>CM057830.1:19624246-29624246 GCA_030068075.1 Paguma larvata
AGAATCTTGTTAGGCTTTTGAGCTTTATCTAATTTTCCCCTAATTAGTAGTACTGTTAAATTATTGGCATTTAAGATGCTCTAATTACTTTTGGGATAATCTTTGTTTATGTGCACTGATGTCATTGCTGAAAAACTTGCCTTTAGCCCTTCAATGTCCTCTCTTGTATCTTTTTTCTTACTCTCAAAGTGAAAATATTTTATCAAGATAGTTTTGAACGTTCTATTACTTAGTTACTACTGCCACTCCAGAACTTAGTGCTTTAAAACAGAAATCATTTCTTACTGCCTTTGATTCTATGGTTCAGATCAAAGGTTGGCTGATCTGTGCTCAGATCCACTGAGTGGTTCTGCTCGTCTCTTCACGGTTTACTCCTGTATCTATGAGTGGGACTTGGCCAATCCAGTTTGAGCTTGTCTGATGGTGCTCTCTGATCCACTTGGCTTCTGTTCTCTTCATTGTGCCAGTGCAGTAATTGGCTTTGTTTTTGAGGGGGTTCAGGGCAGGTCACCCAGAATGTGCCTCTTTGGCATATGGATTATTTTGAACTGAAAACAATCAAGGCCCAACCACCCCATTAACCGCCTATGAGAATTTACATAGGAAGTCTGTGCCAGGAAGAGAGCTATTACCAGAGACAACTTTTTATACCAGAAAGATTTCTCTGCATGGCATGACAAACAACAGTTGACCAAACATTCGATACTGTCATCTTCCTATGAAGTGTCTTCCTCCCCTTTGAAGCCCCAGCTCCTTGTCCCCCATTTTCTTTAGGATGGTATATAAGCTTCAGTAACCTGACTGCACGGACGTTTCATGTATGTCCCATACATACATACATACATACATACATACATAATTGCATTTGTTTTTCTCCTGTTATTCTCTCTCATTTTAATGTAATTCGGAAGGGAAGAAGGGAAAAATTTTTGTTGCCAACATTTTTCTCTTGGCAGTGCTAAAAGTTCAAGAGCAAACCTACTTCCCCAGCACTTTTCTAAGTGTTTGCTAGTGTTCACATTCGCAAACATCCTAATGTCAAAATAAAATGCCTAAACCAAGAATTGAGTGGCAGGAAAATATTCACCACCTCTTAATGGGAGGTACTACAAAATCACATGGCAAAAGGTGTGGATACAGGCAGGGGTGAAGAATTAGCATCAAGGATTAAATGTATTAGAGTAGCTTTCTGTTTTTCCTTCTATCCAAATACATTACTCATTTGTTTTTCTTAAGATAAATTCCAAATCTTGATCCTAGATTGGTTTTTGCCTCAGTAACCTCCCGTAAGGTAAAGGTTTTTTCTTTCACAGGACCTATACCTTGTAAATGGGCCTCCCAGAATATAGTCTGTAAACCTCTCTGGAAATTAGTTATGATCGAGTACACATGACAGTCAATGCGGGTCTCCTGCAAGGTTGGCTTATATTCTTGCTATCCCACATTCCCACCCATGCAAGGAGAATGATAATTGCTTCTGCAACTGTGATGGTTGACGTAGCGAATTGTGCTGCTAGTTTGCTGTCGTTTAGCTGGAACCACAGGCTTAGGTCTCACCACCTCACTCAACTGGTGAAGGTCCTTTTAGTTATCAATGCTGTGCTGACAGGACAGAGTCCAAGGCAAGGTTTGGTAAATCGTAGTACTATTATATTCCTGCTTCTGCTTACACTTAGGCAAGGACTGGAGCATCCCTAATCAGGCTCAGAATTTGACATCTAGCCTTGTTAGCTTTTTTTGGGCTTCTCTAAGATGAATGGGCAGTGGGGGACCTGCACATCTGCTACTGATCTTTTCTCTGATTTGTTCCCCAAAACACTGGTCCAATATATTTGGTGTAAGTATTGCTCGGCCATTTAGTCTACATTTTATTTTGTGTTAAGACAAAACAAGATGTAATTTTCTGTTTGAACTCTACTCTTTTTGTTTATTTTGAGAGAGAGAAAGAAAGTGTGTGCACACAAGCAGAGGAAGAGCGAAGAGAGAGAATCCCAAGCAGGCTCTGCACTATCAGTACTGAGCCTGACATGGGGCTCTACCCCACGAACCATGAGATCATGACCAGAGCTGAAAGGAAGAGTAGGATGCTTAACCAACTGAGCCACGCAGGTGCCCTTCTGTTTGGACTCTAATTCTTGATGAATCATTTGGTCCCTATGGTACTGTGATACATGATAAAATTTTATTTGATCTGTATTTCTTTTCCCGGTTTTTATCGCTTCTAAATGCCTTGGAGTTCCCTGAGCCATAAGAGCAATGGGAGAATCTTTTATTACAGTATTTGGTCTTGGAGCACTTGGGAGGCTCAGCTGCTTGAGGGGCTGACTCTTGTTTTCTGCTTAGTTCATGATCCCAGGAGTGTGGGATCGAGCACTGAATCGGGATCTGTGCTGAGCGTGGAGCCTGCTTAAAGATTCTCATTAATATTCTCTCTCTCTCTGTCTCTGTCTGTCTCTGTCTCTCTCTCTCACAGCCTGCTGAAAGATAATCTTTCTCTCACCTTCTGCCCTTCTCCTCCACTCACACTTGCTCACTCTCTCTAAAAGGAAAAAAATATACATAGATAATATTTGGTCTTTTGTCCTCAAATAGTTCCATTTCCTAAAGTAACCTCAGAGTGATAAAGGTGAAAAGAGTGCCTGCTTATTCACAAGCCGCTTTCCAACCTTACCTAAATTCATGTTAATGATGTGACTTTTGGAAAACCCCTAAGGATGGCAGGCTGGTTGCCAGGAGACCCAGTCATGTGATTAGAGGTTAGAACTTGTAGTCCCACCCTGATGCCCAGAGAGGGGAGAGAAGTTGAATTAGCCATCAGTGGCAAATGATTTGATCAAACATGTGTATATACTGAAACCTCTGTAAAAACCCAAATAGACATGGTTTGAAGAGCTGCCGGGTCAGCGAACAAGAGCACATTCATAGGCTGTGCCAGTGGTACACCCCAATCTCCATGGGGACAGGAGCTTCTGGGCTTGGGACCCTATATAATAAACATTGTTAAGCCAGTACATAGACTACTTTCCTCAATTCTCAGAGCTCATCTAGCAAATGGACCTCAGGAGGCTCTCGTGGTTACCTCTGATTGCTAGCTGTCTGGTCAGGAGTGCCTGGACTTGTGGTTGGTGTCTGAAATGAAGGAGGGGGTGTGGGTTGAACACTTGGAAGATTTGATGCTCTCTCCAGGTAGATGGTGAAAGAATGATGTTAAACTGTAGGACACGAGGCTGGTGTGGGAGAATTGCTTGATGTATGGAGAAACCCACACATCCGGTGTCAGAAGTGAAGTAGTTTGGTGTACTGAGAGTAGAGGAGATACACAACAATGTATTTTCATCTAATATTCCCTAATCCAAACTCTAAATCTTTCAGATTTTAACACCTAGAATGCCATCTTCCATGATAATTGGGGTTTGGAGTCACATCTTTTAAAACTCTTACTCACTTTTCTCATTCTCACAGACCTCATGAAATTTCATGTCTAATACACAGCCTTATATTAGTGAGTTTCTAGGTGAATCACATGACAAATAAATGACCTTTTGTATTCTGCAGTAAGCAACCCTTAATCTGAATCTAATGTCAGTAGTTATCACCGTTTCCTCTTTTGTGATAAATAATCGAAGACAACATATTAAGTACGTATCTATAGAGCAGATGGACAGTGTATGTGGCAATTACTTCCTTCACTGTGTGTCTGAATTATCATTTGAGGAAATTGAGTACAATTGGCGGCAGACTCTGAGTTTCACACCTTCACTTCTGCCTTTACCTGATTCAACTGTCTGTGTGATTTATTTTTATTTCAATAGGAATGAAGTGGAGTAGGAGTAGAAAGTAAACACTGAGCAACTGCTCTTTTTTTTTTTTTTTTGCAACTGCTCTTGAGAAACAAAGATATTTTTTCTAGAAGCAATAAAATCTTAGGAATTCTGACAAGACTGTATTAGAATTGAAACAGTCTTCTCCTGACCAAGTGACACTGGTTCTGTCCACCTTTTCCTGAACTCAGGTGCTCGATGTTTTAGTGCTTGAGCACAAACCACCTCTGGTCTATTGGTGTTGCATTTAAGTGTCTGGTTTTCTTAAGCAGGTTCCCAAATGACTGAAGATGGGAACGTGTACGTTGACACTCTTTGTCCCCTTCTTGTCATTGTCTAAGTGCTACAGCCTGGCAGGTCTTTTAAGACTTGATTATGAATGAGGTGAATTAATGAGGAGAGGAACAATAATAAAAAGACTATGATGTGAAGAATGAGTTGCCCCCCCCCACATCCTTTTTCAGTTTTTTGTTTCAGCCACAAGAGCCTTATTTTCTCCCCTTTCAAATTTTACACAATCTATCTCTCTTCAGGTACCCCTCTTGGAAATCTTGAATCATCTGCTCTAACCTTGGCAGGCCCAGGCAGGCTAGGACTGTTATTCTGTTTTTATTTATTTATTTTTAACGTTTATTCATTTTTGAGAGACATAGAGACAGAGCATGAGCAGGGGAAGGGCAGAGAGAGAGGGAGATACAGAATCTGAAGCAGGCTCCAGGCTCTGAGCTGTCAGCACAGAGCCCGATGCGGGGCTTGAACTCACAGACCATGAGATCATGACCTGAGCCGAAGTCGGCTGCTTAACCAACTGAGCCACCCAGGCGCCCCAAGGACTGTCATTCTGAATGAAGCTCTAAGATGACTTTCTTTATGTAGCCCTTGCTTGATAGCCTTTTCCTTAAAAGACATGTTTCATTCATCAGTACTATAGTCACACCCTGCTGGAGTTGTGCCCTGTCTCATGTGGAGAGGAATCTGTGGGCCTCGGGGAATGTGCCCCCCTTGGAGTCTGCTCCTGCTCTCATTTACCATGCTCCACCTATGCGGGACCAGAGGTGCCTGTTGAAAGAGCCTCATGCCTCACTGAGGGCCTGCATGGTTATCTTGCCCAAGTCCATCCTCTACAGGGCAGATGATGACATCAGCATGCTCATGTGGGCCCAAAGAGTAGCGGAAGAGTGACTGGGGGTGTGGGGGGCAGACGTGAGGTATGAAGGCAGGAGTGTCCACACATGTGTGCCAATTTTCTACGTGGAGTGAAGCCAGAGGAAAGAAAAGAGGGTGGGCGGTAGGCTGTCTCATGAGGCCTCATTCTTACTCTAGGACTCCCAGGTTGTTATGAAGACACCTGATAGGTAAGCCTCTGTGTGTACCCTTGTCCCCATCCCGCACATGTTACACAAGGATCTGTCAGCAATAATCCACCAATTTTGCTTTATTTTTCTTCAGTCTGCCTATGTTTTTCTTGTTAAATGGTGATAACAAACACTCGTCTTGGAAAGTAATGGGATTACAGGCTTTCCGTCAGTGAGATGTATAAATGCCCAGGGTTTCTGTAAAGTCGTCTTTAGACAAATCATCTATTTACTTCACTCCAGGAGAGCTCATGAAAATAATGAACACTCACATAGCTTCCGGTGGTTATCTGATCACTTATGAACACTGATGGAGAAAAACAAATGATTTCTTCCATTAAACTATTTTTAGACTTAGAGGCAGTTGAAGTTTACTGACAGTTCTGGTGTGTGTTAAAGAGTGAGTTTTTAGCAATGTGTAAGAGAAACCTTACTTTCAGACAAACAAAGAAAAAGCAAAAGACAAAGCAGGAGGTGCCATTTAGTGGAAATGACTTCGCCACAAAGCTATCTGCTCACCTTGAGTGGAGAGCACTATGAAAAATGTCACAGTACTTAGATTAGGTCCAGCCATACATAAGCAATTATGTTGCTGCCCTGCTTGTTCAGTAGTCGTTACGAAGTTAGTCTCACTCAATTGAATTTTTATTATTATTTTGTCCCTGTCCTCGACTTTTAGAGAGGAATTTTTTTCCCCCTCCTTCCATCGAATCAGTTTTCCCCTAGCACATTTTCTTCTAGGCAGATGTTTGATGGCATTATCGCTGGGTTCTTTCACTCCAAAGTGGAAAGCATGGCAGTTGATTCATCTTCTTTGTCTTGTCAAACACTTCACTCATCTCGACATTTGCAGAATGCGTCAAAGGTGTGTCTTCTATTAGGAATATTAAATTGCACTTCTTCTTAAGATTTTCAATAGAGTTTGAATAGGATGCAGAAAATTACTAGAATATCTGATTTTGGCATTTGTTAGCCAAATGATGAATTGTCAACAACCTTGGCTTTTTGTTCTGTTCAATGGAGAGAGAAAAGCGATCTGAAAATAATACCACTTAATTTCTTTAGAACAGTCATGAGTTGACAGTATATGTAGTGTTGGCTTTTGATTATTCTACATCTCTGAAATTATTTTGTGAGGCCTGTACACCAAGTGGTTCACACATCTCTTGACCCCTCATCTACACTCGAGCTTGAACCTACTCATAGAGTACTTAAATTAGAACAGCAGCCTAAAGAAATACTTTTTAAGGGGTGCCTGGGTGGCCCAGTTGGTTAAACTTCCAACTTTGGGTCATGTCATGATAACACAGTTCATGGGTTTGAGCCCTGTGTCCAGCTCTGTGCTGACAGCTTGGAGCCTGGAGCCTGCTTTGGATTCTGTGTCTCCTTCTCTCTCTGCCCCTCTCCTGTTCATGCTCACTGGTGCACTCTCCCTCCCTCCCTCCTTCCCTCCGTCCCTCCCTCCTTCCCCCCCTCCTTCCCTCCCCCCCCTCCTTCTCTCCCTCTCTCCCTCTCTCCCTCTCTCCCTCTCTCCCTCTCTCCCTCTCTCCCTCTCTCCCTCTCTCCCTCTCTCCTCTCTCCCTCTCTCCTTCTCTCCCTCTCTCACCCCCCTCTCTCTCTCTCAGAAGTAAACATTAAAAAAAGCATTTGTTAAATATAAAAATAACCATGGCTATGTTGACCTTAAGCCTGCTATTTTACCAGCAAAAAAAGAGTTATTCAGAAATAACATAGGAATTGCACTTTGGGAATGGAAATTATAGAAAACCACAAGCAAGTCTGGAGATCAAAGGAGAGGAATGTTACTTTATAGAGAACAGGAGGAAGTTGGGAGGAGCTGCTTTGAAATGAAATTCCGTTGGAGGAAAACAAGAATTCAGGGTGGTGATGGTTTCTTTTGGCTGAGTTGCGTTTTCTTGTTGGTTGAGCTTGTTGTGGGGCAAGGAGAAATTCTTCCCCCTGCTAGAGTGGTAAAGTAGGGTTTTTCTTGCGAGGGTGTGTAATCTATGAGGAGTGGTAGGGTATATGAGCTGTCACTTCTCATCTCTTGCCTCTCTTTTAAATAAAATGTCCTTTTTTCAGTTTCTCAGTGGTATTATTAGTTTTACAAAACCGTTAGTGACAAAAAGAAATATTATGATAGAGTCATACAATGGAATATTGGGCATCAATGAGAAGGACTAAGTAAACCTACATAGATTAACACGGACAGCTCTCAAAAGAACATTGAGCAAAAAGGAAGTCGCAAAGGGGAGGCTCATAGTATGTGTGACTGGTGTTGCTCCTGTTCTGCAACATCTAGTTCTTTTTTATGGGCAACATGGGAAGATTTCATTTCCCTGTTCCCTGAAGATAAGTGTGGCCACGTGACATGCTTTGGGTAATAAAATGTGAGCAGTGATGATGTCTGTCACTTTGTAGAAGCACTTGGTGTTGCTTGTTGGTGTAGGACTCCCTTTTCCCCCTGTGCTGGTGACTAGAGCCACCTACTGGGGTACAGCTCTCCTGAAGAGTCCCTTGGACCTGCAGCAGATGTGGAGTAAGTGACAAATACACTTTTGTTGTTTTAAGCCACTGAAATTGTTCTACTGAGGAGTGGAGAAGTTGGATGTTCATCAACCAAGTTGAATTCCTCGCTGGTGGAAGATGTTAAAGTCTTGATGCTTCTAAGCTGTCCAGACTCCATCACCAGATAGGCCTGCAGGCATGGAAGCAGAAGAGGTTAGGTGGTTTAAATGAGGATCTGTCAGTGTATGTAAGAATTGTCCATTGCAGCTCTGAATTGAGTCAGAGGTGGATCCAGGGAACACAGAGTAATCTGTGCTCTGGGGTCACATAGTACAGTATACACACGTGATACTTATTGGAAGTTACAGACACTTTGTTAACATTTGGTGGGGACAGAGAGGAATTAGTATATTTTGAAAGGGTCAGTAAAGAATGTCAGGTGAACATGAAGAAACCAAGTTGTGTAAGAGAAAGAGGAGAGAGAACATGACAGAAACGACAGTGAGGACTTAAGATCTGGTGATGGGAGATGAGAGTGGACAGTGGGAAAGTGTTGGTTCTTTTTTCTTACTTATAGTTTCTTTAACCCCCAGCTGAGAGATGAGCTGTTTCTTGGGCACTTTCCAAGCATTTGTGTGTTGATGACTTCAAGAGAATTAGAACACATTCTGTAGGGCCTCCAGCATCAGAGGAGTTGCTGTAGACTCAGTAGCAAAGCAAAACAGATCTGTATTCCTTTCAGTTAAGTTAAACTTTATTTCAAATCATTGGTGCCTGATAATTCTTGGATTTCATAATTTTTAGATTTTGGAAAACAGTATGTTTGAGATATATTACCTAACACTCCAGGAGAGTCTGGAATCATACCATGTGATCAGATGCATTGATGCAGTAAAATAAAGGAATGTTGACACTAAGTAGGATAAATAGAGACTATAATTAGCCTCTTATAAGTCTAGACCACATTTTGCTGACAGATGAGTTCAGGTTGGCTAAAGTTTGACTGGCAGTCGAGTTTTAAGAAAACATTTGTTCTCAGGGCCTATTGGATTTTGCAATTGGATGAGGAAGTGTAGACTTTTATTAAACTACTCTTTAAAGTTACTACAGGGAATAAATGAACTGGGAAATACAGTGTGGTGGCTGGCCTCCGGGAGAGCCCTAATGATTCTCATTTGCACACTGAATAAGGCTGATCTGTCTATCCAAAGCAGTATGGAAGGAATGACTGAGTGTGACTGCTAAGGCTAAGTAATAAAAGACACCTGTGACTTATACCTTGCCCTTTCTCCCAGATCACTGGGTGAGGGAAGTCAGCTTCTTTATCATAAGGACAATCAAACCATCAGGCATGTGAATGAGCAGCTTTGAAAGCAGAGCTTCTAGGCCTTCTAAAGACTGCAGTCCTGGCCGACATCCTAATGAAAGACCTTTACCCAGAACCATTTAGCTAAGCTGTGCCCAAATTTCTGACCCACAGAAACTGTAGGATAATAAAATATATTGTTTTAAACTCTTGGAAGTTTTTTTTTATACATACAGCAATAGATAACTAGTACAGATTGTGATATCTGGTTGTGGGGTGCTGTTGTATCAAAATCCTAAAATGGAGGTATGGCTTTAGAACTGGGAAAGGGGTAAAGAGGCTGGTAGGACATCTATCGAGTGTTTGTGAAATCTAGGTATGTGAGTAAAGTACTTTAGAAGCAGATCTTTTCAGCCCCAGTCAAGCCTTTAGATGACTGTCGCCCCAGCTGACATCTTGACTGCAACCAACCTCGTGAGAGTCTTGGATGCAGAATCACCAGCTAAGACAGTTCTGAATTCCTGACCCACATAAACAGTACTGTAGCACAGACGTGTCTTACACATACTGCAGGTTCAGCTTTAGATTGCGCAAAAAAGCAAATACTGCAGTAAAACAAGTCATAGGAAATTTTGGGTTTCCTGGTGCGTATAAAAGTTAGGTTTACATTATACTGTAGTCTACTAAGTGTGAAACAGCATTATGTCTAAAAATAGTAGGTATCATAATTATAGAAGACTTGATTGCTAAAAAATTTTAACTATCATCTGAACTTTCAGTGAGTCATACATCACTGATCACAGATCACCAAAACAAATACAAGAATGAAAAAGTTTGAAATATTGTGAGAGTTAATAAAATGGGATAAGGAGGCAGGAAGTGAACAAGTGCTGTTACAAAAATGGTGCCCACAGACATGCTTGATGCAGGGAGGCCATAAACTTTTTTGCCATAGGCTTTCAACCTGAGAAATGTGTGATCTGTGAAGTGCAATAAAACAAGGTATGCCCATAGATGTTTGTTGCTGTTTTCAGTGGCAAAATTTGGGGGAAATTTGTTCATGCAACAGTAAATGACCAATGTATACAGTAAGAAGTAACGTCTGAGATACAAAAACTGATACTTAGAGGTCATAGACTTTGTGGTTATCCTGTAACAGCCATAAATTACTAAGTTTTTGCTTTCTGTTGAGAAGATATTTGCCACATTTGCTTCTAATGTGTATAGTTTTGTAAAACTTAGATTCGCTGTTTATAGTGCTTTGGAAAATTATTAAAGCTCATTCTCCTATTAGTGACGAGAGAATCAGCTTACAAAAGCTGGTTTCTCTGTGTTTAAGAGAGCTATTCTGTTTCCAGAATGACTGAAATGAATGTGGAGGCTCCGCTCTCCTTTCTCTTCAAGATCAGAAACAGAAAGCCGAAGTAAACAAACAATACATCTGTATTGCCGGGATAACTAGAATAAAGAAAAGATTCTTGTGTATATAATTTTTTTTTTGAGAGAGAGCAGGAGCGTGTGAGTGGGGGAAGGGCAGAGAGAGGGAAAAAGGGGGCAGGAGGGAGAGAATCCCAAGCAGTCTCCATGCTCAGCACAGAGCCCTATGTGGAGCTCAGTCCCAGGATCCTCAGATCATGACCTGAGCTGAAATAAAGTGTCCGATGCTTAACCCACTGAGCTACCCAGGGGCCCAAAGAAAGAGCTTCTTTAGCAATTAAGAGCAATTAAGTAATTAACTATTAATTACCTCAGTCAACTCCTCCATCCCAAGTTCATGCCATGGTAGAGGTTCCTTTATTGTGGTTTTTCAGGGTTAGGATTTTAGTAGGTATGCTGAGATTCTGGGATGAGAGAGACCAGCAGACTTTTTCTCAGAGGTGCCACAGAGTAAGTATTTTTGGCTTTGTGGGCCATTGACTTTCTGTTGGAGCTACTGAACAGAAAGTATTCTACTTCTAGTGCAGTGCAGCCATAGATACTATGTGAACGAGTGAGCATGGCTATGTTCCAATAAAACTATAAAAACAGGTGGCAGGCTGGGTTTTTCCCAGTGCTTTACTTTGACACCCCCATATACTTAAAAAGTTTTGACATAGAACAGTTAATAGTTCTTTCCACCTGTTTAATAAAGTACAAAAGCTATTTTATATAAATCCTATGATACATGGAGGGATACAGTGATTATGTTGTGCACATAACATGTAAACATATTAAATGTTTGCAAAATGTGTTTGAAGGACTAACTGGAGGAACAGGTTTCACACATGGAGTAGATCTAGTGATTCTAGATACTTAATGAACAAGAGGGTTGCTTCACATTGTAATATTTACCATTCAGCTGAAAGGACAGTTTCTCAGTGGCCCAGATTTTAAGACATTTAACTTCTCTTGTGAAACACCTGTTACCTTTTTAAAATCCAGTAAGGTTAGACTTAGGATGGTTTTTGCTTCTGTAAAGAATATTATTGGTCAAAGTACAAGTTGGTTGAAGAAAATACCCCATATGGGAGGAGAAAATAGTTTATGTTATAGAATTTTTCAAGTTTACTAAGTGATTTCATGTAGTAGAAGGTTTGTTACTCAAAATATGCAGAAAAGCTAAAAATAAAAAACACTGAGACACTGTGTTTTTATATCCTCTTCCCCCATCTAGGGGTTAGAGATTTGGATAAACTAATAGAATACATAAATAAAAAGAATAAAAGCTGCCACTGAGTGTTGTTTTCTTTTGCTCAGGAGAATTTATAGGAACCCTCATGCTTTCTAGCTCAAAAGCAAAAGAACAGGGTCTACTTAGGGCAGAACCAATGAGTCTCTGACCTGTCATTCTAGCAAGTCACTGTGATCTAAGTGGGATTCAACTTCTGACCTGTGAAAAAGAGGTCTGGAGGTTTCTGATGAAAGTTATTTTCAGTGGCATCCAATTTAGAAGCTGCTGAAATGAGCCCAGACAGACAATTGGAGAAAAATGTGTAAGGATACCAACCCACATAAGGATAAACAAAGCATAGGGATTGGAGGGGTTACTAAACTGGTTGGCCATGAAAGACCAAAGCCAAGAGCTTATGTCAGACATATAATAGATAAAATTACAAATTTTTCAAGATGACCTTTCTGTTACTTTTTCTTCATTTTAAAAATACATAAACACATTCATACATGTGTACATAGATAACTGATTACATAGAAACAAGATTGAGTGTGTAATGGTTTGCTGCTACAGAGGAAGGCATAAAAATTCATTTATTTAAATGCTTGCGTGAACCAGGAAGGCTGTGACTGATTCTGATGCCATTTTGTGCCTTTGCTAGTGCAAAGGAAAACCTATCCTTTGATGACAAGTATGCATAAACAGTAAAAATAGGGAAACCCAGTGCAAAGCTAGCAGTAAGAAAAGGACCCGGGCTGAAAACTTACTACTGTTGTGCCGTTGCAGACCCTGAAAAAACGAAGAAGACACAAGGAATGAATTGGGTACTGTGTGATGGAAACCTTTAGTGAAGGGGGAACAGGAGACTAACAGGAAAGGCTACCTAGTGCCAAAGTGAAGGATTCATACATTACTTAATGGGTTAGTAGAAGAAAACAGAATGGATGTGGGACTAGCAAGTTGGAACAAATGAAAGAAGAAAAAATGAAGAGCAAATAAGTTGAAGGATTGAGAAAAAAGCAATTCCAAATATATGTTGTGTTTCCCCTATTAAGACAGCATGCACAGTTAGATCACTAGTAACAATGAAGATTTATTGAGTACTGACTATGTGGCAGGTAAACTAATGTACACATAGTAATTCATATTGGAATCACGACATGTCCAGCAGAGTTTTGTTATTTTCTTACAGATAAACATATCAAGGTATAGAGAGTTGAAATAAACTCTCTAAAGCTGATTTTTTAAATGTTTATTTTGAGAGAGTAAGAGAGCATGTGCACGTGCAGGGGAGAGGGAGAGAGAGGGAAAGCGAGAATCCCAAGCAGACTTCACGCAGTCACTGCAGAGCCCGACCCGGGACTTGATCCCAAGAACTGCGAGATCATGACCTGAGCAGAAATCAAGAATCCGATATTTACCTGACTAAACCAGCCAGGCACCCCTCCAAAGCTTTTTTTGAAATAAGGTGTCCTGGCCCCAGATATTTAAACTTAATGGACTTTTATTTTGGCCCTTGGTAGTTTTTTTGTGTGTGCATAATTGCTATATTTCAACTTTTGTTTAAAATAGCAGGGTAAACATGCATTTACTGTTTGTCCCCCCTGAAATCCCTACAAAATGAAAATGAATACCAGGAAAAGCACAAAGACAAAGAGAGTAGCCTAGAAGAGGAATACCACAAACTTGTTCGCAGCTGGAAGGCAGGATGATGGGTAACTTGATGTAAAGGGAAAGGGAGAAATAAACATATTGATACCTCCAGACCTTCCACAGGCCTCAGGGATTCTTGACATCTCTTTATGTGAAGGGTGGGGGGTTGAGGTTCACAAGAAGACAGAATAGGGTACAATTCTTTTGGAAAAGCAGATTGCCTAGTGCCCCTCCTCTGCCCTGATCAAGTTCTGGGGTTTTATTCTCAGGAGAGGTACCACAGAGCGGCCCCTATTTTTCTCACCTGAAAGGTTTGGTTAAATTTTCAGAAAATTGTTACCTAGAAGAGAGACTTAGTTTATTTTCAACAGAACAACCAGACTGATCCTGAGAAAACGACTTCTCACCTAACCAGAGCAAGAGGTAAAATTTTTAGAAAGATCTACACGGCCCTACAGGATCTGCCCTACTCCACCTCTGCTCCAGAATTCTTTGCCGTATGATCTCATCAGTGGCTCTTCTGCCCCTCGCTCATTCCACGCCAGTCACACAGCTCTCTTGTTCTTCCTCAGATATGGGAACCGTTCCTTCCTTGTGGCATTGACTCTTGTCTGTCTGGAATGCCATTCCCATGGAGGTCTGTAAGCCTCATTCCCTCACTTGAGTAAGATATTTAATTATATTTCACCTTTTCAGGGAAACCTTTCCTGACAAACAGATGTAAAATTGAAACCTCTCTTTGTGCTTTTTTCTTTAGTTTTAGCACCCTATTCTCTGTCACTTACCCTTCGTTTTTTTTCTGTGTAAAAAAAGGAAACTAACAAAATGACTTACACTGTTTATTGTTTGCCTGTTACCCTGCACATTTTACTTTACTTGTTCTGTTTGTTTGGGATGATAGAATACAGAAACACTAGACTGTCAGCTTCCTAAGGGCACGGGTTTGTACATAGGCTTTGTTTGACTCCTGTATTCTCAGTACTTGAAACACTGCCTGACACTTAGTAATTGCTCAGTAATCATGGATATATATAGCCACAATATATATATATATAAAAGAATTATATATATGAATTATGTATATTAATACATTAATATATTATACATATTATATATACATTATACATATTATGTATACATTAACATATTAATGTATATATATATGAATAAAAGTACTTAAAGATAAAGGTGAGGAAATCTCTAGGAAAGTAGGGTAAAAAGATTAGTAAAGGAAATTAGTGGATACAGTGATAAGAAAATTTCAGGTCCAATCTAAGAGATGTATTATCCAAACAAAACGAGTTCCAGAAAGTGAAAAAAAAGGGAAGATAGAATGGGAGGATATACATCAGATAAGTAAGTGAAAAAAAATCCCTGAGCATAATTTTCCTATTTGAAACAGCTCACTTAGTACCTGGGTCAATGGTTGAAATTAGATCTACATCAAAGAACATGATTAGGACATTTCAGAAGACCAGAGAAAAAGAGAGAATTCTAAAAGTATGTAAAGAGAGAAAAGCAAATTACTTAAAAAGGATCAGTAATTATAATGTCCTCAGAGTTTTCAGTAGCAGTACTGGAAGCTGGAAGTCGGGCCTTTAGATGTGAGGGAGAAAGTACACATAAGCCTACATTTGGTGGCATGCCAAACTGTGAATTAAATTTGCATCTCCAATAAAGATATTTTCAGAGAACCTGAGCCTTATAATACTTCTTAGGCATCCTTTATTAGAACGTTAATAGACAAGAATTCACAAAACAAGGGAATTGACCTAGAAAGTGGAATATATGTAATTCAGAAAATGAGATCTAACATGAGAGACCAGAAGGGACCCAGTCCCCAGTGGTGTAGCCGTGAGTATGCCGGGAGAACTCCCAGTCCCCTCTGGGGCAGGTCAGAAGCTTTTAGATGTTTCCAAGTTGAAGAACTGATGAGTAGCTGAAGTGATGGAACATATTGATAGGAGTTGTACAAAGCAAAGGGAAAGTTTGGGGACAAATTGATAATAAGTATATAGAAAACTAAGAAGAGGAGCAATACAATGCTTAACTTGAGGAAGAGACCAAAGTTGAGTGAGAAAGGAAAAGTAGCCATAATGTAGTCTGTGATTCAGCTATAGTATTACTCACAAGTCAAATCATGCAAATACTAACTGATAAAACCAAAATGATGTTGTAGTTAATAGGGTTGCACCTTGGAGAAGGTAGGAGGCAAATAATCCACATCCTTAGCTTTCACAGTGGGATATCAATAAATAACATCCATAAATGAAGAAAAAATTGAGAAGTAGCAAAATAAACATATTATTTAGAGTTACGGAGTTAAGATTTTTACAAAACCCAGCTGCATTTGTTGAGAGTGCTTATTTCTGGCCTGTGAAATATAGGGGGGGAAGTCTGCTATTCCATTGTAATATGATTATAGAAGTATATGGTTGTTTGAACTATGTGATGAACAAACTTGATAAATACAAAGGCAATGTAGACAATTTGAGTTAATATGAAGACAGCTAGATCTATTTGTCTCATTTAATTTAGAGATAAAGGATTGTGTTTCTCATAGTTAAACATGTCACAAGACCCCTTTAAGACTACACTGCACTCTCTTCTTTTCCATGTCACCGTCATTTCAGAGGTGAAATGTACACCTCTGAGCCTCAAAGAGGTGTACTTTGAGAACCTGCTTCCCACCTCTTCCGATTTTTTTTTTTTTTTTTTTTAGGGATAACTCAGTAAAGATAGCTGCTCTAACTTCTTGGATCTTGATTCTGCTCCTATTTTCACATGAATCTATGGCAATCTTAGAGAACTTGATATGTCTCTAGTTTTCTTTTATTTCCTTTTTTAAAAATCACCTGCTTTAAAATACTTAAATGTTTGGGACATATGGATGGCTCATTTGGTTGAACGTACAACTCTTGGTTTGAGCTCAGGTCATGATCTCGTTGGTTTCTTGAGTTGATGCCCTGTGTTGGGCTCTACACTGGCAGCACCAAGCCTGCTTGGGATTTACTCTCTCCCTCCCCCTGTCTCTCCCCCCCCCCCGTCTCCCCCCTCCGTCTCTCCTCCCCCCCGTCTCTCCTCCCCCCCCGTCTCTCCTCCCCCCCCGTCTCTCCTCCCCCCCCCCCGTCTCTCCCCCACTTGCACTGTCTCTGTCTCCCTCAGAATAAATAAATAAACTTAAAATACTAGGGCACTTGGGTGGCTCAGGTTGGACGTCCAACTTTGGCTTAGGTCATGATCTTGTGGTTTGTGAGTTTGAGGCCCCCGTGGGACTCTGTGTTGACAGCTTGGAGCCTGGAGCCTGCTTCGGATTCTGTGTCTCCTTTTCTCTCTTTCCCTCCCACACTCATGCTCTGTCTCAAAAGTAAAGAGTAAGAATAAATACTGAAATGTTTAAAAATAAACACTAAAAAAGAAGTTGGGAGGTCCAGTGGGAAGTAAATACTTTGAAAATGTTGGGAAGGAGTATCTAAATGGACGTGGCTATGTTTGTAGAAACCATCTTCCCACTGTGAATTATATTTTACATGAAGCAGTGTAGGAGTCCTGTCTTTCAAGTAGCTACAAGTGTACTTAAAATTACAGAAATATCTAGGTTATAATGATCATAACAATTTTGAGGCTTTGGATTGAAAGCTTAATAAAAATAACACTAGTGCTATTGACTGGAGAAAAGTGTCATGGTTAGTACTAAATTGTGGCTTGATTTTTTTTTCTGTAAATTTTCCAAGATTTATGTGAATTTATCTTCCATTTCTTTGTCCAGCTGAATTTAAAATGAAGCTAACACAAACTCCTTGTTTGAAAATACACTATTGAAGTATCTATCTCATGCTGGTCTGAGTTATTTTTTTTTTTTTTTAAATTTTTTTTTAATGTTTACTTTTTTTATTTTTGAGAGACATAGAGACAGAACATGAGCAGGGGAAGGGCAGAAAGAGAGGGAGATACAGAAACTGAAGCAGGCTCCAGGCTCTAAGCCATCAGCACAGAGCCCGACGCGGGGCTCGAACTCACAGACCGTGAGATCATGACCTGAGCTGAAGTCGGCCACTTAACCGACTGAGCCACCCAGGCGCCCCCTGAGTTATTTTTCAAGAGCCCCCAGGAGTTTATGGAAGGCGCTATGATTGAGATAGAACTAAAACTTTATGGAAACATTTTTAAGTACATTTCTGATTATATTTATTCTGAATTATTCACCATTAGTTTTCTCGGAGCTAATTTCACTGGGACATAAAACACACACATTCTTTGTGGCCTACCCATTCTTTTGTAACAGGCAGTTTTGGGTTGCTGGTGCATTCACATATTTACTTTTAACTTGGTCTCTTCATTTAGCTGCAATGTTGAATCTGTAATTAGAATAACCTTTCAGTTTGTTAATTTGAAAGGGTAGCTTGGTATCCTGTATTTAATATTTACACTCCATCCACTTGATTTAGTTTATGAATTACAACACCATGAAAGGTAGGACACAGAAGATTAAAACAGAATCTGACTGACACAGGCAGAAGAGGTAAATAAGGTCAGGTATCAGAAATGAGCAGATTGTAGATCTGAGAAAAAGTGTGTTTCTAAAGTTGTTCACAGTAAAGTCTCCAGAGGAAACAATGTATTTGATAATACTGTTTTTTCTGACTGCCCAATGCCCACACTGTAATCTATGGAGATGAAATATTTCCCTAAGCAAAACTGACTCTCATGACAGTAGGGAAAAAAAGGACCATGCAGGAATTTATTGTGTGTAAATGACTTTAAGTCAACCTAGAGCTAGTATTTTAAATTATGTTTTACAGGAATAAAGCAGAAATGGTGTTTAACAAGATAATTTTCATGTCTTCTCTCAGTAAAAGGTAGAAAAGGGAATCAGCCAATAAAAGCATTTGGTGGGTGGTGGTGTTTGGAAGAATGTAAATGCATTTCATGATAACTCTGAAAGAAATGATCATGTGTAGGTTAATAACAGGTAACTATGAAGGCAGTCTGGATATTGCTTTTCCAGATTTAGCTACAGAATGATAAAAGCGTGAGTCTGTGTCAGAATATAAGGTCTGAAAAATGAGCGTGGGTGTTTGTGTGCATGTCTACACACCTGTGTGCATATGCCTACATATGCATGTGGGTTTACATGCCTTGTAATGAAGGAAAGTAGAGAATGTAGAGGAGAGCAGACCCATGAGTATCACTCTTTAATTGGCTAAACAAAGCTTTCAGTTCAAGAGCTTCTGGGATTTAGATGTACAGAGCTGGGACTTTCTGGTCCTGAGATGGGTTATTAAACTTGCTTTCCATACTTTGGTCGTGATTCTCTTCTGTTGAACAGAGACTTCTTTTGAACACTTCTATGTTTGAAATCCACACAAGATAAAGAAGAGCTAGGAGAGGTGACAGAGCAGATGGGAGTAAGTTTCCTGGGAAGTGGGAAGAAGGCTAGACACGGGGTCAATAGTGAGAACATCTAAGATTTGAAATTGGTGAGGTCCTCAAGTAGGAACTCTTGTGTGCGCCTCTCCTGTACTAGGATTTGTCCCAGAGTCAGGCATGAGTGAACTAATACAGATGGCCTTTGACAGGCTCAGTGATGGGGGGTTCAAGGTGAGGAAACATAGTGTTCACTGTCATAATCATCAACAGATATCACACCCTGGACCTTTAAGGTACTGTTGGACTTTTTTTCATATGCTTGAACTCTCTCTGTGTTTATGTATCTTTACCTGCATTTTGGCTGGGTTACCCAAGAATTGGCTTTTTCTCGGGGGTTGGGGGAGGATCCACATTACCTCTTACACCTCAAACTCTTATTTTTTTTTCTGTTGGCTATGATTTCCTGACAGTAGTGGAGGTCTCTGATGGTTAATTGCATGTGTCAACTTGACTGGGCTAAGGGATGCCCAGATAGCCAGCAAAACATTTTTTCTTGGTTTGTTTTCAGTAGTGTTTCCAGAAGACATTAGCATTGGAATCAGTAGAGTGAGTAAGGAAGATACCCTTGCCTATGCAAGTGAGCATCATCATTCAATTCACCCAGAGCCTAAAAAGGTAGAACAGTGAATTTGATATTTGTATTTGAGCTGGGACATCCCTCTTCTCCTGACCTTGGACATCAGTGCTCTTGGTACTCAGGTCTTCAAGTTTGAACTGGAACCGTACCTCCAGATTTCCAGGCCTCCTGCTTGCAAACAGCAGATTATGGGACTTATCAGCTCCACAGTGAAGTGAGCCAATTCCTCATAATAAATGTCTTACTATGTAGCTGTATATACCTTGTTGGTTTTCTTTACCTGGAGAACACTGCCTAATAAAAGTTCTTTTAAAATTACTTCATATTTCGTATGTTGGTGGGAAAGAGTTGTGTGTGCATGTATGGGAAATATCACAATGTAAAATGTAAAAATAAATGAAAACTTGCAGGAACAAGGTATTAATCTATTTACCAAATAGTATTCTATATTTACTATTTTCTGTTATTAAGTCACAAAGATAGCAAGATTTCTGCCCTCAGGGAGGATTCTTGGGGGGTCTCGGTATAATAACGGCCAAGGCTATACGTGGAGACGAGAGGATGTTTATATAAAAAGAGAGCAACACTAGTAGGTTTAGTATATACTAAGTACCAGCTAATAGAGCTTGAGTAATTAAGAAGGAGAGGGAGAGATTTTTTTGAGGTAGGAGAGTTGTGTGAGCAAAAGCATGTACACAGGATACAATGATGAATGTACTTAGTTGACTGGAGTTGAGGACTTTTTTAGGAAGCCTTATCCTATGTAAGAATAGTGAAGGAAAGCATTTCAGAAGTAGATGGAGAGCAACTGAAGACTTGTGAACAAGGAGGAGACATGCTAAAATTGGTGTTAGCGCAGTTGACCTGGAAATCAAATCGGGGAGTAGGATGCTGAAATAGAACAGAGATTTACCAAAGGTGATGCCAGTGGGAATGCAGAGCTAGTGAAAGATATCAGACTTTAGAAAGAAAGAAAAAGACTCAATAGGCTCGGACTAGTGAATACGAGGCCAGAAGGAGAGAGAGGAGTCAAGGATCACTCCAACATGTCTAACTTCAGTTGTGACATAATGAAGTGACATTTGGACAAATGGAGGAGTCCAGATGGGAGACAGTTTGGGAGCATATTGAGGAGGTATAATTTAGATAAATACAGTCATGGAATTTGGGAATAGAAGAGTTTAAGTTTATTCTTGCTTCATCTCCCCCAAATTTATCTTACCAGCATTTTCAAATAGAAAAATTAATTCTTTCTGAACAAATAGAGCAACTGGCACAATTAACATCTATATATTCCATACATCTAGATCCACCAATATCCATCTTGCCTCGTTAGTATATATCTATCTTGTTGACTGAACCATTTGAAAACATCTTGCTGGTAAAATAAAACTTCATTCCTTAAATACTTTAGCATGAATCTCCTAAGAACAGAAATGTCAGTTTTGAAAGAATTTAAGACCAATGGTGTGTCACTTGGTAAAGGCTATATTAGATCTTCAGGTTTCCTTATGGTGTAACCCACTACTCTTCTCTCCTACCACATGCCTTTAATGTTTGTTTATGGTACTTATTGGTTGGAGTGTTCAGACTTATAAATTAGATTTGGTCAAGTTGAGAAATAATACAGGAGTATAAAAGAGGTTTAAAACATTATATGGACAGGAGATTTTGAAAGCTCTAAAAGGAGAAGATGTTCATTGATTGGCTAACTCAGTTCAAGGAATGTGCGGTTCTTGGGACACCTGGGTGGCTCAGTCAGTTAAGTGTCAAACTTCAGCTCAGGTCATGATCTCACGGTTGGTGGGTTCAAGCCCTGCCTCAGGCTCTGTGTTGATAGCCTGGTGCCTGCTTCTGATTCTGTTTATCCTTCTCCCTCTGCCCCTTCCCCACTCACACTCGGTCTCTCTCTCTCTCAAAAATAAATAAACATTAAAAAATTAAAAAAGAATGTGCAATTCTTCATCTGGGGGTCGTGAGTTTGATCCCCATGTTAGGTGTAGAAATTACATACATACATGTGTAAACTTTTTAAAAAGGGAGAGAGAAAATGAGTGAAAAGAACAGTGGAGCCAGGATTTTACTTTTAGGAGAGAAATCTTTTGGTTGGATCCGATGGCTCTTGGTGACATCTGACCATAACTGATGACAGGGTCTAGGGAATTGGGAAGATAGGCCAAGACCATGTTTCAAGGTAGGCTTTATGGACCACTTCCTTTGTTTTTTATGGCAGCTGTACTTGCCACTGAAGAAAGCAGGATTTTGGATTGGTATGTAGGCATACCTAGTGGTGATGTTATTTTACTACTGGCCTAGTAAGAACAGATAAATGATTGTTATGCTATTATGGTGGATATGGGATCTAAAGGAACACTTGAGGTCTGTGTCAAGGTAGGGACGATTTTAAGAGTTACCTTATCAACTCTTAATGGTTACAGTTGTGCTGTTAAAGTGCTGTTCAAGTTGAGAGCTGTTGGGAGAATACACCTTGTTATGAGGACTAATGGAAGCTCTTGGGTGTACTCCATTAATGTTGTGACCCACAAGAACATGACTGTGGGGAATGGCCTGCCATGGACGGATATGTGATTTACATGCTTAAAATAGTGAAAAAGATCCATGAGGTATTCAAAGATGCCTGACAAGCTGCTTTAGTTCAGATATTTTTAGTGTATTTACCTTTGTAATTTGTAATACATCTTTTACTTAGTGTTCATTCAGTACAGGCTAGGTGTCCGAACAGTAAAAAGTCGAATCATTCAGAGGCTTATAGTCTAATAGTTCGATCCAAAAGCTTAAAGTCTAAGACTTGAAATCTGTATTGGGTTGAAGAGTATAGTTCCCCTTGACCTCAGTTCATTTCCATTCAGAACCTCAGAATGTGACCTTAGGGTCTTGACAGATGTAATTAGGTTAATTAGGTTAAAGTTTAATCATACTGGGGTGGGGTAGGCCCTAATCCAGCGTGACTCGCGTCCTTAGAAGAAGAGAGGAGAATGCACAGATTCATGGAAATCCACAGAGGATGCTGTCATGTGAAGACAGAGGCAGAGATTAGAGTCGTGTGTCTACAAACCAAGGAACACCAAGGGTTACCGCCACCACCAGAAGCTGAAAAAGGAGGTATGGAGCAGGCTCTCCCCCAGAGCCTCCACAAGTAACCAGCCTTGCCTGCAGACACCTTGATTTTGAACTTCTAACTTCCAGAACTATGAGAATAAATTTCCGTTGTTTTAAACTACCCAGTTTGTAGTAATTTTTTATGGCTGCCTTAGGAAACTAATAGAGATTATAAGTCACTAGATCCATGACATTCAGTCTTTTGTTGTTGTTATAGTTAATTTTTGATGAAAGTAGTGTGCAATAGAACCTGGAATACTGCACTAAAAAAGTGCATGGGGTTGAAAGCCAAATGAAATACTATTCCTAAGTAGGTATAGACTTTGAAAATTTTGTATATGGAGCTCAATTTCTCACTTGATTTAGTTATCAGGAATAGTTCTTGGACAAAAAGATAATACACACTTTTTTTAAAAATCAAGAAGTACTGCTAATTGAAAGAAGTATCAGTCTACTTAAAGAGGGGCAAGAATTTTTGCTTAAGGATCATTTATTTCCATTCCCGAATTTAATTTTTTTAAGTGAGAAGCTTCTACCATTTCATTTTTTTTTCATTTTGAGACCAAAGTCAAGACTTAGACATTTTCTGAAGATACCATAAATCCCATATTTGGAGTGTTATAAAAATAGATTTGTGGAAGTGATAATGTGGGAGGATAAGGCACTGAGAATTTAGGAGGGAAAAACCTCTCTATTATGTGTAAAGAAATAATAGTCCCCTGGTCTATTAAGCTCAGTTGTCCTCATCTTTGAAATGAGAGCCATATCATTGTGCCACGATCTTCTTGGTCCCTATAAGTTCTACACAACATCAGTATACTTGAGTTGTTCATGATCTAGCACCTAATTTTCCACTGCATTCCTTATGTGCCTTCAGTTGTACTTTTTTTCTCTTCTTCAGTGGATTCTAGCTCTTACAATGCCTTTTGTGATTCTGACTGTGGAATGAGATTACCAGCACCATCACACTCACCTTTGATAAGCCTCTCCTATCTGGCACCTCATTTCTCCTCAAGACTGCAACAGTCTTGGGTAGGCTGTACTTTTGGCTTAAGTCTCTAGACTCTAGCTTGATGATTTAATCAGGGATGCAACTGGGTACTGCACTTAGTTTTGATAGCCTGGTTGAGCCTTCAAATACATGCTGCCTATACACTTAGTCCCTTTGTACAAGAGAGCTGACATTGGTTTTCTGTCAAACTTCATGTAGAACTAGTTCCTTTTACTGGCTTCCACAGTGAAGCTGGTCACACCAAGCATAGCATGGAGATTTGCAGGTCATGAAGCAGAGTCACTTGCATAGCACAAACAGTTACTTCATCACTACCCTTGTGCTTTATCCAAGAAATTTTCAGGCCCTACTGCCAAACTGAGCCTTCTTTCTTTTGGCATTTTCTATGTACAGTGCCTAGTCTCTCTGAATCCTTTATGATTCTAGTGAGATTTACCCCTTGCTTTTACTGCTCCCCTCTTTCTCCTTAAATTTTAACATGGTTTCTCCTCTTTTATCATGAAGAACACTTCTAGGCTTTTACTTCTAAATGTGCTCATGGCCAATCAACCCTCCAAGAGCTTTCCATAAGATCTTCTCTTAAAAGATTATTTATGACAGGGGCGCCTGTGTGGCTTAGTTGGTTAGGTGTCCGTCTTTGGCTCACATCCCGATCTCCTGGTTCGTGAGTTGGAGCCCCACATCAGACTCTAAACTGTCAGCACGGAACTGGCTTCGGATCCTCTGTGCCCCTTGCTCTGTGCCTCTCCCCAACTTGCTCGCACACTCTCTCTCTCTGAAAAATAAATAAACATTAAAAAAATTATAACAAATTATAATTATAAAAAATTCTTTAATCCACACTATCTAATCACTTTTAAAACAATTACAACCATAACAGAGTCACCGAAAGATGTCATAATATATTAGCTTTGATGTAAAGTGTCCATTTTAGTTGGGTAGTTAGCAGTGTGGGGTTTAAAATCTAGTGTCCTGGACTTGAACTAACCATTTTATTTTATTTTTTTTTTTTCAGTAATAAAAATAAAAATATTTTATTCCATTAAAATAAAATTGCAGAAGCATCCCACTGCTATTGGGATAGAAGAGCACCAGGGAGGCCTTTATGACTGTGTAACATTTAAACAAAATCTAAAAGGATAAGCTTAAAATTTCAAGACACTCAAGAGAGAGACGGGCCTGCCAGGCAGAGGGAAGGAATGGCACATTATTCAGAGACATTAAAGAATACAGGGCATTGATAAAAGGCAGAGTATAGTGGCTAGGCAGAAGTAGAGGGAGGTAGATCAGCCTGGAGACTTCATCAGGACTGGATCCTAAGGGCCTCGATTGCCCGACTGCCCGTTAAGGAAGCTTGGACTTTGCTCTGCAAGTGCCGCGTCTTGGGGTGGGGGAGTGGTGCGCACTGAAGAAAGGCAAACAAGTGTGAGAATCAGAGTTGTGTTTTGAATAGATCACTCTGGCTCTTACACGAAGAATGGACAGGAGAGGAAGAGTCTAGAATCACGAGCGGGAAGGCTGAGCGCCACTCAGCTTCCAATGATTTCCAGAAGGCGTGGCTGCCAAGGAAAAAGCTTTGTAGAATACAGCCTTGGAGAAAGTGAATTCCTTTCCCCACCAGGTGAGGGCCCAGGTTTTGGGCACATTTCCCCTTTGGGTTTGGGATCTGTTGTTCAGTTTGTGGTATATTGCTTCACAAAACCTCTAAATCAAAGTGACAAATGACCCCTCTCAGATGTCAGCTGGAAAGGTAGGTTCTGGGTCCTATGAAGCATACCTGGTACTGAAAAGGTCTCCTTATTGGACACACAGTTGTTAAGATCTCTTTGTCTTAGGTGGCTGCAGTTGGACTATGGGACATCTAGGCTGGTTTTTTGTGTGTTTGTGTTTCTATCCATCCTGGACTTATTATGACTCCTAAATCTGAAGATTCATGTATTTTATCAGGCCTGAAAAATCCTTGAAATACTTTCTCTCCCTCCCTTCTCTGTATTTTCTTTTCTTGGAACTCTGTTCATTTGTTATACCTTCTCAGTGTGGCCTCTATGCCTCATATTTTTCCTCTTCTCTTTCCCTCTCCTTCTCTCTCTGCTATATTCTGGAAAATTTCTTCAGGTTCAAGTCACATTTTTTTTTTTTCTCTTCATCCAAAGCTAACGTGCTGTTGGAACTTTCCAAAAATTTTAAAATTGCAATTATTACATTTTTCATTCCTGGAAGTTTGACTTGATTGTCTTTCAAATACCCATGTCCTTTTTGGAGAGTCTCTTGTTAACCATCATTTTAAACTGTCACTATGCTAAAGGAGGAGAATAAATTTAGTAGGATGCAACCCAAGGATATTCAGAATCAATTCATCTTTCTCAATTATGCTAATTAGTCTGTGATTGGTCTTTGATAATCTAATAAATAGAAAATTCTAGATCACTAACTTCCCTTTCCACAGTATAACGTTCTGATATGTAACATTTGGTTTCTGAATAGCGAATAGTAATACGGTCCTTGATGCAGCCATGCAGTAAAGATGACCCTTGAAAAACACAGGTTTGAACTATACTGTCCACTTAGACATAAATATTTAAAAATTTTTTAGTGTTTTTTTTTATTTTTGAGAGAGAGAGCAAGAGAGAGAATGAGAGAGTGAGAGAGAATGACCAAGCGTGAATGGGGAAGGGACAGAGAGAGCGGGAGACACAGAATCTGAAGCAGTTTCCAGGCTTTTAGATCATGACCCGAGCCAAAGTTGTACAGTCAACTGACTGACCGACTTAGGCACCCCTGGACATAGATATTTTTGATAAATACAGTACTGTAAATTCATTTTCTCTTCTATGATTTTCTTAACATTTTCTTTCACTTTTTTTTTTAAAGAACATAGTATGTGACACATATAGCATACAGACTGTTGATGTTTTTGGTAAGGCTTCCAGTTAATAGTAGTCCACTAATAGTGGTTAAGTTGTAAGTATCAAGTAGGCAAGTCAGAGATTATTGGCAGATTTTTGTGGGAAGAGTGGGGGTCCTCAATACCCCTAACTCCAAGTTGTTCAAGCATCAACTGTATTTCTCTTTAAGCAAAATAGTCAGGAATGGTCCCCTTCTGCACTTTTATGTGCCTTCGACGCATAGATTATTGTTACTTACAGCTTTCTCTTAGGAATTGAGATGACACTTATTGGTTATATGGGCTAAATGGACCATATTTTATCAATAGAATATGTCTGATAATTCTCTACACATTGCTAGTTTCTCTACTTCCTATAACCACATGGCTTCACTCCATATATTGCTGCACTATGTTTGGGAAGTGTCCTCTTTGGATTTCTGTGGATGATAATAACTCAGCCAGATAACTGTAAAGGGGTTATAAGGGATTACAATAATTACTCACTTTTCTCCTCTACTTGCTGAGCTGAATGGACCTTGAATTTGCTATAGTTTTAATAATAAGATCTGATTATGATCAAAGTAGGGAGTCTTCTTAGGCAATTTTATGCTGTTAGGCAGCTATATTTTCTCTATGTTGAGTGTTTTGACTGTTACAGATCTTGTCCTTGAAGACAATTGAGCAAAGTGCACTTTGGCCAATTTTGATTTTTTTGTGGTCCTGCCGGCTTGTTGTAAGGTCCCTCCAGGCATCCTGAGGGCTCTAAACTACTCATTTTCATAATCTGAGGTTTAATCTCCTTATCCAAATGCTAGTTTATGGAGATAGTGATCCAAGTGATCATGTTAGCATTGTAAGCTGCCTGTAAAGATTATTTTGTGTGAGTGGAAACATAATGTTTTTATTCAGTTCGAATGAGTGTATACCTGTTGTATTAATGAAAAAAAAATTAATACTTAGCCCATAGGGCCCCTGACACTGTTCTCTACACTGAAGGATTATGGGGTACCAGGATGTTACTTTCACTTAATAATTGGAAGTGGTATTCAGGAAAACAACATTCTAACCATGGGGGTAAACAATGAAAAGAAGGGAAATGACCTCATATGAACAGGCGGATGATCCAGTCACCCTATAGAATCAGTGAAGTGGAATTACCCTACTGTGACAGTGCATGAAATGGACAACACACACTTTCTTGCAGTGCCTGCCTCCACTCTGCCGTGTGAACAAGCATAGACACCTGCTCTGGTCCCCTTGGTACTCTCTGAGCCACAGTTTCCAGCTGCCTCCAAAGACAGCCATATCATTTTGGATATTCTTCTTTGTTGGATGTCCCTGTTTACTATAAAAGGAAAGGGCACAGGCTTCAGAAGAGAAAAATCAGAGTTTATATCCCAGTTCTATGGCTAACTAGCTTTGTTACTTCAGTTAGAAGACTTGCCTGGACCTTATTTCTCTCATCTGTAAAATGTGGGTCACTGTGCCTGTTTTGCAGGGCTGCTTTGTAATCTATGAGGTGATGTCCATGAAGTGAACAGTACTGTTTCTAGCACACAGTGAGCACACCCATGTTTTAGTTCCTTCATCATTCTTGCCTCATTTTCCTTTGCCTTTTAAAAAATCTTTATTTTCTTATTTTGAGAGAGAGAGAGAGAGAGATAAAGAGAAAGAGAGAGAGACAGAGTTAGCCTGAGAGGCAGAGAGAGTGGGAGAGAGAGAGAGAATCCAAAGCAGGCTCCATGTCATCAGCACAGAGCCTGATGCAGGGCTTGAACTCATGAACCTTAAGATCATGACCTGAGCTGAAATCAAGAGTTTGATGCTCCACCGACTGTATTTAATCTAGTTTGGTCCAGGGTGTATACATTCTGCTCATGCCTCCCATGTTCACATGTCTTTGCTGGGCTGAAACCATCCTTATTTAATATACCTCTGTGTGCTGTACACTCCACATACCTGTTAGTCTGATGTGCTCTTTGTCCTAGTCCCTTTGTCGTACATTCTCATGAACCCAGAACATGTTTCAGGAAGACTTAATAAATAAAAGTATTAAACATTGTTAAATTCTTAGTTGATTGGGTAAAAAGAGAAGTTACGGAGTCTACTTCAAAGATATGCGTTGCGCCCATGACTGCAATGGCTGGATTGCAGAGGGAGGCAAGGTCCCTTTTCATAATGAAAAACTTGTTACCAATGGAGGAGAGACTTAAGAAAGGTCAGAATTTGCATATTTTGGTGATTGAAGGTTAGAGGCAGCATCTGGCATTGAAGACATCATAGGAGCTATGACTGGTATGTGGGGTTACAGGTATGTGGAACAGTGCATAATAAAGCCAAGTTCATATAATGACCTCCCTCATTGTTACCTGAGTTAATTTGAGGGAATTTATAAACTTCAACTTCCACATTTTAAAAAAAATGTTAAAAAGAGAACATAACATGATTCTGGTTTTGGGGGGGGTGGTGTTAAATGAATTAATGGTCATAGAATGATTAGCATAGTACCTGGAATTTAGTAAGTGTTCAGCGAAGGTCAGGTATTACTGTTATCCAAGGTATTGAAGAACAATAAGCAGAATCCTGAAGACATGCTGGTCAAACCAGTTGTGTGGTCCTCATTGAATTCAGTCGACTTGGCCATTTTTCTCTGTTTTCAATATGGACTGAAATCTCTTATCGTCCTTGGGTGATTTTAAGTCTAATTTAGGCCAGTTTCCAACCAGAGGCTTCTGGATGGGTTAGTTGTTTGAATGTCCAGCTTTGGTTCAGGTCATGATCTCGAGGTTTGTGAGTTTGGGTTCCGTGTCAGGCTCGCTGCTGTCTGTGCAGAGCCCACTTCAGATCCTCTATCCTCCCCTCTCTGCCCCTCCCCTGTTCATGCGCTCTGTCTCAATGAATAAATTTATATTAAATAAAAAAACACCAGTTTCCGACCAGATGATTTTTTAATGGTTCACTAAATATTCTATCACACAGGAGGAAGGTACCTCACTCAGCTGATGTTCTTGACACCGTAACAGTTTATAATGCTCGAAAACATTATATATAAATTTATTTAAAAAAGAAGAAACTAAATGCATATTCCTTATATTTGCTAAGGATATGAGTTTTGAATAAGCAATTACTTAATTGTGGCCAACTTTATCTTTTTAGTTTTTGACTCAGGACCTAAAATTATGTAATAGCTTCTAGCTTCTTGTTTCTAGGATTTATTAGGTGACAACACTCTGCTTAGGTATGTGAAGTTCTGTTGCTTGTTTTTAGATATCGAAATATCATCGTTTTGCATTAGAATTGCCTTGTGTCACTGTCCTTTCCCTGGCTTAATTGCAGACCAGACTGACAAGCGCTTTGTTTACTGACAAGGGGTAAAAAGAAAGGAGTAATATCCCTAAGCTTGCTAAGAACCATATGCCTATACCATGAGTATGGTTTAAAGACAACAATGCTAATCTTGGTTAACTCTGCTCAGAAAAATCACAGTATTAACATTTCAAAGTTGTCATTTTCTTGATTTTTTGTGAGATATTTCTGTGGTTCTTAGAGAAGAACCCACAGAGGTTAACAAGAGCTGTTGGCTAAGTCCCCGGGGCTCTGGTCACTCCCTTAGAGTAGAGGGAATTAAGACCTTACAGAGATGAACTCTTACAGTGAGGGCTGAGACCCCCTGCTTGCATGTCTGAATGTTGATGAAGCAGATTTATCACTGCATTCATCCAGTCCTCACGAAAATTCTGAATTTTTTTCCTTTTAAATAGCCAGACCATTTGGGGCAATTGTTAATTTTCTTTGAGTTTCTCCTTCTCTCCTTCTTTCCTTCCTTCCAATTTGAAGTAAAAGCTTAGGCAAGAACCATTATGTGCTGGCTTTTATTGTCTGAAGTAAAATTTTTACTAAGGTCATTTAGAAAAGTCAATAAGCAAGTCGTGACCCTCTCACAACTTAGACCTTTAAGTATCTCTGGTGTGGTTTTTAAGTATTCACAGTATTATGAATGCAACTTTTGACAGCAGAACATCTTTTTAAGCCCTCTCTTTGAGTTTGCCTGCTTCCCAAATTCTCTCTGACTCCGTGTCCAGGGAATCCATTTCTGTGGAGAAAAGGGAGCCCTTCTGAGGACCTTCACAATGGGAATTGAGAGTGATGCCTTACACAAGAAAAGGTAAAATTATTTTAGCTCTCTTGAAACCACATTTGGAACGTAAGGAGGGAAGATGGGAGGCAGTGAACTTCAGAAAGGATGATCTCCCCAGGCGACATTACTGACGTCTGCAATAGAAAAGTAAGCCTTGAGTGCAGGAAGCAGGACGATTGTCAGTGGTGCCTGAGAAGTGAGCAGAAGGGATGGCAAGCTTGGGCATAATAAGGACACATGCTGCATCCGGGCTGAGGAAAGTAGCTACTCACCCTATTGCTCCACTGAAGCTGCCTTCTGTAGTTAAACATGTGAATGCTTGCTCTAGATCTTCAGAATCCCCAGGTGGTTTCAACAGTCAAGTCTTTGATCATTAATTGCATGTGTATTGCCATTCATTTGGGAGGCAGGTGATTGCTTGGCTGAGCGTTACCCTAAGACATTACAATATCAATAGCACTACTGATTTTAATTAAAACTTCAAAATGTATGCTTTTTGAAATATTCATTATTGCACCCTTGATTGCATGTGAGAGTTGATACGTCTTCTTTGCTTATTTTGTTGATATAATAATACTAAGAACAATTAATAGGAGACCGAGTTTGCAGAATGTTTTTCTTTCTTTGTAAGACAGTGGAATGTTCCCGTATGTGCTCACATGCATGTACACGCAAGTGATGTTTTTGGTGTTCGTCTTCTTGGACTTTTCCTTTGAATTCTAAAAACTGTCTGTTGTCAAAGCTAGTAGACAAAATAAAATGGGACAAATGGGAGAGGAGATGTAAAAAGGTAGGATGAATAATCCTTTCACTGCTAGTTAATTGTATTCCAATCTGGGTTTAGCCAGTGGTTCTATATTCTGGAAAACATTGATCTTTAATGTAATGCCACACCTAGATTTGCTCAGTTAAGATATTTAGAGGAAATAGAAAAGTGTGCTTTTCTCTTTATGGAAGAATAGAGGAAAAGCTGTGTGGAACAGGGAAGGTGTTAACGTGGCTGTTTTGGAAAAGGCGACATTTTAAAGCACTTTGTGGTTTATGCACCAAATGTGTCAAGTACATACCATGAGGGACAGTTGGAGACCATCCAGGCTAGTTCCTTCATTTTTACAGGTTGCATTCATAATTACCCTTTCTGATAAGTATTATTTGAAACCCTACAAGTGAAGAAATCTTTAATGAGGTAGATTATCTCATTAAATTTAGCAGTATTTAAAAAAAATTTTAATGTTTATTTTTGAAAGAGAGAGAAAGAGAGAGAGAGCAAGCAGGGAATGGGCAGAGATCAAGGGAGACACAGAATCTGAAGCAGGCTCCAGGCTCTAGGCTCTGAGCTGTCAACACAAAGCCTGACACAGGGCTTGATCCCATGAACCTTGAAACCATGACCTGAGCTAAAGTCTGGTGCTTAACCTGCCGAGCCACCCAGGCACCTAGTAATAGTTTTGTAATCTGAGTTTTTCAAGTCTTCTATACAAAATGCAGAGAACGGTCTGTGTGTGTGTGTGTGTGGGTAGGATGTGTACAATCTTTGTGGCCCTGCTTTGCTTTCTGAACATAGAAAATAAGGTTCTAAAACTTGGCAGGATGCTGGTCATTAAATTATTGCTGCTGTTTTTGAAGAATGTTGATTGCACTGTGCTTTCCTTTCCCCAAAGCCCTTAATATAGGGTTATATTTTTATGGTTTTGAAGTTTTTGGTGACTCCATTAGGAACATTTCTAGTGAGGCTGAATCATACTCAGGATATCACTTCCTTGCTGGGGAAAAAAATGAAATTAATGCAATAAAAATAGTACGCTTCCGAAAAACAACAATAAGTGGTTTTATTTCAATGGATATTCAGTGCTTAAAGCAGCCCGGTCTGGAGCAGGTAGGCTGCAGTGTCGCTGTCGATTTCTTTACAGGAGAGAAAATCTGGCCTTGATTACCTTTACTCTATGCTTACTCTGGAGATCAGTTTCAATTAAAACCTTCCCCCTAGCTTCAGAGACCATTTTTTTTTTTTGTCTTCTTTATTAAAGTTGGTTTGGGGATGAAAACTTTGGAAAGCAGAAGGAGTCATATCATTAAGAATTTAGATTCAGTGTGTGGAAAGAAGTAAAAATTAGATTTCTTTTGTAGGTTTCAAGTCAAAACAATAATTATAGCGGTCCTTTTAGGTAAGATAAGCAAATACCCAGAGCAGTGGGACCTAGTTATAACATCAGAATCGGAGGTCTGACCCTATCCATGATTTAATGACTTGGGGTGAATAGCATTCATCTTTTGACTATAGTCTATGTACATTGGTGACCATCTTCCCTCTCTGTTCTTCCTTCTCCTGTGCCAAAATTTCTTACCACAAAATGACTCCTTTTCATTATGGCACCAGACATGGAGAAATCCCTTGATCCTTTACTTTGTCTTTAACTTGAACCAAATTTAATTCTCAGAGCAGAAAGATTGCTATTAATTCAGTTGTTTGCCAATATGTCTTCAGACAGATATGAATGTTCACTTCTTTTTGGAAGACTTCAAAGAGGTGATAATTTGCTTCCCTTTCAACTCATCCCAATGTTCAATAAACTTTCGGTCTTCTTTCTGTTTTTGATGTTAATATTCATTTATGTTGTAAAATAACATTTATATATAAAGACATGTATAGATCTTAAGTATATAATTTGATGAGTTTTGACAAATGTTTGCAACTCCATAATTCATATTCCTAGGCAGCGTACAGAATGTTTCCATCACCCCCTGAAATGTTTGCAGGTCTTTTCAGTTAACCTTTGTCCCAAGAAGCAACTTTTCCAATGTATTTTTTTAATCATAGATAAGTTCTTGTTTAGAATTTCATATAAAAGGAATTACACAGTATGAACTTCTGAGTCCAGCTTATTTTGGTCACTGTCGTATCTGTTACATTCGTCTATGTTGTTGCCTAAATCGCAAGTTTGTCCCTTTTTGTTGCTCAGTAGTATTCCACTCTGTGGATATATCATAATCTGCTTCTCTATTCTCCTTTTGATATTTGGGTTCTTTCCAGTTGGGGCTATTACATGTTGAGCTGCTATGAATATTCCTGTACAAGCTTTAGTTTTAGTTTGTCTCTTCTCTTTTTTGCTTTTGGCCTGTACTGGCAGGCAATCTCTAAGGTGACCCTTAGAGATTCCAACCATCTGGTATTCATACCCTTAGTGTCACCCGGATTGACTGACTGAATTCTAATGAATAAGATATAGCAGAAGTATTATATCAGTAATGTAAGCAGAAGTACGGGTTGCTTCTTCTGAGATGGGGTGCTGTCTCTCACTTTCTTTGGGCCTCTAATGCTGGAGAGAGCCAATTTCATACCCTGAGGCAACCCTAGGGAAAGGCCCACCTGATTCAGTTTGGAAGATGATCTGTTCAGACCTTGCCTTGCCAATAGCCCCTTGAATGAACTCATAAGCTCATTCTGACCCATTTGAGTCTGGAGGTGACTGTAGCTCTGAGATGATACCTCGATTGCAGCCTTCAAGACACTCAGAGCTCAAACCACTAAGTAAGCTCTTCTTGCATTTACACCAAGAAAATGTGAGATGATAAATGTTGGCAGGCATCAGGTTTTGGGGGTTATTTCTTTCATAGCAGTAAATAGCTAGTACGGTCCATTTCAGTGACCATGGTGTGGTTTTGTTTATATTATTTTTAAAATTTTTACTTTTTTCACTTTTATAGAGATATAATTGACCTACAGCTCTGTATAATTTTAAGGTGTCCTGCGTAACAACTTGACATAAATGCTGTGAAATGATTACCACAACAAATGTAATTAATCCATCTCCTCACATAGTTCGTTTTTCCTTATGACGAGAACTGTCCGGATTTACTCTGTTAGTAGCTCTCAAATATATTATACAGCCATGTTAACTACAGTCATTGTGTTGGGTGTTAGATTCCCTGGTACTTATTTATCATATAATTGGAAGTTTGTACCTTTTGACCCTTTTCATCCACTTTCCCCCTGCCTCCCTGTTCTGGTAAGGACAAATCTGATCTCTTTCCCTATGAGTCTGGTGTTTTTTATTTTGTTTTTTTGTTTCTTTTAGATGCCGTGGTGTGGTCTAAATCAGTCATTCCACACGGATTTCTCAGTGGAGGATAGTTGACTCAGAGCTTTGTGTTTCTCACATCCATAGCTGGTAACAGAAGATAGGGTAATCTGCTAGAGAGAAAATTTGGTGCAGTTTTTTCATTCATTTTTGGAAAGTGGCTAAAGAACTTTGTTGTTTTTCTCAAAATGGAGTTTTATGTATTCTTTTTTGTGAAGTAGCACAAACTCATTCTAAAAATACTCAGCTAATGAGGAAGGTATGAAGGAAAAGCTAAAACTGTCCATAAAATCATCCCCACCTCAATGAAGTAGTTGTTAAAATTGTGCTGTTCACTTCCCTCGATTTTTCCCCCCATAAAAATACCTGTACACACAAGCATGTATACATATTCACAAATGTAATCAAATTAGACGTCTTCTTCTAGAATGTCTTTTCCCCCTTCATGCTATCTCCTGATACTACTTAAGTGTTGATAAAGACAGATGAGGGGGAGCTGAATACTCGACTCCAAAATAGACTACTTTGGCAGGTGGATTATTTTGAGCTGAAGGCAATCAAGACTCAGCCGACTGAGACCAAACTCGTACCTCTCCCTTAACTACCTATAAGAATTTAGATAGGGGACCTAGCTCAGAGAGAGTGCCAATACCAGGGATAGCTTTTATCTGAATGACTCATCTGTAGGATAGGGCAAACATCTGCTCCTCTTAATGTCCTCTGAAATACATTCCTCCCCTTTGAAGCCCCAGGCCCCTATCCTATTCCTTAGCATAGAATGGCATAGAAGCCTCAGCTGCCCTACTGGTCCTTGGCTCTCACATTCACAGGAGATTCCTCTTTGTACATAATGAGATTTGATTTTCTCCTGTTAATCTGTTTTATATCATTTTACCAGCCAAAGAACTTAGAAGGGTATAAGAAAAAATTTTCCTCTCTCAACACAGCCTCTGTGACCATTTTAATAGTTTCATGGTGTTATTATGTACCATAATTTATCCTATTTTGTGCTTTTAACCCATTGTGTTCTCTCTTCCCATTTTTTTTTTGACAATTAAAAACAGCCTTTGATAATCATCCTTGGTTATTCATCTGTGTTTACTTACCCAATATTTACCTAGGAAAATTAATCAAGTGAATATTTCTAGAAGGGTGTGCATATTGAAAAGCCTTGGAGGGGTGCCTAGGTGGCTCATTTGGTTAAGCATCTGATTCTTGGTTTCAGCTCAGGTCATGATCTCACCGTTTGCGAGTTTGAGCCCTATGTTGGGCTCCACACTGCCATTGTGGAGCCTGCTCAGGATTCTCTCTCTCTCCCTCTCTTTGTGCCCCTCCCTTGATTGCGCGTGCACTATCTCTCTCTCTATCAATAATAAATAACCTTAAAAAAATGTAAGGCCTTCAATAAATACTATAAAATTGCTGTTCAGAAAGGTGATACTCACAGAATATGAGAGTATGTCCTTGCCTAAGTATGATAATACTGAGCATTATCAAACTTACTAATGTTTGCCAACGTGATGGACAAATATACATTTTAAAATGCATTTCTTTGTAAGTAATATTGAACATCTACTTACATTATTCTCGGCTATGTATTTTTTGAATTGTTAATATCATTTGTTAGTTTTTGTAGTAAGTAAAATATTTTTTCACTGATCTGTTTTCTCTGTCTTTATAAATGTATGTATATACACACAAATATATTTGTGTATGTGGTATATATTTAGATCTATGTGTAGTTTGTCATATGTAGTAAGCATATTTCTTTTGCATATTGTAGTTTATCCGTTAATGTTGTTAATGGTGGGTCATTAGATGTTAAGAAATTTTACATATTAAATGAGTTAAATTTATCATTGCCTAAATAGTTTATGGCTTTGGCATGATGCTTAGTAAATCTCTTTTCTACTGTAAAATTATAAAATTACTCACTTCATGTTTTCTGTTTTAAAGAATTATTACTGTGATTTCATTTTGTTTTGCATTTACTTTTATATCTATGTTTTACTTTTTCCATCTTTAAAATTTATCATTTTTATATTTAAAGTTTTTAATTGATTTGGAATTTATTTTATTGTAAAGTTTATTTATTTTGAGAGAGAAAGTGTGAATGGGTAGCGGCAGAGAGAGAGAGGAGCAGGGAGAGAGAATCCTGAGCAGGCTCCACACTGTCAGCACAGAGCCTGATGCGGGGCTTGAACCCAAGAACTGCGAGATCATGACCTGAGTCAAAGTCAGATGCTTGACTGAGCCACCCAAGTGCCCCATTAGGGAGTTTATTTTTATATAAGGTTGGAGATAGGGATCCTATTTAATTGTTCCCCCACACTGTTGACAAATTATCCCAACACAATTTATTGAAACATCCTTTTTTTGGTTACCAATACTTTTAAGTGTACCATTTTAACTTCCTAATTAATATGCATTTTAAATGTGCATTTCCCCTCACATATCTTCCTCAGTACTAATTAGACTTTCACATGTCGATTAATAAATGTGTACTTTGAGCTGTAAAAGTGTGCTTGTCCCTGCATTTGTGTCTTCTCCATGATCCACGTGGGAAAGTACATCCAAAATCTTAGAGTTTGTGTACAGGACTGAAGTCGTCTTCCAGGCCTGTTAACACTTTGAAAATTATTTCTTAATGTATGATAAAAGAATTCATGGCTACTACTATGCATGTGGTACAGGAAAGAAGGGGTGCATGCTAATTAGCTTTATATTAAAGTTAGAATTGAAAATACATTCTTTTTTCTTTAAATTCCTCTTTGACGACATTTCAGTGAAATTAAATTTTATGTATAGGATTCAGGTCAACTTCAACTTTCAAACACTTGTCTTTTTAACTACCTACATTTTATACATTAGATACTGACCACTTCACCATATTTGGATAATTAAACTCATACTTTTCTACATGAATTGAATAATAAGCTTTCAAAGCTATTGAATGAAGATTTGGCTTTCCAGGCAGCAGTGTGCATCACACCATCTCTGTTGTTATAAGCAGTTGTTTCAATGTTGTTTCATTGCATTTTTGCTACAAGTGTTTTAAAATTGAAAGAAAATTTTTAAAAAACTAAAAAGCTAATAATGTTGGTAAGATACTTTGGTCTCATAAACTTAGTATAATTGAGGCAACATGGGAAATGTGCTGAAAATGATGATTGTTTATCCCCAGTGCTTGCTTGGTCATGGATCTATGCCAGTATGCTATCTGAAGAAAAAGAATACAGCTAAAGATTATATATAATATGTGTGAAGATTTGTGTCCAAGAGACAAAATGTAATTAGTGCTTTTATAATATTTTTAGTTTTCTGGGAACAGAACATTCCTTAAAAACGGGTTGTTAAACCCAACTGACATGTTCCAGTTCTCATTTTACTTGACCTCTTAGCATTAAACGAACACTTCTTGAAACGATCTCTTCTCCTAGCTTCTGTTCTTGACATCTTCTTGGTCACTTTCTTTTTGCAGTTCATTCTCTTCTTCTCATACTTTAAACACTGAAGTTATTTAATCGAATCTGGGTCATTTCCTCTGCTCCTGCTATGCTCTCCCTTTATGATCTATTCTAAGCAGTGGCTTCAAGTTTATTCTCAATATAGATCACTTAGAAAACTAACCTGTAGCCTAGAAGCCCCCTCTGAAATACAAACCTGATGTCCAATTTACTCAACATTTTCTTGCTGCTGCTGAAGGGTTGTGGAATATACCAACCCAAAATATGCTACTTTGGTGTGAGGATTATTTTGGGCTGAAGGCAGTCAGAACACAGCAGATTCAGGAAAAGCTCTTTACCTCCTCCTCAACTGTCTAAAAGTACATTGGAAAGGGGGCTGTTACCAGGAAAAAAGCTATTATCAGATAGAAGTTTTTACCTGAGAAGCTTACCTGCATAACCAGGAAACCTTTGTTTTCCATACATCTCTGCCTTCCAGTCAGGCTTTCCTTCCCTTCATATCCCCAGTCCTTTGACCGTTTTCTTTGCTCAGGACGTTATATAAGCCTCAATTACTTGACTGCCTTTGGAGCCTCATATCTTTGGGGTTCTTGTACATATGAAATCAGATTTCTTTTTCACCTGTTAATAAGTCTTAAGTTATTTCGTTGGACCAGTCACAGAACTTGGAAGAGTAGAAGGAAAAATTTTCCTTCCAACAGTGACTCAAAGGCATTGCACATACCTAATGTATGACGAAACCCAAATTCCAGTCTTTCTTTTGATTCCGTTTTTATTTTAGGCCTCCTTAATTTAGTTGTGCAAGTTAAAAACCCAGAGTTGTGTTCCTATCTCACTCTCTCAACTCCATATCTAATCCTTCACCAAGTTTTACCGATTCTACTTCTCCAGCGTCTTTTGAGTTTGTCCACTTCTCTTCATCCCAGACAGCAGTTCTTTTTTCTCTGATTTGTTCTGCACATTCCAACTTTGTATTTTTTTCGCATATCATCTCTCTGCCCAAAATTCTTTGAAAATTTCTTAATTATTTTAAGATAAAGGTAAAGGTTTTTGTTTATGCTTTTTCTTTTTTCAACTTTGCCTACACTCCCTGTGTGGTATGATTTCTACATACCTTCTTACTCTGCTTTTTTTTTTTTTTTTACCTGTTTTCCCATTATCTTAGCAATCTAGCTGCATGGGCTTCTTACTGTGTTTTATTTTATTTTATTTTATTTTATTTTTTTGTTCATTCTCATAGGGAAGCTGTCTCCAGGGAAGTCTTTTCTTTGTCTCTTCTCAAAGATCTCTTTTATTGGGCTTCCCCCCTTGCTTCTCAGGATTCCCAGATCTTTCCTTTTTCCAGATATCACCACCTTTACTTCACTTCTTTTCACATACACAGGAACTTAAGTTGGCTTTACCTAATATTTCTAACCTTGCCTACATCCAACGATTTCTAACACAATTGTCAGGTTTGCCAAAGGCCAAACCACTGGGGATGAAACGCCATTTGTTCTTAGCAAATAAAGATCCTAGAGCTACACAGTGCATCCTTCTTAAAAAGTAAGGCATGGTTGGAGAGAGATGGAATTATCACGAATAATTAAAAATGTGTGAAACATTAATTTGTAAAAGATGGGTGAGATAAGTGTGTGTTTAAATCCTAATGATGAGGATTTTGTTTGCCATAGAAGATGAACATACAGAGGAGATTATTTTATGGGGGTGATGTGTCAGATGTAGGCGGCCTGGCTGGATTTTTCCTCAGAGACAGGAAGAAAGGATATCGACCATTACAGATGTGGTAGATGGCTACACTCAGTTTGGCTGATAACAGCATTTAATGCAAACTATCAGACATGGTCATCTTTTAAGATTGGAAGGAAAGGTGGGGATCATAGGTTTGAGGAAAGTGGAAAGTTGAAAAACTTTTGGTGAGGTTGGGAGTTGAGCTGCCATTGCAAATTGATTGAGATGAAGTTTGTCACATTGTAGGACCACCTTCAGGAGCGGAGCACCCAACTGACCTGGTCCAGGCTTGGAAGGAGCAAATACTTGCTTTCATCGGGATTGAGGGTTTACTTACACAGGTAACGATGTGGAAAATGTTGGGGTTCAGAGCCGATGGCCAAGAAAGAATTCTTGAGATGTCTTCAGTGCGAAAAGGTGGTTTTTCTTATAGCATGGGGGCAGGACCCATGGGCACTGGAACTGTGAGGAGTGACTGATCATATATCTTCGGGTTGGCAGGGGTTGGGTATAGTGTAAAACTCGAAGGTATTTTGGAAATACATTTTCCAGGACCTCGAGGGGCTTGCTGCTGTTAGGAGAAGGTCATTTATTACTGTTTAGTAAAAACTCAGTCATGAGACCCTTTAAGTGTCTATCGGGGCCATAAGCTTGGATAATGATTGCCAACATACATGTTGAGGGGGGTAGAGATGAAGTTTTCAAAGGAATTTTTATATGTTAAATAGACATACAGGATTCTGGCGTGTGATGAAAAGACATGGGTAATGGAGTTGAGTATTTGCCTGCTTTTATTGAAATGCTACTGTGGATTTTCCTGCAGTTAGGAGGAAGATGGAAAAAAAGTCAGAGGGCTAATGATTGGGAGAGGCACAAACGTCAATGGCTTTGTGTTCCAAATGAGGCCAAAGTGTAACAAAAATTACTTCATTTCCCATCAGTGTTTGGAACTGGTTGCCACTGTTTATTTGAAATTTAAAAAATTGTTGTGAATCTCTTGTCGATATACCGTGATTTCACTTCCCATCTGCAGAGAATGTTCCCGGAAGTGATGAGCTAACTTAGTGTTTCATCCAATTCTAGGTGTGAAATTTCAACCTCTGAAAAGAGTCTTGGTGAAAATGTTTTTCCTTGCTGACAGGCTTCTCTCGCCTCTTATTGAATTAGCAAAAACAAAATCAAGTAACTCATTCAAGGGCTCCGCAACAAACAAATGGCATATTCAGAGGAAGATAATTGGAATTAAGAGGATTTATTTAGAAAGGGGCTAATTTTAAAAAGTGTATCTGGGTGTAGTGGAACTCCACAGGGAATTGCATGGCTGAGCTTTTACCATTCCTAAGTCTAACAGGGCAAGGAGTGGATGGACTTCATCCACGTCGATGGAGACGGTGCTGTAGAGCTGGCAGCTTCCTGAAGTGCATTGACCTTTGCTCAAGGGATGCGACCAGGCCACACTGACTTTTGAGGGTATGGAGCATCAACACCCTGACCTCACTCTTCTTTTTCCTATTAATCTTGTCAGGGTGCCCATTTGGCTGAGTTCAGTTGAAAGGGTATCCTGTTGATGTGGTACATACAGATTAGCTCTTTGAGGCTCAGACAGGGTGGAGGAGGGTGGAGCATGACTTTGAAAGGCCAAATAGAAGACAACTAATAAGTAGAGAGGGGAGTTAAGATTTTAGTATTTTTCTAAGGCAGATCCTGTTTTGAACTCTTGTTATGCTTAAAGTGAAGACCTGTATGATCTTTTGTACCCTAGTTTTGTCAGTCATGCGTTCCAAGCTTGCTGTCTATGTGGTGGATACCGTGTTAGGCACTGGGTGTATAAAGATGCATAAGACATGATTCTGCTTTTGAGGTGCAATGTGTGGTGTAGAGATAGGTGGCAGGACTGTATAGGCAATACTCTTAGGCTTATTATTTATTATGTTTAGTATGATTTGATATCTAAAGTCCTGTGGTAGCGTGAAGAATGGAGGATGTACATGTTTCCTGATGTATGTTTTATATATGTTTAATATAGATGTATGAGTTTGTGAAGGTTGGTTGAGGGAAAGCATGTGAATTGAGTTAGTCATACTTAGTACCATTTTACTAATGCGATTAAAACATCACTTTCATTATATCTTCTTTCCTGGAGAACCTGTAATAGCTCCCTTTTAGAGGACCTCCCAAATGCTTCCTCCTGCTTTTCACAGGCCTCCATCCTTTCCTCTTATCTGGCTTTTTCAGTTGCATTTTCCAGAACCCTCCTTTTGAGATCAGCAGGTCTCTCTACTCCTCCTGGCATTTTTAATTTCTGTGATGATTGTGTACTGCCAACTTTCCCCACCCCAAGGTTGAATACTTTTTAACTGACGGCTCCTTATCATTCAGAAATGGTGCTCAAATCTTACCTTTTCCAGTTAATTCTTCCTCAGTATTTTAATTGATAATCAACTCTTCCTTTGGTCAATTTTGTTGGCTTTTATAGACATTTGCTCTGTGAACTTAATTATTCTTTAGATGTCTTAGATGTGCTAATTTTGTCTCCACAGGTATACTATGGGCATGTTTATCACTTCCTCTGTATCTCCTTCAACATCTAGGAAAGTTCTGAGTTTTAATAAATTCACTTGACCCTTGAATACAGGTTTGAAATGCCCAGGTCTGTGGGCATTTTGAATACATGGATTTTTTAAAATAAATCCAGTGCAATACTGTAAATGTATTTTTCTCTTCCTTATGATTTTCTTAATATTTTCTTTAGCTTACTTTATTATAAGAATATAGTATATAATACATACAACATACAAGATATGTATTAATTGTGTTATCAGTAAGGCTTCTGGTTAACAGTAGGCTTTTAGTAGTGAAGTTTTAGAGGAGTCAAAAGTTAAACATAGATTTTCAACTATGCAGGTGGTTGGTGCCCTTAACCCCCACATTGTTCAAGGGTTAACTGTGCCTACCTGAGAGTGTCCTGGAGCACACCAAGACAGGGATGCCACTGCTATTAGAAAAATAATGAAACGGTTGTCTACTAATTGAGGGACTCATTGTGTATGGAAGAAAAAGCATTATATTTGTTTGAATTACTTGTTCATGCTGCTTTATTGTTGTTGATATGACATGGAGGTTACATCTGAATAGTTACTAAATCATGATTTTTAGCTATAGTCTGTGTAAATATAACTGACCTTCAATGTTAAATGTAAATGTATTACCAGTGTGGAATATCATCAACCCACATTATTATCAGCCCACCCTTCCTTTTGCTATTGTCGTTGGGCTGTATATGAAATCTTTTCAAGTTTCTTCTCTGTTAATCATTATTCTGAATCTCTGAGTATAGAGTCTACCATCTCAGGCCCCATTCAAAGCATTAGCGTGACTACTACTACTTCTCAGGTCTGGTTTGCTCTTTCCTGACCTCCTGTACAAAACTTCAGGCCTATGTTCCGGTTGCTTCTCTCTTACATATACTTTGTTTGCATCTTCCAATTCATCATTACTGTAGTCTTCTTTTCAACCAAATAAGAAAGAACTAAAATTCCAAAGTAGAGCACTGTTTAAATAAAATACAAACCATCCATAGGATTTAATAATGTATATTAGAACATGTAATCAATGTTTATGATGTGCTAAGAGAAAAATCAGATGACAAAATAATGTGTATAATACTGTCTCACTTGTATAAAAATATGGTAAAATACATGTTTTATAAAAATCAAAAAGTAATATTTACCATAATATAATTTGTAGGTAATAAGAGTTGTTATCAGACATTAATGCTTTTTAGCACTAATATTTCAAGCTCTCCGCTCTCTGGGTAGATGATAAGATTGCAGTTCGCCATTTCCTTGGCCAATTAATGTGGTCACCTGGCTTGTTTTGGCCTATGAAATGTGAGTGGAAAATACATTTATAATTTCCAAGTGGTAGGTTTATGAGACAAAGCAAGATTTGTTTCCCTCCCACTGCTGCTATACTTAGAGAAGCACTTGTTCAAATGATGCCGCCTTGTGCCAAGTTTCTGAGTGACCAGTAAGTGAGAGATAATCTTCTGTTATGCTAAATTATAGAGATTTTGTGGGTTGTTACTGTAGGCCATTCTGAGTAGTTTGATATTTATTTGATAATTCTTGGACTATCTAGCTAGGTTAGCCAGAAGGACAAAAGGAAAACCATGTGTGACACCACACTGTAGGTGTGGAATGCATTTTTTCACGTGGTTGTGTGTTTGCACGGGCTATACCAATTTACCTGATTTTTTTAATACTGAAAATCCTGTTTTCTGCAGGTGGTCATAAAAATGACATAAGTCTTGTGGAGAATCACATGCCTTTTATTCTGCCACACTAGTCCTTACCAGTGTTGAAGTATCTTGGGGAATATTGCTACTTAGGGTGGACTCCTGGGCTAAATAAAAGACTAAGCGATTTGGGGCTCCCTGAGCCTCTCCTTTCCTTCAATTATATTTATTTACTTAAGGCTCTTTGTGAAAAAATGGTCAGGTCCTCTTGAGGGAGGGTGAAGTACATTCAGTGCATTGCCGACTGAAGAACCCTCTGTAGCTGTTTTAATGATCTTAATTATTTTTATTTTCCTTAGAATGCTAATTATGTAAGTATTTCATAATAAATTGAAAGGTTGAAAAAGATACTAGCATAGTTCTCTTTTTGTGTGCACGTGCAGTACCTTAATAGAGGAAACGAAAGAATTTGTGAGGCTTTGAAACAGTCATTGTGAATATTAACTTAACTTAATTGAACAGTGAATTCCAGAAGATAAGAATTTACCTAAGACCTGTAGGAGGAACATCGTTTACAGAAACCATTCTATATTATAAACTATTACTCTGAAAGAACACTGAGAGGATTTTAGTGTTTATTGCATCAATATTTTCTTTAATTTTGCTTTTCCCTAACTCTTCACCAACCTGTCTCAACTCACACATTATGACACATCAGCTTATGCACCCAGTACCCTAAGATTAATGTCAGCTGTAAAAGTGGTGTGGCATTTTACAAAAATTGCAAAACACATATTATGCAAATTCTCCTTCACATGCTGAACAATAAAAGAAAGAAGAATAGTGTTTTACTTTATAAATTCATTTTCCACTGTCAGAGCCAAGACTCATATGACCTTGTAGCTCACAATTAGGATTGCAAAAGGACTAGTTCGGACAGTTAGCCAATGCCATAAAAGAAAGGAAAGAGCTATTCTACAAGTCCAAAGCTGGCTGCTAGACCGAGGCATGCAAGGAGGTGTGGGGGAGCAAGGTGTGAGATCCTTTGCAAGCAAAACACATCATTACAGAATGACACCTTTCAGGACTTAAATTTTCAAACCTAGAAAAAATAAGGTGAAGTTGCCAAACAAAGCTTGGGCTTTCATGCAAATGTCTTTGGTAATTAAGGGGAGGGTGCTAAATGTGCAATATTCCTTCTAAGCAGAATTGTTTCTAAATTCAGGGGTATGTTCACACTGTAGTCTGTGAGGCAACAGCTGTTCTTAAGAGGCCGCTGTCAATGTTGATAAGTTACTTTTAAAACTAAATCTGTTTGCTGAGCTCATGTTGTTTGGAAAACTATAAAGAACAAAATCTTTAATGCATTTTTTTCCTTTGAAAAAAGGGAAAAATCCTATCAATTGCTAGCAAAAGCAGTTTTCTAAAAGCCCACACAACCTAGCAAGATCCTGGGATAAGCTCATTTTTATGAGAGAGGGAGGAAAACACAAAACAGATTGGAATTCTGAGTCCCTGTGTGTGGGTGACGATTTACACTCCCAAAATGCACCCATTCCATTCTTTTAGCCCTTGTTGGGAGTGACTGAGGGTAGGACTGAGAGCTGTTTTGAAGAGCTGCCCTTTTGTTTGTTTTTTTAGGACACAGTCTGTATCATGAATCTGTTTGTCGTGAGTGATACACTGGCCCAACCAGCTTTGGACATCATTCGTCTTTTTGTTTCATGCGGTGCTTGGGGCCTTGTTTAACTACCAGGGTAGATCAAAGCATGTTGTCTGGTGACTGATGGGGAGACACAAACTCTGGCCTCAGGGGAGAAAATGAGAGAAATTACTTTCTCCTTCCGGTATGGTATCCCTTTCTTTGTTTTACTCATTTCCGTAGTGGTTCCGTCTTACTCAAGAGCCCCAGCCAAACCCGGGAGACCCAGTTGGTCACATCCTGTATTTGTCTCATTATTGTCTTTTTTACCACGAACCAGTTTTCTGTCTCATAAGCATGGAGACCTTTGACAGGTATCAAAATGGAGAAGCATGTGTTGTTAAGATTTTCTAGTTCAACTTCTATGAAATACAAAATTGCCCTGTATCGAATGATCTAGTCTCTGCTCAAACATTACATATGTGGGTGGTTTCAGTTACTAGAAAGATTTCTGTTAAGCAAAAGTAGTTTCACCTGTACATTTTTACACACTTGTTACAGTGTTGACCTCTGGGCTAACAGAGTAATCCCACTTGGTTGCATAATGAAGGAGTGTGAACACCAACTTTAACATAGGATATCAGGAACTCCACCAGAACTCAGTATTGAGGAGTTAGGGCTTTTGTTCAGAAGAAATGATTGAGGATCGCCCGCTTGAAGATAGTAAGGATCTAGGGAGACATAATCAATTTTGCATACATGTGCATCATATACTTGAATGGCTGTTCAGTGAAAGAGTAATTAAGCCTGTTGAATTTGGCTCCTAAAGGTAGACTCGGAACTAGTGGCTGGAGTTAGTGGTAGGCAGATTCTGGATTAATCAGATGAACATGACCTGTTGTACATGAGAAGAGGATTTAAGATGAGACAGATTGTATGACCTTTAAGGTGCTGTGGAATTCTTACAGGTGTGATTTCTACCAGGAATGTAGAAGAAATAATCCTATGTTTAGAAGATGCATGATATGGCATACGTTTTGGAACATGAGGGATGTCAAGGTGGGAGCATAATGCAGAACTGCTAGATGAGGCTGAAAGGAGGGAAGCAGCAAAGTAATTTGGTGAATTTAGGGTAGGTGATATGGCTCATGAAAGGTTATGGAACAGTAGTTTTGTAACAATCGACTTGATCGCAGGATAACGTACATAAGATAGATTAATGTTTACGTTTTGATGAGTTTTGACAGATGATGCACTTAGGTAACCATGAGCACAATCACAGTATACACAGTGTCCCACCTGCCTCCAAAAACTCCTTTGTTCTCTTTCCCATTCCATTCCCACTTTAGTCCCTATCTGGCTTCTCTGAGCCAGCATTTTGTTTTTGAGCTTTGCACATATTGCTACATATATCATTAGTTGATTCTCTTTTGGAGAGAGAGAGAGACAAGCCAAGGAACTGACTCATAACTATAGAGAGCAAACTGATGATTACCAGAGGGGAAGGGGTGGGGGAAATGGGCGATGTGGATTAAAGAGGGCTCCTGTACTCATGAGCACTGGGTGATGTATATGGAAATGTTGAATCATTGTATTTGAAAAACAGTAATAATTAAAAAGAAGTTTATATGTGTGGATAAAAATTTCACTGCGAATAAAGAATTTTACTTATTCCCCTCCTCAAAACAGTTTATTCTTTAAAAAATTTTTTTAAATGTTTAGTTTTGAGAGAGACAGAGACAGAGTGTGAGCACGGGAGGGGCAGAGAGAGGGAGACACAGAATCTGAAGCAGGCTCTAGCCTCTGAGCTGTCAGCACAGAGCCCTGTGCGGGGCTGGAAGTCATGAGCCATGAAATCATCATCTGAGCTGAAGTCGGATACTTAACTGACTGAGCCACCCAGGTGCCCCTCATTTATTCTTTTTTTAGTACTGAACACTATGCCTTTGTCTGCATTTGCTACAATTTGTTTATCCATTCATCATTTGATGGACATTTAGGTTGTTTCCAGGTTTGGGCTATTATGAATAAAGCTGCTGTGAACATGCACATTATTATTTTTGTGGATATATGTTTTAATTTCCCTAAGGTAAATACCTAGAAGTAGAATTTATGAGTCAGGGAGGAAGGTAAGTTTACCTGGATGAGAAGAAGCCAAACTATTTTCCCGGAGGGGTTGTACCGTTGTACATACCCACCAGGAGTGTCCAAGAGTTGCAGTTCTTCCCCATGTTCGTCAACTCTTGGGATGATCAGTTTTCTTAATTTCAACCATTTTAATGGGTGTGAAGTAGTGTATTGTTGTGGTTTTAGTTTGCATCTTTCCTTCTGCTTACTCCCCATTTGTATATCTCCTTTCTTGAAGTTAAACCCGTGTTTTTGTGAGGTAAGTGGCACAGAGCAAGTCCTAGCAGTAATCAGGCATCTTTATTATCTAGAGCAGGGTTAGCAAGCTTTCTCTTAAATGGGCAGATAATAAATATTTCCAACTTTGAGGTCCCTACAGTCTCTATGGTGCCTACTCAACTCTGCTAGTGTAGCATGAAAGCAGCCATATACAGCACACCTCTCTCTTCTACTAAAAACAAAAAACAGGTGGTGGGTCAGATTTCCCTGACCCCTGAGCTGCAGAAATGGTATAAATCCATTTCGTGGAAAATAGTGCCTCTGCTTAGAACATTGTTTGCTGGAGTTAGTGACAGCCTTGAGGGGAACTGCTACTCTGGATTCAATTCTGCCAAAAAAGTGGGAATGGGTAAGAGCTAAGGAAGAGAGGACTGGACATCCCCAGGATGGCTGTTACATATCTTGAGCAGTTTTAAAAGTATTAGATGTTTGAAATCAAACATTTATGAGTAACAGTAAGAATTAGCGTCATCACTAGTAAATCCTTCTGAGTCTGTCTTAGGGGAACAATGCAGAGGGATGTGAATAGCTTTGCCTTTCATCACTCTGGTACCAATTTGTACTACAGCAAGAGGAGATTTTTGCTCCAGTGTTCAGGTCATACGCATTGGAACTTTGTCTTAGAAGTAGTAAGTTGTTATTACTCTCTTGGTGATTCACTTACAGCATCTATTACAAACTGCAAATCTTGCTAATAGTGGGTTTGGGTCTGAAAAATTCATCCCAAGAAGAATCAAGGCAAGTCTAAATCAGAGTTGGGGAGACAAGGAGAAATTTTTCTCTGTAGGGGAAGAAGATCTATTTGAGTTCTCTTATCCTTCAGGAGATAGACCATATTTTTCTTGGTTGACTTTTAATAGCTTTTCTCTTTTCCATTTATGAGATTCACATTTATCTGAACAAATACAGAGTTAAAGTAGAGAAGCCAAAAATGTAAAGGAGATGTATAGTCCTATAAACAGATTTTTATGATAAGCTTAAATGATCCCCAACGAAATGGAACTCAACTGTTTTTATCTACTCAGACATTTTCAACATCCAGAAATTTTTCCACTGGACACAAGCCTGCCTCTTTGACCACTCTTCCCTCATGCCTGCCACACTGACCATTTTCTTTCTTTAAGGTTTAGAGAAGACCGTTACTTGCTGATAGAAAATGACTTCAGATACTCTTCTTTCCCTCTGCTTAAAACTGCCTAACTCATTGATAATTCTCAATTTAAAATTAATTTGTCAAATACAACGTGACTGTCGCTACACCAAATTTTGTGGGTTGTACAAAGGTAACATTACATTTGACTCTTACCTTCCCAGTGTTTAAAATCTAACCAGAAGTGAAAAAGAGGAACGTTTTCAGCTATTTCTGTTATTATATACTTCAATTAATATCCTTTAGGATTATATTTTCTTAGGCTATAAAGACGTTAAAATGAAAGTTTTGCTAGAATTCTGAGTCCAATTTTTCTTTCATGGTCAATTTTCTTTTATCAGTTATTGAGAATTATATAGACCATATTCATCTTCAAGGTGGGGACATACCTTGCACAGCTTTATTTGCTGAGCTCATGGCACACAATATATTTCAACACCTAGTTCTTCAGTGAAGTTGAATTACATATAGTGTTAGTGAAAAACATAGGCTTGTTTTGGATGGGTTCCTGGGTTTAGAATCACTGTGTAACTGATTTATTAGGTAAAAGAGGAAAAGTGTATTTTTAAAAAAAACCATTTCATTCATGTATGATAAATCTTAGTGGCAAAACACTTGAGGAATTGTCACTTATCAAAATATTTTGAACAATTTAGGAAGTTAGAGAGTAGCCAAAGTACTAAAACAGATAGATAGTAAATACATGTGTTGATAAAATATGTAGCGATTGTTGTAATTTAGAAAAAAATGATTTATTTGGCTGAAGAAAAGGAGAGTGAGACAAAATGAAAAACTTCCCCACCCAGGCCATCTTGTGAGGAGCCGAGCCAGGTGCTAGTTTGAGGTGACAGCGCCAGAAGTAACCTTGTTCATGAACCCCGTGGGCAGATGAGAACATCGCAGGCAACCTTCTAACACTTCTTTAAATTTACTGCACCTGGCCTTTAGAATGCTGACATTTTTCTTTTATTCTTACCACATTGACTCTGAATATTTCAGAGAAGATTTTTCACACATTCTATTTGGAGTCTAGGCTAAAAAAGAAATCAGGGGTCACTTCAAACTCACAGGTATGCATATTAACCCCTGGAAGGGATTCATAAATCAGAAAATGAATGCATCCCTTGACCACTTCCCGTCTCCTCCCACACCTCTGGCTCCTCACTGCCTGACTTAATGCTTTGAGGTTAGGAAAGAGGTTGTGCCCTCCTCCCTCTTTACTAGTCCTGCCCTCCTAATTCATTTTTTTAATCCTGAGTCAGCAGAAAAAGTATAGGTTTTGCTCTATAAACTTATTAATTTTTTTTCTCACGTGGTTGGTTTGACATTGGCATTCCACTGTAGCCCATTTGGCACCCGGCCGTAGAACACAGAAAGCCTGCCGTCTTAACGTTTTTCTCTTCTACCTCGCCACCGCAGGTCAGTGTGGTTGGAATGCAGACACATACACACAGGGAAAGAATTGCACAGGATAATCTTACCAATTCCATAAGCCTGAGGCTGCCATGTCTCCGTAGCAGAATGTCCTTGAAATTGTCATTGAGCTTTCGGTAACCTTTCAGGGTAAGAGTCTGCTGTCAGTGAAACATAATGGATTTTGTCTTTATTTATTCTACTTTATTAAAATGAATATAAGCAATCTTTTTTAAAGCCTTGCCCTTTCTTCCAATGAGCATACTTGACGGGTGGAAAGGGTAGTGAAAAATAACATTATTTGCTTTCTGATAAATATATGCAAAAATAAATCTTTATTATGAAGCTTCCTTCAATAACCATGGCTTAGATATTAAACTATTATATCTAACATTCCAATTCAGCTATATTATTATATACATCTGCAGTGAAAATCATTATGAGATATAGTCAAAAAGCACACTGCAAAAATGAAAATGCATTTAGACTTAATAGGTATTTAAATGATTTGGGTTATGGAAGATTGTTTTGGGAGCTGTAACACAACGCATTTATTTTTATATTAAGAATGCAGATATTAATAAAGTATGACTGGGTAGATTGTAATATCTGAAAGTGCATTAAAGAGATTTTTCAGGGTGAAAATATGACATTCTTCTTTGGTAGTTTATTAGTTTCAGTGCTTTGCGTGTGGTGTTTAGATGAAGCAGTGGACTTGTTCTTAGAGTTTACTTAAAACACTGGAATACTCAGGGCGGATGGGGAGCATAAACTTGATTTATGTGTTAGAAATCTTAGACCATTTTAGGGGTTTAATTGTCAAGACACCGCAATTACCATGAAAGAAATCCCCAGTAATCTGGAAAGCAGAAGTGTGTGTCAGGTGCCAAGAGGCCAGAGGGCCTGCATCTGCACACTGACACGTAAGGAAGCTGGGATGGGTAGATTCATATGGAGAGTTAGGGAACGTATCTTGAAACCCAGCACTGGGTTGTATCTCTCAAACGACCCCAACAGAGTTCCAGACTGTGTTCTCCTCCCCTACTTTCTTGTGTATGTAAGTCAGTTGGGGATCCAGTGAAAATGCAGATTCTGATTCACCAGCTCTAGGCTAGAACCCAGGGGAAGCATTTGTAACCAGCTCCCAGAGGGTGCCGATGCTTCGGGTCCTAAGACGGACTTTGGCATTTGCGCTCTTAAGTCATAGTTGTATTTCCTATCTGAGGAGAGAGAAACCATCTTTCCATCTCAGGCACCCTTATGATTGTCGATAGAGTACAGAAGCAATGACAGCAATGCCGACAACCCCTGTAGTGGCACGTGCGTTGGGCTTCGCACAGGCTGGTGAGTAATAATTGGCGTCATCATCAGAACAACACCTAGCGTTTATATGGGACTTGCTGAGTGCCACGTATTATGCCAAGTGCTCTTCATGGCTGTTTCATCTTAGTCCTCATACTCACCCTGTCAAAGAGGTACCATTGTTATCTATAGTTTACAGACAAGGAAACTGAAACACAGGCCATGTTAAGTTATGGGCGAAGATCACACGCAACTCCTCAAGTTTCAAACCAGGATTATAGGAGTACAGAATCTATGATTTCAACAATTTTCTAAGTTCTTGCTGTGTGCCAGAACATTTCATTACATCCAGCATTACAGAGGGCAAAAAAAGGATCCCAAGGGTTGCAGAGCCTGAGTTTCAGAGAGGGAAATTGACTTACCTAGATTGGAATTATCTGTCATAGAGTAGGGATTCAAATTTAGGCTCTCTGACCCCAAAGTGCAGTGAAGTCAGAATGATAGATAACAGTCAAAAACCTCCAACAGCCACACAGTAGTGTTGATGAGTAATTTGAGACCCATCATGTAGGAGAAGATTTTGGGAACTTGGAGTCCAAGTAACATTATTTTGGGGGACTCAGGAACCAAAGACATTATGAATGTCATTTAAGCCCTTTCTTTATCCCCCAATGCTGATATGGCCTGGGAATACAAGATTTTACAATATTATCTAGAAGAGAATTACATATTTGAATGACTATTTATGTACATTTTAATCTTATTTATACCTTGACCAATCAAATTTAATATTAACCACTATTCTAGAGGATGGAGCTGGTTGGCCAGGAAAAGTTGGAAGAACATAGGTATATGTCTATATGGGCATATAACTGGAGCTTATTCAAAGTTCACTTATTATTTCTAGGTTGCACAGATTATTTGCATTTAAATCAATACAAGTAATAGGTGAGTTGCTCCACAGTTTTTTTTCTTCTATGAAACATTGATGCGTGTGTATATATTTCTTAAATAAAAAGTGATACCAAGGGGCACCTGGGTGGCTTAGTCAGTTATGTGTCTGACTTTACTTCAGCTCAGGTCATGATCTCAAGGTTCATGAGTTTGAGCCCTGTATCAGGCTCTGTGATGATGGTGCAGAGCTTTCTTTGGATCTTCTGTCTCCCTCTCTGGCTCTCTGCCCTCCTCCCTCTCTCTCTCTATCAAAAATAAATACTAAAAAAAAATGCTAAGCAGAAACAATTATACTCTATCAAAATTTGTCTCAATTAGCTTATCTTTCAAAATCATGGAGTAGTACAATTTAAATAACTACCAAATTCCTGGATTTGGATTCATGTAACTTTTTCTATAATTTTTATTTTGAAATAATTTATTTTTAATTTTTTAAAATAATTTTTAAAAGTTTTACTTACGTAATCTCTACACCCACCATAGGGCTCAAACTCACAACCCCAAGATCAAGAGTCACACGTTTTTGTGAGCCAGCCAGGTGCCCATAAAGTTGAAAATATAGTTCAGAATTCCCATATGCACTTCACTCAATTTCCCCTAATTTTAACATCTTAATTTCTTTAACATAATTATTAAAACCAGAAGGTTAATATTGTTTCAATATTAAGTAATCTACAGATATAATTGAAAATTTTCCCATTGTTTCACTAAGAACTTTCCAGTTTCCAAGAAAATATTTTTGAACTTATTCTCAGAAATTTTTCTTGATGATGACTGTTCAGGAATAAGAAAGGAGATGAGCAGAGAAAGAGAGAAGAGCAGGTGAATGCAAATTGAAAATGTACCCACTTGTACTTAGCTCTTACAGCTTGAATTGTATCCCCCCTAAAAGATGCTGAAGTCCTAACACCCAGTACCTGTAAATAGGACCTTATTTAGTAATAGGGTCTTTGAACATGATCAAGTTGAGGTTTTTAGCGTGAGCTCTTAGCTAGTATTACCATATCCTCTTAAAAAGGGGAAATTTGGGTGTGTCTGGGTGGCCCACTTGGTTAAGCGTCCAACTCTTGATTTTAGCTCAGGCTGTGATCTCAGGCGCAGTTCATGAGCTTGAGCCCTGTGTTGGGCTCTGTGCTGACAGCAACAGTCTGCTTGGGATGCTCTCTCTCTCTCTGTACCTCCCCCGCTTATGCTTTCTCTCTCTTAAATAAACTTTAAAAAAAAAAAGTGGGAGCGGGAAGAGGATTTGGACCCTGACACAGGTAAATACCCGAGGAGAACACCATGAGAAGATAGGATTTATACTGCCGTAAACTAAGGATTTATCAGGAGCCAGGAGACAGACCTGAAACAGATCTTTCCTGACCACTTTCAGAGGGAGTGTGGCCCTGATGTCACTTTGACCTCAGACTTCTAGCTTCCAACACTGTGAGCCAATGAAAATCTGGTATTGATGCTGCTGTGTGGTACTTTGTTATGGCAGCCCTGGCAAACTGATACATTTGCTATGCTTGAGAAATCAGTTGAAGCTTGGGTACTTTTCTTGCATGTTAGGCTGTTCTGACTATGGCATTTGCAAAGTACCTGGAGAAGTAACTGGCCAGGCAGAAGCAAGGGACTGAGGTAATGTGTGAGTAGACACTATTTTGGACTGGTAACACCTGCATCAAAGCATGAGGAAGAATCACCAGGCAGAATAGCAGATCTGTGGATGGTGAGGGATGTTGCCTTAATGTGGTGTGAAGTGTGAATTATGTACTGTTAGTTACAAGTGAGTAGAAACCACTAGGAAGGAAGTTGATTTCAGCTGTCCACTGCACCCTGTCACTGCTTCCACTGTCACCTTTGTTGGTGGTGGCAGTATGGGTCATTGACTATCCATCTTCCTGAGACTTAGGTTTTGTTTAGTGTTGTTGTTGTTTTTTTTTTTTTTTTTTATGATAGACCTTCCTTGAATTCCTTGTGCTATCCTGGAAGCCAGAATTACTATAGATGTCTCAGCACTCTTAAGGATATTTGAAAGGATCTTTTATAGATCCAAGGTCATATGTATAAAAAAATTAAAAATGTTTGGCACAAATGAAGTATAAAGTGAGTAGAAGCATAGATTTCCAGAACAACTGTATAGAATCAGATAGGAAAGTTATGTTTGTATTAATTCTTGGAGTTGGTTGTTGAAGACTTAAAAGGTTCTTTACAAATTTGAGTTTTTGTGATTTTTATGGTATGCCTGTTTTAAAAATCAGTGGTATTTTTTTCTATTTAAATGTTTATTTATTTTGAGACAGCACGTGCACGAGTTGGGGAGGGGCAGAGAGAGAGGGAGAAGTAGACAGAGATACCTACAGCATAGGGCCGGACCTGGGGCTCCATCGCAGGAACCATGAGATAATGAGCTGAAATCAAGAGTTAAATGCTTAACCAGCTGAGCCACCAGGGCTCCCCTAAAATCAGTTGTATTTCTATAGACTCATGCATTGTGTTCTGTTACCTAATATTGTATACTGCCTTATCAACTGGGTTATCTGTTGGGAAGTATAAATAGCACTGGACCTGAGGATTCCAATACACACAAAAATACCCCAAGTGTATAAAGTTTAGTAACGGATGAGAGGAAGGTAAAACTTATTATGAACTCATGAGTTAGTTCAAGAATTAGGAATTCATCTCTTATGAGCATTGTTTATTTTCACAAAAATAGACTGATAAAGAGAAAATATAGCTTGGTTGTTTTGGTTGTGTGCCATGTATGTGTCAATTATACTTCACTCTAGATGTAACTCACAAGATACAACCCCAACAAGGAATTGACTTTATATGCAAAATTTCAGAACCAGCCAGGGCTATTTTAACCTGGTTAGTTAATAGGAACCTAAAGACTGAAAGGCTGTGTGTGGGTATGCGAATGTGCACACACACGCAGTTTCAGAGCCCAATACTTTGCTGTAAAAATAACACGTGATTCGACTAGAACCATTCCTGACCTTTAAATACTGGTGTTACTTTCTTGCCATCCTTATCACTAGAAAATGTCTAATGCCAGGGTACTCCTCTGGGTAGGGATACCTGCACTTCTTTCTCTTCCAGGCCTAGTGACTCTTTTTGGAGTACCAGTTAGCCATTGTTAGTCACTAAGTCATTGGCATCTTCATGGGATTGTTGAAGAATGATTCTGCAGCTTGCTAGAAACTTATAATTAAGCTTATTCTTGGGGGGATGGCTGTTGGAATGCAGTCACTTCAGGGATCAGGTTGGATCTGTCAGGTCCCGTGATAATGGGACTGGTTGTATGGGACAGTCTGTATCTTCCTGGAGCCTAACAATTCAACTGAAACTGAATCAGTTGGGAGAATGAATCAAGTCTAACAGCTGTTTGACTTCCTGTGTTCAGCTAGCTGTGAAGCTTCCAATTTACCTGGCAGAGTGTGTTGAATAAATAAGAAAAAATTGTCCAAAATTTCTGTCTCTGAGTTAAAATTCCCAGAGAAATAGTTAGCTTTCCAGGAGTCCTCTCCAAGTTGTAATAAACCACCTGCCTTTAGCAGGCAGAATCCACAGAAGTGGAATATTTGCCAGCACAACTAGTCACATTTAATTTAATTACTTACCCTAGCCTCCTCTCAGAACTCTATGTACAGGTTAAATGGTCATGTTACTTAGTTGTTAAGATGTTATTTTTGAATCTCTTGAGTTAAATTTGTTTTTCTGGAAGAGAAGTGGCTATAATAAACTTAATTAAAGATGATGGGAAAGAAAGCTAACAAAGCCCTACTTAGAATTTATTTAATACAAGAAATAATTTGAGGAACTTTGCAGTTGAGTACTTAGCTTGATAACTGGTTTCAAGGAAACACACATTTTGTATGGGATAATGGGTTTAATATTCCAATAGAGAAAAGGAATGAAGTGAGGCAGACTGGAAGGAAAACTTAAAGGATCTGACATCATCTTCAAGAGGAATGTCCTGATTGCCAGGCATCTGCATAGTATGGATCTTTTCTATTTCTTCTTTTTTTCCCCCACGTATTGATTTAGAACGTTAATGCTAACTCCTTGCATCTCCTTTATCTATAAATATGGGTAACCAGGGTGTGAGACTGTTGTTTGTAATCAGAAATGTATATATTGGTCTCTGCCCCCAGCTCCTGACAGAGCCGTCATGAATTTCCCGGGTGATGGAAGTGTCTTTTGTTCTTATGAGGTGACTCTGGGTGGGCTCGTGCACAAAATCTGGTCACTAGAAAGACCAAGCCATGATTAGAAGCTTGGAATCTTCAGCCTTGCCCCCAATTCTCTTGAGAAGCAAGAATGGCTGGATGTGGAGTTAATGATAGATCATGCATCTGTGATGAAGCCTCTGTAAATTACCTGGAGTTGCAGGGTTCAGAGAGCTTCTGGCTTGACAAACACATGGACGTGCTGGGGGAGAGCTGTACCATGAGAGGGCTTGGCAGTAGCACCCCATTCCACACACCTTGCTCCACACATCTCTTCCATCTGGATTTTTCATCTCTTTCCTTCATCATCTTTTATAATAAACCAGTAAATGTAACTAAACTGGTCTCGTGAGTTCTTTGGGCCTCTCTAGCAAATCAGTTGAACTTGAGAAGGGTGTTGGAGGGAGGGGGAACCTTTGATATATAGCTGGTCAGAAGTATAGGTGACAATCTGGACTTTGAAATGTGGTCTTAAGTCCAAGGAGAAGGGGCCATCAGAACCTCCAGCCTCTAGCTGGTTGTTCAGAAACACAGGTAACAATATGGGCATGTGACTGGTGTCTGAAGTGGGGGTGGGGATGATCTTGAAGGACTGAATGCTTGCCTGTGGAATCTGGTACTTAGTCCAGATGGATAGTGTCAGAATTAAGTTGAATTATAGGATGCCCAGCTGAGGTCACAGACCGTTGATTTCTATGGGGAAAACTTTCCACTTATTTGGTGAGTATTTTGTGTGAGTAGTAAAGGAAACTTCTAGGAAAGAAAGACATAGTAGAGAAGAACTGGATTTTCCCTACACAAGTGGAAATCTGAGTTTGTGCTTTTTACTGGGGTCAGCGAATTTGAAATATCAAGGTTTGCAGTTCCACTTGATCATACTGTACCCAGTGGTAGATCACAAAGATGGTCACTCTCTCCCACCCTTTCCTGATCAGTGAATAAAAGACAATCCAGTAGTTTCTCCTGTTGTTCCTTGTGGTAGAAATGTCTGTGGTTCTTCCTAAATCTGAGCCAAACTATATTCCTTTGAGGCTACGTTGAGATAACATGTGGTTGGCCCTCATATCAATTGAGGCTTGTCCTATTTTTATGGTGCAGTGGATAAGATACTTCCCAGTGATGTTTTTATATGCTTGAAATTGTGACTGTTATTCTATAATTCACCTTATTTCTATTTTAAGCCCCCAGTCTTTCCAGGGGCAGAAGCCTTAAAGGCATTTAGTTCTGGACAAGTGGTTATTTAATGTTGGAAAGCATTTAGGGATTTTCTCTCTTTACCTCTTTTTTTCAAGATGGCAGCCAAGTTCCAGGGTTTCTGTAGCATTATGGGTCTGGGTAGTTGATAATGAGTTGAGAATGGCAGAGTGGAGGGGCGTGGTGGTGGGGGAGTGGCCTCAGGGTGCTCAACTGTGGTCACATGACTTAGCCTGGTCTCTAATCAGGTGGACTGTGCTATTTGTCCTCAGCTATGGTCAGTCCTCCTCCCTGGCTTCAGGCAACTTGTCTGTGTTCCCACTGGTGCTCCGGGTCTCATCATTGCCACATGGGAAGATATTTGCCTTTTTCCCAGGATGTGCAAGGGTGGCAGGGAGCAGCTACAAGGTTGCAAAGCTCATTCAGTCCCATTGCATTTCATGCCACGTGGCTCAGGGAGCTCTTGGAGGCCGTGTGGACCGGATACCTTCTCTACTCAGCTCTCAAAACCTTTTCTTTTGGTTTTATTATATTCTCCACACTTCATGAGTTCTATTAGGATAATACTCACTCTTGTAGGATAGTGGTAGCCTCATGTCCTGGCAGCTTCAAGTTAGGATGGTATGGGGGTCATCTGGTTATAGGGAAGTACAGGATGGGGTGAGATTGTCTGGTGGAGTTGGTCAGCATGTAAATTAATGCTGAAAGAGTTCATTCTGCCATAGGAGGTTACCTAGTTGAATCAAAGAAATCTCAGCTGCTGTGGGGAAGGGTTCTGTTACCAGAAACAGAAATAACTAGAGAAGAATAAATGTGTGGATATAGGTGATATCTGGTAGAGGTAGGTCTTGACTTGGAAGTTGGAATAGGGTTTTGAAGGAAAGAGTCAGGTTTATATGGAGATGGAGGAGGATCTGAGATGTCTGTACAGGGATGAAAAACAGAGTAAGTAGAAGATTATAAAGCACGACTGACACTATGTGTTATTTCCAGGTATCACACACGTACTTGTACACGTGTGTACACGCACACACACACATATCCATACCTATATTTTTTGATAGTAAAAATGGAATTTTTGCCCATTATATTTTCCAGCTGGTTACTGCTGGTATGCAGGGAAACTATTAATTTTTATGTGTATATTATATAAAGTTTACTCAACTCCCTTTTTAGTTTAAATAACTTAGTTTTCTGGGTAGACAATTCTGTAAGTAATTGTAAATTTATGTCCTTTCCCTAATTTACCTAAAATTGAGTTTGTATTTTATAAAAGTAGGTGCTGACAATTAGCATTGATCTTTTAGTATTTATGTGGATATACGTGTAGTTTCTTGTTGGAAAAGAGTCTTCACATTAAACCATCCTTGAATTCCTGGAAAAAATTTGATGTGCAGGGTTTTTTCTTGGAAAATATCTGTTTTGAGTAAGAGTGCATTTTATATTTGATTTGCTAATGACTTGGGATTTTTATTGAATAGATAGGCGTCTTAGGTTATATGTACGTGTGTCCTACTTGGGTAAAGTTATAGACTGAAAGATGTGTTAGGTTCACACATGACTTGAGAAGGTTTGCCTTCCTTACTCTGATCAGATATACAGTACTCCCAGTCATCCACCATCTGCAGTTGGGCTTTCTGTGGTTTTGGTTCTTGCAGTTTCAGTTACCTAGGGTCTGGAAGCTGATTATCCTTCTTCTGACCTTTTGTTAGAAGGTCAGTAGTAACCTAATGCTGAGTCTTAATGCTTCATCATTCACTTCATCCCCTCGTTTTGTCATCTCACATCATCACAAAAAGAAGGGTGAGCACAGTACACTAAGATACTTTGAGAGAGACATAGAGACCACATTCATGTAACTTTTATTACAGTCTAGTGTTACAATTGTTCTATTTTTAGTTATTGTTAATCTCCAAATGTATCTAATTTATAAACTATCATACATAGGTATGTATAGGACACAATATAGTATAAACATTTGACCCTTGAACAACATAGGGGTTAGGGGCATGGACCTCCACACAGTGGAAAATTCACATGTAACTTTTGCCTTCTCCAGAACTAATAGCCTATTGTTGATAGTGTTGACAGGAAGCCTTACTGATAATGCAAACAGTTGAGTAACACCTATTTTGTATGTTAAATGTTTTTTAATGTTTATTTTTGAGGGACAGAGTGTGATTGGAGGAGGGGCAGAGAGAGAGAGAGACACAGACTCTGAAGCAGGCTCAAGACTCTGAGAGGTCAGCACAGAGCCCGATATGGGGCTTGAAGTCAGGAGCCCTGAGATCATGGCCTGAGCTGAAGTCCGGACACTTAGCTGACTGAACCACCCAGGCGCCCCACATGTATTTTGTATGTAATATGTATTATATACCGTATTCTTAGAGTAAAATAAGCTAGAGAAAAGAGTATGTTCTTAAGAAAATTAAAAGGAAGAGAAAATGTGTTTATAATACTATACTTTATTTAAAAAAATCCACATATAAGTGGACCTGTGGTGTTCAAACCTCTGTTGGAGGGTCACCTGTGTAGAGTTCAGTACTATCTTCGGTTTCAGGCATTCACTGGGAATCTTGGAATGTATGTCCTACAGAGGAATGGGGGAGACTGTTGCAGTTGATAATATAAAGGAATTATCTGTTCTTTGTAATATTTAATGAATGTAAGTATAAAATTGGTACTGGGCCAGGTTTTTGAAGTAATTCTTAAAAATTTCCATTGATTTAAAATTTTTAAGAATTATCCCCTTTATTTTGTTTAAAGAGCAGGATTTTTGTTGTACTGATTGTGGAGAACAAAGGCAAAAGAAATGTAGATAAAATTAAATTTCCTTATAACTGGCAGCCCACTGACAAATAGTTGGGGCAGGCAGAGCAGGACATTCCTCCAAGAACTCCCAGCTGTTCTAATGCTAATGCTTTGCTAGAGGGTAAAACATCCTTAGCTTGACAAAGAAACCTATGAGTTTTCTTTAACATAAGAAAAATCTTTTGGAAACTTCCTTTGTTTTTATCTCTGCCACCTCCAAAGTGTATAATCAATTGCTCCTTATAATCCTTTTGCAGCTCTTTTAGCCCCTGGGTCTTGCCCCCTTGCTACAATATAAATACCTTTTTGTATGATAATGTTTCAAGAATTCTTTCTTGGCCATTGACTCTCAGACCCAGTCTTCAAACCACATCACTGATTACCCATTTTCTCAGTTCCCATCGTCGGCTTTTTTCTTCTTTCATTGGGCATTTTGATTTTCTACTTCTTGTTCTTGAATGGACTGTTTGGCCCTTTGTTTTTAATCTTTTGTGTGTTCATGTGTGTATTCTCCTCTGAAGTTGCCTTAGTTCTTCGGTTGCCTTAGTAGTGTAGTGAGTGCTTGATCTAATGCACTAAATAGAGTAATTTCAGTTCTGATTTTTTCTCTAACTGAAGTGTTTTTTGAAAGAGTGTTTTAATATTTTTTTACATGTAAAAAATATTTATTCATTTTTGACAGAGACAGAGTCTGAGCGGGGGAGGGTCAGAGAGAGAGGGAGACACAGAATCTGAAGCAGGCTCCAGGCAGTGAGCTGTCAGCACAAAGCCCAATCAAGGGCTTGAACCCACAAACCATGAGATCATGACCTGAGCCCAAGTTGTATGCTTAATTGGCCGAGCCACCCAGGTGCCCCTGAAAGAATGTTTTACATTTCTAAACAGATAGACCTCTTTTTCCTTTGTTGTAAAAGTTTCTTGTTTTACAAGCAGTAAAGAAAATGTGACCTATATAGTTTTTTGGGTTTTTTTATTTTTTTTATTTTTTTATTTTTGAGAGACAGAGCATGAGCAGAGGAAGGGCAGAGAGAGAGAGGTAGATGCAGAATCCGAAGCAGGCTCCAGGCTCCGAGCCATCAGCACAGAGCCCGACGTGGGGCTCGAACCCACAGACTGTGAGATCATGACCTGAGCTGAAGTCAGCCGCCCAACCGACTGAGCCACCCAGGCGCCCCAGTTTTAATTTTTGTAAGGCTTTGGTGAGTTCTTGGTGGTTGAGTAAAAATTTATAAACACTCCATGTTATTTCAACCATTACATTTCTATTTTGGGAATTGAATGTTTTGTATATCTATTAATTGTGTCATTCACCTGTTCAAAAGTAATTAGTGATGCTTTTCACTTATACTAAGGGAGTCAAAAAGAGTCTCAATGGTATACTCTGATAATAATCCTACTCCCTATGATATTTTTCCATAGGCCATGCCCCATGAATTCGTCAATTCCAGATTTGCTTACCAAAAGCCACCAAGGTAGGCCAGGTGTATCCTATGAAAATCATTCCATACCCTTGTCAGTTAATAGCATGAATGTATAAGGAGATTTGGCCAGATTCTTTATTTTTCTTCCCAGGAAAGAGGGGATGGGATACAGACCAGCTCTTACTATATATATTCCTTCCTAATTGTTAAAAAAAAACAATTAAAAATAAAGGAGAAATGTTGAAATCTGGAAGTAAAGTTCCAGATACTTTCAAAACAAATTGAAAGCTGGAATAAAGGAAATAAAGGGAACTAAAGACTAAAATACTAATTCATTCTCAACCGTGATAGAAAAATAGAGGTTAAAATATCTATTACTTCTCATTTCACTCCCCTCTCTTTCCTTCTTACTTCCATGGCTTGCCTACTTTTTACTTCTCACACATGACAAGTTTCTGTCCTCCCTTTGCCTTTGATTTGCCTGGTCCCTCTCTGCCACATCCTTCTGTCAGATCACCTGCTATCTAATTCCTTCTCATAACCGACAGTGTGGGTAGTAATGGAGACGTACACTCTCAAACCAGGCTTCAAGGGCTCAAAGCGTATCTCCACCACTGGATTATGCAACCTCTCTGGGCCTCACTTTTGCCCTCTGTGAAGTGGAGATAACTTACTCCTAGAGTTGTGAAAATTATGTGAGTCACTCCATAGCTTGTGACACCTAATAATTACTAGTCATTATTGTCATTCATGTGTTCGTTATTTATCCATTGTTTGTCTTACCGTGTAATTTGAATATTCAAAAATATTTGTGTATCTATGAATTATTCTTTGCTTTTGCTTTTGTTTTTTTCAATGTGGAAGTTAAGTGAACTCACTCTTGGCGGTGCTTACCGAATTGATTAGGTAGATGTTGATGTTGATTAGTATTCACACAATTTCATTATTTGGAGAGTGAAAAACATTCTAGAACAAGTTGATATTATCACTAAGTACTGTATCAGGATATCCCTGATTGTACCTCAACGTGTGTTCCACTTTTTTTCCTTGTGGCTGGATGTTTCCCTGTGCTGTTACCTTAAGCTTTATTTTTATTCTCAGGGGCACTGTTCCTTAACAAAAGACATATTGTATAGGTTATTGTAAGCTTCATTACTGTTGACCCTGGCTGCTGTTTATAATTTGGATCAACATTTATTGACCAACATGATCCAATTGAGTCATTTGGAGTCAGTCAATATGATCAGACCTGCTATTAATCTCAGTGGAAGTCAATAAATTTATATTCAGACATTAATGGCTTACTAGATTGAAAGCTTTATGAAGCACTTCAAGGCAATATCTTGTTAGCTACATTAGTTCTGTCATTCATTTGACTTGGAGGTTTTGGCCTTGGGTGAGAAGAAGGTTGAAGCAGTTTAAGCAAAGTTTTAGAATCAGATTGAAATCAAAGATGTTCTGGCAGAGCTTTTGATATCAAGCATTTCAAGCCATGGAATGCGTAAGGATTCGAAGGCCAGCATTTTAAAATGGCAAGACTTTGAATACATAACGTTGCGGGAGACCTGAGAGAGGAAAAGCGTTCGTGTTGGTTTTTGTTTTTGTGTCTTTTGTTTGCTCTCAGTACTTCTTAATCAGAATACTTAATTTTGTTTCTCCTGAATCCACACCTTTTATGCATTGTTTATGATGGTGAATATACATCCTTCTCAGCAGGGCATTGTGATTTGAATAGTTTCATTCTCTCAGTATTAATAAAGGGTTGGTCTTTATTAATTTCCCTACCTTTGCATCCCAGAACAATGCTTTGTATATAGTATTTGTCAGGACTCCAAAAGAAAAACATCAAAGTAGAGTTTAGCCACTTCTCTGCAGTTCATTTTTATACTGTTATGTGATCTGAACTAACATATGCTTATTTTACTTCTTTTGGGGTAGGGGCTTGGTGGAAGGATGAGACAGTTAATATTAATGGTGCTTCTTTCAAAGTGGTTTTGAATTAGGAGAAAAAGCACATTAGACTAGAATCAAATCAGAAATGTAAATAAAGCCACGCTGTTAGCCTTGCAACGTCATAAACATCTGCCTTCCAGCGGACCAGTGGTTCTCAAGCAGGGGTGAGTTTGCTGCCCCAGCAGACATTTGACAGTGTCCAGAGACATTTTTGGTTCACAGAACTGGCGGGGGTGGGTGATGCTACTGGCATTTAGTGGGTAAAGGCCACAGGGGCTGCTAGACAGCCTATGGCACACATGACTGCCCCTGCAACAGAGTTCCCCAACTCCAAATGTCAGTAGTGCCAAGTTGAGAAACCCAGATTGAGAGCAAGCACCACACCTTGGGTTTTAGCTCTGGTCATTCAGAAGGGAACATCCTGGATTCATTTTTCCAGCTAACTCACATTGTGCAACCCTGTTTTACAATTCCAGTCTGTCTCCGTCAGATGCTCTGCAGTAAGCCTGCTTCTCGGTATGAGGGAAATTGTTTTCTGCTAACTGATAACCTCAGTCTAGCAGTTCCTTTTCTAGCACATCAGAGCTCACAGTCAGACTTGGTGCAGCAAGTGCACTTTTGAGTGGCTTTATGACATATAAAGACCCTCTTTGGCATTCATACTGCGCTGCTCTATTGTTTACAAGCTAGCAGTAAATTATTTATGGATATTGCCAGAGATAGGACTCACTTGCTCTCTCTTTTTAACCCCAAAGCTATTTTTTATCTGGCAGCAAGATTTTATGTGAAAGCTATTTTGGGGGGGGGATTGTTATGTTCTCTTTGCATTTATGTGACAGGTTTTATGGTACCAGTCCCATCGACATTTTATTACTTGAGACTTGTTCTGGAAATTATTAACTACATCATGAACTCAACAGATAGTAATTTTTTTCCCTTAGAATTCCTAATTTAACATAATTTCAGAAAGGTTCTTGTTGCATCAGTATAGAGAAAAACTCTCAGAAAAATCTCATTTGGATCTAAATCAAAGCAAAGATCTTTAGGTTGCTTTGGAGCACTGGTCTATAAATGGATTTGTAAATGGATAAGACCATAAGTGTATGAGAGTGTGGACTTTTTTTTCCTCTGTAATAATCAGATGATTACCAAAGGAATCATGTAGAATATGCAGTAATTTTTGCCAGCATTGATGTTCTTCATTTCTTAACATATATATATGCAGAACATTATTTCCTTTTGAGTTTACAGGAACATACTCGGCCACTGGTTCTGATTTGGGGACTTTTTTTCTTGATCTACATTACTCCTTCTAAAAAGACAGTAACTGAAAGTGTATGTAGAAGGTAGTGCTCATCAGAATGCATAACATAACCCAAAACCCCACAGATCTCATGAGTAGATCTTTGTTTTTGTTATTGGGGCTGATAAATTACTGGTTGGAGATTAAAGAATGACTTATTAATGAATTATCAAGGGACAAACTACGGGATGTTGATAAGAATGTCCTTCCTAGTGGATTTCATTGTGGACTCAAAGTTTGTGCCAGTAGTTTAGGCCTGGCCTAAGTAGTAAGGCCTCCTTAAGGAGACTCCGAAACCTGGTTAGAAATGAGGGCAGAGACCGTGTATGCTTGGAATCAAGTCATTAGTCCCTGGGTATGAAAGAGCCAGTGGCAACATAGGAAAAGAGAACTAAAGAAAAGATGAGCATGGTAATATTATTTTAAATTGATTTCTTTGCTTTATAGATGCATCCTATTAGCACCTTACATTTCTTCATTTTAGAGGTTGGGTTAATTAAAAACACAGTATGAATCTCTGGATTTCTGCTATAGAGAGTTTTAGGGAGTCATCTGGCCTTTTGGATTCTCTAAGATTCTTGGTCCTTGCATGCAAATGGATTTTATAGGTTGGACTCTTTTCTTTGACAAGAAACTAAAATTCATAGTTAAGGACTTCAGAAAAGAAAGTCTCATGAAAATTGCATTTCTAAAGTTGCGTAAATCAGCCAATATATAAGGTTGGTGTCTGGTATGATTATACAGCTATAGATTGGGCCTTCAGTAAAAAAGAAAATGAAGCAAAGCAAATCAAATAGAAAAAAAAAACCAGCAACACAATAATCACCATAATAAAAGCTCATGTTTAATATTTTTAATATGTGGGAAAGCATTGAGATGACCATATATTCTGGTTTATCTGTTACTTTTCTTGCTTTGTTTCATTATCAAAAACATTGCTGTTTAGAGAAGAAAGTATATGTTGACCCAAAGAAACATAGATGTGCCCTATGTTTGGTTCTACTTAACTGATTTCCTCATCTTTTCTTAAGGTTATTTAGTTCACAAAAACATTCCTTTTATCTTCCCCTCACAAAGTTAAACCATATTTGATATTTTAAATGACTTTTAATACCATTTTTTACAATCTTATCATATTTAAATGATTTTAACCATTTCAGTCGGTTCTTTTGAATAAAAGGTTCCAATTTAATTTTTGATAGTTATTTTTTCTGTCTTTCAAGGATTTATACAGTTTTCCTCTGCTGTAAAATAATAATTAACAAAGTTTTGCTCAAATGATTTTGAGAAATTTAATTTTTAAAGAGCTTATGTAGGAAAATTATATTTAAGATAACTGACACTATCACTGAATCCACAGTTGTATTTGAATTAGTGGCTTTTAATTTTTTTTAGATCTTGGAGAGGAGCAGAATTTGCCACCTCAAAGCATGTTTCTTTGGCATTAGGATTAGTTTAAGCTGATACTTTTTTTTTAAATTTTTTTTAATGTTTTATTTATTTTTGAGAGACAGAGTGTGAGCAGGGAAAGGGCAGAGAGAGAGAGGGAGACACAGAATCCAAAGCAGGCTCCAGGCTCTGAGCTGTCAGCACAGAGCCCAACACGGGGCTCGAACTCACAGACCGTAAGATCATGACCTGAGCTGAAGTTGGCCGCTTAACCGACTGAGCCACTCAGGTGCCCCTAAGCTGATACTTTTTAAGAAACAGTAGATACAAGGAAAGCTCTGAAAACTGAGTAGAAGTTAACCTTTTGTAAGAGATATTTATATTTCTAAGAGAAATCTCCATTTATAAGTATGTTTCCCTCTCTGTACCAGGAAGAGTACAAATCTCTAGAAACTGTTGTCATTGGAAAAGGCAAGGACTTAAATTTGTATAATAACCTTACCTGTGTTTACTGTGCTTTTACCTGATAGCCTCCCATAACCAACTCCTCACCCCTGCCATCCAACAACTTTACAGTATGTGGAGATGGTTTTAAGACGTTAGTATGGGCCATTTCGAGGAATGGCTTAGTTTTCTTGGGTTTCTCCCATGTGCCCGGTAGGTATATATGTTAGTAAACTTCTGTTTGTTTTTCTCCTATGAATCTGTCGTTAATCACAGGGAATCTTAGCCAAGAAACTAGAAGGGTAGAGGGCAAGTTAATTTTCTTCCCTTACAATCTCATTTCATAACTACCCTTGAGAATCCTATAAAAGCTAAGATCATCTTTTCACCAAAAATATTATATACCCATAACATTTTCAAAAAGGGTCAAGCTCAAGAACCCTGTGATGTCCTTCAAAGCATTTAATTTAAGAAATGCAACCATAGACCTGAGTAGGTCAGGAGTGCGAAGTGTGTTTTTTTCCTTCCTTTTCTTTTTTTCTACTCTTACTGAATCTCCAGTAATTTTTTTCATTTTTAGCACTGATGTGTTAAGTGTTGGGAAATGTTTCTCACTCATTTAGCAGAAGTGCTAGATCCAGCACTTACAGTCTCTGTGTCCTAGGGTTACTTGCATAAGCCTCTTTAAGCCTCAGTTTCCTCATGTGTAAAACACAGATAACAGTATATACTTCATGGAGTGCTGGAAGTCCCTTTAGGTCTGTGGAGTCATTACCTGTAAGTCCTCTCAACTGCCTGCCCACAGAAAGGAAGTTTCCCATCAAACCATCCTTGGTGCTGATGAAATTGAGTTACTCTTGTCTTATTATTTGGTCTTCTATAGAAATATATGAATTGCCTAAAAACTGCTCATTTATCTCAAATCTGTTCATGTTTCATGGTAGGGCTGGTGTGCTTTAAGGAAACCCATACTATCTCAGATCCTGATTGAAACCAACGTATTTTTCCCGATGGCCGTGTTTTAGTGTCTAAAATACCCATAATTCCAAACAATTACCACCTTCTTCTTTGGATTAGAAATTGACTTCTCAAGCCATTTACTAGACAGGAGCCTAGGGAATAGACTAAAGATTTAAATGATGATGAGAGTGTCATTTGGGGGCCAGAGCATGTTGTGTACCTTGTGGTGAATAACGCAGTAACGTAGGGAAAACACTGGGCAGAGGCTAGCAGGAAGCTATAAAGTTTAAGAGATAGGCACAAAATTGTTGGATTATCTGCAGAAAGAGATCGAAGACAAAGCTTGCACGTATCACAATGGTACTTCCTGGCCCATTAACTTTCTCCTCCACTTTTAAAGTTTATGAGCTTCAAATTATATATATTAGTTGAATCAGAATGTCGCACATAGTAGAGAAATAAATTGTATTCCTAATTTGATTTCTTTGTACCAGAGGCATCCTAATATGGTGCTAATTTCTGAGTTGGGCATAAAAATCTGTGCAGTACACTGGGACCAACGTGGATGGTGGATCAAAGAGATAGGAGATCATTTCCCACCTCTGAGCCTTAGTGTTCTCATTTATCCAATGCAAATCATTTTACCGCTTTGAAGTGATTTTTGCATTAGATGACACATTTTGTGAAGGGGGCTCATTTAGGGACAGGCACATATGGGCACTAAATAATTACCTTAAATATGAGATATATTGCCTTAAAAAAATAAAGTTTCAGTGTTGACTAGGAAGCTTAGTATCTTATAAATTAAATTACTAGTATTTCTTTTTAAGTTGTTTATTTTTTAGTGGTTTTCAACTTGGCCACATACCAGTCACATGTGGGAGTCTTAAAAAACATAGATATTCATGATCATTCTTCATCTGTACTTTAAAAAAAAACGTTTATTTTTGAGAGAGAGAGAGGGTTTGTGTTTGTACACACAGGTGCACAAGTGGGGGAGGGGCAGAGAGAGAGAATCCTAAGCAGGGTCTACACTGTCAGCGCAGAGACCCATGTGGGGCTCAAACCGATGAACCATGAGCTCATGACCTGAGCCAAAGTCAAGAGTTGGATGCTGAACCAACTGAGCCACCCAGGCATCCTCTTCATCTGTACTTTTAAAAGTTTCCCAGATGGTTCTAATTATGTTCTTGTGCATTAATTTAGGTTTCTTGCATATTTTATTTTTACTCCTTTTCTTTCGTTTTTTAATCTCTGAATACCCAGATAGCCAAATAGAAATGGGAGTGAAACTAACAGTTCAAAGGTAACATCATCACTACTGCTATCAGTGGCTATGCTGTGATAGGCGCTCCTAGGTTCTAATTCACTCTTTAGTGGTCTCCCAACATCACTTTCCACAGGTGGCAGGGAGCTCAGTTCATCATCCTTTTCTGCTTCTACTGGTATTCTGAGAAGCGTTCATATTCAGATATGATTAACTTTCTGCAGAAACTTACAGCTTTTTTGAAATTAATAGAAGTGTTTCATATATGCTTATTTATGTAAATTTGTTCTTTGATAAACATCAAGAGGGTGTTCTTGATAGGAGATTCAAAGGGAGGCTTTTTAGGTTCTTAAAGGGCTGTAGTTATGCTTAGAGTATTTGAAGATCAGATACCTGTTCTCAAAATACTGCTTCTAAGGTAGCTAAAATATCTTCAAAGAGGCAGACCCACTGAAGAAAAACACCGTTAGTCTTGGCAATATAAAAACTAGAAAAGTATTGATCAGAAGATTTGACGTGATGAAGCCTCTGACTTTGGCTCAGGTCATGATCTCATGGTTTGTGAGTTCGAGCCCCATGTCTGTCTCTCTGCTGTCAGCACGGAGCTGACTTGGAATTCTCTGTACCCCTCTCTCTCTGCCCCTCCCCAACTTGTGCTTTGTCTCTTTCAATGTAAATAAACTTAGAAAAAAGATTTTACATGAAATTTTATATACTTGAGGTGTTTTTATTATTTTCCTTTGCTTGACTTGGGCAAGATTGTACTTAATTTATAGTATTTTATTTTATTTTTTGTTTATTATTTACATAGTAGACACATAAGTAAGTCATTTTTTATGGTAATTATTTTAAAAGCATTTTATTTTTAAATCTTTGTATTACAGGGTTTTTCAAACCTACACAAAAGTAGAGGGAAATAGGGGTCAAAATCCAGTGTAACTGGCTTCATCAGTTTTCACTATTTGGACATTTTTTCCCCTTATATGTCCTCCTTTTTAGGAGTCTTTTAAAATTTTAGATATTGTGTCATTTCACCATTGCATACTTCAGTATATGTCTTTTGTAGGTACTGCTTCCTCTAATACTGAGTACATGCTTTTGTGATTTTATCTGGGTTCAGCTCTGTGAGGTCTGCTTGGTGTCATGTCATTTGGGCTTACTCCTGCATTTTCAGTCGGCTCTCAACTAAATTTGGTCTGGCATTTGGTAGTGGCTGTAGGTTGGAGCACCTTGATTTTGTCCACATGGCCTCTCACTTTCCCATCAGCTGAACCTGGCTTTTTCATAGCAAAGTGATTTCAAGATTCCAGGAGCGAGAAAACAGGTCTCATAAACTCTGGTCTTCGAAGTCAGACACCACCGCTTCCTGCTGCTTTCCACTGGTGATAGGAAGTCACAAGGACAGCCCCAATTCAAGGGGAGTGAAGTAGACTCTATCTCTAGATGAAACGAAGGGCAAAGTCACATTGCGCAGAAGCATGTGGGCAATGAGAGGAATTATTGCCGTTTTTTTAACAAGACTATTTTCTAGAGCAGTTTTGGGTTCATAGCAGTATTGAGCCAAAAGATAGAGAATTCCCATATACCTTCCACCCTTACACAGGTATAGCCTCTGCCATTATCAGCATCCCCCCCCCCCCCGCCAGAGTAGTAGGTTTGTTACAACTGATGAACCCACATTGACACCCAGAGTACATAGTTGACATTAGGGTTCACCCTTGATGCTGTACATTCTGTGGGTTTGGACAAACGTATATGTATCTACGGTTGCGGTAGCATACAGAGAAGTTTTACTGCCCTAAAAAAATTTTGGGTGCTCTGCCTCTTGATTCCCTCCCCCCAAACCCTGGTAACCACTGATACTTTTACTGTCTCCGTAGTTTTGCCTTTTCTAGAATGTCATATACTTGGAATCCTACAGTTACCTAGCGTAGATTGGCTTCTTTCAGTTAAGACGATGCATTTAAGGTTCCTCCATATCTTTTTATGGTTCAATATCTCATATGTTTTTAACACTAAATAATAATCCATTGTCTGGGTGGACCACAGTTTATCCATTCACCTACTGAATTATGTCTTGGTTGCTTCCAAGTTTTGGCTATTGTGAATAAAGCTCTTCAGGTATCAATGGGCAGGCTTTTGTGTGGATGTAAATTTTCAACTCCTTTGGATCAATACCAAGTAGTGCAATTGCTGGATTGCATGGTAAGGCTAGGTTCAGTTTTGTAAAAACTGCCAAGCTGTCTTCTAAGGTGACTGTGCCATTTTGCCTTTATAAGCAATCTATCGAAGCACATGTAACTGATCTGTTTTCAATATTGCCATGCTGCCAAGAGTTAACAAATTTAACACTATTTTTAAAATTTAATTTCTTTTTAATGTCACGTTTCAGTTAACATATAGGGGGATTTTGTGTGTGTGTGTGTGTGTGTGTGTGTATGTGTGTGTGTGTATGCTACACGGAGTTTTGGCAAATGTATAGAGTTCTCTAACAACCACCGCAATTAGCATACAGTACTGTCTCTTCACCAGAAATTCCCACCATGTGCTGCCCACTTGATATTAAGCCCTCCTTGTACTCCTCACCACTAAAAAGTACTGATACGTTATCATTCTGTAATGTTTTGCTTTTTTCAGAATGTCTTATGAGTAAAAATTGAATGGAATCTTGTGAGTCTGTTTAGTTTCACTTAGCATAATGCATTTGAGCTTTAGCCATATTACCGAGTGGGTCAATAACATGTCACTTTTATTTTTTCTGAGAAGTAGTCCGTTTTTAGCATGTACCAGAGTTGGTTATTCCATTCTTCAGCTGGATAACATTCAGGTTTTTCTAGTTTTGGAGCATTATAAGTAATGCTGTGGTAAATTTTTGTATACAGGTTTTGGTGTGAACATAAGTTTTAATTTCTGTGGAATAAATATTTAGGAGGTGAGTCATATGGTAGGTGTATGTTTAAATTTAAGAAATTTCCAGAATGGTTGTACCATTTTATATTCTCATGATGTTTGAGAGATCTAGTCTGTTGTTCTTACTAGCACTTTGTATTGTCAAGCTATTTGTTTGTTTTAGCCTTTCAAATAGGTAGATAGGGGTATGTTACTGTGATTTTAATTTGTATTTTCTTAATGACCAATGGTGTTGAATATCTCTGCATGTGCTTATTTCCATTCTATATATCTTCTTTGGTGAAGATACATAATAGGCAACACTTTAGCCTGTTCTTAAAATTGGCGTTTTTTTTTTGTTTTGTTTTGTTTTGTTTTTTCAGTAGGGGTTGAGACTTTTTATATTGTCCATACAGGTCTTTTGTTGGATACGGATATGCAAATACCTTCTCCCATGTAGATTGTCCTTTTATTCTCTCACTATTGTCATGCGAAGAGCAAAAGTTTTTTTAATTTTGGTAAATTCAGATTTGTCTTCTTTAACTTTTATGGATCAGAACTCTTGGCTTAACCCAAGATCATAAAGATTTTCTTCTCAAAGTTTATTATTTAAAATTTTACATTTATACCTGTGATCTATTTTGAGTTAATTTTGTGCAAAGTCGGAGATGTAGGTTGAAGTTTGCTCTTTCCCTCTCTTGCTTTCTTTGGCAGGTGACGGGGGAAGGGGAAGAGTACAGATGTACAATTGTCCAGCAACATTTCTTTAGAAGACTCGACTTTGTTCACTCAATTGGTCTTTCAGCTTAAAAACAGTTGACTACATTTCTGTGAGTCTGTTTCTCTTCCCTCTGATTTGTTGGGTTGATCTGTGTGGCTTTCACCAATACCACAGTCTCTTGCTTATGGTAGCTTTATCATAAGTCTTAAAATCTGGTAGTGTGCATTTTCCAACTTTGTTCTGCTAATAGTAACTTCTTAATATTATTTAATATCACTCTCTTTTCAATTTTTCCCAACTGCCTCAGAATTATTTTTGTTTGGTTGTTTTGTTTGAATCAACACCTAAATCCACTTTCATACATTGGATTTGGTTACATATCTCTTAAGGTTTTGTATAATACTTCTCCATCCTTCTGCCCCCATTTCATGTCTTAAGAAACCAGTGGAGTTTCCCACATACTGGTTTTGGCTGACTTTGTTCTTCATGGTGTCATTCAGATTGTTGTTGTATTCTTCATCCATCTTGTGAACAGGCAATTAGATCTTGATTGGGTTTGGGTTTAGATTTTGATTAGGTGACTTCATAGGCTCCTTTCTAAACTTTACATTAAAGATTGCACAGTGGCGATGTCTTGAATTTAGAATTCATTTTGCATTTATTAAAAGGTTTATATACAGAAGGACTTGACTTGATCAACTCTTAGATGACCCTGAAATGTATTTTGTGTTGGAGAGTCAGGACAAATGCTCCTTTCCTTGATTTATCAATTTTCGTATAATGAGTTGGTGCCTTAGAAACTTCTAATTGAGACCAATAAGTTAACGAACTTAGGGGTTTGTAGTCACTTGGCATATTTAAATGCATTGAAGTCATTATTCTTTTTGATACTCAAATTATCTCATCTTAGTCCGCTGGAAGCTCCTTCTCCTTGACATTAACACATTAGTTTTTAACAGCTTTCTTGCTTTCTGGCTCAGTAATACCCTAGGTTAATTTTGTACACTTCTTATCCCATTGCTGAATCAGCCTTTTCTCCAAAGAATCCTTGGAACCTTTTAATTGCTGATAGACTCTAGAGACCACACTTTGGGAACTATGGTAAAATAGGTAAATTTTGCATGTTGTCTGTGTGGTACTTTTCAGGCTTTTGATTATAAAGCATAAAAAGTCTTCAGAGGGGTGCTTGGGTGGCTCAGTGATTAAGCATCTGACTTTGGCTCAGATCATGATCTCACAGTTGGTAAGTTCCAGCCCCACATCACGCTGTCTGCTGTCAGTACAGAGTCTTCTTTGGATCCTGTCTCCCTCTCTCTCTGTCATTCCCTTGTACACATGCGTGCTCTCTCTCAAAAATAAACATTAAATTTTTTTAAATTATCAAAAATATCCTCAGAGAAAATTTACAATTAGAATACCCTCATAATCCATTGTTAAGACTCAATTAAAAGGACTGTCCCTGGGATAGGGATTTACCAACCCCAAGTCCTAAAGTGGCTGCCCTGAATTTGTATAACAGTTAGTCTACCTAGTTAATTATAGGGTTGGAGCATTCTGGGGGAATAAATTCAGTGAAAGATTTCTTTGAGGCAATGATTCACTACAGTGTGAATGAATTGTTGCTGCCAATAGGCCTGGAAGGTCCTCACGTTATTAGGAGGACCACTCCTAGTCATATATCAAGATATGGTTTATATCAGGTTGCCAACTTCCTTTTCAACAGTGTCACACTTCCTTTCTGTCTTATTTGCTCAGTGGAAATTGGGAGAAAAAGGCATGCTCCAGCATTAAATCTGCTATGAGTATACAAATTTTTATTAAGCTAGACAACAGTGTGAATGCAAAAACTTTAAAGTGACACTTTTTATATGGAACTAGCTAGACATTTCGATTTCATTACCCTGAATAAAGCTATGCTGTACTTTGCATAAATGTGTTTATACTCCTATTTGCATTGGGAAATGACCTTTCACTCAGTACTGATGCCAGCTGCAATGCAGAAAGCACTATTTCACTTAGCAGTCCTGTTGACAATATTCAGGCAGGTGCAGTATATTGCCTCAGTCTGTCTCCTTTCTCATATTCAAAAAATGAGAAAGGTCAAAGATTGCTGCATCCTGTTATTTAAAATTCACATGAGGAACTATCTCTTGTTCTGTGAACCCAGTCATTATCCATGATCTGCATGTCCTTTGCTTGGTTTTTTTCTTAGGTTTTTTTTTTTATTACTTGTGTAGAATAATAGAATAAATACAAAAAGTATATGAGAAGTTTCCCCAACATTAGACTCCCTTTATCTCCATCTGTATTATATCTACATCTGCATCTATAGCTATAGCTGTATCCACATCTGTTTCTGTATTTAGCCAGCTAGCTAGACTAGTAAGCTTTTGGTGAGCTTTTCATTATGTTTCTTTATCCATTGTCAGCTAGCACGCGTTACCCAACATCCTAGACTACTAATATTTTCTTCTAAATCACTAATGGATATCCTAGCGAGTAACTATTTACAGGCCTCTGAATGCTGACAGGTATGTGTAACTGATGTCTAACTAAACCTGTAATGTGAAAGATACTTGCCCAAGGAAAGATGTGCATAATATACTCTTCGTTCAGGCCTCCATCATGAACCTTGATGACTGGCTTTTGCTCCCTGTAACTTACCCTAGTTCTCATGCTTATGATGACATTAACACAGTGCTTTTGTAGGAAGAACAGAGCTTATCTATTTATTATACAGCATGGTATCAGAGGCCTTTATAAATATTTTGGCTCTAAGTATATTCATACTGAAAAAAATAAACTGCACTCGTGGCCTTAAAAACAGCTCCATTGACTTAGCCCTCATACCACATGACAATCCATCGTGTAGCACTGGGGCACACCATTCCTCTTGTCTTTGCATTTATTTATGAATTTTACATGAAATCATTCCCATTTCCGCATTCAGTTTTTCTGCAGTGTCGGAAGCAGGGATCTAAACAGGCTGTTACATCTCAAAGACACATTCATTAGGCCTGAATTATGAGTTCAGCATATCCTGAAAATAGGAACTGCTCAGAACCTCCTCACAGCTGTGGTTTTGCTTCTCTCCTACAACTGCCATTGCCCTGTACAAAATGACGACTCCATTCCACACCCACCAGATGTTTTTGCCCTCGTTTTATGGTGTTAACTTTGAATACAGAAAGCTTAGATTTTATCAAAATCTCTATAGGCTGCTTTTAGGGAAGATGGGGAGAGAAAACAGAAGGTTGTTAACAGTAGTATAAAGGTGCTAGAAAAATATGTCTACGAGCTTCAGTCATTTCAGAAGGTAGAAAACTGAGTATTTTGTATTGGGAAAGATGAATTTAAGAGATGTAACATTTTAAAAAGGTGGTGGCTTACAAAATAGCACATGCTTTTGTCATATACAGAAGGTAATAAATACCACCACTGATCTTCTCTGGAACCAATCAATTAAAGTAATCTTTATTAATTTTTGTTAATGTTAATATCCTCATGGTAGAGTCATTGGACAATTTTATGAAAATCTCATCATCCAAATAGAGATATCTCTTGGAAGATACCAATTATGTATTTATTTAGGCCACCCATATTGTGTAAGCTTAATTGAATCTGTTACATGGAAAATATTGGTCCTGAAGGCAGAAAAAGGAATAAAGGAGTTTAAGATTCAATACAAATAAGTAAATAAGTAAAAGTAGTGAGGAAATCACAGTTGATAGCTAGGTTTATTGGCTTCTTGTCCATCCATGTTCATTCATTTTAATATATTTAATACATATTTAGTCAGTGTTCATTACTTGTCAGAAGCCCTGGTGGTTGGAGATCATTAAAATGTGATGAAAGCCAGGATAGAGGACTGAAAATGAACCTTTCTCATGTGTCTGGTGTATTCCAAGTACATTTTATGTATCCTACTTTATTTAACCCTTAGAAAAATTTCTATGAAGAAGGAATTTATATTGTTTTGCTACAAACGATGATATTAGCTTAAATATCATCAATTGCCCTTTCTAGTGTTGCGGAGCAAGGATATGGCAGAACACATTCTCTTGAGATCTGTTTTTATGAAATGATGCCACTTTATATGAGCAACATCCTGAAGGATAAATAAAAGTTTTCCAAGAGGTACACATAAAAGAATGACATTCCAGGTCAAGAGTCAGAGAAAAGAAAGAACGTTGTTTTTTTCTGGTAATGGCCATGAGTTCACTAAGCTGGAGTGCAGGCTGAGTGAAGGGGATTAGGGATGTGAAGCCTGATGCTTTGGCCCACAACTTAGTGTTTGGGAGTGTCTGCAGGGCTCAGTCGGTTAATTATCCAACTCTGGTTTCCCTCGGGTCATGATTTCAGGGTTTTGGGAGTTTGAGCCCCACATTGGTCTCCAGGCTGGCAGCGCAGAGCCTGCTTGGGCTTCTCTCTCTCTCTTCCTCTCTCTCTGCCCCTCCCTCACTTGTGCTGTCTCTGTCTCTGTCAAATAAACTTAAAAAAAGAAAGTGTTTGGATAAATTATTGATGAATAATTCACAGTAAAACACTAAAGTCTTCAAGGCAATAGGTCTGTGAGGGTGATGTTCTTTACACAGTACTGCTTCAGATGTTAATCTCTTCCTCTTCTGGAAACACACGCACAGACACATCGGAAGTAATGTTTTACCAGCTTTCTGGGCAGCCCTTAACTCAGTCAAGTTGACTCAAAATTACCACAATGATCATTTTCCTGTTGCCTGGAAAACTTACGTAACGTTCCTGTAGTGTCTGTCTGTTGGCAATAATTTCTCTCCATTTTTGTTTGTTAACATGTATTTCACTGTAATGTTTATAGCAGTGCTTTCAACAATAGCCACATTATGGAAAGAGCCTAACTGTCCATCAACTGATGAATGGGTAAAGAAGATGTGGGTTATATATACAATGGAATACTACTTGGCAAGTAGAAATAATGAAATCCTGCCATTCGCAACAACATGAATGGAGCTGGAAGGTATTACGCTAAGTGAAATAAGTCAGTCAGATGAAGGCAGATATCATAGGTATTCACTCATATGTAGAACTTGGGAAGCTTAACAGAAGACCATGGGGGAAGGAAGGGGAAAAAATGGTTTCAAACAGAGGAGGAGGGACGCAAACCATAAGAGGCTCTTAAATACAGAGACCAAGTGGGGGGAGGGACAGAGAGAGAAAGAGAGAGAATCCCAAGCGAGCTCTGCACTGTCAGTACAGAGCCCGATATAGGGCTCAATCTCCAGAGCTATGAGATTACGACCTGTGCTGAAATCAAGAGATGGTTGCTTAACCACCTGAGCCACCCAGGTGCTCCTGAATATATTGTTGTTGAATAGTGAAATTATTAGTTTAATTCTATGCCAGCTAAATGTTTTTGTGAAATAGCCAAACACCTCCTACAAAAATCACTCTCTGTGTTTTATTAAGGAAATGCTCGTTTATATTTTTCTTTTTATTAACCTAGGACTCTATCATTCCGTAAGTCTTTACTTCATTGAGATAGAATAACACAGGGCCTCAAACTATAATATAAACATATGACCTCCTAACAGTGGGGGAGGACTTCTGAATGATAATTATTGGTGAAAGTGGCAGGATCAGGCTTGGATTTTAGAAGTGTCGCTTGGTTTTGAGGTGAGTAGTGGACTGGAAAGAGGCCAGAAGGAGGCTGAGATTCTTTTTAGGAAAATGTTGCCATGGTCCAGGAATAATTCATTGGTACATTAGAGGAGTAAATGTGCTACCTGCCAAGATGAAAAAATAAAACCTAAGTGGTCTAAGACCTTAAATGGTCTAAAAGCAAGGACTCTGGAGTCCAACTACCTGCACTTGAATCCTAGCTCCCCCGCCGACTGACAGATTTTGCACTGATTTAATCTCTCTTTGTCTCCGTTAACTCATTTGTAAAAACAGGGATAACAGTAATATCTATCTCCTAGGGTTGCTATGGAATTTAAATAAGGTAATGCTTGTAAGGAATTTAGACAAGTGCCTGGCAAATAGTAAGTACTTACTATTACATGCTAGAGGTTCTTAACTATTTTTTATCTTTAATCACAGCACAATGAAGGAATCACTCTGCCAAAGCATTGTGGTTTAAAATTATATGGTAATGTTGAAGTGAATTTTGATTAGTATCCCAAATGGATCGTTTTTTTACCAGTGCCTGATTAATTCAGGAGTCGTATGTCAATGTTGGCAGTCTAAAACTTTAAGAATTGTTGGGTGAGAAAACAAGATACACTTGGTTCAAAAATCCCAATGTATTTCTTCAGCAGTATCGACATTCTTATACTAGATTTCCTTGGAAAGTACAGTAATTAGTGCCACATAGTTGAATAGTTTTAAAATAATATGAGAGCTCTTCCTTGCACTTGAACATTATGCCATTGACATGGCATGGCTCGGGAAGAAAAAAGCTGCTGTGAGAAGCACAGAGGGGCCAAAAAACTTGAGTACTTGGTAGGATATCTTTCTTTTATCATAATTTTTATGTCCAGTGTGCTTTTTAAAAATTATGCAAATATAGGGGCAGAAATCTTTTTATAACAACTTTATTGAGCTATAGTTGTTACACCATAAATTGATCCTTTGATTTAATGAATTAATTTAAATTTAAATTTTAGTTAACATACAGAACAATATTGTTTTGGGGAGTAGAATTCAGTGATTCACCACTTAGGTACAACACCCAGTGGTCATCACAACAAGTGCTCTCCTTAATATCCACCACCCATCTAGCCCATCCCCCACCCACCTCCCTCTATTAAGCCTCCATTTGTTTTCTATTGTTAAAAGTCTCTTGTGGTTTGTTTCCATCTTTTTCCCCCCTCTTCCCATACCTGTTTTGATTCGTAAAGTCCACATATGAGTGAAGTTGTACGATATTGGTCTTTCTATGATTATTTTATATCACTTAGCATAATACTTTGTATTTCCATCCATGCCATTGCAAATGGCATGATTTCATTTTTTGACGGCTGAGTAATATTCCATTGTATATGTATACCACATCTCTTTATCCATTCATCAGTCGATGGACATTTGGGCTCTCTCCATAGTTGGGCCATTGTTAATAATGCTGCTATACACATCAGGGTGCATATACCCCTTTGAATCTGTATTTTTGTATCCTTTGGATAAATACCTAATAGTGCAATTGCTGGAGAAATTGATCCTGTTAAAAGGGAACAACAGCTCAATGGTTTTTGTATATTCACAGAGTTGTGCAACCGTCACTCATTGTAATTTTAGAACATTTCCATAACCCTCCAGAATAAACTTTAGATTTAGCAGTCACTTTGCATTCCCCTCACCTCCCAGCCCTTGGCAGCCATTAGTATACTTGCTGTCTTTAAGGATTTTTCTATTCTAAACAAATTGTTTATAGCAATACTTTACTGTAAGCTTGCACATTAAGCAAGATAGAATGTTGGTTAAATCCTAAGTGCATAGCATTAGTGTACAACTCAATGAATCTTCAAAAAGTGAATACGCTTGTGGATCCGCCACCTAGGTCTAGAAATAGAGAATTATCAGCACTCCAGAAGCTCCCTCTGGCACCCCCTCAACATCCCTGTTGCTGTAGGGGTAACCAACTGTTTTGAATTTTCACCCTTTGTAATTTTTTTTATCTGTTTTTGTACATTAAGTAAATACTCAAATATTTAGTTTCTTTTGTTCAGCATTATTTTTGAGATTTATTTTCTGTTTTTTTTTTTTTTTATTACTGATCCCTTTCAAGAAAGTCTGTCTTACCTTTTACATGGGGGTTGAGGGTTGTTTTTGGAATTTTTTCCTTGCTCTTGGTTTCTCTTCAGTTTTGTTATAATATGTCTAGGTTTAGATTAATTCTTATTGATGTTCCTTGGAGTCATTTGATGCTTTTGACTATATGGATTGATTCTTGAGAGGATTATCAGTCATTTTATGTTCCAGTATTATTTGTCTCCTGTTTCTGCTCTCTCCCCGGCTCTTTAAATAAATACTCTAATTTTTTTCTCCACTCTCTTCTTTAAAAAGTCATTTTTATTAGTGTTTAATTTATAAACAATAAAATGTGCAGTTTTTAAGTATAGAGTTGAATCAGTTTTGACGAGTATCTGTACCCATGTAGCCACCATCCCAGTGAAGATAGAGCACATTTCCACCTCTGCATTCTCCCCTGGATTAGCCTTCCCTGTTGTTGAACTCCCTATAAATCAGATTACACAATATATACTCTCTGATTCATGACTCCTGTGTTCTCAACAGTGTTTTTGAGATTCACGTGTTGTTTCATGTATGAAAAATTCATTCCTTTCCAATGGTGGGGAGGAATTCATTGTACGAATATATCTTTATCCATTCATACTTTGATTACATTTGCATTGTTTCTAGTTTGAGGCTATTACACACATAAATCATCTCATGCATATCTTTTTGTGGACTGAAGATAATTTTTTTTTTTGCCTTTTTAAGGTTCTTGGCTGAGTTACCCCCTATAATAAAAGAATAACAAGAGAAAAATGAATAGAAGTTTAATAACATGTATACCTCTTGTGTACATGGCAGAGACCCAGGAAAATTGAGTAACTCCTTAAAATGGGCAAAGTCACCACTTTAAATATCGCCTCCAGCTAAAGAGTCAATTTGGGGAGTTTGCCAGGAAAAGCACACTAAACGAAGGTATTGTTGTTACACAGACTGAAGTCTTTGCCTTTTCCACTGATAGGCATTTCTAAAGATTGAGAGTCATCCTCCTCCTCTGGGTACAGAGAGCAAGACACTCGTACAAATGGAAATTTCCTTTATAAATGTCTCTTACAAAAGGGTAACTTCTCCCGTTTTCAGAGCTTTTTCTGTGTGTGCTTGTTCTTAAAAAATAACCAGCCTAAAATAATCATTATGCCAAAGAGTCATATTTTGGGGTGGCATATTCTGTTCCACTTCCGTCTTTTGAGAGTAGTAGCTGCTGTTTTTCTTTCATCTTCTGAATATTGTCCAAATTTAACCTGGATCCAAACAGGGAAGGTGTTTTGGGAAATGTTCTAAACCACCTTCGAAAAAGAGGAGTGAGGCAAAGTTGTATTTTTCTGGTTTAGATTTTGTTTAAAAATGTTTTTGAGATCTGTTTGGTCATTTTTTTCATATCAGTATGTTTTGAGATGTCTCTTAAAATTCATCATTCTGTTTGATCTTTGCAAATATGATTGGACTAAAAGTTTCCCATTATTTCCCTGTTAGCAGATTTGTCTGAAACTTTCTTCCTTTGTTTTCTTATTAATCATTATTTTATGAATTTGATAATTTTTATACATTATATGATTTATTTTTAAAATTAATTGATGGGATTTATCTATATGAGTATGTTTTTTTATGTGGTATGTTTTGTATATTGCACATATTTTCCCTGGGTTATCATGTTCCCTTTATATTTGTTGATGCGCTAATATTTTTGCATAAAACATTTAACATTTTTAGATTGTCACATCTGAATATTTTTCCCTTATGACTTCTACTCGGGGACTTGTTCTTAGAAAACTCTTTCCCTGACCCTGACGTTTACATTAAAATGTATATGTTGCTACTTTGAAACACCTTTTAAATGTTTGCGATCATATTTTAGAAGTATTTCTGCTAAAGTTTCAATATGTAAAAGAGTTTTCTGTTATTTAATGGAATTCAACAGACATTTATTAAATGTCCACACGATACTAGGTATTTTGATGGCGATGTAGAAATGAATGAAGTTCCTACCCTTGAGGAATACGTGTCTTATGGATTATCTAGATGTGTAAATAGTAGTCGCCGTAATGAGATGTGATAAATAGGTGCTTAGAATTGTTACAAACAAAATTTGGAGAAAATATTGCCGGATGTCTGAAAGGATTATCTGGTCAATAATGTTTATCAATTAATGACGTATGAAGAAATAGGTCACAAAGGTATAAAAATGGGTCTTGTTAACACATAGTATTGAATCATAAAATGATGAATGTTAGGCTGTAACAAACTAAATAATTCACAGGATACAGGTTAGCATTAGGCACAGGTGATACCTTCTGTCAGCAGCACCTACTGACATAGCCAGAACCAGCCGCCAGAAATGTCCTTGCCCCTCGCATTAGGGTCTTTTTTGGATTGGAGAGTAGCATAGGAGTGTTCAGCGGTGTATGCAAAAATAATGCTTACGAAGGGAATCCAGTTTGGTTTGGAATCTTTCCTTTTTTTTTTTTTAACTTCATTAATTAGATAGCTTATTTGACTACCCCTTATCTGCAGATAGCTGTGTCTCATAAATTCACAATCTCTAGGTGTATTTACATTTTAAAAACCTGCTGAGAAATACCGTTTGTATGTTGAGAAGGAGGTCGTTCAAAGTCAGTTGTTCACTTGATGGTTGGAGACTACTAAGTCAAGGGCCTGCTGGTAAACCTTTCTTGCACAGGCGTTTTCCTCTCTGTTCTCTGAGATCACCTCTTAAAATTATTTATTTTATTGTCCTTGTTCAGTGTTTTCCTTTTTTACACAAGTGTTGTCTGAGAGGCTAATATTTTCCAAGCACTGTACTAAATATGTTTTACAAGTTATTTCAGTGTAAAACATAGATTAAACTCTGGCAACCTTTAAGGTAATAAGATATTAATCTGAAGTGTTCCAAGAAGAAAATAGGTGAAAATAACTTTTACTTGCTGTAACGAATAGAAGTGATTTTTCTTTTGAGCACATCTCTTATAGGCAATAATACTGAAATTGGAAATATGATAAGATTATTATCATTTTGTTTTTATCTAATACTTTTAAGAAACCAAACTCACATGGACTGTATCAGTTAGGGCTGGGTAGCAAACCACCCCAACAGTCAGTGGCTTAAGACAACAACCATTATTCTTTAGGTTGGCAATCCAGGGAAGGTTGAGCTGGATACTTTTATTTCCCTACCACCTTCTTCAGGTTTTAAACTGTTTGATTGGTTGATTGATTGAGATAAGAACACTTCACATAAGATAGACCCTCAGCAAGTTTTTAAGTACAAAATGCTGCAGTGCCAACTATAGGCTCTTTGCTCTACAGTAGATCTCTAAGACTTACTTATCTTGTATAACTGAAACTTGGTACCGTTTGATTAATACCTTCTTAATTTCCCTTCGCCCCCAGCCTCTGCCAAATACATTGTACTTTCTGCTTCTATGAATTTGACTATTTTAGATTCATCATTTAACTGGGATCATGTAGTATTTGTCCTTCTACCTGAGTAGGTTTTTCTGTTTGTTATATTTTGGTCTTAGCTGGGTTCGCTCATGCATCTGCATTCAGAAGCAAGTGAGCCATGTGCTTCTGATTCTTGGCTTGGCTGACTGTCATCCATGGTGTGAGGAGACAACTGAGCTATATCCCTATGATCTCCCAGCAGATTAGCCTAGGTTTGTTCACCTGGCAGAAGTTTCCAAGAGAAGGAAGTGAATCTTAGTTCACAAGGATTTTTCAAATCTTTCAAGGATCAAAAGTAAGTCATCTGGCTCAGCCTAGAGTCAGTGTGAGAGGAGAAGTCTAAAAGGTATGGATATAGGCAGATGTCAACAAATTGTGGGCCATTTTTGCAGTAATAGCCCTAGGAAATCATAGTTTTGTAGTTACAGGTGTCCGTAAGAACATGAGGTCTATAGGCACACAGTCGAGGTTTATATGTCCACCAGAGCTAAGGAGAAGGGGTTAAAGGGCTGAGACTTTGAAGGAAGAAGACCATTCACAAGAACATAAAAAGGAGTGTTTTGTAAACAAATGTTTGCTGGGCCATATACAAACAATGGGACACAGAGAAGAATTTTAATGAACATCCTTCACTAGGTTCTTCTGGGTCTCCCACAACTAGTCATGTTACACTGTAGCAGTGTATGGTGGTCCCTCCCTTCCTGCCCTAGGTCCTCTAAATTCTGAGGCAGTTGGGGGCGGGGAGGCAAAAAAAGAAAAACTTATGGAGTCTTCTGTTTCTTAAAAATAATCAGCCTAAAATAATCCACATGCCAAAGAGACACATTTTGAGGTGGTAAATTTTGCTCCCCTACAACATCAACAGAGAATTGCTGAACACAGCAGCCAGAGAAGCGAGACACTGGTGAAAAGGAGCAGGCTCACAAATTGCCTTGCGAACCTTGCTTCCATAGCTGTGCAACAGGGTACCCAGGCGGCTTTCAAGTGTTAGTTTCTATTTGTGCTTTGCTTCAGTGTTAACTTCCAATTTAGGCTTTTTAAATGGAAACTCAATCTTAAAATCAGTTTGGATGCCAGAAAAGCACTTTTTGAAGAGGCAAGGAAACGAAGACATTATATTTATATAAAACATGGGCAGATGAGGAACTGTAATAAGAATTTCGAGTGACTCGTATTCTAGAGTGCTTTTTTTTTTTTTTTTCTTTCCCTACCACGGTCTATGCTTTATCACTAGGTAACTCAGAAAGTTGGATTAAAAAGTTTTAGAGGTTACTCCTACAGTGTAGTTTTAGAAAAACAAATAAATATATGATCAGTCTAGTCGTCTGAATATGAATTACCTACTTGATCTCTGGATTGGCATGTTTTTAATACATATTTAGATTCAGTCCTTCATTTAGTGCTCTCTGAGGCCAAGCACCTTTTTATTCAGGCTAGTGTGCACCAATGCAGTTAATCTAATAATTAAAATGGGAGCTTAAAATGATATATGTTAGTGAGATTAGGATATAATTCATTGGAAACTGGCAGCCCAGTCTAAATAGGATATTCCTTCTAAAGACGCTCAGTGATAAAATAACCATGTCCAACATATCCTATCCACGGATCTTAATTTCTGACTTAAGGTCTCTTTTTTAAATTTTCTCAACTAAGTGAAGAGGATTTTCATAAGGATATGAAAATACACTGTGAGTTAAAAAAAAAAAAAAAAACATAACCAAAAACCTTTGACTCAGTAAACATAAAATTGATTTGCTAAGTGGGTCAGGGACATGTGCAAGTGCTCTGTCCTGGAATTTGCCTCCCCGTCTCCTTGAGGACTGGTAACACAGTTGGTAGGCCAAGAGCAGCCCATGTGTCCATGAATCCACCATATACATAGTATAAAATTATTGACCTTGTATAAAACAGCTTATTGAGTTTTCACCTTGGCAGCACTTCTAAAAATGGAATGATAGGGGGGAGAGAAAGTATTTCATTTTATTTAAAAACTGATAAGGTATTGTCCAGCATCTATCGTGAACTGGAAAATAAAGTACGGAAGAAGCGCAGATAGTTTGCTGTACTTTGGGTAAGAAAAAAGGTAAATAAGAAAATATTTAAGTCTCTGCCTATTTTTCTGAAAATTTACCCAGGCAAGAGAAATCAGATATTAATGATTAATTACCTATAGCTGGTGGGTGGGAATGGACAAATGGCAAAAACTGAAGATAGCACCTATACTGTATATTAATGTTATGGTGATGTTAAATTTCCTGAATTTTATAATTATGCTTTGCTTATGTATTAGTACGTTCTCGCTCTTAGGGTATACACCCTGAAATATTCATGCGTACAAGGCCCTGAGGCCTACAGCCTAGACTCCAATGGTTCAAGGAAACAATATTAGCAGTTGCTTTGACTGGAAAGGTGTTTTTCCATTTCATTCTTGGATCTCTTTTGTGAGCTTGAAATTCTTTTCACATAGACAAAGGACACTTAGTTAAAAGATAAATGTTCGTGAATTGAAAAAAAAAGAGAAACCTCAGCACCTAGGTGTTACAACCAACTTACCACACTGAACTATTACACTGATGGACTTTTAACCTTGAGAGCTTGGGAGGGATAATATGGTAATATTTTTTAAGCCTGTATTTACCCTGGCAGAATTGTGTGCAATATTTAAAAATCATGCATTACATGTTGCATGTAATTAATCTCCTGCCAGATGCTTAATCTCCTGTGAAATTCAGCTGCCTTGGAAATAATTTGACAAAGTGGCTTCACTTGTTAATAGTAAAGGTGTTTGAATATGTGAGCCAAATTATAGACTACTCCATTGTCTATAGCTCAGCAGTGGCCTAAAAAGCAAAACCAAGGTCCAAGAGTGGCCAATTTTGAATTTCTTTGGATTTATTACCTGTGGAGGTACCAGACAGGTCTTTTCTGTCACTGAATATTAACCCTTATACCTGTAGTTTCTTTTCTTTCTTTTTTTTGGTGCATGGGTGGCTCAGTCAGTTGAGCATCCCACTTTGGCTTAGGTTATGACCTCTCAGTTCATGGGTTTGAGCCCCGGGTCAGGCTCTGTGCTGACAGCTTGGAGCCTGGAGCCTGCTTATGATTCTGTGTCTCCCTCTCCCTCTGCCCCTCCCCTGCTCTTGTGCGCTCTCTCTCTGAAAGATGAATAAACATTAAAAAAATATTTATTTAATAAAAAAATAAAGTAGAAAACTTATGGGATTAAATTATATTTTTTAATGTTTATTTATTTTTGAGAGAGAGAGAGATAGGAAGAGGGAGAGAGAGTGAGAACACAAGCAGGGGAGAGGCAGAGAGAGAAGACACAGAATCCCAAGCAGGCTCCAGGCTTTGAGCTGACAGCAGAAAGCCTGACCCGGCACTCTCACGAACCTCAGGCTGATGACCTGAGCTGAAGTCAGATGCTTACCCGACTGAGCCACCCAGGCATCCTCACCTGTGGTTTTTAAGAGTGGATTTCAGATATTTGAATTCTTTAATGTTTGCTGTTTGAATGAAGTAAAACCATGAAAGATATTAGATACTTTGAGGGAACACATTTGTTGACAATCAACTCAAAGTAAAACATTTTGAGGATGGAAAATTGACAAAGTTCATACAAGTGAGAGGTGGGCCTGAGGAATACCTGCTGTTTTAATCAGGTTCTTAGTGGCTGGGTGAAGATGAAGAAACCAGGTGACATTCAGCATTGGGAATGTGTTCAGGAAGAGGGTAGGGTGCTTGTTGAGTTCTTGACAAAATTATGAATTGAGCTCAAAATTAAAAACAAACAAAAATGCACAAATTAAACTCAGCTCTGTCTAAACAACCAAGTCAAAGTATTTGTTCCATGCAGTACTGGAAAGGACTATGGGTCAGAAAGGAGTAAAGGGAGTATGTTTCGTGTTATGGGAGAAAAACAGAATGTGTGGGAATCACAGCAGCACTCATGAACTGAAGGCTGTGATACCAGAGGGATCTGCTGTTGGAGACTTGTCTGTGGGGCTGGAGAGGTTTGGTTAAATGGCCCTGCCTCTTACTAGCAGTCAGGTGGACAGCTCACAGTCATCTTTTTTTCTGCAGTCCGGAGTCCTCACATCACGCACAGGGTGCATTCACCATGGCAGTGCTGTGATTTTTTCTATATCTGATTTTAAACCTTTACCCGGGTTTATATCTGATCTCTGGAGAAGTTTCTTGCCCAGATTCCAGTCACAGAAATACCTTCTGTCTAATGCATTGATTAATGTCTTCCACATTTTAAATCTCAACTCTGTGCATTTGGTAGAATTTAAACAGTGGAAGGAAAAGTTTTAACTAACAGATACTATTTTCTTACTAATAAGTTCCCTGGAACTCTCTGGATTCATAGTACTTACTTTCTATTAGTAGCTTGATATATGATACCACTTTGCAGATACTCAAACAGTCTGTTTTCTTTTTCTGTAATCCTTAACTCTAAATCCTTCTGTGGCATCAAGGACAAGAATAACCCTGCCAGGACCCCAGGTCATAAAGTTTTCCCTCTTGGAGAGAGATGTTCTCTACAGGCTTAGGTCATTGATTGTGAGGCTTGCCGCTTTAGGGAACGAGTAGAATGTGGGTTATCTCTTCTGGTATCCATGGCTTATCGGAGTTAGGGAAAGTGAATGTGGCTAACTAGGCCCTAACTAGATAATTCTTCCCACTTGTTGCCGTGCCCCGTGCACCATCAAGGGAGCAGAGCCCAGGCCATCACTGAGGTTCTCCTAAGGGTTTGCAGCTTCCCACCTGCCATATGTAGGGCAGTTGACCGCTCTTCCTGGTGTTTATAAAACCCCTCTCTGTTAACACCTCTGAGTTTGGCTTGAGTTGGAAGAGTGGCTGAGATGGGTATACAGGAGAGACTTCCTTGTTTTCCCCTTTTTTCTTCTCCTTCATAATACATCAAGACCTGGGAAGTGGTGTATTTGCTGAGGCTGCCACAACAAAACAGCACAGACTGAGTGGCTTAAATAACAGAAATTTATGTTTTCACAATTTTGGAGGCTGGAATTCTAACACCAAGGTGCAGGCAAGCTTGATTTCTTCTCAGGATCATCTCCTTGGCTAACAGACGGTTACCCTCTCTGTGTGTCCTCACATGATCCTTCCTCCAGGTGTTTGCCATTTCTGTGTGTCCAAGTTTCCTATTCTTACAAGGACACCTGCTAGTTTGGACTAGGGCCCACTCTAATGGCCTCATTTTACCTTAATCACCTCTTCAAAGGCCCTTTCTCCAAATATATTTACATTCTGAGGTACTGGGGGTTATAAATTTGAGGGGACACAACTCAACCCATAACGGGTGGGTTTGTGGTTAGTGACCTTTATTACATCCTTCTACAGGACAGTAAACCTCATGGTCACAAACTATCTTCTTTACTCTGTGCAAAGAACTCTGTTTTTGCCCTTGAGCTTAGAACTTGAGGACTTGGATTACCTGACATGGAAATATATTAGCTTAGTGTCTACCAAGATGATCTCCGTTACAGCCTTCGTACCACCTACCAGGGATTGCTGTTGGCATCAGTTCTCAGAAAGCCTCAGCAGAGGTGAGGAACCAAAGACAGACATTTCAAAAGAGATCTTCCATGATGTATTAAAGACCAGGGCTACAGAGAAGAAGGAATTGTAGTTGTCATGTGGTGTGGGCTTTGCGCTCCTTTCTCTATCTTGATGCCACCTGTAGAAGGAAGCTTAAGCCTAAGTTTTTCCCTGTCTAAACAAGAAATTGAGATTTATTCTATTTAAAGTCAATTGACCAGAAAAAGAAAAGCAATTATCATGTCCTTAACATCCAAAGATTATTGGACTGAATAGTCTAAAATTGAGCAGTCTAATATAGTAGCCACAAAACGTATGTGGTTATTTAAATTTAAACTTAATAAACTAAAATTAAATGCCAGATTCAGTTTCTCAGCTGCGCTAACTACATTTCATATTCTCAGCAACCGTATTTGGGTAGTGGCTATGATAGTGGGCAGCACAGATCAAGATTATTTTTATGATTGCGGAAAGTTCTATTGGATGGCACTAATAAAGAATTTGTTGATGCATGGTGAGATTAATGTCTGTGTTGATTGGAACTCTGATGATCTCTGTTAAAATTCAACCTTGAGCTCCATTCACATAGTCAGGTTTCCCAGCAAAGATTTTGCAGCAACAGAGAACTTGAAGAACCATCTCTGCCCACAAAGAAGATGAGGAGTCAAATAATCCATCCTTTTACCTACATTGTAAAGCGGTCTTCCGGGCATAAACTCTTGTTGTCACGTTATTGTTTCTGAAGAACAAACTGATAGTAATTTGGTTAAGACTCCATGTGTCTCTACTTGGCACCAGGAAAAGTGTTAACAGCACACATTATTCCTCTTCTCTTCAATACTGTTATATTCAAAGTCTCTACATAGCTACCAGAGAACTGAGTTTGATTCCCAGTAGGCCTTCACCTTGTGAGTATTGTACTATAAATTGTTTCAGCTCAGCCATGTCATAATCACTTCCATCCAGAGAAAGTTCATCCCTGCCAGTTGGGATTCCTCCAGGATGAACAGACTGAGTGGAACTCAATGCCGTAGTGCCTTAGAAGGTCATAGAAGTTAGGGCTTGTGTATCTCTTGTTGAGAGAAAGTATGAAGTCCTATCATAAACCTCAGGCTTTTTTGGTTGGATCAACCAGCCCACCTCCCTGTCTGCCTCCTTTCCTTCCAGAAATATTTGTTATAACTTATTGCAGAGGTGATACGTATTTAATTATGTCCTAGTATGAATGTCATTAACCATTACTTTTTCCAAGTGTAGTAGTAGTTTATTCATCATCTCTAAAAGAAAGTGGTATAGCTCAGGCATTAAAGAATTTATAAGCTGAAGGAGATTAAGTGGTTCATTTTTCTTTGTTTTCTTCTAGAAGTTGTATAGTATTAATTGTTAGATATACCTCCTTGGTTTCTTTTTAACAGTAAAGGAATTTCTTCTGACATTTCATTATTTCATGATATCTTCAATGCATCAAAAAATAGCTTTCATAATACAAAAGAATTTTCCTCAGGTTCCATTTGCCTGATGAGCACCTTTGGATCCTCCTCTTCCTTGATAACTGGGCTTTTTAAAAATTTTTTTTAAATGTTTATTCATTTTTGAGAGAGAGGAAGAGACAGTAAGCCAGGGAGGGGCAGAGAGAGAGGGAGACCAGAATCCGAAGTGGGCTCCAGGCCCTGAGCTGTTAGCACAGAGCCTGACACAGGGCTAGAATTCACAAACTGAGCTCATGACCTGAGCCGAAGTCAAATGCCTAACCAACTGAGCCACCTCGGTGCCCCAATAACTCTGTCCTTTTATTTAATGTTTATTTATTTTTGAGACAGAAAGAGACAGAGCATGAGTGGGGGAGGAGCAGAGAGAGAGGGAGACACAGAATCCGAAGCAGGCTCCAGGCACAGAGCCCGACATGGGGCTTGAACTCACAGACTGCGAGATCATGACCTGAGCCAAAGTTGGACACTCAACCGGCTGAGCCACCCAGGCACCCCTCTGTCCTTTTAATAGGAGCTACTTCCCTCCTGCTTTATCTTCTGTTTCTCTGGCTTCTCATTCTAGTTCACCTGTTTCTTCTTTTTCTGACTTCTGCCTATTTTCTGAGATCTGTTGCTGGTCTTTCTCAACAATATAATTTATCCTCATCGTATTGAGAGAAATGTGGCTGCTTTAGGGTAATAGGTAGTCATGGATAACATGGTTGGTTCTGTACTAAAGTCATACTTCTTACTACTTGATTACTGATGTGTGGTAAAGAGTAAGTTTGCAAGCCAGTAAAATACCTACCTGGCCAGCTACAAGCACTGATGACAAATGCAGGGGAATAGTGGCCACCAGACATCCTTCTAATGGTAAACATGGGCCTGATGGACAGGTATGCAGAACACAATCATATCCCAAAAGAGAGAGAACCTTGAAGGAGGTTAAGCTATGCATGCTGATTTCTGTTTCATCCTTCAAAAAACCCATCATACCTCCTTTGGAAAGAAATGAGGGAGAAAAATTGGGGATGGGTCCAACTTGTTTTCCCAGTATTGTTCTCTCTTGGGAAATGGGGTGGAATTTAAAATAAGGAAATAGGAGGAAAGGGGACAAAGCCTCCTATTACAACCAATTCTGTGTTCATTACTTCCAAGTACATAGTCCTAGCACAGACCTGCCCTTAAGTGATCATATATCCAAGTGTTGATACAATTTTCCACTGAGCTGTATCACTAGCAGCTCAAAGTTGGTATATCTAACTTTTTAGCATGTATAAAGATGATCCCAGGCTTAGGATGGTTTGACTTAGATTTTTTTTGACTTTATGATGGTGCAAAAGAGATGCATTCAGTTAGAAACCATACTTCAGATTTGGAATTAGGATTTTTTCCTGGGCTAACGGTATGTCGTCCAATCCTTCTTGTGATGCCCGGCAGTGACAGCTCCTGGTCAGCCACCCATTATGAGGGTGTACCACCAGTACATTATAATCATTCTGTCCCTGTACAACCATGCTGTTTTTTTTTTGGTTTTTTTTTTTTTTTTTTTTTTTTTTTTTACTTTCAGCATGGTATTCAACAGATTGTCTGAGATACTCAATACTTCATCATAAAGTAGGCTGTAGACTAAGGTAAGCATGTATAGCATGTTGAAGGTACACCAGGCTAAGCCGTCAATGTTTGGTTGGGTTAGGTGTAGTAAATGCATCTTCGACTTAGATATTTTCAACTTCCAATGGGTGTATTGGGGTATGACCTCATTATAAGTTCAAGAAAATGTATAATCTTAGTAATCTAACCCATCACAGTAAAAGTCCTCTCCACCTACCTAATTGATGCATCCAGAAATCCAGGAGTCTTCTTCTAGCTTTCACTTTCCATTCCATTGGTTCTACATCCAAAATACATTTTAGCCCCATCTGATCATCTCTGTCCCTATTGCCACCAGTCTATTCAAAGCCCTTATCATCTGTCTTCTGATCTATTTCATTGTCTTCCTAATCCTTTGCCTGCTTCAACCCTTACCTTCCTCCAATCATGGACCCACACAGTAGCCACAGAGAACGTTAAATAATGTAAATTAGATTTGAATGAGCCTCTACTTCGAAAGCTTCCATGGCTTCTCCTTTTCCTAAGGACAGAATGCATATCCCCTGCCCTGCCCCATTACCCCCATGTCAATATCTTGCTTGTTTGCTTTTTAATCATGCATGCAGTAATTATTTTATTACATTAAGTGTCTTTGGTTTTTGTTCTCTCTTCTTCTACTGTCATATAAGCTCTATGAGGGCAGAAGCTCTCTTGTGCCTGGTTCATCACAGTGTCCCCAGAACTGGAAACCTCCGTGCATGAATGCCAGGCTGTGGGAAATACTTTGGATACATTATTTCATTTGATGTTGGCAGCACCCTGATAAATTTGCTAATACCTCCCATTTAGAGATGAGAAAAAAAATCTGAGACTTAGTATGGCTAAATAACTTGGCCAAGGTTACACAGTTCTTAAGTGATAAATGTGGTATTTGAGCCCACATTGGTCTGGCACCAAAGCCTGAGAGCCCCACCACTCATTCTTCTGGATCTTCTGTTGTCTGCATGTGTAGAAAGGGAGCAAAGCTAAATACCTGCCTCCTCCTTTTTTCCCTCTGCAAGAATTTACCCAACAAAGAGGTAGGCTAAAAATAAAAGAATTTTCCTTTCTATAGGGAATATTTTAGTAGGTCAAATAATTACATCTTAGGGGGACATCTGTGTCTGTGAGAGTTGGACACTTGCCATTTAAAAGAAACAGCCAGGAGCACCGTTTAATACAATGGGATTTTACCATGATATGCAGGAATGAGCTTACCATCAGGAATTTAGAACTAATCCATTTCTTGATTCATAATTAAATAATCAAGAAACGGCTTGGGGGCACTGACTGGGTGTCCATCAATACAACTTTGCTACAAGAATTGCAAAGACAGTTTCTGGTCTCAGAAAGTTTGAAATCGAATGGGAAAGACAGTCGTGTAAATAAGTAAATGAAATACAAGTCAGAACAAAATAAGAAGTAAAACAGAGAAAGAAGCTAAGTGTCTTTTTGACACACAATTTGTATTTTCGGTACTGAGTCCACTCATGCATAAAATACTGAAAAGCTTGACAATTTTTGTACAGTCAGTTTGTTTTACTAAGTCAGATGTATAACACCTTGAATTTTTATTTGTCGTGTATCTATGTGTATATAAGACAGAGAAAGTGTGTCATGGTATTGGAGACAGAGGTTTGGAATGGCACCCACCCACCTTTCCTGTGGCTACAAGGTCTACCAGCTATGCTTCCTTGGGCAAGTTCATTAACTCTAACCCTTCCTTATTAGTAAAAGAGAATCATAACAGCATCTAACTCTCAAGGTTTGCGGGAAGATGAAATGAGACAGTGTCAGTAAAATTCTCAGGGTTTCTGGCACTAGTAAATTCTCAAGGGCGTTAGTTACTATCATGGCGGTAATGGAGATTGAAGGTGCTATTGGGTTCTTTATAAAAGACAGAAACATGCATGGTGTGTTTAAGAAGAAAAGGCACCTGACCCAAAAAGAAAAAAAAAAAATCCCGTACCATTTAAGCTCTAGTTCATGCTCTGCTGCTTCCTACTCAAGTGACTTTAGCGACATTAACTATTTGTTCCAAACAGAGAGATTTCAGTGATAAATACCATTCCCCTTCAATTACAAGGCAGTTGTGGGCAGGCAGTGAAGGTAAAAAATGTTCACTCATAGGGACTCACAGAGATTGAGTTGATAAGCTGCTTTTCTACAGATAATCGAAAAGCTGATGAAGTAGTGTATTTAAATTTGTTTATAAAAGATTACAGATTCTGATAAGTAAAAAAGGACTATTTCTAGTGTACATGATTGCTTTTTTTACCTAAAAGTTCACATGGCCTTCATAAATTTTATGGCCGAAATGTTAGAGGGATAGCCGTACACCCTCGTAGTGATCTGAAATGTCTCCATGGGTTTCAACGACCCTTAGGTACCGATGTCTCCCAAAAGGAAATCTCCAGCCAGGGTCCCCTTGGATCGCCCTCATGTGTACCAACAACTCCTCTTTCATAGAAACAAGTGAGTTCTACCAAGTTAGACAGTGGTTTTTAGTCAGGGGTGATTTTGCCTGCCAGGGGACATTTGACAATGTCTGGAGATGTTTTTGATTTTCACGACTGGGGTGAGATGCTATGCTACTGGCATCTGGGGGTAGCCTGGGATGCTGCTGACCATCCTGTGATACACAAGATGTCACCCCCATACTTACCCTCGTGATGAAATTATCTAGCCAGATAGATAACTGCATCCTAGTCATTATATCTGCTCTACTTGGATTATTACAAGTGCCTAGGAAACCCTGATACTTAGGTGATTTTCATGTTGTGGCCCAAATCAGAAACCTGGGAGGCATCCTTGATCCCTCCTCCACCCGCACAGTATATGGACTGTCTGTAGGCCAATCTAGCAAGAGAATATTTTCTGTCTACCTGTCTTTTCCTTGCCATTACCATTTCAAGTCACTTTTGCCTCCAACTTCTACAGTTTGTTTTAACAGGGCTTCGTACCATGTTCCTGCTAACCCACTTTGTTTTTGCTTTTCTGAATTACTTTCCTTAAATGAGAGATTTTCAATGTATCTATTCTACTTGGATTTTTTCAAGAGTAAACTAAAGCTGCCAAGGACAGAGTGTAGAAGGCCCTTCAAACATTAAAAAGTAATTCATCTTTCTAGGACCACCTCTTACCAAAATTCTGTTTGTACTCAGGGTTCCAGGCATATTGACAGGCCTGCCATGCGTGAGCTCTCTCTCTCTCCCCAGCCTTTTGTTTGTGAGCCTTTGTGCCTTTGGCACCCTGGGCCCTCTTATTGCTAGTGATCTTCCAGCAACTCCTTTTTCTTTCTTTCAATGTTTATTTATTTTTGTGAGAGAGAGAGGTAGAGACTGACCAGGGAGGTGCTGAGAGAGAGGGAGACCGAGAATCCCAAGCAGGTTCTGCATTGTCAGCACAGAGCCCCAAGCAGGGCTCAGACTCCAGGAATTGTAAGATCATGACCTGAAACTAAATCAAGAGTTGGATGCTTAATGGACTGAGCCTCCCAGGTGCCCCTCCCATACATCCTTTTAAGGCCTTGCTCAGATATTGCCTACTTGGAAAGCTCTCTCTGACCTTGGTGTTTGGATTAAATACCCTTTCTTTGGAAATTCCTCTACAATATTAAGTATCAAAATGTATCTGTGTCCTAGATGGTGAGCTTCTTGAAAGCAATGCTGTATTTTATATTTTCGTGTCTTTAGTAACTAGCTAAGGTCTGGACGTAATTATTGTATTTAACTTTGTGGAAGGCGTGAAGTCAAACTACAATTTGTAGACTATTATTTAATACATTTTTAAAAACATGGCTATATGAGAGTGTCAGGAGGAAACAGATGAACACACAGAAAGAGTAATTTGGAGGTAATGTAATAAGAGAAATCTTTACACCGGGTAGAGTAAACTGAGAGAAACCGCAGTGACCTGGAGCTTGTAATAAAAGGGGTGTGTTGGTGCCATGGCCTAAATGAGCAAAAAGTGGGAGCCCTGACTGGAACCCAGGGTGGGGGGGCGGAGGGGAAACAGAGAGAAGCGGCTTCTCGAAAGTATCTGCCAGATCTCCCGCAGGGGGCTCTCTTGTTCCCAGCCAACCGAAAGCCAGAAAGCTATAGAGAGTATTGATGCGTCCACACAGATGAGGCTCGAAGGACCAAAACCAGGCTGGAGAAGGGAGGACAGTAGATCTGGCCGGGGTAGATGGAAAATCGCCAGCACCGTGACATGCTGACAAGAAGCCTGGTTTTCAAAGTCTGGCAAACCTGGATTTCAAATCCAAGTGTTGGTATTCTAAAGTTTTGTGATCATGGTTAAGACGCTTGATGTAGTTGGCCATTAGTTAGCATTAATTTAACAGCACCCTTTTAAGGTTAAGCGGAGGGTTAAATGAGGCAGTAGCTATATACATGCTTTATAGATGAGCACTGAATAGAGCTAACATGGCAACAATGTCAGGTATATTTAAAAAAAAAAAGAATCTCTCTAAATTAAGTAAAAGAAAAAAAGGGGATTACCAGTCTCCTCCTTACCAGTCTCCTCACAGATGGTGGAACCATAGCACGATGAGTCCCACTAATGGAAACATTTCCCAAATCACCCCGAGTCAATATTACCCTCACGAGCTTTTGTGTATATATACATACGTAGAAAATGAAGCTGGGAAGCTCAAAACTGCCTGCATCTGTACCTTTACAAGCTGTTTGTTATTTTACAGTGATGCGAAGTTTGCTCGAGAACTCTTTACATTTTCCTCATGTAGACTAGATTTGCTTTCAGAAGTAGTCCAGTTTAAATAGCAAGAATTAATCCATTGAAGAGACACAATTTGGTTGAAACATCTGTTCGATATTCTGTGCAGCCAACTTCATCTATTCTTCATAGAAAAAGAACACAATCTTATAATAAACATTTATTTTTGTAACAGCAATCATGCAGCTGCAGAAAACATGGTTTATCATTAGATAATCACATCCTTGGGGATTGGATGCACCCGACTGTGTCTTACGCTTTCTCTGTTGGAAATTTAATTTTCTCATAAATGTCAGAACTGTTGCCTTGCCACATATTGCTTAATTAATAATTAAACCATAATTCCATCCTCATAAACTATATTTAAATCTATATGCTATATGTATGTACACATAATACAAGCAGGACTCACCATAGATAACAGAGCCTTCTGTATCTCAGATGAGTGCATTTACATTTCTTACCCTAGTATTAACTTGAACCAGTTGGTACATTTACTTCATCAGTGAAAACATCGTCTCAGAAAAATGTTTCAATTGAAGAAACATAGCCCATTTCTTAATGTCCTCCTCTGCTTTGGACGCTGTGCGCAGCCCAGATTTGTAAGAAATCAGGCTAAGGGTAAGAATTATTGGTCACTCAGAAAAGATTGGCCCGTGGGCGGTGTTACAGTGTCAAGCGATGCAGCTTTTCCCTGTATTTAAACTGGAAGTACCTTTCACTACTGTGGTGAGGGTACTGAAAGCATGAAGGGCTAGGTCAGCCTCTTACATCATGTGCAGTTTAAATCCATTTTGTGCAGCATGGCCCTTCAGCATGTGACTCCAGGAGGAATCCCTGTCACTAGGAGGCAGCAGAGTCTTGGGACTCTAGAGCTGACAGGCAGGTCTTAGTGGGAGATCTGCTGAGGCCCCTTCCCCAAGACCAGTTTGAGTTGGTATACTGCTGAAAGGGAGGAAAACTTTTCCCTTCTTCCTTTCCAGCTTTTTTGGCTGGTCTAATAGTTAAATTGACATGAGACAGATTAACAGGAGAACAAAGAAATTTAATTGCATACATGCAGGAGCTCATAGAAAGATGAGACTCAAAGAAGTCACCAAAGCAGGCAGCTTTAAACATTTTGGAGAAGGCCACAATACATTTGTGAAGAATTGACAAGACAAAGGGGTTTGGGCTTTGGGTACCAAATTAGAGAAGAAGTAACCAGGTTTGGTTAGAGAGCCTTCCTGGCCCTAAATTCCCTACCTTTGGTGACAAGGATGCCTTCTCCCCTCCTGTATGGGGAGGGCACTTGTTACGTGGGATATTGATTTCCTGCTTTCAGGGCAAATAAGGAGGGTCAGGGGTCAGTGTCCTGGCCGGGGGTTTTTCTTTTCTTCTTCTTTTTTTCTTATTTCTTTTTTTTGCTTTGGCTTTTTCTTAAGTGACTTTAACTCAAAGTTATATGCCAAATTGGCATGTTTTTGGTGGCATAATCTCCCCTTCAAAATCCAAAACCAAATTATAATGGAGTTACTTAAGTATTCTGTATGTCTGTCTTTTGAATCTCTTATTGCTGTGGAATACATACACTTCTCCCAGGAGAATGATGACAGCCCTGTAGAGCAGAGCCCCTCCCAGCTGACACCAGTCCAAGTCAGTTGAATTTCAAGCTGGCAGCAGACACATGAGTGAGTCCAGCATACATCAGCCTAAATCACCTGACAGCCCGCTAAATAAATGTTTCTTGTTGTATGCCATTGAGATTTTATGGTTGTTTGTTTGGTATCATGATTGTGATCATAATTAACCATCCGTTGTCTTTTTCATCTTAGTCACCTCTCCTGATGTTAGTGTAGTTTTGTTGGATAGTAATGGCAATTGCCATTCATTCCATTTATTATTTACCACGTGCCACGTGCTTTCTGTATGCTATCTCTGATTCTTACATAATTATTGCCCAATTTTATAAATGAGTAGAAGGAACTTCAGAGAGACGAGGTTCATCTCACTGCTTTCTTGACATCTCTACCTTGTATTCAAATAGGCTTCACAAACATTTGTACAAAATTGAGTGCCTTAGCTTTGCCTCCAACCTGTTCAACCCAGAGTCTTCCCCACCCTGGTTAATGGCAATTCTGTCTTTCCAGTTGCTCAGCTACAGAATCTTGGGGCTACATCAGACTGGTCTCTCAGATCTCAAGTCCAGTTTGTTAATAAATCCTATTGACTGCACATTCAAAATAATTACATAGTCAGGTCACTTCTCATCATGTCCTCAGCTACCACCCTGCTCCAAACAACCATCATCTCTTGCCTGGATTATTGCATTAGTCTTTAGACTAATATTGCATTAGTCTTAGAGTAATCTTTTAAAAAGGTCTGTTAAATCATGTAACTCTTAAGTTAAAATCATTCTCAGAATAAAATCCCAAGTTCTTGCAGTGACCTGTAAGACTCTATACAATTTCTCCCCAATGGAATATAAGCTCCACCAACACATATTTTGCTCATGAATATTTCCATGGTGGCCTCAACAGTGCCCAGTATGACTGTGGTGCTCAAAAAATATTTGTTGATTGAATGAATGAAAGTAACCTTGAGTCCATGTCATTCATTTAGAAAATGGCTGACGTAGAATTTCAATCCTGTTTGATCTAACTTCAGTGATATTCCTTTTTTTTTTTCTTGCCACTCACCTAATGTTCAACTTTTTTGTATTGAAGACAAATGCTTTGATTCTTCCCCTAATGGCTCATGTGTCTCTTCCTTTCTCCTGGGTTGTAATAAATATTCCTAGGTAAAAAAAAAAAAAAAAAAAAAAAAAAAAGAATGAGTTGGTGCTCATGGTGATGGTGGGGCAGTTTGCTAGGGTGTTTCGTTTATATATTAGGATGGGAAGGTGCTGTGTGTGACTGTCACCTCCTCTCATAGTGACAAGAATGAATCTGCAACATAAGGTGGGGTTAGAAGGGTCTGTGTAGGAGGAGGTCTTGCATGTCTTCTTTGACAGTGATTTTTATGTAACTAAAAAAATTTCTCCTCTACAGTCTGAAAGCTGTGTTTTCTAAGCTTGTGGCAGAATGTATCATGGTGTTCTACCAGAAAATAGATGGTCTCCTTCCCTTTCAATATTTCCTTTTATTCTTTCAATACCAGAAATGGAGACCCACTCCTTTTGTAATAAGGCTTCATGTTTTGGAAATCATTATGAAAACAGCTCCTGCCTTTCTTTTCTTTAGGTTGAAATGATGTCAAATCATTTAACCTTTATTCCTCAATCCTATTTCTGAGTCTTTAATCATTTTCATTACTTTGTTGTAAGTCCTCTTCAAATTCTACACATATTACAAGTCGAAGGGCCTTACTGGTATTCTTCAGTAGGAGGTTTTCCTATTTGTGTCGAATATAGCACAGACACGATTAATTACACAGACTCTTTGGAACCAAATGCTTAACTAGAATACAGATATATTCCTGGGGTAAATACTATTATAATGCTTTATGTCTTAGTGATATTTTTGACTGTTGATTTTTATAATATTCGTCAGTCAACTTTAGAGCACTTGGGAAAACAAAAACCCTTTATGTACACACCACCCTCTAAAACTATTTTGAATAGTTTTAAATAGCTTCCGGGGCCTTAGGATCTTTGTACCATTGCAGGTTTTAGATCTAGAGCACTAAGCTTTTAATTTATGAGTGAAATGATGACTATGGTATTACAGGGATATTGCAAAAAAATATTTGCGTCCCCCCCCCCCACACACAAAAATGTAATTTCATGATACTTGTATTCTGCATGCATTACAAAACTGCTTCCTTACCATTGGACTAAGAGACACTATGATATGGAAACAGAATTTTCAGAGAGCCCCTATAAGTGTAATCCATGTGTGCTACCCACATAATGTTGACAGTGAGTCAACAGTTTGTGCATGCTTACTTTTGAATCTTAGGGTTTTAAAAATTAAAGAGGTAGTGTGCAGCACTGGTATAAAGGCCAATTAGAACATTACTTATTTTATACAGATTTAACCGGTAGGAAAATTCTTGGATTATCCTTAAAATGCATTTAAGATGTACTTGTTGCACCTGGATTAGTTAATAAGACTTGAACATTTGTTTGATGGGCATATATAACTTGGCTTAATCATTTTGACATCTATAATGTCATAAAATAGAAATTAACTAAGAACTATAATTTCGGGGTGGGGGGGAAGGGAAGAGACACTTTCTCCTAAGTTCCTCTGGCTTTGAAGAGATGTTTTCTGGGAAATGTTCCTTCCCTTTGTTTCCAGAAGAATGATTTTATGACCTGATTGTTCATAAATGAAATTCTCATGAGTCCAGTTAGTTTACTTTGAGGGTACTTGATGGCATGTTGAAATTCCTTATTCCTTAAATATCAATGAATTGCCATTAAGGATATCTAGGAAAACTTTGATTAGACAAAGCCCAGCTGATCATAACCATCTTTTTTTTTTTTACTGAATCTGTATATGTATTACAGAAATTGGTTTTATGAAACAAGCTAGAGACAGTACCTTTTGTTGTTTTTGAAAAACAGGATTTTTTTTTAATCATTGTTTAAAAAGAGAAAATTCCAAGACATAAACTAGATCCAATGTAGTTTTCAATCTACTCTAACCTTGAAGTTTTATTTTATTTTTTTTTAATTAAAACTTGTTAAACAAGCCAGGATCCTTTGTCACCAAAGGGTAGATGAAAGGTATATGTGAATAAAAGGAGAGAGAATTTTTCTCATTAATGTTAGATATTTAGAGCAGTGCTGTTCAACAGAAACTTCTGTGAAGACAGAAATGCCCTATAACTCTGTTGTGTAATATGGTGGCTTTTAGCCACTTGGCTATCAAGCACCTGAAATACGGCTAGTGCAAATGAGAAACTGAATGTATACTTTGATTCATAATTTTATTTTAAATACAAATAGGGACATGCAGGTAGTGGCTACCATAATGGATAGCTGAGAATTAGATCACTGAGTAAGAACATCTAGTCCCTTAAGCATGTCATCAAACAATCATGACCAGATTTGGCCTAGAATTCACATGTGCTTACCTGTTGAAAGAGTCGCATTGTTACTAGAATCTCTGTTGGTATGAGCAACCTTATGGGGCATGTGATGAGTGAGGGAGAGAGTCTCAAAGAATCCAGCAAAATATAGAGTCAAAGACAGGTTAACTGACTCTAGGCCCTTGTTCTAATTGCGGAAGATACGAATTTAGCTATAAGCAATATTATAATCTTAGAGGCTACCAGCCTGTGTAGGATTCTGCAGACCACCAAGGATTCTCACAATAGTGGGTTTTGAACTCGAGGAATGGTGAGATACCAAGGGCTGCTCTTGGCATTTCATTTTCATCGGTTTCCCAGGGCCCAGTGGGAAAAGAAAGGAGTTGTAGCCTGCTTTTGTCAACTCCATTGCTTTCCAAGGGGGAGCTTTGACACGACAAGAGGTTGCACTCCCCATGGCAACATCAAGAGGGTACTTTCAAGCAGGTGTCTTTACTTGGAGTTGATGAACCAGATCCATTCAGGTTATCTGTTTCTGCATGACAAACCACCCCATACCTAGTGCCTCAGAACAGTAAGAAGCATCTTCTTCCTTCACAGATCTGCAGTTTGTGCAGGACTCAATGGTGACCACTCATTTCAGCCCCATGGGATATATGCTGAGGCAGCCAGAAGTTTGGGGGTGACTTTGTATGAAATTCTATGAAAGGGCATTTTACATGTTTGAAGGTTGACGCTAAGTATTGGCCAGAACGCCTCCATGTGGCTGCCTGGCTTTGTCACAGCAGGGCAGCTAGCTTCCCAAGTTAGCCAAGGAGTTGGGGCAGAAGCTGTTACTGCCTTTTGTGACCTTGCCTTGCACGTTAGATAGCATCACTTTGGCGAGAGTCATAGTGTCAATCTGCATTCAAAGGCAGGGAAGGTACATCCTACCTCTTAATGAGATATGGATGGATGCTTTTGGGATGCCTTGAATTTGTAGGCAGCTTTTGTTTTTATTTCCTTTCTTCCGCAGATAGCATCGTAACTTAATATGATTCTCAAACTCATTTAGAGATAGAAACAAGTTTCATGACCCAAGGGGGAAACGCAGATTTCTTTATCACCCACCTAAGGGCATAGTCTTGGAAGTTAATAACTTGCATGATATATGACAACTGCTTGATGTTATGTAGATGAGTGTTTCTCAGGCTTTAATGTACACACAGATCACCTGAGGATCTTGTTAAAAATGCAAATTCTGAATCACCCAGTCTGGAGTTGGTCCTTAGAATCTGTGTTTCTGGTAAGTTTCCAGGCGATACTGATGGTGCTGGTCTGACAGGCTGTACTTAACATAAGCGTTTTCCCGTACTGCAACTTGGAGGCTTGTATTGCTGTGTATTATCATATTATAGGGTGATTATTAATAATAATTTTAAATACTAATGACGGAGTAATCAAGTAATATAACATGAATAATGTGCCAGCACATAGCAACTATAAATAATTCATTGATAAATCCTTAATTGGCCCGCATATGCTCCTGGAGTGACATACCACCAAACTCAGGCCCATATTCATGGCAACCACATACGTTTTGAGCTGCACACTGTTCTGCTACAGTCGGCGTCGTTTCCATGGATCCAGATTTAAGCATGGACTCCTGTGAAATATGGTGGTCCTGAATGTTCTTGAAAAACAAATAAGGAGAAGCAATATTATTTAGAAAAGTCATCCTCATGTTCTCTACTGTTGTTCCTTCTGTTTATTTGCTTTTAAATCATCAGTCCTGCTTAACTTTTGTTAATTCCTTCTAACTTCTAGCATCAGGTGATGCTATCTGAAACCCATTTCCGCCCCCCCCCACCCCCAACCTTGCCTCTCTGTTCCCACTTCTTACCCTTCTATCAGATTTGTGGGTCAAGGATAGTAGGTGCTTGATTAGTGTTTGTATAAGTAACAGCAAACATATAGAGGGGCATTATTTTAGCCTGCACTCTAGGTCACACAAGCAACCGAGATTGAAGAAATATGGAGCCTTGTTGATCGTACTGCAGGCTGTATGATCTTTGCTACAGTCTCGAGTTAATTTCACATTTTTCTTTGAGAAGCTATCCATTGTATACAGAAAGAATATTCCCAGTTTTTAAAATGAAATCAGGTGCTATGGAAAAAAATAGTAACATATTTCCTGAAATAATAAATTTTTGATTCAGAAACTATGAAGTGTACCAGGTGCTATGGTCTCTGAAGGGCATGGTTAATAACAACACTGACTTCTCTGGAGCAGCTGCCTCACTAGTGTAAGTAAAATTATTTTAGCAGAAGTATATCCAGTTGACAATTTGTAAGTGGATCTCAGATGTGCATGTGACTTTCTTTGATACGGACTTTACTTCAAAAACTCCCATTTCTGCCAATATTTTAATCAAAAGTAATGTAATTACTTCCAGATTTAAATGTGGTTAACTCAGAATTTAAACTCCATGTTTTCCATTTTCTTCTGTTCATTTCTACCAACGGATATTCTAAGGTCTTACAGAATTTGCACAGAATTCATACATTTTCCTGGCTGCATCAATTAGCTATTGCCGTGAAATAAGCTACGCCAGAGCTCAGTGACTTACCCAATAAAAATGTATTATTGCTCACAAGTCATCACTTAAGTGTCCCTTATGGTCACAGCTGGATTCATTTAGGTGTCTGTAGCCCTGCTGATTTGGCTGAGGTTCAGCCACATGTCTGGTGTGACCAGGGTGACTTGTGCTGGGATAACTGGGCTCTCCTGCAAATGATCTTTCATCTCCAGCAGTGTAGACCAGACTTGTTCAGGTGGTAATGGCCAGGCTCCAAAAGAATACTTAGAAGAGGGCACAGCCTCTGGAGCCTCAGCCACAGAACTCAAACACCTGCTCTGCGGTTCGGTTCATTCTCTTGGCCGAAGTAAATCACAAGACCAGGGCAGTTTCTACAGTCTGGGAAATAAAATCAACCTCTGGATGGGAATTGCTACAAAGTTACATTGCAGAGAGTATAAATACAAGGATGAGTGAAGTATCTTAAGAATTTTTGCAATCAGTATACTCCACTGGCCTTGGAGGCCTTGGAGGTTTCAGATTTGTCTGAAAACTCCTGTTCTTGCTCACCTCTCTGTACTCTACTCTAGTTCACCGGGTTGTTAAACATCAAGCCCTTTGCTCAGATCCACAACTGGTGGCCTTAGATCATGATGGCTCCATACTCCATTCTTCTTTTTCTTTACAAATTTTTTTAATGTTTATTTATTTTTAGAGAGAAAGAGACAGAGCACGAGCTGGGGAGGGGCAGAGAGAGAGGGACACAGGCTGAAGCAGTCTCCAGGCTCCAAGCAGTCATCACAGAGCCCAATAAAGGGCTTGAACCCATGAATTGTGAGATCATGACCTGAGGCAAAGTCAGATGCTTAACTGATTGAGCCACCTAGACACCTTATCCTTTTCTTGATACCAGGTTCCATTTGAGTGTCCGTTCTCTTTCTTGGATGATTTTGACCTATTCCTGTACTCCATTTAACTTCACAGTTACCACATAACTCAATAAACATTTTTGCTGACTTGCGTCAGTTAAGTTAGATGGCAGTATTTATGAGAGGGACGTTTTTGTCTCTTTGAATTACTGCTGTAGGGCCAGCACTCAGACCAGTGCCTGGAGCAAGGTATGCCCTCGGAGCAGTTAGTTGAATGAATAAATGATTGAATGGGGGGGGGGCGGTGTTCAGAGACTCTCCCACTCATATCCATCTACTTCCACAGCTCCCTCCTGTTTTGATCATCTACCACTTAAGTTCTCAGCCCTCTAAATATTTGTATCTTCATGTGCCTGAGAAGTCTTTATAATAAATCATCAAACAAAACAGTTTTCTCTCTTTCAAATTCGTAGCTCTTGAGGTTGAAAACTATGGCTTTCAGAAATGCAGTTGGTTTTCGTTTTTATTTCTTTCAGAAGTTCATTTAACTTCTTGACTATATTTGTTCCCTCCTTGAGGGCACTGGATGGTGGAGAGAAAAGAGATGGGCTCAAGGAAATTTATATGAAAAAAAAAAAAAAACCCTCAGTATCTCAAAACATTATCTTACTTTTACAAGTTAAAACTCGGCTATTTCTAGACGATCCCAATTATCATGATTACTCAGAAGATTGAAAGTTTAGCTGAGCCATGCAATTTCACTGAATTAATTCATTTTTCAGAACTTAAGGCAAAAATATCACATCTGAACCAATTCGTAATGGTTGCACTGAGTATCAAAATCACACACGTGTGTTGTCATTGTTTTACACTAGCTTTGTAAAGCTTTATTAGCACTAATGGAAGGAAATGCCTGGCCGAATTACTGGGTAAATATCAATAACCACAAGCTACAGGTATACATCTGAAGAATAGATTCAATTATGTATATACCGTGTTGCCCAAAATCTGGGCCCTCAGTTACTGTCATCATCTTGGCTGCTCTTGCTGCTTTATGTTTCTCCTCTGTTTTGAAGGATGTCAGATTTACTTTTCCCAACCTTACAAAGTAACGTGACACTAGTTAAAATGTAGAAGTATCTTAACTTGTACTCATTAGATACAAACTAGATTGCTTCAGTTGGTGTTGAAGGTGTAGTATGGAGTCCAGACCACTTTTCTTACTTGATAGTGTCTTGCCCACCTCCAAGTGACAAGATTTACTGAAAGCTGTCTATCCTGAAACTCAGTATATGTGGGTGTGAAGTGGGCCAGGATTAAATAGCATTGTATTCCACCTAGCAAAAGATGTCGTGCCAGCATACAGGAGACTCTAGAACCAACTCTGTATTAAACAAGTTAGAATTGGTACAGAAGGGGAGATAACGCATATTATGGTCATCATAGAATAATTCAGACAAATGTTTATTGGATAGGTTCGCTCTTCACTGCCTCTGGCTCACAATCATTCAGGATCATTCTGGATCATTCACTTCAGCCTGGTAGACCAACCAGCTTCTTACTCTTCAAAATATTCTTGACTGTTCTAAAAGGGAAGGTAACTGACATTTACTGAAAATTATTTACAATTTGCTTGTTTCAACCCCAGAGATTTGTCAGAAACCTTTTTTGAAGTATAACTGATATGCAGTGTTAGATTAGTATCCTCTCATTTATGTTTCTTCTTTTGAATGCTGTTAGCACATTAGCTATTGATTGTAGATAAATGTTACTTAAGAGTTAGATTATGGAATACTACTTGATGTTCTCAATTAAGATAAGCTCCCAAATCTTAGAAGATTTTTGTAAACTATGGTTCAAGGGAGTGTTTAGGTTTGTACATACACATACATATATGTATGTGTATATATATATATGTGTGTGTATATATATGTATGTGTTTATATGTATATATATATGTATGTATGTGTATATATATGTATGTGTAGCATATATATGTATATATATATATAAAAATCTGGTCAAGTAAAACTGACTTTTCATTTTTTTGAGAGTAAGGAAAAATTGTAGTTAGCTATATCACTGTTGACATTTTTTCTTTTTTGCCAGTCTTTATGCATGTTTTGTGTTTAGGGATGGACTGTGAATAGTTAACTTACAGATTTTTGCCTAGAAATCAGCATCTTCTTGGTAGAAGTGTTTTGTTGTTGCTTTTCTTAAAAAATTTTTTTGGTGAGGTTCAGCAGAGATGGCAGGAAAATGTAAGAATAATAGGGGAGAATAATTCTAGTTGTTAGACATATAAACAATAGGAAGGGCAATACTTATAAAAGTGAAATCTCTACACTTAAAGATGATACAGAGCAGTGAAAGCTAAAAGAAGATGGCGTTTGAGGGAATTACAGACATAGACATATCTCCCTGTATTTCATTTGAAGCAAAAAAGAATCACGTAGAAAATATAATGTTGCTGCAACTATAATGTGTACTCTGTTTCAGAAAAGGAGAATTGATTTGTATTATAGCTTCTGAAACTAAAGTTTTAGCTTAAAAGAATTGCACATTTTTGAAACTAGGCTTCTGTAAGAGCATATGCCACTTAGGAACAAGTATCGCATCTTTCCACTAATTAACCATCAGACATCTATGGAGTACTTTGTACATCTGAGCTGCCATAATGGACACTGGTATTAGAAAAAAACTGTTTTTTTTCCTTCTAATACTTGTAGTTATTTTCCTCTTTAGGGGGCTCTCTTCCATCTTCCTTTTGGTGTCAGTATTTCTCAGGTTCAATTAAAATCTCTTTAGATGATCCCATCCTTGAAATTTACCTACTATCCATGTATTGATGACACCAAAAATCTTTTGTCTCATTTGAATATAAATGGCCTCAAATCCTGTCCCAAATGTGTGACCAGGGTGGCCATATAATTTATGAGGAAACTAGAACCTTTAGGGGGAGTGAAAGGCAGTGCCATTAATAATTTTTTCTGGGGCAACAATAATAAACAAAAACTGAACTGGACAAATATGTAGATACGGTTACCCTGCCTTGATCTTGCAGCCTATTGGATAGCTCTGCTTGGATGCCTTTTAGGCACATAAAATACAACGGGTTGAGAGAACTCAATTTCCTCTCCCTCCAGATCTACTCTTCCTGCATTCTCTACCTCAACACAGTCATCCACCGATTGCCCAAGCCAGAAATATGGTCACTGTCCATAACTCCTCTGAATTCTCTTTTCCTTGATAGAGCACCACATTTCCATCAAGTATTTTCCTTAATATGCCTTCTAAATCTGTCCCCTGTCACCATGTCTCCATGTGTGTTGCTGTTGGTTTAGTTGAGCTTCTGAAGTTCTTGCTTGGATTAGGAAATAGGCAATTAAAGGGTTTCCTACAGACCTTCTGACCTGAACTTTCCATTCACCACAATGCTTGTAGATTGTGTGTGCATGTGTGTCTTTCTATACATCCATCTCTCTCTATATGTCTATCAATCTCCAGTTAAAAATCTTTCAGAATTCCTGTAAATTTCCTTTAGAATGAAGTCAACAGTCCTTAAGATGTGAAAACTCTCCGTGACTTGGCTCTTGTGTTCATTTCAGTTTCTTTTATCATCATTCCTCACCGAAGTCACACCTTTGTTTGTGCTTCTCCCTCAATACCTGGAATAGCCTTCTCTTCTCCTCCTTTCTCGCATCCATGATCTTTCTTCAGATCTCTTACTGGCTACTGCTTCTCTACAAAACTGTTCCTCAACCTTTCTTGAACATCTGCATTCCTTCTTAAAGAGTAGTTTTGATTATAATATTCCCCTGAAATATTCAATTCTCTTTTTATTATGTGTGCTTTTCTTAATGCTTATGTATTTTGAGAAAGAGAGAGCATATGCAAGCGGGAGAGGAGCAGAGAGAGGGAGAGAGAGAATCCCAAGCAGACTCCGCGCTATTTAGTGCATAGCCTGACATGGGGCTCAATCTCATGAATCGCAAGATCATGACCTGAGCTGAAATGAAGAGTCGGATGCTTAATTGACTAAACCACACAGGTATCTCTATTTGTTATATTTTCTTAAACTGAGGTAAAATTTTCAGGCAGTGAAATACACAGCTCTTAACTAAACTATTGGGTGAGTTTTGACAAATGTATGCACCCATTTATCCAACAATCCAATCAAGATATAACACATCATCCCTGAAAGTTGGCTCATGGGTCCTTTCAGGCCACCTCCATAATCCATAGGCAGCCACTATTCTCATTTTTATTACCATAGATTAATTTTGCCTGTCTGTCATTTCATATAAATTACTTTCATTAAACAACATACCAATATGCATGCTTATAAAAGACATGGATTGATTCAATTTTTAGTGAGCACAATTGATATACATGTGTGAATTAAAAAAAATAGTGTGCTTGCAGTAGGTGTCACAAATTACAGTCATTAGTATAGGCTGCTTTTAGATTTTCATAGACTGCTTAAACCCCATGTTTTTGGAATTGAATAGTATCTTTTTCTCTTACAAAAATGGAGAATGGGTGTATGCCTCATTCAGCAAGATTTTCCTTAATAAGGCACACTTGTAATGTTAGAAAATATGCCAGCTATGAAGCAGAATGCACGTAACTTGAGCAAAATCCTAATGAGCTCTGTAGGGGCAATTTTGCGTTAGAATTCTAATAAGGAGAAGCTAATTGTCAGCTAAATTTATAGTCAGAGGAGGAGAATCAGTGACTATATTAATGTCAAGGCTGGAGACAGTATTGCATATTAGGTTGAAAAACTAGTGTGTTTTCACATGTTACCTCTTGTTTGAGGCTACTTCTAGAAGAAAGATGTCTGCTCAGAAGTAGGGTGTGGGAGTTTTTTGTTTTTTGTTTTCTGTTTTTTTTTTTTTTTTTTTTTGCCATAATGCTAAGCGTATGGATTCAAATGAGCATTAGAACTTTAGTTTACCACTGTAAATTGTCTTGTAGCACTAAGAAAAGAGTCTGGCGTAGACATTTAATAAATAGCTACTAAATAGATGAACAAATCATTGTGATTTTTCTTAATGCATGGGAGTAGCTATTGAATTTTTGAGTATGCTATCTTATTTAATAATCTTCCAAGGAAAAGAAGTACGTACTTTCATTTCTTACAATAATATCTGTTCAGCTCTCCAGTGAAATATTGTGTATAGAAAATGGAATGCCGGAGACTTGTGGCTGGGCTAATGAGCCTTGCTGTTATTATTGAAGAAGTTGTGATGGTTGTAAATGATCTGTACTTGGAGTCATACTACTTCCACATGACATAGAGGTTAAAATAGCCAGCAGTTTTTCAGCTTTTGGCCAGGGTACTGCATTTCCCCTGAACCATGGTTCAATCCCCTTCAGCATCCATCTCCACGCACACTGCCCTTCAATTGTTAGCCTCTGAAGGGCTATACTTTTGGAAAAAATAATATTTTTCATTTTCCTCAATATAACCTATAAACCATACAAATACCCCATATTTTTATGAAATTGGTGGAGAAATGAAAAAAATAGGTATTGACTGAGCCAAGGGACTAATTCTGACACTTCCTTTTGAGAATCTGGGGTAGCAGTTTGTCAGACTATATGGAGTCACAGCATAGCTGGTGTGTTGTGCAGATAGCAAAGTCACATTGTGTATAAAGGACTCTGAAAAATAAACCCTCTGTTAATGGATGTCATTGCACACTTGTTGATCCCAAAGAGAATCTGTTGTCTATTTGAGTGATCAGGTATTTCGTGTATGCATCATTGGTGGAGAGTTGAAAGCCTATGAAACTAATAATAATACGTGTTTGTTAAATACAGTAAATAGATCATTTGGGAGTTTTATATGGGATATTGGGTAGGAATTAAGAAAATATGATTAATGATTTGGAGGACAGAAGAAAAGTAAGGGGTGTGGCTTGCCGATTGACCTTGATAAAGCCGTTTGACTTCCTTGGATAATCAAGCCTCTTACTTGTAAAAGGAGAGGATTATGTTATTCATTCATTGAAACCCCTAAATTTAGCTAGCTGAGAGGTTGTAAGCAATCTGTTCTTGCAAGGAGAATAAGATGGAAGTCAGTTTTTTAGAAAGAATGATGAATCCACTTAAACCAAAGATATGAAACAACAGTTAATAGGAGTAAAAAACAGACTCTGTTTTTTGGAGGAAATTTGAAAGCCTCTAAAATAATCAAGGGGGTTAATTGCTTGGGTCCTGTGAGGCCGTAAGATGTTGTTCTGTTTGAGTCTCAGGAATGATTAAATTACCTTCACATTTCTTGGAACTGGGCATTAGGTAATGAAAAAAAGGACTGTTAGGCTTGCCCAGTGGGAAAGTCGTCAGCACCAGAGAGGCCATGGGCAGGAAGGTGAGGGAGAATACAGAGCCCAGGATGAAAACCAAGCAAGTTCACATCAAAATCGAAAGGGCTTGTTTAGAGGGCTACACAAGTTCTAAAGCACTTGAAGTACAACGCAAGGCAACTAGTTCCTTTATAATTATAAATTTGTTTTGGCCAGGGAAATGAAGTGTTCTTATGGAGATCTTTTCTGCTCGGCAAGTAGAGTTGAAATGCAGGAAAACAGAGCAATGAAAGAAGCTCATGCTGTGCGTGGGGCTGAAGCACTGCCATTATCCAGCACCATGGGCCCCATGGGCTGGGGTAGATGACTCTTAAGCATTAGTTCATATTTTTCCAATTAAGCATAAGTTGTGTTTCTTTATGTGTTACAAAAGAGTTAGTCATTTAGTCCCCATAAGGAGTATTTTGTCAAAAGCAACGATTATAGCCAGAGACAAAGGAGCCTGTAAGTGGATTATAGGCCTCCCCCCATCCTAACAGGATTTAGCCCTATACACAGCTAATTGTGATGTAACAGTGATAGCTTTTGGAATGAAAATAGTTGTCAATGAAAGAGGCAGCTGGCAAGACATTATGAGCAAAATGATCGTTGGAGAATTAAAATAAAATCCTTTGTAACTTTTACCAAACTGTTGGAACATAGATGAAATGAACAGATATATAGCCAAAGCATTTAATATTTAACTTGAGTTTTTTTCTTAGCCTTTTATTCAGTTTGTATGGGTTTGTCTTTCTGGGTCTTTGTTTATATTTATACGCCTGAGATTTAGAAGACGTCCCTCAAATAGATTAGATACATTCAAATTTCAACTTTAGATTTAAACTAAAGATTATTTATTAGATCACAATATTGTTTTAATCCGAAAGCTGTGTTTTGTGCCTACTAACATCAACATCATCTATTGCCTCAAAAGGAGAAAGAATCTCCCACATACATGGTTGCAGGATTGAGAAGGTATCTCCAGATCCCAGAAGAGGCAGATCAGATGATAAACCTCTGAAAACATACAAAATGTGCTGATCTGGTTGATTCATGGAGACTTTGACCTGAATGGGATGCCACATCAGATCCAATACCTCCCATCATGAGTTGGGAGGAGCAATGTCTGGTTGTGGTGTCCACCACTCCCTCATTTGGAGTAGCACATGGTGTTTGTGAATTTAATTTGGGGTTTCCCAAAAAATTAGGTTTGAGACTGCCACTTCAACTAACTACTTAGGTTTTTCTTATGAAAAAAGCAGAAATAATAATAATGCAACCCTAGGATGGTCGGGGGGAAAAAAAGTAAGGAAATAGTATAATAAGGCTCAATAGAGTACCTGACACAAAGTAAGTTCTCAGTAGATATTAGCTCTTATTATTGCCAAGGGTCATTTCAACAGCCAGATGGGGAATTAGCCCTTCCTTCATGTGCCTAGTGTTTGATGTATATTTCCTTCTCACATTTGGGTGAAATTCGAAGTTCTTCCTTGATAGAACCCTAATTGAGGACATCAAGAGAGGGATGCTTTGTGGGTTTTTTTTTTTCCAGAAGGCAAAATGAAATAATGAGTGTTATGACAAAGTTAGTTAGAAGTAGTGGCTGCTGCATTCTCATCTGACAGTCATGCAGTTTCTGTAACCTATGTCACGTCACATGGCGCTGTGGCCAGTCGTAGGATGGGGAGGATATGCAGTGCGGTGAGTGTTTGGATTCCAAAAGCTTACATTTTAGGGAGGATGAAAAACCCCAGGGCATAAACAAAGATTTTGGAAAAGTTATTAAGTCACAGGGTAAGTCTGCTTTTCCTTTAAGCTTAGATAGTTGCCCAGAATGAGGCAGGGAGAGTTGAGGGGAGGTGGCAAACCCTGGTTTTGAGGTTTCAAGGGAAGGGGCCACAGGACCTACTGGTCCCCATCTTGCACTAAAATCTCAGGTAGATTTGTGGAAATCGAGGATAGAGGACACTTGCTGTTCACGTCTGTCTCCTCCCTTTCCTAGAGAGAGCATGGGAATGCAGGAGACATGAGTGTGGAGTAAAGATGGCAGGTCTGAGACCCTGTCACAGAGTTGTCTGGTACCCAATGCATGGCAGGAGCAGCGGAGTATGCTTCATGGCCCTGACAGTGGTGTTAACCAGGATCACATATCTCATGCATTTGAAGAGGCTTGTAGTTGGGACAAGGGTTTCTAACAGTGATCTCTGTGGACACACACACACACAATGGCAATGTGGACATCACAGTAGAAACCAGCATCAGAGAGTATTGCATTCACCCCAAAACCTTGTCACTGTGCAGGCCACCTTCCTTCGGGGAATTTCCTAGCATTCCATTTCTATCTAATGGCCATCTGAGAACTCAAAACATAATGTAGGTTCAGATACAGGGAGTCCTAAGTCTGTGGAATGACATTGTTACCTGCTCAAGTACAAACCTAGTTTGGTGCCTGAGCATCAAAGGGTACACCAGGAACAGAATGAATATGCAGCCTGGTTTAGATTTGATTCCAAGGTAAGGAAAGAAGCAGTAACAAAGGAAATGGGAGAAAACAGTCATTAGTGTGAGCACAGCCATTCCCATCCTGTGTGGGAGAAAAGATAGACAATTGGCTCTGGTCTGTCTTGGTAGCTTCAGTTCATTTAAAAGGCAGATGAAGCTACTTTGATCTTGGCCTGTGTCACCAAGGAAAGCATGAGAGGAAATGAGACTCTGCAGCAAGCCAAATGACAGCTGGCCTTTGCAATTTTGGGGCTGGGTTCTTAGAATGTGTGTGTGTGGAGATGGTGTTGGCATTAATGAAACTACCAATGTGCTGCAACTTTGCAACTGCAGTCAGTTCTGAAGAGGGGACTCTCATCTGGAACAACATTTCTAGAACTGGAGCAGTCACAAAAATCTGCTGGGCACTTCTTAAAAGTTCCATTTCCTAGATGTGGCTTCAGATCTATTGCCTCAGTATCTCCAGGGTGGAGGCCTCAGATTTTTATTTTTAATGTGCATGTTGTGTGACTTTTAAGATAAAGCAGAGATCGGCCAAGCAAAATTTGGCCTGTATACAAAATATTTCTTACATGTTTCAGAATGAGCAACAGTTTGGGGCAGGGCCAGAGAAAATAGCTCTGGAGAAGACTGCCTGGGTCTGAATATGTGCCTTAGCTGTCTGTCCTACACAATGGGCACAGTAAAGTCTGCCTCTTGGCAGTGGTATGTAAAACACTAGAAGAGCACCGGGCACCTGATAAGCACTTGATAAATGGTAAATGTCATTGTGATTCCTTTCAAACATTCTACCAGAAACAAAACCAAGAAGGCACACTCATTGAAAAGCAGCAAGAGCTAACATTTTCTATAGGTCCTCTTGGGTTTTAAAATGTATGATTTCGGGTCACCTGAATGGTTCAGTTGGTTAAGCCTCTGACTTGGTTTTGGCTCAGGTCATGATCTCGTGGTTTATGGTTTTGAACCCAGTGTCAAACTCTGTGCTGACATTATAGAGCCTACTTGGGATTCTCTTTCTCCCCTTCCCACGCTCATTTGCACGCTCTCTCTATCTCTCAAAATAAATAAATAAAAACTTAATTAAATAAATGTATGATCTTATTTAATATACATACCTTTGCCACATGCATTGCAGGAAACCCTTTGAGTCACAGAGTTGCAGCCTTAGAAGTGTTGGGTAGCTGTTCTAAAGTGTCCACCTGGAAATCCTAGAGTGAGTCTTGGTACTTGGAGTAATGGCATCATGGGAGTAAACACTGAGCTTCACTTCTCAAAATCTAATGTTCATAGGAGTTATCTAGGGATCTCAAAGATTCTTATTCAGTAGGTGTGAGGTGGGCCTGAGATCCTGCCTTTCTAAGGACTTCCATGTACCGCTGCTCCCCCGCAGGCCACTCTTTGAGAAGCAGAGCATTCCCTAAATATCATCCTAATGTCCCTGATGTGTGTGAAGCCTACCACCTGCACTTAGGCTTATGAGAACTCCTCAGAGGGCAGTAGATCTTTGTTTCCTGGTAGCAAATATATATGGTCCTTTGAGAAAACATACCATCAGTAAACTCTGTTAGCCACCTGGTAAAAGAAAGCTCACCTTGTTCTAAATATGCAGATTGAATGCTGCCATATGCACCATGCTTGCTCTTCGAGGGTTGGGAGCACTGAAGCTCAGTAATATATATGTAGCGCAAAAGCTAATCTGGATACAATTGAATATTGCTGGTGAGGAGGCATTTTAGGGTCTTGTAGATATGCTGCAATCATTACCCTGACAAAGAGAAGAAGAGCTGCTTAATAGAGATGTCTGATTGATAGAATGCTACATAAAACAGCTTTCAGCATACTTAGGGTGATGATCTCCAGATGAACTTGGAAAGATCACACACCAGAAATATAGGGACCAGTATTCCATTATCAGTCTTTGAACCATCCGGTTAGATTCACAGTTTATTCTTTGTCATAAAAGCAAAATGAACAAGTATAAGCTATTATTTCAATCTGTAATGGAGAGGCTGTGTGGCATAGAAATTTATGGAGTATCTGCCACAGTATCAATCGTATTAAAATAAACACTCAACTACACACACCCTTCGAAGGTGTACTGGAAAAGAAATCAAACTGCGAGGGTGTTTGTGTATGTTAAAGCCTTCACATATGCAGGAAAATAGATCGGAGTGTGAGAGAATTGAACTACAGTTCATTGGCCTTTAATAAAGTTATTTAGCCCTAATCCTTAGATAGATAGAAGAAAATCAGAAGTGCTTGATTCAGGTAGACACCGGGTAAAATGAAAAGAAAAAAAAAAAAACCGGGACTTCAAGAAAAGTAATTCTGCACGAGCTTTATCAAATCCTCCCTATCAGTGCTGTAATTCTCAATAAAGCCGATCATGACAGTTCAAAATAAAACAGGGACATGACAAGACAATAACTCTTGGAGCATTAGAGTAAGGTTCAATACGTTTCCCTTCCCCCGTTAGTGCTCTCCCTGGCATTCTCTTGAAGTATCTGAGGGAGCCAAAGGAGTAGTAGAATTTATTCTTATGTGTAACGGGACTGATTTTCTTTTCTTCTTTTTTGTGGCTTTTTTTTTTAACGTTTATTTTTATTTTTGAGAGACATAGAGACAGAGTGTGAGCAGGAGAAGGACAGAGAGAGAGGGAGACACAGAATCCGAAGCAGGCTCCAGGCTCTGAGCTGTCAGCACAGAGCCCGACGTGGGGCTTGAACTCACAGACTGCGAGATCATGACCTGAGCCCAAGTCGGCCGCTTAGCCGACTGAGCCACCCAGGCGCCCCTGTTGTGGCTTTTTAAACCAGCCAGTATCATGATTCTCTTTGCACGCTTTAACCATGAAGTGGGAAGGTAAGTGTGAATCACCTATGACAACCGTAGTGTTCTGTAAACAAGCAAGCGTAAAAATCGCCCTGGCAAACTATATGCATTTATTTTGCTCATGAGTCTGCTGATTGGCTGTGAGTAAACTTGTCTAGATTGGGCTCGGCTAGGGTGGCCGTGTCCTCCTCCTGGGACTCAGGTTGATGAAGAGGTCCTAGTAGGCAAGTGGAAACACGTGTGAGGTTTCTTAATGCTCCAGTTTGGAAATGGCACACTGCTATGTCTGGCCCATTTGCTTCGTCAAAGCAAGTAATATGACTGAAGTCAAAGTCAAGGGGAAATAAACTCTTAAAGAGGATCGTCTACAAGGTTACAAGGCCCAGGTACAGGAATGGTGAAGAATGGGGTTGTTATTTTAGTATATCTTAGTAGACAGAAGGATTGGAAGTGTAGGTCTATTTTAAGTAAGAAAGAACTTGTGTAGAAAGGAAGAGAAGTCAATGGTAAGTAGAGTCGTCCCACAAAATGCAGAATGCTCAGTTAAATGTGAGTCTCAGATCAACAGTACTTATTTGTGTATCAGTATGTCTCATGCAAAATTGAGTGGTTGTTTCGTGGTACACTGGTCTACTTTGGATTCGTACAATATTTTGGACCCATACGTACACTAAATAATTCATTACTTATCTGAAATTAACATTCAACTCCATGTCATGTTATTTTCCTCACCTAAATCTGGCAACCCTAAGGCTGGAGGTATCTAGGTAACAGCACCTCTAAGAAGCTGGGGAGGGAGAACTCTTAGATAAACTGAGTTTTGCAAATCTGTCCTGTTTCTTGCCTCTGAAGATGTTCTCCTGATTCCCACCAGGAGCATGGTTTTTGGCAGAGATGATGTATAGCCATTGCCAGTCTGATAACCAGCTAGCAGCCTCTCTCATAAATAGGACATCTGAATGATTGGGTCGTGCCCATGTGGTTCCACCTGTTCAGTATTTTTATTTTTACTCTTGGTTATTGGCAGACATGAAGGCACCTGAGTGTGAGTTAATGGTGTAGGCCCACTGAGAAAGCTGGTAATTGGGTGCTGGACAAGGCATTAATCTTTTAATGTCTTCCAAAATATTTAAGAGTTCATCCAACCATTGTAAAAGGGAAGGGCAAAACATATAATCCCCTCAGCAAATATTAAAGCCAGATGACTATAGAAATTGTTTCTTAGAAAGTGATTTTAAGTGTATCTACTTATATCTACTAGTTTTTATTGGTAAATAATAAATGGTGACAAACTTCGTGGTTTAAGACAATCAGTTATTACCTAACACTTGCATGGGTTTAGCCAGGCACGACCAAGTTCTTAGTTTAGGGTATCAGAGGCTGAAATCTAGGGGTCTGCCAGGTGAGTTATTCGGAGAGTGGAAAAAATATCCACTTCCAAGTGCATTCTTGTTGACAGAATTCAGTTCATTACACTTAGAGGACTGAGGTTCCCATTCTCTTGCCAGCTCTCAGCAGAGGCCACTCTCTGCTCTGGACATCACCTATGTTCCTTAACATGTAGCCTCTTTTATTCTCAAGCCAGCATTGGCACTTCTGATCTCTGACTTCATCCTCTGCAACCAGCCAGAGAAAATTCTGTACTGTTTTTTTTTTTTTTTTTAAGTTTTATTTATTTGTTTTTGAGAGAGAGCGAACGAGTGAGCAGAGGAAGGGCAGAGAGAGAGGGAGTAGGAGAGAATCCCAAGCAGGCTCTGCTCTGTCAATGTAGAGCCCAACCCGGGGCTCAGTCTCACAAACCATGCAGTCGTGACCTGAGCAAAAATCAAGAGTCGGATGCCCAACCGACTAAGCCATCCAGGCTCATCTGATTAAATCAGGGCCCACCTCAGTGCTCTCTGTTATCTTCAGATCAACTCATTGCAAGATTCCTTTCCAGCAGTACCTGGATTAGTGTTTGAACTACTGGGACAAGGGGAGTGTATACCAAGGGCCCAGAATTTTAGAATTCTGCCCATCACACTGCCCATACTTTCTGGGGAGCTTCACAACTTTTCCCCCTATACCAGGAGTCTCCAATCCCATCCCAAATCCAAGGGTTCCACTTAGCCGTCTGTTGCATGATGAGAAATGATCACTTTTTTCCTCATTACCCTAATTTCCTAGGGACGAATTCTGTGGCCCTTACCATTGAGGCCCTGACTAGCCTGTCCCAGATACAACCCTGCTTTCCCATTCAGTGATTCTCTCTATGATGTGCTGCAGTCATTTTCTTTTGTGAGCTTCTTTATTCTGTTATATATTACATGTATTTTCCATGGCAGGTAGAAGAAAATAATTTTTTTTTTCTCAGTCTCATCAACTTAGCAAAGCAGTTTGAATCTAATGGGATCTCATGACTTTTTTTTTCTAGTTACTTTCCAGAACATATATTTTCCAGAACATATATTTTTCTCAAACTATGTGTCATTTTTGTGTATACTTTATATGTTAAAAATGCCACCATAGCGTGCCGTACCCACACAATCTTCTGCTGGAAGAGGGGTTTGCTGCCCTTAGGTGGTTGCTCCTTGATGTCAGAAATTTATTCCATGTAAATTTCTTCTGTGGTGATTAACAGCCAAGATTCATTTACAGGCTTTTCATTTTGTAGACGATCTATTTTCCCTCAGGACTCTGACTTACACCATTAATTATTTTGTATTCCACTAATTCCAGAAGATGGCACTGCAGCAGTAGGATATTTTAGCATTTCATAATAATACACAAAGAAAACTTACCAAAATATATTTGAAAAATGACATTTGAAAAGACCTAGTACATTACTTTTCCTCCTCCTGTCACGTGTAGTTCTATAGAAGAACTGATCACGACTCCTACTCATTAAAAGAAATGTGTTGAGGTAGAAAGAGTAGCCTTCTGTGTTGTCCTCTTATCAGAATCAGGACTCACTTGGTGACTGAACTGAATAGTTACTCTTTCTGTGAGGTCAGCAGTAGCTTTGGATGTGAAATACAGACCCATAGAGGCCTTCTTAACTGGTTCTACTTTGAAAAGTGTTGTCATTGATGGTTTTCACTTAAGGCATGAAAAGTACATATTGCTGTTAATAGAAATTTGAGCTCTTGTTCTTAGATGATTTGCCTTTTAAACAGCTTTTCTTTTCTTTCTTTTATTTTGCTACATTAATATTATGAAGTATTCCATAAATGTCAGATATTGGATGCTCTTTTATACCTGGAAACCTCACATTGGAACTTAAAGTTTTGTATTCAGTCATTTAGGTACTGAACATTTTATCAAAGGATCAAACCTGTTAACAAGTACTTTCATTTGAGGCATTAAAGAGGTAGGATACAGAAAAATAAGGACTAAAAGTTTATACTAGTGGTCTGAAATCAAGGAAAAAAAGTTATTATTTACCTAAAATAAGAGGCTTGAAAACAAGTAAGCGGCAGTGAATGCTTTGGGAATGTAACATATTTCCTTGAAAAATACATTACTTGTGTGAATTAGTTATTATACTGGTTATTTTTATGGCTGTAGATGTGCACATCCTAGGATATCTTTTGAAGAATTTGCAAAATTTTTATCTATTTCCAACTAATTTGACTGTATCTCACTAACCATCCTGATTTCATTAGCACTTTTTCATGGCCAGAACCGCTCTAGCTTGTACATAGTCAAGAATCCCAGTTCTTGGGGCACCTGGGTGGCTCAGTCACATGAGTTTTGACTCTTGATTTCAGCTCAGGTCATGATCTGATGTTCCTGGGATCGAGTCCCATGTTGGGCTCTTCACTGAGTGTGGAGCCTGCTTGGATTCTCTCTCTCCCTCTGTTCCTCTCCCCTTTCCATGTCCCCTCCCTCTCTAAATAGAAAAAAAAAGATTCTTGGTTCTAATGGAGCTAAAAGTCTAGTAGAAGGAGACAGGTATTGTGGGTTGAATTGTGCCCCTCAAAAGTGGGGCATGTTGTAGTGCTGACCCCTGGTATCTGTGAATGTGACCTTATTTGGATATATGTTGTTAGTAGATATGATTAAATTAAAATGAGGTCTGGGGTGCTTGACTGTCTTAGAAGATCATTTGGTTCCTGATCTCAGGATTATGAGTTCCAGCCCCACTTTGGGTGTAGAGATTACTAAAATAACTAAATAAATAACGAAACTTGAAGAATTAACATGATGTCCTTGTGGATTAAGGTGTCCCCTAATCCAGTAGCTGGCATTCTATTTATAAGAGAGAAGTTCAGACACAGACACCAACGGAGAGGAAAAACACCATATGGCAACAGAGGCAGAGATTAGTGTGATGCATCTATAAGCCACAACAGGCAAAAAAATTGCTGGCAAGGAAGGATCCTTCACTAGAGCCTTCAGTGGGAGCATGGCCTGACTGACTTCTTGATTCCAAACTTACAGCCTCGAGAATTTTGAGAAGAAAATAAACACACACACACACACACACACACACACACACACACCACATTTATATAGGTATTACATTTATATAAATATTTTTTTTTGAGAGAGAGCATGAATGGTGGAGAGACAGAGAGGGAGGGATATATATATATATATATATATATATATATATATATATATATATATATATATATAGAGAGAGAGAGAGAGAGAGAGAGAGAGAGAATCCCAAGCAGGGTCCACATTCAGTGCAGAGCCCAGTGTGGGGCTCATCTTATGACCCTGGGGTCATGACCTGAGGTGAAATCAAGAGTCAGATGCTCAACTGATTGAACCACCCAGGTGCCCCAAGAAAATAAATTCCTGTTGCCATAGGCAGCTCAGTTTGTGGTAATTTGTTACGGCATTCCCAGGAAACTAATACAACAGGTAATAAAAATTCAAGTAGCAAAGTATTAATGGAAAAGTGGTTTTGAAAAACAGTGCTAGGAAGGGGTATAGGGAACATGACCCAAGTTGCTCTTTTAAACAGGGTGGTACAGAAGGTTTCATGGAGAAGGTGACATTTGAACAAAGAATTAAAATAACTGTTGGAGATAGTCACACAAATAACTGGAATGGTCTAGGCAGAGCAAACAGCAAGTGCAAAGGCCCCGAGACAGGGGAGTATCTGCCGTTTGGTGGTTTGAGTTTCCTAGGGCTGCTGTAACAAATTACCCAAACTGGGTGGCTTAAGACAACAGAAGTGTATCCTCTGACAATTCTACAAGTCAGAAGTCTGAAATCAAGCTGTACACAGTGCCAGGCTCCTTGTTCCAGCGAATCTAGGGGTCCACGAAGGACGGATGGTCAGGCGAAAGGAAGTGAGAAAGCCATGAGAGATGTAGTCTGATGACCAAGCAGGCAGCCCTGGCGATTCTGGCATCTCTGCCCTGCTGGTCTCAGTGTCTTTATTTTTAAAGGTAACGAGTGACATTACATCAGTGACAAGGCATTCTTTACAACATACATTGTTGTCACAAGACCTATGTTAATCTCCTGTAGGTAGATTAGGAGTCATTCTATCCATAATCATGAGGGCTCATGCCTATCTATTCTTTTCTGTTAGCTTTTGCAAGAGTATTTTGTTATTGCCTTTCTTATTATAAGGGAGTGTGGGGATGAGAATTACAAAAGGATTTGTGAAATGTTAACCTTAGGGAGGTACTCAGTATTTGCTGCTGATCAGTGAAGATATGTGTAGCTACTTTAGTTTGTACCTTATCTATAAACAGTGCTTCTAACTTTTGGGCTAGGCTAACCTCCGGGAAGGTCCTAAGTCTCTTTACAATCTTTCCCATCAGTCTGTTAATCAAATACTGAGAGAAGCTTTACAGAGATGTGCCTTGAGGTTTTATGGTGGGGCTGAGGGGTTGATTAACACAATGCGGTACCTGCAGGGAAAATCTAGTTTGGTTCAAGGAGTCTTGGGGTCTGATGCCTACTAATTTCTAGCCAACTCATAACTGCTATTCTGTATGATCAATTTGTGTAACCTATCTCCAAGAGGCAACTTTGAGGTTACTTCTGGCCAGGTTACTCTCATTCAGATTTTATCCATCAAGACATCACACTCCAGGTCCCCTTTTCCATATGCCATAAAACCAAAGAGCATTATGTCCCTTAGGCCAGCGAGAGCAATTCAAGAAATCCAGGCCTGAAAGATTATTTAGAAGGAGGTAAAACTAGGCGCCAGTTTGGCTGGCAGGAGCTTTGCTTCAACCTTTTCCACACAGAGAGGGGTCTCAACCTGCGAGCCCAAAAAGGCTCCCAACAGCACAGGGCCACACTCACTCCAAAATTTCTAGATGAGAATCCTTCCTTGCCTCTTCCATTTATGATGGCTCAACATGTTTCTTGCTTGTGATTGCATCACTTTAACCTTTGCCTTCATCTCCATCTGACATGATCCTCTGTCTCTGGCTTGGTTTTCTCTGTATATCTTTGTCTTCTTGTATAACTTGTAAGGATGGTTTCATGGGATTTAGGGCCCACCCTGATAATCCAGCATGAGTTCAGTCAAGATACTTCATTACAGCTGCAAAGAACCTTTTTTTCCAAATAAGGCCATATTTACAGCTCACACAGCGCACGTCTTTTTGAGGACGACTGTTTATCGCAGTACACATGTGCTTGGACGACAGGAAAGAGACCCTGTGTGGCTGGAGTAGGAACATGGAGAACAAGAGAAGGCAGAATGCTGTCGGAAAAGAACCCGGGTGGAGGTTGGAGGGATCATGTAAGGCATCGGAGGTCACTGTCCTGACGCCACCTATCACTCTTTGTCAGATAGAGACATACATACTGGTTATTCAGTAGGAATGGGTGCCTCAACAAGTTTGAGTTTACCTGCATTTTCTCCATGTTTTGAGAGTGTTGAGTTGTGTGCTTTTGTGGTTTACTCCTCCAGAGTGAAAAGTTGTAATGCTTTTCACTGGTAGTTCAGGAGAAGCTAAAAAGACTTTCCAGAGTCAAATACCAGACTAGTATTCCCACCAGTGACCAGCATTTCTGTGAGCCTGTTGTATCCCAATTAGAAGGGTGGAAATTAGCCCTCTGGAAGGTACAGACCAGCTTCTCCTACCTGTCTTGTGCCTTTGAAGGTAGAAGTCTTTTGGGTCAGAACTTCCAGTCATGATGCCAGGTCACTGTTTTCACCCAGCCTGTACTGGGGGGCCTTCTTCATGGTCTACAATTTCGACTTCTGCCCAGGGGAGAAGCACTCAGAATCTGCCCTCGGTGCAGAGAATAAGTTGTTACAGCACTGGCCAGTTTTTTCTCCATATCGACTCTACATTTGCTGCCTCTGATATTCTGTGCAAGCTGGAATTTTCAACATGGCGTTAGAGGTTTTTCACGCCTGTCTTTGGTAAAACATAATAATAAAATAAAATACAGTATCACTTGCAGCTACTACTTAAAAAAAAAAAAATCAAGTCCCTGCCACTGCCGGTGCCCTCTAAGATCTATTCTCAACCCAGAAGCCGGAATGATTTTTTTAAGATGAAGTCAGTTTAGGTTACTTCTCCGTTCCAACCCTCTAATAGCTCCGTGTCTCTCTCAGTGTCAAAATCAAAGTCCTTGCAATGGACTTCAAGGCCCTAACGGATCTGGCCCCTGTCAGTCCTCTAACTTCATGTACTGCCACTCTCCCCCTCACTCACTGCTGCTGTTACAGGGTCCCCCTGCCTGTTCCTGAGTCTTGCCGAGCCTCCTCTGGCTCCAGGCCCACACGATCCCTAGGCCCAGTACCTGGTACCGTGGCTGACACATACGGGGTATTTAATAACTATTGCTTTAATTAATGAATATGATGTGCCTGACATATTGTGATATGTTATTCGTATGTTATCTCATTTTATCCTCATGAAGAAAACCTCATGGTATTATCCACGTTTGACACGTTAGAAAACTGCGGCTTTTAGAGAGGTGAAGTAAATTGCACAAAGTTAGAAAATATAAGTGGCACAGGTGGTACTAAAATCTGGGTGATCTCTCTCCTGAGCCTGGCCTGTTACAAGTCTCCATTTTATGAAAAGTATCATAGGCACAGAAAGTTCACATAATGTTTGCAAAGACGCAGTATTAGAATGCAGTAGAGCTGGGATTCATAAACTCCTTATTTTTAATCAATATAGTAACTCTGGTGAATCAAATCTATGACTGATTTTTCTAAGTAAAGTAAAAGAAAACCCGTATAAGATTTATCATCTTAACCATTTAAAAAGTTTTAATATTTATTTATTTTTGAGAGAGAGACAGAGTGCAAGTGGGGGAGGGGCAGAGAGAGAGAGGGGGAGGAGACGCAGAATCTGATGCAGGCTCCAGGCTCTGAGCTGTCAGCACAGAGCCCGATGTGGGGCTGGAACTCACAACCTGTGCTGAAGTCAGATGCTTAACCAACTGAGCTACCCAGGTGTCCCTCATCTTAACCATTTTTAAGAGTACATCTCAGTAGTGTTAAGTATGTTCCCATTGTGCCACACATCTCTATAGCTTTTTTATCTTGTGAACTGAAAGCCTCTCCCCACTGAACACCCAACTCCCCATTTCCTCCTCCCTGACCCAGTCTCGGTAACAACCATTCTACTTTCTGTTGCTATAACGTTGACCGCTTTAGATACCTCCAACAAGTGTTATCACAGAGGTTTCGTGTGTGTGTTAGAACGAATGATTTCAGTTAGCCTAAGTCTTCAAGATTCATCCATGTTGTAGTATGCAATAAGACATACTTCTTTTTTAAGGCTGACTATTATTTCACTGTAAGCGCCTGCCACATATTACTTATCCGTTCACCCGCCAACATACATTGGTGTTCCTTCTCCCTCTCGGCTATTGTGAATACTGCTGCCATGAACGTGGGTGTCCATGTATCTTTGAGATCCTGCTGTGAATTCTTTTGGATATGTACCCAGACTTTGCTGATCATTTTGAAAGTCTTGAAAGTGTTTGAGAAAATATTTGTGGCATTTCGTAACTCCTTTTTTTGTCCCTGGTTTTAGAATTCATTTTAATTTTTTTCATGTCTGCGGTGCTTATTACATTCTTTAAGTACTAGCCGCCAAGTAATGCATGCATCTAGATCTTCTAAAATGTCAGCTCTTCTAAAACATCAGACAAACCTAATTGTTCATCATTTATTTTCAAGGAAAAGGGAGTCACCCCAAATTTACTTTGAATTTTATTAGTTTTTCTGCTCAGCTACTGAGTGATAAATGCAATGAGAAAATCTGGTGATAACTGGCATTTCTTTCTCTTTTTTTTAATAGTTTATTTTCAATTTGGTTTACATATAACATCCAGTGTTCATCCCAACACATGCCTTCTTTAATGCCCGTCACCCCCTCTCCCCCCTGCCTCACCTCCCTCACCCTCCTCACCCTCCTCACCCCCCTCACCCTCCTCACCCCCCTCACCCTCCTCACCCTCCTCACCCTCCTCACCCTCCTCACCCTCCTCACCCTCCTCACCCTCCTCACCCTCCTCACCCTCAGTTTGTTCTTAGCCTTTGAGAGTCTCTTATGTTTTATCTCCCTCCCTCTCTGTGTCTTTTTTTCCTTTCCCCTCTTCCCCTCCCCCTGGTTTTTACTGAGTCTCACAAAGTCCACCTATTCGTGGAAACATGTGGTATCTGTCTTTTTCTGACTGACTTATTTCACTTAACATAATACCCTCCAATTCCATCCATGTTGCTACACATGGCCAGATTTCATTTTTTCTCATTGCCACGTAGTAGTCCATTGTATATATGTACCACATCTTCTTTATCCATTCGTCAGTTGATGGACACTTGGTCTCTTTCCATGATTTGGCTATTGTTGGAAGTGCTGCTACGAACATCGGGGTACACGTGCCCCTATGCATCAGCATTCCTCTGTCTCTTGGGTAGATTCCTAGCAGTGCTATTGCTGGGTCATAGGGTAGCTCTATTATCATTTTTTTGAGGAACCTCCACACCATTTTCCAGAGTGGCTGCACCAGTTTGCATTCCCACCAACAGTGTAGGAGGGTGCCTGCTTCTCCACATCCCCGCCAGCATCTATAGTTTCCTGATTTATTCATTTTAGCCACTCGAACCGGTGTAAGGTGGTATCTCAGTGTGGTTTTGGTTTGTGTTTCCCTGATGATGAGTGACATTGAGCATCGTTTCATGTGTCTGTTGGCCATATGAATGTCCTCTTTGGAGAAATATCTATTCATATCTCTGCCCGTTTCTTCACTGGATTACTTGTTTTTCGGGTGTGGAGTTTGGTAAGTTCTTTATAGATTTTAGATACTAGTCCTTTATCTGATATGTCATTTGCAATTATCCTTTCCCATTCCATTCAATGCAATCCCAATCAAAATTGCACCAGCATTCTTCTCAAAGCTAGAGCAAACAATCCTAAAATTTGTATGGAACCACAAAAGACCCCTAATAGCCAAAGTAATTCTGAAGAATAAAACCAAAGTGGGAGGCATCACAATCCCAGATTTTAACCTCTACTACAAAGTGGTAGTCATCAAGACAGCATGGTATTGGCACAAGAACTGACACATAGACCAATGGAATAGAATAGAGAACCCAGAAATGGACCCACAAGCATATGGCCATCTAATCTTTGACAAAGCAGGAAAGAGTATCCAACGGAAAAAAGAAAACCTCTTTAACAAATGGTGCTGGGAGAACTGGACAGCAACAAGCAGAAGAATGAAACTAGACCACTTCCTTACACCACTCACAAAAATAAACTCTAAATGGATGAGGATCTGAGTGTGAGACAGGAAACCATCAAAATCCTAGAGGAGAAAGCAGGAAAAAACCTCTTTGACCTGAGCCGCAGCAATTTCCTATGCGACACATCTCCAAAGGCAAGGGAATTTAAAGCAAAAATGAACTATTGGGACCTCATCAAGATAAAAAGCTTCTGCACGGCAAAGGAAACAACCAACAAAACTAATAGACAACCGACGGAACTGGCATTACTTTCTAGGGCAAAATCTAGATTTGCTCTTCCTGATTCTGGTATTAAAGCCTCAGAAATCTGAGCTTCCATGGAATTTGTATTTACCCCTTTTTTCTTGCCTTTGGACATTTAAGACCAATATTTTTTAAATTAACTTTTTACTCGACTCATATATCTAGTATGATTGCCACTGTAATAATATTTCATACCTCTATTATATCACGGAAGTAGCATTTCTTTTTTGTTATGGGAGTGATTAAGATCTAGTCTCTTAGGTTTGATTATAGTGTAATATTGTTGTCTGTATTCAGTATACTCTGCACCAGATGTCTAAAACTTACTCGTCTACTAGTGGAAAGTTTGTACCCTTAAACAACATCTCTCCTATTCCCCCACCTCCTGGTAATGACCATTTTACTCTCCGTATTTATGATTTAAAGGCTCTTTAGGTTCCACTTATAAGTGATAACTTAAAGTATTTGTCTTACTTTGTGTGGTTTATTTCATTTAGGATAAAATCCTCCAGGTCTGCTTGTATTGTTGACAATGCGAGGATTTCCTTTTTTCCATGGCTGAATAGCACTTGTGTGTGTGTGTGTGTGTGTGTGTGTGTGTGTGTGTGTGTGTGTGTGTCTCACATCTTCTTAATGTATTAATCAATAGATCGCCATTTAGGTTGTTTCTGTATCTTGGCTGTTAGGAATAATGCTGCTATAAACATGGGAACACACATATCTTTTTTTGATGTGCTGTTTTCATTTCTTTTGCATGTATACTTGAAAGTGAGTTTGCTGGATCATAGTACAGTTCTGTTTTTAATATTGTGAGGAATCTTCATACTGTTTTCCATAATACTGTATCAGTTTACATTGCCAGCAACAGTATACAAGCCTTCTCTTTTCTACATTCCCTTCCTATTCACTCCACTTGTTATCTTTCATCTTTCTGATAGTAGCCATTCTAACAACTTTGTAGTAATAGCTCACTGTGATTTTGATTTGCATTTCCTTGATGATTAGTGATATTGAGTATCTTTTCACATGTCTCTTGGCCATCTGAGAAATGTGTGTTTAGGTTCTTTGCCTATTTTTTTAATTGGGTTACTTGATTTTTTTCACTATTGAGATGTAGGAGTTTCTTATTGATTTTGGATATTAACCACTTAGGAGATTCATGATTTGCAAGTATTTTCTCTCACTCGGTAGCTTGCCTTTTCACTGTCATTTGTTTCCTTTGTTGGACAGAATTTTCTAATGCCTCAAGTAAAGTATTAAATAGTACTGCAAAATTTGGGCATCTTTGTCTTATTATAGCATTGATGCTGTTGGTGTTTATTAGGAAAAACACTGGCTTTGGGCCTTGCACATGTGTGTGTAATAATACTTAGAAAAATAATCATTAAGCTTTTACTTTAATCAGAAATGGATGCCAAAGATATTTTGAGTACCCTTTCAGTATCTATGAAGCTTATCATGTGATCTTTCTCCTGAGCTCTGATAATACAGTGAGCCATTTTATTAAGTTGCTGAATATGCAACCATTCTTAGACTTCTTGACAAAACCTCACTTGCCCATGATATACTGTTGTTGTGATGCCTTAATGAATTCTGCTTGTTGATATTTTATTTGGGATTTCTGCCTTGACAGTCATAAGTGAGAGGGGTCTGTATGTTTCTTCACTGTCCAGTTTCCATCAAGTTTTTGCATCAGTGGTCTATTTACTTGAAAACACTCCGTAAATGTCCCTTCTTTTTCTGTGGTCTGAAACCATTAAGGGGCCCTGGATCTGTCTGGCCTTTGCTGCGTTGGCTTTGTTGTTTATACCGGCATGGCATTTTTGGAGCAAGTATTTGATAACTTTCTCTGTTTCTTCTACATTCGTTGATCTATTTGTACTTTTTCTTTATATGAGAATCAGTTTTGCTAGATTATGGTTCTTCGGAAATTAGCAATTTAACCTGTTTTTCAGATATATTTGGAAAGATTCTATTATGATTTTTCAGTTAGAATCCTCACAAGAAACCGCTGGCATATTTAACCTGCACATTCTGAAGAAAGTTAAATAAAAGAACAAAGATGCGGGCAAGTTTTAAGAAACTCAAAGAGGAATACAGGTTTTGGGGTTTATAACAATAGGGCACGCTCACCAATGCAGGGAAGGCACAAAAGGAAAGAGAAATTCCAGACAGTGGTTATATAGTGAAGACCCAGAAAGAAATGGAGCATTCGGGAAGGAAAGCAGATAGTTCACCGTAGCTTATTGGGAGGATTATTGGGGTCAGTAAATAACCCAATCTCATTTCCTTGCTATTTTCTGATTTTCCCTTTGGCTAAACCCAGATGAAAACCAGAGGGCGAGGAAACTTGCAAATTTTGAGTCAGTCCTTCTTGGCCCATGGGAGAGAAAAGAAAGTACTGAGGGGCAGATGGGAGAAATGTAGTACAGTTTTAAAAATGTAGTCCTTCCTTGAGTGACTGTTTTTCCTAAGTCATTTCTTACTTTGTATATATTGAACTTTCTTTTCTTGATTAGTTTGGCTAGTGCTTGATCTGTATCATAGGTTTTTTTAAAGCTTATATATTCTACTTTCTCTTTTTAACGTCATTGAATTTTCTTTCACCTTCATTATTTTCTTTTCATTTACTTTTTTTTTTTACCTTACTAGTTGAATGATTAATTTGTATTAATTCATTCTCTTCTGTTTTCATCAGTACATAAGGCTAACTTTTCTGTGCACTAAGTGTATCCCAAGACTACCATTTCTGTTCTTGTGTCTAGATGAAAACTCTCCTTTGGACTTGCCAGGTTCATAATTTTACAACTGTAAATGTTGGAAATTGTAAACAAGCCTGTTAACAAACCCTAAAAATCGGCAGTCGTTGGCTATATATCAACAAATACCCTCTTAAGGGATAAATACAAAGCCAACAGGAGCCGTGCAGTTATGAGAATTGGTGCTTGTGGGTTGTGATACAGTTATCAGTGACAGCATCATAGATGGAGTGAAAAGGGGATTTGACTCAGACGATCTTGGTGAAAGTAACAACAGAGTGTTCAGGAAGCTCCATTAGATGCCTCAACCCTGGGTCCAGTGAATTGAAGATCCTGATATTAAAGTATGGCAATATCAATTGCTTCCCAAAATTTGATAATGGCAAAAGAAATGCTGTATTTCATAATACATTGTTTTATAAAATAGGTGATTTTCACTATCCTTATGCATTACCATATTAATAAGTTAAATATCGAAATGGGGCATTTAAATATATCAAATCAGTCCCCAGGAAGTTTTTTATATATTTAAATTGAAAGAGGTACATTTTTTTTTTTTTGGTATGTATACGGAGAGAAGATGGGTACCTTCAAATTGGGAAGTGAAGATAAAGCCTTTAATTTAAGATTCCCTAAAGAACATGAATTTAAGTGTGATTTCTGTCTCTTTGAAAACTGTTTTCTTTGGAAAAATTACTTAAATAAACCATGATGACCTCACTGACAAGTCGGGCATATGGATCATTTGCATTCTTTAGGGATGTTGTTTGAATTAGTAATTTTACCTGTAAAGTACTTACTTGTATCACAGTGTACAACACATAGATGTTAATTCAGATAATAGAGGTTAATTAGTATGTGATTATTATTGTGTGTCTTTCTCTTATCCCTTTTCCTAGTGATAGTTCATGAATCATGGGATCAAGGCTTACTCTATCCTTATTTCCAAACACGGTGCAGAGCACAGAGAAGTTGATCTATAAATATTTTTTTGAAGGATCTTTTTTTTTTTACCCTGTGATGGCAAAGCACAGTGTAAGACAGAAATCAGGGGAAGAAAGGATGAAGTGTACAGTAAGATAAAACACTGAAATTAAAATGGATATGGAAACTAAGCAATTTGAGGGTAACTCCTTAGACTACAATGAATAGGGCAGTTTATGGAGGCAACGTGATTTCATGCAAAGAACAAATAGTTTGGAATTAGACCTGCATTTTAATTTGATTTGATTCACTTAAGAGCTATGGATCCTAGGGGAAGTTATTTGACAACTCTGAGCTTCTGCTTTCACATCTATTATAAGATGGAAAAGTAAAAAGAAACAAAAATGGCTAGTGAATAGTATCTGAGTATTAATTGAGATGGCTGGAGTACTAACAGTATTATGTGGCATATAGTAACCATTTAATAAGTGTTTTTTGAAAGAACATCCTTTTGAACTTAAATAAAATTTAGACCCCAGTTTTAGTTTAACTTGACAAAGAAATGGTTCTCTGACAGCTAAGAAAAGTCCTATAGTCATTTTTTATGAAATTCATTGTGTGATTTTTATTCTATTTTCTATGCTTTTTCTGTGATCTACAAGGTGACATACAATTTTGATAGAGAAGAGTTTAATTTTTCATCATTGTAATGCTCTAAAGAAGAGAGAATATAAAGTATAATGGACTTTTTATGAGTTTCTTTGGAAAGAGCACAAAACTATTCTTGCTCTTAAATCCAATACATGGAAGGTTGTGATCCATAAGACCAAAAAAATGATACTGTTAGGCTGTTATCGATGATATATGCGGTTAGAGTTGCTTGGAACTAACCATGTGCATTTGCTCACCCATCCGTATGACCAAACATATTTTTCTCATTCATTCCATTCGGTACCTAAAACATTTTAGTTTTCGACCTATAAAGAATGAAATCTGGCCATGTGTAGCAACATGGATGGAACTGGAGGGTATTATGCTAAGTGAAATAAGTCATTCCACGTAGTCCGCATAGGTGATTTTGAGAGACTTAGCAGAAAACCATGGGGGAGGGGAAGAGGGGAAAGAAAAAAAGACACAGAGAGGGAGGGAGACAAAACATAAGAGAGTCTTAAATACTAAGAACAAACCGAGGGTTGAGGGGCGTGTGCGAGGGGGGAGAGTGGTGACAGGCACAGAGGAGGGCACTTGTTGGGGTGAGAACTGGGCATTGTATGGAAACCAATTTGACAATAAATTAATTAAAAATATATATATAAATCACTGCCAGTACAGATTTGCTAAATAAGTATTTTCCCCACCTCTGATAGTACTCTTTTGGGGAAAAAAATAGCTTTTTTACCCTTTAAATGTGGTGGAGGCTCCCCCATCAAAACACGGTTGTCAATCCTCTGAGCAATATTTTGTCGTCTGTGAAGCAAGGATGCTGAGAAACAGCTGCCAGAATGAACCGCTTTCTTGTAATGGCATCACTGTTTTGTTACAAAGCAAGCACTCTACAATTAAGCCCATCTACTGAGTGTGTCAAAAAAAAAAAAGCATGTTTGAGGAGCAGAATCTCAGATTCCTTAGATATTCTTTTTTCTGCTTCTAGACATTGTTCCCACTGATGAATGAGAAGCTGCCTTTGTGCTCTGTAATTATTGTCTGAAAAGTTATTTCTGACAGTTGAATATACTTCCTAATATTGATTATCCTGAAGGGATACAGCAAGTTCATAAAATGGTTCTTTACTAAGCTGTGAGAAGTTTAAGAAATGGTGAAGCAAATTTCAGACTTGAGAAAAGAATATAGACAGTTAAGATGGCTACTATATAAAGGCTCCCAGAAACTTATGTAACTATTGACGAAGCAGTATCTGCTTGTTGAGTGAAAAAATGAATCTTCATATTTTATAAGACTGATAGGAGAAAAGAATAAAAGAATGAGCAAGCGAAAAGTGAAAAATTAAGTGATAACTCATGCAAAATTTCAATGTGCAATATCAAGAAAACAAAATATATTTGTGAACTTCATGGGAATATAATTTAGGACTATAATATTAAAAGTTTCATAAGTTAGTAAGAAAAACTTAATACCATTCATTTGTGAACAACTCAGGGAAATAGATATAAATGTTTCTAGTTGTGGCTGCATATGTTCTTATTAAAATTTTTTGTTTTTCACCTCAAGTCTAATGAGAAATATATAGGAAAGGCTAGTAAAAATAATGCATATGCATATACCTACGTATATCAGATCACACTATGACCTTTAAAATTAAGTATGGGAATTTGATATAACTAGGTATTGGGTAATCTATAAGATCATAGTGGTCAAACCTCTAGTGCTACTTCAGGCTTAGAGTTTATTCTGTCGTTTCAAAGATTTATTTAAATCTTTTCTACATGGGTTAGGTGCTGGTGGATATCATCAATATGGTGCTGTCACTAAAAAATGTTGTTTTGCTGCCTTTTTGCACCAATGTTAAAATTTTAAATCTAAGTCCTTTCTTTTTTTTTTTAATTCTACACATGTAATTTTTAATCTCACCTACCTACCCATAGGTTTCTATCTAAAGCTAACACAGAGTGTTAGATACAGGATTCATTTAGGTTTATCCCCTTTTTTAAAAAAATTGTTTAGAGCGGAGGAGGGGCAGAGAGAGAGGGAGAAAGAGAATTCCAAGCAGGCTCAGCGCTTACCCCCAACGCAGGGCTCAGTCTCAGGACCATGAGATCATGAGCTGAGCTGGAATCATGAGTTGGTTGCTCAACTGACTGAGCCACCCAGGCACCCCTAGGTTTGTCCCCTTGTTAACAAGAAATTTATAACCTCACAATAGAGACTCCTAAGGTATAGCACACACTTCATAGCCTCAGAGAGAGTCAGGTATGGACAAAGGGGATTGGCATGTTCAACCTGGTGACTGAAAGCCCGCCCAAACCCTAAGTTGACTGAATTTTTTTAATCAAGTCTGACTCCTGTAAGACACTAAGCAAAAATTAATCATTAGCTCTTCTGAAAATTTGTTAAGAGTTTTATAATGGATGCATTCCAAGGTGAACTGAAAGGTAGGCAAACACATCAGGATGAGGAGCAGGGAATGGTGGTTCCTGGAAAGACTTGGCCCATATGTTGGGTGAGAGTATCTGAATTCTGTTCATATCTTGTCCAGTCATCACCCTCTTTAAAAGGCTCTGGTGTATTGATAATGGTAAGAAATAATCCGGAGTGATTCTAAGAGGAGTACGCTGAAGTGGCTCATCCTGTAATCTGGATGAGTGCCATTACCTCCTTTGAAAGCACAGGGCCAAGTATCTGGCAGTCTTTTTAGTGATAGATCTTCTACATGTTGGAGCCCATGACGACTTAAATCAGATAAAAGCTACCAGTGAAGATGAGTATCTGAAGAACTTTGGTATAAATTAAGGGAATGCATTCTTGTCAAAAATGAGGACAGCCAAGCTTCAGGATATTAAATTAAAAGCTCGCACACCTATCTTCCAGAAAAAGCAAGCACATATCCTTATTCCCTGACTCCTGTTCTCGGATTCCTACCTGTATACGTCATTCTTTACTTTTTCTGGGAAGAGTGTAAATCAGTTCTGAGTACCAGTTCATCCACAGCTTCTTTACTGCTACCATAATGGCTCCTAACGCTACAGATTCGAGCTAAAACATTTATATGGTACTCCCTGTATGTCAGGCCCTATTTGAAATTGTGTAAATATGTTAGCTGATTTAATCCTCATCAGAACTCGAAGATAGATGTTGTTATAATCCCCATTTTATAGGTGAGGACACTGAAATTTAAAGGGGCCTAGTATCATGCTCAAGGTCATGGTGCTAGTAATGACTTGAAGAAAATAAATCCCTTAAGCATTCAGATATTCCACTCTGATTAAATTCTTGAGAAGTAGAAATGTATGGTAGACTTTCTGATCTGTCTGGCTTGCTCTTTCTCTCTCCGTCTCTGTCTCTCTCTCTCTGTCTCTCTCTCTCTCTCTCTCTCTCTGTCTCTCTCTCTCTCTCTCTCTGTCTCTCTCTGTCTCTCTCTCTCTCTCTCTCTGTCTCTCTCTCTCTCTGTCTCTCTCTCTCTCTCTCTCTCTCTCTCTCTCTCTCTCTCTCTCTTGCTCCATCACTCTTTGCCACTCTCTCCTTCTCTCTCTCTCTCTTTCTCACACACACACACACACACACACACACACACACACACACACAACACACATACACACGATCAATGATGTATGTTAAAAATATGAGTGCTAGTAAAGACTGTTCTGGAAAGATCAGTGTGGCAGTTACTCTGCAGGCAGGACAGTGGGATTTGCACAGTGGTTCCAAGGCTATGCTTTTAAACCGTGCATTACTGTTTTTCTTTTCACCTCTCCCTCTCTCCTTTGCATTCTTCTCTTCCCTACCTCTGTCACATTGTGTCTCCTTTGCGTTTCTTCTTTGTCATCATTTCTTCTTTTTGACTTTCTTGTGTGCTTTTTCATTAGAGTTCTCAGGTCCCTCCCTCCTCAACATTCCCTCTGTAATCTCGTCTGGGCCATTGTTCTTTTCCTGAGTGAGTTTCTCACTCCTGTTTCTTGTTCTTCTTGCCTGAGACAGAATAACTAAAATGCTGAATCAATCTATAAAATAAGTTGGTGCTTTTTTTTCTAGTGGATGTTGACATTAATTACAGTAGTCAGTGCCCTGTTTTTACTTGTAACAAATGCACCCCAAAACCTTTAATCCTTATCTGCTCGAGACCATACCTTCTGAAGATCAGTGAATTTGCTCACAGTGCCGAAAAGGAGATGTGATTTTTTTTTGCCTTCCTCTGCTATTTTTTTTCGCTTGCACTGTTTTAGCATTTTAAAGTGCTATATCTTTCAGACAAAACTGTATTTAAGAAAACCAAAACATGTGCACCATGAAAAGGATAGAAATGAAAAACTCTTAAAATAATGCTTTCAAAGGAATGATGACAGGAAAAGAATCATTCAGAGGAAGATAACTCTTATTATATTAATAATAACTTATAAATATTTTGATAGGTTTGAAGTTTGCTTGCAAGAGATATTAACTCAAGACTGTTCTAGTAAGGATATAAAAGAGAGAAAATGAGAGTGGTTTTGAATTAATTATCATGTGATAGAATTTCTCTAAGAAAAATAATGCATAAATGTTTGCAAAGAGGTAACAGAAGTGGGAAATTAATCAGCTTGTGTCTTCTTTCACATTTGCTTTCCTAAAACCAAAGTATTAAGAAATATCTAAAAGAGGAGATGAGATTACTCTTGAAATGAATACTATCAATCACTTTAAAAGATTCAAACATTGGATGAAAATTACTCAAAGAATGGTGATAAAGAGAGCAGAGGAAGGGCTAATTTGTCTTGAAATGATGCCGACTGGGAGAGAGAATGTGGTAATTAGTGGAAGCTGAAAGGGTCTGACCTTTTGTAATAGGGGTGACTAAGGTTGGACACCCGGAGCTATTTTGGGGGATATCAGTCAACAGATGTTCGTAGCATCATCTGGCAAATGGAAAGTTCAAACTGTTACTTAGAGCTGAGGTGGGCAGCCTGGTAAGAGAGAACTGAAGCGTTAGAAGTAGCTATTGGCCGCCCTCATCTGGAATAAATTTGCATAGGTTTCTGCAAGTACTTGTGGATTAACAGCCATTATACGGGAGTTTACAAACAGATGCTAAGGAGAACTAGCCACCGCTGGTGACAAAAGCAAGAGAAACCGGAGGCTCATTGTTTCCTGCTGGTCTAGAACAGAGTTATAGGACTGTGAATAGGATAATAGTGTACTGTTGAAAACTCCATAGCCCAGAGGTGCCATGTTTCTGAAAGAAGAATTTTAAAAGTTTCTTTTGAGAGACGTAGACTTTTACAGTAGAGAAAACGTTGAGTAAGTTTACAAAAATTAATTCATGTGTTTATTTTTGCTGGGATTTGTTTTAGGGGGAGGGAGAAAGAGTCCTGAAACGTCTTTACCAATTGTTTGGAGTGTCTAAATCTATACATTGGAAATAATGAGAGTTTATAACAGTAAACGCCTCCCATTGCTTTACCATAAATGTCAGTAAATCGGAAACTTTATGCGAGATACGTAGGTGGCCATTATAATATTTATTTTACCCAGGAAGAAAATCATTGTCTGAAAATGATCCCTTAAATCAGTGGGACAGTTGGGGTTCTTGAAGCCCAAAGCTCTGCGTGAGCTCTAGTGTTCTTTACAGGGCTTTTTCTGACGAGTGTGTTCTTTCTGCCCAGTTTTCGACACCTTTGGCAAAATTAAAGGTTCAAAGAGGTTTGACACAACTGTGTTGAATCATTTGTATTGTTTAAAATCAAGGGATTCACCATGTCCACAGAGGGATCGTAATAAGAATGTGAAATTATTAAACTTGAGATCTGTTGTTTGAACTACAAGATAAACCTTAATTAGATGGTGCTTTTTATGGCTCCAGAGTCATGCTGTAGGGAAGGCAGAGAGTATGTTGATAAAGTAAATTAATATATCATAACAATGACACTGAAAATCAAGGGAGAAAATATGGATTGGATAGTGGATAGTGTTAATAAAACTAGCTTATTTTATAGAAAAAAATATATATCTACACTCAGATACAATAAATATGTGTGACTATATGTATATATACACACACAATCAACATAGAGTAATACTTAATTATGAGAGGTCAAACTATAAAATTAATAGAAGAAAAAGTAGAAAATTTGGGGTATCTAAGGAGAAGAATTTATTAAATAAAACTCCTCAAGTTCATGTGCTTTGGAGAGTACATCAGTAACAGCCATTCTTAAAAAAAAGAATCTGACAACATTTAGTGAAATTAAGTGTTGGCATACCCTGTGACCTTGACTCTCTGCCCAAGATATGCAACTCAGAGAATTCTGACACAGGTCCATAAGGAAAATACTTAAATGATTACTTTGTATAACTTAAAACTTACACAACATTGTATATAAATTATATCTCAGCAAAGCTGGGAAAAAAAGTTGAAGACAGGAACATGCAGAGGTCAGAGGACATGGTAAGTAAAATGTGGTCATTTCATCCTCTAGAATGAGGTGTAGCAGTTACTCACAACTAGATGTGCATACATAACAGTTCTTAAAAACAAATAGCTCTTTAAAAACATAGGGCAAAATTAAAACAGTAAGAGAAAAACAAACTTACATGCATGTACACAATACAATATACAGAAAAGAGTGGCTGCCTAACATTAGAAAATGAGTCAATGCAGGAAATGGAAGTACTGAAGGGGGATAAAAGAAAATAAATACATAGAGCAAGAGATTGGCCTTCCATGCATGAATGATGACGATCTATGAATTATGGAGTATAATTAGTCAAACCACTGCAAACAAACAGCCTAATAATTAATGGCTTAGAAATGTAGATGAACTAGGTATTATATGGACAAGGAGAGATTGGTTTTTTCTGATGACCTCAAGTAAAGCAGATGGTGTGGGGTGCCTCGGTGGCTCAGTCGGTTAAGCGTCCAACTTCCGCTCAGGTCATGATCTCATGGTTTGGGAGTTTGAGCCCCACGTCGGGCTCTCTGCTGACAGTTCAGAGCCTGCTTCAGATTCTGTGTCTCCCTCTCTCTCTGCCCCTACCCCACTAGTGCTCTATCTCTCTGTCTCTCTCTCAAAAATAAACATTAAAAAAATGAAAAAAAAAAGTAAAGCAGATGGTGCGACAGAGAGGAGCGTCATGGTATACTGGAAAAAAATGGAAAGATGTAACATTAAAAGCTGGCCTTGAGTTCTGGCAGCACTTCATTAGCTTTGCAAATTATTTAAACTCTCTGAGCCTCAGTTTCCTGACTGGTATATGGGAATGATAACGTACTATACACACATAACAAGAGTGCTTTGTGCATTTTTAAGGGTCATAAAATATGATAAATATATAGTCCATTAAATGGGTTTTTAAATGATGGCTTCAGGTATTTTAAATATGCTGCTAGTTCCCAAATCTGTTCAGCCACAACTTACAGTTGTTATCCAGAATCATATACTTACCTTGTGGTTTCATATCTCTTCTTGCATATCCAACAGAATCATTACTCTCAGCTCTTTGAACCTGTTCTTTCGAATTTTTCCCTACTTCAGTGATTGGTGTTATTATCCACATGTGTTCTAACACTGGGGCCCTACTGTCTTTCCTCTCTGATTTATCTACTCTTCCATGTAACAATGAAATTCTGTTAATTTTAACACTTAATTGTTCGTCTTCAGCTTCAAAATAACTCTTCATTTTGGTACCATTCTAAATTGCTTAAATTACCTTTAAAAAACTCCTAACACTGACCTTCTTTACCATAACCTTTGCTATCCTTTTTGCAATGATTTAGAATGATCTTTGCAAATGTAAAGAGTATTCCATTACCCTGCTCGAAATCCTTTCATGAGTCCATATTCCCCCATGCTTAATGTCTAATCTAAATAATTCATTATGATCTGAACTTTGCTTATTGCCCCTCAACCTTCACATGAGCATTTTTCAAACACCAGATCATGACACTTTTGCATCTCATGTCCTTTATGTTAGTAGGTGTTGGGCAATCCTTTTGAATGGGGTAGAAAATCGAGTGCGTTGCGTGTAGCGTGGCTGAGTATCCTGTTGGCACGTTATGATTTGCACATCCATACGCCCGTACATACATGCATATATGCACACACACACACATACATATGAACTCTAGATGTCAAATTTATTTTTTATCCTGACACCCAGAATCCTCCACCTTACTGTCACCTCTCTGTGCCAACCAACCCAAGTAGACTGCTGCTTTTTCAGCACACTGTGCTTTTTTTTTTTTCCTCTAGGGATCTCTTTTTTTACTTACAGAAATGCCCTTGATCCACTTGACCTGCACACCTCTTGGTCTTTCTTTATTGATTTAGCTTCAGAGTCCTGTCCTCAGGGCAGTCATTGTTGATCCTCACATAGTCCCCAAAGCAAGAGATCATGTCAGTACTCTGTATCCCTGTATTCCATGCTTACACCTGTTTGCCCTCCGTTACACTATATCGTAATTTCTTGTTGAGGGATCCTTGTCTCACGAAGCTGATACCTCCCTGAAAACAGGGCATGTGTGTTACTGTCATCATTTTGATTATATCTTCCACAAAATTGATGGATCAGAGAAAATCATCTCTAAAATCCTTCCCAGCTCTTAATTTCTAGACTAATCTAATTTTTGGATTTGACATTTTAGGGAATATTTATGATAAATAACATAGTTATTGACAGATGGAATTTGTTCAGTAGTATGGCTGAGCTACTACTGCTAAAAATTTGTCAGTTTAGACCTATTTGTGTCTGTTACAGATTGAATCTCATACCCTTGTAATATGGGACAATTTTCAGTCATCCCCAGTCGTTACTGGTATATAAGATGGACGAAAAAAATTAGGCTTCTAGGATTTGATGGGAGCATCTAGGCTCTTTCTTTCAGTATGCAAATGTGCTGGTAAAATGTGAAAAAGTCAGTCACATGTCCCTGTATATTCACTTCTTCTCTGGTGTAATGAAGAGATCATATCTCATTGCTATTACTGTTTAAATCTGGATATTCTATGTTTTATATGGATAAATTTAATAACGCCCTTGTACCAGAAATACTGTAAATGATAAATAATATATTTCTCAACATCCCATCATCCGAATATCTAATAAACTATCCTTCCCTTAATATTTTCAATAAACGAAAGTTATTATGTTTCTCTAAGGGAATTTTCCAACTATGGAATTAATGACAGTACCAGAACCACCAATTTTGTTAAGGCCAGGAGCCAAAGGGGGAAAATAAAAAGCTTTAGAAAACTAACTACTTACCTAATGAAAACAAATCAATGGTGAGAGAAAAGACATTGTTATAAATGCCCTAGCCCTCCTGACTAACCATCCCATTTTTATTTTTAGAGGAGAAAAAAATATCTTTCAAGAGAATCCTTTGGGGCAGACCGTTTCTTCTCTGAATTTTGCTCATACATATTTTTAATTCTAAACTTATATTGCCTGACACTGTTTGAAATTCACTTTTATAATTCTAGTTTTAAAATGCCTTCATAGTTGAATTATCATTTGAGGTCTTAGATTGATTCAACTAACTGGGAGATTTGAATTGGATCCTGTCGCCTTTTGTCTCTTTGCCTTCAGCACTGTCATTCTCCACCCAGTGCTGTCTCCTGACCATACCCTTTCTGCATTCCTTCTGCAAGAGCTGCTTTTTTTTCAATTTTATTTATTTTTGAGAGAGAGCAAGAGAGCAAGAGCATGAGCAGGGGAGGGGCAGCCAGAAAGTAAGAGAGGGAATCCTAAGCAGGCTCCACATTGTCAGCTCAGTCCTATGTGGGGCTCCATCTCAGGAAACATGAGATTATGACCTGAGCCGACCTGAGCCGAAATCAAAAGTCCAAGTGTCAACTGCCTGAGCCACCCAGGTGCCCTTGCAAGAGCTGTTTTTTTATCTCCTGAAGTCAATCCTCTTCTCCCCTTCACTTGAAGAAGCCAGAAGAGAACTCAAAAATAATCTTTCCATTTTACCTCAACCTCCATTCATTCATTTGTTCAGTCACTGATTCACTGATTCACTGATTCACTGATTCACAGTGTGGTAGGCTGTGTTCCTAGGCCCTTGAGATCCGGGAACAGCCAAAAATGCCTGCCCTTGTGAACCTTACTCCTGGGTCTCTCCACATAATTTGAATGATCTACTAGTAGGCTTTCTTGAATGTAAGTGCCTGCTACTTGTGAGATACAGCCAGAAGGTGTTTCACTCAGGAAGACCAAATTTAATCAAATCTCTAAGAAATGTATCAGTTACAATTGAGTGATGTAATATTAAGATACAGGGAGATCCATTAAGAATTCCTCTTTGTAGTCCATGACCATGGTGTCAAATGTTTTAATATTATATTGTTAGTACACACACACAGTGTTGCTCGATAAAAAATAACTTATACATAAGTGGAATATATTTGTACTTACAAGGTTTGGATTCCAATTTTAACAGTCCTTGTTCATAATTGGACACTTTACTGAAAGCTCACTCTTTTATTACATTTTTACAAACTGAAGTTCTCTTTCCTTATTAATAGAGCTGTAAAATTTCCAGATTTACAAAATATTTTTGATCATGTCAGTTATCTTCATGCCACATTCCTGAGAGCTTGACCAGTCATTTAAACTCCTTTTAAATGCAACTCATGATGGTAATTTGATTTCTTTATATGAAGCTTCATTCTAGTAACAGTATTAATAGTTATTTTCTCTATTAACTTGCAGCCTCCTCTTCTAAAATATTCACTTAATAATTTCAATTCTTCCCATAAAGCCTCCCATGTGCCAGCTTACCATGGTTTTCCTGCAGCTCTTTTTACTCAGGGGGTCATTCCATATCTTTTATCTTTTTTTTTCCTAGCCCTGTCTCTAGAGCTCTCTTATTCTGGTCCCCTTCCAGAATGAAGTGAATATACTTTCTATTGTTCATTACTTCTGGTAAAACAGAGAGTGTGGGACTAAACATATCGTCCTAGATATGGGCTGTCTAATATAACTTGTACTACCGAATTCTCATCAGTGTATGTGCTTAGATGTCCTGTATGTGTGCTGTATGTTCCTGACTTCTTTACCCTACAGGCTCCAGCACATTGAGTTTGTGGTGAGCTGTACATACAACACAAAGAAATGTTAGGGTTATGGTTGATTGAAGTGTCAGAATGAAAAGCCAGCATTAGGGTGAAAATCCACGAAGTCTATAGTGACTTGATTTTAATGATTCCCTCAGGGATTCACTGTGCCAATTACTTTGTTGTTCAGCATCCACCAACCATGGCAGCGCTGACAAGGCAATTTGCTTTTCTGGCTCCAGTAAAAACTGAATTATGAAAAACAAAGTGTTTCAGTTGTACTTGATGTGTGAGCAATATTTTTTTTATTTTATTACATTTTTTATTTTAACATCAGAGAGTTAACATTAGTAACTAGTAATAATGTTACTAGTGTTAGATTAGTTTCAGGTGTACAGTATAGTGATGAGCAATATTTTTTTATTTAAAATTTTTTTAAGTTTATTTTCAAAGAGTGAGATCACAAGCAGGGAAGGGACAGAGAGAGAGGGAGAGAGAGAGAGAATCCCAAACAGACTCTGCACTGTCAGCACAGAGTCTGATGTGGGACTTGAACTCATGAACCATGAGATCACAACCTGAGCCAAAATCAAGAGTCAGACACTTAACCAGGACCCCCAAGAGCAATATTTGTTTAAAAAAGGTATTCTCTCAGAATGGTCTCAGATTCTACACAGTAAAGAGATCAGAATCCTGACAGACCAGTAAATGACTGAGGAGTTAATTGTAAGAAGAAATGGTTGTCCTTAAGGAAGGCAATGAAGAGAGTCTTCATTTATTCAGGCTGCTATAACAAAGCACCATAGGCTGCATGGCTTATAAACAACAGAATTTGTTTCTCCCTGCTCTGGAGGCTGGGAAGTGCAAAAACAAAGCCATAGCCAGTTTGGTGTTTGGTGAAGGCCCCCTTCAGGGTTCATAGATGGCCTCTTGTTGCTGTGTCTCCACATGGTAGAAGCGGTGAGAGAGCTCTCTGGAATCTCTTTTATAAAAGCCTAATGTCATTTGTGATGACCTAACCATGTCCAAAAGACTCTACGTTCCAATACCATTATGTTCAAGGTTAGGTTTTAACATGTGACTTGGGGTGTGTAGAGGGGACGCATACGTTCCGTCTATAACATATAGTGTAGCAAACACCACTACTTTGTGTTTCTAATGGTCCTCATAATGATGAGGCCATGAAAAAAATGAAATTTAAAAACTGTAAATCATCATCATTAAAAAATAGTCATGTTATTGGTTGTGGGCACCAGAACAAAAGCTATATAACTTAGGGGAAAAAGGAGCTAGCTACTCATCCATGCCTACACTATTTTAACCGGCACTTGAACAAACCACCACACTCTGAATCATATCACAGAACTGATGGAATTGGGTATGGATAAATGGTACATGTCTGCTTTTAGCGTTTTTACCCTTGCATTTTACAATTCAGAATTTCAAGCACGTTCTATGAAGACCAAATTCTACAGATCTTTTCTATGGGGGTAAAGTTCTCACAAGCTCATGGCTAGTCGCGAACTACATCTCTTTGAGTATCTATCATTTGGTGTTTATATGGATGACAGACTTGTTTTTCAAAAGGAGAAGAAAGGCTTTTCTTTTTGACACGCTAGAGTAGCAGTTTGCATGGAAATGGAGGGTACAGGGAGTGGAGGGCATAGGATGGTGACATTTTTCTCACTTTCTCTGAGAGATTTGATTATTTTTTTTTGAGATATGTGTTATAAAATAACATATGTACATTAAAAATTCAAGCAATATAGTACAATTCTAAAAAATTGAACCAACTGAAATTACCATGAGAATTCATCCATGTTAATATTTTGGAATCATTACAGACATCCTTTATTTATGCATACAGACAGAAAAATGGGTCCAGAAATAATTTTATAAAAACAACATCATATTATGTGTGCTAATTTAAATAAAGCTGTTAAATTGAGTTTGACTTATTTAATTGTAGGCCAGAGAAATTAAGTGAAACTAAGGTCTCATTTGTATTCCTCAATACAAGATGTTTCAGTTAGTCAAATACCCATTTGTGATTTAGACAAAAGGTTATATAGAGCAAATAATTTGCTTCCATTGTGTCTTTTTTAAAGCTAGGTTTCATTTTTAGGTGGCGTTAGTTTTACTCTCTACTATTAAAGATAGGGTAGTTACCATTATTAAAAATGACTCCACCTTTTGAGTTTTGTTATGCATGTATTTTTAGCTTTGCCAGGATTTACAATAGAATCTGTAACTTACATACTGATTTTACAAACTGAACTTATGCCTCCACAATTACGAGCCACTTCATTAACATTTATTATGTTTATAGATGCTTGATATTTAAACAAATTGGAGTGAATTCTGTAGGCAAAGAAGAACTCTGTAGAACTCTCAATTCTTTTTCCATCCACCGCTGAATTTTATTTTATTTTTTTAATTCCCAGAGAGCTGCATAGTGAATGAATGCATAATATTAAGACAGAATGGAATCAACACTGCGGGAGAGCAGAAATAGTTTTGAATTCTCCACCAATCCCCCAATCACAATAAGTATTTGATAATTAGCCTGAAGGCAGAATTGTTTGAATACCTAGTTATCTGCATACAGATTTCCTTTTGTTCCCTCCATTTGTCTAGGGAGTAGTTTTCAAGTTTGTGTATTTTATAATATTTAACGTATTAGGTTGTAGGCACAAAACTATGTATATTGAACTCTCTTAGAGGTTTAAAGGATCTTTAAGGGTGATTTTTACCTTAATATGACTCTTAGCTTTCACATCTATTCACCTCCAAGTTAAAAAGTCACAGTCCTATATAACATTTAATATGTATATGCATATATGAGTATATATGTATATGTATGTACAGGGTATGTGTGCTTGTGTTTATATGTATTTTTATGTATTTCTATACATATGTGTATAGATATGTATGAGAGAGGAAAAGAACAAGAATGAGTGTGTGTGTGTGTGTGTAGGAACTTCCCTGATCATTTAAGCTTGATTCTGTATCTGGTTTCATTGTTCCCTGTTAATCCTTTTTATCTGTTGGTTTCTTGAACTTTTTTGTAGAATAGTTTTTCCAAAAGTGTCTTGAGGAGTTGAATTCTTTAATGTTTAAAAATGTCTTTCTTTTGCTGATCTTGTTAAATAACAGTGTGTTCAGATATCTGAGGTTTGATCCTCAGAACTCATGGACAGTGTTCCCTTGCCCTCTGGCATTAACTACTCCTTTGAAATGTCTGAGGCCACTGTACAGTTCCCCCTTGATAGGTGACTCCATTTTTATGCCAGGATTCCTAAAGAATTATTTATTTATATTTCAAAGCTCATTGAACGTCTACGTGAGAACCTCATCAAATTTTTACTTGTGTGACCTTTTGAATTTAAGATTCTATTCTTAACTCTTTCATATAATATCTCCAGTAGTTATTACTGAATACAGTTTTATTTTTGAATTTTTAGACTCTTTCCTTTTGGAGCATCAGTTATCTGTTCAATTTTCTTTTCAGACAAGGAATCTTTAGCAGTCACCCTCTGTACCTGTGAATATCAGATATTGAGGGTAACTTTTTGCTCTTTTAACATGGGAATGGCATCTTGGTTAGATTTAGAATTTTAAGTCTCTTCTCACATCTTTTTTTATATTACTTTATTGCTACATGGAAGTGGTCAAACATATATAGTAGCAGAGATAACAGTGTGATGGACTTGATGTATCACTTACCGAGCTTAAAAAGTTATACTTCATAAGTGATGCTGTGGACTATGAAAGAGTAAAGGACTAGACTTTACCGTCTATAAACAACTGGAAAATGAAAAAATATGTTAGGTAGTAGGTTTTGGACATTGAAAAACTGGAAGTGCAGGACTGTGATCTCTCTGAAAAGGGAAACAATTGAGGTGAACTTTGTGAATGCCCTGGCCTTTTGCCTGGTGGCATTTCTTGTCCTGCCACATGGTGGCGGGAGCTGACAAACAGAGCATGAAAGTTCCCCTGAGTACAAAAGACCAAAATACTGAGGTGGCTAGAACTTGCAAAGCAGAATACTGACCGAGTGAGGGGGGAGCCTCATGAAGAAAAAGCATCAGACATCTGTATAGGAGGACCCTCAAGCCTCTTCCTGAAAACTAAGCTCTGGATATCTTTGGAGAGATTCCAGGAAGCTGGGCAAACGTCGCTCAGAAAAGCTGTAAGCTGAATAGCTCCCAGAGGTCATGCAGAGCTGACAGATAGCAGTACACTGCTGTTCCAGGCCCAGCTGTTTGTGTATTCCCAGCATCAACCTCCAGACGTGTGTGAGCGAGCAAGCCTTCTGATTATTCCAGATCCCAGCCTTGGAGCCATCCCAGCTGATGCTGTGTGAAGCAGACAGGCTCTCTCAACTGAGCCCTGCCCAGACTGAAAATTCATGAGGAGAGTAAATGTTGTAAGTCAAACAAATCTGGGGTGGTTTTTTGCTCAGCGCTAGATACCCACGACATCGCCTGCATGCTACTGGTTTGTAGTTGCTATATGGTTTTCTCAGGTACTGCGTTATTTCCAAATGCCAAGGTAAAAGTGGTGCTCTTCAGTGGTGCCTCTCTCCTGTAGCCTGTCTTTACCTCACTACTGGCTTTTACATTATGGGAACCTCCTAACTCCAGCAAATGCTTCTCTACATCAGAATGATCCTAATTGCCTTGAAAAGATGGGTGTCTGTACCTGTACTGCCAGAAATTTCTCTATTTGGTGAATTTGTCCCCCTAGAGCAGTCTCTGAATGAAATTGTCTTCAGAGAGAAAAAGTGCTCTAACAGAGTTATCCTCTTTCCCCCTGCACTTGTTCCAAAGTCACAGGTATTAATGGTGTTTTCCAGCTTTTTCTTTACTCACTTCCTGCCACATAGCATTCTTTTTCTTTCCTTCTTTTTGGCCAGAGAGGCATTGTCCCTGAATGACTTTCCTTCAGTCTGAAATTCATGTCAAACATTTGAAACTATTTTCTACTTTAACTTCTATGGAGGAATGTTCTTGATTTTCTCCCCTTTGGCCATAAACATTTTTCTCACCTTACTCTTAAGCTAGCCTGTCTAGCGGGGATAGCCTCTACTTCCCAAATAATCTGTTATGACCATACATTGTTTCTTCACTGGGAATAAATTTGCATACACACACAGTGTACGAGAGAAGTTTTATGTGCTTCAGAAAGCCTACTACAAAGAAAACTTAAGAGCCACAGATAAACTTGGAAAATACTTCTTGCAAATATTACAGATTTAAGACAGGCCTCAACGTTTCAAATTTGATATACTTTTGTTGTAGGGCCAGTTCTATACGTTGTAGATTGTTTAATAGCATCCCTGGTCTCTACTAACCAGACACCAGGAGTATACCCCCAGTTGCGACCAGAAGAAATGTCTCCAGACCATACTACTTACTGTCCTGTAGGGTGCAAAACCTGCCCCCAGTTTAGAACCACTAATTTAGGGCTAATCTCTTTTGTTTAGTTAGGCCATGCTATGTTATATTCGGTTATTTAGGATCTAGACATCAAGTGTTTGTTTTCATTCGCATCACAGTCCTTTGCAGGTCTGTCAGCTCTGCTTTGCACTTTTTCCCCAAGGACAGGTATCTAGAACAGCTTCCATATTGATTATGCTCACCTCTGCATTGCAGCTTCGGGCATCCTTATTGCGATTTTACCATTTTAAGAGTTCTTTACTTCTTGCTGTATGGATGAGAGAGAGAGAAATTCACAACACTTTGAACCACCTCAAACTAGAATTTAGGACATGTGCATTCGGTCATTGGCATAGGTGGACCATATACCTAACTTGTACATGTGCAGATTGGCTGCAGATGGGTGTCATGTCAGATTAAAGGTGGCATCAGGTTAAGGGTTCAAAGAAGGAGCAAGTGATGGGGAAATGCTCACATCGGATAAGAGTCTCGTCACTTTGGGGTCAGCTAGATCAGCAGTTTTTTGTTTTTTTTTTTTTTTTTTTTTTTTACAAAAAGTTTATACATGGGTCAGGGGTAGGAAAAGCAGGAAGTGTGTACAGAAATGAGTCACAGGGCCCATGCAGTTAGCACTTGACAGTTGTATAACAGAAACTAGAATATTAACATTTACTGAGCAGCTCCTGATCTAGGATTTCAGCAAATATAGATACAAGTTAGTAGCATAAGGGAAGACTCTGTGTGCCACACATGGCCCTAAACTTCACTGAGAGTCACTTCCAAATAAGCCTAATGCAGATGTTTACGTATTGGTGATTGTTGAGAACAGTTGACTGCATAATGAGTGTGGGCAAGAAACTGATAAATACATACATATTTTTTGTTGTTAATGTTTTGACAGGAAGAGTTTACTGACACACGTTGTGCTTTCCTAAGTTCTGTGTTTCCTTTTTAATGTTTCTGCTCCTCCCTTACTGCTTATCAGACCACCGGAACAGTTTCTGTTTCCAGCAGGGTGTTAACTTTGCTTCATATTAAAGCTTGCATTTTATGTGTGTAGGAAATCTGATAATATGTTTAAAGTATATGCTGAGTGAGTTAATGCATTTCAGAGGGTGCCTGCTTCAGTATCTTTGTGAGAGCTATTTTTTGTGTCTTCATAACTTTGATTTTTCTGTATGGGAGGGTTTGGATGGCCCTTAGAGCACTGGTTCTCAAACTTTGCCCCCAGACCAACCTCATCAGTACCATCTGGGAATCCATATTCTTAGGTCCCATCCCAGATCCAATGATTCAGGAGCTCTGGGGGTAAAACCCAGCACTCTGTTTCACAAGCCCTCCAGGGCATTCTGAGGCCTGTGCACCTCTTGATACCACTGGACTAGAACCATGCTGCTCAAGGCATGGTTGCTGGAATACCGTAGGAATTACAAGAATGCTTATTAGAAACCCAGAATCATGGGCCATACTCTGGAATTACTGAATCGATCTGGAATTACTGCACTTCAAGATCTTTAGGTGATTGTCATGCACATTACAGTTAGCTAAGTGCTGAGGACCACCTCCAGTGATCCAGTTATTAGTTTTCAGCTTATTTGGGGTAGGACCCATCCCTTGATTATTATGTTTTTTAATGCTTTATTGAACATATGTACATGGAATATACATACTGAACGCCATCGTAAATGTTTGCATGTTAAAGAGCTTCCTTGCGTGATTGTAATATGTAGCCAGTGTTAAACACTGATATTGACTGGGGACAACCATAAAATCCTTCTGTCCTTGTTAGCTTTCTTCCTTTATCTATTGAATTCATATATTTAATTTCTCTGTTCTTGTTAAAATTAATGTAAAAGTAATTTTGCTTGTCTTTCCTCAACAACATGGACACTAAGCACATACACAATTAGGATAGTTGAAATGCACTAACTTTTTATAATCTTTGAGGATTGCTTTCTTGAAGGTGCCAAGGATTTGAAAAATTTTGCCTACCCAACTCCATTAATATTTAGTGAAGAGCCTAGTTTAAATTGGGCTAATCACCAAACAGGTGCAAAGGGACCTGCTTAATAAGTGGAGTATCTCCATGACATCAACATAGTTCCATTCTTTGTAGACAAATGAATGTGATTTATTTTGTATGCATGAAGCACAATTTCTCTGTTGGCCCAGATGTTGATTAGCAACACTAGAAGCAAGGGGGCCAGTCTGAAAATTTGGACGAAAAACTAGTATTTGTTCAGAATCAAAAATATTTGTGGCTCCACTGGCTGAAAGGGTGAAAAATACCCTGCCATTTAGCCTCTTTTCCACAGATAATAAGCACCAGAAAACAGTCCAGATTATGCTGCCTAGGCCTAATGAATAAAGAACTGCAGTAATCCAATTTATGTGGTTAAAACTGTGCCACTGATATCTTTGCTCATGCAGGCTTTTGGGCTAAAAGTGAGCAGGAATGTAAAACTGTGAAATGAATACGGTCTTTCAGCATTCCCACCTTCAGTATTAAAAGGGAAACAAAGGAACCCAAGCAAGTAGCAGTTATTTTGTTGAATGGCATTATTTTTATAGTAGTACGAAACAAGCTTTAAACAACAGGAACGATTGTTACTGAGATCTAGGTTCTGAGGCCTCATATTAAATGTGAGCATAAGCATCTATAAACAAGCCAAACTGACAGAATATAGTTTAAACTATGAATCCCTGTTGATAGACCCAGTGATTTCAAATTCATCACTAACTGGAATATTCAGTGTTTCTCTATCATAATTTATGCAGCTTCTAAAAGCCTGACATTGCTAAGAATCATGAGCCTCATAGTTCTTTATTACTTTAAGAGAGCCATAGTAATTGGATGGAAAAAGGAGGGTTGGAAGCCTGCTTGAGTGAGGCTGGATTGTGAGAGTGAGAAGCACCAAGAAGTCTGGATGAGCACATTCAGCTTTATGCATTAAAATTAGGAGTCTGTTTTCATGCTATAGAAGCTGCAAAGGGGAGACTTCCAGGGAACATGGCAGGGTAGGAGGACCCTAAGATCACCTTGTTCCACGATGCCATTAGGTAACACTCACGTTAGTGTAAATCCAGAAAATGACCCAAAGACTGGCAGAACAAACTCCCCAACTAAATGTAGAGAAGAGGTAGGAAGGGTGGAAGCGTGGTGGAGAGCTAAACCCCATGGGTCTGGCCGCTGGAGGTAGGGAGTAGGGACAGAAACATTATCACACTGAGAAGCCTTCACTAGGAAGACAAATCCCCATAACATTTGGCTTTGAAAACCAGAGGGGCCAAATTTCATGAGTGTTTAGGACCAGCAGGACTTAGAGCCTAGAACTTTAAAAAACGAGCAAGCTTAAAAAAAAAAAAAAAAAAAAAAAAAAAGGCAGGCTCAGCTCTGGCAGGGCCAGAGGGCTAAAGGAAACAGATTCCCTACACTTAAAGAGACAGCACAACAAATGGCCCTGGAAGATAGAACATAGAAGAAGCACTTTGAAAAACACCAGGGGCACACTGGAGGGAGAGTTCCCTGAGGAATTTCTCCTGGGAACAAAGGAGCTGGTAGGCACCATTTCCTTCCCCTCCCCCTCAGCATAAACACACAGCCACCTTTGAGAACCACCATGGCACTGCCATGAAGTGCATAACTTGCTTATGTCGCCGTGCCCTGCTCCCTTCAGCCAGGCCTGCCTCAGTCTCAGCTCTCTGGATTCCCCTCTCTCCCTGAAGACCAGCACAAACCTGGCCAACATTGAGTCTACCCACTGCATGCTTTGTGAGGCCTTAGTTTCTGTGGAGGTGGTGGCCAGTCACCTCCTGCAGAGAACATGCATACTTTGTTAAAACTGTGTGCTCCACCCACATGCTTTGCAGAGCAGCCTGGCTGGATCAGTCTTGGTAGAGGCTGTGTGTCCCATGTGGAAGAGGACCAGAGTGCACAAATTGTAGGCATTACATGCTTGCACTTGCTCTTTGAAACATCCCTGGCTGGCTCCAGGCTTGGTAGCAACTGCATGTTCCCTGTGGAAGAGGACCAGTTCTATGCTGTGAAAAGTGTGTGCCGCACCCACTGCTTTCAAGAACAAGAGACATAGCTGACTTTCCTAACACACAGAAACAGACATAGAAACTTAGACAAAATGAGGAGACAAAGGAATATGTCCCAAATGAAAGAACAGATCACAGCAAGAGACCCAAGTGAAATGGAGATAAATAATAGGCCTGATAGGAAATTTAAAATAATAATCATAAAGATACCCACTGGGCTTGAGAAAAGAGTGGAGGACATCAGTGAGACACTTAACAGAGCTTAAAAAAATATCAGAGATGAAGAACACAGTAATTGAAATAAAAAATATGCTAGATGGAATAAGTAGCAGCCTGGAAGAAGAAGGACAAATCATTGACCTAGAGGACAGAGTAATGGAAAGGAATCAAGCTGAAAAAATCACAGGGGAAAATAATGCAAAATGAGAATAGTCTTAGGGAACTCAGTGACTCCATCAAGCATAACAACATTCACATTATAGGGATCTCAGAAGAAGAGAGAGAAAATGGAACAGAAAATTCATTTGAAGAGATAGTAGTTGAAAACTTCCTAATTTGGGGAAGAAAACAAATTTAGTTCCAGGAGGCACAGAGATTCCCCCAACAAAATCAACCCAAGGAGGTCCCCACCCAGACACATAGTAATTAAAATGGCAAAAGCAGTGATAAGGAATTTTTAAAAGTAGCAAAAGAAGAAAAGAGTTACATACAAAGGAAACCCCATAAAGTTATCAGTGGATTTTTCAACAGAAAATGTGCAGGCAAGAAGACAGTGGCATGATACATGCAAAGTGCTGAAAGGGAAAAATCTTTAGCCATGAATACTGCATCCAGAAAGGCTATCATTCTGAGTAGAAGGAGAGATAAAGAGTTTCCCAGGCAAAGAAACGTTAAAAGAATTCATGATCACTAAAACCAGCTAAAACATCTTACAAGAGATGTTAAGGGGAACTTTTTGAGTGGAAAAGGAGTATAAGTAAGAGTGAGAAAAGCAGTAAAAATAAGTATATCAATAAAAAAAATCACTTAAGGGACTTATAAAATAGAAGGATGTAAAATATAACACAAAATACCTAAAATGTGGTGAGAGGTAAAGAATGGGTTCAAACTTAAGCAGCCATCAACATGCTATAGACTGCTCTATACGGAAGATGTTACATACAAATCTAATGGTAACTACAAATCAAAAACCAGTAATAGATTCGCAAGCAGTAAAGAGAAAGGAATCCAAGTATATTAGTAAAGGAAAACAACTAATGATGAGAGAAGAGAGCAAGAGAAGAAAGGAACAGATAAGATCCACAAAAAGAAACACAAAACAAATAACAGAATGGCAATAATTACATACCTATCAATAATTACTTTGTATATGGACTAAATGTTCAAAAGGCATAGGGCACAAAAAACAACAACAACAACAACAAAGGTGACAGAGTGGATAAAAAAATAAGACCTATCTAGATGCTGCCTACAGGAGACTCACTTCATAGCTAAAAACACATGCAGATTGAAAATGAGGGAGGGGTGCCTGGATGGTTCAGTTGGTTGAGTGTCCAACTCTTGATTTTGGTTCAGATCATGAACTCATGATTCATGAGACTGAGCCCTGCACTGGGCTCTACGCTGACAGCACAAAGCCTGATTGGGATTCTCTCTCTCCTTCTTTTGCCTCTCCCCTGCTTGCTCTCTCTGTCTCTCTCAAAATAAGTAAAAATTACAAAAAAAAAAAAAAAGAAAAGAAAACTTGGGTGACTAGGTAGCTCAGTTGTTTAAGCATCCAACTCTTGGTTTCAGCTCAGGTCATGATCCTCATGGTTTACAGGATTGAGCCCCACATCAGGCTCTGTCCTGACAGCACAGAGCTTGCTTGGGATTCTGTCTCCTTCTGTCCACACCTCCCCCATTCACACACTCTCTCAAAATAAATAAACTTAAATGCTTCTTCATCCCCTCATTTTTTATCATGCAAATGTATGTGAAAAGAAAGCCAGAGTTGCAATACTTACATCAGAGAAAATGTGCTTTAAAACAAAGACCATAACAAGAGACAAAGAAGGACACTGCATAAGCATTAAGTCGACAATCCAACAAGAAGACATAATAATTGTCAATATTTATGCATTCAAAATGGAAGCACCCAAATGCATAAAGTAATAGCAAACATAAACCAGTCAGTAATCATGCAGTAATAGTAGGAGACTAACACCCAACTTACATCAACAGACAGATCATCTAAACAGAAAATGAATAAGTAAATGGTGACTTTGAATGACATACTAGACCAGGTAGATTTAATATGTTCAGAACATTTCATGCTAAAACAGCAGAATACACATTCTTTACATGTGCACATGGACTATTCTCCAGAATAGATCACATCTTCAGTCTCAAAATAAGTCTCAGTAATTTTAAAAATATTGAAGTTATACTATACATCTTTTCTGCCTACAATGCAATGAAACTATAAATCAATCACAGGAAAAAATCTGGAAAGAATGTAAATACATGGGGATTAAAGAGCATGCTACTGAACAGCAAATCAACCAAGAAATTAAAGAGGAAATCAAAAAATACACGGAGACAAATGAAAATGTAAACAATCCAAAATCTTTGGGATGTAGCAAAAGTAGTTCTAAAGAGGAAAGTTTATACCAATACAGGCCTACCTCAAGAAGCAAGAAAAACATCTCAAGCAACCTAAACTTTATACCTAAAGGAACTATAAAGAGAAGAACAAACAAAACCCAAATCCAGCAGAAGGAAGGACATAATAAAGATTAGAGCAGAAATAAATGTGATAGAGAAACTAAAAAAATGATAAAACAGATCATTGAAACCAGGAGCTGGTTCTTTGAAAATACCAACAAAATTGATAAACCTCTAGCCAGACTTATTCAAAGAGAAAGAGAGGACTTAAATAAAATCAGAAACAAAAGAGGAAAAATAACAATGGACATCACAAATACAAAGGATTACAAGAGAATATTATGAAAAACTATATTCCAAAAAACTGGCCAACCTAGAAGAAATGGATAAATTCCTAAAACATACACCTTCTCAAACTGAAACAGGAAGAAATAGAAAGTTTGAAAAAAATGATTACCAGCAGTGAAATTGAGTCAGTAATCAACAAATTAGGAAAAAACTAAAGAGGTGAACGACTTATACTCTGAAACCTCTAAAACATTGATGAAAGAAATAGAAGACAAAAAAAGAAATGGAAAGACATTCCATATTCATGGATTAGAAGAACCAATACTGTTAAAATGTCTCTACTACCCAATGCAATCTATGCATTTAATGCAACCCCTATTAAGATATCAACCATTTTTCACCAAACTAGAGCAAACAATGCTAAAATTGTATGGAGCCACAAAATACCCCGAATAACTAAAGCTGTCTTGAAAAAGAAAAACAAAACTAGAGATATTACAATTTCAGACCTCAAGTTATATTACAAAGCTATAGTAATTAAAACCATATTGGCACAAAAATAGATACATAGATGAATAGAACATAATAGAAAGCTCAGAAATAAACCTAATTATATGGCCAGTTAATCTTTGACAAAGCAGGAAAGAATATCCCATGGGAAAAAGACAGTCTCTTCAACAAATGGTATTGAGAAAACTGGTCAACTACATGCAAAAGAGTAAACTGGACCACTTTCTTAAACCATACAAATAATAAACTCTAAAGGATTAAGGACCTAAATGTGATACCTGACACCATAGAAACCCTAGAAGAGGGCAATAATTTCTCTGACATTGGTCATAGCAACATCTTGCTAGATAAGTCTTCTGAGGCAAGGGAAACAAAAGCAAAAATGAACTGTTGGGACTACATCAAAATAGAAAGCTTCTGCACAGCAAGTGAAGCAACCAACAAAACTAAACAACAATGTACTGAATGGGAGAAGGGATTTTTGAATGTCCTATTGGATAAAGGGTTACTATTCAAAATAAGTGAAGAACTTACACAATTCCACACCCCCCTTTAATCCCATTAAAAAGTGAGCAGAATACATGAATAGACCTTTCTCTAAAGCAGACATACAGATGGCTGATACATGAAAAGGTACTCAACATAACTCATCATCAGTGAAATGTAAATCAAAACCACAGCGAAATATCACCTCACACTTGTTAGAATGGCTAAAATAAAAAACACAGGAGCAATAAATATTGGCAAGGATCTGGAGAAAAAGGAACCCTCATGCTGTGACAGGTCATTATGCCAATGTTGTGCAACCACTGTGGAAGACAGTAGGGAGATTACTCAAAAAAATAAAAAAAAGGACTATCCTATGATCTAGTAATCACACTACTGGGTATTTAGTCCAAGAATACAAAAACAGTAATTTGAAGGGGTATATAATTCTCTGTATTTATTGCAGAATTATTTATAGCTGTGGAAGCAATCTAAATGTCCATTGATATATGAATGGATAAAGAAGATGGGCATATATGTATACACACATACATATATGTACATACAGTGGAATATTATTCAACCATAAAAAGAATGAAATCTTGCCAATTGCCACAATGTGGTTGGATCTAGAGAGTATAATGCTAAGCACAGTAAGTCAGAGAAAAGACAAATACCCGATGATTTCACTTGTAGGTGGAATTTAAGAAACAAATGAACAACAACAACAAAAAGACCAAAAAACAGACTCTTAGTTATAGAGAACAAAGTGATGGTTACCAAAGGGGAGATGGGTGGGTGGGATAGGTGAAACAGGTCAAAGGGATTAAGAGTACATTTATCTCGATAAGCACTGAGTAATATATGGAGTTTTTGAGTCACTATATTGTACACTTGCAAGGAATATAATATTATGTGTTAACTATCCTGGAATTTTTTTTAAAAAATCCTGAAAAAAGAGATGGAGGAAATAAATGCCCAAGACAAAATCAAAACTAGTATTTTGATTTTAATGAGATTAACATTTATTAATGAGTAAATAACTAGTTTTAATTACTAATTAAAGATCTGAGGATTGGAACTCTTTTTGTTGCTATTACACCATTTTAAATGGTGGAGTAGAGAGTTACCATATAACTGAGCAGTTCCACTACTAGGTATGTACCCAAAAAATGAAAAGAGAACTCCATACAAAAACATCTTCATACATGCGCATAGCTGCATTATTTATAATAGCCGAAAAAAGAAACAACCAAAGTGTTGGTCGACTAATGAAGGTAAAAAATATATATGTATATGTACTTTCTGTACAATAGAATATTATTCGGTCCTTAAAAGGAGGTATATATTGGTACATACTACATAGATGAACCTTGAAATCATTTTGCTAAGCAAAAGAAGGCAGCCACAACAGACCACATATTGTATGATTTCTTTTAGGTGAAATATACACATACTAGGTAAATCTGTAGAACCGTGATGGTTGAGGGGAAATGGAGGTTGACTGCTAATGTGTACAGAGCTTCATTTTGGGGGAGATGAAATGTTCTGAAATTCAGTAGTCAGTGTGTTTGCACAGCTTTGTAAATATACTAAAAGCTACTGAATTGTAGTTTTTAAAAGGGTGAAACTTATGGTATGTGAATTATATTTGAATAAAGCTATTAGGGCAAAAAAAAAAAAAAAGGTTAAATAGTGATACCAAATAGCGATTACTTCAAATAAGCTGTGACGTGGGGAATAGCACAACTTGTTGAGAATTTATCTTCGAAACAAAGGTGATAATGGAGATGGATGGGGGTTTTGCAATTATACTCAGCTGGCAGAAATAGAAACTTGTTCAGCCAAAGTTTAAACAATGTAGAAAAAGAAAAAATCAGATCATGTCTGTAAGGTTCAGGTTTAGACTGCGATGAGGAAAAAAAAGCAACCGATTTAACAGCTCATGAAAATCAACAAAATAACTGTTCTTCGAGGCTATTTTGTGAAATTACTGATTTGAACGTGCAATTAGTAATACTTTTCACATCGTTTAATTTGCTGAGGCACTTCTTGTTTTTGTTTTTGTTTTGTTTTGGTGTGCCTAAGAATATGTGAAGTATTATTCCACAGTAAACTCTGGAGTCCATGGGCTACTTTATGAATAACCATCATCACAATTAACTTATGAATTTTTAAATCATTACAAAAAATATTATCCACCCCAGGATATCTTAGGTATATTTTTTTCCATTTGTTTTGGACCTGAGGGATTTTGCATTTCAGAGTTGAGATTCCTTAAAATGTTCATCCTGTCCCAGCAGTTACAGAGCTGAAATGTGGGTGTGTAAAAGGAGAAGTATTGCGTTTCTCTCCTTCCTTTCTATGTCTGGCCTAGCCTTCAAGTGACCTTGTTCACAGAGCAATGATTAGTCCTTTGTGGGCTCTCAGTGGGATCACGTCATATGGGGATGGAATTATAACATGAATAATCCTATACAAATGAAGTAAAAATTAATGAGAGGCAGGATCCCATATGTTCCCGCTAATTCCAGTTAGGTGGAAAAGTCTTCACAGACATTTGAAATGTAATTTGGATCATATATTAAAGGATTTATGAACTAGTGTACATAAGACAGTTTCGGATAACTGCAGATCTGCTAATTCTCCAACTTTGGTCATTTGTGAGTGATGAGTAATATAGATTTTCTACATTTTTGCACAGATTCTAATACTCATTTTCATTTCCGATTGAAGGAAATCTAGAAACGTAAGGCTACATAAACAATCAGCTTTCCTAAAGATGTCGATTTCTCAGCACTTAGCATTTGCTGTGTGAAGACTAAACCAGTCTGGAAATGGGTCAGTGGAATTGGTTGCATTCATGGAGTTCTTACTGAAATGTGCTATAATTACTTGTGCTTTTGTATTTTTTGAGTTAAATCTTGTGGGTCACTATAGAGTTATTACAAAATTGTGTTAGATGGCTAATATGCCAAGTTTCTGACTTGGATAATAGGCATTTACAATAAGCAATGTAGATTTTCTACACATTTGATAATTCTTTTTTTTTAACGTTTATTTACTTATTTTTGAGAGAGATGGAGAGAGGGGCACAGAAAGAGGGAGATAGAAAATCTGAAGCAGGCTCCAGACTCTGAGTTGTCAGTACAGAGTCCTATGCAGAGCTCGAACCCATCACCTGCGAGATCATGGCCTGAGGTGAAGTTGGACGCTTAACCCGCTGAGCCACTTGGGCATCCCATACACATTCAATAATTCTTAATATTTTTATTTATGCTTTTTTATTTTAGAGAGAGAGTGGAGGAGAGGAGTGTGGGGGCACAGAGAGAGAGAGAGAGAGAGAAAGGAAGGAAGAAAGGAAGGAAGGAAGGAAGGAAGAAAGAAACAAAATCTTAAATAGGCTCCCTGCTCAGTGTAGAGTCTAACGAGGAGCTTGATCCCACAAACCCACAACCCTGGAATTATAACCTGACCTGAAGTCAAGAGCCAAATGCTAACCCGACTGAGCCACCCACGCACTCTTGATAATTCTCAATACTAATTTGAATTTTTTTCAGATATCTTTTGTCTGGGTTGGGAAAACTTGGGGTGATCAGTATATATCTAAAGGTTTTTGTAAAAATCAGGGTTCATTAGAATTTTTGTGCCCCAAATGAACCTTGATTAAGACAAAGAAAATTAGATTAAAATAGTAGATCTCAGTCAAATATGGGGGTCAAGTGTATATTTTGTTTCATGGGAATGAAAACTGGAAGCTTTTATGCAAAAACCTTGCAACTCATTATTTTCCCCTAAGTGCATGGGTTTGATTTTGGATATAATAGCTGTATGCTTTTAATATTTTGGTGTTCCTCTGGGATTAGTTTGGGTTTTCCTTTTTTTTTTTACAGAAGCTGATCTCAGGTGAAGTTGGCACAGTAGATCACGTAGACTTGTATGGTTTCAAGCCACCTTCAGGATAGTTTGGCCACATGTCCAGATGAACAAAAAGAAAATACTAAAGAAAAGAGGTTTAAAGTTTTTCTGGAGTGCAGGGCTGGGGCTCATGGAATCACTGTAATTGAATCACGTTATACAATATATAGCATGCCATTTTTAAGAGTGGATAACTCTAAGGATGGTAACTTACAAGAGAAAAATTACGGTGATATAATGAACTCTCTTAGTAAAGTATAAAGGTAAGTCAAGGTAGAACTAAGTTCGAAGAATCAATATGAACTCCTGACCCTCTGACCATCCTCCCTTTTTAAGAGTCCTACGTAATCTCTGGTGCCATCCAGGAAACTCAGATCATTAAACAAAGCAAACCACTGTGCACTCTGTCTGTTTTCCCACTTTTTAAAAATTTCTTATAGTGAGAGCAGGGTAGAGGCAGAGAGAGAAGGGGGAGAGGGAGAATCCCAAGCAGGCTCTGCACTGTCAGCGCAGAGCCTGATGCAGGGCTCAAACTCACCAGCTGCAAGATTATGACCTGAGCTGAAATCAAGAGTCTGGCACTCAATGGACTGAGCCACCAGGCGACCCTCCCCTATTTTTGAACCCACCATTATACTCCGCTAAGAGGAAACATTTCTTACCTGGGGCAGAAGAAATAAAGGTGAACTCGGAATATCTTAATATCATGACAAAGCTAGGATTCATTTAGAGAAATACTTGCTGTTTATAAGGACAAAGAGGTCAGTATAGAAAGAGGGCTGTGTAAGTTCCTGAGTAGTGAAAATTTGACATTAAAAAGGGAATTTGGACAATGAGCTGAGAATAAGTTCTGGTTTCGTGTTGATCTTGCGAAAGAGAGGGGAGTCTAGAACTTGTTAAATGTGATTGTAATGCATAAAATGTAGCTTATGAATTTCTAATAGTGTCTATAAAATATGCTACATATCAGTTAACCTAAATTAGATCATTGCTGCACTGGATCACTGATAGATAAGTAGGACATAAAATACAGACTTTTTAAAAAAATAGAGGAATAAAAACTTTAATAATGAGAATGCTGATTGAGAAGTAGAAGGGAAATATTGAATGGGAAATAATAAGAGGGGGTTTAACAGGGCAGTCCATGTATAGGAGAAAGGAATAGCATAAATGTTATTTTAAAAGGAGTGACTTAATACATTCAAAATAAATTTTAGAGATTAGGCTAACCTTTGGGAGGAGGGAGGGAGGAGGGGAAGAGAAAAGAAAAAATAAGTACAACTATGGTATAAGTTACATTCTTTGACCGCGAAACAAAGGCAGTGAAGAACATAGTAAATGTCAAACTAAGCCAAGTTATTACCCAGATTAAGGATGAACTGTACATGTTCCAATTTTGTTATAGTGGCAATAAGTCCCAATCCCCATGCTAATGGAAATGTGATTAAAAGAAAAATGACATTTAAGTGGTATTTATTGAAAAGTGAGAATAAACATTGTCTAAGTTTTTTGACCTAGATGGAAAGCGTAGGGTCAACTTTGGCCAAGATTTGTGTGGGAAACAGAGAAATGATCTCCTATGGGGAATCTGAATTATGTACAAAAAGATGAACAAAAACTAGCATACTTGATAAGGCCTCTAGATACTGCAGACCTGCTTCTTCTCCTTGCTGCTCAAATTAGTGGAGTTTTCAAATAATGTTGTTTATCTATATTATCTTAGATGATCCACATACTGGCTTTACTGCTTGGGAAAATCCCTTAGGAACTCAGCCTGGAAGAAGCCTTGGTGCTGTGGCTTAAGTTTAGAGTATTAGAAGCAAGTACAGTAAAAACCTTGTTTTGCAAGCATAGTTCATTCTGGAAACATGCCTGTAATTGAAAGCACTTGCATATCAAAGCAAACTTCAAGAACCATTGGTTCATTTGTGATCATGTGACCTTTGGCGTCACATAGTATTTGTATTGCAAGACATCACTTGTTTATCGAGTTGAAATTTATTTGAAATGTTTGCTCCTTCTGCGGAACACTTGCAGAACAAGTTACTCATGATCCATGGTTTTACTGTAGTAGGGTTGAGTCCTCTCAATCAAGATAGGTTGGAACAGAATGGGGAAAGAATAATCACAAGGTCTTTGAGTAAATTCTCATTCTCTGAATCCAAAAGGCTAAGCCTTAAATGTTGACAAGTAAGAGTTCCATCTCCTCATATTAAAGACGTCATCACTGAGGCCTGATGTGGTAAAGTGAGTCACTAAGATCACCCTGATGCTTAATGGTAGAGCATGTCCTATGGCTTTTCTGTTCAGTGTTCTGTCTCCTATTATGAGCTTCTATGGTGTAAACAAGTATCAAGTAAGTTCATATGTGATCTGAACATCACATTTTAAATGGTCAGTTAACAGTTTCCCACACATAAATGATGTACACATAAAGATAAACAAAGATTTAGAAAAGGAAGAGTAAATCAAGAGAAAAGAGTAGAAATATTAATATGACTCATATCAGAAATGCATAGACAGGCTAATTTGTCTAAATTTTATCAGAGTTGGTCCCATTCACCATGTTAATGATGTGTAGAAATACCCAAATGCATCAAAATTTAATTCTGGCAAATGAGAGAGGCCAGCTTGATTTAATGGAAAATCTGATTTCTAAAATATAATTAAAATTAATGGAGCTTTATTACTTTCAGGTAAACAGAGTAACGAGTCATCAAGTAAAGTGTTTTTATTTTTTATTGTGCCAAATTCACACAAATCAGAAGAGTTACAAAGTAGTGATTTATTCCATATATACTACAAAAAATATTTTAAAATTCTCCTTTGTATGTTAAATACCTCTGAATTTTTTTAACAGTACTGATTTGCTTTGAAAATTGTCTTCATTAATAATCATAAGATAAGCAACTCAAAGCCCTGTATTTTAGTTTTTGAATTATATTTTTATTAAACTTCTATTGAACTATAATGTACAAAAAGAAAATAGCTGCCCAACTCAATGAGTTATCACAAAGTGAGCACACTCATGTAAACACAATGCACATCAAGAAATAATTATTAGCACCAGTGAAACCTACCTCTTACCTCTTCTTAGTCACTAGTTCTTCCCTCCCCACCAATATGTGAGCACTTTTCTGACTCATAGATTAATTTTGTCTACTTTGGACCTTTGGATATATGTACTTTTGTTGGGCTTTGTGAGATTCATCCATGATACTGCACATGTAAATACTTCATTCACTTTTCTTTATCATACGGTTTTCCATTAAATGATTACACCATGATTCACTGTCACCTTTACTGTTGATGGACATTTGGATGTCTTCTGTCTTTGGCTGTTGTGAGTATTGCTGTTTTGAATGCTCTTGAGCGTGTCTTTTGGTGCAGTTATGTACCAATTTTTGTTGGATATATTGTCAGGAGTATGGATGCTAAATCAAATTGTATGAGTATGTTCAGCTTTGGTAGATACCCAAAGTTGTAGCAATTTATACTCTCACCTGTAGTGTATAAGAGTCTAGTTAGCACATATGTATATTTTAGTTGTCAAATTTTGTATTTTAGTAGCCCTGGTGGGTGTGTAATAGAATAGCATTGTACTTGAAATTTCCGCTTCCCCGATTACTACAAATTGAGAAACATTTATATATTCATCTGCTACTTGCACATCCTTATTTTGAAGGGGCCTATTCATGTCTCTCATTTTAACGTCAGCTTCTAGGTGTATATCTTTTCTATATGTAGGAATTCTTTTTTTATTATAAAGATTCTTTAAAAAAAAGATTTTTGGGGGTCACCTGGGTGACTCGGTTGAGCGTCAGACTTGGGCTTAGGGTTCTCATGGTTCATGAGTTCGAGCCCCACATGGGGTTCTGTGATGACAGCTCAGAGCCTGGAACCTGCTTCAGATTCTGTCTCCCTCTCTTTCTGCCCCTCCCCTGCTTGTGCTCTGTCTCTGTCTCAGAAAAAAATAAACATTAAAAAATTTTTAAAGATTTTTTTATGTATTATATATTCTTTATATATTGTGGACTTGAGCTCTTTTTCAGTTATGTATGTTGCAAATATGTTCTCATGGTATATGTCTTTTTGTTTTCATAATGTCTTTTTTTCTAAGTTTGTTTATTTTGAGAGAGAGAGAGAGTGAGCGAGCAGGGAAGAAGGGCAGAGAGAGACTAAGAGACGATCACAACCAGAGTCCATGCCCTTAGCACGGAGCCCAACAAAGGGCTTGATTCCACAAACCGTGAGATCATGAGCTGAGCTGAACCAACTGAGCCACCCAGGCATCCTTTCCTAGTATCTTTTCATTAATAGAATATCTTAATTTTAATCTAGTACAAATTATTAATCTTCTTTTTGTTTAGTGCTTTATGTATCCACTTAAGATAGCTTTGCAGTGAGTGGAGATGTATTCTAAAATTTATGTTATCTTTTACAGTTAGATTTGTAATCCATGTGTTTAATTAAGTAACCTGGCATCACATTGATTATAAGACAATCCCTTTCCCACTGCTCTTCAGTTGTACATTTCTGATTACTCGGGTGTCCATATATATGTATGTTTGCTATTTCCTGTCTGTTACGTTCTCTTGTTTTCTAGGATGTCACTGGGAGAACACCACACTCCCTTAATTATTGAAGCTTCATTACAAGTCTTGATAGCAAGTGGACTAATTCCTTTAACTTGTTTGAACTCCTGAGGATTTTTGTGGTTTTTCTCAGACCTTTACATTTCCATATGAAGTACAGAATAAGTTTATTAATTTCCACAAATAGATTTCCATAGTTGCTTGGTCTATACTGGAAATTCTGTTGAATATAGGTCATTTTGAAGGAGAATTGATGTCTTTCAGTATTTAGTGTTCCAGTTGATAAATGTGGTATTCTTTAATTTATTATCTTTTATCTTCTATCTGTAATAGGGTGTTTTTTATGCAGAGGTCTTGAATATATTTGATTTCCAATTATCCTATTGTAAGAAGTATTGGTATAAAACAATGTTTTTGCTGTTCATTTAAGTAATATATACATAAATAGAAGTGAGCCTATCTTAAATCTTATATCTTACAGCTTGGAGAACTTCTACAAACTGAACACACCTGTGTAGCTAGCACCCAAGCCAAGAAATAGAACTTTCCCAGTTCATAAGACCTCATTGTTCTTTCAGCAGCTAGAGCCCTAAGTGCATTCCCTATCTCGCACTTTACCAGCAAAGGTTAAGTTTTGCTATAAAAGTAGAATCATATAATATATACGCTTCTCAGTGGGTATTTTAACACAATGTTAATAAGTCATGCATATCAACACATGTAATTGTAGATCATTTGTGCTAATAGCTGCATAGTATTCGTTATGACATATACTACAATATAACTATCCATTTTTCTGTTGATACATGTTTAGTAGTTTTCGGGTTGAGTATGTGTTTTTAATGTTAGCCAGTCTGGTTGAGCTGGAGTAGTATTTCATCGTGGGTTGAATTTCCATTTCTTTAGTAATGATACTAACTATTTTTCATGTGCTTATTTGCTACATGCTTTTATAAATTTTATAAATTTGCAAAGGGATTTATAAAAGCACGTAGCAAATAAGCACATGAAAAACAGTATCATTACTAAAGAAATGGAAATTCAACCCACGATGAAATACTACTCCAGCTCAACCAGACTGGCTAACATTAAAAACACATACTCAACCCGAAAACTACTAAACATGTATCAACAGAAAAATGGATAGTTATATTGTAGTATATGTCATAACGAATACTATGCAGCTATTAGCACAAATGATCTACAATTACATGTGTTGATATGCATGACTTATTAACACTATGTAGATTTTCAATTTGTCAATTTTTTTTCCTTGAGTTGTAGGACTGTAGAATGCTTTATATATTCTGGCTAAAATTCTGTTTGATATGTGCTTTGTGAATATTTTGTTTCAGTGTATGGCTTATATGTTTTCTTATTTCTTTTTTTTTTTTTAAGGTTTTATTTTAGTTTTGAGATAGAGAGGAAGCATGGGTGAGGCACAGGGAGAGAGACAGAGAATATATTCCAAGCAGGTCACATCCAGCATGGGGCCTGATGCAGGGCTCAATCTCATGACTGTGAGATCATGATCTGAGCAGATATCAAGAGTCAGTCGCTTAACTGACTGAGCCAAATGCCCCTACTTTCTTATTTCTTGTGATGAAGAGAAGTCTTTTAAGAACGACTACTTTATCAATTTCTTCTGTTACAGTTTTTCCTTTTGTTGTCCTAAGAAAACATTGCTTAAGTTCCGGGAGATATTTTCAAATAATTTCTTTTCGAAGTATGTGATCAATAGTGAATTAGTTGTGTATTATACAGGGTATGACAAAGCTTTATGATGTATTTTCTAGTATATATAAATATGTATATATATTCTTAGTTATTTTAGGGTCATTGGTTAAAACAATATCTTCTCTCTATTTAATTGTTTTGGTGTCTTTGTCCAAAATCATTACACCGTTTAGAACATCCTGAAAATCTATAGAATAGGAAACAGAGCTAATAACTGAATTCAACAGAATTTCAGAATGAATCAATATAAAAAAATTTTGTTTCTCTAGACTGAAAAATTAAAAAAATAGAATTTGTAAAAATATTTGAAATAGCACCCAGAAATATAAAATACTTAGGATTAATTTTAATACAAGATGTGAAATGACTCTATAAATAATCTTAATACCTGTATAAAATAGGATTATTTTACATGGCAATAATAATATATTACTTGAAAAAATGAATGTATGTACTAAGTTCATGGATTAGAAAACTAATTGTTAATGTGTGAAATGTCTTTATTTTTTAATTTATTTTTTAACATCTATTTATTTTTGAGGGACAGAGAGAGGCAGAGCATGAGCAGGGGAGGGGGAGAGAGAGGGAGACACAGAATCTGAAGCAGGCTCCAGGTGCTGAGCTGTTAGCACAGAGCCTGACACAGGGCTCAAACTCACGAACTGTGAGACCATGACCTGAACTAAAGTAGAACACTCAACCAACTGAGCCACCCAGGTGCCCCAACAAATAAAATGTCTTTAAGTTGATCTGTCAGTTTAGTACAATCCCAATCAAAATCCCAGTGGGTGCTTTTATAAAAATTGAAAAAGTGTAAATTTTATATGGAAATTCAAACAGTATAGGTTTTTAATTTCCATTTTCTAATTATTTGTTGTACTATACAGAAATAGAAATGATTTTTGAATAATAATCTTATATTCAGGACAAAATAAATTATAGTTTATACTCATAAACATACTTTATACTAATGATTTATCTATGTATTCTTTTGGATTTTCTAAATAATTTCATTATTTTGCATAGCAAGTATTTGATTTTTTCCTTTCCAATTCTTGTGCTTTTGGTTTCTTTTTCTTGTTAGCACTAAGATCTCCAGTGTAATATTGACTAGATACAGTGCTAACAGGCATTGTATTTTATCCTTATGTCAGAGGAACATCTTTCATCACTGTTGCACTAAATATTATGCTTGTTCCAAAAACAAACTTTCATCCAATTAAGGACGTGTCCCTCTCTTTCTGAGCTGCAAGAGGTTTTTTGTTTTGGTCTTATATCTTTTTTCTATTAACAAACTGTCTAATTATTCTTTTAAGATGGTGGCTAATATTGATTAATTTTCAAAGTTAAACCAACTTGGCATTCTTCTAAAAATTCAATATGTTCTTTATCTTTTTTGGCTATTTCTGAATTTGATGTGTTCAGGCATTGTTTAGGATTTTTTGGGTGCATGTTGATACATTTCATTTTCGTTTCTTGTGAAGCCTTTATTATGTTTCAGTATCTTGGTTATGTTGGTCTTAAAATTAGTTCAAGAATGTTCTCTTTTCCCCCTCTTTTTTGAGATGCATGTTATTTATTCTTAAATGTATGTCTTAAATGTATGACATAATTTACTGGTTGAAGTTACATGACCCAGAGATTTTCTTTGTGGCAAAACATTGTTATGATTCAGTTTGGTGAGGAATATTCAGGTTTTCTACTTCATGATGCACTTTCAATAAGTTTTGGTTTATAAGTAAACTATATTCATGTCATGTCATTTTTAAATATACTGATGCAAAATTTTCATAATAACCTCTTGTTTTTTAAACGTCTTCTTTCTTTCTTAAATCTCTGAGCCTTCCATTGGCATCATTTTTATCGTGCCCTACCCCCGCCAAACACTAGGCACTTGTATCTTTATGAGAGAATCTCTTTGTGATGAGTTGTGTTTTATTTGTCTGAAAGTGTTTTTATCATACTTTTATTTTTGAAGAATATCTTACTGGAAACAGAAATATAAATTGGCTGTCATTTTTTTCATGTCTTTGGTTATATCATCCCATTGTTTTCTGGTTTCCTTCACCTTTTTCAGGAAGTCCACTTTTGGTCTATTTTTACTCCTATGAAGATAAATTACATTTTGTCTCTGGACACTTTTTAGATTTTCTCTGTCACTGTTGGTGTTCTGCAGTTTAATTACAATCACTCTTGATAAGGTTTTCTTTGAATTTATCCTGCTAAACGTTCATGTTTCTTTTAATCTGGGGCTTGACGACTTTTATCAGATGAGGAAAATTCTCAGGAATTCTCTTGTCCAGTACCACTTCTTATCTAGTCCCCTGTACCTTTCTCTGAGTCAACAAATCCTAGGCTCAACTCCTTTCTGGATATTAGGTCTATAGGTGCTCACTGCCCTAATAGCTTCCTGCTGCCATTAAATAAATGTGGGTGTTTTATAAAGTATTTTATCGATATTTCCTAGTTGTTGTCAGTGGATGAGTTGATCTGAATCAACCTATTTTCTCATTGCCAGAACTCACAAATCTATGATTAATGGGGTTGCTAAGATAAAATCCTAAATGGAAGACAATAATTTGTTAGTTTTTTTCACCTGTTAAAAAAATATCTCAGGGGGTGCCTGGGTGACTCAGTCAGTTAAGCATCCAACTTTGGCTCAGGTCATGATCTTGTAGTTTGTGAGTTTGAGCCCCACTTCGGGCTGTGTGCTGACAGCTCAGAGCCTGGAGCCTGCTTTGGATTGTTTGTCTTCCTCTCTCTGTGCCCCTTGCCTGCTTTCTCTTTATCAAAAATAAACATTAAAAAATTTTAAAAATCTTCGAGTATTTTTGTTCTTGTAATATTTTCATACGGTACATTAATGTCTGTATATTCTGCAATATAGTACATATTTTACTAAAACCTGTAGTTTTAATACAATCTTTTATTGTATTGTTGTAGGACACTTGAACTCCTCTAGTTTCTCCCTAGTGTTTTCACAGATAAATTTTGCAGTCCACACCTGGGAACTAATGGGAAAAAATCCTCCCTCCCTTTCCTCCATAATAGAATTTAATTGTTCCTTTGTTTCTAAGCTAACCAAAGGGTGTCATCAAAATACATAGACTCTGAAACCACAGCTTATCATACATTCTCAAGATAGGATATGCTATGTGATTTTTTTTTCAAAACCTTTTTGACAGTTATTGAAGTGATAACTAAACTTGGCATGGACTCTCATCATGTTTTTATTTCAAATGTGTTATGAATCCCCATCTTTGGACTAATAGACACCTGCCACTTGGAATGGGCATATCTGGGGTTGTGTAACAATGAAATTAAACCATTAAGAATTGAATTGCTTATAGATGAGATGGATAAAACCAGATTTTATTCAGGGAGGGTATAGGATGGAGAACCAAAATTCAGTAGCTGTTTATTGATTCTTAGACCCAAACCCTGAACTTAGGATTGAGTCCTAAGAAGAGAGTGTTGAACTATATTTAGAAGTAGTGTCATCAGAGGCTATGATCTTCCCAGCAGGGTTGCAGGAAGCAAAGGGCATTTCAGTATACCTCACTACGAAGGGTTCAGAACACGCAAGGGACATAGCAGCAGATTGCACTATGATAGGCAAGTTTCTTTCATCTGCACATATGGTTACGAGTTGTGTTTTCTAATATAATACATTGTTCGTGTAAGACTACTGATGGTAGTCAGTAATCAGAGTATCAGGTGAGAAATTTGAACTCATACTGTCATTTTCTTTCTCTGTTGCTAAAACATTTTAGGTAAGATTTCTCTGGCCCAAAATAATAAAAATAATAATCGATGCTGTTAGTGAGTTAGCTCGCCAGCTACTTTTAATCATTGCAAGTTGAGAACCCTTGTGAAGATTTTTATATCATACAAAGAATAATAATCAACATTACTTTACTATCCTGGGCAGTAATCATAGTTCGAAGCTGACAGAGAATAAGTTACGAGAATAAGAAGTATAGCATAGCGAATATAGGAAATGTTACTATAATAGCATTGTATAGTGACAGATGGTGGCTTCATTTGTGGTGAGCATAATATAGAGTATAGAGATGTTATATCACTATGTTATCTACCCAGAACTAATGTGACATTATGTGTCAACTATACTCAAATAAAAAAAATTATTTTTTTAATGTTGATTTATTTATTTTGTGAGAGAGAATGCACATGACCACAGAGCAGGAAGGGGCAGAGAGAGAGAGAGAGAGAGAAAGAATCCCAAGCAGGACTCTGCACCATCATTGCAGAGCCCAAAGTGGGGCTTGATCTCATGAACTGTGAGATCTTGACCTGAGCTGAAACCAAAAGTCAGATGCTTAACCGACTGGACCACCCAGGTGCCCCAGTCAAATACAAAAATTTAAAAAAAAATAAGTAGGAAACTGAATTCCTTCCTTTATTTGTTATCTAGTTACTAATTGATTTGACACTTAGGTCCTGAACACTTGTGATGCTCCATAGACTCTGTGGTTCTCTAGACTTTGCATTTGCTTGGATTGTTCTTACTGGTTCTTCACTGCCTTCAACTAGATAACTATTCATTATCTGTTCAGTTTAGGCCATAATTTGTATTTTTTAGCAGGAGATTAATTTTGACCCATAATAAAGAACAGGAAACAGTCACTCTGAAGGGTACTGCAAGACCATAAAAATGACTATGTGGTTTCAAATCATGCAAAATGATATTTATAATCAATGGGGTAAATTGTGATTTTTTTCCTGTGGCCTTTGAAGAAAATTTTTTCAAAATATTACAACTCTCTAATTTTCAGTTAATGTACATGGAAATAACATAATGGTAAAACTTATGTTTCTATAGTACCTCGTAATTTCAAAGAAACACTGATGAAGTGTTCTTCTTTTTAGACAACTTACCAGGAGTAGTGTGAATAGTGCCTGCTTTCTTCTTACCATGTAACTTAGGATACAAAAGAATCTTGTCAGTGATTTGGTGAATTATCATATCTTTTTCAAAGATTGGATCAACTTCTAATATTTTGTTACTTGTTCATTGTCATGATATATCTCCAGAGTTTCTTTCTTGGGAACATTTTGTTCTTGGCATCACTTCCTCAAGTACAGCTTCATCCTTTTTGTTACAGCCACTTCCCTTGATTGTATCACTGAGATCACTTTCCCCAAGTTCCTGTAGCTTCATACCTAGCTAGAGTCCCTCAAATGATGGGGGTGTTAACATTGTCATGATCAGCAATTTTATTTTAACCTATTTTTGTTCTATTGGAATTTGACTTCTCATTATCACTTTCCATTTCTTTGTTGCACTTACATTTTGTTGTCCAGTTTCCTATTTGGATTATCCATTTTGAGTGATGTCATATGGATTTATCATGAGGAAACAGGGGGGCAGCACAGCCGTACACTTTGCTGTCTATGTATGAACTGAATAATAGACACTTCGTGACTAATCAACGACTGACTTTGAAAGAAGGCACTTGATTTGTCGCTGATCATGATCAAAGACTGTTGCATACAGAATGGTTGGTGAACTGAAGAGCTAGTCTTTGTACTTGAAGCAATTTCTCGCAGTTACTAAACTGTGATAATCAAAATGTGACTGAAGTCGTCCAGGACTGTTAACTATTTAACTAGATCGGGATAACTGAAATGTACGCATATAGGACCATGTAGGAGGGAAGCTGTATGTATTAGCCTCCTCTCCTTAGTGAAAATCTCTTCGCATGCATGAAAAACGTAGGCTGGTGGAGTCACCATGAAGAGGCACTTCTCACAGGATCTTGATCAGGCATTTCACCAGAGGACAAGTTCAGTCCCTTAACTCTTCTGGCCTGCTAGCATTTCAGTATTTCTGGGTCCTCTTTGCATAATGAGAGGTTCTTAGAGCACAGTATTGGCCACATGGCATTTAGAACAATTCAGACACTTCAGAGTCCGCACATGTGAAATGACTTGTGAGTGTTAATGGAACTGAGAGATTTCACCTGACTGACCATGGACCAGGTCTAAAAAGGAAGAGAGCCAGATGGAAGATGATAAATAAAGTGAGCCAGGGCTATTGCAGTGGCTGGAACTGTGCAGTGAAAGAGAGGCTGGTGCTGCTGGACACCAGCTGTGGTGCCACTGTAGGTGCCAAATGGAATTGCTAGTGTTGTATCATTTTCATCTGGTTCATTCATTACCTTTACTCACCAAATTATTTTTAATATTTTTACTAAGGCGGAATAGTGTTAAAGGTATATCATGTGTTATATGAAAGGCAAACAAAATACGTCCCCTGATGTGACACTGTGAGGTGGACTGTGTGGCACAGAATAAATAATGTCCTGTAACTCAGGCTGTTATTATCACTGCTGACGCATTGAATGAGAGGGGAAAGCCACTTGAGTTTTGTATGTTTTTGTTTCTAAGTTGTTGAAGAGTATTTAAAGAGCTTACCCACATCACCAAGATCTGGGATTTATAAAGTATTGGTTTTAAAATATTTTGAAAGTTTTAGATAAAAAGTGTTAAGATTATTTTAAACATTGTTACTAAGTTACCACTTGAATCAAACATTGTAGTAATTGATACTTTCTAAATTTAAAATAGATTTGAATATCATGTGCATGCCTAAATGCGTCATTTAGATAGCAGTACCAAATTAGGGATTTCACAGGGAGTGGCAGTACGGGTAATATGACTTCTAATATTGTGGCAATATAATTGTGCTTTTAAGTGCTTTGTAGAAGTATGTAGTCAATTGAATCATATGAGAGTACCATTTTTGTATGTCAAAAATTTTGAAGTAGTGGAAATTTCACATATTTCATATTTTATTATATATGTTTCATATTTCATTTTCAGTTTAACCTAAAAGGCCAGGATGAATTCCATTTCAATTCTTTACCCTAGCTAAGACTTTTAATCTCTCTTTAAGTCTCAGTTTCTCAATTAAAATTGAGTATGCTGTAGTTCGTCATTTCAAAATTGTAGGGATAAGTTTTATCCCAACAATATTATTTTTTTTTCTCTATCCTCTTATCCCTCTGTGTGTACCTCCTACCTGCCTATCTGTATATCAAAAATGGTAGATCCTTTGTTTACTGGCCATGTGAATTTCACTGAGTTATTCAACATCTCTAAGCTTCAGTGTTCAACTATAACATAATAGTAAGTACTAAAATTGGTATTTAGATTAAAGGAGATGATACATGTTAAGTATTAAAAGTAGTACCAGGAACAGTATATGTTTAACAGCTGTCAAGTATTAATTTTATAACGTTAGAGCCGAAATAAAGCATTATTTCTCATGTTTTGTTTCTGTTTACGTTTTTGTCTAGTCACAAAACTTTGTTGTCTGGTGTTACGTGATTATTAAAATACTCTGATTAAGAAAAGCATCATATCTATCATTCAATTGTGCATAGTAAGTAGATAGTTGAAATGTTTAATTGAGTTAATTTCTCATTTAAGAAAAAAAGAGATTACGGTTGACTTCCAAACCATTCAAAATATAATTTGTTTCTCCCTAAGAAAGTACTTCAGAATGCTGTAAAGCCTGAGGGTCTTCCTTGAAACCATCTGTTATAATTTGCATTATGGATGTGTAGATGAATCAATTAATAAAGAATGTTAGTCAAGAGTCTTGGATAAAATGGATTGTATTGTGTTGTTTAATTGACTCATCTTTAATTCTTTAAACAAACTCTGACTTTAATTATTGGAAGGTGCAGTGTTCCTGATGTTAGTCACCTATTCTCCATAAGTGATGATCTAAATAGAGCATGTCATATTGAAAGGTACTGCTGGAGCACCTTTCCTACATACATCAGTGGTGGAGCTGGAAGGACCACCATGTTGATCTTGCCTTCTTTGGAACGGACTTGTGCCAAAGCTGTCTTGTTTGCTTCTCATTCGATCACAATCAAACCCAGTATCCATCTGGCTTCTGACTCTCGGCTCCTTCTCTGCCATCAGTGACCCTGCTTCTCTCTTTGGATGTGATGCTTCTTTCTTGTCTACCTGGCTTTGACTCTTGGCTTTCACTCAAGGACTTTGGCCTGACTTTGGACAGGAAGCTCTTGAGAGCATACTGAATATAACGATTCCCTCAGAATCAATTTCCCTAGCTCTAATGAGCTGGACCAGCCACAGGTTGGCTTGATCGGCCAGAGGATTCAGCTAGTGCAAAAGAGCATTGAGAGGTGAGAGTATTCATTAAGGCTCTGTGAGAAGTTTGAACACATGCAGAATCATTACCTTAACAGTCTTAACTTACTCTTGGGGAAAAATAGAATTTGTAAATCAAAATAAATGCTTGACCCTTAAGGAAAAATATCATTCGAGGCCCAGAGTTTTATTTCAAACACTAGCGTTACTTGGCTGTCCTCTGTGTGTCTTTCTGTTCTGTAGTGCTACTGAATACCACCTAAGCCTGTCAAAAATGCAGCTACATGCTTTTCTCCCTGCTGTAAAAAGCCTGCCACTAACTACGTCTTCTGTCATCGTTGATAATTATTAGAGAAGACTTTCCATCCCTGCCACTCTGAAAAAAATGCAAGCAGCTCAAACCTCAAAGAGTCAGATTAGAGAGCTTTCATGATATTTGAGGTCAATTTTCCAACAAGTATTCTTGCAGGCATGATTAAATTCTGGGTGATTTTCAAGTATCACCTTAGAAATGGAAAGTTCCCTCATTGTTTTATTTATATATCTGACATAAAACACTAATCGCTTCAAATAATAAAACACAATGGAAAGTGTTGACACTTACAGTTTTCAATTAGCAATATTGTTTTAAGCACTTACTTTGAAGTACAAATTTGCACATTTATGACATTTATAAATGAAGGCATTTGGTTGACTGATTTTAATGGTTGAATCATGAGAAATGCCTATTTAGGGAAAATGAAAACTGCCAGTTTTTTTTTTTTTAATTTTTTCTATCTGGTTAGCTTTCCCCTGGAGCCCTTTGTTTTAAACATGTCAGCTTTCTTTAATTATTTTTTAGTAACTGCTCTCTGTTACTTAAGTGACCTGGGACCATCTGTAGGCTGAAGTCAAGGTCATTGTTCTGATATGGGACAAGAGTCAGATATTTTTTCTAAGAGGTCATGTTAGAATCCAAACCAATTATAAGATCAAAGCTGAGCAGTACTGGTCCTCGGCAGAGACTTGAGCACTTCCAAGATGGCAGGAGCCCAGACAGTTGCCTTCAATTAGGGCAGATCCGATGGTGTGTTCTGGAGAACCAGACTCTGGGATGCTAGTATGTATGCGAAGTCATTTGAAGTCAGAGGCTACAGGAACAGTGGCAGAATGTAATCAAATATGAAGAGAGAACAGGGAAAGGAATCCGGTTGTTGAGGACTCACAGAAAACAAAGGGTCAAATCAAGTTTGACAAGCTCTTTTACTGTCTTGACTACTAACATTCCTCATGGACAAAAATTAGTCCCAGAGAATTGGGTAGGGATAAACCCGTATGTGGGAAGTAAAAGTGTTTACTTTTCGTGTTGAAGTGTTGTAATTAAAGAAGTCAAACAGGCTTTTCTAACATGAACCTTGTCTAGGATGCTGGTAAAGAGGAAATTCACAGGTGGATTTCAAATGAATTGAGAGGGAGGAATTGATTGAATTTGTGGATTCGTTGGAGGTTGAGAAAGATGTCAATGAGCTGTTTAAACTTTTTGTGCCTGGGACCAGTTAATAGAAAAAGGATAGGTCAATTGGAGTTGCTCTTTGGAGTGAAGAGGAGCATCAGTTCTGTGTAAGTATACTGAGTTTAGTGTGATGGTGGAAATAGAGAAACAACTGAGCCATGTGAGGAAAAATATTGCATGACCTACTGCAGTGAGTATTTTTATATTCTTAGGTAATTATAACCATCCTACATGATCATTTTTTCGTCTCACTAATGTTTCTCTAGCTGGCAGTCCTGAGCGAATGATTGAGATGATAATGGAGAAGGCAAATAACTTAAATTTACAAAGAATTGGCTTCTTCTTTGAGAAAACACCAAATGGTGGATGATGCTGGTGCTGTGGAAAGGCCTGGAGGGCACAGGGGCTGTGGAATAGGGTGCTGGTGTGGCTTCTGAGGAGGATCTAGCAGCAGCATCTGGGGCAAAGGCCATGGAGCTTGCAGAGGCAAGACAAGCAGTGGATCCCCATCACCAAGCTGGGCTTGCCTGGTCAAGGATATAGAAAGATCAAGTCTCTGAAGGAGATCTGTCTCTTCTACCTACTCATCAAGAACTCTGAGATCATTGACTTTCAACTGGGGGCTTCCCTCAAGGATGAGGTTTTGAAGATTACACCTGTGCAAAAGCAGACCCATGCTGGCCAGTGGACCAGGTTCAAGGCATTTCTTGCCATCCGAGATTACAATGGATAAATCATTCTGGGTGTTAAATGCTCCAAGGAGGTAGCCACTACCATCTGTGGAGCCATCATCCTGGGCAAGCTATCCACTGTCCCTGTGGGGCAAGGCTACTGGGGGAACAAGATCAGCAGGCCCCATACCGTCCCATGCAAGGTGACTGGCTGCTGTGGCTCTTTGCTGGTGGGCTTCATCCCTGACCCCAGAGGCACTGCCCAAGAAGCTACTGATGATGGCCAGTATTGATGCTTGCTACCCCTCAGACAGGGCCTGAACTGCCATGCTGGGTAACTTCACCAAGGCCGCTTTTGATGCCATTTCCAAGAACTACGGTTATCTTACCTCTTAACTCTGGAAAGAGACGGTGTTCACCAAGTCTCCTATCAGGAATTCACTGACCATCTTGTAAAGACCCACACCAGAATCTCCATGCAGAGAACCCAGGCTCCACATGTGGCCACCATACAGTTATTTTTTTTTCATCACAGTTCTGCTTCTATTGTATAACAAAGAATAATCATTTATCTGCTTAAATTGGAGAGTGATTTAAAATATTAGTTATTAGAAAGTACTGAATCAGTCTTTCTAGCTATGAACTGTAAAACTGCAAAATCCGAAGCATGATTTTGAAAGAAGCTTATGCTCTTGTCTACTCTTGAACAGAATGACTTTCTGAATCCAGAATTAAAACACACAAATGATTTTCTTAGAAGGAATAAGCATAAACAAGATCCTTATTCGGGGTTCTTTTCTGCTGTGAACATGGATTAGCGTTATCAGTGCAGAAAGCATTCAGAATTGATTCTGCTGAAAAATGCATCGTGGCATCGGCAGGCATTCAGTTGTTATTTATGATAATCTTGTGGCATATTGTTTTATATCTAAATAGAGTATTTCTAATTCAAATGTCCATAAATGGGTGGCTAGTTGATGAGATTATAATACAACTATGTAATATGTCATACCATATACCTGTTACAAAATGAGGTATATCTATATATGCCAATAAAGTGAGAAACAGAAAGATAGAGTATAAAACATACAGAATGATTGTATGTGTGCATACAGAGAGAGACTTAAAGAATATGCACACAGAAAGACAGAGTTACATATGATAGGTAATTTTTTTTTAGGGATTCCTTCTTGAGAGTGGAACGTTCATTTTTTTAAAATAATTTATTGTCAAATTGGTTTCCACTCAACACCCAGGGCTCATACCAATTAGTGCCCTCCTCTTTGCCCATCACCCACTCTCCCCCTCCCACACCCCCCTCTCCCCTCAGTTTGTTCTTAGTCTTTGAAAGTCTCTTTTGTTATGTCTTCCTTCCTCTCTGTGGCTTTTTATTTTCTTCCTTCCTTCCCCTTTTCCCCTCACCCCCAGTTTTCTGTTAGGTCTCCCAAAGCCTACCTATGCGTGGGAACATATGGCATCTGTCTTTCTCTGCTGACTTATTTCACTCAGCATAATATCCTCCAATTCTATCCATGTTGCCACACATGGCCAGATTTCATTCTTTCTCATCGCTGCATAGTATTCCATTGTGTGTGTGTGTATGTATATATATACCACATCTTCTTTATCTATTCGTCAGTTGATGGGCACTTGGTCTCTTTCCATGATTTGGCTACTGTCGAAAGTGCCGTTATGAACATGGGGGTACACGTGCCCCTATGCATCAGCATTCCTGTATCTCTTGGGTAGATTCCTAACAGTGCTATTGCTGACTCATAGGATAGTTCTATTTTCATTTTTTTGAGGAACCTCCACACAGTTCTCCAGAGTGGTTGCACCAGTTTGCATTTCCACCAACAGTGCAAGAGGGTGCCTATTTCTCCACATCCTCGCTAGCATCTATAGTTTCCTGATTTGTTCATTTTAGCCACTCTGACTGGTGTGAGGTGGTATCTCAGTGTGGTTTTGATTTGTGTTTCCCTGATGGTGAGTGACATTGAGCATCCTTTCATGTGTCTGTTTGCCATTTGGATGTCTTCTTTGGAGAAGTGTCTATTCCTATCTTCCGCCCATTTCTTCACTGGATTCTTCGCTTTTCGGGTGTGGAGTTTGGTAAGTTCTTTATAGATTTTAGATACTAGTCCTTTATCCGATATGTCATTTGCGATTATCTTTTCCCATTCCCTTGGTTGCCTATTAGTTTTGTCGATTGTTTCATTAGCTGTGCAGAAGCTTTTATCTTGATGAGGTCCCAGTAGTTCATTTTTGCTTTTAATTCCCTTGTCTTTGGAGAGGTGTAGAGTAAGAAATTGGTGTGGCTTAGGTCAAAAGGTTTTTTACTGCTTTCTCCTCTAGGATTTTGATGGTTTCCTGTCTCACATTCAGATCTTTTATCCATTTAGAATTTATTTCTGTGAGTGGTGTAAGAAAGTGGTCTAGTTTCATTCTTTTGCATGTTGCTGTCCAGTTCTCCCAGCACCATTTATTAAAGAGGCTGTCTTTTTTCCATTGGGTACTCTTTCCCACTTTGTCAAAGATTAGTTGGCCATATACTTGAGGGTCCATTTCTGAGTTTTCTATTCTATTTCATTGGTCTATGTGTCTGTTTTTGTGCCAATACCATACAGTCTTGATGATTACTGCTTTGTAGTAGAGGTTAAAGTCTGGGATTGTGATGCCTCCCGCCTTGGTTTTATTCTTCAGTATTACTTTGGCAATTCAGGGTCTTTTGTGGTTCCATACAAATTTTAGGATTGTTTGCTCTAGCTTTGAGAAGAATGCTGGTGCAATTTTGATTGGAATTGCATTGAATGTGTAGATTGCTTTGGGTAGTATTGCCTTTTTGACGATATTTATTCTTCCAATCCATGAGCATGGGATGTTTTTCCATTTCCTTGTGCCTTCCTTGATGTCCTTCATAAGTTTTTTATAGTTTTCAGCATAGAGGTCTTTTACATCTTTGGTTAGGATTATTCCTAAGTAATGTATGGTTTTTGGTGCAGTTGTGAAAGGGATTAGCTTCTTTATTTCTCTTTCTGCTGCTTCATTGTTGGTATATAGAAATGCCAACGATTTCTATACATTGATTTTGTACCCTGCAACTTTGCTGAATTCATAAATCAGTTCTCGTAGGCTTTTGGTGGATTCTGTCAGGTTTTCCATGTGAAGTATCATGTCATCTGCAAAAAGTCAATATTCGGTTTCCTCCATGCCAATCTTGATGCCTTTTATTTTGTTTTGAGGTCTGATTGCTGATGCTAGGACTTCCAGCACTATGTTAAATAGCAGTGGAGAGAGTGGACACCCCTGTCGTGTTCCTGATCATAGGGAGAAGACTCTCAGTTTTTCCCCATTGAGGATGATATTAGTTGTGGGCTTTTCATATATGGCTTTTATGATGTGTAAGTATGTTCCTTCTGTCCCAACTTTCTCGAGGGTTTTTATTAGGAAAGGGTGCTGTATTTTGTCAAATGCTTTCTCTGCATTTATCAACAGGATCATATGGTTCTTATCTTTTCCTTTGTTAATGTGATGTATCCTGTTGATTGATATGCAAATATTGAACCAGCCCTGTAACCCAGGGATGAATCCTGCTTGATCCTGGTGAATAATTCTTTTTATATGCTGTTGGATTCAATTTGCTAGTATCTTGTTGAGAATTTTTGCATCTATATTCATCAGGAATATTGGCCTGTAATTCTCTTTTTTTTTGCTGGGTCTTTATCTGTTTTGGGAATCAATGTGATGCTGGCTTCATAGAATGAGTCCAGAGTTTTCCTTCCGTTTCAGTTTTTTGGAACAGCTTGAGGAGGATAGGAATTAACTCTGTTTTAAATGTCTGGTAAAATTCCAAAGGGAAGCCTACTGGCCCAGGGCTTTTATTTGATGGGAGGTTTTTGATAACTGATTCCATTTCTTCACTAGTTATGGGTCTATTCAAATTTTCTATTTCTTCCCGTTTGAGTTTTGGTAGTGTGTGGCTATTTAGGAATTTGTCCATTTCTTCCAGGTTGCCGAGTTTGGTGGCATATAATTTTTCATAGTATTCTTTTACGATTGCTTGTATTTCTGAGGGATTGGTTGTAATTACTCCCTTTTCATTTGTGATTTTATCTATTTGAGTTCTCTCTCTTTTCTTTTTGAGAAGCCTGGCTAGAGGTTTGTCTATTTTGTTTATTTTTTCAAAGAACCAGCTCTTGGTTTCACTGATCTATTCCACTACTTTTTCTGTTTCCATATGATAAATTTTTGCCCTGATCTTTGTTATTTCTCTCTTTTTGCTGGGTTTGAGTTGTTTAGTTGTTCTGCTTCTAGTTCCTTTAGGCGTGCTGTTAGAATTTGTGTTACTGATTTTTCTTGTTTCTTGACATGGTCCTGGATTGCAATATATTTCCCTTTCAGGACTGCCTTTGCTGCATCCCAGAGCATTTGGATTGTTGTCTTTTCATTATCATTTGTTTCCATGTATTTTCTAAATTTCTTCTCTGATTGCTTGGTTGACCCCCTTGTCTTTTAGTAGGTTGTTCCTTAGCCTCCATGTTTTTGGATATTTTCCAGGCTTTTTCCTGTGGTTGATTTCAAGTTTCAAAGCATTGTGGTCTGACAGTGTGCACGGTATGATCTCAATTCTTTTATATTTGTTCAGAGCTTCCCTGTGCCCCAGAATGTGTCTGTCTTGGAAAATATACCATGTGTAGTTGAGAAGAATGTAAATTCCTTTGCTTCTGGATGAAGGACCCTGAAGATGTCTGTTAGGCCCATGTGTTCTAATGTGTTGTTCAGGGCCATTGTTTCTTTGGTGATTTTCTGTTTTGTGGATCTATCCAATGCTGAGAGTGGAGTGTTAAGGTCCCCTATAATTAGTACATTTTTATCAATAAGTTTGCTTATGTTTGTAATTAGTTGTTTTACAAATTTGGGTGCCCCCGCATTCAGCGCATAGGTATTTATAATTGTTAGCTCTTCCTGCTGGATGGTCCCTGTGACTATTATATAATGTCCTTCTTCATCTCTTATTACATCGTTCATTTTAAAGTCTAGTTTGCCTGATATAAGTGTGGCTACTCCAGCTTTCTTCTGACTTCAAGTAGCATGGTAGATAGTTCTCCATCCCCTCACTTCCAATCTGAAGGTGTCCTCAGGTTTAAGATGAGTTTCTTGAAGACAGCAAATAGATAGGTCTTGTTTTTTAATCCATTCTGTTACCCTGTGTCTTTTGATTGGCGCATTTAGTCCATTTACATTCAGTGTTAATATTGAAAAATATGAGCTTACAGTCACTGTATTATCTGTAGGTTTCATGTTTGTAAGGCTGTCTCTGGTAGTTTGTGTTCTTTGCAACCTTTCCTTCATAGAGGGCCCCTCAGGATCTCTTGTAATGCTGGCTTATTTGTGATGAATTCCTTCAGATTTTGTTTGTTGGGGAAAACCTTGATCTCTCCTATTCCAAATGACAGACTAGCCAGATACAGGATTCTTGGTTACATATCCTTCCTTCTCATCACATTGAAGATATCCTGCCATTCCTTTCTGGCTTGTCAAGTTTCTGTAGATAAGTGTGCTATAACCCTTATGTGTCTGCCTTTGTATGTTAAGGCCCATTTTTCCCTAGCTGCTTTCAGGATTTTCTCTCTGTTTTTATATTTTGCCAGTTTCACTATGATGTGTCATGCAGAAGGTATATTCAAGTTATGTCTGAGGGGAGTTCTCTTTGTCTCTTGGATTTCCATGCCTGTTTCCTTCCTCATGTTGGAGAAGTTCTCAGCAATGATTTGTTCAAGTACCCCTTTGACTCCTTTCTCTCTTTCTTCTTCCTCTGGAATTTCTATCATATGGATATTGTTTTGTTTGAGTGCATTGCTCAGCTCTTGAATTATTCTTTCCTATTCCTGGATCAGCTTCTCTCTCTTTTTATCTGCTTCCTCTTTTTCCATAATTTTATCTTCTAATACACTTACTCTCTTCTGCCTCTTCAATTTGTGCTGTGGCTGCTTCCAATTTGCTTTGTACTTCTTTCAAGAAGTATAAATTTTTTAATTTTTTTAGTTATTTAATTTTTCCTGACAGTTTTTAAGGTCCTTGAACTCTGTCATGCGGGACCCTTTGCATTCATCTATGGTTTTTTCAAACCCAGTGATTAGTTTTATGATTATCATTCTATATTCATGTTCTGTTATGTTGTTTATATCTGTTTTCATCCATTCTTGAGCTGTCACTACTTCCTGTAGATTCTTTTGAGGAGAATTCTTCTGTTTCATCATTTTGGCTAGGTTTGTTTTGGATTGTTTCTTAAAGTCCCCTTGGAAAGGAAAACAGCCTGACAGACAAACAGAAAACAGAAATCCTCAAATGTCCCGACAATTGATACAGACAAGGAGTTCACAAGAGAAAAAAGAATAACAAATGACTCTCTGAGGGCAATATCCTGAAATGCCAGCTACACGTTAAGGACAGGGTGTGCAGTGTGCTGGTGGCAGAGGATATACAGAAAGAATAATGACAGGTGCGGGGGGGAAGAAGCAAATGGACTTTGCCCAGGTAGAGCAACTAAAGAGCTTAATCCAGACTGAGAGAAATCAGAATAAGGACGGGTGCAAGGAAAAAGAAATGAAGATAGATGTTGCCCTAATGAACTTATGAGGCCTGGTTATTCCAGAGAGAGAGATAGGGAAGTCCAGAAGGGGTTGTAGAACATGCCTTAAGAGAGTGGGTTAAAAGTTTGTTTAAGCCAGCCAATACCCTGGATAGCCAGCTCATGGGTGGGGATCAGTAAGAAGGAGAAAGGGGAACATATATTTAAAAAAGAAGAAATGACCTGGAGTTACTCCAGGCAGCGGTCTGAACTTGGCATCTGCAGCTCCCTCCTGAAAGGTGTCACTCCTGTGAGGAGGGGCGTGGTTTGGTGTAGGCAGGTCCAGCCTCCACTGCCACAAGGATGGCTTTGGGGGTGACTTCCTGGGTCCGGTGTTTGTGGGCTTGTAAGACAGCAATGGCATCCCTCTAGTCCCTTGTTCCCAGTCCCGGAGTTTCTATTCACCCCTTTATTTCTGTCCTCACTCTGCTACGGGTGCCGGCGTAGTGCAGTTTACTGGGCGGTCTGGTGCCCGCCTGCTACACCCGATTTCCCTGTAATTGTGCCGGGGTTAGAGGTACTCCGCAGGCGGCTTGGGGCACCTCAGGTGGCTGGGTGCCTCTGCATGACGCGGGCTGACTGGGCCACCACTGGCGGTCCCGGCGCGAGGAGAGTTCTGCTGAGAGTTCGGCTGTTAGACACAGAACTTCTCAAAAGCCCTGTGTTTAGGGGCTGGATGGTGGTGGTCTCACCCTCTCTGATCCTCTCCTTCGGATGTGGCCTGTTCGGCACTTTCCCAGCTGTCTCCGTAGACGGCTTGCCCTCCCCTCAGCTCAGCTCCCTGAGTTTGTTTTGTCCGTCTCAGATTAAACTCACGGTTCCTGGGGCGTTTTCTGGGTTTCGCTTTCCGTTCCTTGTAGACTGCAACATCTTTGCACCTCTGATTCTTGGAGTTGAGAGTCTTTTGATTTCAGTTGTTCTTAGTTTAAAAGGCAAGGGAAATACTGGGTCCCCCTACTCCTCCGCCATGTTGGCCCCTCCTTCTGGAATGTTCATTTTTAAGTTTCTTCCATCTTTATTCTTGATAGATTGTGGTCTGGCAGAGTTGGAGCTGTACTTCATTTGGCAAACTATGAAATAACATATTCTTCTTTCGACGTAGTTAAAGCTTTTCCTGCTCAGGTTCAGTCCACAGGGGAGTGCCAGAATCCCTGACGCCCGCCTGCAGGAGCCTTCCCCTCACTTCTGCCATCTGGGCACTGGGCCAGGGCCACTCGGCAGCCTGGGGGCTTGACCTCCCACGAGTCGCCGGGGGTTCCACTCCCTCCCAGGAGTGGGAGCCACAGGATTGGTCACCATACAGTTTTATACAGGAAATATAAAGTGAATTAAAGCCTGTTAATAATAATAAAAAGCAAATTTACAAAGATTATTTGCCCTTTTTTTCTTATTTATTTTGAGAGAGCGAGAGAGGGAAAGAGTGAGTAAGCACAGGTGGAGGAAGAGGAGAGAGAGAAAGAGTGAGAAATCCCAAGCAGGCCTTGTGTTGTCAGCGTGGAACCTATCTGGGGCTCTAATTCACCAGCAGCAAGATCATGACCTGAGCGGAAGTCAAGAGTCTGTCGCTTAACTGCCTGAGCCACCCAGGTGCCCCAATAATACTTGCCTTTCATAGTAAGACTGATGAACTTGAAACTAAAAAAAAAAAAAAAAAAGGCATTAAAGTATACAGTTGTTAAGCAAGAAAACCAAGTTCTTTTAATTGTATAAAAAATGAGGCTGGGGGGATTTAAAAGCTCTGGGTATGGATATGATCACTAAAGAAGGGAGGGCGGAGTGAGTAGAGATGTGAGGATCTACTCCTGGTGTACACCAAAATTTAATAATGTAGCAGAGAGAAGAGGAATCCCAAAGGAGTTAGAAGAACTTGAGGAGAAAAATCAAGAGAAAATAGTGTTTTGAGAAGCAGAGGGAAATAGGTTTTTAGCAGGAAGTAGGCAAGACATCAAATATTCATGCTGGATGTGAATAGGCAAACTCTTAATGAGCCCTTCTGAGTCCCCAGAAAGTGTAAAAGTGGTAGGCCAATCCGAGAATACTTAGAGTTGAGGGAACTTTCACTCCAGGTCTGTGAATATTTTATGTCAAGATGTACATACCTTTTTGGGGGATGCAGCATGAGTCAAGGATGTTTCTTCAGGTGACAACCGTAGGCACAAATTTCACAGTTTAACCAGCACCCCTTCCCACTGTCGTTCTACTTTGTTTGATGAGGGGCTCTGACCTGAGTGCTGCTTCTTAAGCCCTTGATGGTCACCTGTGCAGTTTGTTGAGGCAAACTGGAAACTTAAAAAAAATTTTTTTAATGTTTATTTTTAAGAGAGAGAGCCAGACAGAGCGTGAAGAGAGGAGGGGCAGAGAGAGAGGGAATCACAGAATCTGAAGCAGGATCCTGGCTATGAGCTGTCAGCACAGAGCCCGATGTGATTATGATTATGAGCCAAAGTCGAACGCTTAACCAACTGAGCCACCCAGGTATCCCCAAACTGGAAACTTTCAAAAAGTGTGATCTCAGTGCTTCTTTGTTACCCCGATGGGAATCTGGACTGATACTAGCATGGGTCTCATTGTTTTCATTGAAGGTGGTGATAGTTTCTTGCTGTCAAGTTTCATAACAGCTGTAAACAGACTTGGTATAAACTAATAGCCTTGCCCGTGCAATGTTGAGCAAAAGTGAAAAAAAATTCAGTCATTTTTCTTGTAACACACTAATCAACCTGTACCTCTTTCACTCCTAACAGTACTAATTTTCACGTGTAGCTTAACCTACCTAAATTTCCCTGTTGAGTTTGAAATGGGATGCTTTACTAGGTTTCTTAAGGGCTGTTTTATTTTGAGGGTTGGCTATTCGTAAACAAATCAGGCAGAGAATTACCATTTGGTAAGATGATCCATTGCATGAAGTTAGGGACTTAGAAAGTTCCATTCGCACTTTGCTCTAGGCAGGAATGGAATCATAGTGGATTTTTACCCTTTTAAGATGCTGCTCATCTTCAAAATACATACTGCTAAGGTTTTAACAGCTTCATTTGACCTAGGAAGGGCTATTTTATTGCCTGATAATATAGTCTCAGGAGAGGTGGTCTTTGCAAGACCATAAGAATAGTGGAGTGGTGGGCTTGTGCACCATCCTGCCGTCCACAGTTCACTGACCAGAGGTCTCTTGCCATGCTCAGTGTAGATTTGGATTCAGTCATTAAATTGAACCTCAAGGAACTCCTCACAAGTGCGTACAAGTGGAATTTCCTTTTACTTTTCTGATTTTTTTAATCTGCACACCCTCTGGGCTTTCTCACACACCTGTATGGATGACTGTAAACAGAACATCTATTTTACTTAATTTCTCTTGCACTAACCACTTTCAGAAGTCAAATTTTCTTTCATCTTGTCTTCAAGATTTTCCGTTTTCTTCTGATCTTATTTTTTATAATAAATCTCTGTCCTGTCAGAATTCTAAGTAATACTAACATACTTCCTTCATAAATGATAAGTATCCTAGTGCAATAAAATACTATGGATTTTAGTGACTGATAACCTAATTTTGGCAAGGAAATTAGTATGTATTAGAATATTCTAATATTAAATGATAAAATGGAAGTGATATTAAGAAAAGATTTTTTAGGTGCCGTTAGCATCCTCATGACTTTCAAGAAAGTATTTTTGTCTTACATGTGATATTTTACATCTCCCTTTTTAACAATATCCTTATTTTAAAGTTAATAACTGGGGCACCTGAGTGGCTTAGTCCGTTAAGCATCCGACTTTAGCTCAGGTCACGATCTCACAGTTCAAGAGTTCGAGCCCCACGTCAGGCTCTATGCTGACAGCTCAGAGCCTGGAGCCTGATTCTGATTCTGTGTCTCCCTCTCTCTCTGCCCCACCCCCCACTTGTGCTCTCTCTCTCTCAAAAATAAATAAAAACATTAAAAAAATTTTTAAGTTAATACTAAGTGAAATAAGTCATACAAAGACAAATACCATATGATTTCCCTCATATGGGAAATCTAAAAAATCTAACAAGTGAATAAACAAGAGCAGAGTCAGACACATAAATGCATAGAACAAACTGATGGTTGCCAAAGGGAAGGGGGGCTGGCGTATGGGCAAAATGTATGAAGGGGAATAGGTGGTACAGGTTTCCAGTTAGGGAATAAACAAGTCACAGGAATGAAAGGTACAACATGAGGAATATAGTCGATACTATTATAATAGTGTAGTGAGAGATGGTAGCAACAGTTGTGGTGAGCATAGCATAAAGTATAAACTTGTTGAATCACTATGTTGTACCTGAAACTAATGTGTCATTATGTGTCAGCTATACTCAAAATTGATACACAATACAAAGTAAATGTGTAGAAAAATCAAAACAAGGAGAGTAAGGAAGGGGCACTGGGTGGCTCAGTCGGTTAAGCATCTGCTTCTTGATTTCTACTCAGGTCATGATCTCAAGCCTCATGAGTTCAAGCCCCACATCATGCTCTGTGCTGATGGCAGGAACCTGCTTGGAATTCTGGCTCTCCTTCTCTCTGCCCCTCACCTGCTTGTGCGCTTGCTCTCTCTCTCTCTCTCTCTTGCTGGCTCTCAAAATAAATACATAAACTTAAAAATAAGGAAGAGTTAAAGGAAATTAAAACCTCATTCACATAAATTTGCAAACATGAAAATGATTAAAAATGAATATGCCTTTGTTAATGACATTAAGTTTTAAATAGATTATGCATGTTCAAAATTAAAGTACAAGAAGTTAAGTCTCATCGAAACTACAAAGAATTAAAATTTTCTTATTAGAATTGAACTATAATAAATTGATTTTCATTCTAATTATCTCCTTATTAATAAGTATAGAGAGAAGAATACCTAAGATTAAAAAAATGTTTACAAAAGTAGGATTGTAGTATTCATACAAATTTCAAATAAGCCAATTTGACAATAAATTATTTTAAAATAAAAATAATAAAATCAAATTTTATTTGAATTCAATAAGAGGAACAAAAGAAGTAAAGATAAGGTATTAGCTAAGTTTACTCTTAACAGATAATAATTTTTTTGTTCCAGCTATAATGAGGTATAATTGACCTAAAACATTGTGTAAGTTTAAGAGGTACAGTCTGTTGATTTGATCCATGTATATATTGGAAAATGATTGCCACCAAGGGGTTAGCTAACACCTCCATCTGGTCACATAATTACCATTTCTCTTTTGTGGCAACAACACTTAAGATTTATGCTCTTAGCAACTTGTAATAATAAAATAAGATAGTATGAACTCTAATTACCCTACTGTACATTAGATCTCTAGAACTTAATCATCTTATAACTGGAAGTTTGGACCCTTGACAACATCGGTCCGCTACCCCTAACCCCTGGCAATTCCCATTCTCTGTTTTTATGAATTTGGCTTTTCTAGATTCCACATGTGAGATCATATAGTATTTGTCTTTCCTTGTCTGTCTTATTTCCCTTGGCATAATGCTTTCAAGGCCCATCGATGTTACAAAGCAGAGTTAATAATTTTGACTCTTTGTAGTATTTCATGATTTTCGTCACTAACTTTACAGGATACAGTTGGTTATCTCTGTTTTGTGGTCTTTCATCATTAGGCAAACAATATGCATTGACTCCCAAGTTATGGAAGAGGAGGATGAGGTTCTTTATGTGGTGTATCACCCTTCTCTTTTATATTTGGGTTAATTAAAAATCAAGTTTTGGGGGCACCTGAGTGGCTCAGTCGGTTTAGCATCTGACTTTGGCTCAGGTCATCATCTCTCGGTTCATGGGTTCAACCCCCACATCGAGCTCTGCTAACAGCTCAGAACCTGGAGCCTGCTTCGGATTCTGTCTCTCTCTCTCTCTCTCTCTCTCTGCCCCTCCCCTGCTCACTTTCTCTCTCTCAAAAATAAATGTTTAACATTAAAAAAGTTTTGAAAAGCCAATTTTTGATAACTCATATTACTTTTAATAATTTACACAAGCACATGTCCCTTTAACAACTTTACGAAGTACCTTTTGACTTTCTGCAATATGAAATGAGGAACTTAGACCCGCTGCTGCTCTCCAATTCTTCTTCCCCTTGCACCTCTCACTTCCTCTCTGTTTTAATGTGACTTGTACATTCTGATTGTTTCAAGCTCCTAACTGATTCTAATAAAAAATTTGACAACTAATGAAGTACATTTACTGATTTGAGGAGTGGCTTCCAAGTTCACTCTGGTTATGGCCATTGCAGTCAGGAGGATAGGTGAAAGAATAGAGCAGAGTGACAGGTTCTTGGGTACGGTGCCCATGTCATCTGCCCACGTTTCCCTGGGAAGAATTTGGAGGTGTGATCATGCATAACTGCAAGACGGGTGAGGGATGACCTGGATCGCCTGGTTTGCCTCTCATTTTGCATGTGCCTGTGTGTATATGTAGTATCAGTGCCAAGAGGTGGAATTGTTGGGTGAGGTAGGTGAGGTAGCGTGTGTATTTCTAAATGAGAAAAGTGTGAGCACGCCTATTTTACTATAACTTCAAGACAGAGGGGTTACGAAAGTTTGTAGTTTGATTCATTTGAAAGATGAAAAGTCGTATCTCAGTTTTTTAATTGGCATTCCTTCTATTTTGAGTGACATTCAGCATGGTTTACATGTTTGATATCCGTTTGAATTTGTTTTTTTGTGAACTGCCTATTTACACCTTTTGCCTACTTTTCTTAATAGGCTATTGGGTTTTTTGCTTAGTTGGATTACCATTATATGTATGGGAGAGAAAGAAGCCCTTGAGTATTATGGAGCATTTGTCAGTAGTGAACAAGAAACTAACATACTTGTTGCCTTAGATAAGAAATCAGTCCATTTCAAGCACACAGCTTTTCATTTTTTAAATGTTCCCTGAATCTGTTCCCTGAAGGCAGGGTCAGGGAGCCCTGGAGAAAAATTACAAAGGCTGAACCCAAGGGAGTGGCCATGGGGAGAGAGAAGGCAACAGGATCAAGAGGTGAAGTGTGCGCACACCTAGTGGCTAACAGGATGAGGAGCCCTAGGTCTTTTTGTTTTTTAATGTTTGTTTATATTTAAGAGGGACAGAGGGAGGGAGACACAGAATCCAAGGCAGGCTTTAGGCTCTGAGCTGTCATCACAGAGCCTGAAAGGGGACTTGAACTCACAAACCATGAGATCATAACCTGTGCCAAAGTTGGATGCTCAACTGACTGAGCCACTCAGGTGCCCCTTGGTGATGATCTTCCTAAAACACACATAACATCAGGTCTTTGCTCAAAATATGTCCTTTGCTTCTCATCACCTTTAGGGGAAAGAAAACTCCTTGGCATGACAGACCAGTCTCTTTATTCTCTGGCCCTTGCCTACCTCATCAACTTAATTTTCTGTAACTGCTCTTCACTATTCTCTCACTGTAGACCTTTTGCCCAATAGTACTCCATCCTCATTTCAATTATACTGTTCTTTTCGCCTAAAATGTCCTCCTTATGTTAGTATCTCTAAAAATGTATATTTGAATCCTTAAAGTCTCAGCCCAAGGTTATATTCTTTGTAAAGAGTACTTCGATTCTTTTAGGCATTTCTAGATTTCTTTCCCCTCTGCTTCTACCGCACTCTGTAATTACACCAATTACCATATTCTATCATAATGATTTATGACTCCATATCGCTACCACCCATAAGTCCCCTTAAATGTAGGATCTGCCTTTTTTAACTTTATCTTCTTATACCTGAAATAAAGCAAATTTCCTGTAGCTCTTTCTTGAATAACAGTCTAACCCAAGTAAATCCTTCTCATTTTCCTTTGCAGCTTTTTTTTTTTTTTTGTTAATGATAATCTGAAGTTTAGCCAAGTTAAATTATTAATACCTGGTAGAGTTAGCATTTGATATTGCAGAATGATTACTTCCTCCTTCAGGGAACTATTCCTCTATTGGTTAACTATACTTCTATTTAGTGAAGATCTCCCTGTAGACACAGTTGGGCTTCATTTCTGGGGTTCATGCACTTTGCCTGACCAAATCTCTCTGGAAAACCAGTATGAAAGTGTATAGAGTCATGAGGCTAGTTCGCTCTCCTGTCTTCAACCTTTTCCACATTATCTTACTAGTTCTGCCCTGTTCTAGAAATACACCACCTCTCCTGAATCCTAGGAGGACTCTGGGGAGAGAAAGTTTTAAGTTTTTCTAGAGTGTGGGGTTATCACTTCAGTAGAAACATTTTCACTTTGGGAGACCCAGTTTCAGGAGTTGCTTAACATGAGAATAATACATAAATCTCAACTAAGTAGGTACTGAGGTGTTTTACTGGTCTTCAACCAGGGTCATTAAAGAATATGCTTAGACACAGCAAATATCAATTACCTAAGAAAGTACTTTGTTTCCTCATTGAGAGGCAAGAATTAAGCAATGATGGCATGAATCAACCATTCCTTCAAATAAAAAAAAAAGACTCAAAAGTTTTCTGCTTTCTGAGAACTGAGAGCCTATTGATAAGGTATGTGTCACACTGTAAGAAGGACCATCAAAAGAACTGCTACCACTCTGGGCTGTGGAAAAGTACAACCATACAAAAATCTGTCTAGTAAAGCTGCTATATATAAGGTATTAATGTTGAGTAATTCCCTGTCCTCCTGTAAACTCCCAAATTGTCTATAAATATATAAAGTTAGAATTATGTGTGTATACTGTTAGGTGTGTGTATATACACACGCACACACATGCACATGCACACACTTAAATTTGAAGAGGGTACACAGTCAGTTGTAGAAGCCTTGAAGGGAATTGGACTTAATTTAACTTGTTTTACTGGAACCAGTCACATAGTAGGGGTTTCTAACATTCTTAATTTTCCCCCCAACTCTCCACCTGTAACTGTTATTTTGTGGTCCATTATCAGAAAAATACCCCTTACTTCTTTGTCATAAAATACCTACAAATTTGATAGGTAGAATCTATTTTGGAAACAGAATTTGCAGATAATAATTACTTCAAATGTAGTGTTTTTTTAGACTTTAATAAAAGTATATACACATGATCAAATCATAAACAAACTAGACATTAATAAGTCTCCAGTATATATGATTCAAGAAATAAGAGGAATTGCCTGTGGTTTCAGAACTTTTTAGGGAAAAAAGACTCCATAAAGACATCTGACTTTATTCCTAGCAAATCCTTAAGCAATATCAGCTGAAAGATACTGTGTCAATAGTTTAAACATAATTTCTGCCTTAATGTTTCACTACACTTAACAACTTGAAGCATCGTGTCATTGATTTAATCCAACAAATATTTATTGAACGAGTACAGTGTTTAATTATCTGGAAAGTGTGACCCCTTTAATGTTCTCTAAATCATTCTTATTAGCTAAAATAGCAGTTCTGAACATTAGAATCTCCTAGGTAGCCTTTTAAAAATTCCAGTTCCGGGGGTGCCTGGGCGGCTCAATCACTTAAGCATTCGACTTGATTTCAGGTCAGGTCATGATATTGTGGTTTGTGAGATAGAGCCCCGCATCTTCCTCTGTGCTGAGTATGCAGCCTGCTTGGGATTCTTATCTCCCTCCTTCTCTGAACCTCCCTGGCTTACATACTCTCTCTCTCTCAAAATAAATAAACATTTTTTTAAATTCCAATTCCAAGGCCATACCCCAGTTGAATGAAATAAGAATTACTCAGGATGGAATGCAGGCATCAGTAGTTTCTTGAGGTCCTCAGGTGATGCCATTGTGCGTCTATGAGTTAAAAACATTTCTCTTTCATTTATAATTGATGCCTCACTTTGGTATTCAACATTTATTGTGCATTGGTGTTGGTAACTCCAGTTTTCTTTAACGTGTTGTTATATAAGGGACAAAAATTAGTCCCCCCCACACTTTGCTCTCTGAGATAAGGAGAATGAAAAGCGGAAAAAAAACCTTAATCCTAAAGTATACAGGCTGAGTCTAAAATGTGTTAGATTGAGTTTCACTGCTACTGATTCTGAAAAAAAAAAAATGTGAAGGATGAAAATAGTGCTAGACGCAGAATTGGAATTAGAGCCCATAGTTTATACAACATGACATTGTATTACACAAAAATAAACTAATAAATTTATTTACTTCATACACTTACTGTTTGATAGAAGGATGAGTCAGAAAAACAACTATGAAAGAAAAGAAGTGGAAATATAGCTAGACTTAATGGAATGGAAATGGGAAGCTTAAAAACCTCAGAAAGAAATGTTTACACTCAAAGTGCACTCTTTTCATTATCAATTTATGGCTGTGTGTTCCTACCTTGCACTTAATGTAAGGAAGGGGTGTAAATTCATGTCATAGCAGTTAAATTTTCAGGACTTACTAGAAAATAGAATGATCTAGAGGCACCTGCTACTCTGATGGAGCCCTGCTTTGTGTTTCATGCCGGTCGTCATCATTGAATCTAGTTTTGCTAGTGTCCTGTCTAAAAGCTTAAGCCTTGGAATTTGTAAGTACATTTTAGGATCAATCCTGCAGAGCGTTTGTTTATATAAAACACATATATCTTCATGAAGCACTCTTGTGGGGAGTCTAATTTACTTCCCTTATGTCTATAAGTAATTTATTATTAAGATAACTTATAAGAAATAAGATTGGATTCCTTATCGTGCTCACTTGGCTTACTTAATCTCCTGGATGAAGAAAAATAAGGTGTATGAGTCAGAATCTGGGCTATGCACCTTAGATTATTTTTCTTTGCTCTTTAGCGTGTGAGCTATGTAACTGTAATGTTTGGAACTGCTCTTGAACATCAATATTTCAATCATTTTATAATTACAGTTTTACTTATTACTTTTCACTTTATAAACTAGATATATGTGAAAAATATTTTGACTCAATATTTTAAGTAAGTTGAGTTATATTTTAAATGTATTTGTTACTGTAAAATCAAAGAAGTGTGAAATTGGCAACTCAGCCCTTGGTGATCCAGCCTTTGGCATATGCTTCCCACCCAAAACATCCCCCCTCACTCTTTTCTCACTTTTAAGAAACAAATTTTCCTCGTTCTTTTATAGGATAAAGTCATTTTTTTTGGAAAAGCATCCTTTGATCCCCAGAGTAAGTTTATTTCCACTGTATTATATGTTCTCTGCTACTTGGCACTTCTTTTTTTTTAGTTTTTTTAAATGAGGTCTGAAATTTTAATTCCAGTATAGTTAACATACAATGTTCCATTAGTATCAGGTGTACAATATAGTTGAATATTTATTCACCAGTTCTCTATGTCTTTACTCAGTGCTCATCATAATAAGTGTACTCTTAATTCCCTTATTTCTTCCATCCCCCCTACCCACCTCTTCTCTGATATGCTTTATTTTAAATTTACATTTTTAATGTTTGTTTTTGGTAGAGCAACAGTGGGGGAAGGAGCAAAGAGAGAGGAGAGAGAGAATCCCAAGCAGCCTCCACACTGTCAGCACAGAGCCTGACACGGGGCTTCATCTCATCCATCTCAGGAACTATGAGATCATGCAATCAAGAGTTGGGTGCTTAACTGACTGAGCCACCCAGGCACCTCTGCTATATTTTAAACAATTAACCTCAGTTAAAGTTTTTTTGCCCAATAAGAACATTTTTTTTACTTGAAGCATACTTAAAAATACATGGTTCTAAAAGATACATATAAAACATTGTATCCAAGAAAAATAGAATATACATTTTCCTCAAGCATATACAAGAAGAATCCACTGGTTAAATCATATAAAAAGAGACATAACAAATATTGCCAATTTAAGAAGATTGAAATCATACCAAGTATTTTTTCTAACTACAATGGTACAAAACTAAAGATCAATAATAAAACAAAGTTGGAAAATCTGTAATGTAAATATTAAATATTAAATGTGTAAATATTAAACAATATACTACTGCTCACGAAATGGGCCAAATAAATCAAATGACAAATCAAAATAAGTCTCAGTGCCAAAGAAAAAAAACCTACAATAGTCTAAAACCCATGGGATGTAGCAAAAGTAGATGTTAGGAGCTTCCTGGGTGGCTCACTTGGTTAAGCCTCTGACCCTTGATTGCAGCTCAGGTCATGATCTCACGGTTTGTGGGTTTGAGCCCTGTGTTGGGCTGTGTGCTGGCAGTGTGGAGCCTACTTGGGATCCTCTCTCTCCCTCTCTCTCTGCCCCTCCCTCGCTTGCTCTGTCTCTCGCAAAAATCAATAAATAAACAAAAAAACAGATGTTAGGTGAAACTTATGCTGTAAATGTTTGTGTTAAGAAAAAAAAGTTCAAATAACATTATACCTCAAGGAACTAGAAAAAGAAAAAACTTAGCTGAAATTTAGTGAAGGAAATAACAAAAATGAAACATAGATAAAAAAGAGACCAGAGTAAACAATAGCATAACATCAAAAGTAATGACCAGTTTTTCCAAAAGAATAAACAAAATTGGCAATGGTTTAACAACATTAAGAAAATAAAGAAGACTCAAAAACCAAAGTGAGAAATAGAAGAAAAAACAACGGAGCACGTAACCACAGAAATACATAAAGTGATAACAGATTACTATAAAAAATATATATTTGCCAATCAGATAACTTAGGGAAAAAATGATAACTCCCCAAAATGTACAAGTTACCAAGATTGAATCATGAATCTTGAATCCAAGAAATACGAAATTTTTTTAGACCAATAACAAGAATGAAAGAATCAACAACTCCTGGCACATAAAAGCCCAAGACTACATGGTTTCATTGGTGAACTTTACCAAACATTAAAAAAAATAATAATAATGGCAATCTTTATCAAAATTGAGGCAGTACCCCCGTTTGATAAAGAATTTGAAGCAACAGTCTCAAGGATACTCACTGAGCTTGAGAAAAGAATGGAAGACATCAGGTAGACCCTTAACACAGAGAGAAAAGAGTTAAAAAAGAATCAGAGATGAATAATGCAATAAATGAGATGGGAAATAGGCTTGATGCATTGAAGAGCAGGCTGGGAGAAGCAGAGGAATGAATTAGTGACCTAGAAGACAAGATAATGGAAAATAATGAAGCTGAGCAAACGAGAGAAATGGAGAATCATGCAATACTTTGTACTTCTTTGTAACAACTGTCACAAGTGAAAGTATTCATATAATTATTTAATATTTTCTCCCAGCTAGACTGAAAGTTTTATGAAGAAAGGGACTATGCTACACAAGACATTTATAAATGACAGTATTAATATTCTTAACTGATTTCACTTTCCCCCAAAATGCCAGATCCATGATCAGGCCCATGTCATGCTGATTCACTGCTCTGTCTTTAGCCATTTGGTATAACATCTGGCTCATGGCATTCATTTAGTAAATGGCTGTTGAATGAATGTATGAATGTATGAATGAAACATTAACTTTTACTATGGTGAAAGTTCATCTCTTTGGTTTTATCTATTATGGCAGATTTTCTAACTTTTACATAATAGGTTTAGTTTTTAATTTCTAGTTCTTTAATATTTGCATGTTAGGTATATAGAAGAGAGACACTTGGAATTCATGTCAACTTTCAATCTTGAAATATCTTGTAAAGTTGGGACTATATAACATAATTTAAAATCAAGAATGGTTTGTGAATTTTGAATCGTGATGATAACCCAACAGCTAAGTAGAAATGGATGGATGTAAACATATCTGTTCAATAATCAGTAGAAATAGAAAGTCAGAATTTGAGAACCAGAACAACCATAGGTTTAATTTAGCACAACCAAGACATGTTATGAATGAACAATTACAAGTGATAAGTGATTTACCCAAACTCATAAAGATAATTAGTGGTAGAAGAAAATTTTAATTTCATTTTCCTGAGTTATTTTTTAATTGGACAGTACTCCACTGTTTTCCCACATATGAAGGACCAGATTTTGAATGAATGTGAGGCCAAGCCATATTTGTTCATTTCTCTTTAGTGCAATCGGGAGGCTAGAATCAAGACTTTGAGCAAGCAACACTGCTGCTAGAAACATGACTAAAGAACCTTACATTGCCTTTACCAGGATGTGGTGTTTGTGTCAGCCACACTTCTTTTTCTTGGATCTGAAAATGAATAATGTGTCTCTTACTGCTAACTTGCTGCTCACATCCACATGAATGATTTGTCCAGCATCCCTGAATATGCCTGACTCTCTGGATCTATCTTGAGCTGCATGTCTTTACAGTCCTGGCCTAAGAATGTGTTTGAACCATAGGAGTTTGGTACATGACAGTAGGTATTCAAAACGAATTAGAAGCCTCACAGGTTTGGAAAGTAGTTGGAAACCACTGTGTTTACATGTTTAATACCTATTGTATTTTGCCTATTGGAGGGAAACAGGGTAGCCATTGATAACTGTACTTGGTGGGTGCCAAAATGATGACATTTGAGGAGGTTTAGGGAAATAACTGAGATCATTAAAAAATTACTTCAAGGTGTTTGGAAATGAATACCTGCAGCTCTCTTGAGGCTCTCTCTCTCATAACATAATGCATTTTGATACCTTTGTCCCCGATTTTCTTCCCACTAAAAATGGGAAATTACACAGACAGAAAACGCATGAAGTATATTGTTGAGGAGGACAAAGAACAAAAGCTTCAGCAAAATTTGGTTGGGCACTAGTCATAAAATGTAAAAATTGCTCAAATTGCTGTCATTGAAGAAAATCTTAGTTACTGGGAGAATGCCATAATTGAAAGGAAAATGCAAACACTGTTCTGAGAGAACTATTGATTCTTTGCTTTCAGGCTGTTCATTTGTTTAAATGTGCAAGCTACACCACAGAACACCAAATCACCTTGGAGTTGCTGCCTCGGCAGGGGCACGACAGCTAATAGAGACAGGCTTGCATTTTCTCCTGAAGTCTTCTATCTTCCTTTAGTGTCATTGAACAAGGGCTGCTGAAGTGTCAGAAAAAATATTTGTTGCTCTTCCATATGTCACTGCCCTCCTGCCACTGACATGTGTACTCATCAGTCAAACGGAAACTACCCACCATGTTTGATTTACTGCAGTTGAAGGAAATCTGTTTGTGTGTTCCTATAACATAAACCATTTTGCTAGAGATTAATGCTCTGATTTGCATGCGGCTCATGGGAGTTATATCATTAGTTTTCATGATATATCAGGACTAAATGTAGGAAATGCAACTCTGTTTCTTCTCTGTGGGGTCCTGTTCTTTTTCTTTCCCCTCCCTAACCTTTTCATTAACTTTCCTCTTGTTATTCAGTAAAGCATTATTTACTTTCTGCCTTCTCACGACTTGGTGTAGAGGAGTAAGTGATGAAGTTTTAGCAATATAGAAGGTATGAATAGAGGTGCCCGGCTGGCTTAGTCAGAGGAGCATGCGACTCTTGATCCTCAGGGTTGTGACTTCGAGCCCCAAATTCAGTGTAGAGATTAAATAAATTAACCTTAAAAAAGAAACTGTGAATAAAGTTCCTCTTTACAACACCTGAAAAATGACTAGGAACAAAATAGTCTTGGCAATGGACTTTTAACAAACATATGATGGTGAACCTGCAGAAAAATACAACTGACTTTTCTCACTGACATCTATGGTCGATTTATATTTTGTAATAAGTGTGGAGTAGAAAGGTCTTCAGAGCTTTCAGGGTCACTCATTTGTAAGAAAATTATTTCACACACGTAATTCTGTATAAAATTGAAAATTTGCCTACATTGTGACATTTTTGTGCTACTAGTGAAAAGCATCCTGTGGGTGCATAAGTGAACCTACTTGGACTAGCCACACCTGGTTGCTATATTGGTATCTGTGATAATGGCAAGATGAATGACGAATAGTTCTGTTCACTCAGGTGCCATTTCAGAAGGTGGGAAATAATTTATTGAGATATTTCTTTCATAACTGAACATCTTCCAAAATGTGCCAAAGCATATCAAAATCTATTTGACTAATGCTCCTGTAAAGAATATATTTTTCTAAGTAAAATAAGGAAGGATTTTATAGTAATAGATAAAACCAAAATCTTATGCATTTTTCAGAAAATAGCCAGCATATTATAAACATTTCACAAAGTTTGAAGTTAGGTAAGTGTTTGGTGTGGAACTTGAACTTGTATCAATAATGGATGTTTTACATACTGAGATGTTGGAGGGGATATCAATGATCTGAATGTCTAGAGTGACCTAAGAATATTTCACTGCCTGACTTCACACAGACATATATTAAACTCACAGTTGAGAATGGAGTTAAGTGCCATCATCATATGCCTGCTGAGCCACATGCTGTCTGTTAAGGCTTCTTAAGTGTCACTCAAGCTGGCCAGATACAGGTCCTTACCTGAATTTTTACTTCTCACACATCCCATCTTATTGAAGCTTATTTTGAGACCCCTTACTTGAAATGGCTAATAACCAATTAGGTCTTAGGGTATTCTGTCATTCTAGAATTTTCTGAGTCATCCTCACTATATTCTGTTTAGCCTCAGGTCATCAGAAACTGGCTCATAACCAGTGTTATCTTCAGTTACATGTGGACACCACGCAGAGTAATGGTGATTAAGTACTTGGTCTCTTGAGGAGGACACACAAGGAGTTTGGATTCCATCTGCACATTTGTGTGATTTTCAATAAAGTATTCATTCTTTCTCATCTTCATTTTCTTCTTAAAATATGGTTGATAAAATGTGTGAAACAATTAGCAAAGTATTTGGCAGACGGAAATTACCAACCAACTGTAGCTCTTACTATCTTTACAAACAATATTTAACCTCCTGGGAATGATCTGATGGCAGACCGTAATAACTACTGTTCAGGCCACCTCTGAATGGTGGAATGCAACTGGGAAGTAAGAGAATTGAGGCCAAGATGTGGGAAATACTTACTTGGTGAATTAAAGTAGGTGCTTTTTCAGATTGGTTGGGAGAAATCCACCTAGGCAAGAAAGGAAGCCTAGGGAATGTCTGCTCTGAAGATGGAGGCATGGCAGAATATCGGGTATGTGAAACTGTACTACTCTGTCATAGGAATGGAGGTGTGCTTATAAAAATGACCTGAGCCATTTTGCTGGGAGACTGTACTGGATAATACTAATTCACAATAGTTTCACTTTCTTTTTCATGGATAAAAATTTTATTAGTTATAAGGGAAAGGGAATATACGGAATTCAACAATTATCATAAACATAAAGAGGAAGAGACATATAGAGAAGAACAAAGAAGGGTTAATACATCAACTCGGGTACTCACAACATCCAGCCTTCTGGCTGGGGAAGCCTTGTGGTGAACAGCTTGGTTGGAGCCCTGACTGAGGGATCTGGGCAGAGTGTCTGCCTCTCAGGTGAGGCTTCCAACTATCTGTTCCCACCAGGGCGATGTATACACTACTCGTGATCTGTGGTTAGTCATTAAATTTGCTAAGTGTACTCTTGAGCAAGCTGGGATTTTTTTCTCTGTTTCTCTTATATCTCACAATCATGGGTGCCTGGGTATCTGCATATTTCTCTTCCCTCCTTGATCTATTCCAGGGGACCAGCCTGGGCTGGCTCAAGGAGGTGAGGCAAGTTAATTCCTCTTGGAACAGAAGAACAGAGGGGCCAATTCTGATCACAAGGCCAGATAAGGTGCACAAGCCAACAGAGCCCCCATGATTGTGTATGTGTGGCTCTGGGCAGAAATGCATGGCAAGTCACACAAACATGTTCTATACAGAACAGAGATTTACCACTACTATTGCTAGGTGGTTTGGTGGAATGTCCAGTGGTTTGTAGGTGTATGTGTCTTGAGGGTGAGTGCCACTTTTTATAATTACCAGTATTGTTGGGCTTATTTGATAATCTGCAAATAATTCATTAAAAATTACGTTGCTAATGCCACTTTAATGGTGCTCCTTCTAAGTGGGAAATGCTTTCTTTTCAAAATGTTCAGTGTATGATGATGCATATGCAGAATAGCAAAGAACAGAAAAGATGATACTGATAAAAAATTTCCTGCATTTTTCTGTTAGAAAAGTGAATAATTTTATATTAGCTATTTATTTTGGAGTATATGCAATAGGTTTTAAATCTTTCTATGTATATTACCTTTTCAATCATGGTAATTACGGAGTCACAAGAGTACATATTTTGTTTATGGCAGGAATACATAACAGAGTTTCAGGCGATCGTATTTTATTCTGCTTATTTTGCTTTCCTCTTCTCATTATACTTTCTTCACAGTTGTGAAATAAACATTTGTACAATGGTCATACTTTGTCACCCTCTTATAAACATTTTACCAGGAAACAAAAAAATGCCCCTGGAAAAATTGTAGAAAAGCCTAATAAGTATTTTAGTATAAACAGCAGGAATTTCTTTTGACTACACAATCCTTCTTATGAGAACTTCCATTGAATAATTTAAATATAAATGGAAACAAACCTTGAGCCTAATTTCTATGTGACTAAGATTGCAATTGTCAAGTAAGCTTTATGTCTCATGTTCCCTTTCTAAGTGACACCTACGTAAACATACACAATCATGCACATAGCCAGGGATTATATTTCATTTCACCATCTTTTCTGTGCTCTTTTTGAGAGATTATCCTCTGCTGATTTATTTAAGAGATTAAACTATCAGGATTAAAATGGAATCTTAGAGATAGACAACCTCATTGATCATGAATAAAATCATTAGCCATCCCAATTCTAAAGGCTTTAATTTGATCTCTTTCTCTGTGTTCCACTAGCTTTCTTGTTGAGAGTTTCTCCCGATTCCAAGGATATGTTTGATGCCCTTGTTAACCATGATCCAACCCTCCCATAGCTTCTGACTGCATTTCCGTATTCCCTTTAGAATAGTATATTGTGGTCCTCAGAGGGATTGTGTACAAGAGAGTAAAGAAGGACTGGGTCTTGCCCTTCGTACCATTTGAACAACTCCTAGGGAAACCTATCACTACTATTGCTAGAGTTTTGCTTGAATGAATAGTGGTATGTATGTTCATGTGCCTGGAGATGGGGTGTTAGTGGTGCCATCTTTGAAAGGAAAAAGATAAAGCTGTAACTCATTTTACATAGCCTAAACTTAAGTCTATATTCATACAGCTGCTTATGTAGTGCTACATTTATGAAGGAAAGGAAGTTGCTAAGAGAGTAGATCTTAGAATTTCTTATCACAGTAAAAAAATGTTATGTATTTACTGTGGTGATTATTTTTCAATATGTACAAATACAGAATCACATTGTACAGCTGAAACTAATAAAATGTTACATGTCCAGTATACCTCGATTTAACAAAATGTAGTAAAAGCAAGATTAGCACATGAAAATAAAATGTAAATATGTTCCAGTTAATCTTTCTTGGCTCTGGGTGGAATTTCTTTCAGACCATTTTAGGTAAATGAATATGTCTGTTTTAAATATCTTCATGAAAAGATTTGTTATTTTTTTAATGTTTATTTTTGAGAGAGAGAGAGAGAGACAGAGCATGAATGGGGGAGGGGCAGAGAGAGAGGGAGACACAGATTCCAAAGCAGGCTTCAGGCTCTGAGCTGTCAGCACAGAGCCCGACACGGGGCTTGAACTCACAGACTGTGAATCATGACCTGAGCCGAAGTCAGACGCTTAACGGAGTGAGCTACCCAGGCGCCCCTGTTCTCTTTTCCAGGGTCTCACATTTTCCTCAAGTCTCATCCTCATTATTCTTTGTTCCTTCTGTTACAGGACTCCAATATTTGATTTTAGGCTCTTCTTCGATTTCTCATTTCCTTGTTTTCACACCTATTTTGACTCCGAGCCAGGTCTTAAAGACTTCTTTCTTTAATTATTTCCAGAATATATGCATTTTAGCCATTGTTGTTAATAGATTCACTGTCAGGTGTGGCCTCTGGCCACTCATCCCCCTTTCGCTAACCTCACCAAAGTGAATTTACCAGTTTAATCCATAGTAAAGATTGTGGTAAAACTAAACTTACTCTGTATCTGGCTTGATGTAAATCTTTTAAAACGTTTGTGTGTACTGCCTTTCTTATGAAAGTAATTGATGCTTTCTTCCAGTGCCGTCCATCCATTAATCCATCTATCCGTCAAAAAAGAAAGAATTTTATTATAAACATTGTATTTCCCCTATAGTACCCACACACACACACACTTACATGGTAAAAGCTTATATAACTTGAATCTGGGATGAATAGCACTTCCTGTTTAAACTATAGAATCTGTCATTGAATGTGCTTTAAATGGATATTTCTTGATAATACTCTTAATCCAAAAGTGAAAAAGATTTTTCTCATGATGCATTATCTTCCTACATTGAAAGAATTGACTTCGCTGTGAGAAGCCAGTGACATTTGTACCAATTTCTTATCGGATTCTAGGATTAACTCTTAGAAGTAGATTTCTTTCTCCATGGATAAAACAAATAAGAATATACTATTCAGTCTCTCAGCTTTCAGTTTTATGGGCCTAGTAGGCAATTATTAGTGGATTAGGAAAAGGTAAGTTAAATAAAATAAACTCTTCAGTTGTTGCCAGTACTTTTCTATAGAGATGCCAAGTGCCTTCAAAGACATCCCAGAGGTGGGTAAAGAAGCCGAAGAGTTAAAGGGGACAGGATGATACCAGTGAACTAAATCTTTCAAATGCACAAGAAAGTTAAAGGGCTAAAGGATAAAAAGGAATCAAAACTGGGAAGGAATGGACAAACTGAAGATAAAATTTCCAATTACGTTATTGAAGGCGAATTGATACATTGCACATGGGAAGTTTTAAATGTGTTCCATTAGTTTTACAGAGCAATAAAATGCTGTATACATATATTGTGATCATAAACAGATTTTAAATTTTCAGCAGAGTTAGAATCTCCCTTTTGCATGGGAAAAACTTAAATTATTCATTAGGAAAATATCTCACATGTGGGAAGTATCCATTTACATAGAAAAAACCAAGGGGCTTAAAATACAGTAAAACCTTGGTTTGTGAGTATAATTTATTCCAGAAACATGCTTGTAATCCAAAGCACTTCTATATCAAAGTGAATTTCAAGAACCATTGGCTCAATTGTGATCATGTGACATTTGGCGTCATGTACTACTTGTATTGCAAGACATTGCTCATTTATCAAGTTAAAATGTATTAGAAATGTTTGCTTGTCTTGTGGAACACTCAGAGAACAAGTTACAATCCAAGGTCTTAGTGTATATAAATTAATTTTGTAGTTGAAGCACAGTGAGGAACATGGGTGAGGAAAGGTGGGAGAGCAAAATGTTTAATCAGAAGATATAGTCTTTGGACTAATTATTTAATAATGATGCTAGAATTCTGGGAATGTAAGAAAGTTCCTCACCTCTGTGGGAAAGTTGCCTGAGGTCTTTGGGGAATGAGAATCCTGGCATTATTGTGTGATGCTTTGTGGTCTCATGTGCCTCTCCTCTGGTACATCCCAGAGATGCAGGCTCCAAATTCTAAGCTACATCCAGGTTCTCCTCTTGGGGGAAGCTTGAAACAGCTATCAAGTTCAGAGAGAAAAGGATGCAAAAGTTGGTCCCCAAGCAAGAGGTGATTGTAGCAGCCAGGACTGAATCATTAGCAGGTGATTTAAAAGCTCTAACACTATTCAAGAGAAAACAAAGCCACCTGGGGGATTCAGGTTTAAAATGTGCCTCCCCCTCCCTCCCTCTCCCTCTTCCTCTCCCTCTCCCTCTTCCTCTCCCTCTTCCTCTCCCTCTCCCCCTCCCCCTCCCCCCTCTCAAACACACACACACACACACACACACTCTCACACACAGAAACAGATAAATGTGTAGGTAGATAGATAGTCTCCTTTTTCGTCTCTTGTAAAAACTGAATACAGAAGACTTAAGAAATAACAGGTACTTGATTTATCCTCATGCCTGAAACATTAGTTACCGGGAGGAAAAAAATGAAACTCTGGAGATCGGGCAACAAAACAATAAGAAACAAATGATGAGAGCTATATAACTCGTCTAGCTTCCTATCTTCGGAGAGTTTCCAGGCCATGGTGCCACTGTGGGGCTGAAAACCCAGGAAGAATGCAGTGAACTTGGTGATTTTGAGGGTCCTGGGAGATCAAGGCGATGAGAGTTTGTAGTATAAACTTAGAAAGGCAAGAGCTTCATTGAGTGAGAACTCCACAAAGATTTGCAAAGGATCCCACTGAGGTACTGAGCTGAAGCACTGATCCTCACATGCATGTGTGAGGAAACTACTCAAGGTGGGGGAGAGAAAAGCTAAAAGAATTAAAGGTGAGAGTGCTTGACACATGTTCAGTGTTGGGAGCAGTGCCTATTCCCATTAGCCAGACTGATGAATAGAGCATTAGATAGAATACACAGAAAATTCTCTTGGTAGGGAGCCATGATAAGCCCTATACTAAACGCTAATCTCATCCTGCCAAACTAGTCTTAAAAGGAAGATTTGAAAGGATCAAACTATTCCAAGAACTTAATGGTATCCCAGAAGAAAGCTGAAGACTGTTTTAGGAGTATAAGAATATCCAGCTCTCAGCAAGGTAAAAATCAGTGTCTATAATACAATTGGAATTTACCAGACATGCAAATAGATGGGAAAATAAGGTGCAGGAAGAGGAGATAAATCAACATTGACCCAGAACTGATAGATAATTAGCCCATTTGTGTCCACATATATGCTATTGCTAGATGTTCTTCTAGATGGTATTCTGTACCTTTAGCAGTATTTAAATGTGCCAACAGTAACTGAGTATAGTGGGTCTTAGTTATCTGAATGTTCCTCATCAGAGTCCCCTTTTTGGTTATATTATAGGAAAATTGCCGGGGTCACCCTGAGAGGAGGCCAGCTCCTACTTCAGGGCTTCCGGCTGGTCCAGGGTTTCACCTGCGTGATGGTTGGTCTAGGCGCGAGAGAAGACGCGAAGTCAGTCTCTCGGAGTCAGCCTCATATCAGGACTGGTCCGGGGCTCCCTAAGTAAGGGATGAAACATAAAGACAAGACAAGACAAAGACACACAAAGATGTGGAGACAGCCTCTTTTGGAGACTGCTCAAAGTTTATTTTTCTCTCTGGGTTTTTATGTAGTTTTAGAAGCAGTACAGGCATATATTTTATAATGATTAACAAAATGATTTTAACCCCCATGGTTGTCCCTGTTATTTACAATAGAAGTGTTCAAAAACAGTTTTGGTTACACAGTTCACACGTAAGCAAGGTATGACAAATGGGTACATTCAGTAGAAATGTTCAAAAACAGTTTCAGTCAAAAGATCAAGAAAAATTTACATGCAGGCAAGGTACAACAAATGGGCACACTCTAGTAAGTGGTATAGGTTGAAAGAGAAAGCACAAAGGTTTTTGGTTACAGTTGAAAACATCCTTATTTTTCTGTAACATACTCTAATTTCTATTTCCTTAGTAATTATGTCCCAAACTCACAGCAATAATCATATTCCTCAGAGTCTGGCATCACTCTAAATAGATAAATAATACATTCTAAATTTTATTGATTTCTTAAAGATTTTATTTCCATGATTCTCAACATGATTTTATTATTAATAAAGTACAGCAGCATATGTTGGCTTAATAGGGGAGAAAGTTGTGGAGCACTCCTATTTTTCTATGGCCCTTCTTTAGGAGATATTAGGATGAATTGCAAATTAGCACAAAGGCCCAGTGACCCTATAGCCAGGTGTCCTGGTGACTCTTGCTGCGACTGTGCCTGTCTTAGGTTGTTCCCCGCTGAGGAATCTTACCCGTCTTTGGCTAACCAGCCCTCCTTCAGAGTCAAACTAGCCATAATTATGTTCTTGTTGTATTATAACCTGGCATATTCTTTAGGGCACCCTCATCCACCGATGAGGGCCCCGGTCTAGGGCACTGTCTTATGGGCCTGAGTCTTCTCCTTAGGCAATGTCACCAGGGCCAATGTCTTCTGGTCTCCAACAGAAAATGAAAGACACTGCAACATTAAAATGTCTGCTAGTTAATAAAGAGCTATGCATATATGACCTTTATTATGTTGAAGTGTATTCCTTCTCTATTCAGTTTCTTAGGAGATTCTTCTTGTAAATGGATCTTGAATTTTGTTGAATGCTTTTTTGCATATATTGATAGGATTTTTATCTTTTATTCTTTTAATACAGTATATCGTGTTTATTGATTTGCATATAGTGAACCATTTTCACTTCCCAGGGATAAATCCCACTTGATCATGGTGTATGGGTTTTTTAAATGTGCTATTGAATTTGATTTGCTAGTGTTTTTGTTGAGAATCTTCACATCTGTGTTCATCAGGGATATTGGCCCGTAGTTTTTTGTTTTTTTTTTTTCCTTCGTGCAATGTCCTTATCTGGCTTTGGTATTAGGGTAATGCTGGCCTCATAAAAATGAGTCTGGGAGTGTTCCCTCCTCTTGAGCTTCTTGGAAGAGTTTGAAAAGGATGGGCAGTACTAATCATTTAGCAATATACACATCTGTCAAATCCTTATGTTGTAGACCATAGACATAGACAATGTTGGAGGTCACTTATCTCAATAAAACAGGAAAAGAAGAAGAGCTGTGCAGTTAGTTTTCCCCAACTTTCCAAATCCTCCTCTGCTTAGCGCTAGTGTCTGTTCTGTTTATGTTCCGTGATGGTCATGAGTTTCAAAGATAAATTGAAATCACAACTGAAAACAATTGTAAAAGCCTTTCAGAAACGAATGCCTTGAATAATAAAGCATTAATACAGTACATTTGAAATGAGGATAAAGCTCTCAAATATTTCTTACAAATAATTCTCTTTAAAAGCTTTGACTTTAAAAGCCATCTAAAGTGAAAAGTGAGGTGGGATTTCTGGTGAATTTTTTTTCACCTCAAGTTAGTAGCTTAGTTAGCTACTTTTCACTCTCCAGAAATTTTTTCTTATTTACATATTTAAAGATATAAATTTACCTCTGAGTATCACTTGTTACATCCAACAATTTTGGATATATGCAGTTTTGTTTGTCATTTATTTCTGAATCACTTTAAATTTCCATTTGGGTTCTCAAGAATCATTTAGAAGTAAGTTGTCACATATATATGTAAGTATATGTTTTTGGCCACTGTTTTTGATTGTTGATTTCTGTAGTGTGATACTTATTTTTCAGGATGGTTGGTTTTTTTCATTGTAGTTGAGCCCTTAGTCTATTTTTATAAATAGACACATTTGAAAAGGATATGTATGATTTGATTGTAGTTCCAGAACTACGTGCATAGTCAAGCTTGTTAATGTTGTAATTCAAGTTTCTGAGCTTTCTTGTTTTTTTGTGCCCCTGACCTAATGAGTTCTGATAGAGTTGTTTTAATGTGTCCACTGGTTATTGTGAATTTGCTCAGTTGTCTCTGCAATTTTATGCGTTGATGCTTTACAAACTTAAAAATGATTTTGTTTACAGGTGCCTGTGTTGTTCAGTTGGTTAAGTACCTGACTTTTGATTTTGGCTCAGGTAATGATCTCAGAGCTCCTGGGATTGAGCCCTGTGTTTGGCTCTGTGCTGACAGTGCAAAGCCTGCTAGGGATTCTCCCTCTCTCTCTCTCTCTCTCTCTCTCTCTCTCTCTCTCTCTCTCTGCCCCTTTCCTGCTCACAAGCGCACGCTGTCTCTCTCTCTCGCTCTCTCTCGCTCTCTCTCGCTCTCTCTCGCTCTCTCTTGCTCTCTCTCGCTCTCTCTCAAAATAAATAAATAAAAACTTAAAAAATGATTTTGTTTAGTGAATAAAATTCACACCTGTCTCATCTTCTAGATAAACCACTCCATTTGTCAGTGTGTAATGACACTTGAACCGATTTGTTTTGCCTAATATTAATTTTTAGTTTTTAAATATTTTGTTGCATATTTTCTTATTCCCTTATATTTAACCTTTCAAAGCTATTTCCCCCTGTTTGCTTTAAATCCATTATGAGGATTTAAGGAGAGATTTTGAATCTTTCATACAGACCATGCTTTTAATTTAATATTGTCAACTTTTATTTTTTCCTTCTTTGGAGCAGTATGCTTTCTGTATTCCCTCCTTCCTCCTTTTTTTGGTCTTTTGTTGGACTTCTTGAATTTGTTTCTTTTCATTTTCTGTTTTTAAATTGCTAATTTTCCATTCTAATTTTCTAATATTCTGCAGATTTCTCTTAAATTTAAAAATATTTAAATTCTTATAATTTACTAATAAATGTAATTATAACTCTCCAGCAAAAAGTCAAAACACTCAAGTTGGTTTTATTACTGTCCACTCTTTCCTCTTATCATTTTAAAATCTAATGCTGCTCCTACTTGGTATTTTAGTTCCAGATTTCCAGGACCACGCTATTTTAATTTTAATTTTTTTAATGTTTGTTTATTTTTGAGAGAGACAGTGTGCGAGTGGGGGAGGGGCAGAAAGAGAGGGAGACACAGAATCCAAAGCAGGCTCCAGGCTCTGAGCTGTCAGCACAGAGACCGACGCAGAGTTTGAACCCATGAACCATGAGATTATGACCTGAGCTGAAGTCGGTTGCTTAACCAACTGAGCCACCCAGGTACCCCCGTGAGCATGCTATTTTAAATTAATACTTATATTTCACAGTGAATTCCTGATTTTTGTTTTGCTTTGTTTACTGTTGCTTCTTGCATCCTGTTACTTATTTCTGGTTTTTTGTTGTTGCTGTTACTGTTGGAACACATCTTTTACTAGCTCTTTCCCAAAGTGTTCATGAATGGTAATGTGTTTGAGTTCTGGTATGTATGAAAATATTTTTATTTCTGTCACTGTTTAATGAGACATACAAGTGTATCTTCAAAGTTTTTCTCTTTTTATCTTCTCTGATTTTAAGCTCTCTTCACAGACTTTTTATTTGTAATGTTTCTAACTAGAAGCCTAATGCTAATTTTTAAAAATTATCATAAATAATCTGGCTTTCCCTTCTATCCTTGGTCTGAAATTTTATGCCTAGGAATGGGTTTTTTAACGTTACTTTGCACTTTAATTTTTGGTTGTTTCAATCTAGAATATTGTGAATTTTCTCAGCTTGGAGAAATCCTAAGCATTGTATTTTCTTGCTCAGTTCTTTCTATGATGTCTTTTTGGAAATCTTATTATATGTACATAGAAAATTCTGGATTTATTCCGCATTCCACTTAATATTTCCCCATACTTTTTAGGACGTTATCATTTGTTCTATATTTTGGGAGGATTCTTGGTCTCGTTTTTCAAAGTTTAAAGCTATATTTAATAATGTAAATTCTCATTTCTGCATATATATTCATTGTGTATTAATGCATATTGTTATTTAAACATTCTTGCATATGGATGAAATCATTTGGCTTGCCCTGGGAATTATATTGGGCTATGCTTCTAGACCTGAACTCTCAATTTTTTTTCTCACTGTTCTGCATGATCTTTCTCTTTATCAGCTACCCAGACACACAGCTGCCAGATGGCCAGAAACTGGATCCTCGAGTCACCACTTGGAGGCGAACCTCCTGACTGGGAACATCTACATTGGCCTTTACATGAACGAGAAGTGAACATTGACTGGGTAAGTTACTGAGATTTGGGAGTTATTTTCTGAAGCATCTTGTGTTCTTTGATGCAGATATTCTACAACAGTAGGTAGAAAAATGCTGACATTTTATAACATTAGATAAAATTAAGCATCTAACGTAATCTTAATTGTGTCTTGTTTCTTCTTACCCCATGGTTTCAGACTTAAACTTTATACCATTCTTACATGACAGTTATTTGTCTGTGCCTTTACTGTAATTATAACTGTATAATTCAAAACCCAACACACTTCATTACTCACTGTAAACTTTGAATAGCAGCTTTAAAAAGAAATTAAGCTTATTCTGTATCTTAGGAATAGATTTTTAAGCTTACGTAAAATCAATATTTCAAGTAAATTTACTCCATTTGAGAATGTGTGTTTTGGCCATATGTACAGTTTACGGACTTTGAGAGATTATTTTACAACCCGATATATTTTTTTTTAATTTTAAATAGGTTTTTATTTTAGACAACCTACAGGACATGTTGTTTTTTCCTTAAAAACAATGGCTCCACTCCCAATAATCAAGGTCAAAATAACTGAAGACCTCAAGATGATGACATTCCCATTTGTCTAAGTCCAGGTGATACGTGGATGAAGAGCAGCAGCTAATTATGACAGCAGGTAATAGATCCATTGTAATAGCCAAATTAACATTTTCCCATTTCTAAAGCTCATGAGTTGGAGCCCTACATTGGGCTCTCTGATGTCAGTGTGGAGCGCAGTACAGATCATCTGTCTTCCTCTTTCTCTGCCCCTCCCTCACTTGTGCTCTCTCTCTCTCTCAAAAATAAAGATTAAAAAAATACATTGTCCTGACTGATAGATTACCCAATAATCACGAACATTTAAGGAAGACTGAAGTGACCAGACTGACTCCCTGTTTTTGTGTCTTTCCAGACGTCATGGTCAGGGCCAGGACCACAGACCTCAGGTTGAAGGCATCCTCATGCCAACTATGAGACTAATCCTTTTGTCAGGCAGAGCAGTTCAGAAGAATACACACTGCCAACAAGGTCAGTCCTTTGCCAACTCTGCCTTTCTAAGAATTATTCTTTTGTTTCGTTCATGTGTCCAAACCCTGAGCTTCTGCTGTAAGTCCGACACAATATGGTAGAAACAGAATAGGCTTTGTTCACTGTCCAACCTGGGCTTAATTCCAGGTTCCAACACTTAGTAGCTGTGTGACCTTGGGAGAATTACTTCTTAGAGATTCTGTAGTTTTCATTTGTAAAATGAAAGCAGTAATGGGAAGTGTTATTGTTAAAACTGACATTTGTCGAGCACTTATATTGCTGCCACTGTGCTAAGTGCTTTAGCATAAATTATCTTATTTAATCCCCTCATTATCCCCCTGAAGTAGATACTATTTTTCTGCATATATTATACATGAGAAAGTATCTAATTTGCCCATAGTTAACCCGATAATAACTGATTAAAGATTCAAACCTAGAATTCCCTAACTCTAGAACTACAGTCATTACTTCTAGAAAGTATTTATTTTTATTAACTTTAAAGTTAGGCATATGTTCATTTATTTCCTCCTATTTTTCCCAGTAATCGGATTTTTCCTTATTCAAGTATACTCATGTCATAAACTTAAAACCCAGTCTAGTGTCTCTCTAGCATCTTACCTATTGCCTGTGAACACAATCCATGGGTACTTTCATCGCTTACAGGGGCTTTCTCGCTCTCTCTCTACTGGTTTAAGCGTCCAGATACTTCCTGCCTTGAACATCTCCATTCCTCATCTTCACTTGCCTGATTGTTATAAGTTCGACCTTGTCTTTCATTGGTTCTTCTGTTATTAAACTTATGCATCCAAAGAAATGTTTAATAAATGCCAGTTAAAAAAGATAGTCATGAATAGGGCATACATCCTGCTCTCGGTGAGTTTGGACACGAGTGCTAGAGATAAGGTGCATGTAGAAATAAGTATGATGCAGAGGAGGAAGTAAATTCTGCCTGAAGACAGGCCTAAACAGTACTCAGAGAAAGGAGAGCAGGAGTCAGTGGCTGTCTTTGAATACCTAAGATATGCCGGATACTGCCATATGTCTTATTTAAGTTTCTCATAACCCTGTAGAAAAGGCATTGTTGTATGTATTTTTCCAAATAAGAAAACGCAGGCACACAATTATGAAGTAATTTGCCCTAGAACATTGTGCAGCTTGCACACAGTGATCTGCTGGTCTGAATAAACTCCTTTTGTTCCATGGACACGTCTCATCTCCATATTGTGGTCCTTCTTCATTCTCCTATAACTGTTTCAGACAACCCCAGAAATTCAGCCTCTCAACCTTTACTCCTCTTTTCAGATCTTACTCTACTCATATCTGATTGGAAAAGAGAGGGAAAAGACAGTGGATGGGGCTGGTTAGCAAGCTATTTATACAGACAGGCATTCCTATCCTTTTTGAACTCCCATTCATGTTGGGATCCCACTAATACTGAGTATTGCTCAGGGCCGGCCCAAGGTAAAACTGTTAAATAGGGGAAGTCGACCTGGCGTGGGTCTGACACCTGAATTTGCACCTTTCCTCCACTCACAGTGTTTTGCAGTGATGGATTTGTTCCGTCTCTTTTCTAGGATACCCATGCTAGCCTGGCATTAGGAAAACTTACTAAATGGGATTGGCTTCCTGCCCACGCACGTCGCAAGGATAGGATTACTTCCCCTCAGCGTTAAGGCTGGCTCATTCAGCATTGGCTTTCAGGGGTTGAGTAGGAAATATAGGCCTCTTGTAGTAAGTTGGCAAGCATCCTTTTCTGAACTTTAAGTACTGATGGTCCGTTCTTTACTTTGTTTGCTTCCCATGCTCTAATTCCTATCTTTTTTTGTGTGTGCTTTCCCTCGGTCTTGGACACATTATGTTCTTCCCCTTTAAGTACTGCACATCCGCAAATTTTGATCTTTTTCTTGGACTTTGGGTTCCCAAATTCTCCCCTCTTCATTTTTGGGTCCACCTGTGGGGGCTATGAGTCTTAAGATATTGGTGTCAAGGGGTCATTTTAGTTTTTCGACAAAGCAATCTCTAGGGACTTTCGGAGCTTCCTAAAAGTAATCCTTCTAGATCTTGGGTGTTAAAGATAATTCTTACCGTTTTTCAGAGTCGCATGTGGCAGCAGTAAGCAACTGAGAAATATTTTTTGAATATACAGACATATGTTTGAATCAGGCATCTGTAGGCTGGGGTTGCTGGTTGGGCACATGAGCTTTGTTGTCCCTCTGGGAGCAATCAGATCTTGGCTCAGATATTTGACAGTGCATGGTCTTAGCAATGTTACGTAACTGCACTATTCCTTATTTTCCTTATTTATTAAACAAAAATATCAACTACAGTAGGAGGAGTCTATCTTAAAGCTTTCCTTCCTTTTTTGGGGTGAGGATCAAATGTGATTATAGATATAAAGCACTTGGGTTCGGATGTGGCATTTGCAAGCACTCAAAAATTTTGAGTATGAGGGAAAATGTAATTTTCTTAAAACCATTGTTCAATTCGGTTTCCGTGGGAATTGTTCTCAAAACTCTCTGATGGCAGTTTTATTTTCAAGTAAAATTTGCATGTGCAGGTAACTTGAGGAGAACAAGATGGGGGAGCTTACCTTAGATACTAAGACACTTCTAAGGGGACTTCGGAGGAATTAACCTTTTGCTTGATGCAGTAATTTATCTAAAAGCACAAAGATGTCTCAAAATATCTGTAGTTGAGTCTAAAATTACAAAGCAAGGTATTACCATCTATTTTCTTTTGATATTTCAAGAGCTTCAGGGAATTTCAAAGTAGAGGAAAGAGAAGTAGAGGGGAGTAAAAGAACTAAGGGAGGTTCAAAGAAGACCCATTGATTTTACTTGAGATCTCAATAGTGGCAGAAAATAGAACTACTTTTTCTATAAGGACAAAACCAAGATGGCAGTGATGAGGTCACTGCACATTTAAAGCAGTAGGAGTACTTAAAAATATTTAATTGTCTATCAGAAAAGCAAGTGGTTTTTTTGCTGTTTTGTTTAAGGGTCTCATTGTGAAAATGTATATATTTCTCTAAACGAAGAGATAGTGCCAAATATTTGGATTTTAATATTTTTAAAAACAAAGCACTGGATATGAATGCACACAGAATTAAAGATGAATTTAAGTGTATTTTTTTTGATGATGTGTGTCTGCTGGAATTTGAACCTGAAGTGCTTTCATTTAGATGCTTGTATGATAAAGACCCATAAAACTGTAAAAGTTTGCTATAGCCGTCCGAGATCACAGTTGAATGCAATTCAAGTTATGAGCTCATTGAAAACACCTTAAAATGTCAGTAAACTCATTTCTTGAGCTGTTGGCTATCTGCTAGTGGAGATAGCAATAGCTTCCCAATCTTACGGTATATGCTTCTCAGTTCAATTACTGTGATGTGGTCAGAAATATTGCCTGTGCTTTGGTGATGAGGTATTTTTGAAATGCGAATTAACATTCTCACTCAACACTTGCTACAATTTCACTCCTGACTGTCACTTTTAATGGTGGTTCTGCCTTTTTAAATTCTGCATAACCCAGAAAAAAGACTGGATGAGTCATATCGGGTTGCTAAATGTGGTTGTCTGGCATGGGGCAAGAAATAGGTTAGAGTTAGGTCCCTTTAAATTCTTACTTTGCAAGTTTATTTAAATGGTGAGATTTTAAATGATTTTTTTTACTACTTTGGTTTTTCCTTCCATTCTTCCATTTTTGAAAATGTATTTACAAAATCTTAAGGATACATGACCCTCCAATTCCATTTCTAATTATATACTTATATAGTCACCAAAAGATACACATTAGAATGCTCTTAGCCCCAAAATAAAACCATTCCAATATCCAAAAAAGAGAAACCAATAATACATAGTGAGAAATATATATATTTCCTCCCTCCCTCCCTCCCTCCCTCCCTCCCTCCCTCCCTCCCTTCCTTCCTTCCTTCCTTCCTTCCTTCCTTCCTTCCTGTTTCTGTCTGTCTGGTCTCACAATGGAATACTATATGTCAATGAAAATGAACAGTCTGTAATTACATGCAGTCACATGGATGAAGCCAGTAGCAAGGGAGCCCATAGCATATGATTTTATTACATGAGGTGTAATATCAGGGAAAGTTTACCTTTTCTGTTAGAGGATAGTCTTGAATTGTGGAGGTGGAATGATTGGCAGAGAGAATAATGAGCTTCTGGGTTGTGTGTAATGTTGTTTCTTAATCTGAACATTGGTTATATAGTTGTATACTTGGTGAAGGTTTATTGAGATGTAAACTTACAAGATACATCCTTAGACGTATACTGGAATATATTTCATTTTTTAACGTTTATTTATTATTTTTGAGAGACAAAGAGAGTATGAGCAGGGGAACGGCAGAGAGAGAGAGAGAGACACAGAGTCAGAAGCAGGCTCCAGGCTCCAAGCTGTCAGCACAGAGCCCGATGCGGGGCTCGAACTCACAGACCGTGAGATCATTACCTGAGCCAAAGTTGGCACTCAACCAACTGAGCCACCCAGGTGCCCCAATGGAATATATTTCAATAACAAATTTTAAAAAGGGGTAAGTCTTGATTACCAACTTGAAAATTCTTGAGGTCCCAAAACATGATGAAGAACTATGTGAGGTAACACAGAGCAAATTTCAGACTTAAGATCTGAACAGACTTTGAGTTTGATGGTGCCTTACACATTACAGTTGCTGAATATATGTGTGTTGGTGGACCACTATGCTTTAATCGGTTGCAATTATTTTAAAACATGATGTTAACACTTCACAATAAAACTAGGTATGACAAATCACACTTTATAAAACTCCTTAAAGGTTTTCTCTTGGAGTACTGAGTGGTGCCTAATAAATCTTTCTTAAAAACATGGAAGGCTGATAATGCCCATTAAAGTGCACATATTCAGTTTCAAAGGACATTGCTAACTCCGATGCTTTATCTCTATTAGTAATTTCTATCTGGCTTCCATCCTCTACTTAAATGGTGTTCACTGAATTTACAAAGGACAATAATTTGTTTTATCATTAGGATGATGCATTGCCCTAACAGATTGGTAGCTCACTGTTGTTAGTGCTGTCATTGTTGCTCTTGTTGTTATGTCACAGAGAAAATTTATTTTATAGTGATTAAAAATTTATTTAGGAATATGTGTTATTTTAGCAAGTGGATAGACACTGTTATATTGAAATGAAGAGACTTACCTCAAGTGCTGCAAAAGATTTTTTTAAATTTTTGTGTTTTTCTCATGTTTATTTTTATTTCTGTACGTGTGTGTGTGTGTGTGTGTGAGAGAGAGAGAGAGAGAGAGAGAGAAAGAGAGACAGAGAGAATGAGTTGGAGAGAGGCAGAGAGAAGGTGACTGAAGATCCAAAGAGAGCTCTGAGCTGATAGCAGAGAGCCAGCAGGGGGCTCGAACTCATGAACTCTGAGATCATGACCTGAGCTGAAGTTGCACGCTTAATGAACTGAGTCACCCAGGGACCTTTGTTGCAGAAGATTTTTTTTTTAATAAATGGATCATTTTCTCAGTGAGGTCTGGGAATAAAAATATAATGTCATACATAGAGAAATTAAAATTTTTTCAAGTTTGTATACAAATAAAGCACTCTGATCATTATAATTTGTCAGCTTTCAATTTAAAGATTTTTTTTGTGGGGCGCTTGGGTGGCTCAGTCGGTTAAGCGTCTGACTTCAGCTCAGGTCATGATCTTACAGTTCGTGGGTTCAAGCCCCACATCTGGCTCAGTGCTGACATCTCAGAGCCTGGAGCCTACTTCGAATTCTATGTCTCCCTCTCTCTTTGCCCCCCCCACTCACGCTCTATTTCTCTCTCTCTCTCTTTCTCTCAAAAATAAATTTAAAAAAATTTTAAAAAAAAGATATTTTGTAATCTATACTAGACTTTTTATAGACTTATCCTTGGATTAGATTACATCAGTCTCATAAATGTAAAATAGTTTTGTTTTTGTACTCTTTGTGGCCTGTGGCACTCATCTATTTTGTATTAAGAATATAACTCATATGGGGGTGCTGGGCTGGCTTAGTCAGTAGAGCATGCAGCTCTTGGTCTCAGGGTTTTAAGTTCGAGTCCCACATTAGGTGTAGAGATTACTTAAAAATACAACCATAAAAAAAGAATATAACTCATATGGAAATATTTAATGCCTAATTAAACCTTACCTATATATAAAGGTTAATTGGTAGGTGTCATTTTTCTCATATGGGCCAAAAAATATTTTTACTGAATGTTGTGTTTTCAGTCCTTACTTCAGTATTGTATAGAAGTTTTCTGAAAAAATTTTCTGCCACCTTTTGCTCACATGCAAATCTAATTGATGTATTTTGTTCAAGTCTGCCTCTGTTACCTTTTTGAACATCTTTTATTTCCTTGGGGGCTCAATTTTTGTCCCTCTTTTCCTGAAACTCTAACTGTTTCCCCCCCACCCCCAGTGACCTCTCCAATAAGGGTTTACATGCCCTCTTCAGATGCAGTCCCAGGAAAGTCTTGAGCCTGTTCTGTTTGATGAGCATGTCTTCTGTACTGATCCCAGGTGCCTCCATAAGCCTTTGTTGAGGGAATCTCTGGAGGAATGAGCTAGGTTTAAAAATCGAGTTGCATTTTAAAGACATGAATCACCAGCATCTGAAAAATACATCAGGGAAAGTAGAATAAATGAAGGATGCTAAGAAATAAAAGTTAGAGAGGTTGAGGGTTGGGCTGTTGAGGTTTTCAAATGCAAACCTGGAGGTTTTGGATTTCAGAGAATTTGGGAGATGTTGTAGAAAGCAATGGAGAAAAATTAAGTTCAAACAATTTATGACTGATTATTGTTTGTAGAAAGCACATTCTAAGTTTATAAGGATATAAGAAAGAAGAGTGGCTTTGAATTATGTACAAATTAGATTTTACAAAGCAAAAGCCCTATTGTACTTAGTAATGCAGATTAAGATCATTAGGTTTGATAGGGAAGTTGAGGTGTTTTTCAGTACATCAAGAATCAGAAACAGTTAAATATGTTGGATACCTTTACCCTAGTCTTCGTGACCATCATCTAATATAGCATGCAAACATCATGTCGTTTTTAAGTATTAGAGAATCTCTGAATTATATATAGACTAGCTCCTCGTGTAAATTTTATTTAAAATCATTACTACCTAGGTATTTTGAAACATCACTTGAGATTTTAACCTGCTCCAACCTGTCTTGTAACTTGTCCATCAAGTCATTCAGGGCAAAACTTAGATTTTTGTCTTCTTTTCTCACAACAATGTGGGACTTTTGGTCATAATATATGATAAGTTCTTACAGTGAATGATCTTCATCTTAATGTTTGTTTTCTATGATTGTACAAGAATCGTACGTAATTTCTTTGTCCAGACCCAATACTTTGGTAGGCCTCCAAGAAAGCACGTTTTCAATATCACCCCTCAGTAAGAGTGATTTTAGTCACATGGGAATTAGGGTCACAATGCTTGGTAAAAATTAAGCAATAGTAATGATAATAATTAAATATAAATCTTTTATATTTGAATTTAAACTTGCATTTCCTTATGCTTTCATTGAAAAATTATACTTCACTATCTCCAGGGACTCTGATATAATAGTAACTCACCATTCTGTTAAATAGCCAACCTTTCTCCAATTATTCCAAAGAGTCGGCATTGAAAACCAAAAGGGCTACCATTTACTTTGACTTCTTGGCATTTTTAATCTCCTGTAATATTACATTTTCAAGTTAATTTTAATCCAGAAGATTTTGACATGCAATAAAATATTTAAGCAATTCCTTTTGTTAAAGTCAGAAAGTACAATACACTGTTTAAACATAATCTTCATGAAATTTTGCTGTTGTGCATATTATATGAACCAAATATTAAACTTATCTTTGCTGCTGGATGGATTTATTAATAAACTCTGTCATTTGACATGATTACAGCCAAAAGTTTTTGGCTAACTGAAAAAATTGTTAAAATCAGGAGTAATACGTACAAATCATAACCTTTAAATTTTTTCTTACTTCAACAGTAAGAGATATGTATCTATTTGCCAAGCTTTCTTTGAGTTTAATCCCTTTATGACAACCATGATTGACTGGTTTTCAGTTTCGGTGTTCAGTTTCGTTTATGTGATAATAAAGCAAGATTCTAAAGATACCCGTGAAACAAGCTGAATACAGAATCCTCTTAAGAGGTTGTTGTGTCATGTTTTGAACCTTACCCCAGCAGTTTTCTTACTTTTGTTTACTTTTCAGAGCCCTCAGGTTTTCTTTATATTTTTTCCAGAGATCTTGTAACCAGTTGGAGAGTTGGGCTGCAGTGGGTTTATGCTTCCATAGTGTAAATGACTTTGTTGTCCTTTTATTTTTTCACTTTTAATTTTAATATGAACTCAAAGACAAAAGATACAAAAATAGTATAGGTTTTCCATAAGTGTATTTTCAAGTTCACTAATCGTTTATATGTTATTATTTTGCCTGTGACGTTATCATTCCTGTCTCTCTTAGCTTGTATATGTATGTGTACATATGCATGTATTCTGAACTTGGCTAAGGTACTTGTCTGTCAGAATTCACCAAGGTAAAATAACTGTATTTTCCTTTCTCATTCATAAGTAAATTGTGGAGTGATGCATTAAAGTTCTAGAAATGTCCTGTCTCATCACATTTTTACCCATTATCTTGACCCCTTAATTCCTTTGATGACATTCTAACTCCATCGTTCCTTTTCCATCTATTAGTTGGCATTTTACTATGAAGAAGAGCTCTTTTCCTCCATCTATGTATTTATTCATTTATTTATATTAATTTGGAAACATGGATTCTTATTTTGTTCAGTGAGCTCTAATCTCATATTATTTATTTTGATGTTCAAATTTTGCCATATTTGGCCTGTATGAGTCCCTCCTAGCTGGCTTTTGTGTGCTTTGATGTGTTCTTATGATTCTTAAAAGTTTTTTAATGTTTTTTTTTTTATTTTTGAGAGGAGAGGGAGATTGCAGGTGGGGGCAGGGCAGAGAGAGAGAGAGACAGAGGATCCTAAGTGGGCTATGTGCTGGCAGCAGAGAGCCCCAAAGGGGGCTTGAACTCACAAACCCCCTGACCTGAGCTGAAATCAGATGCTTAACTGATGGAGCCACCCAGGTGCTTCTTCATGATTTTTCAAGAACTTGTTTCCTGGCACAGAGTCTCAACAAGAGTGTCAGCCATTTTTCTAATGAGTCAGATTTCCTTTTTGTTTTAGAAAGTACAGTCTAGATGCTAGGTACATCACGTTGTTGGGGAACTATCATCTCTTTCAGTGGGCTAAAACAAGAAATACCCAGACACATGCATGCACACACACACCTACTTTTACTTACCTGAGAACTCCAATTTCCACACTAAAGAGTTTATTCTGGTGTTTCTTTTCCATCTTTGTAACTCTCTTTCCCAAGAGTGAACAAACTTTCACCATTTATCTCTAATATACTTACTCGTTCACACCTTGGATACAAAATTAGTTGCAGAATTCCTAGCCCATGCCACTACAAATAGAAAAGCTACTAACTAGAGTTAGGTATTTGTTTACACTGCTTCTTTGAGGCAGTATTTACACACAGTGAAGTGTTCAGTTATGAGGAATACAGTTTATTAAATTTCGATGATGTGCGCAATTCTGTAATGATTACCCTATTCAGAAAATAGGGCATTTCCACAGTCCCAGAAAGATTCCTCCTGCCCACTTAGAGCCAACCCGTACCCCTCACTGGCTGCCTCTTTTTTAATTATATCACCATGTATTACTTTCACTTGATCTTTGAACATCATAGAAATAGAGTCATTTAGAGTATACTTTATTGTATCTGACTTTTCTCACTCAATATTTTATCTCAACTCTTCTTTAGATTTATTATTGTCATTCTGTATCACTATTTCATTATTTTTTTTATGTGTGTAGCTCCTTTTCCTGGATGTACCATAGTTTATTTTTCTTGTCGATGGATGTTTGGGTTGTGTCTGATTTTTAGCTATTATGGATAAGGTGCTATAGACATTCTTGTGCAAACAGTTTTGGTCAGTATATGTTTTGTTTTTGTTTTTTGTTTTTGTTTTTGTTTTTTTTGTTTTTGTTTTTTGTCTTGGATACATATCTAGTGGACATCCTGAGTCAGAGTAGGAATTGCTTAACCTCATAAGAAAATGTTAAAATATTTTTCAGTGTGGTTGTACCATTTTATGCTGTTGCCAGCAATGTATGAGAGTCCCATTTGCACCACATACTTTCCAACATTTGGTGGTGTTGGGTGTTGAGTTTTGTTTTTGTCTGTGTTTTCTTTAGCCATCCTAGAATTTGTGACATGCTATTACATTATATTTTAGTTTGAATTTCCCTGAGGAAAAAATGATCTTGAGCTGTTTGACCCATAGGTATTTAGAAGTAAGTTGATAATTCCCCCAAATTTGGGACTTTTCTAGATCTAGTCTTTTTTATTGATTTCTAATTTCATTCCATGGTGGTCAGAGCACATACTCTCTATGATTTGAAAGTTTGGTTTGTGTTCATCTGTGTTGTGTTCGATTTACTCTTGAATGAATATGTGTTCTAAAGTTTTGTGGGTATATTGTTCTATATATTCTGCTTAGGTCAAGTTGATGAGGTTATACAAATATTCATGTATTTTTTAATTCTCTTGAAGTCTACATTGTCTAATAGTAATATATACATGCCAGGTTTCTTAGAAGCATTATTTTCATGGCATATCTTTTTCCCCCTTGTCTTGCCTTAATAGGATAGACAGCCTATTTTTAAAGATTTCATTTTGTTTACAGTAACGACAAGGTAACTACATCTAACATTCTGACATTTAGATACATTTGTTTTGCTATTTTACTGGTCGATCTAGAGATTACAATATACATCTTCAAGGTATCTCAAGAAAAATTCAAATATTTTTCTATTTCATGAAAAGCATAAGAAACGTAAACCTTCATAACTCCATTTACACCTCTTACTGGTTTTGATTTTGTTGGCTTCCATTTTTCTATGACACTTCTTCTATCAAGAAAATAAAATGTATGGCACTAAAAAGTTGTCGTTTACATTTCCCCAGACACTGACATCCTCTGATGCTCTTCATTTCATCCTTAACATTAGAAGTTTTATGGTACAGTTTTCTGTTAGGTTGAAGAAATTGCTTAAGCATTTTTTTTTTAACTCAGGTATGTTGTTTTAAAAATGCATTTATTTCAGCTTCGTTTTTGAAAGACATTTCCACTGGATATAAGATTCTGGTTTTAAAGATTTTTTTCAGCAAGTGAAGTATGAGATCTAGCCTCCTTTGATAGAACATAGTCATCATTCGTATTAATTGTTCTCATGCACATAATGTGTTGGCTTTGAAATTTTCTGGTTTCATTTGACTTTCAGAAGTTTGATTGTGTGTCGAGGCATGCTTTCTTTGTATTCTACTGCTTTGGGTTTTCTGGGCCTCCTGAATCTATAATGAGTATTTCTTAACAAAATTTGCAAAAAAAATTGGCCTTTTTTTTTTTTTTTTTTTTTTTTTTTTTTTTCAGATTTTTTTCTGCCTCATTCTCTTGATTGTTTTTTAGGACACCAGTTAGATGTATCTTAGACCATTTGATATTGCCCCACAGATCACTGAGTCTCTCTTTGGGTTTTTCAGTATTTATTTTTTTCCTGTTCTCCTGATGAGTTAATTGCTACTGATCTAAGTTCAAGTTTGTTGAAAGTTTTATGTCCTTTCCACTGGATTTTTCATTTCAGTTAATGTTCTTTTTATTTCTAGACTTTCTGAGTGGTCTGTTATAAAAAGAACTTCCATTTCTGTCCTGAGATTTCCCATCACTATACTCATCATGACCAAAGCTTTTTTTAAGTATTTGAACATATTTCTAAAATCTGATCTTTGCTTGCTAATTCCATTAGGAGTCATTTCAAGGTTGATTTCTATTAACTGCTTATCTTCTTGACCATGAGTCACATTTCAGTGTTTCACATCTAATAGATTTTGATTCTTTAATAGACAGTTTGGGTTAGACGTAAAATTTTTAGAGACGCTAGGTTCTGCTTTCTTGCTCTGATTACTGTTGATTTTGTTATAGCAGGTGGTTACCTTTACTGGACTCAAACTCTGTCTCCCTGAAATGGGCAGCAGCTGAAATTGCTGCCTAATTATTTTAGTCTTCCATATGTTGCTCCCGGAGTCTCCCTTGCCCAGGCATACATAGTCTGAAGGTCAGCCAAGGGCTTGAGTGGAGGTTAGATGCAGATTTCCGGAGCTCCCTTGTCTTTGTTTTTTCCTTGTCTGGAAATTCCCTCCTTAATTTCCAGCTGCTCAGTCAGTCTTAAACTTTATCTCTGACTCTTCAAGCCTATAAGACTGTTTTGCATTATGATGACTGAAAAGTGCCCTAGGGTGGAAAGGTGTTTCATTGTTCACAAAGTGATATTCCCTTATTTCCAGACTCCCGTTACCTTTACTTTCTGCCTGCTTTGTACTTGATTTCTTCATGAGTTTTAAAAAGGAAATATTCACAATGTCAATGAAAAAAAAAAAAAAACCTAAACAGAGGCAGTGATATTACAATCTTTTAACAATGTATTTATTAATCAAATGAAATCGGTGATAAAGTTTTTCTGACCTTGAAAACAATATTTGAACTTAGAAAAATCAAAGTGTGAATTATCTCTGGTGGTAAATCAGAGGCTATCATTACAGGTGAAATTTTAAGTTAGAAAAAAAAACAAATTAATATTCCATGACTCTTTATTTTTAATGATAGAAATTATTATGTCCAAGAAATTACTACCTGCGAATGTGCTTTGCACTGCTAGATGGACTTAAATTGTAACACATTCCAGTTGTCCTGATTTACTATTAACAGAACAGAGATAGGTAATATATCATTCTATTCAACTCTTTGTATTGAATATAAATTGTACACAGTGTCCAAAAATCATCTGTGTTACTTGCTGTGTCTAAACAAAGATGTAGCAAATTGCATTTCTTCAATTACGTTGTTTACATCTGATCCAGGCTGATTTGTAAAGTGGCACAGAGCATCCATCAGGAACAGGGAAAGCTGATAGCTTTGTGGTTCTCATTAGGGATTTTAAAAAATAGATATTTTGTTCTTTGAATTGGTAGGAATGGAGGAAGAAGCATTCAGATTTATTCATTACTTATTTATTGCATGTCTGAGAGGCATTTACAAACTTACCATTGTATTTAACCTCAGAGCAGTTACCTTTTATTTGTTTATACTTAGGTTAAATGCCAAACCTTGGCTGATAAATTTGCTAAAAATTAGCAAGATGAAATTTGTGGTTTCGATGTAGTTGTATTAAGTCAGATAACCATCTACCAAAACAGTTACTCAAATTATTTACCCTTGTAAATATTCTGTATTAGTCAGCAGATGGCATGCATCGTACATTAACTATTCCACCATGTTATGGCATGTACTTCAGAACAGAAAGCATCTGGTTTTCTCCGAAAGACGCATTATCCCCTCATTTGTAGTTTAGTGTTAATTCATGAACTATTTAGTGATAATCGAAGAAGGTGATATTTCATCTTCATTTAGTTCGTATAGCAGATTCAATCAAGAACAAGATGGGGTAAAAATACATTCAGCAGTTGCTTAGGAAGCTTCAGCCGCTAGAAAAAAAAACAGTCCTGAGGAATTGTTTTCCTGCTTTGGCTAGAGGCTTGCACAGGAGGAAAGAAGCCTTTTGAATGCAGTTTCTGAGTGCCTTGCATGGATTTTAGGAATATAAAAACCATTTCCTGTTGGATGTGAGTAAGTGCATACATTCAAAATCCAAGAAACGAGTAAATCAGCGAATAGGGGCAGGTTAATGTGCTTCGCAATCCTCTTTTTAGGATAATGTGGCAATAGCCTAATTGGAAAATCTCTTTATATGTAAAACTAGGCACGTGTTGACAGGCTACCCTTCGGGTGATTTCAGAGGGGAATTTGGCTGGTGATGCTCTTACCTAACATAGCCTCGCATATTCCTTGTCACACTGATATCCATCTGTCAGCCTGGCCTGATGCCTATTCCCAAGGTATTCGGTCACTCTTTGCAGGACCTGAGTTGTAACTGTCAAAGCTCTCTCCAGGGAGCTAAGTCACACAATATATAAGTGAGAGAACCCATAGAGAAACAAAACCACAAACTGCATATACCTCAATGGTCAAAATGGAGATGATGTCTCTCTGCCTCCCCTCATACCCGAATTTTTTTAATCTGTTACCCAGAGAATGACTTCCTTAGGCTGAGACTGATGCCTTTTTAACCATGAACTTTCTTGAAGGACAGTTGTATTTGAAGGGAAGCAGACAGACTATATAGGTTCTCTTAGAATATTATAAGTCTTTTATTCCTAAATATAGAGGTTAATTAAATAGCCGTTGAAAATAAAAAACAAAAAATTCCCCTCAAAAACATTCTAAAAGAAGTTAACATTTTTGCTTTATATATGAAGAAGTAAACCGGTACATATTTCCTTGAGGAAATAGCGTATCTTTCAATCACTCAGTTTATCTGCATATTAATTATTATACCTCTTCCCAGTTAGATCTGTGGTTCATTGAAAGGAATGTTGCCAGTTTCAAACAAGAGTAAAATACTTGAAATTAAAAAAACAAACAAAAAAAAAAACCGAAAACAAACAAACAAAAAACCACACAAAAAAACAGAAAACATTACCCCAGTGCCTAAAGCATTTCGGGGTTTGATTATTCAATGTCTGTGTTTAGAGTTAAAGGTGATCAAGGACATTAGTGAAAATGTTACATATTCAATTTGATTGATATTCTTCAAAAGACTTGAGAAACATGAAATATGCAGCCAAGATGAAAGGTTTCTTGATTTTACCGTGTAGGTAGGACTGGGTACGTACGTGGGAGTTCTGAGTGGGATGCCATTCTAGCTGCTGACTTCGAAGATGTTAAAAGTTCTACTTGGCGGTTGTTATTGATAGATGAGTGCATTTTGCTGCCCATTTCTTTTTTTTTTTTTTTTCATGAACTGCTAGGAGCACTTGTTTGTTTCTGGTGTTGCCCTTTTATCTATTTCTTAAGGAAAACTGGGACATGTACAGGAAGTGAGGAGATGTGAGCCAAGTAAAACTGTAGCTCTTCTGTGTCCGTGAGATAGGGGGAGAAATCTGTTTTGTAAAACGAGCTCTCTGTACTTGAGGGTTATGCTCGGGGTCTCTCTTTGTCAATTGGCTTGCATCCCAAGTTTCCTTTGGCCTAAGGCAGCACCAATTCAATAGTTTCGTAAGAAATTATGTCCCTGTTTTGAAGGAATTTGTCCCATATAGGTGCCTTGAGGTTATTGGCTGCTTCAGGAGAACCTGTTTTCATGGGCGAGTAAACTGACATGGCTAAAAGAAAAAAGTCACCGATAACTTCTCCAAGAGACAGGAAATGGTTGCCATGAGTGCTGTGAGTCTGCTTTACTGTAATGACAAGATATATAAAAATCAGATTGTCACTCCTGCCTGGTACATGCAGGTGACCTGCGGCCACAGTCAGGTCATTAGACCTGTAGGTGCCAGATACTGCAGGATTTGGCATCAGGCCTGTGTTATGCTCTGAAGCCAGCTGGCTGAGCATTAGGGAGAACCAGGGAGACTTCACCTAATTGGGGGTGAAAACATGGCCATGTTAAAAGATGCATAAGAAAGAGACCAGTCTTTTTATAACTAAATATAATCATTTTGAGTAAGAGAATGGATATCAAACATCAAATACATGAACTTACTCTCCATTTCTCAAAATTTTCCCTATCTCATCTTACCTCAGAACCCGCTTACTCAGCAGAGGCACTAGGCAGCATGTGATCATGTCACTCTGTCACCTCGTCTCCTTCTCAATGAAATTCAGGTGTCTAAACAGAAAGGAATGATGGCCGATTTCCCCCCTCTTTCAGCAGAAAGCCAAGGAAATGCTTTCAGAAAGATGAAAACTACACTTCTGTGTCACCACAAATCATCTATATAACCCTCAAAGCACAAATATTGCACTTCTTTGTGTCAGCTGTTTATTGCTTAGGTTAGGACAGGAATACATTTTCTACGTCAGTACTTGATTAGGTGAAAAATTCCCTGCAAGTGGAAGCTGAGTTACTTGTCAAGAAATGGGTTGTATTGAAAACAGAGCTGAAGCCCTCATGAGATAATTAATGTTAACTGTTCAAGAAAAATTTCACAACAGAATGGTATTAACAGACTTGAAGTTGATCTGGAATGTGCTTTCCCAAACCGTCAAGTATTTGAAATGATCATTTAGGCAATGTGCCTTTCAGAAATGTGGGTCAAGAAATATCCTTGCTAACAGACAAAATCATAAATGTTACAATAAAACTAGAGTTTCTACCTACTGATTGCTTCTTTTGTGCCAGGTATTCTAACATTCTATGAAAATTCTCTCTGATACTATCGCAGTCATGCAAGTTACTCTCCTTTTACAGATGATTAACCTGAAGGTAGAACCTCATTCAAATTGAGAAATCTCTGGTTCAAAACCAGGTACTGTCTTCAGCATAAAACCTAGATACCATCCGTCCACATTTAAGTCACTCTGCTACATGCATCCTTTGCCGGTATCCTAAATCAAGTTTCTGTATATGTGTTTTAAAATTTGAGATCCAATTTTGATTTTCCCATCCCTGTGATCAGTGTCATTGCTTAATTTACTGCTAGGTCTGGTAAAATATCTGCCAGTACATCTGCTAGAGTGTTGAGTGTTGCCATCGGGATGAACTGTTTTCTTGTTGTTGTTGTTGTTGATGTTGTTTTAACTGGCTTGAGATTTAGATTATTGGCTTCACCGTGGAACCTTAGGGAAATGTAATGGATTTATCCATGTATAAATAAAATTGCTACACTTCATTCTGCATTTGGTCTTAAGAAGGCTGGTGGGTGGCATCTTGACAGTATGGGGATTAGTACTGATGGATAAGTCTTTGAAATATTGAGACTTTTATACATTTTTTTTATTTAAAAAAAACCCACAGATACCATCAAAAATAGATAATTAGGTCATAAGAGCTCTCAATACCTAGATTTCCATCACATTTTTCAAAACTCTGCCTGCCAGGCTGACATCTTTTAAAATAGAACAAAACCCATATTAGAGTGTCTACATTGTGAAGGGATGTAGCACAGAAGACTTGGGGCATATTAAGGAATGAGTGTTAAAAACCTTTTTTAGGGCGCCTCAGTGGTTCAGTAGGTTAAGCCTCCAGTTCTTGATTTTGGCTCAAGTCATGATCTCACCATTTGTGAGATCCAGCCCTGCATTGGGCCTTCTTGGAACTCTCACCTCTTCTCTCTCTCTGCCCTCCTCAACTTGTGCACACACATGCACACACTCTATCAAAATAGATAAGTAAACTAAAAAAAAACTTTTTTAAAAAAGTTAACTTTGAAGTATAGTAGCTGTACTGTTAAATTAGTTTCAGGTGTACAATGTAGTGATTTGGCAATTCCATACCTTACTCGATGTTCACCATAACTATTGTCATCATCTGTCATCATACAGTGTTATTATGATATTATTGATTATATTCTGTATGCTGTACTTTTCATGTCGGCGAATTACTTATTTTATAACTGGAAGATTGTACTTGTGCATCCCCTTCAACTATTGTCCCCATCCCCACCCACCTCTCCCTTGCCAACCACCAGTTTCTTCTCTGTATTTAAGAATGTTTGTTTTTTTGTTTCATTTTTTTTTTTAGAATCCACATGTCAGTGCAGTCATATGTAAGGTATGTCTTTCTCTGACTTACTTTACTTAGTTTAATACCCTCTAGGTCCATCGTGTTGTCACTAGTGGCAAGATCGCATTTTTTCCTATGACTGAGTAGTATTCCAGTGTATATGTATACCACATCTTCTTTGTCCTTTCATCTATAGATAGACACTTGGGTTGCTTTCGTACTTTGGCCATTGTAAAAAATGTGTCAGTAAACAAATGAGTACGTATATCTTTTCAAATTATTGTTATTATTTTTTTGATAAACACTCAGTAGTGAAATTATTGGATCTCATGGTATTTGTTTTTAATTTTTTGAGGAACTGCCATACTGTTTCCACAGTGATTGCACCAATTTACATTCCCACTTTTGAAAAGCATGGAAAATGTTGGAGTGCCAACCTGGAGGGCTAGAGAGTAAGGTGAGCAGATGTGAGACTTCCTTTAAATTAAAAGATCCACAAAGTGTTAGCCTTTGTAAAAGCATCTCGATAGTGGCATAGCTTCTTCCATTTTGTGTTGGTTGTGAGTTTAAAGTAGACAGAGACAGAAGAAAATAAAACATACACATAACCAATGCTTGCTGTAAATAAAAAAAAATGTCAATATGAAATAATATTGAGCTTTCCATTCAAACTAACCTATCATTTGATAACACTATTCCTAGCAGTGAAGGCATAATATATCCACTTACTACTTTTTAGCTCTAGATTTACTTTCTATCTCACCATATTTATACCATCTTTCTTCCCCAAACATGGGTAGTACAGTCTTGCATCTTTCACTGCAAACCTACTAGCATCGTCTGATTTGCCACTTCCCCTGGCTCTACATCTCCTTCTGTTCATCTGGTAAAATGTCCCCAATGTTCAAAAGTCACCTCTTCCAAAAACCCTTTGTGAACATCCCCACAAGCTGTGTGTGAACATCCCCACAAGCTGTGTATGAACACTTTTTCTTTCTTTGATCTCTCAGATGTCCAAATTGTCGATACTATTACATATCCTAGCATTTTGTCTTTGGCATAATGGTTCCTAGATTCTAGGATCTCCCTTTTTTTCTGTCAATTAAGGTGATTTTCTTTTTGGTCGTGCTTCCTGGCACCTTTCCCATTTTTCTATTTTGAAAAAGGTTGAAAATTTGCATTTCTGGGGTTGCTAATTCTGTCTTGCTCTGGGAATTGTTTTTGTATCCTTTGAGAGTTGAACTTGTTTCCTCTTATTTTTTCACCTTTTCTGGACTTGAAATATCTCTGGACCATGTTTGTTTTATTCTTTTTAGTTTGAATATCATGGTCCTTTTTTTGAAAAAAAATTTAATGTTTATTTTTGAGAGAGAGAGTGTGAGCAGGAGAGGGCCAGAGAGAGACACACACACACAGAATTTGAAGCAGGCTCCAGGCTCTGAGCTGTCAGCACAGAGCCTGACGTGGGGCATGAACTCATGAACTGTGAGATCATCATCTGAGGTGAAGTCGGACACTTAACTGACTGAGCCACCCAGGCGCCCCAAAGATCATGGTCCTTTATAACAAAGTTTCAGTCAAATTATATGTTGAGAGGTTCTACATTCTCAGATAAAATCACCTGCTTCCAGATACCATGTTCTATTCTAGATTCATAAAGTCCAGTTTCTTGCTGGTATTATAAGTAGTAGTATAAGTTGAACAGATTTTGAGCTTTTACTTTATCAGTTGTTATCTTTTGGTATGTACTTATGTGTATAATATCCAGCCAGTGCATTGGAGTGGATTTTACCCTCATTTTTCTAGCAGGTGTCCTCTTGTGGTCTATATACCACATCCCCTTAATTTCAGTTGGTAATTCTCAGGTCACCCATTCCCTTTGTCCCAGAGTTTTATCACATCCATTTCACCCCCTATTTTCTAGTGGGTGGAAGTTAGTTAGCACTTTTACATGCTGTCTCTTCAATAGTCAGTGATGGAATTATCAGTACTGAAAGTTATGAATTTATTGTGAACTCTACATGTCACAGAACATGATTTGTAGCAAATGACCGAATGCTATGTTGTATCTCTCTGACAGTTTTAAGAACTGCATTAATGAGAGATTTTTGTTCTTCTCCTTTGGAGGTCACGGGAGTCACACTAAGGATTCCATTTCAGTTCATTCCTTCTCTCTTATTTTTTTTTAATTTTTTTAAACATTTTTATTTATTTTTGAGAGACAGAGAGAGACAGAGCATGAGTGGGGTAGGGGCAGAGAGAGGGAGACACAGAATCCGAAGCAGGCTCCAGGCTCCGAGCTGTCAGCACAGAGCCTGACGTGGGGCTCGAACTCATGAACCATGAGATCATGACCTGAGCCCAAGTCGGACGCTCAACCGACTGAGCCACCCAGGTGCCCCCATTCCTTCTCTTGAGGAATCTTCTCCATTCCCCTCATACCTGACATCTCTTCTTGTCATTTCTCTCTCTCTCTCTCCCAAATGTTTCCTCTGCTTCAAACATATTCAAGAAATAGCAAGTCTCATGAAAACTCGGGCCCACTTTCTCTCCTTCCCTCTCGATAAAGCTTTCTGATGAAGTAAGTTCTACTTCCTGTCTTCACTATTTCTTGGTTCCTAATTGCTTCCTCACCAAAAGAAATGGGGCTTTTTTTCCCTCACCTTTCTGGGAAAATGAGCAACAAATCACTAAATCCAATGATCATTTTTTCCTGTTATTTCCTCTTAGAACTACTTCTTTCTCAGGTTTCGGTAAGACTATCCATGTTTGTTTTCTTTATATCTTTCTGCCAATTATTTATTTTCCAATGCGACTTTCTCTTCCTATAACTATGCTTGCATACAAGTGTCCCTAACACAGAGTTCTGTCTTTTTACATTGCTTAGGTCCTCCATATTCATCTTATGCATTCTTACAGGGAAATCTCATGCATACACATGGCTTCACCTGGTTGAAATCCTGATGTAGACACCTCATCTAGACTTCATTCTGGAGTTCTCATACCTGTATCCACTGTTTATTGCCTTGTCACTTCCTGCAGCTTCACAGATTACTTAGTCCAAAATCCCGGAATGATTATTTAGTTTTTGTCTTAATGTTCTTCTCTGGCAGTCTTATCTCTTGACTTCGATGCTCTCCGTTTTCAGATCTTTGCCTACGTAGCTTCCTTTCTGCCCTTCAAATCCTAATTGCCCTTACCACTTGACGGTACTACCCTTGCCTTTAAACGGGAGCCCTGTGTATTCTGGTGGCCATGGTAGCACGCTTGCAAGTGTTGAGGATGGAAAGATGGAGTAGTTATAATCTTGATTCTCTGCCTGTAAAGGTCATTATTTCCCCAGATACTGGGTATTATCTAATACTAAATACGGCTCTTCCCTTGTCTCTTGTAACCATGTGATAGATGTAAATGATCTTGGGGCGGTCAGAGCCAAAATTGGCAGTTAATTAGTTTTAGGTACTGTGTACCAAATGTGTCACAGGCCGCTACTTAATTTTTTCAACTGTGAAACGCAGTAGAACTTGAAGGCACTACTTTAAAGATTACAAAGAAAAAGAAAAGAAAAGAAAGAAAACAGGTAGAGGTTAGTTAGCCTTCCTAAAGACCACCTCTGATATCTGAAGTCCAGTGTTCATCCTTTCCACTAGAGCACATAGGTTCTTTATAGGTTTGGGCAAAAAAATCCTATAAGTAACCCTTTTGTTTGTTAATGTGACCATCTGCATAGTTATGAGAGAGCATCAATACCCTCAAAATTTTAAATAATCTATATCCTCAGACAAGAGTCAACATCTGTAAATATACTCAGAATCACCTACCAGTATAAAGCATGGAATAATTATACTATGAACTTGGTGATACTATCTTTAAGGACACAGTACCCCAGTAAAGCTTTTATTTGGGGATATGTTCGATTCATTCTGGAAAGGTTAATGATTTTTTTTTCACTATATCTGGACAAGAGTGAGTATTACCTAAGACTGGCGATAATTAAATGTGGAGAAAAATGGAACTTGGTAGTCCTTTTCAGAGGGTCACATATCTCAAACAGTTTTCGAAGGCCACAGATTTTCTAAAGTGAGACCAGACAACCATTTGGAGAAAAAACAAAACAGCATTTGAAAATGTAGTGAAAAAAATTCAAAATCAAAAAACTGTAAACATATTTGCAAATAGACTCAAGAACTTGTACTGAATGTTTCACGGAATCAAAATAACCGAGCAAATATTACTATATGAAAACAAACAAGAAAAATTCCCTTTATTTTTGTGGCAGATAATCAGTATGTATCCTCCAACACTTCCAGCACATTCATGATTAATAGTACTGATTGCTGTAGTGAATTGTTCAGCCCATGAAATTATGGTGAAGTATATTGCACCTTGGTGAAGAGAATTTCAAAGTGCTTTGGGAAGCCAGTATGGCTATTTCACCAACAAAGATCTAGCGTTTCACAAATTGAATGAGAGATGCATTTGACCTGCTATGAAGGAAAGATGCTCTTGATGGCAGTAGAATTCTTGTCATAGACATTCCCAGTGCGTGGCGGTATTTCAGTTTCAGCTTTTTATAGGATCTACCTCTGCCATGTGGGCAGCCAAACAGCACCTGAAAGATCACTCCCTGTTAGGAGAGCATCTAGATTGAAGCTGCACTTTAGAACAGTAACAATTGATAAACTTCATTTGTGCAAAGCGGCATCGGCATGGCTTTATTTGAATAATTTGAAGGGGGGGGCATTCACGTCTCCATTTCTGGGTGTACTCCAAGCCCACCCTCACACATGGAATTCCTCTAAATAAACCTAATGCTGGTAATCATCTGACTCATTAGCAAGTGCTTCTTCCTGCCTGAAACTGAGTGGGTGCAGTGGAGGACAGATCAATCTTTAAATCCAGTGGAATACACATCTGCTCTCTTTGCTTTCAGATTTTTTTTATGTCAGTAGCATAATTAAAAATAAAAATGTATTGCTATGTCAGGAGAGACAAGCTGCTTAATATACTTGGAAAGGAATATAATCATCTAATAATTAATAATCACACTAATGAAATATTTCAATATTTATATAGAATTTACCCTTTAGGTAGAAGGAAGAAAATCTATGTAGAAACCCCAAAAAGTCCCTTATGTTTTTATCTTTTTCTCTGCCTGGAATTCTTTGTACCCCGTCTCACTGCTTATTCCTCACTATTTTTAAGGCACTTCCTCATGCAAAGGCTGACCAGTTACTCTCTCCTCTGAGCATGTGGCTTTTTAAACATACCCCACAATTGGTATTTGTCCCAAATAGTCTTATACCATGCTTCCTCTTTTTCACTTTTGATAAAATAATGGTTTTAGAGAAATTCTCATGTATTTGCCTTAAATGCCCAGGTATAAATTGAGTCTCGTTATCTTTATCCATAGCATTGGACTGCTTCAAATGACTCCCCCTCACTAGTTCTTTAGAAATTGATTTATATGTAAGAAATCTTGGTGAATGACATTATCATAATATCCAGTACCACAATGTTAGATCATTAGGAATGACTGCATGCTGCCCTCTTCATTTGCTAATATTTTTAAAACATGTCAAACCTTTTCACTTCTGTCGCTCATTTCCTCTTTGCTCCTGCACTGGCTTTACCATCTCACTCTGAGCTAATACAGATCTCTTACAAGTGGCCTTGGGGGTGCTCATGATCTAGTCTCTTCTGTGTTACGGGGCCTCCTACTGGCAAGCTGGCTCCTGCTTGAACACATCAAGCAAGGGGTTTGTACCTGCTTCCCTATGCCTGGAAAGTCTTGGTATCACCTTGGTTTTCTACCAACCTTCCTTCGTGTCCGTGCTCGACTCCCGCCTCATCAGCGAGGAGTTTTTCCATCACCTTCCATGAAGTACCGTCATTAGCATTCCCTGGCCCCGCATCCTCATTTCTATTTCTGCCTAACATTTCTCACATTGGACACACTGTGTATTTATTTATTTTTCTGACACTGCCATGTGCACATAAACTCCAAGAGGACAAGGACTGTATCATTCCTCTTCTCTCCTCCCTGTGAAGTCCACACAGGCCCTGACATACAATAAGCATTCGGTAAGGATCGGTGAATACACAAAAAGTAAATTCAGCTGTGTTCTTTATTTTAAACACTGTTGAGTCCTGTATCCATTTAATGAACTAGTTTTATTTGTGTGGAATTTGTTTCTTAAATAATCTTGGAAGTTCTGTCTAGTTTCACTTTGCCAGAATAAGTGTGATTTTTTTTTCCAAAAAGACAAATCCCAGCTGGAAATTCTCTGGATATATCCAGTTCCAAATACAAGTAAAGCATATGTAGAGTGTAAGTATCCCAACTGTTTTATTAGACCCTAATGCTAGAGAAATATTTTAGAGCACTGTCTCTCAAAATATATAGTTATTATTTATATTTTATATACAGAAAGTAATGTAGCAATATATGCATCAAAACACCAATATAAAAATGGAAAACAAGATATTGATCACCTTAACATTACTTTAAATAATTTTATTTGTCATTAATACAGAGAAAAACTTTTTCTTTCCCATTATAGACCTTTGTTTTTACATTTTAGTTACTTGGTTGTTTAATATCCTAACATGTTTTATGGCTTGAGACATTAGATCTCACTGTAAACAATAATGAGTGTAAACTCATTCTTCTAATAACTTTGTCCATTATTTACATTTGTTTAAAGTCTGGTCAGAAATAATTAGGTTGGAGTTGTTTTTACTCCTTGTCTTATCTGAGAAACCCTTAACGGAGGTGCCAGCTCTCCATCTTCTTGGGCTTCTTTTGCACTTGAATTTCCCGTAGTATTTCCGCTCTAATGTTGCTTTTTAGAAATCTTATTAGGTCATAACCATTTTTAAAGGGTAGATTGGTTAAACCCAGACAAAATAATCAGTGAATGTTACTCAACCATATAGAACCTATGACTCGTCTCCCAACGCTTCTGACGAGCAGAGGTGGAGGGTGCGAGGTTTGTGGCTACTATAATTATAATTCCCTCTTGGGATGGAATTCTTGCATTGCTCCCAAATTCTTTGATGTACCCACTGTGACATGTGACCAATATGGGGTGACAAAATTACTTACAAACCTATAAATTAATATTAATGAGCTTTGGGTGCCTTGGTGGTGCAGATGGGTGAGTGTCACACTCTTGACTTCGGCTTAGGTCATGATCTCATAGTTCATGGGTTTGAGACCTACATTGGGCTCTTTGCTGATGGTGTAGAGCCTGCTTGGGATTCTTTCTCTCCTCTCTGCCCCTCCCCTGTTTGTGCTTGTTCTCTCTCTCTCTCAAAATAAACTTAAAAAATTAATATTGACAAGCTTAATTTCTTTCTTATTTTTAGAATTATATAGATATATAAACTGCCTTTTCCTATTCCACACAAACTGAGTATCTTGCAAATCTTTTGGGTTATACACCACCTACTTTGGCGAAAAGGGTAACTTAATGTGGTGGTAATGATGTATTATATAAAGATCCACATGGAATAATAGGTAGTGGAGCTTTTATTTAACCTCAATAAAATGTTAAAAAAAATAACAGTGTATGTCAGCGTGTGTCCAATTATTGTAGCATTAAAATGCTACGAACAACAGGATATCTGAAGGAATTGTAGAAATCCAGTCGACACTTTTGTGGTGGATGTGAGGGTTGTTTTGGGTCTGGGGAATGGAGCAGTGAACATCCTTTCTTTAAACAGTTGAACCAATTCAAATCTTTTGTTCTTTGGAAATATTAACTGATATCCCACTGACACTTTAGTTCTATCAGTGGCTTCCACATGGATCCTCTACACGGTTTTGGAATCTTTCCTTTGTGTGGAATCCGAGATGGTACACAAATAAAATGTCTTTACCCTGATTCACTGCTGGCGCTGGCAGATTCTGCTCACACCCCAGTAGGAATTAGATATCTCTACTAACATTTTTATATTTCTGCTCACATTTTCTATAGACGTGTTGAGCATTTCACACAGATTTTGTTTTCAAACCGTTATATTGATGATAAACATTCTGTTATGGATCGAATTGTGTCCGCCTACAAATTCATGTGTTGAAATCACTGCCTCACAATGTGACCTTATTTGGAAATAAGGTCCTTACAAAGATAAGCAACTTAAAATGAGGATATTAGGGCAGGCCCTGGTCAAATATGACAGTGTCCTTATACTAAGAGGAAATTTGAACAGCGACACGCTCCCAGGGAAGATGATAGAAAGACAGAGAAGATGACTGTCTCTAAACCAGGGACTGGAGCCTGGAACAGATTGCCCCTCGCAGCCCTCAGAAGAATCTAGTGCTGCGGATACCTTCATTTCAACTTTCAGCCTCTCTGTTAGACAGTAAGTGTCAGTTGGCTAAGCCACCCATGCTACAACACTTTATGATTGAAGCCCAAACACATTAATAAAAAAACCTTAGAGTGGCTTAAAGATACCCTGCCTACTTCATGTTCTTAACATCCTTTCCCCAGCCAGCCATGCAAATCTTCATGTGCCTGACTGGTTTGTTTTCTGCTTTGTGTCTCAGAAATTGTGTCTTCCTTGATATTTTATGACACTGTGGTATTGGTCATCTCTCTCTTAAACCACCACGGTTGCTCTTGAATTCCATGCTTGCTCTACTACAACCCAGTCCACATTCATCTACTGTAATTAATGTAATTACTGATATATTTGGGTTGGAACCAACTCTCAAGCTATATGCTTTCCTATTTACCCCACCTTTTCTTCATTCTTTTCTTCTCCTTTCTTACCTTCTTTTAGTTTAGTTTTTAAATATAACCTATTTCCCCTTTATTGGCTTATACATTGTTTTAAAGTTCCTTGAATATTAATTTTAGGTATAATATTGATCATTGACTCATTAAAATATATAATTTATAGTACTTGAGTCACTTCCAGAATGACAGAAAGACCTGGAAATACTTGAACTCCCTTCACTACCCTGTCATACTTCATTATCATTGTTAGGTAATTTTATAATGCACGTACATATTTTAGACCTCACACCATAATATTTTTGTTTCATTTTTATTTTTTAAACAGCTGATAATCATCGATAGTCACCTGACTTTTTTCACTCACTATTTCTTCCTACTTCCATATGAGTTCGTTCTGATCTCAGTACTTCCTTTAATATTTTTGTTGTTAGATATCTGCTAGAGTTGATTCTTAATATTTGTTTCTCTGAAAATGTCTTTATCTTGATATTTGGAGGACATATTTTTCCTAGGTATGAAATTATCTGCTCATAGATTTGCTTTCATATTTTCAAATTGCCTTCTATTATCTCTGGTTTTGACTGCTAATTTTGAGACATTTGCTATCAGTCTTAACTTTGCCCCTTTAAAGGCAGTGATTGTGTTACTTTGGGCAGTTTTACTATGATAAGGTTAGGAGCGATTTCCTTTATATTTTTTTCTGCTTGGTGTTTGGGGCGATTCTTGAATCTGTGGCTTGGTGTCTTTCATGCATTTGGGGAAATTCTTAGTCATTATTTCACTTATTGCCTTTATCCCTGTCTTTTTGTTCTTTCTGAGATTTTAATTACTTCCTTGTTTGAGTTTCTCACTGTATCTTATATGTTTTATTATGATTGTATCTGTAATTTCTACCTTATCTCTCTGTTTTTCAACATGCATTTTTTTCCTGTTAATCTATCTTGCATTTTGCTAAACATTTTTTAAATCTCCTGTATATGTTATTAAACACATACACTGAGTTCTCAATTTCATTTGTTGCAGTTTCTAGTTCTAGAGATTCTGTTTTTATGGTTTACTGTTTTCTGTTGAAATTCTCTATGCTGTCAACTTTTTTCTTGAATATGTTAATTACAGTCATTTTTATTTATTTATTTATTCTTTAAATTTTTTTTGACGTTTATTTATTTTTGAGAGACATAGAGACAGAGCGTGAGCAGGGGAAGGGCAGAGAGAGAGGGAAACACAGAATCTGAAGCAGGCTCCAGGCTCTGATGAGCCATCAGCACAGAGCTCGACATGGGACTCGAACTCACAGACCGTGAGATCATGACCTGAGCTGAAGTCGGCCGCTTAACCGACTGAGCCACCCAGGCGCTCCCAATTTTTTAATGTTCATTTATTTTTGAGAGAGAGAGAGAGAGACAGTGTGAGCAGTGGAGGGGCAGAGAGAGAGGGAGACACAGAATCTGAAGTAGGCTCCAGGCTCTGATCTGTCAAGACAGAGCCCGACACTGAGTTCAAACTCACAAACCACGAGATCATGACCTGAGCCAAAGTCAGATGCTTAACCGACTAAGCCACCCAGGCGCCTCAGTTAATTACAGTCATGTTACAATCTACCTCTGAAAGCTCCAATATCTGGATCTCCTGGGTTCCACTTCTGTTGTTTATTTGTCCTTTTGCTTTTTGTTCATTTGATTTTCATATGCCTGCTTATTTTTTTATTAATTGCTAGACATAATATAGAAAATAATGTAGACACAATTTGAATTACTGGATGATAAATTCCTGAGGGAATGTGCTTTAGGTTCTGGCAGAAACGATATCCAGGGCAAATAAACTTAACACAGTCTTGAATGGAGCTGATTCATCACATGGTAATTTTTTTCTACAGGCTAAGCTATTTCTGTGTCACTCTTAGTCTTTTGGCCATCACACCTGAATGTCTGGAGTGCTTACACACGGGTGAGTGCTTCCTCATCCTTTGTGGGCTACAACCTCAGTTTTTGCCAGTTTGGTTTCTTAAGACTGCTAGAAGCACTGCTCATCTTCACATCCTCTCAATCACTGCTTTCCAATTGGCTTCCTAGTTAGGAAGTACAGCGTGGTGTTTGACACTGGTGACTCTGGGTTTCCTTCTCTTTGGTGTCTTAATCCTTGAGGTCTTCTGTTGCCTTGGTGTTTCTCCAATGTCTTCAAAGCAAGAGCTAGATAAGTTGCAGCTTTCCCTGTGTTCCTTTCAGTTGTTCAAAACTGATTGTTTTGATTGTCCTCAGGGGTAAGCATAATTCCTATTTTGTAAGATTAAACCTCACACAGAGATAAAGGAAATGGTATTTATATCTCATATTTACTTTCATTCAAAGTTCTAAACAGTAATATAGTAAATTAAGGCTTAATATCAGACCTCAAGTGACTTTTCGGGTAAAATATTGATCCTTTATATGCTTATGGAAATTAAAACTACTTTTGTGAAAAAAACAAAAAACACCACTTAAAGCTAGCTTACATAAATGTTAAATCAGAGCCATTTTAGTACAATAAGTAATTAAAATTGCATAGAATGGATGATTTTCAAAGGCTTAGTTTTTATTTTGTTATCAGGCTTTTTTTTTTACAAGCTAGTTGGTACTTAGAAAATTGTTAGCATTTTTCTCAGTGTTTTTTTTTTTACTACCAAATGATAAAATACTTTGTATTGTCTTAAACGATATTTAGTTAATGCCTTATATACATGCTTGATTTGAAAAACTATTGACTTCATAGTTTTATAGAAGGAAAACAGATCGAGCACAAAATGAAATGAGGAAGAAATGGTTTGATAACATATGGCTTGATAAATGTAAATAACCTTAATGAAAGTAATAAATTTTGAAGCCATCTCAAACGCAATAATTTGTATAGGTATTTTAAGGAATCTTTCTGATCTTCTTAACATTAAGTCTACTTATTTAAGTTCATCTTCTACATTTCTACCAGATTGATTAATCATCTAAAAACTTCTTTTCTTAGCTGCAAATGACTCTGTATCCTGGTGAATAAACACACAATGTTCAGTTCCATATTGAAGAAACAAATTCCTTCATAGTATAATTGCCTCCTGTCTATATCCCTCTTTCCTACCCTTTTCATCTAAAAACACTGTGTTCTAACTTCTCCCCAACTTTCTACATTTTGTGACACTGTTGTTTCTTGGATGGCCTTTATCGCACGCTTCACCTGGAAGCCTCCTACTCATTTGTGCCCTCCAGTACATACATTTCCCTTACCTGAAGTTTTCAGAAGAGGTTGGTTATCCACCTCTCTTTTATATCCATGGCACTTGGTATAAATCGGAGTGGTAGAATTGCTAATATTTTTTAGTGTTTCCTATATGTCAAAGTCAACAGCAAACGATTTACATAGCATTCATAGGACTTACAGTATTGTCTTGTGAAAGGTGTATATCTGTCCACATTACCAGATTTACATGAGTTTTTGTGTCATTTCCTCTGAATGCTCAGTAAGGAGAGAGACACATTCAGAGACAGAAAGGCAGACCTATCAATTCCAGATGGATATATGCCAAAGCTTAAAGATTTTAATCCTGTGGGATAGGATTAGAAATAATTTTCTTTCTTTTTTTCTGAAGTTTCTTCACTGGACTTAAAGCATTATAAAAACAATCTAAGCAGGAGCCCAATGGACTTTTAAAAATAAACTTGTAAGAAAGACTAAAATATCAGTTACTGTGATCTTAGTGTGAATTTATATCAACTTGTAACAATTTTTTGGAGCGGAGAGCTTTACCTCTTAATATGGAACTGAAAGTTTTGATCCTTTAGAGGAATTTTGGGTGTTAGTAAGCAAGTAGGGTTTTGCTGTTCTCGTTGTTTGTGTTAATAGAATCCTTGAAACTATTTTTACTCTTCTATAGATCAAACTCCTTGTGAATGTATTCGATGTCTTTTATTCCATTTTGATTTTTCCACTACTAGGTAGAATCCATCCTAACAACAATGCTGACTAACATACCCAGTCATTACCTGTTTTGTATCTGGAGGCCTTATGGCCTTAAGTCATTCCCTAAGAATCCTCCTTTTTCTTGTACCTTTAACTCTTAGGACAGTTTTGCATAATTTTTAAGGGTTTGTGAGCTCTTGTAATCCTAATTATGTCACTAAATCCAAAGTACTCTCTAGTGCATCATCAAAAGCTATTTTGAAGCCTGAGACCTAAATAATATTCTTTTCTGTGTTGAGCCATTTGTCAGAGATGATTTGTAAATGTCATTTGAAGTCGTTCACATCAGTAGTCATAATAAGACACCCTCAATATTAAAGATGGCAGATTTCGAAACACATAATCTATCCAGTTAGGGTGTATTTATGTGATAATGATCAAAATATAGAGAATCCAGACTGTCCTAGACAATTTGCTGTGTATTATTGTTCTAATGTGAGAGAGGAGTGGATTGGTAGGTTGACCTGCACATTTTATTACCATATGTTGATATTCTTATTTTGAGAAAAACTGTACAACCAAACAAACCCCTTTTCGCATTTTGATTGGAGAACAGTGCAGCATAGGTGTGAACAGAAATGTTTAAAGTCTGAGTAAACTCAGTTACTTTATACGTGTAGATAACAGGAATATAACCTCAAAGACAGGGGCAATGCCCTCTGTTCCTCTTTGGAGTTCAGAATCTAAAGGGTGAGACCAAGAAATAGAGAAACAATTGTAAATGGTGCAAGAAGTACTATGAGAGAGGCATACAAGGAAAACAAAGGGAGCAGAGAGTATGGCCTTCTAAACCATGCTGGTTAAGGCAGCAAGGCTTCAAAAGCAGAGGCTAAGCCCACGGTGGAACCCTTTTATAATAAATTTGATCTTGATTTTGTTTGATTATTAAAGTGTAGTGCATCATAAAAACATGGAAAGGGTGCCCATTTGGCTGAGTCAGTAGAGCATGTGTCTAGTGATTTGGGGTTGTGAGTTGGAGCCTCATGTTGGATATGGAGATTTCTTAAAAATAAAATCTTCAAAAAATAGGTAAGATTTAGAAAGCATAAGAAGATACAAATAACTCATGATTTTACCACCCAAAGATCCATATACGTATTTTTTTAATTTTTCTATTTTATTATTAGTATTTTAAAGTAATTAGTATTTTAAAGTAAAACTAATTTGTTTTAAATATTTCCTTTCATAGGGACACCTGGCTGGCTCAGTCACTAGAACATGTGACTCTTGATTTCAGAGTCATGAGTTCAAGCACCATGTTCAACCTAGAGATTACTTTTTAAAATGTTACATTTCCTTGCATATATTTTAAATGATTGTGTTCTTATAGTGTACATAATTATGCATGATTTTTAAACATTTAACTAATATTTCTTGTATAATCAAAATGTCAGATAATACTACTTGTTATATGGAGAATTAGATCATGGTAATGTGATTGAAAGTCAATGGAATGAGGTCAAGGAATGTTCTTTGCAGAGGTAATATGTAACCTTAGAATATATGGCAAGTCACTGAAAAAAAAAAGCAGAGAAAAATTGCAAGCAATGGGAACTGTGGCACACAGACCTCCTGGCGGGATTAAGCTTGGAATGTTATGGAAAAGTTGGCAGGTTTAGGAGTATAAGAGATGAGGTTAAAGAAGTAGGTGGAAATAAGATGATGCGTTGGCTTTGTTGACATCCAGGAACTTCTCTACGTGGGCACCGTCAGCTAGGGAACGTGTCACTGGACATTGCAACTCCCAGGTGAAGGTAGTGCTGGTTTGCCCAGTTAATGACTACAGGTGAGAAGAAGTGGTGAGTCTCGAGGATGGTAGGGATTTCGAGATTTACTGACAGTTGAGATGTGAAGAATTACAGGAAAGGAGAAATCAAGGTTCACTCCTAGGTGTTAATTTCATGCAATTACATGAATGATGTCTTAGAGCGACTACTTGTCCCAGTATGGCTGGGGCTTTCTCACTTTTAGCACTGCAAGTTCTATGCCCTGGGAAACTCCTCTGTCTTAAACAAATCTGGAGAGTTGGTTAAACTAAGTATGATTTAATGTAGAGCAGGTTGTATTATTGTGAGTGGGAGAAGCAAGAATCAGCAGTTATATTTTGGTCTTTGGAAGTCTGTGATGCCTTGACATATCAAAGTTGAAGAGGCAGCATTAATGGGACTAGAAGAAGAATAATGAAGTATCATTTAAACAATACCAGAAAACAATAATACAGGGAAGAACCCAGTTTGAGTATCTTAAGTTGCAATTATTCTGTATTGCTGGAATCATGACATCATGATCTGCTTAAGAAATTGATATGTGTGTGTACTGTTAACTCATGGGTATTGATGTATTATACCTGTTCCTCTGCTTCCTGCATAATGTATTCAGGTAGCTGAATTGTTACCGAATTACTCAAAATATTTCTGTTTAAATCAAGTGCTAATGGTATTAGATTCAGAGTACCCGAGTTAGTGAATCAGTGGGAAAAAAAAAATGTGTGTGTTCATTTGCATAAACATTACATATTCATTAAATGTCAAGATTTTCAAGTATCTCTCTTAGTTATAGCTACTCTTCCTCTAAATCCCATATGGCTTGTCTTCAATTTTTCCTGGTCTTTTCTTCACAAACTCTTCATGCACTTTGGATGTCACTTCAAATAACTTACTCCAGAGTAGAAAACTGAAGTGGCAGACTTGATGTTTGGTTTCAACCACTGATTAAGTAGTCTAAATGTGAAAGAGGTACCAGAAGAGGATAGGGGAAGAAATGAAGTAGGGTTTTGTGATAACAGAATTCATCCAAGAGTATATTTTGCCTTATGGTATCTTGTTGCACTGGCATTTATTTTGTTCATTGAAGAACAGACAAACACAACAATGGGAAATAGATGAAAGCTTTGAGTGTTATAAGACACAGATAAACATTCTGTTTGGATTGATATATACACACACATTTCTATTTAAGAAATTTTACATACATAATCATTCAGTCTTCTGTATGTAGATCTTTAGTAGGTGTACTTCATTGATCATTTTGCTTGAAGAAAACACTTGAAGCTAATCTTATTCATAAGCAAGCTTTTCATGGATGTGAATGGATGGATTCTGAAAATTTCCTGAAGCCCAAAATATTTTACCTTAGTCCTTCATCTGAGCCTGTGATTTTCACTTTATTGTGTACTTGGATTCTTTTAGTACCCAGAAGTCATTTGAAGACTTTTAAAACTGAAGACTTAATAAGATGGACCAAAGATTATTGAGTAATCATTAACATATTATCTAAAAAGTATTAATTGGCTTATCTAGAAGGATCTGAACAGTGAAGGCACAGGAGAAACATCCTTTTGATTAGGGCTCAAAATCAGGAAGGGACGGTTTCACAAAGTGCTCGATCCCCCAGGAAACAAAAGCTTGAATATCCTAAGACAGTGGGGTCTACTAGTTGCTGAGAGGAGCAAGAAAGTACTGAAAACTAACTTTTTTCCAGGACTTGCTGGTAACACTGCTTATGGATTTGACTGAACTGACACATAACATGGACATTGTCACAGGATCATAACCTCTTTTCTCAAATGGGATGCGATATTAACATATATTGCAGTAGCCTTTCTTAGGTCCTGATCCAAACAAAGATGGGACAATAGTAAGATGGGGAAAACAGATGTTGTTAAATTAACAACAGATTGGTGTAATATTATTGGTTTTATCTGGAAAAATATTAGTGATTTTCTTCATTATACCATTTTAGTTTATCCCCGCCTCCTGCACTCAGAATCTGAATCTGGGCTATCAGATTGGAGCAAGAAATTGACAAAAAAAGGCATCTAAGCTTGTGAGGATAGAAGATATCTGAGAACTGATGGAGTCAAGTAGAGGAAATGAGACCTCTGCGTGCTCCAGTCTGAGAGGGATTCATATGGATGATAGGAAGACACTTGGGGAATGAAGTAAATAATGGTACTGGGTCATAGATGAGCTTAGTCATCAAAGGAAAAGAAAATGTGGGGCACCCCGGTGGTTCAGTCGGTTAAGCATCCGACTCAATTTTCGGCTCAGACCATGATCCCACACTTTGTGGGTTCAAGTTCTGGATGGGACTCCATGCTGTCAGTGTGGAGCCTACTTGGGATTCTCTCTCTCTCTCTCTCTCTCTCTCTCTCTCAAAATAAATAAACTTTTTTTTAAAGAAAGGAAAACATGTTTGCTTTCAAATAATTGCAGCTCTTCCTATGAAATTTCCATTACATGTATAAATACACACACACAGACACACACACACATATATATACATATACACATATTTCTTTTTTAGAGAGAGAGTGGGGGAAGGGCAGAGAGGAGGGAAGGGGGACAGAGGATCTAAAATTGGCTCTGCATGAGGAGAGAGAGAGAGAGAGAGAGCGAGAGAGCGCGCCTGATGTGGAGCTTAAATTCACAAAAGATAAGATCATGACCTGAGCCAAAGGCAGACACTTAACCAACTGAGAGACCCAGTCATCCCGTATAAATAGTGTATTTTATGGGGTGCTTGGGTGCACAGTCAGTTAAGCGTCCAATTCTTGATCTTGCCTTGTGTCATGGTCTCATGGTTCATGAGTTCGAGCTCCAAATCGGGCTCTGTGCTATGGTGCAGAGCCTGTTTGGGATTGTGTCTCTCCTTCTCTTTGACCCTCCCCTGTTTGTACTCTCTCTCTCAAAATAAGTAAATAAGCTTAAAAAATAAATAATATATATTTTTATATTTATTATAAATTATAATGTTATATGACATAATATCGATGTATTTTTCTATTTCTATTTTTCTATTATATGTACTATATATTAAATAATATATATAATGTATAAACGTATAATATATCTTTAAAAATGTGCAGTTCAACTTTTTCATTTTAGAAGAAGGAATTTAAGAAACCTGCTAATGATTCCTAGCTAATTAAATTTGCATTCCTGAAGAACTGATACTTTTTCCATCAGTGCTCCAGTGTTTTCGTGCCTATGGTTCAGTGAGCTAACTAAAAGAGGAAGGCGCAGCTTTCAGAGAATAAGACAAATCTGAAAATGCTAATCAAATCTTACACAAAGCTCTATCCTATAATATGCTTGGACATACTATTTGGGACTACATGACCTAGAAATCACCATCATCATCATGATATAAGAATGAAGGTTTAGGAAAATTGCTTAGGATATTTCACAGGATAGGTTGTTTCATAAAAAGATTCTTAAGGGATTTTCTAAAGAGAAAAAATGTCAAAGAATGTAAAGTGATTTTGCATGAGAGGAACTGAGAATGAGACCCACCGTGTCCTTCTGAGTGTCTGTTCCAATTACATGTGTTTGTAACAACCTAGAGTAGGGTAGGTACCTGCATTCACTATTGGCATGGACGTCCCATTTTAAAGGGATAGCCAATTTGCATTCCAGCAGTGAATCAAAGCCAACTCAGTGACAGCTCCCCAGAAGGGAGAACATTATATAAGTAAGGTACATATCCATTTAATGATATTTTTCTCTGAACATCAAGGAACATTGCCTTTTATTAGGGAGGGTGGCCTGCATTTTGTGTACTAGAATCCAAATGAGTCAAGAATATGATAAAGTTAAATAAGGCAGTTGTATAAAGGGGAAAACTAGACAACACTTGAAAAATATATACTAAGATATTTAATTGAGCAAGACTGCAAATAAAAAGTGAACATGGGGATTATGTGATAGGAAATGAAAACAAGGCACATAAAAAAGATAGCAAATTGTGTTTAGCTGAAGGATATTTGAATAACCTAAGAACAAAGAGGTTATGCTTATACTTAACAGCATCTTTACTCTTTAAGACAGGAAAGCAAATGCTGGAAGCAAATACAAACAAAAACAAGAAGAAAGAAAAATTAAAAAAAGAAAAACCCACCTTGGCTCCCCCAGAGTGAATTCTAGACTGGTTTCTGGTTCAGGTGAATTTATACTTGGGCTAAAAAGATGATACTATCTGTACTTCAACCAAGCTCAGACACAAATACTTAATACACGTTGGACATTGGCTTCCTTTTCATTGTTTATGTCAGTTTGCAAATTTAGGGTGTTGAGATAAGCTAGGTTTGCATTTCGCTCATTATGGAGATGGTTATGTCATGGCCATGCGTATATTTATGCTGGATGATGACAAAGCCCCTCTGAGTTAGTTGAGGGTTGAGGCTAAGCAGTCATCAGGACTTTTTTTTCTTCTGTTTCTTTTGCCCTACTTTTGATAAGAAAGGCAGAGGAGAGAATGATTAGTTATCTCTCCCCTCCCTTGAAACTCTTGATCAGTTGTTATCTGTATTACATATTTGGTACTCTCTACAGAACACTGTGCGTTTTTTTCTCTAAATGTCTGCTTCATGAAATGGAAACCACTTGAGGGCAAGGACATTGCGGCAGGTTTTTTTGTAACTCTCCATGCTGGATATCACATAGCCAGAGAGCCCACCACCTGGTCTCGTGTTCACTTGCAGTGAAATAACAATTGGTGACATGGTGCTAGTAATATCTTTCTTTGATTTGCATAGCATAACCCGGAAGAAATTTCTCTTGCATTATCTAGCATCGGGTACATTATTAACAATCTAGAAAAATTTCTGTGAAATAAGCAAATAGAGAAAGAGAGAGAGGGGCTACCAGTCGTAATCTAGAAGCAGAAAACAAAATCTTGAATTATCTCAATTGGTACTCACAGAAAATTGTGTTAAATTCCTTCCCCAAACCAAAAACCTTGAGGACACATGAGAGCATTTTTTAAAATGGTAACCTAAAACATGATCTACAGTAAAATCTTGGTTTGCCAGCATACTTTGTTCCAGAAACATGCTTATAATCCAAAGCCCTTGTATATCAAAGTGAATTTCAAGAACCATTGGTTCAGTTGTGACATTTGGCATCACATACTACTCATATGGCAAGACATCACTCGTTTATCAAGTTAAAATTTATTAGAAATGTTTGTGCATCTTGCAGAACAAGTTACTTGCAATCTGAGGTTTTACTGTATTTTTAAAAATGAAAAAAATAAATGGAAACTTAATGGTTGTTGAAAGGGGTTTCCAGGTGATGTCATAGCTCACCTTTCTGTGGCAAAATGTGAAGACAAGCCTTCAGTTCTTGTCTTGACCACCAGCATGGAACTAAACAATTAAATGTGTCTGAAAAATAGATCTTGCTGTATTTTAAGCTACAATTTCATGCATTGTCTTACCTTCTATCTGGCTAGTTAGAGGGGTTAAAAAAAATGCCAGGAAATATGTATCCTTGGAACCAAACTCAAACTGCAAACTCAGCTTCCAATTTCCTCAATGAGCCTGGGGTTTAGCTTGAGTGACAGTGGAATCCCCAGCCAGCCAATTAGACTGTGGCTGAATTGGAGGAAGGCTGAGAGATGCAAGAAACAAAGTCGTGCTAGAACGTTCAGGAGGGTGAGGAGTGTTGGGAAGCACACTGCAGCTGGCAGAAGTGATTAGGCTTGATTTAAATTGAGTTTTCTCACACTGGTACTGGAGCAAGGAGCTGCGAGATTGACATGGAATGGATGGACTTTTTCTGAACAATAGCTGCCATAGAGGCAGCAGCACAGACGAGGAAGATGCAGACCATTCGGAAGGGCTCATTAGCCATATTTCATTTTTATGACACTCTGTAAATGACTTCCCATACAGTTTTTGCGTGCGTTTCTTGCAACCTGAAATCAGGGTTTCTCTGAGTGGTAAATGTACCTATTCATAATCAGTCTGAAAGAAAGAAAGAGTATTTTTAAGGCAGTTAATATTTTGGGGAAATTTGTGCAGTTTGTAATAAATAAATATCAGTAGGATATTGTCATTTTTTTAAACTCAATTGGTTATTGTTTTTGCCATTTTTCTCTGGTATGGTTTATAAAATCGGAGATCACTGCTATGGGAGAATCCTGTCCCTGGATAAATAGAAGGAGATAAATACGTAATTTCTTGTGTGTTCCAAGTACCGAATGTCTAACTACATGGCAGAGATTTGATTTTCATTTGTTAAGCAGTTCATATCCTTTCTTACTGTCTTACATATCACATCCCCCGGCCCCCCACTGCTTTCTCTAAGCAGTCCCTTTCAGGTGGTGTGTGAGAAATGTGATGTTTCTTCTCTCAAACTTGTGTCTGAGAGTTCTCTCAGTAGTAAATCCAGATGTTTGTGACCTATCTAATATAGAACCTGTTTTTCCCTGGAAATTATTATTTAGTGATCTCAGTGGTAGTCTTCTATATCAACAGAAGATGTGGTAGTTAAATCAGAAAGCCTTGTACCCAAGTAACATACTGTCTGTTTACAAAGAGATTGTATTGTAGTTGCTATAGTTGAGAAGATAAAATGATACCATTATTTTTATAACCCTTTTGAAGGTGTCTTATTAGCAAGTTTTAAAATAATACTCTTAAAAAAACACATGATTCATTTAGTCACAAAATTGATATTAACCAACTGTTACTTTTTCTCAGGAAAAAATATAATTGAACTTTTCCTCTTCTTATAATTAATGCAATAACATTATAGATTATCCATTTGTTCCCTGATGCCAACAGCTGAGCGATAAGGGTAAGATGTAACAGCTGTTCAGGCATTTATTTTGCACAACCCAGGGAACATATTCTCCATGAGCTCAAACAAACCACAGCTGTAAAAAGAGAGGAAATTCATCAATATGGAGTGTATCATTTTTTTGTTTTTTAATTCAATCAGGTATGCCCTGTTAGTGTTTACTAAGGGCATTCTAATTAATAATTAATTCTAATTAACACCCAAATATTACACGGATGGATAAATAATATTTGGTGTATATATATTTAGGTAAATAGATTGTTTGAGTTCTGAGTTATGTGATTAATAGCCTGAATAGATTTGGGAACAATCAGATTCTAACAAGCTAAACAAAATTCAATGCTGTTTTAAAATATACCTCACCTTCTTATTTTCTTCATTTTGTATACTTTAGTAAATCTATAATTTGCATGTATTGAGTAAAAGACTATCTAAAAGACTCTTATTGGGATACCTGGGTGGCTCAGTCGGTTAACTGTCGGACTTCTGCTCAGGTCACCATCTCACAGTTGGTGAGTTTGAGTCCCACGTCAGGCTCTGTGCTGACAGGTTGGAACCTGCTTGGGATTCTCTGTCTCCCTCTCTTTGCCCCTCCCCTGAACTCTCTCTCTCTCTCTCTCTCTCTCTCTCTAAAATAAATAAATAAATATTTAAAAAAAAGCAAAAGTTGTATTCGTTCCATCTCCATAGTAGATCCCAAATGTTTTTAATTATCTTTTTTTTTTTTTTTTGTTCCAAACCACCATCATCCCTACCTTGCAATATTACAGTTGTCTCCTGATGAGTTCACTGTTGCTTCTGGTAATATCCATGAACTACCTGGCACCCAAATCAATCCTTTGCAAACACAAATGAGATTATGTTATACAGCATAATCAGATGCTCTGAAAGCTTCCCAATATAATGAGAATATATTCTAAAACCTTTACCTTGTCATATTAGGCTGTAAGGCCCATTTAAGCATGATTGTGCCTAATTTGCTCAGAGCTGTATCCTCAAAACTAAATACAGACTTGTATACCTAGTAAGTTTTTAACAATACTTGCTGAATCGATACATGAATAAATGAAAAATTGAACTATTTGGAGCTGAACAGTATCTGCCTTGGAATGCTTCAGTTTTATTTACTGTCCATCTACCAATGAACAGGTTATTTTGCTTAAAACAACCTCATTGGAAGCTTTCTACTGCTTTCAGAAGAGGTTGTGATTCTGAGCATAGATGCAAGGCCCTCCATGAACCTGATCTTTGAATACATTTGTAATTTTATTTCCAAGTAAAAAATGTTGTAGGAAATAATTCCCACCTGAAAAGCATTCCCTTCCTTCTTTTTTTCTTTTCTTAGTATGTTTGTTCATCTTGTTATCCTTCATCAGAACTTGTTAGAATATGTCATAAATGCTTTTTTAAAGATGTTTTATTTTCTCTTTTTTTTTTTAATGTTTGAGAGACAGAAAGTGCACATACATGTGGGAGGGACAGAGAGAGAGGGAGGCAGAAGATCCCAGGCGGGCTCCCTACTGACAGCAGAGAGTCCCGTGCAGGGCTTAAACTCTCCAACTGACATCATGACCTGAGCCAAAGTTGATGCTTAACTAGCTGAGCCACCCCGGTGCCCCTGTATGGTAAATGTTTTTATGCCTGGGTCCTTCATTCCAGTGTGTGTTTCTATAGGGCAGGGACAATTTTCCATGGCTTTAAAAAAGGCATCGTTAGAAAATGCATCTCCAGGAAAGTTTATATCAATGTAGATTTTGAGATATTTCATGGGTAAACTTCTATTATAACCAGATTATTACTCAGAAACAAATTTAGATTTGAAATCAAAGACCTGTTTTTATGTATTGAGTTATGAAGTTGCCACAAACATACACTCTTGGGCACTTAGTGTAAGGTCTGGCATAAAGTCAGTTTCTCGTTAAGCACAGAAGAAAGGGAGAGAGGGAAAGAGAAGGTACAGAAGAAGGAAATATTTTACCATCATCTGAAACACATTTTTTTAAGTTTATTTATTTATTTTGAAAGGGAGGGAGAGTGAGAGAGAGAGAGAGGGAGGGAGGGACAGAGAAGGAGACAGAGAATCCCAAGAAGTCTCTTTGCTGTCAGCTCGGAGGCCAACACGGGCCTTAAATATACTAACCATGAGATCATGACTTGAGCTAAAACCAAGAGTTGGAGTCTTAAGAGACTGAACCACCCAAACACCCCTCCCTCATCAAATACATTTTACAGTTCATTTTTATATACCATTAGCATTCTCAGTATTTTCTGCCTTTTTCATGGTGTTTTGTTTGATTTTTGGTTGTGGCTTAGTGTGTGTTTTTTTTGTTTGTTTGTTTCTTTTTTTTTGGTTGAGTTGTTTTGTTTTGCTTTGTTTTACCATTTCATTCCTGACTTCAGTGGATGCCCTCTTCTATCCTGTAAATTTTATTCTCACTTGAAGAACTCATTCATACCTTGGCCTAAAGACACAGTTCAATCCCTCTTTCTGTATTTGGCTGAATCTGAAATGGACACACACTTATTTTGGACTAGAAGTCCTGACTACTTTCATTCATTGCTATTTATTTCAAAGACACGAAAATCATACACCATCTTCAGCTTTGGGCATATCCTCAGATCTATGCTTTATTATAACCTTGACTCTGCTTCTTTGTCATGACTATTTCTAATACTGACACAGCATTATCCTGACAATCCATTAACATCACTAATGGATGATGGTTAAATCATAAGTATATACTCAAAGATAATATAGGACAGCGTCTAAAATTTCCAAGGCAACAAATGGTATATAGCCCACTTGTTTTAAATATTCACAAAATGTGTCTAAGATGCTGAGTTGCTCAGCTCTGCTCTTTTTTTGCTTCATTTGTCGAGTTCAGCTATACTTAAAATAGCAGGGGACTATCCGTTTTAGCAATTGACACAGCAGAAACTCTGTACTATTTTTTAAAATCCTGTAATATAACAGGATATTCAAGGGGGGATTAGCTCATCTGAAATATAAAGAGAAGCTTAATCTTTGTTATTCTAATAACCTCACAACCCACTAAATGAATCCCTTTATGATCATGTAGGAATTGGCCTTGAGGCAATCATAAAAATACAAGAGAAAAGGAGTACAGAGATTTTAGTCTTATCTACATGGCAGAAAATAACCAGCCATATCTGTATGGAGGGTCCACATAGTATGATACAAATTTGCTCATCAAACCAGGCATTTGAAAGTGTAGTTGATGGAGTGCCACTCTTCTATAAACTAGATCATGGGTAATATTGCAGTTAATTCTCCATAAATGAATAGTAAGGCAAATTAGTGAAATAAAGAATACAAACAAAATAAATAACATTAAGTCTTGATCAAGTGCTAAAATAAAGGGCTCAGACAATAGATGTTATAGAAATCTGAGAACAAATCATTGAACTCCAGAAGCTAAGGAAGGTATTTGAATGAGGGGCACCTGGGTGGCTCAATCACTTTTGCATCTGACTCTTAATTTTGGCTCAGGTCATGATCCTAGAATTTGTTACATTCGAGCCCCCCACCCCCACCCCGCCATTGGGCTCTGCTCTGACAGTGTGGATCTTGCTTGGGATTCTCTCTTTCTCCCCCTCTGTCTTTGCTCCTCCCCTTTGCAAATTTGCTCTCTCTCGCTCGCTCTCTCTCTGAAAATAAATAAATACGCATTAAAAAAACATAGTTGAATGAATGATTTCTTAGGTCAATATATTACTCAGAAAATGTCTCTTGAGCCTTTACTTCATGCATAGTATCACCATAAGCACATACTCTTCAAGTCTCAGTAGGAAATTTTCTTTAGGCCAGTTAAATATTTACCCTTAACTTGTTAAGGTAACCTTTGTTAGTTGATTTTCTCACCATCAATATATCTCCAGAGCAAATACTTTGTAGTAGACAGAAAATGCCGCTTCTCCCAATAATGTTTAAGTAGTAATCCCAGGACCTTTGAATATGCTGTACTACGTAGTTGGGGGAGAATTAGGCTGCACAGAGAATTAAGGTTGTTAACCAGCTGACCTTAAAATAAGGAGATCATCTGGGATTATCCGAGTGGGTCTATTATAATCACAAGGGTCATTATAAATGTGGAAGAGAGAGACAGAAGAGTCAGAAGCACAAATAACTTTGTAAGCAAAACTTGATTGGCCTTTGCTGGCTTTGGAGATGGAAGGGGGCCATAAGCCAAGGAATGTGGGTAGCTTCTGGAAGCTGAGAAAGGCAAGAAAATGGGTTCTCCCCTAGAATCTCAGGAAGGAATGCAGCCCTGCCTACAGCTTTATTTTACGTCAGTGAGATTCATTTCAGACTTGTGACCTCCAGACTTGTGAAAAACCAAATGTGTGTTGCTTTAAGTTTTTGAGTTTGTGTTAATTGTTGCAGCAGCACTAGGAAACTAATACTTTTATGTTAGGAACACACGTTCCTTTTCAAACTGCATCTCGTGGAGTTACCCCTGATACAGCCTGTGACTTAGCCACATGAAATTATTTGGAGCTGCCAGAACATCTCAAACTCTTTTCCACTCTAGTGCTTTTGCATATGGGCCCCCTGTCTGGAATGACTTTTCCTACCTTCTTTTTCTATTTCTTTTTGTTTATTTGTTTTGTATTGTTGATATTATTGCTACTTCGTTATTTACTGGATTATGCTTTTTTCTCTCATTTTTTTTCATTTTGGAAAATTTGGGAAGTTTTAAAAATATAAATAATAAAACAAAAATCTCACCACCTAATATATCCAGAACTGTTTGTTTTAGTCTGTATGATTCTAGTCATTTATTTAAACAACTTAATTTTAACTCTTATAGATTATCACAAACATTATTTCATAATTTACCCTTTTGTGTAATATGAGTTTTTTTTCTCATTATTTGATAATCTAGTTGTTCAGTCGTCATTGCAATGATATTCAGCAGTTTAATTGATCCATTCCCTACTATTATTATGTATCTTAGCAATTTCAGGTTGTAAAATGTCTGCAGTGTTCATCCTTATGGTTACATCTTTGTTAATGTTTCTTATCAGTGTAGAATAACTTTCCAAGTTCAGTAGCTGAGTTAGGCTCTGAGAATTTTTTATGTATTACAAAGAAGCCTGATGGAAAGGTCCTGCAGATTTACTGTTCCTCGGTGATATATCCAAATGCCAGTACACTTCTTACCATTACAATACAAATGCATAAGCAAAAAAGTTTGGTCAGTGGAATTTCATTATTGCTTTAATTTAGTTTTCTTGGATGCTTAGTGAATTTGCATGATTGCTAATTTTTCTTATTTATTCTTCATTCCTGGGTTGCCATTTCATATTCTCTCTGAGTTTTGAGAGTGCTTTTATAAGGTATTGATGAGATGTACTTTGTTACATAAACTGAAAATATTTTTCCCATTGTATATACTTTTGTTTATGTTTATTTTTGATATAAAGATACCTGAATTCTTTAGATAATCACATAGGCCATGTTTTTAAATTCATATATGAAGAGAAAGATTTATACTTGTACTTACAAAGGCCTTCATTGACCAGGGATCAAATGAATATTTATGCACACTTTATTGTAATTCTTTTATGTGTGTGTGCTTTTTCAACTACATTTCCATATTATTCTATTTGAGATTTATTCTGTTGTATAATTTAATCTCTATTAGAATTTTATATTTTCAAAAATAATGTTCAAACCCTATTTATTAAATGATCATTCTTAATCAAATAGTAAATGCTTAGATAAAGCGTGGTCTGTTTTGGGGTTTTCTAGATTTGTCAAGGACTCCTCTATTGCTGTACATAGAAACAGTATTATAATAATTGCCATTTTAAAATGCATTCCAATACCACATACTGGAAGTTACCTTATTCTTGCCTTTTAATTTTTTTCTTCATTCTTCAAAAAAGACTTTAGAATAATTTAGTCAAGTAAGAAACAATCCTCAATGGATCCAAAGTACATTTATAATTTCAGTGAAGGAGAATTTATGTCTTGATGTGGTTCTTTTTCATCTAGGAGTAGATTCTCTTTCCTCTTAGACATCTCTTCTATTATATCTGTTAGTAATTATTTCTGTTTTTACATCTAAATCTCCATATAATGTATAATATTCTTACTAAGTTTATTATTACTAGGGATTTTATATTTTTGCTTATTAAAAATAATAAGTTGTTTCCATTATATTTTCTAACTAGTTATATTAAAGATTCTTGTTGCTAGTTCGGGAAACTTATCCTGATTAGCTTCTGCCTACAAAAGGTGGAAGTGGTATTTAATGGCAGGATTCAGAGATACCTCGAACTTTAAGGCAGGGATTTTTCCAGGACTCAGAAATGAATTGTAAGCAAATGCCCCTGGGATCCCGCTTCCTTCTACATATCTTGTTTGTCACTCTGTGCTTGTCTGCATGTTTTGTTTTGTTTTGTTTTGTTTTCCCCTCTGAGATCGGCTTCCTCTGTTTTTTCCTAGAGGAAAAACATGTGGGTGATGACTTGCTGTAAACAACTCCTAGCTCCTAACTTTATGGTTTAGCAAGTTAAGCCATTTCTTCTTTCTCCCGGACTGGCAAACTCCCAGAGACCCTGTTTGAGCTAAGTTGAGTCAGGGGGTAACCCAGTACTGGATCTTCCTCCTCTTCCAGGGTACATCAGAAACAAAGTTTGGGTGGAAATTGTACTTTGTCATTTGATATACCAGTCTCTCTCCAGTAATGATCTGGAATAAGGAGAAGAGGTGAAAGCATTAGTCTGGAGATTTGAAATGGAAGTTGGCTCTCATGTTATAGACGTGCTTCTTTCTAACTTTTTACTTTTTCCAAGGACAAAATGCTACACATAGAAGTTAACATTTTCTTAAAAAGTTTCATTTTTTGTTGGGCTGTCCATTCGGCTTTGGCAAAGGGTGAGTGAAGAAAAATATATCTATCTTGGTAATTTAAAGAGACAGCTGAATAAGTACTGGTACAGGACACCTGACTTTCATCTTCAACACCAAGCAGTATAGATTCATTGGTGTCAGTAAAGAAATGCAGCTTTAGATATTTACAGTAGCCTGAAATCTGTCTCTGGATTACTACTTTGTTATTATTATTATTATTATTATTATTATTATTATTATCTTAGATCATATGTAAGCAGGGGAAAGGGACGGAGGAAGAGAAAGAAAAATCTTAAGTAGGCTCCATACTCAGCATAGAGCCTGCAGTGGGGTTTATTATCATGACCCTGAGATCGTGACCTGAGCTGAAATCAAGAGTCAGATGCTCAACCAACTGAGCCACCCAGGTGCCCCTGGATTACTACTTTCATTAATCACAGTAAAGAAGTCATACATCCAAGAGCTCTACTAGTCCCAGTGTAGACTCCAACAGGAGGGCACATCTCTCAGTAAACAAAGAGCCAGTCAGCACCACTGAGCTCTCACTCCACACCACCTTGGTCTCAGAGATGTAATGTCCTCTTTAGTCCCAGGTCCATGATAGATGCACCTGCTGATCAAAGCCGTTTCAACACAGGTGGTTTTTTCCACACTGAAAATGATCTTGAGTATCTCACAAACATACTCACAAAGTGACCTAACCTTTGAAACTTAGAAACATTATAATAGATCTTGCCTTCTCATCCTCACTTGATGGAAAGATCTGAATCCCAAGCACATAATCACCAACTGAATCTTTGCTATTGACCGTTTGACTCCTAAGTACCCTACAGGCTTGTTTCTTAGGTCAAACCACCTCAGGAGAAAGTCTGTAGGGGGTACAAGCTTTAGTGTCTTGAGCCAAAGAAGATTTACGACAATAATTCCCAAACAAAGTTCTATTCTTTCAACTCTGATTACCCGGTGCTAGGTTTTGATGCTTCCTTATCTCAGTAATACCTTTCAAGCAGGGAGATCAAAATGACCAGAGAGAAATAAAATCTTCACTTTAGATTCTGCCTTCAAAACTAAACTGTTTACTGCACATGAACAAATTAAGCCTCGTGTTTACTCTCACTTTTAGAGAGATGATGTTCGCCTTCCTGTGGATGTTTGTAATGGGTTTTCTGGACAGATAGGAAAGAATCACTGCTACTGGAATTCCCTCATCTAAAATAATACACCTGAGAGGCAAGAAGAGAATCGGTTATCAATTTTTGAATGATAGAAAAGTGCCAAAATTACTTTCTTTAGATGTTTCAGAGGTTTTTCATAGTAGGAAACTCTTTTGAACACCAGATCTAAGTGTCTAATGATCCATAGGTGATAAATAAATTTGTCCATGTAACAAGGTAACCTATATTTGGTGGGGCAGGAAAAAGGCAAAAGTGCAGAAAAGGCTCCCCCTTCCTAGGATGGCAGTATTTATTTTGGGATATAACGCAGAGCCCTTTTGAGTCATACTTGCTATCACTAGAGGAAGTAGGTAGACTAGAAAAGAGAAAATGCTCTTTTGTTTCTTAAAAGTTAGACTTTTTCAGGGGCGCCCAATTGCCTCTGTTGGTTAAGCCTCCAACACTTGGTTTTGGCTCAGGTCATGATCTCACAGTTCATAATATCATGCTTGCATGTTTGCTCTCTTTCTCTCTCTGAAGATAAATAAAAAATATTTTTTAAAAATCTGAAAAAAAAAAGTTAGACTTTTTTTATAGCATTTTGCCCAGGCTTATTTTGGTTGGACCAGGAGTTGACTCCACTTGCCATCTTCACCATCACTGCCTGCTGTCCCCTCTTGCCCTGTCAGGTTCCTAGGAGTATAGCTCTTTACCTGGTAGAGTAGTTCAGATGAATCACCTGTGCAGTTTTAAAATGTACAAATGGCTGTGCCAAAACAAAGAATACTCCGATGAGGTAGTTCTTGGATCTATAGATAAACAAACAAAAAATAGCAGCAGCAAAGGTCCTCTGAGGATAATTCTGCTAGGCAGCATCAGTCAGCCTCAGCCTGACTCAAAGCAGGAGGAATTTAGGAGGTTCCAGCCCATCACAGCATCCTTTGTTCCAGTAGATTCTAAGATAGGTCCCCACATTATGTACCATAGTGAGATTCACTCTTTGGGAGTTCCTGACTTGGTAAATGAAACAAAAACAACACCTTTACACCAACTGGATGAAATTCTGCCCTTAAACTAGAGACGAATACTTGGAGCTCTGTTACCTACTTAAACGATTTCATGATCCCTGAGTGTGTCAGTCTTGATTTCCCAGTGTTGACCATGGTTTCCTTTATTGCCATTGCCACCGATTAGGAAATCAGCACAGTTTGATTTTGGACCCTACAATAGAAAGTTCCTGCCTGGAATACCATTCCTATATTTCACATTGTGGTTTTATCCCCTGTCCCCTGGGCTTGGATTTGCCATGTAGGCTCATAACTGAGATGAGAATATCCTCTAGAATATCCCTGTCCAAGTGGTATGTCTGATGTTGAGATGACTCTTCTTAATCTGCTTTGTCTCTTTACTGTCAGACCATATTCAGCAATGCCTAGAAATGTTTGATTGTTTTTCTACTGCAGACCACAGAGGAAGAATTGGTAGCAGTTTATAATGTGCTAGTAGAGCATAGAAAATACTGAGATTTAGAATCGGGAATAAGCCCAAGGATTATTAACAGCCCAAGTGCAAGGGAGTCTGAAATAGTGACCTTGATACTGGGCAGGGACCACAAGTAGAACAAGGAGGAGTTTGTGTTCCTTGAGATTGTCATACCTGGAGCCACACAGATAGACTTGAGGACATCAGTATCCAAATGTTGATATCCAATCTGTTGTCAGACTGGCAGGTTACAATTCCTGTTTAGCACCCAACTTCCTAATTTTAGGAAACACCTAGTTTGAAAGTCACTGGAGGAGCAGTTTTCTAACTTTGGTGTTTGGATGGCCTATGCAAATGCTGGTTCATATGCTCTAGACACCTGATATTCTGATTCAGTAGGTCTCTGATAGGAGCAAGCAATCACATTTGGGAAGAAAAGCCTCAATGATTTTAATACAGCTTCTCAGGGATCATACCTTGAGGAACTCCAACACGTAAAATATATCCTAATATCTGAAGCATCAGATAGGAGGCAAATCATCCCATTTGTGGGGAGAGGAGAATATGAATCTTGGATGCCAGGCAGGGACTGACTGTGACTCCCAAATTTGTTTAAAATGTTAAAGGATAAACTAAGGCACAGTAAAACATTGAAGTGTTTCTTTGAACAAACATGGATTTGAATTGGACAACACAAAATCACAAGTGATTTAGAGTGCTCCCCAGACAGGAGTTGGAGCAAGGATTGTATAGAGAAGACAAAAGAATTGAAGGAAAGCAATTATATCATGGACTGTAGCTTATGTGGCTGGCTTCTTGGGGAAATCTTAGTGGGATGTTTGTGATTGGTCGTTCTTACGTTTCTTTTTCTCTTATTCAAGTGCACTGACTCTGGCTTTGCTGACTGTAGGCTACCAGTGAATTAGAGTCAGCTCAGTCTAATGGTGTCTTTGCTTAAATACTTGAAAATAAGCAATTTTATGAGTGCTATGTTCAGCCACTTAAGCTCTCTTTCAAATGGTTTTCCCAAAGTCATTTTTTCAAGTCCTCTTCAAATCCTTTGCTTTGTAGGTCCCAAGTTAAGGATTTTTAGTTAAATATATTTAGAGAAGAAACACCTAAACTGAATGGCCTCCACTGATCATCCTGTGACTTAATGGTTCCTAAAGGCAGCCTACCCTTATTTGAATCTACTCGGCCCCAGTAAGCAGCACCGTTACACATCTAGCAGTCCAGTGGAGCACATCCCTGATTTGATGGTTGCCACATAGGGCTGGCCGTCTTCAGGCCTGCTGCTGCTCAACAGTGGAGTAAGAATTACAGTAAAAAGTGTGTTACTGATGTGCATGGAGCCATGAGTGCTGATTTACAGAAAAGCCTAAATAAAATCATTTAAAAAGTAGTGAGCTCATGGTAATTAACTTTTCGTACATTATGAATTCTGGACTCCATGCTGGCTCTGGTGATCTTCAAACTTCATGGTGTCATGCTCACACCTTGGATCCTTTCTGCTGTTTTTCTGCAGGTTTTGTAGTAAACTGAACTTGAAGGCTACTTAAACCAACCCTAAGTCTTTATTCTTAGCAGTCTTTAACCGTAGACTAACAATTGTGGTCTGACCTAGCTCTGTAGACCATGCAAACTTAGAGTAGCAAATATTAGATAATTTAATGATCTCACATGTAGTTTCTTTGTTGTGAGTGCACTTACTTCATTGTTGTAGCTACTAAATGCCTGTTAGGGAGCAACGAGGAGGTAAAATTTCCTGGAGATGGTTCTTTTAAAGATGGATTTGATTAACCACCTTGCTACACTGTTGGTGATGTTTTCATTTTCAAGCACTGTTTTCTGCATGCCACTGCCATTTGCGGATACCTATGGTGGCTCTCAGTTGGCTCTTAAGTTGAATTCAATTTCCTGATCCTGGGTGGTAAGGTTCTCTACTTCTTCATTATCTTTTGGCTAAAAGTTCCGTTTTCCGCCTGCCATGTTCACAGCACTCTGTATTCCAAACCTAATTATTTTTGAGAGTTGATGTCTTAGGCTGTTTTCATACTTACTATTATTTCTCCTAGAAAAACCTCCCCAACTTCTTTGGCTTATTGATGAACACTTTCTTCACATGTCTCCCAAGCTGAATGACATTTAAAACACTTTGGTGGATGTTTTCACATTGGTATAATAGTTCCGTGATTCCAGTGCTTTCCAATGCCGACTACATATGAGAATCACCTGGGGAGCATGAAGACCACACCCCAGACCAATTACACTAGGATTTCCAGGGCGGGGATTCTGGCGACCCCCATAAATTGCAAATATTGGTAACAAATGCCTCAAATTGTTTCTCAAATCTGAATGTGTGTAATGCTAACGATGTATAGCCTCGAACAAGCAGTCTTTGGTGGGTACATGACTGTTCATTTTACCCTTACCAGCTTTCCTAGAGTAAAAAGCATAGGCATTTTAAAATACAATTTAAGGCCTTAAATTTGTTTTTTTTTTTATATTTCCCTTTTTTTTGAAAGAGAGACTGTGAATGGGGGAGTGGCAGAGACAGAGTGTGGGAGAGAGAGAGAATCCTTAGGAGTGTTTATCCCACACTGTCAACACAGAACCTGATGCAGGGCTCGATCTCACTAACCGTGAGATCATGATCTGAGCTGAAATCGAGTCAGATGTTTAACTGACTGAGCCGTGCAGTCACCCCTAAGGCCTTGAATTACTTAAGAGAAACAACTCCTTTCTTTTTCTTTTAGCCTTGAACTTTAGAGTCAATCACACTGGTAGCTGAGGAGCTTTCTCAGTATGGTGACTTTTTAGAGGTGGCCAGGGCAGAGCTAATGACATTCTGCTTCTGTGGTGTATTAACTCTGTGTAGAAAATAGTGCCGTGTTTGCTTCTGTGCAAACAGACATCTCTGACATGTATTTCTGAAAATAGCCTGGCTCTGATGTTGGATCAATATGGGGAATTTGAGCTACAGCATTGGCACTACCCCAAAACTTGTCACTGCACTGATGGCTCACTAAATCATTGATAACACATGGTTCTTTTACTTGTATGCAAGTTGGTTTGAACAGAGAGATGCAAATATCTGGTTGAATGGGAGCTTTAGACACAGTGCGGAAGGCATAATTTTATCAGATAAGTCACCCTTTTGGACCAGACTGAGAACAGTAGACAGCCACAAGCATAGCAAGCAAAGAAACCAAAGATTTGGATTTAGGAGTTTAGAAGGGATCCCCAAAGCTGAAATAATAATAAACTCCCCAGGCCATTCTCAGTCAAGAGGTGTGGAACATATTTTGAGAGACTGTAGCTTGCCTGACTCCTCCAAAGTTGTATTTTCTCTTGATGTGCCTGCATAATTATAGCTAGGGATGCTCTTCTGAAATGTGAAAACACATTATAATTAGGAGAGCAGAGAATATGGTCAAATGAACATAGGCATTGGAACAGTGAGACCCAATTTTGAATCCTGGCTCTTTGCACATGAGCTAAAGGAAGAATTTAGACCATGTCATTCTCAATGCTGAGGTTCCAATTTATCTGGACATGCTTTGTGATCAGATTGGCCCTGCAGGTATCTTTTGAGAGCAGGGCTCTAGTGGACAATTATTATTGCCCAGCTTATTTTCCTTTTGGTAAACTATCCTTCCCCTAACTGCTAGGGAAGTTAATTACATGGTTTGCCCTGCTTAGCAACAAGGGTTGGCAATCAGAATGCTCCATCTCTCCGGCCACACTGGCTGGCTGAGCTATGGGCCCAGTTACTCAACTATGGCAGTCAAAGGCATACTTTTTCTGGAACCAAGAAGAAGAAGAAAGTGCTTTCCTGATGTTCCTTTTTGTTGTGGGAGGGAGGGGCTTCCGTGAGACCAAAGGCAACACAAAGAGTAACAGACATGGAGAAAAAGAGGAATTTTGAATTTGTTGAGCCACTAACTTTTCTCCCCTGTCTCCTAACAGCTCAACATTGAATTAAACTTTGGTTACTTAAAGCCAAATCACTTCTGACTTAATGCTTGAGAAGATTTTGAGGAGAGCTAGCTCTGAGGGAAGTAAGAGCTAGGTATGATTGTGGCACAGTAAGAAAGTCTTGGTTATTAGAAAGAAAAGTCAATCCTAAATTAAACATGACATTTCCTTTTGAAATTTGTCATCTGATGTAATTTTTACATCCTCTTTTCTTCTCCCTCTGTAAGTACAGTAGAAGTTGGACTGCAAGTAACTTGTTCTGTAAGTTTTCCACAAGATGAGCAAACATTTCTAATAAATTTTAACTTGATGAACAAATGAGGCCTTGCAGTACAAGTATTATGTGATGCCGAATGTCACATGATCACAATGGAGCCAATGTTTCTTCACATTTGCTTTGATAAACAAGTGCTTTGAATTATAAGCATGTTTCTGGAACAAATTATGCTCACAAACCAAGGTTTTACTGTACTATGGAATATCGAGATAAAAATATCAGGGTGAAGGGATTAGAGTTAAAAATCAAAACCAGAAAGAGCTCTTCCAATAAAAATTTTGTAAAGCATTAGGACATGTGAGGCTGTTTTGAGGTACGAGAGGGAAGGATGTGGCCCACCACTTTACCACACCACTCCTGACCAGCTTTGCCCACAGAAGTGGGCCCATGCTTCATTTGCAGTGCTTAGCCACTAGATGTCTGGCCTAATCAGAGAAGGACATGATGAACCTTTAAAGATGACTAGCAGAGAGTAAGAGGTCTCTGGATATCTAGCAGAGTAATGCCATGTCCAGCTGTGACTGGCAACAAATAGAAGTTTCTAATTCGTATCCATTGCCTGCAGATATAATAGTATTTACACCTGTATGTGAACACACATAAGTTAACACCTGCCGATTCTCACGTCTGAGTATGATTTTTGTAGGCAAAGAGATTCTTTGTCAGTACCTGGGATAGGAGCCTTTGAAATCCAGGTTTTCCCTTTTAATATGATACCATTTCAACTCAAGCTTTTCTGGGGTCTGAGGAAATTCTAATAAGAAGAAAGCATATATGAAATTACTCTATATGTTCATACTAAACACTCGTTAAATATATGCTTGTTATTAACATCATGAAGTAAATTGTAAAGGAATTATTACAGACTATTAAAGAAGGTGGTTTAAAAAAGCAAATGTTAAAATAGTCAACTTTTGGGGTGCCTGACTGGCTCAGTCATCACAGCATATGACTCTTAATCTCAGGGTCGTGAGTTCAAGCCCTGTATTGGGCATGGAGCCTGCATAAAAATAAATAAAAATAAAAAAGTAAAATGCGATAAAATAATCAACTTTCAATGCTCTCCAGTTCTAAAGGAGGATGTTCTGTATACTGACACTTTTGAATATATACCTTTCATCTTACCTGATTTATAAAAAAGCTCTGCCCAGAATGTATCACATGACTCTGTACTGTTTACTTTTATTAGTTCAAGTTTGATTTCCAGTCTATAGTGTATTTGTATCTCTAATATTTTTTCTCTTAGTAAGAGGAGAAATAGTTTAATGCTGTCTGTGCTGCTGCTTTTTGACTTTGTTTTTTTCCATGTGAATATCTAATGCCACATCACAAATGCCATGTGATAGTATCTTCACCTAAAAATAGAAATTGTCCAATTTTGTACCTTTGTTATTTTTTAAAAAACTGTTCATCTTATATGAGTGAAATGCATTATGAAAATTTTCTTTTAGCTGCACTGACCTTGTACTTTTCTTAGTAGTTTTAGAAAAACATTTTTTTTTTTGTTTTCCTAATAAGATTAAGTAGCCAAACCTGCCTGTATTAGTCCCATCTCAGGTGCTGGCCATGATCATCCTTCATCTCCAGGCTTCTCAGACTGGATTCAAGGAGGATTTGTCAGCACACTCAGGAAGTACTTTTCTTAAACAACAGTTTCATCTTTGGTCTGGTCTCTGGCTGATCTGCTTTTGCCCCTGTCTTTTGTATAACCTAGACTTTTTCCATCCCTGCTAGGTCTCTAGTGCCTTTGCAAGCCAAGCGTCGCATCTCAGCCAGCACACCGGAAATGTCCTGTGCTCAAAAGTTCAGCCCATCTTTTCCAAGAATGTAGCCTGTTGCAGTTCATCGTTGCTTCACACTGGGTAGTTGATCTGTGCCAGGGGGATATCACGATCGATCGACTAATTCTCCCAGAAGGGGTTAACCTGCCCCCTCCCTGGCCTTAGCCCTAGTCCCCCAGGCCAGCTCTTTCAATCAAGGACGCCAGTCTGGGGATGCTCTACTCTGACACTTGCCTCCCAGGACTATTTGTTGTGGGTTTTGCTCTTTCCATTTAAATAGCCTGTTTTTTCTTTTGCATTTTCCCTCCCACTTCATTCCCTGTCTTAGTCAGGGATCTTGCAGACTTGGCTTAACAGACACCAAATTTAAACAGACTTACTGACTTCTATTTTTGAAAATTCCAGAGACTTGAGTTCCCACCCTCTTTTCATCTTTGGTCTTTGCTTTGCTCTGTGTATCCTATGTTCTCGGGCAGGCTTTATCCGTTTGGTGCCTGGCCATTGATGCTCACCTCGGAAGCGCTATTGTGATAAGCTAGTGGCTGAGCAAACAGATCTCTTTTGAAATAACTCAGGTAAAAATCCAAGGTGACCCTCAGTGACCAAACTTAAATTACATGTCAATCTTGAATTACTCACAGGAGCACAAGCCTGCAATGCAAGTCCTACCCTCAGACACAGGGGTGGGTCATCCCCTCAGAACTACATGAAACCGGGGGTAAGAATGGACCTCCCGAAGACAGACCAGAAAGACCAGAATACTTTTAACAGAATAAGGGAGAAACAAATAACTTAACAGGCAAAAACAGCTTTCTTAGTACTCTCAACATATGGTTACTGTTTCAATAGTCAGTGGATCATTTACACTCATCTGGCAGTGTTCACGTTCATGTTTTATTGACAGTACCTTCATCGATTGTAAGACTGTGCACTAACTGACTTAGAATATTACCTGTCAGCTAATTGTGGCATTAACAGGTAGCATTTTCAGAGTACTTTCCACATGATAGACTGGGAGTAAATGGTTACCGTCAGGCCTGGGCTGCTGCAGACCTCACTCAGAATGACCCTGGGCTCTGCAGCTTTGTTTCCCTGGAAGCATTAAATATAAATGAGGAATGTCAGGTTCACCTCTTCTTTGAGTGGAACTGCACCTGTGTTAAGGGAGTTTTGCCTTGGCATCCAGGACTCTAGCCTGTGTGACTCGGACAGTATAAAATCATGATAGAAGGATGTGCTTGTGGTTTCTGTATGTTCAAGTGACCAAAAGGTACCTCCATGCTTATGCTCTGGATAAGTGACGGTGCAGAATAATCTGTGTACTTGGCCAGATGCTGTGACTGCCGATGGCACACAGCTGACGTCCCTGTTGTCACCCCTGCCTTGAATTGTTCTATAAAGTAAATGCAGTGACGGATTGAAGCCTATTTTTGTTATACGCGTCTTGCTGCCATCTCAAATCCATAACTCCACCTGTCCTGCAGTGTAGACACTGTTCGGGGAGCTTTATATACAGGTTCTTGTTTATTCTTTCTGGAGAATTCTATTCGATATGATTTAGACATGAGCAAGCTGAGATCTGAAAGACTGCACATTTACTCACGGTTCTGCAGGCAAAATGCACAAAAACCAAGATCATCCAAACAGTCCACCCAAGATTCTCTACTGGTCACTATCTCCTACTGACCAATTTTTTCCAAGTCACCTTTCTTCTCGTTATGGTAATGACCTCAGTATTGTTGAAATTTTTTCCCATTTAAGTCTCAAGAAACAGTGTTATCTCGTTTTTAGGTATGAATTTTACTAACTTAGGTCAGATCAATGGGAGGTGTTAAAAAAGTGTTTTCTTACTGACTTTTTTGACATGGGCAGACAGCCCGTTTGCCCTACAATCTGGTGACAGATAATTGTTTCTGTCAAGTTTTGGAAAACTGTATTTCTACTTCCTGTAGCATTAAAAATGTTTGTCCTTTTTAATATTCTTACTAGAATGCGTTTCTCTTGACTGAAATTTCCACCCACGAAGGATTAGCTAAAATCTTTGTTAGGCTCTTTTCTTACCACCTGCAAAAGCATCGTGTGCTCCCTTGCTAATTGGAAACTATCCATCCGGAAGTTGCGACGCTCCAATATTTTAGTGGTGGAGACTCCTTTTAGAGTGTAAGTGCATCTTTGCTGATAGAGGCGATTTGTTATTTCAGGCACAGATGATTGAAAAGCAAACAGTGAAGGTAACATTTAACCTATTAAAATGATACTTTTACCTCATATTCAAATTGCATTTTAGAAAGTCTAACTGTATACTTTGATTAAGGTGAAATAGACATTTTGTAATTTTAAAGTTTAAAATAAAACTTTTTGAAGTTTATAAAGATGAAGACCCACCTGTCCTGGGTCTAAATGGAAGGGCTAGGAATAAAAATAAAAACGTATTATTTATTGAAACTAAGTTTATAGGAAATCAACAATACCCTCTTTATTTACCTTAGGACTTTCTTGGTTCAGTTAATCTGAATTAGATTCCAGCTACATTTGTCAGTCTTAAAGCTGGAAGTTGTAAAGAACTTGTGTGACTTACTGAAAGTTCTGGGTTGCGTTAAAATGCCCTCAAATAAAATCAGAAGATTAACTGGATTGAAATTGTTATTTCGGCTGTAGGAAAAATAGTCATTAATGAATTGTGTTTGAAGTCCAAGAAAATCATGTGAAGTGGTTTGGTTTGGGGATTTTTGTGTTTATGCGCTACTATTCAATATTCAATGAATATTTGTTCAGTGGTTGTAGGTGCTGACATGGGAAAGGAGTGAAAGCAGAGCAAAGGGAAGAACAGATATGAGAAAGGGAGAAAATGGAGAGCAGCCAGCCCGATACTTGCATTAGAATGAATACTGGGAGCTGTGAATTTACTTAAATACATAGAAAAATGTAGAATTACATCTACCTCTAGGTATAAAAAAAACACAGTGATGGGCCCTTCCCTAAGTAATTAGTAAGATAAAACTGTTCTTTTTAGGGGCCCCTATCTTTGCCAGTCCAAAGGCTACTAAACCATAAGGGATAATGATGTCTCCAGATACATTGTAGTTAAAACATGGGTTCAAGAATTAATTACATGTTTGAAATATTCATGATTAGAGAGACTATCAATATGCTTAGATTTTTATTTGGATTTCAATAAAACAGTTATAATATTATAAAGGGAGTTTTTGTTTTTACTCATAAAACCTTTATTGATGAATTGTTAGTACCATGGAATTATTCCCTTTCTTTGTAAGCTGCTTCTACAGCCTCGAATTGATCCAAGGGACATATTTTGCTGATTGGTGCATTATTTTCTCTTGTAGTGTTAGATTAAAAAATGTTTCTAAAGGTTTTTCTTTTTTCCCCCATTATTATTTCATGTTCAGTTACATTGCTTTGGGATTATGTTTCTTAAATGGATAGTTGATATTCAGAATCTCATATGTGTATATAAGAATTATTACTCCCAGCAGGGCAAAAAAAGGAAATCATTTGTATAGATAAAGGTTGTTAGTGTTATATACCTGGCACAGGGTACTATGATGGAGAGACTGTATATACAGGTATTAGAGCCAGCCTTCCTGGGTTCAAATTCCAGCCCTGATGCTAGCTCTGTGATGTGAAACAAGTCCCTTATCATCTCATTACATTTTTTCATCTGTAAAATAAGGACCAAAATAGTACCTACCTCATAGGATTGTTTTAAGTAGTCAGTAAACGTCAGCATTATAGAGTACTATACTCTCTTTTCTTTTGGGTCTGTGTATTTCCAAATCAGTCCTTAAAATTCAGTGGCTTAGATAAGAAAAGATTTCTTTTCCATCATATTAGATCTCCTATGTGCCATGGCTATTATATCATCCTACTCTTCCTGTTCCTGTTTTCTTTTTAATGTAACGTAGTCTGACTCTATTTTACCTTAGCATAATTTAAAAGTATAGTATTGATATTCTCAAATGTTATCTGTTTATATTTAATGACCTTTGGGCGTCACTGTGATCCAGTGGGAAGGTAGTAATGGATGAGTTTTGAGTTAATTTATTCCTTGTTTCACAGTATTGTGCAGTGAAATGTGCTAATACTCTGAGAGATGCAAAAAGTGAAAAATGTCTAGAATGTTACTATGTAATAGAGATAAGAAAATTAGGAAAATAACTACTGAAATTTCATAGATGGTAAACAGTATAGGTATGATTCATGTATTAGCACCAACACTTGGTAAATATTGATTCATTCTAAAATTCAGGCAGTCTTAACTCTTCATGACAGTTCGGAGATTCCATAATTTATTCAGGAGGTAGAGGGCTTTTTTTCTCATCTCAGGAGACTGAAGTCAGTTTAACAAGAGTGTTAGATTTTCAGGTCAGTACATATAATACCATTTGAAGTCAAGGTTACCTTTGATCATTCTTTTTTTGTTTTTAAGTATTGAAATTCAAGTTAACATACAGTATAGTATTAGTTTCCGGTATACAATATAGCGATTTAACACTTCCATATATCAGCTGGCACTCATCACAACAAGTGCTCTTCTTAATCCCCATCACCCATTTAACCCATCTCGCAGCCACCACCCCTCTGGGAACCATCAGTTTGTTTTCTGTAGTTAAGAGTATCTTTCTTGGTTTGCCTCTCTGTCTCTCTCTTTTTTTTTTTTGTCCCTGTATTATTTTTTTTTTGTTTCCTAAATTGCACATATGAGTGAAATCATATGGATGTTGGCAAGGGTGTGGAGAAAGGAAAATCCTTTTGTACTGTTAATGGGAAGGCAAACTGGTGCAACCACTCTGGAAAACAGTAGAGAGTTTCCTCAAAAAATTAAAAATAGAACTACCCTACGATCCAACACTTCTTTATCCATTCATCAATTGACGGATACTTGGGGTGTTTCCATAATTTGGTTATTGTAGTTAATGCTGCTATAAACATAGCGGTGCATGTATCCCTTTGAATTAGTATTATTGTATTATTTGGGTAAATACCTAGTAGTGACACACGCACGCACGCGTGCGCACGCACACACACACACACACACACACACACACACACACACACACACACTGGAATATTACCCAGCCATCAAAAAGAATGAAATCTTGCCATTTGCAATGACATAGATGGAGCCAAAAAATATTATGCTAAGCAAAATAAGTCAGTCACAGAAAGACCTTTGATCATTCTTAAGATTACAGGGGTTCATTTTGTCTGGATGCCTCATCTCACTGGCAGCTTTTCCTCCAGCTTGAGAAGAGCTCTCTTTCTTCAGTTTGGCAACAGTTGGCTTATGTTTAAAAGTGCTACTGTATGGAAAAATAGGTATTTTTAAACACCAGAGTAACTGTCATAACAGCAAGAAGCTTACATAGAATAGAAGAATTCAGACAGAAGTGGGGTGTGTTGTGTTAAGGGAGGAGCGGAGTTATAACTCCTGGCTTACCTTAATTTTGTGGCACATTTGGTTGAGTGGAATAACTAACAGAATCATTGGCACTGTTTTAATTCTTTTTCTCTCTCTCATTCCTCAGTTCTTCTCACTGGGTGTGTATACATGAATTAGCATGAGTTTGTTGTGCTCCAAAATTATCATGTAAAGACAGGCACACATAGCATGGAAGGGATGCATAGTGTGCTGAGGGATTCGTCCATTCCTGTTGTATTCCCTCAACTTCGTAATTTATTTACATTGCTTCAGACACATGAAAGTCTTTATTTATTGCTAGATGTGTGTGTTGGATGGAGCGCTAAGCTCTTAAATGTAAATTACTTCTTCCCCTTCATCACAATCCTTCTAAATTCTAGTCCAGGTCTGGAAGAGACCTAAATCTAGAGGAAGGCTGAGGAACAGCCGCATGAGACTAGTTGCACTTCATACAAAAACATCCCTTCTTTCTTGCATGAAAATTACTAACTTGTGCTCTTCTTAAGAGAACGATGCCAACTACAGATAGCAAATGACAGAAACCATTCTTACCAAACTGTACGATTAGTTATATCTTGTATATGAGATTTAAGTGTGTAATTTATCTTAGTCATTTCAGTTAATCTTTCTGAAATCCTGATAGAGAATTTATGGAACAGTCATCCTTCTGCACACTAGTCTTGATGTGTTTCTCTTCTGAGTTATTAGGAAATATAAGAAAAAAATGATGATACAATCTGATAACTACAATTTATGGAGAAAAAGTACACGAATGTTTTACTAGATTCTTTAGTGATAGCTAGATTCTTTAGTTAGCCAGTTTTGTTTAGTTACTGAAAATGGCATCTCAGTTAACACTCAGGTTGCACATTGAGGTGATGCCTATATGGATGCTCCCTGAACAATTCTTTGAATTTCTCTGTTTTAAAATTTTCATAGTAGAACACCGAGAAAGAAAGTCCTCAAAGCTCCAAGTTTCAAAAATACATCTTGTCAACCATTCATTCCATAATCATTTATTGGTTACCTACTACATATGTGCACTTGGATGAGTGCTACGTACTCATCCCTTGAATTCAGCATGGTGTCTGCCTTTAAGAATTAGATCAATTACCTATTGCTACAACAATACTGAATAACCAACTTGGTAGCATGCAGTCATAAGCATTTGTAGTATGCAGGTTGCCTGTGAATTAGGTTCTCTCTCCTGACTGTTTGCAATTGCAAATTTGGCTGGATGTCCTTCCTTGCTACATTTCATTGACTTAGGTTCATTCTGAGACCCTGTCTTTTGTTGGGATGATGGCAGAATTGCAAGAGGGTAAGCCCAGCCAAGGAAGTAGATCTCATGCCTTTGGTTACATCACTTCTCCTAAAACATATTTGCCAAAGTGATTCACATGGTTGAGCCCAAAGTCAAGGGGAGGGAAAGTAAACTCTGCCTTTGTTGGGAAGAACTACAAAGTCATGTGGGGAAAGGCATGATCCAGGGAGTAAACCATCGGGACCAAACTTAAGGCTACCCCAAATGGCGTGGAGTCTAATTTTTAACCAACCCGACAAAATACTGCACTGCCAGTAATATGATAGTCATCTTGAGCACAGTGATCATGGATTGCTCCATTTGTTCAAAGGATAAATTAATATTACTGAACTCTAGTCTGCAGGTCGATGTTTCATATTCAGTGATTCACAACTTAGATCAGTGGAGATCTGGATAGATAGATCAGTCCACCTTATTATCATCCTATGTTATGGCAGAGAATAAGAGCAATTCAAAGAGCTTTTGTTAAGCCCTTATTATCTTTAAGATTCTTTTCTAGAACCTTGGAAACAGTGATAATTCATGTTCAGTTCCCTTCTATCAAGGAGATCTCACTGTAGTGACATATAAGGACATTTTAATTTTTGTGCCACCTACTTCTTGAGCAGTAAATCTGTGAATGATAAATTACAGACTTAGTTTCTGAACAATTTTTTAGGAATAGACTGAATTTTCCTTGTGTTTTAATGAAAGGTTTACATCCACTTAAAATTATACCCTTGTTGTATAGATCAACATTGAAGGAAATCAACCATGACATTTTATAATTAAAAATAATGCAGGGTTGTAAGATCTTTATTGCTTGCAGAACTTTAAAAATCTATTAATTCCCATTAGTTGCAGTATAATAACCCAACTCCTTAAATGAAAAGGAGAATAAACTTCTTGAGCCAAGCTTTGTGATCGAGACCCAGCATGTGCTATTAATTTAAATTGTTTCTTGGAATACTTTGATTATATTTTATGATATAACCAATTCAGTGAATTGGAAATATAAAAATTCTTTCATTTGGTTCCCAAATGAAGGATAATGAAAGTCATAAAATATTAAAATGAATAAATTGTTCTTAAGATAAAATGTGTAAACAAGTCACCAACTATGGGGCATCTGAGTGGTCCAGTTGGTTAAGTGACTGACTTCGGCTTGGGTCATGATCTCGTGGTTCATGAGTTCAAGCCCCACATTGGGCTCTGTGCTGACAGCTCAGAGCCTAGAGCCTGCTTTGGATTCCATGTCTCCTGCTCTCTCTCTGTCCCTCTCCCATGCTCACTTTCACTCTCTCTCTCAAAAATAAACATTAGAAATATATATATATATATATATATATTTGAAATAAATGTCTTTCTCTTCATATATATTGAGAGAGAATATACAAGGAGTATGTATATATACCTCTTACAGAATACTTAAAATTTTCAATGATCGATTATATTTATTTACTTTATATAATTAATTGACTGCCCCTGGATCATAGATAACCTGTTCTTACATTCTTAAATGCAAATTTCTGTGAGAATTCAAAAACAAAAGTAGTTAGAAGCATGTGTCAATCAGAATGCAAAAAACTAAGAAGCCTGACAATTTCAGGGATTATTGAGGATATAGGAGTAACTGGAACCATCATATCCTACTGATAGGAGTTTATATTGGTAAAATTGCTTTGGAAATTTCCCTGGCAATATCTTCTAAATCTGAATATATATATGTACACTCGATTACATAGGAATTCAACTCCTAAGTATAAAACGCAAAGTAATACACATATGTACATGCATCAAAATATAAAAAAAGATATATACAAAGGTATGCGTAGAAGCATTATTCATACAATCTCTAAACTGGAATTTCAATGCACATCAACTCTAGAAAGAATAAACAAATTGAGGACTATTTATAGTTGAACACTATACAGCAATGAGAAGGATTAAATTACTGCTATATACCATGACATGTATGAGGATGAGTGTAATATTTAGCCACAGAAGCCAGGAAAAGGGTAGACAATGTATAATTGCATTTATATAAAATTCAAGACAAGGCAACATTAATATAAGGTGTTAGAAATCAAGATAGTGGTTGCTTTTATGATAGCGCTTAGTGGAAGTGGGCACGACGGGGGCCTCAAAGGTGTTGGTAAATATACTTTTCATCCAGCTGGTGCTTAGTTGGATGTGTCTACTAGGTGACAGTGAATCATGCTATTTAATTAAGATGTGTGTGCTTTTTTGCATCTATGTTTTGAATTACTTTATTGAAGTAGACTTGAGAGACAAAGAATTGTACATAATGTGTCCAATGTGATGCGTTTGGACATGGGCAAACACATGTGATACCATCACCCCAATCAAGGCAATAGACCTATCTAAAACCTCCCAGAGGTTTCTCGTGTCCTTTTGTTTTCAATATGTTTTGAAACATATGTTTGAAACTGCAAAACTTTAAAAAAAAAGTGTATGTCTGATTTCTCAATCCACCGACTTCCTGCCACCCTTATTTTTCACAATTTCCGAAACAGCTGCTTAATGACTAACACATTCTTACAACTTCCCATTATTTTTCATTCTTCAAATCATGGAGGAATTAATGTAATCTTTCAAGTCCCTCGTCCTGACCTTTTACTATTCCTTTTGTGGGGATCAGACAGCAGACCTTAGAGAATTTTATAGAGCCTCTCTTCATTCTTCTCTCTGCCAAAAGAAACTTTATGTTACAAACCTTGATTATTGATTCTCTCCATGACATTTAAAATGATATCTTTCATAGGAATTTTGTCTGCTACCACCTTTCTGCCCAAAGTAATTTACAGCAACTGTGGAAATTTTGAAATTAGATTGGAGACCTTCTGTCCCAAACCACATGGTTCTTGAAACACAGGGAGTTTTGAATAGTGTGAGGTTATTCCTAATCCTGGCAGTCATACCTAAGAATAACGAAAGACTTAATGGGTTGATCTATTAAGTCAGTTTTCAAATCAAAGGTGAGAGTTTTTTTTTTTCCTTGAGAAATCGAGGTTAGGTCTGTCTCTAGGCATGCTTTAAGCAATAAACTTGAGTTCCTAGGAAAGGAAGACCTCCTAAGGTAAGTGCCCAGTGTACTCATTCAAATGGAAAGCCCTTAAAAAAGGAATTCCATCCTCATGAGGGGTATTGAAGCAACCTCCATTAGGAAGGCATGTTAAACCACCTCTTGGGCATTTTGCCATATCTTTAAGCTGCATTACAGGCCTTTTGTATAAAATATGTTTTTCTCTGAAATAGCTCAAACACTATCTTCTCTCTATATTCTCCTATTCCTAACAGACTCCATCAAAGTTTCCCAACTTCAAACCTTTATTTCCTGGATAGCTCTCATGAAGTTCCACGTAGGAACCCATTGAGAAGCAAGAAATCTGGTGATGGGAGAGACTTAGGTGACTAGAAGAGGAAAAACCCTTGTACAGTGCACAAGGCTTGGCAACATTATTCTTTTAGTCTTAAACATAGCTTGTAGAATAAAGAAAATCCACATGTAGTGAAAGATAAACAGCCTGACTTAGGCACAAAGCAAATTTAACCATGCATTCCAGGAAATTCCTTCAAGTATTACTACTGGATGCCATGGTGCTTTTTAAGTGGCCACATGTGCTCTGCAGGGCAATGCGTTTGACTGCTGGTCACTCCTCTGAATGTGTTGGACCTTTCTCCCTGATTATATAGGGCAACACAACTGGACACTATGGCCCCAAGCCTCCTTTGCAGCCACATATGGGCGTTAAGCTGAATTCTTGCTAATGAAATAGGAGCACAGCAATTTTTGCTTGATCTGGATTTCTTCTATTGTCTCTTCACACAAGCTGGCAGCCAAATGAGGGAGAGCAGACAGCTGTGACTATGCGGAGGAGGGCCATATGCCAGGGGATACGCAGCACCAGTGTGAAAGGTGCCTTTACCACTGTCTTGATGGCTCTGAGCCGTACCACGCCTCCAGTTTAGTGTTGAACTAGCACGAAAAAGAAATATACTTTGTATCCCTTTTCTATGTTTTTAAATTTTTCTAAGTTTATTTATTTTGAGAGAGAGAGAGACTGTGCCCGTGATCAAGGGAGGGGCAGAGAAAGAGAGAGGGTGAGAGAAAATCCCAAGCAGGCTCCATGCTGTCAGCACAAAGCCTGACATGGGACTCACTCTCACAAACCAGGAGATCATGACCTTAGCTCTTAACCAATTGAGCCACCCCAGCGCTCTCCCCTTTTGTATTTATCTTTGTTATGAAAGCTAATCTTTATCCTAGCTAATCCAGATAGGGTTCTTTTGTTCTTGATTAATAATTTTTGGTATGCTTTCAATTTACTGAAAGAGAATGGGACACATATTTGATGATTTTCATGATAAAAGATGCTTTATATTTCCATAGGATATTTGTTGTTTCAAGACCTTTGTCCACATTCTATTCTATGATATTCAGAACAATCCCTGTTTTACAAATAATTTGCAACTTGATCTTTCCACATCGTCTCAGGAACCTGTACAAGTTCAGAGGAAATGTAGGTTAATGACCATTTGTTCAAGTCCATCCAAAATATTTTATTGAATTAAACTCCACAAGTATAATAAAGTGTCTCACCTTTCTGGAGACACCAGTACATATGGCTTTTTTATTGTGTTCATTTAAGTTAACTGCCAGTTTATCTCTTTAATAAAATAAAAATACAAATTTTTTAATTAAGAACATTTTCAAATTAAATGTTTAGAATATTTAAAAATTTCATTTTTACTCTGTTTATTTTTATAAATAGAGCTAATTGGGAAAATACAGAGGAGATGTTAAAACTTACTCCCATTCCCTGGTGCTCCAAAGTAAACACTATTAATAATCTTCATTGAAATTATTTTAGTCATTTTACAAAAGTCTATGTTTTCATGAGTTTCCAAATGATTTTTGAAATGACATGTTTTATTCTTCTTATAAAATTAAGTAGCAGGAAAGAAAAATCTGAAAATTACTTGTAATTCCAAGACTCAGAGATAATAACTACTTTTTATGTAGGTGAATACTTTTATACAAAAATAAAAAATGCTGTTTAAAACAGTTTTACTTAATGACAGTGGCTAACTTTCGTGATCCCCACTAGGGCCAGGCACACAAGTGTGACATCCATTACCTTCTTTAGCATTCAGGAGAAAACCTGTAAGATAAGTGCTATAATTATCACCATCTTTACACAAGAAGGAACAGAGACTTGTTTAAACAGCTTATGCATCATAACGAAGGTGTGAAAGTATTAAGTATGACCACAGGCTGTCTCTATTGAAAGCCTGCACTGCAAACATTTTGCTACACTATTTGAATGTCAAGAAACACAAGGCTGCAATATATTCCATCCTACACAGCCTCCACAGCTATCCTAATCAATCTTATACCTTTGAATATAAGTTGCTTTCTAATATTAACAGCAATGTATTTATTTTCAAGTCTTCAAACATGGACATTTTGGTGGAGTTCATATTTTTAAAAGGGAAATTTATATTCTGTCCTGAAATGGAGAGAAATTGAAAGATGATTATGTGGCATTTAAACCCAGAGAAATATTCAAAAAGCCTCATAGATGCACCACCGTGGGAACATAGTTATCCATGTTATTCAGTATGGGTGCAAAAATAAGATATTTGAAATTAAATATTTACACCTTTCCGTATGTAAAAATAGTCCTGGGAATATCCTTCATTTAACAGATTTAGCTCAAGCTTAGGGGACCTCTCAGCACCTCTAAAGAGATACTTTCCACAATTAACATTATTAACGCCTAGAGAGAAGAGGCTTTTGAACTTTTCAACAAGTTAAAGTTTATTAGCCATCAAATGTAAGTTTGAGGAAGTTGCAAATGAATTTTTGGAAAAAAAACAAGTCAACATTGGAAAAATGAGTTCTTTAGAATAATACTAATGGCACGTTATCAGAAACATATATAAAAACCTGATAAAAGTATGCGGATGCATAATAATAATTTCACCCATGTTAAATTTTAAGTTCAGAATATGAATGAAACGGTTGTTTGGTTTAATATACGCAGATGCATGATTTCTCAGAAATTATTTTGGAAAATAATTTTTGAGCAGGATTCTTTTTTAGGTTCACTGACATCAATAAATCACATGTTTAAAAATTTATATTTTTGTTCTTTTAGCATTCCTTTTAAATTTAACATTTTCTCAGCTAGGACAATAAATTATATGATCACCCTGCCCATAAACATTTCTTGTCCATCTTGGAGTGATATATGCTCCTTTATTAGTTCAGTCACTATTCTTTTATGATATCTTCCAACACTTCAAATAATAAGGTAAATCTCCAAATACTTTATATATAAACAAGTAGGAGAAGAAGAAAAGAGAGTTTATATTAATAAGATATATGATGACTTTAGTTGTCTTTGCTACAACTAGTCATGCAGTTGTATATAGTATTTATTTCAGTTTCTTCCATTATACATTTTGTGTTCACTTTAGCTTCAGATACAACCACAGCTAGTCACATTACTTTTCTTGGTGGCATGATTCAAAACTTCATTTCTAAAGTTTCTGAGCCTTGTGGTCCTTGTATTTGTTTGATGTATTCTATTAATTTTTGTCATTACACATAATGATAAAAGGTTCCTTGCATCTTAGATTTCATCAGGTAGGTAACTGTCCCAATACTAGCGAAGGACTCAGTCTTTGCCTCCACAGCTACTACTTACTCCATTCCTGTAAGTGGAGTTGCAGTCCTATTCAATCTCTGGTCCTTCGTTACGTCTTGGGTAAGCCCTTACCCTTGGCTTCTCCACTTCCTAGCTGCCTTCGCTTTTCCGAATGTTTGTGCCAATATTTTTTCCAACCTGGGTCATGGTTAATCTCTCTTGGATTATGGAAGGTAAGAGGAATTTTAGTTTTTCAAAATAAGACGACGTGCCAAACACACTTATTGATACTACTTTGTGAATGTTGGAAAAACTATGTTCATTTTTAAGTTGCAGGTAGACATAGAATCTGATTTATCAAATTTAGTTTTTGGAAGGAACTTAATTATTATATTTTCTATAATATGATTTACTACCTGATTTTTGTTTTATATGAATTCCCAGAGAAAATCATTTTTATTCTTTATTTGTTTATACTTAACCTATCAAAAAGCTGGGGTTTTTTTTTTAGTCTGTAACTGAGGGAATTGCATCTTAAAATAAACAAAGCTCCAGTATTACAAGACGGGAGTTTTGTAAATGAAAACTCATCACACTGTAATGGCTTTTTTAGGAAATAATGGAAAACTCTTGTTCCTAATTTCAACTGCAGTTGGGAGGAATTTTACAATCTCTTAATTGAGCACATTAAAAGAAAAAAACCATCATTGTCTAGCAGCCTTGTAATCCCTATATGACAAGCATCATTTCAAGAAAAGACTAAAACTTGGCGGAGTTTTTTGGAAATTATTTTCTTTGCTTTACAGTATACTTGAGGTTTTTTAGTTTTTTTTCCATTGGTAAAGCAACAATAAAACAACACCTACAGTACGCAAAGCAGTAAACAACAAAAGACTGAAGTTGAAAGAACAATGTGTTCTTGCTTTCTGTTTGCTAGATGTATCTTGCCATTATAATAACCTCTCAAATTTATTTAGTGCTTCATGGTTCACACTTTCACATGCTGGAATCTTACATTTGGTCCTCAAATAACTCTGAGATACCTACTGTGGGTAATTTTTTCTGAAACAGAGTTGTGCTGGCTTACACATACTTTTTCTAGCTCTCCTCAAGACCAGTGATATACACAGCTAAGATTATTGACTGTGTCCTCGAATTGACCCTGAGGAAGTATTAAACCCATCACCTCAATCTCGTTAGCATTATGGTTGACCACCAAACAATGTTACCCAATTTGTTTAATGTTGTCCTTGCAAAAATGTTATAAAAACACTATTGAGCTGAATGAATGTGTAACTTGGCAACCAAAATCACACAGAATTCAATTACCACAATTAAAATGCTTTAAAGTAAATTAAGGATTTTGTTGTATTTATGCTACAGACCTCAACAAAGAAAATAAAGGGACATCCAGAGAGAACTGGAAAGGCATGCACTCTCTAAAGAACCACACTGCAGTGAAAGATTTATTCATTGGTGTCATTGGGTAAAAGAATTCAAAGATAGTATTCTGCTTTATAACTTGGAAGGAAGATCTTCCATTCTAGGTTTTGTTTTTATGGCTTATGTTGGCCCATGACCACTGTCTTTTTCACCAAAATGGCGTGTGCTGGTATAGAATCTATTTAAAAGTTGACAGTTCTATAATGCTTCATGTAGAGCTTTGACTTCAGCATCGTAAGAGATTTTAGAATTGGATCTACATGACATGCTTGGGTATATTATACAGTGAAAATAATTCTTGGCTGAACCAAGGTAATCAGTACATTTTGGTCAAAATCATGGTAAAAAATAAATACTCATTAATCCTGCGTATTTTGTCTTTTGGTAATTTTGGTGCAGCCTGGGGGCCATTTTGTAACCCTTAATGTTTTACAGACATATTGCATTTTATAGAATATTTCAGGTTTTTTGTACTACCTATTTCCTTTCGCTATAATTTATGGTCTGTTACTCCAGCTTTGTCTTGTCATGTGCAGCATAAGAGAATCAATTGAAATAATTAAAGCATCTTACAACTGCATAGATAAATATGCTTTGCCTATTTCTATTTTTATAGTGTTAATATCTCTGAATAGTAGGCTGAAATAAGAAATTGTTCTTTTTAGGTCAAAATAATTGGATAAGCCATAGTTTTGTAGAGTTTAAACTAATATATATGTAATATTTGTATAAATAGGCAATTCAGAAATATATGCATTGAAATATTGACAGTAGTTACATTTTGAAAGATTAGATGATAGTAATATTTGGCTTTCTTATCTGTATCTGTATATTTTATTTTTAAAGAATGAGCAGCCCTCAGTTTGTACTAAGGACAATAATATTAAGCAACACTATACAACAACAAAATGCATGATTCTAGACCAGAATGTGACTTGGGATATATATTTTTAAATCTCCCACCTGAATTGTTGACTCCAAAAATTAGTTGCTTCTTTTACTTTGATTTCTTGATAACTGAAATAATAAATCCAAAGCCAAACTCTTATTTTGCCCAAACTGAGCCCCTATCTCTACTGAATTTTCTCCTTCTATGGTCTTCCCTTTCTCAGTAAAAGGTAATTCCATCGTTAATTTTCTTAAGCCTATATTCTTTGGTTTTATCTTGGACTCCTTCCTTTCTCTAACTCCCCACATTGAGTCTAATAGAAAATACCAACACCTCCACCCCTATCACCCAGCTTCATGTCATGATCACATATTACCAGGTTTAGTGCAGATTGTCTCCTAACTGGTCTCCTTGCTTCAATTCCTGGTAATTAGGGTGATCCTTTAAAAATATCAGTCACAGTATGTTACCTCTCTTCTCAAAATCTTTAAGGTCTTCTCATCTCCATGAAAGTAAAATCAGTATCCCTCACTGTAATCTGCATGGTCCCTAGTGATCTGTACCCAGCTACTTCTGATGTCATTTTATTCCCCTCACCCCTTCCTTCCATCTCTCCAGTTACAGCAGCCTCTTTTCTTTCCCCCAGTTGACTACAGTTGCTATTTCGGAACACTTTTTCCTCATGTAGCAATATGGCTTCCTCAATCACTTCATCCGTGTCTTTCTTCTAATGTTGCTACATCAGGGGACTTTCTTGACCATCCTGTCTAAGATAGCTAGATAGACAGGTAGCTAGATACATATAGAGATGGATGTAGCTCTAGATATAGGTATAATATATCTTCATCCACACATGGCAATCATTAGATGATGAATTCTACAAGCAAAGTCTCTGATTTTTGTCTTTGTTGTCTGTTGTTACCTTATGCTTAAAACATCTTTTGACACATAACAACATTGAGAAAAAAAGTGGGCTGAATGATTTAGTACAATCATTATGTAGCATGTGGCTGGGCAAGGTGGTAGGCAGGGGGGGGGTTTTAAAAGAACAGAACCAGCACAGTCCGCCACTATTTGTTTTTCCCATTCAGCTCATTTAGGATGCAGGAAAAATAAGTACCCAGATTCTCTTTAGAAGCTCACATGACAGGGCACCTCGGTGGCTCAGTTGGTTATGCATCTGACTTTGGCTTAGGTCATGATTTCATGGTTTGTGAGTTTGAGCCCTTCATCGGGCTCTCTGCTGTCAGCACAGAGCCCACTTTGGATCCAATGTCTATCTTTCTCTCTGCCCTTCCCCTGCTTGTACTCTCTGTCTCTCAAAAAAATAATTTAAAAACTTGCAAAAAAAAAAAAGCTGGGGCACTTGAGTGGCTCAGTTGTTTAAGTGGTTGACTTCAGCTCAGGTCATGATCTCACAGTTTGTGGGTTTGAGCCTCGCATTGAGGTTTGTGCTTACAGCCTGGAGCCTGCTTTGGATTCTGTGTCTCCCTCTCTCTGTCTTTCCACTGCTTCTGCTCTCTCTCTGTCTCTCTCTCTCTCTCTCTCTCTCTCTCAAAAATAAATAAACATTAAAAAAAATTTTAAAGCTAACATGACAATTAGCTACTGTGAAAGAATTGGCTTGTTATAGATACAGTAACCCTTCCTGTGTCTCTGAATTTAGAGTCATCCAGTTGAAAGATGATTAGCCACTGAGTAGCCACAGGGGCAAAGAAGTTAAAATGAGGAAGATGGATGGAGAAGGCTGAGAAAGAATTTAAAGAAACTGGTAAGAGATCAGATGTAGAGGGTAAAACAAAGAAGGGAAGGTGACTGGACTTTCTAGCCTGGGAAATTGGGACAGGAGGGATGAAATTCCACCTTTGGCCTCATTCAGAAACTCCTACTTCCTCTTCACCAACAGTATTGCCTTGGCATCACAACTAGCCATTCTCCTGACAAATCTGCATTATCTGGAGGAAATAGTATCACAATATAAAACCACGGTGGCAACTGTGCTGATAGAGGTGACTGCAATATAAGATAGGGACAAAGAAACAAAAAAACTTTCAACCAACTCTTTTTTTTTTTATTTTATAATAGTTTATTTTCAAATTGGTTTACATATAACACCCAGTGTTCATCCCAACATGTGCCCTTTTTAATGCCCATCACCCCCTCTCCCCCCTCCCTCATCCCCCTTACCCTCAGTTTTTTTCTTAGTCTTTGAGAGTCTCTTATGTTTTATCTCCCTCCCTCTCTGTGTCTTTTTTTCCTTTCCCCTCTTCCCCTCCCCCTGGTTTTTGCTTAGTCTCACAAAGTCCACCTATTCGTGGAAACATATGGTATCTGTCTTTTTCTGACTGACTTATTTCACTTAACATAATACCCTCCAGTTCCATCCATCTGGCTACACATGGCCAGATTTCATTTTTTCTCATTGCCATGTAGTAGTCCATTGTATATAAGTACCATAACTTCTTTATCCATTCGTCAGTTGATGGGCACTTGGTCTCTTTCCATGATTTGGCTATTGTCGAAAGTGCTGTTATGAACGTTGGGGTACACGTGCTCCTATGCATCAGCATTCCTTTGTCTCTTGGGTAGATTCCTAGCAGGGCTATTGCTGGATCATAGGGTAGCTCTATTTTCATTTTTTTGAGGAACCTCCACACCATTTTCCAGAGTGGCTGCACCAGTTTGCATTCCCACCAACAGTGTAGGAGGGTGCCTACTTCTCCACATCCTCGCCAGCATCTATAGTTTCCTGATTTGTTCATTTTAGCCACTCTGACTGGTGTGAGGTGGTATCTCAGTGTGGTTTTGATTTGTATTTCCCTGATGATGAGTGACATTGAGCATCGTTTCATGTGTCTGTTGGCCATCTGAATGTCCTCTTTGGAGAAGTGTCTATTCATATCTTCCGCCCATTTCTTCACTGGGTTGTTTGTTTTTCGGGTTTGGAGTTTGGTAAGTTCTTTATAAATTTTAGATATTAGTCCTTTATCCGATATGTCATTTGCGATGATCTTTTCCCATTCTGTTGGTTGCCTATTCGTTTTGTTGGTTGTTTCTTTTGCTGTGCAGAAGCTTTTTATCTTGATGAGGTCCCAATAGTTCATCTTTGCTTTTAATTCTCTTGCCTTTGGAGACGTGTCGAGTAAGAAATTGGTGCGTCTTAGGTCAAAGAGGCTTTTTCCTGTTTTCTCCTCTAGGATTTTGATGGTTTCCTGTCTCACATTCAGATCTTTTATCCATTTAGAATTTATTTTTGTGAGTGGTGTAAGAAAGTGGTCTAGTTTCATTCTTTTGCATGTTGCTGTCCAATTCTCCCAGCACCATTTGTTAAAGAGGCTGTCTTTTTTCCATTGGATACATTTTCCCGCTTTGTCAAAGATTAGTTGGCCATATACTTGCGGGTCCATTTCTGAGTTTTCTATTCTATTCCATTGGTCTATGTGTCTGTTTTTGTGCCAATACCATACAGTCTTGATGACCACCGCTTTGTAGTAGAGGTTAAAGTCTGGGATTGTGATGCCTCCCGCCTTGGTTTTATTCTTCAGTATTATTTTGGCTATTCGAGGTCTTTTGTGGTTCCATACAAATTTTAGGATTGTTTGCTCTAGCTTTGAGAAGAATGCTGGTGCAATTTTGATTGGGATTGCATTGAATGTGTAGATTGCTTTGGGTAGTATTGCCATTTTGACGATATTTATTCTTCCAATCCATGAGCATGGGATGTTTTTCCATTTCCTTGTGTCTTCCTCAATTTCCTTCATAAGTTTTTTATAGTTTTCAGTGTAGAGGTCTTTCACCTCTTTGGTTAGGTTTATTCCTAAGTATTTTATGGTTTTTGGTGCAATTGTGAAAGGGATTAGCTTCTTTATTTCTCTTTCTGCTGCTTCATTGTTGGTGTATAGAAATGCCACCGATTTCTGTACATTGATTTTGTATCCTGCAACTTTGCTGAAATCATGAATCAGTTCTAGTAGGCTTTTGGTGGATTCCGTCGGGTTTTCCATGTAAAGTATCATGTCATCTGCAAAAAGTGAAAGTTTGACTTTTCAAGATAAGGCAGTATCTCAAGAATGAATATGGTGGCATTTAAAATCCTGACTACTGAGCACTTTTTGTCACTAGGAGCCTTTGTTCAAACAAGTATTGCCACCTTCCAGCTGACATTTCCTCCTTATTGAATCTACTAAGATAGTCATTTTTGTGCCAAACAGACCTACACACCGTGTAATGAAATAAGACATTGATGGAGACCTGTGGCCTTGAGCTAGTCTGTGTATCCTCTGAAGGTGATGATTTCAGATTTAAATTAGTAATTACAAATTTAACTTAAGTTGTCTTGTATCACCAAATAATATAATCATGTGCAACAGTAGGGACGGAGTTGGATAGACCAATGGTCCCCAAACTTTATCCATTATGAGAAATGGCCTGGGGGGGCTATTAAAATACAGATGACTGGGCCCCCAGGTCCAAGGATTCTCAGTCAATAAGTCCTGAATGGGACTTCATAATTTGCATTTGTAACAAGTTCCTGAATGATGGTGATGCTAGTGATCTGAAGACCACACTGTGAGAATCACTGTCCTAGAATAATATTTCTCTTGTCATCAGGGAAAGTTTTCTTTAAAATATTGCATTTTAAATCCAGATGTAAAGTAATAGCTGTGAGACTGGGATATTCCTTCATCCTTGTCATTGCCAGGAGGGCAATTTCACACTTTCCTGAACCTCTAAGAGATGTAATCCTTGGGTGAAGTGTTAATTAACCAAATCACTAGTGAGAGAGAAAATAGGGAAAGGAGAAATAAAGAAATGCAGTTTCTAGGTCTTTGTCCTGGAAATGTAGTTCTGGCCTTTATGAAAGGAATATTTTTAGACACCCAACTAAATTCTTATTTCCCGCATCCATTGTTACTCAATAAAATGGTCAGGTAAGCCTTGATTGTTTAACTGTAGGGAAGTCAGGGAAGAGGACAGAAGACTTGTCTGCAGACAATTTCTCTAAATGTTTATGTAAATCATGAGCTGTTTGCCCCTAAATATCATTTCAAATTTAACCGACTTTTTTCTAATATTAAGGGTTTTAAAAGTATATATGTGTATATATAATTAAAGTTTATTTGTCTCTTTTGAGAGAAACAGAGACAGCATAACTGGGGGAGGGACTGAGGGAGTAAGGGAGAAAGAATCCCAAGCAGACTCTGTGCTGACAGCAGTGAGCCCGATGTAGGGCTCAAACCCATGAAGGTACAAGATCATGACCTCATCTGAAACCAAGAGTTGAATGCTTAACCTACTCACCCTCCCAGGCACCCCTATATATTTTTTTCAGGGAACCAAATCTCAAAATCTAAACCTTTCTATAATTTACCAGTACATCATGTGATATGGAAAATTGTTCTTGTCCGAGATACTCGTTCTATGCTAAATGCTTTACAATGCAATATTTTCACATCAATCTATTAAAGATTATTTTCCACTAAAATAGTTTCTTTAATCTATTTGTGAACACTGTCTCTGCAAACAAAACCAAAATAAAAAAGGCATCTTCTCTAAAGAAGTTTCCTGATGATGAAACTTTCATGGGTCTTTTTTCAGTGACAAGAGTGGCACCTGGAACACAGTAGGCATTTTATTTCCTTGTCCAGTGATAGGCTGCATACTTCGAATGAGTCCATAGTACATTAAGCACTGTTGATATTACTCTCATCCATTTTGGCTTACAGAAGAGCTGAGTGACTTACTACAAAATTTATGTTTGGAAAATGGCTGCATGAAATGGTCAGATAATTGGTGAGCTTAACAGCATTGTATGAATTTCAGTGGTATAGGTCATCATTATATAAGTGGAAACAGAATATAAGATTGGTCTCTACTCACAAAAATATACTGATCCAAATCCCTGATAATATTTATAAAAGATCTGTTTCTATACTTTTAAGTTAGCAGGTTAAAGTTCAACAGAATGTCACTTAAAAATGATCATCGGACGGGTGCCTGGGTGGCTTACTGGGTTGAGCATCCAACTTTGGCTTAGGTCATGATCTCATGGTCAGTGAGATCAATCCCTACATTGGGCTTGCTGCTGTCAGCACGGAGCCTGCTTCGGATCTCTTTTCCTCTCTCTACCCCTCCCCTGCTCTCTCTCTCTTTGTCTCTCAAAAATAAATAAATATTAAAAAAACGATCAGTGGACATTTTTCTCTACTGTCTTGGACTTCACCTATCCCTTATAGTGTCTTTGCTTTAGCAATTGTAGGGGAGAAAAAAGGTTTCCTTTTAGGTTCCCTGGGTGGGTGTGAAAATTAAACATACTGAGACAGACTAACAGGAAAAAAGGATACAATTTGTATTTACATGTACATGGGAGCTTTCACAAGAGAATGAAGGCTTGAAGTGACCATAGCAGGAAGCTTTTATACCATTTAGACAAAGAAACAATACTTTTGTGAGGAATTGGCAAGACATGCATTTAGGCTAGAGTAATAAATGGTGAAGAAGTAACTAGGAAGGTAAGAGTGATAAGAGTTAGTTTACCAAGGTTTCTTTATACATATTTCTCGGCCCCCAGTTCCCAGTCTCTGGTGATAGGACTGTCTTCTTTCCTTCTGGTAGAGGGAGGATATCTTTCACATGGGAGTTTTATAACCTGTTTCTGAGAAGAAGGGCAAGAGGTCTGGTCAGAATGACCTTCCCGCCTGTGCCATTTTCTAGAATTCCTTCAGCTTAAGTTGTTCATTGTGCCCATGTGTCATATCTGTGAGTGGCATGTCCTGAAGTCCATCATAGTGATGCAGTTTTGGAGTGGTGGTGGGGGTCTGGAGCAGACAGCCAAGGAAGAATTCTTGACGATATCTTTAGTACAAAAGGTTGATTTTATTAAATCACAAGGACAGGACCCGTGGGCAGAAAGAGCTGCATTGAGCTTGTGAAGAGTGACTGATTATATACTGTGGAGTTGGGGCAAGTAAAGGCAAAAGATAGTTTTCCAAAAGGACTTTCATATGTTAACAAGGCCTCCTAAGATACTGAAGGCCTGGGTATTGTCAAGCTAACATTATTTTTACCTCTAGTGAAGCATTAACATTAAGACTGTAGGGAGTTCCTGGAGAAATATGTTTTGCCTCAAGTATTTGGCAATGGGTGGGAGATTATAAACTATAGGCTTATGGAGATTAGGCTATTGATAAGACTGCTTTTTCCTTGTAATTTACTAAGACATTAGTAAATTGATCTCGCCCCCGACCAAAGTTAGGACAGAACCACTGTGCTTACTGTCATCCAGAGGATGGAAAAATGAGTGCCTCTAGTGGCCGGGTAATTCTGAGCAGGGCCCCACGCAGAAGAAAGAGGCTGTGTGGTTCAGAGCAGGTACCAACCAGCATCACAGCCTTATGGAACCCCCAAAGATGTTTTTGTGGGGGGTAGCCACTGTGGAGGACTATGAGGAAGACTAGGACAGACCGGGCTATATTTTCATAGACCCCCAAGAGCCTATGGTCCTAATGAATGTGGAGACCTGACCCATTGGCTTCATGGTTGATACTGGAGTGGAACACTAACTGGTGACCTAATCCCTGGGCCCCCTGTCACAGAGACAAGCCACCATTGTGAGGGCCACAGGCAGTCGGACGAGCTGTCCCTTCCTGATTACTCCGATACAGCTTAGGCAGCCATGAAGTCATCCATGAACTGCTGTACCTCCCTGACTGTCCCATGGCTTTTAATGGGCTGTCACCTATTGGGAAAGCTGCAAGGCTAGGTAACTTTAAATTCTTGGGGACAAGCTGCCCTGACCCTACTGAAACCAGAAGCAAAGATTATGACCCTCATGATTCCCCAAGGGGAAAAATGGTGCCTCCACAGTCTCCAGGAGGAACTACACCCAGTGCCTGAGCTTTCATTAAGGTCCTAGGGGTGTGGGCTGAGGACAACCCACTGGGACTGGCCCCAAACATACCCCCTGTCAGCTGGACACAAATTACTAACCCAAAATGACTGGTGTCAATCCTGTTTGACGTATGTGTGGTTATAGGTGTTGGCCCAGAGGCATCTGTCATACTGAAAAAAGAAGCTTGCACTTATCAGGGAGGGCTCAAGGACCCTTGATATACCGTGTGAAGGCTTAGATTGGGAGCGAAAATACCGACTCAGTGACAAATCCATGTGTGAGGAAAATGGTTTATGTGCCCTTACACCTGAGGTTTTATGTCCCAGCTGGAGCTGTGCTTCATGGGCTACTTGGAAAAAAGAAGGCACAACAGTGCTTCTTCAGAAGGGGGCTGCTGGGGCGCCTGGGTGGCTTAGTTGGTTAAGCGGCCAACTTCAGCTCAGGTCATGATCTCACGGTCTGTGAGTTCGAGTCCCATGTCGGGCTCTGTGCTCACGGCTCATCAGAGCCTGGAGCCTGCTTCACATTCTGTATCTCCCTCTCTCTCTGCCCTTCTGCTCACGCTCTGTCTCTATGTCTCTCAAAAATAAATAAACATTAAAAAAAATTTTAAAAACAGAAGGGGGCTGCTACATCAGGTTGTCAATCAAAGGCCTGCAACCCTATTAATTTTACCATCATTAACCCAGGAGATTCCAAATGATCCTGGGGCACCTGAATTGGCATCTGGATCCATGGGTGAGGCAGAAACCCAGGGACTGTGCTGTATTTCAAGAGAGTCACTGCTGCCCATCCAACCATGTCCCATCAAGTCTTCCACTCCTGTACAAAGAAATAAGAAGTAGCCCCCCTCCCATTTCAGTCACAGCAAGGAATTTGTGTCTAGCCCTAGCAGAGACTATAGCTCTGACTCTAAAGATCTCTTCTTGCCATGTATGTGGGGGAACTAACATGGGAGATCAATGGCCATGGGAGACTAGAGAATTAGATCTCTCTGAACCTTACAATGGAACAGAATACCTCAGTCCTATTACCAGTGTTTATGTGTTTAAACCTCAATTATTGGGAAAAACTGCCCTGCCCAGTGGGGAAGAAAGTTCACCATCTCTGTTGGAAACTTAAAGCGCTTAGGCCAAAGATTCTGTAACTCACCCTCCTGGGAAACCCAATGGTGGAAGTCCCCAGATCTTCTTGAGTCAGATACCCAACCCTTGTCTAACTTGTCTCATCTCTGAGAGACCTGGGACACTGGCGATGCAGCCATTGAATAGCGGGCCCCAGGTGGTTTATACTGGATATGTGGAAGGGCAGCCTATACACTACTTCCCCCAGACTGGTCAGGGTCATGTATACTGGGAACTATTTGTCCATCTTTCTTCCTGCTCTCACTTGCCAGAGGGGAACATTTGGGAGTCCAAGTGTATGGGGACAGGGAGACTCAAAGGAAATGATGTGCCCTACCAATTGGCAATTAGATGATGAATGGCCTTCTGAGTGTACAGTCCAATATTATGGCCCTGCCACTTGGGCAGAGGATGGGTCCTGGGGCTACCACACTCTCATTTACATGCTAAACCCCATAATCAGATTGCAAGCAATTGGAGAGATTATAACCAACAAGACTGCCAGGGCTCTTAACTTACTAGCCAAGTGGCAAACCAAAACACGCAATGCTATCTATCAAAATTGCTTAGCCTTAAATTACTTGCTTGCTTCTGAGGGAGGAGTTTGTGGAAAGTTTAACCTGAGCAACTGCTGCCTCCATATAGATGATAAAGGAGAAGTCATAGAAGAGATCACAGATCAAGTGAGAAAGGTTCCTCATGTCCTGGTCTAGACCTGGAAAGGTTGGAACCCCAGGGAGTTATTTGGAGGATGGTTTTCAACTCTCAGGGGGTTCAAAACCCTCATAGGTATTATTCTCTTGATTTGGGGACCTTGCTTAATCCTACCTTGCCTAGCTCCCCTGGTTATATTGTCTGCTTCCAGCCTCACTGAGGCAATTGTCAAAAGAAAAATGGCCACACATTTTATGATGTTATGAAAATATAAAGCTCTAAACCAAGATGATGCTCTTTGACCCACAATAGGGGGGTTTGAGCATCAGAGAGGGGAATGTGGTAGAGTCCCCTGCCAAGGAATGTGGTGAAAAATCCCAAGATAAGGGAAGGCAATCTGGCTATGTGCCAGACTTATGACACTGTAACATAAGATCACCCAATCAGACCATGTGTCTGTATGTTCCCATGTATGGGAGACAAAGAAACAGAAATCATATAAAAGGTTACACTCCGCTGCCCTTGGGGCTCAATTTTCCAGGTAAGAACCCTCTGAGCCCATGCCAGCATGATGAATAAAGTTGTTTCCTGGACAAAGAAAACCTTGGTGTCCCGTCTCTCTGTGTGAAAATCCTGTTATAATAGTATTTGTTTATTTCACATTTGGGGAGTCGGGCAAGAGAGTACTATGTTCTGAAGGCAAACTTCATAAGCCTTTATAGATTCTAAGTAGGTGTAGGAAAAGGCAGAGAGGTGGAGAGAATGCTAAATGGTCTTTACTTCTACTAAGTGACTATTAAAGCCGCTTCAGAGTTAATATTATCTTAGGACTCCAGAGGCAGGCTCCCAGGATAATTGGTGACATAAAAAAGACTACGGCTAAAGACCATGGGGGAAAATCTCTTTTTAAATCTAATCAAAGTACATAATTAGACTTTTTGGTGATAAAAGTATCACTTACACTAAATGAGCACAAATCTTAAAAAATATCTTGAAAATTTATGAGAAACTGGGGTAAGATAGGTCAGAATTAATTTGGAAGTCTAAAGAAGGAAGAGCATGAAATGTTTGTGATATAGATAACAAGATTTAAAAGCATGTGATTGACCAAGACTTATCATGAATCTACTGCATAATTCAGGTTGTTTGGGAATCCTCTTAAAATTAACTCCTCATAATTAAAACTGACTTCCTTAGTCACAGTGAAATTTTCACTTTATCTTTAATCTGGATAATTATACAGTATTGGTCTTGATACTGGTGTTCAACTAAGCTGTATGTAAAATTAGGGAATATAATTATATTTGTCAAAAAGGTTGTTTAATTTTCACTGGGTTTGGCTTTGAATTTCATTTTTTCCCATTTATTTGGGACTGTCATAAAGTCTACTCTTGAGACTTCATGTTATTCACCCCTCCTGATTGGAAAAATAGAACTAGGGACCGTCATTCATATCCACTGTATTACATTTCAGAAGAGTGCCAGGTCACATGAATACAGCTAAACATACAGTTTACTACTCTGTGGACTTTTTCTCCACAGATATCTGTGCAAATAAAAATGAAAAAAAAAAAAAAAACCTTATCGACTGATCAAACCAGAATTTATTTATTGTTCAACTATGTGTCCGGGAGGATAGGAAGAATCAAGGGGCCAATGAAAGCAAAATTCATTGTATACCAACATGGTGCCTATGAATCAAAACGACAGATATATAGAACTTCCATAATGATTTGTTTCTGTATTGAATCAGTGGTCTGACTTAAGGGGACACTGTCAAGTAAGTGTCCTGCCTACTAAAATGGGATTTGCAGATTCCTCAGTAACTGAAAGTAACACTGTCACTACTTTTTAACTATATTTAATCACTGATACTCAAATACACTCTTTGTCTTCCTCTAACTCCTTCTCCAAGTACTGAACAACAAAGTTTGAATAAGTAGGACTTGAGCTGCACACCTTATTACATTGGTTTAATTACTGACTTTTTCCTTTTCATGTGAGTTCCTCTTCCTCTAAATTGTGAACTTCCCAAGGACAATAACTATACCTCACTACCTGGCATATCATGCACACTATTTAGCTTTTTGCTAATAAATGTTTTTTGAATAAGGGTATTTCGGGCAATCTGAGTATAAGCATAATTCTAATAATCCAACCAGCCTCTATTGATTGCAGACTATGCACAAGATACATGGCTAGATATTAAGATACAAACATAAAGGAGATAGGTCCCCTCCTTATGGATCTTACCATCTGGTTTGGGAGGCAGATACTTAAGAAGCACCTTTTGTACAGCATAGTAAGAGAAGGATAAGTTAAACATAAGGCAGTATGGGACCCTGGAATGGGAATACTCAGTTTTGTTTTAGAAATATCCTTTTGGCAAGAGGTATGCAATGGGTTCAGGGAGGAGGAAGGAGGCTAGGTGAGTCCTACTCATGATTTCCCTCCAAACTTTCACTCCTTCTTTAAGGAAAGACTTGTTCAATTCCGTATTTTCCTAGAGTCCTCTGTGCTAATTATATTCCCGAATGCCAGAACAGTGACTTACACCTTTGCTGAAAAGAACACCATGTCTCTGGTTTTACAACTGCTCTCTCTTTCTCATCCCAGTGTCCCTTTCCCAATATTCCTTTCAAGGCAATAGATTCAGAACATCTGCTCAGTGTCCACACAGATAGGTATTTGATTCTTAAGTCTTTCATTTACTACCTCTGTGCCGCTGGACAAATTACAAAATGACCTCTTTGAAGATTGAATGTATTGATTCATATGGAAGGTTTCATGTGTACTTAGCATATGGGTTAATCAAATGTCATTTTTATCAGTGGTCCTGTTTGGATGCTATATATGACTTCCATTCAGCATCAGAAAGCAGAGAACTCTGACAATCAGCTTTTTAATAACAGGAAATAAAAGTCTTACATAGAGAAAGAAAATGAGGATTTATAGCATTTTTTGTTGCTTTGTTTAGTTTTCTGAGAAATAAATTATTTACTCAATTTTAGAATCATCACTTTTTAAAAATTTTGCCCAAGTTACACATGTATATCTTTTAAAATCAAATGCTGTACAGATAGATGTATAATATCATCACTGATTTCCTGTCCTTGTCATCCCACCCATGTATCATTCCCTTGTCCCCCCATAAACAGTTTGAAAAATTTCTTTCAGTTATTTTTATAGCTACTGTAGTATTTCTAAATATTGTTATTATATGATCATTTTATTTATTAATTTTGTAGTTTACAGTTGTCCTGATGAGCAATCACCTGATTAACAATATCCCATAACCTCTTTCTGCTCCTGCCAAGTCACTTTTATATCAGTAATCTAAATTCTTCCACTTTTTTTTTCTTCCCTCTCAAACATTTTTAACCTCCATTCCTTGTTCCATTATTCTAAGTGAATTTTTGGATCACTTGTTATATTAGGGTTTTCCAAAGTAACAGAGCCAATAGATTATAATATAATATAATACAACACAATAGAATATGATTACAAAGATTATATATACATTTATTTATCTATATATAAATATATTTACATACGTTTATATATAAAATAAATTTATTATAAGGAATTAGCTCATGCCCTATGGGACCTGGCAAATTCTAATATCTACAGGGTAAATTGGCAAGCTGGAGATCTGGGAGAGTTGATGGTATAGTTCCAGTGTGAAAACTTATAGGCTCAAGACCTCACAAGAGCTGATGTTTCAGTTTCAGTCCGAAAGCAAGAAAAAATTCTAATGCCCAGGTTCAAAAGCTTTTGGGCCAAAGAATTCTCTCTTACTCTGGGGACGGTCAGCCTTTTTGTTGTATTCAAACCTTCAGTGGATTGGAGGAGGTGCCCCACATTGTGGAGGGCAGTCTGCTTTACAGTCTACCAATTGAAATGTGAATCTCAGCCAAAATCACCCTCATAGACTCACCCAGAGTATCGTTTGACCAAATTTCTAAGCACCTTATGCCCCAGCCAAGTTGATACACATTATCTTTGTGAGTGCTCTGTCTTCAAATTGAATCCTCCTGCTCCAGTCAAGTTCAGATGACTGCAGCCCTACCCAACCTTTTGATAGCAATTTCATGGCCGGCAGAAAGCCAGAACTTCTCACTTAGCTATTCCCAAATACCTGAGCTACAGAGACTGTGAGAGATAATCAATGTTTATTGCTGTTGTAACCACTGAATTTTTTTGGGGGGGCAGTTTGTTATGCATCCATAGATAGCGCATACACAGTATTTTGATTGGGTGATTATTGTTTGCTACTGAATCTGGCGATGTGCTAGAATAATAGTTGGTTCTCTAACTGGCCCAATGTTATGGCCCCTATGACAGTGAGATAATTTTCCAGTGTCAAATTCAAATGATTTACTTTTTAAATCCAGAAAATTCTCTTATTAGACTTTCAATATTGTCCAAAGACTCATTCTTAGTATATTTTCCCCCTGTCCCAGTCTCTCCACCACCCAGGGACCTCTCCTCTTTTGTCCTAGTACAAACTGATTCTTCACTTGTAGAGCTGATGGTGTGTCATGCCAAACCTCCCTGTCCAGACTTGCTGAGGTATATTCACTCTTTCCAGGGAAGAAAGAATTGGAAAGGTAAATACCTGAGTCCTATGTTTTTGTTGTTGTTGTTGTTTTGTTTTGTTTTTATAAGAATCAAAAGGATGCAGCTGTAGGGGTGGGGAGAAATATTGGCTCCACTTAATGAGTTATCAGCACAAATTCTCATTCTTCTCTCTTATTCAGTCTTTCTGTGTTAGTTTCTTTAGAGCCATTGACTGTACCCATTTCATGGGTATTCTTGGTTGCAAATGGTTTTCCTGAGTTATTAACATCATTCCTGGGTGTACTTAACCTTTTACAGATATTTATTACCATTTCTTGTCTGTTGATAGCTCTACTCCCATGGTTTTGGAGCTTCATACCTTTCTATTCTATGTAGTTTAATTTTAATGAAGTATCAGGAGAACTAAGAAAGACATGTCTGTACTTAAAGTGCCAGAAACCCAGCTGATTCTATTTTGAAATAACAATTTTATACTATCTCAGAAACTATCTGACTGAAAAATATTTCTAGATTTAAACCACAAAGGCTACTTGGATTTGGGCAGTAATAACAAATTCGAAAAAAAATAATGTGGTTCACTATAAAGCAAAGTCAGTTTGAAAAGTCGTGAATCAGAACTTTCTTTAATAAAAGAGATACTTTAGAGAATGCTGACAATATTATTTGTACTTGGATTCACTCAGCCAATTCAGTCTGTGACTATGTAATAGGTGATGTCTTTTGTTACACAGGTGCCACTATTTGGGGATGAAAAAAGTCAAGGTGTGCTTTCTGATTCCAAGGAATTGATGAAATAAAAATTAACCATATGAATAAGTAATTCCAGTTAAGCATATAATGTAACAGCTAGCAAATTAAATGAAACAAAGAGATACAGAAGGTGAACGTGACACCATCTAGGCAGGAACATGTTCTTGCTCTCTTCACATTTCCTATGTCTTAATCCAGGGCTTGGCATAGAGACAATGCCAGGGTAAGTATTCATTCCACGAATGGATACATGCTTAGGTTGAAGTCAAAAGGGTCTACAAAGCTTCGTGATAGCAGAATTTGGCCTGAATCTTAAAGAATTGGCAGGATTTTGGTGGGTGAGGTTTGAAGGTAAATAATATTCCCAGAATATTTCTATCACGCTTTTAGAACATCAAGTGTAATTCAAAAACTCTGCTGAATCCCTTCAGTGACTCTTGAAAAGTAGGTGACATTGGAACATGGAGCCAATTGAATGCATTGTTAGAAATATGAAGTCTATTTAGTAAAGACTGGGCAGAGATTGCTAGTTCCCTTCCATATCTTTTATAACCTTCCTTTTAGTGATATATTTCCTTGAGTTTAAGCTGGTATGGAACTATGTGGTTAACTTCAGGCCAGTAGGATGTGAGTAGAAGTAAAGAAGCTGAAATTAGTTTTGGACACATTGAGTTTAGAATGCTCATGTTAATCTGAGTGCAAAGTGCACTTTGTCATTTAGATTTAAATTTTTATAGTTCCAGAGTGAGATTCTGGCAGGAGATCATCCTAAACACTGCTACCAAATAAATTTTCCAAGGTCCATATTGTTCAGCATCTAACAGAGTAATGTTCATCATGTAACAGTTTCATACAAAGGTTGGTTTTTATGAAAAAAAATGCTGACTTGAGCCATCTTTATCATGGTACTGCTCTTCTGAAAATAACTTTTTCTATGCATTAGATGAGGCACAGATTACTCTAACAGACACACTTCATCAAAACCATTGGCCCAAATAAGATAGAAGCATTTTATTCTTTTATACACAGAAGTCCAGAACAAGTAGATGAGAATGACTCCATGAAGACATCCAGGGACTCCATGTCGTGAGGCAGCTCAGCCATCCTTAATCCACATCTTACAAGGTCCTTGGTGTCCCTGTCCTTTCCATCTGGTAGGAAAGAAGGAAATCTGAGGCAAGTAACTTAATCATAGTCAAGAGAACCCTTAAGCTGTACACGTCACTTCCACTCCATGGCATAAATCAGACAAATAGAGTACATAAATTAAATAGTATTTAAAGAAGCAATGTTTTATGAGGAGAAATGGAAGCAAGATTACCAGATAAACAGGCCAGTGTAACTGTCCATGAGAAAATATATTATAGACTGATTGGGAGCAGTAGCCGTACATAGAAGAAAAAGGGAACCAATTAAAGAAATGCTTCATCAGAGGAGTTGCTTGTGAAGGGAAAGTCACAGGTCTCTCTGGAATTTTGGAATTGAATGACTGGGATGATAATGTTATTAAAGAGAGAGACCAAAGTCAGATTTAATAGTTGATTTAAGGAGGAAGTTAATTAGCATAATATGATGTTGGAATTGAGTCTTCCTGAGACATCTAAATGAAGCTCGTCTCAAGAGAACAGAAATGATTTTTATAAAGTTCCATATTTATTTTCTTTTGTCAATAAAAATGATTTCACGGAGAAGCTTTTCCCTCCTCCTCCCCCTCCATTCCTGGCTTCTCCTTGAATTAATTTGCAAAGCAAACATGAATATTTGCATTATACCTCTTGTCTTCATAGCCATAATAAAACTATACCAATAATTGCATTTTTGTATACATGTTTTTTTAATGTTCATTTCTTTCTTTCAAGAGTGTACAAGCAGAGAAAGGACAGAGACAGAGGGAGAGAATCCCAAGCAGGCTCTGCACTGACAGAGAGGACCCCGATGCTGGGCTCAATCTCACAAACTGAGATCATGACCTTATCTGAAGTCAAGAGGCTGATGCGTAACAAACTGAGCCACCTACTTTTCATTTAAGAGTTTGATTATCCCTCTTCCCTTTAATTGAGCAAATGGAATTTTCTTGTTGTCTGATTCTGTATAGAAATCCTTGTGTCTCAGTTTCCCAATCTTTGTAGCTAAGAAGGGACCGGAATTATATGAAGCCCCAATGGTCACTGAAGACCCCAGGCTGCCCCTTCACACAGGTAGTGAGAAAAAGAACGGGAAGAGAACAGGCCCTGCTCTAGCCCTGAGAGTTAATTTAATTCCTCTTACTGACTTTGTTGACAGTTGGAATCCCATGATTCTGGACCTTGCTGACCTGTTCATAACTCTTGATTACTCTCTGCTTATCTGCCTGAGTGTTAGTCTCTGGAATCATCCTCTTTTCTGTCTATTGCTCTGTTATTTGAAAGAATTTTTCACTGCCTGCTAGACTGCCCAGTGAAATCTTTATTTTTAAAAAGATATTTTATTACTGAAATTTTCAAATATTTAAAATCCTAGAAAGAATAATACAATGAGCCCATGTATCCATCCACCAACTTCAACATGTATGAATATTAAGCCAGTCTTTTTTCATTGCTTCATTTATTACCCCCCCCCTTTTTAAAATGAATTTTGCTGTACTCTTTTAAGGGACATGATATCATTTTATCCATCAATATTTCAGGATGCGTTTCTAATCACTGTGCATATATACATACATGGATACCTGTGTATGTATCTCTACCATGTATTATTACATCGAACACATTTAGCAATAAATCCTTAATACTTTATACTGTATTTCTATTAGATTTCCATGATTGCTTCAGAGATGTCTTTTTATAGGTGGTTTATTTGAATCAGGATCCATAGAAAGCCCACTTATTAAATGTGGGCATTAAATTCCTAGTCTCTTTTATTCTCTAACAGTTCCTTTATGCTTTTGCATCTTTGAGACAGAAGGTCATAATCATAAATATGGTACTGCCGCACATTTATATGTCTTTCTAGAACTTTCTGTAACCAACCTCTTACCTACCTACTCATCTAGTAACTGAAGAATGATTCTTGCTTGGTTAGATTCTGCATACTGCCTCTTTGTCATTAAGCCCTGTTTTATTGCCAGCCATAGCCTTGAGAGACAGGAACTCTTTCCTCTAGAAGTATTCATGTGTTTCCCGGGAGTTTTGTCTTTGTTTTAACACACATGCTGATGAGATTTCACATAGATGCTCTCTCTTAGACAAGGATAAATGTTACTTGTGTACCCTGTCCTTCAGCTCATTATTTTAAAACTTTGTGTTAATATTATTGGAAATTTAAAAATTCTTCCATTGAAGAAATAACAATGTTAAAATAAAAGATTGTTTTTATGAACAGAGGCAGGAAGTAAAAGAGTTACAGTGTGAAAGCATCAGCCCTATTTGTCAAATTTGGAACTAGACTACCAGATCTAATTTATTCCGTGAATTTCTGCTCCCTTACCAGAATACTTTATAATAGACTCAAACAGGTTACGTATTAGCATTCTAAATTATATCCCTGCATATGATGTGAGTCTTTCCAGATCCAGCCTTCAACTTTTAAGTACAGATCTTTAATTGCTACCAAGTCACTGCTTCATTTCTCTTTATTTCTGTGAAAAAATTATATACTTTGTTCATTTGTGTCTTAAATTCTAGTGATGATATAATAGGATGTTAGCACAGTATTTTACATGCTTTCAAAGATGGGATCATGTGCAGTTGTGACCAAAACAAACTCAGCTGGAAAAAAAAATGATATATCTAATTCCAAATACAATTAATGTAATGATTCAGCAAGCTGATAAAATGTCTGGAATCCACAAAATATGAGACTCTGTAATCATTAATATTACAGTGAATTTCAAAAGCATCTAGAGGACAGTGTCCTATCTTCCGTGTGTCTAGAAGAGCAGTGATATTTCTAGGTGAATTATCAACTGTTACATGTCTTGATACAATATGAGGACTTATGTTTTTAGATGGAAAGTTTTAAATTAGAAACAGATTATTTATGCCTTTGAAATATAACTGATTTTTTAAAAATCTTTTTTTTTTAACGTTTTTATTTATTTTTGAGAGACATAGAGATAGAGTGTGAGCAGGGGAAGGGCAGAGAGAGAGGGAGACACAGAATTTGAAGCAGGCTCCAGGCTCTGAGCCGTCAGCACAGAGCCCGACGCGGGGCTCGAACTCAGGGACTGTGAGATCATGACCTGAGCTGAAGTCGGCCACTTAACCCACTGAGCCACCCAGGCGCCCCGAAATATAACTGATTTTTATGGGACAAACTCTGAGTCACTTGAATTCATTAGCATGTATAGAATACTAATGAAACAGCAACTTACATCCTAGAGAGAGAGGCCTAATTAAATTAACAGACAGGTAGGCTGTATTTCAGAAATACTAGCTCAGGAAGAATCTACAGTGGCTCCTAATCGTAGGAAAAGAAGATCACTTTGGAATTTGTATTTTCGAGTCAATAAATGAATAATCTCTTTTGAGCCAAGGTGTCTTGTTTACAATATCTACATGCGGGAATGAGGTCATGTCTCCTCATGGGTTTTAGGAAGAAAAATCAGTATTAAACACTAAGGGAATTAGGATATTCTGAAAGTAAGAACAGTACCCACTTGGAGAAACAGATTTTTTTTCTTTTAACTTCCTAGGCAGACAAGTGACTAAATGAGTAACAGCACTTTGGGTCCTCTCCTCTGGGAAAATGTATTGCGGCTGCACTCACGCTACTCCAACACTGCATTCAACACAGAAACACTTACTCAGTGAAGTTCCTCTTCTTCATTGTTTTCAGTGCAAAACCCTGCACCTTATAAAATTCTTTCCAAAATCCTGCTTTATCGACCTTAGGAGTGAGCCAAATTTTCCCACTTGGGACGTGCAACAGATTCCTTAGTGAAGATATTTCCCCACGGTTTCTCATTGTTATTTTACTGCCCTCGTTTTGCAGTGAGGAAATTAAAGCAAAACCATTAAATTTTTAAAAACCTATTTTCCATTAAAGATGAATGCTTATTTTCACTCTTTTTGTGAAATGTGTTACCGGAGTTCATAAACTCCAACTACTTTTCAGAATGTTTCTGTATTGATAGCAATGAGAACTATTTCTCCTTCAGAAGAGACTCATTTTAAATGTAAAGTGGAAAGCCCAATACAATTGATGTTGAAATATTTATTATTGCTTCTTGAAAATCAAATCTGAATTGCAGTACATTAAGGCCCCTGCGTGTGTTCACATTATGGTGAAATTTGCAGTTGAGTGGGATAAATTGAGGTAAAATATAATAATTTATGAAATTATTTTCTTCTTGGGAGCATATGTATGATAATTTTCCACAACCCTTATATCATTTTCTCAAATGTCTCTCAGATCTGACATTTTCTGGCCCTGATTCTAATTCCTGATAATAGTTTCCTATGGACACAATAGCTATGGAAACATTTGGAGATCGTGTGCACATAACTGAGCAAGAGTACAAGTTTTCCTTTGATAGATCATTCACATATGACAATACTGCTGTACGCAGGTTCAGTCTGTCAGATACATTTTAAAATAACACTAATGCATAGATTTGGAGACCAATATATTCAGGAAAGGGTGGTTGGTGGTGAACATGTAAGGAAGGCTGCTTATTATGTAACCAGTGGACTTTAACTGAAGTCCTTCAAATCAACTGTCTCTTCTGATTTAATTTTAACTATTTCCAAATTGTTTTGTTGCTTAAGGTGATTTATCATTTCTTAATTATACAATTCATGTGATTTTCAAGCATTGCAACAGAGAAGGAAAAATAAATACTGACTATTCAGTGGTTTAAACTGGTAGCATTTCATGTCTCCCCATGCAAGTTTTGGTGCACTTTGAATTAACATTGTTGTCATCTTTACTGTGCATATGTTTTTTGGTTTTGAGGTTTTTTGTAAGTGTATTTTTATTTTTTTACAGTGTTATATTAGTTTCAGATGTACGATACAGTGATTCAGCACTTGCTTACCTCACCTGGTACTCATCACAAGTATATCCCTTAATGTCCATCACCTATGTCACCCATCCCCCCCACCTCCCCACTGGTAACCATCAGTTTGTCCTCTGTAGTTAAGAGTCTGTTTCTTGGTTCATCTCTTTCTCTCTCTCTTTTTCCCTTTGTTTTGTTTCTTAAATTCTACATATAAGTGAAATCCTATGGTATTTATCTTTCTCTGACTGACTTAGTTTCATTGAGCATCATACTCTTTAGCTCCATCCATGTCATTGCAAATGGCAAGATTTCATTCTTTTTATGGCTGAGTAATATTCCACAATATTCCATATATATATATATATACACACACACACACACCACTTCTTCTTTATTCATTTTCATTAGTTGGACACTTAGGCTACTTCCATTATTTGGCTATTGTAGATAGTGCTACTATAAACACAGGGGTGCATATATCCCTTAGAATCAGTGTATTCAAAGTGTAATCAGTATTCAAATCAGTGTATTTTTTTTTGTATTCTTTGGGTAAATACCCAGTAATGTAATTGCTGGATCATAGGAAAGTTCTATTTTTAACTTCTTGAGAAACTTCTATTCCTTTTTCCGCAGTGGATGTACCAGTTTGCATGATGTACCACCAACAGTTGCATGAGGGTTCCTTTCTCTTCACATCCACACCATCACCTGTTGTTTCTTGTATTGCTCATTTTAGCCATTCTGACAGGTGTGGGGTGATACCTCATTGTAATTTTGCATTTCCCTGGTGATCAATGATGTTCAGCATCTTTTAATGTGTCAGCCATCTGGATGTCTCTGGAGAAAAGTCTGTTCATGTCTTCTGCCCATTTTTTAATTGGATTATTTGGTTTTTGGGTGTTGAGTTTTATAAAAATCTTCATATATTTTGGATTCTAAGCCTTTTTGAGGTATGTCCTTTGCAAATATCTTCTCCCATTCCATAGGTTGTACATAAGTTTTTTGAATTAGCAATACTTTCTGAACTGAAGCACTTCTTTGTGTTACTGTTAGCTTCCTAACAGTTGTTTCCAGTGGCTGGGTAATATTCTGTCGAGTTCTTTTATATTTCTCTCATGAGGTATTTATGTAGTTTCTGTTTTTTCCTGTTCTGTAACTAACATTAGGAAGTCTATATTAATGCATACAGGTTTTTTATATTTTAAATTTTGCCTTACAATACTGCTATATATTAGATATGTAAAAGAAAAAAAAACAAATGCAAGTGTTCCTTCCAGATAGGGTCCTCTGTCCTAGATTTTCTTAGTCTGTCCCCTATGTCATTTTTACCAGGCATAAACAGTTTTGTTTTAGTGCCCTCACCTCACAAAAAAACTTTTCCAAATCAAGTTCTTTCTGGAGCATTGTTTTCTCTCTTGCTGGTTTTTGGGGGTTGTCCTTGAGTATGTTTCACTCTTTGAGGCATGATGTTATGGTGGAAAGAGCTTGAATCAACTTATCATTTACTCTTGAGACATAGACTGCCTTGGTTTTCTCATCTCCAAAATTAGAAGAATACATTTCCATCAGTATTGTTGTGACCCTTAAAAAAGAATGACATCTTGAATCCAACAGAGATACAACCAAGGCTGTCATAAAATGTAACTTGAATCTTAATCAAGACCCAGTTCTTAACCAGATACTTTATAGACTGTTTTAGAGCAGTGTTGTCCAAGAGAAGTTTCGTTGGAATAGAAATGCTGTGCACTGTTCAGTATGGGAGTCACCGACCACATGTATATTTTGAGCCCTTGAAGTGGGGATACCACAACTGAAGAACTGAATTTTTTATTATGTTTGGTGAATTAAAACTTAACCAGCCATATGTGGCTAGTGCCTGTGTTATTTGGGTAATACACTAGTAGAGAATATGCCCTTGCTTTTGTTAGCTTAATAATGAACACCCTTGTAATGATGAGAATTTCTGTGTAGGTAAAGCCAGGACTACACTATGAAAACTGATGAAATACTCTGAGACTTAGAAGCCTTGGATAAATTCCTCAGTCATGGTTATTTAGGAAGATATGTACTCTTAGCCCACATAAGGTTGGACCTGACTTCATTAAGACAGCATATTGCAGGATCAAAACTAAATACATTAATCAGCCAAGTTTGGCTTACTGAATATAAAACCACATTTAAAAAAATAAATGGCACTGCAGAAATTTTAGCAATAATGAGCTGTGATGAACAATTTGAGTTGGTGTCTTGCTTGTTCAGTGAGGCATTCTCTTAGATAAATTGATGGGTGAAATTTTATTTACATTGTGAAGAGTATAATAATAGGAGCAACTTTTGAGCCTAATTGCTAATAAAGTAAATAAACAATGGCTTATAAATGTTCCCATGCGATTCTGCAGTATCTTGTGTGTACATACTTAAGAGAAGTTCATTTTCATATATTTACATTTAGTCATATGTCTAATTAATAGTGTTGCATTTATAAATTTTGGAAACTGTTCCTTTAAATTCCAGTGGTATAGTTACTAGAGTGCTATCAATTCATACTTGTAATTGTCTGAGATATGGGGAAAAAGGCATGACATTTTATAAAGTGACTATAGAATATCGACTTGGATTTGTGAAATTTATCACAAAGCTTTGTTAACTATATGTAAACAACCTCTGATAATGTATTCTAAATGGTCAGTTCTAAACCTATTAATGTAAGATGAGAAATTAAAATACAGATTATCAGTGAAAGGGGAAAGTGTACTAACACTTTTTGGCCATATTTTAACTTCAGTAATGCATTATAAAAGGAAAAATAAGTAATTTATTTCAGAACGATGACGTGGTCCTCATTTAAGTTTCCTAATTAGAGTCACTTTCCTTATTTTGTTTTCTTATTAGAGTCTTAATTTACTGTTTTACCGTATGATACTAGAGGAATCATGCTTTGGACACAAGTAGCTTGCCTCTAATTCTCTTGCCATGAATGTCAGTTTTATGTGCCAAATTGATTAGGTTATAGTACTCAGTGATCCAAACACTAAGCATTGCTTTGAAAGTGTTTTGTAGATGTTACCAACATCTACAATCATTTGACTTTCTGTAAAGGAGATAAGCCTTCATAATCTGAGTGGGCCTCATCAAATCAGGTGAAGGGCCTTAAAAGTGGAACTGAGTTTTTCTTGAGGAAGAGGAAATTCTTCCCACGAATTGTGGCTTACACTAGTGCCTAAGAGTTCCAGCCTGCCCTTCCTGACAGCTTGTGCTGTGATTTTGAGCTTGCCTATGCAGCCCTCACAATTGTGTAAACCAGTTCCTGCTGATTATGTTTCTCTGGTGAAACCCTGACTGATAAACCTGCCAAGCACAGTCACTGCCAGGGAGCTCCCCAGGGAGATGTTGGTCTCAGCATCAGTGCTGTGCACAATTCCAAAGCGATGACACCTGGAGGCTGTCAGTCACCTATACTCTTTCCAGCAGCTTCTTTCTTGAAAGGAAACCAGAGCAGCAAATGCTAATGGATTCCACATAGTTTTATAAAGATTACTTAGAGTCCATAAAGTGTTAAGTCCAGGTATTTCATTGCAGGGCTTACTTGAATTCTTTCTGAAACTCCTTCATCTTCACAATCACTGCTGTCCCTAGTTTTCTATTCTTTGCAAATCTCTTAATGACAGGTCTTACTTTAATCATTGTTATATTTTAGTTTGGGATTCGCTAGAAGCAGACCATGAGACAGGGATTTGAATACATGTGGTTTCTTTAAAAGGTGAGCATAGGTACTAACCAGCAGCAGAGTAAGAAAGTGTGATTTTGATGGAAGGAAAGTTTAAAAAAACAAAAAGGTAGTTTTTAAAGTTATCACAGTGGATAAATGAAGTTTAACGTAGCTAGAGAACTCTGGGAGCTGTAAGACAACAGCTCAGAGTTACCCCATCCAAAGACATGAGGGAAATGGAATATTTATCCACCAGTTTCCCAGCAGCCGTGGTAAATGGCTGCTTGTAGGGTAGGTGCCTGGTTATTGGCATTAACACCCTTAAACCTCCATCATCCTCTGCATGCAGGCAAGGTAGGCTCCAGAGACCAGAGAGAGCCCTCAAAATCACAGGTGCTGGCAGCTGGAAACTTGCTGATATGAACTGAAATGTTCCATGATGTGGGTGGGACACTAGAAGCATCTGCTACTTAATTACCAACACATGGCACAGAATAGATGCTGAAGTTTGTTTAGGGAATTATTGAATGACTATGCAGACCTGGAAAAGAGCTGTCATATTTGCTTGAGGGTTTATTTGAGGTCCCAGGTAGAATTGGCATTAACTCTTTGCCAATCTGACTTTCAGACTGAACAATGGATACAGATATGGGATTCTGAATCTCCTGGGGTTTGCTAGTTCACACTCACCCTCAAATTTGCCTTACTTTAAAAAATGTACACTTTGAAGAAAATTGTTCCTTTCTGCCCCCAACTTTCAGGAATACTCCGAACAATATGGAATAAAACTCTCACCATTTTATGATAGTAATAAAGTAAAAAGTTATATTCTATCTATGGTCATAGTACAAGCCTTTGCAGGACAAACTATAAGAAAAGGGAAACAGAAGTATAGAGTTTTGGTAACTTCGTCCATAGAGTTTCCAAAAGGGAGAATAAATGATACCTGGCCCAACTCTTTTAAGACTGCAGGGTTCTTCGAGTGCACATTCATACTACCTTGTTATCATGCTGACAGAATTTGCTAAACAAGTACTGCTTAAGTGGATTTCACATTAATAAGAGAAAAAAGCAACCCATACTATAAAGCATTAAATCGCCTGTTGGTAATATTTACGAAATTGATTTGTGTTGCTCGAGATCCTAGAGGCAACGTAGAAACTTTGAAGCACTCTGATACAGACTAAACCTTTTATCTTGCTGCTGTGTATTTCCTTCCCTATGGTCCTCAGAGTTCTTCATATTTCTGCAGCATATGAAGATCTTTGAAGAGTGTGTAAATTGTTCCATAAATATTATCTGTTATTATTGCAAATGGATTGGATCCATTTTCAACCTTGTAAAATTTAATAAGAGTGGTCCCAGGATTGTGTTCATGTTGGAGTAAAGAATATGGGAGCGGATATACATGCAGCTCCTGAATCAGATTGTGGGTATTGAGATAATTACTAGGCACGTAGCAACAAGGACACAAATGCATCCTTTAGCAGTGCCTTTCAACAGATCCCTGAAAAAAACACCGATCTTGAATAAACCATTGTATCTGCTGTGTCCTGTTTCTGTTTTAGTTGCTTTAGTTAGTTCTATAAATCGTCCTATGCTCTCTACCCAGATGGGAAGGATACAAGTTTGTCTTGCCCATTACAACCACACCCACATAGGTTAAGGAGAATAAAGAGATTCTGACCAAATAAGAACTCTCTTTCTTGCCTTTTTTCTGAAAATGACTTATCAGACTCACGGTGTCTCTTTCCGTCAGGTTTCTTTTAAAAAAACCTGGTCTATTCACATGACTTTTGCTCTGATGGTCAAGAATGAAGGGTCTGGATACAAGCCTGTCTGATTTCAAACCCTAACTCTGCCAAGTTTATCCTCAGAGCCACCAAGAGCACATAATTGAAGTTCTTTCTCAGAGTCTCAGTTTCTTAGTCTGCAAAATGCACACAATGCCAGTACAGAATCAATAGTAGGGTTGCTGTTGGGGTACAGGGAGAAAATTACAGTAACATCTAGGTTACCTTAAATTTTAAAACTGGTAATTGATACATTTTTAAAGCCTTATGTTTTTCATCTTGTCTTCAGTGACTATGTATGACATGTCTATGCCATGCTTAGGAAAATAATCCTTAGGTTTTTAAGCATATAATTTAAAATTTGACGTCCATGAAATTCTTTTCCAAAGAAGACAGGATTGGGATAACCTTTCATGAGGAAAATAACGCAAGTCATCTTTCCTTTTCCTTAATGACTAACAGTAATATTAATTTCCTTCAAGAAAATTTAGATAAAAAAGAAACCCATATTCTATGATTGCACATATCCTATTGGAATTTCATATTAAGTTATTAAGTATTTTCCGTTAACTTGAGAAATTTAAATGGACTATATAGCAATACTCTTGACTATTCATTTAGTAAAAGCTTTGCTCTATCACTGTAAAAATGTAATTCCATTTCAATGTCGATTGTTGTGAGATATTTAATTTCTTACCCTCCCCAAAGAAAACATTATATATATAGTGGACAAGAAGCCTCATTAATTTCTGAAATTAGATCTCAGTTGTGAACAAATCTGCTTAATCCCATCTCCATAGTATTTTCATTTTCAGGTGTTTTATAAATAAGTTTTCTTCTTAGCAATGACTTATATACTTAGTATATGCTTATTCAGATGAGAATAGATATTAATGAACAATATTAACAGAAAATGTATACCAAATACTACAGGTAAAAATAAAATCATTATTTCAAACCAGGGATTCTCAGAGTCTAAAACATGAAAACACAATTTACTTCCACCAGTAATCATGACTCAAAACAGCATTTATTTTACTTGGCAGGGGCAAAGAGGAGGGATAGCAGGGTTCCCTGGAAAGGGTGTAACAGAATGCCTGTGGGGTTGTAAATTAAAATAATTCTCAAGAGTCTTTGGGCATGATCTCCTGGGTGGCTGAGTTTGGGCATCATTGTCAAATTCTTCCAACTCTTTTCAATAATTGTAATTGCATAGCACTGTCATTTAGATATTCGTTTCACATTTAGCCTTTAAATCACATGATTTGTTCATGACTCTAGGTTTGAATATTTTTTTTGTTCTGTTTCATCTGGTTATCATGATCCAGGAAAGGTCATACTTCTTTATATTGCTGCAGGGATTAAACTGCACAGATTTGGCTACTGAGATCACTGTTAGGCCTGAGTACAACAGATGAGTGTTTGTGGTGTATGACTTTTTATACTTCAAATATCCCCCATTCTGCTCACTGTTACTTATAAAATGTAATCTTTCTCATATTAGTGATCATGGTTAACATTTATATGGCATTTACAGTGATTTACGTATGTATTTACTTAGAGACTGTGACAACAAGAGAATCTTCAACTTGCCCAAGGTTGCTTTAACTAAAGATGGAAATACATAATAAAAATAAAAGTAAAAAATAAAGGTAACAATAATATTAGTAAGACAATATTGCTAGCTACCATTTACCGAATTTTTATATAAGAATTCTCTATTCATTATTACATCTAATTCTCCCAATATTGCCAAAAAGCAGACCTGATTTCCTTTTCCTTTCCAGAAAATAAGTTTGGAGAAGTATATACATTTTCTGCAGGTCCCACAGCTAAGTTAGTGGCATAATTGGAATTGAAATGTATGTACTTATGACTCTAAGACTTGTGCTCTTCCAGTTATAAGGCATTATGGCTCAAGGAATTGTATCAGGAAGGGCAGTAACTCATCAGCATAATTTACAGATCACATAACCAAAGTTGAATAATGTTTTTTTTTTTTGGAATAAGATTTCATAGCAGGGTGGGAAGAGATCTCACAGAGTCTTGATACTCTGCATTTTGTGGCTGTCAGAAAAAGAAATGACATTTTTTTTTTCAATAATGTTTAGTTCAACTCTTGTCTACTTTTATGCATATTTACATAGGAAGTGGTTTTTAAGATGAAACACATTGTCGAAGTTTTTGATTTATTCTCCTGCTTGTCTTTTTAGATTTCTCATTTATTTTTCTTGACATGAAATGGATGTCTTTTACCTACTTCAAAATCAGTTTATATTTTCAATTTAATGCTACTAACTGCCATTTGTTGTAGCATTGAACCAGGAGCCAAGAGGTATATGTTGTGTTCATCGGTCACTATTGACTTATTGGCTACATGATGTTAAATCCCCCAAATGACAAGTAAATAAGTTTTGAAATCATGCCAATATTTTATCCACTCTGTAACATTTCTCTATTTAAGAAATGCTAAACAATGGACAGGTTTTCATTTTTATCTGGGCGACAGTATGTAACCTGTCATTTGAGATAGTGAAAGACTAATTTCTATTTACTTAAGCATTAAACAGGTATGGAAGTCACACAAAGAATACCTTTAAGAGCTTTGGCTCTGAGATGCCATATAAGTAGAAAAATAGTGAATTGTTTCCTGTACTAATTCTGAACATAGATATACATACTATCAAGTAAAAATGCATGCTCTGATCAAGGCCTAATATTTTGTGCTATAAATAGTAAAGCAAAAAATAATATTGCCTGGAGCTTTAACTTTGGTTCTATGTTGGTATGAATTTATTTCAACTGTTAAAATATCCAATATTCACATTTTGCTAGAAGAGAGGGACAAAAAATGAGAAATTTCTGACTTATCAATGAGATTTACTTGTTAATTTTACCTTCAGTTTAGTTCTTTTTAAACTGCCTAATCTTCCTCCTGTTGTAAGTAATCCCTCCATGCCCAAGTTCTGATTTTATCTACTTCCCCCAGTAAAGTGTGAAAAAATAGCTCTTTTTGAGGGAACAGTGGCCTTGGTTGGCATTTTTTTAGTAATTGGTTCATAAATGATTAGTAAGCCATTTCTTCCCTACCACACTCCATTAAAATAAATCCAGATAAATTACATATGTAGATATTAACGTTTGTATTAATAACATGATGGAAGATTTTATTTAAAATTACAAAATAGAGATTTGTCACATTTATCATTTGCGTTTTCAAATTTTTGTATGGAATTGGGTAGGAAAGGATGGTTTCTCAGAGTCCAAAATAAAAATGCTATGGCGTCTTAAGTAGCTGCTTTTACTTGAGTATGTATCTTGATAAAGACAAAACAAACAACAAAAAACCAAGGGAGAAAAAAAAAAAACTTAGAAAGGAAATGTGTCTGCAGAGAAAGAGTAGGGTAATCATTATTTAGCTAAGTGACAGTGATTAGCTGCATCTCCTTGTAAGTGCATCCAAATAAGCTCAAAACAGGATAGGTGACAAAAGAAAGCCGAATAGGTGATTTTTCAAGCTGATAGTGTAACCAAAGCAAAGCCAGTTTGCTCCTTGATGAGTGAGAAACTGCAACTGGTTGAGTTGTTGCACAAAGAAATTTTTATTTGTAGCAAAGAAGGAGATCACAGGGAATGGCTTCCAAAGCCCATGACTTTCCGAGAGAGGGTGAATGGATTCCTTTTGTTGAGGATTGGGATGAAGTTTTAGGTAAGGAAGCCTGGTCATCTTATGTAGAGGCAGGTGTAAGGCCATGCATGTGCCTTAAGGAAACACGGCTACACTCACATTGTATGTTATGTAAATGAGGCTGAAGTGGAGATTTTAGTAGTATTATGAGGTAAAGGTGATTGTAGGTCATTACAGAGGTCACCCCCCAGTCCATCTGTACAGGTATGCCAGTTGGGTGTAACTCATATGGTCTAAGTGGTCTGGACTGGCAGGAGGTCTTGTCAGGTTAGTCTCCATTACCTCAGGGGTGGTTTAGGGGTTAATTTGCCTGAATCAAGAGGAAAACCCAAGGGAAGAGCTTAGGGGAAAATGTAAGGTAAAGGTTAGTGAGTACAAGGAGGTGGGCAGTCAAGGCCATGTCTTGAGATCTAGCTGGTGATAGGACAGTTCAAAAGATGCCTGAACATTATAACACACTGAACAGAGGACTTGCCTATTTCATAAGGGAAGTTGTTGACCTCCCAACAGAAAATAGATATTCAGACTTAATTTCATTAAATAGATTGGTGTTGAAAACTGACCTCCATGCCTCAGAGCCAAAGTACAACATGAAGACAGAGTTGGGGATAACAAGGAACGAAAGCTTTATTGCTTTGTTGGCCAAAGAAGGTTGAGGAAAGCTATGGTCTTCAAAAACTGCAAGCATGCTGGGAGGAAGGGGTTGGGGTTGGGGGTTGTTAAGTGAAAAATACAGGACCTAGCTGGTTTTGACAAAAGTTGTGTACTTGATGCCAACCTCATTTGTCATGTCTTTAGGCTGGTAGCTGATGAAGTTTTGAGGTGGTGGTGGGGTGGTCCAGAGCCAATGACCAAGAAAGAATTCTTGAAGACATCTTTGGTGCAAAAAGGTGATTTTTTTAAAGCACAAGGGCAGGACCCGTGGGCAGAAAGAGCAGCACTGGGGTTGTGGCCAGTAACTCCTTATATACCCTTAGGTTGGGAGGGAGTCAGGGATAGAGTAAGTCTCTCAGGAATTTTGGAAGCAAGGTTTCCAGGACCTTGAGGGGCTAACTGTTGCTAGGGAAATGCCACTTATTACCATTTAACAAAACCTCAGTCATGAATTATTTAGATGTATATCAGGGGGACATAAGCTTGGAGTATGATTGCCAGCATATGTCTTGGGGCAGTGGAGATAAAAGAAATAGACTTATAGGATCCTCAAGGTTGGGATATTAAGCTAAGGTTCTCTTTTGCTCCCAGCAAAGTGTCATCATGGAAGCAGTTGAGCAACTAGAGGGAGGTCACTCCGCTGGTCTCAAGGACTTTCACTGGGCTGTAGGCAGTAAGGGAATTTAATTTTTCATTTGCCTTAGTTTTCCACATTACTATAGCAAGCACTTAAACCCCTTTCCTTTGGTCTTGGGTAGCCAGGAGTGTCCGAGGAATATCACACATATTCCACCTGGGGACAGGGTGTGTGCTAGCCTGAATTTTGCCCTCAACTTGCCCCACACTCCCTCATCAGTAGTGGTTTCCTGAAATAAAAGGCTGAGAAGGGAGGAGGGGAGGTTTACAGAAGAGAGGAAAAAGGTTACTTTAAAATCCAGCTTCACGGAAGCACTAGTGCAGCCATTTTAATTTTTGTTCAACTTTATACTTTTAAGCGGTTTCAAGATTTCTCTCCCAAAAGTCTTACCGCTTAGACCTGACAGGTGCCTTTTTCTCCTCATTCTTGGAAAATCTTGTTATTATCAGCTTCTAAGTTTTTATCTGATAATTGTTGAGTAGCATCTCCTTTTTTCTGCCAAGTTTGAGTGATTTTGTGTTTGTTTATTTAGTGTAAGTGTGTGTGTGTGCGCACACGTGCACGCACGCATGTGTGAGTGAGAGAGAAAGAGAGGGAGAGAGAGAGAGAGAGAGAAGGGGCAGAGAGAGACCGGAAGAGAGAGAACCCCAAGCAGGCTCCACGTTGTCAGCACACAGCCTGACAAGGGGCTGGAACTCACAAACTGTGAGATCATGACCTGAGCCAAAATCAAGAGTTGGACGCTCAACCGACTGAGCCACCCGGGCACCCCTCCAAGTTTGAGTATTTTAGTTTTTAGCAGTGAGTACCAAATCAGGTGAAGGTAAATTTCTTCCAAGTAGCTACTCATAATTTGCTTTGTTGAGAAGAGGCGGCATCTCCTTTTATAACGTGCTTTTTTGTTGATTGGTAAGACTGATGAGCATCTTTTCATATACTAATTTATCTATTTTTTGCTCATTTTCCTGTTGATATCTAGGCATTGACTATTGTGCATCGTAATACCTTGATGTTGTAAGCATTGTAAATAAATTTATACTGCTGTATATGATGTTGGTGAGGAGGAATACTTTCTCTGCTCTGTGGTCCTTCTAACTGGACTCAGAATCAAATTGGCATGAGACAGGGAACAAGAGAAGATAAAGTTTAGTTTTGTACATACAGGGAATCCACCCAGATGTGAAACTCCAAAGACAGTGAGACAACAGGAAGCTTCTAGAAGCTGAGGAGAGAAGTAGTGCCTAGGGACACAAAGGGGAGAAGGCCATTAGCAGGAAGGAAAGGAGATGTGTGGAAAAACTAGATTGTTCTCTTAGGCATGTTCTCTTAGTTCCTTCAGTAAAGGGGGCCACTGTTGATAATTCCCTTCCTGGTGCACTCTCCTTTCCAGTGTAAATTTAGACAGGAGGGAGGCAGAGCGCCTTTCCTTTTAATTCTAAATAACCTTTGTGCTAAAGTGGCGCATTTGGGGGTGTCTCATCCCACAACCCTTCAATGTTATTCTTAGACAATTAAAATTTAGTTTTCAGATAATTAAAGCTATGTAAACTTAATCATTAAAGCTTTATTTTTTGCCTTCTTTAAGAAGTCTTAATGAATTCCCCAAAACAAAAAGTTACTCTCTTACAGTTTCTTCTGTTCATTTTAGAAATTTAACTTGCACACTGAAGTTTTCTATCCATCCGGAGTTGTTTGTATATGCATTTTATTTTCAACATTTCTGGATCCATATTGGTAGATATTTTGGTACCTTTTAAATATTTCAGTCATAGAGCTCTGTGTTTAAAAGTGCTTAAAAGTTTAAGTTTCCCTAGAAACTTACTTGTATTTCAAATACCGTCATATTTGGATCATTTTCTCCTTTAATTTTTTTCCACATTATTTTTCTCATTTGCCTGTAATTGCACAGTTTGACAAAATTCTTAACATGCCCTTTCTTAGGTTAGCTTCTCTGACTCATCACTGTTGTTTCTATGGCATATTCTGGGTTATTCTAGATTCCTCTTTAGACTTGAAGCACTCGTTTTTCTCAGTGGCTGGAAGTGTAGGCTCTTGACAATTTATAAGTGAGTTCCTCCATCCCTGAGAATTGTCAGAGGCCAAAGGGAGCTGCCTCTCCAAGGTCATGTCCCAGTGTAGGACAGCCTAGTGGCTATTTTTTAAAAATTAATATACATGAACTTTATTAAGGTTATTAAAACTGATTTGTCTTAGTTGCAAATATTTACCAGCTGGTGTCTTTTGATGCGATTTGAAGTGAGGCTTGAGAGCAAACAGTCAAGAAAGAATTCTTGAGAAGATTTTGATACAAAAAGGTGGTTTAGTAACTATTGGTGGGGGCAGGACCCATGGGCAGAAAGAGCTGCCCAGGGATGTGAGGAGGGAATGATAATATACTTTCAAGTTGGGAGGGGCAGAGAAAAAGCAAGTTTCCAAAAGGATTTTCATATGTTAAAGAAGACTTAAAGGATCCTGGAGGCCTAGCTATTGTGAATTTAAGGTTGTTTTCCCCCCTCTAGCAAGGCATTAACATTAAGACAGTTGGGAGTTCCTGGAGGAATGTCAGTCACATCCTGCCTGCCTCAAGTACTTGTCAATGGGCTGCAGGTCTTAAGGAAATTTAATTTTATCTACATTTCTTTTGCCTTTGTTCTCTACATCATCTTTTACTTTTCACATATTTGGGACTGATTAAAAATATTTAATATGTTTTAGAATATTTGATACATTCGAGAGAATATACACTTGTATGTGCCTGTGTGTAAGTTTAAATTATAATAATATAATGAATTCTAGTGAACTTGAGACTCAAATCCAAAATGAGAACTTGTTGGGGAAATATAATTAAAATAAAAATCTCCTTTCAACACAGAAAACCTCTCCCACAGGGCAGGAGAGAAAGGAAGCAGTTTTACTATTGAGTAAGGATTGAGTCCGAATGTAACGTGCATCATAGGCCATCCATTAGAACTTGCAAAGGCAGAAAGAAATCTCTCCCTTTTATTTAACCAAGTAGATACAACCCATTACATCCAGGTTCTCAAGTGAAAAATTAACTAGTCTTCAGGGAAGAGAACTTGACAGCAACATTTGTGACACATAGTTCATCCTAAATTCACTTGGTAGATGGGAGTGACCATCTGGGTTAGCTAACTGGTTTTATCTAAAGGACGAATACATTTCTCATATCTTTATTACAGGTGGTTTTGAAGAAAAGCTCCTGCTGGAGTTAGGCTTCTGGTCTCCCACAGAAAATGGGAGATAGGCAGGCTATTTTCTTTGATGATTGCTTCTCAGACGTGGCTCCCAAGTCCTAGAAGGAAGATATTTTTGGACTGTAAAGCTGTAAAGAAACTTATTTAGATTTTTAATATGTACATCTCAAAGAAACAGGGAAAAAATTATATTTAAAACTTTCCTTAAAAATTGCTCTGAAAGACAGTAAGGGAAATTTAATTTTTTAATTTTTCTGTTAGTTTTCATACTTAAAAATATACATAATGTGATACCTGTCAGCAAGATATAATACTATTTTTTATATTCTTTCCAGTAATTGATGTAGCCAGACTTCTTAATTTCTGCCAATATAGCAGATAGCATAAGTCAACTCTACACCCAACATAGGGCTTGAATTCATGACCCCGACATTAAGAGTCACATGCTCTACCGGCAGAGCCAGCCAGGCATCCGTGGGAAATGGTATCTTGTGTGTCTTTATTAGATACTTCTTATGAGCCACTTGAGATTTTCTCACGCTCACCATCTCTTATTCTTGTTACTGTATAACCAGTGTGGCCTTCTAGCATTCTCAAGCAGGCAAAAGTAATAGGACTTGCCTCATGCCCTTGGTAAGCCTGGGGATTCCAGGTTGATGCCAAGTAGTGGAATGCTCTGGAATTCTGCTCTGTGGCCATGCATATGGATCATGGGATGTACTTTGAATAGGGGATATGATAAGTACATTTGTTCACTGCTCTCCTCCAAGTTCAATTGACCTAAGATGTAATGAAACCCCTTCTCAGAAGAGAATCCTATAGGATAATCAGTCACACTTAGCTGCAACCAGGTCATCAGTATATCCTCATCTTGGCTCTCCTTCCCTTTCTATTCTTTTCTATTTGTCCCTCACTCCTGCTCCTTGGGATCACATTCTCTTATAAAGTAGTAGCTGAGGGACTCAGGTTAAGATATGATCTTAATCTTCATTTTGCTGATTATGAAGTCTGTATTCATCATAATTATTGAAATGCTAGTTCATGTGTTTCACTTGCTTTTACTGAGAGGAGATGGGATGTTTATTGTTTTTGCCTGGAGAAATAGGATTTCTTTACACATTCCAAATAGTAACAATAAGTTATGTGTTAAGGTTTTTCTTCTTCCTGTTTGTTGCTTGTATTTTCTTTTACTTTACTCATTTTTTTTCATTGACAGAAAGTCTGAATTTTGATTTGGTTGAATTGAGCAAACTGGTTTAAATAAATTATTTCCTTTCCCCAGGTGAGAAATGTATAATACTGTATTTTCTTCTAATGACTTTCAAGGTTTGCTTTTTCACATTTATGTCTCAATACATATATTTTTAGTTTTTTTCCTCTGAAACTCTTATTAATTTTAAAAAGTGTGTTTAGGGACGCCTGGGTGGCTCAGTCGGTTGAGCATCCAACTTCGGCTCAGATCGTGATCTTGCGGTCTGTGAGTTCAAGCCCCGCATCAGGCTCTGTGCTGATAGCACAGAGCCTGGAGCCTGCTTCGGATTCTGTGTCTCCCTCTCTCTCTGCCCCTCCCCCACTCATGCTCTGTCTCTCTCTGTCTCAAAAATAAATAAACATTAAAAAATTTAAGAAAAAAAGTGTGTTTAAATTATGATTTTATCTGTTTTGGATTATGTTGATCTTATAGAAAGCCAACTTGCCAAATTTTTATTATTTATAATGTTTGTAGCACTTCTGGGTTTTCTAAGGTAACAATAAATCACATCTGCCTAATGATATTTTTTACATTCTTTTTTTTATAATAGTTTATTTTCAAATTGGTTTACATATAATACCCAGTGTTCATCCCAACACATGTCCTCTTTAATGCCCGTCACCCCCTCTCCCCCCTCCCTCACCTCCCTCACCTCCCTCACCTCCCTCACTCTCAGATTGTTCTTTTACATTCTAATAAATACACACACACACACATACATACACATGTATACACACACACACACACACATATATTTAAATTTCTTTTTCTGTCGCACTGGCTAGGATCACCAGTATAATGATTGAAATCAGTGCTTAACTGGCTTTCTTACTTGTTTCTGAATTTTAAGAGAATGCTTCTAATATTTTTTATTATGAAGGATGTTTGTTCAAGTGTTTTGGCTGATTCTATTTGTTGGGTTCAGAAGGTTCACTTATTTTCCTGGTTTACTGAGTTTCTATACTCAAAGGGTGCTAAAGTTTATTACATTCTTCTGCATTATGAGGTCAAATTACTGCTTTTCAGGATCCTTTCATCTCCTATTGTGGAGAATGGTCTTTACATATATTATAATGTTAAGCTACCATTGTGATCTTGCAATATTATCATTTTGGTTATATTGTATTACAATTAATTTATTTTCTGTACCATATGTTTTTCTAATACTTTGTTGGTGATTTCTTGCCGTATATTCATGAATGAGCCTCCCTAAGTGAATTTTGGTGGGGGATTATATTAAAGCAGTAAATTAATTTATGAAGAATCAATTGCAGTATTCTATCTTTCCACTGAGCAAAAGATTTACTCTTTTTTTTGTCTATCAGCAGAATTTTGTAATGTTATTCAAAGATTTCTTCTTTTAGAACCTAATTTTTTTCCTCTTAAAATAATTCTCAGACATAGCATGTGCTATTCTGTTTGCTGATGCTGTTGTTATGATATTGTTTATGTTTGCTACTTTGAAGGGAATCTTTTTTTCTTTTTATTACTTAAAGATTATTGAAATTAAACTGGGAATCTCTTGATTTTTTTAAGACCTTTGTAAGCAGTTTGTCTTGATCAGCTGGTATTTCTAGGTGCAAAACTCTCATCAGCAAATGATGATGATTTACTGCTTCTTTCCAGCATTATATAATATTTTAACTTTGTGTTTTATGTCTACCGGAACTTAAACCAGCTTTACATAGTACCCTGGAAGTGCTGCGTTTGTTTTTACTATTCTTGTTGTTCATGATTTTTAAAATAATATACTTGAATATATTTCTCTAGCTATCCAAGTCAAGGTTGAATGGTTCATTTTGGGTTGGGCCTATATAAAACACAAATTGCAGTACTCGTCCACATCCGTTTCTTGTTCCATCCACTTTTTGCTATATATTTATATAACGGATGATTTGAAACTATATTGTTAATATCATCAAAATTAGTTCTGAAATTTACATTCCATCTGGCAACTATATTTGCTTAACAGCTTGATGTGACAACATAGGACAGGCAGAGCATTATGCAGGCAAAAGTAAATAGCAATGGGCTTAAGTGAATCCAGCAACCAAATTGGAAGAAAAAGCAGGGCACCTGTAAGGTGACTTCTACTGAAGTAGAGCTGCTGTGAGAGAGATGACATCTCATGCATAAAACTCATTATCATGTTAAGGAAATTCATTTGTAGCATTCCAGTGCAAAACATTTCTGGAACTAAAAAACAATGTACTTTTCTTAATTTTAAAATTCAGTAGATAAATTAAAGAATAGCCACCTTTGCGAACCTATTGGCCTGAGAAATTAAGTGAACAAAACAGTACCAAGTACGCCTATGTATAATCTGCAGAAAAATTTAAAGGAATAGAAGGAAAACATCAAAGAAAATTTCCTTGGTATGAAAAAAGATGCTTGCAGATTCCAAGGGCTCACTAACTCTTTTGGAGAATTGATGGGACAAGACATGCATTTAGATAAAATTCCTAAATTCAATGTGAGGAAAATAAAATTTATAAGTTTTTAGAGAGAAAGACAAATTACTTAAAAGGAAAAGGATTAGACTGTCAATAAGATTTCTCATAAGCAATCTGGAAGCTTCAGACAGGGAAAAACAGTATGTGCAGGATGTAGAGAAAAAAATGATTGTAACACAAAAAATTTATACTTAGCTATGATATAATTCACTTTCCAAGGTGAGCCATGGACATTTGTGGTTATACAAAAAATAATGGAACATATTACCCATCTACCTTATCTCAGGAAGCTACTAGAAAGATTATTCTAACCAAACAATAAATAAATCAGAACAGAACCTCATAATAGGGAGTGAGAAATAGGAGAGGAAACAGTAAAGAATAAAAAACCAGAGGGATGCCTGGGTGGCTCACTCAGTTAGTCGTATGACTTCGGCTCAGGTTGTCATCTGACAGCTTGTGGTTTCAAGCCCCATGTTGGGTTCTGTGATGAAAACTCAGAGCCTGGAGTCTGCTTCAGATTCTGTGTCTCCAACTCGTAGTTTCAAGCCCCATGTTGGGCTTTGTGATGATGGCTCAGAGCCTGGAGCCTGCTTTAGATTCTGTGTCTCCCTCTCTCTGCCCCTCCCCATCTTGTGTTCTGTCTCTTCCCATCTTTCAAAAATAAATAAACACTAAAAAATTTAAAAGAAAAAACCCATGACCTAACCATATTTGTATCTAATTGGATTATAATATTCAGAATTTGAAATATGAATACTAAGTAATGAGACTTAGTAGTAATGATTCTTGGCAAATAGAGAAATGCTGCAAGGAAGAGACTAATCATAGTGAGGTATCAAAAATACTAACCTACCTCATCAAAACCTAAGAGTGAGTGGAACTGTAAAGGAATTAAGTGAAAGCATTCTAAGTTCATTGTACGAGTATGAAACGTTGAGAAAGAAAAATGTTCAAAATGTTTCATTGTACTGGAGTAAGGAGTAAACTCAAGCATGTTCAGCATTTTCTTTTGGTACATTTTAAGATAAATATGCATTTGATTCTGAGCACAGAAGACAGATACTAGAATGATGATAAGAGCCAGTATAATGTCCAATTAACAAACGAAAGAAACAGAATTAATAGTATTGTAGCTGATCCAGCAAAAACTAAGAAAAAATAAAGAAAAAAATAAACAGTGGATAAAACTAAATTGAGATGGATGGAACAAAACCCAGAACATAAATTATTAAGTTACATGTATAGTGAATAAATCCCCTATTGAATGAGAAACTTGAGGTCGGACTGCAAAGAAAGTCTGTAGGTGGATGTCATTCTGGACTTGATTTCCTCTTCCATACATCTGTCTGCCTCTAAACTTACAATATCATTTTTTGCTTTATTATTCATATTTTTCATATATCTGCAGCACATTCTTGAATGATATATTTTCTAAAATAACTTCGTATCATTTTGTTTACTTGACAAATCATCTGTTTGTTTTAATGTACTTATATTTTAATTAAGGAGAAAAGACATATTTGCTATTTAGATTTTTATTTACAGGAACTCAGTATTTCTCTCAGTTCACCAAAAATTTTTTATATCTTTCAATAGAAGTTTTGTTTTTTTATACATGTTGGACTTTTCTTGATAAATTTATTTCTTGAAGTATTATGGGTTGCTGTTTGTTTTTAAATTACATTTTTTCTTTATTATGGTAAAATGCATACAACATAAAACTTAGAATCTTATCCCTTTTTTAAGTGTACACTTCAGTGGTATTAAGTATATACAACCATCACCACCAATGGATTACTATTTAAAAATTAATATTTTTTAAATTCAAAATGGATGAAAGACCTAAATGTGAGAAAGGAAACCATCAAAATCTTAGAGGAGAAAACAGGCAATAACCTCTTTGGGCTTGGCCACAACAACTTCGTACTCGATGTGTCTCCAAAGGCAAGGGGAATAAAAGCAGACATGGACTATTGGGACCTCATCAAGATAAAAACCTTTTGCACAGCAAAGGAAACAACCAAAAAAACTAAAAGGCAACATTAGGAATGGGAGAAGGTTTTGCAAATGACACCTGATAAAGGGTTAGTATCCAAAATCTATAAAGAACTTGCCAAACTCACACCCGAAAAACAAATATTCCAGTGAAGAAATGGATAGAAGAAATGAATAGACACTTTTCCAAAGAGACATCCAGATGGCCAACAGACACATGAAAAGATTCTCAACATCCCTCATCACTAGGGAAATACACATGAAAACCACACTGAGATATACTGCCTCACATGGCATCAGAGTAGCTAAAATTAACAACTCAGGCAACAACAGATGTTGGGGAGGATGTGTTAAAATAGGAACCCTCTTGCACTGTTGGTGGGAATGCAAACTAGTAAAGACGCTCTGGAAAATAGTGTATAGGTTCCTCAGTTTAAAAGAAGAATAACCCTACAACCCAGCAATCACACTACTAGGAATTTATCCAAAGGATATAGGAGTGCTGATTCACAGGGACACATGTACCCCAGTGTTTATAGCAGCACTATGAGCAATAGCTATAGTATGGAAAGTGCCCAAATGTCCATCAGTTGATGAATGGATAAAGAAGTGGTATATACATACAATGGAATATAACTCAGCCATAAAAAAGAATAAAATCTTGCCTTTGCAACAAAGTGGACGGAACTGGAGGGTATTATGCTACATTAAATAAGTCAGTCAGAGAAGGACAGATGTATGTTTTCAGTCATGGAATTTGAGAAACTTAACAGAAGACCATAGGGGAAGATAATGAAAAATAAGTAACAGAGAGGGAGGCAAACCATAAGAGACTCTTAAATACAAAAAACAGACTGAGGGTTGATGGGGGTGGGAGTTTGGGGGGGTGGGGAAAATGGGTCATGGGCATTGGGGAGGGCACTTGTTGGGATGAGCGCTGGGTGTTGTGTGTAAGTGATGAATCACAGAAATCTATTCCTGAAGTCAAGACTATATTGTATGTTAGGTAACTTGACAATAAATTATTTAAAAAATAAAATAAAAAATAAAAGTAAAAATTAATATTTTCAGTTATATTTTTGAATGACCTCTTCGTTGCATGGATTAGAATTATTGATTCTATATTAATTTCATAGTAGCCATATTTCATTTGCTAAATTTTTAAGCATTTTTCACTTGATTCTCATAAATATTCTAAGTACATAATGAAAATATATAGTGTCTCTTTTCCAATATTTAAACCATTGGGAAAGGCAGTCTCTTGCCTGTAGTCTTTCCACTCCCACTTAGCTGCTTAAGAATGGGCCTTGGGTCTGGAACATTCCCTTACCAAGAGATAGAGTCCACACAGCCTGTGCCCAGCTTATCACCTTGTGTGGGAATATTTTTCCTTGTTTCAGACTCAATGAGTACCCTTTTGTCTCTGCTGAAAGTGTGTGCGTCATATGGCACCTGACCAATCTCACTGTTATATCTGTCCTCTGAGAGGAGGGGACAGGGTTCTTTCTACTGTGGTACCAGAAGTCTGTGAGTAGGTGAAATGCTCTGCATCTGGCCCCCGGGAGAAACCCACTGACCATAGGGGACTGACACCCACCATTGAAGCTGACCTTGCTATCTCCCTTCTCTATGTAAGTAAAGTATTCCATCCAGTGCTTGACTGCAATATTTTCTTTGGCACTTCTCATGCCAAGATGCAGTGGGCAGAAGTGTTTAGAGCACTCCCCTGGGATTGCATGGTGGTCTAAACCTTTGGGCTTGGTAACTGGTGCATGGTACTCTGGCCAAGATAGAGCTCTCCTGCATTTTTTAACTGGCTGAATTTGCAGTGGTCATGATGGCAAGCATTGTCCTCTCCACCTGAGAGCATTGGAAAAACATTGAGGATTCCAACCAAGGTTATTGCCTTTATTTCATTTATCCTCATTTCTTTTGTAGATATTCCAGTTATTTATAGATTACTGCTTTACACTCCAGTCTTCACATCAGTCTCGCTCTCTCTTTTTTTTTCTTTTTTGCATCTTTCATTTTTTTCTGACTTACTTTTTGGAAGAGTATCTATGCCTCATTGTCTACATCAATCCTAGTTGGCACTTTATTTTTTTAAGTTGCTTTATTTATTTTGAGAGAGATAGCTTGGGAGGGGCAGAGAGAGAGGGAGAGAGAGAATCCCAAGCAGGTTCTACACCCTCAGCAGTACGGGGCTCGAACTCACAAACTGTGAGATCGTGACCTGAACTGAAACCACGAGTCAGAAGCTTAACTGACTGAGCCACCCAGGTGCTCTGTAGTTTATACTTTCTAATGTGAATTTTAATTTTGCTTTTTCCCATTTTTGTTTTCTCATCAGCTTTCCTTATTTTTATTATTTCAGTTTTCTCTTACAGTGTTATCTCAATTTACTGAATTTTCATCTTGGTCTGTTCTTAAAATTCCTGGTTTCCCTTTGATGAAGAGTAATGCCAGGTGAAATATCTTAGGGGCTTTTTAAAAATACCCAAACTGAGGCCCTGCCATGGGCCAGCCGTGGCACTCTCAGTTTTTCCCCGATGGATGAATGGTGTCGGCATGATGAATGACTTGAGAGAGGACCATGGCTTCTGGAGCCAGGCAGGCATCCCTGCTCTGCTGGTCTCAGTTTCTTTATTTAAAGACAGTGAGTGACATTACATCAGTGACAAGGCATTTTTAACAATTTTTCTTAGGTTGGCATATTTGTGAATCCCCCAGACCTAGAAGGAGACAGTCTTATCTTAGATTAGGCAGTAACCATTTTTATGACTTTGTTCCAAGATCACGCACTGTTTTCGAGGCAGAATTAGGTAGGCTTATAGCAGAGAAAATAACAAGATGTTTAAGAAGAGAGCAGGGTTGTTGTCATAGCCCTCAGTAAACAGAGGGTGCATACATTGTTGCCTTAAGACCCGTGTTAGCCATCTATAGATAGATTAGGAGTCATTCTATCCATAATCTTTAACCATAATGGAGGAGGTATAACTCACTTGGTAGAGACATAATCTTCCAATGCTTGTCTAAGTTCTTTTCCTTTGTGAGTGAGTGAGCCTATATCGTAAGGGCTCATGTCTTTCTATTCTTTGTACAAACGGTAGTTTCTGTAAAAGTATTCTGTTGCTGCTTTTTCATTATAAAGGAGCATGAGGATGGTAATTGCAAAAGGATTCTGGAATGTTAACCTCAGGAAGGTGCTCAGTATTTGTTGTTGATCAGTGAGGGTATGTGTAGCTACTTTTGTTTGGCTTTTCCTTGTGCCTTATGATTTTAACTTTTGGGGTAAGCTAACCTCCTGAGAAGGTTGTAAGTCTCTTTACAACCTCTCCTTTCAGTCTGTTAAGCAAATACTGAAAGAAGCTTTATAGCGATGTGCTTCGGGGTTTTATGGTGGGGCGGAGGGGATGTTTAACACAGTGCACTACCTGCAAGGAAATCTAGTTTGGTTCAAAGAGTCTTGGGGCCTAACGTCTAGTAATTTTTAGCCAACTCATAACTGCTGTTCTGTATGATCTATTTGTGTAACCTATCTCCAAGAGGCAACTTTGAGGTTACTTCTGGCCAGGTTACTCTCATTCAGTTATTATCCATCAAGGCATCACCCTCCCCTTTTTCGTATGCCATAAAACCAAAGAGCATTATATCCCTTGAGGCCAACCAGAACAGTTCAAGAAATCCAGGCCTGAAAGGTTATTAATAGAAGGAGATAATATTGGGATGCCATTTTAGCCAGCTGGAGACTTTGCAACTTCCGCCTTACCCACACAGGGAGACGTCTCAACCTGTGAGCCCAAGATGGCTCCCAGCAAGTCCCCTACATAGACCTCCTAAAATCAGAATCCATGTTAAAAGGTCCCGGTTGATTAATGTGCACTTTAGAGTTTGAGAAGCACCACCGTCCTATTTTATTGATAGTGCATATCATCTTTTAACATATTATATAACTTACTACCTTGATTGTCTAACCCCATTAAGATGAAAACTTCGTATAGGCAACAATTTTTTAAAGTTTTGTTTGCTGATGTATCCCTTTTCTCTAGGATGGCACCTTGTTCGTAGTAGATATTCAGCAATTCTGTGATAAATCAGTGAAAAGAAAACGTTTAAATAAGACTGAAAACTCTATTCTTGATAAATATAATAATTATTCTCATATTTTCAGTGTAAGATGTGGGAGAGGAAAAACAATTTTCCTCCTTCCTTTTTAGGTTTATGCCTGAGATGCCCATATAATAAAAGACAGATTAACAGGAGAAAGAGAAATAGAAGTTCAATAACATTTGTACCTCCTATATATGTGAGAGAACCCATGAAAACTGAGTAAGTCCCTGAAATGTCACCTTAAATGTCATCTTCACTTTAAAGACAAAAGATGTGTAGGGGAGGTCAGTTATCGGAGGTTACCAGGGAAAACACAGTAAACAAGGGTATGGTTGTTAGGCAGATTTAAATTCTTGCCTTCTAGGTAGTGAATGAGGAATATGGCAGAGCAGTAGGAGGACCCTAGATTCGCCTTGTTCCTTGAATATAGATAGATAACTATCAAATCATGCTAAAGACCCCAGAAATTGGCCTACATCCTTGCCTATTCATTGATAACAGTTTCTACAGATTTAGACTCATCCTTTTCTTTCTATTACAGACAGAGAGATGACCTTATAAATGATTTCTTTTATAAATAGAAATTTCACTTACAGAAGGGTAACTTTTCAGTTTTTAGAGCTTTTCCATTATCTAAAATTTCTTACCAATTATCAGCTTAAAATAATCCTTATGCCAAAGAGGCTTAAAGGGTGGTATATCTTGCTTCCCTGCAAGGTCTACTTGAAATAGATATCAATAAAATAGAGGGGCTCCTGGCTAGCTCAGTCATTAGAGCATGTAACTCTTGATCTCAAGGTCTTGAGTTCAAGCCCCACATTGGGCTTGGAGTGGAATGAAATGGAGTGGAATAGAATGGAATGAAATGGGATGGGATGGAATGGAATATCATTAGTACTGTGTTCATTGGCAAGCCAGTTATTAAAATACTCCATTTATCTAACCTTTCAGTTCAAATTCATCATTAAATTCTATGAGTTTTATATTTAAAATATTGCTTGAATCTGGTCACTTTTTACAGAGACACCTCTAATGCTAACACTTGATTCAAGCCAACATCAACTCCCATAGGAAGTATTGTCCTAGCCCCCTACTTAATGTCCCTTGATCCAGTCTTTTCCATGGATGGTTATTCTCCGTATAGCAGTAAGAATGATCTTTTAAATTAATACCTGATCTTTCCTGATCAAAACCTTATAATTGTTTTCCACCCACTCACAATACAATGAAAACTCCTTATCCTGACCTACCAAGATGCATCTCCTGCCTCATTTTTGAACCTCACTTCCTCGACCTATGACTCTATATTTTATAAAAAGAAATATGTATTTGATCTTTGTCCCTGTTTCTGGCACAGAGCTCCTAAAACCTTTGGAATTTCCTATAATGAAAGTCATGAAGGTGTCTTTTGTTGTGTTAACAAGGTGACTTTTGGACCCACACCTAAGAATAGGGGCAGGTTGTCAGGAGAGCCAACCATGTGATTAAAGGGTTGGAACTTGTAGTCCAGAGAGAGGAAAGGGGCTGGAGATTGAGTTCAATTGCCAATGACCAATGACTTAATCAGGCATGCCTTTCATTGAAGCTTCCACAAAAACCCAAAAGGACAGCATTCAGAGAGCTTCTAGGTTGGTGAGCATGTGGAGATTTCGGGATAGTGGTGCACTGTGTAGCATTGAAGCTCCTTGCCTTTTCCCCATATTTTGCCTTATGGGTCTCTTCTATCTGACTGTTCCTGAGTTATATCCTTTTATTATGAATTCATAATCTATTAAGTAAAATGTTTCTCTGACTTCTGTCAGTTGCTTTAGCAAATCATTTGGATCAAGGAGGGGGTCATTTGAACCTCTCACTTACATAGCCAGTCATTCAAAAGCACAGGTGACAACCTGGACTTATTACTCGCATCTGAAATCCAAGAAAAGGGGGGGTCATTGGAGCCTCCAATCTATAGCCAGCTGGTCAGAAGTACAGGTACTAATCTCTGTTTAAGACTGGTGTCTAAAGTAGAAGGGAGAGGCAGTTTTATAGGACTGAACCCATAAAATGTAGGGTTTGATGCCCTCTTCAGGTAGACAATGTCCAAATTGAGTTTGACTTCTAGGACACCCAGTGTTTGGAGAGTTTGTGGTGGTGTGGAGGGAACCCCCTTTCCCAGATGGTGGAATTGGATAGAGAACCCTTTAATATAATCACCTCTCTCCTTTGCTCACTCCACTCAAGTCACAGTTGCCTTCTTGCTCACTTGTCATTGTTTATATGTCATTCATGCCAAGCTAATTCCAACTAGGAGTTTTACCACTTGATATTCTCTCTTCTTGAAATATTTTTCCCCTCATTCTGCACATGGCTTGCTCCTTCCCATTCCCAAAGTTTCTGTTCAAATGTCACGTCTTCAGAGATGTGGGGATGTGACATCCTTGACCATATCTCTACCATGGTCTTTTTTAAAATTTTTTATATATTTTTTAAAATTTACATCCAAGTTAGTTAGCTTACAGTGCAACAATGATTTCAAGAGTGGATTCCTTAATGCCCCTTACCCATTTAACTCATCACCCCTCTCACAAGCCCTCCCATAACCCGCTGTCGATTCTCCATATTTAAGAGTCTCTTATGTTTTTGTCTCCCTCCCTGTTTTTATATTATTTTTGATTCCCTTCCTTTATGTTCATCTGTTTTGTATCTTAAAGTCCTCATGTAAGTGAAGTCATATGATATTTGTCTTTCTCTGACTAATTTCGCTTAGCATGATACCCTCTAGTTCCATTCATGCAGTTGCAAATGGCAAGATTTCATTCTTTTTGATTGCCGAGCAATACTCCATTGTATATATATATATATATATGGTATGGTATATATATACCATATCTTCTTTATCCATTCATCCATCGATGGTCATTTGGGCTCTTTCCATACTTTGGCTATTGTTTATAGTGCTGTTATAAACATTGGGGTGCATGTGTTCCTTCGCAACAGCATCCCTGTATCCCTTGGATAAATACCTAATAGTGCAATTGCTGGGTCGTAGAGTAGTTCTATTTTAATTTTTTGAGGAACCTCCATACTGTTTTCCAGAGTGGCTGCACCAGTTTACATGGTCTATTTTTTATCTCTTCATATGACTAATCAAGAACTGAGAATATTTATTTACATTGCATTGTAAGTGCTGTAAAAGCTGAAATACCATTTATCTTATTCACAAGCTTATCTCCTGTGAGATCCTACATCAGGCTCCCCACTGACAGTGCGGAGCCTACTTGGTATTCTCTCTCCCTCTCTCTCTCTTCCTAAATAAACAACCAAAAAAACAGTATAGAGAGTCAGGTAAGTTAAAGGAATGGAGAAAAATATACCACTCTAGAACACTTAACAAAAGAAAGCTGGAGCAGTATGTTAATTTCAGATAAACTTTAGGCCAAGAAAAATGATCAGAGATAAAGAGAGCATTATATAATGACAAAGGGGTCAGTTCTCAAAGAAGACCTAACGACCTGAAACATGAATGTGCCCAACAGGAGAGTGCAAAAAAAAAGTGAAATAAAAACTGAAAGAATGAAAAGGAGAAAAAAATCCACTATTATCATTGGAAGTTTCAACATTCTTCTCTCAATAATTAAAGTTTAAGTAGACACGAAATTAGTAGAAATATAGTTGACCTGAATATCACTAACAATCTGTGTAATCTGATATTTATAAGTTACTCCATCTAATGATGGCAGAACACACATTTTTCTTAAACTCACTTGGCATATTTACTAAGATGAATCACATTCTGGGGCCTAAAAGTCCTATTAAGAAATTTAAAAGAATAGGAATTACATAAAGTATGTGCTCAGACTACAGTGTAATTAAAATAGAACTCTGTAACAGTAGATAGCTGGAAAATCCCCAATTATTTGGAAATTAAACAACACACTTCTAAATAACACATGGCTTAAAGAAGATGTATCAAGAGAAATTTAAACATGTTTTGAATTTAATGAAAATTCAACTTACCAAAATTTGTGGAATGCAGTGAAAACTTTCCTTACATACTCTGCCCTCCAGGAGATGCAACATCACTTTTTACTCCTTTGGTGTGGGCTGGGCATAGCATGTTCCTTCCAACAATTAAGTACAATTTGGAAAGTGGAGGAACAGAAGAGCTATCCATTGGGGAAACCTAAACAACCCTACCTCAACCAGGTGGTCAAGGTTGACATCAACGGTGACAGGTCATGTTGATGTGAAGAAAATGACATTTTATCTTTATAGTCTTTCTCCCCACCCAAACACGTAACTCCATTCTAATCATGAGGAACACATCACACACATGCCAATTGGCTGAAATTCTACAAAATACCTGATCATTAATCTTGAAACTGTCAAGTTAATAAAAAATCAGAAATGTCTGAGAAACTATCACAGCCAAGAAGAGCCTAAAAAGATATGATGACTACATGTAGTGTGGTACCCTGAAACAAACAAAAAACAAAATAAAACAAAAAAGAATATGAGATAAAAATGAAGGAAATCTAAGGATTAAAGGACTTTTGTTTTTAATAATACTGTATCACCATTGGTTCATTAGTTGTAACAAATCCACTGTGCTAATGTCATGTAAGATGTAATAGAAGACCAGATGTGTGATGTATGGGAAATCTGAAAATTCTGATCACTCAAAAAATGTTTTAAAATAAAACATTTATTTTTTAAAAAGCAATGGGGTATTGTTTCCATGTGCACATAAATCCTGACTTTATCTTTTCAGGGTAATGGTGTTCTATGGTCCCCACTTCCATATAAAGTCTCCACTCATTTTGAGTTTAATAGGAAATTAAACAGTTGAAGACCTATTTTAGGAGACTCTGTGACTAAAGAGCATTGTCAACATCTCCTTCAGGAACCTGGAGTACGTCCTGCTTAAATTTAACCCAGGCCTGCTCAGCCAAAGCTCTTCTCTAAACTCTCCATTTCGCCTCGTCTTCCTGTCCCACAACAACTCAACTACATGGGAAATTCTTAGCACAGTATTTTCCCCGTATGTGAGGGAAACTACTGCACATATCGATTTCATCTGTGGAAGGTGAAAATAGGAAGTAAATATGAGAAAGAGGAGGGAAGAAAAAACTGAAAAGTTTTGGAAATAAACTTTGTTTTCCTCTTCTTGAGTCATTTGCTGGTTGCCTGGCAACCTGCACTGGTTAGGGGTATTCTGCCCTCTTGATGGGTCATCACAGGAGACAGTTGGGTTGTTCGTGGTTTCTCCAGAAGACCTTGAGAGTTTAGCTGTTCAGTACATGTGACAGGCTGCTTCCATAGTTTGTCTTTCACTGTCCTTCTGACCACTTCCATCTAAGTTATTCCGAGTCAGTGTCTTTGCCCTTACAGAATTTCTCTCCCTTCCCTGCACCAGCAGAACTTTGTCCTTCCTTTCCCTCAAGCCTGCAACCCCATTTCCTTCTGATGACATTGCAGTCATAAATTCAGATAGTTGTGTTGCGTCTTCCTAGCATCATCCAACTTTCTTGACATCCCGAGCCATTTTTGTATGCCTCTTTTATTTCTTTGCAAACTTTTAGAAATAAGGTTTCTGTAATTTTGCAGTGCATCCTCTTACTTAATATCACTGTCACTGTGCTGCAAAAAGTTGTAAGCATTAGTTCTGCCCACTTTCACCCTCTTTATGAAAGGAATTCTCTGTATGTCATTTCCACATCAGTTCTTCGTGTGAAAATACTAGCATGGGTATCACATTGAAGGTCTTAGAACATAATTCCAAGAACTAGTATTTATTCTTTTATACCTTGAGAAGATCCTGATTTTACTTGGTTATTTATTTACAGGTAGGTTTTTCTATGAACCTGAGCAAGCTGAATTAATGATTTGTCTTTGGAGTTCAAATTATGTTTTTTGTCTTTGGAGTTCAAATTATGTTTTTTTAAAGAATTTTTACATGTTTATTTATTTATTTTGAGATAAAGACAGAAACAGAACATGAGCAGGTGAGGGTCAGAGAGAGAGGGAGAGAGAATCCCAAGCAGGCTCCATGCTGTCAGTGCAGAGCCCAGGGTGGGGCTCGATCTCACCAATAACAAGATCATGACCTGAACTGAAATCAAGAGCCCAACACCTCACCGATTGAGCCCAAATTATGGTGGTTAATGTGCTGATGATCCCATTTCTTCTTCCTCAAGGAGGGAAGAAAGTCTGTGTCTGTGTGTATTAGTATGTGTGTGTGCCTGCACATTTATTCTTGTTTAATGTACAATGACTGCTTCCAGTCTAGAATTTCGATTCTTTCTTGCCCGATTTTTGTTGCAGTTGTTTCTGTTTTGAATTATTTCAACATGCTTTGCCCCTCTTCAATGTCAGTTGTGTGTTCCTATTATCTCCTGATTTCCCAGATAATAATTTGTTTTTTTGCTGAGGCAGAAAATAATATGCTGAGGCATATTAACATTTATGCTCTAGTGTTTTTTTTAGGCTTTTATAAGTGAAAAACAATACAATTATCAGCAGTAAAAAGAAGTTCTCAATTTTAAGACTTCAGTATCCATTCTGGAAAATGGCACTCGTGTGAAATTTTATGGTCAAATTAAAAAAGAAAAAATATGTTCAAAAGCAACATAAGATGGAAATACTCTGTAATCCACATCTTCCAGTATGGTAGCCATTATGCACCCATAGCTACCAGTGGCTAATGCAACTGGGGAATCGAAGTTTTATTTAGCTTTAATGAACTTAAATTTGAGTGGATGTAGCCACATATGGCTACCAGATTGAACATCACAGCTCTAAGGCTAGCAGGTACTCTTCTGTAACTTTACTGGGTGCTTTATTACTATTGCGTGATTTAGTTCCTGCATCCAGAAAATAAATAGAAAATTTTAAGAAAAAACTATGGGAATTAATGGTTATTGTTATTATATGGTTGACTGCATTCCAAAGATAGGATATATTCCTTCAAAATAATTTAATTGTGGTGTTGTCTGTCATAAATGATAATGGTGCTTACTAGTTGTATTAGTTTACTGTCATGCTATAACAAATACCAAAAACTTAGTGGCATGAAACACCAGAGATTTATTCTTCTCTTGTTTTGGAAATCAAAAGTCTGAAATCAGTTTTACTAGGTTAAAATGAAGATGTTGGCAGGCCTATACTGGTCATCTGGAAACTTTAGGGGAAAATCCATTTCCTTGTCTCTTCCAGCTACCAGAAGCCATCACATTTATTGACTCCTGGCTCTTTTCTCCATCTTCAAAACCAGGAGTGTAGCATCTTCTCTCCTCTATGACCTCTGCTTCCATCCTTATATCTTCTCTCTCTCACTCCGTTCCTACTGCCTCCCTCTTATGACGATGCTGATGGTTAGATTGAGCCCTGGAATAATCTCCCCCTGTCAATTCCTTAATTACATTTTCAAAGTCGTTTTTGCCATTTAACGTACCATGTTCACAGAATACTGAGTATCAGGATATCTTTGGGGGACCATTATTCTATCTTCTACACTAGTATAGGAAATAATTTGCCTAGGAATTGATTGACCATGGATTTTGAGGTTGAATTTTGCAAAGTGGTTGTTTCTGGATTTGCCCATGACTAAAATTTATGCTCTAGTGGGGATGACCGAAATAGATATTCTGGCCTTTTATTTCACCCCATCTAGAAATGCTCCCTAGGTCTCTACATTGATATTTAGGACTTCCCTCACAGTATGTAAATCCAGGTCCTGAGGGTAATGTCTGGGCATACATGTGACTGATAAGAAAACTCCATGTCTCTGCTAATGTACAAATCATATTTCCAGAAATAAACTATGAATGTTTTGGTATTTTACAATAGAAAGGGTAGGCTGGCAGATACTTCTCATGATTTCTACTTCAAGTGTGCTTAAAGATTACTGAGAGTCTTCTGCCCTGTACTCGTCAGTATCTGAATGGTATTTTAACTTTCATGTGAAATGTGAACTAGTATTTATAATGTCAGTGGAGAAGGGAGAAGCAGAGGGAGAAAGGGATGGATGGTCACACTGAATTTTATTAAGCTCCATGTGTTTAACGCTATTTAGAGATTTTTGAGGTGGGTGAGTGCCCTTAAACTTTAAATAAGTTACATCAGATTGTGACATACTAAAAAGTGTGAGAGAGGCAGCTTCCCACAGATGAACCACTTGGCCGTAAACGTAGTTCAGATATATGTAGGATAGGGAAGGACGTAGATAGCACGTCTTTATTTTTCATTTCTAAGCTTCACTATCTCTTCCTCCACTGATCATGTCCTGAGACTGTTTGATGCCAAGTGTATTTACCCTATGGTAATGTATTTTGATGTAAATTATAACTGACTGTTTACCTGTACATTTTTTTTAGAGAGAGAGAGAGGGAGGGAGAGAGAGAGTGGTGGATGGGGAGAGGGGTAAAAGGAGAGAGAGGGAGAGAGAGAGAATCTCAAGTAGGCTCCACACTCAGCAAAGAGCCCACACAGGGCTAGATCCCACGACCCTGGGATCATGACCTGAGCCAAAATCAAGAGTGGGTTGCTCAACTGACTGAGCCACCCAGTTGCCCCTTACCTGTACTTCTTAAGTAAACCTAAACCTAAACACCTCCTAAAATAGTTTCTTGCCTTTCTGTTACATAACAGTAAATGTAATTTTTACTGCCTGGTTCCTTAATGTCAGAAACATGGAAGGTTCGAGGCCATTTTTTCCCTTCATCAGTACTTAACATACATCATTAGATAACCTTAATGCTATCTTCTATATGTCACTACACCACATCTACTTCTTTCCATTCCCAATGTCATTTCCCTAGTAAAGTTAACCTTTCCTGAAATTATTACAACAGCCTCTAACTAGTCTCCTCTTGCTTCCCTCACATGTTCTTCCAACAGTTGAAAATTGATCCTAATCTTAGCCCCACCATTACTCCCCAAAAAAGTTGTCATTCTCCTTTCCTTTTACAGACAAAAAATATATTAAAAGGTTTACAAGGCCTTGTTTACACTTATTTGTCCACCCAGCCTCTTATTTTTTCCCATTGTGATAGCTGAAAATATAATGCAATGAGTCAAGAGTTCGGGGCTCTGGAATTAGAATTCTGGTTCATCTCAGTACAAGTCTGTGTGATTTGACAAGTTGCTTCCTTTGTGCGATTCAGATATATCATCTGTTAAAATCATCCGTTAAATTAGGATGATAATAATATCTTCTCAATTGACTCATGAGAATGCATAAAAGGGGCCTCGTTATGGTGTCTCATGTACTTGTAAATGCTCAATTAATTATGTGTTATAATTATTAATATTATTATTTATAGTTAACCAGGTGTTTTAGTTTGTGTTCCTCCAGAATTTGAGCTTGGAATAAGAATTCAAGTGTAAACACTTTATTTGGGAGGTGATCCTGCCCAGTAACCAAGTGGTGAGTAGAGAACCCACATGGAGGAGAGAAGGAAGCCACTAAAAAGTATGCTTATAAGCAGGTCACCATTATAGGGAACTGAGGCTCAATCTCAGTTTGAACCCTGTAAGATGTTGTTGAACACACCTCATGGTTACTCCACCCAAGGAATGAGGAATTCAGGTCTTAACCTCCAACTCACATCTACCATTTTTTCAGGGCTGCTTTCACAGACATCAACAACCCAGCTCTTCACACAGGTCAAGCATGCTCCTCTGGTCCAAGAAATCTCTCAGGTATAGAGTTATAGGCACTTGAAGTGGGAAACTATATGACTAACACATGAACTAGCAGTCAGGGCTCAGGTTGTAGATGACATCTGCTATAACAGGTAAGATACTTGAGGCTCAGCATGGTGAAACAACTGGTCCAAGGTCATTGCTAAAAAGTGTTTGAGTCAGGATTTGAACCCAGGGACATCAGACTTGAAAGCACTTGGAGTTTTCACCAAATTATGGTGATGATCAGGTTAAAAGTAGAGACTATGTGGGGCACCTGGGTGGCTCAGTCAGTTAAGCATCTAACTCTTGATTTTGGCTCAGGTCATGATCTCACAGTCGTGAGACTGAACCTCTCTTCAGGTTCTGTGCTCAGCCTGTTTGGGATTCTGTCTGTCTGTCTGTCTCTCTCTCTCTCTCTCTCCACCCTCCCCTCTTCATGCACTCTTTCTCTCTCTCTCTCTCAAAATAAATAAATAAACTTAACAAAACAAAAAGCAGGGGCACCTGGATGGCTCAGTGGGTTAAGTGTCTGACTTTGGCTCAAATCACAATCTCACAGTTGGTGAATTTGAGCCCCATATTGAGCTTTCTGCTGTCACCACAGAACCTGCTTTAGATCTTCTGTATCCCTCTCTCTCTCTCTTTCGCTACCCTGCTCGCATGTACATGCTCTGTCAAAAATAAATAAACATTAAAAAAAAAGAATTAGAGACTACATGACTAAATATGAATAAACCAGTGAAAGAGGTTGGAAAGAAATAAAGACAAGTGAGCCTGGGTGGTCATTGTAACTCAGTAGTCTCCCACTGTTAGAAGCAGCGATTCAAGAAAATAACCTAATCTGTCATTTTACCATTTAGTAAATTTTTACAGGTGGAAAGTGTTACATTAGAGTATAGTGTGTTTTTGTATACATTATATATCATAAAATATATTTTATATTAAGATCATAATTTGAATTAGGCAGTATGACTTTAGAATTTACTTAGACAAAACTGATTTTAGACTCCAAGTATTTAAGATTTCACATTAAGAGTCAGACCTGATTCTGAATTTTGATTGTGCCTCTAATTAAATTCATATCCTAAGGGAAAATTATTTGGTCTATCAATTCTTTAATTTAATTTTATATAAATGAATCTTACCTCATGTGGTCGGTGTAATAACTAATGTGAGGATTCTTTGAAAGTGATTAGTATACGGAACATGAAAAATAGGCTTAAGAAAATTACACAATATATATCTGCAAATGGTGGATGTAAAAGAGAGAAAATATGGCAGATATGAAGAGCAAGACACTGCAGAGCAAACATGCGACATTCTCAAAATTCTGAAGAAAAGAAACATAAATAAATTATAATACAGTGGAGGACAGATATCCTGAAATAAAGGGAGACTTGAATTCGTAGTTTAAAACACTCAGCCTGTTTCACGTTCCAGGAATAATGAACAGAGATCAAGACATAAAGATATTCTGTAAAGATGTTTAAAATTGAAGGATAAAGAGAAATTCTGAAAGCATGCTTACCAAAAAGCAAGAGGAAATATATCAAGTTTACCCTTGAATTCTGACTGTCTCATTAAAGACAGGTGGGACTATATTAGTTTAAATAAGATTTGCCTGTAAATTCTAAGAAACTTTAACTACTTATAAACAATAAAAAAATGCATAAAATGTTAGAAAGTCCATAGATCAGTTGGCTTATTCATTGATTCACTAATCTCATTGAAGACCCAAATAATTTCAAATATTCTTCTTTGCTGTTCTCATTGTTGGCTTAATTACTTATTTGAATGCAAAATGGCTGCATATAGATGAGTATACAGGTGTGATATTCAGAGGAATATAAAAGACTTTGTACTACTGGCATTCTATCTTAGGAGTGAAGAATCTTTCCCAGGAGTCTTGTTTTTAATAAAGTTTATTTATTTATTTTGAGAGAGGGGGAGGGAGAGAATGAATCCCAAGCAGGCTCTGTGCTGATAGCACAGAGCCTGATGTGGGGCTTGAACTCACATACCATGAGATCATGACCTGAGCCAAAATCAAGTTGGATACTTAACCAACTGAGCCACCCAGGCACCCCTTCCAGGATTCTTCAATAAATTCCATTTATGAATTATTAGTTACAATTGATTTATGTGCTGAATTCAGAGTCAGTACCTGGTAATGAGAATAAGATCATCATAGAATGATGGGGAGCTCAGGATAGACTCAAAATCCCGCAAATCATTTATGGGGGACAGAAGAAGAAAGGTTGAGATAACTGATCAAAATCAAGTTTGAGAAGAAAAGAGAGTAATGGATAGTAGGAAGATAGCTGACAGTGTGCACTGCACAGACAGTAGAGTAAGAGGAGCAAATTGTAAGTAAATTAGAAGGGGAAATGCTGTGACTCCAAAACTCTATACCTATGCAGATTTCCATTCATATGTAACAGTTTTTAAAAAGATTTCAACTATGCATGGATTCAGAAGATTTAACGACCAAAGGCAATTCTCAAAAATAATGTGAATTAATAACTCAGCCAACTGAATTACTGAAACATACAAGTACTGATGATGAGTCTTGACTTCAGTGGAAATATAATGAAATGTCAATTGCTGTTTAGCTCATTGTAAAAACAATTTAATATTAAAATTAAACAAAAGGTACAAAGTAAAAACATTTTACTCTATAATAACCCGAAACAAACAAAAAAAAAATACTAATTCCAGGATGCATTATAATTGACGGAAGAAGATCAAGTATAAGAACACTGAGTATTATATCTTTCGTTGAAATTTTTCAGTGAATATATATTTTTTCATTTTTTTGTTTATTTTTGAGAAAGAGAGAGGGAACACACAAGCAGGGGAGGGACAGAGAGAAAGAGGGAGACACAGAAACAGAGGCAGCCTCCAGGCTCTGAGCTGTCAGCACAGAGCTCAACGCAGGGCTTCAACTCAGGAACTGTGAGATCATGACCTTAGCGGAAGTTGGATGCTTAACCAATTGAGCCACCTAGGTGCCCCTGTTTTTTTAACATTTATTTATTTATTTTGAGAGAGACAGCCAGTGTGAGTGGGGGAGGGGCAGAGAGGAGAGAAAGAGAGTCCCAAGCAGACTCCATGCTACTAGCTTCAAGCCTGATGCAGGGCTCAAACCCACTAAGCCATGAGATAATGTCCTGAGCCGAAATAAAGAGTCAGATGTGTAACTGACTGAGCCACCTGGGTGCCCCAGCAGTAAATACATTTTAGGTTTTGAAATTAGAAGATAAGTATAAAATAAACAAAACTAAACTGCATAACTTACAAATTATTTGAGGACAATAATAAAGCAATATAGATAATTAAGCTAAAAAACAAATAAACATATCAAAAGGAAAAAATAACAGAAAAAACAGAGAAATTGGAGCACATAAAAGAAATTCCGTTCCCTAATATATTAACAGAAGAACATATCAAGCTGGCATTTCAGGAGCATAGGTATTCTGTCAATATAATCAACTGCATTAGTAGGTTAAAGGAAGTACTGAAAAGGATCATGAGGAAATTCATAATCCAATCATGGTGGTAAGAAGACAGGAAAAGAACAGACAGGGAAGAGAAGGGCAGATTCTTGATAATTGCATCATAAAAGAAAGATATTTACTAATCATGATGGGGAATATATTTTTCAAACTAAGAACTAAAAATTATACCAATGGACAAAACATAAGTATCCCTTAAATTATAAGATGCTCCAAAAGTCTGTTACTTAAAGCTGTTAAGAATTTGAGCCATTTTAATAAAGTGAACTCCAAAACTAAGAAAATGTGATCAAAGAAGTGTACCAAGAGGATTTAATGAAAAATTATTTCTAGAGAATTTGATAAAATGGTATATTGAAAATACAATTAGATATAAGAAAATGACATAACGAATATATATAATTAGATAAATCTAAGTATCTAATTTATAAATAGATTAGACAAAATAAAGAACTTCTATTAAAAAACCCATTTAAGGCCACATTACCCTGATTACAAAGTCAAAGAAAGATGCCGCATGAAAATAAAATTACGGACTGAGATCACTTACGAATATCAATGCAAAAATCATCACTAGAGGGGCGCCTGGGTGGCTCAGTCTGTTAAGCATTGAGTTTGGCTCAGGTTATGATCTCGAGGCCCTTGAGTTCGAGCCTCACATCGAGCTCTGGGTTGACAGCTCAGAACCTAAGGCCTGCTTTAGATTCTGTGTCTCTCTGCCCCTCCCCAACTCGCTCACTCGCTCTCTCTTTCTATCAAAAATAAATAAACATAAAAAATATTAAAAAAAGGAAATGTTTGTATCTTAACCAAAAAAAAGAAAAAAAAGGAAGACAATTAGGCTACAACTTGGGTGAATCTTGTATGCATTAGTTTAGTTGAAATAAGCCAGTCACAGCAGGGCAAATATTGTATGACTGCACTTAAAGTAGGTATCTAGAGGTTGAATAATTGAAAGATTAAAACTATTCCTAAATTACTGTGTAGACTTAATGCAATAGCAATGCAAACCTATTTATTTTGCTTTAATTATTGATAATAATATTCTAAAGTTTTTATGAAAACAAAACATATCTTGGTTTTTGAGAAAGAATAAACTGTGGTGAAATTTTAATTATCAATTATTATAATTGCTTGTAGAGCTACTCCGTTTAAAAGAGTGTGGCACTAATTCCATGACCAAGTTAAAAAAACCCAGAGAGATATCAGGCATATATATAAAAATTCCCCATATTTGGATTTTAAGAATAAGTTATAACCAGCCAAAAAAGAAAATATTATTGAATATATATTTTGTGATAAATGGTTGCTCTTTTAAAAAATGCACGTAGACCATCATATACTTCACAAAACCTTTCAGCATGAGTGAGAAAATTATGAGCATGCTGGGAGATGCATGGGAAAAGAAGTTGGATTCTCCATTAAAAGAAAACTAAAGAGTATACAAATAACAGCATCGTAGAAGTGCAAGTTTCAGTAGTTATCAAAAAAACTGCCTAAAGATTCTTACTTCCCCATGAAATTGGCAGTCATGTTGCTGACATGTGTACAGGGTATGTGTGTATGTACTTGAGAAGAATCCTGGAACTGATTATGCAGGAAAAAATAGTTTTTTTGGAAGTGTAAACCCTTACAAAACCTGTCTGGAATTCATTTTAGCAATATGATAACAAATCTTAAAATAGATTCAGTGAAAAAAAATTCAAAGCCATTATGCTTAGGAAATCTTCAGTGATGTATACAGAGTTTAGCATATAAGCATGTTCATCATAGCATCTGTTCATTCATTGGACAAATATGTATTGAGTTTGAACATTTAAAACCCACTGTCCTGGGCCCTATTTTAAGTCCATGTTTCATAGAGTTCACTTTTTAAAGAAGACACACAGTGAAAACTGCAGTGAATAAAAATGGTAACTACATACAGTGATAAGGGCTGTGAAAATCCTGAAATAGGTTAGTATGTAAGATGGTGAAGAGAGGCAAAGGGCTCCCTAAGGTAGTGAAATTCCTGCTGAGATATGACTGTTATAAAGGAGTCACCACAGATTTGAGGGCAGAATACTTTCCAAGCAGAGGAAACAGCAAAGACAAGGAGTGAATGAAATTGGAATGTTTGAGCAGCAGATAGGAGTATTAAGTCAGCGCAGTTAGAACCGAATGAGTGGAAGAGAAGTAGAAGCCAAATGGAAAGGTAGGCAGGGAGATGTGTATACCTTACAAAAGAATGGGGATTTTGTTCGAGGCCCAATGTGCTTTATTAAAGAGTTTGAGGCAGGGAAGCATTGATACCTGATTTAACTCATTAGCAAAATGACTTTCATTAAAGAGAATAGAGTGTAGTATGGAAAAAGGATTAGTAGAGAGACCAGCTAGTAGTTCAATGTGGTGAGAGATGATAGTGATTTTCACTAACATCTGTTCTTCTCCAACTTGACTGTTGTCGTGTTTCTCTCCTGAATCTTATGAAGTTCAGATTCTGACTCAGTAAGTTTGATATAGGACCTGAGGTGTTCCATCTCTATTAGGCTCCCAGGTCCACAGGCCACACTTGGAGTAGCAAGGCTCTACTCTAGATGGTATGTTTAAAGTCAGGGAAGGAAAAAAGAAAAGAGTTTCCAATTCCATTTGGAGTTAAAAATGGTAGGTACAGTCATACGCATGGATTTGGTAAGAGAACCCAATGTTCTGACTGCTAGAATTCTTTTTCATAGTGCAATATAAAAAAACTCAATTATCTAATTAGAGACTAATGAAAGCAGATAGAATATTACATGAAATCTGAAAATCATGTTTTAAACATTTTTTTATATGAACAAACAACATTTACAATATCCCAAGTGTCAAACAGGTCTAACACACATGGACAGATATGTATCAATGTAAGAGCATCACTAGGATTTTTCTCCTTTGTGTTTTTCTTTTTCTTTCATTATTAAAAATCAACTGACATTACTTTTATAATCGCAAATACTTACTATTCCTTTTCTGTAAAGATCTAAAGCCTGTGTAGCAAGAGGCCACATCTGTTTAAGCCATAGGGCTGGGCACATAGATTTGTGTTATATTTTCTCCTATGCCGGTGGTACAATTGAGGTATTTTATAATTTGAAACTATGTGTAAATACAACAAAATTAAATCACTATTTAAAAAGATCTCTTATTTTTATAAAAAAGTATAACGTAACCTGCAGCTATACTAGCCCATCTCTTTGAGTATATGGGCCATCTCTCTTAGTCTTACAATTTATTTTTATAAGTAAAAATAAAGTGCGAATTGCTTGCCTAGAGACTTGATAGTATTTGTTCTTAAAATTTCAGTGTTTTTAACATAGAATATTTACTCTTTAGTCAAGGCGTCACCTTTTGATTATATGTATACACGTTTTAAGGTGTATACACCTTGAGGCTTCTACCTTTCTGTCCATTAATCCTGCTGGAAGTGCCAGTGGTCCAAGGTCTCTGCCTGTCTGCGCAACAGGGGTTTTTGGGGGCATGTAGAGTGCTGGATATGACCCTGGCAGGTGGCTTGCAGTCAGAGTGAGAATGAGTGGGAGTGTTTGGCATGACAGTATGGGGAAGGGGGCATCTTTGTACCCCTGCAGAGCCAGCAGGAGCGAGGCAGCATGATTATGCTAATAAGTGAAAGCCTGATTCTATTGCTGTCAGGCCATGACAGGAAAAGAATGGATTTAGGTCTAGTCCTCTGCTTTTCAAACAACATATCATTCTGCAAGCATTAGGTGGCAACAGCATCCATAGTCCTCTGGGAGGCAAAAACAGATTTTAAGTCCTCTCTCTTGCCCTGCAGGGCTTTAAAACCTATAGGAAAGATAAAATCTGCATGGAAGTACCAATTTGAAAACATCCTTTAAAAGTTCTAATGGAGGAGGCAATATCTTTGATGATAAACAACTTACTACTTATTGTATCTGGTGGCGTCACTGATTTTGCATATAATCCAGTCTTAGAAATGAATCCTTTCCCGGCTAACCTGAATATATGTGCATTTTTTTCCTATTTGTGTAAAATACCTTTCTGTACACATGATTCCAGATGATAGCAAGAAGGAATTTTGCACATGCTATGTATCTTGCAGCTCTTTATCTATCTGCTTTATCTTCAAGTAAAGTCATATTTAATGAGGGCCTAAGAGGAGGTCAGCAACTTTTCTTTGTTTGCATTTTCAGCCTTCACTTATTTCCTCAATAGGGTGGAATAAGAGGACATTCAGATCTGGGCACCAGTGTGACAGGAGGAACAATGAGGATCAGGGTTGTGGAAGAAAAATAGACGGACGCAAAGACTGCACTCTGCAAGAAGAAAAGCAGAGAACTGCCATTTGCAGTTTCCCATTGGTTTCCTAAGGGTTCAGTAGCTTATGGACCCTGGGTGGGGACTAAACTTTGGAAGGGTGTTAGGGAGGACTCTTCTCTACATGAGTGTGTCTCCATTTCCACAGGCCCCAGATGACCTCCCGTCCCCAGCGACATGTGTGCCGTCAATTGTCAATTCTGCAGACTAAGCACATTAGTTGAAGTTCTGCAGAAATCCTCTCACCTCCAGTTACATAATTTAATTAAAGTAGGAATTGTTGTTCTTTCAAGGAAATTTAGCTTCTGAAGGTTTAAGTAAAACTTCTTGTACTAGTGTAATAGCTTCACATATAAGTTTCACACACATTTATTCCTGAAGATGAAATTCTAGTGAAATAAAGGTGTGTATGGTACTGATGGTTTCACATAGATAGCGTATTGGTTGTTCACGGTTTTATTTATAAATGCAAGATTTACCGCAAAATTCCCCGGACCACTGCAATCTCCTATTGGTTTTTACTTTCTGGACTTATTATTTGGGGAAGTGCATAAATGATTAACTACAGCTTATTTTGTTTTAGCCATGGCATTGGATAGACTGCATTTGTCACTTTGTCTTCTCAGCAGTTGTGTGGATGATGGAGATGAGCTGTGGTTCTAGCAGAAAAATGCATCATTTATATGTGTCAGTTGGATAGCATCACATGCCTGCTCTGGACTTTCTCTCAGAGGCTGTGAAATTTATGACCATCATAAAGGCTTTTTCTCCCCATAGATCATGTTGGTAGAATGCGTGTACCTTTTCTGGACTCACCCTTTCAGAAACTAGCCGGGATCAGAAAGAATAAGATGATGTTTTGGTAATTTTCACCCCCAGAGCAGGAGAAAATGCCCCACTTCCTCCAAACTTCTGTCTCCTGCCACACTACTAATTAGAATTAATAGAGAAATCTAGTGAATTATTTTTCATTTTCATCATATTTTGTTTGGGAAAAAGGATATGTTATTTTTTATGAAAATGTTTTTAGAGCAAAAGATAGAACTTGCTTAGCTTGGCAGAGATGAAAAAAGTCCTTGCACACAGGACTATTTTCACTAATATTCTCCATAATTCTTGGTACTGTGTCCCATCCAAATTGTTGTCTTTTGCTGGTATGTAATCAGAAAATAATTTGCATAATTGGACAGCAAATGGTTGCAGGCAATGTGAACCTTGACCATATAAAGCTCCCATTCATGAACTACTTAGAAAGGGAGGACAGTTGGTGATTTCTCCTTCTCTCACTTTCACTTGCTTCTGTCTCTGCCAGCAATGCAAAGAGGAATAAAACCTAATTTCTGTCTTTGAAAATGGCACCGGTTAGTGAAAAGAAAAAAACAAAGATGATACATACCATAAGAGATGATTAATTATGATTACAGCAGAATGATGTGTGATTATCTAAGAAAATGGTCATAGGTTTCACAAAACAGGTAATACCTGAGCTGGGAATTTCCCTTCTGGGTTGGGACCTTTTCTATCAGTAAGCAAAAGGAAACTCAACAAACTCAAGGTATTAAAAATATACATAATGGAGCATGTAGAATCAGAGAATAGTAACAGTTTTAAGCATATGTGTGTGTGTTTATGAACATACTGCTTGAACCACTACTGTATTAACATAGATGCTAATTATACCTACACATCTATATTATTTTCATCTATTTCTAGAAACCCACAAATATACATACAAGCATACCCATGAACAAAGACAGCTGCCAGGAGGCAAAACTCATTTTTGAATGAGTGAATCATCCGTGAGCAGATACTCCTGTATCATTGATTTTAATTTGTTCTTTCTTGCATCCTCATGATTAAAAAGGAAATCTTTCGCTCTCATTTTGCATTGTTTTAAAATATTTTCTTCACTGATTTCCCCCTTTATTTGCATCGAACCTTGAAATTAGTGAAGACAGGGTTTATTTACTTTTCTATATTTACTTCATAAGGATACATTAAACGGTTACTGTGTGATGTGGGAATATGGCTATAAAAAGTTTAGATTGAATATGTTCCAACTTTAGGAAAATCACAAGTTAATAACAACAAACAAAAAGTTATGAGCTGCTTTGCTGGTGATTCATCTCTTCTGCCTAAACCTTTAATTCATCAAAGATTTATGATACTGAGTCTCTTTCTCCCTTGGGAACACCAAGTTTGTTTGGGTGTTGCTGAATTATTTTCAAGAAAAGTTTACGTAATCTTGTAAGTTATGTAGTAGAAAGACCGCATGTTGTCCTGACAGCTTGTGAAAAAGAACCTGAATTCACAGATTCAAGGAATATTCAAGAAGGAAGAATCATAGAAATGTTGGAATACATGTTAGCCATGCAGATGGAGAATTTGAGATATAGAGAAAAATGAGGTCACAGTCTTATGTGTTGCTAATTAATACTGGTTTAGTAATATCGATCTCGGTATTTTAAAATGAGTTATTTTTTTAATGTTTATTAATTTTTGAGACAGAGAGAGACAGAGCATGAGTGGGGGAGGGGCAGAGAGAGAGGGAGACACAGAATGTGAAGCAGGCTCCAGGTTCCGAGCTGTCAGCACAGAGCCCGACACAAGGCTCCAGCTCACAAACTGTGAGATCATGACCTGAGCCAAAGTCGGACGCTCAACCGATTGAGCCACCCAGGTGCCCTGAGTTATTTTTTTTTTAACAAGTTAAGCAGCATTTACTGAGTGTGTGTTTCTATTCAGTAAAAATAATAGTCCAATTTTATAGAACATTTATATTTTTTGGTACTGCTAATCCTTTAGGTATTTCAAAAGTTCTTTATGTCTGTAGGCAATGGACTTTTTAAAATATTTTATTTTTAATTAAACTATGATATTTTTGTTGGTAACTTGAGGAGCCTTCTGTACATTCTTGTGTGTCCTAAATTAGACAAGAAGCCCCCAATCTGAGTTTTTTGCTTTATAGTATAATGGGCATAATCTATTCTCAGGAAAATTAGCTTTCTACTTACATGTCTGTCTACCTTTGACAGAAAAGGAAGCTAGAGATATGTGAGAATATATACACACTGTCACAGTTGTGATACTCTTCCATCAGAAAGTGCCAGAATATCTGCAAAGAAACCTCTTGTGTCAAAATCAATTTTATATGAAGCTTGAGTTAGTGTGCAGTTTTTACAGGGCATAGAAATCTCTGACAGTTTCTTTTTTTGTTGCCAACCACTTTTATTAATCACAGAGCAGCTACCTGCCCATTAGGATTGATTTCCGGGTCTTTGGCAGACCTTAACTCTAAAAATTCTTTCAGCAACATAGAATCAATTTCTCCAGGAATGTAATTTATTGAACTTAAAATCCTGTAAGATTTAATAGGCATTCTAATTAAGAGGGAATAGTAATGGGATACATGTTGTATTTTCTCATATTAACTAGAGCAAAATGTCACTCTCCGATCATTCTAGGACAAACTTTACACTAAGTCCTTATTACCTGCTAAGTAGTAGAAGGGAATTAGCAATGAGGTGATCTTAATCACAAAAGATTGGGCAGATCTACAAAAGCCTCCTCAATTCAGAGCAAATGTCATTCTGAAAGACACAATTATAATCTTCCCAGTCCACATGGTTGATTTTCAGTTTTGTCAAGGAAGACTGCCTTGTAGTAATTCCAGTGGTTTCCATGGTGCTGTTACTTCTTAGACCATCAACTTTTACTTTCTCTTTTCTAAGTTTCATAAATATGTCTTTAGTTTTTCTGATTCTCCCTGGAATCAGAGAGGGCATTCATGGTCAAAGAAGAGTTGAACAAGAGATTCTGTTTCCTGGAGAATTCAGAAATGTATTACCTCACTTGTTCCTGGATAAGCTCAAAACAAATATTTTACATAGATCTTATGAGAAGTTATAATTTGTGAATGTTTATATTTCAAAGTTGAAATAAAAGAAAGTTACAGATCCTTGAAGAGTTTATGTTATAAATTTTAAATATTTCTCCCTCCATTCTTCAAAGCACAACGATTTTTCTTTTTTTTTTAGTTAATAGACACTTTAATACATAGATTGAAGCAGAAATTAGGGAAAATGGAGATGGATGTTACTTCATTATGACAATAAAAATTTGATCTTATATAATATTTATAAAAATTATCAGTATAATTGTCATCTCATAAATTATTTTGACGATTCATATAATATTTAGAAAGCAGCTTCTAGATTGCCTTTTTTCTTTATACTTTCTACTTTCTAAGTAGTTTGAATTAAGGTAACTTTGGAATAAGTTACTCATTTTAGATACTTTTTTCAGTAACCTTTACTTTTATTTACTTTTTTAATTGAACTATAGTTGGCACACAATGTTACATAGTGATTCCACAGGTCTGTACATAAAGCTCTGCTCACAAGTGTAGCTACTGTTTGTCATCATGTAACACTATTATAATACTATTGATTGTATACCCTATCCGGTCCCTTTCGTTCCCACTGATTTCATTCCCCTAATGAAAACCTTTATCTCCCACTCATCTTCACCCATTTTGCCCATTCCCATGCCACTCCCCTCTAGCAGCCATCAGTTTGTTCTCTGTATTTATGGATCTGTTTCTGTTTTCTCTTTGCTTATTTTTTTGCTTTTTAGATTCCACACATAAGTGAAATCATACCAAATTTGTCTTTCTCTGATTTATTTCACTTAACATAATACCCTCTAGGTCTATCCATGTTGTTGCAAATAGGAAAATCTTTCTCTTTTTTTTTTTTTTTTTGTGGTAGAGTAACGTTCCATTGTGTGTGTGTGTGTGTGTGTGTGTGTGTGTGTGTGTGTGTATCTATACACAGACACATCTTGACTTTTGTAAGTAATGCTGCTTTCAAGATAGGAGTACATATATCTTTTTGAATTGGTGTTTTCACTTTGTCTTGGTAAATAGTAGTGGAATTACTGGATCTCCTGGTATTTCTATTTTTAATTTTTTGAAGAACATCCATACTGTTTTCTTCAGTGGCTGTGCCAGTTTGCATTTTCATAGCAGTGCACAAGGGTTCCTTTTCTCCATATCTTTGACAACCCTTCTTATTTCTCGTGTTTTTTTTTTTTATTATTGTAGCCATCTGACAGGAATGAGGTAATACCTCATTGTGGTTTTGTTTTGCATTTCCCTGATGATGAGTGATGTTGAGCATCTTTTCATGTGCCTGTTGGCCATGTGGATGTCTTTGGATATATGTCTATTCAGGTTCTCTGCCCATTTCTCATCAGATTATTTGTTTTTGTTTTTGTGTTGAGTTATTTGAGCTGTTTATATATTTTGGATATTAAGCCCTCATCACATAAATCATTTGCAAATATCTTCTCCTCTTCAGTAGGTTGCTCTGTTGTTTTGTTGATGGTTTCTTTCAAGACAAAAACTTATTTCGATGTACTCCCAGTAATTTATTTTTACTTTTATTTCCCTTGACTGAGGAAACAAGTTGAGAAAAATGTTGCTAAGGCTGATGTCAGAGAGATTTTTGCCTATGTCTTCTTCTAGGAGTTTTATGTTTTCAGGTCTAACATTTGGGTGTTTAATTCCTTTTGGGTTTATTTTTGTGTATGGTGGAAGAAAGAGGTACAGTGTTGTTCTTTTGCATGTAGCTGTCCAGTTTCCCCAGCACTATTTATTGAAGAAACTTTCTTTCCCCGCTGTATATTCTTGCCTTCTTTGTTATAGATTGACCAGTAAAAGTGTGGGTTTATACGCTATTCTCTTCCATTGATTGGTTCCATTATGTCTGCCTGTCTGTCTATCTTGCCAGTATCATAGTGTTTTCATCACAGCCACTTTGAGGTATACTGGGAATATGGCGCTGTGGTATCTTCAGCTTTATTTTTCTTTCTCAAGATTGCTTTGGCTAATCGCGGTCTTTTGTGGTTCCATACAAATTTTAGTATTATTTGTTCTAGTTCTGTGAAAAATGCTGTTGGTGTTTTGAGAGGGATTGTATTGAATCTGTAGATTATAAGCACAGAGATTTAAAAAATTCTTCTGAGGGGCTTCAGTTTCTGGTGATACGATGGGTTAGATATCCTAAACAACTCTGACCGGCTTTAAAAAACACTGTTAGAAATACATGAAAATGATTTAATGTATCCCTGAGTTGGCAAGAAAAACATTTCCAACTTCAAAACAAAGTGAAAACAGTACAACTGGAAGATGAGTGTCAAAATGAGTTCTTGAGGCGAGGAGAGGATAGCTGCAGATGCATAGTGAAAATGAGCTGTTTTCCGTTGCCTGATCAGGATTAAAAGACAGGAGAAAGAGCTCTGGTTTGCTCACACCAGAGAATCTAAAAAGAGAGCTACATCCTCACTCTAATTTTAAATGAAAAGAAGAGGATGGAAGCGTAACGGCAAAACATGTACCTACCTTGACTTTAAAAAAGATTATATATAAAGAGTATAAATCACTTTCTATTAGAAGAAAGTAATTGAATGATAGGAAAAAATAGAACCTTAATAACAAGACAGAAAGGAAAGGGCGGCAAAATGACCCAAAGCAGGATATATAGAAAATGTAATAATTAAGAGTAGAAATAAATTAAATATAGCAGATAATCCTAATAAGTACACATGGACAAAAATGTTCATTTAAATGTAAAAGAGGGGCACCTGGGTGGCTCAGTCGATTAAGCATCTGACTTCAGCTCATGTCATGATCTCGTGGTTTGTGGATTTGAGCCCTGCATTGGGCTCTCTACTGTCAATGTGGAACCTGCTTCAGACCATCTGACCTCCCTGCCCCGCCCTTCCTCCACTTGCACACAGTCCATCTCTCGCTCAAAAATAAGCATTTAAAAAAAGAAAAGTAAAAGAAATTCAGCCCTGAATTTATTACATCTAGCCGTTCGTTGTATATAAAAGGTACCCTCAAACATTAGGATGCAGAAGTTTGAAAATCAAAGGGTAGAATCACATATACCAGGCAAATGCTAATAAAAATAAAAGCTGGTGTATATAAACTAATAATAAAATAAATACAAAAAAGTATGTATTACTTCTAATGAAGAGGATCGCATTTTAATGACAAAAGCTTCAATTCATCAAGAAGACATGCAGATTCTAGAGTTATGTGCATATAATTCATGGTCTCAAAACAATTACATCCCAAATTTATAGATGTAAAAGGGGAAATAGACAAATATATGAACATAGTAATAGATTTCAACGTACTTCTCTCAATGATGAATAGATAAAACGTATAAAAGTCAGTAAAAATACAGGAGATTAACATGCTTCATCTAATTAACATATATAGGGCACTAAACAAAAAGAATTTTATTCTCATGTCTCTTCAAGAACACATGGGATATTTAAGAAAATTGATCATGCGTTAGATGATAAAGCAAATCTCAACAAAATTCAAGAGAATGCTAGAATATAGAATATACTCTTTGAATACACTGCATTTTATATTTTAAATGAATAATAATAGATAATTTTAAATGCTTATATTTTGGAATTTAAAAAAACTTTCATCGAAACAACTGTTATGCCCAGAATTCAGGGACCCCAAAAATTACCAGGGAGCCGAGTCCAGTGCAAGAACAAAGAGCCTTTATTCGAGCTAGCTTGAGCTCAATCTCCTACCGCACCGACACAGCACACAGGGGTGGGTCGAGAGAGGGGGGGGTCGAGAGAGAGGGCCCGTTCCAAAAACGCAATAGTTTTAAAGGGGTCTCGGGGCAGTGGGAGGGGTGATGGTCGTGACCCTAGCTGATTGGCTTAGGAAGGGTCAAAGGTCCTGCTCCATAGGTCACTGGGCGTGGTTCTTTTGGAACCGGGAAGTTGCAGGTTTTGAGCAGGCACTGAGGACTCAGGGTGGAAGACATGGAAACACAATGGAGTCAGTCCCAGTTTGCCCTTAAGCAAAATGGAATCAGTCCCGATTTGCCCTTACACAACCATGGATTAAATAAAAATAATGAGTATTAGAAAATATGCAGTTGATGTATGAATGTTAAACCTTGCAAAAGCTGTGAATATAGTTAAGATCTAAATACAAATCTAAATTAGCTTTAGATTCCAAATAATCTAATCAAAATCCTAATAGTGATCCTCACAGTAATGCTTAAACTGTTTCTTACATCTCTATGTAAGAACAGAAAACAGTACTCTGAAAAAGAACAGAACAGAGATTTGGCCCAACCACATACAGGACATTAAAAGCAATGGTAGTAATTAAGGCATAGATTTGCTATTCCAGTATACATCCTGACCAAAAGAAGAGAAAATGTAGAAATTGGAGAGGGGTAGAATATTCAAAAAGGCACTGAGACAACCTGTAATCTGTGTGGAAAAGCAAATTAGATTCCTACCCTCATATACTATAAAAATTGAGTTGGATTAGATACTTAAGTATAAAAATAAAAAATTAAAACTTTTAGAAGAAAGTATAGAAAACTTTTTTCTTTTTTTTCTTTTTTAGTGTTTATTTATGTATTTTGAGAGAGAGAAAGAACATGAGTTGGGGAGGAGCAGAGAGAGAAGCAGAGAGAGAGAGAAGGAGAGAGAAGATCCCACTGACAGTGCAGAGCCTGATGTGGGGCTTGAACTCATGAACCATGAGGTCATGACCCTAGCCAAAATCAAGAGTCAGATGCTTAACTGATTGAGCCATCCAGATGCCCCAGTGTAGAAAACTATCTTTATGAACCCTGGATAGGAAAGAATTTCTTAAATAAGTCTAAAGATTCATAACCATAAGAAAAAACTGTTACCTGAAAATTAAGAGTATTTAATTGACAAGAGACACTGGGAAAAGAATGAAAATTCACAGTACTTGTTTGGAGAAGTCATTTCCAATTTGTATAACTGATAAATATCTATGTATATCAATTGATTATGTAAGAGTTTAGATAGATATTTGTCTTCAGGTAAATAATTGATATTTACCTAAGATAAATAATTGATAAGAAAAATAGGAAAATAGACAAGAACCATGAAGAATACTTGCTAGAAGAAGAAAATCCAAAAAATATTAAGAAAAAAACCTGCTCAAACCTGTTTTTTTAATTTTATTTTTTAGAGAGACAGAGGCATTGTGAGTGGGTGAAAGGCAGAGAGACAGGGAGAGAAGAGAGAGAGATTGAATCCCAAGCAGGCTCCCTATTGTCAGCACAGAGCCTGATGCAGGGCTCGAACTCAGGAAACTGTGAGATCATGAGTTGGCTGCTTAACCGACTGAGCCACCCAGGTGCCCCTATTTTTTAAAGTAATCTCCACACCCAATGTGGATCCCAAACTCACAACCCTGAGACAAAGAATTGCACACTGCACTGATGGAGCCAGCTGTGTACTGTGTATATATGTGTGTATATGTAGGTATATATGTGTATATATATACATATATGCACAGCATTAGGAACATTAAATTATCAGTTAATGTTTGTCCCAGATAACTAAGAGTTATCAGTGTTTTCAATATTGTTAATAGTCAAGAAAAAACATACAGAGAGAAATGAAGCATAGAAACATTTACCTGTATTACTTGGGCAAAATCAGTTATTCAGAAAAAACCATTCAGATTTTTTTATAAGTAAAAAAGTAAACCAACTATGCAAGTGGTTTACATATCCAAGGGCCTATACCCAAATAGTCTGTAAGAATTAAGTGATTATTTTTATTGAGTTCCTAGATTTATTTTTCTACAAGAGGGACTCAATAAATATGAAAACTTTGTGTAACTTTTATAGTTTCAAAGTACTTTCAAACAAACACTTGCCTTCATGAGGCAAATAAAGGGATACTGTCCATTTTTGAGATGAATCACTTGAGGCGTAGTGATTGAGTGACCTGCCTCTGTTCAAACAAGTAATTAATCCTCAGAGCCGTATTCAAAGCCTGGCATTGTAACTTTAAATTCTGTGCAACCTGCCACATCTCCTATGCTCAATAGTGTTAATCACTGTCATAAAAAAATATATCGGTGTCTTCATATTGTACGTTATTTTGTATTTGTATTTTGTGGTACTGAAGATTGGTTCTCAAGAAACATTAAAAAACAATTAACATCAACAAATGCCATTAAAATACCTCCCCCCACCCCCTACTCACCACTGGAGCCTGTGACATAGGGCAATTCTTCTTTCTCATCCACTCACATTCAGTATTTGAAACACAGAGAAGCCCAAGAGGAAAGCCTCTGACTTGGGATGAGAATCATAGGTTCTAGGTGTTTCCTAAACCCTCTGCCCTCTGCTTTTTTTCTCCTTTCCTCTCTGGTACTTAATTAGTATGCAGAGTGTTGCAGACCCCCCAGTGAGTTGATCCATTAAAAGACATTTTGTTGTTAAATATTTCATTGTTATGAGCTCACATTTAAATCTAAAGAGCAATTTGTAAAAGAATGAAGTATTCAAAGATTTTATAGCCTGTAAAACAACAAGGAAATTACTTTTAAGAGAACTGCCACATCATGGAGACACTGCCTTTTTCATTTCTCTCTTTCCTGCCAGTGTTTTGCCTCTGTTTTCCTCCACACCACCCTAGTACGTCGGATCTGAACCACAGAAAATTACACACTTCGAGCCATGAGTCAACCCAGGGCATAGGATGATTAAAAACGCAAGATCCTGCTACTTAACTTCGTTCCCTCCTCTTCTCCAAGTCTGTGATCTGTGCTACACCACTACCTAGAGGACTCCTTTCGGCTTCCAGTCACAGCAGTTAGCGAGCAGTCTCACTGGCATTACAAAATCATTTTCTCACGTAAGGTACCTATGCTGGGAAAGTAAAGGAGGCAAGAACACACCAAGGGAAAAGCAAGAACCGAGTACCATTGTGAAATACCAGCAGAGCCAAGTCGTGTATAAAGGTCATGTTGAGAAGGCTAGAGATGCCAGCTTTGCCATCTCTGCTTCTGATCCCGATGCCTGTATGCTAGCTTGAAAGCTGCACTGAGAACAACCCCTCCTCCCCCAGGGTCCTAAAGCTGCTTGTGCAGCTGTGCCTCCCACTAAATGGTTTCTCATCATAATGCTTCTAGGGTGAGCGTATTAAGCTGAATCATGGTCTCTTCTGACATAGATAGCAGAGCTCCACATGCACTGAGAAAACAGGCATGAAGGAAATGCAATCAGTTCAACTACTGCTAATTTAACAGTGAATAATAAAATTAAAAAATAAAAATAAAACACTTCACTGCCGAGAAAGACCAGAAGAATCTCTCACTAATTCCCTTTTATTTTTAAGCCCTAATTTTAAAGATGAAAATTTTGAGTTCGAGAAATTATATGACTTGTCCAAGGTGCCTCAACTGATAACTGATAGGGTTAAGTTACCAAGTGTAATATACTAGAAGTTTCCTAGTCTAACCACACAGTTAATTCTTTGTTTCTTAATTGTTTATTTTTGAGAAGAGAGCATGAGCAGAGAAGGTGTGGGGTGGCGGGGGCGGAGGGGTGAACAGATGATCCAAAGCAGGCTCAGCCTTGACAGCAGAGAGCCTTATGGGGGGCTCGAACTCACAAACAGTGAAATCATGATCTGAGCCAAAGTTGGATGCTCAACTGACTGAGGCACCCAGGCACCCCACAGAGTTAATTCTTAAAGCATCTTGTTAATACCTGTTTTGTAATAAGCACGGTCAGTCACACTGAGAGACAGAACAGTCATTTCTTGGGCAACCAAAACATTTTGGGGCAGTTTTAAGGATAAGAAACATTTTTTTTTCCTTTTTACCTTAGATTTATTCCTCTGGATGTTTCATTTCTTCATTTCCTTTTGGCCTCTTGAAACTAAAGGGAACATTGAGCCTTATTTTGTTTCTGCATGACTTCCATCTATTTAATCATGCTTCCAATGACTTTATTTAGCCCTGCCTCTCCTCTAGTCACTCTTTCTAAATAGAGGTATTAGGCCCCTACTGCATCGCCTTTTCTCTCTGCAAACGGCTCCGTATTCTTCAATCTCAGTTCGATTAGTATAGGTGTATACTATTCATATAACTCAGTTCTTGGCTGGTCTCCTTCATTTATTTTCGTGATTATTATAATTATTTCATCAGGACTGTTTTGCCATGACTATCTGCTTCCATTGTCCACTTGTGTCACTATATCCACAGGGTAAATATGAGCCATCGAAGTTGCTGGATCAAAGCATTCGTGCATTATTTTAGGGTGTTAGAGCAAATACTCGGCACCCAGGAAGAGACAAGCCACACGTACTTGGGAATCAGGAAAAGACTATTTATTGCACACTGGTGCTGGCACAGCAGAGTCACTTCCAAAGGCTGAGTCCCAAACCTTATCATAGGCCTCCTTTTCTGGCTGGGATGGTAGGGGGTTGAGAGACAAAAGAAAAAGGGGAGGGGGCCCTTAGTAGTGGTGCTGCATGGACAGTTGGTAGACACAGGAGGCAAGCAAGATTACAGAAGCCCAAAGTGTGCAAGGGAAGTATCCACTCTTGGACTTCTGGCTGGCCCTTTTTTTCTATTTTTACTCACCTTTCTTCTCAAGGGGACCCTTCTGTGTCTTTTTCCAGTCTGTTATCTGCCGATTATATTTGTCCCCTTTTGCTTCCAAATGACAATTCATAAGCTCTTTGAAAACAAAGTATGCTGTAGTGGAAATCATCATTCTGAATGTCATGAGCTGGGTGTGACTTTGACAAGGTATCTAGGGCAAAGTGTTGTCATTTATAAGAAGAAGGGTCATTTCATCATTGGCATTGTTTCTGCCCTCACTTCCTGGCACTCTGTAACTCCTACTTATTTTCATTATGTATTCATTATCTTGAAATTTTAAAATGGTCTTCAGAAGTATTTTCATTGTTTACGCTCTCTTTCTTGTCTATCAAGTATGGCTTTTCAAAGACCCCTATTAAAGTGTGGTACTAGAAATAAACACAAAACTCACGATCCACTCTGACCAGGTCAATCTAAAACAGTGAGGTACCAGTTTACTTTTTCTGGAGAGTCACCTTTTGCTGTGTTAGATTTTCTTTTTTGTTTGTTTGTTTTATTTTTGGTTTGATTTTTAAAACTCTGTTAACTGGACTTCTTTAGAAGTGAAACTTGGTACTCTTTGACTTGTTGCCTATTGCCAATCCATGTTTTCCTTATCTCGTATGTTGATAAATTACTATTTGAAAACCAAATTATAGGACGATACATTTAGCTCAGTTAAATTTCATTTGGGGTATATAATCCCAGTACATTTGGTATGTTTTTAGTGTTGATTCTACTGCCATTTATGTTAGTATAACATTTAGCTTTCATTCTCCCTAAACATTATTTCTTATCATAGGGTAGGAAAAGTTACCTCTCAACCCTTAGGTTCCCTGGCTGGGTCTGAAAATGAAACTGAAAAAGACAGAAGAAAAGCATACCAATTTATTGAGTACTATTTTTTTAATGTTTTTATTTATTTATTTTGAAAGAGAGAGGGAGAGCATGAGCAAGACGAGGGACAGAGAGAGAGGACAGAGAAAATCCCATGCAGGCTCTTGGCTATCAGCATGGAGCCCAACCCAGGGGCCTGATTTCCTCAACCATGAGATCATGACCTGAGCTGAAATCAAGAGTTGGGCACTTAACCGATTGAGCCACCCAGGTGACCCTTGAATATAAGTTTTACGTCACATAACAAAATGAAAGCCCAAAGAAACAAACCGGAGTACTTTTATGTTAGGTTTGATGAAGATTGGACACTCATCTAGAAATACGCTAGGTCAGGGGCATCTGGGTGGCTTACTCGGACAGGCATCTGACTCTTGGTTTTGGCTCAGATCACGATCTCATGTTTCATGGAATCGAGTCCTGCATCCGGCTCCACACTGTTAACATGGAGCCTGCTTGGGATTCTCTCTCCCTCTCTCTCTGCCTCTTCCCAGCTGGTGCTCTTCTTTCTCTTTCTCAAACAAATAAACTTTTTTATTAAAAAAAAATATGCTAAATCAAAGAGTATGAGGTAAATGTAGTAAACCGGAGATACACAGCAAGTTCTGTTTGTTTGGAGTCCCTTTATAGATAAGGGACACAACTCTTCCAGATATAGAGAGGGTATCTCTCACATGAGGGTTTTATGACCTCTTTCAGGAGATAAGGGTGGGAGAAGGTCAGAGTGATCTTCTTGGCTTCTTCTCTTTCCTCAAACTCCTTCAGCTTAAAATATTCAGTATGGCAAGGTGTCATATTTGGGGGTAACTGGTCCTGAATCCCATCAGCATATTTCTTTCTTTGCAAACAGAATATCTCAAGGGAAACAAACCTGGAGCATGTTCTGTAGCATGCTGCCCAGTTGACAATGAGCTACTAATCTATATTGTGACTATTTGTGTGACAAGCAATCCAAGTTTCTACCGTTATTTTAAATCTCATCCATGGGATTCCATTAGATATTCTGAAAATATATGTCTTCCTGAAATTAAAATATATCTGCAGTATTCCTGTAGTGATCAATCTAGGAAATTTACCTAAAAAGAATGTTTTCTATAATTCCTTTGGCTTCTGATTATTACCATTTTTTTCTAGCTTAGTTGTTTATTATTAACTAATTAATCTTATAATGTACCAATTAAATTGAGATTTGACAATGAACTTCCTCATTTATGCTTCCCACTGCTTTTTTTCTTGTTCTGAAAAATCAGCATGTGTATTCCCTTCCCTCTTATGCATAACTTACATTGTCTCATTTCTCATAAAATTTTTTACTGTTTCTATGCTCCTATGTAACATACTTTCATTGTCTTATGACATAATTTATTGGAATAGGAGATTTGATCTCATTTATAGTAGGCAGTTGCAATTCTTTTATTATCTTTGGATGTTTATTGATTTTGAGCTTATACTAAATAATTTATCATAAATCTTGCAAATGGTAAGTAATGTTACTTATTAGAAAGTATAGGGATGCCTGGGTGGCTCAGTCGGTTAAACGTCCAACTCTTAATTTCAGCTCAGCTCATGATCTTGATAGTTTGTGGCTTCACCCTTGACCATGCAGAGCCTGCTTGTGATTCTCTCTCTGCCTCTCTCTGCCTCTCTCTGCCTCTCTCTGCCTCTCTCCCTCTCACACTGTCTCTCTCTGAAAATAAACTTGAAAAAAATACTAAAAATGCTTTAAAAAAAGAAAGTATAAAATCACCATTAAAAAAAGTAACACAGAAGCTTACTTACTTTTCGTGTGGGGCAGGATCTCAAAGAGAGCAAGTGAGTTGAATTTCTAAGCTTCTTAGTATATTGGGATTCAAATATCATTAGATTTTGTTTCTATAGATAAATAGAGGCATGTTCAATCATTTACTGTAATCTGTCTTCATTCTTAGTTATCTTAGTTCCTATGAGTGCTTACATTAAGCAACCAAACATTCTAAAATTCTAAATTATTCCACAAGTGCTTCTACATCAAAATAATCTACAAAATGGTTTTACGTTCACATATATTTGGAAAACCCTTTGTTGTGTAGCCCAGTGTTGGAGATTCATGTTTCACTTTAGCATGCTATTACGTCTAAGAAGTATTGTTGAACCCAGTCTTCCAAAGTGATCAAAACTCCTTGCCTTTGTTTTAGCCTCAGGTGGAATAACTCTGGGTAGTGCTGCAGAAAGCTACGTTTTGCAGTGTAACTGACACCACGTTTCATGTGGAGTCCGGTTCAAATTCCTGTTGCTCTGATTTTTCCATCATATTTCCAGGGACTTGTGAACATTTATATTTCTTCATTTTTACCAGCTTATTTATTTTTATTATTTATTATGTTTATTGGCTATCCTGTTCTTCATACAAGTGCAGTGAATATGACATTGTCTTCTTTGATTTGTGTCTCTCTCGAATCCATTCTTTTAAAAGATATTTACCAAGGTACTCAGTCACAAACCAAATATAATTACCAAGTTTTTCTTATAAATAAAGTTCTTCCTACTGGATAATTTTATTTATGCTTAACAGCTCTTTGACTCATTTATACTAACATTGCTCATTATTTTAACTTTGAATTAAAACTTACTTGATTATTCTAGTACATAATTATATAAAAACATTCTGTTTTCTGAAATCAGCTTCATAGAGCATAATACTTTCTCCAGTATAATTGTAATTAACTTGTGTCTCACAGAAGACAAAAATAAATAGAGTGGTGATTAGCAGTTCATGTTCCGCCGGCAGCTTACCCTGGATTCCAGTTCTGCCTCTGATGTTATTTAACTTCTGTTTTCTCATTTCTTAAATGATAATGGTTCCTTTCTCAGAGAGTTGCTGCGGGACTGGAAATTGAATGGCAAAACATATAAAGTATCAAATAGACTTACAAGAAAATAGGAAGCACTTCATTCAGTATAATTTAAATATGAAGAAATGTGCAGTTGTTTATGGTTCATAGAATTTTGGCGAATGTGTACACCCATATAATATACGCCGCTATCAAGACAAAGAGCATTTCTGACATCTCGAAAATTTCTCTAGTAACTCTTTCTTGTCTCTTCCACTTTCTCCCCAGACAACCACTGTTCTCATTTCTATCACCATATATCCATTTTGCCTATTCCAGAACTTCATATAAATTGAATCATAATAACTGCCTTCTTTTGCTCAAAACAGTCTGAAAAATTAATCCGTGTTTTTGTGTTTTTCAGTGATTTATTCTTCTTATTACTGAACTGTTACCACACTTTTTTGTCACTTATTAGCAGTGTAACACTTCCCCCTAAAATGTATGCAAAAGCTTGTAAAGTATCATTAATCCATGAAAATAGTTTCAAAAAATCACATATATAAGTGCATTCTGCTTTTTCAGTTTTGTTATATCTCTCAGTTCAGATATAAATCTGCATTAGTTAATTTCTTTTAGAGAGAGAGCACAAGCAGGGGAGAGGGGCAGAGTAAGAGAGAGGATCTTAAGAAGGCTCCATGCTCAGCACAGAGCCTGACATAGGGCTCAATCCCACAACCCTGATATCAAGAGTCACACACTCAACCAACTGAGCCACTTTTTAAAAAATTGGTTAATTTTTAAAATCATCCTTTTTTCTTAATGGTATTATTGTATGGGACTTTTTCTTTTCCTTTAAGTAGGCTCCACGTCAGCATGGAGCCCAGTGCAAGGCTTGAACTCATGACCTTGAGATCAAGACCTGAGCTGAAATCAGGAGTCAGATGCATAACCAACAGAGCCACCACAGTGCCCCTTGATGAGATTTATAAGGGTCATAATTTTTTTTTATCCTCTCATTCCTTTAAGACCTTTTTTTGTTTGGAATTTCTGCTGTTTTCCTATTTTCTCTGAGTTTTTAAGTGTTCCTAAAGTTTGGCCATATCTGAATATGCTCAGTTTCATTTCCTTTACCTTTTTTTTTTTAATTTTTAAATTTTTTAATACTTGTTAAAAATTTATTTTTACTTGAGAGAGGAAGAGAGCACGTGTAAGCAAGGGAGATGGACGGGGAGAGAGAAAGAGAGAGAGAGAGAGAGAGAGAGAGAGAGAGAGAGAGAGAGAGAGAGAGAGAATCACAGGCAGGATCCATGCTTAGCATGGAACCTGATGCAGGCCTTGATCCCACAACCCTAGATCATGACCTGAGCAGAAATCGAGAGTCCGATGCACAACTGACTGAGCCACCCAGGTGCCCTACAATTTTTTTACTTTTATCTATCGTAAAACCTCATGGTAAATTCCCCCAAGATCCCTTCCATGTCCACAGCACCAGCTAGTTTTTGTTGTTTGGAATTAAGTTTAGAATTGCAGCTTCCATAATTCTCAGCATTGCTTTCATAATTGCAATTTGCTGGTGAGATTCTACCATATTTTCTACTTTTAAGAACTTTCACACAAGTCTTTAACTTTTGTCATTCGGTTTAGGTTTCTGAAATGGTACTTTTTCTGGATTTATATTTCAGTGGCCAAACCAGAATATTCTACTAGTAAGTATTTGTAAACTGGTGTTTCAGTTTAAATCATGTTTAAATTTTCACATTTAAATAATGTTAAAGAGTGTTTAGTGATTGAACTGGAAACAGTTAATGTATTTCAGACTGAATTCCTTTGAAGACCGTCTTTCCTCATATTCATCTTCATATTCTAAGGCTTTAGCAGGCAGTTACTAAGATGTAATAAACCTTTAAGGATTAGCTGATGTAAAATTTGCATATTAGAATTAATATAATTAGATTAAGAGATTGTTTTATCTCCTTTATTTTCCAAACTCCTAAATGAGAATATACTGTAAATAATGAAGAAGTTTCTGATAGCTCATGATCAGAATTAGAAAAACTTGAATCAAATAATGAAATAGCTGCTGATTTGATTCAAGCCCTGGACAAGTTAATTCATCTCTCTGTACTTTAAGTGTTGGGCTTAATATGTATATATGTAAGTGTTTATGTATGTTTTAACTTTGTATTTTATTGAGGCATAGTTGGTATATAGCATTATATTAGTTTTAGTCACACAGCATAATAATTTGGTATTTGTGTATATTATGAAATAATCACCACAATAAGTTTAGTTAACATCCATCAGCATATATAGTTACAGAATTTCTCTCTTATGGTGAGAACTTATAAGATTTACTCTCAGCAACCTTCATATGTGCAATACAGTATTATTAACTATAGTCACCATGCTGTACATTATATCCTGCTCTTACTATTTTCAAATGAATTGAGAGACATCATAATATCTCTTCCTAGGGTTGTTATGTAGGACGCAGGTTTAATAAGATAATTCATGTAATATGTGTTGACCTGGCAAACAAGTATTCTACCTGTGTAATTTATTATTATCAATATTATTACTAGTACTCCTGCTACTGTCCTTTAAAAGATTGCTGTTATTTAAAAGGTATCTGAATAAGGATAATGTCTGGTTGTTTGCATAAATAATTTTAGGCCTCACGGGTAAACCTTATTAAGACCTAAACCCGTGCAGACAAGCCTCCACATCAATCAATGAACACTGAGTCTTGTAAACACATTGAATTCTGGTATTGAAACTTAAATATCTGTTGAGAACTGAGCTCAATAGTACTCATGATTCTCACCCACCTATCTGAAATGTCACACACAGCTGGGTTGGAATAATATATAGCCTGAGACGGTAGTGAATCACTTTAACATTCCAGCAAAAAGATAAGACAGTTACATGTCTCTTAAAACTTCAAGATGACTAAATCTTACACTGATATATCTGTGTAGAGTAAAAAACTGTAACTGTTAGCAAGTCATATGAAATTAAAAAAAAACTTATATATTGATCTTTATGGCAAATAGGCTTTGTAATTTAACAAATATGTCTAGGCCTGTACTGTAATTCTCTTTTAGAATTTCTCCTTATTACTACATACACAGATACACATACATAGTTGGATTAAGATAATCTGCTACTTCATTCATGATAGTAACAAAAAAGAAGGATACCAAATTTGTAACAAGAAGATTCATAATTGTTAAAAATCTATTAAACTAAAAACTTGTTTTCAAAAGGAAAACTATGGAATCAATTATATATAGTGACACTTTACAGTCCATCAGAAGAGATTATGTGTTTTGAAGAGAAGCTGAATGGGCTTGGTTCCTGCTCTGTGAACTGACAGTAGATATGTTAAAGTGGTAAGGATTTCCTATAGAAGAGAAAAAATACCGAGTTTGCCATGGCACTTCCTCATATACATTTGTGACAAGATGTAGAGATCCTTTGAGCTTGTGAGGCTACCAAAGTCTCAAAAATAAAGCCCAATAATTGCACATTGGGCATTAGGTGGTAACACAAGCTTTATCTATTGAGATTTGGGAGAGAAAAGTGATAACTTGTGGCATTTTAAGCAACTCTCAAGATAATAAATTAATCAAAGAGAGTCATTGGTCTTAAGTGCCATAATTTCAAAAGGAGTAAGACCAGACTGTAAGGATTCTTTTTGCACAGAAGAGGCATCTGCAACACATTTCACAATTCAATAAGAGAGGCTAATGAAGAAAACCAAAAGTAGGGTCAAATTTTTAAAATGAAAACAAATTTAGGTGAGATCTGGCATGCACACACACACACACACACACACACCATTTCTTAGCTGTCCAGACTCTGGCAAACCTCATCCTCTAGTTCTGTCCTGCATGAACCTTGGGTTCCACTCCCCACTGCAATCTGGAGATTCAGTTTCATCGCTCGCTTCAGAGCAGGTCTGGCCTAAGTGTGCAAGAGCCCTGTCCTCTGAAGCAAATTCAGTATGACATTGGTTTTACTGTCCTCAAAGTGGTATGGTATGATCCTCAGACACCATACCCACCGAACACTAGTCAGACTCTCACCTTTATTGGTTTATTCCGCAGGGTTTTTGTCATGGTTTTGTGTCAGGGAACAGTTTGTTTATTCTTTTGTTTAATTTTTGAAGAGAATTTTAAAGGAATTATTTAGACAGGAAGTTGGACTCTGTTTTCCAATACCTCCAGTCACTTGTCTGGAGTCCTGTTTCTTTTTTTTTTTTTAATTTTTTAATGTTTATTTATTTTTGAGAGACAGAGTGTGAGCAGGTGAAAGGCAGAGAGAGAGGGAGACACAGAATCTGAAGGAGGCTCCAGGCTCTGAGCTGTCAGTACAGAGCCTGATGTGGGGCTCAAACTCATGAATCGCGAGATCATGACCTGAGCTGAAGTCGGAGGCTTAACCGACTGAGCCACCCAGGCACCCCCTGGAGTTCTGTTTCTTCTTAAACGGATCCCCTGAGACATATCAATACTATATATCCAACCAACTTCTATAAATGCATAGCACTACTGCCCCTTGGAAGGTGACACTGGGTTTATTGACCAGTGCTTCAGATCCTTTGGTGTTCCTCTGATCACCCCTGCAGCTGCATGAGTAATCATATATTTCCCATATTCTTCAAATTTATACTGTATCAGCAGATAACGAACTGTTGACTCAGGATAATCTGAAAACTGTTTTACTTTAAAAGAATTTCTCAGAATAATCCTCCTGGTTCCAACTGTTGAACTCTTCTTTTCCTTTTCCCATAAGTTTGCTACTCAGATTCCAAGAGACTTTGTGAGGTAGGAGAAATTTAGGTAAAACGTAACATAATATAATTAACTTTCCACTTGCCTCCTAGGTTGGGAAGAATTTATGGGTCTCTTTCTAGGTTGATACTTGGGTGACTCAGCATTAAATCAAGCCTGCTTGTAGTATGGATTTTGCCTGACCCTTGAAAGTAGATTTGTATTTTCTCTTTCCAGTAACAGGATTCACATTCTTAACATCTTCCCATTTGTCTCATTTCTTAAAAAATGAAGTCTTGTCTTATTCCCTAAGGCCAAGAAATTGAACTTCCATCAGCTCAGCATCAGGCATTTTTGACTAAATAATGCAAAAATTATTTGCTGTCAGAGTTGTCTTGGGGAAATGCCTAGGAGTAGAATTGCCGGTGACTATTAAGCTTTCCTTTGTATCACTGTGTTTCTGAAATTGTATTATGACGTGCTTGTCCCTGTCTTTCTACGTGTCTGTCTTTGTGTTCACCCTGCTTCTGGTTCATTGAGGTTCTTAGATCTATCAACCTTAGTGTGTCACATCTGTGAATGTTTTGATATCATTTCTTCACTTTTTTTTTTCTCTCTCACTCTGCCTCCCTCTTTTATCTAGAACTCCAGTTACACACATTTAAGACCATCTAAAAATATCCTATAGTTCAGGGGTGCCTGGTTGGCTCAATTAAATGTCTGACTCTTGGTTTTGGCTCAGGTCATGATCTCACTATTTATGAGTTCGAGCCCTGCATCAAGCTGACAGCACAAAGCCTGCTTGGGATTCTCTCTCTCCCTCTCTCTCTCTCTCTGCCCCTCTCCTGCTCAGGCTATCTAAATATAAATAAATAAACTTAAATAGATATATTTATATCTATATCTATATCTATATCTAAAATAGTATCCTGCAGTTAAATTATTCAGTCCTTTCTCCCCCTGTCTATCTGTGCTTCAGTTTGGATAGTTTTTATCACTATGGCTTTATCTCTCTTGATCTTTTCTTGGGCAGGTCTATTCTGTTATAATCCCATCCAGTGAAATTTTTATTTTAAATATTGTAATTTTTGTTTCTGTAAAATTTAATTTTAATCTCTTTATATCATCCATTTCACTCCTCATTATGTTTCTCTTTTTTTATATTTTTGAACATATTTATAATTGCAGTAAAGCTGGAGCAAAGGACATTTAGCTTATCAGGTTGATTTAATATAGAACTGAATTTGGGAAACATTGGAGAGTTTATGTGATAATCTCAGTGAGAAGAAGGTCTTGTAGCACAAGGTTGGAGAGAAAAAGTAGTATGGAGAGAGACTGGGAAACTAGATTCTACATGAGTAGATAACCACTGGTGTGAGGATCAAAGGAGAAGAAAGAAGTCACCTCTGATTCTCAAGTTTTCAACCCAAGTAATAGCAAAAAAGATCTTCTTTCCTCCCTCCCTTCCTACCTAACTACGTAGCTACCTGTCTATCTAGAAAAGTCAAGAGGAAAATTAACTTTAGTCAGAAAGATAATAGATTTTAACACTTGGAGTGCTGTCGAAGAGGCAGGAACATAAAGCCTTTGGAAACTCGAGTCAAGACCTTTAGAGAAAAGAGGTCACAGTTGATATAAACTTGGATAAGGTCACCAAAGGAGAGAGTCTAGGCTGAAGGCAGAACCTTTGGTTACACTTAACATTTAGTGTTCAAGAAAATGGGCAGAATACACAGATCTTTTTTTTTTTTTTTTCTAAGTAATCTCTCCTCCCAGCGTGGGGCTTGAACTCATAACCCTGAGATCAAGAGTCACATGCCCCAATGACTGAGCCAGCCATTTGCCCCACAAACCAGTTTTTGTGAGTGGGAAATAGTTTGTAGGCATTTTGGATCAGAATCTGTAGATAAAATACTTACAGAAACAGAAGATTTTGTATTCTTCTAAACGCTTCCTGAAATTGGAATTAATAACTAAATGGTAACCTCAAGAAAGACAAAAAGATTTGAGTAGAACAATGGCATGCTTATTTGGTTTCCAATTGTGTTAATTATTTGACAGCTGGGTCTATTTTCAAACACACAGAGTTAGTTCTTTCTCCCAGTGGGAGAGAAAACACATGTTAATAAGAAAATAGTATACATATGCTATTTATATTGTTACACCAAATATCCTGGTTGTTTAATAGGTGATTTACTTTTTAAGCAAACCTATTTGGCGACTTGTCAAAAGTATAGTAATATCCTATTATTTTTTAAAGCTCTTTTTATACAGAGAACATTTTTATTTTTTATTTCCCCATCTGACTAGAGTCTTAATGTAATATGATCTTATGGGAGTGAAAAAAACAAGTGCTACCCCTGGTATTTGCTCAGGAAAGAAGGTGTTTGCTCAGGAAAGAGGTGAAATGGCCAACAGACACATACATTTAAGGAAAGAAGCCCAGGAGCCTTGACCTTCAGTTTTGCTTCAGAATTTTATCTCAGACCTGGGAGGTTCTTTGAGAAAAACTGCCATTTCAAAGGCTCTGTGTGTTGCTAAAGATGGAGCCTTGAAAATCACTTTTGATGGTAGAAAGCTCTTTCCTTTAGGAAAATATAGTTGAAAGGGTCTGGAGTCAGATTAACTAAAAGAAAAATTCAAAATGGCAAAGTTCAGAACAATAGGAAGCCTATAATGTTCTGAATACTAATGTAATATGGTTATTTCATTTGAAAAACAATTTTAAAGAAGATTTTAGTTTTCTGTGGTGTCTGAGAAACCAGCTTGTTGCAGGAATCTGAAAGTGGGTTGAAGAACATTCGAGAGAAATGATTAGCTGTCTCTTGATTCCTCACAAAGGAGTTTTTTTAAACAGGAAGCCAAGGCTGGGCTAGGCGGAGGGAAGAACTGACAGGAATTACCTATGCTAGACTTTGGAAACATTATTATGTGATTTGCAGAATACCTTACCCTTTTATTCTATGATTATCCCATCCTTTAATAAAAGTGTGATAATCAGTAAAAACTCTAGGATCAGCTTAGTTTAAACACCACCATAGGAAGTGTAGAAAGGAATGTGTCCATCTGGGGATGTGGAAAGCCTGGAAAAAAGTAGAAATACAAACGATTTATATGAAATGACAGTTCTCAAACCCTGGAAGACAGAGAGCATCAGACTGTGATGACTGAGAAAGGAAAACAATGTATATAGAAACACAACAGATATAGAAACACAACAGATATAGAAATGCCAGGATGATTTCAATTCAAAAATGGAAAATGTGGAGGAATCATACTACCTGATAATAAGGTCTACTATAAAACCACACTGATTCCGAACTTTTAAAGATAAACACATACATCACTGAAACAGAATAGTCTAAAAGTGGATCCACTCAGACATGGTTAATTCATGACTAAAGTGCAAAGGCAATGTGACAGAGAAAACATAGTCTTTTCAGTAATGGTGCTGAACTATTAGACATCCATGTGCAAAATTGTTTTTGAACTTTACCTCATATTAAACACAAAAATTAAATCCAAATCAGTGGTAGGTATCAATGTAAAACTAAAATATAAGGCTCTTAGGAGAAAACATAAGAGAAAATACTTAGGACTGAGGCAAAGATTTCTTGGATAGATTGTAAAAAGTACAGTCCATGAAAGGAAAAAAAAATGTTAGAGTTTGGTACTATACAATTAAATTATAATTAAAAATCAAATTTTTAAAACTTAAGTAATTTTTAATTTTTTTTAAAGTTTATTTATTTTGAGGGCGAGTGCGGGCAGGGGAGAAGGGCAGAGGGAGATATTGGGAGAATCCCAACCATGTTCCATGCTGAACACAGAGCCCAACACGGGACTTGATTCCACCACAGTGAGATCATGACCTGAGCTGATATCAGGAGTCAGACGTGTAACTGACTGAGCCACCTAGGAACCACATTTTTAATTTTTTTTAATTAAAAAATCCTTCTGTTTAAAAGATACTATGAGAAAATGAAAAGTTAATTAAGCGGCTGACTCAGAGGAACTATTTGGAAAATACATAGATGATTATGATGGTCAGTTTAATTTAACTAGGCTAGAGTTCCCAGTTATTTAATTCAGCACTAATGTAGGTGTCACTATGAAGGGTATTTTGTAGCTATCAACTACAATCAGTTGACTTTAAGTAGATTATCCTCAGTCATTTAGGTGGGCCACATCCAATCAGTTGAAAAGCCCTAAAAGCAAAACTGAGATTTCCTTGAAGAAGAAACTCTGCTTACAATTTTGTTCTCCTTCAATATTGCATTGGCTTTTTTGGGTATTTCACCTCTGCATACAAATTTTGGAATCCCATTATCTGTCCATATGCACAGAATCACATGCTGAGATTTTGAATGATACTGTATTGAATGTATAGATTAGGTTGGGAAGAACTGACATCTTGACAATATTGTGTCTTCCTGTCCATGAACACAAGAGTTCTCTCCATTTTTATAGTTTTTCTTTGATTTTGTTCATCAAAATTTTATAGTTTTCTTCACAATGGTCCTGTATATATTTTGTTAGGTTTATACTTCAGTATTTCATTTTGGAAGGTACTAGTATGAATGGTATTGTGTTTTAATTTCAATTGATACTTATTCATTGCTGATATATAGAAGAGTCATTGACTTTTGTTTATTAACCTTGTATCCTGTAACCTTATTATAATTGGTTATTAATTACAATGTTGTTGTTTTGTCAGTTCTTTCAAATCTACATAGACCATCATGTCTGCTGTGAACAAAGACAGTTTTATTTCTTCCATCCCAATCTGTATGCCTTCTATTTCCCTTTCCTGTCTTACTGCTTTAGCTTGAGTTTCCAGTACGATGTTGAAAAGCAGTGGTGAGAAGGAATATCTTCGCTTTTTGCCTTATCTTAGGAAAACTTCAAGTTTCTCACCAATAGGCATGTTAGCTGTCAGTGTTTTGTAGATATCCTTTATTAAGCTGAGGAAGTTCTCCTCCGTTCGTAGTTTGCTAAGAGTTTTTATAATGAATAGGTGTTGGATTTTGTCAAATGCTCTTTCTACATCTATATGGTATGGTCAAGTGACTTTTATTTTTTTAGCTCATTGATATGGTTATGTTAATTGATTTTCAAATGTTAAACCAGATTTTCTCACTGGGTCCCCAGTGAGTTTTTGAACGCTGACAGTTTTCCACACTGAGCCTCCAACAGTTCATCAGTGACACTTCAAGTTTTCCTACCCTGCAATTTTATTACAGTATTTCTTTACATTTCTGTTTATTTTATTTTATCCTTGGGCTTATTAGCTATGTGACCTCTGGCAAATTCCTTAACTTTTCTCTCCCTCAGTTTCTTCATCTGCAAAATTGATATAATACTTACCAAGTTGTCACATTGGCTAAATGAAGTATAATAAAACATTTGAAATTGTTCATATTTATATAGTAAACATTAAATAAATTTCATGCTGTTATTACTTACTATCTTCCTCTGTCACTGGACAATTAAAAGGCCAAATTATGATAAGGGTAGTTACTTGGAATCCAAGAATAAAGTAAAATAAGTAGAAAAGCAAAGAAATAGTGTCATAAAGTTAGGTGTGACAGAAAAAATCAACTACTTTGAGGCAAGTTATTACATCTCCTCAACCCTTAACGTTATATTTATTCTTTTGCCTATTTCAATTTTGTTTTTGGAATAGAAGTATTCACATTTTAATATCCTTTGCTATCTTATATTTTAAAAGTTTTTTTCTAAAGTACTTCCCAGAGAGTTGGATATATCTGAGAACAGTTTTCTTTTTTTGGGGGGGGTGTTATTTATTTAGAGTTGGGGAGGGACAGAGAGAGGGAGAGAGAGAATCCCAAGCAGGCCCTATGCTGTCAATGCAGAGCCTGATGCAGGGCTTGATCTCATGAATTGTGAGATCATGACCTGAGCCAAAACCAAGAGTCAGACGCTTAACCAGCTGAGCCACCCAGGTGCCCTAAGAGTACGGTTTTCATAGTTAGGGCAGCTCTGCCTCATTAGTTTGAATTAGAAGGAAATACATTTGGATCACAGGTAGGAGGTTTGGAAATAATCTACTAAACTTCTGGACCTACTGATAAGTATATTTTCATCATGAAGACAGATCTTGAAGACACAATAAATTTCCAGCTTAGACACCAAAGTTTTTACAGAACTGCATTAATACAGAAAACAAGGGTTTTTAGAATTTATCTTGAAATCACATCATCTTACCAAAAGGGTAAAATATAAATGAATTGATAGTGTCTTTGTTTGTGATGTTTCTAATAATACAGAAAATGTAGATAATGCTTTGTGCAATGCTTTGTGATGTTTCTAATAATACAGAAAATGTAGATAATACTTCTGAGCAGCTGAATATTTAGAAGGTCTGGGACTTAAAAAATTAATTTGTAAGAATGATAACAGATTGGATTCTAGGATATAACTTTTAATTACAAGGGTCAGTGGACTACAGCATAATGATATTTTGAAGTTATTTTGTTTCCATAGTACTAGAAAAGAAGACCTTTTTCTCCCAGGAAGATATAAAGAGTGAAATGGGACAACAGAAGTCAGGAAATGAGGACAAAATGACACTTAAATTCTTCTAACAAAAAATGATAAGTAAAATTTTTGTAGCCAGTCTGTCAGTTCTTATTTGTATAATTTTATATCTGGTTTTTTACAATTATAAAGAATTTAATGCTGTAGGTTAGCACACCACTTGGAGAGAGAGATATATAGGACATATATATATGAGTGTGTGTATATATATATATGCACACATATGTTTATGTATATATGTGTATATATATGCATAAATGAGATATATATTCTGAACCATCCATGAGGATGTCAATACCGTGCTGATAACGTTTTCATACACAGTGATCAGTAAATTTCATAGATAAAGAAATTACAAGAGTGGAAAGTGGTTTTGGCATTTAGTTTCAGACGAGATCGGGCGCGTTCAGGGTGGTATGGCCGTAGACTCAATACTCTTAAATTCAACTTCTTTTTCCTTCTATTGCCAGTTATCATTGTAATGGATGGCACTCTTATTTTTGTGACCTTTTACTTAAAAGATCTCTACTCTCTGTCTTCACATTTAGATAATCCATTGTTAAAATGATATAAAGTATGATCTAGAAAGCTCTTATTCCATGATCACTGAATCCAAAGGAAACAAATACCTAGAGACACCACTGTACTTTGCACTAACTTATGCAAGGCTTATTTTTCTAAGATGCTCATATATGCAGGATGTAGTTTAGAAATATGAAAATTGTTTAAAGTTCTGGAAAAAAAACACAGAAAAACAACATGGGTAAATTTAGGGTGAGGATAACAAGTTACATATGTTCGAAACCCACCTGAGGTTATGGCTACCTTTTAACAATGGTAAAATAATCCTTACAATCTTCTTTTTTATGAAGAGTTCACAATTTTGATATATTTTTGAAGTTGTTATAATATTATAAAAGTGTCTTTTAGAAAGGTTTTTTTTTCTTTTTTCCCTTCAGTCTAAGACTTTGGTAATTGAAGGGTAAATTTGAATTCTGTAGACAATTAACTTGGTCTGGAGTGGAATCACTCCCTATCTAGTAGGTTCCATATCATGGAACATTTTGCGTTGCCTGGTTATAGCTGAGAAACCACATATATGATAACATCTATAACATATTACGTGTGTTAGATACGGCACTGAAGGAGTATTCTAGGAAATAGCACCAATGCTGGAAGCAATGTCAGCAGCTTGCAAATGCTTTAATCCTCATATCTTTGCCTTCCACACAAAGCAAACAAAAATATTGAACCCTGTCCAAACTGGCCTTTGTGTGCATGTTTGCCAAATGGCTTATTTTTTGTGTGTGTCCTTCACTTTCTGGTGTCGTAGATACTACAAAGTCATTTGATCATATTTCTAGTTGCTCTCTAATCTGACTCCCTCATTAGATAAATGAGGAAAAGATCTAGAGAGCTTAGGGTGTATTTTCATGCACTTACCAGCTCTGGATGAAACTCATGTCTAAATTTCCTCATTTCTCGCTTTTTTTTTTTTCACTTATACTATGATTCTAAATAAAAGCTGAATCTTTCAGGGGATACATTCAATGGCTAACGGTCCACAGGGCTAAGATGCCCCAGAAACAGAGTCTTTGCTTTCCCTGAAATAAAAGCTTTGTTTCTTCAAACTAAAGTTAAGTCCTTTTCACCTGCTGCAGACTGGGCTGAACTTGACTTTTTGGTTTTATTCATTTCAAAGCTGGATCTCTGAAGCTGTAACTCTTTTTTCTTTTTTTTCTTAATTTTTTAACGTTTATTTATTTTTGAGAGACATAGAGACAGTGTATGAGCAGGGGAAGGGCAGAGAGAGAGGGAGATACAGAATCTGAAGCAGGCTCCAGGCTCTGAGCTGCCAGCACAGAGCCCGACCCGGGGCTCGAACTCACAGACCGTGAGATCATGACCTGAGCTGAAGTTGGCTGCTTAACCAACTGAGCCACCCAGGCGCCCCTGAAGCTATAACTCTTACTAGCCATAGTTATTAGTCATTTCTTCATCTGGCCAGGCCCAGAGCTGCTAATTCAGGTTGCAGAAGTAGTTATAATAATATAGCCAGCAGCATCCGGTGCTGAATATGTGTCCTGAGTAATTTTTACACATTAACTCAATCATCTCTTCTAAGATGATTATTACGACCCATTGTTTTGCAGGTTAGGAAAATGAAACACAGAAAGGAGGTTAACTAAATGGACTGAGTTCACATCAGGAGTATTAGGACAAACTTGGATTCACATCAAGGCAGGCAGGTTTCAGAGGCCACATGCATTAACAACTACACAAAACTACCATTCCAAGGGTCACGGATGAATCCTTCATAGTCCCACTGAAGCTAGGAGGTAAATTTCTGTATTTTATTAGGAATGAATTTAACTAAACTTAGTATTACAGGAAGGAAGGAAAAGTAATTTGCACGCAAATAAAGTCCTTCATCTATTTTTCTCTCTAGTCAGTTGTCAATATATTTGATCAATGTTGGAAAAAATAGCAATGACAAAACTCACTTTAGTGGGTCCCAGCACACAGAAACACCTAAACAATTAAGTGTGCACATCAGGTGGTAAAAAGCATCCTGAGGGGCAGGGTCCATTTTACTTGAGTAATCAGGAAAGCCGCCTCCATATTTGAGATATTCTATTTACTTAATAATTCTTGACTGAATGAACCTACTAATAATAGTGTCCCATATTTGCCACAACCCTGATCTGCCAGGTGCATTAATTTTATATGGCCATGTTTTGGCCACAGAAAGGAGATCAGACTGACCTCCTTGCCTTTAGATGGTGGTGGCTTGCTGTCCTTGAACTAGCTGGAATCACCTTGTCTGTGGGCAAACCCTACCACCTAGCACAGTGGATTATGGTCTTTTAATCATTCTGTCCTCAGACTTTCAGCTTTGATGTGTTTATGTTCAAAACCTCGGCTCACTGATGGTTCACCTATCCTTTCACCTTCTTTCTGTTGTTTGACGGTGGGTGGGCAGGTGGCACATAGCGGCCTCTGAATCCCCTGTATCCAAAAATAAAAATAAGCCATGTCGGGGATTGATTGTGAAGGAAAAAAAGGATGTTGGTGCTGTATGTTGACAAGGATTTGGATTACACACATGTATGCATTTGTAAAAATTTAGTAAGCGTACATTTTAAATTTGTGTACTTCATTGAGTGTGACTTTTACCTCATAAGAAATATTAATGGCAAGCAAAGATATTAATGCTGAAATATTTAGGGGAGAACTATTCAGAAGTCTACATTTCACTCTGCATTGCCTCAGTGTATAAGATGGGCTATTAAGTGGATAAACAGATGGCAAACACACAGAGTCAAATGTTAACGATATAATTTATAGAGGAATTATGCAGGTGTTTAAACGTCTTTCAACTTTGCCCTAAATTTGAAATTTTTCATAATAAAATTTGGGAGGGAGTGCTAACTCATGGAAAGCCAGTGCATTATCTCAGGGATTGTTAACTTGGAATAAGTGTACCCCAGGGGTCCACGGTTAGAATTTATGGAGTTTGTATACTTGGATTGGAAAAAATCCCACAGCTTTATTTTCACAAATACCCAATTGAAATTTAGCATTTCCTTTGACTTCCAAGCTTAGGCAACACACCATAGTAGCCTTAATAGGGCCTGTGCGTTCTTTAGCACTATAGCTGTTGGACATGACTGAGTTATTGTTCAGACCCATCACTCTTTTGAAATGACAGTGACTTTGAGAGTTATTGGTTCTTATTATTTAATCTTTTCATTAAAAGCCAACATTGCAGTATCTCAATTTATTTTAAAATATTTCTAGCCATCAGGCTATTATTTTTTTTCCACAATATTTTTTCATTATTTTTTTCATCATGATCCGTGTGCTCTTTGATCCCCATCAACTATTTTTACCCATTCCCCTAAAATATTTTGATATGCAGTTTCATGTAATTGGTTTCTTTTGTAATCCATTATGTCATATTTTGTGTATTGAAAAACATGATTTTGGGAAGTCCACAAGCACCGGATTGTGTCTGTGGCACAAAAAAAGCTTCGGATCCCTGACAGATCATCTACCCTGCTGTGCTCTCCTTCCCACGATATGTACAATGTGGCCCCATACAGGAAGTGGGGCTCTCATGAAAGCTTTGCATCGTCCCTCAGTCTGGGCCTGGAAATGAGGATGTCAAGCCCTGAGGATCCATTGCCATGTTGTTCAAACTCAGTAGTAGAACTAGTCAAAGATCTTTTCAATTCATCACTTTCTGTCTCTCCTCCACATGCAGTACTCAGGGGACACTCTTACACTATAGACAAGTATTTCTGGTTTATATGAAATTCAGATTTAACTAGGCATCCTATCTTTTATCTGGTTATCTCATTCATAGGACCCAGAAATATCCCAATAGATATTTAAGTGAAAGCATAGAAACCCTACCAGATAACATAAACATGCAGATAGGACTGACTGGTGGGGGAGGGAGCGGCAGGAGGTGGTAATCTTGCACCTGAAATCCAGGAAATCCCACCTGCTAGGTGTGCTGGTTAGTACTGGTCACTATTTTATTAAATTCATGATTACTCCACCCTGCAGATTCAGTGTGGATTGACTTACTGAGTTTGGATGAAGCTTTATTATTGCTCAGTTCTTTATGTTCAGTTTCTCATTTGAACATCATAAGATCTCAGACAGTGGCACCTTTCCCCCGATTCAAAGAGGTTAATAAACTTGTCCTAATTACACAAGTGTTCATTGACAGAGACAAGGATTTAACCTAAATCTGTCTGGCTCAAGGTTTTCCACATTGCTTCTCATGTTAAGTCAGAAGATGTCAGGAAAGTACACAATGCTAGGTATGTTAAAGAATTTCATTTTTTAAAATCTTGTATTTATTTATTTTTATTTATTTAAAAAAAATTTTTTAATGTTTATTTATTTTTGAGAAACATAGAGGCACAGAGTGAACAGGGGAAGGGCAGAGAGAGAGGGAGACACAGAATCGGAAGCAGGCCCCAGGCTCCGAGCTGTCAGCCCAGAGCCTGACGCGGGGCTCGAACTCACAGACTGCAAGATCATGACCTGAGCTGAAGTCGGCCGCCCAACCGACTGAGCCACCCAGGCGCCCCTTTTATTTATTTTTGAGACAGAGAGAGCACAAACTGGGGAGGGGCAGAAAGAGGACACACAGAATCCGAAGCAGGCTCTAGGCTATGAACTGCCAGCACAGAGCCTGCCGCGGGACTCGAACTCAAGAACCATGAGATCATGACCTGAGCCGAAATCAGACGCTTAACTGACTGAGCCACCCAGGGGTCCTGAAAATTTCATATTTTAATGGAGGGAAATAATAGAGCAGAGTTTAAGAATATTTACAAATGTATAGTACAACCGGAACTGGAAAAAATTAAAAACCCTGTCTCTTTTGTTTAAGCATTGAGACAGATTGTATTGACAACACAGAGGTTTTTTTCTCCTAGTTTAGGAAATGCTGAGAGAGGTGATAGAAATCAACAAAGATAAAAATGTATACAAGTTTGTATTTAAATTAAATGTGATTAAAACATTAAAAGCTCCAACATAGTAACAGTGGATGGAAAATACTAGTATTTAGCATGCAAAATGATGACAGAGCAGAAAGTAGTGATTATAATAAGAGAAAAGCAAATAATACACAAAAAGTAAGTAAATGCAAAATACAGTATTTAATCAGTGAAAAACATAGCTGGATGGCTACAAATGTCACATCTTCCGTATATATTAGAAAATGTAAGTGCTGTTTCCTCTTAGGTGTGTCTCTGAGAAAAACGAAAACAGTCACCAATGTTAAAGGGGATGAGATATTATAAAAACAGTTATGTTTGCTGAGTATAATAATTAATTTGTGCTTTTAGTTCTATCATGCTCTTATAGTAAACATGCCACTTTTGTTTAAAAAAAAGAAAATATTTCAAGATACTAAAGGTGTATTTCAAAAAGGATACTTTGCAATTCTGGCCAAATATCAAAGGAATAGCCTTATTTTATAAAATGTAACTGCTTGGGTATTGATTGACACGTATGTGAATTAAGTCATATTTTAAATAGTGGAAGTCTTTTTAAAAACTGCTTATTATATTTGTCCAGAAGTATATTGATACTTTATAATGTGAATGAATACCTAATAAATTGGACTCTACAGATTCTGGATTTTTAAAATGGCCTTTAAAAGTACAAGACAACTCTATAACAACTCAAACATTTATAGTATTTTTCTTTTTGCTAATTCATGCATGTCCTCTAGCATATATTTTAATTTCTACATATTTGTCATTAACAAACAATTTGAATGAAACCATTTAAGGCATTTCAGGGAATGGGGCAACCTATATTTGTATATTACAATTGTGTGAATAACTGTTATTATTATATAATATATCAGTTACACAGGTATGAGTAAACAACCATATGGCCTTATTTTTTAATGTATAACTCTCCTCTGCAGTTCTGAATGGTAGAATTTTTTTATTGAAGTATAGTTGACACACAGTCGTCTAATAGTTTTAGGTATGCAACATAGCGATTTGACAAGTCCATATGTCATTCTGTTCTCACCACAAGTATACTATCATCTGTTACCATACAACACTATTGTAACACCACTGACTATATTCCCTGTGCTGTACCTTTCATCCCTGTGACTTCCCCATTCCTTAACTGCAAGCCTGTATCTCCCACTCCGCTTAAATCACTTTCCCCACACCCACCCCTCCACCTCTGGTAACCATCAGTTTGTTCTCTTTGTTTATGGGTCTCTTTCTGCTTCTGTTTGTTCATTTGATTTTTAGGTTTCATATATAAGTGAAATCATATGGTATTTATCTTTGTCTGACTGACTTATTTTACTTAACATAATACCCTCTTAGGTCCATCCATGTTGTCACACATGGTAGGATCGCATTCTTTTCTGTGGCTGAGTAATATTCCATTGCATATATATATATATATATATATATATGTATATCCAACATTCTTTATTCATTTATCTATTGACGGACACTTGGATTGCTTTCATATCTTTGCTGTTGTAAATAATCCTCTGATAACCATAGGGGAGCATTATTTTCCAGATAGAGTTTTCATTCTCTTTGAGTAAACACCCAGTAGTGGAATTACTGGATCATATGGTATCTCTTTTTTTTTTTTTTTTGAGGAAGCACCATACCGTTTTTCTCCACAGTGGCTACACCAATTTACATTACTACCAGTAGCAAAGGATTCCCTTTTCTCTACATCCTTGCCAGTACTTGTTATTTTTTGGTCTTTTTAAAATAAAGTTTATTTTTTTTAGTTCTCTCTACACACAACATGGGGCTCGAACCCATGACCCTGAGATCAAGAGTTCCATACTCTTTTGATAAACTAGCCAGGCACCCCATTTCTTGTCTTTCTAGCCATCTGACAGGTTTAAGATGATTTCTCATTGTGGTTTTGATATCCATTTCTGATAATTAGTGATGTTACACATCTTTTTAGATATCTGTTGGCCATCTAGATGTCTTTTTTGGAAACATGTCTCTTTTGGTTCTCTTCCATTTTTTAATTGGATTTTTTTTTGGTGTTGAGTGGTATGAGCTCTTTATATATTTTGGATACTAAGCCCTTACCACATAAATCATTTGCAAATATCTTCTTCTGTTCAGTAGGTTGCCTTTTTGTTTTGTTGGTTTCCTTTGCTGTGCAAGAGGTTTTATGTTGGTGTCATCCCAATAGTTTATCATTATTTTTTTGTTTCCCTTGACTGAGGAGACAAGTCTGGAAAAATGTTTCTTAGGCTGATGTCCAAGGGGTAACTGCCTATGCTTTCTTTAAGGAGTTTTATGGTTGGAGGTTGCACATTTAGGTCTTTAATACATTTTCAGGTTTTTGTGTGTGTGTATGGTGTAAGAAAGTGGTCCACTTCTATTCTTTTGCATGTAACTGTCCAATATTCCCAGCACCATTTATTGTAGAGACCATCTTTTTGTCATTGTATATTCTTGCCTTTTTTTGTAATAGATTAATTGACCATGTAAGTGTGGGTTTATTTCTGGGTTCTCTAGTCTGTTCTCTTGATCTATGTGTCTATTTTTGTGCCAACTGAATAGAATTTTCATAGCACAGAGCTGTTTTTTTTTTTTTTTTTTTTGCTAAGTTGACTCTTCATATGCCAGGGATTTTCTTGGGTGCTATATATGGACAAAGCCAAACAAATGATTAAAAATGAAAATAAGTCCAGCAACTTACTGATTTTTCCTCATGGCTTCAAATACTGTGTTTCATCTTTATAATGTTCTATAAACTGACTCCTCAGGATGCTTTTCCTTTGGTACTGATTCCTGTAACTGGCTGTGCACTGATTCCCCCAAATATTACCATGCCAGCAAGGCCTGTGTGCAACATTAGGCATGCCGAAAAATCACAGGAGGTTTTATTAAACCCTTATATATTTCATTCTTGTTAATGCTGATTGACATACTTGACTCTTCACTTCTGCATTCATTGACTTGGACTCTAAATTTTAAATTACAAATTAATGTAAAAATTCTCAGGAGAGGCCATACATTGGAATCTCAAGAAACACATTTGCCTTAATTGCTTGCTGACTTGCAGGAGAGAAAATTCAGGGATGGGGCCATGGTATGGGGCAGGTGTACTAAATGTGTGCTCATGACTGAAAGCTGGCTCTAGACCTCTAGTTTTTGTCCCCTTTCCTCTTTTCTCTTCCTGTCCCCTGACATTTGACCTTTAACTTTAGATGTAGACCTTATGTCCAATATCTCTGAGTTGAGATCGGTAAACCATTTACTCTCTTGGGCCTTAGTTAAATTATGTACTTACTTCGTTTAGGTTTTACTTTCTACTTTATGGCCCACACCTGTATGTTGTTCTCCAGTCCCTAGTTCTCTATCCTTAAAAAAGAACAAAACAAAACAAAAAACATGCTTTCATTCATCACGTTATCTTGCTACATTTCAAAATTTTTTTAACCTTAATTTTTTTGAGAGAGAGACAAAATGCGAGCAGGGGAGGAACAGAGAGGGAGATACAGAATCAGAAGCAGACTCCAGGCCCCTAGCTGTCACTACAGAGCCCGACGCAGGGTCGAACTCACTAACCACAAGACGATGATCTAAGCCACCCAGGTGCCCTGCTACGTTTCAGAATATAATAATCCCATCGAAGGTCTATCATCTCAAAATTAGGAAAACAAACAAAAGCCTGATATTTATACCGACAGTTTATTATTACCTTAACTTTTATTATGATTAAGCATTTCTATAAATATGCCAGAGTCTCACAAACAGTTTGTTAAAAATTAAATTCTAGCTATCAATCCTTGCAGCTAGTGGGCATGGCAATATTGCTAAATAATGCTAGGTATCATTTAAACTTATGAAGGAATTTGTTTCAGGTGGAAGTTTTAAGTCAGAATGCTTCGGGCTGGCAAAGGAACTACTATGCTATTCAGGTGTGACCCTAACACCTTTAAATCCCAAGGCCTGGCTCAGATTATTGAATCATTGTTCCAAAGGCATAAAGGCATTCAATATTAAAAGCATTAATATTTTATTTTTTCCTCACAGCTAAAATGTTTCTCCTACTACTGTGCATCATTAAGTCATGCTGATAAAGGGTGGACAGGTGTAGGCATATTATTCGGTTCACTTATTCCTAGTTAATTACCTTTATGGTTCAAATACCAAGTGATAATAGGAAAGCTTGATAAATAGCTCTCTATTAAAATGCTCAGATTATTATAAAAAATGACTTGCTTTCTGCCAGCCAATTCTCAGCATATTATTCACCTCATAGTATGATGTCTCCAAAGCAAGACACAGATATTTTCCCCCTTATCAGAGGGATATTTGATCATAGCCTCAAGCTAGTAAGGACATGCCAATAAAATATTTGCTACAGTATGCACTTTAACGTGTAATTTGCTTTTAATTTTTTTATTTATTTAAGAAAATTAAGGTTAAATTTCTACATGCATTTTTCTTTAAATCTTAGCTTATAAAAGCATAGAAAACAGTTCTGTCCAGGGAAATTTATTAATATTGCTAAAAAATGATTTTAGGATTTGGGGGTGCAGCTGTCTTTGTTTGGTAAATATATTTTTTAAATGGTCGTAATGGTTTCTGTGTGAATGCAATTAGGGTTACTCATAGTCTGTGTAAGCTTGTGAAGAACTAGAATGGTGTCCTTGAAGGATAGTAATCAATTTCAGAGAATTTTCAAGGATAAGCAATGAGGCATCTTGCTGTAGGCAGGATCATGCTCCCTGACCCCTAAGTATATCTGTCCTAATCCCCAGAACCTGTCAGGATGTCAGATAATGAGGCAGGGAGGAATGAAGGTTGTTACTCAGCTTACCTTAAGGAGAGTAGCCTGTATCATCCCGGTGGGCCCAACGTAATCACAAGGTTCCCTCTAAGTGGAAGAGGGAGCCAAAGAGTTAGAGCAGGGTGCATGGCCATTTGAAAAAGGATCTGGGAGGTGCAACACTGCTGGCTTTGAAAACAGAGGAAGGGGACCACGGGCCAGGAAATATGGGTTCCCTCTAAAACCTGGAAAAAGGAAGGAAATATATTCTCCTTTCGAGCCTCCAGAAGGAACATAGATCCACTGAAACCTTAATTTTAGCCCCCTCAGCCCTTTGTAGGGCTTATGACTACAGAACTGTAAGATAGGATTTTTGTTTTTGAGCCAGCAAGTTTGTGATGGCTTGTTTCAGTGGCACAGAAAACTAATGCAGATGTGTTATTCGAAGATAACATTTTCTTTTTTGTTAACATTTTTTTTATTTGTTAACTATTATGTTGGAAATATGTCCAAGGAACTGCATTTTTTTAAAGAAATGTTTTTAATGTTTATTTGTTTTGAGAGAAAGAGCTCAAGCAGGGGTGCGGGGCAGAAAGAGAGGGAGACAGAGAATCCCAAGCAGGCAGCACAAAGCCCAATGTGGGATTAGATCCCAGGAACCGCGAGATCACGGCCTGAGCCGAAATCTAGAGGTGGATGTTTAACCGACTGAGCCACCCAGGGAGCCCCCAATGAACTGAATTTTAAGATTATGTGCAGAGGATAATCTTGGTTGTTAGATGAGTAGTAGCTACTGGAATAGGGCACACCTCTTTGGGAGGAGCCATCTAAGCTGTATTCTGCAAGTGTTTTTATTTTTTTTAATTTTAAAAAGTATTGGGGTGCCTGGGTGGCTCAGTCGGTTAAGCAGCCGACTTCGACTCAGGTCATGATCTCGTAGTTCGTGAGTACGAGCCCCACGTCGGGCTCTGTGCTGACAGCTCAGAGCCTGGAGCCTGCTTTGGATTCTTTGTCTCCCTCTCTCTCTGCCCCTCCCCCACTCACACTCTGTCTCTATGTCTCTCAAAAATAAATAAACATTAAAAATGTATTTATTTATTATGAGAGAGAGAAAGAGGAGAGAGAATCCAAATAGACTACATTCTAGACAATTACAAGTTCCTCTTTGAAGAGGTACACCTTTGCCTTCACTCCGGTAGAGCAGCGGTAGGAGAAGACACCTCCTTCAGACGAAATTCAGGAAAAGCCATCCAGGTAGTGAACAAGTCGAAGAGCAGTGAGTGGGATCCCATGATGGATTACAGTCCTGCCGAGCTTGAGCCACAGTGAGTCTGCCCTAACCTGCCACACCTTTCCTACTACCTTTCTCTGAGTGCACAGGAGGTGTGTGGGACCAGCTGGCAGCCATCTGAAGGTGAGCTTAGAGTTGGTGAAATGAGAGCATTCACTCCAAGGCATAGCAAATCTTGAGCAAGTGAAGTGCCACCGACCTCTATAAACTTTGGGCAGGGCCAGCACTAAAATTCCTTTAAGGCCCTACAGGCCTTTCAAGGAAGAAGATGGGCAGCTGCTGAGGGACAGATGAGGGAACTCCTCCATGAGTGCACCGCAGTAAGTCTCAGGGCTGACGGAGAATGTGATGTGCAGAAAGGTGTCATGAGTCTGATAAGCAAAGAGGAATTCACATAGAACCAAAAATCAGGCACCAGATCCACAGAGCAGAAGACCAGCCTCTCCCAGTAGGGGAAGATGGGAGTCAGCCTGAGAAGCATCACACAAAGTTCATTGCCATACCAGTGCTCAGATCCCAAATGTTGCTGAGGTAAGATGCCAGCTCTTTGATGTAAAATATTGAAAGCATCTGATGCTTCACATCGAAGAGACACATAATGTCTCCTTTGCCCCATGACTGGGGATGCTATGCAGATAAGGTGGAGTTCTGCACGTTTACCTGTGGTAAAGACACTCTTTTTTTGGCAACTATACATAATCAGTGGGGTGACACTTTTTAAGGTAGTGAATATGGAAGTCCCCAAGAACTTGCAGTCAGTGGTTTCGGCATACGTTGATATCCCTGCCTAAACCAAAGATCACTTTATTTATTGCTGATCGTGACTTTCTAATTGTTGTATTCCATATATTTTTTTAGCTCTCATTCTTCTATCAAGAAGAACTTTGTCTTCCTTCACCATCCCATCTTTTTGAGTACTACTACAGACTTAATTGATTCCCCCCAAACCACCGCCAAGTTGTAGTCTAGCCTTTACTGTCACTAGCCTTTTGATGCTGAGTTTAAACAAAATTTGGTCAGTGGGAGCCCATTCAAGTTGACATATTCCCATTGATATTGGAGCAAGTCTTTGGCAAGAAGTTCTAAGCTTTTACTTCCTTCCATATCCAGACCTAGAATCAATCTTTTATTCAAGGATCCCCAGTCTTTTAAAAAGAGCAGTGGTATTGACAAACAAATATTTGGGTGTTAAATGTTGTGACAGTAATCCATTTTATTGCCTCTTGGTTCCGGTGGCACATGGAACCCATTTTCTTTAGGCTTATCTCCTGGGAAGTGAGCATGATGTTAAACTTTCTCAAAAGAGCACACTGGAGGGTCACTGTGGGACATGGTGGGACAGCTGTGTAGGTGGGAGGACATAGGGTGGACCTGTGCCCCATGTTGCACCCAGATTGTATGGTCCCTGGCAACTTGGTTTCCTTGGTCTGGCAATACCAGTGCCTCTAAGGCTTCCTCCCTACAGCTGCCAAATCCCTCTGCAGGCCCCATATTGTGTACCTGTGGCCCACAGGGTTTTCACCTCATTTGAACATGCGTGCACCCACACACCCATGCACCCACTAGTGGTTGCTGATTGGCTGCTCAGTGCCCTCTTCTTTGGCTATATTCTGAAAGACTGCTTCTTGCTTGTCTAGTGATTCTAGACCAGCTCTGACTTCAGGAAACATGGAAATTTCTTTGCAGTCTAGGGGACTGCATTACACTTTTCACCAATGAGGTCTGAAACCTAGCCTTGGGAAGGGGCTCCCTTCCAATGTATCCTTGCTTGGGTACTCTCCTTCAGCCAAAGAGCACCATATAGAGTTTTGGTATATATTATAGTCAATGCTCTATCCCAGATTAGTATTTTTTATTAAACATCCCCCTTTTTAACACATACTGTGATTTCTGTCTCCTCATTTGGCCCAGACTGATAGAGTGGTGCTCAGTGCTCTGAGTGCCATTATTTCTAGGTTCTTTGAGTAGACAGAGATGGAATTCTTGCAAAAGGAACTCAAACTGATACTTCTAATTCAAATATACCCCCACAGGCTGACTTTCCCCTGCTTAATAGTTTTATCTCCCTTTTCCCATAGGAAGAAACTTGGTTTCCAGTAACATGAATTTATCTATCATTTACACTGTCCTATAATATGCACAATGTAGTTTAGAAACACTATACCAATACCCCTGACAACAAACTTCCTGTGTAAAGTTCAATATTTCTTTGTAGAGTTTTGTTCTGAAAATGTATCCACTAACTATGTAGTTATAGTCTTGGATCAAAAAATGAATTTATTATTTTTTTCTGGGTGGTCCTATAATCACTCTGATATAGCCTTAGATTCATTTATCTCTGTTTGCAATTTTAGGGTTTGCTTAATCCCTTTTGGTCTTTTTGAAACGTAAAATATTCATTGATGCAAAGCGAATGCTGCATTTTAAAGACTTGCTAAGTCTTTCCTCTATTCAACCATCAGCTGTCTCAGGGAGGCAGCTACAACTGCATCCCTAATAGCTCCTTTATTCCCCCAAACATTATAATTTTCTACTTTTTAATATTCCTCCCCTGGGAAACAAAATATCCAACTTTGTTTAAATCAAAGTTAAACTCTCAGTAAATAAGCTCTACCTGAGAGCCTGAGGTGTTCTCTAAATAGCATGTGTTTAAAAACCTATTATTTGCGAAGTAATTTTTGTTACATGGGAGATTTTTCAAATATCGTGGTGCCTTCTGCAGTATTCAGAATTACTGAGATTCCATGTGATCGTGAGTACACAAAATACTGGCATATTCCAATAAAATGTTAAAATGACCTATAAGGGAATTAGGATTCTTGTTAGGATTATGATCAACATCATGTACAAAGGATTATCTGTCTGAAAACCTAGGAAATAATGATTTTAAAAATCACGTGGATCATTTGCTACATACTATAATAAACTGTTGAAATCAGCTAAGTACTACACACACACACACACACATATTTTTATAGTAGAGTTTGTATACATAAATAGCATAAAACATGTTAACCCTATAAATATTATGTATATGTCTAAAAATGAGATTAAATAAAAAGGATAATAATGCAAACCCTAAAAATCTTTTTGCTCTAAACTCTTCTTATTCATAATTAATTTTTATCTGTATGACCACAGGCAAACTGTATTTGAGCTTTTATTTTTTTAAGTTTATTTATTTTGAGAGAAAGTGAGAAAGAGCATAGGCAGAGAGAGAAGGAAAGAGTGAGAATCTCAAGCAGGCTCCACTCCATCAGTGCAGAACTAGACACAGGGCTCAAATTCACAGGCCACAAGATCATGACCTCAGCTGAAATCAAAAGTCAGATGCATAACTGACTAAGCCACTCAGGCATTCCTAATTTACTTTTTAAAAATTTTTTTCCAAACCCATCATTTCACTGTCTTCTGAATTCTGCTGTGACTTACAGTCTGTCTCACTTTTGAAGGTTGTCTTACTTTCATTAGATGATTTTTAATTTTTTTTCTCTTTCACTATGTGTCTAATGAGTGTGTATGTGTGTGCATGCACGTGTATTTCATCCTGATTGAGAGTTGTTGAGTTACTTGAATCTGTGGCATGTTCTCTGTCATAAGTTTTGGTAATTTTTTCAACCATTATCTCTTCAAATATTGCTTCTTCCTCATTAATTCTCTCCTCTCACTGATGTTAACAATATATTATAGCTTCTTAGTGTATCATCCATGACTTTTATTCTCTGGTTGTTTGGGATTTTTGTTTCATTGTGTTTTATTGAGTAATTTTCTGACCTGTCATTGAGTTAACTAATTCTCTTTGTAAATTTTGTCTGACTTCCAATTCAGTAATTTTCTCTCAAACTGCATAAATCTGTCATCAAACACGTACATTGAATTCTTGATTTTAATTATTTTTGTGCTCTAGTGATTCTATTTCATATAGGCTATGTCATGTTTATAATTGTTTCCTGTGTATATTTTCAAGCTTTTCTTATACTATATTAAAGAAAGTGTAGTTATTTTATACCCTGATAATTCCAATAGCTCTCATGCTAATGTGATCTGTATGTTCTACTCTTCTCTTTCCTGCTTCTCCTTCCCCACAAGGACACTAAAAACTAGTTTAGATTTATAGCTATTGCTTTCCAAGAAGCAGATGCCCTGAAGGAAAAAATTACTTTCAATGCTGAGCTTACTTCTCTTGATTCTTGCAACCTTCCCTACATCTTGGTCTGGTAATTTCTTATTCTATTATCAACTGTTTGATGCACTAAGCAATTTATTTTTAAAAGTTCATCCATTTCTTCTAATTGTCTTCAGGAAAGTTAGTAATAATTCTCTAGCTCTCTTTTCCATAAGTAAAAGTCACCAGATGGCCTCATTCCTTTACCTTTTAAGAATACTTTTGTCATATTTGTTTTTATCCCTAAAAATATGATGTTCAGTTTTGGATATTTTGGGTCCACATAAAAATAGTGTTGTATAATGTAATTCTCTGACCTAGATTTTACTCGGTTTTATAATCTATGCTATTTATTGATATATTGATTATCTATTAAAAGATACTTTGAAATTCCTGCATGATTAGAAAGAAGCAATAAAGCTTCATAAATACCAAACTAAGATTCAGGAGATAAGTTTTTCTATAGCATTTATTTTGGGTAACAATAAATCTTTTATAATAGGCAATTGATAGTCTATATGGAGCTAGAATATCACATTGTGTATGCTCCGCTGTTTCTAAAAAGTAAAGCAAAAATGGGGCATCTGGGTGGCTCAGTCGGTTAAGCATCCAATTTCAGCTCAGGTCATGATCTCATGGTTTGTAAGTTTGAGCCCCGCGTTGGACTCTGTGCTGACAGCTTAGAGCCTAGAACCTGCTGCAGATTCTGTGTCTTCCTCTCTATCTGCCCCTCCCTTGCTCATGCTCTCTCTCTCTCTCTCTCTCCAAAAAAAATAAAAATTTAAAAAAAATAAAGCAAAAACATCCTTGACTACAGTATGATTAACACTGATTTTAAAGGTAGTCATTTTACAGTTTGTAGTTACACTGACTCAGATACAGAAAGGTAAATTTTAAAATACATTTTTTAGGGATGCCTGGCCGGCTCTGTCCTAGAGCATGCAACTCTTGATCTCAGGATTGTGAGTTTGAGCCCTATGCTGGGTGTAAGATTACCTAAAAATAAAATCTTTGAAAAAACTAAAATAAAATACATTTATTTAATACTATTCACTTTGCTCATTAGTTCTTATTTCTAACCTGTAATTGGAAAAATTGTAATAATTCCTGTAACTATTTGTAAAACTCCGTGCCTACTTGTGAACCTTGAATTGGACTTCCATGCATATAAGGCAACTTTGAGAATTGTGAAAAGCACATCATTTCTAGATATTCTAAGGAACCATAAATACTAAGGAGATGGTAGCAAATACATTTCATGGACCACCTTAAACTGGAGCTGCCCAAGTGAAAAAATTACAGGAATAATGATGTACACCTGCTTCTCAGTCACTGAATTTGATCTCCCCATACTTGTTCACTTTCCCCATAAGAATACTGAGTAAATTTCGATCAAGGAATTACTTTATTTTGGAATAATTTTGCATAAGTTGTCTTCACCTATAACTTGTTTTGATTTCTGCTTTTACATTTTAATCATCTCACACTTAACGTGTGAGGCTCTTTTAGATTGCTGTGGTCTCTGTTGTTTCCCAAGGTCATATCTGAGACAGTGGGAAGCTTACTATGAAAACAGGGCTGAACAGTCTGAAATCTTTTGGTTTCCATAGAAGCTACAGCTGCTTCTGCATAGCACTGGGAAATGGGGCAGTATCTGCAGGGATATTACTGATCCCTGCCATGATTTCTGGTTTAAAGGTCACCCTTATGCCAGTCCTTGGTTCTCTTCTTTCGACTAGACTTCACAGCACATATGTGCTCATATGGGGCATATGGAAGCTTTTCTCTAAACAAATGACATTCTCTGCCTGAGTGTACCCTGTTACCATTTCTCCTCTTCCAAATCAACTGAATCTTGACCCTAGAAATGCAACCCTGTACCATCTCAGAGTTCAATTTTGGAAGTAAGTCACATGCTCCCATTGGCTTAGGTTCTATCTTGAATCTAGCTGGGGTTTCTACTTTACTTTCTCAAGTGCTAGGCTCTTAAAAAATGAAAACCTAGTTTTCAGAACTCTTACTTCTAAAAACTGGCTTTATTAAAGTCTTTTAGATTTCAAGAGATGAACGATGACACTTTCTTGCACCCTCCAGGTATAGCATAGGACTCCCTAAGGAATGTAGCACTCTGGCAACATAAGTAAATATTCAAAGAAAAACACATGAATAGATTTTGAATTATTATCATTGTACAGATATCATGACTTAAATAATGTTTTTTAAACTCAACTTTCCATTAAGCTCTAATAGGAAAGATGTAATGGTAGACAATGTAATAAAATAAAAGCATGACTTATGTATATTTACATCCTTAAATTATTAAGTTGTTTCTTTAGTTTCACAGTTCAGGAGCTGAGAAGTCTGAGATCAGGGTCCCAGCGTGGCCATGTTCTGATGGGAGCTGTCTTCATGGTTTGAAGATGGTCATCTTCTTGCTAGGTCCTCATATGGTAGAAAAGAGAGAGAGAGGAAGCAAGCTTTCTCTTATCTTAAACAGAAACTGCTCTCATCTTGAGGGCTCCTCCTTCATGATCTAATTACCTCTCAAAGACCCCATCTCCAAATACCATCACCCTGAGGATTAGAGTTTCAACATAGAATTTGGGGATGACACAACCGTTTAGTCCAAAGAGTATTTACGTAGTTTTGTTTTAAAGACAAAACATAGCAGTTACTTAATTTTGAAGTCAAAACTTGTACACTACTTGGATTTACTTTTATATTGGTAATTATTTCCCCCACTATATTGAATAAGTCAAAGGAAAACATGTTCCATTTTAGTTAGTGAGACTTCCTCATTACTTGTCCTGATTTTGCTTTAGCATTTACTCATCTTGGTTCTATATCATTTTTTAAAGCCACCAAGTAGCATACAAAGTAACCCTATGTAGGATACAGAGCATGGAAAGTTATTTCATACTTGTGCCTCCATTGTATCATTTGCAAACTGTGAAATTAACAACACACTTAATCCAGAGGTCTTATGAAAATTAAATGAGATAATGTAAATATCAAGAACATACCATGGTAGATGTTTGATATGTTAATGATTTGCTAGTTTTAAATTTTCTTTTTTCTAGTCAATTTATTTTTGAGAGAGAGAGAGGACACAAGTGAGGGAGGGGCAGAGAGAGAGGGAGACACAGAATCTGAAGCAGGCTCCAGGCTCCCAGATGTTATCATAGAGCCCGATGTGGGGCTCAAACCCACACACAGTGAGATCATGACCTGAGCTGAAGTCAGATGCTTAACCAACTGAGCCACCCGGCGCCCATCTAGCTTTAAATTTTCTAATCAGTTTATTTTTACTAAATTTGTTGATTAGATAACAGTTTTTCAGTGCAGTCCTTAGAATTTTCTTATATGCAGTCTTTAGAATTTTCTGCATATAAAATCATGTCATCTGCAAATAGAGCTAATTTTACTTCCTCCTTTGCAATTCTGAAGACTTTTATTTCTTTTTCTTAACCAAATGCTCTGGCTGGGACTTCCAGGTACTATGTTGAATATGAGTAGTGAGGGTGTGCACATTGTGTTGTTCCTGACCTTAGAGGAACAGCTTTCAACCTTTCATCATTGAGGATGATTTTAGCTGTGGGTTTCTTGTATACAGCCTTTATTATGTTGATGTATGTTCCTATTATACCTAATTTGTTAAGAGTTTTTATAGTAAACTGATGTTGCTTTTTGTCAAATTTTTTTCTGCATCTATTGAGATAATCATGTTTTCCTTTATTCTGTTAATGTGATGTATTACATTTATTGATTTGTATGTATTGAACTATCCTTGCATCCCAGGGATAAATCCCAGTTGATTGTGGTTGATGATCCTTTTAATGTGCTCTTGATTTCATTTGGCTAGTTTTTTTTTTGAGAATTTTTACGTCTATATTCATCAGGGATCTTGGCCTGTAGTTTTCTTCTCTTGTAGGGTCCTTTTCTGGGTTTGTATCAAGGTAATCCTGGGCACAGAAAATGAGTTTGGGAATGTTACCTACTCTTCAGTTTTTTGGAAGAGTTTGAGAAAGACTGGCATTAATTTTTCTTTAAATTTTTGGTAAAATTCACCACTGAAGCTATGTGGTCCTGGGATTTTGTTTGTAGGGAGATTTATTTTATTTTATTTTATTAATTTTCAATTTTTTTCATTTTATTTATTTTAGAGAGAGAGAGCATGAGCAGAGGAGAGGGGCAGAGAGAGAGAGAAAGAATCTTGGGCTCCCTGCTTAGCACAGAGCCCAGCGTGGGACTCAGTCCCACTCCCCTGGGATCATAACCTGAGCTGAAATCAAGAGTCAGATGCTCAACTGACTGAGCACCCCCCTGCTTTGAAAAAAAAATTGGGAGGGGGGAGATATTTGATTACTGATTCAGTCTCTTTACTAGTAATTGGTCTGTTCAGATTATCTTTTGCTTTCTGTCTTGGCAGGCTGTACATTTCTGAGAATATTTCATTTTCTTCTGTTTAGTTTGTTGGTATATACTTGTTCCATTCAGTTTTTTTTCTAGCTTGCCTAAGGAAGATTACAATTTTAATTCCTGTTTTTCTCATTTATTGTAGGATTTTTCTCTTCTTATTCTTATAAGGAAGATTATAAAGCTCCCTTTTCTTTTGATTCTGAATCCTCATATAATATGTTGGTCTAGGTTTCAGGTTTAATACTTGTTCACCAGTTTGTAAGTGGCTTTCTTAAAGCACAATTTCAAATAAAAATCACTTTACTCTTAGCAATAATAGATGACTGGCTTGTTGTATTTCTAGGTGGTTTAAATACTAAAAAAAAAAAAAAAGTTGAATTTTCTTTAAGAGAGATATTTGTCGAAGGTAAGAGTTACCTAAGGAAAAGCCATAAATATCCAAAGTCACAGGACCCATGTTTCTAAATACATAAAAAATTTAAACTAGTTGTTCAGGTATCCACTCTGACTTGGTAAGAAATGTTACCTAACATTCATGGTTTTCCTAAAAATTAGAAAAATGTGTAATATTTGCAAACATTTATGGGCAAATATGCCATTATCTACCTAATAAGGACAGTTTCTATTAGTAGTTTTTGTTAGGCAACTCAGGAAGTCGTATCTAAGCTAAATAAGTCGAAATCACATATGTAACTGGAGTGAGCATGGATCGTTCAGATGCCGACTGTGCACCATAAGTAGAGAAGTATAAAAAAACCACTAACTCCTACGTATCTGCATAACCTTTCCAACTCACCTGAAATCCTTCCAACTTAACATTCTTCTCCAATTTAAGTAATTTTCTCATAAAGAACTCTTAAAATTGCAATATCTAATTCAGAGGGATAACACATTATGACATTCTCTGCCGTTAGCCTACTTTCCATGATTAGTTTTGGACTGATTCCCAGGGCTACCTCCCTCAGCATCTCATACAGTAAAAGTGCATCTTGGCCGAGGAATCTGTATATTGTAATCATTATCCCTATTGAGTCTGTTGTGGTTGGTCTTAAAAGGTATTTTCAGAAATGCTACCTAGAAAATCAGAGCTGCAGCAGAGAGTTAATAAGCAGCTGGGAGAAACTTCAAACTGCAAAGTGATTACAAGTTAGGGAGCATGATCTTTGAGAGTACATAATCAGTTTTGTAGTTTAGGCCCAAACTGATCTCTGATGGTATCTAGGTTTGCCCTTTGGGGCCATCGCTCAACATGCCTGAATTCTATGAGAATGCATAAAAAGGTTGAAAACAATCCCTATAAAGAGTAACATATTAATGCAAATTCCAAAATATGATTTAATTAAAATTTTATGCCCATAGTAAAATTTTTCTTTGCATCATTCATTCATTTTAATCATTCGTGTGACTATAAAGAAATTGCCATAGAAATTTTGTGGAAGTTGGAAAATCTATTTTCTAACCTAAATTTGGCATCCCCTCTGTAGCATTCAGCTCTTCTTCAAAACTCTTACTTATGGGGCACCTGGGTGGCCCAGTCACTTAGGTATCTGACTGTTGGTTTTGGCTCAGGTCATGATCTCACGGTTGGTGAGTTCAAGTCCCACATCAAGCTCCACACTGATAGTGAGGAGTCAGCTTGGGATTCTCTCTCTCCCTCCCTCTCTGCCCCATCCCTGCTCACGTTCTCTATCTCTCAAATTTTAAAAAAGTTAAAAAAAAAAAAAAAAAACAACTCTTACTTAGGAAGACCAGTTTAGGATCTGTTTTTTTTTTTTTTTTTTTTTTTTATAATAATGGATAAAGAAGTTATGGTACATATATACAATGGACTACTACGTGGCACTGAGAAAAAATGAAATCTGGCCATGTGTAGCAACATGGATGGAACTGGAGGGTATTATGTTAAGTGAAATAAGTCAGTCAGAAAAAGATAGGATCTGTTTTTAATCCTTGGTTGTTAAAGGTCTAAGAGAGCAGAGATTGGGTCTACTGTTTTCATCACTACATCATTGGAACCTGTCAATGGAAGAACCCATCCTAAATGGGAAAAAAAAATCATGTACTGGTGTAAATTGTTAGCACATTATGAAATGCATGTGTCTCTAAGTGAAATAAAAACAGTCCATTGTAATTTTGAAGCTGCAATTGGCAATCATCATTTATGATTTTTTATTTTAGCTTTTAACAGTTAGGTGGGAAGACCTTAGCTAATAAAGAATAATTTCCCTTTTTAATGGTCCTAGCAACTAGAGCTTATTTGCCCTTAATGGGGCTAATCTGTCTTTTCAGATAGTCGTTTGATAAGAAAGGCTTATACCATTATATTTTGCTTTAGATATTATTAAAATAATAAAATCGTACATGCAATTTTAATACTTATGATTAAAATGGAAATTAGGCACCTCCATATGCTCCATTTAGACTGGAATGTGTGGTACATTATTTATGGTGCAAATAGTTTTGAGGATACAAAGCCTTATTTTAGTAACTCCTTACAGGCCTACTATTTAAAACATGTCCCAGGTAGCTGTAAGATTTATGCCACTTTTTACAGCCCCTTTATACCTATTTTTCAAACTATCTACAAATATTAAAACTTATATCACTGTGATATGAAATATTTGAGACTAAAAACTGTAATTTTATAGACAATTTGTCTTTGTGTTCATATATTTATAAATGAAAGACAACTATAAAATACATTCAAAACTGGCCTCCACAGGCAGGAAATCATTACAAAGAACTGTTGTTCAATAAGATTTCCTAGTGTTCCTTAATTCATTTTCTGTTTGAACCTTTTTTGAAGCTAAACAACCTACATTGTTAACCAGGTGTTACAGTTGGATTTTAATAGCTTTTGCTTTGTTTTCTGTGGGATAAAAACAGAAGCTATGCAATTGTAAAAGGAAACTTAATGTTTATTCCTTATGGATTTAAAGCAGGAGTGGGCAAAAGTATAATGGAAAAGTCCAGACAGTAGATATTTTCAGCTCTGTGGACCACATACAATCCGTCGCAACTACTCAACTCTGCCATTGTAGCTTGAAACAAGCCATAGACGGGACATAAACAAATGGGCATGACTATACACTTTATTCACAGAAACAGGCAGAGTGGGCACTCCTGACTTGAGACACAGAATGTTAAGCCCACAAGAGTAAATTGGTTTTATTTTTCATATAGAAACCGTGCCCTGAGCCAGGGGTGTGAATTCCACATCACAGAGCTCTTGTTACATCATCACTGACCATTTCTGCATCCCTTAATTCACTCAAATTCTGTTAAGTGAAAGAAGAAATATCACTTATCTTTTATCTTCTGTTACTTCATCCTTTGAGAACAGGGCCTTTGCATCACCAAAATAATTATGTGTTTGCTATTAGATAAAATGAAGATTAACAAATCATCAAAGATAGTCATTTCCACAGTGAATAACTGTTAGTCCAAAATAATAAAAATAAAAGGCTCTATAAATGCATAGTATAGTTTATTAGAGGAAATGCTGCACTATAATTGTAAAGAAGGCCTGTGTATAGACAATGGTAGAGGAATTTTCCTCTATTTTCAGTGGAAGAGACTGAGGACAAAAATACATTCAGGATTAAGTTTATGACAGGATTGGCACCAAGTCTAGCTATGTGTTTCATAAGATGAAAGTTGTCTAAGTAAAGACCATTGTTCATCTTGTTGTGTTCCCAAGGGAGATAACAAAACCCAGTTTTGTGGTCTGGTCTACCTCATAAGTGTGATGTATACATCCTGTGCTAGAAAACATTTTTAAAAATATTATGTCAGAGAATATTGTTTCTCACCAATATCCATGTTATCTCTCTTCTTTTGAGACACATACATTTCTCTGCCCCTTGGCCGTGATGTGGGGCCATATGGTTGTGTTCTGGCCAATGAAACACGGACAGAAGTGATATATATTACTTCCAAGACTGGTTTTTAAAAGTTCTGCAGGAATTTCCATGCTCTATTTCTTAGTTGATATACTGGCCACATACAGAGAATACAGTAGAGCTCTCTAAGGCCCAAGTGATTGGAACATGTAATTATGAGATTAAATAAAGAGAGTTCTGGCTGGAAGTAGGTTTAAGAGTCAAGGTTGTACTGTCTTAAGACAATTAGATGAATGAAGGATGAATAAAATTCAAGTATATGAGTTTTCTGGTTCTAATGGACTATAACATAAATTGCTTTTATCTATAAAAATCAGAGTATATATGTATAGTTATGTATCCATATACATATATTATATTTATTTGCATACACATTTCTTAAAGTTCTCTTTAAGACAAGTTTCAAGTTGTAGCTCAGAAACTAGATACCAATTTCTACTAATTATCCTTTCACATAGAATGTTTACGTCTAAACCTTTCAATCCTACCCAAACAATCTTGTTTGTAGTAAATGTGGTTTTTTGTCAGTCTTTCCTCTTGCTAAGGGCCAGTGTACATGTCACTGTGAGGTATGCTTGCTGCCTTTTAGTAGTTGATACCAGAAATACAGACACAAATAATTTGCCTTATGGCATTTTGTAGAATAATGTTTATCCTTCACATTCTGCAGCAGTTACTGAAAAAATAAATAAATAAGATGGATCTAAATAAGATGGATTAACTCATAAATCTTCAATTAAAAAAGCAAGTAATATGGCCACATTTTGAAATCTGATTTAAAATTTGTGATAATTGAGTATATCAGTTTTATGCATTTTGCTATAATATAAATAAGAAAATGAAAATAATTCAATATTAAGTTGTAGATTATTTTTATATAGATTCCTATTTTATATTTTTATTATTTTTTATTTTTTTTAAGTTTATTTATTTACTTAGAGAGATGAAACAAGTAAAGGAGGGGCAGAGAGAGGGAGAGAGAGAATCCCAAGCAGGCTCTGCACTATCAATGCAGATCTCATGAACCATCAGATCATGACCTGAGCTGAAATCAAGAGTTGGACCGTTAACTGACTAAGCCACCCAGGCGAACCCCTATTTTATTTACATATATATATATATTTTCTTTTTTTTAAAAAAATATTTATTTTTGGGAGAGTGCAATCAGGGAAGGGGCAGACAGAGGGGGACAGAGGATACGAAGTGGGCTCTGCTCTGACAGGCTGACAGCAGTGAGCCAGATGTAGGGCTTGAACTCACGAATTGTGAGATCATGACCTGACTTGAAGTCAGACACTCAACCGACTGAGCCACTCAGGTGCCCCTGTATTTTTAAACTCTAATAAAGGCACATTTTTTTAAAAAACCTAATATGCTTTAGAAATCATTTAGTATTGTTCCTATATATTATGCTTAATCACTAATGTCAAAAATAAATTTCAATAAAAGAGACAAATTACATTGAAGTTCAGGAAGAAATGGCAAGCTCTTATTTTAGCACTCCTGGGAATTCAACTATAATTGTCATTTTTCTTAGGGCTTGCAAAAGTACTAAGAAGTTTCAGGCAGAAAGCCTGCTGAATAACCAAAATGATATCACATAGGCTTTGGGAGTTTAACTAATGCAATTCAATGAAATTGCTGATTGAAGAGATTTCTCATGTTATTAGTAAATGAATTTAGAGTTTCAAGAGACAAGTTGTAAAAATGGCAAACATTGGTAATTGTCAGATGCTTACAGTGCATTACATTGTACCCGCATCATGTAAACAGTAAATCATCACCTGTTAGCATATTAGAATAACAATTATAATATTACAGAAAACCATGAAAAAGATTAAAAGAAAAATTACCAAATGTAGTAGTGTCAAGTCAGAAAAGTAGCTTTGGATTACAGAAAAATAACATAAAGTTATGACATTTAAACTGATTTTTAGTCCTGGATATGAAAGGACTTGGCACTGAATGAGAATTTTAAGCTAATCATAAATTACTGTGGCTGTTACAAGAAAACATTGGGCTGAATGAACTCATGATTTTACCTTTTTTTCCCCCCTTAGATGCTATTATATTACCATTATTATTTCCACTCTCGAATCTTCTTAGCAGTTGTCATTTATACATAGGTATATGTGAGAAATGGCCTTTTTTTTTGGTTAGCAATTTCAGTAACAATTTCTTACAGATTTCTTGTAGATGCTGACTTCCCATGTTACATTTACAATATTGCTTAACTTGTGTTCAAGTGTTCTGGCCTTTCCTGTTCCAATATGTGCTTTACTTTGCCTAATATTTGGTATAATATGCCCATTCTTATTTTATTCAGTCATCAACTGATTTATTTGATCACTACACAAAGGGATCGCCTAACTCTTGATGGATGGAGGGGCCGATTATATCAACAGAGCCATCTGGGGTGGAAGAGAAGTCAAACTAGACATCCCAGTAAGTAAGCAGAGGGCAACATTATGGTTGACATCTAGGCAGTCAGCCTAAGGACAACACACTGGAAAATTTAATCATCCTTTCTCTTGGATGATACCTAAATATTATATTAATGGTAGTAACAATAGCGATGGGTACTATTTCTTGACCTCTTGCTATATGTCTGGTATCTGCCAAGCGCATTTTATATGTGGTCTCTTATGGAGGTCAGTCTTCTTGGCCCATATAATGGAAAAGGAAACTAAAACTCAGAAAAGAGAATATCCATGGCCACCCAGTTAGTTATGGGAACAACTCACTTGTAAACCTAGGTTAGTAGGATTTCAGGTTTCCTGCCTTTTTATGACTAAGGCCATCATCTCATAGAAGTACTCGATTACTAGATAGGCTACCAAGAAAATTAGTCCCCCTCTCCCTGCAAAATAAGTGATTTATAAGCATTTGGATACAGGGTTCATCTCAGGAGCACTTGCCAGTAATGGGGCTCAGAGCAGGACAAACAGTAAGAGCACCTTCATGCTGAGTCCCATATTGGTGGACAAGACTAGAGGCATTTGGGTATTTCTTTTGTTTATTTATTTAATTTATTTTTTTAATGTTTATTTATTTCTGAGAGAGAGAGAGCCAGACAGAGTGTGAATGTGTGAGGGGGAGGGGCAGAGAGAGAGGGAAACTCAGAATCCAAAGCAGGCTCCAGCCTCTGAGCTTTCAGGACAGAGTCCGACGCAAGGTTCAAACTCATGAACCTTGAGCTCATCACTAGAGCCGAAGTCGGATGCTTAATCGACTGAGCCACCCAGGCGCCCCTCTTTTATTTTAAAAATAGGTAATAGTATCTGAAGCACACCCATACTGGTTATTCTGTTTCATCCCTTAAATCCATTTTCCCCCATTTTCTGCTCTAAGTCCTTGGAGGGTCACCTCCACAGAGGATATTAGCCAGCTTGCCCTGTCGATTCTGGTCAGAATGATCAACAAGAAACACCAGTAGGAGACTAAAGGGTGGGAAAGAGGGGAATGTAAGTGTTCCTGCCCACACAGGTCCTGGTGGTGACTGCCTGCCTTCACATCTACAGTTCTGAAAGGCAGCCCCTCTTTGCTGCCAGTGGCTCCAGCTCTAACAGGATTGTAGCTACCAGTGCTGGGCTTCTTGCTCCTCAAGCCTGCTGGTGGGTCTTGCCATCCATATTGGATGCTTTACACTTGCCAATCTCTGCATTTTATTCCTTTGTCGAATATTTTCGGTTAAACCCTTCCCAGTTTGTCATCCACTTTCTGCCTGGAGCTTTAATACAAAAGGGACCATATTCCATGGGGTACACATACTGCCTTGAGGTAATTTTTAAGCTTCTTTTAAAAACTTTTATTGAGGTATAATTGATATACAAACAACTGCACATATTTAACGTGTATGATTTGGTGTTCCATGAGCTTAGGCATACACACCCACTCATGATACCATCACCAACAAGGTTACAGATATATCTAACACTTCCCAAAGTTTCCTTGTATCCCTTTGTTTGTGGTTTTTGTTTTTTATTTCATTTGTGTGTTTATGGTAAGAACACTTGATATCTACCCTCTTAACAAATTCACAATCCCATATTGCTGACTGTAGGCACTATGTTATATAGTGGATCTGTAGGGCATAGTCACCTAGGATAATAGAAACTTCATGCCCATTGAACAAGAACTCCCTGTGGTGATTTTTAATACTCCTCTTTTACTCCAATAAGTATCCTGGGTTGGAGGATAATTTATATAGTCATCCTGTTGATACACCATATAGGTGTTAATTTTATGTTCTTAATTTTTAAATCCAAAAACAATGGAGGAATTGGGAGTTGAATTCACAAAGGCGGGATGGCAAAATAGACAATGCTACAGAGTCAGAAAGAGGATGAATTTACTCTCAGTTGTTACTCATGAGCTCTGTAAACTTGGGTCGGTTAGTTAATTTCGCTGAATCTGTGATATTATCTCTAAAAGTAATAAAACCCACAGCGAAGGATTTTTTTTTAACATGAGAAAGTACATAAACTGCTCTGAAAATAGTAGGTGCTTAGTAATAATATTTTATCAAAATGATTATTACTGGCATACAGGTATTTATCTTTGAACTCTTATTACAGCCTTTGATACAGAGCAGGTATTAGAAATGTTTAACAGAGTTATTTAATGGATGATTTTCAAATGTGAATCAATTATAAACCAAAACTGGATTCTTAGCTATCTTTAGCTTTGAAATCATTTTTCATAATGATCCTCTCTAACAATGTAATTTACCTTACATGTAACTCCATTACTAAAAAGTATACAATTATTACTTCTAATTTCAGTTATAGTTATCAATGTAACCTGTTAGTTTGCTTAGTGTTAATATGGGCAGTCAGGTCTTCCCTCCTTTCTAGCCCAGTAGTTGATCTGTTATAATCAGTAAGTCAAGGAAACTGAATAAAAATCTCAGTGTACCTACTTTCAGGCTCTTTGCTCTAGGCAGAAGCAGAGTGCAGAGGGCTTCTTCTTACTCTTTGACCAAAAAACTGAGGAACTAAGGTGGAACGGTACTTGCATATGACAGTTAATAACTGTGCATGTGGGCTCATAAAAATTCAGACTGGCCTTGGCATGGCCTGATGTAACAGGGCTAAGGGGTACTTGACTCTTCTACCACTGCTTCCTTATGTTTTTTATGGGTAGTCTCTATATCCCTTTATGAATACTCTATGAACCGTAAGGCCATGTTATGGCTAGGGTAGTACCTTGACAACTTAAGTTTTTAATCAAAGTCTTATCTTTGGCTCCCTCAAGAAACACAAATGAAATTATATGCAAAGATATTGTATGCAAACTATGTCTAGTACATGATACGTAGGTAAAATTTCTTTGTTGCATAAGCATGGATTTGCTTTCCCTGTTTCCTACTCTGAACAGTATAGCTACTGTAAGGGATATAGTATGGTCTAATACAGTGGTGTTCTATCCTATCACACATAACAACTAGTAGAGAAGAAATCAATGCTATTAACTCTGTCATGCCATATGTCAACATTTAATTACATCTGACTCATAAGCATTAGGCAACACATCAGAAACATAAAGATGAATAAACCATGGTCTACTATTTTGAAGAAGTTCACCCTCTCTTGTAATTTTCCTCTGCTTCCTCACCCACTGTACTCATTTATTCTCTGTAGAGTTCCCTTGGACTTTGTTCAGCTATTAGTTATAATTTTTATAATTATGAATACACAAAAGAATATTCACCATTATTATAAAGTGTACTACCCATATTATATTACTTACTCATAGATGAATGACCTGGAAGGGGGTCTTGCTAAATATTTAACGTTAAAATGTCCCTATAAGAAAGCAATCTGGTAGGTTAAGGTGAGTTATAAGCCTTCGTTTATAACTGGCAAAAATGACTCCCTAAGGATCACACACCTAAGTGTAAAATGCAAAACTATAAAACTCCTAGAAGTAACACGGAGAAAATCTAGATCACCTTGGGTATAGTGGTGATTTTCTAGATATGACACCAAAGGCATGATCCATGAACGAAAGAACTGATAAGCTGGACTTCATTAAAATGTAAAACTTCTGCTTTAAGAAAAACAATGTCAAGTGAATGAGAAGACAGGCCACAGAATGGGAGAAAATATTCGCAAAAGACACACCTGGTAATGGAGTGTTCACCAAAATATACAAAGAACCCTTGTATGCACAAGGGATTCTCCCCAGGAGATCTGGCACATGTGTCAGTATTGAGACCAGAGTAAGCAGAAGCTTGTGGTTTGGAGTAGGAGTTCTTATCTTCTTTCTTTATGCTTTACCAAGTATAATTTGTACACATATTTCTTTTTAAGAAAGCATAGCCTCAGGTGCCTAATTACCTTCTACATTAGTTAGTCACTGGCTCATCTATCCTCACTATATACATTGAAGGCTGAGTATTGCCGCTAGAGAGTTTATGGCTATAAAGTTTGAAAGACAGGACAAAAACAGGTAACTAAGCTTTTTGTAAAAAGAAGGAGTAATTATGTAGTTCCCATTAAGTTTGCTTTCAGAATTCTGGAAACAAAGAACGCTTTTCAGAGAATGCAGGTAAGAATGTTTTATTTCAAATCTACTGGGCTCTGAACACTTAATTTCAAAGTTAGATAAATGCAGTGTAAACTGTTAAAAAAAAGTCTATGTTTCATGCCACCTGGGGGAAAAAGCATCAGACTGAGGAGAAACTATGAAGTTGGTTTAGTTTGCCTTTGGCATGACACCATCTTTCTGAGCTTAGCCCCAGCTTCATCTGTTGCTCTTTTATCCCTTACAGCCCTTCCCCGCTTGGTGCTTTCAAGCTTTACCTAGTTTTTCCCATTAAGGAAAGAATGATATGATAAATGGATTCATGCTAAGAAACTAAAGCTCCTTGTTTCTCAGAGTGTGTTCCACAGAGCAGAGAAATTGGCATCACCACATTTACTAAGGATCTGCATTTTCATAGGGTCGCCGTGTGTTTTGTATACATTTCAGTAAGATAACCAGGAGATTCACATGCATGTTCAACTTTGAGAACACTGTTAGGAACTTGGCTCTTGTCCAGAGCAGTGTTCTTAAAGTGTGATCCCAGGACAAGCAGCATCAGCCTATAAAGTATTAGAAATGTAAATTCTCAGGGCCCAGTCCAGACCTTCCACATCAGGAACTCTGGCAGTGGGGCCCAGTCACCAGTGTTTTAAGAAGCCCTCCAGGGAATTCCGATGCTTAAAAAAAAAAAAAAGGGGAAAGACCCTGTTGCATGGTCTACATATAAAGTACCTACATGTAAAGAATTCCTCATTTCAGAATTGTTGAGCCCAGTGTGACATGAAACATGGAGAGGGCTGGGAGTTTTATCTCATAGAACCTCCTGGCCTTACTCTAACTTGCATAATCCTGAAATTCAAGACTTTTCCAAAATTGCCCTATGTATGCTTTCCAGATTAGGCTGTTAACTTGTTTCATACCTTCTGAGTGTAAAGCCCTTGATACCAATTGGTTTAATTCAAAAATCTTGCTCCATTACTTTATTCCGACCTCTGAAATTTTGTACTACCAGGACTTCCGGCTGTATAGCCATTTTAATGAGCCGCTGATGGCATGGAGATCACTTACTTGCTGCAGTTACTTCAGTAACTTAAAAAACCTCTGCAAAATTAAACTGTGTATTTTTTCTTTTTCTCCCCCAACTCATTGCCCAGATGCCCTTGCTTCAATTTCTTAACACTGCTTTTCAATCTAAATCGGTGTCTGTGTGTGTGTGTGTATGTGTGTGTATGTCAATAAATGTTGCACATCATAGCCTGTTGCTAGCAAATATTACTGCAAGGAGGCATCCGTCACTGGTTTTAATGTGCTTTTCAACTGAAGAAGGAGTGGTGATTAATGCAGCTTGAGCTCCAAAATAAACAAGAAGTATATGAAAGTATGAGTGATTGCCTTTAGTAATGATCACACTGCACAAGAGGGCACTTTCCAACAGTGAAAGAAGTTACAATACTTTTATTATTTTAAGATAGCCTCTAGTGTTCTTCCAGGACTAGTCAGTGGATTAATGGAATGGCTAGGCAAAAATATTCTGTACCATTCAAATAACTTGTCTGATGTTATTTAAAGCCTTTTCCCGGTGTTCAGCGAAGGAAAATTGCTTTTTGCCAAAATCCCTTTCCACCTTTCCAGTATGGCTCTTAGTTCATTTCACTATTATGGCATTGAATGAGTTGCTTTTACTTTCAATAATGCTTATTTTGTTACAAACTATGAAATATTTGTTCTACCTTACACGGAGGTGTAAAGAAGTTAGTCTTCATGCCCAAGGTAATTGAAGTGATCACTCCTTTGGCACATTCGTGTAAGTGTTAAGCATATTCATTCTCACTAACCCACAACGATAGTCTATTAGTTATGACATATTTGATGTCTTTAACAGGGGAGTGCATTAGTGTAAGTGCTACAGACTTACAGCTTTATATGTGCCCTGGAGATGTGTTGAGACTTTCCTGTAACTTCTTCAAACTAGGTGAGAATCATAGATAACAAAGAAAACCATCTCTCGGGGAACTTTCCTGTGTCATGTTAAAAATTCTTTTTGGCGCTTTCTCTGAGTACAACAATACATTCATACTGGGGTTGGAATTAATAGGTAGAAACAGATAAGAGCTATTAATTAATATCCTTTCACAACACTGAAGTGAAGAGAATCATTGACCAGCCAAGAATTTACCTTTTTTTAAGATTTTTTTTAATGTTTTTATTTATTTTTGAGAGCAGGAGAGACAAAGCATGAGTGGGGGAGGGTCAGAGAGAGAGAGGGAGACACAGAATGAAGCAGGCTCCAGGCTCTGAGCTGTCAGCACAGAGCCCGACGCGGGGCTCGAACTCACAGACTGTGAGATCATGACCTGAGCCGAAGTCGGACGCTTAACCGACTGAGCCACCCAGGCGCCCCAAGAATTTACCTTTTTAAGAAACTCGTGCAGAGTGGAATGTTGATGGGGTTGAGGAGTTTACAGGAAATGAAAGGAGAGCCGCCGTTCCCTTCTAGTGGAACTGGGAAATGAAATCAGTCTACTTGTTAGCCCTTGTGGTAATGATTGTCATAGCTGAGAAACAGTCACTCTGTACAGAAACGGAAATGTAAATATAACTGTAATGAATGTTTAGCTTAGTCACTATTTTAAAAATTCAAATTTTTATAGCTTATTTTATAGTTATAGTTATTTTATAACAACTAGTATATAAGCCTACCCATCTCTCAAAGTTTATTTTTATTGAGACAGAGAGAGAGACCATGTGTGCACTTGAGTGGAAGAGGGGCAAAGATGGGGAAGGGGGGTAGCCATGAGAGAGAATCCCAAGCAGGCTCCTTACTGTTAGCCCAGAGCCCTACACAGGGCTGAATCTCACAAATTGTGAGATTATGACCTGAGGTGAAATCCAGAGTCAGATGCTTAATGGACTGAGCCACCTAGGTGCCCTGCAAATGTAAATTTTAACTCTGGGGGCATCTGGTGGCTCAGTCAGTTGGGCACTCGACTTCGGCTCAGGTCATGATCTCATGATTTGTGAGTTGGAGCCCCACATTTGGCTCCATGCTGACAGCTTGGAGCCTGGAGCCAACTTCAGAATCTGTCTCTCTCTCTCTCTGCTCAGCCCCCACTTGCACTCTATCTCTATCTTTCAAAAATGAATAAATGTTAAAAAAATTAAATTTTAACTCTGAACATACATGCCTTTGCATCCATCATCTGTCTATCAAACTATGCTTGATTTCAGTCTTATTGATAAGTGAAGTCTTGTGTTTTAAAAATTAGACTGGCACTTAGACTTTCCATTTATATATTCTAACTTTACTAAGGCACAGTATATACATGGTAAAGGTGGAAACAATAAGTGAATGGAACTCGTTTAATTTTTACTAACTAAATGCAGTCATGGAAGTAGCACTTACCAGTACCTTGCTACGCTAGGAACCTCTCTTTGCCCCCTTAGAGTTTCTACTCACCTCCTGCTCAAGAGTAATCACTACTTGTCTTCTAATAACAAATAGTTTTACTTTATTTGAGACTGCATAAAATAATTAATAGAAGATCAAAGCAAATAATCAACTAACATTTCCTTGAACACCTGTTCCTTTACACCAGTGGCAGTATCTTTATGCTCTGTTTTGTGGTCTGGCATGGCTACTAGAGTGTATCACACATAAATATCTAGATTTCTTCTGGGTTTTTTGTTTGTTTGTTTTTGTTTTTAATGTTTATATATTTTTGAGAGAGAGAGAGAGTGAGCAGGAGAGAGACAGAGGATCTGAAGCAGGCTCTCACACCCAACATGTGGCTCGAACTCATGAACCATGACATTACAACCTGAGCCAAAGTCAGCCACTTAACCGACTGACCCACCCAGGCACCCCTATCTAGATTTCTTCTATTCCATCAGTTCTGAAAGTGTGGTCCAGGGATGCTGGGGAGATAGCTGAGAAACTCTCAGGGTGGGGGACTCAAAGTCAAAACTATTTTCGTAATAATAGGAAAACATTGTTCACCTTTTTCACTCACTCTCTCATAAAGGTATACTAGAGTTTTCCAGAGGTCTTAAAATGTGATGTCATAACAGACTGAGCACAAAAACAAATATGAGAATCCACATATCTTCTATTAAGCTAGGTATTAAATAAATTTTTAAAAATGTAAAATACTGCCACTCTTTCCACTTTTTTTTGTTGTTTTGGAACATCATGTTTTCTTTAATATTTTCTGTTAAAATGCAGTGGGCTTATTGTTACTTTAAAATGAATAAGCCAGTGCTTACAAAAAATTATTGTTAATTTCTATTACATAAATATCAGTAGATATATCTTACATTTACAAAGGTTCATGGGAGTCCTCAATGATTTATGAGTTTCAGAACCTTGAGACCAACACGATGGAGAACCACTGCAGTAGTTACTCTTAAGTTTACTTCTCACACCATTCCTCTGAATTAGCTTCCATTCAGATCCCACATAACTTAACTTCTTTCCTCTTGTTCCTTTATACCTCCCGCATCCTTTATTTCCATAAAATAACTCTAATATTTTATCTCTTCTCGGGTTTACATATAGGCTCAACCTTAATTTCCCATCTGTGATATTCAAACTTTTACAAAACACATCATGATCCATTATCAGGTATGGAATTTGATTTTACCTTACATAAAAGCTAATAAATTATTAAGCCAGCCCAGTTCCTATTTTATGGATGCTCACTGAAGACACAGGACTCCGGAGTCAGAGACCAAGGACTTTATTATTCATAGTACAGCAAGCCCTATGAGCATCAGGGTGTTTGTTTTGGTTGCCCCTTCCCCAGAGTCATGTGGTGCTGATGTAGCAGGGCCCTGACTGGTGTTCCACATGGAGTGGGCTTGCATCGCAGCTGAAGAACACTGAGCTTGGGGTATCTTCCTTTTTATAGCAACCAGTATACAAGACTTCCCATCTCTCAAGATTGCTCCTACTAACCCAACCCTAACAAATGGTTGGAGTAAAGAGTCATCATGGCCTTGCGTACATGCAGAAACACTCAGGTTCATGAACACTCTCAGTACCCATTTGAGAAACTTATTAATCTGAAAACACTATTTACAAAATGGGAGGCAATTCCCCTCACACATACAAATGTTAAAAAATTTAAGGGGTTCAGACATCCTTCAAAGCACATCCATTGACTTCTGCCTTAAGTACTTATTTTGTCAGGAAACTAACATGATCATCTTCTTATCTCAGTGTACATATACTCTGTGATCACTTAGCACCATTATAAGGGATTAGACCTTTGTTATCTGCTTTAGATACTTTCACCCAGCTTTATGGTAGGTATCTTTACTTGGTTATAAAATGGGTACTTCATATTCAACACAAACAATGTTAATCAAATCGTTTCCCCCTCCTAAAGCTGGTGGAGGGGGAGAATTTTTCTGCATTGTTTAAACTTTTGATAAAAATTACCTGCCATTCCATCACCGAAGCTGATACATGATGCCATTTTTTTCTCTCTCTTCTCCAACATGACTGGTGATATTTTTCTCTAAGATATTTCTTGGATCTGTTCTCTTCTCTCTATCTACCTCTACGGCCTCTGTTCAGGAGCTCTGCATCCCCTGCTATCATCTATAGAAAGAGTCCTTGAAAAATTCTCTCTTCTTTCTATATTATTCTCTGTATGTTTATCTTCATTCCTATCCGCTCCACCCTCCCCACCCATTCCAGATTACCTAGAGGAAGGGAAAGGCAACAGCTTTTGGTATCAGACCAACTCTGGCTCTGTGTCTATAATGTGGGGCAATATGTTGTTTCTAGTGCTGCTCCTTCTAACATCAGGGCAATGCTTTTTCCATTCTGAAGTAAATTGTTAGGGTTGTACAGTATGATATATAACATATATATAGTACATATATAGTATATATATATATTATGTATATATATTACATATATATGTATATATATTACAGTACATGTGTATATATATTATATAGTATGATATATATTAGCATTATACAATATATATCATAGTGTATATATATTATACAATATGATATATATACACACATTAAGGTTATACACTATGATATATATTACAGTATATATGTGTACATATATTGTACAGTATGATAATACAGTATGACAAGCACAATTTAGGGTTAATTCTTAGAAGTACTTACTCCCTTCCTGGTTTTTCTCTAAAAACAATTTCAAGGCTTTCAGTCACCACAAAAATAAATGTGTACTCTTACCATCAAATATAATCCGTTTCTTAACCTGCCAGGCATCCAGTTTTGTCTTCCCATTGCTTTTTATAGTTTTTCCATGTTGTTATATATTTTAAGTGAAATACTGATCCTTATTGCAGGTGTCTAATATTAAAATTTGTTTCTACTAAAAATAATTTTGCTTCTATTTCTGCATTGTAAAACATGCAGGAAACAAATCTTTTAATACTAAATTAACAAGAACGGAAATAAATATGAGCTTACTAAGTATTTTTACTAAAATATCCAGTAAGTACTCAATAATTGAAGTTCTGTCTCAAACATCACAGAGACCACAGAGAAAATTACTAAGAAATATGTGTAGAGATTGTTAACTTTAACCAGATAAAAACTACCTGTTACTACTAGCCAAAGATGGGTTTGTTCAGGAATAAAGAGAATTGCAGTGCAGGACAAATAAGCTGTGGCAAAACTGCAGGCAAGTCTGGGGAACAAAGGAAAGGTACAGTTTTTAAGGAGAAAAGGGATAAGTTGGGAGGGCTCTTATGAACTAAAAGTCCATTAGAGGAAGCTGGGAGTTTGAAGTATGGTGGCTGAGCTGTTGTGGGGTTGGGGTGGAGGGTAAGGAAAGTATCTCTTCCTTCTGCTGGAATACTAAAGTATTATCCAAGTGCAAGGTGAGTCTCTTTCTTTTGGGTCTGCAATTGACAATGAGTGGTAGGGTGTGAGAACTCGCCCTGCCAAAGCCTCCCGACTCCATTTTAGTGAGGTTTCTTCGTACCAATTTTCACAAGCTTAGAAGGAAGAAAAAAATAATTTTCCCTTTACCCTTCTAGGTGCTTGGTTGAGACCCCCGCCCCCCCCAGTAATAAAAAAGACAGATAAAGATGAGAAAAACAAACAGAATTTTAATAACATGTATACCTCTTCTTATATATATGGGGACAACTACTATATACATGTAGGACATCCAGGAAAAACTGTCTAACTCCTTAAAATGGTCCAAGCCATCACCTTAAATGTCATCTTCAACTAAAGACACAAGATGTTTGGTAGAGGTGGGGAGAGGACAGCCAGTTATCAGGAAAGGCTGACAAAGTTAACAAAAGTAAATAAGGGAAAGGTTGTTATATAGATTTAAGTCCATGCCTCATCTGTTGATAAGAGTTTCTAGAGATTTAGTCATCTTTTTGGTACAAAAAGTAAGCTACCTGGACAAACAGAGATTTCTCTTATAAATGTAAGTGTCTCTTAAGAAAAGGTTAACTCCTACCTGGTTTTCAGAGGTTTTCCTATGTCAGCTGTTTTTTTAAAAATAATCAGCCTACAGTAATCTTAATGACAAAGAGGCATATTTTGGGGTGGCATATTCTACTCCCCTTCACACAGTCTTTCATTTCCATAAGAAAAACAGTGATGGGGTCCAAATCAGAAGAAAAGAGTGAAAAAAAAAACACAATTTTTAGACTAATAACCAATTACCTCCTTTTTGGAGAAGATGACAGGAGGAGAGAAAGCTGGAACCTGGAATAGTTCCTGCATTAGTGAAGCGAACTGGAGTAGATGACCCCAGCTTCCCTTGCATCCACTACCACTCTGTACTGCCTTGCGCTCTTTATGATTATTTATTATTTTAACCATTCTTTAGTAAAAGCTCTCAGCTTTGTACAGTGCAGTTATTCAATTATTTGTCATATGGCCAAGCACAGTTTTACAGAAGCCAATACAAGAGTATGTTTAAAAACAATAATACATAAAGACAAATACCTACATGTATGCAAGGGTAGCCTGTTTCAAAATAAACTTTGGGTTTGTGATCATCAAGAGTTAATATGCACTTAGTGTGTTAACATTTTTTATGCATTTTATTGTCACAGCCAGAAGCAAGAATAATGTATTGCTTCTGTCCAGTAAGGTCCATAGTCAACAAACATTTACTAATGTATATCTCAGGGGATCTTTGGGAGGAATAATAATAAGGCTGACTAATGATCGTGTTGGGTATTGTCTTTACTTTTTCATGGTGCTCTATCTTATGCAGTTATGTAAAAGGCTTATTAGAATCCCCCTTCAGTATAGTTATTAAATTAACAAAAGGGGAACTTCTAGGCCTTTGATATTTCCTTTAAATCTTAGAAGACCAAATCTCATTCCTAATTCTGATGAATAATTTTCCCCCTGCCTTTAGTACCTTGTAGAGGCACTGCTCATGTCAACCCAGGGTACTTTCTCCTATTATTTATTTTCTATTCGTTGCACATAATTAAGCCAAGTGATTCTTACATCACAACATTTTGGGAGCCATAAAATATAAGGCATTATAGAACCTACCCAAAGAACTAATGAACTTAAATGCAGCTAAAAATAAGTGTAAAATTATGTGTAGTTAATGGATAGTATATTCCCACTGGTAGATTTATTTCTTTGGTTTTATAAATAGCTATATCTCTATCAGCATTAATAGTACAGTGTCAATTATCAGTGACAATTTATCAGATCTTGATAATTTAGTTCCATGTTATCTTGATAGGGGATGCCTGGGACCTTTCCTCTTCATTGCTAGTTATCACATTTTTACTGTAGTATTTAATTTGAGGGAGAAATTATGTCTTACACTAACCTTCAAATTGGCAGAGTTACTGAAGCTTACAATGAGAGTTTCAGATCAGAGGCATCAGAACCACTGCATATGGTTGTGCATTTTTGCCCTGCATACAGTCACCTGGCTATGGGGGTGAAATGGGGGTCCAGTTTCGGCCCATGCTTGCCTAGCCACCCCCTGCACCCTTGAGTGTAATTCAGGCTTACAGAAGATGGGGCACTTTCTTCCCAACAAAAATGTACCGTCTGTACCCAAATCATGGAGTCCAGCCCAGAGGGAGGCTTTATCAAATTCTAAAAGGGAGCTGAGTAGGGTGGAGGTGGCCCTGAGAGTAGTTTCTCTTCACAGTCATATTCGCATGTGAAGTGTTACCCCTTTTCATAGAAAGTCAGGGTTTCATAAAGTCTGCTTTTTTGCATATTAAGTCATAATATAGTATAAATAAGGACGGTAAGTATCAGAAACCAGTTTTCATTAATGGCCTTATCAGAATTACGTTGAATTTTCTAACATTCCAAATGAATACGTGACTAATTTTATTCATAGAACACACATTTTTACCATTAGAAATGACATGACACATGCATCCATCAGAGCTCTTAATTTTGTTATTCTCAGAGTATAAGTGTTTGTGTGTGTGTGTGTGTGAGAGAGAGAAACAGAGACAGAGCTAGAGAGACAACTGTTACCCATATATCACTGGAAAATAATTGTGCCCATGGTCAGATTTTTGCTTGGGCTTTGTGATTATTTTTCTCTTAGTATGCACCTTCTTACTCACTCAATTGCTCTTTCTCTTTGTTTCTCAGTATGTTTATCCTTGGATATTGATAATAATGATGATAGAAATGTAAAATATAGCTACCCTGATAATCAGGAGTATTGGAAGGGAACAGTGTTCCAGATGATTTAGTATGACAATGGATTTGCTTGAACTTGAAAATATACAATTGTTTTGAAATTAGATGGAATGCGTGGCATATATGAGAGTTTATATATCCCATATATGGCATCTTCCTTTATATCATATACAAAAATAAGATCCTGATCAATTAGAATAATGTTTTAAAATATCTATAAAGTTATTAAAATAGCATATACCTTAATAAATATCATCTTAAGTAAAACATTAGATCCAGAACCTATAAAGAAAAATATTAATATTAGTATATTACATAAATATTACCATCGTCAAAAATTTTTTTAAAAAAGCACTATAAAGTTAACAGTCAAGTATAAGACTGACAGAAAATATTGCAATGCATGCGGCATATCAACAGTTAACTTCCTGAATATAGAATCACAGAAATCATGAAGAAACACAGATCCTAATAGAAAAATGTACAAAGGATATGACCTGACAGTTCACAGTTGGAAAAACACAGATGGTCGATAAACCTTTAAATCTTTATTAGGTTTTATTTTTAAGTAAGCTCTATGCCCAGTGTGGGGCTTGAACACATGACTGTACGATCAAGAGTCTCATGCTCTACCAGCTGAGCCAGACAGGCGCCACCAGATGGCCAATAAACTTTTAAGAGAATGCATGATTGCAGTAGAAATCAGAGATACTTGAGTTTTAAAAAGTAGGGGACATTATTTTTCATTTATCTAATAGGCAAGACTGAAAACAATTGTTAACAATCCACTATCAGAGAGGACATAGGAAAATGTATATTCTAATTCATATTGGTATATTATTTGAGAAAAAAATGCACCAGTCCTAATTTAAAATGTAATGATCTTTTTATTCATTACTTCCTTTTCAAAGTCTATAATCCAGAAGAAATCATACACACGCCCACAAATGTTCAAGTGCAAGAATATTTGTGACCTCTCTTTTCTACCACAGCAAATATTACATGCCACGGTCTGTCCAAAGTGCTTAGTCTCTGTTCACCCACTTCTGTCAAGGAAGCTATAAGTTGATATGGATATTATCCCCAATTTATGTTTGAAAAACATCTTTCAAGGATACTAAGGAGACACAATGATTAAATACAACATGGGATCCTGAATTGGATCCTGGAACAGAAAAAGGCCATTAGTGGAAAAACTGATGAAAAACTAATAAAGTCTAGAGTGAATAATATTGTACCAGTGTAAATTTCTTAGTTTTAATAAATGTACGACACTCCTTTAGGATAATATTAGAGGAAGCTGGGTGAAGGGAATAGAGGAAGTGTCTGTACCATCTTTACAACTTTTCTATAAGTGCACATTCATCTTTTTTAAATAAAAAGTTTTAAAGATATTCTCAATATCGCACAGCTAGCATGTGGCAGAGCTACTTGGGACAGTGGGAGAGAAAAGTCATGCAGTGTAAAGACCATTTAGAGGTCTATAGGCAGGCGAAGGGACTCATATGGAGACAGAATTTGAGAATAACCAATTCTTTTATTTGCATTTGACCAACCTATCTGACTGCAGTCTTTCAGCACTACATGATAATTTTACTCTCCTTGTAAAAGAAGCTGTGAAGACAATAAAACCGAATGAGGCAATACTTATCTTCCAGTAAATCAGCAGGCTAGACAGACATGTAAACAAGTACAACATAAAGAAAGAAAGGTTCCTTGAAGTTCATAGACAATGCTGTGGGAGATGTCACCAAGAACTTTATAACATGGGTTTATGATATTCTGACTTTTGAACATATATTTTGACTAGATAATCAAAATTAAAAGTAGTAATGCCAGAGGGGTGCCTGGGTGGCTCAGTTAAGCAGCCGACTTCAGCTTAAGTCATGATCTCACGGTTCTTGGGTTCAAGCCCCGCATCGGGCTCTGTGTTGACAGCTCAGAGCTTGGAGCCTGCTTCAGATTCTGTGTCTCCTTCTCTCTCTGCCCCTTCTCTGCTCACACTCTGTCTCTCTCAAAATTAATAAACATTAAAATAACTTTTTAAAAAGTAGTAATGCTAGAATTTAAGTTTAAGGTGTTCTCTTTACGTATAGATGTGTCCCTATTACGCTTTGTCTTTGTTTCTATATATGAAGAACTCTTTTGGTAATTTTTTCAAAGTCAAGAATTCATTTTGTTTAATAGGTGATGGAAATAATCTTCTTGAAGTATCTCGTATGGAGCAAATACTTCAGTATACTTGTAATATGCAATGCCAGAGTCGGTGGCTTTAACAACTGTTATCTTTATGTAAGAATTCAAAATAAAAACTGAAATCCCCATCAAGAGGAAAATGATTAAGTAGAATTTATTACATGTAGAGTATAAAATATTATGTGCCACTTAAAATGGGAATATCTCTAAGATATTTTGTCAGTGGGAAAAATGGCATTTGGAGAAGAGTGTATAATGTGAGTCAGTGAGCCTGCGATAAGCAGAATTTCTAATATACCGCTCACTGCTATTCTGCTGTAATCTCTAGATCCTGCAAATATGATGAAATTTTACTTCTGCAGTTATGCTGTGTTATATGGCACAGTTATCCTTCAGTAAGATAAAGAGATTATCTAGATGCATCCGCTAATCACTTGAGAATTTTGAAAGGCAGATGTGAAAAATACATGAATCCCCACTGCTGATTTGAGGGTGAAGTGACTACATGGGATGGAATGCAGGCAGCCTTGAAGAGCTGAGAGTGGCCCACAGTCTATAGCCAGCAAGTAAACAGGGACCTTAGTCCTACAATCACAAGGAACTAAATTCTGCCAATGAGAGAAGTGAGCTTGGAAGAAGACTTTGAGCTCCAGGTGAGAACATAGCCAGACAAAACCTTGACTTAGACTTGTGAAGTCCTAAGTAGAGAACCTCTGCATGCAGAAATGTGAACTAATATATGGATGTTATTTTAAGACATTGAGTTAGTAGTAATTTATTATGGCAGCAGTATAAAACTAATACAGAGCCAATCCAGGTATAATGCATACAACACTGATTTTTTACACTCTGGGGAAAGCAAGCAGAGGTAAAAAAATTATCTGCAAAAGATATATTTGATAAGGCACTGTTACCTAAAACATACAAAGAACTTTCAAAACTCAAGAATAAGAAAACATACCACATGAATAATAAATGGACTGTAGAGGGGCACCTGGCTGGCTCAGTTGGTAGAACATGAGACTCTTACTCTCAGAGTCTTGAGTTCAAGACCCATATAGGGTGTGGAGCCTACTTAAAATAAGAATAAATAAATAAATGGGCCATAGATATGAATAGACCCCTCATCAAATAAGATATGTAGATGGCAAATAAGCATATGAAAAGATGTTCCACATAATAAATGCAAATTAAAACAATGAGATACCACTACACACCTCTTAGAATGGCCCAACTCCTGAACACCGACAGCACCCAATGTGGGTGAGGATTTGGAACAAGAGGAACTCTCATGGCTGGTGCAAATGCAAAATGGCACAGCCACTGTGGAAGATACTTGGGTGATTTCTTATAAAGCTAAACTTATTCTTTCCATCCAGTGGAGCAATCGCACTCCTTGGTATTATCCAAAGGAGTTAAAAACTTATGTCCACAGAAACACTTGCACATGGTTATTTATAGCAGCTTTATTCATAATTGCCAAAATTTGGCAGTGCTCAATATGTCCTTCAGCAGGTGAATGGATGAACTGTGGTACACCCTGACAATGGAATATTACTCAGTGCTAAAAAGAAATGAGTTACTGAGCTATGAAAAGATATGAACTTTAAATGCATATTACTAAGTGAAAGAAGCTAATCTAAAAAGACTACATACTGTATGATTTCAATTCTGTGACATTCTGGAAAAGGCAAAACTCTGGAGACAGTAAAAAAAAAAATCAGTCTTTGCCAGAGGTTGAAAGGAGGGATGAAAGGCAGAGCCAAGTAAATTTTTAGGGCATTGAAAACACTCTGTATGGTACTGTAATGATAGATGCATGTCATTACACATTTGGCCAAACCCTTACACTGTACACCACTAAGGATTTCTTAATGTGAAATACCGGCTTTGGGTAATTAGGATGTGTCACTGTCAGTTCATTATTTGTAACAAATATATCATTCTGGTGGGGGATACTGATAACAGAGAATGCTAGGTATAGGTGGGAGGGGGACAAAGGGTATATAAGAAATATCTGTATCTTACTCTCACTTTCGATATGAACCTAATGTTGTTCTTAATGTATAAAGTCTTTTGAAAGATTCACATCATAATGATAACTTATTTGGGAAAAATGAAATCACTAAAAGGGAATTCATTTGTTCACTCAGTGCAGTAACAATTTTCACATTTGTTCCAGGCACCCTACTAATCACTGAAGAGCCAGCCTGCATTATCATGAAAGGTTACAGGGACTCAAACAAATGTCCGTGTGTCCTGTAATGCTCATAACAGAAAATACCAACTAATTTCAACTAATTCTTTCCACTCATGCTAAATAGGACTTCAGAATCATTATGAACACAACCCAGTAGGTCACCACTAGCCATTGATCAGATGTTGGCATATATAACCTATTTATCATCCCTTCTTATCTGGTGCATTGCATATATGCTAGAGTTGAACCTTCACATAAGTGTGAAGAGTAATACAGAATTTGCTTCAAATAATTCAAGGCTCTACTTTAAATTTAGAAATACACATGTTTTAATTAAAGCACAGTAATCACATGTGTTACTGTATTATAGTAGTCCTTTGTCCCCCCGATTAATAGGTTATATGCTAATTGTGTACTTGTTTTTCTTTCCTTTACATTCATCTCATATATTTACAAAAATGCAGACTGCAAAGTCATCAACATGATTAATGCAGAGTTTAAAAATTTCCGAGAATATACTCTCTCTCTCTTTTATACATTCAAATAGATAAAAATCTAGGAATATATTAAGCTTTGAAAATTACTGGAAAATATTTCTCAAATGTGGCTGTCTTTACCGTATGTGAAATATACTGATTGCTGGTACATTTGGTTCTGCATCTAGTAACTGATGTGTGAGTTAGTGACTTTTTCTGCATTGGTTTGAGGGATTTAACCCTCAACCTTCCACTAAACCTAGCAAGCCAAAAATAAAAAGTTTTGTCACACTATCTAGTTGATTTTCCACAGGAATGGTCTTAAAGTTAGGAAATTTAGTGATTTTTTGAAAAGATGATAATGAAATGTGACCATCTACAAATAATTGCTACCATTTTTGAGCACAGAATGTATGAGAAGCAACTTATATTCATTATCACATGTAACTGTCACAATAAATTATTTCATTTAATTATCACAGTTGTCACAAAGCAATCTTGACCACTGAAGGATGAAAACAACTAAAGTTTAGATTTAAGGTCAACACAACCAGTATGTTGTAGACCTAGGAACTGAATTCAAATATAGCCTCATATAAAAGTGAGTAGGATTAAGTAAGGGGTGCTTGGGTGGCTTAGTTGGTTAAGCATCTGACTCTTGATTTCAGCTCAAGTCAGGATTTCATGATACATGAGATAAAGCCCTGCATTGGGGTGTGTGCAGACAGCATGGAGCCTGCTCGGGATTCTCTCTCTCCCTTTCTCTCTTCCCCTCTCCCACTGATACTCCCTCCCTCCCTCTCTCTCAAAAATAAATAATAGACTTTTAAAAAGTAGGATCAAATATGTTATTGAGTAAATACACTTCATTAATTTTCACGTGTTTTAGAAAAATTCATAGTTATGTGTTATTACATATCTCTTTAGAATAGAATCTACAAAATTTAAACTGGGCATAAGACTACATTTCCTAGACTCTCTTGCAGCTAACTAGACTCAAGACGTTGTGTGAAACCATTCATTTCATCTTCTTAGAGGCAAAGCTGCCTTTCCTAGACTTTGTCTTTCCTCCATTCTGTAAGCTGGAAATTGATTATGGCAATGACCAAACTCCACCATGCAGAGGAGGAAACCAGCCCAGCAGGTGGCAGAGCAAGATGACAGGAACCCTGCTCATGGCCATTCCATCCTCAGAGCCTAGAATACTCACTACTGAACTGTTTTTCATGTGACAGAGAAATAATGTCCTATTTTATTTAATTCAAGTTAACTACTATCACTCTGTTAGAAAAGTTAGCCTTAACAAATATAACTTAGTTTTCTGAGTTTTACTGTCAATCTACCCCTACCCTCTACTTTAGTCCTAACCCTGATGTCAACTCTACACCCTTTTTTTCTGCGATTAGTCTCAAAAGACATAAGAAACAACAAAAATATATAGCTAATTAACATATAAAATGGGAGAAAAAAAACATATCATAATATCATGGGACTATAGGACACAGGTATGTACTCTATATGTTCATATAGTATTAGTTCTGGTTTTTGCTCTTTCATGCTTTAATTCAGGATTACTTCATTAGTGTTTTTCAACAGAATTTTATTAGTACCTGCTATAGACTAAATGTCTGTCTTCCCTGCCCCACAAAGTGGTGATATTGAGATATGGGGCCTTTGAGAAGTGATCAGGTCAAGAGGTCAGAGCCTCATGAATGGGATTAGTGCTTTTATCAAAGAGGCTATGTGAAGTTATAGCAAAAAGACATGACACACCAAATCTGTAAGTACCTTGATCTTGGCCTTTCCAGTCTCCACAACTCTGATAAATAAATTTCGGTTATTTATAAGTCACTCAGTTTATAGTGTCTTGTTACAGCCGCCCGAATAGACTAGGACAGTATCTATACTTTCCAAGTATGCCATATCATGGGGGAGAGGCAGATTAGTAGAATCCTCCCTTGTTTGCAACCCAGTGGGGTATCAGACATGTAAAGAAATAAATACCATCTCCATGTATTCAGTAGTAGAGAAACAAACTAAGTCTTGTGGGAGAATAAAGAAAAAGTTGCTTCAGGAGAGTTTCCTAAACTACATTTGTCTATTCAGGTTGCCATAATAAAATACCATAGACTGGGTGGCTTAAACTACAGACATTTGTTTGTCATAGTTCTGGAGACTACAAGTCCAAAATCAAGGTGATGACAGATTTGGTTCCCTAGTGAGGGCCCTTTTCCTGGCTTGCAAATGGCTGCCTTCTAGCTGTGTCCAAACATGGCAGAGGGAGAAAGGGGAAGGGGGCAAAACCATGAGCAAGCTTTGGTCTCTCTTCCTCTTGGTTTATTTTTTAAACATTTATTTTTGAGAGACAGAGTAAGTGGGGGAGGGGCAGAGAGAAAGGGACAGAGGATCCAGAGTGGACTCTGCACTAACAGCAAAGAGCCTGATGGGGGGCTTGAACTCACGAACCATGAGATCATGACCTGAGCTGAAGTTGGATGCTTATCCAGCTGAGCCACCTAGGCACCCCTCTCTTCCTCGTCTCATACCGATACTAATCCCATCATGGGAGCCTCACCCTCATGTCCTCATCTCACCCTAAATATCTCCCAAGGGCCAAATACCATCACATTGGGTGTTATAGTTTCAACATAAATTTTACAGCATGCAGACATTCAGTCCAAAACAGATGATGTAAAAAGTGCACTGAATATTGAAGGTTCACTGATTTCTAGCCTTCAGGTTATTACAGTTTGTTTTTAAGGCATGCAGAATAGAGGATAACTGAAAAACTCCATACTTTCTCTTCATCCTGCAGATACTATGGTATTTGGTTTACTCTCTACCTCAGACTGTGTAGAAAAACTATCCTTCACATTTATAAGGCTGGAAATAAATACTCCAAATACCATTTTTATTAGAAAGGGCTTTTTGTTTTTGTTTTTTATCTTGAAATAATTATAGGGTCATAAGAAGTTGCAAAAATAGCACAGAGAGATCCCATGTGCCTTTCATCCAGCATCCTCCAATAATAAAATCATGTAAAACTCTAGTACATCATCAAAACCAGGACTGCAGAGGTTATTCAGTTGTTACCACTTCCTATAAGCACTTGTGTGTATGTGTATGTATGTGTGTGTGTGTGTGTGTGTGTGTGTGTGTGTAGTTCTGCGAATCTTACCTCATATGAAGATTCATGTAACCACAGCCACAATCAATATGACAAATTGTTCCACCATCAGAAAGGAACTCCCTTGTGCTTCTCTGTTACAGTAGCATACTCTCCATTTCTGATCCATGGTAACAACTAGTATGTTCTCCATCTCGATAATTTTGTTCTTTTATGAATGCTATATAAATGGAATACTACAATATAAATCATTTTTTAACAGTAAGGATACAGTACAATGCATGTAACCAATCTCAACCCGATGTTGTCTGTCATCTATCTAATTGTTTAGGCTTTCCCCAGATACTTACTTGTAATATCTGCTATTGCTACATTTAGGCTCTCCTCTGTTTATGTCTGGCAACAGAAGCCAAACCAAAGACGGTCACATAGTCTGGTTAAGAGGCACGTTCCTAACCAGAAATACTCTGTAAGGGCTTGACAGCACTCAGTTATCTAGTTTATATGTGAAGGGACACTGTTTCCATTGTGCATTCAGAAGGATGATGCATCATGCTCACTAGAAGGTTTGGGCAGCAAATGCAGTTATTTTTCCAGAGGAGGGCAACAATACACAGTGACATCAATAACCAATGTTGCATCTTTGGATGAAACAAGAGTGAGAGGAAATGAAGCCAACCAGCAACAAATAACAGGCATCAACAACATGGTCCTTCACTGCCTGGACCATCACAAGATGTCAGAATAGAACAAGGAGACTGGGTTGCTGGTGAACCTTGTTGTCCCAGGGCATGCAGTGAATTGGCAGCAGGTATTAGTCTTACTTTGGTGCACACGACAAGTTGGCTTGATTGCTACTAACAGTCTGCATGCTTCTCAGGGCCAAGGCATAGTTGTGCTCTTGCTGTGAGAAGTAGAAGGACAAAGGGTGAGTTTTTCCTGACTAACTCTAAACCCTCCTCACATCTTAGTACCAGATGGATTTTACTAAAGGTAAAAAGTTAAATCGTCAGTTACTAGAAGAAGCATAGACTCATATGTATATAACTTGAAGTTGGAGAAACCTTTCAGTGCATCATAATATAAAAGACATTTTCAGAAAGTTTACACTAAATAATATTTTTGGCAGAAACCTAATATAAAAGTTAAAAGACAAGTGATAAAAGGAAAAATATATATTTCATAGGTATAGTAGGTATATAGTATGTAGAGTTTGTATATATTTTAATGTCTCTCTCTATATCTATAAATACATACACACATACACAAAGGAAACAGTTAATATATTTAGTATATATTTATATAATATATTAATGCTTCTTGATAATTAAAGAAAAAAACTATAAATTCTGCAATAGAAAAAAATGATTTAAACAATCATTTTTTAGTATAGTTGACACATAATATTACACTAGTTTCAGGTATACAGCATAGTGATTCAACAAGTTTATATATTATATATGCTACGCTCACCACGAGTGTAGCTACTATCTGTCACTATGCAGTGCTGTTACTATACCATTAACTATGTTGTACCTTTTATTCCTGTGACATATTCATTTCATAACTGGAAGTCTTCACCCATTTTGCCCATCCCCCTTCCACGCTCCCCTCTGGCCACCATCAGTTTGTTCCCTGTATTTATAGGTCTGATTCTGCGTTTTATTTCCTGAACAAGCATTGTAGAAAACAAACAAAAGTATTTATTGAGTGATCCTTTGTGCCTGGTATAGTACTACATTATGTGAAAACAGAATATCAGAAATTTAACAATGTATTGGAAGGTTACAGGAAATTTATAGTTTAGTAGGAATAGTATTAGTGGTCAATAAATATCAAAAGCAAATACAGCCTTATACTTAGCCAAAGAAGTGCAGTCCAAACAACCATAAAAGGCAATTTTCAACTGATCAAATTGCCAATGATTAAAAAAGGAGAATAGTGAATGTTGATTTGGATGTTGCGAAATTGGCCTTCTGCAGTCTACTAACAACTTTTGGATGTAATTGTATGTACATATACATATGTATATACACATATACATATAGATACACAAAGGTTATCATAGCATTGCTTACAATTGTGAAAAGATTGATACAACATACATATTCCACAAAGGGAAATGGGGCAAGGACATTACGTTACACTTCTATAATGGAGTACTCTGCACCATTACAAATCATGATGTAAAACTACTTTACCTATGTACATGTTCTGAGACAAATGTGGGTAGCATTTTATTTGTGCAAAACTAAATACACAAATGCCATGAAAATGATGTTTTCCTCTAGGTGGTGATTGGTCATTAGAAAGAAATTACTTTTACTCTATATCTTCTCCTCTCTCTTTTTTTTTAAACTTAGAATGAACACTTATTACTTGGAACAAGAAAGCAGTGAAGAAAAGGAGGCAGATTAAGACACAGAAGTTATAACACATTGAAAGTTAATACATTAGTGTTTTCGTGAACTCTATTTTGTGTTTTTAAGGCTATTCAGGAGTAGTAGCTAGTTTGACCCACAAAACAACTCTGTGAGTTAAGTGTTGTTTCAGCTGAGCAAAAAGACCCTCTAGAACACACTAACAGCAGGAGTGTAAAGTCAAAGATTTATCACCAGTGAATTAAAAGAAAATTGTACACATTAATCAGTGTTGGAAGCACAGGATGAGCCAGACATCGTAGAGATACCCTCTCACTTTGTTATCTTTTCCCCAGGAGATGCACTGAGGCCTGTGTGCTCACTTCTTAAACCCAGTGGGGTAACTGTAAGCAGGTGGGAACTGCCAAAATCAGGTTCTGCACACAAAACATACTAAACAGGCCACACGGGGAAAACCATTTCTTCTATAATAAAAGCTGGACTAGTATTATGTGGCCACAGATTTCTTCCACCTGCAGTTTGCTATATAATGCTTCCGGTGAGGCTCCTTGCAGATGTAAATATCTTCCTGCAAATATCAGAACAACCCCTATAACAGTATTAATTTACTTTTTTTTACAGATGATAAAATCAAGACTATGTAAATGTAGTTGAGTAGACAGATTGGCATGCTGCTGGCAGGTTGCCCAGCCTGGACTTAAACCCAAGTTTCTTGGTTCCAAAAGCTATACTCTTCCCATTAATGTCCTGCCACCTCAAGGGCCCCCAAAGTATTTTTAGCTCTGAAATTCTAAAACTTTGACTCCTTGTAAGAGGAGAGCTTTAAATTATGCAGGATGTTGCTTTTTCGTAGTGAGGAGTCAAGGCAAGGTAAAAAGAAAGTGATTAATCAGTCATGGTGTAACCACTAAGGATGCCATAGATCTTAAGTAGTTGTAGCATCAAGACCACTGTCATTACTTTATGGGAGTTACGTCTGTCTGTTCCCCATTGTATCTGCCTTAGTGATCCCATAAGTGAGAAACATATTCTCTAGCTCATTAAAACATGGTTGTCATGATCATATATATTCAAATGTATTCAAATAAATGTCTGTTGTCTTCACTGTTAGCAAGTCTCATGTTTTGGGTGTTTTTGTTTTTGTTTTTGTTTTCTTTGGTTCACCAATAGAAACTGACAAAAGGACCTAAAAGTTTAGAATTTGCTAGAACCAAACTTCTCCTAATAGACCAATTTTATGTTGGAAAGTTGTATTTTTCCATGGCAATCTTCTGAGTTATTCAGGCACTGGAATTTCTGAAAATTCCTTTTTGGTAGAGCACTGAAGCAATTCTGTTGCACTGAAGTTCTTGATAACTTACTTAATATAGTACAGAGTTTTTCTGAGGTAAAGCTTGGTTTCTGAATTCTCACTGTCCCTGTGTTTTGTACATTGAAGCTCTGAGTGGTTATATAACACTTTACTGGTGTTGTAATGTTCTTCTGAGGAGCCAGGGACCTTCTGAAACTCCCAGGTTTCATCATAAAGAAGATTACAATAGATTTATTGTACATAGGAAGTGAGTTATGAAGTGTTTTCTGTTAGGCATCGTTTTAACAGAGAATCTTTCTTGAAAATTTGGTGTTGGCAGAAAAGAACACTCTTGCTTGAATGAACAAATTATTTTCTTGAGCAGAGATTTTCCCATAAACTCAGTCTTCCTTGAAGAGTTATCGATTTACTTCTTGGCTTATGAATCACTAGTAAGACTAAAGAAATCAAAAGGAAAATTAAAAACATATACTTCAAAGTGAACAAAGAGTTGAATCTTTTTCTTTTTTCTCCCCTTTGATATGACTGTGGTTAGACAAGGCTCAGGGGCAGCTATGTAGCCATTATCTCAGTAGTTCTTGGTGTAATCAGACCCCACCCAGAAAATAACTGTTTTGATTAAAAGGTAAAATTTGGGCGATATATTACAGGCATCAATACCCGTTATATTTCTGGGATCTTAAACTTCTATATTTAAATGTTAGTCATAATCAAATCAGGAAGTAGCTATGTTTAGTCAAAGGTCATGCTAAGTGTGCAGCCCAGAACAGTCTACACAAACCTTAAGAAATGAAGAAGACAACAAGTTCTCACATCTCCTATTTAGAAAGCTTCACTGACTGATTTTATTTATTTTTTTAATGTTTATTTACTTTTTGAGAGAAAGAGAAACAGAGAGCTTAAGCAGGGAAGGGGCAGAGAGACAGGGAGCCCCAGAATCCAAAGCAGGCTCTAGGCTGTGAGCTGTCAGCACAGAACCCAATGCAGGGCTCGAACCCACAAACTGAGATCATGACCTGAGCCAAAGTCAGACCCTTAACCTTAAGACTGAGCCACCCAGGTGCCCCTGATTTTATTTTTTAAACACAATGGGAAACACACTGGTGGTTCTGTATCTTGAATACCACATGCCCCTTCCGGCTTCAGGATGTTTACATACAAGCTTTCTTTTTGCCTGGAAAGTTTTTACCCACCTCTTTCTTGTCTTCAGGTCTTGACTAAGATGACAGGTCCTTACAGGGGGAGGCTTTCTCTGATCCAGTTTTGCCACCCGCTGCCATTGTTCTCACTATAGTCATACTTCCCTTTATATTCTCATTTTTTATATATCCTACTTATGTGTTTGCTTGTTAAAATTCTGTGGTTCCCTTTGGCATATAAAGTCTATAAAGCTATTGCATCTCACGTGTGGGTGGACTGACCGTGATGCCAGTGAAGTGTAGCTTCACAGGTACTTACTTATACTGGGAAAATTTATTTTTTTCAAAAGAGGTCCAAAATGTAATAAGTATTGGGCGTCAAGAATCTGCATTTGTCGTGACTACTGTAGCAGACACACTTGAAGAACTCAAAAAATTTTAAAAGGATGATATTCAGGCTCCTCTGGGCCCATTATTGGATTTCAGGGTTCGTTTAAAGAAGGGATATACTGAATTGAAACAATTTAAGTTAAAATTTTTCATTAATTACATGATCTTGTTTCAGTTTGTCTCATTAAACTAAAAATATTCTGAGTTGGGCTCAGAATCTAGAAGACTTCAGTTTAATCGCATCTATCACAGTACTTGTAGTTTGTAGGGTGGGTTTTTTTTTCCCTATTACGTGGCTTTCCCTTACTTACAGTTGTCCCTTTTGATTTCTGAACTACCTCCTGCTTACGTTTAACTTTTACATGGTTTGGAAGGTAGAGGAGCAGATTTAAAAAAAATAAAAAAGGTGAAAGGACAAGTATAGGCAGGTTATGTGTACCTGGTCCAAGGAAAAATATTAAGTCCCTGAGTTAAAACACAGACAGACCCTGAGATGCAAGAAATAGCATTTTTGCTCAGGTTGTTCCCTTTTCCCAAAATGACCTCACCTAGCTTCTCTGCTTGCCTAACTTTTCAGTTCTCACAATAGCAAAGGGTCTCCCAAGTGTTACATTTGCCTTCCTCCACCTCCTCCTCCATGAGTTAGGTATTTCTTTTTTTCTTTTTTTTTATTATAATAGTTTATTTTCAAATTGGTTTACATATAACACCCAGTGTTCATCCCAACACATGCCCTCTTTAATGCCCGTCACCCCCTCTCCCCCCTCCCTCACCCCCCTCACCCTCAGTTTGTTCTTAGTCTTTGAGAGTCTCTTATGTTTTATCTCCCTCCCTCTCTGTGTCTTTTTTTTCTTTCCCCTCTTCCCCTCCCCCTGGTTTTTGCTTAGTCTCACAAAGTCCACCTATTCGTGGAAACATAATGCTATCTGTCTTTTTCTGACTGACTTATTTCACTTAACATAATACCCTCCAGTTCCATCCATGTTGCTACACATGGCCAGATTTCATTTTTTCTCATTGCCACGTAGTAGTCCATTGTATATATGTACCATAACTTCTTTATCCATTCGTCAGTTGATGGGCACTTGGTCTCTTTCCATGATTTGGCTATTGTCGAAAGTGCTGCTATGAACATTGGGGTACACGTGCCCCTATGCATCAGCATTCCTGTGTCTCTTGGGTAGATTCCTAGCAGTGCTATTGCTGGGTCATAGGGTAGCTCTATTTTCATTTTTTTGAGGAACCTCCACACCGTTTTCCAGAGTGGCTGCACCAGTTTGCATTCCCACCAACAGTGCAAGAGGGTGCCTGCTTCTCCACATCCCCGCCAGCATCTATAGTTTCCTGATTTATTAATTTTAGCTACTCGAACTGGTGTAAGGTGGTATCTCAGTGTGGTTTTGATTTGTGTTTCCCTGATGATGAGTGACTTTGAGCATCGTTTCATGTGTCTGTTGGCCATCTGAATGTCTTCTTTGGAGAAGTGTCTATTCATATCTTCCGCCCATTTCTTCACTGGATTATTTGTTTTTCGGGTGTGGAGTTTGGTAAGTTCTTTATAGATTTTAGATACTAGTCCTTTATCCAATATGTCATTTGCAGTTATCCTTTCCCATTCCGTCGGTTGTCTATTAGTTTTGTTGGTTGTTTCCTTTGCCCGTGCAGAAGCTTTTTATCTTGATGAGGTCCCAATAGTTCATTTTTGCTTTAAATATCGTTAAAATGGCAATACTACCTAAAGCAATCTACACATTCAATGCAATCCCAATCAAAATTGCACCAGCATTCTTCTCAAAGCTAGAGCAAACAATCCTAAAATTTGTATGGAACCACAAAAGACCCCGAATAGGAAAGTAATTCTGAAGAATAAAACCAAGGCGGGAGGCCTCACAATCCCAGATTTTAACCTCTACTACAAAGCGGTAGTCATCAAGACAGCATGATATTGGCACAAGAACAGACACATAGACCAATGGAATAGAATAGAGAACCTAGAAATGGACCCACAAGCATGTGGCCATCTAATCTTTGACAAAGCAGGAAAGAGTATCCAATGGAAAAAAGACAGCCTCTTTAACAAATGGTGCTGGGAGAACTGGACAGCAACATGCAGAAGAATGAAACTAGACCACTTCCTTACACCTCTCACAAAAATAAACTCTAAATGGATGAAGGATCTGAAAGTGAGACAGGAAACCATCAAAATCCTAGAGGAGAAAGCAGGAAAAAACCTCTTTGACCTAAGACGCACCAATTTCCTACATGACACATCTCCAAAGGCGAGGGAATTTAAAACAAAAATGAACTATTGGAGTTAGGTATTTCTAATACGTACTGCTCTAGCCTTCTGTAAAATACCCCATCAGAGAGCACTCTCCCAACCCATTCTTCCTTTTGTTTACTTCCTTGTCCTCATGGAGAGATTCTAAGCAACCTGAGAAGTGGAAGAGTGTCTTCCATTTCTAGATCTTTATCACTGTGCAGAATGCCTGGCAGCTTTGGCAGCTCACTATGTACTCCATGACTGGATGGTGAAGTAAATGTACTATAACTAGATGCCAGTGGAAGATGCAGTTGGCAGGGTAGTCTACAGAGGATGTAAGCCTTGATCTGAAACCACCAAATGAATTGATACTGACTTAGTGGAGAGGCATGCAGAGGAAACAACGCAAGAACAGGCACAGGGGTGGGAGTCAGCACATTGTGCTGCCAGGGAGAGGAGGCAGGAATATTTGGAGCTGAGGGATTATGTTGGCAAGTAGGAGATTTCATAGGAGTGGTTATATATAAATATAAATATAAAAGAGAGTTCTTGGCTTTGGGCAAAAGGGGAGCTATGACTGTTAGAATCCAAAGGTAGTAATATTTTCATTGAATTGGCTAAATCTTGCTGTTCTTGTTGTTTATTTATTTATTTTATTGAGTGTGTCCTGCTGTAACTTCTTTCTGGTCTTGTTCTGTGTGACATAACTAATATGGATCATTTGGACAGAACTGTTAGGAACATTAATTAAAATTATTCCATTATACAAGCATTTAAAGCCAGAGAAAAACTTTGGTAATTCGAAAACCTTGGGAAACATGAGCTTCAAACCATTCGAAACTAAATGATAAAACCAAGAACTATTGTTATATTAATGTCAAACAATATCTGTTTCACTTACAGGGCAACTATTATTTGAATGACCAAATGTGATGTGTTGCAGAGAAAAAATAGCCTTGCTTTCAAAGAAGCTTAATTTTTTCCCTTTAAGATACTAAATGAAAATTTTAATTATCAACTAAAATATATGAGAGCAAAGTCTCTTTAAAACTCCTTTTAAACACTTTCTAGCATTAGAGAGTGTATTTAGTGAGAAAAAAAAAAAAAGAAAGAACAACCTTATACCTAGCTGTCAGTTTTTTAGAACCATGACTTAGAAACCTGAAATTTCATGGGCACCTGGGTGGCTCAGTCTGTTAAGTGTCTGACTTGGGCTCAGGTCACAATCTCATGGTTTGTGAGTTTGAGCCCCACGTCGGGCTCTGTGCTGACAGCTCAGAGCCTAGAACCTGCTTCAGATTCTGATCTCCCTCTCTCTGCTGCTCCCCAACTTGTGCTCTGTCTCTCAAAAATAAATAGATGTTAAAAAATTAAAAAAAAAACCTGAAGCTTCTACTTGTATCTTCTGAATGAAGTTCACAACTTAACACAATAGGAAAAACCAATTGCATTCTACTAAAAAGAATGAAATTTTAATCGTGTGCCTGCTTTGATCCTACAATTTCCCATTAAATGAAATTAATATTAAAAACGTTTTTCAAGATGATTTTATTGTGCCTTTTATGTCAAAGTTTGGGGCCATATTCAAATTATCAAGTACTCATCCCCAAGTGCTCCATCGTAGATGCTAGTGTATGATCGAAGAGGACTGACAAGCAAGTCAACGTAGAAATTTGAAAAAGCCATGAATAGGCCTGAATTTCCAAAGTATTGTCCAAAGAAAGTTTATTTTTTATACAAATTATCTTGAATTGTTGTTTTCTCACAAGAGCAGAAACAATGACTAAGAAAGCAGAATACCGGAGTTATCATGACTCTGACATGTTGGGAAGGAAACAGCACTGGTGGATTTAGCCATAAGGCAGGCAAGGTATTCTTCCTTAAATATTTCATTCGTGCAACAATTAAGAGTACCCCTGGCTTGCTTTGATGGAAAGGTAAAGTCACATCAAACCTTCTGCACAGAGGCACCTGGGTGGCTCAATCGGTTAAGTGTCTGACTTTGGCTTAGGTCATGATCTCAGGGTTTGTAGGTTCAAGCCCCGCATCAGGCTTTCTGCACACAGCCAGCTTGGGATCTTTTGTCCTCCTCTCTCTCTCTCTCTGCCCCTCCCCCTCCCCTGCATGTACTTGCACTCTCTCTTTCAAAAATAAGTAGGAATTAAAAACAAACAAACAAACAAAAAACTTCTGCAGATAAGTTTTCTCCCAAAGAAGACCTAGGCAACTATGGTGGAACTCCCATGAGTCTCAGAACACATTTTTGCCAAAACATGCCTGTATTCAAGACAGTCGGCTAGGGCTTTGTGCCTGCTGAAATTGCCAGCTTTACTAAAACATGATAGTTTTACATTTAGTTTCCCTGTGTTTCTGTATCTTCTGCTATGAAACAAATCACTTAGTTGCTTAAAACGACAGCAATGTATTGTTTCTTAGAATTCTCTAGGTCACGAGTTGAGGCAAGGCCTGGCTGGGCAGATCATCTGCTCTCCATAACAATGGCGGTAGTTACACTCACATGCATTTGCCTGGTGACTGAGCTAGCCTAGGAGATAAAAAGCTTCACTCACGTGTCCAGTGCCTCAGTGCTCTTCCACATGGCCTCTCTATCTTCATCCTCCAGTTGTATGGCCTAATCTTCCCTCATATCATGGAGGCTGACTTCCTGTCCATAGAAAGCAGAAGATGCTTCTTCAAAGTTAGGCCCGGGACTCATACAGTGTCCAATATGCTATATCCTGTTGGTCAAAGTAAATCACCAAGCTGGCCAGGATTTAAGAGGAGAGGAAACTGACTCCATCTCTTCATGATGTGCATTCAAAAAGGGAAAGAATTGATGGTGGTCACCTTAGGAGACCAAACACTGTGTTTCTAAGTGGGTTACTTAGAGTCCCAGACTGACTTTCCTCCTTTCCCCATAGTAGCTCTGGTGACCTCAAGCACATCTTCTGACAATATGGTACAAGTAAATCTAGGGCAATGTGGGAATTTCTAGTCGAACAGATCTGGAGTGGAATCATGGTTCTACCTCTTCTCTATTAGGTAATGCGATATAATGAAAGCCCACTTGAGCAATGTCTTCTACACCTATAAAACTGGGATAATACTGTTCTCTTGGATAGTTATGGGAATTAGAGACTTACATAAAGAAATTTGCATATATCAGGTGCTTTAGAATGTTGTTGTCATTATTATTTTTATTGTTAGGTGAGTATTGAGGAATAGCTTTCTAGCATACTTATTGCTAGAATCCTTTCTATTCAGAGAACAAACTGAAAGACTAGAAGGAAATTGTGATGCTCTTCTGAGACACTCACCTGTGAGACACTCTAGCCTTCTCTTGTCAGGAACCTCTTAAATAGATAGAAATCTTAGAGAATTAAGGATAAGCCAGACATTCAGAATTTTAGGCTGATCTTGAAAGAGGTAAAGATTGCTGATCTTCACCCCATTTCAACATATGAATGGGATAAGCTCCGGAGAGGAAAGATGTAGGACAATATATTACAGACCTCCTATCAAATGCTTTGGTTACATAGCTCAAATATGTAATAGTAATATAATTATATGAAGTATACTTTCCATGTTGAAATATTATATATGATATAAACATAGATATATTATTGTCTAATTTCTTATATATGTATACATATACATAGGCTAAAAGAGATATATTCGGTTAATCTTCCCAAAGACAATAATTTCTTATTTTTGTTGTGTGACAGAACATTCTACACAAGTAGCACATACTTGGGTCAGGACTAGCTTCATGGGCACAGTACCTGTGTAGTTGAACAGGTGCCCACGTGTAGAAGGCTTCATGCTTGTTTTAACACTCTTCTGTTACCATCTTGAAATCCTTAGTAATTTTTGAATGAGGGGCCCTGTATTTTTATTTTTCACTGAGCTTGCCAAATTACTTAGCCAGCCCTGACTTCATTATACTGCTAACTATGAAATCATACAATTCTGATTAGAATTTATTTAATTTTAATATGTTTATTTGTATGTGCATATTAGTAAGTAGATACATGTATAAAATATTCATAGATAAAGAGTCCATCATTCAACAAAGACCTATTGAGGGCAGTCTTGTATGAATGTGAAGAATATATTACTTCATTTTTTATCATTTTATTATTTTACATATTTTTATCAGGAAGAGAGAAAAATCAAGAAGTTTTGTGATTCCTAAGACAAATGTTCCAAAGAATGTTACCCGAAAGCTCTTTATTAACTATGCAGAGGAGGGCCAGTGACAGGCAGATGTCTTCTCCCTACGTGTCATCACAGAGGTGTCTCTTGTGGCCCACTCACTTCTCTGTGTGCTCACTCAGCCAAGAGTACCTTTACTGTCACAAGCATCATTTTAATTATGCAGAATAAAGCGACTCAACTGCCAAAAGTAATGTTTATGACAAAAAAACAACAGTTCTTTTTTCTCTCTTTACAAATATAATGAAGTATGTTAACAATATATTGAGCTTTAGGAATAATATAATTCTCTCTCTCTGTCTTTCTCTCTCTCTCTCTCTCTTCTGTATGTGGTTTTAGAATTCCTTTGGCTATGCATTAGAGTAATTACTTTATGTAGAAACAGTTTGATATAAAACATCAGATGATTTCCAGAAATTTTGATATTTTGAAACCTAAAGAGAGAAAATAGAAGCCAGTGGTCCAGTTTAAGTAAGTCGGTAAAGGCTGTGATAGTGAGGGAGGTCTTATGGCTTCCAGTGGCTTCGAACATATAAAGTAGTAAATCACACTTCATTTTGTCCTCACAGAAGGTATCACGATGGCTCGGCCTCTATCACAGAGGTGGGATTACCAAATGTTTGCTTCTTAATAATGACAGTCCTGGTAAAAAAATAGCCAGTCTTCAGCTTATTCAAAAATTCCAAGTCTTTATTAAGCCCAGTCAACAAATCTGCAGTTTTAATTCTATTTTTGCATCTCCCTAACAGATCCCTAATTAAAAATACAATAATTTTCAGTATCGCACTGAGGCGGTGGATTACAGTTTATGCTTCCTTATTTCTAAATGTTACTGTGAATTTCCAGCATCTGGAGAGTCCTCCCCACCTCTTATAAATGTTGATAAATAAGTTCAGAAAAACTAAGACTATAAGCAAAATCTCTGTATCTATGTGAGAGCTTTGATGACATAGGCCTATGGTATACACATATACTCAAGTTTTTGTATTACTTATAAACACAAATCTTAAAGAACTGCTGATGTTAAAACACTTGTAGCTACTTTACCATTTTCTTAGTGTAACAAGTAGAAAATAGTTTGTGTCCTGGGGAATCCATAATAAAATCTCAAAGGCATACTGCATTGTCATTAAAATATGGATGGTAGATTAGAATACTGTTGAGCAAATCAATATTCACTTCCCACCTCCCCTGCCCCCTACCTAGATGGGAAGAGTATATATCCATGATCCACTGATGTTGACTTTGGCCATGTAACTTGCCTCTGCCAATGGGATGTTAGCGGGCATGACATAAACTGTGACTTGAAATGTGCTTATGCGACTGTGGGCTCAGGCTCATTCTCTTCCTTCTTTACTATTGACATGAGAAGAGGTTACAGATAGCCCCTGGTGCAAAAAGGATGGAGAGATACATGTAGCAGACTTGGATCCCAGCTTCAGCTTGGAGCCAAGCCCAAACAAAGTCAACCAACATCACAAAACATCAGCCAACCTGCAGAAGCATGAGAAAGAAATAAATTCTTGCTATATGCATTGAATTTGTGCTTTTTCCTTTTTATACAACACAACTATGGCAATAGCAAACTGATTCAACCTAGTGTTCAAAGAACTACACAGGCATTTTTGAGCTCTTCCAGGGCACACTCTGGTTCAGTACCTACCCAGGCAAGGTACATTAGATTCATTGCTAGAATTATTAAATGGAGATACCAAACAATATGAAATTAGTTGAAAATAACATTCTCTATAAAAATTATTTATGCAAAATTACTGTTTATATTAAAATATACATAAATTTCATTTATCTTATACAATCAACAGTATGTTCATCCTGACATTCACCAAATATTTTTTAATGTCTATTATGCATTACCAGGCACATGTGAGGATCTTTTAGATTCCTAACCAGGTGCACACAAGGAGTAGTCAAGAATTCAGTAAGCCAGGGAATATCTGTCTAGAAACTTTCTGACACATTCTCCTCCTCACTTTCATCTCATGTTGTTTTCATCTGGCATCTAACCTCTTTCTGGCTGACTTAGCTATATTCAGAAGTTTTACTATTATGACTGTTTACTACATTTCTCTACCTCTTTTTAAAAATTTTTATTTATTTATTTTGAGAGAATCTGGGGGAGGGATAGATATCGAGGGAAAGAGAGAATCCCAAGCAGGCTCTGCACTGTCAGCACAGACCCTGATGCAGGGCTCGAACTCACAAACCATGAGATCATGACCTGAGCTGACATCAAGAGTCAACACTTAACCAACCGAGCCACCCAGGGACCCCTCTATGTCTTTTTAATGAAGTTTTGTTTTTAGAGCTTTTTAAATAAAGTGTCACCAAGAAGAAAATTCTAACCTACCTTTCTAATTTAGGGCAATTTGGGAGAAAAGAATGGTAAAATATTCAAATTTTTACCACCGTGTGCTCTGTGAGATGTATAAATGTATATTCTATCAGTTTTAGATCACTTACCTTCACTGTGCCTCAGTTTCCCTTCTCATCTATTAGATGGGGAAAAGAATAATGTATACCCATACTTTCCAGCACTGACATGATCAAATGATGTGTGTGAAAACACTAAGCCATTTCTTTCTATTTATTCATGTAAGCCATTTCTTTCTATTTACTTAGAGCCAGATTTCAGCCATAATGAGTTTTCTTCTTATAAAAAAAAAAAACAAACTTGCCTTTCACTATTGCAATAATATATCTCTTGTATAGCATCTTCCAGTAAATAAAAATACATTTCCTTTTTACAAAAGCAAGGGAACAGTTTTATATGGTAAAGTATTTTTTCTAAATTTCTAGCATTGCTATTATGGATTTACTTGTGTGTGAGTTTATTGCTACACAAGGGTCCACATGGCTCAAAATAGATCTTGCCAATGAACAGATTGCTACTGCGATTGATATGTTCACACCACAGTTGTGTTTCATGAGATATGTATATTGTTTTGTTTTATTTGGATTTGTTCTTTCTTATTTCTCCATGATGTTTTTGTTTGAAGTCGACGTGTGTGATTCAGCTATAGCTTAGTCATTGCCAAATGACCTTTCTTGATGTTTGTCTTTGGGCCCTTTATCCAGTCATCAGTCCAAAACCAGAAAAAGAAGGAAAGAAAAACTAGTTTCATTAAAATAGTAAATGGTTTGGCTTAGTAGATGTATAAAAAGGAATTGTTGGTTGTTTTTTTTAAAATAATTTATTGCCAATTTGGTTTCCATACAACACCCCGTGATAATCCCAACAAGTGCCCTTCTCTGTGCCCATCACCCACTCTCCCCCCTCCCACACCCCCCTCTCCCCTCAGTTTGTTCTTAGTCTTTGAGAGTCTCCCATGTTACGTCTTCCTTCCTCTCTGTGGCTTTTTTTTTTCCTTCCTTCCCCTCTTCCCCTCCCCCCTGGTTTTCTGTTAGGTCTCCCAAAGCCTACCTATGCGTGGGAACATATGGCATCTGTCTTTCTCTGCCTGACTTATTTCACTCAGCATAATACCCTCCAGTTCCATCCATGTTGCCACACGTGGCCAGATTTCATTCATTCTCTTGCTGCATAGTATTCCATTGTATATATATACACCACATCTTCTTTATCCATTCATCAGATGATGGAAACTTAGTCTCTTTCCATGATTTGGCTATTGTCGACAGTGCTGCTATGAACATTGGGGTACACATGCCCCTATGCATCAGCAGTCCTGTATCTCTTGGGTAGATTCCTAACAATGCTATTGCTGAGTCATAGGGCAAATCTATTTTCATTTTTTTGAGGAAACTCCACACCGTTCTCCAGAGTGGCTGTACCAGTTTGCATTCCCAACAACAGTGCAAGAGGGTGCCTGTTTCTCCACATCCTCTCCAGCATCTATAGTTTCCTGATTTGTTCATTTTAGCCACTCTGACTGGTATGAGGTAGTATCTCAGTGTGGTTTTGATTTGTATTTCCCTGATGATGAGTGACATTGAGCATCCTTTCATGTGTCTGTTTGCCATCTGGATGTCTTCTTTGGAGAAGTGTCTATTCCTATCTTCCGCCCATTTCTTCACTGCATTCTTCATTTTCTGGTGTGGAGTTTGGTAAGTTCTTTATATATTTTAGATACTAGTCCTTTATCCAATATGTCATTTGCGATTATCTTTTCCCATTCCATTGGTTGCCTGTCAGTTTTGTTGGTTGTTTCATTTGCTGTGCAGAAGCTTTTTATCTTGATGAGGCCCCAGTAGTTCATCTTTGCTTTTAATTCTCTTGCCTTTGGACACGTGTCGAGTAAGAAATTGGTGCGTCTCAGGTCACAGAGGCTTTTTCCTGCTTTTTCCTCTAGGATTTTGATGGTTTCCTGTCTCACATTCAGATCTTTTATCCATTTAGAGTTTATTTTTGTGAGTGGAGTAAGGAAGTGGTCTAATTTCATTCTTTTGCATGTTGCTGTCCAGTTCTCCCAGCACCATTTGTTAAAGAGGCTGTCTTTTTTCCATTGGATACATTTTCCCGCTTTGTCAAAGATTAGTTGGCCATATACTTGTGGGTCCATTTCTGAGTTTTCTATTCTATTCCATTGGTCTATGTGTCTGTTTTTGTGCCAATACCATACAGTCTTGATGACTACCGCTTTGTAGCAGAGGTTAAAGTTTGGGATTGTGATGCCTCCCCCCTTGGTTTTATTCTTCAGTATTACTTTGGCTATTCGGGGTCTTTTGTGGTTCCATACAAATTTTAGGATTGTTTGCTCCAGCTTTGAGAAGAAGGCTGGTGCAATTTTGATTGGGAATGCATTGAATGTGTAGTTTGCTTTGGATATTATTGCCATTTTGACGATATTTATTCTTCCAATCCATGAGCATGGGATGTTTTTCCATTTCCTTGTGTCTTCCTCAATTTCCTTCATAAGTTTTTTATAGTTTTCAGCGTAGAGGTCTTTCACATCTTTGGTTAGGTTTATTCCTAAGTAATGTATGGTTTTTGGTGCAATTGTAAGAGGGACTGGCTTCTTTATTTCTCTTTCTGCTGCTTCATTGTTGGTGTATAGAAATGCCGCCGATTTCTGTACATTGATTTTGTACCCTGCAACTTTGCTGATTTCATGGATCAGTTCTAGTAGGCTTTTGGTGGATTCTGTCAGGTTTTCCATGTGAAGTATCATGTCATCTACAAAGAGTGAGAGTTTGCCTTCCTCCTTGCCAATCTTGATGCCTTTTATTTTGTTTTGTTGTCTGATTGCTGATGCTAAGACTTCCAACACTATGTTAAATAGCAGTGGTGAGAGTGGACACCCCTGTCATGTTCCTGATATTAGGGGAAAGGCTCTCAATTTTTCCCCATTGAGGATGATGTCAGCTGTGGGCTTTTCATATATGGCTTTTATGATGTGTAAGTATGTTCCGTCTATCCCGACTTTCTCGAGAGTTTTTATTAGGAAAGGGTGCTGTATTTTGTCAAATGCTTTCTCTGCATCTCTTGACAGTATTATACGGTTCTTATCTTTTCTTTTGTTAATGTGATGTATCACGATGATTGATTTGCGAATGTTGAACCAGCCCTGCAGCCCAGGGATGAATCCTACTTGATCATGGTGAATAATTCTTTTTACATGTTGTTGGATTCGATTTGCTAGTATCTTGTTGAGAATTTTTGCATCCATATTCATCAGGGATATTGGCCTGTATTCTCTTTCCTTGCTGGGTCTTTATCTGGTTTGGGAATCAGTGTGATGCTGGCTTCATAGAATGAGTCCAAGAGTTTTCCTTCTGTTTCAGTTTTTTGGAAGAGCTTGAGGAGGATAGGAATTAACTCTGTTTTAAATGTCTGGTAAAATTCCCCAGGGAAGCCATCTGGTCCAGGGCTTTTATTTGATAGGAGATTTTTGATAACTGATTCTATTTCTTCACTATTTATGGGTCTGTTCAAATTTTCTATTTCTTCCCGTTTGAGTTTTGATAGCATGTGGCTGTTTAGGAATTTGTCCATTTCTTCCAGGTTGCTGACTTTGGTGGCATATAATTTTTCATAGTATTCTCTGACGATTGCTTGTATTTCTGAGGGATTGGTTGTAATCACTCCATTTTCATTCATGATTTTATCTATTTGAGTTCTCTCTCTTTTCTTTTTGAGAAGCCTGGCTAGAGGTTTGTCTATTTTGTTTATTTTTTCAAAGAACCAGCTCTTGGTTTCATTGATCTATTCCACTACTTTTTCTGTTTCCATATGATTAATTTTTGCCCTGATCTTTGTTATTTCTCTCTTTCTGCTGGGTTTGGGTTAGTTGTTCTGCTTCTAGTTCCTTTAGGCGTGCTGTTAGAATTTGTGTTATTGATTTTTCTTGTGTCTTGAGGTGGGCCTGGATTGCAATATATTTCCCTCTCAGGAATGCCTTTGCCACATCCCACAGCATTTGGATTGCTCTATTTTCATTTTCATATGTTTCCATGTGTTTTTAAATTTCTTCTCTGATTGCTTGGTTGACACACTCGTCTTTTAGTAGGTTGTTCCTTAGCCTCCATGGTTTTCGATATTTTCCAGCCTTTCTCCTGTGGTTGATTTCAAGTTTCAAAGCATTGTGGTCGGTATGATCTCAATTCTTTTATATTTATTCAGAGCTTCCCTGTGCCCCAGAATGTGGTCTATCTTGGAAAATGTGCCGCGTGCAGTTGAGAAGAATGTAAATTCCTTTGCATTCCTTAAGGGTGAAGGACCCTGAAGATGTCAGTTAGGCCCATCTGTTCTAATGTGTCGTTCAGGGCCATTGTTTCTTTGGTGATTTTCTGTTTTGTGGATCTATCCAATGCTGAGAGTGGAGTGTTAAGGTCCCCTACTATTAGGACATTTTTATTGATAAGGTTGCTTATGTTTGTATTTAGTTGTTTTACAAATTTGGGTGCCCCTGAATTTGGCACATAGATATTTATAATTGTTAGCTCTTCCTGCTGGATGGTCCCTGTGACTATTAAATTATGTCCTTCTTCATCTCTCATTACATCATTCATTTTAAAGTCTAGTTCGCCTGATATAAGTGTGGCTACTCCAGCTTTCTTCTGACTTCCAGTAGCATGGTAGATAGTTCTCCATCCCCTCACTTTGAATCTAAAGGTGTCCTCAGGTTTAAGATAAGTTTCTTGAAGACAGCAAATAGATGGGTCTTGTTTTTTAATCAGTTCTGTTACCCTGTGTCTTTTGATTGGCGCATTTAGTCCATTTACATTCAGTGTTAATATTGAAAAATATGGGCCTATAGTCACTATATTATCTGTAGGTTTCATGTTTGTAAGGCTGTCTCTGGTATTTTGTGTTCTTTGCAACCTTTCCTTCATAGAGTACCCCTCAGGATCTCTTGTAATGCTGACTTATTTGTGATGAATTCCTTCAGTTTTCATTTGTTGGTAAAAACTTTGATCTCTCCTTCTATTGTGAATGACAGGCTAGCCGGATATAGAATTCTTGGTTGCATGTCCTTCATGCTCAACACATTGAAGATATCCTGCCATTCCTTTCTGCCTTGCCAAGTTTCTGTAGATAAGTCTGCTACAACCCTTATGTGTCTGGCTTTGTATGTTAAGGTCCTTTTGTCCCTAGCTACTTTCAGGATTCTCTCCCTGTCTTTATATGTTTCCAGCTTCACTATGATGTGCCGTGCAAAAGGTCTATTCAAGTTATGTCTGAGGGGAGTTCTCTGTGCCTCTTGGATTTCCATGCCCATTTCCTTCCTCATGTTGGGGAAGTTCTCAGCCATGATTTGTTCAAGTACCCTTTCAACTCCTATCTCTCTCTCTTCTTCCTCTGGAATTCCTATGATACGGATATTGTTTCATTTGAGTGCATCGCTCAGCTCTCGAATTCTCCTTTCCTGTTCCTGGATCAGCTTCTCTCTCTTTTTATCTGCTTCTTTTTCTATAATTTTATCTTCTAATACACTTACTCTCTCTTTGGCCTCTTCAACCCGCACTGTGCCTGCTTCCAATTTGCTTTGTATTTCATCCAAGGCCTTTTTTAATTCTTCCTGAACATTTTTAAGGTCCTTGAACTCTGGCGCACGGGACCCCTTGCGTTCATCTATGGTTTTTTCAAGCCCAGCGATTAGTTTTATGACTGTCATTCTATATTCATGTTCTGTTATGTTGCTTATATCTGTTTTCATCAATTCTTGAGCTATCACTACTTCCTGTAGATTCTTTTGAGGAGAATTCTTCTGTTTTGTCATTTTGGCTAGGTGTGTTTTAGATTGTTTCTTGAAGTTGCCCTGGAAAGGAAAACAGACTGACAGACAAACAGAAAACAGAAATACTCAAACTACTGACAAATGATACAGACAAGCTGTTCACAACAGAAAAAAGAATAACAAATGACTCTCTGAGGGCAATGTCCTGAAGTACCAGCTACATGTTAAGGGCAGGGTATGTAGTGTGCTGGTTGCAGAGCATATACAGAAAGAATAATGACAGGTGTGGGGAGAAGAAGGAAATGGACTTTGCCCAGGTAGAGCGACTAAAGGGCTTAATCCAAACTGAGAGAAATCAGAATAAGGACGGGTGCAAGGAAAAAGGAATGAAGATAGATGTTGCCCAGATGAACTTATGTGGCCTGGTTATTCCTGAGAGAGGGATAGGGAAGTACAGAAGGGGGTGTAGAACATGCCTTGATAGAGTGGGTTAAAAGAGTGTTTCAGCCAGCCAGTACCCTGGATAGCCAGCTCAGGGGTGGGGATCAGTAAGAAAGAGAAAGGGAGGGGTATATTTAAAAAAGAAAAAATGACCTGGAGTTACTCCAGGCAGCAGTGTGCACTTGGCATCAGTTGCTCCCGCTGAAAAGTGTCACTCCTGTGGGGAGGGGCGTGGTTTGGTGTAGGTGGGTCCCGCCTCCACTGTCACAGGGACTGCTTTTGGGGTGACTTCCCGGCTTGTGAGTCAACAGTGGCGTCTCTCCAGTCCCTCGCCACCAGTCCTGGAGTCTCTGTTCGCCCCTTTATTTCTGTCCTCACTCCACCACGGGGGCCGGCATAGTGTGGTTCACTGGGTGATGGCTGCCTGCTACACCCAATTTCATTGTAATTGTGCTAGGGTTAGAGGTGCTCCGCATGCGGCGGTGACTCCGACTGACTGGGTCCTCGCTGCCAGTCCTGGTGGCGCGAGGGGAGTGCTACTGTTTGCCACCGAACTTCTCTTCAAAAGCCCTGCATTTAGGGGCTGGATGGTAGTGGTCTCACCCTGTCTGGCCCTCTCGTTCAGATGTTGTTTGATCGGCACTTTCCCAGCTATCTCCCAAGACGCTCACCGTCCCCTCAGCTCAGCCCCCAAAGTTCGTTTTATCTGTCCCAGATTAAACTCACAGTTCCTGGGGCGTTTCTGGTTTCACCTTCCATTCCTTGTAGGCTGCAGCACCTTTTTTCCCCAATTCTTTGAGTTGAGAGACTTTGGTTTCAGTCGTTCCCAGTTTAAAGGACAAGCTTTAAAAGTACGGGGACTGGATCCCCCTACTCCTCCGCCATGTTGGCCATAAGAGGACGAATTGTTGTTTAAAAGCATTATCGAAATGTTTAAATATAGTTTCTGTATTATATACTTCTCTCTAATCTATATATCCTATACCTCACTGCTATGAATATTTCAGAGCTTTCTTTTTTAATTTTTTAATGTCTGTTTATTTTTGAGAGAGAGAGGAATAAAGCATGAGTAGAGGAGAGACAGGGAGAGAGGGAGACAGGATTCATAGCGGGCTCTGTGCTGAAAGCAGAGAGCCCAGTGCAGGACTCAAACTCATGAACTGTGAGATCCGGACCTGAGCTAAAGTCGAAGTCAGATGCCTAACCAACTGAGCCACCCAGGCGTCCCTCAGAGCTCTCTTATTCTTTAAATTCCTCTACTCTTTTAAAAAAGTCAAATCATGAAAATGCAATTAAAAAAAAAAACTATCCATTTTCTAAGATAAAACTCACACTGAAAGACCTAGATTAAAACTAAAGTTTAATAGGAAATACTTACCTTGATTTAAAAGCCCAGGGTTCTTTTAATGAATAATTTTCTTCAAATGACAGCAAATGTACACATGCCTCCCTAGTTACTACAACATTAAGTGTATGTGCAGTAGAACCGGAAATGTAATAATTCTGCAGAGAATTTCTTTAATTTTGGAAAGGCATGACTCTCTTAAGCAATGAAGAACTTAATTACTTTAAAGTTTTTTGATTTGTTCAGACAAAATAAATTTTTATTTTTATTTTATTTTACTTTATTTTAATTTTGGACAGAGAGATTGTGAGCAGGAAAGAAGGGCAGATGGAGAGAGAGACAGAGAGAGAGCGAGCGAGAAAGCAAGCAGAGTCTTATGCGGGACTTGATCCCACAACCCTGGAATCATGACCTGAGCTGAAATCAAGAATCACACGTTTAACCAACTAAGCCACCCAGGCTCCCCAAAAATAAATTTTTAAATATCATACTCATTCTAATGCTGCGCCTGGTCTCTTACAGTATACATAATATGACTGCGACAGTCCCCATAAACCATGTACCACTGAAAATAGAAAAGGACCTCCCTAATGCAAATACCAAATATTACACATCAATCACAATATGCTTTGCCATCAATTTCATATTTACATATGAGTACAATGCACACAGCCATTTTCTTTTGTATGAATTTTAGATGCATTTAAAACACACATTATGCTTATGGACACTGACATTTTTAAAAGCTGTTCAAGTTGAAATCAAATTAGAACAAACCAGTTGATACTCATTTTAATAGGAACACAAATGACTCAATGTAGAAGCCAGTAATGAGTTGTTCTACTTTACCATCGTAATGTGCATTAAATGTGTTGTCCTTCATACAGCCACACAATGCTACCATTTACAGAACATCTATTTTGCGCTGTTTTTCAAATGTGACAGTTTTTTCTGAAGCCAATACACTATAGAACTTAATTTCACCAAATTCTCTAGATACCTTAACTAGGGTATTGGATATATAAGTTTAACTCATCATAGAATGCATTTATTTATTAATTACTTTATTATGCTCATAGTTTCACAGTATTCTGAGTGATTTAATTTATTCATTACCACTGAATGAGAACTTACTATCCCTGCTAATTAAGAGTAAAAATGTTTATCGGGTATTCATAGGAAGTGTAAGCTCTGGTACCAAAGTGGTAACAATTTTTATGTATATTTAATAGAATTATGGGTGTTTAAATTCTTTTCTAGATATTCTAAGTCTTCTATAATGGGTAAGCTGCTCTACCTATTCTGTAAATGCTGGCTTGCCTTCATATTTCTTATTTCACTCTCTACTCTTTTTCTTGCCACTCTCATTTTGTGTTCATTGCTTCCATTTTCAAATACCTGCTTGTGACTTCAGATGTGCATCTTAGGGCCAGACCTCTCCTCTAACATTCAGCTTCATATATTTCTGCTTACCTCATATCTGGCCTTGAATATTTATCAAAGGTGCTTCAAACAGAACCTTTTAATATTGAACTCACAATCATACTTTGAAATTACATACATTCTTACTCCCAATGTTGGTAAATTTTACACTCATAGAATCCCCAATCTCAGCAGGCGGTGCAGGTGTGCATGCATGTGCACATACCAAGGATATAAGCAGGCATTTTTGACACTGTTTTCTCCTACACCATCCATCTGCAAACTAGCATGTAGTCCTGAAAATTCCATTCATATGTGGCTTTCTCATCTGTGAAGGGTTCTCCATCTACAGTGTCACAGTCTTGCAATACTGTACAAGTATCCAGAATTCTTTCTCCTACACGTTTTTTTTTAAGTTTATTTATTTTGAGAGATGGAGAGAGAGAGGGAGAATGAATCCCAAGTAGGCTGCATGCTGTCAGCAGGAGCCTGACAACGGGGCTCGAACTCATGAACCGTGAGATCATTTCCTGAGCCCAAGTCAGGAGCCAAAGGCTAAACTGACTGAGCCACCCAGGCACCCATTCCTACATGTTTCTGTTTGGTTGGTTTGTTTTGTTTTTGTCTTGTTTCTGTTAATCTGTTTTCTACAGTGTGGCCACATAGATATTTAGAAAATGCGTATCTGATCAGGTCATACCCCTGTTTTAATACCTTCAATGGTTTTAATTTACACCTGAGAAAAAAACCTAAACTGCTTACTACTCTTCCCTTTGATTTCCACGCTCCAACCAAAGTGGTCTTCTTCCAGTGTGTTGAGTGCAGCAAGCTTCTTCTTCAATCAGACTCTTGCACAGTCAGGTTTCTTATGGAACACTCTTCAAACCCTGCTCCATCTTTGTTGTTCTACCTCCCATTTATCCTTTTTCTAGACAAAATACTAATGCTTCAGGACAGCCTTCCCAAACTTATTGAATCAAATAATATCCTACTGTTTTTATCTCCTTGTCCTTGACCTTCATAACCTTGAGCAGTTTGTAACGTGCATGTGTGTGTGTGTGTGTGTGTACTGGATTTATACATGTATCTCCCACTAAATGATAAGCTGCATGAAGACAAAGTTTGCCCATATTTTGTTCATCATTTTATCTTCAGCTCCCAGCACAGCGCATGGCCTAATTCTTTACAATGAATAACTATTGAATTAAGGATTGTGATATTTTACATTCAGAAAATATTAAAGTGGGGATGAAATATATGAGGTCTGGTTGGTATTCAGAGTGCACAGAACCAGATCATCTTCATTTGCTTTAAGAATGCATAAATCTGACTTTGAGATTCCACTTCTGACTTGAGTAAAAAAGGCAACTAATTGTCCATCTATATGAACTCCATAGTTTCTCATAAATAAGAGAGCTAAGCTAACAGCATATTTCCCAAAGGTCTTTTCAACCGAATGCTCAAGGTAACCCTATCATGAACAATGCTCTTACAATAAATATCACATTAATTTTTTTCTTATAATGACTTTAATCCTACTTTATAATTGAGACCACTTTTTTAACCATCATTTTGATTATCTAAATTTCAAATAATGTTACAAAGATAAAACAAAAGAAAAGGTAAAAAGAGAAAGTGCTGGATGAGGTTGATGACAGTGCACAAAACTGAAGAAGGCTGCTTATCCACTGTCAGGGAGTCTTTGCCTCTTCTGACCAGAAAAAGAACTCTTCTGACCACCCTCTCTGTCTCTCGTTCATTCTAAACCTTTGCTCTTTTTATGACTTTGGTCAAGTTCCTCGTTATAGTAAATAGGAACTAAATATACAAATGAAAGGATTTTGATCTCATGAGCCTACCTCTCTTAACCTGTATAATGTAATTACTAAAACCGATACCACAGGCTACGTACGATGATGCACAGAGCACGTTTCCTTGCACGTCAGTGTTCCTCAGTAAATAAGTAGTTCTGATTATTTTCATTTAAAAATATTTGTCTTGCCTCCCTACTCTTTCCCCTCATATCTCTGTGACTCAATAGCATACAGATGCTTTAGAGAATGGGGTGGGACACTTGTGTACCCCATCCCATAACTCAGCAACACCTTAGATGTAAAAAGCAGTCTGCGAAACTAAGCTATTTACATTTTTCCACTCACAACCACTTCTTTCTTAGGACACATCTCACTTATCTTGTGGGAGTTGATTATTTGTTTTTCTATCTATTCTTATTCTGAGTGTACGCACATGCACTGAGAGTCTTAGTTTTAACATGCTGCTAAGAGTGAAAACACAAAGAAAACAGGTGAACAACAAACCCCGACCTCATAGCCCATCAGATTTTAAATGCTCCAAATACCCCGGTATCCATTCAGAACTTTCAAACAGTATTTTCTTTGCAGGTAAAAATACACTCTTTTGATATATAACCAAAATAACTGCTAATGTCTAAATTAACCAAATTTTTTTCTTTGCTTGGCAGGCATCCTTGTTTTCCTTCATTTCAAAAAGAGATTTCCAATAATCCTTCTTTTAAAGATAAAATATTCAGGCCTGTAAGGTGTTTAAATCTTTGATAGGCATCTTTTTTTTCCTGCTTAAATCCCCGTAATTTTCCCATTGTCAGCCAAGGAAAATTTTACCAACTACCTGGTCATAACTTTGATGATGATGATGATGATGATGATGATGATGATGATGACGTTGTTATTATTACTTCTTTTATAAACTACTCCTTTCCAAGTGAATTAATGTCATTTCACTTTGAAATTCCTTTTATAGTACTTATGTATTTTCTGTAAAATCTAAATTTCTTTTCCCTGGGGCAACTGAGTGGCTCAGTAAGTTAAAGTGTCCAACTCTTGATTTGGGCTCAGGTCATACCATGGTTGTGAAATTGAGCTTCTGGTCAGGCTTTGCACTGGGTATGGAGCCTGATTAAGATTCTCTCTTTCTCTCTCTCTGTCTCTCCCCAACTCACACTCCCTCATGAATGAAGGACATTTAAACATATAAATTAAAAAATCCATAAATAAATAAATAAAATTGTTTCCCCTTTGTAGTAAGCACCAGAGACTGACAGTAAATACTTAAAATAGGCTAGTCCACCATTGTCTCAGAATAGAATCTGAAGTCTTAACAGGCAAGTGTATGGTCAAGTTGAGAGACATGATGAAGGTGAGCTGTCATCAAAGCCCAGGTGTCCATGTTCCAGTTAGTGGTCCATGCATCACTCCTCATTTTGTTATATGACCATTGTTATACCTTTGAAAAGAGTAGGATGGAAGAGTAATTTATTGCTTCTTATGTTTAAAGTTACTGTGATGGAGAGAAGAATGAATGAGTTGTAAACCTTGTGGATTTGCACTTAGTACACTGAAGATATATAGGAGGGTCATTCATTACTGTATACTTCACTCTTGGCATGGTGCTTATCCTTATACCTATTTGTTCAATAAATGACAAGCAGAAAGAGAGTAGTTGTTGAGTGTATAAAACATGAAGACATTAATGATGAAACAACAGACAGCTTAAGCTCAGTGTCTCAGTGCAGCCTTTCAGTTTGGGAATTGGAAGCCTCAATTTTGGCTATTGTGCTACATATCCCATTTAAGCAGTTGCCTGATGGATGCTAACAGCCATCAGGCACAGTTGTTTCAAAGAAGGTAAAAGAAAATCAAAACAAACCATAGCATTAGGCACTTTAAAACCTTTTGTTCTAAATTGAGTACAATTTATGCAACTTGGGAGTTCCAGCTACTGTTATGGCCAGAAATTCTATAATCGCACATTTCTGGGTGTGATAGGCAGAATTTTAAAATTACTCTCAATAGTTCACACTCCTGTGTACTTTCCTTTGAATATGATCGGATATCACTCCCATGATTAAGTTATGTTACATGGCACAGATTATCCTTGGTGGACCAGACCTAATTAGGTGAGCCCTCAAAAGAAGCAAGATTCCTTCTTCCTGGGGAAAGGGATTCAAGTGCTAGGAATTCTATATAGGGGAGATTCTCTACTAATGGCTTTGAAAATGGAAAGGGACACGTGCCAAGGAATATAGTCAACTTTCAGGAGCTAAGAGTGGCCCCTTTCTGACAGCCACTCTGACAAGTGCAGAGTCAGATCCTGTCTTTTCAAAGACTTGATGTTTTATTCCCCACTCACCTCGCTTTAATCTTGGTCCTAACTCAGTAACCTGTCCGCTTGACACTTCCTTATCTTCGGGTTACTAGGAAGTATTAATATACCTTCTTATTTCTGAACTTGATTCAGAAACTTTCTACTCAGTTATTTTGGTTGCCTGGCAAGTGGCAAAGTTATGTGTTCAAAAAAATCATTCTCTGGATCTCACACATGGTTCCTGGCTATGTTCATCTGAGCCTGGTGTCACAGGTAGTGGGCTCATCACAGACAATGCTTCCATTCCTCTGAATTGGCCTTGACCACCAACTAATACGTCCAGTTTCTCCCAAATATCATTATCTTGGCTAGAGCTGATGTCTAAAAGAATGAGGCACAGGGATGAGGAAATCTTCAGAAATCCAGTCCTTCATCAGCAGTATAGCCATTGAAATGGTATCAGACGCAACAGGTTTGATGGTGGACAGTTTGTCTAAGTTGGGCTGGAGCAGAAGGTAAAGGTGGATAAGGCCACTGAAAGGCTAAAGTTGTTGTCAGGGGCCAAGTGATTCTAGATGACTTCTGCCTGAGAAGGTGTTATTACATCGTTCAGGAAGGAACAGGATGGGTGGAGGCACAGGGGGAGAAGTTCTAACAGCTAAATGGTGACAAGCCTGATTTTATAACTTAAGACTCCTTATCTGCAATTTCATGGTCATTGCACCACACCATTCTATATTGCCAGGCTTAGTAACCTAGAAACATGTCTAAAAGTGACCTCCTGAAGAAGTAAATATTCATTCAAAATCTAAGTATTCAATTTACTGGCAAGTAAAATGAGAAGTTGGAAATTCAATTTTAATAAATTGAGAGTACCTATTAGCATATTTATTCAACCAAATCCAATATTTTTGCATTGGCTACATTAATGAATAGAGTCCTGAGTCTGTTAGGACAGTCCTCTATTGAATACATTTGTGAACTCAGAGGAAGGAGTAGACAATTTATTTTTTACTTACATGTGTACAAGCTAAGATAGTCATAACATTCATACCAGTTGCCATATGCACATTAGAATTTATAAATAAAAAAATAAAACTTGCTCTTTTTGTGGAAGATGCAGTTGTGGCTAGAGTGGAATTTTGGAGACCCCTCTCCTGCCCCTGCCTCACCGCTATTCACTCTTGGGGAGGAACAAGTCGGTCAGGAAGCCGCTCCATGGCCATGGCTTTTAAAGACACCCGCAGGAGTAGAGGTGGCGATTCACCGAATTAGAATTAGTCTAAGCAGCCACAAGGTCACATCTTTGGAGAAGTATGTGCCGACTTGATCAGAGGCGCAAAGGAAAAGAATCTCAAAGTTAAAGGACCAGTCCAGATGCCTACGAAGACTCTGAGAATCATATAAGAAAAACTCTTTGTGGTGAAGGTTCCAAGACTTGGGATCGTTTTCAGATGAGGATCCACAAGTTACTCACTGATTTGCACAGTCCTTCTGAGATTGTTAAACAGATCACTTCCATCAGCATTGAGCCAGGAGTCACCATTGCAGATGCTTAAATCAACATTTTTAATACATTATTAGTTGTTAAAAATAAAGAAAAAAAAGTAAACTGGCATACTGACAGGTTAGCTTCGTAGAAAGAACACAGAAAGTATACTCCTGCAAAGAAAACTAGCTTTGAATAAATTACAGTAAAATTTCTGTTTGCTAAAATTAGAACTATCTGTAGGCACAAGTAATATATCATGTGACAAAGACTAGGTCCTGAACATGGACTATTCCAATGCTGCTCATTAATAATTATTAATAATGGATTAATTATTCAACCAGTTATTAACTGATTGAGTTCTCAAGCAAGATCTTTTTGTTATTTAAAATTACAAAAAATTACAATTCTGAGCTAACAAGTTTACTGGAATTAAAGATCTAGCTTTCTTTATCTATCCATATATCCATCTTTCTAGGCAGTAAAATGGGCCAACTATAAGGCTTGCCTCAAAACAAAATGGAAGATAACAGAAGGTTCTACCTTTAGATCTATTTCAGCTCAGAATCTCAGAAGAAATGACAGAATTCAAGAATTAGAATTCAACAGCCCCTAATGGATTAATGGATGACACTGACCATCCTCAGTGACTGCCAACACCACCACAAAGGAAACAACACGTTATGTGCCTCCTAATGGAATTAACACAGTGTCACTTCAGGAGTGATTTTGCCAACAGAGACAAATTACTAAACCTAAATGAGAACCTGAACAAGCTTCTCATTTTTATAACTATTGAATATTATTGATGCTGACTGTCAGGTATATTGAGTTATTTTATCCCTTGTAATGTATGTGATTGGCATTTTCTAAATATCATGTCTTTAAGTTTGAAAACCCAAGTAAAATGAAACAATTTTTAGGAAAATATAAATCACTAAATAGGTCCATAAAGAAGTATAAAACTTTGATTGAACAATACAACCTGAAACTGTAGTTCTGATACATTTTCAGAGCAAATTTTGCTCTCAAAATGTACCATGACCAGCCAAGTTGAAAGGTCATTACACCAAATGATGAAGGAAAAGCTAATCACTGCATTAAGTAAGCTCTTAGAAGCCAGACAAGAAGATGGAAAATTACTCAACCACTTTAACAGGCTAACTGTCCTTGATACAAAGACTGGATGAGTATGCCCCAAGGGAGGGAAAAGAAAACTTGAGTCAAGCTCACTTATATGCATATTCTAAATAAATTCATAGCATATCCAATGCAGCAGTGAATTAAATGTAATCAGCTGTGTCCAAGGAATGCAAAGATCATATCACATTGAAAAAAACCCTGTGAATTGGAATTCTCTATGTTAACAGAAAAGAAAAAGTATTTTATCATGTTCTGAAAGTAAAGAAAAAAACCTTTGATAAAAATTCAGTCCTAGTTCGTGCTAGTAACTTTTAGCAAACATACTAAAATGGAATTTTCATATTTTAAAATCAACAGCACACATATGTAAGGGTGAAATGTTAAAACATTCCCAATATGGTCAGAACAAGACAGCAAGGTGTGGTACCATTTCTGCTGTTCAAACCCAGACTGTATTGCATAGCCAGTATATAGCCATATGTAACAATATCTAAATAAAAGTTATGGATTATGAAAAGAGATAATAAGATCCCCTAATTAAAAACTCCAGAGAAATTGGCTGTCTGATATTTAAATGTATAAGGAACTTCAGGAAGCTGATGTAGATCACTATAGCAAAATCAGAAGTCAGGGCACCTGGGTGGCTTGGTCAGTTAAGCATCTAACTCTTGACTTCTGCTCAGGTCATGATACCAAAGTTGGTGGGTTCGAGTCCCCCATCTGGCTGTGCACTGAAAGAGTGGAGCCTACTTGGGATTCTCTCGCTCTCCTTCACCCTGCCCCTCCCCAACTCATTCTCTCTAAATAAATAAATAAACTTAAAAAATTATAAGTCTAGCCAGACAAAATAAATAACAGATTATGTAATGGAAAATACACCATTCAAAACAGTAGCAATATTCAAAATATACCTAAAAAAAACTAGGAAATATATACATGATCTTTGGGGAAGGAAATATAAAAAAAATTACTAACAGATTTAGGTAAAAGAAGTCTCAAATAGAGCAATATACCATGCTTATTTATGGTAAACAGAATATCCTACAGATGTCAATTCTTCTTATTTACAGATTTCTGCCTTAGCTGATAGATTTGACCTCCGGTTAGCAGAAGAGAGGTATCCTAGCACCAACAAGGAGTCAAGGTATGACACTGAGTGAGAACTGAGGGGAGAACCTATCAGAAAAGAAGGGGCAACAAAGAGGTTCCCCTCACACACACCCCTCCACACCCCGCTTCAACCCACTCTCCACCTCCGCCCCCACTCACATCCTCCCCACTTACACCCCCCCCCCCTCCCCGCGAACCTTCTGCTGTCATTCTTGGAAGGTCCCAGTAACAACTGCTCGGCTCTGCTCCCGCCTTACTTGCTACTGGGGATTCTAATGGAAATGAAAGGCTTGGTTTGAGGTGCGGTTACTAAATTCACCAGAGGAAGAAGTCCCAGGTCCTCCCTGTCAGGAGTCAGGAAAGACTCATGTCTGAGTTCAGCAATTCCCCCTGCCACCAGAACTGAGGGGAGGTTCCCCCCACGAGAAACCTACCGGAGCTTTTATGCTAGGGAGCCCATGTGGGCGTGGCCGGAAGTGCTCACCGTGACTTCCGGTACCCCCTGCTGCTGTGGAACTTGAGACCTAGTCTGAGAGGTGTGGTCTCACGAATAGCAGAGGGAAGAGGCCCACGACCTGGCAGGTGTCGAGGTGAGTAACCTGTTAGAACTGAAGGGATCCACTCCCTTCAGAACCTAGATGCCCCAAAGAGTGCCCCGTTCTTTTCTGGTATGCCCCAACCCTGCTGCCACCAACTCGTGGCACAAGCTGTTAGGACTAACGGCCCCTTACTTTCATGTTGGGAACGTTTAGGATGGGAGGACTATGCCTGAAGGGGCGGCCTCAAGTCGGCAGAGGGAGGTTTCAAAGGACCGATCTGGCGTCAAGTTTAGTATTCTGAATTACAATGGAGGTTACAAGCCCCCACAGAAGAGTGGAGATCCCTAGAGTCCTGCCCACCCATGTTTTGTGGGTTTGTAAAACAGTACCCACAAAACAGTAAGCGGAGGCAGGTTTTCTCAGAGCGCAGGTAGAATATCCCTACCAATGCACCCCATCTCTTCCTCCATATTCTAGGGTGACCTCTTCATCAGCCTAACTGCTTGCACTCCTGCCTGCCATCACCATGCCTAGAGGTCAGAAGAGTAAGCTCCGTGCCCGTGAGAGACGCCGCCAGGCCCGTCGTGAGGCCCGGGGTCTGGAGGGCACTGAGGCTACTGCAGCAGCCCGCCCTCTCTCTGGGGATACAGCTCAGGATTTGCCTGCCACTGCGACACGCAGCAGTCCTGAAGCAGCCGAGGGGAGCTCGTCTCCCGCCAGTGCTAGTGCAGGTGTTTCATGCACCGAATCAGATGATGGTGCCAAAAGCCAAGATGAGGGAAGCCAACAAACCTCTAAAGGCAAGGAGTTCTCACGCAGAGACCCATTAAACAAGAAGGTGGTTTTGTTGGTGCAGTTCCTGCTGCAGAAGTATCAAAAGAAAGAGCCAGTTACAAAGGCAGACATACTGAAGCACGTCATCAAAAAGTACAAGCATCGTTTCAATGAGATCCTCAAGAGAGCCTCTGACCACATGGAGCTGGCCTTTGGTATTGATGTGAAGGAAGTGGATCCTGTCCGGCACTGCTATGCTCTCCTCAGCAAACTAGACCTTGGCGTCGATGAAACATTGCGTGAAGAAGAGAACATGCCCAAGACCGGCATCCTGATGATCGTGCTGGGTGTGATCTTCATGAATGGCAACTGCGCCCAGGAGGAGGAGGTCTGGGAAGTCCTGAATATGATGGGCGTGTATTCCGATAAGAAGCACTTCATATATGGGGAGCCCAAGAAGATCATCACTGAAGATTTGGTGCAGCTAAAGTACCTGGAGTACCGCCAGGTGCCTGACAGTGACCCTCCGCGCTATGAGTTCCTGTGGGGCCCGAGAGCCCACGCCGAAACCAGCAAGATGAAAGTCCTGGAGTTTCTAGCCAAAATTCATGATACCGTCCCCAGTGCCTTCCCAATCTGGTATGAAGAGGCTTTGAGAGATGAGGAAGAGCGAGCCCAAGCCCGAGCTGCAGCCAGGGCTCGTGTCACTGCCAGGGCCAGTGCACGTGCCAGGGCCAGTGCACGTGCCAGGGCCATGGCCACCAGCTCACACCCACACTAAGTGAAGTCTCAGCCTGGTCCAAAAGGTTTGTCACCATTCTAACAGTGGAGGGGCAGGGTGGGGCCAGAGAAGTGTGTTATATCTGTGTTCCTATTGTATATTGGTAACTTGGAATTTCACTTTTTTTTTTTTTTTGGTTGTATTTCAGATGTCGAAGTTTGAAGCCGTTTGTTTTCTTTGTGGAAGAAAAAAAGCAGTCAACATTCTAAGTAGTGAATGGCAGTGGCCAGGGTGGGTCTGGAAGGAACACAGTGATTATCATTTTGGTGTTCTTGTTCTATATGGTAAACTTAAGAGTTCTCTTTTTTTCCTCTTTTCTTTCTTTCTCTTCCTCTCTTTCTTTGACTCTTTTTTTTCTTTTAGTTATATTTCAAATGTTATTTCTTTAATAGAAAGTTTACATAATTTTCAAATCTAAATTAATTAATGATTTTGGTTGCATATTTCTTGCTGCTTAGTAGGCTTAAAGATAGTTTTATTATTTAGTAAAACACAATGGGACACCTTTCATGCTTACCAAAAAAGAACAGCAAAACATGGTATTGTCATAGACATTTCCTTGGAAATGCCAAAATCTTTAGCAGTAAAATTACTAGGCTCAAAAAATGGAGGGGATAGATGGGAAAGCTATTTCATTCTTGGTTTTCCATATACATTTTAGTCTGTTGTTCTGTAAGAATACAAGATGCATGCTTGGATTTGCTTAGCTTATTAAAGAATGTAAGAGAAATAAAAAGTTGAAATACTAGAATTCATGCTTGCTGGCTCATTTATTTTCCAAACACTCATTGAGCGTCTGCTCTTTGAAAGTCACAGTGTTAGAAATGAGGAAGCTGGGATATAAATATAACACTCCTGTCCTTAGAATTTTACAGTCCACGAACAGTAATCATATGTGGAAGATGGTGAAAGGACCGTCTAAGACCTAAAGGACCACTAAGAAGGAGTAAAGAGGTAAAGAGGCAGGGAGGGAATGGGACAAGTGGGACGGGGAGGGTGTCTGGCTAAGAGCAGTAAGACACACATTCCCTGAGGAAAAGCACTGGGGCTTTAGGAAATTACAAGTTCCTCGGTGGGCTAGGCTGTTAATTTAAGCTGCATGGTGGGCCACAGGAGGCTGTGGGACTGGTGAGCAGAGGCCAGATAGACAGATGGTTTCTTGGCATTGAAGGACAACACCCAGGAATACAAACCTGCTGTTGAGTTACTTTGGTATCATCAGTATACCAGAGGAAGACCTCCTCCACTGGCAGAAATGGAAGGTAACCTGTGTTCTTGCTCACAGGCAGGTGGTAGACAGCACAATCTAATTGTTTTAGGCACAGCATCTCCAGGGAATATCTAATAAGGGTGATACTACTTTGAGATGGGATGCTGAGAACTTACTCTGTTGGCTGTCTTTGCTCTGAACTGGGTGGGGAACCAGGTCCCACCACATTTAAATGGCATTTTAATTAGATTATCAGGAGTGTGATTTTGCAAATTCTAAGGGAGGATTGGGTTTTTGGTGGCAGTGAAGTTAAATAACTAATGCTGAACCAGGGAAAATTTTCTTTAGTTAGACTTGCTAAGCAGCATTACGGGTGAATTTGGTGTTATTTGTCCTAGAAAGCTGCGTATTCTTTGGTAACTCCTGAATTTAAAAATCTCATAAAAATCAAAATCAAAATAAATAAAATAGGGGTGCCTGGGTGGCTCAGTTGGTTAAGCGTCCAGCGTCGGCTCATGCCACGATCCTGTGAGTTTTATGAGTTTGAGCCCCACACTGGGTTCTGTGCTGACAGTGCAGAACCTACTTGGGATCCCCTGTCTCCCTCGCTCTCTGCCCCTCCCCTGCTTCCTCTCTCTCCCCCCCCTTCTCTCTCAAAGATAAATAAACATTTAAATAAATAAATTTCCCCAGCGTGGTATTGTTTGCAGTTAAAACAAAAAATTCAAATTCCATGATGACTACTGTTCATTGAAGACCTACTATTTTCCAATTGCTCTGCCAAGTGCTTCCTAACCATTGCATGTATTCCAGCAGTCCTACAAGATAGGGCTTATCAGACATACTTTGCAGATGAAGAACTTGTAATTTTCTCAAGTTCACATGGCTGGTAACTGGCAGAGCCAGCACTAGATCCCTCATCAAATTTGTCTGGAGCCCATACTTTTCGATTCCTCCAGCCTGAGGCAAACTTTCATCTCTTCATTTTCTATTCTCACTGCTCCAAGATGTATCACAGGTAATTAAAAACCAAGACACTCTAGTCTAAGTCCTGAAAGCAGTCCTCATGAAGGACAGTGAATATGAGACTAAAGCACAGTTGGGGTATTGTTTGTGGGCTTCATTTAGTGAGGTGCCTTTTGACCTAGCCCTTTCCTGCAGTACAGCCCCTGTCTCCCAAGTATTCCCCAGTGTGCCCTGCTGTCAAAATTGGAACCTTCTTTGCTGACCAGCTCTTCACTGTGTCTGCCTGAGGGTGCACCCAGGTTCCTGTGATACAGACAGTCCTGAATCATCTGCCCTCCCCCTTAGAGCCTTCCATCTCTCTGCAGGTGTATCTTGGAGGTCGTTTCCCTCAGTGGAAGCAAGGACCATGAAGTTTATACACCTGATTACTACAGCACTGCCACCTATCCCTACAACAGCATCGAAGTATGTCCAAATGAGCTAGTGAATAGAGTCCTATTTCTTACAGAATGTACGGGTTCTTGGGATTTAACTAAAGTTGGATGGGGTGGAGCAGTGTAAATGACACAGATATTGTCAGTAGGATTCTATAGGGGTGTGTTATTTGACTGGCCACTGAACACATACACCAATGACTGAGCTTACCTCAATGGTCAGTAATCTAAGCCTCCCTTATAGTTTTTTAACCATGCAAATTACTCTGCAGCAAACATCTGATGCTGAATTCCTCAGAACCTAGAGGTTCTTCTCATAGGGGAAAAAAATGGTTTCTTGACAGACACACTAACTTCGAACAGCAAAGACTAAAATAATTGGCCCTCTTTCTGCTGCCTCTTATCTCAGTACTTGCCCCAGAGGAAAATGTTGGGTTGTCTTTGTACCTAATGGCTTCTGTAAAATTGTCCTGCACATTCAGTCATGCTGAGGGTTGCCCAGACTCACAAGGTAAAGTTTTGACCATGTGTCAGTAGAAAGAGAACATTCTCATCCTACAGAGAATCTAGAATTTATTTTAAAGGTGAGCACAGAAAGGTGCTATTGAGTGTAAAAGGTGAGCCCTCCTTACTGAGATTTTACAGGATCCTTTTGAAAATTAAATGTGATCCAGTATTGGAAAGAACGTGCCACATAGCAGGATTGGAATAATTGGCAGAATTGCAAGGCAAACTGGCCTCCTTAGAAACTCCCAAGAGGGAGCGTTGTTTCCACAACAAATTCTGATAATTGCTCTTTGTCTCTTTGTTGAGCACCTCCTGAGTTCCGGTTTATGGGAAAGGCTGCAAGTGTTCATGGACATCATGTCTTGCTCTTCTTCCGGGGCTGACAGGGAGACCACATTCCCGCCCTACTTAGGGAGAGTCATGTGACTACTATTGACACTGAAACAGGAACAGAAATGGTGTTTGTCACCTCCAGGCCCAGGTATTTGAGAGCCAGTATGTCTCATCTATGCTTTCTGTTTCATTCAGCAGCCAACCTTGAGACCCTTGTTGAGAAGTGGAATGATGGGAGCAGCCTGGACACCTGCCAGCTCACATCAGAGTTTGTGTGTATGAGAAACAAACTTATGTTGTTGCTGTGGTTTTCAATTTTATTTATTTTTTTTAATTTTTAATGTTTATTTATTTTTGAGAGAGAGACAGAGCATGAGCAGCAGAGGCCAGAGAGAGAGGGAGACACAGAATCTGAAACAGGCTCCAGGCTCTGAGCTCTCAGCACAGAGCCGGATGCAGGGTTCGAACTGAGATCATGACCTGAGCTGAAGTTGGATGCGTAACCGACTGAGCCACCCAGGTGCCCCTAATTTTATTGATTTTTAATGTTTTTACTTTTGAGAGAGAGTATGCATACAAGCCAGGGAGGGTCGGTGAAGGGGGGAACAGAGGATCCAAAGCCAGCTCCCTGCTGATAGCAGAGAGCCTAATGTGGGACTGGAACTCACAAACTGAACCGTGAGATCATGACCTGAGCGGAATTCTGTTCTGACTGAGCCACCCAGGAGCTCCCAAACTTTTGTTGTTTTAAGCCTTGGCAGGTTTGCTGTCCTGTCACCTATCAATCACTTTATCTGATTAATGCCCAGCTACTATCTTCATGGTTAGGTATATTTAAATATTTTAACAATAAAGGTAAGTTTAAGGTATTATATAACAAAGATAATAGTACATATGTTCTTGTAAAAAATTTTAGCAATACAGATAAATTACAATATCCTCTTTCCTCAAAAGTCAGCCCCCTCTTCAGAGGCAATCACAGTTAACAATCTGATGAGTGTCACGTTAAAGCTGATCTGAGACTTTTTCATATATAGATGTGCTATAAAAATACATTGAATTTTTAATATTTGTAATTAACAATGCATATGTTGTTCTGCCTCTTGACTTCGACTTAATAAAATGAATGCAAGATATTTCCATGACAGCAGAAATCGATCCATCACCCTCTTTTAACTACATTCTAGAATTCTTTTTTTTTATTTAATTTATTTTTTTATTTAATTTATTTTTTTAATTTACATCCAACTTAGCATATAGTGCAACAGTGATTTTAGGAGTAGATTCCTTAATATCCCTTACCCATTTGGCCCATCCCCCCTCCCACAACCCCTCCAGTAACACTCTATTTGGTCTCCTTATGTAAGAGTCTCTTATATATTTGTCCCCTTCCCTGTTTTTATATTATTTTTGCTTCCCTTCCCTTATGTTCGTCTGTTTTGTATCTTAAAGTCCTCATATGAGTGAAATCATATGATAGTTGTCTTTCCCTGACTAATTTCACTTAGCATAATACCTTCTAGTTTTCTTTTAAAATTGGTTTATTGGGGGGTGCCTGGGTGGCTCAGTTGGTTAAGTGTCCAACTTCGGCTCAGGTCATGATCTCATGGTTCGTGGGTTCGAGCTCCACATTAGGCTCTATGCTGACAGCTCAGAGTCTGGAGTCTGCTTCGAATTCTGTGTCTCCCTCTCTCTTTGCCCCTCCCCAGCTTGCATTCTGTCTCTCTCTCTCTTTCAAAAATAAATAAACATTTAAAAACTAATAAAATAGGTTTATTGGGATATACTTTACAAAAACCAGCTCATACTTAATATGTACAGTTTGATGAGTTTGGACATATGTATACATCTGTGAAATCATCATGATTAAAGTAATAGACATAACTGTCATGTCCAAAGGGTTCCTTGTGGTCCTTTGGTGGTTTTTCTAAAAGCACTTCACATGAAATCTCTGAAAATGTTAAGTGCATAATACAGTACTATTAACTGTAGGTACAATGCTTGTTGCACACCAGATCTTTAGAACTAATTCAGCCTGCATATCCGAAACTTTATATCAGTAGAACAACTCCCCATTTACCCTTTATCTTGGTCCCTGGTAACCACAGTTATATTTTCTGATATTACAAGTATGATGATTTTAGGTACCTTGTGTAAGTGGAACCACGCAGTATTTGTCCTTCTGTGGCTGGCTTATTTCACTTAGCATGATGGCCTTCAGGTTTACCTATGTTGTTGCAAATGGCAGGATTTCTCCTTTATTTTTTTTTTACTTCTAAAAATGTTTATTTATTTTGAGCAAGAGAGAGAGAGCATGCTACAGAGAGCACATGAATGAACGGGGAAGGGTCAGAAAGAGAGGGAAAGAGAGAATCCCAAGGAGGCTCTGTGCTGCCTGCGCAGAGCCCAACTTGGGGCTCCATCTTACAAACCAAACCGTGAGATCATGACCTGAGCTGAAATCAAGAGTTGGATGCTTAACCAACTGAGTCACTCAGGAACCCCAGGATTTCCCCTTTAAAGCAGGATAATACTCAACCGTGTTGATGCAAAATGAACAAACCTTTTTTTTTTTTTTAAATTTTAAAGGAACAGAGTTTTATTTGAGCCCCAAATTGGACAGCTGCCCCAGATGGACAATCTTCATAAAGAAGAGAACGTTCCAGGGAATGAACATTTGGTGCAGGGTTATATATGTTTGTTTGTTTGTTTTTACAGACTTACACATCATCATAACAAAGGACATTATAGAAAGTGACATACTTTACCTTATGTTTGTAGTAGGTGCAAGGCTGTGTGAATTTAATCTTGTGGGAAGAATGTTCCTTTTTTCATTGTTTTGTTTTAGTGAAGCAGATGTACAGTGTGATCTGGCCAGAAACAGAGCTCATGCTTCAAGGTTTTGCCGAATCATTTGGACCTTGGTTAATGTTAACTTTCCTTTATTTCATCAACTGTGTGTAGGCATGTATATATATTTATTAAAATATATAAATATATATATTTATATTTTCTTTATCCATTTCTCTTCAATGGACATTCAGGTTATTTCCATAACTTGGCTCTTGTGGATAGTGCTACAAGGAGCATAAGAATGCAGATAGCTCTTTGAGATCCTGATTCCATTCTTTTGAGTCTATGTACCCGGAATGAGATTGCTGGATCATATGATAGTTCTAGTTTTAATTTTTTGAGTAACTTTCATGCTGTTTTCTATAGTGGCTTACCGTTTTATATTCCTACCAACAGTGTGCAAGGGTCCAATTTTGCTACAGTCTTGCCAACACTTACTTTCTTTTTCTAATAATAACCATCCTAACTGGTATGAGGTGAAATTTCATTGTGGTTTTGATTTGCATTTCCCTCATAATTAGTGATGTTGAGCGTCTTTTCTTAGAACTTTTGGCCTCTTACAGGAGAGATCATCAGAAAGAAGATAGGAGAAATCAGGGTATTCGAAGTCTTGACAAAGACATTAACCATGGCAATTCAAATCATCATGTTCCAAGCCTTCCCCAAAAAAGAAAGAACAGGTAAAGATCATCCTACTTACATTTGTGCAATAATTAATTTAACTATTCTCCTCCTAATGGACATATAAATTGTTCCCATTCGTTGCTATGATTAACAGGACTGAAATCAACCTCTTTGAACATAAAATCTTGGGCAAATGTGCATGCTTTCTCATAGGAAGGATGTAGCAAAGTACAAGCTTGATTACACTCACCTGCTTTAAAGATTGGGAGCTTTTACAAGTATTGTTGAACTTCTGTTCAAAAAATTCTGTACCACTTCATAGTCTGTCCAGTTAATGTGTATGAATGTCTTACATCCTCAGAGGCATTTTATTTCATCATACTTGGAAATTTTGGTCAAACTTGGGGATAAAAGATAGTGTCTCATTATTGTTCTACTTCCTTTTTTCCAAACAGGTTGAATATAAAATTCAGTTAATACAGAGTGGGATTTCTGCATGAATGTCTAGAGTGCCCAGATGTTTCTAGGCATACTTTATATATTGAAATACCAGTAAAATATTTCTCCTTTACTTTGAAAAGCAGGAACTTGACAGAATGATCAGTTGTTGAGCAATGGCACCAGGTAGGATACTCTTAGGTAGTGAAGGTCAGAGGTCAGAGCAATAGCCCGAGTCCATGAGAGAGAGACCACATGTAAAACCTCATTTGGAAAGCCCAGGGAAGCCTGGCGGTCAGCATTTTGGATCTAGAGTTGAGCTGAAAGTGCTCAAAGAACCATAAGGAATAGAGGTGCGAAATCTAGGTAGAGGGTCCAAGAACTTCTGTTAATAGGTTTGGCAAATCTCTGAATTGCCACCACCAGCTGAAGTCGTGAGGTGGTCTCAATGGGCAGGTTTACTGGATGAAAGGACTAAAGGCATGCCAGATACCCCAACCTGCCTCTGAAGTCTCCTGGCCCAAAGTCAGGCAGAATATAGATGGCTTTTCTGCGTCACCCAGTGGTGCTGCACATGCTGGCTCCCGGGAGGGCTACATCTCTTGGCTACTGTGGTGGTGCCAGTGCTACAGGCCGGGTGCAGTGTTGATGGCTGTAGGACACTGGCACTTCTCCCCATGTGCAGTGCCCTGCCCACTGAGTTGGGGGGCAGTATGAGTGGGCAGGTTTGGTAACTGCTGACAGTTGAGACAGGCTAGGAGTACCAGTGAGCAGTGGAAGGTGCCTACCAAGAAGGTGAAAATTGGGGGAGGTGTTCTTAGGCCAATTGCCTCCATGATTCTACAGATAAAGGGCTGTGGACATGTCTGGAAAAGATCCAGATGGTATCTCCAACTCCATGTCCTTCGAGTGTCCTCCATGGTTCCTGAGTTCCTGGCACACCAGAGGCCAGATGCCTTATGGCTGTATTTGGTGACTTACTTTGCCACCAGATACTTCCTAGAGTAAGAGGTTGACTCAGAATGCAGACATTAGTAGGGTGGATGGAGAATCTGTCATGTTGGCATAGTTTATTAAATTGACCATGGATGATAGGGATCCATGGAGTCCAGAGCTCTATCTTTATGGTTGTAATAACCTAGAGTTGATGTACTTGAAAAAAAATTCTGTGCTACCCATCTCCAGGTTATCACATGATCTGTAGCACAGTGTAAATCATTCCCACAGTGTGGAGAGGATTTGTGTTGCTAAGAAAGTTGCATTATCTCGCCTAAGTGGCAACTGAGTGAGAGTAATGTACAGTGAAGGGGACAAGAAATTGGGTTCACTCCCCTGTATTAGAAATTTAATAGAAGTTGTATTCTCCCATTAGCAGTTTTTTCCCCTTTTATTTGTTACTGCTGCTTCATCTTTTCCACCAATCATAACACACATTACTCCTTGCCTCTCCTTCCATATTTGCATAAGTAAGTCTCATATCCACAATCTTTATATAGCTCTGCATTTTATTTTCAATCACTGCATCTATCAGAAGCATATTATTATCAGTTGGCCCAATCAACTGCAGTAAACCCCAGAAATTGTGTCCTTTAAGGACAGAAAACTGGACGCTGGGGGATGCAAATAATTGTACAAGTTACAGCCTCCCTATTTAAAATCTTTTATTTTGAAATAATATAAGACTTACATAAAAATTGTAAAACTAATGCAGTGAGTTCCTGTGGCTCTTACAACCAAGTTCAGCCAAACAAATCTGTTTATATTGTAACCGTTCATTTACCAGAGCTCATAAATTGACATTGATAGAGTAGTATTTAACTGCAATCAAATCTGGATTTCATGAGACATAAACAGGCAATCACTGCTTTTTGTTAGTTATATGCCAAAGAAAACAAAACCTAAAGACACTTTGTTCCCTTGTCTAAATTTGTATGAATTCTACCAAAATACAGACACAGGAATTTCCCAGAAACCCAAAGAAACTCCCTATGTTCCTTCTTTTTGGCGGTTTATTTTGTTTATATTTTTTCATCATGATAAGTGTACTCTTTAATCTCCTCTCTCTATTTGACCCATCCCCCCCACCACCTCCCCTCTGGTAACCATGTTTGTTCTCTATGGTTAAGAGTCCGTTTCTTGGTTTGTCTTTTTTCCTTTGCTTGTTAATTCCACCATGAGTGAGACAATATGGTATTTGTCTTTCTCTGACTTGTTTCACTTAGCATGATACTCTAGCTCCATCTTTGTCATTACAGACGCAGGAATTTCATTCTTTTTATGGCTGAATAATATTCCTCTGTGTGTGTCCCACATCTTCTTTATCCATTCATCAATCGATAGACACTTGGGCTGCTTCCATAGTTTGCTATTGTAAATAACACTGCACTAAACATCGGGGTGCATGTATCCCTTTGAATTAGTGTATTTGAATTTTGGGGGTAAATACCCAGTAGTGTGATTATTGGACCATCAGGTGGTTCTATTTTTAATGTTCCTTCTTTATAACCACATCAGTATAATCCTTGGCAACCACTGACCTATTCTGTGTTGGTATCATTTTTTTGGGAAATGTTAGACAAACGGAATTAAAAATTACATAATTTTATGAAATGAACTTTTTCAGGTGGCATCATGTACTTGAGATATACCCAAATTGTGAGGATAAATACTATATCCCTTTTGCTTGCTGAATAGGATTCCCAATACAACAGTTTATCCATCTAGCCATTGGAGGAGACTGGAGTTCTCTCTAGTTGGGGCTATTACAGATACTGTTGTTAGGTTCATTTGTGTCTGGTGTGAACATTTATTTTTATTTCTCTAGGGTAAATTTTCAGAAAGGGCTTGTTCTGTCATACAGTAAATCTATGTTGAAATTTTTTCTTTAATGGTCATTTTTTAGAGTAGAAGAGGGGCACAGAGAAACAGAGACACAGAATCCGAAAGCGACTCCAAGCTGTCATCACAGAGCCCGACATGGGACTCAAACTCAAGAGCGGTGAGATCATAACCTGAGCCACTCAGGTGCCCCAGTATGTGTTTAGGTTTATAGGAAGCTAGTAAATTGATTTCCAGAGATCCTAGAGCATTTTATTTCTCACCATCAATGAATGACAGATCTAGTTGTTCCATATCCTCATTAGCCCTTGAGATTTTCAGTAATTTGTTTTACCTATTCAAGTAAGTACGTAGCATTTGTCACTGTGGCTTAAAATTATATTATACCAATGGATAATGATGTATTTTTTCAGCTCCTTGTTTATAATCCAAATATTCTTTCTGGTAAATGGTGTGTTTAAGCCTTATGCCCATTTTTTAAAAATTTATTCATTTTGAGAGAGAGCGAGCCACAGGGGAGGGGTGGAGAGAGATAGAAAGAGAGAATCCCAAGCAGACTCTGTTCTGTCAGTGCAGGGCCCAAAGTAGGGCTAGAACTCACAAACCATGAGATAATCACCTGAGCTGAAACCAGGAGCCAGACACATAACGGACTGAGCCATGCAGGTACCCCATTATGCCTATTTTCTAATAAGATTGTTGCTTACTGTTAAATATGGAGATCTTTTGGGGGGCAGGCAGGGGTGGGTGGGGGAAGATACAAGTATTTGATTACGTAGGTGATTTGCAAATATTTCCCCCCAGTATGTGGTGGAGATGAACTGGGTGTCTTAAAGATGCTCCATTCTGTAGCCTGCAATAAATGCATATGACAACATCAACAAAGGAAAATTTTTCAAGTTCTGCCCCTATATCTTCCCAGTGTGTCCTGTGACAAACCGTTCCTACTCCTTCATTGTGTGAATATGAAAGAGCACCAGAGACCAATGGTATCAGAATCCATGGGGTTATATAAGGTCAGCACATGTGAAACCTCTTTAGAGATAAGTACGGGCCTTTATTATTATTTTAATATAGTGTAAATCACACTTAGTAAGGCTAGTATTTTTTTCAGCAAACTTGTGTAATGGTGTGTATATACACAGGCATGCATTCTCACGAACACACAAAATTGGTAGATACTTGTGTGTGTAATCACCGTGAGACTTTTCTAACCAAGAAGGTTGCTCTGCTGGTGTAGTTCCTTTTGCTCAAATATAAAATGAATGTGCATTATAAAGTCAGACTGCTGAAAAGAATGCAAGGAATGCTTCCTGGTGACCTTCTGGGCTGCTTCTTAACACATGGAGCTACTCTTTTGCCTTGACTTCCAAGAAGCATACTCTACAGAGCACTTCAGTGGCCTTGTCAGCAAACTCAGTGTCACTAATGGTGGCACAGCTTGAAAGGTGGCAGCAGTCACCTTAGCCTGGTCTCCAGATAACTCTCCCTGGGCATGACCTTCATGAAGGGCAACTACCCCACTGAGGAACAGATCTAGAATTCCTGAATAGAATGGGTGCATAGGCTGAGAGGAAGCATTTCTTCTGTGGGAGCCCAGGAAGCTCACCACCAGAGATTTGGTGCAGCAGAAGTACCTGGGGTGCCAGCCAGAGATCCACCATGCTCTGGGCTCCTGTGGGGCCCGAAAGCCCATGTGGAGACCGGAAAGAGTCAAGTCCTGGAGGTTTGAGAAAGCTCACTTAGAATGTCCACTTTTCCTTCCCATACAAAGATGATGAGGCTTTCCAAAGTGAGGGAGAGAGAGCAAAAGGGATTTGTAGCAAGGGTGGCTGTTTCTTTAGTTTCTGTAGTTTGTGGTTGAACTCTGCAGTCTCAGGGTTCTCTTCCCCACACACTACACTACCCTTATGTCTCCACACACAGACACGGCTCTGCTCTCCTTTCCCATCTTCCTCCCGCGCACACACACACTGACTGCATTTTCCCTCCCCATTCCCCCTCGCCCACCCTCCACACACAAACTACAGTATCCATGTCCATCTTTCTCTTCTTGTCACCACTTAAACTACACATTTCCTTTTCTTCCCTTCCCTTCCCATATACACCCTATACTGTCTCCCTTTCCTGCTTTATCCTTCCCTCCGCCACACACATAACTATAGTATTCCTACCCTTTCTCCACACACAGTACACAATCCCTTTCCTTCTCTCCCTGCACACACACAATGCACTGCCCCTTCCCTTCTCCACACAACCCCCCCAAACACTACACCGCCTCGTCTCATTTTCCAAACTACCCTGTCCCATTCCCTCTATTCTCTTCCCTGTCCTTCTTTGTTTCTACATGCAGACACTATCCTTTCCCTTTCCTTCTTTCTGCATTCATCTACACTAAGCTATCCCTTTTCTTCCCAAGTCCACACATGCACACTAGAGTCCCTTTCTTTCCCTTCTCCACACATTCCACTTCCTTTCAACATGCACACCCCACACTATCTTCCCCTTGCCCCCCCACACTAACACACAACTGCGCTGTCCTTTCCCATTCCCTATTCAACCACATCACGTTCTTCTCTCCCCCTCCCATACACAACTCCCACACTAGCCCCCAGGTACTTGTTTTACTCCTCCGTCCTTCTCACAGGCTACAATCCTTTCCCATTTTCCCCTTCCCTCCTCCACACACTACGCTATCCCTTGCCACACTTCCCATCTTTTCTCCACATCCATCCACACACTACACTGTTCTTTTCCTTTACTTCCTTTCCATTCCATTCTCCACTACACTCTCTTCCCATTTTTCCCTTCCCCACATACACATGACACTATGCTATTCCTTCCCTCTCGTATGTTACCTTCCCTATTTTTCTACACACACAGACACTATACTCTAGCTTTCCTTCCCTCCCTTCTTCCACACACTCCCCACTACTCCTTCCCTTCTCTGCACAAAGACACACACAACTTTTCTCTTCCATTCTTTCCTCACCCAAATTATAGTATCCCTGCCCCTCCCAACTAAACTGTGCATTTCATGGTCTCCTCTTTCCATTGCACACATACATTCTACAGTATCCCTTCAATTCCCGTTCTCCACATAAATACCACTATGCTATCCCTTCCCAATTTTCCCTTCACTTCCCTTTTCTACAAACATACGCATGATACCCCATCCCTTCTCTTCCCTGTTCCTTACCCACACATACACACTACACTCTTCCTTCCCTTTCCTTCTCTGCACAAACGTTCTACACTATCCCTTCTCCAAACAACATACATGACGCTACAATATCTCTTCCCTTCTTTCTCTGCTCACCCACACTCCACTATTCCTTCTCTTCCCTCCCTTCACACTATCTGCTCCCTCCCCTTTTCCCATGTATGCACACATTATACTCGCCCTCCTCCCCACCAACACACATACTTAATACACTAACTTTCCTTACCACCCTCCCCCACCACACGTATAGTACCTCCTGCCTTCCCTACTCTATGCACACACGTTACACTCTCCCTTCCCTTCTCCACAGAAGATACTACATTATACTACAGTCGCATGTTTTCCCTCCCCCTCATCCAACACTACAGTGTCCCTTTCAGCACACAAACAATAGACTACCTCTCTTGCCATTCTCTTTCAGGTCTGTCTTTTGTTGTTATGCAGACGTTCAGTCAACTCTTAGTTCTGCTTTGAAGGAACTGTGCTATAAATAGGTGTAAATTTGGTGTCTCCATGGAGGAGGTGAGTTCAGAGTCTTCCTACCTTGCCATCTGGGACCAGAACTCTTGTATTATGTCAGGTTTACAAGTAGGAGACAGTAATTTCAAAAGAAATTTGGCAATTCTTCCTCCTTATTTTAGGATATCAAACAGGATATCACTGCACTGAGTAGCTGTTTCTCTGGAAATTTGTTTGGCTTGAAAGATCTTTGACTCATGGCTTTCCTAATACTTTCAGTCCATCACTCTGTAAAATTAAAAGATGCATGTGTGAATTGACTTATCTAAGAAAGTAGGAGAAATTAAAATTTAAATTAGTTAACATGCTCATTTATTCTCTACACATTCACTGAACATGTGCTCTTTGGAAGACATGTAGATATTCTAGGGGTGGCTATGGATTTTGTGTCTAAGAGCAGTTGGAAATTCTATCAAGGTAGTATAAAAAGGATGAAAGAGATTCAAATCCAGGTGAGAGCAGCTACATGTCCTTTTGGACATTTGAGAAACCAATCTTAGCTATGTGGTGGGTGAGGTCAGACTGTGGGAGACCCTCAGATTGTGTGTCTCAGCGTTAAGAGACTAAAGAATAAAATATAGAATGACTCTTCATACTCTTTTTAAAAATATTTTTAAATGTTTATTTTGGGGGGGGATGGAGAGAATAGTAAGCAGGCGTAGAACCCAATATAGGGCTCCATCCCATGACCATGAGATCATGTCCTGAGCCAAAATCAAAAGTCAAATGCTTAAATGACTGAACTACCCAAGCACCCCTCGTCCCCCCCCCCATTGCTCTTGAATCCTGGATAAACTAGGAAGAAAGTTTCCACTGGATGAGGCAAGGTAGGTGTTATAAGTACTTGTCTCAGTGCATTTGATCACAGTTAGTGAAATAATTGTTTTATATTCTCACCTGCAAATACATGCTATCTTCTGTCAAGGAAAGATGAGGGTTTCCTGGCTGGTTCAGGTGGGAGAATATGTGACTCTGGATCTTGGGGTTGTGAGTAAGAGCCCCAGGATGGGCATAGACATTACTTAAAAAATAAAAAGGAAGGATGACTCCAAGGGTGAATACAAGCACCCACAAGATGGAGGTGACAGCTAGGGGAATTATCCATAGTCTTTGAAATCTAATAAAGGAACTGACAATATTTCCTCAGTGGTATTTTAGAAGTGCTACTGTCCGCTGCCTCTTGTACCTCCCATTTTCTTATTTCTAAACAAGAGTGTCTCCTGTCCTGCCATTGCACATCGGATGTGTTAGGACAGATGACCTGTCTCCTTGCTCCATAGGCCCACAAACAGAGTTTTACTCTGCTTAATAGACTTCCTCCCAAGAGCCTCATTATATGCAGCTACACTTAGAGATTTAGATGATGAGACTTGAATTTCGAGCTGATGTTGTAATGGGATAAGACGTTTTGGGATCTTCAGAGAGTTTTGCATAAAGTAGGGACATGAGATACTGGGGCCCAGAGGTTGGCCTGTGGTAGAAAGAATCACCTTATAACAAAGGTGATGAGATGTCACCCCCATGACTATATCATGTTATATGTGTTGGGGAAATAATTAGAAACAAACAATAATGCTGACTCAAAAATTTGTCTCCACAAAATAGATATAAAATAAAAACCAATCAAACTTAGTAAGGAGAGACCTTTCTTCATAGAATTTTCCTTTTGGAGGGAGGAGTATACAAAGCTAGGAAGAACGGGATACAGGGAAGCAGGCTCAAGGGCGGTGTGATTGGGTAGAAGATCAGAGAATGTTTACCCTGAGGCCAGCGTGTTCACAAGAGGGGTTGCAAGAGCATTTTGTTTCAAATGATCAGTGTCCACAAGCATTTGAGCTAATTATTTATGAGGCCAAGAATGGGATTTCTGAGAATCTGTGTCTGGCCTTATCATAGGTAAACAAAGGATACCATGAGTCTTACCTAAGTGATTTGGAAGATAGATCTTTGAGTCAAGCTGTTTCCTGGAACACAAAGAACATGTGAACTGGTTAAACTTCACTGTTTTCCCGGATCACAAGGCTCAGGTAACATTCAACATTATCATGTGGGAAAGAACAAAGAAATCTCACTCTTCTATCCTGCCAAGCAGATACCACCCACTATACACACATTCTTAAGAGAAAAGATAACTAATCCCCAGGAAGACTTGTCTCCATTTGTCACACATATTTGTTCCTAAATGTATCTAGTCATTGGGGTGGTCCTCTGTGTTAGCCTTTATTCAAAAAGAAACATTTCTGGGATGTAAAATTGGTAAGAAGCTTCTTTAGAAAAAGTGTAAATAGAAAACCTTTCTCTTTTAAAAGTTAAAGTAAATGCTATTTAAAAAGAGGCGGGTGTGGGGTGCCTGGGTGGCTTAGTCGGTTAAGTGTCTGACTCTTGGTTTTGGTTTGGTCATGATCTCATGGCTTAGTGGGTTTGAGCCCCACATCAGTCTCTCTGCTGTCAGCACAGAGCCTGCTTTGGATCTTCTGTCCCCCTTTCTCTCTGCCTCTCTCAAAAAAAAAAAAAGAAAAAGAAAAAAGACTGGGGAAGTGTCATAAAACTTTTTAGTTTTTAATTTATTTGTCCTGATAATACCCTCCCTTCGTTACTACAGAATAGTACAAGTACAGTTTTAGAAATTATCTCCTTGCCATTTCTACCTTTCTCTGGGCAAATTGCAGCCATCTATATAGCCAATAAGTCATTAGTAAATTATAAAGCAATGCAATTACAAGAATAAAGTAGGATCAACTCAGTACATTATTTGCCTTGGGGGAAAACTTCAAATATTTCATACTAATAGCGAATGGTTAAAGCAGATTCTTGATTATCAGTGTGCAAAACTTCTTCATCATACATGAACTTTACACACTGTTGTGATGCTTTACTGCTTCAGCTTTCAAATAATTAACTATCTGCATAGTATTTAGTAATTCCTTATAAAATATTACCCAATCTAAGCCTAAAGGGGAGCTTAACTCCAGAGCCTGGTAATCTAAATTTTTAACTAAGAGTTGTATTTCTCCCGAGTTTCCTTTAGTCACAGAAGTAACATCTACATTCAATAATTGCTCCATCTCCCCAAAGAATTTTTCCCACACATGAAACACCGACACTCATGGCCATTATCTAGTATGAAAATCTGATTAAGAGACACTTGTCAGGGGCCCCTGGGTGGCTCAGTCAGTTAAGCATCTGACTTGATTTCTGCTCAGGTCACGATCTCTGGGTTTGAGATTCAGCCCTATTTCCACTCAGCCCTGGGTGTGGAGCCTGCTTGAGTTTCTGTCCTTCACCGGCTCGCTCACATGCACATGTGCACCTCTCTCTCTCAAAAAGTTCCTATCAACGGGTACAGTTTGAACTTGACTCAGGTTTTAAGCCTCGAGGACAAGCCTTATGAATAATAGCATTTGTCTATCAGTATCTATTGGGACTGGAGAGAACTTGTATCCCCAAATCTGATCTGTCCTCCAAAGCCTCTATTCATAAGTAATCTATTTGTTACAGGCAAGGACCTGCTGGGTGGGCCATACAGTCCACACGGTGCCTGCAGCACAGGGAAAGGTATTTCCCTCAGCTTGGAGCCCAGCTCTCATGCTGCTCATAGCTGTTAAATGCCTGGCTACCCTACCTTAAAAGAAAAGGCTAGTGATCCCAATAGGAAGGGCTGGTTTTTCTCATATTGAAGTAAAAATAAATTGTAAATTATGTGGTCTTTTGGGTAACCTTCCCATGTTGACATTTATCAGTTTAACATCTTTTTTTTAAGTTGATTTATTCATTTTGAGAGAGAGAGAGAGCCCAATGCAGGGCTTGATCTCAGGCACCAGAAGATCATGACCTGAGGCAAAATCAAGAGTCTGAGGCTCAACCAACTAAGCCAGCCAGGCGCCCCAGCTTAACACCTTTTTTTTATTTGCTTCCTGCCAAGTGACTAGTTCAACCACTCTTGATCCTGTTGCTTTCATATGAAGGCATGGCTTTTTATTCAAGTTCTCAGTTATTCCATAATGTTTATCATCAGTGCTTTCCTGTTTACCTAGCGTGTGGATGACATGGGAATTTTGTAGGCAGAATCTTGACTAAGAAGTAAAATGGACCCAGGCTACAGCATGAGATACACAAACCTGTGTCCTCAAACAGAGCAGGTGATTAATTAGCATACCTGTTCTTTGTTATTAGCATAACAAACTTCTGCCTTAGTCCCCTCATGCAGGGAAATCCACTAATGAAGGGAACCACCACACATGTAAAAGATCACTGCCTCTTTCCTTCTAGGACTTGATTTGATGTAGGGAAGAATAAAGAAAAGCAGGGGTGCAGAGAGGGGGATAGCTGAGAAAGGGAGAGGGGTTCTATAAAAGAGAATGTACCTTTAATTCTCATTTCCTCTTCCATTTTTTCCAATATTTCCTTCTGGATATTTAACTCATATTTAACCTTCCTGTAAGAATGGCATGAATTCCATACATACCAATACCTCATTTGGTTGAGATGAGGACCTTTTGAGAATCTCTGCAAATATATTAATTTATACAAATTAAAAGGCCACTGCAAAGCAAGATTCTTGTAGGTATACCATTCCTAATGTGACAGATTACATGTTAAAGACAACATTCCCAGCTTCCCATAGTTTTCCATAATCAAACCTAATGTGATCCTGGGAGTTTAGAGCCCATATCATCATGCTTCTTTAATAATAAAATCTCTAATTCAGAGAGGTTAGTTTTTCTGACAAGTATTCCAAAAGAACAGAGAGCTAGAAGGAAGACTTAATAAGTTAAGGTCTCTTACTTGACTCTTGTGTGTCCAGAGAACTTCTGCTTATTCATTCAATTCAGGAACTTCCAGAAGTCTTATCCTCATTGCCCAATTTGTTGGGTAGTGAACTAAAAACAAAATCTCCTGCCAACTCACAAAGGCCTCTCCACGAAACATAGGAAAGAGAGAAAACAGTTTTATTATTTAATAAGCACTAAACCAGAATAGGACACCCATGACAATGCTAAAAAGATTAATGAGACAGAAAGAGGAGATCTCACCCTTTTATGTAGCCAAACAGATACAACCCATTATATCCATGATCTTAAGATAACCTTAACAGCACCATTTACTACACCTAATTCATCCTAAATTCACCTGATAATTTGGGGTGGGGGAGAGCATCTTTGTTAGCTGACTGCCTTTATCCAAATGGGAGAAAAGAAGACAGGTGCTCAAGTTAAACTTTCAGAGAGACTGGGAAATAGGGGTACTATCTTAATGTTTACATTTCAAGGGAATGACTTCCAGTTACCTGAGAATAAATTCCTGGGCTGTAAATAGGCAAGAAGGTTATTCAGCTTTTAAGAGTTACAAAGATCTCAATGAAGCAGAGGAAGAATTTACAAGTTGTTTGATGTTTGAGAGAGCATGAGCAAGGGAGAGAGAATCTTTTTTTGTTATTTTTTAAATGTTTATTTACTTTTGACAGAGAGACAGAGTGTGAGCCGGGAGGGGAAGAGAGAGAGGGAGACACAGAATCTGAAGCAGGCTCCAGGCTCTGAGCTGTCAGCACAGAGCCCAACGTGGGACTCAAACTCACAAACCATGAGATCATGACCTGAGCCGAAGTCGGCGCTTAACCAACTGAGCAACCCAGGTGACCTGAGAGAGAATCTTAAGCAGACTTCATGCTAACGGTGGATCCTGGCAGGTAGCTGGATCCCATGACCCTGTGATCATGACCTGAGCTGAAATCAAGAATCACATGCTCAAATGATGGAGCCAACCAGGCACCCCAAGAATTTACCAGTTTTCTAAAACAAATGCTCCAAAAGGAGTCTCATTTCTTGTGTACCAGAATGAATTTTTTTTAATTATAATAGACATTTTATTAGTTTCAGGTGCACAACATGAGTCAATATTTGTACTTTTTTATTTTAAATTTTTATTTGCTCTTGTGTTAATCACAGGGGGGATGGGAGTCCCCTGACTCTGGATATTATATAAGACTCCATTTTGCTAGCAGAAATGTTCTTGCTATGCTGGTGGCCCTGAAGAAAAACCCTGTCCTGCTGTGAAGTACTTGTGGAGAGGGCCAGTATGGAATGGGTCACATGTCATGGAATTGCAGGATGACCTCCAATCAACAGCCATCAACAACAACATGAGCAACCACAAAAACTAACTTTTTAGCACTACTGCCAACAAAGTGAGTGAGTTGGATTTCTCTCTAGTTGGCCTTCAGATGAGAACATAGCTCAAATGACACCTTTAATGCAGTCAGGTGAGACTTTAAAACAGGGAGCACAGTTGACTTTTAGCTGGATGTCTTACACATAGAAAATGTGAGATAATAAATTTGTGTTTATCCTGCTAAATTGGTGCTAGTTTGTTACATAGGAACAGTAGAAAGTGAATACAAGAATAGTCAACCATATTTACCTAGATATTAACTCTTTGCTTCCGTCTTCCTTCATTCCTTGTATACCAAGGGATACAACCCCTGAAGGGGTTACCTGGTGACAGGAAAAAATAGGATCATGAAACATTTGAGTAAGTAACTGGGAACTATTCACTCTGTCAAAGCTGAAGGTAACTGAAAGGAAGAATGTGGAGCTAAAGTGAAGGAGGGCCTTGTTCTGGGCTGAGAGCTGCCCATGATCATGAGTGTATTAATGAGATAACTAAGACAGCATCCTCCTCCTCCCCTCAACTTCAGACCCTGGGAACTTATTTCTGAGTGACTCTTTGCACATACACATTTAAGGACAGACTGTCAGAATAAAGTCTTTCTCACTAGAATTCCAAATACCAGGGAGATGGTGGCAAGTCTCCTTTTACACTGATCCAGGGTACAACCTGCCTCAACTGGTAGGAGTTCACTTCCTAGAGGAGGAGGCGCTCATAGTGAACACATCCAACACTGTCTGTCCACTGTGGAAACACAGTCACTCGCTGCTTCCTGACTTCCCTCCACTCAGAGTAGCCCTGATGACAACAAGGAGAGAGATCTCCTTGTTCCCTAAGTACAGTATGAGATTCCCCCCTGATAAAAAGCAGAATATGCAGGATAACTCCACATGGGCAGAAAAATGGGGAGAGATCCAAAAAGACCTCCATAGATATTTTACCAAAGAAGACATACAGATCGTCAACAGACCTATCAAAAAATGTTCAACATCACTAATCATTAAGGAAATGCAAATCAAAACCACAGCAAGGTATCACCTGTTAGAATGGCTAAAATCAAAAGGACGATAAAAAGTGTTGGGGAGAATGTGCAGAAAAAGTAACCATCATGTGCTGTTGATCAGAATGTAAATGGGTACAGCAACTGTGGAAAACAGTATGGAATTCCTCAAAACATTAAAAGTAGAAATACCATAGGGTCCAATAATTCTATTGGGTATTTACCCAAAGAAAACAAAAATACTAATTCAAAAAGATATATCCAGCCCCTGTTTATTGCATTATTTACAACAGCCAAGATAAGAAAGCAACCTAGGTGTTTGTCATTAGACAAATAAGGAAAATGTGAGGTGTACACACACTGGTATAAACTCAGCCATAAAAAGGAGGAGGGGCACCTGGGTGGCTCAGACAGTTAAGTGTCTGACTCTTGATTTCAGCTCAGATCATGATCTCATGGTTCATGAGATCAAGCCCCTTGTGGAACTCTGCACTGATAGCAAAGAACCTGCTTGGGATTCTTTCTCCTGCTCGCTCTGTCTTAATAAACTTTTCTTAAAGATGTCATTTGAGACAACAGATGGACCAAGAGAGTATTATGCTAAGTGAAATAAACTCAGACTAAGAAAGACAAATACCATATGATTCCACATGTAAGTAAAATCTAAAAAAAAAAAAAAAATCCAAAAACAAATGAACATACATAAAGCAGAATCACACCTATAAATAGAACAAAATGATGGTTGCCAGAGGTGGGGGATGGGTAAAGGGGAGATAAGGGGTTACAGGTGTGGAATAAAAAAATCATGAGAATAAAAGGCACAGCATATGGAATATAGTTAGTGATATCATGGGATAGATGGTAGCTATACTTGTGGTGAGCATAGCATAATGTATAAATTTGCCAATTCACTAAAGTGTACACCTGAATTTAATGAAACATTCAGTGACAACTACACTCCAAAAAAAAAAAAAAAAAAAGTCAAGTGTTAAAAAAAGTGGGGGGAGAAGCCCAGGCTCCCAATTTTCTCCCTCCATGGCAGGAGTCCTCATTCTGGTGGAGAAGGAGGTAGGACACTGCTCCCATCACATCTGCATTAGATGGGACTGTCTCTAAGTTCCTAACAACTTCTTGGTTCTCTTCAGTGTGTCTGTCATCAATACCTGACCCCTGGTCACTACTGTCTTGAATGCTACTGTCCAGGTTATGCTTTCTTAAGGTCCCGAGATTGACGGGTCAGTCGGGGACTAGCAGAGGTAGATGAAATGAATGGATGATGGGCCCAGGTAGTCTTCTTTTGAGCCAGTGCTAAGTAGCTGAGCACTACTCTGAAAATGAAGGCCCACAGTGGCATCCAGGCCAAATATTGGTTTATATTGGCAAATATAGCACCAGTTTTTAATTACTACATTTTTAATGTTTATTTTTCAGAGAGAAAGACAGACTGAGAAAAAGGGCAAGTCAAAGAGGGACAGAAAGAGAAGGAGACACAGAATGTGAAGCAGGTTCCAGGCTCTGAGCTGTCAGCACAGAGCCCGATGGAGGACTCAAACCCACCAACCACAAGATGATGACCTGAGCTGAAGTTGGATGCTTAATTGACTGAGCCACCCTGGTGCCGCAATTACTATAGTTTTTAAAAAAATAATTCTCAATATCTAGAAGCGTAAGTCCTCATATTTTTCTTTTTTTATCAAGAGATAAAGTAAACAAAGTTTAGATTCGGCTTCTCAAGTTTTGTATACAAAAACCTATGTAGTTTCTTCTGGCGGGGGCGGGGGGACTGGGTAGTTTAAACAAGGGAGAAATAACATGTTTAGTATTGAGTACTCCACGAACATGATAATCCTCTATTAGATTTTCATTACTTTATATAGCAGCTGTATATGTTTCATTTTTATCATGTATTTTATACATAAATACATATATTAGGTGCCAGGTATTTGGTATGGTAATTTCCAAGTTACCTTTTCTTAATTTCATGGTCAAACTGCTTGTTGCTGCACAAATAAAATCTATGTTTATATGGTGATCTTTTACTCGAGACTTTTTACCAATACTTTTACTGATTTAATAGTTTAACTGTTGTTTTCAGTTACGATTTACTTGTAACATATGTTCTTTTATCATGAATGAGTGATAAATTTGATAAAACACTACTCTCTATCAATTTAGATGGGACTTTTTCTCATCTGTACATGAGGTATGCAGCCCTGGACCTGGACACCCTCGGATCAATTCCTCATGCTTTTCTGGCTGTATTCTCTACTGGAACATGTCTGACTGTCATTTCCTATGCTCATGCAACACCTGGATGCCAGGTCAGTTAAGCCAAAGAGTGGCAACAGGTGAAGGTAAGAGCCCAGGGGGATGGAAGCGTCCAGAATTTTTCATCTTCTTTTTATCTAACTCAGGGGGTTTCTCCTTCAATGACTGTATTATCTTCATCGCCCCAAGGTCCTTCAGTACTTTATCTCTTTGTAACCTCTGGATAATCCCTAATACAGATGACCAATTATATTGATTTTTTTTCATGGAAATCCTTTCCTTCCTAGGAAAACCTTAGGTCTAGCGCATATGTGTGTACACACACACACCAAAAACCATTCTAGGAGTATAATGGGGAGACTTACTCCACTTAAAAATTTTTCAAGCACTACTCATAAAGCTCTACAGTAGTACCTGGGGGAAACAGCCCAAACAGTGCTTAGATTTGATAGTACTAAATAGATTTATCAGAAAAAGCCAATATTTAAAACATCCAAATGACTCAAGAGTTATAGAAACAGCAGCATATTACACCCAGATAATTAGAAGTTAGAAAATAATGAACAGAAATGCAGAAATGATCAATTAGGAGACAGCAGAGCCAATTAATGAAAGCCGGTTCTTGGCAAATATTTCTGTAACACCTTCTGTAGGTCTTATCAATTATAAAAGAAAGAAGCAGAAACAAGTGATACTAGATAAAATTCTATAAAGTATACATGTAGAAGAAATTTACAGGCTGTAAGTAACCCTATAAATAATTATACCATTATTTCAGGATAACAAACAGTAGAAAAGATTCTACCTAGAGGATTCTTTTAGCTAATAGAAACAAAGGAATCATAGAATTACCATTCAGCAGCCCCGAATGGATCAGTGGATGAGGGTGATGATCTTCAATGACTGCCGACACCACCACGAAGGAAATCACAGACATCGTGTATCTCTTAATGGAAGTGCAGAGGGTCCCCTCTGGAGTAGTGTTACTAATAAACAAAATTTAATCCGATTAAGCATGTTCCTGTTACTACAGAATATTGTTGATACTGAGTGCCAGGTACACTGTTACCTGATAGAGTCAGAGAAAGAAAATGTCCCAATTCTCTGTACTGTATTGTACATGTTTTTCAAATTTCAATGATAATTTGATTTTATTATAAGGAGCATGCCAAAAAAATTAAAAATCCAAGACAAATATGATGGTTAAAACACAAGATATCCTCAGAATGTTCCCAAATCAGCCAAATTTGAAGTCTTCTTAGCCAAATGGTAGAGAAATGAATAAAACTTTTATATAAACTTTGCCAAACCATACAAAAAAGGAGGGCAATGACTCACCCATTCTAATGCATTAGCTCTCCTTGATACAAAGACCATAGCCAGATACCCTGAACAAAGAGTGCCTGAGCTTGGCTCACTCCCACAGAGACAACTAACATAAACAACTTCATGGCATATACATGCAGTACAGTGGCCAATAAACAAAGAAGTTGTGTCAAAGGGATACAAAGATGGTTTAACATCAGAAAAAAATGAGTCAGAATTCACTAACAGGAGGGAATGCATCTGACAATGTGCGCGGGTAAAGGAAAAGCTTTTGATAAAAATTCGGCACAATTTCTTGGCAGTTAACTTTTAGTAAACTTCTAAGAATGATTTCCGTATCATAAAATCCTCAGCAAATATATATAAAAGGGAAACATTAGCATTCCCAACAAGGTTTGGAAAAACACAGAATTATGGTACCAGAAACATGGATGTGAATGTATAGCAGGATACAGCCATGCACAAGAATAATAAAATAAATATGAGGTGTGAATAATAAAAACAATAATAGTACCAATCTCATCACTAAAATATCCCAAGTGGGGCACATGTGTGGCTCAGTCAGTTAAACATATGACTTCCGCTCAGGTCTTGATCTCCCAGTTCGTGAGTTCAAGCCCTGCATCAGGCTCTGTGCTGATAGCTCAGAGCCTGGAGCCTGCTTCAAGTTCTGTGTCTCCCTCTGACCAGCTTGCACTCTCTCACAATTCAATAAATATTAAAACAATTTTTTTAATATCCAAATAAGCAAATACAATATTCAAATATACAAGGAACATCAAGTTGCTAATATACAGAAAATCTCTGTAGCAAAATCAGAAGCCTGATCATACAAAATCAATACCGAATTAGAACACATAATGGACAATAAACCATTTACAACAGCAACAGTATCTAAAACATACCGAAGATGAACCCTCACAACACTGCAGAAGATCTTCATGGAGGCAACTAAAAACTTTACTGATAGACTGAGAGAGAGAAAACATCCCAAAAAGAGTTGTAAAATATTTTTATTCAGGGGAAGAGAATGTTGTAAAGTGATCACTTCTCCTTAAATTATTTAAAGATTTAGGGCCTTACCTGTAGTTTCCAAGATGAAAACTGATGTCAGGCTACTGTTTCTTGTGCCCAAAATCAACCTTTGGAAAAACTAAAGGAGTAAACAAAACAGTATCAACAATAACAGTAAAACAAAACTGAGAGCCCCCTGAGGGGCACTGAGAGCGTACTGAACTTGTGTGGGGGGAAGCTCTGAAATTCAGACAGGTTCACAGGAGACAGGCTCGGTGGGAAGGAAATGTATGAAGTACAGCCTTGATTTTTGCACTGTGCCCTGGGATAGTGAATTTCTACTGCTTCACTGAAGGAACCTGATGCAGCTCCTCAAGGCCCAAGTGCCAGGACCACGGGGTAACATCTGGATGGTACCAAAATTTGGGTTAGTTGAGGTGGTATGAGTCAGTGAGTCAGAGATTATCCTAAAAACTAACTGAAATCTCTTTTGTTGGTGAGGACTGGGCCTTTATTTTTTTGTGGTCCTCATAATAGATAATAAGGCACAAATAAAAATAGAACAGAAAGAATGCTTGAAATTCAGTCTCTTAGCATATTTCAGGTAAATAGTACATTATTATTAACTATACTCAGGGTGCTGTACAGGTTTCCAGATCTTACTCATAATGGAATGACTGTACCTTTTTATCAAATCTCCCCTTTCCTGTCACCTGCCCCCAGCCTCTGGTGACCACCATTCTCCTGTTACTATGAGTTCGACATCTTTCTTTCCTTTCTAGAATACACATATAAGTGAAATCATTATATTTGTCTTTTGTGTCTGGCCAGTTTCACTTAGCATAACATCCTGCTGACTCATCCATGTTATGGACAATGGCAGGATTTCACACAACACACCCGAAAATCATAGCTATGGAAGGTGATAGGTTAAAATATGTGGTAATTTTTTTACACTGCATGCATCTATGAAAACATCACACTGTATATATATATAAAATTGTCTATAAAAACTACAAGAACGTTGAAATAGAATACCAAGTATAATACTAATCATACATACAGAAAAAATTTATCCTGGAAGCTTTCAGAAATGATAGTGATGTCAGCCAGGAGAAGGACCAACAGGGCTATCAGGCTAAGAAACAATACACTTTCCCTATGGGGTTACTGAGGACCTAGTTACTAAGCTGAGACCCCCAAATACTTCCTACAGGTGGTTAGAGGGAAACATGATATTTGGTCTGAGGCCCATGGCCACAGCTCAGCAGAGGGAGAATTCACAGAACGTGCTAAGAGTCAGTGAAAGCCCCTGTGCGAGTCCCACAGGACTCTCCCCATTGAATCCAACCCTGTTGCCCAACCCAGATCCCCCCAACAGCCCCCCTCTACAATCCCGCCAGAGAGCCCGCCCCCTCGGCGGTCAATCTGGGGGCCAGACCCACATGACCGAAAGTGGCCCTTCCAACTTCCTCCTATCTCTGGGCTGGGACACGTGGTCAGACAGCTACAGCCTCGGGTGAGCACGCAGAAGGGATTCCACGTCCTGTCAAGGGTCAAGGTAAGAAGAGCCCTGGCCTAACAACTTTGGGGACATTTCCCCACACCCCCAGCCCCATCTCCCTTGAAGAGTGGGGCCCACACATAACCTGGCAGGCCCTGCCACTGCTCTGGGGGCTCCGAGACCCAACATGGCGGCTCGTGCCGAGTGTCTTAGCTTACCCCGCCGGGTCTCAGGGATTGTAAGCCTCGGCTGCAGGCTGCTGGACGCTGGCTCGGCCCAGCATGGGAAGAAATCCCAGGCCCTGTGGAGTGAAGGAGGGGACCCTCGTGAGGACTGGGGGGACGCCACACCCCGGAACAGGGACGATGCAGAGTCCCCGCTCCTGACCTTGGCCAGAGAGGGTCTGGCCCTTTCCTCCAGGACTAGAAGAGAGGGGACCAGAGAGAATATGGCCGGTCCCCTCCTGTCGACTCTTCAAATCCCAGGAGACGAAGGTCCTTTTCTGAGACATCCACCCATGTCTAATAAATCTCAGGTCTGAGACCAGTGAGGGCTGTGGCCTGAAGCTGCAGCCAGGAGTCAGCTGAAGGGTCCTATACGGTGCCCAAGTGGGGATTCTGCGTCCTTCTGAGGACCCAACGAACCCAGGACAGAGAAGGCCTGCCGTAAGGAAGTGTTCAGCACCAGGCGCCCCTGACCTCCGTGGGGGGCAGAAATGCTCCCTCCTTTCATCCTCGTGGGTGCCCTGCAAGATTGCAGGGTCGCCTTCAGAGCAGGAGACGGGGGTGGGGGCCGGGTTCTTGCCCCCAGTTCACGTGCCAATGCTGAATGTGAATGGAGAAGGCCCTGAAACCTGGGACACACGGCTCTCCACCATCAGGAACACTGCTGTCACCCGCATGACCCCCAGGCAGAGCTGTCTGGCTGGGGCCCAAGGCTCCCCACACGTGCCTCCACAGGGTGCTCATGGCCCAGGCTGACCAGGACATCTGGAACCCTGGGGGGTCATACAGCAGGTCCCTCGACGACCCTACAAGGGTTGCCTAGGTCAAAGCTGAGGTGGAACCTCCCTGCTTCAGGAACTCACACCATCTCCCTGTACCTCCTATAGGTGCCTTTGTGGCCTGCAGGCCGTGCCAGCATCTTCATGCCTCGCCACCAGAAGAGCAAGCTGCATGCCCCCCATGAGAAACGCCACCAGGGTGAGGGTCAGGATGTGTGGGGTACTCACGCCACTGCTGCTGCAGTGGGGAAGCCTCCATGCTCCCCCACTACTGTTCCCAAGGAGACACCCCAGGGGTCCTCCCAGGCACGTCCAGCACAGCAGTCTCTGGGTACCCAGGGACCCGAGTCCCCCCGCACAGGCGCTGCAAGCCCTCCACGTGAGCAGTGCACCCAGAGCACAGGCGGACCTCCGGCCCCGGGCGACCAGAAAGACCTCCTCACTCATAACACCAACACATTGGTGCGCTTCCTGCTGGAGAAGTACGCCAGCAAGGAGCCCATCACGCAAGCCTCACTGCTCAAGGTCATCAGCAGGAAGTACAAGCCGCACTTGCCCGAGATCCTCAGGCGCACCTCGGAGCGCCTGGAGCTGGTCTTCGGCCTCGAGCTCAAGGAGGGTGACGCCGGCAGCCAGTCCTACGTGCTGGTCAGCAAGGTGGGCCTCCCAGGCCAAGGCGGCGACAAGGGGCCGCCCGTGAATGGCCTCGTCCTGGCGCTCCTGGGCGTGATCTTCATGAAGGGCAACCGTGCCACCGAGGAGGAGGTCTGGGAGTTCCTCAACGTGCTGGGCGTGTACGCGGGCCACAGGCACCCGATCTTCGGGGAGCCCAGGAAGCTCATCACCCAAGACCTGGTGCGCCAGAAGTACCTGGAGTACCGCCACGTGCCAGCCAGCAACCCTCCACGCCACGAGTTCCTGTGGGGCCCAAGGGCCCTCGCCAACACCAGCAAGATGCAGGTGCTGCAGGTCCTGGCCAAGCTCAACGACACGGTGCCCTGCTGCTTCCCCCAGCTGTACCAGGAGGCCCTGCGAGACGAGGCGGTGCGCCTAAGCTCCAGAGTTGGAGCCAGGGTGGCCTCCACTGGCGAGGCTGCGGGGCCTTCGGGGTCTGGGAGGCCTTTAGGGGCCGGGGTGCCTTCGGGGGCCGGAGGGCCCTCCAATGCCACGGGGCCTTCCGGGGCCGCGGTGCCTTCGGGGGCCGGAGCTCCTTCTGAGGCCAGGGGGCCTTCCAGGGCCTGGGTACCCCACTTGAACAGAATCTAGTGAGTCAGGCGGGGTGGCTACTCCTTGGGGTGGAAGAGGGCCCTTGAGCTTCCGAGCGGTGCAGAGTCCTGGGGGCTGGAGGGAATAAAGTAGATCTTCTTCATATTTGTTTGAAACTGTTATCTTCTAGAAACACAGATAACATTTATATTTCTTTAGGTTGTTTTCAAACATTTTTTTGTTAGGATACCTTATTTAGCTCTAGGATATAAACACATAAGAATGGCATGGCTCTCACATATGTGGCTGTTTCACAAGTGAGACTTACAATCTTGATGTATGTAAAACAAAGTCACAAACCATCTAAATGGTATTTACGGTCCAGAAGTAGGTAACATGGCATGCGATAGGGATTTTCATGGAAGAGTGAGAAAAGGAAACCGTGAAATAGCGGGGAATAGTTATTAGCAAATGGAGAAAAACTAGTTAAATAATAGTAAAAGGTGTTTAATTTGTGGTTTGCCTTTTCCTTTCAGTCTCATGGTAGAAATAAAAGATGTGTTGTTTAACTTAAGAATGTTTGTTTTGTCTCTGCACACTGTATAGTCTCTGCTATCTACTGGATTAGGGACCATTGGGTGGCTCAGTTGGTTGGGCCACCCACTCTTGCTTTCGGCTCAGGTCATGATCTCCAGTGTGATGGGATCAAACCCGTTGTCCCACTCTCTGCTGACAGTGTGGAGCCTGCTGGGGATTTGCTCTGCCCCATGCTCCCTGCCCCTCCCCCAACTCTTGTTCCTTCCTTCTCCAAATAAAGAAACATCAAATGAAAACCAGACTCGGGTAGGTGGGTGGTAGTTTGGGGTTCATAATAATCATAACTGCTATTCATTCAGGCCCAGGCTTTTCTAATGACTATGTGATATGCTTTCTATAGTACGTAAATTCCAACATTCCTGTGGGATAGTGCAGAGCAAACTTCCTTTACAGAACCAATAACTTGTAAATACCTCAAGTTCACAGGGGTGGTAAGTGACCTCCCTGGGATGGGATCTCAGTCAGGATTGGTTTGGATCCGTCTAGAGACCCATGCTCTTCCTTTCCTCCCGGCCTGAGCCAGACCTTGTGTCTTTTCATGCATTTTTCTTCTCCTCACTCCAAACTATATCTTAGGGGAGAAACAAAACCCTGACCCAAAGCAGTGTTTTGGAATGCACAGCCACAGTCATGGTAATGCTACACAAATTAGTGTGAATAAAGAAAAGAAAAAAACTTCTATCCAGGGACAATAGGATCCTCTATGCATGCAAGTCAGATAACCTGAAAAGAACAGGGGCGCTCAAAATCATCCGGCCCTGCCCTCTCCCTGTAAGAAGTAAACCCCCTAGAAGGAAAGTCCCGCAGGATGCTGTCTAGCTGGCGAAGACAAGGCAGAGATCAGAGTGGCTCTTCTCTGCCAACGCACCATCTGGGCAGCCCCCCGGCCTAGTGTTACAGCTTCCCCATCTCACACCTTCCTAGGGACAGCGCCCAAGTCCCTGCAAGGTCTGCTGTCAGAAACCTGCTCAAGTGTGGGCAGGGACGCGGGTTTCCCAGCAGCCTCTAACCGAGGAGAAGACAAAATGAGGGCCCTGCATGAACGAGGGCTAGACACTGACACCCCAAAACATAGCGATTACTGAGGTGAGCTCCTCTCAGACCTCAGGTAGAGCAATAGCCTGAGCACCCCCTCCTTCTTCAAGGTTCTCAGAGGTAGAAGAGCCTCGGTTTAACGGTTGTGACCTCAGGTCAGTGGAGGGAAGAGTCCCAGCCTGACAGGTGTCAGGGTGAGAACCCTGAATGAGGAATGAGGAACTGCCCGTCCCAGAACGGTAGGGGCTCCACAGCACATACCCTGCTTTCGGCCTTGTGTGGCTGTGGTCGGAGCTCTCAGGCTGAGGCTCCCCCTCATTTCTTCTGGGGGGAGGGGAGCAGAGGAGCTGAGTTCACGGGGAGGTGAGGTCTTTGATCCTGGGGCAGCAGCTCCGATTCTGGCCGAGCAGGAGATCCTAAAAGGCGGCCTTAACAGCATTTAAGGGGAGGATACTGAGGGCTGATGAGTGGACCCCCATAACAGAGGGGACCACACAGAGCCTCCAGCGGGGGGAAGTCAGGGCGTAGCAGCCTGACTCCCCCTCTACTCTCACAGGAAGATGACAGCCTTGCTGTAAGGTTGGCAAACTTATGAGAGGGAGGAGTCCCGTACACTACCTGGAGCCAAGGTCAGAATCCTGAGCAAGGCCCAAGGGGCTACTAACTCCAGAAGCGGGAAGTGTCCTAAAATTCAGCCCCTACTATGATCTTTCACACGATGCCAACAGCCCTGGAGAGAGGGGACTCAATCTGACTTCCAAATCGGAATGTCCAGGCAGGTAATGCCCTTGGTCTGAGGAACACGGCCTTAGGTCAGTGGAGGGTGGAATCCCGTGGCCGGTCCTGAGTCCAGACGAGGACCATGAGTGAGGAGCAAGGGAACCATGCACCCAGAAGAGAGGAGAACGCCCAGAGGCCCACCCTTGCTGTCGGTCCTAGGAGGCCCAGGGCAAACCACGGGAAGTGGTCTCATGAGGAGACGGCGTTTGTCTAATGGGAGCAGCCTCAGTCATCAGAGTGTAGAAACCTCGCCCCTAACTGGAGTCAAGGTGATGACTCAAAATCAGGGTAAAGGGACACCATCCAGAACAGAAGGGGCCACACAGAGCCCTACCACTCAGGTCTTCCCTCCACAAACCCAGGAACCTTGGCATGATGGGTCCCTCTCCTTTCCTTTTAGGGTGTCTCACCGAGGTGAGGCACTTGGTCTAAGGGGCGAGCCTCAGGGGAGCAGAGGGAGACATTCCAGGTCATGCCAAGAATCAAGCATGGGGCCCTACATCAAGAGGAGAACCACCCAAACCGTAAAAGTAGAGACACCACAGAATACCTCTGCCACCGTGAGCCATGAGACCATAGGAAGTTTTGCCACGTGAGGCAACCCTCACATCCTCCTAGGTGGTCTTAGGGAATTAAAAGCCTAGCCTGAGAGAATAGGCCTCCAGGTCATGGCAAGAACCAGTGTGAAGACTCTGAGTGAGGCCCAAGGGAAACGATGGAAAAGAGAGAAGAACAAACAGTCCTAGGACGCTCTCAGACCTGGGGAGCTCCAAGCAAAAGTATCCAAACGTGTCACCCACTGGCTTCCAGCCTTCGGGGACCTAGGTCAGAAGGAGGAGGCCTCGCAGATCCTGATAGAGGACTACACGTGTCACTGACCTCAGAAAGGCAGAGTCCCATCGAGTTTTGTCCCCCACTATTAGCTCTCAGAATCACCCAACAGCTGTGACTAGGTGCGACTTATGTGACTTCCACTTCTGGGGACTCGGGGTGGTGAGGCCCTCGGTCGGAAGGGAGCAAAGGGACAATTTCCAGGCCGTACCAGGGATAAGGGTAAGCATCCTGAACGTAGAGCAGAGCATGAAAACCACAACAATGGGGCAACGCATAATATCTCTCCCACTGTCAGACCAGGGAGACATTTGGAAAGACGTCGGGCGGAGCAAAGGTAACCCTCAATTCCTGTTGGGGTGACAGAGAAATCGGGACGGCAAGAGATCAAGAGAGGAGGGAATGAGGCCATCCCAGAGTCGAACTGAGGAACCTGAGTGAGGACCAGAGAGCCAACCCATCCTAAGGTCTAGATTGGCCTACCACAACTTTGTGTCTCAAGAGACCAGAGGCAGGTGTGGCCAAATATGGTCATCCTCACTCTTTCTACTGGGTCTCGAAGCAAGAGGTCTTCAGGAGAAGGTAGAGAGGAGCCACCGGCCCTCCCAGGATGCAACGTGAGAACCCTGACTGAAGACTGAAGGGACCCCGGCCCACGCCACCCCACCCCACCCCCTGAATGGAGGAGACAACAAAAAGAGTCCAGCTTTGCCGCTGCTTTCAGCACTTCAACACCCAGGGCAGGGTGGACAGGCGAAGGACCCCCTATTCCTCCTTTATGGCATGTCTAAGGATGGTAAGATCCTTAGCCTGAAGGTGAAGCCACTAGAGGGCAGAAGGGTGTGTCCCAGCCACTAGGTGCCAAACTGAGTAGCCCCCCTGCCAGCCCCTGTCATCACCCAGGTTAACTCCCAGGCAGGGCTGTCTGGCTGGGGCCCAAGGCTCCCAACACCTTCCTCCACAGGGTGCTCAGGGCCCAGGCTGACCAGGACAACGGGAGCCACGGGGGTTCCTAGAGCAATGCCCTCGAGGACCCTGCAGAGGCGGCCGTGGTCAAAGCCAAGGTGGAACCTCCCCGCAGAAAGGGCTCACATCGTCTCCCTGTCCCCCCTCAAGGAGCTTTTGCTATTTGCTGTCCCTAACCAGTGCTGTCATGCCTCGGGGGCAAAAGAGTAAGCTTTGCCTCTGTGAGAAATGCCCCCAAGGTCTTGAGGGTGCTCAGTCTACTGCAGCAGCAGCAGCAGCAGCAGAGTCCTCCTTTCTCCTCCTCTCCTGATTTGGGGGTATTCTGCAGAGCTCCCCTCTTTCTGGCACTCCCCAGGAGCCACAGAGAGCCCAAGCCACCACTACCTCTACTGTAGGGGTTTCCTGCCCAAGGTCTGATGACAATGCCAAGAGCCAACCAAGCTGAGGAGAGGACAGCACCGTCCACCGCGAGCTCACCCAGAACTCCTCTCACCAGGAAGGCAAGTATACTGCAACAATTTCAGCCACACCTCGATAACACGAAGACCCGTCAGAAAAGCAGTCATGCTGAAAGGTGCCGACAAAAAGCTCAAGAATCACTTCCCGGAGATCCTGAGGGGAATGGAACTGGCTTTGGCCTTGAATTGAAGGAAGTGGGGTTCACTTTGATGCAAGAGTGATGCAAGAGCATCAGTTTGATGCTCTTGCCAGTGGACTGGGACCTCCATGGTTACATGGACGTCTGAGTGGCGACAAGGATTTGCCCAAGACCCATCTCCTGGTGACACATGAGCATGAGCTTCATGAAGGCTAACTGCAACAGAAGGGAAGATCTGAGACCTTCTGAGTCAGATTGAGGTGTTTGGTCGGAGAACAACTTCATACATGAAGAGTCCAGGAAGCTCATCACCAAAGATGTAGGGAGGCTCGAGGACCCGGAGGGCCGACTGGTCCCCAACGTGGATCCTCCCCACTGTGAATTCCCATGGAGTCTCAGAGCCCGTGCTGAAACCAGCAAAGAGACAAGTCTGGTCCTTTTTGGCCAAAGTCAGTGTTACCATCCTCGGTGCCTTGGCATCCCATTAGGAAAAGGCTTCGAGATAGGAGGAGGAAAGCCCATAGAACAGACACTGCCAGGTTTAGTGCCAAAAGCAGCAGGCATTCCAGGGCCATTGCCAGTAACTCCTCTCACAGCAAGTACAGTCTCAGGGAGCTTCCCCATCTTTTCACTGCCGAATGTAGTTAGTGTTTTTTAAGCAGTGGAAGACTTGCTTAGCACTTTTTATAAAACTAAAAGGTGTGTATCTCCAATTCTATTATTCAAGATGGGGGGAGAAATTCAATAATAATAAAGTGGACATTCTGCTTGCTGTCTCTCTTCCTCCACAACCGTTAACTGAGCATCTCTTCCTGGGGAGGCCTCACGCTAGTACTACGGATGCCAAGGAAAAGAAGACCAGGCCACTGCCCATAGAACTTTATTCTAGGGGCTGCTGCCATATAAGGAAGACAGTGACCTAGACTCTAGGACCCATGTAAGTGACAAGTAAAAAGAAGGGGTAAGGGAGAGAGAGAAGTTTCCCGACGAGAGCAGCCACAAACAAGTGCTCTGCGGCAAGGCACTTGGGAGCTTTGCAACGCTTGACTTCCTTGAGACGGGCTCATTGGAAGTTAAACAGGGGAGTGGTCGAGATGAAGCGGTGAGAATCATGAGAAGAGAGGGGACCCTCAGACGGTGGGTCTCAGAGCTGAGAGACTACAGACTAGAATGGAAACCTGCCCTCAATCATCACTTTGGGATGCTGGATACACCAGACAGGATCTCCGCCTGAGGCAGGAAGAGAAGCGGTCCTGGGCTCTGGTTCCAGTGCACGGGGACACAGTGCACAAAATAGATGGTTGGGGCGCATGCTGTCTAGGAGGCTTCTCAGAGACAAAGGTAACACTCCTGGGGAGTGAGATGTCACTTTGCTGTCCCCGCACTGGGCTGGGGGGCCAGAGGCTACTCTATTCCAGGGGCATTCTATTAACTGAATTATTTTGAGGGTCATTTGGCAAACTCTCAAGGAAGACCAGATTTTTGGTGGTGGTAGTGAAATGAATGAAAATAGGTGTGGTTTGCTTGAAAGGCCCCTGGGAGGGAAACTGTCCATGACACAAATTCTAGAACCTCTGCATTGCATCTAACTAGGGGAGACTCCTCCACACCCAGATTAAATTACATATTTTCAAACGGGGGAAATTTATGTAGCTTTACTTGGCTAAGCAGTACTTCATTCTTTCCAAAGGTGCATTTTTTTCTGACATCCCCAAAAAAGGAACCAAACAAACACACACACAAAAACAAATCCCAAAGGAGTTGGTATTATTGTCTGGGGTCATAATCATCATCGTAAGAAATGTCATTCTTTAGAAGATCACTGTTTCAGATGCTTTGCCAACATTGCATATATTCCAACAATCCTAACAGAGACGACACATCAGACTCACTTTGCGTATGATGAACTTGCTGTTTTCTCACGTTCACCTGCCTCTGAAGTGACAGACCCGGAACTGAAGCCCTGGTCTGAATGTGTCTAGAGGCCACACTGTGGCACTCCTCCCAGGTGAAGACAGACACGGTGTCTCTTATTTCACATTGTTTTCCCTACTCCTGCAAAATAGATCTGAGGCAATAAGAAAGAGGAACTTGTAGCCAGAATGCTAAAAGCAGGCCTAGGGGAGGGTGGTTATAATGAAAAGAAACCACAATTTGGGGATTGTCTGTGGCTTGCATTTGCCTCAGATCCACATACCATTAGCCCCATGGATCCTTGAGAGCAGACCCTGCCCTGGTCCCAACGCTTGTGTCTGGCTCCAGCACTTTCCTGCAGGATGGCATCTTTGCTCTCCCTGGTGTGCCCTCATGTCCAGCTCTGGAATCCGTTACTGGTGTGTTATTTGAGACTGGCCTCTGAAAAATACACTGACGAGCGAGCCGACCTACGTGGTCAATAACCAAAGCCTCCCTCACAATTTGGAGGTGAGGAAAGACCACGGATTTCACTATGTACCAAACACCTATTAGGGTGGAATTCCTCAGAACCCAGAGTATTTCTAGGAGAGGAAAATGGTTTCTTGGTAGACATGCTAACTTTGAACAGCAAAGATCAAAATAATTCACCCTCCTTCTGCTGCCTCGTATCTCAGTACTTGCCCTAGAGGAATATCTTGGTTTTCCCTTGTGGCTAACGGCACCTGAAAAGTGTCCTGCATGTTCCGTCGTGCTGAGGGTGCCTGGACTCACAAGCATAGCTTCAATAGGAGAACTTTCTCATCCTACTGAGACTCCAGAATTTATTTAAGAGGTGAGTGCAGAAATGATGAGAATGTTCTTTTATATATTCCAAGTCTTTGTTTAACGTGTTTCATCTTTCCTATGGTTTTTTGAACAAATGGAATACAGGAAGAATAAATCTTGTGATGTTCTTAGGTCATCACTGAATCATGTTTCATTTCTAGATCAGATTTGTTCACTTAATTTTTGCCCACGCTCCCGGACATATTTTCTGATCCTTTGCGTGCCTAGTATCTTTCAAGTGGATGTCAAAGACTGAATTCTGCCTTGTTCACGCTTATCCAGCGAAAGTGACCTGAACTGTTTTTCTCAATACGCCTATCTTCTTGAGCTTTGTTCTGGTACTCTACTAAGTTACCTGGAAACACTATGATATTTTTGGCTCTTCATTTTAAGCTCCACTTAGTGAGACCAGAAAGCCAAAATCTAGGGCTAATTTTGTATCACTACAGACACAAAACCCTTCTGTGGACTCTCTGTGATGCTCTGGGTATGACAGGGTTTGACCCTTCGACAAACGGGCATCGCAAGTACAGTAAACCTTGGTTTGTGAGCATAATTCGGTCCGGAAACATGCTTGTAATCCAAACCACTTATATATCAAAGTGAATTTCCCTTTAAGAAGTAAGGGCACTCAGAAGGGCAGTTATTGGGATGAGTGCTGGGTGTTGTATGGAAACCGATTTGACAATAAATTGTTAAAAATAATAAAAAAAAGAAGTAACGTCAACTCAGATTATTCATTCTACAACCCCAAAATACTCGTATAAAAATAATTATAATACTGTAATATAATACAACATAATAAATAAAATACAAAACGTTAAGGAAAATAAACAAATTAACCTGTCCTTACCTTTGAAAACCTTTGTAGCTGGTGTGTGAGGGAGACGAGAGACCGGAGGATTATTGTTTAGGACAGCCTTCACCATCACCAATGGAATCACTGCTATCTATTGGCTCAGTGGAATCTTTTTCTGCATGGGGGCCATTGGATACTCTCTCATAGACAGTGACTACAGTATTAATAAACTCTCGTCATACTGTATTTAATGTAACTGGCAATAAGGCAGCAGAGGAAAGGGTCTCTATCTGCAGGCAGCCTGACCTAGAATGAAGCATAGCATTCCTCAGCTTACTCTTCTCTGGAAAAGCACAGGGCTGTCCATAGGTGCTTTGAAGTGACAAAAAATGTCATAGTGCCTGTTGTGGGCACCTTCCAACGTTCTGAAAAGTCAATGATTTCTGCCAAACACCGTGGTCTGAGACGGAGCATCCGAGCATGGGAAACGATTACCCACACTCCCGCAGGAAGAGGGAGAGAAGAACCATTGGCTCAGTTGTGGTCATGTGACATTAGCATCATGTACCACTACTATTGTATTGCAAGACTTCGCTTGTTTATCAAGCTAAAATTTATTAGAAATGTTTGCTTGTCTTCCAGAACACTAGCAGAACAAGTTACTTGCAATCCAAGGTTTTACTGTATTCTGAGCCGTGTATGGACTCCAAAATTCCCTTTCTATATAATTCTCTCTTCTCTGGTACTCTGTCCTATGAACTCTAGCCCCATGGTCCTCCTCGGACCCTCAGCCTCATCTCCTCAACTCCAGAAGACCAATGGGTTTCACTGGAACTACCCGTCCCTGCATTGTGGACTCAAGGCAGCAATCTCGAGTAATTCAAGGCTCACTTCACTCCTCTTCTTTCTCTCTTTTGTTTTGAGAGAGACAGAGCATGCATGTGCTTGCATACACATGAGCTAGGGAGGGGCAGAGGGGGAGTGCAAGAGAGAGAATCTTAAGCAGGCTCTATACTCAGTGTGGAGCCCAACACAGGGCTGGATCCCATGACCATGAGATCATGACCTGAGCTGAAATTAAGAGGCAGATGCTTAACTGACTGAGCCACCCAGCTGCCCCCGTTTTTCTTCAGTTAGTCACTGTCTTTCTTTGCCTGATGCCCAATATATATTGAAAATGGTTCCCGTGTGTATTTTGTCACCTGGTCTTTTTTCTCTTTCGGAGATGTTTCAAACAAGTGGCTAAATCTGCTCCCTGGTATTCCATCTTTGCCAGACGTAGTAGGATACTGCAAATTTAAATGCCCCAAGGCAAAAACCAACATTTCGAACACATTCAAGTTAAGACTAGGACCAAAAGACTGTGGGACACACACACTGACACATACGTTCATACGGGCATATTTACGTGTAAGGAGGAGAGTCTACACCTGTAAAACAAAATATAAACAAGGTTTCTATCTTGATGGTGAAAATTACAGGATTTAAAACTCTCATTTATGTTCAATATTTTCTAATACTGCGGCAACAGATATGAATTACATTTAAATTATAAAATAAATATTCAAAATGTGATTTACAAACCAAAAGTAAACATACGGCCTCTCAAGTTTTTTCAATATTGAACCTCTTGCCTGATTCTATTCAGCTAATTTACTTACCCTTCTCATAACTAGGGAAAAAAAGAATCCCAAGTATGAGGATATGTATGCTCAACTAACTTAGGAGCCTCCCTCCAGAGAAAGTATTAACTTCTATGTTAAAAAAAATTTTTTTTACGTTTATTTACTTACTTATTTACTTATTTATTTATTGAGAGAGACAGACAGACAGAGCAAGAGCAAGAGCAAGAGAGAGGGACACATGTGGAGTAGGAAGAGAGAGGGAGGGAAAGAGACAGAGAGAATCCCAAACAATCTCAGCACTGTCAGCAGAGAGCCCAATGCACGGCTCCGACTCACAGAACTCTGAGATCATGTCCTGAGCTGAAGTCAAGAGACAGGGGCACCTGGGTGGCTCAGTCGGTTAGGCGTCCAACTTCAGCTCAGGTCATCATCTCACGGTCTCAGTTCGAGCCCCGCGTCGGGCTCTGTGGTGATGGCTCAGAGCCTGGTGCCTGCTTCAGGTTCTGTGTCTCCCTGTCTCTCTGCCCTTCCCCTGCTCACGCTGTCTCTATGTCTCTCAAAAATAGATAAACATTAAAAAAATTAAAAAAAAAAAGACAGACACTTCACCAACTTAGCCACCCAGGCTCATTTTAATTTTGGCTTTTAACATTTATTCATTTTTTAAGAGACAGAGTGTGAGCAAGGGATGAGCAGAGAGGGAGACACATAATCTGAAGCAGGCTCCAGGCTCTGAGCTGTCAGCATAGAACCTGACACGGTTCTCAAACACGCGAACCGTGAGATCATGACCTGAGCTGAAGTCAGATTCTTAACCAACTGGGCCACCCAGGAGCCCCCTTTAACTTGTATTTTAAAAGCAGAAATCATATTTATATCTAAAACACAGTCTCCCTGAGATGACTGTATTCTTCATTTACATGAAGGACCATATGCACGCAATGTAGGCAGTGATCGATACTACTAATCACTTCCAGTGCTGTAAACTTTAAGTTTGTATATTTGTTGGAAAAATTCATTATGAATAAATGGTGTCACTTAAAAATATGTTGTTTCCTTATAGCTTCCATTAATTCTAAGTAGTGACTGAAAATGCACTTTTCTTTTAACACTCCTTGACTTTCTTTCCTCAGAACGATGCAAAGTAAACCAGCAGTTTCTTCGACGGGCTATTATTTCACAAAGTATTTCTTAAGTTAACCTGTGGCTGTATTTCACAATGTGAGTATTACGTAAAAAGAAATGGAATGCATGATTTTCTTAATTCCTCTTCTCTCCCATAAACGTTGTTACCTTCCAAGTTAGCCCTATCCCACATACTTATTGTCTGCGCTCCAAATTCCTCTTTATAAGTTTTCTATCAAAAACTGTGCTGCTAACAAAGTCACCAATGATTTCACCCTTACTCACATAATTTGAGAGTTCTTTGTGCCTCCGAAATTTTATCTGCACAGTATTATCTATTGCATGCTCTTTTCCTTTTAAAAAGAAATATATTCTTTCTCCTCCAGTGAGCATTTTTATTTAGTTTTGTAAACCATGCCCTCTTCCCAAAATTCATTAATCCCTGAGCTTTTCTCAAACGTTTTTGATCCAAAGGTGATTTTGCAGATTTTCCGGTGTAGAGACACATAATTAGTTTGCAGTACAATTATCTTACAATGGTTTTATCTTTCCTTTTCAAAATGGAGGTCCACATAACCCAGAAAGTGTAAAAAGAAAGGCATAAACACCAGTGTTTGTCCCAATACTGTTTTATACCTCAACCAGTACTTCGACCTTGCAAATAAAACATGTCCCTTATTTTGACACTTTACCCTGTTGCGTCTTTAATATGCCCTTGCTCAAGTTCTAAATGATTTGCTGGATATTATATATGTTTAAACAGTTATACAGTACTACTGGATAATCGAACAGTTATCATTATTTTGCTTTATCATGTACTCTGTCATTTTTGCCCTCTCTGCAACTCCTGTGTTATATATTCCTTGCTGAACATGGACAGTTTCCTATACTTAGAACTTGAGTGCAAAACAACTTCTGCTCAGCATTCCTTTTTTTAAATTTCTTAAACAGATATCAGATATTCAACTTCTGTGTGCCTGAACATCCATCTCTCAACAAGAAAATCCCTTATGTCTTCTGCATTCTACTCTGATTTGAGCTTCAAGGTTTGGCAAGCCTCATACCACCTAAAATTATATTCTTCCTTTAAGTCCTTTGTATCCTGCGTTTTTGAAAAATGTTTTATTTTTTTGTATCTTCCTTTACCTATTTCTTCCCTTTGTAATACTACTGGAATTATTCATCGATGTGGTCGTGGCTCATTAGTCCCAGAAACACGTTAAGGAGATTCGCATAAAAACGTACTGTATAGTAATATCATACAACTTTTTTAAAATATGAATAATTAAAAACAGGATAAAGAATGAGACTAGACACAGTAAGTATGAAAATACTGTAGTGTAGCCCTGTCCGTTTGGGCTGTAAATATGACCCTATCCTTTCTAACATCCAACCCCAAAATGAAATACAAAAATAATAAGTAATTTATAATGTCCATAAGATAAAAACCAAGGACACTGTCCAGAAAAGGTACTCTTTGCCCTACTGTAAGGAGAGAAAGCACTAGAGAAAGAGACAGCTATATATAGAAATAAATAAATGTAGAAGTTATTATACATACATACATATACATATAAAGGAATAAATGTCACATATGTATGTAATATATAAATATATTTCCCTTGGCTCCTTAAACATATGAGGAGTGGGAAACCCTGTAGGTGACACACACCGCTCTTACCTCCCTCCTCCTGGTGAACGCGGCAAGCCTCACGGCTCTGTCTCCCAGAGGCACCAGTTCATGGCCCGACTGGCAGCTTCGGTGGCTCAGAGCAATGCACGGACCGTGTACTTTGCCAGCCAGTCTCTCTCCCAAGTGACATTCCTTCTGCTCTGCCGAGCTTCTGAGGAGACTCTTCTCATCTCCTAGGCCCCCGTGTCTTCACTTTTCTTCTGCCTGTGCCCTCCTGTGTTGGCCCCATTCTTCCTCCTCGTGGGGGAGCTCTTCCTGATGAGTGTCCTGACAGGACACAATCCTTCCTGCCCTACAGTTTCATAAATGTTTTTGGGACCTGACGGGATCTAGGCTACCTTCCTCTTTCTTCTCAGTGTCCAAATGGAGGAAATGCATCCCAGAAATAGGTTATGCGGCTGTCGAATAAACAGTCGTAAAACCCCATCTGGTTGGCTCAGTTGTTAAGTGTCCGACTCTTGATTTCAGCTCAGATCATGATCCCAGGGTCATGGGGATCATGGGATTGAGCCCTGCGTTGGGGTCCATGCTGAGCAGGAGGCCTGCTTAAGATTCTCCCTCTCTGCTTGTCTCCCCCGACCCTGCTCTCTCTCTCTAACCGGTGTGAGGTGGGATCTCAGTGTGGTTTTGATTTGTATTTCCCTGATGATGGGTGACATTGAGCATCATTTCATGTGTCTGTTGGCCATCTGGATGTCATCTTTGGAGAAGTGTCTATTCCTATCTTCTGCCCATTTCTTTGGTGGATTATTTGTTTTTCGGGTGTGGAGTTTGGTGAGTTCTTTATAGATTTTAGGTACTAGTCCTTTATCTGATATGACATTTGCAATGATCCTTTCCCATTCTGTCGGTTGTCTATTAGATTTGTTGGTTGTTTCCTTTGCCTGCAGAAGCTTTTTATCTTCATGAGGTCCCAACAGTTCATTTTTGCTTTTAGTTCTCACCTTTGGAGATGTGTCGCATAGGAAATTGCTGCGGCTCAGGTCAAAAAGGTTTTTTCCTGCTTTCTCCTCTAGGATTTTGATGGTTTCTTGTCTCACATTCAGATCCTTCATCCATTTTGAGTTTATTTTTGTGAGTGGTGAAAGAAAATGGTCTAGTTTCATTCTCCTGCATGTTGCTGTCCAGTTCTCCCAGCACCATTTGTTAAAGAGGCTGTCTTTTTTCCATTGGATACTCTTTCTGCTTTATCACAGATTAGTTGGTCATATGCTTGTGGGTCCATTTCTGGGTTCTCTATTCTATTCCATTGGTCTATGTGTCTGTTCTTGTGCCAATACCATGCTGTCTTGATTATCACCGCTTTGTAGTAGAGGTTAAAGTCTGGGATTGTGATGCCTCCCGCTTTGGTTTCCTTCTTCAATATCACTTTGGCTATTTGGAGTCTTTTGTGGTTCCATATAAATTTTAGGATTGTTTGCTCTAGCTTTGAGAAGAATGCTAGTGCAATTTTGATTGGGATTGCATTGAATGTGTAGATTGCTTTAGGTAGTATTGCCATTTTAATGATATTTATTCTTCCAATCCATGAGCATGGGATGTTTTTCCATTTCCTTGTGTCTTTCTCTATTTCCTTCATAATTTTTTTATAGTTTTCAGCATAGAGATTTTTACATCTTTGGTTAGGTTTATTTCTAGGTATTTGATGGTTTTTGGTGCAATTGTGAGTGGGATTTGCTTCTTTATTTCTCTTTCTATTGCTTCATTGTTGGTGTAAAGGAATGCAACCGATTTCTGTACATTGATTTTATATCCTGCAACTTTGCCAAATTCATGGATCAGTTCTAGTAGGCTTTTGGTGGAATCTGTCGGGTTTTCCACGTAAAGTATCATGTTGTCTGCGAAAAGTGAAAGTTTGACTTCATCCTGGCCTATCCTGATGCCTTTTATTTTGCTTTGCTGTCTGTTTGCTGATGCTAGGACCTCCAACACTATGTTAAGTAGCAGTGGTGAGAGTGGACAACCCTGTCGTGTTCCTGATCTCAGGAGGAAGGCTCTCAGTTTTTGCCCATTGAGGATATTAACTGTGGGCTTTTCATAAATGGCTTTTATGATGCCTAAGTATGTTCTTTCTATCCCAACTTTCTCGAGAGTTTTAATTAGGAAAGGATGTTGTATTTTGTCAAATGCTTTCTCTGCATCTATTGACAGGATCATGTGGTTCTTTTCTTTTGTTAATGTGATGTATCACGTTGATTGATTTGCGAATGTCTGCACCCCAGGGCTTACTTGATCACGGTAAATAATTTTTTTATATGCTATTGGATTCGATTTACTGATACCTTGTTAAGAATTTTTGCATCCATATTCATCAAGGATATCGGCCTGTGGTTCTCTTTTTTTTGCTGAGTCTCTATCTGGTTTGGGAATCAAAGTGATGCTGGCTTCATAGAATGAGTCCGGGAGTTTTCCTTCCATTTCGATTTTTTGGAACAGCTTGAGGAGGATAGGAATTAATTGTTTTAAATGTCTGGTAAAATTCCCCAGGGAAGCCATCTGGTCCTGGACTTTTGTTCGTTGGGAGATTTTTGATAACTGACTCAATTTCTTCACTTGTTATGGGTCTATGCAAGCTTTCTATTTCTTCCCATTTGAGTTTTGGTAGTGTGTTGTGGCTGTTTAGGAATTTGTCTATTTCTTCCAGGTTGTCCAATTTGATGGCATATAGTTTTTCATAGTATTCTCTGATGATTGCTTGTATTTCTGAGGGATTGGTTGTAATCACTCCATTTTCATTCGTGATTTTATCGATTTGGGTTCACTCTCTTTTCTTCATGAGAAGCCTGGCTACAGGTTTATCAATTTTGTTTATTTTTTCAAAGAACCAGCTCTTGGTTTCATTGATCTGTTCCACTACTTTTTCGGTGTCCATGTTATTAATTTCTGCCCTGATCTTTGTTATTTCTCTCTTTCTGCTACGTTTGGGTTGCCTTAGCTGTTCTGCTTCTGGTTCCTTTAGGCATGCTGTTAGAATTTGTGTTAGTGATTTTTCCTGTTTCTTGAGATAAGCCTGGATTGCAATGTATTTCCCTCTCAGGACTGCCTTTGCTGTATCCCAAAGTGTTTGGATTGTTGTATTTTCATTTTCATTTGTTTCCATGTATTTTTAAATTTCTTCTCTGATTGCTTGGTGGACCCATTCGTCTTTTAGTAGGTTGTTCTTTAGCCTCCATGTTTTTGGGGGTTTCCCAGACTTTTTCCTGTGGTTGACTTCAAGTTTCCAAGCATTGTGGTCTGAAAGTGTGCATGCTATGATCTCAATTTTCTTATATGTATTCAGTGCTTCCTTGTGCCCCAAAATATGGTCTATCTTGGAAAACGTACCATGTGCATTTGAGAAGAATGTAAATTCCTTTGCTTCTGGATGAAGGACCCTGAAGATATCTGTCAGGCACATCTGTTCCAATGTGTCATTCAGGGCCACTGTTTCCATGGTGATTCTCTGTTTATTGGATCTATCCAGCACTGTAAGTGGGGTATTAAGGTCCCCTGCAATTAGCACATTTTTATCGATAAGATTACTTACGGTTGATATTAGTTGCTTTACATATTTGGGTGTCCCAGGATTTGGCATGTAGATATTTATAATTGTTAGCTCTTCCTGCTGGATAGTCCCTGTGATTATTATATAATGCCTTTCTTCATCTCTTATTACATCTTTTACTTTAAAGTCTAGTTTGTCCAATATAAGTGTGGCTACTCCAGCTTTCTTCTGACTTCCCATAGCATGGTAGATAGTTCATCATCCCCTCACTTTCAATCTGAAGGTGTCCTCAGGTCTAAAATGGGTCTCTTGAAGACAGCATATAGATGGGTCTTGTTTTTTAATCCATTCTGTTACCCTGTGTCTTTTAATTGGAACATTTAGTCTGTTTACATTTAGCGTTAATATTGAAAAATAAGGGTTTAGAGTCACTGTGTTATCTGTAGGTTTCATGCTTGTAAGGATGTCTCTCGTACTCTGTGTTCCCTGTGACCTTTCCTTCATAGAGTCCCCTAGGGATCTCTTGTAAGATTGGTTTATTTGTGATGTATTCCTTCAGTTTTTGTTTGTTTGGGAAGACCTTTATTTCTCCATCCATTCTGAACGACAGACTAGCCGGGTAAAGGATTCTTGGCTGCATATCCTTCCCATTCATCACATTGAAGATTTCCTGCCATTCCTTTCTGGCTTGCCAAGTGTCTGTAGATAAGTCCGATATTACCGTGATGTGTCTGCCTTTGTATGTCAAGGCCCGTATATCCCTAGCTGCTTTCTGAATTCTCTCTTTATCTTTGTATTTTCCTAGCTTCACGATGATGTGTTGACAGTGCTGAGGGTCTATTCAGGTTACGTCTGAGGGGAGTTCTCTTTGCCTCTTGTTGGGGAACAACAAGTTGGGGAACTGTTGGGGAAGTTCTCCGCGATGATTTGTTCAAGTACCCCTTCAATCCCTTTCCCTCTCCCTTCTTCCTCTGGAATCCTGTAATACGGATATTATTCCATTTGATTGCCACGCTCAGCTCTCAAATTCTCCTTTCCTATTCCTGAATCAGTTTCTCTTTCTTTTCCTCTGCTTCTTCCTGTTCCATAATTTTATCTTCTAATTCACCGATTCTCTCTTCTGCCTCTTCAATCCGTGCTATGGCCACCTCCAATTTGTTTTGCACCTCATTTAAAGCATTTTTTAATTCCTCCCGACCATTTTTTAGGACTTTGATCTCTGCCTCGAGGGTCCCCCTGCTTTCTTCTATGCTTTTTTTAAGCCCAGCGAGCATTTTTATGTTTATCATTCTATATTCTTTTTCTGTTAAGTTGCTTATGTCTGCTTTTGTCATTTCTTGCTTGGTCAGTATTTGCTGTACATTCTTTTGAGGGGAGTTCTTCCGTTTCGTCATTTTGGCTAGGGGTGTATTGGTTTATTCCCTAGTTCTCCCTGGAAAGGAAAAGGGTCAGAACGACAAACAGGAAACACAAACTCACAAACGTACCAACCAATAATGCAGAAAAAGAAATCACAACATAAAAATGAATAACGAACGACACTCTGGAGGCACACGACCTGACGAACCAGCTACACTTTAAGGATAGGGTGCGCGCTCTGCTGATGGCAGATCATAGAGAGAGTAGTGACAGGTGCGGGGAGAAGAAGAACCTGAACTTTGACCCAGTAGAGAGATTAAAAGACTTGATCCAGCAAGACAGAAATCAGAACAAGGAAGGATGTGAGGAAAGAGAAATGAAGATACATGTTCCCCAGATGCACTATGTGGCCTAATTGTTCCATAGAGAGAGAGAGGAAATTAAAGAGGGAGGTGTAGAACATGCATTGAGAGAGTGGGTTAAATGTCTGTTTAAGCAAGCCAAAACCCCAGATGACTGGTTTAGAGGTGGAGAGAGATAGGAAGGAGAAGAGGGAGAATATATCTAAAACAGAAGAATTGTCCTAGAATTAATCCAGGCAATGCTGCAGTATTCATGTCTCCGCGGATATCACTCCTGCAGAAAGGCGTCTCTGGTATGAGGAGGGGCGTGGCCTGGTGTAGGCGGGTCCCACCTCCACTGCTGGGGGGTGGAGCCCTAGGGTTTGTCTTTGTGGGAATGCGTGACCACAATGGCGCCCTCCCAGCCCCCTCTTCACGGACCCAGAGTCTCAAATCACTCCTCTGGTTCTGTCCTTAATTCTGTCCGGGTTACAGGCGCAGTGCAATTTGCTGGGTGGTCATGTGCCCCGCGTTCATCCGAGTTCCTTTAAGTTCACTCAGACTGCTGCGGCTTATATAAATTGAGTCTCTGACTCAGCACCGGTGTGACCACAATGGCGTCCCCTCAGCCTCCTCTTCACAGGCCCGGAGTCTCAAAACACTGCTCTGTTTCCGTCATCGACTCTGGGTTGCAGGCACAGTGTGATCTGCTGGGTGGTCATGTGCCCCTTGCACACCCGGTTATCCCTATATAAATTGTGTCCCTGACTCAGCATCGATCCAGTGATGGCTCAGCACCTCTCCGTGTCACGGGCTGGGTCTGCGTTGCTGGCTCCGGAGTGAAGGGAGCTCCTTCAGCTTCATCGTGAGCAACAGACCTTCTCTCCAAAAGCCTCACGGTTAGGGACTGGATGATAAGCTCCCTCTCCACCCGGGTCCAAGGTACTTTCCCCACTGCTCTTTCTCTTCCCCTTGCCTTTCGGCAGAAGGGGCCTGGGGCCTGGGGCCCACTCCCCATAGTCCGCGCCTCCACGGCTCTCTTTCTTTCTCCCAGATTGCACTCACTCAGTCTCCCAGCATTTTCTGGATTTTGCGTTCTCTTCCCGTAGCCTCCAACTCCTCTTCCTGCAGATCTCTGGGATTGAGAGCCCCTCAGTTTCAGTCCTTCTTAGTTTGAAAGACACCAGAGAGCACTAGTTCCCCCTACTCCTCCGCCATGTTGGCCCCTCTCCCTCAAGAATAAATATGTATTAAAAATTTTAAAAGTCAGGGGCTTTAGCTTTGGGAGACTCAAAGGGCAAGAGAAAATTGACTCTGTGCCCTTGAAGAGACAGCTTAACAAACAACCACACTGAGACAGAAGCAAAGAGGAAGGAATTTGAAAAATGCCTATGATATACATGAGAAAAAATTATTTACAAATCTCAGAACTGCATTGGAGGGGCGGGGATCTTTAGAAAACTTCTCCATGAAAGAAAATGCTGCCAGGTGCCACTTCTCTCTCTGCCCCCAGCCGAGATAGCTGGACATTTGTATGAACCAGCATGAACGCTCCACACCTACCTTGCCAACACTGAGTGCCAGGTCCCACATTCTTCTGTGAAGTGGCTCCATCGAAAAAGCTCCTGCATTAACACATCTGGCAAGGAGCCCCAAAAGGGATAAGTATGGCTCCAAAGTTACTCGAGTCCTGAGGAGAGGAAATAACTATGCACACCAGTGTGACTGCACCCCTGCAGATCGACTGAGGGGAGGCATCTTGTCTGCCTGCAGGCCCCACCCACAATGAAAGCCTCTCAGGGGATGCTACAGGGTGAGTGCCCTGCAGTTCAGTACAACCAGAAACCCAGTGGACAGGCTCAAAGCAGGCATCTGGGCTGACTCTGAACACCACCCACTACAAACCCAAAGCAGCCATAGACTGGACCCATAACAACAAAGGGACCAAATTCTGCCTGGTGCACCCACAAGATGCAAAGTGGGCCACTGAAGCCAACCACAGTGAAGGCAAACAGGGCTCATCCACGACAGCAGGGTGCACGCAACCTATAGAAGAGACAACCATGAGGTGCCTAATTCTAGTGAACAGGGGACACTATGCTGCAGGAAATCACAGGACCTTTTAGCCATGACAGTCCTACTTTCAAAATCAGGACATGGAGCTGACTTTCCTGATACTTAGAAACACAGTTAGACAAAATGAAGAGACAGAGAGCTACAGCCCGAATGAAAGAACATGACAAAACCACAACAAAAGAGCCACGTCAAGCAGAAATAAGCAATATACCTGATTAAGAATTCGAAATAACATCAAAAAGATAGTCACTGGACATGAGGAAAGAGTGGAGGATCTCAGGAGACTTTCAGGAAAGAGAGAGAAAATATGAAAAACAGAGATGAAGAACTTAAGTGAAATTAAAAACACACTAGAGCAGTATAAATAGCAGATTGGAGGAGGCAAAAGAACAAATCGGCGACCTGGAAGACAGAATAATGGAAAACAACCAAGCTTAACAGGAAAAGAAAAAAAAAAGAATAAAAAGTGAGAATAGGTGAGAAAAAAAAAGAATAAAGAGTGAGAGTGGAACAAAGCCCAAAAGTAATGGAAGGAAATAATGAAGATTAGAGCAGAAATAAATGAAAAAGTGACTTAAAAAACAATAGAACAGACCCATGAAACCAGGAGCTGGTTCTTTGAAAAGGTCAATAAAAAGTGATACAGCTTTTGGCAGAATCATCAAAAAAACCAAACCCAACCAAACCAAAACAAACAAACAAACAAACAAACAAAAACAGAATGAGACAGAGAGAGCAAGCACTCAAATAAAATTAGAAATGAAGGAAGAGAAATACCAACTAACACTACAGAAAAAGAAAATATTATAAAAAAATGTTATGAAAATTCAGTGACATCCTTAAGCATAATAACATTTGCACTTCAGGGATCCCAGAAGGAGAAGACAGAGATAAGGGGACAGAAAATTTATTTCAAGAAATAGCTGAAACTTCCCTAACCTAGGGAAGACATTGGCGATTCAGATTTAGTAAGGACAGAGAGAACCTCCAACAAAATAAACTCAAGGAGGTTTACATCAAGACACATAATAATTAAAATGGCAAAACAAATGAGAGAAAAGAAAACAGTTACATACAAGGGAAATCCAATATGGCTATCAGCTGATTTTTACCAGAAACCTTGCAGGTCCTAAGAGAGTGGCAGAACAGATTCAAAGTACTGAAAGGAGAAAAACGCACAACCAAGAATACTATTCTTAGCAAGATTATTGTTCAGAATAGAAGGAAAAATAAAGAGGTTTCTAGCCAAACAAAAGTTAAACCTTTAACTTTTTACAAGATTTACAAGAAACATTAAAGGAAATTCTTTGACTGGAAAGAAAAGGCCAACTTCAGGAGTAATAAAATTATAGAAGGCTAAGAAACAGAATCTTAATAATAAAGAACAAACTGATGGTTACCAGAGGGGAAAGGGGGTGAGGGGATGGGTGAACTAGGTGATGGGAATTAAGGACAGCACTTGTTGTGATGAGCAGTGGGTAATGTAAAGAAATACTGAATTGCTATACTGTACACCTGAAACTAATATAAGTTAATTAGCTGGACTTAAAAACTTAAAAAAAATTATGGAAGGAAAAAATTTCACAGGTAAATGAAAACATAACACAAGTAGTAGATTAATACTTATTAAATCAGCCAGGAGGATAAAGCGCAAAGGCAGAAAAATCGATAATATATATATAACTCAGTCAAGGGATTCACAAATGAAATCGTATAAAGATATAAAGTATTACATCATATACATAAAATGTGGCTTGGAGAGGAGTAAAATCTAGTGGTTTAGAATGGATTCAAACTTGTGACCCTTAATATAGACACCTACTCCATAAGACCTTCTATACGAATTTAATGCAACCACAAATCAAAAACATGTAATAGATACACATAAAAAAAGAAAATGGTATCCAAGTATATCACTAAAGGAAGCCAACAAACCACAAGGGAAGAGATCAAGAGGGGAAAAAAAGGAACAGAAAAGAACCACAAAACAGGTTGTAAAACAACTAATAAAATGGCAATAAGTACATATCTGTCAATAGTTGCTTTCAATGTAAATGGACTAAATGCTCCAATCAAAGGATACAGGGTGACAGAATGGATAAAAAAGCAAGATGCCTCTATAAGCTTCCTACAAGAGAATCAACGCAGACCTAAAGAAACAGGCAGACTGAAAGTGAAGGGATGAGAAAGCATTTATCATGCAAATGGAAGTGAAAAGAAAGCCGGGGTAGCAATTCTCACATCAGACAAAATAGACTTTAAAGCAAAGGCTATATGGGTTTCTGGGTGGCTCAGCAGGTTAAGCATCTGACTCTTGGTTTTGGCTCAGGTCATGATCTCACAGCTCATGAGATCAAGCCCTGTGTTGGGCTCTGCAATGATGGTGAGGAGCCTGCTTGGGATTCTCTCTCTCCATCTCTCTCTCTGCCCCTCCTCTGCTTATGTTTTCTCTCTCTCAAAATAAATAAATAGATATTAAAAAAATAAAGCAAAGACTAATAAGAGACAAAGAAGGACACTACATAATGATAAAGAAAACAATCCAATAAGAGGATTAAACAATTGTATATGTGTATGCAACCAACATGGGGGCGCCTAAGTATATAAAACAACTATTAACAGACATAAAGAAAGAAACTGACAGTAATACGATAAAAGTAGGGGACTTTAGCACCCCACTTACATCAATAAATAGATAATCCAGACAGAAAACCAATAAAGAAAGAGTGGCTTTGAATGACATATTGAACCAGATGGACCTAACAGACGTGTTTAGAACACTTCATCCCAAAACATCAGAACAGACATTCTTTTCAGGTGCACACGGAACATTCTCTAGAATAGGTCATATGTTAGGCCATAAAACAAATTCAAAACGAATGACATCATATCATGTAAGTTTTTTGGCCACAGCTGTATGAAACTAGAAATCAACCAAAAGAAAAATCTGAAAAGAACAAAATTACATGGAGTCAAATGAATGGGTCAACCAAGAAATCAAAGAGGAAGTAAAAAAAAATACATGGAGACAAATGAAAATGAAACTACAATGATTCTTGGGGGATCTGGGTGGCTCAATCAGTTAAGCACCTGACTTTTGATTCTGGCTCAGGTCAGGATCTCATGGTTCCTGAGATCAAGCCCCTTCATACTGTCAGCAGGGAGCCTGCTTGGGATTCTTTCTCTCACTCCCTCTCTGCGCCTCCTCTTCTCATGGTCTCCTTCCCTCTCAAAATAAATAAATGAACATTTTAAAGAAAAAAAAGAAACTACAATGTTACAAAATCTTTGGGATTCACCAAAAACTATATTCTAAGAGGGAAGATTATAACAGTGCAGGTCTACCTAGAGACACACAAAAATAAATCTCAAGTGAACAAACTAAACTTACACCTAAAAGAGCTAGAAAAAAGAACAAAGCCCAAAAATAATGGAAGGAAATAATGAAGATTAGAGCAGAAATAAATGAAAAAGTGACTTAAAATCAATAGAACAGATCCAGGAGCTGGTTCTTTGAAAACATCAATATAAATGATACAGCTTTTGCCAGAATCATCAAAAAACAAAACAAAACAAAACAACAACAAAAACCCAGAAAGAGACAGAGAGAGAGAGAGAGAGCACTCAAATAAAATTAGAAATGAAGGAGGAGAAATACCAACTAACACTACAGATAAAGAAAATATTATAAAAGAGTGTTATGAAAAATTATATGATAACAAACTGGACAACCTAGAAAAAACAGATACATTCCTAGAAACATATAACTTTCTAAAAATGAATCAGGAAGAAACAGAAAATTTGAACAGACTGATCACTTGCATTGAAACTGAACCAGAAATCAAAAAATTGTCAACAAACAAAAATCCAGCACCAGACTGCATCACAGACAAATTCTACCAAACATTTAAAGTTACTATAGTTCTTCTCGAACTATTCCAAAAAAAAAAAAAAAAAAGAAGAGGAAGAAAACCTTTCAAAGTCATTCTACGAGGCCAGCATTTTCCTGATAGTAAAACCAGATAAAGACACTACAAAAAAGAAAACTACAGACCAGTATCTCTGACGAACACAGATCCAAAATTTCTCAACAAAATATTAGCAAATTGAGTCCAACAATACATTTAAAATATCATTCGTCATGATCAAGTGGGATTTATTCCTGGGATACCAGGGTGGGTCAATACTGGCAAGTGAATCAAAGTGATACATCACATCAACGAGAGTAAAGGATAAAAACCACATGAGCATTTGAAGAGATGAAGAAAAAGCATTTGACAAAGTACAACATCCATTCATGATAAAAACTCTCAACATATTAGGTTTAAAATGAATATACCTCAACTTTAAAGAGCCATATGTGACAAACTCACAGCTATCACCATACTCAATAGTGAAAAACATGAGATCAGAAACAAGACAGATGTCCACTCTCACTACTTTTATTCAACAGAATACTGGAAATTCTAGCCACAGCGATCAGACAACAAAAATACAAAGCATTCGAACTGGTAAGAAAACAGCAAAACTTACACTATTTGCAGGTGACAAGATACTATGTACAGAAAACCCAAAAGACTCCACCAAAACACTGCTGGAACTGATAAATGAGCGCAGTAAAGTCACAGGATACAAAATAAATATACAGAAATTTGCTGCATTTCTATAAACTAATAAATAAATTAGTAGATAGAGAAATTAAGAAAACAATCCTATTAAAACTGCACCAAAAGGAATAAAATACGTAGGAAAAGACTTAACCAAAGAGGTTGAAGACCTATACTCTGAAAACTATAAACCCATGATGAAAGAAATGGAAGGTGACAAAAACAAATGGAGAGATACTCCAAGCTCCTGGATTGGAAGGACCAATGTTGTTAAAATATCCACACTACACAAAGCAATAGGTAGATTCATTGCAATCCCTATCAAAATATTAATGACATTTTTCACAGAACTATAAAAAAATAATGCTAAAATGTGTATGGAACCACAAAAGACTCTGAATAGCCTAAGCAATCATGAGAAAGGAGAACAAAACTGGAGTTGTCACAATCCCAGATTTCAAGATATACTACAAAGGTGTGGTATTCCAAACAGTAAGGTATGGGCACAAAAACAGACACATAGATCAATAAAACAGAGTATAGAGCCCAGAAATAACCCTACACTTATATGATGAATCAATCTATGACAAAGAAGGCAAGAATATACAATGGGGAAAAGACAATCTCTTCAACAAATGATGCTGGAAAAACTGGACAGCTCCATCCAAGAGAATGAAATTGGGACACTTTCTTACACTGTATACAAAAATAAACTCGAAATGGATGAAAGACCTAAATGTGAGACCTCAAACCATAAAACTCCCAGAAGGAAACATTGGCAGTAATTTCTTTGACGTTAGCTGTAAAAACATTTTTCTAGACTTGTCTCCTCTGGCAAGGGAAACAAAAGCAAAATTAAACTATGGAGACTCCATCAAACTAAAAACTTGTGCATAGCACAGGAAGCCAACAACAGAACAAAACGGCAACCTACTGAAAGAAATAAGATATCTGCAAATGATATAGCTGGTAAAGGGTTAATATTGAAAATATATAAACATTTCAACAACACACACACACAAAACCAAATAACCTGGTTAAAAAATGGGCAGAGGACCTGAATACACATTTTTCCAAAGAAGATCTCCAGATGGCCAACAGACACCTAAAAAATGCTCTACATCACAAATCGTCAGGGAAATGAGAATTGAAATCGCAGTGAGAAATCACTTTACCACTGTCAGAATGGTTAAAATCTAAAACACAAGAAATAAGTCTTGACAAGGATGTGGAGAAAAAGGAACCCTCTTACACTGTTGGTGGTAATGCAAATTTCTGCAGCCACTGTGGAAAACAGTGAAGAAGTTCCTCTAAAAATTAAAAATAGAAATAACATAGAGTCCAGTAATTCCATTACTGGGTATTAACCAAAAGAAAATGAAAACATAAATTTGAAAAGATACATGTACCCATGTGTTTCTTGCAGCATTATTTGCAATCGCCAAGAACAGAAACAACCTAAGCATCTAAAGACAGATGAATGGATAAAGATGTGTTATATACATATGTGTGTGCGCGCATGTGTATGTGTGTGTGATGTGTGAATGTATATGTAGGTATGTGTGCATATATACATATATATGTAAGTATACATATACATATATAAAATGAATTATTCACCCACATAAAAGAATGAAATCTTGCCATTTGCGACACCATGGATGGACCTAGAGAGTATAATGCTAAGTGAAATAACTCAAAGAAACACAAATACCATATAATTTCACATGTATGTGGAATTTAAGAAACAAAGGAATGAAGAAAAAGAGACAAAAAACAGACTCATAAACAGAGAACAGACTGGTGGTTGTGAGAGGGTAGATGGGCGAGGGGATGGGTGAAATAGATAAAGGGGATTAAAACGCCGCTTTTCTTCATGAATGCTGAGAAGTGAATAGAATTACTGAATCATTACTTTGTATATGTGGAAATATAACAGTGTATGTTAATTACACTTCAAAAAAGTTTTAAGTTTAAAAACAAAAGAGGAGAAGCTAGGCTATTCTGTAACCCAAACTAAGAACTTTTACCTCTTATTTTATGATTACGAACATGATAACGTGGCCTTCTAACAGGCATTTCTTTGGAAACATCAAACAACTCAGCAGTAAAACTGTTGGGCTCATGTAATAGAAAAAATAAAGTACATGATTGTCAACTCATGGGTTCCCGAATACTTTTTCAGTCTGTCATTCTGTAAAACCTTAAAATGCATTCTTGTATTTGCTTAACTTATCCAAGAATGTAGGCTAAATTAAATCTTAGTAAATAGCATACCATATTCACTGGTTCATTTCTTCCCTTAACATTAATGGAGTATCTATTCTTTGGAAAACACCATGGTACTGCTGGAGATGTTAAGAGTTTAATGACAGGATCAATTTGAAGTTGGCGGGCTATGATGGTAGCCCAAAGGGACAATGAACAAAAAGGAGCGAGGAAGTGGAATTCTACTGTAAACGCCCTGAATCAAGTCTGTTTGGATATTTGGAAAATTGTACTTCTTTAGTGGTACCGAAGTTTAAGATTAGCTCCATGGTGGTTGGTACTGTGGGAGGGGTAAATGGGTGATGGAACCTGAGAAGACAGCATTTGCCTATTTGAGAGACTAGAGCCTGAAATATAAAAATCACTCTTGGGGCGCCTGACTTTGGCTCAGGTCATGATCTTGCAGTCCATGGGTTTGAGACCCGGCTCGGGCTCTGTGCTGACGGCTCAGAACCTGGAGTCTGCTTCGGATTCTGTGTCTCCTTCTCTCTCTGTCCCTCCCCTACTAGCACTCGCTCTCTCACTCTCTCGTTCTCTTTTTCTCAAAAATAAACATTCAAAAGAAATTTCAAAAATGACGGTTGGTAGTTACTAAAGAATTCTGGATGAACTAGAAAGTTTCCAGGGAAGAAGCCAAGAGAGGTGTTTTGAGTACTAGTCCCAGAGCGCTTGATCACTATTTACACAGCAATTGTTTTACATCGAGCACATGTTACCTTTCATTCAAAAAGAAGGATAACACAGAGGTTGAAACCAGCAACCCACAGAAGGAACATGGCAGCCAGAATTATTCTCAAGCTTTGAAATCTAAATAAAGAATGGACAACTTTTGCATGGCAGGAATTTCAAAACAGCTATGTGACCCTTCTGTACTTCCCAATATGCCTGTTTTACACAGAAATTTCTATAGCTGCTGTCCCACTCCTGTCCCAGCACTGTACCCTGGGTGTATCAGAACAAATAACTTTTTTGGTTAACAGTTTTACAAACAGAGAGGTATGGTATTGAGCTGGTGAGTTAATTAAACAGACAGCAAAAGCATCATCATATACAGCTGGACCTTGTTTAGATGATGAAGTTTGAATACTAAATTCATGCCGTAATGAGATCCCATTTTGGGATCTTGGAATTGAGTGAACAAATTCTGTATAAGGTACATGAAATAATGGGGCCAGAGGATGGAATGTGGCAGACAGAATCATACTGGGCCCTCCTCATGCACAGCTCCTATAGTCATACCTTTGTGTACTTCAATCCCGAAGTGTGGGTAGGGCCTAGTGGCTTGTTTCTAATCACTAGATGGTGTCAAGGTAATGGGTGTCACTCCACTTATTACATATACTGTAATGTCAAAGGTATGACATCACTCCTTTGATTACTGACATTACATCAGCTAGCAAATAAGTTCTTGCTTCCCTACTTGCCTTGAATCCAGAAACCTGCCAAGTTTTACACTGCTCGTGAAGAAGGTTGTGTGGCATGGAGTTGCAGAGTTTGGGAAAAAAGAACTGCCACAGCTCTTGGCATGAACGAGCCTGTTTAAACCCCTGCACTAAAAAAAAAAAAAAAAAAAAAAAAACAAAAACCAAAAAAAAACTTGACTAAACTCAAGCATGGCTTTCAGCAGCCTAGGCCAGGTGCCCTTGAGTTCCTGTCTGGAAAATATCAAGAATTACCAAAAGAATTTATCATTTGTTCCAGCCAACATATGATGATAGGCCCCTGATCTTCTTTGAGAGAATTTATTTAAATAACAACAATGACAATAAAATTTACAATTATAAATCCTTCCTCTGTCCCTTTGGGGTGTCTATGTATCTGTCATGATCTAAGAGTGTGTTTCTCAAAGATGTGAAAGCCTTTCCTTTGAGATGTAGTCATCGAGAAAGATAAATCCTCTGTCTCTCAGCCACTGTGGAAGGAAAAAAGCCAAAAATCAAAATGACCAACAACTTAACTTAAAAAAAAATGAGCAAAGAAATTGAATACACACTTATCCAAAGAAGATCCACAAATAGTCAACATGAAAAGATGCCCAATATCATCAGCCATTAGGAAAATGTGATCCAAAGACACAATGGGATAGCATTTCACTGGAGTGGTTACTAAAATGGAAAATAATCAGTGTTAGCAAGGATGTAGAGGAATTGGAACCCAAAGACAGTGCTGGTAGGAATATAAAATAGCTTAAGCTCTTAGTAAAACAGTTCGGCAGTCCTTCAAACTTAAGCAAAGAATTACCATATGGATCAGCAATTCTACTCCTAGGTATACGACCAACATAAATTTAAAAGGGTATTGAAACAAAGATTTGTGCACAAATATTCATAGAAACATTATTCAAAGAAGCCCCGAAATGCAAAGAAGCCCAAATTTCGATCAAGGGATGAATAAACAAAATAGAGTATATCCTTGCAGTGTAATATTATTAAGACATAAAAAGGAACAGTAACAATACATGACAGACCATGGATGAATCTTGAAAACATTACAGTAAGTGAAAGAAACCATGGGGCGCCTGGGTAGCTAAGTTGGTTAAGCAACCAACTCTTGATTTTAGCTCAAGTCATGATCTCGATGGTCTGAGAGATTGGGCCCTGCATCAGGCTCTGAGTTGACAGCACTGAGCCTGCTCAAGATTTTCTCTCTCTCTCTCTCTCTCCCTTTCTCTGCCTCTCCCCTGCTCATGCTCTCTCTCCCTCTCTCTCAAAATAAAAATAAACTTAGAAAAATAAAGAAACCAGACACAAAAAGGTTCACATATTGTATGATATCATGAATATGAATTATCCAGTCTCAGCAAATTCAGAGAGAGAGAAAAGAGAATGGTGATTGCCAAGGGCTAGGGAGAACAGTGAATGGGAAGTAACTTTTTGGAGTAGGGAGTTACCTTCCGGAATGGAAAAAAGATGTGTATGGAAAAAGATAAAGGTGGTGGTTGGACAATGTCATGAATGTACAAATGCCACTGAATTCTTCACTTTAAATGTTATGAAAAACATATTTATATTAATACACAAAATCAGTGGAATGATAAAATTAGAGAACACCATTCTGCAGCCTCTAGTGAATATATGGATAAGGGTGAAAACCCTCAACAGTCAACATCACCACAAAGCAGAAAAATAGACATTATGAATCTCTGAATGGAAATGCCTCAGGGCTAGGCTTGCCAATAAACAAACTAATAAATACATAAGTCTTAAATTGAACAAGATTTGTCTTGAGGGCAATTGATGCCTTGAGGACAATTGATGAGGACAATTTGTACTGAGGACTATTGATACTGAGTTTCAGGTACAATGGGTTCATGATTCTATTCTCTGTAATGTTGTATATGATTGCTTTTACTATAGGTATCATGTCTTTACTTTGATAATCCACAAAAACGGAAAAAATTTCAGCAAAACCTAAATCACTAAACTGAAGATACATTCCAAACTCACAGCACCATGAAAATTGTCTAGGACTAGCCAGTAGTGGAGGCCCATTATACCAAATGGTCAGGGAAAAACTATTTAACATTTTATTTAAGCTCTTCCAAACCATATAAAATGATAGGAAATGGATCAACCATTTTAACAGGGTAGCATTCCTTGACACAAATGCCACATTAGAATGCCCATAAAAAATACTTGAGGGGGCGCCTGGGTGGCTCAGTCAGTTAAGCGGCCGAATTCAGCTCAGGTCATGATCTCACGGTCTGTGAGTTCGAGCCCCACATCGGGCTCTGTGCTGACGGCTCATCAGAGCCTGGAGCCTGCTTTGGATTCTGTGTCTCCCTCTCTCTCTGCCCTTCCCCTGCTCACGCTCTCTCTCTATGTCTCTCAAAAATAAATAAACGTTAAAAAATTAAAAAAAAATACTTGAGGAAAAATAACTCATATGGAGATAATCTTTTCTTAATATAACTGTCTATTTTTAAAATGTTTCTTTCTTTATTTCTTTTGAGAGAGAGAGGGAGAAGAGAAAGCCGGGAAGGGTCAGACAGCGAAAGGGAGAGAGAGAAACCCAAGCAGGCTCCACGCTGACTGTGCAGAGCCCAACGTGAGGCTAGATCTCATGTCACTGAGATCAAGATGTGGCCTGAAATCAAGGGCCAGACACTGAACAAACTAAGCCATCCAGGCAACCCAGAGACAAATTATCTTAATAAATTCAAAGATATTCAATATGAGCAAGAATTTAATGAATAAATAGAATGACTGAAAAATACAATGGTTAGATCACAGAAGAAAATACTGATAAACGGAAATCACTACCTTCACAGAAAAAGGAAAAAATGCATTTGAAAAGAAAATAATATTTGCTCTACACTTCTATTCACAATACTGCTGGCACCAAACGCATAGGTTTTAGTGTTTTTATCCCCTAAATGGACCAATTCTTAAGCACCAGCGAGGTGTCCTACAACTCAATTCCATTCTGACAACAATTAACTGAAATGAGCATCAAATCGCACAAGTTAAGGTCTCATTCCCATGAGCCTGCCCTATACTTAATCACAAATCTGGGCCGCCCATTCTTCTAACTGGCTATAAATCAGGGATTCCCATAAAATCTACTTTAGGTTGGAAAGTTTTCTGAAATGGCCCATAGAACTCCAGAGTATGATTTACTTACCGGGGTACTGATTTATTATGACGAAATGACAGGCACATGTAAGAAATGCAATCTCGGTGGCTCTGCTGGTTAAGCGTCCAACTTCAGCTAAGGTCACCATCCGGTGGTTCGAACACCACATCGGGCTCTGATCTGGTGGTGCAGGGCCGGCTTGGGATTCTCTCTCTCTCACTCTCTCTCTCTCTCTCTGCCCCATCCCCACTTGCGCTGGCTCCCTCTCCCAAAATAATAAACTTAAAAAAAAAGAAAAAAAAAGAAATGCATAGAGCATGGTGTGGGGAAGGCGTTCAGGGCTTCCTCATCCTCTGTCCAGCCACACAACCCTCCCAGCACCTCCATGAGTTCAGCAAACTGGGAGTTCTCCACAATACTTTGGTTAGGAGTTTTCCTGAGGCTTCATTACTGAAGCACAATTAATGAAATCACTGGCAATTGATGATTAAGTCAATCTCCAGTCTCTCTCCCCTCCCTGCAGACCAGGAGGTGGGGTAGTAATTTCCAACTCCTTAAATACACGGTTGGTTCCCCCTGGGCAGCCTGGACCCATACTTAGGGGCTTCCCAAAGTCACCTCAGGAACATAAACTCAGATGTGGTTGAAAGGGGCTTCTTTGGAATTGTATAAAAACACTCCTTTCACCTCAACTGCTCATACCACCTAGGAAATGTCAAGAGTTTTAGGTGCTGAGCATTGGGAATGGCAACAAATATACAATGCATATCTCCTACTATAAATCACAATATCGTAAATTTGATGAGATGCCTGGGTAAAGAAAAGGCCTTTGATAAAAATTCAACACCAGTTCATGGTAAGGAATTTTAGCAAACTTAACATTAGAAGGGAATGTCCACTTTGCCTAATCGAGAGTAAGCATACTTAAACATCGAGCGCTGTCAGAATTCCCAATGAAGTGAGAAATAAGATGGGGATGTTTGCTACCCCCGCTACTATTCAAAATTCAACCACAGTTTTCCTGCTCTGACGTGTCAAGATGTTAGAAGTCATCCCTAACATCCTCACAACAAGAAACAAGCTGAACGCACTGAAAAACCAGTAAATTTTCTTAGATCTATTAAGAAAACTGAAGTTACAGGGCAAACTAAAGCCCTAAAACCGAAGAGAGTGGCAAATTCCAGGAACCCCAGATTACTGGCAACAGAAGCCCCTGGATTTAGGAATGGGGAGGAAAACGAAAACTGCAATCAAGGCACTCCTGGAAAGAAGCAGTACATGGCAAGCTTCAGAATTGAAAACTGCTGGGTACTTAGTCCTGGGGGATCCTGCACACTTTGGTGAGTTTTACCTTCTAGAGCTCCACCACGTTCTACTAGTAAAGACCCATGAAAGGTTGTCTCATGTTTCTCACTGGAAGAGGGGGAAAACCCCTTCAGAAATAAACCTAGGAGGGGTGCCTAGGTGCTCAGTCAGTTAAGCCTCTGACTCTTGATTTTGGCACAGGTCATGATCTCACAGTTCACGAATTCAAGCCCCATGTCAGGCTCTGTGCTGCCAGTGCAGTGCCTGTTTGGGATTCTTTCTCTCTCTCCCTTTCTCTGTGCCCTTCCCCCAGGCTCTCTCACTCTCTCTCTGTATCTCTCCCTTTCTTTCTGCCTTTCCCCTGCTCTTGCCCTCTCTCTCTCTCTCTAAGTAAATAAAGAGATACTTATTTTTTTTTTAAAAAAGAGAGAAATACACCTAGGGAAAAGTAACCATTTTGAAAGTCAGGCCCAGATGGTTTTCTCTACTTTCTGAAACCAACGATTCTGGGGGAAGTTAGTATCTGTGGGGGAAGTTAAGGTCACTCTTACCACCCTGCCTCACATAAGCGGGGTAGAGGGAAAGCTGAGAAGCATTTGTGAAAGCCCAGTGGCACAGAATCACTAAAATATGCTGAATAATGGGATTACAGGACACTTCTCCTCTCAACAAACCATACCACCACATGGACAATGCTCCAATATATTACTAGAGGATTATGGCTGAAAACTGCAAGGCTCCGACTATTTATGAAGGAGTTCCTAGAGATAACCAAAACCAAGAACACTCATGGAAATGGAAACATCACACCTGGACAGTAACAGCAAACAGTAAACACGGTGTAATTCTCATATGCTAAGTAAACATACACTCACACACGAAAAGCCAATGACGCTCAGGTCCAATTCTCTAATATATCGTGTCTAGTGTCAACAAAGAGATTACAAGATATGCTAATGACAGGAAAAACAGTCTGATGAGATACAACTAGCAAATTGACCACACTCAGATATGAAAGATAATGCAGAATTACCAGGTGAGAATTTCAGAATAGCTGTCACTGAAATGCTAGGTCTCAAATGATAAAATGAGCAACAGTCGAGAACAGTAGCTACTGTGAGTAGAGAGATGGAAACTCTAGGCAAACATCAAGAGGAAAGGTGAGAAATCACCAACATTGTCACAGAAATGAAGAATGCCTATGATAGGTTCACCAGCAGACTAGACATGGCCAAGGAGAGATGCAGTGATATTACAGACATGTCAAGGTAAACTCCCCAGGATAAGAATCAAAGGGGAAATAGGAAAAAAAAAAAAAAAAGAAAAAGAAAGAAAGAAAGAAAGAAAGAAAGCAGAAGAGAATAATCGAGAATACTGGGACCATTACAAAAGACATGAGCTATGAACAACACTAGTAAAAGAAACAGAAGAGAACATTTAAATTTAATAAGGAATGAAAGTTTTCTAAAATTAATGAGAGAAAATAAGGCATGAAACTAAGAAGCTCAGAGAAAACCATGCAGAAGAGGTAAGAATGACAGCAACAACAACAACAAAAATCTACCCCCAGGCATAGCACACAGAGAAGAAAACCAAAGAGAACAAATTCTGGAGAGAAGCTGAGGGTAGGTGTGACTTAACATAAGGAAACTAAGATAAGTTACATCAGATCTCCCTTTATTTACTAAAAATTATGTGTGTTTGTTTTATTTAAATGTTCGTTAGTTAACATACAGTCTAATGTTGGTTTCGGGAGTAATTTTGGTTTCAGTGATTCGTCACTATATACAACACTGAGTGCTCCTCGCAACAAGTACCCCACTTAATACCCATCACCCATCTAGCCATCTCCCACCCACCTTCCTCCATCAAGCCTCATTTGGACTCTGACCCACTATTGTTAAGAATCTCTTGGGGTTTGTTTCCCTCTTTTTTCTCCCTCCCCCTTCCCACATGTTCATCTGTTTATTTTCTTAAATTTTACTTATGAGGAAAATCATAGGGCATTTGTCTCTCTCTGACTGATTTATTTCACTGAGTGTAATATATTCTAGCTCTGTCCACATCCCTGCAAAGGTCAAGATTTCTCCTTTTTGGTGGCTAAGTAATATTCTATCGTGTATGTATACCACATGTTGTTAAAGCATAGAAAACAACACAAAAACACAAAACAACCAATCCAGCCACCCAATTAGAATTCTGTCACCAGTGAAAAGCCTCAGTGAGAAATAAAGACTCTCTCAGGCAAACCAAAACCAAGGAGATCTGTCACTAGTACATCTACGTTGCAAGAAATGTTAAAAGAAGTTCTCAGAGAAAACATGCTATGGATCAGAAGCCGAAAGTACAAACAGAAGGGAGGAGAGTCAGAGAAGGAATAAATGAAGATAAGGTCTGTATTTTCATTATCTTCCATGATTCCAAAAGAGATCTATGTGTTCACAATAATAACTTAACAACAAGGTAACCAGTGACTCTATGTTACAGAGAAGCAAAATAAATGGCCTCAGGGGTGTGACAGACAGGAAAACAGGAACGGAGAGTATTCTGCTAAGAGGCAGCTGGTACTAACGGTGACAGTCTGGTGTGATTGGAAACAGGACTTGAATCTGCTGTAATGTATAATGAAAGCTCCGGAAGGTCACGGGAAGGAGTGGTAGTTCACAACAATCAGGAGTCTCTGGGCGTTGAAGTCTTTGGTGTCAGGCCTCAAATCAGCAAAAGGGACGTAGCACAACTCCTCCTAGACCAGGAAAGACACTGAGAGAGGATTGAGGGAGTACCCACCACAGAACACAGGCTCCGCAAAAGCCGAGACCTGGTAATCGTCAGCTTGGGGGAGCCCCAGCCATGGCTGCTAAGCACAGACGCCCAAATATTTCCTACTGGTGGTTAGAGGAAATCGAGATGCTTGGTCTGAGAGCCGTGGCCACAGCTCAGCAGAGGGAGAATTCACAGGACGTGCTAAGAGTCAGTGAAAAGCCCCTGTGCGAGTCCCACAGGACTCTCCCCATGGATACGGCCCTGTTGCCCATTCCCCAACTCCCCAACAGCCCCCCCCCCACAATCCCGCCAGAGAGCCCACCCCCTCGGCTGTCAATCTGGGGGCCAGACCCACATGACCGGAAGTGGCCCTTGCAACTTCCTCCTAGCGCTGGGAAGTGACGCCTGATCGGACGGCTAGAGCCTCGGGTGAGCACAGAGGGGATCCCACGTCCTGTCAGGGGTCAAGGTAAGAAGAGCTCTGGCTTAACAACTGTGGGAACATTTCCCCACACCCCCAGCCCCATCTCCCCTAAAAAGAGGGGCCCGCCCACACACAGACCTGTGGGCTGCTCCGCCACTGCTCTGGGGGCTCCGAGACCCAACATGGCGGCTCATGCCGAGTACCTTAGCTTACCCCGCCGGGTCTCAGGGATTGTAAGCCTCGGCTGCAGGCTGCTGGACGCTGGCTCGGTCCAGCACGGGGAGAAATCCCAGGCCCTGTGGAGTGAAGGAGGGGACCCTCGTGAGGACCAGGGAACGCCACACCCCGGAACAGGGGCGATGCAGAGTCCCTGCTCCTGACCTTGGCCGGGGAGGGTCCGGGCCTTTCCTCCAGGACTAGAAGAGAGGGGACCAGAGAGAATATAGCCGGTCCCCTCCTGTCGACTCTTCAAATCCCAGGAGAGGAAGGTCCTTTCCTGCGATATCCCACCATGTCTAATAAATCTCAGGTCTGAGACCAGTGAGGGCTGTGGCCTGAAGCTGCAGCCAGGAGTCAGCTGAAGGATCCTATACGGTGCCCAAGTGGGGATTCTGCATCCTTCTGAGGACCCAACGAACCCAGGACAGAGAAGGCCTGCCATAAGTAAGTGTTCAGCACCAGGTGCCCCTGACGTCCGTGGGGAGCAGAAGTACTCCCTCCTTTCGTCCTCGTGGGTGCCCTGCAAGATTGCAGGGTCACCTTCAGAGCAGGGGATGGGGGTGGGGGCTGGGTTCTTGCCCCCAGTTCATGTGTCGATCCTGAATGTGAATGGAGAGGGCCCCCAAACCTGGGACACGGCTCTCCACCGTCAGGAACACTGCTGTCACCTGCATGATCCCAGGCAGAGCAGTCTGGCTGGGGCCCAAGGCTCCCCACACGTGCCTCCACAGGGTGCTCGTGACCCAGGCTGACCAGGACATCTGGAACCCTGGGGGGTCATACGGCAGGGCCCTCGACGACCCTGCAAGGGTGGCCTTGATCAACCTCCCTGCTTCAGGCACTCACACCATCTCCCTGTACCTCCTATAGGTGCCCTTGTGGCCTGCCAGCCGTGCCAACAAGGTCATGCCTCGCCACCAGAAGAGCAAGCTGCGTGCCCGCCGCGAGAAACGCCACCAGGGCCAGGGTGAGGGTCAGGGTGTGGGGGGGACTCGGGCCGCTGCTGCAACAGCAGCAACAGTAGCAGCAGCAGCAGGGGAGCACCACCGCTGCCCCCTTCCTGTTCCCAAGGAGACTCTGCAGGGGTCCACCCAGGTGGGTCCAGCCCAGCAGCCTCGGGGAGCCCAAGCACCTGGATACCCAGGTACAGGTGCTGCTACCCCACCACGTGAGCATGGCACTCTGAGCATGGCCGCACCCCCTGCCCTGGATGCCCAGAAAGACCCACTCACCCGCAACGCCAACACGCTGGTGCGGTTCCTGCTGGAAAATCACACCAGCAAGGAGCCCATCACGATGCCCGCCCTGTTCAAGGTCATCAGCAGAAAGTACAAGCCGCACTTGTCCGAGATCCTCAGGCGCACCTCGGAGCGCCTGGAGCTGGTCTTCGGCCTCGAGCTCAAGGAGGGTGACGCCGGCAGCCAGTCCTACGTGCTGGTCAGCAAGGTGGGCCTCCCAGGCCAAGGCGGCGACAAGGGGCCGCCCGTGAATGGCCTCGTCCTGGCGCTCCTGGGCGTGATCTTCATGAAGGGCAACCGTGCCACCGAGGAGGAGGTCTGGGAGTTCCTCAACGTGCTGGGCGTGTACGCGGGCCACAGGCACCCGATCTTCGGGGAGCCCAGGAAGCTCATCACCCAAGACCTGGTGCGCCAGAAGTACCTGGAGTACCGCCACGTGCCAGCCAGCAACCCTCCACGCCACGAGTTCCTGTGGGGCCCAAGGGCCCTCGCCAACACCAGCAAGATGCAGGTGCTGCAGGTCCTGGCCAAGCTCAACGACACGGTGCCCTGCTGCTTCCCCCAGCTGTACCAGGAGGCCCTGCGAGACGAGGCGGTGCGCCTAAGCTCCAGAGTTGGAGCCAGGGTGGCCTCCACTGGCGAGGCTGCGGGGCCTTCGGGGTCTGGGAGGCCTTTAGGGGCCGGGGTGCCTTCGGGGGCCGGAGGGCCCTCCAATGTCACGGGGCCTTCCGGGGCCGCGGTGCCTTCGGGGGCCGGAGCTCCTTCTGAGGCCAGGGGGCCTTCCAGGGCCTGGGTACCCCACTTGAACAGAATCTAGTGAGTCAGGCGGGGTGGCTACTCCTTGGGGTGGAAGAGGGCCCTTGAGCTTCCGAGCGGTGCAGAGTCCTGGGGGCTGGAGGGAATAAAGTAGATCTTCTTCATATTTGTTTGAAACTGTTATCTTCTAGAAACACAGATAACATTTATATTTCTTTAGGTTGTTTTCAAACATTTTTTTGTTAGGATACCTTATTTAGCTCTAGGATATAAACACATAAGAATGGCATGGCTCTCACATATGTGGCTGTTTCACAAGTGAGACTTACAATCTTGATGTATGTAAAACAAAGTCACAAACCATCTAAATGGTATTTACGGTCCAGAAGTAGGTAACATGGCATGCGATAGGGATTTTCATGGAAGAGTGAGAAAAGGAAACCGTGAAATAGCGGGGAATAGTTATTAGCAAATGGAGAAAAACTAGTTAAATAATAGTAAAAGGTGTTTAATTTGTGGTTTGCCTTTTCCTTTCAGTCTCATGGTAGAAATAAAAGATGTGTTGTTTAACTTAAGAATGTTTGTTTTGTCTCCTGCACACTGTATAGTCTCTGCTATCTACTGGATTAGGGACCATTGGGTGGCTCAGTTGGTTGGGCCACCCACTCTTGCTTTCGGCTCAGGTCATGATCTCCAGTGTGATGGGATCAAACCCGTTGTCCCACTCTCTGCTGACAGTGTGGAGCCTGCTGGGGATTTGCTCTGCCCCATGCTCCCTGCCCCTCCCCCAACTCTTGTTCCTTCCTTCTCCAAATAAAGAAACATCAAATGAAAACCAGACTCGGGTAGGTGGGTGGTAGTTTGGGGTTCATAATAATCATAACTGCTATTCATTCAGGCCCAGGCTTTTCTAATGACTATGTGATATGCTTTCTATAGTACGTAAATTCCAACATTCCTGTGGGATAGTGCAGAGCAAACTTCCTTTACAGAACCAATAACTTGTAAATACCTCAAGTTCACAGGGGTGGTAAGTGACCTCCCTGGGACGGGATCTCAGTCAGGATTGGTTTGGATCCGTCTAGAGACCCATGCTCTTCCTTTCCTCCCGGCCTGAGCCAGACCTTGTGTCTTTTCATGCATTTTTCTTCTCCTCACTCCAAACTATATCTTAGGGGAGAAACAAAACCCTGACCCAAAGCAGTGTTTTGGAATGCACAGCCACAGTCATGGTAATGCTACACAAATTAGTGTGAATAAAGAAAAGAAAAAAACTTCTATCCAGGGACAATAGGATCCTCTATGCATGCAAGTCAGATAACCTGAAAAGAACAGGGGCGCTCAAAATCATCCGGCCCTGCCCTCTCCCTGTAAGAAGTAAACCCCCTAGAAGGAAAGTCCCGCAGGATGCTGTCTAGCTGGCGAAGACAAGGCAGAGATCAGAGTGGCTCTTCTCTGCCAACGCACCATCTGGGCAGCCCCCCGGCCTAGTGTTACAGCTTCCCCATCTCACACCTTCCTAGGGACAGCGCCCAAGTCCCTGCAAGGTCTGCTGTCAGAAACCTGCTCAAGTGTGGGCAGGGACGCGGGTTTCCCAGCAGCCTCTAACCGAGGAGAAGACAAAATGAGGGCCCTGCATGAACGAGGGCTAGACACTGACACCCCAAAACATAGCGATTACTGAGGTGAGCTCCTCTCAGACCTCAGGTAGAGCAATAGCCTGAGCACCCCCTCCTTCTTCAAGGTTCTCAGAGGTAGAAGAGCCTCGGTTTAACGGTTGTGACCTCAGGTCAGTGGAGGGAAGAGTCCCAGCCTGACAGGTGTCAGGGTGAGAACCCTGAATGAGGAATGAGGAACTGCCCGTCCCAGAACGGTAGGGGCTCCACAGCACATACCCTGCTTTCGGCCTTGTGTGGCTGTGGTCGGAGCTCTCAGGCTGAGGCTCCCCCTCATTTCTTCTGGGGGGAGGGGAGCAGAGGAGCTGAGTTCACGGGGAGGTGAGGTCTTTGATCCTGGGGCAGCAGCTCCGATTCTGGCCGAGCAGGAGATCCTAAAAGGCGGCCTTAACAGCATTTAAGGGGAGGATACTGAGGGCTGATGAGTGGACCCCCATAACAGAGGGGACCACACAGAGCCTCCAGCGGGGGGAAGTCAGGGCGTAGCAGCCTGACTCCCCCCTCTACTCTCACAGGAAGATGACAGCCTTGCTGTAAGGTTGGCAAACTTATGAGAGGGAGGAGTCCCGTACACTACCTGGAGCCAAGGTCAGAATCCTGAGCAAGGCCCAAGGGGCTACTAACTCCAGAAGCGGGAAGTGTCCTAAAATTCAGCCCCTACTATGATCTTTCACACGATGCCAACAGCCCTGGAGAGAGGGGACTCAATCTGACTTCCAAATCGGAATGTCCAGGCAGGTAATGCCCTTGGTCTGAGGAACACGGCCTTAGGTCAGTGGAGGGTGGAATCCCGTGGCCGGTCCTGAGTCCAGACGAGGACCATGAGTGAGGAGCAAGGGAACCACGCACCCAGAAGAGAGGAGAACGCCCAGAGGCCCACCCTTGCTGTCGGTCCTAGGAGGCCCAGGGCAAACCACGGGAAGTGGTCTCATGAGGAGAGGGCGTTTGTCTAATGGGAGCAGCCTCAGTCATCAGAGTGTAGAAACCTCGCCCCTAACTGGAGTCAAGGTGATGACTCAAAATCAGGGTAAAGGGACACCATCCAGAACAGAAGGGGCCACACAGAGCCCTACCACTCAGGTCTTCCCTCCACAAACCCAGGAACCTTGGCATGATGGGTCCCTCTCCTTTCCTTTTAGGGTGTCTCACCGAGGTGAGGCACTTGGTCTAAGGGGCGAGCCTCAGGGGAGCAGAGGGAGAAATTCCAGGTCATGCCAAGAATCAAGCATGGGGCCCTACATCAAGAGGAGAACCACCCAAACCGTAAAAGTAGAGACACCACAGAATACCTCTGCCACCGTGAGCCATGAGACCATAGGAAGTTTTGCCACATGAGGCAACCCTCACATCCTCCTAGGTGGTCTTAGGGAATTAAAAGCCTAGCCTGAGAGAATAGGCCTCCAGGTCATGGCAAGAACCAGTGTGAAGACTCTGAGTGAGGCCCAAGGGAAACGATGGAAAAGAGAGAAGAACAAACAGTCCTAGGACGCTCTCAGACCTGGGGAGCTCCAAGCAAAAGTATCCAAACGTGTCACCCACTGGCTTCCAGCCTTCGGGGACCTAGGTCAGAAGGAGGAGGCCTCGCAGATCCTGATAGAGGACTACACGTGTCACTGACCTCAGAAAGGCAGAGTCCCATCGAGTTTTGTCCCCCACTATTAGCTCTCAGAATCACCCAACAGCTGTGACTAGATGCGACTTATGTGACTTCCACTTCTGGGGACTCGGGGTGGTGAGGCCCTCGGTCGGAAGGGAGCAAAGGGACAATTTCCAGGCCGTACCAGGGATAAGGGTAAGCATCCTGAACGTAGAGCAGAGCATGAAAACCACAACAATGGGGCAACGCATAATATCTCTCCTACTGTCAGACCAGGGAGACATTTGGAAAGACGTCGGGCGGAGCAAAGGTAACCCTCAATTCCTGTTGGGGTGACAGAGAAATCGGGACGGCAAGAGATCAAGAGAGGAGGGAATGAGGCCATCCCAGAGTCGAACTGAGGAACCTGAGTGAGGACCAGAGAGCCAACCCATCCTAAGGTCTAGATTGGCCTACCACAACTTTGTGTCTCAAGAGACCAGAGGCAGGTGTGGCCAAATATGGTCATCCTCACTCTTTCTACTGGGTCTCGAAGCAAGAGGTCTTCAGGAGAAGGTAGAGAGGAGCCACCGGCCCTCCCAGGATGCAACGTGAGAACCCTGACTGAAGACTGAGGGGACCCCGGCCCACGCCACCCCACCCCACCCCCTGAATGGAGGAGACAACAAAAAGAGTCCAGCTTTGCCGCTGCTTTCAGCACTTCAACACCCAGGGCAGGGTGGACAGGCGAAGGACCCCCTATTCCTCCTTTATGGCATGTCTAAGGATGGTAAGATCCTTAGCCTGAAGGTGAAGCCACTAGAGGGCAGAAGGGTGTGTCCCAGGCACTAGGTGCCAAACTGAGTAGCCCCCCTGCCAGCCCCTGTCATCACCCACGTTAACTCCCAGGCAGGGCTGTCTGGCTGGGGCCCAAGGCTCCCAACACCTTCCTCCACAGGGTGCTCAGGGCCCAGGCTGACCAGGACAACGGGAGCCACGGGGGTTCCTAGAGCAATGCCCTCGAGGACCCTGCAGAGGCGGCCGTGGTCAAAGCCAAGGTGGAACCTCCCCGCAGAAAGGGCTCACATCGTCTCCCTGTCCCCCCTCAAGGAGCTTTTGCTATTTGCTGTCCCTAACCAGTGCTGTCATGCCTCGGGGGCAAAAGAGTAAGCTTTGCCTCTGTGAGAAATGCCCCCAAGGTCTTGAGGGTGCTCAGTCTACTGCAGCAGCAGCAGCAGCAGCAGAGTCCTCCTTTCTCCTCCTCTCCTGATTTGGGGGTATTCTGCAGAGCTCCCCTCTTTCTGGTACTCCCCAGGAGCCACAGAGAGCCCAAGCCACCACTACCTCTACTGTAGGGGTTTCCTGCCCAAGGTCTGATGACAATGCCAAGAGCCAACCAAGCTGAGGAGAGGACAGCACCGTCCACCGCGAGCTCACCCAGAACTCCTCTCACCAGGAAGGCAAGTATACTGCAACAATTTCAGCCACACCTCGATAACACGAAGACCCGTCAGAAAAGCAGTCATGCTGAAAGGTGCCGACAAAAAGCTCAAGAATCACTTCCCGGAGATCCTGAGGGGAATGGAACTGGCTTTGGCCTTGAATTGAAGGAAGTGGGGTTCACTTTGATGCAAGAGTGATGCAAGAGCATCAGTTTGATGCTCTTGCCAGTGGACTGGGACCTCCATGGTTACATGGACGTCTGAGTGGCGACAAGGATTTGCCCAAGACCCATCTCCTGGTGACACATGAGCATGAGCTTCATGAAGGCTAACTGCAACAGAAGGGAAGATCTGAGACCTTCTGAGTCAGATTGAGGTGTTTGGTCGGAGAACAACTTCATACATGAAGAGTCCAGGAAGCTCATCACCAAAGATGTAGGGAGGCTCGAGGACCCGGAGGGCCGACTGGTCCCCAACGTGGATCCTCCCCACTGTGAATTCCCATGGAGTCTCAGAGCCCGTGCTGAAACCAGCAAAGAGACAAGTCTGGTCCTTTTTGGCCAAAGTCAGTGTTACCATCCTCGGTGCCTTGGCATCCCATTAGGAAAAGGCTTCGAGATAGGAGGAGGAAAGCCCATAGAACAGACGCTGCCAGGTTTAGTGCCAAAAGCAGCAGGCATTCCAGGGCCATTGCCAGTAACTCCTCTCACAGCAAGTACAGTCTCAGGGAGCTTCCCCATCTTTTCACTGCCGAATGTAGTTAGTGTTTTTTAAGCAGTGGAAGACTTGCTTAGCACTTTTTATAAAACTAAAAGGTGTGTATCTCCAATTCTATTATTCAAGATGGGGGGAGAAATTCAATAATAATAAAGTGGACATTCTGCTGGCTGTCTCTCTTCCTCCACAACCGTTAACTGAGCATCTCTTCCTGGGGAGGCCTCACGCTAGTACTAGGGATGCCAAGGAAAAGAAGACCAGGCCACTGCCCATAGAACTTTATTCTAGGGGCTGCTGCCATATAAGGAAGACAGTGACCTAGACTCTAGGACCCATGTAAGTGACAAGTAAAAAGAAGGGGTAAGGGAGAGAGAGAAGTTTCCCGACGAGAGCAGCCACAAACAAGTGCTCTGCGGCAAGGCACTTGGGAGCTTTGCAACACTTGACTTCCTTGAGACGGGCTCATTGGAAGTTAAACAGGGGAGTGGTCGAGATGAAGCGGTGAGAATCATGAGAAGAGAGGGGACCCTCAGACGGTGGGTCTCAGAGCTGAGAGACTACAGACTAGAATGGAAACCTGCCCTCAATCATCACTTTGGGATGCTGGATACACCAGACAGGATCTCCGCCTGAGGCAGGAAGAGAAGCGGTCCTGGGCTCTGGTTCCAGTGCATGGGGACACAGTGCACAAAACAGATGGTTGGGGCGCATGCTGTCTAGGAGGCTTCTCAGAGACAAAGGTAACACTCCTGGGGAGTGAGATGTCACTTTGCTGTCCCCGCACTGGGCTGGGGGGCCAGAGGCTACTCTATTCCAGGGGCATTCTATTAACTGAATTATTTTGAGGGTCATTTGGCAAACTCTCAAGGAAGACCAGATTTTTGGTGGTGGTAGTGAAATGAATGAAAATAGGTGTGGTTTGCTTGAAAGGCCCCTGGGAGGGAAACTGTCCATGACACAAATTCTAGAACCTCTGCATTGCATCTAACTAGGGGAGACTCCTCCACACCCAGATTAAATTACATATTTTCAAACGGGGGAAATTTATGTAGCTTTACTTGGCTAAGCAGTACTTCATTCTTTCCAAAGGTGCATTTTTTTCTGACATCCCCAAAAAAGGAACCAAACAAACACACACACAAAAACAAATCCCAAAGGAGTTGGTATTATTGTCTGGGGTCATAATCATCATCGTAAGAAATGTCATTCTTTAGAAGATCACTGTTTCAGATGCTTTGCCAACATTGCATATATTCCAACAATCCTAACAGAGACGACACATCAGACTCACTTTGCGTATGATGAACTTGCTGTTTTCTCACGTTCACCTGCCTCTGAAGTGACAGACCCGGAACTGAAGCCCTGGTCTGAATGTGTCTAGAGGCCACACTGTGGCACTCCTCCCAGGTGAAGACAGACACGGTGTCTCTTATTTCACATTGTTTTCCCTACTCCTGCAAAATAGATCTGAGGCAATAAGAAAGAGGAACTTGTAGCCAGAATGCTAAAAGCAGGCCTAGGGGAGGGTGGTTATAATGAAAAGAAACCACAATTTGGGGATTGTCTGTGGCTTGCATTTGCCTCAGATCCACATACCATTAGCCCCATGGATCCTTGAGAGCAGACCCTGCCCTGGTCCCAACGCTTGTGTCTGGCTCCAGCACTTTCCTGCAGGATGGCATCTTTGCTCTCCCTGGTGTGCCCTCATGTCCAGCTCTGGAATCCGTTACTGGTGTGTTATTTGAGACTGGCCTCTGAAAAATACACTGATGAGCGAGCCGACCTACGTGGTCAATAACCAAAGCCTCCCTCACAATTTGGAGGTGAGGAAAGACCACGGATTTCACTATGTACCAAACACCTATTAGGGTGGAATTCCTCAGAACCCAGAGTATTTCTAGGAGAGGAAAATGGTTTCTTGGTAGACATGCTAACTTTGAACAGCAAAGATCAAAATAATTCACCCTCCTTCTGCTGCCTCGTATCTCAGTACTTGCCCTGGAGGAATATCTTGGTTTTCCCTTGTGGCTAACGGCACCTGAAAAGTGTCCTGCATGTTCCGTCGTGCTGAGGGTGCCTGGACTCACAAGCATAGCTTCAATAGGAGAACTTTCTCATCCTACTGAGACTCCAGAATTTATTTAAGAGGTGAGTGCAGAAATGATGAGAATGTTCTTTTATATATTCCAAGTCTTTGTTTAACGTGTTTCATCTTTCCTATGGTTTTTTGAACAAATGGAATACAGGAAGAATAAATCTTGTGATGTTCTTAGGTCATCACTGAATCATGTTTCATTTCTAGATCAGATTTGTTCACTTAATTTTTGCCCACGCTCCCGGACATATTTTCTGATCCTTTGCGTGCCTAGTATCTTTCAAGTGGATGTCAAAGACTGAATTCTGCCTTGTTCACGCTTATCCAGCGAAAGTGACCTGAACTGTTTTTCTCAATACGCCTATCTTCTTGAGCTTTGTTCTGGTACTCTACTAAGTTACCTGGAAACACTATGATATTTTTGGCTCTTCATTTTAAGCTCCACTTAGTGAGACCAGAAAGCCAAAATCTAGGGCTAATTTTGTATCACTACAGACACAAAACCCTTCTGTGGACTCTCTGTGATGCTCTGGGTATGACAGGGTTTGACCCTTCGACAAACGGGCATCGCAAGTACAGTAAACCTTGGTTTGTGAGCATAATTCGGTCCGGAAACATGCTTGTAATCCAAACCACTTATATATCAAAGTGAATTTCCCTTTAAGAAGTAAGGGCACTCAGAAGGGCAGTTATTAGGATGAGTGCTGGGTGTTGTATGGAAACCGATTTGACAATAAATTGTTAAAAATAATAAAAAAAAGAAGTAACGGCAACTCAGATTATTCATTCTACAACCCCAAAATACTCGTATAAAAATAATTATAATACTGTAATATAATACAACATAATAAATAAAATACAAAACGTTAAGGAAAATAAACAAATTAACCTGTCCTTACCTTTGAAAACCTTTGTAGCTGGTGTGTGAGGGAGACGAGAGACCGGAGGATTATTGTTTAGGACAGCCTTCACCATCACCAATGGAATCACTGCTATCTATTGGCTCAGTGGAATCTTTTTCTGCATGGGGGCCATTGGATACTCTCTCATAGACAGTGACTACAGTATTAATAAACTCTCGTCATACTGTATTTAATGTAACTGGCAATAAGGCAGCAGAGGAAAGGGTCTCTATCTGCAGGCAGCCTGACCTAGAATGAAGCATAGCATTCCTCAGCTTACTCTTCTCTGGAAAAGCACAGGGCTGTCCATAGGTGCTTTGAAGTGACAAAAAATGTCATAGTGCCTGTTGTGGGCACCTTCCAACGTTCTGAAAAGTCAATGATTTCTGCCAAACACCGTGGTCTGAGACGGAGCATCCGAGCATGGGAAACGATTACCCACACTCCCGCAGGAAGAGGGAGAGAAGAACCATTGGCTCAGTTGTGGTCATGTGACATTAGCATCATGTACCACTACTATTGTATTGCAAGACTTCGCTTGTTTATCAAGCTAAAATTTATTAGAAATGTTTGCTTGTCTTCCAGAACACTAGCAGAACAAGTTACTTGCAATCCAAGGTTTTACTGTATTCTGAGCCGTGTATGGACTCCAAAATTCCCTTTCTATATAATTCTCTCTTCTCTGGTACTCTGTCCTATGAACTCTAGCCCCATGGTCCTCCTCGGACCCTCAGCCTCATCTCCTCAACTCCAGAAGACCAATGGGTTTCACTGGAACTACCCGTCCCTGCATTGTGGACTCAAGGCAGCAATCTCGAGTAATTCAAGGCTCACTTCACTCCTCTTCTTTCTCTCTTTTGTTTTGAGAGAGACAGAGCATGCATGTGCTTGCATACACATGAGCTAGGGAGGGGCAGAGGGGGAGTGCAAGAGAGAGAATCTTAAGCAGGCTCTATACTCAGTGTGGAGCCCAACACAGGGCTGGATCCCATGACCATGAGATCATGACCTGAGCTGAAATTAAGAGGCAGATGCTTAACTGACTGAGCCACCCAGCTGCCCCCGTTTTTCTTCAGTTAGTCACTGTCTTTCTTTGCCTGATGCCCAATATATATTGAAAATGGTTCCCGTGTGTATTTTGTCACCTGGTCTTTTTTCTCTTTCGGAGATGTTTCAAACAAGTGGCTAAATCTGCTCCCTGGTATTCCATCTTTGCCAGACGTAGTAGGATACTGCAAATTTAAATGCCCCAAGGCAAAAACCAACATTTCGAACACATTCAAGTTAAGACTAGGACCAAAAGACTGTGGGACACACACACTGACACATACGTTCATACGGGCATATTTACGTGTAAGGAGGAGAGTCTACACCTGTAAAACAAAATATAAACAAGGTTTCTATCTTGATGGTGAAAATTACAGGATTTAAAACTCTCATTTATGTTCAATATTTTCTAATACTGCGGCAACAGATATGAATTACATTTAAATTATAAAATAAATATTCAAAATGTGATTTACAAACCAAAAGTAAACATACGGCCTCTCAAGTTTTTTCAATATTGAACCTCTTGCCTGATTCTATTCAGCTAATTTACTTACCCTTCTCATAACTAGGGAAAAAAAGAATCCCAAGTATGAGGATATGTATGCTCAACTAACTTAGGAGCCTCCCTCCAGAGAAAGTATTAACTTCTATGTTAAAAAAAATTTTTTTTACGTTTATTTACTTACTTATTTACTTATTTATTTATTGAGAGAGACAGACAGACAGAGCAAGAGCAAGAGCAAGAGAGAGGGACACATGTGGAGTAGGAAGAGAGAGGGAGGGAAAGAGACAGAGAGAATCCCAAACAATCTCAGCACTGTCAGCAGAGAGCCCAATGCACGGCTCCGACTCACAGAACTCTGAGATCATGTCCTGAGCTGAAGTCAAGGGTCAGACACTTCACCAACATAGCCACCCAGGCTCATTTTAATTTTGGCTTTTTAACATTTATTCATTTTTTAAGAGACAGGGTGTGAGCAAGGAACGGGCAGAGAGGGAGACACAGAATCTGAAGCAGGTTCCAGGCTCTGAGCTGTCAGCATAGAACCTGAGACGGGACTCAATCCCATGAACCACGAGATAATGACCTGAGTTGAAGTCAGATTCTTAACCAACTGGGCCACCCAGGAGCCCCCTTTAACTTGTATTTTAAAAGCAGAAATTATATTTATATCTAAAACACAGTCTCCCTGAGATGACTGTATTCTTCATTTACATGAAGGACCATATTCACGCAATGTAGGCAGTGATCCATATCTTGGTTTTCCCTTGTACGTAGCTGCACTTGTAAAGTGACCTTTACATTCAATCATGCTGAGGGTTACCCAGACTCACAAGTTAAGGTTTTGACCAAACAACAATGGAAAGAGAAAATTCTTTTCCTATCGAGAGTCTGGAACTTATGGTTAGTTAGAAAGCAGCATGTGAAAGAGGGTGATCCTTCCCTGCTGAAGTTTTACAGGATCCTCTTGATAATGTGATGTGATCTTGTATTGTGAAGCATCTGTCACAGAGTAGACTCTCAAAAACATTGTAGAATTCCAAGGCGGATTTAGCCTTGCCAGAAACTCCACCAAGAACAGAGGGGATTGTTTTCATACTAAATTCTAGTAACTGCTCTTTTATTGAATATCTACTAGTAAGTTTATGGGAGAGACTGCAACTACTCATCCACAGGTGTTTTGCCCTTCTCTTTGGCATACTGGTAGGTTATACTGCCCAGTTCTCTTGTACTTAGGAATGGTCACATCACTACCCTTGCCACTGAAACGTAAGTAGAAGCATTTTTTGTCACTGCCAGGCCTAGACATTTGACAGACAGTATTCCACCTCCACACTTTCTTCTTCCACTCTATAGCAAACACTAAGATCCTGTATTTAGATGATGGAAGGAACCTGAATCCCTGGGTCAGGCAACAGTACAAAACCTCTGGCAACCCACATCCAGAAATGAGCCTTCATTCCATGAAGCAATTCAGATTTCATGTGTGTCTGTTGCATCAACTAGCACTTACCTTAAAACACAGCTTCTATTTATGTTGTTAGGCTCATTTAAATATTTTAATTACCAAGATAATAGTGCATATGTTCTTGCAGCAAAAATAATACCAACAATACAGAGGAATTACAACTGCCTGCTTTACGTCATGCCTAGTAAATTCAGCAACATCCTCCATGATGAATAAAATTAGCCTGTAGCAGGTACTATTTTTAAAATGATTGTAGGATTATTTTCCCCTCCCAGGACTTACTTTTTTGTTTTTTGGGTTTTTTTTTTTCAGAGAGAGAGAGCATGCACATGCATGAGCAGGGAAAGGGCAAAGAAAGAGAGAGAGAGAGAGAGAGAGAGAGAGAGAGAGAGAGAGAGAGAGAGAGAGAGGGAGAGGGAGAGAGAGAGGGACAGGGAGAGGGAGGGAGGGAGGGGGAGAGAGAGAGAGAGAGAGAGGGAGAGGAGAGGAGAGGGAGAGGGAGAGGGAGAGGGAGAGGGAGAGAGAGAATCTTAAGCAGGCTTCACGCTCAGTGTATAACCCAATGTGGGGCCCCATCATGTGACCCTGGGATCGTGTCCTGAGCCAAAATCAAGAGATGGATGCCTAAGCAACTGAGACACCTAGGCACCCCTATTTATTTTATAACTGGAAGTTTGTACCTTTTGAATAGCTTTACCCATTTCATCCATTCCACTTCTGGCCTCTGGCAACAACCAATTTGTTCTCTGTATGTATTCATTTGGGATTGTTTTCATGGTGTTGTTGTTTAAAGACTCTCACATATTAAGTGAGATCATAAGATATTTGTCTTTCTCTGAATTATTTCACTCAGCATAATGCTCTCAAAGACTATCCATGTTGTCGCAAATGGCAAGATTTCCTTCCTTTTATGAATGTATAATATTTTATATATATTACATTGTATTTATCCATTCATCCATCAGTGGACTTCCATCAGGTTGCTTCCATGTCTTGGTTATTGAACATGGGGGCACAGACACATTTTTTTTTTTTTGCTTTAAGGCATATCCTGTATTTTTCATCTTCTTTATTGTTATTTTTAAATTTATTGTCAAATTGGTTTCCACACAACACCCAGTGCTCATCCCAACAAGTGCCCTCCTCTGTGCCTGTCGCCCACTCTCCCCCCTCCCACACTCTCCTCACCCCTCAGTTTGTTCTTAGTCCTTGAGAGTCTCTTATGTTTTGAGTTACGGTTTTTTTCATTTCTTTTAGATACACAGATGTACTATAAAAATATACTGTGATTTTAACATACACTAATCTTTTCTTCTATCATTAGTCCAAAAATGTGTATTTTTATTCAGACATTGCACTTAGTACATCAAAGTTCTTTAGTGTTTCTTTTTATCTTATATGTCTCTATTTAACATGTTTTTTTTTTTATTCTTGTTTCTTAGAAAAAAATGGAATATACTTATATCCCTTTTGATGTCATTGTCTACTCATTCTATCAGCCATATCATTTCTGGACAAATTTTGAGACATTAATTTTTATTCTCACTAGTGGACATATTCTCCTGCTTCTTTGCATGCCTGGCAATTTTTGATTGGATGCCAAACATTATGAATTTGACCTTGTTCACACTTTTCAAGCACGAGTGTGCTGGATACTGTTTTTACAATACTTACATATTTTTGAGCTTTTATTCTGTAATTCAGGTGAGTTTCTTAGAAACACTAAGTTCTTTTCCATTTTTGCTTTACAGGTTTGTTAGGTATTGCCAAAGCGACATAAATCTAGGACTAATCCTGCATCATGATAGAAACAACTCTCTAGGTATTCTCTCTGATGCCCTGGGCATGATTCAGTTTTCCATTCTGACTTGTGGGAGTAGGAAATAGCCCATGCAGACTCAGAAATTCTTTCTCCATGTAACTCTCTCACTCTAGTACTTTGTTCTGTGAACTCTAGCCTCCCAGGTATCCTCTGACCCTCAGTCTCTTCTTCTCAACTCCAGAACTACCAGTCTCTGTACTATGGGCTCAAGGCAGCACGCTGGTGCAATTCTAGGCTCACCTTGCTTCTTTTCAATCTTTTGGGAGTCACTGTCTTTCCTTGCCTTATGGCCAATATATTGAAAATGGTTATCATATATATTTTGGCACTTTTTCCTGTTTTCTTAGGTGTTTCTGGCAGGTGGATAGATCCACCTCCTATTATTCCATCTTCTCCAAAAATATAAGTACTATAGTCCAAATTTAAAACCTAAATGTTTTTGAGAAAGAAGTGCCTTCAAACTGTAAGCCATCCAACATTTGAAACACATTAGAATAAAACTTGAATGGAAAGATTGTGAAACACACACATGTAAGTCTGTGTGTGTATATGTGTATTTATGTATGCCTCTGTGTGTGTGTGTGTGTGTGTGTGTGTACGTATTTATAGAGACATTTACATACATATAACTAGTAGAGTATAAACATTGAACATGCAGGGCAAAATATCAAAAATGTTCCTCTCCTGCTGTGGAAAGGTACATGATTATTATTTATGGTTTCTATATTTTCCAACACTGATAAAACACACACACATTTCCTTCATGTTTACAAAATACTATAAATATCCAAAATATGGTTTACATTCCCACATTACTCAGGGTTCTCCAGAGAAACTGAACCAAAAGGATGAGTGTGTGTGTATGTATATACATCTCTATGTATATAAGTAGCATCAAAGTAGCTACCTATCAGCTTTTATTATAAGTTACTGGTTCACGTGATTATTGAGACTGGCAAGTACCAAGATCTGCAGGATAAGTCAACAAGCCGGAGACCCAGGGTAGCTGAAGGTACAGTTCCCATGTAAAGGCCAGCAGACGGAACCCTGGAAGAGCTGGTATTTCAGTCCAAGTCTAAAGATGGGAAAAAATCCAAGTCCCATCTCAAAAGTAATAAGGCAGGAGGAATTCTCTTTTAGATCTTGTTCAAGTGATTATATAAGGAGTACCCCCATTAGGGAGGACAATCTGCTTTACTTAAAATCTAAGTATTAGGCTATGTCCATTCAACCAATTTAAAGGACTTCTTCCAGCAAGTTTTAGGTTGTATCTTAAAAGCAGAAATTATGTATGTATCTCACATAAATCTTCCCTGACATGATTGGATTCAGTTACTACTTTCAATATTTATAGGAAGGACTGTATACAACTAACAGTAGCAACAACAAATAACACTGATCACCTTCAGTATTACACACGTTGTACTTCTATGTTATACAATCTTATATAAAAAAAATTGTGCTATTAAAAAATACATATTTTCGGGGCACCTGGGTGGCTCAGTTAGTTGAGCACTGACTTCGGCTCAGGTCATGATCTCATGGTTTGTGAGTTCGAGCCCCGCTGTCTGTGCTGACAGCTCAGAGACTGGAGCCTGCTTCAAATTCTCTGTCTCCCTCTTTCTCTGCCCCTCCCCTGCTCATACTCTGTCTCTTTGTCAAAAAAAGTAAATAAACATTAAAAAAATTAAAAAAATACATATTTTCATTGTTGCCATTAATTCCAAGAAGTAACTGAAAAACGTACTTATTTCCTTGCTTATTGACTTTCATGAGAACAAGGTCAGATAAAGCATATTTTCCCTCACAGACTATTATTTAAAATGATGATTCCTAAGTTAACACATGAATATCTCACATGTAAATAGAAGTGAGATTTTATGATTTGCTTGACTCTCCTCTTCCATCAATGTTGTCACCTTCTGACTGGTTAGTTACACACCACCTACTTATGCTCTGGTTGTGACATTCTTCTATTACTAAAGTGTGCATTCAAAAACTGTCCTGCTAACAAAGCCATTAATGATTTTGTTCATATTGATATAATTTCCCAAAATTTTATACCTAAGTAATTTTCTCCCCATTGTATTATGGGCTCCATGTTATTTTCTTTTCCTTTATGAAAAAATTATATTCTCTCTTCTCCAGTGAGCATGTTTTATTTTGTAGCTTTTGAACCATGGCTTTATTCCCAGAACTCATCAATTCCCAAGTTTTACCGCATGGTTTTGATCCAAAGGTGAATCTGCACTTTCCATTACATGAGGCATATAAATATTAGTTTACAGTGAAATTCTCAAACTATTTTACTTTTTTTAAAATAATTTTTTGTCATATTCATTTCCATACAACACCCACTGCTCATCCCAACAAGTGCCCTCCTCTGCGCCCGTCACCCACTCTCCCCTCCTTATACCCCGCTGTCCCCTCAGTTTGTTCTTAGTCTTTGAGAGTCTCTTATGTTCTGTCTCCCTCCCTCTCTGTGGCTTTTTTCCTTCCCCTCTTCCCCTTCCCCCTGGTTTTAATTCTCGCAAAGCCCACCTATGTGTGGAAACATACGGCATCTGTCTTTCTCTGCCTGACTTATTTCACTCAGCATGATATCCTCCAGTTCCATCCATGTTGCCACACATGGCCAGATTTCATTCTTTCTCATTGCTGCGTAGTATTCCATTGTGTATATATATATATATATATATATATCACATCTTCTTTATTCATTCATCAGTTGATGGACACTTAGTCTCTTTCCATAAATTGGCTATTGCCGAAAGTGCTGCTATGAACATCGGGGTACATGTGCCCCTATGCATCAGCAGTCCTGTATCTCTTGGGTAGATTCCTAACAGTGCTATTGTTGGGTTATAGGGTAAGTCTATTTACATTTTTTTGATGAACTTACACACAGTTCTCCAGAGTGGCTGCACCAGTTTGCATCCCCACTAACAGTGCAAGAGGGTGCCTGTTTCTCCACATCCTCTCCAGCATCTATAGTTTCCTGATTTGTTCATTTCAACCACTCTGACTGGTGTGAGGTAGTATCTCAGTGTGGTTTTGATTTGTGTTTCCCTGATGATCAGTGACATTGAGCATCGTTTCATGTGTCTGTTGGCCATTTGGATGTCTTTTTTGGAGAAGTGCCTTTTCATATCTTCCACCCATTTCTTCACTGGATTATTTGTTGTTTGGGTATGGAGTTTAAGTTCTTTATAGATTTTAGATACTAGTCCTTTATCCGATATGTCATTTGCGATTATCTTTTCCCATTCCATTGGTTGCCCATTAGTTTTGTTAGTTGTTTCCGTTGCCATGCAGAAGCTTTTTATCTTGATGAGGTCCCAGTAGTTCATTTTTGCTTTTAATTCCCTTGCCTTTGGAGATGTGTTGAGTAAGAAATTGGTGCGTCTTAAGACAAAGAGGCTTTTTCCTGCTGTTTCCTCTAGAATTTTGATGGTTTCCTGTCTCACATTCAGGTCCTTCATCCATTTAGAGTTTATTTTTGTGAGTGGTGTAAGGAAGTGTTCTAGTTTCATTCTCCTGCATGTTGCTGTCCAGTTCTCCCAGCACCATTTGTTAAAGAGGCTGTCTTTTGTTCATTGGATACTCTTTCCCACTTTATCAAAGATTAGTTGGCCATATACTTGCGGGTCCATTTCTTTCTTTTCTATTCCACTGGTCTATGTGTCTGTTTTTGTGCCAATACCATACTGTCTTGATGATTACTGCTTTGTAGTAGAGGTTAAAGTCTGGGATTGTGATGCCTCCCGCCTTGGTTTATTCTTCAGTATTACTTTGGCTATTCGGGGTCTTTTGTGGTTCCATACAAATTTTAGGATTGTTTGCTCTAGCTTTGAGAAGAATGCTGGTGCAATTTTGATTGGGATTGCATTGAATATGTAGATTGCTTTGGGTAGTATTGGCATTTTAATGATATTTATTCTTCCAATCCATGAGCATGAGATGTTTTTCCATTTCCTTGTGTCTTTCTCAATTTCCTTCATAAGTTTTTTATAGTTTTCAGCATAGAGATCTTTTACATCTTTGGTTAGGTTTATTCCTAGGTATTTTATGGTTTTTGGTGCAATTGTGAATGGGATTTGCTTCTTTATTTATCTTTCTGTTGCTTCAGTATTGGTGTATAAAAATGCAATCGATTTCTGTACATTGATTTTGTACCCTGCAACTTTGCTGAATTCATGGATCTGTTCTAGTAGGCTTTTGGTGGATTCTATCGGGTTTTCCATATAAAGTGTCATGTCATCTGCAAAAAGTGAAAGTTTGACTTCTTCCTTGCCAATCTTGATGCCTTACTTTTTCTTTTTAAAAATTTGCCTGTATTCTCCAAAAAAGGTAAAAAAAGAATAAATAGACACCAGCATTTTTCCTAATACCATTATATATTTACACCAGCTCCTCCTAATTACAAATAAAAACTCTTCCTTCTCTTTCCAATTTATCATCTTGTTTTTTTAGTATGCCTTTGCTGCAGATCTAAATGCTCTGTTGCCCCATTCTCACTTTTAAAAATTTATTTGGGGGCACCTGGGTGGCTCAGTCAGTTAAGTGTCCAACTTCGGCTCAGGTATGATCTCATGTGTTGTGAGTTCAAGCCCCACGTCGGGCTCTGTGCTGACAGCTCAGAGCCTGGAGGCTGCTTTGGATTCTGTGTCTCCCCCTCTCTGCTCCTCTCCCACTTGCGCTCTTTCTCTGTCTCTTAAAAATGAATAAACATTAAAAAAATTAAAAAAAAAGTTTGTTTATTTTGAAAGTGTGTGTGTGAGCCAGAGAGGGGCCAAGAAAGAGAGAGAGGGAGACAGAATCACAAGCAGGCTCCACGCTGCCAGCACAGAGCCCAATGCTGGCTTGAACTCACAAACTATGAGATCATGGCTCAGCCTCACAAACCATGAGATCATGACCTTAGCCAAAATCAAGAGCTGGATGCTTAACCAAGTGAGTCACTCAGGCACCCACCCCATTCTCACTTTTAAGTAGTTATACATTCCTACTGGATCATTAAGCAGTTATTGTTTTACAAGATTATAACATACGTTCTGTCATTTTTGCCCTCCCTTTAACTGCTGTGTTATAGAGTCCTTGTTGAACATGGGCAGTATCCTTAGTTTTGCACTACTGAAAACCACCTCTTTTCAATATTCTGTTTTGTCAATGTCTCAGAATGACTTTGCATTTTCAGATTCCGTGTCCCTGAACACCCATCTCTCACAAAGTTTCTAACTCCTCTGCATTTTATTCTAATTTGAACATCAAGGTATGACAATCCTCTTACAATCTAAAACTGCATCTTTTATATCTGTGTTCTTTGGAAAATGTTTCAACATCATTTTCTTATACATTTTCCTTTTCCTTTGTAACACTGCTTGATTTATTCATCAATATAATTCAGCCCTATTAGTCCCAGGAACAATTTAAGGATGCATACATAAAAAAGACTTTACAGTAAGAAAATATAATTTAAAATTTGAATGACTGCACTTAGATTTTATTTTAATTTTTTAAGTTGCATTTATTTATTTTGAAAGAGACAGAGAAAGCACAAGTGGGGAAGGGGCAGAAAGAGAGGGAGAGAGAATCCTAAGCAAGGCTCAAATTCATGAAACTGTGAGATCATGACCTGAGCTGAAATTGAGAATCTGACGCTTAACCGACTGAGCCACCCAGGCACTCCTGGATTTTTTTAATGAGAGTTGAAATGTCAAGCTGAATTCAACAGGGAGGTAGTATATAAAATGTTTGTTGTGTACATTTGTGTGTTTGGGTCCTACATTTGGTCCTATCCTTTCTAATATCCAACGTGAAAAGGAGATTTAAAAAATATTAGTAATTTATAAGGCCCATAAAATGAAAAGTAAAATAATTATCTGATACAGTTCTTTTTTATACTACCAAAGTGAAGGAGAGAGAAACAGAAAAAGAGAGAGATCCATTTCCCTTAGCTCCTTAAACATATGAGGGGGAAACCCTGTAGGTGACACACACCCCTCTCACCTCTCTCCTCCTGGTGAACATGGCAAGCCTCAAGGTTCTGTCTCCCAGAGACACCAGTTCATGGCCCAACTGGCGGCTTTGGTGGCTCAGAGCAATGCACGGACCGTGTACTTTGCCAGCCAGTCTCTCTCCCAAGTGACATTCCTTCTGCTCTGCCGAGCTTCTGAGGAGACTCTCCTCATCTCCTAGGCCCCCATGTCTTCATTTTTCTTCTGCCTGTGCCCTCCTGCGTTGGCCCTATTCTTCCTCCTCGTAGGGGAGCTCTTCCTGACGAGTGTCCTGACAGGATACAATCCTTCCTGCCCTACAGTTTCATAAATATTTTCAGACCTGACGAGACCTAGGCTACTTTCCTCTTTCTTCTCAGTGTCCAGAGGAAGGAAATGCATCCCAGAAAAAGGTTATATGGCTGTCAAAAAAATAGATGTAAAACCCCATCTTTGTTACGGTAATGACTGTGACTTTATGAATTAAACAGTTAAGAGAACAGAGTCTGAGGTGGGCATTCTCACAGGATCTACTATCAAATGTACATCCTCTTTCATTGTTTCCCTGATTCCCAGAGGTGTCACTGCTGAATGAAGGGATTTCTTGAGGGACTAAGAATGTGGCATCCATGGCTGGCAAGAGCCAACCGAGTAAGAATGCTGCCCCAGAGAGGGTGCAAGTGATAGGTTTGTTTCTATTTTTCTTTTAATATTTTTAATGTTTATCTATTTTTGAGAGAGAGAGAGACACAGAGTGCAAGCAGGGGAGGGGGCAGAGAGCGAAGATCAGGCTCCAGGCTCTGAGTTGTCAGCACAGAGCCAAGACGTGGGGGTCAAACTCATGAAAGCAATTTCACGACCTGAGCTGAAGTCGGACACTTAACCACTTAACCGACTGAGACATCCAGGCACCCCCCAACCTGAGCTTTTTGTTTTTGAAGTTGGTATACTCTGCCTTTAGCAGAAATTCTCTCTATCCTTATTTTTTTACCTTTCTCACCTCCTGAAACTCACAGATTATTCCTTGCCTCTCTTTCTATGTTAATGTATTCAACGTTATCATATTCCACTGACTTTGTGTAGTTCTATATTGTGCTTTGAATCAGTGGCTCTATCACAAGCATATTCTCATCAGGTGGCCAGTTAAATGAATTGGACCCCAGAAATGCTATCCTATGAGAGGAGAACTGGACACTGATGGACGCCTGTAACTGTATCACGAGTTGTAGCCTTTTTACTTTAAACCTTTTATACAAAATAATTTTAGACTCACCAGAGTTGTAAAAATAGTAAAAATCGAGTTCTCAGGGCATCTGAGTAGTTCAGTTGGTTAAGTGTCTGAATCTAGCTCAGATCATGATCCCAGGGTCATGGGGGTCATGGGATTGAGCCCTGCATTGGGGTCCATGCTGAGTGTGGAGCCTGCTTAAGATTTTCTCTCTCTCTCTCTCTCTGCTCCCCTCCCCCGGTCTGCTTTTTTAAATACATACATACATACATACACACATAAGTTCTCTTGTTCTTTTTCCCCAACTTTCACCTAATATATGAGTTTACATAGAATAGTACATTTATCAAGACCCTGAATGGGGCACCTAGCTGGCTCAGTCAGTAAAGCATGCCACTCTTGATTTTAGAGTTGTGAGTTCGAGCCCCACGTTAGGTGCAGAGATTACTAAAAAAAAAAAAAAAAAAAAAAAAGACTCAGAAAATAACATTGTTGTCCAAGATTATTAATAAAACTGAAATCTAATTCAGATAGCAAAGTTTTAACATGCATAAGTTAAAGTTATTAGTGTTTTTTTCCACATGTAGTTAAAAATTGTTTTAATATTTATTTTTGAGAGAGAGACAGAATGTGAGAAGAAGAGGGGCAGAGAGAGAGACATAGAATCTGAACCAGACCCCAGCTCTGAGCTGACAGCACAGAGCCCGACATGGGGCTCAAACTCACAAACCATGAGATCATGACCTGAACGAAAATTGGATGCTTAACCGACTGAGTGACCCAGGTGCCTGATCCTCGTACGTATTGATTCATATAACTACTACCACAATCAGGATATAGTACTGCTACCATATTAAATGTCTCCAACATTCTGCATGTGAAGTTTTGCCTTTCCCCAAACCTTAAACCCTGACAACCATGGATCTATTGTCCATCACTACAGCTTTGCCATTTTGTAAAGATTATATAAATGGAATTTTACAGTATGTAAGATTCCATATTCAGGTCAGATTTTGTGCTCAGCAGAATAGTCTCAAGATCCATCCAGGATGTTTCATGTATCAATGATTGGTTCTCTTTTTAATACTAAGTACTCCATTGTATTGATGTACCTTAGTCTTTTATATGTTTACCAATTGAAGGATAGGTGGGTTATCTTAAATTCTGGGCTGCCACAAATAAAGCTGCTATGTATGTTTGTTTGGGATGCTTTGGGACTTCTTTTCTTTAAATTCCTAGGCAAAGTCTGCTTGATCATATGGTAAGTATGTATTTAACTACAGAAAAATTGACAAATCAATTTCCAAAGATCATGGATAATTTCCCTTTCCCACCATCCATGTATGAGCAATCCAACTGGTTGAAATCCTCACTAGCACTTGGTATTTTCAGGAGTTTCTATTTGTGCTGTATAGTAGGTGGGTAAGCTGCATCTCAGTGTTGCATGAATTCACATCTCCTTAATGGACACTCATGGTGAACATATCTGCATTGGCCTATTTTCCATTCACAGGTCCTCTTTTGTGAAATATGTTCAAGATCTATGCACATTTCCTAATTAGACTCTTTTTTTATTACTGTAATTCAGCATATTCTTTCTTGTTTCATTTGTGTATAAGTCTTTTATCAGACAGGTGATTGCAAACATATGCATATCTTCTTGTCTATGGTTTTAATTACCTGTCTTCATTTAAAAAAATAAATAAGTTTATTTATTTTGAGAGAGATAGCATGGGAGGAGCAAAGAGAGAAGAAGAAAGAGAGAATCCCAAGCAGGCTTCACACTGTCAGCATGGAGCTCAATATGGAGCTCCAACGCATGAACCGTGAGATCATGACCTGAGCCAAAATCAGGTGTCAGACGCTTAACTGACTGAGCCACCCAGGTGCCCCTGTTACCTGTTTTTAACAGTTTCTCTTGTAAAGCAAAAGGTTTTACTTTTTATGAAGTACAGGTGATCAATGCCCTCTTTATAGATGTAAAGTTAGGTGCAAAAACACTTGATGCTGTGGCAGAGGGGCAGGCTGTACAGTTGTGCTTGCTCTGCAGCCTGTAGCAGAAGGGAGATGATAAGATCAGATCAAGATGAGGTTTTAAGGTTCTGCTCTCTTTTCTTCCCAGTGAGGTTTGGAACACTGAATTTCCACTGCTACACTCAATGAATCAGAAACAGCACCTCAGCCTATACACACCATGGATTGAGGTAGGTGAGGCGCTCTGACTCCAGAGAATATAATAAACACCTGAAAACTCTTTAGGGATGCCTGAGTGGCTCTGTGTTTAGGCATCCGATTTGGGTTCAGGTCATGATCTCACGGTTTGTGAGTTCAAGCCCCACATTGGGCTCTGCACTGGCAGCATGGAGTTGCTTCGGATCCTCTTGTCTCTCTCTCTGCCTCCCCCAGCTTGCGTGCTCTGTTTCTCAAAAATAAATGAATGTTAAATATTTTTAAACACCTGAAAACTCTTTAAAGTACTAGTATTATCATTTTAATAAAGTATAAAAGATGGATGAAAAATAGAATAGTTATTATCACAGTGAATCATGTGGTAGAACAAAAAAGATTTTCATGGAATTTTTGAGATGATATCTATGTTTATAGGAACACAAAATCGCTAACACACATAGTTGGTAGAGTTTCTTACTATTCTGTATATATCTTACTATAATTGAGGGTCAAGCAAAATCTCTGTGGTTGACAATGCAGTGCCTACACAATGTCAAAAGATCAAGAGCTCACAGAATCATCTGGTTTGGCACTTTTCCTTTATAAAGTAAATAATTTTTAGACAGGATATGTAGAGAGTCAAAGTCTGGTTGGTGAAGAGAAGGAACAGATAAGCCTGTTTATTATCTGACAGCCTGCTATGGCCTGAATTTTGTGTCCCTTCCAATATTCCTATGTTGAAACCTATGTGACTAGGTCATGAGGGAGAAGCACTCCTGAAAAGGCACCAGAGAGATCCCTCACCCCTTCTACCATGTGAGGACAGCAGTGAGAAGTCAGCAGTCGGCAATCCAGAAGAGAGCCTTCACAATACCGGCATCCTGATCCTAGACACTCACCCTTCAGAACTGAGAAATTTCTGTTGTTTATAAGCTACTCAATCAGGTATGTTGCTATAGCAGGCTGAATGGACTAAGACACAGCCTGTCACCTGTCTTGGGCACTTGCTGCAGTTTCTTCATCTCACATCTAGCCTGGGATCTTATTATTTACAAGGGGTCCAGTGGGCAAAATGTCAGAGCTTTTAGGGAGGTGATACAACTAGAGAATCTTAGTCAAGGAGCAATAATCACATATGAAGATCTGCATGAGGGAGGACTAATGTGACCACAAACCTCAGAGCATAGGGACGCCTGGGTGTCTCAGTCAGTTAAGCATCCAGCTCTTGGTTTAGGGTCAGGTCATGATCTCATGGTCTGTAGGTTTGAGCCCCACACCAGGCTCTGCACTGACAGTGCGGCCTGCTTGGGATTCTCTCTATCTCCTTTTCTCTGCACCTTCCCTTCTCTCTTGCTCTCTCTCCAAATAAATAAATCAACATTAAAAAAAAAAACACACACTCACAACACAACACCTCAGACCATAAGCACTACTACATCCTTGCCTCTGCTCTCAGACCTGAGACATACCAGCTAGCTGTGTTCAGCTTTGGCTGAGGTGGTACGAGGATCTAGAGGGATGTCAGGTCATGGCAGCAAGAGAAGAAGCATCCTCCATCTCCTCCTATCCTCTTTTCTGGGTATTCCCCAAAAGTTTCCTGCCATTAAAACAGAGAGCATTCTCTAGGCCTCTGAGAGTCCCACAACCATCACCCACAATACTGCAGATTTTTCACATAGGAGAACTGAAAAAGACGCCAACAGTGAAGAGGATGAAAATCCAAGCACTTCACAAGCCCCATCTGCCACAGAGAGCTTATGCAAAGACCCACAAACCAAGGAAGGCAGCTTAGCTTAATGAGTACCTTTTGCTCATGTGTAAAATTAAAGAGCCCACCACAGAAAGCACACACACTGAGAAAGGTTGACAAAAAGCACAGGAACCATTTTCCTAGAATCCTCTGGAGAGTCTCTACCATGTGGAGTTGGTCTTTGCCCTTGACTTGAAGAATTTTGACCCAAGTAAGCATTGCCCTTGTTAGCACACAGGATTTCACCCATGATGGGAATCAGAGTGCTACCAGGGGTTGCCACATACTGGTCTCCTGATGATCTTCCTAGCCCTGACCTTTGTGAAGGGCAACTGCACCAATGAGGAGATATCTGAGAATTCCTGAATATTATATATATACATGCTTAGAGAAAGTCTTTCATCTGTGGAGAATCCAGAAAGCTCATTAATAGAGATTTGGTACAAGAAAGAAACTTGGAGGTTTAAGGACGCTCCTGATAGTGATCTCACATGTTGTGAATTCCTAAGGGGGTCAAGAGCTCAAATAAACCAACAAGATAAAACCCCTAAGATTTTTGACCAGGAACAATGATAGGGTCCCATTTCTGCCTATGCTGATATGAAGTCTTTGTGTGATGGAGAAGGAAGAGTCTGAGCCAGAGCTGCCAAAGGTACTGCTATGGCTCGGGCAGGGTCCACAGTCACATCCATCAGCTTTTCTACCCCTAGTGAAGTCTTGGGCAGGTTCTTCACTTTCTGGTTGGATAGGTCCATCAACCTCAGAAGAAATGAAAAGTTGATGTTGGGCAGGAGGAAACACATATATCACTGTCATATTCCTGTTTTATGGGGTAACTTAGAGGGTTTCCTTCCTTCTTTCTACCCTTCCTTCCTTCCTTCGTTTTATTCTTCCTTTCTTTCCTTCTCTCTTTCCACTTAGTTTCTCAACATTGTTTCTTTAAATAGAAAACTTAAACGGCTTCAGAATGTAAGCTTATGAATCACTACTTTGACTATACATTTACTGTTTTACATCAGGTTTAGGAGTAAGAGCTACACTGTTTTGTATAATAAACTGGGAAATTTTCCATCTTATTTTGTGATCTAAAACAGAATAATGTGGCAATTGAGTAACTGCTTCTTTGCAAATATGAACAAAGTCAACAGTAAAACTGTCATGCTAAAGAAACAGAAGGTAAAAAATGAACGCTCAGCTCTTGAATTCCCTAAACATTCAGTTTGTTGTTCTGAACATTTAAACATACATACATACACACACACACACACACACACACACACACACACACACACAGAGAGAGAGAGAGAGAGAGAGAGAGAGAAAGAGAGAGAGAGAGAGAAGAGAGAGAAAGAGAGAGAGAGAGAGAGAGAGAGAGAGAGAGATATGTACTTAGCTTATTCAAGAATGTAGGAGAAAATTAAATTTCACTAAATTACATAATATGTTCACTGACTCATTCATTCCCTAAATATTAACTGAATATCTGTTTTTTGGACAATGCCATGCTATTTCTTGGGTTGCTAGGATTTCTGTATGGGAGCAGTGGGAAGTTAGTGGCGTATTATGGTAGTGCACAGGGATAATTTAAAAGAAAATAGAAAGTGGGAATGTAAGCAAGAGCAATTAAGAGTAAATTTCCTGAGACGGGTCTGCTCAGGATTTCTGTAACTGTTGTTCTTCAGAGGTAATGAATTTCAAGTTTCACCCTGTGGTCCAAATGGTAAAGGCTATGGGAGGAAGGGACTGGTGCCAAAACCTCAAATGACGTGTCTCAGAGTTGAGAGACAAAAGCCTGCAATGCAAAGTAGCTCTTAGCAGTTATACAGGAATCCTAGATAAACTAGGGAGAATGTTTCAAGTACAGCAAGCAAGGGCAATGTTGTGGGTACCTGTCCCACTGCATGTCATAACTGCTTGCAAACTAAGTGTGGACTTCAGCTCAGATAACGATCTCACGGTCTGTGAGCTCAAGCCCCACATCGGGTTCTGTGCTGACAGCTCAGAGCCTGGAGCCTACTTCAGATCCTGTCTCTCTCTCTCTCTCTGTCCCTCCCCCATTTGTGTACTCTCTTGAAATAAATAAATAAACATTAAAAATTCTAAGACTGGAGTTATGAGGTGATGTCCTTGGATCAGGCTTTTGAGGATCTTAGAAGGGTACAAAGTATGTTCTGTCAGGAAGGGACATGAAACAATGAGGCCTACCAGGCAGATTGTGGCAGACTGACTGTTTGGGGGCCCATGATTCCCCACCTCCTCGTAGCCATGCATGTGCATACTCGTATCCTGGTATCTAAGGAAGAGACTCACATGAAGGTATTATGATGTCACTCCAGTAATTACATTATGCTACATGTCAAAGGTATGACAATACTCCTCTGATAACAGACATTGCATAAGACACCACCACCACTTTACTCTCAGATATGCTCTTGCTGTCTTGCTTGTCTTGAAGAGGAAATCTGCCATGTTTTGAAAGGCCTATGGAGAAAGCAAAGTGGCAGGACTGCAGGCTAGGCTCAGGTACTGAGGTTAATCTCTATACAACAGTCAGTCAGAAAAACAACCAACCAACCAAACAAACCTCTAAATCCCATGGATGAAAGGAAATTAATTTTGGCCAAGAAAATGAGCTTGAGAGTGGCTTTTTCTTGGTCACTTGCACGTTCCAGTCTAACATGTAAGGAACTCATTTCGTCATGCCCCTCCACCCAATAGGAAACCATCTGAACACAGTGAAAATTGGCCATTCTTTTTAGATCCATCAGAGAACCGAGGTCAAGAGGCGAACTGCTGCCCTCTAAAGTGGTGAGAGCAATTGGTTGAAAGAGACCATCACAGCTCATGAGAGCATAAGTCCAGGAGCAGAAAGCAGTGCTGGAGCTGGTACCAGGATCAGAATATTTAAAGTGTATTTCACAAACTGCTGGAGACTCGAGGCAGAATAGCTTCGAGTTAAAAACTCTAGGCAGGTAATGGATGCCTGGGTTGCTTAATCGGTTAAGAGTCCGACTTCGGCTCAGGTCATGATCTCATGGTTCATGGATTCAAGCTCCACATCAGGCTCTGTGCTGACAGCTCAGAGCCTAGAGCCTGCTTCGGATTCTGTGTCTCCCTGCCTCTCTGCACCACCCCCACTGGCACTGTGTCTTTCTCACTCTCAAAAATAAATAAACATTTAAAAAAATTAAAAAAAAAAAACTCTAGGCAGGCCTTGTCTAATAGAGGTCCCTAAACTTTTCTAAATTTTACTTCCAGGAGCCCCAGTAGGTTCTTAGAGTGACAAGAAAGGTCAGATAAAAATGCCATTGTACTTCCATCAGGGGGAAGGAAAAAGTAGTCATTCTAAAAACTGCCCAAAGCAATCTATTCTTGATAACAAGGCTTGCCTACAGAGAAATTATTTACCAGAGCCTAACTGAGTAAGGTTTTATCCAGAACCTAAACCATCCAGGGGAGAGGAAATGCCATCTCTATCCCCCTCTAGCCTTCCAAGAGGAGGAAGGGAAATACCCAAAAATAGGCCCTCTTCACTTCCAGTTTTACTGAAGGAGTGAAAAGACTGAGAAGCACTTGTAAGGCCATAGCCCAAGGGCACAGTCTTACTAAAGAATTGAGACCTAATCATCAGATCATGGAACACTCCTGCATATCCCATACCTCACTACCACATCAGCATGGCACCTGCATAATCACAAAGGACTGCAAGTGAAAGTAACTGTACATCTCCAATCTTCTATAAGCAAGATAAGATAAGAGAAGATAAGGGGCTCCTAGGTGGCTCAGTTGGTGAAGCAACCAACTCTTGGTTTCGGCTCAGGTCATGATCTTGCGGTTTTGCGGTTCAAGTCCTGGATTAGGCTCTGTGCTGGCAGTGCAGGACCTGCTTGGGATTTTCTGTCTCTCTCAATCTCTCTGACCCTCCCCTGCTTGCACTGTCTCTGTCTAAAAATAAGTAAATAAATAACTTTAAAAATAGGATAAAATAAAAATTTTTAAAAAAGATGCAAAGAAGGACACCAGAGAAAATATCATTTCTGACAATTGCAGCTATAGCAAAGAGTAAATGCTGCTCGACTTCAAGCCAGAAAATCATAGTATCTTTCATCTAGTACATTAGATCTAGCTTTCAAAAACAAAAAACTTGTAAGTCATACTAAAAGACAACCCCCTCCCCCCAAAAAAACATAAAAAACACCATAGTTTGAAGAGGGAGAGCAAGCATCAGATTCAGAATCAAATATGGCCAACATTTTGGCATTATCATATCAGGAATTTTTTTAATATTTAAAAAATTTTTAATTTATTTTTGAGAGAGAGAAAGAGAGAAAGACAGGGCATAAGCAGGGGAAGGGCAGAGAGAGAGGGAGACACAGAATCTGAAGCAGGCTCCGGGCGTCAGCACAGAGCCTGACACAGGACTCAAACTCCTGAACCATGCATGAGCTCATGACCTGAGCTTAAGTCGGACACTTAAACGACTGATCCAGCCAGGTGTTCTATCATATCAGGAATTTAAAATAACTGTAAATGATAAGCTGTGGGCTATAATTTAAAAAGGGAAACAACACATAAGAATAAATTGGGGGTAATGGAAGCAGAGAGATGTAAACACTAAGAATCATAAGGCAATGCTAGAAATCAAAAACACTGCAAGAGAAATGAAGAAAGCCTTTGACAGGTTCATCAAAAGATTGGACATGGCTGAGGAAAAACATCACTGAATTTGAAAACATGTCAAGAGAAACTTCCAGATGAAATGCAAAGAGAAAAAAGAATGAAAAAGATGAAAGAGAATAGCCCAAAACTGTGGGGCAATGTCAAAAGGTATCATATTCATGTAAAGGGAATACTAAAAAGAGGAGAAAGAGAGAAAGAAACAGAATGAATATATGAAGTAAAAATGATTTAGAATTGTCCAAAATTAACGACAGTCACTAAACCACAGATTGAAAAGCTCAGAGAACACCAAGCAGTATAATGAACAAAAACTAGACCTAGGCATATCATATTCAAACTGTACAAAACCAACCAAAAGAGAAATTCTTGTGATAAAAAGTCAGAGAAAAAGCCACCTTACCTAGAGAGACACAGGGTAAGGATTACATTGGCTTCTTTTCACAAGCCATGCAAGCAAGAAGAGAGCTGAATTAAAGCTTGAAATAGTTGCAAAAGAAAAGTAACACTACCAACCTAGAATTCTACAGAGTACGAATCTCCTAAAGTGAAGGAGAATAAAAGATACTCACAGACAAACACAAAATGAAGAAACCTTTCACTAGTAGACCTCCTTTGGAAAAAAATGTTAAAAGAAGTTTTTCAAAGAGAAGAAAAATGATATAGGTTAGAAACTCTGACCTGTACAAAGACAAGCAGAATGTCACAGGAGGAATAAATGAAGGCAAAATAACTTTTTAATTTGATCTAATAGGTAACAGCTCAAATTAATAACAGAAACAATCTATTCAGTAATTATACCTTATTAATAAGTAACATGAATGACAGCAATATTGTAAGAAAGAGTAGAGAGAAATTGGCACCACCTGTGAATTCATAGTTCATTTTTTGAAAGTAGACTTGGATTACTTACAAATGTATCTTCTAAAAGTTAGAGTATCCCCTAAAAACAGTAAAAATTATTCCTATGATGAAGAGGAGAGAAAATGTAATCAAAAAATGCTAAATTAAAGCCAGAGAAAGTAGCGAAAGGGCGAAAGACAAAAACAAAGAACAAGAGCAACAAATAACCAGTATGAAGAAAATATTACAGTAAATATAGAGCCAACTATATAGCAATGATTACTTTAAAAATCAGTGGTCTAGGGGTGCCTGGATGGTTCAGGCATTTAAGCATCTAACTTCGGCTCAGGGCATGATCTCTCAGCTCGGGAGTTCGAGCGCCTCATTGGGCTCTGGGCTGACAGTGCAGAGCCTGGAGCCTGCGTGGGATTCTATGTCTCCTTCTCCCTCTGCCTCTTCCTCCCTCATAATGTCTCTATCAAAAATAAACAAACATTAAAAAAATAAAAGTCCGTGGTCTAAATATACTACTTAAAAGACAAATTATTGGAGGATGCAAAAAAAAAATATAAAAGCAAGACCATATTACATAGTGTCGACAAGAAATCCACCTTCAATATAAAGATACTGACAGATTAAAGAAAGTAAAGAGATGGAACAAGATATGCCTTTCTACTACAAATGTAAGGAAAGCTGCATTTTTATTTCAGACAAAGCAGAATTCAGACCAAGGAGAATTAACATGGATAAAGAGAGGTACATCATCATAAAGGGGTCAATTCTCCAAGACATATTACTATCCTTAATGTGAATACACCAAAAAACACAGTGTCAAAATACATGAGAAAAATGCTGAGAGAAATCCACAAAAACAGCTAAGAGACTTCAGCACATATCTCTTAGTAACTAACAAAAGCAGCAGTCAGAAAATTATTAGTGGTATAGTTATATTGAAGAGTACCATCAACGAAGAAGGTCTAAACGACATTTTTAGAAAACGTAACAACAGCAGAAAACACTTTTTCCCAAGCTCACATGGAACAAACATCAAGACAGACCACACTCTGTAGCACAACACACCACCAAATTTAAAGAACGGAAATCCTACAAGTATGCTATAGCACTACAAAAGACTTTAATTAGAAATCAGTAAAAGAAAAATAGCATAAAAATCTCAAATACATGGAGATTAAACAACATACTTCTAAATGAAAGATGGTTCAAAGGACTCCCAAGAGAAACTTCTTAAAAATGTGAACTAAATGAAATGAAAAAACATATATCGAAACCTGGGGACACCTGGGTGGCTCAGTCGGTAAAGCATCGACTTCAGCTCTGGTCAGGGTTTCATGGTTTGTGAGTTTGAGCCCTGCATCTGGCTCTGTGCTGACAACTCAGAGCCTGGAGTCTGCTTCAGTTTTTGTGTCTCCCTCTCTCCCTGCCCTGCCCCTCTCTGCCCCTCCTGGGCTCTGTCTCTCTCTCTCAAAAATAAGTAAACATTAACAAACAAACAAAAAACAAACAAAAAAACCAAAAACAACAACAATAAAAAACCAAACAAACGTGGTATGCAGCAAAAGCAGTGTTTGGATAGACATTTGTAGCAATGAATGAAGATATGAGAAGTAAAAAAAAGTAAACTTCCTTAGGAAACCAGAAAAAGAACACCACATTAAATCCTAAGTACAAGTAAAGAAATAATAAATATTAGAGCACAACTCAATGACAACAAAAATATCAGTACAGAAAAAACAAAAGCAAAAGCAGAGTCTTTGAAAATGTCAATAAAATCAGTGAACCTCTAGCCAGGTTAAATAAGAAGTGAAAGGCAGAAAAAATGTCAAAAATGAAAGAGAGACCACTGCTAATGATTTTGGAGAGACTAAAAGGAAAATAAAGATATTTTATGAACAATTTTATGCCCACAATTTGATAAACTGCATGAAGTGGACCAAATCCTTCAAAGACAAAATCTACAAAAAAGTCACAAGGAAAAAGAGGATCCTCTGACTAGAACCATTCATAAAGAAACTGAATCAATAATTAATAAGCTTCTAAAAGAGAAAACAACAATCCCAGATGGGCTCATTTTATTTAGGAAGAAAGGATACAAATTTTCTACATTTAAGAGAATAAAAAGATGCTTAACACAATATTTAATTTGGAAGATGCGAATTAAAAAGAAGAGATACCACTACACACCTATTAGAATGTCTTAATCTAAAACACAGAAAAACCAAAATGCTGGAAAGGATGAAGAGCAACAGGAGCTCTCAGTGCTGGTGGGAATGCAAAAATGGTACAGCTACAAGGAAATGCAGTTTAACAGAATTTTACAAAAGTAAACATACTCCTCATACAATCCAGCAAATGCAATCCTTAGTGTTTAACCACGAGTTGAAAAAGTATGTTCATAGAAAAACCTGCACACAAGTGTTTATAGCAGCCTTATTCATAAATGATGAAATATGAAAGCAGACAGGATGGCCCTCAACAGGTGAATGGATAAGCAAATTGTGGTATAGGCACACAATAGAATATTGTTCAGGGATATAAAGATTTGAACTTTTGAGCAAAAAAAAAGTCATGGAAGAAGGCTAAATGCGTGCTGCTAAGTGAAAGTAGCCTATGTGAAAAGGTTACATAGTACAGTATTTCAAATACATGACATTCTGGTAAAGGTAAAAACTATGGAGACATTAGAAAAGATGAGGTATTCAGGGGATAGAGGGAGGGGGGATACGTGGAGCACAGGGGATTTTGAGCACAGTGGAACTACTCTGTGTAATACTGTAAGGAATACTATAATTTTGACTACATTAGTCAATACCCAGAGAACGTACAACCTGTGTAGCTCATCCGTTAAGTATTCAATTTTCCCTCAAGTCATGATCTCACATTCAAGACTTCAAGCCCTGGATTGGGCTTCTACTGTCAGTGCAGAGCCGGCTTTAGATCCTCTGTCCCACTACCTTTCTGCCACTCCCCGACTCTCGTGTGTGTGTATATGTGTGTGTGGGTGCCTGTGTGTGCTCTCCCTCAAAAATAAACATTAAACAAAAAACCATGTAAAACAAACTCACAGTGAACCATTATAGATGCTATCTACTTTAGTTACTAATAATGTATCAATATTAGATTATTACTTGTAACAAACACACTAAACTAATGCAGCGAGATTTAAATAATAGGAGAAACTGTGTAAAGGGCTGAGCAGGTGTATGGGAACTCTTTGTACTCTCTGCCCAATTTTTCTGTAAACCTGAAATAGCATGAAAAAAAAATAAACCTTCTGAATATAAACATCCTCACTGAGTTACATACTTACTTTCTGTTTTCCTGGATAATCTGTTGCAGTTCACCAATTATTCTTGTTGACTATCTCATGTCAAACCTAACTTTCAACGTTTTTTTGGGGGGGTGGGGGGACAACACTTTTAGTAGCAGTTCAATTTGTTCAAATTCCTTCTATCATTATTAAGTGAAATATAACAAAGCCTAACACCCCATGAAATTTTAAACTTGAAACTTCCTCTAATAAGTGCTTCAGCCCAACTGCCTATATGCATAAACACACACACATATCCAAAATATCATAAGCGCATTGAGAGACAGATTCAACTAGAAAAAAATGTGAGCACTGAAAATAAACCCTATAGCACTCTACTGCTGGAAACAGTCCAACTGGTACTTATAGGGGATATTTATTGTATTAATTAGGTTGATGACAAAAATATGTAGAACATCCAAGTGATTCAAGAAGTTAGAGAAAGAACAGCATATTCAACGCAAAGAAGCAAAGGTAGGAAACAATACGGATGAGTGCAAAAGTGATCAATTAGAAGACAGAAGAGCCAACTAATGAAAGCTAGTGCTTTGAAAGGAGCTACCTAACAATTTTTATAAGGATCACAATCATAAATGAAAGAAGCAGTTATATGTGATATTAGGTAAATAAAACCAGGCAAAATTTAGGTGCAGGATACAGCAATGATAAAATACCACCACGAGTAATACCAAGCTCTCAAGGTAAATGAACGATGGACAAAGAAGAAGTTCTACCCAGAGAATTTCAGATTAAAAAAACTCAGGAATTGTAGGATGAGAAAATTCCCATCCTGCCGCCTCTCATGGATTCACGGGTAAGGACGAGGACTGCCAACATTACCACAAAGGAGAAAACACACATCACGTATCTCCGAATGGAAGCGCACATCTTTACGTCTGGATTCTGCTTGCCAATAAACAAACACCTAAACCTTAATGTGAACGCGATTCTACCTATAAAATTGAGGACTGCTACTGATGAATGTTAGGTAATTGCATTCATTATTCTATTCTCCATACTGCTGCATATGTTTGAGAATTCCTATAATAAAAGGCTTCTAAAAATATGAACATGATATAAGTATCATGTCTTTAATATGAAAAGCAATATACAGGCAGATCCCATTTTATGGTCATTCTCAGATACTGTGTTTTTTAGAAAGGGAAGGTGTGTGCCAACCCTGTGGAAAGCAAGACTATCGGTGTGATTATTTTCGACAGAATTTCTTGTATTTCTGTGTCACATTTTGGTAATTCTCACAATATTTCATAATTTTTCATGATTCTTGTATGTGTGACGGTAGTGTGATCAATGATCTCTGATGTGCCACCGTAATGCTTTTGAGGCGCCATGAATCACACCCATATAAGACGGCAACTTAATAAATGCTGTGTGTGTGTTCTGACTGTCCCACTGACCAGCCCTTCCCTCCCATCTCTCTCCTTCTCCTCCAGGCTAGCTACTCTGAGGCACAACAGCATTAAAATCAGGCCGATTAGTAACCCCACAATGGCTTCTAAGTGTTGAAGTGAAGGGCAGATTTCCATGCCTTTCACTTTAGATCAAAAGCTAGAAATTATTAAGTTAAGTGAGGAAGGCACGTCAAAAGTCGAGATAGGCCAAAAGCTAAGGCTCTTGCACCAAACAGTCTAAATTTACATGTAAAGGAGAAGTCCATGAAGAAAATTAAAAGTACTACTACACTGAGCACACAAGAGTAAAACACGGATAAAGTTTCAGTGTTCTGGATAGAAGACCAAACCTGTCACGTCATACATACGCGTAAGCCAAAGCCTACTCCAGAGCAAGGCCCTAACTCTCTCCAATACTCTGAAGACTGAGAGAGCTGAGGAAGCTGCACAAGAGAAAATCTGAAGCTGCCAGAAGTTGCTTCCAGACATTTAAGGAAAGAAGCCATCCCCACAACATAAAAGTGTAAGAAAAAGCAGCAAGTGCTCATGTAGAAGCTACAGTAAGTAATTCTGAAGATCTAGCTAAGATAACTCATGAAGGTGGCTACACTAAACATAGACTTTCAGCGTAGATCAAGCAGCCCTCTATTGGAAGAAGACACCATCTAGGACTTTCAGAGAGAGAGAAGAGAACCCAAAGCCTGGCTTCAAAGTTTCAAAAGACAGGCCGACTCTCTTTTTGGGGGCTAGTGCAGCTGGTGACTTTAGGTTGAAACCAAAGCCCATTTTCCATTCCAAGAATCCTAGGACCCTTAAGGATTATGCTAAGTATACTCTGCCTGTGCTCTTTCAATGGAAAAAAAACAAAGCCTGGAAGACAGCACACCTGTTTACAACATGACATACACAACATTTTAAGTTCAATGTTGCGATCTAAAGGAGGCCCTCAGGAAAAAAAAAAAAAAAGAAGATTCCCTTTGAAATATTATTGCTCACTGACAATGCATCTGGTCACGCGAGAGCTCAGACGGAGACGTATAACGAGATTACTGTTGTTTTCATGCCTACTAACAAGATATCCATTCTGCGGCCCATGGATCAAGGAGTTCATTTCAATTTTCAAATCCTACGATTTAAGGAATACATTTCCTAGGACTATAGCTGCCATAGCTAGTGATCCCCTGATGGGTCTGGGCAAAGTCAATTGAAAACCTTCTGGATGGGGCGCCCGGGCGGCCTTGTTGGCTAACTGTCCGACTTTGGCTCAGGTCACGATCCTGTGGTTTGTGAGTTCAAGCCCTGCGTCGGGCTCCGTGCAGATGGCTTGGGGCTTGGAGCCTGGAGCCTGCTTCGAATTCTGTGCCTCCGTCTCTCTCTGCCCCTACCCTAACTCATGTTCTGTCTCTCCCTCTTTCAAAAAATAAACAAACGTTAAGAACAAAATTTAAAGACAAAGAAGGAAAGAAAACCTTTGCAAAGGATTCGCCATTCTAGATGTCATTAAGCATATTCGCGATGAATAATAAAAAAAGGTAAAAACGTCCCTATTAACAGGAGTTTGGAAAAAATTACTCGGATCCTCACGGATGACTTTGAGGGTTTCAAGACCTTGGTGGAGGAAGCAATTGCAGATGTGAAAATAGAATGGGACTAGAATAAAGTGGAATCTGAAGATAGGACTGAAATGCTCCAGGCTCGTGGTAAAACTTTAACGGATGAGGCGTGCTTCCTATGGGTGAGCACAGTGGTTTCATGAGATGAAATCTACTCCTGAGAAAGATACTATCAAACAGTATCACATGCTACAGAGAAACTGTGTGTGAAACGAAGGGTCCGTACGTGGGACAAACTTCACTGCTGACTTATTTTTAAGATACTGCCACAGGCAACCCAACCTTTAGAAACCACAACCGTGACCAGTCAGCAGTCATCAACACTGAGGCAAGACCCTCGGGCAACAAAAAGATTATGACAGCGGAAAGCTCAGATGATGGTTAGCCATTATGAGTAATAACGTACTTCTTACTTAACGTATGTACTTTTTAACGACATGATGTATTCCACATTTAACAGACTTCGGTATAGTTTAACAGAACTTTCATATGCACTGGGAAACCATGAAATTCAGTGAACTCACTCTGTTGCAATATTTGCTTTACTGGTGTAGTCTGGAGCCAAATCCACAGTATGTCCAAGGTGTGCCTCTGTACTGCATCTTGTCATACAGATCTCAGCTCAGGTTCTTACCACATGAAGCAACCAGTCAATTAATCGATCTACTAGGCATTCACTGAGTATCAACAAGCTCCAATTTTCTCCTGAAATCATTAAAAGACAATTCCCTTCCCCTTTTCCTCACTTCTCATAGAACTGGTATTCTTTGAAAAGTTTTTTTTACCCCTTCACGTCACTATCTTTGATGACTACATAAAACACACTCACCTTTGAATATTTAGTACAACTTCTTAAGTCCTAGCTACTTGCATTTTAAAACCAGTATGGAAATTACCATCTTCTGACTTTAAATATTTTTAAATGTACTGAAAGTACCCTTCATTCTAATTACACCAAAGTAACAGGTATTTTATCCTCAGGCATCATGAGTAAAAACCAGTTCAATGCATATACACCTGAAATGGCATTTAGAAGTTTTACCTACGTACTCTATCCCACATAAACAGAACCACACGAGCAGGGAGTTTTCGCTAAGCTATTTGTAAATTAAGGCATGCACGCTGTTGTTTTTGTTTGTTTGTTTTTCACACATAATGAATTTGCACAAGTAACAGACTATAGTATAGTGTGACTGTAAGTTTCATATGCATTGGGGACCAAAAAATTCATGTGACATGTTTTATGGCAGTGCTTATTATGGTAGTGTGGAATTAAACCTGTAATATCTTTGACATATGCCTATATAAGGCAGCATTTTAATCAAGATATTGTGAAATTAAATAAAGGAACACTCACTTAAAATGGGGTCAGCAGGCTAGCAGGGGCAGCTCTCACGTCCTACTGCTTGTCTTCAACTGGACCCAGGTAGGCATGCACTCCCAACAGGAAGAGCTCAGACTTCCCTACAACAGCAGGAGAAAAAAGACTTTCTCCTTGCCCAGTAACAGCCCAGCCAATGAGAGACTGTCACAACTCCACCAATGAAAAGCCACTTTAAACTCCCAGTTTATTCCAATGGACTTTCTAAGAGCTCCCTCCAACTCCTCCTTCTATTCCTCGACTTTGTTCTCGGACTTGCCTGTGGTTGTGCCATAGCTTGCGAGTCCCAAATTGAAATTCTTTTCTATTTCCACATAAACCCATTTTCCTGGTAAAAGAATTGGAGGCTTTACTTTTAAGGTTAATAATATAAATGATTAAATAGGTCCACAGAGACACAGAAATCTTCCATCAACAGAGTAAGAAACTGAAACAGCAGTCCAACCCCAGGCAACATCAAAATATTCCAGGGCCATCCAGGCTTTGGGGCTTATTACACAAAAAGGTAAAGGAAAAAAGCAATCAACTCATGTAAGCTCTTTTAAATTCTACAAAAAGATCTGGAGTTGTCCAACCTTTTTAACAGGCTACCGCTTCTTGATTCAAAGACCAGATGAATATCCCTCAATAAAACAACACTGAAACAAAGCTCACATGCATACGAATATCCTAAATCAATGCACAGTGTTTGCAATATAGCAGTGAATTAACACTAGAAAATGCTGCCTAATCACTAGGTTAATAACAAAAGGGGGATAGGGACAGGACCATGTACAAGGGTAAAGAAAAATCCTCGGCCACCGCCTCCCCCCAAATATATAAATATATCACACTTGTTGGTGATAATAAGTTTTGGCAAACGTGCATTAGAAAAGAATTTCGGTGTTTCCTTCAGCAGCACATATACTAAAACCGGAACAATACAGAGATGAATAGCATGGCCCCTACCCAAGGATGACACACCAATTTGTGAAGTGACCCAGATTTTAAAAAACACAATAAAAGAATTTGTATTTTCTAAAATCTACAGTGAATATGCTAAATGGGAACCATTGCAGTAGGGTTGAGAAGAAGACAAAGATATATGGTATTAAATCCACTGTCTACATGTGGAAGAAAATGCACACCCAGTACACAACCGTTACACGACAATAAGACTACCAAAGTAAATGAGAGGAAAGAATAATGAAAGGAAATTGCAGTAACAATTCTTTCAATGGTAACATGAAACATGTGGTAATGATTATATTATATTAAATTATTCTATTCTGTTAAATTATATTCTATTATATATTATATTATAGTATTTTTATTTTTTGAGAGAAAGAGAGAGTATGCAAGTGAGGGAGAGGGGCAGAGGCGAGACAGAGAATTCAAGCGGTCTCTAGCCTCAGCATGGAGCCTGTTGTGGGACTTGATCCCACGATCCTGGGATCAGGACCCGAACTGAAATCAAGAGTAGGACACTCGATCAACTGAACCACCCAGGCACTCTGGTACAGAAATTATTAAGATATATAAGCAACTTTGCAAAGACGATATATGAAAGATCAATACAGTCAATCATGGAATCTGGCAAACAAAAACGCTAACAAATTACAATACATAATGGAAAATGTATCACTGAAAGCAACAATAATATCCAAGATACACCTAAAACAAAGCCCAAAAGGAAAAAAAAAAAACCTAAAAATTACTGATCGACTTACGGAAAAGCATTCTCAAAAAAAGCAGTTTACGATGTTTATTCATATAAAAGAGAATATTGTAAAGCTGTCAATTCTCGTTAACATATTTACAGATTTATCGCCTCACTTATACCTATAAAGATGACACAAAGTCAGGTTGCTTTTTCCCATAATCAAAATCAACCCTGGAAAAATTGACCAAGAAACAAACAAACAAAAAACAATATGAACAAGACCGAAACAACAAACACAATAAGCCCCTGAGCAATACTGACTCTGCCTTGAAGTAGAATATCCATGTGGGCAGGTGGAGGCCTGCACTGTGGCGGAGAATGGTACGTAGCCTGCAGGAGAGGCAGAAGACAGAACTGACTGGAGGGAAGGTTGTAAGTTGAGCCCTTGAATCTTTCAGTATTCCCTGGGACAATGAATTTCTACACCTTCAATAAAGGAACCTAAGGCAGCACCCCAGAGCCCAAGTGCCAGGACCAAGGGGTAAATACCAGGACCGCATCAAAGTATGAGTTTGTATTAGCAGCCATCAGTCCACAGGCTGTGCTAATAACCACTTGAAAATTTGCCAGTGAATGTGAACAGGGCTTTATTAACTAACATCTTAATAGAAAGGAAGGCATAAACTAAAATACACTACTAACAAGTATCACAATAATTGCACATAAGGAAGGAAATAGATTCCAGAAACTATGAGCAATAAGAAGGATGTCAGCCAAAGGAAGCCTCAGGAAGAGTGATCAGGCTAAGGCACATCCCACTTTCCCTGGGATTCCTAAGGGCCTTGATGGGGGGTGTGATGAGGTAGGAAGTGAGGAAAGGAAGGAATTCCAGACTTGCTACCTCAATGCAATCCAAGTTCCTTGAATGAAATCCAATGGGCCCATCCAGCCAAAAAAGAGAACCCAGGAGGATTCTCAACCTATGGCAGCCATTTCTGGGAAGCCTCAGGCCTGATGAGATGGAATTCATAGAAGGAAGCTGGCAGAGTTGAGGTCTTTGGTATGAGGAGATGGCCTTAGGTCAGCTAATCAGAGGTAGCCAAGGAACTAGCGGAAGGGAAGCGAAACATCGAGAGAGTAATGAGAGGTGCTCCCACCACACAGGGGAGACCAAAGAGTCCCTGTCCTGTCACGCTGGGAGGGCCCCAAGTAGAGCTGCTAAGCTAAGGACCCCAAATATTGCCCACTGGAGGTTGGGAGGGATATGAGACGCTTGGTCTCAGGCCCATGGACACAGCAGAGCAGAGGGACAATTCACAGGACCTGCTAAGAATCAGGAAAAGCGCCTGTGCAAGTCCTGCAGGACTCTCCCCTTCGAATCCAGCCCTCTCTGCCCATCCCCCTCACCCTGCCCACAGAACCCGCCCCCTCCACTGTCAATTGGGGGCCAGACCCACATGACCGGAAGTGGCCCTTCCAACGTCCTCCTAGCGCTGGGCCGTGAGGCCTGGTCGGACAGCTACAGCGTCGGGCAAGCACGAGGAGGGGATCCCACGTCCCGTCAGGGGTCAAGGTAAGAAGAGCCCTGCCTTAACAACTGCGGGGACGTTTCTTCCACACCCCCAACGCATCTCCCCTGAAAAGCAGGGCCCACACAGACCCTGGCCGGCACCGCCACTGCTCTGGGGGCTCCGAGACCCAACATGGCGGCTCGTGCCGAGTGCCTTCGCTTACCCCGCCGGGTCTCAGGGATTGTAGGCCTCGGCCGCAGGCTGCTGGACGCTGGCTCGGCCCAGCACGGGGAGAAATCCCAGGCCCTGTGGAGTGAAGGAGGGACCCTCGTGAGGACCGGGGGGACGCCACACCCCGGAACAGGGGCGATGCAGAGTCCCCGCTCCTGACCTTGGCCGGGGAGGGTCCGGGCCTTTCCTCCGGGATTAGAAGAGAGGGGACCAGAGAGAATATGGCCGGTCGCCCCCTGTCGACCCTCCAAATCCCAGGAGACGAAGGTCCTTTTCTGAGACATCCACCCGTGTCTAATAAATCTCAGGTCTGAGACCAGTGAGAGCTGTGGCCTGAAGCTGCAGCCAGCAGTCAGCGGAAGGGAGGGTCCCGGGTCTTACACGGAGCCCAAGTGGGGATTCTGCGTCCTTCTGAGGACCCAACGAACCCAGGACAGAGAAGGCCTGCCGTAAGTAAGTGTTTGGCACCAGGTGCCCCCTGACCTCCGTGGGGGGCAGAAGTGCTCCCTCCTTCCATCCTCGTGGGTCCCCTGCAAGATTGCAGAGTCGCCTTCAGAGCAGGAGGTGGGGGTAGGGGCTGGGGTCTTGCCCTCAATTCACGTGCTGCTCCTGCATGTGAATGGGGAGGGCCCCCAAACCTGGGACACACGGCTCTCCACCGTCAGGAACACTGCGGTCACCTGTGTGGCCCCCAGGCAGGACTGTCTGGCTGGGGCCCAAGGCTCCCCCCACGTGCCTCCACAGGGTGCTCGGACATGGTTGGCCTGGACATTGGGAGCCCTGGGGAGTCATACAGCAGGGCCCTCGAGGACCCGGCAGGGGTGGCCATGGCCAAAGCCCAGGTGGATCCTCTCCGCTTCAGGCGCTCACACCATCTCCCTGTACCCCCTACAGGTGCCCTCTCGGCCTACCATCTGTGCCCAGCGTCGTCATGCCTCGCCGCCAGAAGAGCAACCTGCGTGCCCGCGAGAAACGCCACCAGGGCCAGGGTGAGGGTCAGGTTGTGGGTGATGCTCAGGTCGCTGCAGCAGCAGCAGCAGCAGCAGCAGGGGAGCCCCTATGCTCCCCCTTTCCTGTTTCCAGGGTGACTCCCCCCCGGGGGTCCCCCAAGGCGGGTCCAGCTCAGTGGCCTCGGGGCGCCCTGGCCCCCGGGTCCCCCTGCGCAGGCGCTGCAAGCCCTCCACGTGAGCAGGGCACCCAGAGCACGGCCGCGCCCCCCACCCCGGGTGCCCAGAAAGACCCCCTCACCCGCAAGGCCAACACGCTGGTGCGGTTCCTGCTGGAGAAGCATGCCAGCAAGGAGCCCATCATGCGGCCCGCCCTGCTCAAGGTCGTCAGCAGGAAGTACAAGGTGCACTTGCCCGAGATCCTCAGGCGCACCTCGGAGCGCCTGGAGCTGGTCTTCGGCCTCGAGCTCAAGGAGGGCGACGCCGGTGGCCAGTCCTACGTGCTGGTCAGCAAGCTGGGCCTCCCGGGCGAAGGCGGCGACAAGGGGCCGCCCAAGACCGGCCTCGTCCTGGCGCTCCTGGGCGTGATCTTCATGAAGGGCAACCGTGCCACCGAGGAGGAGGTCTGGGAGTTCCTCAACGTGCTGGGCGTGTACGCGGGCCACAGGCACCCGATCTTCGGGGAGCCCAGGAAGCTCATCACGGAAGACCTGGTGCGTCAAAGGTACCTGGAGTACCGCCACGTGCCAGCCACTAAACCTCCGCGCTACGAGTTCCTGTGGGGCCCGAGAGCCCACGCCGAAACGAGCAAGATGCAGGTGCTGCGGTTCCTGGCCAAGCTCAATGACACGGTGCCCTACTGCTTCCCCCAGCTGTACCAGGAGGCCCTGCGAGACAAGGCGGTGTGCTACAGCTGCAGAGGTACAGCCAGCGAGGCCTCAGCTGGCCAGGCTGCGGGGCCTTCGAGGGCCACGTGGCCTTTCTGTGGCAGAGCACCTTCGGAGACCACAGTGCTTTCTGGGGTCAGTGTGCCTTCCGAGGCCAGGGCCCCTTCCATGGCCTCCACTGGCGCAGAATCTAGTGAGTCAGGCGGGGCGGCTGCTCCTCCTTGGGGGGGAAGAGGTCCCTTGACCTTCCGAGCGGTGCAGAGTCCTGGGGGCTTGAGGGAATAAAGTATATCTTCTTCATATTTGTTCTAAACTATTAACTTCTGTAGGCACAGATAACATTTACATTTAGTTAGGTGGTTTTCAAACGTTTTTTTCTCATAATACCTTATATAGCTCTAGAATATAAACATAAGAATGGCATGGATCTCATATTTATGGCTGTTTCACAAGCGAGAGGTGCGGTTGGTATATGCAAAAGAAAGTCACAAACCATCTCTATGGTATTCATGGTCCAGAAGTAGGTAACATGACATGCGACAGGGATTTTCATGGAAAGGTCAAAAAAGGAAACCATAAAATAGTTGGGAATAGTTAGCAAATGGAGAAAAACTAGTTAAAGAAAAGTAAAAGTTGTTTAATTCACGGTTTGCCTTTTCCTTTTAGTCTCTCAGGAAAAATAAAAGATGTGTTATTTATCTTAAGAATGTTTGTCTCTGTGCATCATATAGTCTCTGCCAACGACTGGATTAAAACTAAACTCAGATGGGGCCCTTGGGTGGCTAGGTTGGATGGGTGATCCACTCTTGGTTTCGGCTCAGGTCATGATCTCCAGTGGGGTGGGATCAAGCCCCATGTGTCGGGCTCTCTGCTGACAGTGTGGACCTGGTTGGGATTCTCTCTCTCCCACTCTCTCTGCCCCTCCCTCCCCCCTCCCCTTGCCCCTTCTCTCTCCAAATAAAGAAACATCAAATGAAAATGAGACTCAGATGGGTGGGCGGTAGTTTGGGGTTCATAATAATCAAAACTGCTATCCATTCAGGCCCAGGCTTTTTTCATGAGTGTGTGAAATGCTTCCTATAGTAGATAAATTCCAACATTCCTATAGGTCAGGGCAGAGCAAACTTCCTTCACAGATCAATAACCTGTAAATACCTCAAGTTCACAGGAGTGGTAAGAGGCGTCCCTGGGACTGGATCCCTGGTCGGAATGGTTTGGGTCCGTCTAGAGACCCAGGCTCTTCCTTTCCTCCCAGCCTGAGCCAGACCTTGTATCTTTTCATTCGTTTTTCTTTTCCTCACGCCAAACTATGTCTTATGGGGGAAAAAAAAAAACCCTGACCCAAAGCAGTGTTTCCAATGCACAGCCACAGTCATAGTAATGCTACATAAATGAATAGTCTGAATAAAGGGAAAAAAAAAAAAAAAAAAAAAAACTTCTCTCCAGGGACAATAGGATCCTCTATGCATGCAACGTCAGATAACCTGAAAAGAACAGGGGCGCTCAAAATCATCCGGCCCTGCCCTTTCCCTGTAAGAGGAAAACCTGTTAGAAGGAAAGTTCCGCAGGATGCTGTCTAGCTGGCGAAGACAAGGCAGAGATCAGAGTGGCTCTTCTCTGCCAACGCACCACCTGGGCAGCCCCCCGGCCTAGTGTCACAGCTTCCCCATCTCACACCTACCTAGGGACAGCGCCCAAGTCCCTGCAAGGTCTGCTGTCAGAAACCTGCTCAAGTGTGGGCAGGGACGCGGGTTTCCCAGCAGCCTCTAACCGAGGAGAAGACAAAATGAGGGCCCTGCATGAACGAGGGCTGACACCGACATTCCAGATCATAGCGATTACAGAGGTGAGCTCCTCTAGATGTCGAGGGACTTAGGTATGGTGGTAGCCTGAGCACCCCCTCCTTCTTCAAGGTTCTCAGAGATAGAAGAACCTCGGTTTAAGGGCTGTGACCTCAGGTCAGTAAGGGAAGAGTGCCAGCCTGACAGGTGTCAGGGTGAGAACCCTGAATGAGGAATGAGGAACTGCCCGTCCCAGAACGGTAGGGGCTCCACAACACATACCCTGCTATCGGCCTTGTGTGGCTATGGTTGGATCTGTCTGGCTGAGGCTCCCCGTCATTCCTTCTGGGAATCTGGGAGTACGGGGGGGGGGGAGCAGAGGAGCTGAGGTCACGGGGAGGTGAGGTCTTTGGTACTGGGGCAACAGCCCCGAATCTCGCCGAGCAGGAGATCCTAAAAGGCGGCCTTAACAGCATTTAAGAGGAGGATACTGCGGACAGATGAGTGGACCCCCGTAACAGAGGAGACCACACAGAGCCTCCAGCGGGGGGAAGTCAGGGCGTAGTAGCCTGACTCCACCCTCTAGTGTCACAGGAAGATGACAGCCTTGCTGTAAGGCTGGCAATCTAAGGAGAGAAAGGAGTCCCATATACTACCTGGAGCCAAGGTTAGAACCCTGAGCAAGGCCCGAGGGGCTACTAACTCCACAAAAGGGAAGTGTCCTGAAATTCAGCCCCTACTATGATCTCACGGAGGTTCCCAAAAGCCCTGACGGGTAAGATTCATCCTGACTTCCAGATCGGAATGTTCAGGTAGGCAATGGCCTTGGTCTGAGAAACACGGCCTTAGGTGTATGGAAGGTGGAGTCCCATACCTAGTCGTGGCCAAGAAAAGGACCATGAGTGAGGATCGAGAAGACCACTCACTCCAGAATAGACGAGAACGCCCAGAGACCCACCCTTGCTGTCGGTCCTAGGAGGCCCAGGGCAAAACTTTTTGGCTTCAGGTGTCCCTTCTTTCCATGGGAAGCAGTTTACCGGAGGAGAGGGACTTTTTGTCTAATGTGAGCAGCCTCAGTCATCAGAGTGTGGAAAACTGGTCCCTAACTGGAGTCAAGTTGATGGCTCGAAATCAGGATAAAGGGACACCAACCAGAACAGAAGGGGCCACACAGAGCCCTACCATTCAGGTCTTCCCACCGCGAACTCAGGAAAGTTGGCATGATGAGACCTGCTCATTTCCTTTTAGGCTATCCTGGGGAAGTGAGGCACATGGTCTAAGGGAGCCAAGGGAGACCATGGGAGCCAAGGGAGAAATTCCAGATCATGCCAATAATCAAGCACGGGGCACTACGTCAAGAGGGAAGCGCCCAAACCATAAAAGTTAGAGACACCAGAGAATACCTCGGCCACCACCAGCCATGGGACCATAGGAAGTTTTGCCACGTGAGGCAACCCTCACATCCTCCTAGGTGGTCTTAGGGAATTAAAAGCCTTAGCATGAGAGAAAAGGCTTCTAGGTTATAGGAAGAACCAGCGTGAAGACTCTGAGTGAGGACCAAGGGAAACAACGGAAAAGAGAGAAGAACAAACAGTCCCAGCACCCTCTCAGACCCGGGGGGCTCCAGGCAGGAGTACCCAAACGTGTCACCCACTGGCTTCCAGCCTTGGGGGACTTAGGTCAGTAGTAGGGGGCCTCGCAGATCCTGATAGATAGAGGACTACAGGTGTCACTGACCTCAGAACGGTAGGGTCCCCTTGGATTTTGTCCCCCGCTATTAGCTCTCAGAATCTCTAAACAGTTGTGATTAGATGTGACTTCCACTTCTGGGGACTTGGGGTGGTGAGGCCAGCTGTATGAGGAGGCCCTGCCAGACAAGAAGGCTTCCTGGAGCTCCAGAGCCTCAGCCAGGGTGGCCTCTGCTGGCGAGTCCGGGGTGCCTTCCAGGACCTGGGCCCGCCATTGGTGCGGAATCTAGTGAGTCAGGCGGGGCGGCTGCTCCTTCTTGGGGTGGAACAGGGTCGTTGGCCTTCCAAGTAGCGCAGACTCCTAGGGGCTGGAGGGAACGAAATGAAGATCATTGCCTTTTTTTCTTGTTTGTTTGTTTCATATAAGTCACTGGTAGGACTTTTTTTTTTTTTTTTTTTAAGTTCCAATACGGTTCATTTTAATTGAAGACATTCTGCTTCAGAATCTAAGGTTATTAAAGCCACAGACACCACATTATTACAGTTCTTGATTAGGATTAAGAGTTTGCTTTTTTTTTTTTTTTAAATAAGCTCAAAAGCCTTCAATGTTCCTTTTTTGCTAGCAAACAGGTGAATAGGGCACAGGAACAGGTTCTTCATGGGAACATGAAAGAACCTCATAGGAAAATATTTAGGATCACAAAGTGGTGAAGTTTAAGTAAAGGTTGGTTAACTCTTTGCCTTATTCTTTGTGCTTTGCTCATAAAATTAAACAATATATACCTGGATATTGGGTAGCTCATTCAAAATATATAAGAAAACACATCAAATAAACTTCTTGGACATTTCTTCTTTTCCTCACACATCAGTTGGGCATTGTCTCTTTGGAAAGCTCCCTGATAGCACTGGGGACGGTGAGGAAAAGAAGACTAAACCACTGCACACAGAACTGTACACTCTAGCAGCCATTATAGGACGAAGACGGTGAGATTCGCTCAGAGAAATAAATAAATGACAAGTGAAAAAGAAGAGGTATATAAGGGGAGGCCCTAGGTGAGAACGGTCTAGTATAAAGTACTTGATTAAGGCTCTGTTGGCCAGTCCCTCAGTGGGAGGTCATTTTACACCAATCTGTGCCGTGGGCTGGATGTGGCTGTGGGAGTGGTGGGCAGGGAGGGGCCGGGTCTTCAGACGTGGTTCTCAGAGTTGGGAGGCCAGGCCTACAGTGGAAAATGGTTCTTCACATTTACTTTGGGATTGTGTGAAAACCATCGATAGTTCCTAGCGGGGCCCGAATGGAACGGGTCCTATGTGCTCGCCCTGGTGCAGGTGACACAGTGCACGGATGAGGTATTTTGGGCAGAGAATGTCCACAGAGCTTCTGAGTAATAAGGGTAATACTTCATTGAAGCACAATGGCAAGAAGCCTCGGACTTTCTCGCTTTTCATGGGATGGCAGTGTCTGAGGTCAGTGTGTTAAAAGGCCATTTTAACTAGGTTCTTTTGAGTATAATTTGCAAATACTTCAGAGATGGCATGCATTTTGGTGGCGATAAAACGCATGAAAATAGGGGTGGTTTGGACGGAATGGGACCTAGAATGGAAGTTGTTGGTACTTGACACAAAGAGGAACTTTCAGTTGCATCCAACTCAAGAACACAACCCCATACCTACATCAAAAAACAGATGCTCTAGTGGAGAAATACTACGGATTTTCTTTGTCCTGCAGCATTTCAGTGAATTTGGCTTTCTATACTGTTGGCAGTAGGTTATTGTCGAATACAGGTTAGAAATAAAACTCTGTGAGGAAACAGTGTTATCATTTGGGGTCGCCATCATCTTAGGAATAACTGCTGTTCATTAAAAGCACCAAACTTCGCGGGGCACCTGGGTGGCTCTGTTTTTTAAGCTTCTGACTCTAGATTTTGGCTCAGGTCATGATCTCAAATTCCAGAATCGAGCCCCGATTTGGCTCTACGCTCATACTGCGGAGCCTCCTTGGGATCCTCTCTCTCCCTCTGTCTCTGCCCCTCCCCAGATCATGCTGCTCTCACGCTCTCTCTCTAAACTAAACATTAAAAAAAAAAAAAAAAGCACCAAACTTTGCCTAACATCATGCCAAGTGGGCTATATCCATCACAATTCTGTCTATAGTCCTACAAGATAAATGTTAATAGGCTCACTTTCCAAATAAAGAACCTGGAATATTCCTAAATCAAGGCCGCCAAGTGACAGCACTGGACTAGACTCTGGCTCTGAGCTCTCTAGGGCCCCCAGTGCCGCTCTTCCCAGCCCGAGGCATACGTGTGTCACTTACTTCATTGTTCTGCTCGCTACTCCCAAATGTATTTCCGGTGTGAAAAAGCATGATTTCATACCCAAAATATGGTTTTGGATTACAAAGCCCAAGGAATAGGCAATAGCAAGATCAATGTTAAGCACGAACAAAGGAAGAGACAGTATTTAGCGACAATAGCGTTATCAACAAAGGAAATGTCAGTAAACCTGAAAAGATCAGGCAATCACAATATCCTGTGGCTCAGTCCCTCTATTGTGGAAACTAAATCTATCAGAAGTGAAATTAAGTAAGAGGCTAAGCCTGTGAAGAGAAGGAAGAGTCCGGTGTGTATTCTGGGATAGTGCACCACCGACCCTAGGCCCCTGCCTTTCCTATAGTTTCTCCATCTCACATGACTCCTGGGAATCAACTCATTCCCTGCCAGGTTTGCAGTAGGGATACACAGCAGGAGTTTGGAAGGATGAGGTATTTCCCAGGAAGCCTTTCAAAGAAGAGACGGGAGGGGTGCCTGGGTGGCTCAGTTAGTTCAGCGTCTCTTGGTTTCGGGTCAGATCATGAAATCGTGGTCTGTGGGTTAGGGCCCCACATCAGGTCTTGCACTGCTGGTACGGAGCCTCCTTGCGATTCTCTCTCAACCTCCTGCTCTCAAAGTAAACAAATTTTAAAGAAACTAAAAAAAAAAAAAAAAAAAAAAAAAAAAGCAGCTCGCAGGTCCTGTTCCCGTGCTTTAATAAGCTCATCGTTTCTTCCACGAAAGATGTCTTCAACAATTCTTTCTTGGCCATCAAATCCAAACCTCCATCACCCCAAAATGTCTTCATTTGTTGCCTGAACGCAAGGCTGTAGGTGTTTTCATCTGGACTCAGAGCTTTGGTGCAAACTTGGCACCATTAGCTCTTCTTGCCACCCTTGATGTCAAGGAGCAAAGAGCATCATCCCCTTGGACCACCCACTTCATATTTTGCCACAAATGTCCACGAGTTTGAGCAAGTTAACATAGCCTAGGAAACTGCACTGTGTGGCGAATTTCAGACAATTCATGAGACAGCAAAATGTCAACTAACTGTGAGCATTATGCCCACTATTCTTGCAAATGGAGAAGTTAATGTCAGTCAAATGGTTGTACCATGAGAAATCTTCCCCAGGTTCCTGGATGATGCCCTGGCCATCAGAAATGTAACTCCCTTGAATGCCAATCTGGATCATTACTGGACAAGAGTCACATTACCAGTTTTAGCTGTTTAACTGAAAAATATGTATACTCATGTTGAATTCTTTAAAATAATTATTTAAATGTGCATTTACTTTTTAGAGAGAGAGTGGGTATGTGAGTAGGGGAGAGAGAAAAGACTTTGACCCTGTTATAAAAAAACAATTGGATTAGGTTTTTAAACTACAAAAGAGAGAGAGAGAGAGAGAGAGAGAGAGAAGGACTATAGTCGATATGAAGACTGATAAATGAAGACTGAGGAGAACAACACCCCATAATTACTAGAATCATGGAAAGACTGGCCTGCGACTCCTCTCAGACCCAGGGGGCCAAGGCGAAATTGCCAAGATAAGGCTTCCCTCACTTATTTTCAGGGTTCTCAAGGCCTTCTGAGCTTTGGTCTACATGGGTGATCTTAGGTTGAAAGAAAGTAGAAACCCAGGGCCTGCTGGGAGTCAAGGTGAAGATCCCAGGAGAAGACCAAGATTAGACAGGGGCCCAAGGAGCCTGAATCCTGATGCCATACCTGGAGAGGCACGGGCGGGAGTAGCTTCATGCAGCATTCCCTGCCTTCCCGTCTCTGGCACCTTGGGGAGTGATGGCCTCGGTCTGTGGCTTTGAGACCTAGGACAATAGAGGGAGGCATCTCAGGTACTGCCAAGCATCAAGGGCAGAATCCTGAGTGATGCCTGTGGGGACCCCAGACCCCAGACCAGTGAGGTGCCACAGAGGCTGCCCCTGCCATCAACCCTGGGATGCCTCGGGTAAGGCTGTCAGGCTGACTCGACAAGAAAAGCATCAGAAACGTGAGGGCCTTGCTCTAAGGGAGAGGACCTCGGGCAAGCAAAGGAAGGAGTCTCAGGTCCTACTAGTAGTCAAGGTGAGAATCCTGAGTGAGGACTCAGGGAGCCCTTTTCCCTCAGCACTGAGTTAATCACACCAGAACTCTGACTTGGCTGGTACCCCTTGGATGCCTGGGCATTGATGACATAGTAGGAATACTTCCTTGTATGGTGGCTCAAGGAGTGAGAAGCTTGGTCTAAGGGCAAGCTATGGCCTAAGCGGCAGTGGGAAGATTTCTTGGTTTTTCCAGAGACCAAGGGAATACCCTGAGCACTAAGGGAGCCACATAATCCTTAACAGTAGGAGCAGGAAAGCATTCGTTTCTTACTCTCCACCTCAGGAGACCAAGGACAGGTAGCATCAGATGAGAGCCCCACTTCTTTCTAGGGGTCTCAGGGTGGTGCGGGTCTTGATACGAGGGGCAGGCCTAAGGGCAAGGGAGGGAGGAATTCCGGGCCATGAAAGGGGTCAGGGCTCAAAGTCAGGACCAGAGGACTACCCACCACTAGGCAGAAAGAATATAGGAGAATCTGGCTCCACCCCTAACTTCAGCCCCAGAAGACCCAGGGCAGGAGTTTCAAGTCAAAACTCCCCTAACACTTATATATATATACATATATATATGTATGTGTATATATATATATATGTATATTTACACATATACATATATATATACACACATATACATATACATATATATATATACACACATATACATATACATATATATATATATATATACACACACTAGGTTTATGGGAAGTGAAATCCTTAGATCCGAAGTGCACTTACCCTTCAGTGAAAGGGGTGGAGGTGTCAGGCCCAATATGGACCCCAAGGAAGGACTCTTGATGAGGACTGAGGATCCCAAAGAGGCCAGGATAGAAAACTCCCTGCTGAACTGTCAGACCTGGACAGGTATCGTAAGCTGAGGACCCCTTTCATTTCCTTACCATGGGTGCCGGGAGGGTTGTGATGTCAGAGGAACTGAGCTAAAACGAAAAACAAAAACAAAACAAAACCGACCAACAAACAAAAAACCATGAACTGCCGCTAGTTGAATGATGGTCTTGACTGTGAAATTTAGGTGATTCCTCAACCACAAGACCGGCAGCTCCTGCTGTCACCCCAGTATACCTGCGGCAGGTCTGACAGGAAGCAGCCCAAATCTCTAATTTCCTTCACAGGGTTGCCATGTGTCCGGCTGCTTGGGAGAAAAGGAGCCCTGTGGGGTGTTTAGAAAAGTGCCCTTGAGGAAAACCAAGTGGAGCCTTCCTTATAAAGGTGCACACATCCCGTCAACCTTCCTCCTCCTCTAGTGGGACCTCACTACCTGCTCTCCTACTCATACTCCTGACCACTGTCCTGGATCACAAACATCGTGCCTTAGGGTCAGAAGAGTAAGCACCGCACTGGTGAGAATCGCCACCAGTCTCGAGGTGACAGGAGAGTTCAGGCCCGTGTAAACAGTGGAAGAGCCTCCTCCCTCCTCTTCTCCTGTTTTGGAGGGGAACACCCAGAGTTTATCTGCTAAGGAGTCAATTAGCACTTCCCAGGAGTCTTGGGGAGCCCCACCTACCACCATTACCTCTTCAAGTATTTTTGGTACAAGATCAGATGGTGACAACGGCCAACATGAAGAACATCTATGTTTCTCTGAGCCCCAACCTTCTGCTGAGAGCACGTGCTTTGATATTCTAACTATGAAGGTGAGTTTGTTGGAACAGTTTCTTCTGTACAAAGATAAAATGAGACAGCCCATTGTCCAGGAAGACTTGCTGAAGATTACTGGCCAAAATTACGAAGGACCTGTTTGGAGATCCTTAAGAGAGCCACTGAACGCATTGAGATCGTCTTTGCAGTAGACTTCAAGGAAGTTGACTCAACCAGCCACTCCTATGACCTTGACAGCAAAGCGAAACCCCAGTGCATGCTGGCAGGGGGTTACCCAAGCCCGGTCTCCTGATGATGACAGTCCGGGGTGTGATCTTCATGAAGGGCAACTGTGCTGCTGAAGAAGACATCTGGACATGCCTGACCATGAGGTGAGTATATGCTGGGAGGAAGCACTGCATCCATGGGGAGCCTAAGAAGCTCATCACCAAAGATTTGGTGAAGCTAGAGTACCTGGAATTCCACCGGGTGGCCAGGCGTCCAACAGTGATCTTCCACGCGACATGTTCCTGTGGGGCCCAAAAGCCCACACTGAAACCAACAAGATCAAAGTCCTAAAAGTTTTGGCCAAGCTCAACGACACAGTCCCCAGCGTCCTCTCGGCAAGATATGAAGTAGCTTTGCAAGATGAGGAAGCAAGAGCCCGAGCCGCACCTACAGCCAGGCTACGCACTGCTGCTACAGCCAGTGGGCATAACAGGGCCACATCCAGCAGACTACGGAAGTCTGAGGCTTTTTAAAAACATAATCCAAATATGGCAATATGACCTCACAATAGGGATTTTCATGGAAATGTGAAAGAACCCCATAGCAAATTTATTGTGATAATGGAATATATAAATTAATAATAAAACAGGATCGACTTGGGTGTTCTTTACTCCTTTTCAGTCTTGTTTTCTATAATTAAATAATTTTTACCTCAATATGTTTAATTTTAGGAGATATCAAATTGTAACCAGTTAGACCTAATTTTCTTTTATTCTCCAAATGTCTAGTGAGCATGTGTTTTCTGGAAGGCTCCATGCTAGGACTGGGGATGCTAAGATCAAGACCTAGCCTTTCCCATAGAATTTTACAAACTAGTAGCCAGGATCAGAAGGAAGATACTGAGATACACTCTGTGTCTTACAAGAAAGTAAAACAAAAACAAAAAGAAACACACAAGGAGCGAGAAGGGAGGCGGCCCAGGGCAGAGCAGAGTGTAAACTGCCCCGAAACAAGGCAGTTTAAGTTTGGGGATATTGTAGGCCAATCCATGTGGTGTAATTTCAAATTAAGCTATGCAGTGGACTAGACTGAGGTTGTGGGAATGGTGACCAGAGGCCATACCCTAAGATGATGCATCTCAGAGGGGAGAGAAAGGAAAAATCTTTGAACGGAAAACTACACTGTGTTACAAGCTCTAAACTTAAGGTTCACTACCACGTGTCCCTTGACATTTAGTGAAACTGACAGGGTCTCACGTTGTCTAACAGGAAGTTCCCCTCTATACTCTTCACTTGCAGGTAAGGGCCAGCACCAAACAACCACCTTTATCAAGGGGACAAGACGCACACCTGGCTTATTCCTAAGCAGCAGATTTCTGTTCCCTACCAGGATGCAAACTTATTCAAAGAAGCTGATTACATGGCTCCATGGGAATGAAAGGTCACCTCAAGCTCTCGACACCAAACCATGCCTCCCAACAGACTTGCTCATTCCCTGTGTTCTTGACTGCAACACCCGTGTTGCACTGTGTAGCACGTGCTGCCCTTCTCCCCTAGCCGATGAGCAAACATGATTAATGACTGGTTGTCTACAGTGTCCAGTGTTGCATGTTCGAACTCCACATAACCATAGCGTGGAGGCTCCTTCCTCACCTCATGGGGTAAATAGGAGGCCGTCGAAACAGATTCTTAGACATTACTTGGGCTTTGTAGATAATCCAGAAAGAAACCTCTCCCTGGAGCAGTGTATTAACCTCTTAGGAATGCCATAACACAATAACACAGACTGGGTGGTTTAAAGCAAAATTCATTTTTTCACAGGTCTGGAGGCTGGAAGTCCAAAGTCAAGGAGCTGGCACGGTCAGTTTCCTCTGAGGCTCCTCTCCTGGGCTCCCAGATGGCCACCCTCTTTATTTGGCTGTCCATTTGTTTGCACGAATCTCTCCTGTCTCTCTGTGGGTCCTAGTCTTATAAGGACACACACCAGGCTGGATTATGGCCTACCCTAAAGGCCTCATTTTAACCTAACCATCTCCTTTATGATCTCATCGACAACTGCAGTCTCCTTCTGAGATACTGGGGGTTATGGCTTCAACATGAATTTTGGGGGAACACAACTCAGCTCTGAAAAGACAGGAATCCTGAGTGTCTTCATTCCAATCGCAATACAGAAGAAAATAGTGCACGAATAGGTGTTCTAAACACATTGTCTCCAGGGACTTTCTGAGATAAAAGGGTGAACACCCTTGAGCTGACCTGCACAGAAGCCACTGTATTGAATACTTTTGGCTTTGAACTGGTGCAGACAGAGCCCACTCCATTAAAAGAGCATTTTATTTAGGTTGTCTTGACTGTATTGTGGAGAATTCTAAGAGAAAGCTAGACTTCTGGGTGGGTGGGGTGGGGAACAAAAGAAACTAGAGGTGATCTGAATGCAAAGACAACTGAGAAAAACTTAAAGAGTTGGTCCTTGACAAAATGCAAGGAGTTCAGTGTTGCATCCAGGTGGGGAAAGAAAAACCACACACCAAAATGAAATGTTCTAGGGGTGCCTGGGTGGCTCAGTCAGTTATGTGCCTGACTCTTGATTCTGGCTCAGGTCATGATCTCATGGTCGTGGGATTGAACCCCGCCTCAGACTCAGCATGGAGTGTGGAGCCTGCTTGGGATTCTTTCTCCCTCCCTTTCTCTCTGTTCCTCCCCTCCTCGTGCGCTCTCCCGCGTACTCTCTCTGTCTCTCTCTAAATAAACAAACTTCTGAAAACATGCTCTAATAGGGAAAATCTATTTACTTCTGCTTGCTAAAGTGAAATTTTGGCTGACTCAATCTTCTTTTGTCAAGAGCATTGCATTTCCTAGGATGTAGCCTGGATTGAAGAAACCATTCCTACATAGGAGGGTGGTGTTGACCACGTAAAAATCATCATACCGTCCTATCATTAGGTGCCCAATATTTTCCAGTCCTCTTGACAGATGCTCTATATACAGCACATACATTCCCACCATCTTAGAAGATAGTTTATCAAACTCAGGTGGCACATGAAGAACTTAAAAATTCTCATATTCGCAAGGTGGTGTCAGAGCTAGACTAGACCCCCAGAGTGAATCAGCCAGGGCAGGTACTGGCCCACCACTCCCACCTTGAAGCAGACCTTCTATACCTTGTATTCACTTTTCTTGTTGCTACTCCAAAATACATCTTAGTCGATTAGGGGGGAAAATGGCATACACACACTGAGCAATAAGAATACCAAAATAAAGGAGAGGTACGAATAATGAAACGAAGGATATAATAACTGATAACAACTTGATGATCTGCATATGCAGCGGAGCCTAACTTCAAAACATGATGGTCTCATGAAGTTATCTGGCTCAGCTTGTTTCCTCTGGTTAAGTATTTTAGAACAGAAGTTACCTAAGAGGCCAAGTCTGGGGTGGGGTAAAGTCAAGGAACACATCAGCAAGGTTCCTCTCTGACATCCCACCTCCCAGCCTAAGACCACTTTCTTGTTCATCACCTTTCCCATTTCCTATCGCTCCTGGGACACAGGCTCATCCTCTGTAAGACTGGCACCAGAGAGATTACTGAAGTGCTTGTAGGGATGTGGCACTGCTCTGGAGGCCTTTCATTAAAGAGACAGAAGCCAAGAGGAGGACCGATATAAATGAAGACTGAGGAAAATAATATACAGGCATACAGGGAGGCATGCAGCAACCTCCCCTCACCTGCTCTTACACCTATGCTGTCAAGCTGACTTCTTAAAGAAAGGTATCAAGGAGGAAAGAGGGTGGCGGTGGAGGGAAACGGAGAGTGCTCGCCACTCCAGAACAGAGGGGGCACCAGAGATCCCGCCCCTGATGCCAGTATTGCCAGGCCCTATCGGTGGTTACAGGAAGGACAGCACTCACTTCCTCTTGGGGCGTCTGAGGAAGACGAGAGACATTGCTTTCGGCTGCCCACTCGGGGCAGGCGACTGAGGAATCTTCTAGGCCCAAGCACAAGGCAAGGTGAGGAGCCCGATTAAGGAATAAGAGAACACCTCTCCCCACCCGCCACCCCGAAAGAGTGACTCCCCTGTTCCCCACAAGCCCCGGCGCCCGCTCGCAGTCCTGGGCGGCGCTTGGCCGAGTAGTCGGTCAGGCTGAGGGAGATTTCCACCTGGAGGGTCGCAAGGATGTGAGGGCTTTGGTGGGAGGCGCTAGTTCAGCAGAGGGAGGAGAAGACCCTAACGAAAGTCGAGGTGAGGAAACGTAGGTAACAAGGCCCACCAACGCCATGCTTGGTTCCTCTCGGCTCCCGGAGGAACCAAACATGGCGCTCAGGTGGGGGTGAAGCGACCTTCCCTATCTGGAGGGTCAGTGAGCTGAAGGCCTTGATCTTAGGGGAGGGCTACTAAGCTCTGAAGGAAATGAAGGACGTGGACTTCTGAGCGAGGTCTGAGGGGACCCCCATTCCTAGAACAACGAGGTGGCACATAACGGTAGCCGCCATCAGTCCCGGGGAGCTCTGGGGAAGGGCGGTCAGGCTTACTTCAGAAAGAAAGGACTCAAGGACACAAGAGCCTTGGTCTGAGGGGAAGGGGCTCATGTTGGCAAAGGAAGGCATTCCAGCTAGGAATCAGGGTAAGGACTCGGTGAGAAGTGAAGGAATCCCCGCCCCGCAGGCAGCCAGATATGCCTGTTCTCTGGTAACGTGTTGACGGACACTCATTTTTTTTCACTCTGGTGTCACCTGAGGGTTGGGGAGAGGAGTGTGTGTTCCGGGGGGGGGGGTGGCTGGGGGGGGTGGAGTGTGGGAGAGAGATTTTGTTTCAAAGTGACAGTTTACTCTCTGCAGCAGGATTTCTACATCTTTCCATTGTATGACTGGAACAATTCTTACCCTTAGCGAACCACGGGAAGGGGGGATGACTCCCATATTCTCCCAGCGTGCATAAGGACATGCTGGCAGGAAGTAAAGAGTCCCAGGCTAAGGCAGGGGCCAAAGGAAAGATGGCGGGGGCAACAACTGGCCATCGAAAAATAGCAAAAAATCAGTCGCCCACTTTTCCATTCAGGACCTGAAGGCTCAAGTCAGGTCAGTCCGGCTGAGCCTCACCCTCATTTATTTTATACCAAATCTGAGAGAGACGAGATCTTTAGTGTGAGGATACAGCCACCGGTGAGCAGAAGGGAAGTGTACCAGGCACTACCTAGAGGCCAAGTGGGTACCCTGAATGAGAAATGAGGACCAAAAGAGCCCATGAAGGCGAGGACTCCACATAGCTCTCAGTTGGGTGCCTCCTGAGAGGGACAGGGAGTAAAGAACTACTGCGATTCTTCCTCTGGGGTGTCCGGCTTTGGTTTGAGGTATCAACTTCAGGGCAGTAGAATCGAGGGGACCCAGGACTGGTCAAGAGTTGTCAGGATGATCCTGAATGTAAACTGAGAAGACCCCCAGAGGCCAGAACAGAGATTTCCCACTGGCAGCCCCTGCTGGCACCCCAGTACACCCCAGGCAGGGTTGGCAGACTGCAGTCTAAGGTTCCCTCTAACTTCCCCCATAGAATTCTCGGGAGACAGGCTGACTAGAGCAGGAGCCTTGTGGGTTCCTGGAGCAGTGCCCTCTAGGAAACCCACAGAGGCAGCCTTCGTTAAAGCCAAGGTGGAATCCCCCTACTGAAGGTGCTCATGTCACCTCATTCTCCTTCATCCAGGGATCTGCATCTCCCAATCCTGTTTATACTCCTGCCTCCTTTCCCTCCCCAGAGTGCCATCATGCCTCGGAGTCACAAGAGTAAGCTCCGGGCTCAAGAAAGACGCCGCCAGGCTCGAAGTGAGGCTCAGGGTTGTGAGGGTGCTCAGGCCATAGCAGCAGCAGAAGGGGAGTCCACTCCCTCCCCCTCTCCTCGCTGTGAAGATACTACCCAGAGTCTGCCTACTACTGGGTCAAGCGGCACTTCTCGGCAGCGTCGAAGAGCAAAAACCACCACCACTACCTCTGAAGCCCTTTCTGGCACTAGATCTGATGAAGGCGCCAGCAACCGAGACGAGGAAAGGGTGAGCCGAAATGAGGCCCCAAGGTACAGTGAACGCCCAGGTGAAGATCCTCTAACCAAGAAGCCTGCCTTGCTGGAGCAGTTCCTTCTGTACAAGTATAAAATGAAACAGCCCATTTTGAAGCAAGACATGCTGAAGATTATCGGCCCAAATTACGAAGATCGTTTTCCTGAGATCCTCAAGAAAGCTGCTGAGCGCATTGAGATTGTCTTTGGAGTCGACGTGCAGGAAATCGACTCAACTAGACAATCATATGACCTCATCTGCAAACTCCAACTCCCCAACAATGGGAGGGTGCGTGCTGGCAGGGGGTTACCCAAGACCAGTCTCCTGATGAATATCCTGGGAGTCATCTTCATGAATGGCAACCGTGCTCCTGAGGAAGACATCTGGAAATTCCTGAGTATGATGCGAGTATATCCTGGGAGGAAGCACTTCATCTATGGAGAGCCCAAGAAGCTCATCACCAAAGATTTGGTGAGGCTGGAGTACCTAGAGTACCGCCAGGTGTCCAACAGCAATCCTCCACGCTATGAGTTGCTGTGGGGTCCGAAAGCCCTAGTTCAAACCACCAAGACGAAAGTCCTGCAGTTTTTGTCGAAAGTCAATGATACCATCCCTGTTGCTTTCCCATCCTATTATGAAGAGGTTCTGCGGGAACAGGGAGCAAGAGCCCGAGCCAGAGGTGCCACCAGGGCTGGCACTACTGCCAGAGTCTTTGGACCTTCCAGCTTCATGTCCAGGAATATCTTCCCACCTGTGATGAAATCTGAGGTTTCGAATCCTCTAAACAAGAAAATACAAGATCAGAGCAGGGATTAGATTGTTAGCGATGTGAAAGAATCTCACAGTATAGAGTAAGGACAACAGAATAGAAAAAGAAAAAACCAAACATGGTCAATTCAGTTTTTCTTGTTCCTTTTAGGCTTTAGTTTGACAAACGTTTCTACGTTTTAGTTTTAAACGATTTATACTTCGAGTTTGTTCAATAAAGTTAAATTAAATATTAAGTTATATGGTGTGTTTACCGACTCTCTTTGTTCATCGCACATTGAGTATCTGCTCACCGGAAAGCTCAGTGTTAGCACTGTGGAGGCTAATATAAAGGAATCCAGTCTCTACTCATAGAACTTGAGAGCCTTTGACCTACACTCATACAAGGAAGATGCCAAAATACCTCCTGTGTCCTACGGGTAAAGTAAAAACAATGAGTGAGGAGGAGGGTAGTCCTTATGAGAACAATTAAGTGGAAATTTCCTGAGCAACACGACTTGGGACTTTAGGAACCTCCTAGTCCTCGGTGGGTTGTAATTTTCATTTACAGTGTGAGGTGCACACAGTGGAGGTTCTGGAATTCGTAGGTAGAGGCCAGATCCCTCAACAGTATACTTCAGAATCAAGAGGCAAATCCCAGTGTTAGTCTGCTCCAGGTGCTACAACATCATACCATGGAGCGGGTGGCTTAAGCAACAAACATTTTTACGGTTCTGGAGGCTGGGAAGTTCACAATCAAGATGCCAGCAGAATCTGATTTCTGGTGGGGGCCCTCTTTCTAGGTTAAAGATTGCCATCTTCTCCATGTATCCTCACGTGGCAGAGAGAAAATTCTGGTTTCTCTTGCCCTTAGGAGAACACTGTTCACATCGTGGGTGTGACCACATGGCCACATCTAAACCGAATTATCTCCCAAAGACTGCACCTCCAACTACCTTCGCAGTGGGTGTTAGGGCTTCAACACACGAATTCTGGTGAGCGGGGACACAAACATTCAGTCTGTAATAAAAAATTGGTGCTATGAGTCATTTTGCGATTATGGGTAAGCCAAAGAGAAACCTCCACGTGGGGCGGAAAAGGAAGGGGTCCTCTGTTCTTATTCCAGCGCAGAGGAGTACAGTGTGCAAGCTATGTGATCCAGGCACAACGTCTTCACAGAGTTTGTCAGAAGTAAAGGTGATACCCACTACAGGTGAGACGCCACCGTGCTACCACAGCTTGCCCTGAGTTGGGAGAGCCACAGCCTGTTCCATTAAAAGGGTATTTTAATTGTATCATCTTGGATGCAATTTGGGAGACTCTAAGCAAGGGCCCGCTGTTGCTGAGGGCATAATAATGGATGTTACCACAGGTCATTTGGATGGAAGGGCACCTGGGAGGGATGGGAAAACTTGTACCTTGACACCAATTCTAGGAACGTGACTTGCATCCAAATGAAAAGACAACTCCGTGCCTGAATTAAATGACAGGTGACCTAATGGGGAAAATTTAGTTTGTTTTACTAGCTCAGGTAAATTTGTGGTTGATTTGGTGTTCTTTGTCCAAGAATACTGCATGTTCTCTGACACTTCCTGAGTTAAAAAAAAAAAAAATTACAAGGGAGGTGGGTGGTATGATTTGGGATCAAAATAATATTACCTGCCATTCTTTAAATGTTGGGTCATAGTTGCTAGTCATTCGATCATGCGTTTACATATATACGTTCCAACAATCCTGCAAGATGGTGCTTACCAAACGCACATGGATGATGAAAACCTTGCAGTTTTCCTCCAGTTCACAAGAATGGTCACTACTAGAGCTGGAACTAGATCCCTGGTTTGAATTTGCCCAGAGGCCACATCGTTCCACTTCTCCCCACCCAAGGCAGACCTTCCATCTCTTAATTTATTTACCCACTCACTCTTCCCAAATATATCTCAGGCAGTACGAAGGCCCTGGAAACCAAATTCCTAACGGCAGGCCTAGTGAAGGGAAGGTAAACATAAGAATAAGTCATAATTTGGGGAATATCCTTGGGTCTGCTTTTCCTTAGGTCCTACTGAGAACTAATTCCACCCAGGACCTGGTGTTGTGTCCAGTTCCAGCACCTTCCTGCATTGGAGAACCCTTCCTCTGGGACTTCCCCAGTGTGCCCTCCTTCCAACTCGGGAACCTGACCTCCTCACCGGTTCTTCACTGTGGCCTCCTCTGATGGCTGCGCTCCATTATTAGAGGATCCGAAAACCTGTGTCTCCTGCTCTTGCCCCTGACTTAGAGCATTCCAACTCCCTGGGGGTCCCCTACTTCACCACGGATATATATCATGTTCATGTACCTGCTTGTGTGGTAATATGGAGATCTTCATTTCTCTCTCTCGACACACCTGAGATTGCCTTCTCCAAAAGTGAAGCCTTCTAATAGATGGTTTAAATAGCTGCTTACTACAAATTTATGAGTAATTTCTTCACACACTTACTAACATGTGTCAAGTTTACAAGTGGATGTTTTTATAGTTTGTGAATCAAATTGGAAAACCTTCCCCATTGTTGTGAATCCAGAACTGGACAACATGGCATCGGAACAGATGTTACGTTCTAAAATAACTCAGCAGTAAAATTATTTGAGTCAATAAAAGGCAAAAATAAAGTAAACGATTATCAGCTCCTATCTTCCTGTTCAGTAAAATTTAACGACACATAGCTGGATTTGCTTAGCTTAAGAATTTACAAGAAATTAAACCTAAACCGATTGGCTAATATGCTCACTGACCCATTTATTCCCTTAATATTAATCAGGCATCTGCTCTTGGGAGCACACTGTGCTACTGCCGGGGATGCGAGGATCTGGGAGAAGGGGCTGTCTGGGAGTAGTAATATCAGAAGGTCAATAGTAAGATACTGTAGTGAACCAGAGGGTGTTTACACCAGAATGAGGGTGCTGGCAGTCCAGATGAACACGGGGAGGTAGCAGTTAGGAGCAAATGGTGCGAATATGTTTGGGAAACTGCAGGTTTCTTTGGTGAGGCTGAAGTTCAGGTTTAACAGCGTGGGGTATGACTGTGGGAATGGGACACAAGGACCAGTTCTTCACATGATGTGCCAAAGGGTTGAGAGATTTAAGCTGGGAGTGGAAATGGCTCCTGAATCCTGGATAAACTAGAAAGAACCTTCCCATCGGCAAAGGTAATGTAGGGGCTAACGACTACAGTTAACCCCTTAACGTCTACAGTTGTGAATTGTTTCATAATATGTATGTCCCTTTCCTCCACATATTTGAAATGGGAATGGTGAAAGACTTGTATATATTGCTGGCCAAAAGAGAAAAACAGGGACAGAATATGATTAGGCTTCTAATAAGATTTTGAACAACTACATAGTAAAGGCTTTCTTGATGGATTTTTGGTTTTTCAATATTCTTTCTGGTCTCATTAAATTAACCCTTGAAAAGGCAATATTGTTTAAAAACAAATACTCTGTCATATACCATTTCTAAGGGCTTGTTTAAGTCAGATCATAAATTCTGTGACTTCTGTTTTTCATCTTTTTTAAAATTGTTAAGTGAGGGAACTTTTCTTTTTCATATAGACACATTAGATGCATAGCTAAGTGGTTTGCAAAATGTCACACAAAATTAGTGATGACATTAACATTATACATTTTATCCATAATTACACAGCCTAAAGAATCATGAACTCATTTGTTTTCCTTAGAAGTCTATGGATCCAGCTATAGGATGACCCCAGACAAGTGAGGCAACCAAAGTAACCTCTCTGCAATGTAACTTATATAGAACCGGTAGAAAATGAAACATTGAAAAAATACTGATTTCAAACACCTCCTTTGGTACGTTAAGGTTCATGCATGCATGCATGCCAGATAATAAAATAGTAATGCCCATTCTTACAAATAATGCATATAATGAATACTGATGGGAGTCTCATGAGAATATGTACAATTGCTTTCGCTGCACGAAAAGGAGTTTTCAAAAAAATGAAACTTAAAGCACAATACTAAAATACTGCATGGGTCCAAGCCACCTGCGATCCATGAAAACAATACTGCTCTTAAAGCAGCATTTGGAAATTTAAAAGTTTGGCATATAAGTATTGTAGAGTTCACATTATGCTAAGATTATCTTTTTTTCTTTTTAATTAAATGTTACTAGTTCATAATATGGTCCAGTGGTGTATAAAATTCCCTCAAGACAAGTAATGTTTCTGGACCAGTGTATGACACTGAGACTAAAATCTCTCCCTTTGCGTGTCACTCATGTCACTCATTAAACAGATTTCCAGACCCTCGAAATACTCTTTTTTTTAGCTTTCACAAATGGAGAATTATGAATTTTGTAAATAAGAGCTCATCGCTTTTTGATTTATGGTTTGCCTAGCATAAATTCTTATACATAGTGAAGTGGGAAATCTTCAAATAAGTATAGCCATCTAAGAATAAATGAATTCCTTAATTTAATAAAATCTTTAACATAAATGCCACATTATTCTTTACAAAGTAAAAGTACTGCATTACATAGGTGGTGCTTTATGTAAGTTATTACTTTTATTAGACCACCCCAAACATAGAGTACTAATTTTATTTATGTAGATTAAAATGATTTCATTTAATTATAATTGAGTTAAAAATCTGATTATTTACCTAAAAAGAAAAAAGCATTAAAGGGCTAAAGTAATAAAGGAAAGAATGATTTAGGATCATTTATTTTTGTACTGCCTTTGCTAGAATATTTTGAAAATAATGCAAACACCAGAAAGGAAAATTTCATTAAATTATTTATCTTTTTGAGAGAGAAAGAGAGCCAGTGAGCGTGAGCAGGGGAGAGGGGCAGAGGGAAGGAGAGAGGGAGAAAGCTAGTGAGAGAGAGAATCTCAAGCGGGCTCCATGCTCAGCACAGAACCCGACCAGAGCTTGAACCCACGATCCTGAGATCATGACCTGAGCAGAAATCAAGAGTTGGACACTCAATCGACTGAGTCACCCTGGCACCGCTCATTATATTGTTTTAAACAGTAATTGACAGTGGTCCCAATAGACCTCAAAGTGCTGATACTTAATTTGAACAATCAAAGAACATTAAATGACATAAACTCCCCTTGGAAACGTACCTCTATTGTTAGTACGAAGTACAGCATCAGTATATTATCGATATTCAATAAACGTTCAAAAATAAGCATGCCTATTGATTAACTGCATTACACATTCCAACGTAGTTGGCATTACTGTACTCAATCACATTCTATTTGAAATTAGTTAATCCTGTATGGGATTTGTGTTCATTCTTTTAACTAGAATATAAACTTAATCATCACATCACATTGTCCTTTCAATCCAGGTAATAGAAAAATACTAGGTAAAGCAAATGACTCTGTTACCTTTGAACTTTCACAACAGATATCCACAGAAGGTGAGAAGTGAAAGGGACCATAAAGGTACTAAAAAGTGGTTCATTTCCATTCACCTCTGTGACTTGATATATTCTTTAAAATAAAGCTATACGGGAAGGGGGCCAACATGGTGGAGAAGTAGGGTGATCTGTACTTCCCACATCTCTCAAACAAAGAAGGGCTGAAGTCAAAGGACTTGATCCCCAAGAGTCTGGGACGAAGAGAGAGTCTACCAGGAAGAAAACAAGAATGCCGGACGGCCCCATTGGTGTGTGACTGCGAACCGGGGGAGATAAAATGGGTCTTGGAGGCACGGAGGGGAGATCCACTTCTGCGGAGAGACAAAGGGAAGAGAAAGAGCGTCTGGGGAAACATAGGACTGCGTCTGAACCAGAGAAAAGCCGCGGACAGGGACGGCGAGGGATCCCAACATCCCATCTCTAACTTCAGGGCTTTCTTCGGACTGGGCCCGGCTTCCCTGTTCACACATTGGGGAGGTGGGGCACCAGCCCCAGGTTCGGTGGTAGGTCAGGGGCGTAGCCTGCAGCAGGAGAAACCGGTCCCCTTCTCTGAAGGGCAGCAGCACAGCCCCGGGATCACATATCAGGTGGCATCATTAACGCGCATGGAGCGAGAGTTCAAAACCCAGCTAAGCTTGGGACACAGGAGACAGGAGAGGGAGACAGCTCGCCTCATTCGCACTCACGGCACAGTGAGAATGGACCCAAAAGAGAGAGTTGGGACACCTGGTCTGTGAAGAAGGGACTGGGCGGGGGTCACCATTTTCTCCCCACATCCACCAAGGCAGGGCCCTCAGAGATTCGTCCGTGGGGCCGCTGTGGAGGCGGGACCTGCCTACATCACACCACTCCCCTCGTGCTGGGGAGCAGCTTATCTACTGGAGCTGGATAGATGCTGTGGAGGTAGACGGCCCCATCCTCCAAACCAGCACTGCGGCATCGCCTGGATTAATTCTAGGTCGATTCTTGTCATTTAGGTATGTTCTCCCTTTTCTCCTCCTTATCTCTTCCCTCCTCTAGGCTGGTTACTCTGGTTATTGGTTTACTTAGACATATTTAATCCATTCTCTTTATGCATGTTCTACACATCCTATTTTCCTTTCCTTTCTCTCTCTCTGGAATAATCAGGCCATATAGTTTCACAGGGTTACTTTATCTTAGTTTCTTTTTCCTCGCCTCCTTCACTATTCCTCTTTCTCTCTCTGTAGATTAAACCTTTTAGCCTCCTGCCTGGTCAATATTCATTTTCTCTTTTCCTCCGCCCTTGTATTTTCTCTCTTTGTATGTGCTCTTCCATCAACATCACCTCTACCCTGTTCTTTACTTGTAGCTGGTGTTTCTGGTTCTTTGTTTTTAGATTGTTTTTTTTTTTTTTGGTTTGGTTTGTTTGCTTGTTTGTTTTCTTTGTGTGTTTGCATGTTTTTGTTTCGTGTTTGTTTGTTTTTCTTTCCAGGGCTACTTCAAGGACCAAGCCAAAGCACACCTGGCGAAGGGTCCAAAACATCACTGTGAGTAGGGAAATAAAATAACCAAAGTCACAACAACGGAGAGCAAATAACACTCTCCTTTCCTGAATGGCCTAGCCCCGGCCAGTGTAGGAGCCCCCTTTAATACAGCAGTACTCGCAGGTGCAGAGCACAAAACAAGCTCTTAAAACTAAGAAGGGACGGGGCGCCTGGGTGGCTCGGTCAGTTAAATGTCCGGCTTCGGCTCAGGTCATGATCTCACGGTCTGTGAGTTCGAGCCCCACGTTGGGCTCTGTGCTGACGGCTCATGACCTGGAGCCTGCTTCTGATTCTGTATCTCCCTCTCTCTCTCTGCCCCTCCCCTGCTCATGCCCTGTCTCTCTCTGTCTCAACAATATACATTAAAAATATTTTTAAGAATTAAAAATAAAACTAACAAGGGACAAAAAACTAACCAAAATGATGAAACGAAGAATTCTCCTCAAAAGAAATTCCAGGAAGAAGCGGCAGCTAAGGAATGACCAAAATAGATATAAACAACATAGCTGACCAAGAATGTAGAATAATAGTCATGAAATCAATCGCCGGGCTTGAAAAAAGCATAGACTCAGCAGAGACTCCATTACTGCAGAGATCAAAGATCTTAAAAATAGTCAGGATGAATTAAAAAATGCTATAAATGAGGTGCAAAATAAAATGGAGTTGGCCACAGCACGGATTGAAGAGGCAGAGGGGAGAATCAGTGAATTAGAAGACAAAATTATGGAAAAAGAGGAAGCCAAGAAAAAGAGAGATAAAATGATCCAGGAGCACGAAAGGAGAATTAGAGAACTAAGTGATGCCATCAAACGGAACAATATCCATATCACAGGAATTCCAAAGAAGAAGAGAGAGAAAGGGACTGTAGGGGGTACTTCAACAAATCATAGCTGAGAACTTCCTCAACCTGGGGAAGGAAACAGACATTGAAATCCAAGAAGCACTGAGAACTCCCCTCAGACGTAAGTTAAATCAGTCTTCTGCACAATATATCATAGTGGAACTGGCAAAATACAGGGATAAAGAGAGAATTCTGAAAGCAGCTAGGGATAAGCGGGCCTTAACATACAAAGGTAGACACATAAGGGTAGTAGCAGACCTATCTACAGAAACTTGGCAGGCCAGAAAGGAATGGCAGGAAATATTCAATGTGACGAACAGGAAAAGTATGCAGTCAAAATCCTTGATCCAGGGGCACCTGGATGGCTCAGTCGGTTGGGTGTCTGACTTCGGCTCAGGTCATGATCTCACTGTTCCTGAGTTCGAGCACCGCATCGGGCTCTGTGCTGACAGCTCAGAGCCTGGAGCCTGTTTCAGATTCTGTGTCTCCCTCTCTGTCTCTGCCCCTCCCCTGCTCGTGTTCTCTCTCTCTCTCAAAAATAAACATTAAAAAATAAATCCTTGATCCAGCAAACCTGTCATTCACAATAGAAGGAGAGATAAAGGTTTTCCCAAACAAACACTGAAGGAATTCATCACCACTAAACCAGCCCTACAAGAGATCCTAAGGGAGACTCTGTGAGGGAAACGTTGCAAGGAACACAAAGTACCCGAGACATCACTACAAGCATGAAACCTACAGAAGACACAATGACTCAACCCATATCTTTCAATACTAACACTGAATGTAAATGGACAATGTGCTCCATCAAAGACACAGGGTATCAGAATGGATAAAAACAAACAAACAAACAAGACCTATCTATTCGCTGTCTACAAGAGACTCATTTTAGACCTGAACACCTGCAGATTGAAAGTGAGGGGATGGAGAACTATCTATCATGCTACCAGAAGTCCAGAGAAAGCTGGGGCAGTCCCATTTATATCAGACAAACTAGTCTTTAAATGAAAGGCTGTAACAAGAGATGAAGAAGGGCATCATATAATAATTACGGGGCCTATCCATCAGGAAGACCTAACAAAATGTGTTGGGAGAACTGGACAGCAACATGCAGAAGAGTGAAACTAGACCACTTTGTTACACCATACACAAAAATAAACTCAAATTGGATGAAGGGCCTGAATGTGAGATAGGAAACCATCAAAACCCTAGAGGAGAAAGCAGGAAACAACCTCTTTGACCTCAGCCACAGCAATTTCTTCCTCGACACATCTCCAAAGGCCAAGGAATCAAAAGCAAAAATGAACCATTTGGGACCTCATCAAGATAAAAAGCTACTGCACTCCAAAAGAAACAGTCAACAAATCTAAAAGGCAACCCGCAGAATGGGAAAAGAGACTTGCAAATGACATCTCAGATAAAGGGCTAGTATCCAAAATCTATAAGGAACTCACCAAACTCAATACCTGAAAGATAATTAATCCAGTGAAGAAATGGGCAGAAGACATGAATAGACACTTCTCCAAAGAAGACATCCAGATGGCCAACAGACACGTGAAATGATGCTCACTGTCACACATTATCAGGGAAATACAAATCAAAACCACATTGAGATACCGCCTCATGCCGGTCAGAGTGGCTAAGACGAACAAGATGAACAAAATGGACAAATCAGGAGACTATAGATGCTGCAGAAGCGAGGATGTGCAGAAGCAGGAACGCTCTTACCCTGCTGGTGGGAATGCAAACTTTTGCAGCTTCTCTGGAAAATGTTGTAGAGGTTCCTCAAAAAACTAAAAATAGAATTACCCTATGTCCCACCAATAGCATTGCTAGGAATTTACCCAAGGGATACAGGAGTGCTGATGCATAGGGGCACAGGTACCCCAATGTTTATAGCAGCACTTTCAACGATGGCCAAATCATGGAAAGAGCGTAAATGCCCATCAGCTGGAGAAAGAATGGAGAAAGAAGATGTGGTTGCTATATACAATGCAATGCTACTTGGCAATGAGAATGAATGAAATCCCGCCATTTGCAGCAATGTGGATGGAACTAGAGGGTATTATGCTAAGTGAAATAAGTCAGTCAGAGAAAGACAGATACCGTATGTTTTCACTTCTATGTGGAGCCTGAGAAACTTAACAGATGACCGTGGGGGAGGAGAAGGGGGGAAAATTCATAGAGAGGGAGGGAGGCAAACCATAAGAGACTCTTAAATACTGAGAACAAACTGAGGGTTGGTGGGGAGTGGGGGAGAGGGGAAAGTGGGTGATGGTCATTAAGGAGGGCACTTGTTGGGATGAGCACTGGGTGTTGTAGGGAAACCAATCTGACAATAAATTGTTTTTAAAAATAAAATAAAGCTCTATGGGAACTACAAAAACACATTCAACAAGCTAAAATTCCCCTTTGTATTGTAAAACTGTTCAAAACAGAAAATTCGTATCATTGCTATCTCTTAATATTCAATGTGTATTAAGTTCACTTAAGAAATAAGTAAAGTTATGAGTGGAAACCCAGCTGTTTTCCTTTTAAAATTATAACTTCTACTGATGAATTTGTGGAGTGGTGGGGTTCAGAGCTGATGGCCATGAAAGAATTCTTGAGACACCTTTGATGCAAAAAAGGTGATTTTATTAAAGCACGGGGACAGGACCTGTGGGTAGAAAGAGGTGCACTAGGGTTGTGAAGAGTGACTGGTGACATACTATGGATTTCGGGTAGGTCAAGGGAAAATGTAGGCCTCCAGAAGGACTTTGATCTGCTAAAGAGGACTCTTAAGATATCTGAGGCCTTGCTTTATTGAGCTAAGGTTGTTTTGCCTCTAGTAACGTATTAAAATTAGGATGGTAGGGTTTTCTTGGAGAAATAGTATACTCTGTATTTGCCTCAAATATGTGTCAATGGGCTGCAGGTTGTAAGGAAATTGAATTCTATCTGCCATTTCTCTCTTGCCTTTGTTCCCCACATCTCTATGGAGGGGAGGGTGGTGTTGGGGCTCCAGGAAACTGAGTCTATAGGTTTATGGAGATTAGGCTATTAATAAAATTGCCTTTTTCTTGTAATTTACTAAGGTATTTGTAAACTGATGGAGACTTATGTCCTGCATGACTGTGATCTCTACCAGTTAACTATTTGTTTTCTTTCCTTTTCTTTGTTATTGAGCAGCTAGGAGTGCCTGAGGACTATCACACATATCCCAGATATTCGAGTAGGGAATGGTATGCTACCTTGGGCTTGCCCTCAGCTTGCCTTAGTCTCCCTCATCACTACCATTGGTGTACTTTTGAATATACTAGTCTATATGAATCCAAAAAGTTGATTTCAGTTAATAAATAACTGGCAGAGTCTGTTACAAACTAATCTACTGCTGACTGACTTTTAAAAATATACATTCGATTAACAAACATATGCAATGCTTACGTTAGCTAGGATGCAAGGGGAAATTAAGTAAGAGAGCTGACAGCTTTCAGCAAAAAGGAGGAGGGGAATGGCGTAAAGCAGGGAAGGGATGCGTTTTGTTTTGTAGAACCAACAGTTCCAACCAAGCAGACATGCAACTAGGTCTTTCATCTGATAGCCCCTTGCTAGGTGTCTGGCCTGATAGTATCTTACATGAGCCAGTTTGAGCTGGAATGAAGCTCGGGACAGGGGCAGAAGGCCCCTGAAGTGACATGAAGTTACCTTTAACTCATTATAATACTAAGATTTCCTCCCATGGGTGGGGTTTTTCCACCTTCTCCTCAACAAAGGACGCATGCATCAGCAAGTTGTCATAGCAAGCATGCTGCACAAGTGAACCAAAGGTGCCTATGCAAGCTCCCTGCCCCCATCCTGTAAAACACTTAATAAAAACTTCCTGTACTAAGTCCATGCAGACACAGTGCTTTTAAAACTCTCTCCTTGTCTCCTTACTTGTAATAAGTGGTGTGGGAAACAAAGGCAGAAGGAAATGGAAGATAAAATTACATTTCCTTCTATCCTGCAGCCCAATGACAAATACTTGAGGCAAATACAGAGTACAACATTTCTCCAGGAAACCCCTACTGTCTTAATGTTAATGCTTTGCTAGAGGGAAAAACAACCTCGACTTGATAATAGCTAGGCCTCCAGGATCCTGTGAGTCTTCTTTAGCATATGAAAATCCCTTTAGAACTTTCTCTTGTCTTTACCTCCCCCAACTCCCAAGTATGTAATCATTCTAGGTCTGAGAGAGCTCTTCCTGCCCATGGGTCTTGTCCCTGTGCTTCAATAAAATCACTTTTTTTGCACCAAAGACAGTCTCAAGAATTCTTTCTTGGGCATCAGCTCTGAACCTCCACCGCTCCAAAAACCCCATCAGTAATCAAAAATTTTATGCTTTCAACCTTCCCTTGGGATGTGCTCAATTTGATGCACCCCAAGCAGCGAACCACTTGAGTTCAGTTACACTTACTCTTTGCCAGTCAGTGTTATGTGCATTCTGCTAATTTACTCCGTATACCAACTCTATGAAGCTAGAACTGTGTATTGTATGACATACAAAAATGTCACAGACTTTTATGAGATCACTCTACTAGCTATATATCTGTGAGATGATTGTATTAAGACAAGAAACAAAACACACACACAAAAAAATTCCTAGGGAAAGTTTTGTTTTTTTCTCCTGATGATGTGAAATGATCTGGAGTATTTATTTGCTATGAAGCATCATTATTACATGGTCTCACTTCCTTTTTAGCCCCTTATATCAAGGGAATGAACAACAGATTTTCCACATCTCCAGTGGGAATGCTAAAGTCTCTACTCTGATATTTGGTTATTTATTTGGTGTGTTTTATACCCTTCTCTCTGGTACTAGAGAAATTGGGATAACACCTGTAAATACTTCCCCAGAAAACTTTCTTCTTCTTTGGACTAGGTTTCTAAGTCAATAACAAAAGTAATTAAAGGCCAAAGAAAATGTGATTCCACTATTTCTTTTTCCTTTGCCTAAAGCCCTCAGAAAAGAGCAAAAATTTGTTTTTAAACGCCATTGATTATATTTAGCTTATCAGCAGACTATTTACACTTCTGTATGATTTTTACCTAAGTATTGATTTAGGTATATAAATGCCACAATTATAAATGTGGAAGGAAATTATCAAGGTCTTCTCACCTCCAGGTAGGGAAATGGACTGTTCATACCAAGTAAAAATGTTTGTCTGTCCCTGTTTTTCTGCTGTTTTCTTTAGCATCTCCAAAGATAATGTTGATTAATTTGAATTACTGTTATGTTGAAAGCCAGAAAGATGTACCTGTCTCAGTCGAATATTTAGTAAAGCCAAATACAAGTATATTTTTGTTGCTTTTCTTGCTCTTGTGTCATCTGCTTTTCTGTAATTCATAAATATATTTTATTATTATTTTTCTTTTATCCCTACTGTTAAAAGTAAAACAAACTTTATTTTAATCTTTGGTATTTTTGGCATATACCACTAAAGCTTGTATTCAAAAATGTAACTACTAGCCTAAAAGATCATGTTCAAGGATGATATAAAATATATTTTTCATCTTGAACACCTTCAAATATTCACTAGGAATAATCTTGAGCTGTCTCCTTCAACATTTTTCAAAAGTGATTCCTTAGTTCCAATTCATCTATTTCATGAATCTTCATATACCAGGAACCAAGCGCAAATTGTGATTAGTGTTTATATTTTCAAACTGGGCATTTTTAAGTTTAGCAACCTGAAGCCAATTCATCAAATGTATTTATTTGCAATGTGCATGAATACCTTTTGGCTTGATCCCAATAAACTTCTTCCCACCATGTCTGCTTCGGAAGTATCTGCTTGCTTGTCACTGTCAGCCAGTTGTGATCTCTGTATATCAGGTTTTGTTTGATATGGTTCTACTTATAGTTTAGGTTACATTCTAAATCTGAAGTGCGAACAGTACCTTCTGTTGTTTTACATTCTCCCTACTATAAATGTTAAAATTATTATGTTTCATAAAGAAGAACAAAATCTGCTTTTTACCAACAAATCCACAAAATGCCAGATAGCTTTATCAACATCTTTGGTCATTCTCTATTTGATTACCTACGTTTGAGACAAAAACACCTTATTATATCTCCTGCCTTGAAAATATTAGGGATGGCCTGCTCTCATCAGCACTGATCTATGCATATTAGATTCTCAGAAAGCTCTGATTTCATAATCAGCACCTGCTTTGTGTTCCACAAGGAATCCCAATCACATAACAGTATCCAAATGAAAACAGGCAATCTATTTTTAACTAAGTGTTAAAAATTTTTTAGAATTAAGTTGATAATAATTTTTTTAACATTTTTATTTATTTTTGAGAGACATAGAGACAGAGTATGAGCAGGGGAAGGGCAGAGAGAGAGGGAGACACAGAATCCGAAGCAGACTCCAGGCTGTGAGCCAAGGTTGATAACAATTTTAATATTCTTGGTGTATTTCATGCCTGATTAAGTTAGACCATATTTACTAATCAAGAAAAAGCCCGGTTTTTATAAATCAAATATTATAATAATTAAGTTCACCATTGTTCATAACGGGTAACTTGCATTTTCGATGCTATATTTGACTCAGTTGGACATTTTCATTGCTTTAAAACTGTCCTATTTTTCTCTTCTGTATTATAATCTCCAACTACACATCTAGTTATGCTACCTTTAAATTAAAACCATTCCATTCTTAAGTGGTAGATAAAATTTAACAGAAATAAATACAGAGTTGAAAAAGGAATGATGAGAGAAAATACATTCCCAGAAAATAACCACAAAGTAAAAACTCAGTAGACGACATGAATACCAGCATCTGCATGGCAAGGAATATAACCATTAGTATAGAAGACATAAGAAAAGTACAAAAATGAGAATGAGAAGGGATTAGTTGCAACAAGTAGCTTCAGACAAAAGAAAGAATAATCACTCTACAAATTCAAAGTCCTTGGGGAGAAAAATACAAGAAGAACTGGAACAGAGGTGGAAAAAAAAATCTATATATATAATTTCCTTGAGAAGATAGAAAACTCCAAATTTCAGATCAAACAGTCAAGGAACATTTCATTAAAGAGATTATAATCAGAAGTATGCAGTTACCCAATAGGTAAATGAAAAAGTACTCAATGTCACCAATCATTCAGAAAATGCAAATGAAAACCACAATATCACCACATACCTCTTAGAATGGCTACTATCAAAATGAAGATAGTAAGTGTTGGTAAGGATGTAGAGAAAATGGAACCATCATGCACTGCTGGTGGGAATGTAAATTGGTGTAAACACTACAGGAAACAGTACAGAAGTTCCTCAAAAAATTAAAACAGAGCTACCATAAGATTCAGTAATTCTGATTTTGGGTATTTATTGAAAGAAAATTGAAAAACTAGCTTAAAAATACATGTGCACCCCCATGTTCTTAACAGCATTATTTATAATAGCCAAGACATGGAAGCAAACTAAATGTCTATAAATGGCTGAATGGACAAATGAAATATATAGGAATATTTACTATATTTTATTTTTATTTAAATATTAATAAATACTGGGGCACCTGCGTGGCTCAGTCAGTTAAATATCTGACTTCAGCTCAGGTCATGAATTCGTGGTCCATGAGTTTGAGCTCCGCATAGGGCTCTGTGCTGACAGCTCAGAGCCTGGAACCTGCTTCAGATTCTGTGTCTCACTCTCTCTCTGCCCCCAACTCATACGCTGCCTATGTCTCTCAAAAATGAATAATTGCTAAAAAATTTTTTACAAATAAAAATTAACATGATTTGTTCTTTATAAAATATATATAATTGAATATTATACAACCATAATAAAATATATAATTGAATATTATATAACCATAAAAAAGGAAATCTTGCCATTTCTGACAACATGGATGGAACCTGAAGGCATCATGCTAAGTGAAATAAGTCAGATGAAGAAAGATGATATAATACTGGATGATAAAATCACATGAAGAATCTGAATCTAAACAAAACCAAAGAAAACAAAAGAAAACAACCTGAACTTATAGACACAGAGAAAAGACTGGTGGTTGCCAGAGGTGGAAGCAAGGGTGGGACAAATGGATGAAGATGGTAAAAACATACAAAATTCCAGTTATAAAATAAGTAAGTCATTGGGATATAATGTACAGTGAGTGATTGTTATTAATAAAACTATACTGTATATTTGAAACTTGCTGCATCTTACAAGTTCTCATGAGAAAAAAAAATTCTTAGTGGTGATGGATGCGAGACTTGAGGTGATCATTCACAGTATGTACAAATATTGAATCATTATTTTGTATAGCTGAAACTAATACAATGGTACATATCAATTATAACTCTATGAAAAACAGGTACAATCACATATGACCAATTAAATATGTGAAAATAAAGGTGAGGGAAATTTTCCCATCCACCAATTCAAAAAGATAGTTTAGAATAAAATACAATTTCCTTTTTAAGTAAAGTAAATACACCCTGGCAGGAGTCATACTTGGAAGAAGGCACAAATTGAATCAAGAAGAAAATGGAAAAACGTTATACCTAACTCATTCAACAATGATCAGCACCCAATTATGTAACACCTCCTACCACTCTGTACTGGTAATAATATTGCATGAAATGTGGCATCATGAAGGTTAAGAGTGTTAGAATCACAAAACGTGTAATTAACTAAGCCAAAAGTCAAACCAAAGCTTTTATATGCTTTGTCCTTCAGTCTATCTCACATCCTCCATTTAAGACTATATATAACATAGGAAAATATTTCTACATATATATGGACATGTATGCATGAATATAAAAGTAATAAATATGTATATGTTTATAGGTAAATATGTATGCATTGAGATCTATGTATGCTTTGCTTAGGTATGTCAATGTATATGCATATATATGTATATATGTACACAACTGTTTATTCATGAGTATGTCTGAGGACTAGAATGAAAAACCACATTGATTATATAGTAATTCTGAAGCATATGTAAGCATGTACGGATATTTTATGCACACAATCATATACAAAAATAATGAATAGGGGCGCCTGGGTGGCTCAGTCGGTTGGGTGTCTGATTTCGGCTCAGGTCATGGTCTCACGGTTTGTGAGTTTGAGCCCCGTGTCGGGGTTCTGTGCTGACAACTCAGAGTCTGGGGCCTGCTTCAGATTCTAGGTCTCCCTCTCTCTGCCCCTCCCTTGCTCACACTTTGTCTCTCTCTCAAAAATAAATAAAAACTTAAAAAAATGTTTTAAATGAATAAAAATGTTAGTAGTGATGTTTGCTAGATGGTTATATTACAGGATGACATAAAAATTACAAACTTGAATACTTCCTATGTTACCAACAATGAATTTGCACTACTTATAAAATGTAAAAAATCCCTAAATATAAACAAACAAAAAATTAAGCAATCAATTAAGCATAACAATTTAATTAACAAAAGCTTAACAATTGCTGCTTAAATAATTAAGCAAGAACACATTTTTGGACCCCATACCTACAGAATAAATAAGAATAAACTACTTGTTAAGTATCTATAATCTTTCCCATTTCTGGCTTTTAATAATTACTCACATTATAAAAGGAATGTTATAAGATTGCCAGCACATCAAAAAGAGCAGTATCATCTTTAGTTGTGCACAGATTACTTAGATCAAAGGCCATTTCATGTGGCTGGAAACAATACTTCTCTGAGTAACAGAAGTCTTAGATTTTTGTCTTGGTTTGACACTAACTCAAACTGGGCAAGTTATTGGGGAAAAAAAAAAACAACTTCATGTGTGAAGAGCATTAACTGAGAACCTGTCAACCACTCCTGTATCCAACGAGTCGGCATGAGATACTGGTTTATTTAGATACAGAATGAAATGAGTATGCTAGTTGAAATATAAAATACTCAGTGATAATATCCTGTAAAGAATAACGCTGAAAAATAGATCCATCTCAAACTGGAACTGGCATATTGCTACTTTCTAATGTCCACTCTCTTGGTAATTAATATGTTCACCTACACTGTAAAAAAATGAGGAAATAAACATTTTTAAAAGTTTAATAACAATGAGGATATGATGTGTGAAAAACAAATGATTTAATGATCTGCAATTTCTAAAACCACTCTGGGGAACAATTAATAGAATACATTGAAATTAGAAGGCACATACTTTATGACCCAGCAACTCTACTTCTGAGTATTTACACTAGAGACATTCACACATGTCCCTTAAGAGGCATGCACAAAAGTGTTTTCTTTATTTGCATTGATATCCATAGTTATGACAAATGGACTAAAAGCTAAATGTCCATCAAGAGGGTACTAATGAAAACCAGAGAATCCCATAGAACACTCCACAGCACTTAATACACTTGTGACCGATAAATGTGTATTGATTTGTAAAATATATTAATCAAGGTGACTTACTGAGAAAAAACAAGTGCATAATGATTACATACAAGTTATATTTTAAAAGACCAAATGACCTACCGTAAAGACATGTAAAGCTGTAAATCTGTGGGAGACGTCTGGCTGATACCTATCAACTTAGGAAATGGAAGGGGTTTGGTATTGATATTCAAGGAATGTTTTATCTGTAATGGTCATTTTTGAAAATGAAAATACATTCATATATGGTATTGTAACTGGCATTTGATAAACTTTATTTAAAATAATGAGAATATTTTCCACTCATATAATGCTGTGGCCTGCATGTTTATTTCCCTCCAAAATTCATGTTGTAATCCTAATGCCCAATGTGACGATATTAGTACGTGGGGCCTTTGGGAGATGACTAGGTCATGAGGATTCTGAATGACTTTTTAAATTTTTTGTTTTAATGTTTTTATTTATTTTTGAGAGCAGGAGAGACAAAGCATGAGTGGGGGAGGGTCAGAGAGAGAGCGAGACACAGAATCTGAAGCAGGCTCCAGGCTCCAAGCTGTCAGCACAGAGCCCGACGCGGGGCTCGAACTCACAGACTGTGAGATCATGACCTGAGTCGAAGTCGGCCACTTAACCGACTGAGCCACCCAGGTGCCCCTGAATGACTTTTTAAAAATGATTTATAAAAGAGGCCCAAGTGTGGTCCCTTGCCCCTTCTCGCACATGAGAACCTAAGGAGAAGTCTGCAATATGTTGGAGGGCCCTAATCCGACCTTGATGGCAACCTGATCTCAGATGCACCAACCCCTAGAAATGAGAGGAATACACTTGTGCTATTTGTAAGCCATCCAGTCTCTGTTATTTTATTTAAGCAGCCTTAATGGACTAAGACATATATCCACTGATTTATATAAACACAATGCTCAATATGCTTTCAGTATATCATAGCATGAGGGCTGTTATATTAAATATAAAAAGGTACAATATTCTATATTGAGGACCATGCAATAATACAAAAAAAAGGGATAAACTGTTTCTGAAAGATAAATTTTGTTATTTACATAATTTCAATTACTGTAATTAAGTAATTAAAATTCAATACGAATTATGTTTTACAGAAATGGAAATTAATGTTATAATAAGAGACTGAATTTCTTTGGGAAGAAAGAGATGAAATACTCAAGTATTTCTGGCAAAAAGGAATAGATGATGACTTATTTCATCATTTCAAAACATTAAAAAAATAAGTACTTGAATCAAGTATAGATATATGCCTGAATTTAAAAGAATATAGACCATTTTAAAGATGAACTTTGAAATGAGTTGAAAGGAATAGATTATTTAAAAATTATATAAACAACAGTACAATTGAGGAGAAAAAGAAATGTAGAAAACCACCTCACACCTTACAACAAAGTTCATTTCAATTTACATCTTAAAAAATGTAAAGGTGAGGGGCACCTGGATGGCTCAGTCAGTTATGCTCCCGATGCTTGGTTTCTGCTCAGGTCATGATCTCCCGGTTCATGAGTTCAAGCCCCGCATCAGGCTCCACACTAATAGTGTGAACCCTGCTTGGGATTTTCTCTCTCTTTCCCTCTCTCTCTGCCCCTCCCCTGCTCATGCTCTCTCTCTCTCTCTCTCTCTCAATCACTCAAAATAAATAATCTTAAAAAAATTTTTTTAATGTAAACGTGAAAAATAAAAACTTGGAAAAAATACTCAGAACTTAATGGACATGAATATTTATCTGATACTTAGATTGGGATTACGTACCTAAAAGTTGGAATAGATAAAAAAACATAAATGGAAAAATTAGTAAATCTGATTAATAAAAAAACGATTCTTTACATTTAAAAATATATGTAAAAAGATCAGTGAGCTCCAAAAAGATATCCAACATATATGGTAGTCAAAGAATTAAATCTTTAATATATATAAAGATTTTATAAAAAAGAAATGCCTAAAACAAGAAAATGTTATATATATGTATGTATACATATATATATGTATAACATGTATGTATAATAAATTCATACATATATATGTATGTATACGTACATATATATATTTTTTAATTTAAATTCAAGTTAGTTAATAAACAGGGTAGTCTTGGCTTCAGGAGTAGAACCCAGTGATTCATCTTTATATATGACACCCAGGGCTCATCTCAACAAGTGCCCTCCTTAATACACAAATGCTATAAAAAAAATGGGTAAATGATACTGCAGGGGAGAACTCTTAGTCCTTGAAAATGGGACAGCAGAATAATTATGCAGAAATACCTGGTCAAAGATCAAACTTGCTGTTTGACCTTGTTGAGAGAGTGCTCCTGTTAGCACTGAGTTTCATTCAAGAAAGAAAGATCTCTATGCATTTATTTAAACAGAAATGGGTTGATGATCACTGTAGTTACTTCTGCTATAGCAATCTACCCCTCTAGTAGAGAAGAATGGTAGTATACAAATTATTCAGTTGTTTTTCTTCAAAGAAACATCAGTCTGGAAAGTGTCACTGGCCAATATATATATTGTTAGGAAACCCAAGACCTGGGGAAATTCAAGAATCTAGCCAAGATACTATCCATTTAATCCTGCTCTGTGTAGTCACCTAGCATCTGCTGAATTTCTCTTTCTTGGCTGAATAAATGCTGAATTTATAGAGGGCCCATTGTTTCCTTTTGCCAGTATACCAACTGTCTGAAATTTTGCAGTTACAGAGATGGTTTTGTCGTTAAGATTCTTTAGTATCATGTTTAGATTTTGAAAGGGTGTCTAGACCTAAAGGAAAAAAACAAGGAGTTTTGTGTGATGAAATAGATCTCTGGACTCAAGATATTTAGATTGTTGAAGGAGGTTTATTTGGTAAGGAAGTTGCATCATGAAGAGTTGTCTCCATTCCACTTATGTATGACTGGTCAAGCCTTGTGGACAATTATACAGAAATGAGCAAAAGTCAAGGGAATCCAAGAAGCACTTTCCAGATTCCTTCAATGCTGTTATTCAAAACTGTGTTGATGGGACAACAGTTGCCAAACTTCAGAAGGCATAGAATCATACAGATGGTTTCATAGAAAAGATTTCCAAGAAACTTCATTTCTAACAAGTTCCCAAATATTACTTAATGCTACTGGTACTGAAAATATACTTTGAAAACCATTGATCTAGGATCCCTAAGAGAGATTTGAAATCCCCGAAGTCTGGACTATATCTGACCTATTGAGTCAGAACCAAAAAATATAAAGAGAAGGGGTGTGGTTGGCAACATGCTGGACTTCATTGAAATTAGTGAAGGGAAACAGAATATGCAACCCCAAAATACACCTCTTCGTTTTAAGGACTGTTTTGAAATTACTTTAAAGAAGCAGCAAAGGAAAAACTGGGAAAATGAGTAGGAATTACTCTTATGAGAGACATTTACATTTATAAGGAAAATCTTCATTTTTAAGGGTGTTGCCATGTCCATATCAAGAATAGGGTGATGAATATCTAAAAAACTCTTATCAATGGAAAGTTGTGACTTAAATCTGCATAACAACTTCACCTTTGATTACTATACTTTGCATGAAAACCTTCATAACTGCCTAACCCCTCCCCCTCAACATGTTTCTTTTATCTGTAGCTAGAAATGGTATTTAAGGTTGTGACTTTGGCCATTGTGGCAAGTTACTCGGTTTTCCTGTGCATCTCCTATGTATATAGGAGGTATATGTGTTTTTAAATTGTTTGGGTTTTTTCTCTTAATCTGTCTTTTATTACAGGGGGATAACAGCCAAGAGATCCTACTACACAAGAGTGGAGTGAAAATTATTTTTCCTCCTTGACACTATGATTGATTTGGCTTTTCTTTGGGGCCATTCAAAAATTCAGCATGAGGAAATGATTTTTGAACAGAAGAATAAAATAGCACTGCTCTCCCTCCCTCAATTTCTTGCTGCAAAAGTTAAGGAAATGGTATAGAGAAAAAAAGGTCACCTGGGGCAGGTAACAGGGAAGCAAATGGAAAGCACTGAATAGGGGGTAAATCTATTGTATTGGAGACTTCAGGAAGGAAGCTTCACCAGCTAGACCCCAACACCTGACCTTCGCTGCTCACCTGCTTGTTCTCATGACTTTGTCCCACATTTTCCCTAAAGTTCTTCATTCCAGCTTAGGTCTTAATTCAGGCAAAAGATCACAGAGGCATAGCACCCCATAATGGAAACCAAACCTACCACTCAAGCAATAATGATTACCTAGAGTTAGAGCTCCTACTGGCAAGAAAACTCAGCTCAGTTTGAACTTACCTTTCAACACAAGCCTGCACAGACCACAGAGTGACTGACAGTTATCTTTACCTCATTATAATACTAAAATTTGTGTCCACTCAGGAGCACAAGCCTCATTTACATAACGCACAACATATGTACAGGTTTGTTTCTCTAAGGTGCGTGAGCAACTTTATGCCAGGCTCTACATAGGATGACAAGGCTCCCCTTTCTAAATATCCATAGTAACCCTAAATAAATGGATATTCACTCTTGACTGGGGAGTCACAACTTTGGAAGTTATTCCACGTGATCTCCTTACCTGCTGCAAATAAAGTTTATTTGTACAACAACTCACCTGTTATAGTTTCTATTTCTGACCACCAAGGAGCAAACTCACACTAGTTAAGTTACAAATTTGGTGACCCAGATGGAACATCTGTCCTTCTAAGGTTCTGCCCTTCAATTCCCTGGTTTTGCAAGAGATAGACCAGTGGACAGTGACAGCTCACCGGGCTAACCTGTTCAAGCTACCAGGACCAGGATTGGAGTCCTTGGAGGGCACCCATCCTTTTTCCTGCTTGTGACCACAAGTCTGGTTTGCTGTCCTCACCTCAAATCCAGAGGCAACTCTGATACTTTTACTCAGAGGCAATTCTATTGGGATAAGTTATGGCAGGTCCACAGCACAACTATTAGAGGTAAAACTAGAGTTGTGCCACAAAGGCTGGGAAAGCCAGTTTAACAGTCAGAATACTTGGGGAAATTATAGGGCCTCTGTGGTCAACATTCTGGAAGACTGAACATTTTATTAGAGTCCTGCCTAAACATTCTGGGTGACAGAAGATCACACGATCCAGCCATTGGAGACTTGGATGTTCCAGCCTGACAACATAAGAGTGATCTAACAAAGACTAGTCTAGGATCTGGGAGATTAAAAGAAACCTCCGTCCAGCCTGGTTGTTGGGTAAGGCCTAGGAGGTTGAAAGTAATCTCTGTCCCCACCTGGATGGTTGGTCTGTTTGTTGTTATTCTGTTTATTTTTGTTCCCTGTTTAAATTTCCACCCTTGATACTTGGCCCCAGTATACCTCCTGCTTCTCTTACAAACCTGAACAAAGGAAACAACAGTCTCTTGGGTCACCAGAAGCATTTACCTGGAACAGGTAAGTTGGTTAAAAGAAAAGCACTTGTAAAAACTGGGCATTCTTAAACTCAGAAATATAAATAAAAACTAACGTAAATGTTTTTCAAGTTCATGTGATCTGGGATAATGTCTGGTAAATTACAATACACAGGTCTTTTGGTGTTATCGACATCAAATATAATAATCAACTTTTATTCTACCTGAGTTTGTTAGTTAAATTCATATTGTATTTATTGCATTGTGTCAGCAAAAATGACTTAGAAAGATGGTTGATTTGGCGGTGCCTGGGTTGCTCACTCAGTTAAACTTCCAACTTGGGCTCAAGTCATGATCTCTTAGCTTGTGAGTTCGAGTCCCGCATCTGGCTCTGTGCTGACAGCTTTAAATACCTTTCAAAATCTTTGGTAACCTGAAACTTTAAAGTTTTGCTAAGTTAAATGATAAATTGGGTTCAATTCATTAGATATCTAAAACTATTTCAAATAAGACGGAACACTAAAGCATTGATTACTGAATGTAGGTTCATCTGCTTTTGGCTTCTTTTGCAGGAAACTGGAGATACTTGGGTTTGTTAGTGTTTTATGCTTTCTTAAAAAGTTATATTAAGAAAAAAACATGTTTAAAGAAATTGTCAAATATATTCATAAATTTATGATTTAAAGATCTGGTGTCACACACAGTTCCCAACTGGTTACTACTGCATTTTCACTGGAGACTAAAGTCCCTAAAAGTAAAAATCCTGATAAATATACCCAAGACTGCTAGAAATGATAAGGGAAACAACTCTGTATGCAAGTAACATAAGATGTGTTTTTGAAAAGAAAGATATAAGGAATGCGAATACATTTTTCTTGAGGGAAAAAAATGAATTTTGTCCTAAAATGATACTGGCTATTAAAGAGAGGTTTAAGACAAAATATGAATGAAAAACAAAATGATAGTAGGTTTCTGAGGAGACTTTTTGAAAAAAAAATCATAAGGACGGTCAGGAATGAAAGAGTTTTAAAAGTACACTCTTATTAGATGGAAATTTGACTTTTCACTGCTGAAAAGACAAAGTTTTCTTAGATTATTGGTCTATTCTTGATAAGAAGTTGTAAACAAGTTTTTATCTGCCCAGAAAAACAAAATTTCTATGCTCTGTCTTTATCAAGCCTTTGATTAGTTCAATAAATTAAAACTTCTCAATATTAGAGGAGCTTCGTTTTGTAACAAGTTATAAACTTTTACAGAATCTCATACTGCCAGCTTGGGTAAATGGATGATTAAATATTTAGCTTTTGGGGCACCTGGGTGGCTCAGTTAGTTGAGGGTTCAACTCTTGATTTTGGCTCAGATCAAGCCCCCTGTTGGGCTCTGAGCTGGGCGTGGAGCCTGCTTGGTATTCTCTCTCTCCCTCTGTCTCTCTCTCCTGCTTGTGTGCTCTAAAATAAAATAGAATAAAAATTTTTTTGAAAATTTAAATACTAAGTTTTTTAAGAATCTTAAATTCTATTTAGGCATATGCTATAAAACCTTGTTAAGTTTTTTATGGGGCACCTGGGTGGCTTAGTCGGTTAAGTACCTGACTCCTGATTTCAGCTCAGTTCGTGATCTCACAGTTCATGAGTTTAAGCCCTTCATTGGGCTCTGCATTGACAGTGAGGAGCCTGCTTGGGATTCTCTCTCCCCCTCTCTCTGCCCCTCCCTCTGCTCATGCTCTCTCTCAAAATAAATAAATTAATTAACACACACACACACACACACGCACACACAAACCTTGTGAAGTTTTTAACAAAATTACCAAGATTCAAATTTTAAATGAAGTCTTGATTAATTAGACTTGTTTAATTGGTATGTTATGCTACATGGGAAGCAACATCAAACAGATGATGATAAACTCTCTTGGGTTATATATGTAAATGCTGTATCTGTTCTAAAAATTATATGAAATTCTTAAAGTTTTTTTAAATGTTTTATTTATTTTGAGACAGAGAGAGAGGGCGAGCATGAGTAAGAGAGTGGCAGAGACAGAGAGAATCTGAAGCAGTCTCTGCACTATCAGTGTGGAGCCCAATGCAGGGCTCAATCTCACAAACTGTGAGATCATGACCTAAGCCGAGATCAAGAATAGGATGCTTAACCAACTGAGCCACCCAGGTGCCCCTGAAATTTCTAAAGTTTTAATACATCCTCATATAGGGTCATCACTCGGTATTCTAATTATTGAAATGCTGCATGTCACAGGAAATATCTGGAACATGTTGTTGACTGCATTATAATGAACTCTCATCAGATCTTTACACGTCCATTTTTGAGTATTTTGTCATTTATAGTTATTGTTCCCATGCTCTTGCAAAACGTGTTTCATCTTCAAGGAGATTCATGAAAAGGACTTTTTGACAAACACATGTTTTTGACATCTTTAAGATCATAAAGCTAAGTGGGGTAATAACTTCTGGAACCAATGGAAAAACTGCATTCAAACAGAACAAGAATTAACATGGGACTGAATGAATTGAGGAAAATAATTATACTTTATGAATCTTATTTGAAACACTGCTGGTTTTCTTTTTCTTTTTAATAAACTGCTGGTTTTCTAATGTCCAGTCTTTCAAATTTGAGGAAACTGTTTCCTCTTAAAATATCTATGACTTAAAGTATGTTAAAATATACCTTTGTGAACAAATGGAAACATTTTATTTTCTCCTCACATGAACACTCTAGAATTCAGAAACTCCCAATGAGTATTCTTCCTTTCATGGCAATTACAATTATTCACATAAAATTCAATGAGAATCTGTTCTTTTTGTAACAGAACACCATTGGAAACACTGATTATATTACCTCGCCTTTACCGGAATGACATATTTGAGAGAAACATGCAGAGACGTAGGTATGATCTGACAGCTTTCAGAAACTAAGGTCAATCTTATGGAGCCAATCAAGTCCCCTGAAAATGTTGTCCGGATACTTTGCTTACAGAGTTCCCAGCAGCCTTTCCAGCTGAATAAAGGTCACTTCTTGCCAGGTGCAGGAAATGTTAGGATATTTTGGGGACCTTGAGAAAAAAAATTCACTCAAATATACAGGTATTGCAGGCAAATCTGAAGTTAAGTACTTGGCTTAGCTTCCAGCCTTGAGAGGATATTAAAAATTCAATTTGAAATTCCTTCTAAAAGTTCCAGCAAAGCAAATTAAAAAAAAAATACTTATATGGTCAATCACTATTCTTGCTTTATGTAAATAATTATGCCGAGTTTGTTAAAACTGGACTTGTTTCACAAACGATTTAGTCATAATTTGGCTATCTTTGACAGAAATGAGGGTGATTTTAGAGAAAAACTGTTTCAATAACACATCTTTGTCAATGTTAGATTCTGATTGTCTTTTAGTGTTTGTTGTTTGCCTATAAAGCTTGTCTGGATCCTGAATTCATCTTGTTTCCTGACATAGCTATGAATTGCCAAACTAAGGTTTCTAATTTTCTTTCATTCTCTTAACTTGGGATCATTGAGAACTAAAACTGCCTTTCTCCCTACAGCCCTGGAAACTGAAGTTAGGCAAGGTAAAGCACTATTACGAAGCCTCCAGTCTTAGCATTACCTGATTCTGACAAACTGATTTGTGCATACATGCAAGGCACAGAATAGCTGTACGGATGAACCCAAATGCTGGGGGCCTTAAAAAGAACAGCACAGGCTTCTTTTCCTAAACAACTGGACACAGTGGCCAGAGGTTGGCTCCTTGCCTAAAAGCTTTAAAAACCACATGCTTCTTGATAAAAGCAGCAGAAAAACTAACTATGAGCCAATCTATGACTGTTTGAACACTACACCAAGTTTCTAGTATACTGAAAACCTAGGGACATCTGTGCCTGTCACAAAACAGAATGTTACAACATCAGGCCATGTTGACAGATAACCATCACCACCCCCATTACAGCTGCCAGTCTACTCCCCACCTATCATCAAGTATTTGCTCAAATGTACTCCAGTCACAAAGATCTCTAGAGTAAACCTGTGTCCAATGCTGAAGAAATGTGGTTTGAGGATGGCAGAAATTTGTGGAAAATGGACTAAAAGGGGCAAGATATGCAGTAGTATTCCTAAAGGTTATTGTAAAGGCTACAAGACTTGCCACAGGCACCACAGCCTAAAAGGCAGAAATAACTGCCAATTAACCAGAGTATTAGAATGGACTAAGGACATGTTAACTATTTATACTGATTCTAAATATGCTTTCTCTGTAATTCATGCCAGTGGAGCTGAATGGAGGGAAAGAGCGCTTCTCAAAAGTGAAAACAGAAATTAAATATGGCAAGGAAATCCACAGACTGCTAGTAGCCACACATAAGCCTAAAGAATTGGCAATGACTCATTGTAGAGTCCATCAAAAGGGAAATTCACATGTAACAAAGGGAAATAATTTGGCTGATGCAGTCACAAAATGGTCTGCCAAGTCTGGGGAGATTTTACAAGTGCCACTAATCCCCTCTCCACCACTGTATACGCTCACTCCATCCTACTTCCAGAATGAGATAAAAGAGGCTATAAAACTGAACTATTGATGGTCCCTGATAGTCAAAGGATGGATGCTAAATAACAATGAGATGGTCTGGATATCTAAGCAGACCAGCTGACAAATCCTTAAGATGACACAGGACTCAACTCACTATGTTAAAGAAGCTTTATACCTACAGTCAATAAAGACTGTCAGCACATAAATGATGAAGGACATTGCTGAGAAAAGAAAAAAAACAATGTGCCTAATGCCAGACAAATATTGTACAAACCAGACCTCCAGAACCCCCTACAGTAAAAGCAACTCAAAATTCGGGGTACGATGCCAGAGAAAAATTGACAACCAAACTTTACAGTAAGGCCTATAGCCCCTGGAGGGTTCAAATACCTTTTGTTGTTTGTGGACACATTTACTGGATGGATTGAGGCCTTTCCCTATAGAACAGAAATAAGTAATAAAGTTCTTTTATTAAGAGATAATTCCTTGATTTGGATTATCAAGGTCAACCTAAAATGAGAATGGGCCCACCTTTATATCAAAAATTATTTCTGAGGTAACCAAGGCTTTAAATATTAAGAGAAGGTTACAAACTCCCTGGAGACCTCAGACTTCCAGGAAGACAGAAAGTGCTAACAAAACCCTGAAAAAGACCCTGGCCAAGTTGTGCCAGGAAACGTAGGAACACAGGTTTGGTTTACTACCGGTAGCTCTCACCAGAATGAGAACTGTCTCAAAGGGCAAACTAAAAGTTCATCCCATTTAGAATGACTTAAGGAAGCCTTTTCCAAAAGCTCTGAGTCCTTCTCACCTAGAAGTTTCTCTGGCCATTAATCATAAAATTGATCTCTGGCAGGTGGTGGAAGCATTCAACAAGTATGGAAATGTTTGCCTCCTTCAACCCACTGAAATTAACCTTCACCAGAATGAACCTGGGGACTGGATATATCTCAACATGTGGAAAAACAGGTTATCCTAGGATCAACTATATCCTATAAGGACAGGGCCCTGCCCTATTCTATAAATTACACACTATTCCTTAAAATTACCAAGTCATACCCTGGATTCTCCATACTGAATTCACCATAGTAAAGTAGGTAAAGGCACCTGCACCAGGCCCCAGGAGGATATGCGAACAGCACCGATGATAACAAATATTCCTGTAAGCTACTCACTGGCCTGAAACTTCTGCTCCATAGACACCCTCAAGATAAGCAGAGCCTCATAAATAAAGGTTCTCGAATTTAAACTGTAAGAATCTCTATCCGGAGGATACTAGTTCTGTATTCTTAAGCCTTACTATTTGCTGCTAGGCCCATTAACTATGTTAAGCCATTCTCTGTGAGTATTCAATAATAAATGCCACAGCTTATTGTTACTACACGGCAAAACAGATAATGTTCTAGTCCACTCTACCTTGGTCTGATTTGAAAATGAACACCTCTTTAATGTTAGTTCGGTCACAACAATACTAGAAATGCCAAAAGCTATAAACACAGTTGAGCAAAACAAATATGGAAAACACCAATGTCTGGCAGTGAAGTAAAATGTGAATTAAATTCTTCATATTTACCAGTGGAGTAAAAAGTGCTGGATAAATGTGATCAGTGTGAATACAGCAGCCTTCACATCCCAAGTTTAAATGGGCTTAGTGAGGATAATTCGAAATGGTGGTAATTCAAACAGAAAGAGTGCTCTGAAATCAACAGCTCAAATTTTTTCAATATTTGTGGTTTATGTGGCCATGAGCTAAGTGATTTATAAACATTTTCATGCTCATCCACATGTTAATCCTATAGAACAGCTACTTCTCTGCTTTCCAAATGACCTTACTGTAACTCAAAGAGATTTAATATCTAGGAAACCGCCAACATACCACCAGTAAAGAACTGAAAAATATACCATATTCTAGCTCTGTCTGGAAAATAATTTGAGTGTGGTCAACACATAAGAACTACCTGGAATCAAAGAGAAAACAAGTCTATTAAAGTTTTTAAAAATATCATTTTGATTATGTTACCAAAAATATCATGCTTCCTGGTTTATATGTGCAAAAAAGAGGCTTGTAAAAACTATGTAATACTGAAGGAAATAATAATCCTCAAAACCCATTTCATGTATAGAATAATGACAGAGGATAAAGCTTGCACAAGATAGAACTGGTAGCCTTACTTACTTAAAAACAAGGAATTTGTCATCAAAGAATAAAATCAATCATAGTTAAGAAACTCTCCTATTTACCAGGGGAAAGGGGGGATCACAATTCTTTCTTCTCAAGGTGACATCATTGCTGTGAGCCAATACTGCTGCATATCTCCCATTTTTACTTCCCTAAATGGGAACGTTTTGCTGTTATCCTGTTCCAGCACTCATTTTGTATACTGGATGTTTACAAAGGGAGAGAATTGTATTCATTTCCTATTGATGCTGTAACAAATTATCACAGATTTAGTGACTTTAGACAGCATAAATTTATCATTTCATAATCTGGGAGGGCAGAGGTCTAATAAAGTTGTTGCTGGTACAAAATCATTGTCAGCAGGACTGTGTCTTTTTCTGGAGACCACAGGTGCGGTGTGAATCTATTTCCTCATCTTCCCCTACCCCTCCCTGCAACTAGTGGCTGCCCACATTCCTTGGCTCCTGTCTCCTTCCTCTACTTTCAAAGGCAGCAGTGGCTGAATGGATCTCCACATCACATCACTCTGATACCCTCTTATCATTTCTTCTCCTTCTCTGACACTGACTTTTCTTCTGGCTCCCTGTTCTGCTTTTGAGGACCCTGTGATTAAAAGGGCACCCTCCCAGATAAGCTGTGATAATTTCTTTTTCCTCAATTCAGGTGATTAGAAAACTTACTTCCATCTGCAACCTTAATTATCTTTTGTCATGTAAATTAACATATTCATCAGTTCTGGGGCTTAGGACCTGAACATCTTAGGTATGCATGGGGGGTGGTGAGGGATGGAGAGGTGTTATTTTGCCTACCATAGTGATAAACTGACTTCTTAGTTCATAGATCTCTATATGAAGAAGAGCCATATGCCCTTGAGAATGGTTACTACACATCTCCTGGAGATGGTGGACTCGGATATAGATGTAGAAACTGGAGGAAGCCTGGGTTTTCTCTTTCAGGTATGTGGTCTACATAAGGTATTTGATGAACACAAGAGTCTCACTGGCTACCCATGAAACCCAATTCTTCTTGGCCAAAGAGTTGGAATACATTTCACACCTCCCTTGCATTTAGAGGGATCCATATGAATGAGTTATTAAAAATGAAAGGTGAGTACAGGTGAAACATGCAGCCTCCAGTTCTGGCTCTTAAGAAACTCCATTCACCATCCTACACATTTATCTCCCCCTGCCTCTGACTTGAAGTGAAGAAACACAGTGATTGGAAGTCACTTAAAAACATTTTTTAAAAATGTTTATTTTTCAGAGAGAGACAGACAGTGGGAGCAGGAGAGGGGCAGAGAGAAAGGAAGAGACAGAATCTGAAGCAGGCTCCAGGCTGGCAGCACAGAGCTTGATGGGGGGCTCAAACTCACAAACTTGAGATCATGACCTGAGCCAAAGTCGGAGGCTTAACCAATTGAGCCATTCAGGCATCCCAGAAGTCACTTTTTAAAATGGCAGAGCCACAAATGAAAAAGAACAAGAGTATCTAAATAGTAAAGAATCACCCACAGGTTTAAACCACTCCTAGTGAACCTTATGTAAATTATCAATAATCTTTTATAAAGTTGAGCTTTGATTCTTTTATGGCTACTAATGATACTTTGAGTACATATGAGGTAACAATGAATAGTTATAATCAATATGGTGTATTACTTTATAAGAATAAGGACTGTAACTGATCATGAAAGCTGTTGTTTTTAATCACTTACTTTTTTTTAACATTGACCTATCTTTATTGTCTCATCTGTAAACTGAGTACCTACTCCACTCAGTTTATGTAACTCTAAGAAAGAAATGTAGCAGCACCTGGGAGGCTCAGTTGGTTAAGTGCCCGACTTCAGCTCAGGTGATGATCTCATAGTATGCGGGTTCGAGACCCATGTCAGGCTCTGTGCTGACAGATTGGCGCCTGGAGCCTGCTTTGGATTCTGTGTCTCCCTCTCTCTCTGCCTCTACCTCAAACATTCTCTCTTTCTAAAAAAACAAAAAACAAAAAACAAAAAAACAAAAAACAATAACAACGACAACAACAAAACCACATTAAAAAACAAAAAAAGGAAATGTAAAGCCCTTAGCTTAAAGGCTATGTTCACAAGGGAACATCTCATAAAGGTCTATTACTTTTATTATTATTATTTTTTTTTGTATTTGTTTTTTTGTTTTTTTTATAATAGTTTATTTTCAAATTGGTTTACATATAACACCCAGTGTTCATCACAACACGTGCCCTCTTTAATGCCCATCACCCCCTCTCCCCCCTCCCTCACCTCCCTCACCTTCAGTTTGTTCTTAGTCTTTGAGAGTCTCTTATGTTTTGTCTCCCTCCCTCTCTGTGTCTTTTTTTCCTTTCCCCTCTTCCCCTCCCCCTGGTTTTTGCTTAGTCTCACTAAGTCCACCTATTCGTGGAAACACATGGTATCTGTCTTTTCTGACTACCTTATATCACTTAACATAATACCCTCCAGTTCCATCCATGTTGCTACACATGGCCAGATTTCATTTTTTCTCATTGCCACGTAGTAGTCCATTGTATATATGTACCACATCTTCTTTATCCATTCGTCAGTTGATGAGCACTTGGTCTCTTTTCCAAGATTTGGCTATTGTTCAAAGTGCTGCTATGAACATTGGGGTACAAGTGCCCCTATGCATCAGCACTCCTGTATCTCTTGGGTAGATTCCTAGCAGTGCGATTGCTGGGTCATAGGGTAGCTCTATTTTCATTTTTTTGAGGAACCTCCACACCGTTTTCCAGAGTGGCTGCACCAGTTTGCTTTCCCACCAAGAGTGCAGGAGGGTGCCTGCTTCTCCACATCCTGCCAGCATCTATAGTTTCCTGATTTATGCATTTTAGCCACTCAAACCGGTGTAAGGTGGTATCTCAGTGTGGTTTTGATTTGTGTTTCCCTGATGATAAGTGACTTTGAGCATCGTTTCATGTGTCTGTTGGCCATTTGGATGTCTTCTCTGGAGAAGAGTCTATTCATATCTTCCGCCCATTTCTTCACTGGGTTATTTGTTTTTCAGGTGTGGAGTTTGGTAAGTTGTTTATAGATTTTAGATACTAGTCCTTTATCCAATGTGCCATTTGCAATTATCCTTTCCCATTCCATCAGTTGTCTATTAGTTTTGTTGGTTGTTTCCTTTGCCGTGCAGAAGCTTTTAATCTTGATGAGGTCCCAATAGTTAATATTTGCTTTAAATTCCCTCACCTTTGGAGATGTGTCACATAGGAAATTGCTGCGGCTCAGGTCAAAGAGGTTTTTTTCCTGCTTTCTCCTCTAGGATTTTGATGGTTTCCTGTCTCACATTCAGATCCTTCATCCATTTAGAGTTTATTTTTGTGAGTGGTGTAAGGAAGTGGTCTAGTTTCATTCTCCTGATGTTGCTGTCCAGTTCTCCTAGCACCATTTGTTAAAGAGGCTGTCTTTTTTCCATTGGATACTCTTTCCTGCTTTGTCAAAGATTAGATGGCCATATGCATGTGGATCCATTTCTGGGTTCTCTATTCTATTCCACTGGTCTATGTGTCTGTTCTTGTGCCAATACCATGCTGTCTTGATGACTACCACTTTGTGGTTGAGGTTAAAATCTGGGATTGTGATGCCTCTCGCTTTGGTTTTATTCTTCAGAATTACTTTGACTATTTGGGGTCTTTTGTGGTTCCATATAAATTTTAGGATTGTTTGCTTTAATTTTGAGAAGAATGCTGGTGCAATTTTGATTGGGATTGCATTGAATGTGTAGATTGCTTTGGGTAGTATTGACATTTTAACGATATTTATTCTTCCAATCAATGAGCATGGGATGTTTTTCCATTTCCTTGTGTCTTCCTCAATTTCCTTGATAAGTCTTTTATAGTTTTCCGTGTAAAGGTCTTTTACATCTTTAGTTAGGTTTATTCCTAGGTATTTGATGGTTTTTGGTGCAATTGTGAATGGGATTCACTTCTTTATTTCTCTTTCTATTGCTTCATTGTTAGTGTAAAGGAATGCAATCGATTTCTGTATGTTGATTTTGTATCCTGCAACTTTGCCAAATTCATGGATCAGTTCTAGTAGGCTTTTGGTGGATTCTGTTGGATTTTCCATGTAAAGTATCATGTCGTCTGCAAAAAGTGAAAGTTTGACTTCATCCTTGCCTATCCTAATGCCTTTTATTTTGCTTTCTTGTCTGATTGCTGATGGTAGGACCTCCAACACTATGTTAAATAGCAGTGGTGAGGGGCACCTGGGTGACTCAGTTGGTTAAGAGGCCAACTTCGGCTCAGGTCATGGACTCGCGGTGAGTTCGAGCCCCGCATCGGGCTCTGTACTGGCAGCTCAGAGCCTGGAGCCTGCTTCGGATTCTGTGTCTCCGTCTCTCTCTGCCCTTCTGCTCACGCTGTCTCTATGTCTCAAAATAAATAAACGCTAAAAAAAAATTAAAAAAAAAAAAGCAGTGGTGAGAGTGGGCATCCCTATCGTGTTCCTGATCTCAGGGGGAAGACTCTCAGTTATTCCCCATTGAGGATGATATTAGCTGTGGGCTTTTCATAAATGGCTTTTATGATGCCTAAGTATATTCCTTCTATCCCGACTTTCTCGATAGTTTTTATTAAGAAGGGATGTTGTATTTTGTCAAAGGCTTTTTCTGCATCAATCGACAGGATCATATGGTTCTTATCTTTTCTTTTGTTAATGTGATGTATCACATTGATTGATTTATGAATGTTGAACCATCCCTGCACCACAGGGATGAATCCTACTTGATCGTGGTGGATAATTCTTCTTATATGCTGTTGGATTCTATTTGCTAATATCTTGTTAAGAATTTTTGCATCCATGTTCATCAAGGATATCGGCCTGTAGTTCTCTTTTTTTGCTGGGTCTCTATCTGGTTTGGGAAACAAAGTGATGATGGCTTCATAGAATGAGTCCGGGAATTTTCTTTCCGTCTCACTTTTCTCGAACAGCTTAAGGAGGATAGGAATTAACTCTGTTTTAAATGTCTGGTAAAATTACCCAGGGAAGCCATCTGGTCCAGGGTTTTTATTTGATGGGAGATTTTTGATAACTGATTCTATTTCTTCACTAGTTATGGGTCTGTTCAAATTTTCTATTTCTTCCTGTTTGAGTTTTGGTAGCATGTGGCTATTTAGGAATTTGTCCATTTCTTCCAGGTTGCTGACTTTGGTGGCATATAATTTTTCATAGTATTCTCTGATGATTTCCTGTATTTCTGAGGGATTGGTTGTAATCACTCCATTTTCATTAGTGATTTTATTGATTTCGGTTCTGTCTCTTTTCTTTTTGAGGAGCCTGGCTAGAGGTTTATCAATTTTGTTTATTTTTTCAAAGAACAAGCTCTTGGTTTCATTGATATGTTCCACTCCTTTTTCTGTTTCCATATGATTAATTTGTGCCCTAATCTTTGTTATTTCTCTCTTTCTGCTAGGTTCGGGCTGTCTTAGCTGTTCTGCTTCTAGTTCCTTTAGGCATGCTGTTAGAATTTGTATTAGGAATTTTTCTTGTTTCTTGAGATGGGCCTGGATTGCAATATATTTCCCTCTCAGGACTGCCTTTGCCACATCCCAAAGCGTTTGGATTGTCGTATTTTCATTTTCATATGTTTCCATGTATTTTTTAATTTCTTCTTTGATTGCTTGGTTGACCCATTCGTCTTTTAGTAGTTTGTTCTTTAGCCTACATGTTTGTGGGGGTTTCCCAGACTTTTTCCTGTGGTTGATTTCAAGTTTCAAAGCATTGTGGTCTGAAAGTGTGCATGCTATGATCTCAATTTTTTTATATTTATTCAGAGCTTCCTTGTGCCCCAAAATGTGGTCTATCTTGGAAAATGTACCATGCGCATTTGTCAAGAATGTAAATTCCTTTGCTTCTGGATGAAGGGCCCTGAAGATATCTGTCAGGCACATTTGTTCCAACGTGTCCTTCAGGTCCATTGTTTCTATGCTGATTCTCTGTTTAGTGGATCTATCCAGCTCTGTGAGTGGGGTATTAAGGTCTCCTGCAACTAGTACATTTTTATCAATAAGATAACTTATGTTTGTAATTAGTTGCTTGACAAATTTGGGTGCCCCAGAATTCGGCGCATAGATATTTATAATTGTTAGCTCTTCCTGCTGGATAGTCCCTGTGACTATTATATAATGTCCTTCTTCATCTCTTATTACATCTTTTACTTTAAAGTCCAGTTTGTCCGATAGAAGTGTGGCTACTCCAGCTTTCTTCTGAGTTCCCGTAGCATGGTAGATAGTTCTCCATCCCCTCACTTTCAGTCTGAAGGTGTCCTCAGGTTTAAAATGGGTCTCTTGAAGACAGCAGATAGATGGGTCTTGTTTTCTAATCCATTCTGTTACCCTGTGTCTTTTAAATGGAGCATTTAGTCCGTTTACCTTCAGTGTTAATATTGAAAAATGTGGGTTTAGACTCAAGGTGTTGTCTGTAGGTTTCATGTTTATAAGGATGTCTCTGGTGCTCTGTGTTCCTTGCAACCTTTCCTTCATAGAGTCCCCCTCAGGATCTCTTGTGAGATTGGTTTATTTGTGATCTATTCCTTCAGTTTCTGTTTGTTTGGGAAGACCTTTATCTCTCCATCCATTTTGAATGACAGGCTGGCCAGGTAAAGGATTCTTGGCTGCATGTCCTTCCTGTTCATCACATTCAAGATTTCCTGCCATTCCTTTCTGGCTTGCCAAGTTTCTGTGGATAAGTCTGCTACTACCCTCATGTGTCTGCCTTTGTAAGTCAAGGCCCGTTTATCCCTAGCTGCTTTCAGGATTCTCTCTTTGTCTTTGTATTTTCCCAGCTTGCTATGATGTGTCTTGCTGAGGGCCTATTCGGGTTATGTCTGAGGGGAGTTCTCTGTGCCTCTTGGACTTCAATGCCCATCTCCTTCTTCATGTTGGGAAAGTTCTCATCGATGATTTGTTCAAGTGCCCTTTCAATTCCTTTCTCTCTCTCTTCTTCCTCTGGAATTCCTCCATTTGATTGCATCGCTCAGCTCTCGAATTCTCCTTTCCTGTTCCCGAATCAGTTTCTCTCTTTTTCTCTGCTTCCTCCTTTTCTGTAATTTTATCTTCTAATTCCCCTGTTCTCTCTTCTGCTTCTTCAATCCATGCTGTGGCCACCTCCAATTTGTTTTGCCCCTCATTTAAAGCATTTTTTAATTCCTACTGACCGTTTTTTAGGACCTTGATCTCTGCCTCTAGGGTCCCCCTGCTTTCATCTATGCTTTTTTCCAAGCCCTGCGAGTATTTTTATGTTTATCATTCTGTATTCTTGTTCTGTTAAGTTGCTTATGTCTGCTTTCATCATTTCTTGTGCTGTCACTATTTCCTGTACAGTCTTCTGAGGGGAGTTCTTCTGTTTGGTCATTTTGGCAATGTGTGTATTGGTTTATTTCCTATTTTTTCCTGGAAAGGAAAAGGGTCAGACCGACAAACAGGAAACACAAACTCACAACCTTACTGACCATTAATACAGACAAACAAATCACAACATAAAAAAGATTAACAAATGACACTCTGGAGGCATGCAACCTGACGTACCAGCTACACGATAATGATGGGATGTGCGCTCTGCTGATGCAGAGCATACACAGAGTAGTGACAGGTGTGGGGAGAGAAGAAATTGAACTTTGATCACGTAGAGAGATTAGAAGACTTGATCCAGCAAGAGAGAAATCAGAATAAGGAAGGATGTGAGGAAAGAGAAATGAAGTTATATTTTGCCCAGATACACTATGTGGTCTGACTGTTCCATAGAGAGAGATAGGAAATTAAAGAGGGAGGTGTAGAACATGCATTCAGAGAGTGGGCTAAATGTCTGTTTAAGCAAGCCAAAACTCCCAGGTGACAGGTTTAGAGGTGGGGAGAGTTAGGAAGGAGAAGAGGAACAAGATATCTAAAACCAAAGAATTGACCTAGAATTAATCCAGGCAATGCTGCAGTATTTGTGTCCCCGCGGCTACCACTCCTGCAGAAGGGCGTCTCCCATATGAGGAGGGGCGTTGCCTGGTTTAGGTGGGTCCCACCTCCTCCTCCGCTGGGGGGAGTGGAGTCCTAGGGTTTGGCTTTGTGGGAATGCGCAACCACAATGGCACCCTCCCAGCCCTGAAAGTCTCAGATCACTCTTCAGTTTCCGTCCTCAACTCTATCCAGGTTACCGGCACGGTTCAATTTTCTGGGCGATCGTGTCCCCAAGCTCATCTGAGTTCCTTTAACTCGCTCTGACCACGACGCCTTATGTAAATAGAGTCTCTGACTCAGCACTGGTGCGACCACAATGGCGTCCCCTTAGCCTCTCTTCACGGACCTGGAGTCTCCGAACCCTCCTCTGTGTCCGTCCTCGACGTGGTCAGGGTGCAGGGGCAGCATGACCTGCTGGGTGGTCACGAGATCCTGCACGCTCAGCCTTCCCCACCCAACTGACTCAGCGCCGATCCAGCGATGGCATATGCCTCTCCGTGTCAGGGGCTGGGACAGCGTCACTGGCTCTGGAGTGAAGAAAGCTCCGCCAGCTCCACCGTGAGCAATGACCCTCTCTCCAAAAAGCCTTGCGGATAGGGACTGGATGATAAACTCCCTCTCCGCCCAGGTTCGAGGTACTTTCCCCACTGCTCTTTCTTTTCCCCTTGTCTTTCGGAGGAAAGGGCCCAGGTCCCGGAGCCCACGCCCCGCAGTCCGCACCTCTGCAGCTCTCTTTCTTTCTCCCAGATTGCACTCACTCAGTCTCCCCAGATTCTCTGGATTTCACGTTCTCTTTCCTGTAGCCTCCAACTCCTCTTCCTGCAGATCTTTGCGATTGAGAGTTTCTCGGTCTCAGTACCTCTCAGATTAAGAGTTGCCAGAGACCAGCAGTGGGTATTCCTTCTTTTCCGCCATGTTGGCCCCTCTCTCCAAGGTCTATTACTTTTAAACTGAATTAAATTATAACCTTAGATATTGGTCATTTATATACATATAAATGTCCATAAAAAGGACCTAATTTATTTTGTTCACTAGAAATAATCACCTTATAAGATCATGAGGTAAAAACTGAAGTAGAACATGAAACAAGTAGCAGTTTTGTCCCCCATATATCAATGTTGTCCAATTTCCTCTTCTCACTGGAAAAACCCTTAGCTGAAGATTTCAGAGTAGGTATTATTTTAGGCACACTGAATTAACAGATAATACCACCTCTTATCATATATACCTCAGATGAGTGTCTCACCATGTAAAGCAGTCAGCCAATTAATCTATGAAATAAGTATTCACTGAACATCAACCAAGCTCTTATGTTTTTCCAAAATTAATTAAGAAGCAATTTTCTTCTTATTTTCCTCACTTTCGGTATAATTGGTATTCTTTCCGAAGTTTTTTCACTGCACGTCACTACGTATGATGACTACGCAAGTGAAATATAGAAAACGTACTCACCTTTGAATATTTAGGGCAACTTAAGTGCTAGCAATTTTCCTTATAATTTAAATATAGATATTAGCATTTTCTCACTTTAAATGTTTTCAAAGGTACTTAAAGTAAGCTTCCTTCAAGTTATATAAAGGTAACATATATTTTATATTCAGACATCATGAATAAAAACAGTTTAACTCATATATAGCAGAAAAGGAATTTAGAAATCTTACTTATTCTATCCCACTCAGAACTATAAGAGCCCAGAGTTGCCATGAAGCTAAAATAATTTGAAGAAAAATAAAAATGTCAGTCAACAGGTTTGTTTGAGCTGCCAGAGAAATGACTGAGCTGATTTTATTCTTTGAATTGACAGTATGGAGTTTTCACTATTGACTGAAACTAGCAGATGTTTTGGCATAATGTAGAGACAATTAAAGTATCCTGAACAGATGAAACTCCTATCTTCTTCTCAAAGACATGTGAAAAGAATTTGACAACTTCATTTGGAAATAAATTATAATATTTAATGACTACCAACTCTTTGGAAAGCTTTCGTACATCTATTTTAAGCCCTGCACTCTTCACTTGAAAACCTGAACTTTTTCTTAATCCGTTTCTAATAAAATTAGAAGCCATGCCTTACAGCCCTCATGTAAAATACTTTTGCACGCCATTCATCATACACTGATAGACTTTAGGCACTCAACATGACTGCCATAGTTAGATACTGATTTCTTTGTTCATTTAACACATATTTATCACCTATTTACAAGACAGTATATTGGTGCTTTAAAAAATCTATAGATGCCTTCAATGGATTTAATGTTATAAAAAAAGGCATGTATATTTATAATGATAATTAACAACAATTCTCTGTTAGTATTTACCATATTTCTTACTACTTGTGTGATATCCACGTCCTCTGCTGAGGCATGGACTCCAGGAAAGCAAGGACTAAGTGTAATAGATTTGTGGCACAAAAGAGTTATGGGATATCTATTTCATGAATAAACCAACGGTTTAATAAATAAACTTAATATAAACTGTACTGATATATTTAACACCCTTAGCTGTCTTGAATTGTGTTTTATAATTTGGATAAACGCCATCTAAATGTTTTCTAACTTTATTTTATATATATAAGCTTTGCAAGGAAATTAAATGTAACTTTCAGGTTGTAAAAAGCCAGTGAACCTGTGGTGTTGAGTTTATCCTTGGTTTTTCACATTACTAAAGTTGTAGTTTTCTTTATTTTTATTATATAATTCATTTTCAAGTTATCTAACATATAGCATATACACTGTGCTCTTGGCTTTGGGAGTAGATTCCTTTGATACATCACTTACATACAATACCCATCCCAATAAGTACCCTCCTCAGTGCCCATCACCCATTTTCCCTGCCTCACCCACCCCTCCACACCCATCAACCCTCCGTTTATTCTCTGTATTTAAGAATCTCTTATAGTTTGTCTCCTCTCTGTTTATAACTATTTTTCTGTCCTTCCCTTTCCCCATGGTCTTTTGTTAAGTTTCTCAAATTCCACACATGTGAAAAAATATATATCTTTCTCTGACTGACTCATTTCACTTAGCATAATACTCTCCAGGTCTATCCACATTGTTGCAAATGGCAAGATTTCATTCTTTTTAATTGCAGAATAGTATTCCATTGACTATATATGTGTGTGTGTGTATATATGTATGTATATATGTATACGTATATATATGTATACGTATATATATATATATATATATGTGTGTGTGTGTGTGTGTGTGTATACATATCTCTCACATCTTCATGATCCATTTATCAGTTATTGGCCATTTAGGCTCTTTCCAAAATTTGGCTATTGATGATAGTGCAGCTATAAACATTGGGGTACATGTACCCCTATGAATCAGCACTCAGTTATATCTTAAAGTTGAGAAACAGTTAATTCAAAATACTCAAATGGCAATAGCTTGTTTTTGGAATACTGGAAGTTTCACAGTAACTTGTCCTATATGGGCTATTACTTTGAATCTTACAGCTATGTTCTGGTCATATAGTTAAACACAGATTTTTAAGATAATACACCCCCCAAAAAATCAAGACAACAAAAATGTGATTTGCCTTTGATAAATTTTTAACAATTTATAACCTGATTTTAGGAATAAGCTAAGTAGTTTTATGTAAAATCAACAGTGATATGCTTTTCCTTGATATTGTTACACGTCTTTACAGAATTTTTACTAGGAATCCTATTTCAGAAGCTAATTATTCCAGATGAGAAATAATAGACTGACCTGAGCTAATTCTTTGCTCGACCTATTATTTTTCTGGTTAAAATCAAAGAATTGTACTAATTATGGATAATACTAAAGAAAAAGATAACATTGATATGTTGATTAAACTACCCATACAATACCTAAAATATTAATTAGGTCTAGAAGGAAAGTTAAAGTTTAAATTCAGTTCAACACTTATCTAACACTAGAGACTTGGGTCACTGGTGATTGAAGTAGGTAGATGAATAAGAAACAGTATCTATTCTCAACTAACTTTTAATCCCACACCAAAAAATGTAATAATTGTAAAATGTAAATTCTTAATAAGGTAGAAGGTGGCCTATGTCCTAGAGAAAGAAATAGGACACTAAGGGAATTCCAAACAAATTATATAACTTCCAATTAGTCCTCTAGGAGAGAAGAAGTGTCTGAAATGAGTGAAAACATCAACAGAGGGTATTAAACATTTTTTAAAAATAGTGGCTCAGGTTTTTTTTTCCAATTCTTTTGGAGAAACTCAGACCTATCTTAAAGATGAGAAGACATGTAATTAAATTATAATTCTCTTTTGGAGTATTTTGGGTTTCCATAATTAGTATGTTAATGTGGTAAAATGAGAAATAAAGGCTCATATGTGAATCCAGTAACACAAAACAGACGGCATATTAAGAATATGAGTTCGGACTTTGAATCACATTTGGTCAACCTAGCCCAGTTTTCTTGAAGGGGAGACAGTGATTTTCAGTTTTGTTTATAACAACTTTGTAACATCTTTAACCTATTCAAAACACCCAAATCTAAAGGCCAGTGCTAAGGTGAGATATCATAGGATAAGCAGCATGAATCAATTCCACATCTACCCATGACCATATTTCATTTAAGGAGGTATCAAAAATATGAGTATATGCCCTCTCCAAAAAACAAGATTATTTTCCATACTATCTGATAAATTCCTTTTTTCCTGACTTTACTGAGGATTAATTGAAAAATAGAATTGTATCTATTAAAGTGTACAACATGATGACTGTACAGATACATTGTGGAATGATTACTAAGATCAAAACAACTAACAAACCCATGATCTCACATAGTTAATTCTTTGGGGGCATGTGGTGAGAATGCTTGTAATCTACTCTTAACAACTTTCAATTATACGAGGCCTTATTATTAGTTATAATAATCATACATTCCATTAAATGCTCAGAACTTATTTTTCTTAAAATTGTTAAGTGTGTACCCCTTAACCTACATCTCCCACACTTGCTTCTCTCCCCAGCCCCTGACAACCACCATACTGTTCTCTTATTTCTATGAAACAGGCTTTTTTTTTTTTTTTTTTTTTTTAAATATTCCACATATAAGTGATGCCATGCAGTTTTCTGTCTGGCTTATTTTGTTTACCATAATGGCCTCCAGTTTCACCTACGTTGTCACAAATGGCAGGATTTCCTTCTTTTTTATGGCTGAATAAGATTCCTTTGTATATATCCTATCACCTTTGTCCATCAGTCAAAACATATATAGATTGTTCCTATATCTTGACTATTACAAACAAAGCTACAATGAACATGGGAGTGCAGAGAACACACAGTGAGGAAGGACAGGCTCTTCAATTCATGGTATTAGGAAAACTGCATATCCACATGCATGTATCTTATATCGCTTATAAAAAATGAACCCAAAATGGATGAAAAACTTAAATGTAAGGTCTGAAACCACAAAAGACCTAGAAGAAAACAGAGGGGAAAAAGCCCCTTGACAGTGATCTTGGCAATGGTTTCTTAGAATAGACACCCAAACAACAGACAACATATGCTGGAGTATACCAAAATAAAGAGCTCCTGCAATGTGAACAATAAACTGAAAAGGTAATCTAGGGAATGGGAGACAAACCATCTATCTGATAAGGGATTAATATTCAAAATAAACAACTCAAATCAATCAAGAGGAAAAGAAGGCTAAGGGGAGCCTGGGTGGCTCAATCGGTTAACCCGTCTGACTCTTGGTTTTGACTCAGGTCACAAACACTTGGTTTTGGGAGTTTGAGCCCCATCTTGGGCTCAGGGCTGGCTGTGCGGAGCCTATTTGGGATCCTCTCTCTTTCCCACTCTCTCTGTGCCTCCCCTACTCTTGCTCTCTCTTTCTCTCAAAATAAATAAACATAATAAAAAAAAGAGAGAAAGAGGGGGGCACCTGGGTGGCTCAGTTGGTTAAGCTTATGACTTCAGCTGAGATCATGATCTCACAGGTCCATGAGTTCAAGTACTGCATCAGGCTCTTTGCTGGCAGCTGAGAGTGTGGAGCCTGCTCCGGATTCTGTGTCTCCCTCTCTCTCTGTCCCTCCACCACTTACACTCTGTCTCTCTTCTCACTCAAATATAAACATTAAAATTTTTTTAAAAAATTTAAAAAAGATAATAATTCAATTAAAAATGGGCAAAGAAGCAGAACAGACATTTTTCTAAAGAAGAGCTATGTTGGCCAATAGGTACATGGAAAGGTGCTCAACTTCACTAATCATTAGGGAAATGCAAATCAAAACCACAATGAAATTATTCCTTACATGAGATAGGATGACTAGTATAAAAAAATACAAAAGATAACAAAGGTTGGTGAGGATGTGGAGAAAGGAAACCCAACTATTTCTGGTGGGAATGTTAATGGGTACAGCCATTATGGAAAACAGTATGCTGTTTCTCAAAAAATTACAAAGAGAACTAGAAGTATCCAATGATCCAGCAATTCCACTTCAGGGTATATATCCAAATGAAATGAAATCAGCATATTGAAGAGATATCTGCATCCCTGTATTGATGATAATTAGCTTTTTTAGAAAAGTCTGACCAACTTTGATTTTCTCTATCAATTCTGCTGAACTTTTTAACAATGCAATAAAAAAATCCACCTCAACAAGGAGATGCTGACTCTAAACAAAATCATTTATGATGCAGATGCTTGCAAATTTGTGTTGTCCCATAGCTGCCTACTGGATTGTTCTGGTTCTAGTGGAAGAGATGACCTAGGTCCAGGAGACCAGGGTGTGAAAGGAAGAATTTAGATATACAAATAACTACAAGAAAAAGCTGGATTAAGATGTATAGTAGGAGAGAAAAGGAAGTCAAACAATTCCAGTGTTGAGAACAAGCCCGACTGATCTATCCGTTCAACAAGATCGTTGTAGAGAGAAACAATTTCATGTTAAAAATGGAAATGGTAGGAGATATTAATTGAATGTGACATGGAAAATCCCACTTAAAGGCAGGACTAGAATATGAGGTAGATATTCCAATGACACTAAGTGAATAGGAGTGCTGTAAGAGATTAAGACTTACTTTGGAAGGTATGACTCAGACCAGTAACCTCACAGCATACTTACATGATTTCCAGCAGAATGTTTCACCTTTTTGACTAGGTGTCATGGTTCTCCTAAGTTTTAAAATTTTTTTACACCGTTGGATCAAGTATTTCTCATGATGGAGAATCTCAACTGAAGAGTAAGGTCATTTATTACCTCAACCACCAGAGTATCACCATAAAAAGAAGTTGTAATTATTATTTGTAGGGACCCTAATGAAAGGGTTTACATGATCTCACTTCATGTGTTGAACAGAAAAGGAAAAAGGTGGCCAAAGAGCCAGCTTCTGTGATGCTGGTATCTAAGAAGAAACCACATTCATGAAGGTAGTTTAGGACCAGGGATGTAAAAGTCCAGGTGAAGATCTCCATGAGTTAAGGAAGAAATGAAATTGTAGGCTAAGTTTGAATCAGAAATGCCAGAGGCAGTGCTGACACAATTATTATAGCAGTACAGGGTCAGACTAAACAGAGTACAATGATTTCTGTTCAACAAAGAAGTCATCCAGTATTTGTATGGGCAAATTTGATTACTTGAGACTAGCTCTCCATAATTTTTTATTATCCTAAGTGATGAAACCTGGCTAGCCGTGTGGTTAAAAACGTTCTCTTGCAAATCTTTGCTTTACTTTAGTCAACAACAAGGGACAGGAATTGTAAGCATGAGAACAATGAGCGCTGTGATGCATACAGTGTATCTGTGGATGAACGTACACAGGCTTTGATCTTACTCGAGACAGCTCCAAGTGGATAGATAATATGAGCAGTGTCCTTTGTGTGTGATGACAAGAATATAAACATTATGCAATCTTGTCTTCCTTATCGTATTGAGGACAATTTCAACATAGCATTTAACATTTTTCAAGTACATAGGGCCATAGGATTACTTCTCTTTTTACAAGACATTATATCAAATATAGTACTACAATTTTATAATGACTTTTGGTCAAAGTATGTAGCCTATAATTTCTGATGGTTAAGTGAACTTCGTACCTATCTATGTGACTGAATGAATGTAAAATGGGACAAAACAGTCCTAGGAAACATTAATTTAGGAAAGAATTACAATTTTGTATAGTGTAAATTGGAACATTTAAAATTTCTTATTCTTTTCTACGCTTACTTTATTCTTCCTAGTATTTAGTAAACATTTATAGATTATTTGTAATGTAAATATCTTTCTTTAAAAATAAATGTTTAAACATTTTCTATTAATATTAAAAATCAAGTAATAAAACATTTTTCTGAAATAAAAGTAGAAAATCTTCTTAACTACTCTCTAGCTTATAAGAGACTCCTAAAATAACTTTTCTGGAAATAATGTCCAAAATTTAAGCTATCACACATTAAAACTATATATGCTTTAATTCCATGTCTTGATTGGTTTTAGGAAAAAAAAATTAACTCTCAAGAGGAAATTTAAAGATTTGACTCTTTCTATTGCCTTCATGCACATGTCTCCCAACAATTGATGGCTGTAACTACTTATTGTGCTGGGAAGTTTTATGATGTTAAGTAATGTCTTCACTCCTCAATTTCTTGTGCTATAAAATTTACTTAGGGCTTTTGACTCCCTTCCATGTAGGATGAGGATGTCACTGCCTCCATGCATCCGTCACATTCTTTTCCTCTCTCATCTCCCACCATCTGTCACCTACAGATTTACTTTTACACTTGTCAAGGTTGTTAAATCCTACATTTTCTTCTTCGACCATAATCATAACTTTCTTGCCTTGTCTGTAAATTTGCAAAGCTTAAATTAAATTCACTGCAAAGTTAATATAATGCAGATACGATGACTGACCAAGCAGTGTGCCACGATTACCAAACTTTCTTTTGGATTAAATATATTGACTCTAAGTTATTTGAAGGAAACAATTACAGTAATCAAGATTATGTATACACATATTTGGACCACGGCTGCCTTGGAACACTGTTTTTTTTCCCCCTGAATTTAATGATTTCATTTTTTTTTTTTGAGAGGAGAGAGAGAGAGAGAGAGAGAGAGAGAGAGAGAGAGAGAGAAAGTTTATTTCTATCTTAAAGACCTCTCAAGAACTCCAGTCTGACATATCCAACTACCTGTCGCCCACCCCCTCAAATCTGTTTTTCATTTACTCTTCTTGTCCCACTAAATGGACACTCTGTTGTTTGAGTTCTTCACATGCAATACTTGGCTGTCAATCTTGACTCTTCTCTTTTTCTCTCTTACACATTCACTCGAACCCAAACTCCTGTCAGCTCTACCTTTAAATCACATCTCAAATCTATCTGTCATTTCCCTTGTTAAAGCTCTATTCCAAGTAACTACCATGTTTCCTCAGAATTATTTTACAAGTGCCTTCACTGGCTTTCCTTCTTCTACTCTTTCCCCCCTAACAATCCATTTTACATGCAACAGAAAGATCTCTATCTCATTCAGAATTAAATCCAGTATTCATTAAGGTCACATGAAGAGAACTTCTATTCTCTTCTATTCCAGCACTTCATTTTATTCTCTACACTCCAGGGGCACTGTACTCTTTCATGTTCCCGAAACTTTAGATTTCCACCCAAGGTAGCTGTTATGGGAATGTCTCCATCCACACCACTGAAGAGCAGATACTGTCATTCTCTTTCACTGTGCTCGCTTTTCCCTTCATACCCATTGTAATAGTATCCCAAATGACACACTTCGCTTGAATTGTTTGTATGTTCTATCTCCTCCAACTAGAATATAATCTCTTTGAAAGTATGTTTTCTGTATCCCCCCCACCACTGCTATGCATACTGCTGTGTGTAGAATCAAGCATATGCTCAAAAAATGTTCACTGGATGAAGCTATCAATTATATACTTGAGTGTTTCCATCCTCCTACCTACTGAAGGGTGTTGCCTTTTTTCTACAAGTCATCTTTCCCAAAGGTGTTTGTCCTCCTGCTGCCAAAAGCTGCATTTTTCAGGACTGGGACACATTGCTAAAGAGAATTTCTTAACCCTCTGTCTTTTGATCCACCGCTGCATCCTGAACCCCAGGCCTTCGTCTCACTTGATTTTATTCTCGTTTTGCTGAAGCAAAACTTACAGTGAATTTTCAGAATGTATGTTTTGGAAGGAAACTACTTAATTCTTTGCATATCTGAAAATACATTCATTTTGCTGGCTAGGTCATTCTTGATTTTAACTGCTTTTCTGAGAACTTTCAAATCAGTCCCAATGTGTTCTTCATTCAGTATGGCCAATAACAAGTAAGGTGTGTTTCCCCCACCTTTAAACATTTTTAATAATTTTTTATCACTAGTGTTATGAAATCATGTTATGTTTATGTGTGGGTTTTGTTTTTCCTTTTGCTGAATTCAGTATTCAATAAGCCTTTACATTCTGAAGGTATTTTCTTTTTCTGTTACAGGGCACTTTCTTCTAGTGTTTATTCTCCAATTTCTTGGTTTTATTTTTCTAGAGAAAACACAAGTGGATACTGTAGAACTTAAACAAATACTTTACATTTTATATATTTCAAATACTTTTCATAGCTTGATTTTTTAAGGTTTATTAATTTTTTGAAAGAGAGAGAGAGAGAGAGAACGCAAGTAAGGGAGGGACAGAGGGAAAGGGAGACACAGAATCTGAAGCAGGCTCCAGGTAACAAGCTGTCAGCACAGAGCCTGATGCGGGGCTCAAACTCACAAACTGTGAGATCATGACCTGAGCCAAAGTTGGACGCTCAAACAACTGAGCCACCCAGGCGCCCCCATAGCTTGATTTTTAAAGCTATGTTCTAGGAGATAGTCTCCATTTGCAATTTTATCTCTATTTTATTGTAGCTATTATATTCCTCTTTTAAATATAATTTATTGTCAAGTTAGCTAACATACAGTGTATAGAGTGTGCTCATGTCTTTGGGAGTAGATTCCCATGATTCATCACTTACAGACATGAACAGACACTTTTCCAAAGAAGACATTCAGATGGCCAACAGACACATGAAAAGATGCACAACATCGCTCATCAGCAGGGAAATACAAAGCAACTATATTCTTAACTGCAAAGAACCCTATTTGTTTTTATAATCACTGTTTTATATAGTACCTTGTTTTGAGAGAGCTTTACTCTTTAAGTGCTCTGAAATAAAAATAAACCACTTTTTTCTAGTTTCCCACATACTTGAAGAATTAACTATTACCTCTGACATCTCTTTTTCTTTTCATTATTTTTATCTCCCCACCTTTTTTTTTTTTTTAAGAAGTATGATTTCTTCAAATGTGTCATGGTCCTTAGGATGGATCATGCCAGTTGAAGAAGGCCTACATGCCTGGCATACATTTCCTGTGCATCGTGAATGCGGGTCTCTTTTCATTAGGCTTTTCCTTTAAATAGTAATTCTGACACAGGAACTGTGTGTTTATGTTTGGGACAGGTAAACAAGATTCTGTCCTGTGATGAGTGAATGGCAAAACAGCTTTCAGGCTGCAATGTCTTATATACTAAAAGGACAGATTTTTACTGCAGCCGTGAACAAACTTCTGCACTCAAACTTAAACGACAAATAACAAGGTCTGGTGATGGTTATTTATTCACTTTTATGTTAAGAAGGCTAACTCTTTAATGGTGACCTCTCTCACCTAAGGTAATATGGAATGAAAGACAAGAGGCCAGGTTCTTGCCTTCTCTGACAAGACGGATCCCTTATTCTGCATTACCTTATAAAACCACAAACCTTTGGGGTTACTTCACGTGGAACAAAGGGAGTCACTGGAGGGCCAAGTCTCCTGGTCCCTTTCATTTTGTATGTATCCTCTGCACTGCTTCTTTCATGGCTGATGATAAACTAAAGTAACTCAAGTCAACTGTCGGTTGTTCTCATTCACAGGAACTGGAACTGCCCTGGTTTGTTTTGTGTTATTTAATACACACAGCCACATTAAGCAAAAAAACATTCATAGTTTGGGGGGAGTATGAGTGGGTGGAGGTGGATAAGGGAAAAACCAATAGGAATGTGACAAGCCTTTACAAGTGTGTGAACTGAATCAAGTCCACGGCATTCCAAAGAGAGCATCTGAGATGTGGGCTGATGAGACTTCCAAAGCACTAGGCAAATAGAAGTCTTGCTAAGGCAAAGGATATCTTTGGATAAATACGCAGAACAGGGATGTTGAGCTGATGCTGACTGGTTTGGTAGTCAAAGCTAGACAGGTGCACACTATCTCGAAGAAGTTTCCTAAGGGACAGATTGAAGAACTCTGGACTCTCATAAAGGGGAAATGTGGTGCCAAGAGCTAGGTCCAGAGGGCAGCAAGCTGCTCTGTACCCACACTTTTCTGGAGACTGCTGCAGCTGCTCGGATACTGCACCTGTGTCTGGCCAGCTAGGCCACCCAGAAGCACTCTACCTCTTGCTGCCCTGGCAGTGGAGCTCAAGCAAATGGGGTCATTGGTTTCTGTGGCTGTTTCCCTTCTTGGTCCCTGCTGTGGCTGCATGCCAGCATGAGCAAGGCTTTCTAAATACAGTATGCATTTAGATTTTATGTAGTGAAATGTAACACTCGTTTTTCTTTCATACATTTTGGAACTGATGTCATACTTAGAAAGGCTTTTTCTAGGATGGGGCAAATAAATCTCTTCTTGTTTCCTTTAATACTTTATTTCATTTTTTTCCTTTATATCCTTGATTCCTTTGTACTTTATTCTGGTGTACAGCATGATGTAAACGTCTAACTTTTTAAAGGTATTTTAATTACTATTTTAAAGAGCCAGTCTCATTTTATGGAAATCCTGCATATATATATATATATATATATATATATATATATATACACACACACACACTTATTTTAATAGACATATACTATGATCTGGATTCCTCTGTGACACATTACTACACTGTTTTTAATTATTTAGCTTTAAAGTAATTTTGCTATCATTTAGGTATAGGGCCCCATTATTATTTTTATAATTTTTCTAGCCAATCTTATGGGTTTTTTTGCTGTAGATGTTGTATTGTCTATATGGATCCTACATGAGTCCTTGCGGGAAAGAGAGGACACCTAAAATATGTTAATTCACAAAGTATGCACAAAGAAAGTACAAGGATGGTGGAAAAGGGGTCAAAGAAAGGGATAGTGCTGCTCCTGTGACTGTTGGTATCAGGGTACCCATTATATTTAGCCCTAAAGAGGTGAAGCTCTTAGGAAAACCCAGAGGTCATGAGGCGAGGACTGCTCACTGACAGCAGGACAGTCCACTGAGGGTCAGAATACAGGCCAGTGAAAGAGACCTGTTGGGCCTGTTGATAAAGTCCGTACAGTTCAGCCTTCCAAGCATAGAGCAGGTAGAGCAAGATGGATCGAAAAGTCTGGATGGGTATATGGAAGTTATTCGAAACACTATTAACTGGTATTGGTTCACAGTACATGCTCCTATTTTTCAATTATATAAGTGAGGCATACAAAAAAAAACATGAATAAATTTTATCTTTAGAACATTTATGTCTTTTTTTAATGAAGAGACCAGTTTATTTCAGCTACCTACACTTCTATAATTTTAAAACTTAGATACTGTTTTCACATTTAGGATTACGAAAAACTTTAAATTACATGTTCGACTAAGTTGCATAATTACATTGTGTGGTATATCAGCTTATGCATAATTTTCACTATCTTCATTTACCTTTAAGATTGTGCGAGAATACTAAACAGAGTGAATTAGACTTTGTATACTTAAATTATTTTTAAGTAATACAGAATACTAAAAGATCAATCAGAAAGAGTGTGAGTATGTGTGTGTATGTGTGCATGTGTAGTTCCCAATTCTATGTTACAGAATGGCTATACAAACATAATTATTGCCAATTTAACAAAATCTAAGGATGAAGTTTGTGGCTAGAGAAGACAGTAGTAGATAAATAGGTAGATATATATAGACATAGAAATACAAAGGGATAAATACTGGTGAATATAGTGGGTATACTAAAATACTTGGTTAAAAACACGCATTTCTCATTACCTCGGTTCCACAATGTTTGCCAGAGGTGTACTTCACTTTCTTGTTCATAATGTCTGCAAATAATGACCCTCAACAAAAACCAGAACATGTACTGAAATTTTTTTAAAGTTTACTCAAGTTACATGGATATATTCCTAAGAGAAGAAGGCATTAAGTAAAATATGTCAGAGACAGATAAGATTTCACTGACATATGGAAACTACAAAGTAAAATGAACGAAGAAACAAAGACCAAAAATTCACCCCAAAACAGACTCTTAAATAGAGAGAACAAAACAATGGTTTCCAGAAAAGAGGAGGGTGAGAAGATGGTAAAAATGGGTGACAGAGAGTGGGAGACCAGGCTTCCAGTTATGGAATGAGTAAGTCATGTGAATAAAAGGTACACCATAGGGAATACAGTCAATGGTATTGTAATAGCATTATATGGTAACAGATGGTAACTACACTTTTGGCGAGCAAAAATGGCAAAGTAGAACGGATAGAGTTGTTGAAGGACTGTGTGGTACACCTGAAACTAATGTAACATTGCAGGTCAACTCTAGTGCAATTTCAAAAAAAATAGCCCTCTAAATTCCACAGAAGGGATGCCTGGGTAGCTCAGTTGCTTAAGTGTCTGACTCTTGATTTTAGCTCAGGTCATGATCTCACGGTTCCTGAGTTCAAGCCCTGTATCAGGCTCTGCACTGACAGTGCGGAGGCTGCTTGGGATTCTCTCTCTCCCTCTCTCTCTCTGCCCCTCCCCTGCTTGCTCTATTGAAAAATAAATAAACTAAAAAAAATTTTTTTAATTCCACAGAAACCGAACAATTATAAGGATAATATCGTTGTTGCAGTAATGGTCAAGAGATTCATAAGGAAGCTGCAGTTTTAATATTTGTTGTTAGGAACAACCAGGAACCTACTTAAAAATAATGCATATGCTAAAACAATTATTAGAATGTTTCATTTTTTTTTAATAAGTAAGTAGTATGGTTTTCATTCAGAATGTCCAGCTTTAGAGGATGTGCTGGAGTAATTTAAAGTTTTATTTTTACAAGCCACAAGAGATATTTAGAGGTTATATCAAGAGTATATTAAGGGGCACATGAGTGGCTCAGTCATTTAAGCTGCCAACTCTTGGTTTTGGATCAGGTCATGATCTCACAGAAGCAAATAATTGGTTCTAGTTAACCAAGGGTGTGGTGGATAGGGGGGGAGGATTACACAGAGGTATCAATGTCTGGAGTTGGAATCATTTAGAAGCATTTTAGAAGCTTACCACCATACTCCTCTCTTCCAACATAATTCATGTGTAAATCCTGTTAAGTCTAACACCAATCATGGTAATTCCTTTTCCTTGCTACATATAACTCCAACATGCTCCATGAGACCTAAGGGGAATTCAGCATGAAGAGCTAGGCAATATATTTTTTTCTCATCGTTCATTCCTAGTTAAGACCATGAAAGTCATTCTGTGACCATCGAGGGAGCAGGCTTAAAGAGAAGGTCAACACTTTGAGTCTACCAGAAGAAAGTAGGTTCTTAATGATAATTTCAAGTCATAGAATTTGTCAAAGGCGATCTTTCTAATGCAGGACCTTGTTTGCTTAATAAAAAAAAAAAAGTGCACTCTTGCTTAAGTCCTTCTTACTGAATTCTTCATTATTTGCAAATGAATGTACCTTAACTGACACAGGATCTGTAATGTAGAAAAGTATCTTGCCTTGGATGAAGAGTGGGGATGGATCATCTAAACACTGTTTTCCTTCCAAGTAGAAAAACGGGTGTTATTTCTTACATTCCAAAATATTTGGATCATAGCTCTACTGGATGCAAAGATCATATACAAAGTAACCCTGGGTTACAAAGTGCTAATGACCCCTGCTTTGGACTGAAATGGTTTGAACAAAATACTAAAATACAATGAAACATTCATTACTTCTGAAAAGTATGTGTTACACAAAGAGTAGCATGTGTCAACCTTTAATGTGCACCCAAATTACAGAAGAATCTGGTCAAAATGCAGATTCTGATTCAGTTAGCAGGACATAAGGACCCAGAATATGCATTTATTTTTGGCAATCTTCAAAGTGATGTCAATGTTACATAGCATGAAGATCATGTTTTATGTAAAAAACATGTAGACATTCACACTACTGGGGGGAATTTTATTCAGAAGAGAAAAAAATGAGGCCTTTAGTTTTGCCAAGAAAATGAATTCAAAAGTATGCTCAAGTATATTTTTTCCTTACTTTTCTTTTTCTTTGATCCCTGGAGATAATCATGAGCGTAAAGGATGTTTAAAAAAATTTTAAAGAAAGTCTAACGTGCGAAATAACAGTTTGTTTCTCATTTGTATTTGTATAATTCTGTTAGATCAGTGAGGAAAAAGAGCAGCTTTTCACTGTTAATTATCTTGATATTTATTGGGGAGGAAACTGTATCTTAAAATAATGAGGCCAAATGATTCTCCAATTCAGAGGAAGCACGTCTCGGCATTTTTTTTTTTTCTTTAAAAGAAGAAAGCTTCCCTTTGATGAGCTGACGGTTACATTATGTTCTTCTTTGCGGTCTCCTGTGACTACTGATTTACATCAAAGCTTTGCTGACAATTCAGCACTTTTAGTCTGTTCTTTGGACTGAGTGGAAATGTCAGGTAGTTTAGTTTAGATTATTCACTACAAGGCATAGGAGAGGACTTCTATTTAGGTTGAAAAGAACTGCAAATTAGTACTACCCTGGAACCTTTCTAGAATGCCACTTTCATTTGAAATCCACAAGCCTACATCATATGACGAAAGATCAGAAATCTTTAAAGGAAGAGCCAATAATTTACTTTATTTGGAATATATGTATCTCCAACTGAAATGTTAATTATTTTGAATTTGCAGAAGGTGATTGACTGCCTTTAGTAAGATTTTTCTATCCTTCTTAAAACTTAGTATTAAGGGGGTTTCAAGACTCCTGCTTTATATTTTTCAACTGGTTAGGACATTTAAAAACTCTTTAATAAAATTTAGTACTCTGGATGACAGGAAATATCCAATCCGATGTAATAAAGCATATGTTTATGCAGCAATTTTGCTAACACTACGGTAGCACAAAGGCTAACATAATGCAGCCATGAAAAAAATTCAATATATTTCATATATGAAAATGAGTTTGCTATTTGGATTAATTCTCTCAAGGGGCACCTTTGTGGCTGAGTTGGTTAAGCATCCAACTTCAGCTCAGGTCATGATCTGACATTTCATCAGTTTGAGTCCCCCATCGGGCTGTGTGCTGATAGCTCAGAGCCTGGTGCCTGCTCCAGATTCTGTGTCTCCCTCTCTCTCTGCGCCTCCCCAACTTGTGCTCTCTCTCAAAACTTAATAAAAACATTAAAAAAATTTAAAGATTAATTATCTCCAACCAACTATAGGCTTCTACTGTTTAAATATAATTTTATGTAAACATACATATCCCTTAAAATTCAGCTTAATTTTATAAGCATAATACTTGTCTTATAGGATGAAAAGTAGGCTTTAATTCATTCTTAACCAAAATATTTCTAAAATCTGAATTCAAAGGGGTCCCACCAATGATAAATTATATTTCAAGTATTTGTAATAAACCATTTAGAAACCACACTTTGGTGAAAAAACAGAAAAAACTGTAAAACTGAGAGAATAAAATATAATTACTGCCCAGAAATAATTTGCACGAACATTTAGGCATGGTGACTTCTAGACTTCTAACACTTTAATGCTAATGTATGTATATGTATGTATGTGTGTGTGTATATATATATATGTATATGTATATATATACATATATTCACAAAATTGATGCTATGATTCAAATATTCACAAAGCAAGTGCAAGAATGCACATAATCATTTTTTTTTAAATGTATTTTCCTACTGGTGTTAGTTTGCTAGGGCTGATAAGGACCTGGGTAACTAATCAACAGAAATTAATTTTTCCACCATTCAGGAAGTTTGAAGTCAAAAATCAAGGTATAGACAGAGTTGGTTTCTTCCAAGGTCTCTTTTCTTGGCTTGTACAGCTTCTCCATGTGTTTTCAAATGGTCTTCGATCTATACACGTGTATGCCCAAATTTGTTCTTTTTAAAAAGTTTTTAACTTTTATTTTAGAGGGAGAGCATGAGTGAGTGGGGGAGAGGAGGCAGCAGGGGAGAGAAAGAATCCTAAGCAGGTTCCACACTCAGCAAAGAGCTGGACATGGGGCTTGAACCCATGATACCGGGATCATGACCTGAGCTGAAATCGAGAACTAGACACTCAACTGAATAAGCCATCCAGGCGTCCCCAAATTTGTTCTTCTTATAAAGACATCAGTCCTATTGGATTAGGGCCCACCCTCATGGGCCCATTTTAAGTTAATTATCTCTTTAAAGATCCTATCTTCAAATACAGTGACATTCTGGGGTATTAGGACTTAGGACTTCAACATATTATGGGAGGACACAATACAACCCATAACACTACTTAAAATGCTATCGTTAACATTAAACCACATCATTAAATATCCTAATATCATACAATGTGAATGCAGAATATCTCTAATGGATTATTCCCCAACTTTACATTCAGATTATGATCAATTTCTATAATTATAAGTACATCTCTCTGTATTAAATCTTTGTCCATTTTGCTATTTTCTTAGATAAATCCATATAATGAAAGGCCCACTGGAATGGGATATATTGCTTTGGCTCCTGATATGCATTTCACCATTACTCTCCCAAAGTGACTTCAATGCATGCAGCAGAAAATATTCCATAAGAGGACCTCTTCACCATGACTTTGAGTTCACTCAAGGGTATCATCATTTATATTTTCTTATAAAGAAGAAGAAAAAATTCAAACTGTTTTTCCTTTTATTAGTATTATCAACAATGTAAGCTCTTCCTAAGCTTATTGGCAATTTGAATTTATACTTTCATAAAAGGTTTTTATTGATCAGGAGCTGATTTTTTTGTATTTAATATTTTGTGTATTTTAGTTCATTGTAGTCATTGCTTTAAAATCTTTTTTTAATATATATTTATTTTTGAGAGACAGAGCCAGGGAGGGGAAGAGAGAGAGAGAGGAGGGGACACAGAATCCAAAACAGGCTCCAGGCTCTGAGCTGTCAGCACACAGCCCAATTCAGGGCTTCAAGTCAGGAACTGCGAGATCATGACCTGAGCTGAAGTCGGATACTTAACCGACTGAGCCACCCAGACGACCCTGTAGTCAATGCTTTTTAAATGTAATAACTAAGTTTATACTTCAGTTAATAACTAAGATACAACAGAGACATTTTACCTCTTAGTACTAAATTTTATGGCACGCTTTCTCAACTTTAGCACTATTAATACTTTGGATAATATTTTGCACTGGGTTAATATTTTGTGCTCTGTAAGATGCTATGTTTTCACTGGTTCATCTTTTTTGTATAACCTGTGTTAGATATCAGACTATGCCATTTTTATCAAAAATGGGAATACCAAGTAAACATGATAATTTGACATTTCTTGTTTTGTAATAACTGGCCTTAACAAATACACATGTACAAACACATTAATTATCTAATTGTGACAGCTTTGCCATATCTCGAAAATTATACTGTATGTCTATCATAGAGAGAACGAAAAGTCTTCTCACTAAGATATTCCCATCAAGTGCTCACTTTGGCAGCACATATACTAAAGATACTACCATCAAAATAAAACACCTCTAATGAAGTATAGAGCAACATATAACTTTGCAGTTCTTCAAATGAAGAAACTGAGGCACAGTAGTATAAAATGTTATATGGAAATTCAGCAGAAGAAAGTTGAATTGAAATCAAAGGGTAGATATACTTCCAGTGGAGAGGTGGCATTCTGCCTCCTTCCCTTAAATCTAGGCTGATTTCCTTCAACTGCTGTAACTAACAGAATAAGGTGGAAGTGATATTAAGCCATTTCTAGGTTTAGCCTTTAAGAGGACAGCAGTTTCTACTTGCACTCTCTTGGATCCCAAAGCTGCCACATAGGAAGTTTGATTATCCTGGGGCATCCGGGTGGCCCGGTTGATTAAGTGCTCAACTCTTGAGTCATGATCTCACGGTTTATGGGTTCAAGCCCCATGTCAGGGGCATGGAGCCTGCTTGGGATTCTCTCTCTCTCTTTCTGCCCCTCCCCTTGCTCGTGCTCTGCCTCTCTCAAAATAAATAAGTAAATAAATGATTAAAAAAAAAAGAACTTTGATTATCCTAAGACTGGCATACTATCAGGAGGTACATGCTAGGCATGGGCAGAGGTGATGGAAAATAGAGGGAGGGAAGGCAATGCTTGGCAGGTGTCCCTTTTAGCCGCCAGCTGCTTAAGAAATTCCACCTGAATTCCCAGACAGCATAGATCAGAAACAAGTCATCACTGCTGGCCCTTACTGAATTGTGAATCAAAGAATCATGAGATTAAAAAAAAGATGATAGGGGCACCTGGGTGGCTCAGTTGCTTAAGCATCTGACTTCAGCTCAGGTCATGATCTCGCGGTTTGTGGGTTCAAGCCCCGTGTCAGGCTCTGAGCTGACAGTTTCATATTCTGAGTCTCCCTCTCTCTCTGCACCTCCCTTGCTCACACTCTGTGTCTCTCTCTCTCTCAAAAATAAGCATTTAAAAAAAATAACAAATTGGTGTTTGGTGCCACTAAGTTTTGAGGTAGCTTGTCATACTATTAGCTAAATAGAATGGATACAAAAAATATGAAATTAGACTCCTATTCTACATGGTTTTTCACACTAAGTTCTAAATGAATTTAAATATCTAACTGTAAAAAATAGTAAAGTATGTAAATAAACCAAAGAAGGCTGAAAAATTTCTGGCAAGCAAAAAGGTGGGTCAATACTTATTGTCATACATCGCTTATGCGAGTCTGAATTACTGAAACTTTTGGACCATAATATGAAATATATATTAAAATGACCAACCCTAGACAATCTGAATGGTGATATCAATTATAATATATCTATACCACGAAATATTATGAAGCTATGAAAAAAAAGTTAGACTTCTCCTTATTGACCTGGAGGGATATATAAAAATAATTTAAAATAAACCTCTGGGGGGCGCCTGGGTGGCTCAGTCGGTTTAAGCGTCGACTTCGGCTCAGGTCATGATCTCATGGTTTGTGAGTTCAAGCCCCGCGTCGGGCTCTGTGCTGACAGCTCAGAGCGTGGAGCCAGCTTCAGATTCTGTGTCTGCCTCTCTCTCTGACCCTCCGCTGCTCATACTCTGTCTCTTTCTCTAAGAAATAAATAAATCTTTAAAAAAATTTTTTTAAATAAAATAAATAAAATAAACCTCTGAGAAAAGATGGGCAGTTTCTTATAAAACTAAACATGATCCCAGACAAAAACTAAAGAAGTCTGTGACACTAAACCAGCTGTGCAAGAAATATTAAAGAGAACACTTTGAGTGCAAAGGAGAGACTAAAAGTGATAGACAAGAAAGGATCGAAGAAAATCTCCAGAAACAATGACAAAATAAGTAATAAAATGACAATAAATACATATCTTTCAATAAATACTACAAATGGAGGGGCAGCTAGGTGGCTCAGTTGGTTAAGTATCCGTCTCTGGCTCAAGTTAGGATCTCATGGTTCGTGGGTTCAAGTCCCATGTCAGGCTCTGTGCTGATACCTTGGAGCCTGGAGCCTGCTTCGGATTCTGTGTCTCCCTTTCATTCTGTGCCCCTCCCTGGCTTACACTCTGTTTCTTTCTCTTTCAAAAGTAAATAAACATTAAAAAAATTATTTTAATTACTATAAATGGATTAACACTCCAATCAAAAAAGACAGGGTGTCAGAATGGATAAAAAAAAAAAAAAACAGGACCCATCTATATATTGCCTACCAGAGATTCATTTGAGACCTAAAGACACCTCCAGATTAAAAGTGATGGAGTGGGGGTGCCTGGATAGCTCAGGTGGTCAAACTCACCCTTTGGGAGATCGAGCAGTCAAAGATTAAAAATAGTTTTTGTAATTTTTAAATGTTTTTATTTCTGTCCTTTAAAAAAGTATTTAATTGAAGTATAGATGATACACATTGTTATATTAGGTTCAGGTCTAGAACACAGTGATTCAACAAGTCCGTATGTTATGCCCCACTCACAAGGGTAACTACCCTCAGCCGTCACACAGTGCTAATACCACTGCCTATATTCCCTATACTGTACTTTTTTTCCTAGTGTCCAACTTATTCCTGAAGTGACTAACAAACTGAAAAACTGAAAGTGATATCTGAACTTAATATAAATGTTGATCTCATTTACAACCATGGTCATCCAGAAAGATTTGGTTGAAATAGATGTATTTCTAACTTGCTTCTCTATTGCAAAGCATTTAGCCTCTGTATAAATGTTAATTTATGATTTAATTTTAAAGTGACATATTTTTCATAACTTCACTGATTCTTAAATAAATTAACATCAGCATTTTTCAAATAACAAAATTCATGTGTGCTGGAAGATGAATAAAACAGTACACCAAGTCATATTTTGCAAAGGAAACAGGGCAAAAAACCCGAAGTGTGGTCACTTAAGTTCTTCTCCTGAATTTCTTTCTGATTAGCTCTACCAAACTATAAAAAGGTATAAAAAGATGAGCAAGACATTGAGCTCTGTACCTAAGTATGTATTCTCCGAGTTCCTAAGTGACTCTATACTCCAAAGTAAAATTTAAAAATCACTTGGAGGGGCACCTGGGTGGCTCAGTTGGTTAAGTGTCTGACTTCAGCTCAGGTCATGATTTCACGGTTTGTGAGTTCGAGCTCCGCGTCGGGCTCTGTGCTGATGGCTCAGAGCCTGGAGTTTGCTTCGGATTCTGTGTCTCCCTCTCTCTCTGCCCCTGCTCTTCTCACGCTGTGTCTCTCTGTCTCTCAAAAATAAGTAAATGTTAAAAAAATTAAAAATAAATAAAAAATAAAAATAAAAATCACTTGGAAAAAATTCTGTCTTAACGTTTCTCCCATGGCAAAGACTAAAACAAAAACATGGTAGAGGAAACATATTTGGGAGATGATTCCAAGAAGGAGACATGAGGGAGGGGAGAGGGGAGAGGAGAGGAGGGGGACAGACTAATTTAAGAGTAGTAATAACCACTGTTGTGGAATATAGGGCTTTCTTTCTACTCAAATCCCCTGAAAAATCATAGCGCATTTTCCGTTTGAAGGTGGAAGCGAGGGCTGTCTCTTTACTTGATGTCATTCACATTTGGGGAAGGCTGGCCCTCAGCTCTGTAACTCCTCTGCGCTTAGAGGATGAGCTTGAGAATGAAGCCTGGGACTTGAGAATAGAACCTGGGGGAGACGGCAGAAACAAGGTGGGATGCAGACAAGTCCAGGTTAATATGTGCTCTTTCTTGAAGCAGATACTTCAAAAATAAATAATTAGAACTGCATAAAACTACATCAAACAAAAAGCTTCTGCACAACAAAAACAATCAACAAAATGAAAAGCCAACCTATGAAAGAAAATATCTGCAACAAGAGAACTGATAATGGTTAATATCCAAAATACTTAAGACACTCACAACTCACACACATACATATAATCTGATAAACTCGATAGTAAACAATTAATTAAAATGATCTGATTAAAAACGGGCAGAGGAACTAAAAAGAAACTTTTTCAAAGGACACATACAAATGTCTAACAGTATACAAAAAGATGCTCAACATTCCCTGACCAGCAGGGAAATGTAAATCAAATCCTGAGTGAGATATCAACTCACACCTGTTACAACGGCCACAGAGAGAGAGAAAGAGTGAGAGAGAGAAAATGAGTGTTGGAGAAGATGTGGAGTTAAGGGAACATTTGTGCATGGCTGGTGTGAATGCAAACTGATGCAGCCATTGTGGAAAACAGTAAGGAGTTTTCTCAAAAAATTAAAAATAGAAACACCATATGATCCAACAATCCAATGCATGGGTATATCTCTAAAATAATTGAAATCTTGTTCTCAGATGTTTGCATTCCCATGTTCATTGCAAAATTATTCACAGTAGCCAAAAAGTGGAAACTAATGAAGTGTATACTGACAGAAGAATGGATAAACAAAGTGTGGTATATACATACACTGGAATGTTATTTAGCCATAAGAAGGTAGGAACTCCTAACAAATACCACGGTAAGCAAGAACCTTGTCAACAATACGTTAAGTGACAGAAGCCAATCACAGAAAGAAAAAAAAAAAGACGGCATGATTCCACTTACAGGAAGGATCTCAAGTCAAACATATACAAACAGAAAGTATAATGGTTGGTGCCAGGGGACTGAAGAAAGAGTAATGGGTGACTGGTGTTCAGGGAGTACAGAATTTCAATCATGCAAGATGAAAAAAAAATTCTACAGAATTGCTGTACAACAATGTACTTACCACTAACAATACTGTACTGTAAACTTCAAAATGTGTTAAGAGGGCTCATGTCATGTTTTTTACATTGGACAAAATTGAAGGAGAAATATAAATCTTCTCTGAGAAACAAAAGCTGAAGGAATTTTGGTCACTAGTCATGCCTTGTAAGAAATATTTTAAAAAGTTCTTTAGGGAGAACATAAAGGATAAATATCAGAAAATCAGATGCATAAAGGAAGAATGTGAGATAAGGAATTTATGAAGGCAAAATAAAATGCTATTTTTCTTAACTGATCTAATAAATAACCATTTGTTTAAAGAAATAATACCAACAACATATCTGGTGATTATATCGAATGGATATATAAAATGAATGGCAGCAGTATTCTAAGATTGGGAGGTGGAGAATGGGAATCCTGTTATAGGCTAACTGCACTATCTAGGGAGTGACAGAGTGTTATTTGAAAGTCTACTTGGATTAGTTGTCTTTTGTGTGTGTGTGTGTTTTAAAAAAGATTTTAAGTAATCTGTACACCCAATGTGGGGCTTGAACTCATAACCTAGAGATCAAGAGTCACATGCTTTACTGACTGAGCCACTCAGGTGTTCCAAGGATCTAGATTAGTTGCAAACATATATTGCAACTCTAAGAAAATTAAAAAAATAAAAAAATAAAAAATAAGTGTAATTCATATGCTGGAACACAGAAAATGGAATCACCCACAAAAAATGCTCAATTAACAGAGAAATTAGAAAGAGGTGATGATGAAGCAATTCAAAGGGCTGTGAATTGAAACCATTCAGAAATATGGTAAATACTACTCAAACTATTTAAATTATTACTTCAAAAGTAAATGTCCTGGGAAACCAATGAAAATACATGAACGGTCACAAGACTTTTTTACAAGAAACCTACTTTATTTTTTTAAATTTATTCCAGTATTTTCTCTTTTTAAAAAAGTTTAGTTATTTATTTTTGAGACAGAGCACACATGTTCACACAGAAGCAGGGGAAAAGCAGAGACAAAATGAGAGAGAGAACCCCAAGCAGGCTTTGCACTGTCAGCGTAGAGTCTGACATGGGACTCCATCTCACAAACCATGAGATCAGGACCTGAGCTGAGATTAAGAGACACTTAACCAACTGAGCCATGCAGGTGCCCCAAGAAACCCACTTTAAATACAAGACAGGTAAAAAAGTGAAAGTCTGGAGAAAGATGTACCATGCTGACCAAGAAAGTTGGAGTGTCTACATTAATTTCAGAGAAAGCAGACTTCAGAGCAAGGAAATGATCTTGTATACAGAGGCACATTACATAATGATAAAGAAGTCAATTCTCTGAGAACACATTCACCTAGCAATTCAATTTTAGTTAAAATGCCACTAAGTTATTTTGCAGATATTGACAATATGATTCTAACATTTATATAGAAAGGCCAAAGACCCAGAATAGCTAACACAACACCGCAGAATAACAAAGTTAGAAGACTGACACTATTTGACTTCAAGACTTACTAAAAGTTAATACAATTATGACATTGTGGTACTGGCAAAAGAACACATAAATAGTTCAGTGGAACAGAACAAAGAACCCAAAAATACCCCAACAAAAACATTCGACTGATTCTGAACAAAGGCGCAAGTACAATTCAATGAACAAATGGGCAATTCATTGTTTTTTCAACAGATGGTACTGGATCGAGAGGACATCCATATGGAAAACAAATAGAACCCATACAAAAACCATACATCTTTCATAAAAATGAGCTCAAACTGGATTATAGACTGAAATGTTAACTGCAAACTAAATTTCTGTAAGATAACGGAAAAATTTAGGTGACTCTGGGTATGGTTCACAGACAGAACCATAAGAACCATGCTTTCACCAAAAGCATGACCCATTAAAGAAATAAAATTGATAAGTGGGAATCTACTGAAGTTAAGAAATATCTTCTATGTGAGGCGCCTGGGAGGCTCAGTCGGTTAAGCATCCGACTTCGGCTCAGGTCATGATCTCACAGTTTGTGAGTTTGAGCTCCACGTTGGGCTCTGTGCTGAAGGGTTGGAACCTGGAGCCTGTTTAAGATTCTTTGATTCCCTCTCTCTCTCTCTGCTCCTCCCTCACTCACAATCTGTCTCTGTCTCAAAAATAAATAAACATTAAAAAAATTAAAATAACTTCTATGTGAAAGATACTGTTAAGACAATGTAAAGATAAGTCACAGACTGGGAGAGAGTATTTGTAAAACTCATCTGAGGTAGGATTTATATGCTAAATATATAAAGAACTCTTAAAACTTAATGATGAGACAACAGTAGCCAATTTAAAAATGGGCAAAAGATCCTGAAAGACAACTCATCGAAGACATACAGATGGCAAAGAAGTATGTGACACAATGTGCAACACCATTTGTCATTAGAAAATTGTAAATTTACACCAGTAAATCTATTAAAATGGCTTAGATCCGAACAAGTGACCACACCACACGGAAGTGAGGATGTTGAGCTGCAGGAATTCTCACTTAGGGCTGATGAGAATGCAAAATGGTAAGGCCACCTCGGAAAACACTGGGGTAGGTTCCTATAAAGTGAAATCGAATCTGATAATATGATTCAGGGCCCATGCTCCTAGATCTTCACTCCACTGACATGAAAGCTCATGTGCACACAAAACCCTGCACATGAATGTTTACAGTGACTTTATTCCTAAGTGCCAAATACAAGAAGCAACTGAGATGGCCTTCAGTGAGTTAATGAAATCAACTGTGGGTCATCCATAAAGTGGAATATCATTCAGTGATTAAAAAGGGAAATGGGGGTACCTGGGTGGCTCAGGTGGTTGGGCGTCCGACTTGAGCTCAGGTCATGATGTCGTGGTTCGTGGGTTTGAGCCCTGCATCGGGCTCTGTGCTGACAGCGCAGAGCCTGGAGCCTGCTTGGATTCTGTGTATCCCTCTCTCTCTGCCCCTCCCCCACTCATGCTCTTTCTCTTTCTTTCTCAAAAATAAACATTAAAAAAAAGAAAAGAGAAAAATGAACTATGAAGCCATGAAAACTGGAGGAACCATGTATGTACATAGAGATTGAAGCGAAAGACACCAATACGAAAAGGATATATATTACTATGTAACACTGTGGTAAAGGTGAAACCAGACAGTAAAAGACTTGAGGGCTTGCTATGGGTTCAGGGAGAGAGAAAAACACACAAACAGGGAAAGCACAGGGATTTTGAGGGTGGCAAAACTCCTTCATACAATGCTGTAACAGATATATGGCATTAAGCCTTTTTCAGAACCCATCTAACAACACAAAATAAAAAGTGGATCTTAATGTTAATTATGTACTTTACTTACTAATAATATATCAATAGTGGTTCATTAACTGTAACCAACTTACCACACTAATATAAGAGGTTGATAATAAAACTGTGAGGGAGGGAAACCCTCTATACCATCTACTCAATTTTTCTGCAACTCTAAAACTGTTCTAAAAATACAGTGCAGTGGGGCACCTGGGTGGCTTGGTGGTTAAGCATCCAACTCTGGATTTCGGCTCAGGTCATGAACTCCCAGTTCATGAGTTCGAAGCCCCACATTGGGCTCCGTGCTGACAGTGTGGAGCCTGCTTGGGATTCTCTTTCTCTCTCTCTTTCTCTCTCTCTCTCTGCCTGTCCCCTGCTTGCACTCTTTCTCTCTCTCAAAAAAAAAAAAAACATTAAAAATAATAAAAGTGGACTGCATTAATTAAAAAATTAAGAAGTTGTTTAGCTGTAAATTTACAATTTCTGTATTTACTCTATATAGTCCGTGCTTCAGGATAATGTAATGGGATATAAAAATACAAAAACAGAATCAATTAAAATACATCAAAACACAATCAAAATGCTTTGATTGAAATTCCTTTAGTATAACAACAACAAAAATATTGACCACTGTTTTTTAAAAGATTAGGACCTGAAAATATAAAATTGTTTTTGGACAAAAAAGCAAAGCCTGGAAAGCCCAGAAACTTAACCAGAAGGGAGATTATGAGCATATTTATTTTTATATTATTCACAGTTTCTATTCAAAAGAGACATGCACCACCATCATGTAACATCAGAATCGTCCACTTCAGCAAAACTGTGTACATTTATAGATGGCCTAATTTTAGGACAACCTTTGAAAATTTGTTTGTTGTTTCCTGAAACTTTGTTTATAGAGTACTTGAATGAGACAGAATCTTAGATTTTTTTTTTTTCTATCCTGGCCATTTGCAAATGCTGATGCTAAGGGCAAGACACAGTACTAGTAGGTTTCATGAGTTTGTCTGGAAGCTCAAAGGGTTATATAATCCACTGGGTTATACTATTCCTTGGATTTCCTTTTGAAGGAAGAGATTAAACAAAACTGCTTTAATTAAAAACAGACATAAAAGCAGAATTCACTGAGAATATGTGTGGTATGCATAGGCACAGCATTAAGAGAAGTTTTAGTAGAAAATGCAACTAAAGGTGTTTTTAGGCAGAGAAGTAGAAGGAGGGAATATTTCCAAACACCAGCAGTTCTAGAAAGCACTCTTCTAGCTCCCCCTGGTACTGGAGTTTACCAAACTCACATAATGATGAGGCTGAGGGAACGACCAGCTGGATCAGAGAACTTGTTTGCACTTGCTTTTCATCCAGCCAGCCCAAACGAACGATTTTGTTCTGACAAGGATTTCTTTCATACGGGTCCTACAAACCTACAACATATAAATATCAGTGCTTTAAATAGCTCTACCAGCTTACATATACAAAAAAGAGGATATTATTAGAGTATTCATGTAGATTCAAATGTCAACATTTTGAACAGCAATTAAGACTGTTCCAGCATTTCCTTTGTAAAGTTTTATTTTCAGAGATTCATAATTCAACATAATAATCATTCCCAATATATAACTTGGCTCACAAACTCATAGGATGCAAAGGTTTTATTTTGATCTTAAAATAAAGCAAATTTGAATTTAAAGAAATGGACACAGTGTACCTCTCTTACTTTGTTTGTTATTACTCTTCAGTGTAGTAGCTATTACGATGGATTTCATTTTCTTTAGCATATGTGAGTAACAACAGGTCTTGCAATGGGCCTTTTGAATTTCAATAGTTGGTGTATATATTTTCTTGAACTCCAGATAAAAAGTACAGCATACAATTTTTATTTACTCCAAAACAAGCATGCATCGAGTAGGCATGGTGGAGGAACCAGGGACGTTCCATTTGGAGGATGAATGTCTTCAGAGGAATCTAAGATTCAGTAGCAAGTGGACTTGGTCTGTTTGGACATGGCATGGAGGAGTGAATTAAAGGCACAAGAAAACTGGGGGCACCTGGTTGGCTCAGCCAGAAGAACACGGGACTCTTGATCTTGGGGTCATGAGTTTGAGCCCCATTTTGGGTATAGAGATTACTTAAATAAAAATAAAATAAAATAAAATAATTTAAAGGCATGAGAAAATGATTGAAACAGCAGAAGGAAAATACTCTTTTAAGTAAATTTGTCCAGAGAGGGTCACCTCAGTAAGATCTCTTCCTAGAGATGTTGGGGAGCTGTAGTGCCAAAGCAGTACTTGAGATTCCTTCAAATTGTGAAATCCTAAAAATTAAAACAATACTTCAAAATTTTGTGGAGCATAAAGAAAATCAGAATATGTGGATCTCAAAGATATTGTTCCAGAATAGGTAAGACCTTACCATTGCTTTCAACCACTCTCTTCCCAACAATTTCAAGGTGCCTGGGAGTATGAAACATCTGGACTAAAACTATGGAATATATTTGCAGGATTAGTATCTAAAATTGGGACTGCCACTAAAAGTTTCATGGTATAATGTATTTCTGAAATTGTTGATATATTGCTCTTCAAGTTTGATATTAGTTCACATTCCCATAGTGTAAGAGAGTGCTTATTTCCTCACTGCTCTCTAACACTAAGAATTAGTACATTTGAAACTGTTTAAAGTGGTTCTTACTATGCCCTTTCATATATTTACTATTTTAAAAGTAGGCTTCAAGCCCAACGTGGGGCTTAAACTCACACCCCTGGGATCAAGAGTCAGATGCTCTACCGACTGAGCCAGGCAGCCACCCCTTAACTATGTCTTTTTTAAACAGAGATGAAATTCACAAGATAATGGGATCATTTTATCATGAACAAGTCAGTGACATTTAGTATATTCACAAGGTTATACAACTATCGCTTCTTTCTAGTTCCACAACATTTTCATCATCCCCAAAAGGAAAATCCCATACCCATTAAGTACTTGCATTTCAGTCCTCATTCCTCCCAGGCCCTGGCTACCAACAATTTGATTTCTGCTTCTATGCATCTATCTATGATAGAGGTTCATATAAATGGAATCACACAACAGGTGACATTTTGTGTCCAGCTTCCATCACTTGGCATGTTTTCTAGGTTCATTTACACTGTGTTACGTATTACTGCTTTTTCCCTTTCTATGACTGAGTAATATTTCATTGTATAGATATTCAACACTTTGTATCACTCCACGATCACCTGAGATAAAAAAAGCATCTTTTGATGTTGTAAAAAAATAAGCATGACTTGCACTTTATTAAGGCCCTCATAGTAAAGAAGGTATATAGGTTTATAAAATCAGGCACATTTTTATCAATCTTATATTAACTGGTTTCAACTTTGTTTCTATGTTATTATTCTAATTATCACTTTCTATTTAATATATTTGTGTCTCTAATGTCTAACCTTTGATGGATCAATAATTTATCTGGCATTCAAACAGATTTAATCATCTAGTTTTATAGGTCTCATGCGGAGGTACAAGAAGCAAAAGGCATGCCCAGGATTAAGAACAAAAGTTAAATGTTCTCAGTGGATTATTCATCTTTCTCTACTTTCAGTAGGGAACCAATGCTCATTGTCACACCTGCAACTATCAGCAACTGCCACTACTTTTTCAAGTATGATTCAGTCCCCCCTCTACCACCATTCCCATGCAAAACCTGTCATGATGTCTCTCAGATACCATATGTCCAATGGGCAAACTACATTACACCCACAAATTTTAACTTCTGGCTTTAATTGAAATCTCATTGACTTTCTAACATGACCTCTTCCACAAACGTATCAAAATAAAACTGGGTTCAGCTTCTGTATTTGTTTCCTTCCCAACACAGGTTTCTCGCTCCTGGGAAATCCTCAAAATTCAAACTATTCTCCCTTGGTCCAAATTGTTGTTTCCCATAGTTTTTCTACTTTCCTCATGTGTGACCACAGATCTTCTGCAGCGCACACCATTAGGCGATACCCATCTTCCTTGCCTTCATTTGCTTCACCAGCAGTCGTGGCCCCTCCCTGCCAGCCATTTAGCTCCTGGTTTTCTAGGTTCCTCAACTATTAGAACTATTAGAACTATTCTAACTATTAAAACTATTCTGGATGGTTTTGGTATACAATTGGGTGTGAGCCATGAAGCAAGCCACCCAGATAACCCATTTAGAAATAACATCCCATTCAGCTATTAAGAGGGCACTTCGCTGACAACCTACAGCAGCAGCACCTTGAGCACCTACTGTAATGTGTGACTTAAGGCCATGTTCCTGCAGGGAAGTCCCCAGGCAATTACTAAGGATAGTGAGGTTACTAGGTCCTTGCCCTCTCTGACTAAGACAGTACTCCTGTAAGGGTCACTCTTTGCTCTAGACCTATTACCTTGGTTAAAACATCATCACAACTGCATTGAAGTCTGAACTTCCCTTTGAAGCTTCCTTCTCTCTTTTCCTTCACAGGTGTAAGATGTGTTTTTTTGGGGGGTGGGCACATGAGTGGCAGAGGGGTGGAAGGAGGGAAAAGGTAGAAGGGAGGGGAAGAGGGAGAAAGGGAAGAGGAGGGGGAGGGGGGGGGGGAGGAGGAGGAGGAGGAGGAGGGGGAGAGAATCCTAAGCAGGATTCACACTCAGTACAGAGCCCCATGCAGGGCTCAATCTCATAACCCTGGGATCATGACCTGAACCAAAATCAAGAGTCAGAGGCTCAACCAACTGAGTCACCCAGGCACCCCTACATGTGTCAGATATGTTTTATGGTCTGAAGATTTCCCTGACCAATCTTGTGTCCTCTTTCACAGGAACTGTCCTCCCCTATAACACTCTGGGACTCCCAACTGCACAATGGTGTGGGTTTAGCAGAGGAAATGATCGGACACATTGGATGTTCAATTCAAGCTCCCAGCTACCCTCTTCTTTACCACTTAGTGGTCTTTACCTAGATCTTATTTTAGTGACCTAATCACACATACACACCCTAAATGCTGGTATAACCAACAATTACAATATTCAAAACATCACTTCAAAGTATCCCAACCTCCAGTCATTTGCATTTATTTATGTTACTCTTATTCAAACAGTTCCTTATTTATTAAAGCCCCATTATATTCTTAAAGAGACAGGTCTACAGCCATTTTAATTAGAAACACACAAAAGGTAATGTCTAATATTAATATAACTAGTAAAAACTCTGGAATTGCTTTATTTGTAAAATCTCCCTTTGTCTAGTCACAGTGTGGTTATGGTAGAAAGATAGTAACAGGAAAGGGTGTTTTGGTCTCCAAACCCTCTGTCTTGATTTAGCATTTAGCTCATTCCACTAACATGATAACACTACTGTGGGTGTAAGTGTGTATTAACTTTAAACCTTCACATTAAGGCCCTAAGGAAGGATCAGGTGCAGTAATAGTTTCATATAACAAATGCAGTTGTCATCTGGAACTGTCGCCCTCTTGTGGACAGATGTAAAATTGCTATTTCTCTCTGGTTTCATGGGCTCTGTGGAGGCCATTTTTGTCTCTATCCCTGTTACCATTCATGAAGGGGATCCACTACATGACACGCCGCAGGAATTCCAATGGGGTGATAATCACTTAATCATTATGAGACGTTAATTCTTTTCCCCAAATAACTTTCTGTCCTCTTTGTCTCCCCTTCAGCTTTTAGCTAATACAAGAGACTTTTCCTGAACAGTCTCCAGGGTGCAGCAAAAACTAGTTCATCATGTTTATGAAATGCAATGACATCTATCGAGCTACCAGAGAAATTCCCTTAAAGCACCCTCTCAATACATTTGTGGTTGGAAGGCGGTACCCCCTACTCCTCTCATTTGATGAAGGAAGCATGGACTCCCAATATACTGACAGCTCTATACAAAAGAATCTCTTAAAAGATCCTTACACATTTCCTGTTTCTCTAGCCTTATATATCCTACTAGGGAAAATGAAGGGTGTTATTTGTTTGATTTTTCTTTTTGTTTTTTCTATTTTTTGTTTGTTTTTTGGTTTGGTTGTTGTTTTAACTCACAAAGCTTATTTTTGGATATCTGCAGATACATTTTAGATTTTAAAACAATTTCCCTTGACAACCTCCATGTGATGTTTCTCACAATTCACTTTGATAACTTTTATATTTCAAACATCTCTGTCAGTACTTCCCAAATATTATCATGTTAAATATGATAAACTTTAAACATACAGAAGAGTTCAGAGAATAACATAACATCTAGGTACCCATTAGCCCAAACTAGCAAACCATAACATTTTTTCCATAGCTATGGTTTTCAATTTTAATTTTTTTTAACATTTATTTAGTTTTGAGAGAGGGAGAGAGAGAGACAGAATGCAAACAAGGAAGAGGCTGAGAGAGAGGGAGATACAGAATTGGAAGCAGGTTCCAGGCTTTGAGCTGTCAGCACAGAGCCTGACATGGGGCTCCAACTCATTAACTGTGAGATCATGACCTGAGATGAAGTCTGACAAGTAACCGACTGAGCCACCAGGCGCCCCTGGTTTTCAATTTTTATATGGAGTATTTTGTTGCCAGTCAGAGATTCTCTGCTGATTTAGGGACATCATTCCTACCTTTCCAGTTCAGGCTGGAGTGAGGGAATTTTTGCTGTATCTTGGTAAGCTTTAAAAATGCAAACCTTAGCCTTCAAATGAGTTTTTAAGTTGTATAAAGTTCTTTCTGGGTTCCCTATCACCAACCCAACAACCGGTTCAATGCTATGGCCCTATCTTTTCATTTACTCTTTGTTTCTGGCACTTGGAGATTTTTCTTTCTTTCTTACAAGTTCAGCAATACAATTTGCTATTGTTATACTTAGTCTGGAATTTTTAAGAGTTTATAGCATTGGGGGAGTTTTATGTTAATTCAGACAGTCTCATGTCAGAACAAGAAACCCTCATTCATTCCTGCACTTACTCTACCCTCGCTTTCAAAATAATACAATGCACTTTTTGAGGACATCAGCCTTGTTCATATTGAGAAATACAGTGAAGAATTATGCCTATCATTCTCTTATTAGACTGGCTGGAGGCACCAAACACATTTGACCATCCTATGTGAAAAACCCTCTGTCATGGTCTTCCTAATCTGTGATTCCTTCTTTTGCCTTCTCCATTATATGCTTGATGTTCATGTCTAAGTGTTCCAGGGTCAGGACCCTGCCCTTCTCTATTCCTCACCTTTATTACAAGATTATATGATGTGGACTGAATAACTGTTCCTAAATGTCCACTTCTCCTTTGCCACTAATAAGATTATTTATTGCTGTCCAATGATGGGTGACAGGTAGTGCTACCCTGTGCGCAGAGCATTCTTTTTTATTCCATATGACTTGCATTAACCAAGGAAATGTGAACAGGAGCAGTGAACGCCAATGAAGAGTCAACACTTAAAAGTGACTGCATTCCCACAAGGTTTCTTCCTCATTCTGTCATTGCTTTGAAGCTACGACTACCCAGAAGCTGTTCCTTCAGCCTAATTCTTCTCCGAATGAAGAAGATATAGAGAAAAGGGCTAAGCAAAGCCCAGTAGAGCCACAGCTGTCTCTCTTTACAAAAATAACACATGCGGGAAATAAACTATTTTGTGGTGGTTAGTCACTGAAAGGTTCTGGTTGTTTGTGACTGCAGCATAATACAATACAAACTGCTACGAAAACCATCTCATCACCCAAAACGTAGTTCTCCAATCCTAAACTATGGACTGTGCCTTGTTTAAGTAACTTCTTACTGATGTCTCCAATTAGTAAAAATGTGATCATTAGATATAGAAAGATAAGCTATTAAGAAAGATTAAAAAAGAAAAGTACTACTTGATAAATGACTATGACTTTTTATGATCACAGGAAAACTACTGTCCATTAATTGTCACAATTATTAATTAGCATGCATAAAGGAAATAATGTTCCCCTATTCACAGATGTGGCCAATATCCTTTGAAATATGTCAAATATGAAACTCTCTCCCCAGGTTTTCTTTTAAAAAGTCTAAAACATTTACTAGTTGCAATAAAGCAATTTTACTAACAAAATTTAGTCACTGAAAGGTATGTGTTCAAGTTTCTAAGGACCATTGACCCTTTTACATAGGGTCAGAGGGATATTTTTAAACTATTTTTATGTTTAACCCTATATGGTAGATATTATTAAAATTATTTAGAAAGATTAGTACTAACACTTGAATAAACTTCATGAGTTATATATATACCAGGTCAAAATAAGAGATCATAGTTTTTGACATAATGATTATCACTGGTAGACATGTGATTTGATCCCAAAACCAACACTTAAACAAAGTGCAATGGTATTTGTATGAACAGGTTGAGTAAATTACACTCTAATTCCTTAACATTTATTCTCTTCGCTCATAGATTAAGTTTTTATTCTCAAGTAGTATACAAACACAATTAATGAAATAAAAATGAAATATTTTTGTTTGAACAAAAAACCTGAAAATTCAGTCATTCCTTTGAGATAGAATAAATGGGAACATGAAGTGATAACCAGTGAGAAGGAAGACCGGCTTTTCTTTGAGTATGTAGGTGAATTCACTATCCATAAACATGTAAAACACTAAACTAGAACTAGAAGCTTTAATTATCAAACTTAGGAGTATTACTGAGTGTAACTTCACAAACCATAGTGTACTGTAAGACCTTTCTGTCATGTATGAGTGTGAATACAATTATTTTATTCCAAAAATGATTCCAAAATTTTACAGAGATATATGTAAAAGAAATCAATGAGAACTTATGGAAGAAGGGAAGTTGAAAGCAGAACAATAAAAATTCCAAAGGTTTTGAATGTTATATTGAAGATCAACATAGTATCAGCCAAACAAAACAGGAAAACATGATTAGCGGTATTATAAGGTATCTTAAGTATTACAAAACATTCTAGTTACTTTTAACCGAATTCACATATGAAAGCAACTGAAAAAACTTCAAGGATTTTACTTTAGTACTGATGTAGGAGAGAAATCTGATAGGCTGTTCTAATAATCCTTACTGCTGTTCTTTGCTATCTGTACCTCTTCTCCTTCCTAGAATACATGGGAACCCGAAATTTCTTGGTCTCCTAACTTTGAATGGGACAATACAGCCAGTTGTAATCCATCAGTTTTTGGTATAAGACATATGAATTACTTTTGGGCTATAGTGTTTAATTCTTGGTATAAAATCCTCTAAGAGATCTCTCTCCCTTAGGCTCAGAGATGAACAATATTTGAGATGGCAGAAACCTTATCTGTCTTATTCTCTGAGTGACTAAGATGAACAAGGATCCTCCCTTCAAACTGTACTGAACATGAAACCTAGACAGAAATACACCTTTATTTCAAGCAAGTGAGATTTAGGACATTGTTTCTTAGGCGGTATAGCCCAGTCTATGCTAACAGGTACAGTCTAGATAATGTGGTTACTTATCTTCAATAACAACCCTAAAAACCAGTATTTTTTAAAAGATCAATAGTATGAATAAAAGCAAAAACAACACAATGATTACTGCTTGGAGGAACAAACTTTTTGTGACCAGCACACTCAATTATATTATGATTTAATCCAAGAATTACTCTTAGAGAACTGCTATAAAATGATACATAATTCAAACTAAAAATATGAGTAACATGTAAAATTAATTTAATAAGATTTTTTAATCCAATATACATGAAATATGATCCTTTCATCATATAATCAATATAAAATATTAATAATATAATACTTTACATTTTCAAACTAAGTCTGTGAAATCCAATGGATTTCAAATGTGTCTAATTACATATATGACATACCTCAATTGAGGCTGGCCACATTTCAAGTGCTCCATTACCACATGTGGCTAGTGACAACAGTATTAAAGAGTACAGCTTTATAGGCTATCATGAAATAAATGATATGCAAAGTCTTCAGGTCTCCTTTTATAAATTTTACTTTATCATCTGTGCTTTTAATAGATTATGACTAATAAAGGTATTTAAGGTTATATTCTGTTACAAGAACACAGTGTAGAGATATCCTTTATAGCTAAATTTAAATATATCTATATACTTTGTAAATGAATAAAATGTACATGTAAAACCTTATCCAAAAATGGAATAGCCTAAACCTGGGACCTGCCTATATATATATGGCAATATGACCTATACATTAAAGTTGGCCCAGCAAGAACTACTGGCAGTCAGGATCAACATTTTCCTTGAGATATCAAGTGAGACTTTTTTGCATGCAGAGACAGGTGGGAATTTAGGGTACAAAGTCTCTCATGTGTAAAGTGTAATCACAATAATTTCAGATCAAATATATTCAATATATATGTAACCAATTTCTACAACCATAAAAGATCCATCAATTATCTGTGTATTTTAAGAGCTAATGAATCTCCCAAAATAATCTCATTTTTTAAACTTTTTACTTATTTATTTAATTAGAGAGCACATGTGAGCAGGGGAGGGTCAGAGAGGGAGAGAGAGAATCCCAAGCAGGCTCAGCACTGTCAACACAAAGCCCTACGTGGGACTCCATCTCACAAACCATGAGATCATGACTTGAGCCAAGATCAAGGGTTGGATGCTTAACCAAATGAGTCACCCAGGTGCCCTAAAAATTCTATTCTTTTTTTAAAAAATTATTTATTTTGAGTGAGACAGAGACAGAGACAGCACAAATGGAGGAAGTACAGAGAGAGAGGGTGAGAGAGAATCTCAAGGAGGCTCTGCACTGCCAGCACAGAGCCTGATGTAGGACTCAAACCCACAAAGCTGTGGCATCACGACTTGAACCAAAACCAAGAGTTGGACACTTAACCAACTGAGCTACCCAGGCAACCTCTGCAAATTCTATTCTTAAATAAAATGATCTGACTTACAACAGAACATTGCTAAATAAAAATAATATTTGAGAATTGTGTCAAAAATAATTTTTATTTTAGAATAGGTGAGTATATCATTCTTTCTAATGGTCATTATACAGCAAGCAGAGCAAAAACCCAAGCCATTATTCTATAGGAAAATATCCATTTTGATATTTACTTCACTGGACAGAAAATATAACTAGCACATTCAGGATGGTTTTCAGTCAGTAATATAAACGTGAAAAAGAAGATAGGGATGCAGAAAATACTACCGTCTTATTCCACCACAAATGATTACTAAGTTTGACCAGAGTATTTCTCAGTCATTTTGACTTTTGGAGAAACTGATTTAAGTAGCTGAGGGCCAATATTGATTTGGTACAGTAAATCTTTTACACAACGTAAAAGACAAAGGAAAAAAAAAACAGTAAAATGTCACCATATTCGGTGTCTAATAGATTTTTCCATTGGGTGGTAAAGAATAAATGTGATTACTGAAGAAACTTTGTTTAAGCCAAATTGATTCTCATGTAAAAGATTAGCCAAATAATCCAAAGTGGACTGTCATTTAGAAAAACTAGTTAGACTTAACTGAGTATTCTCTCATATAAATAATGGAAATTAAAAAATTAAAAAAAAATTTTTTTGATTTTCATTCCAATTGACACAGATTCCAAAGGAAATCTTTACCAAAATTTGTCTTAGACTTTTAAATGAGTTACTGTTCTGGTTATTTATTGCTATACAACAAATTACCTCAAAATGCAGTAAAGTAAAACAGGTGATTTATTTTGCTCATGAATCTGTAGGTCTGGAAATACAGAAATACTCTGAGTGGTCCTTCCCTGGGAACTCTCATCTCTCAACAGGGACTGCAGTCATCTGAAGTCTTTACTGGGATGGACGTCCAAAATGACCCATTTTACAAAGCTGGAGCTAATGTGGATTTTCCTGCTGGGAGCTTAGTTTGGGTAGTGGACTGGAGCACCTTAAGAGCCCTCCCCCTTGCATGTTGGTCTCAGAATAGACTTTTCTTTTATACAGTGGCCTGCTTGTTGTTGTTGTTAACCTAAGTACAACTGACACACAATGTTGCATTTATTTCAGGTGTATAACACAGTGAGTCAACAACAAATGAGAAGTAATAAATGAATTCAATAAAGTTCCAGCATACAGAATTAGTACACAGAAATATGTTGCTTCTCTATGCACTAATAACAAAGTCTAGGAAAAAAAAAGTTAAGAATCTCACTTACAATTGCACCAAAAATAATCAAACACCTAGGAATAAACTTAACCAAGGATGTGAAAGACTTACACTGTGAAAACTCTTAAACAGTGGTAAAAAACAAACAAACAAAAAGATTGAAAGCAAAGGCAATAGAACGGTATACTGTGCTCATGAATGCGAAGGATTAATATTGTTAAAATGTCCACACTACCCAAAGCAACCTACAGATTCAATGCAATTCCTAACCAAATACCAAGAGTATTTTGCATGGAACTAGGACAAATAATTCAAAAGTTTATATGCAATCATAAAAGACACCAAAAAGCCAAAGCAATCTGGATAAAGAACAGCAAAGAGGAAGGTATTACAATCCCTGACTTCAAATTCTATGGTAATCAAAACAACATGGTACTGGCAGAAAAAGAGACATCTAAATCAATGAGACAGAATAGACATTCCAGAAATACATCCATACTTACATATCAGTTATTCTACAGCACAAGAGGCAAGAATATCTCAAAGGGAATGGACAGTCTCTTCAATAAATTCAAAATGGATTAGAGACCTAAATGTGAGGTCTGAAAGCATAAAACTCCTAAAAGAAACCATAGGCTATAATCTCTTTGAGATCAGCCTTAGCAATATATTTCTAAATAGGTTTCCTAGATAAGAGAAACAAAAGGAAAAATAAACAATTAAGACTGTATCAAACTTGGGGCACCTGGGTGGCTCAGTCGGTTAAGTGTCCAACTCTCGGTTTCAGCCAGGTCATGATCTCATGGTTTCTGAGTTTGAGCCCCATTGTAAGTGCAGAGACTGCTTGAGATTCTCTCTCTCCCTGCCCTTTCCCTGCTTGCAACCTATCTCTATCTCAAAATAAATAAACTTAAAAAAAAAAGGATTATATCAAACTAAAAATCTTTTGCACAATGAAAGAAACCATCGACAAAACAAAAAGGCAAACTACTCAATGGGAGATGATATTTGCAAATGTTATCTCCAATAAGGGCTAATATCAAACATATATAAAGAATTTATATAACTCAACAGCAAAAATAACCTGATTAAAAATGGGCAGAGAACATGAATAAACAATTTTCTCAACACATAGAGATGGCTGACAGACACATGAAATGATGCTCAACAGCACTAATCATCAGGGAAAGGTAAATCAAAGCCACAACCTTGTACTTATCAGAATGGATGAAAAAAAAAAAGACAGGAAATAACAATTGTTGACAAAGATATGGAGAAAAGGGAACCCTCATACACTGTTGGTGGGAATGTAAAGGGTTGGTGGGAATTGCAGTCACTATGGAAAGCAATTATGGAGTTTCCTCAAAAAAATTAAAAATAGAACTGCCATAAGATCCAGTAATTCCACTACTGGGTATTTACCCAAAGAAAACGAAATCACAATTTCGAACACATAGACACACCCCTATGTTTGTTACAGCATGATTTACAATATCTAAAATATGGAAGCAACCTAAGTGTCCATCACTAGATGAATGGATAGAGAAGATACGTGTGTGTATGTGTGCACACACATACGTTTTACTAACCCATAAAAAAAAAAAGATAGTATAACACTAAGTTTAAAAAGTCAGAGAAAGGCAAATACCATATGATTTTACTTACATGTGAAATCAAAATACAAAATAATTGCCTGACTTCTTAATGATCTATTAATGGAAGTCCGGTAGCAACCAGTCTCCTGAGTTTATCAGTTAATGCAGTTACAAGTCTTCCCACATGCAGGGGAGGGAAACTGACCCACCTCTCCATGGGAAGCATATTTTGAAATTGTCACAATTTAATATATAAAGAAGTACTGAAATGATCCAGTCGGAAAGAGATTAAATGGACACATGTCAGGATCACTATACTCCTGCTAATACACTACTCATTTATAAACACATATATACATATAAGCATTTTACTTTTGAGTATGAAATAAAGATGAAAACCAGATGACACTTACATATTTGCCCTTAGCTGCCTGTTTTCTCATAAATACACTATGAACATCTTCCAGATAAGAACTTACAGATGTATCATCTTCCCTTAAATGGTTAAGGACTATTTTATTGTGTGAATTTATCTTATTTTACTTGATGAGTGTCATTTGGATGAGTAATCAACTTAATTCCATATTTTTACCAAAAAATAGTAAACAAAAACATAAATATATGTATGTGAGTTATTTCTAAAAGATAGATTCCTGGAAGTAAAATAACTGACTTTAAGTTGTGTTTCTTTTATTTTATTTTTATAGATCTTGCTAACTCACCTTCTTCCTTCCCAGCATATTGCCTCAATTGATACTTTCACCAACAGGGTATATATGTGCCTAAGCAACACAACAGTGGTTATTATGTATCTTAAAAATTTTTACCTAGTGGGTGAAATGTAATAGACTTTCATTTAATTAGTATTAGGATTGATGGTATGTCAGGAAGTATTTGTGAAGTATTTAGATTAATTGAAACTTTAATATAGACTCAAAATGATTATGTTTTAGTATTCCTACAAAATAAAACATGAAACCTTGCTACCTCAAGTAGGTTTTGCTTTAAAATAACTTCCTTTAAAAATTTTAGAGTTGTGGGGTGCCTGGGATGCTCAGTTGGTTAAGCATCTGCCTTTTGATTTTGGCTCAGGTCATGATCTCACGGTTCATGAGTTTGAGCCTCAAGTCAGGTTCTGCACTGGTAATGGGGAACCTGCTTGAGATTCTTTCTCTCCCTTTCTCTCTCTACCCCTCTCCTGTTCATGCATGCTCTTTCTCTCTCAAATAAACTTTTTAAAAAAGTTAAAGTTGCATTCAAATTTTTGAATTGAATGAGGAACTTTATCCTCTTAAATGCAACTGAAACTAACTGAGCAATTATTCTGTTATATCCAAGTAAATATCCAAGAAACATTTACTGAAGTAGGAGTCCAAAAGCCATATGGGGCACCTGGGTGACTCAGTTGGTTAAGCGTCTGACTTTAACTCAGGTCATGATCTCATGGCTCATGAGGTTGAGCCCCATGTCATGCTCTGTGGTGAGAGCACAGAGCTCGCTTTGGATTCTGTGTCTCCCTCTCTCTCTCTGCCACTCCCCTACTCAAGTGTGCTCTCTCTCTCTCTCTCTCTAAAATAATAAACATTAAAAAAAATTTTAAAAGCCATTTGAAGTGTGAATAGGGTATACATTGATATGGCTTAGTTACTTAATTGAAGGTTCGTAACACATTCTTGATAGTTTAAAACATGTATTTAGGGAATTATAATTTCAATAATTACAGTTTTAAATTTTCTACTTGTTCAAGTACAGTGTTGGTCTAATAATAAACATACTCTCTTGACTACAGATTATGGAGCACTGAAGTAATATTTTCGTAAGCGTAAGCTCAGGTGAATGCAGACAATAACACCTCCATGCTGGGGTTGTTGGTGGTGAGGGGAAATGGATCCAGCCAAACACAAGCTGAATTGATCATCAATGTAAAGAGAATAATGTTTTTGTTAAAAACAAAAAACAAAACAAAGCAAAACTTTCACTAAAAATGTGTAATAAAACATTACAGCAATTCAATGAAACTAGCCTTGCAGGATTTTGGTCTGCTTTGTTGACTGACTGCTGTGAATGCAGTAAAAAGAGAAATGGCAATTACTGCAATTTTCTGAGTGCTTTCAAACAATTTCACCAGTACTCTAGCTGCTCATGTGGGTCTTACCATCCCCCTTTGAAGGAGTTATATTCCAATTATTCTGCGGCCACAGAGAGTGGGTTGTTCTCAAATTGTTATAATTTAGAATCAATATTTTCTTCTATGTATGCAGTTAAGATGATCTAAGGGGAAAAGATCTATTTGGTAAAATACAATACTGAAGGAAAAGATATTCAGAGAGTACTCTCACCGTCAAAACTCATGTGCTAATGGCTGCCGAAAAACAATACTTTGAAAACAAACATAATACATTGCAACTAAATGCTTTCTAAAATTATATTTGCTTTTCCTATTAATTCCAAGCAAGCTCTGTATCACACAGATATATATCATTCACAACCCCAAGATACTTTAATAAAAAGGTGTGAATTTTGATTTTTTAATCAATCTACCATTGCAGCTCAGAACTGTTTTAAGAGAAAGATATCAAAGAATATTAGTGCATTTGTTTTCTTTGAAATACTCTATCTTACATGACATAATAATCATCCTATATATTTTCAGTTTTACACCAAGTTAATAAATGATTCTCTAAAAGCCCATGTGGAAAATGCTCAATGGCTTCATGAGATGATTCTATATCTTAGGTTTTGAAGATTAGGGGCCCTTGGAACTTGTCTTCTGGTGAATCCATGTGGGAAGGGAGGAAGAGCAGGAGAGAGAGGCAGTGCCAGCTCTCCGTCATTCCAAATATCCCCTCTGAGACATTCCAGTCCCAGCTGAGCAACCCTGGGAAGAAACACTATGTGGAGCATATGAATGGCTCACTGAGTTTGGTCGGCCCACAAGAACAATGCCTACCAGAAGGCAGACACTACTTAGTTACTGGGATTACTGAGAAAAACCAACAAAAGGTTCTCATTTCATGGAGTATACGGACCGTTAGGAGCGATTGAAGAAATGCAAATACAAAAAAAAAAAAAAAGATTTAGAAAATCTATTATGTTAATAGTAGAGCAAATATCCCAGCCATTTTCAGAGCTTGCAAAAAACAGTCTTCAACAAAAATGGAAGCCTTCTTTTTATGTAGTGGGTCCATTTACAACAAAGACATTTTGTGAGAATCCTGATGCTTTAATGTACAATTTCTGCTTTGGAAAAAGCATTTTATTCTGGAAAACTGACTTCTTCTTTGGGGCCAAACTACACTGGCTTCTGTAGTTATGCTATTTCATAAAATAAAAATTGTGGTCAGCACTCTAAACTTTGCCACTGAAGGAGGAACTCAAGACTGGTTTCTATTCCTCCCATCCTGTTAAGTGAAGTAGTCCAGGACATCCATTCTCCTCTAGACACTCAGATGTTCCTCAATAGGCTCAGTACTATTTTAGAAAGCCCTTCTGAAAAACCTCAAACTGAAGACATGGAATCTGCTACAGTGTGAAAACACCGAGAGGCCATGTTTGGTTTCCCATGTAAAGGAAGATCGAGTGATGTGGTGTAGACCTTGTCATATAATCTGCCTAGACGCTTCCCAGCAATGGAGAAGAAAAGAAAACACACTCCTTTCAGGGCACCTGTGGAGAGGGAAGACTGAAGATTTCACTCAAATACCATGGAATTGTTGATATTAGAACTGAAGCTGCTAATATTTAGAGAGAAACTCAACTTGCTCTAAGTGGCTGAGTTGAGATTCTGCTTCAGTGAATTACTACATATTTTCAACATAAATAATAAATAGGAGATAGTTTTAGTAAAAGTACAATGCATTTACTTAATCTCCACACTGCATATGGAAAACTGGAGCCATGATAATAAACATTTTTAAATGTTTCCAAACTCATTAACAGACTTTCAGCTTGACTTTTGAGTATATTTAAATTTTAAATAACTGGTAACAATCGTAAAATGATTACTTCTTTTGATTGTGACTACCTATTCCCAAATGAACAGTAAGTGTGAGTACATGATGGATTATTAGCAGCCATTAGACCTAATAGACAGTGGAAATCCACATGTTATTTCATGACATATTAAGACATGGAAGCAGAAGAGAAATGCTGCCTAGGCTATGTAACAACTTCGTATGAATGCCTATGGACAAGGACTGGGCACGAAGACTGAAATGTATACAAGGAGATGATTTGGGGAAATATTTCTTTTACTGTTTCAACAATGCATAGTAACCTACAATCAGAACAAAACTCATACAATTAAAAAAATAGAATTATGTATTTGACTACTTCCTGTGGTGGTGAAATTAAAAATTAATTTAATGTAAGTTGTCAGTTCTTTTTCTGGAATGTGATGAGAGTGGAAATTAGCATGAGTGTCCTGAGTCTTCTCTTACTTAACAAAATGGATTTAGTACCCTAAAGAAGGGTAAACGGGGTATATTTTTTAAAAGTCATATAAGATGCATGATTATGTCCATTTCTATCTCATAATCTTTGTGACCTTAAGCTTTTTCCCCACTCAGCTAATATCCATAAAATGCAGAGGATATTAATGTCTGACCTACCAAATAGGCACATTTGTGGTGATGATCCCACGACAGAACAATGCACTTGTCACCAGCACTATTTCATAAGGATATGTGTTGTTTTATGATCTGAATAAAATCACTTATTTAGGGAGACCCTATCAGATTCCTGAGGCCATTCTGCCCCTAATCTACATGTTCACATGCTTGATTTATCTTGGCTTCTTGTTAGGAAAAAGCTATGTTTTAGACTGTGTGTAATTCGGGACCCTAACTATAACTCACCTCTTTTCTCCTTCACATGTCTACACATGACTAATGTGGTGACTGAAAATCACTAACCTAGCCTACTGTTTTCCAACCGATGAGTTTGAAACCTCAGCTACTCATTTGAGCACGTTCAGTTAGTTACTCTTTCCTGTCTCAGCCTGCTTTCTTCCACGATTCTTCCACGATCCTTCCACTCATGCCTGTAACATCCACTTAACATCCTCTCCGTATCTGCCTCCATCAGGGACAGGGAGCCCATAACACTGGCCCTACAACTGGACACATGAGACCAACACATTTTCTCCTCTTTCAGTTTCAGTAAGTTTTCAATGGCAAAATTATAAGATATATAAAATGTACATCATGATGATTTAATATACATATACTGAGAGAAAGGATTCCTTCCATCCAGTTAATTCATAGAGTCATTGCATTTCATATGTACTTTAAAAATTTTGGGTGAGAACATTTGAATTCTAATCTTTTAGCAAATTTCAACTATGCAATACAGTGTTATCAACTATACATATTTTCATTAACACTTGCTGAAAATGTTCTTTTAAAAATATGTTTCACCTCCATTAGTGTATCCTGCAAACCCCAGCCACCTTACTCTCTCTGGACTCTTATTCTGTCTGCAGAATTCAACAACTTTAGCAAGTTCTACCTGGGTTGCCCACCCTATACCATGGTTTGGACACTGTCTCGAAGCAATAACCAGGGATAATCACAGAGCTAATCTCACTTGTTTGCGGTTTCTAAAGAATCAATGCAATTTTCTGCTTGGTATCCAATGTCTTCAAAACCATTTTATTTTTTTTTAATTACTTCTGGATTGTTTCTGGTCAAAGAATAAATCTGTCCCTGACTTCATCTTAGAAGAAGTGCCAGAGGACCTAATAAACATTTTAAAGAATGTTAAATCAGTGTTTCCCTGCCTCATTATTGTCTTCTGTCCAGTAACTCTATACCAATGCGTTACTCAAAGAAAGACAAGTGCCATTACATCAGCTGAGGTGTATCTCTACCATCTTACACCTGAAGGCAAGTTAAGCTTTGGAGATGATTCCACTTTTCAAAAACTGGTTAATGCTATGGACCTTCCTCCTAGAAAAAAAAACTGAATGCACTGAATGCACTGAAATCTAAGCTTATGTGTTAAAGAGCTCAAAGATCTATGGAAGTTTAATCACAAATCGTAATCGGAGATCTTAAGTGCCATTTAGCAGTTGTGGAGACAGTATCACTCCTCTCACCACTAACCTATTCTCTGGTCATTTTTACACAAAAATGCTACTTTTTCACATGCAAAATTAAGGTATGCCTCATTCTTTCCATGAATAAAGAGAAAAAGACAACAAATGTTTGAAGAAAGCTTCAAACATGAAGGAGACAAAACTAAGCTCCAAGTAGATAAAAATGATGTAGGAAAAAAAGATAATGCAGGCAAAGGAAGAAAGTTCAAAAAATATACTTAGTATCTTCAGAGAAATAAGAGAAAATGTTGATACATTCACTGGAGATACTATGTGCAGGGAACTGGAAAAGAATGCATATGAAGAAGGATATCAAGAAATAGTTGTCTTAGAAACTCAAACTAACAGTGCCAAAATAGAAATTCAGTAAGATATAGTCAATAAAATCTCCTCCAGATTAGAAAGAAGGCAAAGATGCAGAAAGTAGGAGAGAATTGGTAACACTTTCAAAGCGTCAAATCAGAAAATTCATACCTGACTTGTAAAAGTTATATATATAAAAAAAAAAAAAGTGCAGTATGAGAAAACCACTGAGAGAGGTAAACATCAGGTTAGCCAGAAATGAGAAGCAGAAATATCACTATAAATGGACCCAAGGAGCCCAGAAGACAAAATACTGAAGAGCACACCAAGAGCTACCATCACAAGACGGTATTCCACAAAGGATAAATGAAAAAAGGGAAAGCTTTCAGGAAGAAAAGCAAAACTATGCAAAGAGCAACAGCACACAGAACAGGTTAATTACAAAAGGCTAGAGTTTATACTGGCAGAGAAGTTCCCAGTACTAATGTCTGGAAACCAGGAGACAACTTGGGCATACCTTCGGAATTCTGTAAAAAAAAAAAAAAAAAAAAAAAAAAAAAGATATTCAAGCTAGAATGTTATAATGATATTAAAAAGGCAAACAAATGTGAAGGTAAAATAAAGACATTTTCACAATTACAGAAGTAATTCACCCTGAAAACAGTTTCCCAACCATGGAAACTCTTGGGAACTTAATGGAGGATGTAATCTACTAAAGGAAGGTAACATACCAAGAGAGGAGAAAATCTGAGTTCTGGGAGCCAGGAAGCAAAATCATCTAAGTCAGATGAAAAGCAAAGACAAGTTCTAGAATAAAAGTAAAGGGAAATCTCAGGACAACTGCTGTACATTGTGCTAGTCATTGGTGAACTGAACAGGGGTCACCCAAGAAGAAAACTCCATAAAGAAAAGAGAAATGTTGCATTAAACTGTATGAACAATATTGCTAAAATGCATTTTACAGAGCATATAGAGCATTTGGAAAGTATTAACTGTAGGTACATTTAAAAAAACAAAAGATGAAAACACTCGTCCTTAAGAAAATCAAAAGTTTTACGAGGAATGATCTGTTATCATTATATATTATTTGTCTTGGTAACAGAAAATTTTTGTAATGCCAAAATAACATGAATATTGAGTTACCCCCGAATTGCGATACCATGAGTTTGGAAAAATGGAGAGAAAACTGGAGGAAAGTGAGATAATGTGAAATACTAAATTCTCAGTGGCCATAATAGGAAAGAAATACATGAGTTATAAAATGGATAAACCTGGATAAATCACAACACGAGTATTATTTAGAAATACGGAGGTCAAGAGACTTAGAGAATGTGAAGAACTGTAAATAACTGCAGAGGCACAAGGTTTGAGGACACTGAAAAGGTGGAATGAGGGCCTACACTGGTGGTTTTTGTAAGCCTGAGTTCAGATTATCTGGTTTTCTTAAACTATGTACATAATAATACATTTAAAAATAATTATTAAAAAAAATAAGAGATGTTGATACTCCAATCCCCTGGCCCCTTGGCCCAGATGAGTCAACAGGCAGTTCTGGTAGATGATTCCTATACTGGCCGACAGCTCCCTCTCAGGAAGGCTTGAGTGGCTTACCATCTCTAAGGGTTTTCTGGGCAGCAGGTGAGAATGTCTACTGCAAACAAGAACAATAAGGCAAATGTGGAATCCATGATACAAAGGGTCCCAAATCTCAAACAATGGGTATGGGTGTAGGTGGTAAAATGTTCCTGTTTTTTTTCACTGAAACAAATGATTCTGAGGCACATTTACCATGTTATCTCAGGTGGTCTTCAGCACATTGAGCCCCAGTTGCACAGAGCAAATAACTACCCATTAACATACCCTGTTGGCTTTTTTCACTTTCCTCACTTTCTTAATTATGCTTCCTGGGATTGCCTCTCAAACGAACTATATGCACCTAAGTCCTTTCCTTGATATCTAATTTTTGGGGAACCCAAACAGAGACAGATGACTAACAAAGACTCATCATTAATGCCGATTTATATGCTTCCCTTTTATACTCTTCTTGTTATTGTTAATTCTAATCTATTTTTTAAATTTATTTTTAATGTTTTTTTTTATTTTTGACAGAGAGATAGACAGAACATGAGAGGAGGAGGGGCAGAGAGAGAGGAAAACAGAGAATCCGAAGCAAGCTCCAGGCTCCAAGCTGTCAGCAGAGAGTCCGATGCGGGGCTCAAACTCATGAACCCTGAGATCAGGACCTGAGCCAAAGGAGGAAGCTTAACCTAATGAGCTACCCAGGTGTCCCAAGCTTATTACAATCTTGCTATTGTGTGGTAGCAATTAAAGAACTCTACTTACTATTTAAGTCAACATAACTTTAAATATCATAAAGAAAAATTATGAGATGCAATCAAGAATTCCAAAGCAGAATTCAAAGTTGAGTATAACATATATGGTGAATACGGTGTCATGCTCTCTACCTAAACTTCAATAAGTCTCTCAACAGTTGATGGATGTGTCATGTTATATAGAGACCACAACAATCTTAAGTATACACAAAATCAGTATGTATCATTTATGATTTTATTAAATGATACATTTCTTGTAGCTTTCAAATACGTCCACAAATCATTTCAACTTCTCTTACTAAGTGGTGAGGTCTGCGTCTTTTCTCCTTGAATCTAGACTGACTTTAGGGATGGGCTTAAAACTATTTGGAGGGAGTGATGCCATGTGAATTCTGAGGTTCTGTCACCTGGTTCTCTTGGAATGCTTGTTCTTGGCATGTCTTCTTGTAAGATGCTTTAATTTGGGAACTAGCCACCATGGTATTCAAACCAAAAATACCAGGAAAGGCTGTTTACAGGTGTTTCAGCCAACATTCCCAGCTGAATTTCCAGACTTTTAATTACACCAGACTATGTGCCACACATATATGTGAAAGAACTTCCAGATTTTCATAACTCTCAACCATTAAGTCATCTCTAGTCTTTGAGTCTTGCCAGCTAAGGGCCCAGACATCATGGATCACAGTCAAACCATCTGTGCTCTGCCATATCTAAATACTTATTCCACAGAATCTGTACATGTAATTAAACGCTTTGCTTTACTCTAAAAGACTTAAATGATTTGTTACACAGCAACAGTAACTGGGGCATATTAACTTACCTTTAATTAATTACTAAAAATGCATATTTTGGTATAGGTCATTTAGCTAAGCAAGTTTTTAAAGAGCAAATTCTATTATCACTCTTGTTTCTGACCAGAACGCTTGAGAATTATTGATTAATCTACATCTATTGTCCTTTTAGGGTCATGAAAAGCATGTCATCTCCTTCAAAAAGGGGAAACAGAAAAACCCAGAATTAGGAAGAAAAGGGTACAGCACTCATTGCCATTAAAAATAGCTGAGAAAGAGTACAAAATTAGTAATAAGAAAACCTGCACCATATATAACAGAAGAAATAAATGCAGATCTCCCATTTGTGAAGAATACTGGGTATTTACTGGAGCAACTTGCTGTTATGAAAGAGTCTTTTTTTTAAATCACCATGGCATCCAACGTAATGTTCCGAAGGGATTAATTTGGTAGGAAATTAAATGCTTCGCCTAGATACAAGATCTTTTAAAATTATATATGTGCCAAATTGTGCTAAAATAATTGGGTAGCTGAGGACATCTGCTGCAATAAATTCAAATAGTGAAGATTCAATTTAAATTAACACAAGATGCCAGATCAAAAAGAGCCTTTATATTTCTCCTGCTTTGCATGGAGAAAAGCCTGAAAATAGTTCATTTTAACTATTAAAAATTATTTGAAAAAAAAACCTGCAGTAGTCTAATCACAAAGTAATATCATGAAATGCTATTTTATGAAGTAGGGCCACAATTCATATTAAAAACACATCTAAGGACTTTGTAGTCAATTCCTAGGTTGGGTCACACCATGCAAAAGCTAAAGCGGGCAAAGACTACGTTTCAGGATTTAAGGTTGCTTTACTAAATTATGTAGAAATCAACTGCGAGGATTGCTTCTTGACTGCTTGTTTTAGAGCTCAAGAAATACAGCACATAGATGCAGTACCTCACTGTGTATACCAGGATAAATACACCTATGCACACCAGTCATTAGTGCCTACTACTATATAAAAGATGGTCCATTTTACAGAATGTTCTTGATTAAATTTAGCAAGGACTTTACTTGAAGTCATTGTATATCATGATTTATAAGAACCAGAGGTTTTCAAGAGCTGGTGCACAATGAACTGGTTTTAGATAAAGCCTAATTTAACTGAGAGACATTTACAATTGCATTATCTAATCCAGCTACATCATCTTCTTAAGCTATCATAAACTTTGTAAGATGCCAGTATCTATGGCCTTTCAGAGCATGTTTATAACTTCAGTTTTCCCAAGGAAACCCCTCTAAGAGTTCTTCCTCCCTTTTCCCTACTAAAGGGTTTAATTGCTGGAGTGCTTAAGAAACAAAGTGTGTATAACCAGATATTAAAGGGATATTCCAGCTCTGGTATTTATTTACTGTTACTTTGATCAAGGTAGCTGACTCATCTGATCTTCAGATACTTCTTCTATTGAGATGTAAAAAGAGTATTTACTTTACGATTGCTTAAGAAATGAAATAATTTACAAAAGTCACTGTTATTTGATACATGCTACAGGCTAGCCTCTACGAACATCTAACCCAGTGCTACAAAATTATAAACATATGTGTAAAACTCTAGATATGAACCAATGAGGGCTAGAGTCAGAAAATAACAACATGAGCAGATTTAGGTAGGATTTTGTAGCTAACTGCACAATAAGACAGGTGAGAGAATAGAATTAGACAGGACTAATTGTCTAGCTGTGTAATGTGGAAATGAAATATATTCCTGTGGTATTTTTAAAATATTTTTTTAATTTATTTTTGAGAAGAGAGACAGAAAGAGAGTGCAAGTGAGCAGAGAGAGACAGAGAGGGGCAGAGGATCCAAAGAGGGCTCTGTACTGACAGCAGTGAGCCTAATGTGGGGTTCGAACTCACCAACTGCAAGAACATGACCTGAGCCGAAGTTGGATGCTCAACTGAGCCACCCAGGTGACCCTGGGTGCTGTATTTTAATATCTCACAAAAACCAATACCGGGTGAGTGTTCATGATGGCCTGAATGTTACTTTAAGGACCTCTGTTTGTTTTACCTTATTTTGTACCTGTTAAAAATGCATGAGACAGATGAAATAACTTCCCTTATTTAATAGAGGTTGTGATGGTCTGTGGTAAGTACAGCGAGGTTTAGAAGCATGCTTAGAAGATCTGGTAACTAGGGCGACCAGATTTTGAACCAAGCAATCAAATTCCAGAATAATGCTTTTACTCACTCCCTAAACTAGTCATTAAATAGATTCTCAGAAGGCATTAGTCACTGTGGGATTATAATGAGTAAAGGGGAGGAGAGGAATAAAGATCTTTTCTCATTATAAAATTCTGAGAGGAGTTTCAAGAATGAAGGAAACCAACTGGCCAACTGGCATGAGGAAGTCCCTCTGGAACATTAAAGAGAACACAGCTCTGTAATTGGCCATTCCGTGAGGATATAAAAAAAAGTTGGGAGACAGTTGCTTTTGGTGGGTTTACAAGTGATTTTATATGAAGAAAAATGGATAGGAAGTACTGAGTCTTTTACTTACTTTCAGTTCGGTTTTGTAATAAAAGGAAATAAATGAGATGGTATCTAGACAGGTTAATTCAGATGGTCTTTTAATTACTTCATTCAAAAAATGTTTATGGAGCACTTGCCATTTTCCCAGCACTATTTTGAGCACTAGGGATGTAACAGTGAACACAGCAGAAGGATGGGAGATATAGTGAGGTTATCTGTAGGCCAAGAGAAGAGGCCGGTGGAAGAAAAGTAAACAAAGCGTTTTATTTTACGCAGTAAAAGTGATTTGCCTCTAGAAACTCGTTCTATCAATGAAAACAAAATTAGTTATAAAAAAACCTCATTTTTCTAAGACAAAAAACTATCTTATGAAATGCTATTTCCTATAATCAGAGATAGTTGCCTATCAGGAGACACTGAGTAGCAACTCTGACCCTGTGCAATCCATCAAGATTTCCATGTTAGTACATGGGTAATATTCAATAAACCTCTTACAATATATGTGGTAAATATGTTCATTGCTTTGTAAATATGTATATTCTTTGGTTTGTAATATTCAACTTACTCTTCTGCACAAGTGCTCTTATGATTTTTCTTTAAAACTTACATTTTCTCATATACATCACTGTGTAAAGTAAGTACGACTAGAAACAATTCCAAAATACACAATAAATTACTGAACAAAAACAAAAATTAAAAAAATGGAAAACCTGACATCATCTACAAGATCAGAAGTTGAAAGAATTATTGAAATCTCCAATAATGGCCATAATGGGGATATAAAGTATAATCTACAAAGCTTTGCAGGGGGGCGGGGCAGAAATATCCTGCTGTCAAAATGGTATGGTTGTGGTGAAATTTTTAAATATCTATTTTATTTTATTTTTTAAAGTTCATTTATTTTGAGAGACCAAGTGAGAGCAGGGGAGGAGCAGACAGAGTCCCAAGCAGACTCAGTGCTGTGAGTGCAGAGCCCCTACGTGATGCTCCATCTTATGAACTGTAAGATTATGACCTGATCCTAGATAAAAATCGGACACTTAACTGAATGAGCCACCCAGGAGGCCCCCTAAATACACGTTTGAAAATGTAGGCTTGGAAACTTAGGCTTAGAGAATGACGAGGGAAAGTCAGCTAAGTAAAGTTTGCAGAATATGTGGGACTTCTCATCATTTAGGACTAAACTCTTACAAAGAAAAGAGTCCAAAAGGACCCAGAGCAACAAGAAGCCCATGTACTGAAGTGATTCAATTTGAAAAAGGTCTAATTTGCAAGAACACTACTAAGAATGCTATTAGAATGATTCTATTTTTTATTAATACTTATAAGTACGTAATTTTATTATGAGACTGATGCCTTAGAAATATACCAGAGAAATATGCCTTAGTTGGTAAACTCACTCTCTCCGATTTCTTGTGTAGACCCAACATTTCATGGTCACTTGTTTTACTGGATATTATGCAATTTCTTTCTTTTTTTTTTAAACACTTTTTTTTCTATACTGCCATTTAAATCTACCCAATTTTACTCTGTCTTCTACAACGGGGAACTTAGTTATCTGCTAGAGGATAAACGGTCATGGCTGTTACTTCAGAGGATATATTTTAAAATTTCTATTAAAATTTTATAATGTACAACCCTAAAAATTATGAAGGAGAACATGCATATGTTATGCATGTCATGGTGGATCTCAGGACACCAAAAGAATACATGGGTCAAAGGAGGATTGTGTTCAGTTTTTCAGTGCCCACTCTAATTACCTTTATCCTTCTTCCTCCTCACAATCTTTTTTTTTTTTTATGTTTTAATTATCTTTGAGAGCGCACAAGCAGGGGAGGGGCAGAGAGAGGGATACAGAGGATCTGAAGCAGGCTCTGTAATGACAGCACCGAGCCTGATGTGGGGCTTGAACTCATGACCTAAGCCAAAAGTCAGACACTCAACCAAATGAGGCACCCAGGTGCCCCTTCCTCCTCACAATCTTGATTCTCCTTCTTTATGCTCTTTTCGAGGAAGCAACTGAATTGCCTATTAAAGAATTCACTCACCTGTGCTTTTAAAATAAAACAACTCCCAAACACAAAGCACTTTAGTGAAAAAAAAAAAGTAAACAAACAGAAAAGGAAAACAAACTCTAGTATTTGCCAACTGAAGTAATTTGGGATCAAAGACCATTTACAAAGTGACAGGAACCATATTTTAAACCTTCATCACCTATAATGCAATTCTTTGGCAGTGCCATGAATCATGTATGGAAATCATGCACGTACATAATTCTCAATTATTAATCCTGTTCTTATCCAAGTGTGTTGTTATCAGTCACTTTTTAGAAGAGAAATTTTATCATCTGATTTGCACAACCATAGCCAATGCATTAACTTTTTAACCCTCAAATCAGGATATATAAAAAACATATGAGTCAACCCATTCAAAATTAGGTCAGCAGAATTGCTAAATTTATCCCTTATTTCTTTACTTCTAAAATAGGCAGTAACATTTCCTGGGGATATATTAACAATTGATGATTAAAAGTAAGACTTATTTTCATATATGCATATGGTTCAAGACAGCATATATGGAAATATTTGTGTTTTATACATAATTTTATGTCTGTAAAGGCATTAAGAAATAAAGAAGATATGTTTTCAGTTTGGGTTAGCCTTTTATGTATTAGGACTATACAAATAACATCCATGTCTCATATGGACAGAGGAAGGAATACTGCTGAATCTAGACTAAAGTCAAACATGACAAGCAATCTACAATCCTCCGATTACTGGGATAAATGCCTGCACAAGAACAGTATTTTTTCACCATTCTAACACCTAGTTGCCCTTTCTTCCGGTTGAGTTGCTAGTTTCTTGCCAGGTCAAATGGGAAAAAGCACAGCATCTATGTTGCAGCAATCCTGTTATTTCATTTTTCCCTGGTGCTGTAAATTATTATAAACACAAACACTGTAGAGAATGAAATCCTCAAGTCCTGTCATTTTGAATACCAGCATCAACTGCCTGTGGTTACTCAAAGATAAATGCTAGGGAAAGAGCAAATCCAAATGGAACCCTTTTAATCTTGGGGACAGAAGTTGAATATTTGGAAAGGTCAGCACTTAGGAGCAGAGTCTCATTGTAGTTAGTCTAGGTTTCGAGGCAGAAATCCACTAAGTGAACAGTGGATAAAATCCCCACTCATCCCCTGCCCTTTCTTGCGCTGCCCTCTTGTAACTGAAGAACTGAAGGGTACTGAGAGGAATCCCTAATCATAGGCAAATACAATGCCAAAGGTCAGGCCCATGGACAATGAAGACTTCAACCACTGTGGTACTCCCCCACCCTATGTGTGCTTTTTCTTCTTTGAGAATATTATTTTCTCTCCCTGAACAAGGACAGTACAGACTTGTGCTGAATGAGTAAAAAATAATTGACTTCATTTTCTTTAACTTCCCTTAGAGGAAATTCAGACAGATGAGATGAAAATTCCTATAATTATTTTTAAGGCTGTTTCACATGATTTTTCCAAGATAATGAAAAATATTAAGCCAAAAGAAAAAAGATCCAATCAATCCAAAATATTTGGATTCCAAGTATTCCAAAACTTCCAATGAAAACTACTTGATAGAAAAACCAGTATCAATTATCATCAGGGTATATGTTATATACCAATAGTTAATAAAAAAACAAAAACATCAGTGAGTTTTTTGGAATTACGGACTTTTAAGTGCTGTATCTTCTTATATTTTCTTCTTTTTTCTAAGTTTTTTATACAACGAGCATATTTTTTACACATTCAGAAAAAATATATACACTTAAAAAAGGAGGTGGAGTCTACCTGATCCTAAGAGAGAATCATTTTTTAAATACTGTTTATGGAACGTTTATATTTAAGGATGTTCTGTGATGTCACACAGTGCACAGGAAAAAAAATATTGTAATACTGTTTACTGAGAGGTGGAGTTGAAATTTATACAAAAATAAAGAGGGCACTTCTGATGTTTGAATTCCCATCTTCATTTTCGGATTAGTAATATGCACAGGCATCTTCCAGTCATTCAGTCCCTTACCTGCCGTGATTACTTGAACAGTATCCCCCAAGGCTTACCGTGTCATTTTGTTTGACCTTCAGTTAACTAACTCCTGCTGATTTCTTTAGTAGTTTCCTAAGACAGGTTTCCCTTACTTATACAGAGTCTAATGGAGACACTCTTGTAGGTTTTCTTTTTTACTATGTCTCCAAAATCCCATTAACAGAATCTCTATTGTAATACTCATCTAATTATAACACGCTCCTTGCTGAGCGCAGAGGGCAAGCATTCTAATAAAACTGTGGTCCCATACTGAGAAGTGGAAAGAAATAACTGTCATTCTCACTTTGGCAGTAAATTTCAATAAATTAGAGTCTGCAGAATTTTAAATCCACTTGGTGAAGGTAAAGTCAAAGGGTGAATCCACTACAGATCTGGGCATTAACTAGGAACATCCTCTTTTGATTTTAACTGGTTTCTGGATTACATGCCTTAACTCAACTGTCTAAATGCTATTTTCAGAAGAAATTCTGGGACCCACTCTTTCTGTGGCTCTGCTCATTCAATTTTCTTCCTCTCGGTCATTTCCCCTCTTCTACCATTTGTCCAAATTGTACTGTTTCTTCAAAATTCCACACAAACAGTGCTGTACTTTCTGATTTCGCATAGCCAAAAATGGTCTTACTCTCCCTCTCCTCTGAACACAAAGAATTCTGGCTGCAGTTGCTTAAATGTGCAGGCCATTTTCCATCTTGCATAACATTTATTTCTGTGTGCATCTGTGACAGAATCTACAGAGATGTTCATCTGATCAAACATGAAGATTTTATTTCCCAGGCTCATCTATACTTTAGCTTGGGGAGAGTGAATGAGTTCTAGCTAGTGGAGCTTAGAACTGGTTCATAAAGTGTCTTCTATGACGCTACTCTCTATCTCTCTCTCTTTTTGCTCATTGGACTACTGAATACAAAGAATCCAAGATTCTGAGGAGTCCCTTTAATGCTGAGAGCCATAAGATCCAAGGACATGAATTCCTGGGTCACCATGTGGAAGACTTCTTGATGAAAACCTATTTAAACTGTTAAGTAAACCAGAGGGGCATCCTGGGTGGCTCAGTCAGTTCAGCATCTGACTTTAGTTGAGGTCATGGTCCTATGGTTCATGAGTTCCAGCCTTGTATAGGGCTTGCTGCTCTCAGCCAGTCAGTCCAGAGCCCAGTTCTGATCCTTTGTCCTCCTCTGTCTGCCCCTCCCCTACTTGTACTCTCTCAAAAATAAATATTTAAAAAACTACATTAAAAATAAGTTGATAGGTAAACTTGATTATATTATCATAGATTTTTGGATTACTGCTGGTACAGTGGCTAGCACTAATGATCTTAACGAATGGGACATGTATATCCTCCTTTTAGGATTTCAACTAGGGTTGATGTATTGAAATTTCCTGGAGCCACATTTCTAATGACTTTCCCTATACATTGGATTTACATTGCTTACTGCCTGCTCTACATCCCCCTCCCTCGATATGTGTACATCTCCCCATGGATGTTCCAACATACCGTCAAATGTAGGATTTACCAAATACAAACTAAGGTCATCAATTCAATTACTTCCCTAGGGCTGCTGTAATAAAGTACCACCAACTGGGCGACTTCAAACAACAGAAATTTACTGTCTTATAGTTTTGAGGCTTGAAGTCTTAATGAAATAAAGATGTTAGGAGTTCCATACTGGGAAGGAGGAGAGTGGACCCCAGAGAGCCCTAAGCAGCCCTGCCACCACTGCTACCACCTCAGATGCCAAGGTAGGCCCTGGTTACCATCACTACAGCAATGAGCAGAAAGGCCAGAAACAGCAGCTGCCCTGCGCCACTTCCCTCCTCTGCCTCCATTGCTGCTGACACCAAGTTGGGCATCAGGGAGCAGCAACTCCAGTGGCCTCACATCAGTGGCACCTGCCAATGGAGACAAAAAGCTACTCATAAAGGTTTTAGAAACAGTAAAGTGTTTCCATGTAAGAAACACATATGGTTTCACCAATAAGAATGACATCAAAGAAGATGATATATTTGTACACCAGACTCCCAGAAATGAGAGTAAGCCAAGGAAGCACCTTCACAGTGCAGGACATGGAACAAGTGCAGAGTCTGACGTTGCTCAAGGACAGAAGGGTCCCGAGGCAGCAAATGTTACAGGCCGTGGTGGAGCTCCAGTGGAAGGCATTAACTACACAGTATGCCTTAATCGTTACAGTTGCTGGCATCCTTCACAAAAATGTAAGCAGAATTAGCAGAATACTGAGATCAGGGAAAAGAACAAGGGGTCAGAGAGTGGTCCCCAAAGCCAAGTCCAACAGCATAGCCCTACTGCAAGCTATGGTTCCCAACTTATTCCACATGGAGACACTAGGGGTGGTGACCACCATTTTCTAACCCTTCTGTGCAGGGAGAAGGGATGGACGGCACTGACAATCAGGACACAGGAGATGAAGAACAGACCAGTGAGACAGATTATGTATGGGAGTTACTACGATTCTACTGGGTTCCTCATTGCCAAAAAAATGTCTAGAGAGGGCCACACTGAAGAAGGTAAGGAAAATCAGGGAGTCACAAGGTCAATAGTCACCTCAACATTGGAACCACCACAACTTCAATTACCACACAGATACCTAGAAATCCCTGAACAAGAAGACGGCAAGTAGACAAACTCAGCCAATCCACGTGCAGCTATGGAGTCTGAGAAGTGGGGAAGTGAATAAATGCCAGCTTACTATCTCTACCATCATCCGGTTTAGTCATCCAACAAGAAGGAATGAATATGAAATTCCAGCAATAAGAAAATGAATGGAAGATTAGGGCTGACGCCCATTAAGGCTTATTCTTTGTCCAATGGCCATATAACTGGAACTAACTGCATTATTTACGAAGCATGGGTTTTGTTTTTATTATTTTTACCCAAAGATGTCCTTTATATGAACAACAAATGTGTTTTTATTTTTTCTGAAACCTAGTTTTTCTCAATACACCTTTTTAAATTGTTTTATATCAGGTCAAGTTGAGATTTTAAGAACCTCTTTTTAAATTTGTAATACAAGCTTACAACTTGATTTTTTCAAAAAAGTCAATAAATGGCAAGCACCTATTAATAAATATCTTAAATAATTAAAGAAAGAATAGAGAAGAAAAAAGAAAATAGAAAAAAATAAAAGAAAAAATAGGAAAAAAAAAGAAAAGAAAAAATGAAGATGTCAACAAGTCCATGTCCCACTGAAACTTACAGGGGAGAATCCTACCTTCCTTTTCCTAGTAAACGGTGGTAAATATTAATGCTTGGCACTTCTTGGCTTGTAAATGCACCATTATGGTATCTGTCTCTGTTGTCACATAGCTCTCTCTCTCTGTGTATCTCTGTCTTCATGTGGTGTTTTTCTCTTTTTATAAGGATACTCATCATATTGGATTAGGACTCATCCTAATGAAAGCATCTTCATTGCATGACATCTGCAAAGATTCTATTTCCAAATGAGGTCATTTTCACAGGTTGGGGTGGGGGTGTTAGTACATCAAAATATCTTTTTAGTGATCACAACTCAACTCACAGCATCAACCCACAATTCAGCCTGAAAGAATCACTATCATCTTGTTAGGTGGTACTAGAACTTGGAAGTCATTCAACATTTACAGCTCCCTTATCTTTCTTCTGTATTTCTTATCAAGGCAGTATAGGATTTCTCCCTTTAACTTCCCTTCTTTTATGTTCTATCACTGGTGTGGATTTACTCATTATTCCCCCTTTCTGGATACAAATTGCAGAACCAAATTCATGAAGTAACAGTCCTATTTGAAAATGTTAATGGCTGCAATTCTACCTCTCCCACCAACAGCTCCAGAGGAGAGTCCTTTCACTGCAGTAGGCATGCTTTAGGGTTTCTTTTTCCTCATTTGAAGCATCTGTGGTGGACAGGGCTTCAAAGTATCTGACAGAAGAAGTAAATAGTAAATAGGTAGTTAAAACAGTGAACTACAGGGGTGCCTGGGTGGCTCAGTCAGTTAAGTGCCAACTCTTGATTTCAGCTCAGATTTTGATCTAAGCATCAAGAGTTGAAGCCTCATGTTGGGCTCCATACTGGGCATAAAGCCTACTTAAAACAACAACAACAACAACAACAATGACAATAGAAGGATGAACTACAGATTCTCCAAATAGACCGTAGATTTGAAGTAACAATAGTGTTTGCATAAATTTTCAGTGTTTGTAAAGAATTCTGATATGCATTAGCTTAAGATTCACAACTAGTCTATGAGATAAGTTAATAATATCTCAAAATTTCTTATTAAGAAACTCATATTGAGAAATCTAAATTCTTATTTTAAGCAAGCCCAAGTAATGTTTAGCACAGATTTCCTATCAAAATACTTTTACTATAGATTTCATGCTTTTTATCTCAACAAGCATTCCTAAAATTACAAGGGACATAAATGTGAGGATCCTTGAGTTGAAGTTCTATCACAGGAAAAATAGGATATTAGTGGGGAATGGCCAAAGGAGTCTGACATTTAGGAGGGTAATTAGTGAAGAGTAATAATAGGAGAGCAAGGGAGAAATATAATAGAAAAAGATGATAAATATTAATGCAATACAGAAGTATCATATAAAGATTTCTCTTCAACAGACGTTGTTGCCATAAGAGCTGGGCAAAACCATCATCAGCTAATAAAGCAATAAACCGTGAAATAAGATGACCATGCTATACTGACATTAAGGCTTGGAAAAAAAATACAAAAACAAAGCAAAGACAATGTCTAAGAAATGTTATGCTTTATAAATACAAAGTGTGGTCAGCATTATTCATATGTGTAAGTAAAAATAATATCATAACGTTGATAGGAAAATAAAGAGACCTTGATGAAAATCTGGATGGAACTCAAGTGACTTAGTATGACTCCTGAATCAACTACTGAGTGGTATTGGCAAAAATAGTTTACTTTTCTTAGATTTTTGTTTGTTTTGTTTTTAATAAGCTACTCCTAAATCATAAAGATTCTAGATTTACATAATAAGTTTTAGATATTATAACTATACACATACAATTAAACAAAATGCTTATTATTAAAAATTAAAAAAATTTTTTTTTGGCATTTATTCATTTTGAGAGAGAGAGAGAGAGAGAGAAAGCATGAGCAGAGGAAGGGCAGAGAGAGGGAGACACAGAATCAGAAGCAGGCTCCAGGCTCTGAGCTGTCAGCACAGAGCCCGACGTGGGGCCCGAGCCCACGAGTGAGATCATGACCTGAGCCGAAGTTGGACACTCAACCGACTGAGCCACCCAGGTGCCCCAAAATGTTTATTATTTAAAATACAGAATAAAACGATTTTAACTTGACACTCTCAAGACTTTTTTTTTTTTTTTTTTAGCATTTTGCTTTCCTTTTCAATTACGTAAAGTTTGTACTACAATGCTCAGTGCTATGAAATTCCTATGAACATAACTAAGAGATGAGATGGTGGGGTTCACCCTGAGAATAGAATTAGATGGGGAGTTAGATATTCTCTGTATAGATTTTTTTTTATTTTTAAAAATGTTTATATATTTTTGAGAGAGAGAGAGAATGAATAAGCAGGGAAGGGAGAGAGGGAGAGGGAGAAAGACACTATCAGTGCAAAGCCCGACATGGGGTTCGAATCCGTGAACTGTGAGATCATAACCTGAGCCAAAGTTGGATGCTCAAAAAACTAAGCCACGAGGTGCCCCACTGATAGATTTTGCAGCATGTTTCAGTGCTGGGAGGTGGCCCCTAATTGCAAAAGACTGGGGAATTAATGGGAAGAACAGATTTCTATTTTCAAAAATTTGATCTTTAAGGGAAAATTATATATGGTGGCAATGTCTCAAAAATAAATTTCCTTTTCTAGGGATATTTGAGTAGTTATGGGAAAGTGACTTTGATAAGAGAATAAATAAAGACACAAAAGAAAGAAGATTCCTGATGGTGTGAGTCTTATATAAAACCATCAGAAAGAGGCAGCCAGGTATGTGTTGGACCAAATGGATACTAAAAATAGAGATTCCCTTGTAGAAGGCTAGGCATGGTCTCTCTTACCTGCCTTTGGTCACTGATTTCAATCAAGACCCATTCCACTCCTTAAGGCTTGGGTGGTTCCTGATTTTTATTGAAATATTTGTCTGTTTAAGACTTATATCATTGATCTAATATCTTTAAAAGGGAATCACTGTTACCAAGTCATATGATGAGTATTCTATTTTTAGTTCTACTGTGACAATACTTTTTCAGCAATACAGCTATCAGCCTTTGAAAATATTGAATCAGACTGACCTCTTTATCCTATGAAAAAAATGAAGAACTTGAAATAATAGAGTGGTAAAGAATGTGGGCTCTTCAATCAAATAGACAAGTATGGCTTCCAATCTTGCTACTTACTAAGTATAGATCATGAAAGTATTAACTAAATGCTAACTTCATAATCAATAACTATGAGTAATTTGAAACTCATATGGCTGCTGTAACAATAAATATTATCATGGAAACCTATGATTTTTATTAGTTTATAATTCATTATTAACTGTCATACACCATTATAGATCATGTAGATCAAAAAAGGATGATTTGGTCTTTTTTTGCAGTTTATTTATATATTTTGAGAGAGAACAAGCAGACGAGGGTGAGAGAGAGAGAGAGAGAGAGAGAAAGAGAGAATTCCAAGCAGGCTTGGCACTGTCAGTGCGGCGCCCAACACTGGGCTCAAACTCATAAACCGTGAGATCATGACCTGAGCTGAAACCAAGAGTTGGACACTTAACAGACTGAGCCACCCAGGTGCCCCAGTTTTGTTCTTTTTTAGGTGTTTGATTGTGTTTATACAGAAGCAAAAATATTTTAAAAGTTTTACATAAGCACTGAAATTGTACTATGATTCTATGCCCAGAAATATAATGTAACAGCAACACCAACAATTTCATTTGTATTCACATATTATGTGTTCTTAGAGCTTTAGAAAAAGGCTCTGTAAATGAAATTAGTCTTTTCACAATTATTTGGTCCCAGGGTATATAATTTGTGGCATCACTGTTACCTCAGGTAAAAGTCAAAGAAAATGCTTAAATTGACCACTCAAATAGGTAATAAGAGATAACCTATTTCAAATAGTTTTGATTTCCTATTTATATGCACAAAGGAGTAGTTCCTTAACACCCCAAAATTTTTAAATACTGGGCCAGAAATAAGGGTTGCAAAAATCTCAAAAGATTCAGATGGTATCACCAAGGTACTGATTAAACCTGAATAAAACATTTTCCCAAGAATTAATGTTCTAATATAGGAAGCACTAAATGATTTGTGATTTCCAGACCTTTTATACATTAGTCCTGAGGCATGTCATTTTTTTATTTATACTTTTTTTCCTTTCTCTAGACAATAAAAAATCTTCAACAGGACTCTTTAATTAAAACCAGAGAGTGGATGTTTAAATCAAGGTAAAATTTGAAGAGCAGAACAATTGCTTAGCAAAAGCATGTAAGAATATTGTTATGGAGACAAGTCTTGATGAAGGCAAAATTATTTTCCAAGTCATGATTCTCAGAAACTATCACATAAATAAATTAGCTGAATTTTAAAAATTAATCACAAGTAAAAGAAGCAGCCAAAAGAAGCACGACGGGGATATATGCTAATCTATGCACCATGATTTTTTCCTATAAGTGAAAACTGAAATGAATTGTAAAAGCCAATGAAGCAGTAGAAAGATGGGTGACTATAAATCCCAGCCAATGTCCTAGATATGTCATTCTCCATGAAAGGCAAGCTTTCAGATGTTGCATTTTCCATTAGCAAATGGGGCAGGAGAACGCTAGTGTATGTGCTTTCCTGACTCATTTGCATGTCACCATTTATAACTCTCCACTGCCCTGTGGCATTGTAGCACTCGCTTCCCAAATGAGGAATATGCAGCAGGAATAATTTTTTGATAACACCTAGTAATTACATGACCCTTGAAGGGCTTCTTTTCGAAATTCAAAATTCACCTTCCCTCGCTTGAGTGTGAATCTAATCTCATTCTTGGCTTGGAACCTGGTTATTAACTTTCCTTTTCTTGACAGATCTGGTGGGTGATGGTAGAATGAGTCAGAGAGAAAGGTCAAAAAGAAGGAAGTTGGAAACAACAGATGTGCTACAAGTAGCCTCAAGAAAAAAATTAAAAAGGTGCTTACCTCTTAGAAAAATAACAGTCACTGAAGAGGGACTCTACTCAGTGACCTAATTTTTATTCTAAATGAAAAACTATATATATTAAAGGAATTATATTATTAACAGCAAAAAAAATCTAACAATGGATTATGTATGCAAACCTATGTGTATTTAAGGCTCAAGTATGATAGGTTCTGAACTTCTAGTAGCATTTGTTTACCTGTATGGAAATCCCCTTGGAGTTTGTATTAGAAATACAGAATTTTATCTAAAGGAAACTGCATCAAGGCAAAAGAAACAAGCCACATACAGTTGTGATTGACTGCTATACGCATTATGTTCAGGAAAGCCGTGATCCAGATTCTGTGTTTATTTTTTTTTTTCAAGCTTTCATATGTATAATGAGAATCCCTAGATGAAAGCATACTGTCTTAAGATGGTTGATTGTCAATACATGAATTAGAGTGTTTACCTATATAAGTCAATGAATGGGTGATTCTCGACCAAACTCTCAATAATCTTAGGTACTTGATTGGTACATCTTAATACTTCATTGTTAATCACTGAACTCTGTTAGAAAGGGAAATATGGACAATGGCCCTTTCTCTATTATAGATTTCATTATCACTAAACTCCCCTTCCTTCCCTATCCTGGTTCAGAGGCACTAAGTGGTGTCACTCCACTAGCCACAATGCACTGAAGAATTCCATACAAGGCACATTTAAATACAGTAAATGAAAGTGTCCCTTGAGCTGCATAATCCATCAACCATAACACAATAATTTGTTACCTAAATACTTGCTTTTTACTATTTATTTAGCTAGGTCCTAAAGATCCAAAAATGAGTAAAAATATACATGAGCCTATTTAAATATGAAATTAAAGTGAGAAATTAGTCAAGTAATTACACTAAGAAATGCAAGATTATAATGATGACAAATATAGTGAAGGAGAGGGCTGTAGAATTGTGCTGTCCAATATGATAAACACTAGCTATATATGATTTGATACATTTAAATTTGAATTAGGTAAAAATGAATACAATTTAAGATTTCTTTCCTTAATTACACTAGCCACATTCCGTATCCTCAAAACTTACATGTGGCTATTGGCTACCATATTGGACAGGTAAATAGAGAACACTTCCATCATTGCAGAAAGCACCACTGGACAGTGCTGATAAAGAATAATATATAAAATGAAGTCAGAGAAATTTTTCTTTAGGGAGTGACAAGTGAAATGACAATTGAAAGATGAGCAAGAATTAACTGAAGAACAGTTTTGGAAAAAAATGTAAAGTACTTTCTTTCTCACAAAACATTTGAAACTTCTATTTCTTAGATGTGTCATAAAGATTATAAAAAAACATAAAAGGACTATGTGAGAAATGTGCAATTTGATTTCAAAGACTCAAACTTTAGGGGCGCCTGGGCGGCTCAGTTGGTTAAGCGGCCGACTTCGGCTCAGGTCATGATCTCGCGGTCTGTGAGTTCGAGCCCCGCGTCGGGCTCTGTGCTGACGGCTCAGAGCCTGGAGCCTGCTTCACATTCCGTGTCTCCCTCGCTCTCTGCCTCTCCCCTACTCATGCTCTGTCTCTCTCTGTCTCAAAAATAAATAAACATTAAAAAAATTATAAAAAAAAAAGACTCAAACTTTGTAAATATGGTAAAAATAATACTCATATAATCATTAGATGAGCTCTCAGAAAACAACTGGCTTAACATTTACAAACAAAAAACCTGGGAACCTAAGGTATGTCACCATGTGCTCTAGTTCTCACAGGTCAAGTTCAAACAGTGGCAGTTAAAAATAAAAAATCTAGACCTGTGACTTTTAAGCCAATACAGACTCCACTTCTCGAAAGAGCCTTAAATTACTTGAACTCTAAACAATCTTTTTAAAAGTATATATTTACATACATTTATAAATAAATGCATACATGTAACTACCCTTTTATATTTATTATTCAATTAAACTCATGGCAAACATTATTCAGTAGTAGTTGTGTCTGAATTAACCAAAGATTTGAATATTAACAGTTGAAAAAATCTAATAGACATAATATGTTAATTTATTTAGCTTAAAAATGGCTTCATTTTCTCTGTTGAAAAGTCAGGAATAATATGCATTATTATTTGTGCTCCCTCTATTGGCAGAGACAAGTGTACATGTGATGATCACAGGAGTTCCATCTGCACTGCTTAAGGTCAGAGGTCACTTTCAATATTTATAGTTTGAATTTGGTTTGCTTGAGGTTTATGAAATAGAATGCATGGATTTCCCCTGTGATGACTCACACTTTAATGTTTTAAAATTAATTTGGTTGAATAAAAACTGTAAAACAGCTATCAGAAAAATCCGAGTTTTTCTGCAAACCAGTGTCCTGTATTTTTACATCATCTTCTAGAATATTATATAGTTGATTATATTAATGTATACAAATAATGGAGTAAGTCAGATTCATCGTACTTCCATACTGAGATTCAATGTGGATCAAATCCATCTAGAGAGACTTCTAAAGAAAAAGCCTAACTAAACAATTCCTTCAAGTCGGAGGATTGCACCCCATTCATTCAAAGAATATTTACTGAGTTAATTAATACTGTGTGAGAGACACACTGCTGTAGATGCCACAATAAAAGCAATAATCCAAAGAAACAGAGTCTTCAGTACTTATTAACTCCCTGCTCTCACGGAACTTAAACTGCATTGTGGGAAAAGAGAGAAACAAGCAAAATAAAACATGACCTCTTGTGTCATGGCAGTAAGTATCATGGAGGAACAGAAACCATGGAGGAGGAAAAGGGAGGACTGCAGAGGACTTGAGGTTTTAAAAAAGGATGGCCAAAAAGGACCCTAGTGAGAGAGAGAGACCCTTGAGTAGAAAAAAAAAAAAAAAAAGCAGTTGATGAAGGAGATGAACACGTAAAGGTGCAGAAAAGGACAATACAGGCAGAGGCAACAGCAAATGCTAAGATCATAATGGGACATGGTGTTGGGAGAGTTGGAGGAATCACAAAGAAAGCAAGTACAAGGAAGAGATCAAGATTGAGGTAACAGACCATGAGGTCAAGGGCTTGAAAAGGGAAACACTTGAGACACTTGTTGCCCATTATAATGGCAGGAGCTTCTAGTTTGATAAAAGATGCTACAGGGCTTTCAAGAGAGAAACGACATGATATGATCTACTTCTCAAGGTCACTGGGTATGCTGTACTGACAATAAACAGGAATAAAGCAAGGAGAGAAGACAGTGAGGAGACAACTGCAGGGATCCAGGTGAGAAATGCCTTGGACCTGGCAATAAAAGTGACGATAACTGATGAGGTACTGTACACATTGTGCATTTATATACCATAAAGTTTGCTGACAGCATAAAGGACATGGGAAAATTAGAGGAGCACAAACCGACTCCAAGGTTTTTAGCCTAAATAACTGGAAAGATGGAATTGCTGACAAATGTCATGAGGAAGACTGAAGTACAGGTTTGTAAGGCAAGATGAACAGCTGAGTTTTATTCATGTTAATTACAAAATGTTTCTTAACCATCTAACTGGAGTTGCTGAGTAATCAGTTGGGTGTAACAGAGAAGTTCAGAGAAAACAATGAAGCTGGAGTTATAAATTATAAAATTGTTGACTCGTAGAGTACTTTCAAAGCTTTCTGACACCGAAGTTGAAGGGTTAGAAAGGAAAGAGGTTTAATGACAGGACCACATTAGAAGTCAAGGACCTGAGGAGGAATACTCATGTGGCTCTCAAAAGTGGCTGAGATGAGCTAATGAGTTCCCTGTAGCCAAGTTTTTTTTTTTGTTTGTTTTGCTCTGCCTTGTTTTGGACTAACTGATAAAACAGAAAGTAGAATGGTGGTTGCCAGGGGCTAGGGGCAGGGAGAATGGGCAGAGGTTAGTCTAAGGCTATAGACTTCTGCTTATTAGAGAAGCAAGTTCTGAGCACCCAAAGTACAACATGGTGACTATAGTTAACGATACTGCATTATATACTTGAAGGCTGCTAAGAAAATAGATCTTAAATGTTCTGACCATACACGTGCACATGCATACACACACACACACACACACACACACACACACACACACAAAGCAATTCTGGAGGTGATGGATGTTTTAAAAAACTTTACTGTGTTAATCAATTCTCAGGATATACATGCATCAAATCAGCACATTGTACACCTTAAAGTTATACAATGCTATATGTCAATTGTATCTCACTAAAGCTCAGGGAAAGTATTTCAAGGAAAACATGAACATTTTTCAAATACTGCTGCTAAGTTAAGAAAGATCAGAACGCCAGATATGGCAATGTATAAATCATCCATGGCTTTATGAAATTAGTTTTGGAAGCGTAGTGGTTGAAAAACCTAACTAGGAGTGGGTTTAAGGGCCATGAGAAGGAAAACCAATGCAGATAATGAGCATATGCACAGCACTTTCAAGAGCTGTGATACATCAAAGGAAGAACAGAGACAGAATGAGAACAAGAGAAACAGACTGGACCCTGCAAAAAAATGTTTTAGGCTGATATAATTATCACCATCACTGTGGGATCAACAGAACAAACCAGTTCAGAGGGGAGAAGGATGCTGCAGGAAGACAATGACAAGTGCTGAAATAATGGCCCTGAGCAAGTCATCTATATGGAAACCTTTCTTGGGTTACACCAGCTGTCCTATAATGGGAACAGAGGAATCCTGTCCAGAGTAACAGAAAGGAAGACTGAAGGCAGGTGCAAAGATGTATGGAGATGAGTGAATGTTATGGAATGAGCTTATGAATTTTCTTCAAGATGGGCTCAAGTGCTCAGTGAAATAAAAATAAAGGCTGTTAACTAAGAGAGAGAATAGAGGGAGGGTTGAGGTACTGGATGCTGGGAAGGTATGAAACAGTTGTTTTGAGAGTGAGAATAAATGGACTAGTGGAAAATGGTATGATTGCTGGTGAGCTTGTTAAGGGCCCACCTGACCAATCACTGTGGCGATTGTCTTTTTCTTAAGTATCAATCAATGACTCTGAAATAAAGCTAAAATTGTGCAAGAGTTAGATTTAACAGAACGGTGATTTTTGTTAGGGGTTATAGGCTGAATTGTGTCCCTCTGATATTCACATGTTGAAATCCTAACCTTCGGTGCCACAGAACATTACTGGATTTGGAAAAAGAGACTATAAAGAGGTGATTATAGTAAAATGAGGTCCTATGTGTGGGCCCTAAACCAATATGCCTGGTGTCCTTCTAAAAAGAAATTAGAACAATACACAGAGGAAAGACAATAAAGATAGCTATTTACAAGCCAAGGAGAGAGACCCCAAAAGAAGCCAACACTGTGGATACCTTGACCTCAAAATTCTAGCATCTAGAAAGGTGAGAAAATGAAATTCTGTTGCTTAAAGCCCCCAGTTTGTGGTATTTGTTACAGCAGCCCTAGGAAACTAAGACCTTGGGTCAAAAGTTGAACCTATCATTTGAGATTCCTCCTGGCAACATATTCAAGTTTTGGCTGACCTGTTCCATTTACAAAACTTGGTTTTGGTGGTCTTATTCCCTTCAGCGACCGTATTGCATATGTACTGGGTCTCATTATGTCAATTTCTATCTTCTTCATGCATAAAGATGTAGAGTGCTTTTTGCTATCACTGTTGACCATTAATAAATTTTTCCTCTGGGAAGTTCCCAATCAAGTCTGTTGCCCATTTTTGTTGGGATGTTTGCTGTTTTATTTTTGATTCGTAGAAATATTTCGATTCTGCCTACAAAACCTGTGTCGCACATAGGTACTGTGCATATTTTCTGCCACTAGGTATACTCCCCAGTTGTGGTTTTTGTTTGTTTGTTTTGTTTTGTTTTGTTTTTAGAGAAAGAGGGAGCATGAGCTTGGGAGAGGGGCAGAGGGAGGGGAAGAGAGAGAGAGAGAGAGATATTGCATATTAAAAGCAGACTCCGGGGTGCCTGGGTGGCTCAGTCGGTTGAGCGGCCGACTTCAGCTCAGGTCATGATCTCACCGTCCGTGAGTTCGAGCCCCACGTCAGGTTCTGTGCTGACGGCTCAGAGCCTGGAGCCTGCTTCAGATTCTGTGTCTCCCTCTCTCTCTGCCCTTCCCCTGCTCATACTCCGTCTCTATGTCTCTCAAAAATAAATAAATGTTAAAAAAAAATTAAAAGCAGACTCCACACTCAGCACGGAGCCCAACATGGGGCTCAATCCTAGGACCCTGGAATCATGAACTGAGTTGGAATCAAGAGTTGGACGCACAACCAACTGAGCCACCCAGGTGCCCCTGACCTTTTTTCTTATTGACCCCTGACTTTCATTGAAAAGGAAGTTTAATAGTTTTAAGAAATGACATTATTTCTATTATGTTTTAGCGCTTGTGCAGTTCCAGCTAAGAAATCTTTTGACAACTCAAGAATATATTCTTCTGTTTCATTCTATAAATTTTACACATTTTAAACTATCACAGGGAGATTGAAGATCCATCTTAAACTAATTTATGTATGTAGGCCTGGTATATATTTATGTTCATTTTAATTCCTATTTTTAGATAGCATCACTATTTGAAAAAAGTTTACTTCCGCGTTCAGTTGCTTTAGTGCCTTTGTCAAAATTCAATTTACTATGTAAATGTGGCTTTATTCCTGTAGTTTCTATTGCATTTCATTGATCTATTTATCTTTGTGCTAACACCATACTGTCTTGATCACCATAGCTTTATAGTAAGTTTTATAAATTTCCTTTGCGAGACTATTTCGACCCTTACAGATCTTTTGAATTTTCACATATGTTTTAGAATCAACTTGTGAATTCCTATTTTAAAAAGCCTGCTAGGACTTTGATTTTGATTGCATTGAAATTATACAGCGATTTAGAAACAGCTCCCATCTCAACGATATGGACTCTTCTGTTCTATAAACATGTTTTATCTCACAGTTTGTTAAGGTATTTTACAATTCCTCTCACTAATGTTTTGTTTATTTCAGTGTAGAGTCCTTACACATAAATTGTTAAATTTCTAAGTATTTTATTTTTGACACAATTGTAAATGGTAAGATTTTAACTTTCATTTAATTATGCAAATTTTTTTATACTGACTTGGTATTCTGTGACTTTGCTAAACTCACTGGTTGTGCTGATAGGCGGGTAGAGAGAGAAATATAGATTCCTTTGGATTCTGTACATCTGTAAGCATGTCTCTGGACAAAGACATGTCTACTTTCTCTTCAATCATAACGGATTTGTATTTCTTTACCTTGACTTATTAACTGTTTAGGAACTGTAATACAATGGGTAACACACGTGGGGATATCATTGCTCTGATATCGATCTTGGGGATACAGCTTTCCCTCAATCAGCACATGATATGTTAGCTGCCGGTTATTCCTAGATCGTCTTTATCTGGTTGGAGATGTTCCAGTGTGTTCTTGGATTGCTGAGAATTTTTAAAGTAAATTATTTTTACATTTTGTCAAAGATTTACTGAAACTATTGGGATAATCATGTTACATTGGCATCTTTTCAACATCAATATTGTAAATTACACTGCTTGATTTTTGAATAAGAAAATCTTGCTTCATAGGATCAGGTTTACTCTTCCACTTTGTATTTAAAAAACCTATACATTTTAGAAGGATTTCTAATATTTATAAAGATTTCTGGATGTTCATCAGGTATAGTTATCTATAGTTTTCTTTGTTCATAAATTTGTCTGCTTTTGGTATCAGGATTATTGTTGCTTCATAAAATGAGTTGGGAAGGGTCGTAGCCTCCCTTTTCTAGAAGAACTTGTTCAGAATTGTCATTATTTCTTCCTTAAATATTTGGCCGATACTTAATTTTGCAAATTTGTTTTAATACAAGCATTTCAAGCCACAAATTTTATTTTAGACATTGCTTTTTGCATTCTACAGATTTTGATTTTCCAGTTTATTTTTATTTCAAAGCATTTTCTAAAATCATCTGTGATTTCCTTTTTTACCCATGGGTTATGCAAAAGTATGTGATTCCTAAGTATTTGGTCATTTTTTGGTATCTTCTGCTATTAATTTCCAATTTGTTGGGCCAAATAACAAACCCTATATTCTTTCAATCTTCTTCAGAGTGCAGTGAGGGTTCATTTATGACCCTGAATATAGTTAAGATTGGCAAAAGTATATGCCACGTGTAGTAGAAAAGGATATGTATTCTGTACATATTTGTGTACTATTCTAAAAAATGTTAATTAGGTAAAGTTGAATGTTAGTATAATTCAAATATTTTATACTTTTACTGCTTTGATGTCTTCTTACATAAATTACTGGGAGAAGTGTTGAAAAGTACAACAATAATAGATGACTTATCTATTTATCCCTTTATTTCTGTGACTGCTTACTTCTTGTATGCCTAGGTTTATTAATAGACCCTCCACATTTAGGCCTGGAGTGTGGTTTTAATGAACGCACCATTCTGAAATTTTATTATAAAATACTTCTCTTTAACCTTGTTAATATTCCTTATCCTGAAGTCTACTTTGTCTGACAGTAGTACAGATTTTCCATTATGATTTGTATTATTTGATCTTTCTCATTAGTGTCTTTTTATCCTACCTATATTCTTATACTTAAGGTTCATACTCATTCCTTGTAAACAGTATATGGTCAAGTCTTGTTTATATTTTTATCTAATTTAAAACTCTCTGCCTTTTAATTGGAATGTTTAGCCTATGTACATTGGGCTTACTAATTGATAAGCTTGGATTTCAACATATCATCTTGTTATTTATTTTCCATTTGATCCATACGTTCTGTTACTTCTGCTCCTTTTCTAACTACTTCTGTATTGCATATATTTTTGATTTTCATTCTTTTCTCATACCACTTATGGTTTAAATAACTTTTTCCTTTTTTGTTTAAATTTTTAAAAAAATGTTTATTTTTGAGATAAAGAGTGCAAGTGGGAGAGGGGCAGAGAGAGAGGGGGATAGAGGATCTGAAGTGGGCTCCACACTGACAGCTGAGAGCTGAGTGGGGGGCTTGAACCCACAAATTACAAGATCATGACTTGAGCCAGAAGTCAGATGCTCAACCAAGTGAACCACCCAGGTGCTCCAACTCTTTCCTTTTTAAATTACTGCTGTATAGTTTATAATATACATCCTTAATTATAAAACAGGACAAGTCAATATTATATCACTTCATATATGAGGTAAGAACTTGATACTAATATACTTCTAATTATTGCCCTCCTGCTCTTTGTGCTACTATTTTTGTAAACTTTTTATACGAGTATATGTATTGATTTATGATGTATGTATACACACAGATATATACACATGGTATCTGTCCATCTATCTCATCTTTTTTCTCACTATGCTCCAGTTTGAATACTTTCTATTGCCCTATCTTCAGTTCAGATATTTTCTTCTATAATAATCTTTTCTAATCTGCTGTTAAGTCTGTATCATTAATTGTTCATTTCGGATATCATATATTCCAGTTATAGAATTCCAATATTATTCTTTCTCATAACATCCATTTTCTATAAGATTCTTATTATAATTTTTCTCTAAATTATTAAACCATGTCTAATAGCTTTAAAATTTTTTTTTAATGTTTATTCATTTTCTGAGAGAGAGAGAAAGAGCAAGAGCAGGGGAGGGGCGGAGAAAGAGGGAGACAGAATCCGAAGCAGGCTCTGGGCTCTGAGCCATCAGCACAGAGCACGATGCGGGGCTTGAACCCATGAACCAAGATATCATGAACTGAGCCAAAGTCAGCTGCTTAACCAACTGAGCCAACCAGGCGCCCCTCTAATAGCTTTTTAAATTACTTTTCTGCTAATTACATTTCTCCTACTGTTTCTATTAATTCATTTTAGCCTCATTATAGGTCACAAATTTCTTCATCTCTTCTTGACCTAGAATATTCTAAGCTATATTCAAGCAACCAAAGATTCAACCAGATTCCTATGAAGATTTCTGGAGTCCATTCTCTTTGCAAAGTCTTCTTTTTTGATAGCCTGCCCCACAAATTCTAGCTACTGTAGTGGTCTGAACTACAATCTCCATCTCCCAAACTTAATACAAGATCTTTATACTGTTTGGGCTCCAGCCCTATGCCATGATCTAGGATGTGCTTCCAGACATAAACGCAGTCACTTTGTTTGCCTTCGCTCAGGTGTATGAGTCCTGAGTGTTTATTATACATTTTATCCAGGCCAAAGTCAAGTTTTGTGGTACTAAGATCATGGATTTTATCCATGGCTGCTATGTTGGAAGCCCCCTGGGAAACTAAAAAGTACTGATGCATGGGCCTTACCCCCAATTTCTTAATTTAGTTGACCAGGGGTGTGGACTGGGCTTTGGACTTTTTTTTTCTTTATTTCAGAGAGAGCACATGCACAAGCCAGGAAGAGGGGAGAAGGGGGGGGGGAGGGGGAAGGGGAGGGAGGAGGGAGAGGGGGAGGGGCAGGGGGACAGAGAGAGAGGGAGAGGGGGAGGGGGAGGGGGAGGGGGAGGGGGGAGAGGGGGAGGGGGAGGGGGGAGAGGGAGAGGGGGGAGAGGGGGAGAGGGGGAGGGGGAGAGGGGGAGGGGGAGGGAGGAAGGGAGGGAGAGAGAGAATCTTAAGCAGTTTCCTTGCTCAGTGTGGAGCCTGATACACCGGTCAATACCACAACCCTGGGATCATATCCTGAACAGAAATCAAGAGTTGGACACTTAACTTACTGAGCCACCCAGGCATACCTGGACTTTTTAAAATCTCCAGTTAACATGTGCTTTGAAGCTAAAGGTGAGTGAGAATGTCAGCCCATGTTAATTTTTATCAAATGGGTCTTAGGAATAAATGTGTAGATTGGTAAAATCTATAAATACTATTCTACTTGCAGAAATGTTTACTCTGCATTTTCTGTTGCCAATGTCTAAAAACAGTTGTTTCCTTTATTTTTCCAGTATTATAGATTTATCCTGTTCTAATTAAATTACAGTGACTGAACTGGCAATGTATCCATTCATCCAACAAATATTTATGTTGGCCCATGTACATCTGCATTCTTGTTAAGGTGCATATACTTATTTGAATGTGCAACTATATTTATGACCAGACTGCCCATTTTCAAAATAGTAAGAATTAACCAGATTTTCTAGATTCTGAGGACAACCCTCCCAGAGAAACAAACAGTATACACAGACTTAATTCATATACTGCAAAGGTCATCAAGAGGGAATCTGGCAAAGTTATAAATAAAGTCATCTGAATCTCTAATATCTACTTAAGTTTTTAAAGAGCTATGCAGATAAGATCATGTAAAAACAAAAAATTGAAAAACTAATCAATATATTTATATTATAAACACTATAAACATTAATTTTTATTTATTAGTGGGGGATATGCGTGTGGCAGGATCCAATTTGAAAGTGATGCACAGGTTTACCGTATTAGAAAAGAGCATGTAATCTAATTAAACTTGGAACTCTCCGAGCATCTAAAATGCAATGACAAGAACGAAGATGACTCTTTTTACACATAAAGGAGACCTAACTAATAGAACATAAGATAACAAACACAAATAATGTGCCAACTGGAAATGTTTAAGAGTGGGTCTCATCCAGTAAGTTGGTCACTTAAACAATATCCAGATAGCAGGAAACCTGTCTCCGAACACAGTCTGTTTGGGAAAGTGGGAAAGACCACCTCTAATTTGAATTGTCACATAGAACTATCCATTTTCGGCCTATTTAGTTTTGCTGTAGCAACTTTCAACATTTTGCATCTTGCTTGCTATTTTCATGGCATAGCTTTCCACTAGCAGCAACCCTTTAGCTATCTTGATAATAATTTTATAGTGAGGTGTCTATATGACATTTGGTTTCTTGAGATTGAAATTCTTAACTGTATACTTTACTTTCAATAATTCCTTGGCATGCCACATTTTCTAAATCAATTTCTGACTCTCAACATGTGTTTTCTATAGACCACAGAGATATTTAGTACGTCAATGGTAAATCTTTCTAATCTGGAGTACCTTAAACACATGAGTACAGCAATGACTGGAATAAATCTGTGAGATATTTTCTTTCTCTCTTCCTCTAAAAGCCTAAAATCACTTTTTCAAGAATACTTCTAAAAGAAAATGGAGGATAAAATACCTCTTTATCTTTATCCTCTGTCGAACGCCCATCTTCTGATAGATGCTCAAGTAATTTAAACTGAAAACATTACTTCTGTGGAATTTAATACTTAAATCACTTAGTGGGCATTTATTCATTAAGCAAAAATATAATGATGCTGAAAAAGCTTAATTTTTACAGCAATGGATCTCTATTCAAAGTCCAATCCTGACGAAAAGCACATTCAGTGGGGTGAGAGCCATTTAAAATTCCTGTGTGTTCTCGATTTCATATTTCAAGAGCTAAAAATCACATTTTTCTAAGAAACACTTTAATATTCTTAAAGTAATTAAAACCAAGTCCTTTTTTTATGGTGCTTGAAATTAAAACTAGTCTTTTAAATTGAGATATAATTGACATATAACATTTTATTAGTTCTGAGTATACAGCACAGTGATTCAATATAGGTATAGATTGTGAAACAATCACCACAATGAGTCCAGTTAATTAATATCCACCTAGTTTTTGGATGATAGCAGGAAGTGATGGGACAGGAACAAAACATGGGTGATTTCAGATGAATACCATGGCAACACAAAGGTGGCCCTGCTAGAAAAATGTCTGACTCAGAGTCACTGGCAATTGACACATTTCAGAGGATATTATTTATCCGAGTATCTTACTTCTGGGGTTAATTTTCCTTCCCCAATTACAGTGTAAGATTGGGAGCTTCAGATCAAAACGGAGGACTAATGTTTTAGCCCAAAAACTATCTTGTTCTCTTCCACTAGATTCTAAGCTTCATGAGCACAAAGTCTATGTCTGCTTTGCTCACTAGTGCATCTCCAGAGCTGGGGGCTGTAATAAGTGGATTTGTATGAAACATAGACTGTGGGGGAAAGAATCTTTACTGGAAAGTCAAGACTCTCCATCACCTAAACCTAGAGGTGTCCCCTAACATCGCTGGGCCTCAGACATGGGAAGAAAATGAGAATCAGATTAGACAGTTTTCAAAATTCTCTTTGGCTCTAAACTGATGAATGCCTCAGAACCGTAATTTACAAATCGTGCTTCTGCTAGTGAGTGTCACCTGCAAACTACTGCAGGTAATGCTGTGTAATGGGAACTGTAGGGCACTTGGACACACTTACTCTTAGCAGTATGGTCTTTATGGATGATGTCAACCTTCTCTGCCTGGCGATTTCTACTCATGTATGATAAAACTGAAAGCAAGCCGCCATGTTAAGGTTTAAAGTTATGATTTGTTCATCTTTGTTATGATTAAATTAATGATATGTTCAATATATATATCCAGTAACCTAGCAGTTACTCCATAAACAGTAACTATTATAACCTTAAAATATTTTTCATAAACAGTTCTATAGGCTTCATGGAGGCTACAGCCACATGTATCCCTTTTCCCAAATATCCCCAGTATTTGGCCCAGTGCCTTATACCTAATGGTCATTAATTAAATGTATAGTGAAATAAAATTAATGCTACTATTAATTATAGAGGAATTGGATGAAAGCCCAAACTCCTGATCTTGGCATTATAATTCTCTAGCAATTTGGCTTTCCATCGACATTTCTTTTAGCTATCTAGCTATTGTCCCTATATGGCACCTATTTTGAATCATGTTTAAATGTTTCACCTATATTACTTTCTCCTCTGCCACTCCTGTTCCATCTGAATGAAGGAGCCAAGGCTTCTTTCTGAGGTACTACTGGGGTCTCCCCTTTCTCCTACCTGTACAACATTTAATACCTCACTCCTGGTAAAGAATACAAGTCCCCCAAGGTGAGGACTTCCTTCTTTGCATTTTTCAAACCCAGTGCCTACTTTTGCCATATGGTAAGTTGTCAGTATACATTTTTAACATTTGAGTTAGATCTTAAGTGTGTAAGATACATATTAGATATATTTTCAGGCATTAGTTTAAGACAAGAATTCTATGTGTTATTGTCTCTTTAAAAAATGGAAACAAGAGGGTAAATCAGTCACTGGAAATACATCAGTCATGTAACAAAACTGACTGTAAAATGTCTTTTTTCCCCACCAGCCCTGTTTACTCCCAGAGGTCCATTTGGAGAGGCATCACATCACTCATTATTACCTTATCTGAAAAGAATTAAATAACCACATTTGTGATTTTTCTGCTTATTTGGCAAAATCATAAAAGAGGAAAGTTGGCTGAGCAGAGATTGTTTTAGGGGATTAGAAAAGAGTTAACGTATCGTTATCAAATGGCCGATTCAAAATTTAAATCATCCAGAGACCCAGACTTGAGCTTTACATCAAAACACACAGTTATATGTTGGAACTGTTTTTTGAATTCACTATTAACCACTCCAATTTCCCATGAATTTAACACCACATTAAAGAACATAAAAGTAAAAAAGTCCTTCTATTTTTCACATTCATTTTGCTTCCAATGCTGTAGAAAAGAAGGCAAATACTAATTATCTTGTTTACAATCATCTAATTATTGGCAGGAGAAGGATTAAGAACCTCCCCCAGCAATGTCTTTCTAGATGCAAAATAAACACCACAATTAGGGGAAAAAAAGACAGCAACTAGAAGGAAGGAGGGTTTTCTAATTTCACCATTCCAGATGCTTAAAATTGTCTCCCCAAATGAATTGATACTTTAATTAATAGTCCAAATCAAACAAGAAAATTTATTGAGAATTCCATCTAATTCCTCATTTCTGGAGGGAACAGACAATGCAAGCTCCCCTGTCATTTACTAAACCTGATATTAAAAAAAAAAATGCTGCCAGTAGAAGCTATTTAACAACTATAGTTTGTCTTGCCTCCAGCAACAAGTAGTTCAGGTAACTTAAGTACATATGGAGAAGGAGTCTTTTAGACTTGTCAGTGCAACACTGACATTAGAAAGAGGTGTCAGTAATAATAGCTATGGCACACTTGCTATATGCCAAGCACTTTTTGAAGTGTTGTACATACATTATCTCACTTAATTCCTGGAGGTACAAAACATGAGTGGAGTGCTATTATAATGCCCTTTCATAGATAATAGTAACTAAGTTTGAGGTTTCATGACTTTATGAATCTTGACCCATGTCACACAACATCTTTCTCAACACATCTCCAACCAATGCAACTTTACAACCCAGGTTCTTTATTACATATCTCATCAATGGGTGAATAAGGAAACAATGTCACAGGAAGAGATGGCAATAGAAGGCAAAATACCATAGCACTTACATCAAATAGAAAGAAAAAATACTTTTTAACTGAAGCGTGAAGGTAATTAGTGTCCCATTTTCTTCACTGCCTGATAGAAATGACAGCTGTATAATTGTTTGATTTTCTAACTTAAGATGCTTTGTCAAGTGGCTGAATGACTATCCTGGAAAACACAGTTCACATCCTCAAGTAATGAAATTTACTTGTCAAGATACTAAGACAAAAAACATCATGTAGATTTCTCCTTTGGCCTGAGCCTACCCTTCCTAACCAAAATGTGAATAAGGATTTTTTTGTTCTTTTGGCTGATTTGTTTTGTTTTAGGTTTCTTGATTTCTTTTTAATTTTATTTTCCAATGGAGAAAACAGTTGCACTATGTGACATAGGAACCAAAGATACACACATACACATATTCACACTGTGAGGGCCCCTATGTACCGTTTTAGCACAAGGTAGGCCATTTTAGCAGAAGGTAGCCATTTAATGTAGAATCCTATTAAGAACTAATCTGGAGGGGTTGAAAAGACCAGCAATAATGATTACCTCTTAGAGCCATCAAAGATTTTCGTGGCTTCATTCTACACAAGAGATAAAGTTTTGCTTTCATCAAGAGTAATATACAAGAAAAAAAGAGAATTTGGGTTATTTCCAAAGGAAGTAAATCTGTTTTATTCTACATAGAGCAGTAAAAATTGGGGAAAATAAAATAGCTGTCCATGTATCAAAAGTCTAAAACAAAACAAAAAACACTCAGGCTCAAAAGAGGACTGAAAACAATGTCTTTTCAACTATCTTTTGGCTCCAACTGCCTTAGAGTTAACAAATCTATGTGCAATCTACATGAACTGCTCAAAACTGGAATATATTGTATTTTATAGGTGGTAATGAACAAAATATACATTATAGTAAGTCAGAAGAAATCTATTCCAGTATAAAACCTAAGGGCAGCTCAGAACTCGTAACTAACCATAACCTATTCTTAGTGGCACACAAACACAGGGCCATTAGAGGAAGAGCTGAAAATAGAATTAAAATAACTAAGACTGTACTACACACAATACCCTTAGCAGGTTGAACAGTGACGATACCATTATATAGTATGCTGGGTCATACTTCCTTTGAATTGTTAGTCAATATTGGCTCTCACTCACAGGATGGTGGTAACTCTTGTTCTACTTGACAAATAAGTATTGAAAGGGAAAGACAATGGAATGTATTACATATACAAGTAGAAAAATTTAGTCTATTTTGTAAAGTAAACCGAAACTGGATTAAATAGTAGGACAATATTAAAAGAATGCTATGAAAGTTTAACTGAAGGGGCGTCTGGTGGCTCAGTCAGTTAAGCACCTGACTTCAGATTTCAGCTTAAGTCATGATCCCAGGGTCATGGGATCAAGCCTTGAGTCAGGCTCTGTGCTGAACGTGGAGCGTGCTTACGAGTCTTTCTCCCTTTCCCTATACCCCTCTCCCCTACTCATGCTCACTCACACACTCTCTTAAAAAAATAAAAAAAAAGTTTAACAAAAATATATATCGTGAAAGGAAGGGCTTCTCCATTTACTCATTCAAGAGAAAAATAGATCAATACCAAACAATCTATACAGAAAAAAACTTTTTAAAAAGTTATTTGCGTATATTCTTTCCAATAAGAGGTAAAATAAATTCGGGGCCACTTAAATGTTAAATATACATGTTTACCCTGAGTTTTAACACTCATCTGAGTACCTTTCAAATGACTAAAAATAAAAATAGGCCTTGAGAGGAAGAAGAAATGTATCTCCTCTATGCAAAATCAATTGGCAAAATACATTTCAAGAAGACTATAGAATCCTATACTGCGAAAATTAGCAGTTGTTTCTTCCACATAAGACAAAAACATACATGCATTCTGAACATCCCAGTTTTGCAAATGTTCTCGATCCTAAGTAATTTATTTACAGCATGCTGTTCCTGTTTTGTTCCTCTTTAAACTTCAGCGCCTTTAAAAAACCGAGAACACAGAATCTGGAGAAAACATTAACTACTTTATTTTCTGATGAACAACAATAAAAAGCAAAGCCTGACACCTGTGAAGAGTAAATGACAGTTTAAAACAAATCTTGGGTTTTATTTTTTACCCCCAGATGTCAGACCCATGATACAAACTTGGGGATTTGAATCTGCTACTTGAAAGAAGTAGTTGGCTGCGGAGAGAGCCAAAGATGCAATTTTATAACCAGCAAAGGTATGAATTATTCATAAAGGAAATACTTTTTTTTTAAGAGATAAATCAGCCACCGAACTGCTGAAGTGAATTAAACTAAACTGGTCAACAAAAATAAGGACAGTAAAGATTCTGAAGAATGAGCAGAGCAAAATACTCTCAGACTCAGCACTTTGTAGGAATTGGAAAGGAAGGTAGAGGGCTTTGCACAAAAATCTACTTTAGAAGATCATATGAATGTTTGGGTTCCAATTATCTTTGAGGCAGGATTACTTGTGATTATTACCCTGTTCAGTATATGTTCCCTAAATGTTACAAAGTAAGATTTTCTATTATTAAAACAAATGCTAACAAGTATTTTCAGTGGGTAAGCCCATTTACAATTTGAGAGCTGCAGTATCTCAAACTCTTTGAATGTGTTGATAAAGCCCTATGTACTTGTTTATGAAGGTTAGAAGAAACGCAGGGAACATTTCTAAATTCCTGAGAACATGACTTTGGGACAACCTTTTGATAAAATTTCTATTAATTGAAAAGGTTTTTCATGTCTATTTCAAGATATTTTAATTTTCCCATTGTTTTAAGCCAGAGCAAGTAGATACACATCTATAAATATAAAATTATCTCCAAAAACTCACTGGTATAATTTTTTTATACAAAAGACTTAAAAACTTCTCAAAATATGTAATAATTCACATTTATAGAAAGACATTTTGAGTAACGGTTTATCCCAACATTTCCTTTCTCTTACTATTTTTGCATAAATATAATGTTTATGAATAAACAGTGGAAATACGTCACCAAGTTCATGGTTTTTCTATGAATATTTACATTAATCTGAAATGTGCTCAATGAATGTTGCATTTTCAACTAATCTGCTCTGAAAACAAGGCAAGGAGTAATCTTAGTCTGCAAAGAGCAAGACTAGTAAAGAGAAAACATACTGAGGAGGAGGATGACAGAATAGACTTGTGGGTACAGACTTCAGTGGACAATGAAGATTGAGGTTTTGGCAATAACACCTATTATAACGGAATGTCAGGGAAAATGAATTTGTCACTAACATCAATGTCAAACAAAGCCACAAGGAAAAGACACATTTGCAGTGGTGATTATACCTGAGTCTATCCAAAGCTGATCATCAGAAATTTGTAAGGATTGTGTGATTGATCAATGTGGACCAGTGAAATGACAACCTCTTTTTTTGGAACATTAAACTGACCTTGGGGGTTGAAGTTCAATGGTATTGTTGGTGGCTTCAAACACACCAGATGGTTGATAGACCCTATTTTCCATTAGAGTAATTGCAGGAAGACTGATGAGTAGCCAGGTTAATTTCCCTGGACTTGACACTGGAAGCTTGAGAAGGTGGAAGAAGTGATACTTTGTAAATACAGCTCTTGTCTGTCTTATGGTAAACTGAATAAGGATCAAGCCAACTTACACTATATTCTTTTGTCCCTACCTTTTCATGAACTGTGCATGGGTCTTCCTCAGGACCTTTAAAGTATAGTCAGAAGAGATCCCATGCTGAAACAGCTAGCTGCAAATTAACTCCAAGAGTGGACAATAATTGGAAATATGCTGTACAGTATTAATTCCACCACAATCCCATCTCAGGTTCATTCCTCTTGCTGTGCATTGAGGGTGGAAGGCAGTCCTTTTGGCCTTTGTTTGGATCAAGGTAAACTTTCCAAGGGACCTTTCCAATAAACATTTGAAGGATACCGCAGTTCAATTTTAGCAGTTCCTCTTGACAGTTTCTGAACTTAAACAGCTAGAGAACTTGGCTCAACCATGCATTCATTTCTACAACATATATCTTCACAGAGTTCAGAGTACATACAAACAACCAGACTTCCAAAACACGTACTTCATGATTCTTAGGCAAACATGCTGTAATGAAGAGATGACTGTGTTTGAACAAAGAAAACCTGACTCCCTACTAAGGTATCTATTTGAATATGTCCATCCAATAAATCCTACCTGGCATCTGGTCGTGCAAAGTTCTGGGGATATTAGGATAATCTGAACCTAGACCTAATTTGAGAAACTGGAGTCTAGTGGCCTGCCTGGTCACGGTAGATACACAGTTATTATTTGTCACATAAACAAGTTTAAATGAAAATCTCATGTAGCATCTCAACAGGTATATGCCCTTTCAAAGTATGCCTCTTGGGCAGCGTTTACTTATTCCAGTCATCACCACATAAGCCTTAAGGCATTGACTATAAAGAATATAAATAAATCAATTTAGATATAAGTAACTGCTAGCTCATATCCTTATTTAATTAATTCATGAAATATTTATTAAGTACCAACCATGTATCAGGCACTATGGAGGGCATTTGTAGCACATAAGTGAACAGACCAGGCCCATTTTTCTCATTATAGTTTATACATTTTTCAAATAATCTGAAAGTAAATGGGTCATCAGCAAATGGTGCCAATTCGCATTTGAACAACTTATCCTATTATTATTATTTTTCTTTGAGAGAGAGCTTGAGCGTGAGTGGAGGAAAGGGGCACAGGGGGACAGAGAATCTCAGGCACTGTCCACACTCAGCATGGGCCCAAAAGAGAGCCAGAGCCCATGATCCTGGGATCGTGACCTGAGCTGAAATTAAGAGTCAGATGTTCAACTGACTGAGCCACCCAGGTGCCCCCAACTGATCCTATTTTTAACCATGTTTTGGCTGGCTAAAATTCTGTACCTCATGATAGCTAAATTGCTTTAAACATTTATATGAGAATTATAAAAGTAGAACCATGGAATAAGTACATAATTTCTTTGTATTTGGTAGATTACACTAGAGTTATAGCCAGAGATCAACTTTTGATAAGTCATAAGCACCTTGAATTGCCCCAAGTAGAGAAAGATTATTACATAAAACAGAATCGTTGCACTTATTTCCACTTTCTATTTGATAAATGCTCTGAATATTATCAATAGGTACACTTTATGTGCCCAGTGGTTACTGCTCTGCTGGATGTGATAAGGGAACTAAAATGCTAAATGTATTAAAATGTGAACGTAATGTGAAAGTAATTTTAATTTTGAGTGCTCTAAGTACTAGTGACACTTCTCTTGAATCTTAAAAAACACGTAATTTGGTAAAATTTAGTGATTTTCAAATATATTTTCCATGATTTTTCCATATATGTGACTTATAAACACTAACTATATATATATATATGCATATATGCATATATACGTATATATACATATAACATTATATACACATAAACATTAACTTTATATATGTATATATATACATATATATACATATATATGCATATATATATATATGTATGCTAACTTTTTAGTAATAACATTTATTGATTCTGACGTTTCACCAAACTTTTTTTAAGTTTATCTGTTTTTGAGAGAACATGCACACAAGTGGGGGAAGGGCAGAGAGAGAGAGAGAGAGGAAGAGGGAGGGAGACAGAGAATCTCAAGCAGGCTCTACACCGTCAGTGCAGAGCCCAATGTGGGGCTCAAACCCAGGAACCATGAGATCATGACCTGAGTGGAAATCAAGAGGCAGATGCTCAAGTGACTGAGCCACCCAAGCACCCCTTTTGAAACATTAAGTATTGGATTGATCCCTGGCTATGTTTTGCAAAAAAAAATAAAAGACAAAATCAAAACCAAACCAAACCAAAACAAAAAAACCCACATAAATATACATAGTGAGACATCTGAACTTAAATTTTAAAATGGTATTTGTAGTTAATAGTATTTTTATATTTCAATCTTTTGTTAATTGGATTTTAAGTACTGCTCTGAGAGATCATTAGAAATGTCTACTAAGGATTTTTTTCTAGTTGGATGAACTTGGATTGCTGAGATCTGAAAATGAATATAATATCATTTGCCTAATTGAAAAGCCATTTGATTCATAAAACACTTTAGTTCACTTATTTATGACAGGATATGTGTTAACAAATGATCTATGGAGTTAAAGTTTTAAGTAGTTTGGTATATTTAAATGAGAGATTTGTGAATGTTTTAATATCTTGACTAAAACTAACATGTTCCAGTTACTCTAAGCTAAGATACATAGGTTGGTAGCTAACTCATTCATCTTAATCAAATTGGGAAACTTCTTTTCCTAAAAAACTTTTGTTCACAGTAGTGTCATTGTTTGGGATTTTTTGGTTTTGTTTTTTTAAATCTCTCCTCACAAGTCAACATTTATCATATTAAGTTTTGTAATTCATTATTGTTGTGACACTATTTTGCATGGCATTTCTATCAGAAGACTAAATATTTCAAATCATTAATATGGAATAAAATGAAGGAGATTCAAATTATGGCTCACATTCCTTTTTTTTTTCAAGCTAATACACTGACTGCCAAGAATTAGCTGTGAAGCTTCATAAAAAATTGCCAAAATCAAAACAACTAAGTTTCACAGGGATAATCAAATATAGTGAACTAATGAGAACTTTCAAACCATAGTAATACTATAAAGGAAGCAAGTAAAATTATGATTATAAATTTGTAATGAAAATTGGAACCTAAGGGTTAATGAGCTGAAGATCAAGGTCTCTAGTCAGCAAACCTCAAAACATATTGACAATTACTCTCTTTCATGTGGAGATGAATAATGTATTTTTAAGTATATTTATTGATTTATTTAGAGAGAGAGCAAGAGAGCATGAGCAGGGGGGCGGGTGGGGAAGAGAAGGAAAGAGAGAATCCCAAGCAGGCTTTGCAGTGTCAGAGCCCGACATGGTCCCTAACTCAAGAACCACTGAGATCATGACCTGAGCCAAAATCAAGAGTTCAAAGCCTAACCAACTGAGTCACGCAGGTGCCCCAAATAATTTTGAACCTGAATAGGTAACTCAAGGATGGAGGCAACATGTCTCCAGAGTAAACTGGGGCAATTTATGGATTCCCTTAAGTACAACTTTACAGCAGAAACAATTTATTAAAAAACTCAACTATTCAGGGGTGCCTGGGTGGCTCAGTCAGCTGAGCATCCGACTTCAGCTTAGGTTGTGATCTTACAGTTCATGAGTTGGAGCCCCACAACAGGCTCGCTGCTGTCAGCCTGTCAGCACAGAGCCAGCTTTGGATCCTCAGTCCTCCCTCTCAGCCCCTCCCCCACTTGTGCTCTCCTTAAAATAAATAAATATTAAAAAATAACTGAACTCTTCAGCAACTATGTATTGATACCTATTGAGTGTCTGGCATGACCCTAAAGAACTTCACAGATCAATAAGGGAGATGAAGGGTACAGAGACATAAAAAAATTATTTTCAAACATGATGATCATTCTATTAGGGAAAGGACTCAGTGTATAATGCTAGCTTAGAGGATGGGCTTCAGAATATTCAGGAATGCTGTGGAGTAAAGACGTTACTTGTACTGAGAAGTACTTCAGGTAGAATACACTCATGTGGATATTCCAAAAAGAAAGAAGATATTCAAAAGAATAAAGATGGTTTATTACACAAGTTTAAGTGTATATAGATGCATGTGTTTGGGGAGCATAAAATACATGAAGATGAGATAGGAGAAATAAGCAGGAGGAGATCATTGAAGACTTGAGAACTAAGAGTTTTCATTTCAATTTGGTAAATAAATAGGGCTTACTGAAAAGTTTTAACATGTAAGTATCATGACTGATTTTGTATTTTCAAAAGACTGTTTTGTTGATTTAAAAGTCCTAAGATACACTGCATAACACATCGCCCCCACACATAGTAACCTAACAAACCAACAGCAGTTTATTAGTTATTTCTGACAGTTTACATAGTTAAGGAATTTAAGAGCAGCTTGACTCAGTGGTTTTAACTCAGGTTCTCATGTGGTTGCAGTCAGGATGTTGGTTGGTGCTGAATTCATCTCAAGGCTTGACTGGGACTATAAAATATGCTCATTTGCAGGGCGACTCTCTCTCATGACTGGCAAGTTCTTTCTGGCTATTGGCCAGGAACCTCAGTTCCTCTCTAGGAAGACCTCTCTATGGGGCTGTGTGAGCGTTCCTCCAGCATGGCTACAGACCAAAGGAGCAACAAGGAAGCTGCAATACCCTTTAGAAGTCACACGCTATTACTTCCAGCACGTTCTACTGTTCAGGAAAAAAAAACAAACCCAAAACTAGGACTCATTGTTGCAGCAGCCTCTACAATAGATCTAAGAGAGATGATGATTATCAGGGGCCATCATGGATGTCATCTATTACAGAACAGATCCAAGTATCAGGGCAACTAAATCAAATATAAAAGGTAGTTAGCTGTGAGAATCAAAAGCAGAAATAATGGCCATCTCATTTATAATCATAAAAGAGGGGATAAAGAGATGAGGTCTTATTTAGGACACATTTAAAAAGAACTCACAAATATGATCACTGATTGGCTATGGAAGGCAGAGGTAGGCAAAGAGCCCCAGAAGATTGCTAGGTTTCAGGTTCCAATTATTAACAAAGGGGTGGGGCAGGAAATGATGTTAAAGGAGAAAAGGCCAGATTAAGATGGGAATGTGATCCTTTATTTCCTGAGGTGGCATTCAATTTCCTAAGAGACTCCCATGGAGATATAAGAATCATAATCATAGATGGCATTCTCTGAGAAATTTTTATGGGAAAGTACTCTTTTAAGTTCTTTACATATTCATGTATTAACTAATTTAAACTTAATGACAAATGTTTTAAGTAGGAGCTGACATTACTCCTGTATTATAAAAGAAGCAAAGACAGATCAAGTAATTAGTATAAACTCCACACCAACTATCTTTATTCACATTAGAGCTAGGGATCAAAGTCACCTTTAGTTCGGCCTAACTATCTTAATTGCCGTTACCCTTCATCCACAGGCTAACTGTCCCTTATGTCTGAACAATCTAATAAAATCACTCTTTTGAAATTCTTTAAGCCTTAAGACACCATTTTTATTGGAAATTTCCCAGAATGAAATACAGAGAAAACTTAATTCCAACAGATCAGTTCCCATGAATGAATTTCTATTACTAAGGAGAAAAGACATGGGATTAGACATTACAGGCTAGTGTATCAAATTATACTCTAATATATCTTGTTCACCAATACTTAAGAAGAGATCATAAACACAGATTAAGAATAATTGTAACTTTGCGAAAGAAAATTTTGTTACTATTTCTGTCATCACATCCTATCATGTAATTTTATTACATAAGGTATATTGTCTTTTGGAAAGGTCATTCAATTTCTTAAGTGAATGAAGTATGTATGAATTCCAAATGCACATAAATGTCAGGCATGTCACATATCAGAGCAGTAAAAACATTATCAATAATTCAAACAAACTATAAGATTCACTTAGAGTAATAAATGCTTACCCTTTCACAGTCATTTGAAAATTCAAAAAACATGTAAGCAATGATCATTCTTTTTCATTGTGAGATTTTATTTTGAGATATATAGTTTAATCCTTATCTTGACTATATCTGCCTCTAATCCTTCCATAAATGACTGTATAGTAGGAAATTTAATTCCTATTTTTCACATAAAGAATGTACTGTTTGACAGGAATAAGCAATTTGTAAAAAAAAAAAATTACGTATTCAAAACAGGGGAAGAAAAATCCAAAAGCAGTTATAGTAGAATGTGAGATTCTGCGATGCTTCTCTGAATGATCATGGGATGACCACTTGTGTTTTACAGTCATGGAAGCTCAAGAATGAAAGAAGAAAGGAATGTCAAAACATTTTGGGTTTCAATGGAGAAATACACATTGGTAAAGATATAAAAATTTTCAATTATTTAATTGTCTTAGGTGCTAATGTTTTAAATTAGAAAATAAGGAATGCATAAATTTATTGAACAAGCTATGTATGGGTAACAATGTCCCAAGAAATAACTCAAAAGGAACCTTGATAACCAGTAACCATTTGTGCCTGACAGGTTGAGCTAACAGAAACTTTCTCTGTTAACCATCTACACTATAGTTCTACTTATGTCAACTATAAACATGATGTTCGGCAGTCACCTTTATTATGATTCATTCCTTTCTACACTATGCTTATTCCTCTGTTTTCTAAAAGTATGTCAATAATCTTAGTTATAACTCCTCCAGCATTCATTGCTTTAACTGTAACCTGACTTCAATGAACTCTCCCTAGCAGTTCAGTAAGAAGAACCTCAATATGTTTTATCTATTGGGAAGTTTGTGCACTGGTCACCAAACTTGAAGTAAAAGAAAGAAGGGGCGCCTGGGTGGCTCAGTCGGTTAAGCCTCCCACTTCAGCTCAGGTCATGACCTCATGGTTGGTGGGTTCAAACCCCGCATCAGGCTCCATGCTGACAGCTCAGAGCCTGGAGCCTGCTTTGGATTCTGTGTCTCCCTCTCTCTCTGCCCCTCCCCCGCTCACACTCTATCTCTCAAAAATAAATAACATTAAAAAATTAATTAAGAAAAAAGAAAGAAGATGTAGCAAAAAGTTTTGTTGGTCCAAGCTTTTATTAATGTTAGCTAGTGACAGTTGCTACACACAAAATAAAGATGTCATGTACTCAGCATGTAATATTCTGCTCCAGGAATACTTGGTACATGAGACAGAGTTTATTTACAAACAAAAATGAGAGCTTGCAGGGAGGAGGGGATGGCGGGTGATGGGATAATGAAGAATCCAAGGCTGCCATCAACAGCTGTGCAAGATGTCCCTTGACCAAAAGAATTTGGCAAAGGGGCAACTGAGTTTGACTTTAAAGCCTATGCTTCCCCCTGAAAAGACAGGCAATTTTTTAAATTCTCACAAAGATGCCACATGGTAAGTCCCGGTCTGCAGGACAGAGATAGTTTTTGGGAGCAATCAATGCACTAACCCATTTTTAACCAACCCCACCCCACTACTTAGAACGGTTTTTCCTCCTTCCCTTTACTTTGCTCTTTTTCTTTTTAAAAGTATCCTAGATCCTTAACTTCCTCTGAATTACTGAGAGTTGTGACGGAACCAACAAATGATTTGTGGGCCAGGTTCAGGTCCCATCTTTTTTTTATATGCAATGTAAGCTAAAGAAGATTTTAATATTTTTAAATGGTTGAAAAAATTAAGCTTTTTAAGTTTTATTTATTTATTTTGAGAGAGGCAAAGACAGCACGAGTGGGCGAGGGAGAGGGAGGATTCCAAGCAGGCTCCACACTGTGAGCACAGAGCCCAACATGGGGCTCAAACCCAGGAACTAGGAGATCATGACCTGAGCCGAATTCAAGAGTCAGACGCTTAACCTACTGAGCCACCCAGGCACTAGAAAAAAAAAAGTATTTAATGACATATGGCAATTCTATAAAATTCATACTTCAATATGCATTAGTCAGGTTTTAGGTGGAAGAGCTATGCTTACACATTTACACACTGGCTATGGATCCTTTCATGCTAATATTGAGTAGTTGTGATAAAGACAGTATAGTGTCCTCAGCTGAAAATATTCAGTATCTGTATGTGAAGTTTGGCAACTCATGAGCTATTAAGTTCACGTTAATTCACGGGGACTATCATTTTATTTTGTATATTCTTACTGTCTCTGAAATCTTAACCTGGAGGTACAAATATCTGGACTCAGGACATGAGTAATCAGAGAACTCTTCAGAATCTGGTTCCCAACAGGGGCACCTGGGGGGCTCAGTTGGTTAAGTGTCTGACTCTTGATTTTGGTTCAGGACATGATCTCACTTGTGGAATCCAGTTCTGCATTGCGGAGCCTGCTTGGTATCCTCTTCCTCTAGCCCCATCTTACCCCTGCTTGCACCACACATGCACACACACACACTCTCTCTCTCTCTCAAAATAAACGAACTTTAAAAAAAGAAAAGAATCTGGTTCCAAACAGTCATTCAGGTCTCCATTCAGGATTAAGCTCTATCTTCACAGATCCCACATCATAATCACTCTTAACGTCCTAAGGTTGCTGACATATATTCTTTCATACCTCAGAGGATTTGAAAGTGCTCTGTTCAGGCCAGGGAAAAAGTCCCTTCTGTGCCACTTGAAAGTTGCATGGCTTCAATTACTTAAGCATTTAGGTTCATGGTTTTTAATTTTTTTTTAATTTTTAAGAGAGGATTACTAATTCTTTCCTCAGAGGATTGTTGTGATAAACAGATTACAGAATATGAATTGCCTATAAAATAACATAGTAACTTCTAGTTTTCTTTTACTTTCCGTCAACTTGCCTTTTCTTTGGAAATTCTATTAAAATTTTAAGGCAATTCAGATCTCCCCTCCTCTGGGCAACCACCTTGGATTCTCTCACGCAGAGCTAGCTACTTTTCCAACAAAGCTGGCTGTCGTCGTGGGCTCCCATTGCCTTCTCAAAGAGGAATTTGTAACATTACACCAGAAATACCAGACTTACAAGGTTGCTATGAAGGCTAAATGATCTTAGTTATGAAAATACCTTGTCAAAGAGTAGATTCTGAAAAGGCCGGTGCTCATACATTAGTTCTGATTCTAGCCCTCAGTACTCACCCAGCACCTAACATGTGCTAGGAAGACATAAATATGGGACAGGTGAATGAATAAATGAATGAATAAATGGGCTAGAGCAACGATTCTCAAATGTTCATTCGCATCGCAATTAGCCAGAGGGCTTGTTAAAACCCAGGTTGCTGGGTCCAAAGGCAGAGTTTTTGATTCAAGAGGTCTGGGATATGGCTCAATTTTGCATTTATAACAAGCCCCTTAAAAATGGTGGCAATGCTGACCTGGAAGATCCAATTCAAGAACCACTAACCTAAAATAATCCGAAGTTCTTAATTCCTGCCATTCTGTCACCACAGCCCCCAGCTATCAATTTCTGTTTGGTTTCGTACATTTGGCTGCTCCATATCTGAAAACGGTCTTTTAAACTCCAGAATATTTTACACTCTTATTTATCTCCATTTTTACTGAAGTGATAAGACGAGGAGAAAGTCAACCTTACTTGGTCAAATTAGGAAATATTTTATGAAGTGTGCATTCCAATATGATTTATGAATAAATACCACTTTGCCACTGAGAGAAATATAGACGATGACAAGAGGTAAAATGAAACCCACAATACCATATCATCAGTTTACATTTCAGTATCGAAATGTTTTTATAAAATAAAATGTAAAGTACATAACAGATACAAAACTGTAAAAACATCAGTTATAAAAATAATATTTTAAAAAGACATTAGTGTAAGTTAAGAAGTAAAACTTTAATAGCACTAGTACATTATCTCCATTGAAACCTAAAGACATACAATCAATGTCATATTTAAATTCATTGTACTTGTATCACTCTTCGAAAAGATTACTTTTTACTATATGGGAAATGATTAACAATATTCTAAAATGGTTTATTTAATATGTTTTTACTGATCAATAACTTTACCAAAATGTCTGCAAATAAAATTTTTAAAGACTGAGAAACACGGAGACCCTTCAATTGACTATAAAGTATATACCACACATTGGACACTGACATTTCATTATGATAGGATAATTCAGATGTCAAGGGGCTATGATTTTACTTCCTGAATGATGTTGGAGTGGAAAAATTATTTTTCCTCTATGCTTCTAGGTTCTTGAGTGAGAGCCACTGTAAGAAAAGACATAGGGGTAAAAAAGCCTAATAACATATCTTTCCCATGTATATAGGAAGTATGCATGTTACTAAACTTGACCACTATTTGTTGTTTTCTCCTGCTATTCTATTCTTTTATTCCAGGGGAAGGGATAGAATATTCAGGTAAGAATCTAAAATGGTAGAGAGAACATCATTTTTCCAATGCCACACCAGGAAAACTAAATTCCTCCCTGAAATGGTTCAAGCCATAACTCTAAATACCATCTTTAGTTAAAAACAAAAGAATACACACCTCTGTATTTACTGCAGCCAAGATATGGAAGCTACCTAAATGTCCATCAATAGACTAATGGACAAGGAAAATGTGATAGATATATACATTGGAATATTACACAGCTATAAATATGGATGAGATTGTGCCTTTTGAAGCAACATGGATGTACCTAAAGGGTACCGTACTAATTGAAATAAGTTCAAATGGGAAGACAAATACTGCATGATTCCACTCATAAATGTAATCCTTAAAAAATGCACAAACAAAAAGCAGAATCACAGCTATAAAGAACAGAGTCATAATTGTCAGAGGGAAGGGGTGGTAGGAGGGTTGAGCAAAATGGGTGAATACAAGTGGAAGATAGAGACCTCCAGTTATGGAATGAGTAAGTCACAGGAATAAAAAGCAGAGCCCAAGAAACACAGTCAGTGATACTGCAAGAGCAATGTAACGAGACAGGTAGTAGCTATACTTGTGTTGAACAGAGCATCATATATAAACTTGTCAAGTCACAAGCTGTACAAAAAAAAAAAAAAAAGATGATGCTGAGGAGAGAGAGTCCATTCAGGAAGGGTCCCAGAAAGAACACAGAAAACAAGTGTATGGTTGCTATGCAGATTTAAGTCCTTCCCTTCTATGATGTTAAGAGTTTCTAGAGATTCAGAGAGATCCCTGTATTCCTGGTAGAGAGAAAGAGAGAGAGAGCGCAAGAGAGAGGGAGAGACAGCCTTACAAATGGAGTTTTCTCTTATAAATGCATATGTCTCTTACAAAAGGATGACTTCTGTGCTTTCTGAGTTTCTACTGTTTCTTAAAAATAACCAGCTCAGAATAATCTTAACAACAATGAAGCATAATTTGGGGCAGCAAATTCTGCTCCCCTTCAATGAATATGTTGGTTATGGCACCAAGTAAAATAGCTTTTTTCCATTTCATTTTTCATTCTCCACTCTGTACTTCAAAGGTCCTAGTGGATGCAAATTCATGCCATGGGCTGCTTCCACTGTATAAGCAAGACTTTACAAATGTATCTAAAGCCACTTTTCTGTCTTAATCAAGAAGAAAGTGAACAGATCCAGAACATGAAAGATTTCCAGGCACGGTGAGATAGACAATTCGCTGCAAGTGATTCTGAGTTATACCTCCAACCCTTTAAAGCAGATGGATAATAAGAAAAGTATTACATCTTATGACGGTTTGGTTCCTTTAAATCTCCAAGCTCTGTATATTTTCTTCTGAAGTGTCTAGCAGTCTTTTAAGTTATTTTGGATTAGTCTATGTTTATTTTTGTCCTAAGAATATTTAGAATCAAAGGACAAAAATGAAAATGATGTTCTCCCTTTTAATTCTAAACTGTGAATGTCTGTGGATTTCTAACCTCATCTGTCCTTTACAAGGCTGTGCCCGTTATCAGTGAGAAGCAGCCATTAGGACAGTTAGTTATGTAATCTCCCTGAGCAGCCTCAGAGGCAACATTCTGAGGAAAAAAAGGTGCATGTCACTTCTCTTTCAGGGAACTTTTGTTTTGCACCCATATCAATGGAAGCACGCAAATACTAGTATGACGAACGGCAATCCAACAGATGGGTACTCACATAGCTCTACTTTATCAGAAAGCAAGGACCCAGTATTTCTCCTAAGATGTTTTCACAGATTGTTAAATGCATGGGCTTTACAATAAAAAAAAATATGCCTTTAATTCTTAACTCTATCACTTCCTCGTTATATGATTTTTGGCACTTTTTTTAAACTTTCTGGAACTTTGTACTCTACTCCGCTCAGTGGACATAATGACATTGATTTAGGTTTTTTTCTGTGGGGGAGGGGGATAAAGCTAGTGTGTGATTTGCACAATATGGTATTAAATGTGGCAATATTGTCTTCCCTAATTTATAACAGGATAATAGCAATAATGTCATAATTCATTCTTGTTAAAAAGTCATTCATTAGACAAAAATTAACTGTGAGATTATTATCATTATTTGGGTATAAATTAGTGACTATAACACAAGGCTTAATTAATATGAAAAAAGGCAATCAACTATCGAACGAAGATATACATTTTGCTAAATTCCATTCATATATGGTGACAGGAAATAAGGGTGGGCATCATTTAGAAAGCTGATGAGGATACTGTTAACTCAGACACTTGAGAGACACAAACAGCCACATGACAAGGAAGAGGAAGAATGTTCAAGGCAAAATAAACAGTGTGAATAAAGGGGTGGATAATATGAGAGAGTTCACTATTAATAATATTATTAGGATAAATTGAGCAGATTTCAGCACACTTGCCTCTATTCCATTATTTAGAATGTGCTTTGGGTGGGGGAAGGAAGAGTAAACACAGTAATTTTTTTAAAGATTTTATTTTTAAGTAATCTCTACACCCAACATGGGGCTCAAACTCCCAACCCTGAGATCAAGAGTTGCATGCTCCGACTGAGCCAGCCAGGTGCCTGCAGAGTAAGCACAATAATTTTGATTTGATTTTAGGAAAAACTAAGAGAGTTAAAGTTTTTATACACATGGGACATTTGCTTAACCCTGTTAAAGAAAAAATTACACTGACATTTGTTAAAACAACAAGGGAGACTACTGAGAACTAGAGCGATGGGTGTGAAGACTGTGACCAAAGAGAAGAGAGATGGGGCTCAACTTCAAGTACAGTGGAGACAGCTAAGGATTTACAGCCAACTAGCAGATTGGGGTTGGAGGGTAATGCATGGAAAATTGGTTAAAGGAGACATCAAGGGTGGGGGAGGGTTCTTCCTGAAGGCACACCAGCATCAAATAACAAGGATGGGGGATGAGGAATTTGGTGAGATATCCAGTACAATGTGATATCAAGGGTGGGGAGATTCTCACTCAACTAACCTAGAAGGATTCTTACTACAACTGACTAGGCAGGTTGAAGGTAGGGACCAGGACAAGGCCTAGTCAAAAGAGGGTTCAGAGGAGTCTGTCTAAAGCATGGTCAAGGTGAGTCCTGTCAACACAATGACCTTGTGGTTAATTCCTGAATTAGTCTTATCAGATTTGCTGTATTTGACTAGCCTTCCATTGAAAATGCTTTTAATTTACAAATCAAATAGAAAAGCCCACACTGCTGCCTATCACAATCTTCTACTGCAATAAATCCACTGACATCTTACTATCCTTTGACACTAATATAAGACAAAAAGATGTTGAATCATGAATTGATGCTATTTTCTGGTGTTACAAAGCAGCCACTAAATAAAGGCAAAGTGAAAGAAACGTTTTTCCAGCTGTTTCATTACCTCTTTTAAGCCAGTTTCACAAGTATCTACAAAAAAAGGCAAAAAAAAAAAAAAAAAAAAAAGACGACGGAAAAATAAATCTATGTAGCTCCTCCAAGCCAAATTTGGGGTTTTCAACAGATTCAGAGGATGTGGGGCCCAGAGATATGCAAGGTTGAAGACGGACTAAGCAGGAGCAATTGTTAGAAATTAGGACCATAACTACCCAGAATGAAGCCTACAGCTAATGCTAGGGAAATGTGCTTTATCATAGATACTTTAGACTAGATCTTACATTCGAAGATCATATGAACTCAATGGGTAGGCCTGTGCAGTTACTGCCCATACAGATCTGGCAATTAGTTAATTTTCCAAAATGTAAAAGGCTATCAGACTCCAAGTTCCTTAAGAGTAGACATCATGCTTATGCTTTGACACCCTTGGAGTTAAGAACACGGTCTTCCTTCCTTCATTCATAGACACTCACTTATTATTGCAAATTAAACTCAAACTTCAGGCTTTGGGTATGGATGTATCTTCGAGGAGTTCACAGTCTATGTGGGAAGAAAGATAATGGAATATACACAGCAGAGCACAAAAGACGAAGAGTTTGAATTTTATTTTGAGAACTTTTAAAAGATTTTAAGCAGGGTACAACTGGAAGCAAGACCAGGTAAGAGATTTCTTCAGTAATCCAAATAAGTAATTATGAGAGCCTTAACTACAGCAATGGCAGAAAAAAAAAAAAAAAACAGAGAAGTGGCAAGGCATAAAAGAAATTTTGGAGTAAAATTTCTAAGTGTGAAAATCATTTAATGTGGAGATCAGAGGACAAAACAGACAATGGAGGCCACGTGTCTGGATCTGTCAATTTACATCTTCCCAATACCTAGCATGATGCTTAGTACACAATAGGTGCCAACGAAGTGTTTGTTTAAAATAGGCAAGAACGAATTATATGACCTTGTTGCTTTGTTGAGAAATTTCTCTTAATACCTCTTCTGAGTTCAACTGCAGACACTACAGACAGTTTCTATGCAAATTAGCAGATTCTCACCTCAGGTGTTTATCAAGTTAGTTCCTGGAGGGCTTCCTGTGGGGCACCTGACTCTTGATGGACCCCATTCAGAGGAGCTAAGAAAGTCCAGGAGTTAATCAACCTCAGGGATATCCCTCCACCAGTGAACAATGTGCCAGCATCCCCCTTCTTTCCTCCTTCTTGGGACAGACATGAGATCCATTCTACATAGTACCTGAGAGCTTCCACAGTGGGACTGAGCTCCAGTTGCCCAAAGCGGTAATCCGTTCTTAACTCGCCCCTGATTTTCTCCCCTTTCTATCTCACTTTCCCTACTTACTCACTTGTACTTCCTGGGCTCACTTCTCCAGTAATCCATCTGTACTACAATGTCTTGCCTGAGATCTGCTTCTGAGGAGGCAAATTTCATACAGGAGGGAGGTGATTAAGTAGACTTTCAAGAGAAAATTGGAGTCTTTTCATCACAACAATGAACAAATATTAACATAATAATATAAATTCCAACAGGTCCTTAAAGTGATGGGTTTGCATTTTTTTTTCAGAAAAGCTCAAAGAAAAATAAATCCACTTGAGAGTTGCCACATGAGATAGAATAATCCTTCTCAAATAATAAACAGAGAACATCAATTACACTGTTACCACACACTAAAGAAAGACTGCTGAAAATAATGGCACTCTCTTAATACATGACCTTCAACTATCTCAGGCCAGTCTCTCCTCTGATTCAAGTGATCTCTTGGCAGTCTCACTGCACATGGTGTTATTAAGCCCAAAGCCGGGGTACAAAGCACAAACTCAAAGTCTGTTGAATTTGCTTAGCAGCTCAGGGAGTTTCTCTCCTAGACCAGTTTTCATCTTTCTCAAGAGCAAATCAATTTCACTTTTGACCAGGTGGTATCCAGATATGAAATTTAACTTTGACAAATTCTTGGGATTTTTTGAAAAAATGTGGACTCACTGCACTCTTCAAGGGTAAAGAAATCAGTCCCCTAGAAGACTAATCACAATGATTAAGCACATATTTTCCCTCTCGAATGCTGTGCTCAGTTCTTTGTTAGAAACTGCAAGGGGCGATACATGAAAAAGATGCAAATCGAATACAGAGCATGGTGATTATAGTTAATCCTGCTGAATTGTATACTTGAAATGTGCTAAGGGTGGATCTTAAGGGTTCTCACCACACACACACACATACACACGCACACACAAATGGTAACTGTGAGGACATAGGTGTGTTAATTAGCTTGATAGCAATAATTATTTCACACTGTATATATATGTTAAATCATCACATTATACCCTTAAGCTTAAATTCTATAGCAAAAATATCTACCCTTCTTTATTTTTCAATCATATCTCAATATAACAAGAAAAAAAATTTTAATGCAAGTAAGTTTTTAAAACAGAGGACCTGGCTTCAATCAAAACATCATCATAGATGCAGAATCTCTGAGACTGTTTTCCACACACAACTGAAAGGCAAATGAAGATACATAAAAGCTCTTTATAAATTATTACCATATATTAAAAAAGTATTATTGGTAGGTTCTTGAATCCAGGCTTAGGTATTTGAATGAATTCTATATGCAGTGAAGTTCTAGTAAAATGTTTTAAGAATGGTAGAAATATGATTAAATCACTATTTTTTTAGAAAGAGAAAGCATATAGAAGGAGCACGTAAAATGAACAGTTCCTCAAAAGGAGAGATTAGAGAAAGCAGAAAATTATGTTTTGTAGTTCTTCATGTATTAGGTAAGAAAGCCCTTAACTAAGATCCTAGTAGTGGGCATGAAGGAGAAGGAAATGTAAATGTTCCACTAGAGAAAGGAATGGAATGATTTCAGAATTATTTAGCTAAAAAATGTGAAGGAAACGGAAATCGACAGCAGCTCTGTGTTTGCTAAGTGGCTGAATAATGCTGCCTCTGATCAAAATAGGAGGTGGGGATGGGAAATATAATTCAGATAAAGGGATGCATTTACCTTTTTAAAACTTTTTAGCCTCTGTGAAGTTTTTCACTTCTCTGTTGTTCTGAATATCTTAGGGGCCAAGGGCATGTTGCCCCAAGACGGTCACTTAACACGAATGTTATTGTGAGTTAAAAGCAAACAAAACCCAGCAGATTGAAAAAAGGCTCTTTAACTCCCCATCAACAGCCTGCCTGTACCAAGAATACAGCTAGAGACAGAGACTGCTCTTTACCTAAGAAACCTATCTGCTGACAGGGCAACCCTTGTTTTCCAAACATCTCCTCTCTCCTTCCTGCTCACCTCTCATCATCCTCTCACCAACTGTCTCGCTTTGTGTTCTTCCTTTTTCTGCCCTTTATATTCTCTCACCCTCACGCCTCTCCTTAGCTTACATAAACATCTTGTTGCCTAATATTCTTTGGAATTTCCATGTCTGTGGGGATTACTCATATGTACACTATTAAATTTTATTTTCCCTTGCTAATCTGTCTCATGTCAATTTGATTCTTAGTCCACCTACAAGGACCTTGAGAAGCAGAGGAAATTCTTTTTATCCAAACGTATTAAAGATTTTAGCTTTGTGAGACAGAAAATGGCTGATTATCCAATAATATTATATGATTTATAAATCTTAGGAAATCATAGAAACAGCCTCTCCAAAATTAATATCTATTTGTTATCACTATTTTTACTAGTATAACTGGGATAAGGAAACTGAAGGAACTCCATGAAAAACAGTCTTCTTTTTGGCTCCTTTTCCAGCTTCTATTCTTGCTAGGATCTGCACCCCTGGATTACACATGCCTTATATTTCAAATAATTCATGTCCTACTTAGAAGGATCAAGATGTTAATGATTTCCTTGGAGTCTTCCAGCATACATCTAAGAAATGACTGGGCTAGGCAATCATGTGGATATTCCAGACCACTGAATCTAGACATCTTGATGCCAAGAACCCCTAGCTCCAGGGAAAAAGTGACACGGAGGATGCCTGGACACCTATTCTTGCTCTGGCAAGCTCCTGGAAGCATGAGAAGACATGTACACTAGATCACAATCCTCAGTAAAAACCCCAGACCCCAAGCAAAAGTGAGGCTCACTCTTCTTTCCTCTTCAAGTCTCCCAGATGCTCTGTTCATTATCTGTACTTTCTCTATATACCTTCGATAAACTCTGCTCTCACTTCCTACTAGTTAACATTTGATTTCTGTCCAGTGTGAAGCCAAGAACTCTCCTGGCTGGTCCTACGGGACCTGCTCTGGGTCTTTGGATCTGGCCTGCCTACATCATAACTGATAATGCATTGCATATACATATCTGTTATGAAGAACTTTTTATAATTTCAATTTATGACCACCATTTACCTAGAAGATTTCTATGATTTAGATTTATTTAAAAAAAACCCATTTTGGGGGCACCTGGGTGACTCAATCAGTTAAGCACCTGACTCTTGGTTTTGGCTCAGGTCATAATCTCATGGTTCATGAGAAAGAGCCACACGTAGGGCTATGGGCTGACAGTGTGGAGCCTACTTGGGATTCTCTCTCTCCTCCCCTCCCGAACTTGTGTTCTCTTTTTCTCTCTCAAAATAAATAATAAAAAAACCACTTTTTCGTTGAAGTCAAAGTCACAATTTCGAATTAAAAAAAGACTATGTACCAAAGATACATATTATGTATATTAAAATGCATTTTAGAACTAAACTTTCATCTCTCATTACAATGGTCATATTTTTTTCATTATCCAGTTCTCTATCAAATTCTGAAAAAGATAATACTATAATTGTATTAACACCTTAAAATTTAATACAAAAAATTAAAGATCAGCCTTTAATATCCTTCATTGTTTCTGTGAAGCACAGAACTTGCCAATTATTCCATCTCATTTACTAAACAAAACAAAACGAAACGAAACCAAAAAACAAAACTTCACAATTGTATCCCTAGGAATATATGGCATTCTCACTATTGTAAACACTGAAGAGAGGTCAAAATTGTGAACAGAATCTTAATGGATTTGTACTTATATGGGTAATAAATTCTAACTAAAATATTCAGTTAAATGTGCTATTGCTCTCTTTTTAGTAACATCTAATTAATTGGAGACAACTATGTAAATGACTACATTTCCCATGGCTCATAATCGTGTTCAGCACTGAAAAGACAAGTCATGGATCTATTAGAGTTATTTTGTTACATACCAGGTCAAGGAGGGTTGGGAAACACAATTTATACAATTAGAAGATATGCAAGAGTAACTGTGATATTTCATGAACATAGCAAATTCCTATAATGTTTTCACTAGCGCTTGATTCAAAATGATATATCAGTAGTATACAATATGGTAAAATATTATGAGGAAACCTTTCTTAAGAAATTCCTGGCTTAAATATGTGTCATATATTGTCGCATTTGGTAGAGCCAATAAATTAATTTTGTTTTTACAAAACAATCTTTTTAAAAATTAACATTCTTCTCTTTGGTCCTCTACCAACTATAAATAGCCTGAATGATAAGCTCCAATGTACTGGAGTAGTGGGATAATGAAGAGATGACAAAAAATACTTTTTAATAATGGAATTGTTGTATAAAAATAAATGGTCTCTATACTGATGTCATCACATTAAGTATAACAAAGTAATGCACAAAATTAACTAGTGATGAATAATTCAAATATATTGAAAAATTTAGGCCTGCTGTTAATTTCTAAGTAGTAATTTCAAACACAAAAGAAAGAGGACATTGGTTTAGAAACTACTTGCTAGACTGTTTGATTAATTTTCCAAAGCACAGTTTTACTGAAATTATTCACTGATTAAATTCTTGAATGATGTGAACAAGCCAACAATTTGTTAGTTTTACTTCAATGCTTAGTTCAAGTGAAATAATAAGCCCAGTTTAAAAGGGGTCTAAAATTCACAACCTGATAAATAGTATATATGTTACTAAAAGTAGCAGTATCATGAGAAGTTCAAAATAACTCCAGACCCTTAGTATTGAATCTATTTATAACTAAGCTTCTATTTTTAATGATCTATGATAATTTTGCCCTAAAATCAGCAGACAATACATAGTTCAAAAATGGTCCATGGACCCGAGATTGTTTTGACTTTGGTTTTATGCCTCTTCTGCTATTTTCCAACTCATATTGTTATGTTTAATCATTAAGGCATTAACACAAAAAGATTTAGTAAAACTTCGTATTTGCTATAGTGTGTTCTGAAGAATGAAGGGAATTCAACTGTTTCCATTGTATAAGTATATATTTCTTCAGTAACATTTTTTTTTGATTCACAGGAGTGAATTCACAGGAAATATTCCCTGGGCAATAAAGTGAAAACAAGTAAATATAGTCAATATTTTCTATAATGATCAAACCAATAACCTCATTAAGAAATAGGATGTGAGCAAATATAATTCGGGATCTCAAGATGAAATCATCTTGGATTTAGAGAGGAACCTAAATCCAATGACTGCTGTTCTCAAAAGAGAAGAAAAAGGAGACTTGGACACAGAGAGACACAGAGACCAAGAGGATACAGACACACAAAGTAAAGAAGGCCATGTCAAGTTCAAAGAAGAGATTGGAATTATGGTTCCATAAACCAAGGAATGCCAGGAACAACCAGTAAATTCAAAGAGCCAAGGAAGGAGTCTTCCCAAGAGGCTTTGAATGATGTGGCCCTGCTCACAGATGACTTAAGACTACTAGACTCCATGAGTGTGAGGGAGTACCCTTCTGTTGTTTTAAGTCATAAAGTTTGTGGTACTTTGTTGAAATAGCTCTAGGAAACTAGTACAGGTATAATGGTACTTTTGAGTTATGAGAGATCTAGTTGCCTGTAAATGGAATTAAATTCCTAAACCATTTTCTTTCAAACTGTCTCTTGATTATCCATTTTTAAAAATTCCCTTTGTTATTAATAATAAAATGGTTGAGGGGCACCTGGGTGGCTCAGTCGGTTAAGTGTACGACTTCAACCCAGGTCATGATCTTACGGCTGGTGGGTTTGGGTCCTGCAGTGGGCTCTGTGCTGACAGCTCAGAGCCTGGAGCCTGCTTCAGATTCTGGGTCTCCCTCTCTTTCTGCCCTTCTCCTACTCATGCTCTGTTTCTGTCTCAAAAATAAACACAAAAAAATTAAATAAAATGGCTGAGAACGGTTGACAACTTGTTTGTAGGAGTGAGAGTAAAAATATTAAGTTGTGTTACATTTTAACACAGTTTCACTGCTTCTGAGAATCTTTGAGTGAGATTTAAAGATCACTTATTCTATGAATTTTCCAAAGACACAAAGTATCTTTTCTCTTTTTCTTTAAACTCAAAAAATAAATCAACTCGAATTGTTTTGGGAAGGACAAATTTCCTCTGCCCTTCAAGCTCTCTTAAGCAGGAAGATGATGGGGAAGTAAAGAGCACTTCCAAAATCGGCCAAGTTTTGAATACTTTTAACTCAATGTTCATAACAACATGTCTCATCTTGGGGCAGCCTGCTTTAGCCTAGTCGATTGTAACTGTGAAATAATGGAACTTGAGAGGCAGAATCAATAAACCTATCAATGCCATGATCAAATCCCTCTATATTTTACAATTATTCCTAAGAAGACAAAGTTTAGATACAAATCTCAGAGTATGTTATAATTGAGGACTGAATAAAATGTAGTTAAAGCTTATGTCAATCATAAAACAGGAAAGAAATCTTAATTCCTAGTTCTTTTGTTAACTTCTTACAGAGAATTAATTTAACCTTTTGGGTCTTCTTTTCTTGCTAATAAAAAAATCTTGAATAGACAAATGAAACTTAGACCTTAATTAACTAGGAAAACAAAGAACAGACTAAGTTCAAAGACAGCAAATATAAAAATAATTAAGTTCAGAGAAGATATAAATTACAAGATAGTTTCAATTTTTTTCTATTGTTTTTATCAGAATTAGTTTTTATAAAGATAAGTAAAATTGACAAATCTTTTAGCTAGACTAAGAAAAAAAGGAACCTCAAATAAAATCAGAAATGAAATAGGAAATATTACAAGTGATAACACAAACATACAAAGGATCATGAGAATACCATCAAGAAGTATACACAAACATTTGGATAACCCAGAAGAAATCGGTAAATTCCTGGAAACGAAATTCACTAAGACTGAATCATGAAGAAATAGAAAATTCAAACAGACCAAATTATGTATAAAGAAAATGAATTAACAGTCTAAGACATCCCAACAAAAAAAGTCCAGGACCCAATATTTTCACAGGTGAATTCTGCTGGACATTTAAAAGGGAATTGACACAGATCCTTAAAGTCTTCCAAAAAATTGAAAAGGGAACACTTTCAAAATCATTTTTTAAATTTTTTTTAAAGTGTACTTATTTTGAGAGAGAAAGAGAGTGCAGGCAGGGGAGAGGCAGAGAGGGAGAAAGAGAGCATCCAAATTAGGCTCTGCGATGTCAGTATGGAGCCCCATGCAGAGCTCAAACTTGTGAGCCATGAGATAATGACCTGAGCTAAAATCAAGATTCAGATACTTAACTGACTGAGCCACCCAGGCACTCCCAAACTCATTTTATGATGGCAGTACATTACCCTCATACCAAAGCCAGACTAAGACATTATATGAAAACTATGAGCCAATATTCCTGTTGGCATAGATGAAAAAATCCTCCACAAAATACTAGTAAGCCAAATTTTACGGCACATTAAAAAGATAATACACCATGACAAAGTGGGATTTATCCCTGCCATGCGAGGATGGTTCAACATATGCAAATAAGTATGTACATAACATTAATAAAGAGGAAAAATCACATAATTATCTCAATAGAAACAAAATAAATTTTGATTAAATTTATCATCTCATGAAAAAAAAATGTCAACAACAAGGTAGTTGGTCTAGATGGTATTTGCCTCAACATAATAGAAGATTTACAAGACAAGCTCACAGATCACATCACACTCAACAATGAAAAAACTGAAAACTTCTCCTCTAAAATCAGGAACAAGATTAGGATGTCCACTCAGGCCACATGAATTCAGCAGAGTTCTGGAAGTCCCAGCCAAAGCAATTAGGCAAGTAAAAGATATAAAATGCATCCAAATCAGAAAAGAAGTAAATGATCTCTGAGTGCAGATGACAGGATCTTGTATGTAGAAAAGCCTAAAGACTACACACACACACACACACACACACACACACACACGCACGCACACCATTGGAACTAATAAACAAATTCAATAAAGTAGCAGGATATAAAATCAACATAAAAAAATCAATGGTGTTTCTATGCAGTAAAAGCAAGCAATCTCAAAAAGAAAGTATCACAAATACCCATTTAAAATAGTATGAAAAAGAAAAAAACCTTGTGATAAATTTAACCAAGGAGATGAAAAACATGTACAGTAAAAATAGAGTACATTGCAGACAAATATTTAAGACACAAATAAATGGAAAGACATGGGAGTTCATGAAGACTTAATATTGTTAAAATGTCCATACTCCCCAAGTGATCTATAGATTCAATGCAAGCCCTATTAAAATCCCACTACATTTTTTTACTGACAAAGAAAAAGAAATCCCCAAATTCACATGGAACAACAAAAGACCCAAAGAGCCACAGAAATCTTGAGAAAGAATAAAGCTAGAGGTATCACACCTCCTATTGTCAAAAATAATACAAAGCTACAGTAATTAAAATAATATGCTTCTGGTTTAAAAATAGACCCAGACACCCATGGAAGAGAACAGAGAGTTAGTTCATAAAAATATCTACAGGTATATGGTCAACTGATCATTAACAAGGGTGCCAAGAATACACAATGAGTAAGAGATTATACCTTTAACAAATGGTGATGGGAAAACTGGGTATCTACATGCAAAAGATTGAAACTGGACACTTATCTTACACTTTCCACAAAAATCAACTCAAAATGGATTAATAATTTAAATCTAAGACCTTCAAACCATAAACTCTTAAAAGAATACATAATGGAAAAGCTTTATGACAATGCTCTTGTCAGTAATTTTTTTGGATCTGAAACCAACATCACAACCAATAAAAGGAAAAATAAACAAGTATGACTGTATCCAATGAAAAAGCTTTTCCAAAGCGAAGGAAATAACACAGTAAGAAGGCAACATATTGAATGGGAGAATACATTTGCAAACTGTATTTTCAGTAAGGAGTTAACTCCAAAATAGGTAAGTAGCTTCTATAACTCAATAGTTTTAAAACCTCAATTAAAAATTGTCTATTGTACCTGAATACACATTTCTCCAAAGAAGACATACAAATGGCCAACAGGTACATGGAAAAAATGTTCATCACTGAAATGCAAATCAAAATCAGAACGAGATATCACTTCGCACCTGTTAGAATGGCTACTATCAAGGAAAACAAAAGATAACAAGTATTGGTGGTGAGGTGGAAAAATTAGAATCCTTTCCAACTGTTCTTGGGAATATAAAATGTAATGGACACTAGAAAAAATAGTATGGAGGCTTCTTAAAAAATTAAAAATAAAAAGACCATATGATTCAGCAGTTTGACTTCTGAGTTTATGTTGAGAAGTAATAAAATCTGGATCTCAAAGACATAATATTCACTCCCAGGTTCATGGCAGAAGTATTCATAAAAGCCTAGAGGTACAAACAACTTCAGTGTCCATCAATGGATGAATGGATAAAGAAAACGTGGTATATACATGTAATGGAGTATTATTTAGTCAGAGAAATGAAGGAATCATATTTTCACATTTTATTTTTTTAATACAATTTATTGTGAAATTGGCTAACATATAGTGTGTAAAGTGTGCTTTCGGTTTTGGGGGTAGATTTCTCATGATTCATCGCTTACATACATAATACCCAGTGCTCATCCCAACAAGTGCCCTTCTCAATGCCCACCACCCATTTTCTCCTCTTCCACCCCCCGCCCCCATCCACCCTCAGTTTGTTCTCTGGGTTTAAGAGTCTCTTCTGGTTTGCCTCCCTCTCTCTCTGTATGTAACTATTTTTTCCTCCTTCCCTTCCCCCATGTTCTTCTGTTAAGTTTCTCAAGATTCACATATGAGTGAAAACAATCAGTCTTTCTCTGACTGACTTATTTTACTTAGTATAATACATTTCAGTTCCATCCACGTTGCTGCAATATTTTCACTTTTAAAAAGAAGGAAATCCTGCTATATGTGACAACATGGATGAAACTGGAAGGCATTATACTGTATGAAATAAAAAAGTCAGACAAGGACAAGTAATGAATGATTCAATTTATATGAATTATTATCTAAAATAGCTGCATTCATAGAAACAAAGAGTAGAATGGTGGTGTCCAGGGACTGGCTCAAGAGGGAAACTCCAAGTTGTTCTTCAACAAATATGAAGTTTTTTTACACAAGATAAATGAGTTGTAGGGATTTTCTGTACAACATTGTGCTACCTAATAATACTACATTGTTTCACTTAACAATACTTAAGAGCATTATACTTAACAATACTATACTGAGTACTTAAAATTTTATTATGAGGGTAGCTCTCTTTTAAGTATTCTTACTATAGTCATGTAAAAAATTAAAGGAAAAGCATTTTTAAAGTATTTTAACATTCCAGTATATAAAAATTTAAAACACATTTTAAAATGCCAAATAGAAAATGTGGGCTAAGAAAATGAGTATTTTATTTTTTATTAACAAAGTTGGTAGGCATCTCTTTTCTCAGTCAAAAAGAAAATCAACTAGAATACCTAAGAATCTTCTGTCTTCAAGTACTGAGGTTAATGGAAGTTTAATTATAATTCCCACAGCTCATGACAGGAGATTGCTATTCTTAAAGAAAGTGCATCTCTGTACACTGTATTCAAATAAGCAATTAAATAAAGAGAAAATTAACAAATAAACAAAGAACTTTACTTGCAGGTAATTGAAAACTAAATGGAAATCATTTAAAAATAAAAATAAAGGGGAGAAATCCAAACTCATTCAAACACAGTAACAGGGCCATCTAATATCCCCTTCTGAAACCTAAGAAGGTTCAGTTCTGAGAACATTAACCTACTGATTAATGGTTAAGTGACTCTACCTACATTACCCATCATATTTAAACAAGAAAGCAATAGGCTTTCACTTTGTCCTGCAGAATCAATATACTTAAAAATCAAACATTTGAGTTTATGATTTAGGTGTCTTAAATGACTTCAGCATAGGTAGGTTTACAAATCCAAGATTCAACTGAACATGTTTTGCTGTTTTGGCCTAGAACATATAAGGAAACCAACAAAACAGTTAACAGCTTTAAAAAGAATCAAGATAAAACATGTTTTAAGATATCTCTTATGAACTAAAATTGAGGATTCCATTTGCTCCCATGATGCTCAATTATGAATATAAAAAAATGGACACAGTAATACCAATAACTACTCATACTTACTGACCGTTTATATATTTTCAAGAATTTAAGGGTCATCATACCTCTTTGTAGTAGGCTCAAATATTCTCCCATTATACAGTTAAAGATATATGGGAAAGCAGGGGATCAATTAAAGAACTTTCCTTAACTCAGAGCTGATCAAGATCACTCCTATATTCAACTACAAAGTGTCTATAGAGGTCTCCAGGGCTTTGGAGCTATATGAAACAGTAAGACCCTGATATATGAGATCTATTTTATAGTTAGAGAATTCTGCAATTCTTTCATTCATTAATATACTTGTGCTTCCATTTTTATATAATACTATGGATTAAAAGATAAATAATGGAACATTTATCAGTCCAAAGTTGTCTGTAAGCTTAAAGTCCCAAATTTCAGTATTTAATAGGTGATTTTTTCTTACCATTTTTAAGGAAGAAAACATTTTAGATATTTTTCTTTTTAACTACTGTAGCAAGACAATGCAGTGACTGCAATTACTTTTGATACTACTATTATTTTGAGTATTACCTCTTTAAGATATAAATGATGGAACTACCATATCAGAAACAGAAATGAAACAAAATAAAAACTCCATATTGGAAAATGTTTATGACTACTGACTGTGAAAAGACATTCACTCATATTAATGGAATACTACTATAAGAACTTAGGAGTTTTTGCCAAAGAGCTGTCAACTTTGGGGAAACAATACATAAACATTCTTATAGGCAAGATTACAACAGAGGAATTTGTACATAGTTAGCATAAATAATTTTCGCATGAACCTTAATAAAGTCTGAGGCCTATATTCTGGAATCCTCTTTAATTTTCAAAAAGCTCTATTTAAATACTCTTGGCTTCCTTTGCTTGATTTAAGTCTGCAGGAAGGCAGTGCTCCAAGTCAATTACATAATAACATAAAAGAGGTCAGCTGTGTATTGTGTAAACCAGGTGCATAATTAAGTCTGTGCCTTAGTTCCACAGTTTTCATCTTTCCTGGCTGCCTTGTATGGACCTTGCAAGACTCTATGCGCCAACATCAGCCCATTAGTTCCTGAAATCTGTCCTGCCATTTAATGAACCTTCTTATCTTATCAGTATTGTCTTTGTATTTGAAGACAACATTCTTGATACCTAAGTAAACATCACGTTATTCTGAACCACTACCCTCCTCTACTCACAAATACACAGACACACACATATAATGAAATAAAAAAAATAAGAGTGTTTTTCAGTTAGGAGGTGTAATAATCTCTACCTTATTTGGTGTTGGAGGAAATTTTGCAAAAATGTAAAGCTTCTTTGAAAGCACCTCATTTAATGGCATCCAAAATCCACGGCATTCACACATTACAAAGCTCACAGTTTCTTAGGAATAATGGCTATAGCTGATTATTTGATTATACTTAAAAAAGAATTTAAAAGGAGTTTCATAAGAATGGCCATTGACTTAGAGGAGACCGGCTGTTTGTCCTCGTGTTCCAAAGGAGAAGAAAGCAGTCATGGTTTAATTAGAATGAACAAGTCAGCAGTTACAGATAGGTGACAGACTCACATTAAAAGGAAGTGAAGGTATCAAATATCAAGGAAAAAAGTATTAAAAATTTTCATCCCAATGACCATTGCCTGGTACATCCAAATATCCTATATATCCAAAACACATATCTTAAACAAACTCTTTCATTGTGGTGCTGGATTTCAGTAATAACTGCATTTAGACTCAGGATAATGATGTTTTGTTTATCTATCAAAAGGTATGAAACACACGGTACATTATGTACCATTTCCATCAATGTATTTGATGTACATAGTCAAAATATTTTAATGTCTTAAATTTATTTCATTTAATTTTAAAATGGTCTCCCTGACATAGGAGTGCTGATGCATAAGGGCACGTGTACCCCAATGTTCATAGCAGCACTTTCGACAATAGCCAAATCATGGAAAGAGACCAAGTGCCCATCAACTGACGAATGGATAAAGAAGAAGTGGCACATATATACAATGGACTACTACGTGGCAATGGGAAAGAATGAAATCTGGCCATGTGTGGCAACATGGATGGAACTGGAGGGTATTATGCTGAATGAAATAAGTCAGAGAAAGACAGATACCATGTTTCCACGCATAGGTGGATTTTGAGAGACTTAGCAAAAACCATGGGGGAGAGGAAGGGGGAGAAAAAGACATAGAGAGGGAGGGAGACAAAACATAAGAGACTCTCAAAGACTAAGAACAAACTGAGGGTGAGGGGGGTGTGGGAGGGGGGAGAGTGGGTGACGGGTATTGAAGAGGGCACTTGGTGGGATGAACACTGGGTGTTATATGGAAACCAACTTGAAAATAAATTTAAATAATTTATATTTATATAATATATATATATATATACATATATATATATATATATATATATATATATATATATATATATATATATATAATAAAATAAAATAAGTCTCCCTGAGATCATACAGCAGGAATGACCCCTCAATAAATAATGGCTGACCAAAGAGGGCAAATGTTATGAAATATGGGTGTCCTCTGTTCAGATGGCCACTAACTCTCCCTCTCTCTTTCATACACACACACACACACACACACACACACACACACACACACGATATGACAAAACTAAAAAGAAAAAGGAAACAACACAAAAGTGCTAAGGCATATCTAGAAGATCATCGAAAATAATAAAACCAGATTTGTTCATGCTTTCTTCTAAGGGGAAAATTGAGACAAAGAGTAAAAAGGAAAAAATAAAAATAAAAACCTACAGTAGCCAGGACTCAATTCAGAAGGGTTTTATAAACCAAAGCCAACAACATGAATTGTTCTTGGAAGCAAATGTACGATCAGAGCCAGCCTTGGAGCATGGATATCACATGCAACATATGGCAGATTTGTTCAAGCATATGGTACAGCAATTTACACTTATGCAAACTTCCTCCTCTCCCCTCCATCCTTTACTCTGGGTGTGTGTGTTTCTGGGGTTAACGAAGCAATGGGAATCAGATAAAGAATACAAGAGACTTGTATGTTCAAAAACCAAACCAGAAAGGATAGGATGAGACGTGGTTCTAGGCACCATAGTAAAGATCAAGGAGCTATAGAATTCAGAGGCTAGAGCATTACATATTGAAGAAAATCCTGATATTTTACCTTTAGTCAATAGCATTTATTATGAGCCAGGAGAGAGATTGACCTTGGGCAGATAGGGAGAAGCAGCCCCTTGTTAAGAGCAGAGCACAAAGTACAGGACCTTCTGAGACACCCACTCCTAGAACGAACAGTCCAGACCAGGTCCTGGTTCAGCCAATGCACAGTAACTCCCCCTCAAAAGGCCCTACAACTACAACGGATATAAATCCTCCCTCTCAGACACGTTAGTGGCCTCCTCCTTAAGGAGCCCCTCGTGGAGAGCGGGGAACAGAGAGCAGGAGTCTTTCTTTTGTTTCATTCTCACCCTAACAAACCTAGTGCCTGTGCTGCTTTTAACCTTACTTGTGTGCTACATTCTTAGGCTCCATCAGAAAACAATCCTGGGGTTTAAAAAAATACATTGCTATTGTATTTTCAGGATGCTTGGAATAGGTTCCTTTTAAACTAGGGGATAATCTGGGGTTCACAGAAGTACAAGTGCTCTGGGGATAGAATTCAGGGGAGTCCTGAACTTACGTGGAAAAATATCTTTAACAGGTTTGACTGAAATTGTTTTTTCCTTCATTGTGACTAAGTAATAAAGAACAGTAGTATTAGCAGTAACTATGATTTTTTTGAAAATGTTTATTTTGGAGAGAGAGAGCACACATGCCCAGGGGAGGGCCAGAGAGAGAGGGGAAGAGAGCATCTGAAGCTGGCTCTATGCTGACAGCAGAGAGCCCCATGTGGGGCTCAGGTTCACAAACTATGAGATCATGACCTGAGCCAAAGTCTGAGGCTTGACCCACTGAGCCACCCAGGCACCCCAGTAACTATGATTTTTTAACCAACAGAAGTCACAGACATTATGCTTGTTTCAGGTCTCTTAAAATATCTATTATTGTTATTACTTTAAAAGTGCTATAGTTATTATTAGACCTGCCAATGGATATTGTTATTAAAAACATAAGACATGTATGGTACTCTTAAATCACAAATTTAACATTTTGATGAATGCATTTTAAGTGGTTCCAGTATAATCTTATTTAATTCTACCCATTTAATAATGTTATTCTGAGATAGCATATGTACACATTACCAGAGTTCCGAGAAATTTGTGACTTTTCAAAGGTTAAGGACACCTATTTTAAATATCTCCAAAAACTCTAAGGGTTCACAAATGGTTGTGGGTGATGCTGACGACATGCTAGATATGGTTCTTAATTCAAGATTTTTCTTAGACTGAAATGAAAAAATTGATAATTATTTGAAATAATACTGTTAATGATGTATCAGAGATCTAAGCTTTAGTTATACTGTCACCATCTGTGAAATTTATGTGTTTCTGGGTAAGTCAAAAAATTGGAAAGTGCTTACAAGCAGTAGTTTCATTGTGGGAGGGAATGGAGAAAAGGGTGAAGTTATATGTGTGCTACTAACATTCTAACTGGGAATATTTTTTAAAATAATTTATTGTCAAATTGGTTTCTATACAACACCCAGTGCTCAGTCCAACGAGTGCCCTCCTCTGTGCCCATCACCCACTCTCCCTCCTCCCACACCCATCTCTCCCCTCAGTTCTTTCTTATTCTTTGAGAGTCTCTCATGTCATGTCTTCCTTCCTCTCTGTGGCTTTTTTTCCCCCCCTTCCCTTCTTCCCCTAACAATTTCAATCCCCCATTCATCCAAATAGGAGTAACTGCTCATGTTCAGAGGCACCATTTCTGGGTCAATACCCAAAGCAAACTTTCATCTGCATCTAATTATCACACATCCTTGACAGTTTAAGCTACAAAATTGACATTCTAATCTTAAGCCTCTATATTTAATATTGACCCTTGAATCTTAAAATTCCACACTTAAAACTGGCATTTAATTCTGCTGAGCTAGTGGTTTATGTTGTCATGAAAATGCCAATTGACTTTCAGTGTTTTTATTTATTATTTATTTTTTTGCATAGGGCACTTTAGGGAGATTTTTTTTTTTTACCAAAGGGTTTTAGCAAGTTCTTTTTCGGTAAATGTGTTTATTTTAATCTCAGTTACCAGGGGATTTAATAGCACTGAGAGGAAATGGTAGCTGTGTTCTGTACAGGCAAATGGCCCAGAAGAATCTAGGAAAGTTTCAGAACAAAGCCACAAAGAAACCAGCTAAACAAGATTATTATAATTGTCTTAGCCTGGGTTCACTGGTGAGCATTGACTGAAGAGTTTGAAAAGCAGGAGTACAAGAAAAATGACATGGGCAAGAGCAGGGCCAGTAGTGAGGATATCAAATGCTAATTCTAAAGACCAAGAGACCACCAGAAAGCTGTCAGCAGGCAACAAGCAGCCTAAGTGAAAACTAGAGTCAAGCCTGTCACCGCTGGGACGCCTGGGTGGCTCAGTCAGTTAAGCATCTGACTCCCGATTTCAGCTCAGGTCATGATCTCACGATTTGTGATTTGGAGGCCTGAATCAGGCTCTGCACTGACAGCGCAGAGCCTGCTTGAGATTCTCTCTCTCTACCTCTACCCCACTTGGACTCGTGCTCTCTCTTTCTTTCAAAATTAATAAATAAAGAAAAAACTATCAAGGCAGCCAGGATACAAGGGGCAAGGGGCGAAGGTCCAGAGGTTAGAGAACCTAGAAAATAAGTAAGACATAGCCTCAACAAGTTATAAAACCTAAAGCATAACAAATATAAATAAAATCATAAGTAAGTACACCATAGGTTAATGAAAATCAAATGTAAAGAGTAAATCTTGAAGAAAGCAGATGAAATGATACAGTACCTTCAAATAAAAACTAAGACTTAAGAGTTGGTTTTTCAATGGAAAATACAAAAGCCATGAAACAAAACAAAACCATTTTTAAGGTACAAATAACTGCTAATCTAGAGCTCGATGTCCATTCAAAAATATTTCCATTGTCGATATGACATTTGGATTGTTTTAAATAAATCAAAGAGAGAGCTCATGAGCAGCAGAAGTGCCCTACAACAGATGTCAAGGAACTTTTTCAGGCAGAAGAAAAATCACCCCAGGCAGAAGCATTTGTTACTGGAAATGCAGGAACAAAGGAAGAAAACTACACAGGATTAACAGATATTATTATATAAATTAACAGAGGATATTATACACAGTGCTCATTATGTCTCATGACATTAAATATGTATAAAATTAAAATATATAACAATATTTCAAACAATGAGATGGCAGTAAAAGCGATGTTAAAGCTTTCTAATATTGTCTGGAAAGTTTAAAAATACTAAATCATAGTCAACTGTAATAAGCCACCAAAAGAAGAATAAAGAGATGACTAATGACCTGAAAGGAAGGGTCACTTGAATTAAAACAAAATAAAACAAAACTTGATCATTCCAAATGTGAGCAAAAAAGAGGGGAGAAAAACACAAGAAACACTAATGAAGAAAAATTTAAGAATAATTTCTTAAGTCTAAATCCAACCATACCAAGACAATGAGAAGACGAGCCAGAGACTGGGAGAACATCTTTGCAAAAGACACATCTGTTATCCAAACACTGTTATCCAAAATACAAAACAATTATTACAAGTCAGCAATAAGAAAACACACAACAGGGATAATAAATGGGCCAAAGACCTTAACAGAAAGCTCACCAAAGAAAATATCCAAAAGGCATGTAAGCCTATGAAAAGCATCTGCACACCGTATGTCATCTTGGAAGTGCAAATGAAAACAACAGTAAGATACCACTATACACCTATTAGAATGGCCAAAATCCAGATCACTGACAACGCCAAATTCCGGGGAGGATGTAGATCAACAGGAACTCTCTTCCTCTGGGATTTACATTCCTCTGGTGGGAATGTAAATTGGTACAGCCACTTTAGAGGACAGTTTGGCAGTGTCTTACAAAACCAAACAATGACTCTTTGGTATTTACCCAAAACAGCTGAAAGCTTATGTCCACATAAACACCTGCACATGGATGTTTACAGCAGCTTTATTAGTAACTGCCAGAGTTTATAGCAATTGAGATGTCCTTCAAAAGGTGATAGATAAATAAATGTGATACATCCGAACAATGAAGTATTATTCAGTGCCTAAAAGAAATGAGCTATCAAGCCATGATAAGACTTGATAATGGAAGGATATTAAATGAGCATTATTAAGTGAAAGAAGCCCATCTGTAAAAAACCACCTAGTTGATAATACCAACTATAGGATATTCTGGAAAGGCAAAACTTAAGAGACAGTAAAAAGATTAGCAGTTGCCAGGAATTGAGAAGAGGAAGGAGGAGAGATGAAGTGGCAGAGCACAGAGGATTTTTAGGCAGTAAAATCAAGCTTTATGATACCATAATGATTGATACCTTTCATTACACATTTGTCCAAATCCATAGATGTACAATACCGAAAGTATATTGTAATGTAAACTATGGACTTTGCATGATAATGATCTATCACTATAGGTTCATCCTCAGTAAAAATAGTACCATTCTGGGGGTACCTGACTGGCTCAGTCAGTAGAGCGTGCAACTATTGACCTTGGAATTGTGAGTTTGAGCCCCACATTGGGTGTAGAAATTACTCAAAAATAAAATCTTAAAAAAAAACAACTGTGCCATTCTTGTGACTGATATTGATAAGGAGGGGGGCAATCCATTTGTTGGGGCAGCAGTTATAAGGAAAATCTCTATGCCTTCCCCTCAATTTTGCTATAAACTTAAAATTTCTAGAAAAAAAGTTTTAATTATTTTTTATTAAGTAAGCTCTATGCCCAATATGGGGCTTGAACTCAGGACCCCATGATCAAGAGTCACATGCTCTATTGACTGAGCTAGCCAGGTGCCACAAGTCTTAATTTTTAAAAAATTATACAAAATTTTTAAGTGGACAAGACTGACTACTAAACATTATCCAAAAGAAAGTTGGTATAACAATATTTAGGTCAAATGAAGTAGATTCAAGACAAGACTCTACTCCTTGAGGCAAAAAGGGACTTAATAGTTCAGACTTAGTAAATATTTATAAAATGCTTTAGTCAACAACTTCTAGAATATATATTGTTTGAAGCACTCTTAAAGCACATAAACCCAAAATGATCATATTCTGGGTCCTAAAACAAATTCTGAAAGGACTGACACAGTTTGAGTATTCTCTGTGACCAAAACAAAATAAAACCAGTAATAAAAACAATTAAAGAATGGATATCCTTAAATGTTTGTGAAATACTGCTAAATATTTTTTTCAGATACATTTTTTAAAATTCAATGACTGATATTAAAATCTCTTAGCAAACTAATAACGGAAGGGAAAATTTGTAAGTCTGATAAATGGAAACTATTATAATAACAACAACAACATACCTAATCCCATGCTTGCTAACTACTAACATGGAAAGGCTGGATGAGCTGCCCCATTTTTGAAACTGAGAACTCGGGGCACCTGGCTGGCTCAGTCGGTTAAGCGTCCGACTCTTAATTTCAGCTGTGGTCATGATCTCATTGTTCATGGGAGCTGACAGTGCAGAGCCTGCATGGGATTCTTTCCCTCCTTCTCTCTCTGTTCCTCCCCCATGCGCACAGTCTCTCTCTTTCTCTCTCAAAATAAGTAAATAAACTTAAAAAAAAAAAAACCTGGGAACTCAAGTCCTGGAAGGAAGATATGGTAGGTAATTGGGCCGATTACTTTGGACCACCTTAGGCTGAAAAGGAATCACCCTAAACCAGCTAGAAACCCAAGCCTGTGCTATGCATTTATGCATTTATACCAACTTATATGAATCTCTGAGAGTAGGAAATAATAGCCAAAGAATTAACAAGAGAATCAGTCCAACACTGTTAACATTTACACAGATAACCAAGTAAAGCTCACTGGAATGCCTCCAGTCAAAGGCAAGGAAAAATTTCAGAGAAAAATGAAAATAGACCTCAAGTACGTGATAAAAATATAGCATTCAAGGAAACTAAGCCATGATAAAGCTGAAAGAATGAATTTATACTCCGAAGAAGTAGAGATCATAAAGAAATCTGAATGACACTTTAAGATAACTGTACTTGAATTCAAAGAACTTAATTGTCTATCAATAAGCAACTGGATATATAAATTATGGACATTTGTTTAGTGGGATTCTATCCTATCCTGTTTAGTGGGAACCTCTGTAATTCTGTGAAACATTCTTTAAGATACAGTTTTAGGATTAGAAAAAGGTGCAGAAGGATGTTTATAATATGCTATCTTTTCTGAGAAAGAAATGCACACACACACTCATATCTCTGAGAAAAAACCTAAGACACTGTGAACTATGTTTGCTTCTATAGTAATGAAATCAATGGCCAAGTAACAGGAGAGGGAAACCATTTCTACAGCTATTCTATCTTTTGAATTTCATTTCTTGTTCATGTACTGCGTACCAAAAAGTTTTTTTAAAACCAGTGGAAATTAAAATAAAATGTAAAACATCAAGAGGAGGGTTATAAAACCAAGTAAGGCAGGGAAACATGAGAAATCAATAGATTTTAATCTGTGTGTGCATATGTGTCCACATGGGTTTCCCTGAAGCATCCTTTAATACTTTGAAAGGCTCTGAAGGGTGGTATTTTAAGACACTTACGGCTCAATTCCCTGCGGAACTCTGAAAGCAAACATAAACATCTCTTACAAACCCTAGCTTACCCTAGAGACAGTATGCACAGACTGTAGCAAGTTTTAAACCTAATTTCCCCATTTCTCCCTTTATCAAAAAGGCAGGTGATAAGCTAGGTCTTTTCCCATCAATTCTTCTGTTTCCAGGGGCCCCTGGACGTCCTAAAAACTGTATTAACAGTTTGCATCATTGCAGAAATAATTTCCAAACGCCTGCAAGTTTCTACTAAGAGGGCATACTGAAAGATACAGGGATGTCACGCTGCATATCTTTGTGTTCCATGCTAATTCCACATCCTTCTTCCTCTTTTCTTCTGTTAGCTGAAGAAGGTGTGGCCTTGTCCTCTTGTCAGCTCCTTTCCCTATTCCCTCATAATTACTATTCAAAAGTCTAAGGATAATTATAAAATAGCTATGAACAACAACAAAATTGTACATGGGCCATCCTCAGGGCTGAGTTTGGAAGATGATCAGTTTTGGTAAAGGGAAGGAAGGAAGGGAGTTCAGATATCAGCCTTGCTGCCTGTGAACTCCATTATACTTTAGCTTTTATTTGTCAAATGATTTCATCATGCAACAGATCTCAAGCTTCCAGACATCAGAGGACCCTTGTGTGCTACTGGTGGGAATGTAAATTGGTATAGCCACAATGGCCAACTGGATGGAGCTTTCTCAAAAAGTTATAAACAACTACCATATGATCCTGCAATACCACATTTGGGGATTTATCCAAAGAATTTAAATCTAGATCTCAAAGAGGTATCTGCACTCCCAGTTCCCTACAGCATTATTCAAAACAGCCAACAGGTGGAAACAACCTAAATGTCCATTACTGGGTGAAGAGGTAAGGAAAATGTGGCACGTGCATACAATGGAATATTACATAATATTTAAAAAAGAAGGAATCCTACCCATCGCAATAACATGGATGGACCTAGAAGACACTACACTAAGTGAAATAAGACAGACACAGAAGGACAAATACTGTATGGTCCCATGAACATGAGGTATCTAAAATACTCAAACTCAAAAAAACACAAGGTGGAATGATGTCTGCCAGGGGCTAGGAGGAGGGAGAAAGGTTGGAGCTGCTGTTTAACAGAGGACATATTTAACATAGTGCATACAGTTAACAATTCTGTATGATGCACCTAAAATTTTGTTTAGAGGCTAGATTCTCATGTTTAGTGTTCAGAAGAACAGCTTTCTCTGGTAATGGAGTCAACAGGTGTCAGATGAAATAAGCAAAATCGCTCTGGAAATCAAAAGCTGCATTTCGAATTGCTAAAATCAGGAGCAATGGCTCCCACCCTTCCAATTGGTTTATTTTCAAATATGAAAGTCCTTTATGTTTAGCCATCAGGAATTTCAAAGTGAAAGCAAAGGTTGGTGTGCTGCTGCACTCTAAACCAGAATTTCCTTGAGCAGATTCTTTTTGGTAGGATTACCCCTACAGACTGCAATTCGAGTGTTAGCAGGAGGCTGACTCCTGTCAGAAAAAAGAGAGAGCTTGAGCAGAAAATCTACACGTTGTCACTACAACTTGTTCTAGTCAGTGTCAGCTTCAATGTGACACTGCTATCGCCAGAAACAAAGTTCTGACCTCGGAATCTTTATAAATGTAATTATTACTGTTGGGGGAAAAAGTTTTGGTAGTTATTTAATATCTAACATTTCTTGTGAAGTTTTTTGAAGCAAGGGTGTCCTACTTCTTGTTGTTAATTTAAACCACCACCACCACAACAAAAAATCTTCATTTTATTAAGTGCTCATTCTAGGACGAGCCCTTTTCTAAATATGCTCTATGTGTGCTGCTTCATTAACTTTTAATAATAACCCACAAGAAGTGCTATTATTATCATCAGTTTACAGATGACAAAACTGATCAAAGAAGGGACTCGCCCAAAGTTACAAAATAAGTAAACCAGGTATTGAATACTAGACTGCATAATCATGGAATTATGGTTTTTCTGGGGCAGCCAACCACTGTGCCAGACAAATACTTTTTCATGGCTGTATGTTGTCAATTTTGATTAGGTGAATTTCATTTGCCAGTGTGAACGAAGTAAGAAGAATGAAAAAACATTTTGTAAAATACAGACAGTACTCTGTGAAACATATCCTAATCCTTAACTGTATAGATTGGCTTGCTTTGTTTGTCTATCTACTTGTTGATTTTCTCTAGTCTTCACAAATATAAAAGTCCTATGAAGACAAAGAATTGTTTGTTATCCCAAGTATTTCCATCACTTAGAACAGGAACTAGCACATGGTAAATATAAAATAAATATTTGAAGAACGAATGACTTAATGAATAACATTTCTTGTTATTTCCTTAACTTGCATTTTAATTAACACTGTATAGAACATTCAAGACATTTTTCCTCTCTCTACTACAGATATTAGTATGCTATGAAAGTAATTTGCCTCCTAAGCATTTCCTGAATTATTATGTTAAATGGCATATGTTGTGAAAAATTACAGACTCTTCTCTTCATCTGTTTCTTCCTGCCCTTATTTGCTCTTCCTTAAGCTCCACTTTGCAATTTTCAAAGTGAAAATCAGGACACTGAGAAATGAATGAAAGATATGAGAGAAAAGAAGACAGTACAGCAGTTGCCAAGAGACTGGTCCTTAGGAAATCATGAGAAATATGCAGTAACAGAGTATGTAGCAGGACTGACAAGTAACAACCCTATAGCAGGAGGTGGAGAAGTTATTAGTGAGGGACAAGTTTAGGCTGCCCAGGAAACTCAACAGATGGTGAGGAGACCACTAGAAAAGTTGACTAACAATGGGTTTCCCATCTATGGTCACATATGCTGCTCAGCTCGAGGGGACGGGTGTTTCCATTGAAGGTGAAGAGGCCGACGTCTGTCTGATATACAACAGCTATTGTAGGAGAATGTGGGTTCTTGCCTTGTGACCTCTGAGGCTTTCCAGGAGCTGTATTTGTCCTATTTTTCTGTTGTCAAACAGCTAGGGGGTTGGGAGGGTAAATGCGCAGCTCTCCCAGGCACTCGGCTGAAAGGCCTAAGGAAACTGCTCCCAGGCCACCAGGCTAGGGGAACACAGGTGTTAAGAATTAATTTCTGTGACTGTAAAACCTACATAGAGAGGGAGAAATTAAAGAAAAAAAGAAAAGACACTTGTCAAGTATCAGTAATTAAAGAAAGTCATTTCTGCAGAGTTCATGATGGCCATCTGGAGTTTCTCTGACCTTTCTTTTGAAGTTAAGAGTCAGCCACAGCGCGGCCTTAGGCACTTAAAAAACATTTTCAACATATATTGTTGACCACACACCTGCACTATTATGCTGTTAAAACAATCATAAGGAGTGCAAGATGTTCCCCTACCCTGCCTAGCAGGAAAAGAATTGTAAACAGAAATCCCTGATGGCTTTCAAGGTGACATGCGGTTTTTCAAACATGTCTTCCTCAGTGTACTATCTGCTCATAGGTAGTCACGTAAGCAATGTAATTAAAGGACTCAAGTGCCATTTCATTACTTCACCTTTTAGGATCCAATTCATCCAGCAGTTTTTTTTTTTAAACCAGGAGTTTGAAGCTCAAATCTTTTACAACTCTCAGAACAGATGGCACAGCCATATTAGTAATGACACTATATATACACGCCAAGTGAACTAGTGCTATTATCTGGTTAAGTGACTGTCAGCATTTCCATTACAAACCCCAGCATTCAAGGGTCTATAATTCAGATACTTTAAATAACATCTGGCTGAAACTTGGTGTATAGAAATGATGACTGTTGAGTAAAAATTAGTATAATTTTGTGAATGTGTAAATACTTCTGGAAGACTCAGCTTGATCAATCGAGTCCTTTTTTTAGGGATAACTTCCACTTATCGGTTTATTTTGGGGGTCCTAGCACATGCCATTCATTCATTCAAGTCAGTCATTCATTCAGCAAATATTTCACATTTACCATGTGCCTAGGCCTTGTTCTAAGTGACAGGGACACTGGACAACAGTTTCCAGTCCTACAGGGCTTATACATTCATCAAGAGAAATAAAAATTAGCACCTAAATGTGTCAATAAATAAATCTCAAGCCAGTATGCATAGTTAAGGATTAGAGTACATTTTATAAGGTATTCTCAGTGTTTTAAATAGTGTATCTTGATCCTTCTAATCTTAATTTCACTGTCGAAAAATTAACTCAATCATACTTAATGGAAACAAATTCAAAGCAGGTCACAAATAATTCAGCTGCCACAAAAATTTCCTCAACTGATCTCACAAATTTTAAATGGACAAAAAAGATCGTTAAAAACGTAGAAAACAGGTTTTCAAAATAAATCATGTCAGTTTTAAGATAACTGATGTTTTACTGCTAGAAGGGGAAGGGGCACTCAGGTTTTGTAGGTCTTGAGGCTTATACAATTTGCAGAGTCCTGTTGTACAAAAAGGCAGCTCCAGTAACAAATACAAACTTAAGTATAAAAGTTAATATTCAGAAAGAAAGAAAAGTAAAAAGTCACTAATTTATAAATGCTCATATCTATTTCAACATCAAAAAAACCCGGGTCCTAGATCAAAGCCAATGCAAGTGACTGTCTCGGAAGCTTTAGTGTTACAAGCTTCAAGGAAAATTTGTCTCTGGGTAGAGGAATCTCTGAAAGGCAATATGGAGACTTGATACCAATCTTAAAGCCAAGGAATTTTTTAAAAGTTAGATGCATATTTGAAAGAAAATACAAGATAATGCCAAATACTGGCTGGATTGTGAGAAAGGAGAAGCAGACATTTAAGCAACATAAAAGAAACCAGAAGAAATCACACATGTAAACGTCTATCCGGTGCCTACGATATTTTTCTCCTCTAAAACCATATATTGCTGTCTGAAAACTGATGTTTTCAAGGCTTTCTCCCTACTTGGTAAGTCAATTTCATGTAACGAACCCTGTTTCAGCAGTAGTGACTAGTGGGCACATGGAAGAGAAGTATCATAAGGCCTTATCTCATTTGGGTGAAAAAGAGCATTATGATAAGTTAAAGGTCATATGCATATGAGTGATGAGTGATCATGGGTGGCCCACAAATATTACTTATTTAGGATCAGAGTGTAGAGGAAAGAGGCCAGGGTTGGGACACAGAGTCACAACAATTTCTTCACACTTACTAGATTAGAATCCTGAGGTAAACTGATGTCTCTCTAAATCTCATTTTATCTACAAAATTTCAATAATGTTATCTTTATTGTAAGCATTTTTCAGGCTTAAATGATATTCTTGTATCTAGAGAACCATGCACAAAACACAGAGTAAACAAATACAAGCTCCGCCTACATCTGTACTTGTGAGTGATGTGAACTTAGAAAATGGGTAGAAAAGCAAAATCTGTTTATGTAGCCCAGTCTTCTTTGTGGTAACCCATGAGGCTCGTTCTGGTAGTGTCCAATCACCATAAGGTGATCTCAGCACTGAAAGGTAATGTCATCTATCATAAGAGCTTAGAGGGACTTACTGTAGCTTCTAAAAAAAAACAAAAAAACAAAAACAAACAAAAAACACAAACATCTCTGTGCATTACAGAATTATTTGTTTATCATGCATAATATCCTGTAGGTATAATGATCACAGTTCCTTTGTTCGAAGATATCCCATTAGCCAGCCAATTATGTTGGTGATCTGTTAGTCTCTTTTACAGCCCAAATGCTCCCTGCTCTCCAATTCATATGAACCTTTAAGAAAGCCATATGTTCGAATTGCTTCACTCAGTACTTAGTCCCTTTCCTACTATTATCCCCATCTGTGTAACTGCATGCTTTGGAGAATGAATACTTGATTTTTCATTGGTTTTAAATCCAAGTTACTGCCCAGTTTATTTACATGTGCTTTCTTTAATTGCTTTCTTGGGGTATTTGTTTCACGTTTACGTGACTAAAAATCTTGGTCGAAATGGTCTGTTATGAGAATATGTGGAAAGTTTCCAAGTTGCCTGTCTCATTCCTTGTTTGTTGTTCTAAGGATATGACCATTTACATCTCAATATGGTTGCTGAGACACATCCTGGCTTTGCTCCTTTATCACTGCAGACTGGTTCTCAGACTATACATTTTCTAAACTTACCTTTCTTCTATTCATGTCTCTTGACTTAGGTGAGGAAAAAACCTAAAGCCTTTTCATTAATGAAAATTTAATTACTGAAAATCAATTAAATTTCCATTAATTGTCATTAAAAACACCATTTAAAGTCAAATAATGGCTATATGGCCAGTAACAAGGGGTTGACAAAGTGATGAAATCATTATGGTTGTGGCTGAAAGGTTATGGTAAACGCTGAGACTATCTGATTAACTTGATGTTTTCATTAGTATCAGCATTGTTTCACTATTTGCATTCAAATTGATCCTGACGGTCTCATCAAACTAAGACATCGTATTTATATACCGCTGAAGAACTGGCTGGTATATATGGTAAAGATACGATTTCCTAAATGGATGCATTGCTTTGGACCAAAATGCTATTTTTGGTACCTTATGAAAGGAGCAAATGATTTCATGAAAGGTATGAGATAATCCTTCTGCAGGATACAGAAAGTATTTTTAAAAAAGAGTAGGAAAGCATGTTGTAAAGGTATTTGGGTCAAGCTTTTCTCTACTTAAAGGCAAAGGTTTGCCTATGCATTTCAGAATACACTATTTCTAAAAGCAGAGTATGGAGGACTGCAGAAAGACAGAGTTGAACACAAACTTTAAGCTCATTCGTGAGTCCCCTTATTAGTGGAAAGATGTCAGATTCATAGATGAAGCATTATTTTGCCAATACTTCTCAAATTGGAGCTCCAAAGACACACATCAGGGAATGTCAGATCAACACGAAACTCAAGCTAAGTAGGATGCATCTCCTGCAAATGCCCACTCTATCAGAAATTTGGGGGGGGGGGAGTGTCAAATAATAGTACATAATTTTTTACATGCTATTTAATACCATGTGTTTAATTTAAAGTCTTTTTGATTAGACATGAGACTTTAAAAATATTCAAGTCTGGTGGTGAGCTACTATGTGTAATGATCCATTGCTACCAGGGGAACATGACCATTCTCTGCTGTTCCGAGCATTACCTTGGCAGAAATGATTTATGAACTATGGCCTTATACAACTTGAAGTACCATTCCATGGTCTCTCTTAGCAAAACCTGTCTAGAAGGGTTTTCCAGAGACTAAGCTATTCAACCATTAAAGACTTATACACAGTTAAGAGGAAAAATTGGAAAACCAATGATACACAGTACACAGTGTCTTTCCATATCTTATCACTGTCATGGACATTTGCAAACAAGGGGTAGACAGGGATCATGACACAGACTTATGAAGGGAATATGGTATCAATTCACACATATACGATTTTTATACCTACTTTATTTGAACCATATACAAAAACTGAGGTGGGATTAATTTATTGCCATTTTACTTATTGTGATAATTAAAGAGTGAGTAACCTTTATATGAATTGAGGAAATTCTTAAATGATATTATCCATAAGTATTCATAAGGCACTTGGACTTGGTTAATAGGCTAAGCACATAATTCAGGTTACTAGTACTTTTTAATAAAATATTGTTTTTCTGGTCAAGTAAAATTGAAGAAGACAGCATAATATCAACACTCATTCATTAGAATCTCAGTCATTGGAAATTAATGATAATTTGAACCACGTTGTACTGATCTGAGCTCGGCTTTTATACTACTTACCAAGACAATAAAAATACCATGCAAGATTTCAGAATAATAGACTAATATGAGGGAAGAAACATCATTGATATTTTATTGCCAACATTCTAATTACACAATTAATTCTGCCCAAAAAAGTGAATGGTTGGCAGTAATTTGAAAACTTTCATCTCACGTACATAATCTAGAGATATAATACTGCATTTCTAAAGGTGGTTATTTGAGTTAAACTTTTTTCCCACCCATGGGTGCCTGGCTGGCGCAGTCAGAAGAGCATGCAACTCTTGATCTAGGGGTCGAGAGTTCGAGACCCACGTTGGGTGTAAGGATTAATAAAAAATAAACTAGGGGTGCCTGGCAGCTCATTCAATTAAGTGACTCTCAGTTTTGGCTCAGGTCATCAGCTTGTGATTCATAGGTTTGAGCCCTGCATCGGGCACTGTGCTTATGGTGCAGAGCCTGCTTGGGATTCTCTGTCTCCCTCTCTCACATGGTCTCTGTCTCTCTCAAAATAAATAAGTAAATTTAAAAAAATAAAATTAAAAAATAAACTAAAAAAATAACACTTATAAAGGGGCCCCTGTAAATGTAACAACACAAGAAACAACAGTTGTTCGTGAGATGCAGAGAAAGGGGAACCCTCTTGCACTGTTGGTGGGAATGCAAACTGGTGTAGCCGCTCTGGAAAACAGTATGGAGGTTCTCAAAAACCTAAAAACACAATCCAGCAACTGGACTACTAGGTATTTACCCAAAGGACACCAAATACAGATTTGAAGGGGCACATGCACCCCAATGTTTATAGCAGCATTATCAACAATAGCCAACCTATGGAGAGAGCCCAAATGCCCATCAACTGATGAAGGAATAAAGAGGTGGTGTGTATGTGTGTGTGTGTGTGTGTGTATATATATATATATATGTATATATATATATATATACATATATATATATATATGCACGCAATGGACTATTACTCGGCCATTAAAAAGAATGAAATCTTGCCATGTGCAACAACAAGGATGGAGATCAAGTGTATTATGTGAAGAGAAATAAGTCAGAGAAAGACAAATACCATATAACTTTAATAAATTTAAGAAACAAAAGAGATGAACATATGGAAAGGGAGGAAAAACAGAGGAGGGGGGAAACAAACCATAGGAGACCCTTAGCAATGGAGAAAAAACTGAGAGTTGATGTAGGGAGACAGGTGGGAGATGGGCTAGATAGGTGATGGGTACTAAGGAGGGCATTTGTTGTGATGAGCACTGGGTGTTGTATGTAAGTGATAAATCATTGAATTGTACTCCTAAAGCCAATATTGAACTGAATATTAACTAAAATTTAAATTAAAATTAAAAAAAGAAATTCACAAAAATAAAAAAAATAAAAAACATAAGGGGCACCTGGCTGGGTGAGTCGCAAGAGCATGCGACTCTTGATAACCTTGGGGGCAGGGATTACTTAAGTAAACTTAAAAATTTTCTACACCTCACAAGTTTTTTTTTTCTAATTGGTCTAAGATATGGCAGTCACATTTACTGTCACATCCAAATCAATTCCTAACAGATTGGTAGTATTATCTGGTATTGCTATATATATAGCCTCTTGGACTGCACACTGAACATGTACGTACCTAAAGTTGTAGCTTGCCTGTTGTTTGTGTACATTCACGTATAATTTTGACCAATACAAGAAAACTAGACAGAAAGAGGTACAAAAGAGTGTATTTCACAGATAATAATTTTATTTAGACCTCTCTTGCTATGGACTTCATATATGAAATTATTTCTTAAAATCATCAGTCAACCCACACTCTTCTCATTCTCTGTCTCCTCCTCCTTCTCTTCTTTCCCTGCCTCCGTCTCCCAAATGTAAAATGAAAATAATTTTCAAGACATATATTGCTAACAAATAAGTCAATGAGTAACTGAATAAAATGATGAAACACTTAAGGTGCATAGGGAAAAAACCCAAAACCTTGTTTTGCCTTTTCAGGCTTAGCAGGTGAACATATAGTTCTAAGCCTCCTATAGGGGGCGCTGCTGCACTATTAAATGCTGAAGACCTGGCCTACAGTTAAAGGTCTACAATTTTTAAGACTACTTTACATAAATAGAAAGGAAATAGTAAGGGCTTATTAACATGTAATTGTGGAATACGATTTTTTTTCCTTCTTCACAATGTCACAGATGTCAACTGAATGTTTCTAAGGAAGTTGATACTACAATCTGTTGGTAAAACACGATTATTTTTTTGTTTTGTTTTTAGAAGATCACAGACCAGGTGTCAAAGCAATATCTTAAAAGTGGGCTGCATACTACATGGAAAGACAGATGACGTTACAAAAGAATAAAATGATAACAATTTCAGAGGAGTGAGGGACAAAGGAGTGACGATTCCCCCATTCTTCTGCACCAATAGCAAGGGAAAGTATCACAATACAACACAAATTTTTTTTAATTTATGTCAAATCTTAATGGCTGATCCTGGAAATGTGGTTTTGTAACAAATGATCAAATCATCATGAAGGGGAGAGAGGAAGTAATTAAGAAGAGATTTGTCAACTCTTTTTTATATTCTCAAAAGCACCAAGCTATAACTCACTAAATTTAATTAAGTTCTGATAGAAACCTCTGTCTTTATTTGTTTCCTGACTCTTAGCTAAGGGTTATGAATACTAATTATTTTCAGCTATTGTTTTCAAGAGAATATAAGAATCTAAATTAAAGTATAAATCAGTTATTAGTAAGCAAATACATTAAATTATTAGATGACTATAATAATGCTAGTGATGAACTGAAATACAATAATTTGAAGATTTAAGTCAAAGCTCTGAGGGTTATAAAAAGTATTAGTCAATGAAGACATTTGAAATCCAGCAAAGCTGTGCTTAAGCAATAAAATTTTATCTTTCGTAAAATTAAGCATCTAAATAAAAAACATGGTGTCTTTTAATGGTGAAATTTATGGCAATTGCTTTGTTTGCTTTCCCAATTTACCCCAAGAATTGTAAATTTGTTAGCTTTCTTATTTGAATTCAAGAAAAGTATTCAATTTTATGATCATGTTTTTAGATAATAGAGTTGGTTATATTACAAAAGTTTAAATATTTACAACACTTTATACCTGGATGATTTATACAGACTATGAACAGACAATTTACAATATTTCTCTAAAGCTTTATTTTCCCTTTTATAGTCACTAAATTCAGTGTCTGAATCAAGCTCATAAATTACATGAATTATTGTTAGTACAGTTACTACTGCTTTTTCCGCATGCTAAAATCTTAATCATAACCTTTATAATGTATAAATTGACAGTGAAAGGGCCAAGAATTTATTTGACCTCAACCAATTTTTACTAATTATTCTGAAATTTAGTGAATTGATGACAGAGGACAATGAATTTGCAAGTGTTTTAGCAAGGGCACAGCATGATTTCCATTGAGGATCTGAAAGAATGTAATATGTATAACAAAGAAAACTGAGTTGGTGACAAACATATTTTCATAGGAATACAAAAATATATTTTTATATCCTTTGCAGGCTCAGAGGTTTACTGGTATGAAAAAAATCTCACTGATATTATTTGTCTCAAACTGGGATGTATCAAAAGAACTACTAAGAGTTGTAGGATAAATGATTATTTTCATCTGCAAGGCTGTTTGATACCACCTTTCATCTTAGGAATTTCAGAGTCCTTAGCATGTGTAATGACTTTCTGAATACATCATGCATGCACTTGATTTGAAACAAAAGAGGAAAGTGACATCTGAGGTTAAGCAATTAGTCAACTTGAAGAGTAGTATTATTCATTAATTTAACAAAGGTTCAGGAAGCATTATAGTCTGGCACTGTAATAATCCTTGGAAATAAACAGTCCAGTGAGATACCATGCTCATTCTCAGGTGGGCACATCTACATACATGGCAAACCTAAGGATGTGGATAGGGAGAGAAGAGAGTTGTAAAACTCAGGGATCTGTATGCATAAAGGTAACATAAAACTCAGAGATGTTATAAAGAGAGACGGAAAGGAAAAAAGGTGTGGAGAGAGAGCTTGCCAAAGCAATCGATACTGAACTCTACTTGTAAGTACAAATATAAGTTAAATATCCTCTGTTGTTCCAATGAGACATGACATGCCCATGCATAAATTCACACAGAAATATTTTGGTTAATTTAAACATAAAACATCAGGTAAATATAGAGGCAAAGGTCAAATACCTACCTATAATCTCTGATTTCGGTAACTCAGTTACATATATCTAAATCTCAAATACTAAAATATATTATTTTGAAAGGTTTCTTTATTCCACTCACATGTAACGAAGTAATTTTACAAAGTTTACATTAACGAAGTAATGCTTCAAAGCCAATACCAACATGAATGTCCTTTCACCCTGATGCCTTTTTTGAGTCGTCTAATACTGTTCCAGAGTACAGATGATTTTAGTCTAAGTAATTTGAGACAGAGCACACTGTTGAATTTGCATTTGGCATTCTTACTGGAAATGTTAACTGAAGCCATGAGTGCCTATTTGCCTATTATGGAGACTTGAAAAAAATGTCCTTTTGGAGTATTTTTGTGATCTCCACAAAATAACTAGCTCTGATAATTCTTTTTTTTATTAAAGATTTATTCATTTTAGGTGTAAGCACTGTGGGGTGGTACAGAGAACAGAAATTTGGAATGAGGGTGTATCATTTTTTTCATGTTTTATTTATTTTTGAGAGATAGAGTGTGAGTAGGAAAGGCACAGAGAGAGAGAGAGACCAAGAGAGAGTGGGACAGAGGATCCAAAGCACGATTTGCACTGAGAGCCACAAGGCTGACATGGGGCTCAAACTCATGAACAATGAAATCATGACCTGAGCTGAAGTTAGATGCTCAACCACCTGAGCCACCCAGGGGCCTCAAGACTTTGCTTTTTTTTTTTAAAGTAAACTCTACCCCCAATGTGGAGCTTGAACTCAAAAACCCCAAGATCGAGAGTCACATCCTCTTCCAAATGAGCCAACTAGGCACCCCTGATAATCCTTCTGAAGGTTTTTTTTTTTTTTTTAAATTTTTTTAAAATTAAAAAAAAATTTTTTTAATGTTTTATTTTTGAGACAGAGAGAGACAGAGCATGAGTGGGGGAGGGGCAGAGAGAGAGGGAGACATAGAATCCGAAGCAGGCTCCAGGCTCTGAGCTGCCAGCACATAGCCCGACGCGGGGCTCGAACTCACAGACCGCGAGATCATGACCTGAGCCGAAGTCGGACACTCAACCGACTGAGCCACCCAGGCGCCCCCTTTTTTTTTTTTTTTAACGTTTATTTATTTTTGAGGGACAGAGAGACAGAGCATGAGCAGGGGAAGGGCAGAGAGAGAGGCAGACAGAATCCAAAGCAGGCTCCAGGCTCTGAGCCATCAGCACAGAGCCCGACGCGGGGCTCGAACTCACAGACCGTGAGATCATGACCTGAGCCGAAGTCGGCCGCTTAACCGACTGAGCCACCCAGGCGCCCCTGAACGTTTTTTTAAATGTTTACTTATTTTTGAGAGAGACAGAGTGTGAGCAGGGCAGGGGCAGAGAGAGAGGGAGAGACAGAATCTGAAGCAGGCTCCAGGCTCTGAGCTGTCAGCACAGAGCCTGATGCTGGGCTGGAAACCACGAACAGTGAAATCATGACCTGAGTGGAAGTCGGAAGTCGGATGCTTAAAGCCGGGTACCCCTCTTAATAATCCTTTTAAAAGTAATCTTGAAAAGATGTGCTTTGAGTGATATTTGACTATACAAATATTAAAGTATGAGGTAAGAGATTTCTACTGGGTGTGGGGGGCGATTGCTACATGAGCGTTTTTCAGAGTTAAGGGTTACTTAGACACGTTCCTAGTATGAAAATTTTGGGTGACGCTCACTTAAGCTTTGTGGAAACTTTGTTTGCTGGTATGCAGTGTGAATTTACAGGAAGAAAATATAATAGGTGATATGTTTTTTTAAATGACTTAGCTTTTTTTTTCTCTTTTTTTTGGCAGAGCGTGTTTTAAGAGTGAGGCTCTGGCAAATGTTGCAAGCAAGAAAGCTGTGTTTTACTACCAGAGATACAAATAAGGGACTGCCACACTGTAAAATGTAAAGTGTATAGTGACAGCACATAAAACTGAAAAGGTCCTTGGGGCCCTTGTACACCATGCTAAGGGTTTGGAACTGTGTGGAGTTGGCATTTATTTACAGGGGGCTTTGGGAGTAGGGCTGGGAACAGGTAGAGGATATATTCCAGAAATCACTGCGCATGGTCAAATTCAAGTGATACTTAGGAGAGAAATTAAATAGAATTAGGTGGAATAATCCATTAGAAACCTCAGTCTCATCTATCAAGTTTGAATCCATTCAACATTTTATCCCAAAATGACTTATGTATTTTGGCAAGAGCTACCAGAACCCTTTACTTTCAAATATTCACACAATACAATTGCCTTTCTGGAATCATAGATGAAACCATTAGTTACGCAGTAGCATTCTGTGAATTTAGGGGTGGTCAGGTGGTGGTAAGTATACGGACATTCTAATATAGACTGCAGGCTTTGAACTTTGGAAGGACTAACGTGAACTCTAAAGGACCTCTCCCAGCTAAATTTGCTGAAGAAGATGAAGTAGACGCTCTGACAGTGAAGGTAGAGTTGCAGGATGGAAAATAGAAGGGCTTCAGTGAGGGCAGAGAGGACAGACAAGGGTGGCTTTTCATTGGCTCCAGTTCCGGGAATGTGTCGACCATGAGCATCCCTTTCCCTTTTACTTCCCTGCTTTCCTCTCACATTGTCTTTCTTCTCTCACTCACTTTTCAAATACAAAGTAGAGATGAGTAGGAAAGCAGGCATCACCCTATTAAATAAAGCTATTCCTAAATTTCCAATCTAACTATCCCAGGACTCAAGGGGAGTTCTCTGTTAGACCGTCTACATTATGGCATCTAATTTTGTGCCATTAATGCCATTCTAGCTTATGGTCCCATCACTTCTTAAATTGCTCTTGTAAAGGTCAAGTTGACAAAATCCAACAGAGGCTTTTATGTCCTCAATACCAGAGGGGTATTAAGTTGATCACAGCTACTGGCTTCTATGACGCTGCCCCAAAGAGCTTTTCCTTGAACCCTTCTGGCCACTCCCATATCAATTTCTTTGGCTAGTTCCACCTTCTGTGAACAAACCTGAAAATCTTTATAAATCTTAGCAGCTTTATCTTGTGAGAATTACAGTTCTAGATCTCCTATGGCTTACCTTCTCTCTCTCAATAGTGGCCAACAATTCTGAGCTGCAAATGAGCTATGAGTCCCTTTACCTGAATGGACTCCTGCCTACTGACATATTCCCATTTTGATGGTTAGGATACTTACATACCCGGTTCCCACATTTACATTTTTAGGGGGAAAAATCTCTTGTTATTTGTTTATATCCATTTTGCCATGGTTTATACATAAAGACTGAAACAAACTTTTTCACACAGTATGGAAAATATTTGTGGTACAATTTGGGTAGAAAGTAGTGAAAATGGCTTGTAAGAATACATATCCTACTTCGTTTTTCTTCACTTCCTGTAGATTTCCTACATAATGGGTTGAGAGGTCTTCTTTCAAAAACTGTGTATCTCATGGAGGTCACTGGCTTAACAAAGAGGTCTCATGGCTTCTTAGAGAAAAAAAACAGTAAATGAATATACCTGAAGTACAACATTTTTTTTCCAGCTGTCAACTGCTATGTAGTTCACCACTGCAAAATGTAATGACTTAAAAGAACACTTAGTTTGCTCAGAAATTTGCATTGTAGGTAGATGTACCATCTGGAACCAGGAATAGACTGAAAGCACATCCCTCAGTCATTGGGTGCTTGGGCTTAGAAACACAAACAGGTACAACAGATGAGCCTTCTTTGGTTTCTCTCTCTATCCCATAAGGGTCTCTCCAGCATGGTGGCTTTGAGGTAGCCAGATTTTTTGGATGTCAGTTCAGGTTTCCCAAGACTTGTGTCCCAAGGGAAAGAGAGTCTGGCAAAACCTTATCTCCTTTCAGGATCTAGCTCCAGAAGTAACACATTGTCACCTTATTCTACTCAAAGAATCAGATACCCAGTCCCTTTCAATCAATCGTCTCAGGTTCAAGCAGAGTTGAAATACACAACATCTCTTGATGGAGATGGATCAAGACTCTATTCACTTAAATAAAATACCATCTGTCAAGTATGTGTAGCTGAGTAAATGTTTTTCTCTTGGTCCAAATAAAGTCACTGACACATACAGTCACATTATAGCAAGCACAGTAAGTGAATGTTTACTGTATCACAAATAGGAATTTTGCTTGGGAAAACTAAATATTGCCATGCAGTCTGGATTAATACAAAATATTATCTAGGACCTCAAAATAAATACCTTGGAAGTAAAGTCACTAAAGCAATCCAAGAGATATACAACAGATATTAACTTAGTTTTAGAAAAATACACTTGAAAAGGCTGCCTACCCTTTTAAAGCTTTAAAAGGAGCTATCCTTTTCAGCAATTATAGAAGTAGCCAGAACACTAAAAGCCCTCTTAAAATATAAAGTATAGGATCTAGAAAATGCATCACTTTCATATCATTTGTATTTCATTTTTAATTTAAGCCTCAATCAGTCTTCCTTTCCTAATTTGATCCATCCATTTTCCACTTTCTATGTTACAATACTCATTTAAAATATAATCCTATTTTGTAATAGATGGTTTTTCTAAGAGTAAATTAACTTCAATTATAAGACCGAAGGAGGGAAGGTTGAAGTTAAACGCTTCAAATAATTCCATATTAAGTACCTAAGAAGAAATCAAGACTGCTGACGCAGCAGAGGAACAGACAACAAAGGAGAATCTTCTTTAACAATTCCTGACCCCCTGATGATTTCTGTGTGAAGTTGCACCTTACAGGCTGAGACTCTACACTAACAAAACAGCCAACGGAGAAGGGAGTCATTTTACCATGTGCTTCATCTTAGGAGAATATTCATGTCTTCATCTTTGTTAACTACCTTTCTTATAGATCTTAGAGACTGTAATTAAAATATCTGTAAGAGATTTATAGATCTTTTATGATATATTCTGATAGGAAGTTTTTAATATCAATATTAGAACTTATCTACCTCTACTTTTATAATTAATTTTTCCTACATATGCATGGAAAAATCCTTCATTCTTGAATCGTGAAGATAATTCACCTCTATTGTCTTCTAACTATTTTGTTTTCCTTTAACATTTGAGAAATTACCCCATGAAAAAAGGTATTTGTGTGTGCATATAATTTAGAGAATGTTTTTGCTTCTTAGATGGAGAATATCATTTGTTCCTTTAAAAGACCATCTGTTCCCCACAGGTCTTCCTTGGTACCTATGCTATTCATTCACACACACATACACACACACACAAATTCACAAACACAATTGCTGTTATCTTTGGCTTTTACATTCTGTTTCCAATAACACTTTGTCTATAACTGCAAATACCACACTGTCTTTATTGTTAAAAGCAAATACTAATGAGACTTGTTTGTTTTCTAGAATGTGTTGCCAATTCTTTGGATTTTGCTCCGACTTGTAGATTTGTCAAAGCTCCTTCACGAAATCTATTAAATTATTTTATAATCTTCATTTGAACTATATAGAACAATTTGAAAAATTGGCATCTATAGGAGACATGAGTTATATCCATTTACTTGTCATCTTTTCTTTTTTAAACTAAAAATCAAACCTTATAACATTCAGCCATCTTTTGACAATTATTAGTAGTTAACTTATATTTGGGAATATTAATAATATCTTTTAACTCCTATTTTTGAGCTGCTTGTTACACAATTTTCTGTTGGTTAGTCATATATTGGTAAACATTCTATATTCTCTTCTTCAATTCTAAACAATCCATTCTCTGATTTTTGAGGTATTTTATGTAGACAATCAGATTTCTTGCTACAAACAGTAGTATTCTTTCTTCATTTCTAAACCACAAACTGTTAATTCATTTTACTTCTGTTACTCTTCTACCTAGACCCTACTTAAAATTTGGGGTTAAAGAAATTGCTATGGATATCTGTATCTTTTGTTCCCTCTAATTCTTATCATTAAGAATTATGCTGGCTAGTTAACTTACCCAGATGATATCCACTGGGGCAGAAAACAGTTTGACACTCCCTAATGCCATTTCTTATTCTGTGGCACAAAGGAAAAATACCTTTCTTAACCTTCACCAGGGTTGTGAAGGGGCCCTGTTAGGGAATTTTGACCACTAGCATGTGGAAAAAACAATCAAGCACACAATTTCTAAGAATTATCATGACTTCCAGTCATCGATCACTGTGGAGTATCTTCAAAGCGCTGCTCTGTGTAAGAATGGAAGCAGGGGACACCAGACTGTTAGTGCCATAAAAAAGAAGGGACAAAGAACCTGTGTCACTGTGTTTCAGACCAGGTTCACCATCAAAAGTCTCTGAAGTTGAGATCAACGTGCAAGCTTATGGGCATACTCTTGGGAAAACATCTATGGCAGGGACAGGCAGAAGTTGAGAACAATGCAGTCTCAATGAAAGCTTGCACTGATGCTAAGAAGCACTGTAAGTGAGCCCACTCTTCAGCTGCCCCAGACCATATATCCACATGTCGATCAGTCTTTGGATGCATGTGACCCTGAAAATCCACATGCTCTTGGGCATGGCACTTGATGAGCTGAGTCAGTCCCAAAAGAGAACGACAACTTAGAGCTTTGTAGCAGTAGCACTCATAGCCTCTGGGTGAACAGGCTTTTTATTGCTTAAGGTGACTCTAACAGCTGGGTCACAAGGTATACCTGCTTCAGAGAGAGTTGTCCAAAGCACAGTAAACTCTGACTAGAGTGAATAGCAAAAATTTAAATTTAAAATTTAAAAATAATTTAAAGCATCCAGAGATGCAGGAGTTTATCCATGTCTATAGCTGGGGTTACTTACCCTATATAGCAGATAAGTTCAAGGAAGGTTCCTTCTATTGCCTCTTGGCTAAGAATTTTTAAAATGATGAATGGTACTGAATTGAGTATCAAGTATGTTCAGCTAATGTTATGTGGTCTTTTCCTTAAGTTAGCCTGTGGAATTGCCATTCTAACCTTAAACAACTCTTATGCCACTTGTTTAAACTCAAACAGACTACTGGGTGTTAATTGTATACATAACTAAATGTGATGTATTTACATTTTGTTTAGGTAAAATTAGTTTTATAGAATGATGTCATTAGTAGTTCTTATTTGCCTGTACTCTGGAGATTTTACAGAATACTCCAAGTATCTTTAAGTTAAAAATGGAGAAACAATTGACCATAATTTGGGGTTTGGTGCTTTCTTTCTGAAAACAAACAAACAACAACAACAACAACAAAAAAAAAAACAAAAATAACCCCACAAGACTATTCAACTTCTCTAAGGACTGTAAGATACTTTGGTTATTTTATGTTTCCTTGAGGTAATACTGATCAGATTTTAAAAATTTACAAACTTACATTTTTCTCTTTTTAAAAATGTGGTATGTTTTGATGGTCTCTCATCACATCCTCAGTTTTTACTCCTATGTTTCATTTTTAAAAAATATTTAATACCAAGCTATTTTATATTCTTCACCAGATGATTCCAACATTTCAAGTCCTTGGGGGTCTAAATCTGTCATGTACGGCTTCTACTGATTCTGTGTCACTGCAGCTTGTTTCTCTTTGTTTTTGGTGACATTTGCTTATGAGGTTATCCATGGTTGCTTGAAATGATAGGAACCAATATACAGATGCAGAGGCCAGAACCGAACTGGGACACTGTCTCCTCCTCTGAGACTGTTTGCTCACCATAGAGTCTCAGGTTCTGATCCTATACTCTGTGGAGGACCCAAGGCTCAAACTCGTATTCTCAGCACTGCATGATCATAGACTGACACTTTGTTTTCAGCACCCTAACCCCTCCCTTTCTACTCTCCTCCCCATTAGAAACTCCCTTACTTTTTTTCAAGTCAGCAATGGAGTAGGTGATAAATTTGTCACAAAATTTTATAAACAACTATAAAAGGAAAGTAAATCTATGAAGACATCAGAAATTCATTAATGACCATCTCTCTATTTCTATGCCAGAAACAAATAACAGACAAGGCCAAAGAGAAAGACTGTAAGTTACATAATATGGGGCTACTAAGACACGCTCATTGCTGCCACTACCACTGCTCTAACTTCCAACTCTTTAACTATACAGGTCCATCTGCCATTCAAACATTGCTGAAGTCTCCCAGATCTAATTAAATAATGACAATAAAGGAAGAGTCTTTCCCTTCTCCTTCACCTTATGAGCCATTTATCCTTTCCTTTCCCCTTCCTTTTCACATCAACTCAGTTCTAAAGCTTTTAGGTTGCTTTACAGAAAGTCTGGTTAGTAGGGAGGGCTGTGAAGGCATGAGCAGTCAAATCCCTAGCAGAATGATATGGGTATCGATACAGAGAAGGGAAAGTGGCCTGGCAGAAGGGGCCAAGTGCCAAGCAAGTCTGGAGCCAGTGTCAGAGGCCTTGTGGAGTAAGAAGGTGGTCCAGTGAGAAGTTTCAGAAGCAGAATAAAGAAGCCATTCCTTGTGTGGATGCAGCCCAGACAAATGCCAGAGCCCAAGGAGGGTGAGGAGGGAACCCACAGAGTGGATGGCTCTGTGCAGCCTTTGAGACCAAGGAAGGAAAGTCTTCAAGGAAGTAAAGTTTGGAATGGGGCATCAGATGCCAAGTGGGGTGAAGATAACATTCGTGTGTATGGGAGTCCAGCATGGGAAGTTAGAGACTAAGCAGAGTGAAGAAAGGGGTCAATATATTGAGCCTGTGTGTGTATCAGAGCCTGACTACGGTGAAGGGGGCAGCCTTGTGGGGAAGGCCTGGTGTGACCAGCCAGATAAGACGTAGAGTGAGGAGGGCAACTACATATGCGGGGGCAGCAGCAGTGGTGGCAGATTGGTTACATACAGAGAATCTTATCAGATACTAAATATATTAAGGTTAATGGGAGCCAAGATTCTCACTGCTGAAGAAAAAATTTACAAATATGAAAAGAGGGAAAAATAGGAAGGGTCTTAGGGTTTTATATATCTGTGTGTGTGTGTGTGTGTGTGCATATATACACACTTACATATCATATATATAAGATACATATTTCATATATACTCATATATAAGAAAAATATTTCATATATATTCATAAATATAATATCTTATATAGGACATATACCTTAGAATAGCGATGCCCACAAGAGCACCAAACTATAGGCAACCACATCTAAATACAGTCTCCACGAGAAGAAGCCAAAGCTTTGGAAGGTGGATGATTCAAAGACTGGGGCAGATGTACTTGGAATATTCTGTTGTATCAGGTTCTAAGAAAGTGGTCAAAGAGTGATGGTGCAAGACCAAAGAATACAAGTTATAGAGGCTTCTATTGGCCAAAATTGAGATTGAGATAAGAAATGGTAATAGTGCACAGTAAGATATTTAATATAGTAGTAAATTGTCTCTATGCGGAAAACACTGAATCAATAAACAAGGTATTTATTTAAATAATTTCAAAGTACTTTCCTAAAAAAATACTTGGTAATTCAATAGAAGGGTGATTTTCCAGTGCCTAGGTGACATTTTTCTCAAGCAAAGTGAACATTATCAATAATAAATCAAGTCAAAATTGCCCTCCTCTGAGAGGAAGTATTGAGAATACCACAGCATCACTTACTACCTTGAATATAATTCTAAGGAAATATCAGACAAACCCTAATTGAAGGAAATTCTACAAAGTAATTGGCCTACAATCATCAAAACTGTAGAAATCAGGAAAGGCACAGACAGAAGAACAATTTCAGACTGATGGAAACCAAGAAGATAAGATAAATTATAAATTACTGTAATATCTCATTCTGAAATAAACCTTCTTGTTATAAGTAACATCACTGGGACAATTATTCTATGAAGAGGATTTGAAATCAGATAGTGATCATCTTATAATGTTAATGTTTTGGCTTCAAAACAAGGGCACCCCTACATCACTTACATAGAAATATAAACTAAACATTTTAGAGGGGTTAAGGCATCAAGGTACCAACCTACACTCTCGTAACTCAGGATAAAAAAAAATTATCTAGAGTGTCTGGGTGGCTCAGAAGGTTAAGCATCCAACTGGATTTTGACTCAGGTCATGATCTCACAGTTGGTGAGTTCGAGCTCTGTGTTAGGCTCTGCACTTGGGATCCTCTCTCTTCCTCTCTGCCCCTGCCCGTCCCTCTCTCTCTCTCAAAATAAATAAAGAAATAAACTTTAAAAATAAAATAAATAAAATAAATAAACTATTTATTAACGTTTATTTATTTTTGAGAGACAGAGCATGAGCAGGGTAGGGGCAGAGAGAGAAGGAGAGACAGAATCCAAAACATGCTCCAGGCTCTGAGCAGAGAGCCCAGTGTGAAGCCTGAACTCACAAACTGTGGGATCACGACCAGAGCCGAAGTCAGACGCTTTGCCGACTGAGCCACCAGGCATTCCAAAATGAAAAAAGAAGTTAAAAAAAATTAAATATCATTTTTGATTTTTACACTTATTATATAAAGCATCATACCATGTGATATATCATACAGTTATGATATGTACTTGTATATATACAGTCCACAAAGTTGTAGTCAAACCAACTTATCTATGTTAAAAGTTATGCACAGTTGACAACTTTTAACCTTTGTAATTATTAATACTTCTTTAAAAATATTTCATTAGTTGGGAAAAATAAATTCAGCTCCCCTATTTTAATGAAAATAAGCATCTCTCGTATGTATGAAATAATTTAAAACTGGAAAACTAAAATATACAAGTTTTACTATCTTTCAATATATTGAGCCAATGTAGATTTGACAAGTAAAGAAAGGCTTTTCCTAAACAGCATGATCATGGAAGAATTTTTATCCTTTAAGGAAGCAAGTTAGTAGTAATTAAACATGTACATTAGATGAATAATATAGTCCTTTTAAGAGAGGGTCTTAATTTTTAACACTTGCTTAGATGCTAATATGTAATTCAAATTCTTGGGGGATTTTCAAGTAAGGCAGGATAAATAGTACACAAATACTCTTATCCTAAAATTAAAAACAAAACTCGCACAATTTTACAAAAAGAAACCGCTCCCAAGCAAAAGGTTAACATTAAACACGGGGAAAGAAAAATGTTAATTTCAAGATTTTGAAAAGAATAGATGCAACAGCAGTTATTCAATAGGATGACAAGGGCATTATGACACTATTTGTGTGACATCATCCTTTTGGGAAGAAAATTTCACAGGATTAATTTCAGTTTTTCTTTCTTTTTTTTTAAACATGCTGTCCCCTTTGGTTCACATTTTTATTAGACAACTTATTTTTTTATCTTAATGTACTAGATAGGTTATAAATAGTAATCTATTTCCATCTGTATTTTATCCTTTAAAATTAATAATGTAATTTAAGGCGGAGAAATTTAAACATAATAAAAATATATTGAAATCAAAAACATTAAGACTTTTTTTAAATGAATTTTTTCATTTTCTTCTGTATTATATAGCATCAACTCTGGGCTGCTTCTTGGGAAAAAGGGTAAGTGAACATCCAGAAAGCTTTTATCTGTTTCTTGACCATTTTCACTTTGCTCATTAAGGCATTTATATCTGCAACCATTTTCCCCAAATTGATTTTATGCTCCATTGAATCATATATTAATAATCATGTAGTTAAGACCGTCTCACGTGTATAAAAGTTTTTATGTTTCCTCTTATTCCCAGCTAATTGAGATGACATCCTTGTATTTTTTTTAATGTTCATTTATTTTTAAGAGAGAGAGAGACAGGGCATGAACGGGGGTGGGGCAGAGAGAGAGGGAGACACAGAGTCCAAAGCAGGATCTAGGCTCCCAGTTGTCAGCACTGACCCTGATGCGGGGCTCAAACTGAACCACCCAGGCACCCCACATCCTTGTATTAAGATCTGAGATTTGCTCAGAACTCTCTCCACCCCTACATATAAATATAATAAAAATTGGAGTATTTTTGGAATATAATTTTGGTTGTAAAAGTTAGTCTCCTTACATCCCATAAACAATTGCATAGAATAGACATGCACTTTGGACTAGTTAATATCACAAGCTTCTCTGGGCAAAAGGTAAATAGTTGCAACAGTGAGATCATGTATCTCCTGCCTTCTCAGACAATATGCTTTATAAACCCAACCATACCTCCTGCAACTGGGAATACAGTGATGGAAGGGAAAATAAATTGGTGGAAGAGAAAAGGTCAAGTCCAGCTTAAAAAATCATTTGAAATCTTTTTTTTCTGACATTTAGTTGATGTGGGAACTAGCTTGCATGTACACTGGAGGTTCTCAATAAGATATCCTAATACCTTGCTTACCAAATGGTCTCCATTTTTAACATACCTGATTTCCAGAATCTAGGATCTATGACTATGGGTGAAGGCATAGATCCAGAATCTAGGATCTATGGCTATGGGTGTGCAGTGGGAGGGGTCCCAATTTCTAATCATTAAGTTCTTCCCTGGCCATTTTTCTACATAATTTTTACTGGGGCTAATAGATGGTGCCAGGAAGCTACTCCCGGTATGTTGTTATGATAATCCTGTGTAGGATATTTATTGTCTGTGCCTCATGGTTATTCCCTAAAGAGCTGGGAATGGAGAATATTCCAATAAGCAAAATGTTCCCTGAAAAGAATCCCCTAGCTTTATTACAGTGTCATGTGAGGACACACATTTGTCCCCAGGTACACAGATTTCCTCCTCCCGACGTGCCACCTGATTTCTTTTTGTCATGGTTAAATATCAAACACATAAAATCTACCATTTCAACCATTTTTAAGTATATAATTCAGTGGCATTAAGTTGATTCCCAGTGTCATACAATCATAAGCAATATCCCTTTCCAGAACTTTGTCATTCCAAACAGAAACTCCAGAGCCAATGAACAATAATTCCCATTCACTTCAAATGCTAGCACCGGGCAACCATCATTTTCTTTCTGTCTCTATGAATGTGCCTATTCTACATAGCTCATTTACGTCGAATCATACAATTGTCTTTTTATGTCTAGCTTATTTAACTTAGCATAACGTTTTTAATTTTCCTTCACACTGTAGCAAAAATCAGAATTTTATTCCTTTTTAAGGATGAATATTATATTGCATACACACACTAATGCATGCATAATATCTACACATAACACACACACATATATACAAGCACACACACACACACCAAACATGGTTATGTATTTATCTGTGGATGGACATTTGTGGTGATCCCACCTTCTAGCTACTTTGTATAATGCTCCTATGAACATTGGTTTACAAGTATCTGTTTAGGTCCCCACTTTCTTTTTTGTTTGTTTATTTATTTATTTTGAGAGAGACTGAGAGAAAGCACATGCGAGTTGGGAAGGAGGAGAGAGAGAGGGAGGGAGGGAGACAGAGAATCCCAAGCAGGCTCGAACTCCTGATCCATGAGATCATAGCCTACACCGAAGTCAAAGTTGGACGCTTAACCAAATGAACCATCCAGGTACCCCTTGAGTTCTTGCTTTCAATTACTTTAGAAATATACCTAGCAGTGCAAGTGCTGGGTAATATGGTAATTCTTTTTCAACAACTACCATCCTGGTTCCCCAGTGACTGTACCACTTTACATTCCCATCAGCAATGCACAAGCATTCCAATTTCTCCAGAACTTCCATGACAGTTGTTAATTTTCATTTTTTAATGATAATCACCTAAATGTGGTATAATATACACATATATATATATATATATACACACAGGTATACGCAGGTATAATATACACAGATTATATATATATATATATATATAATATACACAGATAATATACACAAAATTTTTTACCCTTCTCACAGTTTATAGAGTTTACAGAGTTCTAATGCTAAGGTAAGGTATACAGTATTTCTATTTTCTTCCTCATACTGTGTCATGAAATATCTACTATTTCTTGAATACCCAACTTTACTAATATTTGGTCATTGAACATTTTATTTGAAACTCTATTCATAATATCTTGAGGATAGAGATGTAACTCAAGATAATCAAACACTTATTTGAATGGGAAGGTAACATTCTATTTCAAGAGGCAGGTACAAGATCTATGAAAAAAATCATGGAGAGACAGCTAAATAAGAAGCTGAGGAAAAACATCCAGCTATCATTATGCCTTTATACTTAGTATTTTAATAACTCAGCACTACAAAAAGACAAATGTGATATTATCTTTATGCTTGGGATTATAATAATAAAAAGGTTATTCCTTTTTCATTAGATTAGCAAAACAATCTTTATTTTACTTTTATTTGTATTCCCTATTCATTGGGTTGAATACCCGGCTGAAGCCAAAATACATATTTTAGAACCAGGCTAAAGAGGAAGTTCAAAGATGAGGAGAAATGCAATACGCATTGCCCCATGGTGGCAGGAAACACAAGGGGTAACATCACAGGAAAACCTTCAGATCTGGCAGGTTTCTGTTTCTAAACAGATGATCTCATAGAGGAGCTAAAAGAAAAAGGGAACCAGGCACAAGGTGGGGCATTTATTAACACACAAAAATCAGATGAGAGGCTATAGCCATGGAGTGCAATCAGTAGAGTGCATTCTCTCCGGCTGTCCCCCTAACTGGGTTCTTCCTGGGAGCCACAAGATTAGCAATTGTGATTAAAGTCACCATATGTATAAAAATAAAGGTGATGTATTTAAAAGCACATTGTAAATGTTAAAGCTATATGCAAATATAAGGTATTATTAGTATATTTTACAACATAATATATAAGGTATTCTTAGAAAAAATATAAAGCTTTTTAAAGTGTGACTTAAGTGTAAGTTATTATAAAGGGCAGAAATATCCATACTTGTGAGCAATTTGCTTCAGCATAAGTCCACTGTTTTCAAAACAAGAGGGAGAATGTATTTGAAAAAATAGATATAGGGCATTCAATGAATCAATGAGGTTTTCTATTTTAGGAATTTATATGAATATACATTAGCTATTACCATACATTCTAATAAGATAATTTCTAATGTTCAAATTATGTTTTACCTAACATGTATATCACTTCTCTTTATGTTTACCGTTTATCTATTCTGCTACAAGTGAAAAAAAGCCCACTAGATTGATTAGGTATCTTCTCCCAAATCTACCTTAATTTTCCAGGTAAACTAAAGTTAGTTTGGAAATAGTGTGTTATAAAATGCTGATTGCAAGTGGATACTAGTGATTGTTTCTCGAACTGTCTTTCCCTGCGGGATAGGAAAAGGAAGCAATTGATTTTCTGTTGGCTTTGCTGCTTGGTAACAATTGGAAAATAGTTTCAGAGCTAATGAAGTACAGATGCTTTAAACTTGTCATTCTGAGCATTCACTGAGGAGACTGAACAGAGGAGTGACTCTTGCATTTATAATGGTTAGTCTCTTGAAGAGTATACACATAAACACTTGATCAGTTAAGAGCCACCAATTGACCTTTATTTGTAATACCTGAACTATAGAAACATAATTATAAAATTTCTGGAAAGAATCCATTTTCTGTATTTCATCTTCTCATCCTATCTTAAGGAACCATGATCACTGATTCAGATCATTTAGAAAAATAAATCCATAATATTAGTGCAAGAATAGAAAAGAGATCAGTGAAACAGAATTGGCCAGGTAAGACCAGAAACATCTGTATGTGAAAGATGGGATGGGTTTGATAAAGATGCCATTTTAAACTAGCAAGTGGGCTTGATACTCATTTAGAGGAAAAAAAAAAAAAAAGTAAATGAAGATGGATCTGTAACTTATACTATTTATAAAAAGAAAACTCAAGATGAATTAAAGACTTAATATAAAGAAAAAAATTAAGTGTAAGAAAGAAGACAACGTTTAGGATCTTGAGCAGGAACGGATTCTTCAATACTAAAGAGAAAACTTTAAAAAGGAAATCATAAATATCACTACACTAAATTCATTTATTTGTATGGCAAAAGACAGCAAAAAGTTATAAATCAAGAGTAAGATTATAGGACTGTATTTGGAAAGTATTTCAAAAACACAGTATAAGTAACATGCAAAATATTACTATAAATCATAAAAAATAAAATAAATTGAAGAGCAGGCAAAATTCACAAGAAGCAATTCATAAAAGGAATTTCAAAGACCAGGGAGAAAAATGATTTGTAAAAGATTAAAACATGTTCAAGCAATAAGGGGAATTCAAATTTTGAAAAAAGATAATACACAACATTGTTTTTAACCCATCAGAATAATTCCAACTTACAAAATCTGTAAATAACATTATTGATATGGTTGGAGAGGAATAAGATCTTTCTTACACTACCGTTGAGAGTATAAATGGCACTTTGCTAAAATTATTAACTGTAAAAACACACATAGCTCATGACTTCAAAGTATCATTATTCCTTGTGTGTAAGGATAATAACTCAGACATATTTGGAAAGCGATTCTAATTTGCCTTTGTAATAACATAGAAAGGAAACTAGTACACATTGATCAGTAGTGTTAGAACTAAAAAAGTGGGAAGAGCCACACAATGGAATACCATATAGCAGTTAAAAAGAATGAGACATATCTCAGTAAATTTGACTATTTATCTCCTAGAGCATACTGCTTAGTCTAAGGAGGCATGGGGCATGACCCACGTATGTAAAACTCACAATAATAAAAGTAACACACCCAACATTAGTATCGCTTTGACATATTTTATGTTTTAATTTCATAAGAATATTTTATTTCTGTGTATTTATAAGCAGAATAATTTATAAGCAAAATAATGGCTTATGAAATCAATAAAATTGTACCTATTGTGGTTATTTTAGTGGTGCAGACAGATAATAAGATAAATGAAAAAACATGCAGTAAATTATATAATGATAAACGACGGGATGGATGACACGTTCGACAAGGAACAAAGAAGCCAGCCTAGTAAGTCAGAGAATGATATGGAGAGGAAGGGGTACATATCAGATAGATCTTTGATATTCACAGAAAAATCTCTGTCTTTTTCTCTGAGGGAAATATAACCCATTGCACAATGTTGAATTCAAGAGTGACATCATCTGATCTAATTTTTAACATAGCCATCTAGACTGCTCTCTTAAGAATACATTCAATGGGAAAAGACAGAAGCTGGAGAAGTATTTAGATTAATGCAAAATACTGCCCAAGGGATGATGGTGATGTATCCTAAGAATGGAAAGGGTAAAGTGACTGTAATTTAAAGGCTGGGTCTACACAATTTGCTGTCAAGGAAGAGGTCGGATGGGAAATACAGTATAAAGTCAAGCATGCTGCCAAGATTTTTGACCTGAGAAGCTTCAAGTATGGAGTTGCCATTAACCGAAATGGAAAAAACTGAAAAAGGAACATCTTTGTATAGGAGCTACAGCATCAACGTTATACATGTTAAGCTTGAAATGCTAGTCTGAATATCACATACAAATGTCAAAAGCTCAGACTAGCCAGGAGTCCTTAAGAGAAAAAAGACATTTCCATCTACGTTTTTGGGTAAGGATCCAGGATTGGTGACAAAGGGGTGAGTGTAGATAGAACAGAGGTCCAAGAACTGAGTCTGAGGCATCTGAATATGTAGATGGCAGGGTCATTGCCTAGGAAAAGATACCTAGAAAATGATGATGAGTTGAATAGCCACAAAGGAAAAAATATAAAGAAAAGTCTACGTGATGTCCTGGGAACTAAGTGAGGATGAAGCATTTGTGGAGTTACCCACTCTGCCGAAAGCTACTGAGAGAGCAAGTAATATAAATGCTGAGAACCTTCTGTTGGATTTAATAGTGGAAATTTTTGGTAAAGTTTTCCTACAATAAAAAATGGCAGGTTCCCAAGAGACTGAAAATGAGAAAAGGAAGAGACAGTAGTATTAAAAAGAAACAAACAAATGCAAAAACAAAAAAGAAAAAAAAAACACTGCAAGAATTTTGCTGTAGAGGAAAGGAAGAAAATGTGGTGAGGTTGAAGCCAGAAGTGAGGTCAATTTATATTTTTTAATGTTTATTTATTTATTTTGAGAGAGAGAGAGAGAAAGCAAGCATGAGCAGGGGAGGGGCAGAAAGAGAAAGAGAATCCCAAGTAGGCTCCGCACTGTTAGTGTATAGCCTGACATGGGGCTTGATCTCATGACCTAGAGATCATGACCTGAGCTGAAATCAAGAGTTACGCATTTAAGCGACTGAGCCACCCTGGCACCCCTAGAAGTGAGGTCAATTTAGGGAGAATGATACTCAGCTTTTACACAGACAGAAATGATTCAGCAGATGAAAAGGTTTTAAAGGCAGTAAGATTCAGGAGAAAAAGTGTTGGACTCAGATAGAGAAGCGGTGGTTCATTAGTGGAGGAATTTGGCCTTATCTGGGTATATGGACAGTTTACTCATAGATATTCTAAAGCATAAACACACATAGAAAGGTAAGTGGGCAGAAGTGGTGATGAAGAAAACTTGTATTTTCTTCTGACTGCTCTATTTTTTTTCAATTATATGGAATACAACATCATCGGCTGAAGGTAATAATGGGAAAGGAGGTGTTAGAATGTACAGAAAAAAAGAATTAACTAGTTCCCTAGGAGAAAATGGACTAGGGAAATATAGGATGATTGTTGTAAGGCATTAAGAGAAGATGAAGTGATAATGAATTTAAGTGGGCCTAACTACTATGATATATGGTTTGCTTCAGCTATATTTAAGTATGAGGGTGCCATCAAGGACTAGGCAGAAAAGTTGATTTAATCAGCTATAATGTATCTGAGAAGGTGTAACTTAGAGAAGTGAAAGAGATTTGAGATACATGTAAGGAAGGAATAATAATGATTGAACATGGAATTGAGGGCTAAAAAAAAAAGGAACTGAGGACAAGAGGGACATGAAAGACAGAAAAAAGGTGATAGAATCAATGAACTTAAGTACAGTTGTGGTTGAGTTGAGGAAGTAAGTTGAAAGATAGCAGGTGTTAACTAGATGGTGGAGACTTGACCTGGAATTCTAAAGAGGATGTATTTACTGATAGTAACAAATTCTGTGGCCTTTACTTGACAGTTAAGGTATGATGAAAGACAAAAATCACTGGATAAAATAAAGGTAAGGGAATGAAAGTTGAGTAATGGAACAGTCATCAAAATGGATATTGGGGGGGTGGAGCTTGGGTGGCTCAGTCAGTTGAGTGTTCGACTCTTGATTTCACCTGTCATGATCTCAACGTTTGTGAGTTCGAGCCCCACATTAGGCTCTGCATTGACAGCACAGAACCTGCTTGGGACTCTCTCTCTCCTTCTCTCTCTGCCTCTCCCTGCTCTGTCTGTCTCTCTCAAAAATAGAGAAATAAACTTTACAAAATGGATACTGGAATCCACTGGCAGCTACCATTTTAACAACAGTGGCATACCAGAAAATTTCAAAGACGCAGGAGCAACCATATTAGTCACATAACAGGCATAAGCCTGAGGATCTGTGAATGGCTGTAATAAAGAATAATGGATATTATCAACTCATGACATAAAATTCAAATATTTTGGTACTTTAATAAGAGAGAAGAATGATGTGGAAGCAACAATGAACAGCAGTACCACTTGTAGATTAAAAGTTAAGACGAGTATAGGAGTATAATACAGTGACAAGTTATGAAGCTATCAAGGGAAGCAGTGTTTTTGAGGAACAATTCCAAGTTTCAGTTTGATCAAGAAGAAGGAAACTTATTTGAGGTATAATTCACATATAATATTTTATTAGTTTCAGGTGTACAATGTGATAATTTGATATTTGTATACAGTGTGAAATGATCACCACCATTATTTGAGCTACTGCCACTACACAATTGCAAAAAATATTTAACTGTGATGAGAACATTTTTTACTCTCTTAGCAACTTTCAAATATGCAATACAGTGTTATCCACTATAGTGACTTATTTTGTGGAAGGTTGTAACCTTTTGATCCTCTTCACTCATTTCATGCACCCTACACTCCCTTCCTCTCTGGAAACCAACAATCTGTTCTCTTTACCTTTAAGCTTGTTTTTGTGACCTTTTTGAAAGGTTTATTTAATTTGACAGAGACACAGAGAGCGAGTAAGTGCAGGGGAGGGGCAGAGGGACAGGGAGAGAAAGAATCCTGAACAGTCTCTGTGCTCTCAGTGCAGAACCTGATGTGGGGCTCCATCTCACAAACTGTGAGCTTTTGACCTGAGCCAAAATCAAGAGTCAAATGCTCAACTGGTTGAGCCCTCCAGGTGCCCCATAGATCATACATACAAATGAGATCATACAGTATTTGTTTTCCTCTTTCTGACTTATTTTACTTAACCTAATGCCCTCAGGGTCCACCAATATAGTTGCATTCGACAAGATTTCATTCTTTTCTTTTTTTTTTTACTGAATAGTATTCCACTGAATATATACACCACATCTTCTTTATCCATTCATCCATCAGTGGACACATAGGATGTTTCCATACCGTACCTATTATAAAACTGGTGCAATGAATATGGGGGTGCATATATCTTTTCAAATTAATGTTTTCATTTTCTATAGATAAATACCCAGAGGAAGAATGGATAAATCATATGGTAGTCAGAATTTTAAATTTCTGAAAGAACATCCACAGTGGTTGCAGTAAGTTTACATTTCCACTAACAATAGATATAAAAGGTTCCCCTTTCTCCACATCCTTGTCAACACTTGTTATATCTTGTCTATTTGATAGTAGCCGTTCTGACAGATCTAAGACGATAGCTCATTGTTGTTTTGGTTTGTATTCCTAGGTTATTAGTGATGTTGAACATCTTTCTCATCTACTTCTTGGTTGTCTCTATCTTCTTTGCAAAAAATGTACATTCAGATCTTCTGCCCACTTATTAATTGGTTTGTTGGTATTTTGTTGTTTCTACTATTGAATTGCATGGGTTCTTTATATATTTTGGATATTAACTCCCTACCCACATATGATTTGCAAGTATGTTCTTCCATTCAGCAGTCTACTTTTTCATTTTGTTGATAATTTCCCTCACTGTGCAGAAGCTTTTTAGTTTGGGGGCACCTGGGTGGCTCAGATCAGTTAAGCATCTGACTTCAGTTCAGGTCATAATCTCATCGTTTGTGAATTCAAGCCCAAAGTTGGGCTCTGTGCTGACAGCTCAGAGCCTGCAGTCGGCTTTGGATTCTGTGTCTCCCTCTCTCTCTGCCCCCCTCTCTGCTAATGTTCTATCTCTCAAAAACAAACATTAAAATTTTTTTTAAAAAGAAGTCACATCCAAAAAATTATCACCATGACTGATGTCAAGGAGCTTATTTATCACCTATGCTTTCTTTTAGGAGTTTTATGGTTTCAGGCAGAAAGAAACATTTTGAGCACAAATTTAGAATACAGTGGATTTGGCTGGTAATTGGTCTTGAGGTAAACTGGGTAAGATGAAATAATTTTGGTAGGGGGGAAGAAACCTATGTTTTACCACCAACCCCCTCAAAATTCATTCTTCACTCTGCTTTGCTAGAATCTGACCACTATGAACCATGTCACCTGGCTTCCTTACTGGTCACTATTGTTTTGGGTTTGGAAAATAGGCAACACTGTTAGGAGACTATATGATAAAAACAAAGAGAAAACTGGGGTACCCTTTTTTGCCCCCTGCTCTCTCCCTGTTTTAGACCATTGTTCTGACAATGTCTGGTTCTATTCATCACAACAACTCTCATTATCCTCCTTCCTGCTAGAGCTTTCACTAAGCTCCTTCAACACTCCTTTGTCCCACTGTCCTTATGGTAATGATTACTTTTTGTTGTTTGTCTCTAGGGACATCAAATTCTTCTTGATCGCCTTAACTCGACTCAGACCCCTTCATACTGCCCCTTCATCAAATCCCTTCAGCTGAACCATCTGGGTGTCACTCTGTTTCATGACAGGACCCTGACTAATTCAGGCTATAAGAGAGGGTCAGAAAAGAGCTGTGTGTAAATTACAATTACCAGGATGACCAAAGATTCCTATGGTGACTTCCAAGAAAGAAATAAAGCATATAAAGAGATCATTCTTGATTTTCCCAAAGCAGAAAATCTCTGATTTGTTAAGGGGAATAAAAATTGGTGGGTTCTTGCCAGGATCCTGCAGAATCTTAGGTCTCTAATGGACTCCTTATGGAGACATACAACCCTCTAGGGCATGGTTAATATAAGCGAGTAAGTTCATTATTGACTTGTTGGTTGACATTTAGAAGATGAAAAGTTAAAATAGTATACAGTTTGAAATATAATGCAAAAATTCAAAATGTAAAAATAAAATGCATGAAAATAGAAGATAAATATTAAGTCATGAAATGAATGGACATTTCAGGGTTTGGTATGTATTATTTACATATGAATGGGGACAAGTGTTCTTGAATCTGGAGAGAAGTATAAAGCTTTGTAGGGAAAAAAGTATAGTTGTATAAATATTTTGGTGCAATGGCACTTTTTAAATAACTTTCCTAAACATCACGTAAAGTCCTTCTAATTTTAGACCTGTATTTTCAAGTAATATTTGAAATCATAAAATCTGGAATGCAAGGGCGTTCAAAGATCAACTTAAACCTTGTCTTACTGGTATATAAGTCATGGATCAGGGAACACAGCCATAGCAGTTGCAACTCCAAACTAGAGAAGAGATTAAGATCCTGACTTGTCTGACCAGTCACCTGCTCATTTCTTTGTAACTCTAATCTTCCTACCTTTTTCAAAGCATGCACTCAGGGTAATTTATTCACTGGGACCAGTTCTGAGTCTGGGAAGGAATTCTGATGTAATAAGAACAATTTCTACATGAAATTTACAAAAATTAACGTTTTCTTATTTAATAGCTACAAAGTCAAGTGTATTTCTCATGGTTTGTGTATAAAGACTGTTATTCAGCTCTAGTGTCTAGATTTTGCCCATTCATCCAGAATTTCCATTTTTACCTTTGCTACAAGACAATCTGCCTGCGTTCCAGCTCATTGGTCCTTATTCTCCTAACTTAGTGTCTTTAGCTTCTGCCACTCGATCTTCAAGACACTGGATTTAATGACCCTAGATGGGTTGTTCATGACTCTAGTAATAATTTTTATTTGTCCTTTGATCCTTGTAATGTATAGTACTTCTGAGAAACATTGTATTGGTCTCCTCTTTTCTCTTTCTACAAATTTAACTCAACTCAGACCCTCTAGCTCTCCTGGTGACTGGTGAACTCTATGGTCTTGCTAGTCAAGTCTCCAAATAACATGAAGCGAAAAAAACTTTCTATGGTTTTCAAAGATATATTACTATCTCCCAATTTGGCACACACAGAATTTAGTTTTAAATGTAGATATTTAATCTAATCAATTTAAGTTGTTTATTAATAAATGGCCATCATAAAGAACAAAGAATAGTTTCATGTGGATAATTTCTGGAGTGAAATCAGCAACAGGAACAGGGTCCCAGAAAATGACACTGATTATTTGTGTACCTGAAAAAAAGCTCATTCCATCTTCTCTATATGCTTCTAGAAATATAATTTATATGCTTAGAAGCAGAAGTTTATGCCAAAGGTTCATTTCCAAAGGTATTTCATATTATGTTTCAAGTTATGCCTCCTACAGTCTCATACAATACTGATTGGAAAGCATACTGAAGTGGGTATACACCAAGTATATGGGGAAAATATAATATTATGCAAAAAAATAGGTAAAATTGATACAAGAAAAAAATAAGTTTTAGAGGAGAAAATCACTTTCCCTAAATTGAATGTGGAAAAAAAAAAACTTGAATTTTATTTCCACCATGTAAAACAACCTGCATTGAAGTGAATCTGTTTCTACTCCATGACTTCAATTTGTTCTCCCTGCCACATTTTCGTGCCTCCTTTCTAACTTCCCCCACCTCTCTGAGGATTTTTGAAGAACTAATAAAAAAACAGTAATTCTGGAAAACAAATTCAATTCCTGTCTACACAGAAGAGGTATACATATAAATTCCCACATGCCTATCTATCTATAAATTAGCTTCAGCAGCCTCTCTGCTCTCTCTCAGAAGGGCAGCATTAATCAGTAAGCATATCCATTGTTAGTGACTAGCCCAGATCTATCTAGTGTAGACTCTAAAAATATTCCCATTCACCAAGCTCAATGTACTTAAATAGCCACTCCTATTCAGAACAGCACTCTGACTTCTATAGTCTCCTATTACTCTATTAGTTTATTTCCCTGAGGATTCATGGGTTCTAATGACCATGGTATCCATAAAAATGATGGCAACTCCACTCTGTTTCAGTATATATCCACTCTTCTTTAAGATGCTTCCACAAGTTCCACCCCTGGTAGAGTGACTCTCCCATTCCAAGCCCAGAGACAGAGAAAGAACATGCGGCTTAGTGGTAGAAATGGCAAACACTCCTATCTTCTCTCAGACCCTGCACCAGATAAATTGCAGATGAGTTAAAAAATGAAATGTTCTAAAAAATATTTATTTGAAGACAATAGAAGCCACTCAAGATAAAGTGATAAAGACATTTTTATATGAAATGTAATGGCTTACAGTGTTCCTGGGGAAGTTTTAGAAACAGAAAATAACCTGACTGCAATAGATCAGATTACTGTTGCCAAGTCTTTGCTCTCTCCAGGTTATAGGTTTGTATATCCACCCTCTCTGTCATGTGACAATGAAGTGCCTCCTAGTAGACCAGAATATATGTCCCCACTGCATCCACTTTAACCAAATGAATGTGACACTATGGTAGTTCTGACTAGATTCTTTAAGAAACACGTTACATTTGCACTCACTTTCTGGTTCTCCTGCCACGTATCACCAGAGGAAGATGGCTTAGAAAGTTGCTACTTCAGCATGGACTCCAGACTGATACATTTTTGGAGCATACTTGAAGCTGGCCTGCAGCCTGAAGTAGAGCTGTCACAGCCAACTCACAAACCCATGAGGAAGAGAGAGATGTTGTAGACAATTGAAATTTTGGGCACAAATTGACCAATAAATTGTGGTTTTGAGAATGGATCCGAAAGTCACACCAGACAACTGAGTCACCAAAAGTCTTAGAATCCACCACCACTGAGCATTTGCACTATACCCTGCTGAAGAGAATTTATCATTCCACAGTTAGCTGCAAGGGACATGTTTTCTTTATTTTGGGTGGTCATTTGCCAAATTAACTCATAATCCTGGAAAAGAAGGGAAAGATCATAAATAATCAATTATACTTAAGTAAGAATTTCTTTTAAAAATCAGTTAAGATGAGAAATGTCTGGGTGGCTTAGTCAGTTAAGGGTCTGTCTCTTGATTTAGGCTCAGGTCATGATCCCACGGTTTGTCATTCCAAGCCCTGTGTCAGGCTCTGTGCAGACATCAAGGAGAATGCTTGGGATTCTCTCTCTCCCCTTCTCTCTGCCCCTTTTTCTCTATTTCTCTCCCTCTTCCATTCTCCCCCCATACCATCCTCCTCAAAATAAATAAATAAACTTTAAAAAATCAGTTAAGATAGAAGTATTATTTAAAGGGGCACATGAGTGGCTCAGTCAGTTGAGCATCTGACCTCGGTTCAGGTCATAATCTTCTGGTTTCTGAGTTTAGGCCCTGCATTGAGTTTGCTGCTTTCAGCGCTGTGCCTGCTTTGGATCCTCTTTTCTCCATCTCTCTCTCCACTCCTACTTCACTCATGCTCTTTCTCTCAAAAATAAATTAAAAAAAAAAACATTAAAAAAGAAGGTATTATTTTTTAAAAATGTGAAACATATGAAGCAAAAATTGAAAAGAACTACCATTAACTAATTATAATAGTGATGAAAAAAATGTAACAATATAAGTAGCAAGATATCTGTTGTCTGCAAATACTAGGGAAATATTTATATCTAAATCTGTATATAAGCCTATTGCCCCATAACTGAGGATAATGAAATTATGAATGATAACCTGCATAATTATGGATCACCTTAAACAAAATTAAAATGAACTTTGGAAGGAAATCACCAGTAGGAAGGTATTTAACAGGAGGAAAAAACAACACTCTTTGGTGCAGTTTAGCAATATATATCACAAGTTTTAAAGCTTTTCAGGTAGTTACATTTCTAGGAATATACCTGAAGCAACCAGAATTATGACTTATTATAAAATAATTCTCAATACAAGGGAAATTGTATTTGCAGTATGAAACACCACTAAATATCCAACAAAAGAGGACTGATAGAATAAATTCTTCATCCATTCAATTGAATATTATTAGAAGTTTGCAAACTAAAGTTATATTAAAAATGCATGTTTTGTAAACCACATAATACCATTATTTAAATCAGTGTTCCAGTACATATTATCAGTATGATCAAGGTCAAGTTATTTATTCTATTTATTCATTTATTTATTTAAATTTTTTAAAATTTATTTTATAAGACAGAACGAGCAGGGAAGAGTGGTAGAAGGAGAGAGAGAGAGAGAGAGAGGAGAGAGGGGGAGAGAGAGAGAAGAGAGGGGGAGAGAGAGAGGGGGAGAGAGAGAGAGGGGGAGAGAGAGAGGAGGGGGAGAGAGAGAGAGGGGGAGAGAGAGGGGGGGAGGGGGAGAGAGAGAGGGGGGAGGGGGAGAGAGAGGGGGAGGGGGAGAGAGAGAGGGGGGAGGGGAGAGAGAGAGGGGGGAGGGGAGAGAGAGAGGGGGGAGGGGAGAGAGAGAGGGGGGAGGGGGAGAGAGAGAGGGGGAGGGAGGGAGAGAGAGAGGGGGAGGGAGGGAGGGGGAGGGAGAAAATATTAAGCAGGGTCCACGCTCAGCATGGAGTCGAATGTGGGGCTCAATCACATGACCCTGGACTCATGACCTGAGCTGAAATCAAAAGTTGGATGCTCAATTGACTGAGCCATCTAGGTATCCCAGGGGCAAGTTAATTATTCTTTTAAACATTTAGTTTTCTTATCTCTAAAATGATAAATAATATGAATGAAGATAATGAAGATAATAATTCAAATTGTTATGATGCAGATTGTTGAAAAGCACCTGTAAACTACTTAGATTAGAACTTGACATTCACTATACTGTGGCTATTATTATCAAGAGATTATTGACATCACAATATTAAAAAAACTATTTTGTGACATATGAAGTGTGCAAAGCCCATGTTATGAATAAGTATATGGAGAATTATTCTAATTTTGCAGGAAATACACAGAAAAAAATGCATAAGAGAAAAGAGACAAGATGAAAATGAGAATATATCTACTTTTTATGTTTTATTCCCTTTACAAATATATTTGTATATAATATATAGTATATATATATTTATCATATACATAATTTTGTTAACTTTCAAAAATGATAGTTTCACTGTCAAAGATTGTAATTTATTATTGTCACCAAATAATTTATATAGGCAGTGATCTAGGCAATAATTTTGCTATTTTATTTGCAGAAATATAGTTTACCATGGAACAAATTAAAATAATGTTAAATTCATGAAGAGGAATTTATAAAAGAATTGACTTTTGTATCTGTTTAGAAAGATCCTTTATTTATGACTCCACATATATATACTATCAGTACAGTGAAACAAGAAAGGATAACACAAAAACTCTTATTCCAAAAGGACTTAAGAAAGATAAGGCAAATTTGCAGACAGGAAATTAAAATGAAAAAAGCTTGGAAGAAAATATACCTTGGTATACCACAATGCCAAATTGATTTGGAGAGAGTTAGCTAATCTCTGGTGGTTCATCTACCAAAATGAAGCAAGGTGAAAAACGTTACATTCATGCTGAGGCTCTCTGATATGTAAGGCCAACTCTGCTCAAAATTCACAGCAAGCAATCACCACATGAAGTTAGAGGCCACACCCTCCACCACCACCACACACACTCACATGTGCATACCTACTTCAATTCTTATTCTTTGATCCACGGTTCCAAACCAGGCTCATATCCACCTCACCAATGGAATGGGCATTCTCTTATCAAAGTGGAAGACATTTAACACATGCTGGTTGATTCTGCTATTTCCTGCAACTTCCAGGAAATCTTGGTAAATAACAGAAAAATTCACCACTTCAATCTTTCAGAAAACTCCAAATTTATGGACCAGGAAACAGATTTAATGTGTTATTACATAATTCTATCATATTTCTTCCTCTAGAAATACCTCACATGCATTTGCTCTCCAATATTTAATGTTATATTTGCTTTTATTTTTTCTAACACCATTTTTGCCACTTCTTTTCACTCCCTTCCCCCACCCTGAAGCCCATTTAACTGGTAGAATTAGACCCTTTTTTATTTTCTGGCTTTCAGCTCATATCCTGTGAGCAGTCAAACACATATAATCACTAGGCTAGCATTGTGAATGTAGTGAAATATTTCTTCCAGAAGGCTGATTTTAATTATGATTCTATTTAAAGGATATCAGTAACATGGTAAAATTTACATCCACTATTCTTCTCTAAAATAATAGGGACTTCATGACTTTTTTTTTGTTTAAAACTGTTTTATTATTTCCTTTGAAAGATGTGTTAAAAATGTTCAAATGCTACCGATAACCACTACCAAAAATAATTATATTACTTTGTTGAAAATTACTATTAATATTTAATCCACAGCAGATGACTATGATAACTAAAACTCATTTTTAAAAATTCATAATTTCCACTCAGCAGGCACACATGAACAAGCCATGACATATGCATTCTCCAAGATAGGCTTATCAAATACTGAAAAAACTTTCCCTCCTACTCCTAAATTAAATGAATTTGATACTATCAGAGATCTTAGATAACAGATTTCAACTAAAACTAAAAAGTCACAGTTTTCTGTGAATGATCACTTGCAAGTCATGTTGTTGAAAGCAGTACTCATCATACTGAAAGCAATACCTTTTTCAAGTTTGCCCCTTCTTTTATCAATAGTGACTTGTGACAATGTATTAATAGCAATTCCACTAGGAGTTAATTGATATTGAACAAAAAAAACCTTCTAAACATCCCCCCCAATGCACTGAGTTCCCCCCAAACTGCCGAAGATCACCCAGCTGATGACGGAGAAGGTATATCAAATGCTTTCTCTTATATGATACCTATATACAAGCTTCCATGTACTTTACGTGCAATAGGCAGGATTCATGTCAAAAGGAAACAGAGACCACTAAATATTGAGGGACTTTCTTCATTTGCCCAAGACTGAGTAGTTTCCTGGGATGTACAACTTGCAGTATTAAAAACAGGCAGGTCCTAAGCAGCGTGGGATAAAACGGTCACCCTGAAATAATCTAATAAATATGAAGTTGTGAAAACAATGCTTGACTTCTGGTCAATACTATGTTTTATTGATTAATAAGCAATCTGGGAAACAAATCTTGAACCTATAAAGGAACATTTTTTAGCTCCCAGTTTTGTGAATCAGTAACTTAGGTTGGGCTCAGCCAGACAGTTCTGCTGGTCTCATTAGGCAGGGTTCACGCATGTGACTGAATTTACCTGGCCTTACTCACATGTCTGGTGTTAAGTGCTGGCTATTTGTGCTGGTCACTGCTTGGAATGACAGGAGTGACAGGGAATATATACCTACGAGTTTGGCTTGAGCCAATTCATGTGTCAGGTCACTGGAACCAAAGTAGTAACTGCTCTCAATACTTTCTCACAGTTTTCTTATAATCCCCTAGTCAATGCATTCTCCACTTCTGGAAGACTTTTTCACTACTTCTTGTTTCTAATTAAATATCACTCCTAGTTCCAGCTCTCAGGTGATGAATGTGTCACTCAACTATGTGAGAAAAATAGAAGCAATAAGAATAAAACTTTTTCATTCTCCTACTAACTGGTAGGAGGGATGGACTCTATACATCTAATGACAATTCCTTCTCTTTTTGTAGTGAATGCACTTGCCCTTTCCTTTTATAAAAAACTTTTGCTCAAGCCATGGAATGGAAAACTCAGTATCATTACAAGGGTGTTTCTCCCCTAAATATGTCTATAAATTCAACACAATATTTATCAAAATCCTAGCAGGACATTTTTGGAGTAGAAACTGACAAGCTAATCCTAAAATTTATGTAAAAATGCTAAGATTCAGAATAACCAAAACAATCTTAAAAAAGAACAACACAGTTAGAAAGCTCTAGCTCTCATTTCCTATTTCAAACTTACTATAAAGCAACAGTAACTGAGGCAATGTGGTACTGCTATAAGGAAGTCATATAGATCCATGACCAGATTAATGGCCAACTGATTGTTGACAATAGTTTCAAGTGAATTCAACTGAGAAAAAAATTGCCTCTTCAACAATCTTCTTGTAAGCCAACTACATATCCACACGTGTAAGATCAATTTAGACTCTTTCTTTATACCGACTACAAAAATTAGCTCAAAACGGATCAGAGATCTAAATATGAGAGCAAAAACTATACAATTGCTAAAGAACACCTGAAAACATCTTTATGAATTTCAGTTGGGTAAAGAGTTCTTAGATAAGACACCAAAAGCAAAATGAATAAAATTTTGAAAAATGATAAATTGGACTTTTGCACTTCAAATCACACCTTTAAGAAAACTGAAAGTTTTGGCCAGGATGTAGAGAAGCTAAAACCCTAATACATAGCTATTTATAATGTAAAATGGTGCAGTCACTTTGGTTAGGCAACAGACTTTTGATCTCGGTTTAGGTCATGATCACACATTTCCTGAGACTGAGCCCCGCCATCCAGCTCTCTGCTGATGGTGCAAAGCCTGCTTGGGATTCTCTCTCTCCTCCTCTCTCTGCACCTCTTCCCCTTGTGCATATGTTCTCTCTCTCTCTCTCTCTCAAAATAAATATAGATTTAAATAAAGATTTGCTAAAAATCATTTCTGGAAAAGTGTTAGAGGCATGGAGACAAAGGGCTGGAAAAAGGAGGGGACTCTATGAGGGTGTTATATCAAGCAAAGCCCCATAGAATACAACTTTGCCTAAATCCCACAGAGAAGTTTTACAGACAGTGTTTATCATATTTGAGAGTTATCTACATCATGGCATAATGGAACTGGGACATTTCTACCTCTCATATCAGTCCCTTATTCATTAATTATCTCCTAGCAGGGAAGGAGGAAGGAGATAGCAAATTCCAGGGCACTTCTGCCTTTCCATATACCCAAGCAGGGCCTGTTTGGCAGCTTGAAGACACCCCTCAAAACAAAGAGATACATGTGCTGGTTACTAGGAGTGGACGTACCTAAGCACTTAGTAAAGAAAACATAAATGATAAAACCCAGGGCATACATGCAAAGCACTGGAAACATGTGCTATCCATCAATTCTTTCCTTAAAAAATTCTGATTTTATTGGAGTGTGCCACTGTACACATCCACAGCTAATCCATTGCTGGATTACAAATGGTCCACATGTTGATGGCAATTCTGTATCCTTGGCCTTCGACTGATCTAAGCATGAACACGTGCCCCTTATCTGGCAAATGGAAAATATACTTTAATTCTCTGGAAGTGCTGTGTCTCCCTGAAAAAGTATGATCTTTCCTCTCTTGTTTTCTGCTTTAGATGTTGCCGTTTGAGACTAAGATGTCTTGAACTACTGTAGTTATCCCATTTCTGTAAATGAAGGACTGAAGGAGTATAGGGACCAGAAGACACTGCAGAACCACAGACTCAATACAGAGACTGCCAGTCTCTGAACTTTTGGTCAAATAAACAAGAGGTGTCATTTTAACTTAAATCAGAGATGTTCAATCTAGATTATATACACCTCTAGCTCAGGCAAAGACTTCAGTACAACATAAAGCATGGCTTGTACAAAATTAGTGACTTCCAGGTTTTTAATGCCCATGGTCTTATCTAAGATGAATGTGTGTAAGAAGGGCATCCATAGGGGAGTCTGGGTGGCTCAGGCAGCTAAGCGTCTGACTCTTGATCTTAGCTCAGGTTATGATCTCATGGTTCATGAGATGAAGCCCCATGTCAGGCTCTGTGCTGACAGCATGGAGCCTGCTTAGGATTCTCTCCCTCCCTCTCTCTCTCTCTCTCTCTCTCTCTCTCTCTCTCTGCCTCTCCTCCATGCACATGCTCACATGCTCTCTGTCTCAAAACAAATAAACGTGAGAAAAAAAAATTTTTTAAGGGCATACATATGATGGAGGTGCATGTTCTTCTTTTCTTCCTCTACAACTTTCCTGAGCCCTTCTGAGAGAGGAACCCTCCATGCTAGCCCTAAACACTGTCCAAGATGGTAAAACCCTCCAGGATACTAAACAAAGGGACAATTTGCTCTCATCTAATTATACTGGTTTGGGGGAAAAAGAATAATTCTAATTACTGGATAACAAATCATTTTGTGAGGCAAGTAGTTTCCACTTCCTTGGTTTCCAAGGTATTGAAGGGAAATCTAAACAAGTTGTCAGCTCATAGATGATTAAAATACTGTTCCATGGAGATCTTTTGATTATTTTTGCATATAGCTTGGGAGTTTATAAAAGTGAATCACTGAAACAAAATTCTTATTCCTCTACTTCTCATGGGCAGGTTTATCACTGCTCTCTATTAACAAGTTTAAAAATGAGGATAAGGAATATTCAACCCTGGCTCATCCTAGCAATAAGTAATATTCATTCAGGAATACATCAATTATAAAAAAGAAAACAAAACCCCACTTCATCTCATTAAGAGACAAAACTTTCAAGAAATTATTTTTCATGTTGAATAATTATTTCTCAAAATCCTGTCATGTTTATATTCTTTTGATCACTTGTGTATTAATATCATAATTCCTTCACAAAATTAGAGTTGTATATTATAGCAAATTACAAATCCTAATACTTCAAAATATAAATGTATTAGCCACTAGAATATGAAAGAGTAATAAAGGAGTTATAAGCAGTAAATATATCACTTTATGATAAATTCTGTGGGAGAAATGGAATGGAAATGTTTATTCAAATAAAAAATGAATGAGGTAACATTTCCAACTATTAAGAACTATTTGTTTATATTTAAGCGATGATAATGGATATCAAGATAATACACTAATTTATATTTCATTAGAAATAACTAAAATATAATATATAATTTCATTTTTGAATATCACTACTTAAAATTCACTGTAAATTGTTTGCTCTGAAATTACTATAATGTTACAACTTGAACATAACTTAAAAAGAAATGTGAGAGGGAGTGCATAATTTACAAGATACTTTTTTGGGGTGTGAGAGCAAAGTATTTCACAACCAGCAAATTTAAGATAAAGACAAAACCTGGATGTTCACACTTAAAGGTGTAATCTTAAAAAGCCAAACTCATATACATTAAAATAGTGGTTTCCAGGGGCTGCTGGGTAGAGGAAATGGGATGTTCTTTCAAGGGTCCAAACTCCCAGCTATAAGATAAATAAGATCTAGCCATCTAATGCATAACATGGTGACTGAAATTAATTAGCAATACTGTATTATATACAACTGACCCTTGAACAACGTGGGTCTAAAATGACAAGTCCACGCAGAGTTTTACCAGTAAGGTATTACGAATGTATATCCTCTTCCTTATGACTTTCTCAATAATGTTTTCTTTTTTCTATCCAACTTATTGTGAAAATATAACATCTAACCTCTGACCCTGTACCAAGCATGGTACTCGTTCCCTGTATCAAGAGGGGGTCCCCCCTCCCTCATTTAAAGACAAAATACACTCTACGAATCAAGTGAAATACATAGCCTAGAGAGGTTCTAGAACAGCCAAGTCCCCTCAATCTGTGGCCTTTTTGTATCTGGGAGGTAGGAATGGGATACAGGCACTTGAGAATTCTTCAGCTCAGTGAAGACTAAAGAAACTAGCCGCAGAAGACAATCGAGCTGGAGAACGATCACCGGATTGGACATGACCGAGAATAATTTTACTGCTAACTTTTCTCTCGGTCGAAAACAAGTTACAATCCCGGTCTTATGGAGATGGCATCCCCGTGGGAAAGACGTACAATATACCAACAAATGCATACACGATAGCCAAGTCCTGATTAGGGCAGGTCCTGAAGATCAAGTAAAGCATGGTAGAGAAACTGAGGGAGACTATATTGGAAATCAGGAAGTCAAGAAAAGCCTCTTTCTGAAAGATACATATGAGAAGTGAACTGAGTAAAATCAAAGAGTGAATCATGGACGAGGTGGAATTAGACCATACAGAAACTTTAAATGATATCTTAAAAGATTTGAATTATTACTACTATATCATATGTGAAGATCTGACTTTTAATGCACTAGCAATTTAGGTTTACCTATATATTCCATGCAATTTTGAACACATTATTTCTTATGCATTCATAATCAGGAACAAAATCCTACCTTCTTTTCTCTTTCTTGCCTTTAATCTGTTCATTTTAGTCTTCTATATCCCTTATTTTTATAAATAGTTTTTCATTCTTTGTTAGTTCTGTTTTTTAAACATTTTTATTTATTATTGAGAGACAGAGCATGAGCAAGGGACAGGCAGAGAGAGGGGGAGACACAGAATCCGAAGAAGGCTCCAGGCTCTGAGCTGTTAGCACAGAGCCCAACACCGAGCTCAAACTCACAAACTAGGAGATCATGACCTGAGCCGAAGTCAGACGCTCAACCAACTGAGCCACCAGGTGCCCCTTTGGTATTTTTTAAGTTGGACAATATATAAAGAATTTGTATATATTTGTGTGTGTGTATATATGTGTATACAATGTACATATAGACACATTCCTCTTCCTTCTCCTGTCCAATATCTCCCATACCCATACAACTGATTTTTAGTCACAGATAGTAAAAGAAGCAAACAAAATGCCATTATGAAATATCAAAGACCTTAAAAGAACAACTTTGTCTTTCTAAGTATGCTATAGTCTTGAGTGAAGTGACTGATGTGTAATTTTAATGTTAAGCTTTGCACTGTTTCTACTCTTGCTCTGTGCAATCTACACCCCACCTACCATTCCCAGTATCTTGAAAGAGTTCAAATCTTCTTGATAGCATTAACCACTGAACTTGGGCTTTCCCACTGCTTAAAACCCTGATAAACGAAATAAGTTTCAGAGTGATTTCCATAAGAAAATACAAAATTGAGACTCAGCAACAATAAGCAAAGAATTGGAACAGAGACTTCAGGTAATATCCAGTTATGCTTGCACAAGCTTCCCTCTTGTTCTCCTCCGTCTTATTTCTCTTCTACCCTGCTCACACTATTGCTGGCTTTGTTCTTTGAAGAGCTGGCAGGTCTCAAGCTCTCCTTCTCTAAGTTTTGGATTTTGACCTATCTTTCAGATCTTTCCTGAAGATAAGAGATCAACTGTCAGGAGGCACAAGGAATGAACGGTTTTGTGCATAGGCCTCAAGATACAAGGCCCCTCCTACTCAATGTGTCATGCCTTGGTCTATATGTCTGGGCCTCAGTTAAAGGGATTTTGGGCAAAAGGGACATGAAAGTAAGCAGAAAGGTGTGATAATGCTGTCAGTCTGCAGCACAATATAGCATTAAGATTCCTCACGATGGGTGGAAAACTGGAAATAAATTTTAGGACTGATTTGACGGATAGACTTAAGTCCTTCTGTTTGTTTATATATGAAATCCACACATTTAGTTACTTGAGAAAATAAACATCTCTTTTTTCTAGATGATACCAAGAAATTATTTTATCATTTTTTCTAATAATTATTTTGTAGTTTCTTTTTGAGGGGGTGGATATTGTGTGTGTGATATGCTAGTTAGTAAATGTTCTTAATTCAAAAAAAAATAGTCAAAATTGAAAAATGCGATCACTTCAAAACATCACTGTTAAGTTCCTATACCCATAATTCACTACTTCAAATTACTTTCAACACTTATTACAATGGCCAGAATTTAAAGCACTGCCAACAGATGCTGGTGAGGAGCAAGATGCTGGTGAGGATCAAGAAGAATGCAAAACGGAATGGCCACCTTGGATGGCAGAGTGGCAATTTCTTACAAAGCTAAACAGAGTCTTTTTTTTTTTAATGTTTATTTATTTATGAGAGACATAGAGACAGAGCGTGAGCAGGGGAAGGGCAGAGAGAGAGGGAGACACAGAATCCGAAGCAGGCTCCAGGCTCCGAGCCATCAGCACAGAGCCCGACGCCGGGCTCGAACTCACAGACCGTGAGATCATGACCTGAGCTGAAGTTGGACGCTTAACCGACTGAGCCACCCAGGCGCCCCCAAAGAGTCTTAACATATGATCCCGCCATCAATGTCCTTGGTATTTACGCAAAAGAAATGAAAACTCATGGCCATAGAAAATTCTGTACATCAGGGTTTATGGCAACATTATTCATAAATGCCAAACAAAGGAAGGAAAGTATTCTTCAGTAGATGAATAGATAAACTGTGGTACATTTTTACAATGAAATTTTATTTAGTGCTAACAAGTAATGAGCTATCAAAAAAAAAAAAAGAAACAAAGAGCAAAGAAACAGGGGTGCATGGGTGACTCAGTTAGTTAAGCGACCAACTCTCAATTTTAGCTCAGGTTGTGATCTTAAGGTCTGTGAGTTTGAGCCCCACATTGGACTCAGGACTGACAGTGTGGAGTCTGCTTGAGATTCTCTCTCTCTCTGCCCCTCTACTCTATCTTTCTCTTGAAATAAATAAATAAACTTCATAAAAGAAACAAAGGAAAAAAATGTGCGGTGACTGTCTGGTTCAGTTGGTAAAGCACTCAACGCTTAATCTCAGGATCATGAGTTCAAGACCCATGTTGAGTATAGAGATTACTTTAAAAGAAAAAAAAGCAAGCAATGAGTTAACAAGCCATGCAAAGATATGAAGGAACCTCTCAAACGCATATTGCTAAGGGAAGAGGCCAGTCTGGAGGATGTATGCTGTAATTTTCCAACTATGATGTTCTGGAAATGGCAAAAATATAAAGATGGTAGTGCAAGAAAGATAAAGAAGGACTCGCTTCCAGGCATCTTTGTGAACATTAATTTTCCTACATTTACTTCATTCTTTATAATAAAGTGCTTATTAACTATGTACTGTGATTACATCAAAATGAACCCAGAAACTTCCTTAGTCATGCACATTTATGGTTTCAAATTTTAAATGATTGCAAACTGTAATTTATATTCTTGTGTTTTTATATAAATATCCCCTTAGGACAGATTATCAGATGTATGATTGCAGGGTCAGCCTGTCAGTATTGCAAAATCTTGGTAGATCTTGCCAGTTAAATTTCCAAAATGTTTCAGCAGTTTTCACTTCAATCAAAGTGATATGAGAGAGCTAGAGTCTCTATTTCTTAACATCATTTGATCAGACTTTTAAGATTTTGTTTATTTTTTTAGTAATCTCCACACTCAATATGGGATTCTAATTTACAATCTGGAGAAGAGTTGCACGCTCTATGGCTGAGATAGTCAGGTACCTGAACTACACTTTTCAACCTACAGTGATCTAAACGTCAACATAATCTCATTTTGGGGGCACCTGGGTGGCTCAGTTGGTTAAGTGTCAGATTTAGGCCCAGGTCATGATCTCACAGCTCATGAGTTCTAGACCCGCTTGGGCTCTCCGCTGTCAGCATGGAGCCTGCTTCAGATCCTCCGTCCCCATCTCTCTCTCTGCCCCTCCCCCACCCTCCTCTCTCAAGCTCTCTCAAAAATAAACAAACATTAATCACCATTCCTTGTTCTTAATATAATAATAATAAACACACTTTTGCTTTAACTTGTGTTTTACTGATTTCTAGTAAGGGGAGTACTAGTGAAACATTTATTGACTATTTTCATTTGTCATTTCACAATTTGCTTTGTGCTGGCTTTTTTCCATGTATGTATTACCTTTCCGTATTGATTTAAAGGAATTTTGAAACTTTTATGCGTAGTGATCATAAGTCTTTTATATATGTGACAAGTATTTTCTTCCAATTATATTCTTGCCCTTTAATTTTCTTAATCTTAATTTGTTCTGTGCAAACATTGTTATTTATATTATTTCCATGATAGTAAATCTGTTTAACTTCATGAAATCTTTGTTTCTTCCTTCCTTTTGTTTATGGGTTCTGATTCCCCAAAAAAGGCTAGCTATTTATACAATGTTATAAAAATATATCTCTTCCATACTTCTAGAATACTAATTTTTTTAATTCAGATGAATTATTTTTCTTCAAATAGCATTTAATCTATTTTTACTATAACATTTCCTTATTTGTTTAAAATCCATCCTTATAATAAATTGAATTCTTATCTATACCTGAGTCTTTTTTCTGGATTCTCTCTTCTGCTCTATCAAATTTTGCTTCTTCTTCTAGTTCTATCTTGTTTTGATTACTATAGTTTTATTTTATATTTTGGTTTAAAATAAGGCTAGTTCCCTATCCTTGTTCTTTTAAAAGTATTTCTTGACATTTCTCATGTTTTTCCCCTATTGTCATATGAACTTTAGATTCAGTTTGTTGGACTCTTTCTATAATAAAATTGTCTGGGTACTTCATACTGAGACTACATATCCAATATGAATTTAGAAAGAAGGGATATTTTTATAAAATTGCTAACTTTAGTCAGAGCAATTTAAATTTCAAAAATATGAACAAGATGGAAAAATACAAGGGTGCCCATCTCGCACAGTCAGTAAAGCATGTGACTCTTCATCTCCGATTTGTGAGTTTGAGCCCCATGTTGGTTGTAGAGTCTACATTATAAAAAGAAAAATACAGAACTAATATATTTATCTTTCACACCATCCCAAGTTATGTACATTACTAATTTCTACCTTCTCTCATGGCAATCACAGCATGAGGCAATATGGATAGTCTAGACTAAGCTTGTATCAAGACTAAACTTATTTCAGTGTAACTAAGTAAAAACAAAAAATAAAAACAAGAAACCTATAGGAACATACCTGAAAATAAAAGAATGGAAGCTGTTGACTACAGCCAAGGTAACTTCATGCCAGACTAAAAATTTTGCAGGATCTTTTCAACTGTTCACTCTGAGTGTCTACAGCACTCTTGGCTCTGGAATGCAGCCACAATGTGTCAGTAATTTTATGTCTTCCTCTTTTGATTCTCTTCCACTCCCATTTCCCAAAGCTCGCTCGCTCCATCCCCGCCCTCTCTTTCTCTGTTGAATACAAGGTAAATACTTTCTTGTATATTTTAAGTGACATTTCTGTTTTGACGGAAATAATACAGAAAGAGCCTCCTTCACCCAGTTTCCCCAGTGGTAGAATCTTCTAGAACTATAGCTCAATATCGCAAACAGGAAATTGACAGTGATAAAATATACTGATCTTCTTGACATTTCCCTAGCTTTACTTGTGTTTGTATGTGTGCGTGTGTGTGTGTATGTGTGTGTGTGTCTGTCTGTCTCCTTGGTCTTTTTCTACTTCAGATTTAATTAACTACTGTACATCAAGCATATAAGTATTTTATCTTCATTACAGAATTACAATTTAACAGTTTTGCTGTAGATGTGATAGACTGTGTGGTCCAGAATGATTTTTCACCAAGTTTAAATGTATTCAATATATATTAATAATATTAATGCATTATGGAAATTAAAGCATAAAACCATGAATTTGTGACATGTGAACTCAAATGGTTCAAGAAAGATACTTCTATTTGTGAGAGTTTGGTTTCTCATCTGCTGATTTTAATTTATTGGTATGCAGCCTAGGTGATCGGCTTTCCAAATGAGTTTTTGCTTTCACATTATTCCAGTGAGACATTTATAATTAATGCTACAGAAAAATTACACTGGGGTAATATTTAGTCAATCTTTGTCAATATGAAACAAAAGCATAAATCTAACACTAGATGAAAAAAACAGAATACAAGATTGTTTTAGAATAAATAGGCTAAATGCTGATTAATTTACTTGCAAGTACATTTTTCTTTGATGAGATTCTATTTGGGCGGCATGACTATCTTTGTTTAAATTCATTGTTTCATCTTGTCATAACTATTATTCATTTATACACAGTCATTTGCGCTTAAAAATAAAGTCATTGCTTAAAAGGACAAGCTCTAATGTGTATTCCTTATTTTAAATCATTCTGTGGGTCTTACTTGTCCTCATTATGCTTGGCTCCTCATAACAGGAAAGAATATTCAGTGTCCGAAATATTCAAACTGAATTCAAAGAGGATTCTCTTCAAAACCAAATGATAAGGATAAAAACTTCATAACTAGGGAAAACATGTTCTGTTCTTGTTTATCTTTTCTTGTTTATCATTGCTGGTGTTACCTAGAATGGTTGTCCATTTTTTATTTGGGATTTTTCCCATGGAGTTCTGGGCTATATGAAATTCTTGGATTCTTTTTTTTAAAAAAAATTCAGTGTTTATTTTTTTTACATTTATTTATTTTTGAGAGACAGAGAGACAGAGCATGAACAGGAGAAGGACAGAGAGAGGGGGAGACACAGAATCTGAAGCAGGCTTCGGGTCTGAGCTGTCAGCAGAGACCCTGACATGGGACTCGATCTATTGAGCCATGAAAACATGACCTGAGCTGAAGTCGGTCGCCCAACCAACTGAGCCACCCAGGCGCCTCCCACCCACTTTTTAAAAATTTGTTTTCATGTGAAATACTTGGATTCTCTTAAACTTGGCTTATTTCTGGGTACAATTTATTATGATTTTTAATAGTTATTTTATAAAACAGGGCAAAGGTCAAAGAAAGTAGAAGTAGATCAGTTAGCATAACTGTTAAACTGAAAAGTCAAACACAGGAGCCCATGCTAGCTGGGATTCAGATGATGTCCTCTGGATTTACTTTTGCCAAACCTGAAGAGGTGATTCTATTTTGCTATTGTTAAATTTCAAAGAGAAGCAACAGAGAAATAACTACCTGCATTCTCATCATTCTTATTATTTTGTCCACCACAAAATCTGATATGAAGCAAAGTTAAGTGAAAGAGGAAGGCACAAAGATATTAACATTTTCTTGAACAAAGCTACTCTACTCAGAAATACGTCTGTTAGATCATTTTATTTGATGTCACTGTAGACTTAGTGTTAATTACTATTAAATTGATATGAAGGGCACCTGGTTTTCTCAGTCAGTTAAATGTCCAACTCTTGATTTTGGCTCAGGTTAGAATCTCACAGCTCATGAGTTTTAGCCCCACATCCAGCTCTGTGCCGACAGTACAGAGGCTCCTTGGGATTCTCTCTTCTCTTTCTGCCTCTCCCCAACACATGCGCACATGCACGTACGCTCTCTCAAAACAAATAAACTTTTAAAAAATAATAAATTTGTATGAGAACACTTAATAAATACTTAATATTTATTTTGCATGTCTGTAAAGAAGAGGATAATAGAATAAATTTCATGCAAGCTGAAAATTAGAAGATAATTTTACTAGACTGAGAAAGAAGATAGATATGAGAATTCCAGATAAAGGGAACAATATTAGCAAAAGTACATAAGCATAAACACGCACATGAAGCATTATGTGAAGTATATCCAGAGCAAAGAGTACAGTGCTAGGAACTGCCATGAAAAATAATTCAATGTAAGATAACAAAGGGCTTTGGATACTCTGAAAAAATGATTTAAGGTATTAACTTCTTCAAAGACATTCTAAAGACTTCATTTCATACCTAGAGCATTTTTTGTGTGTGTCCCTGACACTTTCTTCTTCTTAGCTATCGTAATGCAATTTTGTGCTCACTTTCCTTTTAATGTTACCTTCTGTCAAGGTCCGCAATACTCCTTATTCAATGAGTTTAGATTTGTATTTATTTATGTTTTGAAATCTTATATAAGGAAACTGAATTCACAAAGGCCAATGTGGTGTGAAACAGAAGTTGAGCAAATGCCTGGCTAGGTGTTACCCTCAGTGAGGGAGGGCTGGAAATTAGAATAGCTCTCCCATGATTCTTCTGTTGTTTCCCCAATAAGAGAAAGTCAAGGGTTTAGAGTCTAGAAGTACTTCCAGGCCCTACCTCTGAGTGCTGTGCTTCTGGAGGGGGCTTTCCCTCATTACAATGGACCATCTCCCTCTGTAACTATTGCTGACTAATGTGACCAAGTTCCTAAGATGAATTGCCACTGGTGCAGAGTAATAGACTAAAGCAGACACCCAAAAATGAATTAAATGAGACCTGTAATAGTGAAATATATTTTTTAATGTTTATGTTTGAGAGAGAGAGACAGAGCTCAAGCAAGGGAAGGGCAGGGAGACACGGAATCCAGAGCAGGCTCCAGGCTCTGAGATGTCAGCACAGCACTGGACACAGGGATTGAACCCTCGAACTGCGAGATCATGACATGAGCCCAAGTCGGAGGCTCAACCGCTGAGTCATCCAGGCGCCCCCAAAATATTTTAATTCTATATACACCTTTCACCAGGAAAGACAGCACACAAAATGGAAGTGCCTTCTACAACTGGTCTATAGAAATGACTGGCATTCCTCAAGGAGTACGTCATCTGCCAAACCAAGTAACTGCTATGTCTGTAAAGTCAAAATCCACTCCCTCTGGTCTCCTCCATGTACATGGCAAAGCAAAGTAATAATGGAGAAAATGGAGAAGAGAAGCCCAAAGGGGTATATTCCAGTTCACAAACAATATTTTTTATTTATTTATTTATTTTATTTTTGAGAGACCTAGAGACAGAGCGTGAGCAAGGGAAGGGCAGAGCAGAGAGAGAGGGAGATACAGAATCTGAAGCAGGCTCCAGGCTTTGAGCCGTCAGCACAGAGCCCAACACAGGGCTTGAACTCACAGACCGTGAGATCATGACCTCAGCTGAAGTCGGCCACTTAACCAACTGAGCCACCTAGGCGTCCCTCACATACAATATTAAAGTTGGAGACTGAAAGCAATGAGCAAAAGGTAAGACTCTCAGAATAAAGAGAGACACTTCAGTTACCAGAGCAAAGATCTCCCTTTATCCCTACCACATTTTACATCCTCACAAAGGTGCCTCAAATAAAGCTTCATTCTTTTTTGCGTAAGGAAAACACTGCTTCAGATGAATGGGTATAGTGAAGAACAGGATAGATTCGACATGCTCCTAAGCCCATAAAATCATAGAAGTACCAGGATTCCATTTTATAATAAATGTTTACTCAACCTCTCGCTCCTTTTTGTGGCATCGGTGAGAAGGTCCTTGGCCTCAATGAACTTATATTCTAAAGGAAGAAGAGACCAACAATTAAAAGAAAAGATGAATACACTGTATTTAAATGTAATTCATCAAGTCCTGTAGTGACTAATGCTTTGAAGTAATTTCAGAAAGAGGCCAAAGCCTCACTGAAGTGAACCCTCAGGAAACCACTTGCAGGATTTACGTCAGGAAGAAACATACTTGGTGTGAGCTGCCAATTTCTCTAACAGACACACGGAGCTGCTTAGATTAAGAACAGCAAATACTTCTGTGCAACATAGTTTTTTCCTTGCCTTCCCCAACAGGGGCATCTGGGACACTTTCTGAATAAATAGGCTCTTACTAGAATTGGAAAGAAACCTAATTCTCTTTAAGGTGTTTTTATAATGCTTTATATGAAATATACTCATTATTTGGGAAGAACTCACATTAATAATCAAAGGGTTTCTCTTCAGAAGAGTGATCACAAATTTCAGGGTTTCTGGATTCCTAGACCAAAATCAGAGTCGGGAAGGAATGGCTTCTTCAGCAAAGGGGAGGAAACAGAATCAGTGCCAAAATGTTCTTGAAGAGTATCTTTGGCGTCAGAGCTTCAAACTTCTGTCAAGGCTGTTTCTTTACTGTCAATCCCCACACTCCAATTCTGAATTGATATATTTAATCTATTCAAGGATGATACTCTTAATTAGGAGCTCCTAGTGAAGACTTATTTCACACTTAACCTGTTTCCCGACCCTTTTCTTTGCTACCTTGGTTGAGGTCTTTGTATGACTTTTCCACATTTCCCACTCCACCTGCTGGATCACATGTTTGAGCTTAGCAGAGTTTAGGCTATGCAACAAAGGGATAGTAGGACCGAGGCCTGGCTACAGGACAAGAGGGTCACCCAAGAACACAAGGTCCATCTTTATTAGACATCTTCACACTCTGTTTCACATTTCTCTCTCTGTTTCTTAAATTCTTTATCGAGTTCCTTATAAAAATATTTATTAAATATCTATGAGTGCCACTCATGGCATTAGAATTGTGAGGGTCATTTATTGCTTTGTGAAAGTCATGTTCAGATGACAAAATACTTTCATGTAGTTAAGCCCACAGGGTAAACATTCACTGTTAATATTTATAAAAATATCCCAGGAAAAAAATACTCAAAATGATGAGCATTTACTTTCTACACAGAAATGGTGAAACAGCAAATCCAATAGCCACAGAAAACCAAAGACCAAATATGTATTATGTGTATACAGTGGCAATTTTAAAACAAACCCTCCAACCTGATAGATGGTGTGGCCTGTTTATGAGCTATAGATGACATGGCCAATTGAACAATAATATACTGTGTATCAATGCTAACAAATTGTCAAGACTTTATTGAGAATTACTTTATCAGCAACTATGTAGAATGATAAATTATCATTCCCCATCACCCAAGACTACTCAAGAATACTAGTTATCTACCTCAGAGGTTGGTTAAAGTTTCCTCTTTATAATTAACCCTCATTAAAAGGTTTCAGGTTATTATTCCACCAGAATGAGCAGCAATGACAGAAAAGTAGCTGAGAACAGCTGTGATACAGATGTTTTATGTATGGTGTGATGGGAGTAGTTCATCACTCATGGAAATGATTTTTTTCCTTTTATCATTCATTCTGTTGCATGAAATGGAGAAATACACTTAGAATTATCATTTGTAAGTTGTTAGAAGAAAATCAAGGGAAAAGAAATTTTTACCACTGGGATACTGAAATACATGTTTTAATGTTTTAAGAAATAAAGCTTTTACGTTAAGATTTACAATATTCCATTAGGTCGCAGAAGAAGTGTACAAGGGTTGACAGGGCTCCTTATGGTCGAATAGGGACAATCTAAACATTAAAAAAGAATAGTAATGTTAATGGATTTATATTATTTTGAATATAAAAAAATCAGTGATTTCATAGGAACACTCACAAGGGGGAGAAGGGAAAGGTCTTCATTACAAAAAAAAACCACTAACACATTTATATCTAACAATACAATTAGAAAACCACCAATGATCTTTCAAACCACTAATATAATTTTTGATTTAGACAAGAATCATCAACAGATGCTAACACCATTAAGTGAAGTGTTCATTCTTCAAACTAACATAATGTAAGGGCAAATCGGGACTGATTCCATTTTGCTTAAGGGCAAACTGGGACTGACTCCTTTGTGTTCCGTGTCCTCCACCTTGAGTCCCCAGTGCCTGCGTGAAACCTTAAAACCTGTAACTTCCCGGTTCCAAAAGAACAATCGCCCAGTGACTTATGGAACAGGACCCTTGACCCTTCCTCAACCAATCGGCTAGGGTCACGACCATCACCCCTCCCACTTCCCCTAGACCTCTTTAAAGCTATTGTGTTTTTGGAACGGGCCCTCTCTCTTGACCCACCTCTGCTTCGGTGAGGTAGGAGACTGAGCTCGAGCTAGCTCAAATAAAGGCTCTTTGTTCTTGCATCGGACTCGGTTCCCTGGTGGTTTTTGGGGTCCCCGAATTCTGGGCATAACAGTAACAAGTGGACGAACTGACATAACGTGTTTTCTGATACACTAGGATAACAAGTAAACATTACAGTCAATTATTTTAAAAACAATACTTAACATTAATTAATGAGGAAATATTCAGATGAATCGAAATTTTGGTCATTCTGTAAGGCAAAGTGGCCTGGTGTCTTCAAAACATCACTGTAATAAAAGACAGAAAGAGTAGTGGAAATTTTCTAGATTAAAAGAATTTCTAGGGACGTGGAAACCAAATGTAGCAAGTGCTTCTTGATTGAACCCTGAGCCCAAACCAAAAATCTATTAAAAAAAAATTTGGAGAAATTTTGGGAAATCTGAATAAGAACTGTATGTTGAAGAATTATTTTATCATTGCTTAACTCATTGGGAGTGATGCTGGTCTGGGGGTTACGTAAAAGGTCCTATTCCCAGGAGATACAGAATGAGCTGTTGGGAGCCCTTTTGGGCTCACAGGTTGAGACCCTTCCCTGTGTAGAAAAGTGGTTAAAGCAAAGCTCCCGCTAGTCAAATAGGCGAGCTTGGATTTCCTGAGCTACTCTCCTTGGCCCCAAGGAATGTAATGTTCTTTTGTTTAATGTCATTTAGATAAAGGAGAAGGACCTGGAGCAGAGGCTTTGATGGATTTATATCTGAATGAGAATAGCCTGGCCAGAAATAACCTTAAAAGTATAGCCCTCAATACAACACCCTGATTTCTCCTGTTTACAGATAATTAACATTAACATCTTAAGGAAACACCCTGTTCTCTCCCCCCACCCTAAATTTATATGTTAATTATCCTAAAACCAATATACAGGATTAAGGAGGTTGCCACCTCCACTGGTAAAAATGGATTATTGTTAAAGAGCTCAAACTACCTTTTAAATAAAGACACTGAGACCAGCGAGAAGAAGATGCCAGAATTGTGGAGATGCCACAATTGCCAGGGCTGCGTACTTGGTCATCAGACTACATCTCTCTCGTGGCTCTCTCACTTCTTTTTGCCTGAACGTCCGTCCTCTGTGGACCCCTAGGTTCGCCGGAACTGGATCCCAGCAATGAGCTCTTTGTAATGTAATCATATCTACAATTTAATTTCAAATGGTTCAGTCAAGATGATATATAGTTTTCACAAATGTGGGGAAATGCTTTTAAATCACCTTTCGAGGAAAGAATTTATTATTATGTTGTGGCTCTCTCAGATTTTCTTAGTTGTATACTTAAAAATGTAGTCTTAAAATACATCAGTCACTTTACATACTGTAAGTTAATTATAAAGTGGGGGGGGAAAACATGGTTTCATTTTATCATTAAATATTGATGAAAAAATTGGCCGTGTACTACATTTCATACTAATAAAAAATAATGTTATGAGAAAGAAAAGGAGAGATGATTTAACAGATTTTCACAAGTGAAAAGACTATTTGGAGAAAAACCAGGAAATTTACACTGATTGTCCTAATTTTTTATGCTCCATGTAGACAGGGATTTTTGTATGTGTTATGCAGTACTTTATTCTAATTGTAGGATAGTGCTTCCACAAATTAGGTGTTAAAGAATAAATATTTGAAAGTATATGGGGTTTACTAACTGCCTTCAAACACACCACCTCATGTAAATTTATACAACAAATCAGGAGATAGGGGAAATCCCTTATTTTGCATAGGATGGAACAGAGACTCAACTACTTACTGGGATATACTGAGGCAATGGTATCAATTGAGCTCTATTCAATTGCAAAGCCCATACATATCTATGAGGTATACAGTCCCAGTAAACATCACCCAGTCCTTTCCTTTCCATTTATAAGAAAGAAAGCAGAGAAGTAGGAATCTGTCTTAAGCTTTATATGCAGAACAAAGACAATGCTTTAGGTTCTTTACCAGAGTCTAAGCAAGAAATACAACTCAAATATTCTTTGCTGATGAGACAATGACTATCATAGAGAACACTCTTCTGACTTTACATTTAGAGGTTGCTGTGTTCAAATCTTAATTCAGCTCCTACTGCCACATAGTTGTCCAGAAGTATTAAGTAATTACACATTCCATGTTATTACTCAAGCTACAGAAGGATCCTTCTGAAGTGTTTTCATGCTCACCAGGCAATAAATATCAGGTGAGTTAATAATGACTTACAAGAAATTTTGGTAGACAATCCCAGTGAATACTAGAAGCAATTTTTGATCAAAAAAAATATAGGCAAGGTAAAGCTAATGATGGTGAGATGGAAAAATGAAATATTACTAGTATCTCTGAAATTTTTAAAAAGCCTTTGAGTAGAATCAATCATTTTCAGGTAACAGAGAAGACATACTGTGATCTCCATAATTTTAAAGTATTGAATATCTTACACAGGGAGCCCATTTAATTATGGGAATCAAGAAAGTAGTCAAAAAAAAAAAAAGTAGTCATTAATTGTTAATGACAATGATTCAAGAATCTTCTCCATCTCTAAATACACTCAAAGTGTCCACAGCATTGACAGAGTTTGGGGAGGGATTGTAGCAGTGGAGGGAGAGAAAGGAATTCCAGCTTCCTCAACAGCCCCTCAGTGATTTAAATCCCATGAACCAGGAGATCATGACTTGAGCCGAAATTGAGTTGGATGCTTAACTGACTGAGCCACCCAGGTGCTCCACATTATATATTTTAAAAAAACTTTTAAATTAGAGTAATTTTACCCTTACAGAAAAGCTGTAAAGACAAAATATTATTCTCATATACTCCACACCTAGTTTCCTCTATTATTAACTTCTTACATTAATATGGTACACTTATTACCATATGTTAGTATTAATACAATGTTATTAATTGAAGTCCCTACTTTATTCAGATTTCCTTAGTTTGTAGCTCATTTCCTTTTACCTTGTAGGGTCCTGTTCAAGTTATCCTGTTATACGTAATCATCACATCTCCTCAATTTCCTCTAGTCTATCATAGTTCCTCAGATTTTTCTTGTTTTTACCTATCATGACAGTTTTCCAGAGTACTGATTAGGTATTTGGAAAAATGTCCCTCAATTTGGTTTAGTCTGATATGTTTCTCATGATTATACTGGAATTAAGGGTTTTGGGAAGAAGACTATAAAGTACTGGTCTACTCGAATCATACCAAAGGTTCATGTTATCGTCATACCTTATCATTAGTGATGTTAACCTTGATTACCTGGCTGACATAGTGTTCCTCACATGCCTCCACTCTGAAGTTACTCTTTTTCCCCTTCTCTGTACTGGTGTCTTTAGAAGAAAGTGACTATGCACATCCCACACTTAAAGGGTTGGAAGCTGGAAGTTTACTGCCACGTTCTTTACTGGGAAAAAATCTATAAAACTTATTTGGAATTTTTCTGCATGGGATACTTCCCCATTCTCTCCCAGTAATGTATTCATTCAATTATTTATTGTAGTATGGTCTCACTGATTATTTTATATACTTTGAGTTATAATGCAATACTACATTGTTTATTTTTTTAAAACTGTTTATGCTTTGGCCATTGGGAGCCCCTGTACTTGGTTCCTATATCACTTTGACATAACATCATTGCTGTGAATTTTTTTTAGCATCTCCTTATTTTGTGACATTACAAGACACTCCAGGTTCATCTTTTATTCTCCTTGCCCTAGTCCTAGAATCAGCTATTTCCCAAGGAGTCCTAATTCCTTGTCTTGGGGAATGATATTAGATAACAAGCACACTCTTTCTCCAAGGCAGTCATCATTTCTAGGCCCTCTCAGCTGAAAGAACAAGAAAATACACGGGATCTAAAACATGCATGAGTACATACCTTATTTCTTTGTGTATTCACCTGTGTATATAGTAAATTTAAGACGAGTTTGTACTAATGTTCCTAACCCTAGTCCACTATGAAATGGATTATTCTAACCTTTCCATTTTGTGTATCTGTAATCTCTCTCTCCAACAATAAAAACTCAGGGTATGTCTATCCACCATCTATTTACTTAATTGGTCAATTCCACTACACATGCATAGTAGTTTCAGAAATGTTAACCCTTAGTCCAGGGGAAATAACTTTATCATCTGAAGTGTTTATGTACATTTCCTTCTGCCTTTAGTCTTTACAGACTCCACTTATTTCCGAAGCTACTTAGATTAACAACTTCTACCTACCTACTTCTTCAATGAGGTAATCTCATATATTTGTAATTCATATTCTTTTGTTACAGTAGGCATTTCTTTCTGGGTTTCCCCTGACCACTTAAATGTTGTTGTGGTGTTTTAATATATGAAACTTCACATTATGCTAGAAAATTCGATGGGACTTGTCAAATACACACTTTTATATATCCACTACTACAGTATCATACAGAACACCCTAAAACATCCCCTGTACTTCACCTATTTAGCCTTATTCCGTTCCCCAAACCCTGATGCCAAGTACTGTAGCATTTGCCATCCCTACATCTTTGCCCTTTCTGGATGTAATACAAATGGAGTCATACATTATGGAGGCTTTCCGACTGCTTTTTTCTTTTCCTACCTAGTAATATGCTTTTAAGATTCATCTGTGTCTTTGCATTGCTAGCTTGCCTTTTTATTAATAAATATTATTTCATTATATGGATGTATCATATTTCATATATTGACTTTTTGAAGGTATCTTGGTTGCTTCAGGTTTTTGTAATTATGAATAAGTCTGTTATACACATTCATGTGCAGGTGTTTGCATTGATCTAAGTTTTCAAATCAGTTAGAGAAATATGTAGGAACCTGATTGGTAGATCATGGTAAAGATTATTCTTAGCTTTATAAGAAATTGCCAAAATGCAAGGGAATTAAAAGCAAAGATGAACTACTGGGATCTCATCAAGATAAAAAGCTTCTACACGCCAAAAGAAACAACCAACAAAACAAATAGGCAACCAACAGAATGGGAAAACATCATCGCAAATGACATATTGGATAAAGGACTAATATCTAAAATCCATAAAGAACTTACCAAACTCCACACCCGAAAAACAAATAAGCCAGTGAAGAAATGGGTGGGAGATATGAATAGACACTTCTCCAAAGAGGACATTCAGATGGCCAACAGACACATGAAACGATGCTCAAAGTCACTCATCATCAGGAAAACACAAATCAAAACCACACTGAGATACCACCTTACACCAGTTCGAGTGGCTAAAATGAATAAATCAGGAAAATTTAGATGCTGGCGGGGATGTGGAGAAGCAGGCACCCTCCCACACTGTTGGTGGGAATGCAAACTGGTGCAGCCACTCTGGAAAATGGTGTGGAGGTTCCTCAAAACAATGAAAATAGAGCTACCCTATGACCCAGCAATAGCACTGCTAGGAATCTACCCAAGAGACATAGGAATGCTGATGCATAGGGGCACGTGTACCCCAATGTTCACAGCAGCACTTTCAACAATAGCCAAATCATGGAAAGAGACCAAGTGTCCATCAAATGATGAATGGATAAAAAAGATGTGGTACATATATACAGTGGACTACTACGTGGCAATGAGAAAAAATGAAATCTGGCCATGCGTAGCAACATGGATGGAACTGGAGGGTATTATGTTAAGTGAAATAAGTCAGTCAGAAAAAGACAGATACCATATGTTTCCACGAATAGGTGGACTTTGGGACACTAAGCAAAAACCAGGGGGAGGGGAAGAGGGAAAAGAAAAAAAAGACACAGGGAGGGAGATGAAACATAAAAGACTCTCAAAGACTAAGAACAAACTGAGGGTGAGGTGGGTGAGGAAGCGGGGAGAGGGGGTGACGGGCATTAAAGAGGGCACGTGTTGGGATGAACACTGGGTGTTATATGTAAACCAATTTGAAAATAAACTATAATTAAAAAAAAAAGAAATTGCCAAAATGTCTTCCAAAATGGTGTATCCACGTTACATCTTATTAAAAAAAAAAACTGCTCTAGATGTTTAGCATTTGTAGGTGGATACCATAATCATAGAAATGGATTCATTAATAACAGTGAACTGAGAAAAGCCTATTTCAGGCTCACCCCAGGGGCATTCATCACAGAGCAGTACCAATACACTCAATCCTAATGTGTCCACTCAAGAATGAGCTTTTGATGTTGAGGCAATTTGGCGCGCAGCCAGATGGTGTGAAATGGCTTTGTGCATTAGTACCATAAAAAGTTGTGGAGCCCAGGGCTCATTATTTGCCAGCTTCTATTGAAGCTGTGTATTTTTTTCTTTTGAGATTTTATTTAAATTCTAATTAGTTAACATACAGTGTAGAAAGCCTTGTGCTTTAAGCAAGAACCTTGAAACTCCCCATTCTGCATTGCAGGGGTAATAAGGGAAGGTATCAGTCTTTTTCACACAGAATTAACTCCACCAGCACTCAGTTCACTAAGGGGAGAAATGAAAATTCTATTTCTCAGATGTGAGCAAAATCTCAGGGAGGTTAAAGCTATAACCAAATTCTGAAATCTCAGAAAATTCAGAAAAACAAGCTAGATCTATATCTTCACTTGTTTCCTTTCCTGTCCTTGGCCTATCATTTGGACTCTTATGTATTAAAGTCAAATTACTGAACCTTTAGCATGCATCAGAATCACCTGGCCAATGAAAACCTATATTGAGAAACTTAACAGAAGACCATGGGGGAAGGGAAGAGAAAAAATAGTTTCACACAGAGAGGGAACGAGGCAAACTATAAGAGACTCTCAAATACAGAGAACAAACTGAGGGTGAAGGCAGGGGTGGGGGAAAGGGAAAAATGGGTGATGGGCATTGAGGAGGGCACTCATTGGGATGAGCACTGGTTGTTGTATGGAACTGATGAATCTACCCCCAAACCAAGAGCACACTGTATACACTGTATGTTAGCTAACTTGACAATAAATTAGATTTAAAAAAAAAAAGGAAAAAAATTGAGGTAGGGACTGAGATTACTTGTATGATCACAGACAAACAATGTCATGGTGGTGAAAAAGAAATACCACAGTTTATTCAGTGATGACTTCTATCAACTTGCTATGACATTTTGCATTTTAGTGTCTTTCCCGAATATTCTCTAGGCTCTCACCATAAACTTCAGAGGCCCTCAATTACTTTCTATTGCCTTCTGTTTTTACTGTGTTTTTTACTAGCCTGCCATTATGATACTTCTATCTTTTGCTCCCAGAATTTTTGCTTTCTTCAAGTTACATAGCTGCCTAAACACGGAGGTAACTGAAGAAACTTCAGGAATGTGTCTAATATTATATATTTAAAAGAATGGTCACTACAAATGATAATAAAATGGTTCATTTTGGGATGAGACGTTAAGCCAATTATACTCTTATTAGTATTTCCAAATTGTTCCATAAAATCTTGTATCAAAACATCAAGGGTGATGTTTCTAATTGTAATATGAAAATCAGATACATAAAGGGTGTCCCATTAAAATTATAAATACAAATGCAACATCAAAAATAAAAGATGACACAGAGAGGGAGGGAGATAAAACATAAGAGACCCTCAAAGACTAAGAACAAACTGAGGGTGAGGGGAGTGAGGGGGGTGAGGGGGGAGAGGGGGTGACAGGCATTAAAGAGGGCACGTGTTGGGATGAACACTGGGTGTTATACATAAACCAATTTGAAAATAAACTATTAAAAAATAATAAAAGATGAAACATTAAGTTACTGATAATTTATCTAATATACAGTTCAGTCTTTTTAAAAAGCTTAAATATTAAGTCTGAAGAGTAGAAGTGATTGGGAAATGAAGAGGAATTTTTTAAAATATACAAATTTTGGTTGAGTCAGTAAGATCATATTATAATATTCACTTTTTATTTTATTAACACTACAGCAAAAATACTATTATTATTACTTACCCTTTCTCTACTAATGAGTGGAATATTGGGAATTATCTCAAATATTAAGATTTTCTAATAGGTAAATAAAAAAACCATTTAATATATACTTTATAATTAGAACTGAATTAGCATTAGTGGGATTTTGGAGTCCATGTTCTCTGTTTCTGCAATTTCACTTTACTTTTTCAGTTGAAATTATATGTACAAAATATGCCAGTGGTTACACAAAGGCGATATCAGCTGTTTGCACACAAGAAAGTGCACATGTTAACCATCAAGTCTAGATTATGATCTTGACCCTTTAAGTGTGGGGGTAACTAGATTGCACTAAACACTTTTAATTACATGTTGGTCTGTAATTCATTGTTCTTTCTTCTGATCCAATCAGTTTCTTAAGTTGGGGCTTTGAAATAATAGAAATATGATCAAGTAATGATTCTTCCTACTTTCATACAAAGGCCTTATTTAACTCTGCTATAAACTTATTTTTCATGGAATATGAGTAATGTTAATCTTTCTCAAAATTAGCCCATACTATATTCTGAAAGTTGAGCCTGAATTCCAATGCACTAATACAAATATATTATAAATAGTATTCTAAACCAATAAATAGATTACCTTTTTATGGTTTTGTCTACTCTCAAATATACTTTTAAAATTTTAAATATTTAAATCAACATATATTCTTACTGTTCTTTGCTAATTTCTCTATATTCCAGTTCATTATCAAACTATCGCAACTGACTGTGTGGTGGTAATTACAGAGTTTAAATCTAAAGTTTTAATCTCCACTGTGTTCAATAAGCATTTATTGAGCAATTACTATGTTCAGACTGTTACACATCTTTGTCTTTAAGGGCTAAAATGTCTGGATAACAACATACTTACAAATACAGAGAAAATAAAGTACCACACAGAAAGCAGATGCCAAAAAGCCAAATGAGTTCATCAGGCCACATAGTCTAAAAAAAAACTCAGAGACAAAGGAGATAACTGAGCTTCACAGAGAAAGAAAGGAGCTTTGTGTTTTGACTTTAATTACAGCTAACTTTACCAGTACTTCCTAGGTAGTAGGCAAATCAAAGCTCTATGCTATTTCTTATTATTTTGAGAGAAAGGCACGAAGCAGTAAAACAGATCAGGCATGATTCTTACAGCCAAATGTGAATTAAAAGTAGCCAATTAGAAAACTACTCTATCAAGAGCAGTGTCTTCAAGTAACAGTTCTGTGAAACTAAGGATCACAGAAAACTGTATTTCAGAAAGCTCAGTGCACAAGAAGAACAATGAACCAGTTGTTGGGGTGTTTGGGGTTCAATGTGTACTTCCATTGTTCAGGTATACCACGTAGGCAAACTATGTCACCGATCTTTCTTACTGCCCTCATGTAAGAAACAGCTATTGGATGTGACGGCAGTTGAAGTTTTTAGCTGTAAAAGACCATGGCTCAAGAGCAAATCCTTGAAGTTTTGACTTGGAGAATGATGTGAAAAAGAAATGGCAAATGGATCAATCAACCAGATGTTAGAGAAGACTACGTCTGGAGGCCAAGAAAACAATTCGAATAATGTAATGTGTTGTGCTTGAAGAGTTGTTCTGTTCAGTTTATTATATATAATGATGGTGTGCCTTATTAGTATCATGTTAATGTGCGTTTTCTTCAATGGCTACTTTCTGTTTTCATGTTATTGGGGATTTGAGAAACAAAGTTCTTATTTTAGTTTGTCTCTTCAGTTTCACAACTTTGTATTTTTAAGTTGACCTTAATTTTAATTGTGAAATATCTTTGTTTTCCTTTTTAATACCCTAGCCTACTTTCCATTCAACTGATATCTCTATTTGAATTTTAGATCATTGTTATTTTATTATTTTGCCTACTTAAGTTCTTTGAACCCACCCTACACTTTTAAATACAATCCTACTTTTTTTACTTCTTAATTTCCCTAATGAATTCTATTTCTTTGAACTAATTTCTTTGTTAACTTTATTTATTCTAGATAATAAATATCATCTGTCTTGTATTACTTTCATTAAAAATTCTTTGGTATTTAAAATCACCATTCAATCCTTTCCTGTTTGTGATTCTTTACAGACAAAAAAAATTATTCCAGTTATTTCCTAGAAGAATGTTGAGTGTTTTGTGAATGCTTAACCCAGAAAACAAAGAAATTTAAGCTGACTTAAGTTTCCTATGTGGTGTTTATGCTGTTAAGGTGGTAAGTAAAATATCCACTATGTCTACAAATGGGATAAGCAAAAAAAACTTTTTTCTATAAAGGACTACAGAGGATGTATTGGGGGCTTTGCAGGCTATAATTAGACAACTTTGCCACTATAGCATGAAAGCACCTATAGACAATACCAAGAACAGATGCATCTGTAGGTCCAATAAAGCTATTTACAGCAGGCTGGATTTGGTCCACATGTCATAATTTGCCAAGCTGTGTTCTACAATATCAAATATTTGACAAACTTTCCTAAACATATTATTTCCCATTTCGAAAAAAATATGAGAAAAAGTTTACCCATTAAATCCTTTTTATATTATAAACTTGAAAATTTTGTCATTGGTATGCACAATTTATCATTCTAATATAACAGAACTCTTACAAAACATCAAGTCATTACATTACTTAAAGAACATTTAGAGTTAAACTTTTACATGATGACAATTTTACTCTCTAAATGATCAAAATGATAACTATTGCTCTTTAGTTTCAGAATTGAACATGAACAAAATTAATTTGTTTCAGAGTTCTAAAGCTGAAATTCCTCGAATGATTTTTTTACTTTTATTAATTTTGAAAGAGAGAGAGAGAGAGAGAGAGAGAGAGAGAGAGAAATGAGAGCGCATGATAGGGCAAGGGGCAGAGAGTATTCCTACCCGGATCCCAGCTATCAGCAAGGAACCTGATGTAGGGTTCGATCCCATGAAGTATGAGATAATGATCTGAGCTGAAATCAAGAGTCAGATGCTCAACCAACTGAGCCACCCAGGTGCCCCTCCTTGACTGAGTTTAATTGCTCTTCCCTCTAGCATAAAAAGGAACAGGAAGCCTGTGGACCACTTACATCTATATTTCAGAAGCCTGGGCACAGTGATAGAAACAAACAGAGTCTGTGTTAGTTAGAGATAGAATAATCTCTAACTTCTGAGAAAAATGCAATACAGTCAGCAAAGTTCAAGTAAACAAGGAATTTGTTGTAAAAACATAAGAGAATCTCACTGAACAGAAACTTGCAGAAAATATATTCTAAGTCCATGGGGCATAGAAAATCATCAAAGACATATTCTCTTGATTTGTCTCCTTTTCCTCACCACAGAGTTTTCCATCTATGCTTCTTCATTACATCTGTTTCATCGTCCTCTCTGAAGCCAACTCATGTCTGAAAAGCTTTAATGTTCGTTCATTCAAAATTTTGACATGTACACATTTTTGGGCTTGCCCCATACTGATTCGGGATCTTTCAAGGTCTTACAGCTAAAATGAGTGTCTCTTAATCAGGGATTCTGACTGCCTGCTGGCTGGCAGTGGACTGCTTCACTTTGGATTAGTTTCTCTCCATTCAAAATAGCTATAGTCAGGAAGGATAGGGTCATGAGAACCGATGCCAAAACTAAAGCCATTCTATGTTGAAATAAATTTTCTGAGTAGTAACTGAGGTCAATGAAAAAAAAAATAGACTGAAACATCTGCTACAGCCTTAGAAATAAGATTCCTGCAGTTGGGAGAGTTATTGTTCTCGAAATTAAAAAAATGAGAACTCTTTTAATACTAGGGTTCATAGAACACAAAGATTCTCGACATTAGTCAATAGCTAGGGGGACCAGTGAGCAGGCTGAATAAGCACATGATCTTTAAACCTTCCAGAATAATCACAGACCTAAGCTATGAGAGGGAGGTTGTGATCCAGGGGCAAAATCTTGATGTGAGGGGATGGAGGGTTGGTTGGTAGGTGTTAACAAGCAGCAGGATTTGTTCTGAGAAGATGCAATAATAATGGTGGGTAAGTGATACTGAGAAGAGAGAGTGTGTAGATTGTGAAAACTGACACTTCAGAGTTTCAAGAGGCAAAATGCCATGGAGAAGACCCAATTATCTCCAAGGAATTTTCTAGCCATACTCAAGTGGCTTCAGTCCTCAATAATCCTTTTCTTCCTCTTGCCTTTGCGCATTTGGGCAAACTATCTCATTTGCTGCAAATGTTTTTTCTGAATTCATTCATCCTTAATCTCTAGTGAAATTACTAACCTCCTCTAAAACATTCCAAACTTATTAAGAATATTTAAGCCCTCGCTATTGTCCATTCTCAAGTCACAATGCAGGTATATGTGTGTATATGTACATACACAATACATACATGGACAGTTATTACATTACACTTTAATTATCACATTTATCAATTGCAGAGTAGACAGTAAGCTTGTAGAGAGATTATTTTATTCATCTTCATAAAGCAGTAATCTTGCAGGCACACAGTAGGTACTCTAGAATAATAACAAAAGCCCATACATGTAATTGCAGTGAACTAATTTTCACCTGGCCAAAGTATCTATCTGTAACAGATACTGGTATCAGTGACTTTAATAAGGTAGAGACAACTTCTAGGTCTACAATAGAATTCAGGAAGCACAGGCTCTACATGGTCAGTAGAGACTCACATTCTTAAAGCAAACCCAATGAATACTTTGAGAGGTGGCAGAAGGGCAGTGGCTAAGGTTCCAGAGACAACCAGAGCTTTAGCAGCAGCAGTGACCTAAAAAGGCTCGGGTTGATGTTGCTACTCTTGAAGGTCTTTAGGATGGGATCTGAACTGGATGCTAGAGATCGAATTGTAAGTTGTGATCCTCATTTAAGAATAATATAGATACTTGACTTTGACCCCTTGGATCCCTCTGTCCATTCTTATGCTTCCCTCTTCCATGCACTTTCACTTCCACCAGAGTCCCACCATGAGATGGGACTGAGGGAGCCACCTGTACCACCTTTTCTAAGACTGTACACATGTGTAGCTTACTTCTAGTGCCTATCCTGCTTTCCTTTCTAACTTTTTTCTTTTTTATCGTGGGTACTGTTTCTTATTACTTGAAAAAAATCCTTATCTCAAGGTCTTAAATAAGACGTTAAAACAAGGTCTGTTTTTGACTTAACCAGATCTAAGACATCTGCCCAGAAAAAATTAAGGCCAGTGGGGTAGAGAGGGTAGTTAAGGAAAAGAGACTGCCAGCAACAAGTCAAATTTGGACATAAATGGACATCAGAGATTATACAACATTTATACAAACTAAAGAAATATCCCAACTGTTTGGTGAGTCACATGAAAAAAATAAAGTTGATTTTTTTTCCATGCTATGCCGTCTAATCAAGTAATTAAATTAGATTTTTATCAGACACTATTTTCAAGTTCTAGCCACAATTATAGCAATTGAGAGGAAAACAAATTGATGAAAGTCGACAAGAAGGTTGAAGCTATTGCTAATGCTAAATTAACAGAACGCTTTGAATACTAACATTAATCCTCGCAACTAGAATAAGGTTAACAATGGAAGGCTTATTTTCAAACCCAAAGACTGTGTCTTACTTTTACAAGACTTCTATTTTACTGTAAAGCAATGCTTAGTTTCTCATGTTGCAGCATGACATGTGCTCTCCCACAGCTATCATCAGCTGGTTTTGGAACACCTTTGCACTTTTCTGAGTTGTCTTTTTAGTGGGTTCCTCTACCCCCTCTTCTATTTAAATACCACCCTACCATGCTTCTTTTCTGAGGCAGCATCATTGGTGATTATGATTTCCCTTCTCTTTTAAAGGCTAATAATGTCTAAGTCTTTTTTTTTTTTTCCTGGACACAATCTTTCTTCTAAATGCCAGAAATATATAGCTTGTTTTTTATTTCTCACCTCCACCAGTTAGAAACCAGAACTCTCCTTACAGGCCCACCCTCCACAATATTGCTACTGTACCGACTTTTCTGGCATGCAAATCTAATATTTATACTTCTCTATTTTGTGTATTTATTCATGGCTTACAGGATAAAGTCAGACCTCCTTTTCATGTCTCTTATAATCCCTTATGATCTCGTAGCTTCCTACTCCTTCTTGCTCATCATTTGTTAAGCCCTGACTCATGTTGCCATTGAATATACTGGTCTTCCAACCAGTGATGTCATCTCTTGGTGCAGTATTTCAAACACTCTTGCTGTTCCTTTTTCCTAGGAAGTTGTAACTCTTTCCTTTTGTCTTCCCAAAGAACTTGCGATTAACCCACTCATTTTTAAAATTTATATTCTGTGAAGCTTTCTATGAACTCTACCTGTACCCCTATGCCAAAGGGAATTATTGTTTACTCTTTCATCATAGGACATTGGTTGTTGTTGAAAAAGACCACTACACCAAAATATTTTTTGCATTTGTCTCATGATTGGGCTTTGAAACTCTTTACCTTTGTACAGCCAGGGTGCACAATAAATCTGTGCAGAATAAAGAAAAACTAAGTACCTTCCACTGAGAAAAACTTCTCTAAGAAATTCCAAGAATTAGAAGTAGCCTGCTGTATATACTAGTATTTCGATTGGTATGTTACATAGGGCTTCCATATTTACAGAGCACAATTCATATCACAGATTTATTCTGGGTTAACACAGAATAAAGACATGAAGATTCATGATCTCCCAGCAGAATTCTAGAGCAGCAGACAGTGAGCCTACTCCTGCATAAATTCTCATGGGCACAGGGTACTACACAGACTCCAGAAAACACACACTCTTACTAACATATACACATGTACACACAGGAACTTTCTATCCAGACCCTGCTCTGGACATTCCCTGATGTACCTTCTCTTGTCTGCCAGCAGCTGTTCAAGATATAAGCTTACCACCATCTGTCTCAGAACTGACATAGTCATGTGAAGGCAGGTTGGAGAAAGTAGTGTGGCTGAATGTAGAGTATGAATGTCACTTGTGGTATAAGCAGCTTGCCTTTCCCAGGATGTGTGAGCAGGCAGGACTAAAAGCCCTGGGGGGATATTAATCCAGCAAAGTTGACATGTTTTTAAAATTCATACAGAATCCCTACAAAGATTAGCTGACTTGATTACAAATGGAGATTTCCATTTGCAGGTAGACTTCTGGGCATGATTCATATTGTCATCATGTAAAGTGACTCACTGCTATAATAATATTGTGTAACCACCAGCTATAAAACTTCAGTGTCAAACAAAAAAGGAGTTTGCAGGAATAAGGTCATCTAGACTAGACTCCTATCTTGACTGCCAGTCTGTCTTTGGTAATCTGCAATTTGGCTAGGTAGCTCTGCTGATCTTTGTTGGGATCATTTATATTTCTGGAGGTTAGCTAGCTGTTCAATCATCTTAGGATAGCCTTGGTTGGGATGAGTAAGGTAAGTCAGTTTTGGTCCCTAGGTCTTATCCTGCAGCAAGGGAGTCCAGGCAAAACTTTCTCATGGGGATGAAGGGGGACAAAAACAGCAAGCAAAAAAAAGTCACAAATGTCTTTCAAAATTCTTCTTGCATCATATTTGCAAACATGCTTTTTATCAAAGCAAAGCACATAACCCCGGTACCAGTTTTGGAGATCACTACTGAGCATGGATGGGAGGAGGAGAGGATGAATCTAACTTTGAATGCAATGATGTCAACATACAGGGGAATACATAGAAGCAAGTTAACTTGGTGATTAGAAGACAATTTACCAAAAGAGTAACTTCATGATTCAGTTATCTGTTGTGGAATATATAATTTTATTTTGAATATTTAAATGCCAAAAAGTATTGCTTTTTCCAGAGGTAATAGAGGTCTGTTTTGAGTTATAACAGTAATGAGCAGCTAGAGTGAATGATCTTGTAAACCTGTAATAGACAGGAAGTGTAGGCCCTATGTCTCTCACCTCTACTTTAGTAAGTTCTGTGATTAACCTTCCTCCCTACCTACCTTCCTTCTTTCCCTTCTTCCCTCCCAGAAAAACTCTAGCCATTTTCGAGACAAGAAGACATTTTATTGACTGGATTTTGATTAGTCAATAGAATATGCATCTGTTCAACCAAAACATAATCCAAATAATGTTTCTGTATTTTTCAAAATACTGTATCAGGAGAAAACACACCCAGACTCTATAGGAATTCACTGTGAACTTGAATCTGCGTATTTTGCTTTGAAACAATGTAACTGAACACTGAGCGAAGTTTCACTGAAAGAATTCTAACTGAAAAAGGGGAAATAACTCTGGTTTTCTCTTTCCTTGTAGTTATCAGTAGGCAAACACTCCTGTGGTCTCACTGACTGCTATATTGCTGGAGATGCTAATGATCTAAAGATAACAGATGCTTCAAAGGATACCCCAAGTTAAAATATGCATCCAACAGAAATTAAAAACAACAAAACAAAACATGGGCTGTTTGACACACACAGAGAACTCTTCCTATAATTAGAGAGAATTACCAATGTTAGGAGATCAAAAGCATCTTTTTTAGGTCCTTGAAAAGCTAAATATAAACTGCGAACAGACACCAGCAGGTACACTGAATTTACAAGATGCATAATTTCTTATGAGAAGGGGCCAACCCATTTTGTAACTACCCATCTTCTTAGCACTTTATGTACACTTTTCACAGTATACCTTAAATAAATGATTTGCCACATATAGTTTCTAGCAGCATAATTTATTTTTCTTGGGTAAACACTCCCTGTAGTTAAAAAAAGAAAAGAACCATGGCAAACTTCTCCAAAATGAAAACAAGTTTTCTCTGTACATGTGTTCCCATTGGATTGCTCTACCCGAGACACTGAGTTTTTAAACTAAATTTGCATTTCAGGATTATAGTGAAGCATTAAAATAGCAAATAGGGGTACAGCACAACCTCTCTTTATTATTCATGTTGAAACCCTTAGTTTAACTATGCTATTTGATTTCCAAGATATTCTGATTTAACTCCTTTCTCTATTTATATAAAGTACAGAGAATTCATACAGTCCTACCGACAAAAAATTATGTCAAACATACCTCAATTGAAAAAATTAATAACAGGCTTTAGGTATCCTAAAAACTACTGCAAATGGAAATCTTTGCCTACCAAGTATGTATCTATTTTCTTTTATTTCCTGAGAATAAAGCATCTTTTTTAGTTTTGTCCCCAATGAAAGGCAGATGTGATCATTCATCTACCACTCAATGAAAGGGGAAATGTGTACCAGACAGGTAATTAACAATACCTTGTACATAATTTGTGTTTTTTTAAATAATGAGACTATATTGAGCTTTGATGAATAGACACATACATATTCTCCTCGCATATAATTAATGATCTCCTCATTTCCTACATTTCCTACAGGATATGTACAAAACTTCCTAGGATAACATTCAAGATCCATTTACAATATGGCACTGGCTCCCATTTTTAAATTCACCCTTATTCTCTCCAACACATCCTCTGGTGACAGTGGATTATTCACTGAGCATCGATCATATTATTTACTTTTCTACCTCCAAAACTTTTCCTGTCAATATTTCCTCTTCTCTACTCTGTTGAGCCAAAGAGATTTTCCTTTCCTCCCCCTCTCATCTCTTCTGAGATTTTCTTCGGAGCCAACTCAGAAGTTAACTACGGGCAACCTCACCTGGTCCCCACATGCACATTTAAGAATAACCTTAACTGTCTTCCCAAACACTTTGAAAAGAACTTGACTGCATACGTTTTCACCTCAATTTGTATTCATATTCCAATATCTGCATATCCATTCCTCCTTTTAGATGTTAAAATAGTTACACTATTTCCAACTTACCTAGAATCCAACACAGGGTCTTATATACATTTTATTTATGTGTGCTCAGTCAGAAAAATGTTACACAATTCATGACCATATTGAGAATTTAAATACTCGTTTAAAAAGGGGTCAGCAAACTGTAGCCCAAAGGCTTATCACTTGTTTCTATAAAGTTTTACTGGGACACAGCCATACTCATTCATTTGCATAGTTGTGTTGCAAAAGAAACCATATGATCTGCAACCCTAAAATATATATTGTCTGGTCCTTTACTGGGAAAATTTGCTGACTCCTTGTTTGGAGCAATCTAAAGGAGTACAACCATGAGAATAAATATATACATAGGGACACAATGTGTCGAGTTAGTCCAAGCAATATTTATTGTACCAAGCAGTAATTTAATAAAAAATATACGGTGGTGGTCAGTTTTACGTGTCATCTTGGCTAGTATATAGTCTCTAGTTATTCATTCAGTCAGACATTAATGTAGGTTGTTTCTGTGAAGTTATTTTATAGTAAAGTTAAGTCCATGCTCAGTTGATGTTAAATAAAAGAGATTGCCCTAGAAAATCTAGGTAGGGCTGATTCAATCTGCTGGAAGGTCTTATGAAAAAAAAATCAAGAATTTATAAAAAGAAAAAAATTCCAGTTTGCATTTTTCTGGTGACACATCCCACAGATTTCAGATTAAATTAGCCAGCCACTACAGCCATGTATGAGCTTACAATAAATAACTTAATATGTATCTATTATGTTTCTTTGATTGAACACTGACACATACGTATATGCTTGTGACCTGAACAAGTTCACCCTAACTCCAATAACAGAGTTTATTTTGGACCAGAGGAAAGATGTTTCAAAACATGTTAAGACCTAGGGGTGCCTGGCTAGTTCTGTCAGTGGAGCATATGACTCTTTATCTCTGAGTCCTAAGTTCAAGCCCCACAATGGGTGCAGTTTACTTAAAAAAAATATTAAAACCTGAGGACTTCCAGGTTAGATGGTAGAGAATGACCCTAAGCTACCCTCGACCTATAGATATAACTAGGTAACACCTACATCAGTATAAATAAATCATAAATGACCCAAAGACAAGCAGAACATACTATCTGCAGCTAAATTTCCTGAGTTCTTACAACCACGGTGGCTTAACACCTGGAACTTTAAAAGTCACCTGACTCAACTCTGGGAGAACCACAAGGGCAACTGGAAACTGAATCCTCTCCCTCATAAAGATAGCACAATAAAAAGCCCCTCACAGAGCACAGGAGTAGCAGTTACAAAAATACTTCAGGTATATTAAAAGGAGATTTATTTAACCCTCTCAGAGGACACACTGGAGGGGCAGGGACCTTTAGACTTCTTCAGGAACAAAGGAACTGGCAGGCATCATTTTCCTCCATCACTCCCTAGCCTAGACATATGGACACCTACGGGAACCAGTGCAGCACCAACACTGTCCACCTGGCATGCGACCAGACAGCCCCATGACTGCAATTCGCTATAGGCACATCCACCTTCACACAGGCACTGGCTCCAGGTCTCCTCCCACAAAAGACCTGTGCAAACCCTGTTAACAGTACAGGCCCCACTCTCATGCTTTTCTGGCGACCCACCCCCTCCAACCCTACAGGCCTTGATTTCAGACAACTACAGGTCCCCTCTCATAGTGGACCACCATAAAACTCACTGGCACCACACATGCCACACCCGCACTCTGCTGCGAACCTGCCCCCTCTGATATGCTCTTGGCCAGAGTCCATCCAAAGTGGTGCCACAAACCAGGCAGTGTGCAAACAGCTCTAGCCCGATTCCAAAGTGATCCAGCTTCAAGGACAGAGGAAGACAGTCACACACACACCAGTCAGACGACAGCAGTAAGCTGGGGCAGACATCTAGTCTGACTGCAGGCATCTCCCTCCAGTGGAAGCTTCAAGGGGACAATACAGGGAAAATGTACTTCAGTTCAGTGCTACTGCATCTTTGGCAAGTACCTGGTCTGACTCAGCTTAAGCCCAAAGTGGTCCCAGACAGACACACTAACAGACAGGGACCAAACCCTACCTACAACAAGCAAAGAGCCATCATGGATTACTGGACTAAAGACAAATGCAGCTCAGACACAAGAGCAGGGCATGGACAACACACACCGGAGACATCCCTGAAGCACCAAGTTCTGGCGAATTGGGTACACTGTGCTGCAAGGCACCACAGGATGTCTTCTTCATAAGGCCGCCACTTTCAAGAGCAGAGGACAAAAGTGACTTTTCTAACATATAGAAACATACACAGAGAGACAAAACAAACAGATGAATCTGTCCCAAAGGAAAGAACAGGACAAAAATCACAGCAAGGGAGCTAAACAAAATGCAGATGAGTACTATGTCTGACAGGGAATTTTACTTTATAATGATATTCACTGGGTTTGAGAAAAGTGTGGAGGACCTCATTAAGACCCTCAAAAGAGAGACAGAAAACATTAAAAAAAAAAAAGAGATGAAGAACTAAATAAGTGAAATTAAAAATACACTAGCTGGTAAACCTGGCAAACCTGGTGGCTAAGTCGGTTATGTGTCCAACTATTGGTTTCGGCTCAGATCACAATCTCATGGTGATGAGACCGAGCCCCGCATCTATGCTTAAGATTCTCTCTCTCCCTCTGCTCCTCCCCCAGATGCTCATTCACATGTGCTCTCTCTCTCTAGTTGAAAAAAAAAAAAAAGGAAAAAGAAAAAGAATACACTAGATGCAATAAACAGTAGACTAGGGGAAGCAAGAATGGATCAGCGACTTGCAAGACAGAGTAATAGAACACAATTAAGGTGAACCGGAGAGAGAAAAAGAATGAAAATAGACTAAGGGAACTCAGTGACACCTTCAACTGTAATAATATTTGCATTACAGGCACACTAGAAGGAGAACAGAGAGAAAAGGGAGCAGAAAATTTACTTAAAGAGATAACAGTTGAAAATTTCCCAAGGGTGCCTGGATGGCTCAGTCAGTTGAGTGTCCGACCTCAGCTAAGGTCATGAACTCACTACTCATAGGTTTGAGCCCCGCATTGGGCTCTGTGCTGACAGCTCGGAGCCTGAAGCCTGCTTCAGATTCTGTCTCTGTCTCTCCCCTGCTCATGCTCTGTTTGTCTCTCTCTCTCAAATATAAAATAAAACATTAGGGGTGCCTGGGTGGCTCAGTTGGTTAAACGGCCGACTTTGGCTCAGGTCATGATCTCATGGTCTGTGAGTTCGAGCCCCATGTCGGGCTCTGTGCTGATGGCTCATCAGAGCCTGGAACCTGCTTCAGTTTCTGTATCTCCCTCTCTCTCTCTGCCCTTCCCCTGCTCACACTCTGTCTCTATGTCTCTCAAAAAATAAATAAACGTTAAAAAAATTTTTTTAAATAGAACATTAAAAAAATAAAAAAGAAAAAAAAGAAAGAAAATTTCCCAAATCTGGGGAAGGAAACAGAAATCCAGAGCCAGGTGGCACAAAGAGCCCTCAACAGAATCAACCAATCTACATCAAGACACACAGTAATTTAAATGGCAAAAAGTACGGATAAAGAGATAATTTTAAAAGTAGTAAGAGAAATGAAAACAGCTACATACAAGGGAAGCCCCAAAAGGCTATCAATTGATTTTTCAGCAGAAACTTTGCAGGCTAGAAGGAAGTGGCATGATATATGCAAAAGGCTGAAATGAAAAAAGGTGTAGCCAAGAATACTCTATGCAGCAAGGCTATCAATCAGAATAGAAGGAGAGATGCAGAGTTTCCCAGATAAACAAAAGTTGAAGAAATTCATCACCATTAATCCAGCCCCATAAGATATCTTAAAGAGGACTCCTTGAGTATAAAGACATTAAGGAGGATTAAGAAAAGTAGGAAACGAAAACCATTAAAAATAAGTATAAATAAAAAACAGTAACAATCAGTCAAGAGATTCACAAAGTCAAAGGGATGTAACGTATGCCAACATACAGTTAAAATATGGAAGGGGAGAAGAGTAAAGAATAGGTTCAAATATAAGTGACCATCAACTTAATAGACACTGCTATATGAATAATATGTCATATATAAACCTAGGAGTAACCAAAAATCAAAAATCAGTAACATATATGCAAACCACAAAAAGAAAGACATCCAAGTATATCACTAAATAAAGCCCAGCAAACCAGGAGAGAGCAAGAGAAGAAAGGAATAGAGAAGAACTACAAAAACAACCATAAAACCAGTAACGACAATAAGTATATACCTATCAATAATTACTGTGAATGTAAATGGACTAAATGTTTCAATCAAATGCAAAGAATGATAGAATGCATTAAAAAGCAAGACCCATCTATATGCTGCCTACAAGACACTCATAACACACCTAAAGAAACACACATATTGAAAATAAAGGGATAGAAAAACATTTCTCATGAAAATGGAAGCAAAAAGAAAGCTGGGACAGCCATACTTATAATAGACAAAACAGACTTTAAAAGAAAGACTCTAACAAGAGAGAAAGAAGACACTATACAATCATAAAGGGAATAATCCAACAGGAAGATAAAACAATTATAAATTTTTATGCAGCCAACATGGGAGTACTCAAATATATAAAGCAGCTAATAACAAACAAAAAGGAAGTAGTCAACAGTAATACAATAGTAGGATCATCCAAATAGAAAATCAACAAGGAAACGGTGGTTTTGAATGACACATTGGAACAGATAGACCTAACACATATATTCAGAACATTATGGCCCAAAACAGCAGAACACACATTATTTTCAAGTACAAATGGAGCATTCTCCCCAACAGAACACATAATAGGACACAACACAAGTCTCAACAAACTCAGAAAGACTGAAGTCATACCATGCATCTTTTCTAACCACGATGCTATGAGACTAGAAATCAGCAAAAAGAAAAATCTAAGAATACAAATATATGGAGGTTAAAGGACATGCCACTAAAAAATGAATGGATCAACTGAGAAATCAACCATGAAATAAAAAATAATACATGCAGACAAATGAAAGTGAAAACACAATGGTACAAAATCTTTGGTGTGCAGCAAAAGCTGTTCAATAAGTTAAATTCATACCAATACAGGCCTACCCAAGAAGTAAGGAAAATTAACCACCTAACTTTATACCTAAAGGAACTAGAGAAAGAACAAACAAAACCCCAAAACAGTAGAAGGAAATAATAAAGACTAGAGCAGAAATAAATAGAAACTACAAAACAAACAATTGAACAAAACAATGGAATGAGAAGAATGAATGAAACAAATGAGAAACAATTGAACAAATCAATGGAATGAGAAGAAGAATCAATGGAATGGTTCTATGAAAAGATCAACTATTCAGATAAATCATTAGCCAGGTTCATCAAGGAGAGATAGAGATAGAGATAGAGATAGAGACAGAGACAGAGACAGAGATGAGAGAGAGAGAGAGAGAGAGAGGGAGAGAGAGAGAGAGGGAGGGAGGGAGGGAGGGAGGGAGAACTCTACCAAAATGAGAATGAGAGAGGGGAAATAACAATCGACACCACTGAAACATAAAAATTGTAAAGAGACCATCAAGAAAAATTACATCACAACAAACTGGACTACCTAGAAGAAGTGAATAAATTCCTACAAACATATAACCTCCCAAAACTAAACTGGAAAGAAATATAAAATTTGGACAGATTACCAGCAATAAAATTAGTCTTCGAAAATCCCAACAAACAAAAATCCAGGATCAAATGGCTGCACAGGTGAATGCTACAAAACATTTAAAGAAGCAAAGAATTTCAAAAAATAGAAGAGGAAGAAAAGCTTTCAAATTCATTCTATGAAGCATCACCCTTATACCAACATAAGACAAAGACAAAAAGGGAACTGCAGGCCATTATCTCTGGTATACATAAAAGCAAATATCCTCAACAGAAGTATAGCAATCCAAATCCAACAATACATTAGATCATTCACCATTATCAGTGGGATTAATTACCAGGATGCCAGGGTGGGTCAATATTTGCAAATCAGTCATAGTTATACCTCACATCAACAACAGAAAGGATAGAAACCATATGATGATTTCAACAGACGGCAAAGAATTATTTGACAAGGTACAAGATCGATGATTCATAATAAAAACAAACAAACAAACAAAACTCAACAAAGTAGGTTTAGAGGAACATACCTTGACATAATAAAGGCCATCTATGAAAAACCCACAACTAAGATCATACTCAATGGTAAAACCTGAGAGCTTTTCTCCTAAGATCAGGAACAAGTCAAGAACGTCTTGTTAGGATGGAATTTCTAACCACAGCAATTAGACGACATAAAGAAATAAAAGGCATCCAAACTGGTAAGGAAGAAGTCAAACTTTCACTATTTGCAGATGACATGTTACTATATAGAGAAATGAATTCAGTAAGATTGCAGGATACAAAAACCAATATACAGAAATCTGTTGCATTTTTATAAACTAATAATGAAGCAGCAGAAATAGAAGAAAAAAATCCATTTACAATGGCACCCAAAATATTAAAATACTAAGACATAAACTTAACCACTGAAGTCAAAGATGACCTGTACTCTGAAAACTATAAAACACTGATGAAGGAAATTGAATGCAACACAAACAGGGTTATATGCACGTGTTAAGACATTGCATTTATATGGATTGGAAGAATTAATATTGTTAAAATGGCCATATTACTCGAAGCAATATACAGATTTGATGGAATCCTTATCAAAATGCTAACAAGAACTAGAAGAAACAATCTTAAAATGTTTACATAATCACATAATATCCCAAATAGCCAAAGCAGTCTTGAAAAAGAACAACAAAACTGGAGGTATCACAATCCCAGATTTCAAGATACGCTACAAAGCTGTAGTGATCAAAAGAGTATGGTAGTGGCACAAAAGCAGACACATAGGTGAAAGGAACAGAACAGAGAGCCCAGAGATAAACCCACATTTATATGGTCAACTAATCTTCAACAAAGGAGGAAAGAATATGTAATAGGGAACAGACACTCTTTTCAACAAAAGCATCGGAAAACTGGACACCTACATGATAAATAATGAAACTGGACCACTGTCTTATACCACACACAAAAATAAACTCAAAATGGATTAAGGACCTAACCATGAGACCTTAAACCATAAAAATCCCAGAGGAGAGAATAGACAACAGTTTCAGTGAAATTACTTGTAGCAACATTCTTCTAGATCTGTCTCCTGAGGCAAGGAAGACAAAAGGATCATAACAAACTTCTTCACAGCAAAGGCAACAATCAACCAAACTAAAATCTACTGAATGGGACAAGGTATCTGCAAAAGACATACCCAATAAAGTGTTAGTATCCACAATATATAAAGAACTTATACATCTCAACATCAAAAATACAAATAACCCATTTTAAAATATGCAGAACACATGAACATACATTTCTCCAAAGACATGCAGATGGCCAGGAGATACATGCAAAGATGCTCAACAACCCTGAACATAACAGAAAGGCAAATTAAAACCACAGTGAGAAATCACCTCACACCTATAAAAATGGCTAAAATCAAAAACACAAGAAACAAGGGATTGACAATGTGGAGAAAAGGAACCCACATGCACTGTTGATGGGGATGCAAATTGGTACAGCCATTGAAAGAGAGTATGGAGGTACCTTGAAAAATTAAAAATAGAGAACTACCCTGTGACTCAGTGACTATACTACTGGGTATCTACCCTCAAAATGCAAAAAACCTAATTTGAGAAGATACATGCACCCCTATGTTTACTACAGCATTGTTTACAACAGCACAAGTATGGAAGCAACTCAAGAGTCCATGAATAGTCGAAAGGATAAAGAAGACATGGCATAAAGAAACAAGAGAATATCAGTCAGCCAAAAAAAATTTAAAAAAAAGGATGAAATCTTGCCATTTATGACAATATGGATGGAGCTATAGAGTGCAATACTAAGTGAAATAAGGCAGAGAAAGATAAAAACCATAAAATTTCATTCATAAATGGAATTAAAAACAGAAATGAACAACAAAAAAAGGAACAAGCAAAAAAAAAAAAGACAAACCATAAAACAGACTCTTAACTATAGACAACAATCAGATGGTTACCAGAGTGGAGGTGGGTAGGGGATGGGTGAAATAGGTGAAAAACATTAAGACTACATTTATTGTGGGGTGCCTGGGTGACTCAGTCGGCTATTAGGCAGCGTCTTGGTTTCAGCTCAGGTCATGATCTCAAGGTTTGGGAGCTGGAGCCCAGAGCCTGCTTCACACCCTATGTTTCCCTCTCTCTGCTCCTACCTGACTCGTGTTCTCTATCTCAAAAATAAATGTTAAAAAATTTTTTTTAAAGACAGACTACATTTATCATGATGAGAACTGAGTAATATATAGAATGGTTGATCACTGTATTGTACACCTGAAACTAATATAACACTGTATGTTAACTATGCTGGAATTAAAATAAAAAAAAATAATACGAGTAAAAATTAAGAGAAAATGATAAATGCTTTCAAGCATATTGGACCAAAAAACCCACTTTTGTATGTAAGTGATGAATCATGGGAATCTACTCCTGAAACCAACTGCCCACTGTACTAACTGTATGTTAGCTAACTTGACAATAATTTATATTAAAAAAAATAAGCAAAACATGTTTAAACCTTGACATGAGGGAGATAGAGAATCTCAAGCAGGCTCCACACTATTATCACAGAGTCAGACATGGGGCTCAAAGCCAGGAACTGTGAGATCATGACCTGAGCCAAAAACATGAGACACATGCTTAACCAAACAGAACCATCCAGGAGTCCCCATTGTGTCATCTTTTGTTTGGATACATCAGTATCATATTTCCTTTCAGGTGAAAAGGAAAAAATGCCTCTTTGCCTGTGCTTATCAAGGACCCTTCCTTCATCATGACAGTAAAGACCTGAAGTATTGTTCTTTCAAAACTTCTGCTTTCCAAGTAAGTTCCCCTCACCCTCTAACCTTCCAAAGAAGTAGTCACAATCTTCACTAGGTACTGTTATCTCCCATCAGTATCCAAAATACAACACTGCAGGGACATTGGGTCACTGAATCCATATATTTTTTTTTCTTTAACGTTTTTATTTTATTTTTGAGAGACATAGAGACAGAGCATGAGCAAGGGAAGGGCAGAGAGAGAGGGAGACACAGAATCTGAAGCAGGCTCCAGACTCTGAGCCATCAGCACAAAGCCCAACACGAGGCTCAAACTCACAGACCATGACATCATGACCTGAGCTGAAGTCAGCCGCTTAACCAACTGAGCCACCCAGGTGCCCCATTAATCTATATATTTTTAAAAAGTACATCCAGTTTATTTAAAACTAATTACATCATTCTTAATCTCATAATTCCTAGGATCTCAGCTTGATTTCTAAAATTATTACCTGTATGATTGGGTGAGTTACTTAACATTCATGAGTCTCGTTCTCTTAAGTGTAAATGAGAATGATCATTTTTTATTCCTTTCCACCGTTTTATTTTCAGAATCAAAAGAAAGAATCAGGGTAAAGTTGCTATGAGAAATCTAATGCAAGCATGGTATTACTTTGAGGGACGGTGTGACAAAACCTTTCAAGAACACGATGAGAGCTACAGGTACTTTCCTTAGAAAAAGGCACACATTGCCACACGCATGAAATTGTGCTCATGAGTACACCAGGTTCACAGTCCACTGCAAATCCACCTTTGAGCCAGTCCATGGAACTTTATTAAGAACCTCTCCTTTAAAGTCCTATATTGATTTAAAATATTATTTTATACAAATGCACATTATATGCAAAATAAAGGAAATGAAACAAAGCTGCATATTTAAGCTTTTCCCATTTTTTTAATTCTATTTTTGACAGATGTATTTACCATGTTATTCTACTGCTAATCATCAATTTCTCTTCTACCACTTAGCCTTTGGGTAGGTCGTAAGTATTTTAAGGCCCTCTACAGTGTTATCAACAGCTAGAGAATAAAAGACTATTCTAAGACAAAGGCGGCATGGGAAAGCTCTCCTTTAAGCGCTAGAAACAAAAGAGAGCAGACACATATGACATAGGACATAGATTTACAGTAGTTTTTTAGCAGGTTTTTGCTTTGGGGTTGCAGTGATTCTTATTTGGATGTAGTCAATCTAGGTTTGATGGTTTCGAGTTCAAGGAGTTCTTTTGGTCCTGAGGCACACCACTAAGCCTAGAAAACAATGGACCCAAAGTGCCTTGGTTTATTTGAATTTCTTTTGAGAGGCAATTGGGAAACCTTTCAAAACACAGGCTAAATAGATTAACTCCTTTAAGAAAGAATAATGACAAACAACATTTCCTATTATAGCCATATTTTCTGCAGTTACAGTTTTTTTAAAGAGAACCTCCCAAATTATTGTCTGTAAAATAACCTAGGTGATATTCAGCTATCTATGTTTTGCATCAGTGAAACTAGGAGTCCCATTTGGATAGTCCTGCAATCAATACACACACACACGCGCACACAGAGCCCTCAAGTATTTGATGCAAAACATTCAAAAGGAGAGCAATGTGATCAAATATATCCCATCTCTTTTAGGCCTTTGCTATGATTAATATTCACTGGTTACGTTTTATGTTTCTAACAATAATTATGATCTTTTCACGATTAGTCTTCTGATCAGGAGTATCAAATTGATCCTATCACTCACGAGAAATACATACACAAAGCTTTCGATTCTCTAAAACTTCAAGACATTGACCATAGTTCAATTTCTTTTCCCTGACTTTTTTTCCCTTTTTTAGTTAACAAAAAACAAAGTAGTAAGAAGAGAATATTAGAAAAGGTGCTTTTCGGGGCACTTGGATGGCTAAGTCAGTTAAGTGTCTGACTTCAGCTCAGGTCATGATGTCATGGTTCATGAGTTCGAGCCCCACACTGGGCTATCTGTCTGCTGTTAGCCCAGAGCCTACTTTGGATCCTTTGTTCCCACCTATCTCTGCCCCTCCCCCTCTCAAAAATGAACATTAAACAAAAAATGTTTGAAATTCTAAATCATGGTTTAGAAAAAACAGTATGTTTAGTTTTACTGTTTTTTTACAATTCAACTGAAGAGATCTACATTCTTCCACTGAACAATACAGTCTATCTTGACATGGTAGTAGATTTATGCTACCAAGAAATAAATCTGGTTCTCTAAGAGATGTTACTAAGCCTCAGAGAAGTATAATTTAAATTATGGTGAACTATTATGCATGCATACTCCTGCACAGTCTTACACCTTATTTCTAACTGAAACCACTTATTTCCCTTTCTAACCCCATTTGGATACTTTGGAGCAAAGTACAGACACTTCTGCAAGCAAAGCAGTTTGGAAGTATTTATACAGTCTCATGCATGGAGACATAATTTCTGCTTCCCTTCCAGGTCTTTGGAAAGCAAAAACGAAGGGTATAATATTGAGAAATGAAATGTAGTTTTGTCTCATTACCAAGGCTTGTTCTTACACTCCTCTGTCTTTAGCGACTGCTGATCACTACCGAAGGTGCTTGGATATCTTTCAAAATACGTAGCATATTATCAGCAGGCATAGTTTACAATTCCAACAGGGCTAGCTGAGTCACATGCCAAGTACATGAAGCTCATGTATAGTTGAGACATTGTCTTTCAAGGATGGAAAAGGTATTTCTGAGTTCAGACATGAAGGAGATACTCAACAATTTTAGTGAGTACTAAGCAGATTTAGAGGAGAATGCATTTCATGCAACGTCAAAGCTGAAGTAATTTTAAAGTTCTTTTAAGAATATGACCTGAACATGAAGAGTATTAAAAAAAGAAAACTCCAGAGTTAAGAGTATAAAAGCCTTATTATGATGCAAATTACCCTAATTTTGTTTCTTAAAATAAACATATTTAATTATCATTTACCCACATTTTCCTCAAATCATAGTTAAAATTTTCATATCTTTTCTCTGTAGATGATGTCTTCCTTAATTGATTCCAATTTTCTGTATCCTTCACTTAAAAATGGGTAACTTTTTCTTAGTTTCCAGGCTTCTTAGGCAATTTAACAATAGTACAATTATTAGTACAATCTATAAGTATAAAGACCATATGTAATAAAGAGTTGATTGATCCAATTTCATGCAATTTGAGCAAAATGACTGAAACTTTTGACTTGACTGCTTGTGCAGTCTAATTTAAGTAACCCTCCTTTATGGTGGTTCTACATATGCTGGCTTTAAAGAGAAGATAAAAATTCTTTAAAATTTTACAAACAGTGCAAAGATATAAAGAAAATGACTTCATATTTTATAACTATGGTATTTTTTTCCCATTTAGAACATATACCTTCCACAGAAAACGTAAGGAACCACACATATGACAAGCTTTGAGTACCTCTTTTAGTGGTAAAAGGTCTCATTTACCAGTCTCCCAATCCTGAAATTTCATTATTAGAATCATGTGCCACTGATTCCTCTTCTCATTTAAAGTACAGTTAATTCACAAACATTATGACCTTGTGTATAGAATGATTTGGTATACAGATATTTCATTATAATAGAATTTGTTACACATAAAATAGAATGCAGTGGCTGCAAAGATTAGAAACATCAAGAAAAAATATCAAAACAAAAGATAAGTCACTGAAAGACAGACTTCCCCAGGTTTACAAACTTGCCTTCAGCTAGTTTTGCTACTTAAGTGTGTGTGTGTGTGTGTGTGTGTGTGTGTGTACTATGAATAGTCTAGGTTAAAAGGAATAAAACTAGGAAGCTGAAGACCATTTGTCAAACAACAACAAAAATAAAAGGTGGTCAGATGTTTTTTGAGCTACTGCAGGAAAGATATTTTTCATTTAAGAGAAAACTTTAGGGCACCCATAGAGAATCAGAATTTTTGATGGCCTGTATGTGACCACACTGGATCTTTTTGTAGGAATTAACTGCAGTAGCCAAGGATTTGCATATATTCAACTGTGATAACATGTAGTTAATTTGCTAATTCAACTGGATATCCAGGTCTTAAAAATGAAGGATACCCTTAAGTTAGCCACTTGTTAGTACTCTCCATGAATAGACTACAATTCCCCATAACCACAAGTGAATTAGTAAAAAAAAAAAAAAAAAGCTAACATGACTTTAAAGCAGAAATACTGACCTTGAATATTATTTTCTTTTAAAATGTTATTTATATAAATAGTTAAAAAATAGATGCAATATAAGATTTATTGGTTATATGGTTGGATAATTTCTTCCAGTTTTGTCTTGTTTGTCTCTTTAATTTACAAAATGCTTCTCGTTAAATATATTTATATTTCTTGAATGGAGTCAAGAATTTTAATAAAGACATCATTACCTCTGCATATACACTCCAACTCCCACAGAGAAAGAAAATGTCGAATGTAAAATAAATTCTGTGGCTATAAAACAAGTAGCTTAATTGAAGTACATTTATTTTGGTCTGCCTTCCACAAGCAAAAATTATTTCAGTTAACAGATGGGGAAAAGTCTGCAGGTCTTAAACCTAATACTACTCTAATAAACTCAACATAAGGTTCTTATTTCTCTAACATAAAGCAACTTAATGCAAATGAGGATACAAGGTAAATATTACTTAGTGCTCATTATGAAGTGGTAAATCCATCATCACAGCATGTGGTTCAGGACCTACCAGTTTAATCTACCAAGTAACATAATACGGGTGTATAAACACGGGCTCCCTCAGAATCTAAAGTGTATTTCATTTGTTAAAACATGTAATTTTTAAGTACTCTCTAAGTGGCATTCTGTAAACAGAATGATTAAGATTAATTACAAGGATCTGTCTTTTAAATAAGGATACCTTGTGTCTTGGTCCCACGACTGAAAGGCCAGGTTAAATTAATGTCCATCATTAGCATGACAGTAAGAAATTGATGAGATGTTTGTCATTTATCTTAACTCTTCCTAACTATCAACCTTTAAAACTCTTGGGGGTTTTTGTTCCAATTGTGAGAATATAAATCTATCAATTTCAGATTGATTAATAGAGTATGAAATCAATAAATAGGATATAAAAATATGTTGAAAAACTTCCACATATTATGTCAAATAAGAGCATTTAAATATTAACTGATATTTACATTTGTCTACTATATGTGTATGTATGTATGTTTACACACACACACAAACACACATATTTAATTAGAACAAACCTGTTTTAAATATCCCAATGACTACAAAATAAGAGGATCAAACATATAGTAAAGCTTTCTCCCTCCCACTAACTGTCCATTGAAATGGAAAATATTCCAGATGTAATTTTATGTCTCAGTTTCAGAATGACTTCTATTTTGGACTAAGTTAATAGCACAGAGTGTGTTTCCTTCACTTGTGTCATTGAAATCAGCCATGTTTTAACAAGTCTGAGAAGAACAATAAGTATTTTGTAGCTGTAGGCATAAAGGAAAGGAAAAATGTCGTAAAAGACTAAAGCCACATTGCTGTTATCCCTGAAATAAATTTAGAAGATATTTATGATCTAGGTATTACTTGAGGTTGATAGACTTTACGTCATCCTGACCACTTTGGGCAAAGAACTTGGTCTGCTCCCCCTATATTGATCGATGATGGCCCCACACATGGCCCCATTTTGATAGATGATCCCATTCTTATGACAAGGGGCATTAGGAGTTGAAGAGTGTCACAATTGCTATGAAAAATAAGGATGTACTGGGACAAAATTCTCAAAATCTGTGAGGAGAAATCAACCTTCTCATACTTCTGCTTATCCTCAGTCACCAGGGCCTTGTGAATAAAAATGTTCTTTCTCTCCCAATGTTACATCAGAGGTGGTGGCTTACCTCTCATCAGTTAATCCCCTGCTCATCTCACATAAATCATATCCATATTCTGAAGCTCAATTTCAAAATAAAGCTTGCCTCCTGTTTGCCTGAATTCACCTTAAGTTTAAAAAATCAGAACCATCACCTTAAAACATTCCTATAAATGGCCACCGAAGAATGTAATTGGAATTAGAAAACTTTAAAGTATATTTGAAGCCAAGAGTTTGTATCATCTAATATCACTATTTTCCACATAAACAGAATGAGGCTCTGAGCACCATAGTGACTTGCCAGACTGGTTCTCATTCCACACATCCACATACCTCTCACCATACTGCACCACATTATTAATTAATTTAGTCACTATTAGCTGAGTATTCTGTTACACATGTCCAAAGGCATGCTGATCATGCCACTACTGTAGTATGCATGTACAAGTTTAGAAGGTTTGCCGCAGCTACACTGAATATAAAGTCACTATCCTGTCAAGAATCAACCAAAATATCTAAATATTGAAGAGTATTTTAATTTTTGTTTCTATTGTCATCAGGATCTTATACATTAAGGGATAAACTACCCTATCAAAATTAAATTACTGATTTTCTGTTTATGTAATAACAATATGTGATGCATATGTCCCTAAAAACCGGCATGCTTTCCAATATAAAGGCTCTAAACCAGCAGTGGTATTTTCATTTGTATGAATATTCTCATGTTCTAAGAGAGAACAAAACTTGATAGAATGCAAATATATTTAATAATGTGTATTTTATTTACTGGCACTCTGAAAGAGTTGAGGGTGGAAAGTAAAACTTAATACATTTGTGATGTAATTAATAGGTGATTAATCACACCATAGCAATATTGAAAATAAAACTTTGGAATGGAACCAGGTATTCTCACTGAAGAAGATCTAGCAACTGTTCCAAAGTTTTATAAGTTATATTATCTGGGTCGTGTGGAATTTCTTAAAAGATTTTTGTGGCTTAATGTTGGTCAAAGGGTACAAACTTCCAGTTATCAGATGAAAAAATTCCAGGGATCTAATGTACAGCATGGTGACTATAATTAACAATACTGTACTATATACCTACAAGTTGCATTAATATCTTAAATGTCCTCACTGTAACAACAACAGCAAAGTGTTAAGTATATGAGGTAAAGGGTGAGTTAACTAACCTTCTGGGGGTAAACATTTCTCAATATATATGTGTATCAAATCATCCATTGTACACCCTCAACTTAGATAACGTTATAGGTCAATGAGATCTAAATGAAACTGTAAAAAGTGTTTTATAAAATCCTTCTTTGAAATGTAGCAATATTCCAATGGTCACTTTTTTTCTATTTATAAATTGTGTAAGATTGCATTTGTCAGTCATATTTATAATTATCTTTTAAGAAACTCCTTTATATTAAAAAACAAAGATTATATAGATATAACATAAATATATTAAAGAATGTATTAAGATTTTTATGTATTCTACTTTTTAGAGTTCAGGCAAAGAGAATAGTTAATCCTATTTCATCAGAGTAGCAGGCTATGTAAGACCCCATTCTTGTTTTATTTCATTTTTTTAAATATTATTTGATGTTTGTCCATTAATCCTAATGTCCACTCTCACTTCCTCCCCATCTTCCTCAACACCATGGGCGGTCACTATAATAGTGTTATATCCTAACACATGCATGTCACCCTGATAATGCATTACTGTTTATGTGTTTTAAAAATCACATATGATATGTTTCTTGTATTTCTCACATTTTTCAATAAGCCAAATTTTATGATTTATATCTTGGGCTTTATGTACAGCTAGTTAATTATTCCTTAATTATGTAAGCGTTAGTTTTAAAAATAGCCCACTTTTACTCGTCTTGCTTTTTCTAAAGTACCTGTTTTCTCATTTGTTGTAACATAAATATTTTCTAAAAGAATTATTTTGGGCTTTCACAATTTTTAAGAAGACTTAAAATCATTATGAAACTAAAGCCAGCAATGCACTATATTGAGAACAGAGTCTTGATGGTGATTCTTTAATGTTCCTTCTCATCCTCTGTGGTCCAAGTAACACAGGACGGGCTTTACCACTTGTGGATGTAATCCTGTAACTGACCTCACCTTCTCTTTGATCTTTCATCAGTCACTTAATGTCTCTCCACCTGTTTCTTTTCACTAATAAAATCTGGAGTTTGACTATATAATATTAAAAAAGCTGGCAGGTTCTAAATTTGAAGCTACTGTAAATTATTTAGGCTACTTTAAAAACAGAAAACTTGTCTGATGGTGTTTTAAACAAGATGGGCTCAGGAGTTGTGGTATGCTCCAACTGCTGATATTAGAGAATGATGCCAAACATAACCCTCTTGAATTTCAGGGATCTCTATCTATGCACTTCACGGTATTAACCTTGCTGACAATGATCAATGGTAACACATGCAGAGTTAATCTCAGAAGAACAACATCTGATAACAATTGATAAATGTTTGAAACAATTATTTCTGAGAACAGTACAGATAATCTGCTATTGCTAAACTCTTGGTTTAAAGTTTAAGTTCAAACCCCATTGCTGATACTTAAAAGTTACTTGACTTTTGACATATTATTAAATCTTTGAATATTCTGTCAAATGGGAAGTGAGAATAAAGGCACTGTTTTGGACTGCAAGTAAAAGAGGGCCCCTGGATGGCTTTGTCAGTTGAGGGACTGATTCTTGATTTTGGCTCAGGTCATAATCTCATGGTTCACAGGATCGAGCCCCACATCAGGCTCTGCACTAATAGTATGGAGCCTACTTGGGATTCTCTCTCCCTCTCTCTCTGCTCCTCCACAACTCCCATGTTTGCACACAAACACTCTCTCAAAAAAAGTAAACTTAAAAAAAATAGAAGAAAATGTCATGCAGTTGTTTGTTCTTAACATACCATGAATCATTGTAAGGTGGGGACTGTCACCGAGAATAATGTGTACTACAGTGCTTATTCCACGTTCTGTGAAAAAATGAATACATTAATGAAACATATTGGGTCTATTTCATGGCTTTATAAATGTGCATTTTTAAATGCAATGAATCTTACTGTACTGAGAATAAGAACTGTTTGGTTGTTTGGCATGCAGGAAACATGATTTCTACCTTCCCATAGCATACAGAACTGAATCATAAGCAATCATCAAACCATCAGTATACTATAGCACTAACAAAGATTCTGAAAACAGAGTGGCATTACTAGTTCATTTACTTGAACCTTTATTGTAAGAACACTTTGCATCAGATATATTGCCAATCAGTGATCTAGGGTTTTCTTTGGATGTTTAGAAATTTCTATCCATGTGTCTTCATGCAGATAAAGCGTCTTGGTGAATTATTTCCTTTAGTTGCACACTTTAAAAACCTGTAGCGGAAGCCTACGGTTTTGCCCATAAATAAGTAAAATACATTATAGATTAATAATAATTCTATGACATTGTTCTACCCCCTCACCCACCTCCCAATTCCTCTGTCCTAGAGGTAAATACTTTTGAAACTTTTGGCTGCTTAATCTGGCATTTTTATATCTCTATATTTCAACATCATGTGAGTACATACATCTTTATTTATCAGTATGATCAAACTTCAGGTTTTGGCAGAAACACTTTTGCCACTTAGATCTCAGTTTTCCCAAAACTCCTGAAAAGCATACTGATAAATTCAGCAAAAACACACGCATATGGGTGCACATGGACATACGATTCAGGAGGGATGCTTACACTTTTTATTTTCTTCTTTGGGTATTTGATAGATCAGCTCTTGAATCTGTTATCCCTGTTTCTCTTCCTTCAAACAAATGTTATTGTTCCAGAACCAACTGAAGTTCGATAGGGTCTTTAGAGTAAATATTATCATGCTTTAATTAGGACTGGTGCTCTTTATGTCTATAGCACATGTTAGCTACTAACCTCCCTTCATGACCAACTGGGAAATTCCCCTTGAGTCTTTCTTGTATCAGGGCTCCTATTCTGTGAATGCCATTTCATCCACTTTCCTCATTCAGCCTTGTGTATCTGAAGGGCATTCTTTGGTAAATTATTTTTAAAAGGTACAGGAGAAGTATGTTTTTGAGATGTTTGTCTGAAAAATCTTTATTTTCTTCTTGCACACTTGATTAGTTATGTTACTTTTTTTTAAGATTATTTACTTTGACAGAGAGTGAGAGCGCAGGGAAGGGGCATAGAGAAATGGGGAGAGAGAGAATCCCAAGCCGACTCTTGTACTGCTATGGCATAGTCCAACGTGGAACTCCAGCTCATAAAACTTGAGATCATGACCTAAGACCAAAAGCCGGCCACTGAACCATCTGAGCCACCTAAGTACCCCAGTTATGTTACATTTTTGATACACTGTTCTGATGTCTCTTCTTGGTCTTGTGTCACTGTTGAGGTGTCCAAAGTCATTCTGATAACACATCCTCTGGATATGACATTCATTTTTCCTCTTAGCAATCTTATGGGAACTTCTTTTTGTCTTCAGTGTTCTGAAATTTCATCTACTGTGCTGGGTACTCAGTGGATTCTTTTAGTCTGAAAATTAATGTACTTAGGTTCTGGAAAATTTCTTGAAATGTTTGCTTATTTCTTCTCATGTAGTACCTCTGTTTTCTCTAAGAAGATTATTCCTCAGCCATCAGGTTTCCTGGCACAACCCACCAGCAGTTTCCTAGTTTTCTTTGTCTTTTGCTTTACTCTTGAGGATTTGACTCATTTTATCTTCCAACTCACCCGTTGAGATTTTCATTTTTCCTATTATAGGCAGGCAGTGTCAGGCAGAATCCTTTAAGAAGAAACAAATTACATCCTGTTTGGACTAGTGAGAATTTAGCATAAAATTAACTCTAAATTTGTTGACTAGGCAATAGAAAAGGTAGGACAAAAATCTCAAAATCTCCCTCTTGTGAGGGCAGGAAGCAGCTACCACCCTAGGGCTAAAGGAACAAAGGTAAGCAGTTGAAATAATGAAAGCCTAGAAACAGACCTGAGGGGGTCTCATAGAGAGAATACCCTGATATCAGAGAAGGGGACATTACTCAATTGGTGCTGCTCTCTCAGGAGTTCAGAGGAGGGGCCCTCCGATACTGTGACCTAGACCTGGGAGTGGGGTCTCTAGAAGACCAACCCAGCTCTCTCTCTGATCAGGTCGGCCTGATGAAGCTAGTTTTGCCAGTGTTGGGAAAGCTGCCAAGGATTTAACTGTTGCCATGAGCAGCAAGCGGTGCTGGGATAAAGCAGCCTTGCAGGGAAGCAAGCAGACCTAAGTCCTTTGTCCTTGCTCCAGCGTCACTGGGTCCCTCTCATAGACCCTAGTGACCAGCCTGATAGGGAGCAGATGGCCAAGCAGAAACAGGTTTTCCACGGTCTCTGTTGGGCAGCATCATAATTCAACGTGGAGAAGGATGGGTTTGGAGCTGAGAAAGTGTCTTAACAATTCCAACTTTATTTTTTTCTCAAGGTTTCTTCTTTTAGAACATTCTAACATCATGGATGTGCTATTTTCTCTTATTCCTCTGTACATACTGAAATATTATTCCTTGTGTAGCATCTATTCCTTCAAGGTAGATTTTTCTGATTTTCCTTTTCATTTGTCGCCTTCCTCTTTTTGTTTTTTTTCCTTTTCAGTTATCATAGTCTATGCCTGCAACTTTCTGGGAACACTCAGGCATCTGCCTATAATTCTAACTGGCAGATGAAAACTCTTGAGTATGTGCAAGGAGCTGAACAAATTTAAGCTTTATTCTAGGTCTATTTAAATAAGGATTCCTTGGGAAATCGTGGTGGCAGCATCTACAGATGCTTCTTTTAAGGAGGATGGGCTCCACCAAGGACACTCACAGCCTCCTGCCTGATGGGTAACAATCAGCCCTTGAGCCCAGTAAGGAAAGAGTTCTGTGATCTAATTATTCTAACACATCAATTACTAGCCATCCACCTGCTTTAGAGAATTTTGTTTTCCTGTTTTTCACTCTTTTCAATTTAATGCTAGGAATGTAGATATCCTGAAACTATCTTTGATGCATTCCTGTTGTAGTAATTAGTCCAGTAAGTCTCCATCTTAACCCAGATGTTGTGTTATTCTGGAGCTCTTTATTGACAATATACATAAAAGGAATTCTTAAATGAAGTACCAATTATTTGGGACTAGAAAATTGAAGCTAACGAATCATCCGAGACTTTTCTCACTACTTTTCTCTGGCATCTTTCATTCAGTGGCTCTTAAAAAATATTTGCAGAGTTAGTTTTGTAAACTTTTAGGATTACAAAGTATATAATTGCATTTAATTCTCTTCAACATAATGCACAGATTGCCTAAAATGTTATTTTTTAAGAAAAGGAATTTGGAAAATACTCAGCATGGAATCCTAAAATGTGTAATGGTGGATATTTTACTCTAAAATTTTATTTAAAAAGAAAGGAAGAGTAACACTTCCTAGAGTCACTTAACTCTCTAAATCTATAATGCCGTGCAAAGTAAGTTTTACCAGAGTTTCTGTGTGTCCCGCAGGAATCTCTATGCATCACACAGGTTAAGAAAATGAATGGCCAGATTTTATCTCAAGAAAGTTGTCACTAACCAAGATTGATACCTTAATAATGCTGTACATGTAATTACAGTTTAATTTGAAATTGAATTTCAATTAGTTCTTCTGTAAAGAATGAATCATTATTACCGAGCAGTATTAGAACCTCGAAAATCGTATTTGTATTTGTTTTCAAATCAATAAAATGCAGTTTCTGTTTATCAACATTTTAATATTAGGTATCTATTTTGAGATTAGCTAAATACCAATGTAATTGGAAAGTAACATTGGTACTACTAAATGAGCATGCATTCTGATTTGATCCTATGATGATTCAGATTAATGTAGATTCAGTGTGTAGATATTATGAGCTTCAGTTTTTTGGCTTCTATGCTCTTCATATACAGCCAAATGTATAATTTGAAAATTTCTTGCCAGAAAGAGTATTCAGTACAATATAAAAAACCAACTTAATTATTACAAATATACAAAATACCCAATCTACAGTAATACAAAAGATTAGTAATAAAATAATCGATTTTATTAGTCAATGTATATTACACGGTTTCAAAGACCTTTATGTATTTAATTGCATTTAAGTCTCCCAACAAAATAATAATATAGATAATACCTTTATCCCCAATTATACAGATGACAAAATTAAAAGTTTAGTAACTTTCAGTATCTTGCCCAAAATATATGCAGCTTTAAAACAGGTAAGGTAGGGGTGCCTGGCTGACTCAGTCAGAAGAACATGTGACTACTCATCTTGGGGTTGTGAGTTCAAGCCCCAAGCTGGGTATACAGATTACTTAAAAAAAGAAAAACTTCACAAAAACAAATAAAACCCATAAGGCAATACTAGAAGTCCATTCTATATTGTATGATGTGAATCGAGGTGCTATAATGCAATGCATGTGTATATGCACGCATATGTGTGCACCCATGTGTATAAAACAGTATCTTGTTCTAATATCACTATTAGCCCAATCTACTTGCAATGTTATGTCTTGTATGCAGAATAATGAACCCCTAAAGATGTCTACATACCAATCCCCAGAACCTGAAAATATGTTAGGTTACATGGTAAAGGAGAATTAATTTTAAAAATGGAATTAAAATGGAATTAATCCTAAACTATAGAGAACAAACTGTGAGTTGCTGGAGGGAAGGTGGGCAGGGGGCAGGGGGGAAGAGATGGGTTAAACGGGTGATGGAGGATTAAGGAGGGCACTTATGGTGATGAGCACTGGGTGGTGAATATAAGTGATGAATCACTAAATTCTACACCTGAAACTAAGATTACATTGTATGTTAACTAAATGGAATTTAAATAGAAACTTGAGAAAAAAATAAAATGGAATTGAGATTGCTTACCGAATGACCTTGAAATGGGAGGTTATCCTGGAGTATCTTAATAAACTCAGTGTAATCACCAGACCCTTCTAAGTGGAAGAGGGAAGAACAATAGGGAGAAGCAGACAGATTGCAGTTGGAAAGAGACTCAGCCCAATATCTCTGGTTTTAAAAATGGAGTAAGAAGGCCACGAGGCAAAGATAAAGGTGACCTCCTGAAGCTCAAAAGTGCAAGGCAACAGATTTCCCTTAGAAACTCGAAAAGGGACGTGGTCCTGCAGACACCTGGATCTCAGCCCAGTAAGACAAATTTAACATTCCCGAACTACTAATGATAATAAATGTGTGTTGCTTTAAGCCAGTATGTTTGTGGGAATTTGTTGCAGCAGTAATAAAAAACTAACATAATCTCAGAAAGGAGCAATAAAAAGCTAAAAAGTGCTCAAGGAAAAGCTTTCAAATTTAGTTACAGCGATCTCTCTCTTGAAAGAGGGCACTCTATATTATTGAAAATACGTCTTCCTTTTTTACCTAATTGGTGCGATACTCACATATACAGGAGAATCTCAAAGACTTTGTCAAAGCTGTAACTGAGAAAAAAGACATAAAAACAAGTGTTCTGCTTTTTGCTTATCATTTACCAATTATGTGACATGGTTCATGTAAATCAGGTAAAATGTTCTTTTAAAAATCTTCTTCAAAGTTCACAAACATTTAGTATTTTTGGATTCAATCTACAGCATTTTATCACACCATTCTGAATTTTATTTTATTTTTTTTTTAATTTTTTTTTAATATTTATTTATTTTTGAGACAGAGAGAGACAGAGCATGAGTGGGGGAGGAGCAGAGAGAGAGGGAGACACAGAATCCGAAGCAGGCTCCAGGCTCTGAGCCATCAGCACAGAGCCCGACGCAGGGCTCGAACTCACAGACCGCAAGATCATGACCTGAGCCAAAGTCGGACGCTCAACCGACTGAGCCACCCAGGCGCCCCACCATTCTGAATTTTAAAGAACGCTGGCTGTTTTCTTTTTCCCTATTGTCTTAGCCAGAAATTTCTATAATATTCCATCACAAAATGCTTCCAAACTCAGTGGCTTACCACAACACTTGATTTCTCTTTTTCTTCATTTAAGTGTTGTTGTATGGAGTTCTGTTTCAAACTGTAGGTCTGTGGTTCATCTAGAGGAGTCTGCTCCTGGTCCAAGTCAATCTCAGGTTTTCTTGAGGCGGTCTTACTATGAGGCCAGAGAGGAGGGGCAGGGACTACCTAAGGATTATTTTTCTCGGGCTTGCATTCATAAAAGCTCCCAGATGGTTAAGCAGCAACTTGTGAGGCCTCTTTAGCTTTTAATTTAGGTGCGCCTGAGTGGCTCAGTAGGTAAAGTGGCTGACTTGGGCTCAGGTCATGATCTCAAGGTCCATGAGTTTGAGCCCTGCATCAGAGTCTGTGCTGACAGCTCAGAGCCTGGAGCCTGCTTTGGATTCTGTCTCCCTCTCTCTCTGCCACCCACCCCCCGCCACTGCTCATGCTCGCTCTCTAAAAGTAAACAAACATTAAAAAAATTAAAAAATATATTCACACACTGTTACTTCTGCCTACACCCAACAACAACAAAAAAATGAGTATTGGCTAATAGTATAATTTTTATGCTTCTCAAGGTATTGGTCTTAACTCTCCCATCCCCTAATGCTTCAGTGGACAATGTCTATTTGACCATAAAGAACTTGAAAATTATAGTGAATTAGGCCAAATTCTTATTTTTATTCAAAATAAAATTTTATTCAAAATTATACTTAAGACCGTCAAAAAAAATCACCCCATGTACTTTATCAGCTTGGAGAACTATTATAAAAGCAAATTTAAATGATCATTTATATTTGCACCTGATGGTAGTTACATCCGTTAAAGCCCAAATAGAAACTAAGTATGACTTAGAAACATGAATTTAGAATTAGAAAAATCAGAAACTAGTCTTGGAAATGACATCTATTTGTTCAAAAACATGCTTTTCAAAACCAAGTCTTGAGTTTTCATATAATGGCCCAATTCTAGTCTTTGAGAGAAGAGAAAGGTCTTAATTGTATCTCTGAACTGTAGGAAGTTTTGCTGGAATGCAACAAATAGTTTCTTTTCTATACAGGTACCAAATAGATCTATTTGAAGAAATTATATTTAGTGCTTTTGAATGTTTGTTAGATTGGTCAAAAATGTTCTTTGTAGTCTATAATTAACCATGCTGTTAACTTTTTTTATAATGCTGTCCAGCAAATTGGAAAAAATAGTGTTACTCATCAGTAATAATAAGCATTAAGTATCATTCTCTGCAATCTAGTCCAATAGCACTCTTAATATACAATACTACTTGTGTGTTTGAACTTTTACTATATCCTAGGTAAAGAGACCATAACAGTAGTATTTGGTATTTATTTTGACTTTCATCAAGTAACTTCAAACCTAATTTCCTTAGAAAGTGTACCTATTTTAAGTTTACCTCTGTAATATTATTTTTAAACATGGTACTTCCATTTAATAAATATTAAATATTATATAATGAGACATATACTCTTTTAAGTTAGTAGGGAAGTTACAGTTTAAAATCTAGCTTATCTGGCCTGTTCTACTTTTTATCTTTTAAGAAGGAAAATTAGGTCAAGAGAATATACAATGTCCACTATAAGTGTTTAAGGAATTTACCAAATTATTCTTATTTTATAACTTTTCTTATTTATTGAATGTTATGGGGATACCCTTTTCTTAGAAGACATGACCACAGTTTATCCCAGTTTATCCCTCGAGTTTTAACTTTGGTACCTTTCCTTGGTTTGTTTTACTCATATTGTGCTAATTCCCCTTGGCCAGTCTGCCATACTTGGCCTCTGCTTTCACCTCCCTGGTTTGTCTAACCTTTCCACATGAGCATTAGGGTAGAAGATCAAAGAACATGCATGTTTCAGTAAGTGTTTGCATTTGATGCGTGTGCATTATTTTAACTGATTATATTCACTATTGACATTTTTTTAAATAATTTATTATCAGTTTGGTTTCCATACAACACTCTGTGATAATCCCAACAAGTGCGCTCCTCTGTGCCCGTCACCCCCTCTCCTCCCTTCCACACCCCCCTCTCCCCTCAGTTTGTTCTTAGTCTTTGAGAGTCTCCCATGTTCTGTCTTCCTTCCTCTCTGTGGCTTTTATTTTTCCCTTCCTTTCCCTCTTCCCCTCCCCTCTGGTTTTGTTAGGTCTTCTTAGAAGAGAAATGACCTATCATTCAATAATTCTGTGTTTTTTTCTAAAATACTATTTGATCCTGTTTTTTTTTTTAATTTAAGATTATCCAGTCAAAAAATTATTTTTATTGGAAGGTCTTCCTTAATTTCCCTCCTATGATTTAGTGCAGCCCAGTTTTCCTGTTTTGGTTCTCTGTAAATTCCTGTCTATATATTTATCATGGGTACCTGCAATCGAATTCCAGATCTCCACCACCAAAATTTTATGCTAATGACTAAAATTTTCATCTCTAATTCCAAACTATCTCCCAAATTTTCTGTCTCCCTCTCCATCTAGCCAATAGGCTGTATGATCCATAGAAACTATAAGTGAACATCTTCCAAATTCAACTCCTATGTCTTCTTCCCTTTGTCCTTATTTTACTTAATACCATCACTATGTACACCCAATCACTCAAGCCAAAGCCAAAGACAAAGCCAAAGGTTGTAGACTTACCCTAGATTCTTTTTTCTCCTCCCCTACAAGCTTCTGTAGATGGTCTCCTGTATTTGTTTCTCTATTTGCACCATCGTCACAATCTGTACTTCTACCATTTTACTTTTGGCCACAAAACGATATACTGAATTGTGCATTTTATCATGAGCTCAATTGAGTACCTAGCTCCACGACAATGCTGGGCACCTTTTATTTTCCAATCCCCTCCAGGACCACCCGAATCTTCTCTACTTTGCTCTGCAAGAAGGATGTTTATGTCTATATCCACAGGCTTTGCTGTCTTCTGACTTCTGGTTAGTTCTTTTTAATGGGAATCTCAGGAAGGAGACCAGAATTGCATGGAGACTCAACTCTGAAGTACTTATTAGCTCATTTCTCTCTTTACTGAGTCTCCATAGATTGGATTCATGTCTCCACCAAAAGCCACAGCTTCCATCAGGTAATCTTCACTTCTCTGGGTTAACACACAATTTGCCCCTTCAGGCTTTGCTGTGTGTCACCCCTGGCTGGTATTCTTCCTGGATTACTGCAGTATACCTTTTGGTTTCCCTCAACTGTATTAATGGTTCTGTAAATAGTTCTTGTATTAGTATTTGGTCACATTATTCTGTATGAATATACCTCCTGTTCCTTTCTGGGACTTGACTGATTCATCCTCTTCACTAGCCACGTGTCTCTGTACAAATTGTTTCAACAAGCCTCAGTTTTCTCACTGTAAAAATGTGAGCAGTAGCTCTTCCTATGGTTTTTATGAATATTAAGTGAAATTACATATTCAAGCACTTAGCATAATATCTAGTAATACAGGCTGAACCATGGAGAATTGCCATTTGTTAGGTCAGACAGTTGCACATTAGCAATTGTATGTGTTTCAAACTAAGTATGTGCTCAAGAAATGTTAGCTTTTCTTACCAATTTCCTAATTTTTTCCTCATCTCCATTACTATAAAAACTTCTGGACTTGTTCCTAACTCAGCTCCTACCACGCATGTGTTCCTTAAACATACCAAATTAATTCCTTCATTAGAAGTTCACAGAGTTCTCCCTACCTGTGATGCAGAGTCGTCAAAGGCTTTTTCCTCTCTTCCTTCATTTAGCAATTTTGATGCAGCTTCCACGAGAACAGCCTTCACTGACAAACTCCACAAGATTGCTCCCACCTGGTATTTTTATTAGCAGAGACGCCTGGCTGTGCTGGTCACAAATGCCATATTTTATAAAAACGAATATGTGTTCCTTTTACATTGTCTCTCCTTATTCACTTACATATAAAATGAAAGAGACAAGGAATTTTGTCCTATTCACTCAAAATTGTAAAAATAGCCCCTATGGCAGTGTTTGACTCTCCGTAAGAATTTATTCAAAGTTTAAGTTAATAGTTAAATAGAAACTAATAAAAGAATAAATGGAAATATAGGTATATGTCCCTTCTGACCTTAAAATTTTTCCTTGGTTACCCCTAAGTTCAAAAATGAAAATCCTTGAATCCAGGCACTACCTCTTTCATTAGTTTTTTGTTTGTTTGTTTGTCTTGAGAGACTGTGTGTGCATGTGCGGGGTTGGGGTAGAGACAGAGAGAGAGCAAGAATCCCAAGCAGGCTCTGCATTGTCAGTGTGGGGCCTAACACGGGGCTTGGGCCCATGAACCATGAGTTCATGACCTGAGCTGAAACCAAGAATCAGACCCTCAACCGACTGAGCCACCCAGGCTTCACTGGTTTCCTCTAACACAAACACTTTCTGCCCTCATCCTATCAATTCCCACCATACATCACTTAGCTTATTCACATACTCTTACTATCACTATTTTCTGTGTCTGGAATGACCATCTTCCCTTCTCTCATTGGCCAAGTCATTATACTCTTTTCAAGACTCAGTTTCAAATACTTCTTTCAAGGTAATGTTATGAATTCTTCAGTTGGATGGCAATATCCCTCACCTTTGTTACCTTAATAACTTGGCATAAATTTTAGCATGTATCATAATACATATTATCATGATATATATTATTAATAAATATTTAATATATATTTTAATATAATTTTTTAAAATTTTTTAATATTTTTGAGAGAGAGAGAGAGAGAGACAGTGCATGAACATGGGAGGGGCAGAGAGAGAGGGAGATACAGAATCCAAAGCAGGCTTCAGGCTCTAATCTGTCATCACAGAGGCTGACATGGGGCTCGAACCCATGAACCGCGAGATCATGACCTGAGCCAAAGTCACACGATTAGCCAACTGAGCCACCCAGGCACCCCAAATATATATTATTTGTATACTGTTTCCACTAGAGTATTAATTCTGTAAAGATAAAGGGCCATCCTTTATTGTCGTTGAGCCTCTATGTCACAATGCATACTAAAGAGTCGGTGCTCCATATATAATTTTGTTATCAATCCCCAAGTATCTTCTAGGTTTTACATTAGGTGATTAGGCACTTAGAGTTAACCATACACTTGTAATCTATTGCTTTCATACTTAGACAAAAGGAGATGACTGATGATCTCTAAGAGCTCCTTTTATAAACATGCTTTTATAGTCTATACTGTTTATTGTAAAAAGAAAAAAAATTCAGCAGGGTTGGCTGGAGAGTAGGTGATAGTCAAATGAGCATTTTACTACTTGTGGAATTAATAGTGTATAAAATTGAGGAGTCCCTCAACTCTCAAAAAGTCATCCATTAATCCAAAAGCAAACTTTATCACAATTTACTAGGAAATGAACATCTGACAACTTGGAGCTCCTCCAAGAAAAAGAATATTCCATCTCTTCTTGATGCTTACCTGTAGCATTTGAACCAATAATAGAGCTCAGAGCTGGGTAAGATCTATTATTAGTGTGAACCTGATTTAATAATTAAACCCTTTGAAGTAATACTAATGCTATACCTGAGAAGCAAAATTGTTGATGGGAGTACTACTATGTCATATGAAACAAAGTGTCTACTTCCAGGGTCTAATTATACAATAAGATAAATGTGGAGTGAGATGGGAGGGCTTTCTGAGCATACAGGTGGCAGACAGCATAACTACAAGATAATAGTGCTTGAAAAGGAGTCTAGATCTACACAACCGGGATATGAAAGAGAGACATTTAGCATTTAGATCAATAGATTGTGTGGGTTTCGGACAGAAAAATGGGCATGGACATACTGTGGTAGGTGTCAAAGAGTGATTCAATATGACGTTGAGAATCACTCCTAAGAATAAAACAGCAGTGATACCTAACCGTAGTGTGATTACTCCGAGTTATACAGTATTTGCTTTGCTTACATGTGGCCGTTAAAATGGTCAATTATTTTACTTCTCTTTGTTCCATTCTATGAGATCTAGCATAGTGTTTATAGCAAAGAACGTGAGTGGATGGAACAAGGAAAAAATAAGAGAATCAGGAAAAATCATTTTCTTATTTTATTACAAGTATAGTTTCATCCCTTTTCCTCGCACCTGTATTTTTTCTGAATAACCTTATTAGACGGAAAGAACCTTATCGGTTAGAAATGGTATACTTCTGGGGCACCCGGGTGGCTCGTTGGTTAAGCTTCCAACTTCAGCTCATGTCATGATGTCGCAGTGCCTAAGTTGGAGCCCTGCATGGGGCTGACAGCTCAGAGCCTGGAGCCTGCTTCACTTTCTGTCTCCCTCTCTGTGTGTGTCCCTGCACCCCTCCATCTCTCTCTCTCTCTTTCTCAAAAATAAACATTAAAAAAAAGAAATGATATATTTCTGCTCTCTATCTTCCGTCAATGTAAGAGAAAAACAGCCTTTTTGTATTTTTCTAATTCAAGAAAAGAAAAATGCAGGGTATCAAGAAAACCTGTGCTTATAATGCATATGTAGTTTCATTTAGTATACCACATCTAGAAAGCTGAGCTAGGATGATTCCTAAAATGAACTGTGAAACTCCGTGGTTTTCTAACTATGGCTTTTTAGGAGTAAAATTATAAATAGATTATATGAGTATATGAAAAACACTATCATGTAGAGTCAGATTTTAAATCTGGATAATGATATCAGAAAATACAAATAGAGATGCCATCAGAGAATCCTGTTTATCATTCAGAATTTCAAAATTTTATAATTTAATACAATGAGTTTGGCTCCACCCTTGAAGTAATATTGGCACATCAAGGCTCTGGTTATCTGAGCATTGTCTACCTTATGTTTTATTGAAATGTTAGTTTAATTACTGTTTCAATTGAAGGTCTCTAATATCTTTCACAAGGCAACGTTAGTTTTTCTTTCCCCTTTCATGGACTAAACATATGGATAAAAGATATCAGAATTAAGAAACAACTGATTAAAAACCCTTATGTTATGCTTGAGTAAAAAAGTCATGTGCAAGTTTAAATATCAAGAATGTAGGGGCACCTGGGTGGCTCAGTCAGTTAAACATGCAGCTCTTGATTTTGGCTCAGGTCATAGTCTCAGGTTCTTGAGTTCAAGCCTCTCGTTGAACTCCACATGGAGCCTCAACAACAAGACCTGCAACGGGCTCCTTGCTGTCAGCAAAGCCTGCTTGGGATTCTCTCTCTTTCTCCCTCTCTGCTTCATACACTTTCTCTCTAAAATAAATAAATAAACTTAAATAAAAAAGAAAAGAAAATCAATGGCTTCTGTAACTTGAAACTCTAATTGCATCAGTTTAAGTTTGCTCCTTTTAGTGCTTTCAACTCTCCATCCTACAGTGCTAGCCTAATTCTAGAGGTTCTGCAAATGGAAGCCCAAGAACCATGAGGTGCTGTAGGCTTCCCTCATTCCTATCATTTGCCATCAAAGTGTCATGAGAAATCTCACAGGGGGCTCTGAATGGTTACTGGTGAGTCCTGAGTTCATTTCCAAATCAATCATTTTCCTTGGAGGTTGAGATGCTCTAATTAGCTAGGATCAGTCCATGCCATCTCCCCTAGATCCTGGGTGTCCAGTGAGAAACTATGGAGTCATCTGGACTGAGAATATGGGATTCATGGTCCCTCCCCAAGAAATTTTGAAAAAATATCTCTTTCAGCTAATCTGCCAAGTTCAGGTATCTCTCTGCTTTTTAGAAGTTGTCTTATAAAAGATCTAGTTCAGAAACAGGGGTAAAGCCTAGTATATTGCATGTATCACTTGAGGGCAGAATAACCGTTTTTTTTCTCTTCCTCCTTTAGTTTTATCCTTTAAAAGGTACTAAGTTGGGAGAATTGTGTGTACTTTTCTCTCTCCTTCCCTTCCCATTACCTCTCCCTTCTTTGAGTAATACCTTGTTTGAGAATATTTTATATGAATTTCAAAAACTCATATGCTATACTTCTATGAAATAAAGTAGAAGAAAATTAAGCCAAGAGAATTTAAGAAGGGGATATAAGATAAAGCCAAATAATACTATTAGTCTTTTTCTTAAATGCATTAATATCCTAAACATCTCTTAATAGAATATATTCTGGATTCCAAGCATTCGATCAGACCACAAAGGCCAAACAGTTCCATGATTCAGAATGTCCAGGAGAGGAAAAACAAATAGTTTTTCTGATGAAACAGGTTTTTCTGACTCTGAAACCAAATAGATATTTTTTAAAAGAGTTCTCATGGAGGAAAAAAAAATGGGGTGGGGGGTTGTCATATAAAGAATACCAACTAATGTAATATACAATATTTCAACATTGCTCTAGTAAATACAGCTGTTAAATTTCTAACAATATTTGGGTTTAACATTTCTATAATAAATGAAGCTACCAGGTTTAAAAAATTTTTCTTAGACATCCACCAATACTAGTATCATTTAATGAAATTTCAAGTCTATAAAAACTGTCCTCAGAGGGGGTTAATAGAACGTGGGTCAAAATCATAACAGGACTCATAAAGACTGCATTTTCTCTTTTTGTCTACTGTGAGCTATCACAAATTTGTAACCATGGTAGTGCTATTATCAGATTTGATTTCTGAAAAATGATTCCATTAGCTTTTGGAATAATGGATTGGGGTTTGACATTAGAGGTAAACTCATTATTGTATTAGTCCAGTAAGAAATGGAAATAGAGGAACTTCAGTCAGAGATGCCTTTGTACACTCAATTTTATTCCCTCTAAAATGCTAACCTATTTCTTTCTAACTCCCTCTGGTTCTACATACCTTAACCTTTGTCAATTCACTTAGGATTTATTCTCTAACTTTTCTTTCTCTCAAAAGTTAGGCCTTGCTCCAATGTGACCTCTCCTCATTTTGTCACATAGAAGTATATCTGGTTAATTGATTTTTCCTCCCACAGAGGTTGTATCCATGATCTCTGTATATATTAGTCCAGGGATGTAATACGCAATGATTAATCAATGGATGAACATACAAATGCCTAAGAATAGAAGGCGCCATCCATGTGGAGACCTAGCAGCCTGCCAGCTTCGTAGATCCCTGAATTTTAAAAAAGTAGTAAATTGCATAAATGCTATATGTGGGTATCCTATTTGGAAAATATAAAAACATGGGAACAGTTTCAATAAACTAAACCTTTAGATCTTTTTTCTTTTAAACATACCTTACTAAAAAAATGATAGATTCGAAAAGCTGCTAGGACAAAATAACTTCACTGCACTTGAAGAAACCAGGTCATTTTTTTAAAAAAGAAAATATCCACTTAACAATATTAGTGAAAGCAAAATGCTTCCCAGCAATGAAAAAAAATTAAATTAACAGGGTATTTATTAATTCCCAGACTGCAAATCAAGCCCTAAGGCTTTTTTTCCCTACCACACTTGAACTAATAGCTCCTCTAAACCAAGGGGACTTTTTCCTGTTAGTCTGTGTATTTGAAAGCACAAGGCTTCATCTGACAGGATCGCTTTCATAAGTGAACGAACCCAAGTATAACAGAAAAAAGGGTTATTGCAAATGTTATGTTTTCTAATTTTGTGTATATGTGTGTGTTTCCTTTATGTTTTGGTGGTGATGGTGGTGGCAGTTAAGGACATTTGGAAATGGGCATATAATATTCCATGTAAATGATATACCTGATTGGCATGTGTACCAGCTCAAATGCCCATGGATGCATCACTTACAAAGGCTATTGATTTTAACAGTGAATGGAAGTGTCTTACTCTTGAGAAGTGGGGAAAAAAAATGACTTTGAGCAAGAATGCCATCTACTTCTTAGAGACCACATTGATTAATCCTTGTCAACATCTATAGATTTCACCTTAAACTCTGACGATTTTCCACAACTATTAGATGCAAGGTCTTAAGCAGACAAAGCAAAGAGTGGAGAGACTCTGACACTGTCTTAAATTATGGCGACTCTGTTTGGATCTTAACCACTCTGTAGAAAACTGGAAAAAGGTGGATAAAAATGTCAGGAAACATGGAGAATTTTTATGAAAATTTGAGTACTATAATATATAACCAAGATGTTCTAATATTTGACGATTGTATGCAATGGTATATAAAATAGTGCTATTGACATCATCGTCTATAAATTAGGATATGAGACTTCCTGGAAAAGGCATTACTTGTATCTGTACAAAGAGATTTTATTCTCCATGTTACCTAACAAAATTACTTTTCACAAAGTAAATTTGTTTTATTTTTTGCTTGTTAATTTGATTTTTTCTACCTTTTCAATTTTAGAAATGGGGTTTTTGGTTCCAGGTTAAATTTTTTTCTCTTTAGTAAACAAAACCAACTGCTAAAAAATTGAAGTGATTACTTAGTCTGATGAGAGCCATAAACATTGCCAAGAAACATCTTGTCCCTCTCTGTCGGCTAAATCCTCTGTAGGTTAAGTTCTGAAAACATGTAAAATGACTTTCCATTTAGGGGCATGCTTTTGTCAGGGGCTTTAATTCTCAGGAGAGAATGTCAAGTGTACCTCCAGCTATGTGGAGGAGTGTTGGGAGCCGTTTTGGGCTCACAGGTTGAGACCCCTCTCTGTGTGGAAAAGGTTGAAGCAAAGCTTCCGCCGGCCAAACTGGCACCTAGTCTTACCTCCTTCTAAATAATCTTTCAGGCCTGGATTCCTTGAACTGCTTTCATCGGCCTAAGGGACATAATGCTCTTTGGTTTTATGGCATATGGAAAAGGGACCTGGTCTTGATGGATAAAATCTGAATGAGAGTAACCTGGTCAGAAGTAACCTCAAAGTTGCCTCTTGGGGATAGGTTACACAAATTGATCATACAGAATAGCAGTTATGAGTTGGCTAGAAATTAGCAGACGTTAGACCCTAAGACTCCTTGAACCAAACTAGATTTTCCCTGAATGTATCGCATTGTGTTAATCATCCCCTCAGCCCCACCATAAAACCTTAAGGCACATCTCTGTAAAGCTTCTCTCAGTATTTGGTTAACAGACTGATAGGAGAGAGTGTAAAGAAACTTGGGACCTTCTCCGGAGGTTGGCTTAGCCCAGAAGTTAGGAGCACTGTTTACAGATAAGGTACAAACAATAGCCAAATAAAAGTAGCTACACATATCTTCACTGATCAACAACAAACATTGAGTACATTCCTGAGGTTAACATTTCAGGAATCCTTTTGCTATTCCCATCCCCACGCTCCTTTATAATAAAAAGGCAATAACAAAATACTTTTACAGAAACTGCTGTTTGTATCAAGAACAGATAAACATGAGCCCTTAGATATAGGCTCACTCACTCATAAAGGAAAAGAACTTAGACAAGTATTAGAGATCTTGTCTCTACCAAGCAAATAATACCTCCTCCATCATGGTTAAAGATTATGGATAGAATGTCTCCTTATCTATCTATAGATGGTTAACATAGGTCTTAAGGCAACAATGTATGCACCCTCTGTTTACCAAGGGCTGCGACAATCCTGCTCTCTTCCTAAAAACTTTATCTTGTTATTTCCTCCGCTCTGCCTAAAAAACAATGTGTAACTTTGGAACAAAGTCATAAAAACAGTTACTGCCTAATCTAAGTCTGAGGAATTCGCAAATTTGTCAACCTAAGAAAAATTGTAAATGATGCCTTGTTACGGATGTATTGTCACTCGCTACCTTTAAAAATAAAGACACTGAGACTAGCAGGTCGGAGATGCCAGAATTGCCAGGGCTGCCTGCTTGGTCATCAGATTCCATCTCACTCGTGGCTCTCTCACTTCATTTCGCCTGACCATCCGTCCTTCGTGGACCCCTAGATTTGCCGGAACAAGGACCCCGGCAGAGGAGGATTTGTGGATTCCTTAAGGGTGTGGGTCTGCCTCTCAGTGATGTAACAGAGTAGCTGCGAACCCAGAGCTTCCCGTGATTAACTCCAAACACACTGCCATTTTTTATAATTCTATAAAGCCAAGCTGAAGTGTACAACATTTATGTAAGTTTGTCTGAAGCAGCCCCTCCTAAATACACTTGACCATGGAGACTTTTCTTTTGCAAGAAACATAGTTGGGGGATGCTGTGTACAAGAGTGGGCAAAGGAAAGAGGAGCCAACAAAGGAGGATGAAAACAAGACAGGGAACTGGAAAGAGGTCCTGAAAAAAGTGAAATAACGGAAAAAGAAGAAATTTCGAAGGAAGATATTTTCAACGGCCAAAGTTCTATTCTTACTTTTTCTTGACATCAGAAATGCTGACACTGTTCCTCCCTACAACATGGAAGGGAGGATGCAAACAGGGGTCCTTTTCACTAGTGCTGTCATCATCATATTTCATTCCAGATCCCAAGTGGAAAAATATAGCCTAATTTGTGTTCACAACCAGTAGCAATTCTTCTGAGAAATGGAATCATTTGCATTTAGGTCTGACCCATTTTGGGACAGAGGGACACAGAAAGGGGTAGCAAAAGTAACCGTTCTCTTCAGAAGCTGACAGTAAAAATAACTCCAGGTATTTTATTAGGTATTTTCTATGTGTTACCAGATTTACTCCTCAAAACAGCTACATGGGGGAGGTACTGTACCCCTTTTATATTATATGAAACTACTTAGAATAATAAAGCTGGTAATAAAGTAATAAAAGGTGAGAGACACTGTTCAAACATAAGATACCTGACTGTAATATGTCTCACCAAGTGAGCCAAGGTGCATGAGAAATTCATCTGAATGAAAATACACCTTCAGTCCTTTTTTCTTGCAGTAAAATGTTTTGTTTTCAGAACTAGCCAATGATTCTCCTTCCTCCTCATATATATAAAGTATATCATTTTATCGATATTAATGGTACTGAATCAGAATGTCTAAAGTAACACTTATGTATCCATGTAGACATATCGTGTCTACAAGCTGATTGTGATGGACAGGGTGCTTTTGAGGATTTTTTTTTTTAGTTTCTCTTTTGTCATTTTATTTCTACTATTTCTTTAGATTTCTATGTAACTTGTGCACAAGCATATTCACAATACTGTCCCTATGAAGAAACTTGGGATCCAGGTTTTCTCAGCCAGGACACATGTTCCCTTTTTAGCTCCCAACCCCTTAAGACTCTAGGTTGGACTTTGAATTGGCAGAGACTTGTCTGCCAGAGAGCCACAGTTATTTGGGCAGAGGGGAGACTGCCAGAAGACAGAAGCTTGGCCTCAGGCACAAGAAACTTGGCGTCTTTCTAAAATAGCGGTATAAAAGCCAAGTATCCTGGATCTGTTACCAGTTGGTATTCCCCAATGGCAAACAATATTTCTCCTGCATGGCGCAGGCTTCAGAGAAGCCTCTTCCCATATCTTGCTATAGTTTAATTTTTTTAATGTTTATTTATTTTTGAAGGAGAGAGAGACAGAGCCTGAGTTGGGGAGGGGGAGAAAGAGAGGGAGACACATTGTCTGAAGCAGGCTCCAGGCTCTGACCTGTCAGCACAGAGCCCAGTGCAGGCTCAAACTCATCAGCCACGAGATGTTGACCTGAACCGAAGTTGGATGCTTAACCGACTGAGCTGCCCAGATGCCCCTCTCTTGCTATAGTTTATTAAGTTTCAGACTGAGTCCTGGAGGCTTTCCCTAGTCATTAAAAGTCAACACCATGATTTACAGACTATCATACTCTCAAAGTGAGAATCACTGATCAGCTTTGGTAATATCAGCTTCTCTGTGTCTAAATGAGGAAGAATTAAGGGTTGTGTGGAATAACAGTAAATAATGTACACAAATATTCTACCATCACACTTCATGTACAAACACCTGGTCATAGCTAGGCTAACTCTGAAGTCCGTAACTCTCCATCGACCTGAGACCTTTCCAGAGTGACTCTGGAAAAATATCACAGCTTACATATTAAAAGCACGAAGTCAAATGCGTAAATCAGAAGTCAAGCTCCATGCCAATTATCCATGTGTCCTTATAAAAGCTATTTCGCCACTTTGTATTTCCGTTTTCTAATCTGTAGTAAAACTGACATAGTAAGTATTTGGCAGGATTGTTTTCAATGTGAAAAATGAAAATACATATATAGCACTTGAAAGAGCACCAGGCCCAGGATAAGCAGGCAATGAATGTCTGTGACTATGGCTGTTGGTACCCTAAACTAACTGAATAATGTAAGATGGGGTCAGATAAGGTGCATCATTCTCACAGACATCTACATTAAATGGTTAATAATGTGATCAAAACAGCTCACTCCATTCTACTATTTTAAGTGAGTTTTGCAACATTCAATACTTTATGCTCTATTTATTTACATTCCCTCCATACTGCTTGGCAGAAAACACTTGCTACTTGGAACTCCCTTCAGTTTTCTCTCCAGTGTTTCTCTTTATTAGTTTTGAGTGACTGTCCCTTTGGGTCACTGCCTCCTTCTGACCCCAGTAACCCATCACACAAAAATATCCACACGGTGTCTAGGTTAAAGGTTTTCTTGGTTTTCCACCTCAAAGGAAAGAACATAGCAATTAAGTATTAAACTTTGAGAGATTCATGGCACTTGGAGGTCAGTATATGACCTTTGTGTGGATGAACCTTTGGGATCATGAATGATCTTCACATGTGCATCAAGTATTAATGGGCTTTAATACCCTGAGTTACCTTAAGACACAGGTATTACATAGGAATATATTTTGAAACCATTTAAAACACTAGGGCAAAAAATGTTGGAGCAGTATGTATTAGAGGTAACATTTTCATAAAAATACATACATTCTCATCTATTACATTACTGTACTTATGACTTCTCCTCTGTTCAGTCAGAGGCATTCATTTGACTTGGGAAGTTTTAGGATTGTTGAAACAGGTATACAAAGACAAAAGGGGGATCAGCAGTCAGCTTTTGAAATCCAAAATTGATTCTGAGTTACAAGCATGGCAAGAACCTTAAAAGCCAGTTTTATCAAAAGAGTAAAGGATTTTCTAAATTCATTTAGCTTCTATTATCATATTGAAAAATGGATTTGGAGGACTACATCATAGAGAAATGTCATATTTGGAGAAGGTAATCTTTTTACTTGAGCTGTGAATTTTCAATCCTATGGCGAGAACAAGATACAATTGAGAGACATCCATGATATAAAGAAGCGGTAATTCTGCCCTTCTTCCTCGGTGGTTTGGGAGAAGTGGAATAGAGAGGTAGTGGGAAAGTTGTGTTCAACTGACTCGGAACTCAGCTGAAACCAGTCAATGGAGCCCCTTAGGAAAACCAAGATAAGTATGGGAGATCTTGAGAACATCAGGGGAACAAGAAGAAGCCTTCCCTAGCAAAGCCTGTAGGAATCTGAAACCTCGAGGTCTGACAAGCCTATATCTAGACCAGATTCCAAAACCTTCACAGTGACAGCTTACTGGTGATAATGGCAAAAGACTAGATGAATGAACCTCAGGAAGCTTACCTCTGAGGCAACTCTGGCTTCCCACAGTCGGGGTATCTAAGGGCCATAGTGAGGAGACTCGGAAGTGTTATGAGGGCCAGTGGACCCAAAGGCAGACAAAGGGGCAATGCAGAGAACAAATGACTTAACAGTCATCATGGACAGATCATGCCAGACCCAAAACCTCTTTATTAAATGTGGTCAGCAGGCCAAAATCTACAGCAGACCAGCCATGGTACGGGTAAGACCAGAGAGAATCCATGGGACAATAAACGAAACCTAATTCGTCCTCTCCTCTGCTGCCAGGACAACCAAACATCCACTCCCAAACACGCGGTCAATACAAGGCATCTGCTTATCCCAGGAGAGTAAGTGGAGCCTAACTAAATCCTCAAGCTCCTTATAGCAGAGCATCAGGAAATGGAAGAAAAATTAGAGAAAAGAAGCTTTACTTAAGTTAAATTTCTAACGAAGATAACATTTTAAGTGAAAAGCTAACATTTTAATTTTCCCTGCCAATTTTATATTAGTTCTTGACCCCGTGTGCATGAGTGTGCGCATTCCTGAGTAAGACGCTTGGGTGGATGAGAATAGGATGGCATGTGGAAGATACTAGCAACTATAGTATCGAACGAAGAGGTTGCCACACTTTATGTGGAGAGGGGGAACGCTGAATTTACTGCCAGTTAAGCAAGGCAGACCTGTGTTAGTACCACATCACCTCTCAACAAAGCAAAGTGCTGATCCTTTTATAGAGTTCAGGGAAGCAAGAACTTCTGAGATTGACAGATCTTAGAGGCAGGGTATTTAGGCACTGGTTGATCTTTAGCCATGGAAGCATAATTACTGGAGTGTGACTGTTGCTGATTAGTAGCCTTCCAGAAGGGTGAGGCTATTACAGACTGCCTGGTTTTCAAAAGCCTGTTTACTGGCTATTGATTCACTGAAACATGTTTAATACCGTATTCTGTGGTCAGGTGTTATGGTGACCAGCAAATAAGTCTTCTCCTAGGAAGAAAGTTGTCTTTGATGTTTGATTCTGAAATTCTCAATAGGACACCGACTCTATTTCTATGCCACATTTGAGTACACCGTGTAAAACTGCAACGCTGCTTACAAGAAAACACTATCTTAATATAAATTACATTATAGGCTTTCAGGCAGTTTTTGCTTAAGACCTTCTGTTTCCTAAAATCTCTGCAAAGTCAAGTGTCAAGAAAAACGTCCAACCTAAGCAATCCTGGAGAGGCTGGTGGATTATATACAGTATCGCTTTTTAGCATCAGATGTTTTCAAACAATGGAGAAATGAATAAGAATTTTTATCAGAAAAGATTAAATTATAGCAAATGGCCTGAATATAATTTCAAGAGGTTTATAAAACAAAGAGCTTATTAGAATATTTCAAATTAAAACAATTAACTAAGAAAATATTAATCCTAATACCAAGTGAAACAATATCCTTATGACATAGTGTAAAAAAGTGATAGGCTATATACCAAGTGCTTAAAAAAAAAGAGTATCACTTGATTCAAATAACATGACCATTTTCTTTTCAAAACACATCAGAGTCATTCCTCCTATGAAAGAAGACTACTAACTATGTACATTATAATAGTTGTCATTGGAGGAAATAACCTCATTACTAAGCTAGAGTTTCTTCCAACGTCACCGCATGAAAATAACTAAAAAGACAGTAACTGTTTTGTTAAGAAGTGGCTGGCCAACTAAGGCTGCTGCTTTGCTTACGGAAATTGCTCTCTGACCACATCTGTGCTGTGTTTCTCTTTGGGTTGTCTCCAATTGCTACCATAACAAATTACCACACAGTGGCTTATAGCAACACAAATTTATTGTCCCATATTCCATAGGTCACAGGTCAACACAGGTCTCCCTGGACTAATATCAAGGTGTTGGCAGGGCTTTGTCCCTTCTGGAGGCTCTAGGAGAGAATCCATTTCTATCTTCCAGGTGACACCCTTATCCCTGGCTCATGGTTCCCTTCCTTGACCTCCAGCGTCAGGAGCATAGCATCTCTCTGGCCTGTCTTCCATTCTCCATTCTCTTTTCTTTTTCTCTTTTCCACTTTTAAGGATCTGTGTGATTACATTGGGCAAACGTGGATAATGGCCCTATTTTAAGGTCACCTGATACTTCCTCTGCCATCTCAATAACCCTTCGCCATATAAACAAATCCATTCACAGGTCTTGAGGATTAAGTCTTAAACACCTTGGCAGAAGGAGCATTATTTTACCAAGTATACCCTTCTTTGCTAACACATACTATCCGGATCCCTATCAGACAGGTGAGCAAGACAGTAATGGAATCAATTTAAATCAGTCATCAGATTTTCTTTACTTGGTCATCCAAACAACCATTCAGAGAATAAGGAGGCAGGTGACCCAAGTAGGAACTCACATAGGGGCAGTTAAAAACCTTTCTTGGGATTTTCATATTGGAGACTCATCAGGAACCTATCAGAATGTAATCTAGGGAGGTAGTGTCCTTCTAACAAATTCTCTTTTGTTCTTCACTGTAGTTCAGATTGGGTTTCCTTCCTTGCCATCACAGTCTTCTGCATCATTTGCCTGAAAGTGACAGTACAGAATTCTAATACACAGGGGAGCACTTTTTTCAACCTATCCACCTCTTAAATTGGTACTAGTTGAGAGTGATATGAACAATGATTTATTGTCTAATTTACTTTATTTTCTGAGAAAAGAGTGAAAACTTCGAGAAAGGATTCATAATCTTATTTCTTAACTGAATCCCTATCAGCAGCTAAAAGGCTGTGGCACTGGAGGCTAATAAATCAGCTTAATATGGTATTGACTAATGGTTTTGTAATTTTCAAAGTGCCTGTATTGTTCTAAATCTTGTTAGGATTTTACACTGCATTGATAGGATTTCTTTTTGTAAAAAACAATATGCTCAAAACTTACTGGTGACCTTCCAATTTCGTTTCTTTGCTCAACTGAAACCATGGCAACCTGTGGATGGAGCCTTTCATTATTTTTCTGTGTTAAAGGGATCTCAATCTTCTAGGACTAACCTTCTCTCAGATAAAAATTGCTCTATGACAGATATCTAACAAGGGAGCATTTCCCTAAACCTTGAAATAGATCCAAATACATTATTGTGCATATTTTAATACCATCTAAGTTTAAGTGGTTAAAAATGTGTAATAAGGTTTCCTTCAATTCATTTTTTTCAATCGCTTTCAACGATTTACAAATTTACAAAAGCAAATTACAATTTCTTTAATATGGCATATTCTCTATTTCCATAGTAAATTATGAGAAGTAAAAATGGAACCGAAAGACTAAATTCTCTATCATGGGTCATGATCCAGTTTAACTATAATCTGAACCAGAGGATATTTTATGAGTGTGCAGCAACTTCTCAGTTATGTTAAAGCATAAAGTGCATTTTATTTATTTTAAGCATAAAATCAATCTATGGAAACTACAGAGCAATAGTTGTAATAAAAAAGGTAATATTAACAGAAAAAATGGCATTATGATGTTACAGATGGAGCTTCTGTTTGGGAATCAAGCTATTTGGGATCTGAATATACTTTGGTTGTCCATTAAAAAAACTACTGATAGAGTGCTTGCTGTATGTTGGGCTGCACACCACACACTGGGGTATAAATGGTGAAATAAAGGACAAAATCCTTAGTCCTCATTGAGTCTAATTGAGAAATAAAAAGCAATGACTACTATGAGGAATGAAATTTAGGTACAATAAGAGAAGAAAAGGAGTACAGAGGTATAGGTAGTTTGTATAAGGTTCCCCCCGCAAAACTGTCCACATCCTATCTGCTAGAATTTTTGACTACGTTACCTTACATAGCATAAAGGATTTGGCAGGTATCATTAAGGTAAGGATTTTGAGATAACGGGGGTTTATCCTAGATTACCTATGTAAGACCAATGTATTAACAAGGGTCTTTATAAAAAAAAAAAAAAAAACACCAAGGAAGGACAGAGTGGAAGGACACAGAAGGATGTAGTGACCAAGGTCCAAGAGTAGAAAAGATGCTGAACAGATGGCTGTGAAGGAGCCATAAACCAAGGAATCTCCGTGGGCTCTGGAACTGGAAAAGGCAGACACATTCTCCCCAGATCCTCTAGAAGCAATAGGGAGGGATCTGTTGACACCTTCATTTTAACTCACTGAGATCCCCACTGGACTAATGAGCTACAGAACTAGAAGGAAAAAGAGGTAACATTTCATACTATTTTTTTTCGTATTTATATTTGAGAGAAAGAGAACATGTGTCCGCCAGGTGGGGGAGGGGCAGAAAGAGATGGAGACAGACTCTGAAGAAGGCTCCAGGCTCTGAGCTGTCAGCACAGATCTTGACTTAGAGCTCGAACCGATGAACTATGAGATGATGACTTGAGCTGAAGTCCAATGCTCAACTGACTAAGCCACCTGGGCACCTCAATCATCTGTCATTTTAAGCCGTTAAGTTTACAGTCATTTGTTACAGCAGCAATGCGTATTTACAACCATTGGTAAGCTCTTGGTGCAGTCAGAATGCATCTTAGATATTATTCTGTGCATAATTCTAAATGTAGACAATATTGCTGATTTCCATTCAGTGTAACTTTCAACATTTCCAGCTCTTTCACCCTTTTTTGCCCCCATACCGAGCCTTCGTGAATTTATGTCCATGCACACACACATACCCTTCAATGCGTATTTTAAGGCTTTTCCATTCAGAAAGAGTCCCCGGCATTGCATTCCTAAGAACTTGTATTTTTCTCTGGAATTTAACTAATTTTTTCCTCTTTTCTCCTTTTCTTATGTTCAGCGTTTTTCACTGAGTGAAGTCAACAAATATCTTGCTGAGTGGAGTAAAATTTAACAGTGTAAAAAAAATAACGGAAATGTCATACATAGTGCTTAAGTTGTGTGTATCTGGGAGTGCTCAAAGTACTTTTAAGAATATATTCCATAAGGACTATGCATGTTAAATACCACACTTCAAAATTGAAATCCTTGGCAAATTGCCTTGACTGATTTCAAGTTTGTTTATTGGGAGTGGGAGAGGGAGAGGGAGAGGGAGAGGGAGAGGGAGAGGCAGAGGCAGAGGCAGAGGCAGAGGCAGAGGCAGAGGCAGAGGCAGAGGCAGAGGGAGAGGCAGAGGGAGAGGCAGAGGGAGAGGCAGAGGGAGAGGCAGAGGGAGAGGCAGAGGGAGAGGCAGAGGGAGAGGCAGAGGGAGAGGCAGAGGGAGAGGCAGAGGGAGAGGCAGAGGGAGAGGCAGAGGGAAGGAGCAAGTGAGGGAAAGGTCAGAGAGAGAGCAAGAGAGAGAATTCCAAGCAGGCTCTGCACTGTCTATGCAGAGCTCGATGTAGGGCTCAAAGTCACTACCTGTTGAGACCATGACCTGAGCAAAAATCAAAAGTGGAATGCTTAACAGACTGAGTCACCCAGGCATCCCTTGACTGATTTTTTAAAATTTTTTTATTCCATGTACTGAAGAATCACTTGATCTGACAAGTTTTTAATCACCTACTCCAGGATCTAAATCTAAAAATCTCAAAAATGATTCCACCTCATGTGGCCAATTCACACACACAAACTAGTGACAGTGTATACTAGGTAAGTCCATTCATTAGAGTTGCTCATGTATGTGAAATAGAACATTAAAAGAGTCATTTCTCCAAAAGAGCAATTTTACAGTGTATTATGTATGCAATCCCCATGCCTTAGAGAAATCTACTAAAGAGATCACTTTGGAGTATTTCCTCTAAGCCATGAATTTCCTTCCTATACAAGGATTTAAAGAATTTGTCTGAAATAAAATAAATGAGTATGTGATTCTTTACTTTTTAATGGTATCAAGCAAATCTGACTGGGATCAGGTTTTTCTTTCAATTTGATAAAATGGTAAATTTTCAATGATCCCTTAGAAGTAAGAGAGCAAAGTTTTCTACTTAAGAAAACAATACTTTTGAGGGCTCTTCGAATCCTTACAATATAAATGTCTTTCTCTTTTTTTCTCTCTTTCTTAGCCTCTGCGCCCTTTCATTGTTATCCCATTGTCGAGTGACCCTGCAAACCAGAACAGAAAATTACTGCACCAGGACAAAAAATTACTCTTAAAGTTTGAGAAGCATGTTGGGTGTTCACAATACAAACCTAACTCCTCACCTGTGGTGAAACCTTCGATTAATTAGCAACACAGAGATAAACTTAGAGTTTATTATGCACATACTGCAAATACTTTGATAAAAGGTAAAATAACCAATAAAACAAAAATATTTTTGGTATTTGAGATGTTTAGGGATTTGTTGTCACTTCATTTATCCAGATGGGATAGTTATTTTATTTTTTTTTAATTTTTTCTTTTTAACATTTATTTATTTTTGAGAGACAGAGACAGAGGGTGAGCAGGTGAGGGGCAGAGAGAGAGATGGGGATACAGAATCTGAAACAGGCTCCAGGCTCTTAACTGTCAACACAGAGCCTGATGCGGGGCTTGAACTCACGAACCGTGAGATCTGACCTGAGCTGAAATCGGCCGCCCAATGGACTGAGCCACCCAGGCACCCCTGATACTTATTTTAAACAAGTGAAGCATGAGTCTTTTTCCTTTAAAAAACTAATAAACACACCAAAAACCAAAGATCATTAATAAAATCTAGGATTTGTTGAAAATACTCCTGTATACAGAGAGAAATAAAAAGACCGGTCATGGTCAATCTGTTTTAAAGTTAAATCAAGTGTCAGGGCACCTGGATGGCTCAGTTGGCTCAGGGCATTATTTTAGGGTTCATGAGTAGGAACTCCACAGAGGGTTCTGTGCTGATGGTGGAGAGCCTGCTTGAGATTCTGTCTCTCCTCTCTGCCCACCACTCCCCTCCATGCCTCCCCACTTGGGCTCACATCCACTCTCTCACTCTCTTTCTAAAAAAACCAAAACCAAAACAAGAAACTTTAAAAAATTAAATCAAGTGTTAAAACTTACCTTGAAAAGGCTGCTGTGCCTAAAGATGATAAACTGTGAAGCGTTCGTTTGAAAAATACGCCATGTTCTTTAAAAAGCATCTTTAAATATTAAACTAATCGACATTCCAAGGCCCTGTGACTTACTGCTGATATTATCAAGGAGTAACTGATACATTACTGCAGAGTGCTAAGGAGACACTAGGGATCCTTAAAAACTATTTTTTCAAATGTTGAGTTGTCACAGTGTTCCTAGATGGAATCTTAATTTGAATCCTCTCCGTTTTTTTTTAATAATAAAAATATTTTGCATTGAATCTGTCTTCTACTGGCAATACTGCCAGTTTGTACTGATTTTTGGCACATTTTCCCTCTTAATTGCCTTTCCATATTCTATAGCATTATTATGCACTGATTTCAAATAAAAGTAAATGGTGATTAAACACTTTACACCCTGAAGAAAGGGAATTTGAAAGCCTTTTGGAAATGGAAGCAATCCTTGCAGACTCCAATAAAATAAGAAAAAAAATAATTTACTATTGGGCATTTTAAGAACGAAATTTATTTCCAGCATCTGTGATTGCAGTTTTCCTTAACTAAAAACAACTCTTGATTCATGTTTAGAAAATGTTTGCCTTTGTGACAAACTCTACATAATAATTATATTTCATTTCAAAAAAGATTTGGGAAGGTAATTCGTGGATGTGGCGTGTTCATTTTATAACCACCCATGTGTGAATTCTATACTACTGTTCCATAAAGTTACAATTTTTTTTCAGAGTACCTATATGAAATCTTACTTTTCCTTTGTTTATAAAAAAATAAATGTCATTAGCTGATTATCCTATTTTTCATAAAATTCTTATGTTAGAGAATCTGACTTAATAAATACAGCAATTATGTTCAGGAGGCAAATAGCAGCCTTTTTAGTTTGCATGAAGAAGTAGTAAGGAGGATAGAGTTGCTTCCCCAGCCTATTGTTTGTTTATGTCAAAAACTTAAATTAACTGCTGGTTTTGAACTCATTGCCATGTATTTAAATCAATCAGGGAACAATCAGAGTGTCAACGCAAATGTATTTAAGATTACAAGATAGATTCAAAGATTTATTACTAGGATCTAAGTTTTCTATTAATTCAAAAAGACTGTAATGAGAATTAGATTATCCTGGCCGACTGGTGCCCTAATGATATTCTGGTATGTCAAGTTTCTGATCCTAAAACTGTGAAGAAAAAGGAAACGTTCATAAGGCATGCTGTCATAATATATTTGTCTTAATACGGATTTGACAATATATGAGCTTGTCCTGTTAAATCTATGAAATTCATTTTTATCTTTTCTTTCCACACTCCCTAATCCCAACAAGTTTTCCCATTAGTCTTAGAAATCTTTTAGTCTATTTCACAAGACCAAGTTTTAGCTTGGGAAATGTATAACATTCATCTGTCTGGCTTCAGCAACTAAACTAGCTAAACCGAATAGCTGAATAGGTACACTTATAAACTGGTCCCTTCCAGGGACTTCAAAAAGTCTTGTCAAATATTCTTAGAATACTCCTAAAATGGTACTGTAGGCCATAAGGAAAACCCCAATGTATTTCCAAATGTCGATTTTCTACTGTTTTCACTATTGGAACATAGCTCAATAAAACTAGAAATTAAAAGCAAACTTTAAATAAAAAAATATTTTGGGGAGAACAATTTTCCAAAAATATTTTGGAAGAAAGGAGAAATTAGGATAGAAATTTTAGACTATTTCACATAAATGAAAATGAAAAAATATCCTTTGTCAAAAAAATCTATTGGGGCTAAATTTGTACGCAAGAAAAAATTAAAAGCTTTGTGAATCTTCTTTCATTGAATGAGAAAGCATAATATGAAGTAAATTCACTCCAAGAAGTTAGAAAAGCAACAAATAAAAATGAGAAAAGTAGGAGAGATAACAAAGATATAGTTAGATAAATTTCCTTAGAAAACAGAAATATTACTTTTTAAAAAAAACAGGAAATGTTTTTAAATAAATGAATATATTCATGATTGGCAAACATTTTCTACGAAAGCTCACAGAGTAAATATTTTTTAAGCTTTGCAGGCCAGAGGATCTCTGTAGCAACTACTCGAATCTCTCAGGGTAGCATGAAAGCAGTCATAGACGACATGTAAGTGAATGGGTGTGGTGATGTTCCAATTCAACTTTATATAACTATGAACAGCAGACAGGATTCGGTTTGCTTGAATAGTTGGCTGACTTACAAATTAAACCAAGCTTTCTCAATAAGGATCCCCATTAGTTTTCTAGAGTGACAGTAGCATTCAGGACATGAATACCTATCAATATTCCTTCAGCACTCAGAGGAAACAAAGCAAAAGAAAACCGCAAATTATCCAAGTAGTAAAAAGAGGTGTGTACCATAGACTATTTTATAAAATTTATACATATTTGAAGATAAAACATAGGTCTAAAGGAAAACATTATCCCTCTTGCTGAAACCTAGGACCTTGAAAATACTGAACGCATTAGGAACAGGCACTGGAAAATTTCAAAAAGCAGGGATGACAATTTCTGGCAAAACTAAACTCTCAAAACAAGCAAGGAAGATATACAGTATTAGAAGAGAAGATATATGTAGCAACTTGTATGTAACAACTGGTCCCGGAGTTACAATTTTTATAAAAGAGTAAAAATATCTATGTAATTTTCTGTATATAAACAAGCACTATGATCAATTCAGGTTTATTGTTTTCACACAACCATTACCATTATTTGAATATGTCTTTCTTTACAAATTCTTTGATTATCTGAAAAATCTAAGATAAACAACAAAAAATCAAATAAATAGAATTTAGGAGACTACCCTTTGGGTAAACTAGTATTAAATAAGTACTTCTTATTTTAAATCAATAACCCATAAAAGCATTTTAAGAGGATGAGAAAAGTAAGAGGAATAAGCCAAATGACAAATGTATATAGTCAAGATGAATAAAAATATAAAACTATGAGAGACCAAATATTTGGCAAAATGAAGACCTGTCATGATCTTGATGAGAAAAATTCCATATTGCTAAAAAATATCTATCTTTAATCAATATCTAAATTCCAATTGTGATTACATTACATTAGTATTTGGAGTTGGGAAAACTGATTCTATATATAATATGAAGGAACAAAAATGACATTAGCCTACATTTATGAAAAGATTCTCTGACCAGCAGCAAGGACTGTGGTTGGCAGTCTCCAATTGTTAGCTCCTTTAGGGTCCACCTCAGCTTTTGAGTTGAGAGCACACTGTTCTTATATTACCCCCAGAAAGTAATTAAGTAGCTCAGATTCCTATGTCACTCACCACTGCTGCCACCTAATTGTTTTCTAAGCGCCAAACTATCGCTATATAAAAGTCTTGAATGACTAGCTGAAGAAAAACTTGGACTGGTTTACAGATGACAGCTCAGAATATGAGACAATTTTGCAAAGGGACAATGGCTATACTATACAAACTCTCAGGAAGGACTTTAAGAGTGGAGAGAGAAAATCTTCTCAGTGGCCAGAACTTAGAATACACCTCATCATCACTTTATGTCAAGTAAGTAATTACCACAAGTTACAAGATTATACATATAGATATCGATATATATATACATACACACATATGTATATATGTAGATATATACATATACACATATATATGTAGCTATATTACATATATAAGTAGATATATACATATACACATGTATGTGTAGATATATTACATATATATGTATATATTTTCTATATACACATATGAATATATATCTACATATATGTGTAATATGTATATATCTATATGTAATATGTATCTATCTATAGATATATCTACATATATGTTTTTTTTTTTTTCACAACTGGTATCAAATGGCCTCATCAGCTGATCAAGTTTCTAGGAGGAGAAACATTGGGAGACTGGACACAAAAAGTATGGAGTAATGGTGTGTGGATAAATAGCCAAGTGGAAACTAAATGAGGGTAACTTTGTATCACCGTGATGACAGGGGCAGCAATACAGTGGTCAAGGCAGCAGAGATGTATGGTAGTGTGGGCTCCACAACATGGGCCCCCTACTTATCAAGGCTAACCTAGCTGTTTTTGCCTTTGAATGCCAGCCAGAGAAACCAACAATGAGCTCTTGGTATTATAGCCTTCCTCATAAAGATTCCTGGAAGAACCAAGGGTATATTCGTTCAGATATAAACATCTCTTCTGGGTAGGGGATTTTCTTTCTTGCCCACAGTATCTTAGCCAGCATCATTATTGGTAGCCATTTAATTAACACTTCGGATATTTAGAAAAATGAAAAATATATGGTGACAAAACAGTATCAGAGCCCATAATCAGTGAACTACATATGTAAGTATATAGAAAAAATTGTCCCAAATAAATTACAGTGATGATGTGAGTGGTTCTTTTTTATGTGGATTTTCCATTCATTTTTTTCCCATGCTGCAGGCTGATTTTCATATAAGAAATATCAAATACTCTATTATTTTAAAATTTAAATATAAAATTATAAATCATTAGTTCTCACTCGGACAGCTATCCGTGAATGCCACAGTAGTTTTATATTCCATCTTGTAGTCCAAATAAAGTTGTGAATTTTGTAGATCATCTCTACAATGGCCATAGTTCCATTAGAACATGTTGGATGTCATTCGTATGCTTCCATCTCTAACTACTGTACCCAACAGGGATGAAGTGTGCAACGCTCCAGTCCTGGATCTATTTGAAGGATTACTGCTAAATAAAAAGGCAAGGGCTCAAGTTTATAGCTCCTTCTCAATCTTCTTCAGCAGAGAAGCTACACTATTAGATGAAAATTCACTCTGTTTAAAAAAAAAAAGTTCCTGTATTATATATGTATTTTTTATCTTCTCCCAATCTTTTTCACAAAAAGGCTGTCAAAAAGTATAAAATTTTATCAATTGTATATAAAGTAAGCAATGCCAATAAGCCTATGTCCCTGGGGATCCATAGACTGCCTAACAGCTGTGAATCTCTGTGACTGTTATCTAAAAGCAATATTCAAAAGGCTCCTTGGGGACAAAAGAATATAGGATAGGAATTGCTTGTTAGTACATATTTGTTGTAAGGGGTACGGTAAGCCAGATATGAATTTCTTGTTTAGCAGCTACACAGCTAAGTATGTTTTCTAATCAATGGTCAGTAACATTAACATTTCCTCAAGCTTTATATTGTTGCAAAGAAAGAAATAGGTGTCATTTTATGCCCACAAGTGTGTGCCTACAGCTCAAAGCTGAAACTGCCTGCTTTCCCTGAAGATTTATCATTTTTATGTCTTTCTCTTTTCCCTTTACTGAGTTCATTTTAGAAGGAGGTAACAGAAATAACCATTCACTAATCTTATTTTTATCTAAAATTCTAAAGCATTATAGTGTGGAATTAAGATGTAGATGGCTTTTGTAAGTAGAAAAACAGACCAACTCTCCATTTCCAAGAATCAAGATTAATATGATAAATGCTTTCTCATTAAAATGAATATATTTAATTCAGATGACACTAATCAACCGTACACCACCTCAATTATTTCATTACGATGCAAGATTAGGTATTTCTTTTTCACATTGACCTCCTTTTCCCAGACTAATATAATAAAGATTGATTTAAGAAAGGAAAACCATGTATGTAAAAATATGAAATTCTTAAATATATACAGTTCAAAGGACACAGTATCTACATTTTTTCCTACTAATTAAAGTCTCAGTCAGTTTTACAGACCAGTATTTAATAGATTCAAGCATATTTTCTAAGCATCTCCATATATTGTAGAAATAAAGTGAGTATTACTTTCCCTACACAGAAATTTTAACTATGCCATTTTATTTTCACTTATTTAATATCACGGTAGGTACTGCATAAATTAATAGTGCTGGATGTGGATAAAGCCTTGTAAAAAGCATTGTCTTGAACTATAGATGTTTTCACCCACCACTTGAGACTTACTTTGTAAGCTAAAAGAAAAGCTGTATCAGCAAATTACAAAATGCTATTTGCTCTGTTACCCTGTACAGACAGCATCTGTCTAATCCTGTTTCCAGGGAAGCCGGAGTTATGAAAAAATAGAAAGAACAGTAGCAACTGCTAATAGACCAGGCTTAGGCTCTCTTGGAATAGGACAAGTAAGTTTCCAAAGACTAAAAGTTTCTAGAGAGTAGTCAAGGCTGCTTCCTACCTCCTTTCAGCAAAATCAAAAGGATCCAATTATCTAAAAGGTCGACTCAGGCTTGTTGAAGAATCCAAACTAGCAATGGGTTAACCAAGATAGAAGTTTTTTGTTGTTGTTGTTTTGTTTTTGTTTTTTTCAAATAACAGCCTAAACTAGATATTCCAAAGATTAATAGCAGTTACAACTGGCTACTTTGTTGTGCTACCATCCTTACGTGTGATGTCCTCACTGTGGTCAAGTGATAACTCGAACACAAACACTATGCCTCCCTTCCAGCTCAATGGAAAGAAAAACAGGAGGATTCCTCCTCCAAAGAAGCACCTTCTCTTCTAAGAAACCTCAAAGAATATTTTCACAGGACTCTAAACTATATCGCATTGTCCAGAACTCTGTCACATAGCCATACTTAAATGTTACCGAAGAGGCAAAATATAGTTAGTTCACCGTATACCCAGATAAAAATCAAGAGTTTTGCTACTGTAGTATGAAGGGCAGATAGCAGTCCTTGTCACAGTTACAAACTTTGAGAGAATTGCTCTTATTTCTCTTTTTGAGACCGAGGCAATAGTATTAATGCAGATGTATACAGAATTTGGTAAGCAGAATGTGAAAACACAGAACAAACACAGAATATCAAGGGGAGCTTCACTTTTCATTGCTTAAATTGCTTATATACATTTTTGTATTAAACTAAATGCAATTAAAGTTTTCCTTTCAGGGGTGTCTGTGTGACTCAGTCAGTTAAGTGTCCAACTCTTGGTTTCAGCTCACATCATGATCTCATGGTTCTTGAGTTTGAGCCCTGAATGGGGCTCTGTGCTGACAGTACAGAGCCTGCTTGGGATTCTCATTCTCCCTCCCTCCATCCCTCTCTCTCTAAATAATAAATTTAAAAAAAACAAAATTTTCCTTTCAAATGGCTTATTCTTTTTCATTCTCTTTGAACTACATAGGTAATTGCATCTTTCCTTCCTAAGAACCTAATATTATATAATATGCTTTGAATATCATGTAAAGTATTTTATATAAAACAAAGAAGGAAAAACACTAAAACTTGAAGATGTTTGGACTAGGAATGAGTAGCAGATCTCAACTATTTAGCCCTGTTCATATGACCAAAAAAAGTGGTATTCTTCCCTTAACTCCAAACTACTTGCCTCTTTACTGTCTCTTTCATATACAAATATATAAGCTTTCAAATATATTTGTGGATCCCTCTTATTATTGTAGTATGTTTGAAAATATATTACTTATTTATATTTTATCAAATTCTTAATACATGAGGCAATAATTATGTGGATAAAATTATATTATATAAATATATGAAGATAATAGTTTATTACATATGATTGCTGAAAAATCTAGATAAGCACAAGAAGCATAAAAGAAATAAAAATCCATAACCTCCCATAATGCATGTATCCTATGTGTTGATATATAATTTGGAATATTTTATTTCGTTTCAAATTTTGTTCCTTCTTTACGCATTTAAAACAGTATGGAGGCTTCACCTCACTTGAGAAGACAGAGCAAAGCAATACTTGGAACAAGGTATGCATCATAACAGACACTTAGATAATTTATGACACTGAGATTTAAAACCAATGCAGTAAGGGGGAGGAAAATAAAAAAGATTTATTCTTCAAGTTAGGATTGTGGTAAGAGCTTGACTGATGATACCAGTTTTAAAGTGCTGAGTTTTCATATTTGTGTGGGTTTTGTTGTTTTTTTCCTGCTAAGATAGTTATAGCAGTATGAAGTTGAGACGAGTGACAGCGTGGATGGATGGCCAGATTCCAAGGTAATGCTGGAACTCCTCTGTGACCTTTTAACAGTAATCTGAACCTACCTTGTCAGAACGTGTGTTCGTAAAATGTCCTCCCAGACTTCCCACTAACCACGCATCATTCTCTTTGGGCCACAAGACTGTCTTTGAAGAGACATCAAAGCACACCATGTGACTTGAAGGACTTTGTGACTCAGAACCCACGATTCTATTCTCATCCACTTTATTACTATCTGTAGCAGGTCATACAGACCTAACAAAAATTGTTCGATTGTGAATATGGGTGATACCATGACTGCTGGAGAGAAAAAGTGTTATAACTCCATAAAAAACACTAACCTATTTAAGGAAAGAAGTGATGGTCCATCACAGTTCTCTCTCTAATGAGTGCTGCCATCTAGTACATGACAGAATGTGTACATGTGCATCCATCAATTACTATGCATTTCCAGAGATATATAATTTTTTTTACTTTTCTTTAAATCTCTTACATTGATACCTTAATTATAAAAAAAAACAAACCAGAAAAACCGAAATAAGAGGGAAAAAAAACCCAGAAGTCCCCTTATTGAAACAGTTAGAGAAGTTCTGGAAATCCTGCTACTCTAGACTACTTGTGGCCAAAGAGAAGTCTTTGTAAACTTTGATTAAGGTAGAGGAATAAATGACCCAAAAATTCAAAAGGATTGACTACTTCTGGTGAGGATTAATCTAGGAAGGCTTTTTAACAAAGTCGGTATTTTTGGCAGACTTTGAAAAATAAGAGTATATTTGAATTTAGTTTAAAACCATAACCTCCTAAGCAGAGACGGCTAAAATCCAAAACGAATTAACGGCAAAGATAGCAGGATGCTTCTACTGAAAGGTTCATAGCTCAGTAGTACCCTTACTCAGCTCTAAGAGAGACAAACTGTTGGCCACCCTAGTACTTTAAAGGGTCCACACATCAGAGACACACACACAAATCGAGTTCTTCTATCGCATCACAGAGGCTAGGTTCCCTCAGGGTCCAATGCTCAGGGCGAACACAAAAACTTACATGCCCTAAACATCTGTTCCCTCGTGTCCAACACGGAAACCCTTTCCCAGATCTTTTCTTCAATACAAAACAATTTACAAGTTTACTATGTCCCAATGCCAGAAAGGTTTAAAATTTGTGCCACATCCAGTGCGAAAGATAAACATTGCTTCAGAGTTCAGGCAGAATGTGAAAAGCAAAAACATTTAAAGAAAAGACAAATCAATACACCTCTGAAATGATTTCCATCGGCACAAATCCAAGCAGGTTCTGCCTCAGGTTCTACCGAGACAACGTCTTAGTACTAACTCCAAGTATTCATCTTTTGCTTCCTTTAACATTTCAACTTACAATTCCAGAGGTACGGAGGGATTACAGTAGGAATCTCCCAAGTTGCACATGGCAGGTAAGGAATATTTTGCAACATTACAAAATTTTTGTTACTTTTAAATTGGTACATGTGTAGTCTAAGGCACAACATGATTTACATTGGTGAGCAGACACTAAACACTAGAATTTCAAAAAGCTTATTTTGTATATTTAAGAGTTAATCATAATTTTAAACATCAAGTTAACTGACCTTTAATTTTGTTTTAAAATTATTTCCAACACTTACAAATTGTATTTCGTCCTGATATTTCATCATATCGTTATCAGTGTAACTGACATTTGATAAGTTTTTTCAGGTGTCTATCAGTGATTTGACTTTTGTAAGCATGGCAAAATGATCACCCCAGTAAGTCTTGTTCCCATCTGTCATCATACAAAATTTATTAGTGACCATATTCCCTTCGGTGTATATCCTCATGTTTTATTTTTGCCCCACCAAGCTCCCTCCACTCTGGCAACCACCCAGCTATTCTCTGTATCTGTGAAGCACCACGTACATGTACCTTTTCAAGTTAGTGTTTTTGAGGGCACCTGGGTGGTTCAGTCAGTTAAGGATTCAACTTCAGCTCAGGTCATGACCTCATGGTTCATGAGTCCAAGCCCTGCATCATGCTCTGTGCTGACAGCTCTGAGCCTGGAGCCTGCTTCAGATTCCGTGTTTCCCTTTCTTTCTGCCCCTTCCCTGCTCATACTCTCTCATTCTCTCTCTCAAAAAAGAAATAAAAAATTAAAAAAAAAAAACTTAATGTTTTTGTTTTCAACTAGACACCCAGAAGGCAGTTGGCTGGATCATATAGGATTGCTCATTTTTGGAGCAACCTCTATATGTTTTCTGTAGTGGTTGCACCAATTTACATTCCCACCAATAATGTGCGGGAGGGATCCCTTTTTCCCACGGAGTCACCAACACTTGTTATTTGAAAGCCATTCTAATACTTGTGAAGTGGTATATCATTGTAGTTCATGTGCCCTTGAGAAAAATGTGTATTCTGCAGTTGTTGGATAGAATGTTCTGTATGTGTTAAGTCCATTTGCTCAGGTATTGTTCAAATCTGCAGTTTCCTTATTGATTTTCTATCTGGTCAGTCGATCAATGAGAGTGGAGTAGTAACATGTACTACTATTGTATGGCTGTCAATCTCTCCATGCCTGTTAATATTTGCTTTATGTACTTACTCTTATAAGACTACATATGAACAATGGATCTTCTTGTTGGGTCAAACCCCTTTATCATTATGTAGTACCCCTCTTTGTTACTACAGTCTTTTTTAAAAGTATGTTTTATCTGATAGGAGTAAAGCCACATTAACCTTTTCATTTCCATCTGCACAGAATACCTTTTTCCACCCCTTCATGTTTAGTCTGTGTGTGTCTATTCCCGAAGTGCTTCTCTATGTGTGCTTTTTTGTTTATTTGTTTTTAAACTGTTCAGCCACTGGGTCTTTGGAGAAGCCAGACCATTTACATTTAACGTAATTACTGATACAGATCTATTTGCTACTCTGCTCCTGGTTTTGCAGACTGCTTTTGTAGTTCCTATCCACCCTCTCCTCTATCTTCCTTTCTGTTTGGTAACTTAGTTTACTGTCATGTTTTAATTGATTTCTCACTCTATTGCATATTTACTCTAAGCTTTTGCTCTGTGGTTATTCAGAGGATCACATATCATCCCATGTTTCTAACAGTCTATTTGAAATCAGTTTTAACTTAAATATGAACATATTCCCAAACTCTACATTGTGACATCACCTCTACGATTTAGGTTTTTGATGTCGTGTTTTACATCTTTTCATTTTACATACAGCTTGATTAACCATAGCTTTGATTTTACCACTCTTGTCTTTTGACCTTTATAGTACCTTTCATAAGTCAATCTACTACCTTACTATATATTCACGTTTTCCAGTTAGATTCTTGCTTTATTGTTTTCTTGTTATTAGTGCCCTTTACGGCTGAAAAAAGTCCCTGTGATGTTCCTTATAAGGCTGGTTTAGAGGCGATGAACACCTTTAGCTTCTGCCTGTTTGGAAAATTCTCTCCTTTAACTCTGAATGATGATCTTGTCAGGTACAGTTTTTTTGTTTCAGCACCTGGAATAGGTCATGTGATTCTCTTCTGGCCAAAGTTTCTGCAGAGAATTCTGTATTTAACAACTTGGTTTTCTCTTTCTTTGAAGATCCTCTTTTTTCATTTTGACATTTTAATTATGTGTTTTGGCGAGGAGGTCTTGGGGTTCATCTATTTTTAAATTCTCTGGGCTTCTTTGACCTGGGGGGGTCTATTTCCTTCACTAGGTTAGGAAAGTGTGCAGGCATTTTCTTGCTCTTCTGCTTCTGGGACCCCTATATCGTGAATATCATCGTGCCTGATGTTGTCTCCTAAGTCCCTTAAATTATCTTTTATTTTTATTTATTTATTTTACTTCTTTTTGTTTCTTTGTCTGGGTGAGTTCTATTCCTTTGTCTTCCAGTTCACTCATCTGATCTGCTTCACACAGTGTGCTGATGAACGCCTCCAGTGTATTTTGTTCCTCTATTTTTCAGCTCAGTCACTGCAGTTTGGTACTTCCCTGTGTACTCCATCACTTGGTTGAAGTTCTCACAGAGTTCTTCCAATTTTCTCAAGTGTTTGGTGAGCATCTTTAAGACCATTACTTTGAATTCGTTATCAGGTAGATTACTTACCTCTATCAGTAAGGTCCGTTTCTGAGGTTTTGTCTGTTTTTTTTTGTTTGTTTACAACACATTTCTGTTTTCTCATTTTACTTCACTCTGGGTTTATTTCTATATATTAAAGAAAACAGCTACCACTCACACTTTCAAGGTGTGTCCTTGCATAGGTAATGATCCTTCTCCTGCACCCTTGCCCTTATTCTCAGTAAGACCCCATTATTGAGGGTGCACAAAGACCTATCAGTGACCCAAGAGCAAGAATCTCACTTTACACCTCGTTTCAGGGTGATGGAAGTCACCTCAGGCAGCAGCTTTTAAAGTAAGCCAATCATGACTATCCTTTGGGACCACAATCGTGAAAACTACTAGCCTCCCAATTGGGAGATCTGGACACGTCCCCCACGAGACAGCTATGAACATCAGAGCTCTAAACAGTGTGTAAGGTCATTTCTGAGATGTCTCGTTAAGTTGTAGCAAGGCCAATGGGGTGTACAAAGATGACGTTTGTCTGCTTACATTCCATACCTATGCAGTACCCTGGGAGTGGTGACCTGCCAAGAAAGGTCTTTTTATTGTTAAAGTCCTTGGGACTCAAGCCCACCAGGCCCAGGCAGCTAAAGGGTTTCTGTTGTGTGGTCAGCCTGCACCCATTGGCTTTAGAAGGGCAGGTATCAAGTGTAAAGGCTGGGGCAGCAGGGAAAATGCCTGTGGGCTTCGGCAGTGCATGTAGAGGAACACCCTATATGCATGTGCACACAGGCCCAGGATGGGCACAGAAGAATGCTGTGACCACTCACCCTTGCCAGTCCCAACCAGGGAGTGGGCAATCTCTGCAAGGGTCACACTCTCAGACCTTAACAAGGCAGTAGGAAGATGCCGCACACCCGAGTTACCTGCTTGCGCTAACAGGTTAGGTGGAGAGCACGCAAGGTTTCTGCCTATCCACAGAGCCCCAAATGCCCCCTGCGCTCCAGGACATGCCTTTGGCCAATCAATCTCATTTATGTAGAATCCAGATGATTTTCAAACGGGTGCTTTTGCACTGGATCCCCAGGAGACAGAGAGACCACACATGAGACCTTTATAAGGAAAATTTCAGTTTCCTATAGCACTTTGAGTCCCTTTGACAACAGCCTTATTAGTTTTCTAAGCCAGACCCAAGGGTCAGGATGCCTGATGTGGAGCACCAAGCCCTAGCTTCTCTGGGACAAACACCAGACTACTGAGATCCTTCTCTACTGTGAGCCCCTGGGGCAGGAGTGAGACTGTCTCCACCTAACCCACCTGTGTCAACGTAGCTACCCTTTTATCTTTTGTTGTGGAGAACAGTTCATCTACTTTCAGATCTCTTTCGGAGGGAAATGATACATTGGTAGCTGTTAGGTCTGGTGTGTCCATGAGAAAAGGTGAGTTCATGATCTGCCTATTCTCCCACCTCAGACCACTCTTCTAATTTTTAATAACTATGATTATATTTTGAAATAAAGACAGACTTCTATAAAATTACATGAAAAGCAATTTTTGAGTTTTTCTGTTTCATTTAATCCTAACTTTTGAGGACTCTATGTTCAAATCAGGTGAACTCCAAATAAAATGCTTAATTTCTTCATCTTTTAGATCAATGCTCTCCGTTAATATTTGTTTTGAGTTTTTCTGTTTCATTTAATTCTAATTTTTGATGACCCTATGTTCAAATTAGGTGAACTCCAAATAAAATGTTTAATTTCTTAATCTTTTCAATCAATGCTCACCATTAAAATTTTCACCATTAAAATAATCTACCAAATTAATATTTTCTGCATGCCCTGGCCCATACATTACCTATCAAGAATATGTAGCTATTAAGTCACTCATGTGGCTGATAAAGCACATTTTGACTTTAATTAATTTTAATTTGAATAATCATGTGTGATTAGTGGCTACTGAATCAAATAGCACAGCTTTGGAGTATTACTTCCTACTCACACAAATTTGCTGAAATAAAGGCAAACACAGTAAACTTGATAAAATAATTATGTAGTAATTTTAACTCCCGAACTCCCCATCCCATTATCAGAACACCTAGAAATGCATAAAATAATTCTCATCCTTACTATTTGGCCCATTTTAAATTTTATAAAACAAAGCTTTGTATGTATTTTTCAGAATCACTGATTTGAAAGAAAATCAAAGGAGAAACATAAAATTTATTTACTATACAGCTTAACTTACATCTCTTAAATACTTGGATATATGGCATGTTGCCTGTCCTTTTCTGTTTTCTCCTTCCTAGAAAGAAGAGATTATGGAGGATAAGACTGAAGACATTACCCAGAGAGTAGATGAATAGAGTTCTAGGCCATTCCAGGCTTGGATAGTATTTGAAGAATAATGTGCTGATCAAAAACATTAGAACTATAGGATACCATATTCTATAAAAAATGATGTGGTATAGAATAGGAAGGCAAGCTCTGAGGCAGGACCAGACTAGAAAAAGAGCAGAAACAAGGGTCTATGCATGACATGCAAAAGGCTCAAAGTATTGACCATGTAAACGAGAATAAAAAAATAACACACATCGAAGACAGAATTTACAAGTTGTTCCTTAAAAAAAATATAAGGGCTAAAGATAGTGGTGTTAAAAGAAAAAGCACTGGCATTTTTGAAATCCTCACTTTGTGGTAAAGGCATGGCAACTGCCAACAAAGTCCCTGAATAAGGTTCTAGTTTCACTTAATGGCTCTCTGGGAAACGAAGCATTGTTGTTTGAATTCTTTGAGCATTTATTTTGTCATCTGTAAAAGAAAAAAAAGCACACATACCTCTGTGGATGACTTTGAGAATGACAAGAGATAGCATGGGTGGAAGTGTTTAGTACAATCCTAACTACTGTGCCAAGTATAATGGAAGAAATAATTTTCATACTAATAATGGGAATTGTTATCCATTACATGATTCAACTTAGGCTAAGGTTTTTATTTTTCTTTCTTTCTTTTTAATATTTATTTAGTCTTCAGAGTGAGAGACAGAGCCCAGGGAGGGGCCAAGAAAGAGGGAGACACAGAATCTGAACAGGCTCTAGACTCTGAGCTGTCAGCACATAGCCCGATGTGGGGCCCGAACCCATGAACCGCGAGATCATGACCCGAGCCAAAGTTGGATGCTCAACCAGCTGAGCCACCCAGGAACCCCAAGATTTTAATATTCAGAAAAATCATACACTTAATGATTTTGTTTTATTAAAAATAAAAACTAACATCATTTTAGATCCTAAGTCTGTAATTTCTAAGGATTCCAAAACTAGGCAACCAAGGCCAGAAATAGGACACATATGATCAATTGTTCTGGAAAGAAAAACAGTAAGATTTGCAGTTTGTCATGCATTTATAAAGGTTATTATTTCTATTCATTCATTGAATTCATTCTCAGTTTAGGTAACTATTTGTCATGGCCTAAATGGTTACCACCAAATGAGCAGGTAGCTCCAAAGACAGATACAGAAAGAGACAGAGTTTTTTTTTTTTTTTTCATTTTAAGAAATCTCTACACCCAACATGGGGCTCAAATGCATGATCCTGAGGTCAAGAGTTGCATGCTTTTCTGACTGAACCAGCCAGGAGCCCCGAGGCAGAGAGATTTCTCAAGTCCATGTTATCTAGACCATATCATGCATACTTCAAGAGGTTTCTGAAATAGACTATATTCTGTTTCTTCACCTTTGAAAAGATTTCTTACATCAGAGTTAGTAAAATACAAAAATTCCCATCTTTAATTCCCTTTAGGTCAAAATTAAACTACAGAGTCCATTTGATCAAACATATAAAAGAGGAAAATTGAGTAATAAAATGCTGGGGTTTAGAGCTTATACAATTGCCAAAAAGCACTTGTAGACATCATAGGATTACCTATGTTCATTTTGTTGATACACAGTATCGAGAATTATAGTTAAAGTTATAAGCTCTATTACAGTTACATCAAAGACATGTTTTGTAAAGACTTTAAAAAAGCAGCCTAACAAGCAGATAAAGTCAATAAATTTATAAATATTTTTAATGCCACATATATCATCAGAAACTATATCCAGGCTATTTTAAGCCTATCTGGACATTTTAGTAACTGAAAAAGCTCTCTAAAATTGTTAAAATCATTTTCAGTAACTGTATTAACACCTTAAAGTTACTAGTTAATGAAAATCTCCTGTGCACCAGATAATGTCTTAAACACATCATTTGGAAAAACAAAAAACAAAAAAACAAAACCTCAAAGCGGTAGGTTTGAGCCCCATGTTGGATAAAGATTACAAAAACAAACAAAAAAAAAACCCACCCAAGAATACTTTTTAAAGCCAGTAACAACTCTTTTTTTTCCACCAAAAAAGAAAACAGAGAGGCTTCAAATCACTCTAGATATATGCACAGCTAAAAGTAAAATTTCAAAAGACAAACAACACTCCCAGTAACGCCACTCAACAGCCTTGTTCTGACCCCACCATCTCAAGAAAGAAGTAGTTGTGAAAACCTACCACTTTCCTCCAAAATACATCTCACTATCAAAAGCACTAGGAAGGCAATCAAAACTAACAGGCAATCTCAAAGTCCTTCAGTAGGACAGTAATGAAAAGAATCTGATCACCTCTAATTTATTCCCCACCATCAGGAATCCATCCCATATCCTGGGCATCTTCTCCTATCACACAGCATATTACCCCTCTTCAACCCTTTCTCATTTGGTTCTCCCAGAAAAACCTTTTTTTTTTGATGTGTGTTATTTTTATTTGAGAGAGAAAGACACTGAGTGTGATCAGGGGAAGGGCAGACAGAGAGGGAGAAAGAGAATCCTAAGCAGGCTCCAAGCTCCCAGCTGTCAGCAGCACAGAGCCTGATGTGGGGCTCAAATGCACCAACTGTGAGATCCTGACCTGAGCCAAGGTTGGAGGTTTAACCAACTGAGCCACCCAGGCGCTCCTTAAAACCGTATCTTTTGTGAATATTCTTGCTCTAACTGAAAGCACACATTCTACCAAGGACAATGATCTCCACGTAATCTTCTCAAGCATTTGCTCTCTTGCCTCTGTGCCTAGGAAAGCATTTTCCTTTGTTTCTCATCACCACTCGCAGGCAAATGCACAGTTACTCCCTATCTGTGGCAACTTCAACTTGAAGGGTCAATACCATTGGCTCATCACCTGCTATTCCTCTTTGATGCAGGCTTCCATGTACCTTGAGGTTCTCCCCTTCGTTGAACACATTTAGGTGTTCACTCACTCACACTGTCCCCAAAACTACTCCTTTCCTAATTTCTGGTCATCTCTATTTCCAAATAACAGCCCAAGCCCTTGGCCTTGTCTCTTGTTAATATGGATAATTATATATATATATATATATATACACACACACACACACGCACACACACACACATATATATACACATATACTAACACCCATTCACACACACACGTCCTGAAAAAATTACGTATACAAGCTGCTTATACTTCCCTTCCTCCAATTCTTTCTTAGTTTGGTATCAAACAGGTTTTTTGGTTTCTTTAACAAAAAACCTGTTTCTGACAAGCTAACATGTAACTTCAGATAGCAAATTTATTGGCCAATTCACAGTTCTTAAATTACTAGATATATTAGCAACATTTCACGTTGTGTTTCACACCCTCCTTTCTCAGACACTTTCTTCAATTCAAGTACACCTCTCACTCTGGGTTCCCCTCCTACCTCCTTCCTATTTCTGGTTGTCTTTATCAATTCTTTATTTTCTTCCCAGCTGCTAGTTGGTGGAGTGCTGGGAGCCGTTTTGGGCTCACAGGTTGAGACCCCTCTCTGTGTGGAAAAGGTTGAAGCAAAAGCTTGCCAGCCAAACTGGCGCCTAATCTTACAACTACTCCCCTTGGCCTAAGGAGTGTAATGCTCTTTTGTTTTACCGCATTTAGATAAAAGGGAAGGACCTGGAGCAGGATGCTTTGATGGATTACATCTGAATGAGAGTAGCCTGACCACCTTAAAGTTGCATCTTGTGGATGGGTTGCACAAATTGATAGCAGTTATGAGCTGGCTGAATATTGGTGTGACTTGTGTAAATGTTAGGCTCCTATTAGGTAAATTCACTCATTCACGGGCAAAAGACAAGCATTGGGAATTCTGTTCTTGCCAGACAGGTTTCACCTCCCCCATTGTAATTGGAAGAATTGGCAATGACTCCTGGCCTGTTTATAGATAATTAACATAGGGAGGCCTAGGTAACTTCCTGCTCTCTCCCCCAGCCTTAAATTTATATGCTAACTAACTTGAAAACAACTTGCAAGATTGAGGAAATCACCGCTTAGCTTTACCGATATAACACATTATTGTTCAAACTATGTTTACTGATGGGCTGTCACTCATTGCTGTAATGTAACTCACTACCTTTAAATAAAGACACTGAGGCCGGCAGGGCAGAGACGCCAGAGATGCCAGGACTGCCTGCTTGGTCATCAGACTCCATCTCTCTCATGGCTCTCTCACTTCATTTCGCCTGACCTTCCGTCCTTCATGGACCCCTAGATTCGCCGGAACAAGGACCGCCCCCGGCAGTGGAGTATCTTTGCAATTAGTCTTTTGCTTACTTTAGTCTCAGTGCTAAAGAATCTCATACAGACTCAGGCTGCTAACTTTCCAATTCATATATCCCCTGAATGTCAGCCTCATTGATTTAACTGCCTATCTGACAACTGAATTTCAATGTATAATAGGCATTTCAAACTTACCAGGTTAAAAACAGAATCACCCATTTCCCCTTACTTGGCAAGCCTGTTCTTCCCATAGTCTTGTCATGTATCTTAGAATATATACAAAACCCTTACTTTGAACTACAAGGTTCTACATGAGTTAGACACTCTGAGACTCCCTTGACATTATATTCTACTACCCTACTTTCAGTGAGTCTACTCCAGCCAACTGGCCTTCTTACCACCTACAAAAATATGACAAAAACAATCAGTCCCTGACATAGAACCACTGGGCTGACACCACTAGGCCTCAGGGCTACTACCACGGGCTATCTTGATGCCAACAATTAGGTCTCAATATTGTGGTAAAGGGTGTGATGTTCACAGCTAAGCCATATTGTTTCCTTGAGGACATCAATGGCACTATACAAAGTGTCAGCAATGTGGTCAACACTCAATAAATGTTAGCTGAATAAAGAGATGAAATCAATCCATGTCATAAACACAGGGACATAATAAGGATTTTTCCATTCTAACTATAGCATAGCTGAGGTATATGAATGGTCCAAATAGCAGTAAGCTCATTTTCACCTGTCTAAGCATGTTCAAAGTAAATTTCTACTAATGATCATTATGTACTTCATTTACCTTGCAGCAACTTGTAACTTATTTTAAAATTTGCTCTTCCCTGGTTATTTCATCTTCTAAAAGTACCTAACCACTGATTTGATTCTATTTTTACAAGAATAAGAGAACTTGATTTTGACCTCAGGTTATATTTCTTATAATTTTGTTCGAACTTGAACTTAGCATCTTTCTATAAGAATGCAAGAATTAAGTGCTTCAATTCCTGGCTATTAGTATCCTAGCTGTACCAGGAGCTCTGGATAAAGACTACTGATACAGGGCTACACTGGGATTTTGTTGACAGGTTGAATATAATTTAATTTTTCTGTTCTCCAAGGCTGTCACATTTGCCTGGTCCCCCTTTTATTTCATTTGACTTTCCAACTTCTCATTTAGGGATATATATAGGTGAACAAAGAACTTAATCAGATTTACTCTTTCAGCAGACTCCCATTTAGGTAGAACATAGAAATCATGTTGATATATGTATTTTTGCTAATAAGGTAGCCATAATTCTTATTTTTTAATATACGAAAACATGCTAAAGCTTTAAATTTCCAATGTTAATTTGCCTACTTCGATATTAAATATTCACATTATAATAAATGTTAGTTAAATGGCAGTGAGTATTAGGTATTTCCATTACAACACAGATAGTATATTAATAGGCCTAGGTATGAAGAACACAAACATATAACATTCATTAACTAAGACAGTAATAATTTGTATCAGTAATTTTTAAAAACATTTATATAATCTGGTTGCAAGTTAAGTTATTTCAATGAAGAAATATATTCATTTTTTATTTAATTCACATTTTGTAAGGACTTATCATTATTGTAAGTACAGAATACCTGTAACTAATTTTTTTAAACATCGCATTCAGGGAAAAAATGTGTATTTATTTGCCTGTATCTCAATGTGACTACACTTTGAGTTTGTCTCTAGATTGTATACTATGAAATACAGAATTCCTTATTAGTATTTTTATTAAAGAAATAGACTGAAAAATCTCAATTTCTGATTTATCAATTGACAGCACTGCAGTTAGGTTTTTCGTGTTAGATTCTCTAAAATATCTTATCAAGTTCCCTTTGCCACCTTCAGGAATAGTTTCCTTTTTTTACTCCAAAGGAATAGGGACAGTTCGATCCTTTGAAAATTTTAAAAAGTATCTCCATCTGATAAAGGGCATATATCAAGTATTTATAGATAACGTCATATTTACACATGCCATATTGAACACTTTCTTACTAAACTTGGGAACATGGCAAGAGTATTTGCTCTTACCACTTTGAATAAACATTGTTCAGTAGCCTCCCTCACCCCATTCATGGTTTTGCTTTCTGTGATTAAGTTATCCACTATCAACAAATGTCTGGACTCACATAATCCTCTTCTGCTATATCATCAAGTCAGTGGTAGTCTAATAGTATGTCACAATTCCAAGGTCATTCACCTCACTTAATCTCATCATACAGGCATTTTATCATCACAGGAAGGGTGCAGAGTAGGGATCAATGATGATTTAAGAGAGACCACATTCACAGAACTTTTATTAAAGTATATTGTTTTACTCGTTCTTTTTTCTTATTATTGTTAACCTCTTACTGTGACTAATTTATAAAGTTATCATAGACATGTATGTATAAGAGAAAACATATGTATGTTTAGCCAGTCCATGGTTTCAGGCATCCACGGGGGGTGGGGGGGCTGGGAACATATTCCCCAAGAATAAAGAGGGATTACAATATTGGAAGTCATTATCAAATGCAATCATGCAAAAATATAAAGGCACAGAGTTTCTCTCACAATAAGCAAAATTAATTTTATTCACAAACAACATAATGGACTATATGTAACATCCTAAGGAATCCTTTGGTTTTCTCCTAAGGAATCATAAAAATCCTATTAGAATTAATAAGCAGAATTTATATGCAAACATCAACTGTTTTTCTAAATGAAAGGGAAAACTTGGAAAATAAAAGAACCATTCTATTTAAAATGGCATATTTAAACAGAGAATTTGACAAAAGATATCCCACTTCTCTACACTGCTGAGGCAAGTGAAAGAAAAGCTAAATACAGAGCTATCCCCAAGTTCATATATTTGACACTTAATATTGCTAAGATGTTCTTTCTATATTGATCTATCGACACAGTACAATCCCAATCAGTAGCTCAGTATTCTTCATCTCAACATGTAAATGCCAAAGACCTACCTTTGCCAAAACAACTTGGAAAAGAAAAAGTCAAAATTGCAGGACTTACTATGACATGATTTCAAGATTTACCATTAAGCTTCCGTAGTGAAGGCAGTGCAGGTTTTATAGGTTATGCAATTAGATCAAGGGAATGGAATCAGGAGTTCAGAAATAAAGCAACACATGTATGATGAGTTAATTTCACAAAAGTGTTTAAGAAATTCAGTGGGGAACAGTAAGTTTCAACAAATTATCATGTGATGACTGAATATCCATCAGGAAAAACAAGTGCCTCAACCTCTACTCACACACACAAATTCAAGAAGCATCATAGACATAAGGATCAGAGCAAAAACAAGCTTCTAAAACACAACAACGAAAATCTCTGCAATCCTGATAAAGACAGATGTACATAGACAATCAATGCACTAAACCTCAAAGAAAAACTTATAAATAGGAATTTGTCAGTAGTAAAAAAGTTCTGTTCATCCAAAGACCATGAAGAAAATAAAGGCGAAAACTCAAATCAGAGCAAAGTATCTGCAGTACATGAATCTCACAAAGACCTTGCATCCAGAATGTATTAACAACTCTGACGACTCGCCAAGTCTCTTTTGTGAAAACTCTTTACAAAATAAATTATATATAAAAACGTGTTTTTGAGTAATAAGACAGTCTCCTTACCTAAATCATTGCAGAAATATTCTGCAAATAGGACATGCTGATCCTTTGAATCCACTCAGATATACCTAGGAAAGCAACAAAGTAAATCATCCTAAAAAAAAATTCCAAACAAAAAAGACAATAGTAAAACAATAAAAATACCAGTTCTTTGAAGAAATAAACATTATTTTATCAATAATTATGAGTTTTTTGTTTGTTTGTTTGTTTTTTGTCCTCAGATATATTCTTCCCTTTTCCTTCTAAAGAAAGTTGGGGTCAGGGGATGTTTCAGATCAAAATTAATTATAAAATCATCAAGAACTACTCTCTAGCTAGTCTTTCTTTCTCTAGTTCCTCTACTTCCAACTGTACTCTTAGTTTACCAACTCCCAACACTGAAAATGATCTATTTATTTTTACCTTGAAATATCCATTTTCACAGTTGACATTTCAGGTTAGAACTTCTGAGGAAGGATCCTTAAAAGATAATACTCACGTGTGCCTAATTTTACCTAACTTCCTCCCATTGACATTGACTCTCAAGTATAGAACATTGGAATATTGGATTCAATTTCATTGAAATTTGGAACTCTTAACACCTATGATTGTAACAAGGATCATCCAGCTACTTAATAAAAATATTCCTAAGATCTTTTCAAAAATTATGAATTTCAAATATTAGTATTTGGATGTTTATATTCAATAAAGTCTTAAAACCATTATGAATATGGTATTTAGAACATTTTCACACATTGATAAAAGATTGCATATAATTAAAGGTAACAAGATTATACATTATGCATTTATTCATATTTCCAGAGCTATAAATTTGTAACATAAAAGGACTGAAATAAGAAATGAAGATGTCACACTGTTGTGCGTCATGTTAACTGCTTAAATAAACAACCTTTCTTCCAGAACAAAGCTCATCACTGAGGAGAAACTGTTGACAGAATCCAAATTCAAGAAGATAGCAACAAAAGGAGCAAAGAAAACCTAAGTTTCAAATAAAATCTGTAAAATGGAACCTAGAAGAAAAAAAACAAAGGAACACAGAGAAAGCAGAGCACAGAATACATGAAAATTTATGGTTAATTCATGAAAACAAGAGAAGAGCAAACACTAGAAGAATGAGCTTAGAAAAGCTATCCTGACCACTTTGCTCTCTTAGAAGCGCAGGAAATCAAGTATGATTTCAAAATGTCAAACCAGCGAAGAAATAGATACTGGTCAAACCTCAACACAAAATTATCACATGAAAAAAATCTATGTACCAAAATAGTCTTGTATAAACACTTCATGAACAGTAACATATGCCCACAAACTAGATTTTTAAAAAGCAACTTAGATTTCAATCTAAAATTTTTCCAGTTGTGTTGAGATACAACTGGCACATAAAATTGTGTATTTATAGTATAGCATGTGACACAATACATGTATGTATTCTAAAATGTATACCATAATATAGTTAAAATACCTATCATTATATATGATCACTGTTCTTTTGTATGTAATGAGAACATTTAAGATTTATTCTCTTAACAGTCAAGTACATTAGGTAACCCTAAAACATTCATCCTGTTAAAGGTAGTTTGTACCATTTGACTAACATTTCATCTTCCACAAGCTCCCCAGTCCCTGGCATCTACCATTCTATATTGTTTGAGTTCAGCTTTTATTAGATTCCATATGTAAATGAGATCATATAGAATTTATTTTTCTCTTACTCGTTTTACTTAGTATAATGCCTTCAGGTTCTACTCTTTTTATTCCAAATACCAGGATTGCACTTTATATATGGCTGAATATCTCACTGTATATATACACATTTTTTCATCCATTCTGTTTGCATGGATACTTGCCCATAGACTGTGTCAGTATCTTGGCTATTGTGAATAATGCAACAATAAATGAAGCGGTATAGATAGCTCTTGCAGCTAGTGATTTTATTTGCTTAGGGTATATATCCAGAAGTGGGATTGCTGGATCATACGATAGTTACATTTTTCACTTTTTTAAGTTTATTTACTCATTTTGAGAGACAAAGAGAATGCATGTGAGCAAGGGAGGTGCAGAGAGAGAGGGAGAGAGAGAATGCTGAGCAGGCTCTGCACTGCCAGTGGGGAGCCCATCTCAGGGATTGAACTCACAAACCATTCAATCATAACCTGAGCTGAAGCCTAGAGTCAGACCCTTAACCAACTGAGCCACCCTGGCGCCCCTGTTATTTTAAATTTTTTGAGCCACCTCCAGACCGTTTTTTATACTGGCTGCACCAATTTACATTGGCATGACAGTGCCACAAACAAGGCTCCCTTTCCTCCACATCCTCACCAAGACTCATTAGCTCTTGTCCTTTTGATAAAAGCCATTCTAACAGGCCTGAAGCTGTATCTCATTGCAGTTTTGATTTGTATTTCCCTGATCTGTAGTGATGTTTAACACCTTTTCACATACCTTTTGGCCCTTTGCCTGCAGGTCTTATTTGGAGAAAGGTCTATTCAGGTCTTGTGCCCATTTTTTAACTATATACGTTTTTTACCATTCTTGATTTATAGGCATTTCTTATTTGAAGATAAGACCTGTATCAGATAGTTGGAAAATATTTTCTCCTATCCCATAGGTTGTCTTTTCATTCTGTTGAATGTTTCTTTGGCTGTGCAGCAGCTTTTTAGTTTGATGTAGTCCCACTTGGGTTTTTTTTGCCTATGTTTCTTGTGCTTTGGGAGTCCAATCCAAAACATTGTTGCCAAAACTAACATCAAGGAACTTTGCACCTGTATTTTCTTCTCAAAGTTTTATGGTTTCAGGTCTTTGGATGTGCCTGCTCTTTACTTGTTCCTGCTTCTCTGGAAGTAGGGGGTTTCTTAAGATTGATTATAGGCCTTCGCTGAATGTGGCAAAGATAAAACGCATGCTCACAGGCTTTTCCTTTGCACAGTGCTGAATATCCAAGTTTCTGTGCTTTGTCCAGACCCCACAGAGAGTGGCTAGCTGTGTGTGTTTGTGTGCATGTGTGTGTGTATGCACACGTACACATGTTCACTAGCCATCTGCAAAGTCTCACTCTCGCCATCCTCATGGGCCTGTACAGGGAGCCGGCCATGAAGTGTGTGTACAGTAAGGCGCATTCCCAGTGATTTGTGAGCTCATCTTGATGGAGTCCCTGAAGCAGGAGGACATGTATTCCTTTGATGTCTTCTCAGAGCCTGGCTGCTGTTCTCCCAACTGCTTCCTGCTCCCCAGGTATGCAGCTCTCCTCAGTACTCTAGATGGGGCAATAAAGAAGAGGGCCCCTTTCTAATCATTCCACACTGCTGTGGAAGCCAGGTGCTTGCTCACACACCCTCACTTTCCTCTCTGGGAGAAATCACAGGCTAAGACTAGACTCTTGCCATTGAGCTGTGGAACCCTCGAGTAGGGGTCACGTGGCTCAAGTGAAACAGTCCATCTATCTTACGCTCTTCAATGCATCTAGTTTTGGTTTTGTTTTTTTCTCCAGTGGTATGCTAGAACTTCTGTGTTAGACCCCCTCTCACCAATGGAGGATTTTAAGAACTGGTGTTCTTGGTTGTGGGGGGTAGTTGAGGGGGGAGTAAAGACAATAGACAACTCCTATTCTGCCATTTTGTCACTCTCCTGAAGTTATTTAAGGTAATGGTAAGAATTATGAAAGAACAACACAGAAATCTAATTAGAAGAACATGCTAATGAGGTACCTGGGGAAAATGCAGGTTTGACTAAAGAACCAATAAAACTAAGAATTGTAACTAGAGGCAAAATATTTCAGATATGGAAACTCAAAGGAAAAGCAAATCAACACAAACAATACTGTGTTATGGAAAGGAGTAGATGAAAAGAAACTTTCTTTTTAACACAAGGAATTAAGGATAAAAAACACAGAAAAATTAAAGAAACAATATGTAGCCAAGAATCAACAAGAGTCTAAGTTTCCTTTCCTCCCAAAAAAAGCAAACAGAAGAAATTTTTAAATGCAGTATGAAAGAAAATTTTCCTCAAGTATAAACTAAAACTATGAAAATACACATCGGATACATAAGAAAAAGCTACACACCACATACATGGGGGAAAAAACATCACCCAAAGCTATCAACACTGACATACATTTTCATACAACTTTAGTAGGACTATAAGAAAAAAAAAGGGAACATTTGGGTAAAAATTCAAAATCATACGTAAGGGAGAAATAATCAAACTGTCCATCGGTTTTGCCAAAGGTAATACTTCTTTCCAGAAGGTAACAGAAATACCTATTCATTATAGTCTAGTAAAGAAAATTTGAGGGCCTCCTGGGTGGCTCTGTTAAGCATCCGACTCTTGATTTTGGCTCAGGTCATGATCCCAGACTTGTGGAATCCAGGTCTGTCCTGGGGTCTACACTAGGAAGAGAGCCTGCTTAAGATTCTCTCTCTGCATCTCCCCTGGTCATGGACATGCTCTCAAATAAATAAATTTAATTTAATTTAAAAGAAGAAATTTTTAGCTAAGCATTTTATATCCGGCCTATAAATATTCAAGTGTTAAGGCCAATCTTTTGAACATCCAAGACCTCAGCAAATATTTTTACCATGAGACTTAATACCTAGTAACATTCCAGGGAATAAGCTTTAGGCATCATCAATGACTAGAGAGATAGGAACTTCAACAGTGGTACTGAGACTTAATTATCTGTACCAACTAACACAGGTTAGTTTAAGGATGACCATGTAATATATAAAAGCTATGTGTTCTGAAAATACACACGATCTCAAATAAGAAAAATGGAGAGAGAACTGCAAGAGTACCTGAAAAGGAGAATACACTTGCAGGAGTGCCTGTGTGATTCAGTCGATTAAGCATCTGACTCTTGATTTCAGCTTAGGTCATGATCTCTCTGCCAGTACAGAGCCTGCTTGGCATTCTCTCTCTCCCTCTATGCCCCTGCCTGGTTGGAGCTCTCTTTATAACTTTCTCAAAATAAATAAACATATAAAAAAAAGAATTACTTTAAAAAATACACTTGCAGATTTCCTTATAAGCATTAAATAAAAGAAAGAGGACTATTTCAAATCTGATACTAAGAGAAAGGCAAGAGATGAGGAAGAAGATATTAAGTAAAACTAACCTCACATTTGGGAACCATTAAATTATAGCCAAACAAAGAAGAGTCAGGGGTGGCTAGGTGGTTCAGTTAAACATCAACTCTTGGTTTTATCTCATGGTTCTTGGATTTAGAGCCCTACAATGAGCCCTGCTCTATGCTCATAGCATGGAACCTGTTTGGGATTCTCACTCTCCCTCCCCTCTTTCTCTCTCTGCCCCTCCCCTGCTCACCTGTGCACACTTTATCTCTCTCTCTCAAAAATAAGTAAGCTTAAAAAAAAAGAGGCAAAGGACACTATAAAAGCAATCATTATTGAAAAGATCCAAAGCTTTCCTAAAATTGCAAAAGATACGGCCAAGAGAGAAACAGACAGCAAGAAGTGTTAATGGGTTGAGTTCAACTTATAAAAAATAAATGATTTTGTGTTAACAGTGCTAAATCAAATAATAGGCTCTACAAGAGAAAAATACATTCAGTAAACTAAAAAAACATTTCTAAGGATGGACATAAAAAAGAATGTAGAGTTCAGTAGATATTTTTTATACTAATTTTCGCTTTTCCTTTAGTAATTTGGCATTCCATAACATTGTGTAAGAAAAAGGGTGGCTTGGTTGATCAACCATCTGACTCTTGATTTTGGCTCAGGTCATGATCTCATAGTTGTGACATCAAGCCCTGCCTCAAGATTCTCTCTCTCCCTCCATCCGTTCCCTGCTCTCACACACACTTTCTCTCTCACAATAATAATAAAATGTTTTTTCTTTAAGGGGCACCTGGGCAGCTCCATCAGTTGAGCGTCCAACTCTAGTTTCAGCTCAGATCATGATCCCAGGGTCCTGAGATCAAGTGTTGCATCAGGCTCCATGCTCAGTGTGGAGCCCCACTTAAAATTCTCTCTCTCTCTCCCCTTCTGCCCCTCACCCATACACGTGCTCTCTAAAATAAACATCAAAATTAAAAAAAATAAAAAAAACCTAAAACTTTGGTAGAAAATACATTAAGATAATGAAAAATGCACTGATTCATTCAACACTGTCAGTATATATTAAATAAGCTTGTTTGAAGATAGCAGGCCAGATTTTTAAATTTCCAGGATTTTGTTACTTTTGACATGGACATAATAGATTTCTTGAAACGCAGTCCTATCATCAGTATATTCTAGATCATCTCTCTTAATGGCAATAAAAGTGGCTACATACTATTTGATTCCAAAGCATTCTAGGGCAAACCTTTCATTATCAACACAGCATCCATTTATACTCAGAACACTAGTTAGTAACTGTCAAACTGTAACTGGGACAGAGTTAGAAAAGAGACAGCTACAAATTAGAAATATTACAGGAAGTAACAATATTCAAGAAGCTTATTTTAAAGACAGCTTTGAAAATGAATTTGCTTATCTGATATGGCTTTAACAAACTGCAAACACATCACTAAAATTCAAGTATTGTTGAGAAACTGTAGTTAATGTTTCTTTCCTAATTGTAATGTTTTAACAATGCCATCTATCCTCCAAATTCCATCAGAACACTTTGAGGACAGTAAGAACCTATATGCACCAATCTATTTTAATTAAATCACACCATACTCTCCTTCTGTTAACCACAATGTTTCACTTGCATTGTAATAATTTCCGAGTATCTTGAAATTTTCGACATGCCTGAAATAGTTTGTTTAAATTTATATCATATTAAAGCTTTTTGTTTTGTAAAGTTACTCATCAATGTTCTGATTTTTCTGTACTCTTAAGTTTGTCTTCCTTTTGATTTAGACTTCCCCCCCCTCATCTTCAGCCCTTTTATATCGAAAGAAAATGAGTCCACTGGAAACTTTTCTGTGACTCACAAGTCCTTTTCAGCAGATGGCACTGTTATTTAGGCTAAACAACTTGTCAACAGGGCAAGGTAATTATTCTAAGATTTTTTTTTTAGAATAGTGTGTGTGTATTAACAATGACTCGTGCTACAAAAAGGAAAATGAGCCGAACAAATTTTCCATGAAATATGGCTATACTAAAATCATGAAAGTAAAATATCATGAAACACCCAAGTGAACTGCAACATTCCACTGACATTTTTCTGTTTCTATTTTTGCTAAAAACGAGGCTAATCCAGTGCAAAATGTAAAAACCAAACATGCTCTTTTGCTTCTACTAAGCTTAGATGATCAATAAACTTGTAGAATTGATACAGTTAAAAACTTTTCATTTCTCTAATTCTCCATAAACGGGTAACAAAGACCAGATTTCTATTGGAGTTGGGATTGGAGAGGGGTTCAGGGTTAAGAGTTCTAACACCAAGCCAATAAGTTGTTAGCCAAGTGAAATTAGGCCTTTGTGGGTTTCAGTTTTAGACGTAAAAGTGAAATGGTACTACTGAAAATACAGGGTTGTAAGCATAAAAGACAATGTACAAAATTATTATTTACCCACTAGCTCAAATAAATAAGCAAAGAAGGCATAACACCTCCAGAAACACGATCAAAAGGAATATTTTTTCCTAGCAACAGAAATGATTTCTATACACAGTTGCATCTAAGCATTGCCACATAACCGCTAGGAACACCCACAGGAGCCTTATAGGTTTCACTTTTGTATCTGGTAGCTGATTGATTCAAGCTGGGCCAGAAGATCATACCACTTTTTGCATTTGCCAAGGGGAAGCTATTCGTTACCAAATAATCCAGCAATCTATACATACATTGATCATCATGGAAAAATCTCAAGGAATTTGAAACATATTCTTAAAGCATTGTTGTTGTAAATGTCATTATCTCACGGTCTTTCCTGGCATCTCATTATCCAGATCCCAGCTACATAGGGTGTTCACGTGTTTGCTCCAGCTACCAACGGATAGACCTTAGCAGTTACTGATTTTGACCTCCCAAATTTAAAAAACAAAAAACAAAATTACGACAAAAAAAAATGTAACTGTCAAATAAAATACTTGACAATTTAGTAATTTACTGCTTTTACTGATTTTTTCCCCCAGGGAGAATATTGAGCAGAGCTTTATGATGCCAGTCACAGCATGACATTCCAACTCAGCCACCGCCTTGTCCCATCACAGTTCTTGGTAAATGAGAGCATAGTCTGATTACAGGGGAAGTTCCCCTAGGAGGTTCCTTATTAAAAATAATCTCCCTCTCTTTCCAAGGCCTACAAAATGGTTTTCAGATTCCTTAAAGATGATCAACCTAACACCACACTATAGCAAACACTGAATATACCCTCGAATTATAGATATTCTTAGAGCAAAGGGCTGAGTTGGGTTGGAAAGAAATAATTTCCCCAAGGAACAGGATGTGCTGTCCTGTCTGGTGAGAAACATCTTTAAAAACAGTTTCCCCTGGAGAGGACAGTATTTGGTACCTCCTGAGCAGTGGATTTCAGAGACAGAACATGTCAGCATAGCACTGAGGGGGCCTATTAATTCCTTACATGTCTGTCTTATGGACTGCGAAAAAGGTGGTATTAAATAGATGAGGAGGTTGTGTGTGACAGAAATAGCAGAGAAGCTTGTCTGACTCAAGAGTTTTGAGATCTCGAACAGTAGACTGTGATCCGATTATTTAGGAAGAGGACTCAAGGAGGTCTGTTTTAAAAACAAACCTTGGGGTGGGGCATCTGGTGGATCACTTGGTTGAGCATCTGACTTGTTTTCTGCTTAGGTCATGATCTCAAGGTCATGGGATGGAGTCTCATGTCAGGCATGGAGTCTGCTTAAGAGTCTCTCTCCTTGGGGTGCCTGGGTGGCTCAGTCAGTTAAGTGTCTGACTTTGCTCAGGTCATGATCTCTTGGTTTGTGGGTTCAAGCCCCGCATCAGGCTCTGTGCTGACGGCTCAGAGCCTGGAGTCTGCTTCGGATTCCGTGTCTCCCCCTCTCTCTCTCTCTCTGCTCCTCCCCCACTCATTCTCTATCTCAAAAAGAAATACAAAAAAAAAAAAATTAAAAAAAAATTTAAGATTCTCTCTTCTTCCCCCCCATCTTGTGTATACACTCTCTCTAAAATGAATAAAATAAATAAAATAAAAATTATCCTTGGGATGCCTGGTTGGCTCAGTCGGTACAGCAGGTACAGCATGGGGCTCAATATTGAGATCATGAGTCTGAGCCCCACAATGGGGGTACAAATTACTTTAAATAAAAAAATATAAATGATCCTTAGGTTATTCTCACAAACTTTAGCTGGAAACTTACAACAAAATACAAATATGCAAAGCCAGACTGTAAATATGGCTGCCATCAACTATGTTGAGTAAGTATAAGGTCAAACATCTTACTGCTTAGGGACAAACATAGGTGTAAACTGTGGAGATCAACCGCAAAAATTCCTTTTATATTAATTGTTAGTTAATAAGAGTAACTCTCCTGTGATGTCTGGGTGGCTCAATCAGTTAAGTGTCTGACTTTGGCTTAGGTCATGATCTCATGGTCCTTGAGTTTGAGCCACATGTCCTAACAGCTCAGAGCCTGGAGCCTTCTTAAGATTCTTTGTCTCTCTCTCTCTCTGCCCCTCCCCTGCTCATGCTATCTCTCTCTCTCTAGGAATAAACAAACATAAAAAAACTCACTCTTTTTTTCAGGTGTTTCTAGGAATGCTGGAATAAGAGTAAAACATACAAGAAAAAAAAATTACCAAAGATATGACTGTCACCTATATAAAAACTAAATTAACTACAATGACTCATTCCATTGATGCACGAATAGCAGTCCATGGTTTTTAGCTTTATTTTACCTGGTTCTCAGAGTTATCTTTGGACACTACTGCTATTCTTATTTGAGTAGATGAAAAGGTATTTCTAAAAAATACAACATAAGTAATTGGGCTTTTCTTTTCTGGTCTTTTATGGAATTGGATTTATTTTGTGGGTCAGCAGCCTTCACTGTCTTATGGAGGAAAAAGTTCACTACTACCCTACAAATACCATCCCACCACAGTCTTGCCAGTGGCAGGTTTGGCTCCAACATATAAGGCTTTCTACAGAAAGTCAAATACAACCATGGAATAAAAAAGTAATCAATTTTGATCTCCAAAACCTACATATCTGATGCTGCCTTCAAACAAAGGGAACATATTATTGGTTTCAAAAAGAACAATAAACATATTCACCTTCTATAGAGTATTAACTTCAGTCTCAAGCAGGGATTCTGTAATTGTGTTCCACAGACCCTTGGCGATCCCTGAAACACATGCAGCTGTCTGCAAGCAAAACTATTTTCATAATAATCTGATGTCATTTACCTTTTTCATGCTCACTATCTCTCCCAAGTATTACAGTTGAGTTATCTAGTAGCTCTAGGACATAGGACATTTCAACAAATAGAGAAACATGACAAAGCAACTGTACTGTACTAAGGCAAGAAGCAGTTTAAGATGGCAACCTAAGAAAACCCTCAACTTAAATCTTTCCATGGACACACAAATTCTACAGCTACATAAAAAACAGTTTCCTCTGAAAAAGACATGAAAAATGACTGAGCAGTTCCTTCACATCCGTGACCAAGAAAAATCAAAGGCCAAATGGAAGTGGGTAGAGAAGACTAACAACCAATCTCACCATAAGTCACAGCCACACCCCAACTAGGAGCCTACAGCTAGGAGGGTCTCACTAACCTAGAGTTTCTAAGGAAATAAATATTCCTACTGTATATTAGACACCAAACTTTTATGATTGCACCTGAAAGATGAGAACCCCAAACACATGGCTTTGAAACCAATGAGATACCAGTGTTGAAAAAGCACCCGGACTTTACATGAAAGGGATGCCATTCCTCATCTTCAAGTGTCACCAAAGGGACAGGGATGTAGTGGGATATTCTCCTGGATGGATTCTGGCCTGATGCCAAACTGTCCCTGTACCAAACCCTGCAAGGATTTTTTTCCCCATGTATTTTTGGTTTATACAAAAACAACTTTGAGTTTTTGAGTGTCTAACACAATGCCCCAACTCTTTTTTACAATAGAAAGTATGGTTTTTACCACCAAATTATGTCAACTTATCTATACGTAGTGGGTTTATTGTTCATACAGGTTTCATATTCTTTTCAGTGTTAATTAGTAATACAGTCACCATCCATAGATTGAATCCACATAAACATTTTTGGGATCCTCCATCAATTTTAACAGTTTAAATGGTTTCCCTGAAACCAAAGGCTTGGAGGACTTATGATGTGAAGACTTAACTATATCTGTTCTTTTTTCATCTAAAGAACTTTGACCTAACAAATGATTTAACAGTTCAAGGATTTTGACCTTTTAAAGAAAATAAATAATTATTGTTTTCAGAAGGTGCCTTGGAAAATGTGATCCTCAACAAAGCAGGAAGTTCAATTAGCAGGAACACTTGTGGTAATTTGCAATGATGGGTCAAATAGCACCAAAAGAAATAAAGCCAAGAGAAGCATTTCTGTCAGAGAAAATGTGTTAGCATCAGTTTACTTATTATCCTTAAACAGTTCTCATAGAGTATTATGTTAATTTTTTAAACCTTAATTTTTTAACCCTTAAGATTAATCTCATTGCTTTAAAAAATTTGTGATTAAAAAATAATCTTAATATTTTCCCTCCCTGTGTTTCTCACTTTAGGATTATGAAGGAACCACCAATTAAGAACAAAGCACCTCATTAATTCTTTTATTGGAAAACCAAACAAAATATTAGATCTGGTATTCAAGAATTGTGATATATGGGGTGTTTGGGTGGTTCAGTTGGTTAAGTGTCCAACTTTGGCTCACGTCATGATCTCACAGTCTGAGTTTAAGTCCTGCATTGTGCTCTGTGCTGACAGCTAGGAACCTGGAGTCTGCTTTGGATTCTGTGTCTCCCTTTCTCTCTCTGTCCTTCCCCCACTTGCACTCGGTCTCTTTCTCTCTCAAAAATAAACATTAAAAAATTAAAAAAAGAAAAGAAGTGTGATCTATTTCTTTTAAAAGGAATTCTTTGGGAGAACTCAGATAAAAGCTAATTTTACCACCAAACTCTGGCAAGACTCTAAATCTTGTGCTGAAATTACTGGATCAGGGTTGGACTACTTCTGAGAAAAATCTGGCTCAGGGTTGGACTACTTCTGAGAAAAATCTGTCAATCAAACTAAATTGTGCAGTGGGTTGTCAATCCTTGTCCACAAGCAATTAGAGGAAAATGACCTACAACATCTCCATTTGTACAGCGAGAATTTAAAGGCCTGTCTCCAAAGGTGAAAGGCTATTTTATTAAGGCATCACTGACAGCAAAAGACGACCCTCTTGATGGGAGTTCAACCCATAAATAACGTTGTCCTGGCAATAAACAGTAGTAATTGTGCCTTGGTACTGAAAGGAATTAGGGCAGACATACTAAATATAAAGCAACAAGCCTACATTACAGCCCTTTACTTTACACTATTTTGTTTTTTCTCTTATCATTTTTTAAGCCTCCCAGATTGTGTAAATTTTTGGCATGTGTAGGAGTTTGGGCACTTGAGGGTTATGATAAAATAAAGCTGATAAAAGTTGTTTGATAAAGTGAAAACTTTGCTTTCATATTCTCAGTATCAAATGTGAAGCTTATTTAATTTTGTGATAAAACATAAAATTCACTGTTTTGACAATTTTTAAATGTACTGTTTATTAGTATTAAGTACATTAATATTTGTGTCCAACAATCACCACTACCTCTACAACTCTATCTCACAAAATCCCAACTCTGATCCCATTAACAGTAATTCCCTATGACTCCCGACTCCCAGCCCCTGGCAACCACTATTCTGCTCTGTTAAGAGATGGGGTTTTGTTTGTTTTTTTTTTTTCAGATTCCATGTTGAAATGAGCTTACGCAGTATTTGTATTTTTAGGTCTGATTTCACTTAGCATAGTGCCCAAAAGGTTTAGCACACATCGCCTTCCTCCTCATGGCAGAATATTCCATTGTGTGTGCATTTATATACACACACACACCCTTCACACTTTCTTCCTCTATTCAGATTATTGCCTTGCCTTTGGCTACTATGAATAGTACTGCCAAGAACATGGGTCACACACATATCTCTTGGAGACAGTGATTTGATTTCCTGCAAATACATACCCAGAAGGGGAGTTACTCTATCATATGGTAGTTCTATTTGTGATTTTCTGATCAACTTTGATACCGTTTTCTATAATGGTTCTATCAATTCATACTCCTACCAACAGAGTACAATGTTCCCTTTTCTCCACATCCTTGCCAATAATTATCTTTTTGAAAACAGCCCCCGAAAAGGTGAAGATGATTATCTCATTGTTGTTTTAACGTACATTTCCCCCAATTAATGTTAACCCTCTTTTCATGTAACTACTTTTAAGACTTCTTTGGAAAAATTTCATTTTAGGCCCTTTTTCCATTTGTTTGGGTAGGTGTTTCTTGCTACTGAGTCGATCCTAATTTTTTCCACCTAGTGTGATATAGCTCTAACAATCATGTTCCAAGATTCTCAAGATCTGGTTAATACAAGTCATTATCTTGAACACTAATAAATGCTTTTCCTCTTTGTAGAAAGGCAAGAACAACAATGGACCTTATTACCTTAAAAGATGAACATTTAGTCTACTAGTATATATAACCAGAGAAAATCCATGCATACTATAGTACCTCTCTTGGATTCCTATCCAAATGTGTGGAGCAAAGAATATTCCAACTACCTACTGTGGTAGTTTTTTTTGTTTTTTTGTTTTTTTTTTTATGTCAATCTCATGTAACCGAACAGGAAAAAAAAAAACCATGATTGAAAACAACAGCTAATTGTTGTGGCTGTTGTTACTACAGAGGAAGAAAACTATCAGGGGCTTAAACAACAATGACACGAGTTCAAATCCCACCTTTTTTCCGCCTTGCTTTATGGCCAAGTTACTCAAGTTTTGTGAACAGCAGGGTCTTCAGAGGACCAGAGAGAGATGAGGCTCATTACCTTAAAGCAGCGCATCTCAAGTTAGGGGAACTATTCCCCTGAAGGGATATTTGGCAATGTCTGGACACATTTTGAGTTGTCACAACTGGAAGGATTCCTACTGACATCTCATGATAGAGAACAGGGTTGCTTCTAAACATTCTACATTGCACAGCCTATCTCCCCCTCAAAAACAAAGAATTATCTTGCTCCAAATGTCAATAGCTCAAACATTAAGAAACCCTGCCTCAGAGCACTATTTTAAGGCTCAAAAGGGATTCCCTATGTTAACACCACTAGGAGAGCACCTAGGACATAATCAGTGCCGCAAATACTATTATAACCTTGTTAAAATCACCCTCCTCTGAGTACAAATCTATTACCTACAAAGACAACCTCCATTTGGATGTGCTGATCCTATTAACTGGATGTCCAATTCTTTCCCTGAGTTCTACTTAATTCCAGTGACACCCCAAGAAGGCATATAGGTGTTACAAAAGTACCTCTGGATCTCTTGTATTAGTTCCAGAGAAGATGGTTTTTCTTCTCGTCCGTTGAAGCAGGGTGGGATGCAGATAGGAAAAATTCAAGGTGCTTTCTTCCCTATTGAGAGCTCAGCCCTCAACTCTGCTAATTCTTGGCCCTATTACCTTCAAATACAGTACAATTTCACTGCAAAGCAAAGGCTCAGTGCATTCATTACGGGTGGCAACAGAGATTCCATTCTAAGTTTAACTATTAAGATGGCCTCCATTAAATTGTTATTTGTAGGGGTGGCAATTGATGTAATTTGGAGGTAAGGAGATATTCTGATTATCCATACCTGGAGGAGTAAATAGATAAAAAACCTTTCTTTAACACAGAGCACTTTTCAACAGTCAAAGGCAATTAATTATGTCATAAGTTCATGGCCTCAAACTGTAATACAGTAGTTAAGACAGCAAAAAAATTAAACATAAAACTCAAAAAAACACCAGAATGAAATGTACCATTCACATAAATATCAAATAGTTGCTTATAAATGAGACATTTTCTGAAAATATAAAAGATAACAATCAAATATATTAGAATACATGTTCAGGGGTTCTAGGCTGGCTCAGTCAGTTAAATATATGACTCGATCTCAGGGTTCTGAGTTTAAGCTCCATCCTGGGTGTAGAGAGCTTACTTAAATAAATGAATAAATGTTTTCTTAAAAAAATACATGTTCAGTTGTAGAAAAGGAATAGAAGTCGAATAAAGGGAGAGAAGGAATCAAAGAGGGCAGGGAAGAATGGAAGAACAAAGAAAGGGATCTTATACAGACTCACACTGTATTATAAACCTCCGAGTACAAAAATTAAATTTGCATTTAAGGTGAAAGAAAGTAAAATTCATTGAGCTTATAAATGATACAGTAAATAAGAATTCTGGGAGGGTTTTGTTGAAGAATTGCTTGAACCATACCCTAAAATAAGAGCAGTTAAAAACGGAGGGAAAGAAAAATTGACAAGGATTTAAAAAAATGATGCACACTTCAAAAATATTTGAATTTCAAAGAATCAAAAGCTATCTGAGAGAAATCAATAAAACCCTGAAATTACTTTCTCCAATAGGCTCGTGATCAAGCTGTGGAGGCTAGAGGGGGCTTGGGGACATCAACATGTCATATATTCAGGTTTATTCACAATTAAGTTCCTTTTAAGAATTAAGATTTTTGAAATAACATACCATTTTTTGTCTAGATTTTAATAGGATTTTTTGTAGATTTTTCCCCACCTGTGATTATCCTATACTAATGAACACCTATACTGCTTCCTTCATACACTTCCCTTCTTCCACTCTGTCACTGGTGTCTGCTGCCACTATCTCCTTAAGACCACCAACACTCTTTTCCCTTTACCTCTAGGAGGAAAAATGCTTTCTCCTTTGTGCATCCAGATCTTTCAGTGAAGAAGCCCACAGTAGGCTACTTGAGCCCTGACAAATACACATCTTTCAGGCCTTAGTCATCGGCTTCCTGGAATTCACAGCCATGCTGAGTGGAGATGGAGGGGAGGCAGAAGGACCATGCAGTAGTTCTTTGATCCAACTAATACATTTGGTCCATTAATCAATCATATTTCAGGGCTCTTCACCATTGTATGTGCTTATTTTGTTATTTGCTCTATTTGTTGCCTGCTATAAAATAAGTAATTCTCAAAATCTTGACTCAAACTCTGCACTCACCGGACAGAATACTAGCCTTAATTAAATACATCTTTCTTCTAACCATTTTTGCTCTTGAGCTGGTGGATGAGACAGAAAAAAAGCAAGAAACAATCCCACTTTAACAGTTTGACCACAAATCCCAAGAGATCCTCTAGGACACCTGATAAACCTACCATACCTTTGGATCAATCACTTTCTCACTCTTTCGGAGGATTATTTTCTACACTACTTACCAAGATCTGGACACTCATTTCCTGCCTTCCCTCTTGTTAAAATAGTTGACCTGTCTAAAGAGCTCTCTGATCAATCAGCTTCTCCACTAAAAAGTCAATTCCTGTTCCTTGGGCTCTTCAAGGGCTTTGCCTGCCTCTCTTGCCTAATTTTTCTGCTCCACTAACCACTTCCATCATCACACAGACAGGTCATCATTTCCCCTTATCTTAAGGTAAAAAAAAAAAAAATCAACTGTCCTTGACCATTGATTACCCCATTCCTGTGATACTATCTTCATTCATTTCAGAGGATCTTCCCCCCAGTTCCAAGTGGCAAAATTAATACTTTAAAAAGTTAATACAAAGTTAATATAGTAACTTAGTAATATAGTAACTTTCAGTGTTTAAAACTGAATTCCAGACCTTTATTGGCTTTGACAGCCTAACTTGCTTAAGTTGAAATGTCTTACTGAGAACAATGACCAAATCTTAGTAAATTTAAGAAAATTTTGAAGAAATCAGAAAACTACCAGAATATCCAGGCTATGTCATCCCAAATTTAAGAGAAAAGAGAAGAATATTGCTTTTTCCCTTGAGTTGTGTAAAGATTCCTAAGCAACACAGAGTTAAACGAAAAAGCTGCTGGGCCAGGGCCCTGCTGGCTCAGTGAGTAGAGCACATGACTCTTGAGCTCAGGGCCCCATGCTGGGTATTAGAGATTCCTGAAAAAATACTATCAGTGAAAAGAAAAATAAAAACACACCCAAAAAAGGGCCAAGGAGGTGTTATGGTTGATGAACTGAGCATATCTCTACCAAATTCCACACAGCTCAGTAGTCGAGCTAATGCCAATAAGAATGGCTCTGATAACCACCTTAGAATGTGGTTTTGGCTTGGTCAAGGACTGAGGAAAGGGCAACCCAGAAATAGATCAGCTTTCATTAATACTAAAACCAGCTTTGAATTGGTTCAATCCAAGGCAGAATAGAAACAGATCACCTTAAGTGTTGCCAGAAGGAAATGAAAATCCTCTTTGAAAAGGAAATTAATTATTTACATTTCTAAATTAACCCTAGAGTATTTAATATACAACAGACGGTAAACAAATTTATCACACATACAGCACACTGGGCACAATACATTATTAGCAAAGCATGAAATACAATACTATTTTTAATGGCAAAGGAATGCAGAAAAAACCCTCCGAAGCCCATTATTACATGACTAAGTAGACTCAATATTACATGACTCAAATATAGAAAGATAACGAGTATCTTTCTATACTTTCATGGAACTTTATCTAGGATGTATTTCTAAATTAAAAGATAGCTTTAGCTGTGCCAAATATGAATATATTTAATGTAATTGTATATGACAAGAACCCCACATAAGTGTCAGAACAATGTGAAATGACATGGCCCAATTCTATAGTGAGCTGATGCATTAAGCACAAGAACTATGTCAAGTTATTTTTAAAGTACAGGATGATGGTACATCACAAGTAGCATAGACTTCAAGAACAAAAGGAATTGGGAAAAAATCATGAAACTGTTCTCAGTAATTAGTAGTTTTCTGCAAGGTTGGCATTGTTATTCATAGACAGTTGTGTATTTTGTGATAAAGAAAATTAAAAATTCAAAATAAAATTACCCTTGGTAACTTATTTTTTCAAGTGGGAGAAAAAAGAAAATTAAAATTTCTGAGGTTAAGTCAAAACCCTCCTCTGCTTATAAATTTGAATTGAAATTCAGGGTATAAAACTCATGATACATATCATAGCTCAGTTTGCCAAAAAGGCTTAGCAACAAAGACAACCCAGTAAAAAAATTTGCACCACCAGTGCCCCAACTGTGGTCTCTAAATACCATTTCTTATTAATAGGAATGGGAGTCTAAGGAAATGGCTGATTCCAGGCATGATAGAGGAAATAGATTAGAATAGCCTGGATCATTTTGTCATACTAGAAAGCATGCAAGATTTCAAAAACTGAGGGTATGGCAGAGAGCTTAAGAAGCCAACTTCAGTTGTCATCTTCTAGCCATTAATGTTTGCACAATTTAACCAACAATAAAATGTAGAGTGTACCATATTGGAATATTTCAAGTGTGCTTACAGTAAAAAATTTTTAACAGCATTTAAAAAAAAATGAAGCCCATTGGTCATCTCTGGAGAATGGTAAGTAACCAAGTCATTATTTTTAAACTGATAAAAGGAAATACTCAAACATTTTTCATGCTTCCTTTACAAACTATTGTCCTATGTAACAAAACATTGATGAAAAGATTATTTATATAAGTCTTGCACTAATGGTGGCAATTAAACAGAGTTAAATTGCCTCAAGAGGAGGTATAAGACCCCAAATGGCACTGCTTATAAATCTACAGCTTATTACAGGAATGAGCTACAATACAGCAAAATCGTTAAAGTCAGTATATGCATCACAATTAAAAGCTGTCTCAAATAGAGTCAGAAGAATCCAGGTTCTTCATCACCTATAAAGTAGTCTTCCAAAGAAGTAAAACTTGAAGGTGATCTAGCCTATCTCAATCTAGCTACCAGCTATCTCAAAGTACAGAAGACAAAGAAATGTAATAAATGTTATGTGAATACAACAGCCAAATCTTGTCGAAAATTGCAAAAATTTTTAATGCAAAATTGGAAGGTATAAAAAGGTGGGGTTATGAAGCAGGTAGATTTTAGAACATTATCAACCAATTACAACTTAGAGATGTTCTTTTGATTCTGATTCAAACAAATTACCAATTAAAATTGTATAAAGAAATGGGGCAAATTCACAAACTGGCTGGATATTTTAGTTACTTTAAGAATGGAGCATTCTTTAAAAAATAGGGTATGATATAATACAGCCATTTTAAAATCTTGTCCTTTAGAGCAACTACCTTAGCATGTTAAGATTAAAGGATATAGGGGCACCTGGGTGGCTCAGTCGGTTAAGCGACCGACTTCGGCTCAGGTCATAATATCACTGGTGTTGAGTTTGAGCCCCGCGTCAGGCCCTGTGCTGACAGCTCAGAGCCTGGAGCCTCCTTCAGATTCTGTGTCTCCCCTTCTCTCTCTGCCCCTCCCCCACTCACGGTGTCTCTCAAAAAGGAACATTTAAAAAAATATTAAAAAAAAAAGATTAAAGGATATAAAGCAATTTACTAACAGTAAAATGCGGTAATTATTTCAAAGGTAATAACATTAAAGACACGTTTTTTAAAATATGCTACAATGACATCCAAAACTTCATGTGGAAGTAGCATCAGTTCAGCTTCACTTCCTCTTAACTTCCTTATAGTTCATTCAGATTTACATTGACAAGAGCAACAAACTTTCATTACTTGTTCAACAGCATCTTCAATCATTTTCTTTTTCTGTATTCAGAGAGAACAATTATGTAGAATCCTAAACTTGTGATGACATGGACATGACATGTTAAAAATTATAATGATCATTTTGTATAATTTGAGGAAGTATGTTAATAATTTACTTTTCTTCAATTTTTAAAGTGGCAAGAAAATATCTTTGCCTGAAGCACAACATTTAGGATGGACTGAGTCACTATTACTCTTTAGAAAAACCTAGAGAACAAGTTCTGCCCTCGTGTAAACTTAATCATTTTTATATGAAGGACATATTTCTTATAAGGAAAAAAATGCTCATCTATTTGAGACGACATTGCAGACACCCTGTTGTGATTTTTATGCATACTGTGTTACCAAAAAATGTATTTTTAGTACAAGGAAATCAGAATTCATTCTCCATTTCTGGGTTTGATTTAACCACCTGACCTTCCTTAAGGCAAATGAAGATCAACATGTTTAATGAGATACTCACATTCATAACTTGCTTTTTGACAGAACACTACCAAGGGCTTTAATTAGAATCTCAAATTGTCACTTGCCTATAATGTAAAAAAGATCTTAATCTGATGTCTAGGTGGATTTTTAACCTGTTATAGTTACCAAAAGAGGTTCCAATAATAATCCGGGTACCAGGCACCAGGCTTGACAATCTCCCTCAAGATCTTAGCTCACAGACATACACCACATGCATCATTCCTGACACTGGTAATATGAATTTTGCCCCTATGGCTGGGGTGTATTAGAGGGCATAGATGACTTTAACCAAGCTGGATTATCCAGGTAAGATGGATCTAATGACATGGGTCCTTTAAACCCAGGCCCAGAGGTCATAGTGAGAGTAAATCAGGAATTTAGACCATGTGGCCAGATTCTCCACTGCTGGCTTTCAAGAGAGAGGCAGCTGCAGAGTAACAACAAGCAGACTCTAGAAACTCACAGGGGACAGTAGAAGGCAAGAGAGAACCCTAGTCCAGAGCCAGCAAGGCAGTACATTATTTTGTCCGGGTTATTTTAGGTATAATGGACAAATAAAACATTATATTTCAAGTGTACCATGTGGATGATTTCATATACATTCATTTTAAAATTACTACAAGCTAAGGAAAAAGATCCATTCACCAGGCTGTATATTAGATCCTCAAAACTTACCCACTTTTAATTCAAAGTTTGCACCATTTGACCCTTATCTCCCCACTTCCCTCCACCCTGGGACCCAATGGGGCAACCACCATTGCATTGTTTCTTTAAGTTAGGCTTTTTTTTTTTCCTTTTGAAAACTCCACATATAAGTGATACCATATGGTATTGGTCTTTCTCTGTTGGGCCTTTTTCACTTAGCACTTGGCATACTAGCCTCAAGTTTCATCCATGCTTTCACCAGTGACACAAAGTTCTTTTTGTGGCTTAGTAATATTCCATTCTGTGTTTTTATATACAGGTATACATATACACATCTATACGTATACAACATGCACATATATACACACATACAAAACCTGTATCTACTAACTCACTCTATGCATTCATCTGTCTATGGACAAAACCAGTTTCCGTGTCTCAGTGACTGTACACAAGGCTACACAGAATATGGGAGTACAGCTGTCTCAGCAACAGTGAGTTCATTTCTTTCAGACATATACCCAGAAATTCAAGTGTTTCATTTTATCAGAATTCTACTTTCTGTGTTTTGAGGAACCTCCATACTCTTTTCCCTAACTGCTGTACCAGTTTATAATGCCCAAAACAGAAGACCAGAGTTCTCTTTTCTCCACATCCTGACCCACTTTTCTTACCGCCTATTTTTTTTAGAATAGCCATCCTACCAGGTTTAAGGTTAGATCACATTTTTCTTTGATTTCTCTGATAATTAGTGAGGTTGAGGATATTTTCATGTACGTGTTGGCCATTTTTAGGTTTTCTTTGGAAAAATGTCCATCGAGGTTCTCTGCCCTTTTTTTAATCAGGTTATTTGTTACTGAGTTTTAAGAGCTCCTTATGTTTTATTCCTATTAATCCTTTAGTGGAAAAATGTCTATTTTCTATTTTATAAGCTGCCTCTTCATTTTATTCACTTTTTGCTGTGCAAAAGATTTTGAGTTTGGTAATAGATACAAAAAAATCATTGCTAAGACCAAACTCCCCTCTGTTTTCTTCCAGGTGTGTTATGGTTTCAGGTCTTATGTTTGAGTCTAAATTCTACCAAGCTGAATAAGGTTAGAAGAGAACACCAAACCCAAAAAGCAGTACTTTGATTGCGGCCCTGTAATGCCCTAAGCAGAGAAGCCAGCCGCACTGTGCCCAGGCTTCTCACTTACAGAACTATGAACTAATAAATGATGGTCATTGTCAACCACTACATTTCTAATAATTTGTTATACCAAATTAGGAAAAAAATTCATGCAAGATAGGTAAGATAGATATCAAGGGGCACTAAAATTACTCTGGTAGAAAAGGCATTGTGTTTTTAAAAACACATTACCTACAATGTAGCACATTCTGAAATATACTTGCTTTTCAGACTTAGAAACCTATTTGTCCACGTACAAAACCGTACAAAACCGTGAGGATGAGTATTTAGCAAGGTAACGATTACATCAATTAGGATATTACTATCTATGAAGGGCACTGATTTCAGAGCCTGGAAGCAAGTCAGTCCCTAGTGCATCACTACCGACTTCATTCGGTAACAATGTTAGCCAATGGCTTCCTGGGATTCCCCAAATTTGGCCTTTTTTACATTAGGTCTCATTTTCCTTAGACATTTGTAGTTACTAGTAGGGATCAAAGGGTGAACTGCTTTGGTGTACTGTGTGCTGGAGGAGACTTATGGCAGTTTCAATTCATCTCCTGAGGCTCCAGGGTTATTTCTAGAGTAATCTATTACTTTGTTATTAGCTGCTTTTTCCAAATGCCGAAGGGATAGGACAGGACTCTGGGAGATAAAATCTCTGGGGGCTTAGCTCTTATGTTTCAGCACCGAGGTAAAGTTTTGCCTAAGGAGTACATCAAGAGAAACTTTAGACGGTGAAATATTTTTTAAAAAGCTTTCCAGACTACTCATGCAACTGAAGCATTATTTCTGAGAAGTGTACAGAACATACGTGTTTTGTGAGAATATTGATTCATTTCCCTAAGCGTTTCATTGCTCAAGCATTGGCAATCAAAATGTAAAGAGGTTTATGGGGTATCAATGATTAGTTTATTTTTAAGCGCAATTAATCTGGTACAGGGTTTATTCGTTTCAGACTCTGATCAGTGGTAATACAGACACAGAGGGTCAATTTCCTTCAGAAGATAATAAAACTTAATTCCATTAGTGAAATTTTGCGTATTTGAGAACAATGAGATCTAATGAGACCTTAGCTCATACATTCATTTTTGCATGCCCACCTTACCTTCCTCCTGTTCTTCTTTCCATCCGTTCGTGTCCATCTTTTTCTGCATGATTCCTGGTTAAAATCAGAATACGTTTAGAATGCATTCATAACCCCAAATACTTCTCCCTTCCCTGCCTCTACCTGTACCCCTAACTCCCTCCTTCCACTCCTCTCCCACCCTTATCCCTCCCTTTCTACCTCTAACACCATGTATAGAATTCCCATTATACATAACTCTCTCTCTCTCTCTCTCTCTCTATATATATATATATATATATATATATATATATATATATATATATATATATGCCAGTGGGTGCCATTATACAGAGACACACCAACTAAATTGTTCAATGCCTTAGATTGGAGACCATGGTGTAGCTTATGTTTAACATCTTCGGTGCCAAGGCACTGTACAATGGACACTTGGCTGCTTATTAAGAACATGTTTTTATAATGATGATAAAACTAGTGACCCAAGAAGAGCATAAGGAAAATCTTATTTGGCCTTTAAGCCCATCTCTGAAGCCCCCTGGTAATATAGCCTTTAGCAAATGAACCCAAAATCTCTTTTTTCGTATTCTATAACTTTTTTACCTTAGAGGCATTTTGGTGGAATTAATGTGTGAATCACTGTGAGATCCACAGATGAAAAGCCCTCTCTAAATGCTAAGGATTGGTTTAATTATACCATAGGGGACATTTGGGTTTATATTGTAAAGCATGCATATTTATAGCTCTTTTATTTTAATGCTGGTTATTTTAGCTGAAGAAGCTATTTTTACTTCTCAGGATGCTTGGTATTTTCTTGTTAATAACTTCAATATATAAATAGTATACTATAGCTTCTAAACCCAAAGGTCAAACATCCTTCACACACAGAAGTAATTAATATATTATCAATCCTTGTAATCACAGAGCATAGGTCATTAGTGTCTTACAGCTAATTTAACCCAAGAATGCAGAAATTCATTTTAGTAAAAAGCCTAACATGGACCTACTTGTCCCTTATGCCCTGTTAGATATAGGCTTGCAATGTCAGGAAGAAGTAGTGTTGAATTTAATGTTTTCTCCTATTTTCTTCAATCCTATTTTATACTCTTTCCAAAAAAAAAAAAAAATCTATGAAAGCTTTCAACCATTCATCTTTCACCTAAACCCCATGGAACATTATATCCTGACATGGAGGCTGATACTGCACTAAGTGTATAGAAATACAGTTCTATTCCTATAGGACCTCCATCTACAAGGACACTTGGGAAATAAACACATCATTTCAATACAACTAGTTCTAAAATAGTGACTTGAACACAATGCTGTCAAGTCTCACAGAAGGGATAAACTTCTGACATGTACTAAGATTTCAAAACAGAAATGAGATTTGACTTGGTGCTTCGTTGTTTATATAATTAAGCAAAATGGGCCTTACAGACCAAAATTTCCAAAAAATAGTCTTTTCCTGTTTCGACAGACAGGACTATCGGTTCCACTTAGTTGAATGTGACAGATTTCAAACGATTAGCTCATTCCCAACATGCTTCCTTCTTTACACTTCACATAGGACTCTACAGACTCACATGTCAACTATACAGTAACAGTAATGGATTTCTGTACACCAGTGTTTTCTCTCCCTCCTCCCATTAGAAAGCAAAGCCCTCAGGTCTGATAGAGCCCAAAACATGTATTTTTCTGGTCCCAACATCCCTTGCTGATAAGTGTACCTTGTAATTAAACTCTGACCAAAGCCAATCTGGGTGAGAGGAGGGAAGGGCCTCCTAAAGGTATTTTCATCCTTGGTTAAGGGTCAGAACACTTGGAGTGCCCTGGTGTTCTTGTCACGATCTTGCGGTTCATGAGTTAGAGCCCAGCATCAGGCTCTGTGCTGACAGTGCCGAGCCTACTTGAGATTCTCTCATTCTCTCTCTGCCCCTTTCCAACCCTCTCAAAAATAACCAAACATTAAAAAAATAAAAAAAAACCAGTCAGAACACCTGAAACTAGTGTAACATTGTATGACAACCATACATTAAAAAGTCACATGAGTGGTAATAAAACAAAAATGCTTATTTCCTTGACCATGGCTATATACAGATATGTTATCTGTATGGCCTGAACATGGCCATCCTAAGGATAAAAAGCATAGAGGAAAGTCATTTTGGCAAGAGGCTGTGTACTTAAGAAATTACCCAAGGTCCTGACTCCGGAACTCCTCCTCTCCAGATTTTCTGGTAAGGGAACTATTGTACTTGATGTCGAAACTACACTAATCGATATATACACCATTAACAGAACCTCTGACAATTTACTGAATTATTTTAATAATAAATGGTTTGCTTGACTTATTTTAGAGTATATACTTCATCAGATAGTATCCAGAGAGGTGCCTCACTGGCTTAGTCCACAAAGCATGCAAACCCTGATCTCAGGATCCAGAGTTTGAGCCCCACACTGGGGATAGAGATTATTTTATTAAAACAAAACAAAACAAAAAAAAAAAACAAAAAATACAAATCAAGAAATAGCCAACATTTTAAAAGAAATCTTTGGTAAAGACATTTATATATTTAAAATTAGTAACACTTACTTGTTATTCTTAGTAAATGTGACTGGTTCATGTACTGATGATGGCAACCAGAAAGGGTCTGATTATTAAAGGAGACTCACAGGACCAAAATGGCATGGTGCTTCTACTAGAAGAAAAGCAGAGACTAAATTTCAGCACCAATTATCCTCTGTCTGTGAGGGCCATGCTAAGACACGATTTCTCTTAGCAACCAGTGAGGTGTACAAGACACCTTGAAACCAGGGATCCTAAAAATGGAGTTTCAGCCTTTTATACACTTCTGTTCAGTTAGACACATTCTTGCTATGTAACCAGCTCCAATATCAGGGCCCTTTGGAAGTACTGGGCAGGTGGGGATGGTTGGGGAGGACTATTTGCCTAAGCCAGATGTAAACAATTCATCTCCAGGTCATCAGTAAATGATGCTGGTGAGTTGGTGCAAGCTGCTCTAAGTTTCTGCCTGAACCCATGTTTACAAAACAACAGTATCAATAACTATGTTTCACACTTTGGCACTGATCAGTGTTAGGCAGGTACAGGTCTTACCCAAGCCAATTTCAGGCCGGCTAGAATTAACCCTCACATCATCAATGACATGACAAATTGCACAATAATTTTATGTTTAACCATTTAGTTTTACCCCATTATACTTATCTGTAAGCAAAACTAGCTTTATCAGTTATTCTTAAATTTTCTCAAAAACCAAATCTAAAATTTTTGAAAACATTTTAAATATTAAGAATTATACCAATAGGTTTTGTTTTTGTTTTTACTGCTTTTGTTTGGTTTACTAGGGCTTATTATCAAACATCTTGGTCTTTGGACCTGTTATACTCTTAAGTATTATTGAAGATGCCCCAAGAGCTTTTAGGGGGACTTACTCATTAATATATACACTATTAAATATTAAAATACAAATGCTAAAGTACTTTAAAAATACCTAACAAAAAATAAAACATTAAGAATAAAATGATTACAAACCTATTAAATGGTTAGCTTTAAAAACAGGCAGAGTCTCAATTCTTGTAAATTCAATCTGTTACATGTTGCTTTAGAAGCACATGTATGAACAAAATATGGCCTCTAACAAGAGAATTTGGAAAAGGCAGCAACATTTAAATAGATCCTTAGCATAATTTTGGATACTCTTCTTCAAGAGTATGAACTTCACAAGTTAGTTTCACAAAAGTTGTAAGGAGGAATGTCAAACTCTTATCGATGGACTTTTGGTACTGTTAAAATGCATTGATAGATCTTGCATATTTCTTGTGTCTTTTACACATGTGTAATTTTCTAATGCCAAACTATCATTGGAGGACATCTTTTGGCTCAATGGCATTTCATTACTTAATATCAAAATTATACTTACTAATATCACAATTTTCATCAGAAAAGGAATCAGTGAAAAGCCTTCAAGCTTACAGAAGCACTTACAGGTTGCCCAAAATTCTAGTTTTTACATCAAACTTCAAATTTTACTTGCAACAAATACTTTCAGGTGTTTTCTACTTTCAGGTGTTCTCCACGAAGTAGAGAGCTCATGTGAATCCTTTTGAGACAATGTCTTCCAAATAAACAGGTCTAAATGATAATTACTAGGCTGTCAGTTTTGTCAAATAAACAACTTAGTTGTTTCCCTAAAACATCTATTTCAGCTCACAGCTCAAACTGAACAAATTCTTAAGATAATCATTTATTACAATAAGCAATCAAGATGGTGGAAGAGTATTATTTTTCCCACTTGTACTACATTACGCAAAACCAAGAGTCTTAAAAAAAAATACTAGGTCACGGTCTTGGAAGGTACAAGCTCTTTCACACACTGTTGCTTTTGTAACTTCAGGGCAAATATTAACATGGTAAAAAAGAGAAATCTCCTTTTCTATTATTATTTTTGAAAACTCACAGACTATCTTAAACGGTCTTAAACGGATGCCTAAGATTAAATGAACTATATTTTGAGGACCATGGAGCACCACCCCCCCCCCAGCAAAGAAAGATAAAGTCTAAAAATACACATTCATATCCTAGGTCTGAAATTTTTCTAGCTGCAATGTCAGGCAAATCAAGGAGCCATTAGTAATTTTCCCCCCAAAGTTAATAGCTTCTGTTTCTAAGGACAAAATGTGATAAAGTAAAAAAAAAAAAAAAAAGCATTTTATGTAAAGTAATAAATAGTATGAAAAAACAATTTAGTTATCACCAACACCACTAGTTTTGCATGAACATATAAAGCAGAGTATAGCATCCCTTTAGCGTTTAGCTATGCCAGCCCTGTGTGTTGTCAATAAAATTTTATGCATTTTTATGTAAACACTTTCCTCTTAAGTAATCAAAGTCCAAAGGATCACCCAATTCCATTTTTCTTAGCTCTGTTGATGCATTAGTAACTCTAACTCCTTTGGCATCCCTGTAACATGTGAAATATCAGGAAGATCGCTATAAACACAGAACTAGTAACACAACATACCAGACCATACTGACAGGATTTCAAGTGTGGGTCCTCGAGCCGACAGTTCAAAAAAAATTCTTGAAACGCTTTCAGTACAAAAACGTGGTTCATTAAAGCACATGGGAAGAAAGAACTCCACTGGTGTGGTGAGAAGCACTTGATTATATACTTTAGAGTAGGGGAAGATAAAAACAAGGAAGTTTCCAGAAGAATTTTCATGCACTAAAGAGGTGACGACTTACAGGATCCTGGAGCCCTGACCATAGTCAAACCAAGGTTGTTGTTTTTTTTTCCTCTAGCAAGGCATTAACTTAAGATGGTTGGAAGTTCGTGGAAGATGTCATACTCCTCCTGCCCTAACTTTTCCTCAAAAAGCTGCAAGTTATAAGGAAATTTAATTTTATCTACATTTCTTTTGCCTTTGTCCTCCACATTAAAAGAGCCTACCTGGGAGAACGGCAGACCTCCTTCTCTCTGGCTTTTCTTTCTTTCTGTGCATGCCTGGGGCGAAGGGCCGCCTACCTCTCAATAAATGTTTTGCCTGTTAAGCAGCTCACTTTGCTTGGTTTTATCCTTGGTGGAGAAGCACCTGTGTCCTCAGGCTCTTTCCTGAAAAGAAAATGGCTGCCAGAACCAGGTTTCTTATACTTTGAGTGCATAAGAGTCACCTGGAGAAATAGTTTTAACTATTACTCCTGAGAGACCCACCCTCAGAGAACCTAACTCCTCTTGTAAGGGTTATGAATCTGTATTTGAAACATCCCAGGTGATAATTGATGTTGCTACTTTCAGGATCACACTCTTAGTAGACGATTTTTTTCTTGCACCTAATACAGACCACCTGAGAAACAGACTTGAGGAGTGTTATCATGCTAACACTCATGGTCTCTTTTTTTTCCATCTCACCTAGATCACCTGGCTTGTAGGGCAGGGAAGCAGAGAAAATCAACATTCCAGATATTAAAATATATATATATATCTCAAAACCAAAACACAACAACAAATAAACAAAGGTAGATCTAAAAGTTGAAAACAAAAGCCAAAATAAACTAAACAATTCCTTAATGACACTGAATTGACAATTTAAATTTAGCCAGATGTGAATTAAGGTAGCAGCATACTATTTAAAATAACAGTTGATCATAATTAATTTAATTTTTCCTTCATCTTCTTCAGGATCCCGTATTTACCCAGTTAATTGGCACACAAAGGGAGTTTCTGTTGACTAGACTTTTTCTCTTACAATATTTGTTCTTTTCTATTTGTTTTATAGGTGGCATATTTTAGGGCTTGAATTTTCCTTTAGAAATTATCCTTTTTGAGTTTCTGTTAGTAAAGTACTTAGCAATTTTTTTAGTGATAAACCAGTTGCAGGAATGTGTTAGCATAAAAGAAAAGTGAAGTTTCTAAATATATTAATGGACAAAAATCAAAGATCTCTAAAACATCTGTCACAGGAAACTTGAGTGGATCAGTTCTTCAAATAGCCACTTAATTTAGAGTCAAGTCATATGCGTTACCTATGTATGTCCACACAATGGTATGTTAAATCACATTGAAGAAAAAAAGGTTATTTTATGATTATTTGTGAAAATATAAGGAACAAACTGATCATTGGAAGTAACTTTCCAGGAGAAAAACTATTCCCAAGACCTAAGTGCATCAACTTTAAACATTGTCTTTAGTATTTGCATATTTACATATGTTTTAATGATGAGGCATACATGCCAACTGATGTTACTTGAAATTCCTTTAAAGTCAATGACACTCAGAATGTCAGGATTTAGCTTTACACTTAATATCGTGCAAATACTCAAGAAATGTTTTAAGTTGATGCACCATATCTAGGATTCCCTTCTAATATCTGAGAGAACTTATTTGATACAAAGTAATTACTTTCTTGAGGGCGTTAGTAGCCAAAATTATTTCCTGTAATCCAATCACTATAGCATTTAGGTTTCTAGATCTCATCTTGTATCTCAAGGTATCATATACACACATACTTTCAAAATAAAGGCCTTTAAATGCCCAAATGCTGTACCTTCTCTGTGAAGGCGAGATCAGCAAATACTTGTAGGAAAGGAGACACATAAGCGAATTCTTCTTCTTTTTTTTAAATTTTTTTAATGTTTATTTATTTTTGAGAGACATAGAGACAGAGCGTGAGCAGGGGAAGGGCAGAGAGAGAGGGAGATACAGAATCTGAAGCAGGCTCCAGGCTCTGAGCCGTCAGCACAGAGCCCGACGCAGGGCTCAAACTCACAGACCGCGAGATCATGACCTGAGCCGAAGTCGGACGCCTAACAGACTGAGCCACCCAGGCGCCCCATAAATCTTCTTAGATTAACTGAAGTAACTCAGATGAGAGATACTATGAAGAATACATTATAATCTTTAGCTCATTCTTATTTTTTTTAATTTATTTTTCTTTAGCTCATTCTTACCCCAGCATAGGGATTCATGGGGATCTTCCTGAAAAATCAATGTGGAAACATGTCACTTCTTAAACATGCTAATAGCCCATATTACTAAAGACAAGGTACTTACAATTCCTTTAATGCGCTATATTATCTAGCCCCCCTCTACCTCACTTTCTCTTTGTTCCCTTGGCTGGAGCCACAGGTCTATTCCTCTAACAGTTCACTGAAACTACCTCCTTAGGACCTCCACATTTGCCTGTGTAGAGGAGGAAAAATAATGATCCCTTTTCCCCTCTAGGTTCTAGGTTGAAACCCCCTGGAATAAAAGATTAACAAGAAAAAAACCAAACAAGTTTAATAACGTGTATACCTCCTGTATACATGTTATCCTGGAATACTGAATAACTCCCCAAAATGACCTAAATAGTGTATCCTGCTAAAGACAAAAGAAGGTGTTAGGGGGTGGGAGAGCCAGATATGGGAGATCACCAGGAAAAGCACTGTAAACAAGAGTGTGATTGTTAGGCAGATTTAAATCCTTGCCTTCTCACTTGATAGAAATTTCTATCTTCCTCTCCCTATTACAGAGAGGGAACTGTTCTTACAAATGCAGATTTCCTTGACACATGGAAATATGTTTTGTAAAAGGATAACTTCTCTAGGTTTTCAGAGCTTCTCTTGTGTCTGCTGTTCCTTAAATATAATCAGCCTAAAATAATCCTTATGCCAAAGAGGCATATTTTGGGTGACATATTCTGCTTTCCTTCACTGGTCTCACTGTCTGCAACACCCTTCACTCACATATACACACAGATTATTGATCCCTGTCAAGGAGCAAGAATTCCTGTCCCCTTCAAGATCCTTCTAGCTGGACTAAGAATTAAATTGACATGAGACAGATGAACAGGAAAATATCAACTATAATAATATACATAAAGGGAATCCACACAACATGGAAATTCCAAACACAGGCACAATGAAGTATATAAGTCATTCAGAATTAAAGAGTAGGGGGTAGGAGTCAGGAACTTCAGAGGAAAGGAATGCAATTTACAAGATGAAAAAGAGTAAATGTTTGGTAAACAAATATTTGCTGCTCCACTCAGAAACAAGGGGACAAAGAGAAGACTTCAATCAATGTGGCCTTGCTAGGTTCTTCCCTGTCTACCTTTCCTAGTTCATATTATAACGTAGTTGTCTATAGTGATAGCTCTGTTCCCAGAGCAGGTCCTCTACCTAAATTCTTCTAGGTGGTTGTTGGGGGTAGGTAAAGAGCTTTTGCTGACTCTGCTGGGTTTCGATTGCTTTTTAACTCAAAATAATCTTTTTTGGGCCAAAGTGGCCTGTATTGGGGCAGCCTGTCATTGGCCCTTCCATCCATGATCCCTAATTCCCTTTGGTTCAAGTAGTAGTCACTTACTGAGGCTTTCCCAGGTCATCATATGTCAAATTTCAATCCACTATCCCCTACTACACTCCCATCACTTCTTATTGCCATCCTCTACTTCATTTTTCCCTTTATTAAATGTAACTTTTTAACTCATTGTCTCCCCTCCCTCAACAATGTGAACTCCAAGAGGGCAAGAATTTTTGTCTCTTTGTTTCACTTGTGTTGCTTGGAAGAATAATTAGAACATAGTAAGCACTCAAAAAATTCTTGTGGAATGAAAGGAATACTTAATGAATACATGACTATATTAATGAAGAAAGGACTGAATCCACGTTTGGCTTTTAAAATGGTAGTATCCATTCCAAAACGAGAGTGTATTTTCCTATGCATCGTATATGATGTAATCATCAGAAAGATTTCAGCATTATTCACTGAATTGTGTGACATGGTGTTAGAGCTGCATGAGTCCAAATACAACAGCCTTTACAATCTCCTTATTACTTTTTTCCTAGGTATGAGGAATAGGATTACTTCTCACGATGGAAATTGCAGAATTGTTGTAATAAGACTAAGCATACACTCAACTAAAATTAACCCATATAATTGGTCCCTGGGTTCTTTTTAAAGTTTACATATGTATGCTTGTATGTACATACACATCACCGTTCTTATTTTACCACATGGCACAAAACACTTATAATCAAAAGACAATTTATGCCAAATCTTTCCATCTCAATAGATTAAATGTATCTTACTGTGCCAATGTAATTAAAGTGAATTACAATTAGGATTCCTTTTGTTTTTTTTAGGATTCTTTTAAACCAACAGAATGAATCTGAGTAACTCACTTCCATTCAAGAATGAACAAAAGCCTGGCACTTTGCCAAACAATCCACATAATTACCATTCTCAAGGAGACTTGTAGTGCTTGCTTCTTACCAGACATTCCTGAATCACTCAACACTACAGCTGATCTTGCTTTTAAGGCATTTTATTTTTTTAATTTATTTTAAGTAATCTCTGTACTCAACATGGAGCTCAAACTCAGGACACCAAGATCAAAAACAGCATGCTTTTCTGACTGAGCCAGCCAGGCACCCCTTACAAAATCTTGAATTGAAAAATGAATCTTCATGGAACACTGGGAAACAATATGATCTACCATGGTTGGTCCATATACTCTTTGTTTTTAGTAGTAGTTACATTTATTATTTTAGAATTAAATATCTCAAACAAGGGGCATCTGGGTGGCTCAGTCAGTTATATGTCCAACTCTTAATCTTGGTTCAGACCATGATCTCACAGTTGGCGAGTTCGAGTCCCGCATTGGACTCAGCACTGTCAGCGTGGAGCCTGTTTGGGATTCTGTCTCTCCCTCCCTCTGCCCCTTCCCTGCTTGCATTCCCACTCTCTCTCTCAAAATAAATAAACAAAGTTGAAAAAATATTTCTAAAAAAACCACCAACTATTTATGTAATTGTCTATGCTCTCCCATTTCTATAATATACATAGCATGTGTTATACATATATACAACACATAAAAACTGTAGAGTTTACTCCTTTTTTAACTTAGAAACTTACATTTGCATACATTTAACATTTTTAACAGTGACCTAGTGACTGTTCACAAATTCAATATAATTTGTTTAGTCATTCCTAAAATTTTGAATTTTTGTATGAAGTTTTTTAAAAATTTACATCCAAGTTAGTTAGCATACAGTGCAACGATCATTTCAAGAGTAGATTCCTTAATGCCCCTTACCCATTTAACTCATCCCCCCTCCCACAAGCCCTCCTGTAAACCTCTGTTTGTTCTCCATATTTAAGAGTCTCCTATGTTTTTGTCCTCCTCCCTGTTTTTATATTATAAAATTTTGAATTTTTATAAGCTAATGAAAAATTAAATCACCAGCATTTAAGAGAGGTGATAAGATTTTTCTCTAAGATTCTCTACCACCTTTTTCTGTCTCCTTTGCTGGCTGGTACTTCTCTCCTTTAACTCCTCCAAACACCGGAGTGCCCTAGAATTCAGTTCTGTGACCACTTATATTTTCACTCTACTTGTATTATTTTGATCATCTCACATAGTCACAAAGCCTCAAATGCATCTATATTCTGATGACTACCAAATGTATATCTCCGGCCCATACCTCTTGTCTGACTTCTAGACTACTCAATACTCACTTCTCTGTCTGATATCTCAAGTATAATATGTCCAAAATGGAGACTTTCTTATTTCTCCCCATATCTGCACTCCTTTCAGTTTTCCCTATGTTAGTACATGATAGCCATATCCTTATTGTTTTTCAATCCAAAATATTTGAGATCATCCTTGCTTCCTCTCAATCTCACAACTCACATCCAGCTTGTCTTTTTTTATCATCTCTACCTTGAAAGTATACAAAGAATGTAACTGCTTCTCAGGGGTATTGTGTAGTTCAATCCCAGGGAGCATGTTAATATGCATGTCATGTAAATGTTGCTCCCCAGAATGGTGCAATGAATGCATAACCATTCATAGAGATTGCAAGGTGAGTATAACCTATTTTGCAATACGGTGTCTGGGTTCACCACTTCCACTGACATGACTGTGGTCTAAGCAACCATAAGTTGTTGCCTGGAAGACTTTAATAATGTCCTAAAAGCCTCCAGAAATCCATTCAGGCTCCACTGATAAAATATGCCTCTCATCGTATCATTTCTAGTTTTAGGTTTCTTTCTCATTTCCTGAATAAGTCTGGCATAGTGGTTCTGCTGTCCTGCCTTCTGAAATGATTACACCCCAAATATCTGTAGAATTTCCTCTCTTAATTTCTTTAGGTCTTATATGTGACATGCCACTTGGAGCCTTGTTTCCCATCTTATCTAAAATCTCAGCCCCTTTTCCCCCTTATTGTCTTTACATCTTGTTGAGTTATTGTTACTAATTATCTCCCTCTAACATACTATATATTTTATTCCTTTATTATTTTCTCTAACTTCCTAAGATGTAATTTCTGTGAGGGAAGATATTTTTGCCTGTTCTGGTCACATCCATTTCTATACTATGTAGAAGAGGGTCTGGCAAAGGGGAAATCTGGCTGGCTGAGTTGGTAGAGCATGCAACTCTTGATCTCAGGGTCATAAGTCCAAGTCCCATGCTGGGCATAGAGATTACTTAAAAAGTATAAATAAATAAATAAATAAATAAATAAATAAATAAATAAATCTGCTAAAAATTTTTTTTTAAAAAAAGCGTCTTGCAGATATTTGGTGTTCAAAAACCATATGTTGAGTTAAAATAACATTTAAAACTTTGTAAATATAATTGAATCTCTATTACATGTACCAAAAGGAATCCAAAATGTTATAACCATCCCCTTAGTAACTTGCAATAAAATGATTTAGGTATACAAAGAATGAAATGGGCGTTGAGTTTCCCTTGACTCCTGGGAAGAAGAATATCAGAGTAACTTGAAAAACAGCATCTATAAAAATGGTATACACATGTATTAGAATGACCATTCCATAATCATATAGGTTCTTCTCTATCTTCACTCATTCATTCATTTTATTATTCCATAGATTTTTGAAGTGTTTGCTAGAGGGTCAAAGAAAACAAATCAGATGTGTATCCTAAAAAGGACACAGACCCATCCATATGGTATAAACATAAAATGAATATTAGTGGGAAAACTTATAGGCAGAAAAGCCACAGTGAACACAATTTCCTATTCTCTCATTATTGTGGTTCTCATATAGGGGATGTAGCATAAAAAGTGGTCCAACAGAAAGGGAACACCTCCTCCCCCACCCACCACCACCATGTTGCTTGATCTATTTATAGGATAAGTACATGAGGGAGAGATTAGCTAGACAATGTGTGATAATGGCAGGTTCTTGTTTGAATAATGGCAGGTTCATGTCATATAGTAAGTCTTAGAGGAGACTGCCCTCTTCCAAGCCAGCACTTTGGGTAAAGCAAAAGACAGTGCCATACATGTTTGAAAAAGTGGACACCCACTAGTTTAGGAGGTTGGATAAATGTGAGCCTTGGCTGAAGTTCTAGTTACATTTCAGAATGGAACTTTCTGAGACTTAGTTTATAGGATTTTAAACGACACAAAACCAATGGCCGGTTGGAAATGATGAATTGATTAGTCAAAATTTTTCTTTCAGTGAGATGATCTGTTTTCTCTTTCTACTGGACCCATTAAGATGCAAACAATTTCACCTTGAAGATGATATACCAGGACAGTTTATATTAAACATATATATGAGGGGCACCTGGGTGGCTCAGTTGGTTGAGCATCAGACTCTTGATTTCAGCTCAGGGCAAGACCTCAGAGTTTGTGAGGTTCTCTCTCTCCCTCTCTCTGCCCCTCCCACACTCATGTGCACTCTCTTGCTCTCAAAATAAATAAATAAAAAAAGATAAACATATATATGAAAGCGCATATTAGAATGGCTAGTTTATGGTGGACACTCAAACAATTATACACTGATTCTGAATTTGAAACAAAAGAGGTGGGGTTATTAATGAGAGTATACCAAGGACTATTCTACATGATTCCCATATTTTATTTCTTTTATTCCTGACACCAACGCTATGAAATGTCCCCTATTATTCTCCTCCACACTTTACATATGGTAAATCTAAGGCTCACAAAATTGTCCCAGATCACAGGTGTTAAGTAAAAAATCATAAACCAAATCCTGGCATGTTTCTTCTGGAATCTGTACTTATAACCACGGGGCATGATATTTCCTACATTCCTTCCATAAATTTTGCACCAAGGTAATATTAAGAAATGTCAAAGAAATCTTTTTTCTTTCTTTCCATGGCAAAAAAATCTACATTAATTTTGCATTTATGTGAAAAAGAGAGGTGGTTTCTTATGAATTTCATATTTGTACTATCCTGTGCTATTAGTGTGAGGAAAATAGCAAAGAAATAAGGATCTGCTTCTGCGACTGTAGTAACTTAATTAAAGGAAAGTCATTTAAATTCTTTTTTCCCGTTTTCTATAAAATTGGGGTAAATTGACCACTTAACTTCTCAAGGGGAGTGATATTAATGAGTGACTGGCTGTAATAGGATTTGGAAGTTTAGAGGAAAGGCAGTATGCAAGAATGAATCATAAATTGCTATGGTTAGGAATTTTCATTCTCAGACAGATTTAAAATCCTTTAAGAAGGTGAATGTGCACTGATAAAAAGAGCACAGAAGAAGAAAATGTTATGTCTGGACACAGGCAAGGAAAGTATAGGTGTAAAAATGGAAATTGTCACTGTCTTGAGAAACATAATTGTATTTGGGAAGATTTTAATAGCTTAAGAAGAAGTTTATTTCTTTTCTACTTTTGCCTTTTGGAGAACAAATTTAGATTACTGACATAATAGTTATAGAATATATCATGGTGTCTGAAGGGGTCATTAAGTCAATACTATTTATATCTACACTAACAGACAGATTTCTCATTCTATTTCTACTTGGGTTTAAAGAATTGCTGTGAGAGAAGTTGATTTGGATAGAAGTTATTCAGATCATTTATCTGTCTCTCTCCAATTACATGTTTAATTTTTCTAGGCCTCCTTAGTCACTCAAACACTTTGATCATATACGAGATATCTGATTATTTTTTAGCAGTAGTTATAAAATAAACATGAATCACTATCAAGAGTCTTTTGAGCATTGTTTAGAATGCCATTTTATTAACTTTGTTCTCTGTGTCTCCTTATTGTCTTTGGGATTCAAATATAAAATTGGTTATCAGCTCTGTTAAAATGAAAACCACAGGCCAAAATGGCATCACTTAGGCCAAGTCATCAAACTGGGGCTTAATACCTAACTTAATTTCACTTTCAACCTCTCCCAGAAATGTAGTCCTAACCCATCAGTCAGGAACTTTCTGGTGAACACCAATAAGGTAATCTGTCACATGGGCCCTCTAGATGAGTTAACAATCTACCTACTAAGACATTTTAGTGATGACCCTACCCGAAATACATCTATTTTGTTTATGACTTCCCGGTCTCACCCTTAAAAATCTTTTCCTTGTTGTAGCCCTTTGGAACTCCCCTCTACTTGCTACATGGGATGGTGCCTGATTCATAAATCACTTAATAAAGCCAGTTAGGTCTTAAAGTTTACTCAGTTGAATTTTGTTTTCTAATAGCTCAAATGCATTTTAAAAAACGGATTAAAAAATTAACTATTGAGAGTTTCCAATTCACTAAGGTGGTTGTGGCAGGCAGGATAATGCCCTCCAAAGATTTTGATAACCTAATCCCTGGAATTTGAGAATATGATCAATTACATGGCAAAGGAGAATTAAGGTTGCAGATGGAATTAAAGTCACTAATCAGCTGACTTTCACTTGTGAAGATTATTTTAGATTTTCTGAGTGGACTCAGCATAATACCAATTGTCCTTATAAGTGGAAAAGGGGAGCAGAAGAGAGAGTACAAGATGTGACAGAATAACAGGTTGGTATGATAGGATTGTTCACTTTGAAGATGGAAGAAGGTCATACGCTAAGTAACGCAAGAACCTTATAGAAGCTGGAAAAAGTATGAAAATACACTGTCTCCTAGAGCTTCCAGAAAAAAAAAAAATTAATCCTCTCAACTTCATGATTTTAAACCAATAAAACTGATAAGACCCGTTTTCAGCTTCTGGCTTTCATAACTGTAAGGTGATAAATTTGTGTTGTTTTCACCCACTAAGTTCATGATAATTTGTTACAATAACGATAGTAAACTAAGAGTCATTTAGATTTTTTCTATGCTAAAAACATATACAAATAAAATGTTTTAGTTGACTTCACTTGCATCAGAAAACTGTAATAACTGCTAACTTTAAGCTTTGTCACTGTTTAATAATTATTTAAATACACTGGTACATTGATTTAAGTAAATTTTATTTCTTTTTTTTGTATATTTTATTCTTTTAGTATGCTTTAAAACCTATCTATGTACATATTTATTCATGAACTTTGAAGGGGATGTCTGCCATCATCTCAAAGTATTAGCATTGAAATGGATTAAAGTAATGAGAATAAGAGAAAAAATATATAGTTTATATTCAAAAATGCATATTTAAATATGCAGAGAAGAAAGAGTAGAAAACATGGTGATGGTATAAACTGAGAAGTTTCACAGGCTTATGGAATTATGCAAAACGATAGCTTTAAATTTTGGCATTTTTTCAATTGGTACAAAAAATAATTTCTGGATTTATGAGAGTAAGAAGGCATATTGTTTTTAAATTATTTATTTGTTCTTATTTATTTTTAATTGAGGTAAAATGAATGTAACATAAAATTTACCATTTTAACTATTGTTACATGTATAGTTCAGTGGCATTAAGTACACATACATTGTTTCGCAATCATCACAACTTCTATTCTATCTTATGAAATTGACTCTATACCCATTAAACAAATTTTCATTCCTCTTTCACACGAACTCCCTGAACATCACCATTCTACTTTGTCTCTATTAATTTAAGTACTCTAAGTACCTTATATAAGTGGAAACATACAGTATTTATCCTTTTTTCAAACCATAATCATGTGAACCAATCTCTTATAACCAGTAGGATAGGATATATATATATATATATATATATATGTACACACACATACACATATACATGTACATATACGTGTACATATACATATATATATACACACATATATATACACATATATATACACACATATATATACACATATATATATACACATATATATATACATATATATATATACATATATATATACATATATATATACATATATATATATACATATATATATACATATATATATATATACATATATATATACATATATATATATATACATATATATATACATATATATATATATACATATATATATATGAATGATTAGTCCTGGAGAACCATGATTAATATACTACACAAAACCTGCACGGTAATGTTTACAGAAGCTTAAATCATAAGTTTTCAAAACTTGTATGTAACCAAGATGTCTTTCAACAGGTGAACATATAAACAAACAGTGGTATGCCCATGTAATGGAATATTACTCAGCGATTAAAAAAAAAAAAAGAAATGAGCTATCAAGCTAACAACATATTGAAAAAACGTTAATTTCATATTGATAAGTGAAAGAAACCAATCTCAAAAGGCTACATACTGTATGATTCCAACTATATGACCCTGTGAGAAAGAAAAAACTATGGAGACAGTAAAAAGATGAGTGGTTGCCAGCGGTTGAGGAGAAGAGAGAGGGGAAATGGATACTTGGCGTGCAGGGGATTTTTAAGGCAGTGAAACCATTCTGTATAGAACTAATAGTGGATGCATTCATTTTGCATTATACATTTCTTGAAATCCATAGAATGTATAAAACAAAGATTGAAACTTAACATAAAGTATGTACTTTACTTAATAATAATGTATTGGTGAGCCTGGGTGGCTCAGTAAGTTAAGCATCCTACTTAGGCTCAGGTCATGATCTCCTAATCTGTGAGTTTAAACCCTACCTTTGGCTCTCCACTATCAGCACAGAGCCCTCTTGGGATCCTCTTTCCCACTCTCTCTCTGCCCCACGCCCACTCATGTGGGCACACATGAACACACACATACATGAACACACAAACACACACATACTCTCTCTGGAAAAAAAAAAAATAATAATGCATCAACTGGTCTCCAGGGCAGAACTAAGTAAGATCTCTTGGAATTGTTACTGATGGTGGCATGGGGTGGATAAGACAGCAGAGGGTCTAAGACCGAGTCTAATGGAAGGTGATAAGGGGGAATATAAAAAGGGAAGTACAGGAAAATTTAGATTTCTTCACATTTTTATACACGGTCAGTTCAAATCCAAACCTGGGGTTTCTGCTGTGTGTAATGAGGGATGCTGGTACCCTGAAGCAATTTCTCTCACCTTGAAAACGCTACGGTGTTGGAGTGATATGTTCACCTATGGAAGTTCCAGAGAGAAGCATCAGGATTTGTCCTATCAGAAGAATAGCAACAGTTAAAGAGCATTTTTATGTTTTGGTTTGGTTAGGAAAATACAGACATTATATTCAAAACAATGTTCATTCTCATTTTCCTGCATTTTGACCCTTTATATGTGCAATTTTAAAGATAAATTGAAATCAATATAAATAAAACTTTGTTATAACTTTGGTATTTAAAAAATATAATAATGTATTAATATTGACTCATCGATTTTAACAAATAAACCACACAAATGTAAGATGTTGATAAGAAGGTAAACTGAGGAAGGTGGGAAGAAGCATAAGGAAATTCTCTGTACTTCCCACTTAATTTTACCATAAACCTAAAAGCTGTAATCAAAACAACATGCAATTGACATAAAAATAGACAGAAAGAAATCTTATACATATATGGTCAATTAATTTATAATAAAGGAGCCAAGGGGTGCCTGGGTGGCTCAGTTGGTTAAGCGCCCGACTCTTGATTTCAGCTCAGGTCATAATCCATGAGTCCTGCATTAGGCTCTGCACTGGGTGTGGAGGCTGCTTAAGATTCTCTCTCTCCCCTTCTCTCTCTACCCCTTTCCTTCTCATGCTCTCTTAAAAAAATCGGGGTGGGGGAGGCAAGAATGTAGTATGAGGAAAAAAGAGTCTTCAATAAATGGTGTTGGGAAAACTGGACAACCACATAGATAATGAAACTAGACCATCTCACACTATCCACAAAAATGAACTCAAAATGGATTAAAGACTTGAATGTAAGACTTAAAATCATAACATTCTAAGAAGAAAACATAGGCAACAAGTTCTTTGACATGGTCTTGGCAATGATTTTTGGATTTAACTTCAAAATAAAAGGCAACAAAAGCAAAAATAAACAAGTAGATTGATATCAAGCTAAAAAGCTTCTTCACAGCAAAGGAAACTATTAACAAAATGAAAAGGGAACCCACCAAAAGGGAGAAAATACTTACAAATTATAAAACTGATCAATAGATAAATAAAACTCATACATCTCACTAACAAAAATAATCCAAATCCAATTAATAAATAGGCAAAGGAGGGGTGTCTGAGTGGTTCGGTCAGTTAAGCATCCAACTCTTGTTTTCAGCTCAGTTCATGATCTCATGGTTGTATGAGTTTGAGCCCCATGTCGGGCTCTATACTGTCAAGGAGGAGCCTCCTCAGGATTCTCTCTCTCTCCCTCTCTCTCTGCCCTTCCCCAAATTGTGCTGTCTCTGTCTCTCTCAAAATAAATAAATAAACTTTTAAGAAAACAGGGAAAGGAAGTTAGAAACAAATAAATGGGCAGAAAATCTGAATAGACACTTTTCCAGAAAAGACATCCAGATGGCCAACAGACACATGAAAGGATGTTCAATGTCACTAGTCCCCAGGGAAATGCAAATCAAAATTACAATGAGATATCACCTCACACATATTAGAATATCTATTACCAAAAAGACAAGAAATAATAAGTGTTGGTTATGATATGGAGAAAAGGCAACCTTACACTATCAGTGAGAATGCAAACTGCTGTAGCCACTGTGGGAAACAATATGGAGGTTCCTCAAAAAATTAATAATAGAATTGTCATATGATTTAGCAAGCCTACTTCTCAATATATACTTGAAGGAAAAGAAAAAAGACACAGAGAGGGAGGGAGATAAAACATAAGAGACTCTCAAAGACTAAGAACAATCTGAGGGTGAGGGAGGTGAGGGAGGTGAAGGGGGGGGAGAGGGGGTGACGGACATTAAAGAGGGCACGCGTTGGGATGAACACTGGGTGTTATATGTAAATCAATTTGAAAATAAAATATTATAATAAAAAAAAAAATCACTATCTAAAGGAGCTATCTGCACTCCCATGTCCACTGCAGCATTATTCACGATAGTAAGGCATGGTAGCAATCAAAGCGTCTGTTAACAGACAAAAGGGTAAAGAAAACATGAGACAGATATATATATATACATGTATAGAGATCCGTCTATACACAGATCTGTAATTTGTATTATCGTATATGTAAATATCATTTAGCCATAAAAAAGAAACAATTCTACCATTTGCAACACGGATGAAACTTGAGGAATTATGCTAAATGAAATAAGTCAGAGACACACTAACACTGTATGGTCTCTTTTAGATGTGGAATCTAAAAAATTACGTTAATAGAAGTAGAGAACACATTGGCGGTTGCTAGAGTGTTAAGAGTGGGAGAAATAGGTGAGGTTGATAAAAAAAGTACAAACTTTTAGTTATAAGTAAGTTTGGGGGATATAATATATAACATAGTAACTACAGTTTATAATATCGTATTGTATATTTGAGACTTGCTAAAAGGGTGGATTTTAAAAAGTACTCATTACAAGAAAAATAATTATAACTATGTAAGGTAATGATTATCTAACTAACCTTATCATGGTCATCGTTTCTAAATGTACACAAAATCCTATCATTATGTTGTACACCTTTAACTTATACAATGTTGTATATGTCAATTATATCTCAATGAAGCAGGAAAAAAATAAAAAACAGAAATTAAAAAATTAATTAAGCTTTCATGTAATTTTGACCTTCTAGATCTTGGGCAAAAACTTTATTTATATTTATAGATATTCTTTCTGCTTTCTGCATTCATATACCTTTGATAGATAAAAATATCTTAAAATTTCAGGAAAATGAGTGTACTTCATATTTAAAATGAAATTCATATTTGAAATGAATTCATATAAAATGAAATTCTGAAAGAAATTTATTTTCTTTTTTTATTTTATAATAGTTTATTTTCAAATTGGTTTACATATAACACCCAGTGTTCATCCCAACACGTGCCCTCTTTAATGTCCATCACCCCCTCTCCCCGCTCCCTCACCTTCCTCACCTCCCTCACCTCCCTCACCCTCAGACTGTTCTTAGTCTTTGAGAGTCTCTTATGTTTTATCTCCCTCCCTCTCTGTGTCTTTTTTTCCTTTCCCCTCTTCCCCTCCCCCTGGTTTTGGCTTAGTTTCACAAAGTCCACCTATTCGTGGAAACATATGGTATCTGTCTTTTTCTGACAGACTTATTTCACTTAACATAATACCCTCCAGTTCCATCCATGTTGCTACACATGGCCAGATTTCATTTTTTCTCATTGCCATGTAGTAGTCCATTGTATATATGTGCCACAACTTCTTTATCCATTCGTCAATTGATGGGCACTTGGTCTGCTTCCATGATTTGGCTATTGTCGAAGTGCTGCTATGAACATTGGGGTACACGTGCCCCTATGCATCAGGATTCCTGTGTCTCTTGGGTAGATTCCTAGCAGTGCGATTGCTGGGTCATAGGGTAGCTCTATTTTCATTTTTTTGAGGAACCTCCACACCGTTTTCCAGAGTGGCTCCACCAGTTTGCATTCCCACCAAGAGTGTAGGAGGGTGCCTGCTTCTCCACATCCTTGCCAGCATCTATAGTTTCCTGATTTATTCATTTTAGCCACTCGAACCGGTGTAAGGTGGTACCTCAGTGTGGTTTTGATTTGTGTTTCCCTGATGATAAGTGACTTTGAGCATCGTTTCAAGTGTCTGTTGGCCATCTGAATGTCCTTTTTGGAGAAGTGTCTATTCATATCTTCTGCCCACTTTTTCACTGGATTATTTGTTTTCCATGTGTGGAGTTTGGTAAGTTCTTTATAGATTTTAGATACTAGTCCTTTATCCAATATGTCATTTGCGATTATCCTTTCCCATTCCGTCGGTTGTCTATTAGTTTTGTTGGTTGTTTCCTTTGCCGTGCAGAAGCTTTTTATCTTGATGAGGTCCCAATAGTTCATTTTTGCTTTCAATTCCCTCGCCTTTGGAGATATGTCGCATAGAAAATTGCTGCGGCTCAGGTCAAAGAGGTTTTTTCCTGATTTCTCCTCTAGGATTTTGATGGTTTCCTGTCTCACATTCAGATCCTTCATCCATTTAGAGTTTATTTTTTGAGTGGTGTAAGGAAGTGGTCTAGTTTCATTTTTCTGCATGTTGCTGTCCAGTTCTCCCAGCACCATTTGTTAAAGAGGCTGTCTTTTTTCCATTGGATACTCTTTCCTGAGAAATTTATTTTCTTAAAGGAACTAATTTTTTTTAATGTTAAGACTATTCTAAGGTACTCTTAGAATTTTGGGCATATATACCTTTCTCCTTTTGTCTCTTCTTTCCTTCCTTATTCCCTCCACTTACTTCCCTTTTTTCTCTTCTTTCCTTCTCTTCCTTCCTTCCTTCTTCCTCTTTTATTCTCTTTTTCTTAGCTTAAACTAAGATAGGGAACCTCCCTCTTTCCAAAGTCCAGGCTCTAAGTATCTATATTTTGGAAATGAGATCTCTTTTATTTTTACAAGTCATATTATGCAATACCCTAATATTGTTTTTCAGTTTCATTTTTAATTTGGGATGGTATTAAAAACAATAAAAGATGTAAAATATATTAGCTACCTAATATGTACACAAAATATTAATAGACTTGACAAGAAATCTAAGAAAGAAATATTATGTACACATCTTTTAAAAAATGGACCTAATGAGAATTTCTTTAAAATGCTCACTCAGAACACTGGTAATAACATTATATGATGCAGAGAAGTTATTATATTGCATTCTATCCCAGGATAATTGCATCGGTATTAGTACTTTAATTGATGACTTATTCAGCATTACAGGAAAAGTCCTCTATGAAAATACTGCGTGCAGATAATGGGATAATCCTAGCTACCAGACAGTTCCCAATAGGACACTAGCATTCTGTATATTTTGACTTTCAAGTTAAAGGTCTATATTTGTAGTATAGGTAAATAATACATTTCAAGAGTATGTATACAACAGAAATGCAAAATGATAAAGCAACTTCTTATTAAATTGTTGGCCAAAAATTGATGTAGTTACTTTCATTTGCTTGTATTCAGTATTAAAATCTTGACTTTTTTGTGATTGATTTGTTTTAAGGTTAACTTCCATACACAGCAGTTATTCAATAAATAATGTTGACTGACAGATGGTTAAATGTTAGAATGTGCCTCATCCTCACAGCAAATAGACACCTGATGATTGATTAGGGTCAAGCATTCTTTAAAATATATTTTGCACATGTTTCTGAATAATTACTTGCCAAATTCAATTCTGAATTTAAAATGGTTTATACTATCTCATTTAGTCTCAATTAGTCTCATTTAGTTTTTATTATAAGGTTGCTGAATCTAAACTGGTTAAAATGTTTTAGTGCCACGCTATTTGGTGTTTAAAATTCTATTTTAAAAATCTGTAAAGATACCCAAGGTAGTTTTTCCTCCACTACTACTGTACTAAATTCTAGGAGAGTACCTCTAAAAGATGGCAGGATTAAAAAAAAAAAGGTTGCTCCTTAATTATTAATCAGCAAATTCTCTGTTCATTTCTTTTAACTCATGAAGCTGAGATCAGTTACATGAGGTCTGATTTTCTCACAAGGTAAGTTAGTGTCTGATAACTCTGACTGTGATTTTTTTTCCCAACATGGCAATAACTCTCTCAGGATCCTACTCTTTAAAGCACTAGGAACCTATTAACTGCATGTTGTTAAGATAATTCATGTGTATGTAAATATCCTTCTTTAAATGTTTCACTTCATATCTTCTAGTATGCAGAATTTAGAGAAATTAGGTTCTCAGAAAATAATTTCATGCCAGAACCCCGGGTATTGGACAAAAAAGGTTAAAACAGAGGACTTAAACCACTCTGTAATACATCTTAAGCACTTATTTTTTAAAACACTCAAAGGCATCTTTTATTCAAACACATTCACAGTTTACAACTGGGTACTTAAAGATAAAAACTACGTTGAGATAACATTTTAATTTAACCTATTGATTCAATATTTTATTTGAATAAAAACATCTCTGAACTAAATGGTCAGGTCAGATCAACTTCCAAACTGATACTAGAATACTAATGTTAAAGCATAGAAAACAAGGTAAGACAATCAAAGGCCATACTTGTGATGTGGAAAGAGTAATAATGAAATATGTCAGTCATGCTTATACGGTGGTATTTTGAATATCATTAAATGAGTGTTTGCTAACACAATACATGGCACATAAGGAGTCATTCCTTTTTTCTTCCCATAAATTAATGACACATGTTGTTGCAAAGACAACTAACTAAAACTCAGTGAAATTACCTTCTATGACACCAGATTGGGCGGAGGGGTGTCTGGTTGGCTCAGTTGGTAGAGCATGTGACTCTTGATCTCAAGGTCATGAGTTCAAACCCCACACTGGGTGTGGAACCTACTTAAAAAAATATATAACCATGACACCAGATGGGGTTTCTAATTATGAATTGGTTCTAAATAAAGAATTCTTTGGAAATGTTATAGAATAATAGCACTAAAAATAAATTTTTAGATTATCTAACCACTACTCTTATCACACCCCTACATTTAACAAGTGAAGAAATTATAAGAAGTTAAACGGGAAGTGACATTAGCAATGTCCTTCAAGTTTATAATGATAGATATGGGCAGGAACCCAAGAATACTGACACCAGTTGTTTGAATTAGTTTTCTTTATTCTGTACTAAAAATCCTGTTTCTGCACTCATAGTTACAGGAAACTGATTACACAACATGCAAAAGAGAACTGCTCTATGTAGATGTGTGTGCAGGTGTGCATGTGTGTGTTTAATTTAAAAAAAAATCTGAAGTGGGCTCCTTCCATTATTTTATCAATCTCATGTTCATCAATTCAATAATATTTTTTAAAAGCTTATATCTTCTCAAAGGATTTTCTTTTTTAACTAAGTTGTGGCACACGAATAGCTAGGTATATCTTCATATAACACTATTTTGTATAATTCTATTTACCTAAAGAAGTTAGCAGGAATGTATAAATCATTTCGTATTTACTGAGAAACATATCATACCTCTAAAAATGTTTACAGTAAGAATTTAGGAATCATTAGGCAAGGTTTGGATTATTCTAGATATCGACAAAAGTCTATGGTGACTCAATGGACATATCCAATAGGGTTCTTAGAGGAAATATGATGAGAGGAGGCATGATTCTTTCCCTGTGCCATTTTTATAAGTAAAACATGTACCCTTAAAAACACTAGCTCACCATTTTCCAGTAACAGGGCTGTACTACATGGATTCATCAATGCTTTAAAAACAATCTTGTTCGTGGGTGCCTGGGTGCCTCAGTTGGTTAAGCTTTCGACTTCGGCTCAGGTCATGATCTCACCGTTAGTGAGTTCGAGCTCCACTTTGGGCTCTCTGCTGTCACCGCAGAGCCCACTTTAGATTCTTTGTCTCCCTCTCTCTCTGTCCCTTCTTGTGTGCTCCCTCTCTCAAAAATAAATAAATATTTATTCATTTTTAAAATAATGAAATAAAAAATTTTCCACTTATAGCACCCTTTGTAATGTTGGAGAAAGCTCTTGCTGCCATTTTTCCAAAAGATGATGGATCAGTTTGTTTTCTTCAGTCACACTTAGGAAGTATGTGGCAAGAATGAGCAAAAATTTGAGAAAGTATAGGGGAGGGTCACAGGATCCATACATAAAACCATATGACATTATTAAAGTACAGGTAGGGAGATGCAGTTGCAAGGAGGGTGGTGAGAAGGCAGCGGGGGATCTGGGTCTAAGAGGCAGTGCAAAACAGTAGAGTTTCTAACCTAATCATTTATTTGTAGGCTGGTACTTTGGAGTGTCTGACCATCAGTGAATTGAATTAAATGATTCCTCATTTAAGGATATGCATTCTTAATTAAAATAATATTCATTGTTTATCTACTATTTATCATGGCATCAAGTCCCTGTAGATATTTAATGATATTCTACAATTTATCAGATATGTGTCTCTTTACCAGTCATATGAATGTATCCCTAAAATTTATTGCATGTCAATGATTTAAGAAAACTAGTAAACATCCATTGACATCTTTGCAAGGCAGGGCACACATGCATTGCAACAATTCTTACGAATTGCCTATGACTAAGGTTAAATCGAAACAGTCCTTTTGAAAATAATTCATTTAGCATCACATTAATCGTCATATTAGAAAAAGAATGATGTCCAAATCATTTTCAGAAAAGGGCACGTTTGTGTCATTAGGGAAGTGCCCTTTTTAAGTGTCAAACCATTATAGTTAGCAACTGTCACTAAGAAGTAGCCATCTGTCACTATTGTGAAAAGAAACATTCACTGACATTGCCTAAGTGAACTCTGTTTGCATTTTTCACTCTTGTTTAGTTATTATGTCTACAACTGGCCATTTGCATAAAAGCCCACTGGCAAAGTCTAACAAAGAATTTATGAAATTAGGTTTTATTTCAAGCACTACTTGGATTTATTTTAACGAAAAAGGAAGCAAGAGCTAAAAAAGGATTTTTTTTCTCATCAGCAATATTGCCTAGTTTATGACCATGAATATCCAATATCAGTAAATGACACGTCAGTAAGTTTTACCATTTTTAGTTTCTAAAATCCATAATCAAATCTGGAAAAAAATCTGTGTGTATGACTTCAGTATACAGTGCCATCAAGAAATAGTCTATTTCAGGAATAATATTAGCAAGTAGAGAAAAAGGGGGGGAATATGATGTGATTATAAGTATAATCTTAACTTTAATATTGAAAACAGAATTTTAAGATGACTATAAAGTGTTCAATCATTTCCTTTTAATTATAAGATCCAAAATGGTTCATTTCTTTGAGTATTTCTGTCTTATTTCACATGGAAGTCATTTGCCTTTCATTCTATTCATCTTTTCCCAATTTTATATGCTTACAATAAATTTTAGACATATAACAAATTGCTCATTAAATAGTTGGCCTTGTCAAACTGATAGGAAGGGAAAAAATTGCTCACTTCTAAAGGTCCATTTACTTATTAATGACAGGGTAGGTTACTATATTTTCTATGTATGAATTACTTCATTCAAAGTAGAGAGCCTGGCAAAGAGAAGGGGGATGAAAACTAGGCTTTTGAAATGCCACATTAAAAACTTCTCTATGACTTAGATTCCATTTGTTATAGAAATGGTTTGGGAACATAAAACTTTTATTTCACAAAGAGCCTGGAGGAAGGCAAAACAGCAGATCCAGTAACCATCCTTCCTGTGGATTAAACGTTACTGGAAAAATCTGTTCCATTACTTATTATTACCTGTGAGGTTTTGGGCAAGACGTGCCATCTTCTTGAATCTTAAGCTTTCTCCTCTAAAAAAGGGTTGAAAATAATTACTTGCAGAGTTATTTTGAGGATAAGCTATATAAAGTACTTAGAGTAGCTATCACAGTTGGCATTATATAATTGGTAGCCATTATTATTATATTATTATTATTATCACTAATGACACAAATATTGGGTGATGTTCATAAATTACAGTTATCTAATGGTCAATATTGTGTATAGCCAAGAGTTCATACATAGTTTTGTTCTCTTTGTTAAGAAGCTTATTCTCTGCATTAAAAGAAATCTTATATATTTGTCTTCATGCTTTCTAATTGATCTTTTTTTTGTGTAATTGTTTTTGCTAATTGAGCCATTGTCAAATATTTAGGGATCACTCACTGTGTTTTTAACAGGGTCCTCTTTGTTCTTTTACTCACTGGTATGTCTTTTCCTGTCCAATACATCAACAAGATAAACAACCTACAAAAGAAAAAATTCGAGTGCAAAAACAAACAACCCAGCTCAATTACAAGTGGTCTCACAGCATTTCCTATGAATCCTTACTAATCACTATTTTCCTATGAAGACAAGATTATCTGATTTTGTCACCTATCTGCTTAGATCCCTTCAGTGATTCTCGCTAATTACAGGAACAAGAACAAAATGTTGAAGGCCAAGATTCAACTTCTTTCCTCGTTGACATAAGGCCAGCCACGTTGTCTTTCTTCCCGTTCCACAAAAATCATCGTGCTCCCTCCTGCCATAAAGATTTTCACAGGCTATCTCCTCTGACTGAAATGTTCTTAGTTTCTCTGCACGTAGCTTACACATATTCATCTTCTGATATTGACCTAGAAATTATTTCCCCAGCAAAGCCATCCCAATTTACCACACTCAACTCCAGAAACTTTCCTTCTCATAGTTTCATGTTCCTTTCCATGAGCAAAACAAGAAAAGAAAAGAAAAAGACATATAATGATTAGATTTCCATTACATAATATACATATGTGTGTGAGAGTGCATATATGTGGGTATATAAAAATTTAAAAATCTCCAGGTATCTAAATTTTCGGTTAGAAGTTCTATATCCGGGATAGTACATCAAGATGAATTTGGATTATTTAACTACAATCAGCATCTGTCCTGCTTTTGAAAACAAAATCTATCTTTAAGAATACATTTGTCACCATATCACCCAGCAATTCTATTCCTAGGTATCTACCTAAGGTAAGTGAAAATGTACGTCCACACAAAGATTTGTACAATAATATTCGCAGCAGCTCTATTCATAATGGCCCTAAACTGGGAACAACCTAAATGTCCATCAATGTAAATGGAAACAAAAAGCAGGATATCCATACAGAAGAATACTCTTTAGCCATAAAAGGGAATGAAATATTAATACATGCAACAGTATTGATGAACATTAAAAATGTTATGCTAAGAGAAAAAATCCAAACATAAGAGACTATGTATTTTAAGATTCCATTCATATGAAATGTCTAGAAAAGGCACATTTATAGGAAAAGAAAATAGATTAGTGGCTGCCTGGGGCTAGGGCTGATTATAAGGATTAACTGTAAATGAGCACAGGGATCTTACTGGAGGGATTAGAATGTTCTAAAGCCAGTTTACGGTGATGGTTGCATCATTTAGTAACTTTACTAAATTAATCGCTAAATAGGTATAAAAGGGAAAAAGGAAAAATAAAGGGACTAATGCAATGCACGCAAAGCATTTGGAACAATATAAGGCACAGAGTAAAAAGTCAAATCACCTTGGCTAATAGTATTTTTAAAAAACAAATCCACTGTTCATTTGTGCATACCAGCTTTGCCACTAAATGTCAAGATATGATAAAAACAAGTGATACTTCTTCAACCTGACTCTCCATTTAATTCCTCAACACAATATCTTTCTTACATACCATAGCTGTGGGAGATATACAGATTGAGCCATTAAAATATCTTGAAGGAGAGAAGGTGAGACATGTACTCCTTTAACCATAACACAAAACAGTGTATGATTGGGACCAGGAGAGTGATTATGTTTTTAATTTTTTTTTAATTCCTCAGTGCACCAACTAAGATAAAATTGGAGCAACCCTGTATTTGAACTAAGCCCACTAATATGTACATAACATATGTACCTACATACCTAGCCATGTACATATATTTATTCATTCATACACAACTCTGTTCACTCACTAACCATATACATGACATTCCCAATGAAAATTCTCATAATTATTGGTGACCTTAATATTAATGCAGATAATTCTCTAATAGCCCTGGCTGCTCAGTTCCAGGACTTCCTTTACATCCATGAGCTTTTCCTCAGCCAACTGTTCCATGATCGCACACGAATTCAGTCAATACCAACATATGCTTGCTCATCCTCCAATAATATAATTTCAAGCATTTCACTCTCTGGAGGTTATTTCCTCCAGTACCCTGACTTCAACAATTCATTGGCTTTCTAAGGACCAACAATCTATCAATGCTACTGGGTTTTTATATACTTTCCACTGCTCTAAGTCCACTATAGTATCCTTACTTTTCCCTTTATTCAGATCAGATCTCACAATACAACAGGATGACAAATCCCTTACATGCACCCTCAGGGTCATCTTCGCTGACTTTTTTTTTTTTTTTTCAGTTACAGTTGGCTGAAATCTTGAGTTGTAACAGTTGGAGGTAAGACCTGAAATATGATACTGTGAATGGGGGTATGGAAGGGACTGGAAATAGTCACTAAAATGAGTAAAGGAATTATAATAAAGCCAGAAAAATACCTGACTCAAGTGCTACAGTGATTGAGAAAGAGTATATGAGAAGTGTCGGAAAAATCAAACATGGAGAAGACTCACATTTCCAAACTGTTTTTTTAATTTTGCATCTTGATCAGCTACAAACCTTAAGAGACTAGTATGTTAACAAATATGAGCCAACTCAAAATTAAATCTGTCTTTGTTTTTTTTTAATGTTTATTTATTTTCGAGAGACATAGAGACAGAGCGTGAGCAGGGCAAGGGCAGAGAGAGAGGGAGGTACAGAATCTGAAGCAGGCTCCAGGCTCTGAGCTGTCAGCACAGAGCCCGACGCAGGGCTCGAACTCAGAGACGGTGAGATCATGACCTGAGCCGAAGTCGGCTGCTTAACCAACTGAGCCACCCAGGCGCCCCTTTGTTTTTTTAAGATATAACTAAAAAGTGATTTCTTTTAAGGCTGTATAACTTGAGAAATATGAACATGTTCTAAAGAGTCACCAAATTAAGGATAGAAACAAAGGTTTAGTCTTGAGTGTACAGTGTTCAAGTATTATAACATGATCATTTTGATTTTTACTTCCTTTTCCCCAGGGGTAAGAAAATACTGCTTTCAGGTTCGTATGTGTATTACCTAAAAGACTGCCAATACCATACAAGTATTTTGCTAAAATCTGAGAAACTAGCAAAATATATTTGTTTCTTGACATCGAGTACGCAGCCAACAATGAGGTAGTTCCATCTGCTTCAGGCTTGTGCCGCATAATGAATGTCATTCAGTGACAGCTGAATTCTGTTGTGCTGATTATCTCAAACCTGAATTTTATGGCAATTCAGACTCACTCTCTAGTTTACCTTTATATGCCTGATAGAATGTATAATTACAGCTGGGATTAGCCTAATCCATTCTCTACCTAATGAGCTGAACTAATATTAAACCCAAAATGGAAAGGAATTCAGCATATTTTAACTCTTCTTCACTCTGGAATGATTTCATTTTTACAGCTTCACTTAGCTTGATCCATTGCCACCCTCCCTTTCATTCTGGCACACACTCTAAATTAATTCATTTCATAATCTCTTGAGTTGAAGTCAGTGGCATTTGACCTGGAAATAAAAATGTTATGATTATTAAACCACAGGAAGGCTACTGGCAATTTGAATTGCAGTATTTGCATTATAATGCACACGTAGAAAGAACATTTTGATAATAAAGATTTATCTTTGGATCAAACAGTTTCTCTAAAGGAAATTGAATAAAAAAGTCTGAGATGACTGAAACAGATTATCTTTATAATTAATATCAAACCTTGCAACATATTCCTCTATGAATTTTACAGTAAAATTCCTATAATAAAGAATAAATAAATAATGTACTTAATGTTAAAACATGTCTCTTTTTTTCTGGTGTACCCATATCTTACAGAATATGACTCTGATAGGTAAAAAGGAAAATCAGAAATTAGTCACAAAGAAAGCATTTAGGTTCTGGAAGCAAACCAAAAAATGTCTACTTAATGAACATATATAATGCATAAAGTAATCATCGAAGCATGGCAGAAATGCCACTAACATATTTGTCTCCTGTTTCAAATACATTTTGAGCTAGTTGTGCAGATAAGACAATACGTACGGAAAATTCGGGATACTATAATAGAAGATGCAAGGAACATAAACAGATAACATAAAGGAAAACATTTCATCGTAAATGAATAATCCACACGAGGCTACATTCTTTCAGAATCTCCTTCCTGCAAGAAACCATTACAAATACTTGTGGAAAAACTACTCGAAGGCACTAAAGCATGGACAAAATTCAAAAGAAAAAGGAAGAAAGGCAAGTGCGTGGAGGAAAATTCCCAGGGTAATAAGGCTTCTTGCCTGAGGGTATGCCCCAATCTTTGGTTCTTGTGAGCCTACAAGAACTGAGAACCGAAGGAGAATACTGAGGGGCTACCGGCTTTAGGAGGCAGAAGACAGAGGTGCTGTGTGCTCGAGCAGTTGGAAACCGACAAGCAGTTGGAAAGTGATGGAGAAATCTGGAAGGAGAGAGACACAAAAGGGAGAGTCTCAAAATATGCATATGAATTCTGCCTACATTCTTGGAGAGTTCCTGAATGCAGCACTAGGCACTAGCCAGGGGAACTTACAAGAGCTAAAACACTGAAAGAAAGGAACAGTGTCAGCTGCTGCCTATGAAGGACGTTGGGGTTGAGGAGCCTGGTAGCAGCAGGTATAGAGTTGGGATTCGAATGATTCAAATGAACTTTCAGCTAGAACAAAAGTAAGAGAGAGAGAGAGAGATCAGAATCCAGGATTCCTACACGTTTCACCCAGGATGTGCACCATGTAAATAAAAATGTCCTATGTGTGGCAACAGAGAAAGAGGACTCAGAAGAAAAAGACCATGTATTTGAACATTAAGTACAAATATCATTTGTACTTTTATATACTAGCAGAGAAAAATGAAAGAAAACATAGGGCACCTGGGTGGCTCAGTCGGTTAAGCATCTGACTTTGGCTCAGGTCTCACTCTTCATGAGTTCGAGCCCGCATTGGGCTTTGTGCTGACAGCTCTGAGCCTGGAGCCTGCTTTGGATTTTGTGTCTCCCTTTCTCTCTGCCCCTGTCCTGCTCACACTCTGTCTCTGTCTCTCTCTTAAAAATAAATAAACATTAAAAATTTAAAGAAAAATGAAAGAAAACAATACATCATTTACAATAACATTTAAAATGTTACAATATCATTTAAAATACTGAAAAATCAGGGTGCCTCTGTGGCTCAGTCGCTTAAACCTCCGACTCGATTTTGGCTCAGGTTATGATCTTGCAAGTTGGGGAGTTGGAGCCCCTCCCTAATAACTAGGAGCCTGCTTGAGATTCTCTCCCTCCCTCTGCCTCTGTCCCTCCTCCTCCCCTGCTCATGCACACTCTCTCTCTCTCTCTCTCTCAAAATAAATAAATAAACTTAAAAAAAAATACTGAACAATGAATTTAATCAAAGACATCGAGGCTTCAATCATGAAAACAACAAAACATTAAGTGAAAAACTAATGAAGGGTTGAATAAATGAAGAGAGATACTAGTCAATGGGGGGGGAACAATGTTGTCAAACTCAATTCTCCTCAAATTGATATATAAGTATATTCAATCTTAATAATAATCCAACCAGGGTATTCTTTCTAAGAATGAACATGTCGAATCTAAAATGTTTATGAAGACACAGAGGATTTAAAATAAACTTATGAAATTATAACTACCTTGAAGGACTTATCCTACCTGACTTCAAGACTGAATATAAATTTATGATAATCCTGCATAATGAATGAAAATAATTCAGGGCAATAGAACAGCAAATGCAGAAAAAGACCCTCGCTTATACAGATAATTGATATGTGACCAAGGCATCCACACGTGCTCGTGTGTATGCATGCACATGTGTGCTCACACATGTATCAAAGGGAAAAGTTCAGTTTTTCCAACAAACGATGCCGAAATAACTAGGATACAGAAAATAAATGAACTTTGACCCTTACCTCACAACCTACATAAAATGAAAATAAGATGTATCACAGAGTTAACCATAAAAAAGCTAAACGAAAAATATCATGAAGAAACCAAGAACTTGGAATAGGCAAGATTTTTTTGAACAGAAAAAAGAATCAATAACAGATAAAAAATTATACTTTAGATTTCATCAAAATTAAAACCTTTGCTCATCAAAGACACAATTAAGAAAATTAACTGGTAAACGAAAGACTTGGAGAACTTTTTTGCAAATTACATGTGTGACCAACTATGTATCCACAATACATAATTTCCTAAACTCAACAATAAAAAGAAAACAACTGAATAAAAATAGGCAAAAAATAACAGGCGTGACACAATGAAAAGTACATAAATAGTGGCTAAAATGGAAAAGACTGACATCACCAAATACTGAAAAGAATGTGAAGCAACTGAAGAAAATGAAATTCAATGCTTTTTGGCTTGTAAAATTAACAACCATTCTTAAAACTATGAGGAAGTTTTCTAAAAGTTAATCAAACATATATACTACGATAGAGCGATTCAAATTCTAAGTACTTCTCCAAAACAATTTTTTTAAATGTCCACTAAAAGATGTGGGCAAGAATGTTAAAGAGACTTTATTTATAAAAACCCCAAACAGGATGCAATCCATTGTCCACCAACAGGAGAATGGATAAACAAATTGTGGTGTATCATTTAAAAGTACACTACACAACAAAAAGAAATGAACTATTGATACACTCCATATCATGGACAATACAGTGAGCAAAAGAATCTGGACACGAGCAGTTATATGCTATATAATTTTATTTATATAAGGCTATAGAACAGAAAGAATAATCCATTGAGTAAGATTTCAGAAAAATCTTACTGTTAGGGTTCTATGGAGCAGACAGAAAAGGGGCATGAGGAAATTTTTAGGAAATTTTATAGGATGATGGGAATATTGTACATCTTGATGGAGATATAGGTGTCATGACTGTCCCCAAATGCATACATTTGTCAAAATATATCAAATCTCAAGTTAATGGGGTGCCTGCGTGGCTCAGTCGGTTAACCATCCAACTCTTGATTTTGGCTCAGGTCATGATCTCTCACCCTGTGAGATCACCCCCTTCTCCCCCCACCCCCAATCAGGCTCCATGCTGAGGGTGAAGCCTGCTTAAGATTCTGTTTCAATTTCTGCCCCTCCCTGGCTCACGCGCACTCTCTCTTTCAATAAACAAACAAACATAGCCTCACAGTTAAGATCTTTACAGACTTTGTCAGAGTGTGTAAATTTCAACACACACACACAAATGACAAGAATAATGAACTAAATTTGGGAATCATACTTTTCATAGTCATGTGGGTTAGCAATTCTGAAACTATTGTACATGTATTGGGTCTTGCAAAAATGGGAAAATATATTGAAGATACTGGGAGCTTATACAGTTTCCCACAGAGTTTCTGCTAATGTAGACTCCCACTACCAGTGTATGACAGTTCTCGTTCAACATCCTCATCAGAACTACTTATTTCCTGTCTTTGTATTCTATCCTGAATTTTTAACTCCTACCCCACATTTGGTCAGGAGACTTTGTGTAGGATAGAACTCACATAGAGCACAGAGCTTAGAGCAGATCTCTGTCTAGAATGTATCAGCATGTATGTAAGCAATAACTAGAAGAAAAATTAACAAGTTTCAAGGAGAAACTGCCAAAAGAATAGAGGGACAAATAGGGAAAACAACACTGGGTAGACTAAGTGAAAAAAGAGTGGAAGAAAGAACTGTTCAACAGCGTAGAAACTAGAAAAGTCTCATAAATTAACAATGGGAAAATGTTCTTTTGATGCGGTGTTTAGAAAGTCAGCTTCGTTATGAGATTAGAGTGCCTGATTCAGGGAGAACGTGTGGGGAGATGGAAGCTGTGTTTGGTTTAAGTTGATTGCTTTGAACTGAGGAAATAATGAAATGTGTGAATACAACGGAGAATAGAGTTAGACTATAACTGAGAGAGGAATTTGGGACCAAGATTTTTTTTAAGTTTGTGTTAACTTGTTTATATGAAAATAAAGAGCCAAATAGGGATACAGATTTTTAAAAAGTTAAATAAAATAAAAGTAATTTTTATGAACTATAGAAAGAAATAGGAGCTAGATGACAGTTTGGGGATGAGAGTAAGAATCCCCCAGGTAAACTTTGATGGCTAACATTTATTTAGTGCTTATGATGTTCCAGGCTCTTCTGTAACTATGTTATTTATAATTCTTAACATAACTAGATGAAGAAACTAAAACAGAGTCATGGGTGAACCTGCATGAATCACACAGCTAGAGAATGAGAACCAGGGTCGAAAACCAGACAATATAGCTCTGGAAGGCAAGTTTTTAGTCACTACTCTACATTGCCCTGGAATGGAAGGTAAAAGTAAAATATATGAATAGTTAGTAAAGCGTGATCCTCATTTGATGCAGGTAAGTCCAGATTTAGATTGAAAAATTGTTATTCAAAACCTCTATCCAAGATTTGGCCTCTGCATGTTTTATATTATATTTTTTGTAATGTGGCTCCATAAAGTATACATATCAAGAAAGGTTCCTTGCTTTTAACATGAGAAAATTTCCGCAAATATTAATAAAAAACATTGTACATAGTTTTTGATTTTTTTAATGTTTTTTTATTTTTTTGAGAGAGAGATAGAGTGTGTGTGAATGGGGGAGGGGCAGAGAGAGAGGGATCTGAAGCAGGTTCCGAGCTGTCAGCACAGAGCCCGACATGGGGCTTGAGCTCACAAACAGTGAGTTCATGACCTGAGCCAAAGACGGATGCTTAACCGACTGAGTCACACAGATGCCCCTGTTTTTGATTTTTAATGAACCTCTATTCTGTTTTCCAAAGTGGCTGAACCAATTTGCAGTCCTGTCAAACAAGTCACAACGATTCCCTTTACTCCCTATCCTTGCCAACATGTGTTATTTCTTGTCTTCTTGATCGCCATTTTTAACAGGTGTGAGGCTTTGATTCTGATTTTTTATTTTTTTTCATTATGGTTTTGATTTTCATTTCCCTGATGACGAGTGATGTTGGGCATCTTCTCACATGAAAACTGCCTGTGGGCCATTTGGATGTCTTCAGTGGCAGACTGTCTACTCAGTTCCTCTGAGCATTCTTAATTGGAATTTTGGGTTCTTGTCATTCAGTTGTATGAATAGTTTATATATTTTGGATATTGATCCCTTATCTGATATATGGTTTCAGCAATCCCATTTCTGGGAATATGACCAAAGGAAACAAAAACAGGATACTGAAAACATACCTGTACCCACATGTTCACTGCAGCATTGTTCACAACAGCGATGACACAGAAACAACCTAAGTGTACCTCATCGGTTGAAAGGATAAAGAAAAAGTGACACACACATATGCACATGCACATTCACACACACATGCATACACACACAGAGGAATACTATTCAGCCATGAGAAAAAAGGAAATCTTGCCATTTGCAACAAGATGGATGGATAGATACCGAGGACGTTTGCTGAGGGAGCCATCAGACAGAGAAAGACAAATACTGTATTATATCAATTATATGTGGAATCTAAAAAAACTCCTGAATTTGTAAAACAGATAGTAGAGTAGTGCTTGTCAGAGCTGGGAGGTGGGGTGATTGGGGAGACGTTGTCTAAGAGTACAAACCTATAACTAGTAGGTAAATAAATTCTGGAGAGCGAATGTACACTATAGTCAGTGTTACTGTAGTATTAACTTCAAAGTTTACAAGAGGCTAGATTTTAATTGCTCTCACTACCAAAAAAAAGAACTGAGGATCATGTGATGTGATGGAGGTGTTCGTGAATGCTAAGGTGGTAATTAATGACAATATATAATATATAGATGTATCAAATCAACACATTTGTATGCCATAATCTTAAATAATGTTATATGTCGATTACTTCTCAATAAAAATACATACATACATATCTTCATACATTAACAAGTAAATGCCACTCATATTGGTGCTGATGTAGATCTTATGTTTGTTTATTAAAACAGCCTCTATTTTTCACACTCTGATTTGAAGTGAAGTAATGCCAGTTTATTAAAGAAAAAAAATGCTTAAGGTAGTATACAAATAAGATTACTAAATAATAAACCAAACTAAAATGTACAGCTAAAATTATTAAAAATCAAAAATTTAAATAACATGGTTTCTTCATTGGCGCTCATAAAAATCTCTCTTTATGAGTTATTAACAATAGCAGACAGACCCATGCAACAATTGTGATGGAATATATGTCTTTCAATTTATTATAGAGGTCACTTTTGTAAAATACAATTTTATTAATAGAATAAAGTGATCCTTATTCCAAAGGACTTTTTGAAATCCGCCATTAAAGAACCAAAGGAAAAAAATTTCTTCTTGATTAAGATCTGGTATGTTTTCAAATTTCTTCTGCTTTCTATCTGCATAGACAAGTCATTTGATAAGCTCAATATCCTGAGGGTATTCAAATCAAATCTCTGCCATGATTTCCAAATCTGCCTATTTATTTCCAAACTCACTGCTTAGGATTCTGAATTAAACTCAACTTCAACCTGCCATGTTTATCAAATTCTTTACTTCAGGGAGACTTACAAGTCAAGCTCTGCAATATTCACTCCATTACAATAACTTCAGAAAAATTGTTTGTTTTTTTTCAGTATCCATACTTATTTCATTCTAAATGTTCTAGTTTTCCATTGTGTCCCCTGGTAACTATGTAGTGTGTACTGTGTACAATCTAGTCAGGTCTAGATCATTTAATTTATTACTCTTCCCATAACTTCTTATTATGCTCCTTTATTTACTCATTAAGCAAATATTATTGAAGATCTACTGTGTTCCTAGGGCATGTCTTCATGGAGTTTGCAATCAAATTGAATGGCTGCTCAAAAGAATCTTCTGCCATCGTGGAAATGTCCTATAATATCTGCATTGTTCGGTATGATAGACAGTATCCATATGTGGCTACTGAACACTTGAACATGGCCAGGGCTACTGAATCAATTTTTAAAAATTTTTATTGAGATTTAATTAATTTAAATTTATACTTAAATGGCCACATGTGGTTAGTGGAACTATAATGAACCACACAGTATATCGAAGTTGATAAATTTTATGAAGAAAAATACAAAATGGGGCACCTGGCTAGCTCAGTCAGTATGGTATGTGACTCTTGATCTTGGGGTCAAGATCTTGAGTTTGAGCCCTACGCTGAGTGTAAGAGGTTACTTAAAACAAACCAATTAAATATAATATTTAATGGCACAAAAACAGACACATAGACCAATGGAATAGAATAAAGAACCCAGAAACGGACCCACAAACATATGGTCAACTAATCTTTGACAAAGCAGGAAACAGTATCCAATGGAAAAAAGACAGCCTCTTTAACAAACAATGTTGGGAGAACTGGACAGCAATATGCGGAAGATTGAAACTAGACCACTTTCTGACACCATTCACAAAAATAAACTCAAAATGGATGGAGGACCTGAATGTGACAGGAAACCACCAAAATCCTAGAGGAGAAAGCAGGAAAAAACCTTTTTGACCTGAGCTGCAACAATTTCTTACTTGACACATCTCCAAAGGCGAGGGAATTAAAAGCAAAAATGAACTACTGGGACCTCATCAAGATAAAAAGCTTCTGCACTGCAAAGCAAACAACCAATAAAACTAATAGGCAACCTGTGGAATGGGAAAAGATAGTTGCAAATGACATATTGGATAAAGGACTAGTATCTAAAATGTATAAAGAACTTACCAAACTCTACACCCGAAAAACAAATAATCCAGTGAAGAAATGGGCAGAAGACATGAATAGACACTTCTCCAAAGATGACATCCAAATGGCCAACAAACACATGAAACTATGCTCAACATCACTCATCATCAGGGAAATACAAATCAAAACCACACTGAGATACCACCTCACACCGGTCATAGTGGCTAAAATGAATAAATCAGGAAACTATAGATGCTGGCGAGGATGTGGAGAAGCAGGCACCCTCCTACACTGTTGGTGGGAATGCAAACTGGTGCAGCCACTCTCGAGAATGGTGTGGAGGCTCCTGAAAGAAACAGAAATAGAACTACCCTATAACTCAGCAATAGCACTGTTAGGAATTTACCTAAGAGATACAGGAGTGCTGATGCATAGGGGCACATGTACCCCAATGTTTATAGCAGCACTTATGACAATAGCCAAATCATGCTAAGAGACTAAGAGTATCCATCAACTGATGAATGGATAAAGAAGATACGGTATATATACACAATGGAAGACTACCTGGCAATGAGAAAGAATGAAATCTGGCCATTTGTAGCAACGTGGATGGAACTGGAGGGTATTATGCTAAGTGAAATAAGTCAGTCAGAGAAAGACAGACACCATATGTTTTCACGCATAGGTGGATTTTGAGAGACTTAGCAGAAAACCATGAGGGAGGGGAAGAGGGGAAAGGAAAGAAAAAAGCCACAGAGAGGGAGGAAGACAAAACATAAGACCCTCTCGAATACTAAGAACAAATTGAGGGTCGATGGGGGGTATGAGAGAGGGGAGACACTTGTTGGGATGAGCACTGGGTGTTGTATGGAAACCATTTGACAGTAAATTGTTAAAAGCTTAATATATATGTATATATATGTATACATATACATGTACATGTGTGTATATATATATATATATATATATATAATATTTAAAACCTTAAAAAAAGAAAAATACAAAATGAAACAAGAACACGATAAGGGGAGTGCAATGGGGACATGGTTCAAAGAGAGATTAGAATTGTAAATAAAAGGGTGAGAGTACGTCTCATTGAGAAGGTGACAATTGCAATGACAAGGACCTAAAGGAGGGAGAGAGTTGGCCATGATAAAATCTGGGGGAAAACAATTCATGCATGTTTCATGCAAAAATTCCTTTTGATGAATTTGTCCTCACTATGTTGAGGTAAAAAAATCTGCATCCCTGTCTCTTCAACCCACTGAATCTAGGTCTTTTTTCAAAATGAATCCCTTACTTTTTTTCCAAAATGGCAATCCCTTCAAATATTTGAAGACTATGTACATATCATGCCTACAATTTTGTGTACTTCCTACTAAATTTTCTAATGACGTATCTGTTGGTCTATTATTTATTATTTTAATTAAAAATATTTTTTAACTTAAGTCTTTCTCCCCCACAAAGAGATAGCCTACTGGTAATGCACGTGGGGAAAAAGAGTTCAAAATATATTAACGTAAGGAGCCTTCTTTATATATTAAAAAAAAAAAAGGGTTATGGTAAACTTACATATCAAATAACAGATATTGTGGAATTCTAGAAATTTGAATCCTGAATTTAAGCAATGAATTTGCCTTCAAAATTCCTAGAACTTATGAGACAAAAGTAATGGAAAGTTATACAGTTTGTCTAGTACAAGAAAGGAAAATATAATCATCAGTTTCCTTAAGTAAAGATATATTTGTCTTGTCTTTGTGAAGAAAAAGTTTTTAAATTTTCTTATTTTTAAGTACTCTCTATGCCCAATGTGGGGCTCAAACTCACAACCCTGGAATCAAGAGTCACATGCTCCACTGACTGAGCCAGCCAACACCAAGAAAAAACAATTTACATGACTCTTTTTATAGGTGCAAAATAATGTTGACAATATCTATAAATATATAGTCATGGTGAATAGAGTATTTTTACTTAATTTGTAATTGTACATGCAGTATATATAGAGATATATTGGTTGATATTTTATTTTTTTAAATGTTCATTTATTTTTGAGAGACAGAGCATGAACAGAGGGAGGGGCAGAGAGAGAGAGAGTCACAGAATTCTAAGCAGGCTCCAGGATTTGAGCTGTCAGCACAGAGCCTGACGTGGGGCTCAACCTCGCAAACAGTGAGACTGTGACCGGAGTCCAAGTCAGATGCTTAAGTGACTGAGCCACTCAGATGCTCCTATTGGTAGATATTTTAAAATATCTCAAACAAGACTAACGTCCCCTCTGACTACTTTGTCTGAATGGTTTTCTTTACTCTTTTGCATACTCATTTCTTCTTTCCTGGAGGTAACCAGTAATATGTTAGATATATAACATACCTGAACTTAGGCCACATACTGGCATAAATACCTATTTATACACTGATAGAAACTTATAACATTATTTTCCCATGTGTTTTTCATACATTATGTCCTTTTTCAATATGTTTTGTCTCTAAGTAATATGTTATGAAGTTCTGTCTACGACATACATTTTGAGCATTTACTCTAATCGCTACATGGCACTCTATGAAACAGATATTCCACAGTTAATTGACCATTTTTGATAGTCCAGTAAGTGGTTTTTATTATAAACAATACTGAAATGAGCATCCATGTATCAAATTCTCATCATGTGCAACTTTTTTCTAAAATACAGGTACTTAGAGGAGGAATTTCTGCATTTTCTTTTTAATATATTCTTTTGAATTACATTTCAAATTATTTAGAGTTATATACACACACAGTAGGATTATAGGAGCATAGCCCTTCGTTGGAGCCCTTAATCAATATATATATTTTCCAATTTCTGAATGATTGCCAATCTAATGGTTGAGAATAATCTATTACTTTTATTTTACCCTTTTGTGATGATTAATGGGATTGAACATCACTTCACATATTTATTTGTAACTTAAATTTACCTCTTTGATTCTCTCATTCTTATTTCTTTCCTATACTTCCATTCACTTCTCTTTTCCTTTTCAATTTGAAATGATCCCTTAAATAATATAGAATCTAAATATACACACATATATATACACATATATATTTCCTTTCTACCTATTGAATTATTCAAGGTGTTTAGAAGGTTTTTTTAATATATAAGGTCAATTTTAATGAAATCACATTACCAAATTTTTTTCAAGGTTTTTTGCTGTTTGCATCTGCTTAAAAATGCATGTTTGCAACCTAAGATCATAAATATATTCACCTATGTTCTCTATTAATCTCTGTGATTCATTTTGGTTTTTTGTGTGTGTTTTTAAAAATTTTTTAAGTTTATTTATTTATTTTGAGAAAGAGAGAGGGAGAAGGGGAGAGAGAGAGTGACAGAGAATACATGTGAGTTGGGGAAGGGAAGAGAGAGAGGAGAGAGAGAATCCCAAGCAGGCTCACTGTCAGCAAAGAGCCTGATGCAGGGCTTGAACCCATGAACCATGAGATCCTGACCTGGGTCAAGATCAAGAGTTGACACTCAACCGACTGAGCCGCCCAGGTGCCCCTCTTTCATTATGACTTTATTTTTCTAAAGGCAAAAGTATCAAACTTTTTTCCCACAACAGTCAACTGGCCTACACTCTTGTTCAGTAGCCTGTTCTTTCTCTCATAAATTGAAATGTCACTTTTTATCACATAATAAATTTGTTATATACCTGGATCTACTTTGGTACCCTATTTTGCTCCAGTTCTACACCAATACCACATTATAGCCTTCAGTTTTGGTTCCTTATTACTGCGTTAGCATGTTACCACAAAATTGGTTGCTTCACGCAATATGAGTTTATTATCTTACACTTCTTTGCATCAGAAATGTGACAAGGGTCTTCCTAGGCTAAAATCGAGGTGATGGCAGGCAGTATTCCTTCCTAGAGACTCCAGCGGAGAATCCTTTTGTGGATCTTTCCAGTTATTGGCAGAATTCTGCCAATTTGCAGGACTGGTCTTGTTTCACAGCTGGCTGCCAGCTGAGGACTGTCCCCAGCTTCCTTGGCTCGTGGCCTTATTCCTCCATTTTCAAAGCCAGCAGTGTCAGGTCAAGTCCTGGTCCTGCCTCAAATCTGTCTTCCTTGTTCTTCAGGCTCCTATTTCCAACCCTGTGGGAATGGTTCTCCCTTCTTACTGACTGCAATTCAAGTAACCAGGATAAGCAGGAGCGTTTCATCTGGCCAAAATCCTTAACTCCATCATAAGTGCAAAATCGTTCTTGCCATGGGAGGAAATGTAAACACCAAGGGTCCTGTCATTATCTTTAAAACTCTTCTTGCCTAATCATTCACATTTTGTCAATGCCTGAAATAGAATCAGCTTATTCAGTTTTATTAACAATCTTGGTGTGATTTTGGTTTTTACGATTTTGAATTTGATGATCACTTTGAGAAAACCTGGTAACTTAATGATATTTAATTTTTCCAGGAATGAAGGAGTATAGCTCTCTGCTTTTAAGGTCTTCTTTAAGGCTCTTCAGCAATATTTCATTGTTTTCCCCACAAAGATCTTGGTATTTATAATCTCTTAATATATATGTGTATATATGCATGTATACACATATGTAGTTTTTAATGAGCTCTTTTTTAACTATAACTTCTTAAAATGATTCTTACCTGTCTATAGGAACACTGATCAATATCCTTGCTTTATAAAGCAGACTTAATCATACCACTGATGATACACAAGTTTGTCATTGGTTCCTTTATATCTTACTCACGATACACTCTCTATACATTATAAATACCCATACTTCTTTTAAAAAATTGTTTAAATCTATTTTTATCATATCTTATTGTAATTATAAGCAGTACCACCTTGTTGGGAGAATTACAGAGGAGGTATGCTTACCATATTTGCGATTAAACAAAAATGAACCTAACATTTCGCTGTGACTCATCACATTTCCTACCGTCTTCTTGCCGATATCTCTAATCATGTTGTAGGACAAAGGGGTGCATTGACGTTCAGTAGCAAGAGAAAAAGACTATTCAGATGCTTTTGGCTTTCTTCCCAAAAATCATTCTTTCCTTCTTGTTGAGAGAATCCCAGCTGTTTGTTTGTTTGTTTGTTTAAGAAATAGGCAGCTACTGTTTTAGGGCAAGTGGGACTGGCTTCAGGCCCTGGGGTTCACTTCTGAAAGTAAATCACTGTAGTCTCTTTTTTTTCCCCCTATCACTTATGATTTAGATTTGGCTTTACAACCCAATCCTGGCATATGGAGCCAGCTGAGTGTCTTTAGGATAAGATTTGTCAGTGTTTTGTTTGTTTTGCTTTTTACAGCATTTTGTTAATCAGGGTCTATTTACAAAAAGCACCAACCTCCCACAGCTTTGTCATTCTCCAAAGCTTTCAAATATCAGCTTTTGTTTTTCATCCAAATTTACACTTATCCTCAATAGAGAGTTTGGTCTGATACAAATTACTCAATTATATCTGGAAGCCAATGTTTGCACATACAAATTTAATACATATATACACTAAAAATCAAAAGCAAACCTCTATCTTAGTTTGATTATTTAAATGTAATTTATATAATTTTCTTTGTTTTAAAAGCAAATGAAAATAATTATAAACTAAGTGAAAAATTATATCCTTGAAATAGAAAATATTAAGTGTTGAAAAATGTATTAACACCTGTAGAAAATGTGTTAAAGGTGATAAAGTTGCATTTCTCAAAGATTAAAATATAGATGGCTAGCAAGAGAACACAATTCAAGTTTGTTAGAAATTATAAGAATATAAAATTAAATTTATGACCTTTTAAAATGTGTGAATAAAGAGACTGTAAACAAGAATAACACTATAGACTGGTGTAGATAGAGTCACAGAAGTATTCCTTTTTATTGTCATTGGTTGCGAAGCTACACAGAATGTGCCTTAAAACTATTTTTTAATGCATCAAGAGTTTCAGTTAGAAACTGAATAACATAATTTCTTTCTGTAGATTGTATCCTAAGTAAATCATAGCCACGTATATCCACACAGACACATGCTTAAATGTACTTCAGCCAGAAAAGAGTTCAGTATGAATAGACTGATATGACAGAAACTTAGTTAGACATCACAATTTTACAATAGGTATAATACTGTTCATTTTCTTCATTTATGACATCTTCGACCTTGAGCAAGTTATTTACCCTCTTTTTCTCTATTTCCTCATATGTAAATGAGAAAACTGATAGCCTGTATCTCAGGGATCTGTTGTACAATTATAAATGCTCATCACAATGCTTATCACACAAGAGGCCTCTTAAAAGTATTATCTAGTATGTATTCTTATACACTGAAATAGCACAAGTACTCGGAGCAGAGTAGTTACCAATGCCTCAATCCTTGTACTCAAAAACCACTTTGGTCTTAAAACTTTTGATGCTTAACAGAGTGTACACCAGCAAGCATAAATAATCTCAATAATCTATAGTATAGACCAGTCCCTCTCAAACTTTAATGAGTATTTGAATCACCTAAGATCTTGTTTAACTGCAGATTCTGACTCACTAGCTCTGGTTTGGCACCAGCATTTCTAAGAAACTCCCAGGTAATTTCGATTCAACTGGCCCAGGCAACACACTGTCAGTAGTGAGACTATAGACAAATGGTCAGCAAACAAAGGCTCCCAGAACAAATCTGGTCTGCATTTATTTTTGTTAATAAAATTTTCTTGGAACACATTCTGCACTTGTCTGTTTCCCTATCGTTTATGGATGCTTTTATAAGATATAAAGGCAGAGTTAAATAGTTGTAACAAAGATCACATGGTCCACAAAGCCTAAAATATTTACACTGGCCCTTATTAGAGAGTTTGCTGATCCTTGGTGTAGACAACATGCTTTATTAGTATGTTTTGTATTAAGAGAATATAGAATATAAATAATAGAATACATTAAAGTCATATTTTACAAGAATTCTAAAATAGAAGAGCAAGACTTAATGAATACCAAACATAAATTGCTAATAGGAATTTGAAACTTTTCACTCTATCTCAATACTATCACTCCTCTACCCTTAATCACTCCAAGTATATATACAAAAACCCATGGATTAAAGTGGAAGAAAATATATTGTTTCTGTCAAGTCTACGAAAAGCATCTTATTTTTTTTTTAAATATAATCTCCACCCCAATGTGGGCCTCAAACTCACGACCCTGAGATCAAGAGTCGCAGGCTTTATTGACTGAGCCAGCCTGGCACTCCCTTAAAGACCATCTTAGTGAAGACTAGAGAGAACCATAAGTAAAATATTTAAAAGATGCAATTTCTTGTTAATAAATCTCTTTAAATACTGATTAGGTTTATAGGTCAGATGTAGTCGACCAAATTAATAAGACATTAATAGTCTTAAAAGTGTTTTTGCATATCAGTCAACATCCTATCATACAACAATATCCATAAAAACTGTGCTAGGTCCATCCCTATAAAAGATGTTTTCCAGGGGTGCCTGGATGGTTGTTGGTTGAGCGTTTGACTGACCTCAACTTAGGCCATGATCTCATGGTTCATGAGTTTGAACCCCACATAGAGGTTCTCTCTGCTGTCAGCGAGGAGCCCACTTTAGATCCTCTGTTCCTCTCTCTTTCTGCACTTCCTCGGCTCACACTCTCTCTCTCAAAAATAAATACTTTTTTTAAAAAAAGTGTTTTAAATTCTAAAGAATATTATTTACTCACATGGCTACATAGATTAAGGAACATTCTTAATTTTGGATCAGGCTTCTACAAAAATGCATGCCTTTCCAGGAGAGAGAATAAGTTGAAGATAGAAACTTCAACTGTATGACTAAAGTAGATTAAGGAAACAAAGAATGAGTTACTATGGATATGGGAGTTCAGCAATGATCTCTCAAAGTTTGCAAAGACCAGACTAGGTATTCTCATCTTATATGCATACATTTTTAAATATTTATGCATATAGTATTGGATTATGTATGTCACGCTTCTTACCTTTTTTTTTTTTTTTGCCACTCAGCACTCATTATGTTTTAACATCCAGATAGCTTTCTCTATATCTCATTTGCTGCTTCAAACTCTTGCATATTCAGGATGTGCTATCATTATATTTCCTCCCCACTACTTCAATTATGGATATTCAGACTGCCTTCACTTCTCTGTCTCCAGAGAAAATACTATAATAAAAATCCTTATGGATGGACTCATATAATCCTATGAATATAGTAGGTTTTCAGTAAACATCCAGTGAATTCTACATGTTTTAAGAATATTCAATTATTTTGAAAACTGATATATTGTTCAATGATAATGTGTTTATCCTAACAGCATATAAAGTATAATATTTTTATATATACATATGGATGCACATATATATGTGTACATGTAGAAAAATATGCAATAATAGCATTAAATGGATAAACATATTATAGACTTTTTCTTCTTCATGATTACATATACATCCTAATATTTCTACAGTAAATGTGCTTATTCATAAATAAGTAAAAGAAGTAATCAGGACACTAAAGAAAGAGGGCAGGTTCTGTGTGTATGTGATTGCTGGTAAATATAAGAATCACACTTTATGCATTAAAACTAGAATTAACAAATGAATTAATCGATATATATGTATTTTTTTCATTAATTTGTCTATATATAAAGATGTGAATATATGTTTGTGTATATATGCCTATGTATATCTGTGTGCGCATGTGTCTATGTGTGCGTAAAACATATACTTGCTTTAAGGAGTGACAATATCCTTATTCTCAGTTAAGGATAACTGAGCCAAGTATAGAAGCCTGGGTTAAAAAACACGAAAACAAACAAATTGTAAATTTTGAAGACATTTGTTTCACAGGATGGCTACTGAACAATCCACTTCTTCCTTTGTATAACTTACATGATACCCATCCTCACACAAGGAATTTTCCTCTCCATATTTATGCCATTGTGACTGGTATGTTAGACGTGACATAGGGATGCAACTCACTGTAGGCAGAAAGAGTTAAGCGGTCCCTGGAAAAAGAAAGATGAGACAGCATTTTCTTGACATAAGAAAAATCATTTTAGGTCCTCTGCCATATTGTGATCTATGTCTGATTGGCACTACTTGCCCAAAGCACATTTCTTGCAAAACTTCCTGGGATATGTTGAAATTGCAAAAGAACAGACCTCAGTAATTAATGATTTTAATGGAATAAAATATGTAAAAATAAACAGACACTACCAGGCCAGGAGATCATCTTATTACATCAGGGACAATAAATGAAGGATAAAACTTCCAGTACTGGTAAAGACTAACCTGATGAACATTCTCGAGTTATCTTTGCAGGATTTAAACTTCTTTTGGGCATTCCAATACCAGACCAGCTGGAGCCAGAGAACTGATGATGTTGACCCTTGCTGACCCTCATGACTTCAGTCAACTAAGACCTGGACTCTGTCACCTTAAGAAGACTTTTGTTCCCATTGCATGTTGAAACCCCCATTGCACAAGCTCCTTCATGAACACATATACATCTTTAGATTAAAAGTTCCTTAGTTTTGGGGCGCCTGGGTGGCTCAGTTGGTTAAGTGTCTGACTTTGGCTTAGGTCATGATCTCATGGTTTGTGATTTTGTGCCCCGCGTCTGGCTTTGTGCTGACAGCTCAGGGCCTAGAGCCTGCTTTGGATTCTGTGTCTCCCTCTCTCTCTGCCCCTCCCCCACTCACACTCTGTCTCTGTCTCAAAAATAAACAAACATTTAAAAGAGGTTTTTTTTTTTTTTTTAATAATTCCTTAGTTTTGATTTTTGGGGAGACGCTGCTTTGGGAAATAGCCCAGGTGATCTTCACTTGTTGGAAGTGAACCCTTCCTTTTCCTATTCTTTGGCTTGACACTCACCAAGAAGCAAATCTGGTTTCAGGTAACATTAGTACACTCACTGTCTTGGGCACTAAATGAGATCTTTCATATAAAAATTGACGCAGTGAAAAATTTTACTGTTATGTTCCCTTTTCTCCATTTCCCCCCGCTCCACTGCTAAAACTCTTTTATTTGATTCTTGGATCTTATGGACTCATCCTCCAATCTTCATTTCTTCCATCTTCTTTTTCTTGTATCTTATTCTTTTTGTTCTACTTTTGGGGAAATGCTTATTTTTTAGCCCTGCTATTTGGTTATATTTATGTTATGTTATATTATAACATGTTACATTATGTTTCTAATGTTGGTTAACCTATCTCCAATTTCCAGGAGCTCTTTCTTAGGATCACTTCATTAAAATACTTTCTCTTTCATTTGTAATATCACAATGAGACTATTAATTACTTTAAAAACTTATTTTATCTTCTTCATCACTTTTGTTTTTACCAATTTTGCTTTCTTTTTTTTTTTGCTTTGTTTGGTTTTGGGTTTTTATAGATGCTTATCTTTCACCTTATAGGCTGTTTTCATATGTTTGTTTAATCATCTTCGGTTGAAAAGACGATCGTGTGTATACAAAGAGGCTTATTTGCAGATAGATTCACAATGCAGTGAATGGGTAAGGAGTTTTAAATTGGGGAAGTCCTCAAAATTTCAGAAGTTGAAGTCTTATCTCTAGGGTTATGAGTACCTCTAGCATACAATTCATCAGGATCTTGCCTAGACTTCCTAGTCCAAATGTTTACAAAGCTGAACAGGGGGAGGGCAATGGAGACTTTCGCATTCACTATACAGATTGCCACTGACGGCCTCTGTTCAGCCTCCTATCTTTCCCCACTGAATTCTGCCAGACAGGACTGCCAACTAACTGTGAATTAGGAGACACTTTACATCAACTGCCCCAGAAAATAATCCACAGGTTTCTTAATTGGGAGAATGGTAGCCATATACAGAGGGTCACAAGGAGACAATTAATGGGTACTTAATTCACTCAGGAAAAAAATTTTAATTACATAACTTACTTCAAAGGGAAGGAAATTACCATTTGGACCCTTAACTTTGCTGGACATTATATTTTAAATGTCATTTGCACTCATTTTTAAAATGAATTAAAACAATTTTGAAATTTCTTCACATTATTATAATTATTTTCTGCATTTTTTCTGAATACACAGAGCATGCTTATGAAATTATGGGGCAAATTATAACATCATCTCTTCACTGTGTGATCCTTAAAAACTCCTTCTGGCATTTACAGAAAGCCTACATTATATTCTGTTTTTATTTACAGTAGTTCCTGAATCAATAGATTTTATAGTCACTTTTTGTTGCAGATACACATATATTGGGTTACAGCTGCCACATTCTCCTGAAGGAATTATAAAGTAACCGAAACCAGAAGGTTTCTAAAAGTCAAATCTGGTATTGTATTACCCCTAACCCTGTTATATTTGTCAACAGGGATGGATTCAGTATTTTGGATCTTAATGGAAGTTTTGGAGAATAATAATATCCTATAATATCATACCAAGCTAAATAACTTTCATGAAAGAAGATAAAAAATGATAAAGATAATGATCCTGTTACAAAGAACACCATAAGTATTCAAGCAATGTTCTGAAAGAGTTGATAAGGCAATAAAGTGAAGGAAGACATTTCAGAAGCTGTGGTTTTCTTCATATGCAAGGGGAGCAGAGCACAACAGGATATAATTCGCTCTGCTAGGGATCATATGGAGAGACGGGTGGGAAATACAGGGGGCTCAAAGGCAGATGAAAAGTAATTCCCCATACTAATGTTGAGTAAAACATGACAGAATTAGCAGTGGGCTCTGTGTTGGCTGTTCTGGTTTGAGGCAATCCTTTAAATTCAGGCCTTTTTCCATTAGCTTTCTTATCCTTTATTTCGGTTTCCCTTCTCAACTGCCTTGGACCTCACTTCACCCTCTCATCATCTCTTTAGACTTTGCAACATTTAATACAAATTCTGTAGATAGGTCAGTCTTCAAATGAGAAACAAAGTATTCTGAGGTTTCATGTAACAACTAGAGTTAAAAAATAAATTGCATTGGGTTCAATAGAGGTTTGGCATAGGGTGGCCCAGATTGTCCTGGTTTGAAACTGAAAGTCCCATGTCCCTGGGAACCCCAGGTCTGGGAAAACCAGGATAATTGGTCAGTCTAGTTTGGAATATAATTTGATCAAAAAAAAAAGTTATAACAAAGTATGTGGCAAGGCTAATAAATACTATATAGATAACAAATTTCATGGAAGTCATCAAGTCAAAAATAAATACCAGTAGTTTAGTTTATCTTGTAGTTTACCTTCATCCTCAAACAGCCTTGGAGGAGAATCATTCGATTTATTTCGCACTGGAAGAAACTAAGTGACCAGCATCCTACAGATAGCCATGATCAAAGCTACTGGCCCAGTAGTGAGGTGTGCTCTGCTCCTAATGTCATTCTCATTTCTTTACTTGTCTAAGCCATGGTTCCCAAATTTAGTTGTACATTAGAATCGCCTTCAAATCATACAAAAATACTGATTCTTGACTCCACTTAGATTTTTCCATCTAAGCTATCTTGGGTAAAGCCTGGGCAATCAGTATTTTTAAGAGCTTTCCAGATGATTTTAATATGAGCAAATTTTGGGACCCACTGCTCTAACATAATAGTGCACAACTAGTTGCACATGAGAATCATCAGGAGAAATTTAAAACCTAAATTTAAAACAGTATCTTAACTCTGCCACTGACTGATTATATCAGTTTCTGGGGTTGGTGTCTAAGCATTCATACTTTTAAAAATCTCTATTGGGGTGCCTGGATGGCTAGGTCGGTTAAGCATCAGACTTCCACTCAGGTCATGATCTCATAGTTCCTGAGTTTGAGCCCCACATCAGGCTCTATGCTGACAGCTCAGAGCCTGGAGCCTGCTTCAGATTCTGTCTGTCTCTCCCTCTCTGCCCCTCCCCCACTTGCACTTTGCCTCTCTTAAGAAATTAATAATTGGTAAAAAAAAATAAGAATCTCTTTTAATGATTCCAATGTGTACCAAGGACTGAGAACCACTTCACTATAGGTTTGTGGATTATTAATTTCTCCCAAAACAAGAAACAACACTTTCTTTGTCCTGTTTATATACCCTACCCACTACATGTCTAATTACCTAAAGTAAGTGTTTTTGTGCTCAGCTCCACAGGAGGGCTTAGATTCTCAGAATTTTGTCATTCAATACAATACCTTATTCAAATCTGTTCAATAAAATACCTTATTCAAATCTATTCAATAACAATTTTTGACTTTTAGCAACTTTGGCCTTGATCATCTTCCCTGGTCAAAAAGTTTCATAGATTCTCACCACCAAGATCTGAAGTGATAAATGTCATTTTGTTCAAGCAGAGTTAGAGCTTCCAGATTCACCTCCATCATTTTATAAAGACATATATTTAGATTTAACTGGCAACAGCTATTGGAGTTTACTTCCCAGATGCTTTGATTGCTTATCTTGGAATATGTTGGAAGTCGCACTAAACCTATGTAAAAAAAACAAACAAAAACTCCATGGACTTTGATATTGTACGTCCATAAGAATTATGAATTATTGTCTTTTAGACTCTTATTTAGCAGTGAAATGAAACATAACTGACAGAAAATAGCAATCTCAACCCTAGGGATTATTGTTTTTAACTCTTTATGGTGTCAGGAATATGTGTATGTGTGTGTGTTCCTACCACTAAACTCCTAAGTTAAGACTTCCTGTAACTCATTTTCTAAAAGTCTCGATTTACTTCAAAATGAAGGAAAAAAACTTAATTCGAGTTATTTACTCTTTCCCTTGTTGCCACTTCTAAGTTTGGATAGCTATATTATTTTTAGATCTACAATTGGTAGTTATCAATTTTGTTTCTTTTTCTTCAATATCCTTCCAGACAGATTTTTATGTATATAGGAGAATGCATCCTAACATTATTTTTTTTTAAATTATAGTGATAACTAACTCTTCTGACTCTTTTTTTCATTTAGGATGGTGGAAATCATACCATATGTATAGATAGAGTCTTCTCTGCCCTTTTGACAGTATTCCATTGTATGGACAGGTACACCACTGTTTTTTAACCAGATCCATACTGGTACACATTTAGGTTTCTCCCAACTTTTTGCTATTATAAAAGAAAATAGCAATGGTTAAATAAATATTTAACTTCAGACTCTCCACTTATGTACAAGGAAGTGAGTTAGAGATTCAAAAGAAAAAAATAAAAAAAGGGCAGGGATATATCCTGCCTTCAAGAAGTCTACAGTTTCATATTACTTAACAGGCCTAATTGTATCTAATGAAAGGTTCAAAAAAATATGATTGAAATTCCACTGTAAGTGCATAATTAGGCAAACTGGTACCCAAAGACACTTGCCATTTGCTCCACCCCCCAAAATCTTTATATCATTGAACCTATGATTATTATTATTACAGTAAGAGCACACACAAAAAAGCCGATAAATGATCACTTTGTGCCGACATTCTGGGCTGAGTTTTTGTGTAATATTCCTTAGGACTTATCCACTGTAAATGTCAACTCTCACATTTACATTTAATGAGGAGAACCTATCATTCTGTTTGCAATTTGAAAAAGCATACAAATCTCTTACATTTGTCTTGTAGATCAGGGCACATATCTAGCACACTGAATCTGTGTTGGTTTAAATTTTTTCACATCTTTTAGAGGTAATACATTTATAATATCATCATCATCGTCGAACCATTACGTTTGGAAAAATGTGATTATTCTTTGTGATAAAGTTTGCAAACATAACACACTAGCTCTTTTAGAACAGCAAAGGGGTGTGACATAGTGCATTTTTTATCTATTTTATACTTTCATTAATTATTCATCAACTTATCCATTCATAATTTTTATAAACCAATAGTCAAGAATAATTGTCATTTTCATTTCTTCCTGAACTGCACACATTCTGCAGGAGACTTGTATTCAGTATATCGTTGGGCTTTTAATAATGATGTCACATGATTACTATCATTCTCTCCTTAGAAATGAGGAAAATAAGACTCAGAAAAATTAAGTAACATATTTTACAGCTGTTGAGATTCCATACTAGGTCCTTTTTATTTTGTACAATTATGCTTACCAGGTTGTTGTGGCCTTGTTAGGGAATTGGGATGCTAAATAAATAAATTACCTCAGTTCTTGGATTTCTGAATTGGTATTATCAGTTTAGTTATTTTTCAGTTTGAGATCGAAAACGATTATAAAGTATTTGGGGAAATAATAAAGTGCTGTAAGGAAAATGCATGTACCTGATTTTTGAGGCAAAAGCAGGCTATTAAGAGGATGTTTTTCATTAGAGAGAGAAACCAAAATTAAGGAAGTGAAGCACTCTACATGTGTTAGAGAAAATTACTCATGCATACATACATACATATACGATTAACCCTTGAAAAACCCAGGTTTGAACAGTGCAGTTTCCCCTTGTTCGTGGATTTTTTAATTTTTATTTAAAAACAATTTTTTTTAACATTTTTATTTATTTTTGAGAGACATAGAGACAGAATGTGAGCAGGGGAAGGGCAGAGAGAGAGAGGGAGACACAGAATCGGAAGCAGGCTCCAGGCTTGAGCCATCAGCACAGAGCCGGATGTGGGGGCTCGAACTCACAGACTGTGAGATCATGACCTGAGCTGAAGTCAGCCGCTTAACCGCCTGAGCCACCCAGGCGCCCCCGTGGATTTTTTTAAATAAATACACTATGGTACCGTAAATGTATTTTCTCTACCTTACGATTTCTGTAAGAACATTTTTTTCTCTAGCTTACTTTAGTGTAAGAATACAGTATATAATAGATATAGCATGAAAATATGTGTTAAGTGTTTGCATTATCAGTGAAGCTTCTGGTCAACATCAAGCTATCGGTAATTAAGTTTTTTAAGAGTCAAAAGTCAAGGTAAGTTTGAGATTGCACAGGGTGTTGGCACCCCTTCCCTCATGTTGTTCAAAGATCAAATGTATATATAATCACTACTATATAATCATTTTTAAATTACACTTACTTTTAATGACTTCTATTAATTTTCCATTTCTTTTAAAGTAAGTTCTACTTTAGATTATTTGTGCTAATGCTTTTCAACTTAACACTTTATGATCAATGCCAAGTTTCTGTGGCAGCTATTTCCTCTCTAAATATGACTTGATTAAATCAATGCACTTGTTTAATTTGGTCATCTGGAAGAGTTACATTGAAACTAATACCAATTTTTCAGTTTCCTAAAAGATAAAAAACATTCATTTCATCTATGCAGAATTTAAGTGAGAGAGTTTAATCTGTAACCTACATTTCTCTACCCCAAACCCCCATAATTCCAAAAGAATAGAAAATATGCATTTTGGTGAACAATGCCACAATGTATTTATGTATTGCATTTGTTGTTGTAAATTTTCTTTGGCTTTTTAATCATGCACAGAAATGAACCTCGGTGTTTAAGGATGCAACACACTGGAAACAGTTTTAGGGAACAAATAATTAGCCTTTTGGAAGTGTGTGTTCATTTCACACAGCAATCTGTTCCTTCATCTCCTCCTCCTTCCTGTTTTGAAGGCAATCGTGTGTATTACATGCACCATCTGCAGCCTTACTGACAGGTGCAGGGTCAGTATTATCCCTCCAAGCATGGAGTTGAGTGCAAGCTGGAAATTTCATGAAGGCAATTTAGGAGATTTTGAAACCAACCAAACATTGACAGCCTATTTTACCAGTAGATATGAGTGCTTGTTAGAAAAGCTTACGATGTGCTTTCAAGACCACATAAACATAGGCTTATCTGGTTTGGGGCATTATCCAACAATAGGTCCACACTAATAATGCATCCTTTCATCACATGTAGATTACAAATAATGTAAAGAGAAAATCTGGCAACCTGTCATATATTTAGTAACACAAATTATTTTGATTAGAGTAATACAAACAACATTTTGACACCTCTCTACTAAGACCCATCTTTTCCTCACACTACTTGGATCCTGTGTCCCAACAAGATGGGACAGAAACAGTCCCTGTGAACCTATTTAGAGTTGTAAAGAGGTAAGGAGATATATTTGGGAGGCCCAGATGGGAAAGCACCACTTCCCTTTGGCTTCATGTCATACACAAATATTAGCTTCTATAAATCAGTTGTATTATTAATGAAATCAACATTTATGAGTTAATCTAGGTGGTTAACCATCATTTTTAAGATCAATGTAGTTAACCCCAGCAAGATTCTTAAGATTTCATATACGTTATCATAAGCACTTAGTAATCACATTGAAAAAGATCTATGTTTCAAGGGCAGTCACATATTAATATTTTTTGAGATAGTACATTAAAATATGTAAGACAGTTTATTACTTAAAAATTAGAAACCTTGTCCATAATAAACCTAAATTAACTTGACGCCCATCAGCAAGGAGCAGGCATGATAAATTAAGTTAGAGCCAGATCATAGAATACTAGTCATTAACTTATTAAATTATCTCTGAAATATGGGGATAAAGAAAATGTCTGAAAGTGTATACAAAAAAACAAAAGGAAGAAAGGAAGAAAGGAAGAAAGGAAGAAAGAAAGAAAGAAAGAGAAAGAAAGAAAGAAAGAAAGAAAAATAATCGTTAGTGCTCCTGGAAAAGGAGGTCTGAGTTTGAAAAGACTGGAAGTACTGTGGCTTAAGTGTGTTCCCATAACCACCAGTGTGTTTCTATGCAGATAGATGTATGCTTGATACCATCTATTCTCAAAAGGTTACTTAGTCTGTAGGGTATAAGGGAAAAATGATTTCAAAATACTGTTGAAAATGTTTAATTTCATCATATTAAAATGATGATATAATGAAATTAGGAAGGATAGCTGTGCTTTGGGATTCTACTACTCAAAATATGGTGGGCAAAACTTTTTCCCTGGAGAGTAGTTTGCTGAGTTCTATCGGTGTTTCTTTTGCTAGTTCAGCTTTTCTGTGCATTCATGGCAAACCAACTCCGTTTCATTAATACATTCTTTCTTTAGGTATGTAATACATTTCTCCATAGTCAAAGGTCCTCTTACCCGGAATATCATACCTGGAATACTGCAATAAATATTCTGTTCAAGTTTGAATACTCATTCAATTTTAATCACTATATATTTTTTATTACCACTACATCAATACACTATTATTACACATTAATGTATTTTCCTTCCCTTTCGTATCAGGGGAACTTTAGGTTTATCTTGAGTACCAATCTTCCTTTAGATGATGCTAAAACTGCTGTTCTTTCCAGGTTCTTTTGATAGGGAAAAATCTGTTATAAGATGACTGACAGGACTGATAAGGGAATTCCAGCCCCTGCCCAAGGACTCCCATTCCAGGTTTTCCTTCCCACCCCGGCTTGGCAGGCAAACAGACTATAAATTGTTGCCTCTGTTTCTGCTCTGGGCTCAGACCTGTGGAGAATGATCTCCTCTGAGTCCACCAGTGTAAAATAAACCTCCTGCCCTTCAAGAGCTCTGAGTGCCGCTTGATTCTTCTGCCAGGTGACCCAGACCAGATTCCCTAATACTTTCATGCTAATTGGTATTTGTTGTATCTATTGCACTACTGCTATATCAACTTAAGCTTCCTTTGTTTCCTGTGAGGTTTTTTTTTTTTTTTTTTTTGAGATTAAGGGTAACTTTTATTTCCTTATTTACATTTTCTTAAGCTTTTAAATTCTTTGCAATGCAGGCATCAATTTTATAATCAAAACAGTATTGCTTTCAAAACCGTGTTAAGTAAGTATCCCAACTTCTAACTGCTGATTTTGAGGAAAAACAGATCTCAGGGTGCACTGGTAGCCTATTTATACAGAGTGCCATAGAACTAGTCCATTTTCCTGCCCCTTCCAGTCTATGGACAGTAGTTATTTAAGCTTATGTTTTCATGTAACACAGAAACTTTATTGACCTTTATCATTACAGATGAAGTCAGAATTTGCCAAATAACTCTAGGGTAAACTTGACCTCAGAGATGTGTACTAACAGGTCATCCATTAAATTTCTATCACTAATAAATCATATAAATGTGATATAAACAATTCTGTGATTTTTCATTCTTTCAGAAATTCTAGTTTTAGTTCTATGGTGAATAGGTTGTAAGGCCTAGAGAAGAAAACGATATTCATTCTTGTTTCTCTACTTCATTTTTCTATGTTTCATAGGACCCTATTTTAGCATCATTTTTCTCTACTTTCCCTGTAGGTGTAAAAAAAAAAATAAGTCATATATATATAGATGACTGCAAATAACCACTGGCAGGCAACTTGGTTTTTAAACGTAATTTGTTAAATGGCCTAACGGACTATGATTTTTTAACCAACAACTCTCATCAAGAGTCTTGCCAGGGGCACCTGGGTGGCTCAGTCGGTTAAGCATCTGACTTTGGCTCAGGTCATGATCTCACAGTCTGTGGGTTCAAGCCCCATGTCGGGCTCTGTGCTGACAGCTCAGAACCCAGAGCCTGCTTCAGATTCTATGTCTCTCTCTCTCTCTCTGCCCTCCCCTGTTCACTCTCTCAAAAATAAAATAAAAACATTAAAAAAAAAAGTCTTGCCAATAGTTCTGGTACAAATTTACATTTGTAAATGAAATAACATTCCCTTCTTCCACCACGTACCATAAAATGAAAATGGGTAATTAATTATCTCAAAGAATACCTTGAAAAGGGAAGAAGGCATTTGGAGACCCTTTTCCTTCAAATTTGAGATGATGGACCCTTTTAGTCATAAATGAAATCAACATTTTAGATCTGCTTTGAAGTTTTTTGTTTGTTGTTGCTGCATTTGTAACTTAAGGCTGTAACTGTCTGAAGTGGGGAAAAAACAGTCAAAATATCACTTGATATTATGCAAAAAAGGGCATACGTGGCTAACTATCACTCTGGGTCTGTTGTTAGTCTTGCTACGTAGGTATGTATCTGAAATGTGATTTTTAAATAACACGTTCCTATCCTAAACCGTGATTCTGCTAAGAATAACAACAATAGCTCTCTTTTCTTGAACATTATGCTAAGTTTTTGCATTTTTTATCTTATATCTATCTAATAATCTAATATGGTATTATTTCTTTGTGCTGAGGAAGTGGATACGGAAGGAGAATAAGTGATGGAAAAGCCAAGATTTTCTAAAGATTCTCTTAATACAGCGTTTTTCAATCTATGCTGCCTCCAGACTCCTTCACATACATAAAAATTACTGAAGACCCCAAGGAGGCTTGTGTTTGTGTGGGTTACATCTATCAATATTTACCATATTATTTCATTTATTAATATTATTTCATTTAACATAATATTTGATTTAAACATACACTATTTTTTAAAAGGACTCTAACAAGCTCTTTACACATTAACCAAAAACATATTTTATGAAAAACATACTTTCACAAAAGAATTTAGTGAAAAGAATGGCTTTTTTTTTTCTTTTTGCAAATCTTTTGCATTAGTGGCTTAATATAGCATAGCTGGGTTCTTATACCTGCTTCTGTGTCCAATTTGTTCCAATATCATTTTAGGTAGCCTTTGGAAAACTCCATGGTGCCCTCAGGAGAGAATGAAGTGAAAAGGCAAGTAACATCTTAGTATTACTATGAAAATAGTTTTGACCTCACAGCCTCACAGACCACCTGAAAAGGTCTCAGTGGCCCCCAGAGTTTACCATAGAATACATGGAGAACTGCTAACTTAATAGATTAGATCATGAATCATTCTCAGCTTTATGCTTTGGTTCGTGAACTGATTTATGAATGTTCCCTAACCTAAACCCTAAGTCACTCAACAATTCTGTGAAGTTTGATTCCTGTTTGGACTTGGGAATTATGTGAGGGTTTCTTCAATCAGGATTAGGTAGTATGGGGAAAACTACATTTGTGATTTTATATATAATATGTGTATACGGTTCAGCTGCCTGTTGCCTGCAGGAGTTCCACTTTAGATCTAAGGACTCACACAGGCTGAAAGTGAAAGTAGAGAAAAAGATATTTCATGCAAATGGCAACCTAAAGCAAAGAGTGGTGGCCAGAATTACATTAGACAAAAGAGACTTTATGTCAAACCTGTCACAAGAGAGAAAGGACATTATATAGTGATAAAAAAGGTTAATTCACCAGGAAGACAGAATATTTATAAGTATATATGTACCTAAGAGTAGAGCTCCAAATATATGGAGCAAATATTCACAGAATGGAGAAACAAACAAGAACACAATAATAGTATGCCAGGGTCCTCGTTCCAGCAAATCTAGGGGTCCACGAAGGACGGACGGTCAGGCAAAATGAAGTGTGAGAGCCACAAGAGACATGGAGTCTGATGACCAAGCAGGCAGCCCTGGCAATTCTGGCATGTCTGCCCTGCTGGTCTCAGTGTCTTTATTTTTAAAGGTAGCGAGTGACATTACATCAGTGACAAGGCATTCTTTACAACATACGTTGTTGCCTCAAGACCTATGTTAGTCCTCTATAGGTAGATTAGGAGTCATTCTATCCATAATCGTAAGGGCTCATGTCTATCTATTCTTTTATGGTAGCTTTTGCAAGAGTATTTTGTTATTGCCTTTTTATTATAAGGGAGTGTGGGGATGAGAATTACAAAAGGATTTGTGAAATGTTAACCTCAGGGAGGTGCTCAATATTTGCTGCTGATCAATGAAGATATGTATTGTACCATATCTATAAACACTGCTTTTAACTTTGGGCTAGGCTAACCTCTGGGGAAGGTCCTAAGTGTCTTTACAATCTTTCCCATCAGTCTGTTAATCAAATACTGAGAGAAGCTTTACAGAGATGTGCCTTGAGGTTTTATAGTGGGGCTGAGGGGATGATTAACACAATGCAATACCTGCAGGGAAAATCTAGTTTGGTTCAAGGAGTCTTGGGGCCTAACGCCTAGTAATTTCTAGCCAATTCATAACTGCTATTCTATATGATCAATTTGTGTAACCTATCCCCAAGAGGCAACTTTGAGGTTACTTCTGGCCAGGTTACTGTCACTCAGATTTTATCCATCAAGACATCACACTCCAGGTCCCCTTTTCCATATGCCATAAAACCAAAGAGCACTATATCCCTTGGGCCAACGAAAGCAGTTCAAGAAATCCAGGCCTGAAAGATTATTCAGAAGGAGGTTAGATTAGGTTCCAGTTTGGCTGGCGGGAGCTTTTGTTTCAACCTTTTCCATACAGGGAGGGGTCTCAACCTGCGAGCCCAAAATGGCTTCCAACAATAGTAGGAGAATTCTCTGCCCCTCTTTCACTTCTGCATAAAACAACAACATAAGAAAAACAAGAAGGTAACAGAGAATTTAAACAACATCACAGACCAAGTGGAGCTAACAAACATGTACAAAATACTCCACCCAACAACAGCAGAATAAACATTCCTAGCAACTGCACATGGAACATTTTCCAAAATAGACCACATATTAGCCACAAAACAAGTCTTAAGATATTTAATAAGACTGAAATTGTACAAAGTATCTTTTCTAACCAGAAGGGAAGGAAACTAGAAATTGACAGCAGAAGGAAAACAGGAAAATCCACAGATACATGGAAATAAAAAAAAACTCATTTTTGAATAACCAATGAATAAAAGAAGAAATTAGAAGGGAATTTAGAAAATATCTTAAGAAGAATGAAAACAAAAACAAAACTTATGGGAAGCAGCAAAGGCATTACTGTGAGGAAAGTTCACAGGTGTAAATGAAGATAGAAAGAGAGAGAGAGAGAGAAAAAAAAAAGAACAAAAGAATGGATGATAGGGATCTCAAATCAAAAACCCAACTTTATACCTCAAGGCACTAGAAAAGGGTGAGCAAACTAAAACGAAAATTACCAGAAAAAGAAAGTAATACAGATTAGAGCAGAAATAAACAAAACGGAGAATATAAATACAATAGAAAAACTAAAGAAGGCCAAGAGTTGTTTTTTTCCCCAAAGATCAACAAAAGTGACTCTTAGAATTACAAAGAAAAAAGAGAAAAACATGAATAACTAAAATTAAAAATGAAAAAGGGGACATTATAACTAATACTAAAGTATAAATAATTAGAATTATATAAAAATTATATGCCAAAAAATTAGACAACCTAAAAGAAATGGACAAATTCCTAGAAACATATAATCCACCAAGCATGAATCATGGAAAAAAGTCTGAACATATCTACGAACACTAAGGAGATTGAATTAGTTATCAAAACACTTAACAAAGAAAAGCTCAGGACCATATGATTTCATTGGAGAAGTCTACCAAAGTTTAAGGAAGAACTAAGACCAATCCTTCTCAAACTCTTCCAAAAATACTCCCCAAAGTATTTTTATTCCAAAAGAATACTCCCAAACTCATTCTATGAGGCTGGGATTACCCTGATACCAAAAGTGGACAAACACAATAAGAAAGGAAAACCATAGACCAATACCCCTGACGAATATTGATGTAAAAATCTTCAAAAAAAGAAGAAAAACCTACCAAACCAAATCTAACACGACGTTAAGCATCATATACCATGATCAAGTAGAATTTCTATGTGAGATGCAAGGATGATTCAACATATGAAACACAATTAATATAACACACTACATTAACGGAATAATGAAATAAAATACACATGTCATCTCAATTGGTGCAGAGCAAGCATTTGACAAAATTCAAGTCCCACTCATGACGAAAACTCTCAACAAGGTAGGAATAGAAGGAAACTACCTCAAAGTAATAAAAGTCATGTATGGAAAGCACACAGCCAACATCATACTTAATGCTGAAAGACTGAACTTTAGATCAGAAAAAAGGCAAGGATATTCACTTTCATCACATCTATTCAACATAGTACTTGATGTCCTAGCCAGAATAATTACATAACTAAAAGAAATAAAAAGCATCAAACATGGGAAAGAAGTAAAATTATCTCTATTCACAGATTACATAATCTTACATCTGGAAGGCCCTAAAGATACCAAAGGGGAAAAAAAAAAAACTGTTAAAACTAATAAATTTCAGCAAAGTTTCAGGATACAAAGTCAGCACATAAAAATCAGTTGCATTCCATATACTAACAATGAAATTAAGAAATTAAGAAAACAAGAAGACAACAATCCAAAAAAGAAATTAAAAAAAAAACAAAAGAAAATTCCATTTACAATAGAATCAAAAAGAATAAAATTCTTAGAATAAATTTAACCAAGGAGGCAAAAGATTTGTACACTGAAACCCATAAAACTTTGATAAAAGAAATCAAAAAACTTATAAACAAGCAGATATCCTATATTTGTCAGTTAAAAGATTTAATATTGTTAAAATCCTTATTATCCATATTACCCAAAGTAATCTACATATTCAATACAATCTATATCAAAATGCCAATGGCATTTTTTTGTAGAAATAGCAAAATAAAAAACATTCTAAAATTCATATGGAATCTCAAGGGTCTCTGAAAAGTCAAAATCAGTTTGAGAAAGAAAAACAAAGAAACAAACTTGGAGGCCTCATACATCCTGATTTCAAAACATATTACAAAGCTATAATAATCAAATAAATGTTACATAAGCATATAGACAGATGTTTAGACCAATGGAACAGAATGGAGTCAAGAAATAAATCCTTGCATATATGGTCAAGAGATCTACCAGGTTGCCAGTACTACATAATGGTGAAAAGATAGCTTTTTCAATAAATAGTGATAGAAAAAACAGATTTCCACATTCCAAAAAATGAAGTTAGACCTTTAACTTACACCATATACAAAAATTAACTCAAAATGGGTTAAAGACCTTAATGGAAGACCTAAAACTACAAAGTTCTTAGAAGAATATATAGGAGAACAACTTCAGATATTAAATTTGGTAATACTTTCTTGGATATAATGCCAAAAGCACAGACTACAAAAGCAAAAATCGACAAATGGCACTAAATCAAACTTAAAAACTTTTGTGAATCAAAGGAAACAATCAGGAGAGTGAAAAACCAATGGAATGGGAGAAAACACTTGCTAATCACAGATTCGATGAGTGGTTTATATCCAGAATATATATGGATCTCCTACAACTCAACAACAACAAAACAACGATTAAAAAGGGGTAAAGAATTTGAATAAACAATTCTCCAATGAAGACATATACAAATAGCCAACAAACATATGAAAAGATGTTCAATATCATTAACCACAAGAGAAATGGAAATTAGAATCACAGTTAGGATGGCCACTATAAAAAGAACAGGAAATGAATATTGAGAAAGATACATAGAAAGTGAAATTCCTGTACCATGTCGGTGGGAATGTAAAATTATACAACCACGATAGGAAAACGGTATGGACACTTCTCAAAATATTAAAAATAGAATTACCATATGATCCAGTGATTCCATTTCTTGATGTATAGCTAAAAGAATTCAAAGATCTCAAGGAAATATTTGTACATCAATGTTCACTGCAATATATACACAACAGCCAAGAAATGGAAGCAATACACGTGTCCAGCAAAAGATAAATGGATAAAGACAATGAGATATATACATATGATAGAATAGTACACGACCTTAAAAAATAAGGAAATCCTACAACATTCTAAAATATAGATGAACCCCAACGACATTATGCTAAGTTAAATAAGATAGTCACAAAAAGATACTGTATGATCTGATGAAATATCTAAAATAGTCAAAATCAGAGGTGTCTGGCTGGCTTAGTGTGCATAGCATGCAACTTTTGATTTCCAGGTTGCGCGTTCAAGCACATTGGGGTTAGAGCCTAATGAAGGGAAAAAAATGCAAAAAGAAATGCAAAAGAAAAAAAGGAAAAGTCAAGTAGTCAAAATCATAGAGAAAATGAAAGATGGTTGTCAAGAGCTGGGTGAATGGAAATTAGTGTTTAATGGGGTTTAATGGGTGGTACAGAGTTCAGCTTTGCAAGATGAAAAGTTCTAGGAATCTGTTGCATAACATCGTGAATATACTTTTTTTAAGTGGCAAAGTCACCCTTGAAATGGGGAGGGGACAGGAGAGCCACGGAGTCCTGCCTAGCATATCCCACTGCTACAAGGCATGTACAGTCAACTTCCAAGGCCTGGGGCAATGGATCAGAGGGGACCACTCTTTATCAGTCCCACAAGCTGTCAAGTTCAGGGAATAGGAGGGGTGGATCCATACCCACCCTATTCACCCTCCCCTACCAGCACTCCCCTCCGGCAAGGGCTCAGGGCTAGTATACTTACTGCTACTGAAATGTACACTTGAAAATGGTTAAGATAGTAAATTTAATATTAAGTGTTTTTTACCAAAATAATAAAAAAATGTCTGCAGCCATTAAAAACAAGGTCAAAAGGGGAGAAAGATGCTCATAACACCCAATATGAAATGAAATTTTAATCTAGAAGGTATGATGAAGTCTTGCAAAAGCAGTAAGACAATGTATTCCCTAGAAAACTAACAAAACTTTTCAGCAGACATTTCATAGACAGAAAACATGACCAGTAAGTATATAAAAATATGTTCAATTCTGTTAGTAATCAGGTAATGAAAATTTAAAACGACACACACACGATATGGTGTAATTTTGGAAGACTGTAAAGCCTTAATAAAGGTTGTGTAGCATCTTGCATTGCCAAACATATTGTTCATCAGAAATTCTCATAAATTGGTACACACACTTCTAAAACTGTTTGAATATCAGCTGTTCCAATTTTATACATCTATAATCTAGATAAATGTTTGCACATTTGCACAAAGGAAAAAGTAAACATTTTGATAGTGCCACAGTTTGTAATAGCAGGCAACCTACAACAGTCTGAATGATCATCACCAGAAGAATGAATAAATACACTGTGATACATTTACTGGATTGATTGCGATGTGAGAATGAATGAGAAAAAATAACAAATCAAAATGAATTAATATATTACTGAATGTAAAAGGAGCTATAGAAAAAGAATTATGTGACTCCATTTACACAGAGTTAAAAACTTTCAAAATTAATGACACATAATAAAACTGTGAAATAAAACAAATAACCCTTGGGCAGTTTTGGATAGCAGTTATTTCCAGAGAATAGCAAAGATTCACAGTAGGATTTCAAAAATATTGATCATGTTTGCTGATATTGACCAGTAGGATTTCAAAAATATTTATCACAGTCACTTTCTTAAGCTGTATGGTAGAGATCAATCAATGTATCTATCTCTGTGTGTATAACATGTTTCTAACAATTGGTCAATTTAATATATTTTCTAAATTGCATTAGTAATTACAGTGCACTACCACTGGGCATTCGGTGAACACTTGAGGGAAAGAGTTGGCAGATGGGTATACAGTTGCCCCTGGGCTCGGAAACCTCCACATTAGAATCTAACTCATCACCCAATATTGAAAGTCCTCCACAGATTCAGCTAGTATCCCCTCACCAACACCCCACAGCTATGGTGGATTCCTCTGCCTCCTTTCCATCAGGCATGAGAACAGCCGTGGGTCTCCTTTCTGCTGAGAAGGGCTTTGACTCTGTAGAGCTTAGCTCTAATAAGTTTTTTTGTGTCTTCAGTTTCTGGTTCTTATAGTGAGGGCAACACTCTCTTTTGACTTTCTACATCTAAGCTTGAATCAAAACGAAAATCTTTCACTTTTAAGGTTTAAGCATAAAAAGCTTTATCCCTTAGCAATTAGATATTTAAGAGGCAAGTATTTAAATATGTCCCTTTTATACTTGCCCTTGAAATTTCCCATTATGTTAAGATCGTCTGGGTTTTTATTTCTAGATTGATATTATATACATTGTTTTTATCCTTTGGAGGAATTAACTTTTATTTATTTTAAAGACCACAAAAAGTCTACTAAAATATTATATCATTCCTACATCTCTTACATAGCAAAATGTATTTCTTGTGTTTGTTTCTCTTATAATTTTTCCAAGCGTGTATATATATATATATATTTATATATTATATAATTTATATATTATATAATTTATATATTATAATAATTATATTACATATATATAATTATTTTTTGGCAAACATTCCAACACTATTTCTGAAAATCATTTTTTATTATGCTCTCACATTTGAATGATTATGAGATTCAATACTGCATTCTTAATCTAAACATATTTTTCTTTTAATTATTTTATAACATTATTTCATTTTTGTGTTGAATTTTGCTGTTGACAATTCAAATATAGTGACTCAACCTTATTTTTCTGCAGACTATTTTCTTTCCACCTAGTATCATTTAAAATTTGTATTTATCATTGGTGTTCCACATTGTAGTGTGTCTAGGTGTGGATTTATTTCCTCTTAGCTCTCTAAAAATACCGTAAATCTAGTTTTGATCTGTTTTTCTTAAAGCCTAGACAATTTTTAAACACTTAGTTCCTCAAACATTAGTTTCATATCTTGACTTATTTTTCAAAAGTTACCTTCTAGATTTCATCAACTTCATCTTTCAACTCATTAATTCTTCATATGTATCTATCTTACTACTTATCTAAACATTGTATGCTTATTTCAAACACTGTAAATTTTATATCAAATGTTCCCACTTGATTCTTACTGAAGTCTGTTTGTTAATGACTTTGATTGCTTATATCATCTTAATTATTTAAGCATGCTTAAATGTTTGGTGCTTCTGTTCTGCTTCATATGAAGTCTTTTGTTTGGATTGGTGCCTTTTTTTTTTTTAAGGTGACTGTATTTTGAGTACCTAATATACTTGGTTCGAGAGCTCATGTTCCCTGGTAGTGTCAGCTATTCTGCTTGGTATTGGAATAAGGTCAAAGTCAAGGTCTTGGACAACTCCCCAGTGCGAATTTTTTAAAGTGAGGCAGAATATCTAAAACCCCAGGAGCATGGTATGCCACTCCCAACAGCTGTCACTCAGTGAAATAACCCCTCTGGCCAGGATTTCACTTTAAAGTCTTCAGAAAAAGCAGCATGGGAGGAGATGGTCTCCCTTGGTTATAATCCATTGGCCAGTAGAAGGGAAGTGTGAGGCATGGAGAAGCGACCACCCATAAGTGCCTGGTTAGTCCACATCTGCTATTTTGAACTCACTCTTACACGACTTTTGTTATTTTCTACGCCAGTCGTCTATTCTGTTGCTGTAGAATTCTTTGCTAAAGGGCTGATGGCTGTTGTCTCAAGGTAAAAGAGAGAGGCAAAACAGAACTTAACATATCCGTTCCATCATTTCCTTTTATCTCTGTCTAAGGCTATTCTTTACCCCAAGCTACAGCACACCTGATAAACACATATACAATGTAAGGGAGCCTGTGACTCCCCAGGCATTTCCCAACTTTTTGTTGTTATTTTTGCTCAAATCAATGCTACCTTTTTATCTCTGTAGTGTCCTCAGCGTTGATTTTGGAGATGAGTGGCAGACACACTCTGAGGTGAACCCCAGTGAGTCACATCCTTATATGATCCTCTCCTCTTTCATGCAAGCAGAACTGACACTTAATAATAACCAAGAGAACATGACAAAGATGATAGGATATCATCCCATAATGAAATTTTGTTGTGTATGAATCTGTCATAGCAGATGAGAGAGAAGGGGGGGAGGGGAGAGGGAGAGGAACAGAGACATTCTCCTGGTGGCCTTGAAGGAACAAAAAGCCATGTTAAGAAGTGCCTACGAAAGGGGCCATGTGGCAAGGAAGTGTAGTTGTCGACCAGCCAACAGCCAGTAGGTAGCCAGAGACCTCAGTCATACAGTCATAAGCAAATTAAGTCTGTCAACAGCCTGAATAACCTTGAAAGCAGATTCTTTTCTAGTCAAGCATCCAGTAAGACTCCAGACAGCCAATATCTTGATTGCAGCTTGAGTAGAGGACCCTGCCAAAACATGCCCAGATTCTTGGCCACAGAAACTGGGAGATAATAAATATGCGTTGCTTTAAGCCACTGTATCTGTGGCAAGCAGAAAACTAATATAGCAGGAAATAGCCTGAGCTAGTTCTAGAACATGATAGGAGCTGAAAGCTAGGGATGGGTGGGGAAGTAAAAAACGTATGTACTTTTATCATCTCGCAATGGGGAATAAGAATCATTTAGAAGGTAGAAATGCCAGAGTTAAATAAAGACCATCTAGTGCAAATTTTTTAGGATCACAAATATTTTCGAATCTATTTTTTTTAATGCTAGTGAAGAGCTATGGTCTATTATAGACTGTTAAGGAAGACTATCAATATTTCTTATGTTTCACTGCTCTGTAGAATGTCAATAAAATGGATTAACTTCAATGTTATTCATCCTAATGTTCAATAAATTAATACTCATTCTTTCAACAGGAAATTTCCCCAAGTGACACATAAATTTATGGTATGTGGAGAATCATAATTTTTATTGAAGTTTACTATCTTTAAAATAAAACTGATTTAACATTCATGAAGAAGTAATATATCAGCCTAATAGAATCCAGTCATAGTTTATCAGAAACGATTACAATGTTGGCATTGTAGTTCTTTTGCCCATATTTCTCTTTTAAAACTATTCTTGGGAGAGGCTCACTGCAGTCTTTCAGGGTATACCTTATGGAGCAAAATAGTGGATTAAAGTATATGTGATCTTCACATACGTAATTTCCTGATAAACAGATGACAAAAATGGGATTTGCTCTTCCTGATAATTTCTTGGAGGGCTCTAAGAATGTTGATTGCTTTCCTTAATACCCATTGATTATATCAAACAAATCTGTACTGATTAGAATATAATAAGTATCTGCTCTAATTGACCACCTTTTCCTTCCTGCTCAGACATACTACCCAATGACCATTTCATATCCACCAATTCTATCATTTTTGCCTGTATCTTTCTATGTTATTAATAATTTTAAATACTAATGATGATGAAGTGTAAGGCACTGCTTATAACAAAAACTCCTTTTATAGTATTCAGCTATTCAGAATATGGACTCGTACTAGACTTAAGTTTTCAAGATACCAACAAAATTTGTAGACATGAATATTCAACCTGTGTTATCATAGAAGCTTAACTGTTTTGGTTTTCTTTTTTCTTTCTTTCTTTCTTGCTCACTTGCTTGATTGCTTCTTTCATTCATATAACAGAAGAATAAATAAAATTATTTTCCCTCACATCCAGGAAAGATTGGAAGATTAAATAAACTATTACCACCAAAAAAAAGGAAAAATAATATGTTAGTTGTTAATAATTTGGCCTTTGAAATAAAAGGCCATCATAATTTATTATGTTAAGGAAATAAGGGAATAAAAGGAAAAACGGGTGGGAAGAAAGGAAAGAGTGTATGTGGGATAGAACCCAGGGGTAAATTTCAGAGAAGAGGAACTAATGTTGGGGATTATTAGAAATGTTGCAAAAGTTTGACTGTTGACTCTGGGGATGCTGCAGAAAAGGCAATAGGGCCTACTGTCTGGGAAGATATGGATAAATTGAAATATCTCATGAAGCAGCGTTTAATGCATAACATCTATGCAGAAGCTAATTTCTCATCTGCCAATCACCAATTCTTTCCTTGAATAAGAACTAAGGTCATATTCTCAAAGGCTAGTTGATCTCTGCCTCCCTCCAAAAACAAATTTGCCCCGTTTTCATCAGCATCTTAATTGTTGAGGGCCCAGAAGGAGATTGTTAGCAAGAGTGGTTACCTTTGTTTAGTTTAATGTCCTGGGACAATTGTATTATTCAAATGAGAGACTTTAGATGCTTGATATGATAATTTCTTTAATTAGAATTGAGACTACCTGCATCAACATAGTTTAATTATTAAAACTGAGAACTGAGTCTACCTTTGCCAAGATGACATCAATATTTGTTCCATGGAACTTCTTGTCCTAGAAGATAAAGCTTTTAAACCAATACATAACTTTATCTCTTGCTTCAAGAAATTGTTATGAACCAACTTGTGCAGGCAAACTTCTTATTTTTGGGGACGAACAGATCTCCACTGGGACAAATAAATTGTTCACATCAGCAAACAACTCACTTATCAGACGAGAGATGACTCATCAAGAAACATGTCAAGAGGAGTGTTCATCATCTATAACTTGTAGTCCAGCCTAACCAATCTCCAGTGTCCTGCCTTAAGAGACCCACCTTAAACCACTTGTTTTCACTTGATATCCAAACACGCTATCCTAAAATATTATTAAGACTCTGTCAAGGTTGTGTCCACCTTTGCAAAAGTATGTTTAATTAAGTTTGTCTCCCTTGATTAACAGGTTTTCTGGTGGTCTCTTGGAAAATCAATAGTACCAAAGCCACTGAATCTGTACTTGAGTAGAACGGCTGAATGAAACAGTTGAGAACCCTTCCATTGTACTTCTAGAAAATGCTGATGTGTCTTAGTAAGATAATTTAATGTCAATTCCATTTTGGGTCTATTTCTTATGTGATCCATGATATATTCTACAAGACAATAGATAATGAAGACTAAATTGAATAAAGTATAGGTGAACAACAAAACCCAGTAACTTATTATGAAATGATACTTATTCCTAATGTATCTTTTCAAAAAAGAAAAAGAAAGATTACTTTTTTGGCTGACAAGATGTGGTACATGTTGCATCTTAGGAACTTACAAGGACAAATACCAAGTCCCCTGAGTATATCAGTGTTGTGTGTGTTCATGAAGGGGTAAGAGAGAGGCATATGTCACATGCACTCCTTATTAACCATTTCAAATAAGTTTTTTCCACTGAGTTGTAATTATTGCTTTTCATAATCAATTTGTCTATGTTTTGGATATTTTATGTGATTTTCCTTTGTCATTATCAAAGAAACCAAATTCCTTTATAAAAAAGCACTTGTGTCTCAGTAATTGCTCTTCATAATCAATTTAATCACTTCTTCTTCACTGTAGCAGTAGTTTTCAAGTTATCGTTTCACTACTCCAGTGTTAGTTGATGATCTCTGCCAGACACCAATACACAGACATACTAATACTAATGATTTTAACTCAGACATTCAAAATGTAAACAAATGTAGCAATACCGTATTTTTTTTTTTTTTGAGAGAGAGAGGGAGAGAGAGTGCATGAGCAGGGGAGGGGCAGAGGGAGAGAGAATCTTAAGCGGACTTCATGCCCAGCTCAGAGCCTGATGCGAGGCTTAATTTCACAACTGTGAGAAATCAAGCCAAAATCAAGAGCTGGATGCTCAACTGACTGAGCCACTCAGGCGCCCCTATAGCAACTCAGTATAAACCTCAGAATTTCCTCCATGAGAAGCAGCCAAAGGTGGCAATTCACATCTGGAATTAGTAGAATGATGTAGAATTCCATTTGAGTTTACTGGACTAAAGGTAGGACTGCCTACAATTGTTGGAAGACCTGAGACCAGGATAGATCCCAATAAGGATTACAACATCTTTGAAGTCTTCAGATGTAGGCCAGGGAAGAATCTCAGGTAAGGCTATATTGATGCCATAATTCAAATTGTCCAACAAGCCTTGTGTTTCCTATGCCAACTGTAGTCAGAGAAGCAAAATGAAGTTTATTTTCCATTTTAGTGGGGATATTTTGACATGTTACCATTGATGTAATTCCAAGAGTCTCATTTCTCGCTGTTATGCTGAATAGGTATTTTTGGGATAAATGGCTCGTGCCCATTTCCTTTATCAAAGTGTAAATAAAAGCTATTGTCACTATAGTGAATTTGCTGTACTTTTATTTTTACCTCTACGTGATGTTTTACTGATTTATCTGCAAACAACTACAAATATCAGCAGAGTTTTGTAAATTAGTTTTGGGCAAATCAAAGGAGGTTGTATACTTACTATACATATATAAAAATGTAAAACATGGTTAGTAATCCTTATGGTCAGGTTTTATAACATTGTGATCCCATTCCCCTCCAAATTTTCCAAAAAAATGTATATACTTCTGTTACTGCACAAGAAAAAACTAAGTCCAAAGTTAGTAGAAGGAAGAAAAATAAAGGTAGAGCAGAAATAAATGAAATAGAGACCAGAAAGAATGATGAGTTATTTTTCTTAAAAAAATAAAGATAATGAAATTTTAACTAGACTAACCAAGAAAGAAGACTCAAATAACAAAATTCTAAATAAAAGAGAAGGCATTATAACTGACATCACAGAAACACAAAGGAGCATAAGATGCTACTATGAACAAGTGTATACCAACAAATTGCATAGCCTAGAAGAAACAGACAAATTCTTAGAAACATAAATCCTACCAAGACTGTTATGAACATTAAAAAATAAAGACTAATAAGATGGAAACAATAATTCAAAATCTGACAGGAAAAAAAATCCCAGGATCAGATGGTTTCACTGGGGAATTCTACCAAACATTTAAAAAATAATTAACAATACTCCTGAAATTCTTCCAAAAAATTTGAGAGAACACATCCAAACTCACTTTGTAAGGTTAGCATTACCTTGATACCAAATTTAGATAAGGACACTATAAGAAAACTATGGTCAATATGACTGATGAGTAAAGATGAAAAAATTCTGAGCAAAATTCTAACAAAACATATTCAATATACATTGAAAGGATCATACAACATGAACAAGCAGGATTCATTTCTGGGATACAAGGGTAGTTCAACACACTTAAATCAATGAACATGATATCCCACAATAATAGAATGATGAATAAAAACATATGATCTTCTCAATAACTGCAGAAAAAAGTATATAAAAAATTCAACACCCTTTCATGAAAAGCTCTCAACAAGTTGGGTATAGAAGGAAAATACTTCAATATAATAAATGCCATACATGATAAACTCACAGCCAACATCATAATCAACACTGAAAAATGAAAAACTTTTCCTCTAAAACCAGGAACAAGAAAATAGGGCCCAGTCTCATCACTCTAATTTGAAATCCTAGGCATAACAAGTAGGCAAGAAAAAGAAATAAAAAGCATCAGATTTGGAAAGGAGGAAGAAAAACAGTCTCTGTTTGAAGAGGAGATGGTTGTATAAATAAAAAAACCCTATCTACCAAAAAACTGTTAGAATAAAAGAATTCAGGGGCGCCTGGGTGGCTCAGTCGGTTGAGCATCCGACTTCGGCTCAGGTCATGATCTCGCGGTCTGTGAGTTTGAGCCCCGCGTCGGGCTCTGTGCTGACAGTTCGGAGCCTGGAGCCTGCTTCACATTCTGTGTCTCCCTCTCTCTCTGCCCCTCCCCCGCTCATGCTCTGTCTCTGTCTCAAAAATGAATAAACATTAAAAAAAATTAAAAAAAAAAGAATTCAATAAAGTCACAGGATACAAAGTCAACATAGGAAAATAACTTGGATTTCTATGAGCTAACAACAAAATATCTGAAAGAGAAATAAAGAAAATTATCCCATTTACAACATCATCAAAGACAATAAAATGCTTAGGAATAAATTTAACCAAGGAGGTGAAAGATCTGCACTCTGAAGACTACAAGATACTGATAAAAGAAACAGAAGAATAAATAAATAAGTGGAAAGTCATCTCATGTTCTTAAATTAAAATAATTAATTTTATTAAAATGTCCATTCTACCGCAGACCATTTATAAATTCAATTCAATTTCTATCAAAATTCCAGTTGCATTTTCCATAGAAATAGAAAACACAAACTCAAAAGATCACAAATACCCAAAACAATCTAGAGAAAAAAGAAGAAAACTGGAGGCACCATACTTCCTGATTTCAAACTATACTATAAAAATATAGTATAGTACTCCAGGCCAGAATAGTCCTGGAATAAAAACAGACACATGGACCAAAAGAATAGAACAGAGAGCCCAGAAATAAAATCAAGCATATATGAATAACTAACATTTGGCAAAGAAGTCAAGAATAGGCAGTGGAGGGGCGCCTGGGTGGCTCAGTCAGTTAGGCATCCAACTTTGGCTCAGGTCATGATCTCACAGTTCATGGGTTCGAGCCCCGCATCGGGCTCTGTGCTGACAGCTCAGAGCCTGGAGACTGTTTCAGATTCTGTGTCTCCCCCTGTTTCTGCCCCTCACCCGTTCATGCTCTGTCTCTCTCTCTCTCTCAAAAATAAACATTAAAAAAATTAAAAAAAAAAAAAAAGAATAGGCAGTGGAAAAAAGATAGTCCTTTTATTAAATGATGCTGGGAAAACTAGATATTCACATACAAAAAGGAAATTGGACCCCTCTCTTATACTACTCACAAAAATTAACTTTGAATGGGTTAAAGGTAACTTGACATTGGTCTTTGGAATGATCTTTTGGATCTGACTCCAAAAGTACAAGCAACAAAAGCAAAAATAATCAAGTGGGACGGCATCAAACTAAAAAGCTTATGTACAGAGCAGGGAAAAAAAAAAAAACAACACAATGAAAAGACAGCTTATGGAATGGGACAAAATATTTGCACACCATATATCAGATAAATGATTAATATCCTAAAATATAAGAAACTCATATATCTCAATAGCAAGAAGACAAACAAACAAAGTAATAAATGGGTAGAGGGATGAAATGGACACTTTTCTAAAGACATACAAGTGGCCAACAGACACATGAAAAGACGTTCAACATCACTCATTATCAGGGTAATGTAAATCCAATACACAGTAAGATATTACCTCACACCTGTTGAAATGGCTATCATTAAAAAGATAGAAGAAAACAAGTGTTGGTGTGGATGTGAAGAAAAGGAACTCTCAGGCACTCTTGGTGGGAAAGTTGACTGGTACTGCCATTATGGAAAACAATAAAAGATTCCTCAAAAAATTCAAAATAAAACTGCCATATGACCCAGCAATTCCACACCTGTGTATGTGTTCAAGAGAATTTAAATCACTATCTTGAAGAGCTCTCTGCACTTCCATGTTCATTGCAGCTTTATTCACAAAGCCAAGACATAGAAACAACCTAAGTTATCACTGACAGATGAATGGATAAAGAAATTGTTGTGTATATATATGCACAAAGGAATATTATTCAGTTTTAAAAAGGGAAATCCTGCTATTGGTGACAACATGGAAGGATACTGAGGGTATTAGGCTAGGTGAAATAAGTCAGACAGAAAAAGACAAATACTCACATATATGTGTGAACTAAAAAAAAACCCACCAATATCATAGAAACAGAAAGTAAAATGGTGATTGCCAGGTGGCAAGCAGAAAATGGGGAGAGTAAGTTCTGGGATCCAATGTATAGTGTGGTGACTATAGTATATTTTATACTTGAAAGTTGCTAAGGGGATACATCTTGTATGTTCTTGTCACGTATAAAACATTTTAATTATGTGAGGTGCTAGATGTTCTAACTGACCATATTGTGGTAATCATTTCACAATATATGTGTATATCAAATCATCATGCTATACACCTTAAACTTACATAATATGTTAATTATATCTCAATAGTAGAAAAAAACCAAGGCACTCCCCTAGTGCTCATGAACTGACACTGTTAATACTTTATGATGATAAGAAATAAGTGGACTTGTTAAAAATATTGAATGATTGTTGTTAAAACTTTTCAATGTATTTTTTAAAATTTTTTAATGTTTATTTATTTTTGAGAGAGAGAGAGACAGAGTATGACAAGTTGGGGAGGGGCAGATAGAGAGGGAGACACAGAATCTGAGACAGGCTCCAAGCTCTGAACTGGTAGCACAGAGCCCGGCATGGGGCTTGAACTCGGGAATGGCTAGATCATGACCTAGGCTGAAGTCAGATGCTTAACCAACTGAGCTGCCCAGGCACCCCAAATTCAATGTATTTTAAAAGATACTTAGCTACGGGCCTCTGGGTGGCTCAGTCACTTAAGCATCTGACTTCGGCTCAGATCATGTTCTCATGGTTCATTAGTTCGAGTCCCACATCAGGCTCTCTGTTGCCAGTGTGGAGCCACCTTGGATCTTCTGTCTCTGCCCCCTTCCCTGATCTCACATACTCCCTCTCTCTCTCTGTCTCTCTCTGTCTTTCTCTCTCTCTAAAAAATACATAAACATTAAAAAAAAAAAAAAGGTGCTTACCTAGACATATTACTGCTCAGGGATACTTTCCAATGTATATATCAAAACAGAGACCTGTGGGTGACGAGAAGGTAAAACTATTTAATATTATAATTAATACTGGACTGCTGACTTCAGAAACTCTTCCTGAGAATAAGAAAAATAAAAACCAAACTTGTTTAAATAAAAGTCATTTCTAGACCTGTTAACAGTACCTGAATATAGTCTCAACTGCTACAGTTCTAATAGTCTTTTTCAATTCACAATAATTGGAAGGAGTAACTGATTTAATGACTTGAGGCAGGAAAAAAATGAATAATGGATTGGAAAACCTTGTTGCCAGAAAAGAAAGACTCCTTCAAAATAGATCTATAGTAGAGTTAAAAGATCAAAGCTGTGCCCTAAAAACCCTCTCACTAGTCAAGTTGTGAAACACTAAAATATCAAAAAGAAAAAAATAATTACTATTATTTGGAACTTGTTTCATCTGTGAAAACTCTGGAGTACATAATGATACTAGCAAATGTAAAAGTTATTTTTAAATGTACAAAAGTTAATTAAAAATATAAAAGAAGATGACTAACAGAAAATGTTTATGTATTGAGAAATAGAAATAGGAATGGAAACCTATAGGGAATTTCCTATATATTTTTTTGTTTTCTTTTCTTTTCAATTATGGGTTGCTATATAGATGTGTATCTCCTTTAAATATGGGACACTGGCTAGAAGGAACTATAGGGAAACATACATAATTCCTGGAAGTCAGGCACTGTATAAAATCAGGGGAAGTAATCAGTACCGGCATTCACTCCCAATGACCTGACAAATGAGAGTATAACAATGAAATACAAGATGATAAATTAGCCAAAAATTCAGATTCAAGAACAGATCATATACACACAGTGCACAGTTTTCTTGGAGTGTATCTAGATAAACTAATATCTAGTAACAAATTTCTATAAGGTATTAAAAATAACTTTTAAATTGAGGAATAATATTCCCAGATTAAAACTTGATGGAAATATAAGGAGAGAGAAACACCACAACCTGAGATCAGGTGTGGATTTGTAGATTCCAACTGAATTAGCAAAGATTCTCTTATTTTTTAATTTTTTTAAGAAACAGTTAAAGTTTATTTCTTTTCAGAGAGAAAGAGAGGGGGGCGAGGGACAGAGAGAGAGGGAGAGAGAGAGGCTCCACACTGTCAGTACAGAGCCCAAGTTGGGGCTTGAACTCACGAACAGCGAGAGCATTATCTGAGATGAAATCAAGAGTCAGATGCTTAACCAACTGAGCCATCCAGGTGTCTGTGAAGTAGCAAAGAATCTTAACTCTATGGTGGGACCCAGCCAGTAAGTTTTGGCTAAGGTTTAAACCCCATTCAAAGATAAAATCAGCCTGTAAATCGGCAATTTGACACAGCACACTTTCTTTGGGACCTGGCAGTATTTCTGTACCCTCGGGTAGAATTAGACATGTATAGAGGTAACAAAGAAATAGAACAAATCTTCAATGTTGATATTTAATATGAGTTTAACTGTATATGTAAAATAACTTTTATTATCATAGTAAAATCTGTATATTTTGAAGGTATTAGAAGGAATTGAGGACCTTTGACTTATTGGACTTATCATTATACAGATACATTTAAGAGCATTCACTAAGTTTGTAATCAACATTTAAATGTTTAGCAATACTTAGTATATTTTATTTATTTTAATGACATTATTGGTAAAAGAGTATTTCAATATTTTTAAAATTGATTCATGAAATTATAACACTACTATGTATCAGAAAAGTAGTAGTAAATATTCTTTTCCACACACAAATGTCCTTCTGTCAGTAGCATTTCCTACACCACTTGTCTAACACCCATAATATTCTCTAAAGGCTAAACTCCATAAAAAATGATTACTTCCAGGACAATGTGCACAAAAATTTTTAATAACAATTCACATTCAAATTTAAATAATTATGACAAGGGGCGCATGGGTGGCTTAGTCGGTTGAGTGGCAGACTTCAGCTCAAGTCATGATCTTGTGGTTTGTGGGTTCGAGTCCCACACGGGGCTCTGTGCTGACAGCTCAGAGCCGGGAGCCTGTTCGAGATTCTGTGTCTCCCTCTATCTTTGTCCCTCCCCCACTTGCACTGTCCTCTTCCCTCTCTCTCAAAAATAAATAAACATTAAGATTTTTTTTACAAAAAATAATTATGATGAAACCAGCATGAGTTGTACAAATAGCACAGACACAAACACATCTGATGAAGGAAGTGCAACAAAAGAAAAACTACAGCATGATAAAAAGCATTCCAACAAGTAATTTTTCATCACCTTAAAGAAATTAGTGACAAGACCCTTTTTTCCCCTAAAAGCAACACAAAGCTGTTTGATGTTCTGTGTAAAGGTTTTAAAGAACATAATAGACTTTAGTAGAGAAAAGGAAATAATTTGTGAGTTGTTAGAGCACAAGAAAGTTAAAGAAGAGGTCAGAGATTACAGACCTATGAGAATTAATACAAATGAACAGGCATCTGAAAACAGAATGCAGAGCAGGATTGAGATTATTACCAAAACAAAACTGAAAAAATCAGTCCTGAAGATTAATCAGGGATTACAGAAATGATTAATATGGAATAGAAAAAAAACCATAAAAATATTTAAATGTAAAATAGAAGAAGTCACCATTCAAATATAGATTGTTATGTGTACACCAAAAGGTCCCATTGTTTCTAGAAACACTGAAATGAAAGCATATGGTGGCAAAATACTGAATATTAAGTATATAAAACTATATAAATGAACACTACTTGAGGCAAAACAAATCACACACAGGGTCTCATACACATCAACATTCAATTCAAGATTATGAACCAAAGGGGTCCAACTGTGAGGCAGAGACTGTTTTAAGAATTTTACACCCAGCCAAGTCTTTCAAGTAAAAGACAACAGAAAATGTTCTGAGGCAGGTAACACCCAGAAAATAAAACTTCCTTTTTATAAATCGAATTTACAAACAAAAACTACTTGATTGTAAAATATAACTAACTGGTCATGTGATTTAAAATAAAGAAATCAGGAATGACACAGACAGTAAGCTTGGTGATGAAAAATCAATCGATTTGAAGTTAAGAATTGCTGCTATTTTAAGTTCAGAGTTAGAGAAGAGTATACGAATGTTATAAAACTTGACAATAACAAAAGTATTACAGGTGAGTAAGAGCTCAAGATGGTGAAAGCAAAGTTAAAATCAGTAAGTGGTTGAGGACTCATTTTCTCAAATTTCCCAAAGGTGTCAAAATATATCACATAGATTTCAAACGTGAACATGTATTAACACCAAAATGGTTCCAAATTCTTAATGTTTTTGAAAATCTAAATTTTTTTAGATTTTTATTTTTAAGTAATCTCTATTGGGACTCAAACTCACAACCCCAAGGTCAAGAGTCACATGCTCCATCAAGTGAGCCACTCTGGTGCCCTGAAAATCTAATTCTCAATTAATTATATCATTTAGATGTTTAAAATAAACACTTATCTAAAGCTCTGCTCTTCCATGTTTCCCTTCAATTTCTTTTATTTTTTGTTTTCATAAAAATAAATGCATTATCTTTTAATTTTAAAAAAGCACATATAGGGACACTTGGTTGACTCAGTCAGTTCAGCCTCCAACTCTTGGCTTTGGCTCAAGTCATCATCTCATAGTTCATGGGTTCAAGCCCCGTGTTGGGCTCTTCTGTGCTGACAGTGTGGAGCCTGCTTAGGATTCTCTCTCTCCCTTTCTCTTTGTCCCTCCCCTGCTCATGCTCTCTTTCCCTCTCAAAATAAATAAATACACTACAAAGAAAAAAAAAAAGAAAAGAAAAGAAAAAAGAGCACATATAGAGCACTGAGTAGTACACAGATTTATTGAATCACTATATTGTTCACCCAAAAGTAAAATAACACTTTATGTTAATTATACCAAAATTAAAAAATAAATATTTAAAAAAAGAGTACATGTAGTATGATTCTACTTTTCTAAAATTGTCAGAACTTTTTAGTACAATTGACCTTTGAACAATTCAGGTTTGAACTGCTTGGGTCCACTTATATGTAATTGTTTTCAATATATGCAGTACAGTACCATAAGTGTATTTTCTCTTATGATTTTTTAAAAACATTTTCTGTAGTTTATTATTAGAATACAGTATGTAATACATAAAACATAAAATATGTGTTAATCTGGGGTGCCTGGATAGCTCAGTCGGTTAAGAATCTGACTTTGGCTCAGGTCATGATCTCGCAGTTTGTGAGATCGAGTCCTGCACTGGGCTCTGTGCTGACAGCTCAGAGCCTGGAACCTGCTTCGGATTCTGTGTCTCCTTCTCTCTCTGCCCCTCCCCTGCTCGTGCTCTGTGTCTCTCTGTCTCCTTCTCTCTCAAAAATAAATAAAAACATTTTAAAAAATGTTTAAAAATACATGTATTAATCAACTGATTATGTTACTAGTAAGGCTTTCAGTCAGTAGTTATGTTTTTGTTGATTCAAAAGTTATACATGAATTTTTGACCATGCAGGTGGTCAGTGTCCCTAAGTCTTGTGCTGTTCAAGGGTCAACTGCAGTCGAATTTTTATAAATGAGTGTGTTTCAATTTTTAACGAACCACAATATCATTATCTTTTATTAAAGGTAACTCAAAGCACTTGCATTTAGAGGTGTCTTATAGGTACCAGACACCAACGCACAAATAAAATGAAGAAGGTTGAACACAGCTAATCATTGTGAATCTTCTGTACTTTAGAAGCCTGCATAGAAATCACACTGCATTTGCAGAGACCTCTCCAATCTTTCTCCTCTCTCATGTTGTATTCACAGAGATCAGGCCTAAGTGATTCTTAAGGAACAAGTGAGCAGTTGTGCTCTGCAACTGACAAACTTCCAATTAAAGAAGTCCAATTAAAAGCTCATTTCTGTAATTGAGCAGAGATGTAATCAAGCTTAAAGAGAAGCAGAACAAGATACATACAGTTTATTTAGGGGATCAGGCATAGAGATTCTGAACTTTAAAAATTTTTAAATAATGTCTATGGTTCTATCAAGTACTTGAAATTTCTCTTCTATTGTCTTCAAGATCAATGGCTAAAATAGAGCCACCATGTCAATATATTGAGAACAACTAAAATCCTAAATATAAATGAGGTTTGAAAGCATGCAGGTGTACAGCCAAAAGCAATCCTTTAAGTTTCGTGTTTTAAAAATGGTTATAAAGTACACATGGACAGGAAAGGTATATATTATCTTCATGCCTCACAGATTAGGAAATCAAACCTTGAGCAATCATAGAATTTTCTAGAACTCGTTAGTGAAATTATATCTAAGTGAAATCACTGTTATTGTTTAATTTCATTGAATTCTACATATGTGACTAAACTTAACTTTCCATTTTTTCCAAAAAATTGGTCTGATATTGATAGAAATTATAAGTTGCTGAATTTACTGAAAAGGTTGTACTTCATAATAACACAAATGAAATCAGTATCATGGGGTCAGTAATATTCACTTAGTCACAAATGTTTTGGGAACTAAACTAAGCTAAAATTATCTAGCATATTTATATACCAAGTAATATTCTGCATATTATTCTGCTTCTTATCAACTTTTCAATAAAAAATCTCATACTGTCTTTCTAGTAAGAATTCAAAACATTTATCCAAACTAAAATAATCAATAAATAGACTCTATTAACTTTACTTTGCTTTACAATATTATTCTACTAACTTATACAACCAAGAATAAAAAATAAAAATCACATAACTTTTTGAAAAAAGTTTATTTATTTATTTTGAAAGAGATAGAGAAAGTGTAAGCAGGGTAGGGGTAGGGAGAGAGGGAGACAGAATCCCAAACAAGCCCCATACCAGCATGGAACCTGATGCGGGGCTCGATCTCACGAACATGAGATCATGACCATGAGACCATGACCTGAACCAAAATCAAGTCGGACACTTAAGTGACTGACCCACCCAGGCACCCCAGTATTGTAACTCTTAAATGCAAACTGACTCCTTAAGGAAGTGTTTTAAATTATTGCATGTTAATTTACAAAAGGGCATTTTCAAAAGGTGATGTTTATAATTAATCGAAATACTTCAATCATTTTTTTGTTGAGGAAAAGGAGTTCAAAATGTAGGGGGAAAGTGTATTCCTTCTTTTCCTTAAATCCTAAAGGTAGCTATTTGTATATTCGGTTCACTTAAAAATCAGTAAACAGTAATACTTCAGTAGTGCCATTTTGGAACTTCATAAAAAGTCTCAAAATAAAAGTCACATTATCTGTCATCTAACATCATGTCCTTACAATTAATCTTCACCTTCAACCCAAGGCATGAGAAGATTATATAGACATTTGTCCTATTTTCTTTATCTCTACTGCTATAACACATTTTTAAATTACATCTCTTATTTGTCATATTTCTATTGTGAAACACTTAATTAAATTTCCAAAGAGGAACTTAAAATACTTCAATGACACTAGAAAATAATGAGAATTAATAAAGTGCAAAACAGAAATGCTTTCTCTGCTCTCTCACTAAAACCTTTACGGTCTGCCTTTGAAACCTTTATAAATTGGAGCACCTGGGTGGCTCAGTTGGCTAAGCATCTGACTTTGGCTCAGGTTGTGACCTCACAGTTCCTGAGTTCCAGCCCTGTGTAGGGCTCTGTGCTGACAGCTCAAAGCCTGGACCCTGCTTCAGGTTCTGTGTCTTCCTCTCTCTCTGCCCTCCCCAGCTCACGTTCTGTGTGTCTCTCTCTCTCTTAAAAATAAACATTTAAAAAAAATTAAAAGGCTTTATAAATTCACGCTCTTGAATGGAGATAATTCAGAAAAGATACTGTGGAATTATAAATAATTTCTATTCTTCATTGCTTGTTATACCATCAAATGGTAAAGACATACATCTTACCATAAATGTCTGAGAAGCGTGATTTTGTTACTATTTTTATAAATGTGAGAGCAACTAGAAGAGGAGAAAAGTACAGTTGACTTCAGATCGAATAAGTTTAAGAGTACGGTGAATAAATAGAAAATAATAGATATACTGGATTTTTCACTGATTTCTTTATACACTTAACTTGTAAAATAAAAATTTAAGATTCAGAATGTTTATAACGGTTCATGATATAGTGGACAAACAATAAATATATACTGCATGCTGTAATGAACACAAAACAAGTGGCATTAAGGAATTTAAGTTGTAGAACAATATTCATATAGCATACTCTCTTGGCTATAGCATACAGTTGGAACATCTTCACATATCTTAAGCCTAAGTGATTATCCTTAGGGAGGGTCTCCATTTGCCTTTCTAATATTCTCAACCCTTGTTCCACCTCCTGTTTTCCATACTCTTGAACACGCTGGCCTTAAAACAACTGCCAGTGCTTGGCTCAAGCTTAACTCAACTTGGTCTTTCTTAACTACACTTGTTTCTTTTTGGTTCTATGTAAAAGCTTTCCAAGTTAACTTTTTAACACATACTACGTAACAGTCACTTCCCAACCTGGCTTGACCCACCTTTGGGGGGCACACTAGTTTTACATATAATCTAATCTAATATAATATGTAATTAAATGGTTGACCAAAGATCATTTTCTTTTAAATTCAGATAGTACTTACTTCATTTTGATTATGAAAGCAATAGCACATATAATGCATTTTAGAAAGATGTCATGAAACAAAAATCTTGGCAATTTTCAATTTTACTAAAATAAAGAGTACCACTCTTAAATAACAGCTTTTCAAGGGCTACTATGCTCCATTATTTGGTTTTTAATTTTTGACGTATTTTCTTGTTTGTAACGCATTCCTTGTAACAGGAATACCTACTTCGTAGGTTAGCTATTCTCACATATATGTGAATAGCTGTTTAGTTAATAAAATAAAGGTCTCTCGATTCCTTGACTGTTGTTTAATTTCAAGTGATATTTAAAGTAGCTAACGAAATGTGCTTTTTATCCAACTATCATGTTGTGATGAACAGAGAGAGGAGCCATACATTTTCACTCCCAGGAAGGACTTGTAGTCCCAGTTCATTTCAGCCCTTTCAGGTATTGTTTTGATGCAGTTTTGGAGTGCTGGGGGTCTGGAGCCCAAGGCCAAAAAAGAATTCTTGAGACGAAACATATTTGGTGCAGAAGCGTGATTTTATCAAAGCATGGGGATAGGACTGGTGGGCAGGAAGAACTGCACTGGGGTCTTAAGGAGTGACTGATTATATATACTATAGAGTTGGGAGAGGTAAAGGGAGTTTTCCAAAAGGACTTTCATATGCTAAAGAAGACTCCTAAAATACAGGTTATAAGGAAATTTACTTTTACCTACCATTTCTTTCTTCCTTTGTTCCCGACAACACTATGGTGAGGAGAGTGCTGTTGGGGCTACAGGAACCGGCGTCTATAGATTTCTGGAGATTAGGCTATTGATAAGATTGCCTTTTTCTTGTAATATACTAAGATATTTGTAAACTGATGGAGACTCAATGTCTTCTGTGACTGTGATCTCTATCAGTTAACCATTGGAAACGTCTTTCTTTGTTCTTGGGAAGCCCGGAGTGCCTGAGGAATGTCACACAAACCCAATTTGGCAGGAGTTGGGGGGGATGAGGGGTTGCTACCTTGGGCTTGGCCCTTAGCTTGCCTTATGCTTCCTCATCAAACCTAATTCAAGACCATTCCCCATGGGATGGGCTGAGACTCTTGATGAGCTTGCCTCAAAAATGGACTTCTTCCTCTTTCCACTTCTATTTTCTTCTCCTCCCTTCCACAAGTTTGATCCGGAGGGTACTCCAGCATAAAAGCCCTGCAAACTAAATGCTGCCAACCTATAATCCATCTCTTCACAAAATGCTATTGTAGGGGACCTAATCTTCCCACCCCAAGATATGGCTCCCTGGCATGTTGATTATTTTAGGCTGATTACTAAATATAAAACTGCAGATGCAGGAGAAGCTCTGAAAGCCAAGTAGGATTTACCCTTTTGTGAGGCATTTATAAGTGTAAGGGAAATCACCATTTGTAAAGGTTTCTCCTTGCACCTCTTGGGAAGAATGGGTTGACTCTAAATCTCTGGAAACTGTTATCAATGGAGAAGGTAAGGACTTAAATGTGCATAATAACCTTACTCTTGTTTACTAGGCTTTTCCTAATAACGTCGCATAACTGAATCCCCAGCCTCAACATTCTCTTTTATCACTAGTTGAAGACTATATTCAAAGTGATAGTTTCGGCCACTTCAAGAAATTAACTCAGTTTTACTGTGTATCTCCCATGTTTATAGGAGGTATTCATGTTTTCAAAATTTCGATTGTCTCCTATTAATCTCCTTCAGGTCAGTTTAATACTTAGATGAGTCAAAAGAATCTTCAAGGGTAAAGAAAAATTTTTCCTCCTCAATACTATACAAGAAAATAACTGTTAAAACCCATCACACTGCAGTGGAGTACCTGTAAATCATTGTATAGGGATTTTTAAATGTCATAGAAGTTCTCTACACTCAACAGGGTATATATTTTCTAAAAATATCATGAGCAAAGACTTCAACTAATATATTATATGAAAAGTTGTCAGACTGCTCTGATTAGGATACTATGTAATAATGTAGTGGGAATGCTTTAAAACATTAAACCTATAATAAATGCATTAACCTATAATAAGTGAAGAACTAAGGAACATCTGGTCTGTAGTTCACATAAGTGACTCAGAGACAAAAATTGGAGGGATTTTAGGTTATGTGAATTGAAACGAAGATTTTGACATATATGACCCAAGCAACTATCATATCTTTAATTATTGTTGTGTTTACTCTTTACAAAGTTGGTTATTAAGAAATTATACATAGGGAACCTTGGTGGCTCAGTCTGTTAAGCATCTGACTTCAGCTCAGGTTATGATCTCAGGGTTGTAAGTTCGAGCTCCACATTGGGCTAGTTTCTGTCAGCACAGAGCCCATTTCAGATACTCTGTCCTCCTCTCTTTCGGGCCCTCCCCTTCTTATTCTCTCTCTCTCTCTCAAAATAAATAAATAAACTTAAAAAAAAGAAATTATATATATTTATTTTTTCCAAGACAAATTTCTTGCCAAAATATTTAGAACTCCTTGCTACACAGTAGAAAACTTTTAAAGGAAGTAGACATTCACAGTAAGATCTTCCCATAAACTATGGTAACTTCTGGTTACCAGTCTGACAAAAAAGAACTTGGAAGTCAGAAACTGACAAAAGATGAACAAACTAAAAGTCAACAACTTATCTGAGATCCATTATAGAAATGAGGGCACAAGGCAATCTGCTGGCCCAAACACTAGAGAGAGAGAGAGATGAACAAGAAGAGGCCGTGCTGACCATGACCAGAAGCTACAGCTAGGTATTGGTACAAACACATAAAGGTAAAGGAGTGTGGTAGACTGAGTGTGCACTAATTTGAGACGAAAAGTCCTGCAGCCCATCCTTAGGCAGGCTCCATGCTTTTACCACCAGGTATTAAATTTTACCACCAGATTTTCTGGGTGAAAATCAGAGAAAAATCTCCTGTATCCATGAGTGGGAAGAGAAGAGTAACCATACTGAAATACACCTCGAGGGTTTTGCTCACTAACAAGAGTACCCACTATGGAAATTATTTTACGAGAACCTGACCAATGTGGATTTTCACAGAGCCTAACTGAGGTGGGTGAAGAGCGATATCCAACTCTAGGCCTCTCTAGCCTTCCATGTGAGGAAAGGGAAATATCCAAATCCAGCCCATTCTAGCCATCTTGTATTGTATGAAAATGCTGAGAAGCACTTTTGAAGGTTAGAGTCCAGTGCCACAGAACCACTAACATACTTAGACCTAATCACAGGAATATAGACCACTTCTGTTCTTCTCCCTACTTAGCACCACTTAGACAGTGCTCCTGAAAAGAATTCCAAGGCTCAGATTTTATTAAAGGATTCTCTAGGAAAACCTAAATACAGCAAGACTGACAGAAATGAGAACACTAAAAGAAATTTTAGCCTCTGACACCAATACTATAGGAAAGAGTAAATATATCCTAACATATACTTAGATTAATCTAAAACCTCACACAAAAGACCTAGTTACCTCCATCCCTTTTACCTAACACACCATAAAAGGTACTAAGCATAGTAAAAGGCAAAAAATAATCTGAAGAAACAAACCAAGCATCAGAACCAGACTCAGATATACCAGATGTGTTGGAATTATCAGACTGGGCATTTAAAATAACTAAGATACATATGCTAAGGGCTCTAATGAAAAATTGGACAACATACAAGAACAGATGGTAATGGAAACAGAGAGTTGGAACTCTAAGAAAGAATCAAAAGGAAATACTGGAAATGCAAGTGGACATTGTAAAGAAAGAAACAACGAACTAGAGGATAAGTCAATAAAATCCTCCAAAACTGAAAAGCAAAGAGGAAAAAGAATGAAAAACCAAACAAAACAAAAAAACAAAATAGAAGATATATCCAAGAACTGTGGGACAACCACAAAAAGGTGAAATATATTTGGAATGGGAACACCCAAAGGAGGTGACAGAGAAAAGAAAAGTGCTTCTGTTTGGGATGATGAAAAAAAATTGAAATAGAGAGAGTAATGTAATTAACGTCATCAAATTATACATTTAAAATGGTTAAAGTGGCCAACTTTACATCCTTCATATTTTCCACAATTATGAAAAAGAGTGAAGGGGAAATAAAAGGCTTTCACACACAAACATAAATTGAGACAGAATTTGTTGCCAGTAGAACTGCCTTGCAAGAAATGTTTAAAGAAGTACATCAGAGGGAAGGAAAATCATATAGGTCAGAGGCTTACGCCTATACGATGATGAGAAGAGCAGTAGAGAAGGATTAAATGGAAATAAATTTTTTGCTTTTCTTATTCTTAATTGCCCTAACAGATAACAGTTTACTCAAAATAATGAATAGCAACAACATATGCAATGCCTATGTTACAGACAAGCAGAATGAATGATAGCAATTTTATGGGGATGAGAGAAGAAATGAGAATATTTTGATATAACAGTTACAATATATAATGCTATAATAGTACCCACACTATCAGTGAAGTACTATAGTTATTTGTAAATATTTAGGAGCCATAAGTATAGTAATCATAAATGTCTACTATCAACTCCAGGGCAAACACTAAATTTAAAAATATATGCTAAAGAGAGAAATCTAAATCATATAAAATGCTAAATTAAAACCAGAGAAGGCAGAAAAAAGAGAGGAAAGCAAATAAACAAACAAAAAACAAACAAAACCCCATAAAAAAAAAAAAACAGAAAAAAAGGCAACAAATACAAACCAGTTAAAATGTGGTCAATATTAGCTCTGAATAAATATAAAAGAATTGAGATCATACCGCGCACACTGTCAGACCACAATGCTTTGAAACTTGAAGTCAACCACAGGAGAAAGCCTGGAAAATATCCAAAAACATGGCGGCTAAGAAATAACCTACTAAAAGATGAGTGGGTCAACCAAGCAATCAGAGAAGAAATTAAAAAATACATGGAAACAAATGAAAATGAAAATACAACAATCCAAATGCTCTGGGATGCAGCAAAGGCAGTCCTGAGAGGGAAATACATTGCAGTCTAGGCCCATCTCAAGAAATAAGAAAAATCAATAACACAGATTCTAACAGCACACTGAAAGGAACTAGAAGCAGAACTAAAACAACCCAAGCCCAGCAGAAAGAGAGAAATAACAAAGATCAGAGCACAAATTAATCATATGGAAACAGAAAAGGTAGTGGAACAGATCAATGAAACCAAAAGCTGGTCCTTTGAAAAAATAAACAAAATAGACAAACCTCTAGCCAGGCTTCTCAAAAAGAAAAGAGAGAGAACTCAAATAGATAAAATCGTGAATGAAAAGGGAGAAATTACAACCAATCCCTCAGAAATACAAGCAATCATCAGAGAGTACTATGAAAAATTATATGCCACCAAACTCGGCAACCTGGAAGAAATGGACAGATTCCTAAATAGCCACACGCTACCAAAACTCAAACAGGGGAGAAATAGAAAATTTGAACAGACCCATAACTAGTGAAGAAATTGAATCAGTTATCAAAAACCTCCCAGCAAATAAAAGCCCTGGACCAGATGGCTTTCCTGCGGAATTTTACCAGACATTTAAAACAGAGTTAATTCCTATCCTCAAGCTGTTCCAAAAAATTGAAATGGAAGGAAAACTCTCCGACTCATTCTATGAAGCCAGCATCACTTTGATTCCCAAACCAGACAGAGACCCAGCAAAGAAAGAGAGTTACAGGCCAATATCCCTGATGAATATGGATGCAAAAATTTTCAACAAGATACTAGCAAATCGAATCCAACAGCGTATAAAGAGAATTATACACCAGGATCAAGTAGGATTCATCCCTGGGTTGCAGGGCTGGTTCAATATTCGCAAATCAATCAACGTGATACATCACATCAACAAAAGAAAAGATAAGAACGATATGTTCCTGTCAATAGATGCAGAAAAAGCATTTGACAAAATACAGCGCCCTTTCTTAATAAAATCTCTCGAGAAAGTCGGGATAGAAGGAACATACTTAAACATCATAAAAGCCATATATGTAAAGACCACAGCTAATATCATCCTCAATGGGGAAAAATTGAGAGCCTTCCCCCTGAGATCAGGAACACGACAGGGGTGTCCACTCTCGCCACTGCTATTTAACATAGTGTTGTAAGTCTTAGCATCAGCAATCAGACAACAAAGCAAAATAAAAGGCATCAGGATTGGCAAGGAGGAAGTCAAACTTTCACTTTTTGCAGATGACATGATACTTTACATGGAAAACCCGACAGAATCCACCAAAAGCCTACTAGAACTGATTCATGATTTCAGCAAAGTTGCAGGATACAAAATCAATGTACAGAAATTGGTGGCATTTCTATACACCAACAATGAAGCAGCAGAAAGAGAAATAAAGAAGCTAATCCCGTTCACAATTGCACCAAAAACCATAAAATACTTAGGAATAAACTTAACCAAAGATGTGAAAGACCTCTATGCTGAAAACTATAAAAAACTTACGAAGGAAATTGAGGAAGACACAAGGAAATGGAAAAACATCCCATGCTCATGGATTGGAAGAATAAATATCGTTAAAATGGCAATACTACCCAAAGCAATCTACACATTCAATGCAATCCCAATCAAAATTGCACCAGCATTCTTCTCAAAACTAGAGCAAACCATCCTATAATTTGTATGGAACCACAAAAGACCTCGAATAGCCAAAATAATACTGAAGAATAAAACCAAGGCGGGAGGCATCACAATCCCAGACTTTAACCTCTACTACAAAGTGGTAGTCATCAAGACTGTATGGTATTGGCATAAAAACAGCCACATAGACCAATGGAATAGAATAGAAAACTCAGAAATGGACCCGCAAGTATATGGTCAACTAATCTTTGACAAAGCGGGAAAATGTATCTAATGGAAAAAAGACAGCCTCTTTAATAAATGGTGCTGGGAGAACTGGACAGCAACATGCAAAAGAATGAAACTAGACCACTTTCTTACACCACTCACAAAAAACAAATTCTAAATGGATAAAAGTTCTGAATGTGAGACAGGAAACCATCAAAATCCTAGAGGAGAAAGCAGGAAAAAGCCTCTTTGACCTACGACGCCCCAATTTCTTACTCGACACGTCTCCAAAGACAAGGGAATTAAAAGCAAAGATGAACTACTGGGATCTCATAAAGATAAAAAGCTTCTACACGGCAAAAGAAACAACCAACAAAACAAATAGGCAACCAACGGAATGGGAAAAGATCATCGCAAATGACATATCGGATAAAGGACTAATATCTAAAATCTATAAAGAACTCACCAAACTCCACACCCGAAAAACAAATAACCCAGTGAAGAAATGGGCGAAAGATATGAATAGACACTTCTCCAAAGAGGATATTCAGACGGCCAACAGACACATGAAACGATGCTCAAAGTCACTCATCATCAGGGAAACACAAATCAAAACCACACTGAGATACCACCTCACACCGGTCAGAGTGGCTAAAATGAATAAATAAGGAAACTATAGATACTGGCGAGGATGTGGAGAAGCAGGCACCCTCCTACACTGTTGGTGGGAATGCAAACTGGTGCAGCCGCTCTGGAAAACGGTGTGGAGGTTCCTCAAAAAAATGAAAATAGAGCTACCCTATGACCCAGCAATCGCACTGCTAGGAATCTACCCAAGAGACACAGGAATGCTGATGCATAGGAGCACGTGTACTCCAATGTTCATAGCAGCACTTTCGACAATAGCCAAATCATGGAAAGAGACCAAGTGCCCATCAACTGACGAATGGATAAAGAAGGTGTGGTACATATATACAATGGACTACTATGTGGCAATGAGAAAAAATGAAATCTGGCCATGTGTAGCAACATGGATGGAACTGGAGGGTATTATGTTAAGTGAAATAAGTCAGTCATTAAAAGATACCATATGTTTCCACACATTGGTGGACTTTGTGAGACTAAGCAAAAACCAGGAGGAGGGGAAGAGGGGAAAGGAAAAAAAGACACAGAGAGGGAGGGAGATAAAACATAAGAGACTCTCAACGACTAAGAACAAACTGAGGGTGAGGGGGGCGAGGGAGGAGGGAGAGGGGGTGACGGGCATTAAAGAGGGCACATGTTGGGATGAACACTGGGTGTTATATGTAAACCAATTTGAAAATAAACTATTATAAAATTTAAAAAAATGTGGTCAATATTAATCCAAGTATATCCATAATTAGTTTAAAATATGAATAGTCTAAATACACAAATTAAATGACACAGATTGTCCAAACGGATAAAAATATAAGACTCAATTATATATTGTTCACAAGAAAACTAATTTAATTGTAAAGATACAAATATATTAAAAGTAAAGGGGTTGAGAAATATATGCCATGCTGACACTAATCAAAAGACAGCTGGGGTGCCTGGGTGGCTCAGTCTGCTAAGTGTCCAACTCTTGATTTTGGCTCAGGGCATGACCTCATGGTTTCTGGGAATGAGTACTACATTGGGCTCTGTGCTGACACCATGGAGCCTGCTTCATATTCTGTCTCCCTCTATCTCTCTGCTCCTCCTCTGCTCACACTCTGTCTCTCTCTCAAAAATCAACATTAAAATAAAAATTAAAAAAAAATGTCAATGCCACTGAGTTTGCTTCTGTACCTACATTTAGAGTATGTGGCAATTAATCAAGCTGCTTCAGATCTCTTTTCCTATGTTAACATCTTCTTAACGTAAGAAAATAAAAATTAAATAGGTTCTGGCAACAGTTCAAGTGGTGGGGAGTCTTCACACCATGAAGCAATTCTTGGGGCACCAGCTGAGGGTTCTGCCATTTGGCTCAATTCCAGCACTACACAGAAACAGCTTCGGATTCCAGAGTTTAAGGGTTTAGTCCTACATGATTGCCTCCCAACCTGCACCACCACCATGCCCCCCGCTCCAACTTTAGACACTCGTCCTGTTGCAAACCAAGGTTATTGCTTGTTCTTCTGATTAATCGGCCATAAATCAGAGGTTCCTAAGACCCCCTCCTTGGGTTCAATTTATTTGCCAGGGAAGCTCACAGAACTCAGAGAAGCGTTTTACTTATTACATTAGTGGCGTATTATAAAAGAATGTAACTCAGAAACAGCCGGACAGGAGAGATGCATAGAAGAAAGCATAAGGAAAGCGTGCCAAACTTTCTGAACATGCTACTTCCTCCAACTCTCTGCATGTTTACCGATCCGTACATTCTCCAAACCCAGTCCTTTTGAGTTTTTGTGGAGGCTTCATTACATACCCATGACTGATTAAATCATTGGCCATTGGTGATGGATTCAATGTCCAACCTCTCTCCTCTCCAGAGAGGTAGGGGATGGGACCGAAAGTGCCAACCTTCTAATCACATGATTGGATGCCCTGGCAACCAACTCTCCAGGCTTATATGCTTTTCCAGTCACCTTATTAACATAACAAAAACACCTTTATCACTCTAATCACTTAGGAAAGGAGATTTTAGGTTTTAGGAGCTCAGTACCAGAAACAGGTGAAAACCAAATATATATTGCTTACTACAAGTCAGAATTTCACAAAGCTCTCTTGCCTAAGTTTACTTTGATCAACACTTCACACCTAAGAATGATATTCAAAAACTAAAAATAATCAAAAGCACCACCAAATAACAAAGCTCAGTGGAACCAGATTGCCTACCTTTTGTGATTTGGGGCAAGTAATGTAATCTTGAGGATCCTTGTTTTCCTAGTGAGAAAAATGGGAAAAGTAAAATGGTTTCTAATAAGGATTAAGAATAAAGTATACCCAGTTGCTTAAAGTACATACAATTAGTTCTGAAAAAAGATTAACTCTATACAATGCAAATCTAAAGCAGATATATTTTGTGGCTATAGAAGTATATTAATTTTGTTCAAGTGTTTTTAAAAACTTTTATGTAAAAGTTTTCTGATTTTTAAGAAAAACTGAATTCCAATATAGTTACATACATGTTAACATACATGTTATATTAGTTTCAGGAGTACAGTATAGCAATTCGACAGTTTCATATATTATTCAGTGCTCATCAGGATAAGTTTACTCTTGGGGTACCTTGGGTGGCTAATTTGATTAAGCATCAAACTCTTGATTTCAGCTCAGGTCATGATCTCGGGGTTCGGGAGATTGAACCCCACATTGGGCTCTGTGCTGACAGTGCACAGAGCCTGCCTGGGATCCTCTCTCTCCCTGTCTTTCTGACCTGTGCACTCATTCTCTCAAAATAAATAAATAAACTTAAAACAAACAAAAAAAAAGAAAAGTGTATTCTTAATCCCCTTCACCTATTTCACCCACCCACTCCAGCCCCCACACTGGTAACCATCTGTTTGTTCTGTATAATTAAGAGTCTGTTTTTTGGGAGCACCTGGCTGGCTTAGTCACTAGAGATGCGACTCTTGGTCTTGGAGTCATGAGTTGCAGCCCCATGTTGGAGGAATAAAATAATAAAGGGGACATTTACTTTCATTTACTTATTTTTTTATTTAAAACTAAGCTACTTAACATATAGTATAATAATGATTTCACGAGTAGAATTCAGTGATTCATCACTTACATATAACACCCAGTGTTCATCCCAACAAGTGCTCTTTTTTTTTAATGTTTTATTATATTTTTGAGAGAGAGAAAGAGAGAGAGAGAGTGAGAGGGGAAGGGCGAGAAAGAGGGAGACACAGAATATGAAGCAGGCTCCAGGCTCTGAGCTGTCAGCACAGAGCTCCATGCAGGGCTTAAATCCATTAACTGTGAAATAATGACCTGAGCTGAAGTCAGAAGCTTAATCAACTGAGCCACCTAGGTGCTCCAACAAGTGCCTCCTTAATATCTAACACCCATTTAGCTCATTCCCCCATCCAACATCCCTTCAGCAACTCTCAATTTGTTCTCTGTATTTAAGAGTCTCTCTTGGTTTGCCTCTGTCTCTATTTTTATCTCAAAAATTAAAGGGGGTATTTAAAAAATAATTTAAAAAGATCACAACAAAAGAATAAATATGTTTACCAAAAAAGTCTTTTTTGAGAGATTGTCCCTTCTTTTTCCCCCTTTTTCTCTTTTGTTTTCTTTTTCTTTTTTAACGTTTGTTTAGTTGAGAGAGAGAAAAAGAGAGAGAGAGAGAGAGTGCCCAGGTGGGGAAGAAGCAGAGAGAGAGGGAGACAGAGAATCCCAAGCAGGATCTACACAGTCAGCACAGAGCCTGACGTGGGGTTTCAAACCCACAAACAGTGAGATTATGACTTGAGTCGAAATCAAGAGTTGGATGCTCAACCTACTAAGCCTCCCAGGTGTTTTAGGGTCCCCTCCCTAAGGAAAGAAAAAAAAGAACATCTCAAGGCAACCTTGCTATTCACGTATGTGACAACATCCCTCACGACCTTGTAACATGAGACCACTTACTCAGACTACATGTTTGTGTGTTACCATATATGGGAGACAAAGAAGTAAAGAATATATAAAAAACCATGCCACGTGGTGTTTGGGGCTCAGTTTTTTTTGGGTATGAACCCAACTTAGTGGTTCCAGCAGGAATAAAGTTGCTTCCTGGAAAGAAAAGCCTTGGTGTCATGACTCTCTGTGGGAGAATCCTACTACACAGGCACCCCTGTTTTACTTCTTAAATTCTACAAATAAGATCCTATGATATATGTCTTGTCTCTGACTGGCTATATATACATATATACATCTATATCCATAGATGAATGGATAAAGAAGATGTAGGATATATCTGATACATGAATATATATCTGAATGTATATGAATATTATTCAGCCAGAAAAAAAGATGAGATCAAGTTATTTTTAACGCAAACTGAAAGTTCAGCAAACATTTATTAATGGTAAGTATCTTTCAGGCATTAGGCTGGAAAAAAAAATATGTGGTAGAGTTTGACAAGTTGTTCAACAATACCTAAGTTCTCTTTTTCCACAAAACCATGTAGTTAAGTTTGGGTCACATGATGAAGTTCCGGCCTATAGAATGCAGGTAGAATTTATAAATGGCATTTCTAGTCCCAACTACTAAACCCACTTGCTAAGCCCCATGTCTGTTATCTTTCCATTGTCTCTAGGCTTGCTGCAGAAGGTTCAGAAGAGATTGCTGAGGCCCCAAAAGTGGTGGATCCACTGAATTAAAGGAGCATCTCATTCTGAATCCTTCTTTGAAAAGCTTCCCACCAAACAGCCAAATTATCTATAACATAAAAAGAGATATATCTTCATTTTGTCAAACCACTAAGATCTACTGCAAATAAGAGACAAAAATAAGACATGACCCCTTTACTTGAGGTCCTTACTTTTTTAACAGCAGAGAGCACATATACATATGTTTTATCATTGCCTAGTATTGCTGTCTTCCCACATAAGACAATTTCTTACTCGGGGAGGCAAACACTTCTGTTTGGCTTTTTAAAAATGAAACTATCTGTTGGTTTTCTCCTCTGAATATTGTAACAAATTTAAGCCATATCCTATATCCCCAGTAACCTAGTACAAGTCTTGGTGCCTAAGAGGCACTTAATAAATACTTGATTAATAAATGAATTCCATTTGGACTCTAAGTCCATCAAACAAATAAGCACTTAATAAATCCTCTTTAGAATGACAGTGATGCAGTAACAGTTAAAATATTTCATCTCGTAAAATTTCTAAATTCTTTTTTTTATTGCTTTAATTTTGTAAATGTTTATTTATTTATTCTGAGAGAGAGCAAGCAAGCAGGGGAGGGGCAGAGAGAGAGGGAGACGGAATCCGAAGCAGGCTCTGTGCTGTCAGCATAGAGCCTGATGTGGGGCTCGAGCTCATGAACTATGAGATTATGACCTGAGCTGAGATCAAGAGTCAGATACTTAACTGACTGAGTCAACCAGGCACCCCAAAATTTCTAAATGCTTATGTGTTGTAAGTACCCTTATTTCCTTAAAAGTTACTATGCACAACAATATATAATTCAGTTGTATTTCCTGTTGCCATTGCTACTTTCATCTCATGAAAACATAATATTCAAAATATGTCTTTTAAATTCTACACACAGGGGAAGTTAATAAAAAATAATGAGTTATTTTAGGACAAAATATATACTTAAATACAGAACATATAACTATTCCTTGATTATTTCTAGAGGTACAAATTAAATAACTAATTTTATATTCTAGGTATACATCCCAACAATTTATCAGAAGACAAAATAAATAGCTCAACACAAAATGATATTTCTAATTGTATGTTTCTGCCATTACTTATTCTAAAACTTTATTTCAGTCACTAACACCAAATTATGTGCAACCACCCCACCTTTTTCAAAAAGTAAACTAATTGTGGAATTATTTACTTGGGCATTGTAGGAAATTTCCCTCTATTTCCTTCTAATATTAGCAAGCATACAAGAAAAAAGTCTATACACTTGTGTTCTTCCTAATTGATCTATTTCTAAGAAACAGAAATGTGAAAGAAAACCTTAACAGGATTTAATACCAAGTGTAAAAGTGCTGACAATATTGACTCCATGTCTGGCCCTCCATTTTGTTCTCGTTTGCATGATGACCCCCATCGGGGTTACATGTTCCAGGCCCATTGGGAGTTTATGTATGCCCTTGACTCGAACATGGAAAGGCTTGTGCCGGTATTCCCTAAAGTTGTTTGGATAACTAGTAGAGATCACAGTTTCCCTTTCCACTTTTGACACACAGGTGGCACTACAAGGTCAGGTAACCTCACCACAATGCCCTCTACACATCCCCTCACTCCATAAAATCTGCAGGCTTAGGTCTGGACTTTGTAGAGAATAGCTGTACAACTCTGGGTCATCAATTGTTCGATCCCTGCTCTAAGTTACCCTGAATAAAACACTGTGTAAACTGTATGGAGTCACTTGCTTTGTTTCCTGGTCTAAAAGTGCCTTCTCAGTTCCGAAGATACTTTACTGTCCCTCCCCCACCATTCAATAATCAAGTATCTTATCTGTTCACATCATAAACTTGATTGTTTAATGAGTAACTAATGGAAGATGGACTTATACAGGAAAATATAAAAAATGTCATTATGTTTGTAATGACAGAAAGTGATGGGTGATTTTACCAAAGCCTGAAAATATATACTGTACATAAAGGACTATTTTTCTCTATAAATAATTTCTTGTAATTCATATGAGGAATTAAATTATTAATGGAGCTATTTTAGTTATCTTTTACTCTTGATTTCATATTGGCATTGGGGTTACATAGGTTTATTTAAGTAGAGATTCCATGCAATTAGTTTACTGTGTTTCTATATATTTTTACATTTTTTGTTGAATTTAACTTTGCAATTTCTAAATAGTGGGAGTTTTTTTAGATATTTTTTAAAGCTTATTTATTTTGAGAGAGAGAGAGAGAAAGAGAGAGAGACAGAGAGACAGAGAGAGAGAATCTCAAGAAAGCTCCAAACTGTCACTGCAGAGCCCAGTGCAGGGCTTGAACTCACGAATCATGAACTGCAAGATCAAGACCTGAGGAGAAATCAAGAGTCAGATGTTTAACCGACTGAGAACCACTCAGGCACCTCTCTGACAAGTGTTCTTAAATATTATGTGTATATCTTCTCAGTTTTACTTTGTGCTAAATGTATGAAATGGAATAAACACAAAATAATAGATTTTCTCATAAGTACATATAAGTGTCTAAATGTCTTTACATGCCTCAGTTTCCTTATATGTAAAATGGGGACGTTATTGATTCATAAATTGATAGTGAGAAGTAAATAAAAATGTATGAAAAAATTAACACAATATCTGGCATATGTAAGTGTTTAATAAATCTTCAGTAATTATAATTTAGTTTGGGTTCCAGTTAGAAATTGAGGAAAATTGAAGTAAAATACTGTAAGATTAAAACAAAAAAATGCTACATAATGAGGTAAAGGAGATTCACATGCTAGATACTTCAAGATCTAAATAAACTATATCTTCTCTCATTCCTCAAGTTTGGGATAGAGTTATCACTAGTTTCAAACTAATGACCATCAAAAAATTGAATACTCTGGTTTCATGTGAATGTAAATCTTTGAAAACCTTAATTTTGCTCTGTAACTCTGTTTAAGAATTTGATTTAGGGGCGCCTGGGTGACTCATTCGGTTAAGTGTCTGACTCTTGATTTCAGCTCAGGTCATGACCTCGTGGTTTGTGAGATTGAGCCCCATGTCGAGATCTTTGCTGACAGTGCAGAGCCTGCATGGGATTCTCTCTCTCCTTCTTTCTCTCTGCCCCTCCCGCCCTCTCTCAAAATAAATAAACATTAAAAAAATTTTTGATTTCAACTTTAGATGATATAAAGGAGGGACTTTTCAAATGATATCTGGAATTGTTACACAAAATATTATTGTTAGAGTTTGTACAGAATTTTAGAGAGTATTCTCTCTGCAACAATATGAGAGAAGGGTAAAATATTTGGAGCCAATAAAAGCTTCCCTGCACATATATGTATTTCCTACTGGAAGGAACTTAAATTGGTAGAATACTGTAGCTCAGGTGCTGCATTCGATTTGAAGAGGGTGTTGTCAAAGCAAATGTGAAACCCAATTTAGAGTTTGATTGTTTTCCCTTCTTCATTACATATTTACAAATACAGCACTCCAGGACAATTCAGACTGCTAGTGTGTAGATCCTTTGCTGTTGATTTCTGGTGGTGGATTGGGAACTACCAATAATGCAATATGTATAAATCTATTCCACCATTACTGTGGAGAAATAGCTTTTTATCTCTACTTTAAAACCCTCCTGTGTTCTGTTTAATTGTGTTCTTTAGAATTATGTCCTACAGATAGTGACTAAGTTACAGAGGAACAGAAGTCAGTGTTACATAAAATACTGAATGTATCAAAGGACAAAGAGGCAAGCAGAGAGAAAAATTAACCTTCTAATCTAAAAAAGGATAACCAGGAGGTGAATATGCTGGCATGGGAAATAAGTAGGTTTGAAATTTCTTTTTGCTTTTGGTTACGAATTCTTTTAAAAAGAATGAGGAGAAAGAGAACTCCGAAGCAGCCAAATTTGAAGTCCATAAAGGATGAATTTTAACCATTTCTGGTTTTTCTCCTACATTCTGAACCATTACTCTCCTAGTTATATAAGTAATTTAAAAATCTATATTATTTCATGTCAAGTGCTAAACTGAGACAATCTACACGTTGAGTTTGCCAAAGGAAAATTGTCAAAGGCAGCACATCTTCTCTTACTAGGTTTTGAGTTCAATGAATCTCAAGGAAGTAGGTAGTATTGTGCAAAAAATTTACTGGTGAACTCTGATAACCAATTTTGAGATAGGGAAACTGATGTGACTCCGCTCTTAGAAAGGCTCCATCTCTGACGTTTTTCTGCTGGGCCCCATTTACTCGTGCTCCGTATTTTGTATCTGAGTAATCCAAAGAAGTGAAGTTCCCTCTCCAAGGGGTGAGCAATAAATAAAGTTAATCATTCTCTGAGTTTCACCCTAGGCTCTCCAACACCTGGTGACATCTGAGAAGAACTAGATCCCAAACATGCGCAAGGACATTAGCGTCAAACAAACCTCAGCTGATGGTGGTATCAATATCACCTATATTCTGTGATTGATGAAATAGCACCTATTATTCCCATAACACTCACCTTTGATCTGACCCTACCCTGGACTCCTGAAGGAGCACATGCCCTGGACCCCTTTCCAATATAGACCCTTAGCCCTGAATGACGGATACTCCTTCTCCTTTCATTTTTGAGTCTCCCAGACACTACAACTGCCATACTCTGTCACTTTCAGTATACAATAAAACTATTTTCCCTTCTTCCTGCTTCATGTTTGATTTCTATCCTATTTAAAGCCAAGGATCCTCCTGGCTGGTCAGGAGGCTGCCTGTGTAGGTTTGATCATTTCGAACAAAAGCAAGACTGTGCATACCCTACAAGCCAGCTTTTTTACTCCTTGGTGCATTAGACAGGAGAATATTTATAGCAACATTGTAGTACAAACAACAGGGAACAAACTCAGAACATATAAAGTGATTGGAAGAGAGTAAGCCGTACTACTATAGATGGATTTCTAAAAACTAATATTGCACAAAAAAGTGACAATTCGCTGATGGATAATTACAGTAAAATGTCATTTGTATGAAGATTACATTTGCATGAGAATAATCTAAAATGCTTAAGAAAACATATGTGTAGAAAACATATAGGACATTATTAAGAATAATAAACAGCATTGCAAGACAGTGGTTATTTCATAAGAGGAGGTTGCACCAGGGGTTGTTTTTACCTTTCATAATTTTCATTTCTTAAACCGGGTAATTAACATATGAGTGCTATTTTAATGTTTATAAATGTTCTTTATGTCTTAAAGTTAATTAAATAAAAAGACTCTCTGTAGAATACTAACCCATTAAAAATATTTGTGTTTAGGAGGAAAAAGGTAGCTGCTAATTAATAGTCTCCGATTGTTTTAGTTACCTATTGTTGCATATCAAACTACCCTGAAAACTTCGAAGTATAAAACACCACTTTATTTGCTCATGAAACCATAGGTCAGGAATTCAAAACTCAGGTAGGTTATTGTTCTGCGGTAGTAACTCAGTTGCAACCACCCGGTGACTGGGCTAGGCTGGAAATCCATGCATGCTTTCCTCAGATGTCTGGTACCTTCTCTTCCCGTTGGCCTTCCGCTCTCTCCTCATGGTGCTTATTTGAGCTTTTTCACAGCACAGTTGCCTTAGGATAGTTGTATGTCTTATCTGTTGATTTTTTTCCCAGGAGGAAGCATTTCAAGGGGTGCAGTTTGCAGTTACAGATTTCTTAATGTCTAATATAAATATGACAAGTTACCCTCTGTCTCTTACTCCACATTCTATTGCAGAGTCCAGATTCAACCGGAAGTAAAACAGACCCCACCTCGAGGGGACACGGCAGGGTCATTTTGCAGAAGATCATAATGTGGTTTCTAATCTTCTAAACAATAAAATACAAAAATCAAAATATACAAACATTCAAACAAGACTTCTCTTTTGGCTCCTTTTCCTCTCTAACTATTGTGTCCCTCCCATGTTTTATTTTTTTTCCTAGCTTAAAAAATTTTCTTTAATGTTTATTTATTACTGAGAGACAAAGAGAGGGAGAGCATGAGCAGGAGAGGGGCAGAGAGAGAGGGGGAGACACAGAACCTGAAGCAACCTCCAGGCTCTGAGCTGTCAGCACAAAGCCTGACACAGGGCTTGAACTCACAAACTGCAAGATCATAACCTCAGCCAAAGTAGGATGCTTAACCGACTGAGCCACCCAGGGACCCCTAGCTTTTAAAGACAATCTACTAAAATGACTGGGTAATCATTGTATCTTCATTCTCTGACCTTTCATTGAAGCTTTAACCCATTCTAACTTGCTTTTCACCTCATCACTATAAAAATTTGTCCTGTTTGAAAGTCAGCAAACATTTAAGTAAAGCCAATACTGTGAATGACAGAATAGCAACTCAAGAAATAGAAGCTACATGCAGAGAAAAATTGTTAATGTAACTACAAGTGCAGGAAATTAAAATCAGTTTAGTTAGTGTCAATATTACATGCATGGAGCAGGAAAAGGAAGTTATTTTAAAACATTGCATGATTGTGTATAAGAAATAAGTAGAGATGATGATTAAATTAAGTGGAAGAATGGACAAACACATTAGAGAACAGGAAATTATATCCAATTAATGAGTTTTTTTTTCTCCAAATAGCAATATAAAGCAAACCAAAAAATTTTTTCAAAGAGAACTTGAAAGATGAAGAAGATTTGGATGTCCCAACATCTATTTAAAAAAATGATTCAGCAGAAGAAAATAGTGAGACTAGAAAAAAGATAATAGCTTAAATTTACCATGTTCAAAAAGTAATCAGTCATCACTGTCACTTTATACATTTCATACATTTATACTAAATGTATAAAGAAAGAAATATATATTTCAGGCATTTATAAATTATAAAAATATCTGTATATGTAGGGGCAAAGTTCAGGCCACAAGAAGATACACCACTTTGGCATGAACATTATTTTCAGTTAAAAGCACTCAAAACCTCGCAGATTCAGGAAAAGCTCTTTATCTCCCCCTGAACTGCCTGCTGGTACCAAGAGAGCTATTTACAGAGATTTCTCTCTACCTGAGAAATTTATTTACATGATAGAGCAACCTTTGATTTCCAAACATCTCTTTTCACCTTCCTAATAATGGTCTTTCTCCTCTTTGTATTCTCAGACCCTCTAACCTTCTCCTGAGCTCATAGAAGCATATTTTTGCCTCACTTTCTTTGGAATTTCCACGTCTGTGAGGATTCCGTGTTTGAACACTGTTAAATTTGATTTTTTATTGTTTGTCTGTTTCAGGTCAATTTGATTCTTAGTCCAGGTAGAAGTACCATGAAGGATAGAGGAAATCCTTCCTCCTCAACATATACATTATGCAAACATAAATATAAACACATTTTATTCATTTAAACATTTTAAATATTGATACCAAAGCTTATATACTTTTGTCTACATAGTAACCATTTTATTTTCATTCTATTTCTTCTTTCATCTCTGTCCTTCCATTCAGGATTATTTTCCTTCTCTCTGAAGGGCATTCTTTGTAATTTCCTTCATTGCTGGTCATCTGACTGGCAAACAGTCAGTATTGGTTTAAGGGCCAAGGGCAGGCCGCCCCAAATGGTTCACTTCGGCATGAACGTTATTTTGAGTTAAAAGCAATCAAAACCCAGCGGATTCAAGAAAAACTCTTTACTTCTCCCTCAATGGCCTGTCTGTACCAAGAAGAGAGCTATTAACAGAGATTCCTCTTTACTTAAGAAACTTATCAAGACAACTTTCGTTTTCTAAACATCTCCTCTCAACTTTCTGCTAAGGATCTTCCTCACCTTTGTAATCTCCGACCGTGGACTCCCACTTTGGTCCATTTAAACTTGCACAGCTGCCAAAAAGGATATATCCAGTTCTCAGCCATTTCTTTTTAAATTGTTTTAAATATTCATTTATTTTTGAGAGAGAGAGAGAGACAACAGGAGTGTAGGAGGGGCAGAGAAAGAGAGGGAGACACAGAATCTGAAGCAGGCTCCAGACTCTGAGCTGTCAGCACAGAGCCTGATGTGGGGCCCAAACCCACGAACCATGAGATCATGACCTGAGCCAAAGTAGGACACTTAACTGACTTGAGCCACCCAGGAGCCCCTCAGCCATTTCTTTTTGATATATATGGTCAGTACAACTAGTTGCATCTTTCAATGTCTCCATCCTCTCCCAGATCTTAATTTTTCACTTATATTTCACTATTGTTAGCCCTTTGATCCATTTAAGATAAAAAATTAAAAGCAATCCAACTTGTCTTAGGTTGAACGATCATATATGAATTACCTAGTCTACCACAGGTGTGTGAAACAGATTGGGTGAGATGCAGTGGTATGGCTAACAATAGTAACCCTTGATACAATTCACTCCTACTAATTTTCTCTAGAGAGTATATTCAACCAATATGAGGCAAAGAGTAAAAACATCAAAGCTAAAACTCAGGTCTCCTAAGTGCCTCTTTGAATGTTTTTTCCAAACTGTCAGAGTAGTATCTATCATACTTTAGATGTTCAATAAATATTTATTGAAGTAAAGAATCAATATATTTATGTAATGCATATTCATATAAAATTCCATAATGTGAACAATGTTGAAGTTCATTTGCTGTTACATAAATGCTGTTACATTTATACTTCTTCAAAAAGTAATGTGAAATCCTCCTCTGAGTGGCATTCACTGGTTTCATACTTAGGGAAAACAGTCAGCAGGACTGATTTACGTAACTTGAAACAGCTTCATATTCTAATCTGCTTTTCATTTACTCTGCCAAAAGTCCTACAATTATCCGTTGGCTTTTTAATTTTAAACCTAGAGGAAGAGTTTCCTTATATGCAAATATAATTATTATCCAAGTCCTAGGTTCTAACATTGGACTAAATGCTCTACAGAGCAAAATTTAAAATTTGCCTTGCCTATGCTTGAATCTGAGCCCAAGCCAACATCATTGTTACATTTTGCCCTTCAAGAAAAAATTGTATTTAAAGTTTCCCAGGGAAAGAACATTTCCATATCATTTTATTGATAGAAGTAAGGCATTTTTTTTTTTTAAATCAAAAGGACTACCATCTTCTGCTTAGAATTTAGACGGCTGGAAAGGCTGTCATTTCCACACTAACACTGAGTAAAAAGCAGTGCAAACTATAAAATCATACATTTTGTTGAATGCATCAGCCTTGTATTTACACACAACAAGACTGAAATATTTGAAAAGATAGGCACTTCCAAGATGAGATGTGGCACAACCATGGACTCACCTCTAGCAGAACACAGGAGGAAGACTGGGCTAGCACAGAAATGGCCAAAAATGTTTTAAGTATTTGACCATTTGCAAAAGGCTGAGTATTGGGTAGCAGGAGATGACAGAGCTCCTGAGAGCTACAAACACAAAGTGAGACTGCATACACTTAATGGCCCTTCTCCAGGGATTTCACCAGGTGCTGAAGAGAAAGACTGAAGGAATATTGGAGAAAGCATCCTTGGTGATTTAAGATAATTAACGTGATGCACCATGTCGACGGACTAAAGAAGCAAAACAATATAATTGTTTCGATAAATGCAGAAAAAGATTACACACCGAATTCAATACACATTTATGATAAAAATTCTCAGAAAACTAGAGAAAGGAACTTCCTCTATCTGATAAAGGGTATCTACAAAGAAAAACCTCTACAAACAGTATAGTACTTTTTGATAAAAGACAGAATACTTTCCTCACAGTTACAGAGGAAAGGCAAGGATGCCTATTCTCATTAGTCCTCATGAACATGGTATTTTAAGTCCTAGCCAATGCAATGAGACCATACATACAGATATACATACATACATACATACATATGTTCATGCATATATAAATGGCATACAGATTGGATATGAAAAAACAGTATCTATTTGCAGATGACATGGTTTTCTACATTGGATATCCAATATAATCTATAAAAGGCTAAAAGAACTAACAAGTGAGTTTAGCGAGATCACAGGATAAAAGGTCAATACAGAAAAATCAATTGTATTTCTATGTACTAGCAGTGAAAAACAGGAAACAATTTTTAAAATACCATTTAAAAATAAGCTTTGCAGTGGAGAACCGTGGTAAACTTAATTCTGGCAAATGATCAAGGTTAGTATCAATAGGCATAAGTCATGCCAAAAGCATATACTCCTGATATGATGTGATGAGAGTGGCACTTTATCTCTGTAGTCTTCTTCCCAAGCTCCCAACTCCAGTTTAAACATGAGAAAAATATCAGATAAATCTCAAATGAAAAGAAATCTACAAGACATCTGACTAATACTTCTCAAAATTGTTAAGATCACCACCAACAAGGAAAGTTTGAGAAACTGTAGCAGATCAGAAGGGCCTAAGGAGACATGACGACTAAATAAAGGTAACGTGGTACTTGGGATAGGATCTAGGAACAGAAAAAAGACACTGATGACATACTAACAAAGTGTGAAGTTTTATTAATAACAAAGGAATGATGTTGCTTCCTTGGTTGTTAACAATGGGTGAGGGCTATCTGGAACTCTGTACTTTGAAAATTTTGTTAATCTAACTCTATTCTAAAATTTTTAAAGGTTTACAAAAAGAAGCATTTAAATTTGCACCCAAACATCAAACACTTAGACATGAATCTGACAAAATATATGCAAGATCTGTGTGCTGAAAAGTATAAATTACTAAAAATGGTGATCAAAAAAAGAACTTAATAGGTAGAGTTCATACTTTGGAAGACTCAATAGTGTTAACATGGCAAGTCTAACAAAACTGATATATAGATTCAACTAATACAACAAGAATCAAAATCCCAGCAAGAATTTTCCTTGAAATCAACAAGTTGATTCTAAAAATGTATATGAAAATACAAAGGAACTAGAAGAGCAAAAAGGTATTTTTGAAAAAGAATAAAAGTGAAAGATACACTTTACTTGATGTTAGTAATTATTATAAAGTTAGACTAGTTAAGAAAATGTGGTATTGGAGAAAAGATAGAAACATAAATCCATGGTGCAAAATAAGATTCTTAACATAAACCTACACATTTGGTTAATTAATGTTTTAAAAGACTTAATTATTTAGAGAAGTTTTCAGGTCACAAAACTGAGAAGAAAGCACAGGCATTTCCCACATGTTCCTTTCCCCCTTATCATCACCACTCACTGGAATGGTACATTTATTGCCAAAGATGAACCTATAATGACACATCATAATCACCCAAAGTTCATAGTTCACCTTAGGGTCCACCCTTGGTGTTGTACATCCCATGGGTCTGGAAAAATATACAACGATATCTATCATTAGGGTATTATACAGAGTATATTCACTGTATTAAAAATCCTCTATGCTCTGCCTATTCATCCTTTTCTTTCTCCCTCTAACCTTGGCAATCAGTGATCGTTTTCTTTCTTATCCCCATAGTTCTGTCTTTTCCAGAATATCATATAGATGGAATTCTCTGATAGTAGCCTTTCACTTATTAATGTACATCGAAGTTTCCTCCATGTCTTTTTGTGGCTTGCTATTTCATTTCTTTTTAGCATTGAATAATATTCCACTGTCTAAATGTACCACCATTTATTTATCCATTCACCTACTGAAGGACATCTTGGTTGCTTCCAAGTTTTGGCAATTATGAATGGAGCTATTATAAACACCTGTACACAGGATTTTGTGTGAACCTAAGTTTTGATCTCCTTTGGGTGAATACAAAGGATCACAATAGCTGGCCTGTATGGTAAGAATAGGTCTAGTTTTGTAAGAAATTGCCAAATTGTCTTCCAAGGTGTACCATTTTGCATTTTTACTAGCAATGATAAGAGTTTCTGTTGCTCTATGTCCTCACCAGCACTTGCTGTCAGTATTCTGGGTTATGGTCATTCTAATAGATATACAGGGGTCTCTCATTACTGTTTTAATTTGAATTTCCCTGATGATATATGATATGGAGCACTTCCTCATATGGTTATTTGCCAGCTGTATATCTTTGGTATAGTATTTGTTAATGCCTTTGACCCATTTTTATTTGTTTTTTTTTTCCTTACTACTTGTATATTCTGAATAGTAGTCTTTAACAGATGTAACCTGTGTAAATTTTTTCCTCAGTTTTAAGAACATCTTCTAATTCTCTTGACACTGTCTTAGAGCAGAACTTTTGAATTGTAAGAAAGTCCATCTTATCAATATTTTTTTTCATAGACCATGTCTTTGGTGTTATATCCAAAAAGTTATCCCCATTATCAAGGGGGATAATCTAGAATTTCCCATCTAGAATTTCTCCTATGTTATCTACCAATTTTATAATTTTGCATTTTACATTTAGGTCTATGATCTATTTTAAGTTAACTTTTGTCACAGGTATATGATATCTGTCTAGATTATTATTATCATTTTTTTTGCATGCTGATTGCTACTTGTTCCACCACCACTTGTTGAAAAGGTGATCTTGGCTCTAATGTAGTGCCCTTGCTGTTGTCAAAATTCAGTTGACTATATTTATGGGGATCTATTTCCGGATTCTCTATTCTGTTCCATTGACCTATTTATCTGTTCTTTTGCCAATAATGCACTGTCTTGATTGCTATAGCTTTATAATAAGTCTTGAAGTAGAATGGGGGTCAGTCTTCCATCTTTGTTCTTCTCCTGCAATCTTGTATCACCCATTCTATGTCTTTTGCCTCTCCATATAAACATTAGAATCAGTTTGTGTATATCCATAAAACGACTTTGACCAGTATTATGTTGAATCTATAGATCAACTTGGGAAGAAGTGACATCTAGACATTATTATGGAACATTACTTCATATGGATCTTGTACATATTTTGTTAGATTTATATCTCAGTATTTCATTTTGGGCAATGATAATATAAATGGTATTATGTTTTTAATCTCAAGGTGCACTTGTTCATTATATAGGAAAGTAATGGACTTTTTTTGGTCATTTTTTTTTCAGATTTTCTGGAGAGATTATCACGTCATCTGCAAAGACAGTTTTATTAGTCCCTTCCAATCTATACACCTTCTGCTTCCTTTTCTAACCTTATTGCATTAGCAAGGATTTCTAGCACCATGCTGAAAAGGAGTGATGAGAGAGTGGTCAATTGATTTTAAGAAAAATGCAAAGGTAATACAATGGAGAAAGAATAGTATTTTCAACAAATGATCCTGCAATTGTTAGATACCCACAAGGAAATATGAATATAACTCGTACCTCATATAATATAAAAAAATAAAATCAACTTGAATCATAGACCTACATGTAAACCTGAAACCATACAGTTTGTTGAAGAAACATAGAAAAGCATCTTTGTAATTTGAGGTAGTAACATTTCTTTTTCTTTTTTTAATGTTTATTTATTTTTGAGAAAGAGAGAAAAAGCATGAGTGGGGGAGGCAGACAGAGGGTCCAAAGTGAGCTCCACATTGACAGCAGAGAGCCTGATGCAGGGCTCAAAGTCGAGAAACCACGAGACCATGACCTGAGCCAAAATCAGACGCTTAATTAACTGAGCCTCCCAGGGATCTGAGGTAGTAACATTTCTTAAATGCAACATCAAAATTGATTCATAATAAATTTATATTGGATATTACATATGTGTAAAATTTCTTTTCTTCTAAAGATGTTAACAGAATGAAAGGAAAAACCACAGACTGTGGTAAACATTTACAAACATAGGTGGTAAGGAACTTGTGTCTAAGATATAGAGAGGAATCTCAAAATTCAATTACCAATAAGAAAACAAAAATCCCAAGTACAAATGGATAACGGATTTAAACAAACACTTCAATGAGGAAAAAATGTCTGACATTAACCACAAGAAAAAGAGATACTCCATATCATTATGCCACTATGAGATACCACCACACACCAATTAGAAATGCCAAAAACACAAATAAACTAAAAAGGAAAGTAGAATAGTCATATAAACAATCTGACAATCTCAAAAGCTAGAAAGGATGTTGAACAATGGGAATGTTAACACATTGCTGCTTAAAAGTCACAATACTATAGCAACTTTGGAAAAGTTGTGCTAAAGTTAAATATTTTTTTTACCTGAGGGGGAAGAAACTTATCTTCACACAAGAAACCTATACGTGAAGAGTTATGTATATGAATATTTATGGTGGCTTTATTCATAATTGCCACAAACTAGAAGCAAACCAAATGGCCTTCACTGGGAGAATGGATAATCTGTCATACATCCTACAGTGGAATATTGCTCAGCAATTTCACTCACCTGAAAGGGGTGACAATGTGATCACCAAGTTGGTTTTCCCAGAGCAAGGCTTGCCCATTCCATTCTGGATGTGCTGACCCTGTGATTTTCCCACATAGGTGGGGAGTTTAACTGCAGAATTTGCACTAGTAGAGTTAAAAGAAAAAAATTAAAACAAATGTAACACTCATAAAAACATGAATGAATCATAAATGCATTATGCTAGTTATAGGAAGCCAGGCTCAAAAGGTCACATAATTTATTATTCCATTTATATGGAATTCTGGAAAAGGCACATCTATAGGGATTAAAAAATAGATCACTGGTTGCCAGAGGCTGGAGGTGAGGGTTAGGGATTAACTACAAAGGGGCACAAAGTGATGGAGTCATGCAACTGATCTATCTGGCAACTCCGGTGTTAGTTAGACTGTATACATTCGTAAAAACTCACAAAACCGCACTCTGAAAAGGATGGATTTTCCCACGCATAAATTATACTTTAATAAAGCTGACCAAATAAAGGAATATATTTTTAAGGCAAAAGCCAAATGTTATTCTATTCTTAATCCTCAAGTTTGATTAAATATCATCTTTTTTCTTGAAAATAAGAGCACAAAATATTTTCTGTTTAAAGCTGAGGTTTGCTTCAATTCTACCTGCTACTATATTGTTGGTCCTCTCTTTACCAACGAATGACTCATTTCTCCAGTCCTGCTGCCCAGGCTGTTACATGACATAACTATCCTCCCGACGAAATTGCTGGTCTGAATTCCCGCACTGTTTGCAGCTGAACTTTTGTCTTGGTTTCTATGCCCTGGCCTACTATTATTAGTTTCTGATTCTTCTGAGTTATTTAGACTCTATAATAAGCCACTGATGAAAGCTTAATGAATAACCTCCTTTCTTCACCCTTCAATTTTGATTAAATCAATAGATGCATTTGCTATATGAAACAGGCACTATGCTAGGAATTAGACATGTGATAATGAAAAAGAGGGATATTGGTACTGGAAGGATCTCCTGCCTTCCCAGAATTTAAGAGGCTTATGGTAGAGGGCACACCTTGAATTACAGTCCAATATGACAAACTCTGGGTTGAGATATGAGAATATGGAAAGGATACATAAGTCTGATGGAGTCAGCCAAGCCTTTGCAAAGTGATTTACAAGTTGGGTTATGGAGGGTGAATAAATATTACCCAAGGAAGTGAGAATGATGGAGGGAAGAAGTATTCTAGACAAGAAGAGCACACTCTGAAAAGATCCAAAATTGAGAGACAACAAGGAAGTTAAAAAATCTGTTTATAGAAACACATACAGTGAGTTGGTGGCTGAGAGGTTAAACTAGAAACAGACATGGCTTAAGTCACTAGAGCCTAATACACTATTTTAAAGGCTTCTTATCCATCCCATTTCTGCACAGCTACAATTGTATTACAAATTGTTATTAATATACATTAGTTTTGTGTGCTTGATAATTTGAAAATTATACACAGCTTTCAATCTGGCTAGACCTTGAAATTTATGCTTTAGGGGTTCCCAAAGGCCGGGTCCTTTTATACTTTCTGTTCTGCTCTCCCAAACATGCCTTATATTTTACAGAATTCATTATTCCTCCTCCTTATTCTTCACTCACACCAGACTGTCTCACAAACAAGTGGCTAATCCTAGAATTCACACTGGTAAAGGTTCATACTTTAACCCTAAAATGCCATGGTCATTTATCCTATTATGATAATTGTTTTGATACTTTGTTTCTTTCTTTCCCATTGAGAAGCACGAGTTATTGTTACAATTGTGTTTAACTTCCGAAATTCAGAGAATAAAATAAATTGCTATAAAGTTAGAATCCTGCAGAGCTCAAAATAAAAACTAATTTTTATGTAGTATTTTTTTAAAGTATTCCAAGTGCTACCTTTTTTTTTTTTTATAAAACTTTTCTCTGAGAGTCATAATCATCAGAGACCTTGACATTTTAGTCAATGTGATAAACAAAAGCTTGGGTGATATTTTTGCAAAAAAGAATCAGATGATAGACAACAGACAGAGAAGGTCAGTTTTAATTGTGATGCCTGAATTTTCTATCATGATGTATGTAGGTTTTGCTTCACAACCAATATTGAGTCAGAGAACAATTATATTGGGTGAATGGCTGGGATTTTCAAAGCAATGGCTTTTACTCTTCTATTTGTATTCCAGTATTCCACTTGAGCAGGTACTAGTCTCGGTGCTTTTATGAACTACTAATAACAATATTGGGAAACTTACTAAAAGTATTATTATTCGCAGTGAAATGAAATGAATGAGTTAGCAGTATTCATAGAATCATTTACTCTTTCAATATTATCATCACTCGGTCGACGTTTATTTAGTGTACACGATTTACCAGGTGCTAAGTACTGAGGATTTCAAAGTAAGCCAGAGAAAATTCATTGATTTATGGTCTCAATCTATGACAAGGTTAAGAGACAATTATAGTAGCTAAACAATAAATTTAAAAAAAGAGAGGAATTTGATTAAAAAAAGTAGCTTTTTCAAAAGTTTTCAGGAAGTGATTCAATTAGTGTTAGGACTGTTTGCTGCTCCATGTCCTGGTAGTCAGTCTAGAGTGGAAACAAAGACAATAAACACACAATGATCACGCCCTACCTTGTGAGTCATCTAAACTACAGCTGTCATCTTATTGAACCACTGAGAGCATTGGAACTCTGCTAAACACACAAGAAATTTTCAACATTTAACAGATACTATTGTTACAAGATAGAATTTTTAGTTTTGTGGCAGAAAGCAGAAAAACCATTTTCCAAATCAAAAAGATTTAATGAGTCAGTTCCAGGGGCTTAAAATGCTGCTGAAGAGGACAGCCAAAATGGGATTCTAGAATGACCCTGTATTATCAACAAACTTCTCAATGCTTTTCTCTTGTGCCACCTGTAGGGGTGTTGACTGAACTAAATCCAAGAGAGCATCCATGCCAAAAATTGGCATTCCTGCCTTTTTATAGATGTCTTACATGAAATGGGAATATTCTACCTGTTCAATTCTGGCAATAAACCCTTTCCTCTTATAAAACGTATACGATTTAAATAAATTTTGATATTTTCATCATTTTTAAGCACTTACCGACATCATAAATATTTTCTGTGATTTTGTAAATTATTTAGAGCAGTATCACTTTCTATAATTTTGGTTAAATTTCTAATGTCGCAGATTGATTCAGTTTGTGTATAGTTGCCTTATAGACCCAGCATATTAAACAGTATCAAAAAGGGTTCTAATTTTACAAAAGAAAAGGCCTTTAATTGCGATGCAGCTGTATGTTGCATTTGTCATCTGTTATACAAATGGGAGGGGGGTGAGAACTACAAAATATCCAGGGCCTATCATTTATTCCTAATCATCATAATCACCATTAATCATTATTCATCAGCTCCTCACACATATTCTCCATCCTTTTGGACATATGATTTGGCATCACCAAATATGTCATGTTTGTTCTGAAGTACTGGCTAAAATTGTATTGGTTTACAAAAAAAGCCTAAAAGGAAATAGATCAGAGGGCACACGAATGCATTTATTTCCTTTAGTGGAATTAAATATTTATGTTTAGCTTCATACATATGGAAAGTCATTATCCTCAAAAATGAAAATGATTTTTCCCCTGAAAAAAATCATGCTCTGCTTTGATAGAATCTTAAAATAAAAGTTATATAACAATCATAATACAGTGATAGCACAGAAGAGTAAGGTCGGGGAGAGAAGTTCTACTATGCTGTATGGTCTATCTCTCTCTTTTTTCTGGAAAAGTGATAATATACTGCAAAATTTTAGGAATCCGTGTACATGGAATTCTGAAAAGAGCACAGGTAATTTGTGACTGTTGGAAATTAACATTTTTGTCACATAATATAACCCACAAAACTCACAGACTCCCAGGAGATTTTTCTCACAAACCACGGAGTAAACAGTAAAGCTCAAAATTCTTCCTAAAGAATATTGGATGAGACAACTAAGCGAGTAAGCCGTGTCTGACAGTAGATACGTTTTATCATTGCTTGGTTTGCTTTCAGGGCCTAGTATCAATTAATACTGATTGTCCTTTACCTTTCTTCTTGATAGCATTGAAGATATCATACTGCACCTCTTTCAAGGACTAGTGAGATGAGAATTAGAGGGAAGAGCACCAGTCACCCAAATTAACCCAAAATACACCTGCAAGTAATTGGATCCATGCTTAACTCTTTAATAGATAATTTGTGAAAGGACTTTTTTTTCCTCCACAATGCTAAATTATTCCCTAAAGAAGGCATTGGGCTCTTCTTAGCTTGGGTAGGCCATAATTTAATCATCTGAAGCAGATCAGTGAATCAAATCATCACTAAAGTCTCTGGCAGCTCTAAAATGTTATGATTTTACATGGAAGGAGAGATTTCTCCCTGGAGCTTTTTACTCTATTTTTTGCCATGAAGTCAGGTTTATAACAATGAAGTATTTAAGCTGGTATTAAATATGATGAATCTGCCACAGGGAGCTCAAAGCATTTCCACATATACAGCGTCCAATATTAGCGCTGATGCAAACAACGCTTGCAAGGATATACAACTACTCAACAATTAAAGCATTTAGGGTCTGTAATAACGTTAGAGTATATTTTGAACCAAAAGTATATTTTGAAACAAAAGACAAAAGAAGTTATATGACCTGTATATATTATGAACAGGTTTAATATCAAATCAGAGCAGTTGAATTGGAATAAAAGAACTGGTCCTTGGTCATTATCTTAGATGGACAAGCTTGACTCTCTCCTGTTTGTTCTCTGACTCTTTAGCTCCGTAATTTCCACTGTATTCCTTAAGGCCCGCTGATCTCTACATGCCTCAAAGAGACTAGAAGGAAAACAAAACCAAAACCAGGTAATGTCTTAGCATTATTATGAAAATATTTTTGAGTCTGTAAACCCTTGAAAGGGTCTCAGTGAGGCCAAGCATTTTCTGGAACACATTTTTAAAACTCTTGTAATGAAATCCTTGAGTTACTTAACCCTTAATAATTCAACTATTTAGTAATCATTTACTGAGCATCTTCTGTGTGATGGAGACCATGATAGTTATTAGTAATGTAATGCTCAAAAGATAAAATCTTTGGCTGATAAGGCTATATAGATTAGTGGACAATACTAAGGACTAAATAGGGGACCACAATGCTATCTAGCTAGATTGTCTGCAGGATGCTACTAGAGAATATAAACCCAAAACCAAAATCATGAGAAATCAGAAAATGATAAAATCTTAGGGATGGGTGGGTGACTTAGATATCATCATGTCCAAACCTCGAGCCATAAGATGAATGAAATGACTCTTTCAGAAGAGTTTATGTTTTGTTGATTAGGTTCCTGTACACAGATCTTCTGACTTCTTGAGAAATATTCTGATATATCTATTCTTTTGGTTTCTGGAACATACCAGGCATAAAAATTAATAATGAGAAAAAAAAAGATGTCTTTACCTATAATAGTAGCTATAGTAACTTTTTTCAACCACTATTATTCCATTATCTAAAAATCCCTTAACCCTTCGTTTACGGCAATATTCCAAACCTGGCTAGCATCAACCACTAATTTTCTTGGCAATTGATCCTAGGTTATAGAATCAGCTGTGGAAACATATACAACTGGGTTTTAGCCCCATGGTCATGCTAAGAAAGGGCATACATTTGCTGATTGTTGAGTGCAGGATTTTCTACACAGAAATTGTTAAGTTTGACTTAGTATTTTGTACAAATATTCTATATTCTTAGCATTATTATGAATTTCTAAGGGAGATAAGTTAAAATCCTTCAGTATGATTGTGAAATTGACCATTTCTTTCACTCACTCATTCATTCATTCATTCATTCATTCATTCAGCTTTTATATGTTTTGATTCCATGTTATTAGACCCACAGAGTTTCAGGAATGTTTTTCTTTCTGGAATTAAACAGGAGGTAAATACAAATACATTTTATGTTGTTCCTCTATTTGCTTAATCATAACTTTAAAAACCACTTTTACTTTCAGTTCTAGTGATCAACTTGATCATTTTTAGATTTGTTTTTTAGCTAAGTCTTTTGTGTTCTTCTATTACTTAAATTTTGCATTAACATCTTTTCGTTATTCTTGAATTGGAAACAATTTATTTTCAATCTTAACTTGTTTTTTAATCCATGCATTTAAAACCAAAGCCTTTACAATTTAATAGTGAATGCTTCTTATTTCTTTCCTTATTATGACTATACCATCTCACTTTTACCTCTGTTTTCCTTCTCCGTGGAGTAAATTCTCTAATAATTCTTTCAGAAAGGATCTGTGATGGGGTACCTGGGTGGCTCAGTCAGTTAAGCCTCTGACTTTGACGCAGGTCATGATCTTGCGGTTAGTGAGTTTGAGCACTGCATCAGGATCAGTGCTGACAGCTCAGGGCCTGGAGCTTGCCTTGGATTCTGTGTCTCTCTTTCTGCCCCTTCTTGTCTCTCTCTCTCTGCCTCGGCCTCTCTCTCTCAAAAATAAGCATTAAAAAAAATTAGGAAAAAAAATGGATCTGTGAGTGAGACACTTTCTAAAACCTTGTATAATTCAAATTGTTTTTGTTTATCTTTCTCACTTGGTGATAGTTTACCTAAGTGTAAGATTCTAAGGCCAAGGTTACTCTCCTTCAGACCTTTGAAAACTAATCCATGTTATTTTCAGTAGTAGTAAGTATTAACATTCAGTACTCATAAGATATTTTTGCTGGTTATTTGTCAAGTATTCCCTTACAGATGGATATAAGCTACTTGTTTCCCTTTCTAAAAGTCCTTTGGAATTCTCTCCTTATTCTTGCTTTTCTGAATTTATATTATATCTAGATTTGAGAACTAGTTGTTATTTTTTGTATATTTACTATAATTATTTAGTCTCTTCTGCATTCAGGAGATCTTTTCAATTTTAAGATACCTACCAGTTGTTTTTTCTTTTTTTTTTTTTCCCTGCTAATTTGAGACCTGTACTATCACTGCTTTATCATTTCTTTTTTTTTTAAACCTACTTTGGGGTGCCTGAGTGGCTCAGTCAATTAAGCCTCCGACTCTTCAGTTTCAGCTCAGGTCATGGTCTCGCAGTTCATGGGTTCAAGCTCCACACTGGGCTCTGTGTAGACAGCACAGAGCCTGCTTTGGATTCTCTGTCTCCTTCTCTCTGCCCCTTCCCCACTCACAGGTTCTCTCTCTCTCTCTCAAAAATAAATAAACATTAAAAATATATATAAAAAAATAAAATAAAATCTGCTTTGAGTTCAAGCCCCATGTTGGGTGTGGAGGCTACTTAAATTTTTTTTTAAATCCACTTTATTAATTTTTCTTAAAATCTTACCCTTTCTGTTTCATGCAATCATGTGAAACATATTCAGTTTACCACCTATAATCAATAATTCCACTATCTGAATAACTCAGAGCTCTAATTCTGCTGCTTGCTAATTCTGTTGACCTTTGCCTACAGTGACAGAGTCCTAGTGTCTTTTCTAATTTTATATTGTGAGCTTCTGTTCAGCAGGAGTTAAATAGGGAGAATCCTTTGAGGTTTGGTTTGAAAGTACGTTTTCCCAAGGATTTTTCTATTGCTACTCTTAGATACACCCAGGGTCATTAACAGTCTTATACCAGTTTTTGTTACATTTTTAGCTTCTGGGTATTTAGTCTACGTAAGCATTATAAATTAAATTTCCAAACCATCATCAAGGCAAGTATGTGGTTCAAAAATTAACGTATGCTTTCTTACCCAAAGTCCAGGTTAGTAAATACAAATTTTGGTTTCATCTCCTTTGTTTGCCACCAGTTTAATCTCTTCCTCTCTCCCTTATATTCCTTTGAAGGTAAAGTTTTTTCTCAGTCAAGCTTTTTAGGGAGTTCATGAATACCTTTATTTTCAATTTACCCCTGTGTGGCCATTGTGGCCTGAGCCTTTGATTAATGAAGCCAGCAAATTATTTTAGGAGAATCAAAGATTCTGCACCCATTTACCGCTGTTAAAGTATTTAAGCAAAGACTCAGTTATCCTGACTGGTACTGTAAGTAAGCAAACCAACACCTAGGCCAGAGTCAACACATTTGAATCCTAGAGAATGAAACTTAAGAACAACCAATCACAGGGGCACCTGGGTGGCTCAGTCGGTTAAGCGGCCGACCTCAGCTCAGGTCATGATCTCACAGTCTTTGAGTTCAAGCCCTGCGTCGGGCTCTGTGCTGATGGCTCAGAGCCTGGAGCCTGCTTCAGATTCTGCATCTATCTCCCTCTCTCTCTGCCCTTCCCCTGCTCACACTCTGTCTCTATGTCTCTCAAAAATAAATAAAAACATTAAAAAAATGTTAAAAAAAAAAGAACAATCAATCACAAAAGGCCAACTAGGCTTTCCCAAATAAGGCAAATGCTTAAACTAGGGTCAAAGATTGTTCTTGTTTAGCTCACATGTCTTTGCTATGAAAAACCTCTTCCCTAGCTCTTGTTGGTGGAGTGTGCTTAACCACTTTCGATTTGGTGCTGCTCCAGTCAAATCAATCAAGCCTCAAACAAATTCTTCTAAATTTTAAAGTGTCTCAGGTTACCTTTAACACCACTGAGGCTCTCATTCCCTATGCTTTTTTTTTTTTTTTTACTCTGGGGATGCCCTTTTAATTTATTGTAAATTCTGTTCTGCACTTAAGTCTTGGTTGACTATTTTACTCAAAGTTTCTAGATATTTACAGCAGAAGTTCCTCCAGGTTAATCTAGTCCTTCATGGTATGCGAAATATTCCTTCCTGCTTTTCATTGTTATTTTCATTTGCTTTTCATTTGTTGTTTCCTTTTCATATTTTGTCTTGGCTAGGATTTATAAAATACATAACTCCTCTGTTATTTCTATGCATTTGAAGTAGGAGTAGGAGAAAGCAGTATATTCTTATATGACATCTTAAATTAGAGCTTCTAATTAGTACGTTATAGTAGAGCTAGAATTATATTTTATTGAGGGCAAAATCAATCATGTCATGCCTGTATTTAAAATTCTTCAAAGACTACCTATTGAGGTTGTAGAACAAGATACAAAGCCTTCAAAGTGCTTACCAGCTTTTTCGAAATTTGGTACCCAGCTAGAGGGATCATTAGTTAAAACTCTCCTTAATGTAATAATGATCAAGGGCTTCTCTTTGCCACAGCTTTCTCCCACTAAAAAAAGTTTGCGACGTAATTATATTGTTGAAGGTAGTTGTAAACTTGGTGGTGAGAGACCCATGGGTTTTGGAATAGGAAAAGTCCCTGGAGTTCAAATTCAGAGCAGGGAATAACGTCTCGCAGGGAGTGAAGCCTCTACTTGCCTTGCTTTTTTTTGGTATAGGGATGAATTTATCACATCTAGCAGCCCCTAAGTACCAAAGAAGGCAGAACTTCAGTACATGATGCTGCTTGACCCCTCTCCATGCAGACATGCTGACCTGTGGTGGGCAGGAGAGGAAGCGTGCTCCTGGTGAACCAAGAGTGGTCTCCTATAAAGAGGGGTCAAGGTGGAACCTGAATATATTGGAAGCTCCTGCTTTCCAACAGCTAACTCAGGCATCAAGGTTTCATCAGTGAAAACATCATTGTGCAGGGCCCTCAGGCAGCCCTGATGTAATGTCATCTGCCTTGGCTTGGATTCACCACTCACCTGCCTACCTCTTTGGGCTCATCTTGGTCACCTCGCCTCCATCGGACAATCTGCTTGATATCGTCTAATCTCTATCTGGATACCTTTTAGTATACTAATGACAACACACCTGCCACCCTCTGGTAGAAACATACACTTAACCATGCTGTACTTCCCCCCTACTTCCTTCCCTCATATGAGTCTTTGGATCTCTGGATCTTTGCCACAAATACTGTACAGCAGTTTAATTTGGCCTTAGTTTTCCCAGGCTCTAGCATAGGCTGGGGTTAGTTCCTCCTGGAAAATATTCTTGTAGTGTGTGCTCTTCACACATTCCCACTATATGAAGTTTCAATGAACACACTTATACAATAATTGTATTCCTACAGACGTGCGCACACGCATACACACACACGCATCAGTAAAGTCTATGAAGATGTTGGTCATTTTTTCTTGTTGATGTAAGTAAGCTGAAAGCCGACACAAGCCCCAACCATAGGGTAATTGAATTAAAATTGTTACCTGCTATCCATTTTCTTATGTGAGCATATTTAATGTTTTACATGTTTCTTTGTTCTCATGCATACCATATGTTGACTCTTAAAATACTTGAATACCCGTTAGAGGTCCCAGCATAACCATAATAGTGATATATGGTTTATTATCAAAAATATTTGTTGAATAGAATTGACACAATTAACAAATTAAGTACACAATTTAAGGTATGAATATAATTTTATGAATTCTGAAATGTTATGAATTAGAAACTACATGAAAAAATATCACTCTAAAAAATTTATTCTGATGCCTCAGGATATCAAGCAAAATCTCCTAAGAATATTATGCTTGTGTAGAATAATAACGTACAACATCCTGAGTCATAGATATTAAAGGAACATCTAAAAGTATAATGTACAATTAATGAAGGAAAATTAAACATGCAATTGAGTTACTCTTTCTGCTGGAAGGAGAAATCAAATATACAGGAAGCATTAGTTTCCATTTATCTTCAAATTCTAATCTGTATTCACATACATGTATTTGCATTTGCAAGTTCAGATTTAATAAGCAGAAATGATTATTTTAGGCTGTAATTGATTATAGAAAGCCTGTGAGGATCAGACTTAAAATGTACCTCTCACACTTCCATGAAGTCAATCAAAACACAAATCACTGGGCTTGTGATTTAGCACTTCTCTGTTTTCATTAATTGTACTATTGCCCTGGGCAAATCCCAACTTCAGCTGAAGCTACTTGTAAGATGCCAACCTTTCCTGAATAAATACAATTTACCAACACCCTCTCAGGCTGTGTGTCTAAATGAAGATCTAGAATTACATTTTAATAGGCGAAACTTCTGTTTTGTTTCTGTTCTACATTTAAAATGATAACTTTCTTTAAAAAGGAAAAAAAAACCCGCATATTTCCACTTACTTTGCATGCCACAATTTGCAGAAATACAGTAGCTTTGATGAAAGAATTCTCATCTCCTGTTAGGAGGGCAAATCATGTGACTTCCGTGAAATTAGTGATTCTCAAATTTGCTGCACATCGTAATCAAGCTGGGGAGCTTTTATAAGGACCGATGCCTGGCTCACACCACCAGAGATTCTGAGGTAATTGGTTTGGAGTTCAACTTCCTGGGCATGAGAGTTTTAAAAGCTCCCCAAGTGATTCTTATGTGCAGCCAAGGTTAAAAATCACTACACTAATTAATAGCATAATAATGAATTGCCTAATCACAGAGAAGACCACACTGATAAAACTACAGTTATAATTGGGAAACTTTTTATTTTTGTGAAAGAATATTCTTGAAAGATTGAAAAAATAATAAATTTGAGGTTTGTACGATTGCATGCAGTCTTTACTTCTTAAAAGACCTGATAAATATCATGGTGGATTGTAATCAGGTGATTCACTACTAATTTTGTGTTTATTTTCTTATATAAGCAAAAAGTGAAGCAATCAAGATTCATGTATTGATTAATTAAACAGATATGTATTAAGCCCTTAGAATATGTTACTGTTTCTGACTTGTTGGCTCTTCCTATAAAAGAATTAGGAGGAACTTTGTTGTTTATTTCCAACATGGATCAACCCTAAATCGAGGAGAAGGGAAGAAGTCTTAAAGGAAAAAAGCTTTTTAAACACTGAGCTCACCATCACCTTCCACAAATCAGATTGTTCTTTCTGTCAAAGGCATTATGTTACTTGCCACATATAAAAATTAAGTGAATAAATAAGACGCTATATGTAAAATTCAAGCGCTGGAGGTAGTGGGAACTCAATGAATATTAATTTCCCTTTATCTTTCTCTGAAGCTTGGACTTTTATTGTGATAATAACAATCTGACTAACTGAAATATCCTTTCTACTTCTGTTACTTATATTACTGCCAGATTAGTTTACAAAATTACACTTGTGCAAATAATAAAGAGATATATAAAATAAAGAAGTTAGAAATCTTACTTTGACAATCAAATCTCACTTTTTTCACTAGGAGTAACTATTATTAAAAATGTGGTATGTAACTTCCATAAATTTCAAGCACAAATGCATAAAACCTTAAATGTGTGTACAGATAGAAGCACGTGTGTGTGTGTGTGTGTGTGTGTGTGAGAGAGAGAATTTCTATTTCTTGGGAACATTCCACTTAAACACTCACAGAACTATTTCATTTTTAAGTATCTTACAGGCTACTCATGTACAAATTTATACTATTTTCTCATTTAATATATATATTTTTAAATGTTTATTATTTTGAGAGAGAGAGAGAGACAGAGACAGAGGATGAGTGGGGGAGGGGCAGAGAGAGAAGGAGACAGAATCAGAAGCAGGCTCCAGGCTCTGAGCTATCAGCACAGTGCTTGACTAGGGGCTTGAACTCACAAACCACGAGAGATGATGACCTGAGCTGAAGTCAGATGCTTAATCGATTTAGCTTCCCATGTACCCCTTATTTTCCCATTTAAAAACTAAACTGGTTTTAAATTTTTCGCTAATTAAGAAATGTTTCTTTGAGAAGAATATATTTGTATGCTACTGAGAATGATCCAGTAGAGTGAGATAAATTGAGGATATCAGAGAGAGAGAATGTGACAACTAAGAAATGAAGTCTTTGAGATGCTGAGAGAGGGCAGGACCCAGAGGAACTGGCTTTGATGCATGCAATTTATTTCATTTACAACATGAGAAGAAGCAGTGAATACATACAGGTATAAATAATTTGGTCATAATGTTGAGACAGGAAGAAATACCTATTTTTTTCTATACATTTTTTTCTTACAATACAGTTTCAGGGGGAAAACATATACAGTGTCTGGAAGATAAGCACACTATGTGAAATAATCTGGAAGAATGAAATTGTATATATAGCAGAGAACTGTTGAGGAAATTCTGACCAGCAGAGAGCGCCTTTTAAAATATTAATAATCATTAATTTAATGGTAAATAGATCCACTATAACGTGCACTATTCTCAAATCAGCCTTCATCTGTTTAGGGAAAACCATTGAACAGAAAAATACCTAGTTATAGCCGAGAATGATCCTTTAGTAGCTGTGTATTATGTGGGGAAAGAAGGACGATGGTACTGAAATGGGTCACTACAGTTTTGGAACACAATTGGATAACAAAGGAAGGAAATGTGTGTGAAGCTGTGGGGTTAATATGTAATAATAATAAATGATATAACAAACTGGAGGTCTCGGTGAGCTCGAAAAATTACAGAAGACAAAATTCTAGACTAGATAAACTGAAAAGATAGGGAATCTTAAGAGTGTAGGAGGAGGGCAGCTGAGATTTTAAAGCTGTGCAACTATTAGTAATAGTAGGAGCATGAGAGCCAGAGACTGAGGTTGACAGAGGAAATGAAAATAGCAGCAGGTTGTTCAGGAATGTGAAGACAGTGTGGGAGAGATCATGCTTACAGATGCTGAGCTGTCCAAGCACATTAGGACATGAGAAATGGTAGGAAGGAATAGAGTAAGCTAGCTACTGAACACAATGGTAAATGGGAAGGGATGTAGCTAGCTGGGAGATCAAATCATTAAGAGGAGCATCAGTTAATGAAGACTCATGGCACAAATTTCAGAAGATCTGTTTTGAAGGAGAAGGAAGAAAAATAGTTTAAAAACCACCAGTGAGAGCAAAGATGACACTTCTCCAATCCCTCAAAATTTGTGTGGTTTAAACAGTTTCCATATATTTACAGGCCATTGGGGTTTTACCTTCTGTGAAATGCTTCTCCCAATTCTGTATCCAATTTTTTACTGAATTGTTTGCCTGTGTCTTATTTGCAACAGTTTGTTATATATTCTGAGCTCTGATACTGTGTTTAATATCTTTTTCTTTTAATTTTTATGTCATCTTTTTCTTTAACAGCATATTTAATTTTGAGGTAGTTACATCTGTCAATTTTCCCATTATCGTTCCGCCCCCCACTCCCTTGTTGCAAGCAAGCTACTAGTTTCTGGGATTCACAGTATCAGTCCTGGATTCGGGCAGGGAGACTGGCTTCATTAAACACCACTGTTCAGTCTTTTGGATCCCAACTCACCAAAAGTAGTTTAATACCCATCCTCACTGCCAATTTCTTTAAAAACCCAGTCCTTGAGAGTTTAGCTTCTATTCACTACTTAGGATTCCTATATAATATTGGATGGATACACACACATGCACACACAAACATGCATATCTCCATATATCCTAGGCACATCTACATACATTTTTATATAAGTATTTTCTCAATAATTTCTACATGTTTAGATGCACAAGTATACAGGTATAGTTGTTCTATAATGAGAAGTTAGGAACTTTTAGTCCAAAGAAAAATATCTCAACCTTTGTATATCCTAAACTCTCTCTCGCTAAAGAGACACACCTAAAATTTCCATACAAGTACCCTTGATTTAATAGCCCAGTTAATTGAACAGGCCAACAGAAAAAAAAAAAAAAAAACCACACATTTCATACACTATTCAAAATGACTAAATGACCAATAATCATATATAAATTGTGAGAAAATACTAGTAATCCAATGAATACATATTGAATTAAGAATTAAATACAATATGTCAACTATGAAACTGGTCATTAAAACCAATACTATTATCCTTAGGGAGTCCAATTTATTTACAAATGGGTCCTTTTGGATACAACTATAATAAAGCACATTGATACGAATTTTCTTGACACAAATATTCAAAAATTTTAAAAAGTACAGACCCCTGGATTGTTAATAATATTTTGAAGAAAATTATCATACTTGTGTGCAAGGATTTATACGGATGGAATTTCATGACTAAGGTATTTAAAATGATAAATGTTGGGAAAATATTAGTAATCAAAAGGTGACTTGCAATCTAATGCAATAATATATGACCATTAAAACTAAGACGTAGAAAATGATGCTTAATGACATTGTAAAATGCTTGCACTATTAAGAGGCAGGGGACGAAGGAGAAAGTTGCAGGGCAGTGAGGTCTCACGGTAAACTTACGGGCCTATGTGTGTGTGTTTATGTTTGTTTATGTGACTATGGATAAAAGAGCATACCTCCACAAGTTAAAGAACTTAAATGTAATTCAGATACTTTATTTTTGGAGGGGGGAAGTGATACTATTTTCCATATAAATTACAAGTGAAATATACTTCTTTTTGTAACCAGATTTCAAAGGCTTTGATCATTTCTTTTCTTTTTTATTTCAAGTTTTAATTTAAATTCTAGTTAGTTAACACCTATGAGGGGCACCTGGGTCACCCGGTCTTTTAAGTGTCCGACTCTTGATTTCAGCTCTAGTCGTGATCTCACAAACTGTGAGACTGAGCCCCGCGTTATGCTGATAGCAGGGAATCTGCTTGGGATTCTCTCTCTTTCCCTCTCTCTTTGCCCTTCCTCACTTGTGCATGCACTCTCTATCTCTAAAAATAAATAAAAAACTTAAATATATATATATATATATGAAAAAGGGTGTTATCGTTTCTTTAATGATACTATACATCTGTGTAGGTATGTTGACAAACCTACACAGATGTATCATAATCCCCCAAAGTCCTCAGTTTACTTCAGGTTTACTCTTGGTGTTATATATTCTATAGGTGTGAACAAATATATAATGACGTGTATCCATCATTATAATGCTTTAGAGTATTTTCACTACTTTCAAAATCAGCTGTGCTCCACTTACTCATCCCTTTCCCAGCCACACAGTCAACAACTCATCTTTTTATTGTCTCCATAGTTTTGCCTTTCCCAGAATGTCATATAGTTGGAATCATACAATACACAGATTGGCCTCTTTTATTTAGTAAAATGCATTTAAATTTCTTCCATAACTTTCCATGGCTTGCTAGCTCATTTTTTTTAACACTGAACAATATTTCATCATTGAATACACCATGATTTATTTATTCATTCACTTACTGAAGGACATATTGGTTGCTTCCAAGTTTTGGTGATCATAAAGTAAGCTGTTATAGGGGTGCCTGGCTGGCTCAGTTGATAAAGCATACTCTTGATATCAGGACTGTGGGTTCGAGACCCACATTGGGTGTAGAGATTGCTTACAAAGAAAGTCTTTAAAAAAACAAATTAAGCTGATATAGACATCTGTGTGCAGGTTTTTGTGTGGACAGAGTTTTCAGATCCTTTGGGTAAATACCAAGGAAGGTGAGTGCTGAATCATGTGGTAAGAGTATGTTTAGTTTTGTAAGACACTACCAAACTTGTTGTTAGGATAGAGTGGTGACTTCGAAGTTTCTTACATGCCAAACTAAAAACCGGCTGTCTTATCATCCCTTAATACTTATATAAGCAAGGGAGCTGATAAAGGCCACACACTCCAAGAGCTGTTTACTAGAATTCTGAAGAAAAGGCTCCAGTTCTGATAACCTTATTTCCTTCAATAACTTTATGGCTATTGTTTCATTTGGATGTAATGTTTAAAATTATTTAAAAGTCAATTCTCTATTATATTCAGAATATAGGCTCATATAATTCTTGCACATTCCTTCCAAATTCTATGTAAAATTTCCTCAGTGAAGCCTAAGTTTATTTGATCCATATTCTATATGAAGGACATAAAAACGTTAGGCATTTTTCCTCCTCACTGTTTCCTAACAATTTAGAGGAAAATTTCAGAAGCAGTACGAAGTTGTTTGTAGCCTCTGCTAAATTTCCTTTGATCCTGAGTAGACCCTAGGATGGGTTCAAGAGAGGTCAATGTCAATACCTGGATAATGCTGTATGAGGACGTCCTAAGGAACAGATTTGAGTTTCTCTCCTCTTGAGAAAGGGGAGAGCAATACTAAATTGATTTTAGATATTCATATATTTCAGATAGATATTTAAGTATTTAAAATGATGAGCCCAGCAATTACTCTTTATGAGTAAGCATGTGTGTGTGTGTGTGTGTGTGTGTGTGTGTGTGTGTGTATGTGTGTGTGTGTGTGTGTGAGTCTACAACACAAGTTTTACATTATAGCAAATTTTATATTTTCCTTCTCACTGCCCTCTGTAATATGTGAGATTTTGTATGGTCTTGATTTTCATGTTGAGGTTGTAAAGTCTTCCATGTAACATTTGCTATTTCACTGTGCAAGAAGCTCAAGATTTTGCATTTAATTTTGGTACACGGAAGGGAACTATTTAGTTTCAGTTTGTTGCAATTTTATACTTAACTCCAAAATGAAACAGACCAATAACTTTTATAAGAAAATAAAAGTATCATTCTGTATAAATGGATTAGAGATCCTTTTGTTCAGTATAATTGCAGTGTTTTGTATAATTTAGTGTTTTGTAAATTAGATTTACTAAGAAAGTAATATAGTTGAGCAAATTAGAAATAAGCCCTAACTGTAATGAGCTGACCATTGAGAATAACAAAGCTATTAGGAATGAACTCAAAGAGGGTTCTGGGAAGATGGTAGGGTAGGACGTATGAGGAATCTGTCTCCCCATCTAGATAATAACTGCAGGGCAGAATTTGTTTGATACAACTAGAATCTGTTGAAGGCTTGCAACTTCTAGGGGAATACTTGAATTATAAATTGCTAATTTCAATTTCTGCCGTTAGCTCCCGAGCAGTTACCCAGCCCCAGCCCCTAGCCACGTGGCAGGCAGCTATGCACATTTTCATGGAGCAGCTTTCACGTAGCTTGTGGGAGCCAGAGTGGGAAAAAAGGACCCTGCTTTTTAAATCAAAAGACACTATCCACAGAGTAAAAAAGACAACCCACAGAATGGGACAAAATATATGCAAATCAAATATCTGATAACGAATTCATATCCAGAAAATAAATTCTTAAAATCCAACAACAAAATCTACAAACTGCCCAGTTCAACAACGGGCAAAGGACTTGAATAGATGTTTCTCCAAAGATATATGAATGGCCAGTACACACATGAAAAGATGCTCAACATCACTTATCATTAGGGAAAGGCAAATCAAAACCACAATGAGATACCACCTCACACCCATTAGAAAAACCACTATCAGACAAAAACAAAAACAAAAACGAAACAGAAAAGAACAGGTGGTAAGAATGTGGAGAAATTAGAATTCTTGTGCACTGTTGGTGGCAACGTAAAATGGTGTGGCCACTGTGGAAAACAGTATGGCAGTTCTTCAAAACATTAAAAATAGAATTACCATATGATCTCACAGTTCCACTTCCAAGTATATACCTACAAGAATTGAAAGCAGGAACTGAAGAGTTATTTGCACGCCCTTGTTCACAGCACCATTATTCACAATAGCTAAGACATAGAAATAACTCGAATATCCAAATGTCCATTGATGGATGAATGGATAAGCAAATTGTGGCATATACATACAATGGAATATTATTTAGCCATAAAAAGGACGAAAATTCAAAATATGCTATGACATGGATGAAACTTGAGGACATTAAACTAAGTGAAATAAGCCAGTCACAAAAGGGCAAATAACATATGATTCCTCTTACAGGAGATATATAGTGGTCAAAATCATAAAGACAGAAAGTGTAACGGTGGTCGCCAGGAGTGGTGGGGAAGGGAGCAGGAGGAGTTACTGTATCATCAGTATAGAGTTTCAGTTTTACAAGTGAAGAGTTTATGGAGATGGATGGTAATGACAGTTGTACAACAATGTGAATACATTTAATACCACTGAAGTATACACTTAAAAATGGTTCAAACAGTAATTGTTATGTGTAATTTACCACCATTTTTAAAAAATGGAAAAAAATGAACCCAAACTACTAACATGGCAAGGTTGAGTAAGATCTATCACTAAGATTCAGGTGCTAACCTCCAGTGACAGAAAATAATTATGACAAGCATCTTCACAGGTAACATTTGCATAGCACTTTGCACCAAGCACTATTCTAACTGTCTTCTACCTGGTAATTCTCATAACAACTCTATGAAGTAGGTATTATTATTATCATATTCACAGATAAGTATATTGAAGCATAGAGGGGTTAAGTAACTTGTCCTAGGAGACACTGGTAGGGTACATCAAGGATTAAAGCAGTTTGAGTTCCAGAGATCTTTTTTTTTTTTTTTTTTTAAGTAAGCACTAGGCCCAATGTGGGGTTTGAACTCACAACCCTGAGATCAAGAATCCCGTGCTCTATCAACTGAGCCAGCCAGGTGTCCCCAAAGATCATGTTTTAAGACAACACCAAAGCTGGTCATTGCCAGGGATGCAGTGGTTGCTGTATTAAATCCCATTTATTTAGATAATGTCCTAAGACCTAATGCTCATATATTGGCATTTTCACCAACAAAAAGTTCTAGCAGAGACTTGAAGAACACAAAAGTTGAAAAGAGTCTACCCTGGAAGAGGATGTCTAAACTGTGAGAGTAACCTGCTCTGAGGCTAAGAATACTGACAAGGCAATAGAGTCAGGTTCTGCTTCCTATTTTGACTACTAAATAAGTCCCAAACTACTCTCAGCTCTTATTAGAACCTAGTTGTATAATGCATGGCTTGGTGAGTCCGTAATGATAGTGACGACTATCACATGTAATTTTTCTCTCTGTATCAAGTATTTTTATTTTTATCTTTTTCACAAATGGTAATCGCACAACAGAGAGATACAGTCTCCTGGTAAAATAGTTTCTAAATTGCACATTAAAATAAGATGCTTTTGGAAGAATAAGCCTGTATGAATTACCTTCTCACTATTACATGGGTCGGTAATTTCAGCTGGAATCAGTTGTTAAGTGTGGCTTCTGCTCTACTTGGTATCCCTTGGGTGCACTCACACGCATGCACGTACCTCAGGTGGGGATGGCTGGGTGGAGGGGATGACAGGGAGGAGAGGACGGTCAGTGGACAGGATGGCAGGGAGGGCTGGGCCCCTCTCTGCAGATGACCTTTCAGTTGTCAAGTAGGTAGTCTCAAGGTTCCAAGAGAGCTAGAACAGAAGGGGCAAGGCCTTTTGAATCCTAGCCTTAGAATTCGAATGATTTGAGAACACGAGTCCCAAGGCCAACCCAGATTCCATGAGTAGACAAATATACTCAACTTCTTAATCAGAGAAGTTGCAAAGAATTTGCAGCCATTTGTAATCTAATGCATTCCTGAATCCACTGCCATTTCCTTTCTGGAAGTTATGCTCACAGAAACTGTCTATACATTGATGTGCATCTCAACAGAAAAGCAGGGAGATATTTTGCAATTTATTTGCATAAACTGTAGCATAAGATATGTGCCATTTTGCAGCTTGTTTTTTTTCTTAACTGCATATTGGACTGCACATTGGAGATTATTCCCAAATCAGCATGTATGCATCTTTATCATCAACTTTAATTGATGCATAGCATTCAAAATGAAAGATACATTATGAGTTTGTATCTTGTTTAATTTTTTTAGTGGCGAACATTAGATCATAACCATTTTATTTTTCACTATTACAGATTTTACTGCAATGAAAAGACTTAGCCCCGCTATCATATGCACATATTTAAGTGTCTCTAACGTTCATATAAAGAAGGACCAATATAACAAGTGAGTAAAGTTGATTTAACATGCCTTCTCCTTTGTATTTTACCTCTTGATTGGTGGAGATCTTGGAAAAGAGCAGTGCGAATTACTGGGTGACTCTTCCAGCTTCAGGAGGGGATAAGTTACAAAGACTGTTTTTAGGATGGGAGTTACTAGGTTATCATTGAATGCTGATGGAAATGATGTAGTTTTTTTTACGACATAGGGTTTTCTAAAAACTTACTGAAGATAAAGGACAGAGAAGAGATCATTGTTAAGACCAGAGTTCTGGAGAGGCAAGGGTCACAGGGGACAAATGGAGGGCTTTACCTTTCTCCTATATAGATACCTACTTTCCATTATAAAATGAAGGAAAATGAGTCCCATGGGTAAGGATGCAAGTAGGTTTTTAGATTTTGTGATGGATAGAGAGCATTATTTGGGCTTCATATAAAGTGAATTTACAGAATTATCCTCATACATTAGACCATAGGGTTGATAATAAGCTATCAAAATGGAACTGCTGGTTGAGGTATATTACAGAAATAGATACATAGTCACTGACAATGAAGGTACAAAAGTGTTGGGAGTAGGTGGTTAGGAAAGAATTCTGTGAACAGAACCAACTATGTGCTATGACAGAACATTGTGTTGTCAAAACAAGGGGCTTGCTCCTCAGTCTCAATTCAAGAGGGAGGAGCTTTTAAAGAGTCCACTAGAGGACTGAGTATGTGTCTTTCTTTTTGTTTTAGGATGGAAAAGGGAACAATATCTATGCCCATTGCATAGAAACATAAAAGACAAGTGGCAGCCTGAAGTGGACTTCCATTCTAGAACTGAGAACTATATTTTAGTATGTAATTGCACTTCTCAAAGTTCTTCTGAGAGATTTGAATGTGTGAATGTTCCCCTTGGGGCTATGTGTGAAAGAACACTTGTGGACTTGTCATACAACCCCTCTAAAGGTTCTCTTAGAGAAGCAAGTAAGACTCCAGGAATAATAAGCTAGAAAGTACCAGATGCCTCGGTTATAAGGAAGTGATATTATTTAGCTGGACCAGAAAAGAATTTTTTTTTCTTTGTCAAGGAAAAGATGGGCGAGGAAATCCTGGGGCCATGCCCAGGTTAGGAATGAAAGAAAGAACCTGAAGAACATCTAGAAGCACTCTCTGAAACAAATGGCCAACTCTAAAGATTTTGCAACTTCAGAGCACCGAAGCGCCCCTGCTCTCTTTACATCATCTCACTTCCTCTAATACTTATCACTTCATCTGCTCCACCTGGAAGAGGACATAAATCATAATAAGAAAGATGTAGAAGGACAGGTTGAAGTGAAAGACCAGGGAAAAAAAAAGACTGTACATTCTCATTGTAGGACTGAGTTACAAAAACTTTTTTGATCATTACATTGGAATAAATATCTTACCGACTAGCTAGATAAAACCAACATTATGATACTTGCCATAAATTTCATCCAGAGGTGTGTGAAATCCAGTCCTATCAAGGAGTATTTAAGGGCGCTAGGAGACAAAAATAAATTTTTCTGATTAAAACATTTAAGATCTGTATGTTCAGTGTAATACTTATTATTTACATGAAGCATGATATAAAAAACCATCCATTTACTTTTTAACCTACTATTGAACAGCTACTGAAGATATCATACGATTAAAGTAAAACCTTGGTTTATGAGTATAATGTTCAGGAAACGTGCTTGCAATCCAAAGCACTTATATATCAAAGCGAAATCCAAGAACCATTGTCTCAGTTGTGATCATGTGACATTCGATGTCACATACTACTCATATTGCAAGACATTGCTCGTTTATCAAGTTAAAATTTATTAGAAATGTTTGCTTGTCTTACAGAACACTCTCAGAACAAGTTACTCACAATCCAAGGCTTTAGTGTATTATACAAAGCTGACTCTATGTGTACCCATGATAATGCATTTGCTATGAACTTCTCTTTAGAAAGATTGACACATTTACTAAAATAGATTTTTTAATTGCTATTGTTTTGAATCTGATAAACATTGCCTACCTTGATTTTTATCTACATTATTCCTTCATTTTGGAAGCTGAGGTTGTCTCAACTGAGGCCTCAAAGGAAAATAAATGTCACACTCAGTATAGAAAATGTCAAAGAGTCTAATGAAGAGACTATTTGCAAAGGGATAACCAGTCTGTAGTGATGACATTAGGAATGGTACAGGGCTCTTACGATTGTTAACAGCCAAGATTTTACCAATTGTAGACATGGAGTTATGAGGAACAAGTTCCTTCAAAGCGACTTACATGTGAGGAACAAAGCCAGGCTGAGGTGATTCCATAGGTAAGAGCAAAAGAAATGAATACCCTAACCTCATTCCCTTGCTTCTCTACAATCCCCTACTGGATATACCCATTGTGGAACTCAAGGAAACCAGAAGGCTAAGAAGCTTGTGGTAGTAGTCCATGGAAGAGGGAGAGTTCCAGAGTATAAAATGATACAGAATTGCACTCCACGACTGAATAGAAGAAGTTATTCAGCAAAGGGATCTTAGCAACACATTTGGAATCCTCAATAAAATCTATGGTCATCTACATTTATAGATTTCTTGGTATCCTAATTTTACTTTTGACTCTATTCTTTCTCTGTAGTTCTTTTTCCTTTATCTTGATATCTGAAATATATATATTTTTAAAACATTTTTCAGTACAGGTATTTTTATCAAGTTACCTCTTCTTGGAACAAAGCAGAATATAAATAAATATTTGACCATATGAAGAAATTATCAATTTGTCAATTACTGGATGCATTTATTGTACATATAATTTGTGCTTCCTATGAACTAAAAGCACTCAAGTACCTTGGTACAGTCCTAATACATTTATCTAAACATTTTACAAAAAACACATTATACAGATATTGAAAATAATATTTTAAGAGATGGAATATAAAAACCTATCTTCCATACTGAACAATAGACAAATATCAGCTTTTAGTTATACTTCAAGTGGTTTAAGATATAGTTACTTGCAATTTCTATAAATGAACAAAAACTCATTTTTATACCACAAAGATACATTAAAAAACTGCATTTACTTTTTTTTAAATTTATTGTTAAATTGGTTTCCATCTAACACCCAGTGCTCATCCCAACAAGTGCCCTCCTCTGTGCCCATCACCCACTCTCCCCCCTCCCACACCCTCCTCACCCCTCAGTTTGTTCTTAGTCTTTGAGAGTCTCTTATGTTTTATCTCCCTCCCTCTGTGTCTTTTTTCTTTCCCCCTCTTCCCCTCCCCCAAGGTTTTCTTTTAAGTCTCTCAAAATCCACCTATGTGTGGAAACATATGGTATCTGTCTTTCTGTGACTGACTTATTTCACTTAGCATAATACCCTCCAGTTCCATCCATGTTGCTACACATGGCCAGATTTCATTCTTTCTCATTGCCACGTAATATTCCATTGCATATATATACCACATCTTCTTTATCCATTCATCAGTTGATGGACACTTAGTCTCTTTCCATGATTTGGCTATTGTCGAAAGTGCTGCTATGAACATTGGGGTACACGTACCCCTATGCATCAGCACTCCTGTGTCTCTTGGGTAGATTCTTAGCAGTGCGATTGCTGGGTCATAGGGTAGCTCTATTTTCATTTTTTTTTTTTTTTTGAGGAACCTCCACACCGTTATCCAGAGTGGCTGCACTAATTTGCATTCCCACCAACAGTGTAGGAGGGTGCCTGCTTCTCCACATCCCCACCAGCATCTATAGTTTCCTGATTTGTTCAGGAACTCTGACCGGCCACTCTGACCGGCATGAAGTGGTATCTCAGTGTGGTTTTGATTTGTATTTCCCTGATGATAAGTGACGTTGAGCATCGTTTCATGTGTGTGTTGGCCATCTGGATGTCATATTTGGAGAAGTGTCTATTCATATCTTCTGCCCATTTCTTCACTGGGTTATTTGTTTTTCGGGTGTGGAGTTTGGTAAATTCTTTATAGATTTTAGATACTAGTCCTTTATCTGATATGTCATTTGCAATTATCCTTTCCCATTCCACTAGTTGTCATTTTGTTGGTTGTTTCCTTTGCCATGCAGAAGCTTTTTATCTTGATGAGATCCCAATAGTTCTGATTTCTCTCTTGCTGGATCAAGCCTTCTAATCTCTCTACCTGGTAAAAGTTCAATTTCTTCTCCCCACACCTGTCACTACCCTGCCATCAGCAGAGCGCACACCCTATCGTTAACGTGTTGCTGGTACATCAGGTCGCATGCCTTCAGACTGTCGTTAGTTAATCTTTTTTATGTTGTGATATTTTTGTCTGTATTATTGGTCAGTACGGTTGTGAGTTTGTGTTTCCTGTTTGTCAGTCTGACTCTTTCCTTCCCAGAGAGACCTAGGAAATAAACAATACACACCTAAAGTGGCGAAACAGAAGAACTCCCCTCAAAAGAATGTACAGGAAATACTGACAGCGCAAGAAATGACAAAAGCAGACATAAGCAACTTAACAGAACAAGAATATAGAATGATAAACATAAGAATACTCGCTGGGCTTGAAAAAAGCCTAGAAGAAAGCAGGAGGAACCTCAAGGCAGAGATCAAGGTCCTAAAAAACGGCCAGGAGGAATTTAAAAAATGCTTTAAATGAGGTGCAAAACAAACTGGAGGTGGCCACAGCATGGATTGAAGAGGCAGAAGAGAGAATAGGTGAATTAGAAGATAAAATTATGGAAAAGGAGGAAGCAGAGAAAAAGAAAGAGAAACTGATTCAGGAACAGGAAAGGAGAATTTGAGAGCTGAGCAATGCAATCAAATGGAATAATACCTGTATTATAGGAATTTCAGAGGAAGAAGAGAGAGAGAGAAAGGAGTCGAAGGGGTACTTGAACAAATCATCACTGGGAACGTCCCCAACAAGAAGAAGGAAATGGGCATTGAAGTCCAAGAGGCACAGAGAACTACCCTCAGACGTAACCTGAATAGACCCTCAGCACAACACATCATAGTGAACCTGGGAAAATACAAAGACAAAGAGAGAATACTGAAAGCAGCTAGGGATAAATGGGCCTTGACTTACAAAGGCAGACACATTAGGGTAAAAAATTGCATTTTCTATCCCTGAAGAAAATTTCTCAAATCTGTCTTACCACTAACCCAAAATACATGGCAGTGTTTGTTCCACTAAGTTCTCTACTCTTAGTCTGATCATTTCTATATAGTTTGATGTGTCAAGTATTGATAAAAGAAAGTTCTGTGCTTGTGATTGTCATTTGTTCTTTTTTTGTAATTTTTTAAAAGTTTATTTATTTATTTTGAAAGAGAGAGTGCACACAAGCAGGGGAGGGGCAGAGACAGAATCCCAAGCAGGCTCTGTGCTGTCAGCGCAGAGCCTGATGCGGGGCTCAAACTCACAAACTGTGAGATCATGATCTGTGCCAAGATCAAGAGTTGGATGTTTAACCGACTGTGCCACCCAGGCACCCCTCATTAGTTCTATTCTAAATATTAATCTAGTAATTTACATACTTATCAATCCCTTATGTATGCTTTTGACTGTAAGAATTAGGTCTTGAAATTTGATATTTTTAATTTTTACTTTCCATGGCGAAGTTCTACATAAGGATTCAAACATCAAGGTACTTACATGGCTGAATAAATGTGGCTTGTCCAGGAATAATGGGAAGATTCTTGCCTTTCAGTACTTAAGATTAATACTTCAATTTCAATTATGGAGCTGAGAAATTATTTTTCAGGTAATTAGAAATGCTTTCATATGACATGGCATTTGTTCCCATGAGATCAACTGGCTGACTGAGAAGAGGCTATCAAGATTTTATAGAAATATCAGTGGTCTTAGATTCCAAAAACCTGTATTTTAGCTACAGCTTTGGTGGTAAACTTAATGGCCTTCATTTCTTTCATCTTAAGGGGTTAAGTAAAAGATATAATACAGCACTCAAGAATCAAGAATTTTTCAGGAAGCCTCTGTAGGTTTTGGAGTATGGACATAACAGGTTGGGTACCTTCTACAGCAAACCCTGACACAAGGATTTAAATGCAAGCACTTTATTTGGAAAGTGACCCTGGAAACACCTGTTTCGGAGGGGAGGGGAGGCATAGGTAAGGAAAAGAAGCCAACAAAGGGTGTGTTATTGATCAGGTTACTCTTGTGGGAACCGAAGGCATAATCCCACTGAGGAACTCTGGGATACCGTGCAGAATGTACGTCAGAGGACTTCCTACCTGAGGGATGAGGAAGCTTAGATATACATTTTCAAATCCCGTCTGTTACTGGTTGAGGGCTGCTCTTAGGGCATCATTTCAAATGGAATTCTGGCCTGTCTCACACACCTGGGGGGTTGCAGGCACTTCCGGTTGCACACTGTAGACTTTTACCAGAATTGTGAGTAAGGAGGAAATATAGGCCGAGCATCAACACATCTGCTAGAGGAAAAAAAAAAAAGGCAATGAATGAGACCTAAGTATTCAGTGTTTGCCCAAGCTCCCTGTGCTTGGGCAACGGACTGTCTTACCACTTAATGTCTCCCTTATCACAGGACTTAATACACTTTATTTTTTGCCTGTTTAATTTTCTATCTCCTCCTCTAGACATATGAAAGTATACATCATGTCAATTGTATAATGCATCGGTGACTAGCAACATACCTTAGGATACAAATCAAAGGACCAAGACTGCATTTACTTACACGTGTTTTTTTTAGAGTTTCTAGAGGATTATAGTTACTCATTAAGTGTTTTATCAGTTGAATTGGGAAAAGATTGCTTAGATCCCATTCTGGCATTACCTAGGAATGTTAAGTAGCAATAAATGAAATGCTGAGTTTATTTTGTTTTATATCTATAGGTACAGATGTTTGATATGTAGAAAAAGATATAAAGTAGGGTAATACTTGGCAGTATTTTTGTTAATCATGAATGGAAAATTCTGACATTTTGTTTAGAAATGTCAATTTCTAATTATGCAAAAGTCTCATAATTTTACAAATAATCAGTATATGTGTCCTTATGACTATACAAACGGGCATGACTCTAATGATTATGAAACTTAATCTCATTAAAAGTGGTATAAATATTGGAGCCTTCTCTGAATTAAAATCAGATTTTAGGAGCCTTCCTGTAATCTGTGATTTTTCTTCCTTTATTTCAGACAGCATCATTACACAGCACTGCATTCTTTAAGAACTTTCATTAACTGAGCCAAGTTATGCCATTTCAATATTGATCTATTGAAAAATATCCATTTTTTTCCATGTGATCATGGCAGAAATGAGCCTTTTATTTGATAACTCTGGGGCTCCAAAGAAGAATTAATATCCCCTGTCTATTTAAATACCAAATTAAAAAAATACCAAATTAGGTCACATTGATATGACTAAAACACTAAACAAATGATCTCATCTGCAAAGTGGAGACAGAGATAACATGCTATAGAGTATCATTAGAAGATCTGAAAAACTAACAGAAATAAACCCTTTCACATAGGGCTGAGAATGTAAAATGAAGAATTAATATTAAAAGGAAATTTTCCTTTAGTAGTTTCATAATCATTAAATAAATATATGAATAAGACATAGAAGTAGGTACCATTCTTTACCATAATTCTGGAGATGTAAGAAAGAAAATAAGTCAACAGCAAGGAAGAATAAAAGGGAAATGTGCTAAATTAGCTAAATCCAGAAATACATATGGAACTGAATGGCAGCGAGAAATTAGTACAGATTTCTTACAAAAAACTGGCATGAGGAAACAGCATGCATGCCTGTGGTGAGGAATGATTCTGAATGCCATGATTATATTAGTAATGCAGAGGGAACGGTGTAACCCTGTTTCACACCAAACTCAATTTGCATTGGGTTAGTAGTACCCTAAGTAGAGGAAACCACAACACTGGAATTCACTGCCTGGGATTCAAGTTACTTTTCGGACAGTTAAAGAAGTCTCCAGGCAACCTATGTCTGGATAAATAATGGCAAGTGGAAAAAATAATGGCAAAGAAGTATGAATATTTAAATAAGGTTCAGCCATATTTTTAAATTGAAGAGGAGAAGAATATTATATTTAACTTCTCCTTTGATGGTTCCCTGCCCCCTACCCTGAGGGTTTTATCCTGCCTTCACTGTCGGGCACTTAGAATGCACAGGCTCTAACCCCATGTTCCTCCAGGCTCTGGGTTTTCCTAGAGATGCCCCAGGGCAACCCCTGCTAGACTGGAAGGGAGTTCAAAGTGCGAGAAGCTCTTCTTTTATCTGTTTTTTAAACACAGTTTTGTAGAAGATCTCATTTGAAAAAAAATGCATTCCTTTCAAGTTTAAAAAAGATGATTCTAGCTCTCTTAAAATCCATCCTAAAGAAAGATTATCTGTTATAGATTTACTAATGCGGTTTCTAGATCACGTTAGTACCCTCTCATTTGTCTATGGAAAGGAAGAGGGATTGCAAAGTATTTTTGCTTTTTAAAGTGTTTCAACACCAGAAAGAAAATATATGAGGACTCTTATAAAGAAAGGAGGATTTTAGTTTCAAGGTTAATATAGAAACACCATGAAATTTGCTCTAGACATGCTTAAAACTATCTCCATAGAACTCCAAGACTTTATGAGCCTGGTTTCCTCATCTGCAAAATAGGAAGAGTACCTATTTTGCGGAGTTTTGAAGAAGGTTAAATTATATTAAAAAGTCCTCATGCAAAAGGCCTAGCCCATGACTTCAACACTGTTATTTACCGTCAGGAAATCAAACCACACTGAAGTCTCCCAACTTTATCAATATTTTCAGAAATTACCTACATTTCTTTGAGAATCTTCTTTATGCTCTTCCTTTCTTAAAAGAACATATCAAATAGTAAACTGTACAAGGGTAAAAATATGAAAAGCATGGAAGAACAAATAGGAAAATATACAGTTATTTAAAAATGTAGTCTGTTGGGGGCGCCTGGGTGGCTCAGTCAGTTAAACATCTGACTTCAGCTCAGGTCATGATCTCATGGTTTGTGAGTTCAAGCCCCATGTTGGGCTCTGTGCTGACAGCTCCAAGCCTGGAGCCTGCTTCTGATTCTGTGTATCCCTCTCTCTGCCACTTTCCTGCACACGTTCTGTCTCCCTCTGTCTCTCTCAAAATAAATATTTTGTAAAAAAAATTTTTTAATGTAGTCTTTTGAAATTAGAGATTCTTGCTCTCATGCAGCCAACCACGATGACGGTATTGGAGATGAGAAGGCAGACCCACAAGCCATTATCTGGAAACATCATAATAACCCTGATCGTTGATGGATTCAGAGTAATAGTTCTTGCTCTTAGAATTTACTTTGATGTTTGCATCAGTTTTTCTAGCTCTGATTTTCTTTTGGCCACTGGCCTTATTCGATCTTCCTGCCTGGGTCCCATATTTGCTACAACAATACTTCCATACTCCCACTTCTGCAGTCTTCCAGGGCTGGCGGTACAGTCCACACATGGTTTATTCCCCTTGGGGCTTTGGATATGTATCCAGGTCTCTTACTTGAAAGATGCATGTTTCAAAGGCTGTCTATCTCAGTTTCATGTCCCTAATAATCACAGGAGTGTCCCAAAAAAAATAGAACTTATTTTCTTTCTTCTATCCCGCCTTCTTTCTTTTTTCCTAACTGTAAACCAAAGTAACTTGAGAACCTACCATGTGTCTGGCACTTTGGAGGGTGCTACGGTGGAGCTACGGTGAAGAATAAAATCAAATATGACTTCTGCACCCACTGAGTATATGGCTAGTGCAGGAAATGAATAACAAACGTTAAACAAATATCCACGCAAAGAATTTCAAAATGTTAAAACTACGCAGGTACCACGGGAGTAGACAGTGTTGTGAGATTCTTTAACAGAAATATTTGTTTTTGTGAGGAGTCACTAAAAAGGTGACACTAAAATTGAGATTAGAAAGACATGTAGGAGTTCCTTCTGTGAAGAGGAGACATAAAATACATTGACTGGAAGAGATGTCATGAATAAAGACCGTTGGTGGGCAGGAGTAAGTAATCACATGAATAAGTTGAAAAGGACATTCTGGCTGTGATATAGATAATGGGTTAGGAACTCAATGCATGAAGGCAGAACATTTAGGAAGCCAATGAGGATCCAGATAAGATAAATTTTTTTTGTGTGTTCCAGGATCAAAGCTTACACTTTGTTCAAAGACTGAGGCATACAAAGTTGAAAGTCATGACGGATTTAGTTTCAAGTTATTTTTAAGACTTTTAAAAACCTCATGTAAGGTTCAGGGTTTTTGACACCCTCAAATGCAGGGACAGCAGAACTAGAAGTTGCAGAGTCACACAAAATGAGAGCTAGTCAATGATTTTATTAAAGGAAGTTCATTACCTAGGAAAAGAATAGATATATCAATTTAAAGAGCAGGAAAACTGGGACCTAAAGAAGTTGAGAAATTTATACCAGATGTACATGTTTGAGAAACAATGGAAATCAAACTGCCTCTATTCTACCCAAATCATGTTTATGAAGAATTTCATGTTAACAACAGATGTATGCTTATTATATGGCAGTCATAATTTCAAATACTGGAGATTCGATATGGGGCAAAGTAAAAATGATTGTTTTGCTCACCAAACTCATAGTATTGTGAAGAAACCTGAAAAATGCAATGTGAAAAGTTTATAACATGAGAAGTACACTTTGTAATGCACACGCATTTATGAAACAGACACCAAAAATAATCTTGTTGAGTTCAGGAATACCTCCAGGAGGAAGTGGCATTCACTTCGAAGCAGGGCAGAGAGGGAAGCATAAGCCAGGCAAGAGGGGTCTGGGATGAGAACCTTTCTAAAAACATTTTTTTAAACATTTATTCATTTTTGAGAGACATATAGCATAAGCAGGGGAGGGGCAGAGAGAGAGAGAGGGAGACACAGAATCCGAGCAGCCTCCAGGCTCTGAGCTGTCAGCACAGAAGCCGACACAGGGCTCACAATCACAGACCATGAGATCATGACCTGAGTTGAAGTTCGATGGTTAACTGACTGAGCAACCCAGGTGTCCCAAGAACCTCTCAATCATAGAGAACAGGACATGCAAAAGGGAAGAGTTGAGAAGAAGAGATAAGTCGGTACTGAGAAAGAAGAATGAAGAGATAAAGAGGTAAATCATTCAGGAGTTTGTTAGCCATTATATTTATCCTAACAATGATGAGAATTCAGTACAGGAGCAATTAAGATCAGATTTGCACTTTAAAAGGACCTCTCTGGCAGCAGTGGCAGGGATGGACAGGAGAGGGGCAAAACTGGGGGCAGGGACACGTGTTAAGAAGTTGCTTAAATCATACAGGCAAATACTGGGGTGTCTGTATTAGGATGGGAACAGTGAAGAGGAGGAGATATGGATCATTCTAGAGATGAACAGGAAGTGGAATCAACCAGACTTGATGATTAAATGTATCAGGGTAGGGGCGCCTGGGTGGCTCAGTCTGCTAAGCGTCTGGCTCTTGACTTCGGCTCAGGTCATGATCTCACAGTTCTTGAGTTCGAGTCCTGCATCAGGCTCCATGCTGACACTGTGGAGCCTGCTTGGGATTCTGTCTCTCTCCCCTTCTCTCTTCTCCTCCCCTGCTCCTGTTCTCTTTCTCTCTCAAAATAAATAAATAAACCAAAATAATTGAAAAATAGAATAAATGCATCAGGTTAGAAGATGGCAAAATAGGGAGAAAGAAGGAGGTGTGAGAATAACACCAAGGTTTTACCATTTTACTCATAAAATATTGAGGAGTATTTTTAAAAATGGGGAGTTGTAATGATCATAAACTTTTGTTTCTTTATAGTGGTTTCACGCATTCTTAAACAATGCATTGTTGCAATTTGCTAGTTTCTGAAGTTTATATAAATGGAATATTCTTCTGTGACCTGCGTCTTTCTCTCAGGATTATATGCTTGCCATTCACCTGTGTGGTTGTGTTTAGCAGTTGCTCATTCAATCACATGGATGTAGAGTATGTTGAACGAATATACCAAAATCAATTGATCTTTTAAATGAAATGATTTGCGTTTGAGAGTTTCCGATTTTTTCTGTTATAAAGAATGTGTCTGAGAACATCATTTTACATGTGTCTCCTGGAGCACATGCATGGCAATTTCTCCAGTATAATTATCTAGGAGTAGAACTTCTAGGTTGTATGTAGTTTAGTGTCTCTAGCAATTTATGCTTCACCTAGAGTGGTACATTTCAGTTGTGCTGCTTTCATGCTCATTCATGTCTGATACTCTCTGGCTTTTCTTTCCTTTTCCACACTTCCTCAATTCCTTTCTTCCTCCCTTCCCTCATTTCCTTTTTTTTTTTTTTTTTTAAGTAATCTCCACATGGATCTAGGGGCTCGAACTCACAACCCTGAGATCAAGAGTCTCATGCTTCACAGACTGATCCAGCCAAGTGCCCCACTCTCATTTCCTTCTGAAACTGTCAGGTGTTAAGCTATAATTCAGTGTGTTTTTAAGTTCCATTTCTCTGACTTTTAATAAAGTTAAACATTTATTTTTCATATATCTGGTGTTCATTTATATTTCTCTACTGGAATTGTCTGCTCAAAAATTTCCCACATAATTTTTCTATTGGGTTACTTCTGTTTTTCTTATTTTAGGAGTTTTGTTTTTTATATTGTGAATACTAATGATTTATCAGTTATATGTGTTGCAATTTTTCCTCATTTGAAATATATTTTTCTTTTTACAAATGAAACAAATGAACAAAAGGGAAAAAAAAGAAAGAGACACATAAACTAAGAAACAAGAATCTGAACTAAAGAGAACAAACTAAGAGTTACCAGAGGCGAAGTGAGCAGAGGGACGGGGGAGTTAGGTGAAGGGGATTAGGAGTGCATTTGTCGTTATGAAAAAAAAATACCCTAAGATAAAAGATAATTTAAAATGTTAAAGTATTAAAGCATTATTAATCCTTCTTAAAATGTTTTTTTTTACACTTTCTGAGTTTACTTTTAAAAGCCTTCCTCTTTCCCGTGGTCATGAAGATGATCTCCTATGTTATTTTCTAAAACATTATAAATATGGCTTTCATATTTAAGACTGTAATCCAACAGAAAATGATTTTATCTATTACAGTAGAAGTTTAGTTTCCACACTTTTCCCTGTGGTTAATATATTTTTCTCACTTCATGTATAGCATGGGTTAATCTCGGCAGGATGGGATTGACCACATACTTAATCCGGACAACCCTGCAGCCTGGTACTCTTAGCCAAAGTTACAAAATACAGTTAACTAGAGAAAAATGATATTCTGTAACCATGACTATGCGATTTGGTTCAGGGTAGGACATAACCAGTCTGTCCATGCTGTTTACTAATAATGACTGGATTTTAAATTTTTATTTAATTTCAGTGGAGCCTGGGCTTTTTTGATGGTTCAGGCTGGTCTATGTCTGCATGCATGTCTGGGGTGGAGGCAAAGTATATCCTCTGGGCCCCAGTGGTGGGCGGACAAGCCAGCCTCCTCCTGATTTTTCTGGGCCCTTTAGCACAGATGCTTCAACTGCCGTTGCTAGAATGTATCTCTTCTCTCTAATAAAGCTGTAAGTAATAACTGATTGAGTCCCGTGAGTTCTTCTGCAATTGAAAACTTAAAGCAATCAAAGTCTAATTAGGGCACTCCATTTCATTTATTAAGGTCTCTCAGTTCTAACATAAATTAAGTTTTCGATATACAGTAGTTCTTATTCTGAGGTATTTTTTTCTCTTTCCATTTGGCTATCTCTGCACGAACATCCTGTTATCCTAATTAATGACTGCTTTAAAATAACAATTAACATTTGATAAAATAACCTCCTACCATGTTCTTCTAAAGGAGCATCTTATGTATTCTTGGCACTTGGCTCTTCTACATAAATTTGAGAGTGAGCTTTGCAATTTTATTAAAAACCACAACAAAAATAGTATAAAACTACCTGGCCCAGTGATTCCTTGTAGGAACTTTTTTAAATGGCAGATTGAATTAGCCAGTTTTGATATTATTCACATAAAGAGTATATTCTTAGGTCTGTTTGCTGACCTCATGAAATGACTTTGGAAGTGTTCCTTTTTTTTTTCTATTTTTTGGAAGGGTTTGGGAATTATCGATGTTAATTTTTCTTTAAATATTTGGTGGAATTTACCAGTGACACCATCTAATCCTGGGCTTTTTTTATTGGGAGGTTTGTGATTACTGATGCTATCTTCTTACTAGTTATAGATCTGTTCAAATTTTCTATTTCTTCATGATTTGGTCTTGGTAGATAGTGTGTTTCTAGGAATTTGTCCATTTCTTCTAGGTTATCCAATTTATTAACATACAGTTATTTATAGTATTGCCTTATAATTCTTTTTATTTCTGTGGCATTGATTATAATATCTCTTCTTTCATTTGTGATACTAGTTATTTGAGTCTTTTTTTTTCTTAATCTAGGTAGGAATTTATTAACTTTGTTGATCTTTTCAAAAAACAACTCCTGGTTTAGTTGGTATTTTTCTATTGTTTTTGTATTATCTATTTCATTATTCTTTGCTTTCATCTTTATTTTTTCCTTCCTTCTGCTAGCTTTTGGTTTAGTGAGTTCTTTTTCTAGTTCTTTGAGGTGTAAAGTTAGGTTGCTAATTTGAGATCTTTCTTCTTTTAAAATGTACACATTTTGTTACATCCTGTACATTTTGGTATGTTGTACTTTTGTTTTTATTTGTCTCAGGATAGTTCCTAATTTCCACTGTGACTCATTCTTTGACTCAGCAGTTGTTGATGAGTATATGGTTTACTTTCCACATATACTTGGATTTTCCAAGTTTTCTTTTGCTAATGTTTTCTAGTTTCATGCTATTGTGATCAGAAAAGATACTTTGTATAATTTCAATCTCTTTAAATTAGTTGAGACTGGTTTTGTCCGACACATCATCTATCCTGTAGACTATTCCATGTGCTCTTAAGAAGTATGTATATTCTACTGTTGTTGGAGGAAGTGTTCTATATATTTTTATGCCCACTTAGTCTAGAGTGTTGTTTGAGTCCTCTGTTACCTTATTGATCTTCTGTCTGGTTGTTCTATCCATTACTGAAGGTGGGGTATTGAGGTCTCCTACTACTATTGTGTGGCTGACTATTTCTCTTTTCGATTCTGTCAAATTTTGCCTCATTCATTTAAGAACTCTTATGTTCGGCATATCATATTTATAACTGTTAAATCTTGTTTGGCCAATTGACCCTTTCATCCTTAAATAATGTTTTTTGCCTCTTGTAATAGTTCTTGTCTTAAAGTCTATTTTGTCTGATATTAGTATAGCTTTCCCTGCCTTTGCTGTTTCCTATTTGGATGGAGCATTTTTTCCCATCCTTTCACGTGTAGCCTATGTATTTCATCTGCAATTTTCCTTTCTTATAATGTCTTGATATGTTTTGGTATCAAAATTATGCTCACTTGAAATTTTTCTATTTTTTAGAAGAATTTGTCTTTATTTGCACTACATTTTCAACAAAATTCAGAGCAAAGTCATTGGGGCCTAAAATTCTTTTGGTGGGAAGAATTGCAGATTACAGATTTAAAATCTGTAATTATCTCCAGGCTTTATTATTTTTTTCCTGTCAAAGTCAATTGTATTATTATTAATCATACAGGGTAATTTCTTTTCCTCTACTGTTCCAGAATTTTCTCTTCATGACTGACTTTTGGTAGTTTTCCATGGTTTGCAAGGTATGGAGTTTTGTATTCATTTTCCGGAATTGTTAGAGCTTTGTGACTTGATGCCTTTTATGACTCCTGAAAATTTCTCATCTGTTTTCTTTTTAAAATATTGTTCGTTTCCCATTCTCTTCCTACTTTATGGGACTTTAATTAGTAGTATATTTAACTTTTCCATTGTACCCCAAATGACCATTATTCAGTCTCTTGTATTTTCATTCTTTATTTATCAACATACTTCTTTTTGAATATTCTCCTATGATTTATTCAATTCTAATCTGCTATTAACCACACACATTGCTTTTTAAAATTTTCAATTATTATTTTCTTTGGTTCAAGGATTTTTATCTTGCCCTTTATATAATTCTCATTTCACTTCCCAAGTCGTTATTCTCATTTTTATTTCCATAACATATTGAACATAGTCATTAAAAACCATAACTTGCACAATGTTATATGTCAGTTATATCTCAATAAAGTTGGGGGAAAATATGTCAGTTACTTCCATTATCTGTGTTTCCCTCTGAATTTGTTTCTGTTTCTTTGTTGTGTCTTCCGATTTTAATAGTATGTCTCTTATCTACTTGTACACTTATATAGTTTTTGACCTGGAGGCATGGCATATGAAAAGGCATATCAATAATTTTAAGTCTAGTTTGATCTATTTTTCTACAAAAGAGAATTTTATAGGGAAACTAAATCTTAATTTTTGTTTCCCCAGCTCTGTGACTCTATTAGAAGCATTGCTCAGCTTCTTAGCCTCACCACAGACTCTTTTCTGCTTGTCAGATATTCCTTGGGGAAAAAGTCCCCAAATTCTCAATTCATTCTTTCTGGTTTTCCCTTAATTCTTGCCTTCCATGTTACTTCTTCAATGCCTTCAAATGAATGCTTTCTTTAGAAAAATATACAAGTGTTTGCTATTCTACATGAGAAAGTTGATCCAAATGAACAAGTCTACCATCACTAGAAACAGAACTTATAGGGCTTTTATAATACATGTTTTGTAATGTTTCCTAACTCTCTTCTAACTTACATTCAGTCTTTGATTTCTTTAAAGTTATATTTTAAAGTTTTTTTATTTTTTTTAAAGTTTATTTATTCTGAGAGAGAGAGAACATGAGAAGGGGAGAGGCAGAGAGAGAGGGAAAGACAGAATCCCAAGCCACTGTCACCGTGGAGCCCAACATGGGGCTCAATCTCACGAACCATGGGATCATGACCTGAGCCAAAACCAAGAGTCAGACGCCTAACTGACTGAACCACCCAGGCACCCCTAAAGTTATTAAGATATTATAATACATGGCTAATATTCTAATGTTTATTTTATTGGTTGGTCTCACTTTGCCATTATTTCTTTTGATTCATATCCATGCTTGTTAATTTCTTTGTAAATGAGATTTTTTTAAAGGTGAATTCCTATTTCTTAAAACTTTACATGTAGAAATTATTTGAGATCCTGCTTGAAAGTAAAATTCTTTTTATTGTCATTTTCTTTTGGTAGATGTGAGGCCCTTTAGTCTTTTACTAATACTGTACTCCAGATTCTCCAGCCTTGTACATTGCTTCATCTCAAAGTCATATGCTTTACATTTTGTTACAGAAACACAACAATCCCAGGTTTAAAAAAAAAATCTATTCCATTTATCCACTGCTGCACAGTAAACTACCCTATGTTGAATGTTAAAATGATGACAATACTTATCTTACACAAAAAATCAAATAGCAAGACTGAAGCCATGAACAAAAAGGGAATGGAAAGTCTCAAGGCTCAGGACCAAGTGGGGACAGAAACACTGTGGTGAGTTTCCAGAAGTGGTCCAGGAGTATGGAAGAGTTCACAGCTTGCTTCTCATAGTTGGTCACAGTCTAGTCTGATAAAAAATCTGAACTGAGCCTGGCAAATTTCAATGTGGTTCTTAACTTATATCCAAGCTGAACTAACAAAAATAGGAACCAGTTCATCAGGTACAATAAGGTATATTGTATTATTATAAAAGGCCTCTTTTATGTCTGTGGAGTCTGAGATCTCTGCTCCTACTCATTAGGTACATACGCATGCGTGTGTGCGCGCATGCACACACACACACACACACACACACACACACACACACATACATACATACAAATAAATGTTCCGAGGTTCTCTCGCATGAATTACATTTTGTTGAAGCAATATAATCATGAGTCTTTGCTGGCATCTACATAATATTCCCCTATTATTGACTGCTGGAGAAAATATTCAATGGGAAAAAGAAGGAGCCAACGTAAGAATCAATCACGTAGTTATCTTAACTAGGATCACCAAGCTGAATAAGGACAGAGAGTCACAGACTGACATGCTGATTATCCCAAGGTCCAATCCAAAAAGACAATAAGCACTAGGATAGACAGAGCCAGATTATCTTTGCAATGTGATGTTTCATTAAATTAGTATCTTTCATGGTTTGAGAAACCTATAGGTATTCTCATAGTCAAAAAGTTAATAAAAATTCTAAATTTCATACACATTGTTGATATACTTATTTTCATTAGAAACAGAAGGTGATTTTTTTAAAAAAAATTTCAATTTGGGCTATTTATCCTATTTTAATACACAAACTGGATAAGTTCACACATTTCACAATTATACATTTTAACATTTTAAGTCTCTTGGAAACGTTCAACAAAATGTTTTCTAACTTAAAAGTATTACTTTAATTTTCCTGTATAGTTTATGTTAATATGCTGTATGATTTCATTGTCACATGTTATTTACCTTTATATTCACACTGTGTGCATGCATTTTCAGAGATCTAATAATAAAAAATAAGTCACTAATAAGGGGAGTCAGTAATTTAGAGCCACCACTAGGTTCTTTTTTTTTTTTTTTTTTTAGTTTTTTTAATGTTTATTTCTTTTTGAGAGAGAGATAGACAGAGCACAAGCAGGGGAAGGGCAGAGAGAGAGGGAGACAGAATCCGAAGCAGTCTCCAGGCTCTGAGCTGTCAGCACAGAGCCCGACGCAGGGCTCGAACTCATGAACTATGAGATCATGACCTGAGCTGAAGTTGGATGCTTAACCAACTGAGCCACCCAGGTACCCCCCACTTTTAAATATGTTATTTTTTTTTTGATGTTTATTTATATTTGAGACAGAGTGCTCAAGCTGGGGAGGGGCAGACAGAGAAGGAGACAAAGGATCCAAACCAGGATCTGTGCTGAGAGTTCAGAGCCTGATGCAGGGATCAAACTCATGAACCATGAGAGCACGACCTGAGCCAAAGTGAGACAGCTGACTGGGCCACCAGGTGCCATGAGCAACCACTATATTCTAATTTTGTGACTGAACAAATATTTTTAAAGTTTGTGCTTTATTTTCCTCTCATATAAAATGAAGATATTGTGGTGTGTGGATGGCTCAGTTGGTTGAGTGTTTGACTCTTGCTTTCAGCTCAGGTCATGATCCCAGAATCATGAGATCAAGCCCCACACTGGGCTCTCCACTGGGCATGGACCCTACTTAAGATTTTCTCTCTCTCTCTCTCCGTCTCCATTCCTCTCTATCTCTCAAGCTAAAAAATAAAATAAAATAAAATAAAATAAAATAAAATAAAATAATAAAGATACCTAAAATTAACCCTATCTATTTTACAAGGGTGTTACGAAAATCAATGAAAGATAATAGCTGTTAAGGATATCTGTAAACTTTGACGTTTTGTTAACATACTAGTAATCTTTTCATAGATAATAATTAGAAAGACTGAGAAAGTCTCCAGCTCTCAAGCTTGCAACTCAAAGGAGCTTACTAGAATTCTGTCTAAACATTAGAAGTCCCAAAGAGTCTCTCGGTCCTTCTTCCCATGGGAGGACGAGAGCACCTATAATACTGGTTACATCCTGAGATCCGCCTTTGCTCTCTCCTCTTTTCAGGAACTTGGCAGTTAATGACCATGATAAACCCCAAAGCCAGCACTTTTAGTACCTCAGTACTCCACAAGAGCTACCCGAGGCTCAAAGATATAAAGTTATATTATTCAAGTAGCTTGTTTATTGAAGAATTTTCACTGAGGGGAATGTAAGCAGTTACTGCATGCAAGTAAGATGTTATTAATAGCTTATTCCGTTTGTGACGTTTCAGGCACTTTCAGTTCAATCTCTCTCTTTTCTTCTTCCCAATGGGCATTTGATCTGGGAGTTTGCTTATAGTGGCTGAGGGGAGCAAGATCAGTTTGTAGATATCTCCTACCCCTCCCTCCAACTCTCTTCAAAGGCCAGAATGGTGCCATAAGGGGGGAAGAAAAGAGAAAGCAAAAAGGTCCTTGTATTTAGCTGGTAGTGGTTATAATCCCCTCCCCTTTTTCTCTGATTACTGCTTCTCTGGCTAGTGCTGACTGATAGATCTGTGCCAGGTATTCAAAAAAATTTTTTTAACATTTTTATTTATTTTTGAGAGACGTAGAGACAGAGTGTGAGCATGGGAAGGGCAGAGAAAGAGGGAGATACAGAATCTGAAGCAGGCTCCAGGCTCTGAGCCATCAGCACAGAGCCCGACGCGGGGCTCGAACTCACAGACTGTGAGATCATGACCTGAGCTGAAGTTGGCCGCTTAACCAACTGAGTCACCCAGGCGCCCCTGTGCCAGGTATTCAAAGGCAGTCTTTTTGTGGGGTACATCATTAGGGAATTCCCTGATCCACTATTCCCAGGCTTCTTAATTTTGTTGGTTCAGTTTGGGTTAATGTTTAGAACTGTACTGCAATTTGTCAGACCCAATTCAGGTATTTTTATGAGACTAATATCTGAACACCTACGGGAAGCAAGATCAGAAGTCATTGCTTTAGGACCAGTTCTGGAAATTCACCACAGTATTCCTGTCCCCAATCGGTCTGGAGTCTTGATGCCCTATACCAGTCACTTTCCATCTCCTTTTGCTTGTAATTCAGTATTGCTTTTTGATTTCCTGAATTTGTTTCTGTGCTATCATGGACTTCATTCAGATGTATGCTCCTCCATTAATGTTGGACAGACAACCTGCATTAATTGGCTGCAGTCTCTCTCTTGGGCTTGTCATCTGAATAGTTTCATTGACCATCCCTTAATGATCTGGCTGAGGCTCTACTCTTCAATCACCTACACTTGTTACAAACCCAAAATCCCAGCTCCTGCCATAAGGGCATTTCTCAGAACTGCTGGAATAACCTTGACTAGTGGCCTGGCAACTATATTGGGAAAGATACCAACAAGATGGCTCAAGCCAAGTTACCAGATGTGGTGCTAACATAACATCCAAAACTGCGAAGGCAAGTTAATCTACTACCTGTAACCTTCTATGCTGTGACAACTCCATTTTACCATACTTGGATAAACACATAGCAGGTTACTGAACTTGATCCATTAGCAGATATCAAAATGGTTAATGGAAAGCAGTGTCCTCTTTTTTATACTTTCATCTCTACGAGTGATTCTCTTTGAACTTCTCCCCTTTGTAAGGCCTCAAGTTTGGGGGATAGCCTTTCACCATACATTGTATTTACTCTTGCTGTATAGAAACCACTCCAAACCTGAGTGGCATAAAACAACAATTTTAGTGAGCTTACAGATTCTACGGATTAGGAATGTGAATATAGTACAGTGTGGGCAGCTTTTGTCCAGGTAAGGAAAACACTGTGGCAGGGACCTGGAATCATCGGAGGAATATTTACTCACACGTCTAGCAGTTGATGCTGCTTGTGGCTTGGGACTGTGAGCCATAGCATGGATACGTGGATTCTCTATATGGCCTGAGCTTTCTCACAGCATGGTGTCCTCAGAATTTTTACACGGTGGCTCAGGGATACGAAGGCAAGTAGCCAAGGAAAACTAGGCTGAAGCTCCATGGCCCTTTTCTCTGACCTAGCCATGGAAGTTCTACTGTGTCACTTCTGCTGCGTTCTACTGATGATAAGCAAGTCACTAAGGTCAGCTAGGAGTCAAGAAAACTGACCTTCCAGTGGGAGGACTGCCAAAAAATCTGCTAATATCTTTTAAAACCATCACAGTTAACAATTCTGATGACTGTGTCTACTGTTTATGTCTACTCCTAAGACCTATTTATACAGACTGGAAAAGGGAGGACAATTTGGACAGTGCCTCCAGGGTGCAAGATAAGCCTGGGAGTCATTTAATGTGCCTCAGGAGAAGACCTGGCCCCACAATGAGGTGGCTCTCTGTAGAATTCAGAATAATCATTTCTTCTTCTATTTTTCTTTAATAGTTTCATTGAGATATTATTCCCATACAATACAATTAACTCATTTAAAGTGTACAATTCAATGGTTTTTATCATTTTCATAAAATTGTAGAACCATCACCACAATCAAACTTATACAATTTTACCATCACCCAAAGAAACCATGTATCCATTAGAGGATACTCCTCATTAACCCCAACCTCAGCCCCTGCAACCACTAACCTGCTGTCTATGCATCTGCCTATTCTCGCTGTTTCATATAAATGGCATTGTAGGCTATGTGGTATTTTGTGCCTGGCTTCTTTCACTTAGCATAACCTTTTCAAGGCTCACTCATTTGTAGCAATGGTTTATTACTTCTTATGATTAAATGATATCCATATTAGATGGATATGTGACATTTTATAGATCATGAACACATGGACTGTTTCCGGTTTTTAGCTATGATGCATAATGCTATGAACACTCAGGTCCAAGTTTTATTTTATTTCTTTTCTTTTCTTTTCTTTTTTTTTTTTTTTTCGATGTTTTTAGTTTTGAGAGAGAGAGCAAGCAGGGGAGGAGCAGAGGGAGAGGGAGACACAGAATCAGAAGCAGGCTCCAGGCTCCAAGCTGTCAGCATAGAGACTGAAGCGGGGCTCAACCCCGAAGCGGGACTCGACCCCATGACATCTGAGATCATGATCTGAGCTGAAGTCGGACGCTTAAACAACTTAGCCACCCAGGCGCCCCTATTTTATTTCTCTTGAACGTATATGTAGGAGCAGCATTGCTGGGTAATATGGAACCTTATGCTTAACATTTTGAGGACCTGCCAGATTGTTTTCCAGAGCAGCTGCATCATTTTACATTCAATGTTTCTGCATTCTCACCAACTGTTGTTATTATCTGTCTTTTGTGCTATAGCCATTCTAGTGGGTGTTAAGTGGTACTTCATTGTGGTTGATGGATTATGATCTTTAGCACCTTTGCCTGTGTTTATTGGCCATCTTCTTTGGAGAAATATCTGTTCAAATCCTTTACTCATTTTTAAACTAGTTTATTTGTTTTATTTTTTTTTTTAAATTATTAGGTTTTGAGTTCTCCTTGAATTCTGGAAACCAGTTCCTTATCAAATACATGACTAGTAAACATTTTTTTTCCATTCTGTAGCTTGTCTTTTTACTTTCTTGATGGTATCCTTTCAAGCTCAAAAGTTTTAAGTCAGGGGACATGCAATTTATCTGGTTTTTTTTTTTCTTTTGCCACTTATTTTTAGTATCCTCTATAAGAAGTCATTTCCTAACTCAAGGTTACCAAGACTTATTCCTATAGTTTCTTCTAAGAGTTTTAGAGTTTTAGATTTTACATTTAGGTGTATAATCCATTTCAAATCTGTAAGTGGGTGTCAAATTTTCTCTGCACCATTTGTTGAGAAAACTCTTTTTTCCCCTCCATTGAATTGTCATGGCATCCTGGTCAAGTATCAATTGACCATAATGTAAGGGTGCATTGCTAGACTCTCAATTCTCTTGTAATGATCTAGATGTACTTATTTCCTCTTAGTTTCAGCTACATAATGTATTCACCAATTCCAAGAAAAAGGAAAATGCAAACTTAACATATCTAATCATAACTTCACCATATTGATATCCTCATGGATGAGACATAAGCTAACCTGTGGCCTGAAGTGAGATTCAAATCTCCAAGTGAGTCTTCCTTCCATGTGAATGACAATCGTTTCCTAGAATACAAGGTTCCTAGGCACAGAATGAACCAGGCTGTGTCTGTGGAAAGTCTGAATTAAATCTGCCCACTTTTTTTAAAGTGACAAAGCTTTATATTAATGGAAGGGCTGATGACGTGTGCTGGTGTTAATTGGCTGCCTAAAGGCACAAGAGTGGCTTAGCTTGAGTCACTTCTCTTAGCAACCAGTTTCCTCATTGTAGTCCAGTAAAGCTGACCTCTGGCTAAAATTTTTCTACCTTTCATCTCAATTTTCGTGACTAAGTGTATACAACATATTCAATTCTCATAACCTGGTTTCAAACTCAAACTGGATTAAACTAGCTCTTCCCCAAACATGCCATTCATCTACAGACACATTGAGCCTGGCAGCCCAGTCCTGACATGAAACTCTTTACAGAAAATCCCTGTACTAAAGCAATTCAGCAGGCTTCTTTGCTGACCAATCAAGTCCTTTTGTCGAAGGCGAAGTCTAATTTCACCCTTGAAGATGAACAGCTTAAAATGCAATTCACTGGTAGGAGTAGCGCATTGAAACTCATTTAAAACGGAGTTGCGCACTGAAATTCATTTTAAAAAGAGTAATTAATTGAACGCATAAAAATGAGGTTTTGGTGAGATGATAAGTAAGCTTAAAAAAAGAGTAGGAAGTTGCAACAATAGCAAAAAAAGAAAAAAGAAAAACTAGGAATGGAACCTAAGGGTGATTAAAAGGAAGTCTTAAGTGATGGAAGCTTAAAAAAAATATTTAGCAATGTAATTACAAATATTCAGATAATGATGTATACAAGCTATTTTGCACTGCACATCTGTATTCACATAGAGTATAAAAGGCACATAAATGATCCCTGCCAGTATGGCTGCCCTAACTGAAGAATATTTCTTAAAGATAGCTAATATTCATGGGGTGCCTGGATGGCTCAGTTGTTTAAGCGGCCGACTTCGGCTCAGGTCATAATCTCACGGTCTATGAGTTTGAGCCCCACATAGGGCTCTGTGCTGACAGCTCGGAGCCTGGAGCCTGTTTCGGATTCTGTGTCTCCCTCTCTGTCTGCCCTTCCCCTGCTCATACTCTGTCTCTATGTCTCTCAAAAATAAATAAACATTAAAAAAATATATTAAAAGATAGCTAATATTTTAATAAAAGAGTTTCACTCCCAAAGTATGCTAATCAGAGGATAACTCTGTTCATGTGTGGGTGTCTGTACTGCCGACAAGTGTAAATTTACCCAGTAGCAGCTGTGATCAATTACTTCCAAAATTCCTAATGACCTCATGGTCCAAACCAACCTACAGACAATGATTTGTATAATTTAGTCAATTATCTGTGACTGGGGATAGGGAAATTACACAAACATCAGCCCAAATAGAAGCTATTTATTCCTGTTTAGTATTACCTTTAAAAGTTACCAACAAAATAAAAAAAGATTATTGAGACATAATATGTAGCTAATACACCCTTATAAGTTCAATATCTAGTCTCAGACAAGTTAGAAATTGCTTGGTACCTAAATTTCTAAAAATCCACTTTGCAGATTAGTTAAATATATCCCAAGTCTCTCAAACTTTACCAAGACGTGTATATAAACATGAGCGATACTAACATGATGGATTACATTTCACTCCTTCTTTCTCTTATTTGCCTATGCAGGTCCCTCAAAGTCTTACCCAGTTTTGGGGTCCCTAGTGGTATCTTATGTGGTTCATGTTCTGCTCTGACCATTTGGTTGATTTGGAATCACTTGAAGATAGTGATTCCTCACTGGCAAGATATGGTAAAACAAAAACAAAAACAAAAACACCACAACTACATCTTGGTCTCAATTAGGTCATATAGAAGTTGATACGACCCCAAATAGTTAAACAATAACTGAGACTGGCCACTAATATCTCCTCCATCCTGCTTGGACTCAAATTCCCGGGCAAATATCAAAACACAAGTTTTCCCTTGTTGTTTGTTTACTCTGGAACTCTTAACATGCAAATTGTTTCCTGATGACACCCAGTCTGCCAACTCTTCACATGCCAATCTGGGCATGACTCTTTCCCTTTGGGCTTAAGAGCAGCCCCTCCTCTATTAACAGAAATATGAATCAAAATGAGTTTACGCATAAAATCCCAGATTGGCGCATCTGCAAATGAAAACTCTCCCACATACATATACTCCCTTTCTATCTATGGGCAGAAAAGAGAGAGACGGAGCAGACGAAGGGTGAAGTGGGGAGAAAGAGACTGACAAAGAGAGTGAGGGAATGAAAGCATTCCCCCAAATCATCAATACTGAACTCATCACTTCAGAATTACTGAATAGAGGAGAAATTTTATAAAGGTAGTTTTGAAGAAAGATGTCAACTAGGAAACCTTGAGCCACTTATTAGTTTTTAGAGTGAAAACTTTTGAACCAAAAATAGGCAAGTAAACATTATTTTGTATTCCTTTCAGCACAGTGATGATATTTTGCAGTGTGATGGATTGAAGTTGTTTCAGATATTCTACAATTTGAGTGATTTTCACCCACTGAGACTCTATTCAGATAAAAGGATCAATCTAAATTCTGATGCTTAAGAAGTGTGCATGCCACTTTTCAATCGTATTTCAAGAAATCTACTGGATATACCAAATAATTCCAAAGCCCTTTTGTCCTATCTCAGCCCTTTGGGTCTGGGTTTCAGTGAGATCAAGTTTTAATTGCTCTTTAGCAGCAAGTAGAATGCAAGTTATATGCAGAAGCCTTAAGACAAACATCAGGGGAGGTGTCATATTATACCTTGGATTTTCATGTTAGAAATAACCACAAAGAAGCATTTTCATATTTTTTTCTAGTTATGGTCAGTCCATTTTGCTGAGAATGGGGAAAGAAACAGATATGTTTCAAAATGAATGGGCTTTCTAAAGCCTAGTGACAAGTTATTCACTAAGATACCAGAAACAAACCCTCCCATCCCACATACTATGTTTGTTCTATCTTAAAATGTACTTTTCAGACCTATCATCACCTCCAGTTAGAAGCATATCTCTTTTCTTTGTAACTCAACTATTTTATTTTATCTACTTTGAGAGAGAGAGAGAGAGACTGAGAGCAGGGTAGAGGGGCAGAGGTAGGGAGAGGGAGAGGGAAGGAGAAGGAGAGGAAGGAGGAGGGAGAGAGAAAGAGAGAGAGAGAGAGAATGAATGTGGGGCTCAGTGCCACAAATCTGGGATCATGACCTGAGCCAAAATTAAGAGTTGGATGCTCAACCCACTGAGCCAGCCAGGCATCCCATGACTCAATGATTTTAAAGAGTTTTTACACTGACTGATTTTACTCTTGCTTCATCTTTTTAACTCACTGAAATCTGACTTCTGGAGCATCACAGAAACTAAATATCAACAATAACCTAGCTATCCCCAAATCTAATATATATTTCTTCTTTTTAAATTTTTACTTATTTTTATTTTTAAAAAATTTTATATTTATTTATTTTTGAGAAAGGTACACAGAGAATGAACAGGGAAGGGACAAAGAGATAGAGGGAGACATAGAATCTGAAGCAGGCTCCAAGCTCTGAGCTGTCAGCAAAGAGCCAGACGTGGGGCTTGAACTCATGAAGCACAAGATCGTGACCTGAGCCATAGTCAGATGCTTACCCGACTGAGCCACCCAGGCGCCCCTAATATATATTTCTTAGTATTTTCCTGACTGAACTTCCCTGTATCCCCTTACATTGTTGGTCATTCCTTTATCCTTTAAACACTGTCTTCTCTTGACTTGATAACACTTCATATTTCTCATTTTACTCTAACAGCTATTCTGTCCTCAGTAGTCTTTGATAATTCCTCTTAATCTGTTCACTCTCGTTTCCTTTAGACCAAACAGTGGTCAGTGAAATTATGGCCTACAGCCCAAATCCTGACCTTCACCTGTTTTTGTAAATAAAGTTTTATTAGAAAATAGAGTCACTCATTCATTCGGGTTTTGGCTATAGCTATGATCAATGACAAATGGATGAGTTGAGAAGATGCAACACTGACCATACAATCCGCAAAGCCTAAAATGTTTTCTACTTGGCTCTTTATGCCAAAAGTTTGCTAAGCCCTGATGTAGAGCTCTGATATGTGTTCTATTCTATTTTCAGTAGATGACTTTCCTGAATGAGCTTGCCCTTCTCTACCACAAACATACAATGAAAGTAATATCTATATAGTGGAGAGCTTCTGCAAATTCTGTGGGTTATAGTCTCAGATCTTGTGTTGGCTATTCCCTCCTTTATTTCTCTATGTGCATTATTCATTTTTCTCTGCCTTGTTCTGTGACTGGAGAAGCTGAGCTCCATGGAATGGGCTCCCTTGCCCTTTGCTTTTAACTGGGTTACTTCATGTGGGGGTACTAGTGGGAAATGGGAAGGCAAGGGAAGAGAAAGGTCAAGGTGTATACTGCACTGGCTCCCTCAGTGACAGAACACGGTTTTGCAGTGGCTTTGTTATTTTACAGAGGGCTACATCTTTTGTCCTATAAAGTTCGTCTATAAATAAAGGTCTTATGAATCCCAGTAACAGTTCATTCCCCTTTCTCCCTTAGGCCTGAGTAAGGGATCCCTGCTGTTGCTAGCCTCAAGTGTCTCCCCAGCCTCTTGGGTTTCCTTAAACCCTACCTACATTTTGTAAGTATTTCCTTAAAATTTCTTTTTTGGATATACCTTTCAGTTTTTCCATATTTTGACATAGGTAACTACCTACTGGATATATAAACAGACATCTCATAGTCAATTCAACAAAAGATACCCAAAATGAAAGATGTCTTCACTGCCCCCAATCTGCCAATAATAGCTCTTCTTCCTATTTTTTTTTTTAATTTTGAGAGAGAAAGAGCAGTGGAAAGGGGCAGAGGGAGAAAGGGAGAGAAACTTAGGCAAACTCCACGCTCAGCACAGAGCCCGATGTATGGCTCGTTCTCAAGACTTGGAGATAATGACCTGAGCTGAAATCAAGAGTTGGACGCTTAACCGACTGAGCCACCCAGATGCCCCAATTGCTCTTCTTCTTCTACTTTTCATCCTAAAAAATGAAATCACTGCTCCAAACCTGAGTATTTATCATGAGCTCTTTCCAGTCTTTCACAGCTCAACTAGAATCAAGTCACTTTCTATTGTACTAAATTGATGCTAAGGCCGCTGCCATCTGTTGCTTAAGACCTGTGCAACTCCTGATTACTATCCCTGCCTCCAATTGCCCATCCCAGCATTCTATTTTACATAATACAACCAAATTCTGCTTTCTAACTTAAAAATCTGGACATAGCAGTCTCTTTCTTAAAACTCTTCAACTATCTCTAAAATAAAGGCTCAACCCTCTAACATGGCATACTTGATCCTCCATGTTCGGAACCTATTCCCAGCCTCCTCTCTTTCTCCTTCCTCCACTGTGTTTCATGCTCTGAGCCATATTCAAATGCCTTTTAGTCCTTTGAAGGTGCCATGTTTTATCTTGCTTCTGTGTCCTTCTCGCTGCTATTCCTCACACTTGGAACACTTTTTCTCTTAAATTCTTTTGGATAATCTCTAGTTTGCTTCCATTTCACTCCTCATCGTAAAGGACTTCCTTTACACACTCAGACTCGATTTATTGCCCTGCTATGTTTTACATCTGTGCTAAATAATACTTCTATGGTAGCGGTAATTGCATTATTTTATAATGTGTTTTATGCCCTTTTCCCGGGCTATAAACTGAGAGAAAGTAGGAGCTCCATCTATGTCATTCGCTATTATATCAAAAGCATGTATCACAAGCCCATACTTACCACAGTAATATATATTTAAAATGATTTAATGAAATTAATTTAAAAAAATGATTTACTATTTTAAATTGTGATACTTCTAGATTAAATTTCATGGCAAATATTTTATGGTACCTCACACATGCATGACATTTGTAAGGTCCTGCCTTCAATGTACTATAGAGTACAGGTGTTTGAGGTAGGTCTTTGCGACCCTAGGTAATTTCATAGTGGTCACAAAGGCAGGATAAATAGGAAATGTAACTTACAGGTATTACAAAGGAAGATGAATTAGGACTTTTGAAGTCTAAATTGCTTCCCCGTCCTAAATGAAGAACAACTATCCATTTATATGCCCTTCTAACATGACATTTCCAGAATTAAGATTCCTGTACTCAGAATACCTGATTAAGATATTAGCTGGAGCTAAAGAGAATTATGAAAGCTACAAATGTTAAACACAGAACCTCATTTAGAAAATGAAGAGAAAAACAAGTATCACCATGTACTTGAGGAAAAACAAGTCCATGAAAGAGAGGTGCCAAACTTAAAAAAGTGAAGAAACTCACAAAGAAAGGGAGAGTTAAAACAGAAAACAGAACATATATATTTAAAATAAGTATAATGTGGAGCATCTGGGTGGCTGAGTTAGCTAAGTGTCCAACTTCAGCTCAGGTCATGATCTCACATTTTGTGAGTTCAGGTCCCACATTGGGCTCTATGCTGACAGCTCAGAGTCTGGAGCCAGCCTTGGATTCTGTGTCTCCCTATCTCTGCTCCTCCCCTGCTCACACTCTGTCTCACTCTCTCTCTCTCAAAAATAAATAAACATCAGTAAAATAAAATAAAATAAAATAAGTATAATGCAAAATAAAATAAGTAAAATGCATACCTTAAGAATAATACCAGTAGACATTATTTCTTAAAGAAAAGACTTTGAGGATGAAATAAATACAAAATTCAAATTTAAACCATGATTTCTGAAGTTAAAAACTCAAAATTACAGGCTAAATAATGGAAAGAATGACTTCAAAGAATAAAATTCATGAGCTGAGGAATATTTCAAAATTGAGGGGGAAAGAAGAAAATGGTGAGAAAAATTTAAGCAACATGGAGAATAAAACTAGATACACCAGAACCCATCCACTGAAATGTTTGTACAGAGATTACAAAGAACAAAGGAAAGGGAAGCAGATACTAAAAAATGCAGACAAAAGTTTTATGATCTGATGGAAGAATTGCATTTACTCAGATTGGAAGGGGCCTTCAGTGAGGAGCAATAAAGAGGACAAAAGATCCAATTCTAGACCTGTTTCTGGGGAAATTTCTGACACATACATCAAAATATTTATCACTATTATATCAGGAAGACGTTCCAGGACAAATTTCAAACCTCCTTTTACATCCTTCCCACATGGACCTTCTGGTAGGGAATCCGAGTATTTCTATTATGTGGTATAATGGTACGTGAATTCTAATTGATATAATAAAAAGTGAGCCACACCTTTAATAACAATTTGGAGGCATTGGGGCCATGGTATGTTACAGTTCCCATTTCTCCACTCTGATTTACTGCTCCACTTTTCCTCCCAGTGTCTTTGTGAGTTATAGTGAGAAATCTATTATTCTAGCTTGCAGGAATTTTTCCACCCTTCATTCTGACAGATTCTCTCGACATCAGAAAATGGGAGGGGTGTAAATTCCCCTATTTAATTCCCATATTCACAAGAAGTTGATTTTGTAAATCATCTGAAGAACCTCTAAGTTACATTCACGTCACTTGTGGTATATAGGTAAGTCATATGCCTAGTCCCCACCCTCTAAACAGAAGGTAGATTATAAATATTGGTTATTTAGCTCCTACAAGGAGTCCTCACACCTGTAGCAATACTGGAAGATTCTGCCATGTATCAGTCTGTATTCCAGCATTGAGTAACATAAGGCCCATCAACTTGATGCCTACGAAATATATTTAAGTGTAGCTGAATGCTCATTGAGCCTCTCTGATATCTCACCACCTCCCCTTAAAAGGAGATTAATGGGCAGCCCACTTTACGAAATAAGAGACAGACAAGGGTGTAAATCTTCATGGGATTATGGGCACGCACTAACAATTCCACTTACTGTCTGCAAAGTTTCTTCTATGCAGTGGGAATTCCGTTAAAAAAAATTAGTAAATTTGGTTAATTCTCTCTTCTTGGTTAATTTATTGTGGATCACAAGGGGAAGACTCTGCCCTTCTACATTGTAGAGAGTTGTGTTTTTTCCACAGAAAATAATTCTCAAAGTCTAACCCTTAATCAGACTGAGTTACATCATTGAAACTATATAGCAAATGGTACTTGACCCAGAATGACACAATGGTGGGTACCTTCTGGTTCCTGGTGAAATAAGCGTGTGCATAGTTGGTGAAGTGAACATCATGACAACTACATTAAGTTCTAGTGAAATGAAGTTTGTGCATTCTAACTGCAGGTGTTTGCAGCTCTGAAAAGTCTCCAGGCTTTTGACTGGGATGTCTTTTGCTATCATCAATTCAAACCACTGGGCCCAAATTAGCTTTAAAGTTATCTCCCTGACCAAGTGACTGGAGTCATCAGATAACATCCTCCAATACGGAAAGTAGTATGCGGGTGACAATATCGATAATTTCAATTATATTAGCACTGGGCACTGAAGTACTTAACAGAACTCACAGTAATGAATTTATATCTACTTATTACGTATGCAGTAATAGTGAGAAGACATTTAGAGGCATCCCTGAAACTTTTAGCAGAGAGCTATTGGTTCTTTCCCTTTTCACCCTCTCTCAGCTAGCAACTAGCCTGATGTTTGCTTCTCTACTCTTACAATGTGACTGAAGTAGTTGTGATTTCTCTAGTGGCATGTGTTTTATGGTTACCATGGATGGTGTCATAGGAGGATGATGTAAAAACTGATCTGTACCACATTTTTCCCTTTAATGTCCTAAGTTTTTTTTTCCTTTTTTTACTTTAAATTTTATTTATTTATTCAAAGAGAGAAATAGCTGAGGAGGGGCAGAGAGAGAAGAAGAGACAAAGAAACACAGTGTGGGACTTGAACTCATGAACCCATGAGATCATGACCTTAGTCAAAATCAAGAGTAGGGCAGTTCAGATGACAGAGCCACCCAGGTGCCCTAGTTTGTCTTTCCTTTTTAGGAAATATGATGCTTCAATAGACTTTTGTGGGTTGCAAGTAGGAAAATGTGTTTACATCTCTTTGATATTTGATCTGCTATGTAATGAAAAGAGAAGTTTCAAACAGTGTAGCTACCCATGGCTGCCACAGGATATTTTCTTTGTTGCTGGTAACATTTTATACAAGTGGATTGTTGCCATTCTCTATTTCAAAAGGCACCTTCAAACTTGACAGCGATAGATCATTTTGGTTCAAGAATTTACCTTCCACAGTCTAAAATTTCACTCTTAAAATAATTTTGACTAGTAACTTATGTAACTTCTCTTTCACTTGACAAGACACAGCCTATGTGGATAATAAAGGACTGAGTGTGGTCATAAAATTTATGATACTGCTCTGTGTCAGACACATCTTACATGCCACTTCAAATTCTCTTGATCCCACTTATCTCTACAGCCCTTGTCCCCTGGTTCCAACAGCCTACTCCAATAATTATACCAGTCACTGCTGAAGTTACCAACTTTGTGTGGCTACATGCAGCATAACACAACATGACCTCACTTCATTTTCTTTACCATGTGCCTCTGGCCTCCCACCTGGAACTTTCCTGTTGCCACTGAGGTATGAGATCAAAGCATAATCCAAAACTATGGGGAAGGTGAAACTCAGGGAAAAAAGCTTTAATGAATGGGATTGAAAGCCAGTGAATACAATTTCAACTACTTTTCCCTCCTACTTCCCTCCCCCCTACTTTTCCTACTTTCCTTAATCTCAGAAGATCACTTGTAAGAAAGTCCATTGAGATTGAATAAAAAGATATCTGATACCAAGTGGAGGCCAGTTTGGTAGTCCTTCCTCATATTGGCTCCTCCTCCTGATTCAGTCTTCATTTCCTCATCCTTGTTTCCTTAGAATTGCATTCTCAAATAAACTAGCAGCACATAAGAGTTCCCTCAGGCTTTGCTTTTAGAGAATTCAGACTGATAGTATGTCCCACAAGCGGTCCTAGAAAACAGACGTATTCCATGTTTTTTTAATGGAGCCTGGGAGTTGGATTACTCATCAGATTAATAACAATAGGGATGAAATTTCTGGCGATAGGTGAGGTGGTAATAGCTCACGTAGTGCAATGGCATTATAGGTAAAAAGGCTTCTTTTTAAAACATCTGGTTAATTGGGATAAAATGCAGTTTGATGGTGAGACTGTGGAATATATGGTTGCTATAGCAATTGAACTGTATGAGGCCAAAGCTCATTTAGAATGACTGTAGAGTAGGCTGGCTTCTGTCACTGGCATTGAAAGCCTAGCAAAAATGAAACAAAAGTCTCAGAGAAGCCAAGTGACAATGGATGGCATGCTGTAAAAACCAAAGGGACTCTCATTGCCAACAGCTGCAAGCAGGCCAAGTCCAGACACACACACACATACACACACACACAGACACATACTGAGTTACATGATATTATGGAAAATATGGTAAACAGTGATTAGATATTTGTCAGTTTTAGGGAATTATTATTTCTTTTTTGATTTTAAAAAATACTTTAGTTATAATAAAAGGAACCTTATATTTTTGAAATACATATTTTAAATATTTACAAATAAAATACCAATGTCAGAGATTTGCTACAAAATGATCAGGTGGTGGGACTGAGTAAAGATATATTTAGTTTTTTTTATTTAAAAATTTTAGTGTTTATATTTGAGAGAGAGAGAGAGAGAGAGAGAGAGAGAGAGAGAGAGGGAGTGCAAGTGTGGAAGAGACAGAAAGAGAGAGGGACACTCAGAATCCGAAGCAGGCTCCAGGCTCTGAGCTGTCAGCACAGAGCTCCATGCAGGGCTTGAACCCATGCACCGTGAGATCATGTTCTGAGCTGAAGTTGGACACTTAACTGGCTAAGCCACTCAGGTGCCCCAGTGGAGAAATATTTAAAACAACATTTGTTATGGGACTCCTGGGTGGTTCAGTTGGTTAAGCATCAGACTCTTGTTTTTGGCTCAGGTCATAATCTCACAGTTTGTGGGATCAAGCCCCATGTCAGGCTCTGCACTGACAGCACGAAGTCTACGTGGAATTCTTTCTCTCCTTTTCTCTCTGTCCTTCCCCTGCTCACTCTCTCCCTCTCTAAGTAAATAAATATTAAAAAAAAATAATACAACAACTTTTGTGATACACTGATTATGGTTGAAGCTGGGTGATGGGAGCATGTGTCTTCATTTTACTATTATATCTATGTCTCTAACTATTAGAAAATGTCCATAGTGTGTATTATTATTTAAGAAAATCAGGCTGAGGGTTTGTTTGTAAATGTAGCAGCAATGACAGTACCCTGTGACAAAGCTAGGACTTTGATGGAAAAATAATGGGTTCCTGAAATCTGAAAAGGGGTCATATGGTGTATAAGCCTGAGAATATTATACTCACAAATTCCCCTAAATCCTCCAGGCCAACAGAAGCAATCTCCTCCACTTAGAGGTATATACCCCAAAATAATTGAAAGCAGAGACTCAAAGAGATATTAGTACATTGATATTTATAACAGCTTTATTAAAAAATAGTCAAAGGTAGAAACAACCCAAACGTCCACTGACGGATAAACTGATAACTAAAATGTGCTATATACACACAAAGAATATTACTTAGCTTTCAAAAGGAATGAAGTTCTGATACATGCTACAACGTGATGAAACTTGAAAACACTATGCTAAGTGAAATAGCCAGATACAAAGGGACAAATAAGTGTATGTTTTAATTTATATGAGGTAGCCAGCATAGTCAAATTCCTAGAGACAAAAAGTAGAATAGTGGTTATCGGAGACTGGGGGATAGAAGAAAATGAAGAACTATTGTTTAATGGGTATAGAGTTTCGGTTTGTGATGATGAAAAATCTCTGGAGATAGTTGTTGCTGAATGTAATTCACGTCACTAAACTGTACATTTGAAACAATTAAAATTCTAAATTTTATATTATGGATATTTTACCACAATAAAAAATTATTTTCTATGACTTAGGCTTTTTGTGTCCTATCTTAATAAATCTTTGTGTAGTTCAAGGCTGCAAAGATAGTATCCTATAGTTACTTCCAGAAGTTTTATCATTTTATGTCCATGTGTATGATTCATTTCAAGTTATGTTTATACAGTACAAGGTAAGGGCCAAAGTTCACTTATATCCATATGATTATCCAGTTATTCCATCTCCATTAATTGAAAAGTTTCTTTTTCACATTGAAACACGATGGCACATTAAATGAAAATCAATTGGTCATATCTTATTCCATTGACTTACATGTTTACTCTTATGACAGTATCATGCTATTTTGATTACTGTTGATTTACCGTTAATTTTCACATCATATAGTATAAGTATTCCAACTTTGTTGTTTTTCAATTTTTATTTTTTTAAGGTTTTTATATATTTTTTGAGAAAGAGAGAGAGAGAGAGAGAGAGAGAGAGAGGCAGAGCATGAGTAGGGAATGGGCACAGAGACTGAAATACAGAATCTGAGGCAGGCTCCAGGCTCTGAGCTGTCAGCAGAGAGCCCAACATGGGGCTCGAACTCACGAGCTGTGAGATCATGACCTGAGCCGAAGTGGGACGCTTAATCAACTGATCAACCCAGGTGCCCCCCAACTTTGTTGTTTTTCAAATGACTTTGGTTACTTGGGTTTCTTTCGATTTCTACATAAATTTTGTAGCCAATTTGTCAATTTCTACAAAGACTCTGCCAGCCATGGCTTTTACTAGAATTATAATGAATCTATAGATAAATGTTCTTAGAATCAGCATATTAATAACACTGAAACTTAAAATCTATGAACAAGGTATACTGTAATTATTTAGTCTACAATTTCTTTTCTCTAAGCATTGCTTTATAGTTTTAATGTAGAAATTGTATACCTATATGTTTAGACTTTTTCTAAGCATCTCATATTTCAGATACAGTTTTCAATTTTCAATTTTTTATTGTTGGTTTATAAAGTGCAGTTTAATTTTACATGTGATTTTGTATCTGCAACCTTGCTTAACTTATAAATTCTAATATCTTTTTGGAGATTCCTTAGGATTTTTCTAAGTACACAATCATATTGTGTACATTTAAGACATGTTTAATTCTTCATTCTGATTTCTGTGACTTTCCTTGCCTTTCTTTGCCTTCTCACACTGTCTAGGTCCCCTCACTAAACTGTTGAATAGAGTGGTAGGAGTGAACATCTCTGCTTTGTTCCTGATTTTAGGGGTAAAAATCCACTATTTTACAAATAATATGATTTTTAGCTGTAGAATTTTTCATAGTTCCCTTTATCAAGGTTGAGGAAGTTCCTAAAAGGACTTGCTAGTGGCACCAGTGTGGCTCAGTTAGTTAAGTGTCCAACTTCAGCTCAGGTCATAATCTCACAGTTCATGGGTTTGAGCCCTGCACTGGGCTCTGTGCTGACAGTTCAGGGCTTGGAGCCTGCTTCAGGTTCTATGTCTCCCTCTCTCTCTGCCCTTCCCCTACTCAGGCTTTGTCTCTCTCTCTCTCAAAAATAAAATAAAGATTAAAAAAATTTAAAGAACTTGCTAGTTTTCTAAATATTTTCATCATTAAAAGAGATTGGAATGTATCAAAGGTTTTTTCCACACATGATACTAAGATAATACTATGGTTTACAGCAAAGGAGCTAGCAGGAATGCCCTGACATGCCTGAGCCATCGCAACTTAGATGGGTAGAGTAGGAAATAAGGAAAGAAAAAAAGAAGGCAAAACAGCAACTAGGAAGGAACATGCTAGTAGAGGGCACTGTGAGGTCAATTAAAAGGGTGGAAGAATTTGAAGGAGAGGAGAATCACTTCGGAGATAACAGATTTTAAGTCAGGAAACTTGGAGGCAAAACTCGAATTAGGTATATGGATGTACTAATTTCTATAATAGAAGATTCAGAAATATGTAAAGAAAAAGAAAGTAGATCTGTTTGTAGGCACATTAGAGTCACAGAATCCCAGATTTTAAAAATACTTTGTAGTTTATCTAGTTTATTGTCCCATTATATGTTTGAAAGTTTCCCGCATCAGTATGGAGCATGTTTTTTAAGCATTAACATAATTAGTGATAGAAATTCCCTCTATAGTACCTGTTTTTTTGCATATTAAATATCCATACTGCTTCTACCTTTAGGCATTATTCTACTCTTTGGACCTAGTAGAATTCATTTGAAGCCTGACACAGAGCTGCTTTGAGAATACTGAAGAACAATTAAAGATATAAAATTAGGGGTGCCTGGGTGGTTCAGTTGGTTAAGCATCCAAAATCGGCTCAGGTCATGATCTCACAGTTTGTGAGTTCAAGTCCCACATCATGTTCTGTGCTGACAGCTCCGAGTCTGGAGCCTGCTTTGGTTTCTGTGTCTCCCTCTCTCTCTGCCCCTCCACCATGCTTGCTCTCTCTCTTTCTCTCTCAAAAATAAACATTTAAAAAAGAGCTATAAAATCAGTAGAACTTTGGTCTGTTGATGAGTGATGATAGGAAAGAGTACAAAGTAATGTTGAATTTCCTAGTCTCAGTAGTGTTGATATATTATCCACAAGAAGGGAGATAAAAAACTTCTTCGTTTGAGGCGGTAGTTGCCACTTCATAGTAGACGTAGTAGTAGTAGTAGTAGTACCACTACTACTGGTGACGTTGTTGTTGTTGCTACTGCTTTAGAGTTTGTCAATGTCAGAGTGCCTGTAAAACAATCAGATGAGCTGCCCAGGAAGGGACTAGGGAAGTAAGTCTTGCTCCCCTTCACTTAATGCGATTGATGAAGTAGGGCCCTGGGTGGCTCAGTCGGTTAAGCGCCTCACTCTTGATTTTGGCTCTGGTCATGGTCTCACTGTTGGTGGAATTGAACCCCATGTCAGTCTCCACACTGACAGCTCAGAACCTGCTTGGGATTATTCTCTTTCTCCCTCTCTATCCACCTCTTCCCTGCTCATGCATGATCTATCTTGATCAAAATAAATAAATAAAACTCAAAAAAAAAGGAAGTGATGAGGGCACTTCTTGGGCATGATTGCTTAATACTAATGCTTCAACATCTCTGAAAAGGAGGTAAAACACCTACCTCTTAGGGTGATTGTAAGAACAAAATGAATTAACATGTTCAAAGTGCAGACTCCACTTTACATAACCACTATTTTTATTACTGTGAATAACAAAAATATTTATGGAAATATATGTAATATAAATGTAAGTAATGTAAAATGTACTAATCATAGTAGGAAATATATATATTTTATATTATTTTGAAGCATTAGTATAATTATAGACTCATGTCAAATTTCCTTCCAATATTTTCAATAGTCGAATTGACCCATTCCTTATTTGGTATCATAGTCACTGTGCAATTCAGAAAATATTTTTTGTTTCTCTTTTCAGGCATGTGGGGAGTTTATATCTTCCCATCACTGCATTTGTTACTGAACATGTGGGTTGCTTTAGCTGAAGAAATGTGAGTAGTACATGATGTGTCATTTCCAGACTGAATCACCATTCTCTCTCTCTCTGCCCTAGAATGAGGAGAGACTCTAGCTCTCCCATGTAGTGGGAACAAGAAATATATCTTGATGATATAAAGCCACTAATCATTTTTAACTGCAGAATAATCTACATAATGTCATCTTTCTTGATTAATACTGAAATGTGTCCCTAGAAAGGCCATACCAAATCCTTAACATAAAGACTGGGAAGTGGGTGGTGAGGAAACTATTATCAGAGGCTGTAAGAATAGTGATCTATGTTATGTAACATCTAATCACTTGATAAAACTGTTGACATAATTGTTAAGATAATCTGGAAGACAAATTATATACCTTATGAATTTGTAAATCAAGAAGTAAATATTAGAAAAGAATGCAAACGCATGTTGGCTGTGTTTGTCGCTAGCTTTGATAAAGTACTACAAAAAGAGATTGTCTCTGAAAAAGACCAGCTGGTTTGCAAGCAGGAATCAAGGGAAAGAGTGAGAGTCCAGAAAGTTGGGGACTGTAGGATTAGAAGAGGCGATTGCTTTTTAATGTTAATTGGTAAAATATACATCTGAGAAAGGCTTGGAAAGACAAAGGCCAATTAAAACCTAGTCTTGTGACAGAAATCTAATCAAAGGTATGCTTTTCATATCCACTATTAAAATCTCTGAACAAATTAAGATCTTTCAGAGAAAAGACCCAATTAAGATTTTGACATCCAGTAAATCCTTTCGATTGGACAAAATGGCTCAAGAAAAAGAGAATAAAGTTATGACTTGCCTACTGCTCAAGAAATAAGCAATTAAGTTGAAAGAAGGAGACCTGGGGAAGAAAAAGCCAAGAAATATAGCAAATCTAATAAGCAAGTCCAGAAACAGACTGTGGTTATGGCTTTCAGAACATGGAACTGACTAGAATTAAATACATAACAACCCTAATAAGTTTCTTAAAAGAATGTTACCGCAAAAGAGACTGAAACCTTCATGACTGTTTAATACTCACAGTGACTCTTGGAGTCTCAGCCTTCCCAGGGGCAGGAGACAGAAAACTCTAACGACCCCCAAGGAGAGATATTCTCCAGTGCTTACTTCACATGTGTGCAAGGAGGACAATGGAAAAGGAAACATCTTCATAGTTTGCAGCTGGAGACCATGGAGAGCACTGAAATGGACATACCTTCTCCATAGCAGGATCAGGGCCTAGTCAAAGAACATTTTACCCACTTGCATCCCCTCCAGCTTTCATCCTTATATTGTTCCTCGATATATAAATAATATTGGTGTGGGACATACCATTCATTCCTGTGTTTCATTAGTTCATAGTTCTCTAGATCCAGAGTGGCTATGTGTAGAAATTCTAAAATTTCAGCTAAATGTATGAGAATATGAAATTTGGGGATTTCATTCCTTAGAAAGATGTCAAGGAGATGTGTGTATATTTTTCATGCAAAAAGAAGACATCAAATATTTGGTAATCATCAGAGCAAACTGTGATAGTCATTAATGCTCTTCCCTAACATTCCTTGTGGTCTTTTCAGATATTTGACAAGATTACATCTATCCCATTCCTTGAAGCTAAAACCGTGTGAATGGTTTTAGCTAATGAAATGTGAGTAGAAGTGATGTGTGCTGCTCTCAAGAAGTTATAAGAAAGGGCGCCTGGGTGGCTCAGTCGGTTAAGCATCAGACTTCTACTGAGGTCCTGATCTCGTGGTTCATGGGATCGAGCCCTGCGTTGGGCTCTGTGCTGACAGCTCAGAGCCTGGACCCTGTGTCAGATTCTGTGTCTCCCTCTCTCTCTGCCCCTCCTCAATGCACACTCTGTTTCTCTCTCAAAAATAAATAAGCATTTAAAAAAATTTAAAAAATAAGTTATAAGAAGCTTTAAAAGAAGTAGGAGATATCAGTGAGAGGGCAGAGGAATAAGTTCTAGGGATCCAGTACACAGAATTGTGATTATAGTTAACAATAATATACTATATACTTGAAAGGTGTTAATAGAATAGATCTTAAATATTCTCACCACAAATAAGAAACGGTACTTGTGTCACATGATGGAGGTGTTAGCTAATGCTATGGGGGTAATCATTGTGCAATATATAACTATGTCAAATCAACACGTGTACACCTTAAATTTACACAATGGTATATGTCAATTGTATCTCAATAAAGCTGGAAATTTTTTAAAAATCAAAAACTAAAAGGGCGGGAGATTCATAATTCTCTGCCTTTACTTTGCTCAAATAGCTCTAATGTTTAAGGTAATGGCTGCTACATCCGAACTGGTCCTGAGTTGAGACGATGTGGAGTAGAGTCCCTAGCCAGCCGACCAACCATTCACATGGTACATAAGTGAGAAATATATTTTTATTTTATAAGTCATCAAAATTTGGAGCTTGTTTTTACTGCAGAATAACCTAGTCTACCCAATTAATTAATTGTAGTTAAAGCACTATTTGATATTCTTTAATCTCCTTTAAAGACAATGGTGACTTATTCATTACAAAGTATCAATTTAGAAACAGAAAAGTTACATTGTACATACACTATTAATTCAGAATCATCTTCACATTATGTTTGTATTCCTCCTTGTAAAGGTTACTAAAATATTTTATTTATAATATTTACTTGGGTTAAAATGATTTATTTCCAGGATTCAGACTAATTTTTAAATTTTTGAATATTTCTAATCAAATAAAATAGCATGTATACAACTAGATGTTCTTTATTATAGGAATCACCTGAAAATAATTAAGAGCACATACTTTAAGAACTATTTTGTATGTTACTACATGTACAGATAACAAAATGACATAATATAATTGCTCAAGGAAAGCATTAATTGGAGAATGCTCAGGATTTGAAAATGACAAATTCTGATGGCAGTAGTTAAGATTTGTTTTTTTAATTTCTAAAAAGAGAACATATATGACTTGTCTGTGCATGACCTATAACCTCGATGCTCCAGTTAGAACATATATGTAGCTATGTGGATACTGGGGAGAATGATGATATATAAGTTCATGGGGCATAAGACTTACCTTGGCCAATACAGTGTTTCACTATGTCCTTGCCCATTACATCAGAAGGTAGGTTGTCAAGATGATAAAGAGCCAGAATCGTCAAATCTTGGGTCTCAGAGCTGGACAATGAGTATATGTAGAACTTAATGAGTAAATATATAAGGTTGTCCTTTCAACGATTTAACAATATTGGGTTTAAAATTTTTTCTTAACATTTATTTTATTTTTTTGAGAGAGAGAGAGCGCACATGAGTGGGGGAGGAGCAGAGAGAGAGGGAGACAGAGACTCTGAAGCAGGCTCCAGGCTCTGAACTGTCAGCACAGAGCCCAACGTGGGGCTTGAACCCACGAACTGCGAGACATGACCTGAGCTGAAGTCAGATGCTTAATTGACTGAGCCACCCAGGTGCCCCACATTTTAACAATATTGTGAATAAAGTATATAATTCTAGTTTATGGAATGCGATAGGCTAGGGAGGCCTGTTTTGGACTGTTATGGATCATGGTGGAGTAGAAAGAGCATAGCCTTTGATTAAAAAAATCAGAATCGGAAAAAAAAAATCAGAATCGGATTTAAATCCAATTCTGCTAAAAATGGACCATATGTCCTTAGATAAGTTACTCTCTTAACCTTAGTGTTTTTTTTTTTCATTTGACTACCTACCTCGCAATGTCACTGGGTAAATTATATTAGGTTATTTGAATAAGTATGTACCTAATAAAGGCTAATTACCTATGTTTTTAAAAAAGTTATTTTTTAAAAAGTTATTTTGAGACAGTGAGAGAGAGATAGCTCACAAGCAAGCAAGGGAGGAGCAGAGATAGAAAGGGAGAGAGAGAATCCCAAGCAGGCTCCATGCTGTCAGCACAGGGTCTGACATGGGGCTTGAACTCACAAACCTGTGAGATCATGACCTGAGGCAAGATCGAGAGTTGCACATTTAACCGAATGAGCCACCCAGACGCCCCTTAACTGCCTGATTTTTAATCAAATATTTGTCCCCTCGTTGGGGACAGAAGTTGTACTGAACTGAAGCATCCCTGCATATTTCTGTCCATCCAGAACCTCAGAATGTGATCTTATTTGGAAATAATGTCTTCATCAATGTAATCAAGTGAAGATGAGGTTATGTTATTCTAAGAAGAGGAAACCGTGAGCACCCACATAGGGAATGTGGCCACATAAAGATGGAGGCAAAGATCAGAGTTATGCTGCCACAAGTCAAGGAACACCAAGAACAGCGAGCAACTACTTGAAATGTTAAGAACAGATGAGGAATACATTTTTCTTCAGAGCCTCTAAGAAGCAACCAACTCTGCCATCACCTTGATTTCCCACTTTGAGTGTCCAAAACACTGAGAGAATAAATTTCTGTTGTCTTATGCCACTGAATTTATGGTAATTTGTTAGTGTAGTCTTATGAAACTAACACAGAGGTAATAAAAGCATGGGAAAAAAAAACATGTTTAACATGGAATTCTCAGTGATCTACCAAAAGGGTGGTACAGACAGTAAATAAGCTATAAAACTATCTGTTTTGGAAAAAATAAAAATATTGAAATATCTAAAAATTAATTTTAAAATACAACAAAGAAAATAGTTCCAATTTGAGTATTGTCTCTCTTTTGGAATATTGTGGGATGGTAGTTTCTAATTAATATAAAGAAAACATACTAGGAGAACTCTTTGAGAATTTCTTTTTAAATATTCCTGGATAAAGTTTGGTGGTTCCATTATCTAATTTATAACATCAGTGGACTTGGGGAGCAATGGAGAAAAAAAAGATGAGGCATTATAGTGGATGATCATTCTAATTTGAATGAATTACTCTATTCATTCAACAGATATTACATAACTACTATATGCTAGGTACTGGAGGTTTAATTTATACAAAATTTCTGACTTTAGGGGATCACAATATGGAATCAGAAATATGCTGTAAATAACTAAACAAATGGATAAATATTAATATGTGTGAATTAAAAAAATACAAACAACTATAGGAAAATATAACAGGTGGACTTCCTCTATTCAGATGAGAATTCTCTTTGGACATGTTATTGAAGGGATGAGAAGTAGTTAACTAGATAATGGGGGATATACACTATTCTTTGTTCTTTCTTGAAAGAACAATATCAGCAAAGGTCCCAACTTAGGAAGAAGTATGGTTCAATGACTGAAGTGATGGAAGGGTAGAATAATTTTATTGCAGAGAACTGAGTGGTGGATAGGGGATCATGAAGAGTGACGATAGCAGATAGTAGCATAGGATGTAGCCAGAGCCTATAGATCAATTTAAGGAGATTTAGGTTCATCCCTACAGAAATGGTAAGGTATTAAAGGATTTTAGTGAAGAAATAAAATTTCCAAATTTGCATTTTAAAAGGTCATCTTGAAAAATTCTAAAAATTCTGTATATTATGCATTTTATTTATAACTATTGATAAATAACTATTCAACAAATATTAATTGAGCATCTACTCGTTGGGATACATGGTCCCACCTTACTTGATGCATAATACTGTGTCTATAAAGCACGGGATATATGTCTTGTATATATTACAAAAGCTATACAAAAGGAATATTATAAAGTTTGTTTCTTCAGATTTCATTGCATTTCTCAAAATGTGCCTTACTTGAGCATTTCCCAAAGGGTTCAATAAAACAGACTGCTGGGACTTATCTCCAGGTAAGTTTCCAGTGACACAGATGCTCCTGGACCTGAGATCATATTTAGAGAATCACCGGGCTTGAATTCTAACTTCAAAAATTACGTTCAAACTCTTCAAACTCAATCCTAACAAAAAATGGTCAAGATTTCAGGAGAGTGCTCCTTAAACTACAATGTACATGCAAATTAACTGTGAATGCTGTCCAAAAACAGGTTGTGATTCAATTATTCTAGGACGGAGCCCAAGGTTAGGCATTTCTTTTCTTTCTTCATTTTTTTTGTTTTGTTTTGAGGGTAGACATTTCTAAAATGCCCAGATCATGCTAATTGTGCCGGTCCATGACACACCCTTTGAATAGCAATGTCTAGCGCAGACCAGTAACCTTGGGACCATCAGGAAACTTACTAGAAATGTAAAGATCGCAGGTCCCTCCCCACACGCTCTGAATCAGAATTTGCAGCTAAATAAGATTTCCTCTGGGATCTCCATAGGTGATCCCCGAGCCCTTTAAGGTATAATAAGCTCTGTTATAGGCAAAACAATGGAGTCACCTAGAGAGATATAAAAAAAATTCTGCTGCCTGCGTCTCACCAAGAGAATTCATTATTTGTTTGGTACTGGGTTCAGCCTGGGCACTGGGGGTTTTAATGGTCCCCAGGTTATTTTAATATGCATCAAAGTTTGAGAGTGATTTTTCTAAAGCTTTGCTTTTTGAAATATGGTCTGTGGAGCAGCAGCAGAGGCATCACCGGGAAGTTTGCTAGAAATGCAGAATCTCAGGTCCATCCCAGATGCACTGCATCTGAATTTTCCTTTGAACAAGATCCCCCACTGTCTATTACAGCTTGAGAAGAGCTGTTCTAAAGCTGTGCTGCCCAATACCAAGAGAGCAGCTACTAGCCACACATGCCCATTCAGTTCAAGTAACTGACATTTTAAAAATTCACTTCCTCAGTTTCCCTAGCCTCCTTTCAAGTGCTCACTCATCACAGGTGGCAGAGGTGATCATATTGGACAATGTAGATCTGGAACATTTTCGTCACAGCATAAAGTTCTACTGGTTAGGACTGGTGGGAGTAAAGCGTGCCTGCATTTAAATCATTGGGCAAAGCCAAGTTTAAAATAGATACAGAAAGCTGAAGATAGACTATAGTATCTGAAATAGATACCCATGGAAACATATATTCATACATCTTTATACAAAGCACATTATAAGTAAATGAAATTATTTCTTAAAATTCTGCCCCTGCTTAGGGATCACGAGGGTAACTCCTATGCATAGTCCATACAGAGGAATTATTTTTCATAAAAGTGTAGCTTTTACATATGGTGTATGGGAAGAGAAAACTTTTCTTGTTTTATATTCTGGAAAGGCTATTTCTTTCCAGCTCCCATTCATGCTAAAGGCGTCTTTGAACTATGCTCAGGCAGCTCTGCTCTTACAAGGTGCTTCAGGGAATAGGAATTTACTTCCTCTACTTAAGTCAGGAAGATAACTAGGAAGCTTGCTGATTTAATTTTTGAGAAAGGTCTTGACGTTTTGCCTCTATTTGCAAAAATGTCCTCAGGGGTTGAGTGACTCACCAAGCCAGCCATCAGTACCATCCCAGGTATGCAATGGGGGGCACGCTTTGTTAACATGCAGCATTGATCGCTGCCAGGGTCGGAACTCCAGACACACTCATATTTCTGGAATGAAGGATGTTTGGAAGTCCTCTTTTCCTTTTAATTGTGAGATCTGAAATAGGGACAATTTGTTTTAAGGCACCTTTAGGCATTCCTATGTAGCATTATTTAGAGTTTGACAGTAAATGATCTGCTGCTTAAAAATTCCTTTATCAGGAAGGTTTTCATCCCATTCTAATGCTGTGACTTTGAGTTTACAAGTAAATCTCTTGTTTGCCTTCTGGTGAAGCACACTGCTCTTAAGGAGCAAAATTAAATAATGAGATATATTTAGAAATTAAATTTTTTTATTTAAAGTTTTTTTTTAATGTTTATTTATGTACTTTGAGAGAGAGAGTGTGTGCCCTAACAGGGGACAGGCAGGGGACGGGCAGAGAATGGAGAGATAGAGGATCCCAAGTAGGTTCCGTGGGGACAGACTGATGTGGGGCTCCTTCTCACGACTATGAGATCATGACCTGAGCCAAAATCAAGAGTTGGACGCTTAACTGCCTGAACCACTCAGGCACCCCAGAAATATTTTAAAAAGACCATTTACAGAAAGCAAGTTTTTTGTAGGTTTCATTTTAAAAGGATTGTTAGACTCTGACATTTAGAGTGTAAGTGGGAGAGGAAACCAAGAGAAGATACTTTCCTTTTTAGGAATAATCACTTTATTTCCTTGTAATTTAAAATATTTCATAAACCCAAGTAGGTGAAGGAGATAATTTGAGCTTACTGAGTGCAAGTTTCTTTAAGTTATTTCTGCAAATTACAGATTTATAATAAATATTTATAGACCAAATCTTAATAGAAATTTGAATTTTAGATAAACATTAAAAGAGAATGCACAAAGACTTAAAATATTCACTAAAAGATATGCATACACATACATTTTCAAAGGATTGGCTTTGTCCCCTTATATGGGTATGTATGCTGAATAGGAATGAGTTCTATGTTTAAACAACAGTCATAGAGTCTTACACTATTTTACAAATATTCTCTGCTTTACGGTATATGTATATGTATATGTATATGAATTACATAATTAATAAAAATCAAAACAATGCAAGTTGACAAAAGAAGTACAAATCTTATTGGATTATCCTTTTTTTTCCATACCCAGAATAATGCTGATTTTCACTAGGCAAGATATTTGGAATAATGAATGTTTCAAATCTGGAATGTAATTTTCCAGATAAACCCACACCTTCCTGATACTAGATATTCCCCGAAACTCAGCTGACTCAACTATCATTGACTACTCAATAATGTTTCCAACAGATGAGGAAAGAACTTCAAGAAAATGATCAGATTGCTTAACTATTATTTCTAAATAATAATATGCCAACTTGGTTGTGGGTTCAAGCCAAAATTTTTTCTAAGTTTTCAAACAGTTTCACCTACATTTCTAAAACATAACCATTTGCTCTCAGGCTGAAGGAAATAGATCTCTTGGATTTTTTTTTTTTTTACATTATTGTGTGTTTGCATTGGGGATTTATTGTGCATACCTTTAAACTAGGTGAAGGCAAATTCCAAACTTACCTCAAGAAAAGAATAAGCTCCAAGTTGTCTTGTCCAGAGTCTCTTGGTTCTTGTAATGATGTTTGCTGCTTTTATAGGGAAGTGGAGTGGAGTGGTACAAAGCCAGGTGCCTGGATCTCATCTCAGAGTCACCTAGGGAAGTTTATAAGTAATAATGGTGAACCACAAGGAGGAACTCTTAGAAAGAGAAGTTACTGATAGAAGTATTATATTGAAGGGCAGAGTATAGGGAATAGGAGGAGAATCACCACAAAATGAAAAGAGAAGCTGGGGCACCAAGCTGGTTCAGTTGGTGGAACATGTAACTCTTGATCTTGGGGTTGTGAGTTCAAGCCCCACAATGGATGCAAACCTTACTTAAAAATAATCAAACAAACAAATAAAATGAAAAAAGAAGCTGAAATTTTGGACATTTAAATCATCACTACTAGAAACTGCCACAGAAAAATGATATACTGCAGAGTTACACATTGAAATAGATACTGGCAATACCCTGTAAATAAGTTATGCTATAGATTTCAACCATTTGACTGATATTTACATGAATGTCTTGTGTTATACAAAGGGGCAAAGCCTTCATGCATGAAGAGGGAATTAGAGCTCAAAAGATGGTGGGGTCAGGCCAGTAATATATAAGGAGAGACATGGGCCAGATGGGAGCTGTTTGATCTAGGGAATATGGGTAAATATAGAGAAATCAGACACTGTGAGGCAAACACAGAACTGCAAGTGGTTTATCACGAATGCAGCGTACAGGTGTAAGAAATGGCAAGACCATATGTAATTAGAGAGATAAGCAAATGCTGGATTTTAAGGAAGAAAGATACCACGCTAAGGATTTTCACTTCATCCTGAAAGGTATAAGAAAAAAATGATGATGGTTTATGTTTTAGAAAGATCATGTTAGTAGTAACGTGTATCATTCTTTTGTCCCCAGGAGATCGAGGTCTAGAGAAATCATATCTCCAAAATAGGAATCTAGATAATATTATAACTGGAATTCAAACTCCTCAGACTCACTTCTGGTTCAGTGTGGGATATAACTATCTTACATTGTGTGATATGATATGACTGTCTATTTGTACTGGCAAAGGCAAAATTAAGCCAATAACCTTTCCTCATTTAAATGCAAAGGAACTACCTATATTTAAAAATTCCTGGAGACTTGGGTTGTATACGCATAAATATATTTTAAACACAAGTATCTAATGAAGTGTATATATTTAGTATATATTTATATACTTAATGTATGAATATTGATGATGAAGATATAGAGCATGTAAAATTGCTCTATTTCTCTCTCTGCAAAATCATTTCAGAAGTTGACCTTCAGAATTCATTAGCATCATTACTAATTGATTCAAGTATTGACTTATGTGACCTTTAGTAACAGCCTTAATTCAAATACTAAATCTAGCAGATGCAGAACACTCTCTCAGGCAACTTATTTTGTGTTGTTCAGTTTTTGTTATAGAAATATTAAAAATATACTGAAGTGGAGGGAATAATATAACAAACCACAATGTGCCCATCACCCAACTTCAACAATTAACTCAATCTTGTTTCACCTAAACCAGTGATCTTCAAACACAGTCAACTTTGCCCTCAATTGGAAATTTGTCAATGTCTTAAGACATTTTTGGTTGTCACACTGGTAGAGAGGGTGCTACTAGAATCTAGTCGGTAGAGGCAGGAAAGGCTGGCAAATGTTCCACCATGCACAGCTCTCCATGACAAAGAATTACTCAGCCTCAAAGGTCAGTGGTGCTGCTGTTGAATATCTGGATCTGGATCCTAACTCACTCTGTCCCTTTTCAGCATTATTGTTAAGCCCCAAACATCATATAACTTGATCCATAAATTTTTTAGTGTGAACATAAAAGATTAAGAGTTTCTGAAGCATTTAAAAACATGGTGAGTAGGTTATTTTTGCTTGTTTGCTTCCTTGTTTCTCAAACCCATACCTAGCTAGCCCCAAAGAGGCTTTATATTCCAAAGAGCTGGCCTCTGTAAACCATATTTCTCAGTTTCTGTTGCCAGCTAAATTCTTGGTAGGTTTGGCAAATATAAGTCAGTGGATGGAGAATGCTTCAGGTGACATCTTCAACTATTTTCCGAGTGGATCCACCTCTTGCCTATACTCCACCTCTATTGAGTTGAATGGTGTCTGCCACCCCCAAATTCATGTCCACCTGGAACCTGTGAATGTAGCCTTCCTTGGATATAGGGTCTTTGCAGATGCAATTACTTTAATATGAGGTCATACTAGAGTTGACTCTAAAGCCAATGATTGGTGTCTTTATAAAAAGAAGGACATTTGAACACAGAGACTGAGAGGAGACAGACACACAGAGGGAAGATGGATATGTGAAGGTAGAGGCAGAAAATGGAGTGAAGCAGCAATGAATCAAGCAATGCCACGGCTTGTAGTTAACTACCAGAAGCCAGAAAGAGGCAAAAAGAATTCTTCCCCTGGGCCTTCAGATGGAGCATGGCCCCACTGACACCTTGATTTCAGACTTCAGGACCCCGGACTGTAATGGAATAAATTTCTGTTATTTTAAGCCATTCAGTTTATGATAAGCAGTTATGGCAGCCCAAGGAAACTAATACACTACCCCTCCATGGTCCCAGTTCCTAGTGAGTGGCACCTGCTGTGATTCCAGGTTCTATTCAGAAGCACTAGCTCCTCATCTCCGGTGTCCTTAAGACGAAGTGGCACCACACAGTTGGTAATCTCTGAGTTGACTCACGATCCCCAGTTTCAGTTCTTCTAATATCTTTATAACTAGTTCTCTATATTAAATACCTTATAATGAACTACCTGGTGTGGATTCTTTTTTCCTTGTTGACTCTTTTTACACATGGAAAATATAATACAAAATGTAGTAATTTGTAGAAAATACTTATCCTTGGTTAGTACTTGAGTCCCTTTTAACTTCCCTGTTAAATAGAATCTATAGGCTGGCTTCTACACAAAAGGATTATTTTGATCTATTTAATATTTTGCATTTTTATGTGAAATCTGATCTAAATCAACCTGCATGAACATTATCATTTAGCACTTTATATTTGGGCAGTACTTAGCAAACATGTACTAATTAGTGAAAGAAACAGTAGTTTTACAGAACTATAACGCCAAACTATAAACCAGGGATCTGCAAACCTTTTCTGTAAAGGACCGGATAGTAAATATTTTAGGCTTTCTAGGCCATATGGTCTCTATCACAACAGTTCAACTCTGCTCCTGTAGTGTGAAAGCCATCATAGACAATATGTAAAAAAGTGAGCATGGCCGTATTCCAAAGAAACTTTATTTACCAACAAAGTTAGTAGGCTTGATTTGTCCTAGAGGCCATAGTTCGCTGATCCTACTATAAACTATATAGACTTTTGAATGTGAATGCATTTTTTCCATTGATATCACAGATACACACCCCATGCATCTATATCATTTTATACACAGAGAAAAAATATACTTTCTTTCTCTTAAAAAAGGCAATTTTTCAATGATCCGCTAGTTTCGACTCTCTCAGTATTTCATTCTTTGAAAAGATTGATATCTGGGAAAATAGTCATTAGGCCAAAACATTAGACCTTAGGGATAAACCTACAGAAAATTGATTGAGTGAACAGACCAACTTACTCTTTTGCAAAGTCTCCATATACTCTTATTTAGAAGGATGAATACTATCTCAACAACCAGCCAGGATTTATTTTCGTCAGCATCAAATTTTGGTTCCATTCTCAAACACTCCCCCAAAACAAAATCAAATATTCTAAAAGTAAGCAGTTTTGGCCACACACAGATAACAAAGAACATATAACTTACTTATATTTCCACTAGACTTCGATATTTTTAAGGCATGTTCTAACTTGTTTTATTGTTCTTAACATCCAACTTAGTTTCTGTCTCCTCATGGTAACTCATCAAATAATACTGAATAAATGAACATAGTATTCTAAGATGATGAAATATGTGTAGTCATATGTCACAGAGAATCTAAGATTGGCTATTTCATAAATATAGAAGTTAAAAAATTGGCTTATGGGGACAGAAAATAATTTGTTTCAAAAGAGGAATCTGAATGCGGAGAGAAGTGCTAACAGGTGCTAATTTACATCGAGGTCAATTCTCTTTGAATTGAACGGTTTCTCTCTGTCCTCAGCAGGCAGATCCAATCTCCACAGGTACATAGAAGTACCCAGTTATACTCTGGGGTTAACCAAGTTGGATATCTTGGTAGACTTTAAGAGAATTTAGAGTTGAGAATTCCTTCCAGGTGCCTGAATGTCATACAATAGTCCACAGTAACCATGCATGTAGGCAGCGCTGAACAGGCTGCTAGTTCCTGAGTAGCTAAATTTGTGACAATTTGTGAATGAATCACCATGCCCTCCACAGAACTTGGCAAATGGATCAGCGCTTCTGCATCTGGCATTGTACACAATTTGCATATTGTGGAAGTGGAGCGCTTTGCAATCTCTCAAGCCCATCTCATTATGGCATGATGAGCTCATAGCCATGTGCTTTCCATCTTTAGTTTTAATTTCAGGGCAGCCGCAGTTAAAACCTAAGGACATACGTACATAGCTTTTAGATAATGATTGGCTAAACTGTTTTTACTTTGGTACACTTAAGATGTTAAATTAAGGACAACTAGACAGTAACTCGAGTGGAAAAGAGGACACGCAAAAGTTTTCCCTCAATATCAGTTTTTAAAAAATAAAATAAATTTAAGAATACTTGAGTTACTTCAAATGAGAAAAGTACTGGAAATGGTTATTAAAATTTAAACTACCTCCATAATGTACATTTAGTTTCTGTAAAACACTGTTAACAATCATAAATTCATGGGAACCATGTGCTAAAAATGTATTTTGAAAATATAACAGTGGTTATATTCTATTCTTTATGCAGCTTGATTTTGTTATTATTTAAAAACAAGAATAAATGAGCATATGGGAGTAGGGTGAGGGAATTTTTTTTGCAAATTTGTTTAACATGTATATTCAAAATTAGAATTAAGAGAGAATTTAGATAATGTGCCCTGGTGCTAGTATTCATTACACCGATCGTGAGACACATAAAGTGGAGGAGCATATAACCATATGCTGTCCATTACTACTAGAATTCTAAATGCTTTGACAATTAATGTTTTATTAATGCATCGCAGAACCAGATTCAGGCTTTGATATTCAGCTTCCCTATAGATTCACTAACTAGTTCCCTAACTTTCCTCCTGTGATTGGTAATTTTAAGAATTAGAACTTTGAACTTAATGGATTTATTATGAATATATTTTTGTGATATGTGATTTCAAAATAATTTTGAGGATAGATTACTAATTAGAATACCCAGATCAACAAATGGTACTGAGAAAACTGGACAGTTACATGCAAAAGAAGGGAACTAGACCACTTTTTTACGCCATAACCAAAAACAAACTCAAAATGGATTAAAGACCCAAATGTGAGACCTGAAACCATAAAAATTCTAGAAGAAAGCACAGGGGATACTTTCTTTGACATTGGGTGTAGCAACATCTTTCTAGATATGTCTCTTTAGGCAAGGGAAACATAAGCAAAAATAAACTACTGAGACTATATCAAAATAAAAGTTTCTGCACAGCAAATGAAATAACCAATAAAACTAAAAGGTAACCTACTGAATGTTAAATGACATTTGGAAATGACATTTCTGATTAAAAAAATTACTATCAAAAATATATAAGGAAATTAAATAACTCAACACCAAAAAACTCCCAAATAATCCAATTAAAAAGTGGGCAGAAGACATGAACAGACATTTCTCCAAAGAAGACATCCAGATGGCCAACAGACACATGAAATGATGTTCAATATCATGGACCATTAGGGAAATGCAAATCAAAACCACAATAAGCTATCACCTCACACCTGTCAGAAGGGCTAAAGTCAAAAACTTAAGAAGCAAATATTGGTGAGGACGTGAAGAAAAAGGTACACTGCTGGTGGGAATGCAAACTGGTGCTGTCACTGTGGAGAACAGTAGGTTACCCAAAAAATTAAAGATAGAAAATATCCTACAATCCAGTAATTGTACTACTGGATATTTACCCCCAAAATATGAAAACATGAATTCAAAGGGATACATGCACCCTTGTGTTTACTGCAGCATTATTTTCAATAGCCAAACAATGGAAGCAGTCCAAGTGTCTAACGACAGATGAATGGATAAAGACGATGTGGTACACACACATACACACACACACACACACACACACACACAGTGGAATATTATTCAGCCACAAAAATGAAACATTCCCATTTTCAACAACATAGATGGATGGATCTAGAAAGTATAATGCTAAGCAAAATAAGCCAGTCAGTAAAAAATAAATACCATATGATTCCACTCATAACTGGAATTAAGAAACAAAACAACTGCACACAAAAAATAGACAAGCCAAGAAACAGACCCTCAACTATAGAGAACAAACTGATGGTTACTAGAGGGGAGGTTGGTGAGGGGAGGGGTCAAACAGTTGAAGAGGATTAAGAGTACACTTATTCTGATGAACACTGAGTAATATATGGAATTGTTGAATCACTATATTGTACACCTGAAACCAATATAACACTGTATGTTAATTATACTGAAATTAAAATACATGTAGAGAAAAAAAATGCTCAGAGTATTTTCATAGCATGAGTAAAAGAAGAAATATAAAAATGAACCAAAACTTTATCTTCAGCAGAGGCACGTGTGTGACTCAGATGGTTGAGGGTCTGACCCTTGATTTTGACTCAGGTCATGATCCCGTGAGTCCCATGTCGGGCTACATGCCACGTGTGGAGCATGCTTAAGATCCTCTCTCTGACCCTCTCCCCAGCTTGTGGCCTCTCTCTCTCTAAACTTTTGTAAGCTAATGAAATATTTGTCTGAAAAAGATCAATGTGGCCAGTTTATTTGGTGTCTTCAGTTATCCACAAATGTACTGCAGTATCTTTAAAAGTCAACAACTACTTTGTTGTTGGACTGTCACATAGCCAAATTACTAAGTGTTATCTATTCATGGAATGATTTTGGTGTTGTGGAAAAGAAGAAAAAAAATATATATACATATATAGATACACAAGGACACACTTTTTCTTTTTACAAATTGCTTTGGAAATGAAAACTAGAATGTGGTCAATGAACGAATGTTTTTACTTAAACTAATTTGACTGTTTAGACAGTCAAACAATTATTCATTTTCTCACACTAATTTTTATACTGATAAACATAGCATAACTGCCTTGACCTTGATAAAGTTAATTTTGTGACTTTAAGTTAAGTATATTAGGCCTCTGCTTCTCCATGTTTAAAATGAGGAATCTGGACATGCTAAACTATTTCATATTTAATTATAGGGTTATTTATAACCTCAGAGGGGTTAATTGTAGAATCTCCTTCATAGAGGTATTATGGAAATTAAATGACATCATATATTTAAAGCATTTAACACAGTTTCTAACACACAGTACATGTTTAAAAATTATCAAAGTGTTATATAAGATTTTCAGTTTAGGTTTATAAAAACATGAACTAAATTATTAATTAATTAATTAATTTTGAGAGAGAGCGAGCATGAGCAGGGGAGGGGAAGGGAGAGAGAATTCCCAGCAGGCTCCACACATCAGCACAGAACTCAGTGTAGGGCTTGAACCTATGAACTGTGAGATCATGACCAAACCCAAGAGTCAGAGGCTCAACCGACTGAGCCACCTGGGTGCCCCAAAACATGAACTAAATTATAAAAGGAATAAATGGGCTCACACAATTGCTCACATTAACAGGCCTTCATTGGATATAGCTGTTCAAAAATCTCATTGGCACTTAATCTCTCAGACCTGCTTTCCTTTGTATTGGCTTTATTGTCATATAGGGCTTTGATATGACAGGAAAATATCAGTATTTACAATCTATAGTTATAGAAGAAAGGAAAGATTTTTCCTTGCAGTTCTGGCAACAGGCTCAGAAAGATTCCTGACTGGCAAATCAGTGAGCCCAGGGAGAAGAAGAAGTTCTCTGAGGAACATTAACGGATCCCTCTGAGGGATGGTATGGTAGGGTTAGCCCTGCTTTCAAACTCCTGGGCTAATAAGCAGGATTACTCAGAATAATTGTGGGGTCATTCAACAAAGAGAGACTTAGTTAGAAGACAAAAAGACAAGTCCATTATAGTTACACCTTATTACTACAAAGATAATTGTAGTGAGGGGTAAACTCAGTCAAAAGTCTCCAGCTGAATCTTTCTTCCAGCATTTTATTTTCTATTATTCTGTTATGGGTTGTCGCTATATTACCCACGGTTCTGCTTTGTAGCTTATACTGGCTGGTTATAAACATTAAAATGTCTTGTACTTGGGGTGCCTGGGTGGCTCAGTCGGTTGGGCAGCCGACTTCAGCTCAGGTCATGATCTCACAGCCTGCAAGTTTGAGCCCCACATCGGGCTCTGTGCTGATGGCTCATCAGAGCCTGGAGCCTGCTTCAGATTCTGTGTCTCCCTCTCTCTCTGCCCTTCCCCTGCTCACGCTCTGTCTCTATGTGTCTCAAAAATAAACATTAAAAAAAGTTTAAAAAAATGACTTGTACTTAACTAGGTCATTTACTAGAAGTTAAATTCAAAAAAGGTAATTTTTGACAAATTTGCTCCAGGTTATCTAAAAAATACAATGAGATCTAATCCTAGTTGAGATTCCATTAAGGAAGTGATAATTGCAGAACAACTACATTTATTCAACTACATGCTATAAATAAATAATTATTTCAACATCGAAACCTGGGATAAAAGTAATCTTTGATGATTCATAAATAACATGGAACAGAGGTTAAAAGCATGGGTAAAAAGGCTGCCCTCTTATTTGGCCTGATTCCTATGTACAACTGCCAAAAAAGGAGTGGTTCTGCAGCCTCAAAGTACAATGGGTACCTTAAGTGTTAAACATTCCACAGCCATTTTCCTGTGAAAGAAAGCATTTTTCTCATCTCATTCTGTAGTCAATAGAATCTCAGTTAAGAATTCAGAGTAGAGCCTACTCTTTAGGGTTATTCACGGATATTTTCAGCTAAGGTAGGATTCCTAGTATCCACATGAAAAACAAATGATAGAAGAGTGAAATTTGATCATGTTGGTGTTGTAACGGCATTCCGATGGAAGACACAAATGTAACATTTAATGCTGTAATTTAAAACAAACAGAGATCTCTTCTTTAACTTGATCCACTTACGTGATCATGATTTTTCAAAATAACCTTTTAACTTGGAAATAATTTCAGGTTTATAGAAAAATGCTAAGATAATACAAAGAGTTCCCATACACTCCAAATTCAGTATTTCCTACTATTAGCATCTTACATTTATTATGGTACATTTGTCATAATATCCTTCAAAAAAACTTTAGGTCAGCATTCAAAAAGTAAAATCAGGAGTGCCTGGCTGGCTTAGTTGGTGGAACATCCAACTCTTAATCCCAGTGTCGTGAGTTCCAACCCCACGCTGTGCATGGAGCCTACTATTTACAAAAGGAAAATTATATATTATATTTCTGGTTAAAGATGGTGCAATAAACCCAATTTCCATAAAATCATCCCAAATGAAGAAAAGAAATGAAACAGAAATAGAGAGAATTAAATATTTCCAATGAATCAATAAACAACTGTAACCTCTAGTTACAAGTTTTAAACTACAGCTATTCTTATTATTTGTTGCAGTTATGTTCTATAAAGTCACTGCACACAATGGGTTAGTGAATTCTGAATTATTGCTCCTAGGGGAAATACAAAGTTTGATTCCTGTGAACTTCTGGCCACAATTTCACCATCTAATCAATATCCAACAGTGTTTTATGTATGTTTCCACTTAAAGACATCTTATTTTATTTCATTAACATCGCACTCATGGCCAACATCACTATGACTCATGTCTGAATGAAGCTTATCTAACATGTGTATTTTCTCCACAAGGCACACCATAGCCTTTTTGCACTTAGGAACACTAAATTGCACTTCAACACTACACTTTAGGGCCATTTTAAAAAATGTAATCACCATCAAAAAGCACAAAAGTAAGGCATTAAATAGACTTCAAAAAGGACACGTGTTTACAAGTATGAGAGCTGAAGCAAAAAGGCTGAGTGTTGCCTTGTTTGACCTCAGCTAGGAACATGCACATTGGGCAAAACTCAGATTTTTCATCACTCTGCACATATCTGTGAATGACTGTGGAATCACTCGGTATATTGATTTTGAGGTTACAAATAAATATTATTGAGCAGGCAATTTCTCAAATAGAGAATTTAAAACTAATGTGTATTACGAGGCAATGAAATCTGATCCCAAAATATGGGTGATTTAGGGGGTGGCTGAGAGGTTAAACCCTTCTTCTGGCAAGATACTGATTTATCTAAAACTATGCAGCTCAAGTTTCCAAGATTTTGCTAATACTCTTGTCATGAGGGTAAGAGATCTTATAAGTTAGGCAGCCATAGGAGAAGGAAAATGCTTCTTTAAAGACCTTTTCCCAAGGTTAATTGTAAGTTGAAGTGGATGAAGGAATAACCATGCAGATAGACACCTTGTCTTATCCTTTTTATTATTAACTCTTTCATTAATGTTAAGGGGCACTCAAAGACTGCCAGACCTCTGGAGAAATCCTGTATCATGGAAAAAAGACTAAGCAATATATATTAACATATACCAGAGAGATAAATAGAAGAGGAATGGGTAAATGAATTCTGAAGCAAGAAGAGCAATTTAAGAGATAGAAGACATTTAGTTTTGAAGACCTGTTCATTAGATATCTAGTTTCTGGTCCAGCATATAAGGAGTCTAGAAGTTCTTATTCCATTCCAACAACAAGGAAAAAGCTGAACAAATAAAAAAATTAGCATCTCGTCCTCCATCTGTCAGAGAGGTGATGCCACAGGACAAAGTGTATGCACTCCGTGTATGAGCCATGAAAGAAGTAATTAATAAGCCGGACTTCATTAAAATTAAAGACCTCTTCTTTGCCAACAACACTCTCAAGAGAATAAGACAAACCACATACTTGGGGAAAATATTTGCAAAAGACCTATCTCATATAGGATTGTTCTCGAAAATGTACAAAGAACTCTTAAACTCAACATTAAGAATATAATAACCTGGGTGCCTGAGTGGCTCAGTCGGTCGAGTGTCTGACTTCGGCTCAGGTCATGATTTCATGGTTCATGAGTTCAAGCCCTGCATTAGGCTCGCTGCTGTCAGTGCAAAACTCGCATTGGATCCTCACTCCCCCGCCGCCACTTGTGTGCACATTCACACACATGTGTGCTTGCACTCTCTCTCTCTCTCTCTCAAAAATAAACATTAGAAAAAAAGAATATAATAAATGAAGTAAATAATGGGCAAAATATCTCACTGCATATGGTAAATATGTCATTAGGAAATTACAAATTAAAACAATAACGAGATACTATTATATGCCTGTTAAAATGACAAAAAATTCCAAAACACTGACAACACTAAGTGCTGGCAAGTAAGCGAAGCAATAGGAAGCCTCATTCATTACTGATGGGAATGCAAAATGGTAGAGCCACTTTGGAGGATAGTTTGACAGCTTCTTATAAAACTAAACACATTCTTACCATATGACCCAGCAATTGCATTCTTTGCTATTTGCCCAAGAGGGCTCAAAATGTATGTTCACACCATGACCCGCAAATGGATGTTACAATAGATTTATTCACAAATGCCAAAACTTGTAAGTAACGAGATATCCTTCAGTAGGTGAATGGATAAATAAACTGTGGTACAAACGGACAATGAAATACTGTTCAGCACTAAGAAGATATGAGCTAACAAGCTGTGAAAAGACATGGAGAAAACTTAAATTCATATTACTAAGTCAAAGAAACCAATCTGAAATGGCTACATATTTTATGATTCCAACTATATGACATTCTGGATAGAAAGAACTGTGGAGACAGTAGAAAGATTACTGGTTGCCAGGGGTGGTGAGGGATGAACAGGCAGAGCACGGGGGATTTTTAGGGCAGTGTAAATACTATGTATGATACTGTACTGATAGACACATGTCATTTTACATTTATCCAAACCCACATTATGTACTATACTAAGAGTGAACCCTAAGAGAACTATGTTCTTTGAGTCATTATGATGTGTTGATATAAATCTATTAGTTCTAACAAATGTGCCACTCTGGTGGAGGATTCTCATAATGGGGTAGGCCATGCATGTGTAGGAGTAGGAAATATATGGGAAATCTCTGTACCCTCTCCTCAATTTTGTTGTGAACCTGAAACTGGAGAGGAAAGCTTGTAATTTGCCAAGTAAGTAAAAATAAAAGGCAAAAATTAGAAGTAAGATAAAAAAGATAAGAGAAACAGGAGATAATTAAAAACGAAAAATATATGCATTTTTAAAAAATGTATTTGTATATAGATCGCTGAGTTGACATAAGGGTAAGAACTCTCTGGATTTCCCAAAATGAGGTATAGGCAAGAACCCTTGGTGATAAACAAGCACCAAAGCTTGCTTTCATTTTAAGTATCCTAACATTGGACAGATGAAATATCATAAATATATCATCTCAAACAAAAATGAAATTAAATTAAGGGCATTTGGCTGGCTTAGTCAGTGAAGCCTGCAACTCCTGATCTTGAGGTCATGAGTTCAAGCCTCACAAAGGGCTGGAGCTTACTTAAAAAAAAAAGTGAAATTAGAAATACATTTTTGGAAAAATGAAAAAATAATTAAAAATCTTTAAAATATTTCCAAAACCCATAGGTCAAAAATATATTAGAATAGAGATAATATTTATAACTGAATGATAAAAATATTTTAGATCAAAATTTGAAAGTTACAACTACAGCTGAGAAATGATAGCCTTAAATATTTACCCTAGGAAACCAGACAGGAGGAAAATTAATGCACTAATTATGAAACATAAATAGTTATCAAGAAACAGAAAAATAACTAAGGAAAAAAAGGCAAAGGGAAACATCTGACACAATTCTAGTAAGATCCAGCAAGGGAAAAATGGCAAAGAAGTAAATAGTATTAAGATTTACTTTTAAAAAATTACTTTCAAAGATAAAACCAGAGAAGTTGCACACACTAATCAGACAGTAAGTAAAAATATGCAAAACATTATGACAATAGATCTTTGGACCTAGCCATCTGTAGAAAATCCTCTTTTTGCTCTGTGGTAAAGGGTGATGCCTTTACCCCTAGCCCATGCACTTATTCTAACATTGCTCATGACTTAGTTGTCATGGCTTAATATCCTGTCATGACTTTAATGTCCTGTCAATATTTATCCAAGAAAGTAAATACTAGTTCTCTGCTATAGTATTTTATATGGAGATCCAGATTACTATGAATACTATCAGGAACACCACTTTGCTTGGCGACTAAATCTTGCTCCTAAGTATATCAATGACTCGCTCCAAGCTAAATAAATGGAACCATTCAGAAGTAGTAAGAGGGAAAGAAAGTACCTCATTTTGGAATGAGGACTAGGCTGTTCTGTTTTATCCCTCCTGGTAAGAATAGCTAGAAAATTCGAGGAAATTATAAAACAGAAACATCTGTTGGAACACCTTGCTGATCTCCAAAGAGCAAAAGGAAACCCTGTGGAGATAATCCCAGACTTTGTGTTGAATTTCCCATCGAGACAGTTGCTAATATTTAAAGATGCTGCTGAGAGTCTGAGAAACAGCTATTTCAGATTCATAGGGATTGATAAACAACGATGGAACTCTCGTTCTGCCAAAATGAGGAGCCCAAGAAAACATCCAGAAAGGCTAAACTAGAGATAAAATCCTGCTGTGAAATGATGCCAACAAATATAAATCTTTAGGGGAAGTCCTCATCACTTCAATCCTCAAATGATTTCCACCTTATTTCATATGTAATGCGCAGTACTAAATTAAATATAACTGGGGATAAAAGAAGCAACAAGAAACTTACACACAACCAGAGAGAAAGAATGAGTGAACAGAAAGATACATCAAAAGCACACGTACAGAAGGCAGCTAGCTACAGGAGCACAGGGAAGAGAACATACGAGACACGTACATCCTGTACAACAGGTACAAAACCCAGACTGGTCATCCTGAAAATTTCGCTGGTGAAATGATTCAACTCAAAAGATGAGGTAAAACTCTCCTGGACCTCCAGGCGAAAAGAATGTCACTTACAAAAGAAACAAATCAAGTTTAAATCTGACTTCTTGACAGTAATGTACAAAGCAAAGTGACAGAGAAATCAACATTTTCAAGATATACATGAAAATAAAGTGAGGATCAAGGACTTCATATGTTGCCAATGTGCCCATCAAGGACAAAAGCTAAAGAAAAACATTGTCATACATGCCAGACCTCAGAGGACATTGTTTTCATAAATCTTTACAAACTTACCACCCTCATGTAATCAGAGGTAAAATTCATACCACCCATTGATGAAACAAGAAACTTTAGAAAGATGACTGGTAGTGAGCACCAGATGGATTTAGTGGTGGGTTTAGAGCAAAGACACAGGTGAAGATAAAAACTGAAGACTGAAAGAAATAGAAATGTTATTGGCTGCATCAAATAGATGTAATAGAACTTTTAAGACTGAAAATTGAAATGTAGAATACGCATATTGTTTGCGATATAGATAAGATGTGGGTGGCAAGGACTAATATTTAAAGCTTACAAAGCAAACATGACTAATAAGAAGAAGGAGGATAATAATATTATATGAGAGTATTAGTTTAAAGGTAATCACTAGGAAAAAAATCTAAATAAGCCTTGCGAAGTATAAACAAACAAAAACTAAAACCTCAAATAAGAAACCGGAGAGTGAAATACCACATGTAAAATACAATGCACATTTAAACATAATATAAAATCATTGAAAAGAGAAGAATCTAATTATCAGTCATATCAGCCATCCCAAGAAAAGCAAATATGTTAGACTTGTCATCTACTAAATAGAAATTATTTTCATAGTGGCTCATGACAAAACCCAAGTCTATGCTAAAATCAAGAGACATAACTTTTAAAAGGTGATTCAATATAAAGGAATAAGAGGAAGTATGCCAGAAGACTGCAAAAAAAAAAAAAAAGAAGTAAATACAATCTTGATATTTGACAAGGGAGACTTTAGGTCATAAACAACTGAAAGGAAAGGAAAGGAAAGGAAAGGAAGGAAGGAAAGAAGGAAGGAAGGAAGGAAGGAAGGAGAAAGAAAGAAAGAAAGAAAGAAAGAAAGAAAGAAAGAAAGAAAGAAAGAAAGAAAGAAAGAAAGAAAGGAAAAGAAAAGAAAAGAAAAAAGAAAAGGAAAGAAAAGGAAAGGAAAGAAAAGAAAAGAAAAAAGAAAAGGAAAGAAAAGAAAAGAGAAAAGGAAAGGAAAGGAAAGAGAAAAGGAAAGGAAAGGAAAGGAAGAAAGAAGGAAAGAGAGAGAGAGGGAGGGAAGGAAGGGAGAAAGGAGGGAGGAAGGGAGAAAAAAGGAGGGCGGGAGGGAAAAAGAAGGCAGGCAGAAAGGCAAGAACACATTATATTTTTGAAGTCAAATACACAACATAGACATAGCAGCTATGAATGAGTATCTATGCACTAAATAACATTACCTACATACACCAGAAATTACATGAGGTGCTAACAATAATAAATAACAACACACTAAAAAATATGAATGCTTAACAGACTACTCTCAAAGCAAGTGAAGTGAAGTGAATCAGTAGAGATATGGAAGAGCTAAGCACACTCATTAATAAAGTCCATCTAATAGAGTATATATCAAATTCTGTACTCCAGTAACTGCCGATGCACATTTTTTCCCAAATGCATTTGGGACATTTATGAAAATAATTGGGTCAACAAATAAAAGTTTAATGTGTATAAATAATAGAAACCATATACTTAGTTCACAATTCAATATGTTAGAAATCAATATAGTTTTTCAACAGATCATTCTATCTGGAAATTTAAAAGTCCAACCGTGTATTTTAGATTCTATGGGATATAATTAAAGCAGTGATAGAGTAGTCTTGTCCTTAAATATTCATATCAACACAAATGGATAAGAAAACAATACATGAATTAAACACATCACTCAAAAAGCTAAAAGACAAACAAAATAAAGCGAAAGAGAGGAAAAATGGAAATAATAGGAATTACAGCAGAATGCATCTGAAACAGAAAGCTATTACAACTACCTACACACAAAAGTATTATTTCTGTGAAAAATTAATGAAATAGATATCTTCTGGAAAATCTAGCCAAGAAAACAAGTACAATTTACAGTTGGTCTGAAACAACCATTGAAACAGAGGAAGTCATCTGCAAAACTCTGCCCAAGTATACTTGAAAACCTCTGTGAAATGGATGATTTATTTAAAAATACAATTTACCCGGCACCTGGGTGGCTCAGTCAGTTAAGTGTCTGAGTTTGGCTCAGGTCATGATCTCAGGGTTTGTGAGTTTGAACCCTACATCCATCGGGCTCTCTGCTGTCAGCGCAGAGCCCACTTTGGATCCTTTGTCCCCCTCTCTCTGTGCCCGTGCCTTGCTTGCTCACTCTCTCAAAACTAAATATATCTTTAAAAAAATAAATAAAAATACAACTTACCAAAATGTATCCCTGTAGAAAAACATATTGCCAAACCAATTTCCATGGAAGAAATAAAGGAGATTACCAAAGAACTGCCCTCTTAAAAAGAAAAAAAAAAAAAAAGAGCGGCTTCAAACCCTTTTATTGGAAATCCCACAATGCTCTCAAAGAACAGATGGTGCTGACTTTACCTAAACTTTTACAGAGCATAGAAAAAGGAAAACTTCTAAATGTTTTAAATGTTTTATATTTATTTATTTATTGCTTTGTCTCTTCATTGCAGTAAGAACACTTAACATGGGATCTACCCTCTTAACAAACTTTTATGTACAAAATACTGTTAACTACAGTCACTGTGTTGTACAGCAAATCTCTGGAACTTAATTAACTTGCATAACTGACATTTCATACCTGTTAAATAGCAACTCTCCATTTTCCCCTCCCTGTAGCCCCTGGCAACCACTATTTTACTCTATGTTTCTATGCGTTTGATTACTTTAGATAACTCACATAAATGGAATAATGTAGTATTTGTTCTCTGTGACTGGTTTATTTCACTTAGCATGTCTGCAAGGTTCATTCATGTTGTCACATGTGGCAGGATTTCCTTCTTTTAAAAAGCTTAATAATATGCCATTGTATGTACATATTACATTTTCTTTATACATTCATCCATCTATTGATATTCAGTTTGTTTCCAGGTCTTTATTGTGAATAATGCTGCAGTAAACATGGGTGCACAAATAATCTCTTTGAGACTCTGATTTGAATTTTTTTGGATAAATATCTAAAAGTGGGATTGCTGAATCATATGAATTTCTATCTTTAATTAAAAAAATTTTTAAATGAAGTGACAACAGCATTAATATTTAAATCCAATGAATATTGCACAAAAAGTAAACCCATAAGCCGATCTCACTTCTTCTTAGATCTTAGAAATGGTGAATAATATTAATATATTTTCTAATATTAAACAAGACTTGCATTTTTAAAATCAACCTTACATGGGGTGCCTGGGTGGCTCAGTCAGTTGAGTAGCCAACTCTTGATTTTGGCTCAAGTCATAATCCCAGCGTCATGGGATGGAATACCATATCAGGCTCTGAATTGAGCATGGAGCCTGCTTAAGAGTCTCTCTCTCTCTCTCTCTCTCTCTCTCTCTCTCTCTCTCCCTCCCTCTGACCTTCTCCCCTGCTTGCACTTTCTCTCTCACAAATTCAAAAAAAATCAATCAACCCTACTTGTTCATAGTATAGTTTTGGGGGAGGAGGTTCTTGGATTCTGTTTACAAATAGTCTTTTTTCAATTTATACTAAGATATTCAAAATGAGATAGCATACCAAAATACCTTGAAAAAATTCCACAAACATTCCTGATAAGCAGTTAAGCTAGGAATCAGTGGGAACTTCCTTAACTAAAGCTAGATAGAAAGATGACAGATTAATGATACAGTAGATACATTAGATAGATAAATGATAGATGGATAGATACAGATGGATGGACAACACAGATGGATGGACAAAGAGACACACTTTAGCATAAAGCTAGCATCTTACTTAAGGGTGAAATATGAGAGGCACTTCTGCTAAAGGCCCAAGCAATATATCAATGCTCACACCTAGATATTAATACACTAAATATATAAACCTCTGTAATGAGAGAAAACAATTAAAATAATAAGAATTGGAATGAAGTGATAAAACTCTCTACAGATCATATAGTGTGCCCAAAATACTGACGGGACACAAATAACTAGCTAAAAATAGCTAAAAATAACAATAAATAAATAGCTAAAAATAATAATACCATACAAACAATAAGTTAATTATTAGGATATAAAATCAGCATGGAAATGTGATACAGTTCATATAGATGAATAATAATAAACTTGAAGTTATAATGGAAAATATACCCCCTTATCATAGTTACAAAAAATGTTTAAGAAAAAATTTATAAGATAGAATTATCAAAACTGAGTATGTTCAAAAATTTGTATGAGGGAAAAGTTTAAATTACCTTGAAAAACAAGAAAATACTTTTGAAAAAATGGAAAACATCAATTCCTTTTGGTCAGGATGACTCAACATCAGGAAGATGTCAAGGCTCTCAAAAAATATATAAATTTAATATGGACTCCATAAATTAACAATATTCTTAAATAAACTAGACAAATTGATCTGAAACTTTACATGGAAAATAAACATGCTAAATTATATAAAGATGAGGTAGAAGAGACTAGTCTTATCATATACGAAAATACATTATAGGAATTCCACAAATAAAAAATTTGATATTGGTATATAAATGGACAGACTGAGCAAAGGGGCAAAGCAGTTCAGAGAAAAGTTTTGAATGTTTTAATAAATAGAAGTGTAGAAACTAAATAGTCATTTACTAAGTGATGAAATTCACTCCATATGTTATAGCACACATCAGAATAAATTCTACATATATGACATCTACATTGCAAAAAAGTAGAGGAAGAAGAAGAGTAGGAGGAGAAGAAGAGAGAGGAGAAGAAGAAAGACCCAACACACAATAGAAATCTGGAAAAAGACATAAATATAGCTTTAAAACCACATAGTTTTAAATATATAATAGTTGGCCCTTAAATATATGAAAAGTTGTTAAGTATTACTCAATAAGAAAAATACAAGTTAAAACCACATTAAAATCCAATTTGTAACCTGTAGAAAAAAATCCTAAAGCATCCTGACCATATTAAGACACTGTTTACATTCCTAACACAAGTGTGAAGTTGTAGAACTTATATTGAAGTTAATATGGTAATAAAATTAAACATGCCCAGAAATCCCCCTTTAAGAAACCTATTGTGAAGATACACTTCCACTAATGTATAAGCAACATATACAGAAGATTACTTATTGCAATACTATTTATAATGATAGAGTATCAAGAACAACTTAAATGGCCATACACAGAAGACTACTTGGATAAACTATGCTACATTCACATGATGAAATACTATGTAATACCAAAGCTAAATTACATGCATCTCAATTTACAGAAATGGAGTGATCTATAGGATTTAGCAGAGGGTGACAAGCTAGGTGCAGAGCTGTATATAGTAATCTCCCTCTCATTTAAGAAATGGGAAATACTGGACACCTGGGTGGTTCAGTTGGTTAAGCATTCGACTCTTGACTTCGACTCAGATCATAATCTCACAGATTATGGGTTTGAGCCCCATATCGGGCTCTGTGCTGATGGTGCAGAGCCTGCTTGGGATTCTCTGCTTCTCCCTCCCTCTCTCTCTTCCCCTCCCCTGTTCACATGTTCTCTCTTTCCCTCTTAAAATAAACCTTTTTTAAAAAATGGGAAATACTAATATGTATTTGTTTATTTTTGCAGAAAGAAATACAGGAAGAAAAAAGACTTAATGTAAATGTTATCACAGGTTTTAGATGACAGAATGGAGGTGTGATAGATAAATGTACTATTTATGTTCTTTAGATTTTTGAATCATATAACTAGTTCACACTGGGATATATAAAAGTAAATAGGGGCACTTAGCTGGCTCATTTGGAAGAGAATGTGACTCGATCTTGGGTATGCAGTATACTTAAAATTAAAATATTTAAAAAAAGGAAATAAAAAGTTGAAAAAAAGAGAAACAAATAAACTTGAGTGTATATCAAATTGACAACATAACCATACAGAGAAAATAATTATTCGTATAATTTTAGCTCAGTAGTCTAACTGCAAAGAATATTTATGTTAGTAGTAATATTGCAATTTTGAAACAATTTTATAAATATTATGCTATAATACAAGAAAATAAATATATTAGGAAGCAACATTTCATTGTAGGGAAAAAGAGATATAAATACATAATATTTTAAACAAATCCCTGCAATAATCAATTTGAATGGGAAATAACCAAATGAACACATAATTTTGAAACATACATGACTTCTAGTTTTTCCCCTGAAAGGACCTAGAGGAAATGACACTGCAGCAACAAAGAGGTTTACAAACGAGAAAGGATGAGGTAAGCTGGGTCATACTGTGCTAATACACAAGGGAGCAATAAAAAAAACAAAAAAAAAAAAAACAAAAAAACAAACAAACAAACAAAAAAACAGTGGAATCATGCCAACAGGACACAGGGACCAGTTTATAGGGTTGAGAAAGGCCAAGTTGGGTACAGAGTGACTTTAATTTATTGTAATTAAATAAATTACAAAACAAATTACAAAATTTACCTGTTATAAAACAAATCAAAATCATTAATACAAAATGATATACACAAAACCATACAAAAAAGAAAGAGAAGGGAGGTTGAAAGATCTTCTTTATATACAAGGAATGATAGAATTGGGAAGGAAAATCATGATTTTATAATCCACATGGCAAAGATCACCAAAGAATGTTAAGACCACTGGGTTAAAAGTTCTTGAATTAGGGGTGTCTGGGTGTTTAATTGGCTCAGCATCCAACCCTTGATTTTGGCTTGAGTCATGATTTCAGGGTAGTGGGATCGAGCCCCAAGTCAGGCTCCACATTGAGTGTGGAGCCTGCTTGAGATTCTCTCTCTCTCCCTCTGCCCTTTCCCTGCATGTGTGCACATACTCTCTCTCTCTAAAAAAAAAAAAAAAAAAAAAAAAAAAGAAAGAAAGAAAGAAAAAGAAAAAACACCTTAGAAACAAAAACCAAAAAATTTCTTGAATTAGCCCAAAGCAGTAATATGGTTCACACACACATACACACATATAAAAGATTTCATATTAAATGTATATTTTATATCCTCTCTCTAGAAAAACTATGAACACTTTTTGCATTTACATGGATGATATGGAGGTGATTATTAGTCTTAAATTTTCAGTTTGAAATTTCTTAATGGGATAAATTTGAGGGAAATATATCATTTATAACAGCAATAAAATATAGTCTACCCCATTACAGATACATTTTTAAAAGGAAAGAAATTAAAGAAGACCTTAATAAATACTGACATATTACATTCATGGCCAATAAGACCCAATTTTGGAAAGATTTCACTTGCTCAGCAATTATTCTGTATTTCAACATGAATTCCCAAAGGATTTTTCATTGAAATTGACAAGTTGTTTCTAAAATTTATATAAAACAAGAAGGCTCAAGAATGGCAAGATATTCTACCAAAGGAACAAATGTGAGGTTATATCCTATAATAAATCAAAACTATTCATAGAGCTACTATTACAGAGATGATGTGGGTTTGGTGCCATCAAAGCAAATAAATAGCTCATCAAAAGATACATGCTTATACAGAAAGTGGATTTATGCTACAGTTGCCATTGAATATCTTTGAGGAAATGTGGGTGGTGAAATAATTGGTGACTCATGCAGAAGAATGCAATTTGATCCCTCTAAACTATTTTTAAAAAATCAATTGCATCATTATTAAACACTTAATTTTGACAGGCAAAACTATGAAACTTTTTTCAATAGAAGAAAATATATTTAATACATCAGATTAGGAGAAAATGTCTTAAGATACGAAAAGCACTAACCCTAAAGGAAAAGATTGGTAAATGCTAACTAAAAGCAATGAAGAAATGTTAAGTAAAAGACTACCACCAAATGGAAAGAAATCTTTGCAGTGTATGTGATTTGCAGAAAGTCACTCTAATGATATAAAGAATCAATAAGAAGTACCAAAGAGGTGAAAAATCCCCAAAGGAAAAAAACCGAAAGATATTAACAGAATCTTCATGGAAGAGGAGCTACATGTGACCCAGAAGCACAAAAAATATATATATTTCCAACCTCCTTAGTAGTCTGGGTAACAAAAATTAAAATCACAAGAAATGCAATATTATACCCATTAAAAATCAGTTAATATGTTAGCCAATAAGAAGCACAATCCATAGGTTCACCCAACTGCTACTAAAAATCTACAATGGTACAACTACTTGCCACCTCCAAAACATTTTGACATCACATAAGAAAGCTGAACATGTGCTTACACCAAATCCTGCAAAGCTACTTCCATCTATATGCTCTAGGGAGGGTTGGCTTTTTTTTTTCTGAAGGGCTAGATAGTATATATTTTAAGTTTTGTGGGCCATGGAGTCTCTGTTACAACTATTCAACCCTCTCTGATTGTAGCATGGAAGCAGCCATAGAGAATATATAAAAAATTGAGAATGATAGTATTCCAAAACAACTTTACTTATGGACACTAAAATGTGACTTTCGTATAATCTTCATGTAACACAAAATATCATTCTTCCTTTTTTTAATTAAAAAAAATATAAAAATTCTTAGCTCATGGACAGTACTTGAGCAACAGACTTGATTTGGCTCATGGATCATAGTTTGCCAACCCTACCACACCCTATTTAGACTGATCCAAAATCCAGCAGCAGGCAAATCACCTGGGGTTTAAGAAAGCAGAATATCAGGCCTTACCCAAGACTTCCTGAAAAAGAGTCTGCAATGGCCAATACATTTATGGGGAGTTATAATCATAATGTAATTTATGAAACAATACCCTAGGTAAAATGTTGCACAACTGAAAGAAGAATTATGAACTAATCGGGGTGCCTGGCTCAGTCAGTGGAGCTTGATCTCAAGGTTGTGAGTTTGAGCCCCGTGTTGGGTAAAGAGATTACTTAAAAATAAAATCTTAAAAAAAAAAGAAAAATGGACAAATTATTTATGGCAGCATTTGTTACAACTGAAAACTGATTAAAAATAAACTCATATGTCCATTAACAAAAGAATGGACAGATCAGTTGTGCCTATTCATAAAATAGAGTATTATATAAGAATGCATGCATTGACATAGATGAATATCAAATACACAATATTGAGAAAGAGAAGCAAATCACGGAATCATATCTGATATGACTTGATTTATAGAAAGTTCACAACACATTGTTTAAAAATATTTAACAATCTAAATGTCCATCAACAGATGAAAGAATAAATAAATATGAAATGTGCACACAAGCATGCACACACGCACAGGGGAATATTATTAAGCCTTAAAAAACAAGGAAATCCTGCCATTTACAAAATGGATAATCCTGGAGGACACAGTGCTAAGTGAAATAAGGCAGACACAGAAATAAATACTGTATGATCTCAGATGTGCAATCTAAAACAGACACAGAATCAAAGAACAGAATGGTGGCTGACAGAGGCGAGAGGGAGGGGGAAACAGGGACACGTTGTACAAAAGTTACAAAGTTTCAGTCATACAGGATGAATAAGTTCTGGGAATATACTGCACAGCAGGGTGCCTATAGTCAACAATAAATAATACTGCAATAGATACTTGAAATTTACCAAGAAAGTAAATCTTAAGTGTTCTCCCTGTGTGAGGTGATGAATATGGTAATTAGCTTTACTGTGGTAATTATCTCACAATGCGTACATATATGAAAACATCAAGTTGGAGACCTTACATATATACAATTTTTATTTGCCAGTTACACCTCAATAAACCTGAGACTATCTAGACACATGGGTAAACTAAAAGAAAAGCAGAAAAAATATAATGCAAAAATTAGCTCGAAATTCTGTTTCCAGCCATGATGGAGTAATAGGGACCAAAGTAATCATCCCACTTAAACAATTTTAAAGAATGGACAAAATACATGAAACCTAGTTTTCAGAAAGTAGACAACTCACAGCATAGGACAGCAATCCCTGAGAGACAGAAAAGAAATAAGGTGAACCTCATAATTGCCCCAGTTTACTGCCCTGGTGAGTATTCAACCAGGCTGCACATTAGGGAAGTACAATGGATGGTGAGCCGGGCAAGCAACAGAACTTGAGAAATACCAAAGAACTAGCAAAGCTAGGAAGGTTAGAACTCGCAAGTCAGCAAATCTGAGAAAATACAACCACAAGGAAAGAAAAGAACTGAACAGAGAAAGAGCTCAAGAGAATTGTAGAGGGTCCTAGCAGAGTCCTCAGCTGTGGACAGATCAGTGCATGAATATGAAGAAACTCCCCACCTAAGGCTGAGGAAAGAGCCATTGGAAAAAACCAGAACTATCACCGAAGATTACAGACGACCAGGAACAGTCTGCCTTCCTTGACAATGAAGAGGAAGAAATCTTGAATACTAAAAAACTAGAATACTAAAAAGGATATGTTATCAGTGGTATTTCAAGTCAGATGGTTGATTTTTATACATGTATACATATATATGTATATATATATATACATACACACACACACACTCCCTTTTTTCATACATATTATTAACTCCTTTGTCTTTTTAGAATTAAATCAATTCCATTTTAGTTTATTATTTTTATTAATGGAGATTTTTGTTAATTGAAAATTAGGATATGTGGATGCCATTTCATTAATCTAATGCTGAAGAAATGAGGAAGACTGCAACTTTTCCTAACAGCCCTGTAATTCTTGGCAAAGAAGGAAGAGAAACTTAAACAAAAACAGCTTAAGCTGTAATTGTCTCAAACTATTATTTTTTTAGTCTCTACCCTGTTGAGTTTTGCAGGAAAACATTCTATGTTGGAAAAGATCTCCTTTTATCTGTCCCTGCATCACCTGCCTCTAATGTCTCCTCCATGTTCTGGCAGGAGAAAAGAGGATCAGCAGCAACAACAACAGATGGAAGACCCATTTCCTTGGTAATGATGCATCCGTAATCTTGGGGATTTGATTGAGTTTATCAGTCAACAGCTTCTAGATACATTTGGATAAAGAATATTTTAAATGTGTAGTTTATTCAATGTCAATTTTCTGTTTTTAACTTATAACTACGGAGGGATATTAGCTTTTTTTGTCTTTTTTAAACTAAAGGCTGAATTTCACCCGGGTAGTGTTTCACACACAGGCTTACCAACATTCCAGCAATGGGAAGTCTCTCTAACCTTTGAGTTTGAGAGGGCAAAAACAATTTCTATTATATTCTTTTACTTAGCCACCCTTCTTTTATCATTCACATTTGGATTGCTTGAGAAAGAGAATAGTATTTCTTGGATTTTTCGCTTGAAAAAATCAAGGAATACAATAACCAGGTATTGAAAGAAATATCTGTAACAATTCAAATTTACAACTGCACCACAGAGTCTGGTTATACCCATTTTTTAGAAATCCACAAAGGGATTTTATTTTCTTAAAGGAAAAATTCTTTATTTGCTTAAAATGTTTCAAAAGTTATGTTAAAATAAAACACAACCAGAATATAAAGTTTGTTTGGTGCTCCAAGATACTTCTCAACATTTACTCTTAATTCTGTCACAACTGAATTGTAATTAACTCGAGGAAGCACAGTGGTAGAGAAAATCTGATAAAATCATGCTTAAGAATGAGCAAATGAATATCAATATCTGGATAAAAAAATACATTTTTGTTTATATCCTTAAAAGAAGCATCATAAACACAGTCAAATTCAATTACAAAAATACCCCTTAATAAAAATGACCCATTGGAAAAGGGATGCATTTAATTTTAAAAAGACAAAAGATAAAATTATTTTATAATAAGGAGATAGCATAGTTAACATAACCTATTGATAGAAATATGCAGTATGATAGATTGAAAAACCCCACTGGTACCAATACATTTCAGACATTTAGTGAAGTGTGTATAGATTTAAGTTTTCATAATGTACAGTCAAAGTGATGAAAAGGTATTTCAATTGATTTAAGAAAAATGTTTTAATTTTTTCCGAGTTATTTGAAAAGCTAAGGCTTTGTAAAATCATGTTATTTACTATGCTTACATCTGAAATCTATTTATAGTCACTTTGTTAATTAGATATCCAAATATTGCTTCTCAGTGACTCATGATTTTATATAATCAAGCATTCATACCTCCTGACAACTTTTGACATTCCACATTCCAGAAAAATCCTCAGTGATATCTCCTTGATATCTGCATTCAAACTGTTTTTGAGATTTCCCAGAGGATCCCAAGAAAATCACAAAGGATCTTTCACTTTGTAAAAAGGGAAGGACTAGAAATAATTAGATTTATTTGATATGTTTTGAGTTGCATGGTAAGTGTTATCAAATCAGAAGAGATGCTTAACCTTCTCTAGTTAAGGTTTGTATGAGGAAAATGTTAAAAATATTTCAGGAATTATGTGAAGTTTTTAGAGATCTATCAATGTCCTTGCTGTCCATGATATGTTCTGGTGCTGTTTTCTCTAATAATAGACAACAACAGTATAGTGTCATGGGTCATAACCTCAGTTGTTTTTTTTAAATGTTGTATGACACAGAAACCAGATTTCCTTGTCGACTGTATTTATTTTTATAATTAAGTCTTCTCAGATGTTTAACTGTGACTATTTTAAGTCTTTTGTCACCCACATATAGTTTTCTGTTTTAATCTGAGGCTTCCCTGAAAGTGCTTGCAATCGGACCTGGATGCTTATGTTTCTAAGAGACCCATGAAAAGGACTAGGCCAAGTGCTCTGAGATTTTGATAGCCTTGCTTAAGTAACCACTGAAGCGAGTCAGGATTTGCAGGAGTCTAGTGGAGAAGCTGATGAGTTCACAAGACCCCTAATTCAAGATCTAACTGAATGAGAATTAATTGCATAGGACTGAATGAACTTCTGAAGGATGATTATGGGTTTTGTGTAAAATATTCATGTTTTCACATTTTATTTTCTGAATATAATGAACCATTTTTCTTTTTTCTGGAACTAGTTATAATTTATGACAGTTGAGTAGATTATAATTTTATAAACAAAAATGAAGCATTTATTTTCTTTTTTGCCATGTCTGACCCTTCCAGAATTCAGAAACTCTTACAGAATATTGTCATTTTCATGGCAAAATAGTTGTTTGCATGGGTTTAATAAGAATCTGTTCTTGTCGATAGAACATAATTGGCAACACTGGTTCCATAACTAGGGCTTTGACTGGAATACCATATTTGAGAATGATGATTGTAGAATCAGAAGTGACCAGAGGATTTAAAGAACTAACACTGACTTTTTTTTGAAACTACTGCTTACAAAGCCCTCTTGGAAGAACCAGCCTGACACCTGGCTTATAGGATCCCCAGCGACTCAGTTGAGTAAGGAAGGTCACCTCCTTGCAGGCCCAAGTTTAAGATATTTGGGGGACTTTGAGAAGAGATGAATTTATCCAAACTTAGTAGGTACTGCAGGTGAAATCTGCTGGTGAAGCCTTGGCTTTGCTTACTTGCCTTAAGAGGTTTTTAAAAGCCCAATTTAAAACTCCTTATAAAAATTTCTGGTGGGGGACCTGGTTGGCTCAGTTGGTTAAGTGTCTGACTTCAGCTCACGTTGTGATCCCGCGGTTCATGGGTTCGGGCCTCGTTTCGGCCTCTGTGTTGACAGCTCAGAACCTGGAGCCTGCTTCCGATTCTGTCTCCCTCTCTCTCTGCCTTTCCCCTGCTTATGCTGTTTCTCTCTCACTCAAAAATACATAATAAAACATTAAAAAAAAACTTCTGGCAAAACATAATTTAAAATGCTTATGCAGTAAATTATGCTGTGCTTACGTAAATAATACGATCAAATCTAACAAGAGACATATTCTGTGATCAAGAATAATCTTTCTTTGTGATTGTCCTTGATGAAAAGGGGCTTGAATACAGAGACAAAGTTTATGTTTTGATTGTAACCTATAGGATACTATTATGGATTATCATATTCTGGTCCTGTTCATTGTCTGTGAGCTATTGTGCACTTCCTCGTAAACTGCATGGTTTGATTATCTCCCTGGAAATGGACTGAACCCTGTCACCTTGCACACGTCAACCGTTAGTAAAGTTTTAATTCTTGTAGTTTCCTTCAGTATTTAACTACAACTCTCTAAACTAGCATGTCCAATTGTTCTCCCTCCCTCCTGATTTGGCATCATTGAGAACAGAAACCTGACTGCTCAGATCCTCATCAAGCCTCTAAGTTGTCTTGTAGTTAATTGGTCCTTTCTCCCGGGAGCTGAAGAAGCATTGAGAGTTACAGCTCATTGCCTTGATACAGACATCGAAGGACTCATCCCTCGGAGTGACTACACATGGGCTGGATTTCCTCCTGGACAAGCTGCTGTCTGGGTCACTGAGCAAATGTGGTAAAATCTCCATGTCATGCAAACTCATATATGATAGGCAACCAAGACTGGGCAACATCACTAAAAGCACTGATATCTTAACTTCAAGAAACTCAGTAAGCAGCGCTGCATCATTAAAAGATTTCCATCTACCAACCTCCTGCATGATTTAATGTATTAATGTTTAATATGACACTGTTGAAGACCAGAAGATACTGGCCCTGGTAACAATACCTAAGGAGAAGACTCAGTCAGGCCCATAAGGCAGTGCTCTAGACCGGGGCCCTCATCGGTGGATGGGGGTGCCTTGAAGCAAATGCCAGGTTGTAATACGACAAGAACATAATAATGGCTGGTCTGACTCTGAAGGAGGGCCGGTTAGCCAATGACGGGTAAGACTCCTCAAGGGAGGGGCGACCTAAGACAGGCATGGTCACAGTAAGAGTCACCACAACACCTGGCTATAGGGTCACTGGGCCTCTGTGTTGACTTGTGATTTATCTTAATATCCTCCTGAAGAAGACGGGCCATAGAAAAATAGGAGTGGCTCCAGAGCTTCTTCCCCTATTAAACCAGCATATGTTGCCATACTTTACTAATAGTAAAATAATGTTGAGAATCAAGGAGATGAAATTAAGCAGTTTTATGTCGCCAACAGACCTTGGAAGGTCCCTATTGACATTTTACAAACTAAAGTAGCTACACGTATCTTCATTGATCAGTAGCAAATATTGAGCACCTCCCTGAGGTTAACATTTCACAAATCCCTTTGTAATTCTCATCCCTCGCTCCCTTATAATAAGAAAGGCAATAACAAAATACTCTTACAAAAGCTACCATAAACCTATAGATGACTACATAGGTCTTGTGACAACAATGTATGTTGTAAAGAATGCCTTGTCACTGATGTAACGTCACTCGCTACCTTTAAAAATAAAGACACTGAGACCAGCAAAGCAGAGATGCCAGAATTGCCAGGGCTGCCTGCTTGGTCATCAGACTCCATCTCTCATGGCTCTCTCATTTCATTTCGCCTGACCGTCCGTCCTTCGTGGACCCCTAGATCCACCGGAACAAGGACCCTGGCATGACACTTTATATTAATATTTCTCCTTTTTATTATTGGTATCCCTTTTTTAAGATGCCTGACACTAAAGCAACTGACCTTTGCTACCACCCCTCCACAGAACAGGAACAATGCCCAGATTAGTCCTCACATCCCTTGTTTACCTATGACAAAGCCAGACACAGACCCACCAAACTCTCATTTTTTGGTCTCATAATTAGCTGAATTGCTACCTCACTGATCAAGTGGAACACAGTTTTTTCTCTTTTGAAGCCCCTGAATTTTGGCACACCCTCAGCCTGAGTCAGCATACAGCCCCACTGTCATGGCCCCTTGAGGAAAAGAGGCTGACCTCGGAGTAAAACAGTGCATGATACATTATCTGATCAAGCTAGGGTTTCACTTCACATTCCAAACACAGTTCTTTCTAGCCTTGTTTACTCTGCTCTATAAAAAACATCAACTCTATTCATCTAACTCTTGACATCATTGCAGATCTTATGGGCACAGCATTCTCTCCCTTTTGCTGTAGTCCCTCCCTCCCCTTGCAATAATGCTTTTGAATGAAGTCTCTCCTTACTAAGAAAAAAAATCAATTGACCATATACGTGTAGGTCTATTTCTGTACTCTATTCTGTACCCTTACACTACGTGTCTATTCTTTCACCAATAAAACATAGTCTTGGTTACTATGACTTTATATTAATTCTTGAAATCAGGTTTTGAGTATCTCCCAATTTTGTTCTTCTTTCTAAACATTTTTTTTTGGCACATCTAGGTTTTTTGCTTTTTCACATAAATTTTAGAATCACCTTGTCAAATTCTACAAAAACATCTGTTGGGATTAAGAAGACGAATGCACCAACTCTCTAGATCAATTTGGGGGGAACTGACATCTTGACATATTGAGAATTCCAATATATGAACGTGACCAGAGCTCTCATACATTTGTGGTGAAAATACTCTGGCAGTTTATGTATTTTTTAACATATACTTGCTCTATTTTCCACCCATTTCACACATAGGTACATACCCAAGAGAAATGAACACATACTTATACACGAAGACTGTAAGTAAATGTTCATATCTGCTTTATACATAATGAGAAAAAGCTGGAAACAACCCAAATGTTCATCAGCAGGTGAACGCTTAAACTGGGATACACGCATACCATGACTACTCAGTAACAGAAAGGAACAATCCTCTGATAACATATAAACACAAGTACAAAAGTCAAAAAGCATTATGCTAAGTATAAGTAGCCACGCCCCACATTCTACAAACTGCAATTCAATTTATATGACATTCTGGAAAAGTTAAAAATTCAGATATGGAAACGGAGAGGAGGGAGGAATTGACTAAAAACTGGCATAAAGGTACTTTTCCAGGTTACAGGCATATGTTCATATCTTGATTTCGCCGATAGTTACCTGACTTTGTAAGACTGTCAAATTTCATGGAACAGTGCACATCAAAAAAGGGTAAATTTTATTATATGTAAATTATACCACAATAAATGAAAAAAATTAATTCAGAAAAGACCACAAAATTCAGTAGAGATTGTTTTTCATATTCTTTTGTTGTGTGATATTTGTTTGACTTTGTTGTCAATTTTGTGCTGGCTTCCTAAAATGTATTCGTTGCATCTTATTCATGCCTTTTTGTATTTTCAGTATTCTAGGTAATTAGTTTTTGGTTTTTGTTTGTTTTGTTTTGCTAAATTCATAGAAACAGAGAGTAAAATGGTAATTCCAGGGGCTGGGAGGTGGAAGCACTGCTGAGATGTTAGTCAAAGGGGACAAACTTGGAACTAGAATATGAGTAAGTTCTAGAGGGTGAAGGCACAGCACAGTGATTATAATCAGTAATAGCATATTATCGACCTCAGAGTTGCTAAAAGACTAGACCTTACATGTTCTGCATTTTCAATTTGATGATTCCCTTCTCTCTTCAGGTCACAGGAACTTTCTTATATAATTTTTCATAGTTATTACCTATTTTCACATTTAATCTTACTGTAGTTGCTACAAATTTGATGTTTGACCCACTGGATTGATGTTCTCTGTGTCTTTTCCCTGCTCCACTGCTCCCCCCTCCCTTTTTTCTTTATTTTTTTTTCCTTTCTCTTTATTTACTTTTCATTTTATTATATTTTCTTGATTTTTATCATCTATTACTGATTTTTACTTTTTGAGCCATTTTGCTTTTAAATTCAGTCTTTATTTTTGATGTCCTGTTACTTTTTAATCACTTAAGATTTTTGTATTAGTGATTTTTAAAATATTTCAGAAAATACAATTGAATCCCCTTTTTGTTATTGTTTTAAATTATCTTCTGTTCTTTTAATCTTCATCCCCACTTTTCCAATTTTCTGTTAGTTTCTATTCCTTACTCTCTCGTTTATGGCCATCTTCCCTCAATTTCTGAGTCTTAGGGGTCTATTTACGGTTGAAAATGAGATTGTCATTGAGCTTTGTATGGGTCTAAAGGATCAGAATGCTTTGCTTTAGATTGAGCAATTTGGAGGCACCTGGGTGGCTCAGTTGGTTAAACCTCTGGCTCTGGTCTGCTCAGGTCATAATCTTGTGATTCATGAGTTCAAGCCCCACAACGGGCTCTGTGCTCACAGTGTCATGCCTGCTTGGGATTCTCTCCCTCTCTCTCCACCCCTCCTCTGCTCACCTTTTAAAGTTTTTTAAATAAACTTTAAAAATTAAAAACAAAAAATAGAATGAGTAATTTGATCCCCGTCTTTATAACTGAGGATTCCTAAACATCAGACTGAGAAAGGGTATTACTTTGGGCTTTGACCTTGGTTGTCTCAGGCCCTATGTTTCAATCTCAAAGTTTCCTGTAAGGTTTTTAGAGTAGCTGCATGGATTCAGACGACTCTGTATTAAAACCAGGTGAGGCAGTATTTAGGGATAAATTAAACACTTCCATAGTGAAGAATGACTTTTGTCCCCATTAAAATTCCCATTCTTACTATGATCTTCCACCATATGTGCAATCTCCAAGACCAAATGATATCTAGGATTTTGCTAGGTGGGTCATCTTCCTTCTCAACAGCAAATCCCTCTTTACCGGTTGGCCTTTCTGCACATGTTCTAAGCTGCTGCTTCTTTGGCGTTCCATATTTCAGTTTTTTTTTTTTTTTTTTAGTTCTTTCATCCTCTATAGAAATTTCTCATTTTTAAAAAATTTATTTTGAGAGAAAGCGTGCATATGCATGCACGTTGGGAAGAAGGGGTGGAGAGAGAGGGAGAGAGAGAATCCCAAGCAAGCTCCACACTGTCAGGGGCTTCAGCTCCTGAACAGTGAGATCATGACCAAAGCCGAAATAAAGAGTCAGGCACTTAAAGTAACTGAGTCACCCAAGAGACCCTGGAATCTCTCATTTTTAAAACATTATTGGGGCGCCTGGGTGGCTCAGTTGGTTAAGCATCCAACTTCAGCTCAGGTCATGATCTCGCAGTTCGTGAGTTCGAGCCCCGCGTCGGGCTCTGTGCTGACAGCTCAGAGCCTAGAGCCTGCTTCATATTCTGTGTCTCCCTCTCTCTACGCTCCTCCTCCACCCATACTCACTCTCTCTCTTTAAAACAAACAAACAAATAAAAAAAAATTATCGTAGGGGCGCCTGGATAGCTCAGTTGGTTAAACGCCTGACTTCGACTCAGGTCATGATCTCACAGTTTGGGAGTTTGAGCCCTGCATCGGGCTCTGTGCTAACAGCTCAGAGCCTGAAGACTGCTTTGGATTCTGTGTTTCCCTCTCTCTCTTCCCCTCCTCTGCTCACACACTCTCTCTCCCTCTCTCTCAAAAATAAATAAATGTTAAAAAATTAAAATAAATAAAATAAAACACTATTGTAGATTGTAGCTTTCTTCTGATTCCTTTAATATAATTTTATATGGTCTTTTAAAAAGGAGAATTTAAGTAAATGAGCCAAATTTGACATCTTACATCCAAATTTGCTTAATAATTTTTAAAACTGATTTAATTTCAAATATACCAGTATCTATTATTCTTGGGTATAAAAATGAGTCTATCGTTTGCCACAATAAAGAGCACAGAAAAGTGTAAATTAGAAAAAAATAGGAAATTTCAACAGACATCTGCTACTAGTATTTCAGTGAATATTTTTGTAAAATTTTCTCTCTTTTCTGCTTTTCTTTGCCTCAGTTTCGTATTTCCTCTACCACAATGGATATTTACATATATGTCTATATATACACATTTGTTTCTTTAGTGTTTACATATCGTACATTTAAAAAAATAGAATGTCATGCAAATATTTCATATATCTTAAATTATAAAAGAAAAAAGAACAAAAATAATTTAATAAATTACCTCAAGATGAAAATCAAAAGCAGAGTAGTTACCCAAAGGAAAAGAAAGTGAAATAAAAAGGTATGAATATCAATGGTAGACAAAATAAAGAATCGCTTGTGTGACTTGGTAAAGAAAAAAATAATCTTTGAGAGGAATAATAATATATACACTCTTCTGGAAAGATTATGTCAAAAAAAGAGAAAAAGAGTAAAAATATAAGAGAGAAAAAAACAAATAAAAAATAAATAACATAAAAGAAAAAAGAAAACATAAAAAGAAAAGTAACCTTATATATAGTAAATGTCTTTAAATACATAGGGGAATATACCTATGAGGGATATATACATATCCCTTATAAGGGATAATATGCCAGTAGACAGGTGACCTTAGAAAACATGGCAAATATTTTAGAAAATAAACATTTATTGAATTCAATTGTGATTCAAGAGAAAAAGTAGAAAACTTGACCAATTACAAAAACCGAATACATTTTGCCATCAACTCAAAATATACTTCCTAGCTTCAGAACACCTCCAAGTCTTCCTATCCCAGAGAATTATACAGGATTGTTTTAAGAGTAAAAATAAATGAGTTAGTGTGCAATTTCAATACGTTAAACATTTTGCTATATATAAGCATGCCTGTATATATATTCATGCCTGTATGTCCAGATTCAGTGCTTCTATACACACACACCATTTCATGGATTGCACACAAACAAGTTAATTCTTCATCAAATGCAAAAAAAAAAAATCCTTCATGTTTTACTCTCTTTGGCACAATGGGTTTGTGATATTACATATATCTTTTTATATGCTATATTTGGGATTTCTCCTCTTGCAGTGTTTTTATGCTTCCTTGCTATGCATTTGTGGTATGAGATTTAGACAATACACAATAAAATTTGCAACCTAGCACATTTCATTTTTTGTTTTAATCTAGAGGAATATTAGAACCAAATGTACAATCCAACTTAAATATTAAAAGGACATTATAATGTGCATTTTTCTAGAGTAAGTTTACATCTGTTCTTTTCATAGTATTTCCCTATGTATATAATTCCTTCCCTTGTTTCATTAATATGTATATATTTAAAAAAAATTTTATGTGTCATCTTTCTTATTGCAAGTTACCACACAGAGTGTTTGAAATAAAAGGACAGGTAAGTGTAAAATGAAGCCCTAAACTCAGAAAGCAAGACTCAGTAGAAACTTACAAAGAAATTTAAAAATAAGCCCTTATATATATAAAAAAAATTTTGACTAAATTTTAACATATTAAGCCTGTAACCTTAGTAGATCACCTGATTTTTAATTAACAAACTTTCTCAAAGTTATTTTAGTTTCTTTACTTTTACTAAAAAAACTTTATAATCCATTGCTCAATTAGTATGAACTTGCTTAGACATTCTGCTTAGACATTACATATGTGCGTATATTTCTGCACATATGCAATTTGATATGAGCTATTTCTACTTAGGTAGAGCTAGTGTTTTTATAGTCTTAGGACATGATGGCTTAGGCTTTGGCTCTAAATTTCCCTGTTTTTACACTATTAAATTTGAGTGTAAGCAATTCAATGAAATCATCTCAATTACTTGATACTTCTTTATTTTTAAAGTGCTCAAATTACTACATACAGTAGGCTGCTAGGAAAAAATCTTAAAGTTTTGCTGCTTCTTTCCTTGATTTATATGGCATTGTTCTTTCTACCACATCAAGTTATTTCAATGATATCTTTGGAAGAATGTTTTACTAAATAACACGTGATTCACAGTGATGGAACGGATGCTCCAAGCATGACTATACTCTCTGATGTGTCTGCTGATTAAGGATGTTTAACAAACTGCCTCAGCTGGGGTGCAACCCACAGGCATTTCTGTTGTGAGAAGCAAATGACAACATCTCTAGCGGTAAAAAGACGACATGGTGCCTATGTTTCCCCGACAGTAAAGCTTTTATCGCTAACATTCAGAGGTCACAGAAAATGACATCCCAATTCAGCATGTACAAATTCTCAGCTTTCCCGGGGCAGAATCTGCAGCAAATAGGCCAATACATGAAGCACAATGGAGAAACATAAAAACTGCTATTGGGCTTTGGAAAATTATATGTTATCTCCAGCTGTTAATTGTAGGTTTAGTGCCTTTTGTTTTAATTCCAGAGATGTGCAGAAGTAGAACCCTTTATTAAACCCATCCAGTATTAGTCTATGAACATCTCAATTACATGTTGTTTGTTGGTAGGAAGTCAGGTTGAACTAAGTAAGGAACGTTCACTAGTAACGTATTACTGGATATAAAAAGAGATTCATGCCAAGAGCATGAGCCCCCTGTGCTGCATGGATTATTTTCCTTATTTTTTTCTTCACTAAATAAGCAACTGCCTTAATTATGTTCTAAATATGAGTGAACTTTTGATACATGTTGAGAGTCTGAGCCAACCACTCTTTTGTGATTAGAAAGCTCCTTCTACCATTTAATTCCTAAGATACAAGACATAATTCTAGTTCGCTCATTTTAGTGCCTTAAAAAGAGGTTTAACTTAAAGTATTTTAATTTCTATTGGTCATTCAGAGTCGAATTCACTAAGAGGCAAAATGAGTAACTCCAATGTCTGCTTCCAAATATGTGAAAATATTTTTGAGAGCAAAGAAGAGTATATATTCTCCCTCCCATATGTTGTCTTTACCATCTGCTGAAACATTAGCCCTTTTAATGTGAAAACCAATTGTAGTTTAAAATATAGACATCATTGGGGCGCCTGGGTGGCTCAGTCAGTTGGGCGGCTGACTTTGGCTCAGGTCATGATCTCGCGGTCTGTGAGTTCGAGCCCTGCGTCAGGCTCTGTGCTGACGGCTCAGAGCCTGAAGCCTGCTTCAGATTCTGTGTCTCCCTCTCTCTCTACCCTTCCCCTGTTCATGCTGTGCCTCTATGTCTCTCAAAAATAAATAAACATTAAAAAAATTTTAAAATATAGACATCATTCACGAAGGAATTGTTTTGGCCAGTAAGACACACACACACACACACACACACACACACACACACACACACACAACCCACAACGTTAATGTTAATGTGTTTATAGATTTAACGGATCAATGAAAATACTTACCAGAGAAGTAAAATGAATACTGTCTGACTCACAGAATATATTAACTCAACAGTCTTTCTAAATCGTTTTCATGAATTTTATGCAAAGATTAAATTTGTTAAAATAAAGTTATATAAAAAACAAAGTCAAGTTTATAAAGAGGTGATTCATCAAGTTGATATCCTGATACCACAAGCTCTATTATTGTGTTATATTGTAACTGCTTGCTCCTGTTTATTTAGTAAGTGCTATACATTTCATTTATATTTGGGGCCTATTTGTTAAGTCTTATCAGTTTAATACTTTTAAGTTTTATTTATTTAAGTAATCTCTACATACCATGTGGCTGGGGCTTGAACTCTCATAACCCTGATCTCAAGAGTCACATGCTCTTCTGAATGAGCCAGCCAGGTGCCCCAGTTTAATTTTTTTTTCTCAGTTACTAGAGTTTTGTCCCTATGTCACTGATATTAGTAAAAATGGTAGGAATACATTTCCCTAGGATTTGGATTTAAAAACAGTTTTTTAAATGTTTTACTTATGAGAGAGAGAGAGAGAGAGAGAGCGAGCATGAGTGGGAAGAGGAGCAGAGAGAGGGAGGCACAGAATCCGAAGCAGGCTCTAGGCTGTAAGCTGCCAGCACCAAGCCCAATGCGGGGCTTGAACTCACTAACCACGAGATTATAACCTGAGCCGAAGTTGGACACTTAACCGACTGAGCCACCTAGGCACCCTGGATTTGGATTCTCAATATATATGAGATAATATCTCATCCAAGTGTTTCATGTATATGTACATAGTTTCAGAGTTTGATCACTAACAGGGAAGAGAGTCAAAGTGAGGAAGGGAATATAAATGGGATATAAACTTGATGTGCAATGAGACAGAATGGATTACACTAACGCAAGCTGAAGCCCAAACTTAGTTCATCACATGCTTATTTTTCTGTTAGGAAATTGCGTGAGATGAGATCTCACAAACACTATATTATAAAAAGAATGAATCCTCCAGACAATTTATAGGCCTTACAGTAGAAAATTAGTCTTTTCTGAGACCTATAACTGCATTTCCTATGCATTATTTTTAGCCAGATTCTGATCACTGCCCTCAGTTGTCTTACCTGGTACTGTCTATACTTGATTCACAGTTCAATAGTTCAGAATCTGGCTTTCTCCAGTGTCTGACAATAAGGGAAGTCTTCTCACTTTCATCTTCTTCATGTTTTGCCTATGAAAACAAACACAGTCCATTTGACCAGATTCTGGATGGAAGCAGATTCTTACAATTCTGAATGGAAGGCATTCACTTTCTAGGTCTTTTCTGAATAGAGGGGCTAGAGTTTGAGCCACAGGAAAAGTGACTTAGGACCTTATAACATAGCATACAAAGACTCTTAGAATACTGAATGAGGGGGTCACCTGTGTGGCTCAGTTGATTAAGCGTCTGACTCTTATTTCAGCTCAGGCCATGATCCCACAGTTCATGAGATTGAGCCTGGCATCAGGCTCTGCACTGGCAATGTAGAGCCTGCTTGGGATTCTCTCTCTCCCTCTCTCCCCCTTCCCTTGTCACATTTTTTTTCTTTCTCTCTCTCAAAATACATAAATCAACTTTAAAAAAGAACAACAAAAAAAGAATATTCAATGAGGTTTAGTCAAAACCAAGAAAAAACGTCAGGAATTAATTACCCTGTGCAGATATGACAAAATGTCAAATGGATATAAAACTAGATCTACTTTTCACTTTGACAGAAGACAGAAAAGAGGATGTTATTTTCAGATATCAATCAGTTAGATTTTGGGTTAGCATAACCAAAAAAGTTTCTTAATCATCTGAACTTTTTAGAAATGAGATAAGCTCTATAGTAAGTCCTACATTACTAGAATTGTTCTACCGGGAATTATATATGCCACCCCCAGAGATATTACTGGGTATGTGATTTCTGTTTGGAAACGGAACATAAACCCCCTCTCACAATTAGGATTCTGGAATGACACTCATTCATACATTCATTCATGGGACAGTCATTTCTTAAGCCTTTCTGATGGGCCTTGAACAGATGGTAGTGAGTAGGACATATTTCCTGTTTTTCAAGTGGTTAGATCTGGGGAGAGAGACAGAATCCCAAAAAAGTGTGAGAACATGATGTAAGTATGTACTAAATAGTGGGAAAGTACATGAGGAAGTGTTCAACTCTGAGTAAAGTCTCCACAGTGTAAGAGTGTACAACCCATTTGGGAAAATGCAAAAAATAAACAAAACTACACTGTTCATACACAGAATATGAGCTGAGCTATAAGCAAGTACAGATTAGTAGACTTGTCTTTTGGTGGAACTATTAGTAAAAGTACGTATGACTTAAAGTTTGGCCAATAAGAGAAAAATTGTTAAAATATTTCATAGCAAGTAAATCACTTTAAACAGCAGGGGGCACTAAATATTAGCCATTTTGCAATATAAAGACATTTACGTGGCACTAGATGATCTAATCTTTTTATTTACATTTATATAAAATTTCAACGTGAGCAATATTGTGTTTAGTGGTAGATCTGAATATCACATTTATTTCTGTTATTCACAGTTAGTACCTACATCATATAATTCATTTTGGTTTAAAGTGCTGTAATAAGGAGACAGAACGAAGAAACTAAATGGAAGAGAAATTTAAAATTTAAAAAGTGAATACAATCTGTGTAACATAAGACTTATTTTCTGGTTTTGAACAGAGTAATAAAAAACAGCTAGAGGGGCAGCTGGGTGGCTCAGTTGGTTAAGCATCAGACTCTTGGTATCAGCTCAGGTTATGATCTCATGGTTGGTGAGTTTGAGCCCCGCATCATGTTCCGTGCTGGCAGTATGGAGACTGCTTGGGAGTCTCTCTCTTCCTTTCTCTCTGCCCCTCCCCTGCTCTCTCTTTCTCAAAATAAATAAATAAACTTAAAAAAAAATCAAACAGCAAGAAAAACAATAGATAACATGCTACTACTTTCTGTTATCAAAAGCATTGGAATAGAAGGTTTGAGAGGTTCACAGGAGTGTAAGTGTTGGGTGTGGGGTCAAGGGTCAGCCTTGTGAGGAATTAGTCTCCCACACAGATGATACAAACTGGGGAGATGGCCACACTAAAAATATCTCCTCTTTATTATTTTACAGTATTTGAACATCTGTCACAAGAAATGAGTTGATTTCCATCTATAAGTGTATTCAATCATCAGACATCCTCCACTGAAGAGAAAATATCTTTGGAAACAGAAACATCTTAAGCTACTTAGAATCATTGTCTAGAGTCTGGAGGTTAGGGGAGGTGCACGACAAGAAGAGGTGGGGAAAAATAGGTTCAGAGGATTGTGGTAGGAGCAAGAAGATTTAAAGGAAAAAAATTGCATTCTATTTAATTAACAATAGTAATACCATCTATTAAATACTTAATATATGCCAGATTCTTCTATGTGAAATTATATTATTTAATCTTTTAAGTATTCGGAGTTGGCAGTGTTGTCTTCGGGTTACAAATGAAAAAGTTGAGGCTTAGAAAAGTTATATAAATTGCCCAATTCACAGAGCTAACAAGGGCCAAAGTGAGATTCAGACCTCTCATCTTTTTGCTTGCAAATACATGGCTTTCCAGTATGCCACGCTTAGCTGAAATAACACACACGTTCCTTGTTTAACTCATTCAACCTATGTGCTCAAGAAGCTCTAGACCCATACCCAGCCGGAATGAGCTTATCCTCACTGCAATGTCTGGCACACAGTGCTGCTGCACTTTAGTTGAATCGTGACATAACCTCTGTGAAGGTTAAAAAAAAAAAAAAAAAGGCCAGGCCTTTACTTTCCTGCATCTGTAACGTGAAAAGTCAGACAAAGCATAACCCTTGGCAGATAGTTTGTAGAAGTGGTCAGAAAGCAAACCTCATAGTGACAAGTCCCAAGACAGAAGATTCTGAGTCACTGGGTCAAAAGAGGACTCCAGAGAAAAAACCTTATGGTTCCGATATTATTCCATCAAAGTGAAAGGGCTTTAGCAGGATGAAAGGACAGCTGGGTAGTTTTGTCTTCAGTCATCTGTTCCCATATTATTGGCTCTATCATATCAGTTAAGCATTACCCAGATAAGGGTCTATGGAACTTTTGTTCTGCCATAGTTTTGAAAGAAAAAAAAATAACTTTATGGCCAAAAAATACATTTGGGAAAATTTCCCCCAATCCCCTTTTGCAAATGCAAAGAAAGCCAAATTATTGGTTTTAAACAGAGCATTTCCAAATATTTGGATTATTTTTTCTACTAACACCTATTAACCAACAGAAATCATTTCTGAGTAATATACATCTGGAATTTCTATACTAGAGCAATGACTTGCAGTTACTTTCACCAACCAGAGGCCTCCCATTATTTTTCCAGCTCAGACCTCATGATTTTCATGAGTGTCTTTAGAAAATTCATTCAAAGACTACTGTTAGATTGAAATACTGATGGGGGGAAAACCCACAGACCCTCATTACTCTTTCTAGAGTTTCCTTGAGTTACAGATGTGAAATAGGGAATCACTACTCTAAGAAGAATTTGCCTGCTAAGCAGATTCTATTCATTACTGTCATATTTCTTTCATGGTTAGAAAGCCATTGCCACATCCTCAGCATGTTTTACTAAGTGCATAGAAGTGTGGGAATAGTGCTACTTTCAGTGTGACTAAGAGTTCCCCCAAGTGTCCCTGTTCTAAGAAGGTTTATCCATGTGGACATGACAGGTTCCACTTTAATCTTCATCAGGTAATTCATATTCTAGGTTCCCTGGCCTTCCTGCTAGCTTGGTCTGAGCCTAGGGGTTTGGCCAATCTCTGGCCAAGTGAATCACACAGAAATGATGAAGAAAAATTTCAACAGTATCCATTATTCAAAGTTTAAAGGAAAACCTTTATCTTGGACTCGAAAGTTTTTACTGAGCTCTACATTTTTCTGTTTTCAATAAGAATGATATTTCTGAATTTAAAACAACAAATCATTGATAGGTATTTGATATCATACTTGAATATATATCTGCCAGAATATTATTGATATGGAAATGGTGGGGTTCAGAGCCAATGGCCAAAAAAGAATTCTTGAGAAGTCTTCGGTGCAAAAAGACAGAACCCGTGGACAGAAAGAGCTGCACTGGGGTTGTGAGAAGCAACTGATTATATACTTCAAGTTGGGAGGGGTTAGGGATAGCCTAAGTCTCTAAGGAATTTTGGAAGGAAGGTCATTTATTACTGTCCAATAAAACCTTGGCCATGAGACCCTTCAGACGTATCTCAGGGGGCCATATGCTTGGAGGATGATTGCTAACATATATCTTGGGCGATAGAGATAAAGGAATTTTCCAAAGAAATTTCCAAATGTTAAAAGGAGACTTAACAGGATCTTGAAGGTCAGGGTAATGTTAAGCTAAGGCTGCCCTGTGCCCTTAGCCAAGAGGCAACACTGAGGCAGCTGAGTTCCTAGAGGAAGGTCACTCAACAAAGGTCACTTGCCTTTGTTTCCCGCATCATTATTAAATTCCGTTTTTCAAACTTCTACCTAATTTATCATTACATAAGCTTTCTAATAAAGTATTTAAACTCACCATATAAGAGATTTTTCATATTATCTAAGCTACACATAACACACAAATAGAAAACAAATACATTTTTCTCTCTTCACTGGTATTAGATATGAATGTATTACCATTCACATAAGCATCAACAAGTTATTATCTGATAAGATACAATTTACTTGAATTTTGAATTGCTTGATTTGCCTTATTTATTTTCCAGATGCAGCATGTCTTGGTTATAAGAAATGAGACTTCTATCATAGAAAAACCATCATTGTACATTAGGGCCCTTCTGTTTGTTTGCTTTTGTTTTCTACCTGCCTTTGTTTGTTGGTTTATAACTCAAGAGATATAGTATTTGCTCTTCTTAATTGCTGTGAACCGAATACACACATAAACACACAAATATGCTAACAATAATATTATGTTTCTCACAATGTTCTAAAATAATGGAAAGTTTGTCTAATTAAAATATCATTGTGTTGCATAAATTGAAACCAGAAAATATTAAGTAGGGATTTTAAACCTACTTGTGTACTTTATGCATTTATGTAAATACATAAAAACCCTCTGGAAAGTATGTCATATCTATGTCCCCCAAAAGGAAGAGCAATGAGCCCAATAATTGAAACAAAACACAGTATGGTAATTGATGAGGGAGTGTAGGCCAACCTAAGGGCAAAGTACAGGCTAACAGCACCCACCTCCTAGGTGGGATATGTATGATATTCCTCGGACACTCCTGTCTGCCCCAGAACAGGGGAAAGGAAAGAAACAGATGGTTGACTGATAGAGATCACAGTCCTGCAGGACAGGAATCTGCTTCAGTTTACGGATCACTTAGTAAACTGCAAGAAAAAGGCAATCTTACCCATAGCCTAATCTCCAGAAACCTATAGACTCTGTTTCCTGGAGACCTAATAGCATGCTCATCAAGATGTAAGGGGGTTAAGTACTTGCCATGGTGATGTGGGAAACTAAGGCAAATGAAATTAAGTAAAGTAAATTCCCTTACTGCCTACAGCCCAGTGACAAGTCTTTGAAACAGGCAGAGTGGCCTCGCTCTAGGAGCTCAGCTGCCTCAATGATCACCTTCTGCTGGGGGCAAAAGGGAATCTTGGCTTAACATGATCCTGACCCCCCAGGATCCTGTGAGTCTACTTTAGTATATAAAAATTCCTTTAGAAACTTCCTTCATCTCATCTCCCCCAAGATATTTCCCAGCAATCATACTCCAAGTTTTATGGCCTCCGGATAGACATCTGAAGGGTCTCACAACTGAGGATTTACTGAACGGTAGGTAATAAATGGCATATTCCTAATAGCAGCTATCCCATCAAGGTCCTGGAAATCTTGCTTCCAAAATACCTTAGAGACTTACACTATCCCTATCCCCCTTCCAACCTGAAAGTATATAATCAGTCACTCTTCACAACCCCAATGCAGCTCTTTCTGCCCACAGGTCCTGTCCTGGGGCTTTAACAAAATCACCTTTTTTGCACCAAAGACCTCTTCAAGAATTCTTTCTTGGCCGTTGGCTCCAAACCTCACCAGCACCCCAAAACCCCATCAGAGATGACCACACACACACACACACACACACGCAGACTGTCTCTCCCAAACATATACACTTGCACACTTTGCTAAAAGTCCAATGTTGCCAAAAAGTGTCACCAGACTCCTTTGTACATTTACTATTTATTTAGAAGATGCTTGTTGAATATTACTGAAAAGACAGAGTAAGGATATGAGTTGTTGACACCTATTCAGGACGTCTGCACTGGAATATTCTGTTCAAACAGAGATAATAAACAGGCTGATATGTAGACTGGTTTGGTTAATAGTCTAACTGTTTTAGTTTAATTTGGGGATGCACTAATTGTTTATTTAACTCTGTCAATTGCCAAAATCACCTTGCTTTTAAAGAACAATGCCCAGGGGGCATCTGGGTGGCTCAGTTGGCATCCAACTCTTAATTTCGGCTCAGGTCAGGGTCTCACGGTTCGTGGGTTTGAGCTGGTGTCGGGCTCCACACTGGAGGTGTGAAGCCTGCTTGGGATTCTTTCTTCTTTCTCTTTCTGCCCCTATCCCACTCTCACACTCTTTTTCTCTCTCCCTCAATAAATAAATAAACTTTTAAAAATGAATAAAAGTAAAGAACACTACCATACGTTCTCAGCACCTTAAATTACAAGACTATTTTGGTAAGCTATACAAATATGATTTATTTGTATCTGTAGGGGCCAAGGGCAGGCTGCCTTAGGATAGGTCACTTTGGCATAAAGATTATTTTGAGTTAAAAGTAATCAAAATCCAGCAGATGCAGCATAAGCTCTTTGCATCCCTCACATCTAACTAAATTTACATCGGAAAGGACAGCTAGTGCCAAGAAGAGTGCTATCTGCCTAATAGGGCAACCTTTGTTTTTCAAACATCTCCCTTCTTTCCTGTTAATGGCCTCTCCCCTTTCTGTCCTCAGACATTACCCCTCCCCTTATCACCTAGCAGCTTTGGGGTTGCCTCACTGTCTTTGGAATTTTCTGTCTACATGGATTCCCATATGTACACCTATTAAATTTGATTTTTTCCTGTTAATGTGTCTCTTGTCAATTTGATTCTAAGTCCACCTAGAAGAACCATAGGGAAGAGGAAGTTCTTCATCTCCAACATAACTGTACTTTAAATGAATATTTGCCATTATTATTCATACTTTTTACATATAAAATGATAAATATTATCTTCTAAAACTGCCTGGATAAATCTATATTCTCATAATTCTCTTATCACATTCTCTTTGTTAAAAAACTTGAAAATATGACTTAATGACAATATTGTGAAAGAGGAAAAGGAGGAAATGTACTGAAAAAGAATGGGGAGCTCTCCTCTTTTTTCATTCAGGGTTTAGAAGGAGCTTGAGGAAACAAAAATAATAAAAAAGTAAATTGCTTTTCACAATTCATATATAAATTATTACATTCTGATCATATACATAAATTTATATATGAGTAATTATTATCATTAAAGTAAGACTTGGGAATCTTAGTGTTAAAATTTTGTATTATTGTGGTTTCTTTATATTTTTATTTCCTTAACACTATTCTTCTTTCATTAACCACATCATTTGAAAAAACCATGAATATTGTAAGGAGACTGAATGATGTATTTTGTTGTTGTTGTTGTCGTTCTTTTAAATGTTTATTTATTTTCACAGAAAGAAAGAGAGCTCAAGGAGAGGAGGGGCAGAGAGAGAGGGAGACAGAGGATCTGAAGGGGGCTCTGCACTGACAGCACAAGGCCTGATGTGTGGCTCGAACTTGTGAACCACGAGATCATGACCTGAGCCGAAGTCAGATGCTCAAATGACTGAGCCACCGGGGTGCCCTAAATGATCTATTTTGAAAACATTTTATCTATGAACACATTCTGTTAAATAGAAATTCTTATTTTATTTGAAGAGAAGCGGAATATACCACCTCAAAATATGCCTCTTTGGTTTAAAGATTATTTTAGGCCGATTATTTTTAAGAAACATAACACAGAGAAGAAGCTCTGAATACTGAGTAGAAGTCACCTTTTTCTAAGAGACATTTACATTTACAAGGGAAATCTCCATTGGTAAGGATGTGCCTGCTGTGCCCAGAAGAAGAAGATAACTCTTACTCTCTAGAAATTTATCCTTGGAGAAGGCAACGATTTAAATCTGCACCACATCTTCAGTCTTGTTTACCCTGCTTCTCCTGGTGACCTTTCTTTACTGACTCCCCACCCCCAGCATCTTCTTTTGTCTTTAGCTGGAGATGGTATCACGGTAGTGGCTAGGGTCACTTCCGGGAGTTACTCAGTTTTCCTGGGTCTCTCCTATGCAGAGAGGAGGCATACATGTAATTAAGCTCCTGTTTTGTTTTTTTTTCTCCTATTAAACTTTTATTTCAGGCAGGGGGAGGTGTAGGGACTGTGTCTCAGTCAGGAACGTAGAAGGACAGAGGAAAAATTATTTTTCCTCCTCTACAATATCTAATGATTACAAACTACTCTACCAATGTTTAGTAAGACTCTATAAAGTCATTAGTGAAAAAGGCATGTCCAGGAGTTCACTAGTCATTCAAATGAAGCCACAAACACCTGATGGTAAGTCACATACGATATGCACTATCTCTGCTTAGGAAACAAAAAGTGGAATATTAAATAGTGACTCTTTTAAGAAAAAAACTGGTTTATAAATCAAGGCTTAGAATAAATCCTAATGCTTTCCATTACAGCATCTATGTTCAAATAGCTAGATTTTCATTCAAGACATCTACCTGCATTTAAAAGTACTTAACTATATAAACATGTACTCAAATATAAAAATATTGCCAGATTGTTAAAGTTTCTTAGCATGACCAAGAATTCCCAATTCTGTAAAAAAAGAAAAAAAGAAAGTCACCAAATGACAGCAACACTTCCCCTTAGAAACACTCCGACAGAGAGTAACTTTTGTTTTCTTAGTAACTGCAATACCCAATCAGTGTACTGGTCCCTTCTTTGTTTTCAAAGCTGCATAATAAATGTGAGAGATGGCTATGCAATAGGAAAGCACCTCAAGATATTTTTTTTACAGGCAATTAAATGTTCCCTTGTAGTTTTGTCACTAATGTAATTGGCTCACTCTGCTACCTGTTCATTTTCCTCTAATACAAGATTAGTCTTTAAAACAGGAGAGATATATTAAAGTTTCAAATGTATGACTCATGCCCTATTATGCTAAATAAAAGTCAAACATTCTGTGATGGCCATGTTGACTATACTGCTGAGAGTCTTCATGTGAGATGTATTACTGCAAAAATGGGTTGAAGGGCCACTTGGACACACTAGAGAATGTGAAATTAAAGCAGAACATCAGAACACAATTTCTGAAAAAACATGCTTGTGGTTCGATAAATGAAACATGTGTTTCTTTTTTCTTCGGGAGAAAAACAAAATACAAGGTTTAAGGCAATTTGCTGACACCCTGAATTGAATTTTAAGCCTAGCATCTGTTTCTTGGAAAACTGTGGGCTTACCACCCAGGGTGTTGAGAGACTCACATGAACTGACTAGCTTCTCTTTGTTCTGATCTCTATTTATCTCCTCAAGCCCAAATCTCTCCTCCTTCTGCAGAAGACTGAAATTAAGCAAGGCTGCAAGCACTCTGTAATCTGAGTCATAGCATTCTTCTCAGGACGGTGGGGTGGAGAGACTATATTGTGACAAATATTTCACCCTCTTCTTCAATCTAAGGATGATAATTTCAGTGTCGTTTATAATAGATATGGGAGGTTTAAAAATGTCTCCCTTTTAGAAGCTGTAAAGTTGTTATCATAAAATAATATGATTTTAGACATTTCATTCCATTGCTTTAGAATCAGGAGGAGTTATTTTGATTATGTAAAAAAAGGAAAAGATTCTGTGAACTTCTATTCATCTGGAAATAAAATTTAAGTTTAAGGCTACAGGTTGTTAAGAGATACTTAATTTTATATTATTATTTATGTTTCTTATTTATACATTGGTTATGCCAAATTAATATTCAGAGAGACTTTTTGATGAGTGTAATTATAAAAAGCTTCAGTGGTTTTTTATACTAAATCTCAATTCCAAAATCTCCATATGCTGGATTTATGTTTCCAATTCATGTAGTCTGGTAGCATTACTTCTTAACCCTCTCTCTGATACAATTCTAACTTTTAGGTAGCTATAAAACCATTTATAAGCTGCTAATGGTGGCTTCTCTCAGTTTGACCGAGTTACAGATTCTTTATTATTCTTACGAACACATACTATACATAGTAATGATGGAATATAAAAGCATTTGAGTTGACTGAATGAGCTATGAAAATTTAAATTCACAGAAATGATAAAGGAAATCTGAAGGGACCTGGGGGAAGCACTGTGGTCATACTTTGAACTAAATAATCTAATTTCTCAGGTTTGAGTTCAGTTACTCCACAAATTCAATATTTACAATACCACAAGCCAAGCGTCTGGGATTTGCTGGTACTACTGGCAGAAACCTTCCCGAATGCATTAGAGTCTGCAAAATAGCACATACAATTAAACTAAAGATTCTAGTATGACGTGTGCTGTGACTAGGGGTCATAGATAGTAGTAAACTTGGTGGAGGAAAAGTGCCTTACATAGATTGGGGAAGCGGTCGGTCTTCCTGGAGGAAGAGACACTGATACAGAGTTCTGAAGGATGAGCGTGTATTAGGTGAAGAGGAGAAACAGCGGGGGTGGGGGGTTGGAGAGGTGGAGGGTTGGATCTGGAGAGAGGATTCGCAAAGAGCACGATCCATTGCTCAAGATGAAGGAAATCCCATTGGAAGCCATCTGTTTTGGTGAGGTTAGGGGAAGAGAGGCAGAGTAACTATATGTATTAGTGGGTGACAGCTTAACTGGACTGAGTTCTGAGGACCTGGCTGAGTGGTCAAAAGACATTCTATAGAAGTCTTTTACTCTAGCTGTGGCTTCTGGCTACTTCACTGGAAACTTACCTTATATTCTTTTGGAAATTCTTTTCACTTCTGGAAAAAAACATTCACACCCCCACAACCAATTCTCTGTCTTTTACCAGACTTCTCTCCTCCTGGTTCTCATCTTCCAGTCTATGACCTTTCTGCTTGGCCAAACTCATTTCTTTTCTTTGCATCTGAAAAGGAGAACTCTGTTTTTTTCCAGAGGCAGTTCAAAAGAGATTGAAATTTAACTCATAAACCACTTGCCACTGTAAAGAATTTGGGCAGGTTTTAGAAGTTAACATTGATTCCTATTTGTATAGATTTATTCACAGCTACAAACATTGACCTCTACTCTAAAATAAACTTGCATTTACTCTGATGTTTGCTCAATTGTATGTGAAGGGCTTTGTGTAGAGGAAAGGCTAAACATATGGAAGACGGCTATCAGTTTTACTACAGTAGCCAGAAATTCAAAGAGTAAGAGTTTTCAATTGTCCCAAGGGCAATTTTTAGATATAGAATGCAAAATAAAAATTATTCAACAGAAAATATTTTTTATGTGCTGAGTCTGAATGACAAAAAAGGGAAACTCAATGTAAACCATCATCTGCCTAAGAGACACATTGTGTATTTTTAGACAAAATGTTAACTTTACAACTTAAAATTAGCTTATCCTTTTTCCTCTTAGAAAAATCATGCCTAGAACAAATGAATAAAGGTAAATAAAAATATAATTGGCACCTAAACATAAGCAAACAAACAAAACTTATTTATATTGCAGAGCTAATAGTAGCACTGTGGAAATAGAGCCATCTGTTCAACTTGAAAACTTCATTTTGAAATTGTTATTAAGTATAGCTAACAATAGTCCTGAAGATCATTATCCAAAATTGGTTTTCCTTTAAGAATGTTCATGAATTATTTTTACAGCTAAGATGTTTCTCTGGAATTTTACATAGGGTTTCCCAGTTTGGTTTTTATTTCTTTGATGGTGTTCAAAATCACTCACTACAGATTGCTTATGTTTTTAAGTTTTTCCTATTTTTTCTATTTTCCTATTTATAGGCCACGTTTCTATATCTGTACTGTGGTGTGGATCACCCAGAATATATGATTGTTACTTTGTTCTCTTCACTTTCAGATATTTCTACCTTAATTACTGAATAGAGACAGCAAGGGACTCTTGACTACAATGCATGAGGGCATCTATAGAGAATAAACATAGTTCTGAATCACCAAAGAGTTCTTGAGTCCCAAGGAAAAGAAACAAGAATTAACCAGAAACGATAAATGCATGACACCGTGCAGCAGGCCAAAATGTTACTTGTGTTAAGGCATAGAGGATGTCCTGGAGCAAGCAGGGAAGCTCATACTAGAATATGTTTCATGATATGAGGGATTTTTGTCTTTTGTACACCAAAGTATCCCAAGTGCCAAAGAGAATATTTAGCATCTAGTAAATGCCCATTAAATATGTGTTGAATGAACAAACAAGGAGGAGACAGTAGAAAGGATATGACATTTATCAAATATAGGCATTGTGATGAGCCCTTCACAATATGACTTTTTTTTTTTAATGTTTATTTATTTTTGAGACAGAGAGAGAGACAGAGCATGAGTGGGAGAGGGGCAGAGAGAGAGGGAAACACAGAATGTGAAGCAGGCTCCAGGCTCTGAGCTGTCAGCACAGAGCCCGACGCGGGGCTCGAACTCACGGACCATGAGATCGTGACCTGAGCAAAGTCGGACGCTCGACCGACTGAGCCACCCAGGCGCCCCACAATATGACTTCTTGATGAAGCCTTTATACAATCTTTACAAAGGAAACACCAATCTTTCCTTCCTTTCTTTTTAACAGAAAACTAGAGCTCAGATGGCAAGTTTAATTACTCAAGGGTTCACAACCAGTAACCAGCAGATGTGGCAATCAAGATCTATCTAACAGGCCGTCCAAATAATACACCGGCAATGGTATTAGACTACTTATAAAACGTGCCAGAAAGAGTAAGAGGTAAGTAGGCAGTCGTCCATGGGTGCCTCCAGACAGAGGACTGGTGATTGAAGAAGTGAGAGATTAATCACTGTGGATGAAAGACACCACAGATCTAATCAACTGCCAAGATTCACTGCTGAGAGCCACCAATAAAATAGAGTACTGAGACAATCCATTGACAGGTAAAATGTTTAAAGAAAACTTTACATTGCCATGTTAAGGAAAACTATTATTACTTGGTGAGCATTGTATTCGTTTCCTATTGCTGCTGTAACATATTGGTCACAAACATAGTCATTTAAAACAGTACAAACTTATTATCTTAGAGTCCTTAAGCCAAAAGTCCGATGTGAGTCTCACTGGGTTAAAATTAAGGTTTGGTTGGGATACATTCCTTTTTGGAAGGAAACATGTGTTTCCCTGCTCATTCAGAGGTTGACAGAATTCAGTTCTGAAAGGAGATGACCATTTCCTGCTGGCTGTCATCTGAGGGCTGTCCTAAGCTCGTAGAGGCCTTTCTTTGACTCTTGCATACTCCCTCTTTTCTGAACCAGCAATGGGCCAGTGAGTCTTTCCTATGCTGTCCTCACACTGACCTCCTCTTTTGTCCTTGTCTTCCACTTTTCAGGACTCGTCATTAAATTTGGCTTATCCAGGATAATCTCTGCATCTCAGTGTCCTTAACCTTAACCATGTCTACAAGGTCCCTTTATCATGTCAAGTAACATATTCACAGAGTTTGAGGATTAGAGTACCAACATCTGGCTACCACAGTAACCACACTGTCATGTGGTTCTCTTAACATTTTGATGGGCATAAGGATTGTTAAACTTTTAATAATATATTTTGCAATCAAGAGATAACATAATTCCTAAAAAAGAGAGAGAGACCATAATTCCTTAACTTAGATGGCTTTTCAGTGATCTCTTAAATTAAAACTAGTAAGTTGTTTTTTTATTTGAATATACTTGACATATAACATTGTGTAAATTTAAGGTGTATAACATGTTAACTTGATACATTTATATATTGTAATATTACTGCCATTGTAATGAAAATTAGTACCTCTATCATGTCACATAATTATTTATTTTAAAAGTATAATTTATCATTCAGAATTTAGATAGTAGGAATGCTTCCAAAAAGCATTGTACTGTTACCTATTAAGTCTTTTTTCCCCCCTTCTTTGAATATAGTCCTGTCTTTTATTTATGTCTAAAACTTTTCTTGTTGATTTTAGATTAGTATCAGGATCTGTAAGTGATTTTCTCTTCGTACAGATCTCAAAAGTGGTTTCGTAGCAGTCACTGAGTAATGACCAGGGTTTGACATGTGAGAAATAGAGCTGGCCTTGTTCCCATAACCACACATCCCAAACTAGTTAACTACCATCCGTATGTCAGTTTGAGTTTTGGGAAAAAGCAAAATCAGGGAATTATAAGGAAAATAAGAAAGAAAATCGGAAGAAATACTTCAGAATGCATTATTGCATCTGTTTTAAACACAAGGCTATATAATAAAAATTCTAAGAAAATATATCCTATTTTTAACAGAATGATGAAAATGGTCTTCAGATTTCTGAGACCCAAAGCTGACAGTAATGGAGGGTAAGAGCTCAAACATTCTAAAAGGATACCCTGGACACATCAAAGCCTAAGGGACAAAGCAGTAGCCAAACTGGTTTCATGACCATCATCCATGTCTACTGCATGTAAGAAAAAACTGAAACTTCCGTAATGATATTTTTTGTAAGAAGAATTTCACATGAGTAGAGAATGCTATGACATTTCTCTTCATTCCTCAATTCAAGTGTTAGGGTCCCCATGAGAACCACTCTGAATTCTTACTGAATTGCAGAATTTGACAGGCTCCCCATACAATACTGCTGGACCAGAGCACTAACAAGATCTTGGACAAACCCGGCATATCCTCAAGTATCTGGAAGAATCCATGAAGACGTGTGAAAAAGTGGGAAGGCAAAAGGCAGAGTAATGCTATATGTGATGAGAATTACCATTAGGCAAATTGATTCCCATAATTTGGTGAAGACCAAATGAATTCTCCTGATGGTCAGGGGAATGCCTTTATTATTGAGGTTAATACTAAGGAGTACTACGGCTTAAGTGAATGACAACTTAGTTCTAATTTCTGCATAGTCTTGTATGGACTAGGTAGGCAGACAGCTCTCTTCCATCTTGAAGCTGGGCAATGTGAACACATGGTTGTCTAGATTGCTGTCTAGGGTAAGAGTGAGATGATACACAACACCATTCCCTAACCTCGATAATATTCTCTTCTGTGATTTTTTTTTTTTGGTGAAGCTTCATTCATTTATGCACATAAACAAGACTAACCAAAAACGAGGTAACTACTTTTTTTTCCAATAGCAGGTAACTACTTTTTTTAAAGTTTATTTATTTTGAGAGAGAGAGAGAGTGAGCAGGGATAGAGGAAGAGAGGGAGAGAGGGAGAGAGGGAGAGAGGGAGAGAGGGAGAGAAGGAGAGAGACAAAATCCCAAGCAAGCTCCATACTGTCATCACAGAGCCCAACATGGGGCTCAATCTCAGAACCATAAGTAAGATCATGCCCTGAGCCAAAATCAAGAGCTGGATGCTCAATCGACTGAGCCACCCAGGCGCCCTGAAATGACTACTTCTAAGTGAAATAAAAAGGGTGGTACTTCTCTAGAAGCAATTCTAACAACTAATTATCGAATGCTAGATTACAATTTAAGAGACAATAGGTAAATTGAAGAAAAATCTAAGTATCTTGGTAAGAAATTTCATCTTTTTTTCTGTTAGATCCTTTCTTTATCCAGCAGACAGGGTCTTTTCAAGATGACTTGAGTGGACCAATTGATAAAGCAGTGCAAGTAGAGTCAATTAGTATTTAACACATATTTCTTGAGTTTCTTAACTTTTCCTAATTTCCCTTAAAGTTAGTTTGGACCTTTATGGCTTGTTCTGACAAATAGTAAGTAGCTATGATGTGTACCACTTATGGAATTAGGTGGGGGATGTGTGTATGTGTGTGTGCGTGTGTGTGTGTGTGTAATAAAATGTAATTTTCAAATATAGTAAAATATAGTAAAAATATACTTTTACTCCCTTCGAATATTTAATAGAGGAACAATGTGAATTCCAGATGTGACTAATTGTGATTTTAAGTAATTTTAAACTTCCGAACACTCAGTTTCATCATCTATATAATTGGAGATGATACATATTGGCCTCTAGCTCATGATAGTAAACTGAGAACATTTATGACCGTGCCTTCTTTTTAGAGTACCAATGAAATGAGAGAAAATATATGAAATTTATATTGTAGGTCAGGAAAAATAAAAAAGATGCCATTAGGGACCTTTTTTCTTTTCTTTTTTTTTTTTTAGGAATTTCTGGAAAATTGAGAGAATTGAGGCATACAGTGTTATGGAGAGGCTAGTGGATTCTCAGCTGGTGACTCAAGATCTTTCCAAGAGAATTTTGGAGATTATTAAAATAATATATTCCTATGTAAAAATATAAATACCCTTCAAAAATTTAGTAGTTTAAATACACAACTGTTTTGTTGTTGCCACTGTCATCATTACTGGATTTTTATTTTTTCATGCTCTGAGCTGACTGGTTCATTTGGGCAGTTTGCCCCATGTGATTCCAGCTTGAGTTGCAAACATCCAGAAGGTCGACTGGGCTAGAATATCCAAGATGCTTCATTTATGTCTGACCCATAGATGGGGCCAGTAGAAGAATTGAGCTCAGGTCACTAGGATGACTGGCTCTCTCATTCTTTCTATATAGTCTCAGGGCCTCTGCTCCTTGGGGCTTTTCCATGTGGTCTCTAAACAACACCTCTCTGTTAGGACAGTCAGATTCCTTACATAACAGCTCAGCACTGTCAAGAGCATGAAAGCAAAAAATTGTCAGGCCTTCTTAAGGCTCAGGCCTGGAACTAGCACAACATCCTTTTGTTACGTGCCAGTAAACTAAGTGAATCACACAGCCAGCCCAGTTTCATCATGGAAGGGAAATATATGAGGTTGTCAGTATTCAGGGAAACTGGAGGCTGTCTTTGAGAATACTTACCACAGTTACTCACTGGAGTAATTTATTAAGAATTACAATTATGAAGAGCAATTAGACTATCAGCTCCTCCTTTCCTAAGCAGATAACTAAGGGAAATGTGCTCTTCACTTGAGATCTTACTATTTGAAAAATGGGTTCAAACATCAAGAGAAGAGATCTTACTCATGATATTTTGGCCTGAGGGAGAATCAGAATAGATTTTAATTTATGTCCAGTATTTTCACAAGAGAAGGGATTACAGTGGGAAAATTAAGGATGTGGAATCAAGGAAAACTCCTTTTAGCCAGCAGTAGAATATTCTATGTTCCACTCTTAGAATAAAGTGCCCTCCAGACTCTGATGTCAGCAGTTCAAATCAAGAAAAAAAATATTGAAGAAACAATTCTCCATAACTCCAGAGAAATCTAATATTAGGTGCCTTAATTAATTAACCTATTCCACCATCCATGTATACAGACCAGAAAAACAGCTAAGTATAAAATAATGGCAAACCAATCCATGAAAAAAACAAATGAAAACCTGCACTACACACAAGCATGTGTGTGCACACACATATACATATTAAAACCCAAATTAACCAAGCAAAATTTAGGTAAGATAATAAAAATTTTTATGATGTCCAATAATTTGAATTGATATATATAATTACAAACAAAATTAAGTAAGTATGGAAAAAAACTAAGAGAACAAAAAGAAGTCCAGGAAATATAGAAGTTATGTGATTAAAAATAATAAATCAATGCTCAGAGTAAGTATTTGCTGGAAAGCAATAAAGACCAAACTGGTATTCTAAAGGATAAAACTGGGGAAATTATGCAGGTTGTAAAGCTGAACAAATACACATGGAATGTTAGAGGTTAACAGAAATGATTAATCTTTCCAGAAGGTATATATAACATGAATTCTAAGAGCCAAGAGCACAGGTAATGGAAGGTAGGGAATAATTAAGAAAACAAATACATAAATCACATTTTTGAAGATTTAAAACTATACTTACAGATATAAAAGAAGACCCCAAGATATTTTCAACAAGTAGACACTGGATTGTGGCACTTGAGCATGCTAATTGAACTACTGGGAATTTAGTGATGTAGTAGTGAACTTCAATCAGTAGAAGTCTAACCATTTCATGTCCTTCTTGCTTTGGGAAAACATTGGGAATTTCCTAGAGTAAGGCTTCAGACCCTTGACACTGCCATTCAAAACTAAATCCTTTTCACAAGATTATATAACAAACCAATATTTAATCATTGTTCAGCAACCTATTTATACTAATGGCTAACACTTTCTACTTGCATGACAGGCACTGTTCTAAGTACCTAAAACATATTAGTTCCTCTAATCCTCACTAAATTCCTAGGCAGTAGGCAGGGGAGTGTCCAGATTCTGTGGTGCCTGAGGCTAATGCAAGGCACTCTTTATAAAAAATAATACAAAATTATGTACACAGGAACTAGAATGAAAATGAATATTTACATGAGTATGAAAAGAGACTGTAAGAAAGTACTGGTGTGTTGGAGCTCATCCTTCTCTTAGGAGAAACTTCGGTTACGGTTTTGGAAATGACTTTTATAAAATCCAGTTATCCCTGATTTCCTTCCTCATTTGTGTAAGAACGTATACATGTGATGAGTCCTAAAGTTTAAGTTGCATTAGCTTCATAGTGAATCAACCGTGGGAGAGGAGTATTAATATATTCATGAGGAAATGGAGGCACAGAACATAGCTGTCATAAGGAGCAGAGGCAGGATTCGAACTAGGATTCGTGGTTGAAGGGTCTGCACTCTTGATCCCCTGTTATACTGTCAATCACTGACCATCATGAAGAACTGTTCTGAGAGAGAACAAGTTTGCATATCACCTGATTAAAATCATGTCTTTTTTGATTAATAATCTTATTTTTATGTTAGTCATATATTCATCTCCACTGACGTGATCAGGAATAGCTTGTCCTTTAGAGTCCCAAATATGCCAAATGGGAAATACGTTTTCATTTCCCCCAGAGACCCACAGATTCTGCCCATCATAGTCTTCATGTCTGGAACTGCTTGCAATGTATTCCCTACAGGGGCCTAAGGTCTAGATTGTTCAGGATATTAGCCTCCAAATCACCAAGTTAAAATATTGATGCTGGAGATCATAAACATTATGATCATTGGACATTCAAATCCTCAGACAGAGCATTGAATGAGGGGGCATGAAAAGTAGAATCTGGCATCTTACTCAATTTGGAATACCATACAGGTGAAGCTCATTGGTTATAATCTTTGTGTACTGAAAACTTCCACCTCACTGTGATCAAAAGAATATGTGTGGCCCATAAGGGGAGGTCTGGCACCTAAAATAACTTTTCATTTATATAACTATAGTTATATATGAATACCATTTATATAATCACAGTACTTTTTTTTTCTATTGGGTTTAAAGTTTTTGTTTCAACTTAAAACAAAACACAAGATATTTATCCTAATTTCACTTAATGTGAAATGCTGAGGTCAGAGAGAGAGCAGGGAGTCAGAACACACAGGCCATTTCAATTATTTTGGCTTTTATACTAAGAATGATGCAGAACCATTGCCATGTTGTAACTCGAAGCATGACATCTTGGGGTGCCTGGCTGGCTCAGTCAGAAGAGCATGAGACTCTTGATCTCAGGGTTGTGAATTCAAGCCCCACGTTGGATGTAGAGTCTATTAAATAAACAAATCAAGAATCAAACTTAAAAAATATATATATAATGTTTTAAAAAAAGAAGTTTGACACCTTCGAGCAAGTAACAGTTGAACTACCTAGGCTGTTGTGCTGAGAATAAATATTAGAGATTGAAGGGCTGAACAAGTGAGGCTGATTAAGAGGACATTACAATAATTTTAACCAAAGACTGTGGTAATTTGGACCAGAGATGAAGGTAATATGGTATCTGTACAGATGGTTAGGATCGGTTGGATTTGGCAAATACTTGGAAAGCAGAGAAAACAGGAGGCATTGGAATGCAGTATGGGAGGAGATAAGAGCAAAGGTACAGGAATGACTCCCTGTTTTTAAGTGGTGGCATTTAAAGGACAGGGTTATTACTTCCTGTGAGGGAGAAGACTGCAGCAGCTTGGATGGGGGAACCAGGAATATCTTATTCAGGTGGTGAGCTTGTGGCTGTTGGGGCACAGGAAGGAAGGATAAAGCTCTCATGGAGAGCACCGGTCTCCAGGGCCAGTCTTCCTTCTTGTTATCATATTCTGAAGGGTGACGAGAGGTAATGTTTCCAGGAGCCCACTGGACACTGGGTGACTATGGCCTGTTGTTTATCTTGCTGTTGAAGCAGTTAGGTATTTGTAGAGGGGGACCATGATATAGGGACCATTAGGAGTTCTGTACTGTCCTCATCCTTCAAGCATATAGGAATTTCAGATTACTCTTTTCTTTATTGAATTAAGAAAATAGTTAAGTATGCTCTTCATTTTGGAGGTTCAGCATCCAGTTACTTAAACAACATGTTTTATGACTGAATGATCGCTGCCTTCAAAACAGCCATGTTTTTAATTTTTTTTGATATATATAATTTGGATGTAAAGTGACTTAGACATCTGGAATTTAAATAAAAACTTAAAAAAGAAAAAAGTGACTTAGATAAAAAATGTATTATAAAGGCATGTATATCATTAAACTGGATCAAGATTAGAATACAGTGAAGAAGAAATAAGAGCTTAAAATTTTTTATAAGCTTCTTTTGTCTATTCCTTTTTGGAACACAGACCAGAATATTTTAGGAAAAAGTGTTCAATAAATGATTAAGTGCTATCATAGTAATATAATTGTGTTAAATGCATTCAGGCTCTTTTAAATATACTATTAAATGAGTAATCCAAACAGAAACCAAAGAAAAAATTAAAGTAATTCAAGAGGGGCACCTGACTGGCTCAGTCAATAGAGCATGTGACTCTTGATCTCTGGGTTGTAAGTTCGAGCCCCACATTCGGTGTGGAGATTCCTTAAAAATAAAATCTTAAAAAGAAAAGAAGGTGAAGAAAATAATTCAAGATACATATGACCTTTCATCTGAGAAAAGAGATACTTTGGAAAGACTGATTTTATAGGACATACCACTAGAATGCAACAAATGAATAGTGGCCCTTATATAAAAAGTCACACTTAAGAGAGTTTTACTTTGAATTTCACTGTTTTAAATAAAACAACCCATGATTGAATCATTTTATGTTTGACAGAGTCAAACAATAATTCACAAACCATAATGAACAGAGTTGCACTTAATGAACTCTTTTCATAATGCTATGTCTAAAAGAAACTAAAATATCTCACAGGTTCAGCTAACCTTCAGATGTTTATACACATATGGACAATCATTGAGATTTTGGGCAATTAGTGCATTGATATTGAATTTCCATTACTTTTTGCTTAAGAAGCCCTCTCAGTGAATGAAACTGATTGCGATGCCTTCATTTGTGTTCCCGATTCACCTGGTGTATAACTAAGTGATGGTCAGGCTCCATGACAGTGGTCTGCAAACTTTATATGTTATTCTCAGCTTTGTGGGCCATATGGTCTCAGTTGCTGCTATCCAAGTCTATCCTCGTAGTGTGATAGCAGCCATAGAAAAATACATAATAAATGGATGTAGCTGTGTTCAAAAAAACTTTATTTATAAAACAAGTAGCAATCCAAATAGGGCCCATGGACTGCAGTTTGTCACCCAACGCTCTATGTTAATCCTTGGCACATCTGGCTGTTTCCTCCATTAAATTTACTTGATAGCAGGCAACATTTCATTTTTAAATTTTTTTTCCAGAACACAACATAATACCTAGAGCACAGTAGGTATGCAGTAAGTGTTGAATTAAGCATTAAATTCTTAGGAGAATTAATTACTCTAAATGTTTTTATGATTACTGTAACTCATTATATTAAGGTAGTAAAATTATAAATTATAAATATTGAAATAAATATTAAAAATAAATTCTATAATATTAGAATTGAGAATGATTCTGAAGTTTTCTGTACAAATTCTATAGCCAAATTAATAAATACAATAATGCTTACTTACTTTTTAGTAAATACTTTTCATTGGTATAGTCTTTCATTTAAAGTAATATTTTTTCTATTTTTAAAAGCAATACACCACAAAACCAAATAATCCAGTTAAGAAATGGAAAGAAATGAAAAGACACTTTTCCACAGAAGATATACAGATGGCTAGCAGACACATGAAAAGATGCTCAACATCACTCATCATCAGGGAAATAGAAATCAAAACCATGATGCGATATCACCTCACACCTGTCAGAATGGCTAAAATTAACAACACAAGAAACAACATTAGTGGAAAGGATACAGAGAAAGAGAATCTTCTTGCACCGTTGGTGGGAATGCAAACTGGTGCAGCTACTCTGGAAAACAGTATGGAGGTTGCTCAAAAATTAAAAATGGAACCAACCTATGACCCAGCAATTGCACAACTAGGTATTTACCAAAGGATACAAAAATACAGATTCAAAGGGGTACACGCACCCCAATGTGTATAGTAGTATTATCAACAATAGCCCAACTATGGAAAGAGACCAAATGTCCATTGGCTGATGAATGGATAAAAAATGTGGCATGTATATAAATATATAAATATAAATATACATATATATGTATACACACACATACATATATATAATAGAATATTACACAGCTATCCAAAAGAATGAAATCTTGCCATTTGCAATGATGTGGATGGAGCTAGAATGTATGATTCTAAGTGAAATAAGTCCGTCAGAGAAAGACAAATACCGTACAACTTCATTCATACGTGGAATTTAAGAAACAAAACAGATGAACATATGGGAGGGGGAATGAAAAAGAAAACCAGAAAAACGAACGAAAAGAGACTTTTTTAAATTAATTTTTTAGTTTATATATTTTTGAGAGACAGAGATACAGAGTGTAAGCGGGGGAGGGGCAGAGAGAGAGGGAGACAGAATAGGAAGCAGGCTCCAGGCTCTGAGCTGTCAGCACAGAGCCTGACACGGGGCTCGAACTCACGAACCATGAGATTATGAACTGAGCTGAAGTCGGACAGGTGCCCCAAAAGACTCTTAAAGTTAGAGAACAAATGGGTTCTCTAATGGGTTGATGGAGGGATATGGGTGGGGGGTGGGCTAGATGGGTGATAGGTATTAAGGAGGTCACTTGTTTTGAGGAGCACTGGGTGTTGTATGCAGGTGACGAATCACTGAATTCTACCCCTGAAACCAATATTGCATTGTATATTAACTAACTGGAATTTAAATAAAAGTTTGAAAAAGAAAAATAAAATAAAGGCAATACAAATTTATTGTAGAAAATTTAGAAGCCTAGGATTTCAATGTGTGGTTACCAATAAGAAGGGCAATCCCGTATATTAATATAATGGTTGTTTTGAGAATGGACATGTGTTCACTGTTGTGCTGGAAATGGCTCACAAGAGATGGCTGTGCACATCTCTTTCCTATTCTGGCTTCAGTAGAGTAATATTGGTAGCTTGAAATACCCATCATGGGAGCATTTACATGACAGAAATTGGCCGAAGTGGCTTTCTTTTGGTCACTTTACTGCCACAGTACTCCACTGCACACGATCCCAATGCTGATCAGTGGGACGCAAAGAAATATGATTTACTGAGAACTCTGGGGAAGTGCTTTCCTACTCTAAAGATAGGTCTGGAAGTAACACATTGTCTTTCAGCTGGATATGAACACATAAACCCTTTTCACAGTTACTAACAGAAATCCTATGGTTGGAAAAAAAATTATGAAGGCAAAGTTAGCACATAGGGAATCAGAGAAATGAAGCTGGAGACTTTTTTGAGTTCAGCCTGAAACTCCTTCCAACTCAGAACTTCAAGGTACATGAATTCTTTGATGTTGACTCAGTTTGAGACAGATTTTAATTACTTGTTAACTGATATGTACCCAAATATTTGAATTTGTATTGGTCTCTTCCTGCCTTCATGTTTTCCTCTGTAACATACACCCTCAGTTCCTACACTCTTTCCTGATTGGCATAATATTAAGTTTCCCCATGATTCTCATTGTTGGTATTCTCTCTCATATAATGATTGCCAGAAGTAATTACAATATTTTGGTCTAGCATTTCTGGCACATAGTAAACTATTCACATTTACGTTTAGATTATATTCTTCTACCAGTTAAAAGAAAAAAAGGTGTATGGGGCAGTTATTTCAACAAGGATGTTGTTTAATGCTACCCCAAACAGATGGTGGCTTACAACACACATAATTTATTCTTGTCCACATGTCTGCTTGTCAGCTAGGTGTTAGTCTGTCTAGGTTGAGCTCAACTGGGCTTGGCTTCAAGTTGTGCTGAGGTTCAGATTTACTCCATATCGGTTTCATTTTCCATTGACTAGGAACTAGTTTGAGAGATGGAAGAGGCTGAAGGGGGGTGACACAAGACCTCTTATTGCCGAGGTGCAGAACTGGCACCCAGAATTGCTTAGGGCCAGTCACATGGTCAAGCCTAACCTCAATGAGTGGGACTTTGCCTTTAGGACAAGGAGGTGCAAAGTCATATGGCAAAAGAGGTAAATATAGGGAGAGGTGAAGGGCAGGTATATATTACTTCTTGGGTTTTCTTTATAATCTAAACCACTAAATTTGATGATATATGCCAGTTGTATGAGCCCCAGTTATACTATTTTGATGATCAAAGCGTCTCTTCAATAAAACAAGGCAACTAAGCAAGGCAAGTAAGCAATACTAAAGATGTTTATATAACCAAATGCTTAGAATGTTGCTTTTAAATATGACATCTATGTGCTAAAAATATTCAATAATGTTCTATTAGATACAATTGCAATATCTTAAAGAGCATGCACAATTTAGCCCCAAACTATATTTTCATCTGTTTCTATAAGCTTTTTTGTCTAAGCAAATTCCTATCATCATTCTGCACTTAAACATTTTTATCTTTCACTCAACTCATTAGTTTCTCTACCTGAAAAGCCTTCCCCTTTTCTTCCTACTTCTGATTTACAGGCAGATCAAGATCCCTGATAATCTGGTCTAGAGTAATCTCTCAGTTATTTAAATTCCTGTAGAGTTAAAAGCTGCTGTACAGATTTGGCACTCACAGTCATAAAAGGATTAGCATAGACTCATGTGCACTACTGGCCATATGGCAGGCTGAGCAGAAGGGGAGGCCCAGTTAGGAAGGGGAGGTGAGTGGGAAGGAAGCCAACTACAAGGACAGAAGTTAGAAACAATCCCAGGTGATAGGACAGGCAGAAAATGAGATCAAGTAGAAAGAAAGGTAAAGAGATAGCCTACAGCACCAGAAAATCACTTCTGAATCCCCATGGTGCTGATGTAAAGAGAAGCTATGCTCTGTGACCAAAGAGGGGTCCTGCTGGCTCTGGGGGCAGGGCAAGCCAAGGGGCAACTGTGGACATGTGTGATGGGGAAGAGGCAACACTGACTCTGACAACGATCATAACCTGCCATGACTGTTAGTTCTTTCATATTTGTGTTTATAGCTAACGTTCCATACATCTTTCCCAAAAGTTGACTTCAAGTTCCTAGAAGGCAAGCTTTAGATTTGATAATTTATACCCATGAAACCAACAGAATTTTGAGGATGGCTGACTCTAAGTGAGAATGATTTATTGATACATTTGAATCTGTGCTTTTTAAATAGCAGAAGTTATCTTCTTTCAAAATGCCTTCTTGGCTCAACCTAACATGAATGAAGAAAAAATAATGTATTTAATTTGTATGCCAACAGAAAAAATATAAATAAAATGACTGGACCAAGATGTAACTTGTAGTATGTATGTATAACAATCCAAAAGGTGAGAGAATATGAACATTCTATCATTTAGCTCCTTCCACAAAGACCCTGTTAGTTTCCTAAAATGTTCCCATACATCTGTTGCTTTTGGTGTCATTTGGGATTGTTGACATCAGTGTCAAGTATTCTTCAGTTTAAATTAAATCTTTCCTCCATCCAGGCAGTGAAATACCATTGTAGTCATTAAAACTTATGGAATAAAAAAATCAAGAACCATCAACAAAAGTAGAGGAGAGAGTGAACATCCAGTCTACTTGGCGAGAAAACAAGGGGAGGCGTATAAAACCCACAGTGTACTCTGATTACAGTTGTACATTCTGCAACCTGCATTATAAAAGTTTGATTTTAGACTGGACATGCATAGGAGTAAATCATATCCTGAGAAAATAATAGCTAGGTTAGCTAGTATGTATGCTAGAGAACAGAATCCTGTAGAAACCACAAAAAACCAACCAACCAAAAAAAAAAAAAAAAACAAACACATAATCTGAGGGGCTTGACACCCAGTTCTGACTGCCATTACTACCCATGAAGTGTAGTATGAAAATCAGCAAAAAGAAAATGTTGCAAAGAAACAAACATCACAGTTATGGTTCCCAAAAGAGATGCAAATATGAGAATGAAATGGTTCTCTTTTTTTTTCTTGAACAAAATTGTCATGGTATTTGGGAAAATCTTGGCAGGTCTTGGACAGGCAAGTGACAATAGCAGCAATAACTACCAGAAATGATCAGGTATAATTGTTTTCTAGCAGCTAAAGCCAAGCAAGTAGAACCATGCCAACAGACCACAATTACACCTGAATAATGTAGCACGTCAGATCAGGAAACATGTTCACTGGAATAAGATGAAAACAGGCTTAAACCTGTGATGAGGAGGAGGAAATTACTAGAGTAGCCAGGCAATGGATGGCATCTTCCATATTTATTTATTATTTCTTTTTCTTTAAAAGAAAATCCAGCTACATTAAATTGTATTCTTATCAGTATCAGCCGTATTAATACCTAGAGGCTTTCCTAAATTTGTTTTTTGGCATGAAGTGCACGGTGTAGTGTTACTCACTGTATTTCATTTACAACATGTGCACTTTGAAAAAAATATCATAAGCTGTGAAGAGACAGAAAATAGAAGATTGACATCTCCAAAGTAGGAATAAATTCGTACCATAATACAATTGACTTAATCCCACTCCTGAACTAGTTAAACAAATGAACTGCTTGTTCATCAATTTGCAAAGGAATTCCTACAGAAATTACTAGGCTTCATATCATTAGGTGATTCAAGTCTTCTCTTTTAGAATTTAATTTTAGGTAACATTAATACCCTTTTCAAAATATAAGACTACATTCCTCATTATGGCCCAACTTTATTTTATAAAAACAATAACAAATAAAATAAAGTGCCAAGTGTATTTCTTTGTTAAGCTCAGGAAATACCTACTTGCCTACTTGCCAAACCTGGTTCCCATGCTGCCACTAGCCTGATTTGCGGCTCCCACGTAAATGTTCCAATTTCTTTAGAACGTGTTATCTTTTGGCTTGTTTGCTCTGCTTTTAAGTATTTTAGGTTGCCAAAATAATGCTGCCAAAAATAATGACTGAGATTGATTTTTACTTAAAAAGCTCAAGGTTATGCTTCAAAAATTTTTTTTTATGCCAACACTTTGGAACGGGTGAGATATCAACTGTTACATGAGTCTACTTAACTAAAACTAAGAAAGTGAGCTATGCTATCACAGTTAACCCTAAGCAGCACTTTAAAGGATCAAGGCCATTGAAAATGTAAAATATTTCCCATTATAAATATCTATGGACAATTTTATAATCAATGTGATTTCTGACCTAAAATAGATGCACACACAGATAATTTATATAAGTAAAAATAGAGGGAACTCTTTTTAGTCATCTATAGAAATAAGAGCTAGGAAAATTATAGAGATGTCAAATACATCATTGATCCAAATATCTCTTATTAGCCACTATTTTAAGCTTCCACCTACAAAATTTAATAAATAGGAACAGTGAAAGTTTCTCCTTTCTTTTCTTTTGTACTCAAAGGTGAATGGAAGAAAGAAAAAGAGAAGGGTGCCAATGAATGCACAGATGAGACAACCATCTTTGAAATAATTAAGAATTGCCTGTCAAGGCCACTTATTTGATTAGTAGTTTAATGGCATTCACTGATCCAGGGCACCTGATACCTGGAGAAAGCTGCAGCTGCATTTGCCCACCCCTCATCTGTAGGCAAGTCTGAAGTTACTTCTATTTCTTTTCTCTAGTGAAAGGCAGATTTTGCCTCACCAAGATAGTTATACCTTGAACACAAGATGGAGAGTCAGTTATTGGGTAGACAAGGAGAAAGATAAACGTCTACTACAATAACCACATCTTAATCAGTTTAATAACATAACTACACACTGAAGAAGAAAAATATCTATTTTAAATACGATGCTTTAATTTTCAAGAATGACATACTCCAAAATAACATAACAAAACAAATTCAAAAACATTCAGTAGACACTTAACTATTCATATCTGATTTATGTTCTTCATGAGATTTGATATTTTTAATCCCTCTTTACTGAAAATATTCTGCTTTCATTTCTAAGGCTCTATGCTCCCCTGATTTTCCTAATGATCAGTACAACAACATTCTTCTTCTTCTTTTTTTTTAAATTTGGTGATTACTAAGTACCTCATACGGTTAGGCATTAGGAAAAAAGCGTCAGTTAGGAATTGACACAGAAAGATGTACCATTTAATGGAAGTGACAGAGAAGTAAATTGACAATTACATTGATATTGTGTGTTATAAATACAGGAAATTATGGATATTTTGCAGTTGGACATTTAAATTAGCCGGGGTGGGGAGCGTGTTTTTCAGTGAAATCTTCTCAAAGTAAATGATGTCTGATAAACTCTACACACTGCTCCTATATTTACTTTAAACATTGGCTTTCCTACTATATTTTAAATATTGGTTTTACCAGGATCCTAACTTTGAACCTACTTCTTCATCATTCCCCACAATTTATTTGGCTAGTACACCCACAATTACAGCTTTATTTTCCAACTTGAACATGGATGTTCTCCAAATTTATAATATCTGCTGTAATCTCTCTCTCTCTCTCTTAGCATGAGGTTGGGTTTTTTTTTAATGTTTATTTATTTTTGAGACAGAGAGAGACAGAGCATGAGTGGGGGAGGGGCGGAGAGAGAGGGAGACACAGAATTCAAAGCAGACTCCAGGCTCTGAGCTGTCAGCACAGACCCCGACGCGGGGCTCGAACTCACAGACCGTGAGATCATGACCTGATCCGAAGTCGGCCGCTTAACCGACTGAGCCACCCAGGCGCCCCGAGGTTGGGTTTTTTAATACCTACTGGACCATATCTGAAAATGCAATAGAAATACCAAAATCAACTAGCTGAAAGCTTAAGTCATCCTCTTCTTGTGCCAAATTATTCTTCTTGTATTAAATATTTCACACAAAAAAAAAAATTATTCTGAACTTCTTCCTCAAGAACCAGATCTAATTGATCAACAACTGTAGTCATTTCTTTTCTGTAATTACCTTAAGAATGCAGGCATTCATATTTACCTACCTATATTTATCTTCCTACATTAAGTTTATCTTTCTATATTTATACTCTTAGAATTTCTTACCTGTGATCCGATGTAAGAACTGAACTCTTTGCCTAAAACTTTGTCTCTTGCATTCAATCTACCACACATCTGTCAGATCGATCATAGGAGAATACAACTATGAATAAGGCCCTTGTTGACTATTATGCATGACCCCCTAATGCCTACAGGGTAAACTATTTATTAGTTAGCAGGTCATAAAAATTCATAATTTTTCCTCTGACTATATTTCTGAGAGCATTTGTTGTCATACCTCACTTGTGCAGTCCCTAGGATAAGAAATACCCTCTTTGACCTATCTTTCTTTGCTCAAATTGTCCTTGTCTGTGATTCCTTAACTTCACTTATGTGTTTGGTGAGTTCTTTCTCACCTTTCAAGGTTTAGCTTCCATATCACCACCTCTATGGGCCATTCAAAAGATATTTCTTATCCCACCACCTTATTTTGTTTAAGATTTTGCCTCATTCACCAAAATGCAAGCTTCTAGAACCCAGGAATGTTGTCTCTTTTTTTAGGTCCTTAGGTGCCCAGCACTAGTAGATGATCAATATAGACAAATGGAATAAATGATCATTATTGATCTCTTAGATGTCAATAACAGGAAATTTAAACTCTGTGGTCATAAGTGGAGAACAATCTATGTGAAGTGTATCTTTATAGAAATTACTGCCTAAAGGCAAACTTGGTAGATCATAGTAAGTTTGCAATTTTATATTATCATTTCAGAAATTCATATTCTAATACTTATTTCAATGTCCTCTTTCCAAGTCTAGATTTTGCTAAAAAAAATTCTATTATCAGTTTTGTTTTTCTTAAATATCTTGTACCAGTTTATGTTACCTACAAGGAGGTTTATAACATTCTATAGATAGACAGATGATAGACACATGTATGTATATATATATATATATATATATATATATATATATATATATATATAGTTAGTGAATGATGGGCAAAGTGGAGGAAAGGCATCGTATTTATGTATAAAGTTTTCTCACCTAAATATCATATTATAATACATGACCTAAAATGATGTGATATGTTTTATTACTGCTTGGCACACCCCAAATCAGACATAATTTAGCCTGAGAGACTTTCCTGGATCAACATTTTATTGTTTTAAACTACTTTTTTCTGACACAGAGAATAATTATTTAAAATCTATAAACATCAACTTCCTCTAGTATTAAGAATAAGAGTCATATAAACTTCTCATTTAACTTTTACCATAATTTGCTAAGGTATTCATATCAGAGACATCTTACTCTCTATATCCATTTATTTCTTCTTCTTTATTAATAAAATCTGAACAATGTGCTCACCTCTTCCTCATCCTTTTGAAAATAGAGGTGGTTAATAAAATGAAGCAGAAGTTTGTGGGACATTCAGGAAAGTGCTCTGTAACTCTCTGAATATTCTCCTACCTACTATTGACTAGAGAAAACTCTAAAAGCCATCTGAGGATTATGAGACAAAGATCAAGAGCGTATCACAGTCTTGGCCCTCCCTTTCTCCTTGAAGCAGCTGAACCCACACCACCAATCTCCAACTTCCATACTTAGTATTACTTGAGACTCTCACACCTTATGAATTTAAACCTGTCTAGTCAGGTCTCTTTTATAAGAGCCAAACATAATTAGTAGCCACTTTAGCAAATTTATCCTTAAAGAGATTATAGAAATGATCCAAGGACGCATGGATAACAAGTGTCAAAGTAGGACCTCCGAGCTCCAGTCTGACTTGTTACCATATGCTCACTTCGTTACAGTGTATGACATTACATATGTCATAGGAATTGTGTTTTCTCTCAGTGCTCTGCCACGGTTTAAGGCCCATGACATACCACACATAGTTAAGTCGAGAGTGAATTTAACAAGAGGGCAAGAGTATGTACTGGTTAAAAGTTTTCTCCTTTTCTACCCCAGTTCAACCTTTGCATTTGTCTTAAACAAAGGATATTTTCAATCAACAGATCAACATGTTACCACTTACATTAAAAGACTGACATTTGCCTTTGTTAGGACAGCTTTACTGATGTTATAATTGATGCAGAAACATCCCAAATTGGAGTAGTTTCAGTGAAAATAAAAAAAAGGAGGGAGGGAAGAAAGGAAGGGTAGATAGAAAGAAAGAGTAAAGGAAAATGAGTTCACTCTGCTTTCTGTGCGATGTCTCCCTTTTTAAAATGCTGATTCTTGAAGCATGGAATTGCTTCTATTGAAAATATAAAAATTCTTTATTTATCTCCATTTTGAATATGTAGAGGGTAATTTCAATATGAAAGTGTACCAAAAAAGTTTTATTTTTTCCTTACTTTGTTTCATTTTTTCTACTCATGGTCTGAGGGGCACATGATTTTACACATGGTGTGCTAATCAAATGCTAAGTATTAGAGCAGAAATTATCAGAGAGAACCAGTAAATTATTCTTCTTTTTCCCTCTGATATTTCTCTAACCGGAGAATCCTCTTCATTTCAAATGGAAGATCTTTCTTTTAGTAACAGTACTCTGACTTGTATAAACAGCCTAGCATAGAAGCCATATTTTTTTCTCTTTTAAATTCCACATAAGTTAACCTCCACACCAAAAGGTTTGTTGTTCAAAAATAATTAACAGTGCTATCTGTTTTGCTTTCCGAACTCTTCTCAAATACACAGTAACTATTTGGCTAGATAAGCGATCTTCAAAACGACAGCTCCACTCTTGTGCTTTCTCTTCTAAAATATCATCAACATTTGATTCATGTTTATGTTTCATAATGCTGTTAAAATATAAAATATTTTAAAACCATATCCTTGGTCTCTTTAATGCCTCATACCACTATCAAATCTAACAGGCACTATACTAAAATTTTTCTTTACTTGGTTATTATTGTTTCTCTATTACTTTTTTTAAAAAATACTTTTATTTATTTATTTATTTATTTATTTATTTATTTATTTATTTATTTTTTGATAGAGACCAAGCAGGATAGGGGCAGGGAGAGAAGGAGAGAGAGTCTCAAGCTGGCTCTGCACCGTCAGCACAGAGCCCAATGTGGGGGTTCAAACTCAAGAACCATGAGATCGTGACCTGAGCTGAAATCAACAGTCAGATGCTTAACCGACTGAGGCACTCGGCACTCCCAGTATCTCTATTACTTTTTTATGTAGCATCATTAGATATGCCAATGAGATAAGTTCCATATTATACATTGTGCACATGACATCAAAAATGGGTACACAATAGTTTTCTCCATAGGTCATCTGCTTCTGAAGTCTGTCTCCTTCACTTCATCCAGTATATCGCAAGAAATTCAATGTCTGCAACATGCAACGTCAGTACCATAAAGATACTATTCTCTCATCGCCTAAAAGATCACGTGTAAAATTCCTGGCTTAAACATATTCAAGGTTCATCACATTTATGTTTTCAAAGGTAAATATACTATATGTACACATTATAACCATCCACATTAGAGCCCTAATCAGTCACTGTGATTCGCTCAAAGTCTTCTGAATAGATTTTGATACCTTCTCTCCTTCCAGATTGAATACAGTATAAAGAGAATGCATAAATAAGTAATGTAAATAGGGTATAAATAGTATAATTTGAATATAAATAGAATGTATTATCTACATAAAGTTGTTAGTGCCTAACACAGCTCTCAGTATATGTGAAGTGTTTTTGAGTCTGTGTAAGCAACTCATGATGGATAATTTCATTTATATTAAGTTAATATCTCACCCTGCTTGGTAGACATAGCCATCCTTAGTAGGTATTCATAATGTGTTTCAAGCAGGAAGGATGCAAAGGAAGAAAGGAAGAAAAGAAGAAAGGAAGAAAGGGAGGGAGGGAGGGAGGAAGAAAGTCAAAGAAAGAATCATGAATAGATTATTACTGAAGAAATTCAACTACTCTACACACATGTCAGTCTTAATAACGTCAAAAACAACCTCAGTATTTAACTCAGTATGTTATGCACAGACAAAATGTGAAATGGTCAATAATTATTTATCATAAGGATTGAGGAAAATAAATGACTATGGAAAGTTACCCTTTTGAAGCCCGGAAGCAGAGCTAAAATCAGCAATACTTATTGATTCTTCATATTAACTGAGAGAGAAGGCAAATCAAGGTGGATAATTCTACTTTAGATAAAAAAATGAAGGATGACAATATAGACGGTTGACTGATTATCTTGTACAGCTTGTCAAATGTCCTCAGGCACAGTTCCAAAAAAGAATCCAAAACTGTGTTAAAAATATCATCACCAAAACAAAATTACTTGTCATTTCACTAATTCCAGTCACATTTTCCAAAATTAGCCTAAATTTCTGACAGTATACTATACCTATATACACGCCATATTTGAATTAATTGACAAATGTTCTCCTCCAGGCAATTCTGGGTAATTAATACCCTATTTGAAAACAAATATAGTAAGAATAATACACTTCTAAAGTGAAATGCAAACCACTTGGGGAATAAAAATTTGCATATATAATTGTTTAGTCTGAATTCAAAACCTGAACATCACCTACTATATTAAACTTTTCTTAAGAAATAAAATCCATGTTCCCCAAGGATGATTTGATAGTGATTCTCCTTCTAGATTCCAGCATCGTGCCTTGGAAATAACTGACACTCATGGCTCAGGGTGGCCAAGTATCACTTTTGAAAATGTTAAAGGTGATAAAGGATATCTGCTTAGCTTGCCTTTCTCTGACACAATCACTTTTGTTATGCATAGGTTGCATTCCTTGGACAATGGAATCACAATTTCACCTGTTTTTCTTTCATCACCTTTACTAGATACTGTGATGGACATAAAAGTGCACAGTTCAGGTCTTTCAATGAAGGATGTTACCCCAGCTGCTTGGACACTAACAGCAGGTACCCTTTCTTTGTCAGCCCTTTCAGGGACTGCCTCAGCTGCAGAGTACTTCTACGCTCAAGGTCATGCCCTCTGAGAGTGTCATGTCATGACTGATCAATCAAGTTGGGGTGCAAGGTGTCTACTGCACAATTTTGATGGGCCATTTATCCACAAAGTTCTCTGCGAGGGTCAGCTGAAGCCTCTGTTTGGGCCTGCCATGCAGTTTCACTTTTCCATCTACTTCATCCTGCTTCTTCCCTCTTTCTTCCACAGCTGTACCCAAGGGTACATAGGCTGTGATCTAAATTCAGACTCCTAGTTTGCTTCTCGAAGTACCCAGTCAATAGATACCATTTGAAGTACAGATGGATTTATTTCTAGTATATCTGACAGGACAATACTGACCATTATTAACCACGTTGATTTGGCTTTCCCTGTCATATCCTTTTAATGCTCGAATCTTGCTCCAGTGAGTGCTCTTTTTCCCAGAGCTAAATGGGGGTGGGGCAGGGCACAAAAGTTGGAGAAGCTGAAGCAGGAGACCAGGTGGGAGGTGGAAGAGCTGCCAGTGCAGCTGCTGCCCCACGTGAACAAAGTGTATCGGCAGATCAGCGACCACTGCTTGAGTGGCAGGGACTGGTGCCCAGCGCTGGGCTTCCAAGGGCAAAAACTGTATTCCTTGCTTTCACCTTCCAATCCCCAGGCAAAATGTCTCTATTAAGGAAAGGGAATTCGGAGAAACACAGTTCCAGCTCAGCTAAGGTGATGCAGTACACACTCATGACGCATATATAACATATTCAATCCTCACACTAAACCTATTTTTATCTGCATCTTATCTGCATCTTACAGATGAAGAGAACGGGGTGCAGGGGGACAAACCATTCGCCTGAATATGTGCAACTAGCACCTGGGCTGGGCTGGACTAACTGCCATAGACTACAGTTACAAAATCTGGACAAAATACAAAATAATGAGAATTTCAACGTATAGAAAAAAGAACAAAAGAAGGCAGAAACTAGAGGGAAACATATCCTTGAAAGAACCTATCTGTACTTGGTGAAATGTGTGAGTTTGCATTTTCTAGCATCCTAGATCTCTCTATATTGGGGGACACAAAAAGCTATGGCCCAACCAGGGATTGAGTTAGGAGAGCAGAACAGGCCGTAAATGATTAATCCTAGAAGGGAGAGAGCTGCAAATGGGGCAAGCCTCGACATTTGTGTATACAATCTACCTGGACCGTTGGCTGATCTGTAAATCATGATAAAGACAGACAAGGCCCCCCAAAATCTCACCAGCTGGAAACCCAAAGAACTGAATGATCATTTCATCTTCTGCAACCCACAGGGGAGAGAGAATTTAGAATTTGAGTCCCTCCCAGTTATCTACCCCTTAGAAGGAAAATCACTGTTCAGAAAAACAGAATCTAGAGTCTCTACAACATATCACTTAAATCCAGTATTCATACAGAAATGACTAGACATAGAAAGTAACAGAAAAGCTTCATCTATACTCAAGAAAAAAATCAATAAACCAACCCTAAGATGGCCCAGAAGCTGCAATTATCAGATAAGAACTCTAAAGCAGCTATGAAATACTTTCAGGAACCTAAAGGAAAATATATACATATAAACAAACAGATGATGGATCTCAGGAGAGAAAAAGAAGCTACAGACAAAATTTTAAGGCCCATAGCTAGAAAGCTGCAGGAATAGGAAGCATATGAGTGTTGATAAAATTGAGTGGACAAGAAAAAGGATATGAAGAGATAAAGAGAGAGGTGTTTTAGGGAACCAGATCATGTAGAACCTTGAAGACCACTGCAAGGACTCAGGTCTTTCAACTGAAACAAGAAATTGGAGGTATTTGAGCAAAAGAGTGATATGTCTCGAGCTCTCTTTTATAAAGATCGCCTCAGCTGCTCTAATGAGAAAAGGCCTGGGGAGACAGCCAAGAAAGGAGGAGGACAGACTGATTAGGAGGCTGTGGATGGATGCTGGGGGTTTGGATTTGTGTGGTAGTAGTTAACTGATGAGGAGTAAATATAATCTGAATGCAGAGAAAGTAGGAAGTATTGAGAGTTGGGATATGGGGTATGGCTAAGATTTTTTGAGTAAGCCGTTGGCACATGGAGTCAGTCAACTGGCTACCTAACTGATAGAGCCCAGGGCATAAGAAAAATGCAGGGCATTTTGGTAAAAAAAAGGATTGAAAATGTTAAGATGATCACAGTGGGACTTTCTACAAACTGTACAGACCACACGCCCAGGAAGACCTGGATGCAGTTGCTATTTGCCACTTTCAGGAGGAACAGATTCTGTGGATAAGAGAAGGGGGTTTAGACATTTTAGGGTTGAGGCAATATATTTAATAGGGCTTAGCAAACAATATGATTTACTTAAAATATAAAACATTTTATACTTTTAAAAAATCTATCTGGTTACTGAGAATTTCTGTTCATAAAATGTTAAACTTCTGAATACAGAGAAATATCTGAACATTAGCAAGTCACCTCAATAGATTTTACATTAATCCCTGCTGAATTTCTTTTTTTTTTAGTTTGTTTCATCAACATATCACCATCTACAGGTTATAGGGGATGACTTATAATTGTATGTCTTTAGATTCAAAATATTATTATACGTATGATTTTCATTTCCATTGTACTTTAACCCTCTTAGATATTTTGTGTAATTAAGCCAATGTTGGGTAATTTTTTTACTTCTGATCCTAGTCCTTTAGTTTTGTGTACTACTAGTAACCTTGGCTATATAAGCCAACATGTAAATGACAATACTGATTACTAGTCACATCAACCTAGAGGAAAAGGAGTATTATATCTGAATTGTCTGTTTATCTTACATTCTCTATAGTTTTGCAGCTATAGCACAAAATCTAAATGCAAAATGATGAGCCTTAATTATCTTATAATTATTATTCTACAAAGAGCACAACTACCTGAACTTAATGAGCATAGTTCCATATAATATTACTGTTATCCTACAGTAACTTCAGAAATATTCCAGGAAAAAACAAAAAAAAACAAAAAAACAAAAACGAGCTAGGGAGAAAAGTTGTCATGAACAACTCTCTAATTGGGAACTACAGAAAGTGAATTCACTTCACATGTTTTTCTTTTCCCCCTTTCACTTCCAGCCACAGTCACAATACTACAGAGTGTTTTTATGAAGACAGGATAAGTGACAGTTTTCTTCATGGTAAAGAAAAAGAAATTCGGGACTGTAATTCTGTATGAAAGAAAAATCATTTTTGTGAAACTTGAGAGTAACCCACGAAATACTGAAATGAAATTTCTATGCCAAAAAAACAGTTAATTTGCACAATCTTTAAAACTTGACTTTGCTACTGTATATAAACTTTGTCTTTAAGTTTTAAGTCTAAAACTTAAAAAAATAAACCCACTTATGGGGCACTGGGGTGCCTCAGTCAGTTAAGCTACCGACTCTTGATTTCGGGTCAGGTCACGACCCAGGGTCGTGGGATCACGCTGCACATCAGGCTCTGTGCTGTCAGAGAGAATTCTCTCTCTCTCTCTCTCTGCCCCTCTTCAGTACAAACTCTCTCTCAGAAAAATAAACAAACTTAAAAAATTATAAAAAATAAACCCACTTAGAAATTGAGCCAGTTTAAATGAATAACATACTCAGTATAACAAACTGTATATGATTCATGAAATCTAACCATGAGAGACAGACTTTTAAAAAAAATATTTATTTATTTTGAGAGACAAAGAGAGAGAGAGAGTGAGAGAGAGCAAGCATGAGTAGGGGAGGGACAGAGGGAGGGAGAGAGAGACAGAGAGAGACAGAGAGAATCCCAAGCAGGCTCCATGCAGTTGGTGTAGAGCCCAACTTGGGGCTCAATCCCACAAACCATGAGATCATGACTTGCACCAAAATCAAGAGTTAGACACTTAACCGACTGAGCCATCCAGGCACTCTGAGAGAGAGATAGACTCTAAAAATCACCACCTAGTTGGAGTTTAAGAAAAAAAACAGATGATACATGGGAAGAGTTGGGGGAAATAAGAGAGGAAAACAAACCCTAAGAGACTCTTAACAAGAGAGAACAAACTGAGGGTTGATGGAGGGAGCTGGGTAGGAGATGGGCTAGATGGATGCTGGGAGGGCACTTTGTGATGAGCACTAGGTGTTGTATGTAAGTGATGAATCACCAAATTCTACTCCTGAAACCAATATTGCAATGTACATTTACTAAAATATAAATTTAAAAAAATCACCACATATGAGTAAATTAAGCCTGTCTGTAATAAAGAAAGCTCTTCACCTCTGCAAAAGAGCTTAAATTCAATGTTACATGGACAAAGTAGATTTTATTTATATTATTATTATTTTTTAAATAATTTATTGTCAAATTAATTTCCATACAACACCCAATGCTCAACCCAACAAGAGCCCTCCTCTGTGATTTATATTATTTTTAACTGATTTTTAAAATTTATTTTAATGTTTATTTTTGAGAGAGAGACAGAGTGTGAGCAGGGGAGGGGCAGAGAGACAGGGAGACACAGAATCCAAAGCAGGCTCCAGGCTCTGAGCTATTAGTACTGAGGCTGGCATGGGGCTTGATCCCACGAACCATGAGATTATGACCTGAGCCAAAGTCAGATGCTTAACCTACTGAGCTTTCCAGGTGCCCTCTTTTTAACTATTAACCAAGCCACTCATAGCTATAATTTATTTTGTTAAATAATAAAATTAATAATCATAATACCACACGATATTAAATTACACAGTAAATGTTACTTAGTATATTTTATTGTGTAGAAGAAATAAGCTCTTTCTTAGAATAAATAATATCCAGTGTCCTAGTTCCCCAGTTTATGACCTTGATTCATCTTTCACTAGGCTTTTTGTCAGCAAATTCTTCCACTATTTGTAGCTGTAAGGAACCCTAATAAAGCTTTTCAGAAATACAAAATAAATCTAATTTACTTTTTCTTCATTTGAAGTAATGTTGAGCATTGACACAATACTAATTGTGGTAGATTTTGAAGTGGCTCTACTTTGTCTATATTCATGGAAAATTATGGTGTTAAGATTTGAACCCAAAGCTCAGCAGATAAGGCAAAACAAAATTCTCCTCTTTGGGATTCTAGACACTGTGTCTATGAGGAGTTAGGATTTATATATTAGCTATTTTTGCCTATATCTTAGCATTAATATGTTGAGTTTAATAAGTAAAAATCTATCTCACTCCAAACGTACAGTCCCTAGTCCACAGGCTCCTCCAAACTTGTATGTGTTACAGAGTAGTTCGCTATACTAACTTTGGCCTGCTAGAAATAAATGAACCTCTCCAAACTTCTACTATTGCATAATTAAGGAAAACACATCCACCTAACAGTATGGTTACAAAGACAAAACTAGAGGGGCACCTGGTTGGCTCAGTCAGATAAGGGTCTGACTCTTGGTTTTGGCTCAAGTAATGATCTCATGTTCGTGGGTTTGAGCCCCACATCAGGCTCTGCACTGACAGTGAAGAGTGTGCTTGGGATTCCCTGTCTCCCTCTCTCTCTGATCCTCCCTGCTCTCTCTGTCCCTCCCCTGTTCTCTCTCTCAAAATAAATAAACATTAAAAACAGAGAAAATTAGATAATATAAAGTTAATTCTCATTTATTAAATGTACAAATTAATTATGCACAGTAATGTGGCATTTTAAACTAGGTAGCTATGGGCATATTTTTTTATGTTTAGTTTTTTGAGAGAGAGAGAGGGAGCAGGCAGGGGAGGAGCAGAGAGAGAAGGAAAGAGAGGCTCCCCAGAAGGCTCCACATTGCCAGCCTAGAGCCAAATGTGGGGCTCAGACTCACGAACTCTGAGATCATGACCTGAGCTGAAATCAAGAGTTAGATGCTTAACCAACTGAGTCACCTGGGTACCCCAACTAGGGGCATTGTAATTTGCAGTGTATATGTAAGGCTCTTAAATGTTTTCTGCTAAATTTCCCCTGTGAGATCTGGCTCACCATTCCAGTCTATTAGCATCTATTTGAATACAGATTCTGTTATCCAGCCAATTTATTCTTTCCACTTTTGTGTCATCTATAATTTTGATAATCATGTTTTCCAGAAATTGGCTCTAGCGACTGACAATATTAGGCAAGACAGAGTCTCCTTTTCTCTGTGTAGTCAACCACATATAATTTCGACTAACTGAACTCATATCTAGGGCTTGTGTCTACAGTTTCTCATGGAAATATCATGGAGAAAATGCCACATGCTTTTCTGATGTCCAGATGTACACAGTTCTCTGTAATTTAGTTTCATGTGACTTGTTCTTGTAAACTCTGATGGCCATTCTTGATAAAGGCTTCTTTTGGAACTAAGATTTTCTTCACTTGAATGTTACTTCTAGAGCTGGAGATCTTCACAATCTATCAAGTCCTACATGACATAAAACACAGTCCCCTCCATCTTAAGAGACTGTACAGGTCCATATGCCCCTCAGTCCTGTCTCTTTTTAATGTATGAAACTATCCCTGCTACACCAACACAGTGTTTTCAAAGACTATCAAGGTCAATGACCATTGCTATAAATTTCTCATTATGTTCAGAGATAATTTGTGTGGACCAGGACACTCGAATTTCTATTTAGGAGCCTGGTAAATTTGTAGGCTTGTATTCCCTCTTGTCACTATTTGGGCAAAGGAAAAGATAGAGAGTACAAAATGAAAATAATGATTAGCTGCATCAATTCCCAACACCTGTAAGGCCATCCACAGAACTTCCTTTCTCATGCCAATTTTTGCTCTAAAGCAGTGCTAATGAAGAACAGTATTACCTAGATAGAGAAGCTTATCCCTGGTACTTCATAGGTGATACTAAGAATTCAAAGAAGTTTTTATCTAGACATAAAAAAGGTACCTGCAATAGGCAGAATTCAAAGATGGCACCAGTAGATTCTCAGGTCATGCTATATGCACAACTTCTCCCAGATATTTATTCAAACACTAACATAGGTATTTCTGAAAGGGATTTTGATAATATAATTAAGATCCCAAATCAAGTGACTTTAAGATCTGGTGGTTATCTGGGTAGGCTTGATCCCTTTAAAAGTAAACAGTTTTCCTGGGCTGATCAAAGAAGAAAAAGTCAGACAGACATAGTCCAGTTGGCCTAGAAAGCAAATATACATGTGTGAAGTGCTGTGGGGACCACAGGGCAAGAAACTTTGGACAGCCTCTAGATTCTAAGAGCAGTCTACAGCTAACAGGAAAAGGACGACCTCAGTCCTACAACCACAAGGCCATTAATTCTAATAAATAGTGAGCTTGATAGGACTCTGAGCTCCAGATGAGAACTAGACAACACCTTAATACCAGTGTATTAAGGTGACTCTCTGAGCAAAGAATCCATCCATGCCATACCCAGAGTTCTCCTTACAGAAACTGAGGTAATAAATTTGTGCTGTTTTAAGCCACTAAGTTTTAGGTAATGGGTTATTCAGCAACAGAAAACTAATATAATGCAATTACCATAAGTGCACAAGTCAACAAATTTTCACAAAGTATAATCAGTATCCTGAACAAGAAATAGTACAATGAGGGCGCCTGTGTGGCTCAGTTAAGTGCCTGACTCCTGATCTTGGCTCAGGTCATGATCTCACGGTTTGTGGGATTGAGACCCATGTCAGGCTCTGTGCTAGGAGAGCTAGGAGCCTGCTTGGGATTCTCCCTCTCCCTCTCTCTCTCTGCCCCTCACCACTCGGGCTCTCTCTCTCTCTCTCAAAATAAAGAAATAAACATTAAAAAATTATTTAAAAAAATAAAAAAATTAGTAAAATGTCTCAGAAGTTGCTCTCATGCTCCCTTCCAGCCACTGCCCCATCCACTACTCACCATTCTTCCACCTCTGCCCCCAGGAAAAACATGTGCTCGGATTTTTAACAGCATAGCATAGGTTAGTTTCATCTGTTTAAGTCTTTATATAAATGGAATCATTTATTATATTCTCTTCTGGCTTTGGCTCTCTGGCTTTAAATGGACAATATCGTTGGTAAAGTTTATGTAAATTGTTAAAAAGAGTTGTAGACACTTCATTCTCATTGCTGTATAATATTTTATTGTGTGAACAGAACACAATTTGCTTATTCAACTTGTTGGTCATATGAGTAGTTTCCAGTGCAGGGTCTATTCCAAAGAATAATGCATTCTAACATATGTTTTTGGTATGCACAAAACTCAGTTTTAAACTAAGAGAAAGATTATCACTCATTTCAGAAAACTGGGTAAAGAGATATAATAGTGAGAAAAGAATATGTATTTTTTGTCAAAAACCCCCAGATTTATGTTGCAGACAGCTACATCTAGATGTGATCTTAAGTACTTAATCAGTTTCTACATTTCTGAATTATAGAGCATGAAAAACAATCTCTGACTTCTCTTGAGGATTAGAATCCATACTGTTCAATACAGTAGCCACTACCACATATGGCCTCTTAAATTTAATGTAAATTACTTCATTTATTATGAATTACTTTTATTTACATAAAAGTAATGTAAATTACTTCATTTACATTAAATTTAAAACCAACTTCCTTGGTCACACTATTTCAATTGCGAAATAACCCTAAGTTATTGGACTGCACTGTATATATATATGAAGGTGTTTAAGCCACAGTGGTACCCCTACATTGCTACTCGATAAATTGGGCATTCATTTCCCCACCCAAATAACATCCTACATTTCTCTGGCATCCAGAAAACTTATCTCAATGATGTTTCTGAAAGTTTTGTTCAGTACTTTGAGCTATCTTTAATTTTTTTCCTGTTTTCTCTCTCCTTTTGGCGACAGACACGGTGAGACCCACAACATGGGGACAGGCCAATGAGATGACTTCCTTTGCCTCCTCCTTCTGCAGGGGCTCCTGGAAGTCTCATCATGTCAGACCACAGTAGGCTAAGCCTGTCCTTTGGACTCAGAAAACAAAACATCTATCCTCATTACTAAGCACCTCTCTGTCACACTATTTGTAGAAATGTCCAGGTACCTTGTCACATCCCACAGGATCAAATGAAAAACACTCTTGCCATTTCCCCCTTGAAAACTCCATTCCTCCTTATAATTCAGGCATGGGATGATTGGGAAGGATTTAAGGACAATCTTAAGAATCACCAAGCTGTTCTCAAAATACTCTTTCTCTTTGGAACATATACTTCTTTCCCTTAAATTATCTTTCTTCTCTGGTTATTTGTATTTCATTTTGTGATCTTCTCTTCAAAAGCTATGACAGTTATTATTATTGTTACAGTATTATTAAGTATTATTATTTTTTATTAGTAATGCTTACCATGTGACAAATGCCATAACAGGTGCTTTGGGAGGTGAAAATGTCATGGCTTTTGTCATTCAGAACTTATAGGAAGGAAGAAAAGATCTAATCTCAAGTAATTTTAATCTGAGGTAGATAACTATGTTGCTGGCAGTAAACATGTTTATCTCCATCATTTTAATCATACTTATAAGTTTCAAATATGGAAATAACAGAAATCAGCAAACATCACCATCTGGTTTTATTTTCCCTTTTTATTTCCTTTATTTTCTCTTCGGAACTATTCATTTGTATAGGCAAGGAAGCAACTGTATATATGATGCAACTTTAAGAAAAACTAAGTATCTCATTTGTATGATTTTTTTTTCTTCCTGGGCTACCTGAGGCTCTCATTTTCAAATCGAGGCCATTTACATCTATCAGACTCTTATTAAAATCTAAAAATGTCATTTGGGAGTTGATAGGCAGAAATGAATTTTGATGATCCCTTGGTATTTCCTGAACTCCAATAAATGGGGGAGTTTCTTGGGAAGTGTAATAGAGAGAGTGAGGGATAGGGAAGGAAGGAGAAAGCTTGGGAGGTGAATAGTATTGGATGCTTATGTGTGAGAGCTGGACTGGTGACCTCCCAGGGGCCCAGAGTCAAAGAAGAGTAGAAGAGAGAGGATGAAGGCAGACAAACATATCTGGACATGGTGACAGTCTAAGGCCATTGTTTGTGAATATCCATTTCACTTTGTCTACATACTTGTCATGATTTGTCTCTACTATATTTCATATACTTGTGCTTAGCCATCCTCATTAAATGCCTCCAATTTGGAATCAAAGGATCACATAGAAAGTTTTTTTTCAAAGAGCATGAAGTATTTTGAAATCTCCAAAAGCCTTCCAGAAATATTTTTGGGACAAATGTGTCATTTTAAAGTTGGAAAGCAATATGGAACCACATGATGTGTATGCAGAGCAGCCAGAATTCATATTCTTGCATAAAGATTATAAGACTGATCCAATGTACAGACAGATTGTGAGGGAAGAAAAGACATGTTAAGACAGGAGATATTGCTCAATAAAGCATTTACTGAGCTGTTCTTATGGAAATAAAATAAATGAAGAGTTCTTTAGGTTAAAACAGATCTTAGAGTAGTTTACAGCAGCTATGAAGCTAGAGCCAAGACAATCCTATACTTGATTTTAGCCAAAGGGCCGAGAAGTGATCGAGCCAAGACAATCCTAAACTCTATCTCTTGAGATATCAAATGCTACAGCGACATCTCGAGAGTAACTAGCCACATAAAAAATCAAGGTGAAATACATATGCAAACCTTGTATCATATATTATGAGTTCTTTGGTCCTCTTCACTTCTGACAAGAAGATCTTCTTGTATGCAAAATGTAGTATATATACGCATGCAATATGTGGGATTTTTAGCATGACATACAATTGCATACATATTTGTATTTTTTAAGTTTATTTATTTATTTTGAGAGACAGAGAGAGACAGAGAGAGAGCGAGAGAGTGAGCGAGGGAGGAGCATAGAAAGAGTAGGAGAGAGAATCCCAGGCAGGCTCCACACTGTCAGCACAGAGCCTGATGCAGAGCTCGAACTCATGAACTGCAAAGTCATGATGTGAGCTGAAACCAAGAGTCAGATGCTTAACTGACTGAGCCCCCCAGGGGCAACCGTACATATTTTTTGTGTTTCCATATGTCAGTGATTTCACAGTTTGATCCACAGACTGACAGCATCAGAATCACCTGAGAACTGGTCAAAAATGTCATCTCAGCAACACGACTCTGCCCCTTCCACCCCCAGGCTGCCTCCATGTCTGCTCATCACAAACTCTGGAGGAGAGATGCAAGCATTTATTGTAGCCAGGCCTCCAGGGCCAATACGACTCAGAGTGGGATCGCATCATTGTGAAAGGGGAATGTGACTGAAAAATAGGAATTTTCAGTAGTCCTTTGCCCACAAAACAAAGGGATACAGGAGGTTCCTCATCTCCTTCATGTCCCCTATCCGGCACTTCCCACCACATTTTTGTGCAAAAGACCATTTAAGATTCCATCACCATAATCAGTTTTCAATTTAAAAGTGAGTTTATTCTGAAAAATTTAAAAATTATATTAGCATATGGTCTAGAAATTCTATTTCTGAATATATCTCCAAAACAGGGTCACAACACTAATTCACAACAAAGAATAAAAAATTCAAAACAAAAAAATTGATTTTTATTACCTGCCTTGAATCTGCACTCCATTTTCTGACATTAACCCCTGCTTATCCATCTTATCCAAATTCTTCTTTTCCCTGTTCATGGAAGGAGCAGTGGGCTTGTGGATATTAAGGTATTACCAATAGTCTTGACTCTTAAAATAGTCTGTAACTCTGCGCACATAACCCTATGCATTTTGGCCTTGATTCTCTCATCTATAAAGTAAGGGAATCAAATAAACTATATCCAAACTCCCTTCTAGCCCAAAACTTGTGACTTTATATTTCAAACTGAGACCCAGACCCACTGTTTTCTAAATAAATTAGTGAAATTATCGTCCTTAAAAGTCAGATTTCTGTAATGTATCTTTTAGTAGTTGCCTTTTGAAAGTTAGAACGATCACTTTGTATGCTAAAGGCTCACTAATAGATAATAAATACACACTATCTACTGAAGGACTCGTGCATAACACTCTGAGAAATGTCACTAATGGCAAAAAAATTCCAAGACAATTTCCAAGGGAAAACTCTGCCAAGACGAGCTTGGTAAAATGAGAATTTGGGCTGGGAAAGAAAAGACTGTCTACAAGGCTTTTGCAGTAGTGTAACTGCATGTTTTTCTCCCTAAATCGTGTGTAATTAATGCACCATTGACTGGCTGTGCATCAGGTGCCAGTGTGAAGATTCCATTTCAGATGATTTCATTTCACATATCATGGTAGAGAAGTTTTTTTTTTATTTTTATTTTTATTTTTTTTAACGTTTATTTATTTTTGAGAGACATAGAGACACAGCGTGAGCAGTGGAAGGGCAGAGAGAGTGGGAGACACAGAATTCGAAGCAGGCTCCAGGATATGAGCCATCAGCACAGAGCCAGACGCGGGGCTCGAACCCACAGACGGTGAACCCACAGACCGTGAGATCACGACCTGAGCTGAAGTCAGCCGCTTAACCGACTGAGCCACCCAGGCACCCTGAGAAGTTTATTTTTAAACAGACATAGCAAATTGTAGCAGAAGTTATCAAGTGGTTACTGTGTATCAGGCACTGTTTGAAAGACTTTACATGTATTAACTCAGTCCAATCTTGAAATAACCTTTCAAGGTTGGTAAAAATATTATCCCAATTTTCTAGGTAAAAAAACTGAAGCATAAATGTAAAAAATCAAATTATGCTCAAGACAAGAAGAAGCAGAACTGAGATTTGAATTCAAGGACTCAGTGGTTAGCTCTTTTCTTTTTCTTTTTTTTAAAGTTTATTTGCTTATTTTGAGAGTGAGAGCATGCATGACCAGGGCAGGGGCAGAAAGAGAGAGGGAGACAGAGAGTCTCAAGCAGGCCCCGCACTGTCAGCCCCGAGCCCAACACTGGGCTCAATTTCAGCACCTTGAGATCATGACCTGAGCTGAAATCAAGAGTTGGATGCTCAAGTGACTGAGTCACCCAAGGAGTGTGCTCTTGGCTCTTGATTTCCAGCTCTCAAGCAGTATGCTATACCATTTATTGAGGTAATGTAGTCACTTAAATAAGAATAACTGATTGGACTTAATCCATAAACAAACTTCGGTTTTGTCTATCACTGCCTCTCTGTATTTATTTTGAGTACGTTTAGTTTTTCACCAAGGTCAGGTTGAAAATTCAAGGCAAGCCCTATGCCTTCTCTAGTCACACTAAGGTAATAAATGTTCAAATGTTGCTTTCAGTTCCAAAACACAGTCTCAATTCAGTAACTGAGATATCCGGTCTCACGAAATAATTTTTAAAACGTCTCAACTTGCTCTAAAATTTAGTCTTCTCACCTGCCAGAGCTTCATCACACTTCAGGGGGAAGTGAATTGTATTATCATCTAGACTTTTTAAAATACCCTTCCCTGACTTCACTGATCATTATATATAATTATAACCTGGTTGAATATTGGGGAAAGAGAGGAGGTAGACTGAGTAGGAGAACTCTTGTTTTCCTGGTAAGGACATGGTGATCCTAACTCCAGCACTCATTGGTTCTGGTAGGTGATCAAATCTGGCTTTGTTTTTTCATGGTGCTGTGATGTACTAATTGAAGACTGCCCCCAAATCTTTACCCTTCCTTTATCCATCACCTTCTCCCTGAAATTGGATAATGCTCCTTCACTTTGGGTCTAGGGATGGTCACATGGCTTTTTTTGGCCAATTAAATGTGAAAAATCATGTTGTTAGTAGGGGCTTGAAAAATACTTGTGTAAATAGGCTTGCCCTCACTTTTGTGCCTCGGCCATTGCCATGAGAACATGCTTATCCTCGCTTCCTAGAGGATAAGAGACACATGCCATCTCAGTCATTCTAGCCAAAAGCATCTGAGATATAAAGCTGAGAGTCAACCAATCCCTAAGAGCATATATGAGCCAAGCCAGGATCATCTGTCTGTGTGACAGCCCTAGATGCATGAACTATAAAGTTGCTACTGTATGTGGATGAGCTTTTGTTTGTTTGTTTGTTGGTCGCACGTTAAGCAATATTATTGTGACAACAAGTATCTGATGCAGGCACTGCCGTGAGTTCTGTTGGGGCTTCCCTAATTATGGGGAAATATCTCCCATGCTTTTTCATCGATGATGAAATTCATGGGCATTTCTATACTCATGAGTTGTCCTTTCATTCTCTACCCCAGAGACACTTGGAAAGAATTCCAGATCATTTAGTCTATGACTTAACTAACATTTTCAGGGGCTTAACTGAACAAAATCTAAGAAAATCATATTCTTTCTTTCTCGTGTTCATGGACCACATCTAGGACACAGGAAAGAGTCATACGATTTTAACTCAAATAAACACTTGGAGGGCAATCTGATTGCTACACAAACAGCTCTCTCTTGCTGCTGTTATGAATTAAATGCCAGTTCCCAGTGTACAGGAAATTTATAGGGACACACATTAAGCTTATTGTGGTATCTCATTAAAGCACCTCTTTTTTATTTGATAAATTTGACATGTTACAATTTGTAAACTTAAGGTGTACAGCGTATTACTTTGATATATTTATATATTGTAATATGATTGCCACTGAAGCACTATTTATCACATTACATCATTCTGCTGTAGTGCTGTTGACTATATTCATTATACTGTGCATTAGATCTGTATAGCTTATTTACTATTCATTACACTCTCTACTGACTTTGGGTTTGGAAGTAATACCACACCTTCTCCTCTGGGAGGGAAAGAGTGCTCTCCAAAAAAACCTGCTAAAAATATTCTCAAATAAACTGTGAAGCTACTCTGATTCCATTTGGAGTTTGAAAGTATTCTATCCTTTGCACTGTGGGGGTAAGGAGGTCCCTAAGGCACAGTGGTCACCAAGAAAATTCTCTTCTCAGTTTTCGTCTAGTAAACCCCACCTTTTGAAATCCTTATAGGGTTAAGAAGACTAAAATTCTGAATGCTTCCTGGTTATTTTTAACATTTTCACATCTTGGTCTAATACATTATTTTATAATGTGGTTTAGTCAACACTTCCATTTTGAAATATTATTATTCTATGTTTCCTGAAAACATACAATATTCCAGACTCTGGAAGAGGAATGTAAATCTTATTCGTTTGGGTTTTTTTTTCAAGCAAATACCACTGGGTCAATAAAAATCATAATTACCTTCACTGCCATTGAAGTCTTCCTCACTAACAGCTCCTCTTTATCAGAGATCTGCTAATGACAAACATTTGCTTACATTATATAAATTCCTTCCATTTCACCACCCAACCCACAACACACACACACACACACACACACACACACTCCTTATGCAACCTGTACATACATACAAACACATATTTGTGTCCAAGAAGGATAAAGTAAAAAGGAATGCAAAAAAATATTTCTATACACATCATTTCCTCTGCATATATTGTTTGGTTTCATTTAGCCTGTTTGGTTGTTAACCCCTCAAAAGCTGTCCCTTGACAGTACACATACAGTGTGGACCAATCTTACAAAAGATTGAAATTAAACCTGCAATCTGGACAAGGCTGCAGCTAGAGACATATCCTCAATTTCAGATACAGAGAAAGCATCCACTTACAGGAAAAGCACAAGTTTCAAGGAGTAAGTGAAATAAATGTGCAGTTGTCATCAGGAGCCCAAGATAAAAAGAAAATAAAAAAAGAAAGCAAGGACATTCCAAAAAATAAGCCTAGCACAGTGGTGCATAATTAAAAGCAGAGTGATATTTGGGGACCAAGAGCAGGGAAGTGTTGAGCATTATGGAATGCTAGCTGCCATGATAGAATCCTCCTAGTTAGGTTAGTTGCTGGAGTAGATAAAGAAATTGCCAGAATCAGGGGTGCCTGGGTGGCTCAGTTGGTTAAGCGACCGACTTCGGCTCAGGTCATGATCTCGCGGTCTGTGAGTTCGAGCCCAGCATCGGGCTCTGTGCTGACAGCTCAGAGCCTGGAGCCTGCTTCTTCAGATTCTGTGTCTCCCTCTCTCTCTGCCCTTCCCCTGCTCATACTCTGTCTCTATGTCTCTCAAAATAAATAAATGTTAAAAAAAAATTAAAAAAAAAAAAAGAAATTGCCAAAATCAAATGAAGCCCCAAACTTGAAGGCACTAGAATATTTTGTAGCTTATTAAAGAAGATGGCAGTGAATTAATGAGCTACTACTTACTGAGTGCTTATTATATTTGAGGTCTGAAGTTAAAAGTTTAAGTTCACTTAATACTTGTGAGATAAGGTTATTTAATCCATTATAGAAAGTAGGAAAACAACGTTTAGGTAAGTTAAAGTTATGGTCACACAGTAAGGAGATATTTGATTCTCACACCTCTTCTATAGTGATGAGCTGATCATTGAAAAATAATTGCATGGCAAGAAGCTACATTTCCCAGTACCCTCTGTATCTAGCTGAGTCCCTACGATTAGTGCTCGTGTGTGGCATGTGAGTAGAAGTGATGTGTTTCTTTTCCAGGTCAAAGTACTTAGGAAGTGACTGCCTTCTCTACTTTTTCTTTTTTCATTTTCTGGCTGTAATCAAGTGTCTCCAGGGCCCTTGCCTATGATAGAGCCACCGGACTGAAAAACTCTGGCCTTGTCCATCACCAAGCTGAAAGCCATCTTAAATATTCATAGTTATTCCTTTTATAAGAAAAAATAATATTTATATAGTTTTGGGGCTTATCAATTATGGTATCTATCCTAACATAAACTAATACAGGCTTTTTAATCTCATGGGGATATGCCACCTTAATAAAAAAAAAAAAAACCAAAAGCACGTTGAGTGTGTGTGCTTTGGGGGGTTGTTGTGAAAACTTAGTTAACAAACTTGTAGAAAACTCTTAACACAGTGTACACACATAGGTAGCACCATCTATTCTTGGAATTACTAAAATGATGATTTTATTTTAGCTTTACTTTAAATGTATTTGTTCATTTTACACTGAAAGATGGAATTTTTAAGTGAATTCAATAAATACGGAAACTGAATATCAGAAGACTCAAAAAGCTTGTATGTGACAGAGTTGGAACAAATTCAAATACTTGGCTAAAAAAAATTGTGCTGCAACATTATAATACTTTCTGGGTTAGAAAATAGAAAACCAAAATTCCCTGGGTTTGTTCAGCAGTATGGACTTTAAAGGGTATGGCTGAAGACTTGAGAAAAATTAGAAGCTCATTTATTCCAGTTGGGGTACAAGATGAGGAATGAGTCAAAGAGGAAGACTGATGATAAATTACTTCAATTCTTCCAATATAAACTTAGGATTGTAGCTGATTTGCCAGTACAAAGTCAAAGACTACAGCTTTGTAAATATTAAGACTACTGAAGGCTGAATCTTCTCATTTTGGGGGGCATATATTTATTTTATGTATGGGCATGGAAACAGCACAGGGATATGAAATCACTGTATCAGGAATGCACTCAATTTAAAATCACCAATAAACATATTTTTAACAGACTATCTTCATTTCATTTAAATAAGAATTACCCAAGTAGGAATGGCATTGTTCTAGACCACAATTATCCAATATAACATTCTGCTATGATAGAAATATATCTATATTATTAAAGATGTCAGCCAATGCCCCACTTTTGGCTACTGAACATTTAAAATGTAACTACTATGTATGAGAAACTAAATTTTTAATTTTAACTTTAAATTTAAATAGCCACACGGCTAGTGGCTACCACATTCAACAGTGCAATTCTAGACTTATAAGTATTATTCTAGTAAAGAAACTATATATTTAGCACACATTTGTGTATGAATTAAAAAGATACTTGGAATTTGTAGTGGAAACAGAAACTATATGGTAACATTAAAAGAAATACAAGGTTTGGAGAACTGAAGTTATGTGTACATAAATGTAGACCATGTCAGTCTAAATAGTCAAATCCATGTCATTGGAGTATCAGAAGCTCAGACTGAAGGCAATTTGCAAGGACATAATGCCTGGCTATGTGAACAGACCTTATGTTCTAAATCCTAAATCAAATATTTAGTGTGTTTCTGAGCTTCCAAACTCTCCATCTACCACTAGATCCCAGTTAATGAATGAAGGAATTTGCCTTCTACTTTTAATGGAAAATAGAGATACTACAGTGCAGATTCCTTCAGGTTTCCTTCCCACTCTCTTAAAGTTTAACTTTATTTTAATATACTTCCCTATTTTTTTTCAGAAAAAGGAAAAGCTATTTGATGCCAATTATATATCTCTTTCATTTACTCTTCACTAACATGAGTTTTCTCAGGGTCCATCATATTTTGCTGGCTTTCTTTGAAAGTCCAGTTTTAGCCTTTAATTTCTCTCTGGTCAAGTTTATACACTTATATAAGTATACTAAAAAATTATAATCATTAAGACCAACCAACCCACAATAGTATCTTCTTTGAACTACTGCCAGCGGTAATATGCACCCTGTGTTCATTTCCTTAACTCCTTCATCCTTCAAGTCATGTCTTTCAGGTTTATTCTTCCAATATCAAATGAGTTGCCTCTTTCAAAGTTCAACCTGTCCTCAATTAACAGCCTGAGTTGTAAAGTACAAAATTTTATTTAATAATATCCATAATTGATATGTGTTGATGATGTTAGGTTTTAGGAAGATATTATGGTCTGTAAATTTGCATGGCTCAGTTGGCAGAAGGATTAGACATGCCAGCTTTTATCAGAGGCATGTTATTTTTATATCCCTCTGAATGACTAAAGAATATGCCCATATATTGATTGATAGTGAAATGTCTTTGCTATTAGTATAGTTATTCCAAAGGACTGTATACCTTTTGCATGGTATTAAACTTTGTTAAAAATGTTCTGAAATAAAATGAAATTGCTATGTTATAAAGAAAATAGTATTACCTGGCATATTAACAAAAAGGTACTAAACTTAATTCATGGAAATAGTTTGAAATTTAGTGACAGAAAAAAACATCCTTACTGTGGCAGCATAAAAGGACCTGGAAAAGGAACTCGGTCTTCTGTTTCAAGTTGTAGTTTTATCCGACAGCTTAAATGTCTTCACATGATATGTGATATTTTAATACATACAAAAATATAGTGGTAGAGACGCTAAAACTGCTCACACTAAAATTTGGAGCATCAGAATATTCGTGGAATACTTTGGGCCATGTCCATAAGGCAGAATAAAGGTCATTTCAACAATTTAAATACTATTTTTTATGCCTTCGAGATCTCAAGTAATTGATTTCTATTCAAAAGTGTCATAAATATTACATTAGTACTTGTTCATAAGCAAGAACATTTTTTCGATCATGTTTTAATATTTTATGTTCTCCTAAAAACACAAATTGCAAATTAATTGAAAAGCTATTGAGAAATTGGAAAGAGAAGTTGAAATCATTTAAAAGTAAAAGCCTCCAACTTCAGCCCTAGTAGAAAGAATATAAACAAAACCTTAATGAGCTTGAATTCATAGTTTAATACAATATTCCAGGAAAAGAAGGGTGAATGGGATTAAGATGATTTATTCAAAGCAATAAGTAACTTGGTAGCCGATTCAGGACCATAGCAGTTTAAGGACCAGCCAGGCATGCAGATAGATACCTGTGTTGCCTATTTGTATGTGGTGCAAACATAACTAAGGTATAAATAAGGAAGAGAGTGCTGGGTAGGTCAAGTTTTCAGGTTTATCAATTTACATCATACTAAAAGATGAAGAGTACCTTCAAACAGGAATTACAAAGCATTCCTGTTGGCTGACTTTGCCATATCACATATTTTTGCCATTCGAATGAAAAATAGCAGAATGCAATTACAGTTAATATCACCAACTGTGAGAACCATCTTGTTGACAATCTCCTGAAGTCTGCAGTCTTAAATAATACTCAAACATCTATAAATTATCATTGCTGTTTTATACTGTAATCTAAATTCTCATGTTTACTATAACTTCAAATAATTTGCTTGCTTCATAAAAGAAAGTTATAAGTAAAAACTCCTAATCCAGACTTTCAGAACACCCCACCACCAAATATTCTACTACAGTACACATTACAGAATTAGTAAGTGAAACTGCTCCTGTAAAAAAGTTTCTTGTTCGATATGTGACTCACATTACAAATTATATATGTGTATATATATATATATATATCCATAGATATCTAGATATCTAGATATCTAGATATCTAGATATCTAGATATCTAGATATATATCCATAGATATCTAGATATATATATATATATATATATACGTATATATATATACGTATATATATATATATATATATAGGCGCCTGGATATATATATAGGCACCTGGGTGTCTCAGTCAGTTAAGCGTCCAACTCTTGATTTCGGCTCAGGTCATGATAAGGTTCCTGTAATGGAGTCCCACATCGGCTCCGTGCTGACGGCATCATGGAGCCTGCTTGGGATTTTGTCTCCTTCCCTGTATGCCCCTCCCCAGCTCACATGTGCGCATGCACGCACACACGCGCACGCGCGCGCACACACACACACACACACACACACACTCTCTCTCTCTCTCTCTCTCTCTCTCTCTCTCTCTCAAAATAAATAAATAAATAAATGTTTGGGGCACCTGGGTGGCTCAGTCGGTTAAGTGTCCGACTCGAGGTTGATGAGTTCGAGCCCCATGTGAGACTCTGCTGACAGCTCAGAGCCTGGAGCCTGCTTCAAATTTTGTGTCTCGGTCACGCTCTCTGCCCTTCCTCCGCTCATGCTCTGTCTCTGTCTGTCTAAACATTAAAAAAAAATTTAAAATAAATAAATATTTAAAACAAAAAACCCAAATTATATATATTAATATATATTAAAGCATTCCTGTTGGCTGACTTACTCATATCACATATTTTTGCCATCCAATGAAAAATAGCAGAATGCAGTTACAGTTAATATCACCAACTGTGAGAACCATCTTGTTGACAATCTATAAATTATATATAATATATTATATATTAATTATATTGTGATATTATAATTATATTTACATATAATTAATATATATTATATTATATATATGGAATCTTAAATATATCTCAAATTTTCAATGTTATCTGGTCATATCCAAGAGTAGGGTTTTAGTTTTAATTTTTTATATTCGAATGTTAGTTTTTATTACATACTTTTTAAAATAATGTTTAAAAAAAGAAGGAAGAGATGTACACTATATATTAATTCTTTGTCTCTATTATCCTTACATATAGACAGCCATACTGAACATTGTTATAATTGTTCCAGACATGGAAAGAAATACTTTTCTATGGAACTAGAAATATAGAGGGTTTCTTAGCACATACGTCCAAAGCTGTGCCAAAAGGCTAGCACAAAAAGGCAAGTACCTACTACATTGTAAAAATATTTTGACAGAATGTAAATAAAAAATTAATAATATCCTTGTAATATATTAATTTGAAGAATGCCAAAAGCCCACATATGCATAAATATTTACCTTCTAGTACAAAAATTTCCATAATCATTTCTTATTCGAGGTAAAAGAACATTAGACAAAATATAACCACTACCTAATTACTATTATTTAGTAGTAGTGGTATTAGAAGTAGCAGCAAAGAATTGTATTGTGGTAGCAGGTTGGTTTGGTTAAAATGCTTTTCAAAGGTTAATCCATTTAACCTTTTGTTTTTCCTTAACAGTTTTATTGAGATAGAAATCACATACCATAGAATTGACTCACTCGAAGTATACAAATCAATGGTTTTTAGTATATTCACTGATTTGTGCCACAATCACCGTAATTAGAACATTTGTCTCACCCCAAAAAGACACCTTGTACCCTTTAGCTAACCTCCTCCTCCACTTCCTACCTTCTTCCTCCATTTAACCTTTATATCCTAGGAGGGGATATATATATATATATATATATATCTGAATACTCTCAACCCCATTGACATTTGAAGAAACTGAGGTATAGGAAAGTTCAATGATTTGCCCAAGGGCATACAGATAGTATGGAAAGAAGATGGGATTTGAATCCAGATTATCTGGCTGCAGATTCTTTGTTATTAACCACTGTTCTCTACAGCTTCCATTAAAAAAGTGAAGTATATTTGAACTTTGTTATGGATACTCGACACACACAGTGTAGCAACAGCTGAGAGCCAAGCAGGCCAAATTTCAAAAAATGATTCTGGGACTTTAAAGCTGGGTATAGATCTGTCATATGTTTTCGATCTGAACTGTACTGAATCTTTAGGCTTCATGAATATATTTCAATTTCCACATAATTTACCACCTTGGTCCCAGATACACTGCCAATATCAAGGCAGGACAGGACACTAGTTTAACGACAAGAGATAACTTATGTCACATAGATACAATTTTTCACAAAACTAAAACCCAAACATCCTTACTTTTCCTCCTTCAGGGACGAACTATTCACACACTTAATACGTTTTTTGTAGTCCTTTGAAAAGGAGAAACAGTCAGTGCTATGCCAGTGCCTTTGTGCAAATTAGAAAAGTCACCCAGTCTCAAGACACTGTGTTGCCTCTACTGGAGATTTGTTACAATAAACTGACTGTGGTAGAAGACACAGTGCTTCTGTCAGGACATTTCTGCAAGAAACATTCAAATCCATGACATGTATTATGTGAATGTTCTTTTTTTTTTTCAACATGTTTTAAATGTTTGTTTATTTTTGAGAGTGAGAGAGAGAGAGAGAGAGAGAGAGAGACAGAGCATGAGCAGGGGAGGGACAGAGAGAGAGGCAGACACAGAATCCAAAGCAGGCTCCAGGTTCCAAGCCGTCAGCACAGAGTCCAATGCGGGACTTGAACTCACAAACTGCGAGACAATGACCTGAGCTGAAGTCGGACACTTAACTGACTGAGCCACCCAGGCGCCCCAAGCGTCCATCTTTAGATATGGCACCATATGGTACTACACTGCCCGTGAGGCTGTACTCAGTGGGCATGAATCCACAGCCACCCAATGATTACTCTCTGAAGGCAGAGGGAGCAATCTTATAGCTGGCATGCAAGGTTTCAATCCTGGGAGTTTGCTCCCTGGGACTTTAACTCCCATATTTACAACAACTACATATTATGCTGGTAGCCAGAGGAAACCTCATTTAAAATGGAGTCATGGAACCAAATGGAAAATCTCTCATGCCCCACCACTCCTCCATCATCACTTGCAGGCAGGTAGAGATGTACCTTGCATTCTCAACAGGAAGAAGCATATACTTTACTACCCTAGCAGAAGGAAGAAAGGATTTCTTCTTGCCCGGCAACAGCCCACCCAGTGAAAGACTGTCACAACTCAGCCAGTGAAAAGCCACTACACTTCAAACTCCCAGTTTACTTCAAAGGACTTTTTGTTTACAAGAAACCCTCACAACTCCCCCATTTGCTATATAAAAGAAAATTCCTTTCCTTTGCCCTTGGGACTTGCCTATGGTTTTGCCATACTTGCATGTCCTGAATTGCAATTCTCTGTAGTTCTGAAATAAACTCATTTTGCTGATAAAACAATTGGCTGTTATATTTTTAGGTTAACCCAACCCATGAGCATTAACAGTAGTGAGCTGGAATTCAGGCAAATAAATTATCAACCACCTCTGTCAGAATTTGTATGTGTTCACTTGAGTCCTGTTGACCATATGTATCTTCCTCTCATTGGTGGTAACTCTTCCCCAAGGGGTGGGTTGTCAGAGTCCCCAAGCTTCTTCCGTTCACTATGACTTCTCTGAGTGTGCTGATGAAATTAAATGGTACTATAATTGGGTTACATTGTAGGGGTGGAAGCTAACTAACTCCCCTCTCTAGTGTGTCATTGTTTCTCTTCTCCTTCTTACTCATCATTTGACTAATAATCTTTAGTCTTTAATGTTCCAGAATAGTAATTTTCAAATATCAACTGGAAAGCAGTTCGCTTTTTTAGCCTTGACGTCTATCAAGTGAGTTAAGTGTTCTTTAGATGGTTTAGCATAGTTTGCTGTGTTTTCTCTGATTTTCTACTAACAATTGAGATACCTCATTAGCCCAGAACCCCAGGTTGCAACCATCAATGGCACAGTCTGTGGTCTGCCACAATCCCAAGCTTTCTGTCATGTTTCTGAAGTCACACAACCAGCACTTAGAAAATTTTAAATGTTTTGCTCCTCTCTCTCTCAATGCATATGAGTTGGTACCACAGAGAGAATGTCTCGACATCCTTGCTGCTAAGCAGGTCTCTTTGGTTAATACTGACATTAGAGTCAATAAAATCCATTTAGTCCAGTACACGAAGGCACATAGACAAGTGTAATGTTATCAATGCATGCCTTAAAAAAAGATTCACACAAAGATGTCTGACCTTATCTGTCATGAGGCAGGAAACTAGTGAATAAAGTATGGAGTGTCACTATCAGATAGTTATATTTTGACCAAAGTTATAATTTTTCTTTTCTTTTCTTTGTCTCCATCTAGTATAGCCCCTAAGGCCCCCAAATCCCAAATCAGCAATTAAGGAGAGATTGAGCAAGATAAGGATATGCTAAATTAAGAGTATAATCCTAGTGCTATGTCAGGAATCAATTTGACTTCTTACATATCTTTTACCACAAGGTTCTAAAAGGACCGAGGAATCAAAGAGGCCAGGCTCTCTTGAGATCTGATGCCTTTAATTCTTTTTTTTGGTATCACAGTCCTGACTTGATAATTCAGTAAATAATTAAAAGCTTCTGCAGCTTTTTAACAAACTTGAGGTTATAGCCACTTCACCCCTAAGAATAGTTTTAATTTTCTAAAATTTTAAGCGCTGTTTGGTAGAAGTGAAAATATGGGTGCTTGAGATGTGCCTTACTATAATAGTATCTCACCCACATATTTGCCCATCAGAACTGGCTCTTGGCAAAGGACATCATTGATTCGACTTCTCAGTCTCTTAAAGATTCTCTGCTAATCCTCCTACAAGAATCTTGCAAAATGGAATTACTTCACCTAAATAAACAAGGACAGATGATATTTGACCATTCATCTACATTAGCCATAGGAGATTTGAGATTAGCTTTTCCAAAATTCAAACACTAAAGGGCATGGATTTTAATCCAAGAAATCCAAATAAGAACTGTACACACCACCACAGTGGAACAGGCACAGCATGTTCTGGAAAAAGCACCTCAGACTGCAATCATTCTAAACCTTCCTAAGAAACCTCAAAGATCTTAACACTCTGTAGTTCTACATGAGAACACCCTTCATGCCATTCAAAGAAAGATACAATTTAAAATTTTTAGATTCCTCTTCACTTCATGCTCTCCCCCCATTTTTCAGATACTGAAAATATTCTAAAATAAACCCTCTTACAGTGTTGACAGAGAAGAATTATATGATGGGGTGGCATTTAGGTCTTTTCTGCCTGTTACTTCTGATGACAACAGAAGTGAATTCTCAGTAATGGTGACAGGAAAAACATTCGGCTATTCTCTCTCTGCAAAGACAATATTTGAAGAAGCCTGTTCAAAACAACCTCCATTTAAACTTCCTGGATCCAGGATAAAACATTAGATACATTTCTCTCCTTTGACCATATCCTTCCTTCGGTAAAGCTTAGACGGTTTCGAACTGGGTTACACCTGTGTTTCTACCTCTAATTTTGGCATCACCTGGGAATTGACTCAAGTAAGGGTTAAATTTTCTAATTTCCCTTGATGTCCTTTATTTATTTAAGATTTATAATCTGAACAACTTTATTTTCCTCTGTTTTATTTAATTTTTCCAGCATTTTATTTTTTTCCCATTATAAATGTAATCTACTGTCAAACGGAAAAATGGTAACATCAATTGCTATATGCTAGACAGTAGACTAAGCAATACACACACACATACACACACATTCTTATTTATTCCTCACACCTTGATGAGGTAAATTAATATACCCATTACAAAGATAATTAAACTGAGACACAAGGATTATGTAAAGAATGCTTTTCACAGAGAGAGTTGAAGTTCTGTGCTTAGGTGCATGCACTTTGGACTGAGATCCTGTGTATCAAAATGTTAGCAGCACAACTTATTTGTTAGGCACTATAAGCAACTCTACCTCCACTAGCTCCTTCACAGTTGTCAAACACAGACTTTTCTTGAATAAAAGTTAATATGCCCCATTATCAGACCCCGAGTATAGGCACATAAACATACACACACATATAGACATTGTTGTTTCAGTTCATATGTATGCCTCAAGCAGAAGTGATAATTACACGACAATAAAAATAAAGTATCATTCAAATTGGTTTGTTCCAAATGGCTTCCTGAAAATTATTTTGGATATAGTCACATAAATATCTGTGCAATATACTGCCAGAATTTCTCAGTACTAGGACCCAGAAAGCAATAGTATATAGTTAGATGTCCAGTTAAACACTGTAAAAATACCTGATATGCTCTGTGAGCTTATAAACACAAAGTTGGCATTATTATTATACATTATTCAATCTAATTTAACAACGTGACTTTAAAATTTTGTCATATTAGCTAAAGTTTCTTACTATTTTTAGACAACATTTTATGTGCGAACTTCAAGGAAAGCATTTCTGGAAAATGCAATCATAGATAAGATATGGATCCTGTCCACCAGTACTTTATAATCTATCCAGATAGATTTAAAGCAAAATGGAAGATATGTCTTTAATTCAAGTAGAGACTGATAACCAAATGATAACTCTCATAAAAGTGGGTACACATGAATTACTATAAATGGAAAGAGAAAGAAAAAGATGATTTCTAGATATGGTAGTCAAAAAAGGATTACAACAAGCAGTATTATCAACAATAACCAAAGGATGGAGAGACCGAATGTCCATTGACTGTTGAATGGATAAAGAAGATGTGGTATACATACACAAGGGAATGTTACTCAGTCATCGAAAAGAACAAAACCTTGCCATTTGCAACAATGTGGATGGAGCCAGAATAGATTATGCTAAGTGAAATAAGTCAATCAGAGAAAGGCAAATACCATCTGATTTTCCACATATGTCGAATTTAAGAAACAGAACAGATGAACACAGGGGACGAGGGGGAAGAGAAGAGAGGAAAACAAACCATAAGAGACCCTTAACAAAAGAGAACAAACTGAGGGTTGTCTGCGAGATGGGCTACATGGATGATGGGTATTAAGGAGGACACTTGTGATGAGCACTGGGTGTTGTATGCAAGCAATGAATCAATGAGTTCTACTTCTGTAACCAATATTGCACTGTATGTTAACTAAAAATTAAGTTAAAAAAGTAAAGATAATAAAATCAAAAAAAGAAGAAAAAAAGATTAAAACATCTAGGAAACAACATGCATACATCCCTCTACTTACATGGAACATTTCTATATATGTTATTTTTGAAAAATCTTTTGTTAATACCTATACAGGAAATTTAAATATATATTATTAAATAAATCTAAATTATAATCAATATCATTCTCAGGTCATTCAAATACAGATTTTCCTTTTGTAAAACCATTCAGAAACTTGTTTATAACATTTTACATTGTCTAACGATATGTCTATCTATAGAAATAAAGCAAGCTTTATAGTACTCTGCTTCTATTCTCCTTTAAGAATAAAAGCATAGTTGGACTTACATACCAGTCCTAGATGTGTTCCTGGAAGCAAAATAGGAACCATGAGTCATTTATGCTCTTAATTCACAAACATGACACACTTCTAGGTAATACAGATAGAACAGTGAACAAAAGAATAATGTGTCTAATATTATGGAGCTTTTATTTTAGTGAGGGAAGTTGACAATATATAACCAAATACATGTACATACGTAAATATTTCCTGTATCATGCTGGGAGATGCTAGGGGCCATGAAGGAAAATATGAAAGGATTAGGGGGTAGAGAGTACGACATGGAGCACGAGTTTGTGCTCTCCAGTGGTCAGGGAAGTTGTCTCTGAGGAGATGACGGAGCATAGGTGGCAAACAAAGCAGCATGTGCAGAAACCTTGAAGCAGGTGTTAGATACTGAGCAACAGCAAGGAAGCCTCTAATCCTGAAGTGCAGATTAGAAAGGGGTAGGAGATGATACCAAAAGGTAGGAAACTCAGGATGCCGTAGGGCTTTGAAAATCACTTGGAATGAAATGTGAAACCATGAGAGTGTCTTAACAGAAGAAGTCATATGATCTGATTGGAAACTTTAAATGACTGTTCTTCCTAGTATCAATTGTAGAACATAGGTGAAAGAAGATGGAGCAGGGAAACTCACATCACACATAAGAATTAATTCAGATTGGATCATGAACTGAAATATAAGAGCTAAATAATAAAAATTTTCTATTTATTTATGTATCTTTTATTTATTTATTTAATTTTTTGAGATGGAGAGAGATAATATGTGCAAGTTGGGAAGAGGTGCAGAGGAAGAGAGAGAGAACCTTATGCAGGCTCCACGCTCACCACTCCGCTGGACGTGGAGTTCGATCACACAATCTTGGGATCATGACCTAGACCTGAGTCTGTCACTCAGCTGCTGAGTCACCCAGGTACACCTAAATAAAAGTTTAAAAACAACATAGAAGATCTTTGAGACTTTGTACAAAGCTAAGATTTCTTTTATATGTATATAATCAAATGTCATACTTTTTTCTTTATTGGTATTATTTGGAGAAATGCAGTGCTACACATATATGCAGCTAGATTTTCTCAATAATACTTCACAGAAATCCTAACCAAATTCACTGGTTTTGCTATAGTCCATTCTTTTTAATGGCTGCATAATATTTTATGAAAAAATTTCAATTGAAGTATAGTTGACACATAATGTTACATTAGTTTCAGGTGTATAAGGTGATATGACAAGTCTATACATTACACTGTGCTCACCACAAGTATAGCTACCATCTGTCACTATACCCCACTATTATAATACCACTATGTTTTCTATGCTGTACATTTTTTTTAAAAAATGTTCATTTTTTTTGAAAAACAGAGTGAGTGGGGGAGGTGCAGAGGGGGCGGGCGACAGAGGATCCAAAGTGGGTTCTACACTGATGGCAGAAGCCCAATGTGGGGCTCGAACTCAGGAACTGTGAAATCATGACCTGAGCTGAAGTCAGATGCTCAACCAACTGAGTCACCCAGGTGCCCCTCAATGCTGTACCTTTCATCCCTGTGATTTATGCATTCCATAACCAGAAGCCTGTAACTCCTACTCCCCTTCACTCATTTTGCCCATTCCCTTCACCCCTAAGCAGAGATTTCTTAAATATAACAATAAATTACTGTCCATGAAAGAAAAAAAATGTTAAATTGGACCTTATCAAAGTTCAAAACTTCTGCACCTTAAAAGATACCATTAAGAAACAAAAAGACAAACAATAAACTGTAGGAAATATTTGCAAACACATATTCAATATGAGGTTTGTGTCTGGAATTTATTTTTTTTACCTTTAACCCCTCAATAATAAGACAAAAGACTCAATCAGAAAATGGCCAAAAGATATGGACATTTCATCAAAGAAGATATATGAATGACCAATAAGCACATGAAAAGATGCTTAACATCATTAGTCACGGATACCTTTTTACAGGCACTAGAATGGCTAGTATAAATAGGAAAGGATGTAGATACGTAGTAACCCTGATATATTGTTGGTGGGAATGTGATATGATACAGCACCTTAGAGAACCGTTTTGCAGCTTTTAAAGATGTTAAACATGCAGCTACCATAGAAGCCAGCAATTCTGCTCCTGGATAAATATCCAAGGGGAGTGAAAACACACCTACACACAAAGACATGCGTGTCAGAGTTCAGAACAGAATTATTCATAATAGCCCCAACCTGGAAGTCACCTAAGTGTTCGTCGACTAATAAATAGATAGACAGAATGTGGTTCCATACAATGAAATTGTCTACAGCAAGAGAAAGGAACAAAATATGGACAAGTGCTGTCACGATTGATCCTCAAAAATATTATGCTACATGAAAAAAACCGATACCAGACTACATATTGCATCATTCTATTTATGTGAACTGATCATGGAGAGAGAGTAGGCTAGTGGTTTCTCGAGTTAAGGGTGGGAATGGGCATGAGAGACTTCACTGAGAGGATGAAAATGCTTCAAAACTGATGTACTGTGATGGTTGTATTACTCACGAAAGTCACTAAAATCATTGAATTGTATGCTTGAAATTTTGTGAATTTTATATGTAAAATATAACTGGATAAAACTTTTTAAAAAGATGGAAGCAAGTAGATGAACCAGGAGGCTCTAATTATATTCAAAGGAAGGGACGATACTGGCTTTGCTCAGTGAAAAGGATATCTGGTCAAAATGTGTGTATATATGAAAATTAGTGTCAACAGGATTTACTCCTGGATTTTATGTGAAATGTGAGGGATTGGGTACTAAAAAAATCATTTCAAGTTTCTTGCTCTAAAACAACTGGTAGAATGGAGATGTCACTTATTCTGATGGCAAATAATATAGATTAGGTTCGGTCAGTGATAAATCAAAAGTTTGGTTTTAGACATGTTAAGATTGAAATCCTTAAAAAAATAAATTTGAAATCCTATTAAAAAGCCAAGTCATGTCAGCTGCACAAGTGGAGTTCAGGGAAGAATTCAGGGCTGCAGCAAAAAATAAACAGTCATTGTTACAGAGATTGGATTTAAAGCTAGATGAGCTCAATTACAGAGCAGATATATACAAAGAAGACAAGTGAGAGGACTGAGCCCCAGAACATTCCCAAGCTTAAAGATGAAAAGCAAAGAAGAACTTTCAAAGAGATTGAGATGGAGTAGTGAATTAAATAGGAAAAGATCTAAAAATTTGGAATCCCTTAGGTGGAGTTAAGAGTGTTTCCCAAAAAGTGGGAATATCATAGGTTATGATTTGTTTGAGGAAAATGAGAACTGAGAATTAATCACTGGGATGGCAACAGGGAGGTCAGCGGCAACTTCCATGAAGTAATGTTAGTGGAGTGTTGGGGATGAAAGTGTGATTGAGTGATATGATGGTTAACCTGGGTCAACGTGACTGGGCCATGAGGTGCCCAGAGTCTGGGTTAAACATTATTGTACGTGTGTCTGCGAGGGTGTTCCTCAATAAGATTAATGTTTGAAACGGTCAACTGAGTAAAGTAGATGACTCTCCCCAGTATAGATGGACCCATCCAATCTTTTGGAGGTCTGAATAAAACAAAAGGAGGAATAAAGGAGAATTCACTCTCTGTGCCTGTTTTGTTTGTTTGTTTTTATTTTCGTTTTGTTTTTAGAGAGAGAAAGAACATGAGGGGGGAGAGGAGATCAGAAAGAGAGAGAGAAAAATCTTAAGCAGGCTCCATGCAGAGCCTGATGTGTGGCTCAATCTTACAACCCCGGGATCATGACCTAAGCCAAAATCAAGAGTCAGACACTAAACAACTGAGCCATCCAGGCACCCTCTGCCTGACTGTTTCTGAGCTGAGATATCGGTCTTCTCTTATGCTCACAGTGAAATTTAGACCAATAGTTCTCCTGAGTCTCCAATAAGCCAACTACAGATCCTGTGACTTCTCAGCCTCCATAACTGTATAACTGTATTCCTTACAATAAATTATATACATCCCCTATCTGCTTTGTTTCTGTGGATAACTGAGACTAATACCAGTGAGTTGAAGCAAGAATGAGAGGAAAATAAGTGAATTATAAAGTGAAGGCAATTCTTTTAAGGCATTTTACTGTAGAAGTGCAAAGGACAATGACAACAGCTAGAAATAAACCTAAGATCCTGGTATCATACACTCTTAAAACTAAGATTAGGATGATCAGGTTGAGCTGGAGGATGTGGTTATTCTGGAGAAGGACAGAAAACTGAAGTTGCAACCCTGGAAAAGGCATGATGACATGAGATTGAGTTTGCACACTGCAAATTGGCTTTAGAAAAGATTTCAGACAGGTTAGCAACTGAAACGGCTGGCTAGGAAGTTTACATTGCTACATAAGCAGATGTATTGTTAGATCTGGATGTAGGATTATAAAGAGTACTCTCTGGATTGCTTCTGTTTTCTCAAGGAAATAAGAGATGATCCACAGATACTGAGAGGAGTGTTGAGTGGAGAAGAAGTATTGAGTTTTGAGAAAAGAGAAGGTATGAATAATTACCAGAGATGGGGAGGAGTCTTCTCAGGAAAAAAAAAACACGGCTGAACTGTATGATAGTAATAAAGGCACATTTAAGACTTGTAATATCATGAACATAAAGCTATATGACATATTCAAGTGATAAACTATAAGCATTAGAAAGTTAGAAAATTTTATTTAACCAGGTTTTGGGTTTTTCAGATGACTATGGTAGCCAGGCAAAAAGGGAAGTGGGTGAAAGAGAGTGAAAACAGGACAGGGCAACAGATTATGAATGCTAATGGGGAGCAAAGAATTGTTGCAGAGAAGGTATTAGAGAAAATAAACTAGAAAGAGAGAAGGTGAGACTTAAAAGTGTAGAAAATGTGAAACTGAGATTATGGAGGAGACATACACATTGGGAATGACAGTATCTGGCATGACCAGGATACTGGTGGCTTGTGTAGAGTGAAAGGCAAGATAAACACAAGCAAGAGCAAGAAACTGGGAGGACCATATATTGGAAGGATTCTCTGTTTTTAATTTTTTTAATGTTTATTTATTTTTGAGACAGAGAGAGAGCATGAGTGGGGGAGGGGCAGAGAGAGAGGGAGACACAGAGTGTGAAGCAGGCTCCAGGCTCTGAGCTGTCAGCACAGAGCCCGACGCGGGGCTCGAACTCACAGACCGAGAGATCATGACCTGAGCCGAAGTGAGACGCTCAACTGACTGAGCCACCCAGGCGCCCTGGATTCTCTGTTTTTAAATCACCATACATTATATCAGAAATGGGATACAAGGGAGAAAGAGTCCACCAGGTCCAAATATCTTCAAGGAATAAGGGGAGGGATACACAAATCTCTGAGGTTTGCAACAAGGAGTAAATGAGAGCGGTAAAATCTACGAACAAAAGTTTTAGTGTAGATTTGCATTCTTAGGGAGGAGAGAGAAAACAATTTACAAACAAAAAGGAGGAACAAAGAGGGAACTCTTCCAACTTTAAAAATCGTGTGAGAGGTACAGCACAAAGAACAGTATCTTTCGGGAAGAAGCTGCTACATAACAAGTAGTGACTTAGGGAGTTGGCCAGGTTTCACTTAGATTAAAATGGTAAGAAAATATAAGGAGCGATATTTCTCAAACTTGAATGTACATGCTACTCACACAGAGATCTTGTTGTTGATTTATTTTTTAATTTTTAGAGACACAGAGAGATAGCGTGAGAGAAGCAGGGAGAGAGAGAAAAAGAGTAGTCTACATGCTCAGCGTGGAGCCAGATGCTGGGCTTGATCCCACGACCCTAAGCCAAAATCAAGTGTCAGACGCTCAACCAAGTGAGTCACCCAGGAGTCCCAGAGCAGACTCTGAGGTCAGGCCTAGGATTTAGCTTTACTAACAAGTTCCTAGGTGAGGTCAACACTTTGAGTAGCAAGGATACAGGCAATTCCAGAATAAAGAATGAAATGGCTTGGTGAATCAAGGACTGGTGGAGGTCTGAGTCAGATATGAGAATGAAGATGATAGTCTAGAAGATGAGTGATGAGCTGAGGTCTGAAGCCTCTTTGCTGATGGAGACAAAAGGGACTTGCATATGACTGGACTGAAGCTAATCATCTCTTCAAAAACTGTAGTCACCAGGCTATCCAAGTAGGGAAATCATATGAAGAAGAATTTATTACTAAGGAACCCAGAACTCAACTATTTCCTGGTGCAGACTCCAATTGGCACGGTCAGGGTCAGAGTGAGTGATGGTACTGAAAATATCTTCTGGCTGCTTTTGATGGTGTACAGAGTTATTCCTATATCATCTTCCAGTATGACTTACAAAAAAAAATTCAAATTAACATGGAAAAAGGGATTAGGAAGGTTTATTTTGCTCTAAATCAATTTCCTACTCCCCCTTTTATTCCCTTCTATCCCTGAAACTTTGAGAATACTTCCCACACATTACTTCTATTCTTATAAATGATATTAAATTCTTAATGCATTAATATTTACCTCACTTTGAAATTACCCAGAATTTAACATTATTAAAAGAGCCTAAAAATAAGGAATTTTGCTATAAAAGATAGGTCTTCATTTCAAATTCTACATACAATTAAAATATATAAACTGATGATACAGTCATATACTTTCAGAGACTATAAAAATTCCATTTCAAAGTATAATGCAAAGAGAAACTATTTAAAGTAATCATACAAATTGGGGTGCCTGGGTGCCTCAGTCAGTTATTAAGGGTCTGACTACTGATTTCGGCTCAGGTCATGATCTCACAGTTCATGAGATCGAGCTGCGTGTTGGGCTCCACACTGACAGCCTGGAGGCTGCTTGGGATCTCTCTCTCTCACTCTCTCTCTCTCTGCCCCTCCCCATGTTCATGGGCACTCTCTCTCCCTCTCAAAATAAATAAATAAGCAAAATAAAAGTAATCGTGTAAATATATTTTAGAGATACACAAAAACAAATTTAAGAAGTATCAATGTCCCACTCTGGCTAGTTTCTGTCACTAGTATGTTCAGTCGGTCATTCTGATATACTGAACTGATCTCAAATTAGTGTAATTGAAAAACCAGGTTTTCAAACACAAATGTGAATATGCTGTATATTCTACATTCCTCAATGTACAGGTTTTAATCATTGATATGTTTGAAACAGTAACAAAACATACATGTACTCACTCATTCACAGGGCATACAAATTTACAAAGTATAAATTGGGGAGTTTTAGCTTTGTCCATAGACACTTTGCTAGAAACCTGAATTGAGATAGACTTGGGGCAACATGGCGGAGGAGTAGGGGGCTCCAGTATTTTGCTTGCCCTTTAAACGGGGACGACTGAAACCATAGTCTCTCAACTCCAAGAATCGGGGGAAAAGGTGCTACAGCTAACAAGGAACGAAGGCGAAAACAGACACGGCCCAGCTAAACCGTGAGTTTAATCTGGGTCGGATAAAACAAACTCGAACTGGGGAAGTTGAGCTGAGGGGAGGGTGAGCGTCTTGGAGATAGCTGGGAAAGTGCCGATGAACAACATCTGAACGAGAGGGCCAGAGCGGGTGAGACCACTACCATCCAGCCCCTAAATGCAGGGCTTTTGAAGAGAAGTTCAGTGGTTAACAGCAGCACTACCCGCGCGCTGCCGGGACTGCGCCAACCCCGTCCCTAGCCGCTGGGACGCGCATGCCGCGGGGACTGGCAGCGGGGCGCAGGCGGCGCTGCCTGCAGAGCACCTCTAACCCCGGCACAATTATAAGGAAATCGGGGGTAGCAGACGGCCGCGTCACCGCACCACCCTCGCCCATCACCTCCGGGACGCGCGCGCGGCCGGGACTGGCAGCAGGGACCCAGGCAGCTCCAGGCGGCGGCGCCTGCGGAGCTCTTCTAATCCTGGCACAATTAGAGTGAAATCGGGGGTAGGGGAGGGCCAGGTCACCGTCCAGTGAACCACACTAGGCCGGCGTTGGCGGTGGAGAGAGAACAGAAATAAAGGGGCGAATAAAGCCTCCAAGACTGGTGGCGAGGGTCTGGAGAGACCATTGTTGTTTCACAAGCCAGGAAGTCACCCCAAAAGCCATCCCTGCAGCAGTGGAGGCGGGACCCACCTACACCAAACCACGCCCCTCCCAACCTATCAGCAGGAGCGACTGATGCCAAGTGGAGATTGCTGCCTGGAGTAACTCCAGTCATTTTTTCTGTTTTAAATAGAAACCTGAATTGAATAAAAAATATAAAAGAAAATACACTGTTAGGATAACTATATTTGCTTAGTTTACTTTTTTGCTACTAACCATCACAGAGTCAAGACTAATAGGATGAAGATCTCTGAGTTCCAAAGCAAATTATGATGAGAGTGATAGAATTATTTTTCTTAACAAATATTTGGAGAATCACTCAAGTGAAGATGAGGACAATGACACTTTTAAATCAACACTGAAAGAAACAGAGTTCTGATGAACCTGGGATTTCCTGCACCCTCACAAAATAAGTTGGGCACATTCCTCCTTCTCAAACATTCCACTAGAGGACTGGTCTACCCCGAGTCTCCAGAAGTGTCTTCCGATGGCATAAACGAGCATGGATGGGGTTGTGAATAATTCTGTAAGTGAGGTCAGTGACTCATATGTATCTTTGAATTGTGGGATGGCCTAAGCATCAGGAAGGTACAGCCTGCCATTATTAAATTCACATTTGCTGTAGAGTAACTGTTGAGAGCGCTCTGGAGAGAACTGATGATAGCCGGCTTCCTGAGCAGCTGCTGTATGGTTAGGGAACATAAGCTGAGTGGGCAGAAGAACCCTCTTAAGGAGTTACTGAAGCACAACATTCAGATTAGGTGGCATAGCTATGGACTCCTGGGAGCAAGAGTGGCAGAGCCGATAGCTCTTTTCTATCGTAGCTGTCAGGCAGAGAGTGAGTAGAAACAGCAGGGTGACAGACCGCCACTTGGGTTACTAGCAGAAGGCTACATATCATTAAGAACGTGGAAATATAAAAATTACTGTACTGAAACGTGCAGCTCTATAGACAGGAGAGGCCCTTCCAGGAGACCCAGATGAAGGCATCTGGTAATCTTTTCATTCAAATGATAGATACTTTCTATTAGAAAATGTGATTCAAGGCATTAACCTGGAAAAATAATTGATTACACAATCACTAATAAGTTTCGCAAGCTCAAGATATTAGAAAAAACCCTTTAAATGGGTCATTCCCTCCCCACCACCTCACAAAATATTCCATATGCTGCAAATGATGTTTTTACCAAAAGGAAAGGTATAATTTATAGTTAGAGAAAAAAGGTCTTGCCTTTTTTTTTTCTTTGCCAGTGCCATTTACCACCCTGTGAACTTGGATGAGTTTCTCTCCAAGTCTCAATTTCATCCTCTTTAAAATGGGGATAATCGCTATTTTCATTTTTATTATTTTGAGTACTAACAGTATTTTTAAAGTGCCTGGCATATTGTAGGCATTTAATACATGGAAGTTGTAATAATTAGTACATGATTATATATATATATATTATATAGTATATACACACACATATATACGCCCTTCATATGGATACATCCTTCATATGGATAGCATTTTATAACCAGAAAATGCTGGTTACACACACACATATATACGCCCTTCATATGGATACATCCTTCATATGGATAGCATTTTATAACCAGAAAATGCTTTCCTGTTATAAAATGCTTTTATACATACTCTTACGAACTAAGCAGACCAACACTTTAACATTTTATAGATAAAGGATCTAGGATTCAGAAACAATCACTTGCATAAGCTTTTATGTGGTAGAGACTTATTCACCAAAAATCAAGTCTCTTGACCTCAATTCCACTGTTATTTGACTTGTAACAAACACTTTACAACTTGCTTTTATCAGATTCTCAACACTGTATTTTGGAGATTTATTCATAACCATATAGACTAATTGAATCTCAAAATTTTAAATGCCGAGTAGCATTCTGTGCTACTAATAGAACTTCTCATGTTCATATTTTATCTACTCCTTAAGGTTCTTTACAACTGATAAAATGCCCCCATTAATTATTTGGAATTGGTTATAGGCTTTCTTTTTTTAATTCAAGCATATTCATTGTGTACCATAAAAGTAGAAACTTTTGTTAAGATTTTTTTTAATGTTTATTTTTGAGAGAGAGTGCACAAGTGGATGAGGGGCAGAGAGAGAGGTGACAGACAATTTGAAGCAGGCTCCATGCTGCCAGCACAAATCTCAGTGTGTGGCTTGAACCCACAAACTGTGATATCAAGACCTGAGCTGAAATCACACACTCAACAGACTGGGCCATCCAGGTGGCCTGGAGCTAGAATTTTTATCCTTTTTATTAGCTTTAGAGTTCTCTTTCAATGGCTATAGAGACAGGGAAGTTAACAGTATTGTGCAAATGATCTATTCATACTTATTTATCCTCAATGTATTATATTCTAAGACAATTTTCTTAAAACCTTCAAATAGGCTGACACATGTAAAAACTTTTATATGCTATTATATCTTGCATATTTCAAAGATAAGCTTTTAGGTCTATACAAGTTTATGAGTGCTATGTATTTCTTCTAAATTTTGACTTTTATTATTAGCACCTATGGATTGTTGGTGTGTGAAATTCTATTTTATCTAATATTACATGTTGCTTCACCTTCTATTTGTTTGGTTTGCCAGGTATATATTGCCTTTAATGTCTGAATATTCAAATTTTATAATATATCATTTTGCTTTAGATGTTTCTCTTATAAGTCGCGTTTATCTAATTTTTAAGAACCTAGTCTCTTACTGTCTTATGAATAAGTTTCATCATTCACATTTATTGTTTTTATTAACACAATTGTTTCTAGGAAGATTTTAAATTATGTTTTGTTTTGATATTAATTTTCTTCTTATATTCTATTATTGTTTTAAGAGATTAATCATACTTAATTTTATATTTAACTCACAAATTTAGCATTAATCCATATTGTATTCCTCCTCCTTTACAAAACAGAGACCTTATTTGAAGGTCTACTTATAATCCATTGTTTCCTAGTCTTTTCATAAGCTTTACCTTTAAGCCAATCCCAAACTTTTACCATAATCTTTGTAAAGCTCACAAAGCATGTTTAGGACTTTCCATTTCCCCTTTTATCATTTTTTTTTAAATCCAATTCTGTTCTTCTAGGTTCATTTTGCTGCTTATCGAACTAAGTCCATCAGTGGTTACTTTGAGGAGAATCTGTGAAAAGTTAACTCTATCTTTAATTGATTATAAATGTCTTCATTTATCTTCGCTCTATTTTTGGTCAAACCTAAACCCTAATAACCCTAGATTACCCTAATACACTAATATTTGCAAATTTGCGAGAAAGAATCCTACTGATGATGTTAATCCGTGGGCGATTATTAGGGCTGTTGCACCTATGTAGCTTCAGGGTGTTTGAATGAGTACAGCTACGATTACTAAAGCTATATGGCTTACAGATGAATATGCAATTGGGGATTTTAGATGTTTGACGTAGGCAAAAAGAGCTTGTTATAATTATTCCTCACAGGAATAATATTAGGAAAAGGTATGCTATTTGGCCTGTTAGTGGATTAAGTAATATTGTAATACATATTATTCCATACCCACATAGTTTCAGGAGCACAGCGGTGAGTACTATTGATCCAGCAATATTGGGCTTCTACATGTCTGTGCTTTGGGTAATCAGAGATATAGTCTATATAGGGGTATTTTTACTATGAATGCTATTATACATGCTCGTCAAAGGAAAATATTAGATCAAGTGGTTGAGATTAGTTCAGTTCAGTATTATATGATTAGAAAATTTAGGGAGCCTGATGCGTTTTGGATATACAGTAATGCAACTAGGACAGGTAATGAACCTACCGGCGTGTAGAATAGAAAGTAAAGGCCTGCGTTTGGTCATTCTGTTTGATTACCTCATCGGGTGATAATAATCAGGGTGGGGACTAGTATGGCTTCAAATAAAATATAGAACACAATTAGTTTGATGGCAGTGAAGGTTATAATTAGGAATAGTTGCAAAAGGGTGAGTATTGTGATATATAGTTTTTTGGGGGGCAAGGGTTTCTTTTCGTAAGTGTGATTGGCTGGCTGTAAGTATTAGTGATAGGAGTCATGCTGTTAATGCCAGGAGGGGTTCAAACAGTGGGTCTGAGAAGAGTAGTGAGAAGTTGAGACTGTTGTCCTTGAGTTGGTTAAGGTAGGTAAGGCTGATGAGCTATTGAGTAGGCTGTGGGCTATTGAGTTAATTCAGATTATATTGGGTTTTGATAGCCATGTCAAAGAAATTAGAATTATAGTTGGAATAATAATTTTTAGCATTGTAGGAGATTTAGGTTTTGTACATAGTCAGTTCCATATGTGTTGGATACTATTACTAGGAAGGATGAGCCTCGTGCTGCTTCGCAGGCAGCAAATACTAGCAGAATAATAGGAGTTACCCTATTATTAGGGTTTAGGGCATTTAGGAGGTACCTAAACCTTGTTGAGGTCAAATTTCCTAATGTTTCAAATAAATACTGGTTTTGGAAATAGCCTTTGCTGGTTTGTGAAACAAATCAATACATTATGGAATTATTTGGAATACAAATTCAAAGGGTTTTGTTTTTTTTGTTTTTTTGGTAAAAAGCTTTCCATAATAGTAAATAAGTCATAAGTACTCCCCAGAGACTTTTAAAATAATCTCAGGGATATAACAGTCTCAGATGTTATTTATTTTTGTTTTTAAATGTTTAGTGAAACCATTTAAAAACTTTTTACAAAAGCTAATAAAATTGCTTTTTACTCTATTCTATGGAGTCGATTTTCAAAATTTACCATAAAGCATAACAAAGAATCCATACAAGGAAATCGTTTGCAAAGTTCTGGCAAATTTGCAGTTAGATTAATTTTCCCAAGATCACTGATCTATATTTTCATTAGTAGTATTTTTTATGTGAAAACTATTAAATAACAGATACATTACTATTAGCATTCATAGTCATAGAAATGAAATCTCTACACGTAGTTGCTGTATAAGATATGTGTCAACACTCTTAGAAAAAACATCAAGGATAATACGTTACGAATACAGAGAACAAAAGGGTGGTTGGCCAAGGGGAGAGGAATGGGGGGAATGTGTGAAGAGGATAAAGAGGTACAAACTTCTAATTATAAAATAAATAAGTCAAAAAGAGGAAAAGTACAGCATAGGGAATATAGTCAATAATACTACAACAATTTTGTATGATGACAAATGGTAACTACACTTATCACGGTGAGCTTTTTGTAATATATATAGTTGTCAAGTTACTATGATGTACACCTGAAACTAATATAATATTGTAACTCAACTGCACTTCAATTAAAAAAAACAAAATTAAAAAAGAATAATATATTTACTTTTATTTTGTTAATTTTTATTTTAATTCCAGTTAACATACAGTGTAATATTAGTTTCAGGTGTACAATACAGTGATTCAACACTTCCGTAGAGCAGCCGGTGTTCATCACAAGTGCACTCCATAATCCTCACCACCTGTTTCACCCATCCCCTCATTCATCCTCCTCTGGTAATGATCAGTTTGTTCTGTGTAATTAAGAGTCGGTTTCTTGATTTGTCTCTTGCCCTCTCTTATTTTTTTCCCTTTGCTTGTTTTGTGTCTCTCTCTGATTGACTTATTTTGCTTAGCATTATACTCTCTAGTTCCATCGATATTGTTGCAAATTGCAGGATTTCATTCTTTTTATGGCTGAATAATATTCCATATTATATATACATACACACACATACATATACCATTTCTTTTTTATCCATTCATAAATTGATGGACACTTGGGCTACTTGCATATCTTGGCTATTGTAAATAATGCTGCTATAAGCATAGGGGTGCATGTATTCCCTTGAATTAGTGCTCTTGCATTCTTCGGGTAAATAACCAGTAGTGAGATCACTAGAGATCATAAGGTAGTTCTATTTTTAACTTTTTGAGGAAACTCCATACAGTCTTCCACAGTGACTGTACCACTTTGCATTCCCACCAACAATGCAAGAGGGTTCCTTTTTCTCCACATCCTTGCCAACATCTGTTGTTTCTTGTGTTATTGATTTTAGTCATTCTGACAGGTGTGAGGTGGTATCTCATTGTGGTTTTGATTTGCATTTCCCTGATGATGAGTGATGATGAGTGTCTGTTGGCCACCCTTATGTCTTCTTTGGAGAAACAGTTTTTCATGTCTTAGGCCCATTTTTAAATTGGATTCTTTGTTTTTGGGGTGTTGTTTTATAAATTCTTTATATGTTTTGGATACTAATCCTTTATTGGATGTGTCACTTGTAGATATTTTCTCCCATTCCACAGGTTGCCTTTTAGTTTTGTTAATTGTTTCCTTTGGAGCGCAGAAGCTTTATTTTAATGTTTCCTTTTAAAGATACATGTGATTCAGTTAAAGTGTATAGCCATGTCTCAAAAGTTGATACCAGACTCATGTGGACTATACAGCCAAATACCCATAAAAAGTGTAAGCTTTCCTACTTTATGCTGTGGGCACATGCACTGCGGCACCTTCTCTACAATACTTCAGTAATGAACGAGACAATGCTCTGTATCTGTGAACCAGACACCAGTGAAAGTCTCACTGGCTAGTTGTGTTTCTCTTTTGTAATACTAGATTTGAGTGTTATATGGAATGTTCCTGTCTCAATCTCAGAGGGTATGTGGGCCACTCTTACTGTAACTATCATTTCTGGACATGTACAGTACAAGTTTCACAATGCAAGAAAGAAAAAGTTAACAGATGAATATAAACGAGGTCACTACAGGTAGCTTAAATAGAATAGAAAGGTAACATTGCTGTTTTTTTTCTTTTCATATGTGTATTCCTATTATCAGGTATCAGGGCATGTCATGAAGAAAAATTACTAGAAGACCCTGAGGCAGCAATATTTTGAAAGATGAGACTGATTTTAGAATCCATCTATTTAGACCACTTTAGGAACATTCTTCCTCTTCAATTCACTATTTTTTTTGGTACCAAACCTTTAACCAACTGCCCCTCTTCTCAAATTAACTGCACTTAGATTTGATGATAGAGTTCTGTCCTCTCCATGGAAAACAACTAGAATGTCTTTTGAAATCTGACCTGTGTGTGCCTTCCCTGAGATAACGAAATCTGTGTCTCTGTCAGGACAGCATAAAGTATCTTACATGCAAGATTCTAGCCAAACAACTAAATAGGAGAGTATTTATTTACTTACTTTAAAGTGTGCAGAGTTAATAAATAGCTAAATTTTTCAATTGATTTCCTTTAGGAAAAGCTATACCAAATACCTTCAGGGAAGTTTACTTAAGTAAAGGAGGCATGGATAGAGAGTTTTGCTATTTTGTCTTACAACATGACAAGTCGATTAAAAATAAAAGATGCGGCAACTTCAAATATATACAAAATTCACCCGCACCTCTTGCAGGTTTACTTTACAGTGCTCGATTGCTAAAAGAGACAATTCCATTTGGCAAACAAAAACATATGTATGTATATGCATATGTGTATTATATACATGCAAAAACATATGTATGTATATGCATATGTATATATATATATAGGACATAGTTTACCCCACTAATCCAGGGGTGAGCAAACTATAATCCACTGCCCCACCATCTGTTTCTGTAAACAAACTTTTATTGTAACACAGCCACATTCATTTCTTTACATATTATCTATGACTGCTTTCGCATTACAACAGCAGAGTTAAATAGTTGTGACAGACCATGTGGCCAGCAAAGTCTAAAACTGTAACTATCTGGCCCTTTAAGAGTTTACCGAACCTTGCACTAATTGGTTCATTTTAAGTAAGCGCAGGGAACATTTGCATAATCAATAAGCTGTCAAGTTCCTTGCTTCTGTAACTAATGCCCATCTCTAAATATTTTTAGGGAATACAATACATACACTGAAGTCAATACTCTTTTTTTTTTTCTATAAGCATTCTTTGTGCAGCAATAGCATAGTTTCATCAATGAGAATCTGAGGGAGTTAGCAGCATTGCCAAGGGAAAGTCCAACTTGACCTTTTCATTCGATAAAGATCCAGTTAGTATCTATACTAAGGAACAGACTTTGAATATGTAAAAGTATGTATCAACAGCTCATTCAGCCTAATGAAGGCTTAGTTATTGATTAAGTAGGGTGCACCTGATATTCAAGAACCATTGATGAGCTCAGAAATGGGTAGTTCAAAATCTCAGATTAAATTACAGGGAAAGTTCAGATGACAAGGACACTGTTGTGTTTTGTTTTGAACTATTTGCATCATAATATCCATATTTGTAGAGGCCAAATATAAAAGGAAATATAAATGCTTTAACTACATAATGGTCTCTTGAAAAGGTTTATAACCTATTATGTTCTTTCACTGGTGATAATCAAAGGCTTTTGATTTCTATACAGCTGAAAATCTCTTACCTAAATGAGACATCATTGCAATAAAAGATCATGAGGATTACTAAAGAAGAAATCAAGCAAATGATCAAAGGTTTGATATGATGAAGGGATATAAGAGGTATAATCAATTCTAATAATGTAATTGATGTTGACAAAGTTAGCATGGTTTCTGGTTTCTTATCACATATTCATGCAACACAATGATCCAGTTTATTCTAGTCAAGAGTTTTAATCCACTGCATCTAATTGGAATTAAAAGCAATGATTCGAATTAGCCACATATTGATTTGTAACCAAGGGGAAGGATAAGACGAGCATATTATATAAGAAGCAGGGCTATCCAATTGGAAAGTATTTCAACATTCTACTTGACTGATATCACTGGGTGATGAGAATTTCCTTGTTTCAGATCAGTGATTTTCAACTTTGGCTACAGTTTAGAAGCACCAGGAGTTCTTTTAAGATAACACCAAGTATTAACAGTCCACTCTAGAACAATTACATCAGAATCACTAGTGGTGAGGCTCAAGAATTGCTTGTTCTTCCAAGTTCTCCAGCTACTCCAATAAATATCCAGCACTGGGAAACCACTGAATTGACTAAAAAGATGAAGCAGGTTTTCCTACCAGATAAAGGAAAAATTAAATGGAAATACAAGGTTTTTTAGGACATTTTGGTGGTGAAATTTGGTGGTGAAAGTGAGAATTCCTAGCTCCCAGGTGTTGGAATGAATTTATTTAAACTGGATATTCTGCCCATTTCTTCATAGAAGACAAGTAGGTAATAATGGCCAGGGCATGATATACTTGTACTGGAGCTTCGAAAATGTTAACATCTGAGACTGTTAAGGGATTTTGTTGGCACGCCTTATTTGGATTCTTTCCTTTGGAGAGTGATGTGGTGGTCCATGGCAACCTCTATTCTGAAAGCCTGGTTGAAAATAAACCTAAGTCAGACAGTGTCTCCTTTATTTTTATGATCAATAAATTATAATTCTGGAACATGACACTGGAAAAGAAGGCCAGGAAACAAGATTGGTGTAATTATTGATGTACGTTCCTTAAAGGAGGTCCACATAAAATATATTCTAATAGCTTATTTAAATTTTCATGGTACATTCTTAACTAGCTTAATACAAAATTTGAGGAAGTCTGTTGTAATTAGTTATTTAGTTATGAAAATTGAAAACTTTGGAAGATTGGAAATTGGGACTCTCCCAAAGACTGGCTTAGGTCCCATTTTATTCTTACATCTTGGAATGGACTAAGTGAAGTTTTGAAAACTTTATATGTATGTTTCCCATTCTCATGTGTCTTGAGATAGGGACAAAACAATTCTAGATGGCAGTTAGATAGTATTCATGTATTCAGATTCTAAAAAATTAATTATTGACATTCAACAAAATAATTATGCTCCTAAATAAAAGTACTCCTAAAAAATTTCAGGATCATGTAAGATAAAAAGAGCTGAGAAACAATTCTAGATTGAAGGATACCAAAAATATATGACAACTAAATGTGATGCATGATTGTGGATAGGATCTTGCACCAGAAACAAAAATATGCTAAGAGAATATTTTCTGTTAAAATAATAAATCTCCTGACTTCACTTCCTATGCTGAGGCTAGGTATGAGAATATTCTCAGTAAATACATACATGTAGACAGAAAGACAGACATAAAAGTTATAAACCAAATATGGAAAAATGCTAACAACTGATGAATCTGGTTGAATGGTATATGGTCATTCTTTGTTCTTTGCTTGCAACTTTTCTGTAATTTTTCAATTTTCTTAAAATGAAAGTATGAAAAATGGTTATTAAACAGCGTGTGTGACAGGCACTGTTCTAGATTAACAAGAAAATAACATACCTAGTATCATGGTTCCTGCATTCTAGTGGATCAGAAGACAAAACAAGAAACTAGTAAATAAAGTAGATAATTTTGAATTATCTGGGTATAATCTTTGAATACTATCTAAGAAATATAATTGGGTAGTATAATAATGTGGTAGAAAGAATTGGGATGAAGGATGTTATTTATTTATGTTGAAACCTGAGACTTCCCAGAGGAGGTGATATTTAACTGAGCTAATCATTGGAATATCTTAGAAAATGGGATCCACAGAGATGTCCTTCAGATTGGACAATGCTTTGTTGAGACCAAGATAAAAAAAAATAAAAAAGGCCAGGGTAAGTAGAGCTTAGTGACCTTTCAGGGAATTAAAAGAAAAAAAAAAAAGAGTTTAAAGTTTAAATCTTTCTGCTTAAACTATTTCTGCATGCGTGTTCTATTTCTAAGAACCCCAGGGTGAGACAATTCTGGATACCAGTTCACACGTAAAACTGCTGTCATGAAGGACAATTCTTAGATGAACACACCAGCCAGAGCCAGAATGGACAATATTGGTAAGATTAATATGAGCATTGGTTAAACTTGAGGGTAAACGTGGTTCGCCTCCCTCCTCTGGAGAACAGGCTACAAACTGAATTGTTTCCTTTGAGTTAGAGGAAACTTAATATTTCCCCATATAAATTAAGTAAAATAATATGGTGGGCTTGAATTTTAAAAGCTTTAATTAAGTTTTGGAATGCATTTCCTTATAACATATAATTTTGCCCAGAAATTATTTATGGACCAAAAAAAAAAAAAAAAGACAAAGGGTAGGTTTCTTTAAGTTTTATTTATTTTTTTTCCTTTTTCTTTGATTCCTTCCCTACCCTTTCTATTTACCTAGAGAACAGCAACTGTAAAACAGATACAGTGAGATAGAGGTATTAGACGTAACTTTTTTCCCTCTGGCTCTTGGATTAGAGGACAATTGATATTAGAGCCACTAATTGTACCTGAGGGGTTGATGACTGGAAAAGACAGAGGACCCTAAAATACCATGCTATGGATGTGATTTTTGAATGTGCTGTATTTCAAAGCGGCTATATCAATGTTTTTGTCCCTTCACTGAGTTAGATCTGATGGGTGAAGTGATAGTCCTTGGTCATAGCTGCAGGGAAACAGACCGGGGGTAGGGGGGAAAGGATGTGGGGTTTTTGCCCTACTCAGCCTGTAGCTGAGCTTCCTACCATCTTCTTTATTTTAAGACCCTAATTATGAAATACATTCTTTTTGAACTTGACATTTGTTGTTACAGATATCGGTGGTTCTCTGCACCAACAGCAAATGATTACTAACACCCATCTATGTCTTTACCTTAAGCAATTCACTGCTACAAAGGTGCACTTTACAAATAAGCCATATGTGAAATGTCTTGACAAACATAAATATATTCCTGTTTCACGAGCGCAACAAATCACACTTATGTACGTGGGAAGCAGGGGCATGAGTAGAAGTATCTTTACAGAAAAAGCTAGAGAAGACAGGACAAAGAAAAAGCTAGGCCAAGGCCTGAGTAGGTGGGTGTGGAGGGATTTGACCGTGAGACCCCAGAAATATTGATGAAAATTATAGTTTTAGGTTAGGAAGAAAAAAGACTTAATGAGAGTTGGTGCTTGTCTACCTCTCTTCTCTCATCCCCTATCCTTCCTGCTTCATTAACTGCAATTCAGCTACCTGGTCACTTGCTGCCTCTTGGTCATGGCAAAGACTTCATCCTAAGAGCGCCTTTCATTTGCTTTCCTGGGAACCCTTTCCTCCAGAAGGTCACAGGGCTACATCCCTCACTTCATTCCACGCTCAAGTTGTCTCTTCCAAGCAGCCTTTCCAGAGCATCTTACCAGAAGTAGTCATGTTGGGGACACCTGGGTGGCTCAGTCGGTTAAGCGTCCAACTTTGGCTCAGGTTGTCATCTCACGGTTGGTGAGTTCAAGCCCCACATCGGGCTCTGTGCTGACAGCTCAGAGCCTAGAACCTGCTTTGGATTCTGTGTCTCCCCTTTTCTCTGCCCCTCCCCTGTTCATACTCTGTCTCTCTCTCTCAAAAATAAGTAAACACTAAAAAAAAAAAAGTAGTAGTCATGTTGCCCTTCTCCACAATCTTACTCTGCCATGGTAACATTCAGACAATTCACTACCACCTGGAATTTTAGTCTTCTAGTAATTTTTTTGTATACAGGACTATTGTCTGTTCCCTGACTTAAATTGAATTCTGAAAGGCAACAACTTTCTTGGTTTCATTCACCACTGTATTTCCCACCTAAAAACACTGGTACATAAAAGGCACTCAATTCATTTATGCACAATGAAGAAGGAATTCTCATGTCATCGGCAATAAAAGTAAATGATAAATGACTTAATAAAAGTAAACTATAGGACTGTCCATGACTTCAGCCAAATTAGATCTCAAGGAAACTGATAGGGCAAGGAGGTTCCAAGAAAGATGAAGCAGAATTAGAAAAGACCCAACAGACATACACACAACAAAAGGTCGGCTTCTCTTAGAAATCAGAAATTATAATCTTAGCAAGGGCAAATTCTCTCTCACTGTAATCCATGTTCATTGTGAATGGTGAGCAAGCGTTCTGTTCTGGATGGCAATGAGGAGCATTGCAAACATGATACAACAACGAAAACAAGAGAAATTAGGAATACGTTCTTGATTCATCCTTGAACGAGTGCTATCCTGCCATTTTAGCTCAGACTATCAAAGTGAAAGTTAAGCTGGACAAAACTGATTTTAAAAAAAGATAAAGACAAATGAACCTTCTGTTGGGGAATCTGCCCTTGGTGGGATGGCTTGTTTCATCCTTAAATCTTTACCAACTGTAATTTAAAGAAGTCACTACTCTACATACAGGGCTGGGATTATTTTGGAAATGTTTTTATCTCCCAAACTAATTGTTTTACTGTGCTACTTCTATATTTTTTTGCTATTTAACCATCTCCTGTTTATTTAGAGTTAGTTTTGCATGTCATTGCTACCATTAAGTTGCATACCTCCGGAGAGTGTGGGATACAACTTACTCATCTCTGCACCCTTCACAGCAAGAGCTATGGACCTACAGTACAGTGCAGTCAAAACTTTTCCTTTTATTTTAATAAAAGTCTTACACTTTACTTTGTTTTCATATTAGCTAATTCTTTTCAAACATCAACTTGTTCATAGTCAACAAGAAAGACAAAATGTATGTAAAATATAACTGATTCACTGTGTCATTTTGGGCACATCTCTGACTGGTCATGGAAAGCCTTCAAGATGGGGTTGAGCTTTCGGTAGCAGCATAAAGTGTCTGAGCAGTCAAGGCAAAAGTTCAATCTTCCAGATGATGAGGGAGTGTGGGGCAAGCTGAGGGCAAAATCCAGGCTAACAGCACTACCCCCCAGATGGAATATGTGTGATATTCCTCAGATACTCCTGGTTCCTTTAAGAACAAAGGAAAGGGGTTAAAGTGCTTGCCATGGTGATGTGGGAAACTAAGGCAAAAGAAAGATTAAAATTCCTTACTGCCTCCAGCCCACTGACAACTCCTTGAAAACTGCAGAGTGACCTCCCTCTAGGAGCTCAGCTGCCTGTATGATGACACTTTGCTGGGGGCAAAAGAGAATCTTAGCTTAACATTGTCCCAACCTCAAGGATCCTGTAAGTCTACTTCCTTTATCTCAGCAGCCCCAAGATATATGCTGGCAATCATAGGCCAAGCTTATGCCTCCTCCACCCCCAATATACATCTGAAGGGTCTCATGACTTGGGTTTTATTAAAGGGTAATAAATTATGTTTCCCTAACAACAGCTAGCCCCTCAAGATCCTGGAAAGCTTGCTTCCAAAATTCCTTAGAGGCTTACTCTATCCCTGACTCCCTTCCAACCTAAGGGTATATAATGAGTTACCCGTCACGACTCCAGGACAGCTTTTCCTACCCATGGGTCCTATCCCCATGCTTTAATAAAATCTCTTTTTTGCACCAAAGATGCCTGCAAGAATTGTTTCTTGGCCATCAGCTCCGAACCCCATGAACCTCCCATCATGCCAAAACTTCATCACAGACACCCTTTTTTTTTCTGTTGAAGTCATGACAATTCCTGTTCAAATGTGTGAAATCTCAACCTCAATGCCTAATTCTTCACGATTCTTCATAATCCATATCTCTTACTGAGAACTCAGATGCAAATTCTGGGTGATTTTTAACCTCATTCCTTCTTGACATGTATAGCTTTGTCAGAAAATATGATATTCCAACTGAGAATGCTGATCTTTTTCTTCTTAACTGACATTGGCATTCTTGACCCAGATTCCTTTCCAATACTGATTTGCCCAGTTATGAGGCCTCGAGAGATTTCCCTTCACCCAGTTAATATAATGTCAAACGTAACTCTGAATGCTCAAGCATCCCACAACCTCTGAAGATGGTGAGGTACTCACTTACTTAGGAAACCAAATTTAAATGCATTCAATTTTATCATCATAATTACCCTCTTATAAGTAACAATAGGCCTGCATTTAAACCAAGTCTTTATTTTATAAGTTGTTCTTTTTTGGGGGCTGCTCACCATTCTTATGTATTTATGATGAAATGACTTGGTTTTCTGTCTAAATACCTCTGACCTACTTTTTTACCCTCACTATCCAATTCTAATAGAACTCTTCTATGCGTCTATTGTCCTTTAAAGGATTTCTGTATGCTTTGTTCTTTGGCTTCAGTTGGCATTCTAACACCGGAAAGTCACTAGCACTTTCAAACAGAAGGAAAGAAGTAATTAGGAGAAGAGTTTATAATCATTATTTCAATAATATTTGTATTGCATGCATATCAGGGGTAAGAAAATGCACTGAGTCCTAATTGCTGTTAAAAAGAAATCACTAAGGCTATCAGGAAGCTAATGCAACCGTGTTTTGGAGTAATGAACCATATTTTAACTATGCAGAATAAGAAACTTGCCTTATTTCCACTTGTTTTCTGTGTAGACGATCATATATTCACATCTTGCGTGGCTAACAACTGAACTTCCAACACATCTCATTGCTTCCCTTTTTGGTGCGTATATAATACTTTATTTCCTTATTTGAATTCTAATTTGTGAGACTGGAGACAAATGAAGTCGTTTTACTTAGAGGAAAATTACCATCTCCCTCCAATAAGCGGTCCTTTACCTACAACACCTGTGGCCCATTGAACCAGAAACAGGAGGAGCTGTTTGTCCTTTGTTTTTCATTTAGACCTTAGGGGGCAGATGGAAGTTGTGCACTTATTCTATGAAATTATATTTGACAGGTAACAAAAATACATTAGAGGAGACAAACTGTGGAATACATACTGATACAACTTAGAATGCAGCCCCTGACTGAACATCAGAGCATTAAGGACATGTTGCTACACAATTAAGAAATATTTGCTGCCTGTTTCCTAACAGGCAGAAAAGGCTCCAAGAATCAGAGGGAGCCAGATGGAGATGGAAACAAGTTCTGCAGCTGGCCCATCTGCCAAACACACTGACGCTAGTGCACAGTCCGAGGAGGACTCAATGACTTCCCTTGGATAATCAACCTTATTCCAGAAAGTAGTCTGTTCACTTGGCTTGCTACCCAATAAGCACATAAAAATCAGTATTTACGAGACATGCTATATGCTGTAAAATGCTACGCCATCGCTTTTATTAGCAATAAATGGTATTGTCATACAGTTGTTTGGTAATAGCTTTCCTGCTTGCTCTTTTACAAATTGAATCTCATTTGTTCTTTTCTGCCCACAGACTTAACTTATTTACAACCAGTTATATCATTTCTCTCTCCAAACTTATTTTTACAGCACCTTCCAAGCTGATATAATCTGCCAATCTAATTCAAGCCCTATTTGCCCTCTATTTATGGTCAGAAATCCATTTAATAGAGCCAAGAATCATTTTCCAGTACTCAAAGGTCCTACTCTCATCTATCATTCTCCACATTCATGATCTCTTAGTTTGTTCTTAATTCATTTTATTGTGTTCTTATCAAAACTGATTTGACAATTTTTATACACTCACTGGAACCACTGTACCAACCACCTTATTGAAACTTAGACATTTATTATCCATAGTCTTCCCTTCATGCACTAATTTTATAAGATGTCAAAAGAAACCCTCTTAACTTTGCCCTGAGTGATTTACTGGTAATGATCCCACTGTGTTTATTTTGCATGGTTTCACTGTTCTCTAGATGTTTGTAGAATTTTGCTCACTCAGTTTTATTAGTGACGAAGCCACGTTTTATGCTCGAGGAAAGGTTAAGTGGGTCTTTTGAGAAATGTGTTTTAACTCTTTCAGGTAAAGTAGAGACTAACTATGTTGTTTTACCACCAACGGCAGTCCCTTTGGTAAAAGCAACTAACATAGATGGAGACACCCCCTGCTCCACACACACACATAATCAAATTCTTTCACATCCCCATAATGCCATGATATGAATAAAACCACAGTAAAAATAATGATTCAAGTTTCTATACTTCTTGTCCCCACCTACATGTTTTCTAAAATAAAATGCAATTTAATTATTTGGGGGAGTCAGTAAGTATTTTATATGCATTCACAAAGGGAACAATGGCTGCAGGTGATCCTGCTCATTCCCATACTAAGCTCATTCCCATGTTACCTACTCCTGGGTCTACTAGCTATTTATTACATCTCAAGAGTCAGTTTCATTACCAGTGCACCACTGTTCTATTTTAGCTGCATCTCCACCTCACCTGAACACTCAGGGCGCTCTGGTGGAGTTCTGCCATACAGAAACTAGAAAACAAAAAATACTTAGCTTTTTGCACCCTGGGCCACTCTGTCATCATCCTGAGCCCCTTCTTATACAGTGTCCTTTATAAAAGTGTCGGCTAAAGCTTCTGCCTGAAACTTATTTTTCCAAAGGGCTCATCAACCAAATTGCTCCATGGATCCGAATGGGAAACACACACTATTCTCCCTTAACACTGTTTTGTTCTCTTGCCCTGCATCAGTGGTGCAAACCTTCCTCTTATAATTACATCAGCAAAAATAACAGAGCAGCAAATAAGCCTGTCAATGTAAATCATCTCATGTAGAGTTTTTGCATTGGATTTCCGGACCCTTAAGACATATCTGAACTCTCAATTTGGGCTTATGGTAGATCTTTCCCACAGGAACTATGAGTTTACAGCTATGTGGGTGGGATTAGGGAGTGCTGAATATTTTAGAAAGGTAAGGGGTTGTTGTATATAGGTTCCAAATCCATGTTAGGCATCAAAAATTGGTCTTCTTGACCAAACTGAACCACGGTACAAATAACAATGCTGTGACCCAATTTCTAAAGGCCTTTGTTACTGTATTACTTCCATTAACACTTGACTGGCTAAACTGCTTGGTTCTCTTCTAACGATATAAGTATTTTTTATGACACTTCTGTGATACGAACATGCTGCTGGATACTGGAATCAAAGATGATTGCAGCGAGGTAGCACCTGAGGAAGAAAGAATTGTCTGCTTTGGGAGTATGATTTAAACTAGAAATAATAGGCAAACACAAATTTATTATGGACTCCAATTTCTTTCATCTGTAAATAGAGTTTAACCATACCAATTCTAAACATACGGCTGGCGGGATTCCTTACAGTATTTCTAGATATAAAGAAATCATTTGCTCTTGGTAAAATTCGTTATATTGATACTATCTCTATTTTCTCACTCTCGTTTCACCTTAGAACTCATTCAGTCATGCATTAATCTCGAAATTCTTTCAGAAACTTTTGTTACAATCACCAGTAACTTCTGTTTTGCTAAATTTAGGCCAGTTTTGAGTCCTCATTTTCTTCATCACTTCAGCAGCATTGACATTCGTAAAAACACTTCACCATTTGATTTCCATGAGGTCACGCCCTCATGATTATCCTCCTACTTCAAAAAGATGCTGTATGTTTTGAACAGTGGGATGCCTGGGTGGCTCAGTCAGTTAAGCATCTGACTCCTGATTTCAACTCAAGTCATGATCTCATGGTTCATGAGTGTGAGCCCTGCATCAGGCTCTGCACTAACACTGCAGCGCCTCCTTGGGATTCTCTCTCTCTCTCTCTCTGCCCCTCCCCATCTCAAGATAAATAAATAAACTTAAAAAAAAAGAGTAAGGGGGGATGTGCCTGGGTGGTTTGGTAGGTTAAGGGCACGCTCTTGGTTTTGGCTCAGGTCATGATCTCATGGTTTCATGAGTTCGAACCTTGCATCAGGCCCCAGGATGGTGGTGTGGAGCCTGCTTGAGATTCTCTGTCTCGTTTCTCTCTGCCTTTCCCCAACTTGTGCTGTCTCTGTCTCTGTCAAAATAAATAAAATTAAAAAAAAAAAGAGTAAGAGGATTATGTACAGGAAGCAACTGATATCAGATACTAATGGCCTACTGTAGTATCCTTAAACTCACTCAGAAGATAAGATTTGACTACTGTTCATCCCATTTGCTTTAAATATCTACAATAGTAACCTGGATATAAAATATATGAATAATTTATTTTTAAACCTTGTTGTGTGTTAAAAATAAAAAAAATTTTATTTATCATTTTCCTTTATTAAATTCAGTGGTGTGGATCAATATTCCTATAGCTTATATTCAAGACTGATCAATGAAAAACAATGTGTTGACATAAAACTGATTATTTCATATTCTCTAACGTTTTTTAAAAGTAATCTCTGTGTCAAACATAGGGCTTAAACTCATGACCTTGAGATCAAGAGTCACATGCTCTACCAAATGAGCCAGCCCAGGCACCCTGGTCTAAACTCGTTTTTTATAAATATATAGATACATAGAAACACATTGACATATATATTCATGAAAACACTGTATTTAAACAAAATGTCATCATTTTTTGTCATTCACTTGATCTTTACTGAAAAATCTTAACTGACATCACAGTTTTATTCTTCTCTTCTCTTCTTTCCCCCTCATACCTGGCTTTTGTTAAGCAGTTAAACAGTCATATTAGATGCTGACATGTTGAGTTATATGTTAAACCTTGTTTTTTTTTTTTTACTAAGATAGTGCTTACTTTATATCTTTAATTCTTTATATTCTTTGTATTACTTTTTTTATTTGGAAAGGATTTATTTTACTCCATTATATGCCAGGCATTGTGTGTGTATTTTATGTATCATATATATACACACATACATATATATATATGTATACATACATATATACACACATATACATATATATGTGTACATACATATATATATAATTATCTGTGTGTATTTTATGTATCGTGTATATATATATATATATACACACACACAGATATATTATATATATATATATATATATATATATATATATATATATATAACTATCAGACTTTTTGAATTACAAATGAAAACACAGAGCTATACAAAGAGATTGTTTTTATAAATGCCTCCCCATTTGGGGGCACCTACTTGGTTAAGAACCCACCTCTTGATTTCGACTCAGGTCATGATCTCATGGTTCATGGGATTGAGCCCCGCATCAGGCTCCACACCCAGCATGGAGCCTGATTAAGATTCTTTCCCTCTCCCTCTGCCTCTCCCCAACTTATGCTCTCTATAAATAAAGAAATAAATACATAAATACATAAATAAACATACATACATAAATGCATGCATGCATACATACATACATAAATGCATGCATGCATGTATACATACATATATACCTCCCCGTTTTGGAAAAGAGCAGAAGAGATAAAATATAGAATAGCAAACTGTCTTCATAATATTCCTCTCTGTAATCATTCAAAACATTTATCTCAATGTTATACTTGCAAAACTGTTTCAACTATACAACTTGCCTTTTCATATATTTATGTTTTAAAGAGAAGAAAAATATTAAAATTCTATTTATTAAGTGTGTCCATGTGGGTATGTGTGTGTGTTTGTGTAGTGGAAGAGTGTAATGTTACTTTTTGATTGATGGTGGCTGCCATTTTATTAACACAGCCATATGGGCTGAGGTTAAGCTCGGTGGAAATCTTTCGTAGAAACAGTTACGAGATCACAGAAACTACTGGCGGATATGCATAGCAAACGGTTGCAAATTCAACTCTTCCCTTTGATTCTATTTTTCCAAGAGTATTTTCTCCTTTACACACCTACTGTCTCCTCCTTTCCTAAAGTTTAATCATGCTTTTACAGTTCTGCCCTCCTTTGCAGGGTACATAAAGATAGCCCAGATTTCAGTGAACAAATTAGCAGCAGTCTCATCCCAGTAAGTCTTGCACAGTGGGATAAGACTATACTCTCGGGCGCCTGGGTGGTTCAGTCGGTTAAGCGGCCAATTTCGGCTCAGGTCATGATCTCATGGTCTGTGGGTTCGAGCCCCACGTTGGGCTCTGTGCTGATGGCTCAGAGCCTGGAGCCTGCTTCGGATTCTGTGTCTCCCTCTCTCTCTGCCCTTCCCCTGCTCATGCACTGTCTCTCTGTCTGTCAAAAAGAAATAAACGTTAAAAAAAAAGACTATACTCTCCTAGATCTTCCATATCCATCTATATGGCTAATATGAAGCTAAAATATGAATTGCATTTAAAAAAAATTTTTAACATTTATTTATTTTTGAGAGACAGAGAGCCCTGGAAATGATTAGGAGTCTTTCTTGTTTCTCATTGCTACTTATAGAATATTCTATCTTCTTTATCCCTAAAACCTCTCACTTATGAAGCTTATAATATCGATCTATATTATACCTCACCTTTCCATGTTCCTGATATCTACTGAACCCTGGGTCATTCTCCTTCATTCTTGGAAGATTTTAGTTTCTTCCTCACTGTTACTCTGCCCATCACTACAGTTGATGTAACTCTCAACTATATAGATATACACATACATATAGATACATAGATATAGATATAGACATCTATCTTTCTGACAAGTGGTCCTTTCTTCTCTCCTTTTCTCCAATGATTCAGTCCTCCATTGTACCACATCAACACACTTCCCTGTTCATTGTCTGGACTAAAGATATTCTGTCTTACTTACATTATACCTGTTTTTGTTACCAGCGTTCAATAAACAATCCCCAAACTTGGTGACTTGTGATCTTATGGCACATCTATACATATAGTTGGTCGGCCTCTTCTCTATAGTTCCATTCTATCTTCTAGAGACCTCTGCTGTGATATCTATTCTATTAGAATAGCACTTCGTGTACTTTTTCCTCCAATTAGCAATCCCTAGAGGAAAATGACTTCCTCTTTAAAAGTCTCTGTGTGTCTACTTTTTAGCAGTCATGTATTAGATATCGCTTGGTATGTCCTTAATAAATGGATAATCAATCAATAATCAGTGAATAAATGCATAGAAAAGTGGCAAAAGGTCCACAGCTTAACTTCATGGTAGGTAAAAAAGCATACGTTTTTCACTACAAAAATATATGAGAACCTTCTCTGTGTATCACACCAAGCGAAGTGCCAGGATACGGTAGTGAAAATGGTGGACAAGGTCCCTCTCATCAAGATCTCATCTTCTAGTGAGGATGAAAGAAAGAAATAAAAATAAACATATTACAATTACAGTTTATGATAAATACTGAAAAGGGAAGAAACATGGTGCACTGCTAACTAATGGAGCACATTCTTAAATACTCTGGCTATGAAAAACCTCTGTGAAGAGATGATGGTCATTTCTGGTAAAAGAAAAAAAAAAGATACATGCATGTAATATTTGAGAGAAAAGAGTTCCTGGTAGAGGAAGTATCAAAAACAAGTCCCTGTGGAGTATAAACATGGCTTGTCCAAGGAACCGAAGGAAACCAGCAAGACTTAAGTAGGAATTGATAAGTGATATGAAATGTAATTTAACAGATAGGCAGAAGCCACATCATGCAGGGCTTTAGGAGTACTGATAAGAAGTTTTAATTCCATTCTGTGTGTTATGGGGAATTGATGAAGTATTTTAAGCATGGGACTTGCATAAACTGATTTATGTTTTCACTGTATAAACTTATCAGCCCCCAAGAAAAATGTTACAGACACCCTAATGGGGGCAATCCTCACTAAAATTTCCCCTCACTGTCAGGCAAACTTGTGGAAAAGTACCTTTATACACAGAAAGTTCAATTGATTTTCAGTATAGGAAGTTTAAATATGAACAAAGAGTTGAGGCACATGAAATATGTGGTGAATGCTTCTCAAAGAAGTAAATGAAAAGATAAAAGGAAACAAAACACAAAATGCTAAAATAATTTATGTTTTTAAAATGTACATGCAAAAAGAACCAAAGAAGCAGAGAAAGTAGGAGGAATTGGGAGAAGAAAATATCAAAGTAAAACAACAATAAAATCAGAGGGATAAGAAAGATTTTTACATCTATTAAAAACAAGAACAGAATGCTCTAAAAGGAAGAATGATCAGAGAACCATAGAGTTCTTGCAAATTAAAATTGGATAGCTGAAATAAATAATGTAGTAGAAGTGATAAAAGATATACTAGGGGAAGTCTCCTGGAAAGTAGAGTAAAAGTATTGAACACTGGACTGAAAGAAATGAAGAAAACTGGAAGAATGATTCAGATCAAACCCAAGTAAATGATATCCACTTCAATAAATACAATCATAGAAGAGAGCAGAGAAAATTATCAAAGAAATTAAGCCACCAAGCGAAGGAAATAAGTGTTCAGACTGAAATGTTTTTTAAAATCCAAAATAAACTTTTTAAATCCAAAGCCACCTGGGTGGCTCAGTTGGCTGAACGTCCAACTCCTGATCTTGGCTCAGATCATGATCTCACGGTTCGTGAGTGTGAGTTCTGTGTTGGGTTCTGTGCTGTCAGAGCAGAGTCTACTCAGAATTCTCTACCTCTCTCTCTGCCCCTACCCTGCTTGTAGGCTCTCTCTCTAAATAAATAAATAAATAAACTTTAAAAAGAGCATTAAAATCCAAAATAAACTATAAGGCCTATAATGGTGAAATTTCAGGAAGTGAGTGTTAAGCAGGTGATCATTAAAACCTTTAAAAAGAAACAATACTATTACATAATGAAAAAACAAGAATGGATATCACAATGACATGAAATTTTACCAAAGCTACACTGAAATCTAAAAGGCAAAGGAGGGAAAAAACCCTTCAAGTTGTGAAGGAAGTTTATTAACCAAGACTTTAAAATTAATCAAATGATTAATAGTGGAATAAATGTATTGCCAGATGTAAATATCCGGGTTTGTTTTTCTTCCGGGAGACCTTTTATTAGAAAGTTCATAGAATATGTCTCCAGGACAAAAGGATAGAGTAAAACAAGAAAAGTATGTAGGATCTGGGAGATGCAGAATGGAGGGGTAGCAACACAAAGTGTTGGGATGATAAGGAAATTCAGCTCCAGGAAAAAGGGCTATGGATACAGTGTAGACAGGACCTTGTCTGACCTCAAAATGAAGGACTTTGAGGAGAACAAGATTCAAGCCATGTGTGAAAGATTACTGTAAGTCCTGTGCAAAAGAGCTGCTGGAACACTTGTTAGAAGACAATGTGGCTTAAGGAAAAACAAGGGGCAAAGGTACACAAACAAGCACATTGACAATGCTTTAAGAACAGTGAGGCATGGCCTGAGAAAGGTATATTCATAGGGTACTGCTTGGCAAAGCAGTGAGAACACACTTCATCCAGGAAAATGCTTTATACAGAAGTGTATCTGCATACGTATAGTAAAGACAGATTCACTTTTCCAACTGAAAAGTATTTGGATTAAATACTATGTGATGCTGTTTCTTTTCATCAGTGTATACTAATTTGCTACTTCCATCAGTTTCCCAAGTCTAGAATAAATGTACATCACTGTCTGTAAATATTTTCATGAAAATAAATAGGGGTATTTATTTTCTTCCAGAAAAGAAGACTTGAAAATATAGAAATGTTTCTTTTTAATGGTTTCACGTGGTTTTCGGTTCCTTTAATGCATTCTGAAACATAATCACCAGCATATGTTAGGTGTTCCCTTAAGGAAACCATTCTCTAAATGTCCTTGGAGGAAGGCATCATTTCAATTGTCTTTGACCATGTAAAATATCCCTTATCCTGATCAATTAATGATGGTGATTTAAGAGTAATCAATCTGAGAGACATTTACTTGAAAAGGTGTTTGCATTTTGAAAAAGGTGATCTTGAAGTCCTTACTCTTAAACCAGAAAACAATAATTCTTTATAAAGCAAAACCTTTCATTGTCTGAAAACAGAATTACATTCCTGCTTGCCATGCCTTTAACAATGAAGCAGAAACACTTAATTGGTTTTGAGAAGTTTTAAAGAAGTATCACACAATTCTCATAATGAATTGCTAACAAAACGTTCCTTTTTAACATTTCTTTTAATAAATTGTCAGAAGATAGAAATGGCATTCTATTATCTGAGTAATCTAGCACCAAAAGACAAGAGGAAATGACATAAGAAATATTAGTCATTGAATATGCTCTAAAGAAAAGGTTTTGTAGTTATGGCAGTAACTGTGATAGAGATTTTGTGTCCTTAATGTACGTCTGTTGGGAGCCATCCTGGGCTCACAGGTTGAAACATCTCCCTGTGTGGAAAAGGCAGACGTTACAAGGTCTCCTGCCGACCAATTGGCGCCCAATACTATCTCCTTCTAATCACCTTTCAGACCTGGATTTCTTGACTTGATCTTGTTGGCCTCAAGGGATGCAATGCTCTTTTGTTTTATGGTATTTAAATAAAAAAGAGGATCTGGAGTGCAATACTTTGATGGATTATATCTGAATGAGAGTAACCTGGCCAGAAGTAACCTCAAAGTTGCCTCTTGGAAATAGGTTACACAAATTGATAGCAGTTATGAGCTGGCTAAATATTAGTGTAACTTATGTAAACGTTAGGCCCCTATTATGTAAATTCACTCATTCATAAGCAAAGGGACTTAGACAAGCATTAGGAATTACATCTTTACCAGGTGAATTACACTTCCCCCATTGTAGTTTAGGAAGCTAGACTGAATGACTCCTAACCTTTCTATAGAGATTAACATAGGTATTAAGGTGATAACCTATGCGCCCTCTGTTAACTGAGACTTAGGATAACAACCCTGCTTTCTTTGTAAACATCCTGTTTTCTCCCCCTACCATAAATTTACCTAATCCTACTTCAAAGACAGTATATGTTAATTAACTTAGGAGCAGAATCACAAAATATCTAAGATTAGAATTGTTTCCTTTATGGTCTAAAAAAGAATGATGAAAAACAACATGCAAGACTGAGGAAATTGCCTTTTGCTGATCAAAACACATTCTCCTAAAACTTATCAAACTATGCTGACTGATATAATGTCACTCTTTGATGTAATGTCATTTTACTACCCTTAAATAAAAATACTAAGATCAGCAGGGCAGAGATGCATGCCTGGTTCCAGAAGCCACCGTGCTCTCTCGAGTCATTCATTGGGCTGACACTGTTCATTCTCCAGGGACACCTGGAAGTGCTGTGGCTGGCCCATGACATATGTCATATGTAAGTTTTTAGTCATCTGTAAAAACATTATTCCATGCATTCATAAACATGTCTATGTGAATATATATTCATGAACAAACTTTGAATTGTTAAAAATAAAAGATTGTCATTAGTGCTTTTATTAGGTTTATGAGTCCTTAAAGAGACTTTATATCAAATATGTTTAGACTAAGATTTTATATTAACAATTTATATATATATATATAACACATATATATTATTAATATACATAAATTGAGAAAGTGCTTATTAAAGATATTGATAAATAATAAACCAACAGTGAATGCTACTGAAATCTCAATCTGAAAGAGGCTTACAGTCAGGATAATGCTTTTTATAATACTTTGTGTTATAATATCTAATACTTAATATTAAACACTTAATGTTGGGGCAACTGGGTGGTTCGTTTGGTTGAGCTTCTGGTTCTTGATTTCAGCTCAAGTCATGATTTCAAAGTTTGTGGATTTGAGCCTGGCATTGGGTTCCCTACTAACAGTATGGAGCCTGCATGGGATTCTCTCTCCCTTGCTCTCTGCCTGTCTCCCATTCACACACACATACTCTCTCCCTTGATCTAAAAATAAACAAATAAACTCAGAAAAAAAAGGGGTGACTGAGTGGCTCACTCAGTTGGTTAAGCATCCGACTTTAGCTCAGGTTATGATCTCACGGTTTGTGGGTTTGAGCCCCGCAGTGGGCTCAGTGCTGACAGCTCAGAGCCTGGAACCTGCTTTGGATTCTGTGTCTCCCTCTCTCTCTGTCCCTCCCCTGCTTGCACTATGCCTCTGTCTCTCTCTCTCTCTCAAAAGTAAATAAACATTTAAAAATATTTAAAAAAAAAAAAGCACACCAAGAAAAACCAAGACAGTTCTAAGCAAACCTGGATGTTTGAAAAGAAAAAAAAACACTTAATATTTATGTAATACTTTATGTATGTTTAAAAATACATTCAGAGGGGAAGGAGATACTTGCAAATGATATAGCCAATAAAGGCTTAACATTCAAAATATATAAAGAACATATACAATCAACCCCCTAAAAACAAACAATCCAATTAAAAAGTAGTCAGAGGACCTAAAAGACATTTTTCCAAAGAAGACATACAGATGGCCGACACATGAAGAGATCTTAACATCACTAATTATCAGGAAATGCAAATAAAAACCATAATGAGACAGCACCTCACACCTGTCAGAATAGCTAATATCAAAAAGACAAGAAACAACTGTTGGTGTAGAGAAAAGGAAACTCTTGTGTGGTGCTGGTAGAGGAGTGTAAACTGGTGAACTTACTGAGGAAAACAGTATGGAAGTCCCACAAAATACTAAAAGTAGAAATACCATAGGATTCAGTAATTCCACTACTGGGTATTTACTCTCACCAAAACAAAACTACTAATTCAAAAAGAAAAATACACCCTTGTTTATTGCAGCATTAATTACAATAGCCAAGATATGGAAGCAATCCAAGTGTCCATCAATAGGGGAATGGATAAAGAAAATGTTATACACAAACACATACACATACACACACACACACACACACACACACACACACACAATATAGAATATTACTGAGCCGTAAAAAATTTTTACCATTTGCGACAATATGTATGGACCTAGAGGGTACTATGGTAAGTGAAATAAGTCAGAAAAATACAGTACCTTATCATTTCAGTTATATGTGGAATCTAAAAGACAAAACCAACCAACCAACCAACCAAACCTTAAATACACAGAACAAACTGAGAGTTGCCATAAATGAGGTGGGTGGGGAGATGGGCAAAATAGATGAACGGAATTAGGTAGTAGAAACTTGCAGTTATAAAATAAATAAGAAGATGAGAAGTACAGCATAGGGAGTACAGTGAATAATATTGTAATAACATTGTATGGTGATAGATAGTGACTAGACTTAATGTGGTGAGCACTGAATAATGTACAGAATTAGTAAACCTATATTACACCTGAAACCAACATAACATTGTATATCATTTATACTTCCATAATAAATGTAAAAATTAAACACATTCAGAGGATAAACAAGTAGGAAGTGAACTAAATACAATCAATGTAGATCTATATTTACATGAATGACTAAATCTTTATATGTATAAATATATAAATTTATTCATTGTGTGTTTCAACTAATTCTGACTGTTTAAAAAAAACTTCTTAACAGTTTCAGATTTACAGAAAAATTGTGAAGATAGTGCACAGAGTTCCCATATACCTCATACTCAGTTTCCCCTATTACCAATATGCTACATTAGTATGATATATTTGTTATAATTAATGAACCAAAATTGACATTATTATTAACTAAAGTCCATAGTTTTATCAGATTTTCTTAGTTTTTGCCTAATGTCTTTTTTCTGTCCCAAGATCTCACCCAGAATACTACATTACATTTAGTCATGTCTTCTTAGGTTCCTGTTGGCTATGACAGTTTCCCAAATTCTCCATGTTTTAGATGACCTTGATAGTTGTGAGGAGTGCTGCTCAAGTATTTTGTTGAAGGCTCCTCACTTGGGATTTTTACAATGTTTTCCTCATGATTAGACTCGAGCTATGTGTTTTGGGGAAGATTACAAAGATAAAATACCATCTTAATCACATTATATCAAAGGAATATACTATCAACATGATTTTTCACTGTTGATATTCACTTCAATCAAGTGGGTGAAGTAGTATTTGTCAGATTTTTCCACTCTAAAGTTAGTCTTTTTGGTCCTCATTTCATGCTGTCTCCTTTGGAAAGGAGTCACTATATGTAGCTTATACTTACAAGGTGCTATACTCCACCTCTTTGAGGGTAGAGTATCTACATTTAGTATTTGGAATTCTTTTGCATAGGAGATCTGCTTCCCTCCCTGGTTCATTTATTTATTAAATCATTTATTGCTATTAGTTTGAATTCATGGATATTTACTTTATACTTTGGGTTATAATCCAATACTACTTTATTTAATATGTTCCTTAAACTGTCCCAGTTTTAGCTCTTGGGAGCTCTTTCAGTTGGCTCCTTTGTCCTTTTGACCTATTTCTCCCCTACCCTGTTGTTGTTGTTGTTGTTGTTTTTCCCCAGCAATTCCTTCCTTTCGGGCACTACAAGATGCTTCAAGCTCATCTTGAATATTTCCTGTCTCAATCCTAGAATCAGCCGTTCCTCCAAGGAGGCCTGGTACCTTTTATGAGAGGATGATAACTAGAAACCAAGATCTGAATACTAGGTATGCTACTGGAAGTTATCAACTGCTTCTAGGCCCTATCAGCTGACAGAGCAAGGAAACGTATGTGCGTGTACTTATAAAGCTTTATCTATATTAAGCTAAACATGAATTTATACTGATGACTCCAACTCTAGTCCATTACCACATTCTAGTCTCCTTCTCCTTGTCTCTGCCCTTGCTTATCTGTAAATTTGTACTCCAACAGTGAAAAATCTGACCTCTATAGTCCACCATCCATTTACTTAACTGTTCAGTTCCAGTACACGTGTACAGTAGTATCATAAATGTTAACCCATCATCCATGTATCGACTAGAGTATGGCGCTTATGTACAGTTTCTTTTTCCTTTAGTCTTACAGATGCCACTCCATTTACAAATTTGCTTAGGTCAGTAACTCCCCCACCCCATGTCAGTCAGTGAGAATGTTTCATATATTTATGAACAAGTGGATTATCTTGTCACATTCCACAATGCATCTTGGCTTCCTAAATGATTTTTTAATTTGAATAAATTAAGCTTCACGCTTTGTGCCATAAAGTCTTACGGATTCTGACAAATGCACGGTGTCATAGACCCACAGTTACAGTATCATACAAAATACTTCCACTGTCCTTAAGAAAAGTACCCTATGCATCACCGATACAATCCTACCCTGCCCCCAGCCCTTGCCAATCACTATAGTTTAACTTTGCTATAGTTTTGCCTTTTGAACAATGTCATGCATTTGGGATCACACAGTGTAGTTTTTTCAGACTGTCTTGTTTCAATTAGCATTTCAAGGTCATCCATGTCTTTTCAGGACTTGATAGATCATTTCGTTTCATTGCTGAATAGTATCACATTGTATGCATCTACCAAAGTTTATCCATTCACCTATGGAAGGATTATTTGGGTTGCTTTCAGTTTTGGGTAGCTATGAATAAAGCTGCTATACCATTCTTGTTCAGGTTTTTCTGTAGACATATGTTCTCAGGTCAGTTGAGTGAATACTTAGGAGCCCAAGTGCTGGACTGCATGGTTAAGAAAATATGTAGCATTATAAGAAATAGCCATACTGTTTCACAAAACTGTCATATCATTTTTCATTCTCACCAGCAATAAATGAGAGCTCCTAACACTGAATCCTGGTCAGCAATTGGTATTGCCAGTTACCTTTTTGTTTGTTTGTTTTAAATATTAGCCATACGAGCAGGTGTGTTGTGGTATCTCATTATTGTTTTAATTTGCAATTCCTTAAAGGCAAATAATGTTGAGGGCCTTTGCATATACTTATTCACCACATATATACATTATTTGGTGAGGAATCTGTTTAGAGCTTTTGTCCACTTTTTGTGGGTTATTTTCTTCTTGTTGAGTTTTAAGAGTTTTTTGTATATTTGGACACAGGTCCTTTATCAGATATGTGTCTTAAAAATATTTTCTCACACTTTATAGCTTTCTTTTGATTATCTTAACATGGCCTTTCACAGAGCAAAGTTTTTAATTTTATTACAGTCCAATTTATCACTTTTTTTCCTCCACATATTGTGCCTTTAGTGTTGTATCTAAATATTTATTATCAAACTCAAAGTCACTGAGATTTTCTTCTGGAAGTTTATAATTTTGTGTTTCATATTAGATCTATAATCAATTTTGAGATACATTTTGGGAAAGGTATAAAGTCCATGTCTACGTTCATCATTTTGCATATCAACAGCCAGTTGCTGCCACATCCTTTCATGAAAACTTCATTCTTTCCCCAATGATTTGCCTTTGGTTCTTTGTCAGAGATCAGTTGGCTATCTTTATGTGTTTCTACTTTTGGGCTCTCTATCTTGTTTAACTGATTTCATTCTTTTTCCATCTGCAAAATATCTTGATTATTGTAGCTTTATTATAGTTATTGAAATTAACTGATGTGAGTCTTACAACTTTGTTTTTCTTCAGTACTTTGTTGGCTATCCTAGATCTTTGTCTTTGCATACAAACTTCAGAATCCGTTTAATGGTATCTACAAAACAGCTTACTGGTGTTCAGATGGGGATTGCACTGAATCTATAAACAAAGGCAGGAGGGAAAATGATGTATCAACAATACTGTGTCTTCTACTCTATGATTACAGAATGTTTCCCCATTTTTTTAGATCTCCTTTTCTTTCATCGGAATTTTGTCTTTTTTTGTATATAGAGCCCACATTTAGTGTTTTAGCTTTATACCCGAGTATTTCATGTTTACAAGGTGCAACTGTAAAAGGTACTGTGTTTTCATTTTGTGTGTGTTTTAAATTACAATAGTTCATTTCTGGTATACAGGAAAGTAATTAACTTTTGCACATTAACTTGTAGTCTGGAACCTTGATATATTCCCTTATTAATTTCAGGATTTTTTTTTTCAATTCTTCAGGAAATTCTATATAGACAATTATGTCATCTGCTAACAAAGACAGTTTCATTTTTTCCTTTTCAATCTGTATACACTTTATATCCTTTTTTGTCTTATTGAATTATGAAATTCAGTACGATCCTGAAACAGAGCACATTCTTGCCTTGTTGCCCATCTTAAAGGGAAACTGTCCAATTTCTTTGCATTAAATATAACATTAACTGAAGTTTTGTTTGTTTTGGTATATATACCAAAAATTTATCAAGTTGAGAAAGTTCTCTTTCTAGTTTTTTGAGAGTTTTTATCACAATTGGTTTTGGATATGGTCAATTATTTTTACTGCCTTAATACAATCATACAATTTTTCATTTTTAGCCTTTTGGCAGTTGGATTGCATTGAGTAATTGTCAAATAATGAACTAGGTTTGCATACTGGTAATAAATTCCACTTGGCTGTGGAGAAAAATTATTTTTATATATTGTTTTGTTAATAATTTGTTGAAGATTTTGCCTCTATGTTAATGAAATTAATGGTCTGTAGTTTTTCTTTCCTACAGTGTCTTTATCTGGTCTTGATATTAGGGTAACACTGGCCTCACTGAATGATGGAGAATGTTCCCTCTGCTTTTATTTTCTGGAAGAGATGGTGTAGAATTGGTATTATTTCTTTGAAAATGTTTGGAAGAATTCACCAGTAAGATCATTCAAGTCTGCAATTTTCTTTTTTATTAGGTAAATAATTATTGATCCTTTAAGATGTATGCATAGAACTATTCAGATTATCTATTCTTCCTTGTGTAAATTTTGGGGCTTTGTGTCTTTCAAAGAATTGGTCCATTTCATCTATTTATCAAAAATGTGGGCATAGGATTCCTTTATTGTCCTTTTCGTGTCTCTGGGATCAGTAGTTTGATGATCCCTCTTTCATTTCTGATGTTGGTAATCTGTATCTTCTCTTTTTTCTTAGTTGGCCTGGCTAAGGCTTTATCAATTGCATGGATCCTTTCAGAGTCAGGTTTTGACTCTGTTGATTTTCTATATTGTTTTCCTATTTTTAATATCAATGGATTCTTCTCTAATTTTTATTTTTCTCTGCCTACTTGAGGCATAATGGCTTTTTCTCTAGTTTTCTAAAGGGGTGAGATTTAATTACTGATTTTAGAACTTTTGTCTTTTTGAATATATTCATTTAATGTTATACACTCCCCTCTAAACACTACTTTCACGGCATCTCACAAGTTTTGATAAGTTGTATATACATTTTCCCTTAGTTTAAATGTTTTAAAAATTTCTCTTGAGACTTCTTCTTTGACCTATGTGGTATTTAGAAGCGCCTGGGTGGCTCATTCAGTTAGGCCGTTGATTTTGGCTCAGGTCATGATCTCAAGCCTCGAAGGCTTCTGAGTTCGAGCCCCGCATCAGGCTCTTCGCTGACAGCTCAGAGCCCAGAGCCTGCTTCTGATTCTGTGTCTCCCCCTCTCTCTGCCCCTTCCCTGCTTGCATTCTGTCTGTCTCTTTCTCTCAAAATAAGTAAACATTAAACAAAATTTTTTTAGAAGTGTATTGCTTCATCTCCAAATATTTGGGAATTTTCGACCTTCCAGTTATTTATTTCTAGTTTAATTCCACTGTGATTTGAGTAGATACTTCACATACTTTGATGCTACCTTGTTAGATGTGTACATGTGTGGAGTTTTAATGTCTTCTAGAAGAATTCATCCCATTGTACTTATCATTCCATAATGTCTCTCTTTATTTAAAATCAAAGTCTTTGTTATGAAAAGAGCTTTGTCCAAATTAAAATAGCTACTAGAGCTTTCTCTTGATTAGCATAGAATCTCTTTCTCTATCGTTTTACTTTTAATTTATCTGAATCTTGAGTCTTTATATTTAAACTGGTTTCTTGTAGACAGCTTGTTTTGTATTTTTTTTAAATCCATAATAACATTATTCTTTTAATTGGTGTGTTTAGACCATTCACATTTACAAGGATTATTGGTATAATTGGACTAATATCTACCATCTTTAGAAGTGCTTTTTGTTTATTCTACTTGTTCTTGGTTTCTTTTCCCCCTCTTTTCCTGTCTTCTTTAGTTTCATGTGAGGATTTCATATGATTCCATTTTACATTCTCTCATAGCATATAAATTATACCACTTTTAAAAAATTTTTGGTAGTTGCTTTAGAGCTTGCAATACACATTTTAACAAATCTAAGTGTGTCTTGTAACAGTATTATAAAACTTCACATTTGATTCAGGAAATATATGACACTGTATTCCTAACTTCTTCCCTCTTGTCCTTTATGACAATGGTGTCATCATTTTATTTGTCTATATGCTTTAATTACTTAATACGTTGTTACTGTTTGACTTTTTATTTATTTATTTTTTTAATTTTATAATAGTTTATTTTCAAATTGGTTTACATATAACACCCAGTGTTCATCCCAACATGTGTCCTTTTTGACTTTAAAAAAAGCTATCTTTTAGATTAATAAGGAATAAGAATTTTTTCAACCTTCATTTATTCCTTCTCCAATGCTCTTCCTTTGTTTATGTAGATCTGAATTTCTGACCTTTATGATTTTCCTTCTCACCTTAGAACTTTTTAAACATTTCTTGCAGAACATTCTGCTGGCATTAAACTCTCTCAACTCTTTTTTTCTGAGAAAATCTTTATTTCTCCTTCAACGTTGAAGGATATTTCACTGAATACAGAATTCTAGGATTTTTTTTCCATTCAAAACTAAATATTTAACTTTTTGCTCTCTTTCTTGCATAGTTTCTTTAGAAAAATTCACTATTTTGGGGACACCTGGGTAGCTCAGTCAGTTGAGCATCCAACTTCGGTTCAGGTCATTATCCCGTGGTTTGTGAGTTCAAGCCCTGTAACAGGTTCTGTGCTGACAGTGCAAAGCCTGCTTGGGATGTGCTCTGCCTCTCTCCCACTCAGGCTTTCTTACTCTCAAAATAAACTTTAAAAACAAACAAAACACCATCACCACCACCAAGAATATCACTATTATTTTTATCTTTGTTTATTGGTAAGTTTCCCCTCATTCCTCTACCTCGGCTTTATTCAGTATTTTCCCTTTGTTTTTGTTTGTTTGTTTCTGTTTTTTTATTTTTATTTATTTATTTATTTATTTATTTATTTTTGCTGCAATTTGAATAAATGTCTATAGCTTTTTGTTTGCTTTTTGGTTTGGGGTTCTTATTTTATTTTCTGATATTTGTCCTGGTTGGTGTTCCCTAAGCTATTTGGATCTGTGGTTTGATGTACTTCATTAATTTTGCAAAGTTCTTAGCCATTATTCAGATATTTCTGTTCTCACTTTTTTCTCCTTCTGGCATTACAATTGTGTGTATGTTTCACATTTTAAAATTATCCCACAGTTTTTGTGTGTTCTGTTCTGTTGAATTTTTTCCTCCATTCTTTTTTTTCTCTTTGCATTCAGTTTGGGAAGTTTCTATTGACACATCTTCAAGCTCACTGATTCTTCTCTTGGTCAATGCCCAGACTACTGATGAGCCCATCAAAAGTATTCTTCATTTCTGTTACAGTATTTTTTACTTCTAGCACTTCTTTTTGACTCTCAGAGTTTCAATTACACTCTGCTTATACTACCCTTCTGTGTTTACATGGTATCTACTTTTCCCATTACAACTCATTAAATTAATCATAGCTAGTTTAAAGTCTCTGATAATTCCATATGACATATCTGAACCTCATTCTGATGTTTGCTTTATCTCTTCTAACTATATTTTTTCTCGCCTTTTAATACGACTTATATATTTTTTTTTGAAAGCAGACATGAAGTACTGAGTAATGGTAACTAAGGTAAATAGGCCTGAGCATGACATTTTAGGTCAGTCTGGTTAGGAAGTGGGCTGTGTTTCATGTTTGGTATGGGTATATGTGCCAAAGGCTTCTGCCTCTTACAGTTCTTTCAACTATAATCCACTTTTATACTGAATCCCTATCGGTGTGGTGGTAAGGTGCTGGGAGGGAAAGAATTTTATAATTTTATGATTAACTCTTAGTCCTTTAGTAGGCTCATAGTCCTGGCCTGTGACTTTCAAAAATGTTCCTTACTTATACTCCCTTTACATGAGGAGGAGGCTAGAGGGGAGTAGAGTAGGGGGAAATGCCCATTTCCCAGCTGGGATAAGGCTCTGATAGTGTTTTCCCTAGAGAGTAGGCCTTTCTTACGGAACATGGTCTGAACATTATTTCACAGTGATTACTCTTTCTGCCTCCCAGCTAGAGCCACCAGGGCATTTTCTTGAGTCTTCACCAAGAGAACCTGGTAGGGCTCCTAGAGGTAAAATCTACTGAAGTATAGAGGCCTTCATGATTCTGCGGCTCAGAGGGGTTTCCCACTCTAAGCTAGTCCACGACCATTATTATCAAAATTAAGATTTATGTGTTCATACCAGTTTATGTCTCTAGCAGCTTCTGCTCCAGGTAAGTAGATCTTGACTTTTACTCTCTGGATCTACCTCTCTCTCTGGATTTAAGGATGGTGGTTTGCTGTGTGACCTTAGTTCTCTAATATGTCCAAGAAAATTCACTAATTTTTACTTGTTCAACTTTTTCTTATTGTGAAGATGGGATTACAACATGTGGGAGTATTAACATGATGCTAAGTTGGTCTAAGAAGCTGTCTTTCCCTCAGACAGTCCTGCAGTAACTGAAAATGCTTTCTGATCACTTTTAATAATATTTTTATTTTGTCCATCCTAAGTTTCTGTGGAACTAATAAAATCAGGTATAGTTTACTTCTTTCATCCCTTGGTATACCAGCAACATCATTCATGCACAAATCCAGACCCAACTTGTTGGTGTATTAGAAAGTCAGGGTTACCATTAGATAGATGCTTAAATTAGCCTTGCTGTCAAAAACCTGAGATGATATACAAGGTATCCATGTCTCACCAAGTTATCTCTTTTCTTCCTAATTTATCTAAGTTTCACTTTTTAGTAGATCTGGACTTATAATTCCTGATAACATGTTGTTTTTCCGATAGCCCTAGAAACATGCCCTAAACACAAACTTGCTTACCTTGGACCCTTATAACACATACAGTCTTTCCAACTTTCTCTTCCCACAACACACTCAGGTTTAGCTCTAAAACAAAGGAGACTTCTTCAAATGTTGTTATTCACGTGACGGAGTACTGCAACTGTTAGACATTTCTGAAAGCAGGTTTCTTCTGACATTGATCTCACATATAAAGGCTTACATTTTCTATCCGCTCTTAGATGCTATGATATCAACTACTGCTCAGGAGTGCCAATGAGTTAGTCTCTCCAGTACCAGTCTTGATTTATTTTTCCATATTTAGGATCCATTAATGAAGTCTCAGCATGCATTGTAGCTAGGGCCATATATATTACATTACCATTTGGGTGTATTTCAACAGGAAGGGGAAAAATCAACACGTACACACACACATCAGATGTATATTTTTGACTGGAAGGACGCTGCATTCTGTAGTCACTGAAATCATATCAAACGCTTACAAAACAATTAGATTTTTACTCGCACAGGCTGGGGTAAAGAAAGATTACTCACAAATACTCAAAGTCCATCGAGACATCTTTAATATGACTAGATACCAAAAGCATGACTTCTGAGCACAAAGAACTTCAAAAAAGAAACAAACAAGAAATTGAATAGTCTCACTAAAGTCAGAGATTCTAAATCATTTTTTCTTCTTGTTTTCAGGGGCTTATAAAAGCTGAAATGAAGTCTTTCTATACTTTATATGATTCATAGGTATCTATGACAACACAATTTAATAGGAACTGACAAAATACAACTCAGCAGACCTATAAAGGGAAATCTTTCAGACACCAAAAAAAAAAAAAAAAAAACAAAAAAACAAAAAAAAAACAATTTCCCCACTTATTTTAGAGGACTAAGTTGCTGGGAGTCTACACATTTTATTGTATACCAATTCTTCTCTCTTTTCATTCCATTTTGCACAATATATTGGAAAAATTTGGGATTGAATACAACCATTTATGAAACTGACCATTTTAGAAACAGGATAAATGACAATAAGAGGTATATATCTTCACCTGCCTTCAGTGAAGAACTCGGAAATCCCTTTAATCTGTTATTAGATAGTTTCAGAGGTAGTGTTCAAGTTAATTGATACTCAACATAAAAACATTCCTGCCCGCTAAGGAAGGACCTTTGAGGTTGAACACATGTTGGCATAATTCCAGCAGAAAAAAGTTCGGTTTTGTCTTAACCCAACTGGCTCCAGTCAATTGTGTAATGCTGACATTTCAGAAGCTGGCATCATACACGACAAAGTTCCACATTAGAGAAAGGAATGTGGATGAGTGAACAGCATTTTCTGGACAAAGGTATTGTACTGAAGAATTGGTTTAAGAATCGGAGGCTAATCTGTAGCAGTATCGAAGTCTGAGGCCATTACAGTGTTAAGGCTTTAGGATATATAATATGGATAGTGCAGAGTGGGGGTGTATAGGGTTGAACTCATTGACAGGAAAACAGGGTCTAGACCTCATGAAACCATTAGACACAGCATGCCTCTTTAAGTGACAGAAAATATCATTAGGATACAATGGTAGCGAAACAACAACAAAACAGGTATAAATTAGAAGAGGAGGTGGTTGGTTGTCTGTATCTAAAGGTGTTTTCCAAATCATAACACAGATTAATAGAGCCCAAGGAGAGCTGTGAACTCACTAGATGGAGGAGACAAAGAAAAAAAGTTTGGGGCCACAAAGGCAGCTGGAACTTGGTGGATAAAGAACTGGAGAAGAGAGAACTACAGAAAAAGAGTTCTAAAAATGTATGTATAAAGTCCCCACTTGCTTTCTTGGCCAGCTTCTAAGTTGAGCATATGCAGACTGGGACCCTGGAAGCCAAGAAGAGAATACCATCAAGAATTCAGAGAGGTGGCCAAAGATTTCAGAGATCACATACTGCTAGGGAGACACTGGAGCCTGGGCTCATCCAAACCAAGAAGACCTTCATGAACACATCACATTTTCAACTAGGCCCTAGACTAAAGACTATGCCCTAAGAAAATAGGCAAAACAGAAATAGACCCACTCTAACAAACGGTAAAACTAAGCCTTCTTTGAGAATTTTATTTTATTGTGGTAGGAACACTTAATATGAGATCTACCCTCTTAACACAATCTTAAACGCACAATACATTACTGCTGATTATGGGTACGATGTTATTAGAATTGTGATCACCAATAAGACATAACTTTCTTAAAAGGAAAATAACATAACCAAGAGCCCCAAATCCTCTACAGTACTTGGCATTCTATAAAAAATAGCTAGACATACAAAGAAGCAGGAAAAAGTAGCTGAAAAAGTGCTAATAGAATTGATTCCAGAAATCATATCAGAACTGGCAAAGATTTTACAATAACCAGAATTAATAAGCTAAATATTTACTATGTAGAGTTGTGGTGGGGATCAAGTGACATCATGTCTGCACAAACGTTTAACTGAAATGTTTTTTCCCCAGCTAGACATTGCTAGGAAAACCCTGTGAATTCCTAGTAATTACTGATTTCTTGAGGTTGTGAAGAACACCAATCTTAGAAATAATTATTTCAAAAACATAGATTAGAATGACACTAAGACAATTATAGTATTATTTCCCATGAATTATACTCCAAATATGTCTTTCCAAAAATATAGCTTGGTTTCTGTGATTGAAGTTCTGTCTCAATTATCAGTATAATAAGCTATTTAGAGTATGCTATGCAAAAGATGCCTAATTTTAATTATAATAGAATGCTTCTATTCATTTAGCCTTGAGAGTATGACCCTTCAAGAACATTTGCTAAATTCTGTATATAGCTTTCTGTTATTTACAATTTATTGACTACAATATGAAGTGCTGAGGGAACATAAGTATTAGACTGTAAGGCTGAGATGAAAAAGTCTCATGAACTGTAAGCCAAATAATAGTGCAAACTGAGAAAACAAAATATTACAAGTGGCAAAATTTAGCAAGAATAAAAGAGAACATATGTGCTGCCACATTATAAAAGAAATGTTATGCATAAGAAATTTCAGTAAACTATCATCATCATCAAAAAGCACTTTAAGTGCCCACCTGCACCTGGAACTCTTTAGAAAATGAACAAAGCACATTAGATGATAAGCTACTTTTACTATTATAAAAATATGATATGTTTATGTGTTTTATGAATAATTTGCTTACAATATACATTTAGTAAATTAGCAAAAATATATGTTCATACTATTTAGGCCTTACTGTACCATATAATCATTATGCAAAATTATTCATCTTTGAACCTTCAGCAATAACACTATAGGAGAACAGAAGCTGGAGCACCAATATGGAAATAATAATTTAATGTTATATTATTTGGAATGGAGAAAAACTTTGCACAAGGTGCTGAAATCATCGTTCTCAAGGCCCTTTCCGAAGGCTGCATTTTAATAATATCATTAAAGGGATAGAAGAGAAACAACTCAATAATACTTTCCCCTGCTCAATGCTGTTTCATTAAAAACATCTTGCATTTAATCAACAGTTATTAATTTCTATGCAATACATTTATTAACTGATTCATTCATTCATTCACTTATTCACCTATAAGTTTATTCACGTTCCAGTTATTTACTGAACATTTTTCTGCCCAGTCTGGCAGAATTCTAGTCAGTGAAGATACACAGCAGAGAGCAAGACAATCAAAGTTGTGGCAGGCATGGATGTTGCATTCTAACTAGGGGAACCAGAAACTAAGTCATGAAATTGACGATTTCAGATCTGAGAATTATACCAAAAAAAATGTAGGGTTCTAAATAAAGTGATAGAGGAAATGCTTTTAGATTTCAGGAAAGGCAGAGACCTGAATGTCAATAAAAAGTAAACTAGGTTACTGTTTTGGAAAATAGTGTTCCAGGCAGAAAGAACAGCAAATGAAAAGGAGTAAGAATGAACTTGCTTGATTCTTTGTTCAAGGAAGAGAAAAAAGGTCAGTGTGGCTAGATCTTAGGGAGCAGCGATTTAAGATTTGATGGAATAGTGGGAAGCCACTGAAGAGTTTAAAGAACATGATCTGATTTTTAAAATTTAAACACTTTATTTACAGAAAAGTGCAGAAATCACAATTATACAACTTCATGAATTAAAAAAAATTTAATGTTTATTCATTTTTGAGAGAGACAGACCACAAGCGGAAGAGGGTCAGAGAGAGAGGGAGACACAGAATTCGAAGCAGTCTCCAGGCTGCTGAGGCAGAGCTCGAACTCACAAATCCTGAGATCATAACCTAAGCCAAAGTCGGACACTTAGCTGACTGAGTCACCCAGGTGCCCCACAACTTGATGAAATTTTAAAAATAAACATACTCTAGGGGACGTGCATGGCTCAGGCAGTTAAGTGTGCGACTCCGGTTCAGGTCATCTAACGGTTTGTGAGTTCGAGCCCCGCGTCAGGCTTTGTGCTGACAGCTCAGAGCCTGGAGCCTGCCTCATATTCTGTGTCTCCCTATCTCTCTGCCTCTCCTCAATCGCACTCTGTCGCCCTCAAAAATAAACATTAAATTTTTTTTTTGCAGTTTTCCCTTATCACTTATTTCCAGACAATGTAGTAAAAAAAAATCCTCGAGGGGATCACATGAGTTTCATAAACGCTGCTGTCCTTCTGTTGGACACCAGGAACCTTATTTTCCCTTGGTAATTAAGATCGATCATTCCAAGAGATGGCATAACCTGCCTACTCTCCCATCCCCTTTTTGTTGGTTTTGGTTTTTTTGCTTTTCTGTCTGTTTACCCAATGGCATTGACAGGCTGAAATTGCCAGGTGTGAGTTATTTAGAATTTAAGAGAAATATTATGTTTCACAGTGGAAGAATTAGAGTACTAACATGAAAACTTAGAGGTAGAAAAATTTGAAATGAAACTGAGTGAGTCATCATGGGAAAGTTTTTAATTATAGAATCAATTACTATACAAAATACTCCTACAAATAAGTAAGAGGGAGAAAATTCAATATTGACAAAATGGGCAAAAGTCTTGAGTAGGAACTTAACTGAGGACATTCAAATGGCCAAAAACTTTAGTGTCCATCTATTCTTTTGGGAAATGTAAATTAAACCCACAATAAAATATCGCGTGTACCACCTGAATGGCCGAAACAAAAACGATTTAAAATTCCAGATGATGAGAAGGATATGAAGTAACTGGATTCTTTTACAGTGGACTGCACAAAAGAAGATACTCTACTTACCAGTAAATATACCCAAGGGTGCACAACCCTATTAATTTCTGGGAAATATTGGTTAAAACTCCAGTGAGATGCTACTACACACCACACATGCAGGTGAAGATTTAAAAATATAGACAAGGGCACCTGGCTGGCTCAGTCAGTTAAGCACCCGACTCTTGGTTTCAGCTCAAGTCATGCTCTCACCATTTGTGAGATTGAGCCCTGCATTGGCCGTGCTATCAGCATGGAGCCTGCTTGGGCTTTTCTCTCTCCTTCTCTCTCTGTTCCTCCCCTGCATGTTCTCTCTCTCTCTCTCTCTCAAAATAAGTAAATAAAATTTAAAAAATACAAATAATAAAAATAAAAAGATAGATAACAAATCATTCAAGATGTGGAATGACAGGTACATACACTGTGTGAGTATAACTGCTTTGAAACACTGGGAATTATCAATTATGATACGATATATTCATATGCTGTGACGATGTCACTTGAGTTCAAGATATATACCCAATATTCCCCATGTGATCAAAGGTACATATGCAAGGATCTCTATGGTAGCACTGTTAAAACAACTCAAATGTTCAAAAGTAGTAGAATGGAATGGATAAATCAACTGCAAAGAGTGAAAGAATGGAAAACACACAGAAGTCACTGATGCATAGCACAATGACAACATGTGACGCAGGTATTACAAAGAATCCTTGCCACAGGAAAGTCTTCGACTGGATTCTGATTCTGATCTCTGCAAGAAATTTCATTTATCATTAGTCTCCATATCTGAATGGACACTGGTGAATTTGCCCTCCTTGGATGATAAAGAGCTTTACAAGCATTCAATATTTGACTAGTTTATAGCACAAAGTTTTCTTGGTCAATTACAATGTCCCCAAAACTCAGTGCATTTCTGATATATTTGCTTCAAATATAAGAAAACATGGGTTTTTAATCTCTTTTCTGATTTTAATCTCTTGTTCCTTCTATTTCTGCTTGAGAACGGATTTTTGAATATTCTTGTTTTCTAATACTGTGTTAAAAGCAGCAAACAAGGGGCGCCTGGGTAACCAAGTTGGTTAAGTGTTTGACTCTTGGTTTAGGCTCAGGTCATGATTTTGCAGTTAGTGAGTTTGAGCCCCACCTTGGGCTCCATGCTGACAGTGCAGAGCCTGCTTGAGATTCTCTGTCTCTCTGCCTTCCCCTACTCATGCTCACACTCTCTCTCTCTCAAAAATAAATAAATAAACTTTAAAAGAAAAAGCAGCAAACAATTGAAAACATCCTTTTAATGCCCTGGCTATTTCCAACGACACACTTTCCCAACACAGACAAATGTTCTAACTTCAGTTACTCAGGTTGTCAATGCTATATTTGGATATACTTTGAGTGAAGAGTACCTAAAGAATATGCATGGGGCTTGAATGATAAAATGATCTTAAATTTTTTAAAATTTTTTTAATGTTTATTTATTTTTGACAGAGAGAGAGCGCGAGATAGCATGAATGAGGAAGGAGCAGACAGAGAGGGAGACACAGAATCCGAAGCAGGCTCCAGGCTCTGAGCCATCAGCACAGAGCCCGACGTGGGGCTCGAACCCACAAACCGCGAGATCATGACCTGAGCCGAAGTCCAACGCTTAATCAACTGAGCCACTCAGACGCCCCTGAAATTTTTAATCATTCTAAATCTGAGATTATTGGAAACAAGCTATGCAAGGCTCTAAGGATGGACATGAAATTACTAAAATTGAGGAGGTGAAAGTCCTTGTTCCTTTTCTTGAAGAGATTTGTGAATGAAAAAGAGTCCAGTGTTAAATGAAGGAAACCATGTATGTGGCCAAAAGCATTATCTAAGGATCACAGGTGCCTGTTTTTGTCTTCCAGCAAAAGAAAGCATCTGATCCTCTCTTTTTTCATTCAAGAGCTGAAAAGCTTCAGTAAAGCATAAAGGTTCAATTCTAGAAAAAAATAGAGTCCAAATGAATAACATAATACGGAACAGAAGCAGGTGCATGTGAAAATAAAATGCAGTTTCATAACTGGATGAAAATCATATACTTCAGCATCAAGATGACAACCCTATTTTGCAGCCATAATTGTAGTCTTGCAAAAGCACAGGCAGTGTCTACTCAGAAGGCTTCTGTGGACAAGCATGTGTGCATGTGAGAGAGACAGAGAGAGTGAGGTTATGAGAAGCTTACTATACTTTCTAATATATATAAATATTGCATATAGTGATATCCATATGTATTTAACACATATTTATATTTTATGTACTTATAAAATATTACATATATACAAACATATATTTAAATGTTTTTACCTTGGAATAAAATATTGATCCTGTTTCCATATAGGGCAATATCAAAATTAAAAAATTGAAAAATTGGATTCTTTGAAATTTGGGTTAATTAAAAGGCTTCTCGTTTTGCTCCTATGAATGATAAGTTATTTAACAACAGATTTACCCAAAAATCATTGGGATAATACTCAGAAGTCACAAGCACGTTTCTGTGAAAGAAGGAATAATTACACACTTAAAATGGGTAATAGCTCAATGCTTTTTATATGTCACATCAATAAATGAAATTTGAAATTTGAATTTGAAATTTGGTCTAAAATCTTTAGACCAAAGTATATTATTATTTTCACTTCTCAAGATAAAAGGTCTAAAATCTATGAATTTCTAGTCTTACATATTGACTTTTTAAACTAGCCATCTGTTTATTCCGTTATATACATATTGTGTGTGTATGTGTGTGTGTGTGTATTCAAGGCAAATTTTATTCTAAACCCATGATTTCATTCACCTTTAAATTCTTCCAGTTTGCATGGCTAATGCATTGATAGGACTTCAGGACTACGAATCCCTCTTTTCTCTGTAGGCCTGCATTTCTGTGTTTTACATTTAAAGTAAGACTGAGCTAAAGAATCGCATTTTAGGGGCACCTGGGTGGCTCAGTCAGTTAAGCGTCTGACTTCGGCTCGGGTCATGATCTCGCGGTTCATGAGTTCGAGCCCCACGTCAGGCTCTGTGCTGACACCTCAGAGCCTGGAGACAGCTTTGGATTCTGTTTCTCCCTCTCTCTCTGACCCTCCTCTGCTTGTACTCTGTCTCTCTCTCTCTGTCTCACAAAAATAAATAAACATTAAGAATCATATTTTAATCAGTTTAAAATGAAAAACAAAGAGATATAACTTGCAGATGTTCTATTTCTTTAACAGAGAATTATCTAATGGAGGTCTTTTGTGGTGTTTTGTTTTTTTATCTGTTTGGTGCTTGATTTTACTCCTTTGCATTCTGAAAAGACATAAAGCTAAATTTGTTCTAATTAATACTTGTAAATCAGCTTGGATTTAACAATAATACTTTACTGATGGATATCTTTCCTCAACCGACGTATTATCATGTCTAATAAAGGAGAAGATCTTATGGCATTCAACACTTTTTAAATCAAATTTGAACAAAAAAGCTGCTATTTAACTACTGTTACAGATGATTTTCTTCATCCATTAAACATTTGAGCAGTAACTTAAAAGACACTCAAGGCAATTCACAGGAAAAAATTAAGATCAGAGGCAATTAGTGCTGCCACTCATGCAAAACATTTGTTTTTATTTTTCTTTTCCACTTATAACTTGAGTTTCAAAAAGGAGACATTTATATGAGGCTCCTACAGATGACTCTTATTTTTCTTGTTTAGCTTGTTTCTCCCAATTGAAACAGGAATGTGCTTGACAAATATTTGGCAAAATAGAGGCTTCTGGATAGTTTCATTATATTTCTCAAGAAGCACAAAATCATTTGCCATCAGCTTCAGAGGTGACATCTCCAAATCTTGGTATTATATAGCTATACAGGCTAGCAAATAAACTACTACCAATGGAAATACATATAAACTTTTATGGGAAACAAATTAAAGATGACTTTCTATGTAGAATTTTGATAGATAATATTCATTTCCTAACTGAAATATTAGTTATACAACAATTTGACAAATGAATGCATAGTTATGTGAGCACTGGCTGGCACAGCTGGCCTACATGAACTATTTTCTTATTTTATAATTTTAGAGAATAATTTAAAAATTGAATATTTAAAATATAGTAGTTTTTAAACATGACGTTAATTTTTTAAAATCTCATTTTCTTTGAAGATCAAATTAATGACAGGTTGGAATGGTTGAGTTCATTTATAAAAAAATTTCTAAAACATTTATTTTTATCTATTAAAGAATTTTTTTACAAGTTAATTTAAAACTTGGAAGCATCTTAGGGCCCCTGGGTGGCTCAGTTGGTTGGGCATCCGACTCTTGATTTCAGCTTTAGGTCATGATCCCAGGGTCATGGGGTCAAGCACCTGGTCAGGTTCTGCGCTGACAGTACGGAATCTGCTTGGGATTCTCGCTCTTCCCCTCTGTCTTTCTCCCTGACTCATGCTCTCTCTCTCTTTAAAGACAATTTAAAAAAATTTTAAGAATTAAAAAATAAAAATTGGAAGTGTCTTAAAATGCTTACTTCCTGCTCTTCATTTTAGAAACAAAAACCAGTCACTACAGGATCAGTTACCTGCTATACCGGTAAGGATTTATGTAGTAAGTAACACAGGCAAGGTAAGAATCAGAAACAGAAAAATAAGTATTAGAAGAATATCAGGAAGCTCACAGAAATGAGAGGAAGGCCAAAGAATCAGACTTGTAAAATAAAAGACATGGAGTAAGACAAGTAGATGGGTATTCAGTCAAATTCAGAAACATTAAGAGTCTGGTCAGAATGCCTCTGCTCACGCCACTGTTACTGGATAAACGTCTCTGAAACCACTGGAGTCAAGATACTTACTGCTGTATCCACACTAAATAGTTGCTGATCTTCTCTGGCTTTTTTTTTTTTCCCTCTACATCTTGACGTTTGAGAATCTCAAGTCAGGACACCTTTTCTACTTGCCACTCCTATGTCATACACCTGTTTCATGACTACTTGAGGCAAAAAAAAAAAAAAAAGGAAATATGGGCCATGATAGCTTTCTTAGTAGAAAATAGGGCCTTAGGTGGGAGGAGCCACCCCTCTCACCCCACAAAAGAGTCATTCACATGTCAGATTCCAAAATAATAACAAGGGCAACTACAGACTCCTATATCTAAATCCATCCTTTTTTCTTATTTCAATTTTTGAAACCAATAAGCAACGCTCAGTTACTATAAACAGTAACACAACACAATCTCTAGGTAATGTCTCAGTATTCAGTAAAGATTTTGTATCAGTACTGTCAACTGTACCATCATTTTGCATCCTACTTATAGTAGGAAGAAAACAGAAAAAAAGGTCAGTTATTTAAAACATCTACCTGTATATGACATAACACACAAGGAAGGAAATACAGGTAAGAGGGTACATTCTCTATTTTGTAATTGTTCTCCAGATTGTAAGTATTTACAATATTTCTCTTTACCCATTCTATGTTCCCATTTCTTAGGCCACCACCTGAGCTGATGAAAAGTTCAATAGGCACATGTATTTATTTATGAGTGGTCTGAGCCCTGAGTGACTTTCTTTCATAAAACTGCAATAGTTTGGGGTGCCTGGGGTGTCAGTTAAGCATTTGATGTCAGCTCAGGTCATGGTCTCACGGTTGGTGAGTTCTAGCCCCACAATGAGTGAGCTGGAGCCCCGCTTCAGGTGAGCTGGAGCCTCGCATCAGGTGACCATGAGCCTTGCACTGTGTTTCGCACTCTCGTTCCCTCTCTCTGCCCCTTGTGGGATTCTCTCTCTCTCCCCCTCCCTCCCTCTGCCCCTCACTCACTCATGCATTCGATCTCTCAAAAATAAAAAAATAAATTAAAAACAAACAAACAAACAAACAAACAGGGGCACCTGGGTGACTCAGTTGGTTAAGCCTCGGACTCTTGATTTCAGCTCAGGTCATGATCTCACAGTTTGTGGGTTCAAGCCCCGCATCAGGCTCTGTGCTAATAGTGCAGAGCCTGCTTGGGATTCTCTTTCTCTTTTTCTCTCTGCTCCTCCCCTGCTCATTCTTTCTCTCTCAAAATAAATACATAGACTTTAAAAATATATTATTAACAAACAAAACAACAACCAAGGAGATTTATTTTTAAAAAATTGCAGTTTTCCCTTATCACTTATTTCCAGACAATGTAGTAAAAAAAAATCCTCTAGGGGGATCACATGAGTTTCATAAATGCTACTGCCCTTCTGTTGGACACCAGCAACCTTATTTCCCCTTGGTAATTAAGATCGATCATTCCAAGAGATGGCATAACAGGCCTACTCTCCCATCCCTTTTTTGTTGGTTTTTGTTTTTTTGTTTTTTTGCCTTTCTGTCTGTTTACCCAGTGGCGTTAAGAGGCTGAAATTGCCAGGTGTGAGTCATTTAGAATTTAAGAGAAAAATTATGTTTCACAGTGGAAGCATGCATTTTAGGGTACTAACATGAAAACTTAGAGGTAGAAAAAATTGAAATGAAACTGAGTGAGTCGTCATGAAAGCCACCATCTCCACTTTCTCCTGTTTGTTACATGCAAACTAGGTAGGGATAGGCAGCATCCTACGCACTGATTCAGATCTTCTGTGTCATCTCATAAGACAGTGCCGTTTTACCCTTTTTAAGTCCCTGATCATCCAGTTAAACCATAAAGCCCCTTTAGTATCTGCTTGCGAAATGCTGTTTAGATTTCTCTCTTTTCTTACCATCTTTTCTTTCAAACAAGATGAATTAGTAAATGGACCATTTGAAATTGTGCCCACTGGGGAGATTTTTCCTTTTGGCCATCTCTATCAAATATAACATAATCATCAACTTCCCGCATAGTCCTCAGTTCATTGTTTGTAGAAAGCCACATTAATTCATAAGTACAGGTTATCTGGGGGTGGGGAAGTGAAGCAGAAGTAGACATTACCAGAGCTTTGTTTATTTTTTACTTTAAGGAAACTCTATGCCCAACATGGGGCTTAAAATCATGACTCTAACTAAGGTAAACAGCTGCATGCTCTACCAACTGAGTCAGCCAGGCACCCCAGCATTAGCAGAGTTTTAATCATCTTGCTCATATTACTAGATGTTGGAGCACTCCTGGCCCAGTAACTGATTTGGGTAATCAGAAATAAAGATCCAATTGATATTGGGCTGATCAGTTAACAAGGCAGCCTACTATTCCATGGTCAAGGGTATAGACTTCACCAAAATTTCATATTTAGAAAGTCCATATCTTCTTCATGACATCTTTTCTTTCAAACATCTTTCCTTCCTCCCTCCCTCCCTTCCTTCCTTCCTTCCTTCCTTCCTTCCTTCCTTCCTTCCTTCCTTCCTTCTTCTTTCTTTCTTTCTCTCTCTCTCTCCCTCCCTTCCTTTCTTTTTCTTTCTTTCTCTCTCTCTCTCTCTCCCTCTCTCCCTCCCTTCCTTCCTTCCTTCCTTTCTCTATATCCATAACATGAGGGTATGGCCCTTCTAGAAAACCCTAAGGGTTTTTTTTTTTTCTATGATTTGCTTATGAAGCTTTGCCATAGTTTTTATACAGGTTAGATTCCATAGCCACAAGGCAAAATGTCGGTCCTTCTTAGGTGATGGTAAATAGCTTTTATTTTGTTTTTCTTTTTGTTTTTTTTCAACTCATTGCTAGAGTGTTTCTTATTTGTTAGTTTGTATTTGTTTTCAAGTTGTTATCTGCGACAAAATGTCACAACTCCACAGACTGACACCAGAAAGGTGTCATAAGGAATGGAGACCTACTAATCACATTTATGATAATCCACTGTCATTCTATGAGACACATACAGCTTTTTCATAGTCAGTCTGTGATCCTGAATGGAGGTATGAGAAGCATCTCCATTTCTGCATTTTTTTCAATTCTTTGAGCTAATCTTTGTGATTCTTCACAAAGAATTGGGGATGCTGGATTCCCTTTATTATCGTAGTTTTTGAGGATGATTTTCGAGAGATCTGTTCACTTCTATGCAACAGAAAAGCCAATGTTCCATAAATCAGAAAGCCAATATGGGATCGTGTCATTTGTTGAGACTATTTATAAACCACACAATCAGCTGCTGGTGGAAGAAATGCAGGATACATTTTGAAATCACTGCAGTTCTACCAAGAGGCAGACTTAGAAAACAACTTGAATTATAACCAGACACTTCTAACCTGTACTCTGACTGACAGTGAATTGGTGTGCTTGGTCCACAGCGGGTAGTGCTCATTCAGGGTCAGTTCAAAACAGTCCCTTAAGAGATGGTATCCTATGTGGATGGAGTGAGTATTAAGAAAGAGAGGGGCCTGCTCTGGGTCAGGAAGGGAATAAGGGTAAGGACAGGGTTGCAAACTCAAATGTCTAAATGGCCCAGTCGATAATATAAATTGGTGCTGCAGACTGGGCAACATAAGAATGCTCTTAGCGTTCACAAATAAAGACAGGCTCTGTTAGGGGCACCGGGGTGGCTCAGTCAGTTAAGCATATGACTCTTAATTTTGGCTGAGGTTACAATCCCAGGGTAGTGAGTTCAAGTCCCATGTCGGGCCCTGTGCTGGGCATAGAGGCTGCTTGAGATTCTTTCTCCACCCCTCTCCCTCTCACTCTTCCTCTATCTCTCTCTCAAAAAAAAATAAGCTCTAAGTCTATCTTTTGTTTCCCACTTTTGATACATAAGGGTTAGAAAAAATGTTTTGCTTTATTCTCTTCCTTTTTCTTTTTTTTTCCGGTAGACTTCATGCCCAGCACAGAGCCCAACATGGGGCTTGAAGTCATGACCCTGAGATCAAGAGTCAGACACTCAACTGACTGAGCTACCCAGGTGTCCCTGTTTTGTTTTCTTCTTTACTATAAAAAACATCAGCTAAAGTTGCAGATACACATCTACAGATGCTAGGCTTCAGTGCCAGGGAGGCAATGGCAGCTCTGCAATGGGAAACAGGATCCCATTGAAGGGGGCAACTGGCTCTTCTGCTCCAGGTGCCAGGTGGGTAGGAGGTTCCAGGAGGGAACTGAGACCCAGTATGGCCATATCTTTCAAATTTTCAACAGATGCCATTGTGTATGTGAAAACTTACGTTTTGAAATTTTTAACATTTTTTTTAATTAGTCTTAAAAAAAAACACACCAAAAACCAAAATTAAAAAAGTCCTTAAAAATCTTGGCAATCCCTTGGGGTGCCTGGGTGACTCAGTCAGTTAAATATCTGGCTTCGGCTCAGATCATGATCTCATGTTCGGTGGTTGGTGGGTTCGAGCCCCATATCAGGCTCTGTGCTGACAGCTTGGGACCTGGAGCCTACTTCGGATTTTGTGCCTCCCTCTCTCTCTGCCTCTTCCCTGCTTACACTGTCTCTCTCTCTCAAAAAATTAATAAACATTAAAAAAATTTTTTAAAAATCTTGGCAATCCCCTTCTCAAGTATAAATTTGCCCTGGTAAAGGACCATAGGTCCTACCAAGCAAATGTAAAGAAAATTGGTAAAGTACTTGTGATGTTATGATAGGGTGCTTCTTTAAGGGGGTGGGTTCCTCAGATGCAGGTCAACAGCAGTGATGAGGGATAAAATACAAGTGATATATTAAGGAAGTAGTCCCATGAGAAACTATTAAGAACCTGGAGGGAGCAAGACAGCAAAGAGGAAGAAATTGAGCAATGGGATATATTTTAGGTTGCTTTAGCTTGTTCCAAAAGGAAATCTTTGAACTGTAAATTACTTCTCAAAATGTTCTAAGACAAGGGAGCTGGGGTTTTATATTCTCACTCAAACATTATTGTTTTTTTTTTTCTAATGTTTATTTATTTTTGAGAGAGAGGGAGAGAGAAAGTGCAAGCTGGGAAGGGGCAGAGAGAGAGAGAGGGAGACAGAATCTGAAGCAGGCTCCAGGCTCCTAGCTTTCGGCACAGAGCCTCACACAGGGCTCAAACCCATGAGCGGTGAGATCATGACCTGAGCTGAAGTTGGACGCTTAATCACCTGAGCCACTCAGATGCCCCAAACATTTGTCACTGTTAGTCACAGGGTTGCTTAAGGGGACAAAAATTCTCAGGTACTTCCAGATATCTATATATGTGTACATAGTTTCAGTAGCCCAAAGGGAGTCTTCCAAAAAAGAATCTAAAGTAAACACACACCAAAAAAGGGGAGGGGATGCACATAAATACAAAAAAATGGAATCTAATAGGAGCACTTAGAAGGTCTACAAGAGGTACTCAATGTCACCTCAAGTAAAAGGCCAAAAGAACTACAAAGAATTGAGTGAGGTAACAGTGACTTAAGTTTGAGATCTATTCATCAGAGTTAGGTTTACATTTAGACAAATAAACAGGACTTCAGTGGGCTATCCATCTTGGCCCTAAGGATCTGATGATCAATTAACCACTGCCAAAGATCATTGTACACCTGATCTTTTGAAATAATACTATTAACCTTGTTGCTTATGCAAGCATGCCCCTTATGCAAGGGAATATGCTTTTGGGCATCTTGGGAGCACAAATATGTGGCTCAGTGGACTGGTCATGTTGAAAATAGAACAGTATTCCTACCATCTGAAACATATGAATCCATGAATTTTTGGCACCTCAACTTTAGAGTGCTAACTGAATGTAGGTCTTTATGTAGTGCCTATATCACAGGTGCCAAAGGCCAGAGTATTGTGAACATCTTGCTTACCTAAAACTCACTGGAATTTTCTTTCTTCCCAAAGTAACCATAGTTTTGTTCAGATATCCCCTTCTCCCACAGCCAAGTGACCCATGCACAATGGGGTTCTCACTGGGTTCAGGAATATTCAGATGACTTAATTAATATGCCCATTAAGATACAAGGGTAAGTCTCCTTGTGAACTCATAGAAATGTTTCCTCACTCCTAAGAGAGGAGAAAAACAATCTTATCCTCCTTTGGGAATTGTTCTTTAGATATGCTGCCTAGACTTCTTGGCTCCCAATCTCAAAAGGTAGTGAACTTTGTGTAACAGAGTTGGAAAGAAACTATGCCCCTGATGACATCAATGGGCTATTTCAATGCCTGATTCTGTATCTATGAGCTTTGTGATATATGAGATATTGTATTTACTTATTTTTTAATACAGTTTGAAGTGGAATTCTAACAGTTGTGGGTGAAAGCATAAAAGTTTGGGAGATGAAATAGCTTGTCTCATTAACTTTCATAAGTGGAGGCAGATCTTTGCTTCTCAAGACTTCCATTATTAGTCATGGAATACATGTATGAGCAATTCAGAACTTAAGCCCCTTCTGCATAGATCTCTTGCTTTTTCTGGGCACACTGAATCTCTCAAAGCAAAACAAGAGAGGCTTGACATGGGCAGTTCCTCCCCTTGATTCTATTCCCATAAAAGATATGAGTAAGAGCCTCTTTGTGGCTCTTGGTTCACTATTAATCATACATAATGGGATAATTATGAGGTCAGATTTGCAGGAAAAATGTACTTAAAAATTAATGTGATGGGGCACCCAGGTAGTTCAGTCAGTTGAGCATTCAACTCTTGATTTCAGCTGAGGTCATGATCCCAGGGTCATGGGATGGAGCACCAAGTCGAGTTCCACACTGAGCATGGATGGAGCCTGCTTGAGATTCTCTTTCTCTCTCTCTCTCTCCCTCTCTCTGCTCCTTTCCCCTACTCTCACCTAAATTTTAAAAAAAATTTTTAATAAAAAATTTAAAAAAAATAATGTGATTGATTTATGCTTAGTTAACAAACTTAAATAATTACTAATTGGGAAAGAATATTGTGAAGGCTATCCTATCTTTTGACATCCGGAAAACTACAGAAGTCCTCCCACTTGAAGAAAGCCTGTAAGATAATGAAGAACAATATTTCTTCCATAGGCTCACTTGACATCATTAAGTGAAACACTCATTTGGTGAGTGTGGAAAAATAGGGGAAAACAAGGTAAGTATAAAACAGTAATTACATAGAATTGCTTAGGAAATTTAAAGACATACTGTCAGCCACAGGAAGGTTATAAACTATTAATAATGAAGTGTCAAAATACCTTATAAGTTGGCAGAATATATCTAGCTTCATGAATTTGAAATGCACAGGATTTTAAAGAAAAAATTTCTTAATTAAAATAAACTTTGAAAAAGCTTTGATACTAGGGCAAAAACTAACTCTAGAAGAAAAAAGAAGATGTGATAATCGGCAGTCTCTAACTGACAGGAATTGTCCTTGAACTACCCATCCAGCATTATCAGTGATTAGGAAGAAGCAACAGACACTCTTTATGAACATTTGTAAATGTTTTCCATCAACTGTGGGGAAATGGTGGCAATGAAATAAAGAATTTAGTAGTACTTGTACCAGATACGTGACTCAGACAAATGCAAAATTATACCTTAGAGAAAATCATCTGTTTTATGCCTATTGATGGGGGAAAGAAACTGGGGTTGAGTAAGCATTGAAAGAGACTCTTGTGTGAAACCAGGCAGAAAATTAAATGGGAAATTAAAAGAAGATATTGGTCAGGACCACTGGGAAATTTATTCAAAAAGACTACTCAAATAGGGGTATTTCTTTCAAAACTAGACATATAGGATTGAATTCAGCATTCTCTGGTTTCAAAGAAATTTTTGTGTATTCTATTATATTCAGGACTAGGCTCATTTAGCAAATTTAACCTTAGGAAATTAAAAACAATAAAACAAAATTAATTAAAATCAATATAAACAAAAAGTGATATGAAGGCATACCTACAAGAATGCATGTAAGTGTTTAAAAAATGAATATTTAGTTCAAAATAAAGGATTAACTAAAGCCATAAGAGTTGTATTACCTGCATCGGCTGTGAAAAGTACTAAGAATTTACATATTTTAGTGAAAATCTATATTTATATTATGAAAGCAAAAGTAACCAAACTCTCCTTTATTCTTTTTCACTTTTATTTCTGCAATTATTACACTCTGCTTTTCTTTTATCTGAATCCATAAAATGATATTCTACCAAAGAGAAACTATCAGACCCAATATAATGTACTAGATGTATCTACATCCAAAATAGGAAGGTAACAGCCATTATGACTGGATAAGCGTAGCCCATTAGCCAGTACAATCATGACAAATGTTGGAACCATCTTTCCATCCATTCCACTGATAAACATCTGTTAAAATTTCTATGCAGTTAGGGGGGATAACCAAGACAACATCTTATTCCTTTCTGATAATCAAATTTCTACATTGAGGCCAACTCTCACCTTCTTCCAGAGGCATTCCTTCTTTCTCTAGCCATAATATTAGCATTAAAACGCAGAAACATATTTAGACATGCCAAAACAGCATGACCATGCCGTTTATACTTTAAGTCTCTGGCCTCAACACTTTTCAATGTGATTTTTATAACCTAATCTGGTCCATTACCATTGAAGTGTCAGGCTGATTGCTGTGGCCAGTCACTGACCACAACAAGAGGTTTTAAAGATTTTCAATGCTGATACAGTCTCCTATGAGCTCTTATTTCAGCCACCTATGGCAGGCAGGCCCCAGGGAATCACTAATAATTGCATATCTCCTTTCTCACAGCTAATTTAGAAGCCCAAAGTTTACAGACAACTTTTATTTCTATTTATGAACTTTATGGTGCATTTTCTCCACATTGCTTCAAAATGTGAAGGTCACACTCTGTGAAGTTGGGAAAACTTAAATAACGGACAGAATTTGCCCAAAATGTGCACAGAAAGTTTAAACCATTTGCAGGTTCTAATTTTTCAATGAAAGTCATGCTATTATAAAAACAGTTGACAAAAATCCTGTCTAGGCATTTAGCAAAGTTATCAGCTCCAGGTGGATAGGGTCATGAGTGTTTTATGACTACTGTTCTATCTTTACATATAAAGATTTCCTGGTATAGATGTGTCAACAAATACTCAAAAATAAGTGGATAAATAAATCTCAGTGTTTATCTACCATTAACTCAGCATTTGATTTCTGCTTCAATCTGATCTATATTAGACTCACTTTGAATGACCCTCTCTTCACTTCTGAATTGCGAGCTATCATCAGCAGAAGCTGCCTCTCCCCATACATCTCTGTACTTAATAACCTTCAGATTAATTTGACTGTGTCTCTTCCTCGAGCAATTTTCACAGTGCTGTACACATTAGTAGACACTAAACAAATGCTTGCTGATAAATCTGAATGAATGTACGATATCTCTGATGAGCTGAGAGTTGTTAGGCATGTGAACATATTCTTCAGACTCTGAGCTCCATTTCTCTCTTTTTTTTCTTTTTTTTTCTGTTCCTGTCCCCAGTCCATAGGAGAATATTGGCTGTTTTATTAAAAGCCACCTAAAGTTATTAAAAATATTCAACTTTTTAAAAAATTTGCTCTTCTTACCTCGACTAATACAGATATGTAATTTGCTTTCTAATCACATTTCCAGATTTTATAAATATTTCCTGATTCTACACCATTAAGACAACAATGTATTTTTAAACTATGTATCACAATTTTTATATTTTGCATATTTTATATTTTGTATACTTATTGGATTGTATTATTATTATAGTATTATAACTTTTGTCCTGCTTCATATTAACTTTATGGAAACTGGTTTTCCCCTAGCCCAGAAACTCAACATGACATATTTCATTTTCAAAGTGAATATGAACCAACATGATATATATGTTTCATATCTTTCACATCGAAGGCTTTAACTTAACTTGCATCACCCTAGGCAATGGAATTTGAAATAAATTATAAGCCAAAGATTAAACACTACTATATTAAACAGATGAAAAGGATTATATGAGCTCATATACAATATGCATAAAAACAGTAAGCAGTCTGCAGGATAACTACCACATCAAAGAAGATATAAAATACAAAAAATAAATCCTTAAAATCATAGTGTAATGTCAAATCTATCAAATAAATGAAGATGGATAGGACTGTCACACGTTAACATGTAGACATGACAATGACTTTTAAAACTATAGCAGCATGTATTATGCATTGAAAATGGAAGATAATGCAATACATTTTGATGGGAAGATAAAGTAATACATTTTCATGGGAGGGCAGGAGAAGTTCAATACTTTGTTCTAAAAGAGTTATAAAATTGCAAAACAACACGGGGCACCTGGTGCCTCAGTGGGTTAAGTGTCTGACTCCAGCTCAGGTCATGATCTCATTTTCCTGAAGCCAAGCCCCACACCGGGCTCTGTACTGACGGTGCAGAGTCTGCTTGGGATTCTCTGTCTCTGTCTCTGTCTCTGTTTCTCTTCCCCCTACTTCATGCTCTCGCTCTCTCTCTCTCTCCCTCTCTCTGCCCCTTTCCTGCTCATGCTCCCTCGCTCCCTCTCTCTCAAAATAAATTAACTTTAAAAAAATGCCATACAACAAAAACAATTCAATCTTTACTTTGTAAATAAATTCTAATGGTGCAAGCACCACTTCATAGCTTTTGCAGTTTAAGTTCAGATGATGAAAAAAATTTAGTCTGTTATAGGACAGGATTTGTTAATTAGCTCCTTGTAGTTTATTACAACCTTGCCATAGTGTATTCTGTGGGTATGTGCATGTGTTTGTGTGTATGTAAAATGTATTTTCTCATTGGGAATAGGTATATTTATTCATCTTTTTATCTTTAATTTTTTCTCAGTTTTGGAAGTTTTTATGTAATAAAGTTAGGATGTGCCAGGTGTGGTAAACTTCTCAACTGAAAACACTAATATTTTCACAAAACCAAGTAATTTCATCCCTTTTCATTGTCTACTTAATAGTTTTATTCACTAAACCAGTATCGCTGTGTGTATTTGGCAGAATTATACCTTTTCCTTCTTTGAAGCAGAGATGATTTGCATAAAATACTTACATAGCTACATTTTCAGATCAATTTTCATGTTATCAAGTATTAAACTATATATTTTATATACCCTTTCCAATGATCCAAAAGTTGGTGACATGATTCCATTGTTTCAGGTAAGTAAACTAAGATCGCATAGCTAGGACTTGACAGGGTGGAAATTCAAATTTCTTTTGCCCTGACAGACAACTGAACATCGTTATAAACAATTAAATATCCAGGGTGGCAACCCTAGGCAGTGAATTGTTGTATTTTTGTTCCAGACTCCTAAAAGGAGAGGTGCTATATGTTTCTATGTTTCTTCCCAGAAAGAATATAGACTCCAGATTAGCGGCCCTGTGAAATCATCACTCCTATAATTCAAGATTATAATCACAATGTTTCTTTTAGTTACAAGTTTTCAGATACCTTCCCCAAGAATGCAGGTACTTGGGGGTTCAACTTTGGAACTGTCCCCTATACACTTTCTGTTCCACAGTTGTCTCAGGAGATAAGCTAACAGAAAGAATGTGGAAGTTACAAGGTCAGTATACTCCTCTCCACAAACCACCAATTAATTAAATGTCCATTCCTACATACATTTCTATTGAAGCAAATTAAAAGGACACTGGTAACTGAGAGCATTCAGAGCACTCACACTAATATCAAGAATGAGGGTGGCAGTGAGAGCTGAGACCCAGAAAAATATCGACAGAGTTAATAAAATTTCTCCCAGAACATTTTTTGGAAATGCATTGCTAATTATAATGTAGGAAAAAAGTCCATTAGTTTGTTACTAAAACTTTTTTTAAAAAGGGGATAAGTGACCTAATGAAAAAGACAGTCACTATTTAGGAAACTTTTGGTTAGTTTATTATTCCATTAGCTAGGATATTATCACCACCACCATTTTGATATATTAAGCAGCAGGTCAAATTACCACTCTCTATTTTATTTTGGTCATCTGGAAAATAGGAAAAAAGTTGCCATTGTAGGGGCCAAGAGAAGGCTGCCTGCCCCGAGATGGTCTATTTTGGCATGAATGTTATCTTGAGTTAAAAGTAATCAACACCCAGCAGATGCAGGAAAAGCTCTATTCCAGGTCCTCAAATGCCTAAATTTACCTGGGAAAGGAGGGTCTGTATCAGTAAGAGAACTACTAACCAAGACTCCTCTTTACCTAAGAACCTTATCTGCATTAATAGGGCAACTTTTGTTTCTCAAAACATCTCCTTTTACCTTCCTGCTAATGGCCTTCTCCCCTTTGTGTTCTCAGAGGCTACCTCTGTCCTTCCTTAGCTCATAAAAATTTCGTGTTGTCTGTCTTTCGAATTTCATGTCCGTGTGGATTCACTGTACATATACCTATTAACTTTGATTTTGTCCTGTTAAACTTTCACATGTCAATCTGATTCTTAGTCCAGCTAGAAGGACCTTGTAGGGCAGAATAAGGTCTTCCTCCCCAACATTATCTACTCATAAAATCATTAACAAATATAAAGGAGTTGAATATATTTCAGGTGGAGTTTAGTTTATACACCTCACTGTGAAGGTTATGATCCCTCTGCAATCTCTCTGATACCATCCTGAGAGTATCTTCTGATGGTGACTTCTCGGTTTCTCACATCATTTCAATTTGTTCTTGGCTACACTTTACAGAGTTTGTTTCCTCAATATTCCTACTTCTAGGACTTAAAATGGGAGCCCAAATTGATAGATGAAAAACAGAATAAGGTCTGACAAAGAGGCTACAGCTACTTTTGGTGTCTCATTAGCTCCTCTAATTGCAAAAAAGCCTTGCATGGGCGTACCTTCAGGATGAATGAACCACACTGGTACTCACAGAAAGTTTTCCAGTGAGGAATCAGGAAGTCATTAAAGCCTGCGATCATTTAACTCATACAGAGTTTAAAGTTAACCATTCATCACTTTCAATGGAATGTGTCTGGCTTCCTTTATTTACTCCAGGGGGGGGAAAAATCACCGTGGAAATCCATACAGCCTTGGTCTCTGCCCATAAACATTAAGTCAGTGTGAGTTCTTGCAAACTACAAAAGTTGCTCTGTCACAGCTTTCTCAGTAAGTAGCTTTATCATGGGGAGTTATCAGAGACAGGGTGAGAAAATACGAGAAATGCGGTGGTTTCATTAAAGGATTTGAAACTATCTTAAATTTTCTCCGTATAGGTATGTGAGGCATTGATAACCATTAGACTAGCTAAATGTAGGCCATGGACTCATGTGAAAGTAATACATAATCATAAGGAGATGGAAATTTGAGGGTGGATACTGTTATCTAAAAATTTTTAATGATAATTAAACTGAAGAGTGAAATAAAAAACATACCATAATCCTAGAAAGGACTTAAGTTTGATTCATTTGGAAATTCAGCCACGAAGTCCTGTAATTCACAACACTCCAGCAGTCCCCTATCTCTTAAAAGTACGATGCAGTGGAGAAAGTGGGTAACAAAGGGAGGCTGGCAGAACGAAGATAATCTTTCATTCCTATCTGGAAAGCTTTGCAATTTCTTACTATTTATAAATGAAAAAATATATCAGAAGTAAACTGAGCAAACATGGAGTCTGCTCTATAGGCCTGATGGTTTTGTATGGGTTTCTATAAAAAAGTACTCAATACCTGTTGCTATTCACCAAGAGTACATTTTCCTAATCAGATGTAGAAAGAATCAAATTTATCAGCCTCTCACCTACCTAAATCTTGTCTTTCTTATGTGGTCCCAAAGGTATGATATTTCTGGTTCTCAAATATATTCAGGCAATGTGCACTTTACATGAAAGCATGGGATCAAACCCTTAAACTCCTCAAACAAAAATGCCCTTTAATATTTTTTTCGCTCTGCCACTCCTATTTCATGAAAAACAAACATGCACGCAAAACAAAAGGTGATAAATGGCCACATGTTGTCAGTGTTTTTATGACATCTATCCACATTAGACATTTGACATTTCATCTCACCTCTACTATTTATTGGCTCAAAGAATCAATATTTATGTTATGTTAGATGATGTTTAACAAATCGTTGATGGAATCACTTTTTACAAAAACATTTCTGGAAATTGTGGGCGATCAGCTTGAATGTAGTTATTTACTCTCTGGCTTTTAGATGTTCATAAATCATAAGTTTAACATTCAAGATTTCAACGTGTCCTTAATCACAATCTTCTTTTTCATGTGGGTTAAATAAAAGCATTTAATAAAAATTTATCTTGTCCTTTCGCATTGATGAATTTTAATTAGAACAAATATGGCATCATGTTGTTTTGTTCCCTACAACGAATTTCCTACAGTTGTTATTGCTCCTAGTCCACAAAGACTTTTTTTTTTTTAAATCTCAACTTTGACATTCAGTAACATTTTCTCAAGGTATATCACTGCCCAATTATATATAAAACATTAGTCATGGTGGTCTTTTCCACTGATAAATAATGTGACTTGGAAAGCCAATATAAATGCATTATCTTTTTTTATCTATGCATATGGACATAACTTATAGTTACAGTACATGAAATCACTCTTAGGAAATTATATCTCAAACAAATAGGGGTCCTATTTTCTCAGGCAACAAGAAGTCTAGACAAATGGATTTCAGGGTGATGTACCTGTTTAAGAAAAAAAAGTCATGTCCACAACATTTTTCTAGCTTCCTTTCCTATAATACTTATAAGATAACCTTTTAAGTCATAGTTGCAAGATGGCAGCTCCACTGTCAAGCCTTTACTCAAGCAGGAAGATGAAAAAGGGCACAAAGAAAAACAAGTTTAAGGGATGTTAAATCTTCCCCTTTCATTAGAAGAATTACAGATTTCTTGAAAGCCCGATACACTTGATTTCTCTTTATATCTCATCGACTCGAATTTGGGTCACATGGCCACCATAGTTGCAAAGAACCTGAGAGGAGGGGGGTATTTTTAACTAGATACATGAGAAAATGTATCAGAAATAAACTGGGCAAACACAGTATCTGCTTTCTAGGCTTGATGGTTTTATTCGTCCAGGTTTCTGCAAGAAAGAACTTGTTGCTATCCATACATTTCTATCCCAAAGTTAATTATAGTTAGTAGAAGTGAATACTGGATAGGCAATGAAAAAGGTCTGCAAGATGGATATGGAACTTAGAGACAAATGTCTAGGGATATCTCTAGATTTCTTGTGAGATACCTCAATTTTGAGTAAACACATTGCCACCTGTGTGTAATCTTCCATTCACCAATAAGCCACGTAATTTGCAATTCACTCTGCGAAGCACTGGATACACTGTGTGATACATCTTTTTTTTTTTTTTTCTGCCATGAAGTATCTCATGCACCAGCAATAGACATGGCTACATAAAATGATTTAATAGTATAAAGAATTCAATTATTTGTGTGTGTGTGCACATGCATGCACTTGTGGAGAGGGGAGGAGAGGCAAGAGAGATAGAAAGACAGAGAGAGAGAGAGAGAGAGAGAGAGAGAGAGAGAGAGAGGGAGAGGGAGAGGGAGGGAGAGAGATCAATGAGAATTATAGTCTTAGATACCTCAGAAAGAGCTGGTGGGTTCCACTCCACTGACTGGCCCAGCCTGCACTCTCAATTAAATTGTCAAGCTGAGGTTAGTGAAATGGACTTCTTCATAAATGTAAAGGAGAAGTCCAAAGGAATCTTAGAGTTCCTGATACTCTCTCCAAAATTTTGTTTTCTTGATTTCTTCTTTTGTCTTGGCCTTTTTAATCCCATCCCATATATTCTTGACTTGATAATGGCTAACTTTCACAGCCTCTATGCTTTGTCTAATATGCCTGGTGATCTATGTCTTCCATTCTGGTCTGATGCTGATAATGAAGAAATTACTATAACCACTTTTCCATCTCCTTGGCTGAACATTTTTTTATTGGTGGCCTAGTCACAGTTTTATTGGACCATACACCGAGAAGGTGAGTAATTAAGAGAAATTCTTTAAAGGGACCACCTTAAAAGGAAGGTAGTAAAGTGCTCAATAGAAAAACTATCGATTGATAAAGTCAATTTATTTTGGCTTCATCAGCAACTGTACCTCAAATTCCATGGCTTTATCTCACTCGTTTTGGCTTCTCAGATATACTGGGCCCTGACTATCACACCTTCTCATACCCTTCATTAATTCCCACAACCATTATATCCTCCTGAATTAACTACCTCATGATCTGTATATTTTTATTGAACTCTTTCTTTGATTTCATTCACTTCCAGGCTGTCTGTCCAAGAATGAAGTGCCTGCCAGGGTGGCTTTTAGTCGTGCTGGTGTGTATTTCTTTTGGACTCTCAGGCACTTATGTGCAACCAGCATTCTATGGAAACTCAAGAGTTAACAGGGGTCCCAGGGCATTTAAAATCCCAAATCTCATGATCCCTAAAGCAATGCCTGTGTAAAGGGCATTGAATTAAGTGGCTGAAAACTCCCATTTGTTTGAAGCGCTCTCCAGGGAATCAGTTACATTACAGCTTGGAAATGTAATCTGGCAGGTAGTTGCCAAGCAACAAGGCCTGGGATCAGCTATGGATGGGACAGACTTCTATTAAACTTTATTAACGACTCCTTGGAGTATAGAGTGTATTTATCATGAAATTGGATTCCAGTTAAAAATGTTAATAACAATTTAGACTGGGTTATCTGTACTAATACTATTTTCATACTATGAATTAGTACTTGTTAAGGTATTCATTCAATCATTCATTCATTGTCTTGTTGCAATTCAGTGTCAGACAACTGCAGGAAAACATATATTAGTAGGGACCGATATAAATTGGACCATTGGAGCTCTATACCATTATAACTCAATTAAAGGTCTAAAATAGATCATTTCTCACAAAAATCTTTCCTACACATTTGGCTTAGAAAGTCGTTTCTTGTTTTCTTAGTTACCTCACAGTGTGTTTTGAATGAATACTTAAGGGTGAAAATGGTTTTAGTGTATGTGTAGGAAATTTTATTTACATTAGTTAATGTACATAGTAAATATCAAAATTTTGTTGAGTTTTCCCACAATTCCACTACTCATGCCCTAATTTTCTCCCTGAAATTAGTGGTTATTTTTCCATTTAAGTGTGGAAAAAAATACATAATTTTTGGTCATTGAATTTTATTTCCCAGGACCCAGAGGCTCTTGCATTTCTTCAATAATGCTTGGATAGGGTCATAATCCCCAGGTTAACCATTACCTGCTCATTAATTTGCTAAAGCTAAAGTTTATCAAAGGGCAGTAGAAGATTTACATGACCAGTTAATAGTTAAAGAAATAGACACATGAGAAAGAAAGAAGGAATACTAATGAGGATTCTTGTTTGCAAACAAGAGAAACCTACTCTGGTTATCTCAAGCAGAAAAATAATTTATTGGAAGAGAATCAGATCATTCAGAGACTACAGGAGCGGGTGGGAACAGGCACCTCGGCATCAAGGGATACAAGGTATAGCCAGCAATATGCCCCTAAAATACTACTGATGCTTACCACCAAAGCTGTTCTCACCATCCTCTCTGTACACCTCCATTGGGGTGCTGAACTTTCCAGCCTCCAGACCCCCATGCCTCACTGGCCCACTGCATTCTAGGATTCACTGCAACTTCTACCCATAGAATTTCTCATTACATCTCTCAAGTAAGGGGCAGGGACTATAAAGGAAAACCCAATCACTAAGCTGTGCTACCAAATATTAGTCACTAGAAACAGCAAGAGGGGGTATATATTGCAACATTCACATAAGATTTCATTTCTGTAGGAAGGGAAAATAGATTCTGGGAAACCCAAATGTGAAGTGTTCTTTTAATTTTTCTATCCACAAAACACTGTATTTTTCACAAAAGGAATTTAACAAAACTAAGCAACTATTCCCTTTATAACAAATGGAATAATAAAGTAATTATGGAGGTATTTGCAAAGCTACTTTGACTTTCACCTAGGTTATAAGGAAATATTTAATCTTTGTTGATATTAACAAAAGTCAAATTTAGCTTTTAGTATGTAATAAAGTCAAATTCCTTAAGCCACTCTTCTTTTTGCAATCATGGAAACCATGCTAGTTTTTTCGAATAATACATTGGACATTCAATTGCAATGCCATTAACTATTCCATGACATGTAATCAGGTAACTACTATGGCTGCTTATTTATTATGTTGTCATGACCTCTATTTTTTTCTCTCTGTGATTAGACAACATTCTTTTCACGTATCTTATCTCACATTTTCTCTAATTCTAATATGTAAGAGATTTTTGCGCTTCAGAAAATTAAAAGTATCTTGTGGTCATGTACAGCATTGTGTGGTTCTTTGAAATGATAAAAATGTTAATATTTGCTGTATTAACTAAAGAGAAATATTTAGTTTTTTAAATCACTAGTAATTTGTATTTCAAATACAATTTATAACGTCTAATAACTGAACTGATATTCTGCACTGTGATATAAGGAATGTATTTACAGTTCTATTGTTGACGATTTTATGAATACCAAATGTGTACACCAATAATAAAATGGGGAAGGTAAAAATATCTATTTTAAACTCGAAGTGGATATGCATCTGAATTTTAAAGAAAAATAATAAAATTAAAAAATAATTTCTGGAGGGGAAGATTTTTTCCTATGTAAGGTTAAATAAATATGTATATATGTTAGCACATATGTATATAAAAATATATATATTGTTTGTATTCTAGGATTGATAATTTCACATATATAAATTATGTATTATATAACAATTATTTATGTTTATATAAAGAGTATATTTTATATATTTATATATTATAAATATTTCCTTCACCTTTATAACTTGTTTCTTGCTTGTTAAAATTACTGATTAAACAGTAATCATAGATGACCTATAAGTAATTTTGTACTTTTCATCCTGAAGTAGCTGAAGTTGTCATTTGTTTTTAAAATAATTTTAACATGCCCAAATAATTTATATATAAGACAGTGGTATTATTAAAGGATAGCTTGTAATTGATAACTAAATTAGCTCTATATATGTACAAAGAAATAAATTGTAGAGCATTAATTAGTGTGAAAAATGTTAATATAACATTGTCTACCACCCACGGCCAGGGCTTACCAAATCTCTCACTTGTTCTGATTAGCAAAAAAAGTAAGAGGAATGTGTGACATAAGAAATAAATATACGTAGTAGTTATATAACTTTATCTATCATGGTCCATATCCCAGAGAGCATTTATTTGGATATCAGACAGCACTATATGGAAAACTATCCACAGATGAAAGTGCAAATGATCAACTATGTTATCTCACCTTCAATGACTGGTCTCTACTCATATTCGATATTGTAGGGAAGGAACAAGACAATAGAACAATAACAACCACAGCTAGCGCAAATAACTCTGCTCCTTACTTTGGTCAGTTGGTAAAAACCATCTCTTGATGATTTAATTGTAGTAATTTAAGGCTCATGATTTGCAAGCTGAAAGGGAAAGTGTATATTACAGTTGAGGAGTAATTGTTAAGATACTCAACCTAGGCTCCCAAGAATATCTTAATTTTAGACATAACTTTTCTTTATAATTTCAAAATTCTCTTTTTAATTTACAGTGAAACAAAAACATCAATTGAAGTGTAGTTCATCTCAAAATCAGAAACAGTGCCTTTTAAATTTTGATTCATAGGATTCTGTGTGCCTTTAACTTACATACGTACTTTATTTACATAGATTTTCAAAAAGGTGCTAGAAGGAAATGATGTTTTTATTCTATGCTTCATTTTTATTTCTATTATTGCACACGTAATTTCAAAGTCATTAATGAATGCTAATTTGTATAAACTCCAAAGGTTTAATATGGCTATCTGCATAACTCATACATAACTACCATAGCACAGAACTGAATTTTACACAGAACCATTTAAAATATTTCTTTTAAAGTACAGTAATCACTTCATAATTATTTACCCAACTCATTTTAATGAACATACTTTTTAAAAAATAGTGATTTGTCAAGCACTGTTCTAGGAACTGGGGCTGTAATGGTATATAGATAAGGGTAATAAATATAGACCATTTTCACTTTGGGCCCAGTCATAAAAGTTAGGTGTTTTTTTCCTTTTAATTTATCTGGAAAGTGGAAAAAAAAAGTAAATTAAAATGATATTTTATTGCAGTACTGGAAACAAGTATCACCAAGCTACTGACATATTCAACCAGTTGATGTAATTACTCTGGTAATATTTTGTCCACTTAATAGCTGAATCCAACTGATTAAGAGTCTCATGCTCTACCGACTGAGCTAGCTGGGAGCCCTTGAATCCAACTGATTAAAACACAGTGAAGTCTAGAACTATCCTGAATCGAAGAATTGATTTAAAAAACCTTCCAGATATTAAATTATTATAATTTTTATCTATTCTAGGCATTTGGTCTAAGTTCATCTTTCATCCTAGGCAGTAGATCAGTGTCACAAGAATATTTTGAGAACAATGTATTTTATTTGATTGACTGATGTTGATTTATTTTTGAGAAAGAACATGAATGGGGGAGGGGCAGGGAGAGATGGGGACAGAGGATCTGAAGTGGGCTCTGCACTGACAGCAGTGAGTTAAATGCAGGACTTGAACTCATAAACCATTAGATAATGACCTGAGCCAAAGTTCACGTTCAGCCAACTGAGTCACCCAGGCACCCTGAGAACAATGTATTTTAAATCCCCATTTTACAGATGAAGAAACAGAAGCTCATGTGAGTTACAGTACTTGCCAAGGTCACAAACCCAGTTAAGTAGGTAGCAGAGCTTGAATTTGAACTCAGATCTGCCTAACTGTTGTTTTTCCCAGGCTACAGTAATATCCAATGCCCTTGTAGTAAATATACTGTTTATAATTTTCAGAGATGACGAAACTGAAATTAGGGTGCTATGACAAATTTCTTGATATGCTTTTAAATTATACGAATTGTCAGTATACATTAAATATCCACGCACCGTACATAACAAGTCTCTTAATCAATTCTCTAGCTGTGAACCTATATTTATATGTCCATTTGCCCAGTTATAATTATTTATCCTCACCCCAACCCTGTCCCCAGAGGATAACTTTAAAGAGAGCATTTTGAAAGAAGTAAATCTAGACTTGAATCCTGGCTCTATCTCCCATTAGTTAGCATATCTTTGGCTTGCATCAGAAAACAAGATGTTAAATGAGACAACATATCTCAAGTATTTAGCATAGGAAATGCAAGAAGGCATGTAACAACAAAGACTTTTCAAAAATGAAGTCGAATTCAGTCATGTGTCAGTGTAGCAAAACAGAGACTAAGTCAAATGATATGACAAGCTAATCTGGTGTCAAATACCCAGTTTACTTAAAAATTAATCCTTCTTTTATTTTTTAAGGAAAAAATATCTAACTTTTAGCTTCTGATTATTTTTACTGAATTTACAGAGGCTGCATCTGAATTTACTGGGCCAATGCCAGTAGAAAGGAGGCAAGGCAACAGAAAATCCAATTAAATGAATGAGATTTAATGGAGTTCTTTTGCTTTTCTAAAATGATATACAAGCCACAATAGTGGTAAATTATTTCCCTGTCAATTAATGCTATTTTCTCTTGAAATCTTTATTTAGACAAACTGAAAGAAGTAATGGGTTATCTAGTGTCACGTATCTGACGTTCAGCTTTGGGTCAATGTGAATCTCAATGAGATTCTTCATGGTGTTTCTTTGGGGGATGCAATTATAGCAATATAGGATGCTGTATTTTAATTCTATTTGTTGATATACAAGTAGTGGAACTTTAGTCATCATTTGAAATCCAACCAAATTTCAGAGAATTTATCATTTAACATGTCATTTGCCTATATAAAAGAATAAATTACTAGGAGAGTTGACATATCATTTTTGACCAGTCATTTTAGAACTTCAAAAATGTTTTTTTGTTTACTTATTTCTGTATTTTGACAAATAGAGTGAAAGAGCAGGGGAGGTGCAGAGAGGAGAAAGAGAGAATCCAAGCAGGGTCTGCACTGTTAGCAGAGAACTCGATGTGGGACTCAAACTCGGGAACCTTGAGATCATGACCTGATACAAAACCAAGAGTTGGATGCTTAATGGACTGAGTCACTCCTACAATTTTTAAAAATCATAATATGACTTGAAGTTTCAGAACTTAGTTGGTACCCCACTTCTATTTCAATTTATCTTACCTATTCTATTTGAAATGTACTTCACAATCTTTGTATCACACATAGAAATATATACATAGATACACATCCCCATAATTTCCATGTCAAATTCGAAGTGATATGGACATTGTAATTCTTAATTTGTGGACTCCTGAGAATTTTAATGTATAGTGGTATTACCTGATTTTAGTTAGTATGCCAAGCCAACATTAGTTTCTTTCTGTTCTTTACAATAATACAAATTTCAAATAATGAGTTTATTCATACTCAGAAGATGCTAACTTTATCTATCTAGTTATCTACCTATCATCTATCTAACTATCTACCCTTATTTATCTCTCTGCTTATCTTATCATTATTTACCCACAGTCCCAACCCTGAGCTCAGGGGTTATTCTTCAAAACTACAAAAGCCTAAGGTTGAATATATAAAGTTAAGTTTACTAGACACTTCCTCCTTTGTTTTCTCAAGTGCTGGCAGTGTTCTAATCTCCTTCCACAAGTGTTTACCACTACCTTCTATTTGCCCCAAAGTATTTAGGGCCTTTCAGGTACTTCCACATCCCTGTTGCTGTACTCCATGCCTTCATTTTCTCTATTGCTACTAGGCTAAGATTTTTTAACATGTAATATTAGGAAACTGTCATTGTTCTGCATAGCTACCATCTAAACTATGGAGAATCACACTTTTACAGCACAGCAGGCTAGTAATGAAAATCATTTGCAATGACTTTTTAAATGTTTCCCCAAATCATGCTCTTTTATTTGGATAAGTCATTTTGGTTACATAAGTGGCTCAGAAATGTGACATTATTTAGTTGCAGAGGGGTTTATTTTTTAACAGTGCAGCAATTACATCCTAAAATAACTATTATTCAATCCATTCTGCCAACCTTGGGAGACTAAGCAGATGTCAGATATTCTAAAATATCTGACTTTAGGTGAGTTTGGGATGTTACTGTGAAAGACATATTTGGAGATCTGTTATATAGGAGAATGCCAATGAGCTGTGCACTTACATAATGATGGCAACAGCTCTCACAGGGGCAATTTCAAGCATAATTGTCGGGTCTTGAAATAATACTATTTTAGAGCTAGATGAGGAAATTTAGTGCTCATTTCTCTATTCATTTTTTTTAATAAGGTGAGGAAATGAAGTGATCCAAATAATTAGAGGAACTGCCTGAGATCATGCATCTAATTAAAGGTACATCCTAGGAAGGTCTCTGGACCTTAAATTATCATTCCAGTAAATTGGCTTTACTACATATCTTCCCACACTCATTACACATTTACCGCCTTGAGAGAGAGAGAGAGAGCGAGAGAGAGAGAGAGAGAGAAGCTTGACAGTATATTTTATAAGAAAATGCGAGAATTTTCATGACAGGACAATCTGAATTTGAAACTTGCCTAGGCCCAAATCTTCACTTGTATACACAGCATCCTCCAGAACGACTGGAGTAGTTCTTTCTTGCATCGTCATTCCTGCCCCTCTCCCCCTACCACTACTAGACCATTCTCATGAGCATTCACACAGGCTTTCATGTCTGTCATCCCAAAAGAAAATCAGTTTTTATTTGACATCTCTCTTCAGGTACTTTCCCATTTCTTATACCCCATTCATGGGAAAATTATAAAAACAACACAGAAGAGTTGCTATGCTATATCCAATTATTTTCTTCCCATCCTCCTTTGGACTTATGGGCACTCTATCCATCATCCCAACAACACAGCTCTTGTCAAGGTCACTATATCAGTTATCTATGTAAGAAGCACGTTAATGTCTCTGGCATCCATCCATCAAAAGCAGTGTGTCTAGAAGTCTGTTGATAGAGACAAGTGTTAGGATGGGCAGCTCTAAGCTGCAGATTAGGTGTGGGTCGGCTTCAAGGGTGCCCCATCCCCCTCGGACCAACAGGCAAACCAGACTATATCCTGTTGCGTACTGATACAGAAGGAAAAGACAAAGGAAAATATGCATATCTCTTAAGGAACTACCACCCTAGAACTCCCTGATGTGTTCTATCAGCCAAAACAATGCTTAATCCAAGGTCAGAGAAATCAGTACACTTTGCCTCTGTGGGAAGAACTGAAGAGTCACAAGGCAAATGACATGGGTAGAGATAGAGGTGGAGAACTGGAGACAAAATATTAATGTTAACAGCACTGTAACTAATGAGTCCCATAGTACTAAATCAAATGGCCCTACAGAACAGATCACATACTGGGACACAAATTAGCCCTCAACAAGTACAAAAGGATCAAGAGAATACTGTGCATATTTTCAGACCACAACACTATGAAACTCAAAATCAACCACAAGAAAAGATTTGAAAAATCATGAATACATGGAAATTAAAGAACATCCAACTAAAGAATGAATAGGTTAACGGATAAATTAAAGAGGAAATTCAAAGATACATGGAAGCCAATGAAAGTGAAAACATGACAGCCCCAAACCTCTGAGATGCAGTAAAAGGCAGTCATAACAGGGAAGTATGTAGCAATCCAGGGATTCCTAAAGAAGGGAGAAAGGTCTCATACACACAACCTAACCTTACATCTTAAAGAGATGAAAAAGAACAGCAAAGAAAGCCAAAATCCAGAAGATGGGAAATAATAAAGATAAGAGTAGAAATCAGTGCTATCGAAATAAAAAAAAAAAAGTAGAACGGATCAATGAAACCAGGAGCTGATTCTTTGGAAGAATTAACAACAACAACAATTGATAACCCACTAGCCAGATTGATCCAAATAAACAAAATCGTGAATGAAAGAGGAGAGATCACAACCAACACTGCAGAAATACAAACAATAATAAGAGAATATTATGAGCAATTAGATGCCGATAAGTTGGGCAATCTGGAAGAAATGGACAAAGTCCTAGAAACACAGAAACTACCAAAACTGAAACAGGAAGAAATAGAAAATTTGAATAGACCCATAACCAGTAAAGAAATCAGTAATCAAAATCTCCCAACAAACAACAGTCTAGGGCTGGATGGCTTTCCAGGGGAATTCTCCTAAACATTTAAAAAAGATTAAACACCTATTCTTTTGAAGCTGTTTCAAAAATTAGAAATGGAAGAAAAATTTCCGAACTTATTCTACGAGGCCAAGATTACCTTGATTCCAAAAACAGACAAAGACCCCACTAAAAAGGAGAGCTACATGTTCTCTGATGAAGATAGATGCAAAAATCCTCAACAAGATACTAGCCAATTGGATCCAACAGTACATTAAAATAATTTTCACCACAATCAAGTGGAATTTATTCCTGGGCTGCAGGGCTGGTTCAATATCCACAAATCACTCAATGTGATACATTACGTTAATAAAAGAGAGGATAAGAACCACACGATCTTCTCAAGAGATGCATAGAAAGCATTTGAAAAATACAGCACCCTTTCTTGATAAAAACCTTCAAGAAAGTAGGGACAGAAGGATCATACCTCAAGATCAGAAAAACCCACCCACAAGATCATGAAAGACTCACTGCTAATAACATCCTCAATGGGGAAAAACTGAGAATCTTCCCCTTAAGGTCAGGGACAGGACAAGGATGTCCACTCTCACCACTGTTATTCAACATAGTGTTGGAAGTCCTAGCCTCAGCAATCAGACAACATAAAGAAATTAAAGGCATCCACATCAGCAAGGAGGAAGTCAAACTTTCACTTTCCGCAGATCATGTGATACTCTGTGCGGAAAACCCAAAAGACTCTACCAAAAAACTGCTAGATCCATGAATTCAGCAAAGTCAAAGGATATAAAATCAAGGTACAGAAATACATTGCATTTCTATACACCAATAATGAAGCACTAGAAAGAGAAATCAAGGAATCTATCCCATTTACAATTACACCAAAACCCATAAAATATCTAGGAATAAACCTAACCAAGGAGGTGAAAAATGTATACACTGAACACTATAGAAAACTTATGAAAGAAATGGAAGAAGACACAAAAAAATGGAAAAACATTCCATGTTCATGGATTGGAAGAACAAATATTATTAAAATGTCAATACTACCCAAAGAAATCTATGTATTCAGTGCAATCCTTATCACAGTAACACCAGCATTCTTCACAGAACTAGAACAAAGAATCCTAAAATTTGTATGGGACCAGAAAAGACCCCAGGGTTGCTAAAACAATCCTGAAAAACAAAACAAAACAAAACAAAAAACTAAAGCTGAAGGCATCACAATTTCAGATTTCAAGTTGTATTACAAAGCTATAATCATCAAGACAGTATGGTAATGGCACAAAAACAGACACATAGATCAATGGAACAAACTAGAAAACCCAGAAAAGGACCCACAAGCATATGGCCAACTAATCTTTGACAAAGCAGAAAAGAATAGCCAATGGAAAAAAGACATTCTCTTTAGCACATGGTGTTAGGAAACTGGACATTGACATGCAGAATAATGAACCTGGACCACATTTTTACACCATACACAAAAATAAACTCAAAATGGATGAAAGACATAAGTGTGAGACAGGAAACCATCAAAATCCTAGAAGAGAAAACAGACAACAACCTCTTTGACCTTGCCGCAGCAACTTCTTACTTGATCTGTCTCTGGAGGCAAGGGAAACAAAAGCAAAAATGAACTATTGGGATCTCCCCAAGATAAAAAGCTTCTGCACAGCAAGGGAAACAATCAGCAAAACTAAAAGGCAACCGATGGAATGGAAGAAGATATTTGAAAATGACCCATCAGATAAAGGGTTAGTATCCAAACTCTATAAAGAACTTAACAAACTAAACACCCCTAAAAACAAATAATCCAATGAAGAAATGGGCAAAATACATGAGTAGACACTTTTCCAAGGAAGACATCCAGATGGCACACAGACATATGAAAAGATGCTCAACAGCACTCATCATCAGGGAAATACAAAACAAAACCACAATGAGATACCACCTCATACCTGTCAGAATGGCTAAAATGAACAACTCAGGAAACAACAGATGTTGGTGAGGATGTGGAGACGGAGGAACCCGTTTGCACTGCTGGTGGGAATGCAAACTGGTGCAGCCACTTTGGAAAACAGTATGGAGGATCCTCAAAAAGTAAACTAGAACTACTCTACAACCCAGCAATTGTACTACTAGGTATTTATCCAAAGGAAACAAGAGGGCTGTTTAGAAGGGGCACACGTACCCCAATGTTTATAGCAGCACTATCAACAATAGCCCAAGTTTGGAAAGAGCCCAAATGTCCATCAACAGATGAATGGACAAAGAAGATGTGGTACATATATACAATGGAGTATTACTCAGTGTTAAAAAAGAAAGAAATCTTGCCATTTGCAACAACGTGGATGGAACTAGAGTGTATTATGCTAAGTGAAATAAGTCAGAGAAAAATATCATATGACTTCACTCATATGAGGAATTTAAGATACAAAACAGATGAACATAGGGGAAGGAAAACAAAAATAATATAAAAACAGGGAAGGAAACAAACCATAAAGGACTCTTAAACGCAGAGAACAAACTGAGGGTTGCTAGAGGGGTTCTGGGTGGGGGATAAGGACTAAATTGGTAAGTGGCATTAAGAAGGACACTTCTTGGGATGAGCACTGGGTGTTAAATGTAAGTGATGAATCACTAAATTCTATTTCTGAAATCATTGTTATACTATATGTTAACTAACTTGGATATAAATTAAAAAAAAAACTATGCTGAATGAATGCATGACTCAATGGATAAAATAAATTAAAATGAAATTAAAAAAAAAAAAACAGAAAAAATGGCCAAATCTAAGCACTCAACTATTTTGAATATTCAGTAGCACGTGACACAGTTAATCACTACTTCTACCATGAAACTGTTTTTCCCTTGGCTTTTTTCTCACCCTACACTCTTAGTGTCTGTTCTCTTCTCTCGCTGGCTTTTCCTACTGTGTTCTGATGGTTCTTCCTCACCATTTTTCACATCAGATTACCCCAGGGATTAATCTAGGGAGGTTTTCTCCTTGCTTTCTCTACTTGTTGATCTCATCCATGGGCATGGCTTAAACACCATCTATAAGGCTTACCATTACTGAACTGTACATTTTAAAATGTTTAGATGGTAAATTTTATGTTATATCTGAAAACTGATATATTCATAGCCAAACTGATCTCCTCCCCAGCTCCCACACAAATATGCCCTTGTGGGTATTTCTTCCATCTCTATAAGTGGTCATCCTTGCCTCTACTTTTTCTCCTACATCCCACGTCCAATCTGTCAGCAATTCCTACTGACTTTACTTTCAATAAATATCCAGGACCTGAGCATAACTCTCCTTTTGCTAAGCCACCATCGCTGACCTAATTCATTATAATAGCCTCCTAATTGATGTCCATTACGCCATCTTCTTCCCCATACAGTCTATTCTCAATTTAGCAATCAGAGTGAACCATTTTTTCTCTTTTATGTAAGCCCTATGCCCAACATGGGGCTTGGATTCACAACCCCGAGATCAAGAGTAGCATGCTCTACTGACTGAGCCAGTCAGGTGGCCCCAGAATGAACCTTTTAAAGTACAAGTTGGATTAGGTCACTCATCTCATTATCACTCTCCAGTGGTTTCCATCCCTCACTCCAAGTAAATTCCAAGTTCTTATAATGGTCTTCAAACTCCATCCACAATCAGGTCTCATTACTTCTCTGACCTCATCTCCCACTACTCTTTACCTCACTCCTATGAAGGGGCAAAAAAAAGCAGGTCCTAACAGGCCTTGAATTACCATTGTAAAAGCAGGGACACCTTATACACATGTGTATAGTGCACATTACACAACTACATGGAGTAAAAAATGTTTCTTTTGGAGCTGTGCAGTTCTCCACCTGCATGGTCTTAGATCTTTGCACAGGAGAGACAGAAATAAACAGGATAAATATGTAACGCAGTGATAAGTGTTACAGAGAAAAACAGAGAAGAGACTTCATGTAGGCAATACAAGGCTAGATAGTGTGGACCAGAAGGTATCACTAAGAGGGTGATCTCTAAATAAATAACTGAAGAGGGGCACCTGGGTGGCTCAGTCGGTGGCGCATCCAACTTCGGCTCAGGTCATGAGCTCACGGTTCGGTTAGTGAGTTCAAGTCCCATATCGGGCTGACTTCTGTTACCACTGAGACCCCTTGGATCCTCTCCCTCTATCTCTGCCCCTCCCCAACTAGTGCTCTCTCTCTCAAACTTAAAAAAAAAACTATTGAGACAGTAACCCTGTGGATAACTGGGAAAACATAGTTAGACAAAGAAACAGCATCTGAGATGAAAACATGTTTGACATGTTCTAAGAAGAGGCAAGAAACCAGTGTGGCTGGAGCAAAGTAAGGTAAGTGGATAGTTTCAGAAAATGAGGCCACAGACATAAAAGAGAGCAATGATGATACAGGGCCCTGTAAGATCTTTGGCTTTTACTCTGAGTGAGAAGATAGCTATCAGAGATTATGAACAAACTTAATTTCAGCTTTAAAAGATACTTCTTACTGGGGAGAAAAAAAAAAGATACCTCTAGCTGCTGTGTTGAAAAAAGACTGCAGGGAACCAAGGGTGGAAGTCAAGACTAATGAAGACACAGAAAATGGGAGGTAAAGAACAGACAAGAGAGGGAGTAACGGACATGAGGTGAAATTTTAGTGGGTCACTATTGAAGTGGAAAACAAAGAAAAGAAAAAAATTTAATCTGTGTGCCGCTTACAGGCCATTAACAAATCCTTGAGGCAGGCAAAGTGACCTTCCTCTAGAAACTCAGCTGCCTCGATGATGACACTTTGCTAGAGGCACAAGGTGATCCTAGCTTAACATGATCCCCACCCCCCAGGATCCAGTAAGTCTACTGTAACATAAAAAAATTTCTTTGGAAACTTCCTTTATCTCTACCCCCAAGATATATGCTGGCAATCATACTCCAAGGTTATGGCCCACCACTGATGTATCTCTGCAGGGTCTCATGACTGAGCTTTTACTAAACAGTAACAAATTACCTTTTTCCAACAAGAACTAGCCCCCCTCAAGGTCCTGGAACCCTCATTTCCAAAATACCTTAGAGGTTTACGCTATCCCTAACCCCCTCCCAACTGGAAGGTATATAATCAGTCACCTGTCACAACCCCAGTGACACTCTTTCTGCCCACGGGTCCTATCCCCATGGTTTAACAAAATCACCTTTTTGCACCGAAGACATCTTAAGAGTTCTTTCTTGGCCATTGGCTCTGAAAACCAACAATTCAAACCACATCAACTAATGCAAATACCATCTTTTTATTTTTTTTAATGTTTATTTTTGAGAGAGACAGAGAGAGAGGGAGGGAGGAAGGGAGGGGCAGAGAGAGAGAGAGACACAGAATCTGAAGCAGGCTCCAGGCTCTGAGCTGTCAGCACAGAGCCTGACGCGGGGCTCAAAGCCAGGACCCACGAGATCATGACCTGAACCGAAGTTGGATGCCTAACCAACTGAGTCCCTCAAGCATCCCGCAAATTGGATATTTTTATGATTACATTTTCAAATCATTTATTGGTCATATATAGAATATGATATGTGTATGTATCTGTGTGTGTTTTTTCTGGTATCAAGAGCTATTTGGTTCTCATGACTATTTCACTTCAAAGTTAGACTTTTTAGAAAATTTATCTTCTGTGAGTGAAATTAATCTCATCCATTTCTAGTATTCATATTTCTTTGCTCATTTTAAATGTTTTTTGTAATCTAGAAAAATTGTGAGTGGTTCAAAAGATTTTACACACATTTATGTATGTATTACTGATTATATTAAGATTATTGCTCCATTAATTCACATATATTTATCAAGTTTACTCCCTATTTCTGGTAAAATACACTTAATGATATTAAAGGAATATTTCTAGCTAAGAATTTTAATAGGAATTGCTATTAATGTGTTTTTTTTTCTAGCAAGTTTGGAGTATTTGTATAGTTTATTTTTTCCTTTAATATGTTTCTCAGAAGAATTACATCATATTTTTTTAATTGTGATGTTGGGAAAATACAGAGTTCTGCGCCAAAGATGGCCAATGGGACTAAAACAAGCTCTAGTTCCTAGCTTAGAAACCCCTCTTCTGGGTTCTTCCTGCCCTGTTTGCCGACTGCGTGCGGAAACCGCCATGAATGCAGAAGATGACTCTATAAATTACCATTCCCACCTATGTTGGAGGCTCAGACCTGTGGAGAATGATCTCCTCTGAGCTCACCAATGTAAAATAAACCTCCTGCCTTCCAAGATCTCTGAATGCCGCTTGGTTCTTCTGCCGGGTGATCCAGACCAGATTAACAGTGAAACATCAAAGAATTCTTGTGATAACATCTACTAGGTCATGAATAATTATTCTTTTTAAGAACCTACTGTATTTGTCAATGTTTAATTTCAAGTGTGTATATGTATGTACACACACACATATGTAGGTATATTTCAGGGATTTAATATACATATTCCCAGGTGAAATTGATAATTTTCTTTCTATGCTGTTTTCTTTACCTCGTTTTGCTCTCAGGACTAATCTAACCACCAGAATGAATTGAGGAATTCTCTATATAATTTTATGTAGTTTAGCCATATACTTTGAAAGGTTTCTTTTATGTTTTATACCTTTGTCAGGTCATTGTGAGATAAGAGATCAGTGTGATGGAGATGTAGGTGCCCAGCTTCCTATAATGAGCCTGGTTCTCCTCACACAGTTTTGTATATAATGCTTTAAATATTATTTATTACAATATTTCCAATATATTTTCCATCTTATACTAAATGTAACTTTGTCTTTGAAGTCAAATGGATAATAAGGTTTTCAGTTGAAAGGGTGCATGATGAGATGCTGCAAAATGTGCCCCTTTGGCACAAAGATTATTTTGAGTTAAAAGGAGAGGTGCTCTGCCTCCCCCATAAGTGCCTAAATTTACATTGGAAAGGAGAGCCTGCCCCAGGAAGAGAAGTTATTAACAGAGGCCTTTTACCAAAGGAACTCATCTGCATAAGAGAACAATCTTGTTTTCCACACTTCTCTTTTCATTTCTTGCTAATGAGCTTTCTCCCTTTGTGTCCTCTGACCCTACCCCTCTCTCCTTAGCTCATAGGAGCTAATGTTGCCTCATTGTCTTTGGAATTTCCCCATACATAGGCCTATTAAATTTGATTTTTGTCCTGTTAATCTGTCTCATGTCAATTTGATTCTTAGTCCAGCTAGAAGGACCATAGGGCAGAGGAAGGTCTTCTTCCCCAACAGTTTTTTTTTTTCAATTCTTGTTTTACTGCATAGAATTCAGCGAAGGCGGCCTATGTGAGCTTTCTTCTACCTCGAATTTTAATTTTCTTTGTGGTCTACAATGTATTGGTTTTTGGAAATGTTCCAGAACAACTGTACAAGAATATATTTTCTGTTTCTTGGATACAATTTTCTCTACACATCTTATCTGACTAAGCTTATTAATTTTCTTGTCTAAATTTTTTATTTTATTTTGTCTACTTTATCTGCCAATTCCTAAGAGAAAAAATGTTAAGAATTCCCTCTACGATTGTGGATTGACCATTTTCAGTTTTAGAAAATATTTTAGTTTAAACTTTGATATTACCTTGTTCAGTGATTAATTATACTGAACCATTATATATATTCTTTATGAGCCATATCATAACCAAATATCCCCAGTTACCCTGTTGGGAAAATACATAGAGTTCTGTGCCAAAGGTGGCTGACGGACTAAAACAAGCTTTAGCTCCTAGCTCAGGGACCCCTCTTCCAGGTTCTTTTTTTTTTTTTTAATAATAGTTTATTTTCAAATTGGTTTACATATAACACCCAGTGTTCATCCCAACACATGCCCTCTTTAATGCCCGTCACCCCCTCTCCCCCCTCCCTTACCCCCCTCACCGTCAGTTTGTTCTTAGTCTTTGACACATGAAACGATGCTCAAAGTCACTCATCATCAGGGAAACACAAATCAAAACCACACTGAGATACCATCTTCCAGGTTCTTCCTGCCCTGTTTGCCAAGCACTGAAAACCGCCAAGAATGCGGAAGCTGACGCTATAAATTACCCTTTCCACCTTTGTTCGGGGCTCAGACCTTTGGAGAAATTGTCTCCTCTGAGCCCGCCTGTGTTAAATAAACCTCTAATCCAGTGCTGCTTGGTTTTTCTGCCAGCGTTCTAGCCTGGTTCCGTAACAATCCCAATGAATGATTTTTAAACTTAAATTCCACTTTGCTTGATGATACCACTAATAATCTTATTATGTCATTATTTTAAAAATCTGGATCGTCTTTCCTTATTTTTAGCCTTATAATGTCATTATAGATATTTTTATTTCAAATATGTTGTGAATTTTGATTGTGGATTTAGTCTAATCTGTCATAATATTTAGTTTCCATTTGTGATTTGAATTTTATCTCTTTCCCCCTTATTTTCCTCTTTTCTAGCATGATTCATTAAGATTTTTGCTTTTCAAGAATTATTGTTTTTTATGTTTTTAAAATTTTCTCCAGTACCTTAGAAATTATAGACTCGTTTTGATCTTTACCAATTGCTATAAAATGTTAACAGAGTGATGTAAATTTTGTTGGCCCATCAATGTCAAGAGCTAGATAGTATCTGTGTCAGAGACTGCTAATTGTCCTCACATATCTCTTCCTACCATCTTTATTTTAAAAATAAAACATCTCAGTTGAAGTTGGGCACATTGCCACCCACCCTGGGAATGTACTTGCCAGCCTTGCTTACAAGTAGTTGTGGTCATATGACTAAGTTCTGGAGAAACTTGTTTGTGTATTATGTGAGAAACTGCTGTTTCACTTCCTGTTGAAAGACAAAAATACTTGCCCTAGATATCCATAGGCGGGATGAGAAGATTTGGAAAATATATATAAATTTTACAGAGGGGTAATTACTATATGTATATAAATCTCCCAGGCTGTGTGTGAAATATAGTTAATGCAAGTTAAAATTATAAAAACTTAAGAAAAAAAGATAATAATAGATTAGACTATGTATAATTCTCAAAAGTTGATTCTTTTGACCTTGAAAAATGGGCAATTCAATTTCATATAGTTCCACCTAATAAGATCCCTGAATTTATGGTCTGGGGTATGAGAAAGTGTAAGTACAATAACTTTGCCAGTTTCCATAGAGAAAAGTAAAACATAAAATCTTAATCTGACAGGTCAAGACCTAGATTATTATTACTTTAAAATATATATTATAGTGCTTATAATACTAGATATAATATAAAAAATAATCATCGGGAAGGAGAGAGAGAGTAGTCTGCTAATATTCTGGTCTTACACGGTAGAGATCAATTAAGGTTTTAGTAATCATATACCATAGTTCATTACATGTCATTGATTTTAAGACGCATCATGGTATGTACATTTTTACTTTTATTTCAGAGTCATTAATGTCCTTTTTCTTATTTTAATATCCTCTGTGCCTTTAAGAGCATGGATGATGCTTCATTTCTTTAAAAAAATAAATATAAAAAAATATATTATTTGAAAGAGAGCATGCATGTCCAAGTGGGGGAGAGGAAGGACGGGTGGGGGAGAGAGAGAGCAAGAGAGTGAGAAAGTGAGAGAGCAGGACTGGGTGGGGCACAGGGGATCTTAAGCAGACCCCATGCTCAGTGCGGAGACCAGCATGGGCTCTATCTCCCAACAGGGGGCTCCGTGTCCCTCCCGACAATGAGATCCTGACCTGAGATGATATCAAGAGTTGGACACTTAACCGACTGAGCCACCCAGACACCCCTGAAAAAATAAACAGGAGTGTAAAAGGCATCAGTGATAGGCTCTTAAGCTACCTTTGTGATTATTTAGAACTAGCCTACTTTGGATTTTCACTCCAAAATGCAGATACATCTGATCACCATCACTACTCCTCTTAATACCTTTCAGTAATTTAGATTACACATTTTTAAAGTTATAAAATAAAACAACAGAATGATAGAAATTCATTGCCAACTTTCTGAATTATGAATAGAAAGCCTGGATCATATTAAAATGAGTTTAGCAAAAATAAAAGGGGAAATATTAAAAGCAGATAATATAGATGAGAGGAAAGAAGTAAAATCACATCTTTTTATCACATCAATAAGTGTAAATAGGAAAAGTTAACCTATTAGAAAGGATTCTATAATATCAAACCCTTAGCCCAACAATGTGGTATATGAAAAAGATTCATCTAAAACAAAGTGACACTAAGTGAATAAAAATAAAATGATTATAAAGGAACTACCAGCCATATTTTGAAGAAAAAGAGTTGTTTTATGAATATGGAAGATTTAATTAAAGTCCAGATGCTTTAAAACTGATGTGCTGCTTTATAATAAAATGCATAATTTTCCCTAATGATATTTTTATATGTCTTAATTTATGAAAATCAAACAAATTTCTTAAAACCTGAAATGCAGAAGAAACTAAAAGAAAACATTAAAAGGCTTTTTAAGTACCCCCTGGTTTCTCATAACAATATAATATAGAGACTAATGAAAAAACTACATACGAATAATACCACCATTTTAAAATTAAGAGACATGCAAATGACCAACAAGTATATGAAAAGGTGCTCAACATCACTAATCATCAGGAAAATGCAAATCAAAACCATAGTGAGATCACCTCACACCTGTTAGAGTGGTCATTATCAAAACAGGAGTTGGCAAGGATGTGGAGAAAAGGGAATCCATGTACAATGTTGGTGGGAATGAAAATTGGTACAGCCATTATGAAAAATAGTTTGGAGGTTCCTCAAAAAATTAAAACTAAAACTACCATATGATCCAGCAATTCCACTTTGAAAGGTGTGTATAACCAAAGGAAATAAAATCACTACTGCAGGAATACTTTCACACCCATGGTCACTACAGCATTACTGCAATGGACAACTTAGGTATCTACTGACAGTTGACTGGATAAACAAAATGTGATACATAAAAATGTAATACAATGAAACATTTAGCCTTAAAAAGAAATCCTGCCATTTGCAACTCCATAGATGAGCCTAGAGGACATTAGGCTAAGTAAAGTAAGCCAGACATGGAAAGACAATTACTGCATGATATCACGTATATGTGAAATCTAAAAATGTCAAACTCATTGAAACAGAGTAGGATGGTGGTTGCCAAGGGCTCAGGGATGGGCAAAATGGGGAGATGTCAGTAAAAGGATACAAAGTTTGAGTTATGCACAATGAACAACCTCTGGAGGTCTAATGTTCGACATGGTAACTATAGTTAATATACTACGATGTTTATTTGAAATGTCCTAAAAAACTAGATCTTAAGTATTATCACCACATACAAAAAATGATAACTTTCTGAGGTGATGGGAATTAGCTAGTGGTAATCATTTCATAGTATAGACATATAACAAAACATCACATTGTATGAACACACACACACACACACACACACACACGTATATATATTTGTCAATTATACCTTAACCTGTGAAAAATAAAAAATAAATAAAAAATAATACTATGTGACAAAGATATATGTTGCCACTTTCATCAGCTAATAAGAACTCTTCTATTATGATATTTAATGGGATTGATTTGATAGATGTTGATAATATAGGACAAAATATCACAGATATATTTAATGACACAAAACATAGAGTGGGTCCAAATATCAAAATAAAATCTGTCTCCAAGCTTCCATTGGGAAGTTTTCCAATTTGGTAGGTAGAGTCTCAGCTTATGAAAATCACTTTAAAATATCTAACACGCCATTTTGCATATAATTTATTTAAAGCACAAATTACCTATTTTATATTTAAAATATTAATTGGTTTATACAGCATATCCTTTTTTTCCTATGTTATCAAGTAACATATAGGAGGACTGTGTATCTTGGAAGAATTAAATGATGATTTTGAATGTATATAACTGGAGGATAAGAGTGAATATGTCATGAGTTTCCAGAAGGCTGGAAATCCATGCATGTATGGTTAGCAGTGGAGAAAGAAACTGCTATGTGTATAATGGGGATACATTATTTCAATGCTTGTAAATGAATAGATCTTAGTGGCAAGGAAAGTTCTGATAAAGATGCCTGGTAGGTAAAGCACAATTAATGCAGAGAAGCCATCCCTGTGGAGATGGAATGGAAAATAAACTATTATTCAATCGATACTCACTTTGGATTAGATACTGTTCTTTCAGGGTACCCGGGTGGCTCAGTGAGTTAAACATCAAACTCTTGATTTTGGCTCAGGTCATGATCTCACGGTTCATGGGATCAAGCCCAACATTGGGCTCCATACTGATAATGCAGAGCCTGCTTGGAATTCTCTCTCTCCCTCTCTCTCTGCCCCTTCCCCACCTACACACACTCTGTTTTTTTAAAACTATATAAATAAACTTAAAAAAAAGATACTGTTCTTCGCTATTAGCCAAAAACCTACCAACTTTTAGTGCCTGCTCTGTCCAAGAATGACTGGAATGAGGAGACAGAATAATATCCAAGGCCAGGAATAGAGATCCTATTTCTGGGATATATTACTGTGACATGCAGACAGTAATAAAGATACTGATTTGATAAATGGAAGTTCAGAAACTATGTATTACTATTCTAACTAAAATACATGGGGGCACCTAATAAATTTAGAGAATGCCTCAGAAGAGATAATATATAGCCAATTTTAGGCAGAGCTACAATTGTGTATAAATTATACAATTTTCTATGTATACAATGACTTTTCTTCCCTGCATTTTTGGTCGTAGAATATTATGAGGTTCAGACCGAGTTTTCCTTAATAGTCTATCTATTATTGCTGCCGTATCTGAAAAAATCACCAATATTAATCTCTAATGATTCCACTTAGAAAAAAGAGTAATGAAAGAGACAATTACCCAAAAAACAAAGTATCTTTGTACTTTTTCTTCTTTTTACTATGAGTAGGAATTGATAGTCAATGAGTCACAGGTTTCTACAATTTGTTCATTTACTCATTCGTGAACTCTGTGTCATGTGTGCCAAAAGCTGAAACAATGTTCATGAAAAGGATATAAACAGCCCATTCTCTCTTAGACTTGAAGAAGAATGAAACTGTTAATTACAATGGAATCATTACTGCCATCTAAAAATTGGTGATTGTTTTGGGATAACAAAGAGTGCACACCTAATCCAAAAATGGAAGGTCAAAGAAGACCCCAAGGGAGATAGAAAATTCTACTGTGTCAAGAGATAACCTGAAATAGGATTCAAAGAGTCTGTCCACTTGGTTGTAGAAAAATAAAGCAACCAATATCTAATTAAAAAAAATACTTCTTAACTTTTCAAGGTAGTAGTTACATACGTTACCTTGACTATGGTGACGGTTTTTTGAATGTATACATATGTCCTATCTCATCAAACTGAATACCTTAAATATGTGCCAAATTTTGAATATCAATCATTCTTCAATAAAGTTATCAAAAATAGCATTTCCTCAGATTATGAATGTGGACATACATCATGGCAATATTAGCAGTCTCAGTGGCATATTAATTGAAGTTTCACATATTTTCATATCACATATCAAGTAGTAATGTAAAATTATGATAGTTACTACATCTGCTGATCTTATGGGATAACTTAATGGAAGACATAATTCTATAACATATTTTTAATATTGTGATAATTAAATTTAAATGTAGTGAGCTTCTTTCGCAAGCTTATGTATATTATTTTAAGCTTGTAAAACTATTTGTTCTGCAGACGGGTCCATAGACTTGACCAGCCTGTCCAAGAGGTCCTTGTACAAAAAAGTCAAAGAATCTCTGTGTGAGACCAATTTCATAAGCAAATGTGAATGCAGAGAGAAAGAGTGTTCCAGAAAGAGGCACTGCTGTATTAAAAAAAAATAGAAAAATAAAAAACTTGGCCTATAGAAGAAAGAACAATGTGCAACTAAGGGACAGAAAGCAGTTCCCTAAACTCTGGTTTGTATCATATGCCATCCACAGCTGATTTTAAGCTATTAAGTGGCATCCATCAACATGGAAATAGGAAGAAATGTACCAGGCCTCTTGAGCTTCTGCAGGCTGGCTTGAACATACCACTAGAGTCCTTAGATGCATTATTAGGCAAGGTAGAAAAGATAACCAATAAAAGAGTAAAAAGTTCCTATTTATCTTTATGGCCTTCTTGTCACCCCTTTTTCAGTATTCAATATTATTTTCCAAAATGTCAGAAACTTAGGTCCTTTCTTGAAGATTTTATACACACGCACACACACACACTTTATATATATAACTTGAAGAATCAACACTACATATTCAAATTATTATTAGGGCTATGAGAGTTTTTAATGTTCTTTCTTTGTTCCTTTTCAGAATTGAAATCATATAATTTAATCAAATTAATATTCCAAAAACCAAAAAAGGAATATATTTCATGCAACAACAAGAAAGTAGCGTGATGGTGAGTTTTATGTTTTAAGTAAAGTTTTATACTAGGCCTGTATTCCAGGATTCGGTTTATAAAAAATTGTATCTTGATAAAAGTAACAATGTGTACATTTTACAATGGTTTAAAAAAGAAAGGACCTTATTTATAGAAATGTAAAATAAAGTATTTCTTTAATCAAACACATCAATAGAATCACTGGAATAATAGATCTTATGTTTACTGGAAATATTAATAGTATAAAGCATATTTGAAACTCTTTTTTAAAATGTTCATTTATTTTGACAGAGAGAGAAGGGGATGGGCAGAGAGAGAGAGAGACAGAGAGACAGAGAGAGACAGAGAGAGACAAACTGTCCAAAGCAGGCTCCGCACTGTCAGCACAGAGAACGCACGAACTGTGAGATCATCACGTAAGAAGAAATCAAGAATGGCCACTTAATCAACTTAGGCACCCAGGAGCTCCTGAACCCTTTTACTCTCTAGACTTCACTTTACAACTGAGAAAACTAAAGTTCGTGAGTGTGAAATAACATACTCATGGTCACACAATTCAGAAAGACACATCTGATATTAAAGTGCCCTTTGATTTACTCCTAAGCCGTGTTATTCTCTACCACGACTCTAATAACTCTTAACAGAATGACAGTTTCAAGTTGTTCATTTTTGGTAACATGAAGAAACATTTGACAGTCAGCAGTATTTTGGCAAGTGTTTTTTAAGTATGCGGCATACACTTGGACACCATGGTACAAACCATAATGTACAAACATATATTAAGAAAAATTTTAATTTGTGGTGTTTATTTTGATAAACTCTAATGATAAGAATAAACATGAATAAATGGGTGAATATAAGAACTTATATGTCAATATATATTATTCAAAGTTTACTATTTCCAATGTGCTGTGTCCAAGTAAAATATAGTGAAAATATATATGTTTTCTTCTTTGTAAATACATGGATAACATACTTCTTTCGGTGCTCCCAAAGATGATGTCACATTGATAGAAATCACACATATGTATATACAGGTTTATTTCTGTATTTATTTATTGTTGTACTTGTTTATTGTATTTATACATATTGTGTATACATAGGTATATTTCTGTATTTATTTATTGTTGCCAAATTGTGTTTTGAGTATTAATGTAATTGTACAAATATTCATAAATAGATACATGATTTTTGTCTTGAAAAGGAAATAATTTTGTTCATGTAGACATTTCAACTTTAATAAAGAAAGAAAAATTATATTTAATGAGAAGGAATGATAGTGACATTATCCAAAAATTATGTTTGTCTTATTTTTTGGCATATTACTCTGTGTTACTTAAATTCAATTAAGTAACTAATTGAATTTGACAGAACTAGGTGCTTGTGATACTATTCCACTAACAATAACAATCATTTCAATATAAGAGAAATGTCCCTGACAATGCCTATGATTAATTGATTTCCACAATTAAAATTCTTCAAGGGTAGTGGAGAATACAGATCAACACAATTATGTGATAAATTACTCACTTTTCAGTGAATGAGGCAGAGTCCATATATTGGTTCTGGAAGTGTAAACTATCTCTCAGTTTCAAGGAATCTACATTTTAAATTAACTCTAGGATAAAATAAAAGCATGAATTTGTAATGCCACATAATAATGTACATGACAGGGGTGTACAGGTGGCTCAATTGGTTAAGCTGCTGACTTTGGCCCAGGTCATGATCTCACAGGTAGTGAGTTCAAACTCATCCGGCTTGCGTCCAGCTTGCATCCGGCTATGTGCTGAGAGCTCAGAGCCTGGAACCTGCTTTGGATTCTGTGTGTGTGTGTGTGTGTGTGTCTCTCTCTCCCTCTGCCCCTCCCCTCCCCCACTTGTGCTCTCTCTCTCTCTCAAAAATAAACAACAAAAAATTAAAAAAAATAATGTACATGATAATACTGCAATAATGTTGTACAGTGACACATGGTGACTACACTTACTGTGGTGAGCATCGTGCAATGTACAGTATTGTTGATTCACTATGCTGTACACTTGGAACTAACAGGAACATTGCATGTCAACTATACGTCAATTAAAAAAAATTAAAAATAGTAATATGAGCCTTTTCAAAGCATTTTAAATTAACACTGTTTCAGCATTTTTTCCCTAAGTTTTTATTTATTTATTTAGTTTTTGTTTTGTTTTCCCAGAGAGGAGATAACTGGTTAAAAGCCACATGATTTTGTTGTACAATCCTTAACTGGGGATCTTGTGTATATTGCATGCAAGCCTCAGAATTGTACTATTTCTGCTAGAATGCCCAACAATAATATGGAGTAGTACTTTGGAATGATATTCCAAATATTTAGGAAAGAGGCAGTGAATATGGCACTATAATAATAATTTTTAATATGGGAAACAATTTAAAGTCATTCCCAGGCTCATAAACATAATTCACACACACACAAGGCCAAGTCATTCTCTTTTTTCACTAAGCAAGAATTAAGTTTAATCTTGATTAGAGACAATTAAAAAAGGTTTCAATAAGAGCCCTTCTCCAAATTTCATTGCATGGTTTAATAAGACAAAATGCAATTTTGAAGCAGTGATGAGTGAGAGGAACACTTGTTCATTTCTAAGTTTACTTTATTATCCCTTGAATTTTTCTAGATCTGTGCTGCCCACTTCGGTAGCCACTAGCCACATATGGCTACTGAGCTCTTGAAATACGGCTAGATCAGATTGAGAGGTATGCTATAAATATAAAATATATGCTAGATTTTAAAGACTTTGCATGAATAAAAGAATGTAAAATATTCCAGTAATATTTTATATAGATTTCATGTTGCAATATTATTTTGGATAAATAAGGCTAAATTTATTTGTGATTATTAATTTCACCTTTTTTTTCTAAAAAAAGAAAATTTAAAATCACACTGGGGCTACGTGGTATTTATACCTATATCATACCTTTGAACAATGCTGTTCTAGATGGTCCTTCCCCATTACTCCAGATACTACAATGTGTAGATATTCACACTATATATTTACATGTGTGACTTGATCAAAGTCTCAGAGTTTCTGATGTTCAGGAGAACTGTAATTGCCTTCTATACTTGAGCACAGATTACAAGAATGAAAGCACCAATTTTCAGTATGGACAATGTTACCACCCAAAACTATCATGTCAAAGAAACATCAGGAATGCAGGTATAAATATCATCTTATATCTATACACAACTCATTTCTCGAGCTCCAATTTCCCATTTCAAGATTTCATTTATTTATTTTTCCACTTATCCATTCAACTATTAATCCATTTATTCAATCATTCATTCATTCTTTTCAGCAAAAATATACCTAGCCTCTGCTAAATGTAATACAAGGTTGTCGCCATACAATGTGTGAGACACTTCCCCTTCTATCAAAGAGTTCCTAGTACAGTGGCAGAAATTCACATATACGATGATAGTAACATATAAAAACAATGATGAGATATGCTTGGAAAGTATCGGAAGCTCTCCACTAGAAATCATCATCCATAAGACAGTCTGCTCATATTCAAAATAAATTCATCACCTCTACACCAATTCATCAAGAAAACTACTCCTCTTAGTAACAGTCTGTTTTCTCCAGTCAACCTGAAATTCACATTCAATTTTACATCCTCCCAATGTATTCGACCCTACCGTCGATGTCTCCCACTCATCCCATCACTTTCTTTCTCTGGCTTCCAGGACACCACAATTTCTTGATTTTCCTCTTTTCTCAGTGGCTGCAGCTTAACATCTCTTTTCCTGATTTATCCTATTAACCTTAAGCTCTTATTATTGGGGTATTCTAGGTGCCCATTCTCAATCCTCCTTTCAGCTATATACACCCACTTTCTTGTTGATCTGCTCTAAAGAGTTTCCAAATTCATCTATTTAATTGATTCCCAGATTTGAATTTTCAGCCTGAACTTCCTCCCTGAACTCCAGTAAAATATATTCAAATGCCGAGTTGATATCTAATAAATATCTCAATAAACATCTCAAAATTTACATGCCCCTAACTGAAAAATTGTAGATCCCACATTTCTCCAACTTTCTTTACTCACAGATTTCCTCTTTGCTCATGTCAATTCCTTCCTTTTACTTACTCAGGCCAAGAATTTTTGAGTCCTACTGGACTCAACTTCCATCCAATTAGGCAGAATATTCTGTTGCTCTACCTCCAAAATGTATCTACTGTTGACTGTTTCTCACCATTCCCATTGGTATTATGTCATTATTTTTTTTAATTTTTTTAATGTTTATTTATTTTGAGAGAGAGAAAGCTGGGGAAGGGCAGAGACAGAGAGAGAGACAGAGAGAGAGAGAGAGAGCAGGGAGAGACACAAAATCCAAAGCAGGCTCCAGGCTCTGAGCTGTCAGCACAGAGCCCGATGTGGGGCTCGAACTCCCCAACCGTGAGCTCATGACCTGAGCCAAAGTCAGACGCTCAACTGACTGAGCCACCCAGGCACCCCATGTCATTATTTTGAGCCACATTCATCTCTTGCCTGGATTGTTACAAGAGTCTCCTAATCCATCTCTCTGCTTCAGTCCTGGCTCTCCTGCAGTCTAGTTACATTACAAAAGTTAGAATAATCTATTATAAATAAGTCAGATCAAGTCATTTATTTTCTCAAGAGCCATCAACTTCCCATGTCCACAGTGTTAAAGTTAAAAACCTTAACATGATCACATGGGACACTTCATGATCTGGATACCCCCTTCCCTGCTATTTCTCTGTCTCCACCTTCATTTCCTCACACCTCGACCTCACTCACAACACCCTAGTCACATGGACCTCATCACCTCCTCAAAGGGCTAGGTTCACTCTTGTAAATTCCTCCAAGTCCTATGTTAAAATCACAAAACTTTCCTCTTTTCTATTTCCCTTTTGAGAGGAAAAATTCAGTTCTTACATTCGCTTTTAAGGGTCTCAGTTTCATCATCTTAACTTTATCTCCTTAAAATCTCCAGACTGACCTATCCATTGTCCCCCAAAAACATCACGGTCTTTCCAATTTGTGGGTCCCCATACTCGTGTTCTTCTCCCACTTCATGTGCCTTACTCTCTGCTTGTCACATTCTATCCATTTGTCAATGTTCAACGAAATGTCTGTCTCCAATCTCAGGATTTTTCTTCTCATCATCATTCTCTTACTTGTCCAAAGTCCAGTAATTATTAATATCCGTACTTATCAATTACTTTTAATGATACTACTTTTACTATTTACTGCCTCAGTTCCTGGATTATAAACTTCTTAAGATCAAATATTTGAACTCCTCTAAAATCCCTATAGTAATAAGCATTTTATATTGACTTGATCTTTATTGTTCATTGACTAGTTTAGTTCCTTTTTTTAAAATAATTTTTTAAGTTTATTTTGAGAGAGAGTGAGTATGGGAGGAGCAGAGAGAGAGGGAGAGAGGGGAAAGAGGGGGAAAGAGAGAGAGAGAGAGAGAGAGAGAGAGAGAGAGAGAGAGACTCCCAAGCAGACTCTGCACTGTCAGCATGGAGCCTGATGCGGGGCTCAGACTCACACACTGTGAGATCATGACCTGAGCCAAAGTTGGAGACTTAACCGATTGAGCCACCCAGGCGCCCCAGATTTGTATTTTTTAAATTCTTCAATGTTCGGTAGTAAAACCAACTCTTCAGTTGTAGGTAAATGTGCTAGAACAAGCTAGACCCATTTTTTTAAGTGAGAAAAAAAAACAAGGTAAGATAAAATTATACATACAGAGAAAGATCTTAAAGCAGACAGTTGCACGTCCTGTGTTTCTACAAAGGAGCATCGTGTTGTCCCAGGTGCATCTCCCTGCAGCTCTATCAGGGAGTGCATCATCTTCTTGTTTTTTAATTTTTATTTTTATTAACTCAGATGTTCTCTTCTTTTCTCCTAATGCCTATGTTAGAAACTCATTTGGCATTTGTAGGTATTCGTAAGAGAATTCTAGTTACTTCCTACACATACCTGTTCTGATACAGCCAAAAACCATTTGGTGACATTATCAACTCATTAAAGTGAGAGATGTGACAGAAAGAGCACATGCCACATGGAATAAATATAAAAGTGTCAACCACTTAAATGGAAAAAAAATCCATCTGGCTGATTTGTCTTTGAAAAATGAGTTGTGTATTAAATTCCTTCCTTAATACATGACAGCCAATTAATCTCGAAATGGGTAGAAGCATATAGTTTTCAATTTAATTAAAACCAAAGTGATTGAGAGCCTACTAGATGTAATGCATGTGCTAGATTTGAGAAAGATTATATATAAGAATAAAAGATAGCCACATCCCTTAAGGGTGCCTGTCTTCTAAAGGGAAGGGGAATAGTTACAGGAGAATTAGATAAAAATGCTGTCAAAGAAATTCAAAATAAACATGAATTAACTTCTATACTATAGAATGAAAATTAATTGTATTTAACTGAGAAGGAATCCAAAAAAATTTCAAAAGATACTTGAGGTGAGTCTTAAAGGAACAGGCCAAAATATTTTGCATCTTCTATTAGCATCTGCCTAGGATTAGGATATATTTTGTTTCACATTGTGAAAATATGGATGTATTGCATATAACATAAAATGCTGCTATAACTGTAAAATGGTGATATGCAATAGAGAAACAAAATTAATAGGTGTTGGAAGTCAAATATCAAAAAATAAGTGGAAGGTTATTTCAGTTTATTAATCTCTCTATTAAATTAAAAATAACATGTTAGAGTGGTGCCTAGATGGCTCAACTGGTTAAAGGTCCAACTCTTTTTTTTAAATTTTTTAATGTTTATTTAATTTTGAGAGACAGAGGGACAGAGTACAAGAGAGGAGGGGCAGGGAGAGAAGGAGAAACAGAATCGAAAGCAGGCTCCAGGCTCTGAGCTGTCAGCATAGAGCCCAATGCAGGGCTCGAACTCATGAACAATGAGATCATGACCTGAACCGAAGTCAGATGCTTAACGGACTGAGCCATCCAGGGGCCCCCTTAAAGGTCCAACTCTTGATTTTGGCTTAGGTCATGATCTCACAGTTTGTGGAATCGAGGTCCGGGTTGGGCTCTGCAGTAATAGCGCAGAGTTGGCTTGGGATTCTCGCTCTCCCTCTCTTGCCCCTCACGCACTCAGGCTCCCACTCTCTCTCAAAATAAATAAACATTAAAAAAATAACATGTTAGAATAAAACAATTCTTTATAGAATATAAAGCAATTTAATATTATCTACTCCAATGTTTCTGATACAGGCTTATGAAACAGAAACCATTTGTTATTTTCAAATAAAGAACACTATGGATACACATAACCTACTTGGAAGGTATTTGTTGAAGTCAGACAATGAATTTTTAAGAAAGTTTACTTACTTCCAAATATTTCAAACATTAAGATACCAATTTGACCAATATTACATCTCATATTATACATCTTCATTTATAAGACATCTCTTAATTCTCTGTACCAATGAATTCTGAGAGAGCTGACACAGTGATTCCAAATCAAATCTCATAGAACCACCTAACTGAAAGATATACCATATAACGAACTGGAGATTTTCCAATATTGCCCTAACATACTGGCCAAACATACTTAATTAACAACTCTAGTAAATGGAAATTTCAACAATAAATTAAACTCTTTTTGTGAAGGTATTAATATGAGATGCCATGAATGACAATTCTTTTAAAGCAGATGGTACATTTTCATCAATAATTATTGAAGAGTAGATATCTATATATAAACAAATTCTACCACACACCATCATGTTTCATTTGACAATCTGTTCTTCTCAATTCTAAGAGTTCCATCTTTTTTGAGTGGAGAACTTTCTTAATGTATTTTAGAGACATTCAAAGACTTGACTTTTGTATCAACTACACCTCAAATTTGTAAGCATTAAGCTATTCCTTCAAAGCAGAAACAGAAATTCGCCATAATTCCTGCCACAGGAGAGAAATTCTATGGGAGGAAAGGCAACAGAATGAAGCTATGTTACCTAAAGGACTATAATATGTATGCTTCAAATACATCCCAGGCACCACCTGCAGTTGTACAAGACTTTCCAACAATAGATTAAATCATTTTAACAATTTGCTTATATTTTCTGTGGAACAAATACATTTTGTAATATTTTGAGATTGTTTTACTCCTTTAAAGCATAATTTAAAAGATACCAGTTGTGTTCATTTTATATTTATGAAAACGTATCTTTTCAGAGAATAAAAATTAAGGAAAGATAGGCTTCTAACTTCCTATAATCTATCATCAGATTCTGGTTAGCAATGTCTGGCTACTCATACAGTAATCCTAATTTATTGTCTATTTTCCCAGAGCAAATTTAAGTCCATAATAACAGTACTTAAAAGGGGGTGGATATTTTGACGTTAATATCATCATTTCTAAGCTGCCAACCACAGAACTGCAGCAAGTCATGGGCAGAGCAAAGTTAACTTTAAAAGAGAGAAGCCTACTTAAACATTTTGTCTGTCTTAATATACAAGAATTGCTTTGAGTGCATAAAAAAAAAGTGGTATTTAAGATTCCTCTTAGAAAAAGTATTCTCCCTTTTAATATTATTAAACAGACTTCAGGCTGTGATAGAGATACATACAGGTAATATATCTCACGAGGTGTGACAATGAAAGTGACAGAACTGCTGGACTTAAATGGAGGTTGTATTACATTCCTCTAATATTCCTTCTAACTCTGTGACTGCCATCAAAAGCGATCATTTTAGAGACAAGATTTGACACTATTATCAAAGTGTTAAGATCCTTGGATAAGATCATTTGAGAAATAAAACACTGGTCACACTTGGTGGCACAACTCAGTATAGACCCTTTTTTTTTAATTTTCATTTTTTTAGAGAGAAATGGGGGGTGGTGCACACCAGCAGGGAAGAGGGGCAGAGCAGGGGCAGGGAGAAGGATGGGGGTGGGCTGAGGGGGAAAGGGGAGGGGGAGGGGGAGAATCTTAAGCAGGCTCTGCATTCAGCACAGAGCATGACATGGGCCTCAATCCCACGACCCTGAGATCATGGCCTGAGCTGAAACCAAGAGTCAGACACTTAACCCACTGAGCCACCCCGGCACCCCTACCATTATTGTTATTTTGCTATATGTAAGATATGGATGAATAATGGTAAAGGTAGGAGTCTAGGCAAGCTTTCCTGCCCAGAACAATTAGCCACCAGTTGCAAGTAGCTACTGAGCACCTAAGATGTGGCTGGTCTAAATTCAGATGTACTGTAAGTGTAAAATAAACACTAGATTTGTAAAAGTATTAAAAATTTAAAATATCTTTGTTATATTTAATGTATACTGAAACAATATTTTAGATACATTAGCTTAAATAAAATATTTTATAAATAGCATCATCTTTTTTTTTTTTTAACATGACTACTCAAAAATTTTAAATTGTGTATCAGGCTCTCATTTGTGATTCATATTGTATTTCTATGGGACAGCAGTGCTCTGCAGCAGAATTTCTTAACCCGCAGTAAAGCAACACTATTGACATTTGAAGCTGGGTAATTCTTTGTTGTAGGAAGCTGTCCTGGGCACTACAGAATGTTTGGAAGCATCCCTGGGCTCTACCTGCTAGATGCCAATAGCACTTCACTCTAAGTTGTGACTACCAAAAATGTCTTCAGACATTGTCAAATATCCTCTGGGGGCAAAAACTGCTTCCATTTGAGAGCCATTGGTTTACGCTATCCCAAGTGGTCTCATACAACTATGCCAACACATGTTTGCAATACCAAATTGGAGAAAGGAAAGACATAGATACCTAAAATTCAAAGGCATTACGTTTGCTGATTTGATGTGATTATCAGGAGAGTCAGTTTTCAAAATGTCATTTTCTTTTGGAAATACAATGCCATCACATTATAAAGGAAGAGCAAGTTGCATAAAGTTATAAAAATATAACTGAATTTGCTCATATACTGTGAATTCAAACATGTATGTCCTTATTTTAAAATATCTATAAAGATTGTTCACAAAAAATGAAATAAAAATTTGAATATGTGATATGTGTTTTTAAAAAAAGGTCATCTTTTTTCGTGACATCGTATCATTTTCCATAATGACAAATATGTGCTCTAAATGACAATCAGCATAAATGCACATAAATAATACACAACTATGAATAAATTCTGTGAACTCCCTGGTTGTGAATGAGAAGAACATCTGCAGAGCGATGGCTTTCAAGTTTTTTCAGTATAAAATTAAGATTTATATTTGACTTCATAATCAGTATTTTACCCCATAAGGAGGATAATCAAACCATACATGCTTCAACTACTTGTTTTAGTAATCATCTATGTAGCAACATAAAAAGCAGCTCAAATTCCTGACCATATAACTAATACCTGTTGATTATATTGTTAAGCAAAGGAATCTGTAGTATATTTAGCTCAAGCCAATAGTCTGTAATAATTTTTATCACACTTCTGCTGTAGGCCCTTTAAAATAGTTACTATTTCTTTATTGTGCGATACCACACAAATCAATAACCAGCTGAATTAGGGCTTGTATATAATATTAATGACTGTGTTAATACTCAATGTTGTTTTCAACTGTGAAAACGCGACAGGAGATCTCATGCCTCATTTGTGTTCCATTTGAAGCAAAGGCAATAACCTAATCTTTAGCAAGGAGAAAAATAAATTTGCATAATTAAATACAGTCATTTTTAAATTTTCTCATTTTTATTTTAAATTAAGGAAATGTGCATTTGAATTCACAATAACTGCTCCCAAGGCACAGAAAGTTAATAATGTCAATTTGGGGGCTAAGGCTTCATTTTAAAAATGGTCAAAGAGAAGAAAAGAACTGCTCAGATAAAGTGGAAAAGCTAAAAGCACAACTGAGCATTGTTCTCTGTAGACATAAATAGCACAATTTTCAATGGAATAACAAAGAATAGAATATATTAAGATCATTTACATTAACATGCTTGTTATCAAATACACGCCCCCTGAGGATTTTACAACACCTGCTCTCCCTTTTTACCACTATACTTGTCCTATGTCCCAAGAACCATTACTAGCATGTGGTCCACTGAGGGGCAAATCTGTTACTTTGAGTCGATGAATAGCAGCAGAGTAGCACTGAAACTCTGTGATGCAAGGCTGTGATGCGTATATGGCAAAAAAATCCATAAAACATCCCGCTTGTTCAAACTACCAATTCCATTTCATAAGACTTATCCATTTCCTAGAAATGTAATACAACTTGAAATAAATATTTAACAGCTATTTGGAGGGTGAGATGATTTCATTAGTATAGACAAATCAGTTTTCAGACTAAAAATAAAAAATAAAGACAAGTATAGCTAACTGCTCATTGTCTCCTGGATTCTATGCTTTTTGTTACAATGCCACATAACTCGCAAAGACACACTTCGCATTCTACCTTGGGCCCACAGTATCGTACCTTGGTGAACACATTTTGTGTATGTTTGTGGTAACTTCTGCAGCCATGAGCCGAGAATTTTGAGAATTGTTATGATTCTGCCAGAGGCCACTCTGCCAATGTAATCTCATTTAGCAGAATACCCTTCTGAAAAACCGAGTGAAATAATATGTGTCCAGAAAGGCAAAAACCAAGAATCCCAGGATAGGAAAGAGTCATTCAGACCTACTGGTTAGAAATTCCTAAAACAACGAAACAACTGATGGGTAGGATTTCTTCTTTCCTCTTCGCTCACTCCTCCTCCTCCTCCCACATCACCCCCAGCCCCCACCTTCTGCTCCTCCTTTTCTTTCTCCTCTCTCTGACTTTCTCCCATACCCTCTCTCTGCAGAAAAAATAAAGTCAGCATAATGAACTCCTGAGCTTATCCGGCCCTGGGCAGAACTGTAAAGCAGGTGAAGAGTATGTATCATTTCTACTGACATTTGCAGTTTTTTGTGCTTTCTGTCCACTCTTGTACACATCATCCACCAGCTACCCACTGTGCCATTAACTTAATCCTGTCATCTTACTCGTCAAAACTACTGCTATAGAACCTACCAGTTACTCGGACCTTTCTCATTTATGATATCAACTCATATAAAGATATTATGGAATCACTGGCTACTAGTGACACATTAACTTTTTTAGATGATCTATTAAAGACAATAAATCAAATGAATAAATTTTTCAAGTGGAATTGAAACAAGCAATGATGCAAACTGGGGCAGAGAAGTTGGTCAAATTTCTTGTCAAGTTGTTTATTATGAACACTCGCTATATCCACTCCCTTGATGACATGATGCAGGAAAGGAATCTACTCAAAACTTGATCCCTGAGAGTGAATTACCTAGTGCAGAAAAAGTTGATGTGAAAAGATCATTCTTGTTTTTTTGACATAAAACATCCTTTTGACAAGAACAGGCATGCAAAGACATTTTGACCTGGAGAGAAATGCAAAAAAAGTGGTATATAAAATAAAGTAAAAGCTGAAATGAATGGTTTATGGTCTTCTGTGCCTTTCACAGGTTATATAACAACAACAACAACAAAAATCAAAGACAAAAAAACAGCAAATCCAAACTTTTGGAAAACTGGCTTCTTATTTAATTTGCTTCTTTGCCTGCAAGAATCATAATAGATCTTTTCAATTGTATGATATTCTAGACACCAGGATCTAGAATACCCAAGAAAATACTCAAATGGTGTACCACCAGAGATAAAGTCCATTGTAAAATTGAGGAATGCCCCAAATTACTGATGAAAAATGGTTGAATCTTCTTCTAGAATAAACTTGGTGTTTCCTACCTTTTTTTTTTTTAGTTTATTTATTTATTTTAGGAGAGAGAAAGCACAAGCAGGGGAGGGGCAGAGAGAGAGGGAGAGGACGAATCCCAAGTAGGTCCATGCCATTAGTGTAGAACCTGACGCAGGACTCAAACTCACACACTGTGAGATCATGACCTGAACCAAAATCAAGAATCAGACAGTCCACTGACTGAGCCACCCAGGCACCCCTATCAAATGGTTTTATATATACACATAGAACACAGGCAAGCATGGTAAAATATCCAAGGTAATATTTAAATGGATATAAAATTATTGCCCCATAAAAATAAATATGTGTATTAAATCATTAAATGTTTATATTAATAATAAGCCTTTTCAGAAGTTTTAGTAGTATTTACCAACTCCAAGGGACAATATATCAGAAACCTTTTTCTGTAAAGGATCAGAGAATAAATATTTTAGGCTTTATAGGAAATATAATGCCTGTTATAACTAGTCAAGTCTGCAAATAACTTGTGAAAGTTGTCACAGATAATATAAAAATACACGGGTGTCACTGCGTTCCACTAAAATTTTATTAACAGAAATAGGCAGTGAGTCAGATTTGACCTACCAACCAGTTTGCCATGTCCACCCTAGATTATATTTCCACATAAAATTCTTTGTTCTTGAGTGCAGATTTATTTCTTTGGAAGTCTGTTTCCAGCAGTACTGAGGCATGCTGCAGTAGGATTCTTAGTTTAACTTCCAAGCCCATTTCAGTAAAGGGTTGAGACATTTCTAAGAAATAGTAAAACTATTTCCTCCAATCTTTTTTTTTTTTTTGGCTTCCCTTGCAACTTTGCATTGAAAAGACCACCACCTGTTAACAAGATCTTTCTAGTAAGTTGAGAGAATTTTCAGTCTCTACACTAATCAAAAGATGGACAACTATCATTGCTTATAATAGCCACTGTACACCCTTATACAAATGCTTGGGTGATTAAGCATGGTTAAGTGAAAGCATGTGTCTGGTTAGCTGGAATAAATCTGTTTCTGTCTATTGTCTCTGTATTAGAGTCTCCTGGTGGCCATGAGTGTTCATCTGAGCAAGGTGGTAATTATAGTGCATTTCCATCCTACCTTGAGAGGACAGGAAAGCTCCCTTTATGCAGAAGTCACTGGTACTTCCTTTCTTATATCCTGTAAATTAATTTATTAGAATAATGCTAGTGTGATTGAATATCCTTTTCTGTGTGTGTCCCACAAACACAATCTAATAGTGTTCATCTCTACGTCTTTGAGGCAGGTAACTGTTTAAATATTTTCTTCCCCAGTACATAAAATTAACACAATCCTATTGCTCCAATATATATGTACTCAATATTTGCTTGATTTAAGCATGCATTTATGTTAGCTACTTGGATTATTTTTGAAGAGTGGTTTATTTCTGTCACTTAACATTCCCCTGGTTACCAAAGTTCAGAGTCAGCAGATCTCCAAAATGAGATCTCATAGGATCAAAACACACTGAGGCACTTATGGCATCTTATTAACTTTGCCACTTTAAACAGAAGTTAAGAGTTTCAAAGGCAAAACTGAATTGAGTGTCATCTGGCTGAATGCTCTCAAAGAATATCTCTGTGAAAATAATGCTTATTACTCTTTATCTAAAAAGTTTTACATTTCTAGTATTTGCATATGTTTAATAATGAACACAATGCACTGGTACATACTTAGTACAAGTATAAAGTACAAAGTATACATTTAAAAATAAATAAAAGAATGTGTGTGGGGGAGTAAGAGTGAGAGAGTGAGAGAAAGAGAGAGATGCATATTCAGGAAAGTGTTACTGATAAGAGTACAAGAACAATCTATTCTAAGGAATTGCAAAGTCACTTAAAGTTCTGGATAAATCATCGATTTTCCCCTAGGACACTGGCCATGTATCCAGAAGGGAAGAAATAGCATAGCATAAACAGCAATAGGGAATATCTAGTTCTTATTAGATGCTAGTTTGAGAACCCATGTTGATATTTTGATATAGATCACTCTACTGCTAACCATCCAATGTTATTTGTTCCAACTTTATTGAGCAGATGGTATATTGTATCATGTCAATAGTTATCAAGACCACGACCTTACACATTTCATGTTTCCAAACTTCATAGAGATCTCTTAGATATCACCTAATGTTATGTTGTAAATAATAGACCCTTAGGCAGTAAAAGCTGCATCAACCAAATAGTTCAGATAAGCATTATCTTGGCTTCAGAGCTGCATGATAGTATGAAAGTTCACCCTGAGGACTGTTGCTTTCACTATCATAGCTTAAGCAACTAATTTGCAGCAACTCAAATTCAGGACCCTAAGATGGTCACTTGAATTCTCAGTGATCCATAGACAGGAAATTATAGGCATTCAGAGTATTCTCAGATTAGAAAACAACATTTGTGACAAGTAAAATTTAATTTAAAAAATTTTAAACTTTGGCCTGAGTGGCTCAGTCGTTTAAGTGTCTAACGTCGGCTCCAGTCATGATCTCATGGTTGGTGACTTCCAGCCTGACATCAGGCTCTCTGCTGTCAGCCTAGAGCCCACTTCAGATCCTGTGTCTCCCTCTCTTTCTGCCCTTCCCTCATTGTGTCCGTGTGCATGCACTCTCTCTCTCCCTCAGAAATAAATAAACATTAAAAATTCAAGACTTTGAAACAACCCAAAAAATATAGCTGCTTACTTAAGAAGCCTCAAACACAGGAGATGCTTATCTAAATAATTCAGGCAAAAATTAAATTCGGTCAGCACATTCTTTGTTCCTGTGTTACACAAATGATCTCCCAATTTTACTCTATGTTTCCAATGTGGCATTTTCTGGCTAATGATCTTAAAACAAATATATAGGACTCAAATGTGTACCATTAGTAACCGGCACAAAATATCTGAACAACTCTGAAAGTTCTAATTCTATCAGAACTCTTAAGTAGCTGATGGTATACATATTCACCATACCTAACTTCCCTCTAGTGTTATATTAGAACGAGGGTTGCAAATAACCCAGGAGCATATCACAAATGCTCTAAAAAAGATACACATTCCTTTATGCCTTATGTTTGTTTTACATAAAATAAACATATAATCTATTTATTGTACAGGTAGAGTCTTTTAAGGCACAAATATTAAACATTTATTGCTCTCACTGATCCTTTAGACCAGCTCTGTAGGGCTAAGTCTTTCCCTGCCTAGGATGAAATTTCTAGCAGATCCCATAATATTTATGACAGTTAGACAATGAAAAGATAATTGGTTACATTTAGTCATAAGAAAGCTCTTATTTTTCCAATTAAACTATCAATTTTTTTGTAATCATCAAAACTCCATAGTCTTATTCAGTTAGAAAATGGTTCACTTACCTGGACAATTCTGCATCTCTCCTAAAGTATCATCTGGTTCTTTGTCACCTCTACCCCCATCTTAAACAACTTCTTTTTCTCACTCTCCTACTCCAAATACGAAGCCTGTGGGATCGAGAAAATATTTTACTTCAATGACAAATATATTTCCTTGATTATTTCCTCTAAGGATGACAGATTCCTAATGCCAATTATTATTTTAAAGAGTGCTTCTTTTATGTTTATGAGAATTACTGAGAAATATCCCAACTGAATCCAGCCAAGTTTATCATTTTTGACCGTGAAAATGTCCCTCCTATGGCTGGGAGTCAGGACACTTCCCTCAGTTTCTATTCATAAGCTGCAGTTACGTTCTACAATCGATCAGACAAAAAACATTAGGAAGAATCCAAGATACACCTAGGCAGGCTTCTTCACATAAAGTCTATACTTACTACACTGTAGGCTGCTTTGTAATTTTTTATTATTTATTTTTATTTTTGATGGGCGGGCAACTTGACCTCTGCGGCCTCGGTGTTGATTTGGTATTATTTTTTTTTTCCAGATTCAAGTCTGTTAACAGTCCCTCCACAACCAAAATTCTAGGAGACACATTTTTAAATTTCCATCTGGTTTAAATAGTATTGGGCCACATTTGCTGTAAGTTCCTGTTTTCAAATAAATAAATCATTTTGAATCCCTCACTGAGAGTATTTAAATTTCTCCCCAGAGGTACCTCCCATCCAAAAGGTGTTTATCACGGTTGGCTACATGCAAAAAAATAAAACTGGACCACTTATCTTACACCATATGCAAAAATAAATTCAAAGTGAATTAAAGACTTGAATTTAAGACCAGAAACTACAAAATTCCTAGAAGAAAACACAGGCAGTAAGCAATTTGACACTGATCTTGGCAATATTATTTTGGACCAGGCTTCTCAAGCAAGGCCAAAAATAAAATAAAATAAATGAATGAAATTACATAAAACTAAAAAGACTCTGCACAGCAAAGGAAACCACAACAAAACAAATGAGCAATCTATTGAATGGGAAAAGATATTTGCAACCACACATGCAACAAGTGGGTAGTATCCAATATACATCTAAAGAACATGCACAACTTATCATCAAAAAAAAAACCCAACCCATTTAAAAAACGAACAGAGGACACAAATATACACTTTTCCAATGAAGATAATACAGATGGCCAAGAGGCACATGAAAAGTTGCTCAAGGTCAATAATCATCAGGGAAATGCAAATCAAAACCACGATTAGATATCACCTCACCTCACGCCTGTCAAATAGGCTATTATCAAAATGACAAAAAATAACAAGTGTTGGTGAGAATGTAGAGAGACGAGAACCCACATACACTGTTGGTGGGAATGCAAACTGGTACAGCTACTATGGAAAAGAGTATGGAGACTCCCAAAAATTTCAAAACAGAACTACCATATGATGTAACAATTGCACTTCTGGGTATTTATCTGAAGAACACGAAAACACCAATTCAAAAAGATAAATGAACCTCTAGGTTTACTGCAGCTAATAGCCAAGATATGGAGGCACCCAAAGTGTCCTGTGATAAATGAACGGATAAAGAAAATGTGGTATTTACACAACAGAATATTACTCAACCAAAAAAAAATCATGAAATCTTGCCATCTGCACCAACATGGATGGACCTCAAAGATAATTATGCTGAGTGCAATAAGTCAGAGAAATACAAAGGACATATGATTTCACTTATATGAGAACAAAATAAATGAACAAACATAAAACAGGAAGAGACCTACAGATAAAGGAAACAAACTGTTGGTTACCATAGCAGGGAGGGATTTGTGGGTGGGCAAAATATGTGAAGAAGATTAAGAGGTTCACAATTCAAATTATAAAATAAACAAGGCAGAGAGATGAAAAGTACAGCATAAGGAATATAGTTGATAATATTGTAATAACTATATATGGTGGCAGATGATAACTAGACTTATGGGCATCATTTTATAAGTATAAAAATATTGAATCACCATTATACAGAGCTGAAACTAATGGGATACTGTATGTCAATAATACTTCCCTAAAAAACAAAATTTTTTAAAGGTGGTGTTTATCTTTCCTAAATTTTGTATTTCATTACATCTATGTGGCATCATAAATAATGTATTATAAATTTTATTTTTATTTTTAAGCTTCATGTAACTGTTGCATTATAATTTTATCTTTCTATAATCTTATTTCCTCTCTGTTTTAAAACTTTAGTGCTATAGCACACTTTTAATTCAGGATTTGCAGAACATTACATCACTGACTCATGATATCTAAATGCTTATTTATTCATTTTAATGTCTACTATGTACTCCATTAGAAAATACATAATTTTATCAATTTATTTTTCTATGTATAGGTCATATTTTTTAACAATGTTGTTACCTTTCTTTAAATGCTTGTTTATTTCAGAGAGAGCAAGAGAGTGAGCAAGCTTGAGCAAGGGAGGAGCAGATAAGAGAGGGAAAAAGAATTCCAAGCAGGCTCTACACTGCCAGCATGGAACTAGATATGTACACAGATAGGTGGTTTCTAATAAGAGAGAAAATTGTGTTCCTGGTCTGAGAGAGAAAGTGTATACTGGTATGGCCTTTGCAAAGGGAGGACAATAGGAACTAATGACTGGCTTCTCTAGACCTTTGCTGCGAAAAAGCCTTTGGCTGTGATCCATATCCCGACTTTAATGCTATTGCTTTATTGTAGCCTTTTCATGCAATGAACTATAGATTTTTAATCCTTATTGTTGTTGGTCCTGTGAGTCTTCTTTAGCAATTGAACCCTAATACCTAATGCCTAATGTCCAATGTCTAATCCAAAAGGTAGTTTGCCATTTAATACTGTTTATAATGGTATCATTGATTTCTGTAATAAGAAAAACATTAAGCAACATTTGTTATTAAAATGACTGTATTACAGACTGTTTGGATTGAGTTTACAATATGAATATACCTATTTGCTACTTGAGACTAATATTTCTTAGAAAATAAGCGAACTTCTCAAGATACTCCAGAGGAAGTTCATAAATTATTAAATGGAGTATAAGGTATTTCACATGTTGGTAAATGCCATAATTTAATACTTCCAAGGACTAGAATGTCCAGTAGGCAATTTGCCTTAATAGTAATGAACAGTTTGCTTGGACTGGATACAGATGGACAACAAATGTTCATGGTGGGAAAATCTCAACATAATATTATGGTTTAAAATTAATATTTTCACACAATGTTTTGTTTTGTAGCATACAATTATAATGTTTAAGATTGCTCTACACGTGGGCAATAAAATAGAGAAAAAAGCCAATTATCTAGAAAAAAATTAAATTAGAATTACTTTTTTCAGTACATATCAGACAAAAATGTATGTGTTATATATGCATCTAAAATGATAAAACAATTTCTTCAAAATATTCAAACCATTTATCTATAAGTAAAAAGACTATGTGCATATTTGAGAATATATTTATATGTGTATATTTATACATTTATGAATTGTATAAATACATATATACACACACAAAACATGTCTTCATATGTGGAATATATACATTTATAAATTCATATTTACCTAATGATTTAATTACTTTCATCTGAAATCTTCTGATGGTGATAATAAGAGTCTCAAATGCAAAGGTCCACATTCACCCAGTTATTTATTATTAATCCGATTATTTGATAGTTATTTTGAGTTTTCTATATGCCACACAGTGGACCAAAGGCTGAAGATTATGGAATAAATCAAATAGGAACTTAAAAAGTTTATAAACTTACATAAAATTGAAACAAGTAAATGCCAGGAGGAAAGAAAGATCAATAACTAGAGTAACTTGGAGGGAAGAACTTACAGCATGAGAAACTGGAAAAAGTGTCATGAAATAAATGGCGGCTTCACCTGAAATAACAATTAACCCAGCTGAAAAAGAGGTAGAAGATTTGAATAGACATTTTTCCAAAGAAGACATCCAGATGGCTAACAGACACATGAAAAGATGCTCAACATCACTGATCACCAGGGAAATGCAAATCAAAATCACAATGAGATATCGCCTCACACCTGTTAGAATAGTCATCATCAAAAACACAAGAAACAAGTGTTGACAAGGATGTGGAGAAAAGGGAATGCTTGTGAGCTGCTGGTGGGATTGTAAATTCATGCACCCATGGATGGAAGAGAGTATGGAGGTTCCTCGAAAAATTAAAAACAGAATGACTATATAATCCAGCAATTCCACTTCTGAGTATTTATATATTAAAAAAAACCCACTAACTGGAAAAGATATGTGCATCCCCAAGTACAATAGCCAAGATGAGGAAACAACCTCAGTGCCCAATAATGGACGAATGGATAAAGAAGATGTGGTGTATATATACAATGGAATGTTACTCAGCCATGAATAAGAATTTAATCTTATCATTTTTAACAACATGGGTGGATCTTGAGTGTATTATGCTAAGTGAAATAATCAAAGAAAGACAAATACTATATGATTTTTTTTAAGTAAGCTTTATGCCCACCATGGGGCTTGAACTCAAACCTGTGATGAAAAGTCACACGTACCACTGACTGAGCCAGCCAGGCACTCCTACATGATCTTTCTTACATACAGAATCTTAAAAACAAAAACAAAAAACAAGTTCATAGATACTAAAAACAAGTTCATAGATACAGAAAACAGAACAAATTGGTGGTTGCCAGAGTGCGGGGAGGGGGGGGGTATGGGAAGAATGGGTGAACTTTTTTTTTTTTTTACTTTAAAAAAAATTGAATTAAAAAAAATAGGTAGAAGAATATAGTAAAAGTTTATTAGGGACAGTTCCCTGGAGAGGAAAACAATGGGTAATGTGACAAATATTCTTAAGGCATCCTGGGGCTTCTGATGTAAACCAGACTCTGGTCCCCTGAAATTGCTCATGGAGAAATGACTTTGTTATACATAATTCTACAAAATGTATTCTGTTGTTATATTCCAAATACATTTGAAATTTCCTTAATAAAAAGCAAAGAACTCCCCCCACAAAACTATTAATGTGCAGATTGGTGGCATTTCTATACACCAACAATAAAGTAGCAGAAAGAGAAATAAAGAAGCTAATCCCATTCACAATTGCACCAAAAACCATAAAATACCTAGGAATAAACCTAACCAAAGATGTAAAAGATCCCTACACTGAAAACTATAAAAAAACTTATGAAGGAAATTGAGGAAGACACAAGAAAATGGAAAAACATCCCATGATCACGGACTGGAAGAATAAATATCATTAAAATGGCAATACTACCCAAAGCAATCTACACATTCAATGCAATCCCAATCAAAATTGCACCAGCATTCTTCTCAAAGCTAGAGCAAGCAATCTTAAAATTTGTATGGAACCGCGAAAGACCACGAATAGCCAAAGTAATACTGAAGAATAAAACCAAGGCGGGAGGCATCAAAATCCCAGACTTTAACCTCTACTACAAAGTAATAGTCATCAAGACTGTATGGTCTTGGCACAAAAGCAGACACATAGACAAATGGAATAGAACGGAAAACTCAGAAATGGACCCGCAAGTATATGGTCAACTAATCTCTGACAAAAGAGAAAAGAGTATCCAATGGAAAAAAGACAGTCTCTTTAATAAATGGTGCTGGGAGAACTGGACAGCAACATGCAAAAGAATGAAACTAGACCACTTCCTTACTCCACTCACAAAAATAAACTCTATATGGATGAAGGACCTGAATGTGAGACAGGAAACCATCAAAATTCTAGAGGAGAAAGCAGGAAAAAGCCTCTTTGACCTAAGACGCACCAATTTCTTACTCGACACATCTCCAAAGGCAAGGGAATTAAAAGAAAAAATGAACTACTGGGACCTTATCAAGATAAAAAGCTTCTGCACGACAAAGGAAACAAAAAACAAAATAGGCAACCAACGGAACGGGAAAAGATAATTGCAAATGACATATCGGCTAAAGGATTAGTATCTAAAATCTATAAAGAACTTACCAACCTCCACATCCGAAAAATGAAAAATCCGGTGAAGAAATGGGCAGAAGATATGAACAGACACTTCTCCAAAGAAGACATCCAAATGGCAAACAGACACATGAAACGATGCTCAATGTCACTCACCATCAGGGAAATACAAATCAAAACCACACTGAGATACCACCTCACACCAGTCAGAGTGGCTAAAATGAACAAATCAGGAAACTATAGATGCTGGCGAGGATGTGGAGAAACGGGCACCCTCTTGCACTGTCGGTGGGAATGCAAACTGGTGCAGCCACTCTGGAGAACTGTGTGGAAGTTCATCAAAAAAATGGAACTAGAACTACCTTATGACCCAGCAATAGCACTGTTAGGAATATACCTAAGAGATACAGGAGTGCTGATGCATAGGGGCACGTGTACCCCAATGTTCATAGCAGCACTTTCGACAATAGCCAAATCATGGAAAGAGACTAAGTGTCCATCAACTGACTAATGGATAAAGAAGAGATGGTATATATACACAATGGAATACTATGCAGCAATGAGAAAGAATGAAATCTGGCCATGTGTCGCAACATGGATGGAACTGGAGGGTATTATCCTGAGTGAAATAAGTCAGGCATAGAAAGACAGATGCCATATGTTTCCACACATAGGTGGGCTTTGTGAAAATTAACAGAAAACCAGGGGGGAGGGGAAGAGGGGAAGGAAAAAAGCCACAGAGATGGAGGGAGAAAAAACATAAGAGACTCTCAAAGACTAAGAACAAACTGAGGAGAGAAGGGGGTGTGGGAGGGGGGAGAGTGGGTGACGAGCACAGAGGAGGGCATTTGTTGGGATGAGCACTGGGTGTTGTGTGGAAACCAATTTGACAATAAATTATTAAAAATAAATAAATACAGGAGATCGTGGCAACATGGCGGAGGAGTAGGGGGCTCCAGTATTTCGCTTGCCCTTTAAAGGGGGACGACTGAAACCATTGTCTCTCTCTCAACTACAAAAATCGGGGGGAAAAGGTGCTAGAGCTGACAAGAAACTAAGGCGAACACAGACACGGCCCAACTGAACTGTGAGTTTAATCTGGGTCGGATAAAACGAACTCGAACTCGGGAAGTTGAGCTGAGGGGAGGGTGAGCGTCTTCGGAGATAGCTGGGAAAGTGCCGACCGAACAACATCTGAACGAGAGGGCCAGAGCGGGTGCGACCACTACCATCCAGGCCCTAAATGCAGGGCTTTTGAAGAGAAGTTCAGTGGCAAACAGCAGCAATCCCCGCGCGCTGCTGGGACCGCACCAACCTCGTCCTGAGCCACTGGGACGCGCGCGGGAGGGACTGGCAGCAGGGACGCAGGCGGCGCCGCCTGCGGAGCACCTCTAACCCCGGCACAATTATAACGAAATCGGGGGGTGGCAGACGGCCGCACCACCGCGCCACCCTCGCCCAGCGCCTCCGGGGCGCGCGCGCTGCCGGGACAGGCAGGGGGGACTCAGGCGGCGGCTCCTGCGGAGCACCTCTAACCCCCGCACAGTTATAGCCAAATCGGGGGGTAGCAGAGGGCCGCGCCACCGCGCCACCCTCGCCCAGCGCCTCCAGGCACGCACTCTGCCGGGATAGGCAGCAGGCACCCAGGCAGCCCCAGGCGCGGCTCCAGTAAACCACACTAGGCTGGCGTGGGCGGTGGAGAGAGAACAGAAATAAAGGAGCGAATAAAGCCTCCAGGACTGGGGGCGGGGGTCTGGAGAGACGCCATTGTTGTCTCACAAGCCAGGAAGTCACCCCAGAAGCCATCCCTGCAGCAGTGGAGGCCGGACCCGCCTACACTAAACCACGCCCCTCCCAAACTATCAGCAGGAGCGACTGATCCAAGTGGAGATTGCTGCCTGGAGTAACGCCAGTCATTTCTTCTTTTTAAATTTATCCCTCCCTTTCTCATTCCTACCGATCCCCATCCCTGAGCTGGTCATCCAGGGTACTGACTGGCTTAATCATTTTTTTCGTTCTTTTTGTTTTTTGTTTTTTTGTTTTTTGTTTGTTTGTTTGTTTTGTTTGGGTTTTTTTGGTTTTGTTTTTTGTTTTTTGTTTTTTGTTTTTGTTTTGTTTTTTAACCCACTCTTTGAGGACATGTCCTACAACCTCTTCTTTACTTCCCTAGCCCTTTTTCTGGAATAACCAGGCCGTATAAGTTCATCTAGACGACATCGATCTTTATTCCTTTTCCCTCGCACCTGTCCTTATTCTGATTTCTATCAGTCTGGATTAAACCCTTTAGTCGCTCTACCTGGGCAAAGTCCATTTCCTTCTTCTCCCTGCACCAGTCATTATTCTGTCTATATATGCTCTGCCACCAGCACACTACATACCCTGTCCTTAACGTGTAGCTGTTACTTCAGGACATTGCCCTCAGAGAGTCACTTGTTATTTTTTTCTGTTGTGAACTGCTTGTCTGGACCATTTGTCGGTACGTTTGAGTATTTCTGTGTTCTGTGTGTCTGTCAGTTTTCCTTTCCAGGGCAACTTCAAGAAACAACACATAACACATCCAGCCAAAATGACGAGACGGAAGAATTCTCCTCAAAAGAGTCTACAAGAAGCAGTGACAGCTCAAGAATTAATGAAAAGAGATATAAGCAACATAACAGAACTTGAATATAGAATGTTAATCATAAAACTAATTGCTGGCCTTGAAAAAAGCTTAGATGAATGCAAGGGGTCCTACGAGGTAAAGTTCAAAGACCTTAAAAACGGTCAGGAAGAATTAAAGAAGACATTGGAAGAAATACAGGGGAAACTGGAAGCAACCACAGCACGGATTGAAGAGGTAGAGGAAAGAGTTAGTGCATTAGAAGACAAAATCATTGAAAAAGAGGAAGCAGATAAAAAGAGAGAGAAGCTGATCCAGGAACAGGAAAGGAGAATTCGAGAGCTGAGCGATGCAGTCAAAAGAAACAATATCCGTATCATAGGAGTTCCAGAGGAAGAAGGGAGAGAGAAAGGAGTCGAAGGGGTTCTGGAACAAATCATTGCTGAGAACTTCCTCAACATGAGAAAGGAAACGGGCATGGAAATCCAAGAGGCACAGAGAACTCCCCTCAGACGTAACTTGAATAGACCTTCTGCACGGCACATCATAGTGAAGCTGGCAAAATACAAAGATAGGGAGAGAATCCTGAAAGCAGCTAGGGACAAAAGAACCCTAACATACAAAGGGAGACCTATAAGGGTAGTAGCAGACTTATCTACGGAAACTTGGCAAGCCAGAAAGGAATGGCAGGACATCTTCAATGTGATGAGCAAGAAGGACATGCAACCAAGAATTCTGTATCCGGCTAGCCTGTCATTCAGAATAGAAGGAGAGATCAAGGTTTTTCCCAACAAACAAAAACTGAAAGAATTTATCAAAAATAAGCCAGCACTGCAAGAGATCCTGAGGGGCATTCTATGAAAACAAGGAGGCAAAGAATACAAACTACCAGACACAGCCTTACAAACATGAAACTTACAGATAATACAGTGACTGTAAGCCCATATTTTTCAATATTAACACTGAATGTAAATGGACTAAATGCGCCAATCAAAAGACAAAGGATAACAGAATGGATTAAAAAACAAGACCCATCTATTTGCTGTCTTCAAGAAACTCATCTTAAACCTGAAGACACCTTCAGATTGAAAGTGAGGGGATGGAGAACTATCTACCATGCTACTGGAAGTCAGAAGAAAGCCGGAGTAGCCACACTTATATCAGACAAATTAGACTTTAAAATGAACGATGTAATAAGAGATGAGGAAGGACATTATATAATAGTCTCAGGGACCATCCAGCAGGAAGAGCTAACAATTGTAAATATCTACGCACCGAATTCAGGGGCACCCAAATTTGTAAAACAACTAATTACAAACATTAGCAACCTCATCGATAAAAATGTCCTAATAGTAGGGGATCTCAACACTCCACTCTCAGCATTGGATAGATCAACAAAACAGAAAATCTCCGCAGAAACAATAGCCCTGAATGACACATTAGGACAGATGGGCCTCACAGACATCTTTAGGGTCCTTCATCCAGAAGCAAAGGAATTTACATTCTTCTCATCTGCACACGGTACATTTTCCAAGATAGACCACATTCTGGGGCACAGGGAAGCTCTGAATAAATATAAAAGAATTGAGATCATACCGTGTACAGTGTCAGACCACAATGCTTTGAAACTTGAAATCAACCACAGGAGAAAGCCTGGAAAATATCCAAGAACATGGCGGCTAAGAAATAACCTACTAAAAGATGACTGGGTCAACCAAGCCATCAGAGAAGAATTTAAAAAATACATGGAAACAAATGAAAATGAAAATACAACAATCCAAACGCTCTGGGATGCAGCAAAGGCAGTCCTGAGAGGGAAATATATTGCAATCCAGGCCCATCTCAAGAAACAAGAAAAATCAATAACACAAATTCTAACAGCACGCCTAAAGGAACTAGAAGCAGATCAACTAAAACAACCCAAGCCCAGCAGAAAGAGAGAAATAACAAAGATCAGAGCTCAAATTAACCATATGGAGACAGAAAAGGTAGTGGAACAGATCAATGAAACCAAAAGCTGGTTCTTTGAAAAAATAAACAAAATAGACAAACCTCTAGCCAGGCTTCTCAAAAAGAAAAGAGAGAGAACTCAAATAAATAAAATCGTGAATGAAAAGGGAGAAATTACAACCAATCCCTCAGAGATACAAGCAATCATCAGAGAATACTATGAAAAATTATATGCCACCAAACTTGGCAATCTGGAAGAAATGGACAGCTTCCTAAATAGCCACACGCTACCAAAACTCAAACGGGAAGAAATAGAAAATTTGAACAGACCCATAACTAGTGAAGAAATAGAATCAGTTATTAAAAACCTCCCAGCAAATAAAAGCCCTGGACCAGATGGCTTTCCTGCGGAATTTTACCAGACATTTAAAACAGAGTTAATTCCTATCCTCCTCAAGCTGTTCCAAAAAATTGAAACGGAAGGAAAACTCCCGGACTCATTCTATGAAGCCAGCATCACTTTGATTCCCAAACCAGATAGAGACCCAGCAAAGAAAGAAAATTACAGGCCAATATCCCTGATGAATAAGGATGCAAAAATTCTCAACAAGATACTAGCAAATCGAATCCAACAGCATATAAAGAGAATTATCCACCATGATCAAGTAGGATTCATCCCTGGGTTGCAGGGCTGGTTCAATATTCGCAAATCAATCAACGTGATACATCACATCAACAAAAGAAAAGATAAGAACCATATGATCCTGTCAATAGATGCAGAAAAAGCATTTGACAAAATACAGCATCCTTTCTTAATAAAAACTCTCGAGAAAGTCGGGATAGAAGGAACATACTTAAACATCATAAAAGCCATATATGAAAAACCCACAGCTAATATCATCCTCAATGGGGAAAAATTGAAAGCCTTCCCCCTGAGATCAGGAACACGACAGGGGTGTCCACTCTCGCCACTGCTATTTAACATAGTGCTGGAAGTCTTAGCATCAGCAATCAGACAACAAAACAAAATAAAAGGCATCAAGATTGGCAAGGAGGAAGTCAAACTTTCACTTTTTGCAGATGACATGATACTTTACATGGAAAACCCGACAGAATCCACCAAAAGCCTACTAGAACTGATTCATGATTTCAGCAAAGTTGCAGGATACAAAATCAATGTACAGAAATCGGTGGCATTTCTATACACCAACAATGAAGCAGCAGAAAGAGAAATAAAGAAGCTAATCCCTTTCACAATTGCACCAAAACCCATAAAATACTTAGGAATAAACCTAACCAAAGATGTGAAAGACCTCTACACTGAAAACTATAAAAAACTTATGAAGGAAATTGAGGAAGACACAAGGAAATGGAAAAACATCCCATGCTCATGGATTGGAAGAATAAATATCGTCAAAATGGCAATACTACCCAAAGCAATCTACACATTCAATGCAATCCCAATCAAAATTGCACCAGCATTCTTCCCAAAGCTAGAGCAAACAATCCTAAAATTTGTATGGAACCACAAAAGACCTCGAATAGCCAAAATAATACTGAAGAATAAAACCAAGGCGGGAGGCATCACAATCCCAGACTTTAACCTCTACTACAAAGCGGTGGTCATCAAGACTGTATGGTATTGGCACAAAAACAGACGCATAGACCAATGGAATAGAATAGAAAACTCAGAAATGGACCGGCAAGTATATGGCCAACTAATCTTTGACAAAGCGGGAAAATGTATCCAATGGAAAAAAGACAGCCTTTTTAACAAATGGTGCTGGGAGAATTGGACAGCAACATGCAAAAGAATGAAACTAGACCACTTTCTTACACCACTCACAAAAATAAATTCTAAATGGATAAAAGATCTGAATGTGAGGCAGGAAACCGTCAAAATCCTAGAGGAGAAAACAGGAAAAAGCCTCTTTGACCTAAGACGCACCAATTTCTTACTCGACACGTCTCCAAAGGCAAGAGAATTAAAAGCAAAGATGAACTATTGGGACCTCATCAAGATAAAAAGCTTCTGCACGGCAAAAGAAACAACCAACAAAACGAATAGGCAACCAACGGAATGGGAAAAGATCATCGCAAATGACATATCGGATAAAGGACTAATATCTAAAATTTATAAAGAACTTACCAAACTCCAAACCCGAAAAACAAACAACCCAGTGAAGAAATGGGCGGAAGATATGAATAGACACTTCTCCAAAGGGGACATTCAGATGGCCAACAGACACATGAAACGATGCTCAATGTCACTCAGCATCAGGGAAATACAAATCAAAACTACACTGAGATACCACCTCACACCAGTCAGAGTGGCTAAAATGAACAAATCAGGAAACTATAGATGCTGGCGAGGATGTGGAGAAGTAGGCACCCTCCTACACTGTTGGTGGGAATGCAAACTGGTGCAGCCACTCTGGAAAACGGTGTGGAGGTTCCTCAAAAAAATGAAAATAGAGCTACCCTATGACCCAGCAATAGCCCTGCTAGGAATCTACCCAAGAGACACAGGAATGCTGATGCATAGGAGCACGTGTACCCCAATGTTCATAGCAGCACTTTCGACAATAGCCAAATCATGGAAAGAGACCAAGTGCCCATCAACTGACGAATGGATAAAGAAGTTATGGTACTTATATACAATGGACTACTACGTGGCAATGAGAAAAAATGAAATCTGGCCATGTGTAGCAAGATGGATGGAACTGGAGGGTATTATGTTAAGTGAAATAAGTCAGTCAGAAAAAGACAGATACCATATGTTTCCACGAATAGGTGGACTTTGTGAAACTAAGCAAAAATCAAGGGGAGGGGAAGAGGGGAAAGAAAAAAAAGACACAGAGAGGGAGGGAGATAAAACATAAGAGACTCTCAAAGACTAAGAAAAAACTGAGGGTAAGGGGGATGAGGGAGGGGGGAGAGGGGGTGATGGGCATTAAAAAGGGCACATGTTGGGATGAACACTGGGTGTTATATGTAAACCAATTTGAAAATAAACTATTATAACAAAAAAAAAAAAATAAATAAATAAATACATAAATAAATAAATAAAAATCAACATATAGATTTTTAAAAATTCAAAAAAAACTATTAAGATGGTTTGGAAATGCAGTTTGGGCAGAAGATTTCTACAAGAGAATAATTTATGAAATTCTGAGTGTTGAAAAACGCATATGCAATGGACTCAGGATAAAGACAGTTCAGTTTGGATGGATTAGAGTATATAACGATGGGATTAAGGAAACCTAACTGGAAAAGTGTGATGAAAACAGACCTAAGTGGACCTTATATGTGAGCCTATGGAATTTGGTCTAAGCAGTAACGTAAGAGCAGGCACTGAAAAGTCTTTAAGTAGCAGAGTGATATGGACGGTTTCCTGTGTTTAAAAGCAATTCAAAGGCCTGTATCTTGGAACTTCTGAGACCAATTCAAACTAATAAAAACATTCCATAGCTGTGCTATTTAATGCAGTAGCTATTAGCCTTACTGTCCTTTGAAATTTAAATTCATGTTAATTAAAATTAAAGTTTCAGTTCCTCGTTTGCACTAGCCACATTTCAAGTGTTCAATAGCTCCCCTAATGGCTACCATATCTGACAACACAGATATAGAATATTTCCATCATTATAGAAAGTTCTATTGGCTAGTTCCATCTAGAGCTATATAGATCTTACCTTATTTATGGCTATAGCAATAGATACTGGAGAGGGGAGAGAGAAGAGACTGATGATATATCAGATGGAGTTTTTGAAACTTCGTGATAACCTAAATGGAAAGAGACAGAAAGAGATGAGAATTAGAAATGGCCAGTGGAATGAGTCTAGGATTGGAGATGAACATTTGGTTATTATCTGTATATACTTGGTATATAAAAAGAGTGGATTCAAAAAGAGGGAGAGACTTTAGGAATACATTTTTTTTAATGTTTGTTTATATTTGAGAGTGAGTGGGGTAGGGGCAGAGAGACGGGGACAGAGAATCTGAAGTGGGTTCTGCACTAACAGCAGAGAGTCCCATGTAGGACTCAAATTCATGAACCATGAGACCATGACCTGAGCCAAAGTCAGATGCTTAACTGACTGAGCCACCCGGGCATCCCAGATGATTGTGTTTTTAAACTGTCATTAATGTGTTAGGAAAGAGAGAGGAGTACCAAAAAAAATGAGATATAGAAAGAAACATTTGTGTTTGTGTCCATTTGTGGACAAAAACAAAAATAGAGAAGCATGAGAAAAACATAGTAAACATGGTAGAATACAAGGGAGAAAATTATTTCAAGAACAGAATAACTGTGTTCAACATTAAATTTCATTGTGATAAATACTATAGTATTCTTGCCTTAGAATTAAAATGGATTGTGGCAACATTACATAAAATAATGTTAATACCTTAGTTAATATGCTTTAATATATATTTGATAACATAAAACAATCTTAATTTAGTGTCATATTCACAAGTCAGTTAATGGATGGAGACCAGATTTGCCTTCCATAAAATCACTTAATAATACTGATGTGTGAACAATTGTTAACAAATTAATGACAGCCAAGTTCTTCCTATCCTATTTTCCTGTTGAATATTTTTGTACATGCTTTTAGTCTACTGAAGACATAGCTGAAAGAATTAAATTTACACTCATGATTCATCCATACTTTGTCTAAATGGAAAAAAGTCAGCAAAATTATTCCTTCCATCTTTCTTTAGAGAGAACATTCAAAGATACTGTTTAGCATTTAAAAGGCACCCCTGCATTTCCAAAGTTCTCTGAAATTACATAATATGTATTCCAAGTGTGCTGGTCATCAAAGTGTTTAGTCTACTGTACAACAGCATGGACTCGCCTGAAAATTCCATTAAGAAATATCTCTAGAATGCATTTGACCTTGGTACATTAGATTGAAAATATGCTGACAGATTTGCACGGTTTAGGAATAAGTACTTTAAAACAAATGAGAAGGATCATAATTTCCCTTGGTTCATGCGGCACTCATATGTTTAGCATTTTTTTAATGTTTTAGAAGGAAATGAAACAAGTTAGATTAAAATGGTCATTATATAGTGAGTTAGTTATTCTAACAAAAAACACAAACTTTGTTTAAAAAAATTATTTCAGTCTGATGCTATACAAGAGCAATTTGAAGAATTGGTCATATTATAAAATATGATTTTTATTTTATTGAAAACTTAAATCTAAGTACATATTATTTAGTAGGTTTTATTTTTTGAAAGTTTTTTTTTAATTTTTTTTTTTTTGGCATTTATTTATTTCGAGAGAGAGAGAGACAGAGCATGAGCAGGGGAGGGGCAGAGAGAGAGGGAGACACAGAATCTGAAGCAGGCTCCAGGCTCTGAGTTGTCAGCACAGAGCCCGACGTGGGGCTCAAACTCGAAAACGGTGAGATCATGACCTGAGCCGAAGTCAGATGCTCAACCAACTGAGCCACCCAGGCGCCCCTTGAAAGTTTATTTTTGAGGGGTACCTAGATGGCTCAGTTAGTTGAGTGATCGACTTCGGCTCAGGTCATGATTTCAGACCCCACATTGTGATCACTGCTGTCAGTGCAGAGCCCTCTTCGGATCTTCTGTCCCCCTCTCTCTCTTCCCCTTCTCCGCTTGTGCTCTCTCTCATAAATAAATAAATATTAATATTTTATTTTATTAATATAATTTATTGTCAAATTGGCTAACATACACTGTGCAGAGTGTGCTTTTGGTTTTTGTGGTAGATTCCCATGATTCATCACTTACATACAACACCCAGTCTCATCCCAACAAGTGCCCTCCTCAATGCCCATCACCCACTTTCCCTTCTCCCCCACTCTCCCACCCACCCTCAGTTTGTTCTCTGTATTTAAGAATTTCTTATGGTTTTCCCCCCTCCCTCTCTGTTTGTCAGTATTTTTTCCCCTTCCTCTCCTCCATGGTCTTCTGTTAAGTTTCTCAAGATTCACATATGAGTGAAAACATATGGTACCTGTCTTTCTCTGACTGACTTATTTCACTCAGCATATCTTCCAGTTCCATCTGCGTTGCTGCAAATGGCAGGATTTCACTCTTTCTCATTTCCAAGTAGTAGTCCATTGTATACATAAACCACATCTTTATCCATTCATCAATTGATGGATATTTAGGCGCTTTCCATAACTTGGCTACTGATGAAAGTGCTGCTGTAAACATTGGGGTACATGTGCCCCTATGAATCAGCACTCCTGTATCCCCTGCATAAATTCCTAGCAGTGCTAATGCTGGGTCATAGGGGAGTTCTATTTTTAAGTTTTTGAGGAACGTCCACATGGTTTTCCAGAGTGGCTGCACCAGTTTGCATTCCCACCATCAGTGCAAGAGGATTCGCATTTCTCCACATCCTCTCCAGCGTGTGTAGTTTCTTGACAGAGAATCCCAAACAGGCCCTGCACTGTCAACAGAGAGCCTGAAGTGGGGCTGGATCTCAGGAACTGCTAGATCAGGAGTACTTACCTTAACAGACTGAGCCACCCAGATGCCCCTATTTAGTAGGTTTTATTATTTATTTTTTTTCTATTTATTTATTTATTTATTTAATGTTTCTTTTTGAGAGAGAGAGAGACAGAGCATGAGTGGGGGAGGGGCAGAGAGAGAGAGGGAGACACAGAATCTGAAGCAGGCTCCAGGCTCTGAGCCGTCAGCCCAAAGCCCGATGTGGGGCTCCAGTCCACAAACCCTGAGATCATGACCTGAGCTGAAGTCGGCCACTTAACCAACTGAGCCACCCAGGTGCCCCTTAGTAGGTTTTAAATGCCTCTTTTAGTTAAGCAAAACATTCATGTTATTTTTTAAGTTATGAGAAAGAAAAATTCATTTCAAAAGTATCAGTTTGCATTAAATAAATAATATATATATAACTTAAACATTTCTCAGATCAAAATTATTTTTAAATATTTACTGGAAAATATTGGTAGGAAACACTATCTGGTTGCTTTTGACTTCAGTTTTCCCTCATATGCTCTACCTATTACAGTCCATAATAATCATGCACTTTTAAAATGAAGACAAAATGAATTTTTTGGTAAATATAACACCACTTTTCTATAGTGTTATCAATCAGAATGAGGATCTTGTCTGAACTATTAAAGAAGTCGGTCAAAAGGTATAAACTTTCAGTCATGATGTGAATACTTCCAGGGGATCTAATGTGCAGCATGGGGACTATAACAATATTGTACACTTGAAATTTGCTAGGACAGTAGATCTTAAGGGTTCTAAACACACACACGCACATGCACATGCACACACACAGAGTAACTTTAATAAAAGCAGTATCTGTGAAGGGAGTTTTGAGTAGAAATTATTCTTAAATATGACTATTTTACAGTTCAGTGAGGAGAGGGTATCAATTAACAGGTATGTTTGAGCTATTGGGTTTTATCTCTTTCTGTCCTTTAAAAAATTATCTGGTTACAGGGGCACCTGGCTGGCTCAGTGGATAGAGCATGTGACTCGATCTTGGGGTTGTGAGTTTGAGACCCACAATGGGGATAGAGATTACTTAAAAACAAAATCTTAAATTATCTGACTGCAAAAGCTGTACTTCTGAATAAGAATATTATCATTTATTATTTATGACAAATCAGATACTATATTAATACCTTTAAAAACAGTACCACAAAAGAAAAAAAGCACTACATTTTATGATCTAAAACAATTCTAAATGGTCATTATTCTTTTTTGGGGGGGGTCATTATTCTTATCTCTATTTTATATCTAGGGACACTGCTAACATCCTTTATCCAAAGTAACATGGTTAAGAAATGGATCCAGGTTTGTCTATTTCAAATCCTTGGCTCTTAACTGCTGTATCATGCAGTTTCTTTAGAGAAAACAAAACAAAGCAAAACCATAGACACTCTAGACAATGTAGAAAAGATTAAGGAAGAAAATATAGATTACTCAAATCCCACAACTCAGAAAAACTTTTGGTGAATTTTCTTCCTACCTTACATTATGTATTCCAAAATAATATATAATCTTAAAGCTCTGGGGTCGCATAACATAGAGAGCTATATGGTCAGCTTATTCTGTGAGCACCGGTACCCCCATATAATTAAAAATTCCCTCAGTGCTTTCTAACAGGAATGGGAAATGCATTTGTTTGATATTATTTTATCTAATGATGAAAAAAGTATACATAGTTTTGAATACTCCTAGTGTTAATTTTAAGTTTTGGTAGTGTTTTATTTAGATTTCTTCAATTATTTCTGCATCACTTAGTAGTCTTCTCTGTTTCTCAAACATACATGGTGGGTTCCCTCCCAAAGATCCCCATGCTTACTGTCTTCTGTCCTGACTGTTCTGACCACAGATACTTGGAGAGCTTTTTCCTTTCTGTCCTTCTAATCTTCAAATATCACCATCTCACTAAGGACTTACCTGGCTGACATTAAAAAATTGCAATCATGCAATAACAAACTCTTCACTCTTACCATCTCTGTCTCCCTTTTGAATTGGCTTTATCTATTTGAGCTATTACTATCTAACATGCAACATATTTTACCTATGTTAGCTTGGTTATTATTGGTCTTCACCTGCTAGTATGCAAGGTGTATATGAGAGCAGTGATAGTTTTTCTGATATACTACTGCTGTATCTCCAGTACCTGGAACAGTTTCTGATATGTAGTAGATGTTCAATAAATATCTGTCAAATAAATACATGATTAGGCATCAATAAAATTATCACAGTGTGTTCCTTGTGCTTCCCATTGAAATCAATGAATTGAGCAATAAAAGTAAATAATGCGGGCTCTCATGCACCTAAGATATCTAATAATTAGTAAATTCAGGAAGAGAGAAAGTAAGGGCATCCTCCGGTTACCCAAGTAAAGATGAAACACTGTTGGAGCCTAAATATTGGTGGAATGGTGAAATGAAATATTCTTTGTGGTTTTCCGGTAATATTTTTTTTCTTGGCTAGTACAAACTTTTAATTAATCCAAACATATAGAATTTCTTCCCAATTTGAAAAGTTTGTACATTTATCCCCAAATTATTTAAAATTTAACATATTATATTACCAGAACAGGACAAGAAATGAAAATTACAAAGCAGTTACCTACATGAGCATGGAATTACAAAAATAATGAATTTACTATGAATTAATCAAGAAGCAAGAAAGCAATTCCAAGAAAAATATGATATCATGTGTATATTAAAATAATCAATTTAAATTTCCATCTACTAATTAATACTATCTTTGGAAAATCAATGTATGCAGTCCATCCAATTAAAAATTAAAAAAGAAATTTCATATGATAAACTCATAAAATGCAGAATAAGTTATAAAATTTAACATTTGTGGGGTTTTTGCAAATAGGTTTTTTAATCTTATTTATTTTCTTTTTTTAAAGATTTATTATTATTATTTTATTTAAATCCAAGTTAGTTAACATACAGTATAATCTCAGGAATAGAAGTTAGTGACTCATTGCTTATATATAACATGCAGTGCTCATTCTGGTAATATTTGAAATTCTTGCTAGAGTGAGCAGAAATCTGGCTCAATCACCAAAGGAGGTATATTTACCCAGTTCCTACACTCAAGTCAGTTCAAAAACCCAGAAAGCCTTGACCTATGGGGAAGCTATGTCACATTGAAGGATGTCCCTGCATTGCAGCCAGAAGGGATTACAGTGGTTCCTCCAAGCCTTTTCCTAGAGAGAATGATAGCCATTTATTGAGATGTATGGGCACTAGGGAAAAAAAAAAAGTGTCCTAAACTTTTGGGAATTTTTAGAGGTAAGCTATGAATTGTCTCTAATCCCCGGGGAGCTGGAATGCTGTCTTGAACTGCTGATGTAAATAGAGGCTTAGGGAAATCAGATGTAGAATGAGTCTTGGGCTAACTTCATTTAACAGTAGGTTCAGAGAGGCCAGAGATTTATCCTGTGGCTAAGTTCTTGGTATATATTGGCAAAGATTTATGAGGTATCTGACAGAAACACATTAGCCCCTGAATCTGTGGAGTGAGAGCTATTAAGGACCAAAAAGTAAAAAAATAAAAAAAATATAAATTTAAAAAGGGCCTACTTGAAGATTGTGGAACTGTGCCATTCTTCCAAAATAGTAAGCCAAAACACTACCATGTCACCAGAGAATTTCAGATTAATGCCACCTTCAAAAGCTTAAAAGGTGCAGTTGTCAATGATTTTCAGTTAACTCACCTATTTTACACTGCAGAAGGCACACAGATCTCAAGGAATGACTGTAGATTATTATAAATGTAATCATATGGTGATTCTAGCTGTTGTTCCAGAGAAAAATATCTTCACTGGGGGCATAGCGACACTGATCCCGGCACCTGGTATAAAGCTAACTTAGCAAACACTTTCTTTTCAATACAAATCAGCAAAGATGTGAAGTTGTTTGCTTTCCCCTGCCAAGGGCGACAGTGCACATTCCTCATCTTATCTAAGCATTCTAACAACTCTACTACTCTTATTTAAAACCCTACTACCATGGCAGGGACTTTGATTTTATCCAGATCCCACAGATTACCACTCTGCTCTATTATACTGATTATGCTAACCGAATCTTGTCACAAAGCAGCAGCCAGTATCCTAGATGGCAAAACACAAACATACAATCCTTGTAAAGTTCATCTGCCACATCACTGAAGTTACTAGGTAGTCCAGCAGTCTAAGGAACACTGAGACATTCCCTCTAAAGTGAGAAACAAGTTCCTAGAACTCAAACTTGCCGTAATGAAGAAAGAAGCACAATTCTTGGAACTGCAAAGCAAAACTTAGAAGTCCAAAAGCAAAGCTTAGGAGTCCTTGTCTGATCAATTTAGGTAACTCAGGAGGTAGCCACTTTTGATTAAGGCCTCAAATAAGAGAGAATTCTATGGGAGACTCAGACTATGGTTCAAAACACCTGAGCATGTGACCATATGACCTAAGAGGGGCAACAATAGTTACACTGTCTGTGGCATAGAGGCAAAGCACAAAAATGAATCAGAGCAGAGACCCCCTAGAGTTTTGGAGGAGGGCAATGCTATATTCTGCCAAAACCTTTTTCCCTTTCGTGGGTTCATAAATTGGGCCTCCATAGGCAGAGGGAAGAGAGAAGGGAAATACAGAGGCGGCTGCTTGGGATGGGTAGCGGGTGGGTTCAAGAAGCAAGGGAACTTACCTGCAAGGCTTGTTTTGGTGCTCAAAGACAAGATCTCCGTGCCTCAATGCCAGAATCTTTTTTTCTTTTTTTTTTTTAAGCAAGCTCTGCACTCAATGTAGGGCTTTAACTCATGACCCCAAATGATGCAGAATTGCATGCTCTACTGACTGAGCCAGCCAAGCACCCTGACCACCAGAATCTTAAGGTTTACAGAGGCCTTCACTGGGCTCAGTCATAGGAAGACAGTGCTCTTTCAAGCCTGTGTCCTGGCAAACAGCTCTCGGCTGTGGGAGCATGTGCTGGACATACATTATGAGCACAGGTGTTGGTGGGGAACCTCCTATTGCCTGGGTTTAGCTCCTAGGGTCAACCAGCGGTCATGCTCTGTCAGTAACCTCCTCCAACACCATTTGGAAATGAGGCTCTAGTTTGCTCTTGATGCTGATAGGGAATGAATGTGTGAGTAGGAAAAATCAAGAGAGCATGCGACCTCAGCTTCCCACTGTTTATTATGTGCTACCAGACACATATACTCATTTATTGGGGTTTATATATCAATATTCCATTTCCTTAAACGAAATGAAACCCAGAATACTGGTGCAAAACAGCTTTAATAGCACAAGCAAATTTTATGAGTATTTGGCTCATACTCTTACTGCATCCACTTCTGCTGCTAGCTACTTCTCCATGGAACCCATATCTTTGGTTTTAAAGGGAGTTCCCTGAGACAAGTTAAAAGAATCAGAAAAAAAACATGGGCTGTGGATGATTGTCTGTGTATGAAGGAACTAATTGGCAGCACAAGTTTACCTGCATTATAGCCTTATAAAGGAAAAGGGAAATTTTTCCCGCGGAAAAGAGAATTCTGCTCAATGGGCAGAACCTTGAGCATATTTTCTTCTCTTTGTATAGAAAGAGCACCTGTGATACTGTTATATAGTGACTTATAGACAATTTGGGTAGCACTGATGAAATTTTGGTAGTAGCTACTTTTGTTCCTTTAAAGTCCGACAGCTCCTCTTATGCACCAGCTCCTTTATAGCCTCATGAAGGGTCCTAGTGACAGCGTTTCTTCCTCTTACCTCCCAGTATTAGGGGAGATTCTCACAGTAGTTCTCTGAGTGTCCCAGCATTCCTTACTGGTCCCCTTAATTCTGTCCTTGCTTTTTATATAAAAACTTCATCAAATTCAATCAGACCTTTTTGAGTTAGCATTCTATTTTCTGACGGAACCATGACCAATGTAGATGTGATAAGAGGAAACCAAAATTGCCCTTTAAATAACCTTTTACATGGTTATTTATTTTGGGAGCGAGCACACAAGCATGTGCACATGCATGCAGATGTGAGCAAGGGAGGGGCAGAGAGAGCAAGCAAGAGAGAATCCCAAGCAGGCTTCTTGCTGTCAGCACAGATTCCCAACGTGGGGCTCCATCTCAAAAACCATAGATCATGATCTGAGGCGAAATCAAGAGTTGGACACTTAACTGACTGAGCCACCCAGACACCCCACCCCTTTATTTAGAAGACGAGTCTAGAGATCCAAAGAAACATAAAGTGCTTAAAAGAGAGGTGTTGCTTATTAGATTGTCATAATTAGACCATTCTATGAAAGTGGTTTACCACTGAGAGGTAGCCTATGTGGAAATGATCAATTTAACTACCTCAATACTGCCAAAAATATAATGGTAGAGGAAAAATGGGGCAACAGTGATTTTCAAAAGCAATTTCAGTTAGAAAAACAATAAAGGGGGGCCACCTGGGGGGCTCAGTCAGTTAAGCTTCCGACTCTTGATTTCAGCTCAGATGATGATCTCACAGTTTTTGAGTTCAAGCCCCACTTCAGACTCTGCAGTGACGGCGCTGAGCCTGCTTGAGATTCTCTGTCTCCCTCTCTGTCTACCCCTCCCCCTTTCTCCCCCCCCAAAATAAACATTTATTATAGAAAAACAATAAATTGGAATTAGCATATAGTGGTTACTGGTTCCAAGCATATACCATTTCTTTATGGACAAGAATGGTTAACAGTTGTAAGTGGAGTTATAAGTATTCTTAGCATATAACACCCTTTTACCTATCAGGGAAGTTTTTTCTTGTCTACTTCCTTCTGTGAGTGTATATGAGACAATGGTGCATGAGGATGGATTAGTAGGGATAGGAAAATAACTATGTTGGTTAGATAATTGCAGACCTGTTTGCCAGATATTGGCTTTTTCTGGCAAAAAACAAAACAAAACAAAACAAAACAAAAAACAACAACAACAAAAAAAAACCACGACTGAAAACTAAAATCTGTTTTTAAAAAAATCTATTTCAGTTTAGGCGCTCTCTTAGACATTAATAATTATAAGATACATTTAATGGAAGATGACACTTAAATGTGAACAATGAGTTTATATTTTTCTGAATCTTTAGAAGCCAAGCTTAAGGGGCTTCCCAGTTTCCTTAGTCTTTGCTTTAAAGAAAAGGGAATTAAAAAGAAGGGTAAGTTTGGAGTGCCCGAGTGACTCAGATGGTTAAGTGTCTGACTCTTGATCTCGGCTCAGGTAATGATCTCATAGTCTGGGAAATCGAGCCCTGTGTCTGGCTCTGTGCTGTCCCTGCGTGGGATTCTGTCTCTAGCTCTCTCTGTTCCTCAAACTCTCTCTCTCTCTCTCTAAATAAGTTAATTAATTAATTACAAAAAAGAGTAAAGGTAAGCTCATGCCATCAACAGTATTATCTCAAGACTTAGTGAAACTGCATACGCTTAAAAAAGTATGCCACATTTGTATTTGAATTAAGATTCTTGGGACTGAGTTTGTTCATTTGTTCAATAAGAAATTAGTGAGCACCTATTCTATGTCAGGGACTCCTCACACCACTGGAGATCTAGCAATGATAAACGTTGTTTAGGGGCACCTGGGTGACTCAGATGGTTAAGTATCTGACTCTAGATTTTGATTCAGGTCATGATCTCATGGATTGTGAGATCAAGCCTCCCATCAGGCTCTGTGCTGGCAGTGCGGAGCCTGATTGGGATTCTTTCTCCTCTTTCTCTGCCCCTCTAATGCTCACTTTCTCTCTCAAAATAAATAAATAAACATTAAAAAATGTTTAAATTTTCATAGAGCTATGTAGAAATAAAATAAATAAGTAAAGCCTATTCATGAGATGGTAAGTGTATGGAGTAAAAATAAAGCAAATGAGATGGATAGGGGTTTTGAAGGAGTGAAATAAGAATTCCAATATTAATAAGTTGGTCAAAGAAAGTTTCACTGAGAAGGCCTCATTTGATATAGACCCTGAAAGAAGAGAGGGGAAACCACGTGGATATCTTTAGAAGAGCAGTCCAAGCAAGGTCAAATGAAGTAAAGGTTGCCATTCAGAGTGTGTGGGCACTAAGGACTCATTTGATTTACTTAACCTTTTAGCTCAGGGCATAGGCTTTCAGCTTTACCACTACTGATACATTGGGGCCAGATAATTCTTGTTTTGTGGAGACTGTCCTGTGTGTTACAGGATGTCTACCAGCATCCTGTCTTCTACCTACTAGAAGCCAGCTAGTTGAGACAATCAAATATGTCTTCAAACACCAGCAAATGTCTCTTGGGGATCAAAACTGTGCCCATTGAGAACCACTGACTAGAAGAACATATAATGATGGCCAAATATATTTTTCTTTAATTGCACAGCCATCATTTGCTAGGCCTATAAAATGAAGAATAAATCCCTTTAGATTTTTTGGCCTCACTAAACACTCAGTTTGAACTCAGTGGGAAGAATTTCATGATAGATGACTTTTCTGTTTCTGAGATGATATTTATTTTTCCAGCTGTTCCACCCATTTCCATTGTGTAAGTTCTCTCAAGCTGTGACAAGGCTACAGAGTTCAGCCATGGCCATTTCAGAGAATTAGGCTGGTCCTCTCTAATGCAAATTCATCCAACAAAAGGAGCTTTGGAGAAGGTGGAAGCAGTGACAGGAAAAGACTCTGAGGACAGCCAGAACCCTTCACTCCACCATGTAACCTTGTTACCCTCAGTACCTTGCAAAGTTCAGAGGCAAAATCTGGACTGACAAACTGACTACTTAAAGCACAAGCACCATTCACAAAGATGACTTTTCAATCTTTAGGTGGTAGACTTCTATAAAACCCAGAGTCTAAAAGGCAGGTCAAGAACACAGAAAACTGTTCCCTGGGTAGCAGGAATCACAAAGCTATTAATATGTATGCCTAGAGATGCACAAACACAATTTCCATCAAAACCCTGACTCGCTTTGGATATATACAGACAAAAGATTACAAAATTTTGATATTCTTATATTAAACACATCCATCTGAAAATCATATTCAGTAAACTTAACAAGAAATTCCCCTGGATCCCATCCTTCCTTTCCTTATCAATTCTAACATATTCGATGCTTAACTTTTTGCTTCAACATATTATTGGAAAATATGTATTATTATTTTATGAGCATGTATTTTTAATTTACATAAATGGAATTTTTCACTGAGCTTCATTTTTAAGATTCACCTGCATTGCTACAAGCATTTCTAAGCAGTTGTTTCTAACTACTGCATAATGGTCAATTATTTCCAAAAGTTCATTACCATATACTTTTCCAGTGAGGCACATACCAGTAGCTTCCAATGCTGTACAAATAATGAAACAATGTACATGATCCTCTAAGTCTGCTAGCGGACCTACCTAAGAATTTTCTTGGGAAATATACATAGTAGAATGGCTGAACTATAGGTCGTATTTATTTAATTTGACAATGTAGCATTTGATTACTCTCAAGAATGGCTGCACCAGTAAGGCATGGTACCTCTATGACTGCTCCAAAATTTGGCTTATCCAGCTTCCTAAAAGTTGCCAATCCATTCTTATTATGAATTACTGTTAATTTATAATATTAATAAAAATTTTTGTGATTAGCTCTGTACTCTGAACAGCTCTACCAATGTCTTTTTTCACATTTTGGATTTCTAATTCTATAAGCTGAATGCTTCTCTATTAGAGATTATGTGTTTTTTCTTAATTTGTAATAGGTTATGGACAATTCTGTACCAATTACTTATCTATTCTAGACACTGTAAATATTATGGCCTCAAACATTCCTCAAAAACTGTGTCTATGGTGGTTGTTGGTGAACAGAAATCTTTGCTTCCAATGTAATACAAATTATAAAATAATTTATAATTATTCTGCTTTCTCCGCTTTTTATTCAGTAAACATATGATAACCATCTATGAAGTGGTGAAATCCAGGAAAGAGATTCTTAGTTGCACTCACTCACCCAGGGGTTATTAGTTGAGGAGAAAGAACCGTAATTGTAAATAAAGGCAGAATTAAGTGAAAGAAAGGTCAAAACACTGAAATTAGAATATAGGAATTGGAAAAGTATATATTAATGAAGATCAGCTTTGCTGAAGTTATACATGTGACAGAAAAAGACTAGATTCTTTTGCGAGAAGGGGAGGCATACTTTCCATGCCTCTCTTAGCTATCCTCCCAAATTTTCTATGTGTTTCTCTAGGGGAATGACAGCTCCTTAATCTTTTTCAAGAGCATTTATTGAGACAGACACTGTCTTGGAAGCCAGTGATGTGGATGACTAAGAAACATATCCTGCCTTAAGGTTACAGCAAGAAAACCTAGACACTTCTCTTTTCACTTCATGTACTGGGTTAGAAGGATCCTCAGTCTTATTCAAACTATTTAACTCTGAAATTCCACAGCTATACTTTTGGAATATATTCTGCCTATCTTAGCTACACCTTTTATAAAATAAACAACTATTCATTTAAATTATGTATTTGTTTCATTTAATATATCTGACTCCAAAAAGAAGATAGTTTAGATATAGTTAGAGAGTTATGAAAAGGCAGATAATAAATAAAATAAACTGGAAGGAGAATGATAAAGACTTGGAAAGAGAGTATTGACATAATCAGATTTTCATTTTAAAATGATTATTTACTACACTGTGAGATATGTTAGACTAATTATGCTTTTAAAGTAGTAGATAAGATCAGTGTAGGAAAGTAGGTATGAATATATATTAGCAATGCAGAGGACAGGCAAGGAGGTCTTTACTATGGAAATATCAACATAATGGAGAATATGCAGAAAGAGACCGATATGAGGATTAATTCACTAGCATTTTAAAAATTCATTACCACTTTGTATACCTTAGGATGAACTATGAATAATGACTTTCTATTTGTGATGTAGTCAGCTGATATCAAGAATATTATTTCATGTACTATTTTGCACAGTCTGCCATAAAAGTACCAAACAAAAAAATGGCATAAACATGAGAAATTTATGTTTTTACAGTTCTGCAGGGTGGAAGCTCAAAATCGAAGTGCTAGCAGGGTAAATTTCTAGAAAAGTCGGCCTCCCTGGCTTGCAAAAGGCACCCTTCTCCCTGTGTTTCCACATGTCCTTCCCTCTGTGGAAACATGGAAAGAGACTATGGTGTCACTTCCTCATCTTTTTAAAATATTATTTATATATCTCCTTATTTATTTTTTAATTGAATAAACTGGATATTCAAAATGGGGCTTGAAGTCGGAACCTCAGGATCCAGAGGCACAAGACATATGCAGTGAGCCAAATTGGTGTACCTATCCGTTCCTTATAAGTCCAATAATCCCTACATATTAAGGTCACAAAATGAACAACTTACTTCACATTATGTACTTAAGTAGTTCCACTAAGGAAAAGAAGTGGAGATGTTTCACAACATTAATAGAATTAGGATATAAAATACAAAAAAAATAAAAGATCATGGATCAGCAAGAAAATAAAAACAGGAGTACTATAGGCAAAATTCGATGAAAATGGCTAAAAGGGAGCGAAGATGGGAATGTCTACTCATAGACATGCACACATTTTCAAACACTATTGGAAGAAAAGGAGTAAGCAGGAAACACACACGAGAAGAATCAGAATCAAATGAAAACCTGGAAATTTCAGATGTCAGATGAGTTGCATAGCCACAGAACCACAAATGACTAAAAACGCAGTTCATAAGAGAGTTCCATTGCATTATTAGAATTAGATATCCAAAAACACATAAAACTTAGGACTACCAATGACAAACACCAATCCACGGAGCAAGGCCCTGATTGTCCGACCGCGATCACCAAACGGCAGCATCTGCACAGCCCTGAAACCTTCTCGGAGATACTAACGCGCGGGTGTCTCCGCACGTGCACACCCACCTGGAACGTCAGTCCCTAACCTGAGAATTCTATCCCGAAACGTTAAACAAAACCACGCACACGCCTGCCTGCTACTCCATCTTCCAAGAGAGACCACCTTTGCATCGGCTCCGTGGGACCTTAGCTCGTAAGAAGATAGCAGAGCGGGACCCAAAAGAGAGGTCCCTGTAGCAGCAACAGCTGAGCACGTGGGAGGGCTAGCAAATTCTCCAGCCCGCCTACCCCGACCTACCTGATGAGGAACGCAGAATGAAGCGCGGGGTCCAACATGCTTTGAGGCAAGAGATACAAGGATGCTTTCAGTGGCAGAGGAGGAGAAAACGATTCTCTTCCACGCTTGTCTTCAGTCTTCCAAGACTGAAAACTCCCACGATTCTGCCCCAACGGTCCCCCTCGGAAGCAAGGCACCGGAAATGCCTCCGGCCAGAGCAGTAAGCGAGGGATCGGGCTGCTGCAAGAGGGCAAGACGTAAGGTTCGGAGCATACTGTGCAGCCGGATTCATGCAAGGGGAATTCCAAACGCGTACAACCAAAAGCAAGACTCGATCGGCACAGCCAACACGCGCAGGCGCTCTTCCCGAATACCGTGGCTTGAGCTGCCACGGCGAAGCTGGCCAAGAGGTGACACGCACCGGAAAGGGCACAAGTGTTCGCCCATCACGGGCGGGAACACGAGGAAGCGGGAACCACCCACGAGAAGACACCAGAGTCCGTGGAATGCCTGGGGAGTCCAGAGGGCAGGGGAGTCGCAAAGCATCAGCCTGCCGGGGGGCTAAGACTGCAGGTTCAGGAGAGAGAGTTCCACCGCGTGGTCGGGATTAGGGCTCCAACGCGTAAACCTCGGGATTACCGATCGCCAAGGCCAAGGAGAGCGAGGCACTCTTCCCGAACGCTTTGGTTCAAGCAGCCACAGTGGAGACGGGGATGAGACACTCCGCACAGCGACGTGCGCCGAGGTGGCACACGTCACCCGTGGGAGGAGCAGGCGCCGCGCGACTCCGTGGGACTCCACGGGAGGCACGGCCATGTCCACACATCAGGCCAGCAGGAAGGAATCCGCACGCTGGAAGAAAGGAGAGCAACAGATAGCGAGCGAGGTCTTGGCCTACGTGTCGCTAGGAAACACCGCCTCGCAGGAACTACCTCTATGATTCGATGAGAACCACCCCGGATCGGCACAGCCGCTTCTCTTCCACAAACCCGGAAACTTGCTGCCCAGGGCTGCGAAACCAACGCATCGCGCCACCCCGTTTCGCCCCAAACAACGTTTCCGCATGGCCCATGGGACCGGCCGCTTGCCAACGATACAGGCTTGGGGGGGCTGGTCTGTGGGTCAGATGAGCACTTTCCTCCCCACTTGACACAACTCCTTGAGCTTAGAGAACACACACGCGTCAACGAGGTACCACCGAAAATCCCGGTTCCCTTTGGAATTGTATTCTTCTCTTGAAATGGAATCCTGTTACTCCATTTCCAGGAGAGGAAAACAAATGCTGAGATACCTGCTATCCGGGTGCTCCTGACACTAAGGGCACTCAGACCCTGTGCCCTCAGGACTGTCCAGCTTCCTAACCCACCTGTGTGGATTCGGTTCCAGCATCATGCCCCTTCCCACACAAGCCCCAGAAGAGACACGAAGACTGGCCCAATGCAGCAGCAGTCAATGTCCTCGAGGCACTCAAGAGAAACACAGAACGTCCCCGAGCACACCCAGACACACACACACACCCAGACACACACACACACCCAGACACACACACACCCAGACACACACACACACACACACACACACACACACACACACACACACATTCTCTCTCCTCTCATGTACTGGGTCGGATACTGTGGGGGCGGGGCACAGGACCAGCAATCTGAGTTCTACCAAGCCTCCCAGGTGATCGCGATGCATGGTCCCTCTAGACGTACAGCCCCGAATGGCACGGGAGCAACCACTTACTGGGCCACTGTGACCAACGAAGAGGATCCTCCTCCGGCCACGCGAGTTTCTGAGCCTCTGGAGCAGCTGAGATCACCTCGCCACCTCGTTCTAGAAGCCCGAAGATTGCAGGCGAATCCACCACGAGTGGGACCACCTGGTCATTGTCAGACGTGTCCATAATGGGTCTTCTCCAATGTTCCCTTGCAGCGGACATCCCCACGGCCATCTGTGGACGGCGGCCTTACTCCGAGAGTCTCTTTTCCTGCAGAGGTTTGCACACCACTCACTGTGCCTGCAGTGAGTTGAGTGCCGGGCTGGCCCTCGAGCGCGCACCTGTCTGAAGCCCCCAGCATTCCGCTTGAGACGAAGGCAAGTCCCTGTTGCTCCTTCCGTCCTGGGCTTGGGGGAAGTGCCTGATAGAGTGTCCACGGTCAGAAAAGTGTCTTTGCCCCACCTTGCTGCACGTCGGCTCTTCGACGTCCCTTCGTTGAGCGAGGAGGGAATGCCCGCAGGACGCCTTCTGGCCAGGTTCTGGCACGACTGTCCGGCACCTCACTTCCGAATACGGGAACCGAACGCTCCCCGACGTCTGCGTTCCGCCTCGGCAGGGCTCTCTCTGGCCAGATGCTCGCGCAGACGGACCGTTGCTTTCAACGTCCAGTTCGATGCAGGCTTTCGGGGTTACGTTGGACCCGCGAGACCCTCGTGCGCAACGCCTCTAGCTGTGGGCAATCTGGGTGAGTGCCATGTCCTTTCTGAGAGGCGAGGACACCCCGGGAGAGCAGAGGAGACAGGGCCTCCACTGACCACAAAGCAGCAGTGGCTGCATACTGCTGTGGCCTCAGATGGACCGTGGACGAGACGATTCCCTGCCCGCAAGGCCATCCGCCAGGCACCTCCACGTGGGGTGAAACCTCCTCCTCATCGTGCCCAAGAGCACAGGTTCTGGGCCCTCGCTCTCTCATAAGTCCCAGTCGGAGCTCTGACCCTTGTTTCGCCTTTGGCCCGAGGAAGCGCCTTTCAGACCCTCAGGTCCTAATACGGGCACACGGGACATATTTCAAGACCTTCGCCTCGAAGAGAAACTGAAAGGAGATGCAAAAGAAGAGCCTCAGTGCGACGTGTGGTCCGCAACATTGTAGCTCTCGTCGCTCGTCACCTAGCCACCCTTGAGACTCTCACTACACCTCTCAAAGGACGGTGAGGGAGCTCCGCCAGTTTTCCTCAGAAGGTAAGGCCCCCAAAACAGGAGTCACGTGAACGGGAAATTCTCTCCACTGAGAAATTGGACAGTGCCCATCCATGAAAGGCACACTTCCGGGAAGACCTCAGGAATCAGAGAATTTTATGGGGCTGTGTGTGGAGATGTGGGTGTGGATGTGTGGGCGTGCGTGCCTGCGTGCCTGCGTGCGTGCGTGTCTGCGAGCGTGCCTGTGTCCCTCCGTCTGTCTGAATGTGTGTCTGTCTGTCTGAATGTCTGTCAGCCTGTCTCTCTTGGGGTTTAAACTCTTCCTGCTCTTCTCTCTTCAGAGTCAGAGCAACTGTTTTGCCCTGGCATATTCAGACTTTACCTCGCGGCGCAAAGCAGTGATTCTCAAAGTGTGGTCCTCGGGTCAGCGATACCTGGGCACCTCTTACCTATAGAAATGCTCACGCTATCCACCCAGACTTACCCAAGGGGACACTCGGAGGGAGGAGACGGGCACCCACAATGTGGGACTCGAAACGCACCCAGGGAGTCTAACGAGGGCCAAGCTGGAGGTAATTCCTTCTCCTTTAACGCGTTTTCGGTCCATCTCATCTGCTCATACGAGTCCTCCGGGAAGTCAATAAGAGAGAAAAGAAAAGAAAGAAAGCATGTTTTTGTTTGTTTCATTGATTGATCGATTTTGTTCCGATTTGCTCCCCCACGCTGACATGTTGGTTGCCTTGACGGGTGGTGTCCCAGGGGGCCAGGTGTATGGGCCGCTCGTGCTGGGAATCTCACCCCTAGGAGGTTTGAGCGCCTCTGCTCTCTGCCTACCCTGGCCAAGCGTGCATTTACACAGTAGGGAAAAGGCCTTATGTCCAGAAATCTCACGAGAACACCTCAGGCCGGCCCGTCTCTTGGCCTCGACCGGACAGGGTTGAGAAACAGATTCCTGCCCACCCCACCGCCTCCCCCACCCAGGGTATGGGGGGTGGGGGAAGCGTCAGCGTCAGCCCTCCATACAATTCCGCGTAATCCGTGCACACATGCCACACAGCATCAAGGATGTACATATGTGAATTGAATTGAACTGGACCGAATCGAAACCCCTACTTCCCAGTACTCGCTTGGGCTCCCACAGGAACTCTTGCATTGCTCAAGGCCATGGCGAGACTGTGGGCTACTCTGTTGTTCCGCCTGACACTGGGCCCTCAGATCCTGGTTCAGGAATCTCTGGGTTCTCGATACAGCTACGCTGGTCTGCTGCTCCCCTGGCTTCCCTTTCCACCGGAGCCTCGTGCGCCCGACTCGCGGTCCCCCACAGGGCGACGGGTCACACTGGCCTACACAGTGTCGCCTCTTCACGTGTTAAACGTGCACACTCCAGGGCCCACTCACACCTCCTGAGCCTTAAACACGGAGTGTGCAGGAAGGGGTCCAGCATTCCTCTTTCCACCACCACAGTGCCCGCGCCTCTCGGAGAAACAACCGTTCCCCACGTGGGAGAACACTTACTGTGCCAGTTTGAACGCGCAGGGGGTTCACCGATCCTGTCGTCGGAGGCACGGGAGCGGTCGGCGCGCGTCCTCCCCTCCTTCTACGGGCCTCCGGGGGGGGCACGCGCCAATGGCCACCCACGGAACTTTCTGCAGTTCCCTCTGCGTTTTGGAACCTCCGGCTCGTTCTCAGACAAAATGTTACCGAAGGTTGACCTCCCACGCCTAGCGGCATCCCAATTTTGACCGGGGATCTCTGGTCTAGGGGCTTTCCCGAGGTCACTTCTTTGCTGTGAGAAGACTCGAAGCCACTCACTCCCTCCCTCCCTCGCCCACTCGCTGTGTCTGCTACGAGTGTAACTCGGGGCTGGCCTCGCTGGGACAAACTTCCTGAAGCCTCCTGCTCTGGGCCTCAAACGACGGGCGAGCAGGTGGATGCCCTTCCTTTCTCACGTGGGTGGAGAAGGGACCCGCTGCGCAGAAAGAACCCTCTCCAGTGGTTCTTTCAAGTTAGTCCGCATCGGCCCTTCTCTGTCCCCGGGTGGAGACGTAAGCTATCGCCTCCACAACCCGTCGGGGTCGGGTCCGTCGCAAGATGACCCAAAACCTCCCTTTCAAACAGGAAGGCGCCTGCCACTTACGCTTGTGGCTCTAGGAGTATGGGGCCAAAGTGTCACGGGGGAGGTGCCGTTGCTTCCCGAATGCAGAGCAACCCACCATTTGATGGGCCTGACTGACCCACTGTACCCTCACAACAAATGGGTTCGAACTAACGGTGTGCACGGAACAGGTTTCTACCGGCCCCAAGACACAGAGAGACATGCCTGAAACTACCACAGGCAGCAGTGGCTGCCTACTGCTGTGGCCTCAGAGGGCCCATGGAAAATGCGTCTCCCCGGGCGCCCGTAGAAGAGGCCACGCATATCCGCCAGCCACGACCCAGCCTCCTCATCGTGTTCAGAGCCACGTGTTTGGCGTCCTCCTTTCCTGGGGCTCTAGGCCAGCGGCGGCCGCCGTTTCTCCCTGCGGCCTGAAGGAAGTCTTTTGCTTTTGAACCTCGGTTCCCTGATTGCCGGACGGGTCACACTCCCATCCAGTCCCCAAGCGGTGAGGCTGAAAGGAGAAGACAAATCATAGCATTACTCTGACGCCTGGCCCAAAACAGGGCAGCTCTCAGTATCTGTCCCGCCACCAGACCTCAGACTCAGTGGAAAGATCTCAAGGGAAGACGGAGCTAGGCCCTGGTTGTCCGACCGCGATCACCAAACGGCAGCATCTGCACAGCCCTGAAACCTTCTCGGAGATACTAACGCGCGGGTGTCTCCGCACGTGCACACCCACCTGGAACGTCAGTCCCTAACCTGAGAATTCTATCCCGAAACGTTAAACAAAACCACGCACACGCCTGCCTGCTACTCCATCTTCCAAGAGAGACCACCTTTGCATCGGCTCCGTGGGACCTTAGCTCGTAAGAAGATAGCAGAGCGGGACCCAAAAGAGAGGTCCCTGTAGCAGCAACAGCTGAGCACGTGGGAGGGCTAGCAAATTCTCCAGCCCGCCTACCCCGACCTACCTGATGAGGAACGCAGAATGAAGCGCGGGGTCCAACATGCTTTGAGGCAAGAGATACAAGGATGCTTTCAGTGGCAGAGGAGGAGAAAACGATTCTCTTCCACGCTTGTCTTCAGTCTTCCAAGACTGAAAACTCCCACGATTCTGCCCCAACGGTCCCCCTCGGAAGCAAGGCACCGGAAATGCCTCCGGCCAGAGCAGTAAGCGAGGGATCGGGCTGCTGCAAGAGGGCAAGACGTAAGGTTCGGAGCATACTGTGCAGCCGGATTCATGCAAGGGGAATTCCAAACGCGTACAACCAAAAGCAAGACTCGATCGGCACAGCCAACACGCGCAGGCGCTCTTCCCGAATACCGTGGCTTGAGCTGCCACGGCGAAGCTGGCCAAGAGGTGACACGCACCGGAAAGGGCACAAGTGTTCGCCCATCACGGGCGGGAACACGAGGAAGCGGGAACCACCCACGAGAAGACACCAGAGTCCGTGGAATGCCTGGGGAGTCCAGAGGGCAGGGGAGTCGCAAAGCATCAGCCTGCCGGGGGGCTAAGACTGCAGGTTCAGGAGAGAGAGTTCCACCGCGTGGTCGGGATTAGGGCTCCAACGCGTAAACCTCGGGATTACCGATCGCCAAGGCCAAGGAGAGCGAGGCACTCTTCCCGAACGCTTTGGTTCAAGCAGCCACAGTGGAGACGGGGATGAGACACTCCGCACAGCGACGTGCGCCGAGGTGGCACACGTCACCCGTGGGAGGAGCAGGCGCCGCGCGACTCCGTGGGACTCCACGGGAGGCACGGCCATGTCCACACATCAGGCCAGCAGGAAGGAATCCGCACGCTGGAAGAAAGGAGAGCAACAGATAGCGAGCGAGGTCTTGGCCTACGTGTCGCTAGGAAACACCGCCTCGCAGGAACTACCTCTATGATTCGATGAGAACCACCCCGGATCGGCACAGCCGCTTCTCTTCCACAAACCCGGAAACTTGCTGCCCAGGGCTGCGAAACCAACGCATCGCGCCACCCCGTTTCGCCCCAAACAACGTTTCCGCATGGCCCATGGGACCGGCCGCTTGCCAACGATACAGGCTTGGGGGGGCTGGTCTGTGGGTCAGATGAGCACTTTCCTCCCCACTTGACACAACTCCTTGAGCTTAGAGAACACACACGCGTCAACGAGGTACCACCGAAAATCCCGGTTCCCTTTGGAATTGTATTCTTCTCTTGAAATGGAATCCTGTTACTCCATTTCCAGGAGAGGAAAACAAATGCTGAGATACCTGCTATCCGGGTGCTCCTGACACTAAGGGCACTCAGACCCTGTGCCCTCAGGACTGTCCAGCTTCCTAACCCACCTGTGTGGATTCGGTTCCAGCATCATGCCCCTTCCCACACAAGCCCCAGAAGAGACACGAAGACTGGCCCAATGCAGCAGCAGTCAATGTCCTCGAGGCACTCAAGAGAAACACAGAACGTCCCCGAGCACACCCAGACACACACACACACCCAGACACACACACACACCCAGACACACACACACCCAGACACACACACACACACACACACACACACACACACACACACATTCTCTCTCCTCTCATGTACTGGGTCGGATACTGTGGGGGCGGGGCACAGGACCAGCAATCTGAGTTCTACCAAGCCTCCCAGGTGATCGCGATGCATGGTCCCTCTAGACGTACAGCCCCGAATGGCACGGGAGCAACCACTTACTGGGCCACTGTGACCAACGAAGAGGATCCTCCTCCGGCCACGCGAGTTTCTGAGCCTCTGGAGCAGCTGAGATCACCTCGCCACCTCGTTCTAGAAGCCCGAAGATTGCAGGCGAATCCACCACGAGTGGGACCACCTGGTCATTGTCAGACGTGTCCATAATGGGTCTTCTCCAATGTTCCCTTGCAGCGGACATCCCCACGGCCATCTGTGGACGGCGGCCTTACTCCGAGAGTCTCTTTTCCTGCAGAGGTTTGCACACCACTCACTGTGCCTGCAGTGAGTTGAGTGCCGGGCTGGCCCTCGAGCGCGCACCTGTCTGAAGCCCCCAGCATTCCGCTTGAGACGAAGGCAAGTCCCTGTTGCTCCTTCCGTCCTGGGCTTGGGGGAAGTGCCTGATAGAGTGTCCACGGTCAGAAAAGTGTCTTTGCCCCACCTTGCTGCACGTCGGCTCTTCGACGTCCCTTCGTTGAGCGAGGAGGGAATGCCCGCAGGACGCCTTCTGGCCAGGTTCTGGCACGACTGTCCGGCACCTCACTTCCGAATACGGGAACCGAACGCTCCCCGACGTCTGCGTTCCGCCTCGGCAGGGCTCTCTCTGGCCAGATGCTCGCGCAGACGGACCGTTGCTTTCAACGTCCAGTTCGATGCAGGCTTTCGGGGTTACGTTGGACCCGCGAGACCCTCGTGCGCAACGCCTCTAGCTGTGGGCAATCTGGGTGAGTGCCATGTCCTTTCTGAGAGGCGAGGACACCCCGGGAGAGCAGAGGAGACAGGGCCTCCACTGACCACAAAGCAGCAGTGGCTGCATACTGCTGTGGCCTCAGATGGACCGTGGACGAGACGATTCCCTGCCCGCAAGGCCATCCGCCAGGCACCTCCACGTGGGGTGAAACCTCCTCCTCATCGTGCCCAAGAGCACAGGTTCTGGGCCCTCGCTCTCTCATAAGTCCCAGTCGGAGCTCTGACCCTTGTTTCGCCTTTGGCCCGAGGAAGCGCCTTTCAGACCCTCAGGTCCTAATACGGGCACACGGGACATATTTCAAGACCTTCGCCTCGAAGAGAAACTGAAAGGAGATGCAAAAGAAGAGCCTCAGTGCGACGTGTGGTCCGCAACATTGTAGCTCTCGTCGCTCGTCACCTAGCCACCCTTGAGACTCTCACTACACCTCTCAAAGGACGGTGAGGGAGCTCCGCCAGTTTTCCTCAGAAGGTAAGGCCCCCAAAACAGGAGTCACGTGAACGGGAAATTCTCTCCACTGAGAAATTGGACAGTGCCCATCCATGAAAGGCACACTTCCGGGAAGACCTCAGGAATCAGAGAATTTTATGGGGCTGTGTGTGGAGATGTGGGTGTGGATGTGTGGGCGTGCGTGCCTGCGTGCCTGCGTGCGTGCGTGTCTGCGAGCGTGCCTGTGTCCCTCCGTCTGTCTGAATGTGTGTCTGTCTGTCTGAATGTCTGTCAGCCTGTCTCTCTTGGGGTTTAAACTCTTCCTGCTCTTCTCTCTTCAGAGTCAGAGCAACTGTTTTGCCCTGGCATATTCAGACTTTACCTCGCGGCGCAAAGCAGTGATTCTCAAAGTGTGGTCCTCGGGTCAGCGATACCTGGGCACCTCTTACCTATAGAAATGCTCACGCTATCCACCCAGACTTACCCAAGGGGACACTCGGAGGGAGGAGACGGGCACCCACAATGTGGGACTCGAAACGCACCCAGGGAGTCTAACGAGGGCCAAGCTGGAGGTAATTCCTTCTCCTTTAACGCGTTTTCGGTCCATCTCATCTGCTCATACGAGTCCTCCGGGAAGTCAATAAGAGAGAAAAGAAAAGAAAGAAAGCATGTTTTTGTTTGTTTCATTGATTGATCGATTTTGTTCCGATTTGCTCCCCCACGCTGACATGTTGGTTGCCTTGACGGGTGGTGTCCCAGGGGGCCAGGTGTATGGGCCGCTCGTGCTGGGAATCTCACCCCTAGGAGGTTTGAGCGCCTCTGCTCTCTGCCTACCCTGGCCAAGCGTGCATTTACACAGTAGGGAAAAGGCCTTATGTCCAGAAATCTCACGAGAACACCTCAGGCCGGCCCGTCTCTTGGCCTCGACCGGACAGGGTTGAGAAACAGATTCCTGCCCACCCCACCGCCTCCCCCACCCAGGGTATGGGGGGTGGGGGAAGCGTCAGCGTCAGCCCTCCATACAATTCCGCGTAATCCGTGCACACATGCCACACAGCATCAAGGATGTACATATGTGAATTGAATTGAACTGGACCGAATCGAAACCCCTACTTCCCAGTACTCGCTTGGGCTCCCACAGGAACTCTTGCATTGCTCAAGGCCATGGCGAGACTGTGGGCTACTCTGTTGTTCCGCCTGACACTGGGCCCTCAGATCCTGGTTCAGGAATCTCTGGGTTCTCGATACAGCTACGCTGGTCTGCTGCTCCCCTGGCTTCCCTTTCCACCGGAGCCTCGTGCGCCCGACTCGCGGTCCCCCACAGGGCGACGGGTCACACTGGCCTACACAGTGTCGCCTCTTCACGTGTTAAACGTGCACACTCCAGGGCCCACTCACACCTCCTGAGCCTTAAACACGGAGTGTGCAGGAAGGGGTCCAGCATTCCTCTTTCCACCACCACAGTGCCCGCGCCTCTCGGAGAAACAACCGTTCCCCACGTGGGAGAACACTTACTGTGCCAGTTTGAACGCGCAGGGGGTTCACCGATCCTGTCGTCGGAGGCACGGGAGCGGTCGGCGCGCGTCCTCCCCTCCTTCTACGGGCCTCCGGGGGGGGCACGCGCCAATGGCCACCCACGGAACTTTCTGCAGTTCCCTCTGCGTTTTGGAACCTCCGGCTCGTTCTCAGACAAAATGTTACCGAAGGTTGACCTCCCACGCCTAGCGGCATCCCAATTTTGACCGGGGATCTCTGGTCTAGGGGCTTTCCCGAGGTCACTTCTTTGCTGTGAGAAGACTCGAAGCCACTCACTCCCTCCCTCCCTCGCCCACTCGCTGTGTCTGCTACGAGTGTAACTCGGGGCTGGCCTCGCTGGGACAAACTTCCTGAAGCCTCCTGCTCTGGGCCTCAAACGACGGGCGAGCAGGTGGATGCCCTTCCTTTCTCACGTGGGTGGAGAAGGGACCCGCTGCGCAGAAAGAACCCTCTCCAGTGGTTCTTTCAAGTTAGTCCGCATCGGCCCTTCTCTGTCCCCGGGTGGAGACGTAAGCTATCGCCTCCACAACCCGTCGGGGTCGGGTCCGTCGCAAGATGACCCAAAACCTCCCTTTCAAACAGGAAGGCGCCTGCCACTTACGCTTGTGGCTCTAGGAGTATGGGGCCAAAGTGTCACGGGGGAGGTGCCGTTGCTTCCCGAATGCAGAGCAACCCACCATTTGATGGGCCTGACTGACCCACTGTACCCTCACAACAAATGGGTTCGAACTAACGGTGTGCACGGAACAGGTTTCTACCGGCCCCAAGACACAGAGAGACATGCCTGAAACTACCACAGGCAGCAGTGGCTGCCTACTGCTGTGGCCTCAGAGGGCCCATGGAAAATGCGTCTCCCCGGGCGCCCGTAGAAGAGGCCACGCATATCCGCCAGCCACGACCCAGCCTCCTCATCGTGTTCAGAGCCACGTGTTTGGCGTCCTCCTTTCCTGGGGCTCTAGGCCAGCGGCGGCCGCCGTTTCTCCCTGCGGCCTGAAGGAAGTCTTTTGCTTTTGAACCTCGGTTCCCTGATTGCCGGACGGGTCACACTCCCATCCAGTCCCCAAGCGGTGAGGCTGAAAGGAGAAGACAAATCATAGCATTACTCTGACGCCTGGCCCAAAACAGGGCAGCTCTCAGTATCTGTCCCGCCACCAGACCTCAGACTCAGTGGAAAGATCTCAAGGGAAGACGGAGCTAGGCCCTGGTTGTCCGACCGCGATCACCAAACGGCAGCATCTGCACAGCCCTGAAACCTTCTCGGAGATACTAACGCGCGGGTGTCTCCGCACGTGCACACCCACCTGGAACGTCAGTCCCTAACCTGAGAATTCTATCCCGAAACGTTAAACAAAACCACGCACACGCCTGCCTGCTACTCCATCTTCCAAGAGAGACCACCTTTGCATCGGCTCCGTGGGACCTTAGCTCGTAAGAAGATAGCAGAGCGGGACCCAAAAGAGAGGTCCCTGTAGCAGCAACAGCTGAGCACGTGGGAGGGCTAGCAAATTCTCCAGCCCGCCTACCCCGACCTACCTGATGAGGAACGCAGAATGAAGCGCGGGGTCCAACATGCTTTGAGGCAAGAGATACAAGGATGCTTTCAGTGGCAGAGGAGGAGAAAACGATTCTCTTCCACGCTTGTCTTCAGTCTTCCAAGACTGAAAACTCCCACGATTCTGCCCCAACGGTCCCCCTCGGAAGCAAGGCACCGGAAATGCCTCCGGCCAGAGCAGTAAGCGAGGGATCGGGCTGCTGCAAGAGGGCAAGACGTAAGGTTCGGAGCATACTGTGCAGCCGGATTCATGCAAGGGGAATTCCAAACGCGTACAACCAAAAGCAAGACTCGATCGGCACAGCCAACACGCGCAGGCGCTCTTCCCGAATACCGTGGCTTGAGCTGCCACGGCGAAGCTGGCCAAGAGGTGACACGCACCGGAAAGGGCACAAGTGTTCGCCCATCACGGGCGGGAACACGAGGAAGCGGGAACCACCCACGAGAAGACACCAGAGTCCGTGGAATGCCTGGGGAGTCCAGAGGGCAGGGGAGTCGCAAAGCATCAGCCTGCCGGGGGGCTAAGACTGCAGGTTCAGGAGAGAGAGTTCCACCGCGTGGTCGGGATTAGGGCTCCAACGCGTAAACCTCGGGATTACCGATCGCCAAGGCCAAGGAGAGCGAGGCACTCTTCCCGAACGCTTTGGTTCAAGCAGCCACAGTGGAGACGGGGATGAGACACTCCGCACAGCGACGTGCGCCGAGGTGGCACACGTCACCCGTGGGAGGAGCAGGCGCCGCGCGACTCCGTGGGACTCCACGGGAGGCACGGCCATGTCCACACATCAGGCCAGCAGGAAGGAATCCGCACGCTGGAAGAAAGGAGAGCAACAGATAGCGAGCGAGGTCTTGGCCTACGTGTCGCTAGGAAACACCGCCTCGCAGGAACTACCTCTATGATTCGATGAGAACCACCCCGGATCGGCACAGCCGCTTCTCTTCCACAAACCCGGAAACTTGCTGCCCAGGGCTGCGAAACCAACGCATCGCGCCACCCCGTTTCGCCCCAAACAACGTTTCCGCATGGCCCATGGGACCGGCCGCTTGCCAACGATACAGGCTTGGGGGGGCTGGTCTGTGGGTCAGATGAGCACTTTCCTCCCCACTTGACACAACTCCTTGAGCTTAGAGAACACACACGCGTCAACGAGGTACCACCGAAAATCCCGGTTCCCTTTGGAATTGTATTCTTCTCTTGAAATGGAATCCTGTTACTCCATTTCCAGGAGAGGAAAACAAATGCTGAGATACCTGCTATCCGGGTGCTCCTGACACTAAGGGCACTCAGACCCTGTGCCCTCAGGACTGTCCAGCTTCCTAACCCACCTGTGTGGATTCGGTTCCAGCATCATGCCCCTTCCCACACAAGCCCCAGAAGAGACACGAAGACTGGCCCAATGCAGCAGCAGTCAATGTCCTCGAGGCACTCAAGAGAAACACAGAACGTCCCCGAGCACACCCAGACACACACACACACCCAGACACACACACACACCCAGACACACACACACCCAGACACACACACACACACACACACACACACACACACACACACACTCTCTCTCCTCTCATGTACTGGGTCGGATACTGTGGGGGCGGGGCACAGGACCAGCAATCTGAGTTCTACCAAGCCTCCCAGGTGATCGCGATGCATGGTCCCTCTAGACGTACAGCCCCGAATGGCACGGGAGCAACCACTTACTGGGCCACTGTGACCAACGAAGAGGATCCTCCTCCGGCCACGCGAGTTTCTGAGCCTCTGGAGCAGCTGAGATCACCTCGCCACCTCGTTCTAGAAGCCCGAAGATTGCAGGCGAATCCACCACGAGTGGGACCACCTGGTCATTGTCAGACGTGTCCATAATGGGTCTTCTCCAATGTTCCCTTGCAGCGGACATCCCCACGGCCATCTGTGGACGGCGGCCTTACTCCGAGAGTCTCTTTTCCTGCAGAGGTTTGCACACCACTCACTGTGCCTGCAGTGAGTTGAGTGCCGGGCTGGCCCTCGAGCGCGCACCTGTCTGAAGCCCCCAGCATTCCGCTTGAGACGAAGGCAAGTCCCTGTTGCTCCTTCCGTCCTGGGCTTGGGGGAAGTGCCTGATAGAGTGTCCACGGTCAGAAAAGTGTCTTTGCCCCACCTTGCTGCACGTCGGCTCTTCGACGTCCCTTCGTTGAGCGAGGAGGGAATGCCCGCAGGACGCCTTCTGGCCAGGTTCTGGCACGACTGTCCGGCACCTCACTTCCGAATACGGGAACCGAACGCTCCCCGACGTCTGCGTTCCGCCTCGGCAGGGCTCTCTCTGGCCAGATGCTCGCGCAGACGGACCGTTGCTTTCAACGTCCAGTTCGATGCAGGCTTTCGGGGTTACGTTGGACCCGCGAGACCCTCGTGCGCAACGCCTCTAGCTGTGGGCAATCTGGGTGAGTGCCATGTCCTTTCTGAGAGGCGAGGACACCCCGGGAGAGCAGAGGAGACAGGGCCTCCACTGACCACAAAGCAGCAGTGGCTGCATACTGCTGTGGCCTCAGATGGACCGTGGACGAGACGATTCCCTGCCCGCAAGGCCATCCGCCAGGCACCTCCACGTGGGGTGAAACCTCCTCCTCATCGTGCCCAAGAGCACAGGTTCTGGGCCCTCGCTCTCTCATAAGTCCCAGTCGGAGCTCTGACCCTTGTTTCGCCTTTGGCCCGAGGAAGCGCCTTTCAGACCCTCAGGTCCTAATACGGGCACACGGGACATATTTCAAGACCTTCGCCTCGAAGAGAAACTGAAAGGAGATGCAAAAGAAGAGCCTCAGTGCGACGTGTGGTCCGCAACATTGTAGCTCTCGTCGCTCGTCACCTAGCCACCCTTGAGACTCTCACTACACCTCTCAAAGGACGGTGAGGGAGCTCCGCCAGTTTTCCTCAGAAGGTAAGGCCCCCAAAACAGGAGTCACGTGAACGGGAAATTCTCTCCACTGAGAAATTGGACAGTGCCCATCCATGAAAGGCACACTTCCGGGAAGACCTCAGGAATCAGAGAATTTTATGGGGCTGTGTGTGGAGATGTGGGTGTGGATGTGTGTGCGTGCGTGCCTGCGTGCCTGCGTGCGTGCGTGTCTGCGAGCGTGCCTGTGTCCCTCCGTCTGTCTGAATGTGTGTCTGTCTGTCTGAATGTCTGTCAGCCTGTCTCTCTTGGGGTTTAAACTCTTCCTGCTCTTCTCTCTTCAGAGTCAGAGCAACTGTTTTGCCCTGGCATATTCAGACTTTACCTCGCGGCGCAAAGCAGTGATTCTCAAAGTGTGGTCCTCGGGTCAGCGATACCTGGGCACCTCTTACCTATAGAAATGCTCACGCTATCCACCCAGACTTACCCAAGGGGACACTCGGAGGGAGGAGACGGGCACCCACAATGTGGGACTCGAAACGCACCCAGGGAGTCTAACGAGGGCCAAGCTGGAGGTAATTCCTTCTCCTTTAACGCGTTTTCGGTCCATCTCATCTGCTCATACGAGTCCTCCGGGAAGTCAATAAGAGAGAAAAGAAAAGAAAGAAAGCATGTTTTTGTTTGTTTCATTGATTGATCGATTTTGTTCCGATTTGCTCCCCCACGCTGACATGTTGGTTGCCTTGACGGGTGGTGTCCCAGGGGGCCAGGTGTATGGGCCGCTCGTGCTGGGAATCTCACCCCTAGGAGGTTTGAGCGCCTCTGCTCTCTGCCTACCCTGGCCAAGCGTGCATTTACACAGTAGGGAAAAGGCCTTATGTCCAGAAATCTCACGAGAACACCTCAGGCCGGCCCGTCTCTTGGCCTCGACCGGACAGGGTTGAGAAACAGATTCCTGCCCACCCCACCGCCTCCCCCACCCAGGGTATGGGGGGTGGGGGAAGCGTCAGCGTCAGCCCTCCATACAATTCCGCGTAATCCGTGCACACATGCCACACAGCATCAAGGATGTACATATGTGAATTGAATTGAACTGGACCGAATCGAAACCCCTACTTCCCAGTACTCGCTTGGGCTCCCACAGGAACTCTTGCATTGCTCAAGGCCATGGCGAGACTGTGGGCTACTCTGTTGTTCCGCCTGACACTGGGCCCTCAGATCCTGGTTCAGGAATCTCTGGGTTCTCGATACAGCTACGCTGGTCTGCTGCTCCCCTGGCTTCCCTTTCCACCGGAGCCTCGTGCGCCCGACTCGCGGTCCCCCACAGGGCGACGGGTCACACTGGCCTACACAGTGTCGCCTCTTCACGTGTTAAACGTGCACACTCCAGGGCCCACTCACACCTCCTGAGCCTTAAACACGGAGTGTGCAGGAAGGGGTCCAGCATTCCTCTTTCCACCACCACAGTGCCCGCGCCTCTCGGAGAAACAACCGTTCCCCACGTGGGAGAACACTTACTGTGCCAGTTTGAACGCGCAGGGGGTTCACCGATCCTGTCGTCGGAGGCACGGGAGCGGTCGGCGCGCGTCCTCCCCTCCTTCTACGGGCCTCCGGGGGGGGCACGCGCCAATGGCCACCCACGGAACTTTCTGCAGTTCCCTCTGCGTTTTGGAACCTCCGGCTCGTTCTCAGACAAAATGTTACCGAAGGTTGACCTCCCACGCCTAGCGGCATCCCAATTTTGACCGGGGATCTCTGGTCTAGGGGCTTTCCCGAGGTCACTTCTTTGCTGTGAGAAGACTCGAAGCCACTCACTCCCTCCCTCCCTCGCCCACTCGCTGTGTCTGCTACGAGTGTAACTCGGGGCTGGCCTCGCTGGGACAAACTTCCTGAAGCCTCCTGCTCTGGGCCTCAAACGACGGGCGAGCAGGTGGATGCCCTTCCTTTCTCACGTGGGTGGAGAAGGGACCCGCTGCGCAGAAAGAACCCTCTCCAGTGGTTCTTTCAAGTTAGTCCGCATCGGCCCTTCTCTGTCCCCGGGTGGAGACGTAAGCTATCGCCTCCACAACCCGTCGGGGTCGGGTCCGTCGCAAGATGACCCAAAACCTCCCTTTCAAACAGGAAGGCGCCTGCCACTTACGCTTGTGGCTCTAGGAGTATGGGGCCAAAGTGTCACGGGGGAGGTGCCGTTGCTTCCCGAATGCAGAGCAACCCACCATTTGATGGGCCTGACTGACCCACTGTACCCTCACAACAAATGGGTTCGAACTAACGGTGTGCACGGAACAGGTTTCTACCGGCCCCAAGACACAGAGAGACATGCCTGAAACTACCACAGGCAGCAGTGGCTGCCTACTGCTGTGGCCTCAGAGGGCCCATGGAAAATGCGTCTCCCCGGGCGCCCGTAGAAGAGGCCACGCATATCCGCCAGCCACGACCCAGCCTCCTCATCGTGTTCAGAGCCACGTGTTTGGCGTCCTCCTTTCCTGGGGCTCTAGGCCAGCGGCGGCCGCCGTTTCTCCCTGCGGCCTGAAGGAAGTCTTTTGCTTTTGAACCTCGGTTCCCTGATTGCCGGACGGGTCACACTCCCATCCAGTCCCCAAGCGGTGAGGCTGAAAGGAGAAGACAAATCATAGCATTACTCTGACGCCTGGCCCAAAACAGGGCAGCTCTCAGTATCTGTCCCGCCACCAGACCTCAGACTCAGTGGAAAGATCTCAAGGGAAGACGGAGCTAGGCCCTGGTTGTCCGACCGCGATCACCAAACGGCAGCATCTGCACAGCCCTGAAACCTTCTCGGAGATACTAACGCGCGGGTGTCTCCGCACGTGCACACCCACCTGGAACGTCAGTCCCTAACCTGAGAATTCTATCCCGAAACGTTAAACAAAACCACGCACACGCCTGCCTGCTACTCCATCTTCCAAGAGAGACCACCTTTGCATCGGCTCCGTGGGACCTTAGCTCGTAAGAAGATAGCAGAGCGGGACCCAAAAGAGAGGTCCCTGTAGCAGCAACAGCTGAGCACGTGGGAGGGCTAGCAAATTCTCCAGCCCGCCTACCCCGACCTACCTGATGAGGAACGCAGAATGAAGCGCGGGGTCCAACATGCTTTGAGGCAAGAGATACAAGGATGCTTTCAGTGGCAGAGGAGGAGAAAACGATTCTCTTCCACGCTTGTCTTCAGTCTTCCAAGACTGAAAACTCCCACGATTCTGCCCCAACGGTCCCCCTCGGAAGCAAGGCACCGGAAATGCCTCCGGCCAGAGCAGTAAGCGAGGGATCGGGCTGCTGCAAGAGGGCAAGACGTAAGGTTCGGAGCATACTGTGCAGCCGGATTCATGCAAGGGGAATTCCAAACGCGTACAACCAAAAGCAAGACTCGATCGGCACAGCCAACACGCGCAGGCGCTCTTCCCGAATACCGTGGCTTGAGCTGCCACGGCGAAGCTGGCCAAGAGGTGACACGCACCGGAAAGGGCACAAGTGTTCGCCCATCACGGGCGGGAACACGAGGAAGCGGGAACCACCCACGAGAAGACACCAGAGTCCGTGGAATGCCTGGGGAGTCCAGAGGGCAGGGGAGTCGCAAAGCATCAGCCTGCCGGGGGGCTAAGACTGCAGGTTCAGGAGAGAGAGTTCCACCGCGTGGTCGGGATTAGGGCTCCAACGCGTAAACCTCGGGATTACCGATCGCCAAGGCCAAGGAGAGCGAGGCACTCTTCCCGAACGCTTTGGTTCAAGCAGCCACAGTGGAGACGGGGATGAGACACTCCGCACAGCGACGTGCGCCGAGGTGGCACACGTCACCCGTGGGAGGAGCAGGCGCCGCGCGACTCCGTGGGACTCCACGGGAGGCACGGCCATGTCCACACATCAGGCCAGCAGGAAGGAATCCGCACGCTGGAAGAAAGGAGAGCAACAGATAGCGAGCGAGGTCTTGGCCTACGTGTCGCTAGGAAACACCGCCTCGCAGGAACTACCTCTATGATTCGATGAGAACCACCCCGGATCGGCACAGCCGCTTCTCTTCCACAAACCCGGAAACTTGCTGCCCAGGGCTGCGAAACCAACGCATCGCGCCACCCCGTTTCGCCCCAAACAACGTTTCCGCATGGCCCATGGGACCGGCCGCTTGCCAACGATACAGGCTTGGGGGGGCTGGTCTGTGGGTCAGATGAGCACTTTCCTCCCCACTTGACACAACTCCTTGAGCTTAGAGAACACACACGCGTCAACGAGGTACCACCGAAAATCCCGGTTCCCTTTGGAATTGTATTCTTCTCTTGAAATGGAATCCTGTTACTCCATTTCCAGGAGAGGAAAACAAATGCTGAGATACCTGCTATCCGGGTGCTCCTGACACTAAGGGCACTCAGACCCTGTGCCCTCAGGACTGTCCAGCTTCCTAACCCACCTGTGTGGATTCGGTTCCAGCATCATGCCCCTTCCCACACAAGCCCCAGAAGAGACACGAAGACTGGCCCAATGCAGCAGCAGTCAATGTCCTCGAGGCACTCAAGAGAAACACAGAACGTCCCCGAGCACACCCAGACACACACACACACCCAGACACACACACACACCCAGACACACACACACCCAGACACACACACACACACACACACACACACACACACACACACACATTCTCTCTCCTCTCATGTACTGGGTCGGATACTGTGGGGGCGGGGCACAGGACCAGCAATCTGAGTTCTACCAAGCCTCCCAGGTGATCGCGATGCATGGTCCCTCTAGACGTACAGCCCCGAATGGCACGGGAGCAACCACTTACTGGGCCACTGTGACCAACGAAGAGGATCCTCCTCCGGCCACGCGAGTTTCTGAGCCTCTGGAGCAGCTGAGATCACCTCGCCACCTCGTTCTAGAAGCCCGAAGATTGCAGGCGAATCCACCACGAGTGGGACCACCTGGTCATTGTCAGACGTGTCCATAATGGGTCTTCTCCAATGTTCCCTTGCAGCGGACATCCCCACGGCCATCTGTGGACGGCGGCCTTACTCCGAGAGTCTCTTTTCCTGCAGAGGTTTGCACACCACTCACTGTGCCTGCAGTGAGTTGAGTGCCGGGCTGGCCCTCGAGCGCGCACCTGTCTGAAGCCCCCAGCATTCCGCTTGAGACGAAGGCAAGTCCCTGTTGCTCCTTCCGTCCTGGGCTTGGGGGAAGTGCCTGATAGAGTGTCCACGGTCAGAAAAGTGTCTTTGCCCCACCTTGCTGCACGTCGGCTCTTCGACGTCCCTTCGTTGAGCGAGGAGGGAATGCCCGCAGGACGCCTTCTGGCCAGGTTCTGGCACGACTGTCCGGCACCTCACTTCCGAATACGGGAACCGAACGCTCCCCGACGTCTGCGTTCCGCCTCGGCAGGGCTCTCTCTGGCCAGATGCTCGCGCAGACGGACCGTTGCTTTCAACGTCCAGTTCGATGCAGGCTTTCGGGGTTACGTTGGACCCGCGAGACCCTCGTGCGCAACGCCTCTAGCTGTGGGCAATCTGGGTGAGTGCCATGTCCTTTCTGAGAGGCGAGGACACCCCGGGAGAGCAGAGGAGACAGGGCCTCCACTGACCACAAAGCAGCAGTGGCTGCATACTGCTGTGGCCTCAGATGGACCGTGGACGAGACGATTCCCTGCCCGCAAGGCCATCCGCCAGGCACCTCCACGTGGGGTGAAACCTCCTCCTCATCGTGCCCAAGAGCACAGGTTCTGGGCCCTCGCTCTCTCATAAGTCCCAGTCGGAGCTCTGACCCTTGTTTCGCCTTTGGCCCGAGGAAGCGCCTTTCAGACCCTCAGGTCCTAATACGGGCACACGGGACATATTTCAAGACCTTCGCCTCGAAGAGAAACTGAAAGGAGATGCAAAAGAAGAGCCTCAGTGCGACGTGTGGTCCGCAACATTGTAGCTCTCGTCGCTCGTCACCTAGCCACCCTTGAGACTCTCACTACACCTCTCAAAGGACGGTGAGGGAGCTCCGCCAGTTTTCCTCAGAAGGTAAGGCCCCCAAAACAGGAGTCACGTGAACGGGAAATTCTCTCCACTGAGAAATTGGACAGTGCCCATCCATGAAAGGCACACTTCCGGGAAGACCTCAGGAATCAGAGAATTTTATGGGGCTGTGTGTGGAGATGTGGGTGTGGATGTGTGTGCGTGCGTGCCTGCGTGCCTGCGTGCGTGCGTGTCTGCGAGCGTGCCTGTGTCCCTCCGTCTGTCTGAATGTGTGTCTGTCTGTCTGAATGTCTGTCAGCCTGTCTCTCTTGGGGTTTAAACTCTTCCTGCTCTTCTCTCTTCAGAGTCAGAGCAACTGTTTTGCCCTGGCATATTCAGACTTTACCTCGCGGCGCAAAGCAGTGATTCTCAAAGTGTGGTCCTCGGGTCAGCGATACCTGGGCACCTCTTACCTATAGAAATGCTCACGCTATCCACCCAGACTTACCCAAGGGGACACTCGGAGGGAGGAGACGGGCACCCACAATGTGGGACTCGAAACGCACCCAGGGAGTCTAACGAGGGCCAAGCTGGAGGTAATTCCTTCTCCTTTAACGCGTTTTCGGTCCATCTCATCTGCTCATACGAGTCCTCCGGGAAGTCAATAAGAGAGAAAAGAAAAGAAAGAAAGCATGTTTTTGTTTGTTTCATTGATTGATCGATTTTGTTCCGATTTGCTCCCCCACGCTGACATGTTGGTTGCCTTGACGGGTGGTGTCCCAGGGGGCCAGGTGTATGGGCCGCTCGTGCTGGGAATCTCACCCCTAGGAGGTTTGAGCGCCTCTGCTCTCTGCCTACCCTGGCCAAGCGTGCATTTACACAGTAGGGAAAAGGCCTTATGTCCAGAAATCTCACGAGAACACCTCAGGCCGGCCCGTCTCTTGGCCTCGACCGGACAGGGTTGAGAAACAGATTCCTGCCCACCCCACCGCCTCCCCCACCCAGGGTATGGGGGGTGGGGGAAGCGTCAGCGTCAGCCCTCCATACAATTCCGCGTAATCCGTGCACACATGCCACACAGCATCAAGGATGTACATATGTGAATTGAATTGAACTGGACCGAATCGAAACCCCTACTTCCCAGTACTCGCTTGGGCTCCCACAGGAACTCTTGCATTGCTCAAGGCCATGGCGAGACTGTGGGCTACTCTGTTGTTCCGCCTGACACTGGGCCCTCAGATCCTGGTTCAGGAATCTCTGGGTTCTCGATACAGCTACGCTGGTCTGCTGCTCCCCTGGCTTCCCTTTCCACCGGAGCCTCGTGCGCCCGACTCGCGGTCCCCCACAGGGCGACGGGTCACACTGGCCTACACAGTGTCGCCTCTTCACGTGTTAAACGTGCACACTCCAGGGCCCACTCACACCTCCTGAGCCTTAAACACGGAGTGTGCAGGAAGGGGTCCAGCATTCCTCTTTCCACCACCACAGTGCCCGCGCCTCTCGGAGAAACAACCGTTCCCCACGTGGGAGAACACTTACTGTGCCAGTTTGAACGCGCAGGGGGTTCACCGATCCTGTCGTCGGAGGCACGGGAGCGGTCGGCGCGCGTCCTCCCCTCCTTCTACGGGCCTCCGGGGGGGGCACGCGCCAATGGCCACCCACGGAACTTTCTGCAGTTCCCTCTGCGTTTTGGAACCTCCGGCTCGTTCTCAGACAAAATGTTACCGAAGGTTGACCTCCCACGCCTAGCGGCATCCCAATTTTGACCGGGGATCTCTGGTCTAGGGGCTTTCCCGAGGTCACTTCTTTGCTGTGAGAAGACTCGAAGCCACTCACTCCCTCCCTCCCTCGCCCACTCGCTGTGTCTGCTACGAGTGTAACTCGGGGCTGGCCTCGCTGGGACAAACTTCCTGAAGCCTCCTGCTCTGGGCCTCAAACGACGGGCGAGCAGGTGGATGCCCTTCCTTTCTCACGTGGGTGGAGAAGGGACCCGCTGCGCAGAAAGAACCCTCTCCAGTGGTTCTTTCAAGTTAGTCCGCATCGGCCCTTCTCTGTCCCCGGGTGGAGACGTAAGCTATCGCCTCCACAACCCGTCGGGGTCGGGTCCGTCGCAAGATGACCCAAAACCTCCCTTTCAAACAGGAAGGCGCCTGCCACTTACGCTTGTGGCTCTAGGAGTATGGGGCCAAAGTGTCACGGGGGAGGTGCCGTTGCTTCCCGAATGCAGAGCAACCCACCACTTGAGGGCCTGACTGACTCACTGGACCCTAACAACGAATAGTCTTTAACTAATGGTGGGTACGGAACAGGTTTGTCTTCGTCCCATTGGATATATAGACTTGCATGTACTTCTTCCGACATCTTTCCCTGAGATAATGTTTCATGGAAGTACATCCTGTTTTATCAAGTGCCTTTTTGTACCATGAGTGCTTAAGTATAGATTTTTCACCAATGCGTAGAATATGTGGCCATATGGGTGTCCTCACAGTTCCTGGAGCGTTCAGCAATCAAGCCACTAATAAGGAATCATCACGCAAATCTTCCCAGGACAGTGGTTTTCGTAAAGGTATATCAATAATATGAATGGAACTAGGATTCCAGTGACATATGACAAGGGACCATCGGTCGCTTAAACTTATTTTAGCACACCTCTTGTCTTAAGACATTGCTTTACTCAGGATCTGAAAGTTTTCAAGGCTGATATTTACTGTGGAGTGCACAGTATTCAAACTTTACTAGTGCAAAACTATAAGGAGTCCCACGGGCCTCTGCCCAAAGCAATGGAAAGTCCAGTGATTAGGCTCAAGTAAGCAATCAGCCTTAAGGAGAAGCCAATTCAGCAGGTTCAGTGGAGATATAGCAATGATATCAATGGAATTATGATTCTGAATCCTGAATTAACGGACCTTACTTCCTATACCAATGGTAACAGATATAATTACTTTAGACTTTGGTTTAAGAACAAACAGCGTAGAATGTGATTGGGCAACATCCAGTAAGAATACAGAAGGACTCACATTTCAACAATTCTATAATGATAGGTATAGGCATATGCTTCTCTCGGAAGCACTGGAGAGTCCATAGATCATGCCAGTCTCAAGCAGTCAGCCTATATAAGAAGCCATTTCTGCAGTTTCAGTGGAGATGCATCAACATCAATGGAATGAGGAAACCAGAGACATGAAACATCGGACTATAGATTGCCTATACTAATGGTAGCAGACATCTTTTCTAATGACATCAGTTTACTCAGCAACAGCAAAATTTATAGGTGGTGACATGTCCCAAGGAGTACACAAGTATTCACACTTCACTTGTGCGAAAACAATAAGGAGTCCCACGGGCCTCCGCCAAAACCAGTGAAAAGTCGACAGATTAGGCCTGAGCAAGCAATCAGCCTGAAGGTGAGGCCAAGACAGTAGGTTCACTGGAGATATATCAACCATATCAATGGAATTAGATTTTCAAAGACATGAAACAAGGGACCATCGATTGCCTATACCAATGGTAGCAGACATCTCATCTGAAGACATTGGATTATGCAGCAACAGCACAAATTCCCATTGGGGATCATGCACCAAGGAGTAAACAAGTGTTCAAACTTCACCAGTTTGAAAACAACATGTAGACACACATGACTCCCCTAGAAGACCTGCAAATTCCACAGATCCAGCCAACAGAAAACCATCAGCCTGCTGACAAGGACAATACAGCATTTTAAGGAGAGATATTTCAAGAATATTCATGGAATTAGTTTTTTGAAAATGAAACAAGGGATCATGGATTACCAAAGCTAATGATAGAAGACATGCTTTCTGAACACTTTCCTGTTAGCCACCTCAGCATTGCTCAGGATGAAATGATATTCACTGAAAAGTACACATATAATCACACATAACTGGTTGGAAAACTATTAAGCACCAGCTATGCGACTCCCCCGGATGCACTTTCAAGTCCAGAGATCTCATTGGAGTATACATCAGCCTGCTGGATGAAGACAATTCATGAGTTTCACATGAGAGCTTTTAACTAGAGGATTCCAACTATTAAAACCAAAAAACATGTGGGTCCGCAAAGCTAACATGCGCAGGTGCTTTTTCTCAACACTCTATCTGTAGTCGCCACAGTAAAGCTGGGGATTGGACAACTTGCACTAAAAAGTATACAAGTATTCTCATATCACTAGTGGGGAAACTATTAAGCATAATACATGGGGTTCCCGTGGAAGCAATGGAAAGAACATTGATCAGGCCAGGAGCAAAGAATTCGACTACTAAGGAGAGCAAGACAGCAGATTCAGGAGAAATATTTCAACTACATTAATGGAATTACGATTCTATAGAGGTAAAACAAAGGATATGGATTAGCAAAACAAAGGAGAAAAGGCATGCCTTGTAAACATTGTGGTTTAAGTGGCCCATGATGCTGGGAATAGATGTCTTGCACTGATAAGTGTACAAGTATTCACATATCACTGATGGGGAAACCCTGGGAGGTCCACAGTTCACACTGGAGGAGGTAATCAGCCTGCTAAAATAGAGCAAACAGCAGGTCGGGAAAAATATTTCAACTACATTAATGGAATTAGGATTCCAAAAAGGTAAAACAAAGGATTTTGGTTCACCAAAGGCAAGGTCTTAAGAGCAGGCACTCTTTCTGAACTCTTTGGTGTAATTGGCCACAGCGGAGATGGAGATGGGATCTTATGCAAGAAACATGTACATGTTTTTCACACATCACTGGTGGGAGAACTAAGTGCTGTGTGCCTCCATGGGACTCCACAGGAAGTATAGCAGTGTCCACAGATCAGGCCAGCAGGAGGGAATCCAACTTCTGGAAGAAAGGAAAGCAACAGATAGCAAGAGATGTCTTGCAAATTTGTGTATGCATCACTAATAAATATTGGCTTTGAGTAACTCATTTTATGATTTCAGCAAGAATCATTTGGAATAGGCAGACTCATCTGTATTCTACAAACCTCTGAAACTTATTGCACACTGCTGTAAAATTAATGCATTGTCAACACAATTTTCAAAAAACAAAATTTCAGCATACCAAATGTGATCACCTAATTGCAACACATTACTTATTGTGGGGCTGGTTTGTAGGTTAAATGTGTAATTTAAGAACTACATGACAGGGGCACCTGGGTGGCTCAGTCAGTTGAGTGTCCGACTTTGGCTCAGGTCATGATTTCGCAGTTTGAAGGTCCAAGCCCCGCGTCGGGCTCTGTGCTGACAGCTCAATGCCTGGAGCCTCCTTCAGATTCTGTGTCTCCCCATCTCTCTGCCCCTAACCTGCTCATGCTCTGTCTCTGTCTGTCTCTCAATAATAAATTAAAATGTTAAAAAAAAAGAACTACATGCCACATTTAATTGAGCTTAGAGAATACATACCTGTTAACTAGTTACCACTTAAAATCCCTTTTCCCTTTGAAAGCTTTCTCTTGAAACTGAATGGTTTCATTCTATTTAAATTAGAGGAAAAGAATGGGTGAGATGCCTGCTATTCTGGGCTTTCCTTCCTCTTAGTGCACTTGGACAGTATGTCTTTTGGTACATCCAGCTTCCCGACTTACTTATATTGTTTTAATTATTAAATAATCTCCCTTCCAACACTAGCCCTAGCTGTTATAGCAGGGGTGGCCCAATGCAGCAGCATCAAGACCACCTAAGCATTCATTAGAAAGGTAAAAGCCTCACACCCTATGCCATACGTATTGGATCGGAACTTCTGTGCATCAAGAAGAGGCCCAGCAATGTGATTTTCAACAAGCTTCTTCAATATTTTAGGGACTGCTGGCATTTGAGATCCACCTAATGGTGCAGGAGAAAGCACTTACTGGGCTGCTATGACCAATGAGGAGGATCCTCTTTTGACCACTGAGGTTTTTGAGCTTCTGGAGTAGCCAATAATATCACTTCACCCCATCATCACAGCAGTCCACAATGTATAGGAGAAAACCATCACAGAGATGAGTTTCTGCAGATCTCTCAGGTGTTGTGAGCTCTTCATCATTCTTAGAGAATGTGTCAATAATGGATCATCTCCAGTGCTCTCTTGGGCCAATCATGCGAACAGCCATTTTTTTTTTAATTTTTAATTTTTGTTTTTTGAGAGAAAGAGAGCGTGCATGCACACAAGCTGGGGAGGGGCAGAGGGAGAGAGAAAGAGGGAGAGAGGGCAAAAATCTTTTTTTTTTAATGTTTATTTATTTTTGAGAGAGAGACAGACAGAGCATGATAGGGGGAGGGGCAGAGAGAGAGGGAGACACAGAATTTGAAGCAGGATCCAGGCTCTGAGCCATCAGCACAGAGCCCAGTGTGGGACTGGAACTCATAAACCGTGAGATCATGACTTGAGCTGAAGTTGAATCCTTAACCGACTGAGCCACCCAGGCACCCCAAGAATCTTAAGCAGGCTCCATGCTCAATGTGGACCCCAATGTGGGGCTCAATTCCATGATCCTGGGATCATGATCTGAGCTAAAATCAAGAGTCAGAGGCTAAACCAACTGAGCCACTCCACTACCCCAAAAAGCCATTTTTTGACTGTAGACTTTCTCGGAAAGCCTCTTTTCTCTCAGAGTTTTGAACATCACTTACTGTGTCTGCAATGAATTTACTTCTGGGCTGAACTTGAGAGTGGTAAAAATTCTAAAGTCCCTTGCACTGTAAAAAGAAATGAGTGAAGGGATGAATATGTACAGTATTTTGATTCTGGTGATAGTTTAGCAAATATATATACAAATGTTAAAACTTACATTATTTAATTTAAATTTGCAAAGTTTATTTAAATTATATTTCTATGAAGCTGTTACAAAGTGTGTGATACAACAATACGTGAGGCAAAAGGAATATTTATAGCAATAAATGCAAAAATCTCAAAATACTGAGGAAAATTCATATTTTCAACACCAAACCAGTAACAGAAATGAAATAATAAATTTGAGGTTTGTGGGTGATAATAAAAGACATTCAGAAAGAAGGCTAAGAAAAGTGTTAGATTTTTCAAAGAGCTATATAAACATCTGGCTAGAGTGATTAAGGAAAAAAAAGATAAGGAAGCATAAGCATATATTCAATATCAGCAATGCAAAAAAGAAATTTTCATGCCATATCCTGGTGACACATACATAATTATACAAACAGCTTTATCCTAAAATGTTTGATACATGAAAAGAGAAAACACCAGAAAAAATATGCCCTAACGAACAATAAAACTTACAAAATCTCAATTGCCTATATCTATATCTAGATATAAACCTATCTCAATTGTGTATATCTATGTTGTGTAAATAAACTGTGTCTATAATGAAATATCTTCCTATAAATGAATTCCACACCCTGGTGCCATAAGTCACAAACTTTCCCATATAACGAATAAAGAGTAACACCAATCTTGCACAAGACTTTCCAAATAATAGAAATATAATAATGTTTACCAAATGCTTTGTGAGTTCCCTATAAGCTTTACACCAAAATGATGAAAATAATAAAAGTTAGGAAAATCAAGTTATATATCCCTTATCAAATTGGTGAATTCCCCTCTTCCCCCTATAAGCAGTACTTATAATTTGATAAACAAAAGACAAAGGTACTTCAACTGTAATACCCCATGAACTTACTGGGTTTAAACCAAGAATCAATTCTAGTGAGAGAAAAATACCAGTATCGACCGGCACCAAGAAAGGGCAAAATCATACTACACAAAAGAGTGAAACAATATGACCATATTTACCATTTAGTCATGATTGTTAAAAAAGCTCAAAAACTGCAGCAAATACCATTCCTAGTCATAAAATACTGAAAATCTCCCTCCGAGACCATGAACTGAAATTTAACAGTAAATTTAGCACGAGTTTGGATTCCACAGAGTTAAGTATTAACACATATTCTTCTGAAAACAAAAAATGTTACTAACCTTTTTATATACATCATAAAAAATGGCACAAAACCCTATACTACAGGGATATATTTTTATGGCTTTTTGGCATATACTGATCACATTAATTTGAGGTTTTAACTCTTATTCTTGTCATTTTTTTCTTTTATTATGGTAATAGAGACCAGAAAATGTAAAATAAACTTTACTACACACTTGACATTTAATTCTATAGAACAATAAAAAGATAATTCTTTGTGACCAATTTCCTAACAATCCCTATTTAATGATGTTACTAAGAGCTCAACTTCACAAATTATTTTCCCTCATAGCTTATTTCTATGTTCCCTTTTTCTTTTCTAAATTTCCTAACTTCTTCCTGATATCTTATATCTCATTCCATACTACATAAACATAAAAAAGTGAAGTGTAGATCCTTTAAAAATTATTACTGTCATCATAAAGTGGGGTTGTTTTACTTATATCTTTAATTATGTACATTGCCTCAGTCCTTTCAGGCTGCCATTAACTAACCATAGACTGGGTAGCTTATAAACAATAGAAATTTATTTCTCAAAGTTCTGGAGGCTGGGAATTCCAAGATCAAGATGCCATCAGATTCAATGTCTGGTGAGAGCGTACTTTCCTGACTCATAGATGGTCATTTTCTCCCTGTAGTATCACATGGTGGAAAAGGTGAAGGAGTTCTCTGGGCCCTCTGCTTATAACAGCAAGAGTCCTATTCATGAGGGCTCCACCCTCATGACTTAATTGCCTCACAAAGGCCCCACCTCCTAATACCATCACCCTGGGGGGGAGTGGTTAAGTTTCATCATATGAATACTGGGGGGACACATACATTCAGTAAGTATGGTATATGTACAGTGCAAGTTTTTTAAAAAATGATGATACATAACTCTTTCAAGAAGTAACTATAATTAGCTGAGAAGTATGTAAACATATGTAAATATATACACATATTAACATGAATATATTTACATAACCATACACATATTTGCATGTAATTTACCATCTGACTTCTTCATTATTAGCAAAATACCTTGAAGATGTCTTTCGTAACATCTACATCTGATTGGTTGTAAAACTACATAGAATTCATAGTATACACACAGCACAATTTATCAACAAATAGATGTTTTGAGTAAAAATTCATACCAAAAGAGCTAAATGAAAGAAAGGTAAGCAATATGTCTGATAAAGAATTCAAAGTAATGGTTATAAAGATACTAACTGAACTTGAGAAAAGATTGAAAGTTCTCAGCAAGACTTTCAAAAAAGAGAAAGATTTAAAAGAGAACCAGTCAGAGACGAATAACTTGATAATTGAAATTAAAAATACACTAGACGGAATCAATAATAGACTAGAGGAAGCAGAGGAACAGACTGGTGAACTGTAAGAACCAGTAATGGAAAGCGACCAAGCTGAACAGCAAAAAGAAAAAGGAATAATAAGAAATGAGAATGGATTGAAGGAACTCAGCCAACACTGTCAAGTGTAGTAACATTTGCTTTATAGGGATCCCATAGGGAGAATTAAGAGACACAATGGCAGGAAATCTATTTGAAGAAATAATATCTCAAAACCTCCCTAATATGGGGAAGGAAACAGACATTGAGATCCAGGAGGCACAGAGTCCCCAGTAAATCAACCCAAGGAGGTCCATACCAAGACGCATAGTAATTAAAATGACAAAAAGTAATGATAAACAGAGAATTCTTAAAGTAGCAAAAAGAAACAAAACAGTTACATACAAGAGAAACTCTATAAGGCTATCAGTTGATTTTACAGCAGACATTCTGCAGGCCAGAAAGGAGTGGCAAGATATATTTAAAGTGTTGAAAGGAGTCATCACCACTAAAGAATCCTTACAAGAAATGGTAATGGGACTTCTTTAAGTGCAAAACCAAAAATAGAAGTAAGAAAATTATGAATACAAAGTTGAAAAAAAAAGATGATGATATACATAAAACGTGGAAAAGGCAAGTAAAAAGAAAGTTCTTTTACAATGTGCTCGATCTAAAGTGATCATCAATTTAATATATATTGCTGTATACCTAGGATATAATATATGAACCTCATGGCAACCACAAATCCAAAACTTATAAGAGGTACACAAAAATAAAGAGAGGAAAGACAAGCACGACATTATAGAAAGTCATCCACCACAAGGAAGGAATAGAATAAAAAAAGAAGAAAGGAATAGAGAGCTACAAAAACAACCAGAAAACAACAAAATGGCAATAAATACATATCTATCAATAATTACTTTAAAAGTAAACACAAACACCTGGAGGCTAAACAACATTCTATTAAACAGCCAATGAGTTAATGAATAAATCCAACGAGAAATAAAAAAATACATGGAGACAAACAAAAATGAAAATATAAGGGTCCAAAAATCTTTGGGATCCAGCAAAAACAGTTCTAAGAGATAAATTTATAGTGATAAAAGCATGCCTCAAGAAACAAGAATATTCTCAATTAAACAATCTAAACCTACACCTAAAGGAACTAGAAAAAGAACAAACAAAGCCCATGGTTAATAGAAGGAAGGGAATAGTAAAGATAAGAGATGAAGTGAATGAAATAGAGACTAAAAAGACCACAGAAAACATCAGTGAAATCAAGAGTTGGATCTTTAAAAACATAAACAAAATTGCTAAACCTTTAGCCAGTCTCATCAAGAAAAAAAGAGGCAATATAAATAAAATCAGAAAAAAGGAGGGGAAATAACAACCAATACAAGAGAAATAAAAATTATCATCAGAGAAGACTATGAAAAATTATATACCAAAAAATTGGACAAGCTGAAGAAACCAATAAATTCCTAAGAGCATACAAACTTCCAATACTGAATCATGAAGAAACAGAAAATCTAAACAGATCAATGAATAACAACAAAAATGAATCAGTAATCAATAAAATGCCAATGAACAAAAGTCTAGGACCAGATAGATTCTTAGAAGAATTCTATCAAACATTTAACAGAGTTAATACCTATTCTCTCAAACAGTTTCAAGAAATAGAAGAGGAAGAAAAGCTACCAAATACATGCTACAAAGCCAGCATTACCCTGATAATAAAACCAGACAAAGACACTACAAAAAATGAAAACTATAGGCCAATATCCCTGATGAATATAAATGAAAATATCCTCAATAAAATATGAGCAAATCACATTCAAGAATACATTAAAGGAATTATTTACCATAATCAAGTGGGATTTATTCTAGGGATGCAAGGATGGCTCAATATTTGCAAATTAATTAACATCATACACATCAACAAAACAAAGGATTAAAAATTATATGATCATCACAATAGATGAAGAAAAAGCAGTTGATGAAATTCAACATCCATTTATGATAAAAACTCTCTAGGTAGTTTTAAGGGAAACATAGCTCAACATAATAAAGACCATATATGACAAACACACAGTTAACATCATACTCAGTGGTGAAAAGCTGAGGGCTCTTCCTTTAAGATCAGAAACAAGACAAGGATGTCCGCTCTCACCCTTTTTATTCAACATAGTACTCAAAGTCCTAGCCACACCAAGCAGAAGGGCAAAAGAAATAAAAGGCATACAAACTGGTAAAGAAGTTAAACAGGCACTATCTGCAGATGAAATGATACTATACATAGAAAACCCTAAAGACTCCACCAAAAATTATTAGAATAAATGAATTCAGTAAGGTTGCAGGATACAAAATTAATACACAGAAGTCAGATGTGTTTCTATACACTAATAATGAAGTAGCAGAAAAAGACAATGGAAATAATTCCATTTACAATTGCTCTAAAAAGAATAAAATACCTAGGAATAAACTTAACCAAGGTGAAAGATCTATACTCCAAAAACTATAAAATATTGATGAAAGAAACTGAAGACATTACAAATGGAAAAATATTCCAAGTTTATTGACTGAAAGAATATTGTTAAAATGTCCATACTATCCAAAGAAATCTACACATTTAATGCAATCCCTATTAAAATACCAGCAGCATTTTTCACAGAACTAGAACAAATAGGGGCACCTGGGTGGCTCAGTTGGTTGAGCGGCCAACTTCTGCTCAGGTCATGATCTCACGGTCTGTGAGTTTGAGCCCTGCATCAGGCTTTGTGCTGACAGCTCAGAGCCTGGAGCCTGCTTCGGATTCTGTGTCTCCCTCTCTCTCTGCCCTTACCCTGCTCATACTCTGTCTCTTTGTCTCTCAAAAATAAATAAACATTAAAAAATTTAAAAAAAAAAGAACTAGAACAAATAATCCTAAAATTTATATGGAACCAAATAAGACCCTAAATAGCCAAGATAATCTTGAGAAAGAAGAACAATGCTGGAGGTATCACAATCCCAGATTTCAAGATATACTATAAAGCAGTAGAGGGCAAAACAGTATGGTACTGGCACAGAAATGACAAATAGATCAACAGAACAGAATAAACAGCCCAGCAATAAATCCACATTTATAAGGTTAATTAATATATGACAAAGGAGATAAGAATACACAATGGGGGAAAAAACAATCTCTTCAATAAATGGTACTGGGAAAACTGGACAGCAACATGCAAAAGACTGCAAATGGTTCACTTTTTTACACCACACATAGAAATAAACTGAAAATGGATTAAATATCTAATGTAATATCTGAAACCATAAAACTCCCAGAAGAAAACACAGGCAGTGATTACTTTGACATCAGCCATACCAATATTTTTCTAGATGTCTGCTGCAGCAAGGAAAACAAAAGCAAAAATAAACTATTGAGACTATATTAAAATAAAAAGCTTTTATACAGTGAAGATAACCATCAACAAAAAGAAAAGGTAACCTACTGAATGAGAGAAAATATTCACAAATGACATATATAAGGGTTAACAGCTAAAATATATAACTTGTAGAATTCAACATCAAAAAAAAAAAGAAAAAATCCAATTAAAGATGGGCAGAAGACCTGAATAAATATTTTTTCAAAGACTAACAGATGGCCAACAGACACATGAAACGATGCTCAACATCATTAATCATTAGGGAAATGCAAATCAAAACCATGATATATTACCTCAGAGACCTTTCAGAATGGCTAGAATGAAAAAGACAAAAAATAACAAGTGTTGGTGAGGATGTGTAGAAAAAAGGAACCTTTGTGCATTGTTGTTGAGAATGTAAATTGGTGCAACCACTGTGGCAATCAGTATGCAGGTTCCTCAAAAAATTAAAAATAGAAATATCATATGATGTAGTAATTCCAAAGGGAAAAAAAAAGCACTAATTTGAAAAGATATATGAACCCCTATGTTTACTGCAATGTTATTTACAATAGCCAAGATATGGAAGCTATTTAAGTATACACTGATAGATGAATGGAGAAGGAAGATGTAGTAGATATACAAAATGGACTATTAATCAGCCATGAAAAGAATAAGATCTTGCCATTTCCAACAACATGGATGGACCTAGAGAGTATTGTGCTAAGTGAAATAAATCAGACAGAGAAAGGAAAATACCACATAATTTCACTTACATGTGGAATCTAAAAAACAAAGCAAACAAATAAACCAAAAGCAGAAAAAGACCCCAAAATACAGAAAACAAGCTGATAGTTGCAAGGGTAGGGATGGGCAAAATGAGTGAAGGAAAGTGGAAGATACAGGCTTCCAATTATGGAATGAGTAAGTCACTGGAATAAAAGGCACAGCATTGGGAATACAGTCAATAGTATTGTAACAGAGTTGAATGGTGACAGATGACAGCTACACTTGTGAACACAGCATAACATATAGACTTGTCTAATCACTATGTTGTAAACCTGAAACTAATGTAACATCATATGTGAATTACACTTCAATTTAAAAAAATGTAGATAAATAAACAGAAGAATGAAAAAAAATTCCTCTCTTCTACCGCAACTCCCTTGCACATCTTGATTGAATGTTAGGCTCATGGCTACAGAAGTGGTTCTGGTGAGGTCCTTTGCAAGATCAGACATCACTTCATTTTGGAATAGGTTATTTGGCATTTAGTGTTTTGGTCTCTGAAGTCTTGGGCCACCCTCTGATTTAACAGGAGCTATTGCTTTTAGTATCCAAAAGAAAGCAGATGTTCAGAAATATGTCTGACCCACAGTACCTTCACTTAAAGCACTTTAATTATTGGCACACTTGGTACCTTTTCTTAAAAATGTTTATTTATTTTTGAGAGAGAGTAAGAGCATGAGCAGGGGAGGGGAAGAGAGAGAGGAGGTCAAAGGATCCACAATAGGCTCCACGCTGACAGCAGTGAGCCTAATGCAGGGCTCAAACTCACAAACAGTGAGATCATGACCTGAGCCAAAGTCAGATGCTTAACCGACTGAGCCAGCCAGGCAACTCCCAGTACATTTTTAAATCCTCCTGAAGAGGTGTGGAGACAGACCTGAAGTTACATTTCAGCAATGGTTACATACTGCTGTGTGCTCAGATTTACCTTATACCAGAGCTTTCCCCACCCAGAAGGATATGGGGCAGTTACCTCCAGCTGGTACGAGACCTCCTCTGCCTCCTCACCCTGTTCAGTAGCACACATTTGGGAGTAGGTTTCTCTGGTTTCCAGTCTGAGTTCTGACACTTATTTGTTCTGTGGCCACAGGCAAAATATTTAATTTTCATCCTCAGTTTCCTTTTTGCTAGCCTAGACACATTTGAATACCTTCCCTGGGTAGTGAAGGGAAAATGAGATGAAAATATTAAGATCTAGTGTAGCTTTAGCGTAAGCACACAACACAGGAGAAACCCTCTCTAGTCATGGTGACAAACTGTCAGAACCTCAAAATGTGATCACTAAAGAGCATCATTGACATAAACTGGAATCTCCTAAATGCAAGCTCTCATTAGACCAATTACTGAGGTCTACCTATAACACTACAGTTACTTGAAGTTCGTCTTTTTTGTTTTGTATCTTTTAATGTTTTCCTCTCTTCAAAAGTAAAACATCTTTTCTACTGTCAGTATACACACCTTCACAAAGCAGAGCTGTGGTTCTCAAAGTCTGGTCCAGAATCAGCATCACTTGGGCATTAATAGAGACGGAAATTCCCCATCCCACCTACCCATACCTCATAAAAAAGAAATGTCGTTAGGCTAAACAATCTAGACTTTTTTGAGCCCACCCTTGACTCAAATGCATCCCAAAGTTTGAGAATCACTATTCTCTGTAAACTCAACTAAAGCACAGATTTTATAAACCAGAAATTTTGATTTAGTAGAGGTAGGTTATGACCTCGGTAACAGGTTTTAACAAATCCACTTGGGATTTAGTATGCGGTTAGTTTGATAGCCACTGCTCTCCAGTCCAAATTTACCAAATACAGCAGGAAAAAGCTTTGCGTTTCCATCAATGTCAGGAAAAGACCTCACATTGACCTAACAAGGATTATGGACTCACCCTTAGACAAAGCACTTTGGCCAAAGGGATGGAGGGTTGATTGATGGAGTCATATTTTCTCCCCTGAAGTGTAAGGAAGTGTCAGCTCTACTTGGACTTGGACTGAAATTTGGGGTCTTTTCTTAAAGACGCACCAGAAAACTGGGAACTGGATAGTGAAAAGAGCAAAAAACAGATGTCCACTTAATTATTTGCCCTTAACTTTTATTGCCAAGTCTCTCTTAATGTTTCCTTGCAGGTCTACTGTTTTTGTTTGCTTTTTTATTATTTCAGGGCTTATCATGGTCACATTTATGTTTATTCTCAATCATAAAACAGTTTTAAAATTTTTTTCCTAGAAAAAAATATTACTGTTTTGTGTTTCTTGCATTTTTGAAATACAACTGCATAAGAATCTGTCTCATTTTTCAATCTCATATATATGTGTGTATATATATAATGTATATATTTATGTATGTGTATGTCCATGTATACATACACACACACACACACATACACACACACACACACACACACACACACACACACACCTCTTTAATTCCTAAAAATGCTTACTCTATTTTCTTTCATGTCAAACTTATTGCACATGCTGAAAGGTTGTCTATTTTCTCATTTAATCTGGCAATGAGAAAATTGTCACCTCAATCATCTAAACATTCTTTGAGAAGTCCATATCTATTTAATTGGATAAAAATACGAAGGCCTACCGATATCAAAAAGTACTCAAAGATAACTATTTTGTAGGTGTGTAAATAGTTATGATTGCATATATTTGTAGGAAATGCTGAACAACTAATAGTCATTAGAATTAGAAGTAAAAGAAATAGAATTAAAAATATTTCACAAAATGGAAAATAAAAACAAAGTTATAAATCATTTTCATATAACAAAATATCGCTAAGACATTATATAGGACAAAATACTATACACTGAAGTTCCGAAAATGTATATACTGTGCACTCAAAGGTTAACTCTGAGGCATGGATTGCCCAAAACCTATATTTGCCTAAGTTCTTCAGAGATAGCCCTTGTCCAGCTTCTGATATGAGCCCTTAGAATACCCTGCCTGATAAGAATGTGTTTGTATAGTTTATGCTAGCAATGTGATTTATGGTAGATATCTGTTTGTATATGCCTGGGGCTTTGTGACATTGAGGCATCCAGTCTCAATTAGACCTATGTAAGGGCTGGCGACTGAGGAACTAAGGTCAGCGGTAGAGATGCTCCATGTTAATCTATATCTTTTTTTTATAATAAACTGTGATTGTGAGTTTAACAGCTTTCCTGGTTTCTGTGAATTCTTTTAAGAAATCATCTATCTTGAGGGTGGTACACAAAGGAATAAACGATGCCAAAATGTGAACACACTAATTACTAATTCTGTGTGGAGTAGTCCTCACTTAAACTCTCCAGAAAGTCCCCCTCAATTCACAACTAAATCTGTTGTGGTACTCCTAAGCCCATGCTCCTGCTTCAACATGCCATAGCATTCTAGATTAGCACTGTAATTTCCACAGGTTAGGGAAGTAACAAGGAATTAACCTTCTAGAAGGAATTAAGGCAGCAAATTTAGAAGAGATTTTTATACTATTAATAGAGTTAGAATTTCAACATTTTAAAAACAGAGCTTTTTGTTTTGTTTTTCTAGTAGGCTCTACACCCAACACGAGGTTTGAACTCAGAACCCTGAAATTCGGAGTCACATGCTCTACCAACTGAGCCAGCCAGACATGCAAAAAACAAAGTTTTATCCAACAAGGAAGCCAATATCAATTAATCCTTCAGGCAGTTGAACATGACATTCTTAATATGCGGGGTGCCTGGGTGGCTCAGTCGGTTGGGCGGCCGACTTCGGCTCAGGTCATGATCTCACGATCTGTGGGTTCGAGCCCCGTGTCAGGCTCTGTGCTGATGGCTCGGAGCCTGGAGCCTGCTTCGGATTCTGCGTCTGCCTCTCTCTCTCTGCCCTTCCTCTGCTCATGCTCTGTCTCTCTGCCCTTCCTCTGCTCATGCTCTGTCTCTCTGCCCTTCCTCTGCTCATGCTCTGTCTCTCAAAAATAAAAATAAACATTAAAAAAAATATGCTTGGTTTATGCAACCTTAGTGGAATTAGGGATGGGGTCATCTTTATTTAAACCTCCTAAATTGAGGTCTCAGGATGGATAATTCCTTAAAGGAAAACTGGAATGTAATGTCAGAACTAACCAAAATCCCATGTGTGATACCACTCTCTTGTCACCCAAGGATCCTTACATGACTCCTCAAGTTTGGAGGCTCAAGAGAAGTCATTATCACTTCACTATCATTCAAGAGAACATGTGTGTGCAGAAGAAAGCACAACTTTGACAACCTTCATTTCTTTCTCCATTGACAAATTCCTATTTAGCCTTCATATATACGGAAAAATTCAAAGAATAGTTTTTCAGACCATTTGGATGGAATGGAGCATACATGCTAAGTGTACAATCTCTGGACTCCTATTGCCTGGGCTCCAATCCCATATGCACCAATTAATACCCATTTAATTTGTATATGTTTCTTACTTTTTCTAAACCTATCTTCGACCCTTGTAAACAAAGATAATAGTATTTATCTTATGATGCTACTGAAGACTAATGAATCAATTCAGATAAAGTACTTAGTACTAAGTAAACAGTAATCATTCAATAACTGTTAAAGATTGTTATTATTATTGATTATTCATCATCCTGATCTCAGTAGCACTTTTAATTATTTTGCTCGCTTAGTTGCTGTGGCATTTCCTCTTGTGTATGGCTTTATACTTTTTGGTTACCTTTCCTTGGACTTGTATTCAAGATCAATCTCCTTTACTAACACAGCAAATGATTAAATACACCAGGCCTCAATCCCAGAACACCAGTTCCTTTTTTCAGTACCTTTGAGCAGTCTAGTTTACTTTTATACTTTCAGTTACCAACTTATGCCCTAATAGCTCCCCAAAAAACATCTCCCTGCCACAGATCTCATTGCTGAATTCCGTATCTCAACATTCAATGGCATTCTTGCCATCTCTACCCAATAAGATAAAAGGTATTTTAAGATCATATGTAAAAGGCTAAACTGAGATTTTTATCTCTCAGTCCTGTTTTTCTTATATTCACTATTATCTGTGAGTGGTAGCTGTTATGGGCTGAAGGCCTGAGTCTTCCTAAAACTCTTATATTGAAATCCTATTTCAAGGCCAATATTAGGATGTGGGGCGTTTGGGAGGTAATTGGATCATGAGGATGTAGCTCTCACAAATGCAATTAGTGCCCTAGTAAGTGGGAAATCAAGAGAGCTCTATAACTCTCTTTCTGCCATGCAAGAAGATAGCCGACTACAAATTTGATGAGGGCTCTCATCACAACCTGTTCATACTTGCACTCTGATCTCAGACCTCCAGGCTCCAGAACTGGGAGAAATAAATTTGTTTTATATAAGCCGCCTCATGTATGGTACATTATGCATCCAAAATCAAGGGGTCAATCCTAACATTTATTTTTCTATTGTATCCAATCCATTATAATTCCTGCATAACTCCCACATATTTCCATCTCAACTGCTAGCATCTCAACCGAAAAGACAGCAGTGATCAAGTATACCATAGCAATTGCAACTTCACACATGCAAAACTAATTAATGTTAAATTTGAAAATCTCCCCACTTTCTAACAATTACGAAGCCTGATCACCATGAGTGTTTACAATGCTATAGTCGTTTATATGGCATTAACATTAGTTCCTAAACAAAATGCATAATAACGAAGTTATAGACATTTGACTTTTAATAAAAATGATCCATTAGCTATTGCAATATAATGAGATTATATATCACTAAGAACTGATTTGGTTTCAACTAATGGACTACCAGCAGTTACAACTAGATTTTGCTAGTTCTTTAGTCATTTATTTTAATACATGAACATTTAAAGTTACTGAGTTGACTTCATTTACATTTTTAATGTTTATCAAAATGAATACCAACTGTATGTAACCATAATTCAATAAATAATGCACACGATATATAAAATGAAGGTTTTTGGTGAGTATGGGTTTACTTAAAAATTAAATAAAACTAATAATCTCACACAAAACACTAAATTAACCTGTAGTGAGATCCCAATTTCCTAATCTGAGTACAGCAGAGAGATCTTGAAGGTGCACTGATTTATAACTATACTGAGAAAAAAAGAAATATATGAAACAAATTTAATGCAAATTTATGTTCAAATAACATGATCTTTTATAATTATTGTAATGAACTAGAAATCTTTAATATTTCATATCACATTTGTTATTCTAATAATTTCAAAGCCAATGATTATATACTTCAGTTAACTTCTTTAAAAGAATATTAACATCTTTCTTTAAATAAAGGTAAAGACAAGAAAAAATATTAATTTGACATCAAACATTATAGTACAAAAGTAGAAATGGCTTAGTGGATTAATTTTTCTGACCATTGGTAATATAACATTATCAAAACTTTTCTGAACCTGATGATTTAAGATTTTAGCATCTCAGAATCTCACCAGTACTAAGAATGCCCAGCCTAACTGCATATTGAGGAAGATAATCTGTTTTGTAATCTTTCTAAAACATAGCCACCATTCACACCAACACCTTAAAAAATGCCCCAAATTACCAACAAAATAAAATCCAAAATCTAATAGCCAATATTCAAGATATTTTGCCATCTGGCCTCTAACTGTCTTTCCAAAATTATCTCCCACTGTTTTTTCCTCACACACTCTCATTTTCTAACCAAAATCATTACCTACTTTCTCTGAATAGATACTAAGTCTCTGCACCTCAATGGCCTTGTCTCAACTTTTCCAGGGATGCCATCTCATCAACCCCAAAACTAAACCATCTGTCAAGGTGCTCAGATGCCAAGTCAACCATGAAGTCATACCTGATAGCTGTTATGATAGTAATTTCTCCCTCCTCTAAAGTTCCATCATCCCCAGGGACTTTCCTTATGACATTCACCACCTTCTAGTATACATTAAAAGTATTTGTGCTGATAACTTATAATTTAGGGTAGAGTGTTCTATAAGCAGAATCCTCTCTTGCTTTATCATTGTTATTTTCCTTTAATAGTGCCTTACTATTAACTGAATAATCTTCTCGCTAACAACCAAAAGGTAACACTTCTGTGAACACTCTAAGGGAAGTATCACTCCCTGATTTCTCTTCATTTTAATAAGTGTCAGTATTTCTTTGCTGAATACAACACTGAAACTCTTACATATCCAGAAATCTTTATGCATCAGTCTCAGAATAGTTAAACCATTATCAGTTACAATTTAATCACCAAAAACATACCATAGTTTAATTCTTTGTCCTTATTCCCAAACATTTAAAAGGATAGAATTATAATGATCTAAGTAATGGTAGTATTATACTTAGATTATTATACGACCTGGCAAGTGCAATACTTCAGTCATGAAAAAAACCCAATAGTTTAAGTTGTACATTTTTTTTCCAATGGAAGAAGGCCAAGTAAATAAATAAGGAAAAGAATATCTTTCAAAAAAAAAAGGGGCAATTCAGTCTCCTTTTCTACTTCTACTGGTTCAGTTTGCAATAAAAATATCTCTTTTGAGATATTTGGCCCCAATAAGATTCTTCTTATTAACCAAAATGAATTCAAATGAATAGGGAGTAATAAAGAGGAAAGAAACTGTAACAGAATTTTGGAAATTGAGATTGCAAGAAACCTCGGCTAAGAGATACTAAAATTATTATCTAATATCAAATAAAAGTATGGTAATGGTACATAAATAGGTTAACTGAGTTAGTCCAGAAATAAACTCTAGTATATATAAAACTTTTAGATACACAAACAAAACCCCTAGTTTAGTGGGTTAAAAAATATTATTAAATAGTGTTAGGACAAATAGTTGACTATTAGACAAAAAATTCTATCCTGTTAACATAAGATACCAAAATATATTTTTGAGTGACTTAAAGAGATGAATATAATAAAAACATAAATATGTCTGATATCAAAATTAATCTTGTACCTTCAAAATCCTAAATTCACTTGGGATCTCAGAGAATTTCACTGTGCAAATTACAAACAGAAAGACAAACAGACTGACTTGATCTGTGATGCACAGAAAACATGATAACATCTAAAGAAGGACAACCTTTTAGGTTCTACTTGATAAAGAAATCTAAGTAAATACGGAGAAGTGAAATATTTTCCAATCATTGAAATAGTTAGAACTACGCAAAACAGTATCAGTAGAGAAAAAAAATATAATTAGAAACATTCAAAGAGGGGAGAAAAAGTGAAAAGATATTTCCCTGTTCTAAGAGAAAGACCTTGATCATAATATGCTGGCCGGCGATATAACAACAAACCTTGTTTTGGAGGAATGCATACATTTGTACAGTTTCTCAGGTTTATGAGAAAATAATTATTATCTTTATTTTGCCAATAAAGCTAGTTGAGGTTTGTAGAAATGTAATTGTTTGCTTAAGGATTCATTAGGCCTCATTCCAAGGTTTGGACACTTGTACCGTGGCTGCAGGTAAGTATCATTGTCACTACCCCAACAAGTCTGGATGTTTAGTTGATCCAAAGAAAAATAATGTAAAACAAGTTTATAGAACAGAATATAAAAGTACAAATAAAATCATAAAATGCTGTACCGGTGTCTATAATTGGTCTTTTAGTGCATTCAAAACCAGTAGAAAAGAGTGAGTTCCCAGCAGGCACCTCTTCCAGGGAAATGAGCTGAATCAAATCAGATGAACCATATGTCATAGTGATGATATGGTCTGCTTTTATTTTATGCAGATCCTGTTCAGTTGTGTGTGTGTGTGTGTGTGTGTGTGTGTGTGTGTGTGTGTACTAAAAAAAGTAATTACAAATAAACTAAATTCTGTAAGAGTCAATGATCCAACAAATTTAATTTTGCCTCCCTAAAGACTGTATTACACAGAAAACATGTATATTAAATTCTACATAAGATAGACATACTTTATTAATTTTTGGAATAAAAAAGAAATATTTTGGCAAAGAATTATGCAAGAAATTCTGTGTAGCGAATGGTAAACTGAGAAGGTACAAGCTTATAATCATTGCTTAGCAACAATCTATGATGAATAGCCAGGAAATAATTTCTAACTATTAGAGACAGGTAAAATTCAGACAGGATAAAATATATCATCATCAAAGCTTCTGAAAATAATAATGCCTTTTTCTGAGCTTAGATACCACTGCTGGATACTATATAGAGGCATTTTTTTTTTCTTGATCTGTTCCTATTTCAAGCCCTGTTTATTTCTACTGATAATGTTTCAGTAACACTGTGCAACTCATTTTTTTTTTGACAACCAAAGGACATTTTGCTTATCCCAAATTGCTATCATCTTGCATAAATATGGAGAATAACAATGAAATTAAAATCTTAAATATACTCAGAAATATCAGATACATACATAGATATATAAATTTCCTGAATAGAAAGAATAATTTGATGATTCTGTAATTCCTCATAGTTTATAAAATACTTTCCTACACATACCATTTAATTGTAAAAATAACCTAGAATTGAGACCTGTGTTTTCCTATTTTACATATGTGCACAATAACAATGGGCATAAGATGAAAAGCACATTAAATAAGTAGGAGAAAATGGTCAATATTCTGTGGTATTTAACTGCCTGAAAAGGGGATGTAGTTCCAATAAATATGTAAGGTGATCTCTGTTATAAATTTGCTGTCGAGGGAGGACTTACATGTACCTAAACTCATCAATTGTAAGTGTATAAGTTGAAATTTGACAAACTAGCATTAGAAAAGAAATTCCTCATCTTAAGTGAGTCAGTGAAAAATCTACAGTTAGCATAATATTTTACTTTTTTAAAAAAATATTTATTTTGAGAGAGAATGCGCACAAGTGGCAGAGGGGCAGAGAGAGAGAGGGAGAGAATTCCAAGCAGGCTCTGTGCTGTCAGCACACAACCTGACGCAAGGCTCCATCTCAACAACCATGAGATCACAACCTAAGCCAAGATCAAAAGTCAATGCTTGGGGCGCCTGGGTGGCTCAGTCGTTTAAGCGTCTGACTTTGGCTCAGGACATGATCTCACAGTTCATTAGTTCGATTCCCATGTTAGGCTTTGTTCTGGCAGAGAGGAGCCTGGAACCTGCTTTAGATTCTGTGTCTCCCTCTCTTTCAGTCCCTCCCCCACTTGCATGCATGCGCCCTCTCTCACTCTCCCTCTCTTAAAAATAAATAAACATTAAGAAAGTTAAAAAAAAAAGAGTCAGATGCTTAACTAACCGAGGCACCCAGGTGCCCCAAAGTTAGCATAATATTTTAAAGAAAAAGACTGAATGACTTCCCACAAGTTTGGGAACAAGACAAGGGTATCAGTTCTTAACATTTTCAGTCAAAATTAAAATGAAGGTCCTAGTGAGCTTAATAAGTCAAGAAAAGAAAACATACACAGATTGGAAAGGATGATTTATAACTGTCTCTTTTTTCGGAGATGCTATTATCATATATATATAAAATCTGAAAGAATATACAAAATAGTAAACAGAATAAGTGAATTTATCAAGTTTGTAGGATACAAGATCACTACACAAAAAATCAATTGTATATCTAAATGCCAGCAAATAACTATTAAAAATGAAAATGAAACTTTATCATGTATAATAATATCAAGAGACATGATGTACTCAGAGAAACATTTGCACGATAAGATGTAAAACTTGCAAATGAAAACTACAAATATTGCTGAGAAAAGCAGAAATTTAAAGAAATATTGTGATACTCTATAGTGTTAAGGTGTCAATCCTTTCCAAATTTATCCACAGACTCAACCTCAATAAAAATGTCAGCAAGCTTTTCATGCAAAAATTTAGAAAACTATCCTAAGAGTAATATGTTAGTGTAATAGATCTTTAATAGACTAAAATATTAAAACAAGTTGAAGGATCTTTACTACCTGATTTCAGAATTTCCTATAAAGCTCCAATATTCAAGAATGTATATAGTATTAGCATAAGGAGACAATGGCACAGAATAAAAAGTCTAGAAATATGGCCAATTAATTTTTGACAAGGGTGCCACGCTAATCAAAGAAAGAAGAGTTGATTCAATAAATATAATATTTATTACAATATTTATTGAACCAATTGAATAATCACATAAAAATGTATTTGGACACGAATTTCACACTACACAAATGAACCTGAAATAGCTCTTAGACCTCAATACAAAAGTAAAAACTATAAAACATATAGGAAAAAATCTTTCAATCCTTGCTAAAGGAAAATATTCGTTAGGATAAAAAAAACTAAAATGTAGTTCATCAAATATAGAAATTTCTCCTCTTTCTTTAAAAGTTAAGAAACAAAGACAAGTCACATAGGCCTCAAGAAAATATTTACAATAGACATATCTGAAAAAGGAATTTGTAGCCAGAATATATAAAGAATTATTCCAATCAATAATTAGAAAACTTTATTTTTTTTTAATTTTTATTTTTGAAAGAGTAGGAGAGAGAGAGCATGAACTGGGGAGGGGCAGAGATAGAGGAAGACAGGGAATCCCAAGCAGGTTGCTTCCACATTATCAGCACATAGCCCCATGTGGGGCTCGAACCCACCAACCAGAGATGATTACCTGAGCTGAAATCAAGAATCGGACAATTAACCAACTAAGCCACCCAGGTAGCCCTGAAAACAACTTTAAATACACAGACAATTATTTTTAGTAAATACTTCACTAGAGAATATTCATTAAGCACATAAACAAATTTCCAATGCCTTTAAGTCTTCAGGGAAATAAAAATAAAAAGCACAGATATCAATTCTCACCTTCTCTAATAGTTAATTTTTAAGTGTCACAAAAGCAAAAGTTCCCGTGTACATGAGACAACTAGAACTTCACAGAATGATTTTGGGATTGCAAAATTGTACAAGAGCTTGGAAAACATTTAGGCAATTTCTTAAAAAGTTCAAGACATTCCACCATATGATCCCAACCCCTCTACCTCTAGGTATTTACCCAACAGAAATGAAAGCTTATGTCTACACCACAAAGACCTCTAAAAAAATTTTCGAAGTCACTTTATTCTTAATATCCAAACTCTGGGAAGAACTGTAATCTCCATCACATATAAAAAGGCAAACAATAAGTGGTTACTAGCCATACAATGAAATTCTAAAACAGCAATGAGAAGAAACTGATTTCTGATACATGCTAGAACATGGGTGAACCTCTAAAAGCCTGTCAAATAAAGGAAGCAAGACAAATTATACCACATACCGTACCAATCAATTAACACAAAATTACGCAAAAAGGCAATTCTGTAGAGGCAAAAAGCAGGATTGTAGACATTTCAAAATAACCTTTAGTATTATGCCATCATGTGACTATTTCTTTGACTTATATATTAGTTACAAATAACACATGTACTGAACGCAAAGCAACCAAAAATTGCAAATGTATTTCCCTTTGTGGAAAGAAACCATGCTTAGCAATCAAACGTGTGTAGGAACAAATGCAAATATATGCATACAGTTACAAAAATAATATAATTATACATTTGTGTGCTTATTTGAAGGTCTACAATTTATCTTCTTTAATTTTTTTCTTTTTGCAGTTGAATAAAGGAATATAGTATAATCAGAAACAACGTAAAGCCCTCCTGGTCCAGTCTGGACCTGAGCGGGAGGCTGGTGCCTCAGCTGATTAGGCTTTCTTTTTGGGGTCTGGGAGCCTATCCACTCCTACAGACTTTCTGTATTCAATTCCTGAAGTGGGAGGGAAGCCTCCGGAGAGCCACAGTTTAGGCAGACAGGGAGGTAGGACCCCAGAATGCCTATCATTAAGAGCCTCCCTCCCAGTACATTAATTTAAGTAGCTGTGTCAGACACAGACCAAGAAGTGGTATTACTATGAAGAGGGCATGCAAATATAAATTTTGTAGAACAGTGTCCAATTTCTTTCCAAAACACAGTACATTTCAAATTCCTTCATAAACTGATACTAGGATAAAAATGTAAAAATTACCTTATTACTTAATTTAAATTAAATATTAAGCATAGTTAATATACTTATTGCTATTTTATACTTTTTGGATTTATCTTTTCATGTTTTCTACAAATATTTTTTGTTAAATAGGCTATCATTTAACTATGTATTATTTGAAATAAAAAAATTATCAAATATTAAGTACATGCATATATGAATGTTTCCCTTTTACTTCCACTTAAGTTTTATAAATTGTGTTACTGCACTGATTCTTATTTGAATTATTTTATACAAATTACCGTCTATAAAATATTTCATGTAAGATAAATGTTATATAATTATTATAGAAATAAAAATTTTTGCTACAGGTAAAACAAGTGTCATTTCATTTTCCTTAGTGGGAGTTTTAGTTATTCATAAAATTTCTCATCCAGGTCAACATTAGAAGCAGATCAACAATTAAAAGGAAAAATGTTTTAATATTTTGAGATTTTTGCTTGGAAATATGCTTAAATTATTTTAATTTATACATAATTTATTCAAATATACATTTTAATAAGAAATCAAGAAAATTTGCTTTTTTTTTGCTTTTGTTACTCTTATCCTAGGTTTTCCCCCTTTTGCTTTATGTGTTATCACTGTCAGATTATTGTATCTATATAAATTACTTTATTCAAATTAAATACTTTTGATTGAAGAACAGCTACAAATTTTTAAAAGTTTTAGCATACCACATATTTGACATATACATGAAATATAAAGAATATTTATGAAATTAACAAATGCATTTCCACCAACATTGCCAAAGAAAGAAGGACATATTTACCAAAACGTAAATAATAATTTAAAAAGAAACTAACCTCCCGTTAGAAGCCAAGCGGCTTTCTGTGAGACATCATTGTAGGCTTTGAGAGGATAGCTGCCTTCTCAATAGCATCAACGTAGAATTACAACCACAGGGAAAGAAAAAATAAAACCATCGACGTCCAATTCTATATTAAGCAAGATTATCCTTCCATTGATAATGAAATAAGATACATTCACATAAACAAGCCCGAGACAATCTGTCTCTTGAGAATCAAATTCACATTCCTACCGGAAGTTCTTCTGGCTTAAGGGAAGTGACATGTGAATAAAACTGAGAACCAATGCAATACATGGAAAGAATACTGGAAGGAGGGCCAAGATGGCGCCCTCCATTTGTGGCAGTTGGTAATAGCAGTTGATTGGAATTTAAGCCTGGAACTTTATATAGCAACACAACTGCTGCATTCTATTGATTACGACGTTAAAAATGAATAAATAAATAAATAAATAAATGATAAATAATAAATAATAAATAAAATAAAATGTACTTTTATTTTCTAAAGAAAAAATAAATAAAAAATAAAGAATCATGAGGTTGATCTAGAATTCTAGGAAGAGCCATAAACTCCATATATTGAAATAAAAAATGTCAAAGTATATGTAGACATGTTTTAAACTGTCTCAGATAAAAATCCAACGGTGAGGGGTGCCTGGGTGATTCAGTTGGTTAAGAGGCCGACTTCAGCTCAGGACATGATCTCACAGTCTGTGAGTTCGAGCCCTGCGTCGGGGTCTGTGCTGACAGCTCAGAGCCTGGAGCCTGTTTCAGATTCTGTGTTTCCCTCTCTCTCTGCCCTTCTCCTGCTCACGCTCTGTCTCTATGTCTCTCAAAAATAAATAAACGTTAAAAAAAATTTTAATAAAAGATTTTAAAAATCCAACGGTGGAACTTAACATAAATAGTAAAACATGTTGACTGATCACAGAAGTACACAAAAGTAAGAAAAGAAACAAAACAAGATAGGACATCAAAAATGAAGGGCAGGATGGTCAAATTTAAAGCAAACTATATTAGTAGTAACTAAATGTAAAAAGACCTAAACATTCAAATTGAAAGTGGTGATTGTTAGACTAGATAAGAAAATAATTACAAAAACGAAGTCCATTATATGCTTTTTCTATGACACACGACTTATATTTAAAGATATGGTTTGGTATAAAAGAATATTATAAAAAAAGATGTAACAAACAAAAGTAAGCATAAGAAAGCTGGAATGGGTACACTGATGCTAGACAAAATAAACTTTAACAAAAGAATATAACTAGATATAAGAAGGGATGTTTTATTATGATTAAAAGATTCATTTAATAGACATATCACAAGCCTAAATATTTCAGTACCCTATACACAAAATTCGAATATATAAAATAAAATCTATTGTTTTCATTTCCAGTTCTAAAATATATTTTTTATGTTTTGGATATATGAGGCCTTTTTGATTGTGTATCTGATGGCTCTATTTTCCATTTATCTGGTGTATCTATTTCTGTTATACAATTTGGGTTTTTTTTTGTATTTTTTAATTTTATTTATTTTATTTTGTTTGGGTAAGTATAATAGAAATGCCCTTTATGTTTACATTTAGTGGGTTTATCGTTATTTTGAAACAAGTATTTTAAATATTTCTCATTTTATTTTTCATTTATTTAAAATTATTTTAATGTTTTTATTTATTTTTGAGAGCAGGAGAGACAAAGCATGAGCGGGGGAGGGGCAGAGAGAGAGGGAGACACAGAATCTGAAGCAGGCTCCAGGCTCTGAGCTGTCAGCACAGAGCCCGACGCGGGGCTCGAACTCACAGACCGTGAGATCATGACCTGAGCCGAAGTCGGACACTCAACCGACTGAGCCACCCAGGCGCCACTATTTTTCATTTATTTAAAATCTTTTTTTTTTCATTTAAATTTTAATTTAACATACAGAGCAAAATGGATTTCAGTAGAATTCAGTGATTCATTACTTAAATACAAAACCCAGTGCTCATCACAATAAAAGTCCTCCTTATCACCCATCACCCATCTAGCTCGTCTCCTACCCACCTCCCCTTATTTTTTTTTAAGGCCAAGTGCCCCTGAGTTGAGTTTTAGTCACATTTCTTTCTCATACTTTTCCTAGTCATTTTTAATTGTGTGCCAGAAATAACATATGAAAATTACAGAGATAATTCAAATTTAATTTTACTCTGGCTGAGCAACTAAGAGCACAGCACTATCATTTTCAGACATCCTTAATCTAATCAGAGATTACAATGATTCAAAGTCAGGAATTTATTACCTGGTTAGAACTGGTCGATTTCAGGTTCACTATAGCTTCCAAACGGTAACCTTCAGAGTCCCACCCCAAGCCCACAGAATCTGTATCCATCTCATCTCCCACCACACAAAGACAATGATCAGTGATGCCTGAACTTTGTTCTCCCTGTATCTTGGTGAATTTATTGGAAGTTAGTGTTGTTTAATTTCCAGTCTGTAAGTAATTAAGCTTTCTGAATCTGCAGACCCTTCAAGATGAAAGCCATTTAAAATTCTATATTCACTTCTGTGGATTTTTACTGTGTAATATTTATTTGCCTTTGTTAGTTTTCCAATCTTTCTTTCTTCTCTGTTCTAGTTTCTCAGGTCGTGCTCAGGAAAGAGATGGTCTGATTTACCCAGTCTACCTTGAGCAGAAGAGCTCCAACATACAGTTGAATGCAGTGTTCAAACTTTAGATCTGCATATGTTGCTGATAGCTTGATCAGAGATTGTTATTTTGTTCATACAATTTCCTTGAATTCTTTCAGATTTTTGTTAAACCCTAGCATATGATTTTGTTTCATTCATATGTGCTAGTACAGGAACCCATACATACAAGTATCTGTAAACAGACCTTATTTACTTGATGCTTTTTCCACTAGGTAGTCGATCTAGAATGAACTTCCAGCAAATGGACTATACCTACTACATGAATACTGAATGAAGAAACATTTATTAACTCAATCAAATAAAATCAATTGAAAGAATCTAAGTAAATTATGAAAAAAAAGATCTTCTAGTGAAAATCATGTACTATAAAATGAATGGTTTATTTCTTAATTTTATGTTAATAGGCTTCATGGATAAAAAGCTACAAACTATAGTATGCCACAAAAAAAAAAATACACTGTTTATGAAGATGTCGGCTTCCAGCAGTGACAGAATAGCCTTTTTCAGCATAACCATCCTGCTGAGGAAATCTACAAAAACTGGAAAAATTATCAGACATTTGTTAGAACACAGAACTTGAAGAGGCAAGAATTTCCCACGTGATAAGAATTGCAATTTTTGTGTTTTTTTTCCCTTGATTTTCTATTAGTTACATAGATAGGTGAGTTAAATTCTCACACTGTGATTATTTGTCTATATTTCCTTTTAGTTCTGTCACTTCCTGCTATGTAAAATGAGGCTATATTGTTATTGAAATATAAAGTTAGGATGTTTCTATTTTTCTCTGGGATTTAGCCTCTTATTATATTGAAATAAGCCTATTTTTTTCCTTAAATCTACCATATCCAATATAAGAATAACAAACCAACTTTTCTCCTCCTGTCACATTGTACATTTTTCCCATTCTTTTCCACAGGCCATACAGTCCACTTTTAAGATTATTTTGATGTTTTCTGATGACCTTTAACTTTTAAAATGGAGTATTTACTCTGTTTATATTTAATACCTGGTATGTATGGATATGAATCTTCCATGTTATCATTTCTTTCTGATGCTCGAGTTTGCACCAATGACATACTCAGGCTTGCTCTGTACAGCTTCAGCTGACCTCCTCTCTTCCCAGCCACATATTCATGCTGTTTCCCCCTTTGTTCTCTTCCCCATACCATACATACTCCTCCAGATGCTCCAAATATAACAAATGAGCTCCACTGCAGTGGAAGCAGATGCGGTGTGCTATTAATGAGCTGTTGGGCATGATATTTGGATGTTGTACCAGCACATGCCTTGCAAAGACATAAATAATACAAAAAGTTGTCTTTTTTAAAAAAAGAATCTACTGACAGGTTGATCTAGTAACCCAAAGAAGTAAAGGAGAAAGGAGATGTATCACCACCCACATATTGATTTGTTTGGATGTTTCAATGACTCATGATACGACAAAACTATGAAAATTTTCTTAACAAATAAAATAAAATAAAATTCTCATAGAGGTGACTGGCTGGCTCAGTCAGTTAAGCGTCCAACTCTTGGATCTTGTTTCAGATCATGATCTCATGGTTCGTGGGATCGAGCTCTGCACTGGGCTCTGTGCTAATAGTGTGGAGCCTGCTTGGGATTCTCCCTCTGCCCCACTCACACTCACACGTGCTCTCTCTCAAAATAAATAAATTTAAAAAAATAAAATACAATTCTCATAGATGGATACTTTAAGAGCATAAAATTGAAATCAGTTTCCACTGCAGAAAACACCGGCTGGATGACAGTCTTTAAAGTGGGTTGCCTAATGTATGTGTGTGTTATTGCAGGTAGTCCTACTGAGCTATGAGCTGATTTCTCTTGATGAAAGTTAACTTGTTTCATTTAAGAATTTTTATATGTCAGCATACTAGATCCATTATTTTAACCACAATGTATGTCCAAGCTTACTCTTCGCTACAACCCTAATATAATCAACTTCTTTACTAAGACTCTTTTCATTTTAATGCAGTTCTAGAATGGGACGTCAATCATTTATATTAGCTTTATTAACATATTTTTAATATGATAAATCTAGTTATGCAAAAGTTACTGATTCCAGGGAGGTAATGATGAGTTTTGTTCTGATCTTGACAACAATATGCTTTAATTTAATTTCAAGTTAATTTTTATTTAAATATGGAGCTACTGACATCAACACCCATATAATGACAGATTTGGCTGCTTCCAAAAAACAAGATTTTCAGGTTTAGGTATTTTTAATCCAAAGGATAACCACCTTACAATTAATTTGTTTTATCCAAAGGCTTCAAACAATATCACCAAATATTTTTAGAATAGCCATGATATTTATCCAGATGATAAAAGCAAAGTAATTTTTATTTCTCTTAATTATGAAAAATTTGGAATGCACAGAAACAGAGATTTTCATATCAGTCATGTGAAATTACTTACATCTTATGTATCTACTGTAAGTACCTTTTAAATGAGGGGATATATGGAAAGTTCAAACACTATAACAGCTTTAAAAATAAATTCATGACTTAGATCTGAGTGCTTTCATTTCAATACAAGTGAAAGAAAACAAAAATAAAACAAATTAAATAGCTAAGGTTTTAATATTTTAAAAATATATAAATGTATATTCCAATTATTAATGCAGGTTCATGAGTTCAATGAATAAATAAAATTTATAGGCTAGCATTTCAAATCAGGCGCCTGAGAGTTTTGCTGGTGTTATCTGTACCATCAGTGATTTCCTTATTGCCCTAAAGAGGTTGCTAGTGCCATATGTTCTAGCAAAAAATACGGGGTATCATTAGAGTCTTTGAAAATGCATGTAGACACAATTGGGTATTGGGATTCTGCAGGTTTCTACATTAAAAAAAATAATTGGTGGGCCACCTGGGTGGCTCATTCGGTTGGGTGTCCAACTTCACCTCACGTCATGATTTCATGGTTTGTGCGTTTGAGGCCCGTGTCGGGCTCTGTGCTGACAGCTCAGACCCTAGAGCCTGCTTCAGATTCTGTGTCTCCCTCTCTCTCTGCCCCTCCCCCACTAATCCTCTGTCTCTCTCCCTCTCTCAAAAATGAATAAACAGGGGCGCCTGGGTGGCTCAGTCGGTTGAGCGGCCGACTTCAGCTCAGGTCATGATCTCACAGTCTGTGAGTTCGAGCCCCACGTCAGGCTCTGTGCTGATGCTCATCAGAGCCTGGAGCCTGCTTCGGATTCTGTGTCTCCCTCTCTCTCTGCCCTTCCCCTGCTCATGCTCTAACTCTATGTCTCTCAAAAATAAATAAACATTAAAAAAAAATTTTTTTTAAAAATGAATAAACATTAAAAAAGATTAAAAAGAAAAGAAAAAATAATTGGCTTCCATGGAAGTGAAAGCATGATTCAGTATCAGGAAACCACTGCTTAAAACAAGGTACAAATAAAATTTAAGATTAAACTAATGGATGTATATTTATTAATTCAAGATTTTATGGAGTCACTAATTTGTGCTAGACTTGATGAAATAAAAAGCAGAATACATATTACCAAAAGTTGTAAAAATAACACACAGAGCTCCTTTATCTTTATACAGCTTCTCCAAATATTATCATCTTATAAAACCATAATTCTATTGCCAGAACCTGGGAATTATCACTAGTACAATACTATTAACTAAACTACAAAATTTCATCAAGTATCACCAACTGTCACATTAACGTCCTTTCACTACTCCAGGATCCAATCTAGAATGGCCTTGACACTTTTGAAGAGAACTGGCCACTTTGTTGAATGTCCCTCAATTTGGATTTGTGTGATGTTCCTTCATGATGAACTCCAGCTAGACATTTTTTCCAAAGAATGCTACAGAAGTGAAAGTGAGTTCTTCTCATTACACCACATCAAGGGGTTCATGATGTTGATATATTTTATTACTGATGATATTAACCTTGATCACTTGGTTAAAGAGGTATCTGTGAGGTTTCTCTACTGTCAAGTTACTGTTTTCACCTGTGTAATTAATATATATCTTGAAGATAGAATAATTATAATGCTATGAGAAAATCTTCATGAGAAATCTGCAGTGTGTCATCAGTTCATACATATGTTAAGTATTACTAAAGTAGTTCTCTATGTAGAAATTACAGTGAAAGCATGATGAAGTAATAAATTCTACTGAAAATACTAACTTAAAATATAATTTCATTTTTCCTGCCAACAAAACATTTTCCTAAGTAATATTCATTTATAGAGATTGTCTATTGCTTTATCTTACATACTTTATTAGTACATCTGCAAAAGCAAAGAGAAACAGCTGAGCAGAGAAGTGTAACAGAACAACACAAGGCCTATAGCAGAGTATCTTTCCCCCAGAGTATGCTGATCAGGAAAACAACTTCACCACCAGATCTCAGGGAAATCAGTTCAGCAAAAAAACAGAGTAAAAAGACTTGGCCCCCTTTTCGGTCTTCTGTATATTGCAAGAAGATTCTGCTTAAACGCTAATCCTTTTACTTGTTATTCACACACACACACACACACACACACACACACACACACACACATACACATCATATGTATTATACACAAGTAAAGTTCCAGTGAGTCATTATTTACAAAAACAGGTAGTGGGCTGGATTTGGTGAAAAGGGCCATAGTTTGCTAGTCCCTGCTTGGACCACTCAGAGCAGAATTTCTCTACTTCGGCACTTTTGATACTTGGGCTAGACAATTCTTTGCCTTGGGGAGCTACCCTGTACATTATAGAATCCTGAGCAACATTGCTGGCCTCTACACACAAGATGCCGGAAGAACTCCCCCACCCTAAAAGTCATCACCCCAAATGTCTCCAGATGTTGCCAAATGTTCCCTGGGGAATGAAATCACTCTCAGTTGAGAACCACTGCCCTCCAGTCTTCTGCCCAGAAAAAACAGACTTACTCAAATTTTTTCAATGTTCTTTGCTTTTCACTCAGTACCTGCTGGCATTTCTGAGTTGAGATCTTCTCCTACCCTCAGGCTGGGATACACAGAAGGTTAAAAAGATCTCCAGAGGACTCAGCTCTCTGTTCTAGCATACCAAGAGCCCTAGCTGAGCCAGTCTTCTCTTCTCCACCTTTCATAGTCTTCTGCTGTTTATTTCATTTATCTTATCCAGGTTTTAGGTATAAGGAACAGAAAGAGTAAAAGAAAATATTTTAAACTTCCATATATGTAGTCTTAAAAGATAACTCTTGTCTGAGTATATGCAGTATCATGCTTAAAAAGTGATTTTTTAAAAGTTCAGTAGCAAAGTACAATGAATTATGAAGTCAACTCCTGGGTTTGCTATTAATGGGATGTGAAACTCTGGGCATGATACATAGCCTCTGCTACTCAATTTCTCAGATATAAATTTATAGTGGTATTAATATACAACTCATACTTGCATGTAGTATAATCCTCATTTAACTCCTAAGGGTTAAGTGAGTTACTACATATAAATGACAGGGACAGTGTTTAATAGTAAAGAGTATGAATTAGATATCACTAGTATCATTTTTTTACTATAATTATCTGGAAAAGCACTGACAAGTAACTTTACAAAATGCTAATGATTATTAATACCCACAGCTTCCCAAACCAAAATGAAAACAAGAATCATCAAAAAACAAATTTTTCAAAACTAGAAGCACTTTAATTTGAACTAATTTAAAGCACTATTTTAAAGGGTTGAAAAGTGAGGAATTTGATATTTTAAGGTATTTCAAGCATTTCAAGAATTTAAATACCAGAAATACAAAGGCTCCATTACAGTGTTTTCCTTTAAGTAGTTCTTCTCTCCCCTAAAGGATAGTAACAGAGAAAGGACTAGTGTTTCATTAAGGTGGTACCTACTCTCATTCTCTCTACAACAACATTCACCTCCTATGCAAGGGCACACATTAATCTCTCTTTATGGTTGGACTTTCACCCCTTGTCAACCTGTAGAGGAGAGGTTCTTCCTATCCTTCAAAATTCATCATATGTCATGTAAGGTTATAAAGCCAAACACTAGAAAAAAAAAACCCACACAAAATTAACAAAGCAGAAGAGAGAAAACAAAGGAAGTATTTATTTAAAAATATATAAATAAAAGAACTAAGATCAAATATTTGTATACCTGTAAGCAGAAATGGGATAAAAGTTCACATATTGAAACTAACAAGTTTAACAGATAAAAGCAACACTAGCAAATATGTGCTATATCTAATGGGTATATCTAAAATGATTTAAAGGTAAGAGTACCTTTAATGAACCAAGCTGTGTCATGATATTAATGCTAGACAATATAGAATGCTTAAAGAAGAAAAGGAATGGCATGTTATAAAGAGCACTGTTGAGACTGATAAAATTTTGTGATTAATATTTAGTTACTCAGTAACAAAATATTTACAATATGAAATGCAGAGTATAAGAACAAAATTAAGGGAAACAATAAATGAGAAAAAGATTTGAAACTACCATGAATAGCTAAAGAATAAGTCACAGAATCTTCCTGAATAGTTTACCATATAATCTAATAGGAAAAAAATGTAGTAATACAATTAGTACTATCTTATTTTGAATTTCCCCAGATGTAAGTCTTAAGACAAGAATTCCAGTGAAATGTGTTTATTAGCGGGAAATGAGAAACACAAGTAAGGAAAAGTTAGTGAAAGGAAAGCATCCCATAAAGGGTGCATAATTAAACTACCTGTCACAGATTAATCACATAGGAAAAACTCTGAAAAATAGTATAAAATATGACCAAATTTATCCATTCAAGGGAGGGAGGGAGCTAGGGTATTTATATACCATATCGCAGCAGTCCTCAGTTGATAGTTGTGGGGCATGTGTAAATTCAGAGCTTATGGACTACTCACGGGAACAGAAAAGGCTTCTATGATTTCAGAAAAACTCTGTCAGAGAGATATGGACACTTGCTGCAGGAAGGTCAAAGGTGCACAAAATGAAAAACCATAGAATCTGAGAGATATGAACTGGGCACTACAGGATAAGGCAATTGCTACAATGGAGCTTATGTTATATCACAAAGGAAATTACAATATATTTAAGTATGAAAAAAAGGTTATATTTTCTGATCACAATGGTGTAATATTTAAATTTTTCTTAATGTTTATTTATTCTTTGAGAGAGGGGGGAGGGAGAGAGAGAGAGAGAGAGAGAGAGAGAGAGAGAGAGATGGAGGGAGGAAGAGAGGCAGATGCCGGGGACCAAAAGGCCATGGCCCTGGTAGTGATGCCCAGGGTGAAGAAGTAAGGCCCAAGGCCCAGGCGGCCCGGAGCCTGGACCCCTGCCAGCGGGCAGAGGGGTCCTAAGGCAAGAATTAGGCCTGAGGCCATAAAAGTTATGGCTTTTGATCTCCTCACTTTGTTTGGCCCTAAAAGGATGGCTGGTTAGCCCATGATGGGTAAGATCCCTCAGAGGGGGGACAACCTAAGACAGGCACAGCCGCAAAAAGGCCATCAGGAGATAAATTCGTGCCAGGCCTATGATAAGTACATTGGGTCTGTAAGAATCCCTGCACTCAGGGTGATGATAATATTGAAGAAAAGTCCCTGCTAGCAGCAGCTGCAGGGTGAAGTAAAAGAGGGTCTTATGGCATCTCCTCTGCTAGCCAATTAATGCTTCTGGTTTTATTCCTCTTAATAGGTTTAGAATATAGAGAGATATAATGTTGATCATCATGAAAATAATAAGAAAATCATTTAGTAGGCTTTAGTTTGCCTCTGGTAATATAGAAATAATTCAAAAATAAAATAAATCTCTAATTGTTCTGTTAAACCTAAGAGTGCAGCCTGACCCTCAGAAATGTGGTAATTGCTGTAGTTTTCGGGTTAAGACATTATTAATGGTCAGTAGATAATAAATAAAATCTTAGAGAGTAACTTCAGAGAAAAACATATTTTTCACACAATCCTCTAATTGTAGTTAGAGCCTTTAATTGATATCTGTATACTTTGTTCTTATCCTTCCAACCCATAATATTCACCAGAATGTATCCATTAGTTATCCTTTGATTGCAGGTGTGCTGTTTTTTACCCTCATATACTAATTGTTTAAACAATGTATATAACCTTGAGAAACAAGGGTTCTTTGAAGTTTTATGGGATGTAAAGTTTGTTTTAATCAGTTTCTTTTATTTTTACTAAGAACCTTGAGAAAATGGAGTATTTTCATCCTGCCAATCTTTGCAGGATGTGTGCTTGCTGTGTTTAGAGAAAATGCATAAAAACCCTAAAGAAAAAATAAACTTTGAGCAGTCCAGATAAGAGGCTGTCTCTGTGTCGTTTGTTTTCTCTTGTCTTTATGATATCTGTCTCAGCCCTTAGATAGGGAGCCTTGGACCAGTCCTGATACGAGGCTGACTCCAAGAGTTTGACTTCGCATCATCTCTCATGCCTAGACCAACCCCCACTCAGGTGAAACCCTGGACCAGCCGGAAGCCCTGAAGTAGGAGCTGGCCTCCTCTCAGGGCAGACCCCGGCAGGCAGAGAGAGAGAGAGTCAGTGAAGGAAGAGCAGAGAGGGAGACACGGAATCCAAGGCAGGCTCCAGGCTCTGAGCTGGGAGCACAGAGACCCACGTGGGGCTGGAACTCAGGAACCACGAGATCATGACCTGAGACAAAGTCAGATGCTTAACTGACTGAGCCACCCAGGTGCCCCTACAATGGAGTAATATTTAAACTTGAGGAAAGAAAATCTAAAATTATCTCAAAATATTTAAAAATTATAGACCAAACACTATTCTACAACTCTTAAAGGTGAACTACAAATGAAAACTACACAATATAGAGATAATAATTATAAAGGAGAGATGTTTTAAAAACATAATGCTTAAGCTAGCCTTAGTAAAAAAAAAAAAATCCAGAATCTTAAACTCATATATTCCTAAATAAGAAATATTATTATTTTTTAATTGTTGCATTTTCAATGTTAAAAATCTTGGGGAAAAAATCCCCACATATGGACATGGAAATAACAAAGTAAAAATTTAAAGGCTTAAATAAGTAGTATTATTAAAAATTCAAAACTAGTTAGTTTATATATTTTAAGCAATAAAATGATACTAGATTAATATATGAAAAATTTTGCTATGCTAGCATAATTAAAAAAGGAAAAAATAGAAAGGAACTTAAAAGATATATATCAAAATTCTTTAGAATAATTTGCGTAAAATTCTCTGAAAACTAGGATTAAATGTATTGTATTACAGAAATAACATAAATTATAAAAATTAGTCCCAGAAGAAATGGAAAGTCTAATCAAGCCAGTAATTTCATGCAAATTAATTCTAAACTATTTGTTAAAAAAACCTCACTAAAAATTGAGAGGCCCAGATGGTCTCAGTAAGTAATTTCAAACCAAGAATTTAACTCCAATGCAATTTAAAATTTTCCAGAGCAGTAATTCAGATAAAGCTTAAAAATATTTTTTTGATGTCGGAATAATACTGATAACAGAATTCAAATGAATATATTTATTAATATCAATACTCAGGTAAGAAATCAGGTGTTAAAAAAGAGAAGATACTGGTTTAAAATAACTAAATAACTTTAGGGCAAAGATTTTACATGTTTTGTTTATTTCTGAGTCTCTAGCATTCAGGAAAATACCTGCCACACTTTAGGCATACAATAAATATTGATGGTATGAACGAATAATGACAGAAATACAAGAGTGGTACAAAATAGGCAACTCTAGTAAATATATATATAAAGTAATATATATTACATTATAATATATATTACACTATTAATATCTATAAATATAAATTATATTATAATATATATTACATTATATATTATATATAATATATATACTTTAGATCAGAGGGAAAATGTATGATTAGCATGTTGCATTAAAAACATACACAGATTAATCAGTCCTGATTATTTTTTATTAAAACATAATTGACATATAACATTGTATAAGTATAAGGTATACTTAAACTTGTATAATGTGTTGATTTGATACATTTAGATATTGCAATATGATTACCACTGTAGAGTTAGCTAATACTAACTAAGTGACATAATTATCATTTCTTTTTTGTACTGGGAACAATTAAGATCTAGTCTCTTAACAACTTTGAAGTTTATAATACAGTACTGTTGTCTATAATCACTATGCTGTGCATTAGATCTCCAGGACTTACTTATGCTGTTTAAGGGTAAAACTTGGAACAGGTAGACAAATATGTCCAGGTCTTGATTTTCAAAAATAACTGTCTGTATCTATATTGAAAATCAAGGAAAGCATCATGCCTAATGACAAAAAACACTAGAATAATTTCATGAAAATTTAGAAAAACTAAAGAGCCCTGAATAACATTATTATTTAAACTTGTCATAAAATTGCAAGTACTTTCAAACGTAAGCAGCATGTATGTAAATATGTACACGTGGGTATAAAAAAAATACAAGATCTCAAGTAGGAAAAAAAGTGGAAAATGTATAACCAGTTAAGAAAATAAAAATACAAATGAATAAAAATATAAAAGATGTTTAATTTAAAGAAATGCAAGCAACATTTTTTTCAACTTTAAGATCATGAAAAGTAAAATGATTTCGCACATAGTGTGGAAAAACCATCCATTTTAAAACTACTTGTGAGCATCTTAATAAATTTAACCTTTTTGGAGGCCAATTTTCAATGTTCAAGAAAATTTAAACTCCAGAAACTCCTTGATCCTGCAATTTTTTGCTGGGGAATTACCCCATACTCTTACTGAAAAACTATGACAGGAACTAATTATAGTATCATTTAAAATTTTATATTGATTTAAACAGCAAAAGTCAACCTGCACGACCAACACCTGAAGAATGATTAAAAGCTTATGTGCATCCATTTAATGAAACAGAATAAAACTTAAAAAAAAAAAAAAGATTTAGGGAGAATTCCACATGCTGCTATAGAGTGTTCTCCGTTACAGGTATCTATAGAAAATGGTAATACCTTTTAGGAAAGGAGGCAAGGATCCTTATACTGAGTATAGTGGAAAAGCTTAATGTTTATAATTTCATGCACTTTTTATCCTGTGCATATAACATATGTTTATGTTTGTATGTGTGTTATATCCATCTACATAAGTATATATATCTAGAAATTGGAAAAGAGTTTCCTGCAACAGATTATTATAAAAAGATTAACTTTTGAGGCACAGGGTCATTTGAGGGCACAAGGAAATATTTATATTCCTTGCTATTGGAAACAGAACAGCAGAAACAGAGTAGGAAAACTCTGGACTTTACTGAGGTTTCAAATTCATTTTTTCAATCTCTATTCTTATTCAGGCATTAGAAATCCAAATATTAGAAAGAATGCACAATATAATAAATAAATCACAACTTATTTATTTAACAGAAGTGTATTTAATTTAATTCACTTATATATTAGGTCATTGTCTTTCTTTAAACATTGCTGAGTAGTTTAATCTAACTCTAGCTAAAAACAGTAAGTTGAGAATCTATTCTTAGACTAAATACCCAAAAGAGATATTTGCTGCTCTTGAATAAAGCTAGAGAGATGCAGAACTGAGTAAGACCTTCAAGGGGAATTTAAAACTACATCCCAGCAGGTATATAAACAGTGGTTTTGGCTACCCCCTAGAATATATAGTTCTCAGTAAACAAAAGATACATAAAATGTAAAATGAAATCAACATAATTATAGCAAAAATGTATACTATGGAATAAACCAAGAGAAAAAATACACATTTTTAATATCCTAAAAAAAAAACAAAATACTTGTTAGAAAATATTATGGTAAATCTCCTATAAGTATTTCTATTCACTAAGTTTAAGAGGTTGATTTGAAGCTGATTCTGCTCTCCCATGTTTATTGCAAATAGCCTTGCGTAGTTGAAATGGTAAGTAATACTAAGAGATCAGCATATTTTGATGAGTCGTCCAATTAGAGAATAATTTTAGCTACAGATAAAATCATTTTATGATTTTGTCAATCTTTTCTCCTATCACTTGATTAAAATGCTATCATGAATCTTAAAATATCAAAACTTTAGCAATTAACACATTCTACAACTGCAAAAGATATGAGGCTCAAAATTGTATTCTGTGATAAACATGAATCCCTATTTTTTAATATTCACAAGGGTGAAAAACATACAAAATTAAGTTAAGCATATTTTTCACTAAAATTTCTTGCTCAAATGGTCATTTGAGGCACAACATGTCTTTTAGGGGCAGCTGTATTATTCAAACTGTGTTTGTCCAAATGTATGAAGCTGATTAAAGCATTTTTCTTATAATATTGATTGTGTATATTAAAGACAGAAAAAATTCTGTAAACCTGGTCAATATCACTTATTAAACTCCATGAAATCACAAACCAGATGAATGTTTTTCAATGTGTTTCAAAAAGTACGGTACAAAGTGGCTTATTCAAGGCCTATTTGTTGAACAAAGGATTGAGTTATGTATTTGCCAATTACATTCATATCCCATTGGCTTTAATTACGTGAAAAAATTAGAAGAAGAATTTGCTATATTTTTAAGCAAATAAGAACAAAATACAAATGAATTTCCTATTGTCCTCAAACCAATATGTAAATCACAGCAAAATGAGAAACTTAAGAAGGGTATTGTAAATCTTGGTATTGCATAGCACATATATGGGCAAAGAGAAGACATTTATTAGATAAATGAATGAATGAAATCTGAATCAGGAATCAGAAAAAAAGAGCCAAAGAGTCTTGTACCTCAACAGTTGAGTAAGTCAATATAATGTGATAAAGCTAATAGCAGTTAAGTCAAATGTGCTATGGGAGCACCTATGAAAAGTGTTTAAATGAGAACTGAAGCGTCTATTCATGTCTTCTGCCCATTTCTTCACTGTAAGAAATTCTGCTAGAGGGAGATTAGCATGAGCTAAATTTTGGTATGTGAAATTTTAACAACTCTGAGAAAACAAAACAGTGCATTTGAGAAACTACCTTTGCTTGTCATGGTTGTGGTAGATAATTTAATAATCATCATGTAGAAGTTAATTTAAAAAAGAAACTGAAAAAAGATCCATTAGAAATGGCAGTAAGGAGAACACTGATAAACTTAATGTTTATTGGTATGTGTATGTGGTTAAGTAACTCTAACTTAAGTGTATTTTACATATATATATATATATATATATATATATATATATATATATATTTTACATACACACACATCAATTTAGGGTAAACGGACATCTTAAGAATGGTCAGTCTTCCAGTCTATGAACATGGCCTATCTTTTCATTTGCTCAGCTCTTCTGTGATTTACTTCATCAGAGTTTAGTAGTTTCCAGCATACTGATACTGCCCAGAGTTTGTTAGGGGTACACAGTATCCCCCTACCCATTTGAAATGATATCTACTCTTTCATTCCAATGTTAGTAAATCTTGTCCTCCCCATTTTATGGTTAAAAACTTTATTCATTTTTTTTTCATAGAACCAGCAATTGGCTTTAATGCTTTTCTCTTCTGTTTTGTTTTTTCAATTTAATTGATTTCTGCTCTTATCACTTTCCTTCTGCTTGTTTTGGATTTATTTTGTTCTTTTCTAGTTACTTGAAGTGGGCATGTGGATTATTGATTTAAGACTTTTCCTCTTTTGTAATGCAAATATTTAATGCTATGAGTTTTATGCTCAGCATTACTTTAGCTATGTCCCAGAAATTTTGATATCTTGCATTTTTATTTTCATTCTGTTTGATGTATTTTTTTTTATTTCTCTGGAAACATCTTCCTTGATCCATAAAATAATTAAAAGTATGTCATCTTATTTGTCAATGTTTGAGATTTTTCTGTTTCTTTCTATCATTGATTTCTAGTTTGTTTCCATTATGGTCAAAGAGCATACTTTATTTTTTTTTTCAAATAAAGAGCATACTTTATATGATTTTAATTCATCTACATTTTTTGAGGTTAGTTTTATGGCCCAGAATATGGCCTGTCTTGGTATATGCTCTTTGTGGACTTAGGGAAAAAAATGTGCATTGTGCTTTTGACTAGAGTGCCCTAAAAACATCAATTATATTGTATTATTTAATGATATTGTTCAATGAAATAGATAGACCTGAAGCATGCAATTCAGTAAGAATTCTGGCAATGCAGACTGATTGAGTTAAGGCTTATTTAAAAAAAAACTTAAAAATAGGTTTATTTTGTATGCTCTATTTTGTTTTATAATTCAAAGTCTGATATACAGTTTATAATAGGAAGAAAACTTACCATGATTGTCATATTCAGGCTGTAGCTTAAAATACCTAAAACCAATGTATACATTATTTCATTGCTTCTGTATCCTGTTTCTACTTCTGCACTTAATACAGCTTTTAGGGACATAAATCAAGGCTGCCACAGGGTAACAAAATCATTTTACCATGAGGTTTTTGTATTACTGCAAGTGGATACTGTCAGCAGAGACTAGGATAATCATAAGAAGATTCATCTTTGTCTCAATTTAGTGGCTAGTATTAGCTCCCTCTCAAAAATGTGTTTACACTACATTAATTTTGTTTGTAGCCAACAATGGTTAACTGAGCATATCAAAGTAAACTAAATCATACCCACGTTGCTTAGAATAAGCAATACACAGGAAAAATTAAGCTAGTATTAAATGAATACTATGAGGATAAATATTGAAGAGATATGTAACACCTTTTGAGTCTTTGGTAAGTTAGGATGAAAAAAAATTTAAACTTAACCAAAAGACTACATTTTTAGAAAAATATTAAACAAAAGGTATCTTTTATAACTTAATCATATATATAACTAGTAGCCTTTTGCTTCTGTGCTTGTCACTGCAGTCAGCAAAGGTTGAAGGATTTGAGGACTACATTCCATTGTCATGCCTCTCTCCAATTACACATAAGTTTATTTATAAAACTCCTCACGAAGTACTATAAAATACACAGATGCTTTTATTTGGGCTAAGGCAGGCCTATAAAACAGATAAATCTGTAATAACTTCTGTACATTAGTAGTATTGTTTATTAATATATGTAGTCTAGGAACAGTCACGTATGCATGAAAAAAGATAATAATGTGTAAGAAGAGTTAAGCATTCCATAGGAATTAAAATATGTTTGCAATGCCATTCAAGAGTGGAAAGTAAAAAAAAAAGTTATTCTTAGATTTCTAAGGTTTCAGTAAATAGAACAAACAACCAAGTACTTCAGTGAAGGAAGTTGATTGAAAATATTTTCAAAAGTCATGAGAAAACAAAAACAAAATAACAACATAAGAATTGGAAAGTGCAGTTGAAAAATACAGGCAGTTATTAATAAAATCACCTTGAGTCTTTGACAGACTTATATATCCAACTGTCAACTTCACATATCTACTTGGACGTTTAATCGACATCTCACACACAACGAAGCCCAAACAAAATTCCTGGCATCTCCGTCCAAAATCTTCACTTAGAGTCTTTGCCATCTCAGTTAACAACTCCATTCTTCTAGTTGCTCAGGCCCAAAACCTTGGATTCATCCCTGATGCGTCAATTTACTTCACAGCCCCCCTATCATTAGTTACAACCTCCTTTTTGGCTCTATATAGTAGATGCTGCTTTAAGACACCTGGATTCCCCTTGGGATGGCAGGATTTATTCCCCCAGGTGCTGACTGGTGCTGAAAGACAGCTGTAATCTATCAGCTCTCCTCAAGAAGTGGCTCCGCTGAAGGAGTTTGCTTGCTCAAAGCCACTGTTACTTATCGAAGTGGTGCTAAGGTATAAAGGCATGTCTCCTTTGCCCCAACTCTCGACAACTATGTAGGGCTGTCTTGGCTTCAGAGCTCTCCATTCAGTTCTATGAAGCTTTCGCTGACACTGCATCGCAGCCTGACCTCCCTTTTCTGTCAAATCCTGCCTCCTCCCCTTCCTTCTGAGGTTGATACCAAGAGCTCTTACTAATAAAATCTGTGCACACTCATTTTTATCTTCTTGGGGAACCCCACTTTTGATAGTTGGGCCAGAAGTGGTCAGAGAGAGAAGACGTTAAGGATTTTCAATTGTTCAGTGAGCAATGAGGATTCTATCACTAATGAATGGTAGGTGGAGCACAAATATTCCTTGGAACAGGTAACAGTAAAAAATTTTAAATTTTTACTGTGGTCAACTAGAGTGGTTATCTTATAAAAGGAAACGAAGTAGTAGGTGTGATGATATACCATATGCCAGGCATTTGAGAAAAATGAAATAAACAGTTTCTATAAAGACAGTGGAAATAGATACTGTTAAACATAATTCACACTTGGGGAAAAGTTTTTTTGTTATTGTTTTTTTATTTCGTTTTCTTGTTAAAGGCTTAAAAGTGATTAACTGACAATTAGTCAACTGTAAAAACCAGAGAGCCTCCTGGGAAGATTATAAAAAGGTTTTGTCCCCTGTAGCTGGAGGGCAGCCAGGCCCAGCAATTAGGCGAAAACTGGCAGAGCCTAAAGAAAGATTAAACTCCCCAAAAATAATAGGTCTGCAAAACCAAGATGAACAGATGAACAAAACATAGTACACCCATGCAATGGGAATCCATTTGAGCAATAAAAGAACAAGGTCCCAATACAAGCTAGAGCATGGATGAAGACTGAAACACTATGCTAAGTGATAGAAGCCAGTCACTAAGGACCATATTTTGTATTTTCAATTTGTATGAAAGTTTTAGAAAAATGCAACTATAGATATGGAAAGTGGATGAGTAGTTGCGTGGGGCTGGGTGTGGGGCTGGGGACTGACTGCAAATGGGAATATGGAAAGCTTTTGGTGATGTGTTCTGGATTGCACCAAGAGGTTAACAAATGCACAGAATGAATTCAAGGAAACTAACTGAATTGAACACTTACAATAAGTGGCATCATTGACGTGTAAATTATACCTAAATGAATTTGAAGAAAAAGAAAAAGAAATCCAAAAATCAAAATCAAAATGAGAAAGAGGGGTAGAGTAAAAGAGAGAGAGATTGGGAGAGAGAGAGAGAAAAAGAGAGAGAGAGAGAAAGAGAGGGGAAAGGGGGAAGAGAGGAAGAGGAAGAGAAAGAGATTAAATGTCATCGTGCAAATGAATTTTCTCTGACTACCTTTGGCTGTATTAGTCATACCTTCTCTTGGCTCTCATATTTTATCCATCCATTCAAAGAAGATTTATTGAGAACTACTAAAAATCAGTCTTATGCTGTTATTTGTAATACAAGGAGAACAAGGGTATGATTTGTGCTCGAGAGGCATTTATAGACTAGCATGGGAAACACTGATGAAAATCAGTTTCATTGATGAAAATTATGCATTATATTGTCCAATACTGGTATGCACAGGACCTAAAGGGAATGGAAGGAATTTTTTTAAATACCTATATTACACTATTTACCTGGTTGAATATTAAACATGTATTTTGGCTTATGATTAATGACACTAACATTATGCTGTGACTTTGGTGTGGCAGTGCATGGAAAGTATTTTAGAAATAAAACTGTGTTTTATTTTTCTTAAAATCATTTGGAAAAGAGAATGACTTAAGGGAGATTTGAGAAACAGTTAGCAAACTCCACATGGACATATTATTATCTAGGGAAGAACTGTGTTACTTTATACATGTATAAATATATTTATATATTCATACATTATGTCCAAATACCCACAACACTATTACATTTCATTTATTCCAGTTTCACACTTCTTAGATTTCATCTTTCTGGAACTCAACTAGGAACAGGAAGTAAATAACCAGTAGATGATCCAGATCATTCCAAAGAAGGCTACCCCTTTACTGCATTACTAGTGCTTGATATTACAGTCTTATTTACTTAATGCAAAATTTCAATAAGCTGCTCAAGTAGTTTGTTTTTTTTCTATTTTGATTTTTAGTGCCCAGCATATCAGAAACAGCAGGCTCTAAGCAGGCTGCAAGTGCAGGAACTGTGACAATGGTACAATATGGTAGAAAAGGAGAATAATGTATAAAAAGGGAGAAACTGAATTCCAGTATAGGATGGAGATGAGAAATAACCAATATTTGTGTAGTGCCTTTCAGATTTCGAATTACTTGCAAATTAGTTGTTCATTTAATCCTCACAAATGTCCTTTGAAGCAGGCATTATTATCTTCATTTCACAATTGATGATTTAAGCATCAGATCAACAGATACTGCACAAATAAGAATAGGAGCAGTAGGTCTAGGTCAAACCCAAGATCACTGCTGTGCCCGATTACCATCCTAATGATGACCCACAAGTTGCTATGAAAAACTGAAAGCAGAATCAATATTATATGGTTACAAAGCATAAAATCAATACTACATACTGATTTCTAAAATGATCTACTTAGATTTGCACATAAACAGGAATATTTCAAATACCTTCAGATTTCTCTTTTACTGAATAGCTCCTCTATCATTACTGATAGACAAGGTACCATTACAGAAACTTCAAGTAGTTATTTATAATAACAAGTAAATACCATGATGCCACCGCGCTTAATGATTTAGGTTTTTTTTCCTTAATCTGGACCTCTTCAACTGTATTTCCATTTTAACAGAACTCCCTTAGGGAAGTATCAATACAGGCTGTAGGGGAACCTGGGTGGTTCAGTCACTTGAACTTGGGTCGCTCAATCTGCCTCTTGATTTCGGCTCAGGTAGTGATCTCACAGTTCCTCAGTTTGAGTCCCACATCAGGCTCCATGCTGGAAGTGTGGAGCTTGTTTGGGATCCTCTCTCCCCATCTCTCTCTGCTCCTCGTCCACACATGCATACTCTATCTCTCTAAAAATAATATATATATTATATATACATAATATAACATATATATGTGTGTGTATATATATATATATATATATATGTGTGTGCATATATATATATATAGGCTATATTTCATTTTATTCATCTGCCATCTAAACTTTTCCAATACAGAGGTTTAGTAATTGCTCTATAAAAAATGACAATTAACTGTCACAATGGAAAGATAAGCATGTAAACGTTTTTGTGTTAAATGTGTGATTATACATCATAAACATAAACACATACACATCTAAAGTAACAAGGATAGGGGATCTATCTATAAACTGAAAAAATTGTGTCATTTCAAATGGAACAAAATCTATTATCCAATTTTCTTGCTCTTCTTAGATTCTGAATTCTTCCTTCTGCCTCTATCAATTACAGATGCCATTACCTGATACCATTAGGTTAATCTATGTTAGAAGTACACCTCAATTTTTTCCAAGTTCCAGAAACTATATTACATACAGAGTTTTCCTTTTATATTCTTTAGTATTTGACATACCTCTTTTTCCCCTCAATTCATAAGCCACCTACATGGGAATTATTTTTATAGTTATGTTCCTCCAACTCCTACATTTTTTTGCAAATATTGAATATATGGAGAAAAAACATTAAAAAAGGAGAGATCTATTCATGAGAATCAAGGTATGACCTCAATTTTTATGAGTGTTTTTTTTTTTGAACAAGTACTGAGAATTAAAATTTTAGCCAGATGGCTTTCTTTGGGGTCTTCTTTATAGCGGGCAAAATGACTTAAAGATTATTATGACATTTTGTGCAAATTACATTTTTACATTATCTTAATGTACATACAATGATAGCTACTAAGTACTCTAACTCGAAACAGACAATTATACCACCTGCCCCTCAACACTAACTGAAATAAAAGAAGATCTTACCAATTCAAATTAGATACACAAAAGGACATTCTCTCTTTTTTCTCTAGATACAACCTGAAAATAACACATATTCCAATAGCATATCATTTTCTCTTTCACCTAAACATCTTGTTACCCATCTTTTCCCCTGATCCATATAGTTCTCCTGACTACTTCTTTCCAGTTGTAATTAGACTAGCACACAGTGTTTTTAACTGTACAACTCTTAATTTTTGGCTCAGGTCATGATCTCATGGTTCGTGAGTTAAAGCCCCACATCAGGCTCTGTACTGACAGCACAGAGTCGCCTTGGGATTCTCTCTCTCCTCTCTCTCTACCTGTCCCCCAACTCGTGTGTGCTCCCTTGTGGTCCCTCTCTCTCTCTCTCTCTCTCTCTCTCTCAAAATAAATAAATAAACTTTAAAAAATAAAAATTAAAAAATAAAAAACAAAAAAAAGCATAACTAGAAATAGTCTAGCAGGGAATCCACTCTCCAGTTTATCTCAGGCTTCTTCATTCTCTATTTGTGGCGGCCTGATTCTCAGATGTTCCCCAGTGATTCCTTCTCTTGGTATTTATGTCCACATTGTATCAGAGTTGCCTCGTGTAATCAACAGAATACAGTAGAAGTAATGGTAGATCACTTAAGATATTAGATTATAAAAGACTATGACATTCTCTTCTCAATCATTTGCTATAGGAGAAGCTAGTTTTTGTCATGAAGATACTAATAGAAGTCTATAGAGAGACACACATGGCAAGGAAATGAAATTTGCCAACAATCACATGAGTGAGTATGGAAGTAGATCCTCTAGCTTCTGATGACTGCAGCCCTAACCAACCTTATGAATGCAACCTCAGAAGAGATCCTAAGCCAAAATGACCCACTTAAGGCACTCCTTGAATTCCAGACCCACAAAAACTGTTAAATAATTGATACTGTTGTTTGCAGTTACTAAGTTTGGGGGGTAAATATGCTATGCAGCAATAGATAACGAATACAATATTATTCCTAGAATATTCATCTGTACAGTATTCAAAGGATTTTGAGACTGTAACCTTGTATTATTTAGGATAATTATTGTTAGCTGTCATAGTACACAAATAGATCAAAGTTTACTGTGGATCTGGATTTCTTTTTGGCAAAACCTTACTACTAAAATCTATTCACTTTTAGCTCTATGTGAGGGAGACACAATGAACATGAAGAACCCATATCCATCCCTATGGCCTTGAAGCATAAACAGTACATCATTTCTCTCATGTCATTATTGATAAAAACTCAAGTACACAAGTCTAGCCAAACTGCAAGGGAAACAGGTAAATGAACTCATCTGGATCCAAGAAGAGGAAATGTTTTACAGGTAACACTGTCTCTGCCATCTGACTTATCCCTTAGAGCTGAAGTAGTGAAGGACGGATGTTCCATATATTCAAACAGAACTTGTGTACTATAAAATACTCCTTGAATTTCTGTTTCTTTATGTTTTATTGACAAAGCCAGAATATTTTTAATACTTGTTCAATTATTTAAAGAAAACGATTTCAAGTTTGCCACCTACATGACAGTAACTTCTCAATGTTTCTTCAGAAACTACCTTGAATGAACTCCATATACAGAAAGGAATGCAACATACCAGTTACTTTTACTGAATAACAACTATGGAACTTCAGTGGCATATAGCAGTAAGTATTTATTACTCATATGCTCTGTCATAAGTCAGCTCGGCATTTTGGCCTATCTTAACCGGGCTCACTCACATGTACTGAGGTGATCTGATGGCCAATTGATCCAGGATGGCTTTGTCTGGAGTGACTGGAGTGACTTGGCCATGCCCAATTGTCTTTCATCCTCCATTAGACTAGGTCAGGAATGTTTTCACTGTAATGACAGAGGCACAATAAAGTGCACAACCTAATGTGCAAGCCTATTTTAAGTCTTTGTTTATATCACATATGCTAACACCACTTGGGCCAAACCAAGATAAGAGGGGGGAGGCTACAAATAATATGGCACAGTTCATGGATAGAATGAGTGAAGGATCAAGACATCAAGGTAATCTACCACATATTTGCATGTCCTGAAACATGAATAACTAAATAAACAAATAAATATAAGGAGCACACAAACGTCAATAAAGGCAATCTTCTACAACTGTCCCTTTCTAAAGATGGCATCTTTGGAATGATTTTGATTTCTTTACATCTAATTTTATATATAATGAAACTCAATATCCCAATTTGACAAAATGGAGGGTGAGTATGCTCTTCTTTAACTTTCAATAAAAGTTCTGGTCAAGAAGACCACACTATTATTAAATTTGTCTTTACTGGGGTGCCTGGGTGGCTCAGTCAGTTACATGTCTGACTTCAGCTCAGGTCATGACCTCACGGTTTGTGAGTTCCAGCCCCACACAGGGCTCTGTGCTGACAGTTGGAGCCTGAAGCCTACTTTGGATTCTGTCTCCCTCTCACTCTGCCTCTATTCCTGCTCTCGCAAGTGCTCTTTCTCTCTCCCAAAAATAAAAAATAAAAAATAAATCTTTCTAAAAAATTTGTCTTAATTGTAAAATAATGAAAATTTTGTATGGATTCATGATTACACAAAAATAACATTTAAAGATATATTAGCCAATAGGTTTCCCAGTAATATTAAAACTTTACCCTCTCCATGTCTGGGATTTTGTCAGGCAGTTTTTCTTAAGGAAATATAATTAATATATTTTGTCTCTTCTAGACTATGAGACAATCACTGGCAGTGACAACACCTAATAAATCATCTCAAATCTTTTCTTTAATTAATTAATTGGAGCTGTATTTACTGAGCACACTAAACCTGCCACTTTGCTAGTTGCTAGTTTTTCAATAACTAGTGAGAACAACTTGTTCACAAAGTTTATAATCTAGTGGAAAATACAAATGATAAATCAATATTTGACATACAAAGCAATACACTATAATGATGTACAAATGTCTGTGATACTTAAGAAAATAGGAGACCAACCTAAGCCAGAAGTGAGTAAACTTTTCAAGAGACTAAAATCTCAGTCTGATTTTGGTCGTGACAAGTCAGCCAATGTGAAGAATGCTAGTTTCTTATAAGAGATTTACAAAGACATTTAAAATATATAATCGACAGACTAGGGGATTTATTGGAAACTGGGCATAAAGTAGAAAAAAAGAGTTAAGAAAAAGGTATAATAATTTTACTGTCAGGGTAACTGCATTATTCAATAAGGTAGAGATACTTCAGGAGGAACAGTTCTGGTGGTAAAGATAATCCTATCACCTGGATATGCTTGGTGTGGGGCTCGTAATATGAAATCCAAATGAAAATACCTATAAAGTTGTTGGTTACTTGGACCTGAAGATGAATGGAATGCCCTAGGTTGGAGGTAAACATTTGTAAATGTTGGCTTATATGTCAGCTATATACCAGATAGCCACTCAAGTCCTGGAAGTAGTGGAACTGTCCAGTGGAACTGTCCAGGGAAAGGGTTGTTCACCAAACAAAGGAAATAGCCTCAGACTGAAACTCAAAGATTCCAACATTCATGGGTAGAATATAAATTCATCAACAAGAGGAAAAAAAAACAAAAAAGAACCACCAGAATTGTAAAAAGAAAAGAAAATATGTTGTGATTAAAAATTGAGAAAAGTGCTTTTTAAAGGACAAGTATATGATCAACATTTATGAATACTTGTGTTTTATCAGATAAAATAAGGTCTGGAAAATCCACTGGTTTGATATCCTTGACAAGAGTAGAGGCAGTAGTGTGAATAGAAACTAGAATGTAGTTTACTGAAAATCAATGGATTTTTTTTTAATGTTCATTTTTGAGAGAGAACGAGCAAGTATGAGTGGGTGAGGAGCAGAGAGAAAGGAGGACAGAAGACCTGAAGCGGGTTCTGTGCTGACAGCAGAGAGCCCAATGTGGGGCTCAAACTCATGAATCATGAGATCATGACCTGAGCTAAGTTGGACGCCTAACTGACTGAGCCACACAGGCACCCTGAAAATCAGTGGATTTTTGGAAGCAGAGACTAGAAGTTTACCTAAATTGCTCAAAAGAGGTATGAAGAATAGCATGAGAACAAATAACTTTTATTTTTTTGATAAATATGAGAAACTCAAATGTTTTAAAACCTTCCTGGTTTGTAGAGGAATGGGATAAGGACCTAAATGCTGAACAGAGTGAATCAAGAGAGCAATCTTACAGAGAAACAAGAGCAGACAGAAGTCAAAACATGGATGTAGAAACTAACCACCATAAAGAGGACCACCAATTCTAATGCATCAATAGTGAAAGATGAAAGATTTTGTGTGAGGACAAAGGTGATTTTGTGATTATGAGGACACCTAAAAGCATTCCACCAAGAATTATGTAGAAGAAAAAAGGTGTCCATTGTCAGCAGTATTAATTAACATTGCTTTGGAGGTAATAACCAAAATTATTGGATAAGAGAAATGAATATGGCTTATAGAAAATGTTCAAAATGCTTTTGAGTGAAAAGAAAGGGAAATTTTCCTATAGAACAGCAATGAACTTCTCAACAGCAACAGAGGAAATGAGAAGAAAATGAAACAAATCTGAGGGACAGTTATTTCAAACTACTTTCAGCCAAATCATCATCAAAGATGAAAAGAGAAAAAAGATATTTTAGACATACAATAACTCATACTACTTTTCTCTCATGCTCTCTTTTTCAGAAAACTATGTAAGTAAACAAAGAAAGAAGGAACCCAGTAACTAGAAAGCCCAACCAAGGATGATGATGATGATGATGATGATGATGATGATGATAATAATAATAATAATAATTCAAGAGAGACTAGGAACTTATCTTGATAGACTTACTTACACAAGAATAATATTGAAAAACAGTTTACCAAGCTTGTATACTATTTAGGAAGGATAAGCAACATTTGAAAAATAAGCAAATGAAACAATAATATGATAATATTATTCAAATAGTTTTGAGACTCAATTTCCAATGTATGGAAGGGCATGTTTCTAACACAGTACCACCAAGTAAATCTCCGGATAACAGTTAAGTGTCCTACAATTCAACTCAATTCTGATACTATCTACCTGTAGAGAGCAGCGGATTCTACAGGCTGAGCCTTCAGTCCCAAAAACCTGTCTCCCCCATCTCCCCTAGTCCCTTCAGATGCCAAACTGAAGAACAGGTTATCACCTATGCTTCTGACCAACTGGCTACAAACCAGAAGTTCCCAAGACCCCCTCTTCGGGTTTGACTAATTTGCTGGAGTAGCTCACAGAACTCACAGAAAACATTTTACTTGCTACATCACTGGTTTATTACAAAAGGATAAAACTCAGGAACAGCCTTCATATCCTCTCCTGTGCACCATTATCCTAGCATCTCCAGGTATTCACCTACCCTGAAACTCTCTGAAACCTGTCCTTTTGGGTTTTAATGGAAACTTCATTACAGAGCCATGACTGATTAATTCATTGGCCATGGTGACTGATTCAACTTCCAGTCCATCTTTCCTCCCTGGAGGTTGGGGGTGGGGGTGTGGCTACTGGAGATTCCAAGCCTCTTAAAAACATGATGGGTTCCTGGGGCAACCAGCCCCCATCCTTAGGTTACAAAAAACATCTTTCAGAAAGTCACCTCATTAACATAACAAAAGACCTCTATTGCTCTTATCAAAAGAAATTCCAAAGGTTTTAGGAGCTCCCTTTTAGGATCTGGTTCTAAAGCCAAATAAATATTTCTTAGAAATCACAATACTGAAACCAAACATGTTCAGTAAACCAATGCTTGACCACCATACCCTAAGGAAACTGGTTAAGATGACTGGTTTAAGATTTTGTTCTGCAGAAGTTGACAGAATACCGGTAAGACTAGCTGAGATGGGAGCAACTGGGAAGAATTCCGGCAGCTGCACAGAAGGGACTGAGAGTGGACAAAAGGAACCTCAGAGAAAACATACCCCAAGATCTCCCCCACTTATCACGTGTATGCCACCATTTAATGAACATGTGCCCCATGAAGAGACATGATACCTGAATGTGCATGCTCAGAAAGGAAGACATGTCCCTTTTTCCCTACATCCAATCAGCATACTCCACTCAACCTACATACCATGTGACATCTTGACTTCTTTTTCTTAAATATACCCAAACACAACCCTCAGGGAAAGTGGATTTGATAAATTTTCTCCTGCTTCTTTGCTTGGTGCCCTAAGATAAAACCCTTTATCTCTGCCACTAAATTTTTGTCAGTATTTAGTTTGTTGCATATTGGCAATAGACTCTTGACTGGTAACAGGATCACAACTATAATAGGAGAGGCTGCCACAAAAACCCACGAGAAGGTAGGAATGAGTAGTAGTAGTAGTATGAGTAGCTTAGTATTAATAGACACCAAAGGGGAATAGATTACAAACACAAAAAGGACTTTTGATTGGCGTATTTTAAGGGTTAATTTCAGCAGGCCTAGAATTGGCCTGAGGCATTTTGCTGAAGGTATGAGATGTATCTGCATGGTACTGACCCATGGTTAATGAAATATAATGATTAACAGTACTGTTTTGTAACCATGGGTCAAAAGCAAGTTTCAGCATGTTTTGTCACGTTGCCAGCATTGTTTATAAAGTGAAATTGATGGTTAGCTCCCGATTGATGGTTTATACCTGATAATGGCTGCATTATTGATGGTTTGTACAAGGGCTATGTTATTGAGGTTGGTCACACAGCAATATGACCAGAAAGGTGTAAGAAAGTGTGGCTGAGACTCCACCTTGCATCCCTGGGTCCATGCAAATGTTGGTAATTACTGACCCAAGTGATAAAGCAGAACCATTAAGAGAGGACAATAGGAGCCTGCTTACAACCTTTCCAATCCCTTGCTGAGAGGTAGCCCCTGGCTGTGATGCACTTCCTGACTCTAAAGATTTGACTTATTATATCCTTTGCCGGCAATAAATGGTAGATTTGTAAACCTTGTCATTTGGGGTCCTTTGAGTCTTCTTTAAGAATCTAAACTCGTCTGACTGCCACCCTTAACACAGTTATAGAACAGTAGATAATTATATGTCTTCTGTGAACACCTATTTGAGAAGTATGGGAAGGACGGTGGTGAGAAGGTAACTGCAAAACTGCCCTTCCTTTTTCTGATTTAGCTGTAGATGTACTCTCCTGAACTGGAAAAAAATCCCAGTTCCTCCATTTTCAGAGAGGATTTTTCTCTCTGAACTCAGTGTGAGAACTGAAAATATCAATTATGTCCCTCCATTCATCGTAACTTAAGGTGTCTTGGACTGGTGGTTGAACATGAACGTCAAGAGAGTTTTCTGGTTCACCTGTCTCTGTCTCTGCAGGTATTGGTACAGTAAGTATACTTTCTTCTTTCTATACATCTTAGGTCACATTTGAAAGTCTCAACTTCTAGTTTTTTTACAGTCTCATGTATCTTCTTTACCACCCTCACCTCATCCAAAGCATTGTTGCAATTCATTATGTTTTCAAGCATGCGGATGCTGCCTCAGTGAGCCCAGTAAGTTCCTCCAGAGAGACTGAGCTCATCTGCACCCAGGAGAGTGAAGGGGAGCACTTTTTGCCACCCAAGATATGCTTCTTTCGCATGTTGATTACTTTAGGCTGATTATTTTTAAGAAACAGCAGATACAGAAAAAGCTCTGAAAACTGAGTAGAAGATTCTTCTTTAGAGACCTTTACACTTATAAGGGAAATCTCCACTCCTAAGAGCCTCTTCCCTGCTGGACTACTAAAAGAAGACTGACTCTAAGTGACTAGAAACATATGAATGTAAAAGACAAGGACTTAACCTACATACAACCCTACCCTTATTTACTGTCCTTCTCCTGATACCTTCCCATAACTGACTCCCACTCCCAACATCTTTTGTCTTAGCTGAAGATGGTATTTAAGAGGATGGCTTTTGGCCATTTGAAGAGTTACTCAGTTTCCTTGAGTCTCTCCCAGATATACAGGAGGTATACATGTTACTCAATTTTTGTTTATTTTTCTCCTGTAAACTTGTCTTATGTCAATTTAATTATTCGATTAGCCAAAAAACTTAGACAGGAAGAAGGGACAACCTTCCCCCTGGGGGAGGGTCCCAATAACTGGGACCATAAGGCATGCTGAGGGCAAAACACAAGTTAGCACCCCTTCCCCCGAGGTGGGATATGTGTGATAATCCTTGGGCACCCCAGGCTGCCCAAGGACAAAGGAAAATAAAGAAAACAAATGGCTAATTGGTAGAGATCAGGGTCATGAAGGACATCAGTTTACAAATACTTTAGTAAATTACAAGAAAAAGGCAACTTTATCAATAGCTAATCTCCAGAAACCTATAGACTCAGTTTCCTGGAGCCCCAACATCACCCTCCCTCCATACTGATATGTGGAACAAAGGCAAGAAGGAAATGGCAGGTAAAATTAAATTTCTCCACAACCTGCAGTCCATTGACAGTTGAGACAGGCAGAGTAAAAATTTCTCCAGAAACTCCCTACTGTCTTCATGTTAAGGTTTTGCTAGAGGGAAAAATAACCTTAGCTTGATAATAGGTAGGCCCCCAGTAATCTGTGAGTCTTTAGCATATGAAAGTCTCTTTGGGAACCTCCCCTCTGATTTTATCTCCCCCAAGTCTTTAGTATATAGCCAGTCATTCTTCACCACCCCAGTGCAGCTAGTCCCGCCCATGGGTCCTGTCCCGGTGCTTTGATAAAATCAGCTTTTTGCACCCAAGATGTCTTCAAGAATTCTTTCTTGGCCGTCGACTCTGAACCCCACGAACCCCCACCATAACCCCCAAATCTCATCACCAACACCCAGGGACTGAGGCAAGTGTGACTGAGAAGGGCAGTTCCGCTGGAAGGACAGAGCTCTCACCCACAACCTGCAGAGACTGGCCCAGGAAAACAAATTCCAATCTATAGTAACCAGCTCTGGAAGCCAGCTATTATCTAGTAATCAGATTGTAGGAATTCAGACCACTATCTCTATCCAACCCCAAGGGCACACCTGAAGCCTTCCCTTTTCCCTTCTATAAAGCTTTCCCACTCCTCTGACTGCTTTTGAGTCTTTGCCAAAACTCAAGTGATGGTGGCTCACTCTGTTGCTATACCAAGCTAGTAATAAATAGCCTTTAAGTGTTCTCATTTGGTTGGTATTCATGTATTTCCAGTTTGAATGAGTAACACAGCTGCTCTGGCATAGGGTTGACAAGGACCAGCACATTTGAACCTGCTCAAAGAAGTCACAGGCAGCACATCTACCACTAGATTTTTTTTATTTTCATCAGGATGTTATTTTCAAACATCTATTAGAGTTCCTCTAGGGCCTACATGTGAAAGTAAGCCAGAAAGAGAAAGAGAGAGAGAGAGAGAGAGAGAGAGAGAGAGAGAGTGGGGAGGGGGGGAGCGGGGTGAAGAAGAATGCACGAAACAGAGAGAGAGATGGAGGAAGGATAGGAGGAAGAAAGGGAGGGAGGGAGGAAAGGAAAAAGTTTGTTGAAAGATAGTGTTTTTTCAGTACAGTTGGCCTTTTAAATTAGAAAACTGACTAGCTTTCAGAATTTTTAGTAACAGAACATTAACTTTTAGACATAAACTCTAATCTATGCCCTGAAAAATGAAAAGTTAATATCATAATGCATATTTATTTAGGTTTCTTTTTCCCCCAGGCCAGTAAGTTACTTCAATCGTAGTTTTAGTATATTAGAACTGGTAGGAGCTTTTGTTATGTCACAGCTTAGAAACTGATTGCTCCTGTTTGAAAAAACTAAAATTATAAAGCCTCAAAACCAATCTATCAACAACATGGAAAATCTCCTTATTATAAATTTCAATAAGAAAACCCTGCTTGGGGTAAAATTTCAATTAGAGATTAAAATAAAACAAAATCATCCCAAACTCATTAATATAGTGATAAAAAATGGATTGCAGACAGTTCTATTCTCACTACTAGAATATAATGATAAAAATGGATTTATGAATTAATGGACCTTTTTGCAATGTTGCTTCATAATTCAAACACTGTATATTACTTGTTGATTTTTTTCCTTTTAAACATTTCCCTATGAGAAAATGTGGAAATGATTAAGTAAATGCCCATGTACAACTCTCACTTCCCTTCAAAATTAGTGACAATAATAAAAAAATAGAGATAAAACATCATTTGTTACTAAAACATGAAAGGGCTCCAAGTACCATATTGAAAGCATTACACCAAATACAATGTAATTTGGACCCAAAAGACGTTGAAAAATGATTTTGGGAACAGAGAACAAATTGTTGGATGCCATAGGAAAGATGGATGGGAGATGGGTAGTATAGATAAAGCGGATTGAGAAGTATAATGAAGTCATGGGGATGAAAACTACAGCATAGGGAATACAGTAAATAATATTGTAACAGTTTTGTATGGTGACAAATGGTGACTATATTTATTGTGGTAAGCACTGAATAATGTATGGAATTGCTGAATTGATAGGGAAAAACCTGTTATTGATAGGGAAAATCCTGTTATTAGATGGCCTACAGGACTGATAGGGAAAGTTCTGTCCCCTCTGAGTTGTTCTACCCATCCTGCTTGCTCGGCATTAATGAGGAATGTGGAAGTAACAGACTATAAATTGTTCCCTCTGCTTAAGCTCAAGACTCAGACCTTTGGAAAGTGATCTCCTCTGAGCCTACCAGTGTCAATAAACCTCCTGCCTTCCAAACTCTCCAACTGCAGTTTGGTTCTTCTGCAGGGTAATCCAGACTAGTTTCTGTAATAGAATCACTATGTTGTATAACTAAAACTAATATAACACTGTACTTTAGTTATACTTCCGCTTAAAGAAAAAAAGGACTTGGGGAGTTGACACAAAACTCTGTGTTGAAAAAAATCCAGCAGAATTTGTTCTGAAGGATCCCACTGCACATCTTCAATCCTGGAGGACCCAGGACTGCTTGGCCTGTAGGGCATTTTTTCCAAACCACATATCAACAATGAAAACTGCATTAAAAACACAAGACTGATCAGTACTACTTTCTGAAGTCTGAAAACCAAACTACTTTGCCCCTATATACCAGAGATTAACTTTCTCTGAAAAATAGATGTCTACTAACAAATGAGATTCTATTATGTATCCAGGAGAACAGCTAAAATGAAAAGAAAGACAAAACTAAATATCACTGGGTTTGTGAGCACCCATAACTCACATATATTTTTGGTGGGGGTCTGAAATAGTATAATCATTTCAGGAAAAAGCCTGGAAGTATGTTATGAACTAACCATACATCTATCATATGACACAGTACTTCCCTCAGGTATTTAGCAAGAGAAATGTAAACATATGTTCACAATGAGATACAAAAAATTATTCACAGATTTATTCATAATAACCAAAACTATAAACACCCCAGGTGTTCATCAGTTGGAGAATGGACAGACTATGGTATATTCATGTAAGAGAACACTGTTTAGCAGTAAAAGGTAACAATTTAGTGATTTACTCAACAAAAGAGTTCAGACTGTGGGCTTCAGGGAGGCAGCCCCAAAATATGCCACTTTGGCTTATTAATTATTTTGAATTAAGATAGTAGTTAAGAGGGTACCCGGGTGGCTCAGTCGTTAAGCTGACTTCAGCTCAGGTCATGATCTCGCAGTTAGTGAGTTCAAGCATGAGATAGGGCCCTGTGTTGACAGCTCAGAGCCTGGAGCCTGCTTCAGATTCTGTCTCCCTCTCTCTGTCCCTCCCCTCCTTGTGCTCTTTCTCTCTCAAAAATATAAACATTAAAAATATTAAAAAAAAAAAAAGAAAGGTACTTAAGAAACAGTCAGTGCAAGGCACTCTGACCTTCTTCTGACCTTCTACTGTCCTGCTGAAAACAGAAAATAAATTCCTGATTTGAAAGGTACCCTCCCTTTCATGGGAGGGTAAAGGCATCCTTATGGCCAGAGGTAGGAAATTCAAGGCCAAGAAGGTTACATAAACAAATCTTTTGTTACTTTTTTACTAATTTACTATCCCAAGCACAAACCCCTTTGTCTTGTCATTTATTTTTTTTTTATTTTAATATTTATTTATTTTTGAGAGAGAGAGAGAGACAGAAGCAAGCAGGGGACAGGCAGAGAGAGAGGAAGACACAGACTCTGAAGCAGGCTCCAGGCTATGAGCTGTCAGCATAGAGCCTGATGCTGGGCTCAAACTCATAGACCATGAAACCATGACCTGAGCCAATGTTGGACATTTGACTGACTGAGTCACCCAGGCACCCCTATCTTGTTAGTTCTTCACAAATTTATGGTTTGTCTGAAATATACAAAAGCTGCCTACTCTGGTTACTTCTTTAAGACTCATTTCTAGGAGCACCCCTATGTATGAATTAAATGGGTTTTAACTGGTAAAACTGGTAATTGATAGAAGATAGAGTAATAGGGAAAAATTGTTTAAAATTTTTTTTTACTTTTTTTAATGTTATTTTTTGAGATAGAGTCAGAGCACAAGTAGGGGAGGGGCAGAGAGAGAAGGAGACAAATTCATGGTGATGTGTCTTATGTAATTTAATTATCAGACTAGCCAAATAACCTAGAAAAAAGGAAAAGTTTCTCTTTCCCCTAAAAAGCTCTTTACCAGTATATTGCATAATTCTACTTATATTAAATTTTAGAACAGGCACAACTAATACACAAAGACAAATATCAGAATATTGTTTATTTCTGGAAGGGTTAAGGGCCAAGATTTTCTAAGAAGGGGTATGAAGAACTTAATGTAGTTTTGTAATATTTTATGTTTTAATAGAAGATTGGGTTACACAGGTATATGTACCTGTCAAAACTCAACAAATGTATATTTTAACATTAAACAAATTTCACAACAAGAGAGAAAACATGGCAAACAAATTTCACTTTAGTTAATAACATACCTGCTGATGTCTTTAGAAGGAAGACTATTAGTATCTAAAATTCAATTTGAAATCCATAAAAAACAAGATGGACTAATGTACAGAGAGATGAATGGAAAGACAAACGTGTAATTTCAAAAGTATAGTAAAATGTTAAAACTAGAATCTCGGGGCATCTGGGTGGCTCAGTCGGTTGAGCGCCCGACTTCAGCTCAGGTCATGATCTTGCGGTTTGTGAGTTTGAGCCCCGCGTCGGGCTCTGTGCTGACAGCTTAGAGTCTGGAGCCTGCTTTGCGTTCTGTGTCCCCCGCTCTCTCTCTGCCCCTCCCCCACTCATGCTCTGTCTCTGTCTCAAAAATAAATAAACATTAAAAAAAAAAAACTAGAATCTCGGTGTTTGGAATATGAAGTTTAGATTATAATTCTTTATATTTTACTTTAGGTTTAAAATTTTTAAGGGGGCCTGGGTGGCTCGGTTGGTTAAGCGTCCAAATTTGGCTTAGGTTACGATCTCATGATTTGTGAGTTCAAGCCCCACATCGGGTGCTGGCAGCTCAGAGCCTGGAGCCTGCTTTGGATTCTGTGTCTCCCTCTCTTTCTGCCCTTGCCCCACTCACACTATCTCTCTTTCTCTCTGAAAAACAAACATTAAAAGAATTTTAAAAAATTTATATAACATAATTTGCAAAGTATTCAGACAGAAAATACAGGAAGACAGTGATTCCAGTAGGAAGCTACCAGGTAGCCAATCTTCTCAATGACCTTGAAAAGCTTAATAGCTAAATACAGAAAATAAATAATCAGCTTCTAATCTGTGCTCAAATTTAAAGGTTTTGATCTTAAAAACATTTGCAACACCTGGAAGAGGACTCAAGCAAATACCACTGAAGCGGTACAGAATTAGTCTCCACAAAATGTGCCACTTTGGCATGTGGATTATTTCGAGCTAAAGTCAATTAAGGGTTGAAAGACCCAGCAAGAGCTTTTACCTCCCTCTCAATTGCTTAATTGAGATAGGAGGTATGGTTCAGGAAGGGAACTACCACCAGAGATAACCACAAAGAATATGGGCTAGGTGTGGTAAGCTCTTGGGGAGCTCCACTCACTGCCTGGAAATCAAATTCCTCTCTATGTCGCATTGTCTCTGTATGGCATAGCAAACATTTCTTTAACAAACAATTGCTTTTCCCATTGACCAATGAATCCTTTTCTTCCCCTTTGAAGTCTTGGACCCTATCCTCTTCTCCTTAGCTCAGGGTGGCATAGAAGCCTCAAGAGCCGGACTGCCTAGGGGGTCTCAGATTCTTATGGAGCTCTTGTAGGTACACAGTTAATTTTTTCCCTATTACTCTGTCTTCTATCAATTTTCCAGGCAAAGAACCTTCAAGTGTAAAGTAAAATTTTTCCACTCCAGTATCATCCACGTTTGTGCAGAACCCAATTGGGTAAGGTAAACTTAAAATGACTGCCCCATTCACACACTTAAAGTTGAATAAACCAAAGTAAGGAAAAGAAAACACCACTTTAAAAAAGGAGGAAGACTTTTGTTTATATGTTTCTAGACTCCATAAAATAGACAGTGATGAGTTAATAATTAGATTAGAAAGTTTAGGGGAGAAAAAAAGTAATTTCTCCTCTACCCTTCCAGATTCTTGACTGATACCCCATGTCTTGTCCATAAGAAAAAATAGATTAACAGTAAAAAAAGACAGAAGTTTAATAACATGTTTATCTCCTGTATACATGGGAGACAGGCAGGAAAAACTGAGCAACTCCTTGAAACAGCCCATACCACCACCCTAAATAATATGTCCAGCTGAAGACAAAAGATGTTGGGATGCATCAGCCAGTTAGGGAGGTTACCAGGAAAACCATAGTAAAGGAGGCTGTTTTGTTATGCAAATTTAAGCCCTTGCCTTCTCCAGTGATAACAGTTTCTAGAAATTTTAGTTCTCCTTCTCTTTTAGATACAGAGAAAGGGATACCCTTATGAATACTCTTATGAATGCAGATTTCCTTTATACATGTAAATGAGTCTCAAAAGGGTAACCTGTGTTTGGTTGTTAGAGCATTTCCTGGGTCCTCCGATTTTTATTTTTATTTTTTTTAAATAACCAGCTCTAAATAACTCATACAAAAGTGGCATCTTCTGCATGGCAGATTCTGCTCCCCTTCAAAAGCAACTGGTAAATTACAAAAATCAATTTTAGAAAGAAAATAACATCACAAAACTGAAGAATAAATTAAAAGTATAAATCAGTAATATCAAATATTTTATTACAAATTAAGAAGTCAGTGATATTTAAGGTATACTAGAGAAAACTACATGGAATTCAGTAGAGAAGGACAAAACATGAATATTAGAGAGACGACGCCAAGAAAATTAGTATGTTAAGAGACTAGGACAAATGACAAAAGGTCTTAGTTAGATATAATGGGAAGACTTTATTAAAATGAAGGAAAACATAAATTGAAACTCTCAACACTTAGAAAGATTATTTAATAAATATTAACTACACGCCAAACCTATATTATGAGGTTATGCAGCTCCAATACTAAAAAGTGAAAACTGCAATCACAGAATCATGTTAACCAAAGGAGGGGTAGAAAAACATTACATTAACTACATTAACTACAATTCTCTCTTCTACAACTGTAACTGCTATATGCCAATAAAGTAATTTCAATAGCAGAGTCAAAAGAAAGAAGTTTTTACCAGGAAATTCTATTCTGACAAGTCCATCACAAATTAAGGAAAGAGAAAAACAAACCTGAATTGCAAGGATTCAAGCAATCTATCACGGATGCACCACAAAGAGCTAAGTTTTAAACAGCCAGAACTAAAACAAAATGAATAACAACTGTGTTGATAAGAAGGAACACCTGGCTTAATTTAAAAACTGCATTCTTACTATCTGGAAAGTAGGGACACCAAATAGGATGTGTATGTCCTAGCTTAAAAAAAAAGTGTGCTATAAAAATACAAAAATCAAAATTCATATAATGTAGAGCACGACAATAGAAAATAGAATAAAGAAAACTTAAAATCACAATATAAATGAGCTTTTCAAAAGCAAGACCAGTCATACCAATTTTGACAATAAACACAAAGGGAATATAATTTTATATATATATATAAAATATGATTCTCGATGTCAACAAAAGCAAAGGAAAAAAATAAAAAGCCAAGCCTACACTGTCTCAATCATTGCCTTGAAAGAACTGAATATAAATGAAAACAATAAAGACACCCCATGCTAATGAAACAAAAAGATATACTCACACTATTAACATCAATAATGATCTCAAGGTAGAATTTATTAAGTAGGACAATGTACTTATGTTATGATGATACAGAGTATCATATGCACTTACCATTACATTTATAAAATAACCTAAAAATACAAGAAATTGACAGAAAAATTAAATTGTGATTTATACACCAATATCTCAATTCTTGATAGATCATAAGCTAAATAAAACAAGAATATACAGATTTAAGTAATACTAAAAATAACTTTATGTAAAACATTTAAAATCAATGCCCTACAAAATAAGAATAAATTACTTTTCAGGCACCAACAAGAAATATACAGAAATAGATGTCTATATTTAAACCATGCCCCATAGGGTTAATGAGGATGAAACTAGTAGAAAATTTAAAGCTTGATTTTCAGAAAAATGTTCCCCCCTAATCAGCTATTATGTCTTTTCAGACTCCATGAACAAATCTACTAGGTGTCCCTGCAGAAGCTTAGACTCAAGGTCAACTGATATGATTCCAGGCTAGGAACAAGCAAGGTCCTGCATTACTTACCCAGAATAACAAGCCCAAGACCCCATAAAGTTTATGCCAGCTCTTGAAGCATGACCACAGCCCCTTTTCCTTGTCCTAAAATAACCTCCCGACATCAGGGACTCAATTTTGCCACATTCTGATGTTCAGTCTCAACCTCAAAGTGAACATGGGATATATGCTACATATATGTTTGTTTAAGGCACATTCTCCATTTTTTCCTCATAAATAGTCATAAGTTCCCCTGCCCTTTTCACCAATATTTATGCAACGTCAACTCCTGTGATTATAAAAAACGTGTTCTCTCCCCTTAATGAAGGCAGATTTGAGGCTTGTCCTCTTGTCTCCTCATTTGGCTCCTCTACTCGAATAAACCCTTTCCTTGATGCAACACTGATGTCTCAGTGATTGGCTCCACTATGCATCAGGTGGATGAACTTGGGTTCCATTACAATACAATATGTGCAAAGACAGCTGCAATGAATTCCAAAATGTAAATCTGATGCAAATAAACCTTTGTGACCACAATGGAATTAAAAGCTCAACAAGCATAAAAAGAAGAAACAAACCTAAGAACCAGGATCCTACATAAGTTAAGTTAACCACAATGTCACAACTTCTATTGAAGAATATGGACACTCATATTACTATCTGACAGGATACTGTTTTATGTAGAGAAGAAAGTTAAACCACTAAACACTTCCAATGAAAATAAAGAAACTACAAAACAAATTAATGTCTTCATTTAAAAATGGTAGAAAATGAACAACAAAAAATAAAGGAATCAGAAGAAAAGTACTGATACAGATTTAATACATACACAAGTGGAAATCTCTAAAACATACAAAACGGTAGCAATGAAGAACAATTTCCAAGCAACGTGCATAAGCTAGCCTAATCAAACTACTTTAATCAAACAAAAGAAGCAAGACCAGACTAAACTAAAACTTACAGTATGCAAATATGCTCAGTCTAGAGTTTTCCATGATCTCAAGTTTACTAATCCTCTCCAATAACTTTTATTTTATTTATTTATTTATTTTTTCTCACTAATAACTTTTAAAAGAGGACCAGAGTAAGCTGAAAGCAAGGAGTGGTTGGATGTTAGTTGTTCCTATATATTACTTTTTAGACACTGACAATTTAAACGTACCTAAGGGTATCATTATCATGGTGATGATGATGATTATTGTATCAACTCTTTACCAGAGAATATAGATTTATTATTCATCACCAAGACAGGGGAGGAAGCAGGGGGGAGGGGGTGGAAGAGCTTTTGAGAAAAGAGACCCTACTCTCCCTGCCATTATTTTGGAACCCCTTTACTAAGAAACCTACTTAACATTAAGCTATGGCTGATGCCTGGTCACTTCTGGCAGGCTGGAAAAAAAGTCATCACAGCGACAGGAGTAATTGATCTTAATGATCCAAAGGAAGGAGGATGGCTTTGTGTGTTAGAGATGCAGAAAAACCAGTAAACACAGAATGGTGTTCCTCACAGTTAGACTTTCATTGACTTTTACAGCAGGAAAAAGTACCTTGTAGCAGGGATTTATTGGGGTGTGTGAGGGAATAAAAACAGCATGTAGAGAATAAAACCACATTGCCTGGGCGACAATTTGAGATTTTCCCCTCCATATATGATGGAGAAAAGCACTCATTTGCTATGTCTGGTACAGGAAGGATAGAAACTGATTCTTCAGATATGAATAGAAAATACAGAAAATCCAATGAAAGAAAAAATATCACTAATTTTACCATTGTGACAAACTATTTGTACCTTGCTATATTTTCCCCCATAATTTTAATGAATACCATTAGTGATCAATTTCATATATAATTCTTATTTCTATTATAAAAGTTATTTCTAAAAATATGAAAAATATGGGAAGTTAAAATGATTGCTGGAAAATCATCACACAAAATCCCATCACTGAGATATAGTAACTCATCATTTTAGTGCTTTTCTTTATTATCCTTATTATTGCATATTTTTACATAGTTTAAATCAATCAGAATCAACTGGACTTTTAAAAAGGATAACTTGGGAATATGCATAAATCCTACACTGAAGATTTTTAAATGGCAGGGACAAAAATAAAACAACAAAAATGGCTCAACTCATCTGATATAATATTTAAAGTTGTATAAAATCATTACATGTCTCTAATAATTTTCCATTCAAGTATGCTTTTGTGGATAGAGGGAAAACTCATTCTAGGTGCAACTTCATCCAGCAAAGTCTAAAGCAGATTAGGCATTATTACCAATTACTTTTTTAGGACAGCAAGAGTAATTAGTTTAGGATATCCTCAAAAATGACAAGATTTTCCATAAAGTGTGAGGTGGGAGACACATGACAAAATGAACAAATTAAGCAAAATAAAACAAAGAAAAACAAAAGAAACAAGAAAAAAAAAACCTTCTAGTATGAGATCCAACCTGTAATTATCACAGATAACTTCAGCAAGCACTAAGAAACATTCACTTGCGCTGCACAGTCCATCTGGCAATAAATCACCCAGAGGTAAATTGCATTCAGGGCATTCAGCCTGTTGAGAAAGTCAATTTATGTAATAATTTAATGAGTCTGGAATTTAGTATTAATTAATTTTGGAAAAAGTCTAAAAGCGGTATTTTGAAGAAGGATACATGAATATATGTTATCTAAAACTCTTAACTCTTCAACGATTAAATCCTTGGTCTCCATGAATGAAAAACAATTTATTTGAACTATATAATTCTAAGGTCACCACATTTACCCCCTAGGAAATAAATGCACAAGTATGAATTCATTGTCTTTGGGTACTCCATATTTAAAAAATAAAAAGTCTAAAGGCATTCTCGTTTTCATTCTTTTCTAGGTAATCTCTTATATCTCTTTCTCATTCTGGATATTTACAGACTTTTGCACTCCTCTTTTGTAATGTATCCATTTGACAAAGTATCTAGATGTAGCTTTCCTTACACTGATTTTTCAAGTGTTTCATGACTGGTTTTTTGATCTTCATTCTCAGACCAATTTTTTTGTTACTTCCGTTGTTCAAGAAACAACTTTTCATCAATTTTAACATTGATCAATTGGTTATTGTTTCTGTGTTATCTGTTCCTTCACCTTTTTCTATATTTTGTACTTACATTATCCGCCCTTAGCAGCACAACTATCTCAGTATACAGTAACCACTTTGTCTTCTTCTCAGTCTTCAGAACTTCTTAAGTAACTCATGTGTAAGAGAGCATTACAAAGAAAATCTGGCTTTACAGCTCATTAGCACTGCTCTGGCTTATGTTACCTAATGCATAGATTGTGGTGAACATTAAATAATATAGCAAATATAAAGCAAGGGGCTTATCACTGAAACATGCACATAAGTATACACAATATTGTATATTTTGTTCTTTACCTTTTTTCCAAAGCAGAATTGTAAACTGCTACTCAATTGTATTTGCCCTGCAATCTTTTCTTATAATCTAATTTTGTCTTATTTAATCTAATTTCATCCATCTCCTTTTTCAGTTAATCCTGTTGATTCATTTAAACCTGGTGAATCCCTGCTTGCTTATACTGTAGCACATAACATTTGTCTTCCTGTATTCTTCCTGAATATCAACTATTTCTGAAATACTGGTTGGGTTAATATGGGCTATTATTTTCAGATGTATGCTCTGTCTTTGAACTTTTAGTATTGTTTCCCCTCTTCATGAGAGTATGCTTAGAGGATCACATATCTTTGCCTCCCTTCAGAGACGGGTTAGGTTAGGGATAAGGAATTTGTATTTAATTCTTTCAGAAACTCTTCTTCCAGATAGACTAAGTTATTACTCCTCACTTCTGATTTATAGCTCCTCCTCTAACAGGAACAGGGAGGGAAATTAAGAAAGAAAAAGACTTTTCTTTAAATAGTCATGGCTTTGGGCTGCCCGGGTGGCTCAGTCAGTCAAGTGCCCAACTCCGAATTTCAGCTCAAGTCATGATCTCACAGTTGGTGAGTTCGAGCCCCACGTCAGGCTCTGCACTGACAGCACAGGGACTGCTTGGGATTCTCTCCATCTCTCTCTGACCCTCCCCTGTCTATGCTCTCTTAAAAATAAATAAATAAATAAATAGTCACAACTTTTATACTCTAAAGTAGTGATTCTTAGTGGTGATTTTGACCCCCCGTAGAACATTTAGCAATGTCTGGAGACATCTTTGGTTGTTTCGAATGGGTGAAAGTGAGTGTTCCTGTCATTTAGCAGGTTAAGGGCTAGAGATACTACTAAACTTCCTACAACATAGAGAATATCACACAACAAATAATCATCTGGGCCTATATGTCAGTAGTGCCGATGATGAGAAATCCTACTCTTGAGCGTACTGCTCTCTCCTATCTTAAATATCCTAAGGAGAAATTTCAGGGATTTAAGATACTAAATGCACTAGTGGGAACTATGAGTTCATATAGATTACTTTTTCTGTAAGAAATTTCCAGCCTGAATGTGCAGGTTCTGACAATTCATAGTCCATTTCAAACTGTCAAGAACTTTGGATCAAATACTTTATTGAAACCATCAACAGAGACAGGGTTGGAGAGATCAAAGTTCACTTTATTTTAAATAAAATTTCTGTGATATATGAGAAGATTAGGCAGGATGTTCTCAAAGAACCGAAATGCCAGTTTGGCTGGAGAAAATATTTCAAAAGTGACAAATATCATTTGAGCTCAGTGATGCTAACCTGAGGAAAAAAGTGAAGTTTTCTCTGAACTTGTTCTTTCTGAACAGCTGAAATTTGACAAAGAAGAGCTAAACTTTTATCTGCTAAACAGACATAAAAGCTTTTTTAACCAAGTAATGAAGAGATAAAGCAGATAAAACTATTACCTGATAACTAAAATAGATTTACTGAAATCATTTCAGGGAAGTAAAAATAATTGCTGCTTTAAAAAAAAAAATTCTCTTCCTCTCTTCCCTCAAACGTTAGTTGGAATTATTCAGCATTAATCTAAGCAAAGGAAGCTCAGAGCGAGAGAAAGAAAGAATAAAATATGAGGAAAGGGTCAGGCTTTGATGTCAAAATCTGCAAGGCTGTAGAGACAACTAATTTAGTGAAATAAAGTCAACACTGAAATCATGTAGATATAGCTAGAGACAAAAAGACAGTAACACAGCACTAAAAATAGCTAGCTGTATACAATACAGTATCCTAATCTAACAAGCAGACACACCATAAAATTTAATAGAGTAGTCTGGTGATTGTACATTTTGTCTCGCTAAAACTTTAAGTATATCGTATCTATCATCATTAACTTTAATGGAAAAATCCACAAGGGTCTGGGTGGAAGCAGGGATAATTGTTTGGGTACAACAGGAAAACTATGTGTAGGTGCAAAATCATGTTAACTATTAGAGTATAATTTTATATTTAAACAAAAAAAATTGACATAATGCAATCTATAAAAAGAAAAATTGGTAAAAATCACTTTAACAGACAGAAATACTTAAAAATACTCATTAACAAGGAAGGATGTGCAGAATGGACTCTGGCAGTTTACAGAAATCAGAATTGGCTATGTATTGTACTATCTGGTATCATAAATGTGTCAATTCTCCTCAAATTGATCTATACGCCCATTAAGTTTACAATAAAAATCCCAGCAGGTTTTAATTTGGTTTTCTTTCTTTCCTTTCCTTTTTGTTTTGTTTTGGAGTGGAAATTAACCAGCTGAGTCCAAAATTTATATAGAAAATAAAAAACAAATCATCTTCACAAACTAGGAGAACGTATTGTATAGTAAGACTTATTTTATAGTTATTTATTTATTACAGAGCTATTTATGATAGCATGCTGTTGGGGAATTAATAGACTAATATATTGGATTACATTCATGCAATAGGTGAATGCAATTAAGATTAACAAACTACTATTTCTTGCATCATCAAGAGTTAATCACATAAAAATACTGCTAAGCAAAAACACCCATCCTCAAAAGGATATGTGCTGAATAATTTCATTATTTCAAATTTAAAAATAAGGAAAACTAATTTATGTCTTTAAATCATGATACTGGTAACCTTTGTTAAGGAATAAATAAATTATAGAGATCAGGATGAGGCATAACAGGGGAATGAATATTTCATTTAATTTTTAGAATGGTGGTATGGTCACATAAATGTAATCGCTTTGTCATAATTTACCATATGTACATTCAGGAGTTGTGAATGCATCTTCAAGAATTTTACATTTAAATTACAAACAAACCAAAACAAAATAAAATAAAATAAAATAAAATAAAAGGGGGCTTCTATTGGCCTGTACTGATTTCTTTTCAGCTGCCAATGCATCAAATATAACTTTTTAAAAATCAATGAGCTCATAATGTTGCTCAAAAATCCTTATTGTTCACTACTGGACACTAGGATACAATTTTACGGCTCTGAAAAATGATGAATAGAAGGAAAGAATCCACATTTACCCTCCATTTCTCATACACACTCTTTGTCAGAGTAATCAAATATTTGATGAGAGAAGTTTTTCTATAGAAGAGAATTTCATTGAATAAATACAGAAAGATTGAGAGTATTAAAAAATGCAACTTTAAAATCTAATGCAATTATGGGAACAGCCAATAAACCTCAATGGATGCTCAATCCTTTAGGCAAGGTTGTGATGGAGAAATTTATAATGGGGGATAACAGGGATGCTACATAAACCCAGTCTCAGTATAACTAATAGTTGGACAACTTTACAATATGTATCTACTGATATGATACAACAGGAAATAGATAATACCACCTATATCTTCTCAAATTATTATTCCTGAATATAATAAAAACCGTTATCTAAAGTTTATAGGATATATGGGGGGCAGTGATAGGTAGAATAGGAACCGAAAGCACATAATGAGAAAAGTGAAATTTAGAACATAGGTCTTGTTACAGAACAGTGACCTAGTTTATCCAACAAACCAATAGCATTGAACAAAAAAAGTGAGGACAATGTTAGAGAATAATAGAGGTTTCAGAAACCTAGTAGCCAAATGTAATATATGGAATTTATTTGAATTCTTATTTAAAAGAAAAAATATTTAAAAATCACCTAATCAGGGAAGCCTGAATATGGACTATTAGTTGATACTAAGAAATAATCATAATTACATTAAGTATGACAGCTATCAGTTAGAGATGCCACATGAAAATTTACAGTGGAAATGATAAGATACATTTGTTTTACTTTTAACTTTTCCATAAAATTTGTGCTTGTGTGCGTGCGTGCACGCGCACACACACACGCACACACAACATATATATGGGCATTAGTTCCCAAAAGTACCACCAGACAACCTATTAATAAAGTGACACTTAACTCTGTTCAAAATCATTTCAGTATGGGAGAACACCATATTGATAAGGTCTTAGCAGTCTCAGGCTAAAGTAGTTTAAGGTGAGGAAACTAAGGGGATTGAGCATAAGTTCATAATATAATTAAGGACTAGTAAGGTAGTAAGTGCCTTAAAGCAAGTTTTCATAAGTAAATTGTTATTTAATCCATAAGCTGTTTACCTAGATAAACACACTATTATCTTTGATAAACTGATTTGTATGAATTTCCTGAAGCAAATAATAAAGTTATTTATTAATTTGTAGTCTCATCTTTCCAGACCAAAGGTTTCCTGGAAAAAAAAATAAAGCAACTAAGTAATGTTGATATAGATGATCTTAGTTCTGAGGGAACAGATAAACAAGATTTGCAAAATGTGACAACTGTTGAGGCTACATATGGGTATAAAGAGGCAGTTAATTTTACTTTTTTCTAAAGTTCCACATTAATTTAAAATTTCCCATAATAGAGAGCTTTTAAAAGTGCTAATGTTGGGACCCTCTTCTTTCATACAATCCAATGAAGCCGCTTGGTTACTGATGAATATTTGGAAAACTAAAGAAAGAATTGGCTGCAAAGCACTGGGCAAAAGGGACTATAAAAACATCAAGAATAATAGGAAATGTCCTAACGTGATGGTTAGAAACAAGTGATCTAATGTGGATGTTTGAAAATTAAAACACCTGCAAATTGGTATTTTAGCGAATTTTTAAAGTACTTAATATATACCAGATACTTTGTTAAATGCATAATATATATTAATGTCATCTGATTCTCACAAAAACTCTATGCGGTAGGAATTCTTATTAGTAGCACACATTTTACACTTGACTTTACAAAGACTTCACAAGGGTCAATTATGTGTCCAAGGACACGAAGCTAGAAATAGGTGGAATAAGATTCAAAGACAGCCTCTTCTGATTCTAAAGAGTGAGAGATAAACTGCTGCAATAAACTAGTCCAACTTCACAAAATATAATGGAAGGTTTTTCTTCAATTATTTTCATTTTTTAGAATACAGAAACTTCACACGTCATGTAGAAGCCAGTACTTCTGACTGCATCCAGCATACTATGAGAAGTTTGACCCCAAGACCTATCTAAAGAGAACAGAAGTAACTCCAGATAAATGGTGTTTATGCTTAAATGCTCAAGTTGGACAAATACATTGCAGCTGAATTTCAGTTATAGTCTTGATAAATGGATGAGGGCCTCTGACTTTGAACTATCAGTACTTAGAAGCACCTGAGAATGTGGTCATTTGTCAACATTACTGCTTGCTTTGGTTTCAGAAATACAAGCAATGCGCTCATGCACTGACATTAGTGCATACAAAATGGCAAACCATCATCATCATCACCAAGTATTTATGCAGTGCTCACTGTACATAAGCCAGTTTCAGAAGTTGCAATGGGAATTTATATGGCAGAGAGAAACCATCTTGTTGTCTTTTCCCTTCTTTTCCTTTTCAGCCATGTGTAATGTTTCAAAGAACGTGAAAAAATATATAGGTTGAAAAAATATACTTGCCCATCACAAATTTGATAATTACAGAAAATTAAAATTAACCTTTTTGTTCCCTAGTATAATCTATATTGACTTCGAGTTATTCCATATTCATGACTCTTTTGCAAACAAGGTGGGGTTTAAAATATGACTTAAAAAGTGATCAATCATGTAGTGGATTAGTGATCATTCTGATTTGCATTTAGGACAAATGGAAAGAAATTTAAGAGATGTGTTCATATCTCTTAAAAGAAGACTCTTACTTGTTTTCCTATGAGCATTTAAATTGTCAATATTTCCTGAATCACTATTCATTTAGTTCTGCTATGATTTAGATCTCACAACCTAACTTATTAAGCAAATATTATTTTTACTCAATGCAATCTCTATACAAACAAATGGCAAAGGTGTTTTGATTTCATTTTTGCTAACAAGAAGTGTGTATAGTATTTGTTTAAAATATGTTGTAATTCATCCACTTTTGAGTAGAATTGATATCGGCCAAAAAAAAGGATAAATAATCTGGTTACTAGGCAACATAGGCTAACTAACAGTTTTAGTTTTTAAAAAGTCATTAGCAATTAACTTCCCTGATTGTATTTTACCTAAATGAGTGTAGAAGAAAAAATTTCCTCTACCTTTCTAGGTTCTTTTGGCTGGTCTATTAATCAAACTGACGTAAGATTAACAGGAGGAAAAAATATTTAATTAACAGACCAACCAAAAGACCTTTGAAGAGCAGAAGGAAAATTTTGCCTTTCCTACCATTGGTAACCCAGATGGCACAAACTGCACTGATGGACACTACTCATTCCAGGGCTTCTGCAGCTGAGAGATCCTAAGACCTCTGACAAAAAGCCAGCATAAGGTATGAATTCTTATGACTTCAGTCTCCCAGATCTCTGCCTGCAGGAACCAGAGGAAGCAAGAATTGTGTCTTTTCCTTTTCTAAATTTAGATTAATATGAGAGAATATTGGTAGAACCAGTTCCTTGGGTATAGCAACTCTGTTAAACATGTGATTAAGTATTGTTGATTTTTATTGATTGTTTTCCTCCCACAGGTGGTCAGTGTTTTTCTTTGTCTCTGTTGTGTCATTTGTCATAAGGAGGAAAATCAGAGGGTAGAACACAGGCATAGGCCCTATAAGCCTGTTGTTCAAACTGGGATCACAGACTGGTGAGTTCATACTTCTTACCAGACCAGCGTCTATTTAGGCAAATATTCCTATGGGTTAAGGTGCACATGAAGTAAAGTCTGTTGCTAAGAGACATCGTAGAAGCCAAAGCCACAAAGTTTGGTGAGTATGGGTCAAGCACTTAAGAGCTATTAGCTTACTTGCCACCTAAGCCAAAGGATCCCTTCTTATGATAACTTGGTCCCAGAAAAGGTTAGACTAACACTAGATCACCTGCCAATCTCAAGAAAATTTCCTTGCAATGAGGTTCTCTGTAAAACATCACACAATCCCCAAAGCAGTGGCACATCACTCTTAGTTATCAGTTTGGCTTCGAGAGCCCCAAGGCTTAGCTAAAGATGTTAATCTGCATATAAGAAAAAACTGATGTTTCCCTTTCACCTTGTACCATGTCTTTAGAGTCTCAGCTGACCAGAGGACGCATGTACCAGCATGCATCTGGTGGACCAGCAATGACACTGTAGATCCGAGTGTGCCAGCTCTCATGGAAATTTGACAGAAGGGGCCCCAGCCCTTAAGGGGACTTTGTCATATTGTCACTAATTTGGCAGGACAGCAGTATAGGTTGTACCCCATGTCCAGCTAGACCTTTCTTAGACTACCTTTAGGAATGAACTTTCTGGATCTTGTGACGAATGCATTTTATGCACTCTCATTGGAGGACACCTCTTATGTCTACAGTTAAGCCACAAAAGACTTAGTTGTTTGAGTTTCTACTGAGATTAATATAGGATCCTATGCATCAATGGCCAGATGATGGATGGTTCTTTGAATTGACCATATTTGAAAGAAAAAAATCCTTAGGGAAACTCTCATCCTAACCAATTGTCTTATCAGTACCTAGAAAATGACCGAATTAAAAAGAAGATACAAAGAAATAAAACAGCTAGATTTAGGGACAACTGTAGGAAGATGAAAAACCAGAAATTAGAAAAAAACTAAAGCCAACATAAATTTCCTTTCTCGAAGTCTGACCCCATGTGTTTTAAATTCCCTTTTTCTACAAGATCCACAGACAACACAGGGGGCACAATCTCACAACCTTGAGATCATGATTCTAAGCCGAAATCAAGAGTCAGACACCTAGCCAACTGAGCCACCCAGGCACCCCAGGCCGTCTCTTTAAAGCACAAAATTTTGGGGAGGTAATTCTTATTTGAAGGGATGGGGGAATGGATGTGAGGTCTTTTAAAAATACAAACTGCTAACAAATCTCTGTTACCCAAACTAAGACCACAGCTTCCTTAAGATTACTTATAAAGGAGAAATACAAACCTTAAAAGTCTTCTACATAAAATACCAGCCAAAAAAAAGCTATTAGATAGGCAATCTTAACTTGTTCAGTTCACCAAAAACAATGAGCTTTGTACTGTATCAGCTTGATGGCTAAAGCCTTGGAATGAAAGCTGTAAGATTTCTGTTTATGTTTGTCTGTATGGTTATGTATATCTGTATATATGGTGTTATAGGTATGGTATTCTATCATAGGATGATATCGACAAAATTCATTTGTAAAGAGCTCTAACTAGCTTAAAGGTAAGTATCTATATAATAAGGATTCTTACCCTTCTCAGAAATAAAACAGAAACTAATCAAAATGCTTTTTGGGTTCATATGATCTTGAAAAGTTTTAGTATTAAAGCTAGTTTAAGTTCATTAGTTTAATTAAAATACACATGTCTTTTGAGTTACAACACTGAATATAATGCAGACATACAACTTTTATTCTGCTTGGGTTTACCAGTCAAGTAAGTTCATATTACATCATTTACAAAATTTGTCAGCAAGAAAAATAGCTTGGGATGATGGGTGAGTTTGTTTAATGTTTCATGAAGTTTTTATGAATAGCCTAAACATAATTGTAGGGAGCAAGTGATTTAAGATTGATGTAAATGAGAAGAGTTTTTTTAGGTGAAGTTTTTAGCAATAATTATATTTTATAGTATGTGTACTTAAAAATAGCTTCCAGAATCTTTTTGGTATCTGAAAACTTTAGAGTTTGCTAAGTTAAGTTAAATGAGGGAAAATTTATTAACTATCTAGATCATTTCCAAATAAGATAAAATATTGAAACATTGATTACCAAGCACAGGTTTATCTACTTTTGCTTCTTACTGCAGAGAAATGAAATATAATTGGGGCACATTACTAAACATGTTTTATGCCATGTTAAAAGACTGTATGGTGAAGAAGCATATGCCTCTAGAAATTATGAGAGGTATTCATAAATTTGCTAATCTAAAAGGATGTTAGTGTAACATTCATAATTGCTTATTATTTATTTTTCTCTAGAAATTAAAGTTTCTAAGGATTAAGAATTCTGATGAATATCTGCAATTAAAATTATAAGAAATAATAAGATAAACAAATCTATACAAGGAAAGTATGATGTATTTTTGGTAAGAAGACATACGAGATATGAAGATGCATTTTTGTTGAGGGAAAGGAAAGCAAATGTGTCCCAAAGTAAAATGGATTATTTCAAAATGGGAAAGGGGAGAATAAAAAACACATTAAATAGAAAGTTGGGAAGAGAGAAAGACAAAAATCTTACCTCGTGTGCTTAATTTGGCTAAATTGATCCTATGTAACCAATTGTCTATAACTTTTGATATTTTTGACAAACTTCTCAAAATCAAATTCTAATTTTCTTCTTTTTCTTTCTTTCTTTTTTTTTTTTTAACCTCAAACTAAGTTTGAGATAGTTCAGAGGATCCCTGGACTAGTTCAAAAGATTTGATCTCTCTCCTTATAAAAAGACAGATGTTACACTAATTAGGCCTATCCAGGATGTTAAATTACATGGAAAGAGATGATAAGTGATGATAAACCTTATTGGGCTACATTGTATGGGTAAATGTTATTAATATAAGTAGTCTAGAAATTATATGAAATTCCTAAATTTCTGATATACCTTGGTATAATGTTATTAGTCATAAATCTAGTTATCTTAAAATGTTGTAACATCATAGAAATAATCAAATTTCTTTCTCAATTCCATTATAATGCTCTCTCATCAGTTTTTTAACAAAGGGCATTATAAATCTGTTGTCATTTACAGACAGTTATTATTTTACTCTGATGTTTTGCAAACGTACTTCATCTTCAAGGAGATTTAAGGAAAGGACTTTTGACAAGTACAGATTTCTGATAACTATAACAACATGCAACTGAGCTGGCTAATAATTTCCAGAACTAATGGAAAACCTGGATTCAAGCAGAACAAACATTAATTATATGAAACTGAATGAAGTGAGAAGCATGATTATAATTTTTATGACTTTTTGGTTGAAACATTGTTAGTTATTTATGTTTTGTCTTTCCAGATTTAAGGAAAGACTTTTCTCTTTTCTCTTAAGCGATCAACAACTTGGAAAGATATACCTCTATGAATAAAGATGAAACAATTACTATTTCTCCATATCTGACACTTCCAGAATTTTGAAACTTAGTACTCTTATTTTCATGGTAATATAGATATTTGCATAAGTTCAATAAAAATCTGTTCTTATAACAGGACACATCTGGAAACATTGATTATATTAGCAAGACTTTGATTGGAATGTCATATTTGAAAATGATGTGCATAAACTCAGACATGACCAGACAGCTTTAAGGAATTAGGGTTGACTTTATAGAGCCAATAATGTCCTTGGAAAAATCTACCTGGTATCTTGCTTACACGGTTCCCAGGAGCCTTCCAGGTTAGTAAGGAAGGTCACTTTCTGGTAGGTGCAAGAACCTCGGGACACTCTGGGTACCTCAAGAAAGGAGGCATTAACCCAAATCTATAGGTATCAGAGGGAAACTCTGATGTTAAGTCCTGAGCTTAGCTTTCTAGCCTTGAAAGACTAAAAAATAGAATCTGAGATTCCTTAAGAAAAGTGCCAACAAAGCAGCTTAAAAGAGGCTATATGGTCAATCACTATTCTTGTGGCATTCATGTAAATAATAATGCCAAATACATTGAAACTAGACTTAATTTGCAAAAAAAAAAATTAGTCTTACTATGGTTATCTTTGATAGAAATGGGGGAGACTGTAGAGAGAAAAAAATATTGTTTCAGTAGAAACTATAATACACACTCATGAATACAGGATTCTAGCTTTGTCAGTTGTCCATGAGGTTTTGTTTTCTAACTAGTATGTCTTCTGGTCTCCAATATTTAGCTATGACTCTCCAAAATAACATTTCCAATTTTCTCCCACTGTTCTGTCTTAAAATCATTAAGAATTAAAGCTTCCCTTTTCTGAAGCCATGCAAGCTAAAGCTGGACAGCTTGATATAAACTTCAGAGAAATCACTTCAAAAATGCTCCTATATGGACAATCTTCGTGCCTGTTGCTATATGGTCCGTTAAGAAAGATCAGAGACTTTCAAACTAGGAAAATCTCTCACACTGCCACTGCCTATCCTCATTTTGCCTAAAGACGATTCAAGCCAGATATCTAGAAATCTTCTTGAATGGCTGCCTTCAGAAGAAACTGGAATTATAGTCGACTTTAATCATTAAGCATCGTTCTTTAGTTTCCACAGAAATATCTCTTGTTAAATACCTAATTGCACCACAGGCATAGCTTTGGGAGCCTACCTGTATCACTAAATCTAGAAAGAGGGCATAACCGTTTAACTGAATGGACCTATTTTCAGTACTAAGTCACTGGTTCATTGAGATGGAGCAATCTACCAATTCATCTTCTGGACTGTGAATCTACTTATGGAAGTTTCAAAGGTAGGACTGAGGGTAAACAAAATATATGAGCCCAAAATATGCCACTTTGGCATATAGACTATATTGAGCTGAAGGTAATCCAGACCCAGCAGACTCAAGTTAAATGTTTACTTCTTTCTGCATACCTACAAGAATTTAGATAGGGAACCTGGTCCTGAAGGAGAGATATTACTAGAGATAACTTTTTTCTGTGAAAGACCTATTGGTATGGCACCACAAACATCTCATTATGAAACATCTCCTCCTATTGCTCCGAGTTACCGTCCTCCCCTTTGAAGACATAGCACCCTATCTCATTCCTTAGCTCAGGATGGCATATAAGCCTCAAGTGACTGACTTGTCCTTGGGTCTCATATCCTTATGGGGGTTCCATAAATAATTAAATTTGTTTTTCTCCTGTTAATCTACCTCTTTTCATTTAACCAAAATAACAGCCAAAAGAACTTAGAAATGCAAAGGAAAAAAATTTCCTCTCCTATACTGTCAACTCATATCTGACATTTGAAATTTGAGACTGGATCACAAGTTTTAGTATATTTCTTCATTTTAAGATGCTCTTGACCTCGACTTAATAATAATCTTCCATACCTTATATAAAAGAGATGCAGTATAAACAGCACCAAATTAAAGATTCACATTGATTCTAATATTGTTTCCAAAAACAGAAAAGCTAAAATACACAAAAATATGACACATATATAGGCACTAAGAACATTTTGTATTTTAGATAACAGCAAAGGTTAAAAAGAAAATACCTATAATGATATCTTTTTGATGGCTACTTTTGGCTAAGAAGAGTACACCAGAGAAAGATCAGCAACATCTATACCTGCATCATCAGGTAAGTAATAATAATAGCTAATATTTATTGAGCTTGTAGCATGTATCAGTCATTTTTCTAATTGCTTTCTATTTATCCTTTCACTTAATTTATGAGCAGGTGGGAAAGATACTATTTTTTCCTGATATGCAAATGAGGACCCCTGAAGTTCAAATGCTAGTAAGCGGAGGAGCCAGAAAGTAAAAGTAAAAAGATGTAACTCCACTTATGGCCACTATGCCCTCCCTTATGTATAAGCAAGAGCAGGCAAGCATAAAAAGCATATTAACAAGCAACATCTGTTTTTACCAGCATCTTATTATAAAGTTTAAACATAAAGAAGATGTGAAAGAATCATACAATGAACATTCAGGTATGCATCACCTAGATCCTACAAATAACATTTTGCTGTATTTATTTTATAACATTTCTATCTATTCATCAATTCATCAATCCATCTTATGCTTAATTATCTTAAAGTATGTTCAGGTCTTTGATTCTGTTACTATAATAGAGCAGGAAAAAGTGAACCGTCTATTTAGAGAGGGTGTTAAAAAACTAATTTATTAAAAAAATAGTACTGTAGGGGTCAAGAACAGGCTGCCCCCAAGATGGGCCACTTTGCCATTAAGATTACTTTGAGTTAATAAGCAGTCAAAACCCAGCACATTCAGGAAAAACTCTTTACCTCCCTCTCAACTGTCTAAAAAGAATTTGGATACAGGATGTGCAGCAGGAAAAGAGCTGTGACCATAGATACCTACATTATACCATGGACTAGTTATGGTAGATGGGGAGAACCTAACAAGGTCAGTTTGATCAAAAACCTCTATGTCTCATTTTTTCTGAGTGGCCCAGCAAACATTTGTTTACCAAATATTTATACTTTATCATCTTCCTGTAAATTGCCTTCCTTCCTTTTTAAAACTCCCAGACACCTACCCTTTCTCTTTAGTTCAGATTGACATATATACCTTATGTTGTCTCTCTTTGGAATTTCCATGCCTGTGTGGATTCTCCATATGTACACTATTAAATTTAATTTTCTTCTATTAATCTGTCTCATGTCAATTTGATTTTCAGCCCAGCTGAAAAGACCTCGAAGGGAACAGGAAATTCTTGCTCCCTAGCACCAACAACTGAACACTTGTTTTTGATTGTCAATTAAATACCACTCACTTAACTTCTCAACTGGTATTTTGCCTTCAAATATGCAATTGTGAAGATTTAATGGGAAAAAATATTTTAAAAATACAACATTTACTATTCTACCTTGCACAGAGTAAGTATGTGTTCAATAAAGTATAGCCAAAATAATGAAGCTAGTGAGAAAATGCCAAAGCAACTACGCTCATACTGCATTGAATCAGTTAAGGTATAGGAGGGCTTAGGATAAAATAGGGTGACAATTCTCCAACCAGGAAGAGGAAGAGTATTGACAGATATTTTATACCTGTATCTAGAAATGTTTGAAAAATTTTATGCTTTTGGAGATAATCAAGTAAAATAAACATCAGAAGCTCTTTAGAATAGAGAGACAAAGGTAGCAGAGAATGCAGAAATATAATCTGATGAATATATTTATCTAGTTCTTTATGAAAACAAAAGCATTTCTTGAAGCAGCTGAGTTAATACAGTGCAAGTACATTGCTCTTTGGGAATCCAAACTGGAGCACCCGGAATAACCAATTATCTGTTAAAGTGTCATTCTAATGTGGATTTTGTGAAGAGTACTTCTCTCAATTCCTTAAGGTCATCAAGTGAAAGCTAACTGTGTACCTAAAACGCAAATAAAAATTGTTTACTGCAAATACTTTAACTCTCCAGATAAGTAAGTAACAAACATAACTTTCTCTTGTGAAAATTGAGTCACTTAACACATTTCCTATTCCAAAATTTACCACATCCTTACACAGAAAAATGTCACAAACATGATTATAGGCAAGGTCAACAATATCCTTAAAAATAAATTTGCATTTTCATCCATGGAGGTGTCATCAGCTACAACATTAGACAGAAAGAAAAGATAAAAAAGACAATTTAGCATGAATAATTTTAAAAAGAAAGTGAACAGATTTACCTAATTGAGAAAAAAATAATACAGAATCAAAAACATCTAATTTGGTGTTGGAGAGCAGAAGAGCAAAGAATATTGCTTTAAGGCAGGACTATCAGGATGAAATGGGTGCAAATTACACCCCTAAACTACTGAATGGTGCAATTATTTACAATCTTCATTTCAATGCATAAGAATGTTGGCCCAATGCACAGGTTTTAATATAGTAAGCACAGACACTATCGAGATATTCTTTTGTAATTAACTTTAGTAAAAGTAAACCAAAATCTGCTCCTTTGGTTATTACTGTTTGGGGGTATTAAGAGCCAAACCAGCGGTGCCTGGGTAACTCAGTAGGTTGGGCATCTGACTTGGGCTCAGGTCATGATCTCACAGCTCAATAGTTCAAGCCCCGCATCAGGCTCTGTGCTGACAGCTCAGAGTTTGGAACTTCCTTCAGATTCTGTGTCTCTGTCTCTTTCTGCCCTTCCCTGGCTCATGCTCTGTCTCCCCAAACTAAATAAACATTAAAAAAAAATAAAAAAGAACCAAACCAAATCAATGGAACACTGAGAGTCCTTAGTTATACTAATCGATCTCAAGTATGAATATATAGTCATAGAGGGTTTGTTTCATACTTTTGTCATGAAAGATAAATGATTTATCATAAGAAATAAAAACTAATCATGAGTGTATACATAATATTAATTTGATATTTTTCGCATGAAAATTCCATAAAAATAGAATGAAATGTCCTTTGATGGAATATAAAGACACTTGCCTCTGGTAACTTTAAACCAGCATTTATATTAATTCCAATATAGAAGATTCATTACCTATTCCCACATCTGCCTGTCTTTCATTAGAACATATAGAGGGTACCTCTGTTCTGATAAACATTCTAAGGTACCAATCCACAGCATGAATTCATTTATAAACCTGGTAATTCCAGTTTCAAGTGGCTTTATATTATGAAAAACATAAAATGTTTAGGTAGATTTTGCTTCTCCACATATACATATTAAGAAGATAGTCTTTAAAAATATTATTTTGTGTGTCAATAGAAAAAAAAAACTTTAGCTCCAAATATTGATGTTATGTGTTTTGACCAACAACCCTTTACTATTATATTGATACTATCGAAGAATAAATCTAATCTAAAACATAAAGAGAATGAAATGAAAATATGTTAGACACCGAGAAAATATAATCTCTACTTCTGTTGAAATTCAACCTCTGTTATATACCTCTTCTCAGAAAGAGGAAGTAAATTCACATATTACAAAAACTCTACTGAGAAGATCTTCTTGAATAAATTTAAATTGGATAATGTATCCAGAAAGTTCTCTATGGCTTCAATAATGACGAGTTTCTCAACACTGAGAGAGAGAGAGAGAGAGAGAGAGTATATGTAATGTGAGAAACATAATCTAACCTAGCTAGGTCAAGTGAAAGAATAAAAATGGATTTAACTACAATAAAAATGAAAACAAATGTTATGATTTTACCAAATCATTCATCAGAACTGAGGAGACACACCAACAGGCCTATGAACCAAAGACCTTATTGAGCTATAGGAAACATGGTCTGAAAAGTTCCTGGCAATTAATAGTATGAATCTGGACTGGCTATTCCAGTGTGAGGGGAATATGCCAGTAGGCAGTAGCAGAAAGGTAAGCAAGCAGGCAGCCTGCCCATGTAATCAGCAATGTCTACTGGAGGATAGACAGTGGATGTTCTGGCAGCAAAATGGTGTTAGGAAAATCTGTTGACTTGTGGATTTACTAAAGTTATTAAAAGGCAATGCTCATCATGAGGGAGGTTTTAGGTAGTACCAAGGTGGTTAAAGGGACTGAGAACTAAGATGTCTGCTTGGAGATGGGGAAATAACAACAACCTAGTGAATTAACTAGAAAAATAAAGAAAAGCCTTCAACAAGAGCTAGTTATTAGAAATAAGAGCCAAATCAGCATCGAAGGTGAACTTGAACCTGATGGATAGAATTATCAACTGACAGTAAGAAACCCTCCAATAGAATGGAGATAATTTCAGAAGATGATATTGGTTTAAGCCTGAATTTTAAAATTAAGCAGTCCCCAATGAGGGAAATTGATAGATGAAAGATCAAGAAACAAGGTGATTTATTACCATCATCTGCAAAATTAAGATTATTATGATTCTTAGAATATGACTGTAGTGTAAGTCAGTGTGTATTGAAAACAATGGTATCATTAGGTGTATTGCACACAGTAGTAATTTCCTACTGAATTCCCTACTGAAGAGGTTTCGTGCTGCATAATAAGAAAAATTTCCATTATTCAGCACCTAGGAGTCTGTTTCAGTCAGGATTCTTTTTTTTTTTTTTTAAGGCAACAGGAGCTGACTCTAAGTAACTTCAGCTGAATATAAATTTATGGGAAGAATAGCTGCAGCTTACAGAATCAATAGGAAGGCTTAAGAACCAAGCTCAGGAGATGAGTATAAAACAAAGGAATCCTTGGGCAATGGTAGACACAATCAATGCCATGCTGTAGAAACTGCCAGGATATGGTATTGATTTGGCCAGACTTCGATGCTGTCAGCATGTTATAGCAGGCGTGAATAATTCTCAACTACTCTTCCATCGCCACACAATTCCTTAGATTTAAATTTCTGAGGGGGAGTTCATGATTGGCTACAGCTAAAGCAGGCTTACACTGGAGCTTCCATAATGGGGTTTTCCTTCCACCCTCTCTTAGCCTCAGAAAACTGTTGGTCTGTTCTTGGTCATTATAGATTATTTTTTACTTTCTAGAATTTCATATAATTGGAATCATAGGTGCTCCTTTCCACTTGAGTCCTTTTGCACAGTATAATGTTTTTGAATTTTTTCCATGTTGTTGCATGTATTAGTAATTTTCTCCCTTTTATTGCTGAGTAGAATTCCACAGAAATAGCAAAATCTGATTATCTATTCATGTACTGATGGGCTTGGAGTTGTTTCCAGATTTTTGCCAAAATAAAACAAGTTGCTATAAACATTCATATACAAATATTTGTGTGGACATGTCTTAATTTCTCTTGGGTAAGCAATTCGGAGTACAACTGCTTGATTATATGGCAAGGGTATTTTTGACTTTTAAAGAACTGCCAAGCTATTTTACAAAGTGGTTACAGTCTTTGCATTCCCATTGGCAATGTATGAGTGTTCCAGTTGCTCCATATACTAACAATATGTATATTCTATCTTTTTAATTAGCCATTGTAGTGTGCATGTAGTATAATTTATTGTGGCTGTGGTTTTCATTTGCATTTCCCTGATAACTAATGATGCTGACTATAAATTCTTCTGTTTATTGGCCGATTTGAATATCCTCTTTGGCAAAGTATCTGTTCAATCTGCTTATTCTAGACTGCGCTTACCATTAAGAGGCACAATATCTGGTGTCCCACATGCTTTTCTTACAATGTGATTGTTACATACGGACAATCAAGAGATAGGGTCTATGTTCTTTTTTTAACTGGGGAAATCCTGTCATTAAAATGAAATGAAAATATGTCATTAAAGGTCATACAAGGTGATAAAGTTTCTACCTAGTTTTCTTGGGATGCTTCCCCCTTGTAATCTGGCCATTGTGCAGTGACGAAACACAAGGAACCACATGGAGAAGCCACATGTAAGCGTTCTGGCCACAGGCCCCTTCCACGGTCACAAAAGCCAGCATTAACTACCAGACTTGTGAATAAATAAACTTTTAGATGATTGCAGCCTCCAACTGTGGATTCATTTTGTAAGCTAAGGTCTCTGACATTATGGAACTAATGACCCTAATGTGCCCTTTCCAAATTCCTGTACTACAAAATCCATGAATAAAAAAATAGCTTTCATTTTGCACCATTAAACTTAGGATGGTTTGCTGTGTAGTAATACAAAGTAAAGCACAGGCTTTGGGATGCAATCAAGAATTTAAAAACTTGTTGACCAGAAACACAATTTAGATGGATTTTTTCAACTTTTAAAGGTCATATATTGTTTCATAGCATTTAAGTACAGTTAAATTTTTAAGAATCTAAAATTTCCCCTAAAGCTTAACTAATGTTAATATATAGATATATTTATATATAACATGCATATAAGATATATAATATACATACACACAAAATTTTTAATGAAACTCTCACTTCAAGTGTTACTTGGACATTACTCTGTCATTTTCATTATTTTCATCAACTTTCAGGAGGCTGATAAAATTTAAGTAGAAACCTATTATGAGGTAATGAAATTGGTCACTAGTATTTATTGATTTCTCATAAACTTTTTTACAGCTCTGAAAAAGATTTTCCTACTGACAGATTTGCAGGTGTGCAAGGACAAAACAAGAAAATCAAACCAAACAAAGAAGATACATGCTGAATTTTATTTTTGTTAAATCAGAACAGATGCCAAGGTGATGGGGGCCCCAAATTACTACTCATCTAGCCAGGTGAGCACACAATGTAATTATATCAGTAATACAGGGTTACAAATATGCCAGTATTAGAATTATCCTGGACGATAAGATAAAGAAAAGATTTATTTAGCTTGACTTAAAATATCGTGATAAGTATGGATTAAAGGATATAAGTTCAGTTAGTCAGCATCCCTAAACTTATCAAGAGATATCTAGTCTTATATGTTTACGCTAAAGTTTTATGAACTAAATTCAAACCACCATGTAGTGGATACTTTTTGTGTATCTCCATAGGACAAAGTGCAGGAGATTACAAGAAAAGACAAACTTGGATTCTTCAAAAAACTCAAAACGGTAGAATAATGTTTTTCTTTTGTATAAATTTTACTTGCAATCATTAAGAGGTTTACTATGGTACTGACGATAAAAACTGTTTTTTTGAAAAGTCAATTAATGTGATCCACATTAAGATTATAATGTTACAAATGTATAATATATTTGCAATTACTTGGTTAAATATGGAAGGTACTGTCCATCTCAGAACTTTATCAACTGTTATGTAATAAGACCCTTTACTTATGCATTTAAACATCCACCATCTTTTCCATAAATTATCAACTCTATCTTTTTAAAAAAATGTTTATTTATTTTGAGAGAGAGAGAGAGACAGACAGAGAAATTCCCAAGCAGGCTCCATGCTGAGTGATGTGGGGTTCGAACTCGTGACCATGAGATCATGACCATGAGATCATGACCATGAGATCATGATCTGAACCGAAATCAAGAGTCAGATGCTTAATCAACTGGGTCATCCAGGTGCCCCTTCAATTATCTTTAATGAGATGATACTTACAACTTTTTCTATAATGACATTGGTAAATAAAAACCTTGATAATACATTAAAAATATAGGAAATGTATAAACAAAAACTGACATTTGAGTTAATATGAAATATTTGAAATAGGAAAATAGTTTTAACTACAACCAAAAAAAAGAATATCTCCTTATGTGTCAGAATATATGCATAACTGAGAAAATTAACAGCAGTTTCTATTGATACTACTATAAGTACATTTCATTCCTTTATTAATGGAAGCAGATATGCTTATAGAACATCTTTTTTTTTTTTTTGTAGGACTTCATGCCAGCTTATCAAAAGAGCAGACTAAATGTTTAGGGTAGCAGAAAAATATAGACACTGATTTCAGTTAGGGTTTATGTTAAGAATTTTCAGTAAAACAGCAACATTGTCATCAAAGGGAAAAGAAAAACTCCTGTTATATTTGCTTACACTTGTTCTATGGCTTAATGTTTTTTTTTAAACGTTATTATATATTAAGGGTGTACCATAAACTTTTTAGTATGTGGGCCTTTATTTTAATTTGATCACCATGGTCATTTATGAGTATCACTTATGAGTATGATGGATATTTATGAATATCACAATTTTATGACATTGTGATATTTTTGGATTCATTTTCAAAGCTTTTGGAAAAAGGTGATAAAAAATAGTAATATTTTATCATCTAATTCTGAAGATAAAAAAAATAATTCCATTTCATACGGTTTCTCCTCTAAAAATGATATTTTGAGCCCCACATCGAGCTGTCTGCTGTCAGCACACAACCCGCTTGAGATCCTGTCTGCTCCCTCTCTGCCACTCCCGCACTCTCTCTTTCTCAGAAAGAAAATAAACATAAAAAAAAGAAGAGATTTATTTCAATCTTTCCTCTATTCTATTTTTGGCAATTGATACATTCTAAGATATTTGATTTTTTTTAAACAACAGTTTAAGATTCATTATTTATGTCTCATTTGTTTCTGAATACCTAAATACTGCTAAGTCCAGGAGGAATTAGAAGTATGGGGCCTAGTCATTAGTCATGTGACACTGGTGAATAAGGGCCTGGGAGCCCAGATCTAAACTGTTGGCTTATATTATTAGCAAAATAAATTTTGTAAAGCAAAGTCAATACTTTGAACTTTATATACAAAAGGCTTCTTCTGTCTGGGCTATAGAAATGCTCCTTCGTGTAAACTGCGTGATTCGGAAGCTTAAAAGATAGACGGGAGTTTCTTTTTTTTAATTTTAATTATTTTAACTTTAGTTATTTGAGAAAGAGTGCATGTGTGTGCAAGCAAGCTGGACAAGGGCAGGGGAAGAAAGAAGGAGAGAATTCAAAGCAGGCTCCACACCCAGTGCAGAGCCCAATGTGAGGCTCAATCTCACAAAAGTGAGATCATGACCTGAGCAGAAATCAAGAGTCGATGCTCAACTGACTGAACCGCCCAGGCACTCCAGGACAGGATTTTCTATTCCTCAAATTTTGAGGGTGTTTATTAATTCAATGGATAAGGTACAGGGAGTTTGCACCAAAGGGTAATATGTCTTACTTTTTTTTTTTTTTAAGTTTATTTATTTTTGAGAGAGCTGGACAGAAGGAGGGAGAGAGAGAGAGAGAGAGAGAGAGAGAGAAAACCAGTAGGGGAGGGGCAGAAAGAAAGGGGGACAGAGGATCTGAAGTGGGCTCTGTGCTGACAGCAGAAAGCCTGATGCGGGACTCAAACCCATGAACCATGATCATGACCTGAGCCAAAGACGGATGCTTAACTGACTGAGCCACCCAGGCGCCACGATTTGTCTTATTTTTAAAGAATCTGTTCATTTATTCATCACAGCATAGGCCTATTGGCTTAACAGGGGAGCATGCCATTTAAAAACATAATCAGAATTTATTCTTGAAATGCAACAGTGATTGTTTATGGGCAAAAAGCCTTTGCCACATTGTGAAAACAACCAAAAAATTGTACTATTTAATTTAATTTTTATAATGTTAATTTTTTAAACATTTATTTATTTTTGAGAGGCATAAGGATGGAGCATGAGCGGGAGGAGGGCAGGGAGCGAGAGAGGGAGACACAGAATCTGAGGCAAGCTCCAGGCTCTGAGCTGTCAGCACAGAGCCTGATGCAGGGCTCAAACTCACAGACCGTGAGATCATGATCTGAGCTGAAGTCGGCTGCTTAACCGACTGAGCCACCCAGGCACCCCTAATTTAATTTTTAAAATTAAGTCACATATGATTATATCTCATAAAAATTAAAACTTTACATATGAAAAAAATCCTCTTGATTTTACCACAATTCCTGTCCTCTCCCAAAAGTAACTACTGCTATTAATTTGATATTTATACCTTTAGATCTCTTCTGGGGATTTTAATATACTTATTAAAATACCTATAAGAAAAATAGTTTTTCTTAATTTTATAGGCAAATCCATCTGCAATTTTTCCCACTTAGCAATTTGTATTGAAGCTCTTGTCATTCTGTACTATGAAATATATCTCATTTATGTACAGGGGTACAGTGATGCAAGAGATATAAATGCAAATGTTTAGCAACTTCTATCCTAGTTGGTTGCTTATTATTTTAAGCTTTTAGAAAAAGTGCTGTTAGGAAGAATTTTGGTGCACTTGTATGATGATTTCTTTAAGAAATATGCATCAGGCCAACATGGCAGAGGAGTAGGGGGACCCAGTATTTCCCTTGTCTTTTAAACTAAGAACAACTGAAACCAAAAGACCCTCGACTCCAAGAATCAGGGAGGAAAAGTGTGGCAGTCTACAAGGAACAGAAAGCGAAATCAGAAAACGCCCCAGAAACCGTGAGGTTAATCTGGGACAGATAAAACGAACTGGGGGAGCTGAGCTGAGGGGAGGGTGAGCCGTATTTGGAGACAGCTGGGAAAGTGCTGATCAAGCAACACCCGAACGAGAGGGTCAGAGAGGGTGAGACCACTATCATCCAGCCCCTAAATGCAGGGCTTTTGAAGAGAAGTTTGGTGGCAATCAGCAGCACTCCCCTTGCACCGCCGTTCCTGTGCTGCTAGGACGCGCATGCTGCCGGGACTGGCAGTGGGGACCCAGTCAGCCCGAGTTGCCGCTGCCTGCCGAGCACCTCTAACTCCAGCACAATTACAGCAAAATCGGGTGTAGCAGGCGGCTGCGTCACCGTCCAGAGAACCGCACTATGCTGGCGCCCGTGGTGGAGTGAGGACAGAAATAAAGGGGCGAATAGAAACTCCAGGACTGGTAACAAGGGACTGGAGGGACGCCATTGTTGTCTCTAAGCTGGGAATTCACCTCAAAAGCCATCCCTGTGGCAGTGGAGGTGGGACATGCCTACACCAAACCATGAACCTTCTCACAGGAGTGACACCTTTCAGTGGGAGCTACAGACGCCAAGTTCAGACTGCTGCCTGGAGTAACTCCAGGTCATTTCATCTTTTTGAAATATATCCTCCCCTTTCTCCTTACCGATCCCCACCCCTGAAGTGGCTATCCAGGGTACTGGCTGGCTTAAACAGTCTTTTAACCCACACTCTCAAGGCATGTTATACTCCTTCTGTACTTCCCTATGCCTCTCTCTGGAATAACCAGGCTGCATAAGTTCATCTGGGCAACATCTATCTTCATTCCTTTTTCCTTGCACCCCTCCTTACTCTGATTTCTCTCAGTCTGGATTAAGCCCTTTAGTCGCTCTACCTGGGCAAAGTCCAATTCCTTCTTCTCCCCGCACCTGTCATTATTCTCTCTGCATATGCTCTGCCACCAGCACACTGCTCACCCTGTGCTTAACGTGTAGCTGGTACTTCAGGACATTGCCCTCAGAGAGTCATTTGTTATTCTTTTCTCTGTTGTGAACTGCTTGTCTGTATCATTTGTCGGTACATTTGAGTATTTCTGTTTTCTGTTTGTGTGTCAGTCTGTTTTCCTTTCAGGGCGACCTCAAGAAACAATCCAAAACACACCTAGCCAAAATAATGAAACAAAAGAATTCTCCTCAAAAGCATCTACAGGAAGTAGTGACAGCTTAAGAATTGATGAAAACAGATATAAGCAACATAACAGAACATAAATATAGAATGATAATCATAAAACTAATCGCTGGGCTTGAAAAAAGCACAGATGAATGTAAGGGGTCCCGCACGGCAGAGTTCAAGGACCTTAAAAACGGTCAGGAAGAATTTAAAAAGGCCTTCAATGAAGTACAAAGCAAATTGGGAGCAGCCACAGTGCGGATTGAAGAGGCAGAAGAGAGAGTAAGTATTAGAAGATAAAATTATGAAAAAAGAGGAAGCAGGTAAAAAGAGAGAGAAGCTGATCCAGGAACAAGAAAGGAGAATTCGAGAGCTGAGCGATGCACTCAAACAAAACAATATCCATATCATAGGAATTTCAGAGGAAGAAGAGAGAGAGAAAGGAGTCGAAGGGGTACTTGAACAAATCATTGCTGAGAACTTCCCCAACATGACGAAGGAAACGGGCATGGAAATCCAATAGGCACATAGAACACCCCTCAGACAGAACTTGAATAGACCTTCTGCACGACACATCATAGTAAAACTGGAAAAATATAAAGACAGAGAGAGAATCCTGAAAGCAGCTAGGGAAAAAAGGGCCTTAACATACAAAGGCAGACACATAGGGTTTTAGCAGACATATCTACAGAAACTTGGCAAGCCAGAAAGGAATGGCAGGATATCTTCAATGTGATGAGCAGGAAGGATATGCAACCAAGAATTCTGTATCCGGCTAGCCTGTCATTCAGAATAGAAGGAGAGATCAAGTTTTTCCTCAACAAACAAAAACTGAAGGAATTCATCACAAATAAGCCAACATTACAAGACATCCTGAGGGGCACTCTATGAAGGAAAGGTTGCAAAGAACACAAACTACCAGAGACATCCTTACAAGTATGAAACCTACAGATAATACAGTGACTATAAGCCCATGTTTTTCAATATTAACACTGAATGTAAATGGACTAAATGCGCCAATCAAAAGACACAGGGTAACAGAATGGATTAAAAAACAAGATCCATCTATTTGCTGTCTTCAAGAAACTCATCTTAAACCTGAGGACACCTTCAGATTGAACGTGAGGGGATGGAGAACTATCTACCATGCTACTAGAAGTCAGAAGAAAGCTGGAGTAGCCACACTTATATCAGGCAAACTAGACTTTAAAATGAACGATGTAATAAGAGATGAAGAAGGACATTATATAATAATCATGGGGAGCATCCAGCAGGAAGAGCTAACAATTATAAATATCTACGTGCCCAATTCGGGGCACCCAAATTTGTAAAACAACTAATTACAAACATAAGTAACTTAATCAATAAAAATGTCCTGATAGTAGGGGACCTTAACACTCCACTCTCAGCATTGGATAGATCCACTAAACAGAAAATCGCCACAGAAACAATGACCCTGAACGACACATTAGAACAGATGGGCCTAACAGACATCTTTAGGGTCCTTCATCCAGAAGCAAAGGAATTTACATTATTCTCAACTGCACACAGTACATTTTCCAAGACAGACCACATTCTGGGGCACAAGGAAACTCTGAATAAATATAACAGAATTGAGATCATACTGAGCACACTGTCAGACCACTATGCTTTGAAACTGGAAATCAACCACAGGGAAAAGGCTGGAAAATCCCCAAAAACATGGAGGCTAAGGAACAACCAACTAAAAGATGAGTGGGTCAACCAAGCAATCAGAGAAGATATTAAAAAATACATGGAAACAAATGAAAATGAAAATACAATAATCCAAATGCTCTGGGATGCGGCAAAGTCAGTCCTGAGAGGGAAATATATTGGAATCCAGGCCCACCTCAAGAAACAAGAAAAATCAATGACACAAATTCTAACAACACGCCTAAAAGAACTAGAAGCAGAACAGCTAAAACAACCCAAACCCAGCAGAAAGAAAGAAATAACAAAGATCAGAGCACAAATTAATCATATGGAAACAGAAAAGGTAGTGGAACAGAACAATGAAACCAAGAGCTGGTACTTTGAGAAAAAAAAAAAAAAATAGACAAACCTCTAGCCAGGCTTTTCAAAAAGAAAAGAGAGAGAACTCAAATAGATCAAATCACGAATGAAAAGGAAGTAATTACAACCAATCCCTTAGAAATACAAGCAATCATCAGAGAATACTATGAAAAATTATATGCCACCAAACTCACAACCTGGAAGAAATGGACAAATTCCTAAATAACCATACACTACCAAAACTCAAACAGGAAGAAATAGAAAATTTGAACAGACCCATAACTAGTGAAGAAATTGAATCAGTTATCAAAAATCTCCCATCGAATAAAAGCCCTGGACCAGATGGCTTCCCTGGGGAATTTTACCAGACATTTAAAACAGAGTTAATTCCTATCCTCCTCAAGCTGTTCCAAAAAATTGAGACGAAAGGAAAACTCCTGGACTCATTCTATGAAGCCAGCATCACTATGATTACCAAATCAGATAGAGACTCAGCAAAGAAAGAGAATTAGGGACAATATCCCTGATGAATATGGATACAAAAATTCTCAATAAGATACTAGCAGATCGAATCCAACAGCATATAAAAAGAATTATTCACCATGGTCAAGCAGGATTCATCCCTGGGTTGCTGGGCTGGTTCAATATTCGCAAATCAACCAATGTGATAAATCACATTAACAAAAGAAAAGATAAGAATCATATGATCCTGTCAATAGATGCAGAAAAAGCATTTGACAAAATACAACACCCTTTCCTAATAAAAACCCTCGAGAAAGTCAGGATAGAAGGAACATACTTACACATCATAAAAGCCATATATGAAAAGCCCACAGCTAATATCATCCTCAATGGGGAAAAATTGAGAGCCTTCCCCCTAAGATCAGGAACACGACAGGGGTGTCCACTCTCGCCACTGCTATTTAACTTAGTGTTGGAAGTCCTAGCATCAGGAATCACAACAAAACAAAATAAAAGGCATCAATATTGGCAAAGAGGAAGTCAAACTTTCACTTTTTGCAGATGAAATGATACTTTACATGAAAAACCTGACAGAATCCACCAAAACCCTCCAAGAACTGATCCATGAATTCAGCAAAGTTGCAGGGTACAAAATCAATGTACAGAAATCAGTGGCATTTCTATACACCAACAATGAAGCAACAGAAAGAGAAATAAAGAAGTTAATCCTTTTCACAATTGCAACAAAAACCATAAAATACTTAGGAATAAACCTAACGAAAGATATGAAAGACCTCTATGCTGAAAACTATAAAAAACTTATGAAGGAAATTGAAGAAGACACAAGGAAATGGAAAAACATCCCATGCTCATGGATTGGAAGAATAAATATCGTTAAAATGGCAATACTACCCAAAGCAATCTACAAATTCAATGCAATCACAATTAAAATTGCACCAGCATTCTTCCCAAAGCTAGAGCAAACAATCCTAAAATTTGTATGGAACCACAAAAGAACCCGAATAGCCTAAGTAATACTGAAGAATAAAACCAAGGCAGGAGGCATCACAATCCCAGACTTTAACCTCTACTACAAAGTGGTAGTCATCAAGACAGTATGGGATTGGCACAAAAACAGACACATAGACCAATGGAATAGAATAGAAAACTCAGAAATTGACCTGCAAGTATATGGCCAACTAATCTTTGACAAAGCGGGAAAGAGTATCCAATGGAAAAAAGACAGCCTCTTTAACAAATGGTGCTGGGAATAGACAACAAATAACAAATGGACATCATGCAGAAGAATGAAACTAGACCACTTCCTTACACCACTCACAAAATAAACTCTAAATGGATAAAAGATCTGAATGTGAGACAGGAAACCATCAAAAACCTGGAGGAGAAAGCAGCAAATTGCCTCTTTGACCTAAGACGCACGAATTTCTTACTCAACACATCTCCAAAGGCAAGGGAATTAAAAGCAAAGATGAACTACTGGGACCTCATCAAGATAAAAAGCTTCTGCACGGCAAAAGAAACAACCAACAAAATGGATAGGCAACCAACAGAATGGGAAAACATCATTGCAAATGACATATGGGATAAAGAACTAGTATCTAAAATCTATAAAGAACTTACCAAACTCCACACCTGAAAAATGAAAAATCCAGTGAAGAAATGGGCAGAAGATATGAACAGACACTTCTCCAAAGAAGACATCCAAATGGCAAACAGACACATGAAACGATGCTCAATGTCACTCACCATCAGGGAAATACAAATCAAAACCACACTGAGATACCACCTCACACCAGTCAGAGTGGCTAAAATGAACAAATCAGGAAACTATAGATGCTGGAGAGGATGTGGAGAAACAGGCACCCTCTTGCACTGTTGGTGGGAATGCAAACTGGTGCAGCCACTCTGGAGAACGGTGTGGAGGTTCCTCAAAAAAATGAAAATAGATTTACCCTATGACCCAGCAATAGCACTGTTAGGAATCTACCCACGGGATACAGGCCTGCTGGTGCATAGGGGCACGTGCACCCTGATGTTCATAGCAGCACTTTCGACAATAGCCAAATCATGGAAAGAGACTAAGTGTCCATCAACTGATGAATGGATAAAGAAGAGGTGGTATATATATATATATATATATATATATATATATATACACACACAATGGAACACTATGCAGCAATGAGAAAGAATGAAATCTGGCCATGTGTGGCAACATGGATGGATCTGGAGGATATTATGCTGAGTGAAATAAGTCAGGCAGAGAAAGATGCCGTATGTTCCCACGCATAGGTAGGCTTTGGGAGACCTAACAGAAAACCAGGGAGGAGGGGAAAAGGGGAAGGAAGAAAAAAAAAAAGCAACAGAGAGGAAGGAAGACATAACATAAGAGACTCTCAAAGACTAAGAACAAACTGAGGGAAGAGGGGGGTGTGGGAGGGGGGAGAGTGGGTGATGGGTACAGAGGAGGGCACTTGTTGGGATGAGCACTGGGTGTTGTATGGAAACCAATTTGACAATAAATTATTCACAAAAAAAGACCAATTTAAAAAAAAAAGAAATATGCATCAAGCACCATGTAATGCAAAAAAGGTATTATTATTTCCTTACTGCTCTGAAGGTAAAAAGTTCACACAACTAGTCTAAGTTCACACAACTAGTAAGTGCTAGATCTGGGCCTTCCACACATCTTATCAGGCATCAGGATCAATGTTCTTAACCACTGTTCTCTAATCCTCAATTTTAAACAAAATAACTAAAGAATCAAACTGTAGTCACATTTAAATTTCAATACATGCTGTTCATTTGCCTCTAGAAAGGCAACAGCAATTTACATCTACACTTACATTTTTTGTTGATATTTTCCTGGCATATCCTTGCAAGGGAAATAACTGGCATTAAGTAAAACCGTATAGATCGTCTGTTACTGATGACAGTTAGAACCTGTGCCTTAATGCTATTGTGAGATAGGGCTTAGTAGGTGTTATCTCTGGAGGAAAAGAAAATAGTCTCCTTAAAGTGAACAGGGATGTGTTCCATTCTCACTCACCTCCTATCTCTTTAACTATGCTTTCAAGATTTTATAATGGTTTTGAATATACTCTCTGTTTACTTCACTATTCTCATTGGTCCTGCTTCTGGTATAGGAAATAGAAGGGTGAGCACTCTCATCAACTGAAAAGATGATTCTGTTGCCATGTATGTGTTTATTTTGTTATCATATATATTTAAGTGGCTATAACAAAACACTGGATCCACTCTCTAATTACTATCTGAAATAATGGCTTCTGATTAACTATTTCTAAACCAATCATTATACACAGGTATATACACAGGTATAAATCATTATACCTGTTAGATATCATGCATCATTTAGCTCACAGAAAACCAGTCTACAAAAAACCGACAAATTAATTACCTAGTAATACATACTGCTCATGGTTAAAATACATTTGGGTGTTAAGACACATTTTTAATGGTTGACTTTGCCATTTTGTTATTTGGAAATAAATTATTTGTACTTCTGTGCAAATGAAATTTCAGTTAAAAATTTAACTGATCAAATTTAACCCAAAGGTAATGTTGTTTTTCCTCTGTTTTTATTTTCTGAATCACTTTGTGTATGACAGAAGCTATGTTCCCTTGAATAATAACTAATAGAAAAATCCTATAATCCCAGTGCTTTATTGGAATGCTTCATTTTGACTGATTCATTTTTAAGATTTTTTTCCATTTTTTATTATGAGTTTCACTTTCTAGGTTAAAATTCTAAGCCATACTTTTATATACTATTTTTATTTTTAACATTTTTGTCAAATATCTAGTTTTTCATGGTATTCTTCATATTTTAAATAGTCACTACATATTAAGTTACTGACTCTTCCCTGGGCTGAGCTATTCATCTGGCTGTTTCATAGATCTTCTATTTCTTGGCTGATATTTTTTGTTTCATTTGTTTTAAGCATTGCTCACTGTAACATTTTTATGAGAGCTGCTTTAAAATCCTTGTTGGATAATTCCAGCATCTGAGTTATCTTGGCACTGGCATCTCTTGTTTATCTTTCTCATTCTGGTTGTAATTTTACTGGTTCTCGGTTGTGACTAGAGATTTCCCATTGTGTCCTGAATATTAAGAAATTAATATTAAGAAATATTAAGAAATTCTGGATCCTATTTAAATGTTTAATTTTAGTAGTCAGTTACCCTGTTTAGGTTAGCAAGTAGGTCCCGGCCTACTTTTGAGGGCTGTGGATCCAATGACACTTTCCAGACCCTTTGCAGTGCTATTCTAGTCTACTCCATTTATGAAGTCTGCTCAGAACTTTCTATGCAAGTTTAAAGAATCCCTTTCTCCTACTTCTTCCTCTCTGAGATTCTCCAATACCCTAGTTGAGAATATGAGAGCTTCACCTGCCACCACCATGAAAATGTCAAGTCTGGACTCCCTACTCAGTCTCTGCTGACCCCACATAGGGTGTATGTGTGTGTGTGTGGGGGGGGGGGGACTGGAGGGCATTTGTGGTATTCGGTTGAGTTTGGGCAATTATTTGTCAAAAAAGTGTCTGTCATCCTAAGCTGCCCTTTTCCTTATCTTTTGACTGTGAAAACAGGCTTTTCTTTGGCCTGTTTGGCTATGTGACTGTTTAGTGTTCCAAGATACAGATTAATTCAGTGTTCAGGTTAGGATATATATATTTAAAAAAAAAAAAAAAGAAGAAAGAAAAAAACAAAAACAAAAACAAAAATGGAGAACTTGTCATCATGCCATTCCTCAAGATGAGAGATTCCCCAGCCAGACATCCCTCTTCTTGCCACCTTTGAGAGTACTCTTATAGTTATTTGTTATAATTTTTATAGAGGTTTTAGTTGTACTTTATCAGGGAGAAGCAGGGGAAAATAAATCTATTCCAACCTTTCTCTAACCAGGAACCCAAGACGTAACCTTTTGAGTCATGTTTTTTCACATAGCATAATTCTTGGGTCTCATTCATATTGTAATATGTATCGAAGACCTTGCTGTTATGAAGAGATTTACTTTAGAGCTCTATCTTCACGAAAATTAATTATTTAAACCTCTGTGGCACCATATCAGTTCTTACTGTATTTGTGTTCCCTATTCTTTGTCGATACTTTGGCAGTAGACCCCCGCCTTTTTTATTCTGAGATTGCCTTATATTGATTTGAAAGTTTTAAATTTATTTCATCCAACATTTCTATATCTTTGCATTTGCCATATGAATGGGAATGGAAGGGGATTTGCATTAGTTCAATTTGCTAAGATTGTAAACTGCATCAAATCCCTTATGTAATAAAGCGAAGTATACATAATAAACAATTACTTTTTATAGAGAAAAGTATAATATGGAAGTATGTCACTTACTTTATTTCATTTGACCCATACTACAATGATATGAAGTCAAAGTAGTAAAGGGAAAGTAATAAAGGGTAGATTTTTTTATTGACAATTTTCTGGTAGGCATCAAATATATCGGGATAATTTTGGTTAGGCATTCAATCAGAATGTAAAAGAAGGCAGAATGTAACGCAAGTCTCATGTTTCTTACTCCATATTCTTTGTGCTTCAATTTACTGCTAAATAAAATAGAGCTTTGCCAAATTAAACTTTGAATACCATGCATACAAGTAAATACATAAAATTTTAATATAAAAAGAACAAAGGAAGTTTAATTTAGCTGAAATACAAAAGCCTGTTGAAATCTCTATTAAAATACTGTTGAAGATGTATATTATTACATTTTACTTTATAATTTTACTAATTAAAATTTCTCCAACTGTACTGTACAATCAGCTTCATATTAGAGTTATTTTTACAAGGATGCATATTCCCCTTGGAGCAGCCTAGCTTTGTAGCTTTTTGCTACATAAATATTCTTGGAAAGAGAAGTGTAAAATAGGGCACTTTGTGCTTCCCTTGCAAAACATGTAGAAACAGAAGAAACCCAGAGACAGAATTGTCACCCAACACTGAATAAATGGGAATGGAAAATGTAGTTTCCAGTACACATCCCCTGAGGTACATGCTACATACAGCACAGAATGTCAGTAAGACAACTAAAACACAACAGACATTACCTGTCACAGTTTGAAGGATGAAGACCATTTGTAAATGGCTAACATTTGCTCAGTGGCTTAGATAAAATAGACTGGCAGTCATAATTTTGGATTAAAACATGTATAATGCTGTTAACTAATATTTGAGCTATTTTAGATAGAAAGCTGATTCTTGTTAATATGCCCACATCCAGATGCTTGCATTTGGATATTCCAATGAAATTAACAGAGTTGGCTTACAGTCAACATCCACATTTGTAAGAACTCAGTTTCTCAAGCTAAACGGCTTTGCTTTTTTCCAGTTATTTATTCAGAAAGATGATATAATAAAATGTATATTTCCAAAGCAACATCTTTGCTGTAGTTTAGAAACAGGTTGGGGCCCCTAGGTGGCTCAGTTGGTTGAGCGGCCGACTTTGGCTCAGGTCATGATCTCACCGTCTGTGAGTTCGAGTCCCGCATTGGGCTCTGTGCTGATCGCTCATCAGAGCCTGGAGCCTGCTTTGGATTCTGTGTCTCCCTCTCTCTCTCTGCCCTTTCCCTGCTCATGCTCTGTCTCTAGGTCTCTCAAAAATAAATAAACGTTAAAAAAAATTTAGAAACATGTGCGTGTGTCTGTGTGTGTGCGTCTGTTTTACATGCCTATAATTTTTGCATGTTAAATAATATATTTAAAGTCCACAGAACAGTGCTTTTCCTTTTAGATTATTTTGATGATAGTATCTTCTTTATCTTATGAGAATAGTAATTGATGTATTTAGTTCGACCTAGTTCTTCATAAGAGCTATTTTAGGTTTTGGATAAGAAATTACTAAGTAATTATGTTTCCAGAATGATATCCTTTGATCCCACAATCATTGATCACCAAAATGCCTCTCAATACAAGCCATCTCCAAGTGGGTTTGGGGGTGTAGGAAAAGTACATGAGTTAGAGTCACAGCTAACTACGTGATATTTACCTCTCAAGAGAAAAAAAAAAAAAAGAGGGAGGACAAGTAGGGGGAGAATGACATGGTAAGACACAGTCTATAATACATTACTTACAACAGTTGTCCCTATGCAGCTACAATGCCTAAAGCCTGAGGATATAAACTCCAAAAATCCTACATTCTAGAAAGTTTTAATTACTTTCCTACCATCTTCTTAGCCACCAGCAGTTACTGTATGTCATGACCTAATTCTAACAAGGTTGGTAAGCAATTCTCAGTTTTATATCAAGACCTAGTAAAGGTGGGTTTTGTTAAAACAGTTTCCCCCTGGCACTCAATATACAGTCTATATTCTTTTTTTTTTAGAGAAAAATAACTTTAAAAAAATATATATATATGTATATATATATATAGTATTACTTACAAAAGCCCGATATGATCACACAAGTTTTACATATTTTTCACCATGCCTGCACACATGTTAAACCACCACCCCTCCCCATAGATACACAACCAAAGTACGAAGAGATGCCAAAATTCTATTGTAAAAATATTCTATCAGAAAGTGTTAGTTTTTCTCAGGTTTGTACCACTCATTTTTCACATATTGCCTATTCAGTATTTTGTAAAGCCACTAAAAAATTTTGCTAAGTCAAAATCAACATTGTGTGAAACTAAAAAGTTTTAGCAATTGGAATATTTGGAATATTTTTGCATATTCTCATAAAACAGTTATTGTTAGTATTCTTACATTGTTAGTATATATTATGAATAAACAGGTATTATGAACATTTAAATTGTCTAAAATATAATTCACTGTTATGACCTAGATTCTCTGATCCTTTTTTCTTCCCCTCTGCTATTACTCATGATCACAAGGCTATGTACCTATCCCCTCAATAAAAATGTTTAAGTGCAGGTAAAATACGATTTCATTTATTAAGCTTTTCCTAATCATGTCTGTAAGAATATGGCACTCATTCTTCTATGTTTCCATAGTAATTTCTTCTTGTTGCTCTTGAAGTTACTGATTTTCTGACTGGCTCTCTCCCACTAGGTTGTGATTTGTCTGCTGGGAGGGACCATTTCTCCTTTATATCTTCAGAAACTAACATAATGCCACACGAAGAGTCAGTATTCAGAAAATGTTTTCTCAATTGACTCAAATTAATATTTCAGTATTAATGCAAATTCAAAAATGCTAACATGCATATACAGACATTATATATGATTAAAAAAAATACAGCCCTCTATTTGATCTTCCCCGGTTCTTCATAAGCAGCTTATGTCTGAACGGGAATATTTTCCTAGACTTCTAAAGCCCAAATGAGTTTTTAATTATACATGATAGCAGACTATTATGTGAAGGGATTTTCATTTCTGTGATTTTATTCTTTCCTTATCTTAATGGGATATTTTTGAAAAATTTATTTTCCCTTTGCTTATGACTAAAATGTTATTTTAAAGTCATATTAGCTCTACCTCACAAACTTGGATGTATGAAAGAGGTTTATGAGTGTACTTTGAGGCAGTGCAAATTATATGTATAAATTTAGAATACTCAAACTAAAAATGTCAAAGTAGTCTAAACCTGACACGGGATCATTATTCTAAGTTTTAAATTTTACATGAAATTAGATTTAGTGAAGTGAATGGAGGTAAGACAATTTCACATTCTACTAATAGCCAAACAATGATGTTTCGCTTGCTTCTAGCAGTCATTATGTTTGGAATATAACTTTCAGTTGAGTTGTAATTTCACATATATTTTCAATGGAGTATACAAAATACTGAGAAATTAGTTGGCAAATATTACATTAGCTGTTCTATGAACAGCAACTTTGACTCTCCTAACGATTTGGTAATGGAAACACTATTTTATTGATGAGGAAAATTGATGTCAGAAATATTAAATAGCTGGGTATCTTTATCATAACACGTCTTTATTCTAAATTCTCTTAATATTTCTACTTCCTTTATGGACTTTTAATTTTAAAAAGAGCTTAAATAGCTTCTACTTTTCCAATATATAATTTAATAAATATTAATACTTAACATTGCATTTGTTATAGTTAATATCACTATAGCAATTATTAGAAATCAGCACTTAATATAGCACAAACTGTAACAAGGAAAGGTACTATATTAGATGCTTCTAATAGAAGGTTGGGGAGACTATAGTAGAAGTTAACAAGATTTTTAACCATCACGATAACCTCAGTAGTGAAATTAAAAAAAACCAAGGACTAGTTTAAGCAGAGAAAGGCAGTGATGGTTGAAAGCAGAGATGCTGGAGCCAGACTACCTCAGTAAAAAATTCTGCTCTTAAATATAAAGTCTGTTTTAACTCGTAATAGCTTGGCAAGTTACTTAACCTTTCTCTGTTCTAGTTTGTTGCGAGGATGAAGTGAGGGTATATATAATCTAGGACAGTACCTAGTACATAGCAATCGCTATTAACAAGCTATTGGCTATCATTTCCTTTTTATTTGAAAAGCTTGAATAGCTCATCTTATTTTTTTTCTTTTAATAAATTTTTATTGTCAGATTGGTTTCCATACAAGAACATCCAGTGCTCATCCCAACCCATGCCCTGCTCAGTGCCCGTCACCCACTCTCCCCCCTCCCATGCTCCCCTCAACCCTCGGTTTGTTCTTAGTATTTAAAAGTCTCTTATCTTTTGTCTCCCTCCCTCTCTGTGGCTTGAATAGCTCATCTTATGTTCTCCTTATCCTCCCATTAGGACTTTTACAGCAAACTCTACTTTATGCAGTCATTTTCAGAACTGCTCTCAGCAGATACTATGGTGGAAAGTAAGCTTTTCCCTTAACTAGTACAAATAAAAATAAAAATTTATTCAAGAACCTTGGTTTCATCACTTGCCCACTGCTTTACTCTCTGTATATAATTTTCCCAGGGGTAAACTTTCCAGTCTCCACTGTTCACCACCATCTATATGCTGATCATATTCAAGTCTATTTCACCAACAAAAAGCTATCTACATAGCTTCACCTGAAATATCCTACCAGATATACAAAATACATTCAAACCTCCAAAACATGACGTTCTTATTGTAATCTTATAATGGAATAATATCCAAAATTCTTAGCATAATGTAAGACATGTCATTATCTAGCTCCTGTCTGTCTCAGTCTTCCCTTATACTGAATTGTTTGGCTTTGGCCTAAGACATGCTGATTCCTGCTCCCATTTTTCCAGAATACCCTTCAGACCTAACTTCTAATCAGACCCAACTAGGCTATTTTCTTTTCCTGAAACCTTCAAACCTTCACTGGACATTACTTGTATGCATTTCCATTTTCCCAGAACTTATACAAATATGTGAAAAAACATGTATGTATATGAAAAGGATAAACATAACAAGGCACCACAGTGAATCTGATGGATTCATCTTGTATTTCGTGGTGACGGAGGAAAGCACCAAAAGGAAAGAAAAACCCATGGTTTTTGAGGCACAGTAACACCACCAATTCATTATCATTGCTCAATTAATGGGATGAGCCATTCGATTTGCAATCCTCCCTCAGCTAGTAAGTATATGGAAAACTAAGATATAATAAATTAAGGAAGTTACTTGCTATAATTAAGAGTTAAAAAAAAAAGCTCACCCCAAAACTGAAGTACAGCACTGTTTTCAGTGGTGATAGAAAGTCCTTAAATATAAACACAGAAGCAAAAATAAATAAATAAATAAAATTCTAGGCTTTCACAAAAACTAGCACATCTTCAACTCCCAAGAATAATGAAGTGATTAAGTTTTTTATATTTAAATTGTTTAATTGGATCTATATCAGTGTTCAGTTATAAATGATGCTAAAATTATTTTACAAAAATCTGCACTTTGGATCATTTCCTTGAAAAAGATTTTGAAAACCAGAAGTGTCAAGTCAAATGATATAAATGGCTTGGGGGCTTTCTGTATATATAATCTAAATATAATGTAGACATGTAATCACAATTTATACTTTTAGCAAGGTTGCTCAAGCATTAGACATTCACTGCTTGGTAACTGCAGTCGACCCCTGAACAATGCCTGGGTTAGAGGTGGCAACCCTCCACGCAATCGACAATCCACACACAACTTTTGACTTCCCCCAAAATTTACTGATCGCCTACTGCTGACAAGAAGCCTTAACAACAATCCAACTGACTGATTAACACATACTTTGCATGTTATATGTAAAAAGTACTGTATTCTTCTAATAAAGTAAGCTAAAGAAAATGGCAAGAAAATGAGGAGAACACACATTTACAAGACTGTACTGTTTTTATCGAAATAAATTCACAGAGAAGCGGGCCCACACAGTTCAAACTCATGCTGTTCAAGGGTAAACTGCATGTACAAAAAAGAGTATCCCGTTGTTATATTAATTTGATTATTTTTGAAGTCAAGTTTTCAAAATGTTTTTTGAGTATATAATGTTGACAATGTTACATTAGTTTCAGGTGTACAGCTTAGTGATCTGACAAGTTTATAAACTATGCTCTGCTCACCACAAGTGCAGCTACTGTCTGTCCCATTACATCCGTATCATGATATCATCAACTATTTCTTATTTCATTAGGCTGTTTGCATCCTGCTCCTCTTTGCTTTTCAGACAAATGGCTGACTGGCATTTCTATACACCTTTTAAGAGTAAGTGTAACATGTGACTTGCTTTAGTCACTTAAAATTCAGGGTAAGAAAAGTGTCTTTACTCTAAGTCCATCTTTGCAAGTTGGTGCATGGTTTCCCATAATCCCTCACCTTGAGAGATCATAGAAATATTTCAGTTTGGCACTTCTACCAGCCTGTGTCCCTTAATGATTATGATGTGCAGATCTTCTGTTAAACTGCATTTGACTCAGGCATAAGTTAGAAATAAACTCTCGTGTTGAGCCTCTCAGGTTCTAATTTCTCTTTCCTGATTTAATGTAAATACTGTCTGTGATAATATGATATCATGTTCATCTCATGAGCTCTTCTGACAGCTTTAAAAAAACATTATTTCTACCACAGGTTAGCTAGCTCCGGGGGAGTTTGTCTATGAATAATGTTTACATACTTTTACAAGTCAGTTTATATTTTGTTGTGAGTCTTATTTATATGCTGTCCATTTATCTACTCCTACATGAATGAATCTCTCAAAATTGGGCAGTTTTATTGTCGGCCAAATGGAAGAAAATCCTCAAAAGATAAGAAAGATATCTGAAGCCTTGTTTCCAATCTTTTCTTGATTTCTTAAATAAAATTAACTGAAATTGTTAGTATGTGGGGAAAAAATTATCCTTCCCTGTTTTATTCTTGACATTGTGTGAATACAGCATATAAGATAGTACATATAAAAAAATTTCAAAGTGGGTAAAAGGAAAATGATTATGCATATACGATACATTTTTAAGGTATTAGATTGATACTAGTTTCTATATATAACCAATTTATCACAGTCTCTAAAAAATCCTTTTTTATCTTAGAAAGAAATAGCTCAATTATATATTCTAAAAAGCAATCTACAGCATTTCAAGTATGTGGGATGCTTTCTAATTTTCTTTAATTTGTAAGGAAGAATTTGCATGCAAATAGGTAATTAAGAAAAGGCATAAAAGACTATGACAGAAACCAGTATATTTAGAGTAAGAATAAAAGTTTATTTTCCTGTTTCTTGCACAGAGAAGTAACTAGGGTAGAACATTTGTATATTTTAGGATTAAACCCTAAGGCTGTGAATCCTGTAAGTTGTGTTTCCCTATAGCTTACAATTCTTTTTTTTAAAACATAGTGGAAAAAATTAAGTGATTCCTTCAAAATGTTGGTGAGAATGAATTTGATGTCTAACAAATGTCATGACGTTGAAAGACAGATGCATGGGAAGGGCTGTGCTCATTCACTTACTATAGGACCTGCTTCCATGCATCTGTTGTTAGAACTTGTGATTCAAATCTGATATTTGACTGTACTTAAATTCACTACATGTCATGGATGCTCAGATAGCCAAAACTATGACTATTAAATCTACTGAATGCTTATGTATTGCCCATAATAACAGTATAATATTAATGGTTTATTGAGGGAAAAAATGGCTGCCCATCATGATTAGAGAATTGGTGGCAATTTCGGGGAATGCCATAGGTAATACTAGAAATGAAGTTTGAAACAAAACTCTAATAGATGTGGAATGTCATGATGTTTAAGGTTTAGTAGGAGAAGGGTCAATTATTTTTAATTTATATTTTTTGTTTATGTGTTTGGTTTTCATTATAGAAGTGGTATCATATTCTAGCACAGTATGAAAAATGAACCACTGGGATGGCCAAAAGACACATAAAAGATGCTCAATATCACTCATCATCAGTGAAATACAAATCAAAACCAGAATGAGATCATCTTATACCTGTCAGAATGGCTAGTATCAAAAACATAAGACATAACAAATGCTAGTGATGATTTGGAAAAATAGGAAACCTAGTGCACTACTGATGGGAATGCAAATTGGTACAACCACTATGGAAAACAGTATAGAAGTTCCTCGAAAATTAAAAACTGAAATACTATACAATACAGTAATTCCACTCCTGAGTATTTACCCAGAGAAATTGAAAAGACTAATTTAAAAAGATATATGCACCCTTGTTTATTGCAGCATTATTTCCAAAAGGCAACATATGGATACAACCTAAGTGCCCATCAACAGATGAATGGATAAAAAAGATGTGGTCTATAATATGATAGAATATTACTCTCCAATAAAAAAAGATTAAGACATTGCCATTTGTGACAACATGGATGGATCTAGAGGGTATTGTAATAAGTGAAATAAATCCAAGAAGTATAAATGCCATATGATTTTACTTATACGTATAACCTAAAAAAAAACCACAAAAGCAGAAAAAAAAACCCATAAATACCAAAAACAAACTGGTGATTGCCAGAGGAGAGGTTGAGGGGGTAGACAAAAGTGAAGGGGAGTAAAAGATACAGACTTCCAGGAATAGAATGAATAAATCACAGAGATGAAAGGTACAGATAGCATAGAAAACATAGTCAATGATGTTGTAATAATGTTGCATGGTGAGAGATGGTAGCTACACTTGTGGAGAGCATAGCATGATGTCTAGACTTATCAAATCACTATGCTGTATACCTGAACCTAATGTAATGTTGTATATTAGCTATAATTCAATAAAAATATATTTTTAAGAACAATCAACTACTTGGGTGTGGAGAAACTAGAAGGAAAAGACAACAGGCTCAGCTCAAAACTAAACTAAACTATAGGGAAAATCAGAACAACAGTTACTTCTAAGGAGTTGACCTGCAAGGGACATGCAGGAATTCTGTGGGGTGATGGAAATATTTCACATCTTTATAGGGATTTGCATCTGTTTCATATCTCGAGAGGTTATACAGTGTGCGCTTTTATAACCCCTTAAGTGTATTAACGATACATTTAAGATTTGATCGCTTCTCGGCCTTTTAGCTAAGATCATGTGAAGATTTGATTTCACTGTCTGTGGATTTTCTCTCTAAGAATATAAGGTCTAAAAAACAAATAGTGAACTCTAGGTAAAGATATGCATGCTGATGTGTTAAGGAGTAAAATGCATCAAATAGTAAAATGGATTGATAAATGGATGGATATGGGATGGATAGAAAGGTAAGTGGTAGAAGATAAAGCAAATACACCAAGATGTTAGCCATTGTAGAATTTAAATGGTAAGTATCTTCTGGATATTCATTATGAAAGTAACTTAAATCTTCTATATGCTTTGGAATTTTCATACTCAGGTGCTGGGAATGGACAAGCCAGATCAAATTGTGCAAAATACTTTGCAAGTGTTAAGATCCATACTCTGCCCTGAAAATTATTTAAAAAATTAAAGGAACAGAAGTCTGAAAAAGGTCATACTATTATAATAATAAACAGGTTCCCTTACAATCTTAGAAATTTCTGTAGAAGCTAATATAACACAATGAGTGTTATCCATTATTGCTGTATAAGACATATACTTCATACACAAAGTAGAACTATTTTCTAGTTGAGTTAGCCTAAATATTAATTCGTTTACATTCCTGAGAGGGTAGGGATGGGGGACAGGACATAGCAGCTTCTTCTTATTCTAGAAGAACAAAATTATTCCAGTGAAAAAATCGAAAGGTATAGACAGGTAACACAGGTGGAAATAACATCCCTCCTGTCAGAAACATAAAAGGAAAGATTCAGGTGGCTTCAGTGTGGTCCTAATTTCTTTGTTTTAAGCAATTCCTTTGGAATATTCTATCATTTTCTTTATCTTGTCTAGGTAAGTAGAATGTCTTTAAAAAGGTTTCCATGCCTTATAAAATACATTGTTTTGATTATCTGGCTGGTCATTAGAATACTCTTATAATTTTTTGTAAGAAAAACCATGGATATATGTTATTTCCATTCTTAAAAGAATGTTAAAATTGGTTTCAAGCATTTAGAAATTGGTGTTCTTTAGGGTTACTGCTCATTTTATGTAAATATTATAAAGAGTGAAGTGTAAGCAAATTCTAGCCACAGACTATTACCCAAAATGAACTTATTTGGCATGTATTAGGATTACAGCAGAGATTATTAACAGGTAATTACTGAAAACGGTTACATTCAAAAATTGAGTCTCATTGTGCTTTGGGCTTATTTATATTGACACATTTATGCTTTAAAGTATTGGTATTATGCTGATCTGTGAAAAACAACAGTGTATCTGTTTCTAACACTGAACACATGGAATATGTATGAATTATACTATATTCCAGATATTTTGTACCCTACTAATGTAGTCCTAATATATACTGCTATATCACTCTACTTGGGTTTATTTGGAATGGATTCAGACACTTCAGATAGAATTTCAAAAAACATCGGCTTTGACCTTCCTCATTTTACTCTCCAGAAAGCTGAAATGTTTCATCTGGTAATTTTAAGCCGTTGATCCCCTTTCAAAAATCCCAAAAGAAACATACGGCAAAATTACATCATACAAGCTTTCCACTTCATCACCTCATCAGAAATTGAAACAGAACATTAGGAATTCAGCCAAGAGTTGCCATCCAAAGGCCACACTTTCTGTATGCTGACTCAACTTCGGCATTAATTATGGGTACATATGATGGTTACTGATATATCTTTGGAACAGCCAGAAATTGCTTGAGAAAAATGTAGTAAATTATCCTTGTCAAATTTAGAACAGGTACGCAAATCTTTTTGAAAGGGAAAATGAAAGTGCATTAAGGAAAAATATTCTCTAATCAAACTCAGATTTAACTTTCAAGTATAGTAGTGCAGCTATATACTTTAAAAAATTAACTTTGAATGATATTCAATGATTTTATTTCATTGAAATTTTAATACATATTGCACTTGATTTAAGAAATATATTTAATAGTCAAAGTTAGTTCAATTCTTTTAAATAATCTCAGCAGTTAACTGTACTAGATATGGGTTTTATAGGGTAGAATAATCTCCAGTAAAAGTAAATATAAATATATACTATAAATAATATTTCATTTAAATATGCCAAATGAGACAAAATTAGCAGCAGAGCATCAGCCAGAACTATCCCCTTATGAGGAACAAGTGGAGGACTGTTGGGAGCCATTTTGGGATCAAAGGTTGAGACCCCTTCCTGTGTGGAAGGGGTGGTTGAAGCAAAGCTCCCGCCGGCCAAAATAGCACCTAGTCTTACCTCCTTTTAAATAAATTTTCAGGCTTGGATTTCTTGAGCTACTCTCCTTGGCCACAAGGAATATAATGTTCTTTTGTTTAATGGCGTTTGGATAAAGGGGAAGGACCTGGAGCAGGATGCTTTGATGGATTACAACTGAATGAGAGTAGCCTGGCCAGAAGTAACCTTAAATTTGCATCTTAGGGATGGGTTGCACCTCCCCCATTGTAGTTGGAAGAATAGGCAGAATGACTCCTGGCCTGTTTATAGATGATTAACATTAAGGTATTAAGGAAACACCCTGTTCTCTCCCCCCACCCTAAATTTATATGTTAATTATCCTGAAACCAACATACAGGATTAAGGAAGTTGCCACCTTGCTGGTAAAAACCCATTATTGATAAAGAGATCAAACTATGGAATGTCACTCACTACCTTTAAAAATAAAGACACTGAGACCAGCAGGGCAGAGATGCCAGAAGTTCCAGAACTGCCTGCTTGGTCATGAGACTACATCTCTCTCATGGCTCTCTCATTCCTTTCACCTGATCGTCCATCCTTTGGGGACCCCTAGATTCGCCGGAACTGGACCCTGCACAGGACAAGTGAGCAAAGAAAGGTGAAAGAACGCAACCACAGCATAATTTCCAGGTCCAACTTGTACAATTTCCAACTTATACTTTCTTTTTTTGCTGGTTTGTTTAATTTCTCTCTTCATTACATTCATGTTTCCTTTATTTCCTTAATCATGTTGATAATAATTGTCTAATTCTTTGTTGATTTTATCCTGTCAGTTCTAGGTCATTTTAACCAATCTTTTCTAGTTATGAATCACAGTTTCCTGCTACATGCAAGTTTACTAATTGTTGACTGGGTGCCAGACATTATGAATGTTAATGTTGTCTAGACAGCATTGTTTTTCTTGAAAGAACAGTGGGTTTCATTTTGGAGATTCATGTACGTGTACGTCAGCATTTTCCTCTTGAGATGTTTTCCTAAACTTTGTTAGGATGGGTCTAAGTTAGCTTTTATTCTAGGGGTAGTATACCCCTCTTCCTATAATGTGACTTTTCTGAGGCACCTACTGAATTCTCATGGTTATCCAAAGGCTACTCTACTTTGGTTATGTTCCAGCTCTATCTGAACTTTGAGAATAGTTCAGTTTATAGCTCTCTAACAATTCTTTGCCTGACCTTGTGAAGTCTCACTTTATGCATGTGACACTTATTCAGCCAATAATTTAAAGGAACCCCAATTCAGACAGGAGACTCATTCAGTGCAAAATCCTTTCTGCTATGGTCTTCTGTCCTACAAATTGCAGCCACCTCAACCTTCCCAAGTGTTGTCTCTTTTAAGCCCAGAAAGTCTACTGTGTTCAGCTGGGGATCACCTTCCTTCTCCCAGAGTCTAGTAAATGCCTCCAGGCTGAAATCTGGGGCTACCATAGAGATCGCCTGGTTCTTTTCCCTCTCTCAGGGATCCAGCACTGCCAGTTGTTCAAGTGTGAGAAGCTATGTTTCACATACTCTGTTCATTTTTCAAGTTGTTCACTGTAGCGGAGGGGAGCTGGGACAATTTTATTATCAGTTATTCGGACATGATCATAAGTGAAATACTTCATCTCTAAAACTCCCAAGTGAATTCAGATGTGCATTCAAAGTTAAGTCCTATGTTCTAGTTGATGTTTAACAATTTAACAGGATACTTATGCATGAATTCAGCACAATAAAATAATCATCATATAAAAATTTACCTCTAACATTCAAATTATCTGTTTCATAAGGATATATATACATATGTATGCATACATATATATATGAATATATTTTTTCCACTTGAACCTCCAGTATTCTTAAGTCCATTATGTCCTCTATTTGATTACATTATTACTTAACAAACAGGTAACCTAGTTTCTATCAGAATATTAACTTTTAGTTAAAAACATTTAATTTTCATTCATCACTGAACAGCTTGGAAATTATTTTATAAAATTTTGTTCTGATTTTATGCCAATGAAATTTGCCTTGGGAAATATAGGCAGGAGAATCTATCCTCTAAACTGGTGGGATGACAGCCTAAAGACCAAATCTGGCCCACTGCCTGCTTTTGTAAATAAAAGGTTTTTTTTTGTTTTTTTTTTTTTGAAATGGAATTATGTTCGTCCATTTATGTATGACCTACGGCCATTTTCATGATACTACAGTAGAGTGAGTAGAAATCAGATGAACTGAAAGTGTAAAATGCTTATTTTTACAGAAAAAACTTGCCAACCTCTACTATAAACTCTTATTTGAGTACTGGTCCTCTTCAATAGATTGTAAGTTAATGATCCTACAAATATCATACTTTCATTTATTACTTAAAACACAACATCACAGTAAATGTGGAGGGATATTCTTGGTCCAGCTTCCCTTGTCTCCCTTAGTTTCATGGAAGTGAAATGAAACGGGATGCAAGTACGAAAGAAAACTGAAAATAACAATAAAAACCCTCATTAGGTGTTTGAAGTAGTTGTTCAACTTTTTCTAGTATTCCTCCAGTAAACTACTTTCTCATATATGGACACAGCTATTATGTTTTAGGTTAAGAAGGCTTATTTGTACACACTTAAATTTTTTTTAAGTTTATTTATTTATTTTGAGAGAAGGAGAGAGAGCACAAGCACACATGAGCAGGGAAGGAGCATAAAGAGAGAAGAGAGGATCCCAAGAAGGCTCTGAGCTGACAGTGGAGAGCCTGATGCAGGGCTCAAACTCACAAACTGTAAGATCATGACCAAGAGTCATTAACTGAATGAGGCACCCAGGTGCCCCTTATTTGTACACATTTAAAAGAACACATATACACATATCATATTGTATTATATTTATAAGTGATGCTTGTAAAATACCTCAAAATTAAGTACAAATATAAATAAGATGAAACATATTAATAAAAAAAGGCAATTATCAAAGTTAAAACAGTGGTGTACAGTCCAATTATTATATGTACTGGCTGCAAGTAGGGTTTGACTCAGAGGTAAAACAGCTTCTGTAATTTGTTAATCCCATAAAGTGCTGAACAGGAACCAGATTTAAGTACTCTTCTCCAAAGAAGTATCAGAAATATCACAATCACTGGTTGCTTATAGGCTGTGTACCCTATTACCAATTTTTTTTTCATTTTTACCTATGTGACTCTCAAGAAATACTGAACTACTGAAAAAAAACCCAAAACGAATATATTTTAATTAAAATTAGTTTAAAATAAACCACAATTCTGCAGAGGATTTTAAAACTTACGATAAATGTTTTCTTACTCTTCTTTATGCTGATGTCTTAAAAAATTCAAATTTCTATCTTCAGTAGTATTAAAATGAAAACATATCTGATTGACAGCAAATTAAATCTTATGTTAAGAGGCTTTTAAATATCCTTGTGATAATGAGCCTAATGAAGTAATCAGGTCACTGCTATGAATTTAAAATTATAATTTATATTAAGAAACTGCCAATATATGTTCATTATATATTTGAATTTTAATACAGTTAATTATTATTATATTCCTTTTATTTTAGTTCAGTGATTCAATGTACCAGGTACTGCACTATGCTCTTTGTAGCCATAGTCTTTTAACAATTATTATCCACTACTGGTATGTAGTTTATTTCAGATCTCAGAGAAATTGCTGATAAACATACACCACTGGCTGACTGATATAATCCACTGTGTGCCTGACAATGGGGTCAGTGATAGAGAGATAATCATTTAGCAAGATACATGTGTTGGCTAATTTCATGGAGTGTAGAGTCTATAGTTTATTTTTTTTAATGTTTATTTTTGAAAGAGAGAGAGAGAACGAGTAGGGGAGGTACAGGGAAAGAGGGGGACAGAGAATCCAAAGCAGGTTCCATGCTGACAACAGGGAGCCCAATGCAGTGCTTGAACTCACGAACCATAAGATCATGACCTAAGCTAACGTCAGATACTCAGCAACTGAGCCACGCAGGCACCCCAGTCCATAGTTTTACTGAGATCAAGGCAGTGGGGACCTCCATTCTCCTTTTTTACCACACTTTCCAAGGGCTGTGTTAGGAAGGGACAAAGAAGCTCTTGCCTACTCTGCCATCATATTTCATTATCAGGATCTCCTTGACACTGGCCTCAAATGTTTGAGAAATGATTATTAGTCCTCTTTTTAATAAGACTTAGCACAATGTACCGCTTAAACTTACACAGTGTTATATTTCAATTATATGTCAATAAAACTGAAACAAACAAAAAAAAGGACTTGGGACTCCTCTGAGCAGTAAAATGGAATCTGTCATTCAGTTTTACATTTCTGTGACTTAATTATAAACTCTAAACTATAAAGTGCAATGTAGGAAGACTGTGAAATGCCTATTTTTATGATAATGTGAAGTATCTGAGAAAATAAAAGAAGCTAACATTTATGTCCTACTAACCTCTATCTTTCAAGGAAATTATATAAATGTAACAGTGACCTAACAACTTATCAGTTATTTCAGTCCAAGTACTTTATTTCTTACAACACATATCTTCATTACAAACCATTTCTGAAACTTTTCTACATTTAAACTAAAAAAAATGTTTTTAATGTTTATTCATTTTTGAGAGACAGAGAGAGACAGAGCACGAGCAGGGGAGGGATAGAGAGAGAAGGATACACAGACCCAAACCAGGCTCCAGTCTCTGAGCTGTCAGCACAGAGCCTGACACAGGGCTTGAACCCACAAACCGTGACATCATGACCTGAGCTGAAGTCAGATGCTTAACTAACTGAGCCACTCAGGCACCCCTGAAACTTTTCTACATTTAAATGAAGGACAGTTTAGTTCCAAAAATCTTTGTCTCCCTCTGACTCCCTCAGGTTTTAAGAAAACAGAGGTTTCAGCATCTATGATCAGCTACTTATAAAAGGTTTTTCTCTGAAATCTTTTCCACTGTATGTTCTTCCAAGGCAAAGATGCTTGAGAAAAAAGATGACTATGTAAAAAATTTTAAAAAATTTTTTAAAAAACCTAATGCAGACCCAGACTTTTATCCTACTCTAACAGCAATGCTCTAGTCATATATATAAATGGTTGAAATTTTTTCTAATGAAATATAACATGTTATCACTGTGGTAATGTAGCTTAAGAGGTTATATTGTCCTTAGACATGAAGAGCAAATTAAACTTATTCTCCAGTATCGTATCAAATATTACCTATTATCTGATAAAAATGTATGAATTTAATTAATAATGGAGTTAGGGTTATACTTGTTGAATTCAAATAACAGGAGAAAGGAAATAGATTATGCTAACTTTAAAGTTTTCTAATTCATGGGGCATCAGTGTGGCTCAGTCAGTTGAGTGTCTGACTCTTGATTTCAGCTCAGGTCATGATCTAATGCTTCTGTTTTCAAACTTTATTATCTATCATATTAAACTAGCTTCAAAGACATTTCTGAGGAACAGTGAGAGAGCATTTTTAGTTCATATTACTCAAGTAAACTTTTCATATTTAGAACAAGGCAAGTTCACAAATTTGTTAACATGCTTTAATGGTAGGATATAATTGCAAATTCCATTTCCTAGAAATTTTTCAGAAATATTTTTTATAAAAAGAAGAAAGAAAAAATTATTCCAAATAAAATGAATACCAAAATGGAGAAGTAAACCATTTATGTAAAGGATAAGATCTTTAAAACAAAGTCACCCATGCTAAAACTCTTGCTGAACATTAAATTCTACTAAGTTCAAATGAAATTATCTGTCTAAATCTTCAAAAGGTACTACATACATAACTTCACAACCATATAATGTTTTATGTTTTAACCCTACATCTGCCCCTGACTTAATTCAGCAAATCTATTTACAGAGTTATAATGTACTACTAAATGATTCTATCAACTTACCAAACATAAAATTGATAGAGGTGCCTGGGTGGCTCAGTAAGTTAAGCATCCAACTCTTGATTTCAGCTTAGGTCATGATCTCACGGTTCATGAGATAGAGCCCTGCATGGGGCTCTGCTTGGGATTCTCTCTCTCCCTCTGCCCCTCCCCTGCTTTCTTTCTCTCTCTCTCAAAATAAATAAATAAACATTAAAAAAAGAAAATTAGTAAATATTTAGTACATTACTTATGTAAAGATCAGCATGAGAATATTTTTTCTTCAAAGAATGGAGAAGAGAATCTATTTGGTTCTAAACACAAAGACCAGTTAGTTTATAAAGATAAAATAGTGTTTGGTTTAGTGTCAATTAAGTTCAAAGGAGAAATGCTGGTTTTACAAATGTGATATACTCCAACAACTCAGAGAGAAAGACAGAAGGCAGTGGGGGCAATATTCTTTTCATTTAATCCATTTCTGGACAAAGAAATTCTCTTTGGAAATTTCTTCTATTTATATTTATATGCACAGAAAACAAAAGATCATTTATTTCTTGCCACTCTTATGTGATAGGAAGTTGTTGACATTTTTCGTTAGTTGAATTAACTTTCCTTTATTTAGAAACCAAGCAATTCATAAAGACAGAAAGATAACAAATGGTACTTTATCTATTTACATATTTTGTATGCTAGCTTTTATTCATTCCGATATATTAAATTGAAGAATAAAGCAATAAAATAGGTGTTATAAAATCAAACAAAAGCTTTAGAAGACATATGATTAGGAAATAACGTTTTCCTGGGCGCCTGGGTGGCTCAGTCGGTTGGGCGGCCGACTTCAGCTCAGGTCATGATCTCACGGTCTGTGAGTTCAAGCCCCGCGTCGGGCTCTGTGCTGACGGCTCAGAGCCTGGAGCCTGCTTCCGATTCTGTGTCTCCTTCTCTCTCTGCCCTTCCCCTGTTCATGCTGTGCCTCTATGTCTCTCAAAAATAAATAAACATTAAAAAAAAAAAAAAAAAAAAATTTTAAAAAAAAAGGAAATAACGTTTTCCTAATCCAATATCCTTTATTATGAAAAGAAACATGTATATTGTCTACTGCATACAATTAAAATCATGAATCCTAAATATTATAAGAATCACAAGTAAATATTAACTCAGATATGGGTATTTAAAATACATTCATTTTTAAATAGATTAATTAATTAATTTATTTTAGAGAGAGAACATGGATGAAGGGGGAGAAGAGCAGCAGGAGAGAGAGAAGCCCAAGCAGGCTTCATGCTCGGGAGTTGATACAGGACTTGATCCCACAATTGTGGGATCATGACCAGAGTTGAAAGAGTCAGACACTCAACTGAGTTAGTCACCCAGGCACTCCTAAAATACAATCTAATTAAATGAAAACTTATACTTTTTAGGCATTCATTCAATTCTCTATTCATGCACTGATTCAATCAACCAATCAACCAATCAACATGTTTGAGTATCTACCATTTGCTAAAAGCAGTACAAGGCCCAAGGAAAATACTGATATATAAGACATTCTATTGTCTGTTTATATGCTGATTCTAACAGGTCTCAATGGTTATGGGCTCTATACATGGTAACAAATACAAAAAGGGCAGGTGGGTCCTCAGCTCTATGTAAAGGTTAAGAAAGTCTTCATATAAATGCCATTCCGGGATTGACTGGGCCTTCTCAAGGTAACAGGAGACAAAAATGAGTTTTAATGTAGAAGTACCATGAACAAATCTCCTTTTCTGAAACCAGGGTAGTGTCATTATGGATGGTGAACCCTGAGGTTCATAATGAAAGAAAGGAAACCATTAAATCATTCTAGGTGAAAGTGGATGAATAGCAAGAATCAGGTGACAGTGGTGGAACTGGTGAGAAGTATGTATGTAAAAGGAATAATTAGGGATACAAATGAAAGGAATTATTCACTCACTGAATGTGAAAAGAAGTAAATGTTGATATCTTAAATTTTGAATTTTCTAAATTAGTATCTCATTTAACTATCCCTGACAAATTGAATTGATTTTTTATTTAATTTCTGAGTCAGTTCACTGTGTACAAACCTCTGTCAAAGTAATTACTGTTGTAATTAAGCACTGTATAGTGCTTTTTGCAAGAGTATCCTCATCTCAAGCCCATAACTCCTTGGCATATATGAAATGTGACAATATGTTCTAAAAAGACTTCTAAATCAAAGATCCCATTGTTGTTATAACCTGCCTTTCTTCTTGTCTCTAAGTAGGTGGTTCTATGGATTGCAGGGCTGATGAAGGAAAAAGATAAGACCACAATAAGGTAGCCAACACAAGCTTTGTTTGGACTATTCTCTGACAGGTTTACATGTGGGGGAAGTCCCTCACAGTATGAGACTGTCCAGAGGCTCTGCACAAGGGACATCCTCTAGCAGGTGAGGAAGGCAAGAAAACTCCTGGGGGAGAGGTGTTTTGGAGAGAGAGCTTATGTGTTTGGGTAATGTCACTCAGTCACAAGGCAGAGAGTCACTGGGTCAGAAATATCAAAGGAGAGCATCAAGGTCTTTACAGCCCAGGGGTTTACCTATCTATAGCACAGTTTCCCATAGTATGCAAAGAAAGTAAGCTCTAATTGACTAAAAATCTGCTTATTTGGTTTATGCTCAAAACAAATGGATATGTGAAATTTTGAGTTCAAGGCTGGTGGGTTTTGAGCTAGTAAGTCTCAGCCTGTTGTCAAATAGAAAAAAAGGCTATGGGCCAAAATAAATTCATCTCTGGCTAATTTATTTAACATGCTAAATAACTGCTAACAGGAGTTATCTCTAAGGTTATGGTAGGTAGATGTGTGAATAGTTATTCTATTTGTGATTCCTTTACACTCTACTGTGCACTTGTTGTGGCTCAACTCTACTCCTCAGAAACCTATGTGGACATAACAATTTATTAATTCATGCATGCATTCATTCAGCTAAAACGTGTCGTTATATGTATATGTATGCATGTATGTTATGCACTTTTATAGATAATGTGATAAGAGAACACCAAAAAACAGGTTACTTGCTCTCAATGAATCTGTATGTTGACCAAAATTCACATCAACCAATATATATAAAAACTAGATGTTGATAAATCATGTAAAGATAAAACAGGAAGACTGACAGGCATTCACAGAATCACCTAGGGTGATAGCTTAGACATGTGGTCACAAATGTACTCTGAAGAGGTGCTGCTTAGGCAGAGAGAAAAACGATAAAAAGCAAGAGGAGAAACATTTTATATATGAATCCATTCACTTACATGAATTATAATAAAGCATATACCAAAAAATGAAGTAATTGGATTAACACTAAAGACATAAATTAAAAATTTTCAAAAAAGGACTGACTCAGCAAAAACAACACATCACTAAACACAGACCTATTCTGCTTAAATACTTATCCCTCAATTTTTTCATTCTCCTATTACTACCTTGTTCACATTCCAGAGACTCTGTAAAAGAATCTAAAGAAATAATAATTTTAAGGTACTTTAAAAATGGTAAAGCAGGTTCCTAAACCTCATCCCTGCCACTCCAGTCCTCTGACAACTTAACCAACCATGGCAAACCTTCACCTATCCTCATTTCCATCCTGTAGAATGGTATACAGCAAAGACTTATGGCGGTGGTCAAGTGTTTTAGCAGAAGGGATTAAGTATCACTACCTGGAAACTCATTAGAGCTTCTGAAGCACACATGAAAGAAAACACTGATCTGGTATATCACCCTTTCGGCAAAGCTTGGTGAAGTATGTGAATTTAGGGTCAATTGGGGCCAAGTTCACTAGATGCTGAAGGTGGTGAACAGATTCTGAGGAAAACCAATCCACTGCATTCTAAGATTAGCAGCTTTAATGTCATTAAGCCACTTTGTGTCCCATAGAGTAGAGGTTCAAAGCTGGCAGCATCTACTTAAAAATAGCTACAATTGGCATGGAAAGGAGTGAATAAAGGATGATTAATTCTGGGGGTGGTAATCCAGGCAATTCTAAAGCAGCTACCTTCACTATCATCGAGACCAATGGCATGCAATGAGGGCTTACACAAGAGGTCATCGAACACTATAAGAAGAAGGTAATCAATCTTGTGGACATGACATGCCCTAAGAATTCTGAGGAAGCCATGAATCAGCAATATATTAACTTGCAAGACCAGCCAGTTTTCCAGGGCTGGTGAAGTACACGACCTGAGGTAAAGTTGTGGTATTGTTCATCAGGACTTAAAAGGTTTAAACCCTAGAGTAGGGATGCACTGAGAGACCAACCCAGTGCACTGTACGCCAAGACCTTTCCTTTTCTCACCAAACCATGTGGTACTAAGCTGGGTATCACAGGACAGACAGCAGTTATTCTCAGTGAAGGGATTCAGATTCAAGGACACAATTATCTTTTGGGACTTTCAGGAACTCCTCATAAATGCTACATTATGCACACCTGAGTGGCTCAGTCCATTAAGCATCTGACTCTTGACTTCAGCTAAGGTAATGATCTCAGGTTCATGAAACTGGGTCCCACATCAGGCTCTGCACTGACAGTGTGGAGCCTCTCCATCGCTCTCTGCACTCCCCCACTCATACTCTCTTTCTCTCAAAATAAATAAATAAACTTAAAAAAAACCTACATTGAAATGATTTCTCATTCTTTTTATTTTTTTTTTAATTTTTTTTTAATGTTTATTTATTTTTGAGAAACATAGAGGCACAGCGTGAACAGGGGAAGGGCAGAGAGAGGGAGACACAGAATCGGAAGCAAGCTCCAGGCTCTGAGCTGTCAGCACAGAGCCCGACGCGGGGCTCGAACTCACGGACCGCGAGATCATGACCTGAGCTGAAGTCGGCCGCTCAACCAACTGAGCCACCCAGGCGCCCCTCTCATTCTTTTTAGTGTCGGTGCATAATACGAATTCAGGGCCAGCTGATGTGAATGAGCAGTGGGTGTTGAAGGATATGAACACAACAATATTGATATCTGTGGAAAATAATCCAAAAGGTTCTAATCCTCTCACTTTCACTGCCTTCAAGCTTGGCTGTTTATGGTGGGAACTTACTAAAAAGGTCATTACACACCTTAGGAAAAAAAGGATTCAGACTCATGGCCATAACATAATTTCAGGTCTGTGAAATACATATGAGGCAGCGTTTTAGTGACCTGACAGACCAGTAATTTTTTTCAGGGCTGGAGATGTGCACGAACAAACATTTCATTGTGGTGACAGCCCAAAATGTGCTGCATGAGGTGGTAACAGTGGAAGTAATGTTTGATACTTGGTTAACAATTTCTCAGTCAGGCACCTTCATAGCCAGCAACCTGGGGAACCACACGGCAAGGCATTATATAAAAGGTATTGAGTGCTTCTGGAGAAATGCATTCCCAGGGGCTTGGGAAAACTGGCATTCCTTCAGAATGTAAGGAAAATGTGAAGCACGTCTGTACTGATATGATATACTACTTGCTCTTCTCAGGACTAGTGAGATCCTTTATCTCAAGTAGGTTGTGGTCATTGTCCAGTCAATGCTGAATGGTTTTACCACAGGGCAAGTGACTGAGGGGATAAAAAAACCAATGCATTATAATGAAAGCAACTTATTTCCATCAAGTTGGTAAAAAAAGAATGGAGTTAAAGGAGAGGACATGACACATTTTGAGCAGAAGGATTTTAGCCCAATGGCCTTAATATTCCTTTGGAACTCAGCATAATATCTGAATCTACACCACACTGAACTGATAGATGCCTGTTCTTTAGGCCTGAACATGAACTTGGGATGATCAAGTTAAGCATTATTCAGCAATACAATGTAAACTTAGAGAGACTTGAGAAAATCAATGCAACAGATTAAAAATTATCAAGCCAGGCCACACCCACGGAGGTTTTAACTAGACAGATGTTAACATCTGAACAGAAGAGATTTAGATAAATAGGCATAACATTCTTTCTGACCTGTAAAGAACAAGAGAAATAACAGAACAATGATTTGACTTTACTGCCCAATCTTCCCAATTATGGCCATGCTCAGCAGAAAATCAAAGTGATCAACTCAGGAGGAGCAGTTCTGGGGCAAATCATGAGTAGGCCTACACGGAAAAGCACCTCCAGTTTCCTTGCACAAGGAATATCCTGTTCAGTGTATGCTTACATTATGCATCACATATTGCATAATGAGTATAAACAGCCTGGAGTGGCATGAACACACGGTGACTCATCCAGATATAAGTGAAACCAATCTATTCTATCTTGGCAAAATAAGTGCCATCTAGCAAAGGAACAGGCAGTGGCACAAGAGGGAAGGTTATCAAATCCCTTGAGGAAAAGACTATGAGTCTCATAAACCTAATTCTCTTTTAAGCACATAGAAAACCCCTAAAGAAGCAGTATACTGACTACAGACCATTGATTATTTCAAGCTTGAAAGCAAGTGTATTCCCACCTGTGGCGCAAAGTCCCTCAGAGACTGAAGGTGATGAACAAAATGAGAAACTATGAGGAAAACCAATGCATTGCATTCTACATATTACTTCATATACAGTTGGTTCTCTGTTCACGTACTATGACACATGACACATGACACATATGAGAAGACGATTCCAAGATACCCTGAGTGGAGTAAACAAAAGGCAAGTTATAATGGAATTAACAAATACCCTTTGATTGCAAGACTAGAACCATCGCAGTCTTCAAGCCTGTGTCATGCAGTGATAGCTATGTTCAAACACTGTATCACTTGATGGAAATTTTCTCTACTAAACAAGGGTGAAGACATACAGACAGACACACACACACACACACACATAAACCTAAGGGCAACAGTGACCAACACGCTAAGCCTGGCTACTTATTGTCAGCAATATGTGTGACATCATTTGAGCATGTATCATATCCTCAAGCACAATGGAATGATGGAAAAAACATCTCAGAATTGATAAATACATGTAGAGCAATTCTTGGTAATTATCATCCAATGGATTTCACCCAACTCCATCATATTGATTATGCTGCTTGCAACACATGAAAATCTAGAATGAGTGTAAATAAAACACATCAAGAGGAAGGAAATCACCTCTGCGGCCATGACATGAATTCAGGAATGTTAGGAATCACTGAAAAAAATATATATGAAATGACAGACAAGGCAATGTTGCCTTGTCTGGTGAGTTGCATGAATATACAGTGAAGACTTCTACCAAGAACCTATGTACACTATTGTGCGTAAAGGATCTTCATTGCCTTTGTGGGAGGCATCATGCTTTGGAAATATAGAAGAAAAGTTTATTTCTCATTACTAAATGTACAGAAACAGACTCAAAAGCATAAGAACTTTTTAGACTGCAAAACAATAAATGAAGTATTTATACTTGACCTTATATACCAAATTTTCTTGCTTGGGTGGTGAAGGAAATAAAGTCAATGACTTTTCTTGGAAAGCTCAGCAGAAACTGAAGGTGGTCAAACTAGGGAAATATTTTTTGGAAAACCATAGCCTAGCATTCGTAGAATGGCAACTTCATTTTTCTTACAGGGGAGTACCTTGCAGCATACATACTTATAACCAACATGAGATGGTAACAACTATAAAAGGCTACACTGTGTATGGGTAACCAAGGGTACTCTTTACGTAGAAATAATTCTAATGAATTTTAAGTCCAAGAAATTGCCATTCATGCAAATGGCATATGGCATGCAATGGGGGCTTAGAGGACAGGTCATCAAGTACCATTGAGAAGAGTAGTAGTCGAAACCTATGATATTGTTTCAGGAACATTAGAAACCTCTAAGGTATTAATTCATGACTCAAAGACAATTCATTATTCCTGACTTAGGAAGTAACTGTGATAAGTGCAAAGTCCAGTGGGAACTGAAGGTGGTGAGAAAAGGTGCATGAGTCTATGGTTAACCACTATCCTGTATTCAAAGGCTGGAACATTCACAATACCCACATACAACATATCCAGTATGTTGTTTATTCTTCTCATAGGGATACATGATTTAATAAGTGAATAATTAACATATATTTACAAGAGAGAGACAAATGGCTAAAGAACATTCTGGAAATAAGAAAAATATAACATATGCATAACAGGCCAAGGGAAAGGGAGCTTGTTTCACTCAAAAGAAGTCTGGTACTGACATCATTTATGAGAGCATGACAGAGGCAACGAGTGCCTGAACAAGCAAAGTTCATGAGATTAAAAGCCTGAGGTTGGAGTAGTAAGAATGAAGAAAAAGAAACAACAGTGTAAGACATCTAGAGGGTAGAACCTTGAGTATTTCATGACTAATTAGATTAGAGAGAAAACAAGTGAGGTAGAGAGAGATGTCTAGGATTATTCACGGATTTTTTTAATCTGATGGTTTATAAATACTAGGTCTGGCCAGAGAAAGCATAAGAAAAATCTAAATTTTGTGTGTGGGTATACATGTGCATGCATGCAGATTTCAGACAAAAGAGTCTAATATGGACAGGTTAAAAATTTCTACTGGTAATGGTGGATTATATACCAGCTCTATCAATGAGTTAACTTCAAAAAGCTTTAAGTATCAAAGAGGTAACAATACAGTGAAGAATTCCCAGGCTCGGATTTATGAAGTAAGACCTATGCAAGGAAATAGCCTACTATTTTGGGATATTTGTGTGCTGGAGTAATTTACTCATCCTTAAGTGATCATATGCAAACTGATATTGCATTTTTGATGGTCAAAAGAAGATAAGGGGACAGTGCAGGTCGGCGGTCTGTTAAACAGTCAGTTAATAGTTAATTTTTTTCTCCTTTTGTAATCATTTTTTTTATATAGTGACTGATTTGGGGGTTTTTAGAGACTAAGGGGAAAAGCCAATGGAGAAAAATGGGGGTAGAAGTAGGAAACAAAGAATGCCTTTGAAGAACTTGTCTCAATCCCTAATGTAAGTGTAACTCCAACATAGTGGAAAGACTTTTGTTTAGGGGTAAAAAATAATTTATGCTATGGCTGCAATGAGTAATTCTACCACTGACAAAGCTTTCCTTAGTGAAGTGTTTGTCACCTTGGATTACAGAGGTCTGTTAGACTTAGCCTAAAATGCTGAATATTAGCATCAGCATTTAAGCAGTTAAAAATCATAGAATTAAATAGTGATTTTAAAAAAGTGCCTATATTAGATTTGTATTACATAATAGTACAGACTGAACTTAATACACTTTAAAATAGACACTTTAGAAACATTTTATACTAGAAAGATACACATTATCAAAGAGCTTTGCTATAGTCAATGTTAGAGAAGTATAACTTTCAAAAAGTTAATTTGGGTGGCAGTGAGATACATAATTTCAACCTCAAACAATTTGGTTGTCAGGTTTAATGATCTCATCATTTAAAAAAAATTTTTTTTCCATTGGTATTCTCCTGGCACCTAACAGATCATGCTGCATATTCACTCAGGTGCACTTACTTAACCATGGTGCCACCGTTACGTATTAAGAACATAACTTAGGGGCGCCTGAGTGGCTCAGTCGGTTAAGTGTCCGACTACAGCTCAGGTCATGATCTCACAGTTAGTGAGTTCAAGCCCCACGTTGGGCTCTATGCTGACAGCTCGGAGCCTGGAGCCTGCTTCGGATTCTGTGTCTTCCTTTCTCTGTCCCTCCCCGACTCGTGCTATGTCTCTCTCTGTCTCTCAAAAATAAATAAATGTAAAAAAAAAAAAAATGAACATAATGTAGAAAGATCCAACATGGTGGAGAAGTAGGGGGACCTGAAGTTGATTCCTGAGGACTTTGAATTCTAAAAGTCCGGGATGGAGAGTGACAGAGACATCTCCAGAGGCCCACAGGGACAACCTGGTGGGCCATAGGGCTACTTCAATGAGCAAATCAAACACACCTGGTGGAGGGTCCAAAACATCACTAGAGTAGGGAGATAAAGCAACCAGAGTCACAAAAACAGAGAGCATGTACTACTCTAATGTAGTAGTACATCTAATGTCTAAAAGACACCTCCTGAAAGGTGAGGTCCTGGACAATGTATGACCTCTCTTTAATATAGTAGTGCTCACAGGCACAGAACACATACCAAGCTTTTAAAACACATAAAGGACAGAATAGCCAAAATGATGAAACAGAAGAATTCTCCTCAAAAGAAATTCCAGGAAGCTAAAGAATTGCTGAAAATTGACATAAACAATATATCTGATCAAGAATTTAGAATAACAGTCATAAGATTAATCAGTGGGCTTGAAATAAAGCATAGAAGAGAGCAGATAATCTACTGCAGAGATAAAAGAATTAAAAAATAGTCATGATGAATTAAGAAATGCTGTAAATGAGGAGTAAAATACACTAGAGGTGGTGACAGTGAGGACTGAAGAGGGAGGAATAAGTGAAATAGAAGATAAAATTATGAAAAAAGATGAAGCTGAGAAAATGAGAGATAAAAATTCTAGACTATAAGGGTAGAATTAGAGAACTAAGTGTTTCAATGAAATGTAATAATATCCGTACCATAAGAATTTCAGAAGAAGAGAGAGAAAGAGGTGAAAGGTATACTTGAACAAATCATAGCTGAGAAGTTCCATAATCTGGGGAAGGAAACAGACACCGAAACCCGGGAGGCACAGAGAACTCCCTTCAGACACAACTTGAATCGATCTTCTGCGAGATATATCACAGTGAAACTGGCAAAAAACAAAGATAAAGAGAGAATTCTGAAAGCAGCTAGGGACAAATGGGCCTTAATCTACAAGGGTACACACATAAGGATAGTAGCAGACCTATCTATTGAAACTTGGCAGGCCATAAGGGAGTGGCAAGAAATATTCCAAAAGCTGAATAGGAATAATATGCAGCCAAGAATCCTTTATCCAGCAAGTCTGTCCTTCAGAATAAAAGGAGAGATGAAGGTTTTCCCAGACAAACAAAAAGTGAAAGAATTCATCACCACTAAACCAGCCCTACAAGAGATCCTAAGGGGGACTCTGTGAGTAGAATGTTGCAAAGACCACAAAGGACTAGAGACATCACTATAAGCATGAAACCTACAGATAACACAATGACACTAAAAATCTGTATCTTTCAATAATAACGCTGAATATAACTTGAATAAATGCTCCAATCAAAACACATAGGGTATCAGAATGGATTAAAAAAAAAAAAAAAAACAAGACCCATCTATTTGATGTCTACAAGAGACCCATTTTAGATCTGAAGAGAACACCTTCAGATTGTGAGGAAATGGAGAAACATCTGTCATGTTACTGGAAGTAAAAAGAAAGCTGGAGTAGCCATACTTATATTAGAGAAACTAGGTTTTAATTTCTTTTTAATTTTTTTATAATAGTTTATTTTCAAATTGGTTTGCATATAACACCCAGTGTTCATCCCAACACGTGCCCTCTTTAATGCCCATCACCCCCTCTCCCCCCTCCCTCACACCCCTCACCCTCAGTTTGTTCTTAGTCTTTGACAGTCTCTTATGTTTTATCTCCCTCCCTCTCTGTGTCTTTTTTTCCTTTCCCCTCTTCCCCTCCCCCTGGTTTTTGCTTAGTCTCACAAAGTCCACCTATTCATGGAAACATATGGTATCTGTCTTTTTCTTACTGATTTATTTCACTTAACATAATACCCTTCAGTTCCATCCATGTTGCTACACATGGCCAGATTTCATTTTGTCTCATTGCCACGTAGTAGTCCACTGTATATATGTACCACATCTTTTTTATCCATTCATCAGTTGATGGACACTTGGTCTCTTTCCATGATTTGGCTATTGTCGAAAGTGCTGCTATGAACATTGGGGTACACATGCCCCTATGCATCAGTATTCCTATGTCTCTTGGGTAGATTCCTAGCAGTGCTATTGCTGGGTCATAGGGTAGCTCTATTTTCATTGTTTTGAGGAAACTCCACACCGTTTTCCAGAGTGGCTGCACCAGTTTGCATTCCCACCAACAGTGCAAGAAAACTAGGTTTTAAACTAAAGGCTGTGACAAGAGATGAAGAAGGGCATTATGTCATAATCACGGAGTCTCTCCATCAATAAGCACTAACAATGAAATGTGTTTACGGACCCAATTTGCAAGCATCCAAATATTTAAAAAAATTAATCACAAACATAAGGAATCTTACTGATAAGAATGTGGTAGTTGCAGGTGACTTTAGTACTCTACTTACAGCAATGGAAAGATCATCTAGTCAGAAAATCAATAAAGAAACAATGGCCCTGAATGATAGATATACTGGACTAATGGACTTGACAGATATATTCAGAACTTTTCATCCAAAAGCAGCAGAATACACATTCTTCTCGAGTGCACATGGAACATTCTCCAAGGTAGATCACATACTGGGTCAAAAAACAGCCCTCAATAAATATAAAAGAATTGAGACCATACTATGCACATTTTTATATCACAATGTTATGAAACTTGAAATCAACCACAGGAAAAACTCTGGGAAACCTCCAAATACATGGAGGTTAAAGAACATCTCACTAAAGAATGAATGGGCCAACCAGGCAATTAAAGAATAAATTAAAAAATATATGGAAACAAATGAAAATGAAAACACAACAACCAAACCCTTTGGGATACAGCAAAGACAGCCCTAAGAGGAAAATACATTGCAATCCAGGCCTACCTCAAGAAACAAGAAAAATCCCAAATACAAAATCTAACAGCAAACCTTAAGGAACTAAAAGCAGAAGAGGAAAGAAACTCCAAGGCCAGCAGAAAAATAGAAATGATAAAGATTAGAGAAGAAATAGACAATATAGAATCCAAAAAAAAAAACTCCAAAAACAAACAAACAAAAAAAAACATAAACAGTAGAACAGACCAATGAAACTAAGAGCTGGTTTTTTGAAGAAATAAACAAAACTGATAAATCCCTAGCCAGACTTCTCAAAATGAAAAGAGAGATGACCCAAATAGGTAAAATCATGAATGAAATCGGACTTATCACAACCAACCCCTCAGAAATAGAAGCAATTACCAGAGAATACTATGAGAAATTATATGCCACCAAACTCGACATCCTGGAAGAAATGGACAAATTCCTAGACACCCACACACTACCAAAACTCAGATTGGAAGAAATAGAAAATTTGAATAGATCCATAACTAGTGAAGAAATTGAATCAGTTATCAAAAATCTCACAACATATAAGAGTCCTGAGCCAGATGGCTTCCCAGGGGAATTCTACCAGTCATTTAAAGCAGAGTTAATGCCTATTCTTCTCAAGCTGTTCCAAAAAATAGAAAAGAAGGAAAACTACCAGACTAATTCTATGAAGCCAGCATTACCTAGATTCCCAGAAAAGACAGAGACCCCACAAAAAAGGAGACTTACAGGCCAATATCCCTGATGAACTTGGATGCAAAAATTCTCAACAAGATACTAGAAAATCAAATCTCACAGCATACAAAAAGAATGATTCACCATGATCAAGTGGGATTCTTTTGTGGGCTGCAGGGCTGGAACAATATTTGCAAATCAATCAATGTGATACATCATATTAATAAAAGAAAGGATAAGAACCATAAGATCCTGTCAATAAATGCAGAAAAAGCATTTGAGAAAATACACCATACTCTCTTAATAAAAACCCTCAAAAAAGTCTGGATAGAAGGAACATATCTAAATATCATAAAAGCCATATATGAAAAGCACACATATATTATCATCCTCAATGGGGAAAAACTGAGACCTTTCCCCCTGAGATCAGGAACACGACAAGGATGTCCAGTCTCACCACTTTTGTTCAACATAGTGCTGGAAGTCCTAGCATCAGCAATCAGAAAATGAAATGAAATAAAAGGCATCAAAACTGGCAAAGAGGAAGTCAAACTTTCACTTTTTGCAGACGACATGATACTCTACATGGAAAATCCGGAACACTCTATTAAAAAGCTGCTAGAACTGATAGATGAATTCAGCAAAGTCGCAGGGTACAAAATCAATGTACAGAAGTCAGGTGCATTTCTATATACCAATAATAAAGCACCAGAATGAGAAATCAAGAAATCAATTCCATTTACGATTGTACCAAGAACCATAAAATACTTAGGAATAAACCTAACCAAAGATGTAAAAGATCCATAGGCTGAAAACTATAGAAAACTTATGAAAGAAATTGAAAGAAGAAGACACAAAGAAATGGAAAAACATTCCATGCTCATGGATTGGAACAATAAATATTGTTAAAATGTCAATACTACCCGAAGCAATATATACATTCAATACAATCCCAATCAAAATTCCACTGGCATTCTTCTCAAAGCTGGAACAATCAATCCTAAAGTTTGCATGGAACCACAAAAGACCCCAAATAGCCAAAGTCATGTTGAAAAAGAAAACCAAAGCTGGAGGCATCATAATCCCAAACTTTAGCCCTTACTCCAAAGCTGTAATCATGAAGACAGTATGGTACTGGCACAAATAGACACATAGACCAACAGAATAGAATAGAGAACCCTCAATTGGACCCACAAATATATGGCCAACTAATGTTTGACAAAGGAGGAAAGGGTATCTAATGGAAAAAAGACAGTCTCTTTAGCAAATGGTGCTGGGAGAACTGGACAGCAACATGCATAAGAATGAAACTAGAACACTGTCTTACACCATACACAAAAATAAACTCAAAATGTATGAAAAACCTAAATGTGAGACAGGAAACCATCAAAACCCAGAAGAAAAAGCAGGAAACAACTTCTTTGACCTCAGCTGCAGAAATTTCTTGCTCGACATATCTCCAAGGGAATTAAAAGCAAAAATGAACCACTAGGACCTCATCAAGATAAAAAGCTTCTGCACTGCAAAGGAAACAATCAACAAAACTAAAAGGCAACCGACAGAATGGGAGAAGATAATTGCAAATGACAAATCAGATAAAAGGTTAGTATCCAAAATCTACAAAGAACTTACCAAACTTGACACCCGACAAACAAATAATCCAGTGAAGAAATGGGAAAAAGACAGGAATAGACACTTTTCCAAAGAAGACATCCAGATGGCCAACAGACACATGAAAAGATGCTCAATGTCACTCACCATCAGGGAAATACAAATCAAAACCACACTGAGATACCACCTCAGAGCAGACAGAGTGGCTAAAATTAATAACTCAGAAGACAACAGATGCTGGCGAGGATGTGGAGAAACAGGAACTCTCTTGCACTGTTGGTGGGAATGCAAATTGGTGTAGCCATTCTGGAAAACAGTGTGGAGATTCCTCAAAAAGTAAGAATAGAACTACCCTACAATCCAGCAATAGCACCCCTTGGAATTTATCCAAAGGATACAGGAGTGTTGATTCATAGGGGCACATGTACCTCAATGTTTATGCCAGCACTTTCAACAATAGTCAAATTATGGAAAGAGCTTAAATGTCCATCAACTGATGAATGGATAAAGAAGATGTTGTTTATATATACAACGCAAAGCTACTTGGCAATGAGAAAGAATCAAATCTGGCCATTTGCAGCAATGTGGATGGAACTAGAGGGTATTATGCTAAGTGAAATAAGTCAGTCAGAGAAAGACAGATATCATATGTTTTCACTTGTATGTGGAACTTGAGAAAATTAACTGAAGACCATGGGGGAGGGGAAGGGGAAAAAGAGTTACAAACAGAGAGGGAGGGAGGCAAACCATAAGAGACTCTTAAATACAGAGAACAGACTGAGGGTGGATAATGGCAGGTAGGGGAGAGGGGAAAATGGGTGATGGGCATTGAGGAGGGCACTTGTTGGGATGAGCACTGGGTGTGGTATGTAAGCAGTGAGTCATGGGAATATATTCCCAAAACCAAGAGTACACTGTATACACTGTATGGTAGCCAATTTGACAATAAATTATATTTTAAAAGAAAAAAAAAATGAAATAAATAAAATGGGCCTAGACATAGGGAAAAAAAAGAAAATAACTTAGACCTTCAAGCATCCTTGCCATTGCACTTGTTCTTTGTGCTCCCAAGACATCATGTGCACTTTTTTTCACTACTTGATATTATTTCCTAGTCTACAGACATCACTTGTTAACTTTTCCATCTCTCCCACTAAATTGTGAACTGAAGGGAAAAGTTATGTCTTATTTCTCTTTATAAAACAACACCTGGAACACTAGATGTTCTAGAAATGAAATGTGAGGTACAATGCAAATAAAGACTAGGAAACTGAATATGCTTAATAGACCTTTTTTTTCCAACGGTGATAAAATACTTTAAATAATAAGGAATGTGGGGCGCCTGGGTGGCTCAGTCGGTTAAGTGTCCGACTTCAGCTCAGGTCATGATCTCACGGTCTGTGAGTTCAAGCCCCAGTCCGGCTCTGTGCTGACAGCCAGAGCCTGGAGCCTGTTTCAGATTCTGTGTCTCCGTCTCTCTCTGCCCCTACCCCGCTCATGCTTTGTCTCTCCTGTTCTCAAAAATAAATAAATATAAAAAAATTTTTTAAAAATAATAAGGAATTGTAATATTTTGCCCAGAATAAGTGTTTTTTTCTGTAATAATATAATCTAGTTAGTAAATATATGAGAAAATTGTTACCCATTATGTTTTTTAGTATTTACAGATCATGATTCGGGTATTTCTTTTCCATTATCATTTTCTCACATACACTTCCAAAATTAAGACTATATAACTCCACGCACATGACATTTTATATACATGTTACTGCACAATACAATATACATAATTTAATACCTATTACTGAAATAAAATATTACTATACCTATGTATATATTATACACATGTAAGTATATACACATTTTCTGTATCTACATAATTTACACCGTAAATATATAGATGCTATGTTGAATTTTCATAGTTCAGCATTTTTAATTAAGAACAGTTATGAAGGAAACCTTTTCTGTTTCTCTTCATGAATTTCTTATGGTTTGCTTTCTTCAAACTTAAAGAGAAATGCTAATTTTTTTTTTCCACATAGAATTCTGCATTGCTCTTAGGTTAAAATCCCTCTCTTAGACTGTTTGTCTCTTACCACATAACAGAGAGAACCAAGCTACAGCTGACATAGCAGATAGCCAATTTTATTTGTTTTTAATTATTGCCATTTTTAAAAAGATTATGTACGCAAACCTCATTTTGTAGAGAAAAATCATGCCCCGCCATCAGATATAAGGATTATGATGTTGTTGATGAAGGAAGAGGAAAAGGAGACAGGACAGAGGAGAAATAAACCACACAGGTAGAAGAAACGGGAGAACAAAATCTTAGACAATTACTAGGATGTTTTAAGCACAGTATCCTTAACCAAAACTCCTGTTCACAAGAATAAGAAAATCCATCTATAAGCTGTGTCTACAGTGAAGCTATAAAGAGAAACTTCTAGAGCTTTAAGTGTCTAGACATAACTCTGTTTCAACAGTTTCCATAGCCAAATTGTGTACTTTTTAAAACCCCAGCGGCATCATTAAAACATGTATTAATCTCTACATGTTAGTGTTTCTGAAATTAAAGGCAAAAATTTATTCCAGGTTCTTTATATAGCACGTAACACAAACTAAGTACTCAAAAAAAATTCGTACCTATTATTATTATTATTGGTTGCATTTCCCTTTTATTACCACTGTTTTCTCTTAGGTGTAACTCTCAGTATTACCAATTCTTAGGCATTTTGATTCCATCTCTTCATTTGCATATCCATTTAAGCAAATCTAAAACACAGTGAACATTTCTTTAATCCTAAACTATGTGGACTATGATCACATAATCGTTTCTTGATGAATATAAGTGCCCTCTGATGCCTAGAGAAGGTCGTGTTTATTTCCTAATGAAACAAAATATGGTATTCTTTTCATAACCCTGCTTTCTACGATTGCTACTATTTTCACTGTATTGCTTCTATAAATGATGGAATTTGGCACCAATAATCAAATGGCAGGTGGTAGTAACACCACCCTTTTATAAATCTAAGGCCGATGCAGAAAATCATGTCATACAAAGAGTATATTGCCTAACCTGCTTGCAAAAGTGAATAATCAAGGGACGCCTGGGTGGCTCAGTCGGTTAAGCGGCCGACTTCAGCTCAGGTCATGATCTCACGGTCTGTGAGTTCGAGCCCTGCGTGGGGCTTTGTGCTGATGGCTCAGAGCCTGGAGCCTGCTTCAGATTCTGCGTCTGCCTCTCTCTCTCTTTGCCCTTCCCCTGCTCATGTTCTGTCTCTCAAAAATAAATAAACGTTAAAAAAATTTATTAAAAAAAAGTGAATAATCAAGAGATATCATATAAGGAGATTTCAGCACCAATTCTTACTCTGTTATTACATATGTGAGGTAAAATAATCCCAAAGCACCATTGTTGCTTCACTAATGTGTAGAAATGTGACCAATTTATTTAACAACTAGCATTCAATCTGGGACAAAAAAAAAATGTATTCCCTGGTCCTTCCACTGTCCTTTTAAAATGGTTCACCATATATACTCTGCACCCTGTGGATAAAACTCCAAGAATGTTCCACAACTTTTCATTTACTTAAGGAAAAGAATATCCTCTGGCCACTTTAGTGCCAAAAGTAAAGACTCATTTTAGTAGCCAAAACATCCAGGTGCTTAACAATGCTAAAATGTGCATACATGCTTTATCCAAAGTAGTCCCAAATACAATTCAAGTGGCCACAATGACAGAATGGTTAATCTTCATATGATGAAAGACTCATGCAATAGAATATTAGGCACAGAAAATAAAATGTTAATGTATCCTACAAATAACTACACAGATATTACACTTAGCAAAACAAGCTGAACACAAAACAGTACACAGTGTAGAAGTCCAGTTAAATAAAGCTACATATTTTTTTAAATATTAGTAAACTATGTATCTGACATATATATGTAGTGTAATATAAAGACGATTAATGAAGTAAACAAATGTATGTCCATCTGAAAGAAAACATTACCAATACCTTTGGGATCCCATATACATACTTCTCCAATTCTATCACCCTGCCTCCAGGAAAACATTCACATGTGCCTGCACACACATCAAAGTAAGGGATAAAGAGGACATGGTGTACACACACGCACAAACATTAGAATATTATTCAGCCATAAAAAAGAATGAAATCTTGCCATCTATGACAATATGGATGGACCTATAGGGTATTATGTTAAGTGAAGTAAATCAGAGAAAGTCAAATACCACATGATTTCACTTAAATGTGGAATCCAAAAAACAAAATCAATGAACAACAAAAACCAAACAGACTCTTAAAAACAGAAAACAAACTGGTGGCTGTCAGAGGGAAGAAAGATGGGATTATGGGAAAAATAGATGAGGAGGATTAAGAGGTACAAACTTCTAGTTATAAAATAAATAATTCATTGTGATGAAAAGTACAGCATAGGGAATATAGTCAATAATATTGCAATAGCATTAGAAAGTTGCAGATGGTGACTATGCTTCAACTGTGCTGAGCAATGAGTAATGTACAGAATTATTTAATGACTAGGTTGTACACCTGAAACCAATAGAACATTGCATGTGAACTATATTTCAGTCAAAACAAACAAATAACAATGGCCTTAAGCAAATGAACCTTGGCAAAAAAAAAAAAAAAAACACAAAACCTTAGAAATCATTTTATTTCTTTCTTTTTTTTTTTAATTTTTTTTGGCATTTATTTATTTTGAGAGAGAGAGACAGAGCATGAGCAGGGGAAGGGCAGAGAGAGAGGGAGACACAGAATGTGAAGCAGGCTCCAGGCCCTGAGCTCTCGGCACAGAGCCCAACACGGGGCCCGAACCCACGAGCGAGATCATGACCTGAGCCGAAGTCGGATGCTCAACCGACTGAGCCACCCAGGCGCCCCTATTTATTTCTTTAAAAGAAGTGAACTGAAATTGTAGAGTAGAAAACTATGGTAAACAAATGAAGAATTCACTAGGAAAATTTAAAGGTAGATTCTATACAACAGAAGAATCAATCAGCAAACTTGAAGATAAGTCAATAGGAATTTAAGTAAACTGAAGAACACACAAAAAAATAGTTAAGTTTTCAGAGAAAGTGGGACACCATCAAGAGGATCAACATATACAAAATGGAATGCCAGAGGAAGAGGCAAGAGAGAAAGGAACAGAAAATATATTAAATTTTTTTTTTCTTTAACGTTTTTATTTTATTTTTGAGAGACACAGAGAGAGAGAGGGAGATACAGAATCTGAAGCAGGCTCCTGGGTCTGAGCTGTCAGCAGAGCCCTATGCGGGGCTTGAACCCACAGACCTTGAGATCATGACCTGAGCTGAAGTTGGCCCAACCGACTGAGCCACCCAGGTGCCCCAGAAAATATATTTTAAGGACTAACAGGTTTAAATTGGGTTCCCAGATTTGATGAAAATCACTAATCTATACATCTAAGAAACTCATCTAATTACAAAGAGGGTAAATGTAAGAAGATCCACATCGATATCATAGTCAAAACACTGAAAGCAAAAAGAAAGATAAGAAAAGAGTGAATCAAGGGCACCTGGGTGGCTGAGGCAGTTAAACGTCTGACTTCAACTCAGATCATGATCTCATGGTTCATGAGTTCGAGCCTTACATTGGGCTCTCTGTGAAAGCCCACTTCAGACCCTCTATCTCCTTCTCTTTCTTCTCCTCCCCCATGCTCTCTCTCTCTCTTGTTCTGTCTCTCAAAAATAAATAAACTTAAAAATTATTTAAAAACTTAAAAAAGAAAAAGAAAAGAGTGAATCATCACATAGAAATGAACACCAAAAAGACCAACAGCTAACATTTCAAGAAAAACAATGCCAGTATGCCATGGTCTGACATATTCAAACTGCTAAAGTAAATAAAGAAATGAACTGACAACTAAGGTTCCTATATCCAGCAGAGCTATCTTTCAAAATGAAGACAAAATGAAGACATTCCGAGATGAACTAAAACTGAAAGAATCTGTTATGAATTCTGCAAGAAGAAATTCTAAATGAAGCTCTTCAGCATAAAAAGAATGAGCCAGACTTATAAAATATAAAATACATTGGAAAAAATACTGATATCCACTAAAAACAATTATGTAGATAATTAGACCAATATAATTACATAGTGATATTCATTTTTTATAATTGATATAAAAGACAATTATACAAAACTATAAAGTTGTATTTTGGTCATGTAAGATACACAAATACACATTTGGCAATAAACACAAAGGTAAGGGTTGCGAATGAAGCTATACTGGAGTAAGGAAATAAAACCAAATGGTACCACCAATTCACAGGAAGAAAAAGGACATAAGAAGTTTAATATAAAATAGAACAGATTCTGTAAATATATTTAGGTTTTCCTTTCTACTAGATTCTTCAATAGACATATACTTACATAAAGGAATAATTTTGACGATGTATTGTTGGTTGTATAACAGATATATAGACATAATATGTATAAAAATGATAGCACGGTGAAGGTGAGTGGGAATGGAGCTATAAAGAAGTAAAGGTTCTGTATCACACCAGCAACCTAGAATTGTGAACTCTGTGAAATTATCCTTAAAAGTGAAGAAAAAATAAAATCGGAGACAAACAATAATTGAGGCAGTTTGTTTTCAGTAGACCTGCCTTGCAAGAAATATTGAAAGAAGTTCTTTAGGGGGAAGGAAAATGATATAGGTCAGAATCTCCTATCCGTAAAAAGAAAGGGATACTGACAAAAGAATAAAGGTAAAATACAAATTTTCATTTTTCTTATTCTAAATTGATATAACAGATAAAAGCCTTTTCAAAATAATAATTCCAGCAATGTATGTGATAATTATATGCACATATAGACACATATGTATTTGTGTCATGTATGCCTATGTATAAGTGAAATGAATGCTAGCAATGATACAATGGACAGATGAAGGAATTAGGAATATTTTGTTAGTATAAGGTACCTGTACTATCCATGAAGCAATATAATTGCATTTGAAAGTGGTTTTGGATTATACGTAAATGTATATTGCAAGCACTAGGGCAGACAACCACTATAAAAAAGTAAAAATGAAGTATAATTAATATCCTGAGAGAAAATGGAACATATACAATGCTCACTTAAAACCATACGTACATAGAGAATATAAAAAAGTCAAACTCACAAGCAGAGAGCAGAATGGTGGCTATCAGGAGGCTGGGGGTAGGGAAATGTGGATATACTGGTTAAAGGGTAAAAAGTTTCAGTTATGCAGGATGGATAAGTTTGGGATATCTGATGTACAGGACAGTGACTATGGCTAACTATACTGTACTGTACACTTTAAATTTGCTAAGAGAGTAAGTCTTAAATATTATCACCTAGAAAAAAAGGTAATTATGTGAGATGATGGATATGTTAATCAATTCACTATGAATACATATGTCAAAACATCATGCATATATCTTAAATATAAGCAATTTTTATTTGTCAATTACACATTGATAAAACTTAAAGTAAATTTTAAAACCAACAAAAAGGTAGATGAAGTGTGGAAGTCAAAAATAAAAACAAATTACAGGGGCAGCAAAGAGAAAACAATATTAAATATGGTAGATATTAATCCAAGTATACCAAAAATCACTTTCAACACTGACAGTCTAAATATACCAGTTAAATGACAGAGACTGTCAGAACGCGTCAAAAACAAGACCTTGACATATGCTGTCTACAAGAAAACCACTTAAATATACAGAAACACATAGATTAAAAGTAGAGGGATGGAGATGGTTATACTAATACTAATCAAAGGAAGTGGGAGTAGCTTTATTAATTTCACACACAAAAGACTTCAGATCAAGTAAAATTATTAGAGATAAAGAGGGGTGCTACATAATGATAAAGGGATTAATAATCCAGTAAAACACAGTATGCCTTAACGTGTATGCACTTTTATAATAGAGTATCAAAATATACGAAAAAAGGCTGATCTAACTGCAAAGAGAAATAGGCGAATCCACTATTATAGCTGGATTTATTAACACTATCAGAAACAGACAGATCCAAGAGGCAGAAAAATCACTTAAGAACTTAGGTGAACTCCCCAGCACCATCAAATGGGCATTCAGGCTTCCAGGGATTGTCTCCACACAAGGGGCATGGCCAATGGAGCTTTGACTTCCATTGTCTCTTCTGAGGGCAGTCTGGTTTCCAGTGCCCTGAAAGGCCACATAAGTGGCATTTGGGGCCCGGACCTTGAGAAGTCTGGTCTGACGTGTATAAGGGCACAACTGAGGCCTCAAATTTTTCCTAAGCCCCCTTCCTGTTTTTGTTTTGTTTTTTTTTTTTGATCTTGGTTGTAATATACCCAATTGGCAGCTCATAAGAGCTCCTCCAGGGTCCCTTCTAAGCCAACAGGCAATTTTTGCATTTCCTCTGAATATCTAAGGCAGAATGAGTGACAAATTTGTCTTTTAAAATAATCTCAGCCTTGAGGGTGTCGGGGGAGACAGTCATATATTTAATGAGAGCCTCCCTCAACCTCTCCAGGAAGGCCATTGGGCTCTCATTTTGTGTTTGTAAAAGAGTGGCTAATTTAGCATAATTTAAGGGATTAATCTTAGATTTCCTTAATTTTTCCAAAACATAAGCATGGAGATGGCAGCACTGCCATTCCCCAATGGGATGGTCATAGTCTCAATTAGGATCTTGGAGTCGAACTGCCTGAGCTCGAGTAGGGAGCTTGAAGTTCCCTGGGACCTCCAATTCCATGGTAATGAATGAGATGCTCATCCCCATATCTCTTAGCTGCTGCTCAAACCCCACATTTTTCTGTCTCATTAAGAGTCTGATTTAACAAAAGCATTATATCTTTCCAGGTCAACTCAAAAACATACGTAATATTCTGAAAAGCGTCTATATACTTATCCGATCAGAAAACTTACCTAGATTTCCTTTTATCTGCCTTAAACCTTGTAATGTAAAAGTTTCTCCTTCTGGCATTATAGCTACTTGTAAGGGAAACATGCCTGTTACATTACAGGGAAGGCCTGGATAAAGTGGGCAGCAGGGAGCAAAATTGTATTATTTTATACAGATTGAGGACCCAAGAAGGAGGAGGAGATTAAGGTGTAAGACTTCCCTTCCTACTTCTTTACGTCTGCTTTGGACACAGATAAGGGGCTCTTAATTGTTTCCCCTGGTTGATGAGAGAGCATAAGGCAAGCTGATAGGCTGCAAACACCCACTCCACCCCCTGGTGGGATACGTGTGATTCCTCAGACACTCCTGACTGCCCAAAAACAAAGGAAAGGGGAAAAAACAAAGGGTTAACTGACAGAGACCACAGTCTTGCAGGACATGAGTCTCCATCTATTTACAAATATCTTGGTAAATCACAAGAAAAAGGCAATCTTATCAATAGCCTAATCTCCAGAAACCTATAGACTCCATTTCCTGGAGCCCCAGCACCACCCTTCCATAGTGATGTGGGACACAAAGGCAGAAGGAAATTGCAGATAGAACTAAATTTTCTTACAACCTGCAGCCCATTGACAAATAATTGAGGCAGGCAGAGTAAACATGTTTCTCCAGGAAGCATTAAGGCAAATGCTTTGCTGGGGAAAAAACAACCTTAGCTTGAGGGTAGCAAGATCATTGGGGACCCTCCCAGTGTACGGTGTCGCAGGACAAACATGAGGGAAGAGGTCGTTTTGTCCGCCTGGCCGCTCCCCTCGCGGGGATTTAGATGCCTCTTAGCATTGGCAGGTCAGTATAAACCCCTGACTCGGATCAGGCCTCTGTGGACCTGATTCTGCCTTAAGCCTTATGAGGTCATCACGGAATCTCAGGGTAGGACCCACTCAGGCTCCGTAGCCGAGACCGTGGAGCACGGGCAATCATACACACATTCAGACAGATTGCAGACTTCCACCCAGGACTTCCCTGTCCTATGTGGCGACTATGTCGCCAGGGAGGTTATCAAGCTCCCCTTCCGCCTCTAGGGCGGGCCTGAATTTGGTCCTGGGTCCCCGGGGACACTTACCCAATCCGACGTCCCGTCCTGATAGAATTTTCTAATTCCCCCTAGAGTCTGTTTGAGTGCAGCGGTGGCCAACCACTGTCGGACCAGCAAGGGTCGGGATCCAGTGAAATCACTAGCGGCATGCCTTCCTTTCTGTCGCAGAGGCCCGCAATAAGTGGCTTCTCTGGTGACCTCCAACAATGGTGGCTCAAGGCGCCAGTGTGGCTGTCAGCTTCCTGGCCAATGCACCAAAAATATTACAGCAAATACTCGATGCCCAGGAAGAGACAAGCTATATACACCTGGGGAATCAGAAAAGACTGTTTATTTCACACTGGTACCGGCCCAAAAGAGTCACCTCCAAAGACTGAGCACATTAATCTATACATAATCTATACATTAGATTAGCATCTATACGAAATATAAAGAGTATCAGTGAACAATTAAAACCATCTGAGAAATATACATTACCTATCCCGCAAAGATGATTTAAAAGATAGCTGCCTTCTCAGAAGAATCCGTAGAGAACAGGAGAAAAATAAGAATCTTTCCAATGCTAAAAGAAAAACTAAAACTGTCAACCCAGAGTTCTATATCTACCAAAATTATTTCCCCAAATTGAGAGTTAAGTGAAACAGTCATATAAAAAAACCTGAGACAATTTAGTGCTTGAAAACTGTAATTTGTTGATACCAGCACGCGGTCAAAACAGAACCCGGAGTGCGAAAGATCCAGAACTGGAAGGCCAATATGGCGCCCTCCACTGGCGACAGTTGCTAACGGCAGTTGATTGGAACGTAAGCCTAGCAACGTAAGCCAAAAGACTGCATTTTATTGGTTAAAAGTCACTAAGGCTGGCCCAGAATCCTGGGAGGGGCCATAAACTCCATTTCTTAAAGCAAGAGACAGTCAAAAACATATGGGCATGCATGTTTTTAAAATGCCACAGGTAAAAGTCCAAAGGAAGCATTTAAACTGCATTAACAAAAATTATTCAATAAACACAAAAGGTGGGGGCACTTGGGTCGCTCAGTCAGTTAAACCTCCCACTCTTGATTTCAGCTCTGGTCATGATCTCCTGGTTCATGAGTTCAAGCCCCATGTTCGGACTGTCTCTCTCTGTCCCTCCCCCACTCTCTCTTTCTCAGGAATAAGTAAATAAAATTAAAAATTATAAAAATTAAAAAAATAAACAAAAAAGGAGGTAAAAAAAATAAAAAGATGATACAATTATAAATCAGTCTATATCAACAAAAACATTAATTTTTTAAAGTTAAACATTTCTATTAAAATGTAAAAGTTTTTAGATTAGAAGAAAAGCAGGTCCCAATTACATGTTGTTTTTAATTTAAGTCGAAGGATACAGTAATGTTGAAAATAATAGTATAGAAAAAGATATGCCATGCAAAATTAAGCATATGAAAAGTGAGATGGGTAAATTAATGCCAAACAAACTATACTTCAAGGAAAAAAAGGATAACTACAGATAAAGAGCAACATTTCATTATGATTAAAGGATTCATTCTTCTGGAATGGAAAAAACACATTTATTTTTATTTTATTTAAAAACAAATATTTTTAAATATTTATTTATTTTTGAGGGAGAGAGAGAAAGAGAGTGAGCAGGGAAGGGGCAGAGAGAGAGCGGGAGACACAGAATGTGAAGCAGGCTCCAGGCTCTGTGCTGTCAGCTCAGACCCCGAGGCGTGGCTTGAAACCACGAACCATGAGATTGTGACCTGAGCCAAAGCTGGATGCTTAACCAACTTAGCCACCCAGGTGCCCCTGGAAGAAACACATTTAAATGAGAAATGTCATCATTAAAGAATCTGGAAATAGACAAAATATAAGTGATTTTATACTAAATAAATCTTTATGCTAACAAATATGAAATGTAAAGCCCAACTTAACAAAATATAAGACTTAGGAAATCTGCAAAGTCCTATACTTATTAAATAAGTTGAACCTATGATGAAAAATCTGTAAGTACTATGTGCTGGTGATTGAATTAGTGAATTTTCTCCTATAATTGAGAAAGAACAGACACCAATGTTATATAAGACATTACAGACAGTAGTACAGAAAGAGTAGGCAATTCCTCTAGATGTTTCAAGAGTGTTATAAAAACTTGACAACTGAGAAGAATATCACATAAAAAGGGAAATCAAAGGGTTTTATCTCTCATGACCGAATGCAAAAGAAAAAAATATATATGTTTAACAAAGTGAATCCAAAGTTGAATCAAGTCTGATACACCGTGAACACACTGGGTTTTATTCAAGAATAAATTCTTTTTGAATTTACACTTTGAAATCAAATCACTTCAGTAAAACAAAGGAACAAAATAGTGCAATGATTTTAATAGATGCAAAAAAGAGACTTATCATTCATTTAGGATTATTAAAAATTCATAAACCGTAGCTAATATCATAAGTGCTGAAATATTTAAATCTCCCCTTGAGATCAGAAAGGAGAGAAGGATTCTTAACCCCATTTCAAATCAATATTTATGTAGGGCAATAAGACATGAAAAAGAAAAAAAAAGGTTGAATCACTTATGTTGTACACCTGAAATTACTATAATGGTTATATGTGAATTCCAATGCAATAAAACGTTTAACAAAACAGAAAAAAAAAAGACATAAGGATGGGAAAGGAAAAAATAGAACTGCCATTATTGCTACTTGATGACTATATTTTAGACTATCTGACATCAATCTACATATTATATATTAGAATTAATAAATCAATCTAATAATATTGCTAACACATGAATAACAATAAAATCAATTATAACTGTCATTCCAAATGCCAGGAACAAATAATTAGAAGATTAAATTGACTACTAATACTGTTTATAACAACTCCAAAGATTATCAAACTCCTAGGTAAAATTTCAATGAAATTTGTGCAATCTCTTTACACAGTAAACTATGGTAAATTATTTATAGGAATTAATGAAGATATGAATAACTTGAATGGTATTGAAAGTTTATTAATAGAAGATGCATTTTTTTCAGGTGATCAACTTTTCCCACTTTGAAGCACATGCAGTACCATTCAGTGTGAACCCAAGTCAAGTTCCAATATTCCCAATAATTCAGAATATTATGTAAAGGCATAAATCAAAAAGTGGGCTAATGGAGAGAATAGAATACAAACTTAGATTCCAGTAAAACAGAGAGAAGGAAAAACCTACTGTTGGATGTTAAGAACAGTTCTGAAAATTGTGGCTTCCTGACACAAAAATTCAAATAGAAGCTGTAGAGTGTCTAGGGGAAGATATTCTACTAGGAAATTAAAGATACGTTGATGGTTGTGTCAGCTGTACTTTATATGCTAAAATATGACTTCTTATGATCCTATCATTTATGAGTATTTGGGTATATGATAACCCAACTGTTGAATTTTCTGTAGCCTAGTATTTTGCTTGAATATTTCAAACCATGGAACCATGGCGAGATTTTAAACTTTAATGATTACATGGGTGGTTTAAACCACCCATGGCATGCTCATGGGATGCCTGGGTGGTTCAGTCAGTTGAGTGACTTGATTTCAGCTCAGGTCATGATCTCACGATTCATAGTTTCCTGTGGGATTCAGCCCCTGTTGGGCATGGAGCCTGCTTGGTATTCTCTATCTCCTCTCTCTGTCCCTCCCCTGCTTGTGCTCTTTCTCTCAAAATAAATACAATATATTTTTAAAAAAAGACATGCTCATATAGAAGGTGAGATGTATAATTTGCTGAACATTTAAATGTTGCCATCACTGTGGGATATTGTGGGTTATGTTCATGTTTGTGCCCCGTACTAGGGTATATAGATGCCATAGATTTTAAGCACTTAAGAAATTGTGCTCCCCTTGTTTGAGAAAAAAGACTCTAAGGTCAGAGTGATTTTCTCAAGTTCATGGAGATATAATTGCAAAACTGAACCGAGAAGTCCTCCTCTTGTAACCTTATCCTGAGTTTTATACCATGCTATTCTCTTAAGCTGAGTTTTTATAAAGGTGGCCACATATTAACAAGTATACCTACTTGTTGGAGGCAAGTAAATTCAAAACCTTAGGAATCATTTCCTTAAATTTGAATATATGCTATGACTGGACTCTATTTTGGAGTGAGTCACAACTAATTATTTTTTCAATTTCTATGGTATGCAATCACATACAAACCAAGAACTGTGCTTTAAGAAATTATTTCTGGGAGTTGGTTGTTCTTACACATTATATTCTTCCCTTTCAAAATATGTTGTGTTGAACTGCCCAGTGATTTTGATAGCACCTAAGTGGTTCTCTGTACTTGGCCATGATCCTATCATACAGTTAAAACATAAATGCAGTTTTTTGGAACAACAAACCTTCACGATATTTTTATACACGTTGCAAAAAAAAGGCACAACACCTCTACAGGACAGCATTATATGTTTAATGGTTTTTTTCTATAAACTTATCATATAAAATTTGAGAATCAATAGAACCCTGGCCATTATTGTCATTTTTTTTTCTGCTGTTATGGGAACAGAAACCTTTAATATAAGCCTTATAATGCACATGACATTTAATCTTATTCTAGTGGAGTAATTCCAAGTGACAATTTTATTTATGACCCCTTATTTAATGATCTCACTGACTAAATAGAGATCAGCTTCTTTTATATGGTTCACAAATTATTTTCTTCACATAGCTTATTTATGTATTTTCTTACTTCTTTTCCTTTGTATCTCTTTTCTAATTGCACTGTTCTATACTACTTATAAAAAGAAGAAAAAGCAGAGAGATCTTTCAAAATAATCATTAGTGATATTATACCCTATGACAATTATATGTTGTGTTTTTTAAGTAAGCTCTATTCCCAAAATGGGGCTTGAACTCACCACCCCAAAGTGAAGAGTCGAATGGTCTACCAACTGAGCCAGTCAGGCACCCCTCTGTTTTTTCATTTATTAGTTAGAAATACAGAGCACACTCAGTGTAAGATTTTGAAAAACTGAAGATACTTGTTCCTTCTCAGAAATAACCATGATTACCAAAGTTTGTATATGAACTAACAGATAACCATACATTAACATATATATTTATATATTTGTACATATAACTGAAATGAAAGTATAATGCACCTCTTTTTCCTTAGCAATATGTCATGGAGATGTTTTATGTAAACATATGCAGACATACTTGACTGACAGCAAAAGATGAATAGTAGTCATAGTACGGATACATCATAATTTATTTAAAAATTAGTCTCTTCCCTTTTTTGGTACCCATAATTTTGTGCACGTCCCTGAGTAGTTATACGGTCCTGCAAGGAACTATTGTGTAAAGGATGAAGAACACAAAATTTTGCTACATGATAAACAGCTTTTCCAAAAATATATTAACATTTTATATTCTTTAGAAAATCTATTAGCAAAAATTTTAAAGAGGTACTATATTTTAAATGTCATGCTCTTTAATAAGGCTATATAAATTATCATAGATAAAAAATGTTTTCCCAGAACTGAATGTTACTGTATTTTACATAATTACTATAAAAATAAAATAGTTTGATGTAGATAACACAGGTGTTAATTTACTTTATCAATAAAACTTACCAGTTCTCACTAATTTTTTATCTTGGTCAGTATTAGGTTAGGCAAGATCACCAACTATCAAAACACTTCACTTTGAAATTTTCCTTAGGAATAGGCTTAAATTACTTTAATTTGTGTACAGTTTATTCAGATCTTTATGGTTATCCTAACACAAATTTTCTTAACTTGGAATTTTTTTGGTTTAGCCTACCTTTCATTCTTTTTATTTCAATTTGTTTCTATTGTCAGACAAATTTTGTCAAGATATCTTGGAGTGCCCGAAGACTGGTGGCGGGGGCAGGGGGGATGCAGGGAGAGTCCTGACCTAGCTAGAGTGAACTATAGTAAGCTGTGAGATAGTATTCAATCATCAAACATGTTTAATTGACAACCAGTGTGAAGAGGAACCAGAATGGATCAGAAAAATCAAATGTTGCTATATAAAAGTGGTCAAAAATTCTCAAGTTTTAAAAAATATGTCAAGTTACAGATGCAAGATCAATGGAACAAAAGCAGGTTAAATATAAATAGATATGGGGCACCTGGGTGGCTCAGTTGGTTAAGCGGCCGACTTCAGCTCAGGTCATGATCTCACGGTCTGTGAGTTCGAGCCCCATGTCAGGCTCTGTGCTGATGGCTCATCAGAGCCTGGAGCCTACTTCAGTTTCTGTGTCTCCCTCTCTCTCTGCCCTTCCCCTGCTCATGTTCTGTCTCTGTCTCTCAAAAATAAATAAACATTAAAAAAAATTAAAAAAAATATAAATAGATATTCACGGGCATAGATCATACTTAAACTTCTGTGATCCAATCCAAACATTTACTAAAAATTAACATTCCAGAAGAATACAGATGAATTTCCTACTTGAGATTGATGATTTCAAAGATGTCTGCCTTTTCAAAAGAATCCACAGAGACCAGGGAATATGGAACAGTATCCCCTCAAAGTTGAAAGAAAAAATGAGGCAGTGAATCCAGAAAAATATACCCTTCAAAATTATCCCTCCAAACTGACAATGAAGTAAGACACATCGACACACGCTTGAAGCCATTTGTTGCTAGACCACTTTTGATACAAATAATACTACAACAAGTTCTTTACAGTGAAGGGAAAGATGTCTCATGGAAATTAAAAACTCCAGGAGGAGTGAAGACCAGAGAGGGAAAATATGTGCATAAATATAAAAGATAACTTTTTAAAATTTTTGAAATATATCTTTTTTCAGTGTTTATTTATTTATTTATTTTTTTATTTAAATAATTTATTTTCAAATGGTTTCCATATAACACCCAGTGTTTCCATATAACACCCAGTGTTCATCCCAACAAGTGCCCTCTAAATGCCCATCACCCACTCTCCCCCCTCCCTCACCTCCTTCACCCTCAGTTTGTTCTTAGTCTTTGAGCGTCTCTTATGTTTTGTCTCCCTCCCTCTCTGTGTCTTTTTTTCCTTTCCCCTCTTCCCCTCCCACATGGTTTTTGCTAAATCTCTCAAAATCCACCTATGCGTGGAAACATATGGTATCTGTCTTTTTCTGACTGACTTATTTCACTTAACATAATACCCTCCAGTTCCATCCATGTTGCTACACATGGCCAGAAATTTTTGAAATATATCTTACTCCAAGAACCAAAAGTAATAAATAGTATTGTATATGTAAAACATATGACAAAAAGATACAAAGCAAAGGGTATTAAATGGAAGTGCAGTGTTGTGAGAATATATTTACATGGGGTAGTGCTAGCATAAGAAATTTACATGTCAATCCATAGAGCAATACTTAAATATGATGTAAGAAAACACAGGTAATAATCTGGTACTATGGCTGGATCATCAATACACTAAGTTTATCTATAATAATAAGCTCCTATTTACTCCGATTTTCCACAGTAGGCTGTACCACAATAAAGTATCTATATCACTTGGTCCAATACTTAGCACAGTTTGTGAACTGAAGAAATATTTACAGTAATCAGTGAAATATTTAAGTAAAATAAATACAGTAGAATATAAAGAAAAAAAAGATACACTTCCTAGGAAGATCATTTGCCTTAAATAAATTGATACAGGGGTGCCTGGGTGGCTCGGTTGGTTGAGCGGCCGACTTTGGCTCAGGTCATGATCTCGCGGTCTGTGAGTTCAAGCCCCGCATCGGGCTCTATGCTGGCCGCTCAGAGCCTGGAGCCTGCTTCAGATTCTGTATCTCCCTCTCTCTCTGACCTTCCCCTGCTCATACTCTGTCTCTTTGTCTCTCAAAAGTAAATAAACGTTAAAAAAAAAAGTAGAAAAAAAATTGATATAGAGCCTGGATTACCTGGCTATAGCAAAACAAAACAAAATAAAAACTCAACTACGAACTAAAATATATTTTTAAAAGTAATGTTTTTAATGTTTATAAAAAATTACATTTTTAGTAATAACAATCCAGACTTTATAGCCCAACCAAGCTGCTGCCAAAAATCAGGAAAGCTGGAGGCACATTAGAAATATGTGTTTGAAAGCATCATAGACCCAAGGAAACAAGTACTTGAAGAAACAGGATCTCAATTAGAAGAGAATCCCAGGTGATAAGACCCAAATTTGGTATCCCTTGTCCTTCTAGGCTTTTACCAATTCACAGCAGGTGACTGAGAAGCAGAAACGCAAAGCAGAAAGCTGGATCTGAGAAGCTAAGCCAGTGACTGGGGCTTCCAGCAGTCTCACCAACCCAGGAGAAACAAATTAAACTACAGGATGCACCAGGGAGGAGAGGCTCTACAAAACAAACCAGGGGTTCATTTGACATCCCTGAAGGGCTATTACCTAATGTCAGTATGAACTGGAGAGACCAACCTGACAAAACCTGTGACCCAGCTTCTCAATCCCTGATGGTTGTGAGATGAACTGCTCCCATGTTAATGGTCACATGCTAATGACAAAAAAAATTTTTTTAAATGCTCCATGACCTGAAATTCTCTCCATAGTATTTCATACAGGAAATCCAGCTTGCAATACAAAAGAACCATAAAAGAAAAATATGAATGGAAATGAAAGGGTTACTATCAGGCTTGTGACCCATTATCTCGATTTACTAGGATGCTTGGGGAGAAAAGAATAATGACTTTGATACACCTGTGCAATTTTGAGTGACACTGAGATATCTTTGCATACCTGTTAGAAGAGCTTCAATTAAAAATAGTGACTACTTGGACGCATCAATATTGTTAAAACAGACATAGAACAGTGGAATAAATAGTATAGAGAACTCAAAACTGAACACACAAATGTATGGCCAACTAATCTTCGGCAAAGCAAGAAAGAGTATCCAATGGAAAAAAGGCAGTCTCTTTAGCAATTTGTGCTGGGAGAACTTAAAGCAACAAGTAGAACAATGAAAGTGGACCACTTTCTTACACCAGACACAAAAATAAGTTCAAAACGGATGAAAGACCTAAATATGAGGAAGGAAACCATCAAAATCTTACAGGAGAGCAACCTCTTGGACCTCAGCTGCAGCACCTTCTTACTTGACATGTCTCTGAAGGCACGGGAAATAAAAGCAAAAATGAACTACTGAGACCTCATCAATAAAATAAGCTTCTGTTCAGCGAAGGAAACAATCAACAAAACTAAAAGGTAACCAACAGAATGGGAGAATTATTTTCAAATGACATATTGAATAAAGGGTTAGTATCAAAAATCTATAAAGAACTTACCAAACTCAACACTTGAAAAACAACTCAGGAAACAACAGATGTTGGGAAGGATGTGGAGAAAGGGGAGCCCTCTTGCACTGTTGATGGGAATGCAAACTGGTGCAGCTACTCTAGAAAACAAGTGTGGACATTCCTCAAAAAATTAAAAATAGAATTACTCTATGGCCCAGCAACTGTACTACTAGGAATTTATCCAAAGTACATAGGAGTGCTGATTCGAAAGTGCAAATGCACCCCAATGTTTATAGCAGCACTATCAACAATAGCCAAAGTATGGAAAGAGCCCAAATGTCCATTCACTGATGAATGAATACAGAAGATGTGATATGTATATACAATGGAATACTATTCAGTGATGAAAAAGAATGAAATATTGCCATTTGCAACAACGTGAATGGAACTGGAGAATAATATGCTAAGCATAATAAATCACTCAGAGAAAGACAGATATCATATGATTTCCCTCATATGTGTATTTGATAAACTTAACAGCTGACCATAGGGGAAGGGAAGGAAAAATAAGATAAAAACAGAGGAAGACAAACCATAAGAGACTCTTAAAAACAGAGAACTGAAAGTTGATGGGGGTGGGGGGTTGGGGGTGTAGAAAATGGGCAATGGGCATTGAGGAGGGCACTTGTTTGGATGAGCATTGGGTGTTGTACGTATGAATCATGGGAACCTACTCCTGAAGCCAACATTATGTTAGCTAACTTGAGAATAAATAAACAAATAAAGTAAGTAAGTAACCAAATAGATAACTAAAATTTCCAAAAAAAGCAAAATAAGTGGTATTAAAATAAAAAAACAAAAACAAAGGCACAAAATTACCATACCATCTGGTAATGTCATTACTATATACCCAAAGAATACAAAAGCACTAATTCAAAAAGATATAGGCACCCCTATGTTTACTGAAGCATTATTTACAATAGGCAATATATGGAAGCAACCCAAATGTCCATCCATAGATGAATAGATGTGTACACACACACACACACACAGGAATATCACTCAGCCATAAAAAAGAACAAAATCTTGCCATTTGCAACAACATGCATTGACCTAACGGGTATAACGCTAAGTGAAATTAGTCAGTCAAAGCAAAACAAATACCATATGATTTTACCCCTATTGGAATTTAAGAAACAAAATAAATGAGGGGGAAAAAAAAAAAAAAAGGACAAACAAAAGACTCTGAAATACAGAGAATAAACTGGTAGCTGCCAGAGAGAAAGTGATTGAAAGAGATAAAGGGGACGAAGAGTATATCTATCTTGGGACACCTGGGTGGCTCAGTTGGTTAAGCGTCCAACTTCAGCTTAGGTCATAATCTCACAGTTCAAGAGTTTGAGACCCACGTCAGGCTTTGTGCTAACAGTTCAAAGCCTGGAGCCTGCTTCTGATTCTGTGCCTCCCTCTCTCTCTGCCCCCCACCTCCCTGTGTGTGCTCTCTCTCTCTCTCCCTCTCAAAACTAAATAAAAACATTAAAAAAAAATTTAAAAAAGAGTATACCTATCTTGATGAACAATGAATAATGGATAGAATTGTAGAACAACTGTAATCATAGCTGAAATTAATATAAAACTATATATTAATTATACTTGAAATAAATAAAATTATTATATATCAAGAGCAGAAAGATGTCATTAAAAAAATAGTGACCACTGCAAGTACTGGCAAGGGTGTAGAGCAACTGTCAAGTCTCACATGCTGCTGGTTGGTTGTACAATGGTATAAAAAGTTGCAAAACACTTTGGTATTTTCTAAAATAACAAAATGACACATCAATCATATGATCCAATCATCTAATTCTTTGAAGCTTATCCAAGAAAGATGAAATTATATGTGTAGACAAGGAAATTTAGGAGAATGTTTATTTCATGGCAAAGAGGAAAGGTCTTGAGCAGGACTAAGAAGGAAAAAATACAAAGATGCAGAAGGAAACATGGACACATTGTACGGACATTTACATCTTATTTGTTGTGATGATTTCACAAATGTATACATATTTCAAAACTTAAATTTTTAATTTTAATTTTGTACAGGTTATTTTAAGTCAATTCAATCTAAGTGAACCTATTATAAAACATGCAGGATGTATGAAAAGATGAGCCTAAAAGAAACCATATAGCATTAAATTCAAGAGTGGAAATCTGGAAAATTTAAAAGCTGATAATCTACCTCAAGAAAATGAAAAATAAACAGTAATTTTGTAGCAAAAATAATAAAAATGAAATGTTAATATTAAGATCGGGGAAATAAACTGAACAAAATTACAGAGATCAATAAATTAAAAGTTGGTTTTCATTTTTATGTAAAATGGTAAAAAAGTGATAAATTCATGAGAAGACAGGTCAAGAAAAATGTATGTTCATATTATCAATACCAAGACTGTAGCGAGTATAATAGTATCGATCTTGAAGATATATGGATAATATCATAAAGAAATTCATGCTAATGTACCTGAATTTACACAAAATGGTAAAAAAATCAAAAAGAAGTACATATATATCCAAAAATCTTTGGAAATAGCAATAATGCTATATTCATCATGTATATTTTGTCTAACAAAACTACCTACAAATGATTTCCATGCCTGGTGCCCTGAGCCATGAACTTTCCCATATAATTGAGAAAGAACTAAAATTTTGTACAAACTCTGGCGCAAAAGAGTAAAGGCATCTCCAAAACTTGTTTAAGAGATCTGTATAAACTTTACATAAAACTATTAAGGATACTATAAGGAAGGAGGATCATAGGTTTATATCCCCCACAGCAAACAACAAATCTTCTGACAAGCAGATTATAAGATACATCAAATATATAATATGGCATGAACAATTTGTGTTTAAGCCAAGAATGAATTATTATGGATTCAACATTTAGAAATCAAATAACTTTAACAAAACAAAGGAACAAAATCATGTCTAATCATGATAGAGGAAATGACAAAATTCACTATTCACTTATGATTAAGAATAATAACTTAGAGAGCTAAAGAGTATCATTAGTGTTGAAATATTGAGAATTTTCCCCTTGAGATGAGGGCTAAGATGAGGATGCCTTCTATCACCAGTACCAGTTAACATTCTACAGAGCTCTTAGCCAGAGCAATAACACACACACACACACACACACACACACACACACACACACACACACACAGAATAACTGTATGAAGACATAAAAGGAAGAAATGAAAACAACTTTAAGATTCAAGACCATAATTATGTTTGCAAACTAAAAGCAACCTGTAGATAATATTTTAGGACTGCTTAGAGAATTTCTTAGATTTGCAAGATTCCATTCAGTTAAACAGAAACACATTGACCTAATAATATCAATTCTTTAAAAATGTTTTACATAGAGGAAATGGCACAAACACTCTACCTGCTAAGGTTATATTTGTAGTTTTATCTGATAAATATGAAGAAAACCCCTTAAGAGTTATAATCCTGAAAATTTTTGTCATATTTTTATGGTATCATGGTAACAGAGACTGCAGTAAATAAGATAAAATTTGGAAAACATTTGACATTTAATTCAAGGGGAACAATAAAAAAGAACATTGTGATAATTTTACTTATGAGCCACAGTTTAATAATCTCATTAACCAGAGTTCACCTTCTTTTAAGTGGTTTATAGTTAAATTAAATTATTTTCTCCACATACCTTTTTTCTATATTTCCATAGTATTTTTTCCTTTTTAACTCTTTTAAATCGTCTATAAGCCTAACTTCTTATGCTATTGTGTACTACTTAAAAAAAGAGATAGAGTATATCTTTTGAAAATAATTATTAGTAATAGCTTGTGATGAGACTTTTAAAAATTTATATCTTTTATTGAATACACATTTGGCATGTGTTCAGTGTAAAATTTTCACAAAATGGCAATACATATCCCTATAAGAAATGATAATGACTGGTATGAACGTGTGTATATACATACATGGACTGAAGTGAATCATGTATTTACATATTTGTACCCATGTCTCAAGTAAACTATAATTTGCTTTTTTAATTAGCAAGAAATCTTTAAGATGAATTTTGTCAATATTTAATATTTAAATAAGTGACTAAAACCTGCATAGAATTATAGTAGGGGAACAGCAAAATTTTTTTAAAAGCTCTTCTGTCTTTTATTACCTTCTTTTCTTAGTTTTATCAAATGCGGGTAAAATTCATATGACATAAAATAAGCCACTTAAAAGTAAATAATTCAATGGCATTTGTTTTCCTTTTTTGGGTACTGTATTTTAATGCACATGTGTAGGTAGCTTTTGTCAGATTAGTCCTAGAAGGAAAATTACTGTACAAATGTGATTCAGAAATAATTTTATTCTACTTTAGTGCTTTTCATGAAGCTTTTAAGCTTTTGATTGTTTTTTGCTCTTGTCGATTAACTAAGTTATTTTTCACATAAATAGAATATTCAAGGATAAAATAGCTAGCTAGGTCTTTGAAAAACATTAATAAACTATGTGTTAGGCTTCTATATGAAATATAAAATTAGGGAACTGAACAAATGTACATCTACCAAAAAATTCAAAGAATAAAGATACACTACCTATCAAGGAATGATGATTTTAATAATGACTGCCTTCCCAACAGAATTCAAAAAGAACAAAAGAAATGGGGCAGCACCCCTACAATGACAAAAGACAAGACAGAACTTTCAAACCATATTCTCTATCCAGCAACATTATCTTCCCAAATGGAGAGGGAAATTGGACACAGCCATAACCAAACCTGAGACAATTCATCAATGGTTAACCTGCAATAGAAATGCTGCTGGGCCAACATAGCAGAGGAGTAGGGGGACCCGGTATTCCCCGTGTCTTTCAAACTAAGAAGGAATGAAACCAAAGGACTCTCAACACCAAGAGTCTGGGAGGAAAGGTGTTGGAGTCTACAAGGAAGAGAATGCAAAATCATGAAACCCAGAAAGCACCCCAAGGAGGCGTGAGTGCAACCTCCGAACTGCGGGGGTAAGGAGGGGAGGGAGAGCCTTTTGCAGAGAGACAAAGGGAGGAGAAATCTGGGAAAGTGCAGAGCAGGCCATATCTGAGAGAAAAACATGTTGGAAAGGAAGCCTATCATATCATCCAGTCCCTAACCGCAGGGCTTTTGAAGAGAAGTTCTGTTGCTAACAGCAGAACTCTCAGCAGAACTCTCCTCACACTGGGGCCAGCAGCAGCAGCCCAGTTAGCCCGCTTCATGCAGAGGAACGGGGCCGCCTCCAGATAGCATCTAACCCAGGGACACAATTTACAGCGAAACCCGGTGTAGCAGGTGAAGAGAGTCAAAAACTCAGATGAGCATGGGGCACATGCAACCGCCCAACAAACTGCATTATGCCTGCGTCCCTGGCAGAGTGAGGATGGAAACAAAGGGGCGATTTGAGACTCTAGGACTGGGAAGAAGGAACTGGGGGGAAGCCACTCTTGTCTCGCAAACCCACAAAAACTGGCCCCAGGAATCTATCTGCCGCAGCAGTGGAGAGGGGACCCGCCCACACCAAACCACGTCCCTCCCCATAGGAGAGATGCCTTTTTGTGGGAGTGATAGATGCAGAGATCAGACTGCTGCCTGGAATAACTCCAGGTCAATTCTTCTTTTTTAAATATACGTTCCCCTTTCTCCTTCTTACCAATCCCCAACGCTGAGCTGGTGATCTCGGGTATTGGCTGGCTTAAACAGACATTTAACCCACTCTCTCAACACATGTTCTACACCTCCTTCTGTACTTTCCTATCTCTCTCTCTCTCTTGAATAACCAGGCCACATAGTTCATCTGGGTAACATCTACCTTCATTTCTTTTTCCTCACATCCTTCCTTATTCTGATTTCTCTCTTTCTGGATTAAGCCCTTCAGTCCGTCTACCTGGTCAAAGTTCATTTTCTTCTTCCCCCCACACCTGTCATTACTCTCTCTGTATATGCTCTGCCATCAGCACAGCGAACACCCTGTCCTTAACGTGTAGCTGGTACTTCAGGTCGCATGCCCTCAGAGTGTCATTTGTTATTCTTTTTTCTGTTGTGAACCGCTTGTCTGTATCATTTGTCAGTACATTTGAGTGTTTTTGCTTTCTGTTTGTCTGTCTGTTTTTCTTTCCAGGGTGACCTCAGGAAACAAATCAAAACCACACCTAGCCAAAACGATGAAATGGAAGAATTCTCCTCAAAAGAAATTACAGGAAGTAGTGACAGCTCAAGAATTGATGAAAACAGATATAAGCAACATAACAGAACATGAATATAGAATGAGAGTCATAAAACTAATCACTGGGCTTGAAAAATCATAGAAGAAAGCAGGAGGTCCCTTGCTGCAGAGATAAAGGACTTTAAAAAAATGGTCTGGACGAATTAAAAAATGCTTTAAATGAGGTACAAAATAAACTGGAGGTGGCCACAGTGCAGATTGAAGAGGCAGAAGAGAGAATAGGTGAATTAGAAGATAAAATTATGGAAAAAGAGGAAGCAGAGAAAAAGAGAGAGAAGCTGATCCAGGAACAGGAAAGGAGAATTCGAGAACTGCATGATGCAACCAAACAGAACAATATCCGTATCATAGGAGTTCCAGAGGAAGAAGAGAGAGAGAAAGGAGTCGAATGGGTTTTTGAAAAAATCATTGCTGAGAACTTCCCCAACGTGAGGAAGGAAATGGGCATGGAAATCCAAGAGGCACAGAGAACTCCCCTCAGACATAACGTGAATAGACCTTCTGCATGACATCATAGTGAAACTGGGAAAACACAAGGACAAAGAGAAAATTCTGAAAGCAGCTAGAGAAAAATGGGCCTTAACCCACAAAGGTAGACACATAAGGATAGTAGCAGACTTATCTACATAAACTTGGCAAGCCAGAAAGGAATGGCAGGATATCTTCAATATGATGAACAGGAAAGATATGCAACCAAGAATCCTTTATCCGGCCAGCCTGTCATTCAGAATGGAAGGAGGGATCAAAGTTTTCCCAAACAAACAAAAACTGAACGAATTCATCATCAATAAACTGTTGGGAGCCGTTTTAGGCTCACAGGTTGATAAGTAACCTTAAAGTTGCATCCTGGGGATGGGTTGCACCTCCCCCATTGTCGTTGGAAGCATAGCCCTCAAAACAATGCCCTGATTTCTCCTGTTTACAGATAATTAACATTAAGGCCTTAAGGAAACACCCTGTTCTCTCCCCCCACCCTACATTTATATGTTAATTATCCTGAAACCAACATACAAGATTAAGGAAGTTGCCGCCTTGCTGGTAAAAATGATTATTGTTAAAGAGATCAAACTATGGAATGTCACTCATTGTTGTAATGTAACTCACTACCTTTAAAAATAAAGACAGAGACTAGCAGGTCGGAGATGCCAGAATTGCCAGGGCTGCCTGCTTGGTCATCAGATTCCATCTCACTCGTGGCTCTCTCATTTCATTTCACCTGACTGTCCATCCTTCGTGGACCCCTAGATTTGCTGGAACAAGAACCGACCCCGGCAATAAACCGGCATTACAAGAGATCCTGAGGGGACTCTAGAAAGGAAAGGTTGCAAAGAACACAAACTACCAGAGACATCCTTGCAAGCATGAAACCTACAGATAACATAGTGACTGTAAACCCATATTTTTCAATATTAACACTGAATGTAAACGGACTCAATGCTCCAATCAAAAGACATAGGGTAACAGAATGGATTAAAAAACAAGACCCATCTATTTGCTGTCTTCAAGAGACTCATTTTAGACCTGAGGACACCTTCAGATTGAAAGTGAGGGGATGGAGAACTATCTACCATGCTACTGGAAGTCAGAAGAAAGCTGGAGTAGCCAGACTTATATCAGACAAAGTAGATTTTAAAGTAAAGGATGTAATAAGATATAAAGAAGGGTATTAACATAATACTTACAGGGATTATCCAGCAGGAAGAGCTAACAATTATAAAATCTATGTGCCGATTTCAGGGGCACACAAATATGTAAAACAACTAATTACAAACATAAGCAATCTTAGGATAACAATGTCCTAATAGTAGGGGACCTTACCACTCCACTATCAGCATTGGATAGATCCACTAAACAGAAAATCAATACAGAAACAATGGCCCCAAATGACACATTGGAACAGATGGGCCTAACCAACATCTTCAGGGTCCATCATCCAGAAGCGAAGGAATTTACATTCTTCTCAACTGCACACAGTACAATTTCCAAGACAGACCACATTCTGGGGCATAAGGAAAATCTTAATAAATATAAAAGAATTGAGATCATACAGTGCACACTTTCAGACCACAATGCTTTGAAACTTGAAATCAACCACAGGAAAAAGGCTGGAAAATCCCCAAAAACACGGAGGCTAAAGAACAACCTACTAAAAGACAAGTGGGGCAACCAAGCAATCAGAGAAGAAATTTAAAAATACATGGAGACAAATGAAAATGAAAATACAAAAATCCAAACACTTTGGGATGTGGCAAAGGCAGTCCTGAGAGGGAAATATATTGGAATCCAGGCCCGCCTCAAAAAACAAGAAAAATCAATAACATGAATTTTAACAGCATGCCTACAGGAACTAGAAGCAGAACAACTAAGACACCCCAAACCCAGCAGAAAGAGAGAAATAACAAAACTCAGGGCAGAAATTAATAACATTGAAACCGAAAAAGTAGTGGAACAGATCAATGAAACCAAGACGTGGTTCTTTGAAAAAATAAACAAAATAGACAAACCTCTAGCCAGGCTTCTCAAAAAGAAAACAGAGAGAACCCAAATAGATAAAAATCACGAATGAAAAGGGAATGATTACAACCAATCCCTCAGAAATATAAGTAATTGTCAGAGAACACTATGAAAAATTATATGCCACCAAACTCGACATCCTGGAAGAAATGGACAAATTCCTAAACAGCCACACACTACCAAAACTCAAATGGGAAGAAATAGAAAACTTGAACAGACCCATCACTAATGAAGAAATTGAATCAGTTATCAAAAATCTCCCAACAAACAAAAGCCGTGGACCAGATGGCTTCCCTGGGGAATTTTACCAGACATTTAAAACAGAGTTAATACCTATCCTCCTCAAGCTGTTCCAAAAAATTGAGATGAAAGGAAAACTCCTGAACTCATTCTATGAAGCCAGCATCACTTTGATTCCCAAACCAGATAGAGACCCACAAAAAAAAAGAGAACTACAGGCCAAAATTCCTGATGAATATGGATACAAAAATTTTCAACAAGATACTAGCAAATCGAATACAACAGCATATAAAAAGAATTATTCAACAAGTTCAAGCGGGATTCATCCCTGGGTTGCTGGGCTGGTTCAATATTCACAAATCAATCTACGTGATACATCACATTAACAAAACAAAAGATAAGAACCATATGATCCTGTCAATAGATGCAGAGAAAGCATTTGACAAAATACAACATCCTTTCTTAATAAAAACCCTTGAGAAAGTCGGGATAGAAGGAACATACTTAAACATCGTAAAAGCCATTTATGAAAAGCCCACAGCTAATATGATCCTCAATGGGGAAAAACTGAGAGTTTTCCCCCTGAAATCAGGAACACGACAGGGATGTCCACTCTCACTACTGCTATTTAACATAGTGTTGGAGGTCCTAGCATTAGCAATCAGACAACAAAACAAAATAAAAGACATCAGGATTGGCAAGGAGGAAGTCAAACTCTCACTCTTTGCAGATGACATGATATTCTATGTGGAAAACCCAACAGATTCCACCAAAAGCCTCCTAGAACTGATCCATGAATTCAGCAAAGTTGCAGGGTACAAAATCAATGTAAAGAAATCGGTGGCATTTCTATACACCAACAATGAAGCCACAGAAAGAGAAATAAAGAAGCTAATCCCATTCACAATTGTCCCAAAACCATAAAATACCTAGGAATAAACCTAACCAAGGATGTAAAAGATCTCTATGCTGAAAACTATAAAAAACCTATCAAGTAAATTGAGGAAAACACAAGGAAATAGAAAAACATCCCATGCTCATGGACTGGAAGAATAAATATCGTTAAAATGGCAATACTATCCAAAGCAATCTACACATTCAATGCAATCCCCATCAAAATTGTACCAGTATTCTTCTCAAAGCTAGAGCAAACAATCTTAAAGTTTGTATGGAAACATGAAGGACCCCGAATAAGCAAAGTAATACTGAAGAAGAAAACCAAGGCGGGAGGCATCACAATCCCAGACTTTAATCTCTACTACAAAGTGGTAGTCATCAAGACAGCATGGTACTGGCACAAAAACAGACACATAGACCAACGGAATAGAACAGAAAACTCAGAAATGGACCCGCAAGCATATGGCCAACTAATCTTTGACAAAGCAGGAAAGAGTATCCAATGGAAAAAAGACAGCCTCTTTAACAAATGGTACTGGGAGAAATGGACAGCAACATGCAGATGAATGAAACTAAACCATTTTCTTCCACCACTCACAAAAAATAAACTCTAAATGGATGAGGGACTTGATGTGAGACAGGAAACCATCAAAACCCTAGAGGAGAAAGCAGGAAGAAACCTCTTTGACCTGAGCCACGGCAATTTTTTACTCTACACATCTCCAAATGCAAGGGAATTAAAAGCACAAATGAACTATTGGAACCTCATCAAGATAAAAGCTTCTGCACGGCAAAGGAAACAACCAACAAAACTAATAGGCAACCGACGGAATGGGAAAGGATAATCGCAAATGACATACAGGATAAAGGACTAGTATCTAAAATCTATAAAGAACTTACCAAACTCCACACCTGAAAAACGAATAAACCAGTGAAGAAATGGGCAGAAGATATGAATAGACGCTTCTTCAAAGATGACATCCAGATGGCCAACAGACACATGAAACGATGCTTAACGCCACTCATCTTCAGGGAAATACAAATCAAAACCACACTGAGATACCACCTCACACCGGTCAGAGTGGCTAAAATGAACAAATCAGCAAACTATAGATGCTGGCGAGGATGTGGAGAAACAGGCACCCTCTTGCGCTGTTGGTAGGAATGCAAACTGGTGCAGCTACTCTGGAGAACGATGTAGAGGTTCCTCAAAAAAATGAAACTAGAGTTACCCTATGACGTAGAAATAGCACTGCTAGGAATCTACCCAAGAGACACAGGAGTGCTGATGCATAGGGGCACGTGTACCCCGATGTTTATAGCAGCACTATCAACAATAGCCAAATCATGGAAAGAGACTAAGTGTCCATCAACTGACGAATGGATAAAGAAGAGGTGGTATATATATATATATATATATATATATATATATATATATATATATATATATATATATATATATACAATGGAATACTAGGTGGCAATGAGAAAGAATGAAGTCTGGCCATGTGTGGCAACATAGATGGAACAGGAAGATATTATGCTGAGTGAAATAAGTCACAGAAAGACAGATACCATAATTTTCCATGCATAGGTGGACTTTGCAAGACTTAACAGAAAACTAGGGGGGAGGGGAAGAGGGGAAGGGAAAAAGCCACAGAGAGGGATGGAGACAAAACATAAGAGACTCTTAAATACTAAGAATAAACCGAGGGTTGAAGGGGGTATGGGAGGGTGGAGAGTGGGTGACGGGCACTGAGCAGGGCACAGGTTGGGATGAGCATTGGGTGTTGTATGGAAACCAATTTGACAATAAAAAGTTTAAAACAAAGCGTGCTGAATGAAGGCCTTCGGGCTGAAGGGAAAGATACATAATGGAACTAAAATGTACAGCTAGGGATAAAGAGCCCTGGATGGAGTAAATGTGTGCATCATTATAAAAAGTTCACATTTTCTATTATTTCTTGGAAAGACAAGTAACTATTCAAAGCTAAGTAATAAATTATAGATGCAAATGATGCAACAAGAATACAAAGGTAACGGGAATAAATGGAAATGTCCTGTTGTAAGATTATATTTACAAGAAATGTTACTGTGTAAAGTTAAATCGACCATGAAAAGTAATGGATTCAAATACCAAACCCTTAAGTAAGCATCAAACATAACACAAAAATATAAGGATAATATTCTACTTACTGTAACAATATTACTTTTACACTAAATTTACAGCATACGTAAGAGGTACGTATATTTATATTTACCCTTTGATAGGTGTTGCTAATTCCATTGTCAAGTACTCCTCTATCATTTCACAATTATTTGATTACCAAAATTATAATACATTAAGCACACACACACACACACATACATACTATACATTAAACTTATATGTATACACACACACAAATACTGACAGATAGCTAGGTGCATAAATACTTATTGCACATATGGTCTATATATTGCTTGGTAATTTATTGTTTCTGACATGTAATATGTTTATATAAATAATTTTCTGTGTAAAATACATTTTGCCAAGGTACCATAGTATTGCATATTACAGAAGGTGACAGAACTCTAGGTAGAATATGAAGAGTACAAGAATTCAATACTAATCTCCTGAGGAATAACTAAGAATAATACAAGAATGTGTAGGTGATTTTCCTAGTTACTACTACTGTCTAAACAAATCAACAATAAAATTATACACCATTAAACTTCTACAATACACACGTTTACTTTTCTGTTTTCTCTCTAGGCTCTCCATCAATAATGTAACTCCAGTCCACAGTTCACATGGACACATGCTGAGAACTGAAGAAATATTTATGGGATGAATGAAATAATTGAGCTGAAACAAACTAAGCACATGATGAAAATAATCCACTATTTGTGAAGATAATTTGGGCAAAATAATTAGTGGAACTTGGCTTCCAGGAAAACGGAATAGACATACTTTTCCCTATTTCTACCTCTAAAAACAGCTAAAAATCCTGGATGTTATATATAAAACAAACATAACAAGACTCAATTGTGGGGAGAAGTGAGACTCATAAGGGACACTGGGACTCAAGAAACAATATGATGGTGCATTCTCTTTTTTGTCGCTTTTGGGGCTTTAGGAACTTTTGTTTTGTTTTTCCTCATGCATACCAGACATGCAATTGATTAATCCAGCACCTGTAAATAGTATACGGTTTAGATAACAAAAAACAAAAAACGAAAAACAAAACAGAACAAAAAAACCCAAAACCAAAAAGAATAGGATAAGAAAAGCCTAATTAGACAGAAAACTTGAAGACAATAAGCATCCTACTCAGCCAGCATGACACACAAAATACCTTCACCATTACCAGCAAAGATCCTGTGGGAAGCCTAGGCTCCAATGTAATTAATCATCTCAAACTGCCTATGCCGTGATGTTAGAAAAACATGACCCATAAAGGTAAATTTGATAATTTGGACTCTATAATAATTACAGATTGTGCTATTAAAAAAGTTTTATCCTCATTTAAGAATGAACAGACAAGCTACAGATTTAGAGAAAATATTTTCAAGCCATCTATTCATAAAGAAGTAGTATCTAGAATACATAAACTTTAAAAACCCAACAATATAAAATAAATCAGTTTGAAAGTGAGTGAAAGATACAAACAAAAATTTTACAAGAAAGTATGTGTAGATGTCAAGTAAGCACTTAAGAAGACGTTCAACATCATAGCCATCAGGTAAATGCAAATTAAAAGCACAGTGGGATACTTTACACATATCAGAATGACTAAAATAAAAACATACCCACATAAGCAAATTCTGGCAAGATAGAAGCAAGCTGGATCACTCATATAGTTTATAGGAATGTAAAATGTTACATCCATTCTAGAAAACAGATAGGCTCTTAAAAATCTGAACTAGAAATAGTACATGACACAGTAATTGCACTCTTGGATATTAATACTTAGAGAAATTAAGATTATGTTCACACGGAAATGTGTATGTAAATGTTTATGGCAGGTTTATCAGTATCAGCCCCAAACTGGAAACAACTAGTCAGTCTTCAAACAGAGAATGGCTGAACAAAGTGTGGTACATCCACTATAAACTACTACGCGAAAAGAAAAAGGAATGAACTGCTGATGTATGCAATAACTTTGATGTATCTCTGGAGAATTACACATTCTGAACTAAGTCAATCCCAAATGTCACATACAGTACGATTCTATCTATATAAAAATGTCAAAAAAAAATTTAGCATTGAAGAACAGATAAGTGGTTGACAGAATTCAGGGATAGGAAGGGACGAGGGAAATGGGTGTGCCTCTAAGAGCAATACGATAGTCTTTGTGATGATTGATATGTTATCTATGTCTTCACTGTATCAAAGTGAATACTGTAATCTGGGATATTTTACTCTAATTTTGAAACATATTAAATTGGTTGTAAATGGGCAAAAAGTACATGGAGTACCTCTGTATTAGTTTTTACATCTGTAAGTCAATGTACAATTATTCCAAAGAAAAAAAGTTTAATCAGTGTTCTATATTCTTAACATAAGATTGGGTTAAATGCATGTTGACCCTGTATATACACAAATTAAAACATATTTCAAAAATAGCGCTTCTGAACATACCTTATTCTAGTGATGGCAGACCAGACATTTTAGGCCAAACATTCTGAGGAGAAAAGTGAAAATATGCAAAAATATAAGACATCCATTTGAAAATACCATAAACCCAAATAAATAATCAAGCACTGAAAAGGCTAGATCTCGGGGAGCAGGAATGAATCAGATGAAATCTGAAAGGGTTTTAACCCTGAACAGTGTTGTCAATGTTTCAAATATCCTGCCAACAGAGGCCCTATACCATACCCATGACATTTAATTCTGACAGAATGATAAAAACAACATTGTCTATGGCAATTTTCCCTTGGTCTCTACTTTAATGATCTCACTGACTAATTAGAGGCTAACTTCTTATAAAGGGCTCATAAGTATATTATTTCTCCTCATACCTTGTTTGTATTTTTATTTTTCCCTTCTCTTTTCTAAACTTGTTATCTGTAAGACTAACTTCTTATTCCATTATGAATTTTAAAATAAAAAGCAAAGAGAATATCTAACTTCTGATTCCATTCTGTACTTGAAAACAAAAAAGTAAAGAATATATATTTCAAAAATCATTAGAAAGATGCCATTCTCATGTGATTAATTTTTGATATATATTCCAGGACACAGATATATTGCATATATACAGTGTAAAATTTTCAAAACAGCTGATAAATATATCTCTTCAGAAGTAATTGCGATGAGCAGTAAAGTGTGTATATAAATAGATGTAAACAGACACTTATCTACATGAATAACATATTTACATAATTATACACATATCTGTAAGTAAATTATACTTAGTGTCTTTTTAATTAACAATATATCTTGGTGATGCCTTCTTCAAGTATTTAACACGTACGTGATTAGTTGTAAAAGCTGCATGGCATCATAGTATAGACACCGCATAATTTACCAAAAAAAACCTGTTTTGATTATTTTGTGTCCATACTTTAATGCACGTGTGTGAGTAGCTATGTCAGATACAGTTCTAAAAGGCCCACTACTCAGTAAATCTGTAAGGAAATTCACAACTTTGTCAAAAACATAATACCTTCCAAAACTCATTACCATTTTGCATTCCCTCAATAACCTGGTATCATAGTACTGCTAGGAATATACCTAAGAGATACAGGAGTGCTCATACATAGAGACACGTGAACCCCAATGTTTATAACAGCACTATCAACAATAGCCAAATCATGGAAAGAGACTAAGTGTCCATCAACTGATGAATGGATAAAGAAGATGTGGTGTATATATACAATGGACTACTACGTGGCAATGAGAAAATGAAATCTGGCCATGTGTGGCAACATGGATGGAACTGAAAGGTATTATGCTGAGTGAAATAAGTCAGTCAGAGAAAGACAGATACCATATGTTTCAATGCATAGGTGGACTTTGCAAGACTTAACAGAAAACTAGGGAGGGGAGGGGAAGAGGGGAAAGAAAAAAAAGCACAGAGAGGGATGGAGACAAAAACATAAAAGACTCTTAAATACTAAGTACAAACCGAAGGTTGAGGGAGGTATGGAAGGGGGGAGAGTGGGTGACCGGCACTGAGCAGGACATGGGTTGGGATGAGCACTGGGTGTTGTATTGAAACCAATTTGACAATAAAAAGTTAAAAAAAAAAACTGGTATCAAAATTTTAAAAAGGTACCTTATTATTGATTATTTACACTGAATATTAAGCATATTTAAGATGGTAATTACCCATATATATTTATTACTAATATATTCTTTGATACACATTTTAATCTCATTTGGCATAGTTTATCATTTCATAATCATTAACAAAATTATATACCAAAAATATATATATACACACATGTACATAATTACACATAAATTCTTATTGCTGTCAATTATGTTCTATATATTGCTTGATACAAATTGATTCTGCTGTATATTATATTTACTATAGAATTCATTTTACCTGTAAAATATGTTGTATATAAGTATGGTAGATATAAAGTAAACTATTTCTGTATTTAAGACAAGTGTCAATCCATTATTTGTTATCAAGACACCTCACCTGGTCTCACACACTATCACATCCAGATCAACATTAGCATCAAACCAGATATAATAATTTAAATGTCCTGGATACTGTATTTATAAATGTAGTGAAATTACTTTTATTTGTATACAAATAATACAGATATATTTATATATTAAGAAAGAATGGGTTCTTTTTTGATTATAGTATTTTTCTGCAGCTTTTTTGGGCTGTTATTGATCAAAAGTTAACCTTTTTACATAAATGGAATCAATTTTTAATAACAATTAGTGATGTTTTAGAAATATTTCATTAGTAAACTATATGTATATATGTATATATATTTTTTAATTTAAATTCAAGTTAGTTAACATACAGTGTAGTCTTGGCTTCAGGAGTAGAACCCAGTGATACATCTCTTATATATGATACCCAGTGCTCATTCCAAAATGTGCCCTCTTTAATGTCTATTATCCACTTAGCCCTTCCCCCCACCTGCCTCCCCTCCAGCAACCCTCATTTGTTCTCTGTATTTAAGAGTCTCTTATGGTTTGCCTCTCTCTCTGTTTTTATCATTTTTATCATCAGTAAACTACATATTTGACAGTTATATAAGATGCAAAGCATTTTTAGTATATTAAACAAATATATATCCACCAAAAACTTCAAAGACATAAATATTACCTATCTAGGAATTAGTTAAATGTTGACTGCCTTCTCCACACAAACCATGAATAATCAGTGAAAAATGGAGCGTCTTTTCAATGAGTGTAAAGATAGAACTTTCGACCCCAAATTTTCTATTCAATAAAATCACCCTTCTAAACTGAAAGTGAAATAAAAAACATCCAGATAAGCCAACTTGAGACAGTTTTCTCCTGGCTAAATGTAATACAAATCATGCTTCAGGAATGTATTAGTTTCCTAGGATTGTCATAATAAAATATCATAAACTAGACTGTTTGAAAAAAATAGAAATGTATTGTCTCACAGCTCTTGAGGCCAGAAATCTGGTATCAAGCTGTAGGCAGGAACACGTACCTTCTAAAATCTGTAGGAGAATCCTTCCTGGCCTCTTCCCAGCAATCTCTGGCATTCCTTTGTACATACATTACTCCAAATACTCCACCTTCACGTGGCATTCTCCCTGAGCATATCTTCACAGTCTTCCCTCCATGCACATCTGTGTTTATATATAAATTCATCCGCCCCTCTCCTGTAAGGGACAACAGTCACACTCTATTAGGGGCTATCCTAATGACTTCATCTTAAATTGACAAAATCCACCAAGACCCTATTTCCAAATAAAGTCACATTCTGAGATATTGGAAATGAGAGGACTTGTTTGGGTGGCCGAAAGGAAAGGATACCTAATGGAAACTAAGAACAACAGGGCTACAAGAAGGCGTGAAGAACACTGCGGAGGGAAAAGAAATGGATAAACATAAAGGACTAGTGTTTTCTATTACTTTTGAGAGATATTTGACTTTTTTGACATCTGACCCTTTAAAGCAAAAAAAAAAAAATGATAAATGACATTACTAATAGAAACTGTAGGAAAAAAACACAAAGCAAAGATAGCATATGTAACATTATAGTATAGTGAGGTTATATTTACAGAAGTGATACTACGTACTTCTATGGAGATGGAAAGGGAAGAATTTAAATATAAACCCCTTGAGCAAGCACTAAACGTAACACAAAAATGTATAGATAATATTCTAGTTACTATTACTAAATAACCAGTTACACTGGATAATTGCCACAAAAATTATTTTCTCCCATATACTCTCTATTTTCTTGCCTGTTTTTCCACTAGTCTCTCCCCGAATATTTAGTAGATCACCTGTACTTAGCACATGCTTAAAATTGAAGAAATATTAATGAGAAAATGAAATAATCTCAGCAAAAGGAATTAAGCAGGTGACAGTAAAAATTAAAATAAATAAAAAAGAATCCACTACTTGTAAAGATTATTTGACTAAAAAAAAAGTTGGATATTTGTTTCCCAGAAGATGCAGATATACTTTCTTCCCCAAATACAACTAAAAATCCTTGACGGTACACATAAAACAAACATAAAAATACTCTGAAAGGTAGAAAGACTCGTGAAAATGGACTAGGAATCTCCAAAGCCAAGGAACAACACTATAGTGGTTTCCGTGTTTTCCTTTGTATGTTGTATTTTTTTTTCTTACCTCATATATCCCCAACCTGGATTGAAAAAATCAGGCAACCTGAAAATGCCAAAGGATGAAGACAAATAAGGCTTGAACAAAGCCTACTTTCTCTAGACAAAGGACCAGGAAGGATTCAGGCAAACAAGACAAAATGTGTGTAGACAATACAAGTTCTATGCCAAATACCAGCCTCATCCACCGCAGCTGAGGCCCAGGGGGAAACCTAGATGGTCACCATTACCAGGCTGAAAAAACGCACCCCAAACTGTCCCTCCCCATAGTGATCTATTTTTTTCTACTTACGTACATGACATTCCTGAGAAAAAAGAAGTAGAACTTGGTTACAGCCATGCAATTTAGATAGACACTGAGATACCACCACACATTTACTAGAAGGGATACAACACAAAAGCACGAGCATAAGAAATGCTGGTAAGGATGCAGTGCAACGGAGACTCTCATATACTGCTGGCAGGATGGACAATGGTACTATCAAGCTGCAAACTCTAAGACATAGTCTAAATCCATTAAAGTACACCTATTATGTGATCTAGGCATACCATGCCTCCATGTTCACCCAAGAAAAATAAAAATGTATGTCCACACTAAAACTTATACAATAATGTACACACCATGGGAAAGAATGCAGATATGAGCAGAAAGAGGAAGAGAAAATGCAAAGTTGTACAAGGAAACATGAGTGAAGGGATGCATATGCACAGTATTTTGATTCTGGTGATAATTTAGCAAATATATATACAAACGTCAAGACTTATATTGTTCAATTCAAATTTGCAAAGTTTATTTAATCTCAATTTTATTTTCATGAAGCTGTTACAAAGTGTAAGATACAACAATATGTGGGGCTAAAGGAACATTTATAGTGATAAATCTCAAAATCCAGAAATTTGTGATAAAGAAATACATCTCAAAATAGTGAGGGAAAATTTGTAATTCAATAACAAACCAACAGAAATGAAACAATAAAATTGAAGTCTGCGGGTGATAATAAAATAAATAGAGAAGATTTTTTAAAAAGTTTTGGACATTCCATTCCAGCTGGAATTATTAAGGGGAAAAAAAAGATGAAGAAGCATCAGCATATATTCAATATCAGCAATGCAAAAAGGAAATTCTCATGCCATTTCTTAGTTACACTTATAATTATATAAACAACTTTATCCTAAAAAGTTTGATGCAAGAAAAGAGAGAATACCAAGGAAACATACCCTAATAAACAATAAAACTTAGAAAATATCAATTGTCTTTTATCGTGCAAATAAACTGGGTCTATAATCAACTATCTTCCCATAAATGAATACTGCACGCTGGCGCCTGAAGTCACGAACTTTCCCATATAATGGAAAAAAAAGAAATACCAAGCCTTTCCAAATGATAGAAGTAGTAAAAATGTTACCAAGCATTACCAAAATGCTTTATAAGACCCCTATAAACTTTACACCAAAATGATAAGGAACATAAAAAGAAAATCTACAGTATATATCCCTCATCAAATCACCAAAGTTCCCAATTCCCTTAAAAAACATAACTTACAATTCAACGAACAAAAACCAAAGGTACTTTAACTGTAATAACCCATGCACATACCGCGTTTAAACCAAGAATGAACTCTAGTGAGAGAAAAATATCAGAATCAAACAACTATCACCAAAAAAAGGGAAAATCATACTACACAATAAAAGCAATATAAACCAAATTTACCAACAAGTCACGATTTTTAAAAAAGCTTAAAAACTGCAGCAAATACCATCCCCAGTGATAAAATACTGAAAATCTCCCTCTCAGATAATGCACTGAAATTAAACAGCAAATTTATCAAGAGTTTTAGATTCCATACAGTTAGGTATTAATATATTCTTCTCAGAACAGAAATTGTTACTAACCTTTTTATATACATCATAAGATATGGCACAAAAACCCTTCAGAAGGTTGTAACTTTAAGGCTTTTTTTTCATATACTGATCAGATAAAACTCGAGGAGATTTTAATCCTTATTGTTGTCATCTTTTTACTTCCATTATGGTAACAGTGACCCAAAAATGTAAGATAAACTTTACTATACACAACATGTAATTCTAGTAGAACTATAAAAAGATCATTATTTATAACTGATTTCCTAATGATCCCTCTTTAATGACGTTAGTAAGAGTTCAACTTCACAAATTAAATTATTTTTCCTCAGGTGTTCTATTTTTATTCCTTTTTACTTTCTCTTTTCTAAATCTTTCTTCCTAATGTCTTCTCATTCCATACTACTTCAACATAAGAAAGTGTAGATCCTTTAAAAATGATTACTAATATGTTATCAGAAAGCATTTTTTTACTTAAATCTTTAATTACACACATTACCTCAGTCCTTTCAGGCTGCTATAACAAAATACCATAGACTAAGTAGCTTATAAACAATGGAAATTTATTTCTTTAAGTTCTGGAGGCTGTGAATTCTACATCAAGACACCAACAGATTCAGTGTATGGTGAGAGCCCGTTGTTCTGATTCATAGATGATCATTTTCTCCCTATAACATCACATGGATGAGAAGGTGAAGGAGCTCTCTGGGGCATCTGCTTATAAGCACGAGTCCTATTCATGAGGGCTCCACCGCCATAACCTAATCACCTCCCAAAGGCCCCACTTCCTAATACCATCACCCTGGGGGTTAGGTTTCATCATATGAATACTGGGGGACACAAGCATTCAGTCAGTATGTATGGTATATATACAATGTAAGATTTTCAAAAAAAATAATGATACATAACCCTTTCCAGAAGTAACTGTAATTAGCTGAGAACTGTGTATATAAACAGATGTAAATATATACACATATTAACATGAATATATTTATATAACTGTACACATATTTGCATATAATTTACCATGTGATTTCATTATTAGCAATATACCTTAAAGAGGTCTTTTGTAACATCTAACTAATATGTAATAACATATACATCTAATTGTAAAAACTGAATAGTATTCATAGTACACACACACAGCATAATTTACCAAAAAAATAGCTAATTTAGGGGCATCTAGGTGGCTTAATCGGTTATCCATCCGACTCTTAATCTCAGCTCAGGTCTTGATCTCAGGGTCGTGAATTCAAGGCCAGCACTGGGCTCCACGCTGGGCATGGAGCCTACTTAAAAAAAAATTACCTGTTTTGACTGCATCCATACTTTAATGCATATGTGTGAGTACCTGTATATGATATAGACATAGGAGGCAAATACTATGTAAACTGTATTAAATATGTAATTGTGCAAAAAAATACCAAAGTATTTTCTAAAAACCCAGTTTTTATACTCCTTCAGCAACTTGGAATCGAGATAAAAAATAATGTACTTATTAATTCCACTTTTTGAGTACTTTTATCATTTCCTAATTACTGGACTACCAACATTTTTATCTATTAAGACCATAGGTAGATACAGAGACAGAGAGATACACAAACACTCATTGCTTTCATTTATGTTCTTTATATTGCACGGTACCTAATTAATGATGATATGTATTATGTTTATATAAATCATTTTGCATGTCAAATATATGTTGCCAAAACAGAATGGTGTTTTGTATTATAGGAAATAATAATATATTAATATCAAAAGTAAGGAAATAAAATTCTCAAGGAATACTAATTCCTTGAAAAGCCACCTAAAATAACACAAAAATATATAGGTTATAGTGTATTAATATGTAACAAATTACCACAAAACTTAACTTCTATAATGTACTCCATATTAACTTATCTGTTTTCCCACAAGGCTGTCTCTCAATAATGTAATTACAGCACATGGCCCACACCTGGCACGTGCTGAGAACTGAAGACAGATTTTTGGAATAAATGAGATAACTGGACTAGAAAAAGTTAAGCAAATGACAGAAAAGTGAAATCTACTGCTTATGTAGATCACTGAGTAAAAAAAAAACTTCTGGGAATCTGCTTCTAAGGAGGTTCCCCTATTTCTCCTAAGTACAACCCCATAATGTGGTGGTGGGAATTAAATGAGATAATGTATCTCAAGTGCTTGAGCTGCACACCACGGCAGCTCAATGGAGAGCATCTATCGTTAATATCACAGAAATTCCTTGAAGGCAGACCCAAAGCCCTACACTGTTGGCCTCAGCCTCAGAAAAAGAGTATGATCCAAACACTTCGTCCTCCTTCTCAAAAGCTGTATGGATGTCTCTTCTCGGCTGTGCCCAACTGGAACAAATCAAATCTAATCTGGACCATTTACTGTTTGGCACCATTTTTAAAACTAATCTCATCAGTTTTTATTTTATTTTTCTAGTTTATCCAAACAAGCCATTTTTAGAGGTTAGTGACTTTAAGCCAGAGCTGCCAATAAAATAGACTTAACTTGAAAACAACAGGATCCTTCTGAAGAAGGGACCTCAGGATCCAAGGAACAACACAACAGTTGCCTCCCTTTCTTTTTTTCCTTCCTGTTTTGTTTTGGTTTGGTTTTGCTTACGCATTGCAATGCTAGAGCTGATAAAATCTAGCATCCTGGAAATTCCAAAAGGGTCAGATACAAGAAGCCCCAACAAAAACCTCCTTTTTATAGACTAAGAGCTAGGAAAGGCACAACCTAACAGGACAAAAAACTTTTAATCAGCAGCCTCTCAACTACAGCCAAACACCTCCTTATCCAGGTCAGCAAATGCCCAATGGGAAGCCTAGATTTCCACCCTCACCAGGCTATAAGGAATCACTGCAAAATGACCTCCAGTGTTGTCAGAGATGGTTCAGTAGACAGTGGAGACTTTCATCCTTGATGGATGAGGAAGATCACTCCCTGAACAGTGGTTTAACAAATAGCATGTGAAGAGCCTCGACTTCAACCTGCCTGAGCCTGTGAAGTAATGAAGTACCTCTCCTCTCCTTGCTGGGGTGGTGACAGAAGACACTTGGTAGAGACTGACTGCTATGGACTGAATTGTGTCCTCTCAAAATTCTTATGTTGAATCCCTAACCCCCACTGTGATGGTACTTGGAGATAAGGCCTTTGGGAGACAATTAGGTTTAGATGAGGTTACGAGGGTGAGGTCCTCATATTAGTGCCCTTATAGAAGACACCAGAGAGGGAGAACTCTCTCTGCTGTGGTCTCCCTGCCCCTCTTCCCCCTCTCCTTCTCCCTTTCTCTCCCTCTCTCCATTCCTCCCTCCCCCGCCCTCCTTTTCTTTTCCTCCCTCTCCTTCTCCCTCCTTCCTTCTCTCCCCTCTTTCTCTCCCCCCATCTGTCTCTCTGTCTCTTAGCCATGTGAGGACACAGTGAGAAGGCAGCCATCTGAAAGCCAAGAAGAGACTTCTCACCAGAACCCAATCATGCTGGCACCCTAATGTTGGACTTCCAGCCTCCGGGACTGTGAGAAAGTAAATTTCTGTTGTTTAAGCCACCTAGCCGATGGGATTCTGTTACAGGAGTTCAAGTTGGCCAAAACAATAACTTTCATCAAAGCCAAGAGGAAGGCAGAAAAAGGAAAACAGAAACATAGAACAAACAAAACAGAAACGGCAGACTTAAGCTATAGCATATAGATAATAACACAAATGTAAATGGGATGCATACATGAATTAAAAGACAGACATTGGTAGAGTGGATTAAAAAATCATGACTCAACTATTTGTTGTCTACAATAAACTCATTATTTTAAATATAACAATAAAGGCAGCCTAAAAGTAAAAAGATGGATAAATATGCATGTTGGTAATAATCAAAGCATGCAAAAATGGTTATATTGACACCAGATAAAGTAAAATTCAGAACCAATGTAATTCTCAGAGACAGAAAAGAACTTTATATAATGATCAAAAGGTCAATCCGGTAAGAGGACATAGAATTCCTAAATGTGTATATTCCAAATAATCTTTCTGAAAAATATGTAAATATAAACTGATGAACATGAAAGGAGATATATAAGATATATAATTATAACTGGGAATTTCAAGTGCCCTTTTGCAACAACTATAGAAAACAATTATAGAATCAGCAATAATAAAAAAAAAGATCTCAATACCACCATCAACCAAGAATATCTAATGAAAATTAATAGAACCAGCCCCTCAACAGCTGCAAAGCCATGAAACATGCACCGAAGTGGACCATATACTGGGACATAATATATCCAAAAAAAAACCCAAACAGACTAATATCCCCTGAATACAGTCACAAAATCCTTAATAAAATATTACCAAATAGAATTCTGTCATACATAAAAAGATTACCTACATGACCAAGTGGTTTTAATTCCAGGATTATCAGGCTGGTTCAATATTTGAAAATCAAGCAATGTAGTCTACCATATTAATAAGCTAAAGAAAAAACATAACATGACCTCATCTATCTATGAAGAAAAACAAAAACTAAATTCAACACCCATTCAGGATTTTAAAAAACCCACAGAAAAATACAGAGGAAACCATTTTAATCTTTATACAGAACATCCACAAGAAACCAACAGATAACATTTTACTTAAGCCCTATACTGGTGAAAACCTGAATGCTCTGTCCCTAAGTTCAGGAACAGAGCAAGTATGTCTCGTTTCCCCACTGTTACTTAACATAGTACTGGAAAGTAAGTGAGGGATGTCAAGAAAAAAAAATAAAAAATAAAAAATAATAAAAAGCATACAGATCTGAAAGGAAGAAATAAAAACTTCCACAAGTAATGAATGAGTTCATCAAGGACACAAGCTACTAGACAAAGATACAAAATTAACTGTATTTTCATATACAAGCAATAAATATTTAAGAAACCATATTAAAACTACAGCAAAATTTATAATTGGTAAACAAAGTGAAATATTTGAAAGTAAATCAGATGAAACATGTAATGGCCTTCTATGCTAAAAAGTTTATGATGATGATAAAAAAAATCAAAGCAGATCTAAAGAAATGCAGAGACATGCCATGTTCATGGATGGGAAGACTGAACATAGCGAGATTTCATTTCTCCTCAAATCAATATACTGGTTTAATACAATTCCTAACAAAATTATAAAAAGATATTTTTAAAGATATAGACAGGATGATTGTAGGATTTATACGGAGAGACAAAGGAACTATCTAGGATAGATAAAACAACTTTGAAAATGAAAAATAAAGTTGGCAGAATCACAATAGGCAACTTCAAAATGTATTGTAGCTACAGTAATCAAGAAAATGTGGCATTGGCAAATGGATAGACACTAAATCTATTTAACAGAAAGAGAACTATTTGTTCACAAACCAAACCACAATGAGATACTAGCACACACCCATTAGAAGGGCTGCAATGAAAACTAATGACCATAACAAGTCCAAGGATGTAGAGCACCTGTGACTCTCATACCTGCTATGCTAATAGGGAATAAAACAGTGCAATAAGGGTGCAAAACACTGACATTTTCTAAAATAAATGAAAGATACACATCAGGTAATGCATACATACCATTTTGTGGACGTTTATACATGAAAATAAAAATACACTTACAAATGTTTCTACAGTAACATAAACATCATGGGGCACAATCAGGAAAGGGAAGTACAAAACTTCACAACAAAACTTGAGTGCAGTCATGGATATATACGTTATCTTGCTTTTGGTGATGGTTTCACAAATGCATATTATGCACATATGTATATATATATATGTATGTATATATATATACATAAATATACATACATACATGAAAAAATTGTTTAAAATTGTAAAACATATTTATATTCCATTATACGCCAGTGAGCCTGTTACAGAGTGTAAAGTATACAAATATATATCTTAAAAGGACATTTATAACCAATAAATGCAAAATATACTCCTGAAAATTTATGATTTGATAATATATCACAAGATTTTGTTTAAAAAGCAGTAATTTCATACCAAAAATGTACAGAATAAAATATTGAAGACTTCTGGTTTCTAGTTGACACATTAAGGAGCTTAAAGGTCCTTACTCTCATTCTCACAATAAGGAAAAAGCTAAACAACACTGAAAATCAGCAATTCTTAACCATCAGAGAATGGATTTTGCAGGACCAAATGCTGGCCCCCTAATACTGGAGACACAGGCAAATACAGAAAATCCCAGCTTACTGGAGCAGAAGCCTAGAAGCAGAGGCCCAGTCGGGACACCTGGGTGGCTCAGTCAGTTAAGCGTCTGACTTTGGCTCAGGTCATGATCTCACAGTCTGTGAGTTCAAGGCCCGCATTAGGCTCTGTGCTGACAGCTCAGAGCCTGGAGTTTGTTTCATAAAATAAATAAAATAAATATAAAAATAAAATAAAAACATTAAAAAAAAAAGCAGCAGAGGCCCAGCACTGAAGCCAGTACCAAGGATATTTTACAATACCAAGGATACTTTACAATGGAAAGAAGTGCACATCCCAGACCTTATTAAAGAAGTCTCTAGGGAAACTCAAAGACAACAAGGGAGACAAAACAAGGACACCGAAGGAAATTTTATCCTGTGACACCTACAGCTACAGCTAACAGTAAACCATCCAGCTCTTAACCAGAGAAACATAAAACCTGACATTATAGGTCTATTTACCTCAGTTTTTTTAAGCCCAATACACTGTGTTTGCCTTTCAACAGAAAAGTACAAGACATGTTGAAGGCAAAAAAATAAAATAATAATTCGAGGAGACAGAACATCAGAAACATCAAACCTAGATTCAGGTATGGCAGATATTTTAGAATTATCAGACCAGGAATGTTTAAGAACTATGATTAATAAGCTAAGAGTTCTAACAGAAAAAGGGGGACAACATGAAAAACTCAAAAGGAAGTGAAACAATAAAATTAAGGTCAGTGAGAGTTACATTTTAAATACCGCAGAGAAAATGGACAAATTTGAACATGTTTATTTTCATAAACTTTTAAAAATTAATTGATAAGCCCCTGGCCAGATTGATTAAGGGGAAAAGATATAATCAATATCGGCATTGTAAAGGAAATCCTCACTCCATATCCTAGAGATATATACATAATTATATAAGAAAACTTATGCTAATAAGTTTGATATTATACAAAATAAGAATGTTCCAAGAAAGCATGGCTTAACAACAACAAAACCTTAGGAAATCTCCTTTGTCCTGTATCTCATAAATAAGCTGTGTCTGTATCAAAAAACCCATTTTTCCAATGAATTCCAAGCCCTGGTGCCTAAAGTCATGCACCTTGCATAAGAAAAAAAAAAAAAAAAGACACCAGTCTTGCACAAGCTTTTCTAATACCAGAAACAGTACAAACAATTTCCAAACTGTTTATTTCATGTGAACATTATAAACTTTACACCACAACGGTAAAGATACCACAAGAAAGTGAAAACGAATATTTATAATTCTCAGGAAACCACACCACTCATCTGCAAGAAAACAAACAAAAAAACCAAAAACAACTTATGACTGACAAACAGAACCCAAAGATACCGCCACTATATAAGCTCATGAGCAAATTAGGAGAATCCAAGCATGAATTATTTTTGGATTAACATTTTGGAATGAAATTACATACTTAAACAAATCAAGGACCAGAATTATGTCGCCATCACCACTGATAGTGAGAAACCATATGACAAAATTTACTATGTAGTCACATCAAAAAAAGAACCCTGAAAAATGCAGCAAATATAATGATTAATGAAATTTGAATACATTCACCCTGAGATTATAACAAGAGATAAGAATGCCTACTATCACCATATCATTCAGTATCTTAGGACAGTCATAACCAGGGGGAAAAATACCAGATAAAGAGAAAATGCATAAAAATTGTAAAGAAGGACAAGAAAACAAACCACCTTCACTCACAGATCAGACAATCATGTTTCCAGGCTATCGAAAAGCAATCTATATTATAATTGATAAAGGAATTTAGCAAGACTGCTGAATTCCACAGACTTACACCTAAATACATTTTTCTGAGAATAGCAATTCTTACTAACCTTTGTTTATATACCTCATATGAAACAGCACAAAAACCCTACAAGAGATAAGGTCATATTTTAAAGACTTTTTCCTATATACTTGTCAGAGAAATTTTAAGAGTCATTATAACTTTGATTATTGTTGTCATTTTTTGTACTATCATTGTAATAGAGGCCCCCATATACATGATAAACATCACAATATATCTGTTTTTTAATCCTTGTGAAACAACTTAAAGAACATTCATTATTCCAATTTTACTTATGGTTCCTAGGTTAATGATCTCATCAACTAATTAGAGGTGAGCTATTTTCAAATGTTTTACTAAATTATTTTATTTACATAAATTATTTATGGATTTTCTTCTTTTCTAACTCTGTTCTATTTCTGGTTTTAAACACAACTTTTTATCTGTTCTGTACTTTTTCTGAAAAGAAAAAGAAGAATGGATCTTTCCAAAAATCATTAGTGATATGGTTTCACAGGAATATTTCCTTGATTTTCTTCTACTAAGTATCAATTTGACATATGTTCAGTATAAAATTCCCCAAAACTAGAAATACATATCCCTTCACAGAAGTTACCCTGATTAGCAGTGAAGTGTGTATATGAGCAAATATATACAGAAATATTTATATAAGTAATACATTTATATACTTGTACCTACAAAGAACAATTTGCTTTCTTCATTAGCAATATGCCTTTGATATATCTTTTGCAGTAATATAAGATCTGCCTGATTGGGGGTAAAAATTACATAGTATTAACACAGTGTAAGTTATTTTAAAAATAGTTTTACCTTTTTATATCATACTTTTATGCACATGCTTAATAAGCTCTGTCAGATAGAGTCATAGAAAGATGATTACTATATAAATAGGTAGAAAAGTATAAAAAAAACTTTGGTGAAAACTAGCGAATTAATTAAAAAACCCCAGGACTATTTTATACTCCTTGCATGATTGGGTATCAATATAAAAAAGGTATCTTATTAGTGATTTAGTTTCTACTAAGCATTAAGTGTATTTAATGTTAATCGTCAATACATGTTTATTGTTGTATATATCCCTGATGATTTTTGCTAATTCCACTTTTAATTGTAGCTATCATGTCATTATTACTTGAATGCCAAAATCATTGTATATTAGGCCTGTGTACATGCATAAACTCCTGTTACTGTCATTTATGTTCTACACATTTCCTGTTAATGAACCGATTCTGGTATGCACTATATAGAAATCACTTCACCTATAAAATGGTTTTACAAAAAAAGTTATATTTTATACTATATAACTAGAGTGTATATAAAATATTTTACTCGAGGTACTACAAATGCCACTTCATTATTTTATATCAAAGGTTTTAATGCACACTTGGGCATTATTTCATGCATGTCAACATTAGCAATATTTCAGCAATTGTAACAATTATTTTGATATATTGCAGATAATTGTGCTTTAATTATTTTAGTTTATATATAATCTATGTCAACTTTTTGGTATCTTATTTAAAAAATTGGATTTCGGGGCTTTTTATTTATTCTGATTATTTTTTTTTATCTTCGGTAGCTTTTATACTTTTAACATTAGCTATTTTTTATTTTGGCTTTGTTTTCTTGTTCTTATCGATCCAATCAGTTATCTTTTTACTTAAATAGAAAATTTTAGATTGACAAATAGGTACCTAAGTTGCAAATTATATTAGTAAGATATATACTGGATATTGAGATGAAGTATAAGGAATATCAGTTAGGTGAATAAATGTATACAAATCAACTTCCAAAAATCTCCAAGAAATAAGGATACATTGCATATATATCCAGACTTAATGATTTAAATGATGGACTCTTTCTCAACAAAAGCCATGGCAAATCAGACAAAATGCAACAGCATCTTTCCAGTTCTTAAAGAAGAAAACACAAGCTAGAATTCTACATCCTTCAAAATTAACCTTTCAAACTGAGAGTGAAATAAGACAACACAACCACATAAACAAATCTGAGACAATTTTTCCCCAGTCAACCTGTAATATAAATAACTACACCAAGTTCCTCAGGCCGAGGGAAAATGACATCTGATAGAAATAGAACTACAGGCAGGAGTAAAGAGGTCTTGAGAGAAAAAATATTTAGAGAAATACTAAAAGCACTATTTTCAAATATTTCAAAGTCAAATGATTCTCGAAACAAAAATGTAAGTAGCAATGTAAATAAAATCATATGCAAAATTCGTCAGACCAGAAGTTGAAGATTTGTTTATTTAACTGAATGTGTTTTAACCTCTTAACCAAAATTACAAGGCAAGCATAAATTATAGCTAATAATTTCAATAAAACACTTAATTAATATATATGATAAAAAGAGAACAAATGAAAGAGAGAATAAATGGATTGTACTATTATGAAATTACATTTACACAATGTGGTAGACTCCTCTGTAGAAGTAGACCAAAACAAGTCAAGAATTCACACACCAGTCCCTAGAGCAACTATTGAACATAATAACAAGTAGCCTAAGTGATATCCTGGTAGCTACTGCAGCAAAACAAAATACCAACAGCATATCTATACAATATACTCTTGTTTACCTATTTGTTTTCCACTAGGCTATACCTCAATGATATACCTCCACCACGTAATCTGTACCTGGCACATGCTGGGAACCAGGGAAACATTTAGGCGATCAATGAAAACATTTAATTGGAATATATTAAACAAGTAAGGACAGAGAAGCTCCACTGCTTGGTTAGATAATGCCATAAAATTTGTTTTATCTTACTGATATAAAATTTGGATTAATAGGCTTTAGAAGGAAAAACAGCTGAAAATAAAAACATATTTCAAAAGTAGCATGTATGAAGCTGTCTCCCTCTGTTAATGGTAAACCAGCCATTTCTGTCCAATTATCCTTGCTAAAAAAACTAGGAAAGCTAGAAGATATTAAACATTTTGTTTCAAGGCACTGCAAACCCAAGGAAGCAAGCATTGGAAGAAGTCCAAGTGGTGGGACCCCAATTTGGTACCCTTTTTTTCCCTCAAAGCTTTTTTACTGATTCAAAGAAACTGAGAACCCCAAGTCCCAAGAAGATAGTTTTAACTCCAAAAGTTAAGCACCTGACCCCAGCTTTCAACAATCTCACCAACCCAGTGGACAAAAATTGGGTTCATGGCTCAGTGGCCATGAATGGCCCAAGGCCGATAGCAGAAAGGATCTGGAAAATGACCCAAGGACTGATGTGGCATCCTTGATGGGCTAAGTTCCTAGTGTCAATATTAACCAGAAATAGAAAATTCCTTATAAAATATTACATATAGCTCCACAGGGACTAACTTAATGATTGAGATAAGATGAACTACCCCTCTCTGCTTTCAAAACAAAAAGAAAATGCTTCCAGAACAAAAATAGAATCATCCAGAGGTTCCAATGATCTCTACAGTATTTCATACCAAAATTCTAGCACCCAATACAAAATAATTGTATGGGCAAAATATAATATGAAAGAAAGAGTTAGGTTCAGAGTTGTGACCCATTTTCTCCATTTACTGAACACTCGGGACATAAAGAGGTAAGACCTGGCCGCACCCATGCAATTCAGAGCGACAGTGAGATACTACTGTACAGTGGTTCAAAGAACTCCAACTGCAAATCCTAGCCATAACAAGCACAGGCAGATGTAGAATAATGCAACACATCACTGCCGGCAGCATGTAAAATAGTACGATAGCATTGCAGGACACCCTGACACATTCTAGAAAAATTAAATATACACCTCTTATGAGTTACAGCCTTTTCTTTCCTTGATTTTTTTCCCCAACGAACAAAAAGAAAAGTATATGTTCACACCAAGACTTCTTTAAAAGCGTTCATAGCATAAGAGCGGGGGTGGGGGGGCACAGCTTGGACAGAATAGGAAGGGAAAATACAATGTTGAACAAGGAAGCTGGGTGAGAGGGGATGGGAATTTACATTAGCTTAACTGTGGGGATGGTTTCATAAATACATCTCAAAAGAGTATATCTGTCTCAAAACATATACTGTTTATTTTAAAATTGTGCAGTTTATTTTAAATCTATTTTACGTCAGTGAAGCTATTAAAAGTTGTGTCGATGGCTCAAACATGTGCCTAAGGGAAAATTTATACCATTAATGCACAAGACTAAATCTTGAAAATTTTAATTTGATAATATACTTCACAAAATTTGAAAATAAAACAGGAATATAAACCAAAGCCTGGGGGCGTCTGTGTGGCTCAGTCGGTTAAGCATCCGACTTCAGCTCAGGTCATCACTATCCCAAAGTTGGTGAGTTGGAGCCCTGTGTTGGGCTCTGTGCAGACAGCTCAGAACCTGGAGCCTGCTTCAGATTCTGTGTCTCCCTCTCTCTCTGCCCCTCCTCCACTTGTGCTCTGTCTGTCTCTCTCACACACACAAAAATAAACATTAAAAAAATTTAAACCAAAGCCAGAAACATTAAAATTATGATTGCTTAATCAAACTGGAAAAAAAAATTAAATGGTCCACAATACTGAAGAGGTTGTTTTTTTTTGTTTTGTTTTGTTTTGTTTTGAAGGTTAAAGAAACTGATAAACCCTGGCAAGACCAATCAAAAATAAGAAGGAAGGAGGGAGGGGAGAGAGAGGAAGAAGAGGCAGAGGGAAAGAACTAGAGAAGGAAAAGGAAGATAATGACCATTACAATGGTAATTACAACATGAAGACACACATTATAAACAGCAGGAATGCAGAGGTGACTATCACTTTAGATCCTAGATATGCATACATTCTATTATAATCAAATTCATGCCAATAAATTTCATATTACATGAAATCACAAACAAGAAAACACTTAACAAATGGGTAAACTTAAAAGACCTCAAAAATTCTGTACTTACTGTATAAAATGCATCCATAGGAACCTCCCTACAAATGAATTTGATGCCCTGATATCTCAGTTCCTGACCTTTTCCATGTAATTAACAAAGATAAACAGCAAAGGTGCACAAACTCTTCCAGAGGTTTCTAATAGTCATAACATTCTCAAATGTTTTAGGAGACCCTTATCAAGTTTATACCAATAAGGACATTATACATAAAGACTATCAAAAGTTCGTATGTCTCATGACAAAACACGAAAACGAAATAAATAAAATGTAAAAATTTGCCTTACAAACAGAAGCCAAAGATACTACAATTACAATAACCTATGAACAAATGGGGTTTCATCCAAGTAAAGATTACTGTGTAATCATTTTGAAATCAAACCACTTTAGCGAACAAAGGAATAAAATTATGTCACTATCACAATGGACACAGAGAAACCAATTGACATAATATACCACTCATTTATTGATTTAAAAAAATACTCAGAAAGCTACAGCAAATATCCTACCTGATGGTGAAATGCTGAAACCCTCTCCCTGAGAAAAAGACTCAGAAAGGATAACTATTGTCACCAGTTATTTTAGGGAGGTCCTAGCTAGGGTAATAATGCAAGGAAAAGATAAAAGAAAGGAATAATACTGGAAAGTAAGAAATTAATTTGCCTTTTTTCACAAATCGCATGTTTATGTCTCTATACTAATTATCACAAAACAGATCTTCAATAACATACTCTAATCCATAGATTGCTACTGTTAAAAGCAATCCATAGAGAATATATTACAATTAATAAGCAGATTTCTCAAGATCGATGGATACCATACAGTTAAACATAAACACAGTTTTCTGAGAACAACAGTTCTTCCTAAATTTTCTATACATAATTTAAGAAATGGCATGAAACCCTACAGTCCAAAGTCTATTTTTTAAGGTTTTCTCAATATAATTACCAAATAATCTTTAAGAGTTATTATAACCCTGATTACCATTTTCATTTTTTTCTAATATCATGATAATAGATACGCCAGACCACAAAATAAAATTGATATTACACTTGACATTTAATCTAAAAGAAAAATGAAAAGAGCTTTCTTTGTGACAAGTTTACTTATGGCCTCTAGTTCATTGATCTCACTGACAAGTTAGAAATCAGCTTCCAGCTTTTGTTTTTATGTGGATCACAAATTATTCTTTCTACAAAACTTCTTTGTATTTTTCTTACTGTATTTTCCCTTTCTCACTCTTCCAACAACCTTACTTTTTGTCACTGCTTCCAATTTAGGATGGACAAAAAGCCAGCTATGAACCCCGGACCAAACTTCTGGTCAGCCTGCCTCTGCCTTCCCCAGGCCAATAACCTCCAATCAGAACACGCCTGAGGTTTTCCCTTTATCCCCAATGTAAGCTTTTACACTACCCAGCCTGCATTTGAGTCTCTGCCAAATGTAAGCGACAGTGGCTGACTCCCTCACTAAAGCAAGCTTTGAATAAGTAGCATTTTCTTGTCCACCTCTGGACAGTCTTCATTTATTTCCAGAATTGCTTGATTATTTTACTATTCCATTCATTAAGTAGTTTATCATCTCATAAATATTTGAAATATAAAAATTATCCTATATTAATTGTATAGATACACATATACCCTTATAACTTTTACTTACATATGTATTGCCTGATATGAATTTATTCTAGTATGTATTTATATAAATCCTTTCAAATAGAGATTATGTCTGCCAAAATGAATACTGTTGTATATTATACGATTCCTATAAATGCAAAATATTTTGCCATAAGTAGTACACATGATTTCATTATTTATCCAGAGTTTTATTTGTCCTCATTCAATTTCTCATACATGTCAATATTAGCATCAAATTAGAAATGAAAATGATGCTTTTTAATATTTTGCATTGGAATTTACAGAGTTCATTTTAATTTGTACCTAATATGTGAAGATATTTTTATGTATTTTAATGAGAAATAAAAATTGGATACTTGGCATTTGTAAAATATTTATTTACATGAACTTTTTCTTTTTTGGCTTTTGTTCTGTTGTTATTGTCAACCTAATAAGTTATCTTTATTTACCTAAATGGAAAAATTTGCATCAATAAAATAGCTATTAATTTTTAAAAACATTTTATCAGTATATACTAGACATCTATTGGAAATATACAGATACTAGTGATGTATACAAATGCATACCAGCAAAACTTCTGAAAAATAAAGTACCTTACCTACCAAGAACGATGATTTAAATGATGGCTGTGTTCTCAAAAGAATCCTTGGAGAAATGGCAAAAATGAAGCAGCATGTTTCCAATGCTGAAAGAAAAAAAAAAATAAAACTATCAACCCAGAATTCTTTATCCACCAAACCATCATTCCAAACACAGTGAAACAAGACACAGACACATAAACAGACTTGAGCCAATTTGTCCTTGTCCAAAAAATAATCCATAATGCTAGAGAAAGCTCTTCAGGCCAAATGGGAAAAAAAAAAAAAGCTGATGGAAACTACAGAAAGGAGAGATATGAGGATATGTGGAAAAGACTACTTTTTTCTCTTCTTTTTAAAAAGCTGATTCCTCGAAGTAAAAATGAAAAATAGTATTTCTGATGTAGAGTACATAATTTACAAAGTTACACTGAAGCCTAAGCTTTTTGCTTTTAACTAAATATATAATATAATTAAGAAAACTAAAGGGCAAAACTAAATATATACAATCAATTTGAATTTTCAAATAAGAATATTTAAACACAATATTTAACAAAAGAGCAAAAAGGAGAATAAATGAACGGTTGTGATGTTATATATTCATAAATTGGTACTAACTCAGCTCTAAGATCAATATAATTTAAAGATTCATATGACACTTTTTTTTCAGTAACCAGTAAATATAATAGAAACGGCTGGAGGTAACATTCTGGTTGTTATTACACATAAAAAAATTAGCACAAAACTTAATATCTGTAATATTTTCCATACTTACTTCTCTGTGTTCCATTAGAATATACTTCCAGAATATATCTGCAAGTATCTGCATGTAGCTGGTACATGTAAGAAATTAAAGAAACATTTTGGTGAAAGACTGCATAAATAGTTATAGGAGGAAGAATAAAACATATTTCAAAAAAATAGTACGTGCACAACTGTCTTCTTCAAGTAATGGTAGACTAACCATTTCTGCCTAGCCATCCTGGTGACAAAAACTAAGAAAGCTGAAAGATATTAAACATTTTGTTCAAAGGCACTACAAACCAAGGAAACAAGCTTTTTTTTTCAGTTTATTTATTTTTTGAGAGACATAAAGAGAACCCCAAGAAGGCTCTCCACGTTTTCAGCATAGAACCTGATGTGAGGCTCCAACTCACAAATCTTTAGATCATAATCTGAGCCGAAATCAAATGTAGGAGGTTTAACCGACTGAGCCACCGAGGAGCCCCAAGAAGCAAGCATTTAAAGCAACTGGACCTCAGAGAAGAAGCCCAGGCAATGAGCCACACATCTGGGAACTCTTTACCCACAAACCTTTTGCTGACTGCTAAGAAAACAGTTACAGCTGCTATACTAAGGAGCTCAACAGTGCTTCCAGCAGTCTCACCAATGCAGGGGTCACAGATCGGGTTCAAGCCCATCGTGGCAGACAGGATATGGAAAACCCAGGGATTAATTTAACATCCTTAAGGGTCTAAGCTGTAAATATCAGTATAAATCTGAAATAGAAAACTACTCACAAAACCTGAGACCCAGCTTCAAAAGGCTGGATTGTAATGGATTGTAATGAGACGAACTTCCCTACCCGACTGCTGCCCAGAATCAAAAGAAAATGCTCCCTGAAGGAAAATACCATCCACCAGAACCTCCAATTACCTCTATATTAGTTCATATATAAATTCCTACATGCAAGAAAAAATAACTATACCGGCAAAATATGAGTGAGAATGAAAGGATCAGCAGCATCAGGACTACGAGCCATTTTTTCCATTTACTAGAGATTCCTGGGGCACAAAGAACAATGATTTAGTTGTATCCATGCAATTTACAGTGACACTGAGACACCACTGCATATCTATCAGAAGTACTACCACTGGGGCACCTGGGTGGCTCAGTTGGTTAAGCGTACCACTTTGGATCAGGTCATGATCTTGGGGTTCGTGAGATTGAGTCCTGTATCAGGTTCTGTGCTATCAGCACACAGCCCACTTAGGATCCTCTGTCCCTCTCTCTACCCCTCCCCTGTGTGCACACATTAGTGCATGTTCTTGGTTTCTTAAAAATAAATAAACATTCAAAAAAAAAAAAAAAAGAAGTACTACCATTAAAAATACTAACCAAGGGTGCCTCAGGGTCTCATTCAGTGAAGCTTCTAACTTTGGCTCAGGTCATGATCTCATGGTTCCTGGGTTCAAGCCCCACACAGGGTTCTGTGCCGACAGCTCAGGGCCTGGAGCCTTCTTTGGATTCTGTGTCTCCCTCTCTCTGTCCTCTCACTGCTCATGCTCTCTCTTTCAAAAATAAGCATTAAAAATTATTAAAAAAAATACTAACTGTAACAAATGCCAACAGGTGACCTAGAGTGATAGTGCCACTCGTATGCTGCTGCTAGTAGGATATAAAATCATTTAATCAGATTACAAATTGCTTTGGTAATTTTTTAAATATCTTTAAGATACGCATATCATGTGACTCAACCATTCCATTCCTTGATGTTTATCCAAGAAAAATGAGAGTGTATATGCACACAATGAATTGTATAAAATGTCCATAATATGGAAGAGAGCAAAGGGCTCAGGCAGGATCGGATGTTGGGAAATCCAAAGGTGCAAATGGAAACCTGGGAGGGGGATGAATATGTTCATCATCATAACTGTGGCTATGGTTTCAAAAAGATATACATCTCTCAAAACTTACATTATTTTAATGTGCAGTTTACTTTAATCCAACCATACCTGAAAACTAAGCTATTAAAAATGTGTGGGATCTGGAAAACATGAGTCTAAACAAACCCTGTAGTATTAAAAGTGAAAGATGAAATCCTAAAAATTTCAGATCTGATAATCCACCTCAAAAATTGAGAACACAAGAGTTGATTTAAAGCAAAGGAATAATAGAAATGAAAGAAAATTAAAACTAGTTAATGAAATTCGGAAAAAAATTCAAAGTTAAGATCAACAAATCTGAAAGCTGTTAATTTTTTAGGAAGGAAGAGACTCAGAGATCATAAGTCCTGGCAAAACTGATCACACACACAGTCACACACAAAGACATACATTACCAATACCAGGAATATAGAGTAGATCGTCCCCGTAGATGCTTGAGACCCTTACAGAATATTTTAAGTTACATGACAGGATGAAATTCCAGAAAAATACAGGGTAGCAAAACAAGAAATTAAGAAAATCCTGTATGTTTTAATTAAATTGTATCCATAATGAAAATCTTTCCTACACCTGGTTTCTGTGGCCTGAGGACCAATTGTGTGAACTTTTCCATGAAATTCATAGGTGAATAACACCAATCTTGCACAAACCTCTTCTTCAGAACAGAAAGGAGTGAAAACACCAACCAAAATACTGAATGAGATTCCTACAAATTTTACACTAAAGTGATAACGATGTTCTAAGAAAGAAAAAAAAATCAATGGTTGGTATACATCATGACAAATGAAGAAAAAGACCCTTATTTTTGAAAAATGGAATTGAAACACCCTTCAATTATAAAACCCCATGAATAAACTGGGTTTAATCCAATAATTAATTCTTACCGGCTTAACTTTCTAAAATCATATCTCTCTGACAAGAGACAAAATCAAGCCACTATCACAACAGATACAGAGAAACAATTTGGCAGATTTTCTATCCAGTTAACCAGTTTTTAAAATTCTCAGAAAACTATAGAAAATATCATAATTACTGATACAATATAGAAAAACACAACCTGTGATCAGGATGGAGGCAAGGATGCCTACAGTTCTCATCAATGTTTTATGGAAGTCATAGGCCAATAATGGAGGGAAAAGTTAAAAATGCATAAATGATTGGAAAGAAATAAATGAACCCATCTTTATTCATGGACTGTATGTTTATGTTTCCAGAATATCTAAAAACAATCTACATGTAATAAATTAGAATAAACAACTGCGTTTATCATTATGCTGGATCCTATATAGTTAAATCTAAACACATTTTTCTGAGAACAGCAATTCTCACTAAACATTTGTACACATCATAACATGAAACCCCTATCCAGCAAGATTACAGTTTTAAGTCTTTTTCCATACATTGATCAGATAAAAATTGAGAGGATTTTAGCCCTAATTACTGCTGTCATTTTTTCTGATATCATGGCAACGAAGGCCGCTGAATACTAAACTCGACATTACACTTGAAATTTAATCGTAGTAGAACAGTAAAAAGAACAGTCTTTGCAACAATTTCACTTACGGTTTAATGATTTTAATGACTAATTACAGGTCACCTTCTTATAAATGGTTTACAACTAAGTTAAACTGTTTCTCCATGTAAATTTTCTTTATTTCTTCTTATTATTTCTTTCTTATCTAGTAGCTCCGTTCTAATTCTTGCTTTAAGCATAACTTCGTACTGTCCTGTGCTAACTTTAAAAACCAAAAATGTAGATGGGTCAAAACAATCATTAGTAATATGCTATCATTTGACTAATTTATTCCATTGATTAAAAGTAAGGTGTGCGTTCAGTGTAAAATTTCCAAAAAATGCAGATACATATGCTTTCACAGAAGTAACTAGGGTAAACAGTGGAGTGTAATTTAACACATATACATACAACTATGCATTTGCATAATTAATCTGCTTATATACTTATGAACAAATGTGAAATAAATTATAATTTGCTTGCTTTTTAATTAAAAATATGTCCTGGAAATATCTCCTGCAAATATTTACAATCTGTCTGGATGTAAAATCTGCAGTGCATTTATAGTATGAACACAATATAGTCTATTGAAAATAACTGTTTTGCCTTTTTATATCTATATTTTTACGCATGTGTGACAAGTTCTGTCACAAAAAGGCAATTACTGTAGAAAAGAGGAGGCAAATTTAAAACATCAGTAAAAAATAGTCAATTAATTTCCAAAACCAAGTACCTCCAAACTCTCTATCAATGCATAGAAAAGTTTATATCTTGGTGTTTATTGAATATCCACTAGGTATTAAGCTTATTGTATACTAATTGCCAATTAATACTTATTTTATACATAGCACATATGCATTTTATTAATACAATTTCTTAGAGTATACATTTTCACAATTATTTGAATACCAAAATTATTACATATTAAGTAGGTGCATATATGTATATGTGTATATACATATGTGCATAAACTTGTTACTTTCATGCATATTCTATATATCCCCTGCTACTGAATTGGTTCTGATATGTTGTCTATATAAATCATTTCACCAACAAAGTGTGTTTTCCAAAGCAGGATTTTATTAAACATTACATAATTATAGTAGATAAAAATATTTTGCTCTAGGTAATATGTGCCATTTCCTCATTTTTTATTAAGAGCCTCACAGTTTCTCATCCAGTTCAGTGTTAGTATCAGAATAATTACAGCGACAAACCATTTTGATATTTTGCTGACGAACGTGCTTAATTGTTTTAGTTTGCATATAATCTATGCAGGTATTTGTATGTATTTTAATACGAAAATGATGTTTTGCCTTTTGCTATTTTTCATATGAGCTTTTTAAACTTTTGCTTTATTTCTTTGCTATCGTCAATCCAATAAATTATCCTTTTATTTATATGAAGGAGAAATTTTGGATTGACAAAACAGAAATTTAAATTTTAAAATATATTAGTAGTAAACTATATACTAGGCAGTTATATGAAATATAAAGAGTATTAACGAAGCGTAGAAAGTCGAAACCTCTAAGAAGATACCTTACCTAAGCAGGAACCAGGATTTAAAAGAGGGCTGCCTTCTCAACAGAATCCATAGAGAATCGGAGAAAACAGAGCGGAATCCTTTCAATTCTGAAGTAAACAATGAAATCGTCAGTAACATTGTATAACCAATAAAATTATCTTTCGAAACTGAAAGCGAATTAACACGCCACTACATAAGCAAACCTAAAACAAGTCGTCGGCGGACAAGCCAATTTACGTAACTAACGGAAGTTCCGGGGGTTGAAGGGTAAGAGCTCTTCGTGGAAACTGAGAATAACGGAAATGCACGAAGAGCGGTGGGAGGAGGACCAAGATGGCGCCCTCTGCTGGTTGCAGTTAGTAATGTCATTCGACTGCAGTTTCAGCCCAGGAGTTTAATGCAGCATCACAACCGCTGCCTTGCAGTGGATACAAAGTTTTGCAGAGCTTGGCCCAGAATCCTGGCAGGAGCCATACAAACCATCTCTTGAAGGTAAGAGTGTTAAAGAATGTGTGGGCATGTTTTTAAACTGCCACTGATAAAATTCACAAGAGGAATTTAAATTGAATAATTAAAAAAATTCAATAACAAAAGTTGGCACAGAGTAACAGAGAAATAAAAGAAATGGGGAAATAGAAAATGAAGGGCAAGTTGGTCAACTTTAAAACAAACGGGATTAATATTAAATTTAGGAAGACCTAATCACTCCAATAAAATGGAGTTTTTCAGACTAGAAAGAAAGCAAGTCCCAATTATGTGTTTGCATGTGAAGTAATTTGAACTGCAAGACACAGCATGAAAGTAATAATATAAAAATAATATGGCATGTAAAATTAAGCATAAGAAAGCTTGATTTGGTACATGAATGCCAACAAAGCGGACTTCAAGAAACAGTATAACTGGAGATGTCGATGGGCATTTTACATGAAACAAAATCTTATTTTTTAATAATTTTCAGTTCTCTGCTAAAATTCTTAATTTTTTCTTCTTTTTATTTGAGCATGTTAGCCATTTTAATGCATAGCTGACAGTGGTTTTATCCGGTTACCTTGTGTTTCTATTTCCATGATCTGTTGTTACAATTGCATTTTGGTCACATGTTCCTTTTTCCTCTTTATCATCCTTATTTTTAACTGCCAGCCAGAAACTATACATTAAAATCAGAGAGATCATTCGAATTTAATTTCACTCTGAGAAATTACAAGCACTATCATTTTCAGGCATAATTAATCCAAAAAAGATTCAAATGATTCAAAGTTGAGCCTGCTAAGAGTTTGTCAATTTCAGATTCACCGTTGCTCTCAAACCATAGTCTTCAGTATCCCATCCAAACCCAGGAGAATTTACAGCCTCTTGTTCTGCCATCCACCGGACATAGATGCTGATTAGCAAATCTTGAAATCTGATTTACCCTGTGGACTGGTGAGTTTTCTGGAAGCTCTGTACATTGTTTTGCCTCTAAGTAAGGTACCTGAACCTCAAGGGGAAAGGGCTACAAATGCTCAGCTGAATTCTAGGGGTGTTCACTTTGTAAAATTTCTGCCATACCATTGCCCTTTGTTAGTTCTTCAATCTCTCTCTCTCTCTCTCTCTCTCTCTTCCAGCATTTCAAGTTTACAGGTGGTCTGGTTTACCTAGTTAGCCTCTGTCAGTTAAACAGCTAGAATACATAAATGAGTACATATTATCCCACTGACGATGTTTTTTTGGCTCAGTGTTTGTGAGATTCACCCACGTTAATGTGTGCAATTCTGGTTCATTTCTTTTCTTTTCTTCTTTATTCATTATTTGAGAGAGCACAAGCAGGGGAGAGGGTCAGAGGAGAGAGAGAAGATCTTAAGCAGGATCCACACTCAGCACAAAGCGAGGCATGGGACTCAATCCCTGGGATTCTGACCTGAGCCAAAATCAAGAGGTGGATGCCCAATCAACTGAGTCACCCGGGTACCCGTGGCTCATTTATTTTCAAATGATGGATATTTAGGTTGTTTTTTATCAGACAGATAAATAGGTAAAGAAGACTAACTTGGTCAGAGATTGTAATTGGATTGGTAAAACATTTTTGAAATCCTTAATATGTATTTTGAGACTTAATATAGGATAAAGTATCATTAATTAATGTGAGTATAAGAACATGTACATACTCGTTGTCTTAGCCTGCATCTTCTCTAATATATCTCTTTATTTACTTGACTATTTCCACATTAAGAGGTAACCCAATAATGTTCCTCCAACAGATTGACCATAGTTGGATTCAGCAAAAATTTTAGATAGAGGGAAATTAAGAAATGATGTGAAAAAGGATTGATCATCAACAATAACCATTTGCCTTGAAGGAATTTTTTCACCTTAATATCTAGTTTGCATTAACTGGCTGTAGGAAGCAAAACTATTACAAACTAATAAATATTTCTTTAGAAAAATAGTATTTGTAGACAATGTCTGCTTCCAGTAATGGCAGAACAGCCATTTCAGGCCAACCACACTGCTGAGAAAAACTAGAAAAGCTAGATCTTACAGATATCATTCAAAGGCGCCAAAGAACCAAGGAAGAGATGAGATTCCACAGAAGCCCAAGTGGTGAGACCCAAAAGGGGTACCACTTTTCCTCCTTAAGTCATTTACTAATCCAAAAGAGATCGTTGAGGATGCAAAAAGCTATGCAGCTGATCAAGGCTTCCAGCAGGCTCACTGGCCCAGGGAACGCAAATTGGATCTGACTATACGCCAGGGAGGAAAGGCTCTGGAAAACAATCCAACAAATAATTTGACATCTCTGAGAAGATATGCCTAAATGTAACATGAACCAGAAATACAAAACTCACAAAACCTTATGCCCAGTTTCGAAAGGACTCAGTCCTTCATTGTTAGGAGATGATTTGCTCCTGCACTAACTGCTTCTCAAAAGCAAAATAAGATGCTCCCATGGTATTTCATACAGAAAACCTAGTTTGCAATAAAAAATAACTATACATGCAAAAATGAATGGAAAAGAAAGAATTAGCATCAGGCTTATATGATCCATTTACGGTGGATACCAGGAACAAAAAGATCAAGAATTTGGTTATACCCAAACAATTTAGAGTGACACTGAGATACCCCTGCACATCTACTAGAAGGACTACAATTACAAATACTAACCATTCCAATGCATGCCAAGGGTGTAGAACTACTGTGACTTTCATATACTACTGGAAGACCATAAAATGATTCAATTATTTAGAACAATTCATTTACTCTATCTTACTTAAGATGCGATTAAAGCATATGTCCATACACGTATTTGTATAAAAATATTCATTGCCTAGACAGGAGGCCATGCGGAGAATCAGAAGAGGTGATTGTACAGCTCCTTATGGAAATTTTGGCAGATAACAGATATGTTCATTATCTTGTTTCATAAATATATACACATATACAAGTCAGATCACATTGTACATTTTAAAGTTGTACAGTTTATTGTACATCAATTATACCTCAATAAATCTTTTTCGTGTATACATGAAAGACCAAGACATGCATCTAAAGAAAATTTCCTATATTAAATACAAAAGAGAACATGCTGGAAAATTCAGGGTCTGATTGTTTCTCACAAGACTTTAGGAAAAAATGGTAATGTAAAAATGAAGTAAAGAAAACAATAAAATTAAAAACAAAATTTAATGAACTTTAAAAATTGCAAAGACAATATAAACAAAACCAAAAGTTTTCTTTTTTGTAAAGGCTAATGACATTGATAAACACCTAGGAGTATGGATATAGAAAAAAGAGAAGACACACAAAATCTATATTAAGAACATAAGGGCGGCCATCACTACAGATTCTAGAGGCACAGACACAGAATTACAAGCAGTTGTATCAATAAATTTGACATGAGATGAAATGACAAAATTCCAAGAAAAACACACTTTAGAAAAGAAAACTTATGAAAGGAAATCTTGTTAATCATATATTTATTAAATAAATTGAGTCTGTAAAGACAAATCTTCCTGTAAATGAATTCCATTCCGTGGTACTGGTACCTGAATTTGTGGACTTTTCCACATAAATGAGAAAGAAATAACACCGATCTTGCACAACCTCTTCCAGGAAATAAAAACAGTAAAAAATGTCCAGTAAGGTTTAATTTGATACATTTGAAATGTTACACCAAGATGTCAAGTCTTTTATAGGAAAATGAAATCAAAGGGTTCTCTTTCATGAACAAATGCAAAAGAAATGGGGTACTTAACAAACTGAGTCCAAGAGCACGTGTATCAACTGCAATACACATGAGCAAATAATCTTTAATCTGAGAATAAAATCATGTTTCGTATCATTTGGAAATGAAACAAGGTTAACAGAACAAAGGAATAAAATCTTATGATTATCGCAAAGTACACAGAAATGCCATTGGACAAAATTTACCAGACACAATTAAAAAAAAACAAACTCAGAAAACCGAAGCAAATACGACAACTACTAGTGAAATACTGAAAACTTACCCCCTTCAGGTGAGAACAAGACAAGTCTGCTCATCATCACCAGTTTTACTTAACATTTTAGGGAGGCCCTAGCCAAGGCAATAATTCATGAAAAAGATAAAACAAAGGCATAAAAGTTGGAAAGGAAAGAAGGCAATTGCCATATTCAGAGGTTGCATGTTGATGTGATTATACAATTTAAAAGTAATCTATACATAGTGTGTTAGAATAAATTAGTCAATTTAACAAGATTACTGGGCACAACAAGAAAAAAAACTTCAAGTGTAATCCTAAATGCCCAAAAAAAGTAATTAAAAAAATCACATTACTGTATAAATACCATTTAAAATGGCATCAAAGAACATCAAACTCCAAAGTATAAGTTTAATGAAAGATGTGCAAGATGTATACACTGTAAACTGGGCAGTTGTTGAGAGATATAATGAAGACATGAACAATTGGAATGGTATAATACTTCTATGGATTAGAAGATTCAATATTTTTAATATCCCCACATTGAGTCACAAATTCAATATAATCCCAATTAAAATCCCATCATTCCTAATAATGTTAAATATCTTCCTCTACCTGCTAGTCACATAGGTGTTATTTGTGAAAATTAATCAATCAGTAACTTATGACTTGTGTACTTCCTTGCATGCTTGTTAAACTTTGATGAAAACTTATTTGCTAAAGCAAAATGTTGCCATTGTCATTTTTCTTTTTTTAAAAAAATACTCATTTTTTCCCCATGACCAAATGAAAACTAGTTTAAGAAGTTTAAGAAACAATTCAAGCTTAACAGACTTAATAAAAGAAACAGGGGTGCCTGGGTGGCTCAGTCGTTGAGTGTCCGTGTCTTTATTTCAGTTCAGGTCATGGTCTCAGGGTAGTGAGATCAAATCCTGAGATGGGCTTGGTGCTGGGCGTGGAGTCTGCTTAAGATTCTCTCTCACCTCCTCCCTCTGCCCCTTCCTCTCTCCTCTCTCTCTCTGTTTCTCTCTCTGTCTCTGTCTCTGTCTCTCAAAAAAAAAAAAAAAAAGAAAGAAAGAAAAGAAACATTGCACAGTCAGTGTTTCAGATAGCAGCCAAGGATGAACTAGATCTCAAGGATGAGGTATAGTAGAAGATGAAGAGAAATGTGAGGAAAACAGTGATGATAACTAAGAAGGAAAATTGGAAGGGGGAAGAATAAAGAAAATAAGAAGATTTAACATTATTGAGTCCAAAAACATGAACAAATAAGTTTAAGAAAACTTGTGACATTAATAATATCCAGAGGGGGAAAAATAAGCTTCCAAATGATTTATTTTAATATATGGGAATGCTGAGAGAGGGAAAGGGCAACACATCTATCTCATCTGCATAGACATTACTCATCTATAAAGCTAGAGATACGGAATTAAGTAACGTGGAAATCCCCTCCAGCACTTCAAAGTTAGTCCTGCCAAAGAAAGAGTACTGGGCTTATGGGGCAGAAATCCAGTTTTCATTTTTTGTATTTCCATGCCTGTTCTGTAACCTGAGGCAAGTTACCTAACCTTTCAGAACTTCAGTGAGTTCACGTTTAAAACTTTGGTAATATTTGCTTACCTACCCATAAGCATTGCTGTAAGAATCAGACTTGACAATGGGGAGCAGGACAATCTACAAATGAGTCTTCAACCCTGTAAGTCATTATAAAAAATGTATTCACATCATATTACAGACCATGTAGAGGTTTTCATTCTAACAGCCAAATGTGCTTTAAGTTTGCACTTTCTATAAAATGATATTTGCTATATAAATATCACTGAAAGAGTTCAATTTGGAAAAGAGGCACACTTTTAGATATTTGAATTTTAACTGGAGACTGCAAAGCCATGGAATATGAAATCTCTAATAAGGCTCAGATTTATTCAGGATGTAATTTTTATAATTAGAAAGAAAATGTCATCAACGTGAATGTTTAACATTACTTAGGTGAGAATTTTTTTAAAGATATAATATTTAACAATAAAAAAGTGTAACTGTCTATCAAAAAAGCCCTCTGATGTCATGTAGACTGCATAGTCTCAAGAAATATAAAAAATAATTACAGTGATTCAAAGAAAACTATTATTTCTAGTTCTTTCAAGTATTAATATTGTCTGGTGGGGAGACTGTAGTATTAGTAAGTAAAAGGACTTTGTTCTATAATCCTTAAGGCCTGCATTTTCTCCATCCCAAAAAGGAAATGATATTAATCCTATCCACTTATTCTAACTATAAATCCTACTAATAGCATAAATATTGAATGATTATTATTACCGCGAATAGAAAAAAAACGCGAATAGAAAAAAATCTCGGCATCTAGGAGAAATAACATATTTTCACTCTTTTCACTATTTTTAAATAGTTAAGTGGTAGTAAAGCTTATGAATTACTTAAAGAAAGGTATGAATCTTGTTGCTCCTATAAAGTCGTGGAAGGTTTTACGGCCAAGCTGGATTTATCATAAGCCTAAGTAAATGATAAGGGGACTATGAATCTGAATTACTTAGGGCAACCTGACTGGTTTGGCAGAAATGAGAGGCTTGGAGGTTGGAGCTGGAATATATAGAGGAGAAACTAGAAATAAATAAGGGAACTGACAATTTGAAAAAAGAAATAGAAAAAAACTAATGGGAGATATGTGATATTTTAAGGTAATCACAGAAAAGCAAATGACAATGTTCTATTAAAAAGAACTATTAAAGCCAGTAATCAGTCATAACGGCATCTAATCAAGAAGATGAAAATGAGTGCCTTTAGCAGCTGATTGAGAAAAATGAAAATTATGAGACAAATTTTGTCGAGACTTGATATGAAATGCATGGCTTTCTTGCTTTTTGGTTTTCTTCAGATCGTAGCTAGAAACCTTGGCAGACTTCCAAATGCTGGTTGACTTCAAATTATGAACATTCCATATAAGTTAGCACTTCATCCTTTTTGCTAACTTTTTAAAAATGTGTACTTGCTGAAGAGATATTTTGGAAGACAGGCAAATGAATCTACGCCGCTACTCCTTGAATCTTGAACAAACTGATCAGCCACAAAAACCATTCAGACAATGGATCTAAATACATTTTAAAATGTACAGTTTGCTTTATTGGCCCATTGTGTTTGGGCTTTTTTATATATTGGCTTGTGGTACAGGTTATTCTTTCCAGCCTCATCAACTTAAAATGATGGGAGTCATGATAATGACTTTAGTAATATGCTTTCCTTTGTCATGCTTAAATTTTCAGTTAGGCTCCATTAGCAGTCACATTAATGTCTCCCACATCAGGACCGCCCAGTCTTTATCTGAAAGTCCTTTAAAATGGCTTTTCTTTTTAGAGTTTCTAATTCTCAAAAGTATCTCATGTTTTGTTGAATATGTAAAGAAATTCAGTTTGCTTAAAGATTAGGGAAGCGTCACCTTCCTGGATCTGTTTTTACTATCTCGAATGACAGGGTGACTTTTTCTTCATCATCAAATAACCAAAGTTAGCATTTTTGTAGCTTTCTGTACCATTTGTTTAGCAATTATTCAGTAATGTTACCAGGCTCTCTCCTAAGAACTAGGGATTAAATAGTAACTAAACTGAAAAAGTATATAGTTCTTGGAGCACCTGGGTAGCTCAGTCGGTTGAGTGTTTAGCTCAGGTCATGATCCCAGGGTCGTGGGATCGAGTGCTGTGGAGCCTGCTTAACATTCTCTCCCCCCACCCTCCCTCTGCCCTTTTCCTTCTGCTCGTGCTCTCTTCTGCTCAAAAAAAAAAAAAAAAAAAAGTACATAGTTCCTGCCCTCATCAAGTCTACCTTTCATAGGAGAACAGAAATTAAATAAATATATACCAGTAAAATGTCAAATGTTAGTGCTATGAAGAAAAAGTGATTGTCAGAAGCTACGGAAGGTTTGGATGGAATGAGACCTTTCTTCTTTGACTTTGGTAATGTGTAAGTCATTGGGTAATTTAAAGTGCTTTCAGTAGCATAGTGGGCATCCAAATCTGTTAGGAATGTGTTCTAGAATGAATAGAAGTGAGGAAATACAGAGAGCAAACACAGATAACTCTTGAGAGATGCTTTTTCTAAAGGAGGATGGAGGAAAGGTACACAGCTGAAGAGGATGCAAAGCCAAGGAAGGTTTTCTTTTTTCTCCACTAGATGAAAACTTTCCCGGATGCTTTAATAGTAATGATAATAGGGGCGCCTGGGTGGCTCAGTCGGTTGAGCGTCCCACTTCGGCTCAGGTCATGATCTCGTGGTCTGTGAGTTTGAGCCTTGCTTCGGGCTCTGTGCTGACAGCTCAGAGCCTGGAACCTGCTTCACATTCTGTGTCTCCCTCTCTCTCTGCCCCTCCCCCACTCATGCTCTGTCTCTCTCTGTCTCAAAAATAAATAGACATTAAAAAAATTAAAAAAATAGTAATGATAATATAGGGAATATAAATAACAGTGCATAAAGAGTAGGAGATAATTCCAAGAGCAAAGTCCTTAAAGAGAGAAGAGAAAATGGGTTTCAGTGGTTAAACAGAGGAGCTGGCACTAAATAGAAGAGAGATTCCATCCCTCATAAAGGCAAAAAGACAGAGTACGTGATTTAAAAAGCGGGAAGTATGATGAATAAGTATACTCCTAGTGGTATTACCCTGATCACTTCATTTTTTGCCGTGAAATCAAATGAGATCATCAGCAGGTTCTTGGTCAGAGAGCATGTTTGAGATACAAAGAATGACAAGACAGTACCTGTGGGTTTCCTCAAAATCAGATTCTGAGGCAAGGACTTGGTTGTGGGTACTTTATTTGGGAGTTGCTCCCAAAAAGTACAAGCAATAAAGTGGGACAAAACATATGAGAGACAAATATTTATCACTATGCCTTGAATCTTCAAGAACTCAGAGCTATCCACACCTTGGTATCCCCTTTGTCATTGCTTTATTTAAGCAGTCATAATTTCTCAGAGTTTCAGCAATGCTTTTCCTAAGTGTTTGCTGTTGTCTGTTTGGCCACTTAGCAATCCTCATCCACAGAATAACAAAAAGTAGCTTCTCTTTTCTCTCTTAAAATTCTTCAGAAGAAATCTCTTGATTTTGTTACACAGGGCCTCCCATGATGGGCCCCTTACATCTGCATCCTTATCTTCCTCCATGTGACCAAAACACTCTTTTATCTAGTTGCATTATATTAAAGTTCTCTGGCTTTTTACACCTTACAAAAAACAACTCTTAACCAGAATTCCCTCAACCATAGTTTCCAACTGGATAAATGCTGTACATTCTAGCCAAAATTTTTTCTGTCCCTGACACATTTCCTTAAACTCTTGATTTGATTTAATGACTAAATGAGTGCATTGGTAACCCACTGCTAAAACATTTTTTATCATTAGATGATTTACTGTAAACAAACATGTATGCAGATATACATGTATATATACGTATGTAATGTTTTGAATACTTATATACTTTATATACATTTGTAAAATCTTGTGACAAGTTTCTCTTCTCTGTAACTCACAGTATAGAACATTAGCATGATCTTGATAATTTCAGTCGTTTAATGAATTTATGAATAAAGTCCAAACTGTGATACAAATATTGATCAAAGAAGGCTAAAGTTTATAGATCTCTGTGTAAACACAAGACTCATTATGGGTAAAATAATGATTTTTTAAAGAATTAGGTCATAGTGATACCATACCCAGAGCTCATAGAAGGCAGAACCTTTATCATCCATCTTCGAAAAAATTGAACTTTTTTGGATTCTGCAAATGTTAATTATCTACTGAATAAATAGATGAATGAATGAACTCTCATGGTCTGTCATGAGGTTGACTACATTATTGACCAAGTTATTAAGGAAAATCTTTAAAAATATCTTCTTTGACATGGAGTTGAGATTTTGGAAACAGAACAGGACCTTCCTTTTCCACTGGCTCTGTGAATACGAGGAGTTGCCAGCCTATTACTTAGAGAGCAGGATTAAGCCATACCACTGTACAGGACAATTTACGAAAGTTATAATAAGAAAAGGCAAAGCAGAAAGGGATGTTTCTTTGTTTTCAGTGGTGTGACATAAGAAACTCTTCTGGCTTGCTACTTTGAAATATCTTTCTGGTGAGTAGTAGGAACTTCCTGACCAGGATCCAAAATGAGAAAGAAAAAAAGATAAAACTGTATGTCAACATTGTCAAGCATTTTGGGGTGAAAATAAGACAGTCCACTTCAAGGGAGAGAAGAAGTCACTAGTTAATTTTCACAGTGCTTGACCATGGGCAAACCTAACAACTGTCTTAAGAGGTAGGAGAGGGAAGTCAGAGGGTGATACATGTTTTGAAGCTTTGCTTGGATCGTTGAACTAGCACAATAGTTAAAAAGGGCTGGAAACCAGGGTTGGTAATACCTGATTGTCATGTGAAATTATTTAGAAAAATTTTAAAACCTTTTTGACTGAGATCTTGTCTCTCAGAAATTTGAACCTTTCATGCACTGACTTATAAATAGTACATACTTACTGCTTTAGAGATCTGGATGGAAAAAGTAATGCTTCTTGATTATTGGTCAAAAATACCTCCAAATATTTTGAATTACAATAGCCTTTTAAGGTCATTTCCATGACTATTAATATGTGGTATACTCACATCAAATAATTAGGATACAATAATTTTTGTTTAATCCTATGTTACAAAAATGACAATTTGAAGTTATAAACCACAATGAAAAAATATTCTGTGTATGTATGCCATGACAGCCAAAATATGTGATAAAATCCTATCACATCAATTTTCACATGCTGAGACAATGGAACCATACCTTGGCCCTACCTTGTAAGAAGAAAATGATCACTGCCTCATGTCACGAGAAGATGGTGTGTGAATTCCGCTGGTAGGAGAACCATCTCTGGCTACAACAAACAAGCAAGCAAAGGCCTGGAAAAACATTCTTTTACTGAAATCATTGTAGTCTCCTGAAGAGGTTTTAATCAGTTTATTTAAAAAATATATTTTAAAATCATACAAAGTGCTAACACATATAATAGTTACTATAGAAACACTGCATACATGATTGACTAGATAAAGGCATTAAGTAATTTGGGTTTTGCATCAATTATCAATATACAAACCACTACTGTAGTAGAAATCTGTTGGAGAAAGGCTTTAGCTTTCAGTATGAAAGAAATCAGCAAACTTGGTTTTTGCACTAATAAAAGGCACCATGTTATCTCTCTCGCTCAGCAATACTATTTTATACACTACTATTGCCTTAATACATTTAGCCAATTTTTATCATCTGAAAAATACTCAGTCACACTTTCACATTTTTCATTTAATGTTACCATATATAAGGAAGGGTTGAGCATTCCCATGGGGAAAGAAAAAGGAGAGGAAGAAGGAAGTTACATTCATTTTCCTGCACATTGCTGCTTCAGACTTAGCCAAGATATTTATTACAAGTAAGAAACGATGCACTCATATTCTACAAACCTCTGGAACATCTGTACTATAAGATTTCTTTTAAGTTGTCTCCCAAGTAGTCTTAATAACCTCTGGGGTGCAAAATAAGGCCAATAATATCTGCAGTAATTAATTACAACTTTTTAAAAAATTTTTTTTAACATTTTAATTTATTATTGAGAGACAGAGAGAGACAGAGCATGAGCAGGGGAGGGGCAGAGAGACGGGGAGACACAGAATCTGAAGGAGGCTCCAGGCTCTGAGCTCTCAGCACAGAGCCCGACACGGGGCTCGAACTCACAAACTGCGAGATCATGACCTGAGCCAAAGTCAGACACTTAACCGACTGAGCCACCCAGGCGCCCCTAATTACAACTTTTATTTAAACACTTGAGCCACATATTCTGGTCATAAAAGAAAAAATCATTCATTTTATTAAAGAAGAATATGGCCAAAGGGGAAAAAATTCTAGTTTTTTAATCTGAAGATTTTAACTTGGTTCACAATTTCTATCTTTACATATGTATATGTATGTATCTGTATCTATCTTTTGCATCATTGAATTGACCATTATTTTACGTATTAATACAAATGTGAGAGCATATTTTCTATTGCATTAGCAAATGGCATACAGTAAACCATAGCATTTTCCCACCAGGATATAAATGGTATGTATAGACATCATACAGAGAGTATATAAATATGAAAATAGAACATAATTTTCTTATGCTTTTCATAAATTCAATATCCCATCTATATATGTGAGTAAAAATTTTATAAATACTTGAATGTACCATGCTCTCTCTTCTAACTCTTCAAATATGGATTTTCTCTGCCTTGAACACTATCAAGTTCAGTATTGATGTCACTTTCCTCTGAAAACACTTCCCTGCCCCCTCCAAGTCAAGATGAGTGTTCTTGTTAGGTATCCCTGGAACATCCATACTTCTCTGCCATAACGTTTATCAAATGTTGATTTTTTATATTGTTTCTTTTCTGCTACTGAAACTTTTCTCTGTTAAGGCAGTAATTAGCTTATTCTTATTCACCTTTTTAACCTCTGACTCTATGAGAATGTCTGGCACCTAATGTGTTTGAAATAAAATATTTTTGATTGAAGGAGAGTAGTAAACTCAGTATCTAGGAGAATATCTAGAACATAGTATTTGCTCAATAAATATTTGTTTAAACATGCACTATTATCTTTAGAAGAACTGCCACCTCCTGCTATAACCATAAGTTCACTTATGAAGTGGCAAATCAAAGGTTTTATTTCAATTCCCAGAAATTTTTATTCCTAAATCATCAATATGGATCAAAAATGGAAGAATGTATATGGAACTGGATTTTGTAACTGAATCAGGGATGTAACCATGATACTAACCAAGGCCCATTTTTTTGAATAGGAAATGTATAAAAGCATCCTGGAAAAAAAGCAGTGAAATTCTCACATGGCGGCATAATCTACAATACCTTCATCTGGACTCATACAAAGATTTCAGGGATGGTTTTCCAAAGCAGTTTGCAGGATCGGGCTCAGTGACATTATAGGTTATTTTTACCTGTACATATTCTAGTTTGTGAATTGTGCTTTTGGATAAATCCCAGAGCTGAGATCCATAAGTAAACTTGTAATAGGATTGAAGTCTCAGTTGAATTGCCATAAGCTGACCCATTGCCAACCCACTATTCAGTCTGGAATGAATGCTCAGTCAAGCAACCTTCTAGATTTTTAATACATTAGACCTTCTGCAAATTATACTTTAGGTGATATATTTCAAAGAAGGATATTTTAATGTGAAAACAGGACACTAATTCTTAACTGTTTAAAGAATTTCAGTTGTAAATATTGAGTTATACACATTTATGGGTATATATCTTGCAGCTATAAATTATTTGAATTATTCTATCATGTAAAAATAATTTTTATCAAATGTAATGGGCAAAATCAATACGAATATTAGTGTTTTACTTTGTACATACGATTAGTTACAACGACAGATATTTACTCAGTACCTATTGCATTATTAGTAACTTCTTAATAGCAGCTTTTATGGATTTCAATCTTAAATTCACTTTCTTACTCTGCAATTTCAATTAATTCTATATGATCAAGGACTCTAGCAATAAAATGAATTCTTAATTGTACATTAAACATATTATATTTCTCAATTTGAGTCCATCATTCTGGGCATATTCAACAGTTCAACATAAAATTCAAAAACTTGTACTTATTAGTTATATAATGATACAGTTAAATAAAGACACAAGTAAAATATAGAGTGATTTAGGAACACATCATTTATAGATGTACTGCATAGTATGACTCCATGTATGATTTCTCACTCTATAAGATCTGTTCATATTAATCTATATCAGAATCTAAAACTAAGAATAAAGCAAAACTCTGTGGCCTCTTGATGCACAATACGCCAGAATTGCTATTTCAAAATAAGTTACATTTTAACCTTAATCCTGAAGAATAGTACCCATGTTAATACACTAACAAAAACAAAGCTGCTTAATTAAATCACGAATTACTGAATTTATGACTGATTCAGTATCACTTATCCAAGTCCTTAGAAAGAGTTGCTTTATACTTTCTATTGTGGATATCCACTAAAATACCATGTTTTCCTAGTTTCATATTTCACACACTAAAATAACTGTGCATGAAATCTTCTGAAAGGATTCTATTCTTCTGATTGTGACTGGATTCCCAAATCAAGCCATTGGCCCAACTAATTAATCATGTGTAATTTTAAAAGTGTATGTCAGCATACTATTTTCAGGTCAAATTTCAATAGAAATAGGGTTAGCTTCCTATTCCTTATCAGTTTCTTTTTAGTGTGCATCCATGGTGGGCTACACAAGCCCAAACTCCATAACACGATCTGGGATCTGAGAAGGCAAATACTTTATTTTTATAAACCAGCTTCTATCCCTTTACTCCACTCTCACCCTTGGTGTTCATTGACTAGATTAAAGTCAATTTTTCTGTTATATAAATAGTTCCCTTGTTGAAGCTACTGTATAATCTTCATTTTCATTAACAATAACTATTCATCATTGTAAGAATTTCATTGCCAGAACCTGTGCGATTAGTACTAGCAGGTACTTGAAGAGCTCACTGTGTTTATCATTAGTTATACTGGCAAATAGCAAGCAATTCTTTGCATGTCAGTCCCTTATTAGCTACAACTATATCCTCAGATAACTATGAAAACCTTTTTATGTTCATTATTAAATTTTACTACTTAAACCGCAATGGCTTAAAAACAGGATAAAATGATCCTGTCAGATCTTACAACAGGAATCCTAGTGATACATTTCGAAATTATCAGGTTATTTTATTTTTTCCTATTTCTTATATAAGAATATCCAAAGCAAAAATGACTTAGAGAACTGTTTTTATTGGTGGACTCAATATTTTGTTGGCTAAATTTGACCAGGGAATGGAAAGTAAATTGAAATAATATTTCAATACATTTATATTGCCCTGGCATTACAGAATGAGTGTATAACCGTTAGCACTACATACAGTACAAAAAATCCTCAACAATAAATCCGAGCCAAAAAAAATCAGCCCGGATTGAATAAAGGATAAAAAAGAGCATAAACTGTTTCCCATTTTCTTATTTCTCCAAAGTATTCCAAATTATCTCTCCATGGGCTTTTAGAAGATAATGGAGAATATTTTCAAAGCCATGCTAAAGAATAGAATGTCAGTGAAGCAATACTTCAAGAAAAATGGAGTTACCCCAACCTCTTTAGAAGAGCTGGGAGAAAGACAAGAGAATACCCTCTGTTTACAGGAAAGTATTATTTTCCGTAATAGTGGAGATTGTTCCAACTATGTCTGTTTCCTGGAAAGATCTGTGTAAATTGGTTTGATTTTTTTCCTAAAATGTTTGTTATAATTCTCTGGCCAAGCCAACTGGGATAGAAGTTTTCTTTGGAAAATAATTTTCATAGTTTATTCAATTTATCTAGTAGTTATACAACTGACTGTTCAGTCACTTTTGTTTTTGTTTTGTAATTTGGCAACTTCATAAAAATTTCCCAGTTTCATGGTATAGAGTTCGAGTGTCCCCTAAATTCATATTGGAACCTAGTTCTCAATGTGAAGATGTTAAGAGATGGGCCCTTTGGAAGGTGATTAGGTCTTGAGGGTATAGCCCTCGTGAATGGTATTAGAATCCTTAAAAGAAAAGGCTAGAGAGCTCCCCTACCTCTTTCCACCCTGAGAGGACACAAAAAAATATATATTATCTGTGAACCAGGAAGCAGACTTTCACCAGACACTGAATATCCCAGCACCTTGACCTTGGACTTCCAGTCTCTGGAATTGTAAGAAATAAATTTCTGTTCTTTCTAAGTCACTAAGTCTATGGTGTCCTGTTATAGCATTGTTGATAAGCCATCCAGTCTGTATTATTCTGTATAGCAGCTCTAATGGACCAAGATAGGATTCTTCATATTATCATTTCATGATCTCTTTTGATATCTACTGAATTTGTAAAGATGCTTCTATCTTTATGGCTTATAGTTATTCTGTCTTCTCTCTTCATTTTTCTGGCATAAATGATTATCTCCCATTGTATGTTATTATTTTTTTGTTCTGCTTTCGAGTTTACTATTCTTGGTAATGATCTATTTTCCCTATAATTTCATTATGATCATCATTAGCAGTATAATTCATTATCATTGAAATGGTAATTTCCATTATAATCTTGCTTTTGACCTAATGGGTAATTTTAAATTCTCTTTTTTTAAAAAAATTTTAATGCTTTATTTATTTTTTGAGAAAGAGGGGCAAGCCAGGGAGGGGCAAAGAGAGAAGGGGACAGAGGATCCAAAGTGGGCTCTGCGCTGACAGGCTGACAGCAGTGAGTCTGATGCAGGGCTTTAACTCACAAACTGTGAGATCATGACCTGAGCCAAAGTCAGACCCTCAAGTGACTAAGCCACCCAGGCACCCCTCTTTTATAATTTTATCTCAAATATTGCAAGGATTACTTATCTTTTTATATTGATTTCTAACACAGTTATATAGAGAAAAGAGAAAAAAGAAGCTCTGAATGTTTTCAGTTCCTTGAGATTCCTTGAGATTTGCCTCATGATCCACTATATGGTCACCTTTGATAAGTTTTCAATGCATGCTTGAGAAACTGTGTATTCTGCAATTCCTCCTCAAATCAATAAGTATATGAAAGAAAACCTAACTTTAAAAATGAACAAAAGACTTGAAAAGGCACTTCACAGAAGAAGAGGCCCAAAAAGAGGGTGAATATGTAAAGTTTCTAAGTATCATTATTCTTTGAAGAAATACAAAGTGAAATCTTAGTAGGATACTTTTATACACCTATCTAAATGTGTCATTTCACTGTGTTCAAGTTTCCATTGTTTCTGTTAAAATACTTTCTAATCAATATATATATGCTACTTGGACTTTGTAGGAATTTATCAATTTTTAATATTGTCTGCCTTTATCTCTTCAAGTATTTCTTTTGGTCTAACATTTATTTTCCTACTTCTGGGACTCTAATTAAAATAATGTTGGAAGTTCTTACTATATCCTGTTTATCTTACCTTTATCCCTTGTTCTGTACTTTTGTTTTTCTCTCCAAGGGTCTTGGAGTCTTATTTGGTTTTAGAATTTCTATTTGGTTTATCTGAAAATCTACTGCTACTTTTATGTGGTTCCTAGTTCTTTGTCAGGTGCTGACAAATTCTTAGGTGCTTTTCAATTGTCACCTCATTGACATAACAAAAGACACCTCTAAAGCTCTCCTCACTTAGGAAATTCCAAGAGTTTTTTACAAATTCTGTGCCAGAAAGGGGATAAAGACTAAATAGATATATTTCTTAATATAAAACACAGTATCACGCCAGAGGACATTATGCTAAGTGAAACAAGCCAAACACAGAATGACAAATACTGTATGATCTCACGTATGTGTGGAATCTAAAAAACTCAAACAGAAGCAGACAATAGAATGAAGGTTGCCAAGACTGAGGATGGGGGAAATGTGGAAATGTTGGTAAAGGATACAAACTCTCAGTGATAAGACAAATATATGCTGTGGATCTAATGTACAGCATAGTGATCAGTTAGTACTGTATTATATACCTTAAACTTGCTACAAGAGTAAATCTTGAGTGGTCTCACCACACACACACACACACACACACACACACACACACACACAAGATAACTGAGATGATAGATGTGTTAATCAACTTGATAATGGTAATCATTTCACAATGTATATGTATTTCAAGTCTGAAACAATCATCATATTAATTCAAATTAATGAAGTTAAGGTATATCCCTCTTTTTGGGCTCTCAGTTTTTTAAGGATTAGTTTTTTCTAATAGCTTTCTTGAAATATAATTCACATATTAAACAACTCACCCATTGAATGGGTGTATACATGTGTGTGTGTGTGTATATATATATATATATGTGCATAAGTATATTTATATTAAATTATCACATTGTATACTTTAAAAATAATGTTGTACAATCTAAGTATATACAGGTTTCATTTGTCAATCATATCTCAACAAAGCTGGAAAAATATAAAGATAAGATTTTTTGGACAAAAAAAGGTTTAAGTAAAAATTTTTAAATAATTCTCAGGACACAATAATAAAAAGACAAATGACTCAAATAAAAAAAAAAGACAAAGAATCTGAATAGACATTTCTCCAAAGAAGATATAGAAATGGCCAATAAATCATGAAAAGATATTCAATATCATTAGTCCTCAGTAAGAGGACTTCACACCCGGTAGGATGACTATAAAGAAAAAGTCAGATAATAACAAAGATTGGTGAGCATGTAGAGAAACTGAAATCCTCATTCACTGCTAGGAGTAATGCAAAATGATGTAGTCACTTTGGAAAGCAGCGTCCTCAAAAAGGTAGACATAGAGTTACCAGCATTTTCATTCCTAGGTTTATATTGTAGAAAAATGAAAATACATATCCACACAAAAACTTGCACATATTTGTTCATAGCATCATTATGCATAACACCCAAAAGGTAAACACAATCTAGGATTCATCAGCTGATGAACAGGCAAACAAAAATGTGATATATTCATACAATGGAATCGTATTTGGCTACGAGAAGAAATGAAGTACTGATAAAGGCTACAACATGGAAAAATGTTACAAACGCTAGGCTAAGTAAAAAAAGCCAGTCACAAAAGGCCACATGCTGTATGATTCTTTTCACGTGAAAGATCTAGACTAGCAAATATATAGAGATAGAAGTAGAATGGTGGCTGCTTATGGTTGGGACACTAAGGGATGATAGGTAAACAGTATAGGTTTTCTTTTTGAGGTGATAAAAATGTCTTGAAATTTACTGTGATGAGTGTACAATTCTGTGAATATACCAAAACCATTGAATTGTACACATTAAAATTTTTTAGTGTTTATTTTATTTTAGAGAGAGAGAGAGAGAGAGAAAGAGAGACAGAGCATGAGTGAGGGAGGGGGAGAGAGAGAGAGAGGGAAATACAGAATCCCAAGCAGGCTCCAGGCTCTGAGCTGTCAGGACAGAGCCTGTCACAGGGCTCAAACCCATGAACTGAGAGATCATGACTGGAACCAAAGTTGGACTCTCAACCAACTGAACCACCCAGGTATCCCAAACTGTACACATTAAATATATGAATTGTTTGCTATATGAATTGTATTTCAATAAGGTTATTAGGAAAAAAATAATCCTTAAAAAAAAACCTGAGAGCCCAAAGGGAAGGATATACAACAACTTCATTAATTTGAATTTAAAAGGATGGTTACTCAGGCCTTTATGTTAACCTGCATTTTGATTAGTAAATGCTGGTGATATTTAATCCAAAAAGCAAATAAAGCATACACTATAGATATAGAGGCAGGCTTATCCTTTATAGACATGTTCATCTCAGTTTATGTAACCTCAGACCATAAAGCAATAAACAGTTTCACAGTGATGGTTCTTACATGTTCTCCTTCTGTTTAAGTATGTGTTACTTGCAATAACAGGCAATCAATATTACATGGTATAACCATTATCTTTGCTCATTCAATTATTGTGACCATGTTTTTCGATAAAGCAAACTGTAGGAAATACCAATAAACTTGTTAAATTTACATATGACTTAATTTCTATAAATTGATAGTTACAAAAATTTCATTTAGCTTTTCCTCAGGAAGAACTACTTCTAGACCTATAATTGTATAATATACCAATATGGAAAGGCACTAAGATATTCCTATTTTGGTACTGAATAAAACCAAGATCAACTTAGTAAGCACCAACATGGTAACGAAAAGGCCCTTTACAGCTGTTATTAAAGAAAGATAATTGCTGGCTTTGATCACAAGCATTTACATTTGTGAAAGAAGCAGTAGAACAGTTTATGCTCCTCAAGGTAATGCTTTCTGTAAGGCATTTTAAAGCTCTACAGCTCATGTATTATATTTTTTTTAACGTTTTTATTTATTTTTGAGAGACGTAGAGACAGAGTGTGAGCGGGGGAAGGGCAGAGAGAGAGGGAGACAGAATCCAAAGCAGGCTCCAGGCTCTGAGCCATCAGCACAGAGCCCAACGCGGGGCTCAAACTCACAGACCGTGAGATCATGACCTGAGCTGAAGTCAGCTGCTTAACCAACTGAGCCACCCAAGCGCCCCCAGCTCATGTATTATAAACAGGCAATCCTTGTGTAGTTCAAAAATAAAACAAAACATTGAACTTGTCTTTCAAAACACTGAACTTGTCTTTGTGTTACAGCACATTATATATGTATGTATGTATATGTATGTGTGTATATATATATACACATATATATACATTATGTATGTATATATGTATATATATGTGTGCTATATATATATATAAAGCACTGGAATAAAACTATCAGTTTAAATATAGACTGCAATGATGTTATGACTCAGCAAAAATGTTTTAAGGGAGTAAATAGTATACATGAGAGAGAGAGAAACAGAAAGACAGAGAATTATCTGCTCTAAACTTGCTGATACTTGAAAGTAATTGTATCAAGATAAAATAATAGCTAATGACTCAATCAGAAAAGTATACAAATTTCTGAAGATAAAATTGAAGAGATTAAATTTTATTGTCATCTTAATTCGATATAATTGTTTTCTAAAATACTAGCAGATCAGAAAAAGAATACACCACTCCAGAATTCATCATCTTTCTTTTTGTAATTTTAGTAGCAATGCTCATGTGATATATACTTCTATAGTTCTGTTACAGCAACTGTTGTAGAAGAAAAATTAAATTTATAGAAACGAATTAAAATTCACCCAAGACTTTGTATGAATTCAGCAGAAGTCATGGTTGTACAAACTCTACTATATATCACTTTGAATGTGTAAGATCTAAATATAAGTGAGCAGGTGACCCATACAGGTCCTACCTTCAATGTTTGAAGTGACTGAAGGAATAAATCACCTCAGGACCACTTGAGACTAGAGATGTACAAGTATTGCACTAGACATTTTCGGACATTACTCTAGAATTCTTATACATTGATAGGACACAATTGATACAAATGGAAAACACATTTTAAATATTGAAAAGCTAGAATCTTTTACTAAGTGTGAAAATAACATCAAATAGAGGCTCTAATTCTGGCAAGTTTGCGGCCTGCTAAAACTGCTTTTCAATGTTCCTATAGAAGCTTCATTTGACATAGGATTCACCAAGGGCCCATATTGGCTAATGTAATAAATAAATAAATCAAATAAGGTTCTGTCTCAAGTTTCACAACCAAGGCCGTAGCATCAGGCAGCACCCTTTCATTGAACGTAACAGTTGTATCTGGCATTTCTGAGGTGCAAGCACCCTGTAGGATGAGAATTCTCCAGATACAAAAGCTTCTTGCTGTTAAAAGCTCCACATTACTTTTGTTTTATGGATTTTACTGCATCTTCATATTTCAGTTCACCTTCATTTGATGCTCGGGCAACAAGCATGGGAGTTCTCCCAAGACCCGCGGCACAGTGAACTGCAATACAATATCAAGGATCTTCATGAAATTTCTTTTTTACGAGTTTCAAACACTAATCACAAATCTGGCTGGATGGTGGTACACCATCATCAAAAGGCCAGTCCAGAAGCTGGATGCCTTCTTTCTCCAAAATGGCAGTGTGGTAAGCTGCTTCACACACACTCATAATGGGGATAATTCTTTTCTTCTTCTTTTTTTTTTTTAAGTTTATTTATTTTGAGAGATAAACAGAGAGTAGGGGAGAGGCAGAGAGAGAGATGGAGAGAATCCCACGCAAGCTCGGCACTGTCAGTACAGAGCCCGATGTGGGGCTCAAACTCATAAACCGTGAGATCATGACCTGAGCCAAAGTCAGAAACTTAACGGACTGAGCCATCCAGGCGCCCCAGTAACTCTGTTCTCAAGTTGGACTGTGCACAGTAAGAAACCTCATATTCCTGTATGCAATCTCCACAGCAGCGGAGCAGTTCATCCCAGTTATGTTGACATAATTAAATTAAAAAAAAAAACAGAAAGAAGCTGAAGTCTACATCAAAGTACACCAGGTGAACATTTCAGTGAGTTAAATATAAAGTTGGAAGAAATACCAAATGAAATCAAACTTCAAATAAAAAGTGTCAGTGTTTCAGTGCAGTAATACTGAGTCAATGGGAAACGAGTACACTCAGCTTTACCCCATACAGGTCAGAACTCTTGTAAAATGTTCTGTCATTCAGTTTAGTTCTTAAATGTTCCAGTTATTCATTCTTATGGAAACTTCTCAGGTAGTAACAACTCTAGAATTCATTAGTCTATGCAGAGGTTGGACTACCCCTTACTAAGTCCATAAATGTGTGACCAAGAACACCAGAGAACTGAGGGATATGTTTGTTCATTGATAAATGTGGTCTGATCAGACAACGGTCACAAGACAGAAGTGACAGTGCTCAGAGCATAGCTCAGGGGAAAGTGCATCTCTGAGCAGCTCTATTGCCATCTGAGTACAAAACGTGCCATAAGTGATCTATATCCCAAGCCTTCTCTTTCTCTTTTCTCTGCACAAAGGACAAAGGGAAGGTTATGCCACCAGCCACAATCAGGGATCAGGGGATCTCAGCCTAGCACTGACTAGGAGGAGCCAGGCTGGGGTAAAGACATACCTGGAGCATCTCAAAAGAGAAGTGGCAGCTCACATGCCAGAGGTGTTTATTTCTATGGAAATGTTTCACAAATTAGTCTACAGATCTTCCCATGCATCATCTCTAAGCACAGGTCATGTTTCATGTTAATGACCAGTAAGTATCAGTTCCCTTTCTTCATATAAGCAACGAACAAAAACTGATATTAGAGGTCGTCCTGTATTAACATGACAATTTAATAATCATTTAACAATAGAATAATTGGTTATGATGCTGATTATTCTTTTGGAGCAGCTGTTAGGTGGCATCATGACCTAGGCTGACCTAGAAATCATTCGGTTTTCGCCTCCATTTGTTACAGAACTGATGTGTTCTAGATCCAGCCTCTACGGGCATTTCAAATCCATTTCCCCACATATAAGCATAATCTGGTTTCTAAGACTTAAAAAGTTTTAAAAAGACAGAATAAATAACAGAATAAAAATAAGGCAACCAGTCCAAAGGGGAATCTAAACCTTATCTTTAATCTGAAATAAGGGACCAAAAAAGGGATTGTGGAGTGAATAAGAACTCACTTCTTCTATCCTGGAGTGGAGGCTGGGACAAGAGAATACAAATGACCACTGTGTTTTCTGAAAAAGTCCAAAACCCTAAAGGAATTCTTTTCACCATCTAAACTACAGTGGGTGAGAAGGAAGTTCGTTTGGAAAAAGAGATTATGGAAAGATATTATATATTGCATGTATGTGTAAAATGATATCTTATTGTCTTCTCAGAGTGGATAAGAATAAAAACAAGGTATGTCGGTATGGCTGTATTCAAGCACATGGTAAGGGAATGGTAATTCGAAGTTACACTACACTTGCCATATCACAGTGTAATTAACTTCTGTAATTCACTAAATCACTGGAAAATTGCAGATCACATGATTTATATGCAAAGGTATGACTATATGCATATATGCATACATAAACACGCACATACCCATGCATACATTACTTTCATTACATTACATGTATCATGTTAGTTCTGCTTCTACAAACATGTATACTATATATTTCCTTCTCTGAGATGCAATATCCAAATTAGCAATAATTAAAAGTAGACTACCTAAAAAGCCCTTTGTCATATTTACTTATATTTTCTCTAGAAACATATTCCTTTTCCTTTTCTACACATTTTAAATAAAAATATGGAAGAAAAAAATCTTATTTTCAAGACCCATTTTGTTACAACATTTTATAAAATTATGTTTACTATCAGAGCACAGGCATCTCCCCAACTCCTGATTAAAACTCCATGAAATGAGAGAAAATATATGCATTTTAAAATAATGTATTTATAACATCCCATAAAAAATAAAAATGTGTTATTAATGGATATATATAAAGGGAGACAGTGGAGGTATTTCTGAATTAATTCAATAAACATTTATGAAGGCATATAAATATTGGCAAAATCTAGACCTAGACCATTAGAAGTTTGTTATCTACAGGAGGAGTTCTATATCCACATATATAAAACTAAATTTAAAAAATAAAGACAGAGGCATCTGGGTGGCTCAGTAGGTTACACATCCAACTTGTAGGATCCAGCCCTGCATTGGACTCTGTGCTGAACATGGAGCCTGCTTGAGACTCTTCTTCCTTTCTCTCTCTCCCTCTTCCTCCCTCCGTTGCTCTGTCTTTTTCTCTCTCTCTAAAATAAATAAGCCTTGGGCGCCTGGGTGGCTCAGTCGGTTAAGTGGCCAGCTTCAGCTCAGGTCATGATCTCACGGTCTGTGAGTTTGAGCCCCACGTCGGGCTCTGTGCTGACAGCTCATCAGAGCCTGGAGCCTGCTTCAGATTCTATATCTCCCTCTCTCTCTGCCCTTCCCCTGCTCATGCTCAGTCTCTATGTCTCTCAAAAATAAATAAATGTTAAAAAAATTTCAAAAAAAAATAAAATAAATAAACCTTAATTTAAAAAAAAAAAGAAAGGCATTATACCTAGAATAAGAACAAACTGAGTTCAGTGGGGGACCTGAGGAAATCTGTCCAGCATTTGAAGCAGGATGCTAGAACAGGCTTCTCAGACAAAGGAGTGTTTACTCTTTCATACGTTGGTCTTTCACCATTTTAACTGCAACAGGTCTCTACAATAGATGTATACTGTATATGCTTTGATGAAGGTTAAAAGCCCACACACACACAAAAAAAAGCTGACAGCATATGGTCAATGAGGAAAAGAGGCAAGATTAGTAAGGAAACATCATGCAAGTTGGACTGAAATACAACTAAGAAAAAATAAGAAAATTAGCTCAGTAACTGCTCTTTGATGCTCTAGAAAAAAGAAAAGAAACTGGAAACCTTCCGAAATAAAATAGAACCTGCTACATATGAAACCAAAATACTTAATGCTGAATGCTGAATAAAAAAAAACAGTTACACTTAAAAAAATTCTAACACCTATTCAAGGGATTCTTAGAAGTGAAATTGGATTATTTATATAAGATATATTAAATATGAGAGATATTTTAAGATACACTTGGCAAAGAGAAGTATAAACCCAGTAGAAATTATATTTTTGAATCTTTTGAGTTATTTTGATATTTTATTTTAATTTTGGTTGGTGAAGAATAAAAGGTTATACTGTCTTACCAAATAAAAAGTGAAGAAAAGCCTAAGGCTGGATGAAGAGTTTTTTCCCCTCCTTCCATATATTTAGTATATTTTAGAAATTGCTAGATATTTTAGATATCAGAAAATGATTATTTCTCACATAAATTATTAAGCCCTAATCTAGTGAGATTATCATTAAATTTGTTTAATTTGTAAAATATGTCACTATATAAATGGTACTCATTAGATATGATGTAAAATCTTTATTCTCTATTATTTTCTTTAAATTTACTTACTGAGTTCATTTACAAAAATACCTTGTGTGACCCTAAACTCTGAACACTGAAATAAGAATGAACAATTGTACCTGGATCATGGAAAGGGGAACAATGACAGGTATTTTGAAAAGATGTTGATGTAATCATTTTAGACCATCTTGGCAGATAACTTTTTAAAAGAAAACAAAACCCCTAAGTCTTCTTGATAATTTCACTTCTTTTGTCATTTTACTAGATTAGGGGAAATAAACTTTTTTTTTCTTTTAAAGAGGAAAGAGATTCAATAGAATAGAAGAGAAAAAGATCAGGAAGGGGATAATAATCAGGGCAAAATAGGGAAAAAGAAAAAGAAAGAGCATGGGAGAGGTTTGGAGAAATCCCTGTTTTCCTTTTTATCCTGAGTCTTAAAGATAAATGGAAGTAGGAAGAGCAAACTCATTGCCAAATAGCACTCGATGTTAAAACAACAGGATTTAATGTTCTCTGGGTTTGTATTATGAATGGATTCTTTTCCTGCTACTATGGTCAAACAGTTCACACAATAGATGGCCTGTTACCTGACTGTTGCATTAATGTTGTCATGCAATATTCATACACGCAATGAAGAGTGCAAAAAGAATTAATTTTGAGACTCGGACTACCATTAATATTCACACAAAAAAATCTTCTCCATTCTTTGAGAGGCAAAAAAACAATTAAAGTGCCTGGCTGCTAGCATTCATTTGAATTTAATGAGAACAGAGCTGATTTAAACTTTTCCTGGGGACATGAGTTAGTGGTATCATCAGTCCAGGCATATACATTTAGTCATTACATTATGACTAAAAACAGCATTACATACTACTTAGAGTTATGGATAAAATAATACATACTTCCCTCCAATAGCAAATGTGTCTGCCTGGGGCAAAACATAAAGTAAATTGTTAGTCAAGACATCATGATGCCTCTTTTCTTTATATCACAGTTTCAAAGCCTACCTAAAATTAACAATCCTGAAATGCATAATGCTTCATGCTTTTTTAGGAATATGAAAATTTGCACCTATTTTAACATAAATATTTAGGTATAATTGTCATTTAACAAACTGCACATATTTAAAGTGTGTTATTTGATAGATTTTGACACATGTATATACCTATGAAACCATCAAGATGATTAACCCATGCATCATCCCCAAAAGTTTCCTCATGGCCCTTTATAACCTCTCCTTTTAACCCTTGACACTGACCCCCTCCACTCATACGCAACCTCTCTATGCTATTATACATTCATTTTAAATTTCCTGGAATTCTATTTAAATTGGATCATGCAGTCTATACTCTTCCTTGTCAGACTTCTTTCACTCAGTTTACAGGTTTGACATTCATCCACATTATTAGAGGTTGGCTTCTGGCTCCCAAAAAGATATGTTGAAGTCCTAACACCCAGCACTTCAGAATGTGATTTTATTTGGAAATAGGGTCATTGCAAATGTAATTATTTAAGTTAAGATGAGGTCATACTGGAGTAGGGTAAGATCTATTCTACTATCACTGATATCCTTATAAGATGAAGGCATGAGAGGGGTGCCTGGGTGGCTCAGTTGGTTAATTGTCCAACTTGATTGCCACTCAGGTCATGATCTCACAGTCTTCTTTTTTTAATTTTTTTAACGTTTATTTATTTTTGAGAGACATAGAGACAGAGTATGAGCAGGGGAAGGACAGAGAGAGAGGTAGATACAGAATCTGAAGCAGGCTCCAGGCTCTGAGCCATCAGCACAGAGCCCGACGCAGGGCTCGAACTCACAGACCGGGAGATCATGACCTGAGCCGAAGTCGGCCGCTTAACCAACTGAGCCACCCAGGAGCCCCCATGATCGCACAGTCTTAAGACTGAGCCCTGTGTTGGGCTCCATGCTGAGTGTAGAGCCTGCTTAAGATTCTCTCTTTGCCCATATTCTCTATCTCTCTCTCTCAAAACAAAACAAAACAAAACAAACAAAAAAACACAAAAAACATGAAAGCACATGAGAAAGACACAGACATGTAAGAGGAAGATATCAGGTGATGATGGAGGCAGAAATTTAAGTGCTGCAGCTGCAAACTGGGACCTAATACCATATGACTGGTGTCCTTATAAAATGGAGCAATTTGGACATAGACAAAGACATCATAGAGAGAAGACTACGTGAAGATACTTACAGGAAGAATGCCATGTGATGACGGACCTTTAGAGTGATGCGTCTATAAGTCAGTGAACACCCAAGATTGCCTGGAAACCACCAGAAACTGGGAAAAGGCAAGGAAGGAGTCTCCTTACGTGTTTCAGAGGGTGGTTGGCCCTGCTCACACCTTGATTTCAGATTTCTAGACTCCAGAATTAGACTGGAATGAGATAGTAAATTGCTGTTTTCTCAGTCACCCAGTTTGTGGTACATTGTTGGCAATGAGTTTGTTCTTCATACTTCCCTTTACCTTTAAGACTCAGGACAAAAGGCAAAAAAGGAATTTCTCTAAATCTCTCCCATGTAACCTTAGGGAACGAGTACAGCATATATCCAAATATCTTTCCTCTTGGCAAATATATCATAATTGTTTATCCATTCACTTGTTGAAGATATTTAGGTTGTTTCCAGCTATCTACTCGGTGATATCACTAAGTCATAGAGTACATTCAAATTTAATTTGACTAAGTACTGACAAATTGATACCCAGATTTGTAATAGTCAATGCACCCAACAGCAGGACACGGGCATTCCTATTTCCCACATCCTCACCAATACTTGCACTGTGCAACTTTTTCTTATTTACCAATGTAAAATGGTATATCCTTGTTATTGTAATTTCAGTTTTTAATATGAATGAGTTTATCTTTTCATATATTTCATTACTTGTTGAGTGTCCTCTTTACTGAATTGTCTTTTCATGTCCCCTGATTGACTGGTTTTAGATGTTGCAAATGTCATTTATTCATCTTTTCTGTCTCTTACATTTATTCTCAGTGTCTCTCTTGGGGAAAAAACCCACAAAAACTTTTATTTTGATGTAATAAACTCAATCCTTTTGTAGGCCTCATGACTGATGCTTTTTGAGCCTTATTTAAGAAGTTCTCACCCAAACTTACTTGACAATTATATTTTCCTAAATTGTTCTATACTGACTTTATAATTTTGTCTTCCATATGTAGCTTTCTAAACCATCTGGAATTCATCTTTTTATATTTGATAAAGCAGGAATCAGGTTTAATTTTTTTTAATTTTTTCTATAAATACCAGATTTTCCCAACATCACGTTAGATAGTATGATGCTGGCCATGTTATAGTCAAATGCTATTTATTGATTTCTGGGTCTTTGTTTATCTTTCTCTATATGGTCACACTTTATCCAACTTTAGGAAACCTAAAGTTATAGCATCTAGCTTTTAATAAGGTTGTTTTCAAACTCTTGTGACTACTGAACACTTTTCATCCTATTTGAGAGAATAAAAGAAATCTATGGTTTTCTCCAATTGATATAAAAAGCTAACTTTTCATGTTTAAGGATTTCCAGTGATTTGTCTATTCCCGAGCCAATAATACATTCCATTGTAGACATTATAAATAATTGAATATCTGAAGAAGAATTCCCTTTTCATTCCTATGTTTGTAATTTTTCCCCTAGAAATTCTTTTGTCTTAATTTTTCTATAACTTTTTCCATTATTTTAATTGATAATAGTAAAATCATTTTGAATTGTACTGGGGTTATAGATTGATATAGGAGAAAATGATAACCAATATTGAGTTTTCCCATATAAGAAAATGGTTCCATTTATGCAAGATCTCTATTATGTCATTCAGTAAAGATTATAGTTTATTCATATAGACTCTGCATGTTTTCTATAAAATTGACATTGCTATTTGAAACTTGGCAGTGAATTAATTCCAAATCTTAGTATTTAACCAACGTCTTCTCCTTTGGACAATGGAATTTTATTTATATACTAGTTTGTTACAAGCAAAATTGCAATTCCAAATATGGAGAGTAGTTCCCCCTTACTTGTGGGGAATTCATTCCAAGACCCCCAGTGGATGCCTAAAACTGCTGACAGTGCCAAACCCTATATATACTTTGTTTCTTCCTATCCATACATACCTACGATAAAGTTTAATTTATAAATTAGGCACAGGAAGAGATTAACCACAATAACTAATAGAACAATTATAACAATAGAGTGTGATAAACGTTATTTGCATATAGTCTCTCTCTCTCTCAAGATATTTTATTGTACTGTACTCACCCTTCTTCTTGTGATGGTATGAGAGCCTAAAATGCCTACATGATGAGATGAAGTGATGTGAATGATGCAGGCGTTGTGATGTAGCGCTAGGCTACTACTGACTTTCTGATGATTCGTCAGAAGGACAGTTTGCTTCCAGACTGCAGTTAACTGGGAGTAACTGAAACGGTGAAAGTGAAACTGTGGAAAGAGAAACCAGAAATAAAAGGGGACTACAGTATCTCAAAAACAATTATCAGTATCATTATCTGTGTTTTGAAGTCTGGGGTTAACTCAAACATTATGCCATTTCCCTCAGATCCTACTAGGAGCCCTTTCCAGGAAAATCATCCACTTCTTAAAGAAGTACAACTGAAGAAGAACCTGAATCTATCGGTCATGTTTCTCTGAGTTGCGGTACAAGTCATCAGTTACCCCAGGTCTTTCTAGAGTAATTCTTTAAAAAACGTGATGATTGCTCTAAATTTGAGGCAGTGGTGAGGAAGTATTTTCTATCGAGGGCCAGATAGTAAATATTTCAGGTTTCACAGGCCATATGGTCTCTATCACAGCTACTCAACTATGCCATTGTAACATGAAAGCAACCATAGATAATACATAAACAAACTGCTATGGCTATGTTCCAATAAAACTACATTTTCAAAACCAGGCAGTGGGCCAGATTTGGCCTGTGTAAAGTAGTTGGCTACCCTCCTCCATTCTACAGTTTCCACTAAAACATCTGAATTACTTTAAAAAGTGATGTTTCTAAAAAAGGCAAATAAGCATATGAAAAGGTGGTCCACATCATATGTCATCAGGGAAATGCAAGTTAAAATGAGATACCACCACACAGCTATTAGAATGGCCAAGATCCAGAACTCTGACAACATCACATGTGAGGCAACAGGAACTCTCATCTACTGCTGCAGGGAATGCAAGATGGTATAACCACTTTGGAAGACAGGCAGTTTCTTAGAAAACTAAATACACTCTTTACATCAGATCCAGCAATCATGCTCTTGGGTATTTAACCAAAGGAAGTGAAAACTTGAAAACTTATGTCCACACCAAAATCTGCACATAGATGTTATAGTAACTTTATTTGTAATATATACAACTTGGAAGTGACTAAGATGTCGGTCAGCAAATGGATGGATAAATAAACTGTGGTACAACCAGACTATAGAATAATATTTTTTAGTGCTAAAAAGAAATGGACTACCAAGCCATGAACCCTAAATGCATACTACCAAGTTAAAGGGTCAATCTGAAAAGACTACATGCTATAGGATTCCAACTGTATGGCATTACGGAAAAGGTAAAACTCTGAAGACAGTACAGAGATCTGTGTTTGTCAACGTCTGGGGAGGTGAGAGCAGGGGGTGAACGGGTGGCATACAGAAGAATTTTAGGGCAGTGAAAATGCCCCATATGATACCATGATGATGGATATATGTCATTATACATCTGTCTAAACCCATGGAATATACAACATCAAATATGAACCCTAAGTAAAGTATGGACTTTGGGTGATTATGATGTAGGTTCATCACTTGTAAAAAAAAAAAAAAAGTACCACTCTGGTCTGGGAAGTTGACAATGGGGAAGTTATGCATGTGTGTGGGGAGGTTAGGGAGTATAAAGGATATCTATGTCCAGTCCCCTCAATTTTATTGAGAATGTAAAACTGCACTGAACAATAAAGTCTCAATAAAAAGTTTCTATGCTCTACAACCTAGACAGTCTTATTTAATTAAAGTAAGCCAGGCAACTGGTATTTTGCTTGTGTTTTGTTTTTTGTTTTTGTTTTTGTTTTTTTGTTTGTTTGTTTGTTTTAGTAGTCCTTGATCAGTAATTGAGAAACCAGATTTGCAAACCACATACTTGAGGTAATTTTCTCAAAGTGTAAGTAGATTCAGATGTTGCAAATATCATCTTACCATGTGTTAAAACTACACATTGCAGAGTCCCACTATACACCTATTCAATCAGAATTTCCATGGAAGGGCAGTAGATTTGCAAAGTTTATCAAGAGCATCAGGGAATTCTTTTTTCCTTTGCCTTTTGAGAGAGAAAGAGAGAGAGAGAGAGAGAGAGAGAGAGAGAGAGAGAGAGAGAGAAAATCTTAGGCAGGCTCCACACTCAGCATGGAGGGCTCCGTCCCATGACCCTGGGATCATAACCTGAGCTAAAGAGTTGGACGCTCAACCAACGGAGCCACATAGGTGCCCGAGGGAAATCATATCATTAGAAACATTTAGTAAACACTGCATATTTTTGCATTCTTATTTCTTTGTTCTGAAGTGCACCGAAAGCCTTAGATGAACAGTCTTCTATCTGGAGATCATCCAAACTTGGAGGTTAGCCAAAGCTTTTCTGGGTGCATGGAATTATGAATAGATAATTTTAAAGGCAAAAAATCCCAAATAGTCATCTTCCATTGGTACATTTCCCTAAAACCGATTTGACTGAGGAAGCTGAGTTCACAGTAGAATTCCTCTGTCTTTACGTAGGAATTACATACTGAGTCATCTTTGCAATTCTCACCCAACCCTAGGCCCACTAAGGAGAAGTGCCTCAGGGTATGAACATCTCCAGGGCATCAATCAAGGGAAAGCCTCTTTTAAACTTGAATCAACAAAGCCTAAACATGTAGTTTCCTAGATTTTCCGGTTTTCTACATATTTCAGTTATGAGCCATCTGTTAGAAGTTGGTATTTTTCCCCATGATGAGATCTTCTGAATTCAGGTATGTGGTACAGTGTGATAGTATATGTACTGGTACTTTTTATTTCACAACTCTCTCCTTCATCAGACTATTATTAGGGAACATATCTCCTTTGAAGGAGAGTCTCATGAGAGAAAAGTAAGGCAAGATTTAGGAAGACATACTGAATGCTCAAAATGACATTTTCCCACATATATAAATGTAAGCAAACTCTTTTAAGTTTTTTCTCAATATTCATCCCTAAGGGCAAGTCATCAGCCAGAAAGAAAATTACCTTCCAGTAGCCAAAGTAATACTGGTTAGTGACCTTAATACTGTCATATGGAAGTGGAACTTTCACATACAGCATTTGCAAGACATACTGGATAAAATACAAGGATAAAACTTTTATGTGATTTCTTTCACACTTAGTGTAAGCTTTTGATAATGAAGTTAAACCTATTTTGTCATACTTTGAGATATTTATTCTTTTTACATTCAATTTTCATTTCATCTTGCAAAATGTTTAATACTTTCTACCACCCATTAACAAAAAATAAAATGTTAGTTGCCAGATATTGAATAATGAGGCTAATTTCTATCCTATTTTATTTTATGAGGAAGTACAGTTTCCACAAAACTTTACTTTGTAATAATTATAAAAATGTATAATGTACTTATACTGTTTTGACCAATTATATACTAACCATCATTATTACAAAAATAGATCCCCAAGACCTAGTTTAATCCTTAAATTCTTAAGCCACGGGGCATTTAAAAAAGTTAAAATTTCAATGCATGTACATAAAGATTTTTCATTTTCTCACTTAGGGTAGGATTTTATACAGGAATAATGTTCAACAGTTAAAGTCATAAAGTGAACACATCTCAAATATTTATTTAACTCAACAATGAGGGAAATAATGAGGAAAACAGCATGTGGAAAAAGCCAGTTCAAAGGAGAATTCAAACAGTGGTTATGTGGTCAGTTTAAGAAAGGCATGCTGAAAGACATTTGATAAATTTGAGACGAAGCTGTTTAATATCCTACTGGAAAACAAATTAGAATTATTTTCTCTATGTGAGAGAAACAGGGCATCTCTACCGAATACCATCTCGGTAAGTTAAGATGTAACTTCATAGAGTGTAGACCCTAATAAATAATAAATAATAAATAGTAAAACAAACAAAGGTACAATCCCCTAACAAATCAAATAATCTCAAGTGAACCTTTTGGACAGTGCTCCAGTATAAAAAAGGAAAACATGATCTCTTTACCTACCTTCAACTTGAACTCCTTTAGAGTCTCAAGTGTCTTATTTCTGAGTTTTTGTTAATTTTCCATTAACAGCAATCAACAAAATATGTACAAACATAAAGAAGATTACCACAATTTTCAAGAAGTAAAAGGAAAATACAGATTCTCTATGTAAAGACCTTTTCGTATATTTTTTCCAGGGGATGATAATGAGTACAAACTCGTGATATTTAAGTGACATTGGTTACAAGTTTGAAAAGGATGTCATGCTTTTATTTTAAATTGTAAGTTTTACAGCATGTCAGAAATTATATCCTTCACATAATTTCTAATTATGCTGAAATTTCAAATGCCACTTAAATATGTGTTGGAAGGGTACATAGTTTTTCAAAATTCCTATAAGGATGTTAGCAAATACATGCGATGGCCTAATCTTAGGAAATATTTCCCCTTGCTCAAACTTCTCCCTCAGTGTCCTTCCACCTGTGTTCATCTTCCTGCAGTACTTCAAACGATGAAGGAGACACAGTTGCTTGTTGTCTAGCACTGTAACAAATAGCAGCCGGGGAGACAGTAGTGAGCCAAAAAGGCCTAGGCACCTGTCCTCCCAGCACTTGCAGTCTAGGAAATGGAGATTAACCAAATGATTGTTTAATAAAAATAAAATTATGGGGCACCTGAGTGGCTCAGTTAGTTAAGTGTCCGACTTCGGCTCAGGTCATGATCTCAGGGTTCACTGGTTTGAGCCCTGCGTCGGGCTCTGTGCTGACAGCTCAGAGCCTGAAGCCTGCTTTGGATTCTGTGTCTCCCTCTCTCTCCCCCTCCCGTGCTTGCACTCTGTTTCTCCCCCTCAAAAAATAAACAAACATTAAAAAAATAAAAAAAATAAAATTGTAACCACGGCATGATGCTATGCATGTGGGCATACAGAGCCTTGAAAGTGAGAGATGAGGGAAATGAATCTTGAAAGAGTGAGCAGAGACCTGAAGCAAGAGTTAACTAGGTGAAGACAATGAATTAGACTTCTGGAGAGTTTTTTTTTTTTCTGCCATTTCAAATGACTCTTGGGTGAGAGGGAAGATACATGTGTTTGATTTGATTTTCTTTTACGTTTTGTTTATAATATCATTGTATTTTTTTCCATGGCAATTTTACTTCAAAGACCTCGGAGCCACGGTTGTGACCAATGGAGAATAAAGGGGACTAGATTCATCCTCTCACTTGGAACAACAAAAACAGACAACAGTTTCAAGACACTGAACATCAGGCAACAAAGGACAGTGATTTTTGAGAGATAGGAAATAAATAACGTGAGGTCTAGAATTGTCTGAGCTCCCTCGTTAGAGAGAGTTTCCTGGCCATCCAGTTTCTAGGCCCCATAAGATCTCTGGGATGGAGCGAGAGTCTAGGGAGACCACGGTGGCTATTATTCTTATAAGGGAGTACTGGAGAGAGCTAGCTGTATAGAGAAAAAACTCCAGAGATCTGCAGAGGGTGCCCCTCAAGTATTTGGCTGATAACCTATCAGCAGATTGATGTGAAAACACACTACCCAAAGCTGGAAAGAACCACTGATAAGGATTAGAGGGAACAGTGCCTGGTAGTCAATCTATGTTGGGCTTGAAAAAACTCTTCGTTTTTATTGGCTAGGCTCTTAAAGCCAAAGCAGTAAAGCTTGTCCTGTGGAAACACAGAGCACAAGAGACAAGTTTTTGTTTTTAATTTTTTTTAATGTTTATTTTTGAGAGAGAGAGAGAGAGACAGACAGAGCACGAGAAGGGGAGGGGCAGGGACAGAGAGGGAGACACAGATTCTGAAACAGGCTCCAGGCTCTGAGCTGTCAGCACAGAGCCTGACGCGGGGCTCGAACTCGGGAACGGTGAGATCATGACCTGAGCCGAAGTCAGATGCTCAACCGACTTAGCCACTCTGGCGCCCCCAAGGGACAATTTTGTAGCAGCAAAGGATGCAATACGTTCTGTTTTTCCTCTTCTTGTTTGTCAACATCGTCATTGCAAACTTCTTCATCATTGTTGTCTTGTTCATTGAAGTCTTCCATTAGAGAAGAGCATTTTTATAAAAATACATAATGGAATATTACTGTTCATATTATATATCCATATTTTATATTCTGTTACTTAAAAATGCATCTTTGGTGTATTTTCCTGGGTGTACATATTTTGATAAGCTTTACTCTGTAATTTTCTCAACAGTCTTATTGAAGAGGTGCAGGTTGATTGGGCGCAAGAATTCTCATGATGCCTTCCTACCTGCTCTGTGGACTCTCTTCATAACTTTTCCCATTTACTTTCAGATAGTAATAGCAAAAGTCCTCTGGTATCTTTTAGATGCTATGTCCACTTCATTTGAATAATAAATTGTTTTGTGTGAAGAACCTCCCAAGAGGAACCTCCAAAAGGCCCACCTTGATTCAAACTGATTGGGTTTCAGGCGAGAAATCTGCAGAGTATCAGTTCTCTCTCTCTCTCTCTCTCCTCTTGCCAACCGCCTCTTTGTTCCCTAACTAACTATATTAATTTCTGACCATTTGAAGAAGGGGGTTGTTTAGAGTTACAGACACATTCAGCCAGCAATCTCTGGGTTTGGCAGTTGTTCAAAAATAGCTTATTCTCTCACAGGAGGATTTTTAAAGATTTCTGAGAAATTCATGCATGTAATGTGTGTGAAGTCCTTTAAGTTCCTTGGTGTCTGGTAGGCTACCCCAGAGTCTCCAGACTGGAGCCCCACCTCTCTTTCAGACAGCTGTTTTGAGCCAGGTCCCTGCTAAGATGGCTCCAAGTCATTTTTTTTTCTCTCTCTCTCTCTGATCACATATCAACATACCAGATTGTGGAAACACACACTCCTAGCCTTGCTCATTCTGTGGGTGGAAGTGCAATTTGTCCCCAGTATGACCCTTTTTCTCTCTGGATAATGCCACTGCCTTTTCAGAATTCCTAGGTATGAGTCATACACCAGAACTGTGTTCCCCAAACTTCAGTGGACAGTTTTCAAAATCTTCAGCTGCTTTCCTTAAATAAAGCCCCTGTCAGTAGGCTAGCAATGAAAAGTGACTTCGTCTTCTCCTTCCAAGAACTAAGTGTAATGGTGAAATGAGAGAAAGTATGAGTCCTACTGCAAACATTTTCAAAAAAAAATTCTCTCCTTACCTAACTTTGGTTTAAACTCCTTTCTAAGTCTCAGGTTTGGCCTGTGGGTCACAAAACCTTTTTTCACATAACTTCTTTATATGAAGTTAGCATAAACGAATTAGTGCCTCATTTTGGCAACTATTGTTTTGTTCAATGTTAAGACCTCAGCTGAAACTGAGACAAAAGAATCTCATTTAAAACAATCTTACATGTGTGCATGCTATGCTTAATGTTTGCTAGTTACTGGAGGGACATGAGCTACTTACAGAATTTGCTACTCTAAACAGTGTTGCAAGAAATACCAAGGTATGTTTGTCTCTTCACAATTTTTGAATATGTTAGTAGGAAAAATTTCATGAAGATAATGTATGAATCAAGGGTAGTACTTGTTTCTGTGCATATTTCAAAAATGCAGTGGAACAGAATAAAAGACCCCCTTTTTCTTCTATCTCCATATTTCATTAAGGTATTCAATCTTTGCCCATGAGATTAGTACAGAACAACATGTTGTTATTTTAATTTATATTTTTAATTGATAGAGCATGGATTAGTTTACTGTGGCAGCTTTAACAAGTACCTACAAACTATGTATCTTAAAGCAACAACAACAGTTGTTCTCTCACAGTTCTAGAGGCCAAAAGTTCAAAAATTAGTATCACTAGGTATCAGCAGGGCCACATGCCCTTCAGAGTCTCTAGGAGAGAATCTGTTTCTGGTCTCTTCCAGCCTCTGGTGACTGCTGGCATTCCTTGGTTTATGGCCACAACATTCCAGTGTTCAAGGCTAAGATCTCAAATCTCTCTCTGCTCAGTCTTTAGACTGTCTTTTGCTCTGCACATGTGTGTGTCAGTGTGCCCTCCACCTTCCTCTTCTAAGGACACATGTCCTTATACCATTCAAGCTAAACTACAGAATCTGGGATAATCTTGCCCTCCCAAGATCTTTAATTCAATCACATCTGCAAAGACTTTGCTATATAAAGTAACATTCATGGGTTCCAGGCTGTGACTCTCTTTGGGGGCGATATCTTTTTCAGCTTGCCACAGAGTACATGATATGTTTACTGATTCCCGCACCAGGCTCTGAACTGTCAGCGAGGAACCTACTTGGGATTCTCTCTCTATCCCTCTCTCTCTGCCCTTCCTCCGCTCTCTCTCTCAAAAAAATAAAAAAACTTGAAAAAAAATTTTTTACTAAAAAAAATAAAAAGAAGAGGCCAATACTACCTACAGTTAGTAAAATCTTTATGAAATATATTTCTAGCAGGTTTATAATTTCTTTTCTTGAAGCATTTGATTTTGGTAAGATTTATCTTAATAAGAAAAGTAATATAAAATGAAGCTGCATTTTTATCCTAGTTTCCAGATTGTTGAACCAACACCAGTTTTGCATAACATAGCTTACCCCATATTTAGCATATGAGAAACACCATACACATATCTCTCCATTTTCCTTCCACTGAAATGTTTCCTGCTGTACCCATGCAGTAATGTTTCTATCAAACTGAACTTACTATTTTAATATCTGGCAGAACTCATCCTCTAACATTATTGTTTTTCATAAAAGTCTATGCTACTCCCAGCTAACAATATTTCCAGATTAATTTCACAATCCTTTTATATGTTCAAAAAGAAAAGAAAAGACAATTCTCATAGTGCTTTTCCACAGATTGCATTAAATTCATGAATTTATGTATGGAAAATGGAATTCTGCAGAATAATGATTTCCTATTCAAAATCAAGGCATGTTATTATTAAGGGATTTGTATTAAAAAATCTTATTAAAGGATTTTATGTAGCTTAAGAAAATTTAATGCTTTCTTCAATATAGATTTTACATATTTCTTATCATATTTATTACTAGGCATTTTAATTTTAAGTAGCTACCATGCTTTTTACTGGATAAAGAAAAGTTATTGGTTGTCACGTACTAATATATGTCATCAATACCCTTACTGAATTTTCTTTTTGTTTTTCACATCCTTTGGGGTTTTCACAGCATTATAATAATATCTGAAAAAGAAAATGTACCTTCCTTCCTCCCACTATTTATAGCTCTCATTTCTTAATCTTTCTTATCTAATTGCATAGGCTAGGAATGTAAAATGACAGTTGGTAATTGACATCTTTATCTGGATTACAATAGAGAGTGCTCTGGATTCATCATTAAATATGATGCTGATTTTCATACATACAAATAAAACATATTTTCATTAAAACAACCACACACACACACACGAACACACACACACCAGTACATATAATGGAATAATATTCAAAACATACAACAGCATCCATCCAACAGGTTCTGACCTCTATCATGAGCACTGAGCAAGCAGTCCAATTTAGAACCACCTAATGTGCTGTATCAGTGTGTACTGGCTATATATCAGTGCTATGAATACATGCTACACACAGTTAAGGGAGTATTACTTTTTACCAGATACAGGCATTGAATTTTAAAAACTTTTTTGCCTTCTGTGAAAGGAATATTTTTTCTTATTGTAATATAAATATAAAAAAAACTGTCCTTACTCTCTGAAAAAAAAATGATCATAATGCACTGATAGGCTAAAATTGGTGATGTAGGAATTTGCTTCAACATAAATTAATTTTTTTGGAGAAGCATTGTCCTTGTCTGCTTCCTTTCTAGTAAAATTCTGGTCCAATTTTTAAAGAGTTTGGAAGCTTTTTTTTTTTTCTCTGTGTATCCTGACACTGTTAAAATAGCACTGGAGTTAATTTTTTTATTTGATGATTAAACAGAATTCACCTGTTATAGTCTCAGAATATTTCAAATAACAGAAAATCCAATGTAGATTACCTTAAATTACAAAGGAAACATTTTCTCTTGTTATCCAATAATCCAAAAGTAAAGCTTCAGGTGCTGCTTGATCTAGGGATTAAAGACTTTAGATGCATTTCTCTCAATACATTATTTGCCTTGCTTCTTTGATGTTTGTTTCTTCTGCAGAAAATTTCTTCCCTTATTCTCAAAGTACGGTTGTCATCAGCTCCAAAAGTGATACATTTCTCATTTGCATACAGCAGCAAAGATAATCTCTTCAAGGAGTTCTCATGGAAGAAGAGATTATAATTCCTAGACACTTAAGCATTTCATTTGCTTTGCTTTGTTTTATGTCTATCTGTGTGTCGGTGACAAATGTCAAGAAATACACTCATACATCCCAGGGACTGCTGATGGGATAGGGCCAATCTCACTCAAACTGCTTGGCTAAGGATTGATAATTGAATTTTGTACTGGAAATTTAGAATACTTCTCAGGGAAAGGGAAGGAGAATGGAAAAGACAAAGAGTAAATATCTATTAATGTATCATAGTGAAGTATATATTTTATGTACACATACACATAGCTATAATATAAATTTGTTATGAGTATATTTATACAAAACCCATGGAACACCAAATTCATGTGCATCAAACTGGTAAGGATGAGCTCCTGAGAAAAATGTAGGAAAGATAGATCTTAGATTTCAGGTAATGGTAAAAGGAGCTTTTAATCTTACTATTTGATATTTTTATAGGAATACTATATTCATGTATTAAGTATCATTTTATAAATTTCAGAGATAGGAAGAAAAAAAGAAAAGAAAATTGTGCCAATTTCCTTACATTTAGGTTGAATACCTTAAAAAGAACAACATATAGAAGTTACTGTAAATAATTGCTTGTAGTACACTTCCAGGGTATCAGTATGGGGTGTTATATCTGTATACCTTGATATAATATTTTATTTGAGAAATAATAATGAAATCACATTAGTTGCTAGGTATAAAAGAAAAATTGTCACAATGTCATATTAACTAAGTAGAAAATATTTACTGAAATCCTTATGGTTGTTACATTTATAATTTTACCTACACTGTTATTTATAGCATAAGTATCATTTTATAGATAAGTCTGGGGACTAAGAGAGGATATATGAATGAAATAAAGCCAGATAGGTAGGAAGTACTTCAATAATGACAAAAATCCAGCCATTCTAAAACCATATCCCATACATTTTTTCTCTATGTATGAAATATTAGTGTTAAAGATAAATAAAGCCATCATACATAATACTATTATTAAAAACATATTTATCTAAAGGAATTTGTAACTATGTGAGCTAATTGATGTTACCTAAACTTATGGTGATCGTTTCACAGCATACACATATATCAAATCATTATGCTGTACACCTTGAACTAATTCAATGCTATATGTCAATTATATCTTAATGAATCTGGAAAAATAATTAATAAAAATGTATTCATATAAAGAATACTGATATAGTTTCTAAACTCTAACAATAGTGTGATTTTTCCCTAATACGTAATCTATTCTGCATTGAAAAGGATGTTCATATTTAAGATCAATAGAAATCATACAAAATTTCATTACATTTCAGGGGTAATACTCAAATCTGAGAAAACATAAATAGCTTTCCAGAGAATATCTACTGTTCTTTGATATTTTTGCAATCTTTGGAAATACATCAAAAATGCTGTATGTTTTCCACTGCCAAATGTGATAGATGAAAGTACTCCTCAGATTTTGTAGGATATCTTTGAGAATCTGTACAGCAGAAACCTCCCAATATTATTGGGTGGCTGATTGGGCTCCTCAGCCCATTCACAAGCCCTTCTTTTATAAAGGGTTTCCTTAGTAACTCTCCAACAAAAGTAGTTTTCTTCAGCTTTCTCCAAATACTACCCACGTAATTGCTCAGTTTAGTCATTGCAGTGGGGGCAGGAAATAATGTATCTCATATTTGGTTTGCTACTGATTCCAACAATTAAGACACAAAAAACCTAGTAAAAACAGCTATAAGTGTCCCCTCTGTTAAAACAGCAATCATATGCAATACTATAGAGGGATGATGGATAGAAAACAATTTTCTTTATTATTCCAGGGAAGGATACACTGATTAAATTTAGTCTTTGTAAAATGAAGTGTGCATGTTACAATTTAAAGGTAACTAACTACTGGATGAGAATCAAAAGAATACCTTTCAAAGTAATAAAGGGGAAAGGGAAACAGACAAACAAAAATCCAATAGAAAGGTAGAAAAGGAACAGGAGTTGATACAAGTCTAGTGGCTAGGAAACTCAGTTTACCAGTCAGATGAGCAACGTATTTAATTTCAAGTTGACATCATTTCTGTTTCAAACCCCCATTCTTCTGTGGGACTGAACCTTATCTCAGTGAATTAAGTAGGCCTCTTTTTGCAACACTTTTCTCACATTAGCAATGAAACTACAGCATGGGGGAATGCGTGAGGAGAATTGGTGACATGGACCTCCATTGTTCATGACAAAGTATTCCCATGACACATATAAAGTACTTAGCATGGTGACTGGCACATAGTGAAAGTTAGCTATTTGACCTCTCTTGATTTCTGAGGCAAGAGTAAAAATTTCACTAGCTATCACTTTAGCACCTCCTGTGGTGAGTGTGATGACAGCGGTTTTCAGAGTACTGTATTTTTATGGAGAAGAATTGAAGCAGTGTTAGCTTAACATGACCTTTGGAAGTATGAGTAAAGCAGAAAGGACATTGTGTACATAGATTGTTGGTAGATCTGACATACTGATATATTTCTCCTTTATCACTAATAAATATATATGGTATGCATATAAGGGTTCTAATGTTTAAAATACTTTCACGATACATTTTAAGACACATTATACGTAGGAGAAAGAACTCAGTCTATGGAGTCAGACAAACATATCTGAGTACACTCTTACTAGTACTGGTTACATACTTCTATGTGCCTCTGTTTCTTCTGTAAACAGTCAAAATCCATACTCTGTTAGTCTGTGTTCTCCAAGAAGGAGCCATCATGAGAGAAGTTAGCCTGCAAGGATGTTGTTAGGGAAAATGCCAATGAGAGGCAACAGAGAGCAGGCTGGAAGAAGTTGGAAAAGGCATCAGATCATGACACACTCTGACCTCAAAGGAAGAAGAAAAGGAAAGAAGGAAGTACCTTAGATCACCATGTAGTCTAAAGATTGTTCAGGAGGGCCTTTGGAAAGTCCTCAAGTCAAACTCTGAAGTCAGAGGAGTCTCTCATCTGCCCAAGAACAAGCCTGGTTTAGTGCCCCCTGCCACACAAATCACTAACTGGGAGCAGCCCCTAGGAAGCGTGGCCTGGGAGAAAGTGGGGCAATGGCTACAGTGGCTGAGGCCCTTATTTGTACTGTATTATATTCCTTCTCTACAAGGTGCATTCTCTTGGCCACCACATCTACCTTGCAGATTTATTGTGAAATTAGAAATGATGTAGGTAAGTGGGGCCCCTGGGTGGGTCAGTTGGTTGAGCATCTGACTCTTGATTTTGGCTCTGGTCATGATCCCAGGGTCACGGGATTGAGCCCTGTGTCTGGTGCAGTGCAGAGCCTGCTTGGGATTCTCTCTCTCTCTCTCTGCCTCTGTCCCTCTCCCGGACTCGTAGGCACTCTCTCTCTCTCTAAAATAGTTCTTTATAAAAGAAATAATGTAGATAAATCGCCTAGGAAAGGGTGCTTGACATATAATACATCCTCAATAAAAGAATGACCATTTTCACATGTCATTTGTGAACTGTTTAGCATAATAACTGTGATATTCATAACATAAATATCATTTAATTCTCATAAAGCTTCTTCCCATTAGGTGCTGTGTTCCCAATATCTAACTTTCACTATGTGCCAGTCACCATGCTAAGTACTTTATATGTGTCATGGGAATACTTTGTCATGAACAATGGAGGTCCATGTCGTCAATTCTCCTCACGCATTCCCCCATGCTGTAGTTTCATTGCTAATGTGAGAAAAGTGTTGCAAAAAGAGGCCTACTTAATTTACTGAGGTGTTGCTAAGGCTGCCATAACAAAGCACCACAGACTGGGGGGTTTAAAACAACAGATTATCTGTTTTGTTATAGTTTCAGAGGCTAGAAGTCCCAGATCAAGGTATCAGCAGAATTGGTTTCTTCTGAGGCCTCTCTCTTTGGCTTGTGGATGGCCAGTTTCTCCCTGGGTCTTCATGTGGTCATCCCTCTGTGTGTATGTCTGTGTCTAAATTTGTTCTGTAAGGATACCAGTTATATTGGAGTTGGGTCCATCATCCTAATGACTTCATTTTAACTTAATTACCTCTTTTGAGACCCTATCTCCAAATACAGTCCCATTCTGAGGTCCTGGGTGTTCGAACTTCAACATATCAACTTTGGGGGATATAATTCAGCCATAACAGTGTTGTTAGCCATACATTAAAAATAAGAACCCTGAGAATTAGAGGTATCATATAAGATGCCATGGTTACACAAGTAATAAAAAGCAGAATCAGGATCTTAGTAATTCGAAGCAAAGTCTATTCTCTTTTCATTCAAGTGCATTATATACGCCTAACTCTTGTATGTATTTTATACACCTAACCCTTGTCTGTACTTTGCCCCTTCAGGCAGAGGATAAAAATAAAAGGTAACTCAGCATAAAGGATTTGAATCCGATAATCATAAAATAAGAGAAGCTCTTGGATCAAGCTCTACATATCTTTAGACTAGGGGTTTATAGTTAAGGGTGGGTTTACCCTTTGAGGAATATTTAGCGTTTTCTGGACACATTTTTGCTTGTCACAACTGGGGGTGTGCTGCTGGCATCTAGTGGGTAGATGTCAGGGATGCTGCAAAATTTCCTACAATGCACAGGAAAGCCTTCCAAAATAATGAAATATCTGGCTCAGAATGTCAACCGTGGTGAGACTGAGAAGCCCTACATCACAGAAAAGAAATTTGGTCATTGAATCAGGATTAAAGGGATTCTGTCCTGACCATTCCTGAGTATGATACATCTTTCCTTCTCAAGTTCAGATGGTTGGTATAGCCTCTGGGCAGCAGCCTGGCAAAAATGGGAATAATGTAATTCAAACTTAATTCTGGTTTTATAAAAATGTCTTTGTCCCTCTCATACCTGATCCCTCCAGATGAAAAGTCTGGGTGAGAATAAGGAATAACCGAAAAAAAGGGACAAATATATGGTTACTAGAAAGAGACACTCAGGTATTACAGAAATGGAGAAAGAGCAAGGACCCGGAACTTGGGGTCGGGTTGCACAGGAAGGGGCATGAACGACCTTTCTTTCGAAACTGCTTCTGAAGACTTCCTCCCCAAGGAAAACATTCTGGCGCAGTTCTCCCACACTGTTAGTAGCATCTTCAATTTAACTGACTGCTGGGTCTGCCATCCCCAGCGAGAAAGCTCTGATCACCTTTCCTTTCCCTTCAACCTCACTGAGAGATCAGAAGATGTAAACGATGCTCCCAGCATCACACACACACACACAGACACACACACACACACAGACACCACACTCTGGATGTCATCCTTAACCCCGATATTCATCATCCTGGGGTAGACCGATGTCACACCACCATGCTGGTGGCATGGACAAATGAGATTGGATTGACTGCATTTAGCAGACCTTAAAAACAAGGAGTAGGCTCAGTTACTTGAACTGAACTGGGAACCTTAACACTTAACCACAGCATTTCCAACCTGTGTTCCCTGACTGATGTAGGTATTACCTGTCAATTGTAAAGATTTTCTTTCCGGGGTGTCATTTGTCCTCTTTTTTGTTTGTTTGTGTTAAAGTCTATTTATTTTGGGAGAGAGGGAAAGAGAGAGAGAGAGAGAGAGAGAGAGAGAGAATACGAATGTGCGAGTGGAGGAGGGGCAGAGAGACAGGGTGAGAGAGAATCCCAAGCAGGCTCCGAGCTACCAGCTCAGCGCCCGAGTAGAGGCTCGATTTCATGAACCGTGAGATCATGACTCTTGCCAAAAGCCAGAGTCAGGTGCTTAACCAATTGAGCCACCCAGGCGCTCCATGTCTTCTTGAGACAGTACTTTGTGGGTGGGAGCTGGCATTAACCCATCTCATGCCTGAAAACATTGTGGCGTGTACCTTAGGGTGGTAGACTTGTAGCATCCTGGATCCTCCAACACCCTCATGAGACAACTCATGTTAACTCATGTTAACTCTGAGGCAACAACACCCATACAATGGCCCTCAGCTTTGCCCATTATTTCAATTGCTTTAAGGAAAAGGACACTTGATCTGTTATCTAGGGATACATTCTAGCTGCCTGCTCTGCTTGCTGGGGTGGGGCACAGTTGGGTGGGGAGAAGAGAGCTTATTGACTCTACTCACTTTCACAAATCTTGGTTGCCCTCCTCACCTCTCCTGCCATTCTTCTTTCAATTTTCTCTGCGCTCCTTGGTTAACACCTGAGACACCACTCCACCCAAATGTCTTTATTGTTATCCAAGCTTATTTTTCTTTTGACTTTAATGGCTTTTATTTCATTTGTGTCTCAGCAGGGCATGATGCATCCACATAGACTTGTCTGCTAGCCCGAAGTGAACTCATTAATTTTTAATTTATCATGTTGCTATCATTTGATAGAGAATATGAGATTATTGATTTAGGAGCATAACCTATGATATAAGCATTTACCTGACTTTATCCCCAATCTTCTTGCAAGTGATTATGCTGCTCTTGTTTTTTTTTTTTTTTTTAAGATTTTTTTTTTAAATTTTTTTAACGTTTATTTATTTTTAAGAGATACAGAGACAGAGCGTGAGCAGGAGGAGGGCAGAGAGAGAGTGAGTACAGAATCTGAAGCAGGCTCTAGGCTCTGATGAGCCATCAGCACAGAGTCCGACGTGGGGCTCGAACTCACAGGCTGTGAGATCATGACCTGAGCTGAAGTCGGCCGCTTAACCAAATGAGCCACCCAGGCGCCCCATACTCTTGTTGATAATAAAGAATTTCAAAAGCTATTTATTGAATGCTGAAAATGTTCTGGGTAGTTTACATATAGTTTCTGATTTTTAAGAGAAGATACAGAAACCATAGTTAGAGGAGCAAGGAAGTAAATTGCCCAAGGTCAGTGACCTGGTAAATGTCAGAGCCTGCATTGTCAGCAAGGGCTGTCTGAATAGGAAGCTTTTCCTTTATCTGTTGTATCACCTTTACTTTGTTTGTGTATTTGGGTGGGTGCCTGCCCAAAAATGCCTGCCTATATTTTATTGCACATACAGAGCCAGTTGAAACTGTTTCCTCTTTGTATACATAATCCACTTAAGGGTCCTGTTAAAAATACTTCTACAAATCTTAAAGATGGAATCACATATTTTTGACACGCTATCTCCTCACATGCAGCATCTAGAGAGACTGAAAGTTTTGGTCCGTTTTCCTCTCAGTGTGCAGACAGTAAGGCTTGCTCTTCTGTGTTTTGTTGCCCTCTTCAATGTTCCCATAATAGTAGGTTATGCCATTTGATGGGCAATTTGCCTTTGCAACACTTTGCCTGTCATGTTGTTTCCCTAACATTAAGTAGCTGAGACTAGAAAAGGGCTCATAGAGGTTATGCAGCTCAATAGAATGCCTGTCCTTTTTTTTTGTTTGTTTGTTTTTCCTTCTTTTTTTAACTTCTCATTACACTTATTCCCTCCTCTACGCTTCTTTACAAATTCACTGGAAACAGTACAGCAAGAAATGCAAATATTCATTTTTTTCTCCTACAGTGTCCATTTAAAAATTTTTTTACAGTGTCCCTATATTAATGGCTGATTAAAACTAGCTGAAGAGGGGCGCCTGGGTGGCTCAGTCGGTTAAGCCTCCGACTTCGGCTCAGGTCATGATCTAGCAGTCTATGAGTTCGAGCCCCGCGTCGGGCTCTGTGCTGGTGTCTCAGAGCCTGGAGCCTGCTTTGGATTCTGTGTCTCCCTCTCTCTCTGCCCCTCCCCTGCTCACGCTCTGTCTCTATGTCTCTCAAAAATAAACATTAAAAAGAAAAAAAAAATTTAAAACTAGCTGAAGAGACTAAGCAGAAAGAGCATAGAAAAATTGTTCTCCTCGGTATACTTGTAAATAGCTGCTCTTTTAAAGAATTGGGCCACTCCCACCAAAACAAAGAGTTAAGGGTATTTTTTTCAAAACAACACTCTGTGTATATATATAAATGTGTGGACTACGGATAACATTCCCCGTGACAGTCTAGCCAGAAGGGAAACATGAAATGCTTTTGGAACAAACTGCCTTTTTTGACATATACTCACAACATGAATAATCCCATTACAACATTTAATTTAACCAACATGGTTTGAGAGATGTAAAAATGCAGTTTTCTTGCTGTGTCATGTCCTCAGCAATGTGTGGCTGTATTTCCTGAGGTCATGTCCCCACTTTAGCAGACTTTACAAATCTGGTAAAATGATTATTTCTTGCTTTAGGAATATACTCTCTTATGCAACTCTTTCTTACCTCCGCATAAGATGTGTTTCCTATTGGCACAATAGTACATTTAAAATGGTCCCTTTTATTTTTGGAATTACAAGGTGACTTTTTCACTCCTAAATTTTATAGATGAGCATGAATATCATCAAATGGTGTAAAACAACTACGGTGGTATTTTGAATATATAATAAAAAACTGTCTTATGGAAAACTATACTCCATATCTACACAGACAGCCCACCTGGTTCAAACAATGACCAAAACTGAAATTAACTGTAAAATCTTTAAACCAGGAGAAACTACTTCACTTTAAGCCATTCCAGGAAAAATGGACCCAGTTAACTTGCTCCTCTAAAAATAAATCCTCTTAGCTCTTTGATACAACTTTTTATAAATTCTTGGTTCACCAAGAGGCAGATGTCTTTTCTGTATGTTAGTCTTTCTAAATTATACTTTAAAACTTAACCTGCTCTGAAGACTGACACAACTTTAGTAATGTATCAGGAAATACCTTCAAAAGTACCTTTCACCATCTGGCAGTTGAAAGCATTCTGTTTGACCCACTACCAAGATAACAAAGAATACCTTTCTAGAATACTACTGGATTGATTCTTGGCACCTTTTATCTAAAAAAAAAAATAAATAGTTAAATTAACAACAGCACATTTTGAATCCAACTTTTTTTATTCATGAAAAATACACACTGCAAGTTACTTCCCTCCAATTACCTGGAGGCTGAATTTGTGTTAAATCTCTGCAGAAACGTTACTAGGTTAATTTTATCTTATTTTATTACAGTTGTTTTTGTTTTCCACATAAACATAAGTTTTTATTTCAAAAAAGGCAATTGAGGCAAAGAACACCGTAGCCAGAACCATTGAACAAGTCATGTTATAAGCTTTGCTATTGCAGTGTTAATAGTTGCTTTTAAAACATACCCCTGAAACAAAACAAAATAATATTATATCATCAACCGATTTCCTCTCCCCGCCAAACCAAGATTTTTCTTGCAAATAAGCTATCATTCAGATTCTAGTTAGTATTTTAGTGTTTTTAAATTCTGTGAAGTTTGGTTTTTATAGAACTAAACACTCCTAGGTGGTAACACTGAGCATCTTTACTTCTTACTCTAAATTTATTAAGTTCAAACGAGAAAGCTTTTGGATTCAGAATTTTTGCTAACTGATGTTAATAAAATTTTAGTAATGTAGAATTTAGTAAAGTATAACCTAATAATATTAGTAAAGTAAAATTAGTAATGTTAGTAAAGTAGAGTTTAGTAACACTGAAGGTTTTACGAGCTAAGACGTGGTTTCTTCTTGGGCGATGGTTCATCTTCTTCATCTTTTTCTTCATCATCTGGATCATCCTTTAAGCCGACTGTGCCGCCAGTGTTCAGGCTTGTCACTTCATCAGCACCACCAGCAGAATGGGATGAAGGGATTTTGCAGCTCTCAGAAGATGTTCTTTTAGGAAGATCTGCGTTGTTTTCATCTTCTTCTGGGTGTTTAGCCTCCATAGATTTATCACAAGGATCTGGAAAATCATCTTCCAATGGTGGCATAACTGCGTCTTCTTCCACTGGATCTTCTCTAAAACACCGTTCTTCCTTCTTCTCCAAGACTCTGACACCTCTGTAAAGTATTTTACTATACAGTATAGCATGTAAATTCTTCCGGATTTGATTTTGTCGGTCTTTTTCTTGGTCATATTTAATCTTCAATCCTTTAAATGTCTGAACATATTCAATTGATTCAAATCTTTTATAAAAGTTCTCAACTATATGTATAATAAGAGATTTGATATTTTCCACTCTTACGTATTCAAACAGCTCAATAACAGCTGAATTCAACAAATTGTACCGAGTCCCATTTTCCAGAAAAGCATTCACAACTGGCTCAAAAAGATTTCCCTTGATGATGTAACAATTATAAAGTTCATCTTGAAGGCCAACCATCCTTCTCATAAAGCGAAGAGCACACAGAGTCAGGAAAGTGTGCTTTGAACTCATCAAGGTCAATATTTTTCTTAGCAAGTCTTTGCTCAAAATATAGTTTTTTATGTAATATGTGTGATGCTGCACAAAAAATGTGAGCAGCTCTAAAATTAAAGAAAGCAGCTGTGCTGTTCGATAATTATCAGGGCAGTTTGCGTCGTTTTTGTCAGATTCAACTACATTATCCTTTTCACATATATTTCCCGAAGTGGTGGCAAAAAGTGGTGCTACGAAGTTATGTATACAATGCTTATAGAAGAAATTTAGAAACTCACTTTTTTCACATTTACTAGGTGTTGACAGCATATTTTCAGGATCAAGTAGAGCACGAAGAAGTCCCATTAAATGAATAGCACCTGCCAGCTCAGGATCAGTATCACAGATCATTTGCTCAATTACTAAATTAATGAAAAGATTACTATCTACACTCTGCTGGGCTTCTTCTATTATAAATTCTCGGATCATGGATGGATTATATTCTACTAGATAAGTAAATATGTCAGTAGCAGCTGATCTTATCTGCAAATCATTTCTTCTCATCACAATTTTAAGAACAGGAAGAATCCCCAAATGTGTCAATGTTTGGAGCACGGTATCCCTGTCTGGAGGCTGTACTGTCTGTGAAAATATACAGAATTCCTTGAAGAAAAATAGCAACTCACGCTGTTTAACATCATCTATAGTCTCATTCCTTAGCTGCTCAAACAGTTCACCCAAAAAGTTGTCATCTTCATGCAGCATGCGAACTATCTCGACCTTGTTGAGGAAAATAAAAGCTGTAAGAGCAGAAAGAAGATTATCTTCAAACACGGATGGTATCGGAAAAAGGATGTCATGAATGTACTGTACCCTATAGGTCTGATGTATCTTTTGCCTAAGTTCATGGTCTGTTATGGGTACAACTTCCTTGAGCTTCGCATTTTGAATCAAGAATTCCCTATGCCTTTTCGGCTGAGCCAGAGCAGGGTCATATTCGAGGCATCCCACCACATCCATAATACACTCATCAGAAAACATGATCTCGAACAGAGATGTCTTGTTAAGGAATAAGATGCCTTTAATAATTTCATGCAAATGGTGTAAGCCTGCAGTGTCCCCTACGTTTTCACAAGTGTGGAACAGCTGCAGCAAATTTTTAATATAGTCCCCATTTTCTAAGATCAGAGCCAGTTTTTCCTTATGGACAGGTAAAGCAATAACTGAGGCGACAAAGTCAGAAATATCTTCAAGTTTACCGAGTTCACAGTTAGGCAAGTCAAGCACATCATTAGTTTCTAGTATGTCATCTAATTGGTCTTCCGATTCATCTAAGAGGTCTTGTGTAATAGAAACGGACGGATCTTTACCTTGAATGCGGCAAATGTCTTCCCAGATCTCTTGACAACCTTCGGTGTCCTGGAAACTTAAAGCCATACCGTGGCCTTCGGCTTCGGACCAAACAATCAGCGTTTCCTGCTGCCTCTGGTATGGCGTATTTAAATTTATCTTTGACTCCAGGATTAGCGTGTCACTGGAATCTGACCGAACTACCAGACACACACCATGGAGGTGCTCCACGTAAGTGGAAGAGACCTGTCCGGTGCCCAGGCCTTCCCATTGTTTATCTGGGTTCAGAAAGTAGACTTTCGCGCGACACTTGTCTGCCATGGCGCCCGCTAATGCCTTCGCCACAGCCGTCCGGGCGTCTGAGGCGGTTGGCTCGCGCCTGCCCAGAATCGACGGCAGCTGCCGTCGTTGGGGCAGCGACGACGGTAGCCGAGGTGGCAGGTTTGGAAAATCGCAGCAGAAGATGGCGGAGGAATACCGGTCGCGAAGTCGCTGGCGGTTGCGGCGGTCTGTAGTATTCTCCGGGGTCCCGCCTCCTCTCGCTTTCATCTTATGTTCGTCTTTCTTCATTTTGTTCTTGCATATTGCTTCTTAATGTGGGTTTAAACCGTGAGTCTTTGGGACTGCTCACGGTCGTCTGAGAAAGCCTCGATTATGGCAGGATTCTTACGATTGTCCCAGGATTCTACCTCAAAGGAACGTTCTGTACGTGTCGAGGCAGTTGCCACCAACCTTAAGTGGAGGCTTAGTGATTAGAGCAAAGCATTGTTCTCGCATAAAAGCTTTCGTCCCCGACAAACATTTTCAGGCATCAGGTGTGCAGGGACTTAGGACTTTAAGCAAAAGAAAGTTAATCGCTTATGTCCTGACCAGTTCAACACCTGACCTCCGTGTTGAGGCTCCCCCACCCCCAACCCCAGAACAGAAGCAGGAGCCAAGTGAAGGGTAGGCTATTAACAATAATCAGAGATCTGTAAGTGGGTCTTTTCCATAAGGCTCGGCCTATGTATCTGCCTCTCACTTACCCACCCTTGGGGGAAGATCTCGTTCCCAGATGGAGTTGGTTGGCAACTCTTTTACTCTTTTCAGTTCAGCCTAAAGTGCCATTGTTTGGCGCAATGGGAAGAACTTTTTCCAATATATTAAATGTTTTTTTTTTAATGTTTATTTATTTTCGAGAGAGAGAAACTGAGTGCAATCGGATGAGGGGCAGAGAGAGAAGGAGACACAGAATCCGAAGTAGGCTCCAGGATCTGAGCTGTCAGCGGGGGCTCGAACCCACAAACCATGAGATTGTGATCTGAACTAAAGTCAGATGCTTAACCGATTGAGGCGCCCAGGTGCCCCAAACTTTTTCCAATCTATAACCGCACTCCTCACTCTTAGAGGAGTGGCCAGAAGGAAACTGAGTTGAAAAGAGCTAAGAGTGAGTAATGAACATCACAGGTCAATTGTTTCATTTCTTTTCTTGATCATTACAGTGAGAATAACCACAACTATGTAATAATACTTGAGTCCTTATTGTTATTACAAAGAAAGGCAATAACATAATTGATCAAATATAACACTTTAGTACTTATTATGTTGAAGACACTGTGACAAGAACCTTTATGTCTTTTTGTATTTAATTTTCATAATCACCTAGTGATATGGGAGTATTAAGGGTACTATAAGATCAGGAAACAAACTTAGAGAAGTTAAATAAATTGGCAAAGGTCACACTCCTAATAAGTTGAGGAACTCTGATTTGAACACATGTCTTTCTGATTGCAAAATTGGTTTTCTCAGCCATTGAACTATGCTAGCCCCTTCTTTTCTTGGCCTTCATTACATTTTATTTTACATTCCTTCCATCTATATAATTTGTAATCAACATAAAATTATCAAGATGAAAGTCACACACTTCCTTCTTTAGATCCACATCTGTGTATAGCCAACCGAAAAATAGAAGCTTGTATATGGCAACTTCGTTAAATATAATTTTAATGGTAACCAAGTGGATTTTTGATGTAGCAGCAACTTCTGCAGTTTCCTTTAATTTTTTTTCAAACATTAACCCTGTTATTGCAAGAGAAAACCAGAACTGGGCCACATCAAGAACATTTGGATTTGAGGAGTACTGTCTGTAACGATCATTTCATTTTACATAGCAGTGGAAATGCATGACAGTACTTGAGCACAGAAAAAACTCTTTCACATACCTCTCTTGCAGTGTCGCCTCTAGGAGATTATAGTACAGCAATATTCCCTGAGACAGGGCAGCCGGGGCACTTGGAAAATTGAATGGAAATGACAATCATTTCATGAGAAAATTCAAATCAATGCCAGCCAGGATACTGCTGGTTTAGAAACCTTTACAAATCATTAATAATACTTAGACATAAGAATTAATAAATGCCTAATAAAAACACTGATATATATACTTACTACTTTAAAATTCCTGTCTAATTTCAACGAGAGAATATGCAAATCGTAATAACAATAATGACATGCATGCTAATAGTCCAATTTTTTTTTTTCTCTGCTGTGGTTATATTAAAGTTTCTATCAGAATCAATTATAATACTGTCAGTTGTCTGAATATGCCCTCAGGTTTCATTCTCTGAGAGGCAGTCTGCACAAATCTATGTGTTCTCACAACTTTTATCACAAGGGGGTTTCCCTTAGGCCAGTTAAGGTCCCTTTATCTTAATTAGGTTAACAAGAATCTCTTTATAGTCTAAAAGAGCCTCAAGTCCAAATTTCTTATTGCTATTTCTGCACTAGATTCTTTCAGTTCCTGTCTTACTTGGTTTTGGAAGTAGAACAAAGCCCTTTTTTGCTCCAGTAGTTCTAGCTACCTAAGATTATCATTATTTTGTTGTTTTGTTGTTGTTTTACAGAGAGGAAGGTGATATGGATAAACAAATGCTATATTCTAGGAGGTGTGTAAGTCTCTTTTATCGGCACTATTTATATTTTAAATATAAAAAGAAGCCTGAGGAAGATATTACTACCATATTACAGAGGAAAGGCATTTGAAACTCCAAAGCTGAATCATACATTTGTTTCAGACCTCTGCAGTAAGTGATATTGCTGGGATTTGAAAGTAGGCCTGTATCCTTCCAACGCTTCACTTTGCTACTCCCAAAATGCAAAGCTTTCTCTTAGGCTATGCATAAATTGTTATAGCAGATGTTTATAATAATTGTGATTTTTTTTATCCCAATTATCACTGCTATTTGCTGTTTCTCCGTTTTAGTTTGTGAAGGAAAATCATTGAGGCCAGTTCAAACTTAAAATTGGTAGATTTAGGGGCGCCTGGGTGGCTCAGTCAGTCAAGCCTAAGGCTTAGGCTCAGGTCATGATCTCGCAGTTCATGGGTTCGAGCCCCGTGTTGGGCTCTGTGCTGACAGCTCAGAGCCTGGAGCCTGCTTCAGATTCTGTGTCTCCCTCTCTCTCTGCCCCTCCCCTGCTCACTCTCTCTCTCTCTCTCTCTTTCAAATAAACTTATAAAATAAAATAAAATAAAATAAAATAAAATAAAATAAAATAAAATAAATTAAAATAAAATAAAATAAAATAAGATAGATTTAATGTTAAGACTCTGGATCCCTCTTCTGTTTCGGATGCCTGTCTCTCTCATATTCCTCCCCATGATCTGAGGGTAGTAAGAAGTAGTTCTTGGTGACTCTGCCCTGGAAATAGTTTTAGATAGGGATCTTGAATTAGAAATTGGACTCTCAACAGACTGAGCCATCCAGGCACCCCTCTCCTAGTTATTTTAGAAAATGATAAAGAACGAGTCTACATTTTTGAATTTTAGGGATAGGCCACATGTATGTATGTAGAACATTTAGATATCTAAATATTCTAAGAAGAAAGAATACTTCACAGTGACAAGAGCAAGGTGATTTTTAATTTCATGAAATAGCATTAAAATAGTATTTTTTCGAATGTATCTGCTCTAAAATTTTCAACTTCAAAATCATTAGCGAAAAAAACACGTGTTCTCTACAAGTTCTCCAGGCAACTTATTTAGTGGCATGTTGCCTTTTTTTTTTTTTTTTTTTTGGCTACTATCGTCTCTGATTTGGAAATATGTAATAGTCTCCCCTGGATTCTGCCTTTTCCCCTCAATTTGTAGATTCTCAACACAATAGCTGGAGAAGACTCATTTAAAACACACTATATTCTCCCACTCCTCTGCTGACAATCAATGGGTTTCTGCCTTACTTAGAATAAAGCCAAAGTTCGAACTATGGTTTATGAGGCCTGGCCCCCTTGACCTATCTGAGCCCTTCCCCTCATAGTCTCTGTCTCCCTTCATTTGGTCCAGCCACAGTAGCCAGCTTGCTCTGTCAGAATCGCACCAAGCACACTCCTGCCTCAGGGCCTTTGCACCTGCCCTTTCTTCTACTTGGAACACTGGTTTTCAATATCTACAGGCTCACACCCTCACTTCATTAAACAGATTACTTAAATGCCCCTTTCTTCCAGTGAGACCTTCCCTAATCACCTTTTTAAAATTACAGAGACCCTCTACCCTAATCCATCCATCTGTTTAGTTTGATGTATCTTTTCTCCATATCACTTAGCATCACCTGAGTATTTTATACTTCGTTTATTCCACTTTCTGCAACCAGACAATCAGCTGTTTGAGGGCTATGATTTATATGTTCATTTTTCTAACTGCTGCCATAGGCATAATATGTAGTAGTTTCTCAACAATTATTTATCGAATAAATATGTAAATGAATATGTATTCTTTCTAGTATGATTTCCAATAATCCATTTATTTATTCTTCACGAAGTTATGAGCAACCTCTATGTATAGGCCCTAATCCACGCACAGGGGATAAAACAATGAATTTAAAATTTATTTCTAGCTCTCTTATGGGATAGATAAGTAGTTTTAACAGGAGGTATTTCTAGTTTACAGGTTACATCTGCCATTTCCCCTGCTGCCCCAATCCCACTCTTCCGGATAGTTTTCTTCTTATTGATGGTGACCAAGGAAGCAGTAGTCTCGTTTTAGGTTTTTAATTGCATGAAAAACTAGTTTCTTGAATAAGCTGATTGTTGTGTCAAACGTTCCTTCCCCAGCCCTGGGCTAAATCACAGCTTTTCCATCAACTCTCAGGTATTGAAAGAACCTTAATTTTCTAATATTAAAATTTCCAGTGCATTTTTAGCTTCTTTTTGATTCCTATCTTGTCTAAAACAAGTCTATGGCCAAGCCTAGAGTCAAGAGATCGGAAAGTACGCCGCTTCTAAGGTGGGGGAATCCTAGGAAAATTACATGGCAAAGGGAGTGGGTGGAAGGAAGGATGCCACACCGGGCACATGAAAGCGGTCTTCCACAAGCTTGAACAAAACAACTGTAACTCAGAACTTTAATGGGCAAGGAGGGATATATGGTCACCCTGTATACAGAGTGTTAGGATGTGTGGATATTTAAAACCTTTTATTCTCGGCTGAAAACATCATCCTGTTATGTGTGCATGCCAGCAGTACCAGCAATTATCTTCCCAGTGCTCAGTGGTAAGAACCACTTTAGGTATTTTTTGGATCCACAGGCAGTTTCTATTAGCACTAGCACATTTTCTACTGAGTGCTTGGCTTCCTTGGAAGCCTCAAATCTTTCGCTCACACCACATGGAATTAAAGGAGGGAGAAGGTGGTGGTGGTCGAGGGGCAAATGTTCTCTTGACCTCGCGTACATTTTAGACTGACTTTCAGGGCTGTGTTCTCCTCTTTTTCTTCTGTTCCAATCATTCTTCTAGACTCTTTGAGTTTTGTTTTAAATTGAATAATTCACAGATATCCTCCTCTTCTTTATCCTGATAGACTGTATTATTTCCTGTTCCTACCTAGATCTCCAGAAATAACACAAGCTGACTGCTTACGAATCACCCTACAATCACATTATGTAAGTAATAGCAATGAGCATAATGTGGAGTTAAAAACTGCTTGGTTTTTGCTTACAGGTAGTAATCATCTTCATTTCTTCAGTATAGCACTATATTTATATCATAAAATAGAAATTTTCATTTTTTTAGGCAACAATTGATTTCAGCTTAACATTTTTGCTTTAATTCCATTATCGGTTGAAGAGTGCCTTGAATGCATTTGATTTTTTGTTGAGATAACTAGACTGAATTAGAAAAAAAGTGTTTCCATGATAAAGGAAAATCTTAAACACCTTGGGTAGTATTGGTTTTGGATATATTTCTACTCGAAGAGTGAAGATCTGGTTCACTCCTCCTGAAAAAAAGCCTGTTGTGTTTTATTACCGCTAGGGGACCTTCTGCCACCTTCTCAGGCTAGAGTGCTGCCATGGGGTGTAGGAATGTCTTTTTGAATCACATGCTGACATCATTTAGAAAAAGGTAAAACTTTTGCTTACAGTTATTTAAAAGAATAATTTTAAAAACCTCTTAAGTTAGCAAATTTCTTTATCATATATGTAAGTGATATATACAGCATCATGTAAAACAAACATATAAGGTTTTTGTAATCAACGTGTATTGCATAATTTCTTAAGTACAGCGACTGCATCGTTCCCCTGTCTCAGATGGCTCTTAGGGATTATAATTCCCAAGAAATTTGATCCTGTAGAGTGAACTTTGGTAAAGGCGACTTGCTTTACGAACGCCTATATTTGTGTTGGTTTGTTTGTGCGATCAGTTGGCTGATTACTGCAAGTACAGTAGTTGTTGTCTACCCACTAGATGTCATTAGCATCTCCTCCCCAAGTTGTGACAATTGTCTCGAGTTCTTTCAAATGTCTTAAATGTCTCCAGACAGTGCCAATTGTCCACCCAGGGGCAAAATCATCCTCAGTTAAGATCATCTACTAGTAAGTATTTTCAGTTCTTATCATTTGCTAAGTGTTTAAAAATTCACAAAGTAGTTCAAAAAGGACACATTTTGTGGCCCCCTCTTTTCCTGTCTGATACAGTAAAACCAGCTTATTTGAACTTTTCTCATCCAGGATTTTCTATTAACCAGGATTTCTGCACATTTAGAGTGAAACAATAAGTGACATTTATTATCAGACCTCTTTCCAGGATAATAATTATGTGACTGTGTCATTTTAGCAACCACCTTCCTCCTCTCTCTCAGGTCCCTCCCTGCAGCACCCAGTGTTTTCACACTCCCTTCGGCAAGTCCAAGCCCTTTAGCAGCAGGCAGGGCCTCACCTCTTCACCCTCATTTTGAGTATGCCTCCCCCACCTTGCACCAACTTGCTGGTCTTCTTGAATATTTCTTACCCATGTAAGGCCACCGTATTTCCATGTCCGCCTTATCATCATTCACCCTGCATCTCAAAAGGCATTCCCTCTGAAAGTACTTCTCTCCCCACACAATCTAGGACAGCACCCCCTTCTCCTCTCATTTTCTCTAACATCACCCTATTTTCGCTTCTCAGTAGAACTTTCACAGTCTAGAATTGCTTCATCATTTGTGTACTTCTATTGTCTTATTCTACTCCCACCCCACCAAAGGCAAAGATGAATCTAGGCTAGTCTTATTTTCCTCTAGAAGACAATAGATCACCTCTTAACCCTTTTTGGCCTCCTGATACCTCTTGTGTCATAAATTATTCCTTCTGTGACTTCAGTCTTTAAACTCTGCATAGGAATAATTTTCCCCCCTTAAATTAAATGTGCTCCAATTTCATCTATCTTAAAATAGTCAAAGAGATTCTCAAAATAAGAATCACATTCATAAATTTGACAATAACACTGATAGTACCCTAAAACGAGAGTAAAAATGTTTGTTAGGTTTACTGCTATATTCCCAGGGTCCAAAAAAGACCCTGGTGCATAGCAGGCATGTGAAGATTCATTCAACAACCAGCTGTTAACAGTTGCTAGTGTTTGCTCTGTGTGGCAGACACCATTCTAAGTACCTCGTAGGTGCTCTCACTTAATCCTTATAAGACAGATATCATCATTAGTTTCACTTTACTGACACAGAAACTGGGGTATAGCAGAAAGTACAGATAAAATAAATAATAAAATAAGGAACTTATTGAAGGTCATGGCTGCCTTGCTCTGTAAATCTAGACATGCTATCTCTGAATTATAAATAGATAGTTGTACCTGTAGCAAGAGATGGATGGATGGATAGATATTTATATGTGTGTATATCTATAGAATACACACACATATACACTTCCATCTATATCTATCTATCTATATCATGTATGTATCTGTATTTCTATCTCTATTGAATAATGTTCAGCCTTAGAATGCATATACTACATTATAGAAAGAATTAAGCCCCTTGTCATTTTTTTTAAAATCCATTACTTTAGTGTGTGGTTTCACTGACCAGATTGTTTTGAGTTCTTTCCTAAACTACTTTCTGCATGAAGATAATGAGGTTAACAAACTTGCCCGAGTTTCAACAGTGAGTAAGTAAACATTCAGAGTTTAGATTTGAACCCTACTAGTCAGACTCAAGAAACTGTACTTAAGTTCTTTGCTACACAGCATGTCACCAGTCTCATCTCCTTTTCTCTATATAGATACTGAAGCTACATTATAAAATCTACATTATAAAATCACATTATAAAATCTGCATTATAAAATCACAAGGTTAGGATATTTTTTAATGTTTATTCTTGAGAGAGAGAGAGAGAGGGAGAGAGAGAGAGAGAGAGAGAGACAGGGTGCAAGTGGGGGAGAGGTAGAAAGAGAGGGATACACAGAATCCGAGGCAGGCTCCAGGCTCTGAACTGTCAGCACAGAGCCCGACACAGGGCTCAAGCTCACGAACTGCAAGATCATGACATGAACTGAAGTCAGACGCTTGAACAACTGAGCCACCTAGGCGCCCTGCACAAGGTTAGGATGTTAAGTGTTTGGGGACAAGCAAATATATGTCTCTATAGCTCCCTTCACATCCCTTACCCGCCTCTTTTTCTCCATAATGGAAAGCACAGAGGACAATTAGATACCATGTGCTTCTACTTGGTTATCTCTCTCCCTTAAAAGTACTTGCCACTCAAATAGAAACACTCCTGTCCTATATATGATTTTTGCTCTAAATAAAGAAAAACTAATTCTCTTGTTTTCTCATGCCTGTGATGTGTTACTTGAACTTGCCTTCAGCAATATCTTGCCCCTTTCACTTTTTACACTTTTTTCCCTTTCCAAATGTCTTTTTTTATTGTTGTTCTTTCTGTATTTCTTTCCACTCTGGACTCTCAAAGGATATTTTGCAAACATAGGTTTTATAGCCATTTGTCTCTTTTTTTTATTATTCACTAGGATTATTCTTTGGGATAATTACATTATGGTGCCTGCCATTAATTTCCCAAGCTCTATCTTGTTTAATGCACTTGTATACAGAGAAGCCCTTTTAAAATTTTCCAACTGAGATTATTTCATTGATATCTATCTCCTCTCCCCCCACCCCCCGCCCAAGCACATGCTGTCCATAGCTAGAATTGTACTATCTAAATTGGCTTTATTATACTGAGCAGCTCTTTGTTTTGCTTTAATTTTAAAGATCTCTAGGTAAGGAGATAACTTTCATAAGTAGTATTTGCTAGTATCATTCAGATTGCACCAGTGAGACACTTTTTTCCCTTTTTTCTCAAATAAACCTTCCTGTTTTAATTTCTTCCTATTTTATGTTCACTGACAGAGGCAGAGAATGGGGGCTTACATATGTTGAGCTGTGTTCTCTCCTTTGATGGTATATGCCAGTCTTCTTCAGGCCAAACACACCTGACCTTACCATTGCATTTATGATCTCTTTTGTAACTGACTGTTAATCTGACCTTTTTTTGTTTCATTTTCTCTCTTCATTACAATTACTTGCAGTTGCATGTCTCAAAGAGGAAGATCATTCTAATATAGGACAATTCTAAATATCTTTAAAGAAATCCTCCATCATTCTAAAATTACACCTATCTAATTATCCAGTCCCCATGTCGTGTGTACTTATGTTGCCTTCAGCAATATTAGCCTGTGTTTCACTTTAATTCAACAATGGAAAAAACGAGAGGAAGGATATGCCTTTTTTGCAATATTCCTGAGGTTGCTCTGGGCACATACTTACACGAGTCTTTGCCATTTATTAAGAATAATCAGCAAAGAAAAGCAAAGAAAAATGATAAGGCATATCCATTCCCTAGGGCTTTAATGTTCAGGCTCACTTGGAGTCTCAAGGGTATTTTAACACCTAAAGCCTCTGACTATAAATCTGTCCCTCAGGTCTTTTCAGTTATTTCAGGGAAGTGTCAGTTGCTCACAGTACAAGAAGCAATTATCCCCATGCAGAAAATAGTTCAAGGAAAGACAGGAAGAAACCTAGTTAGTGAAACAAGGTACTGAAAGAAGAAAACTTACAAAGAAAATAAAAGGGCTTACTGAAAAAAGTACAATGATATATATTTACTGTTTATTTTAGAGTCACAAGATAAATATACATACAGTGGCATACAGCTATATTCATCCACATCTGTATTTGCATCCATATTTGTATGTCTCCTGCATAGGCACACATATCTAGTCTGTACCTGAGAGGACGCAGACCTGGCAGGTAAGAGCTCAAACAGAAAATTAGATACCTCAACTGGAAACTGAGATTCTGCCAGCCACTAGTCATGTGACATGGGCAGGAATACCTACTACACACGGGTTTCGATTTATGCATCTCTCGAGTGGAGCCATTACCTACCTCATTTGGTTGCTATGGGATTAAAAGTGGTAACAGGTATAAGACACTTAGACCCATGCCTGGTGAAGTTATTATTTGAACATGTTGGTTCATTTAAAAATCTCCTACCTGAACAAAAACAAAAAAGTGTTCTTTAACACGCTTTACTGTTTTCTAAGGGGGATGGGTCCAAGGAACTGGAAGCTTTTTGTTGTTGTTGGCCAAGTGGCTAGGTGGTAAATGCAAATTTATCACAACTTGGACACATTGCCATAAGCAATGAGTGAGCTGTTGAGAGCTCTAAGGGAGCTACATAAGACACATGTGGTTCCTCTCCCTGCTTCCCTGGCCTGGGGAGCTGTCTGAGGTGAAGACAGGCAAGGAGAACCTCAAAGAAAGGGAGACAGGATTGGGTCCCTGTCTGGGAGGCTTTGGAGGAAGGGTGGTCCAAGGCACATTTTGAAGTGAGAGTGAATGTTGTGTAATGGTGGTCCTCCTCAAGAGTCGGCCCCTGCCCCCCACAGACTCTGGGTAATCTTGCCCTTTCTCAATACCCTTGCTTGTAATTGGTTTTCTTGCAAAAATAGGTCAAGTTGCTCAGTTTCAGTCACAGCTGGAGTCCAGGGCAGCGTCAGTCTGTGCAGTCTCATCTTTCTATGGGTCACTACTTTAAATTGCTGAGCACACTAATAACATGACACCTACTTCCCTTAGAGGGAAGTACTCTACCCCGAGTTATGCAGTTTACTACAATGACATTTCGATCACCAAAGTCAAATTTCCCAAATCATGCATAGTTTCTCTAGTTACCGCTTGGCTTTTCAAAATTTCTAAATATTCCTAGATTTTTCCAGTTTAGAGCCAATTTGTATATGAAGATATTTTTATACATTTCATATAAACAAAAATAACATTCATCTTCAAGGGTCTAACAGTTGTGCCAAATGCATTTTCCCCTATGAATGTGTAAAGAGCACAGCTCAGGAGCTAAGCAATCATATTTGACTCAGAATATTTAGAGGATTATTTCTGGATTTATTTTGGATTGTTAGTGTGTCACCTGGGTGAGTGATTAACTCTTCTTTTTGCCTCAGTTTCCTTTGTGATGGGATTGGAATGATAATTAAGACTTCTCTTTTGGGGTGCCTGTGTGGCTCAGTTGAATAAGCATCAGACTTCGGCTCAGGTCATGATCTTGGTGTTCGTGGGTTCGAGCCCTGTGTTGGGCTCTGTGCTGACAGCTCAGAGTGTGGAGCCTGCTTTGGATTCTATGTCTGCCTTTCTCTCTCTCTCTGCCCCTCTTCTGCTTGTATTCTGTCTCTGTCTCTCTCTCAAAAATAAATAAACATTAGAAAATATTTTAAAAGACTTCTCTTTTTAGACTAGACCTGGGAAATAAAATTTAAAATATGTTTTTCACCTAAGTTTTACCATGTAAGTGCTGAAAATATCAGAGAAAAAATTTCTTGGTTAACTAACAAAATTAATTGCAGACGTATTTAAGTGCAAACCAACACACTGTCAAAGACTAGACATTTAAAACTGGAACTGATATTTATGAAAATTTAATGAAGTTATTTCAAGTGTCCAGTGAGTATTTATTGAGTGCTTCCTATGAGCTAGGAAATTTCCTGGGGACTCAATGGTGAATGCTAAGATGGATTTTTACCTTTAGCCTCTCTTGAATCTTCAGCCTTCAACCTTGAATCTTCAGCCTTGAGACACTTAAACACTGGTAATGTAAGCCCATCACATGGGCACACAAGACAACGCAGACATATCAGGAAGTCTTTCCAGAGAAAATGCTGATTAAGTTGTATCTTGAAATACAGTTAGGGTTGCAACATGTGTGGGAAAGTGGCAAGGAGGCAAGAGCAGGGACCACAGTTAGGAAGAAAAGCTGGTCCTAGGTCATGAAAATCATGTATAGTAGGTAAACTCGAAAAGATGAACATGGCAGTATCATCTGTATCCTATCTGTGAGAAAGGAGAAGGAAGACAAACAAGAGATCCTAATAAAGCATATTGCAGACCTCTTGGTAGGAGATGGTTGTGATCTGGACTGCAATTTTAGCAGTGAGGATAAGGAGGAGTTGATAAATTCACAAGAAATTTAAAGGTTTTAATTAACGTAATTTTTTGATCGATTAGAATGAGGGTGATCAGGGCAAGTGGAGACACAATAAAAAAATAATTACCAACTTGGTAGATGGTGATGTTGTTCAATTAGAAAGAAGGTTGGGTGTAGGGCAAAAGATTAGTTTAGTTTGGATGAATTAAGGGTGGCATACTTATAAGACAGAATACCACAATAATAGGGCTGTGGAGTGATACAATGGTTATTTAATCTATTTATTCTATTTATGTGGATGTGACACAGTGATGTTCTGCAGAGTGTTTGGAGGGACTTTGGAAATGAAGAACCAAATATTTTCATGCCATAGAGCTGGGTGTTCCATCAGAAAAGCTCAAGGTAACTGTCAAGGCCAAAGAGAGAGGTGTCAATGCATAGTAATAAAGAACCACTGTGAAATTGGCAAGTGAGATTAATTTTGCCACCTGTGCTTCTCTTTTCTTCGTGCAGCATTACTTTTCTTTCTTTTCTAGGTTTGCTTCTATTTAATTCTGTTCAAACTCTACCAATATAGAAACAGAGAAAACCGTGCTTCTGCGTTGCAATGGCAGAGTTGAGAATTGCTGCTCTCCTCTGTATTCTGCTGCCCCCATTTACTCCCGAGGACAAGCTGAAAGTAGGTAACTCCTTGAAAGAAGAATGATACATTTTTTTCCCTCACCCTCAAATTCCTGGAACTAATGGCAGACAAGAGCTGGAATTGTTTTCCCAGCTCTTCTGTCTTTCCTTTCCTGAAAAGTTGCAAGAGCCTTATGTACTACATAACCTCTTGCCTTTTCTGAGTATATTTAAAGTAACATGGTAATTGGTCTGCAGAGGTCTGGAATTTGGACTTCCTTGTTCTGAGAAGGAGCAAACAGAAATGATTCCAGGTAAAAATGGGAAGAAAATAAGCTAATTTTCAGTGCTCTGGGGTGTGTGTGTGTGTGTGTGTGTGTGTGTGTGTGTGTGTGTGTGTGTGTGTGTGTGTGTGTGTGTAGCTGCCTCGCTTGGACTTTCTTTTGACCTCTTTCTGTGCAGGCATTTGCCTAGTACTCTATTCTGACCCAGTGCTCTTCTTTAAACCCTTTTCCTAGAAGTCCCCTAAACCCATTTTGCCATCAAAACCTATAGACACTATATTTTAGATATACAGTGTATGGGGAGGGTGGGGGTGGGGTCAGTGGGCTTTTAGTTATAAACAATGTTAAACGATCCTATGTACAGTCATTCAAAGACAACTGGCAAGCCTAAAAACTGCTCCACATTTTAAACTTCAAGTAAGCTTTCTACAATAAATCTTTCAGTTATTTTTAGAATAAAAATGCCTAGAATGTGGATTGTTAGCTCACCGAGTAGGGTCGTGCGGCCTGCTTGCAATGACCCCATTGATTTGAGTTCATTCCCAACTATGATTTTTGACGAATCTTTAGTCTCATGTGTCCAATTCTGCTTTTCCATTCTCTTATTTTGGGGATAGATATTTTTAGACTTGATATCCAGAAAGGCAGTTTTTTCCCCTCAGTTATACACAGACCTTTAAATATTGTTAACCCTATACCTCCAAGTAAGACAGAAATTTTGAACTAAATTAAATATTAGCACCCACTTCTTCTTTGCACTGGGGAGGTACAAAATTAAAACTCATTTTGAAAATGTAAATTTCTTATTCTTGTTATTAAAGTATATACAAGCTAAACAGTAGATTCACACATCAATAAGTGCTTTTTTTATTTGTCTGCTGAGAAGAGAAAGTTGACTTTTGCTAGAGTCATTTAATTCTTTAAGACTAATGAAATATCTGAAGGCATCTCTACTTAGTTTTAAGAGAAATAAATATAGGGTGTCTCACCCATAAAGAGTTAGGATTACATTTGCTTTCTTTGTGTGAAAGATACGTAATTCATAAGCTAATGAGTTGTAAAGGTCTTCTCACAAGTAAAATTATATTATCACTCCCAGGAGTAAGATAGTCAAACTATTCTGTAATAAGTTGTTCGAGTTTATTTTATCTTAACTTTTAAAACATAATATCTTCTTTTTAATTTTGCCATTAAGAGAATGCCCAGATACAGAGGTGGGAGTCACTAGAGTGAAAATGGAGAGAAATCTTAGATATTTGTCTTTTGATGAAGAGGAAGGTTAACTGTTAAAAAGTTAGGAATAAAAGCGTTGACTATTTAGCAGCTAAAGTAGAGCTACTTTATGTAACTTCCATAATGTACATTACATTTTTTCAAAAAGCTTATTTCCTTTTGCCTTCATGGCTTCATACCTGTGGTACAGAGCCTTCTGTAATGACTTTCCTTGATCTTACCTTCTGGTACTTATGCCTTTTTGTAACCCCCTTCATTTGTGTATGGGCTCAACCTAGTGACTTGCTTCTAACAAACGGAGTATAGCAAAGTGAGGTGACAATACTATTAAGAGAGAGCTATCAAAGATTGTGACTTCTGTCTTGCTTGCTCTCTCTCTCTCATTCTGGCACTCCCTCTGGCTTTTCTCTCTTGCTTGCTCTGCCAAAACAAGATGTCTTATGGAGAGGCCTGTGTGGCAAGGAACTGAGGGTAGCCTGTGACCAACAGCCAACCAGAAACTGAAGCCCTTTGTCCAACAGCTCTTGAGGAACTGAATCCTGGTTACGACCTTGTAAATAAGTTTGAAAGTAGATCCTTGCCCAGTAGAACTTTGGCATGCGATCACAGCCCTGTCCAGCACCTTGATCACAGCCTGCTGATCCCTGAGCCAAAGGGCACACATCAATTGTACCTGGATTCCTGACCCACAGGTCTTATGAGCTGATAAATGTGTGTTGTTCTAAGGCACTAAGTTTTGGGATAATTTGCTATGGAGAAATAGGTAACTAATAGAATCCCAAATAAATATTCATTACGATACTGCATTTTATATATTTATATTTCTATTATGTATAAATTTATCAAAGCTCAGTGACAGCTGTTATGTAAGTTAAACATTTATAAATATGGAACATATATATAGTCCCAGAATCCATTTTAAAATCAGACTGTTTTCATGGTGAATTTGCCACCAAAGAAAGAGGAAACATAATTTTGAATTTGATGGACAAGTAATTTTCCTCTCCAGTATAAATTTATTCTGAGGTCCTGAGATTCACCATGGGTCATTAGAAGCATTTTGGGTGGGAAAATTTGTCTCTGCAAAAAGTTTACATTGCCTGGACCCATTCCACTAAATAACAGTAGTGGGTTTCAGATACTGGGAAAACAAAAATATACCCAAAGAGTTCCACATCCATCTGGAGAGGATCATATTGGTTCTAGATTAGAAGTCCAAAAAATTCTTGGATGGGCTTAAGCCTGTATATGAGCCCCCTATCCAAAAAGTCAATGCAAAATGTTGTGTGCTTATGTGCATCTTTCTAGTGAAAGGGTTTGCGACCTTTCAAAAGATATGAAAAAAGCTTGTGGTCCTCAAATGTTTAGAATACCTGGAATACCAGGTATTACCAGACTAATTCTGTTATCATGATCAAAATATTGTTTTAAATATCATAAGAGTTAGTTGATTGATTAAATGATTTTTTTACTTACTCAACACATCCATCAAGGGCCAAGCCAGGCAGTAGCATTACAGCACTAAAAACACATTTGCGATTCCTCTCCAAGGAGCTCACACTTTAGTAGGAAGGCCAGACATTCATCATGAAGAGTTCTGGGAAGACAAATTAGAAAATGTTTGGAAGCATATAACTGGGTGTGTCAGTTATTTGCCTGTTTGGTTTCAGATCCATTCTCTTCCTTCCCTTGCTCAATTTATATTAAGAGGGCTAATTCTGCAAACGACATTGTGCAGCCTTCTCTGCCATCTGCTATCTTCTTGGATTTGACTATTAGCAGGCATGGGCAGAATATTGGAGCATCTAAAGCAGAGAGAAGCCAGGATAACTCTCCCCTCTTTCTGTGCTTCAGAAGAGCCTCTCAGGAGTGGCTCTGTTTCCTCGACTGCAGCTCCAACTGGACAGCTTCTACCTCTGTAGTTCAAGTATCCATTTGGTGGTTCCAACTCCTGACCTCTTGTAACCCTATTTCTTCCCTAGACTTTCCTCCAGCTCTAGTCTATACCTACCTGGTATGAGTTCTGTTTCCTAACTGATTCCTGACTGCTGCACTGGGACACTCAACCCAGTTAACAAAGAGATGTGTCAAGCAGACTTTCCCTGAAGATGTGAGAGGTGAACTGAAGTTAGAAATATGAATATGTATTAACTAAGTCAAAATGGGGTAAGACAGGCAGGAAAACATTCCAAGAAAAATATGTGCTTGTAATTTCCCACAACTTGAAGGGCATACCTTTCGGAGAGGTATGTGAAACATAGGATGAGATATGAAGTACATAAAATACTAATTTTTACAGGACTATAGTCAATGTTAAGAAGTTTGATCTTTAGCATAAGAGCAATGAGAAACCTTTCATGGATTTCTGAGCAAGTGGCTATGGGCAATGAGGTGACATGTTCCAATGTGTGTATCTTTAAATGTGTGTGTGTTTAAATGTGGTTTTAAAGTTTCAATACGTGCAGAATAAATTAGGAAGGATTATAAGTCAATGCTGGTACAAGAGACAAAAAGTAATTGTAGTAAAAGAGTGATGCTAGTTTGGGCAATGTTGTATAAAATATTAAAGCTATTTTTAAAGTATTTTAGGGATGCTGTGCATGGGGGTTAAATCAGGTGAGGTAAGGGAGGTGACATAATTGATTTCCTTTGGCAAAAATATGAATGATGATGCCATTTAATGGGTTAGAAAAACTAGAGAAAGAATGGATTTGGGAAGGAATAAGTTCTTTTTGGATCCTTTTTTTTTTTAATTTGAGTATCATTGGAAAAATAGTATAAGAATCTATTAGCATGGCAGTGTTAGATTTAGCATTAATATTCCCCTTTACTGGATTTTGAAACTTTTGCTCTGTTGAGTAGTCAGCTAGCAAAGAGTTGATCTGCACATATTTTAGATATGTCATCTGTGATCTTGATTAGATGAACTTGTTAATTGTGATTTTGGTAAGATAAGCATTTCCATTGGAAAATATTTTAAATAACTTTTTGGAAAGCTTAGTTTTCTATAAGCATATGTTATTCATTTTAATGTTTCTATTTTCCACATCCCTTGACATATACTAGATGGTTAGTATAGTTTTGGAAATTTTAATTGAATTTTGCTTTTCAAGATGGCACTTTCTTTTCTCCTCTTAGACTAACTGTTAATCATATGGAAAATAGAATGAATTTTAGAAATGCAACAACTCGTAGTTCATGATGATCTATGTGGTCCTCTCTGAAAATCCGAGTATGAGGGAAAAATAGAATGCCAAATATTTTCTACATTTCAGAGGTAAGTCAATGGAACAAATGCTAATTCCAAACTTTAGTGTTCAGAAAATAGGAATTACTTTGGGTTTCATAAAAAAGAGCTAATTATGCTTATACATGTAAGGTTCTTGACATAGTTTCCTCTTGTCTTCATTTTTTTCTTTTAAGCTCGCATTTAGAATGATAATGGAATATTTTCAAAGTATGTGGAATAAAAATGTGGACATCTGTTTGAGTCAAGTCACTAGAAACATTCAACAGCTTCAACAAATACCAGGAGGAAAAATGTGATTAAAATTTTTTTTTGTTTACTTATTTATTTTGAAGGGGGTGAGAAAGAGAGAGAGAGAGAGAGAGAGAGAGAGAGAGAGAGAGAATCCCAAGCAGGATCCGCACCACCAGTGCAGAGCCCAAAGAGGGCTCCAACTCACAAACTGTGAGATCAATACCTGAGCTGAAATCAAGAGTCAGATGCTTAACTGACTGAGCCACCCAGGTGTCCCAGAAAAATCTGATTTTTTAATATAGTTATGCTCAGTACTTTGAGAATTCGCTTTTACAAAAAGTCAGAGTATTTTAAAATGAATTATCTTATTTATTTGTAGAATGATAATGGAGAACACTTTTGGAGAAAATGTGGAGGACAACTTTCCTTGACTGCAAATTATTAGATTAATTCACATGTCAGGTTCACTTCATTAACATTCGAAACTCTTTATGTCAAGAAAAACATCTGTCAAGATCACATAATCTGTTATTCTGAGATTACCACTTTACTTTTAGAATAGCTTCTCACTGTGTTTCAAGCAAGCTCCCTGTACCTTCAAAAGTAATTCCAAATTGTCTTGTTTTTAATTTGTGTGTGGAGAGCTGTTTTTTGTTGTTGTTGTTGTTTTTGTCTGTTTTTGCTGTCTTCATTTGATTTTTTATTAATTCAGTGATAACATAAAATTCCAAGGGGCTATCATGTGGCAGCTGCTTTTCCAGAGAGAATTTAAACCAGCAGTGCACTGATGCAAGCATCTTTACTTGAATGTCTAAACAGTTTATATCAATTTAACATAACAATTTTGGTAAAAGTTTATGTGAGTAATGCAAAATCATATCAATAAGGGATAGTGTTCTACCTCACGTAGAAGAGAATAAAACATTCAACCATTTCTATGCATAGGAAAAGACAATATGCAGTCTTGTCACAAAGACATTCAAGATGGGCTTGAAATGTTCACCATTTATTAATATAAGACATGATGAAAGGTGATTTTTCAAACAGTAAATGCATAAAGGTTATTTAACTTTTTGTACAATAGTGTGTAATTAGTGATGGGGGAACAAAACCAGATTCATTGAATGGCTTAATTTGCATAATATTATAATAAAACCACTTAAAACATACTTTGGTATTATAGTACATCAAATTATACAAATTAATATAAAAATCCAGTTCTTTATCTAGATTCAAATAGATTTATTTCCATTTTACTTTTGTTGACTTGGGCTTTGCTAATTAGGGTTAAAGATGAGGAGGAATGTTCTGGTACACAGTCATGGTTTGGGTTGAAGTGGAAGGTGTGGCTAGCTGCAAGCAGTAAGAGTGTCCTTCCTTCTCTCTTAGTTTCCCACTCCCATTTGTATACCATTTTAAAAAGTTTTGAGATGTCGTCTATTCAGACAACCTCCACCAAAAAATGATTCTCTGCTGCAAATGAACTGACCTAACTCAAGCAGAAAATGCATAGTGGATGCAGAGGAAAGGATGTGTGGCCTCCATGGAGTTAGATATGCTTTGTTGTTGAATACTCTAGAATATGGAAAATTAGTGTGAATGAGCTGGAATTTAAACCAATGTATAGAATCTGAAGCAGATATTTCTGGTGTTTGGCATTTCTAATTGATGTCATTTCAAGGATAAATGGTTGTCATCTAGGTAAATTCTTTTAAGTATTGTTTTTTAATAATGGTATCAAAGAATTTGAATATCTCAGCCTTGCGGATTAGTAAGTATTAACAATTTCAAATGCAGTTGGAGGATTATTAAGCATTATTCATCACTTCAGAGACACCAAAGTCAGATAAAGCCTGTGGTCATTGTCATTGCCTATGGTCAGGCCTTAAAAAAAACCACACGTAGGGTTTTAACCAGGGGTTGGACTCTTCCACCAGTTGCTAACTTACTATCTAAATTTAACACATCTTATGAAGTTTGCCTATGGCTTACAAGACATTTGCTTACTTATTACTGATTCTTAACAAATCCTGTGAGCTTCACCTATACTTCATAAGCTACTTGCCTAAATTACTCTTTATGCTTGATACTTTGTATGAGTTTCATTTATCCCATTTATTTTCTTGCCCTCTATAGCAGAATCAAATGTTTTCAAACAATACAGATAACTCATAATGCCAGTGTATTTATTTTCTGCATTTTTTCATGGGAAGATGTTCAAGGAAAAGAGGAAATATAGAAAAATAGGGAAAAGACTGATACGGTAACTCAATAATGTCATACAGGTATCAGGTTTCTTTTATCTTCTTGTTCCACTATACTGATCACGTGAGTTTTGTCTTTCTCATTTCAAGATGGATTTCATATTTCCAAACATTGCATACATTTTCCAGGCAGGAATATGAAGGAAGAGGAGAAACAAAGAAAAGGTTGCTATCCATATAAACAAAGAAAATATTTTCTAAAACTTTTTCACCTTCTACTTCATTTGAGAAGTTCATGCAGGCCACCTTTGGTAGAATGACTATTCAAGTCTTTGCCCATTTTCTAATCGGGTTGTTCATTTTCTTTCTGTTGAGTTTAGAGAGTTCTTTATGTACTCTTTTTACTTTTTTTATTGAGATGGAGTTTTACATAAAACATTGTGTAAGTTTGCGGTATACGGCATGTTGGTTTGATACATTTAATATCAGATGAGTCCTTTGTCAGATATGTGATTTCCAAATATTCTTAGTCTGCGGCTTTTCTTTTAATCCTCTTAGCAGGGTTTTTTTTTCAAAGCAAAAAAAATTAATTTGGTGATGTCCAACTTATCCTTATTTTATTAACAGATTGTGCTCTCGGTATCATGTATAAGAACTCTTTGCTGAACTGTAGGTCATGAATATTTTTTCCTGTGTCCTCTTCCAAAAGTTTGATAGCTTCATATTTAAGCCTGTAATCTATTTTGAGTTAATTTTAGTATAAGGTGTGAGGTTCGGGTTGAGGCATTTTGTTGTTGTTGTTGTTTGTTTATTTTGGCCTAGGGATGTCTAATTATTCATGCACTGCTGAAAAGAATATCTTTCTTCCATTGAATTGCTTTTACACTTTGGGGAAAAATCAGCTGGACATATTTGTGTGGATCTACTTTTGGTTCTCCCTTCTGTTCCATTGATCCATCTGTGTGTCTCTGTCAATATCACATTGTAGCTATATAGCAATTCTTAAGATCAAAGAGTGTGATTCTTCCAACTATAGTCTTCTTTTTTCAAAATTGTTTTAGCTATTATATAGTTCACTTTAGCTTATTTATTCAGCCCTAATAAATATGTGTTTGTGGTTATTTACACTACCATTATATAGCTTTTTATAGATGTATGAACTATTCATTCATGGCTTTACCTAAAATAACACATTAAACATATTAAAAAACAGATGAAAGAGTATAAATTTATTTTCTTTAGAGTTTTATAATTTCAGAAACTATTTATAAATTTCAGAATTTTCTGATGCAATTTTCTTACTCATTGTTATACATGAGGAAACAAAGACCCAGTGATTGTGCTTATGAACCTGAATTTTCTGGCTTTACCTTGTGAGCTGCAATAATTACTGTGCAATATCCATTACATTGTGGTCTGTGAAAATATTCTGTTTTGCAACATGGAAGCACATATAAATCAAATGCAAATAAACACAAAGTCATTTAAAAGGTTTATTATCCTAAAGTATTTGATTACCTTTTAGATCGATATGATCTGATCCTAATTCTAACATCTTATTGGCCCAAGAATCTTAGTGGAAACGCACTTAAGTAGGAGTCAGAAGACCTATTGTTAAACCCAATATCAGCCATTTATGAGTTGTCTGATTTTAGGCATATCTCTTAACACTTCTCAAATCCAGATTTCTCTTCTATACAAATGATATAATCACTAACTCAGAAATAGTATGTTGGTTATGTGTGTGTGTGTGTATGGGTATGGGTGTGAGTGTGTGTGTGTTGTCCGTAAAAATGCCAAATAGTAGGACATGTGTGTTCATTGTTCTTTTGAAGAGTCTTATGTTCATGGGACAGTGAATCCATGGAAAACCAAATGAAGGGCACCTATGAGGGGGAATTGTGTAGACATCATTCTCTGGCACTCTCTCATTGCACAGAATGTTTACAGCATTCCTTATGCCCTGCTGCTTATTAGTGAGAAAGCAGAGTGGATACAGGGAAGAATGAAGAATTGAACTGTCTGATGGAGGCAACCAATCTTCCATGGATTTCAATCTTTAGGTCACAAAACTGTCGCACATGTGAATATCAATGAAACTAGTCCCTGAGGTGGAAGGATATCTTTGTTAGGAATCTGCCAAATTTCATCATCCTATTTCTTTATACCTCAATGTACTGTCTGTTCCCCAACTTCGTTCCCTGTACTTTCTTTGAGCCACGCTTTTTTTTCTGTTTATGGGTAGAATTTTTCTCATGTTCAATGATTTTTTTTGTATCTTTGCTTGCCATACATGAAGCTTATATAGCTGTCCAGTGTTACTCCTGGCATCAATAATTATCTTCTCACTGATACTGAAACACTCCTTCTTCTAATTATAACTCTCTCTTTCGTTGAAGAGCCAATGATCATTCTAAAATAGTAAAACTCATAAAATAACAATGGCTACCATTTATTCAGGTTAAGTACCTTATATGTAAGATCAGATTTAAATATCTCATAGCCAGGCTTTAGTACTAACTTTAGAGATGGCAAAGTAGAACTCAAATTTTTAAATAATTTGTCTAAAGTCACACAACTATTAAGTGGTGGACCCTACATTTGAACCCATGTGTTTATGACTTCAAAGCTTTTGCTCTCATCCAGTACAGGATACGTAAAACTGTTGGCTAAGTGTTTGGCATTGATATAAGAATTTGCCAAAATACTCCTTGGAATTCTCATTCATTCTTTTTTGCTTTTCCATTGAAATCCATGTAACTTCTTAATTATTGATTGCAGTCTTTTTTATAAGATTATTATACCTACTTATTGATTTAGCTTATGAGAAGTTATTTATTATTAATTTATTATTGCAATAAATAGATATATCATCAGTTAATGGTAGTAGCCATATTTAACATTCGACCTCACAATAACATGGTACGCAGTTTCTAGTGTGGCTCTCAGTGATCCAATTCCCTGGTATTCATATTTTTGTGTAATCCCCTCCCCTTAAGTATAGGTTGAACCTAGAGACTTGCTTTTAATGAATATAATGGGGAATTATTAGAATATTTTACTATATTGAATAGAATATGGCAAAAGTGATATGATTTGTATGATTAGCTTATGAAGGTGTATGCCTTCTACTGTGCTGTAGTTCTCTCTTGCTTGCTGCTACTCTCTCTTGCTCTCTCACTAATAAAACAAACCACCATGTTGTGAGATGCTCTAAAGAGAGGCCCACATGGGAAGGAACCAAGGAAGGCCTCTAGTCAACAGCTCATGAGGATCTAAGGAATCAATCCTGCAGCCTATAAGCAACCTAATCCTGCCAATACAACCTAAATAAAGGAGAAAGCAGATTCTTCCCAGCTGAGCCGATAGATGTAAGCGGTCTTGAGAAAAACCTAAAGCCAGAGGACCCAGTTAATTCAATTTTGGATTCCTGATTCATAGTGACTGTGACATAATAAGTTTTGTTGGTTTAAGCCATTAAGTTTTGGGATAATTTTTTACACAGTAATAAATAACTCATACAAATAAGATATTCATTTTTAAACTACTGTATTCTGGTGGTTTGCTTTGACCATGACCCCACATCAAAGCAAAATGTGACGTTGAAGCAATTATGAAGTAATTGAGACTAAAGCCTCAAAAAAACTTTGCTAATTCAGACGAAAATATAAGTTTGCTCAACCTTTCTTTGCTCTTAGTTTGTCAAGATTTAGCAAACAGAGCAGTGAGGGAAAACAATCGCATTTATCATTGAAGACAAAGAAAAACCATGTTATCACAGATTTATAAAACAGTGAAAAAGCTTTCATTCTCACTTCAAATCTTTGTTGAGAATGAGAACATACCCATGTTAAGATATTTACAGAGTGAAAATGGAGAATTTCACACAACTCTCCGCTCTGAAACAACGTTGTATACTCCATGGTCTATGAAATGGGAAGTGTGGAGAATTTTGTTTTGTTTGTTTTTAGAGTTTTTTTTCCAATGAAATATCAAAAATAGTGTATTAGTTTTCTGGAACTGCTGTAAGGAGGTACCATAATCTTAGTGGCTTCAAACAATAGAAATTTATTCTTAAGTTCTAGAGAATAGAAGTTTGAAATCAAGATCTTGACAGGGCCTTACTCCCTGTGAAGTCTCCCTATGAGATCCTTCCTTTCCTCTTCTAGGTTTTGGTAGCCTTAGGTGTTCTTGGCTAATGGCAATATAACTCCAGTCTCTGCCTCTGTCTTCACATAGGTATCTTCTCTTAATGTGTCTGAATTTTCAGATGGCATTCTGCTGTGTGTGCCTGAAATTTCCCTCTTCTTATAAATATACTAGTCATATTGGGTTAAGACTTACCCTAAAGTCTTAACTTGATTACATCTGCAAAGACCCAATTTCCAAATAATGTCACGTTCAAAGGTCCTGGGGTTCAGCCTTCACCATAGTTTTTCGTGAGGGGACACACTTCAACCCATAATAAATACTATGTCTTTCCTTTCTCTTATAAAGTCTTTTTTAAAAATATATCCTTGGTTTTGTTACATTAGTCAACTTTTTATATGCCAAACAATTTATGCTTTCTATCATCCCACACCTTTCTTTCTACTATCCTGTTTTCTCTACAATATTTGAATTGTTGTACTTTTCAAGAGATTATGGGCAATACTGTAGCAGAGTTTTCCTTATATATAATTCCATAAAATAACAGCTCTATCTCTATACAAAAGAAGCATTTAACAAATTTTATCTTTTGGGGGTGCCTGGTTGGCTCATTCGGTAAGCATCCGATTCTTGGTTTCTGGTCAGGTCATGATCTCTCAGTTTGTGGGATGAAGCCCCGCATCAGTCTCCACAGACAGTATGGAGCCTGCTTGGGATTCTCCCTCACCTCTCTCTCTGCCCCTCCCCCAACTCTCACATGCACAAGTGCACACACTCTCTCTCTCTCTCAAAATAAATATTTAAAAAGTTTTTTAACTCTATCTTTTAAATAAGAATATTTTTTTCCTTTATTACACATTCTTCTAACATTCTGAAATTTATTCTAATTTTAGGGGTTCCAGATGTTATGAAATTCTCTATCATAGGTTATGTTAATATATATTGTTGCAATATCAGCCACATATTTCCTATCATCCACAAATTGATTGATACTGCACCCCCTTTATAATGTGAGAGAATAAAATGATATTACCTCAAAGGAACAAAGAACAAAAGTAATTTGTATGCATTTGTCAAATATATATTACTCACATATTTTATTCTAGTCACTGAATTACTTAGAGATAGCATCATTAATTGAAACATTATAGATTTTAGAGTCAAGCAAGCTTGAATTTCAACACTTGCTTCACCACATGCTAATAATTCTTCTAACTATCCATTTCTTTCATCTATGAAATGGGTTAATAGTACTTATGGACTTGTTTTAAAGATTAAATATATGCTATTAGCATAATGCTCTTGATGAAATTAATAAAATGTCCTTGTTTCCTAGCAATTATATTTAGTAAAGTTCAAATTACAAAAAAAAATACACCTCAGAATTTCTGGTATTACATAAAATGAATATAGTGCTTACACTGATGGTTTGGGTAATAAAATCTATGTAAATATATGGTACGGTACATTCCATTAATACATATTTGCGTCCCCCACCACAAGTATTGTAAGATACTGAGATTGATGACAGTTATTCTTAATTTTTGCAACATAGAAGTTCATGTAAGTATATTTATTAGATTTGTTCTCATTCATCCATCCACTTACACATTTGAAATAACTTTATATGTGTTATAAATAACATTATGAGATAAAGAACACCTAGAATACCAATAAGAAATTGATGCTCCAAGAAATCGACTAATTTTCTCAGGATAAAATAGCCCTTGAGTTTCAGAGCTAGGATGCAAATCCAGATGTGTATAAGTGTAAAAATTTTGATCCATCCACCTCAGTGGCAAATTGATACACTTAGGAGATGGAAGAAAGGGCAAAGGCTTTTGAAGTGAAACCACAAGTACAGTAAGAGAAGCAGAATAAAAGCTAGAATCATACTCTATCAGGAAAGCCAAAGGTACACTTTGAACATGAAATGGAAGCTCAATGAAATAGATGTGTACAGGGTACACTCGGATCAACCAGAGAAAGTAATGTAAGTTTGGACTGACAGTCAAGCTTATGAGACATAGTGCACTTTCCCCAATATCAAGTTCACTTCGTTGTAAGAGGGAATACTGAACAGGCAACAAAACAGCATGCACAGCAGCACTGCAGTGATCTTATGATTCATAAACACAACTTCTAGTGCCCCAGTCACTCCATCCTTAGAACATGTGTGATCACGCTATCTGAGGTTGGATTGGCACAAACTGTTTCAGCTCAAGAAATTCAGTGGCTCTGAGTGCTCTTCAACTTTTGTACCTTGCAAGCCATGTCACTCCTTCAAGATAAAAAAGTAGCTCCTATTTTCTGATGCAACTGGGTCTCATAAATACTAGTTACACATCACTTGATAAATCCCCTTGGCGATGAAGTGTAGGTGCTTGTTCTGATTCATAGTGCTCAGGACGTTCTTGGATCTAATGTGTGCCCATAAATTCCTTGAGTTAGTGTTGCAAAGAAGATTGGACTACGTTCAAATCCTCAGACATCTTTGAAGATAGAGGATCACCACAAAACCACGTAGTTTTAGACATAGCTATTCTCACAGAACAATTGTTTATAAGTTTTTATTTTCCTATCTAGTATCAGATGGTAGATACAACATTCTGCCATTAGCTACAGTGGCTTTTCACTGCCCTGTCTCTTGGGCAGAGACATAGAGCATTAAGAAGCTCAGGAACTCTAAGATTTAAAACATATCCCCTGAAATGTTGACACCATGTCATGCTCCTCCATGTCTCCCATGATAATCACTCCACTTTCTTTAGTTAATATTACTGAATTGACATTCAGCCCTTGACTTGGTATCTGTGAATAATTTGTAAGGATTTGTATAAAATCGCTGCCTGTTTAAAAACTTCTTTGTGAGCAAAGATTTTGCCGTAAATCTAGGATATAAGTACATTTGTCAGACAATTTGACATTTCCTGACTTTTTAACAGAGACTGTAATTCTACACAAAATATTCTTATAAATGAAAATGTAAAAAAGAAAAGCAATTGCAGGCTGTCTAATGATTATTGTATTTTAGCAAATTCAAGTTAGCTTTTATGTCGGTTCTGTGAACGTTCACTGATTTCTCTCCATTCTGTGTGAGGGCGGATGTAAATTTATCACTGAAATGAAAATCATATAAATGATAAGCTCAACTCTAGTTCTTTCCCTTGCAACAGAAGGTAAGTGTTAGTAACAGGACACATTAAGACTTGGCTTTAATTATAGTTTTTAACATCAACAAGGAGAATTTGTACAACATAAGAGGGCACACAGAAAGTGAATATGTGCACAATGTATGTATTGACTATTTATAGAAGTCATAATAATAATCTCTAAATAAAAGATCCTTCCACTTAACATAGAAAGAGGAAGCAATGGCTCAAAAAATAAATAATGAGGCACTTTTTTCTTTCCTTTAACCCCCCAGGAAAAGTCTGCTTAAAGATATTACAATTTGATCAAAAAATCCAAATTCTATGTGTCCTACATCTAGCTACTAGAATATTCTCTGTCATAGGCCTCGTGGGTCTGAAGACTTTGACTTGTTAATGAAGTCATCAAAGGAATAGGCTAACTAAGTCTTTAGTTAAAACTGTTTGTTCCAAGATGCTCTGCAAAATATGCTGCAGGCTTTTCCAAGACGACTCTTTCATTTTCTTCCTCTTAACTTAAAACTAAAGCCTCCCTGTCATGCTTAATTAAACATCTGAATCAAATTAATTATTTTGTAACCAGACTAGTGTGTAGGATGTAAATTTCAAATTGAGCATTGGCCATTAATTGAAGAGACAGATTGTTCTTTATAAAATGTGATTATCTTTTCTATGCTTTCAAGAATACAATATATAGAAAATTGTCCAAACTTATACGCAGGATAAAAATAAGATATGCTAACATACTTAGCAAGGAGGAATATATTATATTCTTCAACTTCGAGCAACTGATAATATGTATGTGTGCGTGTGCATGTCTATACTTGAACTCCTCTCATGAAATTAGGAGGGAATTTCCTCCTTTCTGTGAGTCATCCTTCTGCCTCTATGTAAACTGTAAACATACTTATGTAAGAAAATGCCTGATGAATTCTTCCTACTGATTCTTATTATCTTAGAACATCAAGAATGATTTTTGTCAAAGAAAGCCTAATTTTGAAAAATGACATCCATCTGCTCGATATTTTATTGGCCTGCTGACAATTCACTTTGAGATCATCTGGGTCAGGGCCTGCTACTCTGCACTGAAAAGCAAATTATGCAAATAGGGTAACTGATTCATATAATGTTTTACTTTGGGAATTCTAACTCTCTCAGTCTTAAAGGAGGGCCAGAAGTCAAAAGTAATATGTACTCTGTGCCCATAATTTGATTTTCCATAGTATCATCTCAGGTAACGTTTTGCGTTCTCATAGATAATATTTAGAAGATTTAACTCCTAAAAACACTCTAGATCCTGTAATAGACAAATGAAGCAAATATGTGCCAGAGCTAGGCTCCAAAACTTGTACAAGTTTCTGCCTGTGTCATGTAGAGTATTGTAGCATACAGTTTTTAAATGTCAATTACTGTCATTTTACGTTAAAGATAAAGCTTGCAAATGAAGTCTTAATCTCTTTATTGTCGACAGCTTGTGGGGGGAAAGCTATGTAATTTAACCACCTTAAATAATTCCCAGAGCAGTTTCCCTTTGCAAAGGTAAATTGACTTAATTCTCTTATCCTTAGAATCACCAGAATTCTCCCTTACACACAAATTGAAAGTTTTCACATGTGCATTCAAACAGCTGTTCATATTTCCAAGCATAAGTGGAATAGAACAGTTTGACTCCATATAAAATCTTAGTTATCACTTATGAAATATTTTCTGTAAAAGGAATAAAATAGAAGAATTGCATGCTCTAATATGTTAGGGGAAAGATGAATAGTCAATTCTTTAAAGAAGATAACGTGTTATGATAATAAAACATTTCTAAATATAAAATCTGCTCTAGGCCCCTCTATACAAGATCTGAATTGGAGAATAAGTTCTGGTTCTGCCACTGGATTGTTCAGTGACCTTGGGGTAAGTCATGTACAAATTTTGGGCCTGAGCTTATTTATCTAAAATGTAAGGCTGGTGATAATTTCATCTTTCCAAACTGCCTAATAGGCAGCTTGTGGGGATGAAAATTAAAGAGACATTGAATGTGAAAGCAATTTGCCAACTGAGAGGTGAGCACAAGAATAAGGTTAAAAAAGAAAAAGTTTTGTAAGTTTATTTTCTGTGATGTTTAATCAGATACTTTTATTGGAACATTAAAGTTTTAAAAATCAAATTGTTAACTGTACAGTATATTAAAATATTGGTAAATTAGATGAAATATAAAGTTCATGTATTTCTATAAAAGTTTTTTTATGTTTATTTTTGAGAGAGAGTGAGAGCACATGTGCAAGTGCACATGAGCTTGGGAGGGGCAGAGAGACAGGGAGAGAGAATCCCAAGCAGGCTCCATGCTATCAGTGCAGAGCCTGATGCGGAGCTTGAACCCATGAACAGTGAGATCATGACCTGGGCCAAAAGCAAGAGTCAGATGCTTAACTAAGCGATCTACCCAGGTGCCCCATTTATATAAATGTCACTTAAATAAAATATTCTTTCTTTTTAGATAATGTTTCTTTCTTTCATGTGCCTTGTTAAATTTACTAGAAAATTCTATCATTATAGGATAATAGCACAACTGTTTCACTAAGCAAAATAAGACAGAAAGAAATACCATATGATTTCACTCATATGTGGAATTTACAAAACGAAACGAACAAAGACAAAAAGAGTCAAACCAAAAAGGAGACTCATACCTATACAGAACAAACTGATAGTTACCAGAGGGGAAGTGGGTTGGGGGATGGGTGAAATAGGGGAAGGGGATTAAGAGTATACTTATCATGATGAGCACTGAGTAATATCTAGAATTGTTGAATCACTATATTGTACGCCTGAAACTAATATATAGGTGTGTGTTTACAACACTAGAACTAAAATAAAAACTTAATAAAAAAAAGAAATACCTCTTGTCTTGATAAAGCCAAGTGGTTAGAAATTGTGTCAGTAACTGAATATATCTTTATCTCTGTCTCAACTTACAGCCAGAGATGACAAGATTTACAAGCCACCCTCTTCCTAAGAATTTAACCCAATTAGATTTTACTCTCAAAGTATGAATACTTTCTGACTAATATGTGTGTTTTATTTCATTTTATTTTTTTAATTTTTTTAATGTTTATTTATTTTGGGGAGAGAAAGAGACAGAACATGAGTAGGGGAGACAGAGCATGAGAAAGAGCAGCAGAGAATCTGAAGCAGGCTCCAGGCTCCAAGCTGTCAGCACAGAGCCCGACGTGGGGCTTGAACTTACAAATTGCGAGATCATGACCTGAGCCAAAGTCAGACGCTCAACCAACTGAGCCACCCAGGGGCCCCTAATATGTGTGTTTTAAAGAATATCTAGAGTTTCTCTGGAAAAATATAAAGTCATCTTCTGGGGGGAAGCAAACAAGAATTTATTTTTGTATGAATATTTCTATAATATATCTTAATGATCGTCAGTATAAGTATAAATTTCCAAGTAAATTCAAATCTTTCATGAAAATATTAAAATAATAATTGTAAACCTAATTTTATTAAACACATTTCTTCACATATATACACATAAGTTTACTTTTTAATAGATTAAAACTGAACTAAGCACATTCCCTTAAGGAATCCTCACATGGCCTTCGCCACCGTGTGACATTGAACAGACGTGCTATCTAGATTTTTGCCTCATTTCCAAGTTTCAAATAATTTCTTTGACACTAGAATTCTTTCAAAAAACATTTTCTAAAAAAGATTTGGATGTATAAAGCAAAACTCCACTGTGTTGGTTAAGAAGCCACATTCAACTTCAATTTTCAATCCCACTGCTTTGCCATACTCCTGTAGGAATGGCTTATGTTTTTGCACGTCTCTATCTCTTCCAGGCTATTTCATTCTCTGTTGCTTAACCTGAAGTCCTGAAGTTAAGCTTTAATCCCCATAAAACACTTCAACAGAAGATAAAAGAAGGAACACTTCTACAGTAGTACAGAAAACTGAGGAGAACACAGTGAAATGCAGGAATGCAGGATTTCACTGCTGAGTTAAAGATTGTTTTTTGGCGAAGTTTTATAAATACATCCACAGGGTAAACTATGAAGTTATGTATAAATCTACAACTGTTTTCATCTCACAATTATTGGAAATGAAAAACTAATATCTGCTTTTTGACATAGAGCTAGACATACATTTCCTACTTTTGGAAATACTTGTCATGGGAAAATCTGTCGTAAGAGTAAAATTTTAGAATTGGGAAATACATCTATGCTTATTGGAATGAAAAAAGTCAAGATAAATTAAACACATTTGCCTTTTTTCTAAATGGAATTATATTGCTACTGATATATGCAGGATAACAGATTTCAGGACATCTCTTTGGAAACTCTTGTTTTGCTGAAAGGATGCCATTTCTTTGGGAAAATTTTATGCAAATTTGCAAAATAACACTTCTCCTTCCTGAGTAAATATTTCAGAAGCATTGCTATTTTGAATCAAGTATGTATTTGTGTGTGTGTGTGTGTGTGTGTGTGTGTGTGTGTGTGTGTGTGGTTTGTTTCTGTTCTTTTTTAGTTTTGTAATATTTCATTGCTCTTTCAGTGACTGTTACCCTTTTTTGTGGAAAAAAAACATATAACATGATATGTACCTTCTTAACCAATTTTTAAGGGTACAGTACAGTAGTAACTACACGCACAATGGCATACAGCATATGTCTAGAAATTTTTCATCTTACAAACTTTATGCCCATTGAATAGCAACTCCCCATTTGCCCTGCACCTCCCGGCCCCTGGCAGCCACTTTTCTATCCGCTGCTTGTATGGGTTTGACTATTTTAGATTCCTCATATAAGTGGAATCATGCAGTATTTGTCCTTTTGTGACTGGCTTATTTCACTTAGTATAATGTCCTCCAAGTTCATTCAAGTAGTAGCATATAACAGGATCGCCTACTTGGTGAATCCTGTTCTATGGCTGAATAATGTTCCATTGTAAATGTCTGCCATATTTTCTCATCTTTTCATCTGTTTATGGACATTGTGGGCATTATATCTCTTTGAGAGTTTTATTTCAGTTATTTTGGATAAATATCCAGAGTTGCAACTGCTTGGGTCATATGGCAGTTTTATTTCTAATTATTTAGGAACTTCCATAGTGTTTTTGCACTGTGGTTGCAACACTTCACATTCCCAACAACAATGTGCAAGGGTTCCAATTTTTCTACATCCTTAACAACTCTTGTTATTTTCTGTTTTGTTTTGTTGGTATTTTTTAGTTTTTATTTAAATACCAGTTAGTTAGGGGCGCCTCGGTGGCTCAGTCATTTAAGCATCCAACTTCAGCTCAGGTCACGATCTCACAGTTTGTGAGTTTGAGCCCCTCATTGGGCTCTGCACTGACAGTTCAGAGCCTAGAGCCTGCTTCAGATTCTGTCTCCCTCTCTCTCTCTGCCCCTCCCCTGCTCTTGCTCTGTTTCTCTCTTAAAATTAAATAAATAAATATTTTAAAAAATTCAGTTAGTTAACAGTGTAATATTAATTTCAGGTGTACAATATAGTGATTCAGCACTTCCATACATCATCTGGTGCTCATCACAAGTGGCCTTCTTAATCCCCATCACCTATTTCACCCATCCTCTCCATTCCACCTCCCCTCAAGTAAGCATCCATTTATTTTCTATAGTTGAGTCTGTTTCTTGGTTTACCCCCCTCTCTCTCTGTTTTCTCTTTTGCTCATTTGTTTCTTAAATTCCACATATGAGTGAAATCATATGGTATTTGTCTTTCTGTGACTGGTTTATTTCACTCAGCATCATACGCTCTAGCTATCTCCATGTTGTTGCAAATGGCAAGATTTGGATAATAGCCATCCTAACAGATGTAAGATGATACGTCATTGTTTTCATTCAATTTCCCTGATGATTGTTGATTTTGAGCACCTTTTAATATATCTGTTGGTTATGTGTATGTCTTCAGTGAGGAAATGTCTATTAAGGTCTTTTGACTGTTTTTATATTACATTGTTTGTGGGTTTTTTTCACTACTGAGTAGTAGGAGTTCCTTATAAGTTCTGAATAATTACCCCTTAGGAGATCCATGATTTAAAAATATTTTTTCTGTGGGTTGCTGTTTACTCCGTTGATTATTTCCTTTGCTGTGCAGTAGCTTTTTAGTTTATGATGTCCCACTTACCTATTTTTTGCCTTTGTGGCTTGTGCTTTTGGTATCATATCTAAGAAATCATCACCAAGACCAACATCATGCAGCTTTCCCTTATATTTTCTTCTAGGAGTTTTATAGTTTCAAATCTTATGTTCAAGTCTTTAACATATTTTGAGTTTATTTTTGTGTATGTTGTGACATAAGGGTTCAATTTCATTTTTTTTTTTTGCATGTGGGTATCCAAGACCATTTTGTGAAGAGACTTTCCTTTCCCCATGTGTACTCTTAACATTCTTGTAGAATATCAATTGCCCATCTATGTGTAGGTTTATTTCTGTGTTCTCTATTCAATTCCATTGGATTATACATCTGTCTTTATGCCACTACCATACTGTTCTGATTCTAATAGCTTTGTAATATGTTTTGAGATCAGGAAGTATGATAGCTCCAGCTTTGTTCTTCTTTCTCAACATTTGCTTTGGCTCTTTGGGGTCTTTTGTGGTTCCATATGAATTTTAGGATTGTTTTTTCTTTCTGTAAAAAATGCCTTTGGGATTTTGATATGCATCACATTGAATCAGTGGACTGCTTTGGGTAGTATGGACATCTTTAACAATATTAATTCTTCCTAGCCATGGACATGGATGTCTTTCCATTTATTTGTGTCTTCTTTAATTTCTTTCAGCAATGTTTTATAGTTTCAGTGCATAAGTGTTTGGTCTCTTTGGTTAAGTTTATTCCTAACTGTTTTATTCTTTTTGATGCTACTGAAAATGGGATTGTTTTCTTAATTTCCTTTCTGGATTGTTCATTGTTCATGTATAAAAAAGCAATTGCTCTTTGTATGATCATTTCCTATCCTGAAAATTCACTGAATTTTTTTATTAGTTCTGACAGTTTTTTGTGGAATCTTTAGGGTGTTTTACATAAAATATAGTGTCATTGTGAGCAAAGACATAACTTTATATCTTCCATTTAGATTTGGATGCCTTTTGTTTCTTTTTTCTTGCCTAATTGCTCTGGTTAAGATTTTTAGTACTGTTGTGAATGGAAGTAGTGGGAATAGGCATCCTTGCTGACATCAGTGATGACTATAAATGTAAAATTCCTCAACAAAATACAAGCAAAGCAAATTAAAAAACATTAAAAGAATCATACACCACAATATAGGAGAAGTGATCCCTAGACTGCAAGGATGACTAAATACATGAAAATCAATCAATGCAATACACCACATTCACAGAGTGAAGGATAAAAATCAGATGATCATCAACAAATTCAGAAAAAGCATTTGACAAAATGAAACACCCTTTGAGGACAAAAATAATGAACAAACTAGGAATAGAAGAAAATCACCTCAATATAGTAAAGGCCATACATGACAAGCCCATAGCTAACATCATATTCAATGATGAAAAGTTGAGAGATTTTCCTCTAAGATCAAGAACAAGGCAAGGGTATCTACTCTCACTAGATACAATGCAGTAATGAGTTAAGAAATTATTACTGCAAAGTCAAAGCGAGGAGGTTCATACTGTGTAGTAAAAAATATTTGGTAAACTCTCAACTCTAATAACAAATTAGGTCAGGTATGTAATGAACTTGTAGCCTTAGGGAAGTAAAGGAATAATAAAGTGTTAGTAGTACGTGTTGGTTGCTACTGGTTATGTTTACAATGTGTTACTAAGAAATAGGTGAGCGCACAAAATAATTGGATGATTTGCAAGTAGAAATGAAAAAGCACAGAGAAAAATCTTCAAATTTAGGGACCTGTAGGGTTGAAAAAGGCAAGTGATTCTCAAACCCAAACAGTAATAGAAAGGTTTAAGAAATGCTTTGAGCAAAAAAGGGCTGATTAAAATTCAGAATTTCATTAAGTGTCAAATCAAGAGTTGATCATCACACAAATTGTTGAAACATGAGAATGCATCAAATTACCTCTGAGTAAATATCTGAGACTCACAGTGAAGACTGCAGGACCCAGAAACTCCTTTCCAATAAACAAAATGTCTTTGGAAAAGAAAATAATGTCATATTCTCATGGTACCAGTAATTAAATCCAGAAGGGTAAGAACAGGGTCTAAAACTCAAATCACAATAGGTATAAACTAGACCATCATGCTGTACACCTTAAGCTTATACAGTGATGTATGTCAGTTATTTCTCAGTAAAGTGAAAAAGAATCAAAGAACAATAGCACATGGGAAGATTTTGTTTTGCAAATAACTGTAGGTGTGACTGTTGGCACATGACGCTTAACTGAAATCAGTAAGAAACTGGTCAAGTTCTTGAGAAAGTCAGGAATAAAAGAGGCTACCTGTTTGAGATTTAAAACCATACCTGGTTCTCAAACTTTATATGAACATAAAGAAGACTGAAAAGTAATGGACAAAGAGAACATTCTCCAAGCTCAATTCTCCAAGGTGGCTAAGGAGAACAGAAAAGGAGGGACCTTTTGGGCAGAACCAATGGCTCAGGAGAACAGTGGCCTAGGAAGCAGAGGTAGAGCCTAACAAAGGAGCATTATCTGCCCACTGGGTAGTGGTCTGTTGTATAGTCTGCCCTAGTAAGATTTCAAAACTAAAAGAGACAAATGATTACTGCATAACCTTCCATTTTTTAAATATGAGTGTTTATTGTACACAACCTATCTCTGTTCTACCAGTGTATAATGGTTGAGTGTGGGGCAGATAACCTTCTTTTTGGCTATAAGAAAATACTTTAATCTCTCTTGTCTCCACTCATACTGACATTTATTCATTCAACAAATATTTATTTTCTCTGTATTCAGCCCTGGAACAAGAGTAGTGAACAAGGAATATGTGGATGCTCAGTTTGATGAAGCTTGCTTTCCATTGGAAAAAGCAGATCGTTAGATGTAAGTCCTCTTTACCACATAAAGAAAGTTGTATTACCAAGTAAGAGAGAGTTATAGTATAAAAAATTGGAAAATAAAGGAAAAAAGGAAAAATTAAGTCAACCCGTCACACTGACATCATATATCATGACATAAACTGCCACCAGTGTGATTACTTTAAAAAGTTATCCTGATAATGATATGCCACTCCTTTGCCTAAAATTCTTGAGTAGCCCTCCACTGGCCTAGGGCAACTACAAACACCTTGAAAAGGCTTCACAGCACTTTACACCTTGGCCTCTGCTTACCCAAAGGTTCTTTTAACTTGTCTGTCCTATTCTCATGCCACCCACCTTCCTCACAGTTTTCTGGAGTCACCTTGAATAATTCGAGTTTGCCAGAGTGCTCTACCCTTTCATACTCTGCTGAGACCCCCCTGCATCTGTGCATACTTCTATAATGTGAATGTCACCCAAATACAGATTTTTATTTATCTCTTTCTTTACTGAGCTCCTGCGGGTAGAAAGACATTGATCTTTAAGTTTCCAGTACTTACCATACTTGATGCATAGTAGGTGTCCACAAATATTTACTGAAATGATTAAATAAAAGCAGAGGTATATATTATCCCATATAGAACAAGCAAAATGTATTTTGAACTTTTAGAATTTAGTCATTGCAAGTTGTTACTTGTAATAATTACATTGTTTTGAGGGATATATATAATTGTTCATGTCTGATGGCATCATAATCTAAACATACTTATTGAAAATCTGCAAAAATAACTCCCCCTATAAAAAATAGCATCCCAAATGGAACACTGCCTTCTGCAAAAATGTACTTTTATTCACCTTTCAAATTCTTACAAATTTGACAGTCTGTTTATTTCTACAGAAAAAGTCAAACCTAATAAATATGTAAATCACTGTATTCTTTAATTGTGTATTTAAACTCTCTGCTTTGACATGTGTACTTCAAGCTTGGCTCTAGGCTAAGACAATCTTGAAGGTGAGGTGGGTTTCTGATGTTCTTCTGGAATGCGTATTTACAATTTGACACTGAGAATTAAAATACTGTGCCTTAACACTTCCTAATTTTTTCTGTCTATGGGAGAATATTAAAAAACAAAAACAAGGGGCGCCTGGGTGGCTCAGTCGGTTAAGCGTCCGACTTCGGCTCAGGTCATGATCTCACAGTTTGTAGGTTCCAGCCCCACGTCAGGCTCTGTGCAGACAGCTCAGAGCCTGCTGCCTGCTTCAGATTCTGTATCTCCCTCTCTCTCTGCTCCTCCCCCACTCATGCTCTGTCTCTCAAAAATTAAATAAATATTAAAAACAAAAACCAAAAAACACCGAGAGAATCACTTCTAAGGAGGAAAGTGGAGTACAGACGATAATATCTTTCTGTTATGTTTTGAAATGAAAATAAAATGAGGGTCTTTGCATGCCTTTCCTTCTCATATCTACTTAGAAATAAAAACCACAACTATTTTTTGCCTTTCTCATTTGACAGGTGCATATTAAAATTACTGTTATTTGTTGCACTGCTTCCTGAATAATAGTTCTTTAAAAAACACTGTTATTTGTAAAATGTAAACATTTCATTCACATGTAGAGGTACTCTGTAAATGGAATCTAGTAGGACAGTTTGCAAAGTTGGTATATTTTGAAAACTGAGTGTTTTTGCTGAATGTACAAAGAGAAGAATTTACAGTCCGAGCAATAACTTATAAAAACCAAAATGGAAACGTACAGAGGATTGGTTAGAGGTCTTTCTGTCTGTAGGGAAGGATAGGGAATATCTGAAATAATGAAGAACAAAGCCCTTCCGTTTCTCTTATTCCAGATTGTTTAATCCTTTTTCTGTTAGTTATAGTACATGCACAGAAATGAAAAAAAAAACGTATTCAACTATGAAATTATGGTAGTAAGTTATTTGGATAACATGTAATTTTATAGCTTGTGGGGAATTCACATAAATGTTTAAGACAGAATATGGGAAAGACCTACAAGTTTTAAAGTTAGACATTTTGCTTAAAACAATACAACAAAGTGAATTAAGTAAATAAAATTAAGTTTTATTGTTTAAATATTATTTTAGTCATTCTAAGCTACTTATATCTTTCTAGAGTCTGTTGGCCACTCATAATCTAGGAAAGGACAGTGATTTACAAACTGATTACACCACACCGTGGTAAATTCAATGATGGAAGAACCGTTAAGGGAAAGAACAGCATATACTAGTTTGTGTGTGCATGTACGCGGGCATTCCCAAACATGCATTTGGTGTGGTTTACAGAGAAGGCAACATTTTATGTGCATGTTAAAAAGTACATAGCAGTTTATGAGATAGAGACTGGCAAGGAGGGGATGTGTTTCAGATCTGGCAAAGATGCTGAAATATGGATGAATATGGTATAGTTAACAAACGGTGAAGAATTTGATATATATCACTAACATTTTATGTTATCTATTATTCTCGAAAGAATGTTTTTCCTAATATTATTTCACCATGTGATCCTCTGCTCCTCTGCTCAAACGTAATATTTGGAAACCCCATTTATGAACAAATTATCTCAGATGATCTCAGAAACAGATGTTTTGTTTGATTAGGGTTTACAGAGAAGTCCCCACCTCAAACCCCTCAGGTGATCTCTAATGACATTCAGAGAAACCCCTTAGAGATCACTGAGCACAATATGAAATTTACTGTCCTACGTGATCTGGCCCTATATTATTTGTATCCAGATTGCTCTCTAGTTTACATGTTTGTCAAATTCTGAGCTGAAACGTCAAAGAATTTTTTTTTAAATTCCCCGTACATCACAGTGGAGTCTTGCTACCACAGCTGTTTGAACTTTAACAGCAGTATCAGGTGGGGGTGGGGGTGGGGGTGTGATTATGCTGTTGTAACAAACAAACCCCAAGCCTCAGACAACAAAAATTTATTTTTTGCTCATGCTATATGATATAGATAAGTAAAGGCTCTCTGCTCGTTGCAAACACTCGGGAACTCAGGCTGATAAAAGTACTTTCTCAAAAATTTGTTCCGTGATAGTCTTGGCAGAGCGAAGAGAATTTAGCAAAGCACTCATTGCCTCTTAAACCTGCTTCGGAAGAGGCATATTTCATTTCCATTTCACATTTTATTGGCCAAACAAATCCATGTATCTATGCCAAACTTAACCAGCATCAGAGAAATGTAATCCTAACACGTACCTGGAAGTACAGAAATACTCAGCAAACTGCACTAATGACTTCTACACTGCCCATGCCTGTTCTTCCTCCTTAATTACAAGTATATTTCATTTATACCATTTTTTTTGTATGTATGTGAGAAGGAAAGAACTCAGGTTTCTCTTTTACAAAGTAGAGCTTCAGAACTTGATAGCTAAACAGGCAACTTGGTCTTGGCTATGACTTAAAAGCAGTAAGACTGACCTATGGCAGATGACGACTAGACAGCAGAAAAGGAATCTAGTACAAGCAGAGGGAACATAAAATATAAAACAAAAACTAGAAGGGGACACAGTCAATGTATCAGTAGGGTGCCTTTTTGACAGTGATGTACTTCCTAGTCTATCTTATTTAACACCATGATATTAATGCTATATACTTTTGGGTTCATCTGCCTTAAATATATGTCTCTAATAATGCCTGAAGGCAAAGCTTTCAATATCTGCTTGGAAATTAAATTAGTAAAACTTTGGCTGAGAGAATCTATGGCAAATAGTGTGTGTGTGTGTGTGTGTGTGTGTGTGTGTGTGTGTGTGTGAGTATACACACATACAGAGTTTAATAAAGTTAGTCATAGTTAAGTGCAGAAAATATACAATCTATGTCTGATGTAAAGCTTAAACTAATTCCCCTTTTTTGTTTCTTAACAGGATGTTGGTGGTGCCTTATCCAGAAGGCATGACAGAGTCTTTATCTAGATCAAGGTCTCAATCTTCACTTGAGCTCTATATCTCTCACCTGTTGTAGCTTCTATGTTCCACATTTTATCATGCTGTGCTACTTGCTTTAGGCTATCAGAAATGGTAATTGTGGTAATTTATCAGTGTCCCTCTGCTTGCAGTTGCTTTCCTTTCTGTCCTTAAATCTTTCTTCCTGGATACAGAATTAATCAGCTGTACTACTAGGTCAATCAGTGTTACTACTTCTTTCCCTAATTGCTGTTGCATTCATCTGGATGATTCTGGAACTGCCACTGCACTGTCACTAGAAACCAAACACCTCTTCTCTGTTACATCTCTCAGTTACTCCCATGTTTTTACTGCTGCCCTTTTTCTAAGAGTATTTTATAGGATTCAGGGATTCTTACTTTGGCTTGAAAAGCAGGTTTTTTTTCCCCCAAAGCCATTTCCCCTCCTCTTTAAACAGTAAATGTAATAAACATTTACAGGGCACCTATTTTGGCAGATACTGTGCTAAATGCTAGGAATTCAGAAATGGATTGAGTATGGTCCCTGCCTATATGAACCCACATATCTCTTACGGGCCCAAACCAAAAGACCTACAGCAGTTAAGGAAGTCCCTTAAAAAAAAAGAAGCAGGTTGGGATGTAAGACAATAGAGTTAACTAGGACTATGGCGAATCAAAGGACACCTATCCATTGTTGTTATGAGGGTAAGTAATCAGAGATTTTCCAATTTACATGTGAGTTAAAGTCTTGAATTTGAAATATTTAAGTGTTGGCAATTAGTCTAAAAATTTTAAACACTGTATGAATCCCATAAGACATATTCGTGGATTGGATGAAACTTTAAGACTACTAAGGTTGACTTTTGATGTAAGCCATTTACAATGTAATGTTTTTTGTTTGTTTGTTTTTTTACCTTTCTGCACTTCCCAAAAACATTATTTGCTTATGTGTGATGTGTGATTTACATGTTGATTATATAATCCAGATAGCTCTGGCCCTAACTGATAGAAAAAGAGTTAAGAAAATAATGAGTTTAAAACCTAAGAAGCAAAAATATGACCTGGGATCTCAATGTTGATAAAATAACTTCAATTGAAACTAAGTACTTGCCAGGATCTCAATGAAGCTGGGATTGAGAGAGAGAGGCCATGTTGATTATATAATCCAGATAGCTCTGGCCCTAACTGATAGAAAAAGAGTTAAGAAAATAATGAGTTTAAAACCTAAGAAGCAAAAATATGACCTGGGATCTCAATGTTGATAAAATAACTTCAACTGAAACTAAGTACTTGCCAGGATCTCAATGAAGCTGGGATTGAGAGAGAGAGGCCAGGCAGCAATGTCAGTGAAGCAGGAAAGCCATGAGTTAACAAATATATTCAATATAATTACTCAATTGCATCCACTAAGCAAACATTTGTTGAGTATCCTATGCCAGAGCAGGACTATGTTAGGTCCAGGATTTACAAATATTAGCAGATCAAAATCTCCATGTCTCAGCACAATATGAATGGGGATTCTTAGGCAAAATGACTTACGGAGGGAGTGGTATCAGGGGAAAAGTTGTAAGGGAGGAAGGGAAGCAGATATGTCAGATGAAGAAGCTAGTCAAAGACATGGTTTTAGAAATTTAGATTCAACTTGATCGCATGAGGAGTGTAAGTTGCAGCACAGGGGTTTTCCAGACAAGAGGAGGAGGTAGGCTATTACATACCTGGATCAACAAGTCATTTGTTAGAGCTGCTGCAAGGAGGAATACTACCCCATAGTGTCTCCTGGTGTGATGGCTCCAGTTAGCCAAGAGCAATATTCCAGCCCAAGGTAAGGGAAGCCAGTACCAACAGCATAGCTGTGTGCCTGGCTCAGTAGAGGCAATCTGGACAATGGCAGAATATGTTAAATATGTTACATCCTTTGTTCAAAGCAATTAGAAATCAATGGAGACAATCAAGTACACAAAAAGGCATGAGGAATGCTACAACTCAGTTGTTTTCTAAATGTCATGGGAACAGTGGGTAGTATGCAGGAACTAAGGAGAGATTGGTAAAGACTTCCTGAAGGATGCAGGAATGAAGCTGACTGTTGAGTATGTGTTTGGATATTTCAGGTGGGAAGAGTCATCCTAAACCAAAGCAATAACTTATGTAGAGGCCTCAAGGAGTGAGAGAATATTCAGGGTCTATCAGTCACTGCAATGAAGCATTTGAGGAGCTAAAACTGGAAAGGTTGCTCTAACTAAAATGAGTCATTTTTATTATTATTGTGGCTAGGTATTTGGACACTTTCTTCAAAGTGGTGTAGAATCATTAAGGATTTTGGCCAAAGAAGAGTAATTATACAAACAAAAGACAAAGAGAAATCTACTCTGCATGTGCCTTCACCAAAAGAGATCCAGACAGAAGGAAAATGCAAAGCTATAGTTCCATGTCTGCAGTGTAGGAAGCATCCTTAATCATCTGGATGACTGCAGAAGAAGTTCCAGGAGTGAACACAAGTAATCATTTTTTATTATAGAACCAGTGGGAGGCAGCATTATTTAGTGGAATTTACATTAATTGTATACAAGAGAAAGATCCCTCTATTTTATCACCTTCGAATTCTGAAATAAATCACCCTTTACAATTTTTTTCGCCCAATCTGAAAAATAGATGAAACAGGGCACTTTCAGTAACCAAGACACATGAAGTGACTGCCTTTTCAGTTTACAAAAAAAAAGATCATTGATCACAAGCATCTTGAAAATCTATACATGATGATGTTCGGCTGACTGCCATTCATGCCAGTCCACTGAGAGTCATAAGCCATAGCAGCGAGGTAGCCATACAAAGCATTCTGTAAGAAAGATAACTTAAAAGAAGGAAATGTTGGAAAAGGTTTATTATGAAATATAGGGATTGCCAAGGGAAAAGAATATTCTGTTGGGTAAGTATTAGTTATTATTGTTGAAGTTTAATACAATTCCATATTCAGGCCACAGATTTCAGTGTAATGCCAATAAGTAAAAGGCGGCTTGAGAAAACATCACTGAAGGCAATAATTAAAGGCCTGTTAATATATTTTAGTGAAAAAGTATATTCATGTTGCATAGCTGCAACAGCTTCCAAGCAGTGATTTATAAATAAATGGTTGTAATGGCTACTGTGGTGAGATGCTCAGACTCTCCTTTCAGAACTGAAGCACTCTTTGCCCCCAGAGCTGGAAGTTTTATAGAGACATCCAGGTCCCTCTCTAAGAATTACCTTGTGCCAAAAAAAGCCACCTCACCCAAGGTCGTGACCTTATTAATTTATTATTTCTCAGTTCCAAATTCACCCTTCAGTACCTACTCTGGAATAACAGACAGATAAGCATTTCTCCCGTACAGGGAACATGATGTTAAGTTTTCTCACTAGAGGTCATTGTAGTGACATTGCAGGAGGAAGAAACTTTGATTCTGGCTGCTGTACCATTGGTCAGAGGTTTGAGTTCCAGACCATGCTGTGGTGTTCTGCCCCAGCCATGCGCCTAGAATGTGCAGTCTCTTGGTGGTGACCTCACAGCTCGGACCCTGCCTGGGGATCACCTTCCCCGGGCCTTGTGACACTAACATCACATGCTCCAGGCCTCCTGTCAACACTGATGCCCCTGTCTTTTTTGCAGACCTGTGCACCCCTCTGCCAGATGCTGTTCGCCTGCTTCCCCAGTGACTATAGCCCTGGCTGTGGCCCAGAAGAACCAGTGGACTTTTGTGCCAACTGGTGAGCTGCAATCCCAGCTTCTCTAACAAAGTCTGCGTGCCTGCCTTGAGAAGGAGATTCTCTCCCAAGTTTGCACCACCTTGCATAGTCTCCCCAGCCCTAGGTCATCATATGAAGTTCTCTTACATGGTATTTTTTTATCATAGCGTAATAGTCCTTTATATTAAACTTCTCCTGTTTCAACTGTAGTTACTCTGGGCCCTAGTACTTCTGTCTTATAAAACGGATACTAAAAACTGCCCAAATGAGATCATATGCTGTTTCTAAGGCTCAATTGATATGACTCAGGTACAAGCATTTTGGTAAGTGTAATGTGAAATTTAAATGCAAGCTATTTTATTTTTGTATTAATGATGTTAGATGATTGACTTCAGAAATGTAATATTTGATTATTGATACAAATGTTTGGTCATTATGCCACCACCATTCCTGATTCTGAAAAATGGTCTAGTTGTTTGTGGATTATTTCCAAATTATCATTCCCACTCATGCAGAAAAGTTGCAAATGCAAGCTGTGATATGACAAAACATCCCCTTTCCTATCATAAAATTTTACTTAGAGGAAGAATTCTGACTGAAGTGCCATCAGAACATGATAAAGAGCCAAAGACTGGAAGTGCAAAATCACCCAAGCAAGTTTATAAAGCTTAGAGATCCCAGGGAGTTGATATTTATCACACAGCTGAATACCAATGCGTCCAGGAAAATAACATCAGCTCCAGATGCAGCTATTAGGAATGTGCTGTGGGACAGGTCATCTGTGCTTTTCATCTGCCAAGTGCATCCTCTAAAGGGGGTGCACGATGAACTTTGGTGAGAAAAGAAACAGGGAGAATTTAAACACCAATTGTAATTTTGTCTTACCTCTGAGAATACTCAGATCTAAATAACACATAAACATATTAACTTTGTGTTATTTTTTACTTGCTAAATGGCTTCAAAAGCATTCACATCGGTAGCATAGGAAAAAATGAAAATATAATCAATCAACTGAAGTGTAAACCTTGCTGCTTGAACAATGCAAGTGATTTTGAAATATTTTTAAGTATTCAATTAAAAGGTGTAGAAAATAACATAAACAGTCAAAAAACTCAAATATAAATTCCTCTGAAAGGAAAGCTCTATCAATTTGAATGGTCAAAATATTATAGGTATTTTTTTTGTTGGATTATCTTGTAATCAAACAATTTTCAGGAAAGCTCTACCAATTTGAATGGTCAAAATATTATAGGTATTTTTTTTTGTTAGATTATCTTGTAATCAAACAATTTTCAGTGTCCTTCCTGGTACCTCAAAGACAGCAAATATGTGAAAATTGAAATGTTTAGCTTTGGTAATATTGCTGTTATTAAAACTGCTTTTTAAAGGTTGATTTAGACTAGTAATTGTGTTGCCCCTGGAGGTGGAATTCTCCAGAAGTGATTTCTGAGGCAGAGGTGGGAGACAGGCTGTTTATTGGAGACAAGGAGGGGAAGCAATTGAACTGTGAGTCAGGAAGATCAAGAATGAGTAATGCCTTTCGGAATGTCTCATGCCGGGTTATAGAGGCTGGGCCTTTATATTCCCGCTGTGCTTAGTGAGAAATGTGCGCTATTCTGAGGAGGATGTGCCCTCTGATGAGGAAGTTCTCTGTAGCTGAGAGAGACCATGAAGAGGCTGATGGCTAGAGGCTGCCTGCTGACACTTCCCATGGCTGAGCAGCAAGTCCTTCCTTAAAAGTGGATCTGAGCAGTGCATTTCCATGTCTACCAGTCCACATGCTATGCCGCTCAGATTCATATCTCTATGCGTGTTTGGGAGCAGCTCCTACAAAATCCTAGGAGCATCTGTCTCTGAGGGAAACTTAGAAGAAGGAGGTTAGTGAAACAAACTATAGTCCCTGGTGCTACAGTTGGCTCTGGACCACAATTGCTATTCATCTCCTTCCTCCAGTTTCTTTCCCATAACCTCATCATCAGCTACCACAAATGTTGGTCTTCTTTGGTGTGTTACCTGGTGACACGGCCCAGATCCTTACCCCTGAGGTCCCTGAGTACCTGGTCACTCTGCTGTTCTCATAATTTGGTGGCCAAACCTGTTTCTTTACATTCACAATTGGGCCAGGGGATACCAAGAAGCAGACAAGTGGATCACTTGGATTCCATACATAATCCTCTATGTTCCCATTGTATAAGCAGCCCTACTTTCTCCTTGTGATTGGAGTCAGTTACTCCTACCTTGTGACTCAGTGACTCCTTTTCCTGCAGATCTTATAATTCAGTGGGACTCTGTTTCTGGGGAAACTGTGCCCTCTTTTGAGAAAAGGATGTCTAACCAGGCTGAGTTGATATTTTTAGAAATGGGGAGAATGAAAGACCCCAGTGGGTCACCGGGAATAATGAGAAGTGAATGGAAACTCCTTATTCCAGTGTTTGGTTCCTAGGCAGTCTACCTAATGAGAACACAGTATCATAGAAAGATGATTAATTCTGGGTGTATACAGAATCCTGGAGGATGGGGTATTGCTTCTCACCTGGTTCTTCAGCTATGCCTTCAGCAGCCTATTCCAACTCTATCAGGACCACAGATTCTGAGTGATAAAATGTGTTCTATAACCAGTGGATCCCATGATCAAGGGGGACATTCCCACATCACCTTTGCTGTAAAGAGATCCCTGGTCTGCCACTTTGTTATGTGGAGTCACATGCCTGGAGATCAAACACTATAAACTCTTGGACACTGATGCTTGCTGAGGACCTACAGGCAATAAAGGCAAATCCACACCCAGAATAAGTATCCGTTGCTATGAAAATGAGCCATTGGCCTTTTCAGGCTAGAAGGGACCCAATGTGGTCAACATGCCACTAGATATTCAGTTGTGCTCCTTGATGAATGGAATCATTTTAAGATAGCAATTGTATCTTGTTGCTGCCATACTGAATAATCATTGGTTGCAGTAGCAGATCAGTCTTGGTCAGTGGGAGGTTATGTTGTTAGGAAAATGCATAACCTCTACCCCTGTCACTGTGGCTATATCGTTTCAGCACTGGGATGGTTGATGACAAGGCTTGTCAACATTACTGGCTGGACAGGTCATTGTCTGCTTTGCTGTTTAGTTCCTCTACTATGGTGGATGATTACTGCTGAGTGTTAACATGTGATACAAAGACCTATTCACACTCCATTCCCGCTCTTGCATGTACGTTCTCTACTGAAGAACTTCTTTTTCCCAACCTTCTAATCTTTTTTCCTTCTAGGTCCTTAATGAGTTGGCCAGACTATTTGCTACCATCCATGAGTCTGTATATACTTTAAACATGGGATACTCCTTTTCTACGTGAAAAGGATGACCAGATGAACTTCCTGAAGCTCTGTTCACTGGGAGAATTTTTCTTTACCACCATCCGAAAAGGTCACTTAGGCTATGATTCAGCTACCATCTGCTTTTCAACTTGTGCCCACATACTAAGCCAATCTATGTGTAAGTTATTCTTGGGCTTTTTTTTCCTCTTCCTTCTACAGATAATATAGCATTCTATTATGTAGCCATAGGAGTGAGCTGAGAGAGTGATACTGACAGGGATGGCTATCGTGAGGGGTTGGGTTACCTCTCATGCAGCTTACTTGTGGTCCTATTTCTATTCATGCTCCATCCTGGATGTACCACTGCCATCTGACTTTGGATTTTTGCTGGATTTATCCAACTTTATGACTTGGGGACTTTCATAGGCTTTAACTCATGATGAGCTTTTCTGGCCATATGGTCACTTAGTGTCCTATGGGCAATCATTCCATGTCCATCAGGGGCCAGTAGCACACCAGAAGTTGTTTTCTAAAAGGAATATAATTATTTGTTGCTCATGGCAAGGCTTTGTTCCAGAATCCCAGGAGCCTGTATTGGGATTCTCTTACTAGGACTTGCCACGATTTCCACACAGCATCTTTTCCCATTATTGATATTTCCAGCATGATAATGTCTGCCAAATCTTATGGCCTAAGCAGAAAGACTGCTTGCACTGAAGCATGGAATTGCTGTAGAACCCTATTATTCTCTGGTTCCTGTTCAAAGCTGACAGTCGTTCATGCCACACAATCTTTGGGTGAGAGTAGTATTGCCAAGTGTGGAATATTGGAGGGAATATCCTAGCATACCCTGACTAGAGGATTTCCAAAATTTTATGAATGTGGCTGGTTCTGCATCTTGATAGGGTTTATTTCTTATCTCTGGAGCTTGTGGGTTTTCCCAAGGGCATCCCTTGCTTCTTTACATGCTATTAAAGAAGATTGTAGGCTTTCACACCTGGCTTTCAATTGTTTCCTACTCTCCCTTGGCTGCTTGATATCATTTTGTAGTTTAACAGTGGCATTTAGCAATAACCACCCAATCCCATTATCTTTTTTTTTTTTTTTTTCCATGAGAGAGACTCTCATATTCCCGGGTCAGGATGAGTTTAATTTTTAAACCACTTTATTAAATATAATTCATATACCATATAATTCACCCTTTTAAAGTCTACATTTAATATTTTTAGTATATTCACAGTGTTGTACAACCATTATGATAATCAAACTTTATATTTTTGCCTCTCAGAAAGAAACCCATACCCATTAGGAGTCATGCGTACCTTCTACCCTCAGCCTTATGAAACCATTAACTTTCTATCTCTATAAATTTCCTATTTTAGACATTTGATATAAATGGAGTAATACAATATGTGGTTTTTGGTCACTAGCCTTTTTCACTTAGTATAATTTTTTCAAGATTCATCCATTTGATGGCATTAATCAGTACTCTATTTCTTTTAATTCTCAAATAATATTCAGTTGTATGGACACATCACATTTGTTTATCCATTCATTTGTTGGTGGACATTAAGGTTGGTTCCACTTTTGACTCTATAAAGAATGCTGCTCTGAACATTTCTGTACAAGTTTTTGTGTAGACATATTGTTTGATTTCTCTCAGGTGAATACCTAGGAGTGAAATGCAGGGTCATATAGTAACGCTCTGAGTAAATTTTTGAGGAACTGTTTTCTAAAGAGCCTGGCCCATTTTACATTTCCATCAGTAAAATATGTTGGTTTCAATTTCTTCACATCCCTACCAACACTTACTATTGTCTGTCTTCTTCATTAGAGCCATTCTACTGGGTATGAAGTGATATCTCAGTGTGGGTTTGCTTTTTATTACCTAATGACTAATGGTGCTGAGTGTGTTTTCTGTGCTCTTTTATCCTATCATCTGCTATTTCCTCCATAATTATCACATACCTAGTACATTGCACCTGCTAGGGCAATTCCTCCTACTGGTACACATGCTTAATTCACAACCAGTGAAAATTTTAATAACTCAACAACCATCTTGTGCCAGGATTTCACCATGCTCCACTTGCTAGCTGGAAGTTGGGTGCTGAGTGATATAGCTCTAAAACACCAACGTATTGCAGCTTTCTCAGATCATTCTTGGTACCAACTGTTGCTGATTAAGTTTTCCAGAAGCAGATGTGAGACAGTTTGCGGTACAAGATATATATTAGAAATCAACATCTGTTAAGGGAGATGGAGGAAGGAGGACCAGGCAGAGGATGAAGTCAAACTGATATGCAGGCCTCACAGAGTAGGCTAAACTGGCGGGGATCTCTGGAACAGCTCTTGCTTATTATAGTGTCCCATTTGGGGCCAAAACGGTCAGGTCTTTATGCCTTTGTCTGATTCAGCCACCAGACGTGGGCTGCTCTCAGAAGGGCATCCCTAAAGTAAGGCCATTCTCTGCAGATGAGGCAAAACTAGAAAGAGCTGACAGCTGGAGGCTGTCTGCTGACTCCTTCCCAAAGGCTGGGTGCCAAATCATTTCTTTCCTCAGTGATCTGAGTTTCACATCACCATGTCTACCACACATGTTATACTTGGACATACTTTAGAGGCCCTCCTAATAATTAACTATATTTTATTAGGTAGTTTTTGGTCATGTTGAATGATTTCCAAACGTTACATAATTAAGGGATGAATATGAAGTGTTGATAGGTAACATATGCAGGGGTTAATTTCCTCCTTTCAGTTATTTACTTATTTGCATGTATTTATACTTTGCTGCCTATTTATCATTCTGTAGAAATATAAGTACAAACTGGTTTCTCCTGATGAAACACATAAAATTGTATAGTCCGAAAGATTTACCTTGTCTTGAATGAGATTCTCTCTCCCTCCCTGCCTCACCCAGAGTTCCACTGACCCTGAGAGAGAAGCATAGATGCATTTCTCACATTTTTCTAGCCTTTTCTGTAATTTGACTTTTTGATATTAGGACATGACTTTTTCAATATTCAATTGTTAGATTGCAAATGCATTGATCTTTCAGGTCTCGGACATTCACTCTTTAGTGTAGAATTGACTAAAATAAAATGTAATACAATATGCACTTTGAAGAGCCCGAATCAATTTAGGCAATTTTTCTACAGAGAAAGAAATTTACTTGTAAGAGGCAAACCATATTGGAAATCCTACCTTAAGTGGTGGGTACACTACCATTTAGTCTTAATACAAAGTAGTTTCAAATATGCTTATGTAGAGGTGAATGACAAGAACAAATCTCTTTAGTATACATTTATATATTACTTTCTAGGCGATGACTTTCTCATACAATAAGTGTTTTATTTTTTCTCGACAAGTAGACATTTCATTCGATTTGCTCTAATGGCTTCTGTATTTTAATAGCTAGTATATTTATTTACATAAAGAGGGTCCAGTGGCTGTCTCTTATTCTAAGTAATTTACACTGGTCTGTGCTTTCAACACTATAACTTCAATGTGTCTGTATGTTGCCTGAAAATTTTGAATTCCACTGAATTGAAATGAAAGGCAAACAAAAGTGAATTTTAGCATAAAAAAGAGTGGGCAAGTTCTTAGCACAATTGAAGAGCACATGCACATCACCTCCCATCCCCACCACACACACAACATGGGCTTCCATTCTACATCAGGATACCTGAGGGGCTGCGTGATTTTTCTTCTGTATAGAATTTACCACAGTGGATAAGGGAGAGACTAGTAATGGGTCAATGGGCCTATCTCCACCACTAGAATAATAGGATTACCTCTCATCTTAAAAGACTGGAACAAAATTGTTGCCAAGGAGCATAAAGGTAAAATTTTCTCTGTTGGAACATAACCATCCATATAACTAGTAACCTGGGGACACACTTTCTTTAAAAGCCTTTTCAATCCTGGCAAAGTCCTGAAGAGACGTAACTTCTGTTAAGTGAAATGTTATGACATCCTGTTCTTTCTTTTGGCTCTCACTTGAGAAAAACATGGGGTACAGCTCAAATGGAAAGAATTACTCTTTTAAGACAAATCAGTATAGGGATATATTAGATCAGTACTGTGAGATATTGAGATATTGTCAAGTTATCAGTGCTGCTTCTTTTCCTCTGTTATCATGTCTGTGAGTTTGTTCTAGCACTAGATAAAAACCTTGCTAACAGAAATGATTGGTTTATGTTCCTTCTATTAATAGGACATCTAGAGAACTCAAGAACATTGGCTATGGAAAAAACCCAGCTTTTATCATTAGTTTTATTATTTTAACCCTGCTTTTATTTACCAAAACATGTTTATTTTAATGAACAACCATCATATATGTGAGTGTGTATATCATACACACACACACACACACACACACACACACACACACACATATATATATATATATATATATATATGAAACCAGGTGTCACCAAGAAAGCTTTCTTTGAAACTAAGAGTTTACGTCATAAGAAAGAGCAGTAATCTAAAATCTAATAATCTTCCTCATTATTTAATATGTAGACAATTTTCTTTCTTTTGTTTTGTAGAAAATTTTCTTTCCATAAAAATGTTTTCCTTCAAATCAAGCTTCAAAGCTTTTAGCAGATCTGGTTTACCTCTGCTCATGGTAACAGTTTTGAGAACCATAACTTGGCCTTAAAACATTACAAGGAAGTCTTGGCTTTAAGTAAATAATTTTAAATGCTATATTGTGTAAATAAGTAAGTTATTGTTTCTGAGTTCCAATACTACAAATCTATCTTCTCTTTAGCTAGCACTGTGACTTAAACTGAAACTCAGTTTTAACACATAGAAGCTGCATTTTCTATCTCATTGTCCTCATGACATTTTTATTCAATTAAGAGGCATGTGGAGCAAGGACCAGATACATGAACCAGTTGGCACCTGGTTCCTAATTCCTCTCTCTTCTATCTCATATCTCACCAAGCCTCTGGAACTTACAATGTATGTACAGGGTACTTAATTTTTAATCTCTGTTGTCACGAACAGTTTGCTGCCTAGAAACCAATTCAATTTATCATCCATGTATTAAGCACCCATTACGAACAAGCCGTTGTGTTAGGGATTGAGAGATTAAGAGGACATTGCTCTATCCTAATGAAATGATATCTAAGTGGACTTCTACATACTGCCCACGGTCAGTACTGCTCCCTTACCACCAACAACCCCAATCACATGTTCTTCTTTTATATTAAGAACTAAATATATTTGTATGGGTCCCTTCTTTTCTCAGAAACCCATTGAAGCCTATTTCTGCTGCCTGTAGCTTGGATCTTCCCCTGGTCTTTCTGAATGCCAGAGCATAGCCACCTACAGATGCCGTTTTATCCAAATGCATTGATAATGACCTGAGTCCAAGCAGACAAGATGCATGTCTATTATATAATCATATATCCTCGATCAGGCAGGAGTCCAAATTTTCAATATCGGTGGCCAATAATTTCTTCCATCTTTCATTGACTTTACTATTGTTTGGACTCATTTGTCAGGATCTATATGTTTCTTTGTATCAGACAGTGTATAACTTCAGGAAGTTATATTCACAAAGACGGTTTAGAATATAAATTTTAACCCCCGCAAGATTCTCCAATTTAAAAAAAAAAAAAAAAAAACCAGTGTGGGGGCACCTGGGTGGCTCAGTCAGTTAAGTGTCTGGCTTTGGTTCAGATCATTACCTCATGGTTCGTGGGTTCGAGCCTCACATTGGGCTCTGCACTGACAGTGCAGATCTGCTTGGGATTCTCTTTTTCCCTTTCTCTCTGCCCCACCCCCATGTTCTCTCTTTCTCAAAATAAATAAATAAACTTTAGAGAACACAGTGTAGAAATTATACTTAAGATAGGAGAAAGCTTTTCCCAAAGTATACAAAATAAAACATACTTGACTTAAAATATCAGTGGGTATCAACAAGACACAAGATATAATGGGGATAGTAGATGGGGTTTTGGACTTGAACAAAATTCTGTTAATATACTGGCTCTTTTTCTAATGCGTTGGTGATATTCAGCACCTCATGAATTTAAACTCCCAGGGTGGGACACCTGGGTGGTTCAGTTTGTTAAGCGGCCCACTTTGGCTCAGGTCATAATCTCACAGTTCATGGTACTAAGTTTGTGAGTTTGAGCCCTACGTCAGGCTCCACACTGGTGGTGCAGAGCCTGCTTGGTTTTCTCTCCTTCTCTCTCTCTGCCCCTCCCCAATTTGTGCTCACTCTCTCTCTCTCAAAATAAATAAATTAAAAAGAATAAAAATATAAACTCTCAGGGCTTTCTTGTTAAATGTCTTATGTATAAAAAAGTTAATAATTTCCTCTTTCTAAGAGTTAGGATAAGGATTAAAGCATAAAATAGTATTTTTTGATTGAACCAAATGAAAATTGCCAAGATTCAACTCTTTGGAACATAAAAAATTGGCAATTTTTATGGTTCACAATCAAAAATGTATATAGAGCACTTTGTATACAGAAAGCACTGAATAACTTCTCGTTCTTGCTGTTTTCATGGAACAGCTGGTATGTTCAGCTTTCCCCTTCCACCATGCCTCCTGCTGCACCTCCAGAAGCTCGGTGTGGAAACAGGGAATCTGCTTTGTTGTCTTCCCTACTTCTAAAAATGTTATGATCTCCTTGGCACAAGTTTCGGGGTAGTGATTCAAGGGTATTCCATGGGAGGGGGGTGGCCTAGGGGAAGTGAGGAGCAAAGTAGGTGTATACTTCTGTGGTCTAAAACCTTAGCAACAGGCTGCAAGCTGGAGGGTGCTAAGAAGGAGAAAAAGTTTATGGTATTGAGTGAAGTGTAGTTTGGGCCTCCTTCACTGCAAGCTGGGGGGCGCTAAAAAAGAGAAAAAGAGACTGGTATTGAGTGAAATGCAGTTTGGGGCTCCTTCATTTGTGAACATGAAACCAATACAGCAGTGGCTATTTCTATCCCTATTTCTTCCTATTGATTCTTTCTATAAGTACTATAATGACTGACAATCCCTCTCCTCTGCAGTTCTTGTCTTGCCCATAGGAATTTTGCAGTCCAGTAAATTAATGGAGAAAGCTTGTGAAGAATTTAAGAGAGCCTTCCCTTATTCCCCTTTCTATAACTCTTTCTACAACTAAAGGCAAGGGAAGACTTTGAAGTAACCAAAAGGAAGAAAGAATGAATATTCTATATGGGGGAATAAATATGGGCCTGGTGCAGCCCATTCAGGGCAACTCTTCTCAGGTGGGGGCTCATATATGTTTATAAATGTTTTTGGTTACTTTTATTCATTTAACACACATTTGTCATCTCCCCAAATAGACTGTCAGGAGCCACATCAGATTTGTGTGTATTTTCCTCCTTCCTCTTTCATCCTGCTACTTAGTTTATTTTTCTCATACATTTAAAGCAGTAGAGTTCAACCAACTCCCAAAACCAATAAAGCATCTTATACTTTTAAAATATCTGGTTTCAAGCTCTTTGATTCTCTAATAGACAGAAAGATCCTACCCCTGCTTTATCTATTTTGATATGTCATTTCCTCTTGCTAAAGCACTTTCAAAGTGGAGCAACTGCTTCATTTCCTTCCGAGGCCATCCTCTCATACACTTGAAGACATCTATTAAGCTTGGATAGCTTCCTTTGTTGTGGCTCAATAGCCTGAACTTCATTTTTGTTCAGAGAAGCAATTTCATATCCTTTAATCTTTTCATTTGATCTTCTCTGGATCCTTTCCAGTTTCTCCCATATATTTTTATAAATGGCAAAATTTAAACTTAGCCTCTAGAGATTTCCAGGAAAAGGTTGCATAATTAACTACTTCCTGCTGCCTCCCCTTCCCCCCAACCCCCGCCCTGGCCCATCAAAGTTCAACTCCCCTCAGAACAACAAGAACAATGGCTTTGTTTATAGATGCTTGGGTGTAGTACAGTTTATGCTTAACCAGGGTGTACCTAAGGCTTTTAGAGTCAGTGCTCAAGCTCTGAAGCCTTTGGTGAGAATTCTGGCTTTGGAAAGATTCTGTTATCATGACTCTATAACTTTAGGGCTTAGGTGTAATAAATTAAAGATGGACACATGCTCTTTTTGGTAACAGTTTCCATTGAGAGGTTGAGTCTGTATTCCTACCCTTAAATGTGGGCTGGACTGTGACTGCTTTGACCAACTGAATATGGAAGAAGTTCTAGGCTGCCTTAGTTTGGGGTGCCATACCAAAATACACTGGGTGGCTTGAACAACAAACATTTATTCTTGCAGTCTGAAGTCTGGGAAGTCTAGGATCAAGATGTTGGCAGATTTAGTTCTTGGGGAAGATACTCTTCCTGGTTTGTAGACAGCCATTTTTCCCTCTATTTTCACATGGTGGGGAAAAAGACTTCTCCAATCTCTCTCTCTTTTAAAAAAATTTTTTAATGTTTATTTTTGAGAGAGACAGACAGAGCATGAGCAGGGCAGGGGCAGAGAGAGGGGGACACAGAATCAGGCTCCGTGGTGTCAGCATAGACCATGATGCGGGGCTCAAACACACAAATTATGAGATCACGAACTGAGCTGAAGTCAGATGCTTAAGTGACTGAGCCACCCAGGCGCCCCTGTTCCTCTTTTTTTAAGGGTATTAATTCCATCATAAGGGCCCCACCCTCATGACTTAATCTAACCCTAATTACTCTCTCAAGGTCCCACCTCCAAATACCATTACATTTAGGATTGGGGCTTCAACATAAGAATTCGGGGAGGGGGACACAAATATTCAGCCCACAGGAAAGGCCTAACCTTTTGGAGAATGAGCAGTTATCACTTCTGTCCTCTTGGAGCCCAGAGCTTGCAGGTAATATATCCCAACTACCCTGTTGGAGAGAACTCGTGCAGAAACAGCATAGGTAGGAAGAGAGACACAGCTGAGCCAAGCCTTCCAGCAGTCCATGCCAAGTTGGTAGGCATGTGAGTGAGGCCATCTTGGATTCTCCAGACCAATTCAGCCACCAGCTAAATACTGTGGATTGGCCATACCAATGCCACATGGAAAAAAACATTGTCTCACCAAGCCCTGCCTAAATTCTCAACATAGTGTATTGTAAGAGATAATAATAAATCATTTTAGCAAGCCACTAGTTTTGTAATGATTTATTATATAAAATACCTAACCAGAGCATGAGAGAAACACAATTCCCTCTCTTTACATTACCTCTTTTCCTGTATGCCCCTCAATATTTTTCTAGCCTGCAGATATCTTTGGGGACCCTGGCTAAGTGGCTTTAGTTGTGGCTGTGACCTCGGGTCAATGTAGAGGTCTGGGGTGAATGTTTGGTTGTCACCATAAAAACAACTCCAAGTACTTCTCAAAGAATTTGAATTTCTAGGTTACTTGGCTATCACAGTTAGCTCATTTAGGGTCACTGGAAAAGACCAAAATGTTAAATAGGCAATTTTCTCTCTTTATGGCAGTTTCTGCTTTTTCTGTCTTAGAGCACTGAGCTTCCATGTGACAAGTAAGACCACTCTGCTACAGAGATCATGTGAAGATAAAATGTAACTTCTGTATCATCATTGGATTAATACAAGCTCTACTCTAACCTATTCTAAGTCAAAAAGTAAGTGATGTGTCTCACAGTTTTACATGGAAGACTGATACCGGATTCATTTTGTCCCAGGAATAAAACTATAAAATATGATGGAAGATGTGGTTAGACATGTATAGGAGAGGGAGGGGCAAAACTGAAGTATATCCCAGTGTTCCTTAGTACATCCATATGAGTCATAAATACTCATTCCTAAATCCTGGGGTCTTGAAACGGAGATTTATTGAGGGTGCTACGGACATGTTGTGCTCCTTCCCCATGGAAAAATTTTCTATTTAGAGCTTCTTCACCTATATATTCTGGAAACTTTTGCAAGTTTCAAAACATGATCTGAACAAGGATATTACACACTGCACTATTTCTAATCAAGGAACAGGACTCAACTCTGCTAAAATGATCTTCCTCCATTGGGACTGATCTTCACTGGCCTATTTCCCTGACTGTGACTGCATCAAAAGTAGGGGCTTATGTCCTATTGGTTCACTTGTCCAAGGTCAGGAAATCAAAAGATTTAGTTCCTATGGATCCAAATATTTTTAAAAATACTTCAGGCTATGTCATTATAGCTACCAACACGCTATCAATATCAGCGGTCATTAGTGCAAGATTGTTTTTACTTTAACTGCCAAACATGGTTGATATCTGCACTCTTCCCATTTCTTAAGGTATGAAAATAATGGATATTTAAGAAGTCACACACTCACCAAGACCTACACTCACATCACAGTTAGTATGGCTGGGACTGTTGATGTGAAAATTTTAGTGTTTTATTCTAGGCTCTTATTCTAGTCTCCGGCTGCTGACAGGTATGTGGTATAAGTGGAGCAATGATGCCCTGCCTGAAGAATGCATCTGAAACCAATCTCTCATAGTCAGAGACACCAAAGTGAACCAATTCAGAAAGGCAAGCCAAAGACATAGACAATCTGTTATACGTAGACCCTCGGTGAATAAACAGATGGCTGGGATTGTGCAGAAGTACACTCAGGGCCTGCAGATCCAATAACCAGAAAAGTCAACAAGGGCAGTTGAGTTGAATTGCTGCTGACAAAGGCTGATGGCTAGTTGAAAATTAGGCAACTTTGGGATTTTCTGAAGTAGAGCAATAGATTTTCACCAACCCTTGAAGTTTAAAATGCAGCATGCAGGAGATACATTGTACAGAAGGAAACATAATTGGAAAGGACACTAATCACTGCATTTCAGGAACCAAGGATGACTGGAATATCCTTACCCTGGGAGGGCTCTCTGAAGCTTAGGTCACTTGAGTGCATGTATATTAAACCTTGTGATTACTTAATTACTGCATTTTATGGACTTGAGGAGCCAATAAGTTGGTATAAAGAAACTTTTAGGTTATGGGAAAATATAGACTCTGAAAAAGAGAGACATGGAAGAACATCAACAGAGCAGGAAAAGCAGATATGGGCATCTGACAGAAGCAGATTCTCCATGAAGCTAAAGATGCTGTGGTGTCAAGGTCCTTGAGCAATGTGTTCACATGATCCTGTGTTTTGCAAAATTTGCAAAGTAAGATTACTTTTTGTAGTCCAGTTCCTTTGCATTGACATGTCTTCTGTAACATTTTCCTTCTGTCATTGCCACTGGTGTAGCCAAAGAAACTTCTGGGATATGACTAAGGTGAAGGTGAGGTGGGAAACATTTACTTCGTATTTACTGGGAGATATCTGTGTGGTTTCAGCCATGTCCAAGAAAAGTTATTTCTAATCATCCATGCAGAAATGGCTTCCACAAAAACTCCTATAGTTCACCATTCTGTCTGCCCCAGTATTGTGACAGGGATACACAGGACCAGAGGTATAACTATGGCATAAACATGCTCTAAGGAACTCCACCTTGAAGGTTTGCAGACCGGGGTGGAGAAACAAGGAAATGTATGAAGCCAGGAGCTGGTCTGTGGGAAATCTGTCTACTCATCAGTCATATAACACCATAAGGGGAGGATTTGGTTTCCACTGATGTGTGTCAAAGCGGAATATATTTGATAACACAGTATATGCCATTATAAATGTGGCATATATTTTTTGTTTTGATGAGTGTCCTATGAAAAGGAATCAATCTGAATTATCAGTGTATGTGGAAGGAGGGGGGAAGAACTTGTAGTGTTATTACCAACACCTAGTAATGTTTGGGAAGTTGCATGCTTTGCACACCCATAGCACTGGATGATGTCTTAACATACCCATTTGATGGGTAACAAAGCATCCCCACTTCATTGAAACAAATTCTGAGAGATCTAGATGAAACAGTTTAGCAAAACAACACATTCAGCAAAGTAAGAAAAAAATAAGTATTCTAAATAGCAATTAACCTAATACTTCTTCCAAAGTATGTGCAGTAAGAGCAATTTGGTTGTACATTAGTTTAACTCAGTACAGAGTAGCAATAATTTATAATGCATTTGAATTGTTTGTCTGTGTCTTCTTGCTTGACAAATATAGACATGGTTCAACCTGGATCTTACTGGCTATGTGAATTTGGACAAGTCATGGAACCACCTGGGCCTCTGTTTCCTTATCTCTATAACGGAAATAGCATTTATTCTCCTCATCTGTCAGGCTATATTAAGAGAAATCTGGCACACTATTTATTTCAGGTATGTGTGTACTGCAAAGTACTGCCCAGTGTTAACCATAAGGTGAAGGTTTGGTTGAAAATGGTGAAGGTTTGAAAAGGAAGATGGTACCTCATTCTATTTACCTCCAGGATTATTCCCCACTTCTGGACAACCTAACTATATTTTGTCTCAGCACAAATAGGTTTATTTCTCAAGACAATTTTTTCTCCTTTTTTTAAAATTTAAATTTCAGTTAACATAAAGTACAATATTGGTTTCAGGAGTAGCATTCAGTGATTCATCACTTACACACAACACCCAGTGCTCATCACAAGTCCCCTCCTACCCATCAGCCATCTAGCTCAACCCCCCACCCACCTCTTTCCGTTAACCCTCAGTTTCTCCTCTCTTTTGGTTTGTTCCCCTCTCTTTTTTAAGACAAAAATTGTTAAATTTATCTCAACTCAACCAGTACAAATATTTAGAAAGAAAAAAAAATAATACATTGAGTATGATTTTTTTTGAAATTCTTCCTGGGGTATAACAATTAAGTCTGCTTTCTGGTTTATACTGAAGATACATTAAGCCTATTCAAAGCGGCTTTATCTAAAGAAAAATGCTGTCCCTTATAAGGAAACAGTTATTTTTCTACCTAATATTGAACTCAAGACATCTATTACATCTCAACTATGGATATTATCTCAGAGACACATGAAAAGCAACAAATAACATTCTGACATATAAGTGCATTGACAGAGAAAACAGGCTGCTAAAGGCTCTCACTCAGTAGAAATTCCTTAATGCATTTATCATGACCCAGGTCTAGAAAGTCCATGTTCTCAGTGGTTTAATGCTGATCAGACTTCGAGATGTTGGCCCATGCTAACCAAATCTCAGGATACTTTAGAATAAAATCGAATGCCGATCTATTAATTTATAATGAGAAACACAACTGTCTACTTGATAGGGGAGTTAGGTCAGCCAAACCAGCACATTCTCTCCCTGCGGAAAAATGCCAAGGGAAGTCAAGTATAATTAGAAAAGCCTGGTGAGGGAGTTAGCTGAATGACTCAAATATGACATCCCAAAGCAGCTGTATCTCTTGGTACAGTCACCCCCTAGCAGGATTGGAGTGGAACTTGCATAAATCTTAGCAAAACCAAAGAAAAAATTTACTAACAGTTGTGCATGGCACAATGACCAGAGAGAAGAAAGTGTTGTATCTGCACTCTTCTGTCCTCTAGAAAGTGTGGAGAAAGAATGCTAACTTGTAGATGTTAAGATTACTGTATAATATAAAATAGTAGTATAATTAAAAGCAAGATTTATATGTCAATATTAAAGATGCACCATAGAAATTGAGGAAGGGTAATGAGTAAATTCATAAATTAGAGATTCGTCATTTCATTAAAGGAGTTAATAATTTATGGACGAACTGATTTTGATAAAATACTACCTATAAATCAAAGTTCTAGGTGTGAGAAGGGACTTATATATAAATAAGATATGGTTATTTTTATTAAAATCCATCAGTAAGTAAAATTCTCTTGTACTTGCATTTCTTGTGAATGTCTGAATTTTTAACTCATTATTTTTCATACCAGGAAATCTAATTAAGTCAATATTTTCACTTGCTAACATCTATAATCCAGAGATGTGAAATTATTTAGTGAAAACTATAAATGTGTGATATCACATTTACATATTTAGTAATTATTTATTGACTACTTATACTAATATTTATAATCTTGACAACTTATCTGCTCCTTGGTCAATGTCATGGAGATGATTCTCTGACATAAATCAAAAAAAAAGAAAGAGTCATCAGGAGACCTACTGCTGGGAGAAGGAAGATTTATATGGTAAAAGTGATATGCTAAAACATTTCTGCTTTTGACTAAGACCTTTCTAACCTATGTATGTATTGAAGGAAATGTCCTTTATAATAAACATGTAGGCATAAAAACAGTGTCATTCCGGGAGAAAGGAACTGAGGAGGTTATTTAGGCCTATATTTTTGTCAAGACAACAGTCCATGAAGTCCATGACACTGCTTAAAGGAAATGTGTAAGGTCAAAAATTCTGGCATGCAAGATTACAATGTAACAAAGAACAAAAAGATCATTGATAATAGTTTCAAATCCCACATTATTACTAACCTTTAAGAAATTGCCACTTGCCCATTTGAGTAGAGTGATGAAGAGGTATATGTACAATTATCTGAAAAAAAGGTTAACATATTCCTCCCTTTTCAACCTCTATACCTGTATGGGGCCAGATTTTATCCATATACACTCGTCACAACTATACATTGTGCCGGCTTAAATGTAGAAACAGATATGATGTTCACTTGTCTTCTATTAAGGCAGACTTAGAGATTTTTAAAAAATGTAAAGCAATCTCATTCTTCTAACATTTGTTTTAAAAATGTAGTTGTTATTTTTCATAAAAATATTATAAACATGTTAATGTATTTATTATTGTCATTTTAATATTTTTATTTTTTTAAGTTTATTCATTTATTATTTCTGAGAGAGAGAGCACACGAGGGGTAGGGGCAGAGAGAGAGGGGTAGACACAGAATCCGAAGCAGGCTTTAGACTCCAAGCTGTCAGCACAGAGCCCAACTTGGGGATCAAACTCACAAAGCATGAGATAATAACCTAAGCTGAAGTCGGACGCTTAACCGACTGAGCCACCCAAGTGCCTCTATGTTATTTTAAATGAATTGATAAAAGTTTTTTTTAAATGTCACAGTTTTAATTTCTCATATGGTAACTATAGATAGTTATAATCCCTGTTAATAAAAGCTCTTTGGGCCCTCAATGATCAGAGTTGATCAGATGTCTTTGATCAGAGTTCAGGGTTCATGAGACCAAAGAGTTTGATAATAATTAATATAGGACTCAAGTGAGTCAAGTAGGAATGGCCAAGTTTAAATCTCATTTGCTTATACGGCCCTTGTTATGGAAGGGCCAAGCAGTGTCAAATGAAAAGTGACAAAAGAGAATTGGTTAATCAGGACTGTCCATGGTCTGGATTTCAACAGAGAAAAATAGAAGAGAGGCTTTGATATCGGGTGTGTGCTGTATCTCGTTAGGATTTCAAAGCAGAAAGGAAGATAGGGTATTAACATAAAGAGTAATAAAATGATTTTTTTCCCTTGTGTCCCTTTTGTCCTCTAGCCCCCAGAAACTGGGTAAGTCTAGAAAAGGTGACAGGATCTTTTAAGAGACATTGAAACAAAATTCTATGCTGGACACCGAAATACCTGAATTAAAACATGCCACATGAGGTGCATCCCTCCAGAACATCCTGTCTTGGAATTAAGGCCTTACTAAATAGTTGATGAATATTTCACTTGTGAAGTGAAAAGGTAGTGCCAGTGGAAATTTAAAAGAGAGTATGAATGTAAGAATAAATAATAAAAAATTTTTTAAAAGAAATGCTAGAGTATTACTGCTGAAAATACTGCTTCCCTTCTCAGCTCTCTTTCATCGTCTGTATGAGTGCTATCCAAATGAAATACAATGCGAGAAGAAATAAACATTTTATACATTTTATTTATATCACAGAAGTGATTTTGAATTCTCTAGTAGTAACATTCAAAAAGTAATTACAGGAGATTTACTAATTTTATTAACCCAATCTATCTAGAATATTATTCCAACGTGTAATTTTTCACTATCGAAAAATTCATAAGATAATGTACATTCTTTGCTTCATACTAAGTCTTCAAAATATGGTATATATTGTACACTTACAACACAACTCGAATTGGACTAGCTATAGTGGGAGTGCTCAATAACCACATAAGGCTTGTGGCAAAAATACTAGGCAGCTCACTTCCATGCAGAAATAATTTTAAACTGCCATAAGCAGCTTTAACTTGAGGTCCTAAATGTCCTCTTCATGATTTTTATTGCTTTTATTTTCCTTGTTTCCTCTGTGCTAACAAAACACATAGGTGTCAAAATTCTCACTTTCCTTTCTACTGGCTATTTTAAGTTGGCACATATATTGATTTTTGGATCTCAACCTCTTTGTTTCTATGAAGCATTTAAATACAGGTGTTAAAATGCCTTTTTCTAATTTATCTTAACCCAAGGATTGAATATATCGCTACTCCCTCTATTAGTCCATTTTGGGTTTTTATTTTCATTTTAAAAACAAAATTTTGTTTTTGTTTCTGTTTGAGGCCTACTTGGTAAGATGGTTCTGTCTCCAACATAAAACTTCTATTCCATTTGTTCTTTGTATTTTGTTGTTATTGTTCTAAGAGAACTAGGAGCTGTGGATTTTAATACATTTTGAAATTTAATATTTGACTTAGATGTTCTGTTCTGAAATAAATGATTAGGAAGCATTTAGGTCTCTTTTATTATGGCATTTTGGGTCACTGCTCACCTTTTGGGAGTTAGGTAAGTTGTCTTTTATTATTTCATTTATTTATTCTCTTCACAATTATTCACTGAAGTCACTGTGTTTCACGCAATGACCATCTCTACTTCCTTCCCTACCATGAAGAATCAATTATATTTTTTAATTACTAATTTTGAATTAATTTATACTTAAAATTTGCAAAAATCATGAAGAGAGTACTTATAGATCCCTCATCCAGCTTCTCATAAGGTTAACATTTTATGTACCAATGATCATAATCAGTACATTAATATTGATTCAGTACTATTCCCTGAACTATAAATCTTGTTCACATTTCACCAAGCTTTCCATTAATTCCCATCTTTCTGTTCCAGGATCCAATGTCATATTCCATATTGCATTTAGTTGCTGTGTCTCCTTAGTCTCTTCCAATCTCTGATGATTTCTGAGTCTTTCTTTATCTTTTATGATCTTGATACTATTGTCATGTACTAGTCAGGTACTTTGTAAATGCCTCAATTTGGGCTTGACCGATGTTTTTTCATGATTTGAATGAGGTTATGCATTTTTGTCAAGAATACCACAGACGTGATCTTGGGCCCTTTGTGCATCATATCAAAGACTTCATTTTATCAACATGTCTTATTACTGGTCCTGTTACCCATGATCATTTGGATAAGATAGTTGTTTCCAGGTTTTTCCACTGTAAAGTTACCATCTTCCCATTTGTGGTTGACAAATATTTCTGAAGAGATAGTCTGACACTATGCGAATTCTATTTCTAAACAAACTTTTACCCACTATTTTTAGACTCCAGCAGTGGAGCTAGTCTGCATCAATTATTACTATGGTGAATGCTTACTAGTAAATTTTCTATTTCCCTCTTTCTTCCTACATGTGTCATTTGGAATTCTACTCTAAGAAAGAGCTGTTTCTTCTTCTCTACTTATTTATTTGGTGATTTATCTATACCCATATGGACTTATGGATATTTTTATATATTTCTATGAATTTTATCCTGTGGGTTTAAATCCAGGGCTATTTTTTTTTCCCCCCACAAAATGTTCCAGCTTCGATTGTTAGGGGCTCCTTAAGGTTGGCTCCTGTGGTCTTTCAAAAATCCTCCATTCCTTTTTATTCTAAATTACTTTATTGAAGTTTAATTAACATTTGAAAAGCTGTATATATTCATTGGTTTCCTATTACCTTTAAGATAAATCTTAAATCTCTTGAAAAGACAGTCTCTTCAATAAATGGCACTGGGAAAACTGGACAACTACATGAAAAAGAATGAGACTGGACTACTTTCTTACATCATACACAAAAAATACTCAAAATGGATTAAAAACCTAAATGTGATACCTGAAATCATAAAACTCCTAGAAGAAAACATAGGCAGTAATTTCTTTGACATTGGTCTTAGCAACCTTTTTCTAGATATGTCTCCTCAGGCAAGGGAGACAAAAGCAAAAATAAACTATTGGGACTACACCAAAATTAAAAGCTTTTACACAGTGAAGGAAACCATCAGAAAACCCAAAAGAAAACATAGTGCAAAGAAGATATGTGCAAATGACAGAACCAATAAAGGGTTAATATACAAAATGTATAAAGAACTTCTACACCTCGACAAAAATAATCCCACAAATAATCCAATTAAAAATGCGCAGAGGACCTGAATAAACATTTTTCCAAAGAAAACAAACATATGGCCAACAGACACATGAAAAGATGCTCACCATCACTCATAATCAGGGAAATGCAAATCAAAACCACAATGAGATATCACCTTACACCTGTTAGAATGTCTAATATCAAAAAGACAAAGGGGCACCTGGGCGGCATGATCTCATCGTTCGTGGCTTCCAGCCCCACGTAGGGCTCTGTGCTGACAACTCAGAGCCTGGAACCTGCTTTGGATTCTGTGTCTCCCTGTCTTCTCTCTGACTCTCCCCTGCTCAGGCTCTATCTCTCTCTGTCTCTCAAAAATGAATAAATAACATTAAAATTTTTTTTAAAAAGACAAGAAATAAGTGTTGGTGAGGATGTGGAGAAAAAGGATCTCTAGTGCACTGTTCATGGGAATGTAAACTGCTTCTATGGAAAACAGTATAGAGGTTCCTCAAAAAATTAAAAATATAACTACTATATGACCCAGTAATTCCACCACTGGATATTTAGCCAAATAAAATGAAAACACTAATTTGAAAAGATATACGCACTCCACCCCTTTGCTTACTGCAATACTATTTACAATAGCCAAGATATAGAAGCAATGCAGTGTTCAATGATAGATGAATAGATAAAGAAGACACAGCACACACCCATCTCAAAGACTCTCTTTGATTTTTCCCTGTTGAGATCCAGACCACAGATGGTCCTGGATAAACAATTCTCTTTTGTTGCTTTTCATATAACACTTCTTGACCCTTCCATGATAAGGGCCTTTTGAGCAGAACGGATTTAAACTTAATCATTTATACTTAACAACATGGATGGACCTAGACAGTATTATGCTAAGTCAAATAAGCCAGACAGAGAAAGACAAATGCCCTATGATTCCACTTATATGTGGAATCTAAAGGACAAAACAAATGAACAAACAAAACCAGAAACAAACCCATAAATACAGAGAACAAACTAATGATTGCTGAGGTGGGGAGAGTGGTGGGTGAGAGGATTGGCGAAATGGATGAAGGGGAGTGGGAGGTACAAGCTTCCAGTGATGGGATAAATAAGTCATAGGAATGAAAGATACAGCATAGGGAAGAGTCAATGCTATTGTAATAGCATTGTACGGTGACAGATGGTAGCTACCCTTATGGTGAGCACAGCATAACATATAGACTTGTTGTACACTTGAAACTAATGTGTCAACTGTGCTTCAATTAAGAGCAAAAAAGAAATGAGCTTTCTAGGGTAGACAAAGAAATAAATATTATATAAATATAAATTATAAAATTAATATTATACAAATATAAAATTGTCTCAAAAAAGATAAATTTCCAATCTTTGCATATAGCATGCAAAACCTCTTATGATCTCATGCCTTGCTTATTCCTACTGAGTCTCATGTTCTTTCTTTTTTTTAGTCTCATTTTCTATCGTTGCTCATCCACAAACATACACACCATGATAACTTTAAATGATCCATGTTTTCTTTTCTCCTTAGCCCTTTTCATATGCTGTCCCTCAGCCTGGAACATTCTATTCGCCTCCAAACTCTACATCCAAAAGCCCCTACCTTCCTTTTACCTTCCAAGTAGTGAAATGTTTATAAAACAAGTGACACTCTCACATACTGCTGACGCAAGTGTGGATTGGGACAAACATGTTGGAAATATCTTAGGCAATATCTGCTAAGCCTGAAGATATGCATACCTATGACTCAGCTGCTCTTTCTCTCTCTCTCCATAGATATCTATATATCTATATATATCTATGTCTATATCTATATCTAACACCAATTCTTACATCTATTCACTAAGAGGCATGGATAAGAATGTTCATAGCAGTGAGGTTTATTCACTCCCACAATATCTACTTCATGTTTCTTCCAGGATTAGCTTTTCTGATGTGCCACATCATCCTCCCATCCTGGCTGGCATTACCCCCTCTGTCATATCCTTCCATATTTAACATTTTTACTGAAATGATTGTTAAATCGTATATCTTTGTATATTGTGTATCCCATGAAAATAGGGGTATTAAAATTATTTGCAGTTTTATTTCCACTCTGTCTTCTCTGGTTTCTAAAGACAAAGAACTGAAAAAAAAATCAAGTTTTAAATACTTAATTATTGACTGAAAAAAATCTTAATCAGAAACAAGATAGAGCATGAAGAGTTTTTTAGACAGCTTAATATGATAATCGCCTGTACACTTTTTAATTGCTATTTCCTGGCCATGATATTCAAATGTGCCATTACATACTCTTTGAGCTTTTATTTATTTATTTATTTATTTATTTATTTATTTATTTTGAAGTTTATCCATTTAGTTTGAGGAGATAGAAGGAGAATGTGTGTGTGCATGTGTGCGAGTAGGGGAGGGCAAGGAGAAAAGGAGAGAGAGAATCCCAGGCAGGCCCCACGCTGTCAGTGTAGAGCCCAAAGTGGGATTCTGTTTCACAAACCATGAGATCATGACCTCAGCCAAAATCGAGAGTCAAATGCTCAACTGAGTGAGCCATCCAGGCGCCGTGTCTTTGAACTTTTAGAAAGATTATTTTTATCCCCATGTTTTTAAAGTCCTACATGTCAAGAATTTTTTATTTTCAAATTTTTTCCAAAACATAATTATATCACATAGATATAAACATGTACTTATCTTCACACCATAAAACCCTATATTAAGCCTTTCAAAATGTCTTTCTAACAGAAAAACACAAAAATACTTTTCAATACACTGTTACCAAAATATTTATGAAGAATTTTTAATAATAACCTATCTTCCACATGTTTTTCCTATACTGAGATATATAGTTACATTTAAAGAAATAGCATACACTTGCAAAATCCATAGAATATTGTCAATAAAAGAACCATACAAGAAGTTCCTTTTTACTGTGTTTATTGATTTTATTTTAGAGAAAATATAAGAGATGAAATGCAAGGTGCTGTGGTTTGTAATGTAGCAACAATAAAAATAAAATCATAAAAGAGAATGTTTGGATTAGCTTCTGAAGAATTAGGAGGCCCAAGGGGTGGTTTCCAATACACTCTCCCTCCTGAACATTTAGTATCACTTTTGGAATATTTCTCTTGTGTACTTTCAATTCAGTTCATTTGTACACTACCAAATATAAATTGAAATACTGTAGTTTTAAAAGTGTAGACATAAAAGAAAATGTAAATGATGTGGAATATTTCCATTTTATTAGAGCACAAAATATTGTTGGAAAACTTCCATTCAGGAATCCAAAGTTGAAGTAAAATGCAAAAGAATGTGTAACAAGAAGCTATTTAGTGCATTGACAAAGCAACTTTCCCAAAGGGACTTAAGTGTATTCCCTTTTTTCACTGTGGTCAAAACCACAGATGAAAGTAAGAAATAGTTTGAAATCTCTACCTCCATAAAATAGTACTAAGGGCAGTTAATGACTCTGGACAATATGAGGTCTACTCCTTTCCACACTCATCCAGCATGGCCTCAGCGCACTTAATCATATGAGTAGCCAGCAGGCTATGTGCTCTGAGAGAATCTAAGAATCATGAACTATCTCATTATCAAATGGACTTACTGAGTAGTATCTACTACCAGTACAGAAAAACATGAGAAGTACTATTTTAAACCCACTGAAAGAGCAACTCACACCCATGACATAAAAACTGATTTGAGAAAGTAAATGAGAGTAGGGAAGAGGAGTTTAATGAATTCACTCCCCACCCCACCCCCATCCCCAGCTTCTGGAGAACTGGAATCAATGATCCTCTTTTATACAAACTGAGAATGATTTTATTCAAATAAGTTATAGAAATAACTATATATTTTTTGACTATATATTATTTGAAATAATATAAAACACATCACATATCTGGATTTGACTATGGAAACTGAGATTCCTGCAAAATTCAAATTTTTTTGATATACACACAGATTACTTGTGATCCTTAGATAAGAGGGTAGAGAGTCTATCGGACCCACATCATCTCTGACACGTAAAACCACATCTTCTTGCACTAGTATTGTTATATGGGGTTCTTCTCTAACTCTCTCCATGAAAAAGACCTATAAATTTCCCAGGTAATTGGAATAAAAAAATAAGTTAAAAGTTAAATAAAATGTCACACTCCAAAGTGGGTAGTGAAGAGAAAAATGATACATCCAGAATATAGCTTTTTAAATAGAGTTAGAAATGATTTTTAAAACTTTTTAAATGAAATATAGTAGATATATAGTATTAGTTTCAGGTGTACAACATATACATTACAAAATGCTAATTATGGTAAGTGTAGTCACCATCTGTCACCATAAAAACTTATTACATTATTATTGACTATATTCCTTATGCTGTATTTTCATCCCCATGACTTCCTTATTTTATAACTGGAAATCTGTACTTCTCAATCTCTTTCACATATTTTGCCCACCCCTCAATGCCCTTCCCCTCTGGCAACTACCAGTTTTCTCTGTATTTATGATTCTGTTTGTTTATTTTTGTTTGTTCATGTGTTTTGTTTTTTAGATTAATGATTGTGAACAGTCTCTTATGCTTCATTTTATTTTTAGTATTTGAATTTTTCTTTTTTTCCTTTTTTTTTAAATTTTAATTCCAGGGCAATTAACATCCAATGTTATATTTGTTTCAGGTGTACAATATAGTGATTCAACAATTCCATACACTACTCAGGGCTCATCAAGGTAAGTGTACTCTTTTTTTTTTTTTTTAAGTTTGTTTATTTTTGAGAGAGAGAGTGTATGTGAGTGGGAGACAGGCAGAGAGAGAGGGGGACAGAGGATCCAAAGCAGGGTCTGCACTGACAGTAGGAAGCCTGACAAGAGGCTTGAACTCAGGAACCATGAGGTCATGACCTGAGCCAAAGTCTGACGCTCAAACGAATGAGCCACCCAGGCGTCCTTAGATAAGTGTACTCTCAATCCCCATCACCTATTTCACCCATCCCCTCACCCAACTTCTCTCTGGTAATCATCAGTTTCTTCTCTATAAATTAAGAGTTTTTTTTGGTTTGTCTCTTTTTTTCCCCTGCTTTGTTCATTTGTTTTGTTTCTTAAGTTTCATATGAGTATTTGGATTTATTTTTCTTATAGGAATTGGGAAACCAATAAGTGTTTTTAATCGGGACTATGATGTGATCAGATCTGTGTATGGAAAGAGAAGTCCACTGACAGTGGGAGATAGCAGCAGGCACCATCAGTGCCTTGCCCGTGGCCACTTTGTACTCACCATTTCAGTACATGCCAGGCGCATCCTTCAGAAAGCATCAGCAGCTCTCCACTGAGGGCTTTTTCCTAGTGCATCCATGGGGCAGGTCCAAAGTGCCAGAGAGTAATATCTTCCCTCTGCCAATGACAGTAGAGAGCTGAGAGGATAAATACCAGAGCCTCCTTTATCCTTGAGTGGAATGCTTTGTGGCCTGGTTCCCCATATGGACTGAGCCCAACTTAACTTCATGACTTAGCTGACCAGTAACAAATCGTTTATTGCTTTATTTTCTTCCATTTCTCACTTTTTCATTCTCCTACCAGGACGTCCAAGATTTTGGATCATCTCCCACATAAACTAATTTCATTCAAATTCTCATCACAGAATCTGTTGTTGGGGAAACACAAACTAAGATAGTTGGAAATGACAGTAGTTTTAGTAAGCTGACTCTAAGAATGAATTCTGGAATCAGATCAAATGCTGGTTAGATAGAAGCAAGGACCATACACTGCTAGTAGTAAGTGGAGTACAGATAATCCCTGGAGTGCTGTAGCCTCATAATACAAAGAACTTCATAAGTGGAAATTTGGGAAGATATGAAGCAAAGGATATATAGTTGATTATGTAATAGTTCCAGTATTTGCATTTGGAAGATATGAAGAAAATGGTAATTAAAACTAACATCAATATACTGCTTTGCAGTATATATCCATGTATTAAGAATGCAAGGAGGAAAACATCCAATTCAAGAGAATAAGTCTTACAGTGAATAAAGAAAGAATGTAGTTGAGGAGGGGCACATAGGGGGCTCTAAGTATTTTAATATGTTCTCTATTGTTAGTTGGTTGGAGGTGGTATATTGTTTTCTTCCAGTGTGTATGTCTCTAATTTTCAATAATAAAAAAAATAAAAAAACAGCAACAGAAAACAAAGCCATACTCACAATAGTACATAAATAAACTGGAAAGACACAGGCTAATCCCTACATTTTAGGAACTGCAATCAAGACAAGTAAATTCTCAGGGTCACTCATTTAGGAGTAAATCCAGAACTAGAAAATAAAATTCCCAGATCAAAGATTATGGTTGGGTTCCTTTACTATACCTTTAATATAGTAAGAAAATTCCAAGTTAGATGGGGAACTTGTAATCTTATAGAGTAGACATGGTTTTAAGAAAATGTCCACCCAGAAGTTATATATCATCTTAAAAATGTGTTTACCTGGCCATTAATGGGCTATCCACATCTCAGAAACTGTGTTTCTTGGGCTTGGAGACTTGTAATTTAAAGAGTCGAGAAGCAATAAGTAAGGCAAATACATTGCAAAAAACAATTTGGAGAATAAATGTAGCAAACACTTGCAATGTAGATACAACAAAAGACATGGTGAAATGTGTATTACTTTAAATTAATTAAATGTATTTGGTACATATAATATTTAGTCAGCTTAATAAAATTTTAATTGTATTTTATTATACATTTTCCTGAAAATTTTGTATTCTGTGATGAGAGATGAAAGATTAATTTACCCAACACGAAGAGAAAATGACCAACTCCCTATGTCAAGGAACATTTTCTTTGAATTTTATCTCCTCATGATTTGTACATAAAAAGGGAACAGAGGGAAGAAGATTGATTTAGCAAATCTTCCAAAAAATTTAAACTTGGCTCTAGGTAATACTAGAGTTGGGAGAAATAAAAGTATTTTAATCAAGATGTCACATAATAAAAGAGCAAACCACTCATATTTGTTCAGAAGGCTTACAATTTTTATTCATTTCCCCTTTTCAATTAAATTGAACTTTCCCAGAGTACATAAGGGCCAAGCTAAGTAAAGTTTTTCCTGATTGATGACATTACCATATTCTACCATTACTAATATTGCTTTAATATTTATATTCCACCCCTTAACTTTCTGGACTGAATCACTGTATAAGTAGGTATGAATTGTATGGAAATGAGCAGTACTTTCCTTGAAGTAAATATTAGGTGATAAATGGAAAAACAAAACAAAACATTATCTGTCCCTAAGGTGACTGGTAAGGAAAAAATCCTAAATCATTACTGAAATACAAGAAGAAAACTAATTAGTCTAGCGGTTTGCTTTCCTAAAAGTACTGGAAACTGTAAGGTCTTATTATCAACATTTCATTACAATGAAGTTAGAGAGCTACAACATTAGCCACAAATTTTCAAAATATATTCTCCAGAAAACACAGAGCTTGATAAAATGGAGTGTATGGATCTTAATTTGCTTACACCATGGGGAGGACTCACATTAATGGCAAGAAAGGATTAAGGACCATTCTTATCTGAAAAATCACAAAAGCTAAACACCATCCCCATAAAGGTATTTGGAAAGCATCTTACACTGTCCAAATGCAAGGGAAAATGAGCCATGGAAGGAGGGAGGAGGGATTAATTTCTATTTGCAAAGATATCCTTCCAGTGTGAAGACAAGTCATTGGATTCATTCCACTATGTTTAAAAGTTGCCTCAACAAATATTGGGGTTGGGGACAATAGGCCTATTTCTTAATTTTATAGAAAAATTTACAATTGCCTAGGGCAAAATAATATGAGAAAACTTAATTATTTTTTTTCTTTTTAGGCACCGAGCTTCATTACTAATAAAGTATTTTTTGTCCCAAAACTTTGTACTACATTGATGTTAAAATGCTCCTACAGAATACCAAAAATTAACATGGAATCGAAATCACTGAAATTATATGGGTCTATATAACACCATCAATAATTAATTACATGTTTATAAAACCTCTTACATTATATACATGTATAATTTGATAGATTTTGTTGGATTTTATAAAATATTTTATCATATAGCATATGAATATGACTATACTTGGTTTAATATAAATGCTGATTTTTGATTCAGAATTTAAAAATACAGGTACCGATATATAATTCAATTTATTTAGCTCAAATAAGAAAAAATTCTTTTTTTAAATTTCTTTAATGTTTATTTATTTTTGAGAGAGAGTACAAGCATGAGTTGGGGAGGGGCCCACAGAGAGAGACAGTGGATCCAAAGCAGGCTGGCTCTCTGCTGACAGCAGTGAGCCCAATGTAGGGCTCTAACTCACAAAATCAAGAATCAGCTGCTTAACCGACTGAGCCACTCAGGCACCCCAATATGAAAAAAATTATTAAAAATATTTTCTTGGTATAGGTTTTGGCCCTATAGGTTTTGAGTAGGATAATTCTTTTCTTGCAAGCTACAGAAAATTTAGGCTCCCAGCTACCTACCCCCAGAGACACAGTAGCACTTTCCAGATATTGTGACAACCAAAACACTCCCATGTATTCAACCTTGTCATTACCCTCCTTTTTTCCATTTAGGAGACAATTTAGAATACTGATGTAGCGGATTATGATGCTCTCTTATTTTATAAAAGTAAAGGAATAAGTTACATCTTCTTGCTGTATCTCTTTGTCTCTCTCTATATATCTATTTCATCTCCCTATCCTTTCTTTGCTTTCCTTTTAGGACCCTGTTATGAAAGGGGAACTTCGGCCTACCCCCAAGCAGTTGCACTTTCTGCTCTTCGCTTATTCTTTCTTTGCCTATCCTTCTTCTATGGCTTTTAAAGCCTTTCCAGCCCCTGATGATCAATATGCTCCAGCAATTAGGGACTTATTTGGTAAAACATGTATTTCTTTTGTCAGATACAACTCAGGCTTAAATGTGGCTGAGACTCTAGCCTTCAGATATCAGCTGACAATATTAGAGTCATCACTTTGTATTCCTTGGGAGTTGAACATCAAGAATGGGAGAACACATCTACCACCAGTGCCTTCTTTGTGCGCAACAGCAGTGGGAACCTTAATAAGATAATGTTGTAGAAGCTTTCTTGTTTCAAGAACAAAAAGTTAGCAACTATAGTGCTGCTAAGTCTCAAGGATTACACCCTTTAACTGGGACCCATCTGTTGATTAGACATCAGGCATACAGGAAGGAAGGAAGGATGCTTGGGGGTGAAGCAAGGAAATAACTGACTGCGTGGACTAGATTCCATGGGTTAGGGATGCAAGCAAATTAGTATGACCAAGAAATGAGGACCCAGTCAAGGAGGCTTCGAAGAATGAGGTCATGAGGGACTTTCTCTGGTACATGAAAAGTTCATCCACGGAATGCACATAAGGACTGGCAATCTAGCACTCTGAACCTGCCCTTTGGTTCCCATTGGACACCAGAGACACATAAAAGAATGGAGACTGGCCCTGGGGGGTCACAGCCTGGGGAAGCGTCCATAAGCAGAACTGCCACAGTTATGCCTTCCCGTAACTGCCACAGTTGTTTCCTTGCACCCATAACCTTTATAAATAACAAGGCTTGAATCGCTAACCTCGCCAAGCTCCTTAAGATTTAAGAAATTTAGAAGGATCCAGAGGAGGGAAGGGGGGTAAAGCAGTGGCCCAGTCCTTCCTTGACCCAAGGTTTTAGGCCATCCTCTCACTTTGGGGAAGGCAGATGAAGGGACACCTTGAGTCTAAAAGGGACAGCTGATATGTTTGGATGCCTTCATAGTTACCCTCAAATATAACAGGTACAGAGGTTCTTGAGGTACAAACCAAGTTTTCCATGGGAACTCCTCTGGAATGTGTTCTGAAAAATTGGGAAAGATTTGATCTACAAACACTCAAAAAGAAGTGTTTTTGTTTTTTGTTTTTGCTCCCAGAGTTGGTCTGGAGGATGAAGAGTCCTGGCCTCCTGAGGGAAGTATTCAGTACAGTACTATCTTACAGTTAGATCTGTATTGTACAAGAGACGGTCAGTGGTCAGAAGTTCCCTATGTATAGGTCTTCTATGCTCTATAGGACCAGGCAGGCTTATGTAAGATTTGTAAATTAGGGACCGATCTCCTGACTCCTGCAAGAGATCTGGAAGGGCGAGTACTTGCAGACTTGCTCCTTGAGGCCTCTACTCAAGAAAAGCCACCTGTTAGACCCTCATGCCCTCCTTATCCAGGATTTCCAGGGATAAAAAATCTTCCCCCTGAAAGGAAGGCACATTGAATGTATTCATTGACAGAAATGCCTTAGGGTGAATTTGGCCCCATGAAGGTTCCATTTTCCTTGCAAGATTTTAAGCAAACAAAAAGGACCTGGGCAAATTTGGAGACAAGCCTGATCAATATATAAAAGTGTTCCAAAACCTAACCCAGGTTGCTGAAGAAAACACAGGCCGTCCCTAACGAAGTGGACTCTGACACTCTCTATTGCTGTTTCTCCTAATACACTTCGGTTAACTGTATGTGGGGCTTCTCCTTCATTCACTCCTTAGGTTAATGACTATGATAAGTAGAGCCAACTGTCTCCGGTTAGTCCACCATGGATGGGGACTTTAAGGAATATTCCCAAGCAATAAACTTCTTTTGTTTCAGGGAAGTTCCCTGTCTTCTCTGACCTGACTTGGACTGCCCATTTCCAGCTGTTGGTGAAAAAAATCTGCATCTGCTCATCTGTCCGAGCTGAAAGGTTTTAGGACCAGGAGAACTTTTCCTCTGTCCTCTGGCCTTTTATCTGCCTCCAGGATTCTAGGTGACACCACACATCTTTGCCCTTCCCTTCCCCCTCCTGTTTCTGCACCACCTGGGATGCAGCCTGCATAACTGGCTTCCATACCATCTGGGTGCCTCTGGTACCATGGGCTCCTCCCCATCCCCTGCTTTCTGGGAGCGAAGAATACCCCCTTAGACTGATACCGCCCACTTCAGAGCTCCTCATTGGTGCCCCAGATAAAAATCGACAATGGGGGAACAAGTTGAATGACTTTTAAGTGGACACAGGTGTAATGTATTGCTAAACTAATTTAAGTTTGTTGGTTTAATTAAGATAGACATGTCTTTAGAGTTAACGCCATTAAATATATGAAACTTTTTCTACCTAGGTTTACTGAAGTTCAAATAGGCTCGTGAATACCTCTGTTGCAATTTGTCAGCAAAAGAAGACTTAAAATGATAGCTAATTTTGTCTGTCTCAAAGTTTCATGGGTAATTATTAAGATAGCTTTCAGGGCCTTTGGTAACCTGAAACTTTAAAGGTTTGCTTGGATGCTAAACTGGATTAAATTCATTGAACATTTAGGCCTTTTCCAAATTGGATGGAATGCAGAAGCACTGCTTACTAAACATAGGTTAGTGCTTTTGGCTTCTTACGGCAGAAGAACTAAGGATATTTAAATCTGTTATAAAGTCACGCTTTGTGATTAATTGATTCATAAATTTTCCATCTAAAAAATATTCTGGTACAACAGACAGTTCACAATTGGTTACTACTTCGTTTTCACTAGAGACTAGGTTTCTAAGAGTTAAAGTTCTGCTAAATATAATTAAGACTGATGAAAATAAGGAAAGCAACTCTGTATATAAAAAAGAAGGAAATATATAAGAAAGATCTAAGAAATGGGAACACATTTTTGTTAAAGGTAAAAGAAACTAGTTTTATCCTAAATGAGACTGGTTGTTTGGAGAAAAAGGGCTTAGGTCAAAATCTGAAAGCATTAGAAAGTTGTAGAACGTTTATAAAGGGAAAGCTTCAAGAAAAATTTTATGTGTGGTCAAAACTAAGGTTAAAATAAATTAATTTTAAAAGTACACTGGTACAAGATTAAAATTCTGCTTTAGCCACTCTTTTACAAACAGAATGAGAGCCTGGTGGCTTTCCTGGAGAGGTCTAGGAAGGTTCTCATTAAATATATGGTAATCTCCCCTGAAGCCCCTGAGACTGACATGATTTTAAAGGACAAATTAGTCACTCGATCAGCCCTAGATATTTAGAGGTAGCTGCAAATACTGCCTGTTGGAGAAGAAGGGACCCTGGAAGAGCTCTTACAACAAGCTTCTGATTGTGTATATTACAGCCAAGATCAAGAGGAGAGTAAAGAACAGAAAAGAAGGCTTTGGAAAAATCTGAGGCCTTAGTTGTGGCCTTCTGTACTGTATCAGACCAGACTTTCCCAAGTCCTGGGACCAAGTGCCACTATGTGGCAAGTCAGGACACTGGAAATGAGACTCTCCTCAGAAGGGACAACAGAAGTTGAAATCCTATAAGCCATGCCCCTTGTGTGGAGACCCTGGAAAATCTTAATGACCTTGGGGACCTCCATCTACGAGGGCTAGATAACCAGTGTCCCCGAAAGGGACTGATGGAGCCTGGGACCTTTCACAGTGGCTCCCCTGAGCTGACTATTGGAAACTCAGAGCCTTGGGTAACTCTGGGAATAGGAGGAGAACCAGGTGACTTCCTTCTTGATACCAGAGCCACCTTTTCTGTCCTCCTTTTCACTCCCAGTCAATTATCCAAACCTAGCATAATGATTAGAGGCGTCTCTGGAAAATTTATGCCTATTTTTTCTTTCAGCCCCTGGGGATACATATGGGAAAACCTATTTTTTTTTTTCTCATTCTTTTTTTTTAATAATGCCAGAGAGCTTCACTCCCTTGCTAGAAAGGGACATTATAACTGAATTAGAGACTACAGTGCTACTAGCTCCAGGACAGATGAACAATTGCATAGGTTTTCAGCAATTACTAGATATTGTAGGCTGTGGAAACTGGGGTTCAGGGAAATAGCTTGCCAGCTTTATCAATTATTAAGGGAGACTCAGTCTGATGGAGCCTCCATTTACAATGGGAACCAGAGGCCTAATTGGCTTTTTATAAACTCAGAAAACCCTTGTTAAAAGCCCCAGCCCTAAGCCTCCCTAAGAAAAAAAAATTAATTTGTATGTTACTGAAAAAAAGAAATAGCTCTTGGAGTCATAATCCAAACCAGGGGACCCACTCAACAACCTGTGGGTTATGTTAGCAAGGAGCTAAATATGATGGCAAGGGGTGGCCAGCATGCCTGCCAGTCATAGCCGCCATTGCCCTTCTAATGCCTGAGGCCACCAAAATAACCTTAGGGGCAGACATAACTGAATATGCTCCTCATAATATAACTAGACTATTAGAAACAAAAGGAAATCTTTGGGTGATAGATAGTAGGCTTTCCAAGTATCAGGCTTTGCTCTTAAACGGTCCAACCATCTGCATTAAGTCTTGTAATGGCATTTTCTGACTGCAGATGGTTACTCTATAAAATATCATAAGGAGATCGATAAGCTTCTAAATCTATTCTGTTGTCCCAAGAGGTAGCTGTTATGCATTGCAAACGGCATACAAAAGGAACTTAGGAGACGGCTGTCAGTAATAATTTTGTGTATATGGCTGCAATAGCAGCCACCAAGGAGTCCATTCAACGAAAAGAAATTATTGAGGCTTCACTTATTTGGGATAACTCCCTTGCTCAGTTTAGACCTACCTACTCCTCCCAGGAAATAAACTGGGGTCTGACTCATGGACACTCTCTCCAGCCCTCGAGATGGTTACAAACAGAGCAGGCGCAATTACTAGTGCCTAGCTCACAGAGCTGGAGGATCATTAAAGCACTGCATCAGGCCTTTATTTCATTTAGGGAGGGATAAACTTATCAAATGGCCTAAAAGATATTTACTGGGAAAAATCAAGGACAGTTCAGCAAGTAGTATCAGCCTGTGAAGGCTGTCTTAGAAACAACCCTCTCAACCACGAACTTGCTCTCTCAGGCAATTAAGGAACTGGAGGCTATCCAGGGGAAGACTGGCAATTAGATTTCACTCCCATGCCAAGGTCAAAGGGGTTCCAACATCTGTTGGTACGGGTTGACACTTTTACAATTGGGCAGAGGCCTTCCATTTTGCCCAAAAAGTAATAAAAGTTCTGCTTTACTAAATAATACCCAGGTTTGGCTTTACCTAAAAGTTAGCAAAGTAATAATGATAAACAGCTGTGCTGGCTCTTCTCTGGTAGGACTCCCGGCTTTTGGAAAAGTTTTATACCGCAAAATAAAGCAAACCGTCTGCTTACCCAGCAGAACTCTAAATGACACCTCACAAGCATTAGATGCTTTAAATAAAGAATTAAGTCAAGTTAAGGCCCAACTCTGGGAAAATAGAGCCACCATTTATTACTTACTGCTCCTCAGTCACCTGGGCTCTGAGAGATGCCGTCACCTGTGTTATTTCGATATAGCCGATAATTCCCATAGAGTCTCACAACTCTATGACGTTTGGGCACAACTGGACAAAGTCAGAGACTCTCCTGGATTGTTTGGTTTGGGAACTGGGGACGTTATCTCAGAGACACCATCTTGTTGGTCAGTATAATCTTTACTTCGTGTTTTTCTCTTTATGTCAGCCGATGTTTGTGCCGCCACATACCTGCCAGCCTTCCTGGAGAACCGTACCATGGAGCACTCGACCGACCCTTGGGTAGACTCTGACTGCTATACCCCCACACCGTCCTTTGTCAGCTTGAAGAAGCCAGATGGGTCTTCGTTCCTGTTCCTAAGGGCTTTTAAGGGACCCTATTCCAGCGGGAGGAATGAGTCGGGAAAGGGTTAACTTTAGGCAGGGAGAGATAAGGGGCCTCCTGGCAGGCAGGCTGCAGCTGCAAGTGGGAGGCTGAAGCAGCACAGGGTTTGGGGGGGGGAAAAAAAAAGGATAAACGTATACCAGACCCACCTGGGCTGGGTGTCACACCCGTAGAGTCTTGAAAGCTTTATACTTTCTCTCAATAAATTCTGTCAGTTTGCTCACTCTCTGTTGTCACCTGTGAGACTCATTCTTCAACTCGGTAAGACAAGGACCAGCATCTCTACCACCCTCCTGTAACACTGTCAGCACAGAGCCTGACACGGGCTCAACCACAAGACCTCGAGATCATGACCTGAGCCAAGATCAGGAGTCAGAAGCTTAACTGGCTGAGTCATCCAAGCGCCTCCAGAAGACGTTAATTTAAATAGGGAGAAAATATCAATCAACATAACTTAAGTCAAGAATTTCACAATATAGGCTAATTCACACACTGCCTATGAAAAAATGGTGGTTTAAAAATAAGTAATTGTTAAAGACAAAAAATGAGTCATCTGTTTTTACCATTTATTCATAAAAAATTGAAGCCTAAGATTTGCTTGGTGCTCAGCTTAATGCACACATTACTGCACATAAAAAATAACTTTAAATGGTTTCTGTAATACACAAAGTGCATTCAAAATACCAAGCTATGGAGCACCTGCGTGGCTTAGCCAGTTAAGCCTCCGACTCTTGATTTCAGCTCAGGTCGTGATCCCAGGGCCAGGGGATTCCCTGCTTGGGATTCTCTCTCTCCTTCTCTCTCTGCCCCTTCCTTTGTTCATGTGCATGCCCTCGAGCACATCTGCACTTCCTCTCTCCCTCTTTTTCTCAAAATAAACAAACTTAAAAAAAAAAAAAGAAATACTCTCACAGTTTAAACAAAAACAAAATACCAATCTGTAAGGGCCTAGATTTGTCAGATGGAGGAGGGGAAATGGGGAAGAAATAGTTTGAAATTTCTTTTATTGCAAACAAATCACATGCTTATCCACAATGTTTAAAACAAATCACTTTTTAAATTATTAATGCATCTTATAAGTTCACATCAATAGTACTGTATTATTAAAAAGTCAGGCAATAAAATATGGGTTGTTTTGATGAACATAACATAAAATTGGCATAATGATTGACAACTGCAGTCAGTTTACCATTTTAACTTCATAATTTACCTTTATTTCTGCGTTTTATTTCTGTTACACAACGTCAGGAAAAGAAAATTCATATATAAGACATTGCTAATTATATCAGTTATTTCATCACTTTTCCTTAAATTTCAATACATTCTTTAATTTAACTCATTCAGAATATTGAAAGAAGGGGCGCCTGGGTGGCTTAGTGGGTTGAGCGTCCGACTTTGGCTCAGGTCATGATCTCCTGATTGACGAGTTCAAACCTTGTGTTGGGCTCTGCTGACAGCTTAGAGCCTGGAGCCTGCTTTGCATTCTGTGTCTCCCTCGCTCTCTGCCCCTCCCCCACTCATGCTCTGTCTCTGTCTCAAAAATAAGCATTAAAAAAAAGAATATTGAAAGAATAGTAAGAATATGTTTATATATATGTTTATATACACATACTATGTATACATACATATACACGATTATTAATGGTTAACAACTGAGCATATTCTTTGATTAGATACAGTTTATCAGTCAAGTTTCTAAACCAACTAAAGTCTTCTTGGCAGAAAATTTTAAAATGTATCTTGGAATTTTATGAGAAAAATAAAAATTTCCTTGTAAAGAATATGAGGAAGTTTAATTACCAGTTACCATTAACAGTTGATAACAATTCCCAAATAGTCAAATTTATCTTGTTTTGCTCACCGAACCTATAATTTAATTTGTACTTCTATTTGGTCACTTGATTGACAGGACCCGTGGGCAGAAAGAGCTGCGCTGGGGTTTGTGAGGTGTGACTGATTTTACACTTTGGAGTTGAGGGAGGCAAAGACAAAGGAAGCTTCCTAAAGGACTTTCATAGGTTAAAGAAGACTCACAGGATCCTGGACATCTAGCTATTGCCAAGCTAAGGTTTTTTTTTCCCCTTTAGCAAAGAGTTAATATTAAGAAAGTTGGGAGTTCCTGGAGAAATGACTATTGGTCAATGGGCTACAGGTTATATGGAAATTTAATTTTCTCTACATTTCTTTCTGCCTTTGTTTCTCACATTAGTGTCAGGAGCAGGCTTTATTTTACTAATTTTTTGTCAAATTGGTTTCCATATAACACCCAGTGCTCATCCCAACAAGTGCCCTCCTCTGTGCCCGGCACCCACTCTCCTCCCCCCACAGCCCCCTCTCCCCTCAGTTTGTTCTTAAGTCTTTGAGAGTCTCTTATGATTTGTCTTCCTCTCTCTCTGTGGCTTTTTTTCTTCCCCTCTTCCCCTCCCCCCTGGTTTTCTGTTAAGTCTCACAAAGTCCACCTATGCGTGAAAACATATGGCATCTGTCTTTCTCTGCCAGGAGCAGGCATTTTTAATTTAAATATTTAGGCCTATTTCAAAGTCAGATACAAAGCACCCTAACCTCGCAATTATGATTAACACGATATGCCATACAATAGTATAATGATAAGCTAGCCTATGTACTTACTTATTATCTACAACTGACTTATGACTTCTAGGACCATGAGAATATGGCAAGCAGTTATGCCCACTTAGGCCCTGGTCTGAGTGTAGAACACACGTGCTTAATGATTGTGCTTGTTTGTACAATATTTTATGAAAGGATATTAATAGTCCTCAAATATTAAAAAAAATTTTTAGTGCTTATTTATTTTTGATAGAGAGAGAGAGAGGGACAGACCGTGAGTGGGGAAGGGGCAGAGAGAGAGAGGAAGACACAGAATCAGAAGCAGGCTCCAGGCTCTAAGCTGTCAGCACAGAGCCAGACATGGGGCTTGAACTCGTCAACCATGAGATCGTGACCTGAGCCAAAGTTGGACATTTAAACAACTGAACCACTCAGGCACCCCGTTAGTCTTCAATTTTTAAAACGACCAGATCAAACCTATAAACTTTCTAATCAATCATACTTTCATGAGATGTACAACCGTGATGAACAAAGATATGATTTTAAAATATCGTCCTTGTTTATTTGTGCTAAAGGGACAGAGACAAATGAGGTAGAAAGAATGAAGTCTCAAAGCACATAAAATATGCTTAAGAAATATTCAATTAAAAATGTGTCAATACTTAATATATTAGATAAAAATTCATAATAATTAATAGGACACCATAGTCTGTAATTATGGTTTGTAACAAAGTAAATTGCAATAAGAATAAAATCTTGACCTTTTGTTCAACTTGTTTATCACCCCAGAACAGAAATGGGGATGGCTATAGATTAAACTGGTTTCTTTTCGGCATGGAGATGACCCAAGTGTTTTATTTGACTAGAAGCTGAATATGAAACCAAACCAAAATCTCTCATTGCAATTTAAACTTAACTAAAGTTAGACATCATAAATTGGAGTGACCAGGTAAAGGGATTAAATATGATTGCATGGATTCTTGAACATGGAGATGCCACATTACAGAAGCATTAACAAACATGAATGCATTCATATGAAAAATATGATGATGAAGAGTCTAGAAATCTGACTATTATTGCCAAAATATTGTGTCAAAAATATGCTGAACACTATGGAGTTTCAGGAAAGAAAAGTGATCATGATCATTTAGAAGCATAAGAAAAAGATATCCTTAGTTTTGTCAATCAGTCATGGATTAATTAAGCTCATCCCAACAGATTCTGATTATAGTGGGGCATGGATGCATCAAGAAGTTGAAAACACCGATGATGAAGTCCACTGTACACAGGATGTAAAATAATGCAGAATATCTTTGTTCCCATAGTATATCAAGATAAATCCAGATGAAACAAAGCCCATACTTTTCTAAAGGACTATCAGAGAGTAGTGGAGGCCCTCAAGCCTAAATGAACTAATTTCTAAAGAAAAGAGCCCTTCAAATAACAATGACGCAAGGATGCTACCTGAGGGCAAATGCTGAGTTTGTGTATTGAGCTATTGGACAAGGTGTAAGCAGAAAGGACAAAATACGGTGATAATTCCCTCAGCCTAACAGTTCTCTTTACCCCAGTTTTCCTGAGAAAATGACAACCAAGACGGGACTGAAAAGCAGGGAGGATTTGCACTGTTTTATGGAGTCTTGTGGTGCCTGGAACGAGAGGTCTGTGTACCAATGCATCCAATCCTGAACCATGACCAACCATCTCCTGGCTCAAATATTAAGAACCAAAAGTCAGTCTGCCTGTGTTTTCTCTCTGATATCTGATATAACATATCTGTACTCACTCCATAATCTCATCTCCAGGCATCCATTGTGACCACTGATGAGGACAGGCTGCAAACAGGCACCCACCCCAGGTGGAATATGTGCGATATTCCTCAGACACTCCTGGCCGCCCAAGAACAAAGTCATGCAGGACATGAGACTCCATCTATTCACAAAGAACTTAGTAAATTACGAGAAAAAGGCTATTTTATCAATAGCTTGCTTCATCTCCAGAAACCTATAGACTCCATTTCCTGGAGCCCCAGCACCACCCTCCCATAGTGATGTGGGACACAAAGGCAGAAGGAAATTGCAGACAGAACTAATTTTCCTTATAACCTGCAGCCCATTGACAAATACTTGAGGCAGACAGAGTAAAACCCTTCTCCAGGAACGCCCTACTGTCTAAATGATAATGTTTTGCTGAGGGAAAACAACGTTAGCTTGACAATAGCTAGGCCTCCAGTATTCTGTGAGTCTTCTTTAGCATATGAAAATCTCACTGTAAACTTTCCCTGACTTGGGTGCCTGGGTAGCTTAGTTGGTTAAACTTCCAACTTTAGCTCAGGTCATGATCTCACAGTCTGTGGGTTCAGCCCCCTATCGAGCTCTGTGCTGACAGCTCAGAACCTAGAGCCTGCTTCAGATTCTATGTCTTCTTCTCTCTCTACTCCTTACCCACTCTCTCTCTGTCTCTGTCTCTCTCTCAAAAAATAAACATTAAAAAAAACCTTCCCTCCCTCTTTACCTCCCCCAACTCCATAGTATATAACCAGTCTCTTCTTATGATCCCAAGGGCAGCTCTTACTGCCCACAAGTCCTGTCCCCGTGCTTTAGTAAAATCACCTTTTTGCACCTTAAAGAATTATTTCTTGGTCATTGGCTCCAGACTCTATGAACCCCACTGTTACTCCAAAACTTCATCTACCACTGCCTCCCTTCCTTCCAATTCCTTCCATCTTGTAAACCAACCTCTAATATTCAGTTGGATGGGATTACCAATCAACTGCCTTTCATGTTTCATCTCCCAATCCCTCAATCATCACTTACAACCTTACCCAGCCAAGCTGCCCTCACATACACTCAATTTCCTTGTCTCTTCTCTGCTCATTTTACTTGTCTGATAAAACCCCAACCATAGCTAAATATAATTCTCTGCCTATTTCATATCTGCACCTAAGCAACTAAACTTGAATGGAAAAACACATAAAGGTACTAAAAGGATCTCATTGTAAATGCACAAGTCCTAAAGGAATCATAGCATATTTCCCTAATGCATTTGTTCCTTTCCTTTCTTAGGTAACTATTTCATGCCTTCTCTCTTCACGAAGTATGAATATTTTCTTCTCCTTACTTACTTTCAGTTCATGACCTTCCTTATTTGTTGACAATATAAAATTCTACTTTTACCACTACATCTACCAATTTATTTTTGTCTGGATTTATATCTTTTCCTTTCCCTCCTGTTGCTATCAAAGAATGGTTACTAATGATATCGAAGGCTAACCCTTGCACTTGTGAATTGGATCCCATTCTTTCTTGCCTACTCAAAGATACAGCTCTATTTTTCTTCTCTTTCTTGAGTTTCCCTCTCCTGTGGGTATTTCATGGCACATGAATAGGCTGTAGTATTCCCGGCTCCAAATTAAACTTCAACATCAATGTATAGTTTTCTATTTCTTTGCCCCTCTTTATATTAAAATCTTCATAAAAGATATTAACATGCTGTGTCTCCAGTCATTTCCTATTGTCCTCTCCTGAACCCACTCCAGTCAAGCTTTTAGCCCAACAATAACATCGAAATGGCTTTAGTGACATTCTGTCATGGCCTCCATTTTGTGAATTCCAATGGTCAATTCACAATCTTACTGTACTTGACCAGTTAACAGGATCTGACACAATTGTTTGCTCCTTCTTAGTTTAAATCTTTGCTTCACTTGGTTTCCAGTACAATGCTTTTTCTTGGTTTTCTTTCGATCCTATGAGCACTATTTCTCATTCTTTATTGCTATATCTTTCTCCTCTCATTTACTCCCAACAACTTCAGACATTGTCCATCTTTACCCAGTCTCTCATTACCATATCAAACTGCATGGCTTTCAACAGCATCTATATGTTGATAACTACCAAATTTATAATTCAATACAGGCTTCTCCCTAGAACTCTAGTCTAATATCAAACTGTCTACATGTTATTTCCCTTTGCATATCTAATAGGTACTTCAAAAGTAACATGCCCAAATTTCAACTCCTGATTTTTGCCAATGCTCTTCTCCTCTAGTCTTCCTCATCTCGTTAACGATAATTCTATCATTTTAATTGATCAGATTCTAATCCTTGGAATTAGCTTTGACCATCTGTAGTGTTGTTCCCACAGATATCCATGTTTTACTCCCTTGCTACTGCTACTCAACTTCCATGTAAGAGAAGTCTTTTATCATATCCCTAGATTTTTTCCCTTATTCACTCTGTCCCATTACCCCAGTTCTTTTTCTTTATAGCACTAACCACTACCTGATATCGTACCTGTCATATGTTTAATTATTTATTTTTTCTCTCTCTCCCTAACATGCAAGATATAGTTGGACAAAGGCAGGGGTTTTGTCTTTTTAGTTCAGTATTATAGCTCCAAGTTTAGAATAGTATCTAATATATAAGGAGGTGCTTAAAAAATGTTTGTTGAAAAATAAATATATTTTCATGAACACAGACTTTTGTTTTAGAAATTTGTAAAGAAATGTTTTGAACTAATTTTCCTTCAATTATACTTCGATGACCCTAAGGATTCTTAGTATTTATTTTGTTAAGAGCAAGAATCGTTTTTTCTACTGCTCTTACTCTCCAGAATTAAGTTTCTGTATTTTCTTTTTGAACTACACTCCACAGGAGAGCAGATATGTGGTTAATAGAGGTAAGAGAGAAATATTCTAGAAATATTCTTATCCCTTAACTCTTTCAAAATGAGAGACTACATTAATTTACATACCGTCTGAATATGAAAAGGCCTAGAGGTGGTGAGAAGACAATTAAAACCTAGATATGACAGGCTTGTAGAGGAACAAAGCAATTCTTGTTAAATTACTATATCATGGTAGTCTAGAGGGGTTACAGATCTTGATATGATTATTAATATACACACATTTGATTTGTTTAAGCAATTACATTTTTTAATGGATGCAAGGCGACATATTTGTTATGAAAAGTTCACCTGGCAGTCTTCTAGTTTTAACAGTCTTAGAATCGCCTATAATAAACAAGATTAAGGCAAGCACATCTGAAGTAATATATGAAAAGAATCCTGCAAGAAAGAGCTATAGACAAAGTAATAAACTCTCGATATCACCAAAAGTTAAGTGCAAAAATTAATTATTCAAGTTAATTTTCACAAAAATCTTACTGGAATTTTTTTTTTTTTTTGGTATTAGTATAACTGTGTTCAATTATGTTTTGTCTCTTATTTTCAATCCTTTTAAAAAACTGTTAGCATTATATGTAGGAAGTACTTTAGGATTTACATAAACCATTGGTCCTACAATCAGCATGTAAGGAACAGTATTGTTGCAAACAATTTTTCTGGGTCACTAAAATAATTGTATTCCTTTCCTGTCGGGATTAGAAGAGTACTCTTGTAACATTTTCATGAGTAGAAGTGTTAACTCTGAATGTCTTCGCAAAGGACACTCAGTATGAGGCCATTTAGATTTAGAATTACCGCAGACATATTTGCGTTGATTACGTAAAAAATAAATATATCTAAGAATTTATTTTAATGTTCACTATAATAAATATTAGTTTTAAGTAAGATAAAATTTTTGACAGTAATTTAACTAGTAGAGAAAAAGCATTTCTAATTTTCTAGACGATATATAAGAAAACAAAAGACAACATGGCACATTCATACGAACAGAACTTAAAATTTCTTTTTCAATTCAGATTTATTCCCAACTATATAATGTTGATGCCTTTTCCTTGCAATGCCTGTAGATTTCTTTGGAGCATCAGTTTCACTCAGTAGTCAGTATATAATGAAGATTATGTAAAATGTGACAGATTAAAATCAGGCCAAATGTGAATGCCGGGTAAAAAGGCCAAAATAAATATAAAAAAATTATGTCTGGAAGGCATGATAGTGTGATTTACTTAGTAATGGAGAGAAGTAAACAATGAAAAGGAAAAACAGCTATAAAAGTAATGAATGTTTTAGTGAAAACATAAGGTGTTTTCTCCTCCCATTCTCATACCACAGAAATCAGCGGATTCTCAATGAGAATGAATCACATTCCACTTTAGACTGATGAACAATGCAATTCTTTATGCAGCACACAATCAAACTGTGGAATTCAATTCTGCAATATATCATTGTGGTAAATAGTTTAGAAAAATCCAGGAAAGCATTAAATGTTGCCATGAATAAGAATGACATTTACAGCCATGCTAAGTAGGTCACTAAGTTTAAAGGGCTCTCCCTCCAGCAACAGGGCAGAGTAGAATTTGTGTGAAGGTCAGAAAGTAATGTTCTCTCCTTTGACATTATGTATATCACTCGTGCATTGTGGGATGTTTATGTGGCTCTTTCTCAAAGCTGGGAATTAAAGGCATCTACCTGAATCTAAAGAAAAGAAAAACTAATTTGCTTCAAAACATAAATATTGTTTTGATATAAATTATTGATTATATTATCAATGACTACAATACTTCTACAAGATATCATCAAAGGAAAATAAACAAAATATTCTCCCAATAGAGGAGTAAAAGAATGGGAAAATTTGACAGATGTGGAATATAAGGAAGGCAAAAAAGACTGAAAAACAGTATTTTTTGGATGAAAAAAATGTTTCCTTTTAAAACATAGCAAAGTTCAATGATCAAAAAGTAAGCCTGACTTTGTTACATAATTACCTAAGTAATTAGTATCTTGAACTATAAAATTAGAGATTTGGAGGGTTCAGTGCTTAAATTTACAACTCCCATGCCCGGAGACATGTAAAAGAATCATCCTAACAACATACAAATACAATACCCAAACTATAGCTAGCCCGAATTTCAAATCGAGTGTCATATAGAAAAACATTACTATACATTTCTCAAAGAAAACCATACAATAATGAAAATAGACAAACAGAGCTGCATGTGGTAACACAGACACATCTCAAAAATATAATGTTAAACTAAGGATCCCTCAAATAGTATCTTTACAAAAAGAAAACATAAAATTAAATTTAACTAAGAATGGTTACTTATGCAGTAAAACTATGCAGGAAAGTGTGCAGAGGATTACTGTAAATGACATGAGCATGGCTATTTTTTTAATAATTAATTTAATGTTTAATTTACATCCAAGTTAGTATATAGTGCAACAATGATTTCAGGAGTAGATTCCAGTGATTCATGCCGTATGTATAACACCTGGTGCTCATCCCAACAAGTTTCTTCCTTAAGCGAATGGTATTTTTATGAGGGAGAGTAGTTGTAATAATAAGGTAGCAAAAAAGAGACTGTTATACAGCTGCAATGTTACTTTTTTTGATCTAGGTCAGTATTTACACAGGGTTGTTGTCTTTGTAATGAATTACTGCATTTTACTTCTTCATTCTTTATTCAATATAGATAGATAGATAGATAGATATTTCAGAATGAAAAGTTTAAAATAAAGTAAAATAAAACAAATGGACAAGATGGGGTGCCTGGGTGGCTCAGTCAGTTAAGTGTCTGACTTTGGCTCAGGTCATGATCTCGCAGTCCATGGGTTTGAGCCCCACGTCAGGCTCTGTGCTAACAGCTTAGAGCCTGGAACCTGCTTCAGATTCTGCATTCCTTCTCTCTCTGCCCCTCCCCCACCTGTACTCTGTCTCTCTCTCTCTCTCTCTCTCTCTCTCTCTCTCTCTCAAAAGTAAATAAACATTAAAAATTTTTTAAATAAAAAATTAAAAATAAATAAGTGGACAAGAATATATTCTGTGGATACCAAAGAATATACTGGATAAAAAGAAGTTATTGATTTTTCTAAAATGCAATATTAGACAAAATGTAGTTCTTTCTTTTTAGAAACTGACTTTTCCTCTTAAGTCAAGGCTATAGTTACCAAGTGAAAGTTGCTTCAAAATTTGTTTGAGTGTTATAGATATGACCATCTCAGAATTTCATAAACTATAGCATGAGAGATTTAACTTGTATGAAACAAAAATGTCACACTATAGATAGGAGATCAAGACGAGTTGATTTTAGGGCACCTGAGTGGCTCAGTCAGTTAAGCGTCTGACTTTGGCTCAGGTCATGATCTCACATTTCGTGGGTTCGACTCCTGTGTCCAGCTCTGTGCTGATAGCTGGGAGCCTGGAGCCTGCTTCGGATTCTGTGTCTCCCTCTCTCTCTGCTCCTCTGCCCGCACACTCTCTGTCTTTCTCTGTCTCTCTTTCTTTCTCTCAAAAACAAATAAAAATTAAAAAAAAAAAAAAAAGACGAGTCAATTTAAAGCAAGTATCTCTGGAGTATGGCCTGAAAACACTATGTTCAAAAGGAAGAGTTTATGACATAAGGGATTTTTCTAGAAAGTGTAAAGCAAGCTAAATTGTCACAAAAGGAAAGAGTACCAAGTTTTATTTGTTCGGACTCTTCTGCATAAAGAGTAAGTTTATTTAACATTGTGAGAATTACAGAAAATAATTAGCCATCAGCAAAAGCTATGGTGCTGTAAAAATTACTTCTAGAGTGTATGGAGATACAAAAGCTCTAAGTATTTTTGAGCAGGTAGTGAACAAAATGGTGGAGGAATGTATCATCTCCTGTGAGAACATCAAGACAGGAAAGTTCATTGTTCTTTGAGAAATCCATTGAATCAGTTATCTGGCTTAGAGGGATATGGAAACTTTAACATGGTACTTATTTATAATTTTCTAAGGATCTTTGGTAACAATTGAAAACAGTGAAATCACCACTCTTTCTCCACTCCTCTTACTCTCAAATTCATACCCTTCCTCAGACATGCCAGTTATCTTTGAATAAATGGAAATCTTTTGCACACTGCAGACTGAAGAACACAATTATTTAAATACTACCCATTTAAAGTATGATGTCTCTAATTTTGTATTGATGGAGTTTCAAGAATTGAGTCCACATAAGTCCCAATTTCAACAGATTCAATTTGTGATAGTTATTTAGGCTTCTCTCCCACAGCCGCTGCAAAGCTCCATCCTTGTCAGTCAGGCTGATTGATGCCTGCAGACTTCATCACCCAGGCTTCCTGGCCCTCTGTATTCTGGTAGGATTTGCCTAATGAAAGGCATCAACAAGAAATTGCAGGGCAAGAGAAGAGAGGATCTGTTTCTACTGACCATTCCTGCCACTTTCCTAACTTCCCATCAACCAATACGTATGGCTTCATGGACAACTCCTTATGCCCAGAAAATAGAAGAGGAAAAACACATCGTAGGTCTGGTTTAAAGACAGGTCTGCAAGTAATGCCGGCATAAGACAGAGTGAAGACTGCTGCATTTGCTGAGCAGCAAAGGGGTAGACAATGCAAATTATTGTCCATTGCCAATCCCAAACCCTGCCCTTTTCTGCCCTGGTTAGTGGCCTGAGAGGCTGAGCCCTGTTGACTGAATCTTGCAGACTCTCTTCCCAGCTGCATATTGATTGGACTCAGTCACTGAGAGGCACGATTTCAAGGATGGGGACTAGAAATAGAGGACGCTTTTTTCCTCCTCTATACTTACTTTGATGCCAGTTTTTGCTGCCTCGTCCACAATCACAGTTCTGAATGAGTGACTCCTCCTTGACACTCTGTCTCTCTGGGACCCAGTAACACAATTTCCTTCCCTTTCTGCTCCAGACTTTGGAGTGACAAAAACTTTCTTTAGGGTGATAAAAGCTTTCCTCTGTTGCTAATCTGTGGCTGCTGTCTCCATTCCTTGCATGATCCTTCAAATCTTTTCACACCTCCTTAAGGAGACTTTTATCTAATAATGTCCCTTCATTTGAATCGCAAGAGATCACTACCTGTGTAGAAATCAACAGTCAAACACTTAGACTCAGTCACCCAGGTACCCCTATACATTAATTTTTAATGTAAAGCATTGAGAACGCAGTAATAAAAATAATAATCATAAAGTTTGTCTGGAATTCTAGAGTTCTGACTTTCACAGTCACAAATGTGAGAAGTCTGAGAAGCTCTTCCCCCACAGGCTTTGGAGCACTAGCACAGAGCCAGGTAACTGCTATAGTGACTTCACAATGACCAATATATCTTATGTTTTGATGCTCAAAAAGTTTATGGTATTCAGTGAGCTAGTTTGTATAGAAAAAAAGGTATTAAAATATAACAGGGTAAAGGTAAAAATCAACAAAGATAGTAATATTAACTAAAATTAATGGAGGAAAAAAACAAAAGCAAATAATATCATTGTCCATAGTAGGAAATACTAGATGTTTATAAAGAAATAGACAACTAAAGGTAATTACATAAATGTATGATTATAAAGCTAATCTCTGGAACAAAACCAGAAACATTCCTAAATATCATGTGGCTCTATTAAGAGACTAAATTCAAATATAACAAAGTAAATTTTATCTCCAAGAGATTTTCTTTTTTCTGATTATAACATTTTATATCAGAATTTTAGAAGAATGAAAAAGCATAAAATTATCTCTTATAATCTCACTTCTTAGAAATCATGTTAGAATGAGGTATATTTTTCTTTACTGTTCATGTAATATACCTATATATACACACACTAACACACACATAACAATTTAAGATCTTGCTGTGCACACCATTTCATAACCTACTTTCTTAGCTTAAAATTTTGTCTTGAACATTTCCCACGTCATTAGATATTCTTAATGGCAGAATATGCTTCTTAATGGTTGTATGAAATTTCATCAGATTTAATGTACTGTCTTTTTAAAGTGTCAACTTATTATTGGATACTGGATTATTTCCATTTTCAAAAATCTGACAATTGGATTAAGAATCTCAAGTGTGTGCATATCCTTGGTAAAAGTAATGATTTTTATCTCATTTTTTAGTTATTCTCATTTTTTATTTTAATGCACTTTATAAGTACAGCAAAATACAAGAAGCCCATATTCTTACTATACAAAATTAACCACTAATTACAATTTCCCCTGTTCACTTTGCCTGCTTTTTTAATGTAATAAGACGATCAACTTATAAAAAAGTTCCATCGAATCATAACATTCTGACCATTTCTCTCCAGATTTCACCATGAAACCTGTTTGTTTCTTGATTTAAAAAATGTATTAATGCACTGCCAGACTCCGTGTCTGGTGCTGGAGACATGGAAAAAAACAACATACAAAATATATGCTGTCGTGGAACTGATTATATTCTAGCAGCAAACCAGGGGAAGTTTGGATGGAAAAAGAAAAACATAAAAAATAAAATATATAAAATGTCAGACTGTGATAATTGCGTAAGAGATAATACAGCAAGTTATAGGGAGAGTTAAGAGAATTTTTTAATTTAAAATTTGATTGAGGGATAATTGACAAATATAATTGCATATATTTAGGTGTACAGCATAATGATTTGATATACATACACGTTGTAGAAGGAGTGTGAAGATCAAATAATTAACACATTCATCACCTCACATAGTTAACATAGTTAACTCTTTTCTGTGTGTGGTGAGAATGTTTAAGAGCTACTGTCAATAACTTTTAGGTATACAATACAGAATTATCAGCTACCGTAAACATGCTATAGGAGGATTCTGATCCTCAGAACTTATACCTATTATAACTGATAATTTGACCTATGTCAACTTAACCACCACTCTCTCCCCAGCCCTGTTAGGATGCTTATCAAAAAGATAAGAGATAACAAATGTTGGCAAGAATACAGAGAAAAGGGAACCCTTGTACACTGTTGGTGGGAATCTCAAATGGTATAGCCATTACAGAAAATAGCAAAGCACAGAAAGTTAAAAATAGAACTACCATAAATGTAATCTAACAATCCTATTCCTGGGAATGTATCCAAAGGAATTGAAATCGGTATCTTGAAGAGATATTTCCATACCCATGTTCAGTGCAGCATTATTCACCCACAAAACAGAGGAGGGAAGGGGAGGGCCAAGAGGGATTTTAAATCGAGTTGCTAAGAAAGGCAATTGATGAAGGACAAATGTCATGAAAGTCATATATCTGAAAGAGATAAGGGAAAAGTCATTCCTACGGATAACTGGGCAAAGGGCAGTGGGAGAGAAAGAGGAGAGAGAGTTCATGAGGTATAACAACATTGAGATAAGAACGTGTCTGACATGGACGCCAATGTGCCTGGAATGGAGGTGAGGGGGTCACTAGTAAGAGATGAAGTCAGAGAGGTACCAGAGAGGGATGTAACAAAGGGCCAAAAGATTATGTACTCTTGTTTTTACTGTGTAAGAGATGGGAAACATTGGAGAGTTTCGAGCAGAGGCACGGCAGGAGGACTTATACATGAATTTACAGTTCAGAAGAGAGGCCTAAGTTTTTATCATTAAAATAATGTCCTACATTTTATCTGTTTTTTCAAATATACTTGTATGAGTACATGTGCTATTATATAAAATAAAAAAGTCTTCCCTAATACAAAGCTATAAAAGTACTTTTGTATTTTTTCATCGAATTGTTTTAAATAAGTCTTTTAAACTTTTTATTCATCTAGAATGTATGGCCTCTCACTCCTAAATGGAAAGCCAGCTTTTCCAACTTTACTAAGTAACGTTTGCTTTCTATAATGTTTATGATGTCACCTTTGTAACATGGCAAATGTCAAAATATGCATATAAGTATGTTGCTTGACTCATAATTCTCTTTAAATCGTCTACTAGGGGAAGCGGGCAACATGGCGGAGGAGTAGGGGGCTCCAGTATTTCGCTTGCCCTTTAAACGGGACGACTGAAACCAAAGTCTCTCTCAACTCCAAGAATCGGGGGAAAAGGTGCTGCAGCTTACAAGGAATGAAGGTGAAAACAGACACGGCCCAGCTAAAACGTGAGTTTAATCTGGGTCAGATAAAATGAACTCGGGAAGTTAAGCTGAGGGGAGGGTGAGCGACTTCGGAGATAGCTGTGAAAGTGCCAATCAAACAACATCTGAATGAGAGGGCCAGAGCGGGTGAGACCGCTAACATCCAGCCCCTAAATGCAGGGCTTTTGAAGAGAAGTTCAGTGGCAAATAGCAGCACACCCCTTGCGCTGCCGGGACTGTGCCACCCTCGTCCAGCGCCTCTAGGACGCGCGCGCCGCCGCCAGGACTGGCAGCGGGGTCCCAGTCAGCCCCAGGAGACACTGCGTGCGGACCACCTCTAACCCCGGCAAAATTACAGCAAAATCGGGGGTAGCAGGCAGCCGCGTCACTGTCCAGTGAACCGCACTAGGCCGGCATCCATAGTGGAGAGAGAACAGAAATAAAGGGGCGAATAAAGACTCCAGGACTGGTGGCGAGGGACTGGAGAGACGCCATTGTTGTCTCACAAGCCGGGAAATCACCCCAAAAGCCATCCCTGTGGCAGTGGAGGCGGGACCCGCCTACACCAAACCACGCCCCTCCCAACCTATCAGCAGGAGTGACTGATGCCAAGTGGAGACTGCTGCCTGGAGTAACTCCAGTCATTTTTTTTCTTTTTTAAATTTATCCCTCCCTTTCTCATTCCTACCGATCCCCATCCCTGAGCTGGTTATCCAGGGTACTGACTGGCTTAAACATTTTTTTTTTTAACCCACTCTCTCAAGGCATGTTCTGCACCTTCTTCCATAATTCCCTACCCCTCTTTCTGGAATAACCAGGCCGCATAAGTTCATCTAGACAACATGGATCTCTATTCCTTTTCCCTTGCACCTGTCCTTATTCTGATTTCTCTCAGTCTGGATTAAGCCCTTTAGTCGCTCTACCTGGCAAAGTCCATTTCCTTCTTCTCCCCGCACCTGTCATTATTCTTTCTGTATATGCTCTGCCACCAGCACACTATATACCCTGTCCTTAACGTGTAGCTGGTACTTCAGGTCATTGCCCTCAGAGAGTCATTTGTTATTCTTTTTTCTGTTGTGAACTGTTTGTCTGGACCATTTGTCGGTACGTTCGAGTATTTCTGTTTTCTGTTTGTCTGTCAGTCTGTTTTCCTGTCCAGGACAACTTCAAGAAACAATCCAAAACACATCTAGCCAAAATGACGAAATTGAAGAATTCTCCTCAAAAGAATCTACAAGAAGCAGTGACAGCTCAAGAATTAATAAAAACAGATATAAGCAACATAACAGAACATGAATATAGAATGATAATCATAAAACTAATCACTGGGCTTGAAAAAAGCATAGATGAATGCAAGGGGTCCCAAGCGGCAGAGTTCAAGGACCTTAAAAACGGTCAGGAAGAATTAAAAAAGACCTTGGAAGGAAAACAAGGGAAATTGGAAGCAGCCACAGCACAGATTGAAGAGGTAGAGGAAAGAGTTAGTGCATTAGAAGATAAAATCATTGAAAAAGAGGAAGCAGATAAAAAGAGAGAGAAGCTGATCCAGGAACAGGAAAGGAGAATTCGAGAGCTGAGCGATGCACTCAAAAGAAATAATATCCATATCATAGGTGTTCCAGAGGAAGAAGAGAAAGAGAAAGGAGTCGAAGGGGTTCTTGAACAAATCATTGCTGAGAACTTCCCCAACATGAGGAAGGAAACGGGCACGGAAATACAAGAGGCGCAGAGAACTCCCCTCAGACGTAACTTGAATAGACCTTCTACCCGACACATCATAGTGAAACTGGCAAAATACAAAGATAGGGAGAGAATCCTGAAAGCAGCTAGGGACAAAGGAACCTTAACATACAAAGGCAGACATATAAGGGTAGTAGCAGACTTATCTACAGAAACTTGGCAAACCAGAAAGGAAGGGCAGGATATCTTCAATGTGATGAGCAAGAAGGACATGCAACCAAGAATTCTGTATCCGGCTAGCCTGTCATTCAGAATAGAAGGAGAGATCAAGGTTTTTCCCAACAAACAAAAACTGAAAGAATTTATCGCAAATAAGCTGGCACTACAAGAGATCCTGAGGGGCACGCTACGAAGGAAAGGTTGCAAAGAACACAAACTGCCAGGGACAGCCTTACAAACATGAACCTTACAGATAATACAGTGACTGTAAGCCCATATTTTTCTATATTAACACTGAATGTAAATGGACTAAATGTGCCAATCAAAAGACACAGGGTAACAGAATGGATTAAAAAAACAAGACCCATCTATTTGCTATCTTCAAGAAACTCATCTTAAACCTGAGGACACCTTCAGATTGAAAGTGAGGAGATGGAGAACTATCTACCATGCTACTGGAAGTCAGAAGAAAGCCAGAGTAGCCACGCTTACATCAGAAAAATTAGACTTTAAAATGAACGATGTAATAAGAGATGAAGAAGGACATTATATAATAGTCTCAGGGACCATCCAGCAGGAAGAGCTAACAACTGTAAATATCTACGCACTGAATTCGGGGGCACCCAAATTTGTAAAACAACTAATTACAAACATGAGCAACCTCATCGATAAAAATGTCCTAATACTAGGGGACCTTAACACTCCACTCTCAGCATTGGATAGATCCACAAAACAGAAAATCACCACAGAAACAATGGCCCTGAATGACACATTAGAACAGATAGGCCTCACAGACATATTTAGGGTCCTTCACCCAGAAGCAAAGGAATTTACATTCTTCTCAACAGCACACGGTACATTTTCCAAGACAGACCACATTCTGGGGCACAGGGAAGCTCTGAATAAATATAAAAGAATTGAGATCATACCGTGCACACTGTCAGACCACAATGCTTTGAAACTTGAAATCAACCACAGGAGAAAGCCTGGAAAATATCCAAAAACATGGCGGCTAAGAAATAACCTACTAAAAGATGAGTGGGTCAACCAAGCAATCAGAGAAGGAATTAAAAAATACATGGAAACAAATGAAAATGAAAATACAACAATCCAAACGCTCTGGGATGCAGCAAAGGCAGTCCTGAGAGGGAAATATATTGCAATCCAGGCCCACCTCAAGAAACAAGAAAAACCAATAACACAAATTCTAACAGCACGCCTAAAGAAACTAGAAGCAGATCAACTAAAACAACCCAAGCCCAGCAGAAAGAGAGAAATAACAAAGATCAAGGCACAAATTAATCATAAGGAAACAGAAAAGGTAATGGAACAGATCAATGAAACCAAAAGCTAGTTCTTTGAAAAAATAAACAAAATAGAAAACCCTCTAGCCAGGCTTCTCAAAAAGAAAAGAGAGAGAACTCAAATAGATAAAATCGTGAATGAAAAGGGAGAAATTACAACCAATCCCTCAGATATACAAGCAATCATCAGAGATTACTATGAAAAATTATATGCCACCAAACTCGGCAACCTGGAAGAAATGGACAAATTCCTAAATAGCCAAACACTACCAAAACTCAAACGGGAAGAAATAGAAAATTAGAACAGACCCATAACTAGTGAAGAAATAGAATCAGTTATCAAAAACCTCCCAGCAAATGAAAGCCCTGGACCAGATGGTTTTCCTGCAGAATTTTACCAGACATTTAAAACAGAGTTAATTCCTATCCTCCTCAAGCTGTTCCAAAAAATGAAATGGAAGGAAAACTCCCAGACTCATTCTATGAAGCCAGCATCACTTTGATTCCCAAACCAGATAGAGACCCAGCAAAGAAAGAGAATTACAGGCCAATATCTCTGATGAATATGGATGCAAAAATTCTCAACAAGATACTAGCAAATCGAATCCAACAGCATATAAAGAGAATTATCCACCATGATCAAGTAGGACTCATCCCTGGGTTGCAGGGCTGGTTCAATATTCGCAAATCAATCAACATGATACATCACATCAACAAAAGAAAAGATAAGAACCATAAGATCCTGTCAATAGATGCAGAAAAAGCATTTGACCAAATACAGCACCCTTTCTTAATAAAAACTCTCGAGAAAGTCAGGATAGAAGGAACATACTTAAACATCATAAAAGCCATATATGAAAAGCCCACAGCTGATATCATCCTCAATGGGGAAAAATTGAGAGCCTTCTCCCTGAGATCAGGAACACGTTAGGGGTGTCCACTCTCACCACTGCTATTTAACTTAGTGTTGGAAGTCTCAGCATCAGCAATCAGACAACAAAACAAAATAAAAGGCATCAAGATTGGCAAGGAGGAAGTCAAACTTTCACTTTTTGCAGATGACATGATACTCTATATGGAAAACCCGACAGAATCCACCAAAAGCCTCCTAGAACTGATCCATGATTTCAGCAAAGTTGCAGGGTACAAAATCAATGTACAGAAATCGGTGGCATTTCTATACACGAACAATGAAGCAGCAGAAAGAGAAATAAAGAAGCTAATCCCTTTCACAATTGCAACAAAAACCATAAAATACTTAGGAACAAACCTAACCAAAGATGTGAAAGACCTCTATGCTGAAAACTATAAAAAACTTATGAAGGAAATTGAGGAAGACACAAGGAAATGGAAAAACATCCCATGCTCATGGATTGGAAGAATAAATATCATTAAAATGGCAATACTACCCAAAGCAATCTACACATTCAATGCAATCCCAATCAAAATTACACCAGCATTCTTCTCAAAGCTAGAGCAAACAATCCTAAAATTTGTATGGAACCACAAAAGACCTCGAATAGACAAAGTAATACTGAAGAATAAAACCAAGGCAGGAGGCATCACAATCCCAGACTTTAACCTCTACTACAAAGCGGTGGTCATCAAGACTGTATGGTATTGGCACAAAAACAGACACATAGACCAATGGAATAGAATAGAAAACTCAGAAATGGACCCGCAAGTATATGGGTAACTAATCTTTGACAAAGCGGGAAAATGTACCCAATGGAAAAAAGACAGCCTCTTTAATAAATGGTGCTGGGAGAACTGGACAGCAATATGCAAAAGAATGAAACTAGACCACTTTCTTATACCACACACAAAAATAAATTCTAAATGGATAAAAGATCTGAATGTGAGACAGGAAACCGTCAAAATCCTAGAGGAGAAAGCAGGAAAAAGCCTCTTTGACCTAAGACGCACCAATTTCTTACTCGACACATCTCCAAAGGCAAGAGAATTAAAAGCAAAGATGAATTACTGGGACCTCATCAAGATAAAAAGCTTCTGCACGGCAAAAGAAACAACCAACAAAACGGATAGGCAACCAACGGAATGGGAAAAGATCATCACAAATGACATATCGGATAAAGGACTAACATCTAAAATCTATAAAGAACTTACCAAACTCCACACCCGAAAAACAAACAACCCAGTGAAGAAATTGGCGGGAGATATGAATAGACACTTCTCCAAAGAGGACATTCAGATGGCCAACAGACACATGAAATGATGCTCAAAGTCACTCATCATCCGGGAAACACAAATCAAAACCACACTGAGATACTACCTCACACCAGTTCTAGTGGCTAAAATGAATAAATCAGGAAACTATAGATGCTGGCGAGGATGTGGAGAAGCAGGCACCCTCCACACTGTTGGTGGGAATGCAAACTGGTGCAGCCACCCTGAAAAACGATGTGGAGGTTCCTCAAAAAAATGAAAATAGAGCTACCCTATGACCCAGCAATAGCACTGCTAGGAATCTACCCAAGAGACACAGGAATGCTGATGCATAGGGGCACGTGTACCCCAATGTTCATAGCAGCACTTTCGACAATAGCCAAATCATGGAAAGAGACCAAGTGCCCATCAACTGACGAATGGATAAAGAAGATGTGGCACATATATACAATGGACTACTACATGGCAATGAGAAAAAATGAAGTCTGGCCATGTGTAGCAACATGGATGGAACTGGAGGGTATTATGTTAAGTGAAATAAGTCAGTCAGAAAAAGACAGATACCATATGTTTCCACGAATACGTGGACTTTGTAAGACTAAGCAAAAACCAGGGGGAGGGGAAGAGGGGAAAGCAAAAAAAGACACAGAGAGGGAGGGAGATAAAACATAAGAGACTGTCAAAGACTAAGAACAAACTGAGGGTGAGGGGTGTGAGGGAGGGGGGAGAGGGGGTGATGGGCATTAAAGAGGGCACGTGTTGGGATGAACACTGGGTGTTATATGTAAACCAATTTGAAAATAAACTATTGTAAAAATTAAAAAAAATAAATCGTCTACTAAATAAAATATTATTTTGATTTCTATGGTTTTATAAATACTTTTCCATCTGTACAGTGAATTCCCCTATTTGTTCTTATTGCACTAAAAAAATAGCTAAAACTATAGTTTTACTCTTCCATATAAATTTACTCTGTTCACCAAGTACTCTGTTGGGATTATCATTGGGTGTACATAGAATTTTGAAGACAGTAGAGATAATTGTCACTTTAAAATAGGATGCCTTGGGGGGCACCTGGGTGGCTCAGTCAGTTGAATGGCTGACTTAGGCTCAGGTCACTATGTCGTGGTTCATGAGTTCCAGCCCCACATGGGACTCTGTCCTGACAGCTCAGAGCCCAGAGCCTGCTTCGGATTCTGGTCTCCCTCTCTCTCTGCCCCTCCCCCACTCATGCTCTGTCTCTGTCTCAAAATGAATAAACATTAAAAAAATTAAAAATAAATAAATATTAAAAAAAAATAGGATGCCTTGGGGCACCCGGGTGGCTCAATTGGTTAAGGGTCTGACTCTTGTTTTAAGCTGAGGTCATGATCTCATGGTTTGTGAGATCGAGCCCTGCATCGGCCTCTGCGCTGACATTGCAGAGCCTACTTAGGACTCTCTCTCTCTCTCCTTCTCTCTCTCTCTGCCCCTCCCCAACCCCTCTCTCTCAAAATAAATGAATAAAAAAAATTTTTTTAAAGTAATGACGTTAAAAAAATAGTATGCCTTTTATCCAGGAAAATGGTCTATCTTTCCATTTATTCAGGACTTTTATTTATGTACTTCAGATATGTTATATAATTTTCTCTATAAAAGTTTCCCAGACTTTAACATAATTCCTGAGAATTTTTAAATGGTATTGCTTTTTAAATATTTTTTAATGTTTTATTTTATATTTGAGAAAGAGAGAGAGATACAGAGCAAAGCAGGGGAGAGGAAGAGAGAAGGAGACAGAAATCTGAAGCAGGCTCCAGGTTCCAAGCTGCCAGCACCAGAGCCTGACTCGGCACTCAAACTCAGTGCAGTGAGATCATGACCTGAGCAGAAGTCAGAGGCTTAACCAACTGAGCCACCCGGGTGCCCCAAATTATATGCTTTCATAAAGGGTTTTATTTTCCTACCACAAATTCTAGTTGGCTATTGTTGATCTAAAGTATCGCTATTGATTTTTTTAATGCTATTGATTTTTAAGTTGATTTTGAATTAGCTCTGTTGCTGAACCAATTGATTTATTCTAGTAATGTCTCCATTGATTTTCTTTAATTTTATTGGCAAATATCTGACACATTAAGACACTGACTTTTGTTTGTTCTGTTATTATATGTCATCCAGAATAATGATGGATTCTAGCAGTGATGGAACTGATCTGAATTTAGGCCTGTGTTTAATGAGTATGTCTCTAAGCTTTTAATTGCCTTTCTAATCTTTTAAATGCCTTGTCAGTCTAAGGAAATTGCCACAATTCTAGTTTACTAAGTGCATTACGTACATGTGGTAATGCTATCAGAAGTTTCTTTTTCTTCAATTAAAAGATTACTTGGATTTTCTGCTTCGTGTGTTAATATGGTAAATCACAGTGATGGGATTTTAAACATTGAATTCTCTTTGCCTTTCTGAGATGTACCCTATCAGGTCATGATTTTTGCAGTATTATCAATTTTGTTGTATCACATAAGGGAGTTTTACCAATAATTTATTATTATTGTATATGTTGTTCTTTTCTGGTTTCAGTGTCAAGGACCTATTAACTTCATATATTAAATTGTATAGGTCTCTTTATTCAGTAATCATCATGTTTGGCTACAAACATTTTTATTAGGGCAAGTGTAGCCTTACAACTGAAATAAATGCTGAGTAACAAAAACGTCCATTATAAGAATGTGTGTACAAAAATTTAAAGATCATATTTTAAAATTATATATACACATTTATACACATGTAAGACAAATGTAGATAAAATACACACATTTTGGCCCTTTTAAAAAAAACACTGATAAACACATAGAGAAAGAAAAATCTAGATTAAAATATTAACACTAATAATTTTAGATGATATAATTATTTGTAATTTTTTTTCTCTATTCTGTTTTTTCCAACATTTCTCTTTTTCTCTATATTGCCCATATATCTCGTTATTGTTATGGTAAAAGATCCAACAGTATAAACAAAATGTAATGGTTAGGATGGGTGATTACTTTTCCTTCTAGTTCTAATAGATCATGAGGCTATGCCAACTGAACACTCATTTCTTACTCATATATTCTGTGCTAATTGGCCTTGATTGGGCTTCTGGATACTAACGGCCAGTCATCCTACACACACACATGTACTACTGTTACCACACCACCTCCAACTTCCTCCTCCATACTAGCAATACTAAATGTCAGTATAGGCATTGTCATCACCATCATCACTAGACAACTGGTTTTATTATCTCTTACATTTAACAATTTATTATTAATTATGTGCAGAGATAACCCAAGAAGGCTTGGACAAAAATATCAAAATATTTGATCACGAAGTCTTGTGATTAGATAGGCACAGCAACTTTTCAGTTCAGGTCTGTATTGTTGGTAACATATACTGATCTTTTGTTATAAGTGATATTGAAAGCTCCTTGGTGGAGAATGAAAGCTTCTGAGAAACTTGAACTTTACATTTTCTAATCTTAAAGCTAAAGAAGCATCTTTGAAAATATATTTGGAGCACTTAACATGAATCCAAATCTCACAGAAATTAGTAAAATCATTATTTTGAAAATTGTTTATTTATTTTGAAGAACAGAGATGGCATGAGCAGGGGAGGGGCAGAGAGAGTGGGAGAGAGAGAATCCCAAACAGGCTCCACCCTCAAAACGGAGCCTGACCGGGGCTGGATCCCACGACCATGAGATCATGATCTGAGCTGAAATCAAGAGTCCCAGACCCTTAACCAACTGAGCTACTCAGATGCCCCAGTAAAATCATTGTTCATCATCCCATTTCTCCATGTACTTTTACTTTATCAGATTCCTATTGTCACCAAGACTTGACATATATTTTATACAGATTTTTTTTTTTTTATCCTAGGAAAGCCAAGAAAGGGGTTGTGACCAGTTTGTTGAAGACTTCCTCATATACATTGAAGAGAGACAAGAAAGGAGAGCAGAAGAGAAGAGAGAAAAGGAGAAAAGGAAAACATAAAGGTAAGGAAGTTTCTCCATTCAATTTGTTCAAATACTCTTTATCATAAATTAATATGAATGGAAGAAGAACATACAGTTTTACATAATCACAGCTTAAAGTACTGTTTTTGTTTTAACTATCTTACATAAGGAAATGCATTGCTCAAATAACTGAATTAAAGATTATTAGGGTTATAGAAATGGAAATATTTAAATTTATGTAAATATTGGCAATATAATAGAGGAATGTTTAAATTATGTTCTCTTTTATTAATAAAATTATTTTAGTTATTTATTTATAAAAATGTTTATTAATTTATTTTTGAGAGAGTGAGATAGAAAGTGAGCAGGACAGGGGAAGAGAGAGAGGGACACAGAATGCCAAGCAGGCTTCTCGCTGTCAGTGCAGAGCCCCACTGTAAGATCATGATCCAAGCCGAAACCAGGAGTCAGATGTTTAACCAACTGAGCCTCCCAGGCACCCCTAATATTCTTTTTTTAGAGTTTATTTATTTTTGAGAGGAGCAGGAGGGATGGGGGTGGGGGGAGCAGGTGGTGGAGAGAATCCCAAGCAGGATCCGCACTGCTTGCACAGAGCCCAGTGTAGGGCTTGACCTCACGAACCATGAGATCACGACTTGATCTGAAATCAAGAGTTGTTTGCTTAACTGACTGAGCCAGTCAGGCACCCCTATTAATAGAATTCTTTATAATTATTGCTGAATATCCAGAAATGTGGAAAATAATAAATGTATATACAGAAAGTTAAATATGGTAATAATTTCATAAATAAAACTGACAGTAGGGTTGTAAATATTTTGTCATATGTCTGTCCATCCAGTTTCTTAACTATTTTGAAAAATTTTCATTATATTATTTTTTTAACCAGCTGAGCCACCCAGGCGTCCCTTATATTATTTTTTTAAATACAAATTATATGTAGTAAAACCTTGGTTTGCAAGCATAATTCATTCAGGAAACATGCTTATAATCCAAAGCACTTGTATATCAAACCAAATTTCAAGAACCATTGGCTCAGTTGTGATCTTGTGATGTTTGGTGTCACGTACTACTTGTATTGCAAGACATCGCTTGTTCATCAAGTTATAATTTATTAGAAATGTTTGCTCATCTTACGGAACACTCATTGAACAAATTACTCACAATCCAAGGTTTTAGTGTATTTCAAATTGCCAGACAAGAAGATACTATCAGTTTCTTCCAAAAGAATGGTATATAGTCTTGCCATTTTCTAGAAAAGACATATTGTCATTCTGTAGTCCATCTCCTATCATTTGTGAGGTCCTGGGAAAGGATACAAATAAAAGACTGATGTGATATGTCCTAATGTTTTGAAGTTCATATTTAAGCTAAAAGAACTGTTAAATTGTGCTAGCTTCTTGACTTTGAAAATAAACAAAACAAAAATCGGTGTTAGGTTCTGCATTTCATATAACTAAAAGTCACAAAATAGCAAAAATAAAAAAATAATTATTAATATTGCATGTGGATAGTTTAGTGATGTTTATCTCAGTAATAAAATAAAGACATAGTATTTAATAAGTTATTTATATACTGATTCCAAAAAATATGTATTCTTGCCTTTATATCAGGAAAATTACAATCTGTTTTGTTATAGCTGAATTTTCACACAGTTTGTGTTCTATTAAATTACCTAAAAAGGTTAAAAATGTAATTGGATTCAAAGTGTACATTGAAATACTTGCAGTGAAAACATTACTTGTAAATGCAAATTTTTCTTAATTAAAATTATTTTCTTATAATTTAAGAGAATATTTCTCCTAATATATTCAAAATTATCTATTGAATTGAAATATACACACTTAATATTTAATGAAACTCAAAATTATTTAAAACAGCTAAAATTTTGTTCATTTAGAACACACAATTACATTTTATAAAGTATTTTTTGTAATAACAAAATTGCGTCTGACAGAGACACTTCAGTGTCCTCTAAGAAATTTTTATTTTGAGACATTTGTGACTCCATTGGGCCCAGGGTATCAGTACTTCTTTCTTGGTTTAAGGGAAATTCAGTACTTTTGTTTTAATGTGTATGTTATCATTAGCGAATTTTAACATTTTTATTTACTTACATTTATTATTTTGGACATTTTCCATTGGAGTGGTAACTTCCTGTTTGCCTTAAAACTTTTGTGCTTATTTTGGAAACCTGGATGACAGCCTTTCAAACTTTAGAGTACCATTTTGCACTTTATTTTTGGCCTACAAGACAGCTGAAGAATTTAGAGTGTCCAGGGACCATATTTAAAATGCATCATTCTAGTTATTCACTTATTCCCCTTTAGATACTTTTTATTCAACCAAAGTGAATTATTCATAGCCTCCATTATGAAGTTCAAAATGATATAAAATCACACAAAATAGTTTTGGAGGGTTTAATTCAAGTAATAGGATACCAGTCATATGTCATTTAGTGGAGATTTAGCCAAGAAGTTTGTACAGAGCTAGAAGCAGAAACCATAGAACAAGAACTGATATCACCAACTTAAAACATGTTAAAGCATATTTCTGAAGTACAGCATGCTAGAACACAACTATTTGAACTGTATATCAATCAACACTGATAGCCATGTTTTAATTTTTTGCAAGTGAATATGAAATGTGTGCTGTTATCAGCTAGGGGCTTAGAGGGTAAGATAGCTTTAAAGGCTACAAGAATTTAAAGGCACTCTGTGGGCATTTGCAATTTATTTGGTAGATTTGTTATCATATTGGGATATTTACCTTGAAACTCTTTTAATACCATAACATAAAAACAACAAAGCAGGTGTTTATTAGCATTCACAACTTTCTACAAAGCTACAGAATGTTGAGATCTCTCAACTTTCCATTAATTGGTAAAATTTTTGAATAACTATACATGGTAATGTTTTATGATACTATCTGATATCTTGTGTTTGACCACAATAATAGTTTTACTTCCAGCAGAGATTCAAACATACTGTTTTTTGCTCTCATACACAGGCAACAAATTCTTCTACACTCAGCTTTTCACTGTCTCACAATCACATCAACTGTGAAGATACTGGTTTAGGGTGTCTGATCTTTCTTAAGATACCGAAATCATGACCTTGTATGTTTAATTGCCATTCATAGTGGACTATTCTTCCATTCTACATTTGGAAATGAAATTCGATGCAAAATAATAATTTGCACAGGTTAAGGCATTAAGGTATTAGCCAAGTAGAAAACTTCCCAAGTGCCTACTTGTAGTAGCAGATCATTTACTGATTTTATGTCATGTTCATAACCCAAACTGCCCATTTCAATTACCATTACCCAAGACATTTAAGCACTGTTTCTTGATCTCAGCGATATATTCCTAACAGATGCAAACCACTCGTCTTTCATTTTATTATATCTATCTTCTTTGGCGCCTAGCATTCAAGTATGTATATTGCAGAAGCACTATAAATAACTTGTGAGTGAATTAGCTAAGGATGCTTGATATGTCATATGTTTGAGAAATACAAGAAAAATCATTTAACAAAAATCTTTGTCTCCAAGTGATATAACAAAGTGAAGCATTCTATTGCCAGTTTTTCCACGAATATTAATTACAAAAAAAAGTGGCAAAGTGAGTGCAGGTGCCTACTCTTGCTTCCTTCAAAAAATATTCATTCCAGCCTGCCTGGCGAGCAGAGCTAGAAACTCTAGATGTGTTTCTGTGAGACACTAGATAACGGAGGAAGAAATAAAAAGCATTATGATGGTGAAGAAATTTAGTAGAGAATGTTGGAAAGTAGATTCTAGAGTAAAGAGGTTGTGTTCATGTGTCTTGGCAACTTCAATGAGTGGAAATTTAGGGAGAGGAAAAATTGTTTAACCAATATGTGTAGGAGATATTATTTGTGAAGCATTGTGGGAAACTCCTACACTATTTCTTTTAAGAAAGTCTAGGGGCGCCTGGGTGGCTCAGTCGGTTGAGCGGCCGACTTCGGCTCAGGTCATGATCTCACGGTTTGTGGGTTCGAGCCCCGCGTCGGGCTCTGTTCTGATGACTCAGAGCCTGGAGCCTGCTTCGGATTCTGTATCTCCCTCTCTCTCTGCCCTTCCCCTGCTCATACTCTGTCTCTATGTCTCTCAAAAAATAAATAAATGTTAAAAAAAAATTTAAAAAAAAAGAAAGTCTAGAGTAGATATAAACATACTGGATCAAGGTATCTAGAGTCAAAAGGCTATGAGGCTAGACCTGTTTATATTTGAGTTTTATTGGGGGGCAGCTCTCATCTGGGATTTTCTACATAATCTGCAAAATGTCATTGTATATATGGATAAAAATTCATTGAAATGAGCCAAGACCACATTATTCATTCTTTTTATTTGGAGGCTTGACTTTATTTTTATTTTTTTTACAGTGTTATATTAGTTTCAGGTATACAATATAGTGATTCTACACCTCCATACAACACCCAGTTATCATCATGACAAATGCACCCCATCACCTATTTGACCCATCCCCCCCATCTTCCTTCTGGTAACCAACAGTTTATTCACTACAAGAGCCTGTTTCTTGATTTTTCTCTCTTTTTTTTCCCTTTGTCCATTTGTTTTGTTTCTTAAATTTCACATGAATGAAGTAATGTGGTATTTGTTTTTCTGACTGAATGATTTATTTCACTTACCATTATACTCTCACTTCATTCAAGTCTTTGCAAATGGCACGATTTCATTCTTTTTTTATGGCCAAATAGTATTCCATTGTGTATATATATATATATATATATATATATATATATACACCACATCTTCTTTATTCATTCATCAATTAATGGACACTTGGGCTGGTTCCATTTCTTGCTATTGAAAATAATGATGCTATAAACATAAATAAACATAGGGGTGCATGTATACCTTTGCATTAGTGTCCTTATATTCTTTGGGTAAATACTCAGTAGTGCAATTACTGGATCTTAGGGTAGTTCTATTTTTTTTAATTAAAAAAATTTTTTTTTAAATAATTTATTTTCAAATTGGTTTCCATATAACACCCAGTGTTCATCCCAACAAGTGCCCTCTTCAATGCCCGTCACCCACTCTTCCCCCTCCCACACCCTCCTCACCCTCGGTTTGTTCTTAGTCTTTGAGAGCCTCTTATGTTTTGTCTTCCTCCCTGTCTGTGTCTTTTTTATTTTCCCCTCTTCCCGTCTCCCATGGTTTTTGCTAAGTCTCTCAAAATCCACCTATGCATGGAAACATATGGTATCTGTCTAAGAGACACAAGAGTGCTGATGCATAGGGGCACATGTGGCTTACAGATATTATAAAAAATTGGGGTATTGGAAAAAAATTGTCCTGTCCTATACTGTAACCACATGCAGGTTCCCCTGCATGGGTTCTAGGGTTTGGACTTTCAAGGACCTGAGAAAGCAGAGAAAAACCCACATGAGCATCATCCAGAAAATGAAGGCTCTGTGCTGCAATGTGAGAAAACTGTCATGGAGACCCACAGCACATAGCCTCCCACATGATTCATTCCTACAGTCCCACTCTTGCAAGGCAACTTTTGTAAGACTGGTATTCATCAGACTTGGAATATTATGTTTCATAGCACACAACCAATACGTTAAAGATATTGTGTAACTGATAGAGGACAATGTTTAGTCCTAGATGACAAATTTTAGCTATACGGAGGCTACTAAATTAAAAAAGCTTTAGTGAATACCTACAGGAAATTGAAAATTAGTTATTTTTCTTCTTAAAGACATATATAATCTCATTCTCTTTATATATATATGTATATATATATAGATGTAGAGAGATAGAGTATAATATCTATACTATATATATTACATACCATATACTATTTTGTTACGTTATCTATTGTACTAGTATTTTGAGATTTGGAGGTATGGAATACTGCAGACTGGCAACCTTATAGCATATTCCTCTTTCCAGGAACATCCAAACTGAAGCTGGAATGTGTTAGTTAAATGCATCCTTGTACATCTACCAAAATAGTAAAAGTGCTGCCCTTATGTATTGGGATAAGAAAAACTATTACAGTAAGACATTTGCCATGGGACATTAGAAAGGGGTCCTAATGGACTAGGTTCCTACAGACATGTTTTACAATGAAGACTTACTGAATAATCTTGCACTTCATTCCAAACAAGAGACACATACCTGAATTCTCACCATCTGTGGAGCTAATCAAGAATAAAGACTAAAAGAGACTAGAGTAGTAGTGCTCTGATAAGCCAACACTGAGATGATACGGGAAACTTAGGTATGGATATTACACATCTATCTCAAACTCTTGAAACTGTATGGAGTCCCAGGGGGCTGAGGTTAGGTGCATTTTCCAACACTCTTATTGATCTCTTAGATTTGGTAAAATTGACATTGATGAACACAGACTGACTTACTTTTTCATGAGTTCAAGCCCCGCATTGGGCTCTGTGCTGACAGCTCAGAGCCTGGAGGCTGTTTCTGATTCTGTGTCTCCCTCTCTCTCTGCCCCTCCCCCACTCGTGCTGTTTCTCTTTCTTTCAAAAATAAATAAACATTAAAAAAAATGAACAAAGTCAGAAAAAGCTAGTATGCTCTTCTTTTGAAAGAGATACAGAAGTATTAACTCTCCTAAAATTTTAATGAGGTCATGTTTATTACACACACTATTATGGTGTGGAAGATAGTTTTTAAGAAGATCACAGATAGGAACTGCACACTCTTTCCAATTCCCAATGATATATTTTTTCAAGTTTGAATTTTTTATGTGACTCTAATTATATTTTGGTAAATTATTTCCTACACTAGTACATCATTTCTCTAGTGATTTTTTTTTGGGGGGCAAACTATTCCTAATCAAGCAATAATAGGGAAATTAAATTAAAAAAATTCTTTCTGAGATGTCGGAATACAGCCTTACTTGTTTTAATGCACTTTAGGTCTAGAAAACCTCTCAGATGTTGTAGAGGGTCCATTTATTCATATCTACTCAACAGTCTAATTACAGTGGTTTGGTTTTCTGATTCCCCAAACTACAGTATATTAGAAACATCAAAATTAGAGAATGAAAAGAGTTTTAGCAGTAGGAACACATGTATAAAAAATATGGCATCTGGCAATATTAAATCTGGGATGGAGAATAGAAATATATTTAAAAAGAGATTATGATATATACCCAGAAGTGAAATTGCTAGCTCACAGGGTAATTTAATTTTTAAGTTTTTGAGGAACCTCCATACTGTTTTTCATAGTGGCTGTACCAGTTACATTCCCACCAAAATTGTGCATAGGTTCACTCTTCCTTCTCTTGCCATCACTTGGTATCTCTTATGTTTTTGATGACAGCCTTTGTAACAGGTGTGAGGTGATTCCTCAATGTGGCTTTGTTTTGCATTTTCCTGATATTAGTGACGTTGAGCACTTTCTCATGTACCTGTTGGCCATTTGAATATCTTCTTTGGAGAAATGTCTATTCAGGCTCTCTACCCATTTTTAGTTAGATTATTTGGGGTTCTTTTTGCTTTTGAGTTGTTCATTCGAGCACTATTTACAATAATCAAGACACAAAAACAACCTAAATGTCCACTGACAGAAAAATGGATAAAGAAAATGCGGTATACAATGTGGTATAAAATGTGGTATATAATGGAGTATTATTCAGCCATAAAAAGAAGGAAATTGTGCCATTTGCATCAACATGGATGGACCTTGAGGATATTATGCTAAGCAAAACAAGTCAGAGAGAGAAAGACAAATATTGTACGATATCACTTATATGTGTAATCTAAATAAACACCAACAAAACACACACAAAAAACCCACAACTCATAGAAACAGAGAATAGACTGGTGATTACCAGAAGCAGAAAGTGGAGTGTGACATAACCGGTTTAAGGTAGTCAAAAGGTAAAAGCTTCCAGTTATAAGATAAATAAGTTCAGAGGATATCATGTACAGCATTATGTATAGTCAACATTGCTGTATAACATATTTGAAAGCAATATCTACATATATTAAATCATTTTGTCGTACACCTTAAACTTATATAATGTTATATATCAATTATATCTTAATAATACTGGAAAGAAGAGATTAGGAACTTGAAAAACAGAGTAATGTAAAATCAATACAAAAGATAGTGTTTTAAATTATGACAAAATACTCTTGCTTACTATGCTGTTTATGAAGGCAAAGAGAAGAATTAAACATTTCAGAACAACTTAAATCAGAATAGAGAATGAATAATGTGGGGTTGTTTTTTATACTTGGAGAAAAGTAAACTTAAATAATTCTAAAAATGCAGTGTTGTATGGCCTGAATTATTGCATGATATCAGCAATAATTAAGTATTAATTATTGTCAAGTAATTTTTTCATGAGTCCTTTTCTGTACAGGATACACAATTTCCTATGAGATTTGTTCTGTTATTTTCTAGAACAGAGTTTCAGTGGTCTCAGTGGTTGTCATTATTTTTCATAGTCTTCTAAGATAGGCCGAGTCTCATGAACAAGATCTATGATTATTTAACAGCGAATTATTTAATCTCCAACTGGGCTTCATAGCATTTTCACTTTGAATACTAACCTACCATGACAGAGGCAAGATTCTGCACTCTTGCTGCATGTGAACTATGATGTTTAACTCAGTGGATGTCGTCCTCTGCATGTATTTTCACAAATAATCATGATTTTCTTTGCTACACTGAATTTAATTTTCTTTTGAAGGCCTATTCCAATATTTCTTTCAATGCATTGTTTTTGGTAACTTTTTCCAAGCCCTATTTATTTCACTGCATTATTTTTAGATTTGGTCCCCTTTTCTTTCATTTTTGTTAACCACCTTTTAAATACTTTAGTAATTACACCAAGATAATGAGTACAATATGAAATACAATTTGGAAAGATGTGTTAGAAGTTGAAGAAATAATTCAGCTCTGAAATTACTATGACTAAGAAGATCTTTGGTTTTTTTAATTATTTTTTTTTTAATTTGAGTGGATGGAAGGGATGAGGGACGTTGCGGGGTGGGGAGAGAAAGAGAGAGAGAAGGAGAGAGAGGGAGAGAATCACAGTCTACTTTTAGTGTGGAGCCTGATGCGGGGCTCGATTTCACAATGCTGGGATCACGAGTTGCGAAAATCAGGAGTTGGACGCTTAACTGATGAGCCACCCAGGCATTCCAGAAGGTCTTTGTTTTTAAAGGAAAAAAATTGGGCGCCTGGGTGGCTCAGTTGGTTAAGCGGTTGACTTCAGCTCAGGTCATGATCTCACGGTCTGTGAGTTTGAGCCCCATGTAGGGCTCAGTGCTGATGGCTCATCAGAGCCTGGAGCCTGCTTCAGATTCTGTGTCTCCCTCTCTCTCTGCCCTTCTCCTGCTCATGCTCTGTCTCTATGTCTCTTAGGAATAAATAAACGTTAAAAAAATAAATAAAATAAAGGAAAAAATAGCTTCTATGATATATGTTACAATGATTTAATGCAAACCTTCTTTATTTTTCCATTAGTAAACATATAAACTCACAACAAGAGTACTAACTTATTTTGAAGCCATTTTAATTTACTTTTTATTTATATTTCAAGTAAATAATATTTTGGTCTCCCAATTAAATAATTTTTCTCTTCAGAAAAATTGTTTTCAAGGTTCTTATTTTCTTAGATATAAAATATGACCAGTTAATTAGGTAATGCCACCCAAGTGTTTTATTTAAGTCTTTTATATACCGACCATGTAGCCCTTGATATTATATTGTAATAAAATAAAATAGAAAAAAATTCAAATATTAATGCTGGTAAATTATAGTATCTGTAAATGTTGTTTCACTTTTTGCTTTAGTTAAATTTATTTTGAATGCACATATTGGGGAATAACTCCAGTTAACTTAAGCAACAATAAGTCTTCATAGGATGGACACTGGAGTTTATGCTATAATTTAAAGGGATCGAGCCCTTAAGGGAAGACCAGAACAAGGAATTTAAAAAGTTTAAGGCAGGTAGGTTACCCTATTCCACTCCATTTTTTCTACTTCTCTATCTGCTTTGTTCTTATTAACTTGAACATCATTTTTCTCTGCAACTTTTTGCAAATAAGACAGAAGACTCCTCCTCTAAGATTGATGAGTCCCTCAGTTCCAGCATCTATAGATCCTAACTGCATGGCAATTTCACATTCTTAGGAGAGAGTATCTTATTAACTCAGCTCAGACCTGGTGTCCAACACTGGTTCAATCAATAGTGCATAGAATGGTGTCTTGTATCATTACTGTGATTTCAGCTGCCCACACTACTAGATATAGGGGCTGGGGCAATACTTCATTGATAAAGGGGATTCTCTTAAACTGAGCTGACATCCCCGAAGTTATTACGATAACTATATTGTTATAGTTGTTAGTCACAAGAAGTAATGATACTGAATATTTAAAAGACGTTGTGTTCCTACCATGTGCAGGAACTACAGGCAAAGCTTCCCATCCATTATCTCACTTTTTCTTGAGAAGGTCCTTATCTTTATTTTATCTATGAAGAAACTAAAATTAATAGTCGCTAAATATTATGCCTGAACTCTTAGAAGGGTGTGAAAAGCTGCCACAAGCTCATAGGATCTAAATTTCTTTACTAGAGAATAAATGGATGCTATGTAAAGCAGAGGGCTGTACATGATCCCAGGGAGGATTTTACCTCCCAGATCTCCCAGAGTTCTTGGTAGGGAGGAATAGCTGTGGGAGATGCTGTTGGAATTAACATTGTCAGTGTCATAGCTGTTTTATACTCTCTAGGTCCCTTGGCAACAATGGACTATTCTGCAAATTCTAGCTGCATGCCAACCTGTTCATTAGCTAGAAAACAGCTGGTATGAAACAACCCAAATGAATTCCCATGTGAACAGTGCAAGCTCAGGTGAAAGAAAAACCAGATTTCCAGGTGTGTCTCCCAGCAGTCACCTCAAATGCTTACAGTCCATCATCAGGACTTCCACTCTCAGGTCACTGGTTCTTTGCCAAATAACTCTTCCTTTTAGTGCTACAGCTCAATATATATGTCTGATGTTTTAAACAAAATTCATATAGCCACTCTTTAATAATAAGAAACCAAATCACTGTTATCCAGTAGAAAATCATTTTTTCCAGCTTACACACTCACACACCCAAACCACCTTAAAATAATAGAATTCAGGCACCCCACAGTTAAACTTTAATTATGTTGTCTGATAGTAGATTGCTATATTTTGTCATCATTTCAATTCTGTCTCTATCAACATAATGTTTTATTGTTCCCTATCACAAACCCAGTTCGTTATTTATTGTTAAAGACTCAATAGTTGAATTTACACTCTGTCACAATAAATCATGCTCACTCAGCTAATGCAGCATTAAAATGAAATCAGGCTTGCAATATTGTTAAGCCATATAAATTAAAGTGTTTGGGTGGATAGCATAGACCAGGCATTCTGAAACTGTCTCAAGTCGTGCATACTATCCAAAACTATTCATTGAATGCTTCTAGGCTTCGTGAGTTTATTCCAAGTAATCTGAAATTATCAAATAAGAGAATAAAACATATGCATAATAAGTATACACTCTCATGATGAAATTTTTCAAAAATATACATAGAACCCTCACCTATATGCCAAAATGTGGAATTGAAAATTACATGAATAAGTACTCAATATTGTTTGTGTAAACTTGGTGTCATAGCAAGTGTTATAATGGGCTTAGTATCTAGTTCAGGTTCTGCAAATGAGATTTTATATATATTTAGCTTTATACTTCATATGTGTGTATGCATATCTATATAGATATATACATGTATATATCTGTATCTATATCTATACATCCCATACAAATCCCATAAAAAGGAAGATATCATTATAGATAAATAATTGCAGCACTGAACATTGATTTTCCCATTAAATACTCTAACGTTCATGATGCCATTACTTATTTATTTATAATGCTGTCTTTCTTTTTATGAGATTTGTCCATATTTTGTTAGTTCGAGTTTAGCACATTTTTGAGGTAAGTGCTATCATAGTAGGAAAAACCAAGTGGAAGCTTCTGAAACTGCCTTCTCCTCTCTGGCCAAGACAGCACATCAAAAACACTAATATATCTGGAGGGGATGCCAAAAAGTAGTGCTATCTTTAAGGATCTAAAGGCTACAAGGATGACGGCCCCATTATATTTCTGTCTGGACCTGTCTGGACCCTGTAGAAATGGGAGGGATCCAAGAGGATGACTACAGACTAATACATATTTCAACAAGTAGCAGCCTCAATTACAGCTGCTGTGCTGGACATAGTATCATTGTTAGAGCAGATTAATACGGCCTCGGGTACATGGTATGTGACCATTGACTTGGAAAAAGTTTTTTTCTATTGTAATCTGAAAAAAAGATCAGTAACAGTTTGAATTCATGTGGTACAGACAAATGAATTCATTAGCAGTTTTGCCTCAGGGTTATGTTAAAGCTACTGCTTTTTCTATTAAAACAATGTCTAAACAGCTCTAGACTATCTGGACATCCCACCGAAATCACATCAATTCATTCATCAGTGACACAATGTTGATCAGGCAGGAGAATCAAGAGGTAACTATCAGAGTGAAGACTTTGTTAAGACATATGCCAATCCAGGGTATAGGCTCTAAATCCGAGGAAGATTCAGGGGCCTACAATACTTAAAAAAATTTTATGGATCCAATGCCAGGCCATATCCTCCAAAGTAAAAAAGAAATTAGTACATTGTGGATTTCCTCCCATGAAAGAGGAAGTGTAATGCCTGGTGAACTTATTCAGATTCTGTAGCAAACATATCCATACCTAGGGACAATGTATGAGCCCATCTACTATGTGACACAAAAGACTGCCAGTTTTGAGTGGGGCCCAGAGTAAACCAAAGCAAAAAACAAAATGAAAAACACAAAAAAACCCTACTATAAATGAAACGAACAAACAAACAAATGAACAAACAAAATACATGTTCTGCACAAGTCCAAGCTCTAGGTTGAGCATCTTTGTTTTGGGAGCAGTATGGATAGACCCTATGATGTTGGAAGCAACAGTGGTAGGAAAAGATGCCATGTGAGAGAGAAGAAAGATCTCATTCCCTGAAAGGAAACTGAAGTACTGTTACCTTAAAAAGAATAAATGAATGCTTAATATGAAAGAACAAAAAGATATCCAATTCATCCCTATTGTAGTCACGGCAGTATTTTTTTTTTTAATTTGTTTTTAACGTTTATTTTATTTTTGAGAGACATAGAGACAGAGCATGAGCAGGGCAAGGGCAGAGAGAGAGGGAGACACAGACTCTGAAGCAGGCTCCAGGCTCCGAGCCATCAGCACAGAGCCCGACGCGGGGCTCGAACTCACAGACTGTGAGATCATGACCTGAGCCAAAGTCGGCCACTTAACCGACTGAGTCAAACCAGGCGCCCCACGGCAGTATTTTTGAAGACTTCTGATTCTTGATTGGCTTATATCTAAAACGGACAATTTTTTTTTCTAGTGAACACTTTCGAAACTTTAGAAAGATCTGAACATAATGAATTAACATAACTTTAAAAGCATTGTTTATCCACAGGTTATTAAATGTTTAAAAAAAGAAACGACTACATGACATATGAATGCTTTCAAACTTTTGATGTGTTGAAATATTTTATCAAAAAGATATAATCAAAATTGGAATGTTTATCAAAAATATACATATTTTTGAAAATTTTCTCTGCATTGTGATTAAACCCAGGAATAAAGTAAAATATTTCATAGCCGATCACAATCCAATTAATATCTTTAATTTGAAAAAAGTGACTAAGAAGTAGATTCACTGATCCCCGACTTTGCAATCTGAGAAGCCTGCCCTATAAGCTAATTCTTCAGCATAATTCTAATAAAAATAAAACTTTTGTTCATTACCACTTTTAAGCTCTTTCTAATTAACTCTGAATAGAATCACTGAAAAATAGATCAGAAGAGAATATTAAAATACTAAGTTTCTAATTCGCTTAAGTCTGCAATATTCGAAGATCTACAATGTCATTAAAACCTCTTAAAGTTTATGAACTTAGAAATAAATAATAAAATAAATGCCACCAGAAGCTTTCTTTCATATCCCATGTCTAACAGTGTTCCTTTAACATTAAAAAAAACTATATAGAAAAATAATAATGTAGATAGATAGATGGTATCTATCTTAAATTTATGGAGTCAAGAGTAGCCACATCACTGTCGAAGAAAATTGTTTTAAGTTTTCAGCTGGAATATATTGTGAAAGCAAACAATACATTATTAGTACCCTTTTCTCTTCATAGGGACATAAAAGATTGAAAGATTGCTTTATACAATATTTTCTAAACGAAAAGGTACATATGGAATTTCTATAAAAGATTCTGCAGTTGATGATGCTGTTGCTGCTATTTTTGGTAGTATTACATTACTAGTATTCTCCCAGTTCTTGTTTTAAAATATTCTCTTCACGAGTTGCAATATAGTGTTCTTTCTGGCCTTCCCAAGAGTAAATCATCCTTTCTTAGAAAGTACATTAGATATTTTGACTTCCAAAATATCACTTGTCAGTCATAATATTAGTATAATAAAAACTACATCAATTACCTAAAAGTTGGAAATACAGGTCTCACACTCTATGAGAATTTGAATAATTCTACTAGCAAAAATGGAAACAGCAGATAGTTTTTTTTTATCATCATTCCAGTTATGGCTTGTTCATGTGCAAGAAAGAGTAATTCAACTCAAATTAATTTAATCTAATATGGGAGTTTATTTACCTCAAAAGGAAATTAGATGCAGGTTTAGTCGGAACTAAATAATGTCACTAGTTCTTTGTCCTCTTTCCCTCAACTCTTGCCAATGCCCATCTTGTTATGTTGATTCTTTCTGTTAGAAGGAAGGAATTGCTGCTGGAAGTCCTGATGCATAATCCACAGTCTAACGTCCCTATCAAAAAGAGGATCTTTGGGGCGCCTGGGTGGCTCAGTGGGTTAAGCGGCTAACTTCGGCTCAGGTCATGATCTCACGGTCTGTGAGTTCGGGCCCCGTGTCAGGCTCTGTGCTGCCAGCTCAGAGCCTAGAGCCTGCTTCGATTCTGTGTCTCCCTCTCTCCCTTTGCCCTTCCCCTGCTCACGCTCTGTCTCTATGTCTCTCAAAAATAAATAAAAACATTAAAAAAAAAAAAAAAGAGGATCTTTGTCCATGATGGCTATGGGGGAAACTGTCCTGGAATGGACAACTACTCGCTCAATCACCTGCCCAGGAGGTGGAAGAAGAAAAAGATGGGGGCAGAATTAGTCATATCAAAACCACATAAGGGGCATCTGAGTGGCTCAGTAGGTTAAGCGTCCAACTTCTGCTCAGGTCATGATCTCACGGTTTGTGGATTTAGGTCCCTTGCCGGGCCCTGTGCTGACAGAGCTCAGATTCTGTGCTTCAGATTCTGTGTCTCTCTCTCTCTCTCTGCACCTCCCCTCCTTGTGCTCTGTCTCTCTGTCTCTCAAAAATAAATAAACATTAAAAAAATTTTAAATCACATAAAATTATTTCCCACAGGGAAAAAATGCATTCTCTTTCTAGAAGAAAGATAGTATCTTGGAGAGGTGGGGAGAAAAGCAACAAGAACAGAAAATTATACACTACAATTATGAGTACACCATTTTTTTTGTAATCCATAGAAATATTCTACTGAAGTTTCAAGGTACAGTGATTCAGTATATATGAAGCAAGAAATGTAGACAGTTTGGGTGAGCTCATCTCTTTCCCTCATTATTTAGAAGAGTGGCTTACTAGTCTGAGTTAGCTCATCAGAACAACAGGCTGATAACATTTATGCGGCTTCAGAAATTTCTCATTTCTAGCAAGTCTACTTTCCTGATCAGAGAATTCCTCTGTTTCTTAGTTACAGCTAGTTAGAGATTTGAGAGGAAGATTCCTCCTGTCTAGTACAACATGATGTTTGCAGACCTATGCCCAGTCCTCACTGGGGGATAGGGAGAATTCAGGGAAATGTGTGTGCTCTACAGTTCTCTTCTTATAACTTTTCTCCCAATAAATCCTGTTTTACATATGTACCACACAGTACTTTGCCTAACATGGTTTAAACATTTTCTTCCATGGAGCTTTAAAAGTTATGAATTGAGCCACATGATTTAACAATTTCACATAGCAATCAACATAGTTTCTTAATTTGTTTACTGAGTATCATGATATATTTGGGAAAATAAAAACATGCTGAAAAAGACTTTTCCATTTTTTTTACCTCTTTTATTAGTATTATGCCTTTTTACAGGTTTCTATTGGTTTCTATCACAAACTACCTATTGATGTTTTCATATTCCCAAAATATCCAGTTGTCTGCCATCTAGTGACTATTCCATACATTTGTTAACTGCTCCTTTATTAAATATCTTCTACTAAGAGTCTTTTTAAAAACCATTGCCTTTTCATGGTATATGACAATGAATAAAGGGATCATCACCTTTTTTGGGACAAGGGAACTAAATAATTATGTCAAGATATGTTTATTAAAAAGTATAATGCTACTTACTGAGAGATATAAATAGGTATTATTTCAAAAATAAAACAATTTTTGTGCACATCTTCTATATATATATATATATAACTATAAATATATTGAAAAACTATATATTTATAGTTCTAACATATGGCAGCTTTCCATGCTTTAATATCATATCGATATGTTTTAATAATTGGCTTAGAAATTTCATAGAGGATGCTTAGGTATATTTTTCTATCCTGTGATTAGTTGCACATAGTTAGAAAAGTGGCTAGAAAAACATAGGAGCTTGGAGAAAACTCAATAAAATATGCAGAATGAATTTTTAAAATAAAATTTCAGAATTAACTTTGAAGGACATAGATACATAGTGAGCATCTGAACAATACACAGTAGATGGAAAGACATTAATTTCCCATTTGTCACAGTGAGATCAAAATCTAGATTTTAAAGAGATACACAAGAAAGAAGGAAGTTACAAAGAATTTAAAGATGTGACAGGTGAAGAAGTACAGCTCCTGGAGGCACTACAGGGTAAGAAGACAGTCTACTAGAGTAGAAAAGAAATAAATGCAGCTTGAACTCAGGTTATTAGCTGTGGGACTGCGTGCAGAATACTTATCCTCTTCAAAACACAATTTTCTTGCTGACAAAATGGAAATAATAATAAAACCTTCATAGACTTTTTAGGTGCATTAGACAAATAAATATGGCATCTTTGTTTGGATTAGATATAGACGTGTCTCCAGATGTGCACATCTCCACGGTCACATTTTAGGGCGCACATGGGGCCTGTGTGTTAATTAGGAAAGATGGCCCTTACTGCAGGCATGTGCAGCTCCGCCCCCATGAAGCAAATAATGTTTAGAAGAGCTTGGAACCGGTTTCAACCACCACTTACCCTCTTGGCTGGTTTTCTATGTAAAATGAACAACTGGAACACATGTTCAGGGCCCAGCTCTCCTGGTTCTTGTGGGTCCCATTAATACTAATGGAAAAGTGAGAGGCAAATTAATGGTGATTTGCTTTTCAGCTCTATTGATCTTAGACCAAAAGGAATAAACCTTTAAAACAAGGCTTAGTTTTCTTTTCTTTTCTTTTTTTCAAATAAGAAAGACTATACAAAATTTATGGCCTTTTTGTTTCGATGTTGAAAAAGACTGAAAATAACTTTTTTATGACTAAACACATCTCATTCTGATGGGGATATTGCTTTAAGATATATATTTACATATATGACATAGCATATATATCATAGGGCCCATATATATATATCTATATATATGACATAGCATATATATATATGGGCCCTATAATATATATATTGGGTATATATATATATGTGATATATATATATATATATATGTATATATATATATATATATATATATATATATAGAGAGAGAGAGAGAGAGAGAGAGAGAGAGTGTCTGGGAGGCTTAGTTGGTTATGTGTCTGACTCTTGGTTTTGGCTCGGGTCATGATCTCATGGTTCATGAGTTCCAGACCTGCGTTGGGCTCTGAGCTGACCACATGGAGCCTAGTTGCAATTCTCTCTCTCCCCCTCTCTCCCTTCCCTCCCCCATCACTCTCACTTTTTATATATATATATATACTTCAAGATATAGCTATCTAGGTATCTATTTCACACAAATTTCTAATTTTATTTGGAAAACTAGCTCCATGAGTTATGAATCAATTTCATGTAAGTGGTTTTGATAGTAAGCCAAGTAGTGTGGCAGATCTGTGATGAATAATAGAGTGAGGTTTCTTTACTCCAGATTGTCTCAGAGACTTTAAAATATAATATCTACTGTGAATCTCCAAACATGGATAAATCTTGGAACGTTTCTCCAAAATAATTTAAAATGGAAACCATTTAGAATCAGTGGGAGTTCAACCAGAGAAGCAGAACTAGTAGATCAGATAGATGATAGATGACATATGGATGGATATATAGGCAGGCAGATTTATTATAGGGAATTGGTTTTCCCAATTGTGGGAGCTGTTAACAATCCTTTTAAGGCTGTATGTCCACACGTCATGCTAGAATGTGAAGCTCACGAGAAGACAGTTAGGGAGGGAAGATTGTAAGTAGGCTGGAAAGCCCATGAGCACGAGTTGGTCCAGGAGTCAGAAGAAAATGAAGGAAAATTCAAGGAAGCTAGAGCAATTGCAGGCCTAGATTCTGCTTCCTCCCAGTTAAGTGAGTCAGCAGATCAGCAAGGACATGTGTAATCTACAAAGTGGCTGCTCCTTCACTTCCACTCTTCAACAAAAATTCTTGAGGGAAGGATTCACCAGTAACCTGTCCAAACTTCTGAAAAACCAACTTTCTCAACTCTAACTTGAAGTCCAGATGCAATAAAAGATAAGACAAATCCTAGTGCTTAAAATTAAAGAAAAATTGCATAGCAAACAAAACAAAACAAAACAAAACAAACAAAAAACAATGAAAAATTACATACAGGAAAAGAAAAAACAAAAATGACTATCTGGGAGGAAATATTTGTAACACATTGACAGATAAATGATCAATATCCTAATAAAGAAATCTAAACAATGAAGTTTAAGAACAACCACCCCTAAAATTATAGAAAAAATGGGAAAAGATATGAACAATTTTATATTTCAAAAAAACTTTAAACAAACATAAAAAGGTTCTCAAACTTGTGAAAAGATGTTACTTTTGCACATAATAAGGAAAGTGTAATTTAAAAACTACACCGGTAATTTCTCACATATCACATTGCCAAAAATTGGAGAAGTTGACCACGCACTCTGTTAGCAACACCGTGGAAAACAGGTGCTCTCATATACTGCTAGTGGGAATGCAGAATGGTACAACCTTTATGGAAGGGACTTTAGTAAAATTTAACAAATATACTTACACCTTTACTCTTTGACTCAGCAGTACCACTTTCAGAAACCTGGCCAGAGGGTGTGCTCCAAAAATGCTAGAAGGAGAAAAAGGAAGAGAAAAGTAAAGGAAAAAGAAAACCACCTGTCTAATCACGATAGCATTGGTTTCTTCTTGAACACTATTGGAAATGATGCAAATGTCCATACAGAGAACATTAAGTAAATAATATATGATACATACACACAGCGGAACTCTTCATTGCAAAGTTTATTTATTTATTTTTTTAATTAACGTTTTTTATTTATTTTTGAGAGACATAGAGACAGAGCATGAGTCGGGGAGGGGTAGAGAGAGAGGGAGATACAGAATCTGAAGCAGACTCCAGGCACCGAGCCATCAGCACAGAGCCATCAGCACAGAGCCCGAGGCGGGGCTCGAACTCACAGACCGTGAGATCACGACCTGAGCCGAAGTCAGCCACTTCATCAACTGGGCCACCCAGGCGCCCCTGCAAAATTTAAGATATGGAGCAGCTTCCAGGATACACGTCAGGGGGAAGAAGCGAATCCAAAAGCTTATGCATTGCATGTTCCCTTTCACATATAAAGAAGAGAAGAAGAAAAAGGGGAAAAAAAGAAGAGAAAAAGACAAGAGAAAAGTGAAGCTGAAACTGCTGAGACTGATCAGCTACAAGGGAGGAAAAAGTGATGGAAGAGTTGAGGGAGTAGGGGTGATGAAAGCTTCTCTAAGTAATACCTTTTGTATGGTTTTGACTCTTGGAACCATGTGGAGATTTTATGTACTTGAAATATAAAATGAGTGAAAACAAAATAAAACAAACAAGGATATGGAAAATTTCTAAAATAGAATCTAAATAGAAATAAATGACCCTAATATATTTCAAATTAGTAACATAACTTTTGAATACAATACTAGCTATTATGACTAGTATGACTACTAACTTCAAACACTTATTGAATTCTAGTTAGTGGTTGGACATTTGCAGTGGCATAATTCTGAAACTATATTCTGCATATTCTAGGAATGAGCATGTCAGTAAATATACTGAAGATAATAAAAGCTATGTTTATTACTGTTGGAAAAAGGAGTTACAAGTATGTAAAGGGAGAAGACTAAAATTTGTAGTACTGAAGTTGGAACTACAGTTTGAATTCATGGTTTAAATATGTAGATGGAGATAGAGACAGAGACAGAGAGACTGGTGTAGGTACAGGTACTGGTACAGGTCTGTGAAGATTGATGCAGATATAGATTTGGATACAGATTCAGGTATAGATATGCCTACACATATAGGTATAGATACACATATAAATATAGACATAGAGAGCTGAGAGGAGCTGAAAGCATGGGAACTCAAACAAAGAGCACACTTAGAGCCCAATATTGGTTTCTAAATAGTATTATCTACTAAGAGGAACTTGGGCTTTCTGGAGAAATGATGAATCTAATTCTGTTTCAGGGAATGTACAAAATAAACCTGGATAATTTGTTGTGAGAGAAAGGAGGAAATCCACAATGAATGACGAAGACATGTCTGAAGAACACACAAATGAGTTCGAAAGGGCTTGTTCTGGCCACATTTGAGACAATTTTAGCATCGAAAGTAATAATTACTAGCTGAATATAAACCATTGAATAAAATAGTAATATCTGAGTCTTAATGTTGTGAATAATATTTGGAAAAACAAATCAGTGTAGGAGAGCTAAAACTTTTCCCAACAGTGGAATGTCAACTAGTAAATTTAGAAAGAATGATTGAATTAGAAAACCATTATTTTAGGAATAATTGATTCAAGCAGGAATCACATGCAGATACTAATAATAGTGGGTAAAAGTTTGATGAGGAAAAGGATATTTACATAGTCTCAAAGTATCTCTGAATACGTTATTTATTAATGACAAAGGGGAAAATGTTATCTTAGCCGTGGAAAAGCTCACAGACAACATTTTAACCAAATGACCAATGTTCTCATCACCAACAATGATAGGATGAACAGACATTATGTGCTTCTTGATATGCAGTACCAAGAGGGACACAGAACCACTTCTGTCATGCTCCTGCCTAACATGTATTACATGAAGCTATAATAGTATGAAAGTTAGGCAAACCTAAAATGAGGGTCATTCTATAGAATAGCTGGCCTGTATTCTTCAAAAATGTCAAGGTTATGTAAGAAACAAAAACAAAACACTGAGGAACTAAGACATGAAAACGGAATGCAATATGTGATTCTTGACTGAATTGAATCTTGAACCAGGAAAGGAAAAAAAAAAAAAAAGGCTCTAAAGGACATTATTAGGACAGTTGATGAAATTTGAATAAGAACTCTGGATTAGATAACAGTATGATCAATATTAAATTTTTTGGTACTTGTACTATGGTAGTGGAAAGTAAGACTTTTCTTCTTAGGGAACACACTGTGAAGCATTTAAGGGCAAAAAAAAAAAACAAAACATAATGTCTAAAGTAACATTTAAATGATTCCCCAAAAAAAGAAAGCAGGAGAACAAAAGGATGATGTCAGCTGCTGCAATGTAAAATCCTTATATTCCTTCTCCCAGTTTCCCAAACTGAGACAGTTCTTACACCGAGAGCTCAGTGTTCGAAGGGGAGAATATATCATAGTAAATATATACAATAGCAATTCCTCTAGGCATTGCACAAAAAGATGGTCATTACCCACAGATAGGTATACTGACGAAAGCAGAATGCTCTGAACTTCCAAAAGCTGTTGGATGAGCTTATACTGAAAACAGAGGTATAAAAATAACATCATGGCCCCTTGTTAGAGTGAAGGCTATAGACGCCAGATGATAGATGGAGTTCTGGCCCAAGACTGTTCCTCTGTGGATCTGATGGGTCTATGTAACAACTCTGTGGTTATTTCCCCAGTCCTTGAGTGCATAATTTGGATGAATACACTTATTACTTGTTAGAACCCTCACTTTAAGAGTTATAATGGTGGTAAAGGTCAAGTCTAATGCTTGACATGGTCTTATCCAGATAGAATAGCAATTCAGAAGTAATACATATAAAAACTCAGATAAACTAGTAGAGATTAGGACACACTCCAGTAATTAAAGGAAGCAGAGTCATTAGTCTATCCCATGCAAAAAACTGATGGATATCATTGGACTACTGTAAACTTCAAGAAATAGTAATCCTTGGGGCTCCTGGGGGGCTCAGTCAGTTGAGCGTCTGACTTTAGCTCAGGTCATGATCTCACAGTTCATAGGTTTGAGCCCTGTGTCAGGCTCTGCGCTGACAGCTCAGAGCCTGGAGCCTGCTTTGGTCTCTGTCTGTCTGTCTGTCTGTCTGTCTCTCTCTCTCTTTCAAAAATAAATAAACATTAAAAAAATTAAAAAAAAGAAACAGTAATCCTATTCACAGTTATATTGTTGAATATGGTATATTTACTAGTATAGGTCAACACATCCCCTGTACTTTGTATGTGGCTACTGATAATGGCAAATACATTCATTTCAACCCCATCAGGAAGAAGGAGCCAAAGTGATCTCCCTTCACTTGAAGCAGTATACATTCACAGTATTGCTCCAGAGTTATCTTCATTCATCTGCTCTCTGTCCCAAAGCAATTCCAAGAGACTTCAATCATTTGTATATTCTGTAGAACATAATGCTGGTCCAAGTTGATAATAGTGTAGACTCCTTACATCACAGAGGCAACAATGATTTTCATTACAAGATGCTGTCTGATCCACCAAGTCATAAAATTGTGAGAGATAACATCAAGTTATAGAATTTGAAGCAAGAAATTGCATGTGGATGCAAATGTGGATGTCGTGGTAAGACACACACAAGAGGTTAGAAAGTAACCTCTAAAAGATTCAGGAGACTGCCACTTTAATGAATTTTGAAGGAGTCTAGGGATCTGGTATATGCCAGGAAACCCAAGGAAAAGGCAGGCTTTTGTACCTTGAACATCTTATCATTAGAAAAAGTCTTTGCAGACTTTGCAGACAGAATATAACACATGTGAGAATACTACTCTGATCTTAGAAGCTTGCTAGTTTTGAGTAGTGCCCATAGCAAGAGACTATTCTGGAACAGATTTAAACTATGAAACAAGGCAGATACCAAGGTGATAGAGGTACCAATACATAAAGATGCCATATATATTCACAGTTTAGGTCCCTAAGGGTCTGGAACAAAGATATGCCATTTGCAGCAGAGAACTATTCACCATTCAAAAAGACACTCTTGGCATGTTACTGGGCTCTGGGTGGAAATGATATCTCTAACCATGTGGTATCAAGGGACCAGAATTTCTTATCATAAGCTGGGTATTTTCTGATCCACGAAGTCAAAAAATGCAGAATAAATCATAGCAGGAATCCACCAAAGGATAAAAATTATATATTCATAATGGACCTGGGCCAATCTGGAAGGTTAAAAACAAGGTACCCAGTCAGGTAGCACAGACTTATTTTAGACCTACTGGTGCTGCGCTGAAGATTCTCCTTCAATTCACACCAATGGAATTATGGGGAATTCCCCACAGGCCTGGTGCACAGATGAGTTGGCTCAATATGTTGCTGCAAGTTGAAAGTTTACTACTACTACATTATATTAAAGCCTCACTCAAGGGTGGCCCTTAAAAACACTGGTGAGGGGAAACCATCCCAATGAACAGAACTTCAAACAGTATATCTGGTCATCAACTTGATGTGAAGGTATAAGCAGCCTAAGGTTAGAATATGCATAGAATCCTGTGCAGTGATGAATCTGTTAGTGGGATGGAAAGGTGTCTAGAAGGAATATAAATAAAAGATCGTGGTCAAGGAGTTCTAAGAAATAAGCGTGTGAATGGACATATTGGGGTGGTCACAAAGTCACAGGTCTTTTTCTCATGTTCATATTCACAAGAAAGCATGCAACAATACAGAGACACTGAAAAATAATGTGGTTAATGTCAGCCATTCAGTGGAGTTCAGCCAGTCTCTGCCCTAAGCCACCTCAGTGTTTGCACAATGGGGCCATAATCAGAATAACCATAGTGCCAGGGATGGAGTCTGCACGTAGGTCTAAGTAAATATTCTTGCACTGGCCAAAATGTTTTCAAGGTACATCCATGTTGTGGCATATATCAAAATTTCATTTTTTATGGCTGAATAATATTCCACTGTATATATACAACTTTTGTTTATGCACTCAACTGTTGATGGACACTTGGGTTGTTTGCTGCTTTTGGCTATTATGAATAATGCTGCTATGAACATTGGTGTATAAATATCTGTTTGTGTTCCTACTTTGAATTCTTTTGGAATTTGAATTCCAGCGGAATTGTTGGGTCATATGGTAGTTCCATGATTAACTTTTTAAGGAAATGACAAACCGTTTTCTGCATCGTCTATGCCATTTTACTTTCCCACCAACGATGCACTTGGGTTCTAATTTCTTCACATCTTCATGAACACTGATAGCCATCCTACTAGGTAGGACATGGTCTCTCATTATGGTTTTGATTTACATTTTCTGAATGACTAAATATGTTGAGCACTTTTTTGTGTGTTTATTGGTTATTTATATATCTTCTTTGGAGAAATGTCTGTTCAAATCCTTTACCCAGTTTTTAATTGGGCTACTTTGTTGTTGTTAATCAAGAGATACCATTATGAGAGTGGCATAAAGGCTACAGCTGTGTAAGACATTTATAATACATATAGCTGACAGAAGACAGTCTTACTGAATAAATAATGAACCTATAAAACTCAACAACAAAAATCCCAACAACCAAATGGAAAATAGGGGAAAAACTGGACCAGCCCTTTAAATCTCTGCTCCCTCCAAAAGGGATGTCCAAATGGTCTGTAAACATATAAAATATGATCAATTAGTTAGCAGTTAGCCAAATACAAATTAAAATTATAATGAGATACTGCTAACATTTAAAAAACATATATGTGTGCATATGCATGCACACACACACACACACAATGCCAGGTGTCGTCAAGGAGGTATGCAGTGGGAATTCTATTAAGGTGTTGCTAAGAGTATGAATTGTTGAAAGTACTTTGAAATACAGTTTGATATTATCAACCAAAGATGAAGACAGTCTTGCTCTGTGACTCAGCAACTGTACTTTTTATATCTGTATCCAAAAGAATTGTCGGCACATATATAGCAAGTGACATATACAAACATATGCTTGGTGCCATTATTTGTAGTATCTCAAAGTGGAAAAAATCCCAAACTCACTGAAAAGTAAAATGGACAAATAAATTGTGGTAAGTCAAACAATGAAAGAGTATGAAACATAAACATGAATGAATTAATGCCAGCTGTACATTTCCCGTGAATATAATGCTAGACTTCTTCTAGATTATTCCATTCAAATAACATCAAGTACACATAAATAAAAACATCAGGTACACTTAAATCATACTGCTTAAGGATACATTGTAGGTGGTAAAACTGTAAAGAAAAAAAGGAAATAGCTACTGTAAAATTGAGATTATCTTTGGAAAAGAGAAGTAGAGATTATGACAGGGTCTGAATGAGGTTTTTAGGTTGATGGCTTTATTTTATTCCTTGATCTTGAAGGTAATTGAACTGTTCACTATGTAAGAAAAAATTGAGCTGTAAATTTCCACTTTATACATTTTCCTTTATGTATATTATAGTTTACAATAAAATGTGATTAAAATGCAAAATAGATGGTTAAAACATAATTCTCTAATATTTGGAATTGCTCTAATTATAGGGAAACACTTTTGCCTAGAATAAGGAAGTTATAAATGTACTTGCCAATGACAAGAGGTAGGCCTCAGTGACTGGTGGCTGAAAATTGTGATCACTGCCAGAATATTTTCGCTCATATTATGGTCTACATTTCACATTACTTAGTTTTTTGGGGGGTTACCAGAAATGGATGTCTTGGTGACAGTAGGAAGGGAGGGTTTTAATAAAACTGTGGATAGATTTCTCCCATTGACCTTCAGGGACAGAAAAACTCAGGAACCCTAGAATACATGTTGTAGTGTAAAAGATCGCACAGCAGCCTGAGTATGATTTCTTTTATGATGAATTAATGCAGTCTTTCTTTTAAATAGTAAGAATATATCCCTCACACAACCTCTGAGAAAATAGCAATGCAGATTTAAACACATATGAACCCGAGAGGATTCGATTTTCTTTCACACCAATCTCGTTTGAAGTCTGCCAATTAGATAAAGATCAAGAGCTAAAGTTATAACGGTGAAGTAGCTTCCTAAAATGAAAAAAACGCTTTTACAATAATCTGAATATTCATCGTGTATCTCCTGCTAGCTATTTTCTATGTGCATCCACTTACGTTATCTCATTCAATATTTATGATCGACCAATGGAATTGGAATTATTTTCTAAACTTTACAGTAGAAGATATTGAAACTCAAAGTGTTAAGTATCTTCTGTGGCCATACACTAAGGAATTGGAATGTTCAGATTTTAAACAGTTCTTTTAATCCTAAAATCATTTGTTTTTGTGTCTACCTGCCACTTTTAGATACTATGTTACCAGGGTTTATCAGTCATAGTACAATTAGGAAAACATAAATCCTGTCATTTAGTGCAAAAACGTAGTTTTATATGGGAAGCTAGTCTCAGATTGTTAGAAGAGCTGACAAAACAACAGGGAAACGGGAGATAGTCCAGAGGTTATCAAACACAAGAAGCTGCTACCATTACTAGGGCTAGAGGGACAATAGAAGGAACTGAGGTTATTGGAGTCCAGGATCTGACTTCCTTTGACAGGAGCTGCAAACTTACGGGGGGCAAGGTGGGGGCTGTCTGAGGAGCTGCACAGCTGGCTACCAAGCGGAATCTGGCAACATCAAGGGGAGTACTCATCTAGCAGGAGCTGGAGTCATAGAATGAGCTGCAACGTGGGAGCTGGGACTGCAGAGGAAAGTGTGGCCTTGCAGGAGCTGCAACCACAGAGTTGCTGTCTGCGCTGATAAAGATACCTCCAGAAGCAGGGGCACCTGGGTGACTCAGTCACTTGAATGTCAGACTCTTGATTTCGGCTCAGGTCATGATCCCAGGGTCATCGGAATGAGCCCTGCATCGGGCTCTGCACTGACAGCGCAGAACCTGCTTGCAATTCTCTCTCTCCCTCTTTGTCTCTGTCAAAATAAATAAATAAACTTAAAAAACGAGATACATCCAGAAGCAAAGAGAGAGAGGAAGACAAACCTTGGCTTCTTACCTCCTGTCTCCAGCCATTGCCTTCCATTGGTGGAGCCTAAAAGGAACCAATTTGTCAAGGATCTGAAAAATGTAGTTTGCAGAAGTCTTTGGTTGTGATTTGTGATATAGAAGAGTGCAGAGCAAAATGGGAGAGGTGGTCTGAGTAAAGAGGAAAGTTGTCACATCACAAGGTTAACTTTCTAGCCTACCTCAAATTAACCCAGCCCCCAGAGAAGATGGTGAATAGAAATTACCTAAAGTAGCCAAGCAGGCTTGTGTTAGAATAATTAATTTAATATGCAATATTTATTCTGTTTCCCAAGAAAATAAATCATCTTGTTACTTGAATAAATCCATACTTGCTATTTCAGTTAGTAAGAAATCTAAATAAATAGCACTGCACAAAAAGGAATGATAAAGCAAGCTGAAATGTAACAAGCAAAGAAAGATGCCTGCTATCATAAAGGATTGATTAAAAAGCATGAAGTAGACGAATAAGAAGAGTCTAAAAATAAGGCTATATCTTAGCATTGCCTGTTAATGTTCACAAGGGACATTGATTTGAATGATAATTCCAATTGTTGGTTTTGCTACTGTCTGAATAGTGCTTTCAGAAATCAATTCTTTTGTTATATAAAGTAGCAGCTTATAATTAGAGGGGGAATTCACATTTGAAACAAAAGAATTGATTTCTAATTCTAGGTGGTGGAAAAAATAGATCGCACCAAGAAATTCAAGACAAAAAACAAAAAGAAAGAAAAGAAAAAAGAAGTTGTGAAAAATAAATGCAAAATAAATGGGGAAAATATGCGGCTGGTATTTCATTATGACACATAAGTGATACAAAGTTTGTTTTCTTTCCTATTGTTTTTTCATAATTATCCATACTGATAAAATCCAGAAAGAAGAGGATATCAGAAACATCTGGCAAACATTTTATACATAATTTTCCTTACAAGTACCTAGCCAGGACTATCTAATAGAACTTTATGAGATGACAGAATAATTCTCTATGTGTTCCAGCACAGTAGCCACTGGCCTCATGTGGCTATTAAGCACTTGAAATGTGGCTATCATGACTGAGGACCTAAGTTTCAACTGTGGTTTAATTTTAATTACTTTTCATTTAAATTTAAATAGTACATAGAACCAATGACTACATTTTGGGGCAGCACAGAGCAATGTCATTGTTCAAACTTGATAGAAAAATGTTTTCCCTCCACAAAGGGTAACTTCAAGAAGGACAGTTTGGGAGCACCAAGGTAAAAAGGTGATTCCTTTCTACCAATCAGAAGAGCTAAATTATCCCTGGTGAGTTCACACCCAAATTTTCTGCATATTTATGAACCCTCTAAATTGATAGTTATTCTATTTAGAATTCTATTTAGAATTATAGAGCAGACACCTCTAGGGCTAGGATGGGCAATTGTTACCTATTTTATTTCCTTTAGTGTCTGCTAGGAAGCTATGATAAAAACTGAGGACTAAATAAATATTTTCTAAAAGCATTTTGAAGAACCCAGAACACTCCATTAAAATCTATAGTGGGAAACTTAAAGCAAAATGAAACTAAAATATAAAAGTTCCTTTCTCCATTCATTCCATTCATTTTCATTCATTTAGGCTCAGCCACTTCTCACCATCTCCACTGCTGCAACGTTGGAATCATCATCTCTTGCCTGGATTATTGCAACAATTTCTGAACTGGTGTTCTGTTTTTACCCTTCCCTCCTTACGGTTTCCTCTCCATACTGTGGCTAGTGTGATATTTTAAAAGAAAAGTTAGGGGCATCTGGGTGGCTCAGTTGGTTGAGCGTCTGACTCTTGATTTCAGCTCAGGTCATGATCCCAAGGTTGTGGGATCGAGCCCTGTGTTGGGATCTGTGCTGAGTGTGGAGTCTGCTTAAGATTCTCTTTCCCTCTCTCTCTCACTCTCTCTGTCTCTCCCCAGCCCGCCTTTCTCCTCCACCAGCATGTGCTCATCCTCTCTAAAATAAAATTGAAACACTACCACCACCAAGAGTTAGATCGTGTCACTTCTTTGCTAGCGACTCTATTTTATTCAGAGTTAAAGTCAAAATTTACAATGGACTTTGAGGCCCTACATAGTCTCTGCCCGCCATTTCTCTGATCTTACCTTCATGTTCCTCTCCCTGTTCACTCTGCCCCAGCTAAATTCTTTGTTGTTACTCACAAATGTGAGGCATCCTCTGGCCTTCAGGCCTTTGCACAAGCTGTTTCCTTCGCCTCCAACATTCTTCAGCCCGACTACTGTCTATCTTCTCCATGACTGACTGCTTCCTTTCCTTTGAGTTTTTGCTCAATTCTTGCTTCCTCAAAGATGCTGCTCTGACCACTCTATTTAATTCTGCCCCTTGTCCTCAGTACCTCCCAGAACTCCTGATTTCCCTAACCTTGTTCTTCCTGGTTTCCCTTTTTCTACAGTACTCATTAGCTTTAAGATGCTAGAGCATTTACTTATCTACCATGTTTATTTTTCACTGTCTACTTTCCTCCAGTAGAATATAAACTCCAGGAAGGCAGCAAATGTTGCCTGATTTGTTCACTGATATACCCCAAACACCTGGAAAAGTGCTTAACATACAATAAATACTTTATAAAAGCATATTAAATATATTAGCAAATGTTTATTAACATAGATGACAGTATGTATCTATGCTAATATATATATAGAATGATTTTAAAGAATTAATCCTTTGTGAGTAAATATCTTTGATTGTTAATGTAACATGGAAATTGTCATGTCAGAATTTTCTAAATGAAATGTCATAAAGCTTCTTTAGTAAATGTTAATTTGTTTCAGAGTGTTTTAATAGTGATATAAATTCCTAGATGTGTTCAATTGGGCTAAGATAATGTTATTAGAGAAAATTCTAATTTTCTTGATGCCCAAGTCCTTCCATCTTTAATTTTAATACTTACAGTGCTTCATTAAAATGCATGCTGTATTTAATTTTCCAGGAAATTTCAGAGCATAAAAGAAGTATGTGTATTCAGAACAATTTCCAGTTAAACTAGTTGAAACTTTTAAAATGTAAGCCTGTTCCTTTTTAAAAAGAACTTTTTTCTTTTTCTTTTCTAGATGTGAGACTGCTCTTGGCATGCTTGCATGGGTCACTGTAGCTCAGAATACATAGTCAGAATGCCTTTAACCTTTGCTGGGCGTACCTAGTTCCTAAACCCATTATCACATTCTGTGCCCTATCTAAGTTGCTGATATTGATTTCAAAACCCCAAAGCAGATCTAGTATTCTCATAACATTTGACCACTGCTGACAGCTGTGGGAGGAAAACTTGCTGTTTTTAGAGATTCTGCTTCAGTGTACACATCCCATTTTCATCCCTCCTTTCTTAAAAGAATTATATTACTGACAAATTTAACTTTGAGCCCATAATAAGCCTTGGAATATTTTTCTGGCAACTGCTTCAGAGCTGGTTATTTCTGATTGTGTAGTCATGGAAATCATGTTTTATCCTTAAAATTATCCTATACTTATCAATGTTAAAATTAGCATGTTTTTCTCTCCTTCTACTTGTGAAGGTCAATTCTCCTTGTTGGAAAGGCTATTTCTCAACCTTTGTCAAAGCTGCTACTTCCAGCAAAAGTTACTCTCTACCATATCTCACCTCTAGTTCCACACGACTATAAACTCTTCGAGGACAAGGTTATGTGCCCTTCATTTTTGTATTACCTACAGAATTTAGCACATAACAGGTGCTCCATTCCAGGTAGCACCAACACAGCCTGGTCCCTCAATCTCTCTTACCTGGACTAGAGCTATAATCTTCTTGTATAGTCTCCTCACCTCATGGTTTCTGCATAACGACTTAAGTTACAGACATAGGAAATTACTTGTTACTAGCCTGAATATAACCTGTCCTACCTACCAAAACACATGCTATTTCATATCCCTGGAATGCCTTTCACTCGTATCTGCCTGGCTCAATCCTGCAGATCCTTGCAGATTCAATTCATTCATTAGCTCCTCTACAAAGGGCCCTCTGATGCCTCGGAGTGGGACTGTAACTTCGTAGTTAAGGGCTCAGACTCTGAAATCAGATGTCTGGTGTTGGTTTTTTTGCCTCTTTACTAGTTGAATAACCCAAGGATAGTTTTTTTAAACTTCTCTGTACCTCGGTTTCCTTAACTGTAAAGTAAAGAAAATAACAGCATCTATTTCATAGGCTTGTAAGGATTAAATAAGTTAATACATATAAAGAGTTCAGAATAGTACCTGTCTCATTATAAGTAGTACACAGATGTTAGCTTTTATTAGCAGTATAGTAGGTATGCTGACATTGGTCCCTTCGGCAGAGTTTAGTACATAATTTTATTATTGCTGTTTAATATTGATTTATTAAGATATAATGGACATATAACATTATATTAGTTTTAGGTGTACAACATAAATATTATTATGTATATATTGTGAAAGGATCACCACAGTATGTCTAGTTAACATACGTCACCACACATAATTCCAAATCAATCTTTTTTTGTGATGAGAAGTTTTAAGGTCTTCTCTCTCTCCCTTCATATATACAATACAGTATTATTAACTGCAGCCACCACATTACATCCCTGGGGTTTATTTATTTTATAACTGGAAGTCTGTACCTTTTCATCACCTTCACTCATTTTGCCCACATCCTACCCTTTGCCTCTGGCAACCTCCAACCTGTTCTATCTGTGAGTTTGGGTTTTGGGGTTTATTTTTGTTTTTGTTTTTTAGATTTTTAACACAGATTATTAATTATTTTAGCCTCTTGACCAAAGCATGAGATCAATGAGGTCAGGTACTTTTACTCAGTCATCAGCTGGATCTACAACAGTACTGAACGTTCAATATAGCACAAGAAATATTTTTTACAATGACTGAATAAATAACTGAATTATCTTTTTAATGAAACAATCAACATCTCTAATGATTGGTTCCTAATACATGCCCAAGGAATTCATGAGAATCTGAAAGTATCATGCCTAAGGAGCTGTGTCGATAGTCATCTTTCATCAGTTTCAAGAGCTGTGCTAGTTGCTGTACTCAATATAATGTTTTCTTCTGAACCAACCCTATGAAATGGATGCTATTAAGATAGGAGGAAGCTGAGACACAGAAGAGTCAAGTAGTTTTTTCACTGGCATTGAGAAACTCAAGAATATAACAAACACCTTGTTTCCTGACAATTCCACATTAATTCAACTGGCCATTCTACTTTCACATTTAATACTAGAAAAATAAAATTCTTTAATCAGCAATGTTTCATATTGAAAGTGATACTTTTTGAAGTATTATTTTAATATTTCTGGATTATAGTCAACATCTGATGTATGCAAGCAACTTCTATTAATGTCAGTGGAAACACAGGGTGTTTGAGATATTTCATTTTCCTGATGAACTGTGTTGCATGAAAACACTAATGCTGAAATAAATTACTTTAGACAATTGGGGCCTTACACCTCATCTGTGTTCATGGTCCATGCTCCATGTTTAGAAACAACATGTTCCTTTGACCCTTAAAGATTTTATTTTATAGTAATTTATTAACTCCATTTTATTATAACCAAAAAGCCACTACTATTGCAACTTAAATTAATCACTAACATTTAGCTATTAGTAAATTATCTCAAAATTATCCAAAGATATAAAAAAAGATAAGTGGCATGGCATGTTTATTCATTCATTAATGTAACTCCTTGGAAAATCAGACATTTTTTTCCTGCTGAATCTGAATGAGGAAGCATGTGGCCCCAGGAGGTGCTGGCAGCTATACTGATCCTCAGATTAAGGAAAAGAAACTGCCAAACAGATACAGAGATACCAGCTAGATCAGGTGGGCTGCATGTGCCTAAAATCACTTCTATGAAATTAAATAGAGGAGAAATTAATTGGGAGAATGTTAATAGTTCACAGAATCAAAGCGAGAATTGGAGAACCATGCTCAGGAAATACGAAAAAATAGGATGGAAAGAGTTGAGGAATATTACAGAAAAAAAATCTGATCTTCAAATGTATCTGATGATATGGTTTACCATCTCTGTCACAATGCATAGCCACCATAGCTAGATGTGGACAACTAAATAATGTAACTCTTTTTTTACTTCAGGTCACCAGCTCAAGGTACACAATCCTGGATGACAGAATCTGAATGTTGATTCCTGTCCTCTGACCACTAGGAAGTGGGAAGACAGTAGATTTTTGCCTCTAAGCTTCTGTTATTGAGAATGCTCTATCACCTCCTGAAAAGCAGAGTAGGGTTCCCCAAAATGAGAAAGGCTCTTCATTTTCTGAGAAGCCAAAATGACAAACGACAAGTGTACATTCTGCAAGGTCCCATATATATTGTTTGAAACTGAAGGCAATCAGAATATCCTCCCCCAAATTATGCCACTTTGGCATAAAGGTTATTTGGAGCTGAGGGGAACTGACAACCGACAAATGCAGGAAGAGTTCTCTACCCTCCCTTTATCCTCCTAAAACCAAGATATGAATTTCCCTTGTAGGAAGGTGTTCCCTCCCACAGCCCCAGTGTCAGGGAGAGAAGAGGGACTCTTATCATCAAAGACATTAAGGTGAGTGTGCATAAACAGACCTTACTAGAATAGCCTTTATTTTTCATTATATCACTCATATATTTCCTAGTAACTTCTCCATAATTGATTGTCCCTTGAAATCTAACTGTCTTTACCTTGTTAAAAGGGTATGTAAGCCCCCAAGTCTGCTTCTTAGAATTTCACTTCTTTTCTCTGAACTTCTGTGCATGTAAATATTAATAAACCTTATGTGCCTTTTTTCCTGTAAGTCTATTATTGGTGTAATTAACAAGGCCCCAGGCACAGAACCTAACAGAGTAGAGGAAAATTTTTTCCTCCCTGATAAGACAACATGTATAGCCTCACCTAAAGCTGTTTTCTTCTGTACAGTGTGATAACATGATTTATTAGATTGACCATTTGGCTTAAGTCAGTTTGTTTCAAATAAATCTGTTGATTTCAACCTAAAGAGTTCTTATTAGTACTCAGGGTTTCTAAATTTTCTCCACTGTGGGGTCCCTATTCCAGAGGTCTAAAGAGCACTCTAGCTTAGCTTTGAGGAATGAGGCTCCACTTCTAATTTTTTAGTAAGATTATCATTATCTAGCTATATATTGTTACCCAGTAAAATTATCTGCTTAACGAGATTTCCTCATGTCATTGTCTGGGTTTGCCATTAGCATGTTCTCTCCATCTTTGGGCATATGCCACCCAGGACCAACACAGAACTTCAGATGGCAGCAATCACACTGAGCATTCAGTTTCAACCCATGGGGTACATGGCCTATGAGATTAGCTGAACATGGCGATCCTGACACCATCCCTGAATATTCGATCACTATTTGGATTATTTTTACATGGTTCTTTATAAATTATTTCATGTTGTTTATAAATATTTATCTAATTTAATTCAAAATTAAATTTAAAAAAACTTGTGAATAAAAGTAGAGTCACAAATTAAAGAAAAGATGATTAGCTTCATAAAATAGAGTTATTATTTTTTTCTCAGTTTTACAGCACCCAACCTGCAAAGGGGAAGTGGTCATGCACCCAGGAAAAGTTGTCCATATATTAAAACCAAAACAATTGCTTATAGGAAGCAAAACTATTCATGGAACTCAAACTAGATATAATTCCTGCATTGTTCACTCAGATCCTGAGAGAAAGAGACACTGAGACAGATTAAACAAGGCAGAGATCTATTCGGGGAAAATTATCTCTTTGGGCCAGAGATCTATTTGGGGAGAGAATTGAAAGAGGCTTGGAGAACTATCAGATCACCATGCAATTTCAACTCCTCTGGAGGACAGATGGAAGGATGGAAGATTGAGCAGGAAAAATCTTGGATGCAGTTCAATTTCAAGAAAGTTTCAGCAAGGCTGATGGGTAGTCCTTGAGCCAAAGTTGCTCCTTACAGATGTCCCGTGCAAGAATATCCCTGATTTAGTATCCCTGCTGCAGGCCATCATTGGCTAGAAGCAACCTGTGAGAAGCGCAGTGATGGATTCAGAACTCAACAGCTGGGCCACCGATCAATTATACTCCCTGCAGTAAGAGATGTGTGAGCAATGTTTTCATGGCTGCCACATCCCCACCCTCATTTTGATCAGTCTGAAAATAGAATGACTACTAAATGTAAATGATTTACTTGAACTGAGCCTGAAACTTTATGTACCTTGGAAACTGACACTTCCCAATTATTTTAACCTTCATGACCAGCTGAATTTGCCCTTACTCTGATTATACTGGCAATGAGTTTTATAAATCTTGAAAAATGAGAATCCATGCCCCATGGAACTGGCATTCTAGTGAAGGTTGTAGACATGTCAGCTATGAAATATAACACAAGGTGAAAGGAAATGAGGGTTTAATAAAGGTGTAAACAATGTATTGTGTAGGGGTAGGGAGGAATGGGAGATTTCACAAGAGTTGGCATTCATAAGGGACTTTACAGGTGAGTAGTGTTCCTATGCAGATTAACTGAGAGTAACCCAATTATTTGCATTTATTGTATGAAGTAATGAGGGCTAATGAGTTAATGTATATTTGCAGTTCTCAAGCTTTAGTGCACATCAGAATCATCTGGAAGTCTTGTTAAAACACAGATTACTGGATCCACTCCAACCCCCAGAGTTTCTGATTCAGTAGGTCCGGGAAAGGAGCCTGAGAATTTGTAGTTCTAACAAGCTCCCAGGTGCAGCTGATATTGCTGTTCTCAGTAACACACGTGGAGAACCAAAAAAGTAATACCAGAATAGCAGAGTTTTAGAATACGAGTTACCTAAATAATTGCTTTCATACTTTTCTCTCTTTAATTAACCTTGAATGTGTCATCATAGGATTATTGTTAAAAGTACAGGAGCTTTTATATTGAGCAAGCATAGGTTTAAGCCTAGGCTTGAGATAGAAATTCTTGGGCTTGTTTTCTTTTTGTTTGTTTTGCTGGATTCATCACCTCCCACATTCCGGGACTTCTGCCCCTATAGTTTTACCTTTTCCAAAAAGTTACATAAATGAATCAATATAGTGTGTGTAGAATTTGGGGCCTGGCTTCTTTCACTTACCAACATGCATTTGACATTTATCTATGTTCTTGCAAATGTCAGTATTTCAGTAATTTGTATTGCTGAGTAGTATCCCATTGTATGCATTACCACATAACGTTTATCCATTCACCAGGTTAAGGGCATTTTCATCATTTCCAAATTTGGGGAGTATAAATAAAGCTTCTGTAAATTTTCAGAAATATAATTATTTCACTTAGGTAAATATCTAAGAGTGGAGTTTGTGGGTCATGTGACAAAAGTATGTTCAACTTTATGAGAAACTGCCAAACACTTTTCCAAGGTGGCTGTACCCTTTTGAATTCCCACAGCAATGCATGAGAATTCTAGTTGCTACATATCTTTGCCAGCATTTAATATTGTCAGTTTACTATTTTTTATTTTAGCCTTTATAATAAGCATAGAGTGGCGTTTCACTGTTGTTTTAATTTAAATTTCCCTGATTATTAATGATGTTGATATCTATTCACATACCTATTTGAATCCATATACCTTCTTTGGTCAAATTTTGCTTTAGTGTTTTTAACATAGATAACTTCTAACAGTCTACTCTCAAGTAATATTATATCACTTCACTTACAGTATAACCATAAAATAATAGAATTTACTTTCCTTCTGTCCTTTGTGTTATTGTTGTCATACAGTTTATTTTTACATCTGTTAAAATATCACAAAGCACTGTTACTATTTTTATTTAAATCTTCAATTACCTTTCAATGTAATTTAGAATATAAGAGAAAATCATTTTTTATTTACTCACATATTCCTCATTTCTGGTGTTTAATTCCTTTGTACAGATGAAAATTTCTATGTGGTTTACTTCACTCTACTTGAAAGACTTCTTTTAAAATTGCATGTTTGTTGGTGATGAATTAGTTCACTTTCTATAAATATTCGAATAAATATTTCACTTTTATTATTGAAATACATTTTCACTGGTTATACCATTCAAGGTTGATTGTTATTTTAGTACTTTAAAGATGTTGTTCTACTATCTTCTCGTATGTACTATTCCCTAGAAAAAGTCTGTTGAAATCCTCATATTTGTTCCTCTTTGGAAAAAGCGTTCTCCCCTCTTTATCACTGATTTTAAGCAATTTCATTATGAAGTGTGTTGGTGAAGTTTTATTAATTTCTTTGGCTTGGGTTTGATCCTTTTAAATTTGCTTTTAAGCTTTGTTAAGCAGATCCCAAGAAGCCTGTGGTCTAGGTATTATTTTGACCCTAAAGTGAGCCAATACCCTTCTGCACAATGCACCTAATTCTTCACATAGTATGTTTTTCTACTTAGGTTGGTGAGGGCATCAATAATTTCTGCTCCAGTTGAGCCTGGAGATTTTTATGCCTGTTTCTTTAAGGCTCTTCTTTCCTTGGCTTCAGGTAGCTTCCTCACACAAATGTTCTGATAAATACTCATATGAAGACTCAGAGAGAGGGGCCTTCAGAGAAGGGGCATTCTGCAGATGTCAGCTTTCTCTTTCTGCAACTCTCTTTCTCCTTTACTCTGCCCTGTGAACTCTAGATACTTTGATCTTCCCAAATTCCCAAGTTCATCTCTTCAATTCAGGGACACTGCGGTCCTCACCTTGGTTTTCACTACCCCGTGCTCTGGTCTGAAAACTCTCTCCAGGTGTTATTCTGGGTGATCATAAAACTCACTTAATTTCTTTCCCTCTTTCAGAGATCATTGTCCTGTGCTGCATGTTGTCCAACATCTGAAAACAAATGTTTTATACTTTTTCCACATTTTGAGTTGTTTAAGGCAGAAAGGTAAATCTGGTCCTTTTTTCCCCTCTATCTTGACTGGAAGCTTAATTGTTTTATTTCTTTTCTATTTTACTTTGTTATTTTCTGTAATATTTGTAATAATATTTACTTCACCAGTTTGTTATAAGAATTAAATAATTTAATGTATGTAAAAAACTTGGCACAGTACCTGTAAAAGTAAACTTAATCTCTTCACTTCTATTTGTCAATCTTAATGAAATCATATTTTTACTATTTAATAAAGAATTCAGATTACTTCCAAGTTATCCAAGTTTCCAAGTTATGTTTATTTGTTTATTTTGAAGAGAGAGAGAGAGAGAGGGAGAAAGAGAGAGAAAGAGAGAGAAAGAGAGAGAGAGAGAGAGAGAGAGAGAATACCAAGCAGGCTCCACGCTGTCAGCACAGAGCCTGATGCAGGGTTCGATCTCACGAATTGTGAGATCATGACCTAAGTTGAGATCAGGAGTCAGATGCTCAACTGACTAAGCCACCCAGGTGCCCCCAAGCTATCATTTAAAAAAGCATAAATAAGTTGTTCCACATTCGAAAATGTGAAAATCTGGGTAATTGAAATATTATTTCAAAAATGGTAGATGATAAACTTTAAAAATTGATTTCCAAATAATGAGACCCCTCCTATTGAATGCTGGCCTCTAGAAAGATATTATTACATAAGCATATTTTATAATCATTGATTTTTTAATATTCAAGGAATCCAATTTTTATCCTTCTACTTTCTTTAAAAGGATTATATTCTCCTGAGCTTTTATTTAAGTCCATAGAAACATCTGCACTCCCATTCTTAGGTCTTTGCACTTAATGTTGTCTCTGCTCAGACTGTTCATACAACCCCTGTCCATCTACTTAGTGTCATCACTACTTTTCTACCTGATCAAGGTCTCCTCCCCTGAGAAGCCTTCACTGGCCATTATAACTAAAATATCACCCACCACTCATGCTGAGCCAACATTCTATTTTTGGGGGATCCACGTAAGAATATGATATTTTCTCATATATGTAAGAGTATAGTGCATTACACATATTTGTGAACCACACATACACACACATACACAGACACACACACATTTAATTTGTTGTTTGTTTGTCCCACTAGAAAGTAAGCTCCTTGACAGTAGAAATAGTTTTTGATGACCACTTTACTCCCAGGGTACAGAACAGTGAAAGACACAGAGGAGATATATTCAATTAATATTTATCAAGTGAATGAACAGATGAAGTAAAAAGTGGATGATATACTTCATTACCAGAAACTTCATCACCAAGACTTTCAGCAATATAGAATACATATCTGTTTTCAGTGGCAAGGCAGGCATTCCTCTAAACAACTCCTTGTTAGAAATAATCTAGATATGCTGGATAAATATGACCAACAGGTACTCAATCACATAGCTGAGCTCTCAGGAAACTAAGGGAAATCCCTAAGAACCATGCAAAAATGAAGAGGAGGCTATACTATTTGGAGGATTGTTAGCCTTTCTTAGTATCCAAGACACTTGCACCTCCACAGATGGAGAAACAGAAGGAGATAAGTCATTGGTTCCTAGCAAGGAATGAAACAAGGAATAGGAAAAGGTGGAAGAAAAAAGACCCCAGACCAAGTCAAGATCTATACCTTCAGTGAATGTATGAATTAAATAAAAACCAACCTCTTATCGAAGACCAATGACAAGTAAAATGATCTATCTAGGATTGGGATCTGGGGGAAAAAAATTTTAAAGGTTGCACCGAGATTTCACACCTTCATTCCTGACCTCACTTAGGATACAAGGTCCTATTTTTGGTACCCACATAGTTCATAACACTCCATGCCACAAAATTAACTGGAACGCATTGCTAAGTTGGTAGTAACTTGAGTTACTTCACAAAGGTAAACACATTGCCTTTCTGGAAGAAGGTAATCTCAAAAAAGGAGCCATAGTCAGTCCTCATATAAAGATTCCCTGAATTGAAGCTCAGAACTAAAGATTATGTAGCAGGAAAAGAAACAAGGTATCATAAGCACAAGTGAGGAGGGAAGAAAAAGACAGATTTTGATGATGAAGAAATTGTGATCTTAATATTAGCAGGTAAAGTTGATAAAAGAGGTGTGTGTAAAATGTTTAAGGAAATAAAAATGAGAACTTTCTGAAGATAATTATCACATTTGGGAATCACAACCTAAACTATACAAAACAGTATTCTATTTTGTTAAGGGATATATAAATACGAGAATAAGAAAATTGAAAACATTATTATAAACACGAAATTTAGGATAATGATACCTCTGTGAAGGAAGTAGAGACAGGGAGAAGGAAGAGTTGTGTGATCTCAGGTGATACCTGAATAGAGGCATAATTTGTATTTTAGGAGAACTGATTTAAAAAGCCAGTATTAATATTTCCCAGTTGATCAGGCATAATTTTTAAACTGTGGTATACCTTTTGGAATTGCATTCAGTTATTAAAAAATTAGATCATGGACAGAAATATTCAAACTTTTCTAAAAGAATTTTGAGTTGCATAATGATTGTAGCTATCTTACAATTTTTACAGTCTCTTTCTATCTCAGTTGACTGCGACAATGTTGTTAAGGGTCTCAGGCATTCAAAGTAGCTACCGTAACCTTTTGCACATTCCCAATCCTCATGACCACCTTCATTTTAGGACCATAAGTGATATGTAGATAGAAAAAGATGGACAAATCACAATTGAGCAGCATGATAATCATCCTAAGTAAGATTTATGTAATCTGGAATTGGTCAGAACCTGCAAATCAAAATGGTTCTATTAGAACTACTTTAATATTTCATACATATTTGACTTGAAGATAGAATGAAAATAAGATTTACTGGGTGGCAGATGGGTTACTATATCAGCTCATACTAGAACCAAGGTGCTCAAACATAACTGTCCATTAACATCATTTGAGGAAGTTCAAAACATACTGATGCCTGGGCCCTACTCCTAGGGAATTCGACTGGATTGGTTTGGACTAGAGCCTGCGCAATGTTAAAAACTTCCCGTATGATGCTAATTTGCAATGAGAACTGCTTTCCTCTAGGAAAGCCATTATAGCCGTGGACTTGGCACATGCATCTCCATGAAACTCTGAGAAAGGCACTGAAGTTTCAGGATCAATTTAGCATTCTGAGCGGCCATTGTCAACTGCTCTGATTAGCCTGAAACTAGTTTGAAGCCTATTTGTTATTTCTGCCAAGAGCGGCAGGGACAGAGGTAAAAGAATTAGGAATATAGGATATTTGTATCCAATATAAAGGGATACATTCTTATCCCTTTCTGTTCTGGACTCATATATTCAGATATGAGTTTAAGTAACCTATTTCAAATTTTTGGACATTCTAGGATTCAATATAGTTTGTAATATACTCACTTAAAAACATAATTTTATGCTATGAAAGATAAAATCTTAGAGTAAAAATGAAGATAGAGAACTGAGATTAAAAAGAGAACATATGACATTATAAATAGTGTGTTCTGTGTGTGTTTACCTTTCCTAAATTAAATAATAAAGACAACACAGTAATAAATTAAATCACAGTGTCATTCACCAAAAACAAATGAATAATTATATCTACACTCTACATTTAGCTTGTCACTGTGTACCTGAAAATACGAATGTTCTATTTCCTCAGAGTAGGAGGAATAATAGAGGTGAGGAGAGACACAGAGAGGAAAATTAAGGGAGAAGAGTTTTACCTTTGGAAAAAAAAAATCTTAGTTCTGAATAAGACATTTCTCATTATTTTTATCTTCACAGAAATTAAAACTAAATTCCAAATTCGATACAATTTTATACCAGTGCACATTCATTTGCTCAATTAACAACTTATATTTAATGGAACAAAAAGGCCTAATGAATAAAATGGTATTGGACTATAGAGCAAAAATATGCATAATACATTTTATTTTTGGTTTACTGGCTTCTGAATATGCAAGCTCTATAACTGACAAAACATGATCCCATGTTTATATTTTTGCCAAAAAAGGAAAGTGAATATTGTGACATGTATCTAGATCTATGCTGTCCAAAATGGTAGGCATGAGCTACATATGGGTATTTACATTTTACTTAAGTAAAATTAAATAAAATTTAAAAATCAGTTTGTCATTAGTATTAGCTACATTTCCAGTACTCAATAGCTTCATGTGATTTGTGACTACTGTCTTGGAAAGCTCAGATATCCATCATTTCCATCGTTACAGAAAACTCTATTGGATGGCACTGAATAATTCAAACCCTTCTAATGCTAGCATTTCACACATTATTCACTGTGTTATTTTAAGGCAAAATAAGTCCATTTATTTTTGGTGTTTATGATAATTGCCTAAGTTATGATCTTCATTGGTTTGTAGAAAATCACTGTAAGTATTTTCTTGGTAAAAACAATGTAAATATTAGGATAAAAGTAGACTTTTTAATATCAGATAATTATTTTAATTTCAGAAATCTGAGAAGTATGGTGTTTTGAAAATCTTTGACAAGGTAGTGTTAGATACTTTTTAAAAACTAAAAATTGCCACTAGCTCTTATTTTTCCTTTTCTCCAATTTCCAAGCCCTTTCATAATCCTTACCAAAGGCTTTGCTCTTTAATTTATAGTGGTTTTTAATAGTTAGGTGAAGCTTCTCTAAAATGCCCTGTTTTAATACTAGTTCTGAGAGTGAATTCCCCAACAATTAAATTCTTGCCCCCAAAATAAAAATAATAACTAATATGTATGAAGTGAATACAATGTGACAGACATAATCACTGAATATATATTATCCTAGTCTTCAAATTATTATTAATATTTTCCTTTTAAAATAAGAAAAAAATAGACTCAGAGAGACTGAATAACTTACATGAGATCACATAGCCTGCTCTTTCTAACTCTGAATCCCTTGAGTCTATTATGACATATAAACACTTTTAAGATGACTTTGAAATGTAGTACAAAATGTAAGCATTAATTCATTGATTCACTAATTGAAGCAACTAATTACTAAAATGTATTTCATTCATTCCTTTACTAGGATATATTAAGTGCCTACTATATGCTAGACACTCACTGAGCTCTGAGTGTAGAGCTGTGAACAAAACAAGACGAAGTCCCTGCCCTCATGAAGCTGGAGAAACTGAAATTTCAAGGAAAAGAAACTTGATTAGATCTGTTCAGTCATTTGCAAAAGAATAAAAAAGATAAGTACCAGCTTCTGAGATTCACCAATTAGTTGCTTGGCCATTTTCTCAATTCCAACTACTTGAAAGAATTTCATTATTCCACCACTAGATCCTGCATCAGCAGGGATGAAGATGCATATGTAGTTCTACAGAATGATGAGAACCTGGCCTACCATTATTTCAGAGCAAAGAGATTAAAAAAACTAGAACCACTGAAACCTTGAGTAAAAGAAACCAAATCAAGGAAAAAAATTTCAGCCAGTTTAAAGGTTAAAAGAAAACACAGGGACCAAAGATTTTCAAATTGCTTACAACGTTTTTTAGAATTGTAGATCATTTTATTTATCTAAATTGGTCACAACTACTCTGAAGTGACAATGACAAAAATGATTTTTATTTTATTTTATACATACTTCTAACGTTAGAAAGACAGAGACATGATTAAGTTGACATGAAGACCAAGTATATCTTTAATTTGGGATGTAAAATTTTTCTAGGGGATTAAAAGTACACTTATCTTGATGAGCACGGAATTACTATATTGTACACCTGAAACTAATAGAACACTGTATGTCAACTATCCTGAAACTAAAATTTTGAAAAAATTAAGAAAAATTATCAATAAAAATGTTTTCTAGGCAACCATAATCTGAAGAATTCTAAAAAGATTGGTTTTACTTTTAGATTGTTTGGGAGCGGCTAATCATTTAAAATAATTTTGTTGCATGTATGCATAATTTTAGTTTTAAGAATAAAAGACACATTCATATAATAGTTGCCAGAATAACTAGATCTTTTGTCTACCTCAATATGCCAATTCCTGTTGGTTCATTTTGTTGTAAAATATTTTGTAAGTCATGAAGGCAAATCCAGGAAGCAGGCAAGAAAATACCAGCAAAATGCATCACCTTGATTCATATATTTATAAACACTCTTCCTTGGGGAAATGCATTGCTGTAATAAAATACTTTTAAAGACATTACCTCTGCACTAGGAATAATTCAAGAATACAGTTATGTACTTAGTTGGAAAGACTGTGACATATACTGTAATCTTATATTTTTCTCATCAATTCAAGATCTAAATATTTATGAATAAGGATTTATGCAGCATCTGCTAGTAAATGTGCACTCTGATACATTTTTGTTCCTCAAAATTTGAAGAAATATGAAAAAAATCCTAGGTAACACTTCTGCCGAGTGAGATCAATTCATTGACACATTAGTCTATGAAGCAAAGTGACCATGCATTATTAAAGAATTTTCCACATTCTATGAGACTTAGGTCTCCCCTGGGTTTAGGTATAAATAATACGATTTATTTTTTCAAGATGTCAGGAAATAAAATTTGAAAGGGTCACTCTTCATTTTAGTAGTTGGAAAGATGTGATTTCCAGATATTCGTTTGTTCCTAGGAAAATGTATTTCATCACATTTTAAAAATGTATCTTATCGCCACCCTGAAAAATACACAGGAAGAAATTATCTAAATTATATTTATTCACAAAAGAACTCTAACTAGAATTAACAAACACAAATAATCCTAACATTTTATAAAAACAATCTTAATAAAATAATTCTTAGGGGAGAAAGCCATTTTTTTTTGTTGAAACATTCAATTAAATATTTTGGCTATGCTAATTGATAGCTGTGTTTTTAAATTAGTGCTCATAATGCAAACACCTGCAGCGCTTATATTTGCGGGATTCTTCAAGAATAACAGTTCCCTAACATTTACCTTGAACTCATATCTACCAGCGATTTTCGCCTACACTGAAAACACCCTTTTCTGAAGCAGCCAGAAATGGGTGACTGGTTATTTAATCAAGAAGTCCAACACAGAGGAAATAACAATGGTCATTACATATATAAATAAATAAATAAACAAATAAATAAATAATAAATGCATACTTTACGTATACTTTAAAATGTTCATTTTGCTTAAATATCAATATATTTTAATTTACAATGCTTCATTTTAACTTTAATATACTTTCATTTACTTTTTTGATGTGATGCCAAGACTGTTTCTTTTTCTTTTCTTTTTCTTTCAGTTCGATTTTGCAAATGGAAGTTACAGAGTTATATGCTTCATCTACACATTTTACTTGTAGGGTATTTTTATTATTATTCATAAAGTGGAAGCCCAAAGACACTTGGGAAACACTTTGTGTAAAAAATATTTCTAGAATATTCTTCCGATTTTTTACAAAGCACCTTTCTACATACAAGTGGCTTGTAGTAGCCCACTTTTATCAAGTGTTAGCCAAAGATTTCGACATAGGTTTTATAGACAAAAACGTGTTTCAACACTTAAATTTTTTGTTTGCTTCACATTGAATTCAATTCTACAATTAAAACAAGTAAAAATGGCACAACAAACTTGAGGGGATAAAGCATAAATGCCTCTTTGATAAGCAAATAACTCAATTGATTGAGATGGACGTTCAAAGGTATAGTAGAGAGTAGAATTGTAGCCACAAGCATTCAAGAATGTCTGTCTGTAAGTTTTATGGAAGTATTGAAGACAATTGTTCAATCCAGTGAATTAATGTGTAAATAGTGCTTAAGAGTTGTCTCTTGTAAAGTATACCAGGCATTCAACTAAGCACTTAAATGTTTGTGTATTTAATCCTCACGACAACGAGAAAACTTTGAGATACTATTATCTCACTTTTAGAAACACTGAGTCTCAGTGAAGTTAAATGCTTTACCCAAAGCTTCTGAGTTAATAAATCTCAAACTAATACTGGAAAGTTTTTCTAAAAAGTACTGTCTCCAATATAGCTTTGATTAAACTATATAATGATTAATAGTTATTTATTGGTTTCTGGCTGGTTTGGAATTCTTTAAAGGCAGAACCCAGTCTTTTTCATCATGGATCCCCAGTATGCAACACAGTAGATGGCCGCCACAAAACAGGTGCCTGGGTTCTCTAGGGAAACATTAACTTACTCAGATAGTAACATACTTGTTTGATCCTTGATCTAATTAGAGGATAGTTTTGAACAAAATAGTTAGGCTTTGTGTCTTGATTTTTTAAATCCTTGCAACAAAATTTAAGTGTGCAATACATTATTGTTGACTATAGATGCTAAATAAGGCAGATACAGTAAGACGAGTTCTACGTGATTCCACTTACATGAGTTTCGAAAATAGTCAGATTCATAAAATCATACACTGAAATGATGGTTACCAGGGCTGAGGGGAGTGGGAAATAGAGAATTATTAATCAGGAGGCGTAAAATTTCAGTTTTGTTTCATTTTAAATTTGGTGCAGTGGAGAATGTTGTTTCTTAACATTTTCTACAGCGAAGGATTTGCCATTTTTAATTACTTCTATAAGCTTTCTTCAGTTGTTATTTGTATAACATTTATTAAAACCTTAAATCAATGGCTTCTTGTACATAAAATGATCTTTCAGAAAATAAATTTGGTTTACATAATATAAATGAAAAAATAAAATCTCATCCTCTAAAATGATGCTATTATCTGATATAACTTCCTGATTTACTTTGATTTGTTTTCATGGAAGCTCAAGTTTTGAGATGAAGATGAAGTTATTAAAAGTTTAGTCAATATAAATTATACAACAGTAATGTATTTTTTTAAAGGTCACTCTAGGAGATGGGCTCTATGAATGTTGAATAGAGAAATGGAGACAGCACTAATGTTTAATTCTGCTGGGGATGACTGTGAGCATGCAAAACTCAGGGATGTTTTTATTTGATTGCTTTTAATCAAAAATAGCCAAAAAATATTTTATATGAGTAAGGATTATCTACTTCCCTTAAACATTGTAACCATATTATTATGAAACCAAGTTTCAGAACAAGTTCCCTCATAATAGAAACACTTATTAGCAAAGAGGCAAAAATGGTTCATACAGTCTATTCTGTAAACTTGATGAAGTCCTAGCTTTCTGTCATTTTAGGAGCTTTGCCCCCCTCCCTTTACAAGAAATATTGACTCAACATTGGACAACATCCCAGAAGTACGACCTAGTTACTCTATTGTCAGTATTATGCACTTCGAATCTTTCTAACCCAAAGGTAGAAAACAGCAATAGTTTACAAATAATCTTTGTCACCGTCCTTAAGGGTAGAAGCTACAAACATTGCTGGATTTTATGTCTGACTTATTCAAGGGTGGAGAGTGTCTCTATACTATTTTAGCCAATTCATGTAAGGTGAAAGCTTTTAGTTTCATTATCATCCATTTCTAACAGGTGCCATGTTAATTAATAAGCTAGTCACTAATTTAATCAATGGAAAACCATTTTGGCTATGATATGTGTGGTTGGAAAAACATATGGATATGACCAAAGACAAAGATAGTTAATGTATTTGTAAACATTGCCTCTGGAGGGAAAGATTTCCTCTTTTAAAAAGTGATATTTGACTCTCCCTGGAGCAGGGATTCTTAAGTTAGAATGTATAAACTGCCTATGCTGAATTATTTTTCAGCAAATTAGAGTCATCGTTAATTTTTTTTACTATCTTTAGGAATTCAGTTCCTAAGAAATGAAAAATAAGGGATAAATGCAGAGAAACTAAGCTCATTTATATCAACTATTTGTTTTGCTTAAAAAATTTTTCAAAGAGGAGCACCTGGGTGGCTCATTCGGTTGAGCATCCGACTTCAGCTCAGGTCACGATCTGGCAGTTTGTGAGTTCGAGCCCCACGTCTTGCTCTGTGCTGACAGCTCAGAGCCTGAAGTCTGCTTCAGATTTTGTGTCTCCCTCTCCCGCTTGCATTCTGTCTCTTAATTTTTTTAATGTTTATTTATTTTTGAGAGAGAGAGAGAGAGACAGAGAGCAACCGGGAGAGGGGCAGACAGAGAGAGAGACACAGAATCCAAAGCAGCCTCCAGGCTCTGAGATGTCAGCACAGAGCCCAACACAAACTCACGAACTGTGAGATCATGACCTGAGCTGAAATCAGAAGCTTAACAGACTGAGCCACCCAGGCATCCCTTGTTTTGGTTTTTATGTATAGATGCATGTTTCTTATATAGACTTAATGCATTAATTCACAATATCACTGCCTTAACCATAATGTTCCTCTGTCTGGAACAAGTTACATGATATTTGACAGATGCTTTGACTGGAGTGGTGAGGGAGGATGTAGATGCCATCTAAAGAGTCTAATCAAAGAAGTCATATTCTAGAGATTAATGGGAAATATATGTCTCTCCCGCATCCCTGACACTTCGGCTTATTCAAACCACTACTCTTTTAATATTTGTTCAGATTTTTAAAGTTTATTGATTTATTTTGAGAGAGAGAGAAAGCGAGCAGGGGATAAGCAGAGAAAGAGAGGGAGAGAGAGAATCCCAATCAGGTTCCACACTGTCAGCACAGAGCCCCATTTGAGTCTCGATCTCATGAACTGTGAGATCATGACCTGAGCTGAAATCAAGAGTCAGCCTCTTAACTGACTGAGCTGTCCAGGTGCCCCAATATTTGTTCAATTTTTATTTGGGGGACAAGTTGATTGTTGTGTGCAAGCGTCAGAAGGGCAAATCTGCTTGTCTAAAGCCCTGCCTCTAAAATAATTATATGTCACTCACCAACATCAGTCAGATCATTGTTCATTGGCTTTCTGCTCTTTGTAAACAATCGAGAGATTCACTGTTACTTTTACAAGTCTCTTATAAGATGTGGAAAAAAAGGAACCCTTGTAGGTTAGTGGGAATGTAAATTGGTGCAGCCATTATGGAAAACAGTACGGAGGTTTCTCAAAAAATTAAAACTAGAACTACCATATAATCTAGCAATTCCACTTCTGGGTATAGATCCAAAGGAAAGAAAAGCATTACTGCAGTACAGCTGCACTGTCATGTGCAGCCTTATTCACAGTAGCCAAGATATGAAAACAACCTAAGAGTCTGTCAAGAGACGAGTGGATAAATAAAATGTAGCATATATATATACAATGGAATATTCAGCTTTAAAAAAAAAGAAAAAGGAAATCCTGCCATTTGTCACAACACGGATAAGCCTGAGAACATTATGTTAAGTGAAAGAAGTCCACAGAAAGACAAATGCTGCATGACATGATCTCACTTATATGTGGAATCTAAAACAAACAAACAAAAAATGTGGAACTCATAGATAGTATCAGAGACTAGAATGATGGTTCCCAGAGTTAGAAGAAAGAAGAGTTAGAAGAGTTAGGGAAAAAGGGAAAAGCTGATCAAGGGATACATACTTTCAGTTATAAAATGATTAAGTCTTAGAGACCTAATGTATACAATGATGACTCTAGTTAAAATAATAATATATTATATACTGGAGATTTGCTAAGATAAGAGATCTCACAGTTCTCACTACAGAAAAACATGGTGCTGAGTAGATGAGGTAATGGATATGTTAATTGGTTTCATTGTGGTGGTCAGTTCACAGGGTATGTATACATCAAGGCATCACATTGTACACATTAAATATATTCAATTTTTATCTGGCTATCATTCCACAATAAAGCTGGAAAAAAATAAAGACGTTAAATGAAGGAGAATGAAAGAAAAAAAAGACTGTCACCCTCCCCCTTTTTTCTTGACCTGGGTTTTAATTTTGTTTTTATCGTGCCTGACAAAATATAGTTATCAGACGGTTTCTCGATTATGATATTTTAATAAAATACATTAAATGTAGGTTTGATGGTTGTTTCTTCTGCTTTTTATTTATTTATTTTTTAAGATTTATTTATTGATTTTGAGAGAGAGAGAGAGAGAACGAGAGAGCAGGAGAAGGGAAGAGAGAAAGGGAGAGAGAGAATCCCAAGCAGGTTCCACGCTGTCAGAGTGCGGCCCCATGTGGGGCTCCATCCCAGAAACCGTGAGATCATGATCTGAGTCAAACTTAAGACTTAGTCGCTCAACCCACTGAGCCACGCAGGCATCCCTGTTTCTTCCTATTAAAGTAATACTGAGCTCATAGCTTGAACTCTCCCATTTGTTCATCTCTCCTGGAGCAAGAACTCAAGCAGCAGGAAGTGAATCTAATTCAGTCTTTTCCTATGCTGTAACCCTTCACTAAAGAGATAATGAGAGAGAGAGACAGAGAAAGAGAGAGAGAGAGAGAGAGAGAGAGAGAGAGAGAGAGAGAGAGGCAAACCAAGAAACATACTCTTAACTATAGAGAACAAACTTATGGTGACCAGACAGGAGATGAGTGGGGGGATGGGTGAAATAGGTGATGGGGATTAAAGGGTGCACTCATTGTGATGAGCACCAGATGATGTATGGAAGTGCTGAATCACTATATTGTACACCTGAAACTAACACTACACTGTATGTTTACTAACTGGAAGTCAAATAAAAACTTAAAAAATTATTCTAAAGCACTCTAAACACAGGCAAAAGTAGACTTTTCTTCTACCACACTTTAATAGTCTCACTCCAAATGGCTTGTGAAAATAAAACATGCCCTGCAATTGTACTGAGTAAACTTCCAAAAAGGAGTTGTGAAAAATACATTTTCTCTAATTCTTTACATTTTCATTGACATTTTAGGTCTTATTTGTAATAGAGTTTCCTGCTGAGCACCTGCATGTCTAGCCTCAACTCAATCCAGGTCCAAATATAGAATATATATATATAATATTCATATACTTATATATATAATATTTATATATATATGATAGTCATAGGACATATAATAATAAAATACACACATACAAACATTTTTCCAGGAAAGTTTTAACATGCCTCAGCTTTTACGAATTTACTGATTGTTGGGGAGTCTTAGGTTTTTTTTCTTTAATATGAAATATGACTTTGGTAAATAACATGGCCTTTCCATTGAGAATGCAGGAATGCTGTGTCATAAGGATGAAATTATTAATGTGCATGAATAGTCCTTTTCTCGTTTTTCTTTGAGGTATATGAGACTATTCTATTTTTTTCTCCACTCCTTGAAGCTAAGTGTGGCAACATGACTATTGCAGTCAATGGGTTGTAGGCAGAAGTGACATGTGTCACTCCAGGGCATGAACATTTAATTGCTGGTACCAAACCCTCCAGGACTGTTACCCCTCCATCATGGCAAGTAGACAGGCACGTGTGAATGTGGAGCCCCCATCGGCCCAGCTGTCTAAATACGTGCAATTAACAGAGCTCCCCTACCAACCTGAGCGGTACATGTAGCATGTGAAAGAAATACATCTTTTCTGTTTCCAACTGAGATTTAAAAGACAAACAAAAAAATCAGAAAAAGAAGTAACAAAAATCAAACAGAACATGACTAAGGCTGAACTACCTACTTCTTACCATTTAATAAAAAACAAGGGAAAAAAAGAACTTAAAAAAGTCTTTTTTCTAGGTAGGGCGGAATCACCTAACTATGTAATATTATTTTAAAAAGTATTTTCTATAGCTGAAATAATTTCTCAATTAAATCAAAGTAGCTAAATGTAAGCAGAATGCTGGTTATTTCACACAGTGGTAAGGAAGTTCTCTATACATATTCAGCAGCAGAGACAATTCGAAAGTTATCTCTTCATAGAAAAGACACAGTGCTAGGATGTCAAAAGAAAATGACCAGAAATATTTTAGTCATTGGGGACAATAATAGAAATATATATTTTGTTGCAGCTCTTTTTGGCTGTGTCACACTGATTGAGAACTAAATTAAAATTATTTTTGCATTAAAAAAATGCTTAAGGGGTGCGTGGGTGGCTCAGTTGGTTAAGCAGCCGACTTCGGCTCAGGTCATGATCTCACGGTCTGTGAGTTCGAGCCCCGCGTCGGACTCTGTGCTGACGGCTCAGAGCCTGGAGCCTGCTTCAGATTCTGTGTCTCCCTCTCTCTCTGCCCTTCCCCTGCTCATTCTCTGTCTCTATGTCTCTCAAAAATAAATAAACGTTAAAAAAAATGCTTAAGATGTAATATGAGCCACCAAAGTTTATATTAAATTTTACCTAGTTCATTTATTATATACTTTTACTTTTCTTGGTAAGTTATTCCTGTCTGTGCTAAAATGAGTTTTACAGAAATGTTTAGATATATTCTTTTTCCTTAATGTATATCATTAAGATTACATTAATGTTATTTATTTTTTTATATTCATGTGATTTTAAAGTTAAGTTTGAACCACTGTTGAATATGAGAAATTATTTTTTTTCTTTCCTACAACCTCCTTTCTGTCTATTCTCTCTCTATATTGCAGAAGCTCTAGAATTCATCCACTTGGAACACTCCACCTCCCCCTGCATCCTTGATTTTTGAATAATTAGGGAAAATTGATAAAGACGCAATGAAAAATAAAAAGTGAGTGACTAATACCAATTCCACTCTGTGTATAGCTCCCTCCAAAATGCTATCATTATAATCTAAAAAGTTAAAATAATATGACACTTTAACCTCAAAGTCAATCAACTTGAAAGAATACTCGAAACACTGTTTTGAAGAGATTGATTGAAATCAAACCTTTGGCCTAGCGCAAGAATAATTATTAAATGGTTTTACGTTCCAGAGCAACAGTTATCTATGTACAAATTATCAGTAGCTGATTGGCTCCAATTAGTCCTTCAGACATCTAAGAAAGACAAAAAAAAAAAAAGACATAAAAAGGACTTGCTCATTTGCATATTCATAATACCTCAGTGAATCACCAGGACTGGCACTGATGCTGCCTGAATATTAATGCGGAGCCAACAGCTGAGCTGAAGGGCAAAGCAATATATAGAAACAAATTGCAATTTCTCTCTGGGTTTCACAATTTAACTTAATAGTGGGCAGCTTTTTAAACCATTTATTATTATTATTATTATTATTATTATTATTGTTATTATTTTACCTATTATCACAAGATTGTTCCCCCTTTCTTAGAGCATCTAATCGGATCAGTGCAGGATTACAGTACATCTTTTATTTGTATTTTAAAGCAGATTTGATCACACAGTCTTTTTTTACACTCAAACCCACAAGCCACTCTAGTTTACATGCTAAATATCTATGCAGTATACAACCCCCAAAAAGAGGAATCCAAGTTGTACCCTGCATTCTGTTGAAGGACATTCTATTTTTATATGCTTTTAAAAGCTTCACATTTGCAAGCGGTTAAAAGTTCAGTTAGTTAAGCATCTCTGCCTTCAATTTTTCTCCCAACCCTGCCCTTTAATTTCTTGTGAAAACCTCTGTCTCCTGACCCCATCCTCTGTCACAACTCAAATGGATATTTCTGCCTTTGCTTCTGCAGGGAGCCACAGATTGAGCTTCTAGAAGAAATGCTCCAATTCATTCCATGAGATGTAGCAGAATATTTGTGGAAGAATAAGTAGGAGGGAGATATGTATTTGAAGTTTGCATGTGTGATGTATTTGTAGCATCACCATTACATTTATATATCTGTGATCACAAGATTGTTTATTATAAGACTTAATTTTCCTCAGAGAAGTGGCAGATTAGACAAAACTCTTCCCCAGCATTTGCATTTCCTTTTCCTGAAGAAGGTGCTGTCTGCCAACAGCAGTTTCAGAAAACAAACAGGAGTAGATAAAACAGTATATCTTTAAAAAAAACCCTGCAGATTTGGAAAATAGAATTCTGTACCTTACTGATTATCAGACCGCTTTGCTTTATTTTTATTGGGCTTTATTTCAAATGATAGTAAACAATAATCACACCAATAGCTAATCTTTATCAATCATACACTACATCAGTCAATTTTTGCTACATAACAAACTACCTCTAAAATCAGTGGCTTAAAGCAATAAACTATTACTGCTCATGTGTCTATAGGTTGCCTAGGGTTTGGCTGACCTGGAGGTTTAGGCTCAGCGTGCGTTTCTGTTTGAGGCTGTGGCCGTCAGCATGGCCCTACTTTTCAAGGTAGGTCTATAAGATGGCTGGAGTGACTCGGGTTAATCCTCATTAGACCCATCCACTAACTAGATAATACTCTATACATGAGTTAGCAGAGATACAACGGTACAAAAAGAACACATGAGGCTTCAAAGTCTACACTAAGATCCAGAACACTCACTTCCTCTTTTTCCTTTTGGTCAAAATCAAGCTTCAGGAAAATATACATTTTTTTTTTTTTATTCAGTGGAGACACTGAAAAGTCACATGACAAAAGAAGGCATGAAAAATTTAAACCAATAATGCAATCTGCTACCCACGCGATGGGCCAGGCCCTTTTGTTAGCTTGTTACATACATCATGTCGTCTAGTCTTCAGAGTAGTCCCATGTATTATTAGCGTTATTTCACAAACAAGAAAATAAGGTTCAGAATGGTTAAGTAATTTGTGTAGGACCACACTGCCAGCAAATGATGAACCAATGACCGATATCTAAATGGTTCTTAAACACTATGCAATCTTCTCAAGTGTTCCATTCTACCTGGTTTCAAAGAGTATTTCTATATTTAGTATAGAGATTATGAAGATATGGGATATAATATTCTGTCATTATTATAATGATAATGACTACAGATAGAACATAACAAAAATTCTGCTGGGATAATACTATTCATTTCTAAGTCAGCCTTAAAATTCATTTATACATGTTGCAGAATAAAGTTAATATCTTCAGCAGGGAAGAACCACAGGCAAATTAATAAAATAAATTTCCACTTACAGTTATTCTGTGATCAATAATTATTCTTTACAATACGAAAGACCCTCTTCTTTGACAATAAGAACAAAATATAAAAATTATAACTGGTTCTATTTTATTAAAAAATGTGTACCACATAAATATAGTTTTGTAGATTCCAAATGCCATTAATCAAAAGTGACAAATGGCTATAATAACAACAGAACTTTAGTGACTGGAAGTTAACTGTTACAGTGTCAGTAGAAGTGTAAGTACACTCCTGTTAATTTTTTTTAATATTTATTTATTTCTCAAAGAGAGAGAGAGAGAGAGAGGAAGAGGAAAGGTAGAGAGAGAGGGAGACAGAGGATCTGAAGCGAGCTCTGTACTGACAGCTGTGAGCCTAATGCAGGCTGGAACTCAGGAAGTGAGAGATCATGACCTGAGCTGAAGTTCGACACTTAACTGACTGAGCCACCCGGGGAACTCCAGAAATGTAAGTATACTCCAATGGAAAGTATTTCCTGGGGCACCTGGGTGGCTCAGTTGGTTAAGCGCTGACTTTAGCTCAGGTCACGATCTCACTGTTCCTGAGTTCAAGCCCCATGTCAGGCTCTGTGCTGACAGCCCAGAGCCTGGAGCCTGCTTCAGATTCTGTCTCCCTCTCTCTCTGTCCCTGCCCCACTCATGCTCTGTCTCTCTCTCTCTCTCAAAAATAAATAAACATTAAAAAAAAAAGTATTTCCTAGTTGCCACCTTGGTGATCAAAAACAGACCTGGGTTCTTAATAGTTGAATGACCTCAGTGAAGTTATTGAACACTACAGAACCAAGTTTTGGTTTTCACCCACAAAAGTGGTGATGCAATCTATATCACAAAGTTGTTTAGAAGAGGAAATTAAAACATTTATTGACAACCAAATTTCTCCAACCTTCAATTAACCTTGGATGACTTAAAATGGAATTATACTATTAACTCAGAATTTAATAATTCCGGTCCCCACCTGCTGAGGCAGAACTTCAGTCCCTGCCCCCTAAATCTCTCCCTGATATATTTGAGTATCCCTCAAACATAGAGGACTCATGAGAAGCCCTCTCCCATTTGTCCAACTCAAACCCTTTCACTGATGCTCATGGCCTGCAACAACACTTGAGAATCCAGTCTCTCCCAGCTGGCCAAATCTGCCACTCAATCTTCAGGGGAATGTTGATACTGAATCCTAGACTGCTATTTCTTGTTCAGATGCGATAGCCTCTGAGTACTCAAAGGACACTGCATTTTCTGGGGTCCTCATTGAGTTGAAGCTTCTATGTAATCAATATATAAGTGGAAGGATCACCCTCGTCCTTCAGCCTATAGCCCTACCTCAACCCTCTCTTTCTCCAAAGCTCAATTACATATCAAGTTGCTGAGATAGTGGAGGTCAATATCTGAGACAGAAATCATGCTATTATATATATCCGGTCAGGTGAATTAATTCACACACACACACACACCTCTTAATCTTCCTAAGTTTCCCTCCTTTAGGTTGGATTTTAGCATATATGAGAAGAGGAAACTCACTTATATCTTGCTGCCAATCACAACCCTTTGGAATGGATTACCTGGGGCAATAAGACCCTGTATTGCCAAAGTTTTGTATATCTGGTGTCTTGTGGCCCGCTATTAATATGGACTCCATCATCTAGAATTGCTCCTTTAAGATATTTATGACTCTGGGACCTTTAAAACATCACAATTTATTTGGTCTGGGATGAGTTGCTGGCATAGCTAATTCCTAAAAGTTTCTAAGAAACTCCTAATCACTGGTTCGGGGATGCCTGGGTGGTTCAATCAATCCAATGTCTGATTCTTGATTTCAGCTCAAATCATGATCTCATGGTTGTGAGATCCAACTGAGCAACACTTCAGGTTCCACACTAGGCATGGAGCCTGCTTAAGATTCTCTCTCTCCTTCTCCTTCTGCCCCACCCCTGCTTGCATGCTCTCTCTCTCAAAAAAAAAATCACTCAGAGAATATGATGAAAGCCTATTTTCTTACATACAATGTGCATTTGCTTTTGCTTATAATTTTAGTAAAGTGTCAGGTGTCTGTGAACACCTTGAAATCTACTTTAAGAATAATCGACTTAGAGCCAGTAAGTTTGGCTGTTTCTCCAGAAAACAAAGTAGCCATGGTGGGCAGACTGCTAGAAGAGTTAACAACAAGGCTTTGTCTTAGAATGAAGCAATGATCAGCTTCTTCAAATTCAGTGGAGTTTTCCTATTTATCTTTGTTTCCCTAATGTTCCTGGTATTATGTGATCTTGTAGTAGATGATTAATAAATGCTTGTCGATTTAATATTATTGAAGTCCACATTACCACCAAAATTAAGGAGAATATTTAGATACAATGAATCAGAATGAGAATCATAGAAAGAGATTCATAAGTTACTTTAGAGAAACCAGAGAAAGTAGAAAGTTTACTTTAGAGAAGGTAGAAAGTTTCGTTGACCACCCAATTAATATTGAAAAAAACATCTGTCCTAGATCTAGAGAAATAGTAATAACCATTTCTCATACAAAAGAGGAAAATATCAGGGAGAAATGTTTCACCGATTTTGTGGCAAGAGAGCAACATAAATACTGTGAAGATTCTGAGTAAATAACCACCTCATGGGATGTCTGGAAAGTTACACAAGGCCCAGTTTTCATTAAACGATAATAAAATCAGCAAGAGTGTTTTCCAACTAAGACAAGGTGGGGAAATTAAATTTCAATTAAGACCAGTCATTGGAATGTTTTGATTATACCAGAAATAGAATAAATCAATATTTTCAAATTTTGACAAGCCCACAATCAAGTGCAAGAAATATTTAGGACATTTGGAGCTAGATATTATGACCCATTCAGGGGATTTTGACTATTGTTGTGAGAGGCCAAAGAGAGCTGTAGAAAGGAAAGAAAGGACCAAGGAGAAGGAGGAGAGGAAGAGGGGAAGGGAAAGGGGAGGGAGAGTTAGTTTAAGGTCTGTGAATATGTGCCTCTGTAGGGAAGCAGACTTACAAACAATTTTATAGGGACCCCTATGGAAGAATATGAAATAAAATGATCTTTATAAAATATTGAAACCTAAAAAAGATTAGTCTATCGTTAGAAGAATGTGTACATACAAATGCAATGAAATATGGATAATTTTCAATTTTTTATCAATATTACCATCTAGAGTTAACCACTCTGAATACACACACACACACACACACACACACACACACACACACATATAATATCTTTCATTGCCATTAAATATGTTCCACAGCATCATCTTAAAGACAACATACTATCATGTGGTTGTAGCACTGTCTCATTATCAAAGCAATACTGGAGTAAATGCTCTTGTACATATATCTTTGAGCACATATTTGTTATCTAGGGAAATTCCTAGATATGGAACTACTGGTTCAAAACAAATGATTTAAACTGTGTATTCAAAACACTTGTGATATTGTGCTCCCGTATCTTACAAAATGATTATTTGAATTTATAATCTGTCTGAACTGTATACAATTCTTAAAGAGAGATTACTCCTAAAAATGTATTACAGAGAATAAAGAAAAAAAGTGATCTGATCCACAGACTTTTAACGTCCCTCTCATGTGCTTCCTATTTGCTTATAATGATGTGAGGCTTCCTTGGCAAGGGTGTTTTTCCAATAACAGTTACATTTTTTTTTAAACATTTATTTATTTCTGAGAGACATAGAGACAGAGTGTGAGCAGGGGAAGGGCAGAGAGAGAGGGAGGCACAGAATCCGAAGCAGGCTCCAGGCTCTGATGAGCCATCAGCACAGAGCCCAACGTGGGGCCTGAACCCACAGACTGTGAGATCTGACCTGAGCTGAAGTCGGCCACTTAACCGACCGAGCCACCCAGGTGCCCCAACAGTTACATTTTTACTGGTCCTTCATCTCCCACTAGAGTCTGAATTGTTGTGGGTGAGACCATGTTTTATTTACTATTGCATTCCCAATATAAAATCTGCATTCTTCATACAATAGGCATTCAAAGATTTGTTGAAGGAATATTAGCAAATAGCATATGAAGATAATTCTGGTCACCCTAACGTTTAGGACCTAGAATAGGATAAATTATAGCAGATAATGGCAATCTACCAATATATCACAGTGGTATCCCATAGGTTGAATGTAATGCAAGTAAAGCAATTAGAATAACAAGAACAACAAAAATCATTAAAGGTAGGGATTCTCAGTAAATATGTACTGTTAAGAAAAAAACTTCATTCCTTATGTGTTAAAAATTAATAAGTAATAAAAATTAGTGATATCTACTTTTATCAAGAATTTTGTATTTTACTGTAATTTGACTCTAAATAGCGTCCTTTTATTTATTTATTCATTTTTAAAATGTTTATTTAGGAGAGGGCGAGAGAGAGAAGGAAAGTGAGTGGGGGTGGGCAGAGAGAGAGAAAATCCCAAGCAGGCTCCACACTGATCCATGTGGGATCCTGGGATCACGGTATCATGACCTGAGCTGAAATCAAGAGTTAGACGCTTAACTGAATGAGCCACCCAGGTGCCTGTAAACAGTGTCCTTTAAACAAATATTAAAATTGTGAAGTTTACAAAATCATTTATTAAAAATTGCAATAAAAATTTCTCTTATGCAACCTCTGTAAAGCTTCTAACATTTTAAATACAGTTTTTATTTAATAAGGAGCCTTAGGACAGAATTGTATTTGAATTCATTTGGTTGCTTTAAGAGGACACTTACTACTTTATAAAATAGTGTAAGAGGTAGCTACTTAACCTTACAAGTAAACAGCTTATATGATTTTAGGTCATATCTATCCAGGTAACAGATATCATATTTTTGCTTGGACAGAAAATATTCTACAGTGTAAAAGTGTCAAGATAGTCTGAATAATTTAGATCTTTCTAACTCAGACAAACCTTGCTGGTAACACAGCATATTTGTTTTTCAGTGTTATTTTATGGAATATGCTATGTGGGTAATTGAAAGATGCTAATCTTCTTTTTTAAATTCTGGTTTAAAAGGTAATCTTGTTTTTTATACTTCTATGATATAAAGCAAAAATCCTATTCAATTATTAACAGACATAGTTGTTTTTGGCATGCACCACTTTTTACCTCTGTAGTATATTTGTGGCTTAAATTAATGCCATTTTAGAAAGAATACAAGTCCAATGCCATTTCTTTTAATTGTAACATATTACCAACACAAGAGATGAAAGGGGCTAATTGGTTTCAACAATAAACACTGTAGTCTGTCCTCTACACTACTGCTTCTCAAACTCTACCGGAGAATCTTGTTAAAATGTAGATCCTGATTCAGTTAAGTCTGGGGAGGGCGAAAGATTATGAATTTCCAAGTAGTTTCCTGATACTTCTAGATGCGACTGGTCCAAGGACTACACGTGGAGTAGCCAGCATGAGAGAAAGCCAAATACCATATGATTTCACTCATATGTGGAATTGAAGAAACAAAATAAACAAGCAAAGGGGGAAAAATAGAGAGTAAGAGAGAGAGACAGAAATCAAGAAACAGAGTCTTAATTATAGAGAATAAACTGATGGTTACTGGAGGGGATGGGAGGGAGGATGGGAGGATGCAGGCGAAATAGGTGATGGGGATTAAGGAGAGCAGTTGTGATAAGCACCGTGTGTTGGGTGTCATATTGAAGTGTTAAATCGCTATATTGTGCACCCGAAAGTACTATATGTAACACTGTATGTGAACTAACTGGAATTAAAATAAAAATTTGTAAGAAAAAGGTCCATGATGGGGAAATGGGGAAGAAAGGGATATTAAAGGAAAGATACAAGGCAACTGATAAAAAAGTTATACCTTTGCCCTGACAGGTACAGATACTGATGTGGTGATTTGTATTCTGTGAATGTTGCTTGTTTGTTTTGTATTTTTATTATTTTATTATTAGGAATAAGTAAAAAATCGCTTCTTGTCTGGTAAACTACAACGGGGCTAAGTCATACATGAGGTTCAGTGAGTGAATGTGTAAGCAAGCCATCTTTTTTAGTAACCTCGGAAAAATAACAAACAAAAACAAACAAAGCAAAAAGAGAGGAAACTAAGATTAATTACAGGAAAAAAATGAGCTCAACAGTAGTTTCAAAGGTCTGTCTTATAGTATCAAGGAGAGTCAGGCAGAGAAGGACACAGTACTAGATGGCTTATGTGTGGCAGTGAGAGAGCAAAGACAAAATGGAAGTGGCAAAGTTTAGTTCGGCTAGAGCAAATTGAATTCTGACAGACTCAAATATTTTGCTAGAGAGTAGTTGTTTGGGGTTGGTTATATGTTAGAAATATTGAATAGCAATGCAGTTTGAAAAGGAGAATATCTGCTTGCCGAAACATTTAAAAAATCATTTTTATTCTTCTGTGAGCATTTTACGGTATGAAAGAGAAATTCCCAGGAATTATTTTCTTGAATAATTATTACCAAATCTGTTAATTTATGAAGTTTCACTTCAAATATTCCTGTTTGGTTATTTTACATATGAAAGATACAGGCTTCTATGGCATAAGTTAGTGCTCCAGAGTATAAAACTGAATTGATAGAAACCAAGATGTTCTTTCACTGAAGAAGAATGGAGTTGCAAGGCATATCTTATCAGTCAGGAGTGCTTTCTTAAGGTGATGACAGTGCTTTCAAGATAAAGAAGTGGTTCCAATTCGTAAGGCTCCTTCCCAAGGAGAGAAAAAAGTCCTCATCCATGTAATCAGTCATTGCATTTTTACCAATATAAAAATCACAAGATTATTGGACATGAGGGGAAAAAATATCTTTATTTGGGACAAATAGCCTCCAAGAAATATTATCATGAGCTAAAAAAAGAAAAAAAGACTGAGTCTTGGATATGTCCTGACAGTGAACATAATGTCAGCCTATAAGATGCATCCTGTTCTCAGTCTGGTTTCCCAAAAGCAGATCCCCTCCCCCAAGATCAGAATTTGCATGAAAGTGGTTTATTAGGAAATCTTTTCAGTGAGAAAACAAACAAATGAATGACAACGAAAAAAGGTAAGTGAGTAGAAAGAAGTGGGACAGGAAAAATAAAAGGCCAAAAAAAAAAAAAAAAAAGTAGGGAAATATATCAAATTCCCATAGAGGGTAACTGAATTAGTGCCAAAGTTACTGTCCTTGGGATGCAGTGTAGATCACACCTCCAGTTGTCTCAACCAGAGGGTAAAGAAGCTGGACAATTTATACTCCTGCGGCTAGCCGACCAACCTTCAGTACTTAAAAACTGCGACTCAGGGATCATAAACTACCAGGAACGGCTGGCTCTCTCTCTTCTGGCAAAGCAGTTCTACAGCCTGAGGGGAGTTTCCAGACAACACAGGTGAGGCTGGATAGGAATAAAAGCGTCCTGGGGAGCCACATGCACGCAAATAGTAAAGGGGGGCAGATAGGACATGAGCACAACACCGAATGGTCTTTCCTTTCTATTATACAAAGCAAGACCATAAGAGAAATGCTTATTTTTTAAAATTAATATTCGGGTTGCCTCAGTCTATCCCAAAGATTGTCATGCTGTTAAACAATAAAGGGAAAATATTCACGTGTGTGCCAAATTAGTACTGGGAACCATTTACAGTTACTGTTTAACATAATTTTGCTTCTCTCTAGAGCTTTCTGGTGACATTATCCCTGGTCTTTGACCTTCCCCTACCAAGAGTTATTGGTGTCTCTGTGTTGGAGTCTCTTTTAGTGACGAGCTTCATTCAGAACACTTTACTGTTCCCCCCCCCCCCACTCGGAGAATGATTACTTAATGACCCAAAGTTGCTTAGTCTAAATCACCTAACCAATATTTCTAAAAAGAAACTGAGAAGCAAGTTTCTCCCTCAATTCCGTAACTCTTCCATTTTTGTTTCATGATCATTTTTAAAATTTTGTCTGCCTTGTTGCTACCACACTTTCTGAGTTTTGTTTTGTTTGTTTGCCTGTCTAAAGTTTCTTAACATCTTTCCTGATGTCTCAGATTGTTTCTAAATTGCTTGCTTTAGTCGGGACTTTTCGATGGCAAGTAACAAGCACGTGTGTGAAACGTGCTTATGGCCAAGCAGTATTTATTGGCTGAATATCTGGGGAGGGGGGAAGTTGAGCTGCCCTAAGAGTATTACACTTAGTAAGTGAAATGCCTTTGGGCTTCCCATCCACCTCTCTTCTCTGCCAATATCCATGTGCTCAGTTATCCTCTCAACACACTACCTCCACTGGAAGTAGAATGTTGCCCCAGGCTCTTCTGAGCTTACAGTCTTTTTGTGACTGTGGGGGTGCTGAAAGGATTGCTTTCTCTTTCACAGCACCAGTTTAAAGAATATCAGGGAAGGAATCCACATGCCCAGCTTGGATCATGTGTCCATCCTTTAGGTGAAATACAATGGGGAGAAAGTGGTATGAGGTTCTGAGATTGCTCAGTATTCTCAGTCACAAGTCCAGAGGGTTCTACTATATTACCATAATCTCAGACATGACCGCTTGGCAAACTAATCCAGGTGGGTCATAGGAATTTGGGTCACACCACGACAGAGCAAACTACTACCTGGTTACTTTGGAGAACCTCACTATATCTTGTAGCTATTAAAAAATAAAATTAATTCTATTTTTTTTGATAACTTTTATGTACCTAAATCATTCTCATGCTGCCTCAAACACTGCTATGTGTTTCCTATTTACTTACTAAACCCTTAGGTAACATCAAGTAACACTGCATGAGTCTTTAGTCTGAATTACCTATGAGCAATTTCTAGGATGCTTTGAAGTTTATTACTCTCCTCTTCCATACTCCAAATTTGCAGCCTTAAAGAGGAAACCTTCCTGAATACACAAAAAAGAATCTGTTTCTAAACCTTATGGTGAATATTTTCATCTATCCAACATCTATTCCATCTTCTTTTGACAACAGGTTCTCATCCTTAATTGTGTGAGAACTTACTTTCAATGATACCCACTCAGAGGAAGGAGAATGAAGCAAGTGAAAGAGGGAATCTGAGGCCCAGAGATACTCCTGAGTTCCTGAAAAGCCATATTTAGTCTTTGGATTTTCTTGAGACTGTCCATTTCTATTTGATAAGGCCAATTTTGGCTGTTTTCTGTTACTTTCAAATGAAATAATTCTGAGATTTACAATTATTCAGTAGTATTAATATATCTAGGGAGCATCATTTTCTTTTTTCTTTTCTTTTTGTTTTATTTAAATTCAAGTTAGTTAAAATACAGTGTAGTATTGGTTTCAGAAGTAGAATTTAGTGATTCATCACTGATATATAACACCCAGCGCTCATCCCAACAAGTGCCCTCCTTAATGTCCATCACCCATTTAACCCATCCCCCACCCACCTCCTCTCCAGCAGCCCTCAGTTCTCTGTATTTAAGAGTCTCTTAGGGTTTGCCTCCCTCTTTGTTTTTATCTTCTTTTTCTTTCCCTTCTCCTATGTTCACCTGTTTCATTTCTTAAATTCCACATATCAGTGAAATCATATGATATTTGTCTTTCTCAGACTGACTTATTTGGTTGCAGACCATCATTTTCAAAATGTCATGAACTGAGTTTACTGAAACCTCAAAACCTGTCAATTTTTAGAACAATGAACCCAGAATGAAGTATTGAATTTTACATGCTATACTAAAAGAAGATTAGTGAATTCATAAACAATCTATCTTAGTACAGGACTAAAATCTTCAGAATGAAAGTAACTCCCTAAGGGAAAACAAAATTATGTATACGGCATTAGAAACTGACATGGCCTAGAGAAAAGCAGGCTGAAATATTATATCAAAATAACTTCAACATGTATAAAGATTCCACATCACATAGAATGTTTGTTTTCCGTTGAACTGCTATAAAATAATGTTATTATTAGTGTGGAAATGGTCTATTAAAGCTCTAGTATGTACAGGTTAGCTTATCAAAGGTATTCATGAAACTTAGCTAACTTAAACCATAGGGCCCGGGTTACTTGGGCAATCACTTTTGAAGATTCCCTTGGCTAGGGTTTCTCGCCTATCCTAATTAATTATTCAGTGGCATTCACGTCATTTTCCCTGGCTTGAGATCAGTTAAAATGCAACATCTGCCAAGGAAACCACTCATGAAGATGAAGAAAACTACATTTTCTCAAAAACTCCCAACATTATGTTGGAGCAATTTCATTAGGTCTCAGACTTTCATTTTTAAGAAACCACAAATTCAAGTTTTCACAGATGCTGCTTATTTGTTGCTTCACAGAAAGGGGCGAGTACTGCAATGCATTACAGGAGGGGAGCCTAAGAAGGATAAATGGATTGAGTGCAACTGCCAGTTAATCACTTTGAGAAAATGGCCTTCACCTATAGCAGGAATGAATATGGTTGGCAAAAAGGTGCTTCTGACTAATGCATTCTAAAGACTTGAGGCTAAGACAACTACAGGGTAAACCTTTATATTTGATAAATGAAATTCCTCAATTTTAGATAAAGTGTAATTCATGGTTATTTCTTCAAAATCTCTCCAGTTGCCTTTTCATGAGTCAAATTTGGATTTCGAGTTGGAGTGATAAGAAAAAAAGGCTGCATATTATTTGAATTAGTTACAAAGCTAGCAACTGCTCTTATACTATTTTAGATTGAAGAGAGATGAAATTTCTCCTCAGGATATCTTGACTTAGATATACAATTGAGGCCTGTCAAGAGTCCCCATAAGCCCCTAGAGAAGTTTTGGGTAACTTCATCCCCTTCCCTTGCCCCACAGACACAGACAAAGAAATGCAGCTAGGAAGTATTCTCATATGCATCAGTTATATCTATATGGCTATAATTTATTTTCTTGAAAGTTTTAAAGAATCCAAAGATCAACATGAGTCTTAGATAAGACTTAGGAGTAAGAGTAAGATTAGTAATCATAATAATTATGATGACAGTAATAATAATAACAATATTTGCTTTTACTGAGTCCTTTTCATATATCAAAGACTTCTGAACCACTCTGTATGTAGTACATCATTACTGTATGCCAAGTATTCTTCTAAATGCTTCACATGTAATTAACTCATTTATTTTTCATAACCATCCCTTCAAGAGATATAATATTCAATTTGTATTCCTGTTTTTTAGATAAGGTAGCTAGGGCACAGTGTTTAAATGTCTTGCTCAGGATTGCACAACTAGAAAGTAGAAAACTTTAAATATCACCCCACACCCTGAGTCACTCATCTTAACTCACAAAATTTTTCCAAATGTTTCCAAATATGGATGCTTGTTAGAATCAAATTAGTTATATATGTATTGAATCAGGCTAGCATAGTAGTTAAAAGCATGGCCTTTCAATCAGATATACTTTCCCACTTATTATATCGAGTGACATTCAGCAAGTTAACCTCTCTGTGCCTTGGTTTAATAATTTAATTTTCCATAGAATTGGAAAAAAATGTATTATTGTGTAAGAGGTTAATTACAGAATATATATGTATATATGGGTATCTGTATGTTTGGGTATGTATTTGTGTCATACAACATTTCTAAGAATTTATTATCTTCAAGAGATGGTATTTACTTTATTTATTATGCCCTTTCTGCCAATTTCCAGGAAGAGTGTAAGTCATGTTGGTCAAAAACATTCATTATATCAGCATTCTCTGTTAAGGAAAAATTAGAAAGAATGTAATCTTAGAAAACTAGGTTCTTGGGTAGGGAATAGAAGCTGGAGAAACAGAATGTATCACCTCTGCCAAAGCAAAGATAGAGACTGTAGCAGGAGCACCTGCAAAGAACCTACAAAAATGCATACACGAACTTTCTCACATTCAGGCTTAGAGAGCATGCAGCTGTTGTACATACTGTAATGCCAGTCAGGAAAGACCTTTCATACTTCACTGATTGTTCGTCTCTCTCAATGCTTTGATACTGGCAGAGCTTAAGGAATCTGAGAAGGAGTAGAAATGTTAGGCTATAGAAAGGCGCAAGATTTATCTACAAATTGAGATGGAAATGTTAAGTAATATTTTGGACTGAATTATTTCAATTGTAGAATTGAGACTTTGTTTTTAACTTGGAGTAAGCATTGAACTTTATGCCTCTGAAAAGCTGAGGAATCAAGAAAGCTGCCCTTTTAAACATCAAGTGGTAAGAACCATCTGCACTGGGCAGTTTTGCAGGCACTGAAGAAGACAAACAGGGATTTGCTTTTACATATATTTCATGGGATTATTTCTTGTTCCAGATACTACTCCTTTTTGCCACTTAAAGCCTCAAAATATAAAATGTAGGACCTTGATCTGAAAAAGAGTAACATTTTAGTAAAGGTAATGGAAAGATTTAGAAGATGTAGAAGACTAGGCATATCCAAAACACCCTTCAAAATCTCATTATGTAACCTTTGCCTTGGGAAAGCAGTCCCTATCTCTTAGCATAGGACACTAACAAGTCCCTTTTTATCCCTTATTGCTACTTGCCTGGGTATTAATACCCATAATCAACATGGCCTGTGGGGGAAGTGGGGGGAGAGACAGTGAAGTGTATAGTAAAAATAGTGAAAAGAAGCATTCAAGCAAAAATATTTTAGGGAGTTTGTTAAAAACATCAACAATCCGCTAAATAATCATGGAAATACATTGTGAAAATGCTAGACCAAAGAAGGTATAATATATCTTTAGATTGGATGGATTATTTTAGATGTATTAATTTAGTAGAGGTTATGCATCCAATGTGCTTGTTGGGCAGATGGCTGAAGCCTGAATAGTTTCCTGGGTAACTAATGCAATGGATGCAATTATGGTAAACATCTTAAATGACACTGACATAGAGACAGTACTCAAATTATTTGAGGAATAGGAATGCTGTGTGGTACTCATACCATATGACCCACATATCCATTCTCAAACTCAAAGAGCCTTGCTTCACCAAGGTCTTGAAAATACAGGTGATGACCACACACAAATATTTAAACAGTGTTTTATTGGCTTTAGGCCAAGACGCTGGTAGGATGAAATGCAATTTTATTGTTTCCAGATCTCCATGGGATCAGGAGGTTGCAGAATGCAATTAACTACCAGAAATAAAGAAATAAATAAACATGGTAATCGCCTGTCAAAGGATGCCCTGACTTGCAAAGGTGTCTGGTTATGCCTAATTAATCATAAGATACCTTAAGCCTGCCTTAATTTGTATGATCAAATTCAGAGCAAAATAAAACAAAACCATAGTCCTGCTTTATGACAATATGAAAGGGAATCACAGTTTATCACCCTACTTTGATCCTTGAGTCAGTTCCCAAGCCCGGAGCAGTATGGACTACCACTGAAGTCTCCCATAACACCAAGAGTACTCTGTATCTCCTTCTAGGCTTCCCAAAGTGGCTTATACTGATTAACTTGAGTCACTAGGTGCTGAGAAAGTGAAATCCAAATATTTCGGGTACACTTGTAGAAGATATTGATTAAAGCTTATTTTTGAAGATGTAAATGTCACTTTACTCTGGAATAGGAATCCTCAGTGCTCATAATTCAAATGAACTTTCAATTAAAGTCTCTGTGGTCTGATATAGAAGTAAATGTAAGTATTTGTGTACATATGTATGTATGTATACTTAAATGCACAACTACTTACAAAGCAGCAGAATCTTAGCATCAGTGCTTTGTTAACCCAAGGAAGTTTCAAGAATAATCTTTTGAACCTTCTGGTGTCTGCTAAAAGAGTAAATATAACAAACCCAAGGAAATAGCAGAGATTAGAACCACTATGAATGAATCAAAAGAAGCAGAAGTGGTAATTGCCAGCACATCACCATTGTTTCTTCAGTTTGGTCAGCATAGAATGTTTATGAACTTGGAGAAGGATAATAGATTAACATGACCTTAATGAGGCAATGACTCCAAAAGTAGCTGCTGTTGCAGATGGGTTTTCTTAACTAGAGAAAATCGGTGTAGTTCTTAGCATTCAGCTTTAATCTATTGATTTTGTGAATGCATTTTTCTCCATTTCGACAAATTGAGACAACCAGAAATAGTTTGCATTCACCCTGGGACTAGTTTGTCTAGACTCCTTCTCTTTTCCAGCTCTCCCTAGACTTTTTTCACCTGCTTGTCTTAATTTCCTGCCTAAACAAAATGCTGTATTCTTCCTCTAGGAAAAAATTAAAAAGTGAGCCAATTGCTCTACAAAAGGAAGGTGACATAGTTTATGGGATTTTCTTAAGGAGAGGGGTAGAAACACAACTGTGGATACGGATATGCTTCTGGCTAATTTTAAAAGATCCTATTGAACTTGGAATCACAGTGTTCAGTTCAGCAAATATGACTGATCCTTAAATGCACTAGATGTTGAGGATGTCAACATGGATAAAGCAATACCAGACGTTTACCTGAGAAAGGAGCCTTAATTCTGATGAGAGAGACAGAGATGCAATTTGATTAATTCCTTGATCCTTTAAGTACTAAGTGTCTATTCTGTGCCCGGAACTGTTCTATCTGTTAGATATATAAAGATTTGAAAAAGTAGACATAGCAATGAGCTACTGAGACATATTTTTTAATAAGTAAGATAGATTTTAATAAACAACCCAAACAAATATTTTTTTGTTGGGAATATTTCTATGATATCTTGTTAGGAAAAAGAGAAAAGTATTAATGAGATCCTATGAAAAGGAGTTTAACCTGATCTTAGAGGTGAAGGATAGCTTCCATGTGGTGATGATAAGAAATAGATGGTAGGTTCCTAGTTAGAGTGAGTATCATTTACCATGTCCCTGTTCCAGGTGGTAGATGATTCATTAAAAACCCAAGGACATTCAGCATGATGGGAGATCAGAGAAAGAGGCAGGCTTTGTGTGAGATGAAGCTGAGAAAGTGGAGGTCAGATGATACAGGGCCTTGCCACCCATATTAAGAACCGTGTTCTTTATCGTAAAAATGTTAAACCATTCACTATTTTTCAGCAGGTGGGTAACGTGATTGTATATGAACTTTCTGACCATACTGTGGAGCAGTATTTGTAAGGAGGTAAGAACAGATGCAGGTTAAGCTATTCTGACAACATGATAATGAAAATTCTGTCTACAAAAATGGTAATAAGAATAGAAATAAATGAGCAGATTTGAGAAATATATCAGAGTTAAACCTGACAAGACAATGATATGAAAGGTGAAGAAGAGGGTTATATCAAGGGTGATTTCTTATTTTGTGGTTTGTATACCTGCCTGGTCGGTAGTGCTATTCTCCAAGGGAACACCTATGAAGGACCATATTTTTGGGAAAAGAGAAAACAATTTGTTTTATTCTGAAGAATCTATGTCTCGTTCAAATGTAGAGGAAAGTATATCAAAAGTTAATGGCATAGAGGTTCCTCAAACAATTAAACAAAGAATTACCATGTGACCCAGCAATTCCACTGCTGGGTATATACCCAAAGGAACTGAAAGCAAGGACCTTGAACAAATATCTATACACCAATGTTCATAGTAACATTTTTCTTTTTTTTTTAATGTTTATTTATTTTTGAGACACAGAGAGAGACAGAGCATGAGTGGGAGAGGGGCAGAGAGAGAGGGAGACACAGAATGCGAAGCAGGCTCCAGGCTCTAAGCTGTCAGCACAGAGCCCGATGCGGGGCTTGAACTCACAGACCGTGAGATCATGACCTAAGCCGAAGTCGGACGCTTCACAGACTGAGTCACCCAGGCGCCCCATTTTTCACAATAGCTAAAAGTGGAAACAATACAAATGTCCATTGATGGATGAATTGATAAATAAAATATGATATATATATATATATATATGTACATATATATATATTATTCAACCTTAAAAATGATTGAAATTCTGATACATGCCACAACATGGATGAACATTGAAAACATGCTAAGTGAAATAAGACAGATATGCAAGGACTAAAATTGTGTGATTTCACTTTTATGAAGTAGCAGAATGGGAAAATTCATAGAAATAGAAAGCAGAATGGTGGTTTCCAGGGGCAGGAAGGAGAAGGTAATGGGAGTTATTGTTTAATAGGCATGGAGTTTCAGTTTGGGAAGAGGAAAACATTCTAGAGATGGATGGTGGTGACCGCTGTACAACCATGTGAATGTATTTAATGCTACTGAACTCTACACTTTAAAATAGTTTAAACGGTAAATTTTTTTTAAATTTTTTTTTAACATTTATTTATTTTTGAGACAGAGACAGAGCATGAGCCGGAGAAGGGCAGAGAGAGAGGGAGACACAGAATCAGAAGCAGGCTCCAGGCTCTGAGCTGTCAGCACAGAGCCCGACGCAGGGCTCGAACTCACAGACCATGAGATCATGACCTGAGCCGAAGTCGGCCGCTTAACCAACCAAGCCACCCAGGCACCCCTAAATGGTAAATTTTATGTCACGTGTGTTTTGCCACAATCAAAAAATTATATGCATCTAGAGCTCCAAGTCCTAGGCTAGATATGTAAATGAAGGAGTCATTGAGGCTTCTATGACAATCGAAGCCATGTAAAGTTGCCTGGTTTGAATGTAGGATGGAAAGAAAAGAGAGTATATAACTAAACCTAATGAGCTCATGTATTAATTATACACACAGGAAGGTGGTCTTCAAAAGGGACAGAGAGGGATGACTAGAAATTTGAGTGGAAAGCAAAAACAGTATCAGAGAAGTTAAGGGGAGAGAATATTTCTAGGAGCCAATAATCAATACTATTTCAGCACTATTTGAGTCCCTCTTGGTGGAAAGATTCCATTTCTCACTTATCTTAAATGTTTCTCCTAGGGCTATACTGCTATATAGTAGTTCTTTTTTACCATAAGGCAGAGCTCTCTGTAATTCCAATTTGAGCTTTTTTCCCACTTAATTTATTTTAGGGAATTCCCCTTTAGGCTGTGATATGGTTTGAAGAAATAAACAGGAGAAGTAATTTGGCAGGAGTAAAGTACTCTGAGAGTATGAGTTATCTGCTTATCAAAATTTCTTATGCCTTTAGAATTTGCACAGACTCAGTACCATACATAAATACATTCGTTTGGTGTTTAAGGCCTTCTAAGTATACCAGACTTTATGGCTAGTTGCAACAGATTGTATTCAGTTAATGATAGTGGCTGCTGTCAGATATTCCCATGGTTCCCTGGTCCAGGAATTCAGCTTCTGTGAGCTGATTCATGTGAGCTGAGAGCTGAGAGGTTGTTCTCAAAAAGAAAATAGTGCCATGGTAAAAAAGGCAGAACTCTGATCCAGAAGTCTTGGACCTCCCTCCATGATTCTTCTTTCCTATTTTACAATAGGATTGACTGAACATCCTCATCTGCCTCTAACCAGTAAAGTGCCACAGCATGTACTGTTTTTTTTCTTGATTTCTTTTTTTAATTTTTTTATTTTTTTTAAACAATAACTTATTGTCAAATTGGTTTCCATACAACACCCAGAGTTCATCCCAACAAGTGCCCTCCTCTGTGCCCATCACCCACTCTCCCCCCTCGCACACCCCCCTCTCCCCTCAGTTTGTTCTTATTCTTTGAGAGTCTCTCATGTCATGTCTTCCTTCCTCTCTGTGGCTTTTTTTTCCCCCCCTTCCTCTCTTTTATAAGGGCCACTTGTCTTACAGTTTGGACAAGCTAGAAAGTCCTTCCTTGCTCCAAGGCTCCACTAACCATGGCAGGTTTTTGCTTTATCCACTAAGAAGATCTAATTAGAATAGCATAGTGTGGTATACTTCTTAAATATCCAAGCATATTTAATAGGTTGCCCAAGCATACTTAATAGTCAGAAAATGAAGATGTGTATGCAGCAGATCACTGAGACTCCCCCAAAATTTCCTAGGCAGTAAAAACCTACCCCTCTCAGTCTCTGATGCCATGGTTGGGCATTTAGGGCACTGGTGACTTTCTTTTTCCTAGATCCTACTACAAGAAGCCAGCACCAGAGGTTTATCATGACCAATAGGAAGATGAGTTATTTGAGGTCCCTATGAACTAAACAGTGTCACAGAATTTAAGATATATCTCTATAGCAAGATTATGAAAGTTTATTCCTGCCCTGCAAATCCCAAGATAAAAAAAAAAGGATCTACAATGAATGCAGTTGAGTTAGGAAAGATAAACTTCATAAAGCACCAATGCTGCTGCTGGCAGTCATGCAGAGTCTTAACAGTAGTGGTAAAGTTAAGTAAGAGAGTTGATGACAAAAGCCAGTAATAACACTCTGTAAATCATTCCTGTCCTTTTGCACAGTTAGAGGTAAACAATATTGAAAAAACATCTCTTAAATACTGGAAATTGTATTCAATTCTTGTGATTCTTGGTCTTCCTTTTCAACATTTTTTCCTACACAGCACAGACTATTTAATCCCTTCTCTTTTATTCTGTCCATCTAATCCTCAGTGTCCTCTCTGAAACAGTGAAGTATAAAAATTCAAGCATTTAGTGTAGTTGAACAATTGGCTAATTGGCCTTGCTGCATTATCTCAGCCAAGAATGTGTACTTTAATGCTTTCAATTGTAAAGTCCCGTAACAGAGGAATTTCAGACATTGGCAAGCATGTGGAAATATATTTTAAGTTGTTAGTACATAAAAACTCTTTATCTATGTAAATAAACTTGATTTCTCAGTTTTAGATTACTGAATATCTGGAATCAAAAGGTTAAATCTGCATTCTTGTTGTTCACCTAGAAACACACCCTGGGAACTCAGGTCAGTAAAGCATGGCTGGAAGAGAAGCAACAGCTTTTCTGACCTAAGTTTATTGCACAGAGATGGGGTCCTGTCTTTGGAGTAAATAGCTATAGTTTGGCTAGTCCCCTGAGTACAAGGCACTAATGCCAGTATTCATCAGTGAATAAGGGAGTCCTTTGTGTAAGTTTGAATGAGAATGACATAGCTGTCATAGTGATGAGAGAGCATAAGGCAGGCTGACATCTGGCAAATCACCCTCCCCCCCCCAGGTGGGCTATGTGTGACATTCCTCAGGAACTCCTGGCTGCCCAAGAACAAGGAAAGGAGAAAAAACAAATGGTTAAACTGACAGAGTCTCCATGGGTTTACAAATATCTTAATAATAGCCTAATCTCCAGGAACTCCCTACTGTCTTAATGATAATGCTTTGCTAGAGGGAAAAACAACCCTAGATTGACAATAGCTAGGCCTTCAGTAACCTGTGAGTGTTCTTTAGCATATGGAAATCCCTTTAAGAACCTTCCTTTTGACTTTATCTCCTCCAACTCCATAGTATATAACCAATCTTCACAACCTCAGTGCACCTCTTTCCGCCCATGGGTCCAGTCCCTGTGCTTTAATAAAAACACCTTTTTGCACCAAAGATGTCTTTAAGAATTCTTTCTTGGCTATCAGCTCAGAATCTCACCACTACCCCAAATCCCCATCAATAGCAAAGGCAGAAATACACACATGCACACACGAGCGCGCGCGCACACACACACACATACACACTATGCATGCCAGTTAGCAGAAGCAGTGAATCATTATGAACCTTGCAATTAAGAAATAAGGAGGATAGAGTGGTGGCAAAAGCAGAGTCTATTGTGTAAGAGTAGAGACAGAATAGTCCTGGCATAATGTTGTATCCCTAGATTGTGAAACACTACTTTTCTTCTCTTGAATGGGGTGACAACTAGATCATTAGAGTTGCACCATCCTGAATTGCATTCTTGTTCTTTGGGAAGTCCAGTCTAAAATTAAATCTCATTAATTAAAGCAAACTGAAGAAAAAAATCCAGTAAATTAATGTCAGTCAGATCAATCTGTTATCATACAACCTTGCACCATAAAAAAATATCAGTCCATTAGTAGCTCCTTTTATTAAAATAAGATGTATATTTACCTTATGTGATCAAGTTAAAATCTTATAATCATATCTGAAATTGTTTATCAATTCCTTGAACAACTTGCTGTTGAAATATCTTTCAGGTATGGTATATTTTTTAAGCCTTTACTTGCAATCTTTCTATCTTATCTGGCGTATCTTATCTTACAAAATAAGAAATGATTGCTCAGATACTATGTATTTTCTTATAGATATATATATTTTTTTTTAATTTTTAAAATTTATTCATTTTTGAGAGACAGAGTGTGAGCAGGGAGGGGCAGAAAGGAAGACACAGAATCTGAACCAGGCTCCAGGCTCTGAGCTGTCAGGACAAAGCCTGATGTGGGGCTCGAAATCGTAAGCTGAGATCATGACCTGAACTGAAGTCGCACCCTTAATCAACTGAGCCATCCAGGCACCCCTACATATTTTCTTTTTCTTAATGTTTATTTATTCATTTTATGAGAGAGGAAAGAAGAGAGAGCACATGTGCATGCACGTACAAGCTGTGAAGGGGCAGAGAGAGAGGGAGAGAGAGAGAGAATCCCAAGCAGGCTCCACATCCAGCTCCTAACCCAACTCGGGGCTTGATCCCAAGACCCTGACCTAATCATGAACTGAGCCAATATCAAGAATCAGACACTTCATCAACTGAACTACCCAGGAACCCCGTGATACTACATGTTTTCTGATCTGAAATGCCCAGAGTCTATGCTTATATTACAAAAATTAATTATATTAAATAACTAACATATCATAGAAATCTAGAAAATTATTTTCGATCATAGAATACCACAACAAAGTCACATCAAGTTTTTTTGGTTTTAATTTTAAAATGAGACTTGCCAGACACTTAATAATATTTTATTAAGGTCAAACTGTTGGTATATGTAGTAAATGAATTATAGGAATTGCCTCTAACTATAGGAATTTCCTACAAAAATAGGGAGGGGAAAGACCAGCATTGAAAAAGATACACGAGAAAGCAAAACACAGTAATTTATTTAAAGAGTGTCCAATAAAGATGGATTATTGCCTTTTATTTTAGAGTGACTTATTTTATCTGAGATGGATCTTCTTGAAAAAACATCTCTGTTTTTATTTAATAAGTAAACACCTCTTTTTTTTAATCAGCAATTTAATTCACATAATGGAATTTTATTGTTTGTAGTTGTGGATAATAGAGATTAAATTTCCATGACACAAGCTTATGGGTCACTGTGATTTAGGTCAATGCAAGTTCACGACGTTGGCAAAATGAGTATTTTTATATGCTGTTAAAGCTGCCATGAGTCTTCCCAGAGTCCTTTATTTAAAGAAGAAGACTGTATTTCTCAGGAAAAAAATTCTGTAAAGTTTTATGTACTTTATATTGACCCTTTGTCTTCATGACATATTTAATAGTTTCTGTTAAAGCCACAAGATATTGAATGAGAGGTTTGGAGTTGGGCCACTGCTTCATTTGAATAATCTTTAAAGCTTTAGTCTTCACAAATTGGCAGTTATTAGAATGAGACCCATCTCACATGTAACATGTAACGGTTTGTCCTAAGATCATTTTAATCACAAATAAGACTTCTTTGACACTAAAATCTTCAAAAGAGACTAATTAACAGCTGAAGATTGAGTCCTTCCATAATATTTTGTCAACCTAGTTATAAGCATGCCTAACTAACATTATGATGCATGAAAAGGAAAGACAATTGGCTTAATCTGTGCTGATTTTCCAGTGGTGGTTATTGAGAACTTCAAACGACCTTTCCACTGTCAGTCCCTGCTCTCCACCATTGTGCTCCAGATTATTCATTCAACAGTCATGAAGTGGTGTGTGTGGTAACTGTGGGATTCAAACTTTCCAACCAACAAGTTTTGGGAATTGAATAGCATTTGTTCACAATGACTTCAATTTTAGTTTCACCTTCCTAATTGGGTTTATACAAACTTCTTAAAGTTGCATTTAATATCTGTGGTTTTAGTGGCATACATAGTACCAACAAAGCACTCCAGTAATCAATTTATAGACACCCTGTGGCTCTTAATATTTGTGCTCCAATGAGATCCCTTCCAACCCCTTCACAATTCTCTTGAATTGTGAATGCACAATTCATTTTTCTTTTCCTTCCAAGCACCAGTACCAGTATGCAACCCCTGTCCTCAAGCTATTGGAACTGCTTTTGCCCACAGGTACACAGATTTTGAAGCATCTGGGAATTAATGTACCCACCACTGCTCCCCACCCTCTGCTCAAGAGGGGCCCTTAACCAATGACTGAACAATGTAGCAACATGAAAGGCCAGCTCCTTTGCCTAGGCTAAGGATAGACCTGAGACCTAACTTACTCTCTAGAGTTCCCCAGCAGGACCACACTAAAGCTTCTATTTGAGAAGTTTTTACTCAAGAATGTACCCTTCTTTGGCTCCAATTATCTCTTACAGCCCACCTCCAGGAATACTTCGTTAAATTATTTTAACACACATCCTCATGTGAGGGTCTATGTCTAACTCTAGACACGTGTACCATAGAGATCTCACAGTCATGTCGAATATCTCCTCCTGGTGGCAACACTAAGTATCAGAGTTGTTCTTGGCACACACTACCTGATCTTTTCAATGAAAACCTGCTCTGTAACAGGTGAGAGTGATTAAAAAAAAAAAAAAAAGACAATGACATTAACTCTATCACAAATAGCTAACAATCTCTAGAGCCAGAAGTAACAACAAATGTGACCGAAGGTAGGATTCGCACAGCTATATTAGAAAACAGAGAAGCAGCAGCATGGGAAGGAGAGCAGTTTCCTGAGCATGAGAACCACAGAATCTCATCATTTGAGACACTTCCAGGTTCTATCCCGGTGTCTCTTATCATCAAAGGAGGCTACAGCAGCATTTCCAATGTATTAAAACTTAATAAATAGGGCACTTGGGTGGCTCAATTGGTTAAACGTTCAAATCTTGATTTTGGCTTAGGTTATGATCACACGGTTTGTGAGATCGAGCCCTGCATCAGGATCTATGCTGGCAGTGCAGAGCCTGCTTGAGATTTTCTCTCTTGGTCTCTCCCTGCCCATTCTCTGCACATGCACAGGTTCTCTCTCTCTCTCAAAATGAATAAATAAATTAAAATAAACCTCAATAAATAGTTGCAAATTTGAATTACAAAGATTGGATTATGCCCACTTCAAGTAGGCCTCAGAATAGCAAAAATGAGTGAAATACATAGGTGGACAATAAAAAGAAAGGTTGAGAAACTAGTCTAGAGACTATCTGATAGCAAGTAAAATCCCCTTAAGGTCAGAACCATAAATATGCAACATTTAGGACATTCAAAATTTAATAGTGAATCCTATTATATTACATAGGACTATGCATCATTAATGTTGGACAAAATGATAAAAAAAGTTATCAATTTCATATGAATCTACCTAATACAGTGTTCTATGTGATAGGATATCTTTGATTTGAGTTAAATATATAGAATTGTATAGGTCATCTGTCCAAGCTATACATCTCTACAGATGTAAGAGTTCTTACACTTGATTCTACAGACTTGCTTTCAGCATTTCAGTGATGCAAGCTTACAGACTCATGTGATTAGTGATCATTTGTAGGCCTGATTAATTATAAACATTGTAACTTTCATCCATTAATTCTACTTATAATATTGGAAGTTAACAACTGGATTCCTCTTTAATTTTCTCTTCTTAAATTACAAACTCATGTTTTCTTTAACATCCTTTTTTGATGAGATCCTCTGATCACTCTTCTCAGGAGTCACTGTAACTGATCAGTTTTAGAACAGGATGTAATGCCATATTATCAGTTTTGTGCACTGAACTTACATGTTCTTGTATTTCCTCTGCATTTTAGGGCATTATAAAACAACTTCATGCTTTGCAATCGATGCCTCATGAATAAATTAAGAAGAATTTTTGTTTGCCAATCTCCAACTGAAAATGATATGTAAAAAATAATCTAGGTGGGAAAACAAAAGTGGTTAGTTAAGGAAGTTTGGTGTTGCTTCTATTGCTTTTAAGTAAGCAGAGCACTAGGGCAGGCCACAGCAAAGAATATCTATCAAGAGTTTGACAATAATTTGGGGTGAAGAAATAAATAATTTGTGGATTACAAGACTTTGTCCCACAAAATGACTTCATTCAATGACTATATTAAATAACTATATAAAGGAAATAAAATAACTATTAAATTTCTAGATCACATCCTCATTTTTAGAATAAAATGGACTTAAACATTTAGGGCAAAAACTCATTTAAGGATGAATAAAACCAAACGAGTAAAAATACAAAGAGATATTCAAAATCTTGAAAAAGGATAGCAAGAGAAATATAACTAGATAGGAATCCTAAAAACATTTTGAAATAAAAAGATAACAAGGAATCATCTTTAAATTTTATCTGCAATATAAGTATGATAAGAATAAAATCCACATGATTCTGGAACATGTTAAAAATACAATGACATTAAGGCATTAAGAAATCATTCTTCCTTTATAAAGGTAGTTGGCTATAGTTTCCTAGCTAAAACTCTTATTAGAATATTAAGTTTAACTCGAGTCTCTATTTTAATAAAGGATATGAAGAAATTGAAGTGTATACCAAAGAATTTTTTTAAATACTGAAAGAAATCTAGTTGTATTAAAAGGCTAAAGTTTTTGCCTACTCAGAAAATACACTAAAAAGAATGAATTAGTTATTGTTTTTTAAAAATGTTTACTTATTTTTGAGAGAGAGAGAAAGACAGAGCTTGAGTAGGGGAGGGGCAGAGAGAGAGCGAGGCACAGAATCCAAAGCAGGCTCCAGGCTCTGAGTTGTCAGCACAGACCTTGACACAGGGCTCAAACTCACAAACCGTGAGATCATGACCTGAGACCAAGTTGGAAGCTTAACCGACTGAGCCACCCAGGTGCCCTAGTTACTGCTTTTGAATGGAATGAATACTGTTTTGTCTGCAAAAGATCAAATAAAAGGAAACGGGCTTAAATGAAATAAAAAAAGATTCAGTCATACATGAAGAAGAACTTGTTAATCATCTAATTGATGAAGAGTAGAATGGGCTCATCATGTAAGGTTTAGAATAGTTTTTTCAGCAGTTACATTTATAAATACTAGAACTTCGAGGGAACATATGACCACCCAATCTCTCTTCTTTTTTTAGATCAGGAAAATAACACACACCTTAGCAAGTCAGCTAGGACTAGAGCTCACGGTTCTTAACTTCTAGGCTAGCTCTGTCGCCTTGAATAAAGTACTTACAACTTTAGTTTTTAAGTTAATTTTGTTTTGTTTTCATTTGTACCATGGAAATATTAATGCGTAACTCAAAACAACAACTATGAATATCAAATAAATGTGTGGAAAGTACTTAGCATGATGATCATTTATAATAACTACTCAAAAAGCAGTAGTTTTTTGTTGTATTGTTATCATCTAGTTCTTTTTCTTCTAAAAACAAATTTGTCCAACAATAAGAAAGGATAATCTAGAACAATCTTATGAAAAGTCTAGGTCAGGACACTTAATTTTATTTTTTAAAGTTTATTTATTTATTTTGAGAGAGAGGCAGAGAGAGCAAGCAGAGGAGGGCCAGAGAGAGAGGGAGAGAGAGGATCCCAAGCAGGCTTCACACTGTCAGCCTGGAGCCTAGCATAGGACTTGAATGAGATCATGACCTGAGCTAAAACCAAAAATCAGATACTTAACCAACTGAGCCACCCAGGCGCCCCTAGGTCAGGACACTTTAAAATGTTAAAAGTATACAGTTTTTCCCATGGGGAAAAATGTATTGTTTTAGATTATGCCAATGAAAAAATTGCCACTAAAATATTAGTGTATTCCATAAGTTACTACACGGAGGCCATTTTCTCATTTTCGTTTATTATTTCTTTCAAATCCAGAGACAAGTTTCTCTCTTTGAAACAACATTCAAGGTGGGTTTTATTATCATCTCTACTTTATAGATGAATAAACCCAAATCTCCAAGAGGTGAAATAATCTTACTACGGTTCTCTCTGATGCATTCAGTTTACTCCTGGCATCTGAGGCCCCAGGCAGGTGCGGAGAAGGGATATGGAAAAACACAAGGTTTTGCTATCTTCTAAATTAGCACTCCCTTTTAGAAGTACAATCTGGGCCTATGTATCCAGCACACACACTTTGAACAATTTTCCTTTTAAGGATTCATCTAATAAATGTACTCAAAATACATATATAACAAATGTACTTATATACAAATAAAGATATCTGTGGAAAAATACGTTGTCACATTACAGCCTTTAATATGCAATGTATGTCATATAATGTAGTGGTAAGTTTCATTAATAAAGGTTAAAAAGAGAAACAAAAAGTATATACTGCTTGGAAAAATAAGTTAAAAAAACAAAATTACACATATGTATACACGTTTGTATATACATATATAATTACACATACACATATATGCCTGTGAGAGTTTTGGGAGATACATAAAACACGGATGACAGCAGATACTTCTGGATATAGGCCAAAGGACTAAATTATGACTGAAAAAACATTAAAACATTAATGTTATGAAGTTATAACTTTCTGTGGTATAACTTGTGTACATACAACTTTTATCACATGGATATATTATTTTCTCAATAATAAGACAAGATAGATTAGAGGAGGTCAGGAGCTTGGAAGCATATAAGCAATGAGTGAGAGTGAGAGAATGGTCGTCACAGGTTTGAATATTTATCCAGGTTGCAAGCTCAAATGCCAACATAAACCTTTCAATAATATAAATTTGTGAATCAAGCTGGCAAACATATATGAGGAATTATAGAGCATGTGATGATCTGAAGAATGCATAATTTAGCTACATACATTTAAAAAGTTTTTTTTCAGACAATTTATTAGTATGGAAAGAGATAAAAATTTTAAATTCTCTGTCTTCATCTTTACTAGAATTGTCAGGAGTACTTGGCACCCTTACCTACCAAGGACCACCCATCAGATCTTTTTAGGGTGATCTGGCTGACAGGTCAATTACATTAAATTGCTCAGTGCTAAAAGGCAAACAGACTTGATCGTCTTTTTACTACAAGCACAATAAAATGCTAGATTGTTACAATGGTTTACACAATTGCCTGTGATCTGGCCCTGCCCACCCATCTTTCCTCATATTTTCCACTCTGCCCTTTATTGGTTGTCAGACAACAAACTCGGTGTTGCTTTTTTTCTCTCTTGAACCTGCACATTAGTGTCCTCGCTGATACAGGACAACTAGTATCTCTAAAATATAACTACTTTGAAATTTCTCTTGACTTAGATGGGAACTACCGATTGAAAGCACAAAGACTCAAGCCCATTAATATCCCTGTGTGTCACCCAGTACCATTGAAATAAGCATTTTTTTAAATGAAGGACAAAAACGCATTTCCCTGTGCCAAGCAATTTTTTGTGTTCCTTTGCACATTTACCTGAAACTTCTTAGGATATATGCACATTTATCATTCTATCTGAATGACATTTAATATAGTAAGGAAAAAAGCTAAAAAAATCACATTTAGGATCCAAATCAAATTGTAGCCATTCATTAACTTTATGAATTGAACAAGGTTATAGCTCTTCATAAAGCAGCCGATTTTATATATAAATTATTTGTATATTAAATAGATGTGGTTTTTCTTTTTGCTTCATTTATTTCTGGAAAGTTGTTTTAAGAGAAATAAGGCTACTATACTACAGGTTTCCTAAACATGTACAGAGTGAATTTAAGTCTGTGTCAGGAAGAGAAAAAAACAGATGTAATTGCAATTCATTAAGAAATAAAATAAAACTTCAAATTTCTACATAAATCATTAACATATGCTGAAACTAGAGTATTGGTTGTCGAAATGGAAAGACATAGCATTTCTTTGACAGAAATTAAAAGTGAATAAATAATGGTAGCTAATCTTCGTTGAGACCTGTATTTGTTTCTTTGTCCTGTATTTGTTAAAATTATAAATGTTATTAAGATATTAGGTGAGGGATTAGCCAAAGAATTTACAAGTGATAATCCTCAGAACAAGCTCATGATAAAGGTACTATTATCTCTATTTTACGAACAGGGAAGGTCAGGAAGCTATGTCCATAATTTGCCAAAAATTGCATGCCAACAAATGACAGAAATTGAACTCACTCTCAGACTGTCAAAATCTAAAACCCATGCTACTATGGGAACAGAGTGAAAAAGGGTAGGTAGTGAGAGAAAGTGAGTGAAATGCTCTTTTTAGACTTGAAACCTAGGAGATTGAAATATGGAGCTGTCATTAGTAGAAATAAGATCATTTAGAAAAAGAGAGGTCTGCATTTGAGTTTGGAGAAATGTTGATTCCATTCTCAACATGCTGATCATAATGAGCTTCTGTTGAAGATATAGTTAATATAGTTGATATAGTTTAAGATATTTTCAAACAGCTGGAAATCTAAGAGTATTAATTTAGAATATCATTCTGGGGGGAATGAGAGGCATAGTTTATTTTAAGAACTGACATCTTCTAAATAACATAGCTCTTCTCTTTGCCTTATTTGTATGGACATACCTAGGTTTACTACAAAATTGCTTGTCACTGAAGGTGCTACAGTCAGATTTCTGGTTTCTGGGAGATATATACTTAAAGTTGAATGTTAATATGAATGTCGAGGGGAAAAAAAAACCAGCCTGACATAGGACTTTCCACGGTATAGTGAGAGAGACGGGATTTATTTACCTAAAGACACGTAGGATGTTGACTTGATTGGCAGTTAAAATGAATCCTTGATGTACCAAGGTGTTTTATAAGAGGATTTAATGTGTGAAGTACCGAAGAAATGTTCATTTTCTCAATTTGTTGTTTGTTTTCATTCAAATATATTATTAAGAAATATTGTCCAGATAAGATATGTTAAACAAAAGAGCACAGATGGATCTGAAGGGTCCTTATCGCCAAAATGTCATGCAAAATATGCTGTTTCTGAATGAAATTTTTCTGAGGACAGTTAGATGATTCTCAAATGGGTCCATGACCTAAACAACAAAGAATCAGAAGCATAGAGAAAAGTTTACTTTTTGAGATATTTTACACCCCTAACCCAGTAGTCTCCACCAGGAGAGATTATGTCCACTAAGGGACCTTTGGCAAGTGTCTGCAGTCACTCCTCAACTGTCAGGACATCAAGAAGGTAAGAGGAGTTGTACTGGCATTTAGAGAGGGGAGGCCAGGGAGGCTGGCTAAGCATCCTACAGTGCACGAGATGGCCCCCAAAAACAGCGTTACCCGGCTTCAAATGTCAAGAGGGCTGAGGCTGAGAAACCTTGCTTTAACCCATGCCAGGTCCTAGGATAATATAAAAGAGATGGACTCCAATATTTCATTATGTAACATACGTGCCAGTCTTAGGAAGAAATTATTTTAACTAGATCATCGATAGTTATACCTCATGTGTGAGTTGGGTTACGAACCAGAAATGAGAAACCTATCATTTTACTAGAATCTTCTGGCACCAAATGGCCCTTTTCTTCTAAAGAAACCACGCACGCAAAGATATTTGAGAAAATCTTCTTGAATCTATTTAAAATATATGGAAATTAAACTTCCATGTGTTTTGCTTCGTCAGTAAAACTGTGGAATCCATTAACGAATCACTACAGAAACCTAGCTCTATAAATCAGGAAATTTATCAAGTGTAGCTGCTACTGCATGTCTGTAAGTGTCTGAATTAACTAAGAATTAAAGATTAGGGAAAAGAGGAGAGCCAGCTTTTCATAAACTATTCATTTCTTATTCCAGTCTTCACATTAGTATCACTTAGATTGTTACCTAATGTATAAGCTCTATTTCCGTCTATTCTACCCTAATTAAATACTATAATTTAAAAAACTATTTTTCTTTTTCTTGTTATGCTCCTGCACATACAAGAACCTGTCCTACAACTTTATCATTATATTTTTAATAATTTCACTTATTTTTGTGTTTAAATATCTCAATTCAGTTATGCTTAATTTGAAAACCTTAAAAATATTAACATTTCTGTCAAACTAATCTTTTTGTAAGATAAACAAAAAATAAACTCAAATTTTAAAATAATATTCTACAGATAACTCTCAGGTTCAAGGATATCAACTACACTAGGGATAGTCACATACTTTATTTTTTGCCATGTATCTATGAAGTTTTAAGCATCCCAGGGCAGCCTTGTTTCTCATTATTATGACAGTAGAAACAGGGCTGTATTTGAAATATAAACATGTCTAGTATAACACTCCAACTACATTGAAGACATTTTTATTCAGGAAGGACCACCTCACAGAGTTGGATTTTGCCTACGTAATGGGTTTTAAATGGCTCTTTTTTTCCCTTTCCTACCTCAACCACACATTTGCACAGCACATGAGCACAGAGAAGAGTCTGGAGATGTTGTTCTAAGACCTGGTTTTCTGTGTGAGCACTCATACTTCTGAAACTTAAATGGCTTCACAATCCTTCACATTAATAGGTCTCAGTTTTCCCTTGTGAACATTATTGGTTTACATTTTATAAACTCAAATATCTTTCTGGCTACAAAGTTTTGCATTTACTTAAGAGAAGACTAAGGGGTGAACTTATTTTTTATGAAAGTTACTATTATTTTCACAGGTTGGATTTATGTCATACATAAAAGTTGACTGCAGAGCAACTTTATTTGCCAATAGAAAACAAAATTATATAAACAAATTTTAAATTTTGTTTAATGTTTTTATTTATTTTTGAGACAGAGAGAGACAGAGCACAAGTGGGGGAGGGGCAGAGAGAGAGGGAGACACAGAATCTGAAGCAGGCTCCAGGCTCTGAGCTGTCAGCACAGAGCCCGACGCAGGGCTCGAACTCACAGACTGCGAGATCATGACCTGAGCCGAAGTCGGACGCTCAACCGACTGAGACACCCAGGCGCCCCATATATAAACAAATTTTAAATTAAACAGAAGAAAAATAATTTTGATTCACTATTGGCATGGGAGAATACACACAGAATAACTTTTTGGAGTTTCCAAAATGGATAAAAGCTTAGGCTTTGAAACCAATTAAATCTGAAATGGAATCAGTCCTCTGCCATTAATTAACAAGGAATCCTTGAGAAATCCTTTAACGTTTTGAGTGCCAATGTCCTCATCTAAAATATGTGTATAATAGTACCTACTTTGCAAGATCGAATGTGTTTAGTGCCAGGTATATAATATAATCATAGTGAATGACATGTATAAATATTATAACCCTTTCTATAATAAGACAGTAATCAACATTTATGTCCTGATTAATATAGATATTTTAATGCTTACAAGCAAGACTCTATATAAAGGAAGCTCTGTGGCTTATTTTCTGTGTACCAGGAACTATTATTCAAATTTGAAATACTACTTTTTAAAATTTACATTTGAATTTGCATGTAAAGGTAAATTTTTGTAATTCAATATAAGTTGGCTAATATTGCCATCAAAAATTAAAACGTAGGGGGGCACCTGGGTGGCTCAGTCGGTTAAGCGACCGACTTCGGCTCAGGTCATGATCTCGCAGTCTGTGAGTTCGAGCCCCACGTCGGGCTCTGTGCTGATGGCTCAGAGCCTGGAGCCTGCTTCAGATTCTGTATCTCCCTCTCTCTCTGCCCTTCCCCTGCTCATACTCTGTCTCTGTGTCTCTCAAAATAAATAAACGTTAAAAAAATTTAAAAAAAATTAAAAGGTAGGGCATGGGGGGCATACTACAAAGATTATAACCAAGACTGACTCTGGCTGTGGAGCCTTGAACAAAAGGCTTCACAGTATTTTTTTCAATAAAAGATGTTTTAGACTGGATATCTAAACAAACCACTTTCTATTTTAACTCCATCATACTTAGTCTTCATATTTACTATTTGAGAAATAGTGTCAGTTTACCAAAATCTATATGGACATGTTTCCCTAACAAGAAGAAATACTTTAAGACACATAAGCATATATGACTTATGAGCAAATAGCCCTCAAGATTTGCTTTACTTTTCTTCCTAGTTTTCCAAACAAAAGACCTCCAGATGATTGATAAGCCACTTCCTGTCAAGTGCAACAGCAAATCTTTTTGAGAGACTGTCAGTGGGTTTGATTCTTGAATCGCTCTTTAAATAGACTCCATAAGGGAAGCCTACACAAAGAACACAATGGCAGGGAAGACTTGTAGTCAAGATGGAAAGCTTTGAGTACTTTAGAAGCAGTAGCATTTCCTTTTTCAGTGTAAAATTAATAATATCCCCAAAAGGAGATTTCCACAATTAAATTGAGAAGCTCAGTCTGGCATTATCACATTGTTGGGCCATAAGGGGCTGAGGAGGGCACCACTGCATGTGCTATGAAGAGTTTGAAAATATTTTCTTTTAAAAAACATATACAATATTCTCTTAACCTGACCTAACCCCTGTTACTCAGTTAAAAGCTGAATGTCACTTCTTTTCAGGTAAAAACTTCCATCAAAATAAACTGAGGTCACATCTTGCACTAGTCTGATTGACAGGGAAAAGGCCGAGTAGGAACTTTATAGAGGTGAAAAAAAATACGCAGTGGCTAAGTTATTACATAAATGCTAAAGCAAATCTACTTAAGTCAACTTTAATATTTGTATTGTGTAACATTTTCCACTATTAATATAATTTTCTTCCTGAAAATTAGAGGTTTGGATATAGGTAGTCTTTGTTTCCTGATAGCTTTTTGAGTTGAGAAAATGACAATAGTGTTCAATAATATATGATAAAATTAAATACACACATATTCTACATACTTTTCAATAAGTGTTCTTAGCGTTCACCTAAATTTGTAAACTAAGTGTGGAGTTGGAGCATTGCAATATTTTTCAGAAACTCTATAAAACAATTGAATTGAAACAAACCAAAAACAGGTAAATTTTACACTAGTTTACCAACTATTCTGTTTTTCACTTATCCTTTACTAAACACAACTAAATATTCACTAGCAATTTGACAATTTCTACCAAAAAACAAAACAAACAAACAAACAAACAAAAAAAAACCTATGTCAGAGTGCCTGGGTGGCTCAGTCGGTTGAGGGTCCAACTTTGGCTCAGGTCATGGTCTCATGATCCGTGAGTTCGAGCCCCATGTTGGGCTCTGTGCTGATAGCTCAGAGCCTGGAGCCTGCTTCGGATTCTGTGTCTCTCCCCCCGCCCCACCCATGCTCTGTCTCTCAAATATACAGCAAGATACAAAAAGATACTACATCATGACTAAATATGGTTTACCTCCAGTTTTGTTTAATACTAAAATAATTCATTAATGGAATTCAAAAACATGTTACAAGAACAAGGGAGAAAAATAATTTTGTCATTTTAGGAGATACAGAAAAGTTCCAAAGACAAATATTTGTTCATGATAAAAAATACTCACCAAGCTAGAAATAGAACACTTTCTTGATTTGATAAAGGGCATCTACAAAAACCCAAAAACCTGCAGCTGACATCGTACTTAATAGCGAAAGAGTGTGTGCTTTCCCCTGAGATCAGAAATAAAACAACAATGTCCCATTCACCGCTTCTTTTAAACTTTGTGTTGGAGACCCCTAGCCATAGCAAGGAGGGAAGAAAAGAAATGAATCATAAAGATGTTAAAGGAAAAACTCTGTACCTATGGAGATGACATGATTGTTTAATAGAAGAATCCTGGTGAATCCATAAAAGACTACTAGGAAGAAAAGTAAGTGAATTTAGTAAGGTCACAGGGTGGAAAGCTAATATACAAAACCAACAACATTTAAAAGATTGTATTTACTTAAATTCCACATATGAGTGAAATCATATGATATTTGTCTTTCTCTGACTTATTTTGCTTAGCACAAAATTCTAGTTCCAACCACTTTGTTGCCAATGGCAAGATTTCATTCTTTTTGATGGCTGAGTAATATCTCAGCTGAATGTGGAATCTTCTTCATGCATTCCTCAGCAGTGGACATTTGGGCTCTTTCTATGATTTGGCTATTATTGATAATGTTGCTATAAACATCAGGGTGTTGTGTATCCCTTCGAATCAGTATTTTTGTATCCTTTGTATGGGCACTTGTGATGAGCACTGGGTGTTGTATGTAAATGATAAATCACTAATTTCTATACCTGATACTAATATTACACTATATGTTACTAACTGGAATTTAAATTTTTTTTAACATTTTTATTTATTTTTGAGAGACATAGAGACAAGAGTGTGAGCAGGGGAAGGGCAGAGAGAGAGGGAGACACAGAATCCGAAGCAGGCTCCAAGCTCTGACCCATCAGCACAGAGCCTGACGTGGGGCTCGAACTCACAGACCGTAAGATCATGACCTGAGCCGAAGTCGGCCGCTTAACCGACTGAGCCACCTAGGCGCCCCTACTAACTGGAATTTAAATAAAAACTTGAGAAAAGAAAAAGAAATATTGTATTTACATTGCATTTACAATAGTGCCCCAAATCACTATATACTTAGGAATACAGTTAATAAAAGATGTGTAAGACACAACCATTAAAACTAAACAACATTGATAAGGAAATTAGAATATTTAAATGAATTAAGAAAAGTACTATAATTCTGGGTTAGAAGGTTCAAAACAGATAATATACTAATTACATTCAAATTTACCTATATATTCAACAAATCCCAACAAAAATCCCAACAGGCTTTTAAAAAAAAAAATACCATTTATTTATATTTGAGAGACAGAGAGAGACAGAGCATGAGTGGGGGGGGTGGCGGGGTGGGGAGAGAGAGACACACAGAATCTGAAGCAGGCTCCAGGCTCTGAGCTATCAGCACAGAGCCCAACATGCGGCTGGAACTCACGGACCACTAGATCATGACCTGAGCCAAAGTCGGATGCTCAACTGACTGAGCCACCCAGGCACCCCGCAATAGGTTTTATTATTTTTTTTGTAGAAATTGACAAATTAATAGTGAATATTTAGTTGTTTAGTAAAGGATAGCCTATATAGGTGTCTGGAATTTAAGGAAGAGGTCCTGAGTTAGAAATATAGTTTTTAGAATAGAATATAGTGTATAGAATATATTTAAATTAATGATACTGGATAAAATTATGAAAGGGATAATATTAGAAAAAAGTCTGAGTACTAGATCTTGGAGTACTTTAGAGTTCAGTAACCACAAAAATAAGAGGGAACCAGGAAAGGTGACACAGATTAGAAAAACTGGCTGGGAAGATATTAGAAGAATCAAATAAATGTTCCCAAAATATTGGGTTAAAATAATATGTCAAATGTCTCTAATGAATAAGATGAGGCCTGAAAATTGGCCAGTGAAATTGGAATCACATATATTACTGATGACCTTAAAAGAGCAGTTTTATAAAATGGTTGAAGTAAACTCTTCAGTGGATTCAAGAAAAAGAAAAAATGGACAAAGAAAGGTGGAAAAGCAAGGATATACACAGGCTTTTTGAGGATATTCTCTATAAAGGAGAATAAGAAGTGGGACAGTAATTGAAAGAGGAAAGTAGAGTTAGGACAGATATCACTTTAAATTAAGAAATATTACAAAATGTTTATTTGTTAATGGGAATAATCTAACCAAGGATAAAAAATATTGAGAATGTTGGACATCGACTGGCAAACATTTTCTCTAAATAACCACATACTAAATATTTTTGACTTTCTAGGCCATGTGGTCTCTGTCATATCTAGTTAGCTCTGTCACTGTAGCACAAAAGCAGCCATAGAGTGAGTGAACAGGCAGAGCTGCATTCCAATAAACTTTTTTTCACTAATAGATGAAAGGCAGAATTCGGATTGTGGGCCATATACTGGACTCTAATGTAGAAAAGAAAGGCTAATATAAAAATTAAGTTCTTGAGTAGGCAAGCCTTAGGATTGCCAATGTAGGATCCAGTGTATAAGCATATAGATTATCATTGTATAAAGACATAATATTCACCCCATTTAATCAAATGTAAAGTGGAATATGGGTTCTGATGAAAACAGAATGGAGGATCTTGGTTGTAAAAGCATATAGAACTTTTCTGATTGCTTCTATTTTCCCATGTTAAGGAAATGTTACGCCATCCACCTGACCTCAGTTATCCAATCCACCTCTGGAATGAACATCTTCAGCTTTACCTACCATAATTCCGTACACTGCTATCAGTAACATAATTACTACTTTCTACTTAAACATGTCTTTTCTCTACCAATAAAGCTGTTAATCATGAGCATGGCTTTATCATAAATGATGAATGAATACCTTTGGCTCTACGTCTAAGCTCTAATTTCCTTTGTATTAGTTTCAATATTAGGCAGGGAATAAATAGCAGCAAACATGGACCATTGGGAAAGGAAGTGCCTCAAAAAATTAATGTTTCTTACCTTCTATCTCAAAAAGAAGTCCAGGATGGGGGTGAGTGGCTTGTCTTCAGGCCTGATGATGGAGTATGCATATTTCTGGCTTGGGTCCTGTGAATCAATCTGTAATTTTTAAACTGATATTAATAGACATTATTTTTTTGGTACATGCTTCACACATTGCTACTTAAGCAGTTTATAATCAATGTATATGATGATTTTAGTTGATTAGGGCAATTTAAAAGTATGTACTTTGATACTGACACTTATTTGTATTTCAATAAAATGACAGTGACTTGGCCATTTCTGGCCCGAAAACCTATTATGTGCCTGAGTAGTCAAGGGGAAACATGGATGGTGATCCAGGGATTGTATTTAATGCAATTAATATGTAGAAACTACACTTTTCCGTTTGTTACCTCCTAGAAAGCAAATTCATTTTATGCCAGGGGAAAGAGAGAAAAATGCAAAATAATGCCTTTCCTTGGGTTCTGCTATCGCCCTAATTCTGGTTTTTATTGATTAAATACTTAAAAAGATAGATTGGCCTAAGAAATCAAGCTGTTCGAATTATTTTGAACCCTCAATTGTACCAAACCAGATTCTAAATATATGCTAATTCATTACTTTTTTTCCCACTTGAGATTGTTCTAAAAGTGTGCTTACCACCTCTTTTTCCTAAGTTTGTATATCCTAAGAGGACAAAGAAGCCTGCTTAGCAATTCCTTTCCCAGTCATTTGTTTTCAACTCTAAAGAACTGTTCTCTATGTGTGTTTAGTTTAGTAGAGAAATGTTTATTATTTCCTTTGTATAAAGTGACTGTATTTCAACATGACTAAGATTTAGAAAGCATTTTATTTTGGTAAAGGAATACTTTTTTTGGCAGCCAACATCTTTACAGAAGGTGCTGTAAAACATGGAGATTGTAAAACCAATAGCAGGGAGGATACGCACATTTGAGAAAAATCATGTTTTCTGAGAGATTGAATATAATGACAAGTGATTTCGAACCTGCCCATCTTACCTATTTCTTCAAATTTTGAAGTTATTGCAAATGTTGGTGGCCTGGATTCTATTGAGTTTGAGGCCATAATACCTCAGTCTTATTGGTAAAAAGCCTTCAGCCACCTTATAAAGGATGTTTAAAGTAGGGGAACATAGATAAAAAAACTTCAAAGGCATAAATTTCTGGGTACAGACAGAATTTTCTGAAATTAGCTCTTCACCTGCATGCTGGGGACTTAAAATGCATTTATGGTGGCACTAATATTTTTTCCCCTCCATAAGGCATGATGCTTCATAATTGCTGAGGGAAATAACATCTATGGGGGGAAATGGGAGGCATAAAAGTAACTAATATTAGATCTATTCTTGGTGAAATTTGGAAAAAGTAATAAAACCTCAGGGCACATTAACTCAAAAGTTAAGAGTACAGACGCAGGATTCAGACTCGCAAGCATGGCAAGATTACCTAATGTCTCTGGATCTCTGATTTCTCATGTCCGAAACGGAGACATCAATAATAGCCACTACATAGGGTTATTACAAGTAGTGATGTTTTACTATTTGTCACCAACATAGAACACAGTGTCCGTTAAACCAAAAAGAATGTGTGAGGGGAAGCTGGTAATACAAAAGAACGTGGCAAAGGAAAAGAGCTTGGGGGCATCACTGCCTCACGCTATATCATAAGAATAAAGAGTAGGAAACTCACATATGTATTTTTGCTCCCACATCATTTCTGCCTCACTTTAGCTACAAGTATAATCAGTGCTTCTAAGGTGCCTAATGCTACATTGACTATACAGCTTTCTTCAGGATGGATAGAAATATTTTCATTTTTCTATATCAGAGCTTTATTATTATCAAACATTTTTAAACCACATATTGCATAACCTTAAGTGTTATGTTAAAGGTGTTATATTCCTTCTTTATTGATATGATAAAGTGGAATGCCAATAACTCAGTGTCTTCTTATCTTTATTAAGAAATCTGATTAGACTTGCACTGAAACAATTTATTTTATCCTGTTAGGAAGTTGCACTATTAGAAAGGTCCATTAACTCTTTCATGATGTTGTGGAATCAGTGGGGAAATCTCTAATTGCTACAGGCACAGGTGAGTGCCATGAGTACCAAATTATGCATGGCAACAGCAATTTCCTAAAAGACTCGTGATTTCTTAGTGGTTAAAAGCTTTAATGTGCCTCCAGTGCCTAAGTCATTAACAGAGAATGATTTAGGCACAGGGAGAATCTAAGTAAAATATAAAACTGTGAGGGCCTCACAAATAATAGTGTACCAAATAAAAGTGCTTGAATATTAGTGTCAGATGCAAGCATTTTTCCCATTATTTCTGAAGTCATGAAAGATACAAAGCAAATGAAATGCACACAGAGAAAGCTTGGCATAAAATGGGACAAGAATGATCAGAAATAAATCAAAAAAACCTTTTCCTTATATATTAGCATCTTCTACACATTTATAAAATCTTCACTTTGAAAGAATTTAAAATAATACTATAGTCTTTGTATTATTTTCCTTCCACCCCTTACTATAAGCTCCTTTGGGAAATGTGTCATTCAGTTTTTAAAGTGGGAGAAACTGAAACAAGAAGTATTCCTGAAGCTATGGGACTTTGATATCTGATTATCTTATTTTTATTTAGACTGCATTTATTCTTATAAAAATGTAAATGAAAATTTGAAATATAGCCTTTTTTATTGCCTGTTATTTCTAAAATGCCCATGTTCTCCTTTTAGTGACTGTTGAAATGTGATTTTTTTGCATAGATTCAGTCATAGCATACCAACCATGTAGGATTCAAAATATATTTTCAATTTCATCCTTTTCATGAATGCATAATATTCCATTCAACTGAAATGTCATAACTCAATCATTTCTCTATTTTAAAATATTCTAGGGGTGCCTGGGTGGCTCACTCGATTAACCGGCCAACTTCAGCTCAGGTCGTGATCTCATGGTCTGTGAGTTCGAGCCCCGCGTTGGGCTCTGTGCTGACAGCTCAGAGCCTGGAGCCTGCTTCCGATTCTGTATCTCTCTCTCTCTCTCTGCCCTTCCCCTGTTCATGCTCTGTCTCTATGTCTATCAAAAATAGGTAAACGTTAAAAAAATAAATAAAAATAAAATATTCTATTTTTAATCTCACAAATAATGCTGTAATTAACATCTCTTTTTCCCATATTCACTGGGAAAAACTTAAATACAGTAAAATCAATCCATAGTAAGTGTAAAGTTCGATCAGTTTGGGCGATTTTATCTATTTGTGTAGCCATACCCATGTACATGATATAGAAATTATAAATCATTCTTCGAAATTCCCTAGTTACTCTTTGCCTTTATTCCCCTTGTCCTTTTCTCCAGGCAACCATGGCTTTGCTTTATGTCACCATAATTAAACCTTTCTAAAATTTTATACAAACAAGATGAAATACTACGTAGTCTTTTGTGTTTCACTTTCTAACTTAGCATCATGTTTTTGAGATTCATCCATGTTATTGTGTATATCAGTAATTTTTCTTTTTTATTACTGAGTAGTATTCCATAATACGCATATACCACAATTTGTTTATTCATTCACCAGTTATGGGACACTTGGGTTTTTTTCTTCTGATTTGGGGATAATATAAATAATGCTACTTTGGAAATGTGTATATAACTGTGTGGTAGTTAATTTTATGTGTCAACTTGACTAGTCCATGGAGTACCCTTTTATATGGTGAAACATTATTCTGAGTGTGTGAAGACAGTTTTAGATGAGATTAACATTTGAGTCAGTAGGTCAAGCAAGGCAGATTGGTCTCCCTAATGGCAATGGCCCTCATGCAGTCAGTAAAGGCCTAATATAACAAAAATCCTCATCTTCTTTTTATTTTATTTTTTTATTTTTATTTTGGAGAGAGAGAGAAAGAGAGCACAAACAGGGGAGAGGGGCAGAAGTTGGAGAGAGAGAGAGAGAGAGAGAGAGAGAGAGAGAGAGAGAGAGAGAGAATCTTAAGCAGGCTTCATCCCATGACACTACAATCATGACCTGAAATCAAGAGTTGGACACTCAACCCACTGAGCCACCCAGGGGTCCCTTTTCTTTTCTTTTTCTTTTTTTTTTCCTGATCCTCTTTCAAATAAGAGGGAACTCTGGCTGCCTGGCTGATTGAGCTGGAACATAGAATTTTTCTAGAATCTAGTCTTTAGATTCAGACTGAAACATCCACTTTTCCTGGGTCTCAAGCCTGGCAACTTTCTGACTAAAACAGAAAGTTTTCCTGGGCTTTCCTGGGTCTCTAGTTTGCTGCAGATCTGGGGACTTTCCAGCCTTTATAATTATATGAGCCAATTCCTTATAATATCTTTATACACACACACACACACACACACACACACACACACACACACATCCTAATGGTTCGTTTTCTCTAGAGAAACCTAATACAAAGTCTTTGCATGAACCTACTTTAAAATTTATGTTGAGTGAATACCTAGAAATGGGACTGCTAGGTCACCAGACAAATGCACGTTTAATGCTAATGTTTAAGAGAAAACCTTTTTTTTTCTCAAAATGGCTGCACCATTTTGCATTTCCATGGACAATGTAGTAAGAAATGCAGTTGCTTCATATCCTTGTCAAAACTTAGTATTTCAGGGTTTTTTTAATAGAATTTTAGCAATTCTAGTGTGTGTGTGATTGTGATTTTAATTTGAATTTCTCAGATGACTAGTGATATTGAGTATCTTTTCAAGTGATTATTGGCTACATGTATATCTTCTTTTGTTGAATATCTCTTTAAATATTTTGCCCAGCAAAAACATTTGGTTTGTTTTTTAAATTTTGACTTAAATTTGTATATTTTCTAGATACATAACCTTTGTCAAAAAGAAGACTTGAAAATATTTTCTCCCATTTTGTGGCTGGCAATTTCATTTTCTTAACTATATCTGTCAAAGAACAAGAGTCTATTTTTGTCTTTTATTTTCTTTTATAGATTTTGCTTCTTTGTCCTGTTTTAGAAACTGTCACAGCCAATATGACAAAAATTTCATCCCGTTTTCTTCAAGAAGTCTAATGTCTTTATCTAATAGTTAGGTCTATAATCCTCTTGACATTAAAATTTCGTATATGATATGAAGTATCAGTTACAAATTTTTTACCATACAGATGACTAATTGTTCCAGTAACATTTATTTAAAAAAGTATCCTTCCCTAATTCAATGGCCTTCACGCCTATGCCAAGAACCAATTGATCCTATGTATGTATGTCGTTTTGGAAATCTTCATTTCATTTAATTAATCTAGATCTTCTATTATGCCAATACCACACTGTATTAATTATTTCAGCATTATAGTAAATCTTGAATCAGATAATGTAAGTTTCCCAATGCTTTTCTTCTTTATCAAAGGTGTTTTGACTATTATAGAATCTTTTCATTTTCATATAGTTGTTATAATCAACCTATCAATTTGACAAGAATTACATGGACTCTATAGATCAGTGAAGAATGGACATCTTACTGAGCATCCTAAGTAATTAACATCTATGTTTGTTCTTTAAGCTCAGCAATGAATGTTTTGCAATTTTTCAGTATTCTGACCTTGCATATCATATCGTTATTAAATGTATTTCTAGGGCACCTGGGGGCTCAGTCAATTAAGCATCTGGTTTCGGCACAAGTCATGATCTCACGGTTTGTGAGCTTGAGCCCAGTTTCACGCACTGTGCTGCAGCTCAGAGCCTGGAGCCTGCTTCAGATTCTAGGTCTCTCTCTTGTTCTGCCCTTCCCTGGCTCATGCTCTGTCTCTTTCTCTCTCTCTCAAGAATAAATAAACATTAAAAAAAATTAATGTTTTTCTAAATACTTGGTATTTTTACATTATTTAAGATGAAGTTTAAATATTATTTCTTAAATATTCATTTCCATTTTATAAAAATACAATTAATTTTTGTCAACTGGCCTTGTAAATTGCAACTTGGTTAGATCCACTCATTAATTATAGTACCTTTTTTTTATAGTTTTCCACATCCATAATCAGATAATGTGCAAATATACTTTTACTTCTTTATTTCCCAGTCAAAAGGCAAAGCTTTTATTTTTCATTCAATCATTCAATTTCATGTTTTTGTACTGTCTGAGTCTTCCAGTATAATGCTGAACATAATGGTAGTAAACATTATAAAAGGTAATACTTTTAAACAAATTGGACATGGGAGAAGAGGAAAAAGAAGAAGAATTTACAAGCTAATTAATTTCACTGTTGCTCATAATAAGGTACCAACAGATAACATCTAAAGAAAAAGAAGACTAAGGATATTATATAAAGGTATATAATTCATGGTAACCACTAGAACAAAGATTTTTTAAAAATTCCAACTACTAAGAGGGACTGTGAAACACTAAACATATGTAAAATATATATAAGAGGGCATAACTCATACATTTTTTAAATTGCAGATTGAATCACAAAGCAAAAAATCAGTAAAAAAAAAACAACTATCAGCAGCATCCTTAGTAAAGACAAAGTAAAGATTAAAACAAAAAGTGAGAAGAAATATGAAAATAATCAAAGGGAATTTATTTTTATTTTTTTAAAGTTATTTATTTATTTTGTGAGAGAGAGAGAGAGGGAGAGAGAGAGAATGAATGAGTTGGGGAGACGGAGAGAGAGAAGGAGAGAGAGAATCCCAAGCAGGCTCCATGCTGTCAGCACAGAGCCAGATGAGAGGCTTGATCTCACGAACTATGGGACCATGACCTGAGCCGAAACCAAGAGTCAGAGGCTTAATTGACTGAGCCCCACCCCCCAGGTGCTCTAAGGGTATTTTAAAAGTCATTTACAAGCTACTTAGGTAGTACTATGTTAGAAAAAAAAAAACTAACTAAATGAAATAGACAATTATCTAGAAAAATAAAATCTACCAGAATCATTACAGAAGAGAAAGTTGAAACAGATAAATTTCCCTAGAGAAGTGGAGAAATTTGTAAATGATATAATACCCTCTTTCTGCAAATAACACTAGGCTCAGATAGTTTAACATGAAATCGTATCAAATCCATAAAGAACATATCATTGTGACTGTAATTCACCTATTCAAGAGTACATAAAAAGAAAGAATTATTTAAAATTATTTTCAGAAAATGTAAGTAATATTTTATCCATAACTAGAAAAAAGGACAAAAATGAAAACTATGGAGTAAATTCTCATTTATGCATCTCACTTATGCAATTCAGTGCAAATTTATATGACTGCTTTCTAAAAATGTTGAAAGGGCATTTTTGACTTGATTTAAAAAAAAAAACACCTTGATAAAATAGAATTCAACAGATATTTGATTAAAATGAACACATAGATATAAATATATTATCTTTTTCACTGTTCGGGTCCTCCATTATAATGCTGACTACATATATCTATATGTATATCTATATCTATATGTACATATATATAACATTATATATATATATATATATATATACAATTTTATTTAATTACTATACATTTCAGATGATCCAGTTCAAATCAGGAAGAGAACAAAATGTTTACTGCTACAACTGTTTTTAAGATCATATAAGATGCTTCAGCCAGTGGGACACCTGAGTAGCTCCATCAGTTGAGCATCCGACTCTTGATTTCAGCTCAGGTCATGATCTCATGGTTTCCGAGTTTGAACCCTGCAATGGGCTCTGTGCTGACAGTGCGAAGCCTGCTTGAGACTCTCTTTCTCTTTCTCTCTCTGCCCCTCCCTCCTCACTTGCTCTCTCTGTTTCTTTCTCTCAAAAATAAATAAATATTAAAAAAAGATGCTTCAGTCAATGAGATTAACAAGAGAAAGAAATTAGAGACACAACAATGTAAAATGAAAATATAAATGTATTTCAGGTGACAGATGATATCAAAGTGTTCCTATAGTTCCAGAATGGTCTGAAAATCTATTAAAAACAAGTTATTGAGATATAAAATTAGTATTGAGAAATCAATAGATAACTTCTTCATAAACAAAATCCATTAAAACTTTTTTGAAAAGACTCCATTCTTTAAAATAGCAACAAAAAACAGGATACATCTAAAAACAAACCTGAAATGAAACCTATACGTTTTCCAAACGTCGAATGAATAAAAAACTACACTATGCTTTAGCTAGGAAGATTCAAAAATAAAAAAGATGTCTATTCCTTCTAAAAGAAATTTATATCTTACAAAATTTATAAATAGCAAACTAATGTAATTCCTAGTATCAACGGTTTTGTGTCACTGTGTTTGTTTTGTTTTCTAAAATTAAGCAAATACAGCTGTAAGTTTATATGAGGAAAAAAAACTAGTCAAAAGTAGACTGCAAAACATTGTTTAAAAAAGTCAACTAAGGAGTATTAGCCAGACAAAATTTAAAGTATAAGACGTTAATAGTTAAAACTATGTTATATTTGCATAAAAATAGAGAAAAGAATGGAATAAAATGAAAAGTTCAAAAACTGACTGGAATATATATGGAAATTAGTATATGATAAAGGTGGCATCTAAAAATCAGTTGGTAAAACTGAAATTTTAAAATAAATCTAGGGGCGCCTGGGTGGCTCAGTTGGTTAAGTGGCCGACTTCAGCTCAGGTCATGATCTCACGGTCTGTGAGTTTGAGCCCCACATCAGGCTCTGTACTGCTGGCTCATCACAGCCTGGAGCCTGCTTCAGTTTCTGTGTCTCCCTCTCTCTCTGCCCTTCCCCTGCTCACGCTCTGTCTCTATGTCTCTCAAAAATAAATAAATGTTAAAAAAAATTTTTTTTAAACAAATCTTGCTTGGACAAGTGGGAGCCATTTAGTAGAAAAAAGATAATTTTTAGATCTCTCTCTCACAGTATATACTGGGGTTAATTCCAATTGGATTAAAGATTAAAAAAAAGAAACCCCACATGTATTAGAAATAAATATAGGTGTAGTTTTTATAAGTCTGGGTAGTACTTGCTAAGAAAAGAGTCAAAATCAAGAGGGCTTTAACGAATAAAGTAATAAATTTTACTAAGTTATGTTTTAATCACAAGCAAAGCAAAAGACACATGAAAAACAGCGAAACATCTTTACAGTTTGTACCACAGACAAAAGACTAGCCTCCTTAAGATATAAGGAGCTTCTAGAAATAAAGAATAATAAGGTCAATAATCCAATAGAAAAATTAGCAAGGAATACGAACTGGCAATTTTCATAAAGACAAATAAAAATGGTCTTTAAAAACAGGAAATAATTTTCTGATTTTTCACTTACAATAAGAAAAATGGAAACACACTATAGAGATGCCTTTTCTCACGTATCACATTACAATTTTTTTTTTAAAGCATAGTTAGAGTGGGGATGTGGGAAAACAGCATTCCCATACAGTGCTGGTGAGAGAGGTAAATTCCTACACAGGGAAATCTGACATTATACACCAAAATACAAATGCAATTATCCTTTGACCCATAATACCCACTTCTGTGTATTTGTCCTACAAAAATGCATTCTACATGCTTCCTAAATGATATATGAATGAGGTGACTCATTGAGGCAGTTTAATAGTAAACAACAGGAAACAAACCATGTGTATATCAATAGATAATTAATTAAATAACTCAGGCTACATCTACACAATAGAATAATATGCATTTGTAATAAGAATGAGTATACTCTTTATGCACCAAGATAGAGTGATATCCAATAAAATTTTATTTTTTTCCAATAAAATATTAAAGTGAAAAAACAAGATGAAATACTATATATGCTACCAGTTTTCTAAAAAATAAAGCTAGGCAATATATTTTCATATTAGCACATATTTGCATAAAATACGAGATGAGAAAACAAATATAATAAAAATATTTATCAGTACAGTGGAGTAGAATGGGTTGGAGAGTTGGGATGGTAAGAAGACTTCTGAACATATAGTTTATATTATTTTGATTTTTGAATCATATACATACATTACATACCAAAAAAATTTTTTAATGGTAAAAAATAATCAATAGGTGTATGTCTCTGCTCTCTACATTTGAAGCACATTTTAAATAACAGTTTACATGGATTTTTCTACTTGACTTTAAGTCATATGGTTACACGTGGAAAGAAGTTACTGATAAATTTGATATTAGAGGATTTATATGTCTCCCAAATATAAGACAAAAGTGTTCTATTAATGATCATGTCTCAACTATTTGTGAGGAACAGCATCTCTTGTTTACTTCACTGGGATAAACTACTGGAAAACTGAGTTTGTAACAGTTTGGAATACAGAAATTATTTAATTTTCTGCGAGGAAGAGCAAGGGAAAAAAAAAAAACAACTTTTTACTCCAGCTGTAATTGCAGTGTAATTCAATAAGTCACCTGTCTACTAACTCTGCTAGAATGTATTAAATTAATCAGGAAACAGAAAAAGAGGTTATAAAAACTCATTTTGTCAATTCATTTTTAAAAACATAAAACATGTAGGTATGTTTAATTCTTCTCTGTTATAGAATGGATTCTCCAAATAACAGAACTATATTCACATTTATAAGCAACATGATAGTTCATTGCTTGATTTTAATTAAACACAGTTGATCTGCTTGCATATTCTATGTATATTTATATTTTAAATTAACTCATCTCACAGATACTATCAAATGGAAGGAAAACAAATAACAGTTTAGCCAAGAGGAATTGTCTTGGAAATAAATAAGTGTATATACTCTATTTCTGAGAAAATGTAGTAACACCTTGTATATTTACACATATTTAAGACTAAGTAATTAGTAAGGGAAACAAATGAAATATTAATGCTGTTGCCAGATTCAAAGCAAATACTGTAATCAGTTTCCATTTTTGAAATTCCACATTTTAAAAGGTAAGACACTGGAGGCATCATGATTTGGATTTCAAGCTATATTACAAAGCTGTAGTCATCAAGACAGTATGGTCCTGGAACAAAGACAGACACATAGATCAATAGAACAGAATAGAAAACAGAAAAATAGATCCACAAATGTATGGCCAACAAATCTTCGACAAAGCAGGAAAGAATATCCAATGGAAAAAAGACAGTTTCTCCAATAATTGGTGTTGGGAAAGCAGAAGAATGAAACTGGACCACATTCTTACACCATACACAAAAATAAATTCAAAATGGATGAAAGACCAAAATTTGAAACAGTAAACCTTCAAAATCCTAGAGGAGAAAACAGGCAGCAACCTCTTTGACACTGGCAGCAGCAACTTCTTACTAGACACATCACCAAAGGCAAGGGAAACAAAAGCAAACATGAACTATTGGGACTTCATCAAGATATAAAGCATCTGCACAATGAAGGAAATAATCATCAAAACTAAAAGGCAACAGATGGAATTGGAGAAGATAGTTGCAGATGATATAGTGGATAAAGGGTTAGTACCCAAAATCTATGAAGAACTTACCAAACTCAACACCCAAAAACCAAACAGCTCAGTTAAGAAATGGGCACGATATGAATAGACACTTTTCCAAAGAAGACATCCAGATGGCTAACAGATACAGGAAAAGATGCTTAGCATCACTCAACATTAGGTAAATACAAACCAAAATCACAATGAGATACCACCTCATACCTGTCAGAAGGGCCAACATGAACCACACAAGAAACGATAGGTGTTGGTGAGGAAGCAGAGAAGGGGGATCCCTGTTGAAATGGTGGGAATACGAACTAGTGCAGCCACTCTGGAGAACAGTTTGGGGGTTCCTCAAAATAACTAAAAATACAATGACCCTATCCAGCAATTGCACTATTAGGTATTTACCCAAAGGGTACAAAAATACAGATTCAAAGGGGTAGATGCACCTCAAAACTTATAGCAGCATTATAAACAATAGCCATACTATGGAGAGAGCCCAAATGTCCATCGACTGATGAATGGATACAAAAGATGTGGTATATATACACAATGGAATATTATGCAGCCATCAAAAAGAATGAAATTTTGCTCTTTGCAATGACATGGATAGGGCTAGAATGTACTAGGCTAAGCGAAATCAGTCAATACAAATACCATATGATTTCACTCATATGTGAACTTTAAGAAACAAAACAGATATGAGAAGTGGACAGAAGAGGAGAGAGGGAAAAAAACCAAAAGAGAATCTTAACAATAGAGAACAAAATATGGGTTGATGGAGGGAGGTCGGGGACAGGGGAATGGGTTGGATGGGTGATGGGTACTAAGAAAGGCACTTGTTATGATGAGCACTGGGTGTTGTATGTAAGTGACGAATGACTGAATTCTACTATTGAAACCAATCTTGCACTATATGTTGGCTAACTACAATTTAAATAAAAATAAGATCTATGGTAATATGTTGTACCATATGTGACTTGCAGGACAGAAGGACTCCATTCACAAGGACAAACTGCCTAGATCAAGTCATAATCTTCAGCTGCATCTTTCAGTAGCCTTGTAAGATTTATCCTGTGACAGTTAAATTTGTAATATGTAGGAAAATGAAATCAAATACTAACCTCATTTCTAAAGGACATGCAAAATGTCTAAGGGATGCATTTCCCTTATAAAATACTTCAAAATCCTCTTTCGTATTAAGATAAAGACGCAGATCAGCAATCCTCAAATGAAGACTACAGAGAGAGTAAGTAGCAGCAGGGACTGAAATTTTTTTCTCCACCCAAAACCAGACTTCTCTGCATTAATTATAAATAATAAATTTGACCCGCTGCATGTAGATGCTGGCATTTTAACAAGGTAATATATTTACATTTTAACTCTTTATTTTCAGATTTCATGTTTTAAATTTTTTTTTAATGTTTATTTTTGAGACAGAGCATGAGTGGGGGAGGGGCAGAGAGAGAGGGAGACACAGAATGTGAAGCAGGCTCTAGGGTCTGAGCTGTCAGCACAGAGCCCGACGCAGGGCTCGAACTCACGGACTGCGAGATCATGATCTGAGCCGAAGTCGGACGCTCAACCGACTGAGCCACCCAGGCGCCCCCAGATTTCATGTTTTATAAAGATCATACGCTACATTTTAAATGTCACTGAAAACACACAGACACATAGAACTTGGAAATTAAAGTTATTATAAATGAACTAAATTTAATTCCAAAATATTAATTTCTTGGAATAATACAAAGTATATTATGAAATTGCTCAAAACGGAATGTTGTCAATCTTTTAAGTGTAAATATATAAGATAAAGTGAATATCTATAAATATTAATATATATAAATCAAAACCTCTCTGGAAAAATAAGCTGCAAATATGCATGTCCTTTCCATTTGTGTTCCATCTATACTGTAGCTACTTTTGAAAAGAACAAGAATTCTAGCTAGCAGTTTTGTATCACCTAAATTGATATAGTGCTACCCTCTGCTTGTGTACTCTACTCAGTCTAACCAAAGCTTTGTAACTGATATATCACCACAAAGACCAAAGGCCACCCTCTATTATCATGTGCCAGCAGCCCTTAGGACATCCCTCTCCACAAAATATTTTCTCAGGGTTAGCTAAATGCTATTCTCGCCTTTACCATTGTCATAACCTTTATTATCTTTTTAACCTGAATGAAATCTGGGAGATGAGTACTTAACAACTCTTTCTTTTTCCAGACTAATTTACAGTCCTACTTAAGATAAAATATTACGCACTCCTTTTCTTTATGTCATTGGCTAATATCAGTTATGTACATACTACTTACTTTGTGCCAGTCATAAGACAGTATATCGTCTCATGTATTTCTAAGAATGCATTTAGGTAGGCACGAAATTTTAAACAAAATTTAAAATCTTAAGTATTACTTTCACAAAACTGAACAAATCATATGTGAACGGCATTAGTTATTCACAAAATGAACACATCTACATAAAGCTTGAAGACCCAGAAAGAGTATGTTTCCATCACTCAAAGGCCCCATCATATCCTCTGCCTTTTCCTAAAAGATAATGAGTATCCTGACTTTCAGAAAAAGATTATTTGCCTATTTTGGAACACTTTACAAGTGAAATTATATAGTATGTATTCTTTTATATCTGGCTTATTTGCTCAGTGTGTTTGTAATATTTATCCATGGTGTTTTGTATAGTGGCAGTTCCTTTTTCTTTGTCATATAGCATGCCATTGTGTGAATAGATGACTTATTTATCCATTTTCGTGTTGGGTGATATTTGGGGTGTTTCCAAATTTGTGATATTATGAACAGTGCTTCTATGAACTTTCTTTCCTATGTCTTTTAATGAACCCTTTCCATTGGGTATATACTCAAGAGTGAAACTGGATCAGAGGATATGCATATCTGCAAATTTAGTAGGTACTGCCAAATAATTTTCCAAAGTAATTCTATTAACATTTACCTTAATAAGAAGTATATGTAAGCTCCATTTCTCCACATCCTTGACAATAATATTGGGCATTTTCAGTCTTTTAAATTGTATTCATTCTAGTGAACATAAACATTGTAGATTTAATTTCCTTAGTTACTAATTAAATTGAGAATATTTTCATAGGATTAGAGCCCATTTTGTATTCTTCTATAGGAAGGTTCTTAAAAAATCTCTTGTCCCATTTTTGGATTTTCTATCTTGGATTTTCTATCTTTTTTCATTAATTTTGTGTATTGTGGATACATTGCTTTGTAGTTACATAGGTTTTAAATATATTGGCTTCTTAAGTCTTAAATGGTGTCTTTTGATGAAGCGAATTTTCTACTTCTAAAATAGTCCAGAGGTGCCTGGGTTGCTCAGCCGATTAAGCCTCCGACTTCGGCTCAGGTCATGATCTCAGGGTTCCTGCATTCGAGCCCCGCATTGGGATGTGTGCTGACAGCCCAGAGCCTGGAACTGCTCTGGATTCTGTGTCTCCCTCTCTCTCTGCCCCTCCCTGTCTTGTGTGCTCTCTCTCTCTCTCAAAAATAAATAAACATTTAAAAAATAAATAAAATAGTCCAACATGTCAAGGGGAAAGGGGAAGGTTCTTCCAATAATAAAGGAAAAGATTGACATATATGTTCATAGACTGGAAAATTTATCATTGAAAATATGTCAGTTTTCCCAAATTTAATGTCAAAAATAAATACAATCAAAATAAAATTGCCAGCAAGGTGTGTATATGTATGTGTAGGGGCTAAGGGGATGTGGAAATTGATGAATGATTCTAAAATTTATAAAGAATTCAAGTATAGCTAAGACAACTTCTAAGAAGAACAAGTTAGAAGATTTATACCCATAGATATTAATATTATGATTAAGACATTGTGATGTTGGTACAGAGACAAATAGATCAATGGAACAAAACAGAAAGCATAACCACACACATAAGCCTCAAATTATGAAAAAGTTGTCACTAAATGTGTCATAGGAGAGTATCTTCATATGGCAGTGGTAAAACAAACATTAGGGAACTTATCAGATAATCCTTATTTGGATTTAGAAGTTGAGCTGACCTTCCCTCCCCATAACATCTGGCAGCTTTTAGGTTTTTATAAGCCATATGTTTTCAACAAATTGGGCATGGAGGTTAGTTAGGGCAGGAAAGAAGATACTGGATTTTCTGTTAATTTAGTCCCATGGTACAGGAAACTGCATATTTTATTTTTGAAAAAAACATTAAAGTTTTTAACTATATTTTCAGTTCAAGCCATGAGACATGGTCACAATATGATATTCATATATTTAAAGTAAATATATCATGTTGAGGGTGAATATTTGGGATGTAAACCTTTGATTTTTAAGCCTGAATATATTTCATTCAATTGGCTTTAGGCTGGCATTAAATTTTAGCTCTCAGTTTTATATTATAGGCTTTTAATGTCATTATTCAAACCATTGATACAAAAGCTGAAATGTTTAGAATCAAGTACAGACGCTTGAACCTTGTCACCATAAAATTCACTTTAATAATAATGACAACTAACCTTTACACAGTGCTATGTACTGTGAAACATTTTGAGCATTTCTAAAGTATTAATTTATGTAACATTAATTAATTAATATAAATTGTATTGATTTTTAATCACAATTATCTTTGAGATAGTTGCAATAATTAATCCCACTTTACATCTAGGGTTGCAGAAGCGCAGAAATGTCCAATAGCTTGCCCAAGATTATATAGCTAGAAAAGGGCAGGGTCAAGATTCAAACCCAGCCCTTGAATTCCATGTTTTTCAAAACCATGTTCTGAGCATATCTATTGTGGCAGTTTCAAATCTGATAGCACACATTATTGTATAGTCTTAAATTCACCTTGGCTCAGAAATATTTTAAAGGTGCAGTGAAGTGCCTTGCAGAGCTTAATATATACATGCATCCCCGTATTACTTTCTGATCACTGCTGTAATAAATGATCACAAATTCAGGGGCTTAAAACAACACAAGTTTATTATTTTATAGTTCTGCAAGTCAAAAGCCTTAAGTGGGTAGGCAGAGCTGCATTCTTTCTGGAGGCCTTAGGAGAGAATATATTTCTTTTCCGTTTCTAGCTTCTAGAGGCTGACTACATCCCTTGTCTCATGGGCCCGCACTGCTCCAACCTGTGCTTCCATCATGACATCTTTTTCTCTGACCCTGGCTCTCCTGCCTCTCTTTTATAAGGATCCTTATAAGGAGAGGATTGGGCCTATCTGGATAATCCAGGATAATCTCCCCATCTCAAGATCCTGAATTCAATCGCATCTGCAAGTTCTTTTTTGCCACATAAGTAAGCTAATATATTCACAGGTTGGTGGGGAGGGGTATTATTCTGCCTATCACAATTCCCCTGTTCATATGAAGAGGGAACTCATCACTCGGAATAATCATGTTCCATGGTCATGCGCTAAAAACATTTGTGTCTAGCAACAGCTATGCATTGTGTCCCTGCAGCTTCAAGATTATTTAACAAACCTTGGACAATCTCAACTTCAAAAGCTTTTTATTACCGTCCTTATACATAAATCATCAGCCTGATGAAAATGTGTCTGTTCATTTTTTAAACAAAACCAGCTTTGTGTATTCTCAATCCTGAAGCTTTTCAACCTTTGCAAGGAGGACTCTTCCTCTTCCTCTCGCCAGTTGTTTTGTCTCTTTCAACACTTTTAAGTTGTTTCCCCAACTGCCCACACATTTTGGGACCCATCTATTCTGGATCTCTTTGGTTATAACTCTCTTTGAGCTCACCAAGTGAGCTGTAATGAACACATGCTATTTGAGCAAATTCCCCTTGGAATGTAAGTAGTGTACCTAAAATGAATGACAATACAAAGTAATTTTTTAAAACAAACTCGCTAAATCTTTCTTGTTTCAAATGAGTTCTACTTTTAAAAGCAGTCACCATGAAAAGGGATGCATTTATTTCAAAGAATATGATATCATGCTACATTTGTAGTCTCATTTTTTTTTTAACTGACCTCAGGGTTTATTTAGAAGCCCTATAAGAAAATCAGCAACGATCCTTCACAGCTTCATCTTGTATTGACTAAATTTGGCCATAGAGATCATGTGTCCTCTCATTTGCATTTTTTAAACTGAGTCGAAGAAACCAAATACTACTACTCACCTCTTTTCCCATCAAGTGGATTCTTTTATTTTTAAAGTACTTTATAATCATCATTTTCTCCAACCTCCCATGACAACATTCTCCAGTAAAAGTTGGACTATAAAACATGGTTAATGTCAGAAACTAAAGTGGGGATCACGTAACTTACCTAAAATCTAAATATTGAAGTTGAATGTTAATGGAAAGTGGGTCAGTCAGGTAGATGATAAGAGAAAGAAGAAAAAAAAAAACATATAAACAGAGACTTGATGTGAACTGCCCTGCAGCGAGTTTATGTATCCCAATAGTGCATAGAAAATGATGCCGGGTCCAACTAACATACAGATTCAGTGGTGAAAGTGAACACTCACAAGAAGGATGACCACCACTTCTACAGAAGGCAGGCCCTGATCACTCTGCAAGCATGCGTACTGCATGTTGATGAGAAGCCCAAGGGTACACACCATGTCTGAGCATTAAGGCAAGAGGGTATGTCACACATGAGCAGTGACTCTGCCCAACAATAACATGTGGCCCGCCATCTATTTCAGAGACTTAAACATTAGAAAGAAAGGCCACTCCCAGCAATATATATTTAATAAAATACACCTTTGGTTACTTTTAAATCAAATGTGCTTAATTCTCTATCATGCCAGAAGGTAAAACTTCCGTTAGATTATACCAGAATCTTTTTGTATTTTCATTTTATGGCTTTATTTCATACATTATCATGAGTATCCATCTTACATACTCTTGGAAATAATTTTCTGTTCATTTAAATTCTAAAAATATCTGCAGCGAGAGGTATGAATATTCAGTTTTCTATGTTCACTATGTGCTTTCTTAAGTGCATAATTAATAATTGATGAAAATCAAGGATAATTTGTTTTTCAAAATCATATTTTTATTTTCCTGAATGGTACAATTTTTGTAACTCACTAAATTATGCAACCAATAGAAATGTGTGATATATATCAAGAGCTCAACAACTTATGCCCAAGTTGTTTCTAATTTGAAGCAAAGAAAATAATTAGAGTTGGGGGACCATATTCAGCTTTTAAGACAGGTAGTAATCATTCATTCTTTGGAGATATTGATACATTTTTGGCATAAATGAGAAAAAGACAAATAGACTAATTATAATGAAATGACTGCTGTTTTCTATCTATGCAGATGCTTCTCTTTCTAACTTTAAAATTATTCACATCCTCCTGGGACAGGGCAACAATTAAGCTGACAGAGTAGGTTGGAAACAAAATGTAAAGATAGAATAATACTAAACAGAGAAGTACTGGATAAAACAGCAACTCTGGCCAGATGGAAAGATGAGCAGCAATAAAGGACATGAGAGCTGAATCCCTTTAGTGTTTTCAAGTATTTTTTCCTGTCTGCTGGAGCCACTCTCTTGACAACAGGAAGCCAGATTGTTCTGTTACCTTCTGAAGTCATTTTAGGTTGTTCATAACACATTCTTTGCATGATGTGTGTTTGTTTTCAATCACATGATGTCTATTTCATGAATTGTGAATTGCAAAAATGCATGGTTGCTGATAAGCAATATTCTGAATGTGTCATCAACTCTAGTTGGGGCTTGTAAAGTAGGAGGATGCGACAGGAGATTTGGTCAGTTTCTGTGAATAAGTCAAAAGCCGTATCTCCTACTTTCTACCACACATTCCCATTAAGAGTGGGTTCACCAGATTCCTTCAGAATGGTGGAAATAATTCAACTTCCCACATTACAGATGGAATTTAGAAGTAGTGAATTTGAAAACAAGCCATGGTGCAACAGCCAAATTAATCACACTTGGCTGGCAGTAAACTGGCATCCACTAAAAGAACCGTAAATTTAGGACAGCAAAAATCCAAGAATTCTGATTAATTATTTAAAATATAAGACATTACAAATAAATGCTAAAATATCAAAAGTATTAAAAACAAATACTAAAATATTAAAGCATTGAAAACAAATATTAGAATATACTGTGATCTCAGCTTAATTAGATAAGACACTATGTAACTTTAAAAATGCCAAAGGCTCTAGGAGAGGCTCAGATCCCACAAGCATTTGAAATTTATTATATTCAAAATGAAACCAGAAATCACCCCTTCAAACCTCACCCCTTTCTATCCCTCCTATCCACTCTGAATCAGGATCACATAAGGTAGACGACCGAACTGCTGGTGTTCCTTATCTTTCTTTCACAGTCCTTGTCCAGTAAGTAGGTCAACAGCATTTTCAGTCAGTCAGCAATGCATTCAGAACATCTCTTGAATCTACTCCGTTTTCATTGCCATTAAGTTCAAGACTAGATCACCACTTATCTGCAATATACTGATAGTTCTTTCATTTATCCTCAAGAAATCTTGACTGGGTGCCTATTCTGTACACTCTACCAAAAGCTATAGTTATAAAGAATCAAAAGCAGTACCTTGTTTCAAGTAACTTACTCTTGAGTAGAGGAAACTAGACACATAAAAAAAAATTATCAGTGGTATTACATATGTTTGCCGACAGTCCTTCCAGATAGAATGTGAGAGATTGTTCAAATTTAATTAGTTTCCAAACATTTAAACTTGCCCCCATCCAACCTTTTTTCCCACCCTGAGATTAATGATTATAAAATGCATCACCTACTAGATGGAATCCAATCTATTCCCCATAAGCTTTTATGAAAAAGTAGCAGTTTTCAAAGTGTGTTTGTGGACTCATGGTGGGGGTGTGTGTGTCCCTGAGACCCTTTGAGTAAGTCTGAAAGGTCAAAATCATGTTCATGATAATCCCAAACTGTTATTTGCCTTTGTTGCCCTCATTCTTTCACAAATGTACAGTTGAGTTTTCTAGACATTGTGATATCGCAATACTGCAACAGATTAAAGAAGTAAAAAGGAGAATCTAGAGTTTTTTTAAACCAGACAATTTAAAAATACGTGATATTGTGAAACAATGCCAATTGTCTCATTAAATTTGTTTTGCTTGGGAAAAATTAATCATCTCTTATAAAAATATATTATTTATGTTAGTATGTAAGGAGTTTGTTATTCTTGTTTTAAATAAATAAATAATATTTAAATATTTCTGAGCTTTCATTTCTAGAATGACAAATATCAATAGATGTAAATCACATAAATACAAGTGCTTTGGGATGCTCAATAATTTTTAAGAATGCAAAGAGGTCCTGAGGGCAAAAAGTTTAAATGCTGCATTAAAGCATTCCAAATTCTAGGCCGGCCTTGTCTCATACTGTTGTTTATACATACTCAATTATCCAATCATACCAAGACTTTTCCATTCTCCAGAGTCTATCAGGATGTCTCCTCTCCCCGTCAAAGACCCTGTGTTAATCTTCAGCTGCTTCCCTCGGCTTCCCATCTTGCAGCATCCCACACAGAAAAGTGAGGGAGGCAGAAGGAGGAGAAGGCAGAGGAGCGTGAGCATGAATACACAAGGGCTCAGAAGAAAATTCTTGTTAGGTGGCTGGGTACTCCTCTGTTGTTCTTTCTTCAATGTTATGCTGAAATATCTTTCCTGGAAGCCCATCAAAGCCCCATGTGTACCTCCAAACAGTCTTTCCTATCATTCTACTTTCATAGGACGCTCTGTTAATGACTTCATTAACATACATTTGGCTATTTTAATTATTTGTTTATAATGGAGATTTTTCTGGGATACATTTTTTTTTCTCTCTTGATTCCAAACAGCATCTTGAAGTTTCTGGGCTTCCTGAACATTTGAACAGGTATTTTAAAATCTAGGAAATACATGCAAATATAAGTTTTGCCAATACCTTATGAAATCTTCACAAAAACATTTCTAGTAATTTTAGTATGCACTTCACTTCATGATACTGGTTTACAAGTCTGTCCCTCGATGGGACATTATTTCTATGAGGATAGAAAACGAGACAAGCCCATTATGTGAGGAAGGTAATATGGCATGTTAGAAATAACTGTCTCTTGAATCCCCAAACCCACTGAGGTAATCAGATAAAGGCTCCTCTTAGATTGCCACTTTCAGAATCATATTGATTCTGCCATATTGCTGGTCTATAAGAGTGGTTATAGTAATGTCCTGGGATATTCAAATGGCTCCGGAAGGTTTCTTCTAAAAAATATTTCTCCTAGAGTAGGAAGTCCTCTTAGATTTAGGAAATAGCTTCTGGGAAAATTAAGCTTATCAGTCAGCCATGTCTTACAGTGAGTTACTTTAATCTTTTAATCAAATTGCTTTTGCTTTAATAGCTTGGGTACAGATTATAGTGCTCTGGGTCATCCTGTCCTCCTAAGCTTCATATATACTTACAGGCCGTAAGGTACTAAAGCAAAAGTGAGCTCTAGTCCTCTCTGGTTGAACACACCTGCTGATCACAGCAAAATTGACTCCACTGGGGCCTCCAGTCTGCTGACCGTATCAAATTTGCCCTCTTTATCTTCCCTTGTCTTGTCCTCAATTTCCTTTTTTAAAATAGTTAAATTCTGTAGCTCATTATAATAGTTTTATCATGTAGAATCTAAGCTCCTTTGTACCTGCCCTCACTTTCCATTATCCTCAACTAGCAGAAGAATTCAGAAATTTTAGTTTGAATTCAAGTATTCGCCTATGCTACTCCTCTCCTTGAGTGTCTGATATGGAGAAAAACAAATAAACACACTGTCTCATTTTACTTTTATGGTATAAAACCACAGGTGAACTCTCTCTGTTTACAGGGAATAATTCTTCATTCCTCTGCTGGATATTCTCCCAATCTCAGAATGGACTATTGCACATCTTCTTCTACCTCAAAGATCAGCACAGCTTTAATCTTCCTCATTCATAGCTGACACTCTTCTTTCCTTATTCTCTGGGAGAACACCGACAATTAGAAGAGAGTATGCACATTCTTCCACCGCCAAATCTAACAACCTACTTGCCTCTGTGCTAAATATATATTTTTTAATGTTTATTTATTTTTGAGACAAAGAGAGACAGAGCATGAGTGGGGGAGGGGCAGAGAGAGGGGGAGACACAGAGTGTGAGGCAGGCTCCAGGCTCTGAGCTGTCAGCACAGAGCCCGATGCGGGGCTCGAACTCACAGACCGAGAGATCATGACTTGAGCTGAAATCGGACTCTCGACCGACTGAGCCACCCAGGCGCCCCTGTGCTAAATATTTTGTCTCTCCTCCTGCTACAATTCCTCTACCTGTATATTGAATCCTACTCCTTCTCTCCGATTCCAGAACCCCCCTCCTGAAAATTTTCCCATCTTCCCTACATTAGCAGTTTTCACCGATACTACAATGTCATTGTTACTAGTATAAAACATTCTGTGATAACTAAGGTTTAGAAAAAAATTCTTTTGACTCCACTCCCCCTTGGAGTTATCACTCCAATTCTTTTCTCCCCTATGCAAACAAAACAAAGCAAAACAAAAAAACCCTGTAAGAGTTGTCTCTACCCACTATCTTCACTTCTTCCCTCTCCTTTCTTTTCCCAGACTTTCAGAGTTAAGCATTTGTTCTCACAAATGTTATAAATCAGTTCTAACAAGTTACTGTCACCACCCTGTTACCAAATCCCATGGTTACTTCTTAGGCCTTATCTTAACCTGTCACAGTCGATCACTCCCTTACTTGTGAAATAGTTCCTATACTTTGTTCATATTTTCATGTTTCCTCCTGCAAAACTGTCCACTCCTTTGGCTCCATATGATTAGATTCTCTTTTTCTTCCCATAATAAATATTCCAGGGCCAATCCTCAGATCTTTGCTCTTTTCTCTATCTATTCACTCCCTAGGTGATTTCCTTTATTCCCAGTAGCTAATGCCTTCCAACTTTATTTCCATACTTACAATCTCTTATATAAACTTCAGACATCTGTATCCAACTGTCAGCTCAATTTTTTTTTCTCAATGTTTAGTGGGTTTTTTTATATTTGTCACAAATAAAACTCTCGATTCATCTATTCCCATCTTTCTAGCCTTCATTTCAGTAAATTTCACCACCATTCACTTATTGTTTCTAGTAAACACTTGGGAGTTATTACTGATTCTTGCGTATCCTCCAGAAACTGGATAGTTTACATTTGCCCATCCAGACTTGTTCTTGTCCCCTTTTAAAAAAATGTTTTAATTAAACAAATATTTTATTTATGTGGTTTTTATTTTGGTAAGAACACCTAATGTAAGATCTACCCTCTTGACAAAATTTCAAGTACCCTATACAGCATTGTTAACTGTAGATCCAATGTTCTACACCAGATCTCTAGGACTTCCCATTTGAGTTCCATATGAATTTGAGGTTTGGCTTTTTTATTTCAAAGAAAGAAAAAAGGACTGTTGGAATTTTGATAGGGATTTCACTGAATCCATAAATCACTTTCAGTAGTACAGATATTTTAACAATATTAAGTATTTCAATCTATTGACATGAGATGTCTTTCCATTTATTTGTGTCTTTAATTTCTTTCATCAATGTTTTGTAGTTTTCATCATATAAGTCTTTTACTTCCTTGGTTAAATTTATTCTTAAGTATTTTGTTCTTTTTGGTGCTATTGTAAATGGGATTATTTTCTTAATTTCTTTTATGAATAGTTAATTGTTAGTTACCCTAATACCAAATCCAGACAAATACACTAGAAGAAAACTGTAGGCCAATATTCCTATTCTTAATGAAGATAGATGCAAAAATCTTCTACAAAAAACTAGCAAACTGAATTCAATAGCACATACATCATGATCATCTGGGATTTATCCCTGGAATGCAAGAATGGTTCAACATGAACAAATCAATGTGATATACATATCACATATTAACACAATGAAGGGTAAAAATCACATGATCATCACAACAGATGCAAAAACCATTTGATAAAATTCAATACCCTTTCATAACAAAACAGAAACAAAAACAAAAACAAACTCTTAACAAACTAGGCATAGAAGAAATTGGCCTCAACATCATAAAGGCCATATATGAAAGGCCCATAGATAACATCACACTCAATGATGAAAACTTGAAGAATTTTCCTCTAAGATAAGGAAAAAGTCAAGGATGCATGCTTTAAACCCTTTAATCTGCATAGGGCTGGAACTCTTAGAGAAATTAGGCAAGAAAAAATAAATAAAAGCCATCAAAATTGGATAGGAAAAAAATAAAATTATTTGTAGATGATATGATTTAATATATGGAAAATTCTAAAGACTCCACACATACACACTTTCCCTCCCCACCCTCCCTTTCTCTCTCTCTCTCTCTCTCTCTCTCTCACACACACACACACACACACACACACACACACATTATTAAAACTAATAAATTCAGTAAAGCTACAGGATACAAAATCCTACCTTCTCCATATGACTCGGTGGGAAATACAAGCAGGAGATTAGGAGAATAAATTTGAAGAGTTTGTTTCCCTGGCTCCCTCCTTATGGGTTCACTGAAGGATGGATAATGATAGCTCCTATCAGATCACGCTCTCCACACTGCCCTCTCTGTCACAGGTTTTTGATAAGTGCTCTCTCCTCCCCACCTTTAGGCCTTACAGGTATAATATCTCCCTGTTCATAATAGCCCTGATGTCCTGATCTTTCCCTTGCAATTTTCATACAGCCTTCTCTCACCTTTGTAAAAAACCCACTAATTGAACTGCTTCAGAATGTCCAAATGATATGTGTTTCTTACCAGTAGCTTGACTACTCTACCTCATGCTTACATTCAACTCATCAATAAATGCTATAATTTACACTTTTAGAGTATGTTCCAAAGCTAACCAACTTTTACCACCTGCACTATCCTCACCCTAGTTTAAGCCACCTAAATAAGAGCAACATTAGAGCAACAGTCAGGTACTCTGCCTTGTCTTCCCACAGCATTCTATTCTTACAGCAACCAGTACCATCTTTTTAAAAAGTAAGTAAGATAATGCCTTTACCCTGCTAACAAGCTTCTAAGCACTCTCCAGTACACGCACAGAATGAAATAAACATTAAAATTCCTTATCACGGACAAGAAAGCTCTGTTCAGTTGGCCTTTGCTTCTTTCCCTCCCATTGCTGACACTCTCCCTAATGCTTACTTACATTGTTTCAGTCACAGTGGCCTCCTTGAAGTTCCATGGACATTCACATTGTGCTACTACTTTATTTATTTATTTATTTATTTATTGTGCTGCAATTTTAAAGCATTTGTACTCTATGTCATTCTATAGAGAATGTTCTTATCTTAGATATTCGCATGTTCCATTTCTCTTTTCATCCAGCCCTCTACTTAAATATCATCCCATAAAAAAAAAAAAAAAAGACTTTCCCTGAACACACTATCTAAAATAACTACTTGCGGTCTATATCTACTTACACACCTTTCTATGTCTCCATAATATTCACCACTGCCTCATATGATGTATCTATGTATTGACTTGTCTATTGTCACTTTTTCCCACTATATTACATACTCCAGGGGTGAAGGGATTACCGCTTTTATTCAGCACTTGTAATAGCAGGACCCAGAACATTAAACTATGCATAGAAGCTCTCTAATAGATTTTTGGTGAATGAATGGGAGTCGAAATAAACCAAATGGATTAATTAAATTAAAAGCAAACTTAAATGAAAGCTTAAATGTAAAGCCAATTCATTGTTAAAGTTTGCTTAATGAACGTGTAGAAAAAAAGTCAGATTAATACAATAGCATCAGGTTAAAATAACCTGATTCAACCTCTAACACTGGAACTGTTCCTTGTAATGGGACAAAGACATTTTCAAAGCCAATTAATAAGGATTCCTCCCATGGATAATGCCACGATGGGCATATAAGGGTTTGACGCTCTGGTTTTCCTGTTTTTGTGCCACGTGGTCAGGCAAGAGCCCTTGTTAATGAACATTATCTCTTAAAAAAATCAAAACTCCTATGCAATACATCAGATTTAGGAAAGGATATATAAATGTAAATGCCAGGCAACAAGTAATAAAAGGAATAACAACATATCTATATTCAGGGAAAGCCATAAATATTACCAAGAATTTTTGAAGCTCCCTCTCTACCAGATTTTAACTTCTTCCTCTCCTGTAAAGGTAATATTTATCCTGATGTTTGAATCAACTATTTCCTTGCTTTTTAAAATAGTTTTATTGGTAGGAAAACTATAAAGATCTGCATGAAAACGGAATTGTTGAATATTCTTTCACTTGTGTTTCCACTCATCATTCTGTTTGTAAGATTCATCCATGTTGATGTATTTATTCATTAATCTTTACCTTTGTACATTACACCATTATAAGAATATATGCCGATTAATTTATGCATATTTCTCTTGAATGGCTTTTGGGTGGTTTTCTGGTGGTTGTGCTACTCTTTACAAATTGCTATGAATATTCTTTTACGTGTCTTTCCATTACTACAACTATGGAACCATTTTCTTTCTTTAGAAGACTTTATACTTCTATGTTTAATCAATTTTTCATTGATCTTGCAATTACTCTGAGGAAAATTTTGTTTTCCTCATTCTGGCATTCTTAGTCAGCGGTTTACTGTAGCTCTTTGAAAATTTACTGGCATTACCTAAGATAATTCACTTGAAGAAGCTCTGAACTTAACACAGCATTGCCAATTAATGGTCTCTGAGGAGTTTTCTTTTCCTAAAAGGCCCACAAGAAGTCTCTGAAATATGTGAGGAGATATTGAAAACATTTTGATAGTTCTGACATCACAAAATAATTTTTTCTTTCATTAAATTGTGTTGATGTTCCCTAAGTATCCTAGATTGAATTAACTCAAAATAAATATATAGAATTTCTGGTAGAAAAAGCAAAAATTTGTGCTTCTATCTCAAACTGGTGAAGCAGTTACTCATTTCAATGTCTACTTTAAACTGACCAGTTGATTTCAGCCTTGATTACATTGAGGGGCTAAATTACTCTTCTCACTAAGAAAGTGTGTCAGATGTGACAAATAAAAATACAGAACATACTGTTAAATTTGCATTTCAGATAAAAAAAATGAGTATCTTTAGGTAGATGTATGTCCAATGCAATATTTGGGATCTATTCATACTAAAAAGTATGTTTTAATTCTAAAATGCAATTAACTAGGCAACATTTATTTTATTAATGCCATTTCTACCAATCAGAGTTGTCAAGGTTTCCCTAAAGCTGTTTGATTTGCGGGAGATATGTTTTCTACGTCATAAACTGACCAGCTGTGCGGACCTTAGCAATCTTTCACTGTTTGCCTATTCCTTCATTTCATACTGTACGTTCTCTTTAAGAAAAGCACTGAGAGTTTTAGGACAACTGTTCTGCCTAAGGTTTATCACTTCTGCTGATAATTCTCTAAGAATGTTTTTCAAAGTGCAACATGTATCCATCTTCGAAAGAACAGAACGTACAGTGCTAGATAGCTGAGGTGTTGGGGCTGAAGGCCTGCAAAAGGCTGAGCAGTTCTGAGATACCGCGATATGTTAGACTGCATGAACAGTCTTCTGAACCTCGTCAGCTCCCATACTTCCAACAGTTGCAGCCGAATAACCGCCCCTCCCACTTTGGGCCTGAGGCGGGCGGCGTTGGCATCACTGCGCTAGCCCTCCTAGGCCTCGAGACTTTTCTCTGGCCCAGCCCAGGCGTCCCTGCTCCCTTCCTCGAACTTTTGGGACTTTTAAGTGCTCCACACCGGCTGCAGCAAACATCTTTCAAGATGTCTGATAACGGGGGCCGCACAGATGGCCTGCAAGACTCAGACAGAAGCCTGCTCAGTAGCTCTGAGGGTCAGTCTGAAGTAGAGGCCGGGAGGGAGACATCTTACCATGCTGAGCTGAGCTCGAATGTGACCGGAGATGGTGGCGTCCCCAGCCCAGAAGGTCAAGGCACTGATGCAGAAAGTTCGAGTGAAGACATCAACTTGGAAAGCGCGGCAGATTCCAACCCATTATTCTTCCGTGAGGAAAACCGATTCCAGTCAGACCCAGAAGAAGAGGAGGAGCGAGGAGAGGATGAAGCCGAAGATGAGGACGGGAGAGAGGGAGAAGCAGCAGGCGAACAGCCCCAGGTACAGTGCCGCGAGGCTAACCGTGATCGATTTTTATCGGCTGAGGATCGGGCCCTGGAGGAGTGGGTGTCCTCCGAAACCTCTCCTCTGCCCCGCCCTCGCTGGCGAGTCCTGAATGCTCTGCGTGAGCGGCAGCTGGGGTCCAGTGCCCGCTTTGTATATGATGCCTGTGGGGCAAGGGTCTTTGTGCAGCGTTTCAACCTGCTCTCTCAGCTTGAAGGCCATCATGGTTGTGTCAATACGGTGCACTTTAACCAGCGTGGCACCTGGCTGGCCAGTAGCAGCGATGATATGAGAGTAATATTGTGGGACTGGGTGCGTAAGCAGCCAGTACTTGTGTTTGAGAGTGGCCACAAAAATAATGTCTTTCAAGCCAAGTTCCTACCCAATTGTGGTGATTCCACTCTGGCCATGTGTGGCCGTGATGGGCAGATACGCGTAGCGGAGCTATCTGCCATACCACACTGCAAGAATACCAAGCGTGTGGCCCAGCACAGGGGAGCCTCCCACAAGTTGGCTCTGGAGCCAGACTCCCCTTTTAAGTTCCTCAGTTCAGGTGAAGATGCGGTTGTTTTCGCCATTGACCTCAGACAAGACCTGCCGGCTTCCAGAGTGGTGGTAACCAAGGAGAGGGAGAAGAGAGTGGGGCTGTATACCATTTATGTGAATCCTGCCAATACTTACCAGTTTGCAGTGGGTGGAAGAGATCAGTTTGTAAGAATTTATGACCAGAGGAAAATTGACAACACCCAGAATAACGGGGTACTCAAGAAATTCTGTCCTCATCACCTAGTCAATGGTGATTTCAAAGTAAACATCACCTGCCTGGTGTACAGCCATGATGGCACAGAGCTCCTGGCCAGTTATAATGATGAAGATATTTATCTCTTCAACTCCTCTGAAGGAGATGGAGCCCAGTATGTTAAGAGATACAAGGGGCACAGAAATAATGCCACAATCAAAGGCGTCAATTTCTATGGCCCCAGAAGTGAGTTTGTGGTGAGTGGTAGTGATTGCGGCCACATCTTCCTCTGGGAGAAATCATCCTGCCAGATCGTTCAGTTCATGGAAGGGGACATGGGAGGCACCATAAACTGTCTGGAGCCCCATCCTTACCTACCTGTGTTGGCGACCTGTGGCCTAGATCATGATGCCAAGATCTGGGCACCCATAGCTAATGCTACCACCAACCTGGTCGGGTTAAAGTACACGATGAAGAGGAACAAGCAAGAACGAGATGAAGATCGCCTGCACCACACTGACCTGTTTGACAGCCACATGCTTTGGTTCCTGATGCGTCACCTGACACAGAGAGGTCGTCACCAGCACTGGGGAGCTCCTGAAGCTGAAGTCACGGATGCTGAGTCGGATTCGTCTTCCAGTACCTCCAATTCATCTGAGGAGGAAGAGAACCAAGACCAAGTGGAGTGCCTGCCATCCTGAAAGCCTCAAGCCTGCTCCAGCTAGATGTTGCCTCCATAGGCTAAACTTTTAAGTTTAAAATTCAGTTTAACTAATAAATTTTCCTTTTGTCTTCTGTTTTCCGTAATAAAAACTTTCTCTTCTATCTCCTTCCTCTCCCTTCTTTACATTCTTCCTCTTCCCATTCCTTTCCTCTCACTTGGTTTCTTTACTCCTCTGTCTTTACCTATTATATATATCTCTGTACAAGAAAATATGTAAGGTTTTTTTTTTTTTTGCCTCTTTTCCTTTGTTTTCTTGTGTCTTAGCTCTTATGACTGACTTTTAAAGGTGCCTAGTAATGGTTAGAAATAAGTAATAGCTTTATTGAATCTGTATTATTTCTGGTTAAAAATAAGTAATAGCTTTATTGAATCTACCTTATTTCTGGTTAAAAATAGGTAATAGCTTTATTGAATCTATCTTATTTCTGGTTAAAAATAAGTAACAGCTTTATTGAATTTATCTTATTTTGGTTAAAAATAATTAATAGCTTTATTGGATTTATCTTATTTCTGGTTAAAAATAAGTAATAGCTTTATTGAATCTATCTTATTTCTGGTTAAAAATAAGTAATAGCTTTATTGAATCTATCTTATTTCTGGTTAAAAATAAGTAATAGCTTTATTGAATCTATCTTATTTCTGGTTAAAAATAAGTAATAGCTTTATTGAATCTGTCTTATTTCTGGTTAAAAATAAGTAATACCTTTATTGAATCTGTCTTATTTCTGGTTAAAGATAAGTAATACCTTTATTGAATCTGTCTTATTTCTGGTTAAAGATAAGTAATAGCTTTATTGAATCTATCTTATTGCTGGTAAAAATAAGTAATAGCTTTATTGAATCTATCTTATTGCTGGTTAAAAATAATTAATAGCTTTATTGAATTTATCTTATTTCTGGTTAAAAATAAGTAATAGCTTTACTGAATCTATCCTCTTATTTCTGACACTCTGAAAACTATCACCTTTTTTCATCTTTGGCAGTTTAAGGTTAATTTCTTATATTGATTTGAAAATTTCAGAAATGTGTTTATTCTTTAGAAGTAAAGTAAAATAAAGCAAACAATTGTCCTGTTCTTTGAATGCGGACACTTGGCCTACACACCCATGCACACACACAAAGACTCTCACAGAAAAGGAAAAGGGGAGAAAAGGTGCATAGGTAAATTCCTAACAAGATAATTCATGCTTCTGGAATAAACATTTGGGGTTATCAACATATCCTGAATCCCTATGTTAATATTGATTAATATGAGCAGACACAGGTTGGTAAAAATTAAACTTAATCACATGGCATTGTTTACTCTGCATTCTCAACTCTCTTGAAGTTTCATGGCTGATAACTCCCATAGGATTGCCTTCCAGGAAGTTCTCTTGGGACAACCATCTGTAAGATACCATCCAGGAATATAAGAATCCCTAATATTTGAAAATATATATTTGAACTTTTATTTGCAACATTAAGTTGCAGTAAAGAGTTGTTTATCCTTAGAGATAACCGTTTGATAGTATTGGAAGAAAAATCCCATTAGACATCCATGAATTGCTAAAAATTCTCTTCACCTGCTTGTAAGAGGTTAAATTGCTTTTAAAAATATTTTAAGCCTTATTTAATGTAAATTTGGGGTTCTGGATGCTCAGTTACTGTTCAATAATACTCATTTTTGTTTTACACCAGTAATTTGTGTAAGTTACCCCCAACACTCCCTCTTTCCTTTGATAATACTCCTTAAAGTAGATATTATCTCTGGCCCCTTGAGAGTAGATTGAGATATTTATGAAATTAGAGTTTGGAATGGAAAGTAACTTGGCCATAGTTCCTGTTCACTGAGATTGAAAGTCAGGAACAACTGCCTGGGGATCTGGGAGGCTGGGGCAGCCCCCACCAAGGTCTGCTGTTAGGAAAGAACCTTAAAAGTCCCAAAAGAATCTAATGAGTATGAACTAAGCATTGTGGTTTAAAACAGGATATAAAGAAACAAAATTATAAACTAGTTTATAAATTTGAGGCAATGCTGCACAATTGGGTAAGATTAACACTAACAACAACATCAACAAAACACTGAAAAACACTTGGAATTTCTAGTGACACTGAGTGGCAGTGAATACAATGGCAACAGTAGATTAATTATCCATTTTTTTTCACTTCCTGTTTGGAAGCAGATCTGTAGATGGGAGCGGTGAGGAGGTGCAGGGAGGGTGTTTGGGGAGGGGATGCGAGGTGCAGCAGGGTTGGTGGTGGTGGTGTGTGGGGAGGAGGTGCGGAGGGGGGGAGAAGGAGGGAGGAAGGGGGTCAGGGGGAGGGGGTGTGGCAAAGTTGGTGGTGGTGGTTGTATGGGGGGAAAGAAGGGGGGGTGCAGCAGGGTTGGTGGTGGTGGTGGTTGTGCGGGGCAGCCTGGTCCTGGGAACTGAAACTTTCTTCAGAATTCCCTGCATGGTTCTGAGATTTCTTGTGCTACATGCGACATTTGAAGAGAGATTTGAAGGCAAACGTTAAGTAGTAGTTATGTATTTTTTTATGCTCAGAAAGTAGAGGTAGGGGCACACCGTCACTGATCTGCTGGCTTACCTTATTATGAGGCAGCAGCAGGACCCACAGCTATACCAGCCCCCTTCATATCTTCCTTTAGCTTCACCAGTACCATAATAAAGAGTGCCCTCTTCTGCAGGGCACTCACTCATCAAAGTTGGAGGTTTGGAGACAGTGAAGGATCAATACATGGGTTTCAGTCTGTCCTTGTGAGTTCGACCTACTCCTCATGGATTCCAGTCTATCTTTGCTTCCCTCCACTTCACATCCATCTCTTCTGGAATGCTGTACTGACTTTAGGCTCCAGTAGCTGAACCAGACAAAAACCTTATGAAGACTACTTAACCAGCTATCACAATTACATACTATGAGGTCTCTATTATATAAGTCACTTGTTACTTGTGTACCACCACCCCCACCTCCACCCCCCACCCCCAGTGTTTTTGTTTCTTTGTTTGAATTGTGATGGGCATATCCACCCCCACCTGCTTTGGATTAAGTAAGTCTCTAGGTTACTTAAACAATTTGCCACTTGGGGAAAGTCCTCTAAAGAGGTTGAATTTGAATAAGATAGATGATAGATACATAGATAGATATTAGGAACTCAAATAATTAATTTGAAAAATAAAGTTATGATTATAGGTGAAAAACAAGCAGGTAAAGTAAGTCCTAGAAAAGAGAAGTAATTGTGATAATTTTAATTTATGCAAATATTGGTCCTATTGATGTATTGAAGAGAGAAATACAATATCACTACCAGCCTTCCATGAGATGGCAGGCAAAGCTAACAATTCTATCAAATAAGTAGGCAAAACTGCACCTTTAAATTTAAATTTTCAACACCAATTATTTTCATTCCAATATGGAATTTCTACAGGACAGTTATGTATAAGCCCTCATGGCCTTTATGCAGTATTATAATTGTCTCCTAATTATGCACAGAATTTAACTGGATAAAGTTGCGACAGATGCCAAACTATACTTTTAAAAAGACATCTCCTGGCATACATTCCTTAAAAAAAACAGGTGTGGAAAAGAATAGAGATGAAAAAATATGTAATGGAGCCTAATTGCTAAACGGCAGGCCAAAAAATTTGGGGTGAATTCTGTTAGTCCAACAATGACCTTCAGCACTACTCACTCCACCATGTCCTGAGCCAAAAGCAAACTGCAATAAAGTTCCAGTAGACTGGATCTTAGCCATCCTGTGATCAACTTCTATGAACTTCACTATCTTAATTTACTTTGACTTAAGTCTCTTCAACGGTAAGATAAGTTTAGATTTTTATATGTAGTTTTCAGAGCCTTATGGATTTCTTTACCGGACAGTGAAAGTTCAGAGATGGATGTATGACAGACCAGGTCCACAAGGAGCTTAGTATACTAAACTCAAGCTGTGTTCTAGGGAGAACTAGGGGGTTTTGAATGTCTTCATTGGGAGGGGGTTAGGTAATTTTCTGTCCTGCTGCTTTACGAAAAGTATAATGTTGATTTTTCCTTCCTAACTTTGGCAGCTTCTTTAACTCCACTATAGAAGCAACCACCAATGGAAATTAGATACATATATACTATCAGTATATTCAAGCTTAACTTCTCAATTGTCCTTCCAAAAAAGCATATTAAAATGAAGGACAGGAAACTTAAGTTTAGGGAAGTTAACTTTCCAAAGTCATTCAGCTAAGAAGATAGAGTAGGGGCTCAAATAGAATTTACAACTAAATTAATCCAACTAATAATGGTACATAGAGTCATTGCTTTGGTGCGTGGTGATTTGGTTTGGTTGACAGCAGAAATTGAGAACCCACATCTCAAGATTCTCATGACATCCTTTCATCTATATAGGTGTCTGTGGTCTCACTTTGGACTTCTGCCAGCTCTATGGCAGCCGTGTTAGCAACTCAAACCCCTGAAATTAAATTGTAGTCCACTGAGGGGAACAAACAAAACAACAACAATGAACAAAAGAAAAACAAAATCTAAAATACAAAACATAAAAACAGTACATGGGGCAGGGTAAGTACTTCTAGCCTCTGCTACACATTGATCAGTATGATGACATTAGCTGAAAAGGTTGTTGCTCAGGAATCTCTGTCTAGAATCAAAGTCAAATAACAGCCAAGTATGCATGATTGGTTATTTCGATTATTCTACTAAAAAGCTGTAATAACCCAGATATTCTAGAAACTCTCTTCCTCAGCCAACAGGTATGACCAATGCTGTGAAGGACTGAGACCCATGAGATGTAATCATAAGATCTTCAGTCAAATAAAGAAGACTTTCTTTTCTACAGTGAATTGCTCTCTAAAGAAAAGATTCAGATCTTAGGTGTTACCCTCTTAAGACTAATAAATGATAATTGATAGTCACCCTCATAAATTTTTTAAAAAAAACTTACAATTATAAATTCTTGGTAAGTAAGGGTACCTTTAATTTTTAAAAAATGTTTTTAGGCATATGGAAATATACTTAAACATCATCAGACAGAACCAAATATTTTGGGGGAAAGTTGTTTTTTGCACATGCTTTTTCTTAGTTTCTTCTCCAACATAGATAGATAGATAGATAGATAGATAGATAGATGTAGATATAGATATATATCTGTAGAATTTTAGTGTGATGGAACCACTCTGTATGGTACTGGAGTGATAGATACATGATTCAATGCATTTGTTAAAATTCATACAACTGTACATCACAAAGAGTAAACTTTAATCCTGGCCAGGATGTCAGGAAATCTTGGAATGTAATACACACTATGACAAATGAGTCTAACTCAATTACAAATTTAAGACATAACCTCACTGAAGCAGGTAGGAGAAAAAAAGCTGGCTAAATAACTTTGTCAAAACTAAAGACTAAAGGAACTGTACATAGGGGCGTCTGGGTGGCTCAGTCTCTTGAAAGTCTGACTTGATTTCGGCCCAGGTCATGATTCCAAGGTCATGGATTGAGCCCTGTGTCGGGCTCCATAACGAGCATGAGCCTGCTTAATTCTCTCTCTCTCTCTCTCTCTCTCTCTCTCTCTGCCCTTCTTTTCTCCCCTGCTCATGCTCTCTCTCGCTCTAAAAAAAAAAAAAAAAAAAAAAAAAAAAACTGTACAGAAAAACTGTACTCCAGTTGGCAAATTTGTTTCTCATGAGGATTCAGGTTAAGTAATAATTCTCAACCAACTTTACATAAGTGAATAAGCAAGTAAATGGATGGTGAGAACTAGGTTTCTTACTGTCAGAGAGGGAAATTATAGATAAGCAGGGAGGGAAGACTAGATGAGCTCTGTGGTTCTGAATTAGAGTTTCGAGATATCAGTGTTAATTCACAATTAGGTTAGTAGAATATATATAAAGATAGATAAATGCCGAAATACTTTTGGACATGTGTGTCTATATGGGTTATTATACTGATAAATATTTCATAGGTCTCTCTACTGAGAGGCCTTGGGACCCATGACACTGCAGGAGTAATGAGCACCACCACCCCCTGGATCTTGATTTGTAATACCATCTTCCAATGAAAGGAACAAGGAATCCTTGGAGGAATATCTGATTCCAATTGTAGGGCAGAAAGTATACAAGATAACCCTGGAACATCTTGTAGTGCTGGATAGCAAGGAAGTGGGATGAAGATATATCAAAGTGGCACACGAAATAACTGAGTTCCCAATGGCCAAAGCTAGAACATTTTGATTAAATAAAATAATGTGGTATTACATTATGACCTAAAGCATTAGACAAATATTCATGAGTCCATCCTGATATAAAAAATAAATAAAGTGAGGAGAAGGGATAAATCTCCCTACAGAATAATTCCAAATAGCATAGAGATGGAGTTTCATTCCCCTCTCACTGTTAAGTGTCACGAGTCCAAAAGAACAGAGAATAAAAAGAAAATAAAGAGTAACTTTACCGTAAATAAATCCTACAAACGCCACTTAAACAAGTGACGGTGGTTAATATCAACAGTGACAAAGTCACATTAGTATCATATACCTTGAATATTATACAAGAAGGGCATTCACATCCATGGTTGTTCTTCCCCAAAACCTATAACCTTGATCTAGCCATGAGGAAGGTATCATATAACCCCAAATTAAGGAACATTCTACAAAATACTTGGCCAGTACTCTCCAAAATTTTCAAGGTCATGGGAAACAAGAAAAGGCTGAGAAAGCAGAGGAGTCTAAGAAGACTTTGTGACTAAATGTACCATGGTATCCTAGATAGGATCCTGTAACAGAAAAAGGACGTTAGTGGACAAAGTGGAAAAATCTGAATAAAGTTTTCAGTTTACTTAATAATCACAAACTGATGCTGGTTTCTGAGTTTAAACAACTATACCAAGGTAATATAAGATATTAACATTAGGGGAAACTGAGTGAGGCATAATAAGTAGCCATAATAACTGTGGCAATGTTTATCTTATCTGTAGAAATAATTCAGTTCCCTTGGTTTTTGAAGTCTCTGCTTGTCTAGTGATTCATGCTGAGTAACTTTCATTACTTGTGACCTTTCGAAAATGTTCTTTCTTTCATCATTTCTCTGACTATTTTGTTTGATGATGTGCTTCTGGTAAGTTGCTGTTAATAAAAGTGCAATAAAAAGTGTAAATTGAAATAAAGATGAAATTTTAAGTGTTAAAGGACAACACTTAGTAAATTTTTAAAAGAAGGAAATTTTCTTAAAGAGAGACATTAAATACAGATACCATATGTTTCCATGCATACGTTGACTTTGCGAGACTTAACAGAAAACCAGGGGGGAGGGGAAGAGGGGAAGGAAAAAAGACACAGAGAGGGAGGGAGACAGAACATAAGAGGCTCTTAAATACTAAGAACAAACTGAGGGTTGAGTGCACTATGGGAAGGGGGAGAGTGGGTGACAGGCACTGAGCAGGGCACGGGTTGGGATGAGCACTGGGTGTTGTATGGAAACCAATTTGACAATAAAAAAAATTTAAAAAAAAGATTGGTAAAAAAGTTTACCAAACTAAACTGTAAATTACTTAGTATTTAGGAACTGCATAAAATATGCATGCATAGCTGCTTTCTTCAAACCATTGATACTGTAATATGAAACTTATCTCTGTAGTAAGTAAAGTTCTATGGACATCTTTAGGACAGAAGTGGAGTAGAAGCAAGATCTGCATTGGTTGAAGGGTATACAGGAAGAGAGCAAGTAAGAGAATGAGTGTACTGCAGGCAAGTCTTTGCAGAAGTTTTGCTCTGAAGAGGAAAAGAACAATAGAGTGATAGCTGGAATAAGAGGTATATTTAAGACATCATTGTTATACTTTGTTTTTATGATAAGGGATATTAGAAAAAATTATATTGACAAGAAAACATGAGAAAGAAATGATGATGAGAGAAATTGTGGAAAACTCCAGAATTCAAGTCCTGGAGGAGATATGATTCAGAAACCAGTGGAGGAATGCCTCTTCCTCAGATCAGACCATATGGTAAGAATTCAGTCAAAAAAATTGACAGGCTTATAGGAAGGGGTGGGAAAGCCTATTTTATTTCTTTACTCTCTGTCCTATAAAGTATGAAGTAAGTCCATCAGTTTAGACTCCTGGGGACAGAATTTTGTAGTTTTCAAAAGAGAGAAGACAACTGAATTAATTTTCTCAGAAAGTAGAAAAATGAACTTCCTAGGGAAATAGAATTTTTTCAAGGAGTTTAAAGTTTTTGAGTAAAACTGTAACTAAAGAAATTTTCCTCGGCTTTCCCATTAACATCATTATATTTATAATTCAAATACTGCTTGGAAGTACATAAGAAATGATGTGCAGCAAAACACACTGGAAACAAAAGAGGTGACTCTGTCTCATTTAGATAACAGGCATTATCATGGCATCCATGATTCAAGTATCATGCCAACATGATTTAAGATCCAAACTGAAATCTGCACTTTTTGCCAAAATGCTCATAAAACTTTCTTTTGACTAGGGGCGCCTGGTTGGCTCAGTTGGTTAAGTGTCTGATTTTGGCTCAGGCCATGATCTCACAGCTCATGAATTCGAGCCCCACATCCTGCTCTGTGCTGACAGCTTGGAGCCTGTTTTGGATTCTGTGTCTCCTTCTCTCTCTGCCCCTCTCCCACTTGCTTTCTGTCTCTCTCTGTCTCTCAAAAATTAATAAACATTAAAAAAATAAAAATAAAACTTTCTCTTGACTATACCTACACATGTACATAGAGAGAGTGCTTACAACTTCAGGGTTACATAAATCTAGGCCCTTCCTAGAGTTATCAAGTAAGAAGCCTTCGGCAGAATACCACAGCAGAAAGCCATGATCTACTACCTTTTTAGAATCCTAGTTTCTTTTTTTTTTTTTTTTTTTAAGGTTACACAAGCAGGAGAGGGCAGAAAGAGAAAGAGTTTGAGAGAGAGAATCCCAAGCAGGCTCTGCATGGCCAGCGCAGAGACCGGAGCAAGGCTTGAGGCCACGACCGTGAGATCATGACCTGAGCTGAAACCAAGAGTCGGACACTTAACCGACTAAGCCACCCAGGTGCTCCATAATCCCAGTTCTAAAACTCAGACTAAAACTTGAGAAACGTCTTCAATGAATATTAGATGTCTAGACACGAGAAAATGACCATTCCAACATAGTCCAGCATGGATATATAAAGAAAAAATCACCAAAAAAACATGTTTTAAAGTACAGAATGGGGTCTAATGGGATTGTCATTAAAGGCTAAAATTGTCCATTGAAATAAGAAGGCATTTTAGGGCAATTGCTATACTAGAGCAAAGACAATAAGCTATAATTCTTAAGTGAGTGCAGGAGTCACTTATGAGCTTTTGGCAAATGGTCACTTTGTTAAACTCTCATATTAGTTCCAATTATTAATTAATAAGATGCCCTCAGTTTGTCTATATGTGCTATCACATAGACAATCAGTCTTTAATGTATTTTGCACTACTTATACTTATTTCTCCTTCACTGCTTCTGGCATTTGCTGGGATCTCCTAAATAAAGCTGAATAATAGGGATACTGGAGCACATCCAAATGCTTCTAATTTGTAATCATGTTTTTTTTTTTTTTCTCATTCTTGGCATGTATCTGTGCCTCAACTCTTTTTTCTTGTTTATATTTGCCAATTTTTATACATTTTATCCATCTTTTCACAGTGCCAGGTTTTGGTTTTAGTGTAGGAGAGATTACTGGTGTGTGTTTGTTTGCTTTGAATGGCTTACCTCCTACCTCATTAATTTCTGCACTTACACATGCATTATTTCAACTTATTTGGGTTTTCTATCTTTTTCTTCTTAAAGATAAAACTTTCTTGCTTATATTTAATTTTGATTTTTCAAATCAAATCCATTTTAACTCCAAAAAATTTCTTCTGAGTATGATTTAGGCCACTTTCCATGTTTTAATATGTAGTGTCCTCATTCTTTTCTAAATAGCCTGTGATATTAGTTATAATTTTCTCATTAAAACAAAACTAAAAACTAAAATAAACAAAAACTAGTACTTTAACTAGTTATTTTCTTATGATGATTAAGAAGTAATCCATTTTCATGATAAAATATCCAAATAGTGGAGAACAGTATAAAGTAAAATTAATTCCCCACTTCTTCATACTCTGTATTGGAGGAAAGTAGTATTAACAATTTCTTGTATCTTTTTGCAAAACATATTTTATGCATATAAGAACACATGTATCTTTTTTTTTACTCAAAAGAGATCTAAATTAGTTATCCATAGCTGTGAAACACATTAGCACAAGATTTAGAGTCTTACAACACTCAACTTACTTTTATTTTACATTTTCTGTGCATTAAGAATCTGCACATGACTTAACTGGCTCACCTAACTCAGAGTATCTCACAAGGCTTCAATCAAGGTGTCATCCAGGACTGCAGTCATCTCAAAGCTCAACTGGGAAAGGAGCAATGATTCTGAGGTTACTCATGTGGCTGTTGGCTGGCTTTCAGCCCTTGCTAGCTATTGGTCAGAGACAACAGTTCCTTGTCAAGTGGGCCTTTCCATAGGGTAACTGACAACAAGGTAACTGACTTCCCTCGGAAAACAGGGAAGTACAAGAGGGTGCAAAAAAGATACTCCAGTCCCGTACTCTAATCTCTGAAGCAACATCCTGTCACCTCTGCCACATTCTGTTCACTAAAGTGTATCACTAAACCCAACCCACTTTCAAACGATAATTCCAGGAAGAGGGGATCACCGAAGGCAGTTTTAGAGGCTGCTTACCACAGAATCATATTATGCCTTTGTCCTCTCAAAAATATATTTTATGTCCTTTCATACTGTTATTTATCTAATGCTTTTCAGACACTGCCAGCATGATGGGGGAAAAACAGTAAACAAGCAAGCAAGCAAGAAAATAAATTCTTAAGTAAAAAACCAAACACATAAATAAAAACTCAATGTAATGAATATATTTAGGCATGATTACTCAGCATATGTGAAAAGTTTATAGTTATTGACATACCCCTCAACATCACAAACTCACTCCAGATTTGGCTAAGTAGTGTAATGGACTACAAGATCTTCCTGACGATGGAATCAAGAGTTACAGAGAAAAACAGATAAGAAAGAACATACATGTAGATCAATGGAACAGAATAGAGAACCCAGAAATGGACCCACAAAATGTATGGCCAACTAATCTTTGACAAAGCAGAAAATATCCAATGGAAAAAGAAAGTCTCTTCAGCAAATGGTGTTGGGAAAACTGGACAGTGACATGCAGAAGAATGAAACTGGACCACTTTCTTATAACATACACAAAATAAATTCAAAATGGATGAAATACCTGAATGTCAGACAGGAAACCATCAAAATCCTATAGGAAAAACAGGCAGCAACCTCTCTGACCTCAGCTACAACAACTTCTTACTAGACATGTCTCCGAAGGCAAGAGAAACAAAAGCAAACATGAATTATTGGGACTTCATCAAGATAAAAAAAACTTCTGTACAGAGAGGGAAACAAAAAATCTAACAGATAACCTACGGAATGGGAGAAGATATTTGCAAATGACATAGAGGATAAAGGGTTAGTATCCAAAATCTGTAAAGAACTTATTAAACTCAACACCCCAAAAAACAAATAATCCAGTGAAGAAATGGGCAGAAAACATAAACAGGCACTTTCCAAAGAAGACATCCAGATGGCTAACAGACAGATGAAAAGATGCTCAACATCACTCATCATCAGGGAAACACTAATCGAAACCACGATGAGATACCACCTCACACCTGTCAGAATGGCTAAAATTAAAAACTCAGAAAACAACAGGTTGTGGAGGATGTGGAAAAAGGGAAACATTTTTGCATTGCTGGTGGGAATGCAAAATGGTGCAGCCACTCTGGAAAACAGTACAGAGGTTCCTCAAAAAGTCAAAAATAGAACTACCCTATGATCCAGCAATTGCACCACTAGGTAAATACCCAAAAGATACAAAAATGCTGATTTGAAGGGACACATGCACCTAATGTTTATAGCAGCACTATCAATAATAGCAAAATTATGAAAGGAGCCCAAATGTCCATCCGCTGATGAAAGGATAAAAAAGATGTGGTATAGGTATACAATGGAATATTACTTGGAGATCAAAAAGAATGAAATCTTGTCATTTGCAACGATGTGGATGGAAGCAGGTGTACTACATTAAGCAAAATAAGTCAAAGACACATCATATGATTTCACTCATATGTAGAATTTAAGAGGCAACAGAGATGAATATAGGGGAAGGGAAGGAAAAACAGGATAAAAACAGAGAAGGAGGCATGGGGAGCCTGCTGGCTCTGTCTGTTAAGCATTCTACACTTCGTTTGGGCTCAGATATTCTCATGGTTCATGGGTGTGAGCTCCACATCAGGCTTTGCCCTGATGGCTGGGAGCCTGCCTGGGATTCTCTCTCTCTCTCTCTCTCTCTCTCTCTCTCTGGCCCTCCCTCACTCATGCTCTCTTGCTCTCTTGCCCTGTCTCTCTCTCTCTCTCTCTCTCTCAAAATAAATAAATAAACTTAAAAAAAAAACAGAGAGGGAGGCAAACCAAAAGAGACTCTTAAATACAGAGAACAAACTGAGGGTTGCTGAAGGGGAGGTGGGGGGCGGATGGGCTAAATGCATGATGGGCATTAAAGAGGGCATTTGTTGGGATGAGCACTGGCTGTTATATGTAAGTGATGAATCACTAAATTCTACTCCCGAAACCAATATTATACTATATGTTAACTAACTTGAATTTTAATTTTAAAAAAATAAATAAGAGAATTCCTCCTGGGAAAGAAGAGTCCAAATGGTTAGTTAGTGGTCAGAAGTGTAGAACAGACTTAGAAATAAAGTATAGTTAGAATTACAGAGTAGGCTAATGTAGTATATAGAGAGACTTCCAGTTATTTCAACCAAAATAAATTTCTTCTCCTATCTGGGTACAGAGCTAAACTTCATTCCTCTGCCTCCTTTTTATTTATATTGGCCATGTGACAGTGGGGAAGTAAGATGAAGCAATATATTCCATTTCCAGGCCTACTCCATAAAAGCTTTCCATGTATGCTTTACCATATTCTTTTCCAGTTCTCATTGACTAGGATGGAGATGAACAGCGCTCATATATAGGATGGGCCCTTTGCAACTAAAGACTTAAGACTTCATTCATTTCAGTCAAATGTTATTTTATTCTTGTCTTATTTTTGTTTCTGATATTTCTGTTGTAATAGATTCTTGAAACATCTGACTGTATCTTCCAACTTTCCTTAGCTTTTCTATCTTTACCAGCACTTTATTATTTCAAGATAATTTCATGACTTAATCATCTGTATGTCTATAAGATACCTCGTTACATTGGCCTGCTTCTACAACAATGATAAGTTATGAAACAGGGTGGTATATGATGGTAAATAGTTTCATGGAAAAGGCTTTATTTTTATACAAAATATTTGAAATCATAATGGGGCATGTTCTCTTGTTCCCTAATTCCCTAGCTGAAGTTGGAAAATGAGGACTCAGACAAGGGAGAATATCAGTTCAAAAGGAAAATTCTACTGTACTGTGTCAAATAATCACATTACTGGTTTTTCCAGGGCTTTTTCCTGGTCCCTATCAATCCATTCCAGTCATGGAGCACCCTTGGATTAGTTTCAATCATTTGTAGCATTCTTTCTTGTGCATACGATCTAGTTCACCTTATGTCTTCCAATATTTCTTTACTGACTCTGTTTCAACATGGGCACTCCATATACTTTCCAGCAGAACTGTAGATTTTTGGGGGTAATTTTTGTACATTATTTTCTTATTCATGGCATTTTATTAGTGACTACTAGACCCATATTATAATATTTCTCTAGTTTGTTATACCATCATTGTAAATCCTTTCCTCTATTACATAGAATAATTAGCATGAGAGGCTGAAAACTTCTTATCTTTCATGGAGTAACCATTCACATTTTTGTCTCCTTCTAAGGTTTTTAGAACTTTCATGATTAGCAATGCTACCACTTTAAATTGTGAAATTCTACATACTTCTTGCCACTACTCTCCTCCAAGTGCTTATCAGGATACTTTGAAAGCCCACCACCCTTCCATCAAAATAGCCCAAGAAATACAAATGATTCACTTGATTTAGATTTTTTTTTATTTTATGAATAACTTTTTTCCTATTATGATTTTTTAATAAAGAAAATATTTATAAACCTGGGGAATGTGATGGTCATAAATAGGCACAACTCTTCCTGGGTATTTTTAAGTAGGGAACTGCATGGTGAGCTGTGAAGAGAAAATAGGTTAACATTTGCTCTCTACAGATCATTTGACCTCACTGTGCCCAATAACAGATTAGAATTACTGCCTGTGACACAACTAAATAAGGACCTTCACTTGTTGGTGTTTTCTCAGTTTAGTCTCCTTTTATACAACTGAGGACAGTATCATGGTCAAAAGAACAAGCTAAAACTATTTTTTAAAAAGATAATTATGTGAAGATATTTAATCTGTAAAAAATGAAATGTAAAATTACCTCAAGTATAAAATAAGAGGCGTGAATCAAGTGAAAGCAGGTTCAAAAAATGAGAAAGATTTCTTTTATCAAAGCAAACAAGAAACATGTCAGAAAGAATACTGAATCTGTTTGAGACTCTAAAAAATTACCCAAAGTGGATGAGGCTGGGCATCCCATGTTTAGAGAGAACTGAGGGATTCTGATCTCCTAGATTAGTCACAATGACTGAGGTGCTGAGTTTGTGGCAATTCACCCTGAGGCATCATCCTTACTTAAAGACCTTAAGAAGATATTTAAAAACAAGAAGTGGATAATGCAGAAGAATTGTAATTCCTAGAGACTTACACTGTTCGGATGTTAGGAAACTTACTGAGTCTTACAGCTTTCAGCAAGGCTGCATCCTCTGTTTTTGAGGCTGATAGGACTTCCCTGAAGAACTTCAGAAGATCATGTGGAAGAAGGTTGGTTGGTGTCTATAAATAATGGCCTTTTGGAATAAACATCTATACATACTTTGATTACACAAGACAAAAGACATCCCAGGTCATGCTATACTCCAAAATTTCTTACTTGGTTTCTTGGCAAAATATTGAAGATAGTAAATTTTATTTCTTTCAGAAGTATCATTACCAAAAAATGATTATTTAAAAAGTAAAATAAAAATATTTATAAGATTCATAAAAACATATTTTAAGGAAATCTTGCATTCCTCCCCCCATAAAATTACTATTTCTTTGAGTGATTTCATGATAAATAATAAAAAAAAGCAATTTTATTTCAAATACTTTTTCTGGCCTAATTATGGGTAGTTGATTTTCTCATATGATTAATAAAATTGAAATTTCAGACTTACTAGATATTGCAATTAAAAAAATTCCTGGCACAATTAGAAGCCATTCTAATAATGACTATACCACATATAGGAAGAAATCTGTTCTTGCTCTTAATTATCAAACTACATCATAAAGAAGCCAATTTGTGCTAGACATAGGGAAAAATATAAACTATATGTAAGGGTTTTAACTACTATAAATAAACTTTTAACTGTGGAAACAAGATATCTGTTAAATCTATGGAAAGGAAATACTATCCCCCTCTCCCCTTGATTCACTGTCCAGGTAGCACACAAGAATGATAGCTAAGCAAGATCTTAAGTTTAATACACGGTTCCACTCCAGCAGATTTCTTCACATTGATTTTATATCCTGCAACTTAGCTGAATTCATGAATTAGCTCTAGCAATTTTTTGGAGGAGTCTTTAGGGTTTTCTACATAGAATATCATGTTGTCTGAAAAGAGTGAAAAGTTTGAACTCACAAACCATGAGATCATGACCTGAGCCAAAGTCGGCCGCTTAACCAACTGAGCCACCCAGGCGCCCCTGGTCATTCTCTATTTTGAATACCACTCTATTGTTTTCTCCTTACCCTCAAACTTATAAGATATCTTGTGTAGAGACAATTTTAAAAACAAAGAAATTCTGCCATTCCTATGATTTTCCCCCCATTTTCATCAATGCTGAACATGTTCTTTATCAAAGGACTTTAGAGTTTAGGTGTCTATATCTAGAAGAAACTTGAAGTCTCTCTTCTTTCTCATTCCTCCCCTGAAGCTATGAACTTAGGAATTTGAGCAGGGTGGATAGGGGGACAGAATGGGGATGGCATGAAAAGTAGTGGATAATTACCAGGGAAATAGTTAAAATTTAATAAATAATCTAACCATATGTTTTCCAGCATATACAAGGTATCATCAATTATATCATGACATTAAGTATATGCAATTTCATTTTAAAACCAGTTTATTACATACATTAATCTATGCAATATCTTACTGACTTCTTTTTCCATATCACGGTCAAAGTTTGAGGATTAACTGATTTCATGTGAAGATGTAAAGATTCTGTTACATCACTTTAGGACCCCAACAGTGAATGCATTATATTACTCCTTTTTTTTAAAAAAAATTAAATGTTTAATTATTTATTTTGAGAGAGAGAGAGAGCTCAGACAGGGGAGGGGCAGAGAGAGAGGGAGAGAGAGAGAGAGTCCCAAACAGGCTCTGTGCTGTCAGCTCAGAGCCCCATGTGGGGCTCGATCTCACCAACTGTGAGATCATGACCTAAGCTGAAATAAGGAGTCAGTTGCTTAACCCACTGAGCCACCCAGGTGTCCCTATATTACTCCTTTGATATACATTGAGAACCTATTGTATGACAATGTTCCAGGCAATGCTAGTGCAGGGGTTCACAAAAAAAGTCTTTGTCCTAATGAATCTGATTTCACTGGGAAGAAGGATAATAAATAAGTATATACATTTATAATGTCAGGTAGTGCAGGTAAAGGCTATGAAGAAAAACAAGGCAAGTGAAGGATTAGAGAATGAAGAGGGTAGTCAGGGAATGTGTTTTTCAGGAGCTCTGAAAACATTAAGAGTGGGCCCTGTGACTATCTGGAAGAAGGGCCCTGTGTGAAGAGCAGGTGATGGACGTGCTGTGAGAAAGGCAGTTGCTGGGAAGAGGGAGGGCGGGCTGGGGGGATGGGAGATGGAGAGAGGTTTCAGAGCCAGATTAGATGGTCATGTCCGGTGCTGTAGGCCTGGATAAGAGCTTTGCATTCTATTATCAGTAAGTGCGATCGGCTTATGAGAGTTTTTCTTTTTGCTTTTGTTGCTTAGTTTTGCTTCTTAACCAGGATGTCATATTTTTCATGAACAGTGCACAGCCTCACTACATTTAGGACTGACAGCTCAATCACAAGGCATATATACTGAAGTATAACCAGGTCTCATTTGCATTCTAAATTTAATAAAAATAGGATGAAATATAAATAAAGTATATAATTTTAAGACTAGCAGTTTATAGCACATGAATTTGTTCACAAACATGTATTTCACTTAGAATATGCCACACTCTATATCAAGGAAATAGGCAATTTCTCCGGCCTTTAATCACATTGCCTGACAGGTGACAGACATGTTCTGTAAAAAATGTAATAAAAAATCTTTAGAAAACATATTTTTCTTAAAAAAGAAATTTTCAAGTCAGTGTATTTGGTGCTGAAGAAAGATTTAGGTTCAAAGATCTTTCTCTTGCTATGATAAAAGAAAATTTGACAAAAAGTAAATGCTCAGCAATAAGGCAATAATCAATATATTGTGCGATTTTGTATCATGAAGTATTACTGTGAGAGTGAATGTTGAATATTCAATATTCTAAATTTAAAACAAAAGAATGAAAGCTCTGTGTTTTTTGTTTTCCCTTTCAGGTAAACCAAGCTGTCAAGTTTGAGTCTTCAAAAAGTTCATCTTTTAGTTTGACAAGTCCAACATTTGCCTTTACCAATGTTACTATTATTGATCTTAATTTCAGAAATACAAACACTAGTCATTGATTCACTTGAGGTCTTTTGGGATACTTCCTGGATTATTTTTGTCTACATGTAATTCATTTATTTTAAAACTTAGAGAGCTGAGTAAGCAGTCACAAGGACTTCCTGTCCCTGTTAAAGCAAAATGTACTATTAGTCCTGTCTTACCCTCAATATTTGCAGATATATGTGTCCAAAAAGCATGTCAAGCCCACATATTTCTGAGTTAACTCCCTTCTGATTAAAAAATAGAATATTCTTTCAATAGCTCAGTTTTGAAGAGAGATCTCACTTGTTATCAGTTTTATTTGATCTTACCTAATTTTTCCTTTTTTTCCCGTTGTCAAGTCAGATTATATTGAAAATGTGAGTGCCATGCCAGTATCTGGAAGTATTGTTCTACCTTATCACTTCATTTCAGTCTTATTTTATCTCCCTCTCTGTATTAAAATTGTGAAACATCAGTGTCTTAAATTGCCACCATACTTAACCATTGATAAATTTATAATTTAATGATAATTTATAGTTATAAACATAATTTTATTTACAGCATAAACAAAAGTGACATATTTTCTTAGATGTTTGCATGTTATTGGTAGTAGAATGTATGACTCTAAGAAAAACACATAAGTTTTAAGTTTTCTTTCTCTGAAATGAATAGTAAATTGAAAATTCAATATCTGTATAAACTGTAAATATGTTATTGCTAAATTTGCCTGCATCAGTGTCATATGTTCAGGCTTTAAATCTTGGAGTGATAAAATCAAAAGGCTACAGATTATATTTTGTAGCATTACCTATGAGAAACATATTAGGATATGAAACAGCAATGAGGAAAATCAACATAATTGCTTCTTTTTCTGTTTTTGGCAGTATTTCACAGAAAGAAGGACTATAAAGCAGATGTAAGATCTCAGGGCCACAGATATCTGTACCATAAAGAGTCAGCTATAATTAGGCATCTGCACCAGAGAAGAGTCAGAGGGATTCTTCATGGCAGAATATTTTCTATGTAATGCATAATTTTAATTTTCTAGCAATTGCTTAAATGACGATGAAAGGTAGTATGTGTTATAATGGTTAATAGAACAGCCTTTGGAGCCAGCCTTCTTTAGTTCTAATCTTGAATCTGTCATTCACTAGCTGTTTGACCCCTCAGCCTCAGTTTCTCATCTGTAAAATGGGAATGGTAACAATATATTTTTAAATGTTTATTTTTGAGAGAGAGGAAGAGAAAGCATGAGCAGGAGAGGGGCGCAGAGAGAGGGAGACAGAGGGTCTGAAGAATGCTCTGTGCTGACAGCAAAGAGCTCGATGTGGGGCTTGAACCCACGAACTGCAAGATCATGACTTGAGCCAAAGTAGGATACTTAACCAACTAAGCGGCCCAGAGGCCCCTATAATGACAATAATGTTATTCACTTCATAGAGTTTTCTCAATGTTAAATGAGTTACTAATGTGTATGAGCACTAGGAACTACAGCTGACAATGATAGTGTTCTTTAAATATGTGCTATTATTATTATGATCTCTCTTTTTGTTACCCATTCATTTTTCTCATATTTCAGGAGTATTACCTCATGGTGTGCCGGCAAAAAGTTCAGAAAACAAATCAAACAGAAACAACAAAATATACTGCTGTAACTAGACATTAGAAGATTTTACTGAAAGTAGAGAATTATTCTTACCATCTAATTCCAAAAGCATCTAAGCAAAAAGGCTAGCTTTTTTGTTTTGTTTTGTTTTAAAAGCTCAGTTTTATGTAAATACGATCAGAATAAATATGGAAGAATACAGATTTGGTTAAACTACAAAAACACAAAAATATTTGCTCTCCTTTTCCAGTCATCATCTAGAAGTAAATTACGTCATGATATGCCTTTATTCAATGCTCTTGACTTTTCTCCAGTCTTTTTACATAATCTAAATTTAAAGGCCAGAGTTTTTAAAATTTTTAATGTTTTATTTATTTTTGAGAGAGAGAGAGACACAGAGTGTGAGCAGGGGAGGAGCAGAGAGAGAGGCAGACACAGAATCTGAAGCAGGCTCCAGGATCTGAGCTGTCAGCACAGAGCCAGACACAGGGCTCAAACTCACAAACCATGAGATCAGGACCTGAGCCAACGTTGGATGTTTAATCAACTGAGCCACCCAGGCACCCCTCAACTGCAGATTATTTTAATACAGGATAGCTACAACTGACACATGATCTTTTCTTGTGTTTTTAAAAGTTCTTGGGACCATAATATAATTTCTCATTTTATCAATTAATATGCAAAACCAACAAAGTTAATTTATGTGGTAAGCTTTATTCAAAATATACTTCCTAAATAAGGTATAATGTTAGTTTCATCTGACCTCATGGGAAGGGAATATGTCACATCAACTGGTTTTTTAAACTCTATATTTTATGCATCCCCATGGAGTTTTTATTCTGGTGTTCAAAGTTTCTTGAAATTTAATATGTATACTAAAAAATATTTTATTAAAATTGAGTAAAATCAGATCTCATTTGACAATTTTATTTATGCTTTTTAATATATGTATTTGTTCACTCTAATTTAAAACTAATACAAAATTACAGTAAAATATTTGAACGTTGCATCTACTATTTGGAAAAAAATAGCCCTAAACTAAAAATCACCTTACATGGAAAGCAACTTATTGGCAGTAAATTTATTTCTAGATTATTGATCTAGCCATCAGTCTCTCTGAATATTCATATTGCTATCTCATCTTGGGTTCCTAACAACATAGACCCATTTTTCCCTGCTTTTCTAAAATTAAATGTTATTCCATGATAATTTTTATGCTAGTCTTTATATTCAGAAAACCTTGATTATATGGGTTCCATGATAATTACTCATCTAGATTTTATCGGGACTCAAACCTTGTGTGCCTTTTCGTATTTCTTGGACTCTCTCCTTTCACTTTCTTGGGTTGTGGACAAGCTATTCCTCCCTACTTTTTCTGAACTTGCATGAAACAGTACATTGTGAAGAGCAGAATCCAGTTTCCAGAGTGGGCACCAAATTAGCAGCGTATTAGCTACCCTTAGGTCCACTTTGGCCAATAGGAAATAAGAAACAGAAGAGATCAGGGCATGTAAGTACCCTTCTTTTCTGTCTTCAGTGAAATATTCCCAGGACTAGCTACCCTTTAAGAGAGGTCTCATATGCTAAGTGAACATGCCTCAATAGCTATTTGATCTCTTTGTGGCTTAGCTGAACCAGCAGCAAAAGCAGCAATGTATCACTTGACATTGCTTTAGACCTAATTCAATTCCTTTTGTCCCCAACCCCACTGCACTGGGCTGACACTTCCCAAGTGTAATTTAAGCAAAATAATCCTTTCTTCAGAGTCAATTTTCTTAAGAAAATTAATTTTTCTTAATTTATTTAAAATTTTCATTTCTTGGAGAAGCTATTTCCATTGTTTTGCTGTAATAAATTCTTAGCATAATAATACAATGGTTATTTTGTGCATGTCTTTGACTACATTTTTTTGTATTTCACAGGACTGATGAGAAAAGTCCTTGTTAAGGCTCTTAAAATATTCATTGTAAATGGATATTTCAGGAAGGCTAATGTGTATATATATATATATATATTATATAACTAATATATAATATATATACATGTATATATAATTAATATATATAATATATATATACACCCACAAAAAGTCAAAAGGATATTCATTGCCGAAAATGTGTTAACTCTAAAATTTACTAATCCAATGTTCCTAAGTGGCATTCGAAAATATATGTAGGTATTACTGAGACTGAAAACTTCATCATATATTTCCTGGTCATTCATAGTCTTTTATAAACTGTCAGTATGTGTTCCAATTATTTATATGAAAGTTAATTTCTGTTGCTTTATAAATATTCTTTAATAATGACAACATCCTTTACTGATTTTGACAAAAATGTATTTCATATCTTTATGTTTGCCCTTTTTTATGGCATTTAAAAATAATTACGTTTAACAACATATACCATTCTGTCATCTACCGTTGTGCTCACGTATAGAAAATTTTTCTCACATAAGATATATGAATATTTACATATGTTTAATGAAAAATAGCTATTTATTATTTTTCTAAGTATTCTGGAAACTTTTACTTAATAATATTTCCTTTCCCTACAGCTCTTCTAGATTCTGTGTCAGGAACTTCTCTTTTCTTGGCATAGTACATTTGTTCATCATTGGACTGGTATCATACAATTTTAATGAAGATAGTTTTAGATACATCTAGGTTCAAACATTAACAAATTATATTTTATTATGAAGATAATAAATGTATATGTTAAAGAAAATATTACAGAAAAGACTAAAATAAAAAAGTAAAATCATCTTTCATGCACACACACACAATTTACAGTTATCCACAGTTAATGGTTTTTGAGTTTAGTTCTTATGGTAATCATCATTATTACTTCAAAAATAGTTTTATTCGTTGGATTGAGCACTGCGTGTTGTATAGAAACCAATTTGACAATAAACTATTAAAAAAAAGTTTTATTTACCAAATATAAAATGTGTACAGTTTCTATTTTCTCTTCTCTAGGGAAGTAGAGGATGTATGACATTTACATTACTTCCCACCTATCTTCACAGTATTTTTAGTTCTTCTGGTGGTCTAATTTTTTTTTATTTAAATGTGCCTGAATTTGCATTTCTTAATGTCTCACCTTTAGAAAATAACTCCCTGTTTTTATTTTTATTATTTTTATTATTTTTTAAAATTTATTTATTTAGAGAGAACAACTGGGGGAGGGGCAGAGATAGAGGGGGAGAGACTCAGCACAGAGCCCCTTGTGGGGCTCAAACCCACAAACCATAATTGAACTGAAGTCAAGATTTGGACGCTCAACTGACTCAGCTACCCAGGTACCCCAATAACACCCTGTTTTTAAAAGAGGAAATTATAATTAACATGTTTCCTTGTTTGTAGCCCTCTTTTCCATACTTACCGATTTTTGTTCATCATATATTTTTGATGTGACATTTATAACATTTATAGTCACTTCTCTATAATTTTAGGAGCTTCTTTATGTGTTGATGTTAAAGCATAAAACAGCAACAAACAGGGGCGCCTGGGTGGCTCAGTCGGTTGAGCGTCCGACTTCGGATCAGGTCATGATCACGCAGTCCGCGAGTTCGAGCCCCACGTCGGGCTCTGTGCTGACAGCTCAGAGCCTGGAACCTACTTCGGATTCTGTGTGTCCCTCTCTCTCTGCCCATCCCCCACTCATTCTCTGTCTCAAAAATAATAAACATTAAAAAAAAAAAAACAGCAACAAACAGCACTTCCCATTCAAATATCCAAATGCATATCATAGAATTAAGTAGTACAACTGACTAGTCTTTGAATCTATTATTATTTTCTGTGAAAAGGAAAAAAAAGACAATACATATATAATAAGTTTCTTTTAAATTTATTTTTAATTTTCTTCAATTTCCTAGGTCATACGCTGATGTCAGTGTTTTTTATATTACGTGTTGCCATCTTTCTTGGATATCTTTCTTGTTTTCCTGAAATGTCTTTTGGGCAACTTTTTCATAGGTATTAGATTTCTCTATTCTTAAGTGTCTGAATATATATTTATTTGACTTTCATGCTTTGGTGAATGATATGACTAGGTATAGAATTCTAGTTTCAAATATCTATTTTTCATAAAAATTTAAAGATACTGCTTCATTTATTTTGAACAGCTTGGGTTTTTGATGAAAAGTTACCTCCCTACACTTCTCCTTTCTTTGCAAATAAAATTTCTTTTCCTCTATGAAATCTGTAGGATTTTTCTTTTTATTTATTTATTTTTAATTTTTTTAATGTTTATTTCTGAGAGAGAGAGAGACAGAGCATGAGCTAAGGAGGGGCAGAGAGAGAGGGAGTAACAGAATCTGAAGCAGGCTTCAAGCTCTGAGCTGTCAGCACAGAGCCCGACATGGAGCTCAAACTCACAAACAGTGAGATCATGACCTGAGCCGAAGACAGATGCTTAACTGACTGAACCATCGAGGCGCCCCTGAAGAATTTTTATTTTCAATGTTGATGATGAAATTTGCTAAGTGTTGTCTTATTTTATTCATCCTGCTGGGAAGTGAATGGATCTTTTAAATCTACACATTTACATCTTCCCATAATTCAGGGACTCTTTTTTCAGTTGATTAGTTCTCTTTCTCTGGTGTTACCTGAATCTATACACTGTCTCATACTTTTTCTTCATTTTGTCTCAATTATTCTGAGAGATTTCTAGATATGCAATTCAAACATAAGTTATGTACATTTGTAATTTAGTCAGTCTGTTGAATTTTAAACATCCAAAAATGTAGTTCACATCTCAGATCTTTTTGTGTTCATGGCCGGTTATTCTTGTGTCAGGAAAGCAATATTCATCTCAGTTGTCTCTCAGGATGGGAATTAGATTTGATTTATTTTCTTTGAATTATTTTCCCTCTGAATTTTTTGATTCTTTAATTCTGTTATTCTCTTTGGCTTTTTTTTTTGCCCATCTCCTTCACATTTTGTGTTTTCCTCAAGTGTACTGTCATAAGTGTTTATCTATTAATATTTGTAAATGAAGTAATGCATTAATTGGCATCAGTACATAGCATTCTGGGTTCTACAATGGTGGTGGCTGTGTTTCTCCAACAGAACTTTTCCATAATTAACGCTGACCACTGATTCTATATAAGTAAACACGTTTTACTCTGTGGCAGTTATTGACCTCTGTATTGATGGTGAGCAGGCAAACAGACCCCAAAGTCTTCCTTCCTAATGGCTAAACCAAAGAGTTTTACTCTGAGGATGAAAATCTCAAATAATATTTCTTGTTTTTGTCCAACACCTTCCCTTTCATTATCCCTCGAGAATTGTCTCAACTTCAGTTTAGCTTCCTTCCCAAGTCACAATACACTTACTAGTAACCTCATCCCAGAACAGACTATTTTATCTTGGGCTTCATTCTGAGGGAAAAATTCAATATAGCCAGCTGTTCTGTTTATGAGCTGTAGACAGAGGAGCACAAACATTCCGGGTGTTATCAATAAAATTTCCTAAAATAATTATCTTGAGGATTGACCCACAGCTCAGCCTGGCTTAGATTGTTGTTGACTCTTAGCTTAGTCTTCCCAGGGTTTCCTTGAGAAGATCTGCTTTATTCGTGGTGTTAGCTTCACTTTTGGCATTTCTGAATTTGCTATCAGTCTGAACTTATTGGCTTTCTACCTACCAATAATCACCTTTCTAAAAATATTAAGTTTTCTTAACTGAAAATTTTGTTATGATTTATATACAGTATATAAAATATATAATAGCAGAGACCCTGGGAAATGGCGGTATAATTCAGCTAGAGTCTTGAGGACCGAAAACCAAGGGAGCAGATGGTATAAATCCCAGTCTAAGGGCCAAAGAATATGAGATGAGATGTTCCAGCTCATGCAGTGAGGCAAGGTTGGGGAGGGCAATGGTTAAAAAGGTGAAATCCTACTTCAGCTTTTTGTTCTAATCAGGCCTTCAACTGATTGGATGATGCCCACTCACATTGGACAGGATAACTACTTCACTGAGTTGACCAATTTAAATGCAAATCTCATTCAGAAACACTCTCAGACATACCCAGAAATAATCATTAATCTGGTCAGATAACTTGACACTTAAATTTAACTGTCACAAGCCTGATATGAGTTTCTATTAATCAAGTCTTTAGGTCTCAACATAAAGCTGTATAGAATTTTTCATGAAGTTCACATTCATTTTTTATAGCCATACCCAAGTATTAACAACTTTTTGTTATTTTTGAGGATGGAGTATATTTTTCATTATATTTCTATAGTCTTTTTGATGATATATAGAATTTTTCATAATATTTACTCATTCTTTTGCTCTCGGTAATAAAAAGCATTTAAGTTGTTATAATTTTTTTCAGATAATTTTCTGAGTTTTTATCTAGACAATAATACCTTTTGCAAACAATGGTAATTCCAATAGCTATACTTCATTTTGTTTTTCCACATTATTCCGTAGTCTAGGACTAGCAGAGCAATACTAAAAAATATAGTGGGAACATCACTTTTGTATGGTTTCAGAATCAGAGATGTAAATTCAGTGTTTTATAGTAAGATAATACAAAGGTATTCATTATTGTGTTAAGTAAAGATCTTTATGTTTTCAATTCATTCATTTTTAATTAGAGTTAATATTTCCTTTTATCAATGCCTTTTTGGCACATTGTTCCATTTTTATATTTTTAAGTCTCCCACTATCTATCTTGAACCCTGCAAATATTGAAAGTTTATTATCTGTAGTCTGATTATTTTCTAACCTTCTATAAATTTGAGAATATGATGCTATGCTAGAAAAGAACAACATAATATCTACTATTTAGAATATATTGATCTGTTTATTGACCAATATAGTCTAAGGGCCATTTCCTACTTTTCTCTTACTACACTCGGTGTCTTAGGGGACTCAGCTTCATAACTACAAACCTCATGTTCCCTTACCAATTAGCATCTGACTGAGTTCTGTCAATGGAAGCCACTAGCAGAATATGTGAGGATGAGTGGAGAGTGGAAACCAGATTCTAGGGCATTTCTCCCACCACTCTGCTTCAGATTGTCTTTTTCGTGTGGCTCCATCTCCTTGTGGTTGTAACCAAGTAGTGCTCTTCCTTCCTAAGTCCCAGTTCCTTCCAGAAGGCCCTTACCCCTGTTTCTTTGTACCACTGTTTCCTATCCTTGCCCCTCTAGTACTAGATTTAGGAGTGGTTTCCTCCTGTACTAATAGCCAGATTACCTCATGGTGCCCTGTTCATCCTTTCAATTCTTCTAATACTTTTTGGAAATAATATTCCCAATAATAACCTCCCTCTAATGAACTCTATAGCTTAAACTCTGCCTGGTTTCTGACTGATATATAATTTTAAATTAAAATTTACAAAAAATACTGACATACAGGCAATCCTGCACCATGCTACACTTCTTAGCTGAGCATTTAATCACTTTACTTAACAACTTTTACTAAATATACGTCACATGGCAGGCACCATCCTATCTACTAAGGAGATATCCCTGTTCTCAGAGACACCAAAGTCCCATGATAGTAACTGTTCAGTAAAGAGATACTTGTGTAACAGTATGGTGCTTATCTGGTAGAGACTTTGACATTAAGTCGTCAGTGTCCTGAGGATAAAACAATTGGTGAACAACGACATAGCTTTGAGAAATTGGTATGTCTTTCTCTTCATCCCAGCTAAAGATGTGCCTATAAGCCAATTCCATGTCCAATTCCATCTTTCCTCTCTGTTCTGTTTCCCAGGGGACAATGCATCATTCCTAGGTTTTCTCCACTAACGCATGCCTCATTTTTAAATAGAATCCTTAAATGAAAGTCTTGGGCAGAGATGGCATGTACATATGTGGAAAAAAGAGGTGAGGGAGATGAAGGCAATCAAATATAAACATATTTTTTGAAAAATCACCAAAGAAAGAATTATGCATGATAATGTATTTTATGCATCAAGGAGATGCAGCAATGGTTTCTTTTTTGTGGCAATCTTACAGTTTTCAAAGTAACTTTCAAATACACTTCTGAAATATTTCAGATTTTATTTCCTTCCATGCATTATGAAAAGTTACATAGGGCTGACCCCATTTAAAAATTTATTGATAATTGTAATTCTTGATATTGAGTTTAAGATTATAATACATAATATCATAAATCCAAATTCTGTCAAAATTGAACCTTCAAATAAAGGTAAGTTTTCCAAGGTAAACTGACTCATGGTATTACCTCTATTCAGAGGTTTATGAAGTATGCTGTTAGAATAATTTTTATTAATTTTAATGAGATGATTGGGCAAAAAATCACCCAAAGTCATAATTACAAGAAAAAAATTAATATATAAGTTGAAAGCAGAGACATAAGATTAAGTCCTAGATAAGTCGGATATATTAGAAAAAGTCTTTGATAATTTAGATAAGGATTAAAGGCCAATATTTGAAGGAAAGTACTGATGTAAAACAAATCTAGCTCAATAAATAAAGGGATATTAAGCCAAATTATTTGTAACCCTGTGCTAAAAATGAAAATAAAAGAAATAAAATGAATTCACTTAAATAATGCTGATAATCCAGCTATCATATAATCTTACATAATAATTTATTTCCATCTTTCATCGAAAAGTATTAGCAAATGAATTTTATTTTAAAATATGCTTTCATTTGTTAATTTCAGCATGCCTTCACCATCAAATATGAAAATGGGCCTTTTAAAAAGTCAACATGACTAATCTAAGAAAAGCATATTAAAAATATAGGATCACATATTAAAAGTACAAAAAGAATATGGCAGAGAATTACTTTTTTATTATATGATACTTCTGTGTTTATTCATATATCCTGAGGGCTTTTGATGAAAATACATACTTTTAAAGTAGGAAAGCTTTTCTAATATTCATGGCCTCATAAAATGTTCTTCTGTTACTACTGATTATATATGGTTTATCAAACAGAAACAGAATTAAGCTAAATGATTTTTCTGGTATATATGAGACAATTTACTTTATACTTTAAGGTGGAGAATTAAGGTACACAAATCATTATATACAAGCTGGACTTTGGATGATCTTTTTGCCCAATCATCTCTGGATTATGTGGTTTACCATTTCAGTAAACTTTATAGGGCTTTCTTAGTCATTATATTATAATATTGACACTTTAAATTAAGTGTTGACAAACACCCTAATAAACATAACTAAAAACATCTGGAGAAGAAGGAAAACATATAATCAGAAAGCTAACAATATGATGAGGATATAGAAAGCCAATATCTTGGAGAAGACAGAAATTCAGAGTTGAAAGCAGTACTTGCAAAGCAGTATGCGACCCTTCACAAGGGGCTAAGAGGCCAACAATGACTGAGATAGTCTCAAAGGTTAAATGATCAAAAGATGAATTTCATTTCAGATCCTGCCAAGATAGAGAACAGTTTTGTAACCTGCCCCTCATTTAGGATAGTTTCTGGGATCCTGTAACCTAGGACTAACCATGAACCAGAAAGAAATGGTCATCTAGTCCCTAGAAAATCTCAAACTCTAAAATTGGATTATGGTGATCTTAGATTACTAATGCCTCCAAACACTTGGCAGTAGGGGGAAAGAGTTCCCTGGAAGCTGTAAGCACAAATATATAAAATATCATATCCATGTCTAGAACACAATAAAATGTCTAAATTGGTATCCAAATAAATCATCTGTACACAATAGATAATAGCTCAATACGTGAGGAGACAGGATGATTGACAGTCCCACAATGGCAACAGATATCATATATAACCAACACACAGAGACTATAAATCAGCTATGTCATCCGTGATCACGGAGGTAAGTGCCGAACTTAAACTATTCAGCAATAAACAGCAAAGTGTAAAAAGTAACAACACAATTTCAAAAAGAACCAATCAGAAATTCTAGAACTGAAAGATACAATGATCAAAATTAAGAAGGTAAAGGGTGGATTTTACAGCATATTTAATTCATCTGGGGAAAAAAAAAAAAAAAAACTGTTGTGATTTGTAACATGGGTCAGAAGAAACTACCCAAAATGAATCAAGAAGAGAAAAAGTAAATAAAATACAGAAGAAAGGCTAAGAGACAGAGAATAAACTGAAAGGTTTTAAAATGCATTTAATGGGAGTTCAGAAAAAAAAAAAAAAAAGAAAATGGAACTAAAAAGGGCTATAAAATTTTCCAAAATCAATGGAACATATCGACCCACACATTCAAGAATCCCAATGACACCCACAAAAGATAAAAGATATTCAAGCATATGTACAATCTGTGGGAAATTAAGCAAAAAATAATACCATCTTTAAAAATTCATGAGAGAATCACATTTAAAGGATCAACAGTAATGGGTAGCTGTCTTTGTAACAACAATGAAAGTCAGAAGCCAATAGAATTACAGTTTCAAAGTTTTAAAGTAAAATGACTACCAACACAGAATTACATGTTCTACAAAAATATCTTTCAACAATGAACAGGAAATAAAGACATAGTCCGACAAAGAGGAATCATGATAATCCTTCACCAACCATCTCACACACAATAAAGTAAAAAAAATAGAGTGTAAGGTGAAAAAAAGAATCCTAAATGTAAGGTCTTGAGATGCAGGAAGGAAGCAAAACTGTAAATATGATTAAATCTAAATCAACATAGAGTACATGAAATAAAAATATTAACAGCTGCCAGAGGTAAAAATTAAAGAATTAAACTCCACAGAAATAGTATCTAAATAAATCAAAAAAGGAGGTAATTGTAGTTCAAGTAGACTACATTTTCCACATTTTTTAAGAGGGTAAAAACCGACAAATACTAGTCTTTGGTAATTCAGTTATGCGTGTTGTAATTTCTAGATAAAAAGGAATTGAAGAAATAAAAAATATTAAACTATAAATATCATAGAAGGGGAAAATAATAAAATGTTCAACTCAAAAAAATGTAAAGAATGAGAGAAAGAGATTCATTAAACAAGTGGGACAATACGAATGCAAACAATAAGTCAAAATTTAAAAACCTCAATACATTAGTTTATTAAAGAAATGTAATGAAAATGCTAATTAAAGGAAAATAGATTTGGACTTGATTTAAACAATCAACCATATGCTATTTACAAGACAGTTATCTGAAACAAAAGGATACAAAAATGTTGAAAAAGCTTGGGAAAAGTTTTACCATGTAAATGCCAATCAAAATAAGTCAAGCATAGCTATATTAATATTAGATAAATGTATTTTAAAAGCAAAAAGCAATATTAGATATAAAGATTATTTTTGAATGATCAAAAGTTTGATTTGCTGGGAAGATGCAAGTATTTTAAATCAGTAAACCTCACATAATATGTACTCTGCAACACAGGCAAAAATTTACAAAATTACAAGAAGGCATAGAAAAATCTATAAAAAGAGTGGAAGATTTTAGTATACTTCTCTGAACTGACAGATCAAGCAGGTAAAACACTTATAAAATACAGAATATTTTAAGAGCTTTAAATTTGATGTATAGGATATACAGAGAATATTTTACCCAGTGAATTCAACACACACATTTTTAAAGGCACACAGGGAACATTTAATATCACTAACCATATATACCAGGCCACAAAATAACTTTAAAAAAATTTCAAGAAGTAATGAAAATCATAGTCACTAATCATAATGTAATTAAGTGAAAATATCAATAATAAATACATCAAAATCTCACCTAACTTTAGAAATAGATAAACACGGGGTGCCTGGGTGGCTCAGTCAGTTAAGCATTTGACTTCAGCTCAGGTCATGATCTCACCGTTCCTGAGTTTGAGCCCTGCATTGGGCTTTCTGCTGTCAGTGCAGAGTCTGCTACAGAAATTCTGTCCCCCCTCTTTCTGCCTCTCTCCTGCTCATGCGCACTCTCTCTCTCTCTCAAAAATAAAAAAAAAGTTTTTAAAAAAGAAACTGATAAATACATTTTTAAATAAACCATGGAGAAAAGGGAAAAAAAACAAAACAGATTAGAATGTATTTTGAAGTGAATGAAAATAAAAATACAGCATAACATTTAGAGAATACTCAACATATATTTATAGAGAATATTACAGATTAAAAGCCATATTTTAGAGAAGAGGAGACGGTAAAAATTCATAAGTTAACAAAAGATAGCATCCAACTCAAGAAAATAGCAAAAGAAAAGCAAAATAAACCCAAAGAATAAAAAACAAAATAAATAAGAAGAGAAAAATCAATGAAATGGAGTTCCAATACACAATAAAGTATCAACGAACTAAAAGTTAATACCCTAAAAAGACTAATTCAATGGATAAATTCTTAGCAAGAGGGAACAAGAAAAATAAAGTGAAAGCACAAGAAAGTCACTGTTAGAATGAAAAAGGAATTATCACTACAGATCCAACACACATCAAAAATACTGTATTACAGAAAACTTATTAAACTAGATGGATTCCCAGAAAAGTGTATCTTCCTAAACTTACACAAAAAGAAATAGAAAATCTGAATAATTTAACTTCCTCAAAGCAAATTCCAGGACCAAATGGCTTCATTAAGGAAGAAGAAAACCCCCCTCCCAAAAAAAAAAGGAAGAAAAAAACCAATATTACATAAAAACATTTCCAAAGAATAGAAAAACAGGAGACATCTCAATTCATTTTATGAGAGTAGCCTAATTGCAACGCCAAAACTTGACAAGGACATTATAAAAAATAATATTATAGGTAATTAGCTTTCATACGCACAGATGCAACAATCTTAAATCATCAGAAAATTAAATACAGTGATAAATAAAAACATAAATTAAATAATAAATAACAAATAAATCTAGCTAAAAAAAGATAATACGTCATGATCAGTGGAAGTTTATTCCAGGAAAGCAAGATTTCTTTAACATTAAAAATACCAAATATTTTACTTGAAAAATGAACAGGACCAAAAGGAGAAAATCACATATATCAATGAAGAAAATGTATTTGACAAAAGTTAATAGTCATTATTGATAAAAACTTAATCTAGAAAACGAAATTTCCTGAATTGAATATAAAGGATCTAAATTCCTAGAGTAAACATTCTAGTTATAGTGAAATACTGAACGTTTTCCACTTGAAATCAGAAACAAGACAAAATAGGCCTATTAATAACACTGTCATCACTTATATTTAGTCTTCTGAAGGTGATCCCAGCCACTGTAAGCAAGCAAGAACACATACGTAAATACATACACTAATATGTAAGGATCTAGAAAACCAATTAAATGGTTATTAGTTGCCATTAATAACCATATAGGATTCGACATAATTTTTTTAAAGATTTCAGTTATTATTATTTTTTAAATTTTTTTAACGTTAATTTATTTTTGAGAGACAGAGACAGAGCATGAGTGGGGGAGGGGCAGAGGAGACACAGAATTGGAAGCAGGCTCCAGGCTCTGAACTGTCAGCACAGAGTCCGATGCAGGGCTCAAACCCACAAACTGAGATCATGACCTGAGCGGAAGTCAGAGGCCCAACCAACTGAGCTACCCAGATACCCCATCGACTGAGCCACCCAGGCGTCCCTATTTTAAAAGTTATCTATAGACAAAATATTTAAAATTAATAAGTAAAATTATCAACGTTGTGGGATACAAAATGATATAAACAATTGGTTTTATATTATGGTTTATAAACAAAAATGAGATTAATAAAAACATTTACAAAGTCACCTAAAAAAACATAAAATACCCAGAAATAAGTTTAACAAATATGTACAAGGTGTCCTTAAAAATATAGCTGAAATAAATTAAAGAAGGGCTAAATACAAAAATAGATGAACTAAATAATTATTCATTGATTGGAGAACTGAATGACTTAAAGACGTCAAGTCTCCTCCAACTAAATATGAAATTAAATGCACTCCCAATCAAAATCTCTGCAGTTTTTTCAAAAGGGAAATTGACAAACTGACTCTAAATGTGTATAGAAACATGAAGGGCCAATACAGCCAAGGCAATCTTTAAGAAGAGCAAAACTTGATAACTTATACCACCAGATATAAAAAATGATTACAAAAGCACAGTAATGAAGACAATACGGTATTTGCAAAAGAACAGTAAAATAGGCCAACAGAAAAGGCTAGAATGTTCTAAAATGACCCACATGTATAAGACCACTTGATTTACGACAACTGAATTCAGTAGAGAAAGAAGTGTTTACTTATAAAAGGTCATAGATGAAATGAACATTTACGAGGAAAAAAATAACTCATAATTTCTACCTCACATAATAAAAAGTCAGTTCTATGTGCATTGCATATCTGACTGTGAAAGTTAAAACAATGTAGTGTTTAGAAGAAAATGTGGTAGAACATCATTATAACCATGGAATAGGCAACAATTTCTCAAACAGGACACAAAAAAACAATAATCAAAAATGAGAAAAACTGACAAAATAGATCGACATACTTTTGGTACTGAAATACGCTATTAGGAGAATGAAAAAGCAAGCCAAGAAGCGGGAGAAGACAAATTCAGCACAAACTTCCAACAAAATTCTTATGCCCAAAATACAAACAGAACTTCCACGGAACATTAAAAAAAGGGAGACAACTCAATAGAAAAATAGACAAAAGACTCAAATAAGCACTTTCAAAAGAGGATATCTAAATGGTCAATAATCATATGAAAAGCAGTAATTTTCATTGCTTCAATTTATATAAAGTTCAAAAACTGACAAACTTATCTTTTGGAACTCTTAAAACTTATGATAGCTATGCTTTAGGAAGAATAGCAATTGGAAGGAGGTACTTTAGGGGCTTCGGAGTTTTAAAAACAGATGGCATGTCTGCAACATTTTTTTTCACAGTACTGTCTCTGCTGCAGTTCTTTTTCTTGATCTGGATGACGGTTACATGGATGTGTTCACTTTGTGAAAATACACCGAGCTGTAACTATGATTAGTTTTTTTGTTTTGTTTTTATGTACATTATACTTCAAAAATAAATTTCTAAACATACACGCTAACATACTAAAGCAATGACAACGAAAACTTCACTGTGTGAATAAAAACAATTCCAGGCAACATCCAAACTTGTAGACCAGCTATTTATGACTTTGCTTAGTAAATATATCGGAAATTTAAGGATGAAAAAAACACTGGAAGAATATTAAGGTCACTTGGGAGAAGGAAAGACCTTTATAATAGGATTCCAAAATCAGAAAACATATATAAATGATAAATATGACAGATTAACTACAAAAATTAAAATTCTGCATGTAAAATAAATGAACAAAGTAAAAATATAGACTGGGAAAGTGTGACAAATACTATAAAAAATTTAAAATACTCTAAATAAACTTTAAAAAATATATCTAACAGGCTCTTTTTTATAGTTAATACTTTATTTTTCTTTATTTTTTTAAGTTTATTTATTTATTTTGAGAGAGAGAGAGAGAGAGAATTCCAAGCAGGCTCCTTGCCATCAGTGCAGTGTCCGATTCAGGGCTCAAACTCACAAACCGTGAGATCATGACCTGAGCTGAAATCAAGAGTTGGACACTCAACTGACAGCCACCCAAGCACCCCTTCTAGTTAATATTTTAATATTGTCTTGTATTCAACATGTTCCACTTATGAAAATATAATAACATTTTTTTTCTTTCTCCAAATTTTTATTTCAATTCCAGTTAGTTAACATACAGTGTAATATTAGTTTCAGGTGTAGAGTTTAGTGATTCATCACTTACATGTAACACCCAGTGCTCATCCCAACATGTGCCCTCCTTAATCCCCATAACCTATTTAACCCATCCACCTGCTCACTTCCCCTCCAGCAACCTTCAGTTTGTTTTCTACAGTTAAAAGTCTATTTCCTTGTTTATCTCTCTATTTTTCCCTGCTATGATTATGTTTTGTTTCTTACATTCTACATATAAGTGATATTATACGGTATTCAAAGGAATATATGCACCTCAATGTTTATAGCAGCATTATCGACAATAGCCAAATTATGGAAAGAACCCAAATGTCCATCAACAGATGATGGATAAAGAAGATGAATGGATAAAGAAGATATATACAAAATACTACTCAGCCATCAAAAAGAGTGAATTCTTGCTATTTGCAATGACATGGATGGAGCTAGAGAGTATTATGCTAAGTGAAATAAGTCAGTTAGAGATACGCTATCTCTTGATAGGAAATTATGGGTGATTCTTATTTCTTCCTGGGACAGCTCCTTACTTTGAAAAATGAGTGTGCCTTGTGTTAATGTCTGAATAGCATACAATGAATATTTAAAAAAAAATATATATATATATATCCTTAAATCAAGAAATCTCTACTCTCCCTCAAAAGTATTCTTATTTCCAAACACCAGCTCATTTTTATTTCACAAAATAGCATTGTGGTTCAACAATTATCATCACCCATTACTTCACACTGCTATGCTAATTCTGGGTGAGCATATCTCTCAATATTTTTATTATTGCCTTCTCAAGTATTATGTGTATCCTTGAAATCTTAAAAATACACATTACTAACATCTTACTAAAAATACTACTTTTTTTAATTATAATTTATTTTTCAGAGAGAAAGAGAAAGAGACAGGGCATGATTAGGCGAAGGCAGAGAGGGAGACACAGAATCTGAAGCAGGCTCCAGGCTCCGAGCCGTCAGCACAGTGCCCGATGTGAACTGTGAGATCATGACCTGAGCTGAATTCAGATGCTTAACCAACTAAGCCATGCAGGTGCCCCTAAAAATACTACTTCTTTTTTTTTTTAATTTTATAATAGTTAATTTTCAAATTGGTTTACATATAACACCCAGTGTTCATCCCAACATGTGCCCTTTTTAATGCCCATCACCCCCTCTCCCCCCTCCCTCATCCCCCTCACCCTCAGTTTGTTCTTAGTCTTTGAGAGTCTCTTATGTTTTATCTCCCTCCCTCTCTGTGTCTTTTTTTCCTTTCCCCTCTTCCCCTCCCCCTGGTTTTTGCTTAGTCTCACAAAGTCCACCTATTCGTGGAAACATATGGTATCTGTCTTTTTCTTACTGACTTATTTCACTTAACATAATACCCTCCAGTTCCATCCATGTTGCTACACATGGCCAGATTTCATTTTTTCTCATTGCCACGTAGTAGTCCATTGTATATAAGTACCATAACTTATTTATCCATTCGTCAGTTGATAGGCACTTGGTCTCTTTCCATGATTTGGCTATTGTCGAAAGCATCCTTTCTTAATAAAAACTCTCGAGAAAGTCGGGATAGAAGGAACATACTTAAACATCATAAAAGCCATATATGAAAAGCCCACAGCTAATATCATCCTCAATGGGGAAAAATTGAAAACCTTCCCCCTGAGATCAGGAACACGAGAGGGGTGTCCACTCTCGCCACTGCTATTTAACATAGTGTTGGAAGTCTTAGCATCAGCAATCAAAATACTACTTCTTATATTCAACAAATGAGCAGCAGACTTTCTTGTAACAAAACATCTTTTAAAGTGATAAAAAAGCAGTTACTTTAATCACATGCCATAGTAAAAATCAATAAAAAGATGTGCACACCTGGAAAACTGCCTTTTAAAAAAATTTTTGTAAGTTTGTTTGTCTTGAAGGAGAGCGAGTTGGGGAGGGGCAGAGAGAGAAGGAGAGAGAGAATCCCAAGTAGGCTCCACACTGTCAGTGCAGAGCCTGTCATGGGGCTCAAATTCACGAACTGTGAGATCATGACCTGAGGCAAAATCAAGAATCAGATGCTTAACCAACTCAGCCACCCACATGTCCCTGCAAAAAAGGCAAACTGCCTATTTGATCAATTTTATGTAGCATGTGAAAGAAATTCAACTGAAAAAAGTCTAATCTTTCTTAAATGTTAAAATCATAGAGTGATAACAATCTTAATATCTTAGAGTCTCTTTCAGTCTTCTGGGTTTGCTTCATTGTGACTGTCATCAATTGAAATACTGACACTTCTGTGATTGAAATATTTAATTGTCTCATCATTCAATTAAGCCATGAGCTCTCACTATTTGTTTCTATACCAAGTTAAAGACTTCATTTGCTCAAATATTTTTCGAGTTATTTTCATAACACTTTCTTATTATGATTGTTATATTCCATGAACGAATACGAGCTATGTACCCATACAGAGCCTTCTTCCAATGTCCCTTGAGACATAGTCACCTACACACAAATTGTATTTACCATTAGTAAACAAACAAATCATTACCAATATTAAATTCTTTAATGCGAAGTTCTTTTTTCTTAACAGAGTATGAGCAGGGGAAGGGCAGAAAGAGAGGGAGACACAGAATCTGAAGCAGGCTCCAGGCTCTGAGCCGTCGGCACAGAGCTCGACGAGAGTCTCGAACCCACAGACTGTGAGATCATGACCTGAGCTGAAGTCGGCTGCTCAACTGACTGAGCCACCCAGGCGCCCCTAATGTGAAGTTCTAAATCGTTGAAATTAAAGATCAGAATCTTTGTTTGGGAACTGATATGGGGGGGGGGGCATATAGATCATGAATTTATTTTTTTTTATTTATTTATTTATTTATTTATTTATTTATTTATTTTTGAGAGACATAGAGACAGAGCGTGAGCAGGGCAAGGGCAGAGAGAGAGGGAGATACAGAATCTGAAGCAGGTTCCAGGCTCTGAGCCATCAGTACAGAGCCCGACGTGGGGCTGGAACTCACAGACTGTGAGATCATGACCTGAGCCTAAGTCAGCTGCTTAACCGACTGAGCCACCCAGGTGCCCCACATGAATTTAAACCAGACATTCATGTATCAAATGAACCATGAAAACCACAAAGGATAAGCATTTTAGAAATAGATGGTGTGTCTGCAACATCTTTCTTATAGAACTATATCTGCTGTGGTTTCTTTCTCAGTTATTAATGTCACCATGATACTCACTTGACATTTTTAAGTTATTAATAACAGAGCCACATGTCAATGGACATCTTTTTGTCAGGGTATCAACCAAAACTATGAATGTGAATAACTGGATTCTAACCTGGCTTTTTTCTTCTCCATTTTGTTCTACTCTCTTTTTCAAGATCTTATATTAAGTACTCTAATTTGCTGAATGAGAGCTAAGTCATTCAGTTTTGTCTTTCAGTTGACTCTAGCTTCCAATATGTAAACAACTCAAAAAGGAAAATTAGTGTGAGAGTAAAATATTGGAGTTTCATAAGCTAATAAACATCATTCAAGTATGCAGTCTATGTAATGAATGAGAGTTATTCCCATATGTATTCCAGAAGTTCTAAATAAAGACTCAAGGGTCTGCTGGTGGTATTTATAATTCTTTTTTTTCTAACAATGTTCTATTTGGCAAATATTTATTACATGCTTAGTATGTGTAAGACACAGCTATAGATATTGTAGAGAATATAAAGTAGAGTAAGGTATAATTTTTATAGTCTAAGAATGCGAGTGGATATGCTGATTTGGTTGTTACATGAAATACCTCTTCCGATTATTTTTTTCTTCCAAATCAATGGTGTAGTACCTTCAACTTACTCATATTTTTGGAACTTTGAGAGAGAAATGAGAACCAGCTCCTTTATCACATTCCTATCATCTAATTAATGTATTATTTAAATAATACCTTTAATTAGCAAATGAATATTATGTTCATGTTACATCAAATATTTTGTCATTTCCAAAATTTTAATTCTTCATCAGTGAGTTGTTAACTTGCTTCCAAACTACAAGCTGTTAAGAAATGTAAATACTTAGAGGATAAAAGGACAGATTAACTATTAATGTAATGTGCCTGCAATAGCTGACACCCTACTTAGCATGACCATTATGTACTACAGCCTACAAAATTATTCTTCATGCTCCCACAGCAGAGCTAGAGCGCCATATGGCTGTGCTTGTTTTTCGTCAAATAATTTTTACATAAACAGCTGGTGAACTGTTTTTATTGTAACAGTGCACATATTTTTTGAGACAGTTGGGAAGGATTGATGCAACTCTAGTCACTGCCTGCTTTTATGTCCACATTAAGGAGAGATTCAAATTCACATTTTTAAAAATGTGGACTTTTGTATTCTTGTCACCACGGTCAGTTCACAAGAAAGATTTTTTAATGTAGTGCAGGAATTATTGGCATGTTTATAAACTTGCAGAAAGAAACAGAAATTAATTATAAGGGTTCTTCAACTTAGATGGCATATTCAGTATTTTTATTTTTACACCCTCATGAATTTTTAGAGGCAGAGCTGATATGTTTTGGACTATTTTATAGGCAGTTTTAATATGACTATATTTGGTTTTGAAACATAGCTTCAACACATTCTGATAAGTGATATAATAACCAGAAGATTTTTAGCAGTTTTGTGTGTATCTGTGATTTGAGTTGAGTTAAAGACTAATCCAAAAGCAACTCCCATCCTCCTTGACAAGAAATTTCATCTGTTAAAACACTAGTGGTTTCAAAAATGCAAGTAGAAGCATTTTCTTTTGAATTCTAAGGTTTTTGTAAGAGATTATCACGGTGCTTAGAATGCTAAATGTTAAATCTTTAAATATAATTTTATATTTAATACTTCAAAAATGTCACTGTAACCAGAAGTTACTCCCATTAGAACACTGGTAAGGATTCGTGTATTATATCTCACTGATTCCTTATTCACAGGATATTAGAGACTATAAAACATTTTTCATCAGAGAAGGAAATGAATGCTTATTATAGTGCCATTGAAAAGTCTTGGACCTTGGGGTCAGAACAATAACATACTAATGGTAAGTGTGTGTAAAATGTAAGAGGAAGGAAGGTTTTTCCCAATCCTCCAGGTTTATTATGTTCACCTATATATCTTTTATATCTTTGATGAATTCCATTTAGGGGCACATGGACGTTTTCACAGATTATTCTATTTTGATATACAAAATGGAAAAACAATATCTTTTTTTCATTTTGCTTAAGCCTTAACTTTCCATTGGAGAAGATCACCTGGAATAAGCTTTACCATAGTAAGTGCATTTTGTGAGTAAATCGTCACTTAAACGTACAATACATGAAACCAATATGTTTATGTGGATTTTAATTTATGTCCTGCTGTTTATTTTCTCCCAGTAAAATATGCACCAGATGGATGTTGAGAAAATGGATTGAGTGAGACAATACATTTCTGTAAAGGTGTCTCTCTTCCTCAAGTAAATCCATTCATATTACTTCACCAAAGGTTTAGGTCTAAGAAGGGGTAAATCAACTGTACAAATGACTTTAACTACTAATTAGAATACATAATGGCTAGGGAACAATTCTCTATGGATCACCTGCATTTCTGTTTATCTTGTGAGGCACTGGTTGCTTTGTTCCAGATGATCTTTTCAAGAAAGTCTGTGTAGCAAACAGCCTTAGAAGATATCTATCTATAGACACAGATATAGATATATGTATAAAAATACATATAGATATATAACATATAGATATACATATATACACATATATAGAAATAGATATAGATATAAGTTATATAGATAGAGATACAGATATACGACGTCTCCAGAGCAAGGGGGAGGGCATGCTCACTGCCTATTATACAAGATTCACATTACCTAAGCACAGAGCTCCTCTCCTGCAGGGCAACTCACTGATGCTTTGGTATCACCTGGTCCTCTTTATGCCAGTCTCTGGTTACTGGGGTTTGGGTTGCAAATGCAAATGCAGGTACTGTGGCAATTACTACTGCTATGAGAATAAGGTTCTCTGTCTCTTACCCAAGAGCCTCATGTTGTTTGCCAGCATCCATGAAATCGTGACAGGCTAACTTGTTAGCTTGCAAGAAGGATGAAAACCTTAGCCTCTTCACACAGTTCTTGACAGCTACCACATAACTCCATTTTTCCTATCTGCAAACAAAAAGCAAATAAAATTAGTCTATAAAATAGCATTTAAAAGGTGTAAAAATACATAGCATTAAAATTTTTCATTTTGCCCTGATTTTGTTCTATGATAAATTTCAATATGTATCACCAGTTTGAACTTCTTCAAATCATTTAACTAGCTTCACATATATCATTAAAGAGTGAGATATGTAATATGATGAGGAGTGGAAGTACATCAGGGAATATACTTTTGATACCAGTTATTTATCAAAGTGAATTTATAGACATTTTAACTTATCTACTTGGAGCACTGCATTCATTTTTTACCAGAATATCAAGCTCACTGAGCTTAAGTAATGATGATAAAAATAAACTCTATAATGTCACATATACATTATTTTCACTTGTTTATGTTTATAAGTTTTACTATAAATGTTGTCAGAGCTGTAAGAATAATATATACATGTATATGTTATATACTTACATAAAACATTTCAGTATAAATTTATATATATTTGTATCAATATTATTTATATATTTGTGTTATATATAAATTTATATATATTTTACACACATTTCATTCACATATTGAGGAACACATGTGAATATTTAAGCCACATCACTATAAGCTTCTTTGTTAATTACTTAACTGAATTTCTTCTGTATTTAAGCAGCATGAACAATAAAAAATGTAGGAAACAAATTAATTCTACCCATAATTTGCATATTTATCTCATATGATTATCTAAAAGAGTTGCACACAATGTTTATATGGGGATTATATACAAGAATATAGGGGGAAACGAAAGTATTTACTGACAATTTTCATGACTTTCTGTCATAGGCTCATATCTGATCTCCTTCCTCATGTCTCCCTTTTTTATTTGTTTTTATTGAAGCATAATAACCGGACAATATTATATACTAACAGGTGTACAATATAATGATTCGACGATTTTATCTTGCCACTTGCAAATCATGTCTTATTTTTAATTTTTTTTAATGTTTATTTATTTGTTTTGAGAAATAAAGCGTGTCCGGGCAGAGGAGGGGCAGAGGGAGAGAAAGAATCACAAGCAGGACTGCACTGTCATCTCAGAGCCCGACTTGGGGCTTGAACTCTCGAACCCTGAGATCATGGTTCAAAATCAAGAGTCAGTTGCTTAACCAACTGAGCCACCCAGGCGTCCCTTTTTCTTTTTAATTTTAACCACTGCACAAAAATTTCAAACACGTACTCCTGCGGTGGAAGGAAGACATGCAATTTTACATCCAGGTGTGATGCTGCAGATGGCACCAGTGAGTTCTGCAGACACGTGGCAGCACTATTACCAATTCCACGTCATAGTTAGCTATACTAATAGTGTGCTTGCAACAGCAGGGAATGCCTTCTCTCTAGATTTCATGAGCATGATTAATTTGTTGGTCCCAGTGTTGACCAGAGTACTGGTGGTGGTGGGGTTACTGTTCTGAACAATATTCACCAAGTTATTTCTCTCACCAAAGAACGAGGACTAGCCTGAGGAATAGGTACAGTTTTAGTCTATAATTTTTAATAGAGCTGCAAATGTCATTATGGAAAACTTGGAAACTAGACTCGAAAAGTACATTTTTTACCTTTTAAGAAACTCTCCCAGCTCAGTAGACTATGAATACTGTTAAATGTCCTTCGGATATAGTATCAGCATGACTCCATGCTTAGGATTAGGCCCTAAAAACCCAGATAGAAGTAGACGTGAGAAAGACTTCTGGTCATTTGCCACATTACTATTAGTTTGAGGATGTTTGAAGTCTGTGCTCCCTCTTTCATTATTCCTGTTTTCAGACCTAGAAACCCTGCAGAGGCAATGTTACCATTTGTCTCTAATTGCTACGCAGTATGCTCAAAAATACAGGTAAGTAAAAAATTAAAACAAAAATGTTGATGGTTGTCACATCTAACTTATATGATAATGGAAGTATTTACTTGTTCTTTAAAACTAATTCTATATTGGAGCGCCCAGATGGCTCTGTTGGTTAAGCATCCAACTTCGGCTCAGGTCATGATCTCGTAGTTTGTGAGTTCGAGTTCCGTGTCAGGCCCTGTGCTGACAGCTCAGAGCTTGGAGCCCGTTTTGGATTCTGTGTCTCTTTCTCTCTACCTCTCCCCCGCTCAATCTCTGTCTCTCTCTCTCTCTCTCTCAAAAATAAAAATAAACATTAAAAAATTAAAACTAATTCCATATTTCCAAAAATCTCAACTCATTCTAAAGCCTAATACCTGGAGACAGATAATGGGAACAGAGTCAGTAATTGGTTAAGGCTTAAAGAATGGGGCAGAGATTAAGGATGTGGTGAATATTAGCACATGAGATATTGTCGGCAAAGTAGTGACCATAAGGTGCTGGGTCGTGGCTGATGGGTCACTGATTAGATACTGAGTTTAGGAATGGTAGCAGAAGTACTAGGGAAGAAGTAAGGATGCCTGTTGCATAAATTACTTGCCAAAATAATAAGTGAGATCTTAAACCAGTGAGCTGGTTTATGGTTTAAAAAAATCAATGTGAATATCAAAATACGACCTGCATGGGAATGATCATATCAAATGCGTAACTAAAGTAGTTATCAATGTGGTGACCAATCTCAAAGAGAAGTAGCCTATTTTGAGCAATGTACCAGCTGCCTGTGAGATGAACAGTAAAAAAACCTTGTCTTTCTAAACAGAGTCTAGGCAATATACCAATTCCTCACAGTGACATCACATCTTGCTCTCTTCTTTGTAGCTTATGCCTTTAGGTTATATAAACATGTTTGTCATAACTTAGTTCATCATTCTCTTTTGCTTAAAATAATTTATTGAATTTTCCTGTACTTTTATGGTAATTGTACAGTAATGTGCTTCCATTATAATAATGATTGTTTATTAGCAATACTGTACATGGTTAACTACTTACATCTTTTTAACAGTTCTAGCTTCAAAAATTACTCATCCAAAACTTGTTTAGCCTTAATTACAAAGCACTATTACTTTGTTCTTTTTGTTATTGCAATATTTGGGATTGGGTTAATTATGACCAACAAACACTAGGAACTGACTCTAGATAAATGAGTAAGGTGAGCCTTAAAATGTCAAAGAGATAAAAAGATCAGTTGAAGAATATATATACAATACCATTGGAGCTATGGTGAAAAGTGAAGATACATGTAAAAGTATGCAAAGTTAAGAAGGATTAGGTATTATTATCAATGGATTAAATAAAGTGAATAATCATGTGTTACCAAGAAAAACTGGATATTCATGATTCCTTAGAGATCATTTTTTTCTATTCTGAATCATATCTGTATTCTTTTTCTTCATCTTATTATGAATATTCACAGAACATTCACAAAACCTATGTGTACAAATGCATACACATATGTGAAGCATTCCCTATCAAGATACAGTATTATTGCACCACGTAACAAAGATCAGTCATGTCTTTTCTAGCTAGTTCCAACAGACCACCTCCATATCACTCCTCTTCCACAGTTCTGATGTCAACTATAGACTGGCTTGTTCTAGAATTTTTAACAGCTTTAATAAGGTATAACTGACATACAATAAATTGCATATATTTAAAGCACACAATTTGTTAAGTTTTGGCATATGTATACATTTATGTAACCACCACCACAATCAACATAATGAATATATCCATCACCCCCAAAAGAGTCCTCATGCTCTTTGTAACCTCTTTGGCATTCCTCACAGTCTACAGCAACCACAGAATTATATATATATATATATATATATATATATATATATATATATATATATATACACACACACACACACACACATATATTTTTTTTTAATTCAAGTTAATTAACCTATTGTATAGTCTTGGCTTCAGAACTAGAACCCAGTGATTCACCTCTTACATATGACACCCAGTGCTCATTCCAAAAAGTGCCCTTCTTAAAGTCCATCACACATAATCCCTACTCCCCTCTAGTAACCCTCAGCTTCTCTCTATATTTAAGAGTCTCTTATGATTTGCCTCCCCCTCTATTTTTCTCTTATTTTCCCTTCCCTTATATACAATGGAATATTACTCAGCAGTGAAAAAGAACGAGATCTTGCCATTTGCAATAACATGGATGGAACTAGAGGGTATTTTGCTAAATGAAATAAGTCAGAGGAAGACAGATATATGGTTTCGCTCACATGTGGAATTTGAGAAACACAACATATGAACATAGGAGAAGGAAAAGAATAATATTCTTTATATCAGTATACGTTCGTTTCATTTCCTAGAATCTTATATAAATGGAATCATACAGTATGTGCTCTTTAGCCTGGCTTCTTTCATTCAGAGTAAGTATTTACAGATTCATTCATATTATAGCATGTATCAATAGTTTATTCCTTTTACTGTTGAAAGATATTCTATAGTATGTATATACTACAGTTTATCTGTTTACCTGATGGTGGATGTTTTGAGGTATTTCCAGTTTTTCGCTATTACAAATCAAGATGTTATGAACTTTTGCATACACATCTTTGCATGAGTATAAGCTTTCATTTCTCTCAGCTAAATGCCTGGTAGTATAATAGTTAGTTCATATTGCGGGTGTATGGTTCACTTTTAAAAAACTGCTAAACTGTTTTCCAAAGTGGATGTACTAATTTACATACCCACCAACAATATATAAGAGTTCCTTCACAGTCTTGGCAGTACTCCACATGATCTGTCTTTTTACTGTGTATATTCTAGTATGTGTGGAGTGGTATCTCATGGGAATTTTTATTTTTATTTCTCTAATGATTAATGATGTTGAGCATCTTTTCATGTGCTTCTTTGTCACTCACAACTGTCTTTTGGTGAAATGTCTGTTTGAAACTTTCGACCTTTTATATTGGGTTTTCTTATTATTGATGTGTTGTTGTTGTTGTTTTGCTTTCGTTTCATTTTTTTAGAGGGAGAGAGAGCATGAGCAGAGGATAGAGTAAGAGGGTGAGGGAGAGAGAATCTCAATCAGGCTCCATGCTCGGTGCAGAACCCAAAGCAGGGATCGAACCCAGAACCCTGGGATCATGACCTAAACCTAAATTAAAAGTCAGACACTTTCTTTTCTTTTTCAAAATCATTTTGGCTATTATTGGTTCATTGTATTTCCATATAAATTTTACAATGTATAAATTTCTTTTTAAAAAGTCCTGTAGGGATTTTGATGGGAATTTTACTAAATCCACAGATCATTTTAGGGAGAATTGACAACTAAAGCATCTTACTTTCCAATCTCTAACTCTTAGTTCATTTGTTTCCTTTTATGTGCTGGCAGGTACCTGTATTATAATGTGGAATAAAAATAGTGATAGTAGCTATTCTTATCTAATTCCCAATTTCCATTCCTTCTCCACTAAATATGGTGCTTGATACAGGGTTTGTTTGTTTTGTGGCGAGCCATTATTTACTTTGATAACATCCCTTGTTTTATCATGGATTAATACTGATTTTTATAGAGCAGATATTTACCATCTTGGATATTTTTCTCATTTAATTTGTCATTGTGGTTTGTCTGCCCTGTACTTAATTTCTTCCTCAAATCCATTCTTTACACTCTTTCCTTGCTCTGCTCTCTAGTGTTCAGGAGATAACTCCTGCAGGGTCCAATTGCTAGGTTCTCCAATATTTGGCTGCTCTCATTGTTCAGGCAATAAAGACACCAAAAGATTATCACCCAGGAGGGCGGGAACAGTCATGGTTTTTCTCCTTCTGCCGCTGCATTAGGTGGCTTCTCCTTCAATGGCTATTTCTTCTCCATGGCTCTAGCTTCCATCATATTGGTTAACTGTGGTTTTAGATTCTGCTGACTCCAATTCCCAATCTCTAGTAACACTACCTCCTTCTCCTCTTCGTTCCTCTACATGAGAGATGAGTGACTTTCTCAAGTTGCTAAGTATTGGTTTGCCTGACTCTACTTGGTTTGGTTCTCCATCACGTGAATAACAAATAATTTGGATTAAATTCTGAGTTATAGAATTAGAGTAATTTCTGTTTTCCTGAATAATCTCTGACAGTTGCACTTAGCTAATTATATTGTTTGATTTTTTAGCTGTGAATCCCTCTTTTCATTCCTAGGAAAAACTCAATTCAGTCACAAGCAATTAAATGCATTCAAGTCCCTTATATCGCATATAACCAAAACAATAAAAACAAAAACACCCCTGGGACTCTAATACTTCCTCTAAATAATTGTTTCTCTTCTCTTCTTCACAACCTTATCAAAAATAATTTTCTGCACTTACTAGTATTTGTTTGTGTGTGTGTATTCAAAAAATTCTAAGAAGATAAGGAGTATAGAAACATTCATTCAGCTTGTAAAAAATTCCATCACTACACATAAAACTCTATACAATTACTTGTAGGAAATGGCCCAAGGGTACTCAGAAGGATATTTATAGTCTTAAGTAGATTAATTAAGAAAATAATGCAGCCACCGTGGAAAACAGTATGGAGGTTACTGGAAAAATTCAAAATAGAACTACCATATGGTCCAGCAATTCCACTTTGGGGTATTTATGGGAAGAAAACGTAAACAATAACTTAAAAAAATCAACACCCTATGTTCATTGCAGCATCGTTTACAATAGCCAACATACGGAAACAACCTGTGTCCTTCATTGAATGAAGGGACAAAGATGTGATACACACACACATATGCCACACACAAATATGCACATACACATTCACAGTAGAATATTATTCAGCCATAAAAATGAATAAAATCTTGCCATTTGCAACAACATAGATGGACCTTGAGGACATTACACTAAGTGAAATATGTCAGAGAAAGACAAATACTGTATGGTCTCATTTATACATGGAATGTAAAAAAAAAAAAAAAAGAACTCATAGATACAGAGAACTGACTAGCTGTTGCCAGAAACAGGCGTGGAGGGTGAGTGAAATGGGTGAAGGTAGTCAAAAGGTAAAAATCTCTAGTTATAAAATAAATGTATTGAGGACATAATGTATACCATGGTGACTACAGTTAATAATACTGTACTGTATATTTGAAAGTTGCTAAGAGGATAGATCTTTTTTATTTAGGTTTCTTAAAAACTTCATTTATGTATTTTGAGAGAGAGAGAGAGAGGAGAGAAAGAATCCCAAGTAGTCTCCACACCATCAGCACTGAGCCTGATATAGGGCTCGATCTCAGCAGCATCAGATCATGACCTGAGCTGAAATCGAGAGTCAGACCTTAACCAAGTGAGCCACCTAGGTGCCCCCTAAGAGGATAAATCTTAAGAGTTCTCATCACAAGGGAAAAAAATTGTAACTGTGTAGTGATGGATTTACTTACTGTGGTGATCATTTCACAATATATACAACCATCGAACCATTATGTTGTACACCTAAAACTAATATAATGTTGTATGTCAATTATATCTCAATAAAAAATAAGGTCCATTAATGAGAAAAAAGAAGTATGGAGACCATAAGAACAAGAAATTGGAAAAAAAAAGAAGAGGCTACTTTGAAAAAAGAACTAAAATAATATCTAGAAATAATAATATAGTTATTGAAATTAAAATCCCAGTAGACAAAAAATGGAAATATTTATAACATTCAAAAATTTCAAGAAACTAAAGAAATATCAAAGAAATATAATGTAGAAAATAATAAAGTGCAGAAATGATGAATTAAAAGACAATAGAGTCAACTAATAAAACCTGTTCTTTGAAAAGACCAATAGAACTGACAGTTGTATAAGTATCATCACTTAACAAAAGAAACAGAAGTAAGAGATGTCAGTTAAATAATACTGTACAAAATATGGGTACAAAAGGAATTTAAATATTATAAGAGAACACTATAAATATCATTACCAAATGGTTAACAAGGACAGGTTTTTGCATTAAAATGTATTTCACCTAATAAACTCAGAGAAAATGATAGAAATACAAAATTAACACTGTGTAACCCTTAATTAATTAATGGATAAATATGCTAATCTTTAAAGATTGCAAACATCAACACAAAGGGTGACAGACATTAGGTTCCTTGCAATAAAAATTGACAATATCACCATGAACATCTTTCCAAACAAAAAAAGAGACAGGAAAAAGTTACACCAATCTGGAGAAACTTCTACTGATTGGAATAAATACAGAGGGAGAAGGACACCAGTGTTGCAATCAGCAAAAATCCATTTCATTTGAAACTGGACAAAATATGAGGTTTTTTTTCAACCAAAAATGACAATGAAAAATGAAAACAGGTAATGCATATATATGTGTGGGGGGGTGTAGGATCTATAAATTAATGGGCATAAAAATCAAGGACAATGAATAGACTTTATTTGATTCAAATTAAAGAAAAACATTAAATGAATGTCAATCAGGTAAATTTGAAAAATAACTGGATATTTGATTACATTAATTTTTAAGGAAAGATACGTTGAAGATAATTGAACATTTGTTTCACAAAGGAAGCTTACATTTTAGGAATAGATATTTAAATATTTAAAGATGAAATGGCATGATATCTAGGATTTGTTTCTCGTTATTTCAGTGGCAGAGATGGGGGTAGATATGGGTGTAAATGTAAACAGGTAGGCCATAGGCCATGTATTGATGACTGTTGATTCTGATGTCAGGTATATCGGTTTTATTATGCTATTCTCTCTACTGTGGTATATGGATGAAAATTTCTACAATAAATAGAATATATATGTAGCCACTAAATTTGAAACCCCAAATGATAATAGAATATTATTCATAAAAATATTAATTACTCAAAAGGTTCAAACAGAAATAGAAAACTGTTTCTGAGAAATACAAACAGAAACCATCCTTTAAAAAATTTTATTTAATGTTTATTTACTTTTGATAGACAGAGTGTGAGCAGGGGAGGGGCAGAGAGAGAGGGAGACACAGAATCTGAAGCAGGTTCCAGGCCCTGAGCCGTCAGAGCCCGACACGGGGCTCAAACTCACAAACTGTGAGATCATGACCTGAGCCAAAGTCTCAACCGACTGAGCCACCCAGGTGCCCCATAAACGGAAACCATCCCTAAAGCTTCAGTCACCTTCAAATGTTTCAGGACAAGGGCTGTCAGAAACCAGTTTTACCAAATAAGCAAAAAATTAACGGCCATCTCAGCTCATCTTAAGCACATCCAAAGCATGCTAAAATGAAGAATTTTGCACCTTATTTTCCTAGGCTAGCTCTCCTTGATAAGAAAACCAGCTGAGGACACTTTGAAAACTGAACACTTGAGCCAAGCCTGCTCACCTACAATCAAAGATCCTAAATAAATTCATGTAAGTTTCAATATAGCAGTGAATGAGAAGAACAAAAAGAGGCTGACTCCAAGAAATGTAACGATGCTATAACAGAAAAAACTGCCTAAAATACTACATTAACAGATAAGATTTAAAAAGGTACTTGATCATGTACTGAAGTACAGAAAAAACTTATGAAAAAAAATTCAACGTGAATGCATGCTAATACCATTTAGCAAACTAACATTAGAAGAAAACTTCCATTTCCTCAAATCTGTAGGAAACAAATTTAAATGTGAAATGTCTGTAGCATTACCATTAATGTAAGGAACAGCACATAGCACTACCAACTCTTAACTGTTCAAAACGGGATCAGAATGCATAACCCGAAGATAAGCATACAAAAATAAATGTTAGGAATAGTAAAAAGGAATAGAAATTATTTGCTATAAACATGAGAATCATTTAGAAAATCCAAAGGAAGAGGCTATGGTTTATTTAAGTAAATAAATGACTACAAAAAACTGGTGTATAGACAACTACAGTAAAATTAAGAGCCTTGATACAAAAATCAATAATTATTAGAAATATAAGTATTATAAATGAGAATCAATATTAAAATGAGTTTCACTACACTGTTCAATGTTAGATAAGATCAAAATACCTGGGTCTCACAAAATTATGCAGATCTGCCTCTTGCCTGTAGGAAGCAGATCGTTTTGAACACAAAGTTCCCAAAAGACTGTTTGACTGGTGGAGAGATCCCATCATCACTATGCATTTTCTCTCACATCTCAGAACCTGTTCTGGCGCTCCCTACTTTGTGCTGCAGCTTCTGAGTCACACCCTGCCAGGGATTTGGACCGCCATCTGCAAGGATTTAAGTTGAGAAACTGTCTAGAGTTTACAGGGGAGGGGGAGGAGGGGAGAGGAAAGGGGAGGGGGGGGTGGCGGGGGATGAGGTGGCGGGGGGGGGTGGGGTGGGGGGGTGGATGCGGGGAGTGGGGGAGGGGTGGCGGGGAGGGGGAGGGGTGGCGGGGAGTGGGGGAGGGGTGGCGGGGAGTGGGGGAGGGGTGGCGGGGAGGGGGAGGGGTGGCGGGGAGTGGGGGAGGGGTGGCGGGGAGGGGGAGGGGCGTGGGTGGCGGGAAGTAGGGGAAGGGTGGGGTGGTGGAGAGGGGGTTATTTCCCTGGGAGCTTTTAGTCAATGCACCAGGAGCCTAAATGAGGACCTACTTTGATAGAACTTTGAGTACTACTTATACTGTAACAGAGGGGGCACCACAGAGTCACTCTTAATCCCCCGACTTCTGCAGTCCCCCCTTGTGAGGCCCCAGGCAGGAGGAGCCGGATGCACACACCGGACTTCCGTTTCTGGGGTCCGTGGGAGGTGAGCGCTTGTTAGAGAGTCACATGTCGGTTCGGCGGAGGGAGGAATCCAAGCTCAACTCCGGTAAGATAAGAATATTGAGTAAGGTTGAAGGGCCTCCCCCCCACCCCCCCTCCCCCGTCCGTACAGACCTAAGACTCCACAGTCCTCCCGTTGCAGTTAGCCCTAGATGGTTCCAGGGAGGGACTACCCATTGTACTGCTCGGTCAGTTCTCCTTCATAGAACTCAGAGAAATAATAGCACCAGACCAGAGTGTTAGTATCAGAGGAGTAACTCCGTGGAACTTCCCTCCCCCATAACAAAGGCGTCCCCACTGAGCCGTGCCTCTGCTGTCAGCCTTAGGAGACCCCAAGGGGTGAGGATATTTGACTCCGGTGTGTGCCTCAGGCCATCAGAGGACAGAGTTCCAGGCTCTACCTAGAGTCGATGAACACCCCTATTTGTGTTCTAAGAGAAACCGGAGCCTTAAAGAGCCCCACCCCTGCTGTGTGCCCTTGGAGGCTCCTGGTACGGCTGCGGCCGCTGCCTTAAGGCTTGCATGCCCCCCTCGTTCACCTTTCGGTTAGGTGCGGGAGGAGGTGTGCATAAGAGCCTTGGTCTAAGGCTGTTCGATTCAGGTTAGCACAGGGAGTCCTAGGGGTGGTTTTGAGTGAAGTTCAGAACCTTTAACACAGACTGAAGGGAATTCCTCCCTCAAGTCAGAAGGGGCCCCAAAGAATACTTCCCGTCTATAAGCCCTGGTGGATCCTCAGCAAGGCTGTGAGGCTAAGATGTCTCTCACTTTATCCTCAGTGGTTCCAGGGAGACAAGAGCATTATTAGGAGATAACTCAGTCACTTCTACAGGTCAGAGTGAGAACAGAGGGGGATGCACAGGGTCAGGACCTTCCTCTGTGATCAGCCCTGGAAAACCTCGGGGGAGATCTATCATTTTGAGTCTCCTCCTACTCCTACCCCCCACCATCCAGAATATCAGGTGGTCCGATTATTATAGCCCTCAGGTCTGTGGAAGGGAGGATACCTGGCAGTCAAGGGGAGGAGCCATAAAAAGGAACCTGAGCATTGAGCAGACCACTCATCACAAAACAGAGGCCTTTCGCAGAGCCTTCCATGTCATATCATCCCTCGAAAGAGTCCCTGGGGAAGACACCTTACACTGAGTCACCCCAAAACTCTTATCTTTCAAAAATATGAGATTTTTGCTCTGAGGGGATAGGTTTAAGGTCAGCCAAGAGAGCAGTGCTAGGCCCTGCAAGAAGCCAAGGTGAGGACTTTAAATAAGAAGTGAGAACTCCAATTATCCCAGGATGGATAAGGCTTTGCCTTTGCTGTTGTCTTAGGGTGGCCCTGGGCAGATGTGCTCAGATGTGGTTCCCCTTCAGTTCTTCCTCCAGGATGTCAGTTGAGGTAAGGGCTTTGGAATGAGGAGTCAGCATCAAATCAGTTAAGCAGAGAACCACAGGTCCTATCAGAAGTCAAGGTAATGGTGCTGAATGTGAATGCAAACACCCCTAATCCACAACAGGGGAGGATCCATAGAGCCTGGACCTGCCAAACCCTGTGTCAGTTCCAGTAGACTCAGGTAGGGGTGGAAAGCTTCAGCCCAAGGTGAACTCTGGTTAGATACTTCCAGAGTCCTCAAGGGAAAGGCTAATCTAAGAAGAGGAGACTTGTGGGATCCTAGAGCAGTGTCCTCAAGGAAACCTAGAGAAATGACTGCTAATAAAGCCCAAGATGGTATCTCCCTGCCAAAGGATTTCACACTATTTCATCTTCTTTCCTCTAGGTCACTGAATCATCTATCCTCTTTACTGCATTCGTGCCTACTGTCCCTGACCAGAATCATTATGCCTCGGGGACAGAAGAGTAAGCTTCGCGCCCGTGAAAAACGCCGCCAGGCTCGAGAAGGGCCAGAGCGTCTGGTGGCTGCTCAGGCCACTGACCCAGAGGAAGAAGAGTCTCTGTCTTCCCCATCTCCTCATTTCAAAGATGCTCCCCAGAGCTCCCCTGCCACGGGAACACCTGGAAATCCTCAAGTTCCTGGGAGAGTTTGCTCCACCAGCACTACTACTGCAGCTGCTTCAAACACAGGATTTAATGAAGGTGCCAACAATCAAGTGGTGGAAAAGCCAAATGCCTCAAAGGCTGGGAATACCACTGAGCAATGGCAGAGAGGCCCTATAGAGAAGAAAGTTGCTATGTTGGTATACTACCTGCTGTACAAGTATCAAATGAAAGAGCCCATTACTAAGGCAGATATGCTGAGAAATGTAATCCAGATTTATAAGAGTCACTTCCATGAGATCCTAAGGAAAGCCTCTGAGCACTTGGAGCTGGTCTTTGGCCTTGACATGAAGGAAGTGGATCCCAACAGGAACACCTACGTCCTTATCAACAAACTGGAACCAAGCTGTGATGCAACAGTGAATGATAATGGAGGTGTGCCCAAGACAGGGCTATTGATGACTGTTCTGGGTGTGATCTTCACAAAGGGCAACCGCGCCACCGAGGAGGAAATCTGGGAAGTACTGAATATGATAGGGTTATATGACGGAATGAAGAATTTCGTCTATGGGGATCCCAAGAAGCTCATTACCAAAGATTGGGTGAAAGAAGAGTACCTGGAGTACCGCCAGGTGCCCGACAGTGATCCTCCACGCTATGAGTTCCTGTGGGGCCCAAGAGCCTACACTGAGACCAGCAAGATGAAAGTCCTAGAGTTTGTGGCCAAGATCCATGATACCGTCCCCACTGCCTTCCCAGCATGGTATGAAGAAGCTTCAAGAGATGAAGAAGAGCGAGCCCGAGCCAGAGCTCTAGCCAAGGCTGGTACTGCTGCCATGGCCAGTGCACGTGCCAGGGCCAAGGCCAGCAGCTTTTCCTGCCCCAAGTGAAGGCTGAGGAAGAGTGTTACTTACTATCTGTTTGAAAAGAACAGCTAACGTTCTCATTAGAGGAAAGTCAGGGTGGGGCAGGAGACCAGAGAATATATAACATGTTTGTGTTGTGTGTTGTAACCTAGATATTTGTCTAAATGTTACTCCTTTTAACAGAAAGTTTAACTAGCTTTAAAATACGAGTTTATGAATGATATAAGCCATTCGTTTATTGATGTTTATGAGTTTTAAGAGTAAGAGTTTTACAACTTTATAGAACAAATTGGGAAATTTTCCATTTTATTTAGTTACTTGGAACGAAACATAGCATTTCCATGAAAGAACTCAGCAGTAAAATGCTGGGATCAAGAAATAGAGATAGTAAACGATGATGAATCTTTTACATTCTTTTATCACTGTTTGGTCTGTTCTCTCAAATTAATATATACATTATACATACATATATATACTTATATGTGCTTAGTTTTTTCAATAATGTAGAATTAATTATAGCATAATAAATTAGACCTCTTGCACACTGTCTCATTTATTTCTCAAACATTCCTTGAGCATCTACTCTTTGGGAGTCTTCATGTTAGTACTGGGGGTGTCAAGATAATCAAGACCCACTGTGCCCATAGAATTTTATAGTGTAGAAGTAGCTGTCAAGTAGGGAAGAAGATGGTATATACCCACTGGCCTCAGGACACTTAAACTTAACTTCTCACATCCTCCCAAGTGGACGATCCAGATGTGAGAAGTCAAGTGTAAGTGCCCTGAGGTCAGTTGGTCTGGGGCCTTGGGCAACTGTAAGTCTTTTGGTGTGAGTCAGCTTTACATGAAGCTGGGCAGAGGGTCAGATGAGGCCGTGGGGTGGTGGCAGGGGCCAGACCCTCAGAAAGTTGTGGCCAGAGTTAAGAGACATAAAGCCTAGAATGGAAAACTATTTTTAGCAGCTACTTAAAGATCATGAATTAGCCAGAGAGAAATCTCCTCCTGGGACAAGAATGTAAGGTGTCCTGTATCCTTCCCCACAGTTCTTTTCCCAGTGCAGTTGAACATAGCACATAAACTGTGTTTTAGGCCCATCATCCCCAGGGAGTTTCTGAGAAATAGAGATGATACTTACATAACATGGATATACTCAGAAGCCACTGTGCTAGCAATCTTTGCTCCAGCCTCAAAGACTTCCCACTACATTTAAGTTCATTTTATTAAGTTGTGTGTAACTCCCAAGTGAGAACTAGATTTTGAATGGAACTGAAATAAATGAAAAGAAGTGGTTTGGATGGAAGGACAGTTGGAGCGAGTTGGTTCTTGACACAAAGAACTCTTAAGTTCCACCTAACAGGAAGACTCTCCCCAATGTGCAATAAATAACATATCCTGAAAAGCGTGCATAGTAAGTAATGTAGCTGTACTTGCTATGCATCATGTTGGCTGATTTGTTGTGCTGTCTCATAGGGTGCTGCATATTCTCTGATATCTCTTGGATTAGAAAAAAATCACAGAGCAGATTTTAGTAAAGTCGGGTCAAAAAATAATTATCATAACTGCAAATTATTAAAAATGGAATACATGCCAGACATGTGCTGAGTGCTTTCATACATCATATACATCCCAGGAGTCCTACAGAGCAGGGCCTCTCTAGCTCATTTCCCAGAAAAGCCTTACAGAGCTTTGCAATTTTCCTGACTTCACCTAGCTCATAAATGTCAGAAGTGGGACTAGATTTCTAGTCTGACTTCATTTAGGGTCCCTCACTGTTCCACTCCTTCTTGAATAAAGCAAATGTTTTGTCTCTTAATTCATTTCTACTCTCACTAGTCCACAGTGTCTCTCAGGAAATTGAAATGAAGGACCCTATTGTCGATGTATTAAGCCCAGGTGTAATAAATAAAGAAGAAAATGAGAAAAACAACTTCAGGAGAGATCATGGGTTTAATTTACCTAGGCCTCTTCTGCTTCTACCTCCAGGGTTCCTTGAAAGCTGACTCCACCCAGGTCCCAGCACTTGGGACCAGTTCCAGCACTTCCTGAATTACATCATCATTCCCCTGGGTCTTTCCAGTGTGCCCTCATGTCAAAATCTGTATCCTGACCAGCTGTCCAACTTCCTTTCATAAGACCACACTCTGTTCCCAGTGAAACAGAAAGCCCAGAATCATGTGCCTTTCCCCTAACTTAGAGCATTCCAAACCCCTGAATGTGTCCCCTGTCTGTCCCATCCCTGAATTCCCTCTGAGATCACAGCAATTCACTTGGTTGTTTACTTTGGCAGTAAAGTTTAGACTGCTTATCTGCTCTGGGTGCTTCTCTCTCACTCAAAGTTTTTTCCAAATTAGCTTGTGAGGAGTCTGATTTGGCACAGGATCTGCTGATTCTTGAAAGATAACCCTGAAGTTAGGGAATAGTTTTTTTTTAATTTATTTTTTTATTTTTTTAAGTTTGTTTGTTTATTTATTTATTTAGATACAGAGACAGCATGACCAGGGGAGGGACAGAGAGAATCTTAAACGCAGGCTCTGTGGTGTCAGCACAGAACCCAATGCTGGGCTCGAACCCATGAAACTGCAAGATCATGACCAGAGCCGAAATCAAGAGTCACATGCTTGACCGGCTGAACCACCCAGGTGCTCCTAGAGAAGAGTTTTTAGAAAGCAGATGAGATTAGTAAGACAAAAGAACTTAATCTGATAAATATTTCAGACTGGCCACTGAATCCATAAACTAATGAGTGAGCTTAACTAAGTGGTCAGCAACCAAAGCCTCCCTCCTAAGTGGTAGACGAGGAAGGCCTGAAGAAATCACTATATAGCAACCATCAGCAGAGGCTGGATTCCTAAAAACTCAGGTGTCCTTCCAGGAAGATGTAGTAATTTTCTATTGCCAACAAACAAATTGCCATAAATCAAGGCACTTAAAACAACACACATTTATTACCTCACATTTCTGTAGGTAACACAAAAGAGTTGGCTGTGCTGCTTTTTTTGTTCAGGGTTACACAAAGCCCACATCAAGCTGTCAGTCTGGGTTCTTATTGGAAGATACTGAGAAGAATCTCATTCCACACTTGCATAGGTTGCTTTCAGAATCCAGTTCTATGAAGAATTCAGTTCTTTGTAATGATAAGACCTAGGCCCTGTTTCCTTGCTTACTATCAGCTGGAGCTGCCATAGCTCCTCAAGGCCTCCCTCCACTCCTTGCAAATGGGCCCCTACTTCAGAAACAGCATGTTGACTCTGTCTCATGTGGAAAATCTCCTACTCCCACTGTGCTGCGTTTCTCTTCTGCCCCTGGCCAAACTAAAGTCCTCTGCTTATAAGGGCTCATGTCATTAGACTGAGCCCACTCAGGTAATACAGTATAATCTTCCTCTTTGAAGGTCCCTTCCTTAATTTTAATGACATATGCAAAGTGCCTTCGACCATGTAATATAACATTCACAAGTTTCAGGTATAAGGGTATGGACATCTTTGTGGAACAATTATTCAGTCCACCACCAAGACAAAGTATCTCCCTAGCAGACATACCAGTTTTCAAAAGAAAGGAAAAAAACTTCACCAGCATACTCCTGACTCTTGTCTCTATCTGCCTCAGAGGAAAATCCTAATTTTTCAGTGTGCTTAAAGATACCTGAACAAGTGTTCAGCCACGTTCTTCAGGTAGTGGAAAGCAGACACTCACAAGTTACAGGTTTTCCATGCAGCAAGAGGAAGCAGAAAATTCTCAGTGTATTGAGATTATAACGTTACTATAATTTGTGGTCAGTGTAGGAAGGGGCTATACAGTGAAAAGGGGTGACATCTCCCTGCTGAGATTATTTCAAGTGTTCTTTAGAAAACTGGTGTGATCCTGTATTTGAAAACATGGGTCACACATGGGCACTAGAAAAAGTTGTTAAACCGCAACAAAATTTGATCTCAGAAAATCCTCCATTAATAAACAAGGGCTAATGCCATAGCAAATTGTAATAGTGCTCTTTTCTGAGCACTTATTATGTAACAGTTAATGAGAAGGTCTGCATATGTTCAGTTACTTCATATCTTGTTCTCTATTCTTGGAGGCTACTTGCCAGTTTGCTAGTAGTTAGGAAGGGTCAAGTGACTATACTTGACACTGAAATATGAGCAGAAGCTAGCTTCTCACCTCCAGACAAAGGCATTCTAGAACTATTACGCCACTTGCACGCTTTTCGTTTTATTGAGCAGCAAACATAGAGAGCCTATGTTGACCTGTGGAAGTTCGTGATGGAAGCACCCTGGATCCCGGGCTCACCTGACAACAGAGACACCCTGCCAATGTTCATCAAATGTTATATAACTAAGAAGTAAAATGTTGTCATGTGAAGCAATTCTAAATCATATTTTCCCATTATATCTCATAAATACTTTATCTGAATAATATGCAGATACTATTTCTGTTCTCTTATTTAAATATTTTAATTACAAAGAAAATAGGGCATATTTCTTGTATATGTGCCCAAAATTTCTAATAGGTACGGATTATGATTCAATATGTGAAGATATTGGCAGGCAAATGTTATGCTATAACAATTCCCATCCCTGAGCTTGAAGCAAGAATTGATGCTGTAAATGTGGAGACAATCCAAGAAGTGTGCACCAAATATATTTATGATAAGAGTCCAGCTCTTGCTGCTGTTGGTCCCATTGAGGAATTGCCAGAGTTTAACCAGATTCGCAGTAACATGTGCTGGCTTCGTGAGTAAAATGCTCCTAATCAGCGTATTTCGAACGCATATATTTATAAAGCAAACAGATCTGCAAGTTTTAAGCTACAAGTCCCTTGAGGAAAAAAAAATAAAAATGAACATATACTTGGAAAAAAAGGCCTTCTCCCCTTCTCCCTACATTGTTGGTAGCTCTAAGCCCAACAGAGCCCTCTGGATTGGTCGACGTACTCCCCATTTCTGTTCAAAGCCCACCTCCTGCCTCTCTCGGCTTTGGATAGACCATGGCCCTCAGAGCATGTGGCTTCATCATTTTCCGAAGACACCTCATTCCCAAGGTGGACAGCCCTGCGATTGAGTTTCTACTGCTGCAGGCATCAGATGGCATTCATCACTGGACTCCTCCCAAAGGCCATGTGGAATCAGGAGAAAATGACTTAGAAGCAGCCTTGCAGGAGACTCAGGAGGAAGCAGGCATAGAAGCAGGCCAGCTGACCATCATTGAGGGGTTCAGGAGGGAGATCAATTATGTGGCCAGGGAGAAGCCTAAAACAGTCATCTACTGGCTGGCCGAGGTGAAGGACTGCGATGTGGAGATCTGCCTCTACCACGAGCACCAAGCCTACCGCTGGCTGGGGCTGGACAAGGCCTGCCAGTTGGCTCAGTTCAAGGAGATGAAGGCAGCACTCCAAGAAGGACACCAGTTTCTCTGCTCCACAGCCTCCTGAGCTGACCAGAGCACAGTCATTTACCTCAGTAGGAATCTTGAGGGCCTTCTGAGAGGGACCATTGTCAACACCGGGAAAGGTCGTGTTGGTCTTTGGCTCATCAGAGCAAAGAGCAGATAGGTTAGTAAAATCAGCTGAGGCCTCTCAGAGGCACACAAACAAAAATCTCAGCTGGGTGTAAAGGAAGGCAAATGAGGAGTTAAAAAGAAAAAAAGTCTAGGTGCAATAAGTGCATCCTTGTAATTTACAAATAAACTTCAGGGAGCTTAAAAAAAAGCTCCAAATATGTTCCTCCAAATTTTATCCCATCCCAGAGGTAACTGCTTTAAAAAAGCTTGTGTGTAGTATTTTAAGATTTATTCCAGGCCTATTCTTACATATGTGTGTTGGAAAAATACACTGTGAGTTTAAAAAAAAATACATGTATAACAGTGTATGTATCATTTTGCTTCTTGCCTTTGTCACTGAATAAAATAAATGCAGGATATTCCCAAGAGAGCACAAATAGATCCACTTCACCCTGTTAACTACTCCCTAGAATTCTAAAGTGTGTATGTACCATAATGAATTTAACCATTCTCCTCTTGATGGACACACAAGTTGTTTCTCATGTGTTTCTATGATTAAAAGAAATGATGTCAACATCATTGAACATCAGTTCTTGGGCAAATGTGGATGTTTTGTTATATAACGGTGCAATTAAAGTGGAAAGAATCTGATGACAGTGAATTTTTACAAATATTATTGATACTCTGTTCTATTAAAGCTATACCAAACTATTTTTCATATATTTATGTATGTGAATAAATTAGGCTCTCATTGGCATTTTACTTTATCAAATATCTAAATTTTGGTCAACTTTTGATCAAAAATATATTATCTAACAGCTAGTTTAATTTGTATTTCCCTATTTTCTAAACAAATTAAGCAGAAAATTAAGTTAATCATTCACCCATATAAAGCAGGATTTCTGCAGTGTAGAGTAAGTACTAGGATTCTTCTGGGTGCATAGTTTAAAATTCTATGTCCAGAAGATTTTCCTCTTTCCTTTGAGAACACAGGATTTGTGAGAGTGACCAGGTACCAGGAAATGGGCCTGGACAGGAAAACATCAATAAGTGAGGAATATCAAGAGGACCATGGCTGGAGAAAGTAGAGCAACTTCCAGAATCCATGAGAGAGTCCGGGGCAGCTGGCAGTCAGGGACCTGAATGTAAGCTTCAGCAAAAATAGAAAAGGTGCCAGAAGGAGAGAACGTGGAGAATATGGTGGAGAGTACCAGACAGCTGGACAGGCTAGGGAATCTGAATCTTCACTGCCAGCACAAAGTTGTAGAGTGATGTGAGTGGGTAGAGCTGTTGGATGAAGAGACCAGAGGCATGCCCGATAGCCCCCTCACCCCAGAGTGCTCCCTGCCCACCGTCAGGCAGCATATAGCTGACTCCCCCTGTGTCACCCACCAAGTAATGTTACTGATGGAATCTGGGAGAGCTACATCTCTTCACTACTCTAATCGTTCCATGCGTCCTTGCCAGCGTACAAAAGCTGTGAGTGGTCTTGATGCCCGATGAACAAGCCTGATTCTTCCCCTACGCATGTGGCCCTCCTGCCACTGAGATTGAGACTCTGCAAGTGGCTGGGCTTGTTGGTGATTCAGAATGTTTAAAATAGGGCAAGTAGTATTACCAATGAGGGCTGGAAGGAGGTGTGCAGCTGGAAGGAGGTGTGCAGCTGTAAGGAGGGGAACTAGAGGGGGAGTTCGCTGAGGCTCATCACCCCAGGGAAATACTCTGGGAATAAAGGGCTGTGTGTAGACCTGTCTTGATAAATAACCCAGGTATTATGCCCAGCTTCCTGGCTTCTTTGCACACCAGAGGGCAGATGTACTCTGGCTGTGTCTTGTGGTCTTTGTTGCTACCAGATGCTGACTGGAGTAGAAGGTGGGCCTATAATGGAAATACCTACAGGTAGATGGAGAGCCATTGAAAAGGTAAACTTCCTTGTTAAGCTGGGAATAATGGGTGTATGTGGAGTCCAAAACTATTATTGCTATAACCCTTACTCGATTGAATTGAAAATTTAAAAATATTTAATAAAAACGTTTAAAAAAAGATCCTGGGCTTAACCATTCCCCAAATTATCACAGGATCTACAGTAAATTTTATATCATCATCCTCAGGCCAGTAGATGGAAGAGCCCCAGACGCTAAAAATAAAAGTGAAGACCCTGAGGGAGTGTTTTGGGAACTACTCAACCCATAACAGAATGGATCCACACAGACCTGTCCTTGCTATGCGAGCAATTCTAAGCCTGTGACTGGGTATTAGATCCCGGCACTCTTTCACTTCACCCTCTGGCATCTGGGGATGAAAGGTTAGAGAGTGGGACGTCTGCAGACAAAGACTTCGCTTAAGGCTGGCTGACCCAGATCAGAAGATGGACGAGCCCCAGACTTCCAAGGAGTCGATGAGATTTACATGTGAGTTTCCCCAGCGTCTCTACCCGCACAAAACAGACTCCACCCCTCAGTTCCCAGAGCCACACCCCGGGGTGCCTGGGTTGCTCAGTCGGTTGAGTGTCCAACTTCCGCTCAGGTCATGATCTCGCGGTCTGTGGGTTTGAGCCCCGCTTCAGGCTCTGTGCTGACAGCTCAGAGCCCGGAGCCTGCTTCGGATTCTATGTCTCCCTCTCTCTCTGCCCCTCCCTCACTCATGCTCTGTCTCTCTCTGTCTCAAAAATAAATAAAGTTTAGAAAAAAATTAAAAAGTAATAGCCACACCCCTTTCCTCAGCCACAAAGGGGAAGGGCCGGAAGTGGCTTTCCTCAACTTCCGTCTCTGACCTCTCGCTGAAGTGAAGCATTGTTCCAAAGGGTCGTACCAGGTGAGCTGAGAGAAAGAATTGTCGGGAAGAATTCCAGACACTGTCTGGAATTTGGGTAAAGACCCTTAGACTTGGGGGCACTGCCACTCATGCACGCGTGTGCATGCGCGCACGCGCGCACTCACACAAACACACACACAGATAGAAGGGGGCTGACAGAATCCTGGTAGGCCCTGGATGAGGATCGCATGGTGTAGTACTCTTTGAATTCCTCGTCTGTGGACAGAGTGTTGACGGTATCAGACCTGGGTTTGGCATTAGACTTTCCAGAAGTAAGTCGAGCATCGTTAGGTCTGTGGGAACTTATTTTTCACGACAGATGAGAAAAGCTAATCAGAGCCCAGGCCGGCCCCTAATGGGAGTGGCTGGTTATAATACACCCAGAGTTCTGCCTTTGGCATCTCAGGGAAGTGAAAGAATTGGTGCGAAGGGGATGGTTTAAGTTAGAGGGACAAGACCCAGGCCCTGTCAGTAGGTAAGGACTCTTTGTGAGGTATGAGGATACCCACTATCCAATAAGAGGAGGCTGGACAGAGTCCGGCCCTGCCATCAGCAACAGTGGGCCTCGGTCAAGGAATATATGATATGGCACCCTCGAAATTTTTCCTTTGGAGATTCAAGGAGGAGATGGCATTGGGCCAGAGTTTCTGGCCTCAGGCCAACAGGTGCGAGGGTCCCATGTCCTAACATAGGTAAAGGTTAGGACACTAAAAGAGGTCTGAGTGACCTCACACCCCAAAAGAGATGGGTTTTCACAGAGTCCTGACACTGCTCTCAGCACAGGAGAAGGGTCGAGGTCACAGTGGTTGGATGTAAAACATTTTGAATTCCAAAATCTGCCATTTCAAGCAATTGAGCCACTTCATGTGAGAGTGGCTGCTTTAGGTCATCACAGGAACTACTTCTAGGTCCTTCCAGGAGGGAACGAAAGTAGTGAGAAGGACCTTGACTAAGTTCTGAAAGAATCAGTGACTTCATATTAAAGTGGATCTGCACAGAGTGACAACCACGCTGTAAGCCCTGAGGGGTATTGTGTAGATATGTTTGGCTAAGGGTCCCTATCTACCTAATCAGTAATTTTAAAAAATACAAGAGCCTTATCTTTAAAAGATATGTCTCAAACGAGGAAAGGGAAGAGTACCAGGCCCCACCAGAATATGAGATAAGGACCCTGAGTGAGGAGTGAGGACTTTAATTACCCCAGGATGAACAGGATCCTTCTGAGCTCTTCCCTTATTGTCATCTTTGGGAAGATATGGTCAGGTGAGGTCTCTCTCAGTTTCTCCTCTGGAATCAAAGGGATATGAGGTAATTGAAGTGAGGTTGATAAATGCTTAGTAAAGGGATCCCAGAACCTGTCAGAAGCCATGATGATAGCTCTGAAAGTGAATGAGAGAAATGCAATCTATCCCAAACAGAGGGGCCTCCATACAACCTGGATATTCTAGGCCTTGCTGTCACCCCAGTAAGTCCCAGACAGATCTGGCAGGTAGTAGTTTAAGGTGAAGTCTATTACTTTCACAGGATTCTCAGGAAACAGACTGAAAAGAGAAAATGAACCTTGTGGATTCCTTGAGCAGTACACACAAGAAAACCTGCAGAGGTAGCCATTGATAAAGTCAAGGTGGCATCCCCCTGTGAACAGGCACACAACATCTTATCTTCTTTCCTCCAGGTCATTGGCTCACCTGCTCACATCTCTGCTGCACCAGAACAAAGCCATCATGCCTCGAGGTCAGAAGAGTAAGCTTCGCGCCTGTGAGAGACGTCGCCAGGCCCGAGAAGAGTCACAGAATCTGGTAGGTGCTCAGCCCCACTTCTCAGTTCCTCTCCTCTTCCTCCCTTCATTCCAAGGGCATTCCCTCAGAGCTCACATGCTGAATAATCTGTAATCTCCAGGGTCCTCTGAGAGCAACATTCACCACCACTACTGCTGCAGCTGTTTCATTTATGAGATTGAATGAAGGTCCCAATGAAGTAGAGGAAAGGTCAAGATCCTCCCAGAACCCAACAGACACTCAGCCTTTCTATAGAAGCCCTCTAGGAGAAAAAGTGTTTCTATTGGTATACTACCTGCTCTACAAATATCAAATGAAAGAGTCCATTACGAAGGCAGATATGCTGAGAAATGTAATTCAGATCTACAGGAATCAGTTCCATGAGATCCTCGGGAAAGCCTCTAAGCACCTGGAGCTTGTCTTTGGCCTTGACATGAGGGAAATGGATCCCAATAGGCACATCTATGTCCTCATCAACAAACTGGAACCAACCTATGATGGAAGATTGAGTGTTGATAGTACTGTCCCCGAGACCGGTCTGCTGATGATTATCCTGGGTGTTATCTTCGTAAAGGGCAACTGTGCCACTGAGGAGCAAGTCTGGGAAGTGCTGAATACGATGGGGTTATATTCTGGCCGTAAGCACTTCATCTATGGGGAGCCCAGGAAGCTCATCACGAGAGATTTAGTGAAAGAAAATTACCTCCAGTATCAGGAGGTGCCTAACGCTGATCCTCCACGCTACAAATTCCTGTGGGGCCCCAGAGCCCATGCTGAAACCACCAAGATGAAAGTTCTTGAGTTTTTTGCCAAGATCCATGATACCGTCCCCACTGCCTTCCCACGCTATTATGAAGAGGCTTTGAGAGATGAGGAAGAGCAAGCCCAAGCCCGAGCCGCAGCTAGAGCTCATATCGCTGCCATGGCCAGTGCACGTTCCAAGGCCATGGCCAGCAGCTCCTCTCACCGTTAGTAAAGTCTGAGGCAGATTCTTCATTTTTATTTTTTTAATCCATGTTCTCATTAGTGGAAGGTTGAGGGGGTAGAGATAACACAGTGTCTAATGTGTTTATGTTCTTATTCCATGTGTTAACTTAGATACATTTTTTAATTATTTTTCCTTTTGATAGAAGATTTATTAGCTTCAAAAATTCAAGTTTAAGAATGACATTTTCAAATTTGTGCTGTATATGAGACTTAACAGTAGGAGATTGTTATTTTTTAAACCAAATTGGGAAATTCCTCATCTTATTTACTGATTTGAAACATGACAACATGTCAGTGGATTAGGCATTTCTTTGGAAATGTAAAAGAATTCAGCTGTAAAATATTTGGGGTCAAGAAATAGACAAAAAAGTAAAAGATGGCCAAATACTGCATTTTATATTCACTTTTAGTTTGTTTAAAATTAAATGATATATGCTTGTAGAGACAGATATATAGGTAATATAAGAATGTAGAATTAATTACATCATAATAAATTAAACCTCTTGCACACCGTCTCATTTATTTCTCAAACATTCCTTGAGCATCTGTTCTTTGAAAGACTTCATACTAGTACTGGGAGTGTCTGGATAAATAAGACCCACTGTAACCATAGAATTTTAGAGTCGAAGTAGCCGTCAACTAGGGAAGAGGATGGGATACACCCTAAGACCTAAGTACAAGTCAAAAGGAGAGGACATGGGAGGATCCAGGTGTGAGAAGTCAAGTGTCAATGCCCTGAGGCCAGTGGGTCTGGGACTTTAGGCAACTGCAAGTCCTTTGGTGTGAGTCAGTTTTACATGAAGCTGGGTGGTGGATCAGATGGGGCTGTGGGAGTGGTGGAGAGGAGCCAGACCCTCAGAAGTTGTATCCAGAGTTAAGAGACTAAAGCTTAGAATGGAAAACTATGTCCAGGTGTTACTTTATGTTCATGAATTAACCAGAAAGAAATCTCCACCTGAGGCAGAAAAGAAAGGTGCCATGTGGTCTTATCTTGGCAGGGAACACAGTGCACAAACTAGGTATTTTATATACATTGTCTCCAGGGAGTCTTTGAGAAACAAGGATGATAATACTTTGACCTGTGATGATCTGAAGTCACTTTGCTGGCAATCTTTGACTTGAGCTGTCAAAGACAGAGATCATTCCGTTAATAGGGTATTTAAATTAGATTATCTTGAGTGTAAACTGGCAAACTCAAAGCAAGAGATAGATGTTTTGATGGGAGTGAACCATGTAGTCCTTGACACATTTTCTAGCAGCTTTATAGCCATCCAGCTGGGGAATATTTTCCTAACTCACATTAAAAATCCTCAAAATGTTCCTTAGCAGGTAACTTACTTTTACTTGGTAATAAATATTTTGGCTGATTTTGTGTGCTATGTACTAGAGCTATGTATTGTTATGTATATTCTCTGACATCTCCAGGATAAAAATAAACTTTAAAATTCCAAGATGAAGGTTGGTAGTATTTGATGTCAGAATTTTAGTAGTAATATCTGCCAATTATCAAAGACCCAAAAAAGCCATTCTCTGTACCAGTTACCTTACATAAATTACTTATATTCCAACGGTTTGACTTCACAAGGTATTAGTGAGCCAGAGAGCAAGCTGGCTACATCAAGCCCATTTTGCAGATGAGAAACCTGAGGCACACATAGCTCTGCAATTTTCATGAGTAAACATGGTTCAAAAAAACACAGGCCTGAGAATAAAGCCCTGGTCCCAAGTCCTCTTGAGCCCACACTGTGCCACTCCTCCCAACCTGAGGCCAACCTTCTGCCCCTTAATTACTTTCTCTTCTCACTATCACTTGATGTCTCTCACTCAGGCAAGGAAAGAAGGACCCTGCGGCCAAAGTACTAAAAGCAGGCCCAAAGAAGGTAAAAGTGAGAATCAGGCACTATTTGGGGATTGTCCCTGGGGTTCATTTCCCTAGGATCTCTTGTCCCCTTGCCCCAGGGTCCCTTGAGAGCTGGTCCTGCCCTGGACTCAGCAAAAGTGTCCGGTCCTGGCACTTTCCTGCATGACAGATCCTTCCCCTGGAGCTTCCCCAGTGGGTCCTCATGTCCAAACTGGGACCTGACCTTCAGGCCAGTTCTCCTCTGGGTCCTCCTCTGGAGGTTTCTCCCTGCTCCTGGAGGGGGAACAGACAGCCCTCAGGCCGTGTCCTCCCCTGATTGAGAGCATTCCAATTCCCTGCAGCTCCTATCCTGCCTCCTGGCCCCCCTCTGACAGCAACTGCCCTTCAGTGTAATTCTGACAGTGACATCTCTTCACCTCCACTCCCCACCCCGGGTGCCTCCACCACATTCACAAAGTATTTTCAAATCTGCTGGTGATTAGAGTCTGATTTGGTGCAGAGCCTACTGTTTCGTGGGACAAAACCCTTAAGTTAGGAGATTTTGGAAACCACCCTGATATTTGCAACAGAGCTTTAATGAGCTGAATTATTTGATATTGGTCACTGACCATATACAACAATTACTGAATTTACCTTGTTGGTCAAAACCAAAGCCTCCTCCTTAAGTAGTAGATGAGAAGAGGTTCATGGAAATCACTGTGTAAACACACATGTACCTAGACAGAATTCCTAAAACCCAGGAGTTCTTCTAGGAGATGGAAAATGGTTCTATGGCAGTTGTACTATCCTTGATAAGAAAAAGTCAACATTGTTCCCCTATCTCTTCTAATATTTTCCAATGAAGAAAATTTACAAATGTTTTCTTTCATTCTGTAGGTTACCTTTTCACATTCTTGATAATGTTCTTTGACACTATCTGCCTAGAAGTTTTCTTTTTTAATTTTTATGAGTTTATTTGATGTATTTTTTCTTTTGGTGCTTATACTTTGTTGTCAAATCTAAGATTCCACTGCCAATCTGATATCATGATTACTTACCACTATGTTTTTTTTCTAATAGTTTTATAGTTTTAAATCTTATATTTAGGTTATTGATCCATTTTGAATTAATTTTTACATAGGAGTAAGTATGGGTCCTATTTTATTTTTTTTTTTGCATATGGTTATCCAGTTGTCTTGGCACCGTTTGCTGAAAAAAAAAAAAACACTATTTTTTCCACATTCAGTATTTTTGACACCCTTGTGGAAAATAAACTGTAAACAGATTTTGTATTTATTTCTAGGTTCTCGATTCTATTACACTATTCTATATGTCTATCCTTATGACTTTACCACACTGTTTTGATTACTGTAGCTTTCTAACAAGTTTTCAAATAAGGAAATGTGAGTTATCCAGTTTTGTTTTACTTTTCAGTAACGTATTGACTGGTGGGTATCCCTTGAAGTTCCATATAAACGTGATGACTGACTTTTACATTTCTGCAAAAATTGCATTGAATGTATAGATCACTTTGGGAAGGATTACCATCTTAACAATATTTAAGGCTTTCAATCCATGAACATGGAGTGTTTTTTTCATTTATTTAGGCCCTCTTTTATTTTTTTTCAAAATGGGTCATATTTTTCAGTGTACATTCTTTCTTATCTTTGGTTAAGCTTATTCTTAGGTATTATATTCTTACTGATGCTATTGTAAATGGAATCATTTCCCTAATTTCTTTTTCAGCTTTATTGCTTATGAACTTATTTTTGTGTGTTGATCTGCAACTTTGCTGAATTCATATACTACCTCTAGTGAGTTTTCTTTCTTTTGCTTTTTGGAAATCTGGGGAATTTCTACATATATAGAATAATGTTATTTACAAATAAAGATATTTTTGCTAACTCTTTCCCAATTTAGATGCCTTTTATTTCTTTTCTTTTTCTTTCTTACTTGGTCTGGCCAGGACTTCTGGTACATTGTTGAATGTCACTGATAAAGCCAACATCTTTGCCTTGTTCCTGATTTAGTGGCAAATCTTTCATTCTTTCTCCATTGAATGTGATGTTAATTCTGGAGTTTTCATAAATTCCATTTACAATATTAAAGAAGTTCCCTTATATTCCTACTTGGCTGAATGTTTTTATTATAAAAGGGTGTTAAATTCTGTCAAATGCTTTTGCTGCTGAGATGACCATTATTTCCCCTTTGTTCTTATAATGTGGCATGTTACATAGACTGATCTTAGTATGTTGAACTAGACTTGAATTCCCAGAATAAACCCCAGTCAATCCTTTTCATGTGATGTTTGTTTCCATTTATTATTATTTTGTTCAAGATATTTGCATCTATATTCATAAGGTATATTGATTATATTTGTGTGCTCATTAAGAAAGATGTATAATTTTTATTTTATGCACTTGTCTTTTAAATTATATATGAAACAAAAAGAGTAATTACCATACATATAATACCAAGAATACGATAATGCTGGTGTTTATATTTACCTGTGTTTACTGGTGATCTTTATTTTTTCATATGCCTTCTAATTATTGTACAGTGTCCTTTAAGGTCAACCTGATTGACTTTAGCATTTCTTGTAATGACAAACTCTTTTAGGTGACTGAATATCTTATCTTTAGTTCTTCCAGATTTTCAGCATACACATATGCTAATTATAAAAGTTGTGTTTCCTATTTTCCAATCCCTATCTCTTTTATTTCTTATGATTCCTATTGCTATAATCTGTAAAATTTTTATTAAAATGTTGGATAGAAATGGCAATAGCAGATATCTCTGTCTACTTTTCAGTTTCTAAATATAAACTTTTAATGTTTCTACATTATGTATGTCATTTTCTGTTTGTGTTTTGTTTTGTTTTGCTTTTGGTAGATATCCTTTATCTAATCTGATAACATACCTTCGTTATCACAAATGAATGCTGACTTTAATAAAATATTTTTCTGTATCAATTTAGATACGATTTTTCTCCTTTAATCTGTTAATGCCAATGTGGTATGGTAGTTGTAGATCTATTTGCCCTCAGAACTGTTCCTCACTCTTCCTCTGCTCTATTCTCTATTATACAAGGGTTGAATCTGTAAATCCTACCCTCTCCAGTATTTGGCTGCCATCGCATTTCAGGCAGAAAAAAAAAAAAAAAGTACTAAAAAGAGGTTTCAGCCCTGAAGGGCAGGAGCAATTAGAGTTTTTCTTCTTTCTCCTTTTCTGAATCAGGTGGCTTCTCCTTCCAAGACTGCATCTTCTCCTTGGCTCTAGTTCCCATCATATTGGCCCACTACAGTTATAGATCCTGTTGATACAAACTCCTAGCCTCCAGGAGCCTAAAGTTGGGAGTGACATTTTCAAATTGCTGAATATTAGGTTTTGTGTCCCTTCGTTATGTGACTTTTTCATCCTCTGAGTAACCAATATATCACATTAAAATCCTTCTGGATTAAATATGTATAGAATTTTCTGTGTCTCTAGGCAAGTCTTGACTGTTACATGTGGCCAATTATATTTGCTTTTCTAGCACATCGCACAGAAAGATATATTCAAGTTGTAAATTTTTAAAAAAACACACATTAAACTCTGTGACACTACCTGTAAGATAAACCCAAATGGCATTGAGAGATGATTATAAATAGATCCATTAGGAAGTAAGAAAGATTCATAACACCTAAGTAATTCAAAAAGATAGAGAACGAATAGCATATTAAACCTAAAGAATATATCACACTAACAAAATGAAAGATAAAAATCACATGATCATCTCAATAGATGCAAAAAAAGCATTTGATAAAATTCAGTATCCATTTATGGTAAAAAACTCTCAACAAAGTAGGTGTAGAGGGAACACCAAATGTAACAATTTCACAGGTAACGTTATACTCAAGTGGTGAAAAACTGAAACCTTTTCCTGGAAGATCAGGACCAAGAAAAAGATGCTCACTCTCATTGCTTTTATTTAACATAGTATTATAAGTCTTAATCACAGCAGTTAGGCAAGGGAAAAAAAGCCATCCAAACTGGAAAGGAAGAAGTAAAACTTTCACTATTTATAGATGACATGAAGTTACATAAAGAAAACCCTGAAAACTCAACCAAAAAACTTTAGAATGAAAAAATTAATTCAGTAAAGTTGTAGCATATGAAAACAATATAAAGAAATTTGTTGAATTTCCATGCACCAATAATAAACTAGAGGAAATAAAGAAAACAATCTTATTCATAATTTCATCAAAAAGAATAAAATACAGAGGACTCTATTTAAAAAAAGAGGTGAAAGTCCTGTATGCTGAAGACTATAATACGTTGATGAAGAAAATTGAAGCTGACACAAATAAATGGAAAGATATACCATGCTCATGGACTATAAGAATTAATATTATTAAAATGCCCATATTACTCAAAGTAATCTATGGATTCAATGCAATCTTTATAACAATACCGATGACATTTTTCAGAGAACTAGAACAAATAATCCTAAAATTTGTATGGAACCATAAAAGACCCCAAATATTTAACAATCTCGAGAAGGAAGAACAAACCTGTAAGCAATACATGCCTAGATTTCTACTTATATTACAAGGCTATGGTAATCAAAACAGTATGGTACTGACACAAAAACAGACACACAGATCAATGGAACAGAATACAGAGCCCAGAAATAAACCCACATTCATGTGGTCAATTAATCTATGACAAATGAGTCAAGAATACACCATGGGGAAAGGACAGTCTCTTCAATAAATTGTGTTGGAAAAACTGGACAGCCACATGCAAAAAAATGAAACTGGACCACTTTTTCGCACCATATACAAAAATAAATGTAAAATGGATTACAGACTTAAATGTAAGACCTGAAATCAAAAAATTTCTAGAAGAAAACACAGGCAATAAGCTCTGTGACCACAGTCTTGGGGTTATTTTTTTGGATCTGATACCTTAGGCAAGGATAACAAAAACAAAAATAAACAAGTGGGACAACATTGAATTAAAAAGCTTATGCATAGCAAAAAGAAATGAAAAGGCAACCTACTGAATAGCAGAAGATATTTGCAAATGATCTATCTCATAAGGGGTCAACATCAAAAATATATAAAAAACACCTATAACTCAATGACAAAAAAACCCAAACAATCCCATTACCCAAACCACAATGAGGTATCAGTTTACACCTGTCAAAATGGCTAGAATTGAAAAGACAAGGAATAGCAAGTGTTGGTGAGAATGTGGAGAAAAGACAACCCTCATGCACTGTGGATGAGAAAATAAAGTGGTGCAACCACTATGAAAAACAGTATGGAGGTTTCTCCAAAAATTAAAATTAAACTACCATATGATAAGCAATCCCACTTCTAAGTATTTATCCAAAGAAAATGAATACCCTAATTGAAAAAGACATGTATTCCTATGTTCATCACCGCATTATTTACAACAGTCAAAATATGGAAGAAACCTAAGTGCCCAATGATAAATGAATGGGTAAGGAAGACGTGATATATACATATCCACAAAAAAGAACAGAATCTTACCATTTGTGACAACATGGAAGGACCTAGAGGGTATCACCCTAAGTGAAATAAGTCAGAGAAAGACAAATACCATGGGATTTCATTTATATGTGGGGCCTAAAAAACAAAACAAACAAGCAAAAAAAAAAACCACAACCACACAAACAGATTCATAGACACGGATAAAGTGATGGCTGCCAGAGGGGAGAGGGATAGATGGGATGGATAAAATAGGTGAAGGCGATTAAGAGGTACAGTCTTCCAGTGATAAAACAAATAAGCCATGGGTATTTAATATATGGCATAAGGAATATACTCAATAATATTGTAACAACTGTTTATGTTGATAGATGGTAACTAGACTTATTGTGGTGACCACTCTGTAATGTATATAAATATCAAATCACTATGTTGTACACCTGAAAGACATACAATATTGTATGTAAATAATATTTAATAAAAATGCTAAAGAAGTACAAGGTAAAAATAATAGGCATAAATGTAGAAATAAGTAAATAGAAAATAGTAAAGCCAACTAAATCCAATTCTTCAAAATAACGTATGGAATATACAATTTTTATAAATATTATCAATTGCAAAAAAAGCACTATAAATAAAATAATGCTAAATAAAATTGTTTAAAATACAGGTGCAGAAGAGATTTGATTGATTACACCATAAATTGTTTTACCAATACCTCAAGGAAACTGTATGGTGGACCAGGAAGGAAAGGTTCTTCCTATAGAAGCTTCTCAGATGAAAAACTCAAAAGGAATGATAGAATAGGAGAATTACTATCCCACAGTCTCTAATAGATTAATGGATAAAGGTAATGATCATCATTATCTGCCAACATCACCAAAAAAAAAAAGAGACACACACATTTCTCTTAACAGAATTGCACAGTGTCGCCCCTGAAGTGACCTTGCAAATAAAGAAGCAAAAACATAATGAATGATAATCTGATCACACTTTTATCCTTACCTATTGATGATTGTTGATATTGAGTGTCAGGTATATTGGGTTCATTGTACTCTTCTCTGTACTGTTTTATACCCTTAACACTTTCTTTAGTGAAAATGTTTATCATAAATATGTCGTTATACCACATTTTCTTTATCCGTTCATCTCTTGATAAACCCTTAGATTGCTTCCATATTTTGGCTATCGTGAATTATACTGCAACGAATATGGGGGTGCAAATATCTCTTCAAGATCTTGAGTTCAATTCCTCTGCATAAATATCCAGGAGCGGGATCGCACACATTTAAATTTTTGTTAAGAGAGTAGATCAAATGTTATATGTTCTTTTTTTTTTTTTTACCACAATAAAGAAAACATATCATGTTTTTAAACTTTAAAATGCAAGTAAAATGGATTGGTTTCTGGAAAAACATAATTGACTACATTTTTCCAAACAGAAACAGAGAACTTCAGTCAAACAATACAAACTAAAACTGTAGTCTACATTCTAGCCCCCACAAAATGTTCCAAGACTAGTCATATTTGGAATCTAGTTGAACCAAATGGTTAGGAAAAAACTAATGGCAATCTTACATAAACTCTTTCAAATCATATAAAAAGATGGGAAATTACTAAACTCATTTTAACAGGTATGCCGACCGTGATACAAAGACCACACAGGGATACCCAAAGAAAAAAATCACTTGAGTCAAGCTCAGTCACATAGAGGCATCTATCCTAAGTAAATTTATAGTATATCCAATATAGCAGTGAATAAACAGGCTGAGTTCAAGAACTACAAAGTTATTAAAATATTAGAAAAAACTGTCAATTGGAATTTCTCTACATTAATAGAGAACAAAATGCATTTGATCATGTCTAGGGGTGGATAAAAAGCCGTTTAAAAATATTTAGCACCAATTCATGGTAAAGAAAGTTTCAGCAAAATAACATTTTAAGAGAATTTCCACTTCCTAAAATCTACAGCAAACTTACATAAATGTGAAATGTTAGAAGCATTCCCATCAAAGATCAGACAAAGACACAGAAGTTATGGTACCATACCTTCTATTTAAAAGTGGGTGGGAATATATAAGTAGAGGAATAACAGTAGCAAAATAAAAAAGAAAAAGGAATATTGATATGATTGAGATTAAGATAATAAATGGTGACAATAGGATCCTTAATTGGAAAAGCCAAAGGAATTAGTGCACAAAATATTCAAATGAATAAGATGCTTCAAAGCTGTTGTATAGAAGATTACCAAATTTGGCAGCATAGCCACACAAAATCAATAACTAATTAGGATAATTAATAGAAAATATCCCAATAACAACAGAAGCAATATCCAAAATTTATCCAAAAATAAACCTGACAAAAATGTACACAATGTTTTTGGAGGCAACTATAAATACGTACTGATATACTTAGAGAAAGAAGTCCCAAATAAAAAGAGGAATACACTATATTTATTCATGGAAAAAAAAGTTTTGTAAAGATGTCATTCTCCTTAAATTAATTACAGATTTAAATATGGACTGCTATGTACTGAGTTGTGCCATTTTCCCAATCTCCAATTCAGATATTGCAGCCTTAATTCCCAAGGTGACTGTATTTGGAGATACTGTAGGGAGACTAGTAAGGTTAAATAAGGTTTAACGGTTTAACGGTGAGGCCCTAATCTAATAGGGCTGATACTAGAAGAGGAAGAGACACAAGCCATCACTCACTCTCTCTCTCTCTCTCTCTCTCTGTGCATTTAGAGAAGAGGCCATGTGAGAACACTGCAAGAAGGTGCCCAAATGCAAAGCCAGGAAGTGAGCTCTTACCAGAAATTGAACCTGCCCTCACCGGTATCTGGGGCTACTAGCCTTTAGAACTTTGAGAAAATAAATTTTTGTTATTAAGACACCCCGCCTGTGGTATTCTGTTACATCAGCCTGAGCATGCTAATACACTGCCTCACATACAGCTTCCAAAATGATACCAGACTCAGGCTACTGTTTCCTAAAATCAACCCTAGAGAAACTATAAAAGGGAGAATGAAAGAACAGTATTAGCAAGAGCAAAACACCATAGATGTGAAATCCCTGAAACAGACTAAATCTGTGTTGAACTCGAACCTGTATGTGGTCAGGTGGGGGCATGCCTGAAGTTGGAACTGTCCTGTAGCCTACAAAACAGTATTGGTCAGAGGAGAGGTTTTAAGTTCAGCGTTTGATTCTTCCACAGTACCCTGGGACAATGAATTCTACTGCTTTAGTGAAGGGAGCTCAGGCTGTTCCTCAGAGGTTGAATGGCCAGGACCATGGGGGTAATATCAGGACAGCATCAAAGTTTGGGGTTGTTTGAAACTGTATGAGTTCAGAGACTGTGAAATAACCACGTGAAAACTCTTTAGAGGGTAGGTACCAGATGTGTGTGTATATATTATATATATATATATATTATAATCAAATACAAGGAATAGGAAGAACAAATCACACTTAAGAAGGGTAGGTCATATCCCATGAAAAAAAAACACATAGATACACACAGACTTGTTAAAGATGTAAATATATTTCTTACTATAGATGAGGCTTAAAAATAAAAGTTACTGCACTGGACTGAGCAAAGTTAGACAATGTCAACAGATCTGAGTCTCACAAAATCATGCAGCTCAGTCTCTTTCTTAGAAAATAGATCTTTTAGAATAAAAGGTTCCCAAGACTAAGTCAGGGTGGCAAACAAACCCTATGGGCGGGTGTATTTATCCTCTTACAACTCACCACCCGTCCTACAACCCTTCCTTACACTGCAGCTTCCCCATCTCAGATCTGGCTGAGGACTCAGCAATTTTCTGCAAGGTTTGCAGTAGGGAAGCTGCTCAGAGCTTTCAAAGGGCTGCTATTTCCCAGGGGAGAACACCCTACTCCCTACCTCCACCCTCGGGACAGACAGGACAACACCCCCCAGAACGGAGAAGCATGCCCACAGCCCTATCCGGGCTTTCACTCCCGGAAAGCACAGAGCAGGGCTGTCACCGTGAGGTACTGACTGACTTCCACCTCAGGGTCACAGGTCTGAGGAGGGCAGCCTCAGGTCTGCAGAGGAGATAGGCAATGCTGAGGGTCAAGGTAAGGATCCTTCCTTAGAACTGTGGGCATACGCAGAACAAAGGAAACCTCACAGAACCCCGCCCCGATCCATGATACACCGGCTCGCGCTAAGAGGCCCGAGGCCTGGCTGTTAAGCCCAACGGCCTCTCAGTTCCTTCTCAGGGTCTCAGAGAAAGAAGACTTTGATCTGAGGCTGGTGTTCTCAAATCAAAAGAGTGAAGAATCCCAAGCTCTATTCGGAGTCAAGGAGAGGAGACTGAGTGAGGACTGAGGGTATTCTCAACCCCGCACAGGTCCCTACCCTTGCGGTCTACCCTGGGAGGCCCCGGGTGGGGCTGTCACCTCCGAGAGATGGGGGGGCTTGGTCTGATGGAAGTGGGTACATGGGTGAACACTGAAAACCCTAATTATCAAGGACGGTGGGGATCCCACAAAACTCTGCTCCTGTTGTCAGCTCGGGAAGGCCTGGAAGAGTGGCTCTTCCTCATTTGCTCTGCAAGAACCTCGGGGCTGTAATGTCTTTTGTGTAAAGAGTTTAGCTTCAGAGCTGCAGAGGGGAGGAGGCCCTGGGCCCTGCCAACAGTTGACAGGATGATCCTAAATGTTAATTGAAAATTCTCCACCTCAGAACAGAAGGGATCACACAGAAGCCATAACCTGCCAGCCCTTGCTTTCAGCCCCCAAGCTGACCCTGGCAGGGCTGGCAGCTGCAGTCTAAGACACACTCCAACTTCTTATGCAGGGTTCTCAGGGGACACACTGATTAGGAAATGAGCCCTGAGCGGTCTTAGAGCAGTGCTCTCAGGGTAGCCTGCAGAAGTGGCTTTGATTAAAGCCAATGTGGAATGTCCTTGCTGAAGGTGCACACACTATCTCATTCTCCCTCCTCCAGGTGCCCTCATTGCCTGCTCTCCTGTCCACATTAATGCCTACTGTCCCCGACCAGTGTCAACATGCCTCGGGGACACAAGAGTAAGCTTCGTGCCCGTGAGAAACGCCGTCAGGCCCGGAGTGAGGTTCAGTGGGTCCAGGATGCTCAGGCCGCTGCGGCAGAGGAAGAACAGCCCACCACTTTCCCCTTTCCTCCTCCTGGTGGTAGTGCCCAGAGTTCCTCGGCTGCTGGGTCAGGTAGAAAATCCCTGGGGTTTCAGAAAGCCCCATCCACTACCGCTACTTCTGCAGGTGTTTCACACACAAGATCTGATAAAGGTGCCAAGAGCCAAGATGAGGAAAGACCAAGCACCTCTCAGGCACAGGCTAGCACTGATCGTTACCATAGAACCCCTCTAGATGACAAGGCAATTCTATTGGTGCAATTCCTGCTGCGCAAGTATAACATGAGGGAGCCCATAACAAAGGAAGACATGATTAAGCATGTCATCAAAAAGCACAAGGTGCATTTCCCTGAGATCCTCAGGAAAGCCTCTGAGCTGATGGTGCTGGCCTTTGGCATTGATCTGAAGGAAGTCGACCCTACCAGGCACTCCTATGCCCTTATCAGCAAATTGCAGCGCACCAATGATGACACGCTGAGGGGTGAGGAAATCATGCCCCAGACCGGCCTCTTGATGACTGTCCTCTGTGTGATCTTCATGAAGGGCAACTGTGCCACTGAAGAGGATGTGTGGGAAGTGCTTAATGTGATGGGGATATATGCTAATAAGAAGCACTTCGTCTATGGGGATCCCAAGAAGCTCATCACTAAAGTTTGGGTGCAAGAAAAGTACCTCCTGTACCGCCAGGTGTCCAACAGCAATCCTCCACGCTATGAGCTCCTATGGGGTCCAAGAGCCCATGCTGAGACCAGCAAGATGAAAGTCCTTGAATTCTTGGCCAAGATCCATAATACTGTCCCCAGTGCCTTCCCATCCTGGTATGAAGAGGCTTTGCAAGATGAGGAAGAGCGGGCCGGAACCAGAGTTGTAGCTCTGGTTCGTACTGGTGCCCTGGCCACTGGGCCTTCCAGGGTCAATTTTGGCCACCTGTAGTGACACCTGAAACACATTCCTCACTTTGTGTTTGAAGTAGTGTGAGGGCTTAGGTGGTGTTAGCTAGAGGGAACATACTGCATATCGTACATTCTACATGAAAAACTCACAAATTTATCTGTTGAAAGTTATCAAATATTTTTGTTTTTGAAAAGTTTAATTAGCTTCACAAGATATTACATATTTGATGTTGTTTATGAGGTTTAAGAATATGAGTTTCGCTATTTTCTAAAACAAACTGGTAACCTTCCATCTTATTTAGTGATCTAGAACAAGAAAACATAGCATTAGAATAGCCATTTCTTTAGAAATGTGAAAGAAATTAGCAACGAAATAGCTCGAATCAAAAAATAGAGAAAAAAGTAAAAGATGGTCAGTGTTTTGGTTTTCTTTATTCCTTGTACTCTGCTGTTCTATAAAATAAAAGTTACATGCCTGAACTTTTCTTCATTCAAGAATGTACGAGAAAATAAATAATAATAAGTTGCTCACTGGCTGTTTTTTTTTTCTTTTTTATTCTTCAAACATTAAATGAGCATCTGCTCTTTGAAAGGCTCCATAGTAGTATGGGGGGGGGTGGTAAGAAAAAGAAGATGGAGCCATTGCCCATAGAAGGAAGATAGTGAGATAGACAAAAAAGAAGGATGAGGTGGGATAGGAAGGGAAGGTCCAGATGAGAGCAGTCAAATGTAAACATCCTGAAGCGAGACAATTTGGGGCCTTGGGAAACTTCAAATCCTTCAATGGGAGGTAATTTTAAGTTAAGATGGGTGGTGGGTTGGAGGAGGGTGCAAGGGTGATCAGGGTTAGGGAAGGGTGTGAGGGTGGCAGGTCGGGGGAGGGTGTGAGCTGGTATAGGTTGCCAGGTGGTGGGTTTGGAGGGGTGCAGGAGTGGTGGGTCACAGCGGGAGGGTATGAGGTGGTGGAGGGTATGAGGTGGTGGAGGGTGTGAGGTGGTAGGGTGGGGAGGTGCGAGGGTGGTGAGTCATGAGGGAGGTTGTGAGGGTGATGGGTCGTGGGAAGGTGGGAGGATAGTGGGTCAGAGGAGGATGTGAGGGCGATAAGCAACGGGCAGACCCTTGGGTGGTGTGTCTCAGAGTTGAGAAATTAAGCCTCCAATGGATAAATGCTTTTAGCAGTTACTTTGGGATCATGGATAAACCAGACACAAATCTCTACCTGGGTAGTGATGGAAGGTGCCCTATGCTCTGGACCCAATGCAGGTGAACACAGCACACAAACTAGGTTATTTTATCTATATCACCACCAGAGAGTTTCTGATAAATAAGGGTAATACTTCCTTGAGGCTAGATGCCAAGAATGACTGTGCTGTCATTCTTTGCCATGGGCTGGGAGAAACAGAGCCTGCTCCATTCAAACGACATTTAACTAGGTTATCTTGAGTAAAATTTAGCAAACCACCTATAAGAGAGGGTTTGATTTTGGTAGGGGTTAAATGAATAAAAATAGGGGTGATTTGGATCAAAGAGCAGCTGAGAAGGAGGGGAGGAGTTGGTTCTTAACATAAATTTTAGGAGTTTTGAGTTGCATCCAGATGGGGAAGATTCCCCAACATCCAAATTAAATAGTATATCCTCTAAGTGGGATGATTTTCTAGGGTACTTTTTCTTGCTAAGCAGAATTTTTGGCTGACTTAGTGTACAGTAACCTAGAGCACTGCATATTCTCAGACACCTCCTAAATTAAAACAACAAAACAAAAAACAAAAACCAAAAATCTCAGCAGGAAGTTTGGTATTATCTGGGGTCAAAAAAGCCATAGAAATAATTGACATTCTTTAAAGTTTCAATGTACACCAGTCACTGTGCCATGTGCTTCACATACATTGTACACATTCCAACAGTCCTAGAAGAGCACTTATAAAAGAAGACAGCACTTATAAAACTCATTTCATTGAAGAATCTAAGACTCATAGGGTTTGGTAATGTGTTCAGTTTACACAGTGAGTGACAGAGCTGGTACTCAAGCTTTGATCTAATTGCTCTGGAGCCCACACTGTGCCACTCCTTCCAACCTGAGGACTACCTGTTCCTTAATTACTTTCTCTTCTCACTGTCACATGATGTCTCTCAGGCCACGAAAGAAGGACCCTGCAGCCAAAGTACTAAAAGCAGGCCCAAAGAAGGTAAAAGTGAGAATAAGGCACAATTAGGGGATTGTCCCTGGGGTTCATTTCCCTAGGATCTCTTGTCCCCTTGCCCCAGGGTCCCTTGAGAGCTGGTCCTGCCCTGGACTCAGCAAAAGTGTCCGGTCCTGGCACTTTCCTGCATGACAGATCCTTCCCCTGGAGCTTCCCCAGTGGGTCTTCATGTCCAAACTGGGACCTGACCTTCAGGCCAGTTCTCCTCTGGGTCCTCCTCTGGAGGTTTCTCCCTGCTCCTGGAGGGGGAACAGACAGCCCTCAGGCCGTGTCCTCCCCTGATTGAGAGCATTCCAATTCCCTGCAGCTCCTATCCTGCCTCCTGGCCCCCCTCTGACAGCAACTGCCCTTCAGTGTAATTCTGACAGTGACACCTCCTCACCTCCACCCCCCACCTCGGGTGCCTCCACCACATTCACAAAAGTTTTTGTTTTTTATAGTGGCTATAATATCCTGGAGCAAAAATAAATTTACCTGGAAACAGATAAAATCATAAAGAAAGGAGAATTTAAGCTGATGAATTGAGACTGCCCACTGAATTCATACACTGATGAGTGAGCTTAACTAAGTTATCAAAAACCAAAGCCTCCCTCCTACGTGGTGGATGAGGAAGGCCAGAGGAAATCACTGTGTAGAACCCATTGGCAGAGGCTATATTCTAACAGACCCTGCAGTCTTTTCAGGAAGTTATAGTAGTTTTCTATGGCTACAGTAACATATTACCACAAATTTACTGGTTTACAACAGCACATATTTATTATCTCAGTAGGTATTATTATCTACATTTCTGTAGGTGTGAAGGCTGGGATGGCAGCCCAAGTCAAACTTTCAGCTGGCAGGCCTCTCATCATGAATTCCAGGAACAATCTGCTTCCAAGATCATTCAGGTTGTTGGCAGAATCCAGTTCTTTGTGCTAATAAGACTGAGGTATTGTTTTCTTACTGCCATAGTGTCTTCAGGCCTCTCTCTTCAGTCCTTGCATCTAAGCCCATATATTTTGAATCAGCAATAAAACATTGTGTTCTTTTCACTCTTGGAATCTCTCTAACTGCTCCTCCCCCAACTGTGCTGTATCTCTTTTCTATCCACCCAGAAAAAGTTCTCTGCTTATAAGGGCTCATGCCATTAGATTGGCCCTGCTCTGATAATCCAGTATAATACCTTTATTTTAAAGTCGTTTTCATAACCTTACTACATCTGCAAAGTGTAACACAACATACTCACAGGTTCCAGGGATAAGATATGGGTATCTTTGTGGAACAATTATCCAGTCTTCTACAGAGGTAGAAAAGGTCTCCCTGGAAGATGTAACAGCTTTGATAAGAAAAGAAAACCTAACTGACCACCATTTTCCTGATTCTAGTCTGTATCTGCTGCAGGGAAAAATCCTGGTTTTCAGTATGCCCAAAGATCTGTGCAAGTGTTCAGTCGTGTTCATCAAGTGGTGTATAGCAGAAACTCAAAGTTGTGATTTTTGACACTGTAGCAAAAGGAAGAAGCAAAGTGTCAGTGTATTGAGATTAGAGAGGTTATTGAAAAGGTCAGTACAGGAAGGTGCTATAGCAGGAAGAAGGGTGATGCCTCCCTGCATCAGTATTCTTAGAAAATCGGTGTGCTCCTGGGGCTCCTAAGTGGCTCAGTTAAGCATCCGCCTTTGGCTGAGGTCATGATCTCATGGTTCATGAGTTCGAGCCCCGCATCGGGCTCTCTGCTGTCAGCGCAGATTCTACTTCAGATCCTGTGTCCCTCTATCTGCCCCTCCCCTGCTTGCATTCTCTCTCTCTCTCTGTCTCTCAAAAAACATTAACATAAATAAAAAATAACATTTAATAATAAATGAATAAAAATCTGGAGTGTTGCAAGGCAATATTGGCCTTCTCAGAAACTTCTCTGAGAATGAAGAGGACTTGGTACACAAATTCTAAGTGTTATACTTTACTGATCACCTGCTCTGTAACTGTTTGTGGAGAAACTACAAGGGCTCACACACATCATGTTTCCTCTCCTTCCTGGGCTCATGGGCATATATATTGTCCAGTCAACTTAAAGTTAGAAAAGGTTTTGTGACAACCCTTCCCAGTGAAGTATGAACAGAAACAATATTTGTCATCTGCAGACCAAGGCATCTGAGAGTCAGTATGCCACTTCTGTGCTTTCTATCCCATTCACCAGAATTATAACATTCTGTGTTGAGATGTCAATCCACACAGTGTAAGCAGACTGCATTCCTGGTCACCAGACAGCAAAGATCCTGCCAGCCCAGTAGGCCTTATGTGTATGAGAAATCCAACTTTTGTAGTGTTAAGGCAATCAAATTTCAGGTTTCCACCATTACATCCACTAGCGGTTACTTTGTTGTTACACACAGCTATTTCTGTTGTTAAGTCTTTCTTAAACATACTAATTATAAGGGCGCATGGGTGGCTCTGTCGGTTGAGCGACCGACTTCGGCTCAGGTCATGATCTCGCAGTCTGTGGGTTCAAGCCCCACGTTGGGCTCTGTGCTGACGGCTCAGAGCCTGGAGCCTGCTTCACATTATGTGTCTCCCTCTCTCTCTGCCCCTCCCCCACTCATGCTTTGTCTCTCTCTGTCTCAAAAATAAATAAACATTAAAAAAATAAAATAAATAAACATACTAATTATAAAAGAAATGGTGCATATATTCTCGATGCTATAAAATTCTAAAAATATAATTCTGCCTTCTTCCCATGTTTTTTTTTTTTTTTTAATTCAGGCCCTGCTATGCTACAAATGTCCAGATTTCATTATTTCTCATTGCCAAGTAGTATTCCATTGTATATATAAACCACATCTTCTTTATCCATTCGTCAGTTGGTGGACATTTAGACTCTTTCCATGATTTGGCTATTGTTGAAAGTGCTGCTATAAACATTGGGGTACACGTGCCCCTATGCATTAGTACTCCTGTATCTCTTGGGTAAATTCCCAGTAGTGCTATTTCTAGGTCATAGGGTAGTTCTATTTTTAATTTTTTGAGGAATTTCCCACACTGTTTTTGAGAGTGGCTGTACCAGTTTGAATTCCCACCAACATGTAAGAGGGTGCCCGTTTCTCCACATCCTCAACAACATCTATAACTGGAGAGTATTATGCTAAGTGAAACAAGTCAGACAAAGAAAAACAGATACCATATGTTTTCACACATAGGTGGATTTTGGTAAACTTAATAGAAGACCATGGGGGAGGGGAAGGGGAAAAAAAAGTCACAGAGGGAGGGAGGCAAACCATAAGAGACTCTTGAATACTAAGAACAACTTGAGGGTTGATGGGAGGTAGGGGAGAGGGGAAAGTGGGTGATGGGCACTTGTTGGGATGAACACTAGGGGTTGTATGGAAACTAATTTGAAAATACATTATATTTAAAAAATAAAATAAAATAAAATTCAGGCCCTACTAGAAGTAACTGCACACGCACACACACACACACACACACACACACACGCACACACACACAAACTTATGTGCATAATTTTCAAGTTTATTCTAGACTTTTACTTACATATATGTGCCAGAAAAATACACTGTAGGTAACTCCTTTTTCAAATGTCTCCAGTGAACACCAAGACAAACTACTGAGGGATCACAGCAGGGTGGAAACCCCATTCTCACTCCACTTTACCATAAATTTCTATCTGCATTACTTCTGTACCTCACTTGTGAATAATAGGTTCTATCATTCTTGCCAGACCAGAAGTTCTTGAGGGATCATCTGTGCATCCCTCTCCTCTCCATCTCCACCCCTTACATAACAGGTTTTCAACAAACGTGGACTGAGATATAGTTGAAGGAGCAAGGTGTGGGGGTCAGAAGGCAGAGAAGGAATGTTCAGGTGAGGAGCAAAACCAAAGCATGTCTCACTTTGAACCATAGGCTTCTCAGTGGGGGACCAAGAGGCATGAGATCTGTAGCATGAACATGGACATTTTCTTGGAATATACTCATTGAAATACATTCATATAACATTTATTGAGTACTTATTAGATGCTGGAGCCTTTTCTCTGACCTGTATTTTCTAATCGTTTTTTGATGTCTTGCTAAGTAAGGGCAGTAATCATCACCATTTTTTTCATACTAGGAAATTGAGATATAAAGAATTTGTCCAAACTAGAAGGGCAGAATTAAAAGAAAAAATAACTCTTGTGAGTTTTCACAATATATGTATATCAATATGTGTAATGTCCTGCATCTTGTTAGTCTCACTGAACACAAGGAATGCAAAATCTTTCCATGAGAGCATATATAGGTGCACCTAACCTTTTGAAGTATTCTTTACAATTCTAGAGTGTGTATGTGCCATAACGAATGTAACCATTTTCTTCTGATGAACAAAGAAGTTATTTCTCATTTGTTACTATCATTAATATACTTAAATAAACAGTGAACATGGTTCCTGGGCAAATGTGGATGTTTTCTCATAGGAAAGGTAGAAATTGTGTAAATTGGGATAAAGTGGAAAGAGTTTGATGACTGTAGCTCTTTAAATATTTCTGAAATTGCATTCCAATAATGCTGCACCAATTCATATTTTCACAAATTAATTTATGTAAATAAACTCCACTCACTGGCATTTAATTTCATCAATTTTAAATTTTGAGCAATATTTTTGGTGCAATTATATTGTCTCAATTTTGTTTTAATTTGTATTTCCCTGTTTTGTAATGAAGTTGAGCAGAAAATTAAGTTAATCATTCACCCATACAAAGCAGGATTTCTGCAGTGTAGAGTAAGTACTAGGATTCTTCTGGGTGCATAGTTTAAAATTCTATGTCCAGAAGATTTTCCTCTTTCCTTTGAGAACACAGGATTTGTGAGAGTGACCAGGTACCAGGAAATGGGCCTGGACAGGAAAACATCAATAAGTGAGGAATATCAAGAGGACCATGACTGGAGAAAGTAGAGCAACTTCCAGAATCCATGAGAGAGTCCGGGGCAGCTGGCAGTCAGGGACCTGAATGTAAGCTTCAGCAAAAATAGAAAAGGTGCCAGAAGGAGAGAACGTGGAGAATATGGTGGAGAGTACCAGACAGCTGGACAGGCTAGGGAATCTGAATCTTCACTGCCAGCACAAAGTTGTAGAGTGATGTGAGTGGGTAGAGCTGTTGGATGAAGAGACCAGAGGCATGCCCGATAGCCCCCTCACCCCAGAGTGCCCCCTGCCCACCGTCAGGCAGCATATAGCTGACTCCCCCTGTGTCACCCACCAAGTAATGCTACTGATGGAATCTGGGAGAGCTACATCTCTTCACTACTCTAATCGTTCCATGCGTCCTTGCCAGCGTACAAGAGCTGTGAGTGGTCTTGATGCCCGATGAACAAGCCTGATTCTTCCCCTACGCATGTGGCCCTCCTGCCACTGAGATTGAGACTCTGCAAGTGGCTGGGCTTGTTGGTGATTCAGAATGTTTAAAATAGGGCAAGTATTACCAATGAGGGCTGGAAGGAGGTGTGCAGCTGGAAGGAGGTGTGCAGCTGTAAGGAGGGGAACTGGAGGGGGAGTTCGCTGAGGCTCATCACCCCAGGGAAATACTCTGGGAATAAAGGGCTGTGTGTAGACCTGTCTTGATAAATAACCCAGGTATTATGCTCAGCTTCCTGGCTTCTTTGCACACCAGAGGGCAGATGTACTCTGGCTGTGTCTTGTGGTCTTTGTTGCTACCAGATGCTGACTGGAGTAGGAGGTGGGTCCACAGTGGAAACACCTACAGGTGGATGAAGAATGACTGTAGTTGGTGTAGTTTCTTAATAAATTGACAGGCAGTGACAGATATACTGTGGAGTTCAAAGCTATATTTTTTGCGTAGTAACTCCCATTTGACTGAATTAAAATAAAAAATAAATAAAGTCTGTGCTAGCCACTCTCAAAACATCACATAATCTGTAGTAAATATAGTAAAATCTAAAATTTTGAAATAAGGACAGTGGATTGGCCTGTCAAACTCAGGCCAGCAGACAGAGGAATCCTAGGCCCTAACATAAGGAAAGGTGAGGACTCTGAAGATCAGAGGGAACAACCCATTCCAGAACGGAAGATGCCACCACACACAGCCCCATCCCTGTTGTTAGCCTTGGGAAGTTCCAGAAAGGGGTGGATGGAAATGGCTTCCCTTGAATTCTGTCTCTGGTGTCTCAGGGAAATGAGCACCTTGATCTGTGGTGGGCAGTGTAAGGTTAGCAAAAGGAAGAGTCCAATCTCTGCCTGGAGTTTAGACAAGGTCCCTGATTGAGTTTAACAAGAATCCTCACTCTAGGAGACCGTAGACTCCGCAGAATCTCATCCCTGCTTACAGTCCTAGCAAGTTCTGTGCAGGGATTGCCTAAGTAGTGCCCACTGAATTTCCCCACTGGGGACTCAGGAACTTGAGGACATTTGGACCTGGGTGTGGCCTCAAGGCTACAGAGAGTGAGATCCCAGGCAGTAACAGAGTAAAGGTGAGAACTCTGTCTCATTTCTGTGAGAACTGCCCACCCCAACAGATGGGCAGCACAGTGGCCTGCTTCTGCTGTCAGCTCTGGGAGGCCCTGGTATGCTTGTGATGAGGCTCAGAAGTCCTTTCACTTCACCTTCTAGAAACTGGAGAGTGACGTGGGGAGAGCCTCGGTTTAGGGCTAACATGGGGAGGATACCTAGGATCAGTCAGAAGTAAAAATAATTAATTAAACATTTTTTGAAACCCTATGTGACAGAGAACACCACCATTGGGAGACCCCAGGCAAAGTTGGTCAGAATTGGTACAGTGTGATAGCCAGCTTGGGGTCTTAGGGAAGTGAAGGCATTGGTCTGAGGGAGGACCTGTGGGCTCTGTCTGGAATTAAGGTAAAGATCCTGAATTAGATGTGATAGTACTGTCCATCCCAGACTGGGGAAGCTCCTCCCAGACAGTCCTGACCCTAATATCAGCCCGGATAGAACCCAAGCATGAATCAACTGTGATGTAGCAAACTCTGATAAACTTCTAAATTTCCCAAGGGGACTGATGGGTGTGAGGGTGTCAGCTTCAGAGGAGCAGAAGAATGGGTCCCAGGCCCTAACAGGAGTAAAGATAAGGACTCCAAGATCTGAGGGAGCCACTCTTGGCCCCAACAGAACAAAGGAGGCCTCAAAGAGCACCACCCCTACCAACAGACCTGGGAGGTCCCAGGTAGGGATTTAAGAATGTGATGCACCCTGCCTTCTGCCCCTGGACAGAATAACACCAATAGGTTTGGTGTTATTAGGCAGCATCAGGACAGTCAAGAGAGGAGCTCCAGGCCCTGCCTGTAATTAAAGGAAAGACCATGAGTTAGGTGTGAGGGGATCAGCCACTCCAGATTAGACGGGTTCCCAGTCAGTTCTGCCCCTGTTATCCACCCTTATAGAACCTAGCCAGGAAGCATTTGGACATCTGACTACCTTCTAAAGTTCCTCGGAGGGGAACGAGGTACATGAGGTAATTGGAACAGGCTGTCAACTTCCCACTAGCAGAGGGAACATTCCTAGGCTCTAAAGGGAGTAAAGGGAAGAACTCTGAGTGACATCTGAGGGAACCACCCACTCCAGAACACAGGGGACTTGCTGGAACCCTGCCCATACTTTGTATTCCAGAGGCTGGAGGTTAGATTGGATTAACGTAAGGCATCCTGACTTCTGTATCTGCTGTCTCAGGGGCAGTGGATACTTTAGACTAGGAGGAGGTAGGTGTTAGGTTAGGGGAGGGAGGAGCTCCCAGGCCCTGCCACAGTGTAGTGAAGACACTGAATGAGGTCTAAGGGAAAAACCCACTCCCAACAAAGGATACCTCACAAAGCCCCACCACTGAGGTCAGCCTTGGGAGGCCTTGGTAAGGATGTGAGGCTGAGGTCCCCCTCACACCCTTGGGCAGTCAGGAAGATGAAATCTGGTCTGAACGGGCAGCTTCATTGTCATTAAAAGGAGGAATCCACGATTTTCCAGCTTGAGTGAGGAGTGAGAACCCTAATTACTCTAGAATGGAAAGGATCCCCCAGAGCTCTGCCTGTGCTTTCTTCCCTGTGCATTCCCGGGCAGGTGTAGTAAGAGGAAGTTCCCCTCAGTTCCTCCTCTGAGGTCTCAGAGTGATGAGGGCTTTGAGATGAGCATTCAGCCTCTGAAAAGCAGAGCATAGGGACCCCAGGTCCTGTCCAAAGTGAGGTGATGACCCTTAATGTGAACTGAAATGCTCCCTAACTCAAAGCAACTGCTCTAAGCCCCAGTGAGTTCCAGATGAATCTATAGGTAGGAACTAAGGTCCACAGGGTCCTCAGGGAAGAGGCAATCAGAGAATAGGAGCCTTGTGGGTTTCTTGCGTAGTGCCCTCAAGGAAACCTGCAGAGTTGACCTTCAATAAAGCCAAGGTTGTATTTCTTTGTTGAAGTGGCCGAACAATGTCATCCTTTCCCTTTCAGATCACTGAGTCCTCTGCCCATTTGTCTGCTGCCTTTGTCAAAAGTCATCATGCCTCGGGGTCAGAAGAGTAAGCTTCGTGCCCGTGAGAAACGCCGCCAGGCTCCAGAAGAGCCCCAGGATCTGGTGAGTGCTCAGGCCACCACAGCAGTGGGTGGAGTTTTCCACTCCCTTTGCTCTCCTCATTTCAACAGCTCACCTGGGTCATACCACACCTCCCTGGAGCCTCAGAGAGCCACAGCCACCACCACTACTGCCGTGGCTGTTTCACACACAAGATCTAATGAAGGAGCCAACAACCAAGGGGAGGAAAGGCCAAGATCCTCCCAGGCCCATACCACCACTGTGCCCTTTCAGAGAAACCCTCTAGATGAGAAGGTAGTTGTGTTGGTGCATTACCTGCTGGACAAGTATAAAAAGAAAGAGCTCATTACTAAGGCAGGAATGCTGAAAAATGTAATCCAAATGTATAGGAACCAGTTCCATGAGATCCTCAAGAGAGCCTCTGAGCACTTGGAGCTGGTTTTTGGTCTTGACTTGAAGGAAGTAGATCCCAACCGGCACATCTATGTCCTTGTGAACAAACTGGAACCAAGTTACGATGCAGGACTGAGTGATTACGGTGGTGTGCCCAAGACAGGCTTGTTGATGACTATTCTGGGTGTGATCTTCACAAAGTGCAACTGTGCCAATGAGGAACAAGTCTGGCAAACACTGAATGTGATGGGTTTATACGAGGGGAAACAGCACTTCATCTTCGGGGAGCCCAGGAAGCTCATCACCAAGGATTTTGTGAAAGAAAAGTACCTGGAGTACCGGCAGGTGCCCAACAGCGACCCTCCACGCTATGAGTTCTTGTGGGGCCCGAGAGCCCATGCTGAGACCAGCAAGATGAAAGTCCTGGAGTTTCTAGCCAAAGTTCATGATACCGTCCCTAGTGCTTTCCCAGGCTGGTATGAAGAAGCTTTGCAAGATGAGGAAGAAAGAACCCAAGCTAGAGCTGCAGCCAGGGCTCATACCGCTGCCATGGCCAGTGCACGTGCCAGTGCCATGACCAGTGCACATTCCAAGGCCTCGACCAGGGCCAAAACCAGTGTGCACACCAAGGCCATGCCAGCAGCTCCTCCCACCCCTAAATAAAGTCTGAGGCAGATTCTTCTCTTTGTTGTTAAAAAGTCTATATTTTAAGGAGTAGAGGATCAGGGTGGGGCTGGAGAAAACAGTATATAATGTATTTGTGTTTCTGTTCTATGTGGTAACCTGGATAATTTTTAAAAATATTGTTCCTTTTCATAGAAGGTTTAAGTAGCTTCATAAGCCAAATTTATGAATGATATTGCTCAAATATTTATTGCTGTGAATGAGACTCAAGAGTTAAGAGCTTTGTTATTTTGTAAATTTGGAAAACTTACATCCTATTTAGTAACCTGGAACAAGATAACATGGCAGTAGATGAGGCATTTCCTTGGAAGTGTGAAAAAACTCAGTAGTGTAATAGTTGGGATCAGGAAATGGAGAAATAGATAAAAGATGATAATTTCTTAGTTTCATTTATCACTTTTAGTCTGTTGTTTTGTAACAATATAAATAAACACATATAAATACACTTGGATATATTTAGTTTATCCAGACCCTGAGCTGTCAGCAGAGAGCCCGATGCAGGGCTCAAATCCATGAACCGCAAGATCATGACCTGAGTCTAAGTGAGATGCTTAACCGACTGAGCCACCCAGGTGCCCTATGTCATAATAAATTCTACCTGTTTCTCAGAGGCCCATTTTATTTCTCCATTCATAATTGAGCATCTACTCTTCATAAAGCTCCATGTTAGTGTTGGGAATGCTAACATGAATAAGAACGATCCCTGCCCACAGAATTTTGAAGTCACAGAGCAGCTATGATGTAAGGGATATTGTGAGATACTCCCTATGACAAAAAAGACAAATCAAAAGATGGTGTGAGGACATGGAGGTTTTAGGTGTGAGCACTCAAATTTAAAAGCCCTGAGGGAAGGAGGTTTGAGTCCTTGGAAAACTGCAAGTTCTTCAGGGTGAGGTACTTTGAACTAAGGTGTGTGGTGGGTCAGATGAGTTTGTCTGAGTGGTGAGCAGGGTCCCAAACCTCAAATTATGGAGACTGGACACCTGGAATACAAAAGCACTTTTAGTACTTAAAGATCATAGATAAAGCAGAGAGAAAACTTCACCTGGGGCAGGAATAGAAGAGGTGCTATGCTCTTGTCTCTGTGCAGAATAACACAGTGCACAAAATAGGCAATTTGTGCATGTCATATTAAAAGAGTGGTTGTGATACTCACAGGAGGTAGAATGCTCGGAAGTCCCTGTGCTGGCGATCTTTGCCCTGGGATGGGAGAGGCATAGCCCATCCACTAAATGAGCATTTTTTTCTTGAAAGAGAGAGAGAGAGAGAGAGGGAGAGAGAGAAGCAGGGCTCACACAAAGTGGGGCTCGTGTTTTACTTGAAGCAGGGCTCCTGTTCAGCTGAAGCAGGGCTCATGCTCACCAGATGTGGGGCTCGTGTTCACCTGAAGCAAGGCTTGTGGTCACAAAGCAGGGCACGAGCTCACCAGATGAGGGACTCAAACTCAGGAATACTGAGATCATGATCTGAGCTGAGGTCAGATGCTTAACTACTGAGCCACCCAGGTGCCCTAATTGGGCATTTTAATTAGGTTATCTGGAATGTAATTTGGTAAACTCTCAGCTACAATTCTATTTGTGATGGGGGTGAAATAATTGCAAATACAAGTGTTTCGGATGGAAGGGAGAGATGGAAACAGACTTTAATACAAATTCCAGGAGTTTTGAGTTGTATCAAACTGAGGAAGATTTGGCCACAACAACAATAAATAACATATCCTCAAAAAAGTTATACAGCAAGTGACTTAATTTAACTTTCTAAGCATCATATTGGCTGATTTCTTGTGCCATGTCTTGGAGGTCTATGAATTCACTGAAATTTCCTGGACTAAAAAAAAAAAAAATCCCAGAGGGGAGGGTGGTAGGTTTTAGGGTGAAAATAATAGTAGTAGTAATAACTGAAATTTATCAAAATCTAATACATGCCAGACACTATGCCAGAGTCTTCCTTAAGTTAGACATATTCTACCTTTCCCCCTTACAAGATATATGTAAGCCAAGGACAAGATGGCTGCTTATAAAACCCAGTTCACAGATGAAAGCTTATGTAACTGAAATTTTCCTGAGTTCACCTGGCTTGTAAGTGACAGGTCTGGGACTAAGAGCCCTGGTCTGGTTTCTTCTAGAACACACACTGTTTGGCTTCTCCTTGCCTGAGGTGGACCTGTGTCTCTTCATTTCTCTGCTCCCTACTCTTATGTCTCCCAGGAAGTAAAAGGAAGCAAGCTGCAGCCAATGCATTAAATTCAGATGGATTAATAAGGCGAATTAAACATCATGTGGGGAATATCTCTGGGTTGCAACTGCCCCTAGCCACAGGGTTCTTTTAAAGCTGACTCTGTCCAGTGCTAGGACATGGGGCCAGCACCAGCATGTTCCCAGTTACATGACTCCTGCCCTGGGTTTTCCCCATTGTGCCCTGGTGTCCAAATCTGAATCTTGACCTGCTGTCCAGTTCTCCCCTGAATCCTTTCTTAAGACTGCACTCTGTTCCCAGTGGAGAAAAAACGACAACAACGACAACAACAACCCAGAATCACCTTCCTTTTCCCTGACTTAGAGCATTCCGATTCACTGCAGACAATTCATGTAAGTCCCATCCCTGACCATGGAACCCCTCTGCTAAAAACAGCCCAGTCTCTGTGGTCGTTTACTTTGGCAGTGACATTTAGATGTTTGCTCATCTGATCTGGGAGCTGCCAGCACACCCTCAAAGTATTTTCCAAATCAGCTTCTGAGGTAGAATGTGATTTGGCAAAGAATCTACGGATTCTTGAAAGACAGTCCTGAAATAAGAGAGGAGATTTCAGAAAGCAGATGAGAAATCTGGTGACTTATCTGAGACTGGCCACTGAATGCACACACTGATTAGTGAGCCTAACTCAGTCATGAAGAACCAAAAGTCTCTTTCCCTAAGCAGTAGATGAGGAGGGACGGGGGAAATCACTGTGTAGCAACCATTAGCACGGGCTCAATTCGAACAGACCCTGTATTCCTTCCAAGAGGCTGTACTAGTATTCCACAACTGCCATAACAAATTACCACAAATTTAGCAGATTACAGCAGCACACGTTTATTATCTCACAAGTCTGTGGGTGATAAATCCAAGTTGCTTCTGTTGAATTCCCTCTTCTGGGTTTCACAAGGCCCAAGTCAAACTTTCAGCTGGCAGGCCTCTCATCCTGAGTTCTGGGAAGAATATCCTTCCAATATCATTCAGGCTGTTGGCCCAATCCAGTTCTTTGTGGTAATAAGACTGAGGCCCTGTTTTCCCACTGTCAGCTGGAGCTGACATAGTTTCTCCAGGCCTCTCTCCAGTCCTTGCATCTGAGCCCATATATATTTTTCAAACTTTATTTATTTTTATTTTAGAGAGGGAGAGTGTGGGAGCAGGGGAGAGAGAGGCAAAGGGAGAGAGAATCTTAAGCAGGCTCCAAATTCAGCACAGGGCCTGACATGGGTCTCCATGTTACGACCCAGGGATCATGACCTAAGCTGAAATCAAGAGCTGGACACTCAACCAACTGAACCACCCAGGCGTGACTGAGCCCGTATATTTTGAATCAGCAATAAAACATTGTGTTCTTCTCACGCTTGGAATCTCTCTAACTGCTCCTCCCCCAACTGTGCTGTATCTCTTTTCTATCTACCCAGAAAAAGTTCTCTGCTTATAAGGGCTCATGCCATTAGATTGGCCCTGCTCTGATAATCCAGTATAATACCTTTATTTTAAAGTCGTTTTCATAACCTTACTACATCTGCAAAGTGTAACACAACATACTCACAGGTTCCAGGGATAAGATATGGGTATCTTTGTGGAACAATTATCCAGTCTTCTACAGAGGTAGAAAAGGTCTCCCCGGAAGATGTAACAGCTTTGATAAGAAAAGAAAACCTAACTGACCACCATTTTCCTGATTCTAGTCTGTATCTGCTGCAGGGAAAAATCCTGGTTTTCAGTATGCCCAAAGATCTGTGCAAGTGTTCAGTCGTGTTCATCAAGTGGTGTATAGCAGAAACTCAAAGTTGTGATTTTTGACACTGTAGCAAAAGGAAGAAGCAAAGTGTCAGTGTATTGAGATTAGAGAGGTTATTGAAAAGGTCAGTACAGGAAGGTGCTATAGCAGGAAGAAGGGTGACGCCTCCCTGCTAAGATATCCAGTGTTCTTTAGAAAACTGGTATGTTCCTATATTTGAACACCTGTTCACATAGTAGGCACTTAGAAAAATTTGGAGTGTTGCAAGGCAATATTGGCCTTCTCAGAAACTTCTCCAAGAATGAAGAGGCTTTTGTCATACAAATTCTAAGTGTTATATGTTACTGACGACTTGCTCTGCAACTATTCATAGAGAGACTGTATGTGCTCTTCCACAGGTGTCTTGCCCTCTTTCCTGGGCTCATGGGCTATACTATATCATCAGATGCACTTGTATTAGAAAAGGTTTGGTGACTATCCTTGCCCCTCAAATATTAACAGAAGCAATGTTTGTCATCTGCAGACCAACACATTTGAGGGTCAGTAAGCTACCTCCATGCTTTCTGTTCAATGAACAGTAAACACGCAGAGCTTGTATTGAGATGTGGAGACACAGGATGGGAGCAACCTGGATCCTGGCATCACCTGACAGCAGAGGTATTGCCTACCTTTGTCAGATTTTATGTACATGAGGAATAAACATACATAGTGTTAAGTCATTCAGATATCAGGCTTCTTTCATTACATCAGGTAGCAGTTACGTCATGTGAATAATACAAGGCTACTTTTTCTGTTGGTAGCCTTTCTTAAATATACCAATTACAAAAAAATAGGGTACATACTTTTGATGCTAAAGAAATTCTAAAAACATGGATAAATCAAAAATCCCATTCCTTACTCTATGCTCCAAAATTCAGCCCTCCTCAGAAGTAATCGCAATTTTAAAATGTTGTACCTATCATATTAAAATATAGTCTGGGCTTTTTCTTACATAGATGTCCTAGAAAAATATAATTTGGGTTTTTTTAATGTATTTGAATAATGATGCACATATTGTTTTGCCTCTTGCCTTGCACCTAATAAAATGAATGCAGGATCTTTCTGTGAAAGCACATAGAGATCCACCTCACTCTTAACTACTGCCAAGAATTCTAAAGTGCAGATGTACCATAATTAATTTAATCATTCTCATCCTGATGGACATAGAAGTTCTTTCCCATTTGTCGCTATAACTAATAGAACTGATATCAACATCATTAAATATAAATTATTAGGTGAACATTGGATTAAAGTGGAAGCAGTATGGTGACTGCAAATTTTTATGAGTATTATTATATTCTGTTTCAATAATGCTGTATGAATTTATATTCTCACATATTAATTAATATTACTTAATATTAATGTATGTAAATATCCCACACTCTCACAAGTATTTTAATTGATCAATTTTAAATGCTGATCAATCTTTTGTGTCAAAATATATTCTCACTGTTATTTTATTTGGTATTTCCATGTTTTCTAATTATGTTATTCAAAAATGAATTCTTCATTAATTCCTTATCCATAGTAAGCATGATTTTTGCAAGGTATCTTGAGTACTAGGATATCTATGGGGGAGTGTTTTAAAATTCTAGGTCAGTAAGATTTTTTCCATTACTGTAAGAAGCAAGGATTTGGTAAGAATGACAGAGTCTCAGGAAATATTCTAGATTGGATGCTGTCAGCCAGTGAAGAGTATCAGGAGGTCTGGAAAGCAAAGAAATTTCTAGAGTCCATGAGAGAGACCACATACTAAATGAAGCCCAGATAGCCTATGCCAGGCTGGCAGTCTGGGTTTTGAATTTAGGCTCAGCATATAAGGGAAAAGGGACCAGAAGGAGAGAACATGTGGAGTCTTGAAGGGTCCTGGACAACTTCTAGGAAAAGGCTTGGAATATCTACGAATTGTTATTACCAGTCTAAAGTTGCACAGCAATCTGAGTGGGCAGATGTATTGGATAAAGGACCAGATGCATGCCTGATATCCCTCCTTACCTTAGAATCCCCCCTGCCCACTGTCAGGCAGAATATAGCGAGCTTCTAGCATCCCCCAGTGATAATATTAATGAATTTTGGGAAGCCTATATTTCCTCACTACTTTCGTGGTTCCGTGCATCCTTGCCAGTGTACCAGGGCTAAGAGCTGTCTTGATGCCTGATAAGGAAGGTTATTTCTTATTCTGTGTATAGTGCCCTTCCAACACTGAAGTTGGGGGTAGATCATTAAGAAATGATCTAGATGCTAACTCAACTTAGCCTACCTCCCTTGTTTCCTGGGTTCTTCGCAGCCATTGCACAAATGTCCTATGGCTCTGTTTGCTGGTATATGTTGCCACCATATACTTGCTAGGGTAGAGGGCTGACTCCAGGTGTGTAAACCTTTTACAGAATGGATGGAGAGAATCATTTCTGATAGTGCAGTTCCTTGTTAACTTGACTGCAGGTGATGGTGATATGTGGTGTTCAAAGTTCTTTATAATTGTAATAACTCTGGCTTGACTGAATTAAAAAAAATAAAATTCTATCAGCTATTCTCAACATTTTCACATGATCTGTAGCAATATTATTACCTTTCAATGAAAGGTGATGTCATTGGACCAGTGTGTCAATCTCAGGCCAGCAGAAGGATCCCATCCCAGGCTGAACAGAAGTGAAAGTGAGAAGCAGCAAGAAAGTCTGGAGGAACTGCCTAAGAGAGAACAGAATGCCTCACACAGAGCCTTCCTCCTGCTATCTGACTGCCTTAGGAGCACTGGGTATGGTTGTTAAATGCAGGCACTGCTTCACTGCATCCTCTTGAGATTGGAGTTTGGGGTTGAAACCTAGGAGGGGGGTAGGTATTTGGCTTTGATATAAGGCTGGCCATCCCAGCAGAAGTGGGAGTCCCTGGTCCATCTACAAGTCGAGTTTAGAAATCTGACTGAGGACTGAGGATATTTCCTCCTGCAAAACAGAGAGACCAGCTTAGAGCCCCGACCCTGCTGTCAACCCAGCAGGCCCTACACAGGATCTCAGGAATTGACTTCCCTTTACTTCTGCCTCTGTGTCTCGGGGTAGTGAAGGCTTTATTATGAGTGCAGAGGACCCTGGTCAGCAGGTGGAAGAGGAGCCCAGGCCCTGCCAGGAGGTAAGGTGAAGACCCTGAGTGATGTTTGAGGGGACCACTCACCCTGGATTAAGGCTATCCCACAGAATACCAAGGGCTTTCAGCCCTAGTATACCCAGGCAGGGACCACCTGATTTCACACCTCTAAACTGTCCCTGTGGATTTCTGGCTGCTGTGAGTATTAGACCAGGGTATTAACCTCAGGCCAGTAGAGGGAAGGGGTTCAGGCCCTAAGAGAAGTGAAGACAAGAACTCCGAGTGAAGTCTAAGGGAACCACCCACAGCATAACAGAGGGATCTCCACAGAGCCCCATCCCTGCCGTTAGTACTGGTAGGCCCCAGGCAGTGTTGCTGAATGGGAGAATTGGACATTGGTGGACAGGTAAGTACACCACAATTGCAGTATTCATGTTTATTTAAAATCATTTACCTTAAAATAGTCTTACAAAAAATAAACTAAAATAAAATAAATTTACAAATTAAAATAGTTGTATATTTATAGAAAAGTTGCAAAGAAAGTATAGAGAGTTCCCTTATACCTAGCACTCACTCTCCCGTATTGTTAATATCTTATATTAATATGATACATTTGGCACAAATAATGAACAAATATCCACACATTATGATTAATTAAAGTCTATACTTCGCTCAGATTTACTTTATTTTTTCCCTAACATCCTTTTTCTGGCCGAAGATCCTATTCATGATATCACCTTGCATTTGAGCATCATTTCTCCTAGGCTCTTCTAGGTTGTGACAGATTCTCACTTTCCTTATTTTTTATGACCTTGACAGTTTGGGGAAGGTATTTTGTAGTGTCCCTCAACAGGGATGTGTTTGGTGTTTTTCTCATGATTAGACTGGCACTATAGGTTCTTGGGAGGAAGTTCTCAGGACTTACAGCGCTATTTTCATTACATTCCATCAAGGGTGCATACTATAAACATGATTTAACTGATGATATCACCTGATCAGCTACCTAAGGCAGTATTTGTCAAGTTTCTCTCCTGTAAAGTTCCTCTTTTCCCCTTCTTTTAATATAGTACTCAGGGGAAAAAGTCAGGTATACAGCCTAAAATTAAGGAGTGGTGGGGAACTGTGCTCCATCTCCTTGAGGGTAGAGTAGGTACATAAATTATTTGCAAATATTCTATACAAGGATTTTTCCATTATACCTGATTTATTTATTCATTCAGTCACTTATTTAGAGCATTATGGATTCATGGATATTTATTTTATACTTAGGTCATAACCCAGTATTAGGTTATTTATTTTCCTGTTTAAATTATTCCATTACTACTAGAATCTTAGTACACTCTACTAAGCCCCCTTAAAAGACAAAGCTAGGAGAATGTTTGCATACTAGTCCATGTATGCACATGTATCTATAATTTCTATATTTCTCCATCGGTAGCTATATTAAGCTAAACATGAGTCATGCTGATGTCTCGAACTCTAACCTTGTGTCACATTATTCATTCTAGCCTTCTCCCTTTGCTTATCTTTGTGAGAAAATTGGCTCCAACTATCCACCATTCATATACTTATTTATTCAATCCCAGTAAACATGTATATCGATTTCACATTATTAGCCCATACCTTTCTGAGAAACTTTACTAACTAGAATACAGTTCCTTGTTCTTTAGTCATACATTATCCACTCATTTTCAAAGTTACTTAGGTCAGCACCTCTTTTCCTTCATCCTCTTCACTCATTATTTCATACATTTGTAATACAGCTAGAATTATTTGGCCACAGTCTGTATTCCATCCTGGGACACCCAGGTCTCTGAATTGATTTTCATTTGCATACATTAAGGTTCACTCTTTGTGCTATCATATTCTTTGAGATTTGAAAAATGCATAGTGTCACATATCCATCATTAGAGTATCATACAGGATAGTTTCACCATCCTAAATAATCCCCTGTGCTCCAATTTTTCAACCACTCCCTCCCTGCTGCAAAACAAAAACAAAAACAAAAAACAATGACAAAAATATGTCTAGAAACCAGTGATCTGTCTTTTGTCTCTTTAGTTGTGTCTTTTCTATCATGTCATATAAATGGAATCAAACAGTATGTGGACTGGCTTCTTCGGCCTAGCAACATGCATTTAAGAGTCATCCATGTTAGGGGCACCTGGGTGGCTCAGTCAGTTAAGCATCCAACTTTGGCTCAGGTCATGATCTCACAGTTTGCAAGTTTGAGCCCTACATTAGACTCTGTGCTGACAGCTCAGAGTCTGGAACCTGCTTCAGATGCTGTCTCTCTCTCTCTCTCTCTCTCTCTCTCTCTCTCTCTCTCTCTCCCTCCCTCCCTCTCTCTCTTTCTCTATCTCTGTCCCTCCCCTGCTCACACTCTGTCTCTCTCTCTCCCCCTCTAAAATAAATAAAATTTTAAAAAATCTAAAAGAGTCATTCATGTTATCTCCTAAATTGATAATTTATTACTTTTTATTGTTGAAGAATATTCCATTGTATGTGCCACAGATTATTCACTCATCTATTAAAGACATCTTGGTTTTTGGTGATTATAAATAATGCCACTATAAGCATTTATGTGCAGTTATTTGTGTTGAGATGTTTTCAAGTCAGTTGGAAAAATATCTAGGAATGCAATTTCTGGATCACATAACAAGACAATGTTTATACAAAAACTGCCACTGTTTCCAAAATGGCTGCACCATTTTTCATTTTCAACATACTGTGTGAGAAATCCAACTGCATCCTTGCTAATGGTGTTCTTGGGTATTCCTTGGATTGTGAATGCATAGCTTCAGTCTCTGCCTCCATACCTGTCTTCACATGGCCTTCCCTTCTGAATGCTTCTGTCTCAATTCTCCCTCCGTCTTTTTCTTTTAAGACCTATCTTTGGAAACATGGCCCACCCTAAATTCGGATGATCACATATTAAGATCCTTCACTTAATTACATCTGCAAAGACTTTTTCCAAAAAAGATCACATTCACAAGTTCCAAGGATTAGTAAACACATCTTTTTCATTTTTTTACCATTATCATTTTTAAAGCTTATGTATTTATTTTGGAGAGAGAGTCGGAGAGGGGCAGAGAGAGTAGAGAGAGAGAGACTCCCAAGCAGGCTCTGCACTGTCAGCACAGAGCCCAATGTGGGGCTTGAACTCACAAGCCATGAGATCATGACCTGAACTGAAATCAAGAGTCAGATGCTAACGAACTGAGGCACCAGGCTCCCCAGACGTATCTTTTTAGAGACACCATTCAAACAACTACAGGTTGCTTGTTTTATAATTGTCGAGTTTTAAGAGTTCTTTGTACATTCAGATACAAGTCATTTATTAGATGTGTGATAGACAAATATTTACAGCTTGTTTTTTCACTCTGTTAACAGAGTATTTCACAGAGCAAAACTTTCTAACGAAGTCCAACTTACCATTTTTCTTTTATTGATTGCGCTTTTGGCACTGTGTCTAAAACTAATCATCACACCCAAAGTCACAGATTTTCTCCTGTGTTTTCCTCTAGAAGTTGCATAGTTTTGCAGTTTACATTTAGGTCTATAATCTATTTTGAGATAGTTTTTGTGTAAAGTGTGAGGTTTGTGTCTAAGTATCTAAGTTTGTTTTTCTCCCATATAGACATTGAATTGTTCTAGCACTATTTGCTGAAAAAATATTCTTTTTCATTTGTTTGCCTTTGCACCTTTGTCAAAATTTAGTTGACTATATATTTGTGTGGGTCTATTTTGGGGCTCTCAATTCCTTGTTCCAATGATCTAATTGGATATTTTTTTTCAGCAACACTATGGTGCTGTCTTGATTGCTACAGCTTTATATTGAGTCTTGAAATAGGATGGTGGGAGTCTTCAAACTTCATTATTCTTTTTCAGTATTGTTTTTGCTATTCTAGGACCTTTGCCACTCCCTATAAATGTTAGAATCAATTTGTTGATATCTATAAAGAGTTGCTGAAATTTTGACTGAGATTTGCCTTAAATCTATAGACCAAGTTAGAAATAATTGACATCTTTTTTTAAAAATATAATTTATTGTCAAGTTAGTTAACATACAGTGTATACAGTGTGCTCTTGGCTTCAGGGGTAGATTCCCGTGATTCATTGCTTCCATACAACACTCAGTGCTCATTCCAATAAGTGCCCTCCTTAACACCTATCACCCATTTTCCCCTCTCCACCCCCAACAACCCTCAGTTGGTTCTCTGTATTTAAGAGTCTCTTATGGTTTGCCTCCCTCTCTGTTTGAAACAAATTTCCCCCTTCCCTTCCACCATGGTCTTCTGTTAAGTTTCTCAAGTTCCACTTATGAGTGAAGACATATGATATCTTTCTTTCTCTGACTGACTTATTTCACTGAGCATAATATCCTTCCAGTTCCATCCACATCGTTGCAAACGGCATGATTTCATTCTTCCTCATTGCCAAGTAGTATTCTATTGTATATATAAACCACATTTTCTTTATCCATTCATCAGTTGATGGACATTTGGGCTCTTTCCATAATTTGACTATTGTTGAAAGTGCTGCTATAAACATAGGGTACATGTGCCCCTATGAATCAGCACTCATGTATCCTTTGGATAATTTCCTAGTAGTGCTATTACTAATATAATAATAGCAATTAATATTGCTATTAATTTTTTTGAGGAACCTCCACACTGCTTTCCAGAGTGGCTGAACAAGTTTGCCTTCCCACCAACAGTGCAAGAAGGTTCCCGTTTCTCCACATCCTTGCCAACATCTGTTGTTTTCTGAATTGTTAATTTTGGCCATTCTGACTGGTATGAGGTAGTATCTCAATGTGGTTTTGATTTGTATTTCCCTGATGATGAAGGATGTTGAAAATCTTTTCATGTATCTGTTGGTTATCTCGATGCTTTCTTTGGAAAAATCTATAAAGAACTTACCAAACTCAACGCCTGAAAAACAAATAATCCAGTGAAGAAACGGGCAGAAATAATTGACATCTTAATAACAGTGAGTCTACCAATTCGTGAACAGGGATTAATTTTTCCTGTTGTTTAGATCCTCTTTGGTAAGTGCTTTATAGTTTTCTGCAAATGGATTGGGTATATATTTTGTTAGATTTATCTAAGCATTTCATTTTTGTTTAATTGTAAATGTTTTTGCCTTTTAAAGTTCTAATTTCAATTGTTTATTGATGGTATATAGTAAAGCAATTATTCTTGGTTAGTAGTTCCAGGAGGTTTTCTTTGCAAATTCTCTTTACATAGACAATCATTTCCTCTGCAAAACTTAAAATTTTTATTTATCTCTTTTCTATATGTATACCTTTTATTTATTTGTTATTTCTTCTCTTGCACTAAATATGACTTGCATTATGATATTAAATAGGAGTAATGAGAAGATATCCTTGTGTCATTTCCAATCTTAGGGTGAAAGCATTCACTCTCAGATCATTAGCTATAATGTTAGCTATAGGTTTTCTAACACACTCTTTATCAAATTCAGGAAATTTCCTTCTAATCCTAGCTTTTAAAGTTTTTATCATAGGGGCATCTGGGTAACTCAGTCAGTTAAAAGTCCAACTCTTGATACAGCTCAGGTCATGATCTCACAGTTTGTAAGATTAAGCCCCACATCAGGCTCTGTGCTGAGAGCCTGGAGGATGCTTGGGATTCTCTCTTTCTCGCTCTCTCTCTCTCTCAAAACAAATAAACATAAAAAATAAAGTTTTTATCATAAATGGATATTAAAATTTTCAAATTATTTTTTACATCTACTGATATGGTCACATTTATTTTATTATTCGGTCTGTTATATGATGAAGATACTAATCAATTTACAAATGTTGAATTAGGTTTAAATTTTGGAAATGAGCCCCTCTTGTTAATGATGTATCATTCTTTTTACATACTGCTGGATTCTATTTGTTATTATTCTGTTAAGGATTTGTCCTTGTCTATGTTCATGAGAGATATTTGTCTGTACTTCTCTTTTCTAGTAATGTATCTGGTTTTGGACTTAGAATGCTATTAGTCTACTAAAAAGAATTGGGAATATTTCCTTCTCTCTTCTATTTTCTGAAAAAGATTACAGATTATTTTTCTTATTTTGTCCTTAAATGTTTGATGTAATTCACCAGTGAAAGTATCTGGGCCTAGTCATTCCTTTTTTTGGAAGATTTTAAACTATTATTTAAACTTCTTTAATAGATATAAGGCTCTTCACATCTGTTTCAACTTAAATGCGTTTGTTAGTTTGTGACTTGCAAGGAATTGATCCATTTGATTGTTCTCAAATTTGTACAGATAGAGTTGTTTATACTATTCCATTTTTATCCTTTCAATGTCTCTGGAATCAGTACTGGTGACCCCTCTTTCATTCCTGATATTGGTAGTTTAGATCTTCTCTCTCTTTTTTTTCTTGGTTATTCTAGCTAGAGACTTACCAATTTTACTGATGTCATTGAGGATTGTATGGATTTTCTGTTTTCCTGTTTTAAATTTCATTCATTTATGGTCTATTTAAAAAAAGTTTTTTAAGTTTATTTATTTATTTTGAGACAGAAAGAGAGAGAGAAAGAGTGGGGGAGGGTCAGAGAGAGAGGGAGAGAGTAAGCATCCCAAGCAGGCTCTGCACTGTTAGCACAGAGCCCTACCCAGGGCTCCAACTCATCAATCATGATGAGTCTCTGAGAGATCATGACCTGAATCTCAAGCAAAAGTCTGATGTTTAATCAACTGAGCCACCCAGGAGCTCCTGCAATCTATTTTTTTTATTATTATTATTCCCTTTCTTCTGCTCATTTTAGGTATAATTCGCTCTTTTTTCTTTAGTCTCCTGAGGGGGGAAACTTAGGTAATTTACTTTAGAACTTTCCTTTTTTTTTTTTTTCTAGTATATGAATTTAATCCTCTAAATCTCTCCGTAAGCACTAGTTTAGTAGCAATCTACAGATTTTGGTAATTTGTATTTTCATTTATTTCTAAATATTTTGAAATTTCTCTTGAGATTTCTTCTTTGACTTATGGGTTATCTAGAAGTTGTTAAAATTTGCAAATATTTGGGAACTTTCCACCTACATTTCTGTTATTGATTTCTAATGTAATCCTGTTGTGACACGAGAACATATTTTGTTTGGTTTCTATTCTTTTAAGTTTGTTAAGATTTGTTTAATCGTGTTTTATGGATGAAAGTATGGATGAAAATGTGGTCTATCTTGGTGAATGTAACATGTGAGGTTGAGAAGAATGTGTATTCTGCTGTTGTTAGATGAAATACTTTATCATTTCAATTAGATTGTTAGTATTGCTCATGCCATCTATATCTTTAATGATTTTCCGACTGCTTCATCTATCAATTACTGCTAGAGGAGTAGTGATGTCTGTCAACTACTTAATTCAATCAGTTTGCCTCATATATTGTTAGGCTCTTTTGTTAGGTGCATACATGTTTAGGACTGTAATACTTTCTTAGATATTCGATCCTTTTATCATCACATAATGTGTCTCCTCATCCTTGATACTATTCCTTGTTCTGAAATCTTTGACTGAAATTTGTATAGCTACTTTGTTGTGCCCAAATTCTGGATCCCAAGAAGACCGCCGGGGAGTCGGGACTGATGCAAACGCAAAGGGTCTTTATTCGAAGCTCGAGCTCGGACTCTTGCACCTCCCAACGCAGCGGTGCAGTGGCAAGACCCCTGAGCCAGGTTTACACAGGCTTTTTATCAGGGTTCGAGTACACTTTTTGGGTGGGAATGGGGATCCTTTGAATTGATTGATTGGCATTTTCGCGGGCTAGTTTCTGATTGAGTATTTCATATTTGGCGGGCGCGGGCTAGCTATGGATTGGCTTAGTTTGGGGGTCCCGCGCAGATTCAAATGGTCAGCGTGTGTGGGCTGGACACTGATTAGTTTTGCTAGGGGCTATTCTAGGAATCTGACCTCCTGTGGTTTCCCTGGAACTCAAGGTGGAGGCAGGGTCTGCTAATCAGGGTCCAGTCCTACCCGGGGTAGTGACAGGGTCTGCTAATCTGGGTCCGGCCTTTTGGCTACTCTGTTTCCTGGAACCCAGGGCAGAGTCCAGGGTGACTTATTTTCCTGGAACTCGGGGCCCAGAACTACTCTAAGATGGAACTTAAACCAAAATGGAGTGGCCTTAGCCCTAACAGCACTATACTTTCACAATATAGCAATTCTCTAACACAGCAAACAGGGTTCACAGCAATCACAGCAAACGGGTCAGGAGTCTAGTGCATTCCTAAATCTCTAAATCTAATGCCTAACAAGATTTAACACACAGCAACTTAGTCTAATACATAGCAAACTGAACAGGCCTCACAGCACCTCAAGAAAAGTTTCACAGTGTTCACAGCAAACAGCAATCAAAACAGAATTCTCAGCAATCATAACCCTTAACAAGGTTCACAGTAAGCAGAAGTCTGGGGCACACTATCTCTAACGCAGTACCCCTCTATGTTTAGCAGAAAAGAGAACAGGCTTCAAACTAATGCAGGGCTGTCACTTAGGACAAGAAACTTAAAAACGCTCTCTTCAACTTTAGCATTTTTTGACTAGTGTTACTGATGAGGGACCTTAAGGTAAGCTGAGGACCAAACACAAGCTAGCACCCATCCCCAAGCCCATGGGATATGTGCGATATTCCTCAGGCACTCCTGGCTGCCCAAGAACATAGGAAAGGAAAGAAAACAAATGGCTAACTGATGGAGATCACAGTCATGCAGGACATGAGTCCTCATCAGTTTACAAATGTCTTAGTAAATTATAAGAAAAAGGCAATCTTACCAATGGCCTAATCTCCAGACACCTATAGAGTCAGTTTCCTGGAGCCCCAACATCACCCTCCTCCCCCATTGTGAGGGGTGGGGGACAAAGGCAAGAAGGAAATGGCAGGTAACATTACATTTCCTTATAACCTGCAGCCCATTGACAAATACTTGAGGCAAATACAGAGTATAACATTTCTCCAGGAATCCCCCTGCTGTCCTAGTGTTAATGCCTTAGTAGAGGAAAAACAACATTAGCTTGACAATAGCAAGGCCTCAGGTATCTTAAGAGTCCTCTTTAGCATATCAAAGTCCTTCTGGAAGGCCTCCCTTTTGCCTTTACCTCCCCTGACTCCATAGTATATAACCAGTCAACTCTTCACAAACCTTTTTGCACCAAAGATGTCTTCAAGAATTCTTTCTTGGGACTCAGCTCTGTATCAGCCCCTATCACCCCAAAACCCCATAATTACCATGGTATATCTGTCTCCATCCTTTACTGATCTAATCTGAAATGAATTCTATTAACTTCAAAGGTGACATTCCTATATAAGATATGAGAAACTAAAGTTATACAAAATGTATCATAAAACAAATGAATGATGAGATTTGCTGAGACAAAAATCAGACCAGACACTAGTTCATAGGCAGCCCTCGTGAATGTGTTTCTATTTAACAAAATCATATATTAAGAATAGTAATACAATGGCTACAAAATGAGACCATACATGCACTTGAACTTTCAGCGATTTCTGACTAAGGTTTAACAAGTCTGCCTTTCTTTTCTTACCAGCCAAGTAAACAACAGAATTTATCTGTTAATGGCAGACATTTTAAACTTCTTTATTTATCTGTAAATGAGCACAGTTGAGGTCACATTTTATAGCTACCTGCTTCCTCAATTCAGATTTGCCTAGCAGGTTCACTTCAATATAATAGGTGTCATCTGCTGGTCTGCACTATGCACTAATGAAAGGGACAAGTTTAATGTGTTTTGTGCTTAGGTTGCGAGGCTTCATGGCTGGTCCTGTCCTTCCCTGCACCCTTGTTCTGATCACTTTGAGACTTGGTCAGCTAAGGATAAAGGAAATCTACCAGATGGTTAAGAGGTATGTTGCTAACAAATTAATCCATCACATCATCTAAAGACTCGTTCATTTTCTGCATCCAACCATTGCTCTAAATGAAGAGGCCATCAGATACTTCCTTTAGAAAGACAGCATTGTAGGGGCGACTGGGTGGATCAGTTAAGCCTCTAAATTCGGCTCAGGTCAGAATCTCAAGGTTTGTGAGTTTAAGCACCGCGTTGGGCTCTGTGCTGACAGCTCAGAGTCTAGAGCCTGCTTCGGATTCTGTGTGTGTCTCTCTCTCTGCCTGTCCCCCACTTGTGCTCTGTCTTTCTCTGTCTCTCTCAAAAATAAATAAATGTAAAACAAAGTTAAAAAAAAAAAAGACAGCATTGTGTAACACTGACTAGATGTTAGCTACCATCACCCTCAAGTGGTTGGTCTGATCTTGGATGTTCTAAGGTAATCCCTGGAAGCTGAACAGAAGTGTGTGGCAGATAGCTTAGAGCTGCTGAGTTGGGTTGTGGGCAATAGCCAGAATATGGGAATCAGTGTGGGAAAAAATAAGACAAATTAAAGAATTAGCAGTGGATCCAAGAGTGCGTTAGTTCAATTAAAGTAGAAATTTAGTTCAATTACAGTTAGCTCATTAAACATCCACCAAATATACGGATTTTATTTGCTTTTTTAAAAAAAATAGACTTTATTTTTTTTAGAGTAGTTTTAGGTTTACAGAAAAATTGAGCCTAAAGTTCTAGTTCCCATATGCTCCCACTCTAACACATACCCACAGTTTCACCTATTATTGATATCTTGCAATAGCGTGGTACATTTTTTACAATTAATGAGCTAATATTAATACATTATTATTAATTAAAGTCCGTAGTTTATATTAACATCCATTCTCTGTATTATATGGAAAGACCCCTATAGATTTTGACAGATGTGTAATTCAGGTATCTACCATTATAGTGTCATACAGAAGAGTTTCATTGTCCCCAAATCCATTGTTCTTTTACTTTTAAACTGTTAGAAGTCTTGATACACAAAATTGGTTTCTTGTAGACAGCATAAAGTTGAGTCTTTTTAAAATTTTTTATTCAATCTGACAAGTTTTGCCTTTTAACTAGTATTTACATTTAAAGCAATTATTGATATAGTTGTACTAAAATCTACTATTTGTGTAACTGTTTTCCATCTGGTGCATTTGTTCTTTTTTATCACTTCTTATTGTGCTCTCTGGTATTAATTGAGCATTTTATATGATTCCTTTTTATCTCTTAATATATTGTTTATACTCTTTTAAGCCTTTTCAATGGTTTTCTTGGGGTTTATAATATACATTTTAAAATAATCTAAGTACACTTTCAGAAAGCACAATACTGTTTCACGTGTAGTGCAGATCCCTCATAACAGAGTATTTCCAATTCCTTATCTTTTGTGATATTGCTCTCATTCATTTCACTTATTCATACACTCTAATCATCTAATCTATTCTTACTATTGTTGCTTAAAACAAGCAATCTTTAACAAATTAAAACTGAGAAAAGTTAAAGCTTTTATTTTACCTCCATTTATTCCTTCTCTGATGATTTTCCGTTTTTTTTTTTTTCTTTTAATGGGCATCCAAGTTTCTGTATCATGTTCCTTCTGCATAATGAATTTATTTTAACATTTCTTACATAGCAACAATGTAATTGTTGAGACAATGAATTGACTACTTTTTTGTCTGAGAAAGTTTTTATTTCTCTTTCACCTTTGAAAAATAATATTGTTGGATGCAGAATTCTAGATTAGCATTCTTCTTTCAATACTTAAAGGATTTCATTGCACTCCCTTCTTACTTCCATGTTTCTGATGAAGTTTGCTATAATTTTTATTTTTCTTCCTCTATTGGAAGGTGTTTTTGACCCCTCTGGATTTCTTCATGATTTTATTCTTGTCTTTGATTTTCTGCAGTCTAAATATGATATGCCTAGGTGTTTTAGTATTTATCTTAGTGTTCTCTGAGCTGCCTGGATATATGATTTGTTGTCTGCCCCCAATGTTAGAAAGTTGTTGATTTACTTCTTCAAATATATTTTCTACCCTCATTCTTTCTTAAACTCTTATCATATAAATGATTTACAAATGTTTTCTTTCATTCTGTAGGTTACCTTTTCACATTCTTGATAATGTTCTTTGACACTATCTGCCTAGAAGTTTTCTTTTTTAATTTTTATGAGTTTATTTGATGTATTTTTTCTTTTGGTGCTTATACTTTGTTGTCAAATCTAAGATTCCACTGCCAATCTGATATCATGATTACTTACCACTATGTTTTTTTTCTAATAGTTTTATAGTTTTAAATCTTATATTTAGGTTATTGATCCATTTTGAATTAATTTTTACATAGGAGTAAGTATGGGTCCTATTTTATTTTTTTTTTTTGCATATGGTTATCCAGTTGTCTTGGCACCGTTTGCTGAAAAAAAAAACACTATTTTTTCCACATTCAGTATTTTTGACACCCTTGTGGAAAATAAACTGTAAACAGATTTTGTATTTATTTCTAGGTTCTCGATTCTATTACACTATTCTATATGTCTATCCTTATGACTTTACCACACTGTTTTGATTACTGTAGCTTTCTAACAAGTTTTCAAATAAGGAAATGTGAGTTATCCAGTTTTGTTTTACTTTTCAGTAACGTATTGACTGGTGGGTATCCCTTGAAGTTCCATATAAACGTGATGACTGACTTTTACATTTCTGCAAAAATTGCATTGAATGTATAGATCACTTTGGGAAGGATTACCATCTTAACAATATTTAAGGCTTTCAATCCATGAACATGGAGTGTTTTTTTCATTTATTTAGGCCCTCTTTTATTTTTTTTCAAAATGGGTCATATTTTTCAGTGTACATTCTTTCTTATCTTTGGTTAAGCTTATTCTTAGGTATTATATTCTTACTGATGCTATTGTAAATGGAATCATTTCCCTAATTTCTTTTTCAGCTTTATTGCTTATGAACTTATTTTTGTGTGTTGATCTGCAACTTTGCTGAATTCATATACTACCTCTAGTGAGTTTTCTTTCTTTTGCTTTTTGGAAATCTGGGGAATTTCTACATATATAGAATAATGTTATTTACAAATAAAGATATTTTTGCTAACTCTTTCCCAATTTAGATGCCTTTTATTTCTTTTCTTTTTCTTTCTTACTTGGTCTGGCCAGGACTTCTGGTACATTGTTGAATGTCACTGATAAAGCCAACATCTTTGCCTTGTTCCTGATTTAGTGGCAAATCTTTCATTCTTTCTCCATTGAATGTGATGTTAATTCTGGAGTTTTCATAAATTCCATTTACAATATTAAAGAAGTTCCCTTATATTCCTACTTGGCTGAATGTTTTTATTATAAAAGGGTGTTAAATTCTGTCAAATGCTTTTGCTGCTGAGATGACCATTATTTCCCCTTTGTTCTTATAATGTGGCATGTTACATAGACTGATCTTAGTATGTTGAACTAGACTTGAATTCCCAGAATAAACCCCAGTCAATCCTTTTCATGTGATGTTTGTTTCCATTTATTATTATTTTGTTCAAGATATTTGCATCTATATTCATAAGGTATATTGATTATATTTGTGTGCTCATTAAGAAAGATGTATAATTTTTATTTTATGCACTTGTCTTTTAAATTATATATGAAACAAAAAGAGTAATTACCATACATATAATACCAAGAATACGATAATGCTGGTGTTTATATTTACCTGTGTTTACTGGTGATCTTTATTTTTTCATATGCCTTCTAATTATTGTACAGTGTCCTTTAAGGTCAACCTGATTGACTTTAGCATTTCTTGTAATGACAAACTCTTTTAGGTGACTGAATATCTTATCTTTAGTTCTTCCAGATTTTCAGCATACACATATGCTAATTATAAAAGTTGTGTTTCCTATTTTCCAATCCCTATCTCTTTTATTTCTTATGATTCCTATTGCTATAATCTGTAAAATTTTTATTAAAATGTTGGATAGAAATGGCAATAGCAGATATCTCTGTCTACTTTTCAGTTTCTAAATATAAACTTTTAATGTTTCTACATTATGTATGTCATTTTCTGTTTGTGTTTTGTTTTGTTTTGCTTTTGGTAGATATCCTTTATCTAATCTGATAACATACCTTCGTTATCACAAATGAATGCTGACTTTAATAAAATATTTTTCTGTATCAATTTAGATACGATTTTTCTCCTTTAATCTGTTAATGCCAATGTGGTATGGTAGTTGTAGATCTATTTGCCCTCAGAACTGTTCCTCACTCTTCCTCTGCTCTATTCTCTATTATACAAGGGTTGAATCTGTAAATCCTACCCTCTCCAGTATTTGGCTGCCATCGCATTTCAGGCAGAAAAAAAAAAAAAAAGTACTAAAAAGAGGTTTCAGCCCTGAAGGGCAGGAGCAATTAGAGTTTTTCTTCTTTCTCCTTTTCTGAATCAGGTGGCTTCTCCTTCCAAGACTGCATCTTCTCCTTGGCTCTAGTTCCCATCATATTGGCCCACTACAGTTATAGATCCTGTTGATACAAACTCCTAGCCTCCAGGAGCCTAAAGTTGGGAGTGACATTTTCAAATTGCTGAATATTAGGTTTTGTGTCCCTTCGTTATGTGACTTTTTCATCCTCTGAGTAACCAATATATCACATTAAAATCCTTCTGGATTAAATATGTATAGAATTTTCTGTGTCTCTAGGCAAGTCTTGACTGTTACATGTGGCCAATTATATTTGCTTTTCTAGCACATCGCACAGAAAGATATATTCAAGTTGTAAATTTTTAAAAAAACACACATTAAACTCTGTGACACTACCTGTAAGATAAACCCAAATGGCATTGAGAGATGATTATAAATAGATCCATTAGGAAGTAAGAAAGATTCATAACACCTAAGTAATTCAAAAAGATAGAGAACGAATAGCATATTAAACCTAAAGAATATATCACACTAACAAAATGAAAGATAAAAATCACATGATCATCTCAATAGATGCAAAAAAAGCATTTGATAAAATTCAGTATCCATTTATGGTAAAAAACTCTCAACAAAGTAGGTGTAGAGGGAACACCAAATGTAACAATTTCACAGGTAACGTTATACTCAAGTGGTGAAAAACTGAAACCTTTTCCTGGAAGATCAGGACCAAGAAAAAGATGCTCACTCTCATTGCTTTTATTTAACATAGTATTATAAGTCTTAATCACAGCAGTTAGGCAAGGGAAAAAAAGCCATCCAAACTGGAAAGGAAGAAGTAAAACTTTCACTATTTATAGATGACATGAAGTTACATAAAGAAAACCCTGAAAACTCAACCAAAAAACTTTAGAATGAAAAAATTAATTCAGTAAAGTTGTAGCATATGAAAACAATATAAAGAAATTTGTTGAATTTCCATGCACCAATAATAAACTAGAGGAAATAAAGAAAACAATCTTATTCATAATTTCATCAAAAAGAATAAAATACAGAGGACTCTATTTAAAAAAAGAGGTGAAAGTCCTGTATGCTGAAGACTATAATACGTTGATGAAGAAAATTGAAGCTGACACAAATAAATGGAAAGATATACCATGCTCATGGACTATAAGAATTAATATTATTAAAATGCCCATATTACTCAAAGTAATCTATGGATTCAATGCAATCTTTATAACAATACCGATGACATTTTTCAGAGAACTAGAACAAATAATCCTAAAATTTGTATGGAACCATAAAAGACCCCAAATATTTAACAATCTCGAGAAGGAAGAACAAACCTGTAAGCAATACATGCCTAGATTTCTACTTATATTACAAGGCTATGGTAATCAAAACAGTATGGTACTGACACAAAAACAGACACACAGATCAATGGAACAGAATACAGAGCCCAGAAATAAACCCACATTCATGTGGTCAATTAATCTATGACAAATGAGTCAAGAATACACCATGGGGAAAGGACAGTCTCTTCAATAAATTGTGTTGGAAAAACTGGACAGCCACATGCAAAAAAATGAAACTGGACCACTTTTTCGCACCATATACAAAAATAAATGTAAAATGGATTACAGACTTAAATGTAAGACCTGAAATCAAAAAATTTCTAGAAGAAAACACAGGCAATAAGCTCTGTGACCACAGTCTTGGGGTTATTTTTTTGGATCTGATACCTTAGGCAAGGATAACAAAAACAAAAATAAACAAGTGGGACAACATTGAATTAAAAAGCTTATGCATAGCAAAAAGAAATGAAAAGGCAACCTACTGAATAGCAGAAGATATTTGCAAATGATCTATCTCATAAGGGGTCAACATCAAAAATATATAAAAAACACCTATAACTCAATGACAAAAAAACCCAAACAATCCCATTACCCAAACCACAATGAGGTATCAGTTTACACCTGTCAAAATGGCTAGAATTGAAAAGACAAGGAATAGCAAGTGTTGGTGAGAATGTGGAGAAAAGACAACCCTCATGCACTGTGGATGAGAAAATAAAGTGGTGCAACCACTATGAAAAACAGTATGGAGGTTTCTCCAAAAATTAAAATTAAACTACCATATGATAAGCAATCCCACTTCTAAGTATTTATCCAAAGAAAATGAATACCCTAATTGAAAAAGACATGTATTCCTATGTTCATCACCGCATTATTTACAATAGTCAAAATATGGAAGAAACCTAAGTGCCCAATGATAAATGAATGGGTAAGGAAGACGTGATATATACATATCCACAAAAAAGAACAGAATCTTACCATTTGTGACAACATGGAAGGACCTAGAGGGTATCACCCTAAGTGAAATAAGTCAGAGAAAGACAAATACCATGGGATTTCATTTATATGTGGGGCCTAAAAAACAAAACAAACAAGCAAAAAAAAAAACCACAACCACACAAACAGATTCATAGACACGGATAAAGTGATGGCTGCCAGAGGGGAGAGGGATAGATGGGATGGATAAAATAGGTGAAGGCGATTAAGAGGTACAGTCTTCCAGTGATAAAACAAATAAGCCATGGGTATTTAATATATGGCATAAGGAATATACTCAATAATATTGTAACAACTGTTTATGTTGATAGATGGTAACTAGACTTATTGTGGTGACCACTCTGTAATGTATATAAATATCAAATCACTATGTTGTACACCTGAAAGACATACAATATTGTATGTAAATAATATTTAATAAAAATGCTAAAGAAGTACAAGGTAAAAATAATAGGCATAAATGTAGAAATAAGTAAATAGAAAATAGTAAAGCCAACTAAATCCAATTCTTCAAAATAACGTATGGAATATACAATTTTTATAAATATTATCAATTGCAAAAAAAGCACTATAAATAAAATAATGCTAAATAAAATTGTTTAAAATACAGGTGCAGAAGAGATTTGATTGATTACACCATAAATTGTTTTACCAATACCTCAAGGAAACTGTATGGTGGACCAGGAAGGAAAGGTTCTTCCTATAGAAGCTTCTCAGATGAAAAACTCAAAAGGAATGATAGAATAGGAGAATTACTATCCCACAGTCTCTAATAGATTAATGGATAAAGGTAATGATCATCATTATCTGCCAACATCACCAAAAAAAAAAAGAGACACACACATTTCTCTTAACAGAATTGCACAGTGTCGCCCCTGAAGTGACCTTGCAAATAAAGAAGCAAAAACATAATGAATGATAATCTGATCACACTTTTATCCTTACCTATTGATGATTGTTGATATTGAGTGTCAGGTATATTGGGTTCATTGTACTCTTCTCTGTACTGTTTTATACCCTTAACACTTTCTTTAGTGAAAATGTTTATCATAAATATGTCGTTATACCACATTTTCTTTATCCATTCATCTCTTGATAAACCCTTAGATTGCTTCCATATTTTGGCTATCGTGAATTATACTGCAACGAATATGGGGGTGCAAATATCTCTTCAAGATCTTGAGTTCAATTCCTCTGCATAAATATCCAGGAGCGGGATCGCACACATTTAAATTTTTGTTAAGAGAGTAGATCAAATGTTATATGTTCTTTTTTTTTTTTTTACCACAATAAAGAAAACATATCATGTTTTTAAACTTTAAAATGCAAGTAAAATGGATTGGTTTCTGGAAAAACATAATTGACTACATTTTTCCAAACAGAAACAGAGAACTTCAGTCAAACAATACAAACTAAAACTGTAGTCTACATTCTAGCCCCCACAAAATGTTCCAAGACTAGTCATATTTGGAATCTAGTTGAACCAAATGGTTAGGAAAAAACTAATGGCAATCTTACATAAACTCTTTCAAATCATATAAAAAGATGGGAAATTACTAAACTCATTTTAACAGGTATGCCGACCGTGATACAAAGACCACACAGGGATACCCAAAGAAAAAAATCACTTGAGTCAAGCTCAGTCACATAGAGGCATCTATCCTAAGTAAATTTATAGTATATCCAATATAGCAGTGAATAAACAGGCTGAGTTCAAGAACTACAAAGTTATTAAAATATTAGAAAAAACTGTCAATTGGAATTTCTCTACATTAATAGAGAACAAAATGCATTTGATCATGTCTAGGGGTGGATAAAAAGCCGTTTAAAAATATTTAGCACCAATTCATGGTAAAGAAAGTTTCAGCAAAATAACATTTTAAGAGAATTTCCACTTCCTAAAATCTACAGCAAACTTACATAAATGTGAAATGTTAGAAGCATTCCCATCAAAGATCAGACAAAGACACAGAAGTTATGGTACCATACCTTCTATTTAAAAGTGGGTGGGAATATATAAGTAGAGGAATAACAGTAGCAAAATAAAAAAGAAAAAGGAATATTGATATGATTGAGATTAAGATAATAAATGGTGACAATAGGATCCTTAATTGGAAAAGCCAAAGGAATTAGTGCACAAAATATTCAAATGAATAAGATGCTTCAAAGCTGTTGTATAGAAGATTACCAAATTTGGCAGCATAGCCACACAAAATCAATAACTAATTAGGATAATTAATAGAAAATATCCCAATAACAACAGAAGCAATATCCAAAATTTATCCAAAAATAAACCTGACAAAAATGTACACAATGTTTTTGGAGGCAACTATAAATACGTACTGATATACTTAGAGAAAGAAGTCCCAAATAAAAAGAGGAATACACTATATTTATTCATGGAAAAAAAAGTTTTGTAAAGATGTCATTCTCCTTAAATTAATTACAGATTTAAATATGGACTGCTATGTACTGAGTTGTGCCATTTTCCCAATCTCCAATTCAGATATTGCAGCCTTAATTCCCAAGGTGACTGTATTTGGAGATACTGTAGGGAGACTAGTAAGGTTAAATAAGGTTAAAAACGGTGAGGCCCTAATCTAATAGGGCTGATACTAGAAGAGGAAGAGACACAAGCCATCACTCACTCTCTCTCTCTCTCTCTCTCTCTGTGCATTTAGAGAAGAGGCCATGTGAGAACACTGCAAGAAGGTGCCCAAATGCAAAGCCAGGAAGTGAGCTCTTACCAGAAATTGAACCTGCCCTCACCGGTATCTGGGGCTACTAGCCTTTAGAACTTTGAGAAAATAAATTTTTGTTATTAAGACACCCTGCCTGTGGTATTCTGTTACATCAGCCTGAGCATGCTAATACACTGCCTCACATACAGCTTCCAAAATGATACCAGACTCAGGCTACTGTTTCCTAAAATCAACCCTAGAGAAACTATAAAAGGGAGAATGAAAGAACAGTATTAGCAAGAGCAAAACACCATAGATGTGAAATCCCTGAAACAGACTAAATCTGTGTTGAACTCGAACCTGTATGTGGTCAGGTGGGGGCATGCCTGAAGTTGGAACTGTCCTGTAGCCTACAAAACAGTATTGGTCAGAGGAGAGGTTTTAAGTTCAGCGTTTGATTCTTCCACAGTACCCTGGGACAATGAATTCTACTGCTTTAGTGAAGGGAGCTCAGGCTGTTCCTCAGAGGTTGAATGGCCAGGACCATGGGGGTAATATCAGGACAGCATCAAAGTTTGGGGTTGTTTGAAACTGTATGAGTTCAGAGACTGTGAAATAACCACGTGAAAACTCTTTAGAGGGTAGGTACCAGATGTGTGTGTGTATATATATATATATATATATATATATATATATTATAATCAAATACAAGGAATAGGAAGAACAAATCACACTTAAGAAGGGTAGGTCATATCCCATGAAAAAAAAACACATAGATACACACAGACTTGTTAAAGATGTAAATATATTTCTTACTATAGATGAGGCTTAAAAATAAAAGTTACTGCACTGGACTGAGCAAAGTTAGACAATGTCAACAGATCTGAGTCTCACAAAATCATGCAGCTCAGTCTCTTTCTTAGAAAATAGATCTTTTAGAATAAAAGGTTCCCAAGACTAAGTCAGGGTGGCAAACAAACCCTATGGGCGGGTGTATTTATCCTCTTACAACTCACCACCCGTCCTACAACCCTTCCTTACACTGCAGCTTCCCCATCTCAGATCTGGCTGAGGACTCAGCAATTTTCTGCAAGGTTTGCAGTAGGGAAGCTGCTCAGAGCTTTCAAAGGGCTGCTATTTCCCAGGGGAGAACACCCTACTCCCTACCTCCACCCTCGGGACAGACAGGACAACACCCCCCAGAACGGAGAAGCATGCCCACAGCCCTATCCGGGCTTTCACTCCCGGAAAGCACAGAGCAGGGCTGTCACCGTGAGGTACTGACTGACTTCCACCTCAGGGTCACAGGTCTGAGGAGGGCAGCCTCAGGTCTGCAGAGGAGATAGGCAATGCTGAGGGTCAAGGTAAGGATCCTTCCTTAGAACTGTGGGCATACGCAGAACAAAGGAAACCTCACAGAACCCCGCCCCGATCCATGATACACCGGCTCGCGCTAAGAGGCCCGAGGCCTGGCTGTTAAGCCCAACGGCCTCTCAGTTCCTTCTCAGGGTCTCAGAGAAAGAAGACTTTGATCTGAGGCTGGTGTTCTCAAATCAAAAGAGTGAAGAATCCCAAGCTCTATTCGGAGTCAAGGAGAGGAGACTGAGTGAGGACTGAGGGTATTCTCAACCCCGCACAGGTCCCTACCCTTGCGGTCTACCCTGGGAGGCCCCGGGTGGGGCTGTCACCTCCGAGAGATGGGGGGGCTTGGTCTGATGGAAGTGGGTACATGGGTGAACACTGAAAACCCTAATTATCAAGGACGGTGGGGATCCCACAAAACTCTGCTCCTGTTGTCAGCTCGGGAAGGCCTGGAAGAGTGGCTCTTCCTCATTTGCTCTGCAAGAACCTCGGGGCTGTAATGTCTTTTGTGTAAAGAGTTTAGCTTCAGAGCTGCAGAGGGGAGGAGGCCCTGGGCCCTGCCAACAGTTGACAGGATGATCCTAAATGTTAATTGAAAATTCTCCACCTCAGAACAGAAGGGATCACACAGAAGCCATAACCTGCCAGCCCTTGCTTTCAGCCCCCAAGCTGACCCTGGCAGGGCTGGCAGCTGCAGTCTAAGACACACTCCAACTTCTTATGCAGGGTTCTCAGGGGACACACTGATTAGGAAATGAGCCCTGAGCGGTCTTAGAGCAGTGCTCTCAGGGTAGCCTGCAGAAGTGGCTTTGATTAAAGCCAATGTGGAATGTCCTTGCTGAAGGTGCACACACTATCTCATTCTCCCTCCTCCAGGTGCCCTCATTGCCTGCTCTCCTGTCCACATTAATGCCTACTGTCCCCGACCAGTGTCAACATGCCTCGGGGACACAAGAGTAAGCTTCGTGCCCGTGAGAAACGCCGTCAGGCCCGGAGTGAGGTTCAGTGGGTCCAGGATGCTCAGGCCGCTGCGGCAGAGGAAGAACAGCCCACCACTTTCCCCTTTCCTCCTCCTGGTGGTAGTGCCCAGAGTTCCTCGGCTGCTGGGTCAGGTAGAAAATCCCTGGGGTTTCAGAAAGCCCCATCCACTACCGCTACTTCTGCAGGTGTTTCACACACAAGATCTGATAAAGGTGCCAAGAGCCAAGATGAGGAAAGACCAAGCACCTCTCAGGCACAGGCTAGCACTGATCGTTACCATAGAACCCCTCTAGATGACAAGGCAATTCTATTGGTGCAATTCCTGCTGCGCAAGTATAACATGAGGGAGCCCATAACAAAGGAAGACATGATTAAGCATGTCATCAAAAAGCACAAGGTGCATTTCCCTGAGATCCTCAGGAAAGCCTCTGAGCTGATGGTGCTGGCCTTTGGCATTGATCTGAAGGAAGTCGACCCTACCAGGCACTCCTATGCCCTTATCAGCAAATTGCAGCGCACCAATGATGACACGCTGAGGGGTGAGGAAATCATGCCCCAGACCGGCCTCTTGATGACTGTCCTCTGTGTGATCTTCATGAAGGGCAACTGTGCCACTGAAGAGGATGTGTGGGAAGTGCTTAATGTGATGGGGATATATGCTAATAAGAAGCACTTCGTCTATGGGGATCCCAAGAAGCTCATCACTAAAGTTTGGGTGCAAGAAAAGTACCTCCTGTACCGCCAGGTGTCCAACAGCAATCCTCCACGCTATGAGCTCCTATGGGGTCCAAGAGCCCATGCTGAGACCAGCAAGATGAAAGTCCTTGAATTCTTGGCCAAGATCCATAATACTGTCCCCAGTGCCTTCCCATCCTGGTATGAAGAGGCTTTGCAAGATGAGGAAGAGCGGGCCGGAACCAGAGTTGTAGCTCTGGTTCGTACTGGTGCCCTGGCCACTGGGCCTTCCAGGGTCAATTTTGGCCACCTGTAGTGACACCTGAAACACATTCCTCACTTTGTGTTTGAAGTAGTGTGAGGGCTTAGGTGGTGTTAGCTAGAGGGAACATACTGCATATCGTACATTCTACATGAAAAACTCACAAATTTATCTGTTGAAAGTTATCAAATATTTTTGTTTTTGAAAAGTTTAATTAGCTTCACAAGATATTACATATTTGATGTTGTTTATGAGGTTTAAGAATATGAGTTTCGCTATTTTCTAAAACAAACTGGTAACCTTCCATCTTATTTAGTGATCTAGAACAAGAAAACATAGCATTAGAATAGCCATTTCTTTAGAAATGTGAAAGAAATTAGCAACGAAATAGCTCGAATCAAAAAATAGAGAAAAAAGTAAAAGATGGTCAGTGTTTTGGTTTTCTTTATTCCTTGTACTCTGCTGTTCTATAAAATAAAAGTTACATGCCTGAACTTTTCTTCATTCAAGAATGTACGAGAAAATAAATAATAATAAGTTGCTCACTGGCTGTTTTTTTTTCTTTTTTATTCTTCAAACATTAAATGAGCATCTGCTCTTTGAAAGGCTCCATAGTAGTATGGGGGGGGGTGGTAAGAAAAAGAAGATGGAGCCATTGCCCATAGAAGGAAGATAGTGAGATAGACAAAAAAGAAGGATGAGGTGGGATAGGAAGGGAAGGTCCAGATGAGAGCAGTCAAATGTAAACATCCTGAAGCGAGACAATTTGGGGCCTTGGGAAACTTCAAATCCTTCAATGGGAGGTAATTTTAAGTTAAGATGGGTGGTGGGTTGGAGGAGGGTGCAAGGGTGATCAGGGTTAGGGAAGGGTGTGAGGGTGGCAGGTCGGGGGAGGGTGTGAGCTGGTATAGGTTGCCAGGTGGTGGGTTTGGAGGGGTGCAGGAGTGGTGGGTCACAGCGGGAGGGTATGAGGTGGTGGAGGGTATGAGGTGGTGGAGGGTGTGAGGTGGTAGGGTGGGGAGGTGCGAGGGTGGTGAGTCATGAGGGAGGTTGTGAGGGTGATGGGTCGTGGGAAGGTGGGAGGATAGTGGGTCAGAGGAGGATGTGAGGGCGATAAGCAACGGGCAGACCCTTGGGTGGTGTGTCTCAGAGTTGAGAAATTAAGCCTCCAATGGATAAATGCTTTTAGCAGTTACTTTGGGATCATGGATAAACCAGACACAAATCTCTACCTGGGTAGTGATGGAAGGTGCCCTATGCTCTGGACCCAATGCAGGTGAACACAGCACACAAACTAGGTTATTTTATCTATATCACCACCAGAGAGTTTCTGATAAATAAGGGTAATACTTCCTTGAGGCTAGATGCCAAGAATGACTGTGCTGTCATTCTTTGCCATGGGCTGGGAGAAACAGAGCCTGCTCCATTCAAACGACATTTAACTAGGTTATCTTGAGTAAAATTTAGCAAACCACCTATAAGAGAGGGTTTGATTTTGGTAGGGGTTAAATGAATAAAAATAGGGGTGATTTGGATCAAAGAGCAGCTGAGAAGGAGGGGAGGAGTTGGTTCTTAACATAAATTTTAGGAGTTTTGAGTTGCATCCAGATGGGGAAGATTCCCCAACATCCAAATTAAATAGTATATCCTCTAAGTGGGATGATTTTCTAGGGTACTTTTTCTTGCTAAGCAGAATTTTTGGCTGACTTAGTGTACAGTAACCTAGAGCACTGCATATTCTCAGACACCTCCTAAATTAAAACAACAAAACAAAAAACAAAAACCAAAAATCTCAGCAGGAAGTTTGGTATTATCTGGGGTCAAAAAAGCCATAGAAATAATTGACATTCTTTAAAGTTTCAATGTACACCAGTCACTGTGCCATGTGCTTCACATACATTGTACACATTCCAACAGTCCTAGAAGAGCACTTATAAAAGAAGACAGCACTTATAAAACTCATTTCATTGAAGAATCTAAGACTCATAGGGTTTGGTAATGTGTTCAGTTTACACAGTGAGTGACAGAGCTGGTACTCAAGCTTTGATCTAATTGCTCTGGAGCCCACACTGTGCCACTCCTTCCAACCTGAGGACTACCTGTTCCTTAATTACTTTCTCTTCTCACTGTCACATGATGTCTCTCAGGCCACGAAAGAAGGACCCTGCAGCCAAAGTACTAAAAGCAGGCCCAAAGAAGGTAAAAGTGAGAATAAGGCACAATTTGGGGATTGTCCCTGGGGTTCATTTCCCTAGGATCTCTTGGCCCCTTGCCCCAGGGTCCCTTGAGAGCTGGTCCTGCCCTGGACTCAGCAAAAGTGTCCGGTCCTGGCACTTTCCTACATGACAGATCCTTCCCCTGGAGCTTCCCCAGTGGGTCCTCATGTCCAAACTGGGACCTGACCTTCAGGCCAGTTCTCCTCTGGGTCCTCCTCTGGAGGTTTCTCCCTGCTCCTGGAGGGGGAACAGACAGCCCTCAGGCCGTGTCCTCCCCTGATTGAGAGCATTCCAATTCCCTGCAGCTCCTATCCTGCCTCCTGGCCCCCCTCTGACAGCAACTGCCCTTCAGTGTAATTCTGACAGTGACATCTCTTCACCTCCACTCCCCACCCCGGGTGCCTCTACCACATTCACAAAGTATTTTCAAATCTGCTGGTGATTAGAGTCTGATTTGGTGCAGAGCCTACTGTTTCGTGGGACAAAACCCTTAAGTTAGGAGATTTTGGAAACCACCCTGATATTTGCAACAGAGCTTTAATGAGCTGAATTATTTGATATTGGTCACTGACCATATACAACAATTACTGAATTTACCTTGTTGGTCAAAACCAAAGCCTCCTCCTTAAGTAGTAGATGAGAAGAGGTTCATGGAAATCACTGTGTAAACACACATGTACCTAGACAGAATTCCTAAAACCCAGGAGTTCTTCTAGGAGGTGGAAAATGGTTCTATGGCAGTTGTGCTATCCTTGATAAGAAAAAGTCAACATTGTTCCCCTGTCTCTTCTAATATTTTCCAATGAAGAAAATTTTACTTTATTTTCAATTTGTTTTCGTTGCTGTTGTTGGCTTTAGCTAACAGTGCAAATACTCTTATTGCCCCCCAAATTCTAACAATATGGATAAATAAAAATTCTCCTTCCTTAATACATCCCTCCAAAATTCATCCCTCTTTTCAGAAGTAACAACAGTTAAAACTTTGTGTGTTACTTTAAAATTTATTCTAGATTTTCCCTTATATAGATGTGTTATAAAAACAAATTGTAAGTTTTTAATATGGATAGATAACAGTGTACATATTGTTTTGCCTCCTGCCCTTGTCACTTGTCACTTGCTAAAATGATTGCAGGATCTTTCCATGAGATCAGATATAGATCCACCTGACTCTGAATTCCTCCAAGTATTTTAAAGTTCATACGTGCCAGATTTAACTTAACCATTCTGCTCCTGATAGACATATAAACTGTTTCCTATACACTGCTAGGATTACTAGAGCTGATATCAATATCACTGAGCATGAATTCTTGGACAAATATGCATGTTTTCATATAGGAAAAACAGCAAAGTGTAAATTGGATTAAAGTAGAAAAATGTGGTGATTTTAAAATTTTATAAATATTGCTGAATTCTATTCTAATAACGTAGTGCTGATTCATATTCTCACCTTTAATGCATGTAAATAATGTATACTCTCACAGGCATTTATTTTATCATCTTTTAAAATTGTGGTCAAACTTTTGGGTGAAAATATATTGTCTCACAGTTATTTTAATTTCCACGTTTTCTAAGTAGGTTGAGCAGAAAATTAACTTAATCTCTCATCCATAGAAAGTGAGATTTCTTCAGTGATGTTTCAAGTACCAGAATTCCTCTGGGCATGCTTTAAAATTCTGAAATGTCAATAAGCCTTTTCCTTTTACTTTGAAGAAGAAGGATTTGATCGGAATAATCAGATGCCAGGCAATAGGTCCAGACAGAACACCCTCATCTAGTGAGGAATATAAGAACACTTGGGAACATTGCAATCACTAGAGTATATGAGAGGGACCATGAAGTCCAGAGAGCACACATGGGTCCTTGAAAGCCAGGATTCCATGACATAATCTGTATCTAACTGTTATACGATGGTTGTATTTTAGACATAGGACCTCTGATTCTAATTTAAGCCTTCCCCAGAAATCCAATCCATGATTTGAAGGCAGAAGAATGTGGGTGAAGAAGGAACTGTAAGTAAACCCACTGTCCCACCCACTCAGCACCCTTTCATCCTTCTCAGGGCTGTGGGCCCTGAAACACAAACAACTCTGGAGTTCCCTAAGCACTGATTCTCTTGATTTTCTTGGCTCTCGAAAACTCTTCTATGATTCTTGTGGGTCCTGCTTGTAAACTTTGTAAATTGGGACCAAAGTAACATTTAGTGTCTAGTTAATTTTGCCTCACTATTGAGGCAAAACACTTCTGAATGCTCTGATGGCCCATGAATTCTGTGGTTTTCCATGCTGACTGATGGGAACAGGAATTACTGCCAGTCTTGCGGGAGCTCCAGAATTTAAGCAGCTCTCCTCTACCAGATACTTTATATTGTAAATTCTGGACACTTTGATCCTCTCTAATTCCAAACTCCATCTCTTCAACTCACAGAAATGGCAAGCTCTGCCTGTGTTTTGCAGCTTGCACTAAGTCCTGGAAATTCTTTTAAGGCAATAAGCTAGGGCAATCATAGGGCTCACTTCTTATGTTTCCCAAATCTCAGTGATCATCCTTCTTTATCACCTGCTGTTCAGGGTCTTGCAAACCACTGTTCCATATGTTTTACAGCTCTTTTGTTTTTGTTGTTCTTGTTGTTGTTTCTAGCATGAAGGTAAATAAAGTCCTTGCTGCTAACTTTGATGGGAAGCAAAACTTGACCCTTTAAAAATTACATTTAAGTGGAACTATACAATATGTTCTCTTTTGTGTCTGACTCCTTTCACTTAGCATGTTTTTGAGCTTCGTCCATGTTGTAGCATGTAAAAGAGCGTTTTATTTCCCTTTCTTTATTGAGTAATTTGTCTTTACTGAGTCATCTTCCATGGTATATAGTATTCCAAAATTTGTATGCACATTTATGAAGATGGTCATTTGCGTTGTTTCCAGTTTCATGATGAAATAGATGTGCTATGAACATTCAACTACAAGTCTTTTCTGTAGATATATTTGCATTTCTCTTGGGTAAATTTTTAGAAGTGGAATTTCTGGGCTGTAAGGTAGGTATATGTTTAATTTTAGGAGACATACTAGAACAATTTCCGAAGTGGTTGAAATATTTTTCACTCAAACAAACAATGCATATGTATTTAGGGTGCTTAACATCTTCGCTAACATTTTATGGCATCAATCCTTTTATTTTTAGCCATTCTAGTGGGTAGATAATCTTGTCTTACTGTGGTTTTAATTTCAATGTTCCTGATGTGCTTGAATACTTTTTCAAGGGCTTATTGGCCTTTTAATTATCATCCTTTGTGAAGTGCCTGTACAAATTTTTTATCCATTTTCATTAGTTGTTTTTATTATTGAGGTGTTGAAGTTGTTTACATATTCTGGATGTAAGTCCTTTGTCAGATATATCTATTGTCCATGACTTAAATAAGTTGCTGGCTTGCTTATGTATTGATTTTCTTAATGATATCTTTTGTTTAGCAGATTATTTTACTTTGTTGAGTTTTTATATCATTTTTTTCTTTTATTGTTAATATTTTCTGACTGTTGTCTAAAGATTCTTTGACTACTTCCAGCTCACAAAGATATTCTCCTATGTTGTCTTTTAGAAGCTTTCTTAAAAAGTTTTTAAACTTTTTAAAAGTTAGTTAACATACAGTGTTATATGAGTTTCAGGTGTACAGTATAGTAATTTAACACTTCCATATATTACCCTGTGCTCATCCCAACAAGTGCCCTCCTTAATCTCCCCCATCTATTTCACCCATCCCCCCACCCACCTTCCCTCTAGTAGCCATCAATGTGTTCTTTATAGTTGAGAGTACGTTTCTTGGTTTGCCTCTCTCTGTCTCTTTTTCCCCTTTGCTATTAATTTTTATTGAAATCATTTAATTTTAGCTATAGGTTTTAGGTTTATTATCCAATACAAATTAATTTTTTGTATGGAGTTAGGTTGTGGCCATCGCTCGTGTTCAGCCAGTTGTCCCAACACCATTTGTTGAAAAGATTTTCATTTCCCCACTAAATTTATTTGCTACTTTTGTTGAACATTACTTGCCAAATATGATTCTAGTTCTGCATTCTCTATTCTGTTTCATTAATCTGTTTGTCTGCCTTTAGACAATCACAGACTTGCCTACTGGAACTTGATCATAAATATTGAAGCCAAACACTATAGGTACACTAAGTTTATTTTTTCTTCTTCAAGATTCATTGGCTAACATATTAACTTTTTACTTTCCATATAAATTTTGGAATCAGCTTGTTGATTTTTATAAGGAAAGTCGGCTGTAATTTTAATGAGATTTTGAATCTATGGAATGATTTCGTTTCTTTTATTTTTAATTTCTCTATTTAAATATTTAGTTGTTCCTTCAATATGCTTATGTTTCCTTTAAATCCTGAACACATTTATAATAGGTGTTTTAAAGTCCTTGTCTGCTATTTTATTGATCTCTGATTTTTCTCCTGATTATAAGTTACATTTTCCCCTTTATGGATCATATTTGCCTGCTTCCTCACATGCCTAGTAGTTTTTTATTGTATTCTGGGCATTATGGATGCTGAAGTCTGAAGGCCTAGATTTTGTTACTTTCCTTAATAAAAAATTCAGGCAAGGGGTGCCTGAGTGGCTCAGTCAGTCAAGCGTCTGACCCTTGATTTCAGCTAAGGTCATGATCCCACAGTTAGTGAGGTTGAGTCCCATCTCAGGCTCTGCACTGACACTGCAGAGCTTGCTTGGGATTCTCTCTCTCCCACTATCTATGACCCTCCCTCGCTCTCTTTCTCTCTCTCTCTAAAATAAATAAACTTAAAAAAAGTTCAAAAAAGAACTTAATTCATTTACCCAATATATTGTTCTCTTTGAGGCCTATCTTCAAGCTTTGTTAGGATGGTCTATGGTAACCACTATTCTTGAACTACATTAGTCCTATTTCTACAGCTTAGACTTGTCTAAGACTACTGAATCACTTTGAATATTCAAAGAGGACTCTCCCCTCTGACTATTCACTATTTAAAAGTCTTTCAGTCATTTTTGTCTTCCAATAGTTGTTCAGCTTACTGCTCTCTAGTATTTTTAAAGTTCTCCTTGTAGCTGCTCTTTGCCCAGCCTCACAGAGTCCTGCCCTTCACATCGGTAGCTCAGTGTTCAGTAAAAGACCCAAGGGTACTCTTCTACAGATTTCGGGAGCATTAACCTAGCTTTGTTCTCTCCAACAACTTGCCCTTCAAATTTTAGCATCCTTACTATTCCCAAGCCCTGATTACTATGTCCTCAGTTGAATGAGGCCATGGTGTTCTCTCTTGGCTTATCCTCCTGGCACCACAGTCTAGACATCACCTCTGAGCAAAGATACAGGACGACTGGGGGAGCCTACCTCACTCATTTTCCTACTTTTAAAGATTGAAATCTTGTGCTGTTTTCCAGTCCCTTTATATATTCTGCTATTTTAAAAGTTGTTTACAGCAACTGCAAGTGAAAAGTTCTCCTGAATTTTTTTATAATGGTAATTTCTTTATTTATTTTTAAAGAAATGTTTGTTTATTTTGGTGTGTGAGAGAGAGAGCACAAATGGCAGAGGGACAGGGAGAGAAAGGGAGACACAGAATCTGAAGCAGACTGAAGGCTCCAGGCTCTAAGATGTCAGCACAGAGCCCAACACGGGGCTTGAACACATGAACCATGCAATCCTGAGCTGAGCTGACATCAGTGCTTAAATGACACAGGCATCCCTATAATGGTAATTAAAAAATTTTTTCATTTCAAAAGTATTTTAGATTTACAGAAAAGCTGCAAACATAGTACAGAGAGTTTCAATATATCCCTCACCTAGCCTCCTCCATCCTCCAATGTTAACATCTTAGATAACCATCATACAACTGCCAGAACCAGGAAATTAACATGGTCCTAAGAGCATTCACCAAATAAACTACCTCATTCAAACTTCACCATTTTTGCCATTACTATCCTTTTTAAGAATCCTAATCAGGGGCGCCTGGGTGGCTCAGTCGGTTAAGCGGCCGACTTCGGCTCAGGTCATGATCTCGCGGTCTGTGAGTTCAACCCCCACGTCGGGCTCTGTGCTTACAGCTCAGAGCCTGGAGCCTGCTTCGGATTCTGTGTCTCCCTCTCTCTCTGCCCTTCTCCTGCTCATGGTCTGTCTCTATGTCTCAAAAATAAATAAACGTTTAAAAAAAAAAAAAAAGAATTCTAATCAGTGTCCCACATGGCCTTTAGTTATTATTTCTCCCTGAAGTCCTGCATTCTATAAATAGTTCCTCAGTCTTTCCTTGCTTTTCATGACATTGACAGCCCCAAAGAGTATTGATCTGTTGTTTTGCTGAATGTCCATAAATTTGGGCCTATCTGGTATCTCCTCATTATCGGAGTATGGCAATACTTCCTTGGAAAGAGAAATGGTAGAAATCATGCTATGTCTTTTTCAGCACACCATATCACAGGGTTCCTATTTCAGTATTACTGGCGACATTGACCTTGATCATCTAGTCAAGGTGGTCTCTGATGAGCATTTCCACTGTCAAATTACTCTAATTTACCCTATAGGTAACAAATATGTTTTCTCCATAAACCCACTGATTCTAGTACCCATTAGTAGGTCAAGTATGCAATAATCACCACTGCAGTATCTGCATAACAGTGATTTTATTTCCTGTCTTTACACAGTTATTAACTGCAATTCCAATATAAGGAGTAACTGTCATATCTCTTCTATCTATATGTTTAATCAAATATTTATTTATATCATTATAGATTCCTGAATATGTTTTTATTCTTTGGGTTATAATCCAATACTCATATTATTTATTTTGTTGCTTTGTTTCTCAAAGCTTTGGCCATGAGGAGCTCCTTCTCCTAATGTTATATTGTATCAGTCACACTCCCCACCCCACATAGCTTTTGAGAACTTTCTTTTTTTCTTTGATTTCACAAAATGTTCCAAGTTCAACGTAATTTTTCCTGTCTCAGCCCTAAAAGATTCTTGGAGACATGGATTCTTGGTTTCTTTTACATAAGAATGTTGCTTAGAATCTGAGATCTTGGCACTAGGTACACTAAGGTCTACTGGAATGTCATTGCTTCCAGGCTCTCTCAGCAGACAGGGCTGGGAAGTGTTTGTACATTAATCCATGTATACACACATCTCTCTCTCTCTCTCTCTCTCTCTCTCTCTCTCTCTCTCTCTGTGTGTGTGTGTGTGTGTGTGTGTGTAATAAGTTTAGACCAATATCTCAGATTCCAATTCAACACAATTGGAATCATTTTAATTTTCCCACTTCCTTTACTTGTAATTTATTTTTCCAACAGTAATAAATCTTAGTTTTATTGTTTATTACCCATTTACTTATTTGTTCAATTCCAGTATATATTTAAACTAGTTTCAGAATATCTTATCAATACTTCTGTGAGAAACAAATTTACTGGCTATGTAAGTTCTTTTGGTTATTTATCTTTGTGCATCCAGTCAAGTGATTCTTTTCTAAAGTTATTTAGGTTAGTTCTTTTCCCCTTATGTTCAGTATGGTTATGTTATTGATTTTTACTACAGGTAGTTTTGTTTACTGGTGTTTGTATCCCATGTTGGGTTTCCTCCACATCCTAATTGGTTTTTACCATTTGTTTATTAATGGCAGTATTTCTTAATTGAGTATTTATTTCTATTTATCAATTCTTTACCAATAGACATCATAATAAACTCAGTAGATAGTTTTGTTATATCAGGTGGTAGTGATCATAAGGATGTGCCAAAAAAATATGTATCCTGATATTTAAATTAGAAAACACCACATATGTTTTGTGCATTCCAGGGGTGCTTTGTTTGTTTATTCAAATGAATGTCTCATATTTATTCACTTTTTTCCTATATACCAATTCACATACAACAGCTAAAATATTTCACATTGCTACCCATATCATGGCTCAACCTCATCATATGCATTGGGTTTAATTCTTGAAAGCAAGAAATTTAATGCCTCCATATGGCCATTAAAACCAGCTGAGGCACTACTATTTGTCATGATATTGATGATGGGTCCTTTACTGCTTGTGTCTTTTTTTATTATTGTTGCCAAGTAACTGAAAAACTCAGGCAGCATTGCGGAGGATAAGACCTTTCCCTATTAAGAAGAAAAAGATGACAGCCTGCTGTGTGAACAATAGGGAAACTACCCTTATCATTCCCAGCACAAACACTTCATCACTAGGGGTACATCTTTACAAAAAAACTCTTTGAAATTTTGCTGTAAAATATTCTGTTTCTGTTCACTGACATGAAATTTTTAGAGCTTTTAAAGAAAAAATAATATGTTAACTGGCAGAAAAATGGAGAAAAAAATCCAGAAAATGTATTACACATCTGTCTTTACCAAATAGTTGGTATCTAAAAACTCCACACTAAGAGAGGTAGAAGTGATTATTACTATCACATGGCATCTTGGCCTACTTAATTCCAGCAGAAAAAGCCTCCTCCCACTGTGTTTTGGAGAAGGATAAAGAGCCTCAAGTCAGATCAAAGGCCAAGTTGTGATTATTGTGAAAAGAAGAAAAGAGGATTGCATACTCTTTTTTTTTTTTTAGCTATCTGTCCTCTCAAGATATAATGTCCCATTTGAAATATTTGTCCCATGAATGTCAAAAAAAAATCAACTAGTGAAATAGGATCAATTGCTCCACTCCATGACAAATAGCCCTTAAAAATGGAAGCCCATAGAAGAACCGAAACCAAACTCAAAACATATCTTCTTAGCATTCCACAGTTATTCCTCCAGTAATAAAATCACTGGCTTACGTTCTCATCTGACATTTAATCCCTCTTTATAAGTAAGAAATAATTTTTTCCTTACATGGAAAAAGCATTTCTCTTTAAAATACATATTCACTGGGCGGGGAGACCTGGGTGGCTCAGTCACTTAAGCAGCAGACTTTGGCTTGGGTCATGATCTCACTGTTTGTGGGTTCGAATCCTGCATCAAGCTCTGTACTGATAGCTCAGAGCCTACTTCAGTTTCTGTGTCTCCCTCTCTCTCTGCCCCTCCTTGCTCATGCTCTGTCTCTCTCACTCTCACTCTCTCTCTCTCTCTCAAAAATAAAGCAACATTTAAAAATTTATAGTACACATTCACCTTTAAATATTTCCATGTATTAAAAAATAATAACATCTTTATTCATATAGCTTTCCACAGGAATATCTAAATTGCTCCCTTATCTATCCTCTCTAAAAAGGCAGTTAAATACAATGTGCTGTTTTATTATCAAATACCTCAACAAATACACAATGCAGTACATCCTAAAGTAACCTGAGCTATTTGTTGTAGGTGTGATGAATGGAAATTATTTCTCCCTTCCCTTATGGTATTTAAGTGCACATTCTTTTACAGAAATCACATATTAATATATATGAGATGAATATCTTTGAAAAGCTCCAATCTTGAATATGCAAAAATAAAATAAATCTAATATTAAGACCAGTAACAAAACACATTCAAGTCACATGATGAGACACAGTAGAATGAATGGACCTATACTCATCCCTGAGCCAACATTTAATTTCTCCAAGCCAATGTCTCAAACCAAGAATTGTATTTCTTAAATCACCTTATTGTGGTATGATTGACATATAAAAAGCTCTACATATTTAATGTATATCATTTGATAAGTTTAGAGATATTTATATGCCCATAAAATCATCACTATGATTTATGCCACAAATTTATCCAATACCTTCAAAAGTTTCCTACCACCCTTTAATTAATTAATTAATTATTTTCTTTGTTAGATTTTTAAATTTTTTAAAAATTTTTAATGTTTGTTTATTTTTGAGGAGACAGACCATGAGCAGGGGAGGAATAGAGAGAGAGGGCGACACAGAATTTGAAGCAGGCTCCAGGCTCTGAGCCGTCAGCACAGAGCCTAACACAGGGTCCGAACTCACAAATTGCAACATCACGACCTGAACTGAAGTCGGACGCTTAACCGACTCAGCCACCCAGGTGCCCCAATTAATTAATTTATGATAAGAACACAACATAAGATCTACCTTCATAGCAGATTTTTCAGTATGCAATATAGTATTGTTAACTGCAAGCTTTATTCTGTAAAGCCCCCTAACATTATTGTATTATTTTATAACAATTTTATTTTTTTAGAGGGAGAGATAGCATGAGAGAGCCTGAGGAGTGGAGGGGCAGAGGGAGAGAGAGACAGTGAGAGAACCTCAAGCAGGCCTCAGATCCAGCAGGGAGCCCGAGGGGGGACTTGATATCATGACCTTGAGTGAGATTATGACTTGATCTGAAATCAAGAGGCAGATGTTTAACCCAACTGAGTCACCCAGGCACCTCGTATTACGTGTTATTATCAACGAGCTCCTTTATGTTTGTTATATATTTGGATGTCCCATGTTGAGGGCATATTTACCCATTGTTAGATTTACTTGTTGGATTGTCCCCTTTATTATGATATAGTGCCCTTCTTCATGTCTTGTTTCACTCTTTGGTTTAAAACCTACCCTGTCTAATATAAGTATTGCTACTCCAGCTTTATTTTGATATCCATTTCTTAAATTTTATCTCACGACTGAATAAATGATACTCTACTGAAGGGATTACTATCACTCAGTCTGGGAATCCAGTACAGTGTATACAAGTTTTTGTATGTATCAATGCATTGTAAAGTTTTTCTCCATAGGAGAGGTTCGGTGCCTTGCGTTATATTTTTAAGAAGAGTTCGTGATTCCAAAAGCACTGAGAAATTCTTCCCGTGTTTCTATCATCCTACTGGAATTTTACTGGAACTTTAAGTTAAATTCTAAGATATATTAATTTTATTTTGTTAATGGTTCTGCAAGCAGAAGATGACTCATTTGCATATGGTTAGGACAACAAACAAAGAGGCAGAAATGATTCGAGTGTAAAGAAACATTTGACTTTGAATTTCAAAATGTGAAGTGAAAGAGTAAAAATACTTTACTGAGTTAAAATTATTCCCCTCAAATTGATATGTCAGATATAATGGTTACATGAGATGATAAATAGATGTAGCACATAGGTTACTGTGTGAGCATTTTTAAAATATCTGTTAGTATATGAAATGCTTAAAATTATATATACATATATAGGTACATAGAATATATGTAAGAATAAAATATAAAGATTGTAAGGTAGAAACTAATATGTATATATACTTATATATATATTTATACATACACACACACACACACAGACACACACACACACACTTTGTACATTGATTTTGGATGTTTTTGGTAGCCACTCAAAGAAAACACAACTGAACATGCCCTAAAACATAAAGAATTTTATTTCTCCATGTAGCCGGCAGTGAAATTATGTCAGGCTTCAAGTTCGGTTCATGCCAATAACTTTTCCTTCATTTTCTTAAAATTATCATGACATTAGTCAACCCTTCTCTCCGTCTTTAGTCTAGTAGCCAGGTAGCTGCAGTTCTGGGCTCCACAATACTATAAAACAATTTGCATAGGATAAGAGAGAACTCTTGGGTTTCAGCACTCTGAAGAGATCTTATTATCTCCACTCCCCCCAACTACCCATTTATTTCACTGTTCACTTCTGTCTAGTTTCATACGTGCTAATTAGCATAAGTCAATCAGGCTCTAACACCAGCGAGATTTGTGGAATCAAATTCCTCTGAGGCACATGGAACAAGAGTATTAAATGTTTGATGTAAATGAAGATTCTAGGATTCAGGGAGAGGAGAATGGACATTGTGAGAACTTCAACAACACTTGCTACAATTGTATACTGCTATATGTTTTAATTGACAATATTTAACATTTTGATGGACAAAGTTCTGTAATAGCCTAAGTACTAAAATTACATTTTACATGCTATTCTATCTCATGGCTATGGTGAATTTCTAAATACATCTCATTTTACTACATTCCATATCCTTTAAAAATGAAAAAATTACTAAATCAAAAAAAGGAAATATTTAATTAGAAATAAAGTGGATTCTAAATCTTTCATGAGTGTATTCTGTGCGGGGAATTCTTGATGATTTCCTGTATTATGAGAGATAATGTCAAGCCCAATTATTTCAAGTCAGGCTGGATCTTTCTACATTAAAAGTGCTGAGATGAAAGCTCTTCAATTTATGGGTATTTTACCTAGAGCATAGGCCTCAGTCTTTGAAATATTTTAAGTGAAGTTCATTTTCCATTATGCATTAAAGTTCTACAAAGTTTCTCATGAGGGCCTTCTAATTTGGTTTGTCTTTACAAGGTTGGAAAGTTTTAAAAAATGTGTCAGTTGTTCCTCTGTTTGTTCTCAAATACATTTCTCTCCTTTTTTCATTTTCTATCACATAAGGGCTGACCCCAGGAGAAATATTTCTCCCAGATTCCTGGGTCAGCTGGCTTCAACTGTAGTCTGCTGATGGGAGGCATTATCAGAAAGAGGGAGAATAAAGGATATTTCTCATTCTCTGCCTGCTAATGGGGCATTTTCAGCAGTAGCTGCTTCTCCGCTGTGGCTCTAGTTCTTACAAGAATTAATTCCAAGTTCTTCCAAGAGACCCTGGATTCTGGGCTTCAGTAACCACATCTCCTCCCTAGATCTCTTCAGCAAAAGGCACCACAGCAGTGTTTGAGATTGCTAAACTCTGAGTTGCCTCATCATCTCCTCTTTGGCTTTTCAGCAATTCTATCACCTATGTAATCATTCCCAATATTAAATTCCCTCTGTCTTAGATATTATGAAGGGTTTCTGTTTCCAGAATGGAATATAACTGGTTTATAATTAAACATGGTTTCATTTAATTTACCTGTACTTAACCCTCTGTTATATATTCTTGCTTCCATGCTTCCACACTTGAAATTGCTCTAACAACATTATTACTGGCATAAATACTGCTACAGCCAATGGATATAATTTAGTTCACTATATACTTCTGCTTTGACAGTGCTATTTGCTTTCTTAAACTATTTATTTCCTTTATCTCTATAGTGCTAATCTCTATTATTTATACCTCTCTGATAATCTTGCTTTATCTCTTCCATGACCTTCCTCTCTTTTGCTCATTTTTTAAAAAACTAAGTTATTTCCTTTCATCTTATTTTTATGCTTTACTTGGATAAATCATCCTAATCTTATGATTTAAAATACCATTTATATGCTGATGGTTCTCAAATCTATTTCTCCATCACTAAACATATAATTGGACTGCAGAAGCATATTATCTAGCATTTGCTGGAAAATTTCCAAAATTGAACTTATTATCTTCTTTCTGGAAACACACACACACACACACACACACGCACGCACAAACACAAACACACACGCACACACCAAATAAACTACAATAACCCTACTTCTCTTTGCGTATCTGGTAGATGTCACCATAATCCAACTAAATACTGATGACAAAAATGTGGGGTTATTGACCACTCTGCCTGAAATGAGTCTTGCTTCATGTTATTCATGCCCATGTGTGGTCATCTCCTACCTATATAACCAAAAGAATATTTCACAAGTGACTCTTTGACTTCCAAGCTAGATCATAAAAAAGGTTTGAAGCTTATATCTTTTCCTATTTTTCGGGTAACTGCAGGGAAAGTCAGCTGCCATTTCATGGGGACACTCAAGTAACCCTATGGAGATGTTCACTGGCAAGGAAATTAGTCTTCCTGTCATAGCCAGCAAGGAATAGATCTCCTGCAAACAGCCATGTGAGTGTGCTATCTTGGAAGCAGATCCTTAAACCACAGTCAGGCCAAATGACATGCAGTACTAGCTGACATCATGAATGCAACATATGGCCAAAACCACATAGGTAAGCTGATCCAGAATCCTGAGTCACCAAAACTGTGTGAGATAAAAATTGTATATTGCTTCTAGTCACTAAGTTTTGGAGGTAATTTGCTATTTGGCAATGAATAACCAACACAACTTCTGTGTCTCTTACTCTTTACTAATCACCAAGTTTTGGGGTGTCTGGGTGGCTCAGTTAGTTAAGGGTCTGACTTCGAATCAGGTCATGATCTCGCTGTCTGTAGGTTCGAGTCCCATCTCGGGCTCTGTGCTGACAGCTGAAAGCCTGGAGCCTGCTTTGGATTCTGTCCATCCCTCTCTCTGTGTCCTTTCCCCACTTGTGCTCTGTTTCTCTCTCTGCCAACCTCCACCTCTCTCTTTCAAAAAATAAAAAATAAACATTAACAACAAAAATAAATACATTCATCTAATCACAAAGTTCTGTCAATATAATTGCCCAAATATTTATGGAATCCACCCCTGCATCTTCGAATACTATTGTTCTACTTGGGGCCTCTTTAACTCTGGCTTGCATTTAGTTCTTAAAATGATCTCTTCTTCTAGTATGGTGCTCTTCAAAAGCAATCCCAAGCCCACATTCCAAATGATTTACATAGAATTCAAACTAACCATTCCACTTTTATATTTAAAAAACTCCAATGCTGCTGCTTCTTTGTTAATTTAAAAGTAAAGGACTTGCCATGACATACAACAGTCTTAGGGAACCTGAAATCTCTTATTTTGTTTTCCAGCTGTATTTCATACTACTTTTCAGAACTCATTTTGTACAATATAAATACTGAACCATTTTTAGACCTTGACACCCAGCAACATACCTCTGTATCATTTCTCCCAAGAACATCTCACAAACCCTTCTGTGACCTTTTCCCTAATTCATTATCAGCTTTTGAGACCCAACTCAAGAATCACTTCCTCCAAGTAAGTTTCCATACCTCTTGAAGGTCTAATTAAATACACTACTTTTGTTAACTTAAATGACTATTTAAATCCCTCTCTTAGAGTACTTAGCATATCCTAATAAAAAAATTTTTTAGCATGTGTTTCCCCTACTACTGTGTTTGTACAGTGGACTTAATGTTTGCATTCCCCTAAAATTCATGTGTTGAAATATTAACCTCCAATGTAATGGTATTAAGAGGTAGAGGGGCGCCTGGGTGGCTCAGTCGGTTGAGCGTCCGACTTCGGCTCAGGTCATGATCTCGCGGTCTGTGAGTTCGAGTCCCGCGTCGGGCTCTGTGCTGACAGCTCAGAGCCTGGAGCCTGCTTCAGATTCTGTGTCTCCCTCTCTCTCTGCCCCTCCCTCTCTCGTGTTCTGTCTCTCTCTGTCTCAAAAATAGATAAAAACATTAAAAAAAATTAAAAAAAATAAAGAGGTAGAGCCCTTCGCTAAATAATTAGGTCATGAGGGTGGAACCTTCAGGAACGGGTCTAGTGTCCTTACAAAAGAGATCACAATGAACTCTCTAGCTAATATTGTCTACCACGTGACGATAGAAGGAGAAGTCAAGAGTCTGCAACTTGAAGAGGGCCCTCACCAGACGCCGACATGATGCTTGCACCTCAAACTCAGACTTCTATTCTCTAGGACTGTGAGAAACAAATGTTTGTTGTTTAAGATACTCAGTTTATGCTATTTTTGTTAAAGCAGCCCACACTGACTAAGATAGTGTGTAAGAACAAATCTTCACTTTGGTTTTGAATAGAAATCTATTGGTTGCATGCTTTATTGTAGTTCGCAAGACTGCAAATGAAACAACAGACCCAGGGAATTGTGGCTTTTTGAACAACAGAAAAAGGTGAAAGATGGAATAGATAGATTTAGACAGAAATAGAAGTAGCATTGATCAAATTAATACAAGACCAGTGGGTTATTTTATATTTTAAGTGATCATTTACATTTCCGTAAGAAATGTTTAATAAGTAATAAACAAGTAATATTTCTGTGGACAAACTGTTACACTTATAAATCTTGCTTCTTTTTACTACTTATTAATAAGCAAAAGGAAAAATTCTTGTAACTAAGACAAGAGCTTATACACAGTTTGATTTTAAATAGGTTTTTGTCACATAGTCTTTCTTCATAGTACTCTGAGTTAAACAGAACATATTACCCAAAATTTACTTTATTATCTTTAAGGAGATATGTAGTAACAATTATAGCATTTTAAGTCAAACAATAAATATACTTGTAATTTCCCATTTCTTTAGTTATTAGTTTAAAATAAGCAAAGCTTACAATATTTAATGTCCAAAATGATACATGTCTGAATTTCAGGAATTCTGTAAATTATTCTGGGCATTCATTATGTAGAAATTGCCCAGCCTATATGAGACAATCCATAAATATTGTTTAAACAAGAAAGAATTGTATCAAAAATGACAGTGATACCACTAATATATTAACATATTACATATGAGCTAATATATCATCATTCATTTAAGGTTTGAGTTCTGATCCCATTGTTTGAAAAAAATAAACATTAAAGACAAAAATATATTTTAATAAATGGGACACCAAATCAGATTTGCAATAAATTTTAATAATGGTGATCAGGGTCCTAAGCATGGTAGTTAGTGACATCAACGTCTACAAGGTGAGGGAAAAAGTGTAACTAATCCTGTGAAATACTTTTCCAGGGTGGGGGATATATATGCAGGGACAATGAGGCCATTCACCTAGAATGATGTCTAAGATACTAAATAGGATTGTTAATCTATTTATTTTCTATCAAACTTTTATCTTTCTGTAATAAGGACAATATTATAGGTGTCGATGAAAGAGAAATGAAAGAAGCCTCCAACTGAGAGTAACAGTAAGAACAGAGTAACCAGAGATGTCAGCAACTATGTAAAAAAAAAATTATAATTGGCAAAATTCAGAATATAATGTAAACTGAAAAATTTAATAATGTCAGGGAATATTATTGATTTCTAGCACAATAAAATAAGTCAATTTTATAATATTTTCTTTGGTCACAAATAAAAAGTAAAATTAGGATTATGTACTCAGGCAGATATCATATGATTTCACTCATATGTGGAATGTGAGAAACTTAACAGATGAACACAAAGGAAGGGAAGGAAAAATAAGATAAAAACAAAGAGGGAGGCAACCCATAAGAGACTTTTAAATACAGAGAACAAACTGAGGGTTGATGGGGATGAGGAGGTGGGAGGTGGATAATATAGGTGACAGAAATTAAGAAGGGTACTTGTTGGGATGAGCACTGGGTGTCATATGTAAGAGATGAATCACTAGGTTCTACTCCTGAAGCCAAGACTACACTGTATGTTAACTAATTTGAGAATAACAAAATAAAAAAGATTAGTGTACTCCATGTTATAAAGTAATCAAAAATCAACAGTGCACTGAAAAGAACTTATTTCTAGAAAATGTTGAAGATTTAATTGTGTGGTAAGCTCATCACAAATGTGTTATTTCCTAATTACATTATGTCTTTTTTTAATTAATTTTTTTAGTGTTTATTTTGCAAGAGGGACAGAGACAGAGACACAGACAAAGCATGAGTGGGGGAGGAGCAGAAAGAGAGGGAGACACAGAATCCAAAACAGGCTATCAGCAAAGATGATCAACATGGGGCTTGAACTCACTAACTATGAGATCATATCCTGAGCCAAAGTCGCACGCTCAACCAGTGGAGCCACCCAGGCACCCTACATTATGTCTTTCTAAAACAAATATAAAATATACAATGGAATACCACTTGGCAATGAGAAAGAATGAAATCATGCCATTTGCGGCAACATGGATGGAACTGGAAGGTATTATGTTAAGTGAAATAAGTCAGTCAGAAAAAGACAGATATCATATGTTTTCACTCATATGTGGATCTTGAGAAACTTAACAGAAGACCATGGCGGAAGGGAAGGGGAAAAAATGGTCACAGAGAGGGAGGGAGGCAAACCTTAAGAGACTCTTAAATACAGAGAACAAACTAAGGGTGGATGGGGGCGTGGGGGAGAGGGGAAAATGGGTGATGGGCATTGAGGAGGGCACTTGGTGGAATGAGCACTGGGTGTTGTATCTAAGCAATGAACCACTGGAATCTATCCCAAAAACCAAGAGCACACTTTACACACTTTATGTTAGCCAATTTGACAAAAAATTATATTAAAAAAAAACAAACAAAAAGCCAAATGTAAAATATATTAAATACTTTAAAATAGATACATAATATAAAATATATAAGACACAGATAAAATATTTTCACCTGCATTTTAAAAATAAAATTTAAAAATGTCAATCACATAACTATATATCAAGATAAAGAATAACTAAAACTCACATTTTTCTACTGAATAGTTGCCATATTTACTTTACACCTATTATTTTTTAAAGATATAAAATATGTACAACTAAAGTTTCACCTTTCACCTCATTCTCATTTCTGCCCTCAAAGGTAGCTCTTATACTGCATTGGTATGTACCCATCCCAAATGGGTTTGAACATTTTTCATAAGCATGAATATACATATAACTATAACAGTCATCATAAAACTGACATTTATTTAGTGTAAATCTGTGAGAAGCACTGTTCTATGTACTTTAAAAGCATTAATTTATTGAAGGAGTATAAATAACTCCTCTTGAGGTGAATTCTATTAGTACCATTTTAAAGATGGGAAAATTAAGGTACAGAGAAAATAAACTTACTTAAGAAGATGACAGGATGTACACTCAGGATTTGAACCCAATGGTCTGTCTCTATAGCCTGGAATTATAAGCATTAATTACATTAAGTTTTTAAATTAAAATTTTTTACCTTGAGATAGTTATAGGTTCACATGCAGCTAAGAAACAATACAGAGAGATCCCGTGAATCTTTTACTCAGTTTTTCCCACTGGTAGCATTTGCAGAACATTACTTACTCTCTGTCAAACAGGATATTGAAATTAATACAGTCAAAATACTGAATAATTTCATCACAAGGATCCCTTGTGTCATCCTTTATAGCTACCACCCTTTTTCCATGTCTCATGGGAAACAATAGTCTTATTTTCATTTCTATAATTTTGTCATTACAATAATGTCCTATAAATGGAATCATAGAGTTTGTAATCTTTTGGGAATTGGTTTTTGTCAATCAGCATAATTCCCTGGAGAACATCCACTTGTTTTGCATGTAAGTATTTCATTCTTTTTATGCTTAATAATATTCTATGTTATGGATTACCAGTTTGTTTAATCACTTGCCCATTAAAGGACATCTGGTTTTGGCTATTATAAATAGAGCTGCTATAAGCAGTCAATTAGTATACAGGTTTTGGTGTAAACAAAAGTTTTCGTTTCTCTGGGACATATTTCCAAGAGAGTAGTTGCTGGGTTGTATAGCAAATGGATGTTTAGTTTTATAAGAAACTGTCAAACTGTTTTGCAGAATGTATGCAACATTTTACATCCATCCCAGTAACATGTGAGTGATCTAGTTTCTCTACATGCTTGTCAGCATTTGGTAGTGTTACTATTTTTTATTTTAGTCATTCTGAGAATTATGTAATGATATCTCACTGTGGTTTTAATTTTTATTCTCTTAATGGCTAATGAAGTGGAACATCTTTTATGTGGTAATATGTCATTAATATACCCTCCTCAGTGAAATGTCACTTCATATGTTTTGCCTATTTTATTATTGGATCAATTGTTTTTTACTGTTAAATTTTTACAGTATATATTCTAGATACAGTCCTTTGTTGGATAGCTTATCTTTTCATTCTCTTAATAGGCTCTTTCACAGAGCGAAAATTTTAATTTTAATAACATCCAATTTATCAATCTTTTATAGATCATGGTTTTGGTCTAAAGTCTAAAAACTATTTGTCTAGCCCTACATTCCACAGATTTTCTATTTCTTTTCTTTTCTTTTTCTTTTTTTTTACAAAAAGTTTCATAGTTTTCATTAAATATTTAAGTACGTAATGTTTTTAAGTTAATTTTTCTATAAGATGTGATGTTTACGTCAAGATTCTTTGTTGTTGTTTTGTCTTTGAAACAGTTATGCTTCCTCCATTGAATTACTTTGCACCTTTGTAAAAATCATTTGGGCATATTAGGCAGGCCTACCTCTGCATTTTATATTCCTTTCCTCTGCTAATACAACAGTGTCTTGATTACTATAATTATATAGTAGGCCTTAATATTAGGTAGAAAGATTTCTCTCACTTTATTCTTTTACATTGTTTTAGCTATTCTAAGGACTTTTCCCACTCACATGAATTTTAGAATAAGATTTTCTACAAAAACCTTGCTGGGATTTTTATAGTCATTACATTAAATCTATAGATCAGTTTGGGAAGAATTGACATCTTTACTATATTGAGTCTTTCAATCCATGAAAACAGTATGTATCCCCATTTATTAGAGTATTCTTTGATTTATCTCATCAGTATTTTGTAAGGTATTGCAAGTGTTTTGCAAAGACAATGATCATTGCTCCTCTCTGTCTCATCTGAACCACCTCAATGTCTTGTACACTACTGTTCACTCGGCAACCACCATGCTAAATAAAAACTGTAGCAGCACCTACTATAAGTGGTTACTGCTAAACCTCAAAAAGAGAACAGGTTTCATAAAATTATACACACACACACACACACATACTACACTACAAAATATTCAAACACCTATCAAGGGGATTGTGGCCATTATGAAACACACAAGTACTCTCACCATAATTGAGCTGAGTCTGCTAGATCTACATGAACACACTACATCTCAATTCTTTAAAGCATGCACAGGAAGCACAATGAGACACACACCTTCTTCCTTAGGACAGTTGAGAAAGGCAGGAAGAGGGGTAGAGGAAGTGAGGTTGTACTGGGAAGCCAGGAGCCAAGAAGCCCAGATGGAAGAGTATTATCTATCTGTTGCTCTTTTTGAAAAATGAAGTGGAGAAAATACTGGAGATTTGTGGACAACAGTGAAGATATATTTTTATCTATCATGCTGAGCAGGAAAAAAAGGATGAAAAAGTGAGGCTCTTGAGCATCAGAAATCTCTTCAAATTCTAGGTAAAAGCAGATGTGAGCCCTAATGTATATGGGTGCTCACCTACACTCCACAAAAAAGGAAAACGAGAGAAAATAACTAAAAGGAAACGAGGAGAGGGATTCAGGGGTTGGTAACATTCTCAGAGGGAAGAAGACCCTGACAAGGACAGATCACAGAGGTAACAACAAAACTGGTATTTTGTCTGTCCTGGCATCCTGAGGCTGTTGACCAGGATGGATGTAGACTTCTCACAGGAATTTTCAGCTTACATATTTGTTAGAATTTTACCTAAATATTTCATTTTCTTTATAATTTTAAGTGGTATTGTGTTTTTAATTTAATTTTCCATATCTTCATGGTTAATATATAGATATGAAATTGATTTTTGTGTTGATTTTCTATCCTACAACATTGCTAATCTCATTTATTAGTTCTAGGTTTTTATTTTTTTTTTCTTTTAGATTCTTTGGTATTTTATTTTTTTCATTTTTCATTTTTTTATTTAAAAATTTTTTTAATGTTTATTTATTTTTGAGAGAGAGAGAGAGAGAGACTGTATGTGTGTGTGTGTGAGCAGGAGAGGGGCAGAGAGAGAGGGAGACACAGAATCTGGAGCAGCCTCCAGGCTTTAAGCTGTCAGCACGGAGCCTGATGTGGGGCTCCAACATATGGACTGTGAGATCATGACCTAAGCTGAAGCCGGAGGCTTAACCGACCGAGCCACCCAGGAGCCCCAGTATTTTCTATATAGATGAGCATGTCATCTGCAAATAGTGACAACTTTATTTCTTCCTTTCCAACCAATCTTACATCTTTTGTTTTTGTCCTTAATCACCATCATGATCATCATGCCTTATTTCAGTGACCAGAATCCCCAGTAACAAGTAGAATAAAAGTGGTGAGAGTGGACATCCTTGTCTTGTTCCTGATATGAAGGGGGAAACACTGTCTTTCAATAATAAATATGATATTAGCTGTAGGTTCTGTGTAGATATTCTTTAGCAAATTGAAGAAGTTCCACTTCATTTTCAGGCTGCTGAGAGTTTTTGCCAAGAACAGATGTTGGATTTTGTCACATTCTTTTTATGTGTCAATTGATATGATGATATGATATTTATTCTTTAGGTTGTTCATCTGGAGTTACACTGATTTTCAAAAGTAGAACCAGAGTAGTTGCATTGATATACATATTCATTAATGTTCTTAACCAATACTAGGACTTCCATATTTTATAGTTTTAGGCCCTCAGAGGGGAGTGAAGTAGTATTTAGTTGTATTAATCTTCATTTTCTAAATTTATAGTGAGAATATATGGGTGCCTAGGTGGCTCAGTCAGTTAAGCATTTGACTTCAGCTCAAGTCATGATCTCATGGTTTCTGAGTTCAAGATTCACACGGGGCTCTGCAGTGACAGTGCAGAGCCTGCTTGGGAATTTCTCTCTCTGCCTCTGCCCTGCATGTACTCTCTTTCTCTCTCTCAAAATAAATAAACTTTAAAAAGAGTAAATAAATTTATAGTGAGAATATGTTTTTATGTCATATTCAAGTTTCCAGTTCTGTGAAATTCCTGTCCATATTTTACTTGTATTAGGTTTTTATTAGTAATTTATATGAGTTATTTGCTTTGGTATATATAACATATATATGATATGTTTTGCAGATAGTACCTATTGTATATAATACCATATTTCTTGAATTATGCTATAACTGGCAATCATTTGAACATTTTATTTCTGAGATACATCCATACTGGAGCATGTGGCTTAATTTCACCTTTTACATTTTATAAAATGAAGATATTTTATGCATCCATTACTTTGCTGATATTTACATTAAGATTGTTTTCATTTTGTTCATTTTTATACACATTTTTCTGCATGTGTTTTTGGGCATATTTTTAAGAGTTCCTCTAGGAGAAAACAATTTTGGCCTATAGGCTGTAGGCATTGTGATAGACGGAATACTAAGATGTCTCTCCAAGATTCACATCCCCTGGCATACCTTTTCCCAGTTACTTAATAAAACACTAATCTGGGTAATGCCGTGAAGAGATTTTGCATTTGTCAAATAGCCTCCAAATCATTTGACCAATGTTCTCTTGGAAATCAGTCAACTGAGTATGATATAACTGACTGTGGTCCCTGCAATTTCTACTTTGGGGATAGTAATTTTAAATTTTCTGCCTCCTTATCTTTAGGTATCAGCCATTCCAATTGTTGTATTAGCCTCTGATCTCTCCTTAATTGAAGGGTATTTTGTTTTTCTAATTATGAATGATACACATTTTCTTGCAGTATTTGTTTTCTAAATTTTCTTATATGTCTCATTCTTGCTCTAGATATGATGTGGCTCTGTGTATTTCCATTACTACAGAAAAAATAAATTTGTTTCCTTTATCTCTCTCTTGTACATCATATGCCATCTATTTTTAAACTGATAGCATACAAACAAAAAACAGCATATACTTGAAAGATGTAGAAATAAAACGATTTTGAGAAGAATTCACTAGATATCACTCATATTGTTACTAAAATGACGTAGTACCCAATGCCACAGGACATAACAGTTTTCCTCACTGTACACCTTTATATATAGACTTCATAATACTGGAAAGTAAGAGAAAAATTGAATGACCTTGCTGGGATTTCATATTTAAGTGTAGCCAATTCTTTATTTTTTAAAGAAAAAACTGCAAAATTCTTCTATAAAACAATTCGTCTTTGAGTTCTTTGTCCTTTTTCTTCTTCTCTTCTTTGTCTTCATCTTCACTGACCCTTTCTTCTTATATGTCCCATATCAATTATACAAACACGAAGAAAGAAGGCACCTATACCCTTCGGAGATATACATAGCTGCAATATAATTAGCTTAGCAAAGAAGACTTCTCTCAATATCCTTTGGTTGTAGATCCTGTTTACTGGGGAGGAGATAAATGAATGTGCCTTAGAGCCAATGAGCTGCAAGAGAGGAAAGGGTTGAAACTTTTCCAACCTCCTTTTCAAGGTCAAATATTATGAGAAACTCAGTGATGTTCTGTGTTGGTTCTAGATAAGATTTACTGGCAGGAAAGGCCACCAAGCACAAGGTCATATGCGCCATGTAAAAAGGGTAAAGGAGTTGAAGATTTAGACTCTATATTAGGAGAAGGGCTGCTCAACTCATAAATAGAAATTAAGTTCCTGCTGACATAAATATTTGGGGACTAGAGCATTTGACTTGATTTGAAGTTTAAGAAGCAGGTCACACCTGCTACATAAACTTTAAAGAAAGCAGTGAATTTAAAGTACCTCTAAAGTCTCAGATAGAAAGTGGCAACTCAGAGTCATTTATTTATCCTACAATTCCTCCTCTATCCACACCAGGGAACAAAACAGAATCTGTGTCATTTTTTTTTTATTGTAATTTGAAGATTTCCTTTGGGCTTTTAGTCATCGAACAGCACAAACTCCCAACTGATCCCCTCTCCAACTCTGACAAGTCCCCTTACCATTATGATTACAGCTCTTCAATAAAACATCTATAATTCAAGCAAATTTGTATCTTAGGGCTATTTTCTATCCCTACAACATATGCAATGACTTCCTGAAGCTGATCAACATTTATTGATAGAAATATTTGGTGTCTTCTAACAGCATATGAATAATCTAATTATCAAAATATTTATCTATAAGGATTTCTAAATTCTTATAACACTAATAAATGTTAACATTGTGGGAAATATTTCATTTTCTAACAAAGTTTATTATCAGGCTCAGTAGTATGTGTGCATCATACCAGTGTACTTAATGAAGCCAAAATTTTTTATCCAAGTAAGTGGGGAGAATAATTAGGCCAACTCTTTTGCTCAGTAAATGTCCACTCGTGTCAAAAAATTATTCATGGTGATTCCCACCTTATATATGAGGCCAACATGATCAATGAAAAAATTAGTACTATTTTTGAAACGGCATTTATATAAACATTTTTCCACATTTTATTAAAAGTAGTCTTCCCTTTAAAGATTCAGGACATATCTTTTATTTCAAATAGGATGTTTAACTGCCGTAACAATTTGCTCTATAATGTGCAAATCTTTACCCACTCCCTCAAAATTTGAATTCTTGATTTTATTTAAACTCATCACATTTTTCATAATCCTTATCCCCTCTCCAAGAATCAGTATTCTTGGTCTTTTGGGTTTTGTTTAAATAAAAAATGTGTATATTTAAGGTATACAACATGTTGTTTTGATACACATATATGTAGTGAAATGATCACTACAATCCAGGTAGTTAACATATTGAGCATTCTTTTTTTTTAATGAAAGTTTTTTTTCATTTTTTTAAAATAATAACTTATTGTCAAATTGGTTTCCATACAACACCCAGTGCTCAACTCAACAAGTGCCCTCCTCTGTGCCCATCACCCACTCTCCCTCCTCTCACACCCCCCTCTCCCCTCAGTTTGTTCTTATTCTTTGAGAGTCTCTCATGTCATGTCTTCCATCCTCTCTGTGGCTTTTTTTTTCTCCTTTCTCTCTTCCCCTCCCCCCTGGTTTTCTGCTTGGTCTCCCAAAGCCTACCTATGTGTGGGATTATAGGGTATCTGTCTTTATCTGCCTGACTTATTTCACTCAGCATAATATCCTCCAGTTCCATCCATGTTGCCACACATGGCCAGATTTCATTCCTTTCCATTGCCACGTAGTATTCCATTGTGTATGTATATATATAGACATATGGTATATATACAATGGTATATATATATATGGTGTATATATATATATACCACATCTTCTTTATCCAGTCATCAGATGATGGAGACTTAGTCGCTATCCATGATTTGGCTATTGTTGAAAGTGCTGCTATGAACATAGGGGTACACGTGCCCCTATGCATCAGCAGTCCTGGATCTCTTGGGTAGATTCCTAACAGTGCTATTGCTGGGTCATAGGGTAAGTCTATTTTAATTTTTTTGAGGAACTTCCACACAATTAGGAAAATGAGGTTATCCTATTTAAATATAACTAAAGTATACTGCATGCCTAATACAATTTAGACACTTTTTATATTGTATTTAATAAAGTAAAAGGAAATTATTTGTTGAGAAAATATTACTCTAAGAAGGATAGCTAGCAAATATTGACAATTACCAAGAGAATGGAAAATGACCATTCAAACTTTATCCCTAAAACCTAACCCCAGTATTTAAGTTTGAAGTGGATGATTTTCCCAATTGAGATTCTTCAGGTATTTAGTAAGCGTGATCTGACTGTTTATAATTCATTTTCACATCCAACAAGAGCTGTTCTTTGGAAATTCTATAGTATGCAATGTTTCATAACATCACTTTCATATTTTTAAGTTGTTCACTGCTGACCAACATTTGTTCATAATAAGGGTAAAACAATGATGACATAAAAAATGAATGATATTTTAACTTTGCTCTTTTCTATTCCCAATAGGCATATTATATTATCACAATGTGTAAAAATGCATCAAACCTTATAATCCTATGTTGTTTATCTGTATATGTTACTTGAATATTTTTAAAAACTATTTCAAATAAAATTTTATGTATTTATTTTCTGATATACAGTCAGAGGCTTTTGATCTAAAAAGTATTCCTCAAAATCCTCATATAAAAAGTGATTAAGAACTATTTCTCATACAGAAAATACTGCTTCTGAAATTACTTTTTCCACCCTTATTGAGATACATTTGCATATAACATTGTGTAAGCTTAAGTTCTACAATGTGATGATTATATATATATATATATATATATATATATATATATATTTAATTTATATATTGGAATGTGATGACCACAATAAGGTTAGTTAACACATCCTTCCCCTCACAAAATTACCACTTCAAAATGATTATATATGGTCAACTACTTTTCCAATCATTCATATAGACATATATATACACATATATATGTACACACACATATATATTCTTTCTGAAAAGTCCTACTTTTGGCTAAATAATACTTATTACTGCGTATTGTATGTTGAGTTAATTTTTTCTAAAACAAAGATAAATAACATTTTGTTCTTAATAAAGTAGGTAATATGCTAATTTGAAGTTTTGAAGAAAACTATGATATTCTTATATTAACCAACTATCCATATCTCTCTCTCTACCTCTTTCCTTCTCCCTCCCTTCCTCACTTTCTTTTTCCATATCTCTCTCTCTCTTTGATTTGGCTGAAATTTTAATATATTGTTCTAATAACCCTATATCCAGATATCTAGGATTTTATTTTTTGAGACAGAGAGTGAAAAGCGGAAAAGGGCAGAGTGGGAGAGAGAGGATCTTAAGCAGGCTCCACACTCAGCATGAAGCCCAATGCAGGGCTGAGTCACACAACCCTAGGATCATGACCTGAGCCAAAATCAATAGTCAGACACTTAACAGATTGAGCCACCAAGGCACTCACCAGATGTCTAGGACTTTAAACCAACTTATAAAAGCTTTTCATTTTTCTTATTCTCTAAAATTTTCATATTATCAGTTTGATTACTTGTATTATACTTGCTTACTATATATCATTAAGTGTCTTCCATATCATCCAGGGCTCAGTAAACTATCTTCCATTGGACAAATCCACCCCACCACTTGCTTTCGTTAATAAAATTGTACTGGCACACAGCCATGATCATTCACTGGCATGTTATCTTTGGCTGATTTTATACTACAATGACAAAGTTAAAGAGCTGTCACATAGCTGTGACAATCATATGACTTGCAGAGCCTAAATATTTACTACCTGGCCCTTTGAAGCAAAAGTTTGCTATCTCCTGTCCATTGCCTATTATACAGCAGGTGCCAAATAATACTCATATGTTAACTACATTAATAAATGGATAGATGGATGAATGGCAAATGATAGAATGTTGAGATCCAAAATGATTTCTGGAGTACAAGTGGATTTTATTATGATTAGAGAGAAAGGAGAATTCAGGCCTTCATAAAAACAACAAGTATTGAGACAAGGTGGTGAAGTGAACTAAAAGATTTCATTCCTGACTGTTGTAAAGAATATTTAATTTCAAATCAGAAGAGTGTAGCAATTTCCGATTCCCTTTAATTCTCAAAAACAAGATGCTCAGTAAGATCATTAATGTGGTGGAGTTCACCATTACCTAATTTAAGAAATTTTCACAACCCATTATGTTCTTTATCTTGGGGTAATTTCATTGCTACTTCTACCTTCTCTGTGGATCTGTTAACTTGTCAAAACTGAAAACAAACAGTCTTAACGAATTTATTTCTAAAAGATGCTATAAAAGTTTTAGTAGAAGAGCTTGGAATACTCAGGATTTTTAATTATCAGCATTATATTATAGTCTTTTGAAATATGGATAAATGAAAATCAGAGAGAATTTTAAGCAGGCTCCACACCTGAAGGTAGCTATACATGTGGTGGGCATAGCATAAAATATAGATAAGTTGAATCACTATGTTGTATACCTGAAACTAATATAACATTGTGTATCAATTATACTCAAATAAAAAAATCTCTAAAAGAAGTTGAATGGAAATTATGCAGCAGAAATCCAGAGAAGGAGAAAGTGCAATTTCTTCAGTTAGTGAAACTTAATTTCTTGGATGTCTCAAATAAATAGTTACTGGACTATGGAATCTCTAGGAAATGGCTGAAGACCAGAAATTTTCATGGTTGATAGGAATTCATTTCCTTTGGTCATCTATGAAGCAATCTTGAGGATAGGTAAATACGGTATATAATGAGATTGTCAATCTTGATGTTAAAGTTTTATTGCTTTCATAGATTTAAAGCAGGTTTATATTATAATATACCTAGTATAAAAATAGAATGTATAATTGGATTCTTCAAAATATAGAAATGATATGTATGCCTCATTTCCACTCTCAGAATTCCTTGTTTCATTTTTCCATTTAAATTATCTCTGTCATGCTGTTTTACATTCTTTTTATCTGCTGTTTTATTTATATTTATATGCATCTATGAAGATAGAAAAATGAATAATAAAGGATGTAGTTGGCAATAAATAAGCTGTGAGACTGCATATTTTGTAACAGTGGAAGCTTGGGACATGAAACAGAAGCCCTGAGCATTAAACTTTCCCTCTTTCTGGCTGTTGAGGACTGCAGCATTACTTCTTGAATAAAAGAAGACCTGGCTATGAGCTGTGAAGACTAGAAAAATCTCCCTTTGCAAGCATGGTGCCCAATTTGTAAGTTAAAGTGGAATACAGCTAGATGATAAACTTAAGAAGCATATCTACTTGCCATAAAAGCCATTACTCCTTTTCAATCAAGAGACCAGAGAAAATTATTAGTTGAAGGTCCTGATCTTAGAAATCAGCATTTCAAATACAGATTATTAAAAGTAGAGAGAGAAATGCCATATATAATGCTTGTATCAAACCATCTGGTTTGATGGATCAGGAAATCTGGCATACCAAAACATGAGATATTTGTGGTACAAAAAAGTAAAATATCAATCCATTGTTAGAGTATCTTCCAACCTCTTCCAAATGGTAGAATTCAAGAATGAAAAAGATATTTAAATGTCAAAGTGGCCTATGAAAAAGCTTCCTTCCTTCCTTCCTTTCTTCCTTCCTTCCTTCCTCCCTTCCTTCCTTCCATTTATTGAAGATTTATGCAATCAACAAGCATTGAGTAACAAATACAATTCATTGCAATAAGCACAGGGGATAGAAAGATAAATAATAAAAATATAGTAAATATAATAATAAAAATGTGTACATGGTATTATTGGACACTCGTGGTATGACTACAAATTGGCTGTGGGAATGGAGATGGGAAAGAGACTTGCTAGAGATCAGACAGAAGATATTCTTGGCCATTAGTGCATTATAGGAAAAGTTTTTTAAAATCAAAAATATGTAGTATATGAAGGAAACAAGTGCCATTCTGTGTTACTGGAGCTTGAAATTTGAGGTAGGAAATGGTCAGCGATAGGAAATAGGATCAAGTCATAGAGAGCCTTGTATAATTCTTTTAGAAATTGTGGAATCTATTTTGTAAGAAATTGTGGGATCCATTTTGTGACTAACTAGGACCCAATGAAGCATATTAATCACTCTAATTTTTGAAGTATTGCTTTTTCAATGAATCATGTTGGTAGTTTTTTTGCAGGGAAGGTTTACACAGTTTGACTGGGGAGCCACTGCTTACTGATTACTAACCCAAAAAGCATACTTAGGAAATTGTTCTAATAGTGAGGTGTTAGGATAAAACTTGAAATAAGGAAGTTGTTATGAGAATAAATAGAACGAAGCTTAGTAAAAATATTTAGAGATAATACTGAAAGACTATTGTAACAAATTTGATGTCAGGGTTGAAAGAAAAAGAGATTTAAAGATGAGCCTCTGATACCTGCCTGGAATAATTACGTGGTTGGTGGCACAACTAAATAAGATATTAAATTATCTAGAAGGAAACAAAAATTTCGTTGGGAAAAGAATAGTACAGTATTAATATATGTTATATTTAAGGTACCTGCAGATAGCTGGATTTAGTGTATAGCTCCAGGACAGATCCAGACAGCAAAATGGTAAGGATGAAACAGTGACTGAATAGGATGTCATATGTAGAACAGTGTGTGAAGGGAAGACCATTAAAATCTTTCAATGTTTAACAGACATATCCAGAATTGGAAAAGCAATGGAAGAAGAATAGGAACCAATAATGGAGTCACATATCCAAGGAAGTAAATCACTGAAATGAGGAAACAAAACATGTGCAGCAATGTGCAGGTCAATCCAGGCTAGCTCTACCATGTCCTACTCTGCCTACTCTTAAACCAACATGTAATATATGTAATACATGTAATACATGTAATATATGTAATATATATGTATGTATATGTGTATATATCTAAGGATACATATATATGCATGTCTACATATAATTTTTATTATTATTCTAAAAAATTATTCTTTGGTTTAAAGCCTTTTGATAATTATGCAAATATCCTGGAAGTCTCGTTGTGAGGTAATATTGTTGTTGTTTATTTAGTTTTGCCATATTTGTGCCATACACTGTGAAAAATGTTGAAGAAAGAAAAAATTAGCAGATGCTAATCCCAGTTCTCTGAGCGTTTATAATCTAAATAATCAGATATTCTTAAAATCACTATTTTGCTATAGGAAATACAGTGAGATAAGTAAAAAATATATAATAAGAGCATAATATTTTTAGCTTTCTTCCTTTCCCCCATTTGACATGATAACAATGAAATCCAGAGAGCTGATCTTGACTTTCCCAAGATCATGGAACTGGCTCGTGTTTAAATACATAGTTCTTTGGTGAACAAATGAATGTTTTAGGGTCTAAAATTTCAGGTTTAGGAGATAGCCACAGGATTAACTGTGTGCCAAAGAGGTGCATGTTGACATAGAGAGATTATTTAATTGCTCTTTCCTGGAAAAGACATATTATTTAATAGTCATTAATAGTGTCATTTCCACTATATATACCTTGCTACAATAATTCCATATGCTTAGTAAATAGAAGTCAAGCTCTTTAAAAAGTACAGGTCACTAGGGCACCTGGGTAGCTCAGCCAGTTAAACGTCCGAATCTTTATTTCAGGTCAGGTCATGATCTCCTGGTTTGTAAGATCGATCCCCATGTCACTCTGTGCTGACAGTGCTGATACTGCTTGGGATTCTCTCTCTCCCTTTCTCTCTGGTCTTCCCCAGCTCTCACTCTCTCACTCTCTCTCTCTCTCTCTCTCTCAAAAAAAAGAAACTTTAAAAACCACAGGCCACTGTCTTTCCATGTCAAAGCTCCTCACTTTTCTTTCAGTGCATACAGCTGATGCTTAACTACACCCTGGCTGATGCTGAGCTCTACTCCACAAAGTAGGTTGTCCCTGCTAGACTTCACAAGGGGGAGGTGATCAAAGTTCAGGCATGAGCACATTTCCATGGTCTCCTGACATGGTAGCATAAAACAGTCCCTCCATTCTGCATAGAGCCACAGGTTGACTATATATCTGCTGAATGTTGCTACCTCCAGTCCTGATCTATAGAACACTGTGAGGATAGTTCTGAGCAAGCCCTGTTCCAGAATCAAGGGCTTTTTTTTTTTTTTTTTTGTAATGGCAATGACATATGAAGATGAAAATATCTCATCCATGGTTTAAAACACTGGCTACAATGACCAGGTTAAGGAGGTTAGGGGACTTGGTCTTCTGGAGGGAAAACCCACATATCTTTATGGCATGCCTATAAATATTCAGACAGCCATCACGGATCTCCAGAAAGAGCTACTTATCTTGCTGGCTACCAAGCAAATGGCACCATCTTCAAAGGCTTTTAAATATTTGAAAGAATACTCTGAAATCTGCTGCAGTTGGCTGTTGAGTATTGCACTGGAAGGACATCTTTGGAAGACCCAGTGGGCTAAACGTGGGTTCATAATGACTTGCTCTGGGAGGTCTGTTGTGTTGGTAATGGTCCAGATCACAAACTGGGCCTCCTTGTGATTTGGCCGATGAAAGAAATTGTACATTATATCTCATTTTGAGTCCACAGGTTGAATTCATTCACAAGCAGCTCCATAGGCCCTGAAGTTAGTTTCCAAGTTATGCTACAGTAGCTTTAACGTGAACTACAAATGTTGATCTTTTACATGGTAATCGGAAGCTCCTCTAGAACAAGATTTCTGAACAATGGCACTATTACCATTTTGGGCTAGATAATTATTTGTTGTTGGGAGACTGTCTTTGTGCACTGTAGGATGTTTAGCAACGTCTTAGTTTCTGCCTACTAGATGCCAGTTCTGACAGCCAAAAATGTCTCCAGACATGTCTAAATGTCCTCTGAGAGCAAAACTGACCCCTGATGGTTACCACTGTTCTAGAAGTTTATTGGTAAATATGTTCGAACGGCTATGTTTTTTTTTCTCACTGAATCAACTCATACTTTAAATTACCTATTTTATAATATCGATATCTACAAATATTTTTATTCTCTATTTATAATAATAATTCTTTATCCAAATTTAGCACAAATGTAAGTAAGAATTCCATGGATACCCTGTTTAATCAAAACTCCCTTGCCTAGAGAAAAAGATCCAAGCAAACAGAGTGGGACCAAAGTAACAGCACTGGCCATATGTAAAGAAATTGTGTTCTTACATATGCAACCATACAGTTTAAAGTAAGGTAGGGGCTTGGTATGGAGGGCTGAAATGAGCCACAACTGGATGTCAAGTCCAAGGTCACCGACTCGATTTTTGCAACATGGAGGAGAAGTAGAGGTAGAAGTAGAGGGACCTGTTCTTCCTGCCTCTCTCAAACAAAGAATGACTGAAGCCAAAGGACTCTCAATTCCAAGAGTTTGGGAGGAAAGGAGACGGGGTCTAAAAGTAAGAAAATTCAAAAACCAGGCAGTCCCATAAGTATGTGAGTGTGAACTGGGGGAGATAAAACGCACCGCGGAGGTACAGAGGGGAGGGAGTCCCTTCTGCGGAGAGACAAAGGGAAGAGAAAGAGTGGCTGGGGAAGCGTATGACTGTATCTGGACAAGAGAAAAACCTCGGACCAGGATGGAGAGGGAGCCTATCATCCAGTCTCTAACTGTAGGGCTTTCAAAGAGAAATCCCATTCCTAACTGTGGGGCTTTCTTCGGATTGCAGTCAGCGGACACATTTGCATATCTGGGGAGAAAGTCAGTCACCTTTGGGTGCTATGGCAGGGGTGCAATCCACACCAGAGAAAACAATAACAAACATAAGCAATCTATTGATAAAAATGTACTAATTGCAGGGGACTTTAATACTCCACTTACAGCAATGGATTGATCAACTATACAGAGAATCACTAAAGAAACAATGGCCCTGAATGACACATTGACCAGATGGCCTTGACAGATATATTTAGAACTCTACACCCAGAAGCAATGGAATTCACTTTCTTCTCAAATGCACATGGTACATTCTCCAGATAGATCACATACTGGGTCACAAAGCAGCCCTCAATAAATATAAAAGAACTGAGATCACACTGCACACTTTCAGATCACAATGCTATGAAACTTGAAATTGACCACAGGAAAAAGTCTGGAAAACTCCAAAAGCATGGAGGCTAAAGAACATCCTACTAAAGAACAGATGGGTCACCAGGCAATTAGAGAAGATATTAAAAAATAGATGAAAGGTGCGCCTGAGTGGCTCAGTCGGTTAAGCGTCCGACTTCGGCTCAGGTCATGATCTCGCGATTCCCGAGTTTGAGCCCTGCATCGGGCTCTGTGCTGACAGCTCAGAGCCTGGAGCCTGTCTCAGATTCTGTGTCTCCCTCTCTGTCTGTGCCTCTCCCCTGCTCATGCTCTGTCTGTCTGTCTCTCTCTCTCAAAAATAAATAAACATTAAAAAAATTAAAAAAAAAAGTTTAAAAAAAATAGATGAAAGCAAACGAAAATGAAAATACAACAATCCAAACCCTTTGGATGCAGCAAAGGCAGTCCTAAGAGGAAAATACATTGCAATTCAGGCCTAAGTCAAGAAACAAGAAAAATCCCCAATACAAAATCTAACAGTACACTTAAAGGAACTATAAGCAGAACAGCAAAGACACTCCAAACCCAGCAGAAGAAGAGAAATAATAAAAATAAAGGCAGAGGTTAACAATATAGAATCCGAAAAAAACAGTAGAACAGATCAATGAAACTAAGAACTGGTTTCTTGAAAATATAAACAAAATTGATAAACCCCTAGCCTGGCTTCTCAAAAAGAACAGAGAGAAGACCCAAATTGATAAAATCACAAATGAAAATGGATTGATTACAACCAATCCCTCAGAAATACAAGCAATTATCATGGAATATTATGAAAAATTATCTGCCAACAAACTGGACAACCTGGAAGAAATTGACAAATTCCTAAACACCCACATGCTATCAAAACTCAAACAGGAAGAAATAGAAAACTTAAACAGACCCATAATTAGTGAAGAAATTGAATCGTTTATCAAAAATCTCTGAACATATAAGAGCCCTAGACTAGATGGCCTCCCTGGGGAATTCTATCAGACATTTAAAACAGAGTTAATACCTATTCTCAAGCTGTTCCAAAAAATTGAGATGGAAGGAAAACTTCCGGACTCATTCTATGAAGACAGAATCACTTTGATTCCCAAACCAGAGAGAGACCCAGCAAAAAAAGAGAATTACAGGCCAATATCCCTGATGAATGTGGATGCAAAAATTTTCAACAAGATACTAGCAAATCGAATTCAACAGCATATATAAAGAATTATTCACCGTGATCAAGTGGAATTCATCCCTGGGTTGCAGGGCTGGTTCAATATTCGCAAATCAATCAATGTGATAAATCACATTAACAAAACAAAAGATAAGAACCATATGATCCTGTCAATAGATGCAGAAAAAGCCTTTGACAAAACACAGCATCCTTTCTTAGTAAAAACCCTTGAGAAAGTTGAGATAGAAGGAATTTAATCAAACATCATAAAAGCCATTTACGAAAAGCCCACAGCAAATATCATCCTCAATGAGGAAAAACTGAGAGCCTTCCCCCTGAAATCAGGAACACGACAGGGATGTCCACTCTTAGCACTGCTATTTAACATAGTGTTGGGAAAGAAAAAAAAAAAAAACATAGTGTTGGATGTCCTAGCATCAGCAATCAGACAACAAAACAAAATAAAAGGCATAAGGAGGTAGTCAATCTTTTACTTTTCACAGACGACATGATACTCTACATGGAAAACCCAACAGAATCCACAAAAAGCCTGTACAGAAATTGGTTGCAATTTTATACACAAATGACGAGAAATAAAGAAACTAATCCCACTCACAATTGCACCAAAAACCATAAAATACCTAGGAATATACCTAACCAAAGATGTAAAAGATCTCTACGCTGAAAAGTATTAAAAACTTATAAAAGAAATTGAAGAAGACACAAAGAAATGGAAAAAAATTCCATGCTTATGGATTGGAAGAATAAATACTGTTAAAATGTCAATGCTATCCAAAGCAATCAACACTTTCGATGCAGTCCCAATCAAAATTGCACCAGCATTCTTCTCAAAGCTAGAGCAAACAATCCTAAAATTTGTATGGAACCACAAAAGATCCCGAATAGCCAAAGTAATATTGAAGAATAAAATCAAAATGGGAGGCATCACAATCCGAGACTTTAGCCTCTACTACAAAGCGGTAATCATCAAGACAGTATGGTACTGGCACAAAAACAGACACATAGACCAATGGAATAGAATAGAGAACCCAGAAATGGAAAATAGCGTTGAGGTTCCTCAAAAAATTGGAGATAGAACTACCTTCTGACCCAGCAATAGCAATGCTGGGAATGTACCCAAGAGATATAGGAGTGTGGATGCATAGGGGCACATGTACCCCGATGTTTATAGCAGCACTTTCAACAATAGCCAAATCATGGAAAGAGACTAAGTGTCCATCAACTGATGAACGGATAAAGAAGATGTGGTATATATATACAATGGAATACTACAAGGCAATGAGAAAGAGTAAAATCTGGTCATTTGTAGCAACATGGATGGAACTGGAGGGAGCATTATGCTGAGTGAAATAAGTCAGTCAGAGAAAGACAGATACCGTATGTTTCCATGCATAGGTGGATTTCGAGAGACTTAGCAGAAGACCATCAGGGAGGGGAAGAAGGAAAAAAAGGTCACAGAGGAGGAGGGAGGCAAAACATAAGAGACTCTTAAGTAATGAGAACAAACCGAGGGTTGATAGGGGGTGTGGGAGGGGAGTGCACTTGTTGGGATGAGCACTGGGTGTTGTATGGAAACCAATTTGACAATAAATTATCTTAAAAATAAATAAATAAATAAAGTGAGGGAGGGCAAAAGCCATTTAAAGTTTACCAATTTCAATGTGATTTTGAAGCCTTTTATGAATGTTATAATTTTTTAAAATATTTAATTCCAGTATAATTAACATACCGTGCTATATTAGTTTCAGATGTGTAATATAGTGATCCAACAATTCTATACATCACTCAATGTTTATCATGGTAAGTGTACTCTGAATCCCCTTCACATATTTCATCCATTGCCCACCCACCTCCCCTCTGTTAACATTCAGTTTGTTCTCTATAGTTCAGTCTGTGTTTTTTTTTGTTGTTGTTTGTTTGTCTCTTTATTTCTTCGTCATTTGTTTTATTTCTTAAATTCCACATATGAGTGAAATCATATGGTATCTGTCTTTCTCTGACTGACTTATTTCACTTAGCATTATACTCTCTGGATCCAGCCATATTGTTGCAAATGGCAAGATTTCATTCTTTTTTATGGCTGAGAGGAAATGTTCGACTTCTTTTTATGATTGAGATTTATGAGTATCACCTTAACACTTTTGCTTCTGCTTTCTTTTAATTTCTCATATACATATTGTCATTTCTTACTGATGACAGAAGGCTTTTGGTAAAACGAGACTTTTACCAGGGAGTATTGCTTTTTCTGCAATACAAGCATGCATTTTCACATTATAACTTTCTAAAAATAATTAACACTCATTTCCTTATCAAAGATTATTCCAATCCCAAACAAAATAAATTTAGTAAGACACTTAGCATTTAATTGCCAACAATCTTCAGAACTGTTTCACTGGATAATTTTTTACCAGGAGTTTTTTTTCAGAATCGTTGTTATCAGAGAACGCTTACAGTAAAGGAGCAGCTAATTTTATCTTTACACTATACTTTAAAATTATTTAACCCTTAATTCAGATTTTTCCTTAATAACTCCCAATAACAGGAGCACAAATATTTAATACAAATATTAATGTTTTATCAAATTCATGCTTTTATAATATGTTATATAACCAGTAATGGTAAAATTGTATATAATATATAATAGTTACCATATAACTATCTTAATGATAATTCATTCTTGACAATAAAGATGATGACGCCAGGTTTTAAATAATTTTTAAACTCTGGTAAAATAAAATGTATCATCTTAACCATCTTAAGTATACTCTACAGTAGTGTTGACTATATGTACATTGCTGTGCAACAATCTCCAGGACTCTTTTCATCTTGCAAAACTGAAACTCTATACACATTAAATAACATTCCCCTACTCTCTCTCACCCCAGTGACTCCCATTCTACTTTTTGTCTCTATAAATATGACTATACTAGATACTTCATATATATAAAATCATATAGTATTTGTCTTTTTGGACTGGCTTAATTCACTTAACATAATGTCCTCAAAATTCTTCCCCACTGTAGCATGCTGCAACCAAGAATATACTTCTGGATTTTTACCCAAGTTATATGCAAACATATATGTTTACACAGAGCCTTGTACAAGAATGTATACAGAACTTTATTCATAAAAGCCAAAACTGGAAACATAGCTCAAGTATTGATCAAAGTTCTATCAATAGGAGATTGAATAAAGTGTGGTAAAATCATATAATGAAATACTACTTAGTATTACAAAGTAGTAAGTTTCTTGCACAGACTGTCATGGATGACTGTCAAAAATATGATTCTGAGTGAAAGAAACCTTACACAAAAGATTACATAGTATATGACACAATTCAAAGAAAGTGCTGGAACAAGCAGAGACACACTAATTTACGGTAGAAAAAAGTCACAATGGTGGTTACCTCTGAAAGGAGGGATACGGGTGGAGAATAACTGGAAAGGGGCATATGGAAACATTACTCAGGTGATGATAATGCTCTATTTTGATACGAGTTTGAGTTATCTGTTAAAACTCATCAGACTGCAGGCTTCCAAAGGATACAAAAATGCTGATTTGAATGGGCACAGGCACCCCAATGTCTATAGCAGCATTATCAACTATAGCCAAAAGTATGGAAAGAGCTCAAATGTCCATCAACTGTTGAATGGATAAAGAAGATGTGGTATGTGTACACACACACACACACACACACACACACACACACACACAGTGGAATACTATTTGGGGATAAAAAAGAATGAAATCTTGCCATTTGCAGATAGAACTAGAGTGTATTATGGTAAAGTGAAATGTCAGTCGGAGAAAGAAAAATATCATATGATTTCACTTGTATGTGGAATTTAACAAACAAAACAGATGTACATAGGGGAAGGGAAGGAAAAATAAGATAAAAATGGAGAGGCAGGCAAACCTTAAGAGACTCTTAAATACAGAAAACAAACTGAGGGTTGCTGGAGGGGAGGTGGGTTGGGGATTGGCTAAATGGGTGATGGGCATTAAGAAGGGCACTGGTTGGAATGAGTACTGGGTGTCATATGTAAGAGATGAATCACTGGGTTCTACTCCTGTACACTGTATGTTAACTAAGTTGACTTTAAGTAAATTAAACTTAAAACACGCACACACACACACACAAATCATTTATGTATTAAAAATATTATTGATCAGGGGCGCCTGGGTGGCTCAGTTGGTTAAGCGGCCGACTTCAGCTCAGGTCATGATCTCACGGTCTGTGAGTTCAAGCCCCACATCAGGCTCTGTGCTAATGGCTCATCAGAGCCTGGAGCCTGCTTCAGATTCTGTATCTCCCTCTCTCTCTGTCCTTCCCCTGCTCATGCTCTGTCTCTATGTCTCTCAAAAATAAATAAATGTTAAAAATATTATTGATCAGTAACCATTTTCTCTGCTAAGTGTTTTGTCTGCTAAAGTTTCTCTAAGTGATAGTAACACCTCTGTGATAAAAACAGATATAACTCTTAACTTCAGGGGGTTTATATTCTTGAGAGGAAGACTGACAATAATTAAGAGGACAAAAACCCAAGACAATTATGAAATATGATCATTCCTATGTAGTAAATACATTTTGTAGAGCCTACTGAATCCAGGAGTCTCCTTACCCTGACTTGGAATTAATCAACAGAGAGATTTTTGACGTCCTTAATTTAAAGAGAAGTTCATGTCAACTCAATTATGTTTTTCACATCTTTGATGGAACTTAGTAATATTAATTTTCTTCTGAGCATAATGGGCATGAAATAGTATTTCACTGTGCTTGTGATCATTTTATTGGGGTTTAATTTACATTTCCTCAGTAACTAGTGAGTTTGCACACCTTTTCATGTTTATTCTCTCTTTGAGGTTCCACTGTGTGCGCTCTCCCATCGTGTGGTTTGTACTTAATTTTGTCTATGCAATTTTTGTACATTTTTTAACAGTGAAGAATTTTTTCTCATCTTGTTCATACACATGAATTTTGATTTTGTACAATATTGTCAAATCTTACATATACAAACCCAAGTATTCAGTAGACAAAATGCATTGCGGTCTTTGGAATCTGCAGATTTTAGAAAGTATTTGGAGTTTTAAAATTTATTTCTTTTTCTAAGTTTTTATTTAAATTCTAGCTAGTTAACATACACTACAATATTGGTTTCAGAATTCAATGATTCATCACTTACATATAACACCCAGGGATCATCATAACAAGTGTCCTCCTTAAGACGACTTTTAAAATTTAAAAGTAAACTTTCTACAGAGCAAATTTTTCAATTTAGATACACAGATGATAGAGATTTTATAAAGTATATATGGTTACAACATATTCACCACAGGGACAATGTATGCAGTATTCTACTGAAAACAAAATGTTGGGAGGCTGAAGCTTGAGTTGGAGAAATCATGGAAAGACTTTTCTAAAGAGCAGATATTCCATTATTTGCTTTTACTTTTACATTGCATCTCTGGAAATCCCCTATCTGCCCCATATTTGAACAAATTTTGATACATAACAGTCTTTTGTATGGATAAAGGAAATAAACTGAGTTCTATATCTAAGCTAACATGGTGATGAACAGGGAAAGCATGAATGACCTTATTATTTTTTTAAATTTTTATTTAATTTCGAGTTAATATATAGTGTAACATCGGTTTCAGGAGTAGAATTTAGTGATTCATCACTTACATGTAACACGCAGTGCTCAACACACAAGTGCCCTCCTTAATACCCTTCGCCCACTTAGCCCATTCCCTGCCCACCTCTCCTCTAGCAACCCTCAGTTTGTTCTCTATAGTTAAGAGTTTCTCATGGTTGCTTCCCTCTATTTTTCCACTTCCCCTATATTCATCTGTTTTGTTTCTTAAATTCTGCATATGAGTAAAATAATATGGTATTTGTCTTTCTTTGACTTATTTCACTTAGTATAATACACTCTAGCTCCATCCACGTCATTGCAAATGACAAGATCTCATCCTTTTTGATGACTGAGTAATATTCATATATATATATCACATCTTCTTTATCCATTCATCAGTAGATGGACATTTGGGCTCCTTCCATAATTTGGCTATTGTTGATAATGCTGCTTTAAAGATGCATGTGCTCTTTCAAATCAGTATTTCTGTATCCTTTGGATGTACCTAGTAGCCTGTGACTTTAGATCATTATCACCTGGATCAAACTAGGGAAACGGAGTTTAGGGTCAACTCAACATGAGAACACTGAACTTGAGCTGCTTCAATGAAATAGAAATTAGACTTTCTACATACTATGGAATGGTTTTTTGAGCTAATCTTCATTATATTTAAAGGAACAGGACAATTCCAGATTTGGGTTCCTATGCTTTGTCTTCTACTCTCAAGATCAAAGAAGAGTTGAGATAGCTGAATAATGCAAGACATTGTTTTAAGACCATTCAGTTAAAGATTTTTGTATGTCATTAAGGCATCAAACAGTCCTTTCACCTCCTCTTAGTACAGTCTGTTTCAATGTAATAAAGTTTTATTGAGGGAAGTGAGGAATGAGTCTGAAAATTTAATTTGGATGCCAAGACACACAGAAAGGAAAATTTTAATGCTGAGCATCGAGAACGAAAACATTGGCAAAGGGAAAATTTTATAGTCAAAGGTGACCAAACCACCACATCCACCCCCATGCAACAGAAACAAAAATGTACATGACATCGAGGGAAGGATGTGATGAAATGTCAACTGAGAAAAGAGAACTGAAAACATATGCATTTATTTGGGGATTTAGAATTGCAATTGAGGTAGCACAGATTCGGGTAGCAACTCAAAATATGTCCTGTGAGAGAAAAAAAGTTAGGGGTTTTTGTTGGAAAAAAGAAAAAGTACAGGATTCCTTGTAACAGTTGTCAACTAAGAATTATGATTGGGAGATATTATTACAATTTATGGTTCATTGGTTTTCTAGGTATATCATGTTAGTTGCTAGCAGAGTCTCTTTTGCAGACTGTCCAACTTTTGTTTAAAATGCACATAGAAATCAGGTGCTCAATTATATGCCCTTACTTAGTTCAATGATTCAATGCAGTTCCTGTTTTAAAACAGGATGTTATCTCAGTCAAATACAATGGAGTCTCTTATGCTCAAAGGTTTTACAAAGGTTCACAGAAATTTGACCTATTCTCTTTCAGATCTTATGAGACAGATAGATCCTGCTAACCCCATTCTCTTTAAGAAGCGTAATATTTGCAAAAATTGCAACTGCCTGTTATCTAACTCAACCTTAGTATTTCTCAAATCTGTTTTCATTTTAGAACCACAAAGGAAGCTTAAAAAAAAAAACAAAACACCTAGGTCCTGTTCCATGCCCTAATAATACCCTCTGGGGCTTTGGCCTTCTGTGCTGGTATTTTTTAAGCTTCCCAGGTGATTGTAATATAAAGAGTTGAAAACTACTACAACCTGAGTCTGTCATGATATACAAACCTAAGCAGGGATATAAGCATTCTAACTATTTCTTTGCAGTTAGATATTTTGTATACTTCGTGCACAAGCCACCTTCTATGAGCAGAGCTCACTGGTGGCAGTAAAAAGATGCCTACATGTTCCATACCAGTTAAAGTGAAATGTATTAGTTCAGAGCAGTGTTTCTCAAACTTGGGTTTTCATGAGAATCATCTGAGGAGCTTGTTAAAAACACATTTAGGAGGCACCTGGGTGCCTCAGTCAGTTGAGTGTCCGACGTCGGCTCAGGTCATGATCTCACGGTTTGTGCGTTCAAGCCCCATGTCATGCTCTGGGCTGACAGCTCAGAGCCTGGAGCCTGTTTTGGATTCTATGTCTCCCTCCCTCTGTCCCTTCTCCACTCACACTGTATCTCTCTCTAAATAAATAAATATTAAAAAAAAAACACATTTAGGGGCCCACCTGGAAATTACCGAATCAAAACCTTTAGAGATGTCCAGGACAGTAGCTCAGACATTGCATTTTTAATAAATATTCAAGGTAAATCTTATGGTAAGGCAAATTTGCTAAACACTGCTTTTGAAGAACACTATTATAGATTAGGATCTTGAACTTTAAAATTTTTTTTAATGTTTATTTATTTTTGAGACAGAGAGAGACAGAGCATGAGTGGGAAAAGGGCAGAGAGAGAGGGAGACACAGAATCTGAAGGAGACTCCGGGCTCTGAGCTGTCAGCACAGAGCCAGATGCGGGGCTTGAACTCACGGACCGCGAGATCATGACCTGAGCCGAAGTCGGACGCCCAACCGACTGAGCCACCCAGGCACCCCAGGATCTTGAGCTTTAAATATCTCTTGTCTTTCTAAGAAGTTATCCTGTCACCACATAGGAATATGGACATACTCTACCCTCCATAAAATCTGGTAACTTTTTGATGTAAAGCTAAAATACACAGTCAAAAATCAAGTGGGCTGTAACATTCTGATGAGGCTTTAGCAATCTTTGCAGGGCTGGAATAACAAATATGAGTAATTCCTTTTAGGAGACCTATTCTAAAGAGAAAGACCAAAGTAGTTTCATGTTTAAACCCTACTGAAAAGTTTATGTATATATTTATGGTTTGTGCAATATCTGTATCAATTAATAGTGAAAAACACCAGTACCAGGATAACCTCAACAATAACGAAGTTTTTCTAGTCACAAATACAAAGATCTTCCTTCCATGCTGAAGATTTAATAGGTCTAATTTCAGATAAAAATGTGAGACCTGAACTGGTAAAGAAATAATGCTAAACACCCAGTTGGGAATCATTCCCCTCATAAGTAATTACATCTGAACAATGGACATATTCACGTAGGGATAGTTTTAAATATACAGATCCTTGAACTATGAAAGAATAAACAAAACTCAGCAATAACAGTAAAACTAAATTAAGAAGGAAAAAATGATATAAATTACAAAACATTTTCACACATATACAAATTTAAATAAACTAGTAATATTAAACCCAGTCCCAGGAATAGTAATTACCCACTTTTGTTTTTAATCTCCAGAATGTTAGAAGGTAGAAATTTTAAAACAAGTAGTAGATATTGTCATTTAAATGCAAAACTTTATTATACATGCATTAATGACAAAGATATTTTGATTTTTAACGTTTATTTTCATACCTATCAAATTTACAGTAATTTCTTAATGCTATCTAATAATCAGACAATAATCAGATGCTCTGATTCTCTCAAAAATGATTTTTACACTTTATTTGGTTTTTTTTTGCTTTTTGTTTAAAACTAGGTTCATACAAGATTTGCTTATCATGAGTGGCTCTTTTGTCCTTTAAGTCTCTTTTATTCTCTAAGAGTTGCACATTGATGCACCTCTTTCTTCCCTTACAATTGATTTTCTGGAGAAACTAGGTCATTTGTCATATAAGGCTTTTTACATTTTTTTAGTTCCATCCTTTCTAGTAGTACCATTTAAGCCATGTATGTCCTATAAACTCTAAATTAAATCTAGAGGTTTATTTGATTTAGGGTCAATTTTTTTAAGCAGAAATACCTTATTACATCACATCATAAAACACATGATGTCTGGTTGTATCACTTACAGTGATGGTAAGATTGATCTTAGTGGATTCAGGTGAAGCAATGAAGGAACTAATGTGAGAATGTATTCCATTATAAATGTGGAATGTATTCCATTCCATTATAAAAGTGAGTCAAATAATAGAGAAGGAAGAGATTTCTTTGGGGATTTGTTATTCATCACCTTTCCCTCCTTTGTCATGGCTCTAGTAATGAGAAGTTCCATAAGGACCCTCAGTCTATTTCTGTGGTGATCACGTATGGAGAACTTGTGTCTGACACCTGCTTGAGAAAACTTAAAGTAACCGCAGGATTTAGATGGTTGCATTAGGATCAGCCTACAACCTTTGGAAGCACAAAATGTTCAAGGGTGTCCTGTGGACTACATATATGAAAGAGCCAACATGAAGTTGTGTTGAGTACTATTGAGGGGCAGTATTACATTACTTCACTAATAAAATGGTCAAGATGAGGCCAAAATAAAATTGCATTGTGACAACATCCTCTGATTTGTGCGTTCTTTTTTTCTGGAGAACATGAAGACACAAATTGAGTAAAAATGCAGTTATTGAAGATGACTGGCAGATAAGTAAGTGTGGACATAGTGGAGAGGCACTTCTCAGAAATTGGGTTCAACAGGGCCAGAATAATGGGGTGCCTACTGGAGGAAAATGCTAGGAGGATTTTTTTAAATGTAATTAAGACATTTGAGTAAAATAAACAGATCAAGAGACTATCCAATATAGCCATCCAGAGGGAAGCTGACACCATCATCAAGTAACTGCTCATACTATGGATACCTAGGGGTTTAGAAAGAGTTGCAAGTGTTGACCTGGAAAACAGAAAAATCCACTTGGATCAAGGGACCCCTAATAATAGAAATTTCCAAAGAACTCAAGAAATTGTCCCAAGAGAGAAATTAAAGTTAAAAAGTAGGCAACTGATGATAACCTTTTTAGAGCATTAGCAGCCATTATTCTAAAAAGCTGCATGTTGGTTTCACTTGGTCCACAACCCAGAATAATTCAGTTAGAATCTCTGTGGGGCAATGCAGACATTCGTATTGTATTAATGATCTCCATATGATTCCAAAATGTAGTCAAGTTTGAGAAACACTGCCATAACTGACATATTCACTTCCAAGGAGAATCAAATTACACGAAAGGTAAAGATGTAGTATAGTGATTTCAGAGGATAGAGTAGAAAGAGTAAAAGAGGAAGCCTGCAGGGGGAAAATGTTTCAGTGATAACAACAATCAGAACAGCATCGAGATGATGGCAGGTTTAAAGTTTGGGCTTTAGGATACCATAATCCTGGATCCTATTCCAGGCTCTATCACCTTCTAGTTTTGTAATCCTGAGCGATTTACATAAGTTCAATTCAACTTTAATTTCCTCATTTATAAAATAGTTTTATTGTTAGTACCTATCTCTTTTGTTTATCTGCTATTGTTTGTCATCTTTTGCTGAAATGTCAATTCCATGAGAATAGGACTCTTGTCTCTCTTGCTCAAAATTAAATTCCCAAGACATCCACATGGCCAACACATGGACAGATGCTCAACATCACTCATCATCAAGGAATGAAAACTGATGTAGCCATTCTAGAGAACAGTATGGAGGTTCCTCAAGATACTAAAAACAGAACTACCCTATGATCCAGCAATTTCACTATTAGGTATTTACCCAAAGGATACAAAAATACAGATTCAAAGGAGTACATGCACCCAGTGTTTATAGCATTATTGATACTAACCAAACTATGGAGAAAGCACAAATGTCCATCAACCGATGAATGGATAAAGAAGAGGTGCCACACACACACAAACTGGGTGTTGTATGTAAGTGATGAATCACTGAATTCTACTTCTGAAACGAATACTGTACTGTATGTTAACTGACTAAAATTTAAATTAAAAACAAAGAGTCTAAAAAATATATATATACACATCGAGGTTGGTTAAAAAAAAAAAAAAAGCTACTACTAACAACAAAAAAGGGAAGCCTTCCTGATTCCTCCTGCCCCCAGACCAGTACGAATCTCTCACTTTGATGTACTATCCCTGTGCCCTCCTCTTGGGTACGCATAAGAGAGGGACATGGCACATGGTATGTGGTCAGTAAGTGTTTACGGAATGAATGAACAAAGCTGAGAACATAGTCTTTTCACTTTACAAGTGGATAAACAGAGATGAAGTCACTTACCCAGTATCACAAAACAAGAAGAAGCCTGGAAACTTAAACCTGAGTCTTGACTCAGCGCTCTGTCCTGAAAATCCTATGGCCACATCTGACTCCTTTGTATCAGGGATGTGGCTAACAACATAAGCATAAAGCTGTTAGATTTTTGAAGTTTGTGTAGACATAAAAAAATGCTAGTTCCAAAAAAATTTAAATTCCCAGTCCCTAGAACAGTGCTTGGGCATGCATTAGATTCTTATTATATATTTTTTAACAACTAAATGAAAATATATTTCCGGATTGTTTACTATATGCCAGGCACATTTTTCCTAAGCACTTTACAACCATCATTTTATTCAAGTTTTAAAACAACCCCAGGAGATGGGTACTATCATAATTTCCAATTTTCAGATGAAGAAAATTAAGCAGAGGTCAGTTAATTAGTAGACAGTACACATGGCATGATTCATGGAAAGCACGTAGGTAATCTAAAAACTCTCACTCAATGTTAGCTAAAAATGAGAAAAAGATGAGAGGCACAGTGGAATTAACTGTCCTTAAGACTCTGAGAGAAACTCAAGTGTTAGGTCATGTTCGTAAGGTCTTACACATGGGAACTGAAAGCTGGGATATCAAAAGTAAGGAAATGCTTGGAAATATGGTACTTTGTTTACATTATGGATAAAGCATGAATGGAAAAGGTACCTCATTCATCCACAAAACTAGCAGAAGGGAGGGGAGGTGCAGGTCCTATATACAAATAGAGAGAATATTGCCCACCTTGGATTTTGGCTCAATCTCTTGTATCTTTTAAATATTTTATTTTAGGGGTGCCTGGGTGGGTCGGGTGGTTAAGTATCTGACTCTTGATTTTGGCTCAGGTCATGATCTCATGGTTCATGAGTCTAAGCCCCACATCAGGCTCTGCGCTGAAGGTGCGAATCCTGCTTGGGATTCTTTCTCTCCCTCTCTCTCTCCCCCTCCTCTAAAGATCTTAGTTTTTTTTTGAGAGGGGGGAGGGGCTGAGGGAGATAGAGAGAGAATCTCAATCCATACCCAGTGCAGAGCCTGATGTGGGGCTTGATCTCATGAATCATAAGATCATGACCTGAGCCAAAATCGAGTCAGGCGCTTAAATGATTGAACCACTCAGATGCCCCTCAATCTCCTGTCTTTTATTGAAGAACCGATGAGTTTCTGTCAAAATTTATCTTTTATTATTACTACATAGAAGGAAACACTAAAGAAAGTAATGGTGTTTGAACCAAGAAATATTCATGGGAAAAGCTTGTCATAGACAGTTGTTTTTCTGTTAATAGAATACAAAAGAATGGTACACAACTGAACTCCATTGGTTCCTATAGAAGATGTGATGTGACCTCTCAGCACTTTCTAGATGTAATATAACTATAGGAATGAAAGATATTTGTCTTGAAATCCATCTAGAATATAACTATGCTGTTGAGGTTGTCAACAATGTAGAGAATTACTTCTTAAAACATTTTCATGGTGAGAATTTTTAAAGAGAGTATTTGTATTATTTTTAAAGTGCCAAACTTCATTGTAAATCACAGCTTCTTTTATACTGATTTGTAGCATTTTTCTTTTGTACAGATACTGTGCCCTTAAGTTGACAATTTAGTCAGATGATCTCTTCGCAATTCATCCATGTAATCACAGCATAACAGATGACCATTAGAGGATCAGAGTTGAAATGTATGGGAATGCATGAGCAATCTCTAGATAGGATTAAAACCAAATTGCCTGCCAACTTGGTACCAACAGGGAGAGCTTCGCTTTGTGCACTGTCCAGTAAACCGCATGCCCTATTTAGCAAAGGAAATATGTAAAACTAAATTAAAAATCATATGTAATTCATACAATCTCTTGGTTTCTGTGAGATTTCTATTTCTTGAAACAAACTAAATAATATGACAATGTTGAGAAAATGATTAATATCTATCAGAGACTCATAATATGTATTTAAAACTTAATCTTCTAAATGCAAACATACTTTTCTTTTCCTTTTTTAAAGTGTATTTATTTATTTCTAAGAGAGAGAGAGAGAGGCAGAGACACAGAGAGAGGGAGACAGAGGATCAAAGGGGCTTTGTGCTGACAGCGGAGTGCCCAATGTGGGGCTTGAACTCATGAACCTTGAGATCACGACCTGAGCGGAAGGCAGATGTTCAACTGACTGAGCCACTCAGGTGCCCCAAAAACATACTTTTCTAATGGGAATTTTTTTCATTAACCTGTAGATAACATACCATAGTTTTGCTAAAAGATCCTTACACATGCACATCATTTCTAAAGCTACATGTAAATATGCAGAGCCTTAAAATAAAGTTGGTTGAGACAGTTTCATATAGCAAAGCACAGCTATATATCCAATGACTAAAGAGAAATGAGGGAGATTTAATTATTGTTCCTAATTTTCACTCTTTCTGACAGAATTCTGCACACACTGCCTTTGCTGTGCAACTTTGTACTGTTTGTTACTAGAATAGGGGATTTAACATTTCTGTCCCACTGACCTTGAACTTCACCACATAATTAACTTTGGACGATAAAGAGTTAGTAGATGTGGTAAGAGTGGAGGGTTTTAACCATGTTGATGTGGTTTGGCTCTGCCTCTTGTCTTTCTGGGCAGGTGCCACAAAAGTAACTGATATTCTCCAAATGAAAGATGTGTAGACAAAATCTAGATCCAACCCACAGCCTGAAACCAAGCCACACTGACTGACTTACAAATCTGTCACCAAGAAAAATGTTTGTTGTTTTAAGAGATTTAGTGAGATTTAGTGGTTGATTTAGTGGTTGTTTTGCAGCATCACTGTAGCAGAGACCAGAGGATACATGGAGAAATGAGGAAACTAAGGCATAGAAGGAAAAAAAGGCCATTTTAAAGATTATATGGCAAGTAACATGACACTCTAAGTTAAAATCTAGCTCTTTGGGGCGCTTGGGTCACATTTATCAGCTAAGCGTCCTGCTTCAGCTCAGATCATGGTCTAACGGTTCATGGGTTCAAGCCCCACAACGGGCTTTGTGCTGACAGCTCAGAGTCTGGACCCTGCTTCAGATTCTGTGTCTCCCTCTCTCTCTGTCCCTTCCCTGGTCACACTTTCTCTCTCTCTCTCTTTCTCTCAAAAACAAATAAACATGAAAAAAAATCTAGCTCTTTTCATTTAATCCAAGTACTTTATCATCTTAACTAGTATTTTTTGCTAGGGAGAGTATTTTAATTTTTTATATATGTCATCCACAAATTATGACCAACTTAAGGTTTTGCTTAAGAAAAAAAAGAAAATTTAAATTTTGATTGTCCATTTAAATGAACAAAGGCAGCTCTGAGTATACCAAAACTCAGAAACTCTGGGTTAGATATCCACATGACGTACTACCATGTATTTGTTCACTGTTCCACCCTTTATTTTCTCTGCATCTCAGTTTGTTTAATTGCTGGACAGAGTTAATACAATTTTTTCTTATGGTCTATAAAAAAAGATATTTTAAGTAATTGCCTAGTAAGTGACAGGATCATGGCATGGTAAGTAATAAATAATATGTACTAAAAATAAATTTATTTTTAATATGCTAAGTTACCGTGTGAATTAAAATAATATATTTTCCCTCAATTCTACTTAGCACATTGGTGATTTAAGTATATAATAGTGGACTACATCTTCATCTCTAGAGCTTATAATCTAAGGCATGTGTCATCAATTTAGAAGTGGACTTGTTAAAATCTTATATCCCAGAATAACCATCTACTGTTAACAAAAAGTGAAAAAGTCTCTTAAGAAACATTTTATTCTCCTGCTTCACTATTGAAGGCGTTTTAATATTACAAAATAGTTGTGTAGAATGGAGAGTAAACAATGAAATAGGCCATAAAAAACAACCTGTGAAGAATTTATCCTTTATAAGCATTCTCAGTGTTGCCATTCCTGGAATCTATAATAGAAGTAGTAGATTTGCAACTGTTCTTTAACAATTTCTGAAAGGAAATTTTTCTTCACCTACTGTGTTTAAATGTGATTAATAGGGGTGCCTGGGTGGCTCCATCAGTTAAGTGTCCAACTCTTGGATTCAGCTCAGGTTGTGATCTCACAATCTCATGAGATTGAGCCCTATGTTGGGCTCTGCACTGACAGCATGGAGCCTGCTTGGAATTCTATCTCCCTCTCTCCCTCTGTCCCTCCCTTGCTCCCTCTCACATGCATACTCTCTCTTCCTTTCTCTAAAAATAAATAAATAAACTTAAAAAAATAAATGTAATTAGTAGAAAATGTCATGAGAAGGCAGTTTTCTATGGTCAACAAAGTTGATAAAACTGAAGATGAAAACTTTCACAGTTATTTAAAAAAATCTTCTGATGAGAGGTAAGTTTATAATTGATACAATTTTTTAACTGGCAGCTTCCAATACAGATGTCTTTCTTAAAGTTAAATTTATGAACATCATTTTTATGCAGGATATTTAGAGTTGGTCAATGATATTTTCAATATACCTGAAAATTAGAAATTATCAGTAGTGGAAACTTTCCTAGTGGGGTGTTTAGGTATATATAATTTCTCTTCAGTACAAACCCAGGAGTGAATTGACAGTGACCAGTCAATAAAAAAGATTAGGGGAACTTAAGTCTTTTTTAAAAATGTTTGTTTATTTTTGAGAGAGAGAGACAGAGAGAAAGAGAGAGAGAGAACAAACATGTGTGCATGTGAGCAAGGGAGGGGCAGAGAGAGAAGAAGACAGAGAATCCAAAGCAGGCTCTCTGCTGACAGCAGATAGCCTGATGTGGGGTTTGTACTCATGAACCACAAGATCATGATCTGAGCCAAAGTCCGACGCTTAACTGACTGAGCCACCCAGGCACCCCACTTAAGTCTTAATTGTATTATTATTATGTAGTTTCTAGTTAATTTTCCAAGTCCAGAAGTGTGCAACCAGTGAAGGAGAAGAACAGGAAATATAATGGCATTGCTCATACTATTTAGGATCTGGCAGAAAAAGAGTCTACCATCTAGTGCCCTTATGCCTTGAACAAATTCAAGAATTTCAAATGAATAGGCAATATATTCCCAGGATAATACTTATTCCCTATGAGATCATTTAAAAATAAATCTATTTTGAAATTTCCCTTATTTTCACAACATTTTTCTTTATCAGATAACTCTAGCAAAAAATAATAGCATCTACGTTTAATCAGAAACTAGCGTTAAATTAATTAAATTATGCTGGATAATAGTGATAATTTATTGGTATATAAGAGTATTTATAGAGGTCATAAACAATCAAACATTTTTCTTGAATATAAGTAGCATCACATAAGGGTGCCTGGGTGGCTCAGTCTGTTAAGCGTCCAATTTCAGCTCAGGTCATGATCTCACAGTTCGCCTTGCGTCAGGCTCTCAGCTGACAGCTCGGAGCCTGGGGCCTGCTTCGGATTCTGTCTCCTTCTCTCTCTGCCCCTCCCCTGCTCACATTCTGTCACTCTCTCTCTCAAAGATGAATAAACTTCAAAAAAAAAAAGTAGCATCATGTAGAAAAGTAATAATTTGTCCTTTTTCTCCTGAGAAAAATCAAAGTCATGGTCCTAAGTTATTTATTTTTCTCTGAGTATTAGGATTGAAAAAATAATTTAAAAAGGGTAAAAATAAAAATAATGCTAAACACTAGAAATTAGAAAGATCAGCCAAGAGTCTAATATTTAGAATAAGCCAATTTTAGAAGCATTTAGAAAAGTTTTGGAGATTTTTAGACGTCTTAAGTTTTCTTCAGTGTTTATACAAAATTTGAACTAGCTTAGTAAAACATGGAAACCTGGAAAATTCTCAGACCATTCCCTTTTTTTCCCTATATAGTAATTTGGAAATTATTCAAATTATTTTTACAAGTTTATTTATTTATTTATTTATTTAGAGAGAGTGAATGAGCAGAGGAGGGGTAGAGAGAGGCAGAGAGAGAAAATCTCAAGCAGGTTCCGTGCTGTCAGCATAGAGTCCTATGTGGGGCTGGATCTCACAAACCATGAGATCATGACCTGAGCCAAAATCGAGAGTTAGTTGCTTAACCAATTAAGCCACCAAGGCGTCCCATAAATTATTCAAATTATTAAAAAGAAAAAATATATAACCATAATTTTTAAAATTAATATTAAAAAATTAAGTTTAGCAAAGAAGAATAAGGTAGCATACCTAAAACACTTTAGGAGAAATGGAAACTTTCCTTTACTTTGTAAAATTATATATATGTATATATATGGCTCATGTCCTCCTCTCCAGTCTTGTCTCTTACTGCTTTCGGTCTGATATATAATGTAGCTTCTAGCCACAATGAACCACTTGTGGTTCCTACACTTTTCACACTGGTTAGGGAACTGCACATGCCATTAATTCTGCCCAGACCCCCTTTGCTTCTCACTTTGATGATTCAATTCAAGGACCACATCTTTTGAACAGGTATCCTGCCCCTGACCCCTACTCAGGATTATGAGCCCTCTTTTGTGCACTTATTGAATCCTATATTCTTTTTAAATCATTTCTCACATACTATATTATTAGATTCCTGTCTCTCTCCTCTTATACAATTGCTCTCCGGACTTCTACAATTAAGCACTCCAAAACTTTAAAAATATCTGAACATGCACTTCTAGTAAGTATATGCATTATTTCATATATATTAACATGAATTCACATATTGATAAGTATATTCCTTGACAATATTTCACTCATATATATGCATACTATTGATAATCCCTATATTCTTCCAAAGTTGTTTTTTTTTTTTTTTAAGTTCCTAGTTGATTAATCCTCTCATGAAAAATCTACCCAATCACCACAGATAAGGTCACTGCAGAATCTTTATTTCTTCTGTTGTCTAATCTCTAGCTCACTGCTAGATACTTCCTTTCTTTTTGCCAGGAGCAGTACCGGCTTTTGCAGTCCCCCTGACTTTCTTCATTCTGCTCTTGAGTTCCTTTCACTGTTTTCTTGAGATCTTTGCCTTCTCATACAGGCCATGTCTAGCAAGTCTATCTGTCTTGCAAGTTTGGGTTCATTATTCTTTGCATAATCCAAGGAATCATAAATCATGCCAAAGCCACCTGTCTTGCCACCACCAAAATGAGGTATGAAACCAGACGCAAAGACAACATCTCATGTGGTCTTATACATTTCACCTAGTTTTTCCCAAATTTCTCTCTTAGGTACTATCACCTTCCCAGGGTGAAGGACATCAATGACCAATTGTTTCCACTGAAGTAGTCTGTTGGTCATGAGTTTCCTGGTCCAGATAGTAACCGTGTTGTTCATGATGGCAGCCGGGCTTCAAGCAGCCAGGGAGGAAAAAGCCAAGGCTTATTTTAAATAAACAATGAATAAAGAGAGAAATTTTAACATATTTTTCCTCCAGTTTTAAGAATCAACTATGTCTTTCCTGAGGTATAAGCACTCCACTTTATCAAGAAGTCCTCTGGACTATTATTTCCTTAAAAGTAGATACTTGAAAAAAATATGCATAACCCCAGAAATTGTGTTTGACGCATATGAAGTATATATACTTCATTAAACGGTATGCATGGCAATTCTGAGTAGATTTCAGGTAGCAGCACTAGAAGTCTCTAATTTATGTAATTGAAAATTGCAGAAACAAACGGGAACCTAAAAGCCACAGAACACAATATTCTGTGTCAGAACTCAGACAGGTGAAATAATTTACCCAGTATCATATATGCAGTGACTGATTGGGAAGTGGACCCTATGCTCCCATTTCCAAGTCCATTCCAGTAGGATGCTCTTGCCATGATCTCCTTTTAATGGTAGAGGAACTGGAAAAGAGGAGGCATTTTATACTACCTTTCCTCTTATACTTCTAACCTACATGATATAGCTTGATACTTCAGAAATTGACCAAGTGCACTGGGAATAACTCTTTGAGTTAACTAGATTTTCTCTTTCAACTGGTTATCCTGGTTCACTGAAGCTGTCAGTCTGATGTGGAAGCTGTTAAAACTGATAGTTTCAAAGCCTAACTTAGTATATAGTACTCTCTAGATAGTTGTTATCTGATACAACTTTCCATGATGGTGTATATGGTCAATACCTGCACTATTGGTATCCAAAATATGAATATGGTGACTGAAGAATTGAATTTTTTATTTAATTTTTATCATAATTAATTAAGTACCCCTTCGACTCCTTTCTCTCTCTCTTCTTCCTCTGGAATTCCTATGATATGGATATTGTTTCGTTTGAGTGCAATGCTCAGCTCTCGAATTCTCCTTTCCTGTTCCTGGATCAGCTTCTCTCTCTTTTTATCTGCTTCCTCTTTTTCCATAATTTTCTCTTCTAATTCACTTACTCTCTCTTCTGCCTCTTCAATCCATGCTGTGGCTGCCTCCAGTTTGTTTTGCTCCTCATTCAAGGCCTTTTTTAATTCTCCTGACTGTTTTTAAGGTCCTTGAACGCTGCCGCGCGGGAGCCCTTGCATTCATCTATGCTTTTTTCAAGCCCAGCGCTTAGTTTTATGATTATCATTCTATATTAAAGTTCTGTTATGTTGCTTATATCTGTTTTCATCAATTCTTGAGCTGTCACTACTTCCTGTAGATGCTTTTGAGGAGAATTCTTCCGTTTCGTCATTTTGGCTAGGTGTGTTTTGGATTGTTTCTTGAAGTCGCCCTGGACAGGAAAACAGACTAACAGACAAACAGAAAACAGAAATACTCATGCGTAGCAACATGGATGGAACTGGAGGGTATTATGTTAAGTGAAATAAGTCAGTCAGAAAAAGACAGATACCATATGTTTCCACGAATAGGTGGACTTGGTGAGACTAAGCAAAAACCAGGGGGAGGGGAAGAGGGGAAAGAAAAAAAAAGACACAGAGAGGGAGGGAGATAAAACATAAGAGACTCTCAAAGACTAAGAACAAACTGAGGGTGAGGGAGATGGGGGGGGAGAGGGGGTGATGGGCATTAAAAAAGGGCACATGTTGGGATGAACACTGGGTGTTTTATGTAAACCAATTTGAAAATAAACTATTTTAAATTAAAAAAAAAAAAGAAATACTCAAATGTACTGACAAATGATACAGACAAGCGGTTCACAACAGAAAAAAGAATAACAAATGACACTCTGAGGGCAGTGTCCTGAAGTACCAGCTACACGTTAAGGACAGGGTGTGCAGTGTGTTGGTGGCAGAGCATATGCAGAGAGAATAATGACAGGTGCGGGGGGAAGAAGAAAATGGACTTTTCTCAGGTAGAGCAACTAAAGGGCTTAATCCAGACTGAGAGAAATCAGAATAAGAACGGATGCAAGGAAAGAGGAATGAAGATAGATGTTGCCCAGATGAACTTATTTGGCCTGGTTATTCCAGAGAGAGAGATAGGAAAGTACAGAAGGAGGTGTAAAACATGCCTTGAGAGAGTGGGTTAAAAGTCTGTTTAAGCCAGCCAATACTCAGAAAGGCCATCTCAGGGGTAGGGACCTGTAAGAAGGAGAAAGGGGAGCATATGTTTAAAAAAGAATAAATGACCTGGAGTTACTCCAGGCAGCAGTCTGATCTTGGCATCAGTAGCTCCGTGCTGCAAGGTGTCTCTCCTGTGAGGAGGGGCGTGGTTTGGTGTAGACGGGTCCTGCCTCCACTGCCGCAGGGATGGCTTTGGGGGTGACTTCCTGCGGCCGGTGTTTGTGGGCTTGTGAGACAGCAATGACATCTCTCCAGTCCCTTCTTTCCAGTCCCAGAGCCTCTATTCGCCCCTTTATTTCTGTCCTCTCTCTGCAACAGGCACCAGTGTAGCGTGGTTTGCTGGGTGGTTGCGCACCCCGCTTACTCTGCCTGCTACACCCGATTACATTGTAAATTGTGTGCCTGGGTTAGAAGCGCTCCGCAGGTGGCTCAGCGCCTTTACGTGACTCAGTGACTTGGGCTGACTGGGCCACCGCTGCCAGTCCCGGCATGAGGAGAGTTCTGCTGAGAGTTCTGCTATTAGCCACAGAACTTCCGTTCAAAAGCTCTGCATTTAGGGACTGGATGGTGGTGGTCTCACCCTCTCTGTCCCTCTCGTTCGGATGTGGCCTGTTCCGCACTTTCCCAGCTGTCTTCGAAGACGGCTCTCCCTCCCCTCAGCTCTGTTCTCCAGTTCGTTTTATCTGAGTCAGATTAAACACATGGTTCCTGGGGTGTTTTCTGGGTTTCACTTTCCGTTCCTTGTAGACTGCAACACCTTTCCTCCCCGACTCTTGGGATTGAGAGTCCTTTGGTTTCAGTCCTTCTTAGTTTGAAAGACAAGGGGAATACTGGGTCCCCCTACTCCTCTGCCATGCTGCTATTGTAATTAATTAAGTCTAAATAACACATGTGACTAGTGCCTGCTCTATTGGAGAGTGCAGTTCTAGACTCAGAAAACAAAATACCAGATGTAAATGTAGAAAAAATATTTTCAGGGAAATGATCTCTTTTTTTCAGTTTAGTGTCCACAAGAAAACTATCATATTTTAGAGGCAACCTGAACACTTAGCATGCAGACAAAGATGAAAGACAATAGTGAGTAGGCAAAAGAAAGGAGTGGTGAATACGTGATATGAAAACTAGAGTAACCAGGTAAGCTTTTCTTTTTCCTTTAGAAAATAGTTTCGAAGAGTGCTTCTCCAACTTCAATGAGCATATGAATCAGCTAGAGACAGGGTCTTCTAAAAATACAGGTTCTGATTCAGTAAATCTAGGGTGAAGTCTGAGACTCTACATTTCTAACAACTTTCAGGAAATGGTGATGCTGCTATTATGTGGATCGTAATTCAAATAGCAAGAGTTTTGACAAAAGGTAAGACCTCTGGTGGAAAAATAATATTTGGTGAACAAAGGGTAAAAAGGCATTGCAAAGTTATCATGAACCGTATAAAACTGGATTTAGAAGAACATCCCCATAAAAATCCGAATTGAACTCTCTCCATAAGCCAATAAATGACTCAATTCCCAACATTACATAATTGAACTGTATCTTCCATGAGATATAACAGCAAGAGAGAAGTTCCTTGTCACATACCTTTGTGCCACTGTGGTCAACAAAAGTTTTTTTTAAAGGGAGAATAGTAAAGGAATATGATTATTTCAGGAAAGGGGTTCACTGAAGGAAAATTCACAAAATGCATTTCAATGTAGAGATAATCAGAGCCATGTCTATGGCTTGGAAAAGGATATAAATGGACATTATTAATAACTTATATAGTTTGAATGACAATAGTGAGGCTTCCTGCTTGATAAGAACTGACCATAGAGCATAATTTTCACAGCTCTGGTTATTGTGCATAAATTGTGAAACAATAATCTAAACTTACTATTTCGAACAGCAACCTGGATAGACACATCCATGGATTGGCTGTTCCAATAAAGAATTTTAGGAAACAAAATGAGCTGTATGTAGGAGATAACTAGCAAAAAAGGCTAGAGAGGCATGGGCTAAGGTAGAACACAAGGATCTAGTCTAAATTCAAAATTTTCTGGCAATATAAGTTCCAACCAAGTTCAAATATGCCTTTATTCATGTTTACCACTGAGTCCCCAAACAGGCAGTACAATTTGATGGGATGAAGACACCACCTTCCATGCAACCACAGTTATTTCTAGAAGCAAACATGGAGTTTGGAAATCTGTGTAACTGACAAGGAGTGAAGAATCCATCAGGCTTTAATAAATAAAGAATCCATGGGCTTAATTCGCCTCAAACATTAGGCTTCTAGATGGGCCATATCAACATTCAAGGGTCTACATATGATTAGAAAAATTATTTGATATTCCACAGTTACATAATATCATGCTCTAATTCTTACTTCTTTATCAGGCCTACAGCAGTCCTGGCAAGGCAACAGGAAAGCTAAATACTCTGACGGCCTTATCTTGTATTTTACCCTAAGAAGAGAAATGATTAACAAACCAATCATCTATCATCATAATGTCAAAAGATGCTGATGACTTGCCTTACTTTAAGTGTTTATATATTTACTAAATTTAAACTGCCAAAATGATTGCATTTCCATTAGCCATTAGTCAGAAACACTGCAGTGACAGAGGTCACAATGTGTGCACTGGTGTCATGTTAAAAACAGTGTCCTTTCCCTTTTCACTTAGCCACTCAGCACACACTTAAATGTATCATGTGGAAAGCTTGGGGTTGTTTGCAATTTCTCCAGTTTAATATCCCAAGTCGGTTCTCAAAATGAGGTCATCTGTAGAACTGCTAAAATTATTTACATAATAAACCTGTAAGTATGCAGAGAAAGATTTCCTATTTCTGCTATGTGTTAGTAGTAAATAAATTATTTTAAAGTTATAAGAGCTATGAGTTACAGAAGCCAAGATATTTGGGGGAAATTGTAACTTTGCTATTTTTTTTCCTTATAAATATATAATTGGTATTCTGCGATTTGATAGGATCAAGTTCAAGATGTTATATTTACTTTGCTTTTATTGATACTACTATATGATGCGCCTAGATTTTTATGATGCCAGAAGTAAATACAATTAAAATGAGAAACAAAATCTCATGTGTTGCAATAAAGTGTTTATCTTTGACAGAACCAAACTGTTTTTCTTCATTCCAAATCCCTTTCCTCGACTTCCCGCTTTTGCCTTCAGTCCCAAGAAGAGAAACATCAAGCAATATATAGATGTCAGAAATTAATTCACTCTTTGATCAAATGTCCAGTAGAAAGTTTTTGATAAATCATAGAACAAATACAGCAAAACATTTAAGAATTCCTCCCTCTTTCTATATATGTATCTGTGTGTTCAGCTATATAGAAACAGACAGGTAATGGATAGATATAAAAACATAGATATACTTTACCTATTGATCCCCTGTTTTGTCTTGTATCTTCTTATAGATCTTCAAAACTAGTTTTGCCAAGAAATGAGAATGCAAAACTGTAAAGAGGAAAGATATTTGTATTTTCCACAAAATTTTAAGAGCTAAAAAGTAATCATTTTAATGTTCACAAAATTGATCATCACGGAAAGAGGAAGTCAAATATCTCTGAACAAATTAAATAGTTCCATTCTTTCAGTGTACAATTATCCCTACGTTCTTAAGGATTATGTTGAGATCTCTGATTAGTGGGAGTAACACAGATTAAATAGAATATTTATTCTATTATTTTCTACCACTTCCAACCTCTGTGACCTTACTGTATAATGGTCAGTAAATGGCATCTATTATTATAACTTCTTATCTACCCAACAATCATATTTTTCTCCCCACTGATCTGGAAGGAAGTTCCTTTCATACCAGAAAAATACTTTACTGGCCACCAACATGCCACAGAATACCTCACAAAGAGATCACTATGTGAAACTGGTATATGTTGGGGTGAGAGTGGGGTTTCATTTTTACTGGATTTCATTTTTCATTTTTCTTCAGCTTAAAAAAAGTATTTGTTTTCCAAAATCTACTGATTTATCTGGAGCATAACAGGAATTAAAGAAGAATCCAATGCTGTTTTCATATTTCGGAATGTAAATGACTTACGAACATCCTGTCACTTCTACCTTTTCACCTTAGTGGTACAGTTTTGAGTTAGCATGGCTAGTGTAGGAATGCCGAGGCTAAACTGATCCTTATTCTTTGTCCAGAATACATACAACCATGTTTTGAGAAACTGGAAAACTGCAAACTTCAGGCATGCACATTAATAGAGAAGAGAGATATAATAGGTTGCATGAATGAAATCAATGTTTTTGTTCCTACTGTAATAGGCCAGCTGGAATTATAATTAGAGAGTACCCAGGAGTTCCACCAGAATTAACGACCTGTCACCATTTTGACTCAATTTTCCTCTTTTCCAGGAGTTAACAGTTAGCACTTAAAATAAAATAATCCTTCAGACATCTAGTAAATATTCCAAGTGGTTTTAAATGCTGTCTTTTCTTTGACAAATTTGGTTGTTGCAACATTGATCACTCATAACATGTAGATAAGTGAGGTCAACTTTTGCATTAAGGGCCTTTTGTTTTTCTTAGCTATGGCTAATACTGCCCTCCCTAGGTATTTCCAAGAGTTTTCACCCAAAAAAAAGTCAAATTATTATTTATTATAATATACATAATAAAATAATAATTATTATTAATTAAATAATATTAATTATTATTTGGTAAATATTTTCAACTGTATTATAACTAACATGTAACTGTTATAAAATGAAATTTTGGAATATAGACTAAAATATATGTGTATTTTTTGATGTTTATTTATTTTTGAGAGAGAAAGTACAAGTGGGGCAGGACAGGAAGAAAGGGGGACAGGATACAGAGCAGGCTTTGCACTGACAGAAGTGAGACAGGCATGAAGCGCCAACTCACAAACCGTGACATCATAACCTGAGCCGAAGTTGGATGCTCAACTGACTGAGCCACCCAGGCACTCCATATAAGTGTATTTTTGCTTCTTTTTTTTCTCATTTTTAGTTGATCATCATTTAGTTTTAATTTGGTATTTTGTAAACAGATTAAAAATGGAAACTCCATTCGTTTCCCCTTCCTGAATACATACTCTTTGCAATGTAACTTCAATGTTTCTTCCATTAGAAAAGGTAGTCTATTTTCCCAGCTCTAAAATCTGGGCTGGTCTCCTGACTTGCTTTGAAAGATGGAATGTGGTAGAAGTCACACTGTGCTATTTCAAAGAAGCATTTTGGGCCTGTCTTGAAACCCTGCCACAGCCACAAGGACAATCAGAACTAGCCTTCTGGAGAATGTGGAACAGAGACTTGTCATCCTAGCCAGTCCTCAGCTAATTTGCCAACTAATCATAAACCCATGAGGAATCCTAGCTGAAATCAGAAGAATTTCTGAGCTTAGCCTAGACTAAATTGATGGTCTACAGAATTGTGAGCCAAGTAAGTGGTTCTTGTTTTCAACCACTGTTTTTTTTTCTGTTAAAATTTTTTTAATGTTTACTTTTGAGAGAGAGAGAGACAGAGACAGAGTGCAAGTTGGGGAGGGGCAGACAGAGAGGGAGACACAGAATCTGAAACAGGCTTTAGGCTCTGAGCTGTCATCACAAAGTCTGAGACTTAGCTTGAACCCACGAACCGTAAGATCATGACCTGAGCTGAAGTCAGACGCTTAACCAACTGAGGCACCCAGGTGCCCCCTCAGCCACGGTTTCTGAGTGGTTTGTCATGCAGCAAATACTGATACACATATAAATATTCAAAACAAGGTATAGGCAATTTTAGTAATGGATTAAATCAAGCTACAGCAATCTGCAGAGTTCATACCAGCACTGATTTTACTCTTATCCTTAAGACAAAGACTAGAAATTAGTTCATCAAAAATGGAAACTAAAGATGAAAAAGAAGCTTTTTGAGTTTCTAACAATGACAACAAATACTGCATTTGTTGTTTCTTTGTTTTTGCATGTACATGGTAAATAAGTTAACAGATCTAGAATATTCATTGTTACGTTTTTAATACTACTTGACGTATAACAAGTTTCTTATGTTTAGTACAGAAAATCAATTATGTAGTACTATCTTTTCTCATGGTACATCTCACTGTAATGAGATCTTATAGTTGTAGTTTGAGTTCCACCAAAAGCCAACCTTTAGTCTAAGTGTTGAGTGGAAATACTTGAATTTGGAGATTAAGGATAAGCAGTAAAATAGAGGGAGAATGAAACAGGAAAGGGAAGTCAGCCGGATAAAGGGAGATTATTAAGCTACCTAGTAGTGTGGATGAATGGAGCTTATTTCTCCTAAAGACACACATCTCAGACTTATCCCACTTGATTGATATGGAAGTTCAGATATTTATACCCTGACTCCTGTCAATTATTAGGTTAGGCTGTTCCTGGGAATTATCAATTGCCCATCACTTCTGCCTGCTGCCTAACCACAAACCAAGCCTCAGAGGTCAAACAAACAAAAGCCATAAATTCAAGAGCTGGCAGTTTGAAGTCCACAGGTGTGAAGTGAGATAGCAGAGGTTTGAGGATACAGGCGGGATGCCAACAGTGTCTGCTACTATGATCACTTTAAAAATTCAATCTAGGGTTTCAATCTATTCAGGTTAAAAAGAAATCAAGCTTTGAATTAGTGTTTTTGTAGTCTCTGGATAAATACCCAGTAGTGTGACTGCTGGGTTGTAAGGTAGTTCTATTTTTGTGTTATTGAGAAACGTCCACACTATTTTCCAAAGTGGCTGCACCTTGTGTTTATAGCAGTATTATTTACAGTATCCAAGATATGGAAGCAGCCCAAGTGTACACTGATTGATGAATGGATAAGAAAATGTGAGATCTATATCTATATCTATGTACACATGCATGCACACACACACACAACAGAATATTATTTAGCCATAAAAAGAATAAAATCTTGCCATTTGCAACGTCATAGATGGAACTAGAGATTATAATGCTATGTCAAATAAATCAGAGAAAGACAAATACCATATCATTTCATTCATATGTGGAATTTAAGAAATAAAACAAATAAGCAAAAGGAAAAAAAATGAAAGTGGGGGGAGAGAGAGAGAGTCAAAGCAAGAAACAGATTCTTAATTATAGAGAACAATGTAATGGTTATCAGAGGGGAGATGAGTGGGGGGATGGGTGAAATAGGTGATGATGACTAAGGAGTGCACTTGTGATGAGCACAAGGTGACATATGGAAGTGTTAAATAACTATATTATACACCTGAAACTAATATAGCAGTGTATATTAACTAATTGGAACTAAAACAAAAACTCAAAGTAAAAAAAAAAAAAAGAAAGAAATCAAGCAAGCAGTTTTCACTGCATTGGGCTCCTCGAATCTTTTCTTAACCTTTCGAAACTACTATAGAATCAGCATGTATAATGCAAGCAAATCTATATCCAGCATTGATCTCAGATTTCCTATAGAGTTTCTATTACAAAGAAAATGCCATGAGTTCATGACCTTTTCTTATGAAAAGGTACAGTCAATTTGAACTCTTTATTATATTTTGCTCCACTAGCTCTGCTTGAAATTACTGTCACTTTGTAGATTTAATCTAAAATACAGCTCTTAGAGACTTAGTTTAGGCCCTAGTCCCCTAGTCTTTTTTCATACAAATCACTGTGTCTTCTTCCTCCTCACTTTCCTCAGCTTAAACATGAGTCTCCCATTCAGTTTCCATTGCCTTTAACCAAACTATTTTCTTCCCTTAATTAATTGATTTGATCATTCCTCTTTTCCTGGCTACACTGTTATTTATGAGGAATTACTTTATAGTCCCTTTATTTCCTCAGGTCACAAAGTTATGGACATAATGACTGCAAAAAGCCCAGATATCTAGGAAGAAGAGCTGGGGAGGGAGATGTAGGAGACTCTTCATGGAAACAAGAAGTCAGAAGGGGCATGTAGAGGGGAATATGATGCCACTACCTTTCAAGATAGTCAATATAAATGACGATGCAATTGTGGATGACTTTTTGTTTCCTGAAGCAATACTTTTCACTATGCTCTACGTGAGATCCATGATTCTGAGCTTGTACTTCAACTATTTCACCTAAATAAACCCAGATTTATTCATTTCTTTGATTTTCCTTCATCTATTGGTCTTTCTCTTCTAATGAAAAAGTTGCTTGATGCATATGAAAAGCAAGGCTTCCCAAGCACTGCTCTCTAACTCTACATTGTCACTTCCTGAAACACTCTAGCCTAACCCAGAAGGTAAAACTTTAACCCTTGCTCAAATACAGCATGTTAGTTGCTATCCCCACTCCCCATGCCATTAAACTAGCTGTTTCCCCTGCTGGAATATAATATTCCTCACATCTTTATGGTGAACTCTTACCTTTTGACACCAATATTAGTCATCACTTCTTAGGCAGGGCCTTTCTTGACATAGACAGGCTGATTAGAACACCTTCTTTTTTTGTACTTCCTCTGTATCATGTGTTCTACTTAAATTGTAGAATCTAGTTTACTGAATCGTATAGATTTGCTTTATTTTTAATCCCTCAAGTAGGCTTTGAAGTTATTAAGATCGAAAATTGGGTCTTATTTTCTTTTAACACCCAAAACTAGGAAACATCTGTAACGTAGTAATAATACCATAATGGGGCTCATTGTTGAAACATTTTACTCTCCTTTAAAATAAAAGGACATGTTCAACTTCTCCTGAACCTCATTTGATTCCTTCTCTTTCAAATCAAAAAAAAAAAATCTTGCCACTTATTTTTTTATAAAGCAAATTATTACTGTCCTGATTTGAAAATGTTCCATAATTAGGTCCATTTCTAGAAGCTATTTATATAATAATTGTGATCATTTCTTCCCTAAAAGTTACTATAAGATAGAAATTGTATCTGTTTAAGTGCTTTATATTCTATTTTAGTAATTTGGATGAAAGAAAGAAAGAATGGCATATCCTAGCAGGTGCTTAGTATATTATCATGATCAACATAATCCTAATTCTCTTTTTCAAAATATTGTTTCATTATACTGTTACTATGACCAATTATGTAGGTAAAATCATTGTGGTCTAATAGCAAAACACCAAATGGGACTCAAAACATTAACGTTCTAATTCAGTATTTGCATTTTGTTGTGTATCCTGAAGTGTGCTATTTAACTTCTTAGGCCTTTGCTTTCCTTACCAATAAAATAAAATTACTGGTACAGATAATCTAGAAGGTTCATTATAGTTCCTTATGATATCCAATCCTATGCCTTTTCTGACACCACTAGATCCATACTCTGTATATATAAATTCTGTTGAATAAGTGACTTCATGGAATTGGGACTTAAGTTTCTATGATTTTAGAAAGAGTATGAAAGTAAAGAGGCTGTGTTTATATAGTTAAATGAGAAAGAAAAATACCTAGGTGTATATAGGCCAAATAAATGGAAGCCTGGAAGATGAAAGCTTTTAATTTGGAATGGATTTATTTAGGTTGTGGCCATGGAGATGTCAATGACATCTTTATCTTAATCATTCTTATTGTTAAATCTATGTAAAAGTGAAGGGTAGGATCTAGATTCTTTGAATAATAATAATAATAACAACAATGATAATGATAATGAAGAAGAAGAACAACAATAACAACAGCAACAATGGCAACAACGTGAAGAAATCCAAAGAGGAGGAGGAGAACTTAACAAATGCCTGAAAAGAAAAAAGAAAAAAAAAAAACAGGTGCCAATTCTCCAACACCCATAAATGTGAAAATAATCTGAACAATAAAGAACAAGTTTTCCTTAAGGAACAAGTACACACAAGAAGTCTACTAAATTACAAAAGTTTATAAAGATCTACGATCGTGAATACCTACAACAGTCCTTCAATTAAGGATGCAGCAAAAACTGGGATGCTATAAGGGTAATGAGAAATCTAAAGGTGACAAAAGAGATCTCAACACTTACTTTGTTTTTATTGTAACAATAAAAAAAGAAAACATTTTTAAAATATTGATTTTCTTCCAAAGCCTTCAGTTAGCTACTTCAAACTTAATAATATAGAAGGATCCTAGAAATTGCATTTCAGATGTCTGTTAAATTATAAAGAGGTTAAAAAGACCTTTAGATACATTTTTTACCTAACTTAGAAAATAATTTGAAGACTATCCTAAAGTTGAAGAATCTTATATTATATAATTTGTCACATTTAAGATGAAAATAGAGACACCATGCAGAAAAAAGCATTACTAAATTCGTTCAAGATATTCTGCAAATGTTTATTAGTGGACCAATACAGATTTCAGTAATATTTGAGAAAGTGACAAATGTAAATTAAATTTTGTCAGTTCCTTAACAGATAAGAATTTCCTTCAGTACATCTCTCCTTAATCACAATCACAAATGTTACTACAAAATGAATTTGGATGTGCAAGTTCTATCTTTCACTGCACATATTGTCTACCTGATAAACTATCAAGCAAATTCTTATTTGAAAAACACTATTAAGAGAGTTCGTACTGACTCATTCTGTCATGGTCTCAGCCTACCTTAGGCAAACGTGTAATTGTTTTCTACAAGAAATGTAAAAAAAAAAAAAAAGTTTCCTAAGCAAATGTCTTTCAGATGTCTTAAAGTCAGTATTTTCTATTTACATGGTGTCATAAATCTAATTAACTATAACCCCTGTAAAATATGTTTAAAATAACAATGAATTTCAAAACTATGGCAATAAAGCCAAGCAGGGAAGTTTCTCCCTATTTGGTACCATTAATTTAGCCAAATTACAGTCTGGTCTCTCTGCTCCTGCCCTAGAGTCACTAATACTGTAGTGAACTTTTTAAAATATTTGATCACATCAGTCATTTTCTCAAAACCCAAAGGTCTGTGATCTCACTTACAAGTCTCTTGATAGCCTGCTCCCGTCCAACTGTCTTTCTTCCTTGACTCAGCACCAGTCACATTTCTGTGCTGTTACTTGAACACACACATATTGTCCTACCTCAGGAACATTTTACTTATTCTTCCCTCATTTATATGCTCTTTTTTGATAGCCTTGTAGTTTACTCTTAGCATTCTCCAGTCCTCTGCAACACCAAAACCAAAACCAAAACCAAAAGCCCTTATACTCTCTTTCTGACACATTTTGTCCCTCCTTTTCTTGCTTTGGCATTCAACATTGTATATGTCACAGGCTGACATTTTATCTATGTTTTAATATTATTCTCTTTTCTATTCACTAGAATATCAGCTTCCTACGGACAGGGACTTTATCCATTTGGTTCATCACTTCTTCTTAGCCTCTAGAATGATATGTGTTCAAGGAATGAATGACATTAGACTGTGCATTTGGTAATAAATATATCAATAAGTATTAACTCGGTTGGCTCTTTTGCTCTCAGTCGTTGTTTGCCAAATGAACCAATCAAGAGTACATTTAATAGGGCTAGATTATATATCCTAATGTTTGATGAGACCTGAAAAGTGTGTGTATGTTTACTCTTTGGTCCTAAACATAAAGTTGACATTATCAATATATTAGCTTTCAAGAAAGCAGTGTAGAGCGGCAGGACTGGAGATGGCACCAGAGAAGCTGGATTGGAGAGGCATCGGTTTTGTTTCTTCTTAGAAGTGTGCAGTTCGACAACTCAACTAGCCTCTCTGCATCTACTTTCCTTACCTACTGAATTGGACCAGCAGAAATAATTGCTTCTTGGGGCGCCTGAGTGGCTCAGTCGGTTAAGCGGTCGACTTCAGCTCAGGTCATGATCGCACGGTCTGTGAGTTTGAGTCCTGCGTCAGGCTCTGTGCTGATGGCTTAGAGCCTGGAGCCTGCTCCAGATTCTGTCTCCCTCTCTCTGCCCTTCCCCTGCTCACGCTCTGTCTCTATGTCTCTCAAAAATAAATAGGGGTGCCTGGGTGGCTTAGTTGGTTGAGCAGCCAACTTCGGCTCAGGCCATGATCTCACGGTCTGTGGGTTCGAGCCTCGCGTCAGGCTCGGAGCCTGGCGCCTGCTTCGGATTCTGTGTCTCCCTCTCTCTCTCTGCCCTGCTCATGCTCTGTCTCTCTGTCTCTCAAAAATAACTAAAAAACGTTTAAAAAATGTTATTTATAAAAACAAAAAAACATTAAAAAAAAGAAAGAATTGCTTCTTGCTTACCTCATATATAGAACAATTGTGAAATTCAAGTAAACTAATGCATTTTTATATATAATGTCCATTTTTTTGTGGGCTAAGCATGCCTCATGTTTACAAGTGTAAGGGAAAATTAAAATTAAAAAATTAAAAATCAGTTCTTCATAGTGCATGCAGGCTCCCCCCTTCATTTTTTCAAAGCATTTACTTTGTCTTTATCTGCTCTTTGAATTTTATTATAAGATCTTTATCTGCTCTTTGAATTGTATGTACATCTTTTCAAAAGTTAAATAAGCTTTTTATCAGTTTTACAATCCAGGAATATTTCCTCAAACCTAGAAGGCAGGTCTTGGAAATGTAATCATCAAGAAAAATAGAACTCATGTCTCCCAGTTTCTAAGAGAGGATAAGAGCCTAAAATGTGGCTGGCATCTGGCTCCAAGTTGCACACCTAACTCTTGCCATAAAGATACGAGAAATTTATTTTTCTTTCAGATAAAGACAATTACCAAACACAAATGGTCACTCCAATTACCAGGTGAATTTAGAATAAACTATGCATGAGAAAAGGGTGCTGTCATGTTCTCTTACTTAAGGAGTAGTTTTTGTTTATCTTGGAAACAAATATACGATGACTTGTATGTGCTTGGCCATATAAAAGGTGAAGTTTCTTTCTCTTTGTAGTCTCTTTCGATTGCCTGTGATGTGTACCACATTCCAATTTGATGCATATTCAATAGGATAATGGTTTTCTTACTATTCTTCTACGTCAGGAGAGGCTTTCTGGGATGGCAGATTTTTGTCTCTAACTGTATTTCCCCAACATAGGTAAAAGACAAGTCACATAAAAAAAATAAAACAGAATGAGGGGAATTCTGCTCTCCACTTGGGAAGTAGCTGGCAGGAGCATTATCCAATCCTTACAACAATCAAAGCTGGACACATACAAGTTTACAACTTTTCTCAAATCTGTAAGACATTTTTAGTCATAGGGTTACCAACTAGGCCAATATCTAAAAAACGTTCAGCTGGAGTTGTTAACGAATTAGTAGAGGACCAGTGGGGACCCTGGGGTTCATAGAGGAGGAGGTCAAACCCACCCTTAGGATCTAACTTTCTTCCCAGGCCTCACTGCCCTCTCCAAAATATTGGTAAGGGACCTGAGACAGCAAGACACACTGTTATGAAATGAAAAGACAAGCCATAGACAGGACAAAAATACTTGTAAATCACATATATGGCAAAGAACTAATTTCTGTAATACATAAAGAACTTTTAAAACTCATCAAAGAGAAAATAAACTACCCAATAAAACATGAGCAAAAGGTTTGAACATACATTAAATCAAAGAAAATGGATGGCAAATAAGCCGATAAAATGAAGCTCACCATCCCTGGTCATTAAGGAAATTCAAATTAAAAACACTATGAAATACTACCACATCTTCATTAGAATGAGTAAAAGAAAATCATTTGTGGGTGAGGATACAGATCAACTTGAACACTCATGCACTGCAAAATGGTACTGTCACTTTGGAAAGCAGAAACAGTTTAGCAGTTTCTTATAAAGGTAGACATACCTATACCATGTGACCCCAAAATCCTACTTCTCCCCAGAGAGAAAACCTACGTTCACACAGAAGCCTGTATGTGGATGTGTACAGAAGGTAGCTTTACCCATAATTGCAAAACACTATAAAGAACCCAAATCTTCTCCAACTAATGAATAGATAAACAACCTGTAGTATATCCATACAGTAGAACACTATTAAGCAATGAAATGAAACAAAAACTATTGATACATCTAACAACATGGATAAATCGCAAATGCTTTTTGCTAACTGAAAAAAATGGCCATATCAAGGAAGTATAAGTGACTCTATTTATAATGACATTCTGGAAAAGGCAAAGCTATAGACATGGAGACTATATCAGTGGTGCTATAGGTTGAGGGTTGGGAAAGGAGTTGACTACAAAGAAAGGGATGAAGAAATTCTTTGAGTAGATGTAACTTTTCTGTATCATGACTTTTGTTATAGATACATGGCTCTACATTTGTCAAAACTCATAAAATCATACACCACAAGAAGTAAATTTTACTATATGTAACATAAAAATAAATTTAGAAAGAATTAAATATAATACTAATTTTCATCAGTTACTTATGTATCTCAAGTGCGGCACACTGAATCATATAAAAGTTTCAGATTTATTTTATTCAGATTTAACTTACTTGGTTTTAAGTACCAACAATGGATCAAACTAAAAGTCCTATCATTTTCGAACTGAGGACAAAATTGAAAAAGAACATTTTCAAAGAACATTTGGTTATAAACGAATTACTAAGTCTGACCTATTAAAAGGCGGTTGTATCATATTTGAAACATTAGGCTTACGTCCAGTCTCCTTAAGCTAAGGAAAGGATAGTAGAGATTGAAAAGGTTGAGTCGGAAGACACAGAAATAGTTTTGGATTGAGGGTATGAATTATAAAGGCAGATTAGTCAGAGTTGAGTGATGGAGTTAAGGAAATGAAATTGTAAAATCACTGCATGGTACGGAGATTTGAAAGAGAAAGAAATGAATTGATTTAGTAAGCTGTCTGAGCTAGTGTAATAACTAATTAGAAAAACAAGAGGTTTATTGATCAAATTTGAGAAGAGATTATTCTTTAAGCGATTCAAGCAAACTTTCTTTACACATGGTACTTAGACTACAGAATGAACTGTCAAAATGTCTTATATAAGAGGAAAAGAACTAGATAAATGTGTATCTGTTACAGCAAGGGCTTAAATGAGAAAATTATTGATAGGCAATGTGCAATTACCAATAATTAGAAATAGGGAAGTGGAAATTAGAATCCAGCTCAAAGCAAGTTACAAGCAATTGACATGGAGACTGTAGAGTAGTTCCTCAGACAATGGCCAGGTTTCTCTAGCACATAACAAAGGTCTGTAAAGCATCTAGTTAATTAGATCAATGTAAGCAGACTAGTTCAAAGTAACAAAGAAGGGTGCTGAATTATCCCTTGGAATATAAAATTTAACAAGTCTTTTGCTTTTGACTATTCAGTGTTGAACTGTATTTTCATTATGAATAAAAAGCCAAAACACTCTCAAACGAAAATTCATTAATTTCATTCAAATTATACCCACACAAAAATCAAACGGCTATTCTGAAAGGCTATTATAATTTTCCCATTTGTCAAATCTTTACACAAATTTTGTCTACTTAACCTGTTTCAGCTCTCTAAATATAACTATATTTGGCTTTTTTTCCCCTGACAACATGTAAAAGTTACATATTAAAAAGGCACTCTGATACATTATTGGTGGAATTTTAATTGGTACAAGAGCCAAGAAGCTACCATTAAAAATACAGATTTTGCCCTCAAATACCTTCTCAGCTGGTACCGGAGTCAAATGCATTAAAAAATATGAAATGATACCTTAAGAGTTTATAACAGAAGTAAATATATCTAGAGCCTAGTCTGTACTTTGTTCTTATGGGGATAATAGAACTTTGAAGCTGACAGTGAAAATCGGGCATATGAAAATAGTCTTTAATGGAGAAAAAAGAGAAGAAAATTACTAGAGTTTAAGTCTTTTTTTGGCGGAAAAATTCTTCCCTGTCCCTCCTGCCATCAGCGGCTCAGCTTCCAATTATTACCTCTACTAAAACAAAAATTCCTACTGTGTTGGACTGTTTATTTGGCAAATGTCTCCTCAGTGTCTTCAGTGAGTCTGATTCTGTTTCAGACACAGGGAATACAGTGATGAATAAGACAAAGTCCTTCCTCTAATGAAGTTTACTTCACTAGGGGAGAAATCCTTAAGACAAATTAATCCATAAACAAAATGAGATATTTTAGAGTGCTGTGTGTAAAGCTCCAAGTAGAATTTTAATGTATAAATACCTAGTAAATAGCTCAAAACTAAGAGTACTGGTTCCTTCTTTCCTGCCACCCTCCTTCCTTCCCTCTCCCTTTTTTTCCCCCTGTATTTCACTGTTGCTCTTCCTTTTCTTTCTTAACTTTCATTGTTCTTGCTATGTATAACTTCTACTATGCCTATCCGCTCCCTCTAAAACACTTATTCTGCTGTGATTTGTGTTTTGAGGATGACTGCAGAAAACAATCACAATGCAGCAGCGCCAACACTTAACAAAAAAAACTTTTCATTGTGAATGTGAACATTAGTGGACCAACCCATTGCATACATCTATTACTAAAGCTGACGCTATTCTCAGTGATTAGAATCTATGTGTGGCCTGACCAATTCTCACACAAGAGATTTAGGACCAATGACTTTCCACCCTGAGTGCCGCTGAAATCTCTGTATTCATATCTGTAAAGCTATTCTGTGGAAAAGCAACAAATGGTTTAACACTCCCTATGAGCATCTCAGCTGTACTTTCACCTTTTCTTAAATAGAGAATCCCTTGGATTAAGAGCCCCATCAAGCAAGAGTGCAGGTTACAGTGGTTTCCCTCCCATCTACAGTCATGTCATGTCACACCATGTGAGCTTTAATATGTGAATATGAAAATTAATTTGAGGGCTCTCTCTGCTTGATTGTGTCATGGTTTACACACCCTGAACATTGATTCTTCACACGTATGTAAAGAGAAGATCACATACGGATGCTGCAATACTGAGGACAATGAAAAGAAAAGGATATATAAAATCACTACTTTTCCTAGAAGTGCTTATATTTTCATGCTCTAAGTGAACCTTCATGTATGTGGATAGAAAAGAGTATAAACACTGTCTTGTTACTGTCTTGTCTTTTAAAATAGTTTGCAACTTTCTTTCAGGTATCTTACCAACAATGTCTGCCTTGACTGATTTATAATATATTGCAGAAATACATTTCAAGGAATTTATCCTCTTTTTTCTTCTTTCTAAAGAAGTTGTAAGTCAAATAGTTTCATGCATTAAAGGTGGAAGATTGAGAGTTAAAGAATGATCTGGAAACAAAGGTAAGGAACAAAGCTGAGGAAAGACCTGCAAAACAGGAGTCTGTGCTTACAGATATATTATAATTTACTTCAAAAATAGCCTTTGTTTAATGCACTGCGCCAATCCAGATGATCTTGCATTATCATCGTCCTCTCTAGGACTGCTCAAGGCCTGGATCACTGCAGCAACTTATCCTAAATAAAAAATAAAAAAAAAAAAATACCTTGGTGGTGGTTTTAGGGAGAAAAAGCTCCAGGTGCTGAACCCACTGCTCTTCTCTCACACTGAGGCTATCTAAAAACCAGAGCCATTTCACAGGTGTAAACATTTAAAAACATCCATATTAGTGTCTCAACAGTTTAGCTGAGTTCCAGCCAAAGCCCAGTTTGTTCTTTCCACTATGAACATTAAAATCTCAAGCCTCAACTGCAACGTACGCTCACTCACCTCCCAACAAGTACATATACCTTTTCCTGACCTATTTGTTTCTATAAGCCCCTGTCCTTATGCTCCTTCAAAATTTTACTTAAAATGTATCTTCTTTTTATGGCTTCTAAGCCAAAACCTACTTAAGATCTATGGCCCTTAAAATTGTAATGATTATCTCTCTGCCCTCCTCTCCCCTCCCCTCCCTCTTCTCTCTCTCTGTCTCTCTCTCTCTCCTCACTTCATCTTATGTATACCACTTAGTTCTTTCTTGGGACAGATGCATGCAGTTGGTGATGTACATGCTTATATGTTTCTGTCACTTCAGTTTAAAGACACTTTTCTATATATTCCTTGTCACCTACTGATTGATATGGCTAGCAGATGGCATATTTTAGAAGCATCATCAAGTGCACAAAATATGCTGACATCTCCAGTAGTAAATAATGCAAGACAGCCACAGTTTAGAAAGCATAGTTTCTGCTTTCACAAAAAAAGAAAAATCATGCTTACAATAAAATGATAAGGTAGATCTTAATTTAGAGTATTCTAGAAATGATCCTGGTACTTACAGGAAGAATTTGCAGAGAATATTTTTCTTTTCATCATTTAAAAGATATTTGCTGTGTGCATTCCGATCACTGTCCAAGGCATTAAGGAAGTGAAGGTGAAACACAAGGACCTTGTTTTTCTGAAATTAACATTCTTTGCACAGACAGCAAACATAAACAAGAAAGAAAATATACAAATAAGGTAACTTTGATACTGATACTGAGAAGAGGGACGTGCTAATAACTGACAAGCTATATGTATAGTGATTATGTGTGTTTGCAGGACAAGGTATGTGATGCTATTAATGTCCTGTCCTATAACTCCTTGGCCTTTGAGTTCACCTGTAACCATGGTACATCACCATCTGGAACCTCAAGCACCTGCATATTTCTGCATCTCTGCCTGGGGCTTTCTCTGGCAACACTACAGTGTGCTTAACCAGGCACAACTCAGAAGTGCAGGTGACATGGTTCACTTGAATCCTCAACCAATAGGGCATGAGAGTTAATATATAAATACCATAGGCTTCTTCTCCTCTGATGGGACAATTCTAAGGTGTGCCCCATAGTTTCTTACAGTTTTAAAAAAAGATTTACCTTGAGTTGCTCACAGTAGCAACCTGCTGATTAAGACATTTTATAGGGACGCCTGGCTGGTTCAGTTGGTAGAGTATATGACTCTTGATCTCGGGGTCATGAGTTCAAGCCCTGCGTTGGGCATGTAGCCTACTTAAAATAAAAATTAAATAAAAGACATATTTTATAGGTTTTCCTTACTTCCCTGCCTCACTTACCCATTCTTTCACTTGCTTTTTCAGGAATCATCTCCTAAATAAACTATCTGCGCTCAAGTCCTTGTCTCAAGATTTGCTTTTGAAAGAAACAGAAACTACCATGGTAAGAGAGGGAAATTGAAAATTTTAATTGAATAACTTCGAAAGATCACACTAATGTAATATTATGAAAAATGAGACCTACTCACTGTCTTGTGAGTTCAAGCCCTGTGTCAGGCTTCGTATTCACAGTGTAGAGTCTGCTTGGGATTCTCTGTCTCCCTCTCTCTCTGCCCCTTCCCCACTCATGCTATCTCTGTCTTTCTCAAGATAAATAAACTTAAAAAAGATACATTAAAAAAATAAATGAGATCTAAATGACAAGAAGTTACCATCATAGGAAGATCTGGAGAAGAGATCTGGAGAAGAGATGGAAACAAAAACAACAGCAAAGGCCCTGAGGTGAGCAATGTTCAATGAACACGAAGAAGACCACAGTGGCTCGAGTAGAGTGGCAGGTAATGATGTCAAAGGGGCAAGTAAGAGATATATTCTATAGGACTGTGTAGGTGATACTAAAGAGTTAAGGTTTATAATTATAATCAGCCTTTGTAAGGTTTTAAGCAAGAAAGTGATATAATTTGATTTTTGAATAAACCTCATGCTATTGTTTTGAGAATGGATTTCAGGGAGGTAAGAGTTACAAACTAATAGGAGAAAACCAAGAATATTATTATGAACTACAGTACTAGACAATATGAGAGAAAAATGTGTAAGATTCTTTTAATGAGGAGAAATGTATATAGAAAGAAGGTTCACAGTCAACATACATTTTTGAGGAGAAACCAATAGACTCACTGACAGATTACATGCAAAGGCAGTACAGAGAAAAGAAAGAAAGCAAATTCCATTAAATATGAACAGCCACAATGAAATTAGGATATGGCAGAAGATATAAATTTGGGAGAGAGTGCCATCTAACAATTTAAAAACATGAAAGCAGATGTGATCCTCCAGAAAAAAGTAGAGAAGAAAACTTGAGAAAGAGTTTAAACAGCTACAAAGTAAATTGAAATGGAAAGTTAGCAGAGTAGACAGAAGACCAGAACAATGGTTTCATGGACACACACAAAAATGATACATATCAAAAAATACCAGGAAGGGGGAAGTGGCCAACTACGTGGAATATTGCTGGGAGTATAAAGAAGAGGACAGAAATTCAATCATTTGCTTTGTCAACTTTCAGATCATTGATAAAAGCAGTATAAGTTAGCAGGCATGAAAAAATATATTGCTGAATGTTGAAGCAAAAAAATAATTTGAGGATGTTTAAATAGGGAAGAGAGAGAGAGATCTTTTCAAGAACTTTGTTCTTAAGAAGAGTAGAGACAGAACAATGGCTGAATGGGGCATGTGGGATCGGTGTGACTATGCCAGGGAAAACATTATGCATTCACATTTCCTCTTCCTGGGCATAGGAAGAGTACATTTCTCAGTATCCCTTGCAGTTAGGTTCCTACCATGAAACTGCATCTGGACAATGAGATGCTGGTAGAAATTATGTATGCCATCTCCAGGCAATGATCTTTAAAAACATCTCAGCAGTCTTCTACTTACTTTTTCCCTTCAAGGGCAAACTTGAAAGTCCTGTGTTCATTTTGGAGTAACAGAAGAGTGGAAGCAACCTAGTTTTCTGGGACAATCTTGAGAAGAGCCTCTAAGAATAGTGAAGCTACTCATCTTGGACTCTAATATGAAGAAAAGATTACTCTTTGTTGTGTTTGGCCATTGAGTTATACAAGTTCAATTGTTACCTCAACAGAGCTAAGCCTATCCTAATACCCCAACAATGTTTTTAAGGTTATTGATAAAACATCATTTTGCATACTTTAGAAAATGCACTAGTAGGTAGACAAATTTGATATTGCAAGAGAGTATATTATTGCAAGAATATTATGTTTGAGAAGATAAGAAAGTTTGAGGTCAAGAGTAGCAATTATTGAGGCTGGCTTTAGAAGTAGAGGCACTACAAAAAAATAGTAATCACAATGATAAAATTAGCCAAAGGAAGCTAAGCAAGTTTCTCCTTTACTGCTTCCATTTGGTTAGAAAAAGTGAGATAAGAAATGGAGACAGTAGATATGAAAATACTGGTTCTTTGAGGACAACTTAGAAAAAATTATTTGAAGAATAGAAAATTAAGCATATTAAAAAAGTAAAAGAAGACTGGCAATATTGTGTATATTTTAAATGTGTAATCATGAATGTAATTATATACAAGTAGAATATTTGCGTGTATTTTTAAAAAAAATTTTAATGTTTATTTATTTTTGAGAACAAGACAGAATGCGAGTGGGGCAGGCAACAGGGAGACATAGAATCCAAAGCAATCTCCTGGCTGTAAGCTGTCAGCACAGAGCCCAACATGGCACTCAAACTCACTAAGGTCAGCCACTCAACCAACTGAGCCACCAAGGCCTCCCTATTTGTGTGCATTTTTATGCTGATTTTAGCTTCCTGGCTAAAGGCATAACTTATTTGGATGGATGGCTTTAGCCGGCATGTATAATGGAGAAAGAGTGGAGAGCATGAATATTACAGGTAATTGCACAGGACTGACTTTAATTATGGATGAAGGAATGTTATATTGGTAAAAGGTGAATATAGACATCCACAGGCAATGGACAGTAGATAATCTATAGATGAGAGGCCTCCTTAAAAACAAACAGTGCTGAATTAAGATTACTGGTATAGGTGATCTAGAATGATAAATGGTAAGAATGTAGAATGCTTCAAATCGAGATATTAAAATAGTTCACTTATTTACTGATGATTAAGAAGTCATACGTATTACACAATAAAGGACAAAAAAAGTTTTTCTTATGTGATCTCCCAGGGGAAAATCACTCTCATTCTCATAATCAGAAAAACTACTACTTCTGTGCAACTTACTTGCTTTTGTTTTATGGATAGTGGAAAATCTGTGAATTATTAGAGAAGGTTATAAACATAGCAGAAACATGAAAGTTATTTCTGCTAAATGTGGTGCATATGATAATAAATCTTAGAAAGGGACCAAGAAATAACTTGCAGCTTATCTTATAGAGTGTGAATCTGTGGAAATTAAAAAGAAGAGAGGCTAAAAGCATGAGAGAGGGCAGAAGGAAAGAGCAGGGTGTTAGACAGATGGAGAAGCCACCACCATTTGGTGTCTTTGCTATATTAGATCAGCAACACTTGGATTATATAAATGTTACACTCAGGATATAGGCTGCAATAGGAAAAATAAAATCATCTACAGGTATAGTTAGGAAAATTCACCTCAAATAATATGTTTCTTACCTAATTAAGAGGGCGGCATTTGGAAGGAGCCCAGGCAAGTCACACCACAGTGCAGTGTCATCACCAAATACAGAGAAGGTACAGATGAAAATGCTCCCTGATTAGATATGCTACAAATAGACCTCACTGGTACTGTCTTCCCCATAGTTCCTCAATAAATGAATTGCCAAGATATTACAGAGTTCAGTAAATGACAGGAACCTAGTAATAGCAATAAAGTAGAAGCAAAAGAATGAAAGCAGCTCCTATGAATCACATTGGAGAAACAAGTAACATCTGTTTATGATACCCATTGCTCAAGTAAGCAGAAATTAAAAGACATGAAGAGCTTGTGAAATAAGTTTTATATGATAAAAATACAAGAAACACAAAAGAAATAAACTTCTGCAAAATACACAAATAAAGAGTAATCAGTATATGTTACGTCATCCCAACTAATTCATGAAAATAGGGATTTTTGAGACAAGATTAGACCATGAGATAGTGAGAAAACAGAGTTATCCAGAAAGGTGACTGAGTAAGATACAGAAGCAAACATTAGTTAGCCATAGTACGGACTATAGGAAAGTAATGTAAATATAATTCTGATGATAAAAAGTGAATCATGTAAGAATCATAAAAGGACAAAATCATAATTCCTAAATTATGGAAATAGAGTATAAATCTGAGATTCACTCCAGAAATGAATAGGGAAAGAACGAGTCTAAATAAATAAACATAAAATAATAAATGTGTATGAAAGAAAATGAAAATTCAGTATACATAAAATTTGTGATCAAGTAAAGGTGCCAAAAGAATTAAAACAAACACTATAAAGATATGATTGTGGGGGCACCTGGGTGGCTCAGGCAGTTGAGTGGCCGACTTCAGCTCAGGTCATGATCACACGGTCTGTGGGTTGGAGTCCCGCGTTGGGCTCTGTGCTGACGGCTCAGAGCCTGGAGCCTGCTTCGGATTCTGTGTCTCTCTCTCTGTCTGCCTTTCCCCTGCTCATGCTCTGTCTCTATATCTCTCAAAAATAAAAATAAATAAATAAAAAGATATGATAGTAAATTCAATTCTGAGTGTGAATAAAGACACAAAGCTATAGGTATAAATTCAGGGATCCCGGGTCCCAGACAAAGTTGTTAAAAGGCAAAATACCTCTAGATAAAGTCTTGAAATGTGCAGTTATTATCAACAGGCTAAAATTATATACAACAATCCAGGCAAGAAGAGAGAAAAAAACAATCACTTCACACCTATTAGGATGGTTATCATCAAAAAGATAAGAGATAAATTCAGGAAACCCTTGTGTAGTTTTGGTGAAAATGTAAATTGGTACAGCCACTATGGAAAACAGTATGGAGGTTCCTCAAAAATATAGAAATAGAACTACCATATGATGTGCAATTGCACTTCTAGAAGAAAAAATAATATGAATCTCAAAGAGGTATTGGCTCTCCCATGTTCATCACAACATGTTTACAATAGCCAACATATAGAAAGAGCCTAAATGTCAACAGACAAATGAATAAAGAAAATATGGTATATAGCATGCACTGAAATATTATTCAGCCATAAATAAGAAGGAAATCTTGTCATGTGCAACAACATGGACGAACTTGGAGATTATACTAAGTAAAATAAACCAGACACAGAAAGACAAATCCTGCATAATCTCATTCATATGCGAACTCTAAAAGAGGCAGGCTCATTGAAGCTGAGAGTAGAAAGGTGGTTGACAGGAGCAAGAAGGAGGAGGAAATAGGGAGATATTGATCAAAGGGCACAAGTTTCAGTTACACGAGATAAATAAGTTCTGGATATCTGATGTACAGCATGATGACTACAGTTAACAATACTGTATTATTACTTGAAATTTGTTCATGGGTAGATGTTAAGTTTTCTAATCACAGCCACACACACACGTACACAAAATGAAAAAGAAAATAGTAACTATGAGGAGAAAGATAAGTTAATTAGCTTGATTGTTATGATCATTTCACAGTGTATATATATTTCAAGTCATCATGTTTCATGCCATAAGTATATATAATTTCTATTTGTCAATTATATCTCTATAAAGCTGAAATTCTTTTAAAATAACTTAAAGAAATAAAACCCTTACTAATTTGTCTACTGTTGTAAATTCAAGAGCAGAAATCAAAAAAACAGTATTGTATAGTTTGGGATGAAAAAAAAATCCTAACCCTAGAAAAGGGTTGTTTATATATGAAATGTCACATGTGCAGAATTTAAAAAACAGATCACTCAACCTCAAAGGAATATTTGGAAGTTAATCAAAAACCCTCAAGTACAAGGAAGACATGAATTGATATAAATTATTAAAACTATTTAGTAAAATTTTAATTTGAAATAATTGTTATAAATGTTATCACAAAGAGAAATCAAAAGCATCTTCAAGTCTCAAATTAGTGAGAAAAACAGAAACCAAAATAATGTTTAAAATTAAGATAAAATACTGAGTTTGGAATTCTGGATTATACCAACATCTAAAGAAAAGGCATCAGTTTCTTTTCACAAAGGAGGGCACTTGGGATGAGCACTGAGTGTTGTATGGAAACCAAGGTGACAATAAATTATTAAAACTTGAAAAAAAAAGTTTATCTATTACTACCAATATATTCTTCTTAATTGGGTAATTACTTAAATTACAAAAAGAAATTTTAACTTCTGTGGGTTTTTACATATATTCACATATATAGCCACCACCCATATCAAGTTACAGAACACCTCTAGGGTTCCAAAAGTATTTTTGGTGTCCTGCCCAGCCAGTAGCGTCCCCCCTACAATGATAAATACTATTCTGATCTCCATCGCCAGAGGTTAATTTTGTGTTTTTTAACTTAATATGAATGGAATCATACAGTGTGTACTTTTTTGTGTCTGACTTCTTTTTCTCAAGGTTATGTCTTTGAAATTAAGCCATGCTGTTGCACCTATTAGTGTTCTCTTTTTCACTGCTATGAAGTGTTCCATGGTGTAAATATAGCACATTTTGTTTACCCATTCAACTTCTAATAAAAGTTTACATTGCTGCCAGCTATTATGTATAGAAGTTTTGTGATCATTCTCATGCGGGCCTTGTACAGGGATAAATACTTATTTCTGCTGGGTTTATATGCAGGAGTAAAATAAGTTGCTTAAGTTGCTGTGCAGCTGAAGTAAATACTTTTACGTATTTCCCCAAAACAGCTGTGCAAATTTAAATTATCACAAGCAATGCAAGTGTTCTAAAATTCCATATCCTTGATAATACTTGACAATGTCAAGCATTTCAGTTATTCTATCTCCAACAGAATTTTAAATAAGTTTTGCTTTCTAAAGTGACAAAGTAAAACATGTAAAGTAACTTAGAAAGAAAAACAAAAGGAGAAATAAAAGTAACATCAAGTAAACTAATAATCATAAAATGCCAAGCATAGCATTTATTTCAATTATTATAAAACCTTGCTAAACCCTGTGTTGAATACATCGGAAACCTCAACTCCTGTTTTAGAATACCTTGACAGAATATGTATTGACGGCTCATCTATCTATATAGTTAACTACCAACTAGGAATGGACTTATTGTCTAAACTTCTAAGAACCATACTTTAATTACCACACTGGTAAAGAAGCAAACAAAAAACCATCAAAAGGAGATTCTCTGAAAGTTGACGTTGGAGTATAGCAGGAATGCACAAACACAAGAGGGGTCAGGGAGACCAAACCCCACTACTTGCACACAGCCCAAGCAGAACAGTTACTGCAGTGAAACCACACAGTACCCACTGGGAATTCTGGAGCTGGAATCTAGTTGTTCTTTCTGCTTAGGATCATCTATTGTAGGAACTGATAAACGTTGTAGAAGGTCACTCACTTTCTCCTCAGTTAACCAATTGTTAGGTTGCCATAAACTCAAGTCCTCTAATACTTGCATGGGTATAGCTAAGACAATTTAACAATGTAATAGAAAAACTGGGTACCTGTATGCTGGGGTTGTGAGCAGGTGACTACAATACCAAATCCAAATTTAAATGAAACCAGCATTTCCCACATTAACGTCCATTATTATGAATATTTGAATGCTCATACCCAGTAATACAAATAGTACTTCTGTACATCATTTGTTTCAAAGTTAAAAACATTAAACTCAGATTTTAAAACATCATTAGTAAAGTCATCCCAATTTAAAGACCTTAGACAAAATCATATACATCTCTATTCCCTGCCAAAACCACAATATTTGTTTTTGCTTCTTTTAACACTGAAAATATTTTAAAGCATTTGTGCTACCAATTCATATTTTTTTTTTGAAAAACAGGTTATGTATCCAACAATAGAGCCATATAATTAAGCAAGATATTTGGACAATGCTGGAGATGTTCCAGAAAGACTTCATCTGCTTACTTTCCCTAATGAATTTAATAACAGTGATTACATATTTGTTGCCTTTTTCTATAAAAAGAAACATCTAAAACAGTAAAATACTTACTATTGCGTGAATATGTAAATCATGTTCAAGGTCAAAATCATCATTACTTTGGATAATGCCATGGACTCTTGCTTCCAATTGTGGCATCTTATAAATAACTCAGCTAATTTTTAATGTATTCCTTTTGTATCAACAATGCATTACTTTATTTAATCTTTAGCAGTAATATCTTATACACACACAGTAAAACTGAATGTGATTTCCTTTAGTCAACGACAGTAACAAATAGTTCTTGATAATTATGATCCACGTGTAGCTCCTTCTTTCATTAGAGGAGAAGCACATACAATGCCAGGTCAACTGCTGGAGCAGTTCTGTGTCATCAATCTCAAACCACTTGCCAATGTTGGGAATGCACATATCTCCACAGAGTAATATATCTTTGTCATCTCATTGTCATATATCCTGAATTGTTTAGAAAAGCAAACTAGAAAGGAAAAAAACATATATAAGAGTTTTTCTGTTCTGTATTAAATGTGAGATAAATGAACATTTACTGAGACTGTATTTTCCTCTGTGTGTGTGTGTGTGTGTGTGTGTGTGTGTGTATTAGTGTGCATGTAGGCACATGTTATGACTGGGAGGGGAGGTATGTTTACTAGTGTGTACATTTAATGTATTTATTATATGCCATAATGTTCATTCCATAATTTAACCACCAAAAACTGCATGGAGAAAAATAACAGAAAGCAAAATTTCTTTTTCTTCTTCTCTTAGACAATGCTAAAAGAGACACTTTCCCTGAAAATTAGCAAATGATCACAGCAACATTTGTTTAAGATGTAGAGTCACACTGATATAATATAGGCATCATTACTACAGGTGTGATCCAGAGGTCTTATCATTACTGGAATATACTTTTCCTAGTTAAATTCTCTCAGAGGGACTATTTGGGCTTCAAACCCTCTTTTTTGATGGACATATCAAATAACCATGTGGAACACATAACAAAGTTATAGGCAACTACCCTATATTATTTGAATGTAAGAGATTAATACTATTAAAAAGTTAGGAGATGAGTTAAAGAATCTCTAAAGATCCAAATATATCAAACCATATTTTATTCTTCCTTTTGTCATCATACTTATTACGATATGTATGGTATGTATGGATATTTCACATGAAAAATAAGAGTGTATTTATTTACACTAGTAAAATAGAAGCAGGAGAAATAATTTATACTCCACCTTTTTCTGAGCACTTGGATAAAGTCACTTAAATTCTCTATGCCTCAGTTTCCTCACTCAATTTTTTAAAAAGACTGGAAAATCAAATGACATACTATCTTTGGAATCATTTTATGAAACTGTAATCAAAGATATAGGTGTAAGTCATTGTTAGCTGCCTAGTTTTAAATCTTACCAGACATTCAAAACAGAGCAGGAATCCCAAGTGGCCAAGACTATTTTAAAACAAATGCTTATAGAATTATATATCTTATAATATGTATTAAATACGATAGATTGATTAGGGTGTATTACACACAACCTCCAATATCAGAGGCTTAACACAACATGCAAATTTCCTTGTAGGTCTGAGCAACTCTTCAGGTCAGCAGTATTCCATATAGTGGCATACTAGTCCAGGCTGATAAAAGTTCTACCATACTCGACTCCCCTGCGCTCCACCATGTTCCTGCTATCCTGAACACATTTCTTATGTCTCCGGGCCCTTGCACATTCTGTTCCCTCTGCATGTTCCCTTCCTTTCTCTATTACTTTATTTACTAAGGTAACTCCTGTATGTCCTTTGGCTTTCCTTTAGATGTTCCCTCCTTTGGGGAGTCTTCCTTAAAGGTACCCTTCTCAGTAGCATCTCGCTTCTTCTATACAGTATTGGTATTTGCCTCTTTTACATCTTTTTCCTCTTGGAGCAGCAGTGTCCATAGATAGATACTGTGAGCCTCAAATGTAAGTTGTATACATAGTTTTAAGTTTTCTAGGAGCCACATTAAAAAGAAAGAAACAGAGGATTGAAGTAACATGGCGGAGGAGTAGGGGGCTCCAGTATTTCACTTGCACTTTAAACGGGGACGACAGAAACCATAGTCTCTCTCAACTCCAAGAATCAGGGGCGGGGGGGGGGGGGGGAAGGTGCTGCAGCTTACAAGGAACGAAGGCGAAAACAGACACAGGCCCAGCTAAAACGTGAGTTTAATCTGGGTCAGATAAAACGAACTGAGGAAGTTGAGCTGAGGGGAGGGTGAGCATCTTCGGAGATAGCTGGGAAAGTGCCGATCAAACAACATCTGAACTAGAGGGCCAGAGCGGGTAAGACCGCTACCATCCAGCCCCTAAATGCAGGGCTTTTGAAGAGAAGTTCAGTGGCAAACAGCAGCACTACCCGCGCGCTGCCAGGACGGCACCAACCCCGTCTGGAGCCGCTGGGACTCGCGCGCCGCCACTGGGACTGGCAGCGGGGACCCAGGCAGCCTCAGGCGACGCCGCCTGCGGAGCACCCCTAACCCCGGCACAATTACAGCGAAATTGGGGGTAGCAGGCGGCCCCGTCACCGCGCCACCCTCGTCCAGCACCTCCAGGACTCGCGCACCGCCGCCAGGACTGGCAGCAGGGACCCAGGCAGCCCCAGCGAATACTAAAAGCCCCAATGAAACTAAAAGCTGGTTCTTTGAAAAAATAGACAAACCTCTAGCCAGGCTTCTCAAAAAGAAAAGAGAGAGAACTCAAATAGATAAAATCGTGAATGAAAAGGGAGAAATTACAACCAACCCCTCAGAGGTACAAGCAATCATCAGAGAATACTATGAAAAATTATATGCCACCAAACTTGGCAATCTGGAAGAAATGGACAGCTTCCTAAATAGCCACACGCTACCAAAACTCAAACGGGAAGAAATAGAAAATTTGAACAGACCCATAACTAGTGAAGAAATAGAATCAGTTATCAAAAACCTCCCAGCAAATAAAAGCCCTGGACCAGATGGCTTTCCTGTGGAATTTTACCAGACATGTAAAACAGAGTTAATTCCTATCCTCCTCAAGCTGTTCCAAAAAATTGAAACGGAAGGAAAACTCCCGGACTCATTCTATGAAGCCAGCATCACTTTGATTCCCAAACCAGATAGAGACCCAGCAAAGAAAGAGAATTATAGGCCAATATCCCTGATGAATATGGATGCAAAAGTTTTCAACAAGATACTAGCAAAACGAATCCAACAGCATATAAAGAGAATCATCCACCATGATCAAGTAGGATTCATCCCTGGGTTGCAGGGCTGGTTCAATATTCGCACATCAATCAACGTGATACATCACATTAACAAAAGAAAAGATAAGAACCATATGATCCTGTCAATAGATGCAGAAAAAGCATTTGACAAAATACAGCACCCTTTCTTAATAAAAACTCTCGAGAAAGTCGGGATAGAAGGAACATACTTAAACATCATAAAAGCCATATATGAAAAGCCCACAGCTAATATCATCCTCAATGGGGAAAAATTGAGAGTCTTCCCCCTGAGATCAGGAACACGACAGGGGTGTCCACTCTCGCCACTGCTATTTAACATAGTGTTGGAAGTCTTAGCATTAGCAATCAGAAAACAAAACAAAATAAAAGGCATCAAGATTGGCAAGGAGGAAGTCAAACTTTCACTTTTTGCAGATGACATGATACTTTACATGGAAAACCCGACAGAATCCACCAAAAGCCTACTAGAACTGATCTATGATTTCAGCAAAGTTGCAGGATACAAAATCAATGTACAGAAATAGGTGGCATTCTATACACCAACAATGAAGCAGCAGAAAGAGAAATAAAGAAGCTAATCCCTTTCACAATTGCACCAAAACCCATAAAATACTTAGGAATACACCTAACCAAAGATGTGAAAGACCTTTACACTGAAAACTATAAAAAACTTATGAAGGAAATTGAGGAAGACACAAGGAAATGGAAAAACATCCCATGCTCATGGATTGGAAGAATAAATATCGTTAAAATGGCAATACTACCCAAAGCAATCTACACATTCAATGCAATCCCAATCAAAATTGCACGAGCATTCTTCTCAAAGCTAGAGCAAACAATCCTAAAATTTGTATGGAACCACAAAAGACCTCGAATAGCCAAAATAATACTGAAGAATAAAACCAAGGCGGGAGGCATCACAATTCCAGACTTTAACCTCTACTACAAAGCAGTACTCATCAAGACTGTATGGTATTGGCACAAAAACAGACACACAGACCAATGGAATAGAATAGAAAACTCAGAAATGGACCCGCAAGTATATGGCCAACTAATCTTTGACAAAGCGGGAAAATGTATCCAATGGAAAAAAGATAGCCTCTTTAATTAATGGTGCTGGGAGAACTGGACAGCAACATGCAAAAGAATGAAACTAGACCACTTTCTTACACCACTCACAAAAATAAATTCTAAATGGATAAAAGATCTGAATGTGAGACAGGAAACCATCAAAATCCTAGAGGAGAAAGCAGGAAAAAGCCTCTTTGACCTATGACGCACCAATTTCTTACTCGACACGTCTCCAAAAGCAAGGGAATTAAAAGCAAAGATGAACTACTGGGACCTCATCAAGATAAAAAGCTTCTGCATGGCAAAAGAAACAACCAACAAACTGGATAGGCAACCAACGGAATGGGAAAGGATCATCTCAAATGACATATCGGATAAAGGACTAATATCTAAAATTTATAAAGAACTTACCAAACTCCACACCCGAAAAACAAATAATCCAGTGAAGAAATGGGAAGAAGATATGAATAGACACTTCTCCAAAGAGGACATTCAGATGGCCAGCAGACACATGAAATGATGCTCAAAGTCACTCATCATCAGGGAAATACAAATCAAAACCACACTGAGATATCACCTTACACCGGTTCGAGTGGCTAAAATGAATAAATCAGGAAACTATAGATGTTGGTGGGGATGTGGAGAAGCGGGCATCCTCCTACACTGTTGGTGGGAATGCAAACTGGTGCAGCCACTCTGGAGAACTGTGTGGAGGTTCCTCAAAAAAATGAAAATAGAGCTACCCTATGACCCAGCAATAGCACTGCTACGAATCTACCCAAGAGACACTGGAATGCTGAGGCATAGGGCCACGTGTACCCCAATGTTCACAGCAGCACTTTCAACAATAGCCAAATCATGGAAAGAGACCAAGTGCCCATCAACTGACGAATGGATAAAGAAGATGTGGTACATATATACAATGGACTACTACGTGTCAATGAGAAAAAATGAAATTTGGCCATGGGTAGCAACATGGATGGAACTGGAGGGTATTATGTTAAGTGAAATAAGTCAGTCAGAAAAAGGCAGATACCATATGTTTCCACGAATAGGTGGACTTTGTGAGACTAAGCAAAAACCAGGGGGAGGGGAAGAGGGGGAAGGAAAAAAAGACACAGAGAGGGAGGGAGATAAAACATAAGAGACTCTCAAAGACTAAGAACAAACTGAGGGTGAGGGGGGTGAGGGAGGGGGGAGAGGGGGTGACGGGCATTAAAGAGGGCACGTGTTGGGATGAACACTGGGTGTTATATGTAAACCAATTTGAAAATAAACTATTATAAAAAAATGAAAAAAAAAAAAAGAAAGAAAAAAAAAGTTCTACCATACTCTCCCAGTGCCATGTGGAACATGCAGTCGCCTATGTTAATAAGGGAAGAAAAGTACTAGACAGCCTTCCTATAGGAATTATATCCTTCAGTCTAGAACCAGGCCTAGTTAACTTTCACTCACAATCCATCAGCAAGAACTAGTCACAACAGTCCCACAAAACTGCAGAAGAATAAGGGACCATGGTCCTCTTGAGTTTCTTGAAAGAGGAGAATTTGATATAGGAGAGCACCAGAAGTCTACTACAAGCTTCATTAATTATGGTAATGTTTTAAATACCCTTAAATTCAGTTGTCTATTAGATGACTTGATATAACCATTTGAATCTTTCTGTTCTATACAGGTAGTTCAATTAGAAAAAAAAAGCTGAACTACTTGTGAAAATAAATATGCTTATAAAATAAAGGTGACAGATTAACTTATAATTCAAAGTTCGGTATTTGTTCTGTACCAACTTGTTCTATATCTTAGGTCAGGCATGGGAATCCCAGGTACCTCAGGCAATTTTATTGCCCCAAGTAACAACACGAAACCCTTTCATTTCCCAAAGCCCCCAAACCAATCTGAATGCATACTCATACACACATGCACACAATTTCAGACAACCTGCATGTTCATTTAAATGGAATAATGTAAAACACTAAGACACCATTACAAACAGAACTGAGAGGCTAGCAACAGTGGTAGAGAGATGTCCACACTATAAATTTAAAGCAACTTTCCAACAATTCTTTCCTAGTGTGGACAGGCAGAACACCAGAGGGAAAGGAACATGAGATCATACCTTGGCTTAAGAATACTGTAATATAATAAAAAATAATAAAGAAAATACAAAATATAGAGAAAAATAAATTAACCTGCACTTACCTTTGAAAACTTTCATGGCTGGTGTGAGAGAGACAAGAGAGAGGAGAGTTACTGTGTAGAATGATTTTCGTTATCACTAACAGAATCCCTGCTATCTATTGGCCCAAAGTTATCTTTTTCTGCATCGGGACATTGTATACACTTGCATGGATGTTGACTGTGGTACAGTAAATTAATAAACTCTTGTCAAAGACTGTATTTAATGTAACTGGCAAAAGGCAGCCGAGGAAAGGGTCTATATCTGCAGGCAGCCTGAACTAGAATGAAGCAAAGCATTCCTAAGCTTACTCTTGTATGGAAAAGCAAAGGACTGTTCATAGGTGCTTTGAAGTGACAAAAAATACACTAGTGCAAGTTGTGGGCACCTTCCAAAGTTCTGAAAAATCACTGATTTCTGCCAAACACCACAGCCTGAGACCGAGCATCCAAGCATGCGAGATGATCACCCACAATTCCAGAGAGAGAGAGAGAGAGAGAGAGAGAGAGAGAAGAACCATTGGCCCAGGTGTGATCATGTGACATTCAGTGTCATGTACTACTCATATTGTAAGATATCGCTCGTTTACCAAGTTAAAATTTATTAGAAAGTTTTGCTCGTCTTGCAGAACACTCACAGAACAAATTACTTGTAATCCAAGGTTTTACTGTAGTTGATTTCCCTTAATACCCAACTGTATTTTTTTTTTGAAGTCTCAAATAATCCCTCCATTGTAGCAGATTCTCACTAAACATTTGTTGAATGATTGAATGTGCTGGCAAACTAAAGATACGTGACAGATCATAAGGAAAACAATAATTTAGGCTAAATATTTTGCTCCGAAATTTAACTTGAGCTCCACACAATACTAATAGTTTCTGGATAGGACAAAGCTGACTTATGAAGGACTAACCATCTCCCTACATTTATGAGGTATATAAATCATAAGAACATGGGTTCAGGAGTCACATTGCCTGGATTCAAATCGTATCACCACTAGTTCATTCTTAGGTGACACTAGGTAAGATCCTAAAGTTTTTGTGTCCCAATATCTCCTCTTTTAAGTGGGAATAATCCTATCCACCTCAGAGATTTGTTGACAATATAAACAGTTAGTATCTAGAGAATACTTAGAAAAGTGCAGGGCAAATTGAAGCACTTGGTGTTTGCTTTTATTGTTTTCTGTTCTCTTCTAAGGTGATTCCTCTGACATACCTAAGGCATTCTTAGTTCTCCGGCTTTGAACTGACAAAGGATAACACATTGGGGAACACATGGTCTTTTCCATTGTTAAGAATAGATTGCAAAGGAAGATCCCAAATTAATTGCAACTACCTATAGTGCAATTTCAAAGGGTTAACTGTTGAGGGAACTATTTTTCCTTTAGCAGGCTCAGCCTCCTATTTCAAATTTATTCTCCTCTCCCTCATAAATGGGCGTACACTTTGGAAGAGGAAAGAAGGACCGGTCTAGTGATCAAACAATATCGCATCTCTACCAAGATTTTACACATTTGTTAGGTAAAAATCTCTTGATAATTGGAGAATCAATTTAGAACTTGAATTAAAGAACACTCTCAAAACTCTAGAAAGCCAAGTAAGTACTTTGCTTATCTCCTTAGCTTATCTCCTCAATGAGTTAAAATTACCAAAGGCAGGTTGTATCATTTTCCTTTGTTCTGTCTATGAAAGGGAAGTGTACTCACCTACTTAATATTAGACATGTTCAATCTAGAATACTGGCATAATTTACTAAAAAGGTCAAAGAATTATTGTCCTTTTAATCATCAATTAAGAACAACTGAAAATTACTTAGTGGTATTTGCTGAACTGTACTAAATTCTAATTAATTTGATCTGCTGAATAAAAACCAACTAAAAATCAAATCAATTTGATTTGAATGATAATAAGTCTCCTACTTTGAAAGTACTAAGTAAATCTAGACTTATTTATATAAGTATCTAAAAAGAAATTTAAAATTAAAAAATATGTATTTGTTTTCCCTATATATGAATATTCATGGCAATAAAATCACAACTAGAATCAGACTGAAACACCATTTTAATTTATAAAGAAGTGAAGTGGTATAGAAACGGGCTATTTGGCTTCTTGCAACATGTCTGCATTCTAAAAAAAGTTCCTTATCCAACTTCATGAGGTTTTTCAGAAATTTTTAAGATATACCCAAAGGAAATTATTTCCTCTGTACTATACTTCGAATCTAATCTATACATAGTATTTCATGTCAATAAGGACTTTTCATTGTTACTAGATAAATTTATTAACATGTTCCAGAGCTTAAATAAAATAATGCTTAGTTCGCTTTTTTCTGTGCATCTAATTTTTTCAAGGTAGAATATGGGAACATAGCTTAGTTATGAAAATTAGCCATAAATTTGCATTTAGTCAAATGAGAAAGTTTGAAAACCAGTAGATCTTTCCATATCTGAGCTTCCAACTATGCAGAGTGCCCAAATGGGAAAAGAACTTAAGGATAAGAAGTAGAAAAATGCATACAGTACTGCCAAATATTTACCAAGCATTCATTTATGCATTTTACACGTGCTTGCTCATTTAACTGTTTCAGCCATCCATAGATTTTGGCAATTTAAAAAAAATTAATGTTTATTTACTTATTTTGAGAGAGAGAGAGAGAGAGAGAGAGACAGAGAGTGGAGGAGGGGCAGAGAAAGAAAAAGGGAGGGAGAGAGAGGATTCCAAGCAGGCTCCACACTGTCAGCACAGAGACCAATGTGGGGTTCAAACTCAGGAACCACAAGATCATGACCTGAGCCGAGATCAAGAGTCAAATGCTTAACCAAGTGAGCCACCCAAGTGTCCCTGCAATTTTACTCTAAACTAAGATTGTGAGATTTAGTAAAGTACCCAGCTTCCCAGTTAAATGTGAATTTAAGATAAATAACAAACCAATGTTTATGTCTTTAAACTAGATTCAAACCTTGAAGGTTAGCTTTTATTTTTTACTTATTATTTTTTAATTTTTTTATGTTTCTTTATTTTTTGAGAGAGACAGATCATGAGTGGGTAGGGGCAGAGAGGGAGACACAGATCAAAAACAGGCTCCAAGCTCTGAGATCATGATCTGAACTGAAGTTGGACACTTAACCGACTGAGCAGCTAGGAGCCCAGAAGATTAGCTTTTAAATATGAGATATTAGATGAGAAAATCCTGTGTGTGTGCATGTGCATGCATGGGTGTGCATGCACAAGTGGAGATGATGTGAGGTGGATAGGAGATGGTGAGGAAGGCCAAATGCCTGAAATCATGTCACAGATGAACCTGCCTGCTCTCTTTCTTTTGAGGCTGGCCTGAGTTTAGGCTACTTACACAAGTTAACAGTCTTCCTTAACTTTTGAAGGAAATGTTCTTCTCTGTATAATCTGGTAGCCACTAGCCACATGTAGCTATCAAACACCCGAATGTGGCTAGTGTGACTGAAGAACTGAACTTTGAAATTTATTTAATTTTAATTAATTAAATAGCCTAAATGTGTACCTAAATGTTTACTGTACTGGACAGTGAATATCTAGGTCCAAACTGGAAAATGCAGTGTTTTAAAGATAGTTATATTTACATATTTATATTATTTTCCTGAATACAAAGGACTCCAAGTAATTGCGAATGATCAACAAAGAATCTTAGTTTGCAAATCCAAAAATCTTACATGTATTTTAGACCAATGATTCTTTTTTTAATTTTTTTTTTAATGTTTATTTATTTTTGAGACAGAGAGAGACAGAGCATGAGTAGGGGAGGGGCAGAGAGAGAGGGAGACACAGAATCCGAAGCAGGCTCCAGGCTCTGAGCTGTCAGCACAGAGCCCGACGCGGGGCTCGAACTCACAGACCGCAAGATCGTGACCTGAGCCGAAGTCGGACGCTCAACCCACTGAGACACCCAGGCGCCCCTAGACCAATGATTCTTGAAGGTGGTCCCAGACCAGTAGCATCTGCATCACCTGGGAACTTGTTAGAAATGTAAATTATCAAGCCCTGCCCAAATTTAAATCACCAGACTTGAAGGTTGGGGTCCAGCAATTGGTTTTTAAAAAGCACTCCCCCCAGGTGGTTCTGATTCACTTTTGACAAGCTCTGTTGTAGAACAGTAACATTGTACTAAATCATTAATAAAATAATTATTTACCACAAGTTGCTTTCTTCACTAGTCATGTAAATAATCATATAATACTTGAAATTCTTTCAGATGTCAATAACAATGACACACATTTATTTCATGATTTTGTTTAAAATAACATGAAAAAGCCAAGATATACCTTTCTAGGCTGACGGATTACTTATTCTATTGGCATATATCCTGGGCTTCTAATGGCCGTCCCAGTGAGAGGAGTTTCTGTCAGATATTTTGTCATACAAAACGCTGCAGCAGCTTGGGGAACTCCTGCCAACAAGGGTTTCTTAAGGTGCACTGCTGCTTTGGGGGTAGAAAAAAGTCTCGAAGGAATCATTCGGTTTTATGCCAAATGTATCTAAAACTGTTCAGTATCAAAGCAACTATGTGAGAAGTGAAAACTTTCTATTAATTACCCATTTTTATGTCTAGCACATTATTGGATAAAAACAGTATCTCTTGTATTTTCTTTCCTTTTTCTCTTTGTTCTCCTTCAGTAAACTACTGAAATGAGCCATGATTTAAATATCAACAGCTTCTAACTTGTAAAGGGCCAGCATTTCATTATAAAGCAAAGGTCCAAATCCGTTTTGCCACCAAGAATTATCCTATCTCATTTTTCATTGAAAGTGGACTTGGCTATTTACATTTTCTTTATATTTTAATGAATCACCTTTCACTAAATGCAGAGTAATATTAAGGTATCAAAAATATGGGATTAAAATCAAGCTGATGTGTGTGTGAAATCCAAGAAGCATAATGTCTGTGTGCCCTGAAGCAAGTTATTTAATTTCTCTGAGACTCAGTCTCCTCATCTACAAAAATGGAAATAATAACACTTAACTCAGAGAATAATTATGTGAATTAAAATAAATAAATTTGAAAGTCTCTAGCTCATATTAGTCAAAAAAGTTACCATAGAAGATCTGCAAGAAAGGAAACATTCTTATCACTAAAATGGATATTTCCTATTAAAAAAGTCAACATATTTTAATATTATTATTAGCTGGAATATATTATTTATTCTCTTGATACATTTTTCATTAAAAAACAATTAAACTAATATATCCCACTTCTCTATTTAACTGAAGGTTTTTATTACTCTCAAACATTTCTTCTCAGATAATTACATTTCTAATGAAGATACTTAGTTTCAATTTCATTTGATCCTTAGTGCCTGCTTTAGTGCTTGATGGTTTATAAATCTATATTCCTTTAAGCTTATGAATTAAATACTTGAGAAGATACTTCCTTCTATTCCATTCTTTTAGTGTGTTTCATTTTTTTTCTATTTTTCAATTTTAGTGAGGCATAACTGACAAATAGGAACTATATATATTTACGGTTACAACTTGATGCTTTTGTATATTGTGAAATGATCATCACAACCAAGCTAATTAACATAACCATAACCTCACAAAGGTTCTGTTTTCTTTTTTTTTTCTTTCTTTCATTTTTAATGTTTATTTATTTTTGAGAGACAGAGCAGGAGCAGGGAGGGGCAAAAAGAGAGGGAGACACAGAATCTGAAGCAGGCTCCAGGCTCTGAGCTGTCACCACAGCACCCGAAGCCAGGCTTGAACTCAACAAACCATGAGATCATGACTTGAGCCAAAGATGGACACTTAACTCCTGAGCCACCCAGGTGCCCCTAAACTGGTAATTTTTTTGAATATTTATATTTTGTTCTAACTTATTCCTACTTAGAAAAATAAATTAGTATTTTTGTTTTCTTAATGTATGCAGTCTTATAAAAATACTAACTATACCTCATCTCAAAATTCATAGTATTAATTACCACACTTGCTGACTTCATTTTTTTTCAAAATTCTTTAATGTTTCTCTTTGAGAGAGAGAGAAAGACAGAGTGTGAGCAGGGGAGGGGCAGAGAAAGAGAGAGACACAGAATCGGAAGCAGGCTCCAGGCTCTGAGCTGTCAGCACAGAGCCCAACACAGTGCTCGAACTAAGGAGTTGTGAGATCATGACCTCAGCCAAAGTCCAACGCTTAACCAACTGAACCACCCAGGCTGTCACCACTCTTGATTACTTTTAACTGTATGGTGAAATATTGTTTATCATTACCCCTTGTTGACAGTATTCTAGCTGAGTTTAGCTTTCTTTGTCGACACATTCTAACTAAAATAAATGCCTTTTTCAAGTAACATTTAGAGTCACTGGTGACCTTGGTAGGATGCAATAAGATGAATTGTTAGTATTTTGAAAGATATTCTTATGTGAGTATTACTCACTAGTGTTTTAAAATATGAAAGTCTCCCCATCTGTATTGCAGAAATGGAATAAGTGAGCAAAGACTTGCTACAAAACTCCCTAAAAACCAAGAAAAATTAGAATATATACCTAAACAAGATCAATAGCAAGGGAAATTGAAATAATGTTATATCAACAGCATGTGCCAGAATGTAATTTCAAGGACAGGAATCAATTTCAAGGACAGAAATCAATTGATTTCTATCATCAATTTGCATGAATACAAATTGAGACCAATGCAGGAATATAATCTGTTGCTTTAAACAGGAGAGTGTACATTAAAATTGTGAGCTCCATTCGAGAGCTAGATCTTTCATTGATTTTTATTGTGGGTGACACATAAAATATAAATTTTAGCACTCAGGAAGAGTTAAAGATCATCTATTATAATTTTCAAAATGTTTTGTTTTTTTAAGTTTCTTTTTTCTTTTTTTAATGATTATTTTTAAGAGAGAGAGTGAGATCATGAGCGGGGGGAGGGGCAGAAAGAGAGGAGAACAGAGGATCCAAAGGGGGCTCTGCACTGCCAGCAGAGAGCCCGATGCAAGGCTCGAACTTACGAACCTTGAGGTGTGAGGCTGTGACCTGAGCTGAATTTGAACGTCCAACCAACTGAGCCACCCAGGTGCCCCTCAAAATGTTTTGATAAAGAAAAACTTTTGCCTGAAGAGGTTTAAGTAATTTGCTAAAAAATTACACAGATAAATAATATAAATTCTAGGACTAGAATCCAACTGCTTCCCTTCTTTATCATCTTCTAGTTTAATTTCAATTAAATTAAATAAATGTATTAGTTTTCTAAACTTTGTCAGGTACAGGAGATTGACTGATTAAAAAAAAAAAACAAACTTGGTATCTATTATAGACTAAATTGCTTCCCTACAAACTTCATATGTTAAAGCTCTAACCCCTAATTGTCACTGTATTTGGAGATGGGACCTTTAAGGAGGTAATTAAGGTTAAATGAAGTCATAAAGGTGGAGCCCTAATCTAATAGGACTGATATCCTTACAAGAAGAGAAAGAGACACCAGAGTTCTGTGCGTGTGTGTGTACACACAGAGAAAGGGACATGAGAAGAAACTGTGAGAAGGCAGCTTCCTACAAGAAAATTAGAGAGGTCTCACCAGAAATGAACCTGAAATGAATCTTGATCTTAGACTTCTATACCCCAGAACTATGAGAAAATAAGTTTCTACTGTTTAAGCCACACAATCTACAGTATTTTGCTATGGCAGCCCAAGCAGATTATGACATTGCCTAACGCAAACACAACACAGGGCTATTAATTTTGTATCATAAAATCAGGGTGACCCGGTGACTCAGTCGGTTAAGCAATCAACTCTTGATTTCAGCTCAGGTTATGATCTCATGATTCAGGAGATCGAGACCCTAGTTGGGCTTTGTGTGACAGAATGGAACCTGCTTGAGATTCTCTCTCTCCTCTCCCACTGTCTCCCTCCTGCTCGCACATGCTCTCTCTCAAAATAATTAATAAATAAACATTAAAAAAGAAGAAAATCAGTACAGCACAAAGGAAAGGGCAGTCATTTTCACTTAGAAGAGTAAGACAGAAGAAAAAAAATTGAACAGAAGTGATTTTTGTGCTGTTTTGAGAGATGAGTGGAAATGATAGGGGCTGAATTGGAGTGGCTCTTTCATGTGATCTTCACACCATTTCATTTTCCTCCTAAACCACAGGAAGACTACATTCCTCCTCCTCTTAAATCTAAATGGACCATGTAATCAGTGCTGCCAAAGGGATGAAGGTGATAGCAGCATAAGACACCCCTAGAACTGACTCTTGAAATAACCATCCTCTATCTGTGTTCTCTCTCTGCAGCATCTTGATAATCTAGGCTGATTGGATCCTACAGAGAACTCAGAAGCCTCCAGGGAACAGAGGATCCTCAAGATGGAAAGAGCCAGTATGCCATAGTCACATCCTGGTGGAGACCCTTTACAGCTAGATGATCTTCAGAACACTGTGCATAAGGTAAATAAATGCAATATTGCATTGATTCTCAGGTACTTCTCCCCCCTACATTTTAACTTCGCTACAATAAGGATGCTTCTTAAAATAAGGGTGACAAGGAAACACTGTGCTATAGTTTAACTGGGAGAATTCATATTCTTCCTTGGCACTACATGAAATAATAAATCTTACAATAGATGGCAGCTTAGATTTGATGAAATGCAATAAATCTTCGTACGTTAAGGCAATGAGATTGTGGGGGCTTTGTTATAGCAGGGAGTATTAATTACTCTATTAAAAGTGGAGTGTGATTCCCAGATAAAAAGAAAAGTCTCAGCAAGCACCTAAGACTTAAAACTGGTTGTTTATTTTAGAAGCTGCAAGTGGTTAGGTCTGAGCGGAGTGTAAATTATGGAATGGCAAATGGCAGTAACTACTACCAAGCAAAAGCTTTGATATTTAATAATGTATTTCCTCTTGGTGGTGAACTGCATAATCAGAAATACTTACCTGAGTGACGTTTGTGGTTTTTTCACTATGGTTCTAATAATGGAAGCATATTTTGAGAAATATTTTGAGGGCGATAAGCCAAATAATTACGATCAATGGACTGCTAGTTTACTTGATCACTTATTAAAAATAGTTATACATATGATCTAAAATTATTTTACCAAAATTAAGGTTATGACATATAAATATTTTATGTTAACATAGCTGTTTTCATATAACACATTTCACACTGCAAAGTGTCTATGTTAACTCTACATTTTTATCTTTAGCTTTGCCTGGAAGAAATGCAATCTTAACAGATTTGTTGATCATTCCTGTAATACAATCTAGAACCTTAGTTGTATGCAAACTTCAATATACAACCATCAGTGATCACAGATGCAATTCAAACTTCATTCCTCCAGGTCTTAAAATAAGTTCTTTTCAGTGAAAGAAACAATATATTTATACTTTTATTTTAACCTGAGGCAAATGACTCTAACAAGTTCATAATAAAATGGTAGAAATACTGATATATTTTCAACATTCTCTAAAAAAAAATTAAATGGTACTAACATGTAACTGCTTAGCTAAAACAATAAACTGAGGAGTTATGCTTGTTTTATTACATCTGTGTTTCCCAAAAGATTTTTTGTGCCAGTAAAAACATGGTAAAGTGAAACGTAGCAGAGCCATTGAAACAAGACGCTAAGATATTCCCAGGTTGTTGGATGTGGTGTTGATCCTATCAGTATCCCCCACACTTTCAAATAATGACTTCCTTTTATTCTATATAGTTTTGATTCACAAGACAGTATTTTACTTTTTGTACTCTGATTAAATACATACATATATACTTTGGTCATGATATCAAGTGAACAAAATGAAACTTAACTGGACTCTAGTAACTATGCCAATCTCCGGGATAATCTTGTCTGAGGGGTTCAAGCTGTTTCTAGGGATAGAGAATAAGGCAGATGGGACTGATACAGTCTGAGTAGGTAAGATGTCAAGTTCTATGCTTCTTCAAATGAAACCAAACACATCTACTACTATCTATTTTATGTGTTAGGATATACATGAGATGCCATTTAAAAAATTATTGTGTAAAAAATTCTAAGCCATTTATATCCCAAAAGTCAATAGAGCACAGTAATCAAACAGGAGGACAACAGAGTTAGTCTGGGTCGAAAATCTTCAACCAGTACTTGCTAATTGCAGACACCTGAGTGAACTACACTAACTCTGGATCTCAACTCGTAGTAAAATAAAGTTAATAATTATTTCTCACAGCACAGATTTAAGGATTAAATTAAATGATACATGTAAAACTACGCTATGTCAAGTTCATGACTGCCTGTCCATGACGAGGTTACAACGAATTAAGGAGCTTATGCCAAAATGTAAATCAAGGAGATCACTAAGAACATGGTTTAATTCAGCTAACTTTTCATTTTTCACAGTACAACTTTCTCAAAGAAGGAAGCAGTGCACTGAGTTTTATTCTAGCACAAGTCCTTATCTAATTGAAGGCTGGCCTTTTGTGAAGCATGAAATTTTATTCATTTGTTTCCCAGCATTATTGAGATATAATTGACATATAACATGATATAAATTTAAGGTGTACAATGTGATTATATGATCCTTATATACTTCAAAATGATTACCGCAGTAGGATCCACTAACACCTCCACCACAGAACCGCCATTTCATTTTTTGGTGAACACATTTAAGATTTACTCTTTTAGTAACATTCAAGTACATAATATAGGTTTGTTACATTACTCAGAACCTATTAATTTTATAACTGGATGTTTGTATCCTTTGATCGACATCTCTCTACTTCCTCCATCCCCCAAATCCCAGCAACACCCATTTTACTCTCTGTTTCTTTGACTTGAGCTTTTTTAAATTCCACATATAAATGAAATCATACAGTATTTGTCTTTCTCTAACTTATATAGCAGAATGCTCTAAAGGTCCATCCATGTTGTTGCAAAGAGCAGGATTTCCTTTTTCTCATGGCTGAATAATATTCCGTTGTGCACGTGTGTGTGTGTGTGTGTGTACAAAACCCTCTTTATCATTTCATCCGTAGATGAATAGTTAGGTTGCTTACATATATTGGCTATTGTGAATAAGGCTTAAATGAACATGGAGGTGCAGATATCTTTTATAAACCCTGATAGCAAGCTTTACTTGCCCAAGGTCCTGATTTCATTTCCTTTGGATATAAACCAGAAATGAGACTGCTGGATCATAAAGCAGTTCTATTTTTAATTTTTTGAGGAACCTCCATGTTGTTTTCCATAGTGGTTGCATCAGTTTACTTTCCCACCAACAATGCACAAGTATTCTCTTTTCTTCATATTCTTGCCAACACCTGTCATCTTTTATAGTTTTGATACTAGCCATCCTAAATGATGTGAGGTCATAGCTCTTTGTGGGTTTGATTACATTTTCCTGATGATTAAATGATATTGAGCACCTTTTCACGTATCTGTTGGCCACTCGTAAGTCTTCTTAGAAAAAAATGTATTCAGCTGCTTTGTCTACTTTTATCAGAATTTCGTTTGGCTATTGCGCTCTATGTGTTCCTTACACATTTTGGATGTTAACCCCTTATTCGGCAGATGTTTTGCAAATATTTTCCTCCCATTTCAAAGGCTGCTTTTGCATTTTGTTGATTGTTTCTTTTGCTGTAAAGAAGCCTTTAGTTTGATGTAGTTCCACTTATTTATATTTGTTTTTCTGCTTGTGCTTTTGGTTCTTCATATCCAAAAAATCATCACCAAGACAGACATCAAGGAGTTTTTCCTCTGTGTTTTCTTCTAGGAGTCTTACAGTTTCAGGTCTTAAGTTTTACATCTTTAATCCAATTTGAATTAACTTTTGTGACAGGTGTAAAATGGAGGTACAATTTCACTCTCGTGCAGGTGATTATCCAATTTTTCCAGCACTGTTTATCGAAGAGACTATCCTTTCCCCATTGAGTATCCTTGCCTCCCTTGTCAAATATTCATTAATAATAGTTTATTTTTGGGCTCTCGATTCCATTCCAACAGTTTATGTGTTTATTTTTATGCCAGTACCATACTGTTTTGATTACTATCCATTTGTTATACAGTTTGAAATCAGAGATTGTGATGCCTCCAGCTTTGTTCTTTTGCAGGACTGTTTTGGCTATTTAGAGTTTTGTTGTTCCATATGAATTAAAACAACAAAACAAAACAACTTTCTACTTCTGGGGAAAATGCTACTGAAATCAAATTTTAAGAAAAACTTCCATGGGGCCTGGATGGCTCAGTCGGTTAACTGTATGACTCAGGTCGTGGTCCCAGGGTTATGGTATAGAGCTCTGCATTGGGCTCCACACTGAGCGTGGAGGCTCCTTGGGATTCTCTCTCTTCCTCTGTCCCTCTCCCCTGCTAGTGCTTTCTTTATAGATGGCTTTGTGTAAAATGGACATTTTAACAGTATCAATTCTTCTGATCCATGAACACAGGATATCTCCCCATTTATTTGTGTCTTCTTTAATTTTTTTCATCAAATTCTTATAGTATACATACCTCTCACTTTCCTCATTAAATTTATTCCTAAGTATTTTATTCTTTGGGGTGCTACTGTGAAAAGTGTCATTTTATTTCTTTTCTATATATTTTGTTGTTAGTATATAGAAATAACAACTGATTTCTGCACGTTGATTTTATGTCCTGCAACTTTACTGAACTCATTGATTAGTTTCAACTCTTTTTGGTGAACTCTTTATGATTTTCTATGTGTAAGATCATACCATCTGCAGAGATAATTTTACTTCTTCCTTTCTGATTTGGATGCCTTTTATTTCTTTTTCTTGTCTAATACTTCAGGTAGGACTTCCAATAAGAGTGGTGCGAGTGGGTACCCATGTCTTTTTCCTTATCATAGCAGGAAAACTTTCAATCTTTCACCACTGAGTATTATGTTAGCTGTAGGCTTGTTACATATGGCCCTATTATGTTGAGGTTTGTTTCTTCTATCCCCAATCTGTTGAGAATTTTTATCATGAAAGGATATTGAATTTTGTCAAATGCTTTAATATGTATTTACTGAGAGGATCATTTAATTTTATCTTACACTCTATTAAAGTGATATATCACATTTATTGATTTACATATGTTGAACCATCCTAAGGTGTTTGGCAGAGACAATTCCTTATCATTTAGCTCAGTTTGAGTTTCTGGGTATGTCAGCAGGTTAATGTACTTGGGCAAGTAAAGCTTGCTATCAGGGTTTATTTTGGGGTGAGGCCACTGCTCGAACTCTGATGTAAGGAGATGCCACTGGCTTAGAACAGTTGGGTACAACTGCTGGCTTGGTTACCTGCACAAGTGAAGCCATAGGATGGGCTCCATAGTTGCCTGGGTTGTCTGGCCAGGCTTCCTAGGTGATAGGCCTGGGTACTACACTCAGATTTAGGTGGGACTGTGGATTAGCTTCCTTGGTCTGGAAGGGCAGGGAAACACGTACCAAGGCCTGAATGTCTCACTGTTTGGGGACCTGAATCAGGCAAGACTGTAAACTGAATTCCCTGGCAAGACAGAGTCACTGATTTTGCTCTGCTGATGGGAAAAGCCACCAGTTGTGCTCTCTGTTCAGGTGCCACTATAAGCAGGGCTCTTGGATGGGATATGGTGCTTCCTGTGTGTTCTAGTTAGGTTCTCTAGTCGTGCAAGCTGAAGGCTGTATTCAGCAATGGGAAGGGCTATGAAATAGTTTCCTTGTCTGGAGAGAGGGAAAACCAGCTCCAAGGAGAGACTCAAGCCAACCCAAGGCCCAAAATGCCTAGCTAAACAGGGCCGCTGGCTTTGCTCCGTGGATAATAAGTTTGGCTTGCTAGACTCTCTGCTCAATCGCTGCTAGGCTACAGGGCTTCCAGGTGTTTGTGGACAGGCTTTCTGGTGAGGCAGGGCCAAGGAGCTATAGTCAGTAGTAGGTGGACTATGACTGAGTTCCTCTGCTCAGGTGGGTGATGGGGGTGGGGTGCAGAGGACCAGGTTCCAGGGCTTTCAAGGTTCTTTTCTTGAGGACCAGAATCAGGCAGACTTGTGCTCCATCTTCTTCCCTGGTCAAACTGTGCCACTATTTTGGCTCTGCAAGTGAGCAAAGACTGGTTGGGACTACTTGAGTGCTTCAGGTAGGAACTTGGTTGGGTCAGATCCAAGTGCTGGTTGTTTCAAACCCCTCCCTCTTCTCTATCACAATCAGATTCCCCATGGTCAAGTCCCACAGATTCCCCTATGATCCCCATGAGGTAAGACCAGAGTAGGATCTCCCAAGAAATGACCCACAATGATGGGGGAGCTAGATTTCAACTCAATTTCCTCTTTTACCACTTCAGTAACTGTCAGGGGAAACCTCTAAGTATGGTGCTATGGCAGCCTGGGCAAGGGGAAACGTGGTTACTGAATAGCCACGCTTCTAACCCTTCTAATTTAGTCTGTCTTGGTTTCTGTGGTACAGGGGCTGCTCTGGCCTCACCAAATAATTTTCTCAGTTTTGCCTTGTCCATGAATAGTTGAAGTTCTTGTTCTTCTGAATGGGAGAAAAACTGAGAAAATCCCATATCGCTCCAAGAATTTCTTTTTTAAAATTCATCTTATTATGGCAGCCAGGTCTCAAAGCAATAGATTCCAATTTAGCTCTAAAATACCTTGAAGACACACTCACAAAAGACTTTTAAGAAAAGATCATATCACCATCAGAGGCTAAAACTGTCTGAAAACCTGGTCCCATAACCTGGGAGGGATTTCTAGTAACTCTCATTGTGTTGAAGTTGGAATCTCAGACCTCATGACCTGGAGGATGATGCTGTTTTATTCTACCACAAAACTGATAAAAATAACACTTCTAGAAGTGTTCTAAAATAGTTAACACTAACATGCTTTACATTATTGCAATCCTTTGTCACAGGCCAAAATAAAAGCTCTTCCTGTTATCCATCTGCTTCAAGACTTGTATGCCCATGATACATTGTGCTTTTTTTCACTTGGATTTCCTTTTCACTTTCTCTATACCTCCAAAGATTTTTTTCTGAGCTCGTGGTTATTGAGATATGTCCCTAGATCATCACTCCCTTCACTGAATATGCCACCTACTTCACTCACACAAGGGAACCACTTCAAAATCCCAGCTGTTCTACTTTCTCAGGGTGTACTGCTTATGCTCTTCTGTTGTATCTCAGAAGACAGATTTTATTTGTTTGAAGACCACCTAAAGTGTGCACATAAAATAATATCTTTTGATATTTCTGGTTCATTCTATTATTTAACAGTTAGTTAAGTCCTCATTTTAATCAGTTCATTTCTGCTTGCAAATCAAAATAAGTGAATAGTATAGTAAGAAATTATGGAGCCAGTACATGTATTTTTAAGTTTATTTATATATTTTGAGAGAGAGAGGAAACATGTGTGAGTCGGGGAGGGGCAGAGAGAGAGGGAGAGACGGAGAATCCCAAGCAGGCTCCACACTGTAAGAGCAGAGCACCATGCGGGACTCGAACCCATGAACCATGAGATCATGACCTAAGCCAAAGTCAGATGCTTAACCCACTGAGCCACCCAAGCACCCCAAGAGCCAATGTATTCTATAAAATATATAAGAATACTTGTCAGATGTTCATGAAAATTCTAGATCTACCGATCCATCTATCCAAATGAAATATAATTTTTAATAATTAAGTGAAATCCATGTAATTAACCTACTTATAAAATTATATAACAAATTAAAAGATCTAGCACCTGATCTTAATTTGATAATTACTGCCTACAGCATATGCTAAAGTAAGATCCTTGTAGGCATTAATAGATGTTGCCAAAGTAGCTTGAATAAAGTATAAATTATAGCAAAGTTCGCTCATACCACGGTTCTAAATAAAATACCTCATAGAATTTAGATTAAAAATATATTGGGGTTGAATTCTTATTTCACTATATAGTAGATGTGTGAGTGAAAAACTTAACACGCTCCATTTTGACATCAGTTTCTTCACAGTAACTTGTTGAAAATGATACAAAATTTACTAGGTTATTATGAAAATTAAGTGATACGAGAAATGCAAGACACCTTGTAGGATGTCTGACCAAATAGAGTAGAGAAAATTCAGGTAGAAAAACAGTGCAGCTGAACTGAAATAAAAGAGGCAGACGGGAACTTCTGAGATCTCTTTGAAATATGAAAGATGACCCTTCTTATAATAACATATACTGTTAAACACTTACAGATGATTTTGTGACTAAATGTGGTGGACACAAAAGTGCTGCCCAGATCTTGTTCTGAAATGACAGGCTGATTATTATCCCACGTGCTGGAAGTACTGTTGTTGGTTGACAGCTCCCAACTGTCAAGGCTGCTTAAGTCATTATCTCAGCTCAAGAAAGAGCCTCAGTCAAGGTGACTCTTCCCGTCCAGGTGGCCTGCATCTTAATGACTGATCTATGAAGGTGTATAAAGACTTTCCTCTCATCCGAACTCAAGACTCTCCTGAAGATTCACTCCACCTACAGAGCTCTCGATGGATTAGCTAAGGCTTCCATTGAGACTACATTTCTGCTCAACTTCTCCCTCTGCCTAATCCCATTTTTGTGGATTTCCTTCCATAGTGTTTATCTCGTGAATATTCCCTAATGAACATAATCTTTAAATTTTTTTAATGTTTATTTATTTTTGAGACAGAGAGAGACAGAGCATGAGTGGGGGAGGGGTAGAGAGAGAGGGAGACACAGAATCGGAAGCAGGCTCCAGGCTCTGAGCTGTCAGCACAGAGCCCGACGCGGGGCTCGAACTCACAGACTGTGAGATCATGACCTAAGCTGAAGTCAGACGCTCAACCGACTGAGCCACCCAGGCGCCCCACATAATCTTTAAATTGGAGTCAGTTTCCTGGGGAACCTAATCTGCCAGAGCAATACACACAATTTACAGCTATTATCTCCTCAATTCATCACAACCACCATTCCCATCATCTCCAGAAGTAAACTAGACGTGAAGACGTTATTTGCCCAGTGAAATGAAACTACTACCCAGGATTCATACCTATGTTTCACACCAAATGTAATGAACTATGCTAGTGCCGTATTCATTCTAGCTCCATTTCTCTCTTGTTCATTAAGAGCCACCAAATACTGAAGATAATATAATATTTAAGCTTCTATCCTAGGGAAGACTTATATTTCCAAGTGAATAACTGTGCCATAGAAAATCCCTCGGATTGAGTCCTGTGTATGGCATAATCTCAATAAAAAAAAAAAACAAATGTTTCTGTAAGATGAAATTATTATTGAATGTGTTACTCAGTTTATAAACTCGTGATCAATACCTTCAGCCTACTGCAGTAGGACTTACCCAGTTAGTATCAAAGTAGATCTTCAACATTGAGAAGTCGAATTTGTTTTTAAATATTTTGTCTTCAAGTATGGATTCCGGGCAAAACAAAATCTTTGAATGTTAGAATATTACAAGTTGGATTTATGTAATTACCAGAGGAATTAACAGTCGGGTTAAAAAAAAAAAAAAAAAACAACCGCTCCTCATGAGTTCTATGACTTAAAGTTGTAAAGGACAGGGTTCAATTTATGTTTTTTTTAAGTCTAAACTTTTTTTATGTGTATTTATTTTTGTCTAAACTTTTTTTACGTGTATTTATTTTTGAGAGTGAGAAACACAGACAGACAGATAGACAGACAGCAGTGGATGGGGCAGAGAGAGAGGGAGATACATAATCTGAAGCAGGCTCCAGGATCTGAGCTGGCAGCAAAGAGCCTGATGGGGAGCTCAAACTTGTGAACCATGAGATCATGACCTGAGACAAAGTCAGATGCTTAATCAACTGAGTCACCCAGGCACCCACAAGTCTAAACTTTTGAGCTATTGGTAAATTGAGATATAAACTATGAATGTCTTAACTTGTTTTCTTAGATATTTTCTATATTCATTTTCTATTATGCATGACGATAGTCTCCATTATCCAGCCTGCTCATAATATTTTTTAAAACTAAACTAGTGGAGTAATTTTGAGCTCTTTTCCTGAATGATATAGCTGGGCTAAGGTGGTCCTGGAAGGTTAGTTAGCAAAAGATAATCAAGTTTAAAAAGTTCATTAATATTGGAACATGTGCTTAATCTGAGAGAGATATATAGTGGATGAACCTAAAGGGGTATAGGTCCTGACCACACAAACATGGTGAATTTAGTTCTTTAAATATTTGAGGTCAATGCTCACCATCAAAAAGCTTTCCCAAGTGACCTTATGGCAGGAGTCTGCAGTTGGGAAATGGAATTCTCAGTCCAGAAAGTTTTACTATTTCTAGTCATTATATTAAAAGATGAGAAGGTTAATGGGCACTTACCCCTTTTGCCCTTTAAAGATTTCTGTTCTGAGAGAGCTTATAATCTCGTTGGGAGTAATATCTGTGTTTTGTGTTCAACATTCCTCACTGCTGTTAACTCCCTGATGTGCACAAAATAGCTCCAATGTACTGAGCCTTAGTGTGCCTTACAGAAAAATAATCTCTAAACCACAATAACCCTGTAAGTAGGTATTATTGTTTTTAAGATGAGAAACCTGAGGCTCAAAAAGTTAAATAATTTATATGACCTATATTGTAAGAGACATTTGATGATGCTTGCTAACTTGAATTTATTACACTTTATCTTGATTTAACAAGACAAATATGATGATATATGTATTTACATAATGAATATATTATCATACATACTTATACAAACATTAACACAGATATATTCTAAGATATATGAGCTAATCTTTTTATCCACTCCTGGTATGTCCCTATGCCACATTCATATAGAACTCTTTTTTCTCTCCTGAATTTTCCATACACTCTTACACTTCCATGTTTTTGCAAATTCAACTTGCGAAGGCCTGAGATGAGAAAAGAATTTTGGACAAAAGGGGTTTTCAGAGTATATGAATAAAGATAATAAGGCTGGCATAAAAGAAAAGCAGGAGAAATAGAAAATTTAGGACCACATTTAAGACATTAGATTTTATTTCAAATGTTAGTAGAAATGAATGAAGAGTTTAAGCAAAAAATGAGATCATCTTATTTGAATTTTAAAATATAACTTCACTGGGTGGAGAAGGGATGGATGAAGGTTGGATCAAAATTAAAAATGGGGGTAGGAAAGACTTTAACTGGTGCATATAAAGGTTCTCTAATCGTATCAATAGTGGGTAATAAGAAAGGATCACTACTGTACTACTCACAGCTGTTAAGTTATAATAATACCATTAAGGGAGGAGGCCTGACTAAGAGGAAGCTATGTTTCAAAAAATAAACATGTGGCTCCATTTTTAAGTAAACCATGGAAATTCCAGACATATGAAGAAAAAAAATCTTATGCAAATTCTGCTTTTTCCACTGAGGTATCCCGCTTAACATACTGAAACTTTTTCATAATTTATCAAGTGACTAAATTTTCAGATCTTCCTTTACAAAACTATGGAAGGATTCATGCGAATACAGAGAAGAGGAGTAAGCTAACGTTCTAATCTATAGTTCTGGTTGAATTGGTTCACTTTGTAACTGATGTATGTTTATAGAGATTAAAGAGAGATTGTTGATGCTCTCACAATGTGCCTAATTTTCTGTTAAGTTTTACAAGTGGTGAAAGAGCATGTCTGAAAGGCTCCAAATAAAGATGAATAGACTTTACTTTAATTTTATCTCATATACTTTTTAAAAACTACAATGATTATTTTCCTAAGGACCATACAATATAGTAAGTAACAACGAACTAAAGAACAAAATATTATGACCAAGGATTTGGGATTTGAATAGACAGCCCGACACAAAGAGTTAGTTTGTATAAATCACCATGAGAAGATTCAAGAAAACCAGAGAAAAAAGACACAGGTAAAACACCTTTCACTGATAATTTGTTTTGTTTAAAAGATTATTGAAAATGTGGGGGAGGGGCCAACATGGCGGAGGAGTAGGAGGACCCGCGGCTCTCCAGTGTCTTTTAAACTAAGAACGACTAAAACCAAGGAACTCTCAATCGCAGAGATCTGCAGGAAGAGGAGTTGGAGGCTACAGGGAAGAGAATGTGAAATCCAGAAAATCCTGGGAGACTGAGTGAGTGCAATCTGGGAGAAAGAAAGAGAGCTGCAGAGATGCGGACTGCGGGGAGTGGGCCCTGGGCCCTGGGCCCCTTCCTCTAAAAGACAAGGGGAAGAGAAAGAGCAGTGGGGAAAGTACCTTGAACCAGGGAGGAGAGGGAGCTTATCATCCAGTCCCTATCCGGGAGGTTTTTTGGAGAGAAGGTCCATTGCTCATGGCGGAGCTGGCGGAACTTTCTTGACTCCGGAGCCAGCAACACTGTCCCAGCCCGTGACATGGAGAGGTGCCGTGCCATCACTGGATTGGTGCTAGTAAGGGACACAATTTAAATAGGGAAAACTGGGCGTGTAAGGGGCTCGCGACCACCCAGCAGGTCGTACTGCCCCTGCAACCCTGACCAAGTCGAGGACGGACACAGAGGAGTGTTCTAAGACCCCAGGTCTGTGAAGAGAGGCTAGGGGGACGTTACTGTGGTCGCACCAGTCGTGAGTCAGAAACTCAATTTACGTAAGGCATGGCGGTCAGAGGGAGTTAAAAGAACTCGATGAGCGTGGGGATTGCTACTGCCTAGCAAACTGAACTGTGCTGGTAACCTGGATAGAGTTGAGGATGGAAACTGAGGAGTGATTTGAGATTGTGGGTCTATGAGGAGTGATCTGAGACTGTCGGGGCTGGGAGGGCGGCATTGTGGTCATGCATTCCCACAAAGCCAAACCCTAGGACTCCACCCCCCAGTGGAGGTGGTACCCGCCTACACCAGGCCACACCCCTCCTCAAATGGGAGATGCCCTTCTGCCAGAGTGGTAGTCACAGAGACACAAATACTGCAGCATTGCCTGGATTAATTCTAGGTCAATACTTTGGTTTTAGAAATACTCTCCCTCTTCTCCTTCCTATCTCTCCCCACCTCTAAACCAGTCACCTGGGGGTTTTGGCTTGCTTAAAAAGACATTTAACCCACTCTCTCAGTGCATGTTCTACACCTCCCTCTTTAATTTCCTATCTCTCTCTATGGAACAGTCAGAACACATAGTGCATCTGGGCAACATCTAACTTCATTTCCCTTTCCTTACATCCTCCCTTATTTTGTTTTCTCTCTTGCTGGATCAAGTCTTCTAATCTCTCTACCTGGTCAAAGTTCAATTTCTTCTTCTCTCCACACCTGTCACTACTCTATGCATGCTCTACCATCAGCAGACCACACACCCTATCATTAACATGTAGCTGGTAGGTCAGTCGCATGCCTCCAGAGTGTCGTTCGTTAATCTTTTTTATGTTGTGATTTGTTTGTCTGTATTATTGGTCCGTAGGGTTGTGAGTTTGTGTTTCCTGTTTGTCGGTCTGACCCTTTTCCTTTCCAGGGAGAACTAGGAAATAAGCCAAGACACACTTAGCCAAAATGACGAAACGGAAGAACTCCCCTCAAAAGACTGTACAGGAAATAGTGACAGCACAAAAAATGATGAAAGCAGACATAAGCAACTTAACAGAACAAGAATACAGAATGATAAACATAAAAATACTCACTGGGCTTGAAAAAAACATAGAAGAAAGCAGGCGGACCCTAGAGACAGAGATCAAGGTCCTAAAAAACAGTCTAGAGGAATTAAATAATGCTTTAAATGAGGTGCAAAACAAATTGGAGGTGGCCACAGTGCGGATTGAAGAGGCAGAAGAGAGACTAGGGGAATTAGAAGATAAAATTACAGAAAAGGAAGAAGCAGAGAAAAAGAGAGAGAAACTGATTCAGGAAGAGGAAAAGAGAATTCGAGAGCTGAGCGATACAATCAAACGTAATAATATCCGTATTATAGGAATTCCAGAGGAAGAACAGAGAGAGAGAAAGGAGTTGAAGGGGTACTTGAACAAATCATCGCTGAGAACTTCCCCAACATGAAGAAGGAAATAGGCATTCAAGTCCAAGAGGCACAGAGAACTCCCCTCAGACATAACCCGAATAGACCATCAGCAGGACACATCATAGCAAAGCTGGGAAAACTCAAAGACAAAGAGAGAATTCTGAAAGCAGCTAGGGATAAATGGGCCTTGACTTACAAAGGCAGACACCTTAGGGTAGTAGTGGACTTATCTACAGAACCTTGGAAAGCCAGAAGGAATGGCAGGAAATCTTCAATATGATGAACGAGAAGGATATGCAGCCAAGAATATTTTACCCGGCCAGCCTGTCATTCAACGTGGATGGAGAGATAAAGGTCTTCCCAAACAAACAAAAACTGAAGGGATACATCGCAAATAAATCAATCTTACAAAAGATTCTGAGGGGGACTCTATGAAGGAAAGGTTGCAAGGAACACGGAGCACCAGAGACGTCCTTATAAGCATGAAACCTACAGATAACACCTTGACTCTAAACCCATATTTTTCAAAATTAACGCTGAATGTAAACGGTCTAAACACTCCAATTAAAAGACAGAGGGCAAGGGGTGGGGGAGGGGGGAGAGGGAGTGATGGGCATTAAGGAGGGCACGTGTTGGGATGAACACTGGGTGTTATATGTAAACCAATTTGAAAATAAACTATTATAAAAAAAAAGACACAGGGTAACAGGATGAATTAAAAAACAAGACCCATCTATCTTCTGTTTTCAAAAGACCCATTTTAGACCTGAGGACACCTTCAGATTGAAAGTGAGGGGATGGAGAACTATCTACCATGCTACAGGAACTCAGAAGAAAGCTGGAGTAGCCACACTTATATCGTAACAAACTGTACTTTAAAGTAAAAGATGTAATAACAGATGAAGAAGGGCATTATATAATAATCACAGGGACTATCTAGCAGGAAGACCTAACAATTATAAATATCTACGTGCCAAATTCTGGGGCACCCAAATATGTAAAGCAACTAATTACAAACGTAAGCAATCTTATTAATAAAAATATGCTAGTTGCAGGGGACCTTAATATTCCACTCACAGTGGATAGATCCAATAAACAGAGAATCACCATAGAAACAATGGACCTGAACAACACGTTGGAACAGATGGGCCTGACAGATATCTTCAGAGCCCTTCATCCAGAAACAAAGGAATTTACATTCTTCTCAAATGCACATGGTACACTTTCCAAGATAGACCATATTTCGGGGCACAAGGAAGCACTGAATAAATATAAAAAAACTGAGATCATACCATGCAAACTTTCAGACCACAATGCTTTGAAACTTGAAATCAACCATAGGGAAAAGTCTGGGAAACCCCCACAAACATGGAGGCTAAAGAACAACCTACTAAAGAACAAATGGGTCAACCAAGCAATCAGAGAAGAAATTTAAAAATACATGGAAACAAATGAAAATGAAAATACAACAATCCAAACGCTTTGGGGTGCAGCAAAGGCAGTCCTGAGAGGGAAATATATTGCAATCCAGGCCCATCTCTAGAAACAAGAAATGTTCCTAACACAAATTCTAACAGCACACCTAAAGGAACTAGAAGCAGAACAGCTAAGAAAACCCAAACCCAGCAGAAAGAGAGAAATAACAAAGATGAGGGCACAAATTAACCATATGGAAACATAAAAGGTAGTGGAACAGATCAATGAAACCAAGAGCTGTGTTTTTGAAAAAATAAAATTGATAAACCTCTAGCCAGGCTCCTCGAAAAGAAAAGAGAGAGAAACCAAATCAATAAAATCACGAACGAAAATGGAGTGATTACAACCAATCCCTCAGAAATACAAGCAATCATCAGAGAATATTATGAAAAACTACGTGCTGTCAAATTGAACAACCTGGAAGAAATAGACAAATTCCTAAAGAGCCACACACTACCAAAACTCAAACAGGAAGAAATAGAAAACTTGAACAGACCCATAACTAGTGAAGAAATTGAATCAGTTATCAAAAATCTCCCAACAAATAAAAGTCCAGGGCCAGATGGCTTCCCTGCGTAATTTTACCAGACATGTAAAACAGAGTTAATACCTATCCTCCTCAAGCTGTTCCAAAAAACGGAAACGGAAGGAAAACTCCTAGATTCATTCTATGAAGCCAGCATCACTTTGATTCCCAAACCAGATAGAGATCCAGCAAAAAAAGAGAACTACAAGCCAATATCCTTGATGAACATGGATGCAACAATTCTTAGCAAGATATTAGCAAATAGAATCCAACAGCATATAAAAAGAATTATCCACCACGATCAAGTAGGATTCATCCCTGGGTTGCAGGGATGATTCAACGTTCACAAGTCAATCAACGTGATACATCACATTAACAAAAGAAAAGATAAGAACCATATGATCCTGTCGATTGATGCAGAGAAAGCATCTGACAAAATACAGCATCCCTTCTTAATAAAAACTCTCAAGAAAGTCGGGATAGAAGGAACATACTTAGACATCATAAAAGCCATTTATGAAAAGCCCACAGCTGATATCATCCTCAATGGGGAAAACTGAGAGTCTTTCCCCAGAGTTCAGGAACACGACAGGGGTGTCCACTCTCACCACTGCTATTTAACATAGTGTTGGAGGTCCTAGCATCAGCGATCAGACAAGAAAGCAAAATAAAAGGCATCAGGATAGGCGAGGATGAAGCCAAACTTTGATTTTTTGCAGACGGCATGATACTTTAGATGGAAAACCCGACAGAATCCACCAAAACCCTAGTATAACTGATCCATGAATTTGGCAAAGTTGCAGGGTACAAAATCAATGTACAGAAATCAGTTGCATTCCTTTACACCAACAATGAAGCAATAGAAAGAGAAATAAAGAAGTGAATCCCATTCACAATTGCATCAAAAACCATCAAGTACCTAGGAATAAACCTAACCAAAGATGTAAAAGACCTTTACGCTGAAAACTATAAAAAACTTATGAAGGAAATTGAGGAAGACACAAAGAAATGGAAAAACATCCCATGCTCATGGACTGGAAGAATAAATATTGTTAAAATGGCAAAACTACCCAAAGCGATGTACACAGTCAATGGAGTCCCAATCAAAATTGCACCAGCATTCTTCTCAAAACTAGAGCAAACAATCCTAAAATTTGTATGGAACCACAAAAGAACCCGAATAGTCAAAGTAATATTGAAGAAGAAAACCAAAGCGGGAGGCATCAGAATCCCAGATTTTAACCTCTACTACAAAGCGGTAGTCATCAAGACAGCATGGTATTGTCACAAGAACAGACACAAAGACCAATGGAATAGAATAGAGAACCCAGAGATGGACCCACAAGCATATGGCCATCTAATCTTTGACAAAGCAGGAAAGAGTATCCAATGGAAAAAAGACAGCCTTTTTAACAAATGGTGCTGGGAGAACTGGACAGCAACTTGCAGAAGAATGAAACTAGACCACTTCCTTACACCACTCACAAATATAAACTCTAAATGGATGAAGGACCTGAATGTGAGACAAGAAACCATCAAAATCCTAGAGGAGAATGCAGGAAAAAACCTTTTTGACCTGAGCCGCAGCAATTTCCTACGCGACACATCTTCAAAGGTGAGGGAATTTAAAGCAAAAATGAACTATTGGGACCTCATCAAGATAAAAAGTTTCTGCAATGCAAAGGAAACAACCAACAAAACTAATAGACAATCAACAGAATGGGAAAGGAAAACTGCAAATGACATATCGGATAAAGGACTAGTATCTAAAATCTATAAAAATCTTACCAAACTCCACACCCGAAAAATGAACAATCCAGTGAAGAAATGGGTGGAAGATATGAATAGACACTTCTCCAAAGAGGACATTCAGATGGCCAACAGACACATGTAATGATGCTCAAAGTCACTCATCATCAGGGAAATACAAATCAAAACCACACTGAGATACCACCTCACACCGGTTAGAGTGGCTAAAATGAATAAATCAGGAAACTATAGATGCTGGCGGGTATGTGGAGAAACAGGCACCCTCCTACACTGTTGGTAAGAATGCAAACTATGCAGCCACTCTGGAAAACGGTGTGGAGGTTCCTCAAAAAAATGAAAATAGAGCTACCCTATGACCCAGCAAGAGCACTGCTAGGAATCTACCCAGGAGACACAGGAATGCTGATGCATAGGAGCACGTGTACCCCAATGTTCATAGCAGCACTTTCGACAATAGCCAAATCATGGAAAGAGACCAAGTGTCCATCAACTGACGAATGGATAAAGATGTGGTACATATATACAATGGACTACTACGTGGCAATGAGAAAAAATGAAATCTGGCCATGTGTAGTAACATGGATGGAACTGGAGGGTATTATGTTAAGTAAAATAAGTCAGGCAGAAAAAGACAGATACCATATGTTTCCACATATGGGTAGATTTTGAGAGACTAGCAAAAACCATGGGGAAGAGGGGAAAGGAAAAAAAGACACAGAGAAGGAGGGAGACAAAACATAAGAGACTCTCAAAGGCTAAGAACAAACTGAGGGTGAAGGGGGTGACGGAGGGGGGAGAGAGGGTGACGGGCATTAAAGAGGGCACTTGTTGGGATGAACACTGGGTGTTATATGGAAACTAATTTGAAAATAAATTATTTAAATAAAAAAAGGTTATTCATGAAAGGATGTAGATTAAAAAAATAAATGCTACTAAAAAACAACAAGCTTTAAGGAAGCAATTTGATATACTTCAAGAGAAAACAAAATCGTGGATGATTTAGTTAGGTCCAGAAAATGCATAAAGACTTCAGCAGAGTTATATCTACACTATATTCCCTTCAATGGGTTTTTTAAAGCCTCAGGAAAAGGGAAAGCAACTTGGGAAACTGTGGAGAGTAGGCAAAACTGGTTTTCAGCCTGCCCCCATATATTAGCTATCAGTGCTATGACACACTGAATAACAAACAAAATCTTGGTTACATACAACACCATGCATTTATTTTTTTTTATGCATCAATGGGTACATTAGGGATCACCTGATTTAGGCTGGAATTGGCTGGAGCAGCATTGCTTCATGCCATCTCTTTTTCCTTGTTGAAATGATAGGCTAGCTCAGAAATATCCTCATGGCCATGGCAGAAGCATAAGACTGTAGGCAAAAAATCCACGAAGCCCTCTCAGACCAAGGCTCACACCAGGCAAGCTGTTACTTTCCCTGCATTCTGCAAGTCACACAAACACATCTGAAAATCAAAGGATAGGGAAATATATAAACTCCACCCCTCGAGTAGGGAGAGGCAAGAGTAAGTAAACTATGAGCAATAATACAATTTTGCTTCTTCTCTTTTCTGCTTCTCTTCTGTTTTCTTCTCTTTTCTGTTTGTCTTCTGTCAGCCCCTTTCTTTAGCTCTGGGGTAAAAGGCAATTAATAAGAAATTGGATCACAATATAAGAGAGCTGACATACTATCCACCGATTGGATAAATAATTCTGTTAGGAAAAATACACATAGGACAATTGTTATCACTGATGGTGTCATTTCAAACATCTCCTGGGAGCTAGACTTCTGGAGAGGGCCTATATACATGAGAGCATACTGGACCAGAGACAGATGAGCCCTGAACACCAAGAAAGTTTTTTATTTCCCTCTCTATTTCACTTCTGGATTATATTGTTTAAATAAGCCTTCTTTTCTCTGTTTCTGCTTCAGAAACACTCAAACTCTTCTGCAACCACAGGAGCAAATCAAATGATGTGCTCACCATAGTTGGCAAGCCACCAACTTATTAGGCTTTACTGGCCTAGTGAATTGTTAGTATTTTACTAAGAAAAAACCATAACATTATGATTATAAAATAATCCAAAATCTAGTCTACTGAAACTGCAACGTTATCATTTTCATTTTTGTTTTTTATTAGCTATAAGTATTCAAATTTCCCAAGATCTTTGGGTTTTTAACATATACACCATACTCACAAAGATCTGAAAACTGCCATGGATACTGCTTAACATGTCTGATTGAGATAGGAGACACTGTCTTTTATTTTTCACTTGAACAATTTATTTTCTATGTTATACCTACAAAATTTCCTGAACTACTACCAAATACACACATATTATTTACTTAAGAACCATATAGGACTCTGAATTCACTGTTAAATCCATCCCTCTTCCCAGCTGCCACACATTTTCCATAAGGCTTACCTCCACATGGCCACTTGACAGAAACACACAATCTATCTCTCTCTCTCTCTCTCCCACTGACTGTCAGCTCTCGTTTCATTGTTTAAAGGATAATTCTCTGAGGCAATCCCCATTTCACAGATGAAAACTATTACAGCTGTGAATGAGTGAATAACTTATCCAGAGTTTATATACCTACTAGTTTGTACATTTGATACTTTAAATACATGTTAGTTTAACTCAAAAACCCATTATTTCTCCACACAGCAGATTTCCATAAATTCTTTCAAAGAGGGAAGTAGATGGTGGTAGCAATTACTATATGGAGAGTGGAAAGCCATCACAATAATAGTAACAAACATAGCTGCATTTTATCAAGCACTATTCTTTGTCAGGCATAATGCTAAACTCTTCAAATAAATTGCCTTTTTTTTCACCCAAAAACTCTCTCATTTATATTATTCTCTCCTTTGGATGATGAGGAAACAAGCACAGAGCTCTCAAGTTATTCCATCAAGAGCATACTACTAGCTCTGAACCCAGGAACTCTTAACTACATTACAGAACCATGTGTCATCCTAGAACCACATATGATGATGCGTCATAAATAAGGAGTCAGAGTGGCTAAAATGAACAAATCAGGAAACTATAGATGCTGGCGAGGATGTGGAGAAGCAGGCACCCTCCTGCACTGTTGGTGGAAATGCAAACTGGTGCAGCCACTCTGGAAAACTGTGTGAAGGTTCCTCAAAAAAATGAAAATAGAACTATCCTATGACCCAGCAATAGCACTGTTAGGAATCTACCCAAGAGACACAGGAGTGCTGATGCATAGGGGCACGTGTACTCCGATGTTTACAGCAGCACTTTCGACAATAGCCAAATCATGGAAAGAGACCAAGTGTCCAGCAACTGGCGAAAGGATAAAGAAGATGTGGTATATATATATACATTGGAATACTACGCAGCAATGAGAAAGAATAAAATCTGGCCATGTGTGGCAACATGGATGGAACTGAAGGGTATTATGCTGAGTGAAATAAGTCAGAGAAAGATACCATATGTTTCCACGCATAGGTGGATTTTGAGAGACTTAACAGAAACCCACGGGGGAAGGGGAGAGGGGAAAAGAAAAAAGACACAGAGACGGAGGGAGACAAAACATAAGAGACTCTTAAATACTAAGAACAAACCGAGGGTTGAGGGGGGTATAGGAGGGGGGAGAGTGGGTGACGGGCACTGAGCAGGGCATGGGTTGCCATGAGCACTGGGTGTTGTATGGAAATCAATTCGACAATAAAAATAAAAAAAAAAAAAAAAAAAGAAAAAAATGAAGGACCACAATGTCATCTTTGACCTGCAGACTACACAACTGGGGCACACTAGCACTTTGTCTGGGAATACTTTATATACTAATGTTCAGAGGCAGAAATTTGAGCAGGAAGTTATCAGATATGAAAAGTCAGTCCAAGGCACGGACAATTGAAATGTCAGGAGGAAATCCCGAGGGAGAAAAACCCAATGTGAGTTTTTTCATCATCCAGCTCACTAGCAGGGATGGACCCCAAAGCATAGAAGCCCCACAGCAAGTGATAATACCAGGCTGGAGGAGGACAAAAGAGAAGGTCCTGCCATTTGGCTTTCCCCCATTCCTCTCTCAGGACTCATGAAACCTTGACACTCTGGACACAGTCACAGGAGCTACGAATTGTCTGGGAAATGAAATATGCATTCTTAGTTGATTAATTTTGCTTCCTATTAAGCAATGAAGACAAAATCACATAAAATACATAAGAAAAAAGGGGAAAGCTGAACATTGTAATCAACATAGTGAGGAGACAAAAGCAAGGGCAGAACGTCATAAAATTAAATTCTAGCCCTGAGATGGGCTAACAGAAACTTTTGGTCTAGTCATGTATCTTTCCAGAGCCTCAGTTTTCAAATCTTTAAAATGGAGAAGAAAGATGAGGAAGGTAGTCAAATGTCATTCAATTTTCTTTGCTGCATTAAAGTTCCATTTTCTACAGTTTTGAAAGTTTTCAGAATTTCTATTAAAAAAAAAAAGACGTTATTCTCTCATACCGAGTTAAAAATCAACATGAAAATGAACCATTACATAAAGTAGCATACTATAGTGTATACAGTAGTATACAAAGTACTCTGCCCTTGTATGTATGCAGCTCCGTGTTTTATTATATTTGTCAAGCCATGCAACAATCTGATTAGCCACTTTCAGTAGTTTCTTGGTAGGACTTTTAACTCTGCCCATGTACACACTGGAACTTACTGTAGTGACAGAGGTACTTTGAATTTCCTCAAGTAAATTCTGTTACTTCCAAAGATCCAAATTCAGCTTTTAAAACATGCAATTGTGTGATAATAAAAAGAAGCCTATTTTGTGTTTTTGTTATTGGCGTTATTTATTTTAAGCATGGATAGTCAATTAGATTTTCAACCTACATTTTTTTTCTCCCTTGTTACCTAAGATTTCTCTGTCTCCTAAGATGAGCAGACACTATAATCAGTTTTCCTCAGGCTTGAAATTATCAGTGCTATAACTTGAGTTCAGATGGAACCCTCCTTCTAAATCCTTGCTTCAGTTATTTGTCGTGAAAAATTTCTTTTGGGGGCTGAAATCTCTTACTGCTTTTTAGGCTAAAAGTGGATTATTTTAAGGAATTTAACTAAAATACATGCGGATAAGGTTTATAGCCCTGCTAAATGTTATTTTAAACAAACAGAACAATTTCCCCCTAATTTCTTTCATGATACATAGGTGAGCAAAAAGAAAATCTCAATTTATTAGGCATTTATAATTTTCATTAAATTTAAAATCCTTTCCCTTTTTTCTTTAATTTTCTAAAAATTTCTCCTTCTATCAAACATGTAACTTTTTGAAAGTAACAAAACACCAGATCTGTTGACTGTGAGGAGCAGACAATACTCTTCCCTAGTGCCGTAAAACATCTCAGATAAAACTCAGAGAAGTGGTTTCAAAGAAACTGTGCTTCAGCAAATTAATAGGTTATATACATATATTTTTTTAATTAAAAAAAAAAAAAAAACGAGAGACGGGTACTGCCGAACTTCAATTTGGATTTTCTGTATTATACATACTGATAATATATGAGTACAATATTCTTCATAGCAATTAGTCATGAATATGAACTTGCACAATGTTTTAAAAACACTTCTCAGGGGCACCTGGGTGGCTCAGTCGGTTGAGCGTCCGACTTCGGCTCAGGTCATGATCTCGCGGTCAATGAGTTCGAGCCCCGCGTCAGGCTCTGTGCTGACAGCTCGGAGCCTAGAGCTTGCTTCAGATTCTGTCTCCCTCTCTCTCTGCCCCTCCCCCACTCATGTTATGTCTCTCTCTGTCTCAAAAATGAATAAACGTTAAAAGAAAATCGTTAAAAAAAAGAAAAAATAAATAACACTTCTCAGTCCTTTGAGAACCATAACACATGCTGAATTTAGAAATGGAAATTCTCCTTATTGTTACAACTTCCAAGTCTCCTACATGAAGTCATTTTTCCACCCATTAAAAAAGTCATTGTCACATTTTTTTTGTTTGTATAATTGCAAGAAAAAATAAAATTAAAACTAAGAAAATATGTATGTATTCTCAAAGACAGAGAGGAAAAAGTGAACTACAAAAGACATACCAAATAAGGGCACCTGGGTGGCTCAGTCGTTTGAGCATCTGATTCTTGATCTTGGCTCAAGTCAAGATCTCACAGTTTGTGAGTTCACGCCCCGCGTCAGGCTCTGCACTGACGGCTTGGAGCCCGCCTGGGATTCTATCTCTCCCTTTCTCTGACCCTCTCGCGCTCTCTCTCTCTCTCAAAATAAAATAAATAAATAAATAAATAAATAAACTTAAAAAAGACATACCAAATGCATTATTTTTATTATATACTATTGATACTGTGAACAAGTATATGCTTTCCCATTTATACCCATAAAACCCAGCTTATCTAATGAACCTATTTTGTTCAAGCACTACTCAGAATCATAGAAGTTTCGAATGCCAGAACTGGAACGAATATCCAACCCAAATTCCTGATCTTATTACTGAGGAGACCAAGTAGACTGATTAAATGAATTGTCCCAGGGGCACCTGGGTGGCTCAGTCGGTTAAGCATCCAACTCTTGATTTTGGTTAGGTCATGATCTCATGGTTCATGGGATCAAGCCCCACACTGGGCTTTGCACTGACAGCATGGAGCCTGCTTGGGATTCTCTCTCTCCCTCTCTCTCTGCCCCTTGCCCACATGACCACTCTCAAAATAAATAACTTAAAAAAATAAGTGAACTGTCCCACAGTCCCTTGATGCTTTATATTTACATTCAAATCACAAACCTGCTTGCCCAAGTAAAGCTATGATGAAAGTCTTCTGTAAAAGAATATGCACATTTCATAATACATTAATCCTACCCAAGCCTTTTGTGGTATACACAAAGCAATGCATTGCTCATGGTTGGGGGAATCGATTTGTTCTTAATTTAAATAATTTCACTCTTTGTGATTTTCCTTCTCCTTTAGAACCCAATACAAAGTTCATTCATCTAATATTTATTAAGCATCTACTATGTACCAGGCTATGTTCTAGACAACAGATATGAACAAGATTCATGGTGTTCATTATATTCAGGGATGTAGATGGGTATGTTTGAATTAATGATATCCATATTTTGGAAAATCATTCATATTCTTTCCCCATTTCACCTTCTGAAAATTTTAAATTTCCTTTGTTAGGCTCAAGCTGCTCACTATATTAACAGGTATACTAATACTATGTTTAAGAAAAAAAATTAATTTGATCACTGTAGACAAAGTAAACCTTTCAAGCCTCTATTTTGATAGATTTAGACTGATTTTTATCAACCAAAAGTTTTTCCCTAAAAACACTAGATAATGCTACTATTAGTAATTCTATTAGATAATAATTATACTTTCTGTAGGGATTTATAATTCACCAATTACCTACAAATACACTAAAAATCACTTGTAAGTACAGGTTAAATATGGATGGCAGTGGGTGATTTTGCTACTGTGGACTTTAATCCCTTCCCTTATCCTTTGAGAATCAGATTATATTCTATTATATCATGTTTGTATATACTAATTTGTATTATTGTTGGGCATTTACTGTACTTATCTCACTCAAATAAATCTGAGAGATATACATGCCATTTGATGCTACTTTTTACTGAAGGAAACAGGCTCAGAGAAATCAGATAATTTGCCTAATATAGGAAATGATAGTGTTCTGATTGTATATTTCTAGAGGTAAGTAATATTGTCATTTCAGTTAGTCTCTACCAATATTTCACCAAGTTTAAAAATTACTAATATAACTTTGTCTAGCTTTCTAAGGAGGCTTTTAGCTTTGTTTGAATCTTCAAGCCATTTTATCAGCTTTGCTGAATGTTCTAAAACTTATAGTATTTTCCTCAGTTCAATATTATGATTTTAAGGTAATAAATGAATACATAGATACATAATACATGGTTATCGGCTTTTCTAATACTTCTCTTTCCTTGAAGCTCGTTCTTTTTATGCCTATAGAAGCAATTTAAAAATAAATATATATCCATATAAAAATATTGTCTCTTTCTCATACATGTATTATTTTCCAAAATGAAACTTCTATTTCTTAAATCATTCTGAACATTATGTTTTTCTTAAGACAAATTGAGTGTAAACTCTCATTGTATTGATTAATGGATAGTCTTCATTCATAGGCAGAAAAGTCTACTCTGTTCCATACATAGGAAGCACCTATGCCCTATCTTATGACTTAGCCAATAAAAACTTCATTGCACATGATACAAAAAGAGAATAAAACCATGTAAGGTTATTTCTTCCCTGTTAAGTAAATAAAGTACATCTGTCATTTAATATATATTAGCTAATTACCATTGCATTCCATATTTAGATATTTGGAGATTTAAGTCTATATTGATATCTATTATCTCTATCTACAGTATCTAATTTACAAATAAATATATATGTGCATGTGCTTCATGTACTTTATTATTTATCTCTAAATGTTAAATTTTGTGGCATGTGCTACTGATTTTTGCTGTTCAAGATAACCAAGAAGAGACACAGGATGAAAATTGCAGAATCAGGGAAACTCAGGAAACACTTTCAGGGCCATCAGATACAACAGCAACAAGATAATAGATGCTATTATACACAGATGCAAAGGAACCAAAATTGCCTAGAAGTGGATTGAGTAGGAATGGGGTGAAGTTTACAGAAATAGTGCTTTCTAAGCTGGCTGTTAAGGATATGGAAAAATTAACCAAAAAGAAAAGAGGAGAAAGAATATTCAAGGCAGAAATAAAAACATGAATTTAGATAAGGAAGTCTAGAAGAGCAAGGAATAGTCTAAGATTTGACAGTGATTGGATACTGTCTGATGGTCTGAAGATGGGGAGTAGGTGATGATGAGGCTGGAGAGAGGAGAGCAGATGTCATCGAGGTCCTTGTTTACCTTTCTGAGAAGACTGATTTCCAGCTTTAACATTAATTTGAGAAAGAACAAACTGTCATAAAGGAAGAAGATGGAAGGGCAAGCCTTGTTGAAAAGAATCATACAGGGATACAAAAGTTAGATTGTTAACTTAAAACTGGATCTGGCTAGAAAATGCCAACCTATCTTCTCTTGTATTCTTTCCAAATAAAAACACAACAAACAAACAAACAAAATTTCAACATACCACGAATTAAATGAACTAAAACTAATTGGTAGAACCTATAAAGAATCTCACCTATAATGAAGCTTGACTAAGAAATCATTTGTAGCCTGAGCCTAAATCCTTCAATATTAGGTGATTATTTAAAAATAATGAGGTAGCTCTGCATGTGTTATCATGGAAAGCTAATGTATAGTATATTACATTAGAAAAAAACAAGACTGAAAATAGCTAAGTAATATGTATAGGATAATCACATCTTTGTAAACACATCGATGAAGTAGAGTAACCATGCATTTACATATAAATATATCTACAGAAGAATAAAGAATATTAAAGAAACTTATAACAATCTGGGGTAGAGAATATATCAAATTTCTTTATAAATCTTTGTATTGCTTGACTTCATTACAGCAAGCATGCATTATTCTTTATGTTTAAAATATACAAATTACAAAAGCATAAGAAAATATACTTGTATATAATGCATTAAAATGTGAAAATATTATTTATTAAAACAATAGAAATTTGGTAAAAGCTCTACTCATTGGAAAAAGGTTAATAAGTTTATATGTTCTTTAGATAAAAAGAATTTAACGTTTGATTTTAGAAAGAAACAATTAACAGGAGGGAAGCATAAAAAACTCCAGAACATTTAAAGCAAAAATTAATAAATTAGAATATGGAAAATCAATTATAATACAACATATAGAATACTTGTTTTCTTAAAATATTTCATGTACAGAATATTGGCAAATTAAATAATTATAGAAAACACTGATAAATAAAATTTGAACTAAAAAAAGAAAACACTACAGAGCTGTTTAAAAATACAAAGACAGAGGGTGCCTGGGTGGCTCAGTAGGTTAAGCATCCAACTCTTGTTTAAGACTCAGGTCACGATCTCGGGAGCCCCACTGGGCTCCCCACTGACAGCACAGAGCCTGCTTGGGATTCTCTCTCTCCCTTTCTCTCTGACCCTCCCCCAGAGTGCATGCACACACACACTCTCTCTCAAAATAAATAAATAAACCAAAATAATAGAGAAAGAATACATACATTCTACAATCTGAAAAAAATAAATATTTTTGGAAAATATAAATTACCTAAATGGACATAAGTAGACAAAAACTGAACCAACAAGTTAGCATTGAAAAAATAAAAAAAAGTACACAAAGTTTTCAAATAGGTTCTAAAATGATGTTATTTTCTCTAATGATAATTCCTATGTTAAAAAACCATTTATTCTTTTTGTTTGTTTCAAGTTTTTATTTAAATTCTAGTTAGTTAACATATAATGTTAGTTTCTGGAGTAGAATTCAGTGATTCATCACTTACATATAACACCCCAGTGCTCATCACAAGCGCCTTCTTTAATATCCATCACGCATTTAACCCATTCCCTGCCCACCTCTCCTCCAGTGACCCTCAGTTTGTTCTCTTTAGTTAAGAGTCCTACACTATTTAGTCTTATGGAAAATAATGGAAAGCCAAGCAATTTATTTTTGAATGTAGTACAGCTAGTCTGTCAATAATTGGCAAAGGTTACAGACAGGCATAAGTTCATGTACACACACACAGATACATCTACATAAAATCATGGTTCCACGATAGTCTAACCTCAAGCAAATTCAAATAAGAATACCTGATTTCATGAAAACAAACTCAATTGTTTATCTATCTGTTGAAAAAAAATAGGGCTATCTCAGGAATGGAAAATAGCTTAATATTAAGAATTCAATGAATATAAAATAAGGATACCTCTGTATCACGATAAATAATATATTTAACTACTGGCAAATAATATTTCAAACTGTGGGAGGGGCAAGGAGTAAAAGTGTCCAAATGTGATCCTGGGAGCTCACTTCAGCTTGCTAGACAACAAATTGGCTGAGACCCAAGGTACTCTCTTCTCTCACGGAGAGGAGACATATTTTCACTCAACTCCACAATGAGTTTCTACTACTGAAAGGATGGGCAACATACCTGTCATGAGCCTCAGTGTCTTCAGAGGTAGGGCAGCTAACTTTTCAAGACAACCCTGATGCCCTAGTACCACAACAGTCTGTTCCCACGCAGATAAGTTTGTTCTCATATGAACCCCCTAAAAAGGAAAAGCAAGTAGGCAATGTCCATCCACTCAACCCTAGCACACCTCTTTGTGGAAAGATGGGAATATCAAGATGTTTATGCCTTCTCTTGCTACCCCTGCCTTGTAAGTTTCCCCAGTAAAACCTGTTCCTTAATCTATTCCTTGTGATACTGTACATTTTGCCTGACCAATCACAGAGGACATTTCAAATATCTAGAATACTGGCCATTAAAATCTGAAACAAGGAAAAAAAACCCGAAAATCTAAAACATGAAAGCAAAAAACATAGCATGCTCTTTCTAATGCAAGGAGAAATAGAAAAAAAAAAAACAACGCATATGTTACTTTGGGTCCTTTGAGAAGCAGATCCTAAAATGGGATTAGATGTCCAAAAGATTTACTGGGGAAAACATCTATGAAGGAAAAATGGGGAGAGAACCACAGGAGGTCACACTGTGAGGTAAGCCTAAATCCTATGGAAGAGAAAGAAAAGAAGATAATTTGGGGCCAGAAATGCATTAGATTGTGGTTCTAAGCAAGTTTCCGCAAAACTGACGGGGAGTCCTTGGGCCCAAATAAGCTGTCAGAAGAGCTCAGTGTTTCCCAAAATGGCTCTGTCCTGTATCCTCCATACTCAGTCATTGTCTAGGGGCAGCTCATGGGAAGCATAGCCTTGGTGCTAAAACCATGATAGATTTCAGAGGGCAATAACTGGGGACCTCTGTCAATTATAATCCCTGTAGTCAGAGATATGAGAGGCTCATTCTCATGGTGGCTATAGTGTGGTTTTTAAATAAGAGAAAACCATGAGAATTTGTAGATATGCTTGGAAATCCCAGAAAGATTAACAGCAAAACATTTATTATTTAAAAGATGCTTTAAAACTCATCTACAGGGCTGCTGATGTTTAGGAATTAGGATGAAATTGCTTTGGAGGTAAGTAAGAACACTCTATGTGCTATAAGGTATGATGCAGCAAGAAATTTATTTGTTCATGATAGCATATACCCAAGAATAATAGTAATAAACCACGCACCACATATAAGCCTCCAAAAATCTCTTGGCAATCTGTCTAGCTTTCATATGCTACTCTAATAAGTAGAAAAATGGAGAGAATATATTTTAGATAGATTATATCACAGCAGCTTTAAAAGAGCAGAATATTAAAAACAATATCTAACAGAAAAATATAAATGACTATGTCTTTGCATATAGGTAATGAAATATAGTTATTTAATAAATAATTTAAAAGAATTTGGGCTGAAATAGCGAAATTTTTATAGTAAGTGAAATATAGCAGTATATAAATCTGTTTCTAGAGTGCGATCTCAGTTATGCATACACAGAAAAGCAAACACAAGCAAACAAACATAAACATAACTTCTGAGGGCTGAATTAGGTATAATTTGATGTTTGTCCTTTATGCTTTTTTGCTCACTCCGGATTTCTCCATTACACATGAAGTGTAAAATCAGAAAATAATTTTGTAAAAGAATTTAAAATGTATAAAGTATTATAGTAAGAATATAATCATCATCTTGGTCAAATATTTCTAGTCTCCCCCTTCCAAGCACATGGTAGGAATTCATTTCTTGGAGACGTGATGCTTAGGCCAAAACAGTGAGGTAAGAGCAATAGTTTGGTATGTCATTTCTAGGCTGAGACATTTAATTGCTGATGTAACATACTCTGCTGTGATGACCAGAAATACTGAAACTGAAGACTGCTTCATCAGCCTGAATACCTGAGAGACTATCATGGGCGAAGCTTCTCTGCCAACCTCTGACTGCCATGCAGCACGGGTGAGAAATTAGCCTGCCTTTCTTTAAGCACTGAGATATACAAGTTGTAGTTTCTTTAACATAATCGAGTCTATTATGACTGACATAAAATTGATTCTTAAAAAATGGGTACTACCAGAATGAAAACCTCAAAAATGAGGCATTAGCTTTAGGACCAGGTGGCAGACAGGGAGAAAACTATTACAATGAGGTACCGACAAGTAGAATACAGAGAGAAAGAAAGAAAGAAAGAAAGAGAGAGAGAGAGAGAGAGAGATCTCAAAAATAACTATCAATAATACTTCTGTGATATTCTTGCCAAATATGAATAATGCAATCTAATCATGCAAAAACATCAGACATACCCAAGTTAAGAAACATTCTACAGGGGTGCCTGAATGGCTCAGTCAGTTGAGCGGCTGACTTCAGCTCAGGTCATGATCTCACAGTTAGTGAGTTTAAGCCCCACCCACATAGGGCTCTGTGCTGACAGCTCAGGGCCTGAAGCCTGCTTCGGATTCTGTGTCTCCCTCTCTCTCTCTTCCTTCCCCGCTCATGCTCTGTCTCTCTCTCACACAAAAATAAATAAAAACATTAAAAAAATTCTACAAACTACCTGGCCAGTACTCCCCAAAAGTGTCAAGGTTATGAAATAAAAAGAAAAAAAAAATGACAAACTGTCACAGATTAATGGAGACTAAGGAGATATGACACCTAATACAATATGGGATCCTGGATAGGATCCTGGAAGAAAGACATTAGTGGGAAAACTGAGGAAATTTGAATTAGGTCTGTAATCTAGCTAATACTGTTAATTTCCTGGTTTTGATAATTATACAATTGTTATGTAAGATGTTGATATTAGGAGGAGCTGGATGAAAGATACATGTGAACTCTATATACTATTTTGCAACTTTTCCATAAATTATTTCAAAATAAAAAGTTAAAGAAAAAAATGTAGTGGAAGGAGGGCTTACCACCTTTGTCAAAAATGTTATACAAAGGTGAGTAAAGAATTCTTCATGCAATTCTCTGTGTGTGTGTGTGTGTGTGTGTGTGTGTGCGCGCGTATACATGGAAGAGCTGGAATAGAATAGAAAGAAACCACCAACTTATAATAAAAATTTTTATGATTCTTTGAGACACAAAGCAATAATGAGGATTCTGAACCACAAAACAGACAAAGCAGAATGAGAAAGCTGTACAGTCCTTAAGAAGGGCTTAGCATCAAAATCTCCTTTCAAATATGGACAAAGATGATAATAAAAAAGTAAAAACCTACCACAGGACACAGAAAGAAGTTTTAAAAATCATGGCCAGGGAATACCTATTAGGAAAAAAAACTGGAGTCTAATAAAAAAATATTCCCTGCATTCATATGTCTGCCCGGTAACATTTCAGCATTGCTAACCACATTACACATTCCTATTTGTTTCTTTTCCCAAAGAGGAGTGCCTACTAAGTTAATGAACTTGCTCCTTCATTGCATAAGGTGGGGATAAATAGGGAGATAATTTGTGTTTTTGTTAACAGATTCCGCCACAACAAAAACCTATGTAAGACAACCATACGTCACTCTCTGTGATAGAAGCAACTGTATAATCATAGACATTGAAAATGATGCTTTTACTAAATGATGCCTTTGGTTTATTTCCTCGGGGAAAATACATAGATGTATTTTGTAAGAAAGAAAGAGGTTGAGCCAAACATTGAGCGATCAGTAGGTAGGGACTGTCAAATACTACTGGTTCACCAATTATTAGTGCTGTTTAACAAACACTTCTGGGTATTCTCCCATTTGAGTACATGGTAAGACTGAACTTTCTAGTCTCTGTATGGTTGAATAGGAATTGCATCACTAGATTTAGCTGTTCAGTTGTGAGTAGAAGTAATATTTTTCACTACAGCTGGCTCATTGTAGATGTGCTGCCATCCACAAATCCCTTTCCCCACTTTGCTTAGGACCAGCAATATACCAGAGAGTGGCTGCTTTGTCAGCTTAACTCCATGCACGACTACCACAAAGAAAAAACACTTCCCCTATCCCTCCCCAATGACCCATTACAGATATGTAGAATAAATAAGAAAACAACTTTATCATCATCATCATCACTGTCATCTTCGGAGAAGTGGGGATATTTTGTTACTGCAGAACAGACTAGTCTATCTGACTGAGACAAAGTAAGCCTCAAATTGTCACAACATGTTCCTGTTATTTAAATCTTTAGAGGCACCTGGGTAGCTCAGTTGGTTGAGCGTCTGACTTTGGCTCAGGTCATGATCTCATGGTTCGTCAGTTTGTGGCCCACATCAGGTTCTGTGCTGACAGCTCAGAGCCTGGAGCCTGCTTTGGATTCTGTGTCTCCCTCTCTCTTTCTGCCCCTCCTCTGCTCGCTTTCTCTTTCTCCCTCTCTCAAAAATAAACATTAAAAAAATAAAAATAAATAAATCTTTAACACTTAGTTCAGACTATTAAGTTATGCTTTCTACTGAGAAGAACACAAAATATTCAAGAGTTGGAATATTCTAAGTTTCTGGATATCCATAAGAGCAAAGCATTCAGTACAAGATAGGCACTTCAAAAATACTTTTTAGTGAGTTTATATATTAAAGCCATACATGTATGAATGAATATACAGAAGAATTAAACAAATATAAAAAATGTACGGAATGTGCCCTGGAGACTGAATAGCAGTGAACAGCACAAGAAAGATATCCATGTTGAGATTACTATCAATGTAAAAATCTAATAGTGAACAATATCACATAAAGAAGAGATAGGCAATAGCGCCTAAGATTCAGGCTCCAAATCATTCTCTGAAAATTTGAAAAGAAAGTAAATTTATGTCATCTTCATAATGAGTCCAGTTAAGGGAACACATGCTCAAATGCATGTTTAAAATGTTAAATTAAGACTTTAAAACAAAATCAAAATGAATATGTGTGTGCTTGTATGTTTTCACAACTAGGCTTCCCTTTCTGTCATATATTAGGGTTAAATATCAGAATCTACATAAAATTGCCTATAAGAAGGTATATTTACCCTATACTATATAAGGGAAAATAAGAGTGACTGCTAAATATCATACATCATTTCGACTGCATTATTTCCTGTTACCTTTCACTTTTGCGAATTAGTATACAATACTAGTAGAATTGAGGAAAGTAGGTCATTGCCCATGTCCAGATAGGCAAAGAAGTTTAGCTTGTGGAAAAGTAGGCCAACTGCACCACAATTAAGACATCTGCCTACTTATTTACTGCTGCATTAAAAAGATAACCTTCAAGTTTTCTTCTATGCAAAGTTTCACTAATGACAAAGTCTGCCAACCCAGACAGTTAAAATTTTAACATGTATTCCTTGGTAATTGTCATATTTCATTTTATTTTACATGTTCAATAAGTAAGAATCCCATGTAAAAATTAAATCATCACATTATTGTTTCTTTGCTGAAAACTATATTTTATTGTGAGATGTAATCTGTAAATGACTCAATTTAATTCAGCCAGCTGCTGTATTTTAAGAACAATTTGCGTCCCTCAGCTTGTCTTTTCCTTTTTTTCCTTTCCCATGTTTGTACGTGAGTTATTTGGTCAGAAGGAAACGTTCTTTAACATCAAATATTTAAAACAATGGAGCCACTAATTTGAAATGGTATCTGTGCATTAACAACATTAACACAATGAGAAAGAAATTAAGCTTTGAAATTTGTGAGGTGAGTATGTAAAATATTACCACATATGAATCTTCTCTTTTATAATCAAAATTTCTTCTGAAAAATGCCACAAAACTACCACTTTAAAAATAGTAAGATAGAAAAATAGCAAATAAAAATAGCAAAGCATGTATGCTATACTACTGCTTTAAAACAAATAGCAACACACAAACAAATAAGACATGTGGAAACCAGTAGCATATTCTATAGCAAAAGCCACGTTAACAAAACAAAGTTAAATATGAAATGTGAATTATTTTTTCTCACGAGTATGTGTGGTATAGTTTTGACATTTTATTTACTTTTTAATAAGTATAGCAACTAGCTTAGTATGTTCTCTATAGTAGATATGGAATAAATATTTACTGAACTGATTTAAATGAAACTTTATTTAAATCCTTGGTAAACACATATAAGCTTATTCTCTCATCAATATTTGCCTTTATTCATAAAGTTATATCTTGGACTGTTCTTATAGTAAAATATGTTTCCCTAAGGGAAAAATATCTTATGGAAGTGCTTAGACCTTAGCAGAGATTAACACTAGTACTTTTTCTATACAAGAAGAATCCTCAAAAATTAAATAATGTGTCTTCTCTCACCACCTAGCTCTACATACAAATACTGATATTATCCAATATCCTCAGTATTTTATGTCTAACTTAGCTCCGGATAGAACTTTCTCTCAATATGAAACATTTTTATTTAAGTATATTCGAGGAGTTGTTTTTCATGAAGATTTTTGAGCTTTTAATTTTAACTTGATTTGTAGGGTCATGGTTTGGAGTAAGGGTCTGGCCATGAGCATCCCTTCAATACAAAGTAAGTGAGGAGTAACAATCCCACAGACCTTTGCCCCTTCAGAGTGGAATAAGTATACTATAGCTGCAAATTTCAATCAATCGATGAGGATTCACTCCATCTTCTACATGGGAGACACTACTAGGTATTGAGGAAATGAGATAATAAAAGGGGGGTATTTTTTGCCCTTGAGAAACTTCTAATATCTACCTGAGGAGCTGGGAAACTGGAATATTGCTCCCTTATAAGTGAAATAATGTTTATAGAAACCACTGTGATCTTATTGACCTTGGAGTCCCGTGGTGCTTTGCTCCTCATTTTTGGTACACACTTCATTTAGTTATCTTACCATTTTAACCAATATCATGCCATATCCTTCTTATTAGAGTGCAAACTTCTTTCAAGCACACACTGTGAGACATTTATTTTCAAGATTTATGTAGCCAGTCCTATAGAGGACTTTTCAAACTGTGGTGAGTAATCAAGAAATACAGTGAACTCTTCACGAAATTATCTGTGGCAGTATGGACTTTTCTTTCTAGCTTACCTTCTCTGTTGAACATCTTTTCCTTAACCTGTAGAGGGACAGGGTATCCTTAGAGGAAAAAAAAACATGAGAGGCAGACATAAAATAATGTTTTGTGGTTATGTTATGAATAGTTGTCGGTATCAGCCAAAGAAAAGTAGATTTGTCTGCTTTGAAAAACTTAATGGATCTAAAACCCCTTGAGAAATACAGAGTTAGAATCTATTTTTCCATTCCAGAAAAGAGCCCTGACTGTAATCCAGTACCTAGGGAGCCTCATAACACTTGCAAAGAACCTTGATCCTGATGGGTGAGGCAAGATGAGACTGGGAGACCCATAGAGAGAAAAAGGAGAAGGAAACCCAGCTGAGGTGGATCTCAGATATACTGAAACATAGAAGGAAAAAGGAATGTTTACCCTGTCCTTTAGATAACACATTCACGACTCTTTTGTGTTTTGTAGCAGACTCTATAATAGATCTTTTTCTTCTGTTATACCTTTGTAAACTTTGTAGGCAGAAACAAATGACTACAAAAAGCATCTATAATTTTAGACCTGAAAAAAGCACAAAATTGAATTTTAGAGGACTCCTCTAATTAAAATATGAAACAAAGAAACTGAGACCAGGTAAGTTAAGTTTCTTGCAGATTATAAAGAATTTACGTTTACAATAGACTAAGGACAAAGCACCAACAATTATATTTGCCTTATCCAATGTTAGTGACTTTTTCCCATGGGGGTATCCTATTATCATAGCTTTATTCTCTTTTACAAAACACATGTAAAAAAGAATAAATGTTTCTTCATATATTCACTGCCTTTGAAATTAAAACTAATATTTATCTGTGCAGGAAAAGGACAAAGAGAAGGCAGGATATCATTTCCTTCTTTTTCTACAAATGCTGTTCCCCCGTGACCTTTGTTCATAAGTTATTAAAGGTAAAGCCTGGTCAGATCTGCGTGTCTCATAATTGATACTTTCAATAATTTTTGTTTTTATTGATGGACATTTAGTTTATGTTTTTGTAAATAATTAATCCTTTTGGGGGCCTGGGTGGCTCAGTCGGTTAAGCATCTGATTTTGGCTCAAGTCATGATTTCACGGTCTGTGAGTTCAAGCCCCACATTGGGCTCTGTGCTAACAGCTCAGAGCCTGGAGACTGCTTCAGATTCTGTGGTTCTCTCTGCCCCTCCCCACCCCCTGCACTCTGTCTCTCTCTCTTAAAAATAAACATTAAAAACATAATAATCCTTTTAATCAAGGTCTAATATTTCATCTTCCATAAAGTAATTGTATCATAGCAATGGGTTGAAACTGCATATATGTATTAGTTGAAGTGTTAGCTTATAAACACATGATCATATATTATCTGTAGCCAGAAATGTAAATTTCTTCACAGTAGGGGTCATTCCCTTTTTCTTTTGAAGAATTAAGTACACATCTCTGCAGAACAATCTGATATAAAAGGATGAGTATATTGAGTGTATATTGTCACCCCAAGGAAATGTACATATTAATATTTACTAAATTTCCCCTAATCACTATACTAATGACTAGTTTAAAAGGATCCTGCTTACTTTTTGGTTCTTACAGTGATGACTTGCTTCAATAGCTACACCAATAGGGGATGGAAATATGTCCCTTGCATTTATTTTAGAGATCACAAGGCATCATCTTCTCTATTCATTGTTAGCTTTTACTCTTAAATTTGTCATTTTTAAATTAAGCTATTACTCAAACCAAAAAGAACAGAAAAAATACTCCCATAAGCTTCTATACATAATCAGACTAAAGTTCTTGCTATGAATTTATTTTACACATTACCTCAGGCAAAGTCTAGATCTATTCCAACCAACTGTAGTAATTGCTAGAAGTGTTATTAAACAGTAAACAGCTAGAATTAAATCTAAATTCAACACAAAGCAGTATTATTCAACTCTGCATTTAAATAAAAATCTTTTGTGCTCATCATGTGTTTGTTAAACATGCATATGGTGTTTCATTTTTAGTGGTGACAAGACAAGGAAAACAGTGAAAGAAGGAAGAATGGACTACAGCAGTCTGATGGCTTACAATTGATTTTTAAAAAATAATAAAATCCTTTGTGGGCAAATAACTGTCATCAGAATCTAAAATAAACTCAATGTTTTGTGATGTCGTCCTAAATAGAAAATATTCCTATGTTCATCAAATTTTCAATGAATCGAAAATTACATAAATCCTTTAGGGTCTCAACCTTCAGAAAAAAAAACTCTAAAGTGTATTCACAATTGCTGTTTAGCAAGAAAAATTTCAATTTTTGATGGATTTATCTCTTTAGGAAACAAACTATCAAAAAACATATTCAGGTACACCTACATTTTATAACCATTGCTTTTTTTCAGAAGTATTTTTAAAATGTATAAATTCACACAAATAACCTTTATTTCAATATCCTCTAAAGTTATTTTTATACAAAAACCCAACAGTCACAAAAACCCCTAAAGACATCAAGTTTCATATATAAACCTACAAGCTCCTTCCTCACAGGAACCTACTATCGTTTCTTGTGAACCACCCAGAAATATCATAAGCACACAACCTTATCTTTCCAAAATCTTTTATTTAAATGCATATTATGCACACTCTTCATATGTTCATGTGTGTATAGTCTTACACTTTCTTTGAGTATGCTTTACATGTTTCAGTATCAGTATATAACAATAGGAATCCTATTTGTTTCAACATCTAATACTACAATGGTAGCTATTACAATTTTTAAGCCAGACTATGACTGCGAAATCTTTAGGTCTATTCCAGGATTTTACTAATAATTAATAATGCTGAAATGGCAAACATTTTACACATTTTTACATGATGTTTCAATCATGTTTACAAAAATCTTACATAAATGAAATGACCACATTAAAATATGTGCTTTTAAAAAATTTGATATTGCACTCAAAATGATTGTTTCCTTCTTTGACTTTCTTTTTTTTCCCCCAACAGAATATGTACAACAAATTATAAACTTTCAGATCTGTGAAAATATAAATAAAAAGCTGTGCTTCCAAATTTTATTCTTCATTCTTTTACTCAGGGTTTGATTTTTCTAAAGGACCTGTTCATATGCTGCATATTATTTTCTCTGTAAATTGTATATTACTACATTTGTCCACTTTTTTATTGTTTTGGTTTATTAATATGAAAGAATTCATCATCTGTCAATAAAATAAGTCCTTCATCATATATCTAATGTTTTTGTGTATGTTTTATTTGTATTTTGATATTGTGCATGTTCTATTTTGCCTTAAAGAAAATTTAACCCCTCTACGAGCTGACCTCTTTGTGCCAGATCCTTATTTATAAAATGGGGGTAGGGCTAGTATCAGAGATTCTTCGGAAGGCTTAACAACTAATCCATTTAAATATTCAGAAAAATGACTAGCACATATTAAGTACTTTGCAGCTATTAGTTACCATCATCATCATTAGCATCACCATGGCTGTTTTGATTGTTTAATCAGATTTGGCAATTGTTTTAGAGCTTCTAGGTTTTCAGTTTCCTTGAAAAGTTCTTGCTCTAGGGCACCTGGGTGGCTCAGCTGGCTGAGCATCTGACTATTGATATCATCTCAGGTCGTGATCTCATGGTCATGATATCACAGTCTTGGGACTGGGCCCCTCATCAGGCTCCACACAGTGCGGAGCCTGCTTGGGATTCTCTCTCCCTCTCTCTTTCTCTCTCCCTCAATAAATAAATATTAAAAAAAAGTTCTTACTCCTCCCTCCCACCCATAGTCTGCAGCCACCGACTTCCCGCGCCTCCTTTCCACCCACCGCCCCCACTTTCGGCGCCAGGTGAAGGGAGAGACCAGTAGGAGCCTTGTCTTTGATTTAAGGAAGCTGCCTTGCCTGGAGAAATGTAAGAATATTATACTCCCTTTGGTGATAGACAGCTGAATAATACGAAGATTGAAGCCCAGCCAACTTGATTCAAGTAATGTTGATCAGAAACATGGAAGTCCATTGACGTCTGAAGCAGATATTTCTAGACTGGAAACGTTTGAAATGTATAATTATTTTAAAATAATACTAATTGGCATCAGGCACCGTTGTTGGAGCCGGAATACCGTGCGTCTCTGACTGCGCCGGCCCAGTCCTCGCGCACACACTCCCTGAGGCGCGCGCGCCCCTCGCCGTGGCCCTGGCGGTGGCCGCCGCTCCCCCGGAGCCCCCGGAGCGCGGTGAGAGCGGGGCAACTTCAAGAAACAACCCAAAACACATCCAAGCAAAATGACGAGACGGAAGAATTCTCCTCAAAAGAATCTACAAGAAGCAGTGACAGCTCAAGAATTAATGAAAACAGATATAAGCAACATAACAGAACATGAATATAGAATGATAATCATAAAACTAATCGCTGGCCTTGAAAAAAGCTTAGATGAATGCAAGGGGTCTCGCGCGGCAGAGTTCAAGGACCTTAAAAATGGTCAGGAAGAATTAAAGAAGACATTGGAAGACATACAGGGGAAACTGGAAGCAGCCACAGCACGGATTGAAGAGGTAGAGGAAAGAGTTAGTGCATTAGAAGACAAAAATCATTGAAAAAGAGGAAGCAGATAAAAAGAGAGAGAAGCTGATCCAGGAACAGGAAAGGAGAATTCGAGAGCTGAGCGATGCACTCAAAAGAAACAATATCCGTATCACAGGAGTTCCAGAGGAAGAAGAGAGAGAGAAAGGAGTCGAAGGGGTTTGTGAACAAATCATTGCTGAAAACTTCCCCAACATGAGGAAGGAAATGGGCATGGAAATCCAAGACGCACAGAGAACTCCCCTCAGACGTAACTTGAATAGACCTTCTGCACAGCACATCATAGTGAAGCTGGCAAAATACAAAGATAGGGAGAGAATCCTGAAAGCAGCTAGGGACAAAAGAACCCTAACATACAAAGGGAGACATATAAGGGTAGTAGCAGACTTATCTACAGAAACTTGGCAAGCCAGAAAGGAATGGCAGGACATCTTCAATGTGATGAGCAAGAAGGACCTGCAACCAAGAATTCTGTATCTGGCTAGCCTGTCATTCAGAATAGAAGGAGAGATCAAGGTTTTTCCCAACAAACAAAAACTGAAAGAATTTATCGCAAATAAGCTGGCACTGCAGGAGATCCTGAGGGGCACTCTATGAAGGAAAGGTTGCAAAGAACACAAACTGCCAGGGACAGCCTTACAAACATGAAACCTACAGATAATACAGTGACTGTAAGCCCATATTTTTCAATACTAACACTGAATGTAAATGGACTAAATGCGCCAATCAAAAGACACAGGATAACAGAATGGATTAAAAAACAAGACCCACCTATTTGCTGTCTTCAAGAAACTCATCTTAAACCTGAAGACACCTTCAGATTGAAAGTGAGGGGATGGAGAACTATCTACCATGCTACTGGAAGTCAGAAGAAAGCCGGAGTAGCCACACTTATATCAGACAAATTAGACTTTAAAATGAACGATGTAATAAGAGATGAAGAAGGACATTATATAATAGCCTCAGGGACCATCCAGCAGGAAGAGCTCACAATTGTAAATATCTACGCACCGAATTCGGGGGCACCCAAATTTGTAAAACAACTAATTACAAACATTAGCAACCTCATCGATAAAAATGTCCTAATAGTAGGGGATCTCAACACTCCACTCTCAGCATTGGATAGATCCACAAAACAGAAAATCTCCGAGAAACAAAAGCCCTGAACGACACGTTAGAACAGATGGGCCTCACAGACATCTTTAGGGTCCTTCATCCAGAAGCAAAGGAATTTACGTTCTTCTCAACTGCACACAGTACATTTTCCAAGACAGACCACATTCTGGGGCACAGGGAAGCTCTGAATAAATATAAAAGAATTGAGATCATACCGTGCACACGGTCAGACCACAATGCTTTGAAACTTGAAATCAACCACAGGAGAAAGTCTGGAAAATACCCGAGAACATGGCGGCTAAGAAATAACCTACTAAAAGATGAGTGGGTCAACCAAGCCATCAGAGAAGAAATTAAAAAATACATGGAAACAAATGAAAATGAAAATACAACAATCCAAACGCTCTGGGACGCAGCAAAGGCAGTCCTGAGAGGGAAATATATTGCAATCCAGGCCCATCTCAAGAAACAAGAAAAATCAATAACACAAATTCTAACAGCACGCCAAAAGGAACTAGAAGCAGAACAACTAAAACAACCCAAGCCCAGCAGAAAGAGAGAAATAACAAAGATGAGAGCACAAATTAACCATATGGAGACAGAAAAGGTAGTGGAACAGATCAATGAAACCAAAAGCTGGTTCTTTGAAAAAATAAACAAAATAGACAAACCTCTAGCCAGGCTTCTCAAAAAGAAAAGAGAGAGAACTCAAATAGATAAAATCATGAATGAAAAGGGAGAAATTACAACCAATCCCTCAGATATACAAGCAATCATCAGAGAATACTGTGAAAAATTATATGCCACCAAACTTGGCAATCTGGAAGAAATGGACAGCTTCCTAAATAGCCACACACTACCAAAACTCAAACGGGAAGAAATAGAAAATTTGAACAGACCCATAACTAGTGAAGAAATAGAATCAGTTATTAAAAACCTCCCAGCAAATAAAAGCCCTGGACCAGATGGCTTTCCTGTGGAATTTTACCAGACATTTAAAACAGAGTTCATTCCTATCCTCCTCAAGCTGTTCCAAAAAATTGAAACGGAAGGAAAACTCCCCGACTCATTCTATGAAGCCAGCATCACTTTGATTCCCAAACCAGATAGAGACCCAGCAAAGAAAGAGAATTATAGGCCAATATCCCTGATGAATATGGATGCAAAAATTTTCAACAAGATACTAGCAAATCGAATCCAACAGCATATAAAGAGAATCATCCACCATGATCAAGTAGGATTCATCCCTGGGTTGCAGGGCTGGTTCAATATTCGCAAATCAATCAACGTGATACATCACATTAACAAAAGAAAAGATAAGAACCATATGATCCTGTCAATAGATGCAGAAAAAGCATTTGACAAAATACAGCATCCTTTCTTAATAAAAACTCTCGAGAAAGTCGGGATAGAAGGAACATACTTAAACATCATAAAAGCCATATATGAAAAGCCCACAGCTAATATCATCCTCAGTGGGGAAAAACTGAAAGCCTTCCGCCTGAGATCAGGAACACGACAGGGGTGTCCACTCTCGCCACTGCTATTTAACATAGTGTTGGAAGTCTTAGCATCAGCAATCAGACAACAAAACAAAATAAAAGGCATCAAGATTGGCAAGGAGGAAGTCAAACTTTCACTTTTTGCAGATGACATGATACTTTACATGGAAAACCCGACGGAATCCACCAAAAGCCTACTAGAACTGATTCATGATTTCAGCAAAGTTGCAGGGTACAAAATCAATGTACAGAAATCGGTGGCATTTCTATACACCAACAATGAAGCAGCAGAAAGAGAAATAAAGAAGTTAATCCCTTTCACAATTGCACCAAAAACCATAAAATACTTAGGAATAAACTTAACCAAAGATGTGAAAGACCTCTACACTGAAAACTATAAAAAACTTATGAAGGAAACTGAAGAAGACACAAGGAAATGGAAAAACATCCCATGCTCATGGATTGGAAGAATAAATATCGTTAAAATGGCAATACTACCCAAAGCAATCTACACATTCAATGCAATCCCAATCAAAATTGCACCAGCATTCTTCTCAAAGCTAGCGGAAACAATCCTAAAATTTGTATGGAACCACAAAAGACCTCGAATAGCCAAAATAATACTGAAAAATAAAACCAAGGCAGGAGGCATCACAATCCCAGACTTTAACCTCTACTACAAAGCGGTAGTCATCAAGACTGTATGGTATTGGCACAAAAACAGACACATAGACCAATGGAATAGAATAGAAAACTCAGAAATGGACCCGCAAGTATATGGCCAACTAATCTTTGACAAAGCGGGAAAATGTATCCAATGGAAAAAAGACTGCCTCTTTAACAAATGGTGCTGGGAGAATTGGACAGCAACATGCAAAAGAATGAAACTAGACCACATTCGTACACCACTCACAAAAATAAATTCTAAATGGATAAAAGATCTAAATGTGAGACAGGAAACCGTCAAAATCCTAGAGGAGAAAGCAGGAAAAAGCCTCTTTGACCTAAGACGCACCAATTTCTTACTCGACACGTCTCCAAAGGCAAGGGAATTAAAAGCAAAGATGAACTATTGGGACCTCATCAAGATAAAAAGCTTCTGCACAGCAAAAGAAACAACTAACAAAACGAATAGGCAACCAACGGAATGGGAAAAGATCATCGCAAATGACATATCGGTATACTTATTTTCAAATATTTAGACAATTGCTAGCAATGCTTATTATGTATGTGACCAAATATACAGTTGACTTTATAGAATTGTCATGTGGGCATTTCAAATGAAGATACATTCTCTGATTTTATGGCACAGATTTTGATATATATCTATTAGAGCCAATGCAAATTTTATTTACTTGAATGGACATAAATTGATAGATGTTAGTTAAAGATGCTCAGTGATATTTCATTCTTTATTTCTTTCTATTTTTGTTGATACAAATTAGACTTTCTTTCAATGACTTTTTTCCTTTTATTTTCTGCATTCTGCCACTTTTTCTCTTTTATTCTCATTTCCCTTCTTTGAAATCTTACACTACACTGCTCAAGTCTTGTTTCAGAGAAGGCATACTTACTTTAACATCCTTCATTAAATGTAGAAATTGTTTAAAATGTGTTTTTATTGTATGAAACTTTTTTTCTAAATTTATTTGTCTTTTATTTTTAATGTTTTTATTCTCTTGTTTATTTGCATAATTTTTGTATATGACATATCCTGGATATGTTATAATACATCTTTGTCTAGGTAAACTTCCTTTTGAGACAAGTTTCAAGTGATTACAATTATATGGAACATAAATGTCTGTAGCTATTTTAAGAACAGATTTTTTAAGAATGTAACATTTTAAGAAATGGGCCGACAGGCATTATTCCATAATGAGCAACATGGAACTGATACACCTGTTGGAGTTGCTGCATCCTGTATTATCAAGATTGTAGCTAATCAGGAAGATGTCACTAAAACTAATGACTGCAAGAACACACAATCATAGCTTCAATCCTGTGATCATTACGTGGCTCCAGCTTGTGGCTCTAGAGCCATGCCATTCTTTCTAGATCCTCACAAGCCCAAAACAGTTATTCCACATTCTGCCCCTTGACATCTTGGATGCTAGCAATTAACACTCAGTGTTGTAGGGGTGGGAAAGGGAACATGGCCTCTTGACAGCAGAAAAAAAAAAATAGAAACACTGTTTCATTACAAAATTCACATAAATGTAACTTACAGAATCTACCTAAGTTTCAGGTTTCTCACTAAAGAGAGCTAGAAAATACAATTTTTAGCTTTCCAGACTCTGAAGTCAAAAAAACAAAAAGACCAAAGAAACTAAAATGTGGTTGAAATGAAAAGAGTGCCAGTTGAACATATCTTCTATACTCAAGCTTTTATTAAGTAGTGTGAGGGACAAAGAGTCAGGGGATGAGTTGAGGAAGTAAATATCTTAGATTTAGATCAATAGAATTAAAACTCTTTCTTCTTGACATTCAGCACTAAGAGTATTTTCCACTTACCAGTTGTCAGAAGGCCTCTCAGTAAATCCAGTACTTCAGTGATTCTATATAGGGTGATGTAGCTTCCACTAATCTTCAGCTAACCAAGATCAACAACTCTAGATCTTTATTCTCACCTGCTAGTTATCTATATGCTCAGTCATAATTAAAATCTGATTCCTCTGGTGATGGCATGTCTGTCTAATTCTCTGATCTACATTTTCTCCTGAACTTCTTGGTATCGCATGAGTTTCACCATACTTCTTTAGCCTGTCCATGATAAATGGATGGCCAGTTTAGTAGGCTAATAACATATGAATAGTTCTGTGAGATAGATGCCTGAGAACTGAAAAGGCATGGAATTTCTTTGGGGCTACTATCTTGATTTGGTCCAAAGTTTACTCCAACTCATTGGGGATTTGATGATTTGGTTTCTTTCTATTTATTTATTTTTGTACTAAGTTTGAGTTTTTACTTATTTATTTTTCCATGTTGTTTGTCCTTAACTGTTTACAGGGATGAAGGTGATCCCATTTTACACATTTATTCCCAATCTCACTTAATAATCAAACAAGATCATTGTAAATTGGATTATGAAGAAAGTGAAGAAGAAATAAAAGGTACCAAAAGTTTTTCACTTGTGTGATCAAGAAATATGGGAGCTTAGAAAGCTAAAATCATAGAACATAACTCAGAAAAAAACTGCAAAAACCAAGTAGTTCCCAACCTCTTTATTTTATAAATTATGAAACTTATAGAAACACATTTGTTTACTCTAGACTTTGTCAATTTTCAGGAGTGGACAGGAGAAAACTCAAATCATAAACACAGTACTTTTAAGTTAGAAGTAAAACTATTTCCAATATATATATATCTAATAGCACATTTGACACAGAATTAGTTAAGTCTGTTCATTCAGAAGCACAATGGTTCCAACAAATTTGTAATGTATTATTGTTTAGTAAAGCTCATTCAACCCTGACAGCTTCTGATGATTACAGCCTCATAAATTTCAGTCACTCATTCAAAACTTGGTTCCGTATAAAGGGAACTTAGACAAAAAACAGCTGTTGTAATCTTCAGTCTTTTTAATTTTTTAAAACAAATCTAAGTCAGCATATTCTCCATGGTTTTTATCAATTTCTTTGAATATAGTTGAACAAAAAATAGAGAGGAAAGTAATAGTAAAAAAGTGTGGGAAAGTACAGAAGTGGATATCGTGGGCACAGGACTTCTAAAAAAAGTGAATTTTCAACCACATGTTTTCTTAATACCTGGAACAGTCACAAAGGAATGATCAGAGAGCCCATACGTGATCCAAAAAGCATAACATATCCATGTTTATTTTTGATTATATGAGCAAGAGTATCCCACAAAGAAATGAGAATGAAACATATAAAGGCAAGGTTGATAAGATGGCCACTTAATAGGAAAGCTCTAGATAGAGATTTTAGCTTAGTTCAGAAGATGTACAGAAACTGATTTCCCTCAACACTACAAGTAAGTGCTAAAATCTCCCATGCCAGTCAATTACAGTGTTCATTTTCCAATCATTTTCAGCCTATGGGCAGTAAAGGTGAAATTAAAGAGCGATCATCTTATAAAAAGAGCTTAATGTAGTTTACAACTCTTATTTATATCATCTTCTTAAATGCTGAAATGCTTCATTCAATATAGCATAGCATAAACTGTTTTTATAAGTCTTACTTATAAAACTGCAATCACTGTGCAATTAAAATACCACTGCAATTAAAGTGTGTGTAATGGAACATTCAGAAATGTACACATGACTTTCCTTTATAATCACCAAGGGAGACATTTTATATTCAAGAACTTATAAGATTCATTCAGCTAACAAGAGAACTTCTTTATTCATACAATAGCTTTACACACACACACACACACACACACACACACACACACCCTTACCCTCTCTGGGGTGTTAGATGTTTCTAAACATCCAAAGGAAACTTTAAAAACTTTATAATTTCACAGCTTCAACTGCTATATGAAGACAAAATTCGTTTTGTGTTGTTTCTAGATTGTTCTTTTACATTTCAATTTATTTCAACTTAGAAGTGAAAGTAAGCAACATCATGATGCCAGACATTATACTGATTGCTTTATATAAGTTTTCTTTTTAAATGTTTATTTATATTGAGAAAGGGAAAGAGACAGCAAGAATGAGGGAGGGGCAGAGAGAGAGAGGGAGAGAGAGAATCCCAAGAAGGCTCCATGCTCGGCGTGGAGTCCAATGCAGGGCTTAATCTCACAACCACAAGATCATAACCTGAGCCAATTTCAAGAGTTGGACACTTAACCGACTGAGACACCAGGCATCCATATGTAAGTTATCTTACTTGATTCCCAAAACAGGTTGGCAAGGCAGTCTCTTTCTTCAGTTTCACAGATAAGACTGACGTTCAAAGTGGCAAGGTCACTTGCAGCTAGTAAGTTTTAGAGATGGAATACAAACCTAACTTACAAAACTATCGTTCATATATGAACTTTATTCACCTAACTTTATTCCTACTATAAATATATGTGGTCAATGTATTTAGAAAAAAGATGTTTTGGATTATTAGGTGTACCCAGGGTGAAAAGTTCCCCATGCATTTTCAGTGTTCTTTACTTAAATACAAATAGACTGTTACAGATGATGTGGTTTCAAATCTTTATTGCAAAGGAAAGATTTTGGGGATCTAAGAAGGTGAGGTGATTACTTCAAGTTCTCACCAAGTTAAAAGGGTAGGCTCAAGTTTAGAAATCCCAAACACCTAACAACCAGCTTGATGTTTATTGTTTACAACTTTCCAAGAAACTATGGTTTAATAACTAAGTATTATAGACTCTAAATGTTAATCATAAATATTTCAGAATATTCAACAAATCTATATTGAACAACTACATATATACCACATTAGGCACTGAGGGTACAAATATTACTATACATTACTATGTAGATCTTCCAAATGATTACATTTTCCCTTTATATATTAATAGTTCCTACCCCATATGATTGTTGTAAGGATTAATTCAAGGAATCATTCAAGAGGAACACTTAGAACAATCCACGGCATATAATGAATTGTTAAGTATTTATTATTATTGGTAATATCACCAATCTAACCTCCACACTCTCTCCATCCATTCCATGTAAGCATTTCCTATCTCCCCTGGAGAAATACAGCTCTTTCCTAAAGCAGCTTACAAAACAAAAATAACTGTAATTGAGAAATTATGGAAATGGCATAGATTTTTTTTAAAAGATCAAATTGAAATTAAAAAAACATCTTCTCCCATTCCGTTGGTTGCCTATTCGTTTTGTTGGTTGTTTCTTTTGCTGTGCAGAAGCTTTTTATCTTGATGAAATAAGTCAGTCAGAAAAAGACAGATACCATATGTTTCCACGAATAGGTGGACTTGGTGAGACTAAGCAAAAACCAGGGGGAGGGGAAGAGGGGAAAGAAAAAAAAGACACAGAGAGGGAGGGAGATAAAACATAAGAGACTCTCAAAGACTAAGAACAAACTGAGGGTGAGGGAGATGGGGGGGGGAGAGGGGGTGATGGGTATCAAAAAAGGGCACATGTTGGGATGAACGCTGGGTGTTTTATGTAAACCAATTTGAAAATAAACTATTTTAAATTAAAAAAAAAAACAAAACATCTTCTCTTTGATTCCTTTTGATTTCTGTGGTGGCTTCCATGTTTCCCACCACCTTGTATTTCAAGCTCTGTATAATACCCTCCCCTTGAGTGTGGAAAGGACTTGCTTCCAGCCATAGAATACAGCAAAGGGAAAGGGGCTCTGCAGATATAATTGAGATCCTAAATCAGTCCATACTGAATTAATCAAAAGGGATACTTTCCGGGGCAGGCCTGATTTAATCAGAATATTCAACCAAAACTCATAACTAGAAAAAATAAACCAAACCATATAAATGAAACCATTTTCTATTTCCCTAAGTATATCCCACCTTTATATTAATTCTAGTTTTAATACTTAAAGGTGTCAAATAAGATTGAAAGCCCTTTGAAAAGGGACTGGGCTGTCTCCTCTGAGCAGCTTGTGAAGTAAGTGGCCATGTTGGAAAAGCCCATATGGCAAGGAACTGTGGGTAGTCTCTGGGACCTGAGGGCAGCTTCTAGATGATAGCCAGCAAAAAGCCAGGGTTCTGAGTGATACAAGTGCAAAGAAATTAGTTCTGCCAATGACTTGAATGAAGTTGACAGCAGATTCTTCCTCATTAATGCTTCCAAATGAGCACATAGCTCAGCTAACACCATAATTGAAGTCTTGTGAGATTTGGGATTATGTTTTATTTCATTTATTACTCTCTATAGCATATTGGTATTGCAAACTAGAAGGAAAGAATAACACACTTTAATACAGACAGACAGGAAAGAACAGCTTTTTGGTTTACATGTTAATGAATCAAACAATGGAGAAAACAACCCTTCAGTTTAGGCAGTAATTTCTTTGTAATTACCTTAAAACCACAAAGCAAGTTATCTCTGAAGAAGCTTTCTCCATCCTTGGTCAAGTTCTTTCCATGAAATTCCTACTCTAACATTTTCCTATGGTGAAACACAATGAAGGAAACATTTCACACGCTACCATCCTAATGGTAACACAGAAGTGTCTAAATGCTTTCCTATAATGGTCTAATTTGAGTTTCATGACAACTATGTGAGGTAAGAACAAAAGAACTGTGATATTCCCAAATGCAGGGGCAGAGTTAGTTGTGAACCCAGTGGTCGTTTGTGGACCTGAACACATGAAAGGCTCTCGGGAAGCGCTAAAATGAATGAAGATTACTTTTTCAGATAAAGAAATTTTAGTTCAGAAAAAGTAAATGACTTGTCTGGCAAAGCCTGTGCACAAAAGTACAAGAATTAAAACTCGGACCATCTGCAACAGAGGCCAAAAGTTATTTTCTGTAATAGCATTTTACTCCTGAAAGAGAAACACATTTAGCTATTAACAGCCATTAACCTTTTTGCTCAAATTTGCATCTCTCCTCAGCAGAGAACCCTGAAGGAAGGGGTGCAAGGAGAGATGAAAGGAAATATCATGGGTATGGAGCACTGTCCAGCCTGTGGAATGCCTTGAATATCAGAGAAACAGCAGGATCACAGTGGATGCCTCTAGGTAGAGCTGCCTTCTGACAAAGAGAGGATGTATTGGAAAATGAAGTATTAAGATTTTAAAGGAAAACTACCTATTTATTTCCTTTTCTAGCATAGGCTTTGAAAATGCATATTAATAATTATCTTTTTTGAAAATGAATTTTCCAAAAGCTTTTAAAAGTAACTTTGCTAACACTTTCTCTTATTGTAATGTAACCTCAAGCAACAGCTCATCATATAAGTGACTGTCTCAATGAGAGTACTGGATTGATTTGGAAACCACACCATCAGATGTTGAAGAAAATACCAACAGAAGGGGAATACCAGCAGCGTCTTAGTGCTGTCACAAATATCAAGTCATATGTATTCTGTTAACCTAAGACTTCTCATTCTAGTTAAACTTAAATATATGATTTTCAGGTTTTTTCCGTTCACGAAGCAGTGGTCATTGAAAAGAAGCCATGATCCCCTAAGCAGTAGTCTTGTGGTATCGATGCTTACCAGCTGAAGGCCACCAGGAAAGATAGTTGGGTTTATTACTCGCTGGAGCAAAGAAGCCTGCACATCATGGTAACAGGTCAACAAAAGGCTGTTAGAGAGGGCTTATTTTAGGATTTGGACTTGTGGTTCCTTTGGCAAATTTTCAAGGAAGTAGAGATTTGGTGTGGATTGGGTGCCCTCAGACAGCAGAGGCAATTTACTGACAGGATTTCTTAATAACTTTTATCCAGGAGGTGTGAGAAATAGAGTAGGGCTGGAATTGGTAAAGAAAGAGCAGTCATCTTGTAAGCTGGAAAAGGGCAAGTGTGGACAATTTTGTGGTTTTCAGCATTCTTGTTTTTGGCTGAGATCAGACATGATTATGAAATGGCCATGTTTTTGTCTCACTCCAACAGGGACACAGATGGACTTCATCTGATGTTGGTATTCTGTTCATTCTTGTTCATGTTCAGCAAGAGATCTCTACCAGAATACAGCTGTCAGGGATGCTTTGTTCTTTCTCAGTATACATTGAGGTTGTCAATAGACAACCACTCCCCCTATCCGCAGACTATTTGGTTCAGATGAGACTGATTCAGTCCCTCTCCCTAAGGATAGTCACACGATGTAGGTCTCGTGAATGAAACTTCTGCATCTCTCAGTCCACAGTGAATGTTTCAGAAATGAGCATTTGACTCAAGAAGGACTGATGACAGCCAATATCCACAGAAATTTTGCTGAAGCTACCTGGAAAGAGGTGTATTGCTTTAATGAGACCATTTAGGTGCAGAGGTTATAAAGGGTTAAGGTATTTTTACTACCTCTACACCAGGAGTAATAAGCCCCTACCCTAAAGCATTTGCATTTCCTGCTAAACACAAGACTATGCTTTCTTAAATTGTCCATTTTCCTTGTTAAATTTGAACTGGAGTATGTACTTTCCCAGAATTGCTTATCCATAAAACATACTTCAGAAAACTGGCAATTATCCACTTGCTTTATCTCATATGTCATATTTGTTGTTTTTCTATTCCTTTTTCCTTAACCACCTGAGTGCCTGTAACACATAAAATCTCAGCTAACTGCCAGAAGGCACAATGATCTCATTTCAGACTATAATATTGTGCCTTATAAGAAATATATATATGTATATATATACATATATATATATATGTATATATATATATATTTGGTCATTCAGATAACCAAAATTTATTTCTCATATATATTTGATCTTTGTTCCCCATTTCCAGCACAGAGCTTGTAAAACCCTTGGAATTTTCTGTCATAAAAGCAATAGAGGTTATCTTTTGCTACGTTAATAAGGTGACTCTTAGAAAACCTTTAGGTAAAATAGAAGGATAAGGAATCAGTTGTCAGGAGAACCAACCATGTGGAGGGAAAAGGCTTGTGTAATGAAGCCCCTATAGACACCTAAAAGAATGGGGTTCCGAGAGCTTCTAGATCAGTGAGCACTTAGAGATGTAGGAAGAATGGTGCACCTAGACAGGGCATGGAAGCTCTGTGTTCTTTTCGCATGCCGTGCCCTATGCATCTTTTCCATGTGACTGTTCCTGAGTTATATCCTTTATATAAAAATTGGTAATAAAGTAAGTAAAATGTTTTTCTAAGTTTTGTGAGCTGCACTAGCAAATTAAACCTGAGGAAGGGGTAGTGGGAACCTCTGATTTATAGCTACTTGGTCAGAAGCACAGGTGATTACCTAGGCTTGTGACTAGTATCTGAAGTGAGGTGGGGAGACAGTCTTCTACGACTGAACCCTTAACCTGTGGGAACTGACACTATCTCCAGGTAGATGGTGTCAAAATTGAGTTGGTTTGTAGGACACCCAGCTGGTGTCTAGAGAATTGCCTGTTAGTGGTGCAGGAAAACGCCCCCTCCACACGTTGGAAATTGGGTCCAGGAACCCAAAAGACAGACCAACCCTCCTACTAGCAGCTGATGGGGAGCAGAATTTGTCACCCCAAAATATACCTCTTGGGCGTAAGGATTATTTTAGTCTGATTATTTTTAAAAAACAGCAGACATGAGGGAAGTTCTGAAAACCAAGTGGAAGTTACCCTTTTGTAAGAGACATTTACATTTATAAAGGAAACTTACATTTGAGTTTCTCCCTCTCCATATCATAATGATAACTTAATTTCCAGAAACTCTTATCAATGGAGAAAGCAAGGACTTCAATCTGCATAACAACCTTACCCTTGATTACTCTGCTTTGCCTTGTAACCTCTCATAACTAGCTCCTCATCCCCAACATCTTTTATCTTTAGCTGGAGATGTTATTCATTGAGGTGGTTTGGGGAGTTACAGTTTTCCTGAGTATCTCCCATGCATATAGGATGTATACATGTTATTAAAATATGTTTGTTTTTATCCTGTTAATCTGTCTTTTTATTTCAAGGGGCTTTCAGCCAAAAACCTAGAAGGGTAGATAAAAAGTTATTTTTCCTCCCCAATACGGCCAATACAGGCTTCCTTGTTGTTCCACTGTGGAGGTCTTTCAGAATGATTTTGAGAATGTGATGGTGGCCATTTCTTCTCTATGTCAGCAGAGCTTTCTAGAGAAGTAAACAGAAAAAAGCAGAGTTCAAAAAAAAAAAAAAGAAAAAGAAAGAAAGAAATAGAAGCAGAGTCAAAACATGGAGAAAGATTGTGGTGTCTAAATGGGGTGTCTGTAGATCAGATGGGGGCTCCCAAAAGTCTGGTGACTATGCGGTAGAAGCCAAATGTGCAGGAGGTGAAAGAATTCCTGTGAGGCAGTACAAAGGAGATAGAAGTTTACTGATTACACTGCAAGGGAGCCCTGTGCAGAAGAGCAGAGGAGAGGCTTTCTGCAATGAAGCAGTGAGTGGGGGCTGTTTTTAAAGGGGAAAGATGAGGAAGTATGGGAACTTATGTAATTCTCCCTTTTTTGGTAACTTTGCCTGGTTGTTAAGTAGCCCACTGGTCAGTTGAGGCCTGTAAATATTTTGAAGTGTGTCGCCTGATCGGCCTGTCTCTATTCAGCCAGGTGATCTCTGTGGTCTTTTATATTCCATTGCTCAAGTCTGTTTGCCTGAAAGAGGCTGGCCTCTACAATAATACCAATTGATCTTGTGAATATTTCCCTCTATTTGAAGTTAAAAAAACACCTCTGAAATTCTTAGTTATCAATAAATTATCTTTTTGTTTCAAGTATTTTATAGTTGGGTTTCTGTTACCTCCAACAGGAACGTAGTTCTCTCACCCACACAAACATTTCAAGCACGTGAAGCATGTCAAATAAAAAGAAATCCAAACTAAAATAGGGAGAGATTTTAATTAGAAAGAAAGACAAGTGCAGTTGTGAAAATACTCAAGTCTCAGAAATCTGTGTCTCAAAATCAAACAGAAAAACTTCTTGCATTGTGTAAAGGAATGGCAAGCAGACACAAATTTAATCTTTTAAGAGGATGCTGAACAGGTAAGGGGAAATGACCAGCAAGGGTTGACAGGAAGAGTGTTTTGCTGTCATCAACTGATTTCCAAAGAGAAATTGATAAGTGGGGCAAGTTCTACTTTCCAGTGCTCGCTCAGGCTTTGGCGCAAGCAGAGTGCAGGGACCTATAGGATGGAGGGAAGCCTAATTAGAGTTTGGTCAAGTAGAAAGTAAGAAATGGGCAATAGTAAACACTTGGTGAAGTGCAATCAGGCAGTTTGGGGTTCTGAAGATCCATCCACCAAGTGTCTTGAGGAGAAGGATAATGATCATTCCTTTATATCTAATGCATTGTTACTTTAGACTGCCAATTAAGAGATATAAGGTTTAATCTCCATTTCCTTAAATTTAGCATATGTATCTGTTCTTACAGAATACCCTGTTTTTAGACATGATCCTTTTCTTTACGAGAGTATAAAATGGCTCAAATCCCAAATCCATGAACACTGGGAAACAGTCATCAGCAAAAATCTGTGAGGTTTTCCAGACAGAGAGAACTTATTTTCCCTGATTCAGTCCATACTGCAGCCTGCTTTTCCATTACTATCTCACTCTCCACTGATAATCTGAGCTCCAGAGCTTCAGTCCTTCCATTATAGGGTAGAGAAAATGCTTTACAAATTGCCCATGAAATTCTCTTTAATACCCCTGCTTCTTCAACTTCAACTTGTTTATACACTGAAATTGACGAGCCAACTGATATTTTTATGTCTCCTTTACAAGTCCTAATTTGGGAATAGGAAGTTATTGGTACCTAAGATTTTATGGCTTCTAACATAAATAAGACTAAAAGTTCAATTTAACATCCTGTTTTCACATTCTTCATATTATGAATGGGTTATGCATAGAAAAGTCAAAATAGTTAAATAAAAATATGCTGGAAAAATTATAATTAAATTATCAGATATAATATTTTTTTAAATCACACAGCTATGGAATATGCTGAGAATAGGAGAGTACAATGAGAAACATTTCAAAGAAAAATAGATTAGTAAGCACTTAATTTTTATTTTATTTATTTTTATTTTTTTAAATGCCACTTTATATTTTTAAAATTTTTACTGTTTATTTATTTTCGAGATCGAGATCGAGATGGAGAGAGAGAGAGAGAGAGAGAGAGAGAGAGCAGGGGAGGGGCAGAGAGAGAGGGAGACACAGAATCTGAAGCAGGCTCCAGGCTCTGAGCTGCCAGCACAGAGCCCAATGTGGGGCTCTAACTCATGAAACTCGAGATTATGACCTGAGCTAAAGATGGGCACTTAACCAACTGAGCCACTCAGGCACCCCAGCACTTAATTTTTAATGTGTCAATTCATTGCTTTTTAAAATGCATTTTTATATTTCTAATTCTCAAACGAACAACATTAATACTGATGGGGTTCAGAATTAGTTTCCCCAGAATGAGGCACTTTGGCATGGAAACTATTTTAAGCTGAAGACAATCAAGGCCTAAAAGACCCAAGAAAGCTTTTACCTTCCCCTTAAATCCCTGAAAGAATTCCAATAGAGGGCCTAGTCCAGGAAGAGAGCTATCACCAGATATAACTATAAACAATATGGACTAGATGTGGTAAGATGGCAGTGAGACTGGATAGAGCCTGTTTGTTCATAGTCCTCTCTGTGTCCCATTGTCTCTACATGGCATTACAAACATACGTTCACGAAACATTTGTTCTTCCCATAATCCTATAAAGTGTTTTCCTTGAAGGGTAGAGGAAAAAATTTTCCACCTCTAAAATACCAATGACGATTTTGTTGAGCTACACATCATGGAGAGTTACTCACGCTGATAACTATGTGTTTACCTTCAGATCTACACCCACTGCAAGAATGCTTTTTAGATGTGTTATTGTTCTCACCTATCAACCCAAAGCTATCTTAATAGGCAAACTAATGAGAGATTTATAAATATTTTATTTATTGTACTCATAAATGGTAGCCAGCATTTCAGAATTCTAACAGGGCAAGGAAACACTTAGTTTCTTCAAAAGAAATATTAAGAGATCTAGTGTGGTTTAAATAAAAGTATAAATTTAACAACATTTAAAACACTTACTTAAAATAAAAATTAAACCAGCAAAAAATTACACTTAGCAAATACTTAAAATTCCTTATAGAAATATAAAATGTTGAATCAAGGCCACTAAAATATTTTTGTTTCAATAAAATATCCTTTAAACACTTTTATTTAGAATAAAGAATATGTTGCTATTGCTCAAATGATAGAGAATCTATGCTTGTACTGCCAGTCCATGATTCAGGCCAGAAATGAAGGTAGGTGTTTGCTAATATATGGATTATTTTAGAGTTCTCCCCTGGGAAGAAGAGAAATTAGAGCTTAATTAGCAGGCTCAATACCAAACACATTTTGTATTATGCATTTTACTACTTCACATATATTTTAACATGTTTTAAGTAATTGAAACTATAGAGTTACTGATACAAATAAAAATTGTCATGGAGCTAACAATTTTCCTGTATTTTTGTGGCTATCTTCATTTGATATGGCTACTGAGTGAATTGGGAAAGGCTACAATATATATTTACTACTTACCTCTTGACAGGCTTAAACATTTACCTAGGTTAAAAACTCATTTGGAGTGCCTTCACTGCATCATTAAGAACTCATTGTGGAGCTTTCATGTCAATAAGGTAACATTATTCTTTAACGGACTCAGAGGTTGAGCACTATACAAGGTTGCATAGGGAGATATGCCTGCCTTCAAAAATCTAATGATCTGGGGCACCTGGGTGGCTCAGTCTGTTGCACATCCAACTTGATTCAGGTCATGATCTTCTGGTTTTGGAGTGTGAGCACTGAGTTGGGGGTCTGTGCTGATAGCTCAGGACCTGCAACCTGCTTTGGGGATTCTGTCTCCCTCTAGCTCTCTGCCCCTCCCCCACTCACACTCTGTCTCTGTCTCGCTCTCTCTCAAAAATAAACATTAAAAAAAAGTGTAAAAAATATAATGGTTATTTGAAGTAGAGAGCATACATGGTGAACACATATAATCCAAACGTATTAGCAAGCTTATTAGAACAAACCATAGATGAACTGATATTACTGATGACCGTAACTCTGAAGTCAAGCAAACATTATACATTTGATCTCTTTCTGGGTGAAGGTAGCAGATCATAAAAACAACCACACAAACCAAACAAAAACATGCAAACTAAAATCCCTATTGGCTATAAACAAACCAACATGAGATAAAATCTTGACCAGTAGTTCTACAAGTAGGATGATTTTTTTTAAACTCTCTGAACCTGTTTCTTCCTTTGAAGAATGTGAAAAGTTATTTGTCTCCTAAAACAGAATTATGCAAAGATCTGTGCCTGACATACTGTAAGCATTCTATAAATGTAACTCTTCATTACAATGCATATAGTAACAATTGCTGACAGATACATAACTGGGGGAAATCCTGGAATGAAAGCACAAAACAATTTTTTTTTATAAAACAACTGAAAAAAAATAAAAACAAGTCAAAATAGAAGAGTATGTCAGGGACTTCCCTATGGTTTTGCCATTGCTTGCTTGTCCCTCATTGCAATTCTCTGCTATTTCTGAGTACACCCATTTTTGGCAGGTTAAAATATAAAAAAAAATTAAAAAGAAAAAGAGTAAGCAATTACGTGTATAACCATGAAAGGAAGTTAAAACTTAGATTCTAAGCTTAGAGAATGTAATTTAACAATTTGGATTATATAGGCAATGGGATTCTGGGCTCTACTTTTAGAAAGAAAGGCAAATAGAAGTGAATAAACAAGAAGACAGAAAAGAAAAACTTACTAATATATCCAAATAGAAAAGTATATTTTAGGTATGATGATAGCTCCTCACAGAACTTAGGTAGAAAGTCTCCCCACAGAGTCTAGTGCAATGAAAAAGATAAAACGTGGGAAATGATTTACAGAGAAACACTAAGCACACGTTAAAAATTTAACTGAGCCCTAAAATTCTTTTTTCTGTCCATATATTTTCAACCTTTGGCTCATTGTCTAACAGGAAAAAATCACACGGTACTCTGGTAGATAGTGAAGAAAGCCAAAGTAAACTCTATTATACCATTTTACTGCCAGAAGCAGGTCCAGAAAGAATTCCACCATCTAGCAATTTCAAATGCCTGTATTCATGGATCCCTCAAAGAAATATCCATATGCTGACTCATAGATAAGTAGGGGAAATAAATCAAACCAGGAACTATATAAACTTATAAAAGGAGAAGAGACTGAGAAAAACATAGGAAGAAGAAAAAGGACGATGGAGAGGAGGAGGAGGAGGAGGAGGAGGAGGAGGAGGAGGAGGAGGAGGAGGAGGAGGAGGAGGATGCTCTTGACAGAGGAGGAAAGGAGGAGAAAGGCAGACAGGCAGGCAAAAGAGAGAGGAGTGAGCATACCTTAGAAGTATTCTTTAAAAAAAAAAAAAAAAAAAAAAGGATGGGTGCCTGCGTGGTTCAGTTGGTTAAGCATCCCACTCTTGATTTCGGCTCAGATCATGATCTCATGGTGGTGAGATGAACAGTCCTGAGCTGGGCCTGGAGCCTGCTTAAGATTCGCTCTCTCTCTCTTTCTCTCTCTCTCTCTCCTTCTGCCCCCTCCCTGCATGGGCATGGGCATGCATGCACACACAAGCTCTCCTCTCTCTCTCTCTCTCTCTCTCTCTCTCTCTCTCTCTCAAAAAAAGAGAAAAAAAAAAAAAAAGGAAAGGAAAAGGAAAGAAAAACATTTAGATAATCCTTTATAGTTTCAAGGAAATTCAAAAGAAATCTGCTTCTATTAAAATAAAGTTATGTGGGGGCACCTGGGTGGCTCAGTTGGTTAAGCGGCCGACTTCAGCTCAGGTCATGATCTCACAGTCTGTGAGTTCGAGCCCCGCATCGGGCTCTGTGCTGACGGCTCAGAGCCTGGAGCCTGTTTCGGATTCTGTATCTCCCTCTCTCTCTGTCCTTCCCCTGCTTATACTCTGTCTCTATGTCTCTCAAAAATAAACGTTAAAAAATTAAAACAGAAAAACAAAAAAAACAAAATAAAATAAAGTTATGTGTTATAAGCTGAGGCAAAAACAGAATGAGATAAAAAGATAATTAAGGAATTAAATTTGAGGATAAAACACAGAAATTTAAAATGGATACAAAGCACCAAAGAGCAAAAACAATGCTTCCAAAAAGTGAATCAGTGGCCTAGAGAAGCAAGTATTGGAAAAATTACAGAGAGACTAAAGAGAGGAGAGTGGGTGGCCTCAAAAAAAAAAAAAAAATACAGAATTTGGAACAGAAAAAAAGTTTCAAGAATAGGATGCAAGGAAATTTTTCTATAATAAAAGAAGACCAGGTATTCAATCTGAAAGTGCTCACTGTGTACCAAGACAATTCATGAAAAATGTTACTGCTAATACACATGCTAGTGAAATAATTAAATCGCAAAGGTATATTCTTATAAGCCTCAGTCAGAGGAATCAGGCCATTAGTTGGGGGAAAATATTAACATTAACTACTATTTCTCTTCAAGAATATTAGATGTAAGAAGTATAAATGGCAATATGTACTGGATTTTTAAAAAGAATGTTTCCCCCCCAACTTTTTAAAGTTAAAATAGGCATTATAGAAAAATGAAAAACCTAAAAACGACATAATAACATCCATAATCACAAGTAGTTTACAGTTGGACTTAAACTTCTACTTCTGTGTGTGTGTGCATGTGTGTACATTTATACAAGTGAGCACCCATATTGTGGTTGAGATCTGATAGTATGCATCATTCTTTTTCACATGTAAAGATATTTAACAATTTAAATCCCCAACTGGTCATGACTACTTTACAACACAATACACCAACTTAATCAGGATAGAAATGTAATCGTACTTTTCTCAAGGTCAAAAACTGCTTAAATGATAAAAATGGTAAGCCTTTGGATAAAAATGAAATGTTGGCAGAGTTACAGTTAAACTCTAAATCCCCTGGGGTACCTGGCTGGCTCAGTTGGTAGAACATATGACTGTTAATCTCAGAGTCCTGAGTTCAAATCTCACGTTGGGTGTTGAGATTACTTTTAAAAAGATACTACATTCCTTTAATATTCAATTTAAAATGAGACACAAATCAGGAATGCAATAAGTATAAAGCTTTTAAGAGAATCCATTATCAGGTCCATAGCATTAAAATAATAGGTAGAAGGTGTTTCTATTGAAATGTGTTATGATGTGTGCAGATAGTATGGACAACAGTAAGCACACATACATCAATCTTCTCCCTCTTTGTCTGGCCCAGTAGTACAGCGGGCATTGCTCTAAGAGGTTTAGTCATTCCTTCTCCAAACACAAGATTTCATATGAATTTTAACCAAGAAAAATCATCTTTACAAAATGTGTTACTCTACTAGCTCTACTTTTAATATACTCCGTCCATCTCAGAACATGTATAAAGACTCAATATTTCAAAAAAGGACATAAAATAAGCTAGTAGAGAGGAATAATATCATCCCTCGGTATTTCTCCCTTCCAATCTCCTTCAATCCAATGCTTAAGTTCTGATAATATACTGTACAAAGAAGTAGTTTACCAATTATATTTCTGAAGAAAATACTTCCCATTAATATTTTCAAAGCTATCCAAAACTCTTATTTTACTCCCACTACTTTAAATATATTGGGAATTTCTACATATCTAGAAAATTTAGCTATCTAAAGTAAGAACCTGTTTGTCCACTTTATACACAGTACCATTAAACAAAACTACATGCGTGTAATGATGATTACATTTAAGGTAACTTCTAATTGTGACCATCCTGGACCTCAACCATGTCCTTCTCACTTCCTTATCTATACCACTAATCCAGTGGATAAATACATTGTTCAGAGGTGGCTGAACAAATTCAAATTACTTTCCAAAAATATTTTACAGAAGACAAGCTTTCAGATGTATTTCAACACAAATTATACAAATGGGCTAATTTGATTCAGGTGGTTCTTAAACATCCAGACACTAGATGTTGCAACACTGGGATGTATTTGTCCTTGATGTACTATGAACAGAGCAAAACAAAATATGGCTCAAAAAGGTTTAGCTATTTCATTCCCAAACTATAAGATTTCATGCAAATTTTAATAAAATATTAACAAAATATGTTTTTACTACCTCTACTTTTAAAAAACTTTGTGCATATCAGCAAATTTGGAACATGAAAGAGTCCATATTTCAAAAAAGGACACAATCTTATCAACTATATAGGCAGAAGTGGAATAAAATGCATACACATCGGTGGTTATAACACGAAAATATTCTCCAAATATTAACTCTTCCTTCTCAAGGCTTTTGTTTCTACCTCCCACCCACTGAACAAATGTGGTCCCTGTGTTGCTCCTGGTGATTGTCCTAGTGGTGGCCTAAAGATTCTACTTCCAAAAGGCCTACCAGAAGATATTTTGGACATGATTTTTAAGGATTTTTTTTAATACACCAAAGGGCACTTAATAAAACCTGTGATTTCCAACTCTACTTTTTAACCAAAAGTCAGCAACCTCTTTAGGCCTAGAAACTTAGATGCATCAAATTAAGAATCTGAAGCTGACTTCCAAAAGGCTGATGGAAAAATTGAGAGACTTTTTATACCATATGTGTCAAGCATTTTATAAATGACCTGTACATCTCTCCAAATGTAGGGCTTGCCCTACTGGCCAAAACTGCTACGTTGTTCTGTCTTTTCCTTCACCCACTTCCTCTCCGGGCCCAGCAGCAGGCCTACTCCGCACCCGCTTGTTGCTGACCCCTCCCTTGGCCTTGTCTAGGGCTCCACTCACCTGCGGCGCAAGCAAGGCCTTGCGCTGTAGTGGTCAGCATGAAGCGGTATCTACTTCACCTGAGACACGCGGTGCAGCCGAGTCCCGGGATGTGCATGCCTCCTGACAGGACGAGCTCATTCATCTCCCTGTAGGCGCCTTCCCCGAGCCTTTGGGCACTCTGGCGTCCTCCAGCTTCTGCGCCCCACTGCAGGAGTCAAAGGGCAAACCACAGTTTGGAAGCGGGGTGGCCTCCACCCCTGTAATCAGGTAAGGAACACAGGACGTCGCCGCCGCCGGGTCTAGCCGACTCCACACAGCGCCAGAGCAGATGCGCATGCGTCCCCAGGTGCGGGAGCCCACTGGAGGCGGGCGGGTTCAAAGGGCTTCCGGAACCCTAGTGGGAGGGCACGCGTGTGGTCGGAAGAGCCTCCCCCCGGGGCACCAGCTCAAAGGCCGGAAGTGGCTGGAAAATCCCCCTGTCAACAGCAGGAGGGGAGATCCAACAGTGACTGGAAAGTCCTTTGTTTCCACAGCTTTGGAGCTGGTGGGTTCCACAGCGGTCGGTCTGGGTTGTGGCGTGAGGAGCCCCTCGGATCCCCACCTTAAGAATCATACTGTGCCAGAAAGGGCAACTGGGTAAGGAACTCAAAGGCGGGTGGTGACTGGAAAGTACCTCAAGACGTCAGCGTGGGGCCGGGATGGTTGCCGACGAGTCCTAGATTTCGCACCAAGTGGGCAGATTGGTGACTTAAAGGAGCCTCCTGGCACCAGCGTGTGGGGAATGATGGTGGCCTAAAGGAAAAGCCCTCAGTTCCCCAGGATGTTGACAGGCCAGTGACTGGTAACCAGAAGAGCCTAGTGCCGCAGGTTGGGGTGGGAGGTGATCAGAAGGGCCTTCGTTTTCCCGGCAAGCAGGCACACTGGTGACTGTATAGTCTTGTCCAGGAAAAAGTGCATGCCTTGAAATTAGTAAAGTAAGTCTTTTAGAGAGAGCAGGAGCATGAACTGGGGAGAGGGGCAGAGGGAGAAAGAAAGAGAATCTTAAGCAGGCTCCATGCTCAACACAGAGCCGGACACCGGGCTCGATTCCACAATCCTGGAATCATGACCTGATCCAAAACCGAGTTGGATGCTCAAGAGACTGAGCCACCCAGGCACCCCAGGTAAGTCTCTGAATAAGGAATGACTACTGCAACAGAGAGAAAGGGACAATTGCACTAGGCAGATATTTAAAGCCTGAGCTAGAAATGGCTTAGGGAAGAGGTGGGCAAACAAAGCTTTTATATGCAGAGACCATGGGATAGGCCGCTGTGGAAGGAGAAACGAGTGTTAAAAACTGCTAGCAGGAGGGCTTATTACCTAACAACTGTATCAAATAATGCAATAAGGGAAAGATTGAGGCAGAAAATGCTTATCTGTGCTTAAGCACCTGAGTCAGAAGTTGGGCTTGAGGTGAGCAAATAAGTTATAGTGCCTGAGGTTCATTAAGTTTACAGCTTAACTGTCCTAGTCAAGCTAGCAAAATCTGTGTCAAGCACAAAGTTTGATCTTGTTAGTTCCTTCTCTTGTTCAAGACAGGTTCCATGATACTGCCTTTGAACAACTCAGGGATAAGGAGAATCTGAAGTAGGGGATGGCTAAGTGAAATAGTCCTCAGGGTGAGTGTTTTCTCATAGTTTTGTGTCTGGAGGACCAGTTAAACCATCTGTTGGACCCACTGGCAGAGGTCACTTGTTTCAAGGTCCTACAGATCAGGCATCTAAAAAGACTGATGCCCAAAATGCAAATGATGAAAATTATTATGAAAGGTCATATTCAAGTAAAGAGCCAGGAATTGAACACTAAGTGTATCCAGTCCAGTGAATTCCAAGAGGTCATTGGTTAATAATCTTGAGATTACTCAGTATTGCTCATTAAGTTGGTGACATTGTCTATAGCCTTTGTTCCTTCTCTTATAAGGGCATGCCTTGCCTGAGCAGTTCACCTGACGTTACCACTGGCCCAGACACTTGTCCTGGAAGAAATTGGCTAAAGCATAGTCTGCTGCAGTGATGAATCTTTCAAGATAAAATCATATTGTAATCAGGTTGGTATGGCTCTAGCTCAACAGTCCTTCTTCAGATCCTGGAGAAAAGGCCGGCTATGAAGCCACCTATAATGCCTAGAAGGATCTGGTAGCCATGTTTAAGTTCTTGATGATCCAAGGTAAGAGGGTGTAGAAAAATTGGAAATGTTAGTTTGTATACCCAGATATTAAAATCAACTGGAAGAATGAAAAATTTGGTATAGTTTGGGCAAGGTAATAGGATCCATTCCAATTTACAAGTAGATAACAAAAATATTTTTCCACTATGGGAGACAAAGCCATTTAATCTGTACCATAAAAGACAGAATTTGCCTATCTATCATTTACCTCCAATTTACAAAGAGATACGAAATACCTCAGAGACCATGAACAGGACCAGAATTTGATAACCCAGAAGGAGGTACTATAGTTTTTGTTTGTTTTGTGTCAGGTGTACCACATACTGACTTGTCACTTGGATACCATGTGCAACATTCACCACATAAGTGTAGTTACCATCTTTTATCATACAACTTTATTACAGTGTTATTGACAATATTCCCAATTTTATATTTTTCATCCTTTGACTTATTTTATTACTGAAATTTTGTATCTCTTAATCCCCATCACCTATTTCACCCACCTCCCACCCTCCTCTCCTCTGGCAACCCCCAGTTTGTTCTCTGTATTTATGAGTCTTTTTGGTTTTTTGGTTCATCTGTTTTGTTTTTAGATTCCACATGTAAGTGAGATGCTATGATATTTGTCTTTCTCTGACTTATTTCACTTAGCATAATACCCTCTAGGTTCATCCATGTTGTCACAAATGGCAAGATCTCATGCTTTATGGCTGAGTAATATTCCATTGTGTATATATGTGTGTATATCCCACATCTTCCTTCTCCATTCATCTATCGATGAACACTTGGGTTATTTTCAAATCTTGACTATTCTAAATAAAACTGCAATAAAAGTAGGGGTGCACGTATCTTTTCATATTAGTGTTTTTATTTTCTTTCGGTAAATATCTGGTAGTGGAATTACTGTTTCATATGGTATTTCTGTTTTCAATTTTTTGTGGAAACTCCATGCTCTTTTTCACAGTGGCTGCATCAATTTATATTCCCACCAACAATGTACTAGGGTTTCCTTTTCTCCGTATCCTCTCCAACAGTTGTTATTTCTTGTCTTTTTGATACTAGCCATTCTGACACATATGAGGTAGTAGCTCCCATGTATTGTGATTTTGATTTGTATTCCCCTGACGATCAGAGATGTTGAGCATCTTTTCATGTGTCTGTTGGCCATCTGTATGTCTTCTTTGGAAAAATGTCTATTCAGGTCCTCTGCCCATTTTTTAATCAAAAAAATTTTTTTGGTGTTCGTATGAGTTCTTTCTATATTTTGGATATTTCCCCTTTATAAGACATATCAGTTGCAAATATCTTCTCTCATTCAGTAGGTTGCTTCTTTCTTTTATTGACGATTTCCTTTGCTGTACAACAGCTTTATTTGGGTGGTCTCAAAAGCTTATTTTTGCTTTTGTTTCCTTTGCCTAAGGGAACATATCTAGAAAAATGTTGCTAAGAATGGTATCCGAGATATTGCCTATGTTTTCCTTTAGAAATTTTTTGTTTTTTTGTTTTTTGGGTTTTTTTTAGTGTTTACTTATTTTTGAGAGAGAGAAAGACAGAGCCTGAACAGGGGAGGGGCAGAGAGAGAGAGAGATAGGGAGACACAGAATCTGAAGCAGGCTCCAGGTTCCAAGCTGTCAACACAGAGCCCGATGCGGGGCTTGAACTCACAAACTGTGAGATCATGACCTGAGCTGAAGTCAGATGCCCAACCGACTGAGCCACCCAGGTGCCCCTCCTTTAGGAGTTTTATGGGTTCAGGTTTCACATTTTTAGGGCTTTAATCCATTTTGAGTTTAATTTTGTGTATGGTATAAGAAAGTGGTCCAGTTTCATTCTTTTGCATGTAGCTGTCCAGTGTTGCCAACACCATTTGTTGAAGAGATTGTCCTTTCCTCATTGTATATTCTTGCCTTCTTTGTTGTAGATTAATTTACCATATAAGTGTGGATTTATTTTTGGGATCTCTATCCTGTTCCAGTTATCTGTGTGCTATAGTTTTTATTCAAACATAATAAAATTTTTTAATCTCATTCATTTTTCTTTCAGTTTTATTGAGATATAATTGATATATAGCACTGTTTAAGTTTAAGGTATACAGCATAATGACTTGATTTACATATATCATGAAATGATTACCACAGTTAGCTTAGTTAACATCCATTATCTCATGTAGATTCAAAAAAAGTAAAAAATATTTTTTTCCTTGTGATGGGGACTTTTAGGATCTACTCTCTTAACCACTTTTGAATGGACCACATGACAGTATTAATTATAGTCATCATGTTGTACATTACTTTCCCATTACTTACTTATCTTATAACTAGAAGTTTGTACCTTTTGACCCCCTTCATCCAGTTCCCCCACTCCCATCCCCTCCTCTGCTAGCTACAAATCTTATTTATTTTTCTATGAGTTTTGTGTTTTATATTCTATGTGAGATCATAAAATATTTGTCTTTGTCCTGCTTATTTCACTTGGCATAATGCTCTCAAGGTCCATCCATGCTGTTGCAAATGGCAGTTTTCTTCTTTTTTACAGGTAAATAGAATTCCATTGTGTATATATATCACATTTTCTTTAGCCATTTATTTATTGATGGATATTTAGATTATTTTCATATGTTGGCTCTCTAGATAATGCTGCAGTAAACATGGGGGTGCAGATATTTCTTTGATATAGTGATTTCATTTCCTTCAAATATATACCAGAAGTAGAATTACTGAATTATGTGGGAGTTCTATTATTAATTTTGGGGGTAACCTCTGTACTGTTTTTCCAAAGTAGCTGTACAAATTTACAGTCCCACTGACTGCACTTTTCTCCACATCCTTGCCAGCATCTGTTATCTCTTGTCTTTTGATAATAGCCATTGTAATAGTTATGAGGTTATATTGTGATTTCGATCTACATTTCCCTAATGATTAGCGATGTTGAGCACCTTTTCAGAAACATGATTTTTTCTAGTCACCCCCTCTCTTTTGAACAACAGTTTCAAAGAAATATTATGGATGACAATAAGGCTGGTCTCATTAGAATTTGCCTCGTTATTTATATAGATGTAGTAAGAATGATTCTCTTCATCAGCCTTTTTAAGTTTGCTGAAAGTTTTCACAAGTAATTTCAGATTGGAATTTTAAAAGCTTCTTGAGGCCAGGAAGCTAAGAATTTACCATCACATCTTACCTGCAATACCTATAGATTTGGGTGAATCCTCCTTTTCTGGAGGTCACCAAAATATCCTAAGATTCCCTTGGCTTGTCAGGCAATGATTTTCCATGCTTATTTGTAAGGTTAGAAACTTTGTGATCCAGGTACCAGGCCAGTTTTCCCAAGAGGGGTTTTTAGACATTTGTTGCATACAGTCAACCTTAACTCCTTAAAAGTGTCAAGTCATACCTCATTAGATGAACTTCATTCTCAAATATGAAATTCTAGACTCAAAGCCTCAGTTGCATAACCAGTGTTTCCAAATACATTCTGTTGACAGGAAAATGGACTCATTGAATCTGTGCAAATAACTAATATTGACATGAAAGTAAGAATACCCAATAAGAGTTTCTGAATTAATAGAGGGATTAGGCAGGGAGAGAAACATAAATGTTTCATTCTTTTTACAAAAGCATAGTCTACTAAATTGTCATGAGTTAGAGATAGCTTACATGCAGAAATAGAACATTTAAGTACCAGCAGTATTCCTAACAAACCCTATAATCATCCTTCATCGGTTCGTTCAGTCCTATGTAATTAATTCTTGTTCTATTTGGTTTGGGTTACCAGTCTCATGAACCCATCTGTTTTTCCACTAGAGTTCTGGAAATCCTGCCTCTCTTCACTGGTATAGTTTTTAAGTTGTTAAAGTGATGTCATCACAAGCCTGTACACAAGAATACCAAGCTAGCATGGCATAGTCTTTTTCCATGAGTCTCTGAGACAGTGCTTTGTGGAAGACAAACATTCTGGCCTGTAGCTGATGGCAGGCACTTTCAGGTAAGTTTTAGAATAAACAAAAACTATCTATATATGACAAAAGACAAAATAGCTGTGGTTAACTTTAACTTATTACTCATAATTTTTTAATATTTATTACTTTGAGGGAAAAGAGAATGAGTGGAGGAGGGACAGAGAGAGAGGAAGAGAGACAATCCCAAGCAGGCTTTGGCTGTCAGCACAGAGCCCCACATGGTGCTTCAACCCATGAATTGTGAGATCAAGACCTGAGCTGAAATCAAGAGTTGGATGCTTAACTGACTGAGCCATCCAGGTGCCCCTACTCATGATTTTCGAAGTGAACGATCTGATATGAGTTCATTATAAAAATAATGTCATTAACCAGGAAGTTTGCTTGTTTTATGGCATCCAAAATGAAAAAATCAATCCAAAAAAGTTTTGGACAAAAAAATCTACAAACATAATGAAAAATCTATAAACATAATGATTAGCCCTATTTTCAAAGAAAAGTGTATATCTAACTTATGAAAATGGGTGAATACAATGTTTACAGAGAAAAAATCTTCAAATGTAGCATGTAATACTCCCAAGAACCATGAATACATCAATGATTTGTTTAGATTATACCAAGAATATATCAAGAATAACAAGGAAAGAATATCAAGTCTGTAGCAGTTCCTAAACATCTTTGTATTAATAAAATCTCATAAGTAAGTGATGTGAATTCTCAGTTGAATATCACTAGCCTAGAACATACTGGATTCACTTTTGAGAATTAAAATTTGACCAAATTAACATTTAAAAAATAACTGAAATTATCATTAATAACATTCTACCGCTGTTTTCTAATATCAAGTAAAACAGCACCAGGACTCCGATAAGTGGAAGTATCATTAGTAGCAAAGGAATTGATTTCCAGGAACTTCATGTAATTTATTTGATATATTAATAACGTTTTTGTACATACATATTTAGCCTAGGAAAGGCTAAGTGTCTCTTCTGATTTATAGAGATTCCCATGTGACTCAAAACTTGAGATAAACTTAGTTATTGCTAGCAACTTTCTTTTTACCAGGTGAAAGAATAAAAGTTTTGTGATTTTCCAGCGACCATCTGAGAAATGCAAAGACAGTTTTAGGTACAAAAGACAACACTTAGGATTCAGTTTCAGGAAGGCAGAATGTCAAAAGTTGTCAAGACATTTAAGTACTTAATTAAATGGGATCATGGGTGAGTGAAAAAGAATACTTGGCTACCCATTTAACCCAATGACAATGGAAGATTTTAAAAGTAAAGATAGGAACATGATTATTAAAAACCTTAGGTCTTTTAAAAGTGAGAACATTTTGTTTTGTTAAATAATAAGGACATCATAGAGTAACATAAGGCACGGGAAATTATTCTAAGACATAGCCTATTTGCGTTCAAAGCAGATTACTCAGAAGATGAAGAAAAAACTTTTACATCTTATTAAGAGCAGACCAATAATGTAAGAAAATTGTGTCAATTCAACAGAGGGAAAACCAAATTCTAGTTTTACATGAGTGTAGTATTTGATGCTAGAGCACTTTTAGAAATCTTATAAATAAATTTATCAACCTTAGCTAGCTTGGGCCACAATAAAATTCCCTGTACCACAAAATTTCCTGCTGATGAAACTGTTAGACCTTGTCAGGTTTTGTCCTACACTTTTTTCTTTTTCATTCTGGAACAACCAATTCTTTTACTTTAGGTCAAAACTATTCTCTCTTCTATAATAAAAACATACTCTGAATACTATATATAAAATAAATATTAACGGTAACTGTTATATAGAGGAAACTCGGAAGTGGATAATTATGAACTATCTGTCATATACTATCATTTTATAGCAGACTAGCAAAACTTACAGATAAACATCTCACAACTTTCTATAGTTATATAAAACATATAGTGATATATTCTTGTAGTACAGGTCCTCAACTTGGCAAAAATAAAATTTGTTAATAAAACCAAGTATATGTACCCTTAAAATTATGTCTAGCAATTAATATTTTAGTATTTTATCACATTTATAATGATCTAGTTATTTAATGAATATTAATTTAGTATAAGTTTGAGGTTTCTAGTTACCTAAAGATCTTTAAAAGAATTTTTTTATTTTATTTTTTAATTTCCAATATGGTTTTATTTATTTATCTTTAAATAATCTCTGTGCTTAATGTGTGGCTCTAACTCACGACCCCAAGATTGAGAGTTGCACGCTCCACCGACTGACTCAGCCAGGTACCACAAATGTATTTCCTTTTTAAAAACAAAAATAGTATAATAATATACAATTTTTGCATAAAATGTTTCTTAAAATAATGAATTTTCTCCTTAACAGTCATTGAAACATATTTTAAAATCTCAGCTAACATACAGTGTATAGTCTTGGCTTCAGGAGTAGATTCCTGTGATTCATCACTTATTTATAACACCCAGTGCTCATCCCAACAAGTGCCCTCCTCAATACCCATCACCCATTTTTCCCACCCCCCAACCCCCCACCCCCATCAACCCTCAGTTTGTTCTCTGTATTTAAGAGTCTATTGTGGTTTGCCTCCATTTCTGTTTTTTTATCTTTTTTTCCTTCCCTTCCCCTATGGTCATCTGTTAAGTTTCTCAAATTCCACATATACGGGAAATCATATGATATCTTTCTATATCTGACTGACTTATCGCTTAGCATAATACCCTTCAGTTCCATCCACGTTGTTGCAAATGGCAAGATTTCATTCTTCCAAGTAGTACTCCATTGTATATGTGTGTATATATATATATATATGTGTGTGTGTGTGTGTGTGTGTGTGTATGTATATATACATATATGTATATATACACACCACTTCTTCTTTATCCATTTGTCAGTTGATGGACATTTGTGCTCTTTCCATAGTTTGGCTATTGTTTAAAGCATTGCTATAAATATTGGGGTGCATGTACCCCTTCGAATCAGCACTCCTGTATCCTTTAGATAAATTCCTAGTAGTGCAATCGCTGGGTCATAGCATAGTTCTACTTTTAATTTTTTGAGGACCCCCCCCAAACTGTTTTCTAGAGTGGCTGCACCAGTTTGTATTCCCACCAACAGTGCAAGAGGGTTCCCCTTTCTCCACATTCTTGCCGACATCTGTTGTTTCCTGAGTTGTTCATTTTAGCCATTCTGACAGGTGTGTGGTGGTATCTCATAGTGGTTTTGATTTGTATTTCCCTGATGATGAGGGATGTTGAGCATCTTTTCATGTGTCTTTTGGCAATCTGGATATCTTCTTTTTTTTTTTTTAACATTTATTTATTTTTGAGAGACAGAGACAGAGCGTGAGCATGGGAAGGGCAGAGAGAGAGGGAGATCCAGAATCCAAAACAGGCTCCAGGCTCTGAGCTGTCAGCACAGAACCCGACACGAGGCTCGAACTCACAGACCGTGAGATCATGACCTGAGCCGAAGTCAGTTGCTCAACCGACTGAGCCACCCAGGTGCCCCTGGATGTCTTCTTTGGAAAAGTGTCTATTATGTCTTCTGCCCATTATTTCATTGGATAATTTGTTTTTCGGGTGTTAAGTTTGCTAAGTTCTTTATAGATTTTTAAAAATTTTTTATGTTTTTATTTTATTTTTGAGAGAGAGAGAGGCAGAGCGTGAGTGGGGGAGGGGCACAGAGAGGGAGACAGAATCTGAAGCAGGCTCCGGCTCTGAGCTGTCAGCATAGAGGCTGACGCAGGGCTTGAACTCATAGACCACCCGATCATGACGTGAGCTGAAGTCAGACGCCCAACCAACTGAGCCACCCAGGCACCCCAAATATTTTTTATAATAACCTTTATCTGATAATGTCATTTGCAAATATCTTCTCCCATTCTGTCGGGTGCCTTTTAGTTTTGTTGATTGTTTCCTTTGCTGTGTAGAAGAAGCTTTTTATCTTGATGAGGTGCCTATAGTTCATTTTCACTTTTATTTCCCTTATATTCAGAGACATGTCAAGTAAGAAGTTGCTATCCGTTTTCTCCTGGAGGATTTTGATGGTTTCCTGTCTTACATTTAGGTCTTTTATCCAATTTGAATGTATTTTAGTGTATGGTGTAAGAAAGCGGTCCAGTTTCATTCTTCTGCACATTGCTGTCCAGTTCTCCCAGCATCATCTGCTAAAGGGACTGTCTTTTGTTCCACTGATAACTCTTTGTCAAAGATTAGTTGGCCATATATTTGTGGGTACATTTCTGGGTTCTCTCTTCTATTCCATTGGTTTATGTGTCTGTTTTTGTGCCAGGACCATACTGTCTTGATGGGTACAGCTTTGTAATACAGGCTAAATTAGGGAATTGTGATGCCTCCAGCTTTGGTTTTCTTTTTCAACATGACTTTGGCTATTCGGGGTCTTTCATGGTTCCATACAAATTTTAGGTTTATTCTAGCTCTGTGAAGAATGCTGGTGCTATTTTTATTGATATTGCACTGAATGTGTAGATTGCTTTGGTTGTTTCAGCATTTTAACAATATTTGTTCTTCCAATCATGAGCATGGAGTGTTTTTCCATTTCTTTCTGTCTTCTTCAATTTCTTTCATAAGCTTTCTATACTTTTCAGAGTACAGATCTTTTGCCTCTTTGGTTAGGTTTATTCCTAGGTGTTTTACGGTTTTCTGTGCAATTGTAAATGGGATCAATTCCTTGATATCTCTTTCTTTTGCTTCATTATTAGTGTATAGAAATGCTACTGATTTCTGTGCATTGATTTATATCCTGTGACTTTGGTGAATTCATGTATGAGCTCTAGCAGTTTTTTTGTGGCATCTTTCAAGTTTTCCATATAGAATATTATGTCATCTGTGAAGAGTGAAAGTTTGACTTATTAATTTTTAAAAATTATGTTAAAACATATATAAAATTTCCTTTTTAACCATTTTTAAGTGTACATTTCAGTTGCACTAAGCACATTTTCAGTGTTGTGCAACCATTACCACTATCCATTTCCAGAACTTTGCATCATCTCAAACAAAATTTCTACATCTATTAACCTGTGTCATACTTCCTGTCTCTATGAATTTGTCTATTACAGGTATCCCATATAAGTGAAATCATATAATACTGTGTCCTTTTTGTGTCTGGTTCATTTCACTTTGCATAATGTTTTCAAGATTTGTCCATGTTGTATCATGTATCAGAACTTTATCCCTTTTAATGGCTGAATAATATTCCATCGTAACTCTATACCATATTTTGTTTATTCATCTGTAAGTTGACAGTTGGTTTGTTTCCACCTTTTGTCTAGTGTGGATAATAATGCAAAGAACATTGGCATATAAGTATCTCTTTGAGTACCTGCTTTCCTTCGGGTATACATCTTGGAGTGGATTTACTGGGTCGTATATTAATTCTACATGTACTTATTTGAAGTACCACCAAACTGCTCTTCATAGTGGCTGCATTATTTTCATTCTTGCCAGCAATGTATGAGGGCTCTAATTTCTTCACAGTTAGCTCTGCTTTCTCTAAGATTTATGGTTTTATAGCATTTACATTTAAGTCGTTTCATTTTAAATAAATTTGTGTAGAGAGTGTAAAGTAGGAGTCTGACTTCTTTTGAATGTGGAAAGCCAGTTGTCCTATCTACCATGTGTTAAAGAGATTTGTCTTTCCCCAATGAATGGCTTGGCACCCTTGTTAAAAAAAGCACTTAGCCAACAATGCATGGATTTATTTTTGAACTCTTAATTCTATACCATTGGTCAGTATGTCTGTCCTTATGCCAGTACCACACTCTTTTGATTACTATAGCTTTGTAATAAATTTTGAAATTTGGAAGTATGATTCCTACAACTTTATCTTTTACAAGACTGTTTTTTCTGTCCTTAGCCCCTTGCAGTACCATATGAATTTGAAGTTTGGCTTTTCTACTTCTGCAAAAAAATACTGTTGGAATGTTGATATGGATTGCATTGAATCTGTAAATTGCTTTGGTTAGTATTGACTTTTGACCATAGTTAGTTTTCCTATCCATGAAAAGGAATATCTTTCCATTTCTTTAGGTCTTTAATTTTTTTCAGTAGTGTTTTATATTATTTAGCATATAATTTTTTTACCTCCTTGGTTAAATTTATTCCCAAGTGTTTTATTTTCATTCCTAGTATATTGAAATACAAGTGAATTTTGTGTGTTGATATTGTACCCTGCAAGTTTTCTGATTTTTTTTTAATGACTATATTAGTTTTCTTGTAGATTCCGTGAGATTTTCTATATATAGCATCATGTCTTCTGTGAATTGAGATAGTTCTATTTCTTCATTTTCAATTTGAATGTCTTTTATTTCCTTTTTTTTTTTTTGTCTAATTTCTCTGGCTAGAGATTGTAGTACAGTATTAAATGGCAGTGGTAAAAGTAGAGATCCTTGTCTTGTTCTCGATCATAGGGGAAAGCTTTCAGTTTTTCACCGAGTCTGATGTGAACTCCGGTTTTTTCATACCTGACCTTTATCATATTGAGGAAGCTCCCTTCTAGTCTTAGAACTCTCTAAGAGTTGTTATCATTAAAGGGTGTCAGATTTTGTCAAATACCTTTTCAGTGTCAAATGAGATGATCATGTGTTCCCTCCCCTCCTTGGTTCTATTATGATATATTATGTTGACGCTTGCATTCGTGGGTAAAATCCTGTTTGATCATAGTATATAATCCTTTTAATGTGCTATTTTATTTGGTTTGCTAGTGGTTTGTTGAGAAATTTTGCATATATAGTCATAGGAATATTGATCTGTAATTTTCTTTTCCCGTGGTGCCTTTATCTGACTCTGGTATCAAGGTAATGCTGGTCTCAAAGAATGAATTAGAAAAGGTTCCCTCTTTTATTTTTTGGGGAAGAGTTTAAGTGAGATTTGTGTTAATTCTTTAAATGGTTGAATTCACCAGTGAAGCCATTTGGTCCTGGACTTTACTTTCTTGTTGTTTTGATGACTGATTCAATCTCTTTATGTATTGTGTGTCAAGACTTCTGTTTTTGTTTTGTTTGTTTGTTTGTCTTTTGAGTCAGTGTAGGCAATTTAGGCTACAGTGGAGGCAAGGCAACTAGGAGTGGGTGCCGTCTGGGTAAGTTCCAGGGCCCACTGCTCGGGGGATGTCTTGGCAGGATGGCTAGATCCAGCACAGTCAGGGACACCTTATCCAGACAGGGGATGCCCCACCATGATTACCCTGGGGTCAGGGCTGGAGGTGGTATGGACCAGGGGACCCAAGTGCACTGAGATGAGCCTGGCAGGCCAGCTAAGGCTTCTAGACCCTATTCCCACCTATGCTATCAAGGCAAAGGGGGGGAAATATAAGAAATTGCACTCATCAGAGCCTTCAACTCCCTGGGAAGAGTTCTATCAGTTTCCCACCTAGGACACTCTAGGGTTAGTAGTAAATGAATTTCTTTCATTTATAGTCTATTTACCCTTTAAATTTCTTTTTTTTTTCTGCTGTGCTGACCACTCAGTGATATCTCTATTGAAGGTCACTGTATCCGCAGTGAGGCTCTCATCATTACCTTTTCTCCTCCTCTCCTGCCCTTCTCTGTGTAGTCCCTCTGTGGTTTATTGTGCAGTAGCTCTACAGTCAGTCAGTCCTCAGTTTATTTCTGAGAGGAATTTTTCTGTATGTCGGTATGGATTCACTCTGTCCATGGGAGGAGGTAAGTTCAGGTTCTTTGAACACCACGTCTTAGACTGCCCTCCTCTCTCTCCTTTAGTGAGGTGTCTGTTGGTGTCTTTTGCATATTTTTAAATTGCTTTTTTTCTTAATTTTGAGTTCTAAGTGTTCTTTCAATATTTTAGATAATAATCCTTAATCAGATGTGTTTTGCAAAGATTTTCTCCTAGTCTGTGACTTATCTTTTATTTCTCTTAATAGTTTCTTTTTCACAGCAGTTTTTAAGTTTAATGAATTCCAATTAATTTTTTCTTTCATGGCTCATGCTTTTGATGTTGTATCTAAAAACTCATCACCAACCAGAATTATCTAGATTCTTTTCTATGTTCTCGTCTAGAAATTTATACTTTTGTGTTTTACATTTAGCTCTTTGATCCATTTCGAGTTAAATATTGTGAAGGGTGTAGGTTGTATGTAGATTTAAATGCATTTCTTTGCACTTAGATGCCTATTTCTTTCTGCATCATTTGTTAAAAAGACTATTCTTTCTCCCTTAAGTTGCCTTTTTTCCTTTATTAAAGAGAAGCTGACTTCGAAGGGGTCTATTTCTGGACTCTCTTGTCTGTTCTTTTAACTTACTTGTCTTTTTCTTTCACAAATACCCTACTCTCTTGATAACTGTAGCTCAGTACTAAGTCTTAAAGTTGAGTAGTGTCACTCCTCTAACTTTGTTCTTTTCCTTCAATACTGTGTTGGCTGTTCTAGGTCTTTTACCTCTCCATATTAACTTAAGTATCACTTTCGTCAATACACTTGGCCCTTGATCAACATGGGTTTGAACTGCACAAGTCCACTAACACATGAATTTTTATAGAACAGTAATGTAAATGTATTTTCTCTTAAGATTTTATTAATAACATTTTCTTTTCTGTAGGTTACTTTATGGTAAAAATACAATATATAATAATACATATAACATGCAAAATGTGTGTTAATCAACTACTTATCTTATTGGTAAGGCTTCTGGTCAACAGTAGGCTATTAGTAGTTAAATTTGGGGGGATTAAAATTATACATGTTATTGACTGAATGTGGGGGCTCAGCACCCCTAACCCCTGCATTGTTCAAAGATCATTTGTATCCGTAAAATAACTTGCTGTGATATTGAGTTTGCATTGAGTCTCTAAATCAAGTTGGGAAAAACTGACATCTTAACAAAATTTAGTTTTCCTCTCCATTTACATGGAATATGTCTCCAGTAATCTAGTTCTTTTTTATGTCTTTATTTTAATGTTTATTTATTTTGAGAGAGAGAGAGCATGCACAGGGAAATGGCAGAGAGAGAGAGTGGGAGAGAGAGAATTCCAAGCAGGCTTCGTGTGAGCGCAGAGCCTGATGTTGGACTTGATTTCACAAATTGTGAAATCATGACCTGAGGTGAAATCAAGAGTCAGATGCTTAACCAACTGAGCCACCCAGGTGCCATTTCTTTCATCAGAGTTTTATAGTTATGTCATATAGTTCTTGGATATATTTGTTAGATTTATACGTATTTGTTTCTGGTTCTAATATAAATGGTATTACATTTTAAATTTCAGATTCTAATTGTCCATTGCTTTTATATGAAAAAGCAATTGACTTTTCTATATTAACACTATTCTGCAGCTTTGCAATGATTGCTTATTATCAGTCCCAGGTTTTTTATATCGTTGTTATTGTCATTGCTAATTGAGATGATATTTTTCTTCTTGTGTACATTTTGGCAGATTGTGTCTTTCAGGGAATTGGTCCATTTCTTCTAGGTTATCAGATTGGTGGACATAGAGCTTTTCACAATAGTCTTTTATTTTCATTTTAGTGTTTATGGGATTAGTACTAATCACTCTTCTTGCATTTATGATAATAGTAATTTTATTTTAAATGATCAATTTTATTAATCATTTCAAAGAACCATCATTTGGTTGTGTTAATTTTATGTTAATCTTATTTCAATTTCAATGATTCTGCTAATTTTTATTCTTCTGGTTATGTTGGATTTATTTTTCTTTAACTTTCTAAGGAAGAAGCTTAGATTGTTGATTTAGGTTTTCTTTTCTAATTTATGCTATAAATTTCCCTCTAAGCACTACTTTTGCTGCATCATACAGTTTTGATAAGTTGTATTCTCATTTTAATTTTAAACTCTTTCAAGTTCAAAATACTTTCTAATTTCTCTCTTTCTAATTTCTTATTATTTAGCCTCTGTATTATTTAGAAGTATACTGTTAAATTTCAAAGTGCTTGGGGATTTTCCAGCTACTTTCTGTTATTGATATCAAGTTTAACTTATTGTGATCTGAGAGCATAATGTATATTATTTTAGAATTATAAATTATGTTATTAAAATATATATTATATAGGTATATATGTTATATATAGTATACTATATAGTATATGTAGTATACTATGGTATATAGCATACATCGTATACTAGTACAGCATATATAGTATACTATATATTAATATATGATATATAAATTTATTATTTTATAATTATATTATTCTAAATTTGTTAAATTGTACTTTTTAGCCCAGAATGTAGCTTGTCTTTGTTATGTGTTACCCTGATGAAAAAAAATTTTGCTGAGTTGGATGAATTATTTTTTAAGGTCAATTAGATCTGTTTGATTGGTACTATATAGTTGAATTCTGTCCTCGTATATTTTCTGCCTATTGAATCTATTAATTACTGATAGAGGGGTGTTGAAATCCCGGTTTGTAAGAGTGGATTCATTTATGTCTTCCTACAATTTTGTCAATTTATGCCTTAGGTAGTTTGAGGCTATGTTATTGGTTGGACTTATTGGAAAATTGACCTTTTTGTCAGTATTTGATGATAATTTTCCTTTTATGTCTGTACCTTGTCATTACTTACTGATAATTTTCCTTTTATGTCTGCTCTGTTAGAAATTAATATAGCTATCCCACTTTTCTTTTTATTACTTTGAGTGTGTAATATCTGTCTTTATCCCTTCATTTTTAACCGGTGTCTTTATATTAAAAATGAGTTTTTGTGGAGGATATATAGTTGTTTTTTCTTTATTTAATCTTTATGCCAGTCTCTTTGTTTTAATTGGTATGTTTAGACCATTGATATCTAAGTTGATGCATTTTTTTTCTTTGAACACTATAAATATTTCATTCCACCCTTTTATTCCATACTTTTAAAGAGAAGACTGGTGTAATTCTTATTCTTGCTTCTCTATATGTAAAATGTTTTCTCCCCCTTCTGGATTATTTCAATATTTTCTCTTTGTCTTTAACTTTCTGAAGTTTTTTTACTCTAGTAGTAGGCTTTTTGATATTCATCCTGCTTGGTCTTTCAGCTTTCTGCATCACTGGTTTGGCGTCTATTGTTAATACTAAAATCTTTGTCATACTGTCTCTGGTTCTGATACTTGCTATGACTCCTCAAGTTGTGTTTCTTGTCTTTTAGTATGACTTGTAATTATTTTGTTGAAAACTGAACATGATGTAATGGATGAAAGGAACAGGTACTAGCTCCAGTGGTTGTTTCTGCTCCTGGGCTTCTACAAGCTGTCTATTTCTGCCTGTGTATCACTAAAATTTGGAGACATCATTTTTCCCTGTTACCTCATCCCCAACGGGTCTTGACCTTATTTGGTGGCCTAACATATGATCTATCCTGGTGAATGTTTTATGTGCGCTGGAAAAGAATGCATATTCTGCTATTATTCTATATATGCCTGTTAGCTCTAGTTGACTCATAGTATTGTTCAAGCCCTGTATATCCTTACTGCTCTTCTGTTTAGATATTCTGTCCATTATAAAAAGTGGTGTATTGAAGTATTCAACTATTCTTGTTAACTGTCTTATTTCTCCCTTAAATTTAGAGCCTGAAAGGCCCTCCTGACACTAATGCAATGGGAATAACAGGGGACAAAATGGTCTCAAGGTGTTGGAATTACAGTTTTCAAAAGAATTGTATAATCTATGACATGTGACTTGCCAGTGGGTAATTTGTTTATCAGAAGGGCTCACAGGGAAGATGGCGTCCAGAAGTTCCACACGCAGCATTTGTCAAATGCTTTTTCTGCATCTATTGACAGGATCATATGGTTCTTATCTTTTCTTTTGCTAATGTGATGTATCACGTTGATTGATTTGCGAATATTGAACCAGCCCTGCAACCCAAGGATGAATCATACTTGATCATGGTGGATAATTCTCTTTATATGCTGTTGGATTCGATTTGTTAGTATCTTTTTGAAAATTTTTGCATTGCATCCATATTCATCAGGGATATTGGCCTGTAATTCTCTTTCTTTCCTGGGTCTCTATCTGGTTTGGGAATCAAAGTGATGCTGGCTTTATAGAATGAGTCTGGGAGTTTTCCTTCCGTTTCAATTTTTTGGAACAGCTTGAGGAGGATAGGAATGAACTCTGTTTTAAATGTCTGGTAAAATTCTGCAGGGAAGCCATCTGGTCCAGGGCTTTTATTTGATGGGAGGTTTTGATAACTGATTCTATTTCTTCACTAGTTATGGGTCTGTTCAAATTTTCTATTTCTTCCCGTTTGAGTTTTGGTAGCTGTGGCTATTTAGGAATTTGTCCATTTCTTCCAGGTTGCCGAGTTTGGTGGCATATAGTTTTTCATAGTATTCTCTGATGACTGCTTGTATTTCTGAGGGATTGGTTGTAATTACTCCCTTTTCATTCACGATTTTATCTATTTGAGTTCTCTCTCTTTTCTTTTTGAGAAGCCTGGCTAGAGGTTTGTCTATTTTGTTTATTTTTTCAAAGAACCAGCTTTTGGTTTCATTGATCTGTTCCACTACCTTTTCTGTCTCCATATGGTTAATTTGTGCTCTCATCTTTGTTATTTCTCTCTTTCTGCTGGGCTTGGGTTGTTTTAGTTGTTCTGCTTCTAGTTCTTTTAGACGTGCTGTTAGAATTTGTGTTATTGATTTTTCTTGTTTCTTGAGATGGGTCTGGATTGCAATATATTTCCCTCTCAGGACTGCCTTTGCTGCATCCCAGAGGGTTTGGATTGTTGTATTTTCATTTTCATTTGTGTCCATGTATTTTTTAATTTCTTCTCTGATTGCTTGGTTGACCCACTCATCTTTTAGTAGGTTATTTCTTAGCCTCCATGTTTTTAGATATTTTCCAGGCTTTCTCCTGTGGTTGATTTCAAGTTTCAAAGCATTGTGATATAAGCGTGGCTACTCCGGCTTTCTTCTGACTTCCAGTAGCATGGTAGATAGTTCTCCATCCCCTCACTTTCAATCTGAAGGTGTCCTCAGGTTTAAGATGAGTTTCTTGAAGGCAGCAAATAGATGGATCTTGTTTTTTAATCCATTTTGTTACTCTCTGTCTTTTGATTGGCGCATTTAGTCCATTTACATTCAGTGTTAATACTGAAAAATATGGGCTTACAGTCACTGTATTATCTGTAAGGTTCATGTTTGTAAGGCTGTCTCTGGTAGTTTGTGTTCTTTGCAACCTTTCCTTCATAGCGTGTCCCTCAGGATCTCTTGTAGTGCTGGATTATTTGTGATAAATTCTTTCAGTTTTTGTTTGTTGGGAAAAACCTTGATCTCTCCTTCTATTCTGAATGACAGGCTAGCCGGATACAGAATTCTTGGTTGCATGTCCTTCCTGCTCATCACATTGAAGATGTCCTGCCATTCCTTTCTGGCTTGCCAAGTTTCTGTAGATAAGTCTGCTGCTACCCTTATATGTCTGTCTTTGTATGTTAAGGTTTTTTTGTCCCTAGCTGCTTTCAGGATTCTCTCCCTATCTTTGTATTTTGCCAGCTTCACTATGATGTGCTGTGCAGAAGGTCTATTCAAGTTATGTCTGAGGGGAGTTCTCTGTGCCTCTTGGATTTCCATGCCCGTTTCCTTCCTCATGTTGGGGAAGTTTTCAGCAATGATTTGTTCAAGAACCCCTTCGACTCCTTTCTCTCTCTCTTCTTCCTCTGGAACTCCTATGATACGGATATTGTTTCTTTTGAGTGCATCGCTCAGCTCTCGAATTCTCCTTTCCTGTTCCTGCATCAGCTTTTCTCTCTTTTTATCTGCTCCCTCTTTTTCAAGGATTTTATCTTCTAATGCACTAACTCTTTCTTCTGCCTCTTCAATCCGTGCTGTGGCTGCTTCCAATTTGCCTTGTATTTCATTCAAGGTCTTTTTTAATTCTTCCTGACCGTTTTTAAGGTCCTTGAACTCTGCTGTGTGGGACCCCTTGCATTCATCTGTGCTTTTTTCAAGCCCAGTGATTAGTTTTATGATTATCATTCTATATTCATGTTCTGTTATGTTGCTTATATCTGTTTTCATCAATTGTTGAGCTGTCACTGCTTTGTGTAGATTCTTTTGAGGAGAATTCTTCCATTTCGTCATTTTGGCTAGATGTGTTTTGGATTGTTTCTTGAAGTTGCCCTGGAAAGAAAAACAGGCTGACAGACCAACAGAAAACAGAAATACTCAAACATACCGACAAATGATACAGACAAGCAGTTTACAACAGAAAAAAGAATAACAAATGACTCTCTCAGGGCAATGTCCTGAAGTACCAGCTACCCGTTAAGGACAGAGTATGTAGTGTGCTGGTGGCAGAGCATAGATAGAAAGAATAATGACATGGGCAGGGAGAAGAAGGAAATGGACTTTGCCCAGGTAGAGTGACTAAAGGGCTTAATCCAGACTGAGAGAAATCAGAATAAGGACGGGTTCAAGGAAAAAGGGATAAAGATCGATGTTGTCTAGATGAACTTATGCGGCCTGGTTATTCCAGAAAGCGGGATAGGGAAGTACAGAAGAAGGTGTAGAACATGCCTTGAGAGAGTGGGTTAAAAAAATGTTTAAGCCAGTCAGTACCCTGGATAACCAGCTCAGGGGTGGGGATCGGTAGGAATGAGAAAGGGAGGGATAAATTTAAAAAAGAAAAAATGACCTGGAGTTACTCCAGGCAGCAGTCTGTACTTGGTATCAGTCACTCCTGCTCATAGGTGGGGAGAGGCGTGGTTTGGTGCAGGCAGGTCCCGCCTCTGCTGCTGCAGGGATGGATTTTGGGGTGACTTCCTGGCTTGTAAGACAATGGCATCTCTCCAGTCCCTCGCCACCAGTCCTGGAGTCTTTATTCGCTCCTTTATTTCTGTTCTCTCTCCAGCACTGACACCGGCATAGTGCGGTTCACTGGGCGGTGGTGCAGCCGCCTGCTACCCCCGATTTCCCTGTAATTTTGCCGGGGTTAGAGGTGCTCCGAAGGCGGCGCCACCTTGGTCTGACTGGGTCTCCGCTGCCAGCGGCGCTGGATGGGGGTGGCGGGGTCCCGGCAGCCTGAGGAGAGTGCTGCTATTTGCCACTGAACTTCTCTTCCAAAGCCCTGCATCTAGGCGCTGGATGGTAGCGGTCTCACCCTCTCTGGCCCTCTTGTTCAGATGTTGTTTGATCGTCACTTTGCCAGCTATCTCCAAAGACGCTCACCCTCCCCTCAGCTCAACTTCCTCATTTCGTTTTATCTGGACCGTTTCTGTTTTCGCCTTCGTTCCTTGTAAGCTGCAGCACCTTTTCTCCCCAATTCTTGGAGTTGAGAGAGACTTTGGTTTCATTCATCCCTGTTTAAAGGACAAGCGAAATACTGGAGCCCCCTACTCCTCAGCCATGTTGGCCCTCCTCCCCTCAGAAGCTAGAATTTTCTTAAACTATGGGGAATTGTTCAGTTGTTATCTCATATCAACCTTAGGAAACAGTTGGTTTTGCTTGTGATTTCCCAAGCCATAAACAAGAAATGACTCAGGTTATTCTTGTACAATAAGCTAAATCAAGCTTTCTTTGTATTACTAGGCTTTGCCTACTTAGGGAATTTTCAAGGCTGGTCTCCATTTGTTTTTGATTTAACATCGCCACCCCTACCTCCTCACTTAGTCATTCGGTCTTCTGAGTGTCACAATGAGTACAGTGTTATTCTCCATAACCACCATTGATGAAATCTGGACAAAGATTCATATTTGCTGTTTTCACTAGTTGAGTCCTCAGGCCCAGAGGTTCCTGTAGTCACTGTTTGTATTATTTCTATGATTATATTGATTGCATTCAGATGTTTGATCCCGATGTCTACCATTTGGTGTGTAAGTACCTGCCAATCAGTAGTCCTTTCAAAACCTTTGAACAGTATATAAAACACACTAGAGAGGTTAATAAGATGATTATAAGGAGAAAAATAGCCAAATATTGGAAAATTCCCCAGAGTAGAGCTTCCCAGAGCCGAGATTTAACCAATAAAATAAGTATGTTATAATTTCTTTAAATTTTTATTTGAATTTCAGTTACAGTGTGATATTAGTTTCAGGTGTACAATATAGTGATTCAACTCTTTCATACATCACCTGATGCTTATCAGAAGTGCATTCCTTAATCCTCATCACCTATTTAACTCATCCATCCCAGCCACCTCCCTTTTGGTAATCATTAGTTTGTTCTCTATAGGTAAGAGTCTGTTTCTTAGTTTGCCCCTGTCTTTTTTTCTTTCTTTGCTCATTTGTTTTGTTTATTAAATTCCACATATAAGTGAGATCATATGGAATTTGTCTTTCTCCAACTGACCTATTTCACTTAGCGTATTACTTTCTCGCTCCATCAATGTAACTGCAAATGGCAAGATTTCATTTATTTTTATGCCTGAGTAATATTCCATTGTATATGTGTCCCACATCAATTGATAGACATGTGGGATGTTTCCATAATTTGGCTGTTGTAAATAATGCTGCTATAAACATCGGGATGCTTCTTTCCCTTTAAATTAGTGTTTTTGTATTCTTTGGGTAAATACCCAGTGGTGGGATTACTGGATTTTAAGGTAGTTCTTTTTTAAGGGTTTTTTTGAATGTTTATTTTTGAGACAGTGGCTGCAGCAGTTTGCATTCCCACCAACAATGCAAGAGGGTTCCCACTTTCTCCACATTCTTGCCAACACCTATTGTTTGTTGTGTGCAGATTTTAGCTGTTATGACAGGTGTGAGGTGATATTTAATTGTTCTTTTGATTTGTATTCCCTTATGATCAGTGATGTTGAGTATTTTTCATGTGTCTGCTGGCCATCTGTATGTGTTCTTTGGACAAATGTCTTTTCATGTCTTCTGCCTATTTTTTAATTGGATTATTCATTTTTGGGGGGTGTTGGATTATATAAATTCTTTATATATTTTGGATACTAACTCTTTATTGGATATGTTATTTGCAAATATCTTCTGCCATTCTGTAGGTTGCCTTTTAATTTTATTGATTATTTCCTTAGTTGTGAAGAAGCTTATCATCTTGGTTAAGTCCCAATAGTTTATTTTTGCTTCTGTTTCTCTTGCCTCAGGAGACATATCTAGAAAGGAGTTGCTATGGCCCATGTCAGGGAAATTACCACATGTGCTTTCTTGAAGAACTTTTATTTTTGTGTGTAAATGATCCAGTTTAATTCTTTTGCATGTTACTGTCCAGTTTCACCAACACTGTTTGTTGAAGAGGTAGTCTTTTTCACATCGGATATTCTTTTCAGCTTTGTCGAGGATTAACTGACCATATAGTTGTGGGCTCTTTTCTGTGTTTTCTATTCTCTTGCACTAATATGTTTGTTTTGTGCCAGTACCATAGTGTCTCTATCACTATAGCTTTGTAATAAAAGTTGAAGTCTGGAATTGTGATGCCTCCTGATTTCTTTGCTTTTCTTTTCCTTTTTTTAAAAAAATTAACATTTATTCATTTTTGAGAGACAGCATGAGCAGGGGAGGGGCAGAGAGAGAGGGAGATATAGAATCCAAAGCAGGCTCCAGGCTCTGAGCTGTCAGCACAGAGCCTGACCTCAGGGCTTAAACCTATGAACCATGAGATCATGACCTGAGCTGAAGTGTAATGCTCGACTGTCTGAGCCACCCAGGTGCCCCCCCACCCCTTTTTTTTCTTGCTTTTCTTTTTCAATTTTGGCTATTCAGGATCTTTGGGGGTTCCGTACAAATTTTAAAATGCTTTGTTCTAGTTCTCTGAAAAATTCAGTTGGTATTTTGGTAGGAATTGCATTGTGTAGATTGCTTTGGGTAGTATAGACATTTTAACAATATTTGTTCTTCCAATCCATGAGCACGCAGTGTCTTTCCATTTGTTTGTGTCATCTCCAATTTATTTCATCAGTGTTTTATACTTTTCGGAGAACAGGTCTTTAACCCCTTTGGTTGGGTTTATTCCTAGGTATTCTATTATTTTTGATGTAATTTTAAATGAGATTGGTTCCTTGATTTCTCTTTCTGCTGGTTCATTTTTGGTGTATAGAAATTGAACAGATTTCTATATGTTGATTTTTCTATTCTTCAACTTTACTGAATTTATGTTATCCATTCTAGCAGTTTTTTGGTGGAATCTTACAGGTTGTATATATATATCGTATCATATCATCTGTGCATAGTGAAAGTTTGACTTCTTACTTGCCAATTTGGATGCCTGTTATTTCTTTTTGTTGTCTGATTGCTGAGACTAGGACTTAGTAGAGTACTATGTTAAATAACAGTGGTGAGAGTGGACCTCTCTGTCTTCTTCCTGATTGTAGAGGAAAAGTTCTCAGATTATCCCCATTTAGGATTATGTTAGCCGTGTGTTTCATAGATGGCCTTTATTATGTTGAGGGGTGTTCCCTCTAAACCTACTTTGTTGAGGGTTTTTATCATCAGTGGATGTTGTACTTTTTCAAATGCTTTTTCTGTGTCTATTGAGAGGATCATATGGTTCTTATCCTTTCTTGTATTAATGTAATGTTTCATGTTGATTGATTTGTAAATATTGACCCACCCTTGCAACCCAGAAATAAATCTCACTTGATTGTGGTAAATGATTTTTTTAATATGTTGTGGATTCGGTTTGCTACTATTTTGTTGAGGATTTTCGTATCTGTGTTCATCAGACATAATAACCTGTAGTTCTCTTTTTTTGTGTGATGTCTTTATCTGATTTTGGTACCAACGTAATGTTGGCTTCATAGTATGAATTTGGAAGTCTACCTTCCTTTTCTATTTTTTGGAATAGTTTGAGAAAATAGGTATTAACTCTTTTTTAAATGTTTGGTATAATTCACCTGTGAAGCCATCTAGTCCTCGACTTATGTTTTATGAGAGTTTATTGATTACTGATTCAATTTGCTTCCTGGTTGTCTGTTCAAGTTTTCTATTTCTTCCTTTTTCAGTTTGGTAGTTAATATGTTTGTAGGCATTTATCCATTTCTTCTAGGTTATTCAGTTTGTTGGTATATAGTTTTTCATAGTATTCTCTTAGAGCTGTTTGTATTTCTGTGATGTTGGTTGCTATTTTTTCCTCTCTCCTTTGTGATTTTATTTATTTGTATACTTACTCTCTTTTTGGTAAGTCTGGCTAGAGGTTTACCAATTTTACTGATTTTTTTCAAAGAACCTGCTCCTGGTTTCATTGATCTTGTTCTATTGTCTTTCTAGTTTCTTTAACATTTATTTCTCCTCTCATCTTTACTTCTCCTGGTTTTAGGCTTTGTTTTTTGTTCTTTTTCTAATTCCTTTAGGTATAAGGTTAGGTTGTTTATTTGACTTTTTCTTCTTCACGTAGGCCTGTATTGCTGTATACTTCTCAAGCAGGTTATAATTTTTAAAATTTAATTGCTTGGCACTGATCTGTTAACAAACACATATGCTAATGGTTACTTAGGACAGGATGAACATGAAATAAAATTCAGGAGATGATGTTGAAGGTGAGCTTTTGCCTAAATTAGGCCTCTGTATTATGTGAACAATCAGGTAATTTAATGAGAGGCATTTCTATGGAAAGAAACGAAAAACAAAGGTTAATAGTTGAGACAAATTACAAATTCAGTTTCTGAGTTTGGAGAGCAACCAGTTGAGAAAATTTCTAGAGTTGAGTTTGAATCACCTTCAGATAATGAAATGAGGATGGAGGTTTCAGTCTGATAGATTTTACTAGTTTGCACCTCTCATCAGGTGTTCTCTTGAATTTCATTGAGTGGCCTATACAGCAACAGGCACAAAAATTGCCCACACACATGAGCTGCTGGGATTTCTCTGAAGTTTACATGAAATTGTCCAGCTTTAGTTTGCATGACTTTGGGAAAACACGGTTTTAGTTTCATAGTAAATCCAAGTCAAAACAATGAGAGAAATTTGGACTTGTTAGTATGGAGAATTCTGGTGAAATACTGAAGGAAAGTTGAAGAATTCAGAATCCCGTCCAGTTAGTTACAGGTAAAGAACAAAACCTCAATGCCATTAACAGTACAAGAATCTGATATCCACAAAGGTATATTACTGAAACATAATTTTTCTGTCTGTAATCATCTCCATTTTAACAAAGAATACCATAGTAAGACTAATCTGTTTGCAAATAGTCCAATTTCAATAAACTTGAAGGGATTATTTACCTAAGCGAAGTAAAAATAGTGATTGACCACATAGGCTCTTTTAAATCTGCTTTGCTGGAACTTTTTTTTTTTAATTGTCATACAACATTATATTAGTTGTAGCTATACAACATAATGACTATATTTGTATGTATTGCAGAATGATCACCACCATAAGTCTGTTTGACATTGGTCACCATACATAGTAATAGAATTTTGTGTGTATGATGAGAACTTTAAAGATTTACCGTCTCAGCAACTTTCAAATAAACAATACAATATTTTTTATTTTTACTATAGTCACCATTACATCTGCATGACATTTGTTTTATTACTGGAAGTTTGTACCTTTTACTCCCTTCACCCATTTCACCCAATCCCTATCTACCAACTCTGACAACCACTAGTCTGTTCTGTATATCTCTGAAGCTGAGCTTGATTTTTTTGTTTTTACAGTGTACATATAATGAGATCATATTATACTTGTCTTTCTCTGTTTAACTTATGTCACTGAGCATAATGTCCCCGAGTTCCATCCATGTTGTCACAAATGGCAGGGTTTTATTATTTTTAATGGCAGAATAATATTCCATTGTGTTTATTTGTGTATATGTGTGTGTATCACATTTTCGTTATCATTTCTCCATCAGTGGACACTTAGGTTGCTTTCATATCTTGGCTATTCTAAATAATGCTACAGTGAACACAGGGGTGCATGTATCTTTATAAATGAATGTTCTTGTTTTCCTCAGATAAACACGGAGAAGTGGAATTGCTGATCATATAATAGTCCTGTTTTTAATTTCTTGAGGAAGCTGCATTCTGTTTTCCATTGTGGTTACAGCCATTTGCATTCCTACCAACAGCGTACAAGAGTTCTCTTTTTTTCATGTCCTTGCCAATACCTGTAATGTCTTTTTGATACTAGCCCTTCTGATACGTATGAGGTAATATCTCATTATGGTTTTGATTTTCTTTTCCCTGATGATTAGTGATGATGCTCAACATCTTTTCATGTGTCTATTGGCCATCTGTATGTCATCTTTGGAAAAATGTCTATTCGAGTCCTCTGCCCATTTTTAAATCTGATTATTTCTTTGCTATTGACTTGTATGAGTTTTTTTAATACTTTAGATATTAACTTTTGTCGTATATATGATTAGCTAATATTTCCTCCCATTTGGTAGGTTGCCCAGAATTCGTTTATTGCCAAAGGGGAAAGGGAGTGTGTTTGTATGTGTTAGGGGAGCCCCTCCCAAAGAGAAAGAAACCTAGAGGAGATCCATAGAGAATAACTTTTCAAATGATCTTTATAAACTCAAAGATGGACAAAGCAATATAAATGTGTAAAAAATGATAAAAGCCCATCTACCCAAAGGTGTAACTGGGGGACATTATTTTGCTTCATTTACCATTGTCCAGGTTCAAGTCTGTGGACTTTTTGGTTCAGATAATGGATTTCAAGAGTGTAACAATCACAGGTTCTTAAGTTAGATTTATATTCAACAAGATTATAATCATGTGAAACAATTATAATTATAACATTAAAATAAAAATATATTTATCTACCTATATATCCACATCTGTATACCAGAATTCCTTGCAATAGAGCACGTGTTGACAGGACTAATAAATTATTTTGTTTTAGGCAGCTGTATGGTGAGAAATCAAACTATAACCCAAACACAGCTAAAGAAGCATGGATCTGATAAGAGAAGAAAAAGAATCTTAGGAGGTGTCCTTCTATTGTTAAGGTAGTGTTGGGCAAGGGAAATTTTCCCCCTTCCCCTCTTAGTTCTTGTGGCTGGTCAAATAATTAAAATGACATAAGATACGTTAAGAGAAGAAAAACCAATTTCGTAACATAGGGGGAATCCACATAGACATGAGTTATTCCAAAGGCAGTCATGCAAAATGAGATATATCTGCCATCTAGAGCGAAGGAGAATGGGGTAGGGGTCTGGGACTTCAAAGGGAAGGAAAGCAATTCATAAGAAGATGAACGAGCATAAATACTTGGTAAAAAATGTTTCCTGGTCCACACAGAAACAACGGGACATAGAGAGAAATTTTAACAGTCTTTGCTAGATTCCTCCCTGTCTTCCCCACCTAGTTCATATTATACTGTAGTTATCTGTGCTGATAGCTCTCTTCTTGGAGCAAATCCTCTAAATTCTTCTAGGCATGTAAGGGGGAGGTAAAAAGAATAACTTCCTGGGACTTCTGTTTCTTAAAAATAATCAACTTAAATTAATCCTCATGCCAGAGAGACACACTTTAGGATGGCAAATACTCTCCTACAGTAACTTAAGCATTCTTTCTTGTACTAAGATGATAATAATATATATATATTATATATATATATCATATATATATATCATATATATATATGATCAAGACTTGCTCTTCCCTAGACCGTGCTTTGGTGGGTTTTGTGTGTAGTTCCTTCTTCAACTCTTCTACTTCATTGCTGATCAACCTCAACCCAATCCATTTTTTTTCTTAACTTGATACCTCCAGTCAAGTCCCTTAAAAATATATATGTAATTTATTTAATCAAGACAAGGAGCTATAGAAATAGTTAAAGTAGTTTTATATATCCCTGCTGAGATTCATTGTGGGCTTAATTTACAGATTAAATTTCCAAGTTTCACTTTTTTTCCCAGTAAGCTGCTTCGCAACGCATTTAAAATGTAGCTGGAATATGATGGCATGTAATAGTTCATGATGTGACTCATGTAGAAGACTTAATAACATAGCTGAAAGTAAGGGCTTTCTTTCCTCAGTCAGTTCTATTTAAGAAAGGAGAATAAGGGCCTCTGTATTAGGTGAGATAAGAATCAACACCTTTCATTTTCTAGCATCCCTCACTTTAAAATGAAAATGCAAATGAAACCATTTTTTATTTTTATTAAAATCATTAATGTATCCTCCATTTTGAACCTGAATATGTCTTTAAGTCTTTAAATAATGATTGTTTCCTCTCCGTAAGTATATGAGTGATAGAGGAAGAAACACATAAGGAATTATTCTGTTCATATCTTGGAAAAATAATAGCAATAAAGTTCTGATAGTTTTGCAGCAGTTACACATTTTTTTGCATATAACAGCAATCATATTTTAGTTGGTGCTCATGGACATGAATTGAAAAAATGAATTGAAATGGATATAATACTTTCATCTATTCAGCAAGCTATCAAATGAGGTGTTATGACTTACAGTGAGCAACTTCAACCTATCATTTTTGCCAATCTAAAAATCTGATTAAATGTCAAGCAAGTGCAATGTGAATGTGCCTTCCAGAAATGTTCTAAATAAGTAGAAATGGCTGTTTCTTTAGCTTTTCTGATTTAGGCAATCCTTTTTTTAGACATCAACTTATTAGAACTAAGATGGGTACCAGTACCTCGAAATGACAGTAACTGAATTTCAACTGATAAGTCTTCCTCACCGTTCAATTCCTCTTCCCACTCATCCCCTTTTCATTATTCTTCAGTCATACTGGCTATCTTCTGGCTTCTTTGACACACCTTATATGCCAAGATTTGTTGCCCTTTTGACTTGACATTTGTGCTTCCTCCAACTCAATATTTGCACCCAAATCTTTGATGACTAGGTCACCTGAAGGATTAACAGGACAGGGAGATACTGCTTCCAATGTGGCTCACTTCTGGCTGCCAGTTTGGTGCTGACTTTTTAGTAGGGCAACTCATTTCTTGCTATAAAGGCCTCTCCACAGCACTACTTGAATGTTGTCACAACATTAGGCTGGCTTCTCCCAGAGTGAACTATCCAAGAGAATGAGAGCCACAGAGAACTGTGCTTCAAACTAGCCTTCAAAGTCAAAGCATCACTCCTGCTTCATTCTTTATTTTAAACTTGATCACTTAAGACCATCCCATGTTAAAGGGGAGGGGAATTAGGTTACACCCTTTGGGAAGAAGGCCAAATAATTTGCATCATATTTTAAAACCACTATACTAAGCCTTATGATTCTTGTTAATCTAAACACTCCTCAGTTGACGGGTATTGTATTACTCATAAAATTAATACAATAACAATAATGGTAGCAGTGAACAGATGGTAATATTTATCTGAATTTCGTACTTCCTTTGTATATGTAGCTTATCAGCAGGACGGTGGCCATGGAAGTCGGAATCCGCTAAGGAGTGTGTAACAACTCACCTGCCGAATCAACTAGCCCTGAAAATGGATGGCGCTAAAGCATGAGACCCATACCCAGCCATCACTGGCAGTCATTGACTCCATGAGAGAGACAGGGGTGGGGGGTGGTGGTTCCCTCTGGGGCCTCCCCCAACCTCCACCCAGTAGACGCTATACCATGTGGGGTAGGAGCACTGACACGGTGAACTTTAAAGCCTTGGGCACGCCCAGGTGGAGACGTTCAGTTGCAGATCTTGGTGGTAGTAGCAAATATTAAAAATATATATATTAAAAATATTTTTAAAATAAACATGTATATGTATATATACATGTTTATATGTATATATATTTACATTTACATGTAAATACACATGTATATGTATATCTACATATTTATATACATATATATTTATACATGGCTTTTCTATACTACACTGAATTTTTAAATTTAGTTTTATTGTATCTACTGTTTCATGTCTTTTCAAGAGATATCTATATCTCCAATTTTATAAAGTAAATAGAAAACCATAATTCACTTACAAATTGATTTATAACAAATGGCGATGGGACATATGGTAAGTATAATATATATATGAATTTTATTTCACTTCAGAAATTGATTAGCAATAAAATGTTAAACTGTATTATGTAATAAGATTCATGCAACTACATTTCATTTTATCCAGTTAATCGAAGCACAAATTATATCCAGACTTTAGGACCTCCTTTACTTTTCAAAGATTTGTATAAAACAGTAAAAAGTAAAATAGAGATACTATAACATTAAAAAGGGTGTGTAGTCTTTCTCTATTTAAATAACATAATAGTGGTGATCCAAATTAATGCCTTAACTGACTTGTTTAAATGTTATTCCACTTATTCTAAACTCTTAGTCTTTAAAACAACTAATTTGATTTGTAGGTTTTTTTTTATTTTTATTATTATTATTTTTTAATGTTTTGTATTTATTCTTAAGAGATAAACAGACAGAGCAGGAGCAGGAGGAGGGCAGAGAGAGAGGGAGACACAGAATCCGAAGCAGGTTCTAGGCTCTGATGAGCCATCAGCACAGAGCCCGACATGGGGCTCAAACTCACAGACCGTGAGATCATGACCTGAGCTAAAGTTGGCCGCTTGCCAACTGAGCCACCCAGGCACCCCTGATTTATAGGTTTTTAAAAAGTAGAAGGTAGGGGTGCCTGGGTAGCTCACTCAGTTAAGTGTCCAACTTCAGCTCAGGTCATGATCTTGCATTTCTTGAGTTCGAGTCCTGTCTTAGGCTCTGTGCTGGCAGCTCGGAGCCTGGAGCCTGCTTTGGGTTCTGTGTCTCCCTCTCTCTCTACCCCTTGCCTGCTCACACTCTGTCTCTTTCTCAAATAATAAACATCTTAAAAAATTTAAAATAAAAAGTACAAGGTAAAACTTATTCATCAGTAGCATCTTAAGTTCAAGAGAAATGAGTGTTTACCACTGCCCCTATCTTCCCTATAGTTACTGAAGTCTTAAAACAACAGTCTACTTTTCAAGTTAGTGTATAAAACTGTAAAGGCATCATCATCCAGTATACTTTACATATTCATACTATGAATAGATGTATTTCCTGGAGATATATTCAGTCACAGGCAAGAATGGGTTATTTACAATTACTGAAGTTATTTCTGTTCTTTAGCTGAAAAAATTCAGTTATATCACCAGCTGGAATTTAACACAGTGTTAGTGTTGAGTGAAAGTAACCTCTTAAAAATATCTTTTCATAGTAGATGTTAATTGTGATGATTTTATTAACCAATTGTTTAGTGTTGTTTTAATCGTATCTTCTTATAATTTTATTTTGAAATTCTGGAAGATGTCTGTCTTCAGTGTTAATTATTTTAAGCAAGTAAATTTGCTTTATACCTCCTGGGCAGCAGCATGTTATGTTTGCAGAAAGACAGGTTTTAGAGTCAGTTAACACTATTTTGAATTCTGCTTAGGTCTTTCATTTTCTCACGATCTTGATGAGTAGCTGATCTTCTCTTGCTTTCAGTGTTCTTGCATGTAAGAAGAGATTAACACCCAATATGCAGTGCTATTCTAATGATTCAATTAGACAGCGTATATGCTGGGCACATAACAGAAGCTCAGTAAAGGTTAGTTATTTACTCTTTTCCAAAATAGCCTGTCTTCTGAGAGTTTGTTTAGTGTTGTTTAATAAAAAATAGTTAAATAAAAAATAAAAACAAAACCTTGCAAACATTTTTAAAAAGTAAATTAAATGTGGTTATAACCTGTGTGGTGAGACAACAGAAACAAACTTGTGTTCCTCTGTGTCCACCTTAAGAAACCTTACTGGGGCATCTGGATGGTGGCTCCGTCAGTTAAGAGACAGACTTATACTCCAGTCATGATCTCATGTTCGTGAGTTTGAGCCCAACATCAGGCTGTCTTTTGTCAGCACAGAGCCCACTTCACATCCTCTGTTTCCCTATCTTTCTGCCCCTCAGATGCTATCTCTCAAAAATAAATAAACATTAAAAAAAGAAAGAAACTATCTTCCTTTTCCCCCATCACCTGGTAGATACTATCACTTAGGTGCTGTCACCTTGAACAAATTGTTTACCATCCTTGTGCCTGTTCCTCATCCGTAAATTGGAGATAATAGTAGTGCCTATATCACATAGTTATTATGAAGATCAGTTCAGTTAACTCAAATATTTATAATAGTGCTTGTAAAATAATACACAGTATTTACATGAGGTACCATTATTATGTGGAAAGATTTTGTAATTGTTTTTCTTTTTTTTAATTTTTTTAATGTTTATTTATTTTTGAGAGAGAGAGAGAGAGAGAGAGAGGGAGACACAGAATCTGAAGCAGGTTCCAGACTCCGAGCTGTCAGCACAGAGACCGATGCAGGGGCCAAACTCAGGAACCATGAGATCATGACCTGAGCCGAAGTCAGGTGCTTAAACGACTGAGCCATCCAGGCACCCTGTAATTCTTTTTCTTAATGATCAGGAATCCCCTCCAAACCCCAATAGCCTGGTTTGAGTCTAACTTTAAAATTTTCATATATATAGTCCCACCACTAACAACATCCAGTATAATTCTGTTAAACTCAAGTGCAGATGGTGTACTTAACTTCAGGAGGTTTCCACAGCCCTTGAAATCCATTCTTAGATCCCTTAACATACTTAAAAAAATTTTAATTTGGAAGATATGCAAAGGAATTTATAATATTTTTGAGTACAAAAGTATAACGGAGCTCCAAATACAGAGCCTAACATTTGGAGTTTATATAAAATGATTTGTATTTAAACATATTTAACATACATTTATTTCTGTATCTTCCAAGCTCAGTCTCTTGAACTTCTATGGATGCCTTTTTACTGACTTTTGCATCCAAGTTCATAGCATATATTTTACTACTAAGGTATTCTAATGTATGTGTCCTCATTTTGCTGTTTTCTAGCTTAGATGGAGAGTTTCCATTGTGATAAACATGGGGATTGTTCCACTACCTTTTTTAAAAAGCACTTGTTTTTCTCCCTTCAAAGACCTGGAAAACAGAAATCTTTCATAATTCTATTTACACACTGGAACCCTATTGTGTGAGTCAACATAAGCAAGACTTAACCCTCAGTGAATCATTATTTCCTTCTTTAACTAAGAGTTTCAACTCCTTGTCTTTATTGATAGATCCAAATTTCATCTCCCAGGTAATTGATTAAAGACGAATTATCAGAAATTTATCGTAATTCCAAATAGACCAAGAATGTAAATAATCGGTCTGAAATAAGAATTCTGATGAGAAAGGAAGAAGAATGGAAAACCATCAGAGCAATAGATGCTTTTGTTTTAAAATATTTTGTTCAGTGTATTCAGAACTGTGCACACTGTCAGGGATGATGAGTAAGCAAGAACATCAATAAATGGGAAAGTCTTGCGCTTATACTTCGTTTCATAAGTTTATTTTTTAAACATATAATATTAGTCTCCAAATTTATAAATTATGGCCTGGGCAGTGCTTAAAATAGTAATTTTATGTAGCAGTAACAAAATCCCCCCAATATACCAGTTAGATATGTTTAGCCTTTTCTTCATTGCTATAGAAATGGAAAGGGAGAGATGACTGGATCTTTCCTGGAAAAAGTAAGGAAATGGGTTCTGGTGAAGTAGAAAAATGACTCAGTTTTAGTTGTCCTTGAATAAAAATATTTGGAATCTAGGGGAAAGGATAGGTCACTCCAGGGGGCATACAGTTCCAAATCAGGAAATGTAGTTGTTGTGATGCCCCAATCATGAAATGCCTAAATAAAATGCTTCTTTTATCATTTGAGTATTTTCAAGAATCAAAGTGATTGGTATCATATTTCATTCCTAATGCCAATTCTAACCTTAGTAGTGGTAGGAACCATATCTTTTTTTTTTTTTTTTAAGGTTCATTCATTTTTCAGAGACAGAGAGTGAGTGGGGAGGGGGAAGGGCAGAGAGAAAAGGAGACACAGAATCTGAAGCAGGTTCCAGCTCTGAGCTGTCAGCACAGAGCCTGATGCAGGGCTCGAATTCATAGACCATGAGATCATGACCTGTTCTGAAGTTGGACGTTTAACAGACTGAGCCACCCAGGGGCCCTGGTAGGAGCCACATCTTATTTATCTGAATATTTTCAGCAAGTATACTGTCTGGTATATAACAAACAATGGTATTTTAGTAAATGAAAGAACCAATAAACCCACTGACTAAACTTGAAATTCATTAATAGTAAGTTTTATATGAATATATTGAATATTTGAAGTGTGGGTATGAGTGAATTGAATTTATATTTATATTTGAATATATACTTTTAAATAATACAGTTATATATGACTGTATTTCATCTGTATATTTACATAAGTAGAGAGATTTAATATATCATTTGTCTTATTACTCTCTTGTTGTATCTTAGGAGCCAGAGTTTCTATTTTCTACTTCCTATGAAGACCTCTCTCAACTCTTGTCAAGTATTACACTAAATAGGTGGGAACGCTGTTTATGTAGATTGAAGGAAATATACTGCTTATGAGAATTTAACTTTTAGAAATTACCTTATCTTATTTATAATTAGCAGCAAAACAAAGATAAAATAGTAATTTTCTCCTCTTTTTGTATGTATAATCTTCATTTCTTTAAAAGAATCACTAGCATCGTCATTTCTAAATTTACGTGCCCCATATTTTTCATTTTGAAGTAAATTATACTAATTTATGTGTATTTGCACATTGAGAGTTTCGGCTTCCCCTTTACCTTGTATCTCCCTCTTTGACTATTATTATTTTATAGTTAAGTTAAAATTACTTTTATCTGCTTAGAGGACTTTTAATATGGTCAGGAAGAAAGTACAGTAGCCATATTTTAGAACCATATTTATTATATAGAGATAACTAGAAGTAAAAGTTCATTATTTGGTGTTAAGGCAAAATATACATACACAATCTATGCACATACAGGATTTATGTAGTATTCCCCATCAGTTTCACATTAAATTGTTGCTATTTTGATTGGGAAGAAAACTTTTGAGTTTAATAAAATAGAAATATATATTCAATATACCCATTTAGAGGCATGGAATTTTGTAGTGTTTCTGCTGATGAAAAAATAATATATAAGCATTCTGGTTATGGTTTTAAGTTTAGAAACAGAGGTGATTGTTGTTAAGGCATAAGATGGCTACCAGCCTGTGACAGGAAAGAAGGTGGTGAGCATTCCCAGCATTCTACAGGTCAACAGATTTCTTGCAACACTACATGTAAGTCTCTCTGTTACTGTGATCAGGGCTGCTGTCAGTTGTCATGGCTGACTGCCAACTGGTGGAGTCAATGGTTATATTTTATATTCGTAAGGAAAACTCATTCAGCAAGCTATAGAACATAACTGCTGGCCTGTGACTTGTTTATTTTTTAAATAAACATTCAGTCCAGGGAGAGAATCACCACTCTGTGCCTATTATTTACTTTTGAGTCAGAGAGACATAATCCTTCAGTTGCAGTGTATTTGAAAGGAGAATATTGGGGAGACATAAGAGCAGCTGTATCTAGCTTGTATAATATTTATGACTTTCCTTCTCTGAGTAGGGATAAAGTTCTGTATTTTTGTGAGTTTTGAATTTTGAACGTAAAATGGTGAAGTATCTTTGGTACTAAATTTTAAGGAGGAGTTGTGACTAAATGGGACAAAATACAAAAAGGACCTTAAGGCATCCCACTTCCTGATCTTCAACATCATCAGTTAGCTGTGGAGTTAGCTAAGAATACATAAAGTATTGAATAATTAACAACTATTAGACATCTCTGGAAAATATGAAAGTCATAAAAATATCATATTTTGTTTAATTAAAGTGTGAAGAGATGCCTAATATATGTGGTGGTCATTGGAGTATACTTTGAAGGTTGTTAAATATCCTTTATTCCAACTCTTAACCATCTTAAACTTGAGCATGTGAGCTGAAGATTTGCCAAGTTAAAAGTGAATATATAAAGGAAACACAGCATGTTAGTTGCACCCTGGGAAAAAAAGGTGATTTGACTAGCAATTCTTTCTTAAATGGCAATCGAAGAGAGGAGGTTTAGTCTTTTTGGCTTGGTGGCCAAACTTTGAGAGGTGATAAGCCATCCTCAGAATCTCCATAAATCTCTGTGACAGTTTGATGATACTGTACTGCAGTGGTTGAATCTGGTCCATTACTCAAATGAAGAATCCCAAATGAATTTAATGTTCTTTATTTTATCCGTGTTTCTTACAGTGAATCTAGTGTATGATTCCAGACAGAAGTTTTAAGGTAGGAAGTGTGCCAAAATACTGCATCATTTTGGCATCCAAGAAAGAACAGGAGGAAAACAGAAATAGCCTATGACCTTTAGCCAAGTGTTTCAGCCAAGAAGGGAACAGGCTCAAGAAAGATTAACATTCTCTGGGTTAAGTCTAAATTTATACGAAATACCAAACTAACACTTCTAGTCCTTCATCAAAAGGGCATTCATTATTTGTTCTTTTGATATTTATTGAGTGACAGATATGTTCCAGTCATAAGTAGTTCACTGTCTTGTACAGCATGTTCTTTGCAGAAATTTTCTAAGCAAGGTGACAGATTTACCTAACTAAGCTATGCCATATTGCTGGCCTGTATTATAACCAAAAGCATATACTGTGAGATAGCTGATCAAGTAGAGGCAGTGGAATATAGTAAAACTTGTCAGCAACATTTTTATAGAACATGATTTTAGATTCATCAACACTTCTTTAATGTTGTGATCTCCCACTTTCTCAGCAGTCTTACCATCTTCTCTGTATAGTCTTACAACTTTGGATCCTTCCTGTTAGCTGGTAAAATGTTTTGGTTTTGCTTTTCTGTGCTTGTGACTTTAGTTCATTACCTAACATTCATATTTCAATAACTTTCCTGTCCCAATAATTTTAATGAAATTATACTAATGAAAGTCAATGAAAATCTCCACTTGGGTCAAATCTAATGGAAATGTGTCACTCCCCATCTTAAATTTCCTCTCAATAATGTTAGAGAGAAAAGTCTCAGAATCAGGAAAAAAGCCGTCTGAGTTATGAATGAGTTGATTTAGGGATCATCAAATGTGTGTAATGAAGGAAAGTAACAGAGATGACTCAAGGATTTTGGCTTTGGTGACTGAGAGCATAATGATGCCTTAAATGAAGCTAAAACATAAATAGAAAAAAACCAGACTTATTTAAAAAGAATAATTAGCTTGTTTTTAGGTATGCTGAGTAAATTGGAAACAGGCCTTTTTCTCAGAAGGAATAGCAAGATACAAATATCTACTCAAGAATGGAGAGCAAAGAATAAATGAAATAAAATGAAGTCAAGGGGTACAATGAAAAAAATGATGACTCTGGAAGGATACTGAGGTGGAGATGGTAAGAGGAAGCAGTGAAAAGAATTGGAAGAGTGACAAGAGAGTTAAAAAAAAATCAGGAAAAATAAGTGCCCTACATCAAAGAAATGGAACCCTGAATAATGAGAAAATGTGCAAATAGCAAATGATTTGAAGACTGGGGTTTTTGCATGCAATGATTAGAGCTTGATTTTGGCTATATGAGAGCAGTTTCTTTCAAAGTTAGAGAGCAAGTCAGTGAGTAAGTGTAAACAAAAGATTTGGATGTTCCCTTTAAGAATATTTGAAAGTGAGGTACATGGGAATTGGATAAGGCTCTGGATTTAGGGGAGATCAGGATGGAAGGAAGGTTGTGTTTGGTTACCATTTTAATCTGAGGAATACAAACACATAATAACAAACAAAAATCCCCTGATTTTAACGTTTTAAGTCTCACTCTCCAAAGTTAAGCTATTTTCAATATTTTTGCTCTGGTGGAAACCTCCATATTCAGACCATATGCTGCTACTTCTATTCTTTAACTGTCACCATAATGCAAAAGAGACAAGTCTTTAGCTCACTTAAATACTAATACTTCCTTTCCCTTTAAATTTTTGATGTTGACTTTATGAATTGTACATATTTTCTTATTTCTTTATCACAATTCCACAGTATCTCTTGAGTCCCAGCTTGATAAGAGAATGATATTGAACCACTAAATTTTTCGTTCAGCTTTCCTCCTTGCTTCCATCTTCCAAATTTATCAGCTTTACTTTTACACTGGTAATGGTATTTACATATATATTCTATCCTACAATCAGTGTAAAATCTTCTATGCTTTCTCCATAGGAAATGTGAAAGCTCCCATTTCTCTTTCCTAGCATGAACTATTAAGACTCAAAAGGATGTTTCTTGTATCAAGAGCAAATGGATTTCTTTTCTTTTACCTCATCAATTACTTAAACTAATGGAACATTTTAGTTTTTTTCCTAACTGGGCCATTAATTTCTTTTTTTTTTTTTTTTAAATATTCCCTAATGATAATGCCCTCAAGGCATTTCTTTTTTTTTTTTTATTATAATAGTTTATTTTCAAATTGGTTTACATATAACACCCAGTGTTCATCCCAACATGTGCCCTTTTTAATGCCCATCACCCCCTCTCCCCCCTCCCTCATCCCCCTTACCCTCAGTTTTTTCTTAGTCTTTGAGAGTCTCTTATGTTTTATCTCCCTCCCTCTCTGTGTCTTTTTTTCCTTTCCCCTCTTCCCCTCCCCCTGGTTTTTGCTTAGTTTCACAAAGTCCACCTATTTGTGGAAACATATGGTATCTGTCTTTTTCTGACTGACTTATTTCACTTAACATAATACCCTCCAGTTCCATCCATGTTGCTACACATGGCCAGATTTCATTTTTTCTCATTGCCACGTAGTAGTCCATTGTATATAAGTACCATAACTTCTTTATCCATTCGTCAGTTGATGGGCACTTGGTCTCTTTCCATGATTTGGCTATTGTCGAAAGTGCTGCTATGAACATTGGGGTACACGTGCTCCTATGCATCAGCATTCCAGTGTCTCTTGGATAGATTCCTAGCAGGGCTGTTGCTGGGTCATAGGGTAGCTCTATTTTCATTTTTTGAGGAACCTCCACACCGTTTTCCAGAGTGGCTGCACCAGTTTGCATTCCCACCAACAGTGTAGGAGGGTGCCTACTTCTCCACATCCTCGCCAGCATCTATTGTTTCCTGATTTGTTCATTTTAGCCACTCTGGTGTGAGGTGGTATCTCAGTGTGGTTTTGATTTGTATTTCCCTGATGATGAGTGACATTGAGCATCGTTTCATGTCTCTGTTGGCCATCTGAATGTCCCCTTTGGAGAAGTGTCTATTCATATCTTCCGATGGGCCATTAATTTCTTATAGAAAATTTACCCTTGAGTTCCTATTGGTATTTCTTTTCTACTATTTGTCTTTTAAACTTTTATTAAATATTAATCATATCAAAATATTTATAAAAATCAAATATTAAATGCAAATTAAACTTCATGTTTAAAGTTACATATTTCTGCTTATGCATTTTTTCTGGTTATATATTTTAATATGTCATGAAATATTTTATAAATTTTAATATAATTTATAATAAACTTGTTTATAGTTATTAATATTAAAACTAAAGTTAAATATAAAAACTAAAGATTTTATAAACATTTCGTATCTATACACATATTAAATACAGTAAGTTTTCAAGATTATCAATAATGTAAACATTCATGTATCTATCCACTATTTAAAAAGATACAACATTACCATTAACGTTGTAATCCCCTTTGACGACTTCCATATCACTTTCGCCTTTCCTCCAGCTTCAAAGGAAACCACTTATATAAATTTAATATTTATCGTCCCTTTCCCTTTTGTAGATGTTTAACGTATATATATTTGAATCCCCAAAATAGATTGCTTAATTTTGCATGTTTGGGATATTTATATAAATTAAATATTAACTCTCTGTGAATTATTTGAAAACTTTTACATTCAAAATTTTGTTTCTGAACTTACAATCATAGTTTTTTTTGCTGAAAATCATCCTGTATATTGTTATATAATATTCCATTTTTAAGACTATACCCAATATATATAATCAGTGTTCCATTTATAGATAGGCAGGCAGTTTTTGATTGCTTTTGTTTTTTATGAATTTTCTTGCACATCAATCTGGTACATATTTACAAGTGTTTAGTGGTGGTATATATCCAGAACAAGAATTACTGGATCATAGAGTATGCATATATGCATTTTGGGTAGACACAAAATGCTATCTCAATTAATTGTACTAATGTATACTCCCATCAGAAGTATTTGTTTCTGTTGCTCCAGACCCCTGAAAAAATATTTGTCTATTTAGGTCTCCCCATTTTTTAATTGGATTGTCTAAATTTTTGCTGTTGAGTTGTATGAGTTCTTTATATATTTTGGATGTTAACCCCTTAACAGATATATGATTTGCACATATTTTCTCCCATTCTGTAGGTTGCCTTTTCATTTTGTTGATGGTTCCCTTTGCTGTGCAGGAGATTTTTAATTTGATACAGTCCCATTACTTATTTTTGCTTTTGAAGTCAGATCCAGAAATCATTGCCAACATTAAGAAGCTTACTACCTATGTTTTCTTCTAGGAGTTTTATGGTTTCTGTTCTTACATTCAAGTTTTTAATCCACTTTCAGTTAAATTTTATCTATGGTGTAAGATAGTAGTCTAGTTTAATTCTTTTGCATGTGCCTGTCCAGTTTCCCCAACACCATTTATTTAAGAAACTATCCTTTTTCATTTTATATTCTTGCCTCATTTGTTATAAGCTGATTAACCCTGTATAGGTGAATTTATTTTTGAATTCTCTGTTCCATTGATCTATGTGTTTCTTTTTATGCCAATAATATACCATTTTGATTATTACGGTTTTATAATATAGTTGAAAATTAAAAAGTGTGATGCCTCCAGCTTTGTTTTTTCTCAAGTTCAATTTAGCTATTTGGGGTCTTTTATGGTTCCATACAAATTTTAAGATTGTTCTATTTCTATGAAAAATGACATTGGACTTTGATAGGGGTTGCATTGAATCAGTGGATTGCTGTGGGTAGTATGGACATTTTAACAATCCTTTTCCAATCCATGAGCCTGGGATACCTTAATACATATATTTGTTTAGTCTTACAATTTCTTTCATTAGTGTCTTAAGGTTTTCAGTATATAAGTCTTTTACCTCTTTGGTTTAATTTAGTCCTATTTTATTCTTTTTGCTGCAGTTATAAATGGGATTGTTTCCTTATTTCATTTTCCGCTAATTGATTATTAGTGTATAGAAATATAACATATTTCTTTATTTTGATCTTGTATCTTGCAACTTTACTGAATTCATTTATTCTAATTGTTTTTGGTGAAGTCTTAAGGATTGTCTGTGTATAAAGTCATGTAAATAATGACAGTTTTACATCTTCTTTTATATTTTGGTTGACTTTTATTTCTTTCCTAATTGCGGTAGCTAGGACTTTCAATATTATGTTAAATAAAAGTAGCAAGAGTGGACATCTTTGTCTTGTTCTTGATCTTACAGGAAAAGTTTTCAGCTTTTCTTCATTGAGTATGATGTTAGCTCTGGGTTTGTCATATATGGCCTTTATTATGTTTAGCCATGTTCTATTGCACCCACTTTGTTGAGAGTTTTAATCATAAATGAAGGTTGAATTTTGTAAAATGCTTATTCTGCCTCTATTGAGATGATCATATGTTTTTTTATCCTTCATCAATGTGGTATATCACATTGATTGATTTGTGAATGTTGAACCATCCTTGAATCTCTGGAATAAATACCACTTGATCATGATGTATGATTCTTTTATTGTACTTTTGAATTCAGTTTGCTAATGCTTCATTGAGGATTTTTGTATCTGTGTTTATCAGGGATATTGGCCTGTAACTAACTTTTTTTTTTTTTTTTGGTGTCTTTGTCTGATTTTGATATTGGGTCTTGCTGCCCTTGTGATGAGGTTTGTTATTATTTTTTTTTAAATCTTTTTGGTATTAGTTGTTATGTCTTCTTTTTCATTTATTATTATGCTGACTTGGATCTTTTTTATTAGGTTAGTCTAGCTAAGGGTTTATCCGTTTTGTTTATCTTTTTGAAGTACCAACTCTTAGTTTGGTTAATCTTTCCTATTGTTTTCTGTTCTCTATTTTACTTGTTTCTACTCTAATCTTTATTATTTTCTTTATTCTTCTAACTTCAAGTTCTGTGTGTTTCTTTTCCTTGTTTCTTAGGGTGGAGAATTAGATTATTTATTTGGATCCTTCTTGTTTCTTTTTTTATTTTTTTCATGTTTATTTATTTATTTTGAGAGAGAGCAAGAAAGAGAGAGTGAGCACAAGCAGGGGACATGAAGAGAGAGAAGGAGACGAGAGAATTCCAAGCAAGCTCCACACTGTCAGTGTAGAGCCTGATACAGGGCTTGATCTTATGAAGCGTGAGATCATGACCTGAGCTGAAATCAAGAGCCAGACGCTTACTCACTGCACCACCTACGTGCCCCCTGGATTTTGTTTCTTAATGTAGAAATCGATTGCTCTGAAGTTTGTTTTAAAACTGATTTTGGTACATCTAATAAGTTGTGGAATATAGTCTTTCCATTTTCATTTGTCTCAAGAAACTCTTTTGTTTTTTAATTTATTATTTGGGAAAGTTAATTTCTTTGTATTTGTGAATTTTCCAGTTTTCTAGTTTCATGCAACTGTCTGTAGTCAGAGAAGATACTTAGTATGATTTCATTTTTGAGTTTGCTAAGACTTGTTTTATGGCCTAATATATGGTTTTACCTAGAAAATAATCCTTGTGTGCTTCTTCTGCATGATTAAGTCTGCTGTTAAAACCTTTTGATTTCTTCAATTCACTTATTGCATTTTTCATGGCTTGGATTTCTGTTTCTGTTTGATTTTCTTTCTTTCTTTTGATGGCTTTTATTTCTTTTTCAAATGTCTCATTTTGTTCATGCGTTGTTTTTTTTTTTTTTTTAATTTTGTTTAGTTTTCTGTCTCTGTGGTCTTGTAGTTTACTAAACTTCCTTTGGAAGATTATTCTAAATCATTTAACAGTTCATATGTCTCTATTTCTTTAGAGTCCATTATTGGTGCTTTATTAGTTTCTTTGATGGTAAATTATTTACTTATTTTTTTTAATTATTCTTGATTCCTTATGTTGGTTTCTGTGCATTCGAGTATCAGGCTCCTCTTCCAGAGCTTATAGATTTGCTTTGGCCGAGATAGATCATCACCAGTCAGCTCAGCTTGGGTTACTGGTTATGTGATGGTAATATCTTTGGGCAGGTAGAGTCTGCTGCTATGGTTCATTTCGAAGCAAGGAACTATTTGAGCTCTGAAATCAGGGATGGGACTTGTGCCACTGGCTGAGAATAGTTGAATAGGGGTATTGGCTTGGTTCCCTACCTAAGTGAGGGTTCAGGATGTGCTACACAGTTGCCTGGATTCTCTGGTCACACTTCCTAGATGGTCAGGAATGGGTACTTTTCAGGAATAGACAGGGCTATGAATTAGCTTTCCTGCCCTGTCATGGCAGCAAGATGGGACCCAGTACCTGTAACTTGTTTGGGTAGTTGAATCCTGCAAGACTGTATATTGAATTCCTGGTCCGATGGATCCATTGGTTTTACTCTGCAGATGGGGTACACAACAAACCATGCCCTCTTTTCAAGTGCCACTGTAAGCAGAGCTGTTGGTTGAGATATGCTGCTCATTATGTGCTGTGGTTAGGTTCCCTGATTTTGTAGGCTGATGGCTATGTTTAGCAATGGGCTAGGCTATGAATTAGTGTCTCTGCCTGTGCGCACCAGGGAAAAGCAGCTCCAAAACTGGTAAGTCTCTTTGTTGTCTTATCTCAAGTCCAACTGTGCTCCAAGGTCCCTGGCTGAACAGACCACTGGCTTTGCTCTGTGGGCACAGCTCTTCTTGCCTACCTCTCTACTCCCCATGTTGGTGGTTTTACAGCTTCCAGGTGTTCTCGCCAGACTTTCTGGTTAGATGCAACCCAGGAGTCACAGGGTTGGGGCTCTTTCACCTTAGTTGGTTTGAGAGGTAGGTGTCACTCCAGGCAAGTCCCCAAATTTTTCTAGTAGGCTTTGCAGTTGGCAGGTGCTAGGAGCTACCCTCAGCCTTGGGTATAAATTAATCCCCCTGCTTGTATGTACCAGGAGTACCCTTCACACATGTGCTGGCTTTGCTCTGGGAGATGATCAACTCCACCAGCCCATATCTCAGTTTGAGCATTGCTGGGCTAAATAGCTTCCCAGTGCTCTTACCAGGCTTTCTGGTCATAAAGGCCAGGAAACACTCTTCCCAGTGGATGAGGCTATGACTCAGCTGCTTGCCTGGTTATAGGCAAACCAGGCTCTATGGCTGCCAAACTCCTTGATAGAGGAGTCAAATTAGGCAGATCTGCACCCCAACTAGTTGCCTGGTCAGAGTGCACTATTGACTTCGTTTTGCTAATGCGCAAAGCTGCAGTTGGGATTACTACTTGGGTATTGAGGGTATAAACTTTTCTTTTCTAAATTTTCTTTTTTTGAATATAGATGACACACAATGTTACATTAGTTTCAGATGTACAACATAATGATTCAACAAGTTTATACATTATGTTGTGCTCAGTACAAGTGTAGCTACCATCTGTCACCATACTTTGACTCTCTATTGGCTATTGAATATTACTGACTATATTCTTTGTTGTGCCTTTTATTCCTGTCATTTATTCATTCCATACCTGGAAGCCTATATCTCCCACTCCTCTTCACTCATTTTGCCTATCTCACCACCTCACTCCCCTGTGACATCCATCAGTTTGTTCTCGGTATTTATAGGTCTGATTCTGCTTTTGGTTTGTTTGTGTATTCATTTGTTATTTTAGATTCCATATATGAGTGAAATCATATGGTATTTGTCTTTCTCATTATGACTCATTTTACTTAGCGTAATACCCTCTGGGTCCGTCCATATCATCACAAATGGCACAATCTCATCCTTTCTTATGGCTGCATAATATGCCACAGTGTGCATATGTGTGTGTGTGTGTACATACATACCATATCTTCCTCATCCATCCATCTTCCTCATCCATCCATCTTTCAGTGGACATTTATGTTGTTTCCATATCTTTCAAAAGAGCATTTTCACAAGATGCTGCCTCACTGAGACCACTCAGTGTAACAAAACTCCCAACAGAAAGAGTTCTAAGTAAGTTTTTTCAGTGATTATTTCCAGTAACTCAAAATAATATATATATATTTCCTGCGCAAATATAAAACAAGCAATGTACAATGTAAATAAACAGTTATTTGCTTATAAGGAAGTCTCTGGGGTGACTTTGTAGTACACAGGTTTTTTTCAACACATTCTCACCCTCACTTAATTCTTGTTCACCCTCTTCCCATGACCTCCATGGCCTGCCAAACCAGGATGACCAATCACCTGCCTCCCCCCACATTGTTCTATTTCTGTCTCTTGTCTCTCTTTCCATTCCTCATAGCTGTAAAGCTCTGCCAAGTGTTAGGGTACCAGTGAAATCAAATACATTGACTTTCAGGTGGGAACAGTTTATTTAATCCTTCTGAATATTTGCATATGAAAACATCTATCAGGTGAAATTTAGGAGTATGCGCCAATCAATAATGAATAAAGCATTTCTGAAAGTTTGGTCGTGAGGAGGAGGCCATTCAGTATGTGCCTTAAAAGTCATGATTTGGGTAATTTCTCCTCTTAATACACAATTGTCCTGCTATTTTCTGATGAAGAACAGACTTAGTGTGTGCTATAACACACTGAACATGTAGAAACACTGACTGTTAAGATGCAGCAAAAGGAAAATTTATACTTAGCTCTGTGAAGCATTATACAATGATACCAGCACATTAAGGATTAACCATTGATCGACCTTATCATTTGGTTGAGTATGTAATACTTGAGTTTTAAACTGTAAATCAAATTATAATAATAACATATACTTCTTTCGTGACCTGAGATAGCAGTCTAGATACTCAATTACTTACAAAGGAATTTATTCCCATCCAGTTGAATGTTTTGCTCTCTGAAGTTTTAATAGCTCTAGAAAAAGCATGAGGAAGAGGCCCAAATAAATATTTTGTTGATGATAGAAGGAAAAAGGTGAAGGAGGAAGGAGGGGAGGAGAATGTTTACCTTGTTGGCCCTGTTTTGGTTAACGAGTGATGGAGCTGTTTGTTGCCGTGCAAGTGTTGTGCATATCAGTTTTAAATGATATAGTAAACATACAATTCCCTTTAGCATAACTAAATATGTTACATGTGCTTGGAGATAGCCTTAGATTCCTCTTTATTTATAACTTGTGTGAATTGTAACCAACTACAATTTAATAGTTAATATATTAAAGTCATAGTTCTTTACTTAACTTGGAACTATAGGTTTTGTCAGGAAATTGAATCACATAGTGTCCAAATTTTTAAAACATTTATACATAATAAATTTTTCCTGATTAAAACAATGAGAAACACTAAAGTCATCACTAATAATGACAGTGATTCAGTGAAGGGCAGGCTTTCCTTGTGAATCTAGGTCAAAGTAAAATATTGACTCTTACCTTCAAAAATAGGCTGCTATCACTGGGGTAACATTTGAAGAAACTTTATTTCAATAGCACTTTAGCTATTCAGTGGAAATTACACAGGTGAGATGACTGTGTGTGTGTGTATGGTACAACAATGACTTAATATTATATGTGACATAGAGGGTTAAGACAGTGTCCCTGAAGGTCAACTAGCTTCATAGCTTTGGGCAATAAGCAGGTAAACATTAGCTATTTCATATGTATGTATATGTTATACATATACATTATATATATATATATATATATATATATACACACACACACACACACACACACATATTGCTTAAATATGTGTGTCCATGTGTTTATGCATATATACCTGTGTTCTATTTAGGTTTTATATAACCTAAATAACACAGATTCTATATAATAAAATCTAAAAATAATATACTTAGATTACATAGATTATTTTATTTGGTTCTATCTTAACCAATGAATGAAGTATATAAATTGGATTTGGTATGTTGTGATATATTTCTTATGGCACAGCTTTTAATGCTTTGATAAATGATATTATATACTTTCAACCACTTTTAATTATCCCTAATAACCCCAAAAGGTTTAAAAGTGTTTTCAACTCTATTCAAAGTGGCTTTCTGGCTATTAAAGGCTGAGTGCTTCTGGCTGAGAGGCATCTTTGCTGCTAACATGGGTAATTATAGACATTCCTAAGGCTATTAAATCTGTAAGGCTATTAAAACATCTAATGTTTCTTAGCTTTGATTATAAGATATCTGAAATTGCCTGGCTGGATTAGGAGTTTCTTATAGTAAGCATTTAGGTCATAAGATTTCTAGACCAAGTCTTATCTATGTTCTATGATGTAAAACTACATTTCATCTACTCCATAAACATTAGCTACTACCTAGTGTTTGAAGATTTAATGTGTCTTCCCATGCTGTATTTAAGTTCCTTATTTATGCAACATTTCTGTAGATAATTAAAAATTAAATCTTGTGCTTAGATTGCATTACATATGAAATTCTGTACTGTGGGTAAAACTGAACGTATACTGGGCATTGACACTGACATAAACAAATATAAATATATAAAGTAAGGGATAATATTTTAAACTGTAATGACCTTAGAGATAATCTTGACCAAACCTCTAATATTTTAGTTGATAAGCTGAGGCAGATAGAGTTTATATGATTTATACTGTCACACACCAGATTATTGGCAATATCGAAGCTATATGGAGCTAGGGCTGCCAATTCTCAATAGAGAATAATAGGCCATTATGTTAATATAATCCACTCTTTGTAAAATAGGAAGCTCTCCCAGTTTTATTTTCTCCTAAGTAAATTTATTACAGTGGATGATTCAGTTGTTTGTGGGAATAAACCAAATGGTTGTTATTCATATAGAATACAAATAAAAAATAATAATAATTCGTTTCTGACAGTTCCATCCTGTCACATTGCCTGAGTCTATTTTGGAGCACACTTTTTAAAGCATTCAGATCATCTCTCCCTAAAATACCTATACATGGAATGTTTCAGAAAGAGAATAATTTGGTATAAAATAGGGATGCATCCTTCATTAACTTCATTAGGTAAGGGCTTGAAAATGACTGGGTCCTTAACCTAAATTTCAATGACAGATATAATTGGCAAAAAATCAGATTTTATGTACTGGAAAATTCTAAAATCAGACAGCATTTTCAAACATTAGCTTTGTCCACTTTATCCCCTGAAGATAGCTGTTTACCTCACTGGATCTTAGTTTCTTCACCTGTAAAATGGGGACAATGATTGTAAAGCACATGCCACAGAAAATACCCAGTACATCAAGATGATATGGCATTTATTTACTTACCACAGGCCTCCATAAGTAGTTGTCAGATCCTGTAAGAAATGATCCTTGACTTTTTGAGACCCAGAACTAAATGAACACTAAATACCAAAGAACATCAGAAATGTTGATCATTCACAAGTTTTTGGAAAAGTGGTGCCTGGGTGGCTCTTTGAGTTCAGCGTCTGACTTCGGCTCAGGTCATAATCTCACAGCTTGTGAGCTTGAGCCCCATGTCAGGCTCTGTGCTGACAGCTCAGTGCCTGGAGCCTGCTTCAGATTTTGTGTCTCCTTCTCTCTCTCTCTCCCCGCCTGAAAAATAAATATTAAAAAAGATTTTAAGTTTCTGGGGAAAAAAAAGTAGTTTTAATTAAAATTAATATCAATTTGTGGCCATCCAGGAGATACGATGAAGTATAACTGTACATTATAATAAGCACATAACTCTATCAGGAATTGAGAAGAAAGAGAGTAAGGAAAATTAAAAACCAGTCTGCTATCCATATAAGAAAGAATGATTCACATTCTTTGCTCTAGAGAGGATCTAATTCAAACCAAAGGTCTCCAGTTGCTCTAGTCTCTATCTTGTATAACAGCACGGCTTTTTATTATTTCTTAAAACCTAGTTTGGAAACAAGTAGTTATATTTCCTACTTGGTTTTTGTTATCTCTTGTGCAAAACACCTCCCTCTGACTTTGACACTGTCATTGACACTGACATCAGTGCCTTTTCATGATCTTCTTACGTGTTTCCTAGTTTGTTTTGTCCTTAATCATGGTTCATCCTTTCCTGCATTTTTCAAGACATTTCTAACAAGTCTGACATTCAATTATTCATGTTAACAAAGCTGTATTGAAGAATGATACCAGGGAATAATAAAGGTTGTAGAGATCATAATAGAAAAAAATTAAAAACTAAGTGTCAAAACTTCCTATTACGACTGTGACAGTATAGTGGTAGTTAGATAAAATATACTTACTCACACAATGATACAAGACATCAGACAACAATAAGGGTGGCTAGTAATTGAAGGGCAGTTATCTTTGAAGAGAAGTAAGGTGTGTTTAGGTGAGTCTTGCATTCCTCACTTCTTTCCCCGAGGAAAGTTAAAGACTAAAAAGTTGAGACTAAAAAGAAGTAGCAGCTTAGAGCTTCTGGCTGTCTGATTGAAAGTAATTGGAGCTCAGGACTGCCAGAAAGTCAGAACCTAAGAATATAAGATGCTGGAAAGGCGGAAACTGCTGAAAATTGAGCTCTGTATTCTGTAAGCATTTTCCCCTTTTAAAGCATTTGCCAAACTCCAATCTGCCCAAATACCCAGGCAAGACATATAAAAAAGTATGTTACATACGGTGTTCATGGACTGGATGACATTCTATTGCTAAGATATCAGTTTTCCCACAATCAGTCTATAAACACAGTGCAATTCCAATAACTAGATTTTGTTTGTGGAAACTGACAAGCTGGTTTTTAAAATGTATGAAAATACCAAAGGCCAAGAATAGTCAAGGCTAGCTTGAAGAAGATTAACATTAAATATCTTATACTACCAGATATGAAGATTTATTATAAAGCTTCAATGATTCAGAAGTGTAATACTGGCTCAGAGATAAGCAGACCAACTGACCAGAATAGAGAATCCAGAAGCAGACCCACACTTATATTGCATTGCAATACAGTAAAGAAAAGATGATCTTTTAAATGATGTTGCCTCAGTTGGGTGTACTGATGGGGAAAAAAATAAAACTTAACACCTACCTCTCATCATTCACAAAATCATTTTTAGGTGTATCATAATCATAAAAGTCAAAGTAAAAGCAATAGAGCTTCTAGAAGGTAATGTAAGACAATATCCTCATGATTTTGGAGTAGACAGTGGTTTCATAAAAAGCATTAAAAATACTAATCAAAAAGAAAAAAGACTCACCAATTGCATTATTAAAATTGAGAACTTCCATTCATAAAAAGACATTTTAGTATAAATACTGCCAAAGTGAGCGCTAAAAACACATTTAATTTTTTTAATATAATTTATTGTCAAGTCGGCTAACATACAATGTATACAGTGTGCTCTTGGTTTTGGTGGTAGATTCCTGTGATTCATTGCTTACATACAATACCCAGTGCTCTTCCCAACAAATGCCGTTCTCAATGCTCATCACTCATTTTCCCCTCTCCCCCATCTCCCCCCATCAACCCTTAGTTTGTTCTCTGTATTTAAGAGTCTATATGGTTTGCCTCCTTTTTGAAATTATTTTTTCTCCTTCCCTTCCCTCCCTGTTCTTCTGTTAAGTTTCTCAAGTTTCACATATGAGTGAAAACATGATATCTGTCTTTCTCTGACTGACATATTTCACCTAGCATAATAGTTCTATCCACATTGTTACAAATGGCAGGATTTCATTGTTAGTCATTGCCAAGTAGTATTCCATTGTGTATATAAACCACATCTTCTTATCCATTCATCAGTTGATGGAGATTTGGACTCTTTCCATAATTTGGCTATTGTTGAAAGTGCTGCTATAAACATTGGGGTGCATGTGCCTCTATGAATCAGCACTCCTGTATCCCTTGGATAAATTCCTAGCAGTGCTACTGCTGAGTTGTAGGGTAGTTCTATTTTTTTTTTTTTCAAGAAACTTCCACACTGTTTTCCAGAGTGGCCGTACCAGTTTGCATTCCTACCAACAGCGCAAGAAGGTTTCTGCTTCTCCACATCTTTGCCAGCATCTGTTGTTTCCTGAGTTTTAATTATAGCCACTCTGACCAGTGTGAGGTGGTATCTCAGTGTGGTTTTGATTTGTATTTCCCTGATGATGGGGGATGTTGAGCATCTTCTCATCCTCATCTGTTGGCCATCTGGATGTCTTTTTTTTGAAAAGTGTCTATTCATGTCTTCTGCCCATTTCTTCACTGGATTATTTGTTTTTCTGGTGTTGAGTTTGGTTAAGTTCTTTACAAATTTTGGATACTAACCCTTTATCTCATATGTAATTTGCAAATATCTTCTCCCATTCTGTTGCTTGCCTTTTAATTTTATTGATTGTTTCCTTTACTGTGCAGAAGACTTTTATCTTGATTAGGTCCCAAAAGTTCATTTTTGTTTTTATTTCTCTTGCCTTCGGAGACATATCTAGCAAGAAATTGCTGTGTCTGAGGTCAAAGCGGTTGTTGCCTGTTTGCTCCTCTAGGGTTTTCATGTTTTCCTGTCTGACATTTATTTCATTCATCCATTTTGAGTTTATTTTTGTGTATGGTGTAAGAAAGTGGTCCAGTTTCGTTTTTGTGCATGTTGCTGTCCGGTTCTCCCAGCACCATTTGTTAAAGAGACTTTTTTCCATTGGATACTCTTTCCTGCTTTGTCAAAGATTAGTTGGCCATACGTTTGTGGGTCCAATTATGGGTTCTCTATTCCATTCCATTGGTCTTTGTGTCTGTTTTTGTGCCAATACCATACTGTCTTGATGATTAAGACTTTGTAGTAGAGGCTACAGTCCAGGATTGTGATGTCTTCTGCTTTGCTTTTCTTTTTCAACATTACTTTGGCTATTCTGGGTCTTTTATTTCCATACAAATTTTAGGATTGTTTGTTCTAGCTTTGAGAATACTGATGCAATTTTGCCTGGGGTTGCATTGAGTGTATAGATTGCTAAAAACACATTTTAAAAGAATGAAAATGCAAGCCACAGAGTGGAAGATATTTGCAATATGTCAGTCCAATATAGAACTGATATCCAGGCATTAAAAGAACTTTTGCAAATCAAGAGGGAAAGAATTGACAATGCAAACTGAAATTTAGATAAAATATGTAAATAAGGACTTCACTAAAGAGAATACAATGGAGTAAATGTTTGTATCCCCCTCACAATTTATATTTTGAGGCCCTCAACCCTCAATGTGACTATATTTGAAGATATGCCCTATAGGGAGGTAATTAAAGTTAAATGAAGTCATAAGGGTAGGGCTTTAATCCATTAGGATTAGTGTCCTCATTAGAAGAAACACCATAGCTCTTTTTTTTTTTAATGTTTATCTTTATTTGAGAAAGAGAGAGAGGGCACAAGTAGGGGAGTGACAGAGAGAGAGGGAGACAGAATCCCAAGCAGGCTCCAGGGTCTGAGCTGTCAGCACAGAGTCTGACATGGGGCTCCAAGTCACCAGCTGTGAGATCATGACCTGAGCCAAAGTCATGGATACTTGAGTGACTGAGCCACCTAGGTGCCCCAAAACACCATACATCTTTTTAAGGGAACAATGAGAAGGCTGCTATCTGCAAGCCAGGAAGGGAGTCCTTGCCAGTAACTGATCATAGAGGTACCATGAACACTAAATACCAAAGAACACCAGAAATATTTATGACAGCCTCCAGAACTGTAAGAAAACAAATTTCTATTGTTTAAACCACCCAATCTGTGGTATTTTATTATGGTAAACCAAGCTGACTAATACAGAGGATATCCATATGCCCAATAAGCTTATATAGAGAAATGCTGGACAGCGTTAGTCATGAGTGAAATGCAAATTAAAAACACAATGAAATATCATTGCATACTGACCAAAACATGGAGGAAAAAATTAAAATACAAAATGTTAGAAAAGGATATGAAGAATTTTTCTCCTTTTTCTTAAATGTTTATTTTGAGAGAGAGTATGTGTGTGCATGCAGGAGTGGGGCATAGAGAGTGGTAAAGACAGAGAATCCCAAGCAGTTGCTTTGCTGTCAGCACAGAGCATGATGCAGGGCTCATCTCGCAAATCGTGAGATCATGGCCTGAGTGAAAATCAGTAGTCAAACACTTAACTGAATGAGCCACTGAGGTGCCTTATGGATATGAAGAAATTTAATTCTTGACTACTGCTGGTGCGACCTTAATTGGTTCAGCCACTTTAGAAAAAGTGTTTTCCAGTGTGTATAAAGCTGAAAAAGGTACCCAAGATAAATGAGTATATATGACCGTTAAAATACATGAAGTCTCAATGTAACATAAAAAAAAAACAGTGATTTACTTTTGGTACTATTATGAACGTAGTGAATCCAGTAAGAGACAACTATAATTTATTTGTCAGATGCATGCCTTTTCTTAATTTAATGCCCTAGTATTATGGTCATCAAATGACTAACATAAACCAGATTTCACTAATTTTTTTTCATTCACCCAATTATATTTCTAGACCTTCACAGCTATGATCCTTATTTCTGCAACTTACAGAATCATTTTCAAAATTGATGAATTTGAGCAACATGTACACAAACAGATGGGCATAGAAGAGGTAAGTGACACCCAACAAAGCAAAAAGTGGATGAGGCTGTAGGTGGACTGTCACCAAGACAAGAATTTTTAAGCTTACAAAATAAGATGCGTAGGGTGACTCAGAGAGGTCCATGTCACTTGGGTAAAGAAGCCAGGCAATATTATAAGAGCCTTCATCTCTTGTATAGCTTTGTCACCTTTAAGAGGCCAATGGTAGGTTAAGAAACCAAAGAATCCTAAAAGTTTTAGGAACCCAGGGACACATTCATATTCACAGTGGTTACAAAACAGTTACATAAAATTCTTACAGTGGCTTATAAATAAATTCTCATAGAAACTGAAACATTCAGACATGGCCAAATTATTGGCTAGAAAGCCAAATTATTGGCTAGATTGAAACTAAACAAAGGAATTTTGTATTTCTGATGTTTAATGGCTCAGGCCAAGATACCCAGATGCTTAAAATTTAGAATTGTGTAAACTGTGTCAGTGGAAGAGAATTCTTAATCTCAACTGATGTTTACTTCTTTCTCCTCAATGGTGCTTGAATGTATACTACCAATAAATATCTCAATATCTATCTATCCCTATCTCTTCTCCGCTCCTCTAATTTAATTTTCATATCAAACTAAATGCCCTTTGGATTGATTCTCTTTAAATACGTTAATATATTGAAATATGTTAAAGTCAAGTTTTGCAAGCTCAATGTCTGTCTCTTTTAGGTGACTGGTGTGACCCATTGTATGTTGATGTTGAAAATTAAGTGTCTATTTTTCAAATTTTAAAGGAAAATATTCCCCATATATTGACTGCATTAAGTAAATATATAAGCAAGGACCACTAAGATTTGAAGAGGTTTTTTTTCCCCTCTCTGAACAAGAAGGTCTGTAAAATTGTTCCTACAGGGGAGGGAGGAAAAAAAGGTGTTTTGAAGCAGGTAGGTATTTCTTGAAGAATTAAAATTCATACTTGCATTAATACTTTGAATAGTTCACCGATAAACATTCATAAAAGATTTTATGCACTAGGCATTAAGAACACGGAGATGCAGAGTGTAGGCATGCTCTTTATGAGTACTTACAGCCTATAGGGGAAATGGAAAAATAATCACATGTCTCAGTTCCAAATTTATTGACTGTGTAGTAAGAGATAAATCCAACTTTATGTAATAAATATTATGCCAGAGAAATGAACAGATATATACATGAACATAAGGAAGTTCGATTTCCTTCTCTAGCCTAAGGATGGAAAGAGCATTCAAACCAGTAACAATAGAAAACTCAAAGATACAGGAAAGAGAAAGAGGAAAGATATTTGATAGAGTAATTTCTCTAAGCAGACTAAGCTGAAAATTTGTTTAGTAAATGACTGAGGTGGAGAGGCAGGGATATGAATATTGGTGTATCTCTACACAGAATTTGTAGGTTGGTGGTAAAGATCATAATATAGGGGATTTGATAGCTTGTATAATTTTGGAAACCAGGAGGTAACATTCTGTAAGTGAAAGGAAGCTGTAATTGGGTAATAGAGGAGAGCCCAGGTGAATTTGAAAATCAGGGATTTATGTCATAACCAATATAGAGAACTGAATATATTTCTCCATCAACATTCAGCAGTCCAGATCAAGAGAACAAAGGGTTAAATTATCCAGTGTTGGAATTGTACAAGTCATGTATGATGGAAGAACCAAGGGGAGGGAGGATGATGGCATTGCTGGAACATGTGATAGAGAATAGAAGAGAAGAAAGCAATTAGAAAGGAGCAATGAGATTTGGAGGAGATTTGGGAAGTGAGAGAGAGCATGTGTATATATGTTTGTATGTATGTATGGGGTGGTGAGATGAAGAGACTGGAGGGCATAATGAGCTGGAAGAACCATGTCTTGCATTTAAGTGAATTTTGGCACAAATGAAAATAGAAATAGATAGACCACTAGAAACATTGACAACATTCTGCAATTGAGAAATAACTGTAAAATTGCAGACATAGACCCTGAAGACGTAGGGTCATTGGTCCTCTTACATTGAAGTCAGGGGTCCAATATGGCCCAGTAATACTCAGCATAGGACTTGAAAGGAGATCAATGGATAATGCCTGATTGGAAAGTCTTAAAGAGGTATTAAGGAGTTCAGCAATAGAGACAAGGATTGTGAATTACCATTGAGTATTACAACTGATTCTACCCTGGGATTCAGTCTAGCTGTCTATAAAACTAATGGTCCAGAAACTCTTCTCCCTATCTCTCTGGTTTCTATTTGTAATAGTTGCTATCAATGAGGATTTTGTTTTCTTGCAGAAAAGGGAAAAGATAGACAGTTGTCACACTTCTGGAAGAAAATAAAAAACGTAATGTGACTCCAATGATGATATTTAATACCTTTAAAATTTTGTTAATTTTATGAGAGAAGGTAACTCGGGGAGGGAGGAAATGGACCTAGTAGAGCCCTATTGGAAACCTAGATAACCTTATCAGGTCTAGAGTGGCAATAGTTGTGTTAATTGGCCCTGACTTAATTTTAGCAGATCTCTGACATTTCCTGGAGAGGAATAAACTGCTTGTTGGAGGGTGGACTTTTGAGAGGGTTTCTGTCCTGCTAAGACGAATTTGGGAGTCACTATTATAAAAAAATCCAGAAATAGCAAAATCAAAATCACCAAAACAATAAATAGTATTTAATAAGAGCTTATTATGCATAGAAAAATATTTCATGAAATGGGAGCTTCCAAATTCAAAGAATAATAGGATATGAAGGTCAAGGGCATGAAATTACAGGATGGCTTATAAAGTAAAAATGAGTAAGTTGTTAACCTTTACAGTGATTGGTTATTACAGTGGGGGTTTCTAGATGGCAGGGGATTGGTTAAAAATGATTATCTCTATCACTTTTAGGAAGATGATATAAATTTCTTTTATGTTGTCAGAAGCATTTATAAGAAATAATCTAAGTTTCTCTTACGTTCATGAAATAAACTAGATTTAGTTTTGCTGATGTGACCTAAATGTTTTTGTCCGCTCAGGGAATTCTCAATTCTGGTCTCCATTTGGTATTTAATTTTAACACTGTCAAGTAAATTTTTGGTAGTAATATATTCACACTTGTACTCACATAAAATGAAACAGAACCATACCACATTTATATCTGTTTACATAATTTATATTTTACGGTACATCTGAATTCACAATTCAGCTAATTATTTAGAACAGTATAGATGTTTAATTTCCTGAATGTATTTTTAACATATTAAACTTATGTTGCTATCATTACAAATTTCTGATTAGGAGGAATTTTTATATTATTATTACCTGAGAAGCCCAGGTTAACCTCACCATTTTTATAACCAAGACCATGAGATTCACCATGAGAATGCTGGTGGGCAGAGCTATATTAGTACACATAGCAGAAAGCTGTCTAAAAAATTTCTTCTCCCGTTTGGGAATATATTAGTTACTTCTTACTACTGTAACAAATTACCACAAATTTACTGATATAACATAATTATATAAATTTATTATCTCAGAGTAAGGATGGTAGTAAATCGTAAAATCAAGATGTTGACAAGACTGTATTCCTTCTGGAACATGTAGGGAAGAATCCATTTCCTTACCTTTTTCAGCTTCTAGAAATTAGCTGCATTCCTTGATTAATGGCCCCTTCCTCTATCTTCAAAGCTTCTACCTTCAAAGCATCTTTATTTTGCTTTTAATAATTTATTGTCAAATTGGTTTCCATGTAACACCCAGTGCTCATCTCAACAAGTGCCCTCCTCAATGCCTGTCACCCACTCTCCACTCTCCCATAGCATCTTTAAATCTTCCCCCACCTTTTTTTTTAGGATTTTATTTTTAAGTAATTCTACACCCAATACTGAGTTTAGACTTACAACCCCAAGATCAGAAGTGTTGCATGCTCCGCTGACTGAGCCAGTCACGTGCCCCAAATATTTCCCCTTTTCTAGCTTTTCCTCTGTCTCTGCTGCTTCTTGTCTGTCCTTCTCTCCAACCTCTGCCTCTGTCCTAACATCTTCTTTTCTGACTGAGACCCTCTCCACCCTCTTATAAGGACCCTCGTGGTTATATTAAGCTTATCTAGTTAATCCAAAATAACCTCCCCATCTCCATGTCCTTGGTTCAATCTCACCTACAAAGTCTCTTTTGTCTTGTAAGGTAACATATTCACAAATTTTAGAGATTAAGACATGAACTTCTTTAATGATGGACATTATTCTGCCTACAATAGGGATCAGTCTATAGCCATACCACCCTGAATGTGCCTGATCTCGTCTGCCTACAATAAGGGGTTATTTCCCAATACATTTATCAACTGTGGAAAATTTTTTGCCTTTTATTAATTTTTTCTTTCACACATATTTCCTGGGCCTCTACTAGGTACCTGGCCCCTAATGGAAGACACTAGGCAAATAATGGAGGCACTGCCCTTGCTACAGTCAAGAAGCTAAATGTATCTTGAAAAAATAAACTTTGGACTTCTGAAGATTTTTTTTGATAGTTTTGGGTAGCACTGTGATCTTGTTTGTATTTAAGTCCTATATGTTGGTAATATTTGATACCACATTTGTTTGTATTTATAATACAAACATTAGTCAGTGCCTTCCAGCCAAAGACCACCAGGAACATAACCATAGTGGAACAGTTTGAGATTATTACCTGTTGCAGTAAAGGAGAATATACACCATCGGGAATGTGTGGCATCTTAGAGGTTGTTAGAAAAAACTTATAGGATTTGTGTTTGGTTAGGAAATCTTGGGAGAAAGTCAAAGGAAGTGAAAACTCTCAGTTAGGTGCTGTTAGTAAGCCAGGGCAATTCTATGACTGGGTATCTCAAACACCTCTATAGAGTAGGCAGAGTAGAGCAGTGATAAAGCTGTCATAGGCAAAGAACGAAGAGTCACTTAGATTAGCTGAAAGAGGGGGATATTTGATATTCTGTGGGTGAAACCATAATCTTGTTTACATCTCAATTTATTCATGGTCTCCCAGTAACCTTGTGTGATGTTGGTGTTCTGTGAGTTTATGTCCAACAAGAGAACAACATGACCTAGAGTGAGCCTCAAGCCACCTTATAATACCAATGGAAGCCTAGGTCATTCTGTCCCTATATGTTGGATTCATGATGTTTCTCATCCCTGTCCCATCTTTCGCACTTGTTAGACATGCATAATTGTGGATCTACCCCAAATCATTGCATCAGAAACTCCAAGGACTGATTTATACGCTATAGATTCAAAATATCTCTTTTTAAAATATCAAATATTTATTAATTTTAAATACTTGTTTGTGATTACTATATTTAGTAATTATTTTCTCATTTTCATTTATAATTCACAAACTATGATTAAGCTTATATTTATGCATGACCCCTTTGTTAGATATTCCTTGGGAATACCTGTCCTGTGTCTTAATGAGAAACTAAAATAGAGGTGCATTTTTTAAGAGTTTTAAACTAAGCAGCAATGATGCTTGTGTGGACTTAACATCTGTAGTTTAGTCTTTTATTTTCACCATATGCTCTTATGTTGACTGGGTATCACCTGACATCAGCACTGTGGTCCACATTAGGACTGAAAAACAATTCCTATTTGGGTTCTGAATGCACACTTTACCATCATCTCTCTGCATCATCTTTGTGCTGACAAGGTTTAAAACACATGAGGAAGCACTCTGATGAGCATGCCCTTTAAAAGCTAAACTAAAGATATTTTCCTAGTCCCCACATGACAACATGAGGAATGCAGGGCCTACAAGAGGAAGTCTGTGCCTTCAGAATAGCATCTATGACACTCATATACTAATTTCTGGTTGTTTTATTGTAACAGTATAAACATACATAATAGGAAGACAAAAGCAAATATACTCTCTTCAGTTCAATCTCACATATTTATTAACACTCTAAAATATGTCTCTAGGTTCTCAAAATAAATTTTTCTGAAACATTAACAATTTTAATGCTTTCAGTATGTTTGTATGTTTATAGGTAATTTTAGAAAAATGAATGTTCCCAGAGAACATGCTAAAGATTAACATAAATTAAGGAAGAAAAGATACTTTTATAAAGTGCGTATTTAGCCATAATTGGTTGCAACTTGTAATTCCAGAAAAAAATTAGAATTTAATAGGCATTTTGGAGTGGCACTATAAGACTGCCACATTATCAGTGTCGATAAAGTGTCCTATACTGGCACTTTTTAAACTATTCCCAGCAAAGGCGCCTGGGTGGCTCAGTCAGTTGAGCGTCCGACTTCAGCTCAGATCATGATCTCACAGTCTGTGAGTTCGAGCCCCACGTCAGACTCTGTGCTGACAGCTCAGAGCCTGGAGCCTGCTTCAGATTCTGTGTCTCCTTCTCTCTCTCTGACCCTCCCCCACTCATGCTTTGTCTCTCCTGCTCTCAAAAATAAATAAAAACATTAAAAAAACAAAAAACAAACAAAAAAAATAACTATTCCCAACAAAGTACCAGGATTTTTTTCTTATATTCGTTCATTCACTTTTTAAATATCATTACCAATTTCTCACAGATGGATAATTTTTAATAGAGTAATACTTAATTTATAAAGATACTTTAAAAGAAACGAACTACACATCTATCCTTAAATTATTATTAGAATCAGCAAGGATAAAATTACTCTCATCAAATTGTTATAAAAATTTCTAAAGGTTTAGTCTGTTTCTGTACTTACTTTATTGTGGACCAGTAAAAAACATTCACAGGTCTCTACACTTTGAATGGTACTGTCTGATACCATATTTAAGCACTGGATTTTTAATGTTTATAACATTGTAATTTGTTAGAGCTTATGTAAGAAGGTAAGAAATTTAACCCCAGATTTTATTCCAGTTGTACTGTGAAATAATTGGCCTATATCACTGAATAAGTTTAATACATACAGCATGATGGTTTGGTTTACATATATTGGAAAATGATTTAGATATGTTTGTATAACAATATCCACTTTTTTCAGTTAGATACAATAAAAAGAGAAGGAAGAAAATGAAATAAATATTCTTGTGATCAGAACTCTTAGGATTTACTTTCTTAATAACTTTATTATATACCATGCAACAGTGTTAACTATACTCATCATGTTGTACATTCCATCCCAATCCTTATTCCTGTTATAACTGGAATTTGTACCTTTTGACCACCTTCTAGTTCCCCCACCCTTTACCTCTGGTAGCCACGAGTCTGAATTCTTTTTCTAGATTGCACATGTAAGTAAGTGAGATCATACAGTATTTGTCTTTCTCTGTCTGACTTATTTCACTTAGCATAATGCCTTCAAGGACCATCTATATTGTGATAAATGGTAGGATTTCTTTGATTGTTCATGGCTGTCTAGTAGTCCACTGTAAATATATATCACAACTTCTTCATCTAGTCATCCACTGATGGACATGTAGGTTGTTTCCGTATCTTGACTGTTCTAAATAATGCTTCTATGAACATGGGGATGCAGATAGCTTTTCAAGTTAGTGTTTTCCTTTGCGTATATTCCCAGAAGTGGAATTGGTAAATCATATGGTAATTCTATTTTTAAGTTTTTGAGGAACCTCCATACTGTGTTTTCTAGTGGCTGTACCAACTTCCAGTCCCACCAGCAAGGCTCAAGGGTTCATTGTTTTCCAGACATACACCTGCATTTGTTGTCTCTTGTCTCTTGGATAATAGCTATACTAACAGGCATGAGGTAGTGTCTTGTTGTGGTTTTAACTTGCATTTCCCTAATGACTAGTGTTGTTGAACACCTTTTGATGTACCTGTTGGCATATGATATGTGTATATCTTCTTCGGAAGAATGTCTATTCAGGTCCTTTGCCCATTTTTAACTGGGTTATTTGAGGTGTAACGTTTCTTTTTTCTCTTTTTTTGCTATTGAGTCATATGAGTTCTTTATATATTTTGGATATTAGCCCCTTATAAGATACATGGTTTGCAAATATTTTTCCCATTCCCATTCTGTAGATTGTCTTTTTTACTTTATTGATGTTTTCTTTTTCTGTGCAGAAGCTTTATAGCTTGAAGTAGTCCCACTTGTTTTTTATTTTGTTGCTCATACTTTAGGTGTCATATCCAAAAACTCATTACCAAGACCCATGTCAAGGAGCTTCATTCCTTTATTCTAGGAGTTGTATGGCTTCAGATCTTAGATTTAAGTCTTTAATCCATTTTGAGTTAATTATTTTGAGTGGTGAATGATACAGGTCCACTTTTCATTCTTTTTACTTGTGATTATCCAATTATTCCAGTACCATTTATTGAAAAGACTATCTTTTTCCCATTGAGCATCCTTGGCTCTCTTGTCAAGTATTAGTTGACTATATATGCTTGGGTTTATTTCTGGCCTCTCAATTCTTTTCTCTTAGTCTATCTATCTCTTCTTTATGCCAGTACCATAATGTTTTGATTACTGTAGCTAATTGTATAGCTTGAAACCTACTTTGTTCTTTTTTCTCAGCATTTATTTGGCTTTTCAGGGTCTGTTGTGGTTCCATAGAAGCTTTACAAGTGTGTTTTCCTACTTGTATAAAAAATGCCATTAGAATTTTGGTAGGAATTGCGCTGAATCTATGGAAGACTTTTGGCAGTATTGACATTTTAACAATTTTAATGTCTCTCAGCCATAAACATGGGATACCTTTCAATTTATTTGTGTCTTCTTATATTTCTTCCATTAATGTCTTGTTCTTTGCTGAGTAGAGATCTTTGACCTCCTCGATTAAATTTACTTCTTTGTATTTTATTGTTTTTGGTGCTTTTGCAAATTGATTCAATTTATTTCTTTTTCAGAGAATTCACTGATAGCATATATAAATGCTACTGGTTTTTGTATGTTAATTTTATATCCTGCAACTTGACTTCATTCATTGGCTAGATCTAACAGTTTTTTGTTTGAGTCTTCAGGACTTTCCATATATAAAATCATTCATCTGCAAATAGAGAAAAGATTACTTCTTCCTTTCCAATTCCGATGGCTTTGATTTCTTTTTCTTGTCCGATTGCTGTGGCTAGGACTTCCAGTACTATGTTGAATAGAATGGTGAGAGTGGGTGCTCTTATCTTATTGCTTGCACCTTGGGCATAATGTTAGGTGTGGGCTTGTCATATATAGTGTTTATTTATGTTGAAGTATGTTACTTCTTTGCTTAATTTGTTAAGATTTTTTTATCATGAATGGATGTTAAATTTTGTCAAATGCTTTTTTTTGAGTCCATTGAGATGATCATACAATTATTTTATTCTATTAATGGAATCTGCCACATTGATTGATGTGCCTATGTTGAACCATCTTTGCATCCCAGGGATAAATCCCACTTGATTGTGGTGAATAAATCCTTTTAATGTGCTACTTAATTTTATTTGCTGGTATTTTGCTGAGAACTTTTGCATCTATATTTATCAGGGATATTGACCTGTAGTTTGCTATTACTGTTCTTTTTTGGTTTTGGTATTAATAATGTTGGCCTTGTAAAATTTGTTCAGGCATATTTCCTCTTTGATTCTTTTGGAGGACTTTAAGAAGGACTGATATTATTTCTTCTTTAAATGTTTGGTAAAATTCACCCATCCTTCTGCTCCTGGCATTATCTTTATTGGGATATTTTTGATTACTCATCCAATCTTAATCAGACCATTGAAAGTAGTTAGAATGACATTCTTGGTCAGATACTTGGCAGATCCAAAAGCAAAGGTAGCCAGCTAATGAATGGAGTAAGAGAGGGTAATAGACAAGAAAGAATGAGTATTATTTGGCTTCTATTGTATACTGAGAAAAAAACATAAAGATGACAGAATGATGCTGTTTATAATTTTGAAGTGGTAGTAGGAATGAGTTAATTGCAGAAAAGATTAGTTTGAGTTTTTTGATATACCAAATGTAGAAGTTAGCAACAAAGCTAAATAGAATTGGGATCCAGTTTTACTTCTTAGGAAACTATTCTTGATACAGTGACTCAGCTCATCCTTCATTTGTCTTTTCCCTTCTCTCTCACTTCCACTGTGTCATCAAGTCCCATTTAGATGGCTACCTAATGATGCCGTGATTTTTTTTAATATATAGTCTCTGCTTTATCGCAGAGATCTCCAGTAGTGCCTGACACATAGTAAATATTAAGTAAATATTTGTCAAAAGATCAAATGAATATGTGTTCCTCAAACCATTCCAGTCACAGTGCTATGTTTTTCCTTGTCATTGTGTTTTTAAACATGGGTCTCTTTTTGTATATAATGTCTTATTATAAACATGGCACAACTTCTCTGAACTTTTACCTAAAATTCCCAGAAAAAAGCCTTTCTTGACTCTACTCTGAACCTAGATGTATTATTTCATTGCAATTATTTGCTTATATATGTCTTCCACAATAGACTAAATGATCTTGAGTGCAGAAATTATAACATTCTGTTATCCTCCTCTGTGGTCTAGCACAGTGCCTGAAAATTCTAAGCAATCATTAAAAATTAATTGTCTGGATGAATAAGTGAATGAATGAGATGAAGAGAAACTATAAAATGGCTGTAGCTCTATTTATCACACATAACATTTTTATATTTTGCTTCTCTAATTTATGTAGAGCTTCTTACTCCTAAAGTCTAATAGGTACAATTTTCAACTTGATTGATAAGTATACTAGAATACTCTACCTCACTCTCTTTGTTGTATTGTTTACATGTCTTTTTGCTTCCTTTTTTGAAACCAGGAAGAATACAACTAGATTCATGAGTTGTGCTCTCATTAATATTCTAAAATATACCATCCTCTCTCCTAGAAATAATTATGGAGGATGCCCTGTCCACTTTGATGTTTTCTGTGGTCTGAGATGCCATTCTAAGTATCAAAGATTTCTTGCGTTACTAGTATTGACCCCAATTTTATCAGAAGAAGTTTATAATTGAGGGCACACTCAACTGATCTCTAATCTCTTATTTTCCTTAGGTTAATTACCCAGTACTTAACTCTTGCATTTGACCCTCATACAAGAGCATATTCAAAAATATTCCATCCTTACTAAAGTAGTGAATTGCATCTTTTCACAGTTCTCTACTAGTTGGATAATAAATTAATATACAACAAAATCCAGTATCTTCTGAACTTTATCTCATTCTTTCCAATGTCACTAGATAAAGGTTGTTTGAAGATCACATATATACTGTCACACATTTTGTGGCAGTCCATTTCATGATAGTACTACTCCTATATTCCCATTTGATCTTCCAAATAATTAGTAGATTAATAGAATTACAGTCCTCTGATTTACCCCCAATATTTGACAATAAGATTTAGGGGAAAAATTCTTTTTTATTTGATAACACATTGCTAGGCCACCTGTATCATCAAGTTACACACTTGGAGTTCTCAGTTTAAATTTTCCTTAGAGGACTATTCCAAATGAATGCTGAAGCTACTCAACCTATTTTAATATGTGGCCAAGACACACAAAAATATCAATTTAACTATAGTTTTTACACTCATGTATTAATGTGCTTATTCATCATATATTTTATGAGGACTTAATATGAAATGGACTCTGGTTTATTCAAGCATTGAGTATGGAGAAAGAAAAACTAGTTTCCCACATTGGACCTTATATTCTAGAGGTTAAAGTTAGATAACAAAAAAGTGAAAAACTGCATAAACGAGATAATGTCTTACCATTATGTATTGTGTAGCATATACAAGGAGATATAATACTGACTGGACATTTTCTTTACATAGTGTGTCTAGGAAAGACATCTCTGAAGAGATGGGCTTTGATCTGAGACTTCAAGGATGAGAAAAGGCAGCTACAGACAAAGTTAAATGTTTCCAAGTAGAGGAAACCAGCAAATGCAAAGACTCTGTGGAGCGAATCCCCTCGGCATATTCAAAAGTCACTAATGTCACTGTGACCAGGTGTAACATAAGCAGGATTTGCGGTGAAAGGTGTATATGACGTGATATCTAGAGTTAGGCAAAAACCAGGTCACATAGGGTTTTAGAGTGTAAAAGGATGCCATGAGAGGATGTTAAGCAAAAAGATGACACAATTGGGTTTTTGTTTTTTTAAAAAAATTGCTCCTACTGCTGTAAGGAGAATAGATTTAAAGGCATGGAAGCAGGAATCCCAGATTAGATGGCAGTAGTCCAGGAATATGATGGTGGTCACCTGTTATAGGAGAGAATTGGACTGATTTGAGATATATGCTGGAAGTGGAAAAGATGGTATTTGCAGACAGATTGATATTCTGGGTGAATAAAAAATAATTTAAAAAACCTGCCAACTATTTTTTTACTTGAACATTTAAAGAACCATTCCTGTTACACAACTACTTTGGGGGCATATAGAGGATAGCTTTTATTTATTTTTTTTCCTGTTCAGCTTCCACTCCCACTTCTAAATTTAGCATCCTGATTTTTCATTGAGGATTCTCCCTTTTCCTCCTCAGTTATGCTGTTTGTGCGGGGCTTCCTCCAGTTCGTAGCTCAGATATGAATATGAGATGCAGGCATGGCTAAGGAATATTTTCAAATCTTCCACCAAAGTGATTGATTTAGTGACCATACCTGGCCCAGTCAAAGATATCTGTGAGATTTTGGATTGAACTAGTGGAGACAAGGTGTCCTTTTTCTAAAACGAATGATAAATTAGTAGGATTTGAGTTTGGAACACCTAGAGGTTACTGCACTGAGAAAGCATGCCAGAGAATGAGGCCAATGCAGAGACAAACTAGGCCAACTGATAGATTGAGAAACCGAGTCCTGATAATATGTTTAATTGCCTAAACAGTTCCATTCTAAAAAATTAACTTTTACATGCTCAAGATAATTTGGTTTGCATTTTTCCCCCATGTAACCCAGAGTTCCTTTTGATACAGGTGAGAAATTTGTTTTAGGTATATTAAGATTGAAACACCTATTTAGGTTTGCTAGATTAAGATACAGGATATCCAGTTAAACTGTAATTTCAAATAGATGATGAATATTATTTTAGTATAAATGTGCTCCCAAATATTGCTAATTCTGGCAAGCCTATCCCTATTAGATATCCAAGTGAAAATGTTAATTAAGCCATTTCATCTATAGGCCTGGTGCTCAGGAGAGAGTTCAGGAATTTTGATGTATATTTGGAAGTCGTCACAATAGTGATAGTGTTCAGAGACTTGGGCCTAAAGCAGTACATGTTGAGAAACAAAGCAGATAGAATTGAGAGAATATCAAGGGTTAAGCTTGAGCACTACCCACTCTGTTGAAGGTTAGTAAAATACTGAGAAGAAACAGCCAGTGAAGGTGAAAATAGAGTGTCAGGGAGAGTAACAAAGAAATGTTTCAAGACTGAGTCATCATCGTCTCCAACAAAGATTAACAGACTTCTCTGTCAAAATGGTGGACACCTTTTGCTTCTTACCACTTATCTACTTAGCCCTCTCAACCTTTTGATCATTTCCTGTAACTATTCAGATGTCCAGGCACCTCTGGCTATTGTTAGAGACATCTAGAACCTTAATCTCTTTCTTATTGGTGCAGAGATATGCCTTCTCTGCTGCGTTTGATATTTTTGGACTTCATTATCCCTTTTCCATTTCCATCAGACAGCTTGAGACTTTAAAGGCTTAAAGATAAAGATGAGTTAGAACAGATAGGTGCAATGACTAATTAGTAATTCAAAGTACTCTGTTCAGGGGTGAGAATAGAGAAACAATTAGCTCTAGTAAACAGTTGTTCATGACCAGAGTCTTACCAACATTGTAGAATCTACTGACCTCCTTTTCTCCTAGTCTCAAAAAGCCTGACTTGTCTTTCACCTTCACTCTATCCTAGGTGTCCTTATAGAGTTACTAGTCACCCTATTTTTTGTCTCCAGTACTTTCATTTTCTTTCTTTAACTTCTCCCTTAATTAACTGTGGAACGGAAGTATTTTGTGGGAGGAGTTTTTGTTTTGTAAATCTCTTTTTAACCAGGTAGTTTATAACGTAATAAAAGCTCGTACAAAAAGAATTAAAATAGTACCTATAGAGGACAAAAATTGAGAACTGAAAGTCCTCTTTCTTCTTTCCTACTATAGCCCATCTCCTTGAGATAATTGTTAACAGTTTTTGTCTCTATCTAATTACTTAAATTTATTGAGGGCTTACTATGTACCGGAAGCTACAAAAATGCTTCAAATAAAGCAATTTACTTAATCTTCACAAAAGCCCTTTGGTAGATAAGGAAAATTTCCCACTGAGAAGATATGCAACTTCTCCAAAGTTACAAAGCTAGTAAGTGTATAATATACATGCTTTAATATGTCTGATATAAAATATTTTTGACTAAATTAAAATAAGCAGATGTTTTCAATGAAATCTATTTAGAAAACATTCTGCTACTTTAGACATACTGTTTCATGATACAAACACTAATAGAAATTTTGGGTCTGCAGAATTTGTTTTGTGGCATTGGGCTCCACATCTGTTATTCTTATCTGTGAGTCCACCTTCCCTTAAAGTTATCCTTTTACAAAAGTGTTCTCCCTTGTGTGATCTGAGTGGGAATCCTTCATATGAAAGTATTTTGAAGTACATAGGAACTGCATTTTTTAATGTTAAGGTCTAGTGTTTTCACAGAAAGTGAATAGCACTTGTTGGGCCACACCCACAGCATTGCCACAAACTTAGAATCCCTATTTTCCAAAGATAACTTTCTCCACCCATGATAGAGACCAGGTAGCTTGTAATTGACAAATACGCCACACACTTAGCTGGCAGAGACTTAAAGGTTCCTTCTCAGGAACGAGAAGCATAGTCTGGGCTTTTGGCTTCCAGCAGCACTGGGATTTGTGGACTCCATGTTTGTTATGAAGCAAGCATTAACACCCCAGTTTCCAATTTCTATTTTATGTTACCTTGTTATCTCCAGTACTTTGAAAATTCCCAGTTTTGCCTGTGCATTCATCTATATATTTATATTCTCTGAATATTTTATTGAGCATTTTTAATGTATTTGGAATCGAAAAGAGAAATTAATGCACATACTCAATCATCTCCCCTTGACTCGAAGTTTTAGTATCACTTTTACCTCGAGGATACATAAATCTTAAAAGTGTGTGGTCCACTCAATCTTGTTAAATTTATCCTTGATTTTTAGTATTTGATAAGTTTCAAAAATTATTTTCACACCTCCCTTCCCTTTTTGCCATCCTCCTCCATTCACACCCTCCAAACTTAATGTTTTAGCTTAGGTGAAATAGGGAAAGACTTAAACAAAATGACCGATTTCTTTCACTTTGTTTTGTTTATAAGTTTACTTAAAGTTTCAGTTATGCAAAAAAAAAAAAAACTATCTACAATGAGACAGCATATATTGTTTCATTTCTTTAACTAGGATGAGTATGAAAACTGAAGAAAGGCCACTCACATTGAAGGAGTGTAGGAAGTAATACATACTTTAAAATGAAATAGCACATAGATTTCCTGTACCGCAAGGTCAAATAAATTACTAATAGAATTTAAATATTTTTAACTATGAAGAATGGGAAATATAATAGTTTGCTTGTGTCGAGCAACAAGAGAGAGATGTATAAACTTCAGGAAAGACTGACTGGGGAAATTTTACAAACAGACATTTGATACTAATTTGAACAATTTGATTGCATGACATCCTGGTCCGGTGGTATTAATATATCTCTTTTTAAAATAGCTTTCTCAATGATTACATTTCACTCAGTTCTCTAAAAACTTAACTTGTTCGAGACACTATGAGGTCAAGGTCAGAATTTGAGTCACTGTCTTATTTAATACCTAATGTTTTCACATAATGATAAAGAGAAAAGATATTTTTGACCCTAATACCTTCAACAGTCCAAAATTTTGGTTGAGTCCTTACTACAAGAAAAGCATATTATTAATTAATTCCCTTAATTATTAATTAAAGGTTGTTTCCTACTACCGTTTCCCATCCTGAATTTGCCTTTGATCCAAGACTTTTTGCTTCTTAAGGACTGTGACTTTCAGTAAGTGTATGCTCAGCCACTTCCTAGGTTTTGGCAAATAATTCTATCGACACTAATTTTCCATGAGCATAAGCCAGGTCCCTACTTGTTGTGATATCAGAAAACAATGAAAGGAGAAAAGTCAATGATCCTTAAAAGAACTAGAGAGAATATTAAGTACGATAAATTCCTTGGAAGTAGACTCATTAGTTACAAGAATTTACTTTTTCAGGGTGGAAGGAAAAGCATTGTGTGTGTTTAGAGGCCATAAAGCCTTGGCGTTTATCGTGAGAGACTTCTGAAAACTTAGACAACATAGAGGTTGTCTAAAAGTCTTTTATTGACATTAAGATTTACTCAGACATATTTCGATTTGTATAAAAAAACTAAATACTTTGCTATGCTAAAGCAAACACTGAGCAAATTCTATCTTTCAATTTTATTTTTCCATCTACGCTTAGTAAGTCACAAACATTTTTAACTTTTATGCATATAATTTCAACATTTCCACAGTTTTTATTACATCCCAGGATTTCTTGAATGGTTATCAGATGATATTTTTATAATAATGCTTTCTGGGGATTTTGACTGCTTCTACGGTTAGCAATAAAATATTTTTGTTTGCACTGATGAACATTACAGTATGACTTGGCCTGAGATAATGGATAGATTTTTCTGTATTTGATAGTTTTTCCTATCTTTTTCTTACAATTGCAAATTTTAGATGATTCTTACTTGCATTGTCCTCTATTCTAACGTAACATCAACTAAAGTAAAACACACACACACACATACACACACACGCACACACACACACACCATACTGCATTCCAAAGTCAAAGTGTCAGATAGTTCTCTAGAATGACTCGATGATCCCTATTCCTAAATATTTGCATTCGTTTAAGGACTCAGGAACATTGCCACAAATAATGGCTGTAATTATTACAGTACATTTGTTCTCTAAATCGACTTTAGGGAGAAAATGTTATGCTGTTATTTTTAGCGATGATATAAACCAGGCTGTTGAATTGAAGGATAGCTTCCGAACTGACCTGGAAAGAGGACACAGCTACTGCTGTTTCAATTACATTAATATGGAATACCTGACTATTTTAAGACCTATTTAGTCTTCTTTTTTTCTGGCCAGGAATCACAAGCTTGCCACCCCTTTAGAAATTTAAATGCTCAAATAAAGAAGGAAATGTGATTTATTTATCTGTTTCATGTTTTTATTCTTTATTATTTTACAATAATCCCTCTTAATTGTTTAGTAATTTTGAACATTTACTTGGACTTTTGCACATTTATAACTAAGTACATTCAGGATTTGTCATGAAATTAAGGTGTGTGTTTTTTAAATTTTTTAAAATGTTTATTTATTTTTTAGAGAGAGAGAAACAGAGTGGGAGCAGAAAAGGGGCAGATAAAGAGGGAGACACAGAATCCGAAATAAACTCCAGGCTCCGGGCCGTCAACATAGAGCCTGGCACGGGGCTCAAACCCACGGACTGTGACGTCATAACCTGAGCTGAAGTCAGACACTTAACTGACTGAGCCACCCAGGCACCCCAAGGTGTGAATCTTACAGACTATTTTATAGTGATGAAATCAAGTTCTTTTAAATCAACTGAAATTTTATATATCTCTCAGTGAAGCCCAAAACTGATATGTTTATTGTCTGTGTCAGTCCTGGAAGAATCAGCCCCCCAAAAAGGATAATAATAACTGGATTTTTAAGTTGACTTTGGTATTTTTTTTCCTGATTATATTCTTAAATTCCTATTTCTGAATGCACTCGTGTATCTGAGTTAAAACAAAACATAATAATACTTGCATATAGGAGTGTCTCGGTGGCTCAATCTAGTCGGTTGAGCATGCAACTCTTGATTTCATCTCAGGCATGATCCCAGGGTCATGGGATTGAGCCTCACCTTGGGCTCCCATGCTCAGAGTAAAGTCTGCTTAAGATCCTCTCTCTCTCTCCCTTTGCCTCTCTCCCGTACTTACACTCTCTCTCTCTTAAAAAAGAAAAGAAAAAAATAGCACTTGCATATAAACCACCTTTAAAATCTTCTTTCAGTTTTGCCTTCAGTCCATTTTTTTAAATTTTTATTTAACATATACTCATGTTTAAGATACAGTGAGTGGGGGAGGGGCAGAGAGAGAGGGAGACACACAATCTGAAGCAGGCTCCAGGCTCTGAGCTGTCAGCACAGAACTTGACACAGAGCTCGAACGCACGAACCCCAAGATCATGACCTGAGCTGAAGTCAGACCCTTAACCGACTGAGCCACCCAAGTACCCCTCACACTCAGTCCTTATTATTTTTATTTGGAGATGGTTTTTTGTTTGTTTGTTTTTTGTTTGTTTATTTGTTTGGCTGATTATTTGCTTCCCCCCCTCCAAATTATTTGTATGAAACTGAATCATCTTGCTTAGGGCTCCAAACCATTTTTTTCCATTTTTATGGAATAGTGTAAAGAAAAAAAATGGTAAGAGGAAAATAACACCAAAATAATGAATAAAGACTTATATGGTTACAATATTAAATAACAACAGCAACAATAACAATGATGATAGCATTACTAGATGCCATCTATATAGCATTTATCATCTGCTTTATACTGTTCTAAGTGCTTCATGCACAGTAACTCATGTAATTCTCACTGCAGTGGAGTGATCAAGAAAAAAAAGAGGTTAAATAATTTGTTAAAGGTCACAATGGTAAGGTCACAAAAGAAAAATGGAAACATTAATATTAAGCTATAACATTAAAAAGTAAATAAATTTTAGGAATGTTGTTAAGTGCAGCTACTGAGGAATGCAGGAATTAAAGAATAGTAAGTCTAAATTGGATATCTTTCACTGTAACAAAAGGGATTGGATAAATTTATAAAGACCCCTCATCCAGATCAAATAGATTACATTTATTTGATAGTTTTTGCCAATCATAGAATTTTTGGCTGAAAGCAAAAATTGGGGTCATATAACCCCATATTAAAAAGTGGGGTCTTATAACAACAATACACTGGAAAGAATTCATAGTCTTGAAAAGAAAGGCAAAGAACCAGATATGGTCTAGATTGGAACCTGGTAGCTGTAGAAGACCTTGGATAATATTTGTGTGGCAATCCCATCATTCTTCACCACTAGAACCAATGAATGTTTCTTAAAACCTTGGATCATACGTACTCTAGGTCTAGGAAAGTCAAGTTGGTCAAGATTTTGTCCTGTGTTCGTATATTGGCAACAGCAAAACAGTGAGAGAAAAATACAGTGAAAGGAGACTTACATAGTAGAAAGACAGGGAAGAGAGTCAATCCTCTTCTGTTTACAATGGTTTAATAACTGTGGGTGCCGTTAAGACTTGTATAATGCATATTCAAGGAAAGAGAGTCAATCCTCTTCTGTTTACAATGGTTTAATAACTATGGGTGCGATTAAGACTTCTATAATGCATTTTTAAAAGTGGGGGTCCTCAGCGTATGATTTTGTTTTACCTTGAGATAATTAATATTTAAATTGGAACAAATAAATTAATAATGAAAAAATAAGATGTTAGAACTATTCTAGGTTTCTTACTGCTATAGATTTATGTAGAAAAATGGCAAAACAGACAAGCAGCGTCTCTTAAAAAACTTTCCCTTCAATTTTTAAGTCCAAGTATATAATTATTGATGCAAACTAATAAGAACTTTTTAAATCTTATAACTGACAGGCTGAACATAATTACTAATTTCTTCCCTGAATTTCTGTCTTCGATAAACTTGTAAGAGCTTTTTTTCCTACATAGGTAGATACATGACTGAAAAATCACCAAAAGAAAATAGACCTTTAAAAATGAAGATATTATCTGAGTGGGAAAATGGCAAGGTTTAATTGAGAATTTTTTTATTATTACAAATTAAGTGAATGATTAAAAATGCCAGGGAACAGAAGACTGTTTCATGTGTCTCTGTTCAGTGTGGATTGCCAATGTGGGAGAAAATCCTTGTAAATCTTAGCATCGCTCCCACATAACCACCTACACAGATGATCGCTTCACTTTCATGCTAACAATAGATGTGTTAGTAGAGCTCCCACCATCTGCAAAATGAAGTGCACTTAAAAAAAAGTAACTGCAGCAGACAGTAGTAATTGCTTATATATTGTGATTAGCATTTTATATTTACATTTACAAGATAAGAATCTAAATGGTTATGACTCCCAGTTTAAATAAGGTCAGTCCCTGTGATAGCTCCCAGATTAAATAAGGTCAGTCCTATATATCAGATAAAGTTGTTAGAAAACTTGATTTTTTAAAAGAAAACTTGATGTTTAATTTTTTTCTACTTAAAATTCATTTGTATCCAAGAATATAGAATAAAATGTAAATTAAATGAATTCTGATATACTCACCTCTCCAGTGATAATACATTGAATCATGTAGATTAGTTATAAACTAATGTTATAAACTCTTCTACAAAGTCTAATTGTCACCACTGTCCTATTTTTTTTTCCTATAGAATTCCTTCAAAGGCGCACTTATTTGGGCTTCCCTGCTCTCAAAATATATTTTATTATCAGTGCAAAGTGAGTATTATAGAAATAATCTTTATATCATTGGAAAATACAGTTCTTGGCCTCTTTTCCCTTATTGATTTTTTTTGTCAAGGATAGAAGGGTCCATGATTCCACTACTGGGGTTTAGTCGAAAAGTCTAAGGCAGAGTGTTAGAAAATGAATTATCTGGATTCTTTATAGGGAATGGAGTGGCTTAAAGGCTCATATGTAGACCCTGTTTACGCTTGGAAGACTGGATGTGACAGAGAGGAGAGCAGGCATGCGACTGATAGGAGACAGGATGACATCCATTTATCTCAGCCCAACACAAACAGGTGCAATAGTAGTGTGTACTGGCAAAGTTCCTATGTGTTTCCAACCCACGTGTTCAGACATTTGGCCTGAATAATCTTATCCTTTCATATAGATGACTAAGGCAATGTACATGAGCTATGAGAGCTACTATCACCCCAAAATATCATCCCAAATAGCACTGCCTAAAATTCTATGATGAAATGTTTATTTCTTTATTATTTTTTAAAAGTCATCTCTATACCCAATGTGGGCCTTGAACTCAAAATCCCAAAATCAAGAGTTGCATGCTCCACCTACTGAGCCACCCAGGCATTCCTCATTTCTTTATTATAAACATGACTTTTTTTGAAGCCTATTTTAAAGCAGATTGTTTTAGAAACAGTACTACTTGAGGCAATAATAACTTAGTATGATTTAGTTTTATCTAATTTATTTTCCCTCTTAAATAAATTATAGTTATAGAAATGTAATATTAGAAGGAAATTTAGGATTAGAAGGAAAATAAAATATCATCCAGTGCAAACACTTCATTTTACAGATGATAAAAATTGAGGCTCAGTAAAGGCTCTTATACCTAGTTAAGCACAAATCCAGAACTAATCCCTAAGACTCCTGACTCCGGTCCAGTGCTTTTTCCATTATACTATCATAAAACATTAAGAGAACAGTGGCCCCTCGGGGTGAGGGTGAGGGGGTTCTGGAAAGGAATAGGAAGCAGGCAAAAAGTAGAGAAAAGGAGATATGCTGCTTCCTTGCAATTATTTTTTTAGAGTTGATCCACATAACAAGAGTCATTATCAGGATTGAATTTAATTAAACCAATGTTAGATATGTAGGTCAGTTATCCTCATAATACATTGGTACCTTTTTGCTAAAGTTTAGCAGTAAGAAAAAGTCTCATAAAGCTAGGGCTGTGGAAATTTGCACTCAAATCATTCCCATCCAAAATGCTGCGAACCTAGAAAAACATAGGAGCAGTTGTTCAAATATCCTTTGTACTAGCCACTTCTGTTGCAAAAGCAAATTGCTGAGGATTGCAAATTATGTAAAAGGAAAGTCCTGTTTTCTAAGCTTGGGGGGTTAATATTTCTCTTCAAAGTCAGAAAATAAAAAGAATCAGACTCCAAGGCATGCACTATAACCAAAAATTCACTTCTTATAGTATACAATTTTTTCATTCAGAAAAAAATCTGTATAGTAAATTCAGTGAATAAGAGTAGCCAGGAAACTTGAAACATATAATAACCAATCTAGACTATATATTTGGTAAGTATTAATACATTTGAAATGATAAAATATGTCTTTGTTTTATTCATGTTGTATTAGATTTTATTCTAACACATGAGACAGACCCATGGGACTTTTGGAAATTAATATCATCTTCAGTGGTTAGCTCCAGTATACACTGTGTATGTGATGAAAAATAAACTCATAAATTGAGTAAAATCAGTTAGTGAAAACTGCATTGTGTATAGTATGTAATTATTAAGATTTGTTAGATAAAATATTTTTTGAAAGTTGAAAGGAAATGTTCTGGTTTTCTTTAAATTAGAAATTGTATTTATTGTTTCCTTGTTCAGGAAATTGATTAATAAGATAATGCAATTAGATTCAGAATAGTGTAGGATAAGACAACAATCTTCCAAGTCTCCACATCCCTGGAAGTTATCATTGGAGTTCACAAGGGAAGCTGAACTTAAACTATACCCATCTGCAATGAAGCATTGTGAATCATTGCCCTAGTTTGTCAGGATGATGTCTTTGGGATCCCATGAGAAATGAACATAAACACCCATTCAGTCTCCATATCGCACATCAATGCGAGGCTGCCTACTTAAAAAAAAATGTAGAAATCAAAATCTCATAATACAGGACCTCAGATGTCCAGGATACACTAAAGTATCGCTCATTGTACCAAGAACCATGACAGTTAAATTGAGAAAAACCAGTCAATAGATGCCAACATTAAGGTGAATCCGATGTTGGAATTATCTGACAAGGAGTTTGAAACAGCCATCATAAAACTGCCTCTCTGAGAATACCACATGATCATCTGAATACATGAAGAAAATGCATCTGAGTTCAACATCCATGATTAAAATTGCAGACAAAATAAGTATTAAAGGAACTTAACACAGTGAAGGCCATATGTGAAAATCCCATAGCTTACATCATAATCAATAGGGGAAAAATGAAAATATTTCTTCTAAAGCAAGGATTCTCACTCTCACCACTTCTCTTCAACACAGTACTGGAAATCCTAACCAGAGAAATTAAAGAAGAAAAGGAAATAAAAGTCACCTAAATCAGAATGATATATAATGATATGTCCATATAGGTAGAAAATTCTAAAGATTCAACAAGAAAACTTAAAACTAAGAAACCAATTCATTAAATTTGCAGGGTACAAAATCAACATAAACAATCAGTTACATTTTTATACGCAAATAGCAAACTGTTCAAAAAGGAAATTAAGAGAACATTCCTATTCACAATAGCAACAAAAATAATCAAATACTTGGTAATAAACGCATGAAAACGGTGTAAGACTTGTACACTGAAGTGTGTAAAACAATTATGAAGGAAATAAGACATAGATAAATTGAAAGATATTCCTTGTTCATGGATTAGAAGAATTAATATTATTAAAATGTCCATTCTACCCAAAAACAATTACAGATTCGATGCGATTTCTATCAAAACCCCATGGCATTTTTTACAGAATTTTTTTTAAATCCTAAAATTCATATGGAACCACAAAAGATGCTCAACAATGAAAGTAATCTCAAGCAAGAACAAAGATGAAAGAGTAATATTGCCTGGCTTCAAAACACATTAAAAAGGTATGGTAGTGAAAATAGTTTGATAGACCAATGGACATATAGACCAATGGAATAGAATAGAGATCCCAGAAATCACGTATCTATGGTCAACTGAACTTCAGCCTGGGTGCCAGGAACACTCAAAGGGGGAAATAATACTCTCTTCAATAAATGGCATTGGGAACACTGGATATCTACATGCAAAAGATTGAAATTGGACCCCTGTCTCACACCACCTACAAAAAAACAACTCAAAATGGATTAAAGAATAAATATAAGACCTAAAACTGTAAAACTACTAGAAGTAAACATAGCCAAAAAGCATCTTGCCATTGGTCTGGGCAATAATTCTTTTTGGGTATGGCAAAGGCAACAAAAGTAAAAATAGACAAGTGGGGTTGCAGCAAAGTAAAAAGTTTCTGCACAGCAAAGGAAACATTCAAAACAGTGAAAAGGTAACCTGTACAATGGTATCAAATATTTGCAAACCATATGTCCCCTAAGGGGTTAATATCCACAATATGTAAGAAATTTAACTCAATAGCAAAAAACAACCCTATTTATATATGAGCTAATGACCTAAATAATTTGAAAATTCATAAAAATAGCCAACAGATATATGAAAAGGTGCTCAACATCACTAATAATCAGGGAAATAAAAATCAAACCAAAATGAGATATCACCTTAGGACTGTTAGAATGACTGTTATCAAAAAAGAATTAAAAAATAAATGCACTGACAGCAGGAATGCAAATTGGTACCGCCATTATAGAAAACACTGTGGTTCTTCAAAATAATTAAAAATTGAACTCCCATAGGATCCAGTAATGCCACTTCTTCTTTTATATCCAAAAGGAATGAAATCAGTATCTCAAAGAGATAATCTGCACTCCCACATTTGTTGCAACATTAAATACAACAGCCAAGATATGGAAACAACCTAAGTGTCCACTGAATGAATAAAGTGTGTGTGTGTGTGTGTGTGTGTGTGTGTGTGTGTGTGTATGTGTGTAGTCCTGCCATTTGCAACATGTGTGAATCTGAGGACATTATGCTGAATGAAGTAAGCCAATAAGAAAGACAAATACTGTATGATCTCACTTACAATGTGGAATAAATTAGTAGAACTCATAAAACAGAGAGTGGAGTGGTAGTTACCAGGGGCTTTGGGGAGACGTTGGTGAATGGGTCTAAACTTTCAGTTATGTGGTCCTCAGGATCTAATGTACAGCATGGTAACTATAGTTAGTAGTACTGTATTGTATACTTGAAATGTGCTAAGTGAGTTTATCTTAAACATTTCTCACCACATAAAATAACTCTGTGAACTGATGGCGTGGAACATTTTAGCCCCTTGACACCTACCTGTTTAACCTGCCTACTATTGCACAACAGGTTTTAATAATCCCCCTATTCATTCTGGGCCTTGCACCAGTCCCCTTAAAACTACTTTGACTGACATTCTCAATTTAGTTATTTTTTATTCTTGTTTGTGACCTTCTGAACTTCACCACTGTATCACCTGTAGCCCTTTTTAAAAATTTTTTTTAAAGTTTATTTATTGGGGCATCTGGATGGCTCCGTCAGTTGAGTGTTGACTTCAGCTCAGGTCATGATTTCATGGTTTCAACCCCCGCATTGGGCTCTGCACTTACAGTGCCAAGCCTGTTTGGGATTCTCTCACTCTCCCTCTCTTCTCTCTCACTCCCCCACTCATTCTCTCTCTCTCTCTCTCTCTCTCTCTCTCTCTCTCAATCAAACTAAATAAATAAATTTAGGATAAACTTAGTTTATTCAGTTTGAGAGAGAGAGAGGAAAAGTAGGGGAAGGGGCAGAGAGAGAGAGAGAAAGAGAGAAAATCCCAAGCAGTCTCCTTCCTGTCAGTGCAGAGACCGATGGGGACTCAAACTCACAAACCATGAGATCATGACCTCAGCCAAAACCAGGAGTTGATGCTTAACTGACTGAGCCACGCAGGTGCCCAATTGTAGCTCTAAATAATTGTTTTCTTTACTCTTGCCCTGGGCTGCTAAACTTTACTGAGAAAAAAATGACATAATTGTTAATCAGTACCATTTAACTTAGGATTTCTTATCCATTTTAGCTCTTCTTTCATTGGACTCTAAACAGTTGTCTTCCTGTTTACTTGCATTGGCTGTGCCATGCCTTTGTCACCTTCCTCAGACCTCTTTTTCTTAAGTAAGTGGATAGCTACAGGAGAAAGAAAATATAGGATACCAGTTTACCGAATATTTCACATATATTCACATACATAAGAATCTATAAGAATCTTCACTCTCAGCTATTTCAATAGAAACAGGTTCTGAAAAATGTGCCTCTTCTGCTCAACCAAAGGCAAAATTTCTACCTGCATCCCCATTTATTCTTACCTCCTAGACCCATGGATTACCACTTTTCTGTAAATCATAATAAATACCTCCTTTCTGCATTCACTCCTCTACTACCAAATGCCCATATATATCTTCCAGGAACAAAAACCTCAAAATATATGTGATGAGGTTTATTACCTTTTTTTTTTAATTTATTTAAATTCAAGTTAGTTAACACACAGTGTAGTCCTGGTTTCAGGAGTAGAACCCAGTGATTAATCTCTTTCATGTGACATCCGAAAAATGCCCTCCTTAATGCCCATCACACATTTAATCCATCCCCACAGCCGCCTCCTGCAACTCTCAGTTTTCTGTATTTAAAAGTCTTATGGTTTGCCTCCCTCTCTGCTTTTATCTTATTTTTCCTTGCCTTCACCTCTGTTCAAACATCGAGTTTCTCAAATTCCACAGATGAGTGAAATCATATCTTTCCCTGACTGAATTATTTTGCTTAGCATATTGCCCTCCAGTTTCATCCATGTTGTTGTAAATGACAAGATTTCATTCTCGTTCCTTGCTGAGTAGTATTCCATTGTGTGTGTGTGTGTGTGTGTGTGTGTGTGTGTGTGTGTGTGTGTGTGTGTGTGTATACCGCATCTTCTTTCATCAGTCAATGGATATTTGAGCTCTGTCCATATTTTGGCTATTGTTGATGGTGCTGCTGTAAACATTGGGATACATGTGCCCCCTTTGAATCAGCATTCTTAAATCTTTTGGATAAATTCCTAGTAGTGCAATTGCTGGGTCATAACATAGTTCTATTTTTAACTTTTTGGGGAAACTCCATACTATTTTCCAGAGTGGCTGCACCAGTTTGCATTCCCACAAACAGTGCAAAAGGGTTCCTCTTTCCCCGCATCTTTGCCAACATTTGTTGTTTCCTGAGTTGTTCATTTTAGCCATTCTGACAGATGTGAGGTGGTGGTATCTCATTGTGGTTTCAATTTATATTTACCTGATGATGGGTACTAATTGTGTTTATTAGCTATCTGTATGTCTTCTTTGGAAAAATGTCTGTTCATGTCTTCTGCCTTTTTCTTTACTGGATTATTTCCTTTTTGGGTGTTGAGTTTGGTAAGTTCTCTATAGATTTTTTATACTAACCCTTTATCTTGTATGTCATTTGCAAATATCTTCTCTCATTCTCTTGGTTGCCTTTTAGTTTTGTTGATTATCTCCATTGCTGTCCAGAAGCTATTTATTTTGATGAGGTCCCAGTAGTTCATTTTTGCTTTTATTTCCCTTGCCTCCAGAGATACATCAAGTAAGAAGATGCTGCGGCCAAGTTCAAAGAGGTTGCTGCCTGTTTTCTCCTGTAGGATTTTTTTTTAACATTTATTTATTTTTGAGAGACACAGAGACAGAGCGTGAGCAGGGGAAGGGCAGAGAGAGAGAGGGAGACACAGAATCTGAAGCAGGCTCCAGGCTCCGAACCATTAGCACAGAACCCGACGCGGGGCCCGAACTCACAGACAGCGAGATCATGACCTGAGCGGAAGTCAGCCGCTCAACTGACTGAGCCACCCACCCTGAGCCTCCTGTAGGATTTTGATGGTTTCCCGTTTCATCTTTAGATCTTTCATCCATTTTGAATTTATTTTTATGTTTAATGTAAGAAAGTGGTCCAGTTTCATTCTTCAGCATGACACTGTCCGGTTCTCCCAGCACCATTTGCTAAAGAGGCTATTTTCCACTGGATGCTCTTTCCTGCCTTATTGAAGATTAGTTGGCCATACATTTGTGGGTCCGTTTCTAGGTTCTCTATTTTGTTTCATTGATCTATATGTCTTTTTTGTGCCAATACCATACTCTCTTGATGATTATAGCTTTGTAATACAGCTTAAAGTTCAGAATTCTTATGCCTCCAGCTTGGTTTTCTTTTTCAACATTACTTTGGCTATTTGAGCTCTTTTGTGGTTCCATAAAAATTTTTGGATCATTTGTTCTAGCTCTGTGAAGAATGCTGGCATTATTTTGATAGGGATTGCATTGAATGTGTAGATTGCTTTGTGTAGTATCAACGTTTTAACAATATTTGTTCTTCCAATCATGAACATGGAATGTTTTTCCATTTCTTTCTGTTTTCCTCAATTTCTTTAATAATCTTTCTCTAGTTTTCAGCATACAGATCTTTGACTTCTTTTGTTAGGTTTATTCCTAGTTATCTTCTGGTTTTTGGTGCAATTGTAAATGAGTTCGATTCCTTTATATCTCTTTCTCTGGCTTCATTTTTGGTGTATAGAGATGCAACCAATTTCTGTACATTGATTTTATATTCTGGAACTTTGTTGAATTCATGTTATCAGATCCAGCAGTTTTTTGGTGGGGTCTTTCAGGTTTTCCATGTAGAGTATCATGTCATCTGTGCAGAGTGAAAGTTTGACTTGTTACTTGCCAATTTGGAAGCCTTTTATTTCTTTGTGTTGTCCGATTGCTGAGGCTAGAACTTTCAGTATTATGTTGAACAGCAGTGGTGAGTGTGGACATCCTTGTCGTGTTCCTAATCTTAGGAGGAAAGCTTTGAGTTTCTCCCCGTTAAGGATGATATTAGGTGTGGGCATTTCATGTATGGCCTTTACGATGTTATATGTTCCTTCTGTCCCTATTTTTTGAGGGTTTTTTATCAAGAAAGGACGCTGTATTTTGTCAAATGCTTTTTCAGAATCTATTTTAAGGATCATATAGTTCTTATTCTTTATTTTATTAATGTGTTGTATCAAGTTGATTGATTTGCGAATATTGAACCAGCCCTGTAGTCCAGAAATAAATCCCACTTGATCGTGATGAATAATTCTTTTAATGTACTGTTGAATTAGATTTGCTAGTATCATGTTGAGAATTTTTGCATCCATGTTCATCAGGGATATTGGCCTGTAATTCTAAATTTTAGTGGGGCCTTTGGTTTTGGAATCAAGTTGTAATGATGGATTCAAAGAATGAATTTGAAATTTTTCTTCTATTCCTATTTTTTGGAACAGTTTGTGAAGAACAAGTATTAACTCTTTTTTAATTGTCTGGTAGAATTCCCCTGGGAAGCCTGCTGGCCAAGGACTCTTATTCGTTGGGAAATTTTTGATTACTGATTCAATTTCTTTGGTGGTTATTGGTCTGTTCAAATTTTCTATCTCTTCCTATTTAAGTTTTAGTAGTGTGTGAGTGTTTAGGAAATTTCTGTTTCTTCCAGATTGTCCAGTTTGTTAGCATATAATTTTTCACAGTATATTCTTACAGCTGTTTGTATTTTTGTGCTATTGGTTGTGATCTGTCCTCTTTCATTCATTATTTCATCTATTTGGGTCCTCTCTCTTTTTCTTTTTGATAAATATGGCTAGAGGGTTATCAATTTTGATTATTCTTTCAAAAAACCAGCTTTTAGATTCATTTATCTGTTTTATTGCTTTTTTTATTTCATATAATTTATTTCTGCTATTATCTTTATTATTTTCCTTCTGCTGGTTTTGAGGTTTATTGCTGCTCCTTTTCTAGCTCCTTTAGGTGCAAGATTAGGTTGTGTATTTGGGACCTTTCTTGCTTCTTGAGATAGGCCTGAATTACAATGCATTTTTCTCTTAGGACTGTCTTTGCTGCATCCCAAGAGTTTTGGACTGTCTTGTTTTTATTTTCATTTGTTTCCGTGTATTTTTAAATTTCTTCATTTCCTGATTAACTCATTCATTCTTTAGTAGGATATTCCCTAACCTCCATGTATTCAAGGGCTTTCCAAATTTTTTCTTGTGATTGATTTTAAGTTTCATAGTGTTGTGATCTGAAAATATGCACGGTATGATCTCAGTTTTTTGTAGCTGTTGAGGGCCGATTTGTGACCCAATATTGGAGAATATTCCATGTGCACACAAGAAAAATGTATATTCTGCTGCTTTAGGAAGAAATGTTCTGAATATATCTGTTAATTCCATCTGGTCCACTGTGTCATTCAGAGCCACTGTTTCCTTGTTGATTTTCTGCTTAGATGATCTGTCCATTTCTGTAAGTGGAGTGTTTAAAGTCTCCTACAGTTGTGGTATTATTATCAATAAGTTTGCTTATGTTTCTGATTGATTTATATATTTGGGTGCTTTTAAGTTGGAGCTTATATATTTATAATTGTTATCTCTTCTTGATGGATAGGCCCCTTCATTATGATATAATGCCTTTCTTCATCTCTTGTCATAGTATTAATTTTAAAATGTAGTTTGTCTGATATAAGTATGGCTATGCCAGCTTTATTTTAATGTCCATTAGCATGAGATGGTTCTCCATCCCCTCACTTTCAATCTTCAGGTGTCTTTAGGTCTAAAATGAGTCTCTTGTAAGCAGCATGTAGATGGATCTTGTTTTTTTTTATCCATTCTGATACTTTATATCTTTTGATTGGGGAATTTAGTCCATTTACATTCAGTGATTATTGAAAGATATAAATCTAGTACCATTGTGTTATCTGTAGATTTCATGTTTTTGGTGATATTCTCCGGTCCTTTGTAGTCTTTGCTGGTTTATTACCTTTATGCCCTTTCTACACTTCCTTCTATTTTTCACTATCTTGCTTTAGATTCATTTCATCCTACTCTCACAAAACAGAAACCTTGGACTCATCCTTCTGTCTCTCTCATTCTTCTAACTACAAGCTGAGTTTTATTATACAGGCCAAGAGATTTTTTATTCTTCTTACCACTGTGTCTACATAGCCTGGAACAGTGCCTGACATTTAGTTTGTTCTTAATAAACATTTCTTCATTGGGTCTAAACTGCCCTCCAAAGAAGACTTCCACATGAAATAATTGAATTATATCAACTCTACTTCCATAATTTCTCCTCCATTTATTCCCTTCTTTATAACAATTCTCTACCTTTGTGATCAGGCCTTAATTTAACATCTGTCATCTGGATTACCCATTAGCCTTCAAACAAGGCAACTGCCTTGGGTAATTTTCACTTCTGCCTTCAGAGTTATTTTTTGGAAGTACAACTATGACTACATCCTTTAAATACAGGGATTTCTCATTGCCAGGAAATAACAAAGTCAGTGATTTCTGTCCAAAATGGGTTTTTCCTTCCTCTATAGTGATCACACTCTCAAAGGTTTTTAGATAATTGTGTGAATCTAGAGTTCCTTTAGCATATATTTTTACAAACATTTCATTTTTTATTGTATATACATTTACATTGTTGTACTTTGCACATTTTTGTGTTCATATTTTTAATTTTTTGCTTTAACATTATTTCATTTGTACATGAGCATTATCAATATAGCCCCAATATATGGCCCAATATTATCCAATTACTTTCTTTTTTAGTTTTTTAATGTTTATTTATTTTTGAGAGACACAGAGACAGAGTATGAGCAGGGGAAGGGCAGAGAGAGAGGGAGACACAGAATCTGAAGCAGGCTCCAGGCTCTGAGCCGTCAGCACAGAGCCCGACGCGGGGCTCGAACTCACAGACTGTGAGATCATGACCTGAGCCAAAGTCGGCCGCTTAACCAACTGAGCCACCCAGGCGCCCCTCCAATTACTTTTTTAAAGCGCTTCAGAAAGAAATAAATTCATAAGAGTTGAACAGTATCTTTGTCTAATACATATATATATTCTAAGCAATTTACAGCCACTGAAAATGATATTCAAGATAAATTATCATGAAAGTAGTTGATCAGAAATGTGACTATATGCTTAAACAACAGAACGGGTCCATGAGATAAAGTGACTCCATTTGGGGTACTATACTGTGGTTTTAAATACCATTTGACTAAATTAACTATTTTTTACCTGGGTGTTTTCCTTTTTTTATTGAGGTATAAATGACATACAATACTGTATTAATTTTAGGTGCAAAATACAGGGATTTGACATTTGTATACATTGTGAAGTGATCACCACAATAAGTCTAGGTACCATCTGTCACCTTACAAGGTTAATACAATATTATTGACTGTATTTTCCATTACATCCCCATGACTTATTTATTTATACCTGGTAATTTGTAGTCCCTTTTGCAATTTCAATACCCCCAAACCACCTCTGGAAACCACTAATCTCTTCTCTGTATCAATGAATCTGAGTTTTGTTTTGTTAAGATTTCATATTTAAGTGAAAAACAGTGTTTGTCTTTATTTGACTATTTTACTTAGCATGATACCCTCAAAATACATCCATGTTGTCTCACAAATGGCAACATTTCACTATTTTTTAGAGTTGAGTTGTATTTTTGTGTGCGTGTATGTGTGTGTATGTATCTATACCACATCTTCTTTATCCATCCATCCATCAGTGGACACTGGGGTTGTTTCCATATCTTGTCTATTGTAAATACTGCTGTGGTGAACATAGGGGTGCATATATTTTTTTGAATTAGTGTTTTCATTTTCTTCAGATATATACCCAGTGGTGGAATTGTTGGATCATATGGTAGCTATATTTTTAATTTTTGGAGGAACCTCCATACTGTTTTCCATGGTGGCTGCACCATTTTACCACCAACAGTGCACAAGGCTTCCTTTTCTCCACAACTTCACCAACAGTTGTTATTTCTTATCTTTTTGATAATAGCCATACTAAGAGGTAAGAGGTAATAGCTCATGGTGATTTTGATTTGCATTTCCTTGATGATTAGTGATGTTGAGCATCTTTTCATGGGTCTGTTGGCAATCTTTATATCTTTTTTGGAAAAATGCCTATTCAGATCCTGTGCTCATTTTTTAATCAGAGTGATTTGTTGTTACTGAGTTGTATGTGTCTTTATGTATTTTGGATATTAACCCATTATCAGTTAGTGCTTCAGTCTCCTTGCTAGTAATCAATTTATTTAGATTTTCTATTATTTATGATTCAGTCTAAAGATGATAAATTTCTAGGAATTTATCAATTTTATCTAGGTAGTCTAATTTGTTGGTATATAATTGTTTATAATAGTTTCTTATGATCCTTTGTATTTCTGTGGTATCAACTAACTTCTCTTTAATTTCTGATTTTATTTGAACCCTCTCTCTTTTTTTTTTGTTGATCTAGCCGGAGGTTTGTCAATTTTCTTTAGCATTTCAAAGAATCAGCTCTTACTTTCAATGATCTTTTGTCTTTTTAGTATCTATTTCATTTATTTCCACTCTGATCTTTATTATTTCCTTCCTTCTAATAACGTTAGGCTTCGTTTGTTCTTTTTCTAATTTTTTTAGTTGCAAAGTTAAATTGTTTATTTCATATTTTTCTTGTCTCTTAATATATGTCTATATTGCTATTAGCTTCCCTCTTAGAATTGCTATATCCCAGTTTTTGGCATATCATATTTATGTTTTTGTGTGTCTGTAGGTATTTTTAAAATTTCTTATTTGATTTCTTCTATGAACCAGTAGTTGTTCAGTAACATGTTGCATAATCTCCATGTATTTTAATTTTTTCCAGTTTTTTTTTCTTTTAATTGATTGCCAGTTTCATACCATTGTGGTCAGAAAAGATACTTGATATGATTTCAGTATTATTGAATTTATTGAGACTTGTTTTGTGTCCTAACATGTGATCTGTCTTGGAAAATGTTCCGTATGCACTTGAGAAGAATATGTATACTGGTTTTGAACAGAATGTTCTATATATATATCTGTTAAGTCCATCTGGCCTAATGGATTGTTTAAGACTGGTGTTTGCTTATTGATTTTCAATATGAATGATTTATCCAGTGATGTAAGTTGCATATTAAAGTCTCCTAGTGTTCTGTATTACTGTCAATTTCTTTTTTAGATGTGTTAATATTTGGTTTATATCCTTTAGTGTTCTTATGTTGGATGCATATATATATTTAAATGTTATATCTTCTTGATTGATTCCTTTATCATTATGTAATGCTCCTCTTTGTCTTTTATTATAATCTTTGTTTTGTTAAAAAATTTATTAAAAAACTTTTTTAGAGAGAGGAGCAGGGGAAAGGGGCAGAGGGAGAGATAGAGAATCCCAAGCAGGCTCCACACTCAGTGCAGAGCCCAACACAGGGCTGGATCCCATAACCCTAGGATAATGACCTGAGATGAAATCATGAGTCAGACACTCAACCAGTTGAGCCACCCAGGCACCCCTACAGTCTCTGTATTAAAGTCTATTTTTTCTGATATGAGTATAGTTACCCCAACTTTCTTTTAATTTCCGTTTGCGTAGAATATCTTTTTCCGTCCCTTCACTTTCAGTGTCTGTCCTTACCTCTGAAGTTTTTTGTAGGCAACATACAGATCTTATTTTTATCCATTCAGCCACATTGTCTTTTAATTGGAGAATTTAGTTCATTTACATTTAAAGTAATTATTGTAGGGATGCACTTATTTCCATTTTATTCATTATTTTCTGGCTGCTTTTGTAGTTCTTCTCTGTGTTTACCTTCTTTTTCTCTCTTCCTTTGTGATTTGATGACTTTCTTTAGTGTTATGTTTAGATTCCTTTCTTATTTTGTTGTGTGTATTTGTAGGTTTTTATTTTGTGTTTACCATAAAGTTCACCTATATCACCTTGTGTGTATAATAGTTTAAGTTAATAGCAAGCTAAGTTTTTTATATATATCATATATAATATGTATAAATATTATATATATAATATATATATTATGTTTTTATTTAAATTCAGTTAACATACAGTGTAATATTAGTTTCAGATTACAACCTAGTGATTGAACACTTAAATACAATACCTGGTGTGCATCATAAGTGTACTCCTTAATCCCCATCACCTATTTAACCCATACTCCCATCCACCTCCCTACTGGTAACCATCAGTATGTTCTCTATAATTAAGAGTCTGTTTCTTGGATAGCAAGGTAAACTTGAACATTCTAAAACAACATTTTCACTATCCCCCCCACACTTTATGTTTTTGATGTCACTTTTTATACATTTTTAGTAATTAATTTACTTGGATGTTTTTCTACTGTGTAGATGCTACCCAATTCATTTACAGAGTTAAAGCTATAGTCTTTTATAAATTGAGAAATTACATATAAAAAGACAATAATTCTAATCCTTTCTGCTTTCAGCTGCAGTCAGCAATATTTTTTATTCTCCAGATGGTATAGTCTAGCCTTTAGCAGTACAGTATTATTTTCTTGGTGGTTGCTCTGGGTACTAAAATTAGCATAATTTAAAATAACCTAATTCAGATTAACACTAACTTAATTTCAAAGGTATACAGAAACTGTGCTCCAATATAGCTCCATTCTCTACTCTTCTTTCATGATATTGTCAAACAAATTACATTTTTACTATATATTATATTATGCATATATCATGTTACATTTACTGTGCCTAATAAACCTATCAACACAGTTTTATAATTATTGCCTTATGTTGTGTCTTGTAAATCATGTAGAAGAGAAGAGATACTAAGAAAAATACACGCAGACTGTTTTTTTTATTTACCTTTACTCGTGATCTTTATTTCTTAATATTTATTGAGGTATTATTGGTATATTAAAAAAGTTGCTACATATTTAATGTATGCATCTTGATGAGTTTGAAAATAAGTATATAACTGTGAAGCCATTACCATATATAGTACTGTAAACTGAACCATAACTTCTAAAAGTTTTTTCTCTCTCTTGTTCTTTTTTGGATAAGCACAAGTGAAATTATGTACCCTTTGACCTACACATTATATACATTTGATTTACTGTCTAGCATTTTTTAATTTCAGCCTCTGTTTAGTATTTTTCATCAAAGGTAGGTCTGGTAGTAGTGCATTATCTCAGTTTTTGTTTTTCTGGAAATGTTGTAATTTATTTTTCATTTCTACAGAATAGTTTTAGTACATATAGGACTCCTGTTTGACAGTCTTTTTCTTCATTGTTTTTGAATATATAATCCCAGTGCTTTCTGTCCTTCATGCTTTCCAAGATTTTGGAGAAAGCTTGATAATCACTTTTTCAAACAGATAATACTGGTACAAAATCATTGCCCTATAGTGAATAGTGAGTTTGGCTGCTGGGAGAGTCAGCGCAAGGAATGATGTGGCAGTCTTCAAACGTGATTCATGCAAACTGAAATCTAATGTCAAGTAGAAGGTGTTCCTTCAGGTATTCAACTCTACCTAAACATGTCACAGAACATTCCTAAATGATGAAATGTTTTTAAATAAGTAGGCATTCACCAAGGGGGCACACTGTGGGTTAAAAAAACCCAAGGGGCCCAGTCGGTTGAGCGTCTGACTTCGGCTCAGGTCATGATCTCGTGGTCTGTGAGTTCGAGCCCCGCGTCGGGCTCTGTGCTGATGGCTCAGAGCCTGGAGCCTGCTTCGGATTCTGTGTCTCCCTCTCTCTCTGCTCCTCCCCCACTCATGCTCTGTCTCTCTCTGTCTCAAAAATAAATAAACATTAAAAAAAATTAAAAAAAAAAAACCAAGGTAGGGAACTACTTCTGCAAATCAGAGAAAAAAGATGTGGTCTTATTAGGAAGTTCAGCTACTATGCTAGAGGACTGTAAGACTGGAAGAAAATGGTCAGAAGTTAGAGGTTGGTAGTGACCACATTTTAGTAAGGACTTCAGATAACTCCACAGAAAGTGGGAATAATACTGATATATATGGTGAAAGATAAAATCATATTTTCTTTCCAGGTTAAAGTAAGGGTTTTAGGAATACCTTTTCATGTCCAGGTATCAACACTGTGGACTCAATCCCAAATCAGTGTAATGATGGCCTGAGGGAAGGAATGAGGGATGTATGCAAACACAGTAGTTATGTCAGTATGCATATATTTGTCCAAGAAGTGGGGCAGGATTAATTCCCATTATGGGCAAACAGGAGAGTAGTGAACCCACAAAATGAGGAAGACAGATAGAAGAAAGACTTTCTATGTTTTGTCTCATAATTGACATTCTACAAGTTACCTGAACAGGGAAGTAGAGAGGAGCTAACATTTTAAATAAAGGTAAGAAAACTATGTATTTGAAGAATATTGGCATAAAGGCAGGCTATAGAGGAATGTTTCCTTGTGGGGAAGTAAGGAACAAGCTTTGAGGTCAAAGTGAACTGATTTTATATTATAGCCTGGCTACTTTGTCACTTAGATAGCTTCCTCATAGTTATGGGGATTAAGTTATTTTTAAAATAATACTTGTATATATCACTTATTGCTGTTTATGACATTGTAGATATTCAACAAATTGTTATTATTTATCAGTTATAGAATATCTCATTGGAATAAGAAATGAAGTAAAGGCATTGCTCCAACAAATTATTATTCTCTAGCAATTATTTCTGTAACCTGTTAGGGACTTGGTGTTGGATGATGAACAGAAACTCCTACAGGAATTGATGTTGGTGAGTCACCACACAATTAAATTCAGAATCATGGTGGGAAAGGAAGTCAAAGGAATGCATAATATAATTATTCAGGATACAAATGAAACTCTGATGAAATGCAGTAGTTAAGTCAGATTTTGAAGATAAAATATAAAAGTCAATAATCACAGGAAATCAGTGGACTGTTTAAAACCATCCTATTAAAAGTTTCAGATAAATGTTTTTAAAAGCAAAACAACCAGTCATTCAAGATAGCTTTCTAGATCCTTCACCTCTTTCTCTTACTGTGTTTGATACCTTAGTTCAGGTTTTTACTACTTTCTTTTAAATTTTTAATGGTTATGTATTTTTGAGAGAGAGTGTGTGAGCAGGGGAGGAGCAGAGAGAGAGGGAGACACAGAATCTGAAGCAGGCCCCAGGCTCTCAGCTGTCAGCACAGAACCCAATGCAGGACTCAAACTCATGAACTGCGAGATCATGACCTGAGCCAAAGTCGGACACTTAACCGACTGAGCCACCCAGGCGCCCCTGGATTTTATTACTTTCATTACTTTCACATCAACTATGACAATAATAACCCAGTAGTTCTTTGTTTTTAATTACTTTTACATCAACCATGACAATAATAACCAAGTAGTTCTTTGTTTTTAAGGGTTTTTTTATTTATTTAATTTAAGCAACCATGAGTGGTGAAGGGTCAGAGAGAGGAGAGAGAGAATGCCTAGCATGGAGACTGACACATGACTCAATCTCACTAACCATGAGATCATGATCTAAGCTGAAGTCAAGAGCTGTACGCTTAACCACCTGAGTCACTTGGGCGCCCCTAACCCAGTAGTTGTTAATGTCATCTGATGTTTGCTTGTACACATCACCTGCCACGGTGCCCCATCCATCTTTCTTTCCATTCATCCTTTCATCCTTCTGAATATTTATCCATCCACTAGGTACTGTGTTCAATATTAAGGGTCTATTAAAAACAAATACTTCTGAAATTCTCTATTCTCAGTAAATACTCAGTCCTGTGAGGAGGGCACATAAGTCATAAAACGATAATACAATGTGATACAATAACTACTTGTAGGGATTGGTTGATGTAATTATAGTATACCCATACATCGAATTATTATGCACCTATGCATATTGTTAAGTGAAAAGGGAGATAACAAAATGTTATAATGGTGATATAATATTACCAGTATATCTACTATATGCATATTATATAGCTATATTTTAGGTAACTTTATGTATATATGTGAATGGAAACATTGAGAATGATGTTGTTCTTAGCAGTGCTAACAGTTTTGTACTGGACTGTTAGAATTGGGGGAATTTTAAGCTACCTCTTAACTCTTTTACAGATAGAATTTTTTATAATAAGCATGTATTATATGTGTAATTAGATTTATAGTGTAAGAGCTTTGCAGACAAGAAATAACCAGTTGTGCTTAATGTGGGGTTTAAGTGAATCTTAGCCCCACTTCTTCCTAGACATTACTTGACATATCTCTGCCTCACCTCTTAATCTGAAAAATGGAGAAAATCATAGCACCTTCTTCATAGAGTTGTAAGTATGAGAAGATAATCCAGTTAACGTCTTGTTCAATGATATGTGGCAAAAAGTAAATGTTGAAAGAAGTCCGGTGATAGAAAAGAAGGAGAAGAAAAAGAGAAGGAAAAAAATCCATTTAAAGTCCTCCTGCCTTTCTCAATAAGGAGTCTCACAGTCAAAGAAACAATAGACCAGAAAGTCCTGTCCTCTCTTTTGAGCTACATTGTTTTCTCAGATTTGCCCAGTGGAAAGCCCTGCCGCTAATTAGCACATTTCAGGTAGTTCTCATGATTGTTCCACACAGTGCAATGATCACAATTGGCCTGTGGAAAGAATGGAGTGATGGAAATGGTTAGCAGGAATCATGGGCCATAATGTCAGAGATCTGCCTCACCTCACAGGGCCCTATAGATCAAAACCCAACTTCACTCATGAATGGAAGTAAGTATGAATGAAATATATTTCCCAGGAAGATGTCCTGCCCTGAAGTCTAGTACCAGTTGATGTTCCTTGTGTGGGCTTTTAAAGTACCTAAGCGTATCCAAGTGTTCTTTTTTTTTTTTTATTTAACAACTAAAAGCAGTATATCTAGAGTATCAGGACAATGGGGAAATAGCAAGAAGGAGGTAAGAGTTGTGAAAAGGGTATTGTCAAAGTTAGTGTATAGTGATTCATCTGAGTTTGATTCTGCTATGAAGAGTCCAGGGAAGCTGTATGTTACTGAAATAATACAAATGTATTCTTCTCAATCCTCGTGACACGGTTTTCTGATCTTTGTTGAGGAAGTTGAACCATGCTCTCCTAGTCTGAAATATAATCCCGAGGAAAGATGTGCACCAAATATGGCAAGAAGGCTGCAGAACTTCTGGACCCGAGGCAGCTTGTGGAGTCAGGACATGACCATCTGAACGGTAAGCTCTGTGGAGAGATGAGGCTGATTATGCCTTGTTGCTATGCAAGACCCTAAGGTGGTTGAACATTTTTCTTGGGAGGAGGAGAATAATGATGACTGAGGCTGAACAACAGTGATGAGATAGAGACTTTAGGAGTTATAATTTTGTTCATGCAGAAGATATTAAGGACTCTGCTAAATTTTTTTTATGCTCCTGAGTTTGTGGATTAAGACTCTTATACATTACATATAGGTACCTCCTTCCAGTTAACTAAGACTTCTTATAGCACTTACATGCAACAGGGACCAATTTTACCCCCTTGTATTGGAACTTATTTATTTTGAGACAACAATCAGGATCACATTTTAAAAACAGCACATAATTATAACTATAAAGTCTTAGAAATTCCTTCACATGTGTAGTGTAAAGTGGATTCTGATGACAATAACTTTGAAAGACTTCCAAATACTGCTTTAGAACCTCTGATAACATAATGTAGTTGTCAGAGAGAGGAGAAAGAGGGGAAATGAAAGTTTGTTTGAATTTGCTGAAGAGATTCATTTCTCCATCCTTCCCAAAGGATACTTAAAAATGGAGGCACCTGGATGGTGAAACTTAAGATGCCTATTTCAAACTAATAAAAACCAAAACCAAACAAAAAAGACAAGACCTCTTTCTAGAACTGGAGAGTTGCAAAGCAGACAATACTACTATAGTAGTACTCAGACATCAAAACTACCTTAAGAAACCAAGGCATGGGCTAAAGTGATAAAAAAAAGAATATAGGTAAACCTGTTTTTCCAGTTATGAAATGAAAACCCATCAAAATTTTTAAATGTTTTCTGCTAATGATAAACCTCTTTGTCCAGAAGAAGACAAATTTGAATTTTGTTTGAAACAGTATAATTGATGATGTCAAATAGCAGGTACCTGTGACATCCAAATATTTTCAGATAATGGATATTAGTGATTTCAAAGCAAACACTTGTTATAGGAACTATGAATTATTGAACATAAGTATTAGAACAGACGAACAGACATTCAAATCAGAGAAACATACTTAGTAAATTTGGTAAAGATTTTCTAAGGGGCACGAGTGCAGTCATAAAAGAAAATTAGAAGACTTTGGCTCTTCAAAAGACTGTAGCCTTTGGGAAGTTAAATCTCAGAAATCCTGGATCTGGCACTTTTAGAACATATCCAAGCAAGCACAGAATTGAACTTGACTATCTATGAATTATTCCCAAATAACGATGCTACTACAGGAAGGGGAGAAGGTTAGGATAGTTGATCTTCATGGATTAGGGAAGCCAAGCATGGACCATAGATTTCAGTAATACCATATCTCCGGGCGGTACCTTTACCTCAAGGAGAAGCATGGCCACCTTCGTGGATGTACATCCTCTCTGGTCCACAGGGCACTGCAGTTAGATGGAGCCACCCTTGATTTAATTCTCTGCTGTCACTGTTTTGAAAGTCTTAATAATTTTCTAACAAGGGGCTCTAAATTTCATTTTGGATCGGGTCCTGAAAATTGCACAACCTATTTGGAGGAGAGGTTTATGTTTCGGAGCACATAGAAATTGTCTTGCAAGAGATTTCGCTTCCTGGTACATAGCACAGAAACATAGAGCTTTAAAACTAAAGGAACCATATTGGCTGGGACAAGAAACATCTGACTGGTATTAAATGTAGCCAGACAGTGACGCTTTTGGGCAGCGGAAGTCTCTGGAAATGTTTATGGAAGCCTTACCAGGATGGTAAAATTGGATTTCAGACATCACTGAATTTCCCACATCCCAGAAGTCATAAATAATTGATTTAAGGAAATAGAGATTCTCATTCTCTTTTGCCTAACTGACTATGTGGACTGACATCCATACCCCTTGTAAGACAATGGAGAGTCTTTTGCAGTAGGAGTTCTGAACTCAGCACTACATTCTTACTATACACACTTCAACTATCCACTTAAAAATTTCAAGGATCAGTTTAAAAGCAGGATTTGATCTGCATATCAGAACTCACTTCATTTTAGAGTATAATGAAATACATATTGTAAAGATGTTTTATAAATTATAAATAATATAAAAATAAAGTAGCAGTTTGTTATCATTAGTTTGATTTTTGTTGCCACACTTGAAAGATAAAATTAAACTGCGAACATTAAATTGATAGGACAGTGCTCTAAAACAGTTTAAAAGATTTTAAATTAAATTACCTTTTATACTAAGTCTCTCAAAGTCCACCTATGCATGGAAACATATGGAAGCCATGGGGGAGGGGAAGAGGGGAAATAAAAAAGCCACAGAAAGGGAGGGAGACAAAACATAAGAAACTCTTAAATACTGAGAACAAACAGAGTTGAAGGGGGTATCGGAGGGGGTAGAGTGGGTGATGGGCACTGAGGAGGGCACTGGTTGGGATGAGCACTGAGTATTGTATGGAAACCAATTTGACAATAAAAAGTTAAAAAAAGAAAAGAAAAGTCACATGTGACTTTGTGAAAGTCACATGTGAAATTTGTGTAAATTTCACAGAGAAAAACTTGAACTTAAAATTCAAGTTCAAATTTGTTACATAATTTTTTAATAAAATCTGTTTGTAAAAAAATAATAAAGTATCTTTTATAAAGACATAGATTAAAAGGATATGCACTGAAATCTGTACCATTATAAAAATAATAACATAAATATACTGTGACTTACTCATCACATTCTTGAGTGATGGAGCAAGGAAGTGTTCTTTGAAGCACACCAGAGGTAAGGATCATATAAATGGAGAGAAACCCTAATTTGAACAGTGGACAACAATTTATGGGGTTCATCAATCCTAGTGGATATAAAAGCTGAAGGATGAAAAAGATTCAAACCAATAGGAGGTAAATAGATGGTGTTAAACTACTGAGAACACTCTTAAAGAGGCCCCAAAATATTTAGCTGTATATTCTTAAACCATGAAAATAACATCAACAAGGGAAACTGTTGGATTTTGCTAATTTTGCGTAGCACTTACTAGAGAGAATACTTGCTGCAAGGGCCATAGGCATGTTTGATAATTTTTAAACTCTTGATTTGTGCTCCCTCACAATAAAAGTATGTTCTTCAAGTTGTATTTCAGTCCAGCTGTTGATACTGATATATCCCATGTTTATTTTAAGTAGAAAGGGAGCCATGTATATAATCATGAAAACAAGGAGCTCAGAATTGCAAGTTCTAATCCAGTAGTAAATGATATTTATAAACTGAATGTTAGTATTCAGCAATATTATATCATGCTCCATGTAACTCATGTAAGGATGGCAATATTTTCATTCTCTTTAAAGAAACCACATCTCAGGAAGGTTAACTTGATTTTTTCAAGGAACCTGTGCCTTCTCACTCAGAGTCAAATGTTCTAAAGTGCTCATTAAAATGTATAAAATGGGTTTTATTAACCAGTCTAGTAGTAATTACACTGTTACTTTTAGTGGGTTTATTTTACTCTGTTTATCCCATCTTCTACTCCTCACGCTTGTTCCAAGGAGAAGGCTCTGCCTTCCTTAGTGGATGCTGTGATAGTCTACCCAGATCCCCATTGCTTTTGTCTCCAGTACTGAAGAACCCATCCGAATCAATACAAGACCTAAGCAGATGCAATCATGGTATCTCTCTCACCTGTAAATTTTGTTTGCTTCAAGGACCAGGATATGACCCAGGCTAGACCAACCAGAATTTCTCTTAGAGATGTTTTTCAAATTTGGGTAGTGTAAAAGACCTCCTTATCCTTTGGACACAACCTATAAGGGGATGGGATTCATTCTGCTGCATATCATGCCCATTGGTGTGTGGTCTGACTGAATAAAAGAAGCAGAAAGCAGGGACAGAAAGAATTTATGCCCTGCCCTTTTTCTCATACTGGATAATTGAGCTCATGCATTAGCCTATTTGCTTAATTCAAGTTGAATTTCGGAACATAAAATCAAAGGACTCTGACCAATGAATATCTTCAGGGTTTATAAAAAATGAAATAAAAAAGACAACTCACTTATTAAGGTGGTTGGAAAAATTTAGGTTTCTTCATTTATTCACCATTTGGAGGAAAGGAAATAAGCTATTGTTCCACAGGGACTGTGGTAAATCCTGTATTATGTTTAACATTTCCCAGACATTTTTGGGGTTTTCCCCCCTAATGTGGGTCTTCTTATGATAAGCCTTCTATAGCTCTTTTTAAATGCCTGAGAATACATTTATTACACTCTCATATATTAATGTCAATTTGACTAGTTTATATAAATCACAGTGAAAAAAATATTTTCTTCAGTACATAAAAACGTCATTCTTTTCTTGCATTCAAAGGCATTATGATGTCAGTCTGATTCTTTATTCTTCTAGTTCATCTTTCCATTATTTCTGGAATTTCTTAGGTTTTTTTTTTCCCCTTCCTTTGGCTTGGTTATGTTCCTTTTCAATATAAAGTATTTATTTCACCTTTAATTTGGCAGTTTTGTCTTTATTTTTTCTTCAAATCTCTCTTTCCCTGTCTCTTCCTTTCTCCCTTCCTTCCTGTTTCTCTTCTTTCTACTCCTTTCTCCTTTCTCTCTTTTTTAAAAAATTGTCATCTTCTTTTAGTATGTGTTGCTGCTATTCTGTATTCTATATTTTTATACTTGTATTTTGTATATGCTCTATTCTTTCTGCATTCAGGAAGGGTAATTCCATTTGCTGTTCTTCCTCACCAACACACCTATTGTGTTTCTTATTTCAATAATCATAGATTTAATGCCCTAATAATTCTAATGAATTTGTGATTATGGCTATTGTTTTATATCATGAATATATTTACTAATTTACAGTTACTTTACACGTGACCTCTTTTTGTAAGCTTTTAGGGTTTTCTCTTACTCTTGGAATAGTGAATGTTCCCAATGATTTAACACAGTGTGGGTCCCTTTTATTCATGTTCTAGGCTCTTGATGGACCATTTTAGTATGGAGATTTATCATTCAGTTTGGAAAATTTCATTCTTTGACAACTTACTTTCATCTTTTTTTTTTATTTCACGTACTGCAGTTAGATGTTGAAACTAGTCAATTTTACCTATTTTCTTATTTTTAGTCTCTTATTTTTAATTTCTGTGTCTCATTCTACTTTTTTGAGATTTTTCTCAAATTTATCTTTCATCCCTTCTGCTGAATTTTCACTTCTGAATATCTTACTGTTATTTTCAAGAACTCTTTGATGTTCTTTGAATTTTTCCTGTTTTAGTAGAATTCTCTTTCTGTTTCTTGTATGAAACATCTTGTGTTCTGTATTAATATTTTCAGTTTTCTTTCACTGTACACAGTGTCTTTGTTTCCTTCAGTTTTGCCTTTTTTTTTCTAAGTATGAGACTCATCAAAGGCCTACTTTTGGGGGGCTGTCCTTTTAAATTAAGAGTGAGACACTAGAAAACCCTCTTTTTTGTTGTATTAACTCTAGGGTTATAAGACCTTAAATCCAGCTTTTATTAATGGATCTCCCAAATGTCAGTTTTAGGACATTTTTTTTCTCTGAAGAAGTTAAGAAAATAATCCTTACACTCCTGTCTGGTAAGTATATGCCTAGGTGTTCATAGACTGGAAGCATGAAGGATGAAGTGAGCTGAGAATACCACACTTCAGTGTATAGACTTAAACTTAATTCTGCCCTTTTCAACTCTGCATCTTAGCATGAACCATGTTCTCCACTGAGACTACTGTCCCCAACCATACCCTTACTGATTCAATTTCTCCGGAGACTAAACCTCCGTGACCATCAATTGGCAAAAGGTAGTAATAATAGTCAGCTGACTTCGCAGTCTGGAGAAGGGACACAGGAAGGGAAACAAACATCCTCAGATACTGGATTTCTTTTTTTTTTCTCTTTTTTTTAAATTTTTTAAAAAAAAATATTTATTTTGAGAGAGAGAGCAGTGGGGGAGGGATAGAGAGAGAAAGAGAGAGATGAGACAGAGAGAGAGAAAGAAAGAGAGAGAGAGAGAGAGAGGACCAAACAGGTCCTGCGCTGACAGTGCAGAATTGGATTTCTGAGTCAAAATCAAGAGTCAGACACTTAACCGACAGCCACCCAGGTGCCCCGGGATACAGGATTTCAAAATATCCTCATAATGCCAGTCATGTGCCTCAGCCCAACATGCCAAAGTGTGCATTATTTCCAGTTGCTGAGCCACTCTTGAGATTCCACAGGAAACTGTATTTCCTTTACCCCATGAAGGCAGTTCTGTTGTCACTTCCTTTACTTTGCTTAAGTCAAGAACCCCTCCTCCATCTTTCTGCCTCCCAATATTTTTAAAAAGGTTTCTTCGCTATACAATCATTTTCTCAGTGCTTTTATTTGTTAATAACATCTCTAAAAAATTCACAGTTTGGTGCCACTTTTACAGGAAGAGGACATATTATGCACATGCAGTAAGACCAACAAGATTAATTAGAATCTTTTATTTGTCAACCTATTTTGTGCTTCATGATTGCAAGCTTCTTTGATATTTATTTCTCTGCTTTATCTTTTTGTTTTTTAAAAATACTTATTAACCAAATGCTCTTTGCTATTTTAGGATCATAATTATTTTTATCCTGTTATTAATTGAATGTCTATTTTTCTACCAATACCTCTAATCTATCAGTATCCTGTCCCTCAGCAGGATAAAGTAAAGGATAATTTTACAACCTGCAACTCCCTTACATGAATAAAGTGATCTTATTTCTGAAAAGAACAACTTTTTTTTTGTAATCTAAAATTTTCTCCTTTATTTTTTTTTAAATTTCATAATAGTTTATTTTCAAATTGGTTTACATATAACACCCAGTGTTCATCCCAACATGTGCCCTCTTTAATGCCCGTCACCCCCTCTCCCCCCTCCCTCACCGCCCTCACCCTGAGTTTGTTCTTAGTCTTTGAGAGTCTCTTATGTTTTATCTCTCTCCCTCTCTGTTTGTTGTTTTTTTTTTCCGTTCCCCTCTTCCCCTCTCCCTGGTTTTTGCTTAGTCTCACAAAGCCCACCTATTCGTGGAAACATATGGTACCTGTCTTTTTCTGACTGACTTATTTCACTTAACATAATACCCTCCACTTCCATCCATGTTGCTACACATGGCCAGACTTCATTTTTTCTCATTGCCATGTAGTAGTCCATTGTATATATGTGCCACATCTTCTTTATCCATTCGTCAGTTGATGGGCACTTGGTCTCTTTCCATCATTTGGCTATTGTCGAAAGTGCTGCTATGAACATTGGGGTACACGTGCCCCTATGCATCAGCATTCCTGTGTCTCTTGGGTAGATTCCTAGCAGTGCTATTGCTGGGTCATAGGGTAGCTCTATTTTCATATTTTGAGGAACCTCCACACTGTTCTCTAGAGCGGCTGCACCAGTTTGCATTCCCACCAACAGTGTAGGAGGGTGCCTGCTTCTCCACATCCCCACCAGCATCTATAGTTTCCTGATTTATTCATTTTAGCCACTCGAACTGGTGTAAGGTGGTATCTCAGTGTGGTTTTGATTTGTGTTTCCCTGATGATGAGTGACTTTGAGCATCGTTTCATGTGTCTGTTGGCCATCTGAATGTCCTCTTTGGAGAAGTGTCTATTCATATCTTCTTCCCATTTCTTCACTGGATTATTTGTTTTTCGGGTGTGGAGTTTGGTAAGTTCTTTATAAATTTTAGATATTAGTCCTTTATCCGATATGTCATTTGCGATGATCTTTTCCCTTTCCGTTGGTTGCCTATCCATTTTGTTGGTTGTTTCTTTTGCCGTGCAGAAGCTTTTTATCTTGATGAGGTCCCAGTAGTTCATCTTTGCTTTTAATTCCCTTGCTTTTGGAGACGTGTCGAGTAAGAAATTGGTGCGTCTTAGATCAAAGAGGCTTTTTCCTGCTTTCTCCTCTAGGATTTTGACAGTTTCCTGTCTCACACTCAGATCTTTTATCCATTTAGAGTTTATTTTTGTGGGTGGTGTAAGAAAGTGGTCTAGTTTCATTCTTTTGCATGTTGCTGTCCAGTTCTCCCAGCACCATTTATTAAAGAGGCTGTCTTTTTTCCATTGGATACATTTTCCCTTTTTGTCAAGGATTAGTTGGCCATATACTTGCGGGTCCATTTCTGAATTTTCTATTCTATTCCATTGGTCTGTGTGTCTGTTTTTGTGCCAATACCATACAGTTTTGATGACTACCGCTTTGTAGGAGAGGTTAAAGTCTGGGATTGTGATGCCTCCTGCCTTGGTTTTATTCTTCAGTATTATTTTGGCTATTCGAGGTCTTTTGTGGTTCCATACAAATTTTAGGATTGTTTGCTCTAGCTTTGAGAAGAATGCTGGTGCAATTGTGATTGGGATTGCATTGAATGTGTAGATTGCTCAGGTAGTATTGACATTTTAATGATATTTATTCTTCCAATCCATGAGCATGGGATGTTTTTCCATTTCCTTGTGTCTTCCTCAATTTCCTTCATAAGTTTTTTATAGTTTTCAGTGTAGAGGTCTTTCACATTTTTGGTTAGGTTTATTCCTAAGTATTTTATGGTTTTTGGTGCAATTGTGAAAGGGATTAGCTTCTTTATTTCTCTTTCTGCTGCTTCATTGTTGGTGTATAGAAATGCCACCAATTTCCATACATTGATTTTGTACCCTGCAACTTTGCTGAAATCATGGATCAGTTCTAGTAGGCTTTTGGTGGATTCCGTCGGGTTTTCCATGTAAAGTATCATGTCATCTGCAAAAAGTGAAAGTTTGACTTCCTCCTTGCCAATCTTGATGCCTTTTATTTTGTTTTGTTATCTGATTGCTGATGCTAAGACTTCCAACACTATGTTAAATAGCAGTGGCGAGAGTGGACACCCCTGTCGTGTTCCTGATCTCAGGGGGAAGGCTTTCAATTTTTCCCCATTGAAGATATTAGCTGTAGGCTTTTCATATATGGCTTTTATGATGTTTAAGTATGTTCCTTCTATCCCAACTTTCTCGAGAGTTTTTATTAAGAAAGGATGCTGTATTTTGTCAAATGTTTTTTCTGCAGCTATTGACAGGATCATATGGTTCTTACCTTGAAAAGAACAACTTTTTTAAGGATACCTTTTAAAATATCTTTTTGCTTTTCTGTTCCTTACAAAAACTTACGATTACATTTCTGAACCCTGTTAATATAGCTCTTACTTAGACATTCATTTTTCAGTTTTAACAAGTGGTTATTCCGATTTATTCTGTTTTCCTCATGCTTGAGATATTTAGCTGTGGTCATTATTCAGCTGGCTAAAGTATTTCTGTGAGTTTGTGTTTTTGTTTCTGTTTTGTAGGAAGGGGTACATGGATGGGTTAATTCTTAATTCCTAAGATGGTTTCTCTGTTGCCCTCAAATATGAACATAATATAACATAAGGAAGTCATTCTCTTCCTTAAAATTCTGTGTGCTTTGAACTCCACTGGACCATCTAGGATATGTGAATAGGTTTCAGGGAGTTTATGAACCAACTCCTTGTATGAATGAGTATGTGTGCATTTTTTCAGGGAAAAGGTGCATAATCAGATTGTCAAAGATACCCATTTTTCCAAAAGTTTGTTTATAAACTTTTTACTAATGTATTCTGATATTTAGTATTGCCAAATACTAAATAGAGAGCATATATTTCCTTTGCTGATAACTTGCTGGGAAACTTGTAGGAATTGTACTTATTTTTAATTTCAGAAATTTCACCCTAGCATGTCTACATCCTTTTATTTTTTGCATTAACTTTGTCAGGTGCTTTAAGAATTCTTTTAGTCTGAAAACTTTAGCCTTGTGTTAACTCTGGGAATTTTTTTTCTGTTATTTCTTTATATAATGCATTTTCTCCACCATCTTTGTTAAAGTAATTCTCTGCTAAAGCCAGGTGGATTATTTTTGTTTTGTTGTATTTTCCTTTTTAAAAACAATTCTATTCTCGAAGCACGCTGAATTTAACTGGAACAGTGCACACATTATCTAGCACAACTACATAACTGGGAATTGTGCTATTTTCATAACAGTGCCCATTTTCTAAAAGTTCCAGATATTCAAAGGGAAACATAGGGGCCAGTTTTAAAAGTCTGTTAATGGTGTTATAATTTTTAGGGCATACAGGAGTGTGAAGGAGGTTCTTTGCTCTTCTTTATGCAGACCCTTCTTTGACAGTCCACTGTATTGGTAATAGAGTAATTCCCCCTGGTTTATTTACTCTATACTTTGCTAATTCATCCTGTGTGGATGTCCTAAAATCTGATTTAACCCTGCTCGATGCATAGACTGGCAGCCTCTAGTTTACTATGCTCAAGGTTTAGGCATTTTCTCAGAACTGCCTTGGCACACTCTTACTCAAATTTAGAGCTGCTTTTAAAATGCTGGATTTTTTAAAATAATAATTTACTCTTGGGGCACCTGGGTGGCTCGGTCGGTTAAGCGCCTGACTTCATCTCAAGTCATGATCTCACGGTTTGTGAGTTCGAGCCCTGTGTTGGGCCCTGTGCTGACAGCTCAGAGCCTGGAGACTGCTTCAGATTCTGTCTCCCTCTCTCTCTGCCCCTCCCCCACTCATGCTCTGTCTCTCTCTGTCTCTCAATAATAAATAAAAATGTTAAAAAATTAAAAGAAGTAATTTACTCCATACCCTCTGCCATTCCCTAATATTTATTGCGCTCAAACAATTTTTTTTTCACAAGGTGGTTTTACTTTTTTTATTTTATTTTATGTTTATTTATTTTTGAGACATAGAGACAGAGCAAGAGCAGAAGGAGGGCAGAGAGAGAGGGAGACAGAATCATGACCTGAGCCGAAGTCGTCCGCTTAACCGACTGAGCCACCCAGGTGCCCCAGTGCTCAAACAATTTTAATGGCTCAACATTTTCCCCCAAATCATAAAATCCCAGAAACTTTGCATTTAATAGATTTCTAAATCTATCCATTTCTCCAACATGGATAAGCTATTTTCTCAACCAAATAAGACTGTTTATTATTTCCTAGATAGCTTTGTTTCTGATACTTCAGTTACCCTCATGTCCAGCATGTCATCCTCCATCTTCACCTGTATAAATATTCAAGAGCTGATTGGTCACCCAGGATGCTACTTTAAAATCTGACTTAATAAATGAGTTAATAAAATTAACTCTTTCTTTGATTGGTAGTCCAAACCTTGATGGAATTAGGAAGCTCAGATAGGAAGTTAAAGAAGTTATCTTGCTTTCAAAGCTGTCAGTAAATTTCAAGGATACAAAGGGTTATATTAGATATAATACCTTGGGGCTATTTAGATAGACACAAAATGTAGAACTTTGAGGTTTAGTAACATAAGCTGATAGAAATATTAACATCTACTTGATCACATGATTGGCCCCATAAGCACCAAACAAACAAAAAACCCAGAAGTCATGTTCCAAACTCCTATGAGTTTAGAGTCCAGTGAACAGAGCTCATTTCTATGTGGAAAAAAGCTGCTGTTACTTTCATTTTATGTGATTTACCTAAAAGCAAGCAAGCAAAGATAAAAAAACAGGGTTTTTAAAGGTGCCATTATAAGTAAAGTATTAGTGTGACACTACAAAATTATCATCTTTTCCCTCTATGAAAATTCCAAAAATGCAAGTTTGTGGGTTTCTTCATGATAAAACTAATAAAATATGCTAAGAAGGCATCAAGTGAAAAATATCAAATATATCAGACTTTACTGAATCTATAGCACCATTAATTTCACAGATATTTCAAAGGAAAGTAAATATGGTGATGGTAAGATGGTATTTACTGAAAGCTAATTTCCTGGTTCTGAAATAATACAATATGGAAAAATGGATGTTGTATAGAATTTGTGAAATACAGGATATCCCAGTTGTCACTAAGGAGGACTGTTGTGGTCAGGGTCTTCCCTTCCTTGCTGAATGCCCTTTAACTTTCTAGCAAAATACCTAAAATTAGAATCAGTTGATATTCCTGCATGGACTCATTTTTTAGGAAAACTACCTGAGTTGCTTCTAATCACTTTGATCCAAATCCAGAGAAATTGGAGTATAAAATATATGTAAAATAATGTCAAACATTTGCTAAACCGTTTGCAATTTATTTCCAAACAAAGTGTGGATGTGGGTACAACTGCTATTTAAGAAATGAAGGTAAAAGGTAAGATGAATATTGCCATACGTTTGACATTACCATTAAAAGAAAAACATCTACAATCCTATTTTAAGTGCACCTAATGTTAGGAACTTTCCGTGAGTATTGTGCTTTTCAGTGTATTTAGGCAACTCGGAATTTAATAAATCCCAAGTTACCAAATTTGGAAAAAGCACTGCATAGTAAGATAGAATATGTGGTAGATTATAGTGCTTTTTAAAATACACTCTTAATTAGCTTCTTTGCATTGTTGTTTTGGTGTAATATACTAACTTCCCCGTTTTCCTAACTTGCTGAGGAATAATTCACAAAGATATATATATATATATAAAAAATATATAATATATATTTAAAGTATACAATGTGATAATTTGATATGCACGTACATTGTAGAATGATTGAGGTGATGCATGCATTAATTAACTAGCTTTGGTATTGATCTACAAAAGATATACGTGATTTTAGTAAATCTTATTATATATAAGCTTGCAAATGAATCATTCAGACATGCTTAAAGTTAAAATTCTTGCTAAAACAGTAATATAAAATTAAAAAAATAAATTGTAACAAAAGTTATACACATGTTCAGTTACAAAATAAAATCTGCTAAGCTATAATTACTTTAAATCAATGGCGTGGATATAATTGGTAGTAGTGGAAATCGTATAATTGATAAATAAAAAATGAATCATTTTTATGTGATCATTTTAATGATCATTTTAATTAAATTAATCATTTTAATCGTATAATTGATAAATAAAAAAGGAATCAATTTTAATGTGGATGACATCAAATGTACTATTTAAGTTAGAGACTTCATATGTCACAATGAAAATGTTTCTGCAGTTTTACATAGGTTACTCAAAATATTTAGGAGATTCTGGGACTTATCCTTTGCCCAAAATGTCAATAAACTCAACTCTAATTGTATTTTATTGCTTCTGAGATAAGTTTATATATCTCTATTCTTCATATTATCCTTAGGTCCTAACCTCCTGGTCCCTCATTTATCTTCACTCTTCAGCGAGCATTTTTTTTATTATAACTCTGTACTGTAATCTTGATTTTCTTATTTTTTTTTCATTTTTATTAAGAAATACAGTTAACCCTTGTACAACATGGGTTTGAACTGCACAGGCCCACTTATACGTGGATTTTTTTTATAATACACTACTGTTAATGTATTTTCTCTTCCTTATGATTCTTTTAATAATGTTGTCTTCCTCTAGCTTACCTTACTATAAGAAAATAGTATGTACTACATATAACATACAAAGTATGTGTTAATCATCTATTTTTGCTACTATTAAGGCTTCCATTTACCAATAGGCTGTTAATAGGTAAGTTTTGGGGTAGTCAGATGTTCTATGTAGATATCCCTAGCACTTATTTTATAACCGGAAGTGTGTACCTTTTAACCATCTTCCTTTAACTGCCTCTCGCCCAACCCCTGCCTCTGATAACCACAAATCTTATCTCTTTTTCTATGAATTTGGTGTTTTGTGGGGTTTGTTTTTATTATTTTTTTTTAATCTTTATTTATTTTTGAGAGAGAGACAGAGTGTGAGCAGGGGAGGAACAGAGAGAGGGGGAGACACAGAATCTGAAGCAGGCTCCAGGCTCCGAGCTGGCAGCACAGAGCCCGACGCGGGGCCTGAACTCCTGAACCGTGCATGAGATCATGACCTGAGCCGAAGTCGGAAGCCCAACCGACTGAGCCACTCAGGCGCTCCTGTTTTTAATTCTACATATAAGGGAGATCATAAAGTATTTTTCTTTCTCTGACTTATTTAACAAAATGTCTTCAGGACTCATCCATGTTGTCACAAATAGAAGGTTTGCCCCAATTTTTGTGGTTGAATAATATTCCATTGTGTGTATATGTGTATTGTGGTATATATACTTCTTTTTTCATCCATCAGTGAACACTTAGGTTGTTTCCTAAGTGTTGGTTTTGCTATTGAAAATAATGCTGTTATGAACATGGGGTGTAGATACCTTTTTAGGTTAATGTATTTGTTTCCTTCAGATATATTCCCAAAAATGGAATTGCTGGGTCTTATGGTAACTCTATTTTTAATTTTTGGAGTAACTCTCTTACCCTTTTCCATAGTGGCCACACCAGTTTACAGTCCTCCCAACGATGCACAAAGGTTCCCTTTTCTCCTATCCGTGCCTGCATTTGTTCTCTTTTCTTTTGTAATGATGGCCATTCTAACAAGTATGAAGTGACTTTAATTTGCATTTCCCTAATGACTACTGATGTTGAGCATCTTTTCATATGCCTGTTGGCCACTCATATATGTTCTTCAGAAAAATGTCTATTTAGGTCATCTGCCCATTTTTAAAATTGGATTATTTGGGGGTTTTCTATTGCATTGTATGAGTATTTATATATTTTGGATATTATTTCTTTATCATATAGATGGTTTGCAAAATTTTTTTCCCATTCTGTAGATTGTCTTTTCACTTTGTCGATGGTTGCTTTTGCTGTGCAAAAGCTTTTTAGTTTGAAATAGCCCCACTTGTCTTTTTTTATTTGTTGCTTGTGCTTTAGGTATCATTTCCAAAAAAACATTACCAAGATCTATGTCAAGGAGGTTTTTTTCTGTTTTTTTTTTCTCTAGAAACTTCTGGGTTTTAGATCTTACACTGAAGTCTTTAATCCATTTTGAGTTAATTTTCATCAGTTGTACAAGATGGAATCGAGTTGTACATGTAAATACCTACTTTGACATGTAAAGTACATTTACACGTAAATACCTAGTTTTTCCAGCATCATTTATTGAAGAGACTGTCTTTTCTGCATTGAATATTCTTGTTTTCCTTGTCAAATATTAGTCGATCATATAGGCTTGGGTTTATCTCTGAGCTTTTGATTCTGTTTCATTGTTCTATTTGTTTTTATACCAATACCATACTATTTTAATTACCATAACTTTATAGTACACAGGCTTACCTCATTTTATTGTGCTTTACTTTATTATTGCACTTTGCAGATATTGCATTTCTTATAAGTCAAACGTTTGTGGCAGCCCTGCATCAAGCAAATCTATAGGCCCCATTTTTACAACAGGATTTGCTTAATTCGTGTCTCTGTATCACATTTTGCTAATTCTCATATTTCACATTTTTTCATTATTAATATATTTGTTATGGTCATCTCTGATCAGTGGTCTTTGATGTTACTCTTGTAATTATTTTGGGGTACCACAAACCACACCTACCTAACATGGCAAACTTAATTGATAAATGTTTCGTATGTTCTGACTGCACCACCAACCGGCCATTTCCACATCTTTCTCCCTCTCCTGAGTCCTCCCTATTCCCTGAGACCCACAGTGTTGAAAGTAGACTAGTTAATAACTCTACACTGTCCTATAAGTGCACCAGTGAATGGAAGAGTCAGCTGATAGGCAGAGTTTATCAATGCCTTATTTTAAGAAATTACCATAGCCTTCAACATTCACCATTCTGATAAGTCAGCATTCATCAACATATAGGCAAGACCCTCCATCAGTAAAAAGATTATGATTCACTGAAAGCTCAGACGATGGTTAGCTATTTTTAGCAATAACATATTTTTTTTATTTTTTAAGTTTATTTATTTATTTTGAGAGAGAGCGAGTGGGGAGGGGCAGAGAGAAAGGAAGAGAGAGAATCTCAAGCAGGCTCCACACTGCCAGCATGGAGCCTGATGTGGGGCTCAAACTCACAAACCACAAGATCACAACCTGAGCTAAAACCAAGAGTTGCATGCTCAACCAATTGAGCCATGCAGGCACACCAGCAATAATATATTTTTTAAATTAAGGTAAGTACATTTTGTGACATAATGCTATTGCATATCTAGTAGACTACAGTATAGTGTAAATATAACATATGCATTGGAAAACCAACAAATTCATTTATCTTACTTTATTGAGATATCTACTTTATTACAGTGGTCTGGAACTGAACTCACACTATTTCCAAGTTATGCCTGTATAAAATCATGTCATCTGCAAATAGAGATAGTTTTACTTCTTCCTTTACAATTCTAACATCTTATATTTATTTCTCTTGTTTAATTGTTCTAGCTAGGACTTCCAGTACCCTTATCTTGTTCCTGATCCTAGAGGAAGAGCTTTCGAACTTTCATCATTGAATATGATGTTATCTATATGATTGTCATATTTGGCCTTTATTATGTTGAGATTTGTTCCTTATATGCCTAATTTTTAAACTTTTTTTTTAATGTTGAATTTTGTCCATTGCTTTTTCTGTATCTGTGGAATAGATCATATGATTCTTTTCTTTCATTTTGTTAATGGAATGTGTCATGTAGATTGAATTACATGTGTTGAACCATTCTTGCATCTCAGCAATAAATCTCACTGATCTTGGTGAATGATCTGATCATGATTTAACTTGCAATCTATTTCCTAGAATTTTTGTTCTCTTGAATTTTATTATTTTTTTTTGTTGTTGTTCTATTGTCTTCTTACATGGAATATATATTGAAAGAAAGTTATCTCTAAATATTTCTATATCTACAAACAAAATGGTACCCCCATCACATATAGCAAAAATCTTCACATGGTACAAATAATCAGTACTTAAGGCTTTGACCATGATTACGGCCTTAATACTCCCCAGAGCTTAACATTCCTCTCCCTATAGTGGAACAAAAATAAAATAAAATTTACTTTTTAATCAATTTATTGTCAAATTGGTTTCCATACAACACCCAGTTATCATCCCAACAAGTGCCCTCCTCAGCACCCATCACCCTCTCTCCTCCCTCCCATATCCCCCTCAACCCTCAGTTTATTCTTAGTATTTAATAGTCTCTTATGTTTTGTCTCCCTCCCTTTCTGTGGCTTTTCCCCCCTCTTTTCCTCCCCCATGGTTTTCTGCTAAGTCTCTCAAAATCCACCTATGCATGGAAACATATGGTATCTGTCTTTCTCTGACTGACTTGTTTCACTTAGCATAATACCCTCCAGTTCCATCCATGTTGCCACGCATGGCCAGATTTCATTCTTTCTCTTTGCCGCATAGTATTCCATTGTATATACATACCACATTTTCTTTATCCTTTCGTCAGTTGGTGGACACTTAGTCTCTTTCCATGATTTGGCTATTGTCCAAAGTGCTGTTGTGAACATCGGGGTACACGTGCCCCTATGCATCAGCACTCTTGTACCTCTTGGGTAAATTCCCAGCAGTGCTATTGCTGGGTCATAGGGTAGTTCTATTTCCATTTTTTTGAGGAACCTCCATACTGTTATCCAGAGTGGCTGCACCAGTTTGCATTCCCACCAACAGTGTAAGAGGGTGCCTGTTTCTCCACATCCTCGCCAGCATCGATAGTTTCCTGATTTGTTCATTTTAGCCACTCTGACTGGTGTGAGATGGTATTTCAGTGTGGTTTTGATTCGTATTTCCCCCAAGATGAGTGACTTTGAGCATTGTTTCATGTGTCTCTTGGCCATCTGGATGTCTTCTTTGGAGAAGTGTCTATTCATATCTTCCGCCCATTTCTTCACTGGATTATTTGTTTTTCAGGTGTGGAGTTGGTAAGTTCTTTACAGATTTTAGATACTAGTCCATTATCCAATATATCATTTGCAACTATCTTTTCCCATTCCACCAGTTGCCTATTAGTTTTATTTGTTGTTTCCTTTGGATTGCAGAAGCTTTTTATCTTGATGAGGTCCCAATAGTTCATTTTTGCTTTTAATTCCCTTGCTTTTAGAAATGTGTCGAGTAGGAAATTGCTGTGGCTCAGATCAAAAAGGTTTTTTCCTGCTTTCTCCTCTAGGGTTTTGATGGTTTTCTATCTCACATTCAGGCCCTTCATCCATTTTTGAGTTTATTTTTGTGACTAGTGTAAGAAAGTGATCTAGTTTCATTCTTCAGCATGTTGCTATCCAGTTCTCCCGGCACCATTTGTTAGAGAGACTGTCTTTTTTTCCATTGGATACTCGTTCCTGCTTTGTCAAAGATTAGTTGGCCATATGCTTGTGGGTCCATTTCTGGGTTCTCTATTCTATTCCATTGATCTCTGTGTCTGTTTTTGTGCCAATACAATACTGTCTTGATGATTACCGCATTGTAGCAGATGTTAAAATCTGGGACTGTGACACCTCCCGCTGTGGTTTTCTTCTTCAGTATTACTTTGGCTACTCTGGATCTTTGGTGGTTCCATACAAATTTTAGGATTGTTTGCTCTAGCTTTGAGAAGAATGCTGGTGCAATTGTGATTGGGATTGCATTGAATGTGTAGATTGCTCAGGTAGTATTGACATTTTAACGATATTTATTCTTCCAACCCATGAGCATGGGATGTTTTTCCATTTCCTTGTGTCTTCCTCAATTTCCTTCATAAGTTTTTTATAATTTTCAGCATAGAGATCTTTTACATTTTTGGTTAGGTTTATTCCTAGGTATTTTATGGTTTTTGGTGCAGTCGTGAATGGGATTAGCTTCTTTATTTCTCTTTCTGTGACTTCATTGTTGGTGTATAGAAATGCAACCGATTTCCGTACATTGATTCTGTACCCTGCAACTTTGCTGAATTCATGGATCAGTTCTAGGAGGCTTTTGGTGGAATCTGTCGGATTTTCCACGTAGAATATCATGTCATCTGCAAAAAGTGAAAGTTTGACTTCATCCTTGCCAATCCTAATGTCTTTTATTTTGTTTTGTTGTCTGATTGCTAATGCTAGGACCTCCAACACTGTGTTAAATAGCAGTAGTGAGAGTGAACATCCCTGTCGTGTTCCTGATCTCAGGGGGAAAGCTCTCAGTTTTTCCCCATTGAGGATCATATTAGCTGCGGGCTTTTCATAAATGGCTTTTAGGATGTTTAAGTATGTTCCTTCTATCCCGACTTTCTCAAGGGTTTTTGTTAAGAAAGGGTGTTGTATTTTGTCAAATGCTTTTACTGCATCTATTGACAGGATCATATGGTTCTTATCTTTTGTTTTGTTAATGTGATGTATCACGTTGATTGATTCGTGAATATTGAACCAGCCCTGCAACCCTGGGATGAATCTTACGTAATCATGGTGAATAATTCTTTTTATATGCTGTTGGATTCGATTTGGTAGTATCTTGTTGAGAGTTTTTACATCCATATTTATCAGGGATATTGGCCTATAATTCTCTTTTTTTTGATGGGTCTCTATCTGGTTTGGGAATCAAAGTGATGCTGGCTTCATAGAATAAGTCCAGGAGGAATTTTTCCTTTTGTCTCAATTTTTTGGAACAGCTTGAGGAGGATAGGTATTAACTCTGTTTTAAATGTCTGGTAAAATTCCCCAGGGAAGACATCTGGTCCAGGACTCTTATTCGTTGGGAGACTTTTGATAACTGATTCAATTTCTTCACTAGTTATGGGTCTGTTCAAATATTATATTTCTTCCCATTTGAGTTTTGGTAGTGTGTGGCTGTTTAGGAATTTGTCCATTTCTTCCAGGTTGTCCAGTTTGTTGGCATATAATTTTTCATAGTATTCCCTGATAATTGCTTGCATTTCTAAGGGATTGGTTGTAATCTTCCCTTTTCTTTCGTGATTTTATCTATTTGGGTTCTCTTTTCTGTTTGAGAAGCCTGGATAGAGGTTTATCAGTTTTGTTTATTTTTTCAGAGAACTAGCTCATGGTTTCATTGATCTGTTCCACTACTTTTTTGGTTTCCATATTATTAATTTCTGCCCTGATTTTTGTTATTTCTCTCTTTCTGCTGGGTTTGGGGTGTCTTTGCTCTTCTGCTTCTAGTTCCTTTAGGCGTGCTGGTAGAATTTGTGTTAGTAGTTTTCTTGTTTCTTGGGATGGACCTGGATTGCAATATATTTCCCTCTTAGGACTGTCTTTACTGCATCCCAAAGCATTTGGATTGTTGTATTTTCATTTTCATTTGTTTCCATGTATTTTTTAATTTCTTCTCTAATATCTTCGTTGACCCATTCATCTTTTAGTAGGTTGTTCTTTAGCCTCCGTGTTTTTGGGGGTTTTCCAGACTTTTTCCTGTGATTGATTTCATGTTTCATAGCATTGTGATCTGAAAGAGTGCACGGTATGATCTCAATTCTTTTATATTTATTCAGAGCTTCCCTGTGCCCCAGAATGTGGTCTATCTTGGAAAATGTACCATGTGCATTTGAAAAGAATGTAAATTCCTTTGCTTCTGGATGAAGTATCCTGAAGATGTCAGTTAGCTCCATCTGTTCCAATGTATTGTTTATGGCCATTGTTTCTTTAGTGATTCTGCTTAGTGGATCTATCCAGTGCTGTGAGTGGAGTGTAAAGTCCCCTTCATTAGCACATTTTTATTGATAAGATTGCTTATGGTTGTAATTAGTTGTTTTACAAATTTGGGTTCCCCTGAATTCAGCACATAGATATTTATAATTGTTAGCTCTTCCTGCTGGATATTCCCTGTGATTATTATATAATGCCCTTATTTCTCTCTTGTTACATCCTTTACTTTAAAGTCTTGTTTGTCTGATTTAAGTGTGGCTACTCCAGCTTTCTTTTGACTTCCTGTAGCATGGTAGATAGTTCTCCATCCCCTCACTTTCAATCTGAAGGTGTCCTCAGGTCTAAAATAAGTCTCTTGAAGACCGCAAATAGATGAGTCTTGTTTTTTAATCCATTCTGTTACTCTGTGTCTTTTAATTGGAGCATTTAGTCCATTTACATTCATTGTTAATATTGAAAAATATGAGTTTAGTGTCATTGTGTTATCTGTAGGTTTCATGCTTGTAAGGATGTCTCTGGTACTTCCTGTTCCTTGCAACCTTTCCTTCATAGAGTCCCCCTCAGGATCTCTTGTAAGGCTGGTTTATTTGTAATGAATTCCTTCAGTTTTAGTTTGTTTGGGAAAACCCTTATCTCTCCTTCCATTCTGAATGACAGGCTGGCGAGATAAAGGACTCTCTGCTGCATATCTTTCCTGTTCATTTCATTGAAGATTTCCTATCCTTCCTTTCTGGCCTGTGGAGTTTCAGTAGATAGGTCTGCTACTACCCTTATGTGTCTACTTTTGTATGTTAAGGCCTGTTTATCCCAAGCTTCTTTCAGAATTTTCTCTTTCTCCTTGTATTTTGTCAGTTTCACTATGATGTGTCATGCAGGTCTTTTCAAGTTACATCTGAGGGGAGCTCTCTGTGCCTCTTGGATTTCCATGCCCATTTCCTTCCTCATGTTGAGGAAGTTCTCAGCAATGATTTGTTCAAGTACCTCTTCGACTCCTTTCTCTCTCTCTTCTTCCTCTGGAATTCCTATGATACGGATATTGTTCCATTTGATTGCATCACTCAGCTCTCAAATTCTCCTTTCATGTTCCTGGATCAGATTCTCTCTATTTTACTCTGCTTCCTCTTATTCCATAATTTTATTTTCTAATTCACCTATTCTCTCTTCTGCCTCTTCATTCGGCGCTGTGGCTTCCTCCAATTTGTTTTGCACCTCATTTAAAGTGTTTTTTCAGTCCTCCAGCCTATTTTGAAGGTTCTTGATCTCTGCAACGAGGGACCACCTTCTGTCTTCTATGCTTTTTTCAAGCCCAGTGATTAGTTTTATGATTGTCATTCTATAGTCGTGTTCTGTTATGTTGCTTATATCTGTTTTCATCAATTCTTGAGCTGTCACTAATTCCTGTAATTTCTTTTGAAGAGAATTCTTCTGTTTCGTCATTTTGGCTAGGTGTGTTTTGGTTTGTTTCCTGAGGTCACCCTGGAAAGGAAAACAGACAGACAGCCAAACAGGAAACAAAAACACACAAACGTACCAACAAACAAAACAGGCAAGCAGATCACAACAGAAAAAAGAATAACAAACTACACTCTGAAAGCATTCAACCTGAAATACCAGCTACATGTTAAGGACAGGGTGTGCACTGTGCTGACGGAAGAGCATATACAGAGAGAGTAATGACAGGAGTGGGGAGAAGGAGTAAATGAACTTTAACCAGGTGGAGAGACTAAAAGACTTAATCCAGAGAGAAGTCAGAATAAGGAAGGAGGCAAGGAAAAAAAAGTGAAGATAGATATTACCCAGATGAACTATGTGGCCTGGCTATTCCAGAGAGATAGGAAAGTAAAGAAGGAGGTATAGAACATGCCTTGAGAGAGTGGGTTAAATGTCTCTTTTAGCAATACCCTGGGTAACCAGCTCACGGGTGGGGAGAGATAAGAAAGCCAAAAGGGAGAATATATCTAAAAAAGAAGAATTGACCTGGAGTTAATCCAGGCAGTATTTGTGTCTCAGTGTCTGTTGCTCCTGCAGAAAGGCGTCTCTCCTATGAGGAGGGGCGTGGTTTGGTGTAGGCAGGTCCTGCCTCCACTGCCGGCTGGCGGATTGAATCTCAGGGTTTAGCTTTTTGGGTATGGGGGACAACAATGGCGTCCCCCCAGTCCCTTCTTCACGGACCCAGAGTCTCACATCACCCCTTTGTTTCCATCCTCGCTCTGCCCGGGATGCAGGCGTAGTGCGATTTTTTGGGTGGTCACGTGCCCCACACTTATCTGAGCTTTTTAACTTGCTCTGACCGCTATGCCCAGTTTCCCTTATGTGATTGTGTCTCTGGCATAGCACGGATCCGGAGGTGGCTCTGTGCTTCTCTATGACGTGGGCTGGGCCACTGCTGCTGGCCCTAGTGTGAAGAGAGTTCTGCCATTAGCAACAGAACTTCTCTTCAAAAGCCCTGCAGTTAGGGACTGGATGATAGGCTCCCTCTCCATCCCCAAGGTTTGTCTCTCGTTCGGATACCAACCGCTCTACGCTTTCCCAGCTGCTTTTTCTCTTCCTTTTGTCTTTCCGTATAAGGGGCTTCCTCCACTCCACTCCATACCCCTGCGGTTCGTTTTATCTCCCCCAGGTTGTACTCACACACTTTTAGGTGCTTTCTGGATTTTGCATTCTCTTCCTTGTAGACTCCAACTCCTTTCCTCCCAGGCTCTTGGTGTTGAGAATCCTTTGGTTTTAGTCCTTCTTTGTTTGAAAGACATGGGGAATCTAAAATCAGATTTAAAATTATTTTGTTATTATTATATGTTAATTATTATATAATTAATTATATGAATTAACTATTAAATTCAAGTTAGTTAACATATAGTATGATATTGGTTGCAGGAGTAGAATCCACTGATTTATCATTTACATATGACACCCAGTGCTCATCCCAACAAGTGCCCTTGTTAATACCCATCACTCATTTAACCCATCCCCTCACCTACCTCCCCACCATCAACCTGTTTGTTCTCTATATTTAAGAATCTCTTATGGTTTGCCTCTGTCTGTGATTTTATCTTATTTTTCCTTCCCTTCCCCTGTGTTTGTCTCTTTGTTTCTTAAATTCCACATATGAATGAAATCATATGATATCTGTTTTTCACTGACTTATTTCACTTAGCATAATACACTCTAGTTCCATCCATGTTGTTACAAATGGCAAGATTTCAGTCTTTTTAATCACCAAGTAATACTCTATTGTATATATATACCACATCATCTTTATCCATTCATTAGTCAATGGACATTTGGGCTCTTTCCATAATTTGGCTGTTGTGGATAGTGCTGCTATAAACCTTGGGATGCATGTGCCCCTCTGAATCAGCATTTTTGTATCCTTTGAATAACTACTTAGTAGTGCAATTCCGGGATCATAGGGTAGTTCTATTTTTAATGTTTTGATGAACCTCCATACTTTTTTCCAGAGTGGCTGCAGCAGTACACATTCCTACTAACAGTGAAAAAGGGTTCCCATTTCTTCACATCCTCGCCAGCATCTTTTGTTTTCTGAGTTGTTCATTTTAGCCATTCTAACAGGCGTGAGGTGGTATCTCATTGTGATTTTGATTTGTATTTCCTTGATGATGAGGGATGTTGAGCATCTTTTCATGTGTCTGTTAGTCATCTGGATGTCTTCTTTGCCCATTTCTTCACTGGATTATTTGTTTTTTAGGTGTTTAGTTTGGTAAGTTCTCTATAGATTTTGGATACTAACCCATTATTTGATATGTCATTTGCAAATACCTTCTCCCATTCCTTCAGTTGCCTTTTAGTTTTGTTGAATGTTTCCTTTGCTGTGCAGAAGGTTTTCATCTTGATGAGGTCCCAATGGTTCATTATGGCTTTTATTTCCCTTGCCTGTGGAGACATGTCTGCCATGAAGTTGCTGTGGCTGAGGTCAAAGAGGTTGCTGCCTGCATTTTCCCCTAGGATTTTGATGTTTTCCTGTCTCACATTTAGGTCTTTCATACATTTTGAGTTTATTTTTGTGTATGGTGTAAGAATGTGGTCCAGGTTCATTCTTCTGGATTTTGCTATCCAGTTATCCCAGCACCACTTGCTAAAGAGACTCTTTTTTTCCTTTGGATATTCTTTCCTGTTTTGTTAAAGATTATTTGGCTATACATTTGTGGGTCGATTTCTGGGTTCTCTATTCTTTTCCACTGATCTATGTGCCTTTTTTTTTTTGTGCCATTATCATACTGTCTTGATGATTACAACTTGGTAATACAGTTTAAAGTCCAGAATTCTGATGCCTCCAGCTTTAGTTATCTTTTTCAACATTACTTTGGCTATTCCAGGTCTTTTCTGGTTCCATACAAATTTTAGGATTGTTTGTTCTAGCTCTCTGGTGTTATGCTGATTCAGTATTGGTGTATAGAAATGCAACCACTTTCTCTATGTTGATTTTATATGCTGTGACTTTGCTGAATTCATGTATCAATTCTACCAGTTTTTTGGTGGAGTCTCAGGTTTTCCATGTAGAGTATCATGTCATCTGCAAAGAGTGAAAGATTGATTTTTTCGATACCAATTTGCATACCTTTTGTTGTTGTTGTTGTTGTTGTCTGATTGCTGAGACTAGGACTTCCAGTACTATGTTGAACAGTGGTGAGTGTGGATATCTCTTTAGTGTTCCTGAACTTAGAGGGAAACCTCTGAGTTTTTCTCCATTGCGGATGATATTAGCTGTGTGCCTTTCATATATGGCTTTTATGATGTTAAGGTATGTTCCTTTTATCTGACTTTCTTGAGGGTTTTTATTAAGACAGGATGTTGTATTTTGTCAAATGCTTCTTCTGCATCTTTTGACAGGATCATATGGTTCTTATCTTTTCTTCTATTAATGTGATGTATCATGTTGATTGATTTGCAAATATTGAACCAGCCCTGCAGCCCAGGAATGAATCCCACTTGATCATGGTGAATAATTCTTTTAATATACTGTTGAATTTGATTTGCTAGTATCTTGTTGAGAATTTTTATATCCATGTTCATCAAGGATATTGGCCTATAATCTCCTTTTTAGTGAGGTCTTTGTCTGGTTTTGGAATCAAGGTAATGCTGGCCTGATAGAATGAGTTTAGAATTTTCCTTCCATTTTTTTTTTTTTGGGAACGGTTTGAGATTTACTAACTCTTCTTTAAATGTCTAGTAGAATTCTCCTGGGAAGCCATCTGGATCAGGACTCTTGTTTTTCGGAAGATTTTTGATTACTGATTCAATTTCTTTGCTGGTTATGAATATGGTCAAATTTTCTGTTTATTTGTGTTTCAGTTTTGGTATTCTGTGAGTTTCTAGGATTTTTTTCTATTTCTTCCAGATTGCCCAGTTTGTTAGCATATCATTTTTTATAGTATTCTCTTACAATTGTATTTCTGTGGTGTTGGTTATGATATTTCCTCTTAAATTCATGATTTTATCTACTTCGGTCCTTTCTCTTTTCTTTCCGATTGGCTAGTAGTTTATCAATTTTATTAATTCTTTTAGAAAGCCTACTCATAGTTTCATTGATCTGTTCTACTGGTTTTTTTGTTTGTTTTTGTTTATGTTTGTGTGTGTGTGTGTGTGTGTGTGTGTGTGTGTGTGTATGTCACTTACTTCTGCTCTAATCTTTATTATTCCCCTTTCCTCTGGTGGGTTTAGGTTTTGTTTGCTGTCGCTTTTTGAGCTTCTTTAAAGTTAGATCGCGTATTAGGGACCTTTCTTGCTTCTTGACTATAGGCCTGATTTGCAATGTACTTTCCTCTCTGTACTGCCTTTGCTGCATCCCAAAGGGTTTGGTACTGTTGCATTTTCATTTTCATTTGTTTCCCTGTATTTTTCTATTTCTTTAATTTCCTGGATAACCCATTCATTCTTTAGTAGGATGTTCTTTAACCTGCATATATTTGAGGACTTGGCAAGTTTTTTCTTGTAGTTTACTTCAAATTTCATAGCATTGTGATCTGAAAATACTCATGGTATAATATCGATCTTTTTATACCTGTTGAGGGCTTATTTATGACCCAATATGTGATCTAATCTGGAAAATGTTCCATGTGCACTCGAGAACAATGTGTGTTCTGCAGCTTTAGGATGAAATGTTCTGAATATACCTGTTAAGTCCATCTGGTCCAGTATGTCATTCACAGCCATCGTTTCCTTGTTGATTTTTTGCTTAGATGATCTGTCCATTACTTTAAGGTGGGTGTTAAATCTCTTTGGGGCACCTGGGTGGCTCAGTCGGTTAAGCATTCAACTTTGGCTCAGGTCTCATCTCACCGTTCATGAGTTTGAGTCCCGTGTCAGCCTCTCTGCTGACAGCTCAGAGCCTGGAGGCCATTTCAGATTCTGTGTCTCCCTCTCTCTCTGACCCTCCCCCACTCACACTCTGTGTCTGTCTCTCTCAAAAATAAATAAGCATTAAAAGAATTTAAAGTCTATTATTATGATATTATTATTCATTAGTTTATGTTTGTAATTAACTGAGTTATATATCTGTGTGTTTCAAGTTGGGGGCATAAATATTTACAATTATTAGCTCTTCTTGATGGATAGATTCCTTAATTATGATATAATGCCCTTTATCTCTTGGTACAGTATTTGTTTTAAAATCTAGTTTGTCTTGGTGGCTCAGACGGTTAGACATCCAACTTCAGCTCAGGTCATGATCTCACAGCTTGTGAGTTTGAGCCCCGCATCGGTCTCCCTGCTGACACCTCAGAGCCTGGAGCCTGCTTTGGATTCTTTGTCTCCCTCTCTCTCTGCTCCTGCCCTGATCACACTCTGTCTCTGTCTCTCTCTCTGTCTCTCTGTCTCTCTCTCTCAAAAATGAATAAATATTAAAAAAATATTAAAATCTAGTTTGATAGAAGTATGGCTACTCCAGCTTTGTTTTGACATCCAGTATCATGATAGATCATTCTACATTCCCTCACTTTCAATCTGTAGGTGTCTTTAGGTCTAAAATGAGTCTCTTGTAGAAGGATATAGATGGATCTTGTTTTTTTTTTTTTTTAATTCCTTCTCCTACCTTATGACTTTTGATTGGAGCACTTAGTCCATCTACATTCAGACCGATTACTGAAAGATATGAATTAAGTGCCATTGTGCTACCTGTTGATTTTGTGTTTGTGGTGATGTTCTCTGGTCCTTTGTAGTCTTTGTTGCTTTATTCTTTTTTTTCTCCACTCAGAGAGTCTCCCTTAAAATTCCTTGCAGAGCTGGTTTAGTGGTCATGAACTTCTTTAGTTTTTGTTTGCCTGGGAAACTTTATCTCTCCTATTCTGAATGACAGCCTTGTTGGATAAAGAATTGTTGGCTGCATATTTTTCCCATTCAGCACATTGATTATTTCCTGCCACTCCTTCTGGCCCACCTAGTTTCAGTAGACAGGTCTGCTACTAACCTTATATGTCTACCCTTGTAGGTTAAGGACCTTTTGTCCCTAGCTGCCTTCAGAATTCTCTCTTTATCTTTGTATTTTGCAAGTTTCACTATGATATGTCATGGTGTTGACAGTTTTCGTTGCTTTTGAGGGGAATTCTCTGTGCCTCTTGGACTTGAAAGCCTATTTACTTCCCCACATTAGGAAAGTTCTCAGCTATAATTTGTTCAAATAATTCTTCTGCCCCTTTTTCTTGCTCTTCTACAAGTCCTGTGACATAGATATTGTTTCATTTCATGGAATCTCTAAGTTTCTCGTCATGATCTAGTAATTTCCTTTCCCTTTTTTTTCATTTTTTTCCATAATTTTATCTTCTGTTTTACCTATTCTTTCCTTTGCTTTTTCAGTCCTCATTGTCACTGTATCCAGTTTGTTTTGCATCTCAGTTCTAGCATTTTTTATTTCATTTTAACTAGTTCTTAGGTCTTTGATCTCAGTAGCAAGGGTTTTTCTGGTGTCTTCTCTGCTTTTTTCAAGCCCAGTTAGTAGTCTTAGAACTGTTCTAAATTACTATTCTGATATATTGCTTATATCTGTTTTGAGCAAGTCGTTGGCTGTGATTTTTTATTGACCTTTCTTTTGGGGAGAATTCCTCCATCTTGTCCTTTTGGTCAAGTTTCTGTCTTTTGTCTATTGAAAAAGCTTGTTATATTTACTGCACCTGAGACAAATGCTATATTAAAAAGGGGTCATACACTGTTCAGGGCCTGGCACTTCACGAAGTGTTTCTGGTGTATGCTCTGTGCACTCTGCTGTTGCATTTTGGCTGCTCTTTCCCACTGGTCAGTCCTCTCCAGAACTCCTCCTTGCTTGCAGTGGTGGTATTGGGATCTTTAACCAGGTGTGCTTTGCTTTGTTGGTTGAAGTAACCCTCCAAAACAGAAGTGGCGGGGGAAACCTTGACCCCAAGAAAGAGAAAAGGAAAGGGAACAAACAAACAAAAGAAAAACTAAACAGAGAATCAAATATCTATAAGGCTGATTCCAAAGAAAAAGGAAAGGAGGGAAAAGCAGAAGAAAATAAAAAAGGAAAAAGAAAAGAATAAAAATGCGTAATCCAAAAAAAGAGGAAAGGAAATACAAAAACCAAATAAGAAACTATGAGCTTGATTCCAAAAGAAAAAGAAGGAGGGAAAAAAAGAAAAAAAGAATTCTCAGTTGGAGCATGGGGTGGTGCTGGCTCTGTTGGTCTGGAGGAGAGGCTCACAGTCAGTCTTGCCCTAGTTAATAACTAAGTGCCAGGCACGGAGGGGCAGGGTTTGGCATAAGAAGGTCCCAGCTCCATTGGGGGCCACTGTTTTGCTCTCTGAAGTCCCACCTTGTTGGCATTGGGGTGAAAATGGCACCACCCTGATATCTCATCCCTAGACTAGGGATCTCAATCCCCACTGTTAGGCAGTCAGATCACCCTGTGCCACAACTCTCTTGTTGGAGACCCCCTCCAAGGTCTTTTGTCCTTGGGGAGACAATAAACCCTCTTGCAAAAGTTCTCCAGGAAGGGGAACATTCTCTCCCAGTGAACCCTGGAGATGTCTACACCATGCTATGCACTCTGGTGCCAGATCACTGCTCCCCAGGATTCCTTGTCACAGCTCTGCTCCAGACAAAGTCACACACTTCCAAAATCTTAGAGTTTGAGCTCCAAATTCTGTTTGCAAAAAACAACTGGGAACCTCAGTAGTTCTTGCTACCTCGTCAGTAGTGCAGAGAGGTTTTCCTCTTATGCTAACTCAATGACACACTTTCTTAACCCTTCTCTCTTTCTCTCACTTTTATCTCTCCAGAGAAAGGGTTCCTTCCCTCCATGACACCCCTATACTTCTCTACCCCAATTCACTTCCACACACCTTGCACCTGCCAAGCTATCTGCCTACAACTATGAAGATCCTTCTACCAGTCTGCATGCAAATTTCCTGGGTGTTCAAAGTGATCTGACCCCAGTACAGCAGTGTTTGAGGAATAAGGAAAGCCCAGGGTCCTCCTACTTCTTTGCCATCTTAACATCTCCTCTTTCTTAATTTATAATCATGCTTTTGGTGTTAAGTCTTGAAGATATTTGACAATACTGTCTTCTAAAAGTTTTATAGTTTTTTTTCACATTTTACATTCATTTTTTTTATTTTTTAAATTCAATTTGTATATGGTTTGAGACTTATGCTGAGGCACTTTTTTTGCTTATGTATATTTAACTACTCCAACACCATTTGACAAAAAAATCTATCTGTGCTCCATTGAATTGCGTTTGTATTTTTTGTTGTTGTTTAATGCCTGTGTTTTTGTTGTTTTGTTTTGTCTGTGTTTTGGTTTTTTTATAGAATCTTTGGGTTCTGTATGTAAAGCATCACATCACCTTGGAATAGGAACAGTTTTTTTGTTTCTTTCCAATTTGTATGTTTGTATTTCCTATTCTTTGTTTATTGCACTGGTTAAGACTTATAGCACTATGTTGAGTAGCAGAGATAAGAGTGGACATTTTTGCCTCAGTGCCTTTCTTGGGGGGGAGCATTCAGTCTTTCATAATTAAGTATGATGTTAGCTGTGAGTTTCTTATAGATGGTCCTTAACAAGCTGAGGAAGTTTGCTTCTGCTCCTGGTTTGCTGATACCTTTTATCCTGAATGGTTGTTGGATCTTGTCAAATGCTTTCTTTGTATCAGTTGATAGAATCATGATTTTTTTCTTCTTTAGCATGTTGATATGATAGATTGCATTGATTAATTGTGAAGCATTGAGGCATCCTTGAATATTAACATTAATTTGGTATACAGATCTTTTTTACATTGCTAGATTCTGTTTACTAATATGTTTCTGGGTATTTTTGTGTTTAGGTTCATGAAAGATATTAGTCTCTAGTCCTCTTTTTTGTGCTGTTTTTGACTTGTATTAAGTTAATACTTGCCTCATTAAATGAGTGGGAAGTGTCCCCTCTTCTTCCATTTTTTGGAAGAGTGTGCAAAATTAGTGTTAATACTTCTTTAAATGTTAAAATTCTCCAGAAAAACCAGTTAGTCCTGGAGACTTTTGCTTTGGAGAATTTTTAAATTATAAATTAAATGTCTTTAATGGTTATAGCAGTATTCATGTTGTCTCTTTCATCTTGGCCGAGTTTTGGTAATTCGTGTTTTTTTGAGGATTTATTTTTCTTCCAAGTTGAATGTATGAACATAAGAGTCGTTTGTAGTATCTCCTTATTGTCTTTAGTGAATGGCTGCACAGTCTGTAGTGATACTGTGTCTTATGTTTATTTTTGTCAGAATTTTGAGAGGTTTTTCAATTGTGTTGATTTTTTTCAAAGAACAAAGGTTTTTGTTTTATTGACTGTCTCTATTTTCTTTTTTTTAATATCACCAACTTCTGACCTTATCTTTATTTTTTCCTTCTGTTTGCTTTGGGCTTAATTTGCTCTCTATTGTTTTCTGTGTAGGAATGTTAAATTACTGATTTAAGATTTTGGTTATTGGTATAAAAAGTGATTTTTAATTGAAATGTAGAATTTGGGGGATTTTATGAGATCTGGATCTTATTTAAATCTATGTTTCAGGGGCACCTGGGTGGTTCAGTTGGTTAAGCATCTGACTTCAGCTCAGGTCACGATCTCAGGGTTTGTGAGTTCAAGCCCCATGTTGGGCTCTGTGCTGACAGCTCAGAGCCTGGAGCCTGCTTCAGATTCTGTGTCTCCCTCTCTCTAAGCCCCTCCTCCGCTCATACTCTGTCTTTCTCTGTCTCAAAAATAAATAAACATTTAAAAAAATAATAAATCTGTGTTTAAATAGGCCTTCTCCATCAGAGTAAGGGAGGTACCATCTCCTTACTCCCACGCATGGTGGTGGTGATGGAGGGAGTCTAGATTCTCAACTTAGCCTCTGTCAACACCTGATTAGAAAGGGGCACCTCACTACTGTTAGGCAGATTTGGGAGTTCAGACTCTCCACCAGGCCTCTGTTGATACTATTCTACCTAGAAAGGGAAGTGTGCTTCTTTATTGCTTTTCTCCATTTATACTGAGGTATGCTCCACTTATACTAAGGTAGCACCCTTAACATTGAGTGGTATTGATAGTCCTTCCCATTAGGCCTGCTCAGACATAATACCAGTTAGAAGGGAGAAGTGCACCTTGTTACTGCTAGGTAGGAATAAACATCCTGGCTCTCTACTCCGCCTTTTCTGAGCCCATTATGGTGGGGGTTAGAAGGAGGGATTAGGATGCCTTGTTACATCCTGGCAAGAGTAGCATTATTGGTTTGAATGGAGCCACAGTTTTTTCTGTGATGTTTGACTAGAGTAGAATGATTTTTGTCTAAAAGTTTTCTGTCTTCCTAGCCTGACCCTTTCTTGGTCTTGTGGCTAAAGACAGCTGGCTTTCCTTGGGATTTTTTTTTTATCTGATCCCATTGGCATTTGTAAGTTGCTGCTGCTTTAGTACTAAGTCTGCGATATTTGAGGCTAAAGAAATCCAAGAGTAGTCACTAGTTTGTCATTCCTTGAGTCATGAGTCCTAGGGGCTATAACTGGTTTGCTTCTCTCTGTCTTTGATTCTTTATATGTATGTTATATAAACAGTCTTATGTATGTTATATATACAGTCTTATGTATGTTATATATATAGTCTTCTGTAACTTGGCTCTTGTGAGTAATGCAGTGAAAATGGGAGTACAGATTGCTCTTCCAAGATAGGGAAACAACATAAGTTTACGTGAACAGTAAATAGATAAAGAATAAATACACACACACACACACACACACACACACATACACACACAGGAATATTATTCAGCCATAGCAAAGATAGAAATCCTACCATTTACAACAATATGAATGCACTTGGAGGGCATTAAGCCAAGTGAATTAAGTCAGACAGAGAAAGACAAATACTGTGTGATATTTGTGGAATCAAAGAAGCAGAAAATAGAATGGTGGTTCACAGGTAGTGGAGAAAATAGAGAGATGTTAATCAAAGAATACAAACTTGCAACTAGAAAATGAATAAATTTTGAGGATCTAATGTACAGCATGTTGACACGGGTTAATAATGCTAGATTATTTGTACTTAAAATTTACTAAAACAATAGATCTTAAGCATTCTAACCAGAAAAAAAAATAACTAGGTGAGGTAATGGATATAATTTAGTTGATGTGGTAAATATTTGACGATGTATTCATATAGTAAATCACATTGTACACTTTAAATATATACACTTTTATTTATTATGGCTCAATAGCTGGGAAAATTTCTATAATGAAAATAATTTATTCTAGGTATTTTGTTTGCTTTTTGGTAGTTTCTGTCAGAATTTATGTTCTCCCTTTTTTACCCTCTTTTTCAAATTACGTTACTGTATTTTTCTTTGTACTTTTTGCATATTTGTCATCACATTTATTTTTATCTTACTCATAAGTTCCTTGAACAGGAACTATTTGCTATAGTTAATGTGTGTGAATTATCTTTGATTCCTTCCTAGTATATAGAGGCCAAGTTTTTCTCACATTTTCTATATGAGAGCTGTATACTAAGTGTAATGCTCACATTTTTGTTTTCTAATCTAGTTACCTTTCAAAACAGGTGGTGTCCAGAGAAAGAGGGACAGAAACTTCCAGGAATTAGCATAGGTCCTGAGTGTATATGTCATTTTTTAGGTGGCCTTAGCAAGTGGTGTTGATGGGGTTGTGGGAAAGTTAATATTTTGATGCATAGAATCTCTGAAAAAAAAAACATTAGGGAATCCTATTATTTTTGATAATTTCATGAGAGCCAAGCAAAGTAAACTTGATATTCTGAAAGTTTCATAGACATAATTTTTTAACTTTTATTTATAAAATGATTTAATCTTCCCTTAATTAGCCAGCAGATTGGTAACTCTGTTGTGTGAAGAGATTCCTTGCATGTTTAAATTGTTCACCTTCAAATCTATGTGGAGCCTTAGAAAATTTGCTTTAGATGGAGACAGTTACCCTAAATTCTCATGCCCCAGGCTTCATCAGCTTCTCTCCTGAAGTTATATTAACTCTTCTCATCCAGTGGAGTTAAACACAGGTACTAAATATCAGGAAAATTCCCTGAAATTTGGAAACGGAAAAAAAATATATTACTGCACTTGACTCTTTTGTTTGGGCTATTTTACAGTTTTGTAAGGCAGAGGTTAAATTTGTAGACTTTTTATCTGGTAGAAATGAAACTCATTTCTCTTTATTGGAATGGATAACTAACTCCTAATGGCTTTGTTAGACTTTAACCAGTTTTGTATCTAACCCAACAGTCTAACTCTACCTTTTCTTTTCTTTTTTCTTAGTTTTTATTTAAATTCCACTTAGTTTACATACAGTGTTATGTTAGTTTCAAGAGTACAATTTAGTGATTCATTACTTCCACACAATACCAGGTGCTGTGCCTTCCTTAATCCCCATCACCTATTTAACATATCCTCTCACCATCTCCCAGTCCTAACCATCAGTTTGTTCTTATAGCTAAGAGTGTGTTTTTTGGTGTTCTTTCCTTTTATTCCCATGATTGTTCATTTTGTTTCATAAATTCCACATATGAATGAAATCATATAGTATCTGTCTTTGTTAAATTCCTATAGACCTAATTTTTCAGATGTTCTCTGACCTTTTTTTTCTTAACCATCCTACTTGTTTTCTCACTAATTAATGAATTTAAAAATACATCTTGGCATTTTTCATTTTATATTTCCCTTAGATTCATGATTTTACCTTTATAAAAACTATACTTGAACAATTTTAGAGGTTTCACTGAGATTCCCCAATGGACTTAGCTGATGGAGCCAAATAAACTAAATTTTGTGGGCTGGTTTAAGTCTAGATCAGTCTTCTGGCTACTGGAGTGAATTCTGAATGACAGTAGAGCTTCCACTTTGCTAGCTGTCTTTCTAAGTTGCTTTTTCCCCCCATTTTAATGATTTTGTGTTTTTATATTTATTTCTGTTTTGCTCAACTGATAAGTTATTTTTCCTTGGTGGCAGCAGTGATTGGAAATTTGGTCATATGGTCTCATTATTTGGTGATATTTTTCAGGTGAATGACAGAGATCTACTGTCTTCTGTAAGAGAGATGACAGAGAATATGGTTTTTTTTAATCATTTTGAGTTTTTGTCTATTCATGAGATTGTCTCTTAAGAATTTGGTACTCAGTGAATCACTGAATTCTACTCCCGAGATCAATAATGCAGTATATGTTAACTAAAATTTACATAAAAAGTAAAAAAAAAAAAAAAAAAGTCTGTACCCAGTAAAAGGGGGAAAAAAGGTCTCTAAGATTTTAACTGGTAAGTTTTGATGTTTAATCTTGACTTGCAGCTAAAGTTGTAGAACACAACTTCAGGTTTTCTTTGTGTCTTTGCACCTATACGTGATTAAAGGACTTTACCTCTCATAACACGGCGAAATGTTTACCTACCTCTGTAGCGTATTAATAAATTTGATTAACATATATCTTCAACTTAAAGGAGTTCTGTTCTGATTTATTTATAGAGTTAAATGAGCCTTGTTAAAAATTTTTTAACATTTATTTATTTTAGAGACAGAGACAGAATGTGAGCCAGAGGAAGGACAGAGAGAGAGAGAGACACAGAATCTGCAGCAGGCTCCGGGCTCTGAGATGTCAGCATAGAGCCAGACGCAGGGCTCAAACCCATAGACTGTGAGATCATGACCTGAGCCAATGTCAGATACTTAACTGAGCCACCCAGGTGCCCTGAGCCTTTATGTAAATCTAATACCCACCCCCCACCGCCCCGTTACAATCAAAGAAAAATAGACCTAATAACTTTAACTAGGAAATACTTAAAAAAGAATTCTCCTTACACATATTGTTGGGTCAAAAACATTATAAATCCAAGTTGACATAATTAAGATGAATCTTTAGGTGAATTAGACTAGGATAGTAGTTTTGGCTGAAATAAAAAATAACTGCTAGTATGGTGTATTCCAGGCATTTTTTGTTTGTTTGCTTTCATTGTGTATATTTGGGTTTACTTTTTCTCAAAGTGATGAGTTAATGTGAACTTCTAGAATACTTATAGTGATTTACTGACTTATGATAAAATAAGTTAACAGTACTCTTAAAAAATTTTAACTTATGAAAAAGATGAATTTATCTTCAGCTAAGTTGAATCCTCATTCTGATACTTTTTCATCTCAACAGTAACTGTTTTCCAGTATCTCAGCTGAAATTTAATTTCCAAATCCTTAGATAACTTACAAATTTGGATTAATATTAAATTGGGCTAATTAATAGATAATGATTTGATGCCTAGATAATTTCCACATAAACTGAATACTCAACCGTTGGTTACTAAACAGAATCTTAAGTTTATACAGTTTTACTAATTACTTTTGTATTCCTTACAGTAGATCTATCTTTGGGCATTGTTACTGTTTTTATTGAGGTATAACTGACAGATAACAGTTTACTAGTTTCAAGTATATAACATAATGTTTCAATATTTGTTTTTTTGTTTGTTGTGTTTTGTTTTTTTAGTTTGTTTATTTTGAGAGAGACAGAGAGATCATGAGTGAGCAGGGGAAGGGCAGAGAGAGGTAGAATCCCAAGTAGGCTCCATACTTTGAGCACAGATCCTGATACAGGGCTCAAACTCATGAACCGTGAGATCATGACCTGAGCCAAAATCAAGTGTCAGACGTTTAACCAACTGAGTCATCCAGGTCCCCCTATAATGTTTAAATATTTGCATACATGGTGAAATAGTCACCACAAGTCTAGTTACCAACTGTCACCATACAAATATGCAAAAACCTTTTTTTTGTGATGAAAACTTTTAGAACTTCCTCTCGTTAGCTTTCAACTATGCACTACAATATTACTGACTTTAGTCACCATATTGTACATTACGTTCTCATGACATTTATTTTATAATTAGAAGTTTGTACCTCTTGACCCCCTTCACCTGTTTCTCTCACTCTTTACCCACATCCCTCTTGAAACCACCATTCTGTTCTCTGAGTTTCATTTTGTTTCGTAGATGTCACATAGAAGTGAAACCACACAGTATTTGTCTTTTTCTGACTTATTTTACTTAGCATAGTTCCCTCAAGATCCATCCATGTTGTTGTAAATGTCAAGATTTCATTCTTTTTTATGGTCAAGTAGTATTCCACAGTGTGTGTGTGTGTGTGTGTGTCTATCTAATGCATCTTTCTTCTTTCTTTTTTTTTAATTGAAAAATTGAAGTATAGTTTTCATATAATGTGATATTAGTTTTAGTTGAACAACATAGTGATCCCACAATTCTGAACATTGAGGTATACTCACCACGATAAGTGTAGTCACCATCAGTTACAATACAATACTATTACAGTATTATTGACTTTATTCCCCATGCTGTACTTTTTATCTTGACATATTTTATAATTGGAAGTTTGTACCTATTTCTTAACCTTCTTCACCTATTTTGACTGCCCTTCCCAAACTCCTCTGCTGTGGCAACCACAACTTTCTTCTCTGTATTTATGATTGTTTCTGTTTCTGTTTACTTAATTCTTCATTTTCTTTGTTTTTTAGGTTCCACACATAAGTGAAATCATATGGTATTGGTCTTTGTCTCTCTGACTTACTTTACTTAGCAGTACCCTCAAGAATCAACCATATCATTGGAAATGGCAGATCTCATTCTTTTTTTATGGCTGAATAATATTCAGTTGCATGAATGTGTGTGTATACATACGTGTGTGTGTGCACACGCCATATTTTCTTTATCAGTGAATACTTGGATTGCTTCTGTTTCTTCATTATTGTGAATAATGCTGCAATGAACTAGCAGGTGCCTTTTTTTATTTATCAAAGATAAGTGAACATTTATTTTGCAAACTCTTCATCATATCACGTATTCTGGCAGGTTCCACTTTTATTCTTAGAGATTTGTCTTATAAAGGCCTTCCTCCTCCCTCTTTAGTCTAGAAGAGTTTTTCTCTAGGTGTGTTGCATACCTGTCATTCTGGATTTCCCTTTGTTATTGCTTTGGGTTGTATCTTCTGTTTCTTGGATTCCCATTTTTCTTTTCTGGTTCCGCCCCTCTCTAGTTCCATCCATGTTGTTGCAAATGTCAAGATCTCATTCTTTTTTATGGCTGTTATTCCACTGTATGTGTGTATGTGTGGTGTGTGTGTGTATCACATTTTCTTTATCCATTCAACTTTGGCTGGACACAGGTTGCTTCCATATCTTGGTTATTGTAAATAATGCTGCAATGAATATAGAGGTACTCATATCTTTTCAAATTAGTACTTTTACTTTCTTCAGAGAAATATCCAGATATATACTTCTAATACACAAGCAGGGACTTTCTTTACATTTATTTGTGTCTTCTTCAGTATCTTTCATCACTGTCTTAGAGTTTTCAAAGCATGTATCTTTTACCTCCTTGGTTATATTTGTTCCTAAGTATTTTATTCTTCTTGATGCAATTGTAAATGGGATTGTTTTCTTAATTTCTATTTTGTTTGTTAGTGTATAGAAATCCAACAGACTTTTTGTATATTGATCTTGTACCCTTCAACTGTACTAAATTTCATTTATTCTAATAGTCATTTGGTTAAATCTTTAGGGCTTTTTATACATAAAAATCTTGTCATCCGCAAATAGAGTTTTATTCCTTCCTTTTAATTTCTGTGACTTTTATTTGTTTTTTTTCCTAATTGCTGTGACTAGGACTTCCAATAGTATGTTGAATAAAAGTTGTGAGAATGGGTATTTTTGTTTTATCCTGATGTTAGAGGAAAAGCTTACAGCTTTTGTTCACTGAGTAATAATGTTAGCTTTGAGTTTGCCATATATGGCCTTTATTATGTTTACCCATTTTGCTTGACTCACTGTGTTTGTTTCTGTATATTAGATGAAACAGCTACCTCTCTCATTCTTGAAGTGGTCTTGTTGACATAATGCTCCTTCTTGTTCAACCATTCCCTAGTTTCTGGTTGTCTCTGGGACCTTCGTCTAAAGACTTTAGCAGGATAGCAGATGAATACAGGAATTATGTACACCTGTTGGCTGTAGCAGGGTATCAGGAGTAGAGAGGAAACGTGCTCACCTGCCAACTTTGCAGGGCAGTGGGAGAGCACAGGAATTACATGTGCCCATTTGCTGTAGCAGGGCAGTAGGAAATTATAGGAAAGTTGTGTGCCTGCTGGCTTCGACATGGCATCTGGGAAGTGCAGGAGTGAGGCACACACCTACCTCCTTTAGCAGGGTGTTGGGAGCTTTCACAAAGTGCACACCTGCTGGTGCAAAAATGGCAGCCATCAGTGCCTCCATTTCAGACAAAGTCCCAACAGGCCCCTAACCCTCTGGCAGACACTTTAAATTTGGCAAATGGATACTCTTCACAAATAATCTAGACATTTTCCCAACTGCTCCTTTTGCATTGGCACCAAGGTGTGTGAGTCCGTATATGAGCCCTTTAAGAGTAATATCTCAATTCCCTATAGCCCTTTGGGTCACCTGGATATAAGCCCCGTTGTTTTTCAAAGCTAGACATTTGTGGGGCTTGTCTCTCCAGTGCAAGTCCAAGGGTTGCAGTGCCTGCTGTGGGACATTAACTCCTCACTTCTCAGGGAGAAGCTATGGATTTTGTGAGATCCCTCTCATTTGTGGGTCACCATCCCATTGCTTGGGCTTTTAGTAAGATCGTGTCTCTGCCTCTACTACACATCTTGATATGGCCCTTTTATCCTTTGTTGTGGAGGAGCTGTTTAGATAGATTGAGGTCTTTTTCAGAGGGAATTGTTCCTTAGGCAGCTATAGATTCATTGCTAAGGGAGGAGATGAGTTCAGGGTCTTCAACACCGCCATCCTGAACCACCCCCCCTTCCAAATATTGAACAGTGTTAATAAACATGTTCATTTAAGCCACTTTAAGAAGGTGTAAAGGGGCGCCTGCCTGGGTGGTTCAGTGAGTTAAGCGTCCAACTCTTGATTTCAGCTCAGGTCATGATCTCACAGTTCACAAGTTCAAGCCCCATGTTGGCTCTGTGCTGACAGCTCAGAGCCTGGAGCCTGCTTTCGATTCTATGTCTTCCTCTCTCTCTGCCCCTCCCCTGCTCGCTCACGCACTCTCTCTCTCTCTCTCTCTCAAATATAAATAAACATTTAAAAAAATAAGTGTCAAAATGCTACATGAAGATGCAGAGAATGAGTTTTCTTAGTCTGCTAAAGTATTTATTTGACAAAGAGTTCTGAAATTATACACTTCTCAGTATCCTTCTGTGAAAAAGAAGTTCATTTTCTTGATTAAAAGTTATAATTAATATGATTGGTTGAGGCTACACTGAGAACAAAAGTACACAATAAATACACTTGGGTATGTATGTAAGGTAATGGGATATGGTTTGTTTATCAAATAGGTAACCATATGTTGTGTCTCAGGTAGCCATCATCTAATTTTAATCAGTTGACCAGATCTCAGACAACTCTTTTGATTTTACTTTCCCAATAAAGGATCTTTGTTGAGGAAAAAAAAATTCAAACTATTTCATTTAAAGAGATCTTTTAGATTCTCCAAGAGACCCTTGGAAAGTCACAAACCAGTATAAAAGAAGAGATGGTATAAATAAACTTGTTTGATAGATCCGTATTTTTAATTAGATTAACACTATTGTAAGAATTGTGAAAAAAAGTTCATCAAATCAGAACTCAGTGTTTCTAAGGTTAAGTTTGTATAGATAAAATGTTATTAGGTAAATGTTATAGAGATTATACATTTTATGGGAAGGCCTTATAGATTTGCCATTGCCTTTGCTGCCGTAATGCAATCTTATCCTTAGAACCATTGATTTAATCTTTTAAGAAAAGTTACTTACTACATCCCAGTAGAAAATATATTAGCATTGTGATAAGGAAACCACAGCCTCACAGTCTTATTATTAAGCATTTTTCTTCCTGGTATTTGCCCAAAGTCTCTGGTATAGGCTAGAAACTAAAATCTGTGTCCTCAACAAAGGATAGTTTCAGAACCTCTTGGAAAGGATTTTAACAGTTACTCTGCCCAGCGGACACTGTGTAAACAACTAACATGTGTCTAACATGGAGCAAATCAGGATTTCTAAAACTCCTTTTAGTCCAGAAGCAGACTATACCAAAGCATATTGCCAACCTCTTACCCAATGGAATAAAATTCATTACATAGGACTGAGGAAGAAAATCATTGTAGTTATATGTTTGGGACATTATGAGAATTATTTTTAATATTCTACTTTTATTAGTATATAAAGGAAGCCCAATTTTTGTAGCTATTTCTGACACTTAGTTTAGTAGATTACCCTTGTATAAACTAAAGTGAAATATTTTAATGGTATTTGATTTCTGCTGGCCTCTCAGAATTCAGAAACATACTTTTTATTTGAGTGTCCTTTACATGGCAGTGTTATTTATTTACGTAAGTTCGGTAAGAATCTGTCTGCCTTTTTACCTGATATAACTGGACAAATTTATTGTACAACCATGGCCATACCTAGAACATCATACATGCAACGGAGTTTCATCAAATCAAGCATAATAGCCCACTCTTAAACAACAAGTACTGACTTTTGTATGTGGACAAAATGCTCACTAAACCCTCTCAAGAAAACCGACTTGGTCTATCTGGATTATAAGATCCCAGTCTCATAGGTTGTAAGAAACTTCACTTTCTGCCAGGCAACTGCCCTTAGAAAACTTGGGGACTATGGTATTTCCTGGAAAGTTATATATTTTTACCTCTCCATGAAGAGTTTTTATAGATAATTGCATTATTTGAATACTTTGCAATTACAAACTTGAGTTTATATTCTTCTTTTATTTCACTACATTTTGGAGAAGCAGTTTATGATATGGTTTACTCAACTATGGTTTCTTGGAACGACACAAATGAGATTTCCATCAGGATTCATTTCTCATGGTATAGTAGTCTTTGTTTAAATTATGAAGATACTATATGTCATATTGTAAAATGAGTATTTTCCTAAAATCATTTCATCAGTTTGGTAGATCTGAGAAACAATGGTTGATACTTCATTGACGACTTTGAATTTCTTTTTCTTATAATTTTTTGAAACAAAGGCTGACACTTAGAATTTTACAAGTTTTTAGTACCTCTTTTGTATCCACCTCCCACCCTCCCTCTCTCTGTCAACCACGATTTTGTTCTCTATATTTAAGAATTTGGTTTTTTTATATATATATTCTTTTTTTTTATTACATATGTAGGTGATACCCTATGGTATTTGTCTTTCTCTGACTTATTTCACTTAGCATAATACCCTCTAGGTCCATCCATTTTGTCACAAATGGCAAAAAAAAAAAAAATATATATATATATATATACACATATATATATATATATCTTATCCTTTTTATGGCTGAGTAATATTCCATTGTGTATATGTACCACATCTTCTTTATTCATTCATCATTGGACACGTATGTTGCTTCCGTATCTTGGCTATTGTAAATAACGCTGCAATAAACATAGGGGTGCATGTATTTTTATAAAAGAGTATATTCATTTTCTTTGGGTAATTACCTAGTAGTGGAATTACTAGATAATACGGTATTTCTATTTTTATTTTTTTTTGTGTGGATCCTCCATACAGTTTTCCACAGTGGCTGCACGAATATACATTTCAATAGTACATCCTTACCAGCGCTTGCTATTTCTTGTCTTTTTGATAAGAGCCATTCTGACTGGTGTGAGCCAGTATTTCATTGTGGTATTGATTTGCATTTCCCTGGTGACTTGTAATGTTGAATATCTTCTTATATATCTGTTGACCAACTCTGTGTCCTCTCTGGAAAACTGACTACTCAGGTCCTCTGCCTGTTTTTTAGTTACTTGTGGTTTTTTTGGAGTTATATAAGTTCCTTACATATTTTGGATACTAACCCCTTATTGGATATATCATTTGCAAATATCTTCTCTCATTCACCAGTTGCCTTTTTGTTCTGTTCGATTGGGTTTTTTGTTTTGCTTTTGTTTGTTTTTCTCTGCAAACATTTATTTTGGTATAGTCTTAATAGTTTATTTTTGCTTTTGTTTCCCTTGACTGAGGAGACATACCCATAAATATGTTGCTAAGTCAGATATCTAAGAGATTACTGCTTATGTTTTCTTTTAGTAGTTTTACGGCTTCATGTCTCACATTTAGGATTTTAATCCATTTTATTTTTGTGTATGGTATAAGAAAGTGATCCAGTTTCATTATTTTGTATGTAGCTATTCAAGTTTTCCAACTTTATTGAAAAGACTGGTTTTTCCCCATTGTTTATTCTTGCTTTTTTGTCATAAATTGACCACATATGAGTATGGGTTTATTTCTGGTCTATCTTATTCCATTAATTTATGTGTCTGCTTTTGTGCTACTACCATACTCTTTTGATTACTGTAGCTTTGTAGTACAGCTTGAGATCTGGGATTTTGATAATTCTAGCTTTATTTTTTCTTTCTCAAGATTGATTTGGCTATTGGAAGTTTTTGTGGTTGTATACAAATGTTAGGATTATTTGTTCTAGTTTTGTTAAAATTTTTATTAGTATTTTGATAGGGTTTGCATTGATTCTGTAGATTGTTTTGGATAGGGTATTCTTTCAGTGCAATCATAAATAGGATTGTTTTCTTAATTTCTCTTTCTTTTTTTTTTCTTTTTTTTCTTTTTTTTTACTTATTTTTTTAATTTTATAATAGTTTATTTTCAAATTGGTTTACATATAACACCCAGTGTTCATCCTAACGTGTGCCCTTTTTAATGCCCGTCACCCCCTCTCCCCCCTCCCTCACCCCTCTCACCCTCAGTTTGTTCTTAGTCGTTGAGAGTCTCTTATGTTTTATCTCCCTCCCTCTCTGTGTCTTTTTTCCCTTTCCCCTCTTCCCCTCCCCCTGGTTTTTGCTTAGTCTCACAAAGTCCACCTATTCGTGGAAACATATGGTATCTGTCTTTTTCTGACTGACTTATTTCACTTAACATAATACCCTCCAGTTCCATCCATGTTGCTACACATGGCCAGACTTCATTTTCTCTCATTGCCACGTAGTAGTCCATTGTATATATGTACCACATCTTCTTTATCCACTCGTCAGTTGATGGGCACTTGGTCTCTTTCCATGATTTGGCTATTGTCGAAAATGCTGCTAGGAACATTGGGGTACACCTGCTCCTATGCTCCTGGGTAGATTCCTAGCAGTGCTATTGCTGGGTCAAAGGGAAGCTCTATTTTCATTTTTTTGAGGAACCTCCACACCATTTTCCAGAGTGGCTGCACCAGTTTGCATTCCCACCAACAGTGTAGGAGGGTGCCTGCTTCTCCACATCCTCGCCAGCATCTATACATTCCTGAATTCTTCATTTTAGCCACTCTGACTGGTGTGAGGTGGTATCTCAGTGTGGTTTTGATTTGTATTTCCCTGATGATGAGTGACTTTGAACATCGTTTCATGTGTCTGTTGGCCATCTGAATGTCCTCTTTGGAGAAGTGTCTATTCATATCTTTTGCCCATGTCTTCACTGGGTTATTTTTTTTTTTCGGGTGTGGAGTTTGGTAAGTTCTTTATAAATTTTAGATATTAGTCCTTTATCCGATCTGTCATTTGCGATGATCTTTTCCCTTTCCGTTGGTTGCCTATCCATTTTGTTGGTTGTTTCTTTTGCCATGCAGAAGCTTTTTATCCTGATGAGGTCCCAGTAGTTCATCTTTGCTTTTAAGTCCCTTGCTTTTGGAGACATGTCGAGTAACAAATTGGTGCGTCTTAGGTCAAAGAGGCTTTTTCCTGCTTTCTCCTCTAGGATTTTGATGGTTTCCTGTCTCACATTCAGATCTTTTATCCATTTAGAATTTATTTTTGTGAGTGGTGTAAGAAAGTGGTCTAGTTTCATTCTTTTTCATGTTGATGTCCAGTTCTCCCCGCACCATTTATTAAAGAGGCTGTCTTTTTTCCATTGGATACATTTTCCCTTTTTGTCAAAGATTAGTTGGCCATATACTTGCGGGTCCATTTCTGAGTTTTCTTTTCTATTCCATTGGTCTATGTGTCTGTTTTTGTGCCAATACCATATAGTCTTGATGAGTACCGCTTTGTAGTAGAGGTTAAAGTCTGGGATTGTGATGCCTCCCGCCTTGGTTTTATTCTTCAGTATTATTTTGGCTATTCGAAGTCTTTTGTGGTTCCATACAAATTTTAGGATCGTTTGCTCTAGTTTTGAGAAGAATGCTGGTGCAATTTTGATTGGGATTGCATTGAATGTGTAGATTGCTTTGGGTAGTATTGCCATTTTAACGATGTTTATTCTTCCAATCCATGAGCATGGGATGTTTTTCCATTTCCTTGTGTCTTCCTCAATTTCCTTCATAAGTTTTTATAGTTTTCAGTGTAAAGGTCTTTCACATCTTTGGTTAGGTGTATTCCTAAGTATTTTATGGTTTTTGGTGCAATTGTGAAAGGGATTAGCTTCTTTATTTCTCTTTCTGCTGCTTCATTGTTGGTGTATAGAAATGCCACCGATTTCTTTACATTGATTTTGTACCCTGCAATTTTGCTGAAATCACGGATCAGTTCTAGTAGGCTTTTGGTGGATTCTGTCGGGTTTTCCATGTAAAGTATCATGTCATCTGCAAAAAGTGAAAGTTTGACTTCCTCCTTGCCAATCTTGATGCCTTTTATTTTGTTTTGTTGTCTGATTGCTGATGCTAAGACTTCCAACACTATGTTAAATAGCAGTGGTGAGAGTGGACACCCCTGTCGTGTTCCTGATCTCAGGGGGAAGACTCTCAATTTTTCCCCATTGAGGATGATATTAGCTGTGGGCTTTTCATATATGGCTTTTACGATGTTTAAGTATGTTCCTTCTATCCCGACTTTCTCAAGAGTTTTTATTAAGAAAGGGTGCTGTATTTTGTCAAATACTTTTTCTGCATCTATTGACAGGATCATATGGTTCTTATCTTTTCTTTTGTTAATGTGATGTATCACGTTGATTGATTTGCGAATATTGAACCAGCCCTGCAACCCAGGGATGAATCCTACTTGATCATGGTGGATAATTCTCTTTATATGCTGTTGGATTCGATTTGTTAGTATCTTGTTGAAAATTTTTGCATCCATATTCATCAGGGATATTGGCCTGTAATTCTCTTTCTTTGCTGCGTCTCTATCTGGTTTGGGAATCAAAGTGATGCTGGCTTTATAGAATGAGTCCGGGAGTTTTCCTTCCGTTTCAATTTTTGGAACAGCTTGAGGAGGATAGGAATTACCTCTTTTAAATGTCTGGTAAAATTACACAGGAAAACCATCTGGTCCAGGGCCTTTATTTGCTGGGAGGTTTTTGATAACTGATTCTATTTTTTCACTAGTTATGGGTCTGTTCAAATTTTCTGTTTCTTCCCATTTGAGATTTGGTAGTGTGTGGCTATTTAGGAAGCTGTCCATTTCTTCCAGATTGCCAAGTTTGGTGGCATATAATTTTTCATAGTATTCTCTGATGATTGCTTGTATATCTGAGGGATTGGTTGTAATTTCTCCCTTTTCATTCATGATTTTATCTATTTGAGTTCTCTCTCTTTTCTTTTTGAGAAGCCTGGCTAGAGGTTTGTCTAATTTGTTTATTTTTTCAAAGAACCAGCTTTTGGTTTATTGATCTGTTCCACTACCTTTTCTGTTTCCATATGATTAATTTGTGCTTTGATCTTTGTTATTTCTCTCTTTCTGCTGGGCTTGGGTTGTTTTAGTTGTTCTGCTTCTAGTTTCTTTAGGCGTGCTGTTAGAATTTTTGTTATTGATTTTTCTTGTTTCTTGAGGTGGGCCTGGATTGCAGTATATTTCCCTCTCAGGACTGCCTTTGCTGCATCCCAGAGCGTTTGGATTGTCGTATTTTCATTTTCATTTGTTTCCATGTATTTTTTAATTTCTTCTCTGATTGCTTGGTTGACCCACTCATCTTTTAGTAGGTTATTTCTTAGCCGCCATGTTTTTGGATATTTTCCAGGCTTTCTCCTGTGGTTGATTTCAAGTTTCAAAGCATTGTGGTCTGACAGTGTGCACGGTATGATCTCAATTCTTTTATATTTATTCAGAGCTTCCCTGTGCCCCAGAATGTGGTCTATCTTGGAAAATGTACCGTGGGCAGTTGAGAAGAATGTAAATTCCTTTGCTTCTGGGTGAAGGACCCTAAAGATGTCTGTGAGGCCCATCTGTTCTAATGTGTCATTTAGGGCTATTGTTTCTGCGGAGATTTTCTGTTTTGTGGATCTATCCGATGCTGAGAGTGGAGTGTCGAGATCCCCTACTATTAGGACATTTTTATCGATGAGGTTGCCAATGTTTGTAATTAGTTGTTTTACAAATTTGGGTGCCCCCGAATTCGGTGCGTAGATATTTACAATTGTGAGCTCTTCCTGCTGGATGGTCCCTGAGACTATTATATAATGTCCTTCTTCATCTCTTATTACATCGTTCATTTTAAAGTCAAATTTGTCTGATATAAGTGTGGCTACTCCAGCTTTTTTCTGCCTTCCAGTAGCATGGTAGATAGTTCTCCATCCCCTCACTTTCAATCTGAATATGTCTTCAGGTTTAAGATGAGTTTCTTGAAGACAGCAAATAGATGGGTCTTGTTTTTTAATCCATTCTGTTATCCTGTGTCTTTTGATTGGCGCATTTAGTCCATTTACATTCAGTGTTAATATTGAAAAATATGGGCTTACAGTCACTGTATTATCTGTAAGGTTCATGTTTGTAAGGCTGTCTCTGGCAGTCCGTGTTCTTTGCAACCTTTCCTTCATAGCGTGTCCCTCAGGATCCCTTGTAGTGCTGGCTTATCTGTGATAAATTCTTTCAGTTTTTGTTTGTTGGGAAAAACCTTGATCTCTCCTTCTATTCTGAATGACAGGCTAGCCGGATACAGAATTCTTGGTTGCATGTCCTTCCTGCTCATCACATTGAAGATATCCTGCCATTCCTTTCTGGCTTGCCAAGTTTCTGTAGATAAGTCTGCTACTACCCTTATATGTCTGCCTTTGTATGTTAAGGTTCTTTTTTCTCTAGCTGCTTTCAGGATTCTCTCCCTATCTTTGTATTTTGCCAGCTTCACTATGATGTGCCGTGCAGAAGGTCTATTCAAGTTGCGTCTGAGGGGAGTTCTCTGTGCCTCTTGGATTTCCATGCCCGTTTCCTTCCTCATGTTGGGGAAGTTCTCAGCAATGATTTGTTCACAAACCCCTTCGAATCCTTTCTCTCTCTCTTCTTCTTCTGGAACTCCTATGATACGGATATTGTTTCTTTTGAGTGCATCGCTCACCTCTCGAATTCTCCTTTCCTGTTCCTGGATCAGCTTCTCTCTCTTTTTATCTGCTTCCTCTTTTTCAATGATTTTATCTTCTAATGCACTAACTCTCTCCTCTACCTCTTCAATCCGTGCTGTGGCTGCTTCCAGTTTCCCTTGTATTTCTTCCAATGTCTTTTTTAATTCTTCCTGACCGTTTTTAAGGTCCTTGAATTCTGCCGCTCGGGACCCCTTGCATTCATCTATGCTTTTTCAAGCCCAGCGATTAGTTTTATGATTATCATTCTATATTCATGTTCTGTTATGTTGCTTATATCTGTTTTCATTAATTCTTGAGCTGTCACTGCTTCTTGTAGATTCTTTTGAGGAGAATTCTTCCGTTTCGTCATTTTGGCTGGATGTTTTGGATTTTTTCTCGAAATTGCCCTGGAAAGGAAAACAGACTGACAGACAAACAGAAAACAGAAATACTCAAACGTACCGACAAATGGTCCAGACAGGCAGTTCACAACAGAAAAAAGAATAACAAGTGACTCTCTGAGGGCAATGTCCTGAAGTACCAGCTACACGTTAAGGACAGGGTATGTAGTGTGCTGGTGGCAGAGCATATATAGACAGAAAAATGACTGGTACAGGGAGAAGAAGGAAATGGACTTTGCCCAGGTAGAATGACTAAAGGGTTTAATCCAGACTGAGAGAAATCAGAATAAGGACAGGTGCAAGGGAAAAGGAATAAAGATCGATGTCGTCTAGGTGAACTTATACGGCCTGGTTATTCCAGAATAAGGGATAGGGAAGTACAGAAGAAGGTGTAGAACATGACCTCAAAGATGGGTTAAAAAAAAATGTTTAAGCCAGTCAGTACCCTGGATAACCAGCTGAGGGATGGGGATCGGTAGGAATGAGAAAGGGAGGGATAAATTTTAAAAAAAGAAAAAATGACTGGAGTTACTCCAGGCAGCAATCTCCACTTGATATCAGTTGCTCCTGCTGATAGGTGGGGAGGGGCGTGGTTTGGTGTAGGCGGGTCCCGCCTCCACTGCTGCAGGATGGCTTTTGGGGTGACTTCCTGGCTTGTGAGACAACAATGGCGTCTCTCCAGACCCTCGCCACCAGTCCTGGAGGCTTTATTTGCCCCTTTATTTCTGTCCTCTCTCCACCGCTGATGCCGGCCTAGTGCGGTTCACTGGACGGTGATGCAGCCGCCTGCTACCCCAGATTTCACTGTAATTGTGCCGGGGTTAGAGGTGCTCCGCAGGCGGCGGAGTCTGGGGCTGCCTGGGTCCCCGCTGCCAGTCCCGGCGGCGCACGTGTACCAGCGGCTCGGGACGGGGTTGGCGCGGTCCCGGCAGCGCGCGGGTAGTGCTGCTGTTTGCCACTGAACTTCTCTTCAAAAGCCCTGCATTTTGGGCCTGGATGGTAGTGGTCTCACCTGCTCTGGCCCTCTCGTTCAGATGTTGTTTGATCGGCACTTTCCCAGCTATATCCGAAGATGCTCACCTTCCCCTCAGCTCAACTTCCCAAGTTCGTTTTATCTGACCCAGATTAAACTCACTGTTTAGCTGGGCCGTGTCTGTTTTCCCCTTCCTTCCTTGTTAGCTGTAGCACCTTTTTCCCCCGATTCTTGGAGTTGAGAGAGACTTTGGTTTCAGTCATCCCCGTTTAAAGGGCAAACGAAATACTGGAGCCCCCTACTCCTCCGCCATGTTGCCTGTTCTCCTAAGCAACTCAGTAATTTCTCTTTCTGTTACTTAATTATTGGTGTATAGAAACACCACATATTTTTGTACATTAATTCTGTGTATTGCACCTTTACTGAATTCTTTTATCAGATCTACTACTTTTCTTTGGTAGACTCTTTAGATATAGTATCATATCATCTGCAAATAGTGACAGTTTTACTTCTTCCTTTCCAGTTTGGATGCATTTTCCTTTTTCTCATCTTATTGCTGCAGCAAGAACTTCTGTTATATGACGCTCAATAAAAATGATGAGAGTGGACATCCATCTCCTGTTCTGATCTTAGAGGAATAGCCATCACTTTTACACCGTTGAATATGATGTTTGGGTTTGTCATATATGGCCTTTATTAGGTTGAAGTATGTTCCCTTTAAGCACACTTTGTGGATAGTTTTTAACACGACTGTTATATTTTGTCAAATATATTTTCTATCTCTTTTGAGATAATCATATTTTCTATCCTTTATCTTGTTAATATGGTATATAACATTTACTTACTTGCAAATATTGAATCACTCTTGCATCCCTGGAATAAATTCCAGTTGACTGTGGTAAATGATTTGAATTTCTTTTCCTCATAATTTTTAGAAACAATAAAAGCTGGAAGTTATTTTTAAATAATAAATTTAGTTTTCTTTTTAAATATACTACTTAGGAAACGTTTAAAAAACCAGGTTCAATACATAAGTGTTGTCTTTGCATATAAGCAGAAGCACCATCTCTGAAATTAAGATGGTGCACTTGACTCATGGATTGGAAGAATGAATACTGTAAAAATGTCAATACTACCCAAAGTAGTATTACCCAAAGTAATATTACCCAAAGTAATCTACACATTCAATGCAATCCCTATCAAAATACTACCCAAAATACTACCCAAAGTAGTATTACCCAAAGTAATATTACCCAAAGTAATCTACACATTCAGTGCAATCCCTATCAAAATAACACCAGCATTATTCACAGAACTAAAACAATCCTAAAATTTGTATGCAATCAGAAAATACCTCAATAGCCAAAGTATTGCTAAAAAGAATACCAAAGCTGGAGGCATCACAATTCCAGACTTTTAGCTGAATTATAAAGTTTTAATCATTTAGACATTATAGTATTGACACAAAAACAGACACATAGACCAATGGAATAGAATAGAGAACCCAGAAATGGACCCAGCAATGTTTTTGCTTCTTTGACAAAGTAAGAAAGAGTATCCAATGAAAAAAAAGATAGTTTCTTCAGCAAATGGTCTAGGAAAATTGGACAGCGACATGCACAAGAATGAACCTGGACCACATTCTTATACCATACACAAAAATAGACTCAAAACGGATAAAAGACCTAAATGTGAGACAGGAAAACATCAAAATCCTAGAGGTGAAAATAAGCAGCAACCTCTTTGACCTCAGCCACACAACTTCTTAGTAGACATGTCTCTAGAGGCAAGGGAAACAAAAGCAAAAATGAACCATTGGGACCTCATCAAGATGAAAAGCTTCTGCACAGCAAAGGAAACAATCAACAAAAAGGCAACAATGGAATGGAATAGAAGATACTTCCAAATGACATATCAGGTAAAGGGTCAGTATCTAAAATCTACAAAGAACTTACCAAACTCAACACTCAAAAAACAGTCCAGTGAAGAAATGGGTAGAAGACCTGAATAGACACTTTTCCAAAGAAGACATCCAGATGGCCAACAGACACATGAAAAGATGCTCAATGTCACTCATCATCAGGAAAATACAAATCAAAACCACAATGAGATACCACCTCACACCTGTCAAAATGGCTAAAATGAACAACTCAGGAAACAACAGATGTTGATGAGGATACAGAGAAAGAGGAACCCTTTTGCACTGTTGGTGAGAATGCAAACTGGTACAACCACTCTGGAAAACAGTATGGAGGTTCCTCAAAAAATTAAAATAGACCTATCCTACAACCCAGCAATTGCACTACTAGGTATTTATCCAAAGGATAAAAATGCCAATTCAGAAGGGCACATGCATCCCAATGTTTATAGCAGTGCTATCAACAATAGCCAAATGATGGAAAGAGCCAAGATGTCCATGGAGTGATGAATGGATAAGGAAGAAGTGGTACACACACAAACACAGACACACAGACACACACACACACACACAATGAAATACTACTCAACAATTAAAAAGAATGAAACCTTGCCATTTGCAACAATGTGGATGGAACTAGAGTGTATTATGCTAAGCGAAATAAGTCAGAGAAAGACAAAAAATATGACCTCATTCAATGTGGATTTTAAGAAATAAAACAGATGCACATAGGGGAAGGGAACGAAAGATAAGATAAAAACAGAGAGAGAGGCAAACCATAAGTGACTCTTAAATACAGAGTACAGACCGAGGGTTGCTGGAGGGGAGGTGGTTGGAGGATGGACTAAGTGGGTGATGGGCATGGGTGATGGGTATTAAGGAGGGACTTTTCAGGACGAGCATTGGGTGTTGTATGTAAGTGATGAATCACGGAAATCTACTCCTGAAGCCAAGGCTACACTGTAAGTTAACTAATTTGAATTTAAATTAAAAAAAAAAAAAAGATTGTATGGTTCCAAGTCTTTCAGTACTGAATTTGTAGTGAATTTGGAAATTGGAACAAATAAGGAAATACAATGAGACAAAAAACTTCGCTTCCCTAAATTGTCTTTTTCAGTAATGTAATAGTGAAATTCATCAAGTTACTGCAGAATAAAGAATCATTATAATCAGAAATCATTTTTGAAATCTACAGGCATTTGTTTATAAATGATTTCTGCATTAATGGTTCTAATTTTTGTATTATGCTAGGATAAATTTATTTCCATGAAAATTCACCTTCAAATGACTCTTGTTCTTAGTAGAAAAGGATGTTTTTGATTTTCAGAAACTTTATTACCACACAGATTCTTAAAGTATTCCCATTACTGGGATCAGAGTTTTAAAAGTGTAAGCAATATACTCTTCAATGTATACATTTTCAAACTAATTATTTCTATTTATGTGAAAGTTTCATTCAACTTCTTTAATTTTAATTCAAATACATTTTCATACCAAATTATTTTTTCATTAATTGTATTATAATACCTGCCTTCTAACTGAAGAGTCTTAAAGTCCAAAGAGAATTTTTTTCCCCAAGAACACTCTCATTATTTCAAATACCAGTGACTTACATATCTTGTCACCAAGGGATTTTAACATTCATGCCAAAATTTATCTCAATTTACTACCACATATACAAGCAATTAAAATGAATTTTCGACTTTTCTTTGTCTTTGTGGATTATATAACATTTGTTTCACAAAATAGTAATTTTACAAATCAAGAGTTTTCTGTGTTTCTAAATATTTTTATAAATCAAATATTCTCTTTTTCTTAAAACAAAATTAATTTGTGTATGTAACATTTCTGGTTTGTTCATAAAATGTAACATAATATTGTCCATTCAAGTAGCGCAAGTGCCATATTTTTTTGAAATTTCAGCCAAAATGTATTTCAGTGTTATGTATCTATTTAAAATGTTGCTTACAGTGCCACCATGACTAAGCACCAGTGTAATTATAGCTTTCAGTAAAGTAACATCTCTTGGCACACTGTCATATTCTGCAAACAGAATTTAAGACGTGATCTGACAAGTACCAGTGGCACTGTATTTATGGGAGGAAGGGCTGGGAGGTTGATGACAGGTCTGTATTCTTCATATGTGGCTTTGAAAGCAAATGCTAGAATCACGTCGTAAATGAGTATATTGTCTGTGGATTCATAACGTGTGCATTCCAGTCCCATTTTGGGGTTACACCACAAATCTACACTACCGCTAGTGGCATACACTCGTGCTATAACGCCAGGTGATTGAAACTCAGCTTTCTCTTCTCTAAGAATGGCAATATTCTTAACATGTACCTCATAAAAGCACTGTTAATATTAAATTAATGCATTCAAAGCATCTGAAATGGTGTCAGGTTTGTACAAGTGGCTTAGTTCTTGATGTTATATACTTTTCACCAAAGGAATATTGTTTACAGAAATACATTAATTCAGAAGTCTTTTTTATCAATGATAAATGTGTGTATATATGTATGTGTATATGTATACATACACACACTCTGAGGTTATATACATGCATCATATATTTTTACCTTTGTTTACCTCTAATTGATTTGCAAAGATTCACTTCTGACTCTGCCTATTTATTGATGCTACTCTGATCTCACTAAGTCATTCTGTGATCTTTTGTAATACTCCTTCCCCCAAGTAACATGCAACCAAGTAACATGCAAATAGTGTTTGATTATCAAACCTTCCTGCTGAGGTGGGGCTCCTGGGTGACTCCGTTGGTTAAATGTCTGACTCTTGACCTCAGATCAGGTCATGATCTTACAATTCTCTTAGCAGAGAGCCTGCTTGGGATGCTCTCTTTCTCTCTCTCTCTCTCTGCCCCTCCCTGGCTCATGTTCTTTCTCTCTGTGTGTCTTTCAAAATAAATACACAAGCACTTAAAACAACTTCCTGTTGAGATGATAAGTAGATATTGGAGTGTAGAGTCATTTATCATTCTTGATCTGCAAGATAAAAGATCTTAGTATATATTCATATTCAAATGCTATTAAACTATATCAATATTACTCTACCTAGTTGTAACACTTAGAAGTAAAGTGTAACAAATAATAACAAATAAGTGTAACAAATAATCCAATGTCATATCAAAGTTATATGTTGAAGTAATGGGCTTTAAAGTAAAAGAAAATCTAAACAGTATTTCTAAAGGATTTGAATTAGGATGTTTTAAAATGGGTTATTTTTTTAAAAAGGGTATATAAAATAATGGAAGAGTAAAGAAAGGAAAACCAAAGGAATAAAGAGAAAGAGAAAATCTGTTTTATAGAAAGAAATAGATATATTACAATATGTTCAGGTTTGACTGCACAAAGAATATTGTAAAAATTTTAAGTGCCCTATTTGCCAAGACATTGAAAACTTGGAATATATTCAGAGGTGAGTGATCTTGATGTCATAATCTTGAAATTTTGCCCTTGATGACCTTAGAACTCTACCTGGATTTAAATCTAGCAGTGTAGTTCAGTAGTCTTACTCCTATGGATGGTAAAACCTAAAAGAATATAAGCTTCACCCCTGAAAATTATTGGCGAATTTCAAGAGAGGATAACTCATCCAATTTTACTCCTAATCTATGGTTTTATATGTAATTGATCAACCCCTCTGTGATTAAGTGTATGAACAGTACCAGTTCAGCCTTTCCGAAGATATAATATGTACCGTATAACAGAAAGTACTCTGACTCTAAGAATATTTTGAAATTCTGGACTAAGCAAGCTCAAACATTCTTTACTGTGTTATTTCTCTGGGCTTTTACTCTGATCATCTATAGAGCCACACTCTAAGAAGAGGATGTGATATGCAGCATTTTCCACACTACATGACAGTAGAATACTTGTTCTGTGGGCAATTTCCTAAGGCTGCCTTGGGAAATCACTTCTCTAGTCCAGTCTTAAGAGGATTTTTAGTTTGTTCACACTCTCTAAAAGCTTGATAATCCTTGATTATTTTATTTACATATTTTTATTTTGCCATTATTTTCCATTTCAATCCTATATCATCTCGTCTTGAAGTATTTAAAATTCTTTGAAGTTGGAACTGCCAAATCCAATCCATTTTAGAATCCAAAAACTGATTTTACTCTGACTTTGAAGTATAGTCTCATGCCTCCTTTTTCCTACCACAGCCACTCTGCTCTGCGTGCAAGGTAGAAAGTAGCCAGCTTTGGTCAGGGATGAGGGTGGGGTGTTTCACACAAGGTTAGCAGTTTTATGGGACAGCAAGCACAGACTTAAGTGGCCACAGAGTTTTGAGATGTCGTTCACACTCCCTTCATTATTGCTGTCACCAATCATCCCTGTGTCACCTTATGCAAATACTAATAAGAATGCTTCCTAGAATGGAGTGTGTGTGTGGGATGGAAGCCGTACCTACTGGTTCCCTCTCTTCTCTGAATACTTCCCCCTCCCCCCAAAAAAAATGAGCAGAGAGACTTCTTAACAGAATATCACATAAAGCCTAGACTAACCTTGATTGCACCTAAGATGGAAAAAAGGGCCCTGAGCCAGGGTGTTCTCTTCTTCAGTAAGAGGCTCTCAGCAGGTAGCTGATCAACTCACATACCTGAAAGCCTTTATCATCTCATTAGTTTCCAATCGTCTGCTCCTCAGTGCACTCACACATCATTTAGCTAACGCCTCAGCTGGTCTTTGTCAGCTCTCATCAGGAGATCTGCATCCCGGTGATATCAAATCAATTTTATATCAGAATATAAGTCAAATTTTAGGTTTGCTTGGCCAGCATCTATGAACTATGTTATAACTGAAGTTCAGCATCTCTAAAACCTGTGTTTTGAAAACGCTGCCAGGTGAAGGCCCATAATGGACTTAGGAAGACCAATTAATTAGAATCCTGTTTCATCTGCCAGGATTGTTTAGCAGTATCCAAGTTAACAGCCATGTGTTGCTTCCAGGTGTATTGCTTAATTTCCAAACTTTGTTGGTATTTTTAGAAGAGTTTAAAGCATTTGTCCTCAAACTTGGCTTCACATTAGAAACATCTAGGGAGGTTTTAAATACACCGATGGCTAAGCTCCACCTCCAGAGATAATGATTTAATTGATATAGGGTGAACCCCGTCATTGGTTTTAAAAGCTTTAAAAAGCTTCCCATCTGATTCAGGTTTGAAACTAGGATACAAAACCACTCGTTTATAACAGCAGTTGCTTGAACTTTTCTATGCTTCATAATAAGCTTCTGCTAGGTCTATTAAAACAGTATTCCATTAAGAAAAATGAGTGCTGTAGTCTTTTATTAAACCAGTATATTTCTATACTACCTTTAGAAAATTTATATTTGAATACTCTTTAGCCTGATCTGCTTTTTACCCTTAATGTAACAGATATTTTTGTTAGCCTCAGAAGTGACATATACATTAAACAGCTGCTGTTTATTATCACCTACTATGTGAGTAAGTAGATGCTGTGAGAAAAATTAAGATATTTTAAAAATGTTCTTAACGTGAAGACATATTTATCTGAAATACTGTGAAGAAGGCCCATTTATCTGAACTAATGACCCATAATAAAAAATATTTAAGTGATGCTGATCAAATGAGAAATAGAGACTAGTAGTTACCAACCTAGCTAGCTAACAAACTGCTGAAAGTCCCTCAGGGCTTAGGAGTGAAACAACCCTCAAGGGATGACATGAGAGAAGCCTCAATCTGGGTGGCTCAGTTACCTATGCATCTGACTTGATTTAGGCTCAGGTCATGATCTCACAGTTCATGAGATTGAGCCCCACATTGAGCTCTGCGCCGACAGTAGGGAGCTTGCTTGGGATTTTCTCTTTCCAAATTTAAAAAAAAAAAAAAACTTAAAAAAAAAAAAACTATGATAGATGAAGTGGGAAGGGATGTGAGGATGTGAGGTGATAAAAACTGGTGTTATTATTCAGACAGTGATTAGGGAACGGTTATGTAGACAGAAGTACCATTAGAAGATTGCAGAACTAGCCCCAATTATGTGCTTTTCCTGGATCCACACATTTTAACGCTGTTCTCTTTTAATGCTGCATTTGGCCAGCTTTGTCAGTGTGCCAGCTCTGAGTCTTCCATATTTCTACTTGCCTTTTAGGCCTCTCTTGTCACCATGGGCATATGCCCTGGTTACCCTGTTGGAGGGTGAGACATGTGGATGAGAGCAGTCACCTTGGTCAGCAGCTGACTCCAGACATGTAAGTACAGCTAAGGTAAACAGAGCCATCTAGCCAGCCCCCGTTGACCCTGCATGTGTGAACAATACACTCACACAGATAATTATAATCCATTAAGTAGAGTGGAAGAATTGTATGAATAAAAGCATATATCTATTAATTTATTCATCTCTCTGGGTTTTAAAATGTGAAAAGTACCTTTCCAAATGCTACCTATAGTGATGCTTATTTCACAAATAATTTTAGTTAGGAGTATTTTAGCTTCTGAGTATTCTCTAGAAATACATCCACTATTGTATGTTATCTGCTGCAGAACTACCTAAATCTTTTTAAAAGAGCCTTATTTTAAGACACTTTAAATCTGCCTCACCACCTAGGAAAATGGGCAGGAAGATGAAGTTATCTGACTCCTTAGTCTAGGAGTTGTTCTTGGGGAAAAAAAGGTAATAATACCTTCTAAACTTAATTTGCTCTTTCCTCCTCCAGGGTTTTCAAATTATGCCCAATTGCTCTTACAAACAGCTCAAAACATCCAGGTTTATTTGAGTGTTGATACTCTCAGGAATAGATCCACCCACACAGCCAGTAGTTTTTGTAGAAATTCAAGGCAAAGTGATATGCAGTGAACCTTATGGAATTAATAAGGAGCAAAGTATCAATAAAGAATTTAAGGAGGTACAGAGTAAAGACACAGAACTACTTAATTCACTCCCGTTCTTTAAAGTTTCCATCAGACTTCGTATTCCTTCTGCCTATTGCCAATAGCTATTCATACGGGCTTCACACAACAGATGATTATTATACCATCTGATAGCAGGGGCATAAGGATGAGGATTAATATTCATCCTTGGTTCATAACACACATTCATTGTTGGTCCAGACATGACTTTCTTTAATTATTCACCTAGTTAGATATGCAGATGTTTGTATTTGTTTCTCTATGTTAATAATAACCTGAGAAATCACCACTCAACATGAAAAATAGAACCTTGATAATAATTTATATATTAACATGTGATCCTATACAAACCATTCTCCTGCCTACTCCTCACCTAATGGAATTTCTATCTGAATTCTATGTTTACTTCCTTGGGTTTAATGGCATCCAGTTTTAAATTATATATATTCCTAAAAAGTATATGCAAATACATATAAACATAGCTATAGATAACTCATATATTTACATTCAGAGACACATGTAAGAAGATCCATAGTAACACTGTTTATAAGAGCAAAAACCTGGAGGGGCGCCTGGGTGGCTCAGTCAGTTAAGCATCCAACTTTGTCTCAGGTCATGATCTTGCAGTTTGTGAGTCTGAGCCCTGAACTGGGCTCTGTGCTGACAGCTCAGAACCTGGAGCCTCCTTCAGATTCTGTGTCTACCCCTCCCTCTGCCTCTCCAATGCTCATGCTCTCTCTGGTTCTCTCAATAATAAATAAAAACATTAAAAATATTTTAAAAAAGAGCAAAAACCTGGAAACAACCCATTATCTATCCAGAGGGGAATGGATGAATGAAATATGTATGTTCACACAGAAGAATATTTTACAGAAGTTAAAATGAATAAATTGTAGCAAGATATGATATGTGAAACCCAGAATTTTTAAGTTAAAAAAAAATCCCAAAAGATAAACGTATCCTTGGCTGTGCAAAAGCTTTTCACTTTGAAGTAGTCCTGTCTGTTTATTTCTGCTTTTGTTGCCTTTTCCTGATGAGACGAATCCAAAGAAAATATTGCTCAGACTGATGTCAAACAGTTTACTGCCTAGATTTTCATCTACTTTTATGGTTTCAGATCTTACATTTATTTTTGTATATGGTATAAGAAAGTAGTCCAGTTTTCTCAACCCCATTTATTGAAAAGACTGTTTTTCCCCATTTTATGTTATTGCCTTCATTATATATTCATCATGAGTTTATTTTTGAATTCTCTATTGATCTATGTGTTTTTGTGTCAGTACCATAGTGTTTTGATCACTACAGCTTTGTAGTGTATTTTTAAATCTGGGATTGTGATACCTGCAGCTTTGTTCTTTCTCAAGATCCCTTTGGCTATTTAGCATCTTTTGTGGTTTCATACATATTTTAGGATAAATTTATTCTAGTTCTGCGAAAAAGGGCATTGGTATTTTGATAGGGGTAGAGACCAGTCTGTAGATTGCTTTGGTTAGTTTGGACATTTCATTGATATTAACTCTTCCATTACATGAGCACAGTGTATCTTTCTATTTATTTCTGTGTTGTCTTCCTTTTTTCTTACATCAGTGTTTTATACTTTTCGAAGTACAAGTCTTTCACCCCTTGTTTAAATTTATCCCTAGATTTTTTTTGATGCAATTGTAAATGAGGTTGTTTTCTTAATTTCTCTTTCTGATGCTTTGTTATTAGTGTACATAAATGCAACAGATTTCCTTAGTTTTGTATTCTGCAAATTTATTGAATTAATTTTTTAGTTTTAATAGATTTTTGGTGGAGTCTTTAGGGTTTTCTGTATGTAATAGTATGATGTCATCTTGCAATAGTGATGGTTTTACTCTATGCTTTCTAATTGGAATGCTTTTATTTTTTTTTCTTGTCTGATTTCTGTGTTCAGAATTTCCAGTACTATACTGAAAAGTGGTGAGAATGGGAATCTTTGTCTTCTGATATTAGAGGAAAAGCTTTCAGTTTTTCACAACTGAGTATGATGTTAGCTGTGGGTTTGTCATACATAGTTTTTTATTATGTTGAGGTATATTCTCTAAATACCCATTTAGTTGAGAGTTTTTACTGTATATAGATGTCTAATTTTGTCAAATGCTTTTTCTTTATCTACATTTTGTAAATTGTTTGCAGATTCTTTTTGTAGTTCTCTGCTCCTTTATTTTCGTATGGTTTTTCCTTAATGTTGTATATAGATTCCTCTCTTTTATTCTTTAGTACACTCATTGCAAGTTTTTTTTTCTGGTTATTTTGAAGTTCATATATACTATCTTATCTATAACAGTTTCTTTTAAGTTGATAGTGAGTTAATTTTGGATATATTCCTGAGATTGATGTTTTACTCATACCCTCCCACACTTTGTATTTTTGGGCTAAATTCTACATTTTTATGTATTCCTTAACTAATATATTTTTTTTCTTTCTCCAAATTTGTACTTAAACTCCAGCTAATTAACATACAGTGTAATACTAATTTCGGGTATAGAGTGTAGTGATTGATCACTTTCATACAACACCCAGTGCTCATCACAACATGTGACTTCCTTAATCCCCATCATCTATTTAACCCATTCCCCTGCCCACCTCCCTTCCAGAAACTCTCAGTTGTTCTCTGTAATGAATAGTCTGTTTCTTGATTTGTCTTTCTTTTTTCCTCCCCTGTTCATTTGTTTTGTTTCTTAAATTCCACACATGAGTGAAATCATATGGTATTTCTTTCTCTGACTTATTTCGCTTAGCATTATACACACTAGCTTCATCCATGTTGTTGGAAATGACAAGATTACTTTATTTTTGATGGCTAATATTCAAGTGTGTGTGTGTGTGTGTGCGCGCGCGCGCACGTTTTGCCATTTGCCAAATCTTCTCACGTTCCTAATGTTGCCTTTTAGTTTTGTTGACTGTTTCCTTCACTGTGCAGAAAGGTTTTATCTTCATGAAGTCTCAACAGTTTATTTTTGCATCATTTCCCTTGCCTCAGGAAATGTATCTAGTAAGAAGTTGCTACAGCCGATGTCAAAGAGGTTACTGTCTCTGTTCTCCAGGATTTTGATTGTTTAGTGTCTCACATTTAGGACTTTCATCCATTTCGAATTTATTTTAGTGTATGGTGTAAGAAAGTATGCCAGTTTCATTCTTGTGCATGTTGCAGTCCAGTTTTTCTCAACACTATTAGTTGAAGAGACTGTCTTTTCTTCATTGGATACTCTTTCCTGCTCTGTTGAAGATTAGTTGATGGTATAGTTGTGGGTCCATTTTTGGGTTTTTTATGTTCTGGTCCATTGATCCATTTGTCTTTTTTTGTGGCATTACCAATTGTCTTGGTCGCTATAGCTTTGTATTATAACTTGAAGCTCGGAGATGTGATGCCTCCAGCTTTGCTTTTCCTTTCCTGTTTTGGCTATTAGGGGTCTTTTGGAGTTACATACAAATTTTAGGATTGTTTGTTCTAACTCTTTGAAAATGCTGGTAGTATTTTGATATGGAATGAATTAATATATATATATTACTTTGGGTAGTATAGACATTTCAGCATTTGTTCTTCTAATCCATTAGCATGGAATATCTTTCCATTTGATGGTGTTGTCTTCGATTTCTTTCATCAGTTGTTTTATAATTTTCAGAGCACAGAGCTCTTACCTCTTTGGTTAGGTTTATTCCTAGGTATCTTCTGGTTTTTAGTGCAATTGTAAATGGGATAAATTCCCTAAATTCCTTTCTGCTGCTTCATTATTGATGTATAGAAATCTAACAGGTTCCTGCACATTGATTTTGTGTCCTATGACTTTATAGAATTCATGTATCAGTTGTAGCAATTTTTTGGTAGAGTCTTTTGGGTTTTCTGTATAGTGTCATGTCATTTGAATAGTGGAAGTTTGACTTCTTCCTTGTGGATTTAGATGCCTTTTATTTCTTTTTTGTGGTCTGATTGCTGAGGCTACTATTGCAGTACTATATTTAATAACAGTGGTGAGAGTGGACATACATCCTTGTGTTATTCCTGAGTGTTAAGGAAAAGCTCTGTTCCCCATTGAGGATGATATTAGCTGTGTGTTTTTCATATATGACTCTTATTATGTTGAGGTATGTACCCTTTATCCCTACTTTGTTGAGGGTTTCTCTTATGAACAAATGTTGTATTTGATCACATTCTTTTTGTGCATCTATTGAGAGGATCATATGGTTCTTATCCTTTCTTTATTAATGTGGTGTATCATGTTGACTGATTTGTGAATAATGAACCACTCTGCAGCCCAGGAATAAATCCCATTGATTGTGGTAGATAATTCTTCTAGTGTACTCTTGGATTTGCTAATATTTTGTTGACAATTTTTGCATCCATGTTCTTCAGGGATATTGATCTGTAGTTCTCTGTTTTAGTTGAGTGTTTGTCTGGTTTGAGAATCAGGATAATAGTGACCTCCTAGAATGAATTTGAAAATCTTCCCTCCATTCCTATTTTTTTTAATAGTTTGATAAGAACAGGTTTTAACTCTTCTTTAAATGTTTGGTAGTATTCTTCTGTGAAGCCTTCTGGCTCTGGACTTTGATTCATTGGGAGATTTTTATCGCTGATTCCATTTCTTTGCTGGTTATCAGTTTGTTAAAGTTTTCTATATACACATACAAAAGAATGTGTATTCTGTTGCTTTAGGATGAAATGTTCTGAATATATCTTTTAAGTCCATCTGGTCCAGTATGTCGTTAAAAGCCATTGTTTCCTTGTTGATTTTCTGCTTAGATGATCTGTCCATTACTGTAAGAAGGGTCTTAAAGTCTCCTAATATTATTGTATTATTATCAATTAGTTCCTTTATGTTATTAATTTATATACTTTGGTGTCCCCATGGTGGATGCATAAATATTTACAATTGTTAGATCTTCTTGTTGGATTGTCCTCTTTATTATGATATAGCACCCTTCTTCATTTCTTCTTACAGTCTTTGGTTTAAAATCTAGCTTGTCTGATATAAGTATTGCTACTCCAGCTTTCTTTTGACGTCCTTTTGCATGATAAATGATTCTCCATCCCCTCACGTGGAATCTGTAGGTGTCTAGGTGTTAAATGTGTCTCATAGGTAGCATATAGATGGGTATTGTATACCCATATAGGTGGGACCTTGTGTGTTTTTATCCATTCTGACACCCTTTGTCTTTTGATTGGAGTGTTCTGTCCATTTACATTCAGAGTAATTATTGATAGATATGTATTTAGTGCCACTTTATTACTAGTTTTGTCATTGTTTCTGGAGATTTTCTCTGTTTCTTTCTCGTCTTTGTCACTTTTGGTCTTTCTTTCCCACTAAAATGTCCTCTTTAAAATTTCTTGCAAGGCTGGTTTAGTGGTCGTGATCTCCTTTCATTTTTTTGTCTGGGAAACTCTTTCTCTCTCCTTCTGTTCTGAATGATAGCCTTGTTGGATAGAGTATTCTTGGGTACAGATTTTTCCCATTTAGCATGTTGCATATATCATTCCACCCCCTTCTGGCTTGCCAAGTTTCTGTGGAGAGATCTGCAGCTAGCCTTATGGGTCTTCCCTTCTAAGTTAGGGACTTCTTTTGTCTTTTTGCTGCTTTTAGGAGTTTTCTTTATATTTTGCAAATTTAATTACAATATGTCTTGGTGTTGGCCTGCTTTTGGTGATTTTAATGAGAGTTCTCTGTGCCCTATAGATTTGGATGTCTGTTTTTTTTCCCCAGATTAGGGAAGCTTTCAGCTGTAAAAAAAATAAACCTCAAATAAACCTGCCCTCTTTTCTTTCTTTTCTTCTAGCCCTCCTGTGATATGAATGTCATTATGTTTGATGGAGTCCCTGAGTTCCCTAAGTCTGTTCTCATGATCCCTAATTTTTCTTTCATTCTTTTGTTCAGTTTCATTATTTTCCATAATTCTATCTTCTATATCACTTATTCATTCCTCTGTTTCTTCTATAATTGTGGTAATTACATTTAGTTGGTTTCAAATCTCAGTTATTGCATTTTTCATTTTGGCCTGATTTGTTTTTAGCTCTTTTATCTCTGTGGAAAAGGTCTTCCCGATGTCCTCTATGCTTTTCTCAAGGCCATCAAGTATCCCCATGGTTGTATCTTTAAATTCTGGATCATCCATATTACATATATCTGTTTTGATTAGATCCCTGGCTATGACCTTTTCTTGTTCTTTCTTTTGGGATGAATTCCTCCTTCTTGGTATTTTGTGTAGGTCTCTGTCTTCTGTATGTTAAGAAAGCCTGTTATGTTTCCTGCTCTTGAGAGTAATGGCTTATGAAGAAGAGATCATATAATGTCCAGGGCCTGGCACTTCAACTTGTGTCTGTGGTGTGTGCTGAGTGCACTCTGCTGCTTTGTTGTGGCCACACTATCTCTCAGGTCAGTGTTCTGCATAGTTTCTCCTTGCCTGCAGTGGGGAGTGTTTGGGCCTTGGCCAGAGTGTGGTGAGTTTTAACTAGGTGTTACACTAGAACTGAAACTTTGCAGAACTCTGTCATTGGTAGACATGGTGCATGCATGGTTTTGTGATGATCTTCTGGGAGAACTCCTGCTGCTCTGGTCGTTAGGCACACTTGCCCTACCAAAGCAGTATCAGCAGAGTATAGGGGTGTGGGTTTGGTGTAAGCAGGTTAGGCAGCCATTCTTGGCGCTGTGCTGTTTACTGAAGTTGGTTTATACTGAGGGGCAGGGGAGGGAAATGGCACAAGCTCACTCCTTTGTCCCTGGATAGGGATCTCTGTGCTTGCTGCCCTCAAGGAAGCACTTTCTGAAGAGTGAAATCAGAGTGAAATCAGAGTGAAATCATTTCCTCTTGTGCGTCACAGGCGTTTTTCATATTGCTGATTTTACACTGTCTGTCTGTGGGTTGTTTGCATGCCTTGAGCATTGCAGCACATCTTGGGCTGTATCCTAGTCAGGCCTGCTGACTTTTAAAATTACATACTTCAAGGACCTTGTGTGTTGGGGACCTGCACTAGTCCTCTGGGAAAGGGTCTTGCTGCATTGGAACCGATATAGGCTTGACCCAGGTCAATCATGCCAGAGTGCAGGGGTATGGGATTTGGAGCAAGCATGCTAAACATGAGTGTCCTGGTTAGCTGCCCTCAGCAAGTGTCTCTGCACCTATGCTGAGGGGCAAGGGAGGGAAATGGTGCATGCTGGTACTTTTGTCCCACAGAGGGAACATCACCTCTCTCAGATGCGCTCCACAAAGTAGGAACAGTCTCTCCCCTAGCCCCTTAGGCAGTCCTCAGATCATGCAGTCAGCCCTGGGGTTTTTTTACCTTCCTCCCTCTAGGAGTAGGACAGCATCATTAAGTCTCTAGCACAGTGAAGCCTGGGGACTTCTGAAACTCCAGTCTTTGAGCTGGTTGTAAAAACTCACAAAATTCAGCCCCTCTCCTTTTCCCAGGCAATGGCTTTGGGGAAGTTTTGTTCTTATGCTTCTCTCTCTGTGCTTCACTTTTGCTCGCCTTTCTCCATGACCATGGCTCCTTCCCTTCTGCAGCACCTGTGATCAGTTTCTCCTCCAAACCTGGTCTCTGTACTCCTACCTTCCTCAGAGTCACCTCTTCCCTCCCTCTAGTTGTGCAGTTTGTTCCGTTCATACTCAAATTGATTTTTTGAGTATTCAGAATTATTTGATCATTATCTAGCTTTGTTTGAAGAATGAAGCAAGCCTTAGGGTCCACCTACTATGCCACCATCTTAGCTCCCCCAATGCTGCAAATTGTATATATTCTTTATAGATTTTGGATATTAACCCCTTTATTGGATATATCATTTGCAGTATCTTATCCTATTCAGTAGGCTGCCTTTTCTTTTTCTTGATGATTTCCTTTGTGGTGCAAAGTTTTTAATTTTGGTGTAGTCCCAGTAGTTTATTTTTGCTTTTATTTTTCTTGTATGAAGAGATAAATCCATAATTATGTTGCTCCTACTTATTTCTAATCTATTAGAAATAATATGTTTTCTCTTAGGTTTTGTGTGGTTTTACATCTCACATTTAGGACCTTAATCCATTTTGAGTTTATTTTTGCATGGTGTAAGGAAGTGGTCCAGTTTTCCTAGCACCATTTTTTAAAAAGAATGTCTTTTCACCATTGTACATTCGTATTTTCATTGTCATAGAGTAATTTTATAAGCGTGGCTTTATTCATGGGCTACTATCCTGTTCCATTGATCTATATGCCTTTTTGGTGCCAGTTCCGTATTACGTTGATTATAGCAGCTTTGTATTATATCTTGAAATCTGAAAAATTTCTCCTTGTGATGACAGTTTGTAATATCTACGTTCTTAACAACTTTCCCAGATGTAATACAGCAGTGTTACTTGTAGTCATCATATTGTATATCCCTAGTTCTTATTTAAATTATACCCAAAAGATTATACCTTGTGACCACCTTCTCCAGATTCTTACTCTCCCCAGCCCCTCCTCCACCTCTGGTAAACTCAAATCTGATCTCCCTTCTTTGAGTTTGGTGGTTTTCTTTTTTTGTTTTTCATTTTTTGTTAGGTCCCACATCAAACTGATATCATCCAGTATTTACTTTTCTCTTACTTATTTCACTTAGCATAATGCTTCAAGTCTATTTATTGTCACAAATGGTATGATGTCCTCATTTTTTTATGGCTGGGTCATATTCTGTTGTATATGTTTACAACTTTATTCCACTGATGGACTTTTAGACTGTTTCCATATCATGGCTATTGTAAAGAAGGCTGGTACAAACATGAAGTGCAGGTATCTTTTCAAGTTAGCATTTTGATTGCCTTTGGGAATTTTCCCAGAAGTGGAATTGCTATATCATATGGTATTTCTAGTTATATTTTAGGAAACTCCATGCTGCTGTCCACAGTTCCTGTACCAATTTACAATCCAACCAACAGAGCACAAGGGTTCCCCTTTCTCCACATCCACATCAACATTTTTTTTAACCTTTCATCATTTTGTTTTTTATTAATGAACTATAGTTGACACGATGTTATGTTACTTTCAGGTGTACAACATAGTAATTGTACAAGTCTGTACAATATGCCTTGCTCACCACAAGCATAGGTATCTTGAGTAACCATACAATGCTGTTACAATACCATTGACTGTATCTTTATGCCACTCTGACCGGCATGAGGTGGTATCTTGGTGTGGTTTTGATTTGTATTTCCCTGAAGATGAGTGACATTGAGCATCATTTCATGTGTCCATTGACCATCTAGATGTCTTCTTTGGAAAGACATGTCTTCCAAAGACATGTCTATTCATGTCTTGCCCATTTCTTCACTAGATTATTTGGTTTTTGGGTGTGGAGTTTGGTGAGTTCCTTATAGATTTTGGATAATAGCCCTTTATCCAATATGTCATTTGCAACTATCTTTTCCCATTCCGTTGGTTGCCTATTCGTTTCTATATCTCTATATCTCTTGTCATTCTCTATATGGTCTGACTTTTGTTGTGCTGTTCATTCAGCCCTCACTTCTGTACGAGGAATTGCTCTATAGATAGGTACATATCTGGCGTCCATGGAAAAGGTGAATTTCGGGTCTTCCTACATCACTGTCTTGGACGTGAAGCCACCTGTCACCTTTTCCACACCAGCATTTTTATTTCTTGTCTTTTTGAAGATGGCCATTCTAACAAGTGTGGGGTGATATCATTTCCATTTGGGGTGATATTGATTTCCATTTCCTTGATGATTAATGATGTTGACCATATTTTCACATACCTGTTGACCATCTATATGTCTTCTTTGGTAAAATGTCTATTCAAATCATCCGCAAATGTTCTAATTGGATTTTTTAATTTCTGAGTTATATGAGTTTATATATTTTGGATGTGAACCCCGTAGCAGACATATGGTTTGCAAATATTATCTGCCATTCTGTAGGTTGCCTTTTTACTCTGTTGAAGATTTCTTTTCCTGTACAGAAAAATTTTAGTTTGATGTCCATAAATGCATTGCCCCAGTTGCAATCTTCTGCATGTAAATATCCAGTCATCCCAGCACCTTTTATTCAAGAGACTGTCATTTCTCCATTGAGGATTTGTGGCTACCTTGTCAAATATTAGTTGACTGTCTGCTTGTGTTTATTTGTGGGCTCTCAATTCTATATCACTGATCTGTTTTTCTTTTTTATGCCAGTACCATACTTTTTTCCATTACCATAGATTTATAGTATATCTCGAAATCAGAAAGTATAATGCCTCCTGCTTTGTTATTCTTTCTTAGGATTTCTTTGGCTACTCACTGTCTTTTGTAGTGGCATACAAAATTTAGGGTTATTTCATTTTAATGTAAAAAATGTCATTGGAATCTTGATAGGAATTATATTGGATTTATAGATAGCTTTTGGTAGTATTGACATTTTAACATTATTAATTCTTCCAATCCATGAATAAAAGGCACTCTTCCATTTATTTGTGTCTTCTTAAAATTTTTTCATCAATGTCTTACAGTTTTCAGAACAGAGATCTTTTACCTTCTCCTTGGTTAAATTTATTCTTAAGTATGTTATTGTATTTTATGCTACTGTAAATGGGATCCATTTCTTTTTCCATAAATTTCACTGTAAGTGTATAGTACTTGTATGTTAATTTTATATCATGCAACTTTACTGAATTTGTTAACTGTTTCTAATAGTTTTTTGGTTGAGTCTTTAATATTTCCTGCATATAATCAAATGGAGACAATTTTATTTCTTCCTTTCCATTCTGATGCCTTTTTTTTTTCTTACCTGATTTTTCTAGCTAGTGTTTCCAATACTAGGTTGAATAGAGTGGTGAGAGTGAGCAACTTTGTCTTATTCCTAATCTTAAAGGAAAGACTTCCAACATTTACCACATAGTATGCTATTAGCTTTGGCTTTGTCATATATGTCCTTTATTATGTTGAGATATAATACTTATTTGCCTAATTTGTTTAGGGTTTTTGTCATGACTGCATGTTACATTTTTCAAATAACTTTCCTACATCTATTTAGATGATCATATAATTATTTATTCTATTAATGTGATGTATCACATTTATTGGTTTGCAAGTATTGAACCTTGACTGCATCCCAAGTATAAGTCCCCCTGATTCTGGTGAAAAATACTTTAATGTGTTGCTGAATTTGGCTTGCTAGTATTTTTTTTTAATAATTTTATATCTCTCTTCAGCATGGATATTTGTATTTTTCTTTTCTAGTAATGTTCTTATCTCACTTTGTTATCAGGATACTTGCCTAGTAAAATGAATTTGGGAGTGTTTCATCATCTTCAATTTTTTGGGAGAGTCTGAAAAGGAGTGGTGGCGATACTTCCTTAAATGGTTGGCAAAATTCACCAGTGAAACTATCTTGTCTTGGGCTTTTCTTCCTTGGGAAATTGTTGATTACTGATAATAGTCTCCTTACAGTAATTAATCTATTCAGATTTTCTGTTTCTTCCTCTTTCATTTCTTGCTAGGTTGTACGTTTCTCAGAATCTTTACATTCTGCCCTTCCAGTTTGTTGGCATATAATTGTTCATAGTAGCCTCCTATGATCCCTTATATTTCTGTGTTCTCAGTTATAGTGTCTCCTTGTACATTTATACTTTTGTTGATTTGGGTTTTCTTTTTTTCCCTGGTTACTCTACCTAAGGGTTTTTCAATTTTGTTTATCTTTTCAAAGAACCAAGTCTTAGTTCGGCTAATCTTTTCTGTTTTATTGCTATCTCATTTATTTATATTCTAATCGTTATTATTTCTTTGGTCCTGCTGTCTTTGGGCTCAATTTGTTCTTCTTTTTGTAGTTCCATAAAGAATAGAGTTAGATTGTTCATTTGCAACTGTTTATGGCCATGAACTTGCATCTTAGAATTGCTCTTTGTGGAGCACCTGGGTGGTTCAGTCGGTTGAGTGTCCAACTTCAGCTCAGGTCTTGATCTCACAGCTGGTGAGTTCCAACTCGGTGTCAAGCTCTGTGCTGACAACTCAGGGCCTGGAGCCTGCTTCAGATTCTGTGTCTCCTTCTCTCTCTCTGTCTCAAAAATAAAACAAAAAAAGAATTGGTTTTTGCTTTTTGCCTTAAGTTCTGGTATACTGTGTTTCCACTTCTGTTTGTCTCAAGAACATTTTTTATATCCCTTTTGATTTCTTCTTTGATCCAGTGATTGTTCAGGAGAGTGTTTCTTAACTTCCATGTGTTCATGAATTTTTCAGTTTTTCTCTTGTTACTCATTTCTGCTTTCATGACACTGTGGTCACAGATGATATATGATGTGATTTCAATCTTCTTGAATTTTCTAAGACTTGCTTTGTGGCCTAACATGTGTTCCATACAAAAAAAAAAAAAAAGTTCCATGTGCTCTTGAGAAGACTGTACATTCTGCTGTTCCTGGAGAGAATGTTCTCTATATGTCTCTTAGGTCCATTTGGTCTATAGTTTTATTCGAACCCACTGTTGTCTCATTGTCTGTGTGGATGATCTATCCATTGTTGAAACTGAGGTATTAAATCCCCCAACTATTATTGTACTGCTGTTAATTTCTTTTAATTATTTTTTTTTTGCTTTAGATATTTAGGTGCTCTGTTGGACTCATAAATATTTATAATAGTTTTATCTTCTTGATGGATTGATGCCTTTATTGTAATGAAGTTCTTGTCTCTTTTTACTACAATTACACTCTATTTTGCCTAATAAAAGTATAGCTACCTCTGCTTTTTTTGGGGGGAGGGTTATAATTTGAGATGTCTTTTTCCATCTCTTGACTCATAGTCTATGTGTGTCTTTAAGGCCATAGTAACTCTCTTGTGGGCACCATATCGTTGAATCTTATGCCTTACCAGTCAGACATTGTATGTCTTTTGAATAGAAAATTTAATCTGTTTATATTTCAAGTAAATGCTGATAGTTAATTGTTTCTTATTCCTGCTCTTTTTTTTTTTGTCTTCTAATATCAGTATGCATTGCCTTCTACTTAATGTTCTTTTGTGTAATTGGTACAGGTTTTTCTTTTCAGGAGAATTACCTAAAATATCTTAAAGTTCTAACACTCTATTTTAAGCTGATACCAACTTAATTTCAATAGAATTCCTAAATTTACACTTTTACTTCTCTTCCCACTCACATTTTAGATTATTATAATTCATATATTTTGTATTGTTTTATAGTTTATTGTAGTTATTTTTTTACTCTGTTAATTTTTTAACTTTTTATAAGTGAACTATGCACCATCATTACCAAATTACAGAATCTAACTTTGATTATATATTTACATTTACCAGTTAGTTTTACACTACCTTTTTATGTGTTTCTGATGTTAGTGTCCTTTTGTTTCCACTCAAAAAACTCCTTTTAGCATTTCTTGTAAGGCAGTTCTGGAGGTAATGAACTTCGATAGCTTTTCTTTGAAAAAGTCTGTATCTGTCCTTTGTTTCTGAAGGACAGCTTTGCCTCATATAGAATTCTTGGTTGACAGTCTTTTCTTTCAATAGTTTGAATTGTAAGCCCATTCTTTGCTTGCTGAAAATTTTTTGTTGAGAAATGTGACAATCACATGGGGGTTTCTTTATATGTAAATTTCACTTTTCTCTTGATGCTTTTAATATTGTCTTTGATGTTTGACAATTTATTCATAATGTGTCTTATATTGCCCTATTTTATGTTTATTTGGGTTCCTTTAGACTTAATGGATACGGATGTTCATTTCTCTCCCAAGATTCAGGAAATCTCAGCCATTACTCCATTAAATGTACTTTCTATCCCTTTCTGTCTTTCTTCTCCTCTAGGAATTCCCATAATACGAATATTATTTCTTTTCACTGTGTCACAAAATGCTCAAAGTCTTTCTTCACTATTTTTCTTTTTTTTTTTTTTTTTCCGATCCTTTGTGTAATTTCTGATGTCCTATTCTCCGGGTCTCTGTTTCTTTGTAGTGCATGGTCAAACGTGATTTTGAAATTTTCTTGAATTTTTCAGTTACTGTATTGTCCAACTCCAGGATTTGTTGTATTTTTTTTCATGGTTTCTGTTTTGTCAAATTTCTCATTTTCTTTACGGATAATGTTGTTTAGTTGTCTGTGCATTTTCATAGTTTACTAAACTTCTCTAAGAGGATGATTATAAAATTTTTGATAACTCATATGTTTCTTTATGGTCAGTTTTTAGAACTTTTTTACTTTCCTTTCTATTTATCTGATTTTTTGTGATCCTTGATTCCTCGTGTTGGTATCTGTGCATTTGTGTAAGTGAGCTTATATTCCAGACTTTACGGGTTTGCTTAGGGAAAGAGATCTTCACCACTTACCTCAGTTTGGGTTTCTGGGTGTGTTTACTAATAATATTATTGGGCAAGTAGGGCCTGCTTATATGGTCTGGTTTTGGGTGAAGCAACAGTTTGAGCTCTGCAGTTGGGAATGGGAGGCTGAGAACAGTCAGACAGGACTGCTGGCTTGATTCCCTTCCCCAGCAGGGTGCAGGATAGGCTGTGCAGTTGCCTGGATTTTGTGGTCAGGCTCACTAGATGCTTGGGTCTGGCTGCTGTATTCATTAGTAGTTAGTGCAATGAATGTTTCCCTGCCTGGGCAGGGCAGCAGGACAGGACCCAGGGTCTGTACATCTCATCTTTTGGGGACTAAAATCAGGCAAGAGTGTGAACTGAATTCCCTGTCAGGTGAGGCCACTAGCTTGCACTACAGACAGGTAAAACTACAGGTTGTACTCACTTTTCAAGAGTCACTGTAAGCAGGGCTATTGGATGGGCTACATGATTTCTTGTATGCTCTGGTTAGGTTCCTTGGTAGAGCAGGCTAAAGGCTGTACTCAGCAATGAATGGGGCTATTAATTAGTTTACTTGCCTGGGCACAGCAGGAGAAGCAGCTCTAAAGCCTATAAAGCACTTTATTGTCTTAATTTGAGCTGATCTGCACACCACCTTCCCTGGCCAAATAGGGCCCCTGGCTTTGTGCTGCAGACTATCAGCTCTGCCTCCTCTTCTCTTGGCTGGAGCATTGCTGGTTTATGTAGCTTCCAGGTATTCTCACCAGCCCTTTGTTCAAATGGGGCCAGGAGACCCTCTTCACAACAGATGGGGCTAGGTCTTATTTCTTTTGCTTAGGCAAGATGAGGAGGGGCCACTCCAGGCCTCTGCCAATTCTTTCCAAACAGGCTTTCCATTCCAGAGAGGCCAGAAGCTACTCTTAGTCTTGGCTATAAGATAATACCCCTGGCTGTGCATAGCAGGGGAATCCTCAGTGATAAGCAAAAGCTTTGATCTAAGAGTCATTGGCTCTACCCACCTGCCTCTCAGCTCAAGTACTGCTGGGATACACAGCTTCCAGGTGCTCTTATCAATTCTACTACCCCAGAGGGGCCTGGAGACACTCTCCCCCTGGGTGGGGTTGTGAGTCAGCTCCTTGCTTTGGCATGGGCATGCCAGGCTCTAAGCTTGGCACAAAGCTTAGAATTGGAATCGGCAGATACCAATGAATTCCCTGGTTAGAGTGTGCCATGGACTTGGTTCTGCAGATGAACAGACCCAATGGTTGGCATTACTACTTGGGCACTGCAGGTATGAATTCAGTCTGCCAAGATTCAGGTGTTGGTTTTCACAACCCCTGACCCACTTCTCTGTCATGTTCATATTGCCAGTGGTTGAGCCCCACAGATAAGACCTTATGGAATAAGACCATAGTGGGGCTCCCACAAAGTGACCCACAATGCTGGGGGAGGTGCTGGTTGTCCCTGTGGGTTCTCTTTCCCACTGGAGGAACTAGAGACTCAAGGGATACCTCTCTGCATGGTGCTACAATGGCCTGGGGAGGGATAGTTAAGTCCACGTGTAGCTTCTTCTCATACCCTTCTGATGCAGTCTGTATTGGTCTCCATGGTGCTTCAGCCTCGCCCTTCTATTCTAAGATTTGCTCATTAGTGTGTTGTTCATGAATAGTTGTTAGGCTTCTTGTGAGAAGGAGTGAAGTCAGGTACAATCTGTTACCATCTTGATGACTTCATTCCCAAATTACTTTATAGAATGAGAGTAGAGTGTGGTTCATCATAGGGCACAAGTGATTCAATGAAACAAATGTATTTTGAAATATTGAGAATCTAAGAAACATGGCAAACATAGCTGGACTCCCACTTCTACAACAGTGTATAAGAAGCAAATTAAAACCTATTCCCTAAACGAATCCTTGTTCACTAGACCCCTAGCTTAGGATGACTGACACTTTCCCCTCAACATACTTATTATCATTGGCTCTGGGTATATTTCTTTGTTAATGAAATATATGGCCTAAAGGAACAATATTGCAATTAATCTGTTGGTTGTTATGTGATTATTTTAATGTTTATATATTTCAAAAATCATCTTCCTAAGTTGGAGCAGGAACTTTCTGAGGGCAAAAGTCATGTATATTTTCATGTATATTTAAAAGAAATGTAGAAAAATAAAACATAGGGATATGGTAGAAATATGACCAAATATATCACAAATGTTTTCATTTCAATTCAGTTCAAACGGATTATCTGACTGGCTTTAAAAATCCATGTATATGCTGTTAACAAGAATGAAAGCTAAAGAAGGAAAAGCAAATATTTAAAGAAAAATTTAGTATTTGGCATATGTGGCTTCCAAACAACAAAAAGCTGACATATCTACCATATCTACTATAAAAAAAGAGTGACTAACCACACTGATAGTAATAACTCATGATAAAAATTAATATTCTACTTATGCATGCACCTAAAATATATTCACAAAGACACGACACAACCGTTGAGAAATTCCTAAGAGGTTTTTGCTAACACATGTATGTATGTGTATACATATATACAGATCCTTTTAATTACCACTTTGTACAAATATACATTTTATCCATTCTGAAAATGAAGGATATTTAGGTTGTTTCTAATCTTTTTCTATTAAAAATCATCCCACAAGCTTTATAACACTACACTGCCTCTCTTCATATAAATTGTAGGCAGATACTGTAATTAGTGTTTAACTTCCATAGTTTCAATTATTATTTTTTTATGGCATGTGGCGATAACATGCTTAATAGTTTTATTTCAGACGGAAATTTTCTTAGGTGAGACACTGATGTCTAAAAATTAGAAATAATAAAACCATCTTAATGAGATTAAGACACTGTGATCAAAACATGATATATTTGACAAACTCCAAATTTATTTATTCAAGCTCCTGGAAATAATTTTATAATGTATTATATTATTATTATAAGTTAATTTTGAGAGAGTGTGCACGCAAACGGGAGGAGGGGCAGAGAGAAGTAAGGACATAATCCCAAGCAGGCTCCACACCATCAGCACAGAGCCTGATGTGGGGCTCCAACACAGGAATGGTGAGATCATGCCCTGAGCAGAGATCAAGAGTCAGATGCTTAACTGACTGGGCCACCCAGGTGCCCCAATGACATATTATTTTAGAATATTAAAATTAGGGGCGCCTGGGTGGCTCAGTCGGTTAAGCGACAGACTTCAGCTCAGGTGATGATCTCACGGTCTGTGAGTTCGAGCCCCTTGTCGGGCTCTGTGCTGACAGCTCAGAGCCTGAAGCCTGCTTCAGATTCTGTGTCTCCCTCTTTCTCTGCCCTTCTCCTGCTCACGTTCTGTCTCTATGTCTCTCAAAAATAAATAAACGTTAAAAAAATATTAAAATTATTTTAAATCTAGTTTCTAGTTATAGAATATACAGTAAAAGAAGCATTTTTGGATTGTGATGGGAAATAGTTTAAGAATCACTTGTTAAACTTCTCAAAGTCAGTGAAAATATCACTGCATTGATTTCTAGGTTTTTACAGCATATATTGTGAAATATTAATTCTTTAGAGGCAAAATCCATAGTCACTATTTTACCATGTCAAGTATTTCTGCAAAACTTAATTTCATCATTTTTCTATTTGAGATAATTTGATTTAAAGCATTTCATAAATGAGAACTTTTAAAATCTTCGTTGAATGTCTGTGCTAACATATCCAAGTGGGTAAGATATTGACAGAAAAGACCAGAATTTTAGAGTGATAATTAGTATAATTATTTAATAATATTTTAAATGTATCAGGCATTTACTGTTATCCAGGCTCTTATCTATTTTCCATAATTTCCCTGCTTTTCTTCAAATTTCAAGCACAGGATACTTTAACTATACACACCACGCTGTACATTAGACCTCCAGAACCTATTCCAATTATAAAGAAAGTTTGTACCCTTTGACCATTAGCTCCCCATTTCTCCCATTCCAGCTCCTGGCAACTACCAGTGGACTCTTTGTTTCTATGATTTCAGTTTTTTAGATTCCACATATAAGTGGACTCAAGCAGTATTCATCTTTCTTTGTCTGGCCTATTTCACTTAGAAAAATGCCCTTTATAAGATCATCACTGTGGTCACAAATGGCAGAATTTCTCTTTTAATTTTTGTACCTGAATAGTATTCTAGTACAAAAAACACATTTTCTTTATCCATTCACTTAGGTTGTTTCCACATCTTAGCTATTGTGAATAATGCTGCATGGGAATGTGGCTATCTCTTAGAAATAATGGTTTCATTTCCTTCGGATGTTTATTACAAACTGGGATTGTATCATATGGTAGTTCTAATTTTAATTTTTTGAGGAACCTCCATACCATTTTGTATAATGGTTCTATCAACTTACATTCCAATTAATAGTGTGCAAGGATTCCCTTTTCTCCACAACCTTGCCAACACTTGTTATATTTTGATTTTTTATAATAGTTATTCTGACAGGCATGAGATGATTTATCAGTGTGGTTTTGACTGCATTTCCTTGATGATTTGTGATGTTGAGCACTTGTTCATATATTTTTATTTTAGCTACCAATAAGCTATATGGTTTGCACACATTTTCTCTGATTATGTAAAGTATCTTTTCATTTCATTTATTGTTTCCTTTGCTGTGCAACAACTTTTTAGATTGATAGAGTCTCATTTGTTGATTTTTGCTTTTGTTGCATGTCCTTTTGGTGTCATATCCAAAATATCATTGTCAAAACCAATGTCAGGGAGCTTTTTCTCTATGTTTTCTTCCAGGAGTTTTATGGTTTTAAGTCTTACATTTATGTCATTAATCCATTTTGAGTTAATCTTTGTGAATGGCTAAAATAGGGATCCTGTTAAATCAGATAGTGTAATGCCTCACTTTGTTATTCTTTCTCAAGATATATATGGCTATTTTGGATATTTTGTGGTTTTATACAAATTTTAGAAAAGATCTAATTTCTTTGAAAAAGTCCATTGGGATTTTGATAGGGATTACATTAAATCTGTACATTACTTTGGTTAGTATGAACATCTTAACAATTATTTCATTCCATGAACACAGGATATTTTTTCCATTTATTTGTGTCTTCTCTAGCTATTTTCTTCAATGCTTCATAGTTTTCACTTTCCTGGCTAAACTTTTCCAAAGCTTTTTTTTTCTTTCTGATGCTGTTGTAAATGGAATATACATTTTAACTTTATGCTTAATAAAAAGAGTAATATGAAATATCTGGAAAAGTGCTAAAGACAAATTTGACCAATTGAGCAAACACAGAATTCACCATCCAACAATAAGAGCAAGTACATCTTTTTTTTTTTTACATGTTTATTTATTTTAAGAGAAAGAAAAGATGCAATGTGCAGGGGAGGGGCAGAGAAAGGAAGAGAGAGAATCCTAAGCAGGCTCCACCCTCAACATGGAACCTGATGCTGGGCTCAGTCTCACAACCACAGGATCATGAGCTGAGCTGAAATCAAGAGTCAGATGCTTAACCAACTGAACCACCCATGCGCCCCCAAGAAAGTACATCTTTTTAAAAAACCCAATGAAGACTTCTAAGCTGGTGAGTTACTATGTCAAAAGCAAGGCTCAGCAAAGTTAAAAGTTTACACATTATATTTTCTGCATTGTAACCTTGGTATAATTTAGAAGTTAGTAACGAAATGACAGAAAATAACTGAACTTTGGAAATAAGGGAAACAATGCTAAATTATAAAAATCATAATGTAAATTTTAAATAAAGTACAGGTGTCAATGAAAATATCACATTAACAAAAGCATAAAAGGTAGTGAAAAGTACTGTACTGAAGAAAATTTCAAGACTTAACTTCTAAAAGAAAATGGGCTTGAGGCGCTTAGGTAGCTCAGTCGGTTAAGCATCTGACTTCTGCTCAGGTCATGATCTGGTGACTCAACTCGTGAGTTTGAGCCTCATGTCAGGCTCCATGCTGACAGCTCAGAGCCTGGAGCCTGCTTTGGATTCTCTGTCTTCCTCTCTCTCTCAAAAATAAACATTAAATAAAAAAGCAGGCTTAAAATTAATAAATGACCAAATTGAGAAGGTAGAAAATGAACAGAATATCTTAAAAAGTGGAAGGCATTATAATAGAAAAAGTAAAAAGCAGAAATTATTTTTTAAAATTTGAGGTTAGTTCTTCAACAAAGAAAATCAAGAGATGTCTAACAAGATGAATTAACAGAAGAGAGGTGACAAATATTATTATGACTAAGAGGGAGACAGTTATGGATAGTGGGACCCCACCCAGGCATGGTGAGCTCACAATTGGGAGGGACCCCAAAAACATGAAACCACTCCTTTAAGGAGTGAATGGATTGTGCTGCACATCAGGCACCAAGACCTTGAGGGCCAGCCCCAGAAAGAGGAGTCCTCAAAACATCTGGTATTGATGATCAAATGAAGATTAAGATCAAAAGAATCACAGAATGATAGGGAACTAAAATCCTACTCTTTTTAAGGGGCTTAAATGCAAAGCCACTGTCCCCGAGATCAATCACAAAAGCAACAGATTGAAAAGGGCTTGGACCATAAGTGACTGAGACCCACTTATTAATTTTAAAATGGCAGCCAGAGAGAAAGGAACATGCAGTGACTCTCTATGAATATGTGTTGATGGGTGTTATTTCTGATGTCCTTTCAAGCCTGCTAGCACTAGAGGATGTAATCTGTCCATCCTGCACTGTAATCAGTCTAAGCAAGCACCCTACATCCCCTCACCGTGGGTAGCACTGAATTCCAAACTAGGCCCAGCAGTGCCTTGAAACCCATCCACCCCAGGGACTGAACCACAATTGGGATGGGAAGCACTTAAAGATCCACTTTGCCCACACAGTGGGCAACTAGTGATACAACTAGGTGAGTGCCCATAGCCTTGATCACCTCAGCAGCATCTATGGTCCAAATAAAGCAACTGATCAAATGCATCACGCAGAAGGGATACCCACAGAGAATCTGGCCTTGGTGGTCAGGAGAGATTGTAATTCCCAGTGACATGGAACAGTTCCTAATCAAGATCACTCCTTCAGGATTGAGAGAGGTAGCTATTTTACCTAATGTATATGGATAGGCACAGAGAGGCAAAATGAGGGGAAAGAAGAATGTATTCCAAACCCCAAAACAAGCAAATACAAAAAAATTATCTTGATGAAATGGAGATAAGCAACCTACTTGATAAAGAATTCGAAGTAATGGTCATAAGGATGCTTGCTGATCATAGAAGACTGGATGAACAAAGTGAGAAATACTGTTAAAAATAAGATATAGAAAATATAAAGTACCAAGTAGATGTAATCACTGCACTGAAAAATACACTAGAGTGGTTCAGTAGCACAGTGTATAAAAAAAGAAGCATGAGTCGGTAAGCTTGCAATACAAAGCAATGGAAAACATCCAGACAGAGCAGCAAAGGGAAAAAAGAATTAAAAGAAGTGAGGATACCTTAAGGGACCTCTGGGACAACATCAAGCAGTATAACATTCACATTATAGGCATCTGAGAAGGAAAAGAGAAAAAGGGCCAGAAAAATTATTTGAAGAAATAATACATGAAAAATTCCCTAATCTGGGAGAGGAAATAGATATGAAAATCCAAAAAGCCCAGAGAGTTCCAAATAAGGAAAACACAAAGAGAAACACAGCAGGACACATTATAATTATCAAAAGCATCAAGAGAAAAACAACATAGTATGTACAAGGGAAACCCCACAAGGCTACGAGCAGGTTTTTTGGCAGAAACTATAAATGCCAACGGGGAGTGGCATTACACGTTGAAAGTTCTGGAAGGAAAAACCTATAACTAATTATCATCTACTGGGCAAGATTATCATTCAGAAATGTAAAAAAGATTAAGCATTTTCCAGATAATCAAAAGCTAACATTGCTTATCACCACTAAACAAGCCTTACAAGAAATGTTACAGGGACTTTACTGAACCAAAAAGAAAAGTCACTTATTAATATGAAGAAAACAAACAAAAGTAAAAATCTCACTATAAAATATAAATAATAAAGGTAGTGAATCAACAACTTCCAAGTATGAAGGGTAAAAGACAAAAGTTAAAACATTAATTAAAATTACAATAAATAGAGTCTTTGAGGAGCTAAGATGGTGGCATATTAGGAAGACCCTAGGCTTGTCCCCTCCTTCAAACACAGCAAGGTAACTATCAAATCATTCTGAATCACCAAAAAGTCCACCAGAGGGCTGACAGACCAAAATGCACAACCAGAGGGAGAGAAGAGGCCACATCAAGGAAGGTAGGAAGTGCAGAGACTTGCTTCAGAGAGAGGGATTATGGGTGCTGCAGCAGGGAGGGAGAAAGGCGAGACAGAGAGGAGCAGACTTCCCCAAAGCCATTGGCTGAGGAAACCAGAGGGGCTGAGTTTTTGCAATCAGCAGGGCTCAAGAACTGGAGTTTTATTTTGTTCCTTTAGAGAGAGAGAGAGTGAGCAGGGCAGAGGGAGAGAGAAAGAATCTTCAACAGCTACATGCTCAGCACAAGTGTGATGCAGGGGTGATGCAGGGCTGATCCCAAGACCCTGGGATCATAACCTGAGCTGAAATCAAAAGTAAGATGCCCAAGTTTTAAATGTCAGCAGGCTTGGCCAGGATAGAGCCCAGAAGGTACTGCCCTACTCCTGGAGAGAAGGCAGACAAAAAAACACCAGAACACACTGAGCAACCTGAGGAATTCCAATGGTACATGGATAATGAGAAATTGAAATAAAATAAAATTAAAATTAAATTGAATAAGTAAAATAAAATAAAAAGTTAAATTAGTAAATAAAATCACAAATGAGAGAGGAGAAATCACAACTAACACCACAGAAACAAAAACAATTATAGGAGAATATGATGAAAAATTGTATGCCAACAAAGTGGACAAACTGAAAGAAATGGATGAATTCCTAGAAACATATAAACTACCAAAACAAACAGGAAGTAAAAGAAAACTTGAACAGACTGAAAACCAGTAAAGAAATTGAATCAGTGATCAAAAATCTCCCAACAAACCAAAGTCTGGGGCCAGAAGGCTTCACAAGGGAATTCTACAAAACATTTAAAGAAGTGTTAAGGGGTACCAGGTGCTTCAGTTGGCTAAGCCTCTGACTCCTAATTTCAGCTCAGATCATGATCTCACAGTTCGTGGGTTCCAGCCTCTGGGCTGACATCATGGAGCCTGCTTCGGATTCTCTCTCTGCCTCTTTTGTGCACACCCACACATGCTCACGCTCTCTCTCCCTCTCAAAATAAACTTTAAAAAAGTTTCAGGGCACGTGGGTGGCTCAGTCAGATAAGCGTCCGATTTCAACTCAGGTCATACTCTCGTGGTCCATGGGTTCGAGCCCCATGTCATGCTCTGTGCTGACAGCTCAGAGCCTGGAGCCTGCTTCGGATTCTATGTTTCCCTCTCTCTGCCCATTCCCTGCTCATGCTCTGTCTCTCTCTCTCAAAATTAAACATTAAAAAATTTAAGTTTCTTTTTTTCCTTTCCCCTCTTCCCCTCCCCCTGGTTTTTGCTTAGTCTCATAGAGAGGGAGGGAGATAAAACATAAGAGACTCTCAAAGACTAAGAACAAACTGAGGGTGGGGGGAGGGAGAGGGGGTGACGAGCATTAAAGAGGGCATGTGTTGGGATGAACACTGGGTGTTATATGTAAACCAATTTTAAAATAAACTATTATAAAAAAAATTTAAGTTTCAAAAAAAAATAAATAAAAGTTAATACCTATTCTTCTCGAAGTATTCCAAAAAGTAGAAATGGAAGGAAAACTTCCAAAATCATTCTTTGAGGCCAGCATTACCCTGAATCAAAACGAAAGATTCCACTAAAAAAGAGAACTAAGGGCATTATCTCTGATGAACATGGATGCAAACATTCTCAACAAAATACAAGCAAATCGAATCCAACAGCACATTAAAAGAATCATTCATGATAATTAAGTGCGATTTATTCCTAGGCTGCAAAAGTGGTTCAATATTTGCCAATCGACTTGATACACCACCTTAATAAAAGAAAGGATAAGGACCATATGATCCTCTCAGCAGAAAAAACATTTGACCAAGTACAATATCCATTCATAATAAAAACCCTCAACAAAGGAGGAATAGAGTGTACATAAGTCAACATAATAAAGGCCATATATATTAAAAAAAAAATAACAGCTCATATCATCCTAAATGGTGGAAACAGACCTTTTCCTTAACAGGAGAACAACACAGGTATGTCCACTCTCACCACTGTTACTTAATATAATACAGGAAGTCTTAGCCTCAGCACTAAGACAACAGAAAGAAATAAAAGGCATACAAATTGGCAAGAAAGAAGTCAAACTTTTACTTTTCACAGATGACATAATATTCTATATAGAAAACCCAAAACACTGCACAAAAAAATTGCTAGGACTGATACACGAATTCAGTAAAGTTGCAGGATATAAAATCAACATACAGAAATCTGTTGCATTTCTAAACACCAATAATGAGAAGAAAAGGAAATCAAGGAATAGATCCCATTTTCAATTGTACCCAAACCATAAGATACCGAGGAATAAACCTAACCAAAGAGGTAAACGATCTGTGCTCTGATTTCTTTCATCAGTATTTTATAATTTTCAAAGGCAACATAATCAAATGGAAAGACATTCCTTGCTTATGGATTAGAAGAACAAATTTTGTTAAAATTTCTATACAGCCCAAAGCAATCAACACATTAATTCAATCCCTATCAAAATACTACCAGCATTTTTAACAGAGTTAGAACAAACCATCCTAAAGACCCCCACATAGCAAAAACAATCTTGAAAAAGAAAAGCAAACATGGAAGCATCATAACTCTGGACTTCAAGTTATATGGCAAAGCTGTAGTGATGAAAACAGCATGGTACTGGCACAAAAACAGACACATAGATCAATAGAACAGAATACAAACACCCAGAAATTGACCCACAGCTATATGGACAACTAATCTTTGACAAAGCAGCAAAGAGCATCCAATGGAAAAAAAAAATCTCTTCAACAAAGAGTGTTGGGAAAACTAGACGGCAACACGGAGAAGACTCAAACTGGACCACTCTCTTACAACAAACACAAAAATAAATTCAAAATCGATGAAAGACCTAAATATGAGACAGGAACCATCAAAATCCTAGAAGAGAAAACAAGGAGCAACCTCTTTGACCTTCGCTGCAGCAACTTCTAACTAGACAAGTCACCAGAGGCAAGGGAAACAAAAGCAAAACAAGGCTTGGGACTTGATTAAGATAAAAAAATTCTACACAGTGTAAAGAACTTACTAAACTCTACACCTAAAAATCAAATAATTCAATTAAAAAACAGGCAGAAGGCATGAACAGACATTTCTCCAAAGAAGACATCCAGATGGCAATCAGACACATGAAACGATGATCAATGTCACTCATCATCAGGGAAATACAAATCAAAACCACACTCAGATACCACCTCACACCAGTTAGAGTAGCTAAAATGAATAAATCTGGAAACTATAGATGCTGGCGAGGATGTGGAGAAATGGGCACCCTCTTACACTGTTGGTGGAAATGCAAACTGGTGCAGCTGCTCTGGAGAACTGTGTGGAGGTTCCCCAAAATATTGTGTTAAAAATACAACTACCCTAAGATCCAGCAATTGCACTACTAAGTATTTACCCAAAGGATACAAAAATACTGATTTGAAGGGATACATGCACCCTAATGTTTATAGCAGCATTATCAACAATAGCCAAATGTCCATGGGCTGATGAATGGATAAAGAAGTGGTGTATGTGTGTGTGTACATATATAGTACATACGTATGTATTATGTATGTATATGTACTATAGATATGTATATATGTGTGTGTATTATACATATGTATTATGTATATATATGTATATGTGTGTATATGTTTGCATATACATATATACCCACATATATACATAGAATGGATTACTCAGCCATCAAAAATGAAATCTTGCCATGTGCAATGACATGGATAGAGCTAGAGATTATTATGCTAAGTAAAGTAAGTCAGAGGAGGACAAATACCATATGAATTCACTAATAGAGTTTAAGAAACAAAAGAGGTGAACATAGGGTAAAAAAGAAAAAAGAGTCTTTTTTCTGGTTTGCCCCTCTTAACTATAAAGAACAAACTGACCGTTTCTGGAGGGGATGTGGGTGGGGAGATGGAATAAAATGGTGATGGGTATTAAGAACAGCACATGTTGTGATAAGCACCAGGTATTGTTTGTAAGTGATGAATCACTAAATTTTATACCTGATACTAATATTATAGTATAAATAAATTAGAATTTAAACAAAAACTTGAAAAAGAAAGCATAAAAATAAAACTACACTGAAAAATATAAGTCAATAAAACAGAAAAAGAACCTATACAATTCGACAGTGGAAAAACAAATAATCGATTAAAAAATAAAAGATCTGAATAGACATTTGTCCAAAGAAGACATGCACATGTCCAACAGACACATGAAAATATGTTCAACATCGTGAATTAGCAGGGAAATGCAAAACCACAAGGAGCTATCACCTCATACCTGTTTGAATGACTAGTATCAAAAAGATAAACAAAAAGCATGGGTGAGAATGTGGAGAGAAGAGAACCCGCATGCACTGTAGGAGGGAATTTAAGTTAATGGAACCAGTGTGAGAAACAGTATGGAGATTTGTCAAAAAATTAAAAACATAAATACCATATGACTAAGTAATTCCACTGCTGGGTATTTAACCAAAGAAAATGAAAATTCACAAAGATATATTTATCCCTTATTGCAGCATTATTTATAGTAGCCAAATTATAAAAGCAACCTGTGTCTTATTGATTGACGAATGGATAAAGAAGTCATATATATAATACATATACACAATGGAATATTACTCATCCATTAAAAATATTGCCACTATAACAACATGAATGGACCCAGAGAGTACTATGCTAGGTGAAATAATTCAGATAATGAGAAATACCGTATGATTTCACTTACATATGGAATGTAAAAAATAAAACTAACAAAACAGAAACAGACTCATAAATACAAAGAATAAACTGGTGGTTGCTGCAGAAGGGGTGGGGGGAATTGGCCAAGACAGGTGAAGGGGATTCAAATTACATATTTTCACTTATAAAATAAGTCAGTCAGAGAGATGAAAAGTACAGCATAGGGAATATACACAATAATATCATAATAACATTACATTGTGACAGATGGTGACTATACTTATCATGGTGAGCACAGAGTAATGTACAAAATTGTCAAAACTCTATGTTGTACAACCTAAAACTAATGTGACATTGTATATCAACTATACTTCAATAAATAATAGCTTGTAAAAAATGCTACTTACCAATGGCATTCGTAAAAATACAAAATAAAATAGAGAAAACAATTTTTTAAAGTTTAGGCACTTTTCAAGTTGCTCCTTTTGTGCTGGGCCCCAGGCCAAGTCAATCTTCATGCAGACTTTTTAAGAATGGAATCTCAGTTTCATTTAGCCCTTTGAGTCTCCTGGACATAAATCCTATTGGTTTTCAAAGTCAGTCATTTTTGGGCTCATCTCTTTAGTGCTTTAGGTCCTACAGGTTGGGGTGCCTGATATGGGACATAGTACCCTTCTCCCCAGGGAGAAGCTCCAGATTTGTGAGATCACTCCTGAGTGTGCATCACTATGCCAGGGGTATGGTTTGTGATAAGACGCTTTCTCTGCATCTTCTCTCTTGCTGTGACCCTGTTATCATTTGTTCTGAAGTAGCTGTTCAGCTAGTTTTCAGGTCTTTTTCAGAGAGAATTTTCCATATGTAGCTGTAGATTCAGTGTGTTCACTGGAGATGAATTCAGGATCTTCCTATGCTCTCATTTTGCTGTGTGCTTTTTATTTTATCTATATGAGATGATGGATGCTAGCTAAACCGACTATGGTAACCATTTTACAATGTATGGAAATCATCATGTATTTCAAATATTTCTCAATATATCTGGAAAAAGTTTTAAAGTAAAATTAAAATTTTTGACTTCAAGTTTTATGACCTCTTCCAAAGTGATTTTTATTTATTTTCTTTAATATTTATTTATTTTTGACAGAGAGAGACACAGAGTATGAGTGGGAGAGGGTCAGAGAGAGAAGGAGACACATAATCTAAAGTGGGCTCCAGGCTCTGAGCTGTCAGCAGAGATCCTGATGTGGGGCTTGAACTCATGAACAGTAAGGTCAGACCTGAGCCAAAGTTGGACTCTTAACCAACTGAACCACCCAGGTGCCCCTCAAGTGATTTTTAAAAGTTTCTTTAAGAATATGTTAAAATTCCTTTGCATTCAATTTTTTTAAAACAATCTAAACTACACTCAGAAAAAGAATTAAGTTTTGTAAGATAATTTATTAGAATTAAGCTTTATCTTATAATGCTAGAGTGTGTGATAATGATTCTATAAACCTGTCTTCTACCTTCCTCCATTCATCGTACCTTCATCCCTGTTCAGAGAAATAATGAAAGCAGATAGAAACTGATGGGAGAACTGAGCTTAAAATTTCAGTAGATTTAAAGGAGCAAGAGAAGAAAAAAAAATTTCATAAATCAACTATAAACTGAAAGACCTTCTACCTTTGAATTTCTAAAAGAAACCTATAAATATTTAATGAACACTTATTCAATTATTAATCGATGTAAATACATATATTTAGAGTTGCAAAAACTGTTAGTGATAGGATATTTCAGTTTATTGTATCAAATTGCTATAATATAAAGTTAGCAGTCAGAAAAATACTGAGACAACAAAAAGCAAACAGTCAAATGGAAAAAAGTTTCTAAAAGCCCCTTATTTTCATTAAGATGAAAAGTATGAAGCAGTGAATGTCATTTCTGGAGAGTTCACTGAAAATGTTCACATAATTGCCAGGTCCTAAATTGTGGTATTTGCTGATTTTCTAGATAAAGGATAATACACTGCATGGAAACTGAGTATAAGGTATAGACAAAACGAGATCATTCATCTCACACAGTAATTATCCCTAAAGCAAAAGCTCCACTAGGGTATTCCCTTTGCAGCAGAAGGGTCATTTTATCTTAAGGTCATGCCTACCTAAATTTTCCCATTCCCTGATGTTAACATCAATAACCCATGCTGGGATTAATACACCGTACCTTCCTAAAATAACCTTCTATTACAAGGTTGGATAGTTTTCAAAACTGCCTTCAATATCAATCTTATGTAATGATGAAAACACAAGGTTAGAAAGTTTAGGTTTAATATGAATCTCTGAAATTCTTCATAATAACATGGGGTGATAATGACTCAAAATAATGGAAGAATCTATAGCTTACTATTGATTTCTTCAAACTACAGATAAAATATAAAACTCACAAATTAGGCAAACTCTCCATGGACAAATAGTTTAGCCTTCAGCTTAATTATTGTCCTGGGTGTATAAGTAAGCTTATCACAGATACAGTATGACTTCAAAATTTTGTTTGACAGTGTTGTAAAAATGGTTTACTTCATCTTATCTGCTTAATTATGTATCCCTATTTGGGGAAAGGTACACTACCGGTTATTCTTCATATATAAAAGTAAATGTTACATAAAACATGCCAGGATAGCAATATAGTACAATGCAAAGGGAATCACATTTGAAGTAAACACATTTGGGTTCAAATCCTAGTATGATTTTAGAAAAGGTCATTATTCAAGTAATTATAACCAATTTGTAAAGGTTATAATGATAGGTCTCTCACAGTACTGATGGGAGCATTCATTGGGACTACCTGCATAAATCATGAAGCAGATAATTGGTACTCAAATACCTTGTTCTTTTTCAATCTCATCAGTAACACTCTGGATTGTTTGAAAGGGTAAATGTGTATATGGTTATTTAATAGCCACAACAATTTAGAATCCAAGACTACTTTTTGAAATGCAGAGGCAGTCTAAAAAGTTCAAAGTGAAATGTGATTAGGATTCCTTCATACAGTGTCAGTTCAAGTGAGAGACAGAGCATATCATCTCCAAATGATGTTTATATAGAAAAATATATACTATATCTGATCTGATTATAAACACAAAAGCAGAAATATGTTATATAAATGTACTATTTTATATATTACATTCCATATGACACATGCATTATATAAAACATTCCATATATGGTATTATATAGTTATTATATAATATATAATATTCATGAATATATACTATTCACTGTATAGTAATTTTGTTTATATATTATCATTTATATTTTATCACTTGAAAATTAGTAAGTCATATGTTGTGCATTGTATTACACATTTATAATATATTACATGTTTGTGTGTATATATATATACGTTTCTTTGTATGTGTGTATAAAGTAACCACTTATTGCAGTTACTGCTCTTCTTTTCCCCAATAAAAGAAGGACCTTTTATTGAGTGAGAAAGCCTTTTAATAGATTTTCAAAGAGTTTTGTTTTATTAGTAGCTGCCATGTGTTAGGAAAATTAGGTTGAAGTTTCTTAGAATTAAATGAAAAGAATACCAGAATAGAATTTCAAAAATTGTAATATAGCCCAGTGATATATAGTAATAAAAAAGTATTTTTATTATTTGAAAACAATAGTTCTGCTTTGTATGCTTTTATCTCTCTTAATTTTTTGTCTCCAAGTCCAAAATTTATACGTGATTTTAAACAGGAATGGTAGAATAGAATCCAGTATGCCTAATGGTCACAAAAGTTCTCCCTAGTTGAAGATTTCTCACATTTGTGTGTCAGAAGTGATAACTCTGTGAGCATTCTATTTGAATCAATTTAATATTACCAAGTACTCTCTGTGATTACAGAACATCTAGATAAATTTAGTTTTATGAACACAGACTTTGTGTTCCTAAAATAGTATGTAGTGATAAAGTGCTCATTTTTGCTTTATTTATACTCAGCCATTAAAACACAGTTTTTGATATTGGAATGTACAAACTTATTTTATTATAACTTTCTAATAAAATAAAATAAACTTTGTTTTGTTTCTTCAGCATTGTACTCGCAGGCTTTCAGAATGACTCAGACTCTAGAAAGGGTCAAATATTAGCTTTCTGTCTATAAAGACGACACTGCAAACTCACACACAGTACAAAGGAGGGGGCCAAGTGAGGGAGGAGAAGCACAGGCTGAAGAGTCAAATGGACAAATGTTATACAGTCTCATTCTGGCACTTAGATGTGTGACTTTGAGCAAGTTATAACATCTCTCTAAGCCTTGAGGCCTATTAGTTTGTTTCTTTGTTCATTTGTTTTTCTGCAAAATTGAGATAGAGCCTATCTTAAATATTTAAATTTATAAATATGCAAAATACATAGTATAGAGCCAGTCCTATACTCTGGAAGTCATAAATTGCTGTATATCCTCATCTTTGCAGTAGCCTTCCATCTGGTCTCCTTGCCTCTAGTTGTCCTCAGTACTCCATTTTTTGCTGAAACTCCTTACTCTATAGGAAATTCTTAATAAAGTTGTACCAACCAGCCACAATCTTTCTAACTTTAATCATTTTTCTCCTTACAACGAACTTTACACTGAAGTACATGGGACTACTCACTTTTCTTTCATTAAGGTAGATAGTCGTGGCCCATGCAAATCAGATATAAATATTTAAATTCACCAAAAGCAATTTATGAAAATAAACTCTATGTACTAGCCCTATGCTAGACACTAAGAAATGACAAAGATACATCAGAAATAAATCCTATTTTCAGGGACAGGCAGCTTTCTGGTTATGAAGAATAGGACTTTTCTTTTAAAATTAATTGTGTGTTTAATTTGGATTATCTAGGACAGAAAATCAAGTATAGTTGAATATTTTCCAAATATTGGTAATATTCTAATTATCCAGGCCTTTGTCCAATTAATCTTAATAATATTAAAAGCAATAACATTTGAAGGGTTAAGCTTTAGTCTTTAAGCCAAAAAGCACACAGAGTTTAACATTTATTTCACGGCGACAACTGTGTAAACTTGTAAAGCAGTAGCAATGACAAGCTTTCAGTGCATGGTAAACAATATATGCATGAAGGTTATAAGGGTTCATAAAGACACTGTTAAGTGAGATTAAACTCTCTTTAAGTAATTTGCTCCATATAGTCCAAAACAACAGAAATAAAAGAAAAATTAAAAATTTACAGAGTTAATATTCTCAACTCTGAGATACAAATACAATGGGAACACTACAAAGGGAGATATTGTTTGTAAGCATGTGCTGTTTTTAAATATGTTTCCAAAAATTCTCATGGGAGTGGCAACATTTGTGTGGCTGAGAGAAGGTAGGCAGAGTGCAGAGGAATCTTATATGTATGTATTTTGAATGTTGACAATAAAATTGAGAGGCCAGACTCATTCATTACAATATAGATAAATTACAAAGAGAGGTTGGGAAGTGAATTCTTAACTCTTGCCAGAAATATTTTAAAATGTATCCACATTGCACCAAATTAGTAAGAAGATTTGTTGGAAATACTATATTGCCTTTCCATATGCTGAGGCTGCCCTCTTAGCGGCTTAACAGAAAAAGGGGACAGAAAAGAAATTTGGGTTAAAAGTTACTATTCAAATGGGGCCTGTTTTCTGCCTATTTCCTTGTCTTCCAGGCTCTGTAATCAGTTGAAAGACTGATGTGCCTTCTCTGCTCATGGAATTCTATTCTATTCCTTATTTGCTCCTGGACTATGTAAAACCATTTTTTAACAGTACCTTAGACATTCTCAAGTGCAGCTTTAGCTTTTACCACCTGTGGCCTCTAAAACTCTTTTAACTAGACAGGTAGGCTAAATTGTACAAGAGTCAGGCCTCTGTCCCAAGGAAGTCTGCAATCTCTGAGGACTGCCAAGGCGAACCTGACAAAGGGATTAAAAGTCAGAAGGGTAATAGGGAGCTCAGCTAGAGTAACTACCAAACAAAACCAGCACCTCAATTTACAGATTTCAGGAAGATCATAAACTCATCAGCTATTATACTTTTTTAGAGATGACAAGTTCAGTTCCTCATTTCATTGTTACACACCTTCAGTTACTAAAAGATGCTAGTTTATGCTGAGCAGTAATTATCCTTCCTGTAACTTCTACTCTTTGGTAGTGTTTTGTACATCAAAGGATTATTTTCTTCCTCTATGTTATAATCTCAAGTGCATATATTTATACAAACAAAAGCATGTTCATTAACAACTCAAATGTTTAGCATCTGGGAGTAATTTGGAATCAATACTATGTTTATTAATTTATAAGAAAATATTTTTATATAAAAGAGAAATTCAGGTTCTTAAATAGAGTACTCTGAGCATAGTTTATATTGTGCTCATTGGTTTTAGGTTATTACCATTATTAAAACAAATTGTTGTATTGTGTTTTCATATGTGATGCCTTCAGGGTTTATGCAAGTTGGTAGAAAAATTTGTCCTGAGACGCACCAATTTCTTACTCGACACGTCTCCAAAGGCGAGGGAACTAAAAGCAAAGATGAACTACTGGGACCTCATCAAGATAAAAAGCTTCTGCACGGCAAAAGAAACAACCAACAAAACGGATAGGCAACCAACGGAATGGGAAAAGATCATCGCAAATGACATATCGGATAAAGGACTAATATCTAAAATCTATAAAGAACTTCCCAAACTCCACACCCGAAAAACAAATAATCCAGTGAAGAAATTGGCGGGAGATATGAATAGACACTTCTCCAAAGAGGACATTCAGATGGCCAACAGACACATGAAACGATGCTCAAAGTCACTCATCATCAGGGAAACACAAATGAAAACCACACTGCGATACCACCTCACACCACTTAGAGTGGCTAAAATGAACAAATCAAGAAACTATAGATGCTGGCGGGGATGTGGAGAAGCAGGCACCCTCCTACACTGTTGGTGGGAATGCAAACTGGTGCAGCCACTCTGGAAAACGGTGTGGAGGTTCCTCAAAAAAATGAAAATAGAGCTACCCTATGACCCAGCAATAGCACTGCTAGGAATCTACACAAGAGACACAGGAATGCTGATGCATAGGAGCACGTGTACCCCAATGTTCATAGCAGCACTTTCGACAATAGCCAAATCATGGAAAGAGACCAAGTGCCCATCAACTGACGAATGGATAAAGAAGATGTGGCACATATATACAATGGACTACTACGTGGCAATGAGAAAAAATGAAATCTGGCCATGTATAGCAACATGGATGGAACTGGAGGGTATTATGTTAAGTGAAATAAGTCAGTCAGAAAAAGACAGATACCATATGTTTCCACGAATAGGTGGACTTTGTGAGACTAAGCAAAAACCAGGGGGAGGGGAAGAGGGGAAAGGGAAAAAAGACACAGAGAGGGAGGGAGATAAAACATAAGAGACTCTCAAAAACTAAGAACAAACTGAGGATGAGGGAGGTGAGGGGGGAGAGGGGGTGACGGGCATTAAAGAGGGCACGTGTTGGGATGAACACTGGGTGTTATATGTAAACCAATTTGAAAATAAACTATTATAAAAATTAAAAAAAAATTTGTCCTGTACTGCATGTTCTTAGGATGTTTATTTACCTTTGGGGCTTTGTAGATTTTTTCTATAGATTTTTTCCCTTTGTTTCTTAATATCAGATTGTATGATCTTGATCCTGCCACTGTGCCTCCATCTGAGTGAAAGCCTATGCTTCTAATCTTATGTGTCTTTGGAATTGAGATGGCCAGATTCATTACAAAGCTAACTAAAAGTGCCTCTGAGTGAGACTTTGTTATAAATAAAATATATAAACTTAAATGCATGCTACAGTGGTCACACTCTGGTCTCTTCCCCTTGGTATCCAAGCCTTTGTGTACTCCCTTTCTCTTGAGTGTGAGCACAACCTCTGACTTGCTTCTAAACAATTGAATATGGCAAAGTAGAGAGGAAGCCACTCCTTTGATTAGGTTACATCAGTAGCACTGTGAAGGGATTTTGTAGATGTAATTAAGGATGGTAAATTGGTTGATTCTGAGCTATCAAAAGGGGGGTTGTCCTGGATGGGCCTCGCTTAATCAGGTGAGATCCCTTATAAGAGAACCTGGACCCTCTATGAAGTTAGATACCCTCCAATATTGGCTTTGAAGATGCCATGTTGTGAGAGGGGCTGTGGTGAAGACCATGTGACAAGAAAGTGCAGGTAACCTCTAGGATTGGAGGGAAGCTGACAGCCAGCCAAACTGCTGACGCTGTCAGTCTTAGAACTATGGAAAAATGAGTTTTTTCAACAACTTAAAGGAGCTTAAAAGCAGATCTTTACTCGGTCAACCTGGTGATAAACCAAAATGTGGCCAACATCTTGAGTGCAGCTTTATGAGACCCTGAGCAGAGGACATAGCTAAACCATGCCCAGAGTCCTGCCCCACTGAGACTGTAAGATAATAAGTGGGTCCTGGTTTAGATTTATGATTTCTGGTAATGCATTCAGTAATAGATAACTAAAACATATGTGCTAAATGCCATTCATTTTGTATGTACAGAGAAAATTTTGGTCATTTTCTTATCTTTTCCTAGGTTCTAGTTGGTTAACTTTATCTTCACTGATTAGAGTATTAACCAAAACATTTAATACACACATGTATTCTGTACAGCTGAATATGGACATATTAGGTACCTTTTTCAACCAAAATATATGCCATGAAAAGATAAGGTTATTCTGAATGTGCCTTAATTGCTTAAGAGAATATATACTGCTGGAGTAAAAGCAAAGGGGCTCTTTCAACACAGGTATACACAGGTATATGGCACCTTATACAAAGGCACTCAGTAATACTGAGGACATAATGTAAAAAATGTAAGGAATGAAATTAAAATATATAAATTATGTCACAAATTTCATTGCCTACCCAGGCCCAGCATTTCACTTACATGAGTGAATCTGGCCATAGAAAAAAGAATAAGTAATGGTGGAGACTGTGATGAAAATGTCCCAGGCCAAGAAATAGCTATTAGTCAGCCCTTAGCAGGTAACTGTAATGTGCCTATGTGAACCTAGTTTCTCCAGATATGCTAGTTTTTCAAAAAGAAGGTAAAAATTTAGATGGTCATGCGGTATCTCCATACTTTTAACAGATGCTTACAAAATACAAATTTTTAAAAAATAAAATAAACACTTGTACTGGCCAACTAAGACAGTAATATAGGCCATATCTGGCTATCCATTTGTGACTTGAATTAAAATTAATGACTTCTATTTAACAATCATGGAGCATACATGTCTAATTTCCTTAATGAGTACTAATGAGTATGTCACTGGACTACAGAAAGTCCACATGGGCTTTTACTGATATTATAATGAAGGATACAATATTCTTTACCTTTTGTTATTCCCATCTGTGTTTAATCTCCACTGGAATACATAAGTAAAGGAAGTCTGTGTCTGACAAAATTTGTCCATTCTCAATTTAGCATTTTGGTGACTGTAAATGCGGGGAAGTAAGAGCAAATTAGTAGGAGCAATGAGAAGAAAAATAAGTTACATTCTTTAATATTCCTCATTCGGTTCCAGAAAGTGATGGTTCTCACCTGACTCTCCTCTTCCAATAATTTTTTATACTAAATGGAACTCCAAATTAATGGGTTTCAGACAGCAGTTTATAAGGAGAGGATAACCTATGTTTCTTGAAGTCTTATTTACTGAGGGCTTAAATGGTATCAAAGTAACAGTAACTACCTGTATTTCTATAACCCTTACTACAAGCTGCTATTACAGCTATCCAGTCTACTACAAATTTCGCTATCTTCCCCTACTGCAAGTTACATATGGGAGCTCCAAATAGCTGTTTTATGAGAGATCATGCAAATGCCCTGTCAGCAACCAAAGAGTAGCTTCCAAGTCCTTCCTCTTTTGCTTCAAGGGCATCTCACCCTAGGCCCAAGAACCCTACTGTGTTATTTGAACACACATAAGCCATAGTTATTATCTCCCAGTGCTGGTGCTCATACAAATCAGTGTGATCTAGAATTGGCACTGTGTCAACTACACAGTAATTTATAAGTACCTTGAGGCCCTCTCTGACACCGTGTTCCCCAAGAAGTGCTTAGCATTATGCAAGAACCTTATGAGACCTCAGTTAGAGCTTAACGTTTCTCTTGTCAGAGACCTCAACTTCTGATCCATGAAGTTTGAGTAAAACCTCCTCCCCAGCAGCAACAGCCTCACCTGGGATCTTGTTAGAAATTCAGAATCTCAGGCCATATTCTGAACCTACAGGCTCAGAACCCAGATTTTAACAGGTGATTTGTGTGCATTTTAAAATCTTCACTAAAGGACCAATACTGGAGAGAGATATACCTGCATCCTCTAAATCTGTCATAAATATGGAAGCTCCTCCTGCAACCTGTATTCCCCTTAACGCTTTAGATCACCCAATGTCTTCCAGAATTTTACAGACAAGACTTTTGAAACAAAACTTGCATTTCCTTTTTTCACTATACAAGGTCACACTGGAAGCGGTTGGATTTTTCACTAGAAACTCCCTTTGTATCTAATATAAAATTGGACATATTACCTTCCATTATAATTACAAAACCACTTTTTATCTCTTTATAAATCCCCATGAAGAAGATTTAAAATGTGCATACCTTTTAATCCAGCAGTTACACTTCAAGGAATTTATCCTGATATATACTCACATAAGTTCCAAAGGATATAAGTTCTAGGATGATCACTGTAACAGACTGATAATAGTACTCACATCTAAATATTTAAATACTCATCAATCAGGAACTGGTTAAAATAATTATATATCCATATAATCTGTGCCTTTACAAATTATGAAGAAAATCTGCATATGGCTGATAAGGAAGGATATCTAATATTGAAGGATCCCAACCAAGTTATAAAATTTTATATTGCATGCTGTCATTTGAATGTCTTACATTAAATATATGTATCTATATACATGTATGTGTTTGTTTGGGTACATACACAGAAGCTGTATAGTCATAGTATCTTGGCTTATTAACCTCACTTTCAGTTCTCTTCCGTCCTACCTGCCTCTCCGATGGAGGCGGCAAAATATAAAATAGATTTCCCAGGCCCCTTGCAACTGAGGTTGAGCATGTGAAACTACTACGGCTAATGATCTGTATTCAGAAATCTCCCATTGCTGACTCTTCCTCTTCTTTTACCCTGCATGGAATACCACTGTGAAGCCTGGAGGTGCAGCAGCCATTTGGTGACCATGAGACAACTAGCATGAGGACCAGACCTGACACCACAGAGAAGAAAAATATTTTTGAGTCTTTTGTGGCATCTTAGGACAACAACACCAGCGAACAAATAGGAGTGTTTTTGGTGGTGGTGGTGGCAGTGAATAGGCATCACAGATTCAAGTATTAACTCTGGAAAGTAGGCGGAGGCACTATTTTTACTTTTTAAAATTTTTACTCTCTTGTGATGTTTGAATTCTGGAGTCAAAGAAATGGCCCACAAATAAACATAAACTGATTTTAAAATGTAATTAAAGTCAGTGAGTTTTATGCATAGTTATTTCAAGCCCAGGCTTAAAAGAGGACTATTTTTTCATACAATCGTTTCTGGTATTTATATTGGATGGATACTAACAGAAACAATTTAATATGTCATCCTATAACAGAGTGGTTGCTTAAAGGACAAAAATAATTACATTAGTGATCATACAACTTAGCTGACAAATAGTTACTCATCTCAGAGACAGTAGGTAATTTATCTTGTTTTAAAGAAAATTAGTTAACTATCCCTATTTATAGAAAATAATAGTAAGAGGGTTGAATGATAATGCCCTTCACCTTTTTGACTTTCTTGGTTTTTTTTGATGTTTAGAGAAAGAAGAAAACAAAACTCGGAAAAAATGAGAAGTATTTAGTGGATTGTTCTTCATGAAGCAGGTTTTTTTTTAAAGCAATGGTGACAAGGGGCAACTGGGTGGCTCAGTTAAGCATCCAACCTATTCACCTATTCAGGTCATGATCTCGTGGTGAGTTCAAGTCGAGTTGGGATCTGTGCTGACAGCTCAGAGCCTGGAGCCTGATTCAGATTCTGTGTCTCCCCCTCTCTCTGCCCCTCCCCCACTCGTGCTCTCTCTCTCTCTCAAAACAAATAAACATTTTAAAAAATTTAAAAAAATAAAGCAGTGGTCACAGGATGTGTTTTTAGGAATGGCCCATGGCTGCTCCTGGCAGCTGAGCTCTGAGCTCTTGGAATATTCTACTTGTACCATTTTGACCTAATAGCTTATGCAAAAAAATGTGATTTATGGTAAACACTTTTTTTTGCTCTGGGAGTGTGGAGTCTAAATATCTAGGTCAGTTATGCAGGTACTGCATGCCTACATGACTGACCTCTGATAAAAACCCTAGACATCAAGCCTCCAGTGAGCTTCCCTGGTTGGCAACACTTTGGATGAATGGTCACCTATTGTTGGGAGAGTTAAGAATATCCCATGCCAAAGGGTGAAGCGGGAAGGGATTTGGAAGCTTGCCCCAGGTTTCTGCTGGACTTCACCTCCTGAGCCTTTACCCTTTACTCCTTATCATCTATATTACTTTCACTATAATAAATCATAATTGTGAATATAACAGTTTCTGAGTCCTGTCAATCCTTCTAGTGAATCATTGAGCATGAGGGTGGTCTTAGAAACCCCTGACACATTTTCCTAAATAGCCAGAGCTTTAAATAACTACAAAGATGATTGAGGGTAAGTCATTATGAACTTATAAATAGCCCCTCAAAATATCATTAGATTCTAGGAAATAAATGAAGATATAATGGCATATATTTTAAAAATATACAAATGTGTGGTAGAACCATGAGTCAACAATTAGTAATTACTGAGAATAATATCAATTATGTTTTCTGATACTTTGGTTTAACTCTTTAATATTTATTTATTTATTTTGAGAGAGAGAGCATGAGTGGGGTAGAGACAGAGGGAAATTGGGAGAGAGAGAATCCCAAGCAGGCTCCATGCTGTCAGGGCAGACAGAGCGCAATGCAGGGCGCGATCCCTCAAACGTGAGATCATGACCTGAGCCCAAAACCAAGAGTCAGATGCTTAACACCCATGATTTAACTCAATAAAACATTCCAAAAATAATTTTACGGGAAAATACCTTTAGTCAGTCATGTCAATGATAAGGAAAAAGAGTCTCTGGTCAGGGTAGTTAAGATGATGAATATTTCCAGACCTACAAATGGCCAACAGGTAGCATGAAAAGATGCTCAGCATCACTAACCATCGGGGAAATGCAAATCAAAACTACAATGAGATATCACCTCACACTCGTCAGAATGGACATAATAAAAAAAAAAAAAAACAAGGGGTACCTGGGTGTTTCGGTCAGTGAGCGTACGAGTCTTGGTTTTGGCTCAGGTCATGATCTCCCAGTTCATGGGTTTGAGCCCTGCATCAGGTTTTGTGCTGACAGAGCAGGGCCTGCTTGGGATTCTCTCTTTCCTTCTCTCTCTGCCCTTTTCCCACTTGCACTCTCTCTCTCTCCCTCCCTCAAAATAAATAAATAAACTTAAAAAAAAAGAGAACTAACAAGTGTTGGCAAGGATGTGGAGAAAAGGAAATTCTTGTACACTACTGGTAGGAATGTAAACAGCCACTATGGAAAACAAAATGTTCCTTAAGAACAGACCTACCACACGGTCCAGCACTTACACTTCTGGGTATTTATCCAACACAAAATGAAAACACTAACTCAAAACATATCTGTACTCCCAGTTTCACTGCAGTATGATTTACAATATCCAAGATATGGAAGCAACCTATGTGTTCATCAATGGATGAAGAAAATGTGGTATATAAACACAATGGAATATTACTCAGCCATAAAAATTGAGGACATCTACCATTTGTGACAATATAGATGGACTGTGAGGGCATTATGCTAAATGAAATAAGTCAGAGAAAGACAAACACTATGATCTCACATGTGGCATGAAAAAGAAAGATGAAACAAGCTCAAAGATACAAAAACAGACTGGTAGTTGCCAGAGGCAGCAGTGGAGGTACATGAAATGGATGAAGGGGGTCAAAAGGTACAAACTTCCAGTTATAAAATAAGTAAAACATAGGGATATAATGTACAGCATAAGGATGATAGTTAATAATAGTGAACTACATATATGAAAGTTGCTAAGGGAGCAGATCTTAAAAATCCTCATCAAAAGAAAAAGAATTCTGTATGTACAGTGACGAATGTTACCTAGACTTACTGTGATGATCATTTAATAATATATGCAAATACTGAATTATTACATTGTACAAAGGAAACTAATATAAAGTTATATATAACTTTTTCTCAGCAAAAAAGACAATGGGACAAAAGACAAATTTCAAGAGGTAAAGCTTTGTGCCTAAATGAAAAATAGTTTCATAAGTAGTCTGAAAATAAAAAAAGGCTTAAATCTTTTAATTTTCTAATTTTTTATGCTGCTGAAAATCCCTCTACTTTTATTTATATATATATATGTATATATATATATTTTTTAGCAAAAAACCTGCATAAACATAATCTTAAAATATGGATAGTGTGAATATTAAGAGTATCTTCTCTTTAGCCTAATAAAATTATTTACTTGTTATTTTGTTTGTGATTTATTTATGTTTCTATCTGGCCTTGTTCCAAAAAGTTTAGCAGTTGGTTAAAACATTTGCAGATTCTGTTTTTACTCTGAATGTGGAGAAGCTGAGAGATATGATCCTTTAATGAGAAATATTAAAATACCTGGTGGAGAGCCTGGGTGGCTCAGTCACTTAAGCATCCAATTTCGGCCCAGGTCATTATCGCATGGTTTGTGAGTTCAAACCCCATGGCAGGCTCTGTACTGACAGCTCAGAGCCTGGAGCCTGCTTCAGATTCTGTGTCTTCCTCTCTCTCAGCCCTTCCCCCCCTCATACTCTGTCTCTCTCTCAAAAATAAACAAACATTAAAAAAATAAAAATAAAAATAAAATACCTGGAAAGAATACTACAATACTGGTTATAAACTATAGAAATAATTAATTTTCCAGCATTTTCTCAAAGGCTGGTATAAAATGGTAGAAGCTTAGAAAGAATTATCTCAAGAATCAAAAGGGGTCAGAGCATAAGTGAATATTTATCAGTTCATTTAGTCAAATGTTATTTCTTCTGTTCCATCTGTGTGCCTAAACTTTCTCTAGCATTAAAGATACAATAAAAAAATTTTCATCGTGGAATATCCATTCTTTAGGGGAGAAACAGTCAATGAATAACTCCACAAGTAAATATATCAGATGTTGCAAAGTGCTGTCTAGAAAAATGAAGCAAGAAAGAGGCATAGGGACATGGTGATGTGTTTTGCAAATTTAAATAATGTCAAGATAGCATTTCTATGTATATAGATCTTAAAAGTCCTCACCAGAAGAACATCGGTATGTACAGTAATGGATGTTAACTAGTTTACTGTGATGATTGTTTCACATATATGTACACCTGAAAGTAATATACAGCTATATGTCAATTATTCCTCAATAAAAATAGACAATGAGACAAAAGTGAAAAAATATATATCCATACATACCCATGCATAAGTGCTTGTAAGGGTTACCAGAAGATACAGTGTCTCTTGAAATTACAACATACAGAAAGTATGTATCATGAGTCAGATCAAGTTTGGTATATGATTTCCAGTAAAATCATATGAGAATAAAGTTAAAGATTTTTTTTGGAATGAAGAGAAAGAAGTATTGTTTGTTAGAAAAGTCCAGTGCTTTTTTGTGATGATGTATGCAGAGACAGCAAAAAAGCATCCCTTTTATAAATCAGAGCAATGTCAACACATACATCCTCAACAACTACATTGCAACTAAATAATTTGGGGGAAAAAAGTAATTTTATTCAAATAAAATCCCTAAAGGACCTACCTACACTGTTATTAAACTGAAAAACACGAAGTGTGTAACTGTTAAACTGCCTTCTAAAATGGTGCCTAATGGTCCCTCTTCCACCTCCCAGTATTTACGTCCTTGTATAACACTTGGCCTTTGTGTGTGGCCTGAACAAAGTGATTACCTTTTAACAGAACAGAACAAAAGAGTTGGCATGTCACTTCTGAGTTTATGTTACAAGACTGACTTCTGTCTTACTGGTACTCTTTTAATCTCACTTGCTCACTTTGATAAAGTAAGCTACCATGTTATGAGCTATCCTATGCAAAGACCCATGTGGCAAGGAACTGACAGTAGCTTCCATTCAAAATCCAGAAAGAGGAGCACCTGGCTGGCTCAGTCAGTAGAGCATGTTACTCTTGATCTCAGGGTTGTGAGTTTGAGCCCCACACTGGGTTTAGAAATTACTTAAACCAAATCCAGAAAGAAACTGAGGCCCTCATTTCAAAACCCTTCAGGGCAGTCAGTACTGCCAACAACACTGAGTCAGCCTGGAAGTGGATAATTAATGCTCTATTTTCCCCCTGGGATGACTAAGGCCCCAGGTGACAACTTGATCACAGCCCTGAAAGGCTAAGTTGGAGGATTCAGCTAAATCATGCTCAGATTCCTAACCCATAGAAAAAGGAGATAATAAATGTTGTTCTTAGGTTACTATGTTTTGGGAGTCTTTTGTCAGGTAGCAATAAATGAGACATCACTATTTTCTGAGATTTCTAAGGTAATATCTATTTTCTTACATCTGGAAATTTGATAGTATTTCTGTTGGCTATTACGGTGATTCAAAAGATCACTGGTTAAAAGCAAATTAAACCTAGCTTAGAATTTGTTATGTGAATCAGTAATTTAGAGCCTGTAGCTCCCACTAAATGACCCAATCAAGATTGGAATATTAAGTTACAAAGTTTAAACTATTAAATTGTAAGATTTTTGTCATCATTTTTTATTGAATGCTTCCTACAAATTCAGTAAAGAAGGGGAGATTAGCACAGGAAGAAAGATGAAATGGTAGAAGACTTTTCACTTTGTGAGGTCAAAAATAATAGTAATAATTAATTTTAAATTAATGTATTCTAAAAGTATAATTCTATAATAAATATATTCTGTAAAGTCTATACAAAAATTCATTTTGAAGTGGACACACAAATAATATTGTGGTGATGAAAGAGCAAAGAGGAATGATAGAGTAGTATATATGCTTGCAGACTACAAATACAGAGGAGGTGGAAAGAATTTTCCTGACACAGACGACGAAAGTGACCGGGAAAGCTATAGGAGTACTGGCTACTTTAATATTCACAAAGTGCCCACTATTTTATATAGATATCTCTTTTGCATTCATATTTCCAAAATTCTTAACCTGCCTTGCAGCCTATGCCTGTTACCAGGGAAACAAATTGGACTTTTTCACAAAATACAATCTCTCATATAAGGTAAACATGGGATTTGCCATTCATACTACGATTTATTCATCCTCTGTATTCATTTAGGTCTTCTTCTGACCTATGATATTTTCCAAATAATAGAAGATACTGCTGCTACTTTCATTTAAATACTGGCCTCTTGTCATCCTTTTTCCCTCATGCCCTAGGTTGGAACAATCATTAGTAATGGACTTCGGTTTCCCAAACTCACCACTGCACTTTATTCACAAATGCCAGGCCAGGACATGGAAACAACCTGTGCATATGAGTGGATGAATGGACAAAGAAAATCATGAGACATATTTTCCAACTTCAAAATAAAGAGAGAGAGATCCTGCAATCTGCAACAATGTAAATGATCCTGGAGAACCTTATGCTAAGTGAAATAAACCAGACACAGAAAGAAAAAAAAATACATGATTTCACTTACAGGTGGAACCTAAAAAGAGTCAAATACAGAGAAGTAGGCAGTAGAATGGTGGTTACTAGAGGTGGGGAGGTGGGATAAATGGAGAGATGCAAGTCAAGGCTACAAAGTTGTAGTTATGTAAAATGAATAAATCTAGAGACCTAAGGTACAGTATGATGACAACAGTAACTATTGTATTGAACACTTCAATTCCGCTAAGGATAGATTTCAGGTGTTCTCAGCACACAAAAGAATGCTGTGAGATGACATGTTAATTAACTTGACTCTAGTAATCATTTCACTATGTATACCAAATCAAGTTGTACACCTTAAAAATATACATTTAAAAAAAATAATCTTAAAACTTTGTCATTTCCAAAGCAACCTATATTAAACATACTTCTATTTTTTCTGGAGTCATCATCAATTTTCTAGAATAAGTGTACCTGCTGAGCTTCTGTGTGCGATGCATGAGAATTTATAACATGAAATGTATTAATTTTCTATGACTGCCATAATAAATTACCACACATTTGGTGGCTTAAAACAACAAAGATTTATTCATTCACGGTTCTGGAGGCTAGAAGTCTGAAATCACTATCACTAGGAAGAAATCAAGGTGTTGAGGGGGTCACACTCTCTGGTAGTTCTAGGCGAAAATCTGATCCTTGCCTCTTAAAGTTTTTCCTGGCTGCTGGAATTCCTTGGGCACTTCTGATCTTGCAGCTACATCACCACAGTCTTTGCTTCCACAGTCACAATGCTGCCTTTTCTCCTGTGTCAAATTTCCCTCTGCCTTCCCTCAAAACGATACTATGTTATTTAGGTTCTACATGGATAAACAAGCATAATTCCCCCATCTCAACATCCTTAACTTAATCACACATGCAAAGACTCCTTTTCCATATTTACAAGTTCCAAAGATTAAGACTTAATATCTTAGGAGCGATTATTCAGTCTACCACATCAACTTGAAATTATAAAGTACTACTCTTTAACAACCTGATCCATTGCACACTTACATCAGTGATTAATAGGATGGAATTGGAAGACACAAGCTTTAAAACAGTTCTGGCTTTCATCAATTCATGGGGAAAATGAAGTCCATAAATGGAAATGCTTCATGGGAAACACCTGATATTGAAGGTCAAATCATTACCAATTTAAATACCACAATTATTTCAACTGCTAAATCAGTGCCCACAAGACATATTAACTGGAATGCAACCAAGACCATGAGCTTCTAAATTGCTAAATTACATTGTTATCAGAATGCAGATGCAAACAGGTAGCTTCTGCACTCTCAAAAAAACCCAAACTGACAAAATAGTGATTAAATGTAATTATCTATATATTAAAAGGCAGCTGTTGGGGCACCTGGGTGGCTCAGTCAGTTAAGCGTCTGACTTCCACTCAGGTCATGATCTCCTGGCTCATGAGTTCGAGCCCAGCATTCAGGTTCTGTGCTGACAGCTCAGAACCTAGAGCCTGCTTCAGATTCTGTGTCTTCCCCTCTCTCTCCCCCTCTCACCCTCTCCTTCTCATGCTCTGTCTCTGTCTAAAAAATAAACATTAAAAAAATTTTTTAAAGGCAGCTATTTACATTCACCTTTTAGTGAGTCACGTAATGATTCACCACAGTTTCTTTCAATCATAAAATTACCATCAATTTTATCTGGTCATTATGATAATATATTATTGACTTTTTATGAGAAATTATCAATGGTAAACTTGATGTCTCCTTCCATATTGAAAAATGATTTAATTTTTTCTTACATTTAAATTATATTTTTCCTGAGATTTAAGATTTAATTTTAAGATATTTTCCTGCAGAATTTTTAAAGAGTTGTCCACTGTCTTCTAAACTTTTAAATATAATGTTTGCATCCAAATGTATAAATGAAACTGGTCTACTATGATTTTACTTGGTACTGTTTTATTAGATTTCTCTTTAAATATTAACCTTGCTTCACAAAACCGGGAAATTTCCAACTATTCTACAGTCTACAAATTTTTTTTAACTTTTTTTAACGTTTATTTATTTTTGAAAGACATAGAGACAGAGCGTGAACAGGGGAAGGGCAGAGAGAGAGGGAGACACAGAATCTGAAGCAGGCTCCAGGCTCTGAGCTGTCAGCACAGAGCCTGATGCAGGGCTTGAACTCATGAACCATGAGATCATGACTTGAGCTGAAGTCGGCCGCTTAACTGACTGAGCCACCCAGGCGCCCCTACAGTCTACAAATTTTAAATGACATCTGAATAATCTTTTTTTTCAAGTGAAGTGTTAACTGATCCAATACTCAGTGTTATTTCAAATAATACATGAAGTTTTCAATATCTTCCATGACAATTTGTTTAAAAATTTTTGATAATTTATGTACTGTTAAAAAATAATCCACTTCAGGGTGCCTGGGTGGTTCAGTTAAGCATCTGACTCTTGATTGCAGCTCAGGTCATGAACTCATGGTTCATGAGTTTGATCCCCACATCAGGCTCTGTACTGATAGCATGGAGACTGCTTGGGATTCTCTCTCTCTTTCTCTCTCTCTCTGCCCCTCCCCTGCTTGTGCTAGTGCTCGCTTGCTCTCTCTCAAATAATAAATAAATAAATAAATAAATAAATAATATCCACTTCATTTGGTTTGTCAAATTTGTCAGTTTTATGTAACATTATTCTATAATTATTTTAAACTCTGCATACAGCTGATAAGTTTTCTTTCATGTATATATATATATTTTTTTTCTTAATTAGGCTTATGAGGTAATATTCTACTCTATGTGTCAAAGACACTAATTGGAATTCATCTTGCTAAAGCCTAGGTAAATACACCAGGCTTCTGAAGGACTACATTCTAGAAGTAACAGGAAAGCAGAAGACCAACTCATCCAAAAGAAGAAATCCAGTCTCAAATAATCTGAAATCCACTGGATCATGGTAATATATATCTACTTTCTTGCTATAAGAAAATTAAATTATCCCAGTAGAAAGATAACATCATCTAGAGATTCTAAGATTTGTTATACATTACATCTATCATTTTATCAAAATTATCAGACATGTCTATCCATGCAGTGGAGCAGTGTTTAACTTAAAAAGAAAAAAGAGCTAGGGGCACCTGGGTGGCTTAGTTGGTTGAGTGTCTGACTTTGGCTCAGATCACGATCTCATGGTTCGGGAGTTAGAGCCCCATGCCAGGCCCCATGCTGACAGCTCAGAGCCTGGAGCCTGCTTTGGGTTCTGTCTCCCTCTCTGCCTCTCCTCGGCTCATACTCTGTGTCTCTCTCTGCCTTTCAAAAAATGAATAAAAGTTAAAAAAAAAAGAAAAAAGAGCCATCAACTCACTAAAACACATGGGGGGACTTTGTGTGTTTTTTTCCTTCCAAGTTTCTATTTAAATTCCAGTTAGTTAACATACAATGTAACGTTAATTTCAGGTGTAGAATCTACTGACTCATGACTTACAACACTCAGTGCTTATCACAATACATGCCCTCCTTAATACCCATCACTCATTTAACTGATTTCTCCAAGCCCTGGCCCACTTCCCCTGCAGTAACCCTCAGTTTGTTTTCCAGAGTTAAGAGTCTGTTTCCTGGTTTGCATCTATCTTTTTTTCCCCTATGTTCACCTGTTCTGTTTCTTAAATTCTACCTCCGAGTGAAATCATACAGTATTTGTCTTTCTCTGACTGCCTTATTTTGTTTACCATAATTCTCTCTAGCTCCTTCCATGTCACTGGAAATGGCAAGATTTCATTCTTTTTGATGGCTGAGTAATATTCCATTGTGTGTGTGTGTATGTGTGTGTGTGTGTGTGTGTTTGTATGTGTGTGCACATACCACTTCTGTATCCATTCATCAGTCAATGGACATTTGGGCTCTTTCCATTATTCGGCTATTGTTGATTATACTGCTGTGAATATCAGGGTGCATGTATCCCTTTGAATCAGCATTTTTTTATTCTTTGGGTAAATACCTAATAGTACAATTGCTGGGTCATAGGGTAATTCTATTTTTAGCACTTTGAAGAACCTACATACTGTTTCCCAGAGTTGCTGCACCAGTTTGCATTCGACATGGAGGAACTTTAAATGCATATTGTTAACTGGGAGAAGCCAGTCTCAAAGACTACTTACTGTATGATTCCAACTACAGACATTCTGGAAAAGCAAACACTGTGGAGACAGTAAAAATATCACTGGTTGCCAGGGGTTCAGGCAGAGAGAGGGGCAGATGAACAGGGGAGGACAGGGATTTTTAGGCCAGCCAAACTATTCATTATGATACTTTAATGGTAGACATCACATTATGCATTTGTTTAAACCCATGGAACTATAAAACACAAACAGTGAACCCTAATGTAAACTACAAAATTTAGTTATTAATAATGTTATCAATGTTTTATTAATTTTAACAAATACGCCAAGGCAAGATGTTCATAATATTAAAAACTGGAGTTGGTGGGGGGAGAGAAAGTGTACATAGGAATTCTCTATACTCCCTGCTCAATTGTTTTATAAATCTAAAAATTCTCTAATAATTAAATTATATTAATTAAAAAAATAACTACCAAAAATTAAAAGAGAGTGGATCAAAGGACTTAAAATTGAGGGATAATCTTTAAAAATAAAATAGGTCCACAGGTGATCTAGATGGTCTTAAGACACAAACTTCACAATAAATGGGATGGGGGAGAGTCCCAGATGGTGGTATAGAAAGACCTTGAATTCACTTTCTCATGGATACAACTCTACACCTCCATATAAAGCAGTTCCTCCTATAGAAGAACTGAGGGCTGAGTGAAGAGTTTCCACACAACAAAGGAAAGAGGGACCACACAGAATAGCAGGAGAGTAGACACCACTACAAGGGGAACCCCACCCCAAATGCTGCCAACAGCAGTCACCAGGGATAGCAATGAGGGACTCACATGCAGATTCACCCACCCTGGCACACAGGAAAAAAAGCCAAGGTTTAAAGGGCAACCAGACTTAAAGGGAAGGAAACTCATTCACTAACTAGAGCATCTGCCAAATGGTAGGGAAACTGCTCACCAGGGTCAGGAGTGCTGGCAACCACCATTGTTCACACTCCCCCTTTACCTTGATGGCAAAGATAGAGCAGGGTTTGGGCATTTAGCTGGCTTGTTCCCTCAGTGAGCACTGGCTAGGGCCCACACTAGCTCCAGCCATACCCCCAAGGCAGCCCCAGCATGGCACACCAGGACATCCCTGGCCCACAGCCACTTTGGCTCCAGTCATCCTGCCAGAGCACACTGAGTAGAAAGCACCACAGGACCCCCAGCCCATGCCTGCTTCAGCCCTAGCTGTCCCACTAGGGTAGCCTCAGCACAGAATGACCTGAGATCACCCAGCCCAGCCCACTTCAGTTCCAGTGGTCCCACTAGGGTGACCCTTGCACAGAGTACCTCAGAATCCCCCAGCCCTTGCCTATTTCATCTCCGGCAATCCTACCAGGGTGTCCCCTGTGCAGAGCACCCAAGAGTTCCATGGTTAATACCCACTTTACCTCCAACCATCTCACCAGGATGGCCCCTATGTGGAGCACCCTGGAACCCACAGCCCATAACTGCTACAACTCCAACCAGCCAGCCAAAGCTGGAAAGCTCATGCAGTCTACACAAGGCCACTCATTCAAGGCTGGGAGAGGTATCTGTTTCACCCAAACACAAAAAGTCAAACAAAATGAGAGAGAATACAAAGTAATGGTCATAAAGATGGTTACCAGAATTGAGAGAAGAATGGATTAACTCGGGGAGAACTTTAAGAAAGAGATTAAAAAAAAAAAACACCCACAAAAAAACAGCTAATTGAAGTTGAAGAGGGAATCAACAACAAATCAGAGGATGCAAAATAACTTATCAGCAATCTGCAAGGCAGGGTAATGGAAAGCACCCAAAGTGAACAGCAAAAAGAAAAACGAAAAAAATAATAAGGATAGATTAAGAGACCTCTGCTGCAACATCAAGGATAGTAACAATCACATTATAAAGGGCTCAGAAGGAGAAAAGAGAGACAAAGGGGTCAAAAACTTATTTGAGGAAATAATACCTGCAAACTTCCCTTATCTGGAGAAGCAAACAGACATCCAGATCCAGAAATCACAGAAATCTGCAAATAAGATGAACCTAAGGAGGTCCTCACCAAGACATGTAATAATTAAAACACCAAACATTAAAGATAAAGAGAGAATCTTAAAAACAGCAAGAGAAAATCAGTCAATTATGTACAAAGGAAATGTCCTAAGGATATGGGTTGATTTTTTGAGCAGAAACTTTGCAGAGCAGAAGGGAGTGGCATGATCTAGTCAAAGCAGTTAAAGTAAAAAAACCCACAATCAAGAATTCTCTACCCGGCAAAGCGATGATTCAGAATTAGAGGAGAGTAAAAGAGTTTCCTAGACAGACAAAAGTTAAAGGAGTTCCTCACCACTAACCCAGGCTAACAATAAATGTTAAAGGGACTTCCTTAAGTGAAAAAAAAAAAGGCCATAATTAGAAGAAAATTATGAAAGAAACAAATTTCACTGCTAAAAGCACACATAGAGCAAAGGAAGCATATCATCATTTATAAAGCTAGTAGGAAGGTTAACAGACAAAAGTAGTAAAATCAATTCTATCTAAAACATTAATTAAGAGATTCACAAAATGAAAAGATACAAAATATGACAACATATGCATAAAATGTGGAGGGGGAAGTAAAAATGTTGTGCTTTTAGAATGTGTTTGAACTTAAGCAAACATCAACTTAATTTAGACTTAGATACTTAGAATGTTATTTATGGACCTCATGACAACAGCAAAACAAAAACCTCCAACATATACGCAAGAAATAAAGAAAAATGAGCCCGAGCATAACCCTAAGGAGTGTCCTCAATCACAAGGAAAGAGAACAAAGAAGAAATGAACGAAAAAGAAAGGAACAAAGAAGAATTACAAAACCCAGAAAACAATGAACAAAATAGCAATATATGCATACCTAATGATAAGTATTTTAAATTTAAATTGTCTAAATGTGCCAGTCAAAAGTCTCAGAGTGAATGAATGGATAAAAAATAAAATGTATATGTATGCGGCCTACAAGTGAGTTCAGGCCTAAAGACATATAGAGACTGAAAATGAAGAGATGGAAAATACTCCATGCAAATTGAAGTGGAAAAAAAAAAAAGCTGGGTAGCAATACTTATTGCAGACAAAATTGACCTTAAAACAAAGACTATAACAGGATAATTAGAGAACATTGTATAATGATACAGGGATCAATTGAAGATGATAGATTGTAAATATCTATGAACCCAACAAAGAAGCACTTTAAATATATAAAGGAAATATTAACAGACATAAAGGGGGAAATTGACAGTAATACAATAATAGCAAAGGATTTTAACACTCCACTTATATCAATGGATAGATCATCCAGACAGAAAATCAGTAAGAAAACAACACATTAGACCGGATGGACTTAAAAGATATGTACAGAATATACCATCCAAAAACAGCACAGCAGAATACACATTCCAGTGCAAATGGAACATTCTGTAGGATAGATCACATATTAGGACACAAAACAAGTCTCAATAAATTTAAGAAGTCTTAAATCATATCAATCATCTTTTCTGACATGATGGCATGAATCGAGAAATCAATTAGGAGAAAAAAAACTAAAAAACTCAAACACGGAAGCTAAACAGCATGCCACTAAACAACCAATGTAGAAATTAAAGGGAGTCAAAAATATCTGGAGACAAATGAAAATGGAAACACAACAGCTCAAAATCTTTGGGACACAGCAGAAGTAGTTCTAAGCATGAAGTTATAGTGACACTGGGCTACCTCAAAAAAACAAGAAAAATCTTAAATGAACAATCTAACTCTCCACCTAAAGGACCTAGAAAAATAAGAACAAAGTAAGTCTAAAGTTAGTAGCAGGAAGGAAATAAAAAAGATCAGGGAAAAGTAAATGAAAAAGAGACTAAAAAAATAGAAAAGATCAATAAAACTAAGAGCTGGTTCTTTGAAAGGCTAAAATCAATAAACCGTTAGCCAGATTCATTAAGAAATAAAACAAAGAGGGCTTAAATTAAAAAAAAAATCAGAAATCAAAAGAAGTTACAACCAACACCACAGAAATACAAAGGATTATAAGAGACCAATATGAAAAATTATATGCCAAAAATTGGACAATCTGGAAGAAATGGATAAATTCCAAGAAACAATTTTCTGAGACTGAATCAGGAACAAATAGAAATTTCCAATTTCTTATAACAAAATTGAACAGGTAATCAAAAAACTCCCAACAAACAAAAGTGCAGGACCAGATAACTTCATATGTGAATTCCACCAAACATTTAAAGAAGAGATAATATCAATCCTTCTCTAACTCTTACAAAAAATAGAAGAGGAAGGAAAACTTTCATGTTCACGCTATAATGCCATCATTACACTGGCAGAAAAACTAAACAAAGAAAGTACCAAAAAAGAAAAATCAAGGAATATATCCTGGATGAATACATTTGCAAATATCCTCGACAAAATATTAGCAAATCAAATTCAATATACATTAAAAGGATCATTAACCACAATCAAGTGGTATTTATTCCTGACATACCAGGATGGTTCAATATCTCCAAAACAATAAACATGATACATTACCTTGATTTTTAGAGCATGGTCAAGAATGACAGCTTACTGTTAAACAGAAACAGAAAAATGTAGTGAAAATAAGCTTAAGATACTTAAAGTCCTGAGACTGGGTAAATGTTAAAATCGTGTAACTTAAAAAAATTTCCCCTAAAAAAGCAAAATGAACAACATTTATTTTTTAAAGGAATCCAAGACTTGAGGGAGCATGGGGTTAAGAGATGTTCATTCATATATTACTAAATGGGTTTAAGCAGAAGAAAAAAGATTCCATGTGCAAGTACAGTAATGCAGAAAGGAATAAAGTGCTTCAGAGAATATAAAGGAACATTTGAATGAACATCAGTGTTTTCAAAAGATAGAAGTGTACTTCTCTGTTGCATTCCAAAAGTATGTATGGGGTAAGAACGACAAGGCTGGTAGGCAATTCCATGGATCCCACTCTATCTTTCTGCCCCATGACAACAAACATATCACAAACTTTAAGATGAATGAATTAATCCATTCGTCATACCCATGTTCTTTCCAAGATAAAGGAGGGATGAAGAACATACTTCTCCCTTTTACTAACTGGAGCAGGCCATTAACCTATCCTAACTAGAACAAAAAAATTTATTTATATCCCATTGACCAGAACTTGGTTATAAAGACACACTCAGCTACTAATCAAGTTGAGAAATGTAGTCTTTATTCTGGACAGCCGTGTGCCCCACTAAATATCAGGGCATCTAGTACTAAATTAGAAATTGATAATAGGTTGATTTGGGGAACGCCTAGCAGACCTGCAACCTGAACTTTATTTCATATAAAATCATATCAACCTATTTCCAAGAGAACATACTCAAATGTACCATATAGTTACTACATCTGCACATCTAACCTTTGTCAGTGATAACCACCTTTTCCCTCAGATTCATATTTGGTATTTACTTTCTAGACATGTTTCATGACATCTGATTACTTACTATAAATGGAGTGGTAATACAACTAAAATGAAGTTCTCATTCAAAAACAGGAAAATAAGAAACACAAAATAGTCACTGATTCTTATCCATTATCAAAATCTGCAGGGCAGGGACTGTAAAAACCACATATCATAGCACTGCAGCAGCTGGAAGTTCCCTTGGGCATCTTCTTAGAGCACTTTTTTTTCTCTATTTTCCTCTATGGCACCTGTCTTTGCCCTTTGGGGGCTCTTTCTTTTCTTTTCTATTATGTTCCATGGCCAAATTTGAAGCAGAGTGGGACAGTTTTTGCAGCTAGCTTCACCCTGGTACGGCTTCACGGGCCTGGGGATTGCTTTATGGGTTAAACAGTTACAGGATTTTTCAGTCCTAGCTTGTATTCTGTGTTTGTTTTCTTTAGGAGTTTTTATGGTAAAACAAAACAAAACAAAAACAACCTTCAAAACTGTATCATTTCTGGCCTATTTTCTATAGGCCAGTTCCAAATCTAGACATGTATTTCAGTCTTAAGGCTCTAGTCTTTTATTTACTGGCCTCCAAATTATACCAATCCCCATCACTCTGATTAACAGTAGACTTTTGTGGCTCTCTGAACCCCCAGACTTTGATGAGAAGGAAATATCCTTAATCTCCTCCTTGTTTAAAGTTTGTTTAAAGTTTCGCTGCCCTTCTGTCAGTATATCATTCTAAACCTACCCTTTGGAACTACCCCTTATATGGAATGTTATTTTTCTAATATGTAAACAAATTCTGGAAATAAATAACTTAGGGCTTTATAATCTTCAGGTATTCCAGCACTTTCTATCTTATAACACTTTAAACTCAATGTATGGTTTCCAACTCATGGTCTAAAGGAACTACTGAGCTTTAGCCATCATGTCTGCATCCCAGCCAGAATAGAGGACTTTACTGAAAATGTAACCTTTAAGTTAGGCAGCCATTGAGGTTTCTATTATTTTTAAAAACGGGAGGATCAAAGAGCACTGGGAGAAAACTTGCAGTCTTCCCCACTGTTAGCCTTTATTCTAGGTTTTGTTTTTGTTTGTTTTATTATTTTTTAATATTTATTTATTTTGAGAGAGAGAGAAAGAGTGCGCACGTGAGTGGGAAGGGGCAGAGAGAGAGGGAGAGAGAATCCCAAGCAGGCTCCTTGCTGACAAGAGAGTACCAAGGCGGGGCTCAATCCCACAAACCATGAGATAGCTACCTGAGATGAAATCAACAGTCAGAGGCTTACCCAAATGAGCCACCTAGGTGTTGCACTTTTTCTTATTCTTAATTGATCTAACAGAAAATAGTTTGTTCGAAATTAAAATACCAACAATGTATTCGATTACATGTGCTGTTACATCTAATCCAATTTTGCCTATTCTGTTGTTACTCATTTCATTTCATGTTTTGTTTTTTTAATTAATAAAATTATACATTTTAGTTTTACCTTACCACTAGTAAAATCTTCATCGATATATTTAATATGCATTGATTTTCTAATTTCTTATGATTTTTAATTTCTTAACATGGTTATTCTTTATATTTGAGTATTCTTCCTTATTAATAATAAAGTCATTTAATGTTTAAATGCAGCGCTTTCTGTTTTCAATATATTCTGGTGTGAAATGTTCTCTTCTACATTATTTTATTGGTATTTTGTAATTTCCCTCCTGATTTACTTTTTAATAAAATAGTTATCTAGTAGTATATGTCTTCACTTCAAAGTTGCTAAGAATTACAGGAAGAAAGTATTTGTAAACCACGGATCTGACAAAGAACTGGTATTTAGACCCTGTGATGAACACTTTGAACTTACCAGTTTGAAAAAAAACAATTAGAAACTGGGGGGAAGACACGAAGAGACATTTCACCAAAGAGGACACACATATGGCAAAAAACTTAATCAACACTATGTGTCATTAAGGAAATGCAAATTAAAACCACAATAAAATTTCACTATATACCTATCAGAATAGTAAGAAAAAAAGCCCTGAAAAACATAAAACAAAAAAATAAACAATGACAACACCAAATATTGACAACTATTCTGAGAAACAGGATTACTTATACATTAATGGATCACTTACACATTACCACTGCTGGTAGGAATATAAAATAGAGCAGCCACTCTGGAAAACAGTTTGGTAATTTTTTATAAAATTAAACATGCAACAATAATAGGATTCAGCAGTTGCACTCATGAGCATTTTTATTCTAGAGAAGTAAAAACTTGCAGTCACACAAAAATTGCTACACCAATGTTTATGGAAGCTTTATTCATAAAAACCAAATTGAAGCAACCCAGATACCTTTCAATGAGTGAACAGTTAGGCTGTGATCAGTCTATACCATGAACTACCACTCAGTAATGAAAAGGAGAAAGTTATTGATATACACAACAGTTTGGATAGATCTCCATGAAATTAGCCTAATGAAAAAAGGCAATGGCTAAATTTGCATAATATAACAGTCCATTTAGATAACCATCTTGAATTGATAAAATTACTGAAATTGAGAACAGCCTTGTTGCCAGAGAATAAGTATAGGCAGGGTTAGGAGGAAGGGAAGTATGAGTGGTAACAAAAAGACACTATGAGGGATCCTTGTGATGATGGAAACTGTATCTTGATTTATCGATGTCAGTATCCTGATTATGATATTGCACTATAGATTTGCAAGATGTCATAATTGGTGGGTATTGGGTCAAGAGTGCAAGGGATCTCCCTATATTTAATTTCTTCCACTTACATGTCAATCTACAGTTGTCTTTAAAAAAAAACTTTAATTTTGAAAAGGCAGAGAATTATCCTGAGAAATTTTTGTCCTGCAAAGATAATAAAAGGTATGTAAGGTGTGTAAGTTTAAGGCTGTGTACAGCATGATGGTTTGATTTACATATATTGTGAAATGATTACTACAATAAGTTTAGTTATCCATCATCATATAGATTAAATGAAAAGAGAAAACTTTTCTCCTTATGATGAGAACTCTGAGGATCTTCTCCCTAAACAACTTTGCTATATATTATACAGCAGTAGTGAGAGTCGTCATGTTGTACATCATACCCCTAGTACTTATTTTTCTTTTAACTGAAAGTTGGTGCCTTTGATGAGCTTCCTCCAGTTCTCCCTTCCCCTGCCCCACCTATGGCAACCACAAATCTATTCTCTTTTATTTCACTCAGGATAATACCCTCAAGATCCATCCATGTTGTCACAAATGGCAAGAGTTCCTTATTGTTTTTTTACAGGTGAATAATATTCTATTTATATATACCACAACTTATTTATCTATTCATCGATAGACAAGTAAGTTGTTTTCATGGAAGAAGGACAACTTTTCACTACCTGCAGATGACATGATACTCTATATAGAAAACATGCAAGTCTCCACCAAAAAAACTGCTACAACTAATACACAAACTCAGTAAAGTCACCGGATACAAAATTAATGTCCAGAAATTTGCTGCATATCTATAAACCAATAGTGAAGCAACAGAAATAGAAATCAAGGAATCAACCCCACTTGCAATTGCACCAAAAACAGTAAAACGCCTAGGAACAAACCTAACCAAAGAGGTAAAAGACCTGTACTCTGTAAACTATGAAACACTGATGAAGGAAATTGAAGATGACACTAAGAAATGGAAAGACGTCCCATGCTCATGAACTAGAAGAACAAATACTGGTAAAATGACTATACTACCCATGTCTTGGCTATTTAAATAATACTGCTGTGAACATAGTGGTGCAGATATCTTTTTGAATGAGTGTTTACATTTTCTTCATAAATATTCCTAGAAGTGGGATTGCTGCATGATGTTAGCCCTATCTTTTTATTTTTTGAAGAACCTCCATACTGTTTTCCACAGTGGCTGCACCAATTTATATTCCCTCCCACAGTACACAAGAGTTCCCAGTTCTCGCATTCATTTCAGAAAGTCAAACTATTTAACATGATATGCAAGACGCTTTATAGCCTGAAATCATCAAATTTTTCTCCTTTCCTGCCATCCAGTCTCACCAAATGACTGATTTCTCTCTAATGAAGGTCAGCCTCATCATAATGTTACCTTTCCCTGTCATTATTTTTTCCTTGTATGGTACAGCTCTTGCCCATTTCCCCAACCCATTTTCCTACTCATCCTTCAAGACTTATTCAAATGTTGTTATTACTTTCTCAGTAAAAGTCTTCCTCAGGCACTCTAGGCAGTAACAGACAGTTGTTCTCTTGCTCTGTGTTCCTGTAGCATTTTCCACATTATTTTTATGGCTTATTACTTGGTACTGAAATGATGTATTTGTATGACACTCCTAAAAGACTGAGAGCAAGAGTCTTGTCTTAATTTATCTTTGTATATTCAGGATACAGTTTAAGGCTTAATTCAGGACTTAATAATGAATTAATTGATTATTAGTCCATACATTGCCTCAGGCATCATTTTGAATATCAATGTCTTATTTAGTACGACCATATCTGTAAATTGTGGAACTGAACTAAATCTTTATTTCTCAAACATATGTTTCAATCAGTGATTGCAAATGATGCTGCTTTTCTTATACCTCTGTTGGACAGCTAGTTTCTTTCTAGGGTATGTTTGAAGGTGCCGCATCTTGATGAAGAAAAGGTGAAATGTACTCTGTTTAGTGATGCTACTGATATGAGGAGTTTGATAGTTGCAGTTTTGCTAACGATTTGCTATTACCAGTCTTGTTTTCCTAAATCTATGTCATCAATTTCTTTTATGTTGTGTTTGTGTTTTTATGGATGCCAAATGCAAGAGACAAAGAGAAATACAGCTAAGAATTTCTGATCAAAAATATGTTTAAGTTGAATTTTTCTAATGTGTAAACTATGCATATGTTGGAAAACACGCACAGAATACACATTTTACAATCTAATTGTGCTATAGCAATTTCTGTTATGTGACTGATCTCTTTAACATCATAAAATTCTAAATGATTCATTACTAAGTGATGGTTTGTGAAAACAGAAGGTATATTTAAAATAATAATTTATAACGTTCTTACTTTTCAAAAGTAGAAGTAGGAAAACCAAAAAATTGACATGAAAAGAAAAAGCATGACATGCCCATAGATTAGCAACTTTTTATAGTCATTTAAATGCCATAAGGATGAATTATTTATAAGTACTCAAAATCCCTTATCTGTAGGTTTTTCAGTTTATATTCCCTTGATTCACTGCCTAAAGGGAATGTGATAGCAAAAGAGTAAAATCCCTGGATCTCCGGCCACACAACAGTTCACACAGATAACCTGCGCTCTCCTTATGGATAAATGGACTTCAATACAAGTCTCAAAAGATTACCTCTTGTGAATGTATTTTGATTTCCATCCACTTGCTTCACAATCTTAGTTGACAACAAAATGTTATCTTCTCAGGAATATTTAGAATGTGTCCTTCCATTTAACATTTGCTTTTCTTTCTTGCTTTTTATGTACAACTACAGAAAATGGAGCAGACTTAAAAAGCAATGTTTTTAGTTATCAAAAAGTGAATGCAAGGACATTAGACAACATTCATAAATTTGGACTAAATTTTAAAAGGATATGCCCTCTAAGTGAGGAAATATTTGTAATGGAAAGATTAAGTGAGACTCCTTTTTCATTTCTTCCTGTAAAACATTAATTTTGGAATCCATTCAATCCTCAATTATATAGTATTTATTAACCATTTATGAAGTACCAGTACTGTTCACAGTACTATTCTAGATAGTTAGTAGATATTTATAGAAATTAAAGATATATAAACAGTGTAAAAACTAGCTGTATTTATAACTGGTCCTCACCTAAACATCCTCCACATACCTGGAAGCCTGATGGAAATTTACAAATTGAACATGTTTACAATCTGCTGACCTCAAGATTTCTGCTTACTCTGAGATCTAAGGCACTACCCTCACTGTAATCAAATGTGAAATTCCTAATAATAAATTCACTATTTCTGCTGAAACAATCACAAGGATATGGTATTTAATTATATTTAAATAATCCAAGATAATATACTAGACTCAGCCTAGCTATAAATATGCCTCCATAAATATATTAACAGAATCTCACAGCTTGTTTTATTGGGCTATCTAGTTGTGACCTTGAAAATTAGAGAAAATGGCCCCAAACTCATCACACCAACGCAAATAGTTTTTGATAAGAGAAAAAAATGAAGCAATAGGTTATGCCTTTGAAAAGCAATCCAAGTATGATTTTTTATAGAGGTAGAGTCATGCAGAGTCCTGTTTTGAAAACTGGATTAGGTAAGTATTACAGAACAAATTTTCATATGTTTGCAAATTTTGCATATTTGTATACATTTACCTACATGTCTTCTAGTATGCATTTTCTAGGCTAAAAGGTGACCATGTTAGCACTACAGTGTAGAAAATAAAAGTTTATATTTGATTTAATATCAAACCATATAGGATATTACATCTGAGAAAAACATTTCACATTATTCAATCAAATTCTCCCATTCTACACGTGGAAAAATTATCTTAACATTGCCCTTATCCCCGGAAAGACCCATTAATATCAGTTGTTACAGACATCTTTCAGCAGATACAAAACATGAAAAAATCCTTAGTCTAAAAACCCCTTAAAAATGGTTCTGTGACACAGTATGTACCAAAAACATCTCATTAAAAGTATTTATCATTTATAATCAATTAAACATTCTCTGTTACTGAATGTTACTCTGGGCCAGGCACAGTGCTAAATTCTGTCATTTCATGTGATTAAAACAGGGTTTCTTCTATCATTTAGCTCAGAATTTAGAAAGAAAAGTAAACTTGTATCCCCTTATGATTTTTCAAAGTGTTAGAAGAATTCAGATGAAGTAACATTTAACTTCATAAAATGTATCTGGTAACCTTTATTGCTTTATGATGTGCAAAAAACTTCACACGTACATATATTCATGAAATTCTCACAACTCTGTGAAGTTGGTACTATTATCATTGCAAGAATTATAGATAACCAAGAATATGACTTCAGAATAGACATATATTAAATTGAAAAGACCATACTCTTATCAAGAAAATAATATATATTTAACACAAAAAGAAGTGTTTAATTTCTATGAGGTTTATATCATTAAAAGTTTAATCTTATACTGTATGAATTATGACATTATTTTTAGACGGCTATTTTCTACTAAAACAAAGAAATCTCCAACAATTATCAAGGCACTGCGATTACATTCTAGGAAATGGTTAGAGAATGGGGTTTTAGTTAAACTGAATTTACCATTTAACTAAGAATTCCCTGAGTGTTAAATAGAACAGCCTAAGGCAAGGACACTGATGCATAAGCTATGGGAGCCTGAGGCCCAAAACTCTCTTATGAGTGGACAATTATATTGCTTGCTCTCACAAGTTATTTCTTTTTAGAAATATAGCACTTACCAACCACAAATCTTTAATATAGTGAACACGGCATCAACCACAAAGTTGAAAGAGAGGTCAGAAATCATAAAGCTTAAGTTATTGCTTCTGGCATTCTAGCAGACTAAGTAACCTGAACAAAACCTTTCAATAGGAAAAAAAACAAAAAGCAAAAAACAAAAATGATGGACAAAATATTTAAAAATATTTTAACTACATCCAAGAGTGGAAAAACTGGTAAAGGAATATTCAGAGGCCAATAAAATACATGTACGCTAGAACTCAGAAGAAAAATAAGTTGAGTAATAGCTTTCAACTTCTTAACACTTGCCAAAAAGGTCAACTTGAACCTTGGTTTTCAGACCATCTCAAGAGATGGAAATCTAATAGGAAATAACCCCCACAGAGAGCTAAGGTCTCAAGGAACTATACCTTCAAAATAAGAATGAACTAGCAGTAAGTCAGCCTCCCTCCCTCCCTGCCTCCAGAATGAAAGACAAACATCCCACTGAACTTTGGCAATGAATGCAGAGGAACAAAAATCCTCCATGAAAATCTGTAGCCAAAATCTAGCCCTTATGTGCATTTGTAACCTGAATTCCCCTACATGAGTAGTCTGAAAGACCTCTAAACAAGAATCCAAAGTGTCCAGAGCTGGTAAAACCTCCTGGTAGCCTGCAAAAGAAAATGAAAACACTTTTTGGATAAACTCACCTAAAACCCAGGTTTCAAAAAATTTCCAGAATTATGAACTCCAATTCATAAATCACAAAAAACAAAATGAAATAAAGTATAAGCCTGCAAAAGCATCAGAAAGTAGAGTCAGACTTGCAGATACCCCATATATTGGAATTATTAGAAAGAGAACATAACAATCAGTATAATGATAGATTTAAAAAATAAGAGATTAGGGCGCCTGGGTGGCTCAGTTGGTTAAGCGGCCGACTTCGGCTCAGGTCATGATCTCGCGGTCTGTGAGTTCAAACCCCGCATCGGGCTCTGTGCTGACAGCTCAGAGCCTGGAGCCTGCTTCAGATTCTGTATCTCCCTCTCTCTCTGACCTGCTCAAACTCTGTCTCTATGTCTCTCAAAAATAAATAAACGCTAAAAAAAAAAAATTTTAAAAATAAGAGATTAAATGAGGTAAAAAAGAAATATAAAAATGAACAGATCTAAAAAATACCTGTATTTAACTTGAAGATTTAAAAAAATATAATATTGAATATTAAGAGTTTAATAGGTGAGGAAAACGTGCTTGATAACATTTAACATCAATTTTTAATTTAAAAGTGATTTCAGAGGCGCCTGGGTGGCTCAGTCGGTTGAGCGTCTGACTTGGCTCAGGTCATGATCTTGCAGTCTGTGAGTTCGAGCCCCATGTGGGGCTCTGTGCTGACAGCTCAGAGCCTGGAGTCTGCTTCACATTCTGTGTCTCCCTCTCTCTCTGACCCTCCCCCACTCATGCTCTGTCTCTCTGTCTCAAAGGTAAATAAACATTAAAAAAATTTTTAAAGTGATTTCAAAAAAAGAATAGAAAGAAACTTCCTTACTTCAATAAAAGAGAGCTCCACAAATTCTATAGTAAAAATCACAATATATGGAAAAACATGAAGACTGTTCCTGTTGGATTCAGAAACATGATATGACTCCTATTTACACATTATGCTGGAGTTAAAAGCCAGAATAATCAGCGAAGAAAAATAAGTGATTAGAAAGGGAAAAACAAGATTACTGTTCTTCTCTGATAATAGCACTTTGTTTATAAAAATCACCATCTACCTATTTTCAATTACATATAATAAAGTTTCTAAAAAGCTGCTTGATAAAAAATCGATACATAAAAATCAGTTGCATTTTCAAAACATAGGAGTAAGCCAATACAAAGTGTAACTTTTTCCATTTTCATGTATATATTCGAAGTAGAGCATACACTTCTATCCATGGTTAAAAAATATTAACAGAGTGGAGAACCACATAATTAATGTTTATAGTCACAAAGTAGAATCCTGTCAGCACTGAAGCAATCTCTTACATACTCCACCTTAATCATAACTACCTCATTCCCCTGAAATGTCAATACTATCTTGGTTTGGAGGCAGGGTAATAAAATAATTAAAATATAATTATAATAATTAATTATAATATAAAATATATAACTAAAATAATTAAAATATTTATAATAAATAACCTAAAAATAATTACAAAGATAATAAGTAATTCTCTTATTTTTACTACTAGCTTTAACATATATGTAGGCATGCATGGATAATCTAATAAGTTTTGACCTATTTTCCTCTTTATGCAAATATAATCATACTTAACATATTCTTTCATGTTTTACCTCTTTTGTCAAGGTATCAATAAGAAAAGGATAGATTCAATTGAAGAAATGGGTAACGACCTGAAGAGGGACTTTGCAAAAGAAGAAACTCAAGTAATGAATAAACATGTAAATAATCAGATGATCAGTCTCATTACTAACCAAGAAAATACAAACTGAAGACATGAGATGCCATTTCATACCCAACATAGTGGGGAAAAATAAAAATATCAAGCATATATGGGGATACAAATTAACTAGAACCATTATGTGCTGTGGTGAGAATGTAACTGGGTATAACCGCTTTGGAAAATGAACTGACTTTATAAAGTACAATTGGAAATGCACATATTCTATGTTCCAACTTTTCTCCTTTAAGTAAATAACAAGTAATAAGTAAACTGTTGCTTAACTAACTGTGATATAGTCATACAAGTTGTTCTTAGCAGCATTGTTTTTAGAGCAAAACTTGGAAAAAACTCAAATGCAATAGTAAAATACATAAAATAATATATGAATTACACTATATGAATACTATACAATTTAATACTATACAAATACCACAAAATTTATGAATTATAGTTACAAATCATGATGGTTAATATAAATACTAACATTTCTGGGCCTCAGACTCTTTGACTATAACATTAAGGGTTTTCCCGGAAGAGTAATTTGTATTATCCCTCACAAGCAAACTGAAAAAAAATATCCTCTAAGAACAAATTGTTAATAATAAAAAAGTCAGATTATTCATTCAAGAATAATTCAGGATGTATTATGCAGAAGTTCAGTGATATCATTTATGTAATTTTTTAATAAATGGGATCTTTTGTCTGCAGATGGAGGAAGAGTGTGTAGTGCAAGGTTACGCGCATGCAGAATACTGGCCAAGGTGGGTTAAAAGTGTAACTAGTCACAAGATTTTACCAAGAAATACTAATCATTAGAAAACCACCTTGAGGAAGTGTCCTGTCAGGAGAGAAAATCTAAGTCCAAAGCTGAATAGAACAAGACTGCTGAGAGGACAGAGAGGCAGTTGATGAGTAACATCTGAAGAAGGTAAGCTCAAACACACTGTATGCTTTTGTCAAAATATACTAAAAGAGGAGGCTCAAAGTCTGAGTAAGGTGGTGCTATTATTTCTGTTAGGCATGTTTCCCTTTATTAGCAGAACAACACTGGACATCTTACATGACTCTATGTAAATAAAATCAACTAAATCCATTTGAGACATTGGGGTGGGGAGGGGGAAGGATTTTCACCAGCATTACAAATTGAAAATTAATTTCCAATTGCTTTTCCATTTTTTACAAACTGATTACATGGTCAGTAGCAGAAGGGGAGGCACTACAATAACATAGTAACATGGAGATTATATTTAAACAAGAGAACATGGATCATTGCAGTAAAATGTCTGCTTTCTCCTTTATGACTTTTTAAAAAGTTTTTATTTATTTACTGACAGAGAGAGAGAGAGCAAGCACGCACTGGGGAGGGGCAGAGTGAAGGAGAGACAGAGAATCCCAAGGATGCTCTGCACCGTCAGTAAAAAGCCTGAAGCGGGGCTCGAACTCAGGAACCTTGAGATCATGACCTGAGCCAAAATCAAGAGTCGGACACCTCCTTTATGACTTTTAATCAAGTATCAATAATTTGACATTCAGGTCAATTTGATTCTTTATACTAGGAGACAGGGATCTTTGTAGCCTTACATTCTAGAGAATCTCTGTGTTTCTCAGCTGCTGGCGACTGGATTACCAGGCCATACTTCATTGCTTTGCACCTACAACCATCTCTGCCCTTCATCATTGTGACAGCAGTTGGTTTCTCTAACCTCATCATTTTCTCTCTCATACCTGGGTCCAGACCAAAGAGGTGATCTTCAAGTTCACCATCTTGGACCATTTCTGTCAAGTGATGATGGTCGAATCAAATGATAAAAAATCCTGTACCAGACACCGTGATGTATCAAGTCTAATTTACTATTATCCTTATCCTAGGTAGACAGTATAGGCATAGTAATTCATTATCATCATCTTTGCAATAAAACACTGGAAGATAAAAGCCAAATTTAAGTCAGAAATAATTTAATATTTAATTTTTCAGGAATGCTGAATTGGTTTCCCCAAAGCAGAGACTGAGATGGGAATTCTTGAACAAGTAATTTAGGGAAGAGTGTTCTCAGGGGAAAGGAAGTTAGGGAAGCAGATGCAGCAGGTAAAAAAAAAAAAAAAAAAAAAAGCAAGAATGTGGTTTAACCTAGAGTCTACGTTGAGCATGAACCTTACACGGAGTTCTGGAGCAGGAAGTGCACCAAAGAGTAGGTACTGGCCTTTGTATGTCTATACCAGACTGCTTATGGGGGTGGGGGTGGCACTAAGGTTAGGGGAGTAGGTTCATCTCTCCAGCAAGATGAAGGCAACTCTCCAGAAACGGACCAGCTATAAATGTTGGTAGCCAAAACTCATGGCAACTGAAGGATAGGAGCAATAGCCAGGTAAAAAGGATCTTGATACATTGCCAAGAAGGTCTACCAGAAGCCAAAAGCAATTTTCTAGAAACACTTTCACTGTTTATTGGACCATGGAATTGGTATAATAAAAGTTGCCAAGTCTGAATTCTGTACAATATATTGCTTGATACTTCACAAGCATATTTCAATTTATGAGAACAAAAAAGACTGGATTTTTAGAATAACTTCAGTTTAAAATGAGATAGAATCTACACTTTTAGGGCATAACTTCTAATAAGATTTCACTGAGCAACAATACTTATAAACTGAATCACTGATGATTGCCAACTGGAAGAAACTATACCAATACAAATTGCAACGTTTTGAAATATTTGACAGAATAATGAGAATTTGGGGCATTTTAAGAATCTCGTATAATTTTTGAAATATCTTATTTATAAAACACAAGTAAATCACATTTATCTGACCAAAAAAGGGGAAAACTTCATAAAGAGAGGTATTTCCTCTGAGAACTCTGAACAGCAACATATAGCTTTTCCCTCAAAAAAAGTCTAAAATCCACATTTATCAACTACCACAGATTAGACATAATTTTAAAACCACCTACTGCTAATAAGTTCTGTCACCATTTATGAGCAAAAGAAAGTACTAATTATTATAATTGATATACATTAACTTAAAGCCGAGCAATAATCTTAGGCTGCAGCTAAGGCTAGAGGTGCTACCCAGTCTTACTAAGAGGAACTTGACTCAGCACTTTTCCCTTCCTCCTGCCTCATGTACACCTAAGTTAAGTTGTGGGAGCTTCACACTTCCGCGATTTCTTATGACATACTCAGCACTGCTCCCTTCCACTGTATTCACTTCCACTCATTCTTGAAAACAGTAGTAATTTCATTGCAAAGGGAAAGTGGAGGGCATCACTATTTGTTGAGTATCTTTTAGAACATATGAAATGTATGTATGTTTTGATACGTACATATCAAGTAGTAACTCTTCACATCCATTATCTTTTAAAATAACCCTATAAATTTTATTCTCATCTGAAAGCTAAAGAAAGTCAAGTTAAAAGAAAATATATAACTTGTCAGATATCTCACAAAGAATAAGTGACTGGGCAGATACTAGAGCCCGAAAATTAGCCTCTTTAAAAGTCTATGCCCTATTATACCAATTGTTCCCAAAGTGCAGTCCCTGGACCAATGGCATCACCTCAGAATTTGTTGGAAGTACAAGTTCCTGTACCTTATCCCAGACCCACTGCTCTAGACACTGCCAGATGTAGGCCCAGAAATCTGCATTTTCCTAAGTCCTTCAGATGATTGTGGCGCATACTGAAGTTTGAGAAACTCTGTCCCACACTTTATTTCCTTTTATCGGTGAAAAGAAACAGATGATGTCTATGATCCAGCTTAAGGTAATTTTTCCTATTAGAAATTATATGTCCTACGGACCCTAAAGATGACCCTTAACTTAGACTTTGAACAGTTTCTGTTAACAAGTATGTTCAAGGTTTGTTTACTTTTTCTTGAGACCTGGTAAACAGGTCTATTTCCTCATCGACCTGAGTCTTTCCAGCATTGCCACACTTTTCACTTAATGCTTATTTATTCCTTCACTCATCTGCACACACTTCCTTGCAACAACTATGATCAGAAAGCTTTTCACATGTCAGGTATTGTGCTAGGCATATTAATGATCTCCCCCAAAGAGGTCCATGTTCTAATTCCCAAAAACGTTGAATATGCTATGTTATGTTACATGGCAAAGGAAAGTTAAGGTTGCACACAGATTTAAGGCTTTGAATCAGCTAGCCTTAAAACACAGAGATTTTCATGGATTATTATCACTTAAAAATAAAATACCTAGGTATAAATTTTTAAAAATACACACAAAATCTATAGGAGGAAAACTACTAAACTCTGCTGAACAAAAATCAAAGAATAATTAAATAAATGGAGAAATAATGTGTGTTCATGGAGAGAAGACTCGATACTGTCAAGGTGTCTTTTCTTCCCAATTTGATCTATGGATTCAATAAAATCCGAATCAAAATCCCAAATAGTTATTTTATGTATATTCAACAAACTGATTCTAAAATTTATATGGAGAGCAAAAGACAAAAAAAAAACAAAAACTAAAACACTATTGACAGGGAAGAACAAAATTGGAGGACTAATGCCACCAGTCTTCAAGAATTAATATAAAGCTACAGTTATCAAGACAATGTGGTATTGATGAAAGAATAGGTAAATTAATGAGACAATATAGAGAGCCCAACAATAGATCCACATAAATATAGTTAACCGATATTTAACAAAGGAGCAAAAACAATACAATGAAGCAAAGATAGACTCTTTAATAAATGGTGCTGGAACAATGGGACATCCACATGCAAAAAAAAATTAATCTAGACACAGATGTCACACCTATCACAAAAATTAACTCAAAATAGATCACAGACTTAAATGTAAAATTCAAGCCATATAATTCCTAATAAGAAACACAGGATAAAACCTAGATGACTTTGGGTTTGGTGATGACTTTTTAGATATAACACCAAAGACACAATCCACTGATAAACTGGACTTCATTAAAATTAAAAATTCTGCTCTGTAAAAGGTAACATCAAGAGAATAGGAAAACAAGCCACAGACTTGGAGCAAATATTTGCAAAACACACATCTGATAAGGGACTGTTATAAAAAATGTACAAAGAACTTTTAAAACAATACGAAAACAACCTCATTTTAAAACATGCCAGAGACCTCAACAGACCCCTTACCAAAGAAGATATACAAATGGCACATAAAGATATTAAAAGATGCTCCACATTTGTGGCTCATGGGTTGCTCAGGGCATGATTTTGGCTCATTAGTTCGAGCCTTGAATTGGGCTCTGTGCTGACAGTGCAGAGTCTTCTTGGACTTGTCTCTCTTTCCCTCTCTCTTCCCTCCCCCACTCCAGCTTGCACCCACTCTCTATCTCAAAGTAAATAAATAAATAAAAACTTTAAAATTAAAAAAAAAAAGATGCTCACATCATATGTCATCAGGGCAATGCGAATTAAAACAATGAGATAGCATAAAGCACATACTAGAATGGCCAAAATCCAAAACACTGATGACACCATATGCTGATGAGAAAGGGGAGTATCAGGAATTCTTATACACTGCTGGTGGGAATGCAGAATTGTACACCTACTTTGAGAGACAGTTTGGCAGTTTATTACAAAATTAAACACTGTCGTATCACATGACCTAGCAATTGCACTCCTTTGTATTTACACAAAGGAGGTGAAAACTTATGTCCACATAAAAACCCGCATGTGGATGTTTAGAGTAGCTTTATTCATAACTGCCAAAATTTGGAAAAAGGCCAAGAAGTCCATCATTATATGAATGAATAAACTGTGGTATGTCCAGAGTATTTTCAATATTAAAAAGAAATGAGCTGTCCACTTGTGAAAAGACATGGAGGAATGTTATATTCATATTACTGAGTGAAAGAAGCCAATCTGAGACTATAGACTGAAGGGCCAAACTGTTCAGACAATAAAAGGATCAGTGATTGCTAGGGAGAGGGGAGAAAGAAATGGGCAGAGCACAGTGAATGTTTAGGGTGGTGAAAATACTCTGTATGATATTATGATGATGGGTATATGTCATTATACACTTGTCCAAACTCATTGAATGTACAACACTAAGAGTGAGCCCTAAGGTAAACTATGGCTTTTCAGTGATTATGATGTGTCAATGTAGGTTTATCCTTGGGAAAAAATGTACTTCTCAGGTGAGTAATACTGATAATGAGGGATGGTATGCATGCGTATGATCAGGGATATCTCTGTTTTACTTAATTTTATTGTAAACTTAAAACTGCTCTAAAAATTAAGACTTAAAAAAATTAAAAAGTTCTATTCAAAAAGCAACTTTACATCCCTTAACAATCAGTTTCTTCCCTGGCATTTCTTTCGCCAATGTGAGTGTGTGGGAAGAAAAGCTGTTTTTCTAAAAGGCTTCTAAATGATAATTTTTTCTAGCTATGGATTTTGAAAAGCATTTAAAAGCAGTTTCACAGTGTACTCTCCTGGATGACATCTTTCTCTTGATATAGAGGAATGACTTTCTTAAAAAGTATTTTTTTAAAACAGTTGCTGTCCCCAAGGCAAAAGTACCTCAATCTCATGTCTTTTCAGCTTCCTGCCCCTTTTCACCCTACAGTTTTCCCAAATCTTTCAACACCACTGATACAATTTCCCAATATTTTAGTAAGTGGGCTGGACCAAATGAAATATTTTATTCTATGTTGCCATCCAGTTTGAAATTATCAAGAAAAACAGGGGCACCTGGATGGCTCGGTCGGGTAAGCATCCAACTATGGCTCAGGTCACGATCTCAATGGTCGTGGGTTCGAGCCCCACATTGGGCTCTGTGCTGACAGCTCAGAGCTAAGAGCTTGCTTGCAATTCTATGTTTTGTGTTGTTTCTGCCCCTCCCTCACTTGTGCACTCTCTCTCTCTCTCTCTCCCTCTCTCAAAACTAAATAAATATTTAAAATTTTTAAAAAAGAAATTATAAAGAAAAATAGGCCAGGTAATAATGTAAAAGAACTCAGTTTTTTTTCTGGGTTCAATTCCACTGAACATTCTAATTAACTCAACCGTTTCTCTTGATTTTCTTTCTTTTTTAATAAAGAAACACAAAAAGCTCAAATCTACATGGTTGAAGATAAAGATATTAAGATTAAAATGGATGTGCTTTAAGTGCTCAACAATTAAAAATAAAGAAAATAAATAGTGTCCTGCAGTTTTACTGCAACACTCACAATAGCAGAAGTGTCATATTTACTATTATCTTTCGCAATATTTCACCACACTGTATAATGTAATTTGAAGTTGCCAGGCCTTGTTAATAATGCAGGAAACTCATATTTGTGCATAAACTTCTTTCTGAAGAATTCAAATCTCTTCCAAAACATTTTTTCTAACCATGACAACATGCTACTTGGAAGCCTTAGTTATTTTTTCCCCAAAGCTACAAGTGAGAAGATGAGACATAAAGACTCAGGATGTCCGACAGTCTGCAGAGTTGTTGAGTCAAAACTATGATGCATCACTTAAGTTCCAAACTAATTATAAAATCAGCTTTAATTTTCTCCTAGGTATTTAAAACATGGTTTAGACACCATATATCAGAATTGCAGAACAATGATTCCTAAGATAAGGAAAACCAATGGGATAATATCCTGAGTGCACCAGCTTCCTACCAAGAGAAAGTTTCCTGGCTATAGCACAGGGATGGAGAGCACATGCAGAAAGTGAAGGCTACGGATTTGAGGAGATGGAGCTAGAATCTGGGGATACCAGGGCAGCTAGAGTCTTCAGACAGTATACCTGAAGCAAAGAGCTTCACAAAGAGAGAAATTCAGAGACCTGCAGAAGGTCCCCAAGTCATCTTCTAAGTAGAGATCAATGTATATAAGTGAGGAATTATCTGATGTCAGGAAAAGAACTGTTCACAGACATTCTCTATGGGTCTCTTCATTAGTCTACCAAGGTTTGCATAACAAAATACCACAAAATGGGTGATTTAAAGAACATAAATTTATTTTCTCACACTTCTGGCAGCTCAAAGTCCAAGATCAAGGTGCTAGTAGGCTTGGTTTCTCCTAAGGCCTGTCTCTTGATGTGCAGATGGCCCCCTTCTTGCTGTGTCCTCCCATGGTCTTTTCTCTATGAATGTAAATCCCTGGTATCCTTCCCTCTTCTTTTAAGGACATAAATCATATTGGATTAGAGCCCTGCTCTTAGGACCTCATTTAATCACGATTATGTCTTTAAATAGATATAGTCCAAATATAGTCACATTAGGTATAAGGGCTTCAATATATAAATGTTAGGGGTTCAGAATTAAGTCCATAACAGTCTATTGTTTCTGCAGGTCTTCCAAGCAGGCTCACTAACTGCCTCTGTTATAGTATATCATTTTGAGAATGTTTATAGAGTGAACTGTCTTATAAGATAGATATAATGTCTCCCTTGGAAGTAAAGGACAGGCATACTTACTGTCCAGTACAGAATACCTAAATTCACCAAGCTTAGAGTTCCCCTCCTGTAATGTAACCTAGTGCATGTGCAGGAGTCACCTGGTCCTCTGTACATTACTCTGTGAGAATTGGGGCTCAGAGAGGGTAACTCTGTTCAGGATCTTATGGCTCCTGACAACATTTATGATACTGTGGCAGCCAAGTTGTCGGCTTGAAATAGAACAAAAGCTCAGATTCTTCATAGATCTTCAAAAGAACTACCAAAAAGAATTAGAATGATCACCTTATTTCCCACAGGGCCAGAAATAGTTTATGGACCTACCGATAAAAATGGAAAACTATAGGGTTTAGGGGAGAGGAAAACTATAGGGGATTGGGGAGAGGACTCAGAATAACATGGATACAATAATGGAGAAAATTTAGCCCTAGATGAAAGACTGCTCTAGTCCCAAATAACCATGCTTAAAAGCAAACCTTGAAAGGATCAAAGCATTTTGAAGTAATTTAACTATAAGTTAGAAGAAAGTTCAAGAAAATCCAGGGCCTAACAAGGTAATATTTGGCATTTCTGACATTTAATAAAAATATCATCAGACTTGCAAAGAAGCAGGAACATATTATCCACAATAAGGAAAAAAACAGATCAATAGGAACACATCCAGAAATTACACAAATGTTAGAATTATGACATAAGGACTCTAAAACAGTTATCATAACTAATGCTGAATTGTATAAAACCAATGAGAAAGAAAAAAATCTTAAAGGGAGCCAGAGACAAAAAAAAATAGACGTGGCATACAGGGGAACAAACATAAGAATTACAGCAGAATTTGCACTGGATTCAATGCAAATGAGAAGACACTGGAGCAGTATCTTTAAAGTAATGAATGGAAGGAAGGAAGGAAGGAAGGGAGGGAGGAAGGGAGGGAGGAAGGAAGGGAGGGAAGAAGGAAGGGAGGAAGGAAGGAAGGGAGGGAGGGAGAGAGGGAGGGAGGGAGGGAGGGAGGAAGGAAAATAGGTCATAAGCCCTGAATTATAGACCTAGCCAAAATATCTTTCAAAAACAAATCTGAAATAAGACTTTCATACTTACAAAAGCTGAAAGAACTCCCCATCCAGACTTGCATTGCAAAACAAATGTTAAAAGAATTTGTCAGGTAGGATAAAAAGAATACTGAATAAAAATCTATAGTTCCACAAAGGAATGAAGAACACCAGAAGTGGCAAAAAGAAATATGTGAAAAGTTATTTTTTAACAGTCTTTAAAATATAATTGTCAATTTAAAGCCATAATAATAATAATGATGATGATGATGATGCAGGGTGTCGTTTACAGCATATATAGAAATAAAATCCATAAATGCCATAGCATAATGACTGACACAGGAGTAAATGTTTGGAAGGTTCTTATAGCACAGATAAAGTACTATAGTGTTAGCCTAATGACTAGGATAAATTATATATATGTCCTATAAACCCTGAAGCAATCACATAAAAAGAAGAAACACAGCTAATTAGCTAACAGGAAATAATATAATAAAAAACTCATTCCTCCCCCCCAAAAAAGAGAGTAGGAGGAGAAAAACAAACAATTGATGCATGTGAACACAAATAGAAAGATAAATTTAACCCAACCATATCAATAATCACATTAGATTAAGTGGTTTAAATATCACAATAAAAGACTGAATAATGTAAAAAGGTAAATAAACCATAAGTCAAACCAAGAAATCCACTTTGAATATGAAGATGAAAGCAGGTTAAAAGTAAAGTAACAACAAAAGATACATTACACTGAAGCTAATCCAAAGGCCAGAGCTGTTTTTTTAATACCTGAAAAAGTAGATTTCTTAACAGAATATTGTCTAGGGTCAATAAGAGGCTACTTTGAATACTATACCTCCTGAGGAATTACAGAATGTGGTCAATTACTAACTCAAATTTGAATTCTGGTCACTATCCTTTTTCTTTTCTGACCTTTATTTTCCTCAGATGTGTGATAAGTGATTGGGACTAGATTTTTAATTCTTTTTTTTTAAATTTTTTTAGATGTTTTATTTATTTTTGAGAGAGAGAGAGAGAGAGAGAGAGAGAGTGCGAGCAGGGAAAGGGCAGAGAGAGAGGGAGACACAGAATCTGAAGCAGGCTCCAGGCTCTGAGCGTCAGCACAGAGCCCAACGCGGGGCTTGAACTCACAAACGGTGAGATCATGACCTGAGCTGAAGTCAGACGCTTAACTGACTGAGCCACCAAGGTGCCCCAGAATTTTAATTCTTGTATATTACCAGAAGTCTGGCTTTTTAGCAAGCTTCCACTACTGAAAATTATCCAACTATTTGACAACTCATGGATAATGCCTTTGATGCTATTTATGAATGGTATAAAATACGTCTGTTACAGTCATCAAGTCTCTCATAAAAGTGGAATTCTAGGTTTTTATATCACTATCAGTAACCATGTATTTTATAAAAGTTTATGAATTACTGAATAAAATAACTATCTTACAACAACTCCATGGGAATTTTGTTGGTGAGTCCAAAAAAAATTGAAAGTTCAATTAAATACTTAAAAAAGTGTTCGCTTTTAAATTTATACATTAGTAGGTAGACCTAGTAGGAGATGAGGAAAACCTGTTTCAAGACTAAGCAACAGATGGCAGATAAAAGATATTTCATATACCCTCAACCAGGCAGGATAAACTGATCAAATATATTTTAGCAGCTGCTAATGCAAAGAGATACAGGGGAGATAAAACAAAAGAATTTCAAATGATCCTACAGAGACTAATTAACAAATTGTAGTTGTAAAGCTATATATTTCTTGTAAATTCCAGTCTTGTCTAAATTCTAATTGTTCTTTTTAAACTTTTAACACATCAGGGAACTGTTATCCTGTGTCCTGGTGCTCTGCCCATCTCTAAGATCTACCAGAAAGTCTAGAGCTATCTCCTGGGGAAAAGTAAAACTTGAGTTAACCAAGTCCAAGTCAATTTCTAGCTAAAGAACTGATTGTTCTCCACACTGGAATATATATCCTAATTGACTTACGGAATTGACTTGGCAGGCTAAAAGGTTTGAAGTCACAGTGACCAATAGGGTTGTATGCTGAGAAGAATAATGGTTCAGAAGGCAGGAAACCAATCTTTGTTATGATGGTAATAGTTATGGGGGCCCTGATAAGTTACTCAGCATCTCCTGGCTCAATTTCCTTATTTGTATAGAGGGGAAATTATTCCTGCCTTGGATTATCTCAGAGGCCTTTTATATAGATCAGATTATACAAATTCTATAAAATATTTAGAAAGAGTAAGTCGAATAGAAAGAGAAAATGGACAATAACCAGGGAGAATTATTTGTGAATTATTCTAAGTATTTTAAAGCTTATAGTGCTTAATATTTGATAAATTTTTATCACTTATGTTTATTATTTTACTCCATTAGTTTACCATTTATTTTATTATGAAAACTAACTTTCAAATTATATAAGGAAAATATGTAATTTTCTAAATGAGAAACTAAAAAATGGATTGCCCAAGTTTAAAACTTAATTCATAATATAGTCATCAACCTATCTTCTGTGTAGAGAATATATTTACCAACAATTTAAGGGGCCCAGAAAATGGAACAATCTATCTTCTAAAGGAATAAGTTCCATTTCTGTAAATATTATAAGAAGGATTATTCCTGCCAAATAGGTCCATGTCTCAAAAAATGCTAAACACACATAGGGCCTAGTGATTCTCTTACATGATGGAGTTTGGCCTTGATGTGCAGACAAAGGCAAGATTTGAGCAAAATGTGGGAGACAGAGGAGGGAGAGGCTTGCACAAACTACATTTTTCTCTAAGATAGTAAAAAACCATGTATTACACCATGCTCCGGATGTGAAACATGAAAAGAGCCTCCCCCAGTTGACAATAGCAGTGAACATTCTAGTGTGCCGTTTGAGAAGATGAAGTAAGGAGCCACTGCTCTGAATAGTTACCAAGTCTGGTAAAATTCTGGTTAGATGCACTAATGGCTGTCTTAAGATTAACATAACACATATACAACGCACAAACTCACAACTCATGTTAAACCAAGATAATCTATTTCACCATATTTCAAACAACAAATTGTATACATTTCAATGTCAATATGTTTATAAAAAATAACATCTAAATTCCCCTATCTGTGCATAATCCAAACCATGAAACAGATCCGAGGTTTCTTGTAAGATACTTACATTAATCGAAGAAGAAAACTTTTCAGCAATTATATTTCAGAGAAAAGCAAATATTCCCTAGAGACATATGTTCCAGAATTTTCTTTAGTTTTAAATAGCACGTTAAAATTTACAAACAGTTGGGGCGCCTGGGTGGCTCAGTTGGTTAAGCGGCCGACTTCGGCTCAGGTCATGATCTCGCGGTCTGTGAGTTCAAGCCCCGCGTCGGGCTCTGTGCTGACAGCTCAGAGCCTGGAGCCTGCTTCTTCAGATTCTGTGTCTCCCTCTCTCTCTGCCCTTCCCCTGCTCATACTCTGTCTCTATGTCTCTCAAAAATGAATAAACGTTAAAAAAATAAAAAATAAAAAAAAAAAAAAAAAAAATTTACAGTTACAAAAGCATTGAATTTTTCACTGAGTTTCTAAAAAAGATAGTAATATATGCATGTTATAAAGATATTTATAAGAAAGATACTAACAAGATATTAAACAACTACTAATCCTCACAAGAACTCTATGAGGTAGGTACTATTATTATATCTGTTTAAAAATAGGAACTTGGGATTTAGGGAGATTAAAGTATTTGCCCATAGGTCACAAAAGTGGAGAAGCCTGGATTTGAACTAATTCATTTAGAATTAGATCACAGCTGTATGCGATGGCTGTGTGGCAGGAACCATGGTAAGGAATTTGCTTACACGGTTCCATTTAATCCTCTATAACCCCATTAATTCAGTACTATTATGATCCTCTTTACAGATAGGCAAACTGAGATTAGTGAGATCTAGGGTCTCCTAGTTAGGATATTGAAGATTTGGGATTCTCCCCAGGCAGTCTGACTCCAAAGGCAATGTGTTTAATTCCTGCACTCTACTGCTTTTGCAAAGTAAGAGAGGTACTTAAAATGACTTGTACAAAGAAATACTATAATCATCTTATCCTTTATTACAATGCAGGAGCATAAATCCTTCCAATTCTTCAAACTTTATTCTGTTTTTCATTTGTATTGAGTTACTTTCTTAGGAATGCGGTACACATTACGAATTTTAAAAACATCCATTCATGGGAGCACCATGTTAGGTTATGTGGACCTAAGTTCTCTCAATGTGTGAGTGCAGTATCCTTTTACATAGAGAACTCTGGGCTGTTAAATACAGCCACATGGTAAAACCTCTCCTATATAAGGGGGGGAACCCCAAATAATTAGACAATGAAAAGACAAGTAAACTGCAAAAATGTATTTTCACAGTATTATTTATGCTCATTTCACTTTTTCCAAAACAGGAAGGGGCTATCATTTGGTAACATTTCCTGAAAACCCCAAATAACGGATTATCTAATACTTGCTTCTTCTAAAATGTCTATCATACAAAATCCCTTCTGTGGTATTCCTGCCAAAAATGTATAACCTAAAATTTAATCAGAAGGAATCATCAGCCTAACTTAAATTGACGGCCATTCTATAAAATAAGCGCTCAGTAGTCTTCCAAAATATCACAGTCATGAAAGGCAAAGAAATATGAAGTGTTCTAGATTAAAGAAAATTTAAGAAGTATGACAACTTACTGTAACATGTGACTCTTGATTGGATCATGCACTAGGGTAATTTTTTTTCTAAAAATGATATTGGGACAATTAGTAAAAATTTGAATCAGATCTATGGGTTAGCTGATATTATTAGAATTTCTTGATTTAAATAACTGTGCTATGGTGATGTAAGAGAGTGTCTTTAAAGAAATAATTAGAAGTAAAGAGACATTATTTTTATAAATCTCAAATATTTTGAAAAAATATATATATCCCAACCCACTGTTTTTACAAACCCAATTTTACATGCTTTAACCCTCTATTAAATTATACATGAATTCACTGGATGCCAAGAGCCAGTTTGTTCATTTTGAAGGATTCAGCATGCATTAGCATTTTAGAAAACATGAATAAAATATTGGCAACTATGTTTCCTATATTCACTTTAGGGAAAATCTGGTTTTGGACGATTACTACTCTATAAGCCATATGTGTGGTTTGAAACCCTGTAAATACGCTGGAAGTTGGCTTGGCTTCTCTAGGTAACATGAGAAAGGTAGGGCTGATGATAATCAATCAACACAACATGCCTGTCAGTGTTCGACCTCGTCAGCCCTAATCCTCAGCACTACTGGTCACTTCTTAGCCAGCCCTGACTATCCTGGAAAGCCCAGGAGGTACTGGACTCTGATCCCTGGATGATTTATACTCTGTCAATATACTAATCTGAATGTACTTTCTACCCACATTGCAACTCTCAAATTTTTGAAACTCTCACTGCAACCTCAAACTAACTCATGCCATACTGTTTCCAGGAATGTATGGATCCTCAGATTATAAGAGGCACACTCACACTCCCAACTCTCTATACTTCTGTCTACTTCTAAAATAAGAAAAATTAAAATTTTCCAATTTCACACTCTTGATTTTTTTAATGCGAGATTAAGCCTTAAACCCTGATGGTTTCTAAGGGATAGCTTTTTGACAGAAATATAGCATAGTTGATCAAATTAATTATCATCCAAGCAACATTAAAGGAAAGTATTAGTAAATAAGAAGCTTACATATTCTTACATATTGTAAGAATAAATGGATCTTTCCTGATTTACCGTTGGGGATGAAAATCTTTTCTTAAAGTAATCCTTGATCTGTTCACTATAAACCTGATTCCCCATATAGTGTGAGTATTGATAAAAGAGAACTTTAAATACTTCCATGATTTGTCACTGGGGAAAATACTCCATTTTGCAATATGCTGTACAATGCAAAGCCCTTAAGGGCCCTTACTTTGAAAACCAGAGATATGGTCATCTGAACTCCTGGTTAATAAGGATCATCAAAAGACCAACAACTAAAGCGAACAATAAAAAGCTGCCAACAGACACATTCCACAGAAACGCTCAAATACACAGTAATTTCTTATTTCAACATAAAGCTTTACTATTTGTAAAAGCTTTCACCAATGTTTTCTGAAACTCGGAAGTATTCCTTAACCCCATGACCACTCCAGCCTCAACACAAGGCCATCCTTCTTTTTATTCTACCATAGTTTCTGAGCATTTTCTATCCCTTATACTTTCACATCTAGTAAATTGTGCTATTTTTGCCCCTCGATCTATAATTCCTTCATCAATTACAACCTCCCTACTTCCTGGTTTCTGCCAAATTCTTATGTGCCTTTCAAGCTACAAGTACATTATCACCTTCTCACTCATAATCCTCTCATTGTAAGTTAAAACTAAATGTCTCATAAGCATCCCACAGCACTTTCACATATACAGACTATGGATTATCTCACATGGCTTTAATAATATTAGGTGGATGTGGTAGTTATTTTTATATGTTAACTTGGCTAAGCTATGGCATCCAGATACTTGATCATACAGAATTCTACATGTGTTTGTGAAGATACCTTTTACGGGAGATTAAAATTTAAATCAGCAGACTTCGAATAAAGACTACCATCCCTAATGTGGGTGGGCCTCATCTAATCAGTTGGAGGACTTAACATCAAAAGACTGACCTCCCGCTAGGAGGGAATTCTGCCAGAAGCCTTCAGACTTGAACTGCCTTGCTTTTCCTCCTTCCTCACTCCATCTAGACAGAGATATGAATATAAATATATACACATACATCTTACTGGTTCTGTTTCTTTTGAGAACCAAGACTAAACTAAGACAGTGGAGGATACTGGCATGTTTTATTTTGATTCTCTTTATTTTTCTGCATCTTTAAATTTTTCCATAACTACAATCCCAGTGGAATTTAGATACAAAAAAATGCAGAGACCTTTTGTTAAACTGGATGCACATACTCTAAAATGCTATTAGTGTGTCTTTCATAATTTTTTCTTTGCTTTAGTCTCTATTTTCAAAGCATCCTGTAAAGGACTGTATTACTTATGTTAAACAATAAGAAAAAAAGTTACATTCTGTGACAAAAACATCAAAAATCCCTTGAAGTTAATTGGAGATTCCATTTATTTCTAGGGCTCCTTACACCCTGATTTGAAGACAGGTAAATAAATGCTAGAGGTCAGCCATTTTGGAAAGTCAGTAAGAAATGAGAAAAACTTTTGTGAACTAGGGAATATACTCCCCACCAACAAACGGCAGTAACTATAGGTCCAGTAGATCACAATTACAAGTTTTATAACTGTTAGACTCTTCTTTTGTTCAAAACATACAATTTTAAAATGATGACTACTAAAAAAAATAATAACCACTTTGCTTTCCAAATAAACTACTGAAGACTTTGGTTTCTGGCCTTGGGCTGATTCTCTTTTAAAATGATTTAACTTCTCTGAAATAAACTGATTTTAGCACACCCCACTGAGAATATCATCTTTCAGAATGGTATTGAAAGCTTCTACTTGTTGACTATGGTATGAATTTCAGACGCAGAATTGAAGAAGTGCACACATCTATTTATGAATGATAATTAACTGCACTTAAAGCAGAGTGGTTCTACGATAATTTCACTCTCTCTCACTTGAGACAATTCAAGAGACCTCCCAGCTAAAAATTACTCATTCACCTAACTTTAGGCTATTTTAAAAATATATATGAATAATAAATTTAGGAAATATCAAGGAGATCTCTTGCTAACATAATTATATCAGTGCTTTTCTAAGGGGGCCTGTTATCACTCACTCCAGGGGAATATTTTAGGTTATCAAAGTGATAGAGGTGGAAAGCTACCACCAGAAATGCTCCATATTATACCAAATGTAAGGAACTATCCTGCCCCTCTATGACTTTCAAACATCCCCAGTGAATGTTCATGAACATGAAAAGCCTCTTTATCTGTGAGGATACATCACCTCATCTCATTTTATAAACACAAAGCAGTTTTGCAAAGTTTTACAATAACCTAAATTCTCGAGAAATCCAACTTCTGTGTGTATTGAGTAAAGTTGTGCTTTCCTCTCCAGAATGTTACCAAGAATTTCTCTGTATTCCCGAAAAACGTCTGTTGGTATGTACAGCTGTCACAAGTCCATCGACTCTATGGAGATGACGTACAGGCATCCATGCAACTACCTCATCATGTCTTCTAGAATGATGATACCTAAGCATTTACATAACAAAAATATATTTAAAAAAATAAAGTGCTTGGTATTGAATGTCTCCTTTATATTAAGGTCAGAGTATTATAGTGCTTTTGAAAATTTATGTCAGTAGGTCCTATTACCTATAAATTTTATTTCAGCATATTAAATGAAGCATTAAAATATTTATTATTAAAAGAGACTGTTAGGTACAATTGAGTTGAGAAACACTAATTTAGAATATATCCTGATTGATGAGCCTAATCCATATTCATGTCCTCAAGGTGAGAAAAACAGTGCAGTCATTCCACCTCTTAAATGAAATGTTTTTCTTTTGCTAAATTATGGACTTATCACAGTGTGGAGCATCATTTAATAAAACTTTGTGAAAGCTTCCTTGTTTAAAAATTCAACAACTTGATTTCCCACCTATTTTTTTTTTTTTCATAATCATTGAGCAGGATTTAGTATACTTATTTTCCCACTGTTCACTGTTAAGGTTTATGCTGTCTCAAAAAAGAAACAGTAAAACACATTTAGGGCACTCATGAAGCATTTATAAAATTTGGTTTCTGTGCACACCATTACTAGACAACCTGTTATTAATGATGCTTCGAACACTATTACAGTCTGTTGCCAAAATCGGATCCCTGTGAGCTATGGTGCCATCCTCTACTTGTTAGACTGTGTTGTGCGTAAGACTTGGCATACCAAGCTTAAATTGTTAAACTCTCAGTGAGATCGAACTAATAATCCCATTCTAGGGGAAATAAAGAAGGATTTTTATTAATGATTTAAGACGGCTTAAATTCTCATTTAAATTGACCTTCGGAACTTTTTTAAAGTTCTACCTGGAGATCAGATGCAGTTATATGCTTATCAAAACCACTTAAGTAAGTCATCATCTTAAATGAAGCATGAGGCTTCTGCAAGAAAACAAGAGTGGTAAAAACAGAAAGGGACCACACACCTGGCCAGCCAGATGAGCTAAATTAATTCTGGATGAATCGATAGGTTAAGGTAGCTATAAGGCAATTTCATCAGCCAGAAATATCTTCCTACAATGTCATATGAATCTACTTAAGCTACTCAAGTCTGCAGTAAACATTCTCCTCATTATGTTGTTATGGACTCTTGAAAATCTAATTAGAATGCAGCATACTAAACAACCCACCAAGTAAACGAATGAAAATATTCTCCCTCCACACTTTGCTTTCTCAGGGCCATCACCGCTGCCCCAATAATTTTAGACAAAAGGATAGCTCTCATTTCTTTCTAATCATTTCAAGTAACATCTAGTTCATTCCTGTTTTCATCAGCTATTTAAATTTAAAAAAACTATCTTATTTTCCCCCTTTAAACGTATTCTCTTACATCTCCAAATAAATCTCATTGCGTCATTTTTCTGACCTATGAAGTCAAAATCTCTGAATCTGACATTATTGAACAAGTTGGAATGGGTGAGTTTACATATTAAAACAGCATTAACTCATTATTTTCATAATTTTACTGAAATATAACTCATATACCATAATTCATTTAAAATACACAATTCAATCCTAAAAGAGACCTCATTCCTATAAACAATCAATCCAAATCCTTCCTCCTCTACCTCAGCCCTAAGCAATACTAATTTTCTTCCTTTCTCTACTAGTTTGCCTATTGTGGGCATTTCATGTAAACACAGTCATACAATATATAGTCTTTTGCAACTGAGTTCTTTTACTTAACATATTTTCAAGATTCCTCCAAGTTTTAACCTGTATTGGTACTTAGTTTTTAAAGATAATCTACTGTATGACTATATCACATGTCATCCATTCATCAATTGATGGACATTTGGGTTGTTTCCACTTTGGGATCTTATAAATAACAGTGCTATAAACATTCACGTACAGGTTTGTGCATGGACACATGTTTTCATTTCTCTTCAGTGTATGCCTAGAGTATGTTGCTAAATTATATGGTAACTACATTTAACCATTTGAGAAAGCACCAAAAAGTTTCCAAAGTATATGCACCATTTACATTCCCACCAGTGTACATTTACACAGATGCCAATTTTGATACATACATGCCAAATCTTGTTCTGCTCTTTTTTCATTATAGTGATCATAAAGGGGTTAAGTGGTTTTGATTTTTATTTCCCTAACAACGAAGGATGTTGAGCATCTTTTCATGTTCTCATTGGTTTATGTGCACCTTCCCTGGAGAATTATCCAAGTTCTTTTCTCATTTTTCAAGCGGGTTATTTGTCTTTCTAATCAAGTTGTGAGAGTTGTTTATATATATCAGACACTAGTCACTTACCAGATATGTGATTTACAAATATTTTCTCCCATTCTGTGAATATTCTCACTTCTGTGGTGATGTCCTTTGAAATGGAAAAGTTAATTTTGACGTAGTACAATTTATCTATACTTTCTGTTGTCATTTTTGAATTGATATCATATCTGAGAAATCATTATTTACTGCGAGCTCATGAAGATTTACTCCTATGTTTTCTTCTAAGAGTTTTAAAGTTTTAGCTCTTACGGTTAGGTCTATGATCTATTCTGAGTTAATTTTTTGTGGGATCTTTTTAAGATGCTGTTGAATTTGTTGTGAGTTAATTTACTACATGCTTTATTTTAAAAATGGTGATACTACTGGGTAGAGAAAATATAACAGTGAATGCAGTATCCCTTAAAAAGTGCTAATTATGGTGTGTCACCACTCAGTTTTTGCCTTAAGAACTCAAATCAGGATTTTAGTTTTCACTGTCACAGATATTTTTAGAGATCATAATAGTAGACACTAAGTGCCATATACTTTATATGGCACATTAAGAGGAATAAATGGATGTCTACATGATACTGGGCAAGTCATCCTTTGGACTTCAATTTCCTCATTCGTAAAATGGTGATATAATAGGGCTCTCTTAAAGGACTCTAATATAAAATAATAAAAAGCATGTAAAGTGTTCAGAATTGTACTTGGCACATAATAATCATATTACATCTCTTTAACAATAGCATTCTTAATGTATCATTATTATTACTATCTCATTTAATCCCCACAAAAGACTCTCTTGCACCAGGTTGTACCAGTTATGAAAACAAATACAATAAAACTTGCTTTGTGAGCATAATTGGCTCCAGAAACATGCTTGTAATCCAAAGCACTCGCATATCAAAGCGAGTTTCAAGAACCGCTGGCTCGGTTGTGATCATGTGACATTCGACGTCACATACTACTCATATTACAAGACATCGCTTGTTTACCAAGTTAAAATTTCTTAGAAATGTTTGCTCATCTTGCAGAATACTCGCACAAGTTACTCGCAACCCAAGGTTTTACTTGTATTTCACAACGGGTAATTGAAAACAGAGACACAGATGCAGAATAGAGAGGGAGACTAAAGGGCAAGGTGAGGGAACCCAAAGAATCAAAATTGGTCAACTCCTGCCAGTTCTAAAGCTGGAGGTATAAAAAGGCTCGATTATTTTAGTTGATCTCAGAAGATAAAGTTAGCAATAGAGCTTGGAAACTCCGAAAAAGTGATGTCTGGGAGGCTATCGAAGCAAGGATGGGAAACATGGAGGAGGGGGCTACCCTAGAGAGGAGGGCCCCAGTGGAACAGGGACCAGAGAAAAGAAAATGTTCAGGAGAAACTTAAACAAGAGATCGTGCAGGCTCTGCTGGAGTTGCCGACCTAGGCAGAGAAAGAGATATTCTGGTGTATTGACTACTCACTCGTGTCCTCCAGTGTCCTGACAGTGGTGCCCACTGGCCACTGTCAGTGTCAAGCAAGGGCCCCCAGGAAATGTAGTATGCCTGGGAAAAGCAGTGTGCAGTAAAGGGCTGAGAATAGACGTAAGAGCAAACATGCAGACATCTGGCAGAGAGGCTAAATATGTGTAAGAATCTTGTGTCCTATCACTGCAAAGAAAGGATTCGGCCTGAGAATTCTCTTTTCATCATAATATAAAACCTCTCTAGAAAACTTAAGAAAAAAGCACTGAAGGATGGCTGGCATAATCCCAGGAACAGTAATTTGATAGTAATTAATTTAGTAATTTAGGCGGCAGTCTGCTTTTGCTTTAATGGAGACTCAGATTGTTTTGCTAGTCCTAAAATCATACAACTACACTGATTATGTCTGTCACTGCTTGAAAGAGCCAACTATTATTATAACAATGGAGAGACAGAGGGAGAGATACCTCAAGTTTAGAGAGTTGAGTTAATCATTTAACTCACTTTGTGGTATACTGTCCCACACGAGGACCAAGTTTTGTCTCTTAACTGGTTGGATCCTTAAATAATACTCCCTATTCTCTATACCCTACTCACTCTTCTCCTCTTGCCTTCATTCACCATTTAAATTGATTTTTTACATGTTTCTTGCAAAATGTACATTGTTTTATGTAAACACATTTCAGTGCATGTAAAAGTAGTAAGTTTTAGTTCTCATTCTGCTTAATTTTTATCACTAAACTCCATCAACACTTTTAAGATCTATACACGTTGCTTCTTGTACATCTCATCTGTTGCTTCAAACTGCTCATAATATTTTCAGTTGTGTATCTGGCACACTTCACCTGAACACTTTCTCAGAGATACATATGCAGGCTGCCTGTGTCTCCCAGGCATACAATCGAAACTTCAATAAACATCCTGTACATGTATTCTCATGTGCCTCAATGAAAATTTCACTGCAATATAAACACAGTCACGAAATTGCTAAACCTTAGGTATATATATATTTAATTTTACTAAGCAGTGTACTAAGTGTATCTCTGAATGGCTCCACTGGTCTACAGTTTCAAAAGCAATGATGAGGATTTTTATGTCCCCAAATCTCTGACTGCACTTGGCACAATCCAGCTTTCTAATTATTTCCCATCTAACAGCTGTAGAGTGACCCTGTTTTCTTTCCATTTCTATTTCTCTAACAATAATTTAGACAATCTCACCATAAGTTTGTTATTTTCTTGGGCTGTCTCTTTTGTAAAGTGCTTGTATAAATCTTTGATTCATTATTTTTTGGAACTGGAGTTCTATCTGCCTACATTATTTGTAGGAGATCATTTTATATAAAACATAAAACACTTTTTGATTTTAGACATTACAAATATATCTCTCCATTTTTTTAAACTTTAAATTTGTCTAATGATCTTCACTGAAAAAGAATAGAAATATTTAAATTTTATACAAACTCATTACTTTTTTGCCTTGTGGTTGGTATTTTTGAAATTTTTAAAATACGTTTATTTATTTATTTTTGAGAGAGAAAGAGCACCAGCAGGGGAGGAGTAGAGAGAGGGAGACATACATTTAGAAGCAGGCTCCAGGCTCTGAGCTGTCAGCACAGAGCCTGATGTGGGGCTTAAACTCAAGAACTGTGAGACCATGACCTGAGCTGAAGTCAGAGGCTTAACTGACTAAGCCATCCAGGTGTCCTGTATTTTTGAAATTTTAAGGAGTCTTTACCTCTCTATCAAACCCTTATGCCTTTTCTTCCATTAACATTATCATGGTACCATTCAAATTTTGTCCTGTAATCTAGTTAGAATACACTTTTAACTGTGGTGGTAGATAATCCAGTTTTTTTGACTCCATATAGGGATCCTTTTTGCCCAACACCATCTATGAAGCAATCCATTTTCCCCATTGATGTGTGTCACACCTGTATGAAGCTCCTTTCCATGTCTGTCTCTGAACATACTTTGGTGTTTCATTTGCTGAATTTTTCTTGCTTTGACAGCACACTCTATTTCTGTGACTTTGTTTAATGTCTTAATATCTGACGTGGTTAGTCCTCCATCTGTACTCTGATTTTTAAAGACTGGCCTACTTATTGCTGAATTTTCATTTATCCAAACATTTTTTAAGGTAAAAAAATGAGTTTAGCAAGTTCCTTAAACATTATACAATAATTTTGATGGCAATATTATTAAATTTGTGTGTGAATTTGGGGAAAATGGGCATGTTTACAATATTTTGTCATCTCAGTCAAGAGCATGGAATATTTTGTGTCATTTATTAGTTTTAAACTTCAGTTATAAAGATCTATTTTTCTTAAACTAATTCCTATATTATTAACGGCAATGTGTTCTTTTATTAAATGTTTTAATTGGTTATTTCTGATCATTTTTATAGAATAATCTTTTTAACAGCAACATAGCAGGTGAACATTTTAAAAATCCTTAATTCTGATAGTTTGTGTGGAGTCTGCCAGTTTTTCTAGGTAAATAATTTTATCTACAAAAAAAGTATTAATTTTATTGTCCTATATTCCAATCCTTGTATTTCTGGTTTCTTCCTCTAGTATTTTCTAGGTCTTCCTGTCCTAGATTAAAATGCAGCAGTGATAACAAATATACTTGCTTTGTTTCAAATCATAAAAAGAACACATTTCAGTTACTCCAATAAGTGTAATATTTGCTGTAGGGTTAGAATACAAACGTACCAAGATAAGCAAGTTCCTTTAAATTTTTGGCTTAATAAATTTTCTATTTTAAACTAATGAAGAGCTGTATCAAATATTTATTCTATACTGGTTATTATAATTATATAAATCCTTCTTTAATCAACTTGTGCGGAAAACAATATTGATAGATTTTCTGAACTGGGGACATTTTTGCATTTCTGGGATAACCTTACTTGATGATAATAATGATGATGATGATGATGATGATGATGATGATGATGTATTTTAAAGAGAGAGAGTGCATGAGTAAGGGAGAAGGGCAGAGGGAGACAGAGAGAAACTTAAGCAGACTCCATGCTCAGCATGAAGCCCCACTCGGGGATTGATCCCACAACCTTGGGATCATGACCTGAACCGAAATCAAGAGTCAGATGCTCAACTGACTCAGGCACCCAGATGCCCCATGCTATTTTATTTTAATAAGCTATAAAATTTAATATTTTATTTGGAATATTGACATCTATTTAAGGGAAAGGGAAATTCTTCTATGTGATTTTGTAATCAACATTATATTATCTTCATAAAATGACCTAGGCATAAGTCCTTCTGTTTTTGTATTCTGGTTCATGAGAAAGGAAAAAAAAATAACAGATCCTTGGCCATTTAAAACCATCTAATCCTGGAGTGTTTTCAAAGAAGTGGGCTTATCAAGAGCCCAAAGAATCAATTGCTTTGATTCTTATTTGCCTAGTGAAGTTCTCTATTTCTCCTTGCACCAATTTAAACAGTTTATATTTTTCTAGGAGATGATATACTTCACATTTTCAACTATATTTGCACCTACAGTTATGTTATTTTCTCAATTATTTATTGCATACAAATTCTTTATCTCACTTTGCATTTTATTTACATACTCTTTTTGTTTGAGCACAATACAAATGGTCTGACTTCTTTATTAACCTTTTTAAAGTATAACCTCTGATTATGGTAATTTTCTGTATTAATGTTAGTCATTATATCATTTCTAACCTTATATTTTCTTTTTTTAAATTGAAGTATAATTAACATGCAGTATATTTTTTTACAATATAGTGATTCAACAATTCTATATATTACTCATGGTGATCACATTAAGTTTACTCTTAATCTCCTTTATATATTTCACACAACACTATTTACAAAAGCCAAGCTACCGAAGTAACCCATGATCTTTTCTCAACTTAAAAAATGTGCAAGTTTTCTGAGACTTTTTACATTAAGTATTTAATCTATTATTGATTCTGCCTTTGAATCAATGACTCCAAAGGGTTTATATTTATATTACATATATTAGAACATATTTATTTACACTATTCCTTTTTTCCCCCTTTTGACTTTGTCCATTTACACTCTTTCTTTCATTTTTCTATTGCTCTTTGCATTTTCTGGGGTTTTTTTGTTTCAAGCTTTTATTTAAATTCTTCTTACTTAACGTATAGTGTAATATTGGTTTCAGGAGTAAAATTCAGTGATTCATCACTTACTCGTAGCACCCAGTGCTCATCACAAGTGCCCTCCTTAATACTCATCACCCATTTAGCCCATTCCCGTGCCTACTTCCCGTCCAGGAATCCTCAGTTTGTTCTGTACAATCAATAGTCTCTTCTGGTTTACCTCCCTCTCTTTTTTCTTCCTTTCTCTATATTCATCTGTTTTGTTATATTCCACATACGAGTGAAATCATATGATATTTATCTTTCTCTCTGTTGGTTAGACCGTTATCTCTTTTCTTGGTTTAAAATTTAAACATCCTATTCTGAAGAGGTATCTTGGGGCATCCTATTCTGAAGAGGTATCTCGGTTGGTGAAGCAGCTGACTTCAGCTCAAGTCATGATCTCACAGTCTGTGAGTTCGATCCCCATGTCGGGCTCTGTGCTGATGGCTCATCAGAGCCTAGAGCCTGCTTCATATTCTGTATCTCCCTCTCTCTCTGCCCTTCTCCTGCTCACTCTCTGTCTCTATGTCTCTCAAAAATAAATAAACGTTAAAAAAAAAAGAATAAACAAACATTAAAAAACTTTTTTTTAAATTTGAAGAGGTATCTATACCCTGTTTATTGTGACAGTATTCACAACAGCCAAGATAATGAAAACAAACTAAATGCCCCTTAATGGATAATATAAATGTGATATCTACACACAATAGAATATTATGCATCCATAAGAAAGGGATATATTTTGCCATTTGCAACTACATGGAATGATCCTGATTATATTACGCTAAGCGAGATAAGACAGAAAGAGTGAGAAAAGTACTGAAGGATATCACTTACACGTGGAATCTAAAAAAAAAAAAAAAGGATGGACCCATAAAAAACAGAGCAAAATGTGGGTTGCCAGGGTTACCAGGGAATGGGAGATGGGGAGGTAAAACTGATTTGTTTAAGAGTATGAAATTGAAACAAGTGGTAAATAAGCCACAGTAGACTAATGTACTGAGCGGTAAATACAGACAATGACATTGCACTATAATTTTGTAATGTGACACATATTACATTACATTATAAAGGTAATATTATAATATATAAATGTATCAAGTAACATACTGTGCACCTGAAATTCAAGGTTATAGGTCAAATATATTAAAGAAATAAATAAAATTGAAGCATTCTATTTTGCCCTTACATTGTTTGCCCTTCAATTAAGATGCATCTGCATATTTATTTAGCCCTATTGATATTTTAATTTTTTAAAGTTTATTTTTCAGAGAGAGAGAAAGAGAGACTGATCGTGAGCAGGGAGGGGCAGAGAGAAAGTGAGACATGGAATGCAAAGCAGGCTCCAGGCTCTGAGCTGTCAGCATAGAGCCTGCTGCAGGGTTTGAACTCAGGAACCTTGAGACCATGACCTGAGCCGAAGTTGGATGCTTAAGCGACTGAGCCATCCAGGTGCCCCTAGCCCTACTGATATTTTAAACCATACCAGTATCAGTATTGTCCTTTTATGAAAAACAAAGTACATTAGCACACATTATCTCTCTTTGGTTCCTTACCCCAATTTAACAACAAGGTCCAAAATTTTCTTTTAGTTCTTCTAGAATATTTCTTAGATATAACACATTTTTACCAGATATTGATTCGCCCAAGATTAGCATGTATTTTTTTCATTTTCTCCTGAATTTGTTTAATTATAAAAAAGCATTTAAAACCAGTTTGTGCATTTCACTCATATTTACAATGGCAATTTGATCAAACGTCCTAAAAGAGACTTCTCCTTGCAAGCAAAATATAGTACAGAAGACAAAATAAAAATGAAATCCTTTTGTTTCCAGAATTTCTTACTGTACAAGGGAAGGATACATCTTGATATCGTAAATAAAAGGTTAAACTCTTTCTTCCAAAAGTCATAAACTTTAGGTCTTCCTTTTCAAGAGATGAATTCAGCATCCTTTTGCAAAACTTAAAAATTCCAAGAACCTTTTATTTTAGTATGATGTTAGAGCTTTCAACAGAATATAAACTGAACCTCTGACTTCAATTTAAAGATGTGGCACAATCCGTTTTAATGTGAGTTTTGAATTGAAGTAGGTAAATTGAAGTAGGCATCAACTAAGGGCTTACACATTACCGATTCAAGATCCTGAAATAATCATGTTTGTCAAGAAATAATTAACCTTTAAAATTCAGGAATGTGTACAGATATAGCAAAATCACAAGAAGTCAACTGATATAATTATACTTTTTAAAACCAGTAATTTAGAATATATCCATTTTTCATCAGTTTCAGAAACATAATTGACTAATAAAATATGTATCGGTGAGGACAAGGTGTAGATGAGAACTCTGTATTTTCCAATGAGTTTTGCTGTGAACTTAAATTTTATTCAAAGAATAAAGGTTATTAACTTAAAAAAACTAAATTAGTGACTGACCTCATCATGCCAAATATCCCCACTGAAACTGGAACTAAAAAAATATCTTTAAAATAAATGCATTATCAACTTTGCAAAGAAACACAATAGGACAAAGCGCGTTAGTAATTCCTTCAGTGATCTGTACATATGAGAGGTCTCTTCCTACGAAAAGGGATTACTAGTATAGATATGAGTCTTCCCTTGCTGGTTATGCACAGATTAATGAGTATATGCTCATTCACGAGATGTTTCATAATAATTATTATACGACATTACTCTGGGGGATTCAGAACCAAATGTAATAGACATAAAATATACTTGGAATCAGTTAAAGCTGTCGGTAAGAATCTAGAGTAGAAGCATTCAGTACCATTAGGTATCTCAACATTTATCATTTCTTAAGTAAACTCTGTTAAATTACAGATTAAAGTTCTCTTAGTATGCAGCAGCTTTCAGTAACCTCAACAGAATAACCAAAATCCAATACTGTTAATCCAGGCCCCATCAAATTTAAGGACATGTGATTATTTTGTCAGTGACCTCTTGGACTCGATGCTCAGTATACTGTGCATATTCAATAGCTTAAAAAAGGCTTATTTTCTAGCCTAAGGAAAAACAAGTCATGGATTTAAATTCTTTATTTACAATCTGGACTCTATGTTTTCCTCCATCACATGGGAGATTGTTGGTGCTACTGGAGTGCTACTGCCAATATTTGAATCTCAGACATAGTATTTACCCAAGAAAAGTTACTGAACCCTCTTGAGCTGTGATTTTCTCTTCTATTAATAGTAGCTGACACTATAGTTATAATATTTGCCAAGAATTCTTATGGATGTATAATTTGACCTTCATAATAAACCCATTCTTATATCCTATTTTTATCTCCATTTTTTAATAGTGGATACCAAGGCACTGATAACTCAAGTCCCCTGCTCAAATCACACACTAGGTCAATGACTGCCACTGATACTGAAGCAGTGTGATTGCAGAGCCACCTTAAGCTATCCTACAGGATTGCTGTGAAGATTAAGATACATCAACTCTTTAAAGCATTTATAGGAGTTATAGGCTTTCAGTAATCACCAGATAAATCAAGTATAATATGTGTGTGCAGAAGATGGGAGGGTTAGGCCTGAAGTTTAGACTTTTGATGTAAGAAAGTCTATTTGTTCACATACACATATAAATTTTCATCCTTCATTTTTTTACATTTTCATTTATTTTTGAGAGAGACAGAGAAGCGTGAGTGGGGGAGGGGCAGAGAAAGAGAGAATCTCAAGCAGGCTCCATGCTGTCAGCACAGAGCCAGATGTCAGGCTTGAACCTCCAAAACTGCTAGATCGTGACCTGAAACAAAACCAAGTGTTGGACACTCAACCAGTTGAGCCACTGAGGCATCCCTAAATTTTTATCTTTCTATGCAAAGATATTAATTTCTTATAACTAAGAATTTAAATTATACAATGGTTTTTGTAACCATTTTTTGACATTTCTTTTTTTTTTTTTTTTTAAAGAGAGAGAGCACAAGCAGGGAGGGGCAGAGGGAAAGGGGGAGAGGATCTTAAGGAGGCTCTATGCGAAATCCATATCCTGACGTGGGGCTTAGTCTCAGGACCGTGAGATCATGATCTAAGCTGAAATCAAAAGTTGGACGCTGAACTGACTGAGCCACCCAGACACCTCACTTTCCTTAATTTCTTTACTTTCGTCAGATATATTAGAAAATGAAGACCCAGACAATGAAATATGATTTGGCAGTAAGAAGGAATAAAGTGCTGATCTGTGCTACAGCATGGATGAACCTCACAAAGAAGCCAGACACAAAGACCACATATGGTATGATTCCATTTATATGAAATACCCATAAAAGGAAAATCTATAGGAACAGGAAGTAGATTAGCAATTGCCTGAGACTAGAGGTGGGAAATGAGACTGAATGTAAATCGACATGAGGTTTCTTTTGTAAATGATGGAAATGTGGCACACTGTAGTTAGTAGTTAGTGTAGTTAGTAGTTAGTATATTTTATGGTATGTATTTTTATATTCCAATAAAGCTATTAAAGAATGTGGAAGTAACCTATGTTTCTCTTTGCCTACGTGAGCACCATAATTAAGTAATTGGATGCCTTTAAGCAATTCTCTTTTGTTCCCTCATTCTATCTAGAATACTTCCTCATCTGTCTTTTTGTTTCATTTTTAACAGTTTCACTGAGGTATAATATATAAAAACTGCATATGTGATGCATACAATTTGATGAATTTGAACATACGCATTTATCTGTGAATCTATAACCAGAGTTAAGGTAATAAACATATCACCTCCGAAAATTTCTTCCTTCCCTTCTTATGTGTATGTGGTAGGAAAACTTAAAAGCAGATCTAGCCTCTTTAATTGTTTAAGTGTACAGTATGTTAACTATAGGCACTATATTGTACAGCAGATCTCTAGAACTTACTCATCTTATATAACTGCATCTTTAAAACCACTGAACAGCAACCCCCCATATCCCCCTCCTCTTAGGCCCTTGTAAACAACATTCTACTCTCTAGTTCATATAAGTAGAAGCAAGCCATATGTGTCCTCCAGGTTTATTCATGGTATTATATATGGCAGAATTTCCCTTTTTTAAGACCAAATAATATTCCATTGTATGTGTATATCACATTTTCTTTTTCCATTCATCTGTCAATTGACTTTTACTTCCTCATCTACTGACTGATACCATGCCTTTTGTAATCATAGCATCTCCATTAGGCACTCAGCAAACATCTGTTTAATAAATGAACCAAAGGGGTTAGTTGTTTTTTTTTTTTAATTTGGGGGGGGGAGACAAAGAGAAGAGAGGGAGAGGAGAAAGACAGGGGAGGGGAGAGAGACAGAGAGAGAGAGAACGAGAGAGATAAAGAGAGAGAGAGGAAGGGAGGGAGGGAGGGAGGGAGGGAGAGAGGGAGAGAGGGAGAATTTTAAGTAGGTTCCATGCTCAGTGTGGAGCCCACACGGGGCTTCATCCCCCAAAACTGAGATCAAATGACCTGAGCTGAAATCAAGAGTTGGACAGTCAGCCAACTGAGCCACCTAGGTGCCCCAAGGAGTTTCTTTTCTTATGGAAAATAATAATACTTTCAATAAGCCCTGAGCAATTTTGCACACAGAAAACTAAAGGCTGGGGTAGGTTAACTAAGTAGTATTGGATTATATAATTTGTAAATATTTGCAGGCAGAATTTAGCCTAAGAATGAGGAATGTGTCTAATTGTATCTAAACAAAAGCCTTATGTGTATCCTTTTTCCAGCCCAGGATTGACACAGTCTGCAGGAAAGACATATATCCCTTTAGTCTAAACTTCTGAGGCTGTTCAATTTGACTTTAACCTTCCCTGAAATGCAAAAGCCACTTGTCTATTAAAAGCAGAACTATTTCTTTAATTTCCTAAGTCTGACAGACGTTTCATTAATCTATGTCTGATCATGAGCCAAGGTCGGCATCCTCTAATATCCAAACTATAGGCAAAGTGACATGAGTTCTAAAAGAGATAAAAAAAATTATAAAACATTCACATCCTGAAAATGCTGATGCAGATTTCTTTACTGCTTATTTTTTAAACCAATAGTTTAAAATAGTTTAGGAATTTTTAAGGAAATTATTGTTGCAATAAATAAGCCAGAATTTTTGGCAGCTTTGGATAAGACAGTAAACTTCTGCGGAAGGGTAAGAATAAATGTATAATGAAATATAGACATTTCTACTCTAGGGTATGTATGGTGAGTGTTTACACCACTTGGAGTCAATTAAAAAAACCTGTTATCTCTGTAGATATATATAATTTAGCGTTCTCAAAGAAGAAAAACTATATAGTTTGGATGTGAAATAAAGCAAAGATTAATGTAACCATTTACAATCTACCCTTCTATTAGGGACATCTCCCAAAATGAGAATCACATTCTTTACTTAGAAATCTGACACCATGTGGATTTCTCTACCTTAATAAGCTCATCTCAACTATTTTTTTAGTACATTTGAATAGCTAATACTAAAACAAAGAGATAGGGAGATCAATAAAATAGAACAGTATTTCCAGAATTCCAGATAATCAAGTAATCCAAACAAGGTGGTAAAGATAACGTTAAGAAACAAAACTTCCTTGTATTTCACCTGTATCAATAAGAAGGGTGACTTTACATGTTTAATGAAACCCAGTAATTTGACGAAACAGATTAAGTCCTGTTAATCATTACATCAAATCAGATATTTTTGTTTTTAATCAAATTCTTCTATGCCTACAAAGAAATAAATGATATATATTCTCTCAAGTAACTTTATATAACAAATGTTGGGCCAATGTTCCAGAATTGCCTGGCATAAGATCATAGCGCATAACCAGCCAAGAATATTTTCCTTCTTGGAGTTTCTAGAGTACATACCTCCTGTATCACTTATCATATAGTCTTTGCAGCCATTCTTTATATTGCTGTCTAGTTTTATTATTTGTTCTTGTACAGTGATTTATCATCCACTGTTATGACTTATGCCCAGTCTAGATTGACACTTCTTATTGAAAAGGACTGGGTATTATATTTCTGAGTGTCCTCTACTGCCTCAAAAGCAGGTGCTACATACTTGGCAGGCCATCAATACTGTTTGTTTAATGACTGCAGGGAGGTTGCTGGGCTGAGCATCCCTGTTCAATTGCCTGAGAGAGGTTAAACTGACGCTGCCTCCCTTTTATAATACATAAGAGATATTTTCCATTCCTAGTAGCATGTTCAAGAGAAAAGTACATTCATTTTTTTTGGCTTTATTCTGATGTTTTTCTTGCTTAAAATCAAAGAAATTTACTTTAGATATTTGCTGATTTGAAAAATAAAATGTGTATCTGACACACTGATAGGAGAAAAAAAAATTCTAATTCATTTCAAGCCAAATTAGAGACGTGACTACTCTGTTTTCTTGAGACCTACTTTCACACTTTAATGCACATTTATTAAAATTCTTGCTTTTATCTATCATGGAAATGATGGAACCAAATGTTTTACCCAGAAGGAAATGTCATTTGTAACCAATGAGGACCTTACTTGGTCAATTCTTTTGTTTTAGAAGGTCTAATTTCAAAGTATTGATGAATGTGAGCTCTAGAAATTATGTTTTCAATAATTGTTTTCTTCAAGTTTCTTACTTTCTAGGCTTTGAAAGATAAGTAGTGATTGTTCATAAATACTTATGTAAGTACATTTAATAAGGACTTATAAATATTATAGTAGAAATACTTATATTTTAAAATTTATATTTTAAAATATAGTATTATTGCTATACTTTAAGTATCTCCTTTTTATACAAGCATGAAATTAAGTATATTATCACAAAGTGAATATACCATCAACAAAATAATCAATGATTTCTACCCCTTAAAAGTAGATGAACTTTTTAACTAATTTTAATTAAAAATGAGGTTAATAAGCAGTTCTTTCAAAGTCAATAGTCTGCCTTTTGAAGCATTTAACATGTATTTATAAATATGAGAACATATAAAATACTTTTCATAAATTTTTCAAAGACAAGTTTTTAAATACTGATTTATTTTTGAGGGAGGGAGAGAGAGGCAGAGAGAGGGAGACAGAGCATCTGAAGGGGCTCTACACTGACAGGAGAGAGCCTGATGATGTGGAGCTGGAACCCATGAACCACGAGATCATGACCTGAGCCAAAGACGAATCCTTAACCGACCGAGCCACCCAAGAACCCCTCTTTTCCCTTTTTTAAAATGAAAACAATCTTTAATCTTTGTGTAAGATTTGTATAAGTCAGAAAGGCCCTGAGAAGAGACAAAAATTATAAAACAGCAGTTTCTATATCTCATTGTACTAATGAAGTATAATTTTAGTAACTGGCAGTTCAATAGATGTACTAAGAAAACATGAAACTTGGCTTATTTCCCATTTGTTTCTATCTGTATTTATATATAATTTGGAGTGCATATGAACATTTTAATACAAATACTGGAATATGAGTCTTTTACAACTTGTTGTAGTAAACAAGAATTATTAAATAATGGGTCGTATTACATTATTTAATGTTTCTCCTTATCTAACCGATTATAAATCTTTTAAAGGCAGTGTATCTTATACTTCTCTGTGTTTCCCAGTGTTTTGCATAAGCCAATGTTCAATTTCTGTTGATCTGATTTTGATCACAAATCTCACAAGAAAAATTTTCTCTTATTTCATAATGAGGAAGAATTAGTAGAGATGTGTCAATAAATAATAAAAAAGATTTTTGTCTTCCCTTTAATTTGCTACGGTATTCCTCCGAGCAGCGTGACAAACTACTGAACAATGTAATTATGAGATCTCCACTTAGAATGAGGTGAAATTCTAAACTGAATAAACATATTATTCTGAAAGCATTATGCTTAATTCTAGGTGCCATAATATATGAAAGATGCCAGTCAGAATGACAATGAATCTCAAGGGTTGTTGTGAAAGCCAAGGAAAACAAAGAAATGGAGAATTCTACATTTTCTGGCATAATGAAAGGGAGCAATACATCCAAGTATTCCAAACAATCAAAACTTGGCAGATGAAAATAGTTATTTAAACCAAGGGTATTAATACCACCACTGGATGTGTATTTGTACCCCCACCCATGGCTTTGGCTTTTGTCACTAACTGATTATTACTTAACACATGAATATGCACGCAATAAAGATGTCTTTGGAATAATAAGAAACCAGATTCATGCAGAGAACCAGGATTAAATCACAGACTGGCACTACAACAGAACCTTTATTTCCAGAATGCAAATATCACATCATTAGCTTGTAAACACTGCTAATACAATGCTTTTAAACTTGCATTACTGGACACTGGATAAATATTTTTGAATGAATGAGATATATTAACAGATTCATTCTTCTCTGTTGGTTTCACACGTGAACAATTATAAAACCATCTCTAACTCATGTGCATTGCAGTGTGTACCGCAGGAAATCCTTTAATTATAAAATGTCATGTATACACACATGCCACGCACACACCCTCCCATTGTATTTTAAAATAAATCAGTTCAAATTAGGGCAAGAAGTAATATATTCATGAATGTTAGATGTAAAATCTTGTCCTCTCATGTGAACAAAAATTTTAACTCATCCACTTATTTAATTAAAAGCCCATATTTAGCTCATGTGCATCATGTGACAGTTTGCACACCCAGTAATTCTGAAGAGATTGACCAGGTGAAGATATTTCATGATGTGCATTAACTTCTAATGGGAAAGAGTTCCAGAGAAAAATTACCTGCAGAGTATATCTTTAAAATTCATTTTTAAGATATCAATTTATTTATAACAGGAAATGAATTTGAGGTATAAATATTCTTTCAAGGATGGAGAAGTTTATTTATAGCTTTAAAGTTTTTTTAAATACTCAAGCAAACTCATAGTTCGAAGGGGAATTTAGCAAAAAATATAGAAATGTACTTCAAAAAAATCCATACTCCTGGTCAGCAGATCTGATTCTGCGTTCTACTTAGTTATGTGATATGGAGCTTATATTCGAACCTGTTAAACCTCATTTTCTCACCTGTAAAACGGAGACATTCATAACCCCTATGATTTCTGCTTGTTCGCAGGCTCCATTCACTAGTTCTGGAAACAGATTAAGCTCTCACTAAACATAAGACAAAATGATGCTGGTCCCTAAAGATAACTTTTCTTCGGGCACCTGGGTGGCTCAGTTGGTTAAGCATCCAACTCTTGATTTTGGCTCAGGTCATGAGCTCGCACTTTGTGGGATTGAGCCCTGCATTAGGCTCTATGTTGATAGTACAGAGTCTGCTTGGGATTCTCTCTCCCCTTTTCTCTTTGCCCCTCCTCCACTCATGTTCTCCCTCTCGAAATAAGTATTTTAAAAAAGATAACTTTGATTCATTTTTCTTAAGTGTGATGATACATTTTCGTCCAGCTTTCTTTTAAAAAAACGTAATCATAAATGTAACACACATGTAAAAAACTGCAAGAAAACTCATAGGTCAATGATGTATCGCAAAGAAAGTGCCTATGAAACCACTCTCCAGTCGAAATTTAGAACATTATTGGTACCTAGATGCTTCCTCCTGGGCCACATGTTACTTTACCTTGTTCACAGGTAACCACTCTCCTGATTTTCCTAACAATTACATTCTTATTTTTCTCTACACTTTATCAAATAAAAATACATCCCTAGATTTTCCCATGCTTCAAAATTTATATTCATGTAACTATATATCATGTATTCCTGGATCTGCCTTCTTTCATTCAGTATTACATTTGTGTTTCATCTATGTTGCATGTGTCTACATTTCCCTTTTCATTAGTTCATAGTATTTCATTGAATAAACATGCAAAAATTCAGGTTTTTACCTATCCTGGTATTGATGAGTGTGTCTGCTATTTCCAGTTATTGATATGATGAATAATGTCTATGAGCTTTCATGTTCATTGTGTATATTTTTGTTAGGTGTGGTTCTAGAGTGGAATTACTGGCTAATAAAGATAAAATATTTCCCCTAGTCACAAAGACCAAAATATAGGAATTCTGTTTTTTCTGTTGTTTTGCTAAGATATTACACTGTAATTTTAATATTAGCTATTCCAGGAGTACAGCAGTATCTCATATTTAAATTTGAATTTCACTGATGACTGAAGGAGTTTAATCCCAGGCTAAATGTTTATTGGCCAACTGGATATCATCTTTCAAACATATTTTTAAAAATTTTCTAATTAAAGTGATTTTATCATTGTTTATTGGTGTCCAAAGGGGAATCAAAGACCCAAAAATTCATGCTTGTTGGTCTCTGTTCTTCACTTCAATCAGATATTTTGGCCTTTAAGAAGGTATGTTCAATATTTTTGCCCTGTATGTTATTTTCAGTTACATTAAGTTTATTTTTTAAAGTCTATTTATTTTGACAGAGAAAGAGAGACAGAGAGACAGTGAAAGAGTGTGTGGGGAGGGGAGGGGCAGAAAGAGAGGGAGAGAGAGAATCCCAAGCAGGCTCAGTGTTGTCAGTGCAGAGTCGGACACAGGGCTTGATTCCACAAACCATGAGAGCAGATTAATTTTAATTACCTACTCCACTATTTCTAGAAGACTCTCGCCTCATTTGTTATATAGCAATAGCAATATAAAGAACTTGTAGGATCATACAAAATTTTCCATCTTGTACTATACTAAATTTACTTTATTGAAGGCCATCCTGTTTTCCTGGGTTTGAAGTTCCCATCTTTCTGTACTCAGTATCATGGAGCTTCCAAATTCCTGATTCTTACATTCAATATGTGACATCTTCTAAAGCCAACCAAAAGGAGAAAAGAGGCTCAAAGGAGAAAGGTGACAGAACCAAGCTTCTATCAATACGTCTGTTCTCTGGATCTGTTGTTTTTCCTTCTTTATGCCTGATTCTTGTTGGATTTTATTTGTCAAATAAACCCACCCTACTTGAATTCAAATGGGGCCCCCTCAACACAGATCTTCAATTTTCTCCTTCCCTCAACTATCCACAAACTTTTGGAACTGTCTTGGTTCTCAAACATTCCAAATAATTTTGCCTTCTAGCCCTTCTAGGACACTGCCTTCAGATCTACTGGTCCATGAAGCCAGCTCATTCAATTCGCTCTTTACATGTCCATTCTCTGACACGACACAGACCATTACATTGTTTACATTCCCTAGTCTGCCATTTTTGTGGTAATATATTGTCCTAATCCCATCTTACTTTTCGGAGTTCTTTTTATTCCTTCAATTGTGTTTCCTTATTTTCTCATCCTTTAAATGTACATTTCTCTATACACTAACTCATTTGAAAAGCAAAAAGGCGAGGGTTCCATAAATTATTTTTCTACTATCTAAACCGGCATTCGAAGTTCAAATTTCTACCAAAATTACAGCTCTCTAATTCTAATTGCCAAAGGGTCACAAAACCCAAAACTGTTACATCATCTACATTTCTCAATTCAGTATTTTAATGCCACCATTCTTCTTTCTTATTGTCCCTCAAATCAGTAACCTGAAAATCTGAATTCTATTTTTTTAAATGTCCTTATAATTTTTTTTTACCTTCCACACACACTACGTGAAGTAGAGTATGTGGACTAGAGTTTTTATTCATGGGTTCATGGAGTTATGGGAGAGTTATAGAGCATCTCTGAATCCACACGAAGAATGCATAATTTTGTATATATCTATGTGAATTTATAAATAAATACCATTAGTTTTTATTAGTTTATTAAAAGATTAAGAACCATTGTTTCAGATTCTCATCACCTATACTAGGATTATTACAGTAACCTTTGCCTTAATAGTCTTACTTTCTAAATTTGACTGCTCCAGGTGATAAATCTTTAAATATTTTTATCCATCCAATATTAATTCATTCACTGAATAAATATATTTTGAGTAATTCCTATGTACCAAATACTACTTAAGGTTCTGGGTCACATGGATGAACAAGACAGAAAAAAAATTCCTTTTCTCATGGAGCTTAAATTTTAGTGAATAAAGAAAAATCAAATCTATTAATAAACAAAGAATCAAGAAAATATCCATTAACCATATTTGCTGTCCATATAATTAAATAGGGAGACTTCACAGTTACTGGGTAGCTATGTCTGAAGAGATGGTCATGAAAAGCCCTTCTAAGAACCTGAGAGCTCTAAAGGAGAAGAAATAAGCCATGTACAACCAGGTAAAAGCAACCCAAACAGAGGTTTGCATTAATGCAAAAGCTGAAAGGGGGTAATTAGCCTGGGATTTTTGTAGGAACAAAAGAAAAGGCCAGTTTTGCTAAAGCACAGTGAACAAGAGGGACAAGTGGGGATGAGGTCAAAGGGATAGGTAGAAGCAGATATCTTAGGGTTGGCAATAAAAACAGAGTTTGGATTAAGTGTAAGCACAATGAAAATTTAAGCAAAAGAGATGGAATCTGGTTTACTTTCTATAAAGAATGAAAGCATTTTGACAAAAGTAGAAGAGAGGCAAGTGACACAGCTCAGGTGGGAGATCATGGAGGTCAAGGTGTTGGTTTCTTGGGTCCTCCGTGTAGTCATGGTGATGCTACCTCTGCTTTGTCTGTCTCCCCTCACTTCTGCATACATAACCTACTCTCCTTGTCACCACAGTACCACAGTATTAAACCCATTACACAAATACTATGAATAAAAGAAAAACACCAGAATAGTTGAGACTTACCTTCCAGTGATCAAGTGGCCAAGCCAAACTGGCTATTATTTACTCGATGTATTCTTTAAATTATGTCATAGCTGTAAGTACCGTACAGATGGACTCTAGCCTCTATATTATTATACTAATCCATGTATTAAGCACTGCAGTAAAATATAAAGTTCACGTTTTTGAAGTAATTTATATAAAATAACCAGCAAAATACTGTTTTCTCTAAAAATGCTAATGAACACACTGTGAAAAAGGAAACATTTTCAAAACATTATTAATCAATGTCATTTTTAAAAGCAATCATACATCATGAGTCAAGATTCTAATTGTATGGAAATGATATTTGGCTAATCAACAAGCAGGATTAAAGTAAAATGTTTTTTTTTTAACTTTTATTTATTTTTGAGAGACATAGAGACAGAACGTGAGCAGGGGAAGGGCAGAGAGAGAGGGAGACACAGAATCCGAAGCAGGCTCCAGGTTCTGAGTTGTCAGCACAGAGCCCGACGCAGGGCTCGAACTCATGAACCATGAGATCATGACCTGAGCTGAAGTCGGACGCTTAACCAACTGAGCCACCCAGGCGCCCCTAAAGTAAAATGTTTTGAGGGTCTGTGATCTATGCTAACTAATTTGTATCACTTCTATTCTGTTTCCTTAAATGCCATTTTCTTCTTCAAATTTATTTAGATGAAGGCTTAGCCCCTTTTATTTCAAACACTAGTGCCTAATCTTGTCTCTATACACTTGTGTTTAAAACCATATTAGCTACCCGCAAAGTTTAAATACTGTTTGCCAGAAAGTTATTCAAAACTGATGGTAGGGGCGCCTGGGCGGCTCAGTCGGTTGGGCGGCCGACTTCGGCTCAGGTCATGATCTCGCGGTCTGTGAGTTCGAGCCCTGCATCGGACTCTGCGCTGACAGCTCAGAGCCTGGAGCCTGTATCGGATTCTGTGTCTCCCTCTCTCTCTGCCCCTCCCCCACTCATGCTCTGTGTCTCTCTGTCTCAAAAATAAATAAACATTAAAAAAAATTAAAAAAAAAAAAAAACTGACGGTAAAAGTAACCACCATGGGAGTCTTCTAGTATGTGTATTCTTAGCAGAGGATCATTATGACATTTGTCATTGGAGAAACAGAAGTTCAACAAATGTGTTTGTTTTTCTTCTAATTTATAACTAATCTTTTTACAAAGAGAGAAGTTGTTAAAAGCCCTTTGCAAAACTGGGGCATCAGGGGGTCTCAGTCGGTTAAGTGTCTGACTCTCGATTTGGGCTCAGGTCATGATCTCACCATTTGTGAGTTCGAGCCCCATTCTGGCTCCACTGCTAGGGATTCTCTCTCCCTCTCTCTCTGACCCTCCCCTCCACACGTGGTCTCACGCATGTTCTCTCTGTCTGTATCTCACACAAAATAAGCAAATAAACTTCAAAAAAAAAAAGCCCTCGGCAAACTTTAGGCTTAGAATGTCCTTAAGGCTTGCATCAGGCTGAAAAGTTAGTTTTGTGTAGGTATTATTTGCACATTATCTTGAACATACTGAGACAAGATACTAGAAGAAGTGAAAATTCCATCAAATTAACATCAAACCTGAGCATTCCTGACTCCTACATGCAAACTAACTATCTTAGATAAAATTCAAATTGGGGTACAGTTACACTGAACTTGTGATTATCAGAAATAACCAAGTTCTACCAGCAAAAGATCATTTCTCACCTCATTCACTTTCCAACTTCTTGAAAATTAATTCCATCAAACCCAGCAATCCTACTTCAGGGTATTTACCCAAAATAATTGAAGTCTGGATCTCAACAAGATAGTAGCACTCCCATGTTCACTGCAGTACTATTCATAACAGTCAACTTGTGGAAATAGATGAATATATTTTTTAAAGTATGGTATATACATACAATGAAATATTATTTAGCTTTAACAAGGAAGAAATTCTGACACGTTACGACATGCACGAAACTTGGGGGCAATATGCTAAGTGAAATAAGATCCAAAAGAACAAATGCTGCATGATTCCACTTATAAGAGGTACTGAAAATAGTCAAATTCACAGAATCAAAAAGTAGAATGGTGGTTTCCAGTGGCTGGGAGGAGGGAAGAACGGGGAGTCTGTAATCAATTGGTATAAAGATTTGGTTTAAGCAAGATAAATAAGCTCTAGCGATCTACTGTACCACGTCGTGCCTATAATCAAAAACACAGTAATGAACATTTAAAACTTTGTTGATCTCATGCTATTTCCACAATAAAATAAAAAGTAATAATTATCCCTGTATAAAAACTGACCATTCTCTTAACAGGTATTCCTACAGTACATTGGTTTTAATTCTATTGTTTACTTATTTCAGTATAGTTACTGGTTCATATGCCTGTTTTTCCAATAAGATGAAAAGTTTTGGCCATTACATTTTATCTCAATGGTCACAACATCCTAGTGAGACAGAAGCAACTGTGATCCCATACTATACATTAAGAAAGCAAGGCTACTTCATCTAGCTGTCATGAACAAACTGGAATATAAATCTATTCTCTCAAACTCCAAAGCCATTTTGTACTCACTCTTCTATACCCAGTAGTCCTTGTGGTAAGAACTCTTACCCTAGATGGAAGGAGGGACTTGTATTGGCTTTAAAAGTTCCTTAAGACTTTCAACCTGTGAGTCTACAGGTCATCATTCGGTGTTATCCTAAGTTTCAGAGATGAATCAATACTCTAGTGCTTGATACTGGATGCAGGAGCAAAGTTAGAAAACTGTATGTACGCAACCTACAGAAACTAGGCTTCATCACCTCCTCAATTATCATCAATTGAAAAAGTTCCTTTAAACTACTTTTCAAGATGTACTTGTGACGAGTGTATGACAAATGAATTACAAACAGAAAGGCACCTTCCTGAATAAAGAAACTCAAATTGAACACCAAAAAATTCAATTATGTCAAATGATAGGAACATTTCTTTAAAAATCATCATATGCAGCATGAAATAGAGAGTTCAGCTTTTAGAGCAACTTTTTTTTTATCTTTATAAAGATGAACTGTCAAGATATTATTTTTGCCTTAAAAATACCAGTACATGCACATATACAAATGCAAAACAGAAGTGATTCCTAGACAATATTAATCAAAGTCATTTGTTTAAAAAAAAAGCAATTGGTGCACATCATGAGTCATGATTGTAAATTTATGCAAACTGCCTTTGGCTAATAAACAAGGAGAATTAAAATAAAAATGTACTAAGTGTCAACTGGATCAATGATAACTAATTTGTATAGATTTAAATTGTATCTATCTACCTCAGGCAATCACCGATTTCTTTAATAACTGTGTTGGAACATACTTTTAAGCAATTAGAGCTCAATTGCTATCAAATAGCTAAGATTTTAAAAAGGCACTTAAAAATTACATGCTTGAACATTTAGAAGAAATTAAAATCCTGTTTATTTCTGATTGCTTATTATATAGGTCACTGAACATTTTCTGAGTTCAATTTCAATAACTTCCGGTGGTATTTTCTAACATTTTCTTGAAATTTCTAGGTTTTAAGGATGAGGGCTTAAAATAAACCACACCTTTGCTGCAAAACCACATGAACAGGATTAATTCCTATCAAATAAAAAAGTGACCAGCTTATATATGTATATTGTCTTAACTTGAAAACTTGAGAGATCAAATTAAAGAATCCCTTTGATTGAGAAATGTCCAGGTGAATTTTCTTTCTCTAAATTTCTGAGAAAAACAAACACGAGAGCATGTTCTATGTCACGCATAAGGGAAGAGACCTTCTAAGACTATCTATATTTTGTGCTGCAATCAAGTTCATTCCAAAAACAAAAAAACAAAACAACAACAACAACAAAAACAAAACAAAACAAAACTCAGTTAAATCTTTGCGATCCAAATCCAAGTACATATCAGGACATAAGTGGTTTGAAGGTTTTAGGCTCTAATGTCCTATGAAAACTTTCTCTTCCTTCCCATTAGATTCTCTTTCAGGGCCAGTATTTTTATGCCTTAATTTGAGAGGATGGTTCATAAGATACACTCTTATTCCTTGTAAATCATGAAGAGATAATGAACCCACCCCCTGAAACCTGATCCATGACAGTGCCTCACCTGTCTGTGGTGAGGACTGACCATAAAATTGTTTTTCAATTGCAAAGAAATGATCAGTGAAAATATAACTTAAAAACCAAGGCTGTTTAGATTTTCACTTCTTGGAATCGAAAACCAGGTAAAAGATACCAATCCTCCCTTAGAAAAAAACTTAACAAATGTTTTAAATAGCTCTCACAAACATCAAAGAGACAATATGATAGTGAATAAAATACAGAAGTGAAAACCCAGAAGAGTTAATGGAGCTCTCAAAGCTCCATTTTCTGATCTAGAATAAATATATGAAAAATTAAGCTGCAGTTTTGTTAACAACACAGGGCAAAAGGAAAAGACTAAGCCCAGGGTCTTCCTCATGTGGGACTCTGACAATCCACTCACTGAGAATAAATGTATATGTATATATGTTTAGGAATACTTATGTAAAAGCAAAATGGATGACAATGATGTTACAAGGGACAGGAGGAGAAAATTTGGATCATTTTCTTATGGTAACACACTCACACTACGCCTGAAGGTATCTATTGTTACTTGAAAGTACACTAGTTATAAATGTATACTGAAAACTCTAGAGTAACAGCTTTAAAAAGCCAAAAAAGAAGTAAAATTGATATGATATGCTAAGAGAGGTAAGAAACGGGACTTATGTAACATTCTTAATAAAACCAAAGAAGGCAGCAAAGTCGAAGACAAAACTGGGAACAAACAAGGGAAAACAAATAGGAAACAGTAACAAATAGATACTAATCCAACTATATGAATAATTACTTTGAATGTCAATGGTCTAAATGCACCAATTAAGACACAGTGCCAGAGAGGATAAAAAAAAAACATTTTATATTGTGTACCAGAAATACATTTTAAATATAAACATGCATATAGTTTAAAAGTAAGTGGATGGAGAAAAATATACCAGGCTAACATTATTCAAATGAAAGCAGAAGTATATCTATTAATTTCAGACATAACATACTTTAGAGTAAGAAAAGTTATCAACCATTATGAGGGACATTACATAATGATGGAGTTGATTCTGCAATAAGAGGTAACGATCTTAAAATGTATGCAGTTAACAACAGAGCATCAAAATACATGAAGCAAAACCTGATAGAACTGCAAGAATTAACAGACAAATCCACTATTATAGTTGGAAATTTTAACATTCATTTCTCAAAAATGGGCAGATTCAGCAGGCAAAAGTCTAAGATACAGTTGAACTCAATAACACAATCAGTCAACAGGATGTGATGGATATCTATAAATTACTTAATCCAACAACAGAATGCAAATTCTTCTAAAGTTCACATGAAAACATTCACCAAGACAGAACACATTCTGGGCCATAAAACTCAACAACTGTGTAAGAATGGAAATCATACAATCTCTATCCATAGATCACTAGAGAATTAAACTAGAACTAAACAGCAGGAAGGTAGCTGCAAAATCCAACATAATTTGAGCTTAAACAGCGTTTCTAAATAACATATGGGCCAAAGAAGAAATCCCAAAAGAAATTTTAAAGTATTTCAAACTAAAAGAAAAGGAGAAACAACTTACCGAAATTTGTAGGATGCAGTGAAAGAAGTGAGTAGAGGGAAATTTATAGAATTGAATGCATATGTTAGATGAGAATAAAGATCTAAAATCAATCATCTAAGCCTCCCTTTAAGAAACTAGAAAAAAAAGAGCAAATTACACACCAAGTAAGCAAAAAAAAAAAAAAAGAAAAGAAAAAAAAACAATAGTAAGAGGGGAGCATAGATTGTTGCATAGTAGGAGGATCCTAGTCTCCTCTTGCCCCTTGAACAGAACTAGATAATGATCAAATCATTCTCAATACCCCAGAAATTAACCTGAAGACTGACAGAACAAACTCCACAACTAAACAGAGAGAAGAAGTCATATCGATGAAGGTAGGAAGTACAGAGATGTGGTTTGGGAGAGAAATGGATCACAAGTGCTATGAAGGGAAGGGAGCCCTGGTGGCAAAGAAGGAGGAATGTAAGAGGGATAGGGGGAAATGAAGAAAGGCGGACTAGTTGGTGGGAATGCACACTGGGGCAGCCACTCTGGAAAATATTATGGATGTTCCTCAGAAAGTTAAAAATAGAACTACCCTGGGGTGCCTGGGTGGCTCAGTTGGTTAAGTGGCCGACTTCGGCTCAGGTCATGATCTCACGGTGTGTGAGTTCGAGCCCCACGTCGGGCTCTGTGCTGATGGCTCATCAGAGCCTGGAGCCTGCATCAGTTTCTGTATCTCCCTCTCTCTCTGCCCTTCTCCTGCTCATGCTCTGTCTCTATGTCTCTCAAAACTAAATAAACGTTAAAAAAATTTTAAAAATAGAACTACCCTATGATTCAGCAATTGTACTACTAGGTATTTACCCTAAGAATACAAAAATACTAATTCAAATGGATACATGCACTCTGATGTTCACAGCAGCATTATCAACCATAGCCAAGTAATAGAAAGAGCTGAAATGTCCATTAACTGATGAAGGATACAGAAGATGTGGTACATATGTACAATGGAACTTTACTCAGCCATAAAGAATGAAATCTTGCCATGTGCAATGACATGGATGGAACTAGAGAGTATTATGCTAAGCAAAGTAAGTCAACACAACAAAGACAAATACCATATGAGTTCATTCATATGTGGAATTAAAGAAACAAAACAATCATAAGGGGAAATAGAGGGGAAAACCAAGAAACAGATTCTTAATTTTAGAGAAATGATGGTTAACAGAAAGGGCATGGGGAGATGAATGAAATAGGTGATGGGGGTTAAGGAGTGTATTGTTGTGATGAGCACCGGTGTTGTATCTAAGTGTTGAATCACTAAACTGTACACTTGAAAGTACTATCATACTGCATATTAACTGGAATTTATATAAAAACTAAAAAAAAAAAAAAAAAAAAAAAGAAGAGCAGTAAAAAGAATCAGAGAAGAAACCAAGGGAATTAAACAAAGAAACCAATAGAGGTAAATAACAAAACCAAAAGCTTGTTCTTTGAAAGTACAGTAAAACTGATATACCAACGCCATGCTAATAAAATAAAGGGAGGGGGGACACAAATTACTAATATGAGACATGAAAGAGAGGACCTCACCAGATTTCGTGGACACTGAAAAGATAATCAACAAATAATGGAGTGCCTGGGTGGCTCAGTCGGTTGAGCGACCACCTTCGTCTCAGGTCATGATCTCGCGGTCTGTGAGTTTGAGCCCCACATCGGGCTCTGTGCTGACAGCTCAGAGCCTGGAGCCTGCTTCGAATTCTGTCTCCTACTTTCTCTGCCTCTCCCCCTGCTGGCACTGTCTCTCATAAATGACTCAATGTTAAAAAAAAAAAAAATTAAAGAAATACTATCAAGAATTCTATACCCTCAAATCTGATTACCTAAATGAAACAGATCACTTCTTTGAAAGAAACTATATTCCAAAATTCACACAAGACACAGAATTGAAGTTATTTTATTCACACAAGAGGGAAAAGACAATGTGAATAGAACCAGATTTGTGAAATGAATTGGATCAATAACAGAATGCATCAAGCCTAGATGGGTTCACTGGTGAATTCTACTAAACATTTGAGGATGAAGTTATATCTATTCTCTACAATCTTTTCCAGAAGATACTGGCAGAGGAAATATTTCCTAATTCTTTGAGGCAATATATCGATATATGATGCTATATACCCACTTGCAGAAAAAGAAAGAGTCTAAACAAAGACCTTAGGCAGTTTCCAACAGTTAAGTGAAAAAGAAATCACATACCTAAACATAAAATCCAAAATTCCTATAAAAAAAACATAGGAGAAAACCTAGACAACAGCACTAAGTATGGTGAGGACTTTTATCACCAAAGCTGTGATCCATGAAAGAATTAATAAACTGGACTTCATTAAAATTACAAAGTTCTGCTCTGCAAAAGACAATGTCAAGAGAATGAGAATACACAGTCCACACTGAGAAAAATATTTGCAAAAAACACTTCTGATATATGACTTTTACCCAAAATAAACAAAGCACTTTTAATACTCAACACTAAGAAAACAACCCAAATTAAAAATGGGCCAAAGATGTTAACAGACACCTCAATGAAAAAGATATACAGATAGCAAATAAGCATATGAAGACACGCTCGACATCATACATTATCAGGGAAATGCAAATTAAAACAAGATACCACAACACCTATTAGAATGGCCAAAATCCAGATCACTGACGACATCCAATGCCGGTGACAAGGTGTAACAATATCTCATCCAGGGCTGGTGGGAATGCAAAATTGTACAGCCACTCTGCAAGATTGTTTTACAGTTTCTTAAAAAATTAAACATAATTTTTTTTGGGGGCGCCTGGGTGGCTCAGTCGGTTGAGCGTCCGACTTCGACTCAGGTCATGATCTCGCGGTCTGTGAGTTTGAGCCCCGCGTCGGGCTCTGTGCTGCTGGCTTAGGGCCTGGAGCCTGCTTCACATTCTGTGTCTCCCTCTCTCTCTGACCCTCCCCCACTCATGCTCTGTCTCTCTCTGTCTCAAAAATAAACTTAAAAAAAATTAAACATAATTTTTTATTATTTTTTAAAAATAATTTATTGTGAAATTGGTTTCCATACAACACCCAGTGCTTATCCCAACAATTGCCCTCCTCCATGCCCATCACCCACTCTCCCCTCTCCCACACCCCCTCACCCCTCAGTTTGTTCTTAGTCTTTCAGAGTCTCTTATGTTTTGTCTCCCTCCCTCTAAAGAGAGGTTTTCTGCTAAGCCTCTCAAAATCCACCTATGTGTGGAAACATATGGTATCTGTATTTCTCTGACTGACTTATTTCACTTAGCGTAATACCCTCCAGTTCCATCTGTGTTGCTATGCATGGCCAGATTTCATTCTTCCTAATTGCTGCGTAGTATTCCATTGTATAAAATTAAACACACTTTTAACATGCAATCAGTAATCACTCTCCTTGTTATTTACCGAAATGATTTAAAAACTTAAGTCCCTAAGAAAAACTGCACATGGATGTTTACAGAGGGGTTTTTAATGGCAATTAAAGTATTCCATAGAAAAGTCAGTCAGAGAAAGACAGATACCATATGTTTTCATGAAAAGGTGGATTTTGAGAGACTTAGCAGAAGACTATGGGGGAGGGGAACAAGGAAAAAAAAAAACCACAGAGAGGGAGGGAGGCAAAACTTAAGAGACTCTTGAGTACTGAGAACAAACTGAGGGTTGATGGGGGTGTGGGAGAGGGGAGAGTGGGTGACAGGCGTGAGGAGGGCACTTGTTGGGATAAGCACTGGGTGTTGTATGGAAACAAACTGGACAATAAATTATATTAAAACATAAAAAAATTAAGTATTCCATAGAATACTAGGATAGTGGCTAATGTTATTATATATTGGTTAAAATTCATAGAGTGTACAATACCAAGAATGAACCCTGATGTAAAATGGGGACACTGGGGTGATAATGCTGTAGCAGTGCAGGTTCAACTACTGTAACAAACGAGATGATGATATTGGGGGGACGTGCATCTTTGGGAGTATATGGGAATTTTGTACACTTTCTGCACAATCTTGCTGGGAACCTAAAACTTTTCTAAAAAATAAAGATTATTAATTAAAAATGTTATTTGATCAAAAGATTAAATGAGAATAAATATTTGTAAGGCTGACCTTTTTTTTCTATGGGGAGGCATATGGATATAGCCAGAAAGCAAGTGACTCCCTAAAATCACTCAGTAAAATGTATTTGCATAAAAAATGTCCATAGGAATTTATTTTTGTGGATATAGTCAACAAATATGCTATATTTTGGTAAAATTTACTTACTCTTTTTGTATTGTAGTCTTTAGAGACAAGGATGACAAATAGCTTCTTATAAAAATCAATGTCTAGATCATACACACATACAGGAAAATAGGACATAAGGGAAAATAATCTGAATTAATAAATCAACAGCACAAACCAAACCACAGAAATTTGAGTTACTGAAATTAATTAGAGCTCCCTATTTATAGTAGAAATGAAATCCAAGCTGGAAAATACAGATGGGAAAAGGGATTCTAAAAAGTGATGGAGTAAGTTTGGAAAAGAGCGAACTAGATATTGCAAAAACTTTGAATACAATGAAAGAAAAATTAAATGTATGCTCTTAATAGTAAAAAGATACAACTGATGATAGAATTAATTACTAAAAAATTATCTATAATTCATCCAAAAATAGATAAAATGGATGGAAAATAGAGAAGAGGCACAAAGTTACAATGACAAAGCCTAACTTACATTTAGCTGATGTCCCAGAATGAGAGGAGAGAAATAGTGGAGAAGAGAAACTTTTAGAACATAATGGCAAAGAGCCAAACCTTATGCAAGACACTAATCCATAGTGAAATACCTAAACTCCAGCAGGGAGATAGGTTAAATGAGTGATGGGTATGAAGGAGGGCACTTGTGATGAATGCTGGGTATTGTATGTAAGTGATGAATCGATGAATCTTAGACCTGAAACTAATGTTATACTATACATTAACTAACTGGAATTTAAATAAAAATTTGGAGAAAAAAAATAAATTCACATCCGCACACAAATATTCACAGAAACACTGTAAGAGACTCAGAAAACACCACAAACGTCCATCAAAAGTACAATGCATAGGCAGTGCACCCAGCGGTCCCCTGCATCTGTGTCTTGCTTCAGCAGGATGAAAGACTCCCAGGGACACCCCTTCTACCAGTCTCCCACCACCCTCCATAGCTTTTCCCAGGTGCAACTTCAAAGCCATCTTCGCTACCACCCTCTAACTCCAGGACCAGCCTGCCGGGGTCCTTGTTCTGGCGAATCTAGGGGTCCACAAAGGACGGACGGTCAGGCGAAATGAAGTGAGAGAGCCATGAGAGATGGAGTCTGATGACCAAGCAGGCAGCCCTGGCAATTCTGGCGTCTCCGCCATTCTGGCGTCTCCGACCTGCTAGTCTCAGTGTCTTTATTTTTAAAGGTAGCGAGTTACATTACAACAATGAGTGACATTCCATAGTTTGATCTCTTTAACGATAATCGTTTTTACTAGCAAGGCGGCAATTTCCTTAATCCTGTATGTTGGTAACATATAAATTTAGAGTGGGGGAGAGAACAGGAAGTTACCTAGGCCTGCCTATGTTAATTATCTATAGATAGATTAGGAGACATTCTATCCATAATCTTTAACCATAATGGAGGATGTAGAGACATGATCTCTAATACTTGTCTAAGTTCTTTTTCTTTATGAGTGAATGAGCCTATATCACAAGGGCTCATGTTTATCTGTTCTTTATACAAACAGCAGTTTCTGTAAAAGTATTTTGTTATTGCCTTTTTATTATAAAGGGGTGTGGGGATGGGAATAGCAAAAGGATTTGTGAAATGTTAACCTCAGGAAGGTTGGCTATTGTTTGTATCTTATCTGTAAACAGTGCTTCTAACTTTTGGGCGAGGCTAACCTCCGGGGAAGGTCCTAAGTCTCTTTTCGGTCTCTCCTATCAGTCTGTTAATCGAATACTGAGAGAAGCTTTACAGAGATGTGCCTTGAGGTCTTATGGTGGGGCTGAGGGGATGATTAACACAATGCTATACCTGCAGGAAAATCTAGTTTGGTTCAAGGAGTCTTGGGGCCTAACGTCTGCTAATTTCTAGCCAACTCATAACTGCTATTCTATATGATCAATTTGTGCAACCTATTCCCAAGAGGCAACCTTGAGGTTACTTCTGACCAGGTTACTCTCATTCAGATTTTATCCATCAAGACCAGGTCTCCTTTTCCATATGCCATAAAACCAAAGAGCATTATGTCCCTTAGGCCAAAGAAAGCAGTTCAAGAAATCCAGGCCTGAAAGATTATTTAGAAGAAGGTAAGATTAGGCGCCAGTTTGGCTGGCGGGAGCTTTGCTTCAACCTTTTCCACACAGAGAGGGGTTTCAACCTGCGAGCCCAAAACGACTCCCAACACCAGCCCACACCCAATTTTGAGCTTAGCTTCTCAGTACTGATCAACCATGAGCTCCCACATTTGTATTATTCCACAAAAGTTGGAGGCCGCCCACAACCGCCTAGTCAACATGCATCTGCAGGTCTCTTACACTTACTTCTCTTTGGGCTTCTATTTCAACAGGGACAGTGTGGCTCTGGAGGCTATGGACCACTTCTTCCACAAGTTGGCTGTGGACAAGCAGGAGGGCACTGAGCATCTCCTGAAGATGCAAAAACAGTGTGGCAGCATCCTTTTCCAGGACGTGCAGAAGTCTTCCCAAGAGAAGGGGGTAAAACTCTAGAGGCCATGGAAACCATCGTGGTTCTGCAGAATAACCTGAACCAGGCCCTTTTGGATCAGTATGCTTTCGTTCTCTCTACCGAGACCCCTATCTTTGTGACTTCCTGGAGAACATGAGGAAGATGGCTCACTTCTGCAGGCTGACTGGACTCCAGGCTGGGCTGAGTGACTATCTCCTAGAAAGACTCATCCTCTGGGTACCTGGGTGTCTCAGTTGGTTAAGCCCCGACTTATGGTTTCAGCTCAGGTCATCATCTCATGGTTTCAGGAGTTTGGACTCTGCACTGACAGCATGGATCCTGCTCGGTATTCTCTCTCTCTTCTCTCTCTGTCCCTCTCCCCGCTTGCATTGTATCTGTGTCTCTCAAAATAAATAAATAAACTTAAAAAAAGAAAGAAAGGCTCATCCTCAAGCATAAATAGGAGACTCTGAAGTCCAGCGGCCTTTGAGGGGACCCTCTGGCATCACCCTGGTGCCAGGTCTTATGCCTGAGCCTCTCCTAGCAGCCACTAGGCAGCTTTGTAACCATTCTGGAACCCTTTCCCAAGCTGTGGACCCAAAGGAAACAGTAAGAATTTTGTTTAGCAAAAAACAAAAAAGTAGAATGCATAAATAAATTGTGCATAAATAAGTTGTAGCATATACATTCAGTGAATACTACAAAGCAGTAAAGACGGATAGATTTCCACTTTATGCCTCAACAATTAAGGAACTTATAAACACAATGCTAAATGTTAGAAATGAGACCGACAAATCACACAATGTGATAAGACATAAAGTAAAAAAAAAAAAAAAAAAAAAAAAAGTCCTAGGTCGTCTGGGTGCTCAGTCAGTTGCACATCTGACTCTTGATTTCAGCTCAGGTCATGGTCTCGCAGTGGTGAGATTGGGTCCTGCATCGGGCTCCCTGCTGGGTACAGAGCCTGCTTGAGAATTTATCTCTCTCTACCATTCATTCTCTCTCTCTCCCTCTCTCAAAAGGAAACAGAAAGAAAAACAAACCAAATTTAACTTCATATATGGCATGAAATTACAAAGTAAGTAGGTGCTTTAGCCAGGGAGGGGAGGGGTTCACATCCTCTCAGTGTACCCTCTGGCCTCTTCCATAGCCATGTCTCCTCTGACTTTCTCTTCTGCCAGCCCATTACACTTACAAGGGTGAAATCATTGGGTTCAACTCCTGAAGCCAAGACTACATTGTATGCGAACTTGAAAATTAAATTTATTTGCCATAAATAAAATTTTTTGAAAAAAGCATTAAATCTGATTACATTGGGTCTACCTGGACAATCCAAGAGATTGTCTTTAAAATAAACTGCTTAGCAAAGTTAGTTGCATCTGCAACTTTAATTCCCCTTTACCGTGTGTCATAACATATTCACAGTCTGGCATGGGGGGATTAGGAAGTAGGGTTCTCTGGGACGGCATTTATTCTGACTACGAGTTGTATTATTTACTTGTTTTAAAACACATTTTACATCACTATGTTTCTTTTCAGCTCACCTAAAGCCACATCTTGAAGTTCATATTCAAAATTGATGTAAAGTGTAATGCCAAATTTCATTACTACTCCATCAGTGGGGTTTTACACATTTACTATGACAATATGGTAATTAAGTTTAATAATTTTCTTTTCTAGCTTAAAGTCATATATGAAATGAAACTAAATAGGCAGAACTTTGTAAAAAACAAAATTAAACTGTGGCAATATGTATTATTATTCCTTCAATATCATCAAATTCTGATACAGAAAGATTTTTTTAAATGTTTATTTCTTTTTGACAAAGAGCGAGTGAAAAAGACCGCATGAGCACGAGCAAATGAGCGAGCGAGGGAAGGGGCAGAGAGAAGAGGAGACAGATAATACCAAACAGGTCTGGAGCTGTCAGCGCAGAGTCTCACACAGAGCTCAATCCCACAAACCTTGAGATCATGAACTGAGCTGAAATCAAGAGTCGGAGGCTTAACACACTGAGCCATCCAGGCACCCCAATACAGACAGAGATACCTGTCTTGTTCTCAAACAACTCAAGTTCTTTATGGTCCTAGTAAGCTGAGTTGAAAACTTGTTTTTATTTTTCTGCACATTAACAGGCTGCCTGGTTGGCTCAGTTGGTTGAGCGTCTGACTTCAGCTCAGGTCATGATCTCACAGCTCATGAGTTCTAGCCCCACGTTGAGCTCTGTGGTGACAGCTCAGAACCTTGAGCATGCTTCAGATTCTGTGTCTCCTCTCTGCCCTCTTCCAACTTGTGCTCTGTCTCTTTCTCACTCATAAAATATAAATAAACATTAAAAAATTTTAAATAATGATTTTTGTTGTTGTTGTTATTGTTTTAAACTCGAAATAATACAACCAAAACAATTACTAGGCTGAATGTTTCAGACCATCACATTCCTGAAGGTATTTCTCTACTTTTAAGAGTGGGAAGGTGCCAGCTAATATAACCATTTCATATTTCTCATAAGACAACTGAGGCACAGAGAGGTTGATTTCTAAAGCCAAAGAAGAGTTGCTAACAGATCTGAGATCGCAGTTTAGTCAAGAACACTTAAGGTCACAGAAAATTTGCTAGATCTTTGGTCATCTGACAGTGCTTTAGCAAAAGGAGGTGCTATTTGCAGAAATGACCAACATAATCCTTTCTTAAATGAGAACAACTTGTCTATCCATTTTCCCATCCATCTCTTCTTTCCTGCCCCACTTCCTGCCTCTTCATTACAATGCCTAATAGCATCTACCAAAATTAACTGAACTTTCATTTGACAACATATGTACTCCAAACTTCCATTGAGATGATAATGTGCAATTTTTTAAATTATTTAGAAAGAGCTCAAAGTAACCTACCCTTTCTTCCGTCTTCAGTACTGCTTTCCTTTAATGTCAAAAATTACTTTATTTGAACAGTTAGTATTCCAAACTGTCAAAGTAAAGAATGCTTTAGGAATTTCTCAACAGCTTTAAAAAATTACATTTTCAGAGAGCCTTTAATCCTTACTGACTTACGCATTCATCCAATAAATGTTAATTGGGCACTTACTACATAAGTCACTAAAATTTAAGATTTTACTTAAGAACCCATCTCATTTGAGAGTTACAATCAAACATATTTTATCTAAAGCACATAGTCTATGATTTTTCAGATTATGAATCACATCTCTAATTACAGGAGATTTTTCTCTAATTAATTACCATGAATATCTACATAAAAAACTATTAATTAGCATAATCCTAAATTTGAAATATCTGATATCCCCAATTCCTTGATTAGCATTTTTAAATCTCTTTTTATACATTTGTCTCTCGTTTAAAATTATATCACCTCTCAAATAAAAATCTCAGTTTGAAGTTGACTTAGAATTCCAATTTGACAATGATTTTCTTCTTGATCATGACCTTCATCTGAATTTCACATAATTCAAATAATTCAAATAATTGTGAAGATCAGAACTTAATTTAAATATACACTTAATTTGTGAAAAATTACATTTCTAGAGCTTGTATTTAACTGTTGTTCATGTTTTACTAAATTATGAACAGAAGACAAAAATAAAGGTATATATTTCCATGGTAACATGTGTCCCAGGTTCTATTATTTACAATCTGGGTCAGTGTAGGCTGTTTGGGCTGCCATAACAAAATACCAAAGACTGGGTGGCCTCAACAACAGAAATTAATTTTCTCATAGTTCTGGAAGCTAATCCAAAATCACTGCATGATTAGTTTCTGGTGAGAGTGCTCTTCCCAGCTTAAAGATGGCTACCTTTTCAGAATTTTTCCTCACATGGCCTCTCCTTGGTATGTGCATGCAGAAATCGAGAGAGCAAGAGAGAAACTTTCTAATGTCTCTTCTTATAAGGATGCTAATCCTGCAAAATCAGGGGCCTTACCATTATGCCTCATTTAATTTGAATTACTTCCTTAGGGCCCCATCTAATACAGCCACACTGGGAGTTAAGGCTTCAGCCTATGAATTTGGCAGGATAGAACATTCGGGCCCTAACAGTCAACTTAAATAGCCATATGTAATGATAATGCCTCTTCTAGTGTAATCTGGAGGTCTACATTAGGAGTGCTTTCCTGACCAGGAAATGCAGGGATACACACAGATACCATAAGCCTTTAGGAATTATGCCTTCTCCTAGGATTCTCTTAAAACAGCCATAAAAGAGAAATTCATTAAGTCAGTTGTAGGCATAGTTTGTTAATGAATTATAGCCCAATACAAGGTCTCCTCCAGAAAACTATGCTTTTTAAAATAGGTCTCTCTAATGGCTCTTACTTTCTGGACATAATCTATGACAAACACAAGACACCAAAAAGAAGGTGACAGTGTCTTTTATGTGGAGAGTTTCCAAGTCTACCAAACTTACTCCAGCTGTACTGGCCAGAGTCACCAGATTCCAGAGCCATTTGTGGTAATATAAGCAAGCTTTTTTTTTTTAAATTTTTTAAGGTTTATTCATTTTTGAGAGACAGAGCATGAGCAGGGGAGGGGCACAGAGAGAGGGAGACACAGAATCCGAAGCAGGCTCCAGGCTCCAAGCCGTCAGCATAGAGCCTGATGCGAGGCTCGAATCCACGAACTGTGAGATCAAGACCTGAGCTGAAGTCAGCTGCTTAACCAACTGAGCCACCCAGGTGCCCCACAAGCTTTTAAGGTAGCTGTGATTCATAGGAGTTCTCATGCCAAACAGGTAAGTACTATTTCATGAGACGAGCAAGTGAAGGAAGTAGGCACAGGACAGAGGTCTGAGGCTCTGGTGTTGCCTAGGTCAGAGGCTCAGCTCTTGCCATCAGTAAAGCTGGTGAGGATGGAGGGTGGATTAGAGATAAATTTGAGACTGAAGTCAATATAAAAAAAGGTCTTTAGATGTTTTCTACAGACCACACCAAGGCCTTTCTTTTATGAGCTATTTTATGTACAAAGCCCTGGGACTCCATTTGGGATCAAGGTCCCAACTGCCCTGTGTTGTTGTTCCACTTGCGTCAGACTCAGGCTTCGCAATGAATTCCATTTTACAGCTGGAGTGAAAATGGCACGGAGCAAGGAAAACTTCAAAATAATATATTCGTTTTTCCAGAAATCTTACCAGAGTTGCACTGTGATCTGTTTTGTTAGCCAAGCATGAAAATGTAAAGAAAACATATTGCCCCCAATGAGAATCTCAAGCATAATGTACAAAGTACATTGTAAGTGCAAAGGTAAGAAAAAGAGGATTAGGATCCTAAGTCATTGGTTGGTATTTCCATGAGCAGTTTTCCTGCCATAATGAGATTTAAGGGAATTTGGTGTTCTAGTTTTTGAAAGGCTGGAGTCGGTCATTTGCAGTTGGACTCATTACCATGGGGAGGCACTGTTGAGCTGTCAGACCTCCTTGGACTCCACCTTCCAAGGATGCTGGTGTGTGACCCTAAGTTCCAGGGAGTAAGTACCACAGTACACTAAGCAAGCTGCACCACAGATAAACAAAAGTCATCAACAGCTCGAAGGCAGGTCCTAAGGGCAGAAGGCCCTTAGAATCCTTGTTTATTGTCCCACATACCCCTAATCACTTAGCAAAAAATGAGCACCAAATGCTAAGCATTGTTCTAAGCACTAGAGATGTGTCTGAACAAATTTATCAAAATTTCTGCTCTCTGGAAGCTTCCGTTTATAAGAAAAAAAATTATCTCAAGCTAGAAACTTGGTTTCAAGAAAAAAAATCACACTCATATTGCAAGTAAGCAGTGGATTACAGAGTTGAGGTTCAAAAACCAGGGTTTGGAAGTAGGTTAGAGTACCAAGAATGTTCAGAAGCATGAAGTATTAAGGGATAGTCCAAGAGGTAAGAAAAAGATCAAAGACTGACTACACAGTGAAGACCCAGGGAGATTAGAAGGCAGAGCCAGAACGGAGCCTGAGAGAACATATACAAAAATAGTGTTTTCTTTAACAGCTATGGCTTTACCATGAGCACGGAGGATGTTATTAAGAGGACCTATCTCATTTACACAAGTACAATATTTAAGATTGAATTTTATGTTAATACTGTGCACCTACAGAAAAAAAAAAATCCTGGCGTACGATCCCATACTTTGAAATGTTCCCAGAGTGAGTTCTAACTTTAACTGTTCTCCTTTATTTGTTCTTCCATTTTAATTGGACGGCTATATAGACAGAAAGGCTCTACACTTTCTTCATCATGGCATTTATTAGAGGTTCCTTTAATTGTCAGTCTCCCTTTCTAAACTGTAAGTTCTGAAAGAAAAACTACTTTCAGGTCATTATCCTTATATTCATTCATACAACCTATCACAGAGCCTCATTTAATATTGGGCAGGGCCACCTTATATAGTTGTGCCGTTTGTGCACTGCACAACTCCAGGGGTACCACCCTTACAAATACAATGTAAATGGCATCCCTGAAGTCACACAGTGCACAACTTCACAAGCATTTATGGTTGCCCCGGATCTCATCATTGTTCATTAAATTAATGAAAGTATTTTTACCACTTATGATTTCCTGTCAGCTGTCAAATAAAAATGCCAACTTGTGACACACATAAGTGTACATGGCAAGGACAATGGCATTGCATAATAAATGAAATGGATTTCTATTTTAATCTTAGACTAAAAGAGATAGCTTTGAAAATTTGTGTTGATTACTTAATGAAGTGACAGAACAAGAACACTCATTTAAAGAAAATGGACTTCTAGTTTGAGAATAAATAGATTCTAGATTCATATGAAATGGATGATTTTTAAAAATTGGACCTTTGAATAGAGTTAAATTAGCAAAGTAGAAGATTCAGTTATCTGAGCAAAAAGACTGGCGAAAATTTTTATTTTATTATATTTTTAAATGTTTATTTCTTTTTGAGATACAGCAAAAGGCTGGAAGAGGAGTACAGTGAGGGAGACAGAGGGTCCAAAGCAGGCTCTGTATTGACAGCAGAGAGCTTGATGTACGGCTCGAACTCATGAACCGCGAGATCATGAGCTGAGCTGAAGTCGGGTGCTTAACCGAATGAGCCACCGAGGTGCCCCAGAAAATTTTTATTTTAATAGAATGTGGTCTCCTTGAAACATCTCCACAAAGTCGTCTTAGGAGTTAGATATGCTTTGATAATATAGCCACCATTTTTTCCATATGACACAGGCTATAAAGGTAATGTAAAATACTTTTTTTTCCCTAATGAGCTTCACGTTCCCTGTAACAGATACAAGTTTAGCAACCAAACTCAAGTGATGAGTGTCTATTTGTAATCTAACAAACAGTAAGCCTAGATGAAGTGACTGAAAGCCTTCATCATTTCTATTTGTGCAAGAACTTTTGGGAATTTTGATGTCTTTTTTATAAATTTTTTTTTTAATGTTTGTTTTTGAGAGAGAGACAGAACACAAGCAGCGCAGGGATGGAGAGAGAGGGAGACACAGGATCCAAAGCAGGCTTCAGGCTCTGAGCTGTCAGCACAGAGACCAACTGGGGGCTCGAACCCATGAGCCCTGAGATCATGACCTGAGCTGAAGTCAGACGCCTAACTGACTGAACCACCCAGGTGCCCCACAATTTTGATGTCTTTCTTAATTTTTTTTTACCTATGATTTCTTGCTCCTTTAATGAGTTCCCAGTTTGTGTACACTGTTAGCATACATGCATGTGTGTCTTTAAAAACAGTAGTCAGACGTAGACTATTGGTTTGTATCTAATCACACTGTCTGTGAATGTTTTTATCATCATAAAATGAAAATTCATGATCCTTTCCAAATAAAAGGTAACGTAAACCCTTGCAATTAGAACAAACTGAACTGAAGTTATTTTATTCACAAACACAATGCCTGTTAGAACAACATGACATGGGGAGCTTTTGAATATGCTGTCCTCAATGGGCTATAACTGATGTCATTGAAGAGACATTTTAATATGGCTGGCCAGTTACAGCCATATGACCTCAAAATTTTGAATGCAGGATTTTCTTTAGTGAAAAAATAATGAATGTATCAACTGCTATTATGACTCTAGAATTCCATTTAAAGCAGAAACTTTTTCAATACCAGTAGAGAGAAATTTAATTACTAAAGCAACAAAAATAACTGGTAATAAAAAATTGGACCTCAAAGCAAGGACCACTTGGGACACTGGTTAAACATTTAGACTTGTGCAATCAAAGCCAGAATAAAATCTCAGGTGGATGGAGCTGTGCGGACATATGATTATTAGACAAGCTCCCAGGACAGTCCAGCACATGTTACATCTTGAGAACCAGGGACTTAGAGAAGAGTTTTCTAGTTCATTTAATAGTTTTATTTAGTTCATGTGGCCTGAGAAATTTTGACACCTGCTTTCTAAACATGAAAATATTAAAGAGGCCATGGTATCTAAAATGAGACTCATGTTTAGCTCTAAATATTTATGTTATATTTAGGCATGTTTGTTTGCTAAAATGCTTGAATTCAATTTCCAAACTAAGAGTCATATTTCAGGAATGAGCCTTCACTCTGCTTGCAAGCTAACAAGTTAGTCATGGGTCCTGGTAGACAGGTGACTTACAGGCTCAGAGACCCTGAAGGAGGACAGGCTCTCTGGAACATTCTGGTGGACCTGGTCTAACCACATGAATCCTTGAGAAACTTCCCTGGCTGGGGTCAGAGAATGAGATGTGAGGATGGAATCAGGGCCAGAGGGATGCTAACTTGCTGGCTCTCAAGATGGAGGAGGGAGCTATGATCCAGGGAATCGAAATACCAGCCTTTAGAGGCTAGAAAAGGGAAATAAATGAATTCTTCCCTAGAGTGTCCAGAAGGAACACTGCCCTGCTGATTTTAGCCCAGGGAGACCTGTGTTGGTCTTCTGACTCCCCAATTGTAAGATAATAAATATGTATCATTTTAAGCCACTAATCCCAAGGTAAATTAACAGCAGTAATTGAAAATTTATACAAGCAGTAGCCAGAGTCTCAGCATTTTTGTGCCAAGTCTCCAAAGCTCCAGTTCTCACAGGGCAACACAGAGAAAGCCAGATGATACTCGCACACACAGTGGGTTCCTTACAGGAGAACAATCCTGAGTTTGAGGAATCTGAATCTTTTGTAATGAGAAGTAAGCAGGTCTTTAACTCCAGAGGGAGACACTATCTCTGAAGACTGTCTGCTCTACAAATATCCTTGAAAAGGTTCTCTGAAACAAAGGGCAGTTGGTGTTTCACTGACAAGGTTCACAGAAACACAAGAGACCGATATACAATGGTTCTTCCACACAAGATGCCATCTAAATTCATTGCTCAAGTGTTCTTGAAATACAGAGTTTTAGTAATTCAAACTGAGTGACTGTGGTTTTTTGCATAACAATAAGTGATGAGATTGATAAAAGTTGATACAGCTGCATGAGCAATGTCTGTTAATGAGATTTAAAAAATAAAATCCATTATTATAAAACCAAAATTAACATGAGCATATGCTGGGTTATGTTTATGCTATTAAACATAAACCAACACACAAACATACTGTCATTGAAATGGCTACAGGTAAGGAAATTTCATTATTGCTGCTCTGGAATTTTTGGACTGTAAACTGCTTTTCCACTTGAAACAATTGTTTTTATTGTGGAATTTTTTAGTACTCTGAAGTTTTTTAGTACTCTATCATATTACGGCAAAAGCAGACTGTGCTTTTTTAGATAAGATTTATTTTTCTATAAAACTTAGAAATAGATTTTTGTTGGAATCTTGGTTAAATTGGCCCAAGTTGCAAAGGGATGAGTATAAATTGCATTTTCCAGTAAAAACAGCTGAAAATACCAGTGTATGATCAGCTTTCTTATCCTTCTCAACTTGATAGACTAAATTAAACCCTAATTACTCATTTAAAAGAAGTACTTATATCTTTTAGACATTAAATGAAATATTATCTATAAACTGAGATATTTTCCAACAACAGTAGAAAATATACTGGGTCCTGCAGTTTGCCTCATAAACATTATAGTCGCCGTGGTTACTACTATAATCCTAAATCACAAGGTCCTCTCTTCTGCTCAGGTTAGCCAATGTTTGTGAAATCTCTTTTCTGTCTCCTTCTTTCGAAATATGCTCCCTTATCCAGGTCTGCTCCTCAGAATGACCAGGAAGCTCCCATTTCATCTCAGAACTTACGGAACATTCCAGTTTGCCATTTGGTCTCTCTGAAGACTAAAATAATACTCAAGAGAGCAGTTTAAACACTGACCCTTAATCCCTTTAGAAGACATGAAAAGGGTTGTGCTTCTGAATTCTAGTTCAGATACCACTCCCCAATTCCCACCGTGCTGCCTGTTAAGTTGTTGCCTCTCAACCTCAAACCTACCCCTCTGTATGCTGTTTTGTGGAGCTCTGGCTGAGACCTTTTAGACCCCATTGCTACAATTCTAGTGCTCTGCGTCAGGCTCTACCAAGAAAGAGTTCCATCAGGAGACTGCAGGGCTCAACATGGGAGGGAGAAATGCAGCTAGAGAAGAAGGAAGAAACTATTCTGTGAGAACCCACCTTCAAGTCTCTATATTTGAATATCATAACCTCTTTCTTTTGTTCCCCGGTGGTAAGGATAGCAGCTACTTTTTGCAGCTACTACCTCTCTGACACCTCAAGGTCCCCTTTTGGGTTTTACAGTTCTCTGGTAATTTAAACATATTACTTTGAGTGCTTTCTTTTAGAGTAACTGGTGGACTTTTACACTCTGACTGGCCCCTGACTGGTAAATCCCCCACCGTTCACATCAAACATCTCAGAGTTAACTTTGGGCGGACACACATAATATCTTGGGGGAAGCCAATTCCAGATTACATAGCCCTTGTACAGCCCACGGATTGTTATTTTATACAAAAAGTCACGTGTTCAATAAAACATGAATGGAATAACAACGGTTTCTGAGACACCATGCTTAATGAGAGGTGAAATCTGTTCTCAGGTAACTTACATTCAGGGTAATGATGGAGGCAATACCGCAAAGGCTACAAAATACGGTAATGTTAAGTTGCTGACAAAAGCAAAAGAAGTCATAATAGCAATATAGGAGACACATGAGATAATAAAAGAGACCACTGAAGGCTTCTTTTAGAAGTCTGACCAGGAAGTAATCACACAAAAGAGAAGTAAAAGCAATTTTAGGAAGAAAGGACCGTCTATGCCCTAGCCAGGAGGTGTGCAAAACTACGACCACTGAGGGAAATGAAAATCTTTCCACACAGGTTATGGGTAGTAATGCTTCACTAAAGATGAGGACATAAAAGTGGACAGGGTCCATATCGCGAAGAGACTGCTATCTTGCTTAGAAGTTTGGCATACCAAATATACTTCTGTTTTTCCAATGGAACTTTTTAATGAAGTACAACATATTAACAGAGAAACATACAGATAATAAATATAAAGCTCAGATTTTTAGAAACCAAACACACCTATGTAACCAACACCCAGAAAGAGAAATCAAACTTTATCAGTATATTCAAAAGACCTCGCCTACACCTACCCAACTCACTGACCCCACCAATGGTAACTGTTATCTTGACCTAAAACTATGGGTTAGTTTGGGATATTTTTTAATTTTATAGAAGTTTAACGAAACAGTATGGAATTCCTTGTTTCTGGCTTCTTTGGATCAACATTACTTGTGGGATTAATCCATGTTTTGTATAGATTTGTTCATTCTCATTGCTATGTAGCTTCCACTGTATAAATATTTCACAAACTATTTGTATTCTATTATTAATGGGCATTTAAGTTTTTTTTTTTTTCCAGTTTGTAGCTTTTAGGATACTGCTGCTATATAAACTTCTGTTCAAGTATACATTCTATCACTGGGTATCTGCCAAACAAGTGGACTTGCTGTGTATACGTGTATGTTCACATTCAGTAGATGCTAACAAAAGGCTTGTCCTAATTCATGTTCTCACCAACATTTTGAGAGCTCTATTTACCCCACATACTTGCCAATACTCATAGCATCCACTCTTCCCTTTTTTTTTTTTAGCTATGTGACAGGTCTTTAGTTATATCTCATGATAGTTTCAGTGTGTGTTTCCCACATGTATAATAAGATTGAGTATATATTCATATTTTATTGGCTAATTAATTTGTATATCCTCCTTTATGTTGTGACTATTCAAGAATTTTCCCTTTGTTCTATTTTTTTTCTTATAAAGTATGGGTACTTAACATCTAAATATTTGCTGATTTTTTAAATACCTTATTGCTACTGATTTCTAATTCAATCACATTGTGATCATAAAATATAACTTGCATTTTAGTCATTTGAAATTTACTAAAACTTGTTGTATTGCCCAGAATGTGTCCAAGTGCATGTTCCACATGCACTTTTTAAAAAGGTATGTCCTGGGGCGTTTGGGTGGCTCAGTCGGATAAGTGTCTGACTTTGGCTCAGGTCATAATCTTGTGGTTCATGAGTTCAAGCCCCGCATGGGGCTTGCTCCTGTGAGCACAGAGCCCGCTTTAGATTCTCTATCCTCCTCTCTCTCTGCCCTCCCCCGCTCATTTTCTCTCAAAAACAAATAAACATTTAAAAAGAAATGTGTGTCCTACGGTTGTCTTTAATGTACAAAAAAAAAATCAATTAGGAAGTTTGTTGATAGTGCTGGTCCAACTGGGTTATCCAAAAGTAGATATTGACAAATTGTCTAAGGTATTTACTATATATCAACACTTGTTAATAGGGGCAGAGATGGGTTAAGATTAGGCAAAGAGAAAAATTAGATTGTATTATAGTCCCAGCAAAGCCTCAGACAATTCCACCCCAATGCCTGGAATGTGCACAGCCCATCTGGATTGTCCCCTAGTGGGCTGAAAGGCTTTGATCAGGCATGAAATATCGAACCCTGCCATAAATAATACTTGGATGTGAGTTGCCCAGGTTAACAGGCAGGCTCTTCAGCTCTCTGCAACTGAGGCAAAATCTGAGTGAACAAACAAGTGAGGGAACAAATTCTTCTTTGAAGAGATGATTGGGTAGTGAATCTTGGGGTCCACCAATATTCTTTAAATCTGCATTCATACAGATATTTTCTATTATTAAAATTTGTTTCATGTGTTTCAAAGCTCTACTGTCAGATATATACTTATTGTTAAATTGGCCCTTTTATGATTATAAATTGAACTCTTTTATCTCTGGTAATGGTTCTTGTTTGAGGGTCTACTTCACTAACCTCACCACAGCATCTTTTTTCTACTTAAGGATTGTACTGTATTACCTTTTTTAATTCTTTAATTTCAACCACTTTTTGTCTTCAAATTTAAAATGTTTGCTTCAAAATACCATGTAGTTTTGTCTTGCTTTTTAAATCAGGTTGAAAATCAATCTTTTGATTTTTTAGAGCAATAGTTCAAATAATTATTGAGATGGTTGAATTTAAATTTATCATGTTAATATTTGGTTTCAACGTAGCTTCTATATTCTTTCTTCCTTTCTTTTTTATATTAACCAAATATTTTCATAGGAATCCCTTATGTCTCCTCTACTGGTATGTCTAAATGCTTGCATAGTAATAAATTACCTTATCGGACTCTACTCTCAATTAATTGAGTCTACTCTCAATTAATAGGAATAAAAAGCTTACAGTAGTTCAATTCCATTTATATTCCCTTCAATACTTTGTCCTAGTAATTTTTTATCTTATGTCATACTTTGTAAATGAAAAGTATCAAAGGTTCTAGAAATACTATCTTTACCCAGGAGATTCAGCCATATTTTCAGAGGAAAAATAAAGGCAGATCACCCTAATCTAACTAGAGACTGAATATACTAAGATCAGGTAGCAGTTTTCATTAAGTTCCATCTCTCTCTGCTTTATGTCACTTTTGGGAGTGTAGCCTGGCACAGATCCCAACTTAGAGGTAAGTGGGTTCGCTAAGGAGTCCCCTTTGCTCAGTCCTGAATTCCAATTCCAAACCCAATTCTCTCCTCTCAGCACTATGAAGCTGATATAAACTCTGATCTGCTCTTCTTCAGTGAGACAAAGTATTTTTCAAAGATGAGCACACCAATATATCCTATCCCATATGATGTGCTTGCAATTCAATGCTGACAGCAAGAGGTAAAATCCATGTTCTTTGAATCTGGACAAGCCTGCTTCTATGACAGAAGTGATGCTTTATCACTTTGTAACTAAGTCATAAAAGGCAACATGACTTCCTTCCACCAGGCCTTTTGGGGATATTCTTCCTTGGAACCCAGCCGCCATGCTGTGAAGGAGCCAAAAAGTCACCCATAAAGGTCCTAAGAAAGTGTTTGGGTCACAACTCCCATAGATTCCAGACAATAGCCAGTATCAACTGCCAGACACTTAAGTGATGAGGAAATGAGCTTTTGTATTATTTCACCCTCCAGGATCAAGTCCGTCCAGCTGACAATGAGTAGGGTAGAGACAATCTGTCTCTTCCAAACCTTGCCTCAATAGCAGAATCAGGGACAAATCAAACGTTGCTGTTGTTTTAAGCCACTTATTTTTGAGGTGGCTTGTTACGCAGAAATAAATCATTTCAACATGCACCTTCATGTTTAGTTTAGCTGCTGATACAAGATGCCTGAAGAAGACTATCAAGTGCTGCAGGTCACTAGTGTGCCTCCGTTTTCACCAGGATCTCAGCCCAATAAATCCTGGTTCTGAAACCCAATCTTTGCTTCTCAAGCCCCAGCAGGTTGCCAAACTGTTTGCTTCTCTGCTTCTGTTTTCCAGGGGATGGGAGGGGGAGGTGGCAGCCCAGACTTTGGGATTATTTTTTGTTTGTTTCCTTTTCCCACCTTTACTGAGGCATAACTGAGAAATAAAGTTATATACATTTTTCTCTACTTCTTCATTGTGGCCTTCTGACAGAATTCTCAACCTTTTGCCTAGTGCCAAAAAGTAGCAGGTGCCAGAAGAGGGAAAGGAGCTTATAAAATGTTGGCCTAACTCTCTGCACTTCCCTTTGCACAGCGATGTTAACTGTTTAAATGGATATTTCTTATTTATGTTTGAGGTGTTTTTCCTGTTTGTTATCAATGGCAACATCAACCTCCCACAATTAATTCATCAGAAATGAAAAATTCAATACAAGGAAGCTCATATTGCATTTTTCAAGATCTCCCTAGTGTTAATACATAGAATGCATTTGAAGGAGACTGACCTGGACTAACAGGAAATAATTAGGGTGAGAAATGATGATGGACAGAGCTATAATAAAAGCATCAGGGTTAGAAAAATTTGTTAAAAATATTTACTGAAAAATTAGGGCATGTACTTGGCACTGTTTGATATGGGTATAAGGAAGAAGAAAGTATTTGGGAGCTTTATAGGATTCTTGCATGAATACTGGGATAAAGGGTTAGGTCTTTCACTGAGAAAAAGTATTTCACACCATGCAGTGATACACAGAGTTACTGTGTTAAAATGTGGGAATTGGTATGTTTGAGTTGTCATTATGATATTTAGGTGGAGATGACTAATTGCCAATGAATTAAAAATTCAGAAAAGAAACTTTGACTAGAGATAAGAAGATAATCGGGAGGCCACTGTATATCAGTATTACTTTTACACACAAAAGTGGATTAAAATCACCCGAGAATGCACAGAGAGAAGAAAAAAGACGAGTCCTGGACAGAACCAACTTGCTTTGGCACCTCCTGGTAGGAAATAAAGTAGAATAAAACCAAGAGCATCAATTTCATGGTTCTACTTCTCTTTATTTTCTCATATGGCTGTTTCTCCTATATAGATTTAGATGATTGTTTCCCAAACTGTAAAACACCCTTTTGTAAATGAAAAGAGGGAAAAAATCTGAAAAGTGGTATGAGTCAAAGGCAAAGGGAATAGTTTCCTGTAACTCTCCGTTTTAAGTAACATGAAATGACTAACATAACTTGGGTGAACCATTACATGCTCATATTATAAGTCATGCTTATGATCTTGATTGACGGGGAAAATCAAACACTCCAGAAAGCATACAACCATAATTTCACTGGATTCATTTTAAAAAAGCAGAGCTAAGTTAATAGAATTTCATGAAATATAGGAAGGATGTGTGACATTGTCAGAAAAGTTCATCACTTACAACTAAAATTAAAACTTTTTGAGAAATAACAATATAAAAATGTACTCCTCTCTGCAGCCCACAACCTCAACCACATGCTTTTAATTGCTTGATGACAAATATATTAAATACTACTTTAATTCTGTTCACAGTGTGACATAATAATTCAACATGTTATAAACACAAAAGAAACTATCATTTCTAAAAAAAAAATTTAATCAAATCCATATGTGCTAAATGAAATAATATGAAAATATACACGGTGTACTGCAAGCATATTTGTTTCTTATTATCCATTCCTTCTCCTTTTGATAACAGAGCATTCATGTTCCTTTAGAAAACCAAATCTGCCCACTTAAGTTGTTCTGGAATTTTTAACCTTACATTAGTTCTAGAAACAAGCAAATGTCCTATGCTGGCCTATCAGTGTACTACATCTTTCCTGCCACAGCTTTTGGATCAAGAATGCTCAAGTAACCCTAAATGAAAATAAACTACATTGTTTTGCTAGAATATTAAGTAAGAAATATTTCCAGAGGGGCTTCCAAGTGGAAATATCTAAGCCTTGAGTTACTGGTGTTCATCTTGTTATAGCCTCCAAATATTTCAATTACCCAGGACAGTCCTAGCTTATACTTGCAGTCTCACTAAACTTAGTAATAAAACACTGTCTTGGTTTGAACAGTAAATTATATACTGACTTTATTCTTTCAAGGAAACCTACCTAGGAATAAATTTTAAACGGAAAAAAGGAAACTTGAGAGATGAAAAGCAATTCGATTCTTGATATCATTCGACTACCCTGAGCCAGGTGTACCTGAAACCAGGCCTACCCTTGGATTTTTCTGTTATGTGTAAGTAAAGAAATAAATACCTCATTTTTAAATTGGGTTTAAATTGAATTTCTTCTACTTGCAACTGAAACAGGAATGATTATTACTATATGCTATTTTAAAAACTTGCTTAATGACAAAATATACATGTATATAAAGATTTACTTACTACAAGAGGCTTTCCCAAGGATAAGAGTCTGAATCTTCTTTATCTATAAAGAACCCAGAGACACTAACCATTCTTCTGCTGTAACAAAATCACTAAATTCAAGAATAAGTGTGTATTTTACACAAGAGTGATTTGAACATTTGGGATTACACCTTTGGTCCACGTACTTTTATTTTATTTTATTTTTTAATAATTTATTGTCAAATTGGTTTCTATACAACACCCAGTGCTCAATCCAACGAGTGCCCTCCTCTGTGCCCATCACCCACTCTCCCCCCTCCCACACCCATCTCTCCCCTCATTTCTTTCATCCACGTACTTTTTAATTCTTCATTGGTAAATACATCACATATGGTATAAAAATGTACCATACAAGGGAAACAAAAGCAAAAATGACCTATTAGGACTTCATCAAGACAAAAAGCCTCTGCACGGCAAAGGTAACAATCAACAAAAGTAAAAGACATGCTATGGAATGGGAGAAGACTTTTGCAAATGACTGCAAATATCTGATAAAGGTTAGTAGGCAAAATCTGTAAAGAACTTATAAAATTCAACATCCAAAAAAGCAAATAATCCAGTGAAGAAATGGGCAAGAGGCATGAATGGACATTTTTCCAAAGAAGACATCCAAATGGCTCAAAGACACATGAAAAGATGCTTGACATCACTCATCATCAGGGAAATACAAATCAAAACCACTTCGTTCATGTCAGAGGAGGGCACTTGTTGGGATGAGCACTGGGTGTTATATGGAAACCAATTTGATAATAAATTTTAAAAAAAAGAAAAAAACAAATAAACTTAAAAAAAAAAGAATGGCTAACATTAACAACACAAGAAACAACACAAGAAACAGTAAGTGCTGGTGAGGATGCGGAAAAAGCAGAACTCTCTTGCACTGTTGGTGGGAATGTGAACTGGTACAGCCACTCTGGAGAACAGTATGGAGATTCCTCCGAAAATTAAAAATAGAACCACCCTACAATCCAGCAACTGCACTACTAAGTATTTACCCAAAGGATACAAAAATAGATTTAAAGGGGGTACATGTATCCCAATGTTTACAGCAGCATTATCAACAATAGCATAACTATGGAAAGAGCCCAAATGTCCATCAACTAATGAACGGATAAAGAAGATGCAGTATGTATACACAATGAAATATTACTCGGCCATCAAAAGGAATGAAATCTTGCTATTTGCAACAATGTGGGTGGAAGTGGAGGGTTTTATGCTAAGTGAAATAAGTCAGGCAGAGAAAGACAAATACCATATGCTTTCACTCCTATGTGGAATTTAAGAAACAGATTAACAGAGGGTAAAGAAGGAAAAATAAGATAAAAACAGAGAGGGAGGCATTCAAAAGGTATACTCTTAAATACAGAAAACTGAAGGTTGCTGGAAGGGTATTGGGTGGGGGATGGGCTAAATGGGTAAAGGCTATTAAAGAGGGCACTTGTGGTTATGAGCACTGGGTGTCATATGTAAAGTGATGAATCACTAAATTCAACTCCTAAAACTAATACAAACTATATGTTAACTAATTTGAATTTAAATAAACTTTTGGAAGCAAAGAAAAAAAATAAATCCAATATGGATTAAAGACTGGAACATAAGACCTGAATCCATAAAGCTCCTAGGAAAAAACAGGTGATAAGATGCTTGACATCATTCACTCTTAGCTATAACTTTTTTGGATCTGACTCCAGAGGAAATGACAAAGACAGCAAAAATTAACAAATGCGACTAATCACACTAAGAAGCTTCTGAAAAGTGAAAAAAGCTATCAACAAAATAAAAAAGGCAATATACTGAATGGGAGAAAATATTTGCAAATGCTATCTGCTAAGAGAGTACTATCTAAAATATATTAAGAATGCATGTACCTCAATACCAGACAATACAAAAACAGAAACAATCTGATTTAACAAATGGGTAGAGGGCCTGAAAAAACATTTTTCCAAAGAAAACATCCAGATGCCTAACAGGCACCAAAAAAAGATGCTCAGACTCACTCATCATCAGGGAAGTGCAAACTGAAACCACAATTAGTTATCACCTCACACTTGTTGGAGTGGCTAAAATCAAAAAAGAGAAGAAGTAACAAGTACTGGCAAGGTGGAAAAAGGGGAACCCTTATGCACTGTTGGTAGGAATGTAAACTGGTGCAGCCACTACAGAAAACAGCATTAAGTTTCATCAAAATATTAAAAATAGAACTGCATGATCCAGTGATTCCCTGAGTATTTCTCCAAAGAAAATGAAAACACTAATTCAAAATGATATACACACTCGTATTCATTGCACCATTATTCACAGTACCCAAGATATTGAAACAGCCAAAGCGCCCATCAACTGACAAGTAGATAAAGAAGATTACACACACACACACACACACACACACACACACACACACACACACACACACTGGAATATTATTCAGCCACGAAAAAGAATTAACTCTTCCCATTTGTGACAATGTAGATGGACCCTAAGGGTATTAAGCTAAGTGAAATACATCAGGCAGAGAAAGACAAATGCCTTAAGATTTCACTTACATTTGGAATCTAAAACACAAAACATATGAACGAATACAATGAAACAAAGCTTGTAGATGCAGAGAAAAGACCAGTTGCTGCCACAAGGCAGGGGACTTGGGGATAGGCAAAATGGGAGAAGGGGTCAAGAGGTATAAACTGCAGCCATAAAATAAATAAATCATGGGAAGGTAATGTACAACATGATGATTACAATCAACATTATTGTCTGGCATATTATGTAACTTCATATAGTGACAGGAAAAATTAGACCTGAGATCACCTTGGAGGGTATACAAGCATCCAATCATTATGGTGCACACCTGAAAATAATGCCAATATATACCTCAATAAAAGACCTGTTACTTGTCACCTGAAAAATTATGTAATTATAAGTTCAAGGGAGTTTTAATGTTACATCGTCTCTACAACAGAAAAATTAAAGACAAAAAAAGAAAAAAATACATATAATTTATAGTGCATCTTTTGGTTAAAATAGTAGTTAAATACTTAAACTGTGAATTTTGACTATAATTATGTACAAAGAAAAATGTAAAAAGGTGCTCAGGTTCAGTGTGTTGTAATTAATATCATTTATATTCCTTTACTATCACTATATTTTTGCCAAATAAATGTATATTAGAAAAAAATGAAAAAAATTATAGTTTACAAGTGACTTTATTCTGTTTAAATTTATTGAGTATGGTCAGCACACAATGTTATGTTAGCTTCAGATGCACAACAGTGATTTCACAAGCTTATACACAATGCTGTGCTCACCCCAAGTGTAGCTACCACCTAAAAGTGACTTTATTCTTAATCCCGTTCACTCTTTATGATGCCATTTTGGGTTTGCTTCTTTGTTTTAACATCATTTTATAAACAATCAGTTTTGTGCTCAAATATTCCTAACACTTCTTTGGTAATTGCACTGACATGAGTCAACGGTATGCTTTTACTGATCTAACGATTGGGCACGGACATTGATTGGGTAAAACAGATACAGTTGGGGCACCTGGGGGGCTCAGTCAGTTAAGCGTCTGACTCTTGGTTTCGGCTCAGGTCATGATTTCAAGGCTTCATGGGTTCGAGCCCCGCATCAGGTTCAGCGCTGCAGCACAGAACCTGCTTGGGATTCTCTCTCTTCCTCTCTTGCTGCCCCTCTCCCACTCATGCTGTCTCTCTCTCTCTCAAAATAAATAAACTTAAAAAAAATCAGATGGGGCTTACTTGTCACAAAAGGGAATCCGTGTAGTCACAGAGTAAACGTCCAAATAACCTGAACCCGAAATCCATACCAGGCAGATGCACCCTAAGGATGAGAATGTATGACAAAGGGTCCTTTTAGAGATTATATAAGCCAAAATATCCTATTTTAAGATCAGTTTTATAAACATAAACTGAATTAAAGCTTCATATAGTTATGTCTGCATATGTAAGGAATATAAATTCATCTAGATCAGGAGTTCCTTATCAAACTCAGTTATATAATATACAGCAAATTCACAGAGGCCATTACATTACAGGAGGAAACATTTCTGCTATCCTTAGCTCCCCCGAGGCTATCTTTAGCCTCGTCCGAAAACTTCCCTGAATTTCATATGCTATGGAATTACATCTAGGATCAATGATCTCTGGATGTCATAAACCAGCCCTGAGACCATATCTGCAGCACATCCTGCATGAGGCTATCTCAGATTTTCCCAAGGTTTTAGCAATATTAGTACTTTCAACTCTTCCTACTTCAATCCCGAGACTTCATGCTTTGAAAGCTTTTCCTCCCAACGAAGTGCTTAGTAATAACTTGCTTTTTAAATTTTCTAACACTCAAATAGAAAAACCAGAGTTTCAAGTAAGCTGATAAAACCAGTTAGCACGCAGTACGTAAAGACCTCCAGGAAAAAAAAAAAAAAAAGAAAAATAAAGAAAAACAAAGAAATGTCAGGTTTCACTTGAGATTTAGCTTTTCAAATAACTAAGCATAACACAAGGGCCACCATTTTTACTTTATCTGCATATCTTCAAAATGTTATTAGAGTATTGTTAGTGAGGTAGACAGTGTGAGGGAAGAGATGCTTAAGTATGTAAATCTGCAAAATCAAAGAGGTTTGAATAATTAATTATAGCAGAGTTGGGTTACCATAAAATGTTTTCCTTTATAATTCTATCTTTCTGTGTGTCCTGATTCAGGCCAGAGGTTTGAATCGGAGTAAGTAAAGAAAAACAGTTGTATGAACGAATATAATTAATTTGCATAAGAAAAACTACATGTGACCTTAACTTACAAATGCAAACAACTAGTAATACAAGGATTCATATAGAGTTATGCTTGTCTCAATAAAAACTCAAAAGACATATTTATATGAGACAAGATTAGCAAATAACATATTCCACAGTCCATTAATTAAACTGGTGTAATCAAGTTGGGAGTGTGGAAAACCAACAATTGAACCTATTTAAGTCTAATTTGACAATGGTGGGGGAAATGTTCTGCACAGTTAAGGATTCTGATTAGAGGAGTTAGGAGAATAAAGTGTTGGAGAAATTGATCTTAGAAGCAATGCTTTTACTTAGTGAAAAGTAGAGAAGTCATCAGGAAAAGAGTTGCAAGAGATAAAGCCCTTGCCTATCTTGTCTGGAAGACCAGGAAGTGACAAGTATTAGAAATTGTGCTGATAAAAAAGGGAGCACTCTAGAAGAGTATTCAGAAAATATGGAAAAATTTACGAAGCTGCCAAGGTTGCCTGGAAACAGACAATATTGAGGCCACAGTGTCAGTTACAAGGTGGAAGAAAAAAATGTATCTGTTGAAATGTTAAAAGTGCTGCCTCAAATTACCTCAAAGTAGGTTTTTTTTCTTTCCTTGCATTATTCTTAGTATAACGTAGGTCTCGTAGGTCTCGTTCTATTTTTTTTGTATTTTGTAATTAAGGCTTGAATATATTTTAATGAATCCTATAACTTGTCTCTTCAGTCAAATGGACATTACACTAGACAAGTTAATTATGAGAGAACTAAAATGCTTCTTCCTGAGACTTACATTCATCAGTGCTTTCTAAAAAATTGGAAAGCAAATTTTCAATATTAATGACATTTCTTTATAAAAGTCTATATTTGCAAATCAGTTTGCAAATGCCGCAAAAGAAACCAATAGACAAAATGTGTGAATGACTGACTTGGTCAAACTGAGCTCCTAGTTGTTTCTCAGATATTAAATTATGATAAGGAAGGGACAAAAGTCAAATAAATCAGCAAATATCTCTTAAATGTTTATTATGTACCAGACACTGTACTAAGCATTAGTAATTTCTACCATGTAGGACATTGAGACAGTAATGACTTGTGTTAAAGCTATATTCCGGAAAAGGTGTTACTTAACTTTGCACTTTCAGGCCTCGGATTAACAACTGCATTGGCAAAGTGGGGTCTGGAGGTACAGATCTAACATCTAAAGTGTTTCTACCTCCACACCAATTTAACTATACTGCACACCTATAGGACTTACAAGACACTGCTAGCACATACCAAAGTTCATGTTACTAATTTTTATAAAAGAAATATCTTCCCATTGTTTGAAAAAAGTGTGAGCATCAAGATGAATGATTTTTAAATAACTTGCTCATGTAATAGATAATAGTATACACTTAACCTTGTATGTGAACTCCAGACTGTGATTTGTTACAGCCAATCAAATATACTGTCTTTGTAACTGTATACAATGGGTGAAAAATATGTGTCACATAATAAATGAGGAATTATTGAATATCTCGAAACAGGTATACTTAAGCTAACTGCCTCTATTTTTCAGCCATTATTTTTTGCTTCGTCTATCTAGGTTCTATTGCTTCTCTGTTCTGGTTTAAAAAAATGCTTTGCAATGGAGTATTTATTTTAATGAATACTAAAATACGCAACATATTGCAACTTCTACCAATGCAATTTTTCATGTTGACTTTTAAAATGAAATGATAATTAAATTATTAACAACGCTTTGCTTTTCTCTTATATGCTCTGCATGATCCTTCCTTTATTTCTCCATGACCATGGAATGAACTCACCTGACAAATACCATAGTGTAGATGCCATACTCTCTATTGGATTCTCATCTGCTTATATAATAATCTGTTTTGTGTGTTCTAATCAAGATGCTTTGATGGAAGGGTTTTTATTATATTCAAATTTGGGGATGAAATTTAAGCTGCAGATTGAATCCTGGCTACAAACAGATACACTGATGAGAGAAAACATAAATGTTAGGATACTTCTTGTTTACCACAATTAAATATTCCCTCTGGCTTTCAACTTGGGTGTTCTCCATTTCCCTTCCAATACTATGTGAGCCCTGCTATTTTATACAAAGAACCCACATACGTCTAGGTAAATATGTCTGAGTATGTGGATTTATCTCTGGTTCCTGCCTGAAACTCCACTAAAATGACAGTGATAGAAATGAAAATTTTATAAGCCCACAAAGAAATTGAGAATGGAAGAGGGGATAACAATGGACAAGATATGTCATCCAATCTTTCAAAGAGGAAAGGAAGATGGAAGAGTTATACCTCATTAAGAGAAGCTGGGAAGCTAAAACCTGAAAGAGAGAGAGAGAGAGAGAGAGAGAGAGAGAGAGAGAGAGAGGAGAGGGGAGAGAGAGGAGAAGTAACAAGTATATCTGTAGAATGCTAAAGGGCATAGGACCTTCACGGTAACAGCTCATGTGAAGGACTGGGGTGAAGCAGTCAGGTGAATATCCCAGCCACTAAACTTTCAGGTGGTAGAGGCTTTTCAGGGAAGAAAACAAACATCAGAGAATTTAAATTCTTGGAGGATGAGAGAGGTACACAACCTAAAACTGGCAGTCGCCTACAGACTAAATATTAAGAAATATAGCTACCACTACCAGCATCTCAGCATACGATTCAAATACCTCAGACAGAAATTAGAGGGTTTCTTTCCTGGAAAAACTGAATATCCACAGAGAAAATATTTACCCATAAGGAAGATGTTCATCCTCTAATTACCATAGAACTATACCCTATAGGCCAAATCTGGCTGGTGGCCTGTTTTTGTATATAACAACTTTTACTGGAAATCAGCCATACTCATTTTTTTGCAATTGTCTATGGCTATTCTCCCATTTCAACAGCAGAATGGAGTGCTTATAACACAGAACATGGACCCCATGAGGCCTAAAATATTACTTTCTGGCCTTTCTCAGAAAAAGTTTGCCAAATGCTCTAGAAAAAAACCTGTGTCAACAATTCCCATGTATAATGAGATAACAATTGTTTTTTTTTTAGTGCCTTAAATGGGAAAGAGATGAACAAGGATCACCATATATTGGAGACAATTTTCTAACAGATGACATGGAGTAAAAAGAAACTATCTGAGGCACCTGGGTGGCTCAGTCAGTTAAGCATCTGACTGTTAATTTCTGCTCAGGCCTGCTTGGGATTCTCTCTCTCCCACTCTCCTGTGCTTCTCTCAAAATAAGTACATAGCTTAAAAAGAAGTTATCCAATGAAAAATAAACAGTTGTAAAAAATATGTAAGAAATATGAGAAGAAAATGAAAATAAAAATTCTCTCAATATAACTTCATGCTACAAAAGGTGGCATTTCAGGGGTGGAATGAGAACAGGAAATTGAGCAAAAGGATGATGAGAAAACAACAAAGAGTGCGAAGAAGTTTCAAACCTGGTGACTAAAAATAAAGCAATAGAAATTGTGCTAGACACTGTTTTCAAATTCCTTTTTCCCTATATTTTCTCTTTTGCTACTTAGGCTAAGATACAGGCAATGGCTAGAGAGGACATAATTTCTCTGTTATTATCCTCTTGACTTTTATCCCCTACCTTTCTCTGTTCACCTGTTACCTTTATCCTGTCTGCAACATAGATCAAGATCCTTATTTTAAGAATTGTACCCGAAAAGATGAAAAAAGCCTCTGCACCTGATGACATCATTGCACTCATTTCTGTTTTGGACTGCCTGGACCCAGACACTTTGGGTCATGAGAGGGAAAAGTCAAAGGAAAAATGGATTTCTAAATGACAGAAAGAGGCTAGAAAATAAGTCGTCCCCCAAAAAGCAAAAGAAAAATATCATGAGATGGAATAGAGGAGGAAAAAGGAGGTAAGAAAATCAGAGGATCAATATAAGAAGTTCAATACCTGTGAAAAAGTTTATGACAAAGAAAGAAATGGGGGAAATGGGAGTGAAATTTAAAAAACGAACCAGGGAACATTCCCAACTGAAGGATATGGTCTTCAAACGAAGTAATTCTTTGAGTGCACAGCAAAATACATGAAAAATTTTCATAATACCAAGAAAAAGAAAAAACGATAATTTTTAAAAATGTTTATTTTAAGAGAGACAGCACAAGTAAGGCAGGCACAGAGAGGGACAGAGAGAATACACCCACAGCAAGTGTTGGTGTAGAGCACTATGTGGGGCTTGAACCCAGAAACCATGAGATCATGACCTGAGCTGAAATCAAGAGTCAGACACTTAACCAACTGAGCCACCTAGGTGCCCCAAAAAAGAAAATTTTAACACTAAGTAAATAGCAGAATAGTAATCATACTGGAAACAGGCTTCTGAAAAAAACACTATCTAAAAAAATATATATGCCATCAAAAATATTGGGAAAAAACCTTATTTTCAACTATGAATTTTACACAAACCAAAACATTCAATCGATATTATGAAATATTTAACAAATGCTGAGCACCTAGTTACTTAAGATAAAGCAATAAGCATATATGTTTTTAAAAACTCTGCTCTCATAAAGATTACATTTTAGGGGGTAGACTGTAGATTTTAATTATAGAAAGAGCCGAAATGTTCATTGACTGATGAATGGATAAAGAAGATGTGGGATTTAAGTGCAGATGTGTGTATTCTTTTTGAGGGATGAGTAATATTCCATTATAATACACACACACACACACACACACACACACACACACAATGGAGCATTAGCCCTCAAAAAGTAAGAAATTTTGCCACTGGCAACGACGTGGATGGAACTGGAGGATATTATGCTAAGCGAAATAAGTCAGGCAAACAAAGACAAATACCATATGATTTCACTCATATGTGGAATTTAAGAAAAAAAAAGATTAACATAGGGGAAGCAAAGGAAAAATAAGATAAAAACAGAGACGGAAGCAAGCCATAATGGAATGGAATATATCCTGCTGCTACATCCAAATGATATAACTGAAAATGCTTTCGAGTTCTCCATGCCTTTCAAAATATAAAGCCTCAAGACAATTATACTGTTGCTTTTTAAAAAATAAATTAACTTTTTATTTTTGATGTCTACTCAGAAATGATATACTGATTACAGAGTAGAAAATTATGGTCAGAAAAACTTTCTCTTATTAGCAAAATATGACTATAAAGCTTTCTTTTAGTGCATTTTTGTTCATGTGTGTAATTAAATAAGAAAGTTATGAGCCCACACTTTCATATGTAACACTCCTACTCAACAGCTGTGAGATGGCAGGCACCTATGGGAATTCCTAGACTTCAAGTTTCTCCTTTTTAAACACAAGTTTATCTTCGTCCTTTTTGGATTCTGTCCATCTCTAAAGGTCAATGATTCCAGCTTCTGTAAGAGAGGCACTGAAATAATCTTGAAGATAAAAATCATGTGTACATGAGGTTAGACTAAGTTGATGAGGCCTCTGTAAGGTTAAGGATGATATCATTAAAGATTTATTTTAATTGTTGAAAGTAAAAACAAATTGAAGTATAAAAGTCACTCAATTCATCTACCCACACCCTCTCCACCAATGCAGAGACTGCCTCCATCTTTCGTTGACAGTTCCTATATACACTTAGAGCTTCCTACCTCAAGTACTTGGGTCTCTGGCCAAGAAGTTTCTCCAAACATTGAAGTGTGGCTGCCAGAGGTGAGAGAGAGTTAATACCTTCAGACGTACCGAGATGGTGAATAAATACCCAAACATCTTTAATTCAGACAATTCTGAAATGTGTTCTATATAAGCACTTAGACAGTTCCAATGGAATTTAAGCATTACTATTCCACAAAAATACACTGTTCGATAATAAGTCATTCAATGGATTTCCTCCTTTGTTTTTCTCCTTTCCCTACTCTCTCTCCGCATTTCTGGGATCACATCCTAAATGAAGTCTTTCCACAAGATTTCATCTCAGAATGTGCTCTGGAAACAAACCCATATAAAATACATAGTCTGAAGGGAAGCCCTGAATTCCTTAAAGTTTATGCACTGTTCAAAAAAGTAATGCTTTAGATTCAAGGCAAGAATCATCAATAGCTTCTAAAACTAGTGTGTGAATGTTTAAGGAGTAACGAAATATTTACATAGTCTCAAACTATCACCTGCAATACAATGTTCAAATACACAAGAGAAAATGGTAACTTCACAGTCAAGAAACATGGCAGACGCCACCTTAACAACAGTAGGCACAATGATGCCCTTCACCAAGAACAGCCATGTTCTAATCTCCAGACCTGTATCTGTTCCTTACATGACAAAAGGGATTTAGGAGATTAAGGTTAAGGAACTGGAGATAGGAGATTATCTTGGATTACCCAGGTACAGCCAATATAATCATACAAATCCTTAAAATTGGAGACTCTTTCCCAGCTGTGGCCAAAGGGAAACAGCAAACACAGAAAAAAGTCAGAGAGATGCAGTGTTGCTGGCTTTGAAGATGGAAGAAGGGGCGGTGAACCAAGGAATGTTTTGCCAGTCTCTAGAAGCTTGAAAAGGCAAGGAAATGAATGCTTCCCTAGAGTGTGCAGAAGAAACACAGCCCTACCAACACTTTCATTTTTGTCAGACCGACTTCTGACACACAGAGCTGTACTATATTTGTGTTGTTTTAAGCCACTAAATTTGTGGTAATTTGTTCAAGCACCAAGAGGAAACAAATGCAATAACTAATTGACCAAAGTTGACAAAAGAAGTCATGGAGAAAATCAACATCATATGAAGCCTGAAGTGATAATATCATGCCTATCGTACTTGTGCCATAAAATGCATAACCTGAACCTCATCACAAGAAAACATAAGACAAAAAAAAACCCTAAGACAAAGTCAAATTGATGGATTTTCCATAAAATAGTTGACCTATACTTGTCAAAAACAATCAAGGTTATAAAAGACAACAAAAGACTGAAACATCTAGATTGAAAGAGATGAAGAAACCTTATAACATTGTGCAACACATGATCCAGGCGTTTATTTTTCCATAAAGGACACTGTAGAAAAAATTGGTAAAATTTAAATAAGGTCTTCAGAGGAGCTAATATTATTGTATAAATGGTAATTTCCTTTTTGATAATTACATTATGGTTATGAGTACCCTTAACTTCTAAATATTTCACTATTTATATGTATTTATGTATTACATGAATGAAGAGAGTACATGCCAATATTTGGAGAATTTAACTGAAGAGTATACAAGAATTCTTTGCAACATTCTGTCAACTTGTTCATATGTCTGAAACTATGTCAAAGTATTTTTAAGATAAAGTTTTAGATATATTAGCTGATTATAAAAATACATAGGATAACATAACATGTAAACTTAGATAATCAAGATGTATTCTATTCTACCTCTAAAAGACAGTGATAATTTTTAATTTTTTTTCAACAGGTATGTATTTAGTACATATTCTGTGCCACATCTACTTCTGTGTTAGAAATTTAATTGTGAAAAAAATTACCAACGTCAGGATTTCCAAAACTTACATGTATGAGATCTTAGATCCAATGGTGTCAGTCAGGTGGGCAAATCATTTGTCTAAGGGAATCATTTTTCAGGTTCTTAATAACATTTTCAGTAGTTTGAAAAAATTTTTCCAATGAAAGGAATTCAAACAATTGCTTTAGCCTTTGCCCCTTGACCCAATTTCCACAATTATGATCTATAATTTGAATCATTCAGAAGATTTCTGGAAATCTGAATATTCATCATTTTTTCAAGTTGATAATATGAGAATATATGCTTTAGTAGGGTATTTTCTTCCTTGCATCAGATTTCTAACCCCAAAACATATTTGTGTTTAATTCTACAATGTGTTTTATACATTCAGAATTTTAAAATTTATTAATATTATTAGTTTAGTGTTGTTACATTTATTATTATTGCTACCTCTGAAAAAATTCTCTTGCCCATCACATATGGTTTAAAAATTAGTCACTTGGCTAAGAAAAAAAATCTAAAGTAAACGTAATTTTAAAATAAGGGTTGGGAGGAAACGGTCATTGCTAGCTATGCAGGAAGAATCCCCAACAAAGGACAGTGATAAAGATGGCTCAAAAAACAAAGTGTAAAACTAAGTATTTTTTAAAGGCCTGAAAAACCACATATGGGTCAAATCGGGTGAACCTCAAGGAGATAATGGAAAGAAAGGAACATGGCTTCTAAAGGAAACAAGAAATGCTAATGCCATTCTTACTTGGTTACTGCCTGGAGTTTAAGTATATACTCTGGACAATAGATGGAGAAGCTGAAACTATTGTACTTAAATCCCAAACACCAAGCACCTAACATCACTAACAGAGTACTTAGATAGGAATGTGTATTTAGGGGCCAATGTGGTAGGGTACTAATTAAGCTTCAGAAATAATTATGCAGTTTTTCAGTGTTGACACATATTATATGCCATTTCTCCATTCACATCTATGTTTCCCACAGGACAGAAACATATCTAAATCCTCTGAGTAACAAAGGAATCATCATCACCATAACCATCATCATTCTCACTAAACTTTTTGGTATTCAAGTGACAGTAACTTTATAAGTACTTTACACAATATCTATCCTAAAGCTGAAGAGAATACAATATTCATTTTAAAAAGAAAAATCTGAAATGACTAGAATTAACTCACTTAGTGAGTGTCAGGGTCAGGATCCAAACATAGGCACCAAAGAAGTATTTTATAGAAGAACTTATTCTCATACACTACACTTCAGTATCAGTATGTTCTGAGGTATTATGAGAAACAAGTCAAGAGAATCTCTGAGCCACTGATCTGAAACCCTGGAATAGCAAGCCTTTAGCCTGTACCTATCTGCGACCTTCAGGTTATGTGAGATTATAAATTTGTTTATTGTCTGTGTTTATTTGCATTCAAAGCAAGGTTTTTATCACCTGCAGCTGAAGAAAATTACTCTTCCTAGATTTCTTTGCTCATACTTCCTTGCCTTCCCTCACTGTCTTCTTTGCAAAGCTGAAAATGTACGTGTGACTTGGACCTCTAGTCAGGGTTACTGAGAAGAATAATTTTTGTCCTTTCTTTACATGTCTCAATTTCTTGGTGTATGAATAGTCCGTAGGAGTATCTTACAGCATTGGAGAAGATCCTTTACTTACTATGGACACCACGCTGCCTATGTGCATTCTGTCTTCAATAGGCTCCACTCTCTAATGCCACATTCACATTGCACTTTCAGGGTTCTCATTTTTCATCTAATTTTATTCTTTGCAATACCATAAGACTTTACAATGTTTTATCATTCTACTAGCAAATCTTGAAAAATAAGAAACTCCTCTAAGATCTATAAAGTTTTAATGCTTTTAAAATTTTTATTTTATTTGGATTTCTTGGCAGACATAATCTTACTGGATTTTGTTTTACGTTTTGGTCTTATTCAGTAATACACATTTGGGTGTAAAGACTCTTCACTGTAACATCCGAGTTAGCAATAGAAACTCACCATACATTTAATTAAAGGATTATAAAAATCTACATACTTTTTATGGGTCACTAACTTCTTCAGTTTCCTCATAAACATATGAAACACTGACAGATCTTTCAAAGAAGGATTTTGTTTGTGAGAGAGAATTTTTTTCCTAAATTTTCAAAACATCTTATAAACATATAATTCTCTGCATTTGGCAAACAAAGTAGAAATATGTGGCTTATTATGCAAATAGCAGTGTCATGCCAGATAATTGCATAACTTTTAAAGCAAAATAACACCACCTACCTACCACTAACACCTTGTAAGTAAATAAAATACATTTTCATACTAAGCATTCAAAAAAGCACTGAAAATTAATATCAAACTATTTATGAAGAAAAGTATGCATTGATAACTTAAGCCCTGAGTATTTAGAAGGCAGTTCTTAAAAAAAAAAAAAAAAGCAACCTTCAAACTATTTTCTGTTTTTCACAGTTTGACAAAGCTAATACTTGACCCAATTCTTCTAAAGTGAACTTTGGTAACACGATTGTTATAAAGTAAGGTTATATCAACTATTTGAAATGCTAAGCTCAAGATCCAAATCCTATTTTAAAGAATTATACTGTGTACCTAGACCAAAGGATATGTACAACTTCTAGCCTTATTTTAAAGGACTGTAGCCATTCTGATCTCCCTGTGAGAGTTGAAAGCATTTATAAGAATGAGAGATGTAAAGTCAGGCTTCCTCAGTTCTTTCCAGAACAGTATGATCTAAGCCAGTGGTTTTCAAAGTGTGGTCCCCAGACAGCATCATCAGCGTTTCCTAGAAACTTGTTAGAAATGGAAATTCTCTGACCCCCCTCTCAAAGTTACTGAATTAGCAACTCTGAGGGATGGAGCCCAGCAACCTGTAGTTTAACAAGCCCTCCAGGGGATTCTGATGTTCCTTCAAGTTTGAGGACCTCTGTTATGAGACAACTTAATTAGTTGCGGTCTGTTGTCTTGACTTCCAAATTTATTTAACTCTGAAAAGCTGTTACTAATCTGCTATCTTCATTCAACCTGAGGTTTTGCTGACTATGCAAAGTTTATTTTCTTTGTTTCCTTAGTAGATACCATCCCTATCCTTAATTACTAGTATTATTTAATTATTTTTAATTGCAAGAATCAGTCTCAAATTTTCCTTCTAGAACCTTTATGTTATCCATATGCCATACGTTCACTCATGTGTCTAAATAAATGGCATATGCACACAGTGGATCCATCTGCTTTTCCTACCTATTGTGCATTTATTAAAAGCAAGTTTATTTGCCATTTATCTATGAGAACTAGCTCGAAACTGAATTGCAATGCAAAGGTTACTTTTATCTTACTTCTCACCATATTCCTAATAGCTTAACAGTAAGTCTGAAGTGATGTTACCATTTTCTGAATCTCTGCCAGGATGCCCACTTCAGCTCCAAGCAGTAAATTCTTTTTATCAGGTTTTGCTTCTTGATTTCACTCTACAATGGGCTGCATCCTGAGAGTTCCACATATTTTCATTGAATTACCAGCTTTAACATTATACAGGCATCGATTTTACTTTTCCCAGAATGATTTGATCATACTAACAATTTATGAGTGTGAAATTGAGGACAAATAGCCCCTTGAAGCAGCAAATTAATAGAATCATACCTCTTCAATTTAGGCATGTTTATTTTTTAAGAGAGCTCAAAATCAAGATATGTATAGATTCACTATGTTAATGCACTTTACTTCCTATTGCAGACTTCCACTTCCATAAACCATTACATACTAGTCAGTGGTGCCACATACTTTAAAACAAGATTCTGCATATTTTCTTTCATCTTCATATCCTTAATAAAGAGTGTTCGGAAGATTACTGAACATGGTATCCAAATATCGAATTGTTACTCCATGTAATACACACACACACACACACACACACACACACACACACCCTGGTGGCCAATGCTGTTACCATTCTGCGAATGAGGAAAACAAAGTCTCAGAGAGATTATGTGATAGCTCAAGGTCACAGCTACTACTGAATTGAAAAATGTAGAAATTTTTCTCAAAATGACCTCTTAAAACTATGGAATAAACTTATGCTCTAGATCAGGGAGCAGCAATTTTTTCTATAAAGGGCTGGAGGGTAAATATTTTAGGCTTTGTGGCCCATGTGATCTCTGTTGTAAGTGTTCACCTCTACCATTGTGGTGTGAAAGTAGTCATACACACGTAAATTAATGGGCATGGCTGTGTACCATGAAACTTTATTTACACAAATAGTGGACCAAAAAAGACCTGTAGGCCAAGAGTTTGCCTACTTTCATTCTAGAGTCCTTGCTTCTCAAGTTTTTACATGTATACTAACCTCCTTGGGGATCCTGTTACAAGGCATATTCTGATTCACTAGATCTGAGTTGAGGCCCAAATTCTGGTCCCAGCTCATACTGGATACTGCTGGTCTGCAATACTGTTATTTGAGTAGCAAAGTTAAGGCTTTAGAAAGTACTGTATTTGGGGATTACTTTCTCTTATATAACATAGTCATGATCGAAGAGGACGAATTAGCCTGAAACTACCTTGGTAACAACTCCTTCAGGACATTAAATTTTTTTTTAATGTTTTGTCTATTTTTGAGAGCAGGAGAGACAAAGCATGAGCAGGGGAGGGGCAGAGAGAGAGGGAGACACAAAATCCGATGCAGGCTCCAGGCTCTGAGCTGTCAGCACAGAGCCCGACATGGGGCTTGAACTCACAGACGGTGAGATCATGACCTGAGCTGAAGTTGGACGCTTAACCAACTGAGCCACCCAGGCGTCCCTGGACATTAAAATTTTTGAACAGATTTAGTATTTATTAGGGTATAACCTCACAAGAACAGTTATTGGGTATGTTTGTAAATAATCATTTTATAACTCACTTTTTAAAGCCCTACAAAAGTGCTTGTGAAGATCACAAGTGTAGATTTACAGGATAAATAAATTGAAACTCTATTAAAGTTGTTGCAATGGATACTTAGGCCAAGGAATAGAAATTCTGGTGACAATATAACTCATTGAAAATCTCAGAAGCAAAGATGGCAAGAAATGGAAAATGGATGACTCCAAAAAGGATTGTAATAAAGCTGTAGATAGCCTTTCAGTTACTTCTTGAAAAACAAACCGTCTCTAAATTTAGTAGGTTGAAACACAACTCTTTTTATTTGCTCCGGATTCTGCAGTTTGTGCCGGTTTGTTGGGGATGGCTTGTCTCAGCTCCATGTAGCATTTCCTGGAGTTGCCAAGCACCTGGAAGCTTGGTTGTGGCTCTTCCATCTAAGATAATCTCTCAGCTTTATCATTCAATAGTTGGGGGCAGGGCATTTGGCTTCAGAGAGTGAATTGTCCAATAGGATAAGCCTAAATATTCAAGCATTTATCAAGCCTTCACCTCCCTCACACTTGCTAAAGCTCCATTAGGAGTGACAAGGCAAGCGACAAGGCCAAGCCTAGAGGAAAATGATACTACATAAAGGCAAATGGCATGGTATGTCAGGGGTCACAAATGTTAAGTCTACCACTGCTAATGATGGCTAAAATGTATGTGAATAGTTGAAATAAATTTCTTTTATGAAATATGTATAAGGAAAAAACCCTCCAATATATCTAAATCAGTATTATTTTTGTAACATGCATTTAAATATATAATAGAATTATTTAAATATGTCAAGTACAGACTTGACAATTTCGTCTACAAATTAGTATATTCACATTTTTACAAACTTAAAGCATATTCATGTTGGAACAATTGGGGGACTGATTAAGACACAGAATTCCTTTCTAGACTGAGCTTTGTTGTTTAATACAACCTACTGACCTTTTGTTACCTCATTTCTAAATAGGGATTAAATTGTACTGAGATGGTGGTAGGGATTAGGAGAAAACAGGTATAGGAACTAGTATAGGAATAGCTTATATTAACTCATTGCTTGTAGATGAAGATAGAAGTAGGTCTTAGAGTTGAACAAAGTACTCATTTTTATTTTTTTTTTTACTTTGTGTTTCCATTTCTCCATGCTATAAACTAGTCAATTAAGGTAACTTCACTGAGTATGAATGATTGTGTTAAGAAATGGAATAATATTTGCAAATGTTATTTACTTTTGCAAAGGGCTATGCAAAAGTAAATCATTATTATGTAACTTTGGGAAAATGTTTACAACACCTTTGGTTTAGCCTCGAGTATAATCATACCATGGCCTTTTAGGGCAGGGATGGTCACATTCATCTTCTCCTTAATAAAACATCTGTCAGGGCAGGTAGTCCCTATTTATCTGCTAGAATGAAAATAGATACCACAAAACTTAACAATACCATAGAATCGTTTTCCTGTTTCTAGAAGACACACATGATTTTTGTGTTCTCACTGAAGTATAATTTAGAATTACAAACACGAAGAAAATGTTAAAGAGTATTTCTATACTAGAATTTCCTTTTAAATGCCTAATAGCTTATATTAACTCATTGCTTGTAGAATAATTTAATTAACTAAGTAATAAATAAGCATTAGTACTGACAAGAGAATCATGAGGACATTGATATCTGTAAGGATTTTTTAAAAATTTACCTTCAAGGTTCTCATGCACTTCTTAACCAAATTAGGTGGCGGGATGCTGTCAAATAATCTTGTAAACAATCATCCCATTAACTTACCCTTAACTCAATTATACCTGCATTATTACTGAATACTGAAAAGACCTCTTTTGCTGTTGGTAATAAAAGAGGCGAGCTTTTAATTTGAAATACAATGGAGTTGATTTTTCAGGAGTAGGTAAATATGAAATGAAACTTATTTTTGTATTAAATTTTTTGAAGGGACATGCACACATGAACAACATACATTCCATATCAAATACCTCAAATTAAGAGGTAAAGAATTTTTTTTATCTTTTTAGTTTGTTTTCCAGCACTTCTTCTCTTCCCTAGACATATTCATTATTCATGTATCAACTTGCCACTTCCTTAAATTTCTCATATACCATTTGTTGTTATTTTTCCTCCTCTGTTCAATATTTCTTATTGATCCTTAATACTTGCACATGAATTCCATGTGTAGGTTTAACTAGTAACCACTTCTCAGAATAAAAAGATTCAAAAATATTAAAACAGTGAAACTAGTTAATAACAACAGGTTAGTAATATCCTAATTGTATTAACATAATACTATGTCTTTTCTCTTATATTTTTATTTTTTAAAAATTTAAATCCAAGTTAGTTAACATATAGTGTAATAATAATTTCAGTAATAGATTTTAGTGATTCATCACTTACATATAACACCCAGCGTTCATCCCAACAAGGATCCTCCTTAATGCCTCTCATTCCTTTAGCCTTTCTCCCAACCCAACAACCCACAAACAATGCTCAGTTTGTTCTATTTTACGAGTCTCTTATGATTTCTCTCCATCTCTGTTTTTATATTATTTTTGCTTCCCTTCTCTTAGGTTCATCTGTTTTGTTTTTTAAATTCTACATACGAGTGAAATCATATGGTATTTGTCTTTCTCTGACTTATTTCGCTTAGCATATAGCTCTTTTTTTAACTTTTTGAGGAACCTCCATACTCTTTTCCAGAGTGGCTGCATCAGTTTGCATTGCCACCAGTAATGCAAAAGGGTTCCTCTTCCCTGCATCCTTGCCAACATCGGTTGTTTCCTGAGTTGTTCATTTTAGCCATTCTGACAGGTGTGAAGTGGTATCTCATTGAGGGTTTTGTATTCCTCCGATGATGAGGGAAGTTGAGCATTTTTTTTTTTTTTGTATGTCTGTTCACAATCTGGATGTCTTCTTTCAAAAAGTGTCTACTCATGTCTTCTGCCCATTTCTTCACTGGACTGTTTTGTGGGGTGTTGAGTTTGATAAGTTCTTCATAGATTTTGGATACTAACTCCTTTTCTATCATTCACAAATATCTTTCCCTAGTCTGTTAGTTACCTTTTAGTTTTGCTGATTGTTTCCTTTACTGTGCAAAAGCTTTTTATCTTGATGAGGTCCCAATAGTTCATTCTGCTTTTGTTTCCCTTGCCTCTGTAGACAGGTCAAGTAAGAAGTTGCTGTGACTGAGGTCAAAGGGGTTGCTGCCTGTTTTCTCCTCTAAGATTTTGATGGCTTCCTGTCTCACACTTAGGTCTTTCATCCATTTTGAGTTTATTTTTGTGTATGGTGTAAGAGAGTGGTCCATGTTCATTCTTCTGCATGTCGCTGTCCAGTTTTCCCACCACCATTTGCTAAAAAGACCGTCCTTTTTCCATTGTTCTTTCCTGCTTTGTCAAAGATTAGCTGGCCATATGTTTGTGGGTCCATTTCTGGATTCTCTATTCTGTTCCACTGATCTATTTGTCTGTTTTTTTTGCCAGTACCATACTGTCTTGATGACTACAGCTTTGTAATCCAGGTTCAAATCCAGAATTGTGATGCCTCCAGCTTTGGTTTTCTTTCTCAGGATCGCTTTGGCTATTCAGGGTCTTTTCTGGTTCTGTACAAATTTTAGGATTGTTTGTTCTAGCTCTGCGAAGAATGCTAGTATTATTTTGATAGAAATTGCATTGAATATGTGGATTGCTTTGGGTAGTGTTAAAATTTTAAGAATATTTGTTCTTCCAATCCATGAGCATGAAATGTTTTTCCATTTTTTTAATGACTTCTTCAATTGCTTTCATAAGCTTTCTGTAGTTTTCAGTATATAGGTTTATTCCTAGGAATTTTATGGTTTTTGGTGCAATTATAAATGGGACTGATTTCTTTATTTATCTTTCTGCTGCTTCATTATCAGTGTATAGAAATGCAAAGGATTTCTGTACATTGATTTTGTATCCCGCGACTTGGCTGAATTCATGTAATCACTTTAGGAGTTTTTTGGTAGAGTCTTTTAAGGTTTCCATGTAGAGTATCATGTCATCTGTGAAGAGTGAAAGTTTGACTTCCTACTTGCTGATTTGGAGGTCTTTTATATCTTTGTGTTGTCTGACTGCTGAGGCCAGGACTACCAACACTATGTTGAATAACAGTGGCAAAAGTGGACATCTGTGTCAGGTTCCTGACATTAAAGGGAAAGATCCAAGTTTCTCCCCATGGAGGATGATATTAGCGGTGGCTTTTTCACATACGGCCTTTATGATCATGAGGTATGATCCATTTGGCCCTACTTTCTTGAGGGTTTTTATCAAGAAAGGATGCTGTATTTTGTCAAATGCTTTCTTAGCATCTATTGAAAGGATCATGTGGTTACTATCCTTTCTTTTATTAATGTGATGTATCACATTGATTGATTTGTAGATATTAAACCAGCTCTGCATCCCAGGAAGAAATCTCCCCTGATCATGGTGAATAATTCTTTAATCTTTTAATGTTGGATACAGGTGGCTAGTATCTTGTTGAGAATTTTTGCATCGATGTTCATCAAGAAAATTGGTATGTAGTTCTTTTTAGTGGGTCTTTGTCTGCATTAAGAAGCAAGGTAAAGGCTAGCCTCATAGAATGAGTTTGGAAAATTTTCTTTTATATTTTTTGGAACAGCTTCGAAAGAATAGGTGTTAACTCTTCTTTAAAAGTTTAGTAGAATTTCCCCTGGAATTCTACTCTTGTTTGTTGGGAGATTTTTTGATTATTGATTTAATTTCTTTACTGGTTATGGGCCTATTCAAATTTTCTATTTCTTCCTGTTTCAGTTTTGGTAGTTTGCCTGTTTCTTGTAATTTGTCCATTTCTTCCAGATTGTCCAATTTTTTGGCATCTAATTGCTCATAATGTTCTCTTATTATTGTTTGTATTTCTGCAGTATTGTTTGTGATCTCTCCTCTTCCAATCATGATTTTATTTATTTGGGTCCTTTCCATTTTCCTTATGATCTATCTGGCCAAGGGTTTATCAATTTTTTTTAACCCTTTCAAAGAATCAACTCCTGGTTTCATTAATCTGATCTACTTTTTTTTAATTTCAATAGCATTGATTTCTGCTCTTATCTTTATTATTTCCCATCTTCTGGTTTTTGACTTTCTTTGCTGTTCTTTTTCATCTCTTTAAGGTGTAAGGTTAGGTTGTCTATCTGAGACCTTTCTTCCTTCTTTAGGAACACATGGATTGCTATATACTATCCTCTTAGAATCCTTTGCTGCATCCCAGAGGTTTTGGGCTGCCGTGTTTTCTTTTTCACTGGCTTCCGTGTACTTTTTGATTTCCTGTTCAATTTTTTGGTTAACCCATTCATTCCTTAGTAGGATGTTCTTTAATCTCCAAGAATTCATGGTCTTTCCAAATTTTTGCTTATGGTTGATTTCAAGTTTCATAGCATTGTGGTCTGAAAATATGCATGGTATGATCTCGATCTTCTTGTACTTACTGAGGGCTGATTTGTGACCCAGTATGTCATCTATTTCAGAGATTGTTCCATGTGCACTTGAGAAGAATGTGTATTCTTCTGCTTTAGGATGAAATGTTCTGAATATATCTGTTAAGTCCATCCAGTCCAGTGTGTCATTCAAAGACATTGTTTCCTTGTTGATTTTCTGCTTACATATTCCAGTGCTCTAAGTGGGGTGTTGAAGTCCCAGTGTTATGGTATTATCAATGAGTTTATGTTTCTGATTAAGTGATTTATATATTTGGGTGTTTCACATTGGGAGCTTAAATATTTACAACAGTTAGATCTTTTTGGTGGATAGAGCCATTAAAATATAATTCCCTTCTTTGTCTCATTACGGTCTTTATCTTAAAATCTAATTTGTCTGATAAAGTATGGCTCCTCCAGCTCTCTTTTGATGACCACTACCATAATAGATGGTTCTTCATCCCCTTACTTTCAATCTACAGGTGTCCTTAGGTCTAAAATGAGTCTCTTGTAAGCAGCATATAGATGGGTTTTCTTTTCTTATCTATTCTGATACCATATGTCTTTTCATTGCAGCATTTAGTCCATTGACATTTAGAATGAGTATTGAAAGATATGAATTTAGTAATATTGTGTTGCCTGTTGAGTTGGTATTTCTGGTAATATTCTCTGCTCCTTCCTAGTCTTTGTTGCTTTTAATCTTTTTTGTTTTGTTTTGTCTTTTCTCCACTCATAGGGTCCCCCTTAATATTTCTTGCAGGGCTGGTTTAGTGGTCATGAACTCCTTTAGTTTTTGTTTGTCTGAGAAACTTGTTATCTCTCCTATTTCAAGTAACAGCCTTGCTGGATTAAGAATTCTTGGCTGCTTATTTTTTCGATTCCGCACATTAAATTTATCCTGCCACTCCTTTTTGGCCTGCCAAGTTTCTGTGGATAGGTTTGCTGCAAACCTGATCAGTTTTCCCTGATAGGTTAAGGACTTTTTCCCCCCTTGCTGCTTTCATAATCTTTTGTCTATGTGTTTTGTGAATTTGACTGTGATATGCCTTGGTGATGGTCAGTTTCTGTTGCATATAATGGAAGTTCTCTGTGCTCCCTGGATTTTGATGTGTGCGTCCTTCATCAGATTCGGAAAGTTTTCTGCTGTAATTTGGTCACAGAAACCTTCTGCCCCTTTTTCTTGCTCTTCATCTTCTGGGACTCCTATGATTAGGATGTTATTCTTTTTTAATAAGTCAGTGAGTTCTCTAAGTCTGTATTAAGATCTTGTGCCTTTGTTTCCCTTTTTTTCTGCTTCATTTTTCTCCATAATTTTATCTTGTACATCACTCATGTGTTGTTCTGCTTCGTCCATCCTTGCTGTTGTAGGATTCATTTGAGATTGCATAGCACTTATAGCATTTTTAATTTTGATCTGACTAGATTTTATTTCTTTTCTCTCCACATTAAGGGATTTCATGCTTTTTCAATTCCAGCTAGTATTCTCATTATTGTGGTTCTAAATTACAGTTCAGACATCTTGCTTATATCTGGGTTAAGTCCCTGGCTATAATTTCTTCCTGTTCTTTCTTTTGGGGTGAATTTCTTCATTTTGTAATTTTTGAAGAAGAAACAAAAAATAAAAATTAAAAAATTAAAAACAAAACAAAGAAATCAAGTAAAGGAAGCTAGATCCTAGGTGTGTTTTGGTCTTCTTGTTGAAAGAAGCTTGATAGAATACAGAATAAAAGGGAAAGAAAAGAAAGAAAAAGAAGAAACTTTAAAAATTATAGAATAAAATTAAATGAAATAGAATAAAAATTTTAAAAAGAAAAATTAAATAAAAAAAACAATAAAAATAAATTATTCTCTTTTTATATCCAAGAATGAGGAAGAAAAGAAAGAAAGAAAAAGAAAAAATATAAAAATTTAAGCAAAAACAGGAGCAAGATGAAGAAGATGAAATGAACCAGCAAACAAAATGGAACCCAAATGAAGTTACCCCTAGAACTGAAACTGTGAAGCCTTCTATAGTCCGTAGACTAAGCAGGAGTAACTTGTCCTGGTCTTCTAAGGGATGTGCTGGGAGGGTGCAGTTGGGTAGGACTTGGTTGAATGGCTCCATTCTCCACTAGGTGGGGCTGCTTAGCTTACTGGGATTATGCACAGGCTCGCGCAAAGGAAAGGCGGAAATGGCTTCACCCAGCTCCCTAGTGTCTGGCACAGGAACGTCACGCTCACAATCAAGCATCCCTCCTTTGTCTCAGGCCTCTGTCAACTCCTTGCCCCTACCCCATACCTGTCCAAGTTGTCTGCTTGCCAGGTAGCACCTCCCTTCAGAGTTTTATCTCAGATGGGGTTGTGTTTCAAAACCCCACACTTCAAAGACCCCTGCAGCTTGCCGACACTCTAGGGGAGGGTCTTGCTGAGCAATGACCAGTGCCAGCCTACCCCAGAAAATGTTCGTGATCACACAGCAGCAGAGGTTCAGAGATTTTGGCAAATCAGAACACACAGCCAGCAGTAGGTTTTGCCACATTCTTTGTCCCAATACCAGCAAACGTGGCTTCTCCCTGGGGTCCGCTGGCACTTTTGTCTGTGGGGAGGCCACATGGCCTCTACCAAATACACTCCAAGCACGGGAACTGCTTCTCCCCATGTGGCACATGAACCCCTCAGACTGTGTTGCCTGTTCCTGGAGATTCACCCTGCCTCCTCACCAGAGGATAACTAGGTACTGAGCTCTGAAACTTCAGATTTTGCACTCCACTGTTTATAGAATTCTGGTGGTATTGAAGTACTCTCCTTTCTTCCTATCAATGGTTTTGGGTAACAGATTTAGTTTTCAATCCCCTGCGAGTGTTTTCACGCTTTATCTTTCTCTCTAGCTACTTTTGGGGAATGATTTTTTTGGACAATCTCAATGTGCTACACTCTCTCTCTTTCTCTGTCCTCTCTCTGCAAAAACAGCTCCCTACTCTGAGCGACTTTTCCCTCCCCCAGTTCACCTCTCTGCACCATGTACCTGTGAATTCTATGGCCCAAGTTATGCAGATTGTTGTGTTAATCCTCAAATCAATTTCCTAGGTGTTCAAAATGGTTTGGTGCTGATCTATATGTGTTTCATGGATGAGAGAAGCTCAGGGTCCCCATGGTGCTCTGCCATCTTAACTTCCTCCACCCTATTTTTATTTTTAAATAAAATTTAATTATTTCCTTTAAGGGTAAGCAAATTGAATACAAAAGAAAACCTACTTCACATCAAATAAATGATTCTTCTCTGTGAGTTATCATACCCTAAGAGAGTCCTCTAAACTTAATACATTGTAGGAAACAGAAAGAGGCTAAAATCATTATTTTTTTAAACATGTCTCAAATAAGATAACGATGATCAACCACCTGCTTTCTAAGATAAGAATACTAGTGCTCACTTTTTTCCACACATTCAGTGATCATATTGTCTGACCAAGATTTATAACTTTTACGTTCTATTCTATGACTCCAATAACTATTTGGTGTTAATTCTATTATAGAGTGATTCTATCATTTTTATCTGTTTTATTCATTTTTTTCAGGGATTTCAATCTTTTTTAAAACTTTAGATTTCAATCATGTAATGAAATCTAAATTAACTTTCTCCTAAACACAAAACACAAAGTCTTATGGGTATTCTCCCTCAGTTCTTTTATAATTAAAATGGCTGTTTGCTACTGCAACAGTCCTATGTCTGGCGATCCTTTTTTCAGTTAAATTTTCCTTCAAAAATATCTGGCCATTAGTCTGGATTTTTTTTCTTCAAGGTGATTTAATTTTTCTGTCTGGATGACTAAAGAACTTTTTTTTATACCTCCACTTCAATAATTTAATCATGAGATCTCAGTGTTTCTTGGAATATAGTGCTTTTCCCAAACACTTTAGACTGTTTTTTGATTTCAGAAACATTTTTGTATGATTAACTCCTTGTTAATTTGAATACTCTATTCAATCATTTTTACTTTGAATCGTAGTTATCTACATTCTACATTTAATAGTTTTTTCTAATGGTTTTAGTCCCTTTGTTTTTAGTTTTATCTGCATTGACCATGACTGTATCAGCTATCTCTCTAGGTTAGAAATTCCATTTTCTGTCATTTTGATTCTGTACCCTCAGTTTATTTATTCTTAATTTATTCATTCTGAATGGTATTTGTTTTGTCCTCAGTATGTTATTTCTTATGATCTACAATCCCCATTTTAATCTCATATTAATCATTTCATCTTTGAGCTCTTGCCTTACTGAATACATATGTTGTATTATAGTGCAAAGAACATGGGGGGAATTATCTTCTCTCCCTTGGGTTATGTTTTATTCTAAACTGAGTTATTTACATTTTGCATTACCTGCCTGCCTTCCTACCTTTCTTCCTTCCTTTTCTTTCCTTCTTTTGTCAATAGTTACCATGCTGTTTCTTTTCATCTTGTTGGTGCTTTAGGATCCTCTAGATCTGTTTTTTCAGGTACCGTGTAGAGACTGTTTAGCTTCATTCGACCATACCAGAGACATGTGTGTTTCACTCTGAGCTGCACATATTATTTGACCCCTCATCACCTTCTTCTCCCAAAACTTGAGATTGCAGAAGGGGAGAAGACAGTTTAGACAGGGATTTGTCTTTGTAAAAATTTCTTAGACTCAGGTGCATGCTTGTGAAAGTGTATTAAATGCCTTGTTAAGTTTCACTCCTTTTAGTTGGAGAGTAGTATATACCACTGACATAGAGGAATAAGCCTGTCAAAGATAAACAAAGCCAGACCTTTGTTAAAGCAATGAAACCCTATTTAGTAACTTCTCACAGTAAGGGACTGAGCAGGGTTCAGTTTTAATTTTCACGGAGGTTACTGGGTGTTTTAAAGGGAAGGGGAGGGAGGGGAAAGGGGAGCACAGAGGATAGAGGTTATGAGGGATGGCTCAAATAGACTCCAGGAAGTGAAAATTACAAAGGGTTGGTCAGGGTAAATGTGATTAGACCAGCTGTGTCTGCAAGCTGGCTGATTATCAAAGTTAGGATTCTATCCTCCCACAGAGACTGGGAGACAGAGGCTCTATCCTTGCTGATGGTTGCATTTCAAAGAAATGGCTTTCAGGTCCTAGAAAAAAAAAACATTTCTTACTTATAGAAGACACATACACTTTACAAAGAGATAGAAGTGTTCCAGTCCAGCATGTCAATGCAGGAAGACCCTGATTTGACCTCCTCATGGAATACAACAAATTACACCTATTTATAGAGCACTTCCTCTTGAAGACTGAACAGATTCTGCACAACACAAGATAGAACAACAAAAGAGAACAGCGAGAGAGGCAGAGACATGGCAACAAAGAGAACACCCACACCTGATCCTGCAGACTGCAATGGGGAGGGATTGTGTTGAGGGACTGGGAGAAGATTCCTCTGTTCTCAGGCACAAAAAAGAAGAGCCATGATTTAAAAGACCAACTAGTATACAAAAGAGCCAGGTCTAGAACTCCACCAATTGTAGAAGATGAGCCAGATTTCTCTCTGGGTCAGAGGGACTAAAGAGTGACAGGGTTTATGCTGCCCCTCCACCTTGAAAATTGAGACAAGAGTGGGATGCAGATATCACAGCCAGCTTGCTCCATCAGGGAGCTCAAGTGCCCTAACCTACACCAGCCTCAGACACAATGGGACACAGAAAAGAAGCCTTGGCTTTCAAAGTTCAACTAGCATATGAAGGAACCAGCTCTAGAACTCCTCCAAACTAGTGGAGAGCAAAGATCTGATAAAACACTCCAATGGCAAGGGCTGGTGGATACCATCTACCTCCCGCTACACCTTAATAACATGAATGAGAGCAGAGCCTCCATGCCCTAACCCACCTTCTGCCTCAACTTGCATGAAGTTCCCTAGCTACACATATCAGCTCCAGAAACCCTAGAGCACAGAAAACAAAGCCTCAGTTGAAAAGAACAACTAGCATAAAGAAGACCAGCCCTGAAACTCTGCCAAACAAGGAGCGAGCTACTCGAACTCTCTCCTTGTGGGAGTAACTGATGGACAGGGTCAATGTTTTCTCCACCTTGAAAGCACAGATCGGTGTGTGGTCTGAACACCCTAAAGAGCCTGACACCTCAGTGAACCCCAGGCCCCTAGCCCACACTAGCCCCAGCCATCCCACCAAGGTGGCCACAGGGCAATGCATACTGGGATAACCCTGGTAAGCACTCACTATAGCTCTAACTTTCTTGCCAAGGCGACACAGAAGCAAAACACACCAGAACGCCCACACTGCCTTGCCTTCAGATGGCTTGCTAGAGTAACCCAGGTGCAGAGTACTCCAAGGACCTCCCAGCTGAGGTCTGGGAGGAATAAACTGATGGTTACCAGAAGGGAGGTGAGGGGGATGGGTTAAACAGGTGTTGGGAATTAAAGAGTGTACTTGTGATGAGCGCTGGGTCATGTAGGGAAGTGTTGAATATTGTACACATGAAACTAATATTACATTGTATGTTAACTGGAATTTAAATAAAAACTTAAAAAATAAAAGTAGAATCAAGAAAGAAAAAAATATCTTTCAGAATTGAAGGAAAGATAAAGGGTTTCCCAGATAAACTTAAGTAAAAGAAGTGATTACCACTAAACCAGTCTTACAAGAAATGTTATTAAGGACATAATATATAAGTGGAAAAAATGGTCATAATTAGGCATAAAAATATAAATAAAAAGATGTGAAAGACAATAGCATATACATAAAACATGGACAAGGGAGGAAAAAAGTTTTTTTTTAATGTGTTGGAATTTAAACAACCATCAACTTCATTAGGACTGCTATATACTGAGGGTGTTATATATGGAAGTCCTGTTAACCCACAAACCCAAAATGTGTAACAGATACACAAAACAGAGAAAATAATTCAAGCAGAATTCTGGAGCTCATCAGAAAGAAAGAAAGAGGAGAAGAAAGGAGCAGACAAGTACCAAAAAAGCCAGAAAGATATTAATAAGTACATGCCTATCAATATTTATTTTAAATATAAATAGCTTAAATGATCTCTTCAAAACACATGAAGTAGTGAAACATCTAAAAAAGACCCATCTGTATAATACCTACAAGAGACTCACCTCTGATCTAAAGACACTTACAGCATGATAGTGAAAGGATAAAAGATTTACCATTCAAATGGTAGCAAAAAAAAAAAAAAAACAAAAACAAAAAACAAAAAACAAAAAACCAGGGTGGCAATACTGAGTCACAATACACATTAAAACAAAACCCATAATAAGAGACAAAGAAAGGCATTACATAATGATAAAGGGATCAATCCAACAAGATGATACAACAATTGTAAATATTTATACACCAAATATAGGAGCATGTAAATACATAAATTATTAACAAAAAAAGAGGAAGACATTGAAAGTAATAAAATAATAGAGGAATTTAACACACCATTTACACCAATAGATAGACCATTAAAACATAAAATCAACAAGGAAACAGTGGCTCTGAATTACACATTAGACCAAATGAACCTAAGAGATATATTCAGAACATACCATCCACAAACAGTAGAATATACATCCCTTTCAAGCAGACATAGAACATTCTCCAGAAAAGATTACGTGTTAGGCCACAAAAGAAGTCTCAATAAATTCAAAAAGAATGAAATCATATCATGCATCTTTTCCAACTATAATGGTATGAAACTAGAAATTAATCACAAGAAAAAATCTGGAAAAAAAAACACAAATACATAGAGGCTAAATTACATGCCACTAAACAATGGATGAGTCAACAAAGAAATCAAAGAGGAAATGAAAACATACATGGAGAAAAATTAAATTGAAAACACAATGGTCCACAATTTGGGGGATTCAGTAAAAGCAGTTTTAAAAGGAAAATATAAAGAAATGCAGGTCAGAAAAAGAGGAATAAAGAAAGCCCCAAGTGAGGAAAAGGAAGAAAATAATAAAGATCACAGCAGAAGTAAGTTACAAAATATACATATTTCTGCTCTGATCTTTATTATATATGTATGTATGTATGTACATAAATATACATGATAAAACCAAGATCTTGTTCTTTGAAAAGATAAAAGTGATAAACTTTTAGCCAGACTCATCAAGAAAAAAGACAAAGGACACAAATAATTAAAGTCATAAACAAAAGAGAAGAATTAACAAGAGACACCAAAGAAATACAAAGGATTATAAGAGAATACTATGAAAAATTATATATCAACAAAATGGACAATCTAGAAGAAATTGATAAATTCCTATAAACATACAATATTCAAAAACTGAACCAGGAAAAATCAGAAAATCTGAACAAACCTATTACTAATAACAAAACCAAATCAGTAATCAGAAAGCTAACAAAAATTTCTTTCAAGTCTATGACCAAATGGATTCATGGGTGAACTCTAACAAACATTTTTAAGAATTAACACTTAATCTCAAAGTATTTTAAAAAATAGAAGAGGAATGAGAGCTTCTGTGTACCTTTTATGAGGCCAGCATTAGCCTGATACCTAAACCAGACAACCACAAAAACTTATAAGAAAACCAAAGCCAATATCCCTGATAAACACAGTTACAAAGACGTTCAACAAAATATTAGCAAACTATATTTAACAATACATGAAAAGGATCATTCACCACAATCAAGGGGGGGTTTATTCTGGATATGCAAGGATGGTTCAATATTCGCCAATCAATGAATGTAATACACTGCATCAACAAAACAAAGGATAAAATTTGACAAAATTCAACATCTGTTCATAATAAAATTCTCAACAAAGTAGGTTTAGAGAGACCATAACTCAACATAATAAAATCCCATTATGAAAAACTTCCAGCTAACATCATACTCAACAGTGAAACACTCAGAGTTTTTCCTCTATGATCGTAAACAAGACCAAGATATACACTCTCACCACTTTTATCCAACCCAGTACTGAAAGTCCTAGCCACAGCAATCAAACCAAACAAAGAAATAAGAGACACTTGTATTGGTAAAAAAGAAGTTAAACTGTCACTATATGGAGATGACATCATACTATACATTGAAAACCCTAAAGACTCCACCAAAAAACTATTACAACTAATAAACGAATTCAGTAAAGGTGCAGGATACAACATTAATACCTGGAAATCAGTACTATTTCCATACACTAATAAAGAAACAAAAGAAAGAAAGATTAAGAAACCAACTTCATTTATAATTGCACCAAAAATAATAAAATATCTAGGAATAAACTTACTCAAAGAGATGAAAGTCCCCTACTCTGAAAACTATAAAATATTAACCAAAAAAATTGAAGACACAAACAAATGGAAAGATATTCCATGCTCATGGATTTTAAGAATTAGTATTGTTAAAAATGTTCATAGTATTCAAAGCAACCTAAAGATTCAATGCAATACCTATCAGAATACCAAGAGCATTTTCTACAAAACTAAAAACAGTACTAAAATTTGTATGGATGCACAAAAGACCCAAGACAGATGAAGCAATCTCCATAAAGAAGAATGAAGCTGGAGGTATCACCATTCCAGGTTTCAAGATATACTACAAAGCTGCAAAGATCAAACCAGTATGTTACCACCGCAAAAACAGACACATAGATCAAGGGAACAGACATTCCAGAAATAAACCCATGCTTAAATGATTAATCTATGACAAAGAAGTCAAGAATACACAATGGGGAAAAGGCAGTCTCTTTACCAAATGGTACTGGGAAAAACTGTAGAGCTACATACACAAGAATGAAAACACCACCACTTTCTTATACCATACACAAAAATAAACTCCAAGCACATTGAAGACCTACATGTGAGACCTGAAACCACTGAAATCCCTGAAGAGAACGCAGGCAATAATTTTTCTGTCATCAGCCATAGCAATATTTTTCTAGGTATGTCTCTTAAGTCAAGAGAAACCATAACAAAAACAAACTATTGGGACCACATCAAAATAAAAAGCTTTTCAACAAGGAAATAACCATCAACAGAACCAAAAGGCAACTCAATGAATGGGAGGAGATATTTGCAAATCATATGTCTGATAAGGAGTTAATATCCAAAATATATAAATAAGTTCTATAACTTGACAATAAAAATACAATCTGATTAAAAAATGGGCAGAGAACCCGAAGAGACATTTTTCCAAAGAAGACAGACATATGGACTACAGATACATGAAAAGATGCTATCACTAACCGTTAGGAAAATGCAAATCAAAACCACAATGTGGTATCGCTCTATACCTGTCACAATTTCTAAAATAGAAAAGGTAAGAAATAACAAGTGTTGGTGGAGATGTGGAGAAAAAAGAACCCTCGTGTACTTGGTGGGGATGCAAACTGGTTCAGTTGCTGTTGAAAACAATACAGAGGTTCCTCAGAAAATTTAAAACATAAACACCACAGGATCCAGTAATTTTACTGCTGGGTTTTTACAGAGAAAATGAAAACACAAATTCAAAGACATATAGGTATCCCTATATTTATTGCAGCATTATTCACAATAGCCAACATATAGAAGCAACCCAAGTGGCTACTTAAAAATGAATGATATATATGTACACACACACACACACACACACACACACACACAATGAAGTATTACTCAGCCATAAGAAAGGATGAGATCAGGCCATTTGTGACCACATGGATGGATCTGGAGGGTATTATGATAAGTGAAATAAGTCAGTGAGAGAAAGACAAATACTGTATCATTTCACTTATATGTGAATCTTATAAAGAAAACAAACAAAAAAAAAGTACAATCAGACCTATAGATACAAAACAAATTGATGGCTGCCAGAAGGCAAGGGAAGTAGAGAGATGGGCAAAATGGCTGAGAGAAGTGAGAAATATAGACTTCCAGTCATGGAATGAATAAGTCACTGAAATAAAAAGCACAACACAGGGAATATAGTCAATAACATTGTAATAACATTGTAGGATAACAGATTGTAGCTACACTTGTGGTGAGTCTAACGTATAGAAAAGTTGAATGACTATGTTTTATGCCTGAAACGATGGTTACACTACTGTCAACTATTCTTTAAATATTTTTAAAAAAGTGATAAAGGAAGAATTCACAATTACAAGACGTTTTTAGTAAATGCTCTAAGAAAAGTAGGTCAGTGGACTATCTTTAGTTGTTGGCTAGAATGAACAGGAAATTCTTTTGACAGCCCTAAGTTTTCTGAAACAGCAACTCAAAAGGGGGTCAGGCCATGCCAAGTATCACCTTAGGCACCTAAAAAGCCTTGGTAGAGTTGGTCAAGTCTTTTAGTGCAGGTTTTGGATGCAGTGGTTATACTCTGAGTTTTTACAGTTGTCAAACCTCAGATTTCAAATTGCTTTCAATTTGGTAAATCTTTGAAATTTTATTCCCATTAAGAACTGTCAATTCTTCCTTTCCCTTTCTTCTCGGTGACCTTTTGCTAAGGCCACAATCAGAAGATGCAGAAGATAAAAGCACCCACACTCTTATTTCCAAATCTGAGTGTTTAATAATTCTCACAATGCTTTTTAATTTACATAAGTATATATATATATATATACATACATATATATATACATACATATATATATACATACATATATATATATATATACACATATATATATATATATATATACCTCAAAGCTGATCGAGAATTTTTTCTTTCTTTGGCCACTATCTTGGATTATGCTCTTGACAACACTGAACTTCACCTGATTCCTGAGCTCCCAAAAGATAATGATAAAGAAACCTCCCACCTTGGGGTGCCTGAGTGGCTCAGTCGATTAAGCAACTGACTGTTGATTTAAGCTCAGGTTATCATCTCACAATTCCTGAGTTCAAACCCCACGTTGGGCTCTGAGCAGGCAGCACAGAGCCTACTTGGGATTCTCTCTCACCTTCTGCCCCTCCTGCACTGGCTTTGTCTCACTCTCTCTCTCAAAATAAATAAATAAACTTAAAAAAAAGAAACCTCCCACCTTTTGTCTACCCAGAAATGGTTAACTGTAAAGGATCAACCTGCCCTTGCATATTCCAAGGTATCTCCACCTCCACATTCCACAGTAACCCTCCTGCTTTATAAAACCCAGAGTTTTCTTACACTTTTTTTGAGAAGTTCTTCTTTAGTAAGTGTTCTTCCTACTGTAGTAGCCTGAATATAATCACCCTGTAAGTACATTATGTCTTTCAGATCTTTTACCTTATATGTGGTACTACTCATGACTTTTAAACTTTTTGTTTATTTCCTTAGATATTGGGAGAGAGATTACATGGCAAGGTATTCTTCTACCAGCTGAAAGTGAAAATGCAGTTGTACCATTTAAATATTTATGTTGGCAAAGAACATTTGAGGATGACACAAACCAGCGAGGCAACACAAACTATTAGCCTGGACGATGGGTTACTAACATGTAGTTAAGTCTTGTGATCCATGAGCTACTCAAGCAAACGGTTGTTAGAAATAAAACTACAATGATTTAACAGAATGAGTCTCAAAAATGTAAGGACAGAAGAACCTGGGGATAAAGTGATGATTATTACCAAAGAAAACTTTTTATGTATTAGGGTACATATGTATATCCACCTATCTCCTCTCCTTGCAGAGCATCCTGCCCCTACTACATTGCGTGTTGGTGGTTTCTAAAATATTACAAGCACATTGCTACTTCAGACACTTCGTACTTTGTTAGGGACTAAGTGTGCCCCTCCCATTCATGTAGAGAAATCCTCAGCCCCGATATGCTATTAGGAGGCAAGGCCTGTGGTAAATAATTAGGTCATGAAGGTGGGGCCTTCATGATGGGATTCTAACAGAGACCCCAGAGAGCTTTCTTAGCCTTTCCATGACTTGACTACACAGGGAAAGGACTATGAACTATGAAGCTCTCACCAGACACAATATCTGCTGACTCCTTGATCATGAACTTCGTAGTCTCCAGAACTTTGAGAAACAAATGTTTTTGTTTAAGCCACTCAGTCTGTCTATACTATTTTTGTTATAGTAGCCCAAAGAGACTAAGACAAACATTCCTGGAATACTCTTCCCCTAGATATCCTCAATACAGACTTTGGTAAGGAAAGACTTTACTCAAAAGCCTTACTTCAGCAGGGAGAGCAGGACAAAGATCTTCAAGTGTCTCTAAGGTTAGGCAGAAAAAGTCTTTATAAAAAAAAATTGGGACAAGTCAACAGCCTGGAACGAACCAGGTAGTGCAAAGATGAACAAGGGTAGCATGGTGGGATCAGAGTATGATTTATCCTGAAGTCAACCCATACTTGCAAGGGACAAGTAAGGAGGGGCTATATGCTGGTTCAGGTTGAGGGTGGGTCAGAATTCAGGGATTTGGGAGGAAAGAAACTGAATTTAATTGTGGTCAACAGGTATTTAGTTCTGACTGATAACGGTGAGTGTTCAATTAGTGATTTCTGAGGTGAAGAATGAGAACTCTGGGGGCTCTATGTCTGGCTTTATCATAGGTAAATAAGGCAGGATATCTGTGAGTTTTTATCTAAGACAGAGGGGGAAGATTGTTTCTTTTCATTAAGCCATTTTCCAGGATAGAAAAGACTGGAGGACTTTTTAAACACTGCTGTTTTTCTAGGATTATAGAGTTCACTTAAAAGCGCTGTATATAACCCAAGAAGTTTTTTCCTTCGCTCTTGGAAAAAAAAATGTGTGATTCACATGTGTCTACTCTTCTCCCCATCAGAGACTTTGCACTTGCCGTTTCCAGTAATGGAAGCATCTTCCTCTAACTAACTACACAAATACTCTCCAATTCCTGTGCTTAAACGTTACTACTTTAAAAAGATAGTTCCTTCCACCGTATATAAAATAGTGACTTTTCCCCACAACTGAAATCAAAAAGAAATGAACTTTCCATCAAAAAGGAATATTTATGCACTGTTTGTGGTAAATTAGTACAGCCACTGTGGAAAATAGTATGAAAGTTACTAAAAAAATTTTTTAATTGAAATACCATAGGATTCAGTAATTCCTCTATATTGTATCTACTCAAAGAAAATGAAAACACTAATTCAAAAAGATATAGGCACCCCTATGTGTACTGCAGCACTATTTACAATAGTAAGCTATGGAAGCAACCCATGTTTCCACTGATGGATGAATGGATGAAGGAAATGTGATATACATAGAATGGAATATTATGAAGCCATATAAAGAAATCTTGCCATTTGTGACAATATTGATGGATCTAGAGGGTATTATGCTAAATGAAACAAGTCAGAGAAAGACAAATACCATATGATTTCACTCATATGTGGAATCTAAAAAACAAGTAAATTAAAAGCAAAAAATAGACCTATTACACAAAGAAAAAACTGATGTTTGCCAGAGGGGAAAGGGTTGGGGGAGAGACAAAAAGCATAAAGGGAGTGGGAGATACAGGCTTCTAGTTATGGAATGCATAAGTTACTGGAATAAAAGGTACAACATAGGGAATAGTCAGTGATAGTGTCAGAGCGTTGCATGGAGAGATGGTAGCTATGCTTGTGACGACAGCAGAATGTATAAACTCATTGAATTACTATCTTGTATACTTGAAACTATTTGTCAACTATAACCAAAAATAATTTTTAAAAATCCCTTTCTCAATTACTCTTTTTATCTAATACACAGTAGGCACTAAATGAATGTTTGTTGCATGACTACATCTTTTGTACTTACCATCTGTCTCTTTATCTCCGACAAATCTTTCATGAGTAAAATAAAAAATATTAAGATGATTACATATTTAAATTGGAGTAGTATTTCCTTACCCCATAAGTCCAATTAAAAGTATCAAACTCTAAAAACTAAAAATGGTATGTAGTGAGGATCTATCCTTAATGATGATTCAAAGCTTACAGCCAAAATCTAATTTTAACCATGTAAAACTTTTATAAAATGACAGAAAAATCTGTGTTTGTAGGAGAGTATCCAGATAGCCAAGAATGTGATAGAAGATTCTATTCAATCTGGCTCTCTCTATTCAACATATTCATTTTTTCCTTCTGAAATTGATATTTTAGGATTTTTTATAAATCTGGAAACATTATAGCGAATGAAAAAAAATTTTAAGAAAAAGTAGGCGATTTATTTGTTTTTCGTCAAAGAAAATAAAGCTAGCCACTCATATTAAGCATAATGCATTTCTAATTACAGCTTTTCTTGGAGTACTTATAACCTGCAGATTTCAAGTCTTCTTTCCCTTCTTGGTTAATTTTACATATTTTATGAATAGTAAATGTTATTTTAAAAGCTTTACAAATATAACACTTGCCAAGTTAAAACATTTGACTAACTCCTTGTCATTTCTATGTTGATATCAGTATTAACTCCTGAAATCTAAGAAGCAAGCAACATTTTGAACTAACTGTGCATCTGTTTTTAAGGACATACTTAATTTTTCTCTGAAGAAGCCAGTTGTAAGAATTAATGAGGACATTTGTAATGCAATTTGTTCTTCCTCAGAGAAGGTATTATCTCTTAAAGGAGCAAGAATGAGATGTAACTCTATTCATTAGTTCCCATTCTCACAATAAGTTGTGAGAACTCTCTAGACAAGGGCTTACAAAAAGAACATTACATGGATAAAAGAGTTTATATCCCAAAATGACTGAGAATATAATATGGGCTATGATTATCATCCTTTAATAGAACTTGCCATTCAGGAATATAAATTCTATACAAATATGACTAAAACCTTGAAACTACTCTTAGGAAATCCTCAAGTGCTTTGGCCTTTGCTTAAAGCTATGCAAACTAAGGAACTGAAGGCAACAGAAAAATCCATGGCCACTTAAAATACTGCTGCCTAAAATGTTTTCCAGTATGTTTTAATAGTTTAAGGGAGGTGTACTTACATAGTACAAAATTCACCCATTTAACTGGTATGATTCAGTGACTTTAATAAATTAACAATGCTGTATAACTATCTCCATCAACCAATGCTAGAAATTTCCACCACTCCAAAGTTTTACTCATTCCCATTGTGGTTAATCTTTACTCCCATGACCAACCAGTCCTAGATTACCATTAATCTCTTCTGTCTCTATGAATTTTCTTTCCCAAACATTTTCAAAGGGAGTCATACAATATGTAGTCTTTTGCATGTGTGTTCATTCACTTAGTGTGATGTGTTGTATCATGTTTCAGGAGTTTACTTTTGATGGCTGTGTAATGTTTTATTATATGAACAGAATCTATTTTCTTTTTCCACTCAAGAACTGATGCATACTTGGATTATTTCCAGTTTTTGGTATTATGAATAATGTTGCTATGAACACCTGTTTACGGGTCTTTTTATAGACATGTTTTCATTCTTCTTGGGTAGATTCATAGAAGTGCAATTGCTGAGACAGATAGTAAGTTTATGTTTAATTTTTTTAAGAAATTCAATTGTTTTTGGGATGCCTAAGTGGCTCAGCCAGTTAAGCATCTGGTTAAGATTCTCTCCCTCCACGCCTCTCTGGTTTATGCCCAGTGTGTCTGTCTGTCTGTCTCTCTCAATAAATTAAAGAAAGAAACTCAACTTCTTTTTAAAAAGTAGAAACCAGCAATGCATAAGGATTCTAGTTTTTATACAACCTTGCAATGAATACATCCGTCTTTTGCCCTGTAGGCATTCTAATAGGTATAAAATGGTATTTCATTATGGTTTTAATTTTTATTTCCCTACTAAACAATCATGATAAGCACTTTTTCATTTGGCTATTAGCTACTCATGTATCTTTGCTGAAATGTCTATACACATTTTTTTTTTGCCCATTTTAAAGTGGACTATTGGTCTAATTACTTAGTTGCAAGACTAGATATCTGGATTTACATCCTTTATAATACAAGGGACTTGAAAATATTTTCTCCCAGCTTGAAACTTGTCTTTTAATTTTATCAAAGCTCTGTTCTGAAGCATAAAATTTAGAGTTTTATTAAGTCTACTTTATTTTTTTCTTGTATCTGGATTTGGTGATCATAACTGAGAACTCAGCCTCACTGAAGGTCACAGATTGTTCTTTTATATTTTCTTCTAAAAGTTTAATAATTTTAGTTCTGAAATTGAAATCTTTGTTTCACCTTGGATGAATTTTTATGCATGGTGTGATGTAACAGTCTCTGTTCATTTTATACACGTGGATATTCAATTCTATCAGCCTCATTTGTTCAAATTATCATTCTTTCCCCAGTGAATTGTCTTGATTTAGTCATTGAAATTCAGTTGGACATAAATATAAGTGTTTATTTTTAGACTCTCAATTGTATTCCAAAAGTCTATATAGTACACTATGACAATGCCACACAGTTTTGATTGGTGAAGCTTTGTGGTAAGTTTTGAAATGGAGAGAAGGGAAGGGTGAATCCAACTTTGCTCTTATTTTTTAAGCTTAAAACATAATTTTATGATGGCAGTCCAAGATGGCAGGATAGGAATATCTTGGACTTACCTCCTCCGATGGAGACAGTAAATCTACAAGTCTATATACAACAATTCTCCCTGAAAAGTAGCAGCTCTTCCACAAGAAAGGATAAAAGGGTCACATCAAAATGGGTGGGAAAGGCAGAGACACAGTCTAACAAAAACTTTACTCCCTACTCAGTGACCCTGAACCTGGAGGGATTTCACAATGCAGGAGCTTCTCCCTGAGGAGTGAGGGGTACACATGCCATGGTGGACCCTGAGCTTTGGGACCTGCACCAGACAGATGAACCCCCAAAGAATCTGGCTTTGAAAAAACAGTAGGCTTTACCTAAGGAGACCCAAAGGCTGTAGGGAACTGAGATACTACTCTTAAAAGGCTCACAAGTGACCCGCTTGCTCTAGGGGCTAGTGCAAAAGCTCAAGTTTTAAAAAGTGCCTATTTCTGAAGGAGATCCATTTGCCAATTTTAAAGCATCTGCTGAAAAGGTAGGAGCCTCTTGAGACTCAGTCTGAGACAGAGGTACTGGCAGGTGTCATTATTGCTCTCACTCTCTGACTTGCTAGTGGCAACAGATTCATTAAATCACTTGCTGCTCTGCTCATGTCACAAGCATGAAGTACTTGCAAACTCCCTCTGCCCTTCTCGTCAGCAGTTGCACCTGTCCCCGGAGTCTCCAGCTGCCCTACTGAACCCAGCAGGGGTGCACAGTTCCTGCAGTCTTCCATTGCCCTGCTAAAGCTGATGGGCATGCCCTGACTCTACATTCTCCAGCTGTCCACTAAAGTCAGAGGACATGCATAGATCACACAAAAGGACTCTCTCCTAAATAGCCTGACTCTGGTGCAGTCTTGAGTCCCAGAGAATTCTAACAATCGGTGAGACAGTCCTTGGCAAGCTATCATGCCCAGGGCACTGCACAGGCAAATAAATGAAATACACCCCCAATCTCCCTGTTTAAAAGGCCCAATTACTTGTCCTGGAGCTTCATCCTGGGGGGCAGGCTTCAGGTGTGCTACATATCTAGAGAATACAGAGGTGCTTTCAGGGAACATGGGCTGGGGAACACAATTTTGTTCTCTCCCCAGGCCTCATTACAGCTTCCTTGTACCTCCAATAAAGGAGCATATACACTTGTCTGGAGCAATGATTTATCCAACTGTCGCTCAAGGGACACTTCCAGATCCCCTTTCCAAATGCCAGTAGAATTGACAATTGTGGTTCAACAGAAATGAGTGGCTTTGAAAATCAGCTAGGTTTATCTCTAGGAAAGCTGGAGAGTTACAGGAAATGGACACTCTACTCTTCTTTATCACTTCACTCTACTTTATCACTCACTCCAAGAACTAGCAAAGAGGCAGAAGTTTAAAGCTTTTAAATTTTTTAAATGTTTATTTTTGAGAGAGAGAGAGAGAGAGAGAGAGAGAGAGAGAGAGAGAATGAGCAGGTGAAGGGCAGAGAGAAAACATAGAATCTGAAGCAGGCTCCAAGCTCTGAACTGTCAACGTGAAGCCTGACGCAGGGCTTGAACTCACAAGCTATGATATCATGACCTGAGCCAAAGTTGAAGGTTTAACTGACTGAGCCACCAAGGTACCCCTTAGAGGCAGCGGTTTAAAAAGACTCTGGGCTAGGGGCACCTGGGTGACTCAGTCACTTAAGCATCTAGCTCCTGATTTCCACTCAGGTCAATCTTACAGTTCATGGGTTCAAGCCCCATGTCATGCTTCATGCAGTCAGCACAGAGCCTGCTTGGGATTCTCTCCCTTCCTTGCTCTCTCTGCCCCTTTCCTGCTTGTTCTCTTAATCTCTCTCTCAAAATAAATAAACTCTAAAAAAATTTTCTAAAAATTACAAAAATAAAAAGAACCTGGGCTAAACATGAAAGAGACATTGCCTAATTTTAGAGTGTGTGCCAGAGGTGCAAGGATCTATAGGAACTTTCTCTGGGAATGGAAATGCTGTTAAGTGACATTTTTTGGCTCTCCTTCAGTCTAGCTGGTCCAATGCCAATGGGAAAATCTGTTCTGCCACTCCCCATTAACTTGCTAGCACTACTCGACCCATCCCAGCATTCTCTTGCATCCCCATCCCTCCCAAACTGCCCACTCAGGCAGGCATCCCTTCGAAGTGTCTCTCACTCTACCATACCAGGTAGGCAGACTTAGTCAGAACCAGGATCCATCCTTCCAAAGTCACTATTGCCACAACACATGTGTTGGGCTATGCACTGAGAACCAAGACTTCACCAAAATGACTCCTGACCCAGAGAGGGAGGGGAACCAGCCCCATTCACCATCACATACCCAGAGGCTGCAGCCAGGCATCTCAGCCAACTGTACCAGGAGCTAATCCCACCCACCAGCATGGCTACTACAGCTAGGCCTTTCAGCCAGATGTGTCAGGGCCGGCCTTGTCTACAGTGCACCACAGTAGTCACAGCCAGTCACTGCACTCAACCGGGGTGGGGGTCATCCCTTTCAAAAATAGTCATGCCTCAGTGAAAAGAGGAGAGTATATGCAGCCCACACAGAAGTGCCTGGTTCTGGTGATCAGGGAGACTGTGCTAGTCCCTACAGGACACTTACATGAGGCCATGATTTTCAATGCCAGGACACAAAGCTAACTTACCAAAAACAAACACACAGAATAAGACAAAATGAGGAAACCGAGGAGCATATTCCAAATGAAAGAACAAGACAAACCTTCAGAAAAAGAATTGAATGAAATGGAGATAAGCATTCTACCTAAGAGTTCAAAGTAATGGTCATAAAGATGCTCATTGAACTCATGAAAATAATGGATGAACATAGTCAGAACTTCAACAGCAAGACAGACAATACTTTTCTTTAATACCAGAGATGAGGAATACAATAATTGAAATGAAAAATACACTAGAGGATATCAACAGCAGATGAGAGAACACATAACAGATCAGTGATCTGGAATATAGGGAGCAGAAATCATATGTTAACAGCAAAAAGAGAAAAAAAATGAACAATGAGGATAGGTTAAGGGACCTCTGGAACAATATCAATCATGCGAATATTCACAGTATAGGGGTCTCAAGAGAAGAGAAACAAAGGTGCAGAAATCTTATTTGAGGAAATAACAACTGAAAAATTCCCTAACCTGGAGAAGAAAATAGAAACGCAGGTCTAGGAATTAAGGAGAGGCCCAAATAAGGTGAGCCCAAGGAGGTCTATACCAACACACATAATTATTAAAATGTCAAACATTAAATATAAAGCAAGAACCTTAAAAGCAGCAAAGAAGAAGCAACAAGTTATACACAAGGGAAATCCCATAAAACTATCAGCTCATTTTTCAGCAAAACCCTCACAGGCCAAAAGGGAGTGGCATGATATATTCAAAGTGCTGAGAGGAAAAAAACCTACAATCAGGCTTACTCTGGCTAGGAAGGTTATCATTCATAATTGAAGAACAAAGTGTTTCTCGAACAAACAAATGTTAAAGGAGTTCATCACCACTAAATGAGTCACTAAAGAAACATTAAAGGAATTTCTTCAAGCAGAAAAGAAAGGTATAATTAGAAGAAGCATACAGTAAAGATATTAGGATCAGTCACTAATAAAGCTAGCATGCATGTAAAAAGCCAAAAGTAGTAAAATCAATTATATTAAAAAATTGGTTAAAGGGACTCACAAAATAAAAATATGTAAAATATAAGAACATACACCAAACATTGCGAGGAGTAAAAATGACGTCTTTTAGAATGTACTGAAACTTAAGCAACCATTGGTTAAAATACAACAGCTATATACTTAGGATGTTATATATGAACCTCATGGTAACCACTAAAGGAAAAATCTGTAATAGATACACAAAAAAACAAACAAAAAACCTATGTATAACATTTAAAAATTTTTTAAGATTATTTTTGAGAGAGAGAGAGACAGAGAGAGAGCAAAAAAAGTGAGCACAAGCAGGAGAGGGGCAGAGAGAGAGGGGTGATACAGAAACTGAAGCAGACTTCAGGCTCTGAGCTGTCAGCACAGAGCCCAATATGTGGCTAAAACTCAGGAACCACGAGATCATGACCTGAGGCAAAGTCAGAAGCTTAACCGACTAAGTCACCCAGGCACCCCTAAATATAACATTAAAGAAAGTCATCAACTGCAAGCAAAGAGAGGAAAAGGAGAAAAGGTTGTTACAAAACAACCAGAAAACAATTAACAAAATGGCAGTAAGTTCATAATTGTTAATAATTACTTTAAATGTAAATTGTCTAAATGTTCTAATCAAAAAACTTAGGGTGAGTAGTGCTTAAAACAAACAAACAAACAACAAAAATAACCTATATGCTGCCTCTAAGAGACTCACTTCAAACTTAAAGACAGACTACAAGTGAAAAGACAGAAAAATATATTAAATGCAAATGGAAGCAAAAAATAAAGCTTGGGTATTAATACCTATAAAAGAAAAAAAACAGACTTTAAAAGATTGTACTAAGACTGTAATATACTTTATTACAAAGACTGTAACAGGAGACGAAGAAGAGCATTTTATAACAATAAAGGCATCAAGCTAACAAGAGGGTTTAACTATTGTAAATATAAACATCCAGGGTCTAACATGTGATCTATCCTGAATAATGTTCCATGTTCCTATGAACCCAACATAGGAGCACCTAAATATGTAAGGCAAATATTAACAGACCCAAAGGGAGAAATTGACAATACTACAATGATAGTAGTGGATATTATTATTATTATTATTAATGTTTTAGAGAGAGGTAACAAGCAAGAGAGCACACAAGTGGGAGAAGAGGGTAGAGGGAGAGAGAGAATGCCTCAAGTAGGCTCCATGCTTAGCATGGAGCACACAGCAGAGCTGGATCCCATGATCCTGGGATCATGACCTGAACCAAAATCAAGGATCAGACACTCAACTGACTGAGCCACTCAGGTGCCCCAATGATAGTAGGGGATATTAACACCCCACTTTTATCCATGAATATATTATCCATAGAGAAAATCAGCAAGGAAACATTGGCTTTGAATGACACATCAGATCATATGGACTTAATAGATAGATACAGAACATTATATCCAAAGACAGTAGAAAACAAATTATTTTCAAGTGCACAGGAACATTATTCAGGATAGATCACATGTTAGACCACAAGTCTCAATAAACTGAAAAAGATTAAAATCAATATCAACCATCATTTCCAACCATAAAGGTATGAAACTAAAAATTAACTATGAAAAAAATTGGCAAAAAATTACATGCAGCTAAATAAATACAACTAAACAACTAATGAGTCAACAAAGAAAGGACAGAAGGAAAAAATATCTGGAGGCAAATGAAAATGGAAACACAATGATCCAAAACAGCAAAAACTGTTTAAAGAGAGAAGTTTATGGTGATACAGGCCTACCTTAAGAAACAAAAGTCTCTAACAATCTAACTTTACACCTAAACTAGAAAATGAAAGACGATAAAGCACAGAGTTCACAGAAGGAAGAAAATAAAGATCAGAATAGAAATAAATGAAAAAGAGACAAAAAAAAACAACAACAGAAAACAATGAAACTATAAGCTGATTTTTTGGTAAGATAAACAAAATTGATAAACCTTTTGACAGACTCATCAAGAGAAAAAGAGGATCCAAAATCAGAAATAAGAGAGGGGAATTACCAATGATACCGCAGAAATACAAAGCATTATAAGAGACAACTAAGAAAAATTATATGCTAACAAATTGGACAACCTATGACAAATGAATAAATTCCTGAAACTACAATCTTCCAAAACTGAATCAAGAAGAAATAGAAATTCTAAACACACTTATTACTAGGAATAAAATTGGCTCAGTAATCAAAAAACCTCCAACAGGGCTCCTGAGTGTCTCAGTCAGTTGACTTTGACTCAGGTCATGATCTCATGGTTCATGGGTTCAAACCCCACGTCAGGCTCACTGCTGTCAGCACAGAGCCTGCTCCAGATTCTCTGTCCCAATCTCTCTGCCCCTCCCCTTCTCAAAAATTAAAAAAAAATTAACAAAAATAAAAGTAAATAATTAAATAAAAACAAAAAACCCTCCAACAATGAAAAGTCAAGAACCAAATGAATTCACAGGTGTATTCTACCAAATGTTTAAAGAAGAGTAAATACCTATCCTTCTCAAATATTCCAAGAAATTAAAGAGGAATAAATGTTTCCAAATTCATTCTGAGACCAGCTTTACACCTTAATACCAAAATCAAAGACACTACAAAAAAAGAAAATTAAAGGACAACATTCCTGATGAATATAGATGTAAAATATTCAAAAAATATTCAAATCCAAATTCGCTAATACATTAAAAGTTGAACCGAGTGGCATTTATTCCGAGGATGCAAGGATGGGTCAATATCCATAAACTGAGGTAACACACCACAATAACTGAATGAAGTATAAAAATCCTATGTCTCAATAGATGGAGAAAAAGAATTTTACATAATTCAACATCCTTTTATGATAAAAACTCTCAACAAAGTGGGTACAGACAGAATATACTTCAACATAATAAAGGCCTTATGTGACAAACGCAGCTAACATCATATTCAGTGGTGAAAAGCTGGAAACTTTCCCTCTAAGATCAGGAAGGAATCCTGATCAGGAAACTGAAAAGGAAGAAACTTTCCTTCTAAGATCAGGAATGATGACCATCCCAGCCACTTTTATTCAACATACTACTGGAAGTCCTAGTGACAGCAATCAAACAAAACATAAAAGGCATCTAAGTTGGAAAGGAAAATGTAAAATTGTCACTATTTGCAGATAAAATGCCACTATACATAGACTTCATCAAAAATCTATTAGAATAAATGAATTCAATAAAGTTTCAGAACATAAAATTAGTATGCAGAAATGTGTTGCATGTCTAAACAGTAATAAGGAAGTAGCCAAAAGATACATTAAGGAAACAATCCATCATACGATTGCATCGAAAAGAATAAATTACCTAGGAATAAATGTGACCAAGAAGGTGAAAGACCTATAATTTGAAAACTGTAAGACACTGACTAAAGAAACTGAAGATTACACAAATAGAGAAAATGATATACCATCCTCATGGACTGAAAGAATTAATATCGTTATAATGACAAACCAATTTGGTTTGGACAAATATACAACCCAAAGCAACCTACGAATTCAATCTAATCCCTATTAAAATATGAACATTTTTCACAGAACTTTAACAAATAATCCTAGTATGTGTATGGAATCACAAAGGACTCCAAATAGTCAAAGTAATCTTAAAAAAGAACAAAGCTGGAAGTATCACAATCCCAGATTTTGAATTACACTACAAAGCTACAGTAATAAAAACCTCATGGTACTGGCACAGAAATAAACACAGATCAATGGAACAACAACAACAACAAAAAGTCCAGAAATAAAGCCATGCTTAAATGGTCAATTAATCTATGACAAAAGAAGCAAGGATATACAATGGGGAAAAAGTCTCCTCAATAAATGGTGTTGGGAAAACTGGACAGCTATATGCAAAAGAATTAAAAGAATTGCTTTCTTACATCACATACAAAGTAAACTTAAACTTAAAATGGAATAAGACATAAATTTAAGACCTGAAACCATGTCTCCTGGAAGAAAACATATGCAGTAAGCTGTTTGGCATTGTCATAGCAATATTTGGGGAGTTTGGTTTTGTTTTTTTTTTTAAAGGAAGAGTAATAAAAACAAAAATAAGCAAATGAGACTACGCTGAACTAAAAAGCTTTTACAAAGCAAAGAAAGCCATCAACAAAATGGAAAGGCAACTTACTGAATGGGAAGAAATATTTGCAAATGATGTATCTAATGTGCATTAGTTAATACCCAAGATATGTAAAGAAAACATACAGCTCAACAACAAAAAACCAAATAATCTGATTTAAAAAATGGTTAGAGGACCTGAAGAGACGTCTTTACAATGAAGACATACAGAGTGCCAACAGACACATGAAAAGATGCTCAACATTAATCATCTGGGAAATGCAAATCAAAACCACAGTAAGATATTATCCTACACTACTCAGAATGGCTATTATCCAGAAGACAAGATACAACAGGTGTCTGTGTGAAGAAAAGGAACCCAAATATGCTGCTAACACAAATGAAAACTCATGCAACCACTGTGGGAAACAGTATGACATTTCTTCAAAAAATTAAAAATAGAAATAACATATGACCCAGTAATTCCACTGCTGGGTATTTACCCAAAGAGAATGAAAATGCTAATTTGTAAAGATACGTGCACGCCTATGTTTACTGCAGTATTATTTAAACTGGTTAAGAAATGGAAGCAACGTAAGTGTCTCTGATACATGAATAGATGAAGAAGATGAAGTGAAGTATCATAGCTATCGAAATATCAGCCATAACAAAGAATTAAATCTTGCCATTGTGAAAACATGCATGGACCTAGAGGATATAATGCTAAATGAAATAAGTCAAATAAGAGAAAGACAGATACGAATAATCTCACTTAAATGTGGAATTGAAAAAAATGAAACAAACATACAAAACAGAAACAGACTCATAAATAGAGAACTGTGTTTGCCAGTGGGGAGAGTTGGGGGGATGGGAAAGATGGGGATTAAAGGATGAAGGGGATTAAGAAGGACAAACTTTCAGTTATTAAATAAACCACAGGGATTAAAAGTACAGTTTAGGGAATATAGTCAGTAATATTGTAATAACATTGCATGGTGGCAGATGTTAACTACACTTAGAGTGAGCATTTTGCAATATGTGTGCGTGATATACATATGCATATGTTTATATATGTCAAGTCACTATGTTGTACGCCTCATACTAATATTGTATGTCAACTATACATCAAAATTTTTTAAAGATGAAGATATACAATGGACTACTACTCAAGTATAATAAGAAAGAAATCTTTCCATTTGCAACAACACAGATGGAATTTGAGGGAGCCGAGCTAAGTGAAATAACTCAAAGAAAGACAAATACCATATAATTTCACTTGTATGTGGAATCTAAAAAACAAAACAAGTGATAAACAAAACAAACCCATAGATCTAGAAAAGGGAATGGTGGTTGCTAGGGGGAGAGTAGTTTGGAAGGGGTGGGTAAAATGGTTGAAGGGGTGAAGATGTACAAATTTCTCATTTTAAATAAGTGATACAGAAGTATGTGCAGTATGGTGACTATATTCAATATTACTCTATTGCATACTTGCAAGTCCAAAGAGAATAAATACTAAAATTTCTCATCATCAGAAAAAATTAATTTTGTTAATGAGTGGTAACTACACATCGTGGTGATCATTTCACACTGTATACAAATATCAAATCATTATGTTGTTCACTTGAAACAAAGCCTTATGTCAATTATATCTCAATACAAAAAATCCAGAGCCTGTTTCATATCCATATATGAAGAAATCATAATGATCTGCTTTGTACTAATTATGTACCAGAAGAAAATTAAATTCTATTAGTGGCAGGCATTTCATGGAAAATTATAGCTCATTTCAGGAAGACAAAAATAACCAAATACAGAAAAGGAAAAAATTATATACAAACGGAAAAGATAAAAACCAATACTGGTTTTAGGAAATACAGATTTTAAGGTAGCTGTGATTAATATAGTCAATAAAATAAAGGAAAATGTAGAGAATTTTTCTAAAGAGCTTATATATATATATATATATATATATATATATATATATAAATCACATGGCAATTCTTAAACAGAAATATAGATAATCAAAAGTGAGAAATTAATAGGTGGTTTTAACCGTGGAATAAAACATCTAGAAAAAAATTTAAGTGAACAGAGGGTCAATTGTATTTCAGATGGCCACACAGTAAAGGATATTATGTAAATATGGAAAAGAACATGAGACCTAACAGACATGATTTTTAAAAATCTAATATTCATACAATCCAAGGAAAACAAGAGAATGGGGGTACAATTATTAAAGACAAGGTGAATTTGTTACCGTGTCTCATAAACAGATAAGGCTCAAAGAGGTTAAACAATTTTTCCAAAGTTACATGAGATTATATCTCAAACAATTTAGTTTCCAAACAAGGTCTTACTTCAAAGCCTGTGCTCTTTTCTGTAAGCCATAATACACTAATACATTTGAAAGTGATTTTTGCAGTTTTGCACTCTACCAGGCTTTCATGAGGTGCCATACTTTTGATCTGTATGTGAAAAGATGCTCTAGGGATCTAGGGAAAAGAAAGAAATGCACACAAAAAGCATAACCCCCATTTGACAGAATGTTCTATGGCCCATTAGAAGTGGCCTATCCCTCTCTTGGTTCTCTATGTAACTCAGCCCTGACAAAGCCTGTTGTCATGGAATCTCTTTCATCTGCTTTAACCTGGTGCCTTCAAGCTTGTTTGGACTCTGAGTCCACCCCTCCTCCCCCACCACACACACCTTTTGTGGGGGCATAAATCCAGTAAGTAAATAATACATCATGAAAGTTGTAGCATTATTTTTTCTCTTCATCTATCTGGAGACAATCCTTACTAGCACCTTTCCCAGTATAATCATGTTGCTTTACTTCAGATAAAGAATTTGCAAACTTTCTCACTAAGAAATTGTTTTTCCAAAAATTATGTTATCTTGGGGTGTGGGAGAATGGTAGAGGGAGTGAAGAGAAAAATAGTACCTGTAAAAGTTGCTTAGGGAGGGCGTGTGACTTTATGACTCCTTCTACAAGTCTTAATGGTTGGCAAGGGGAGAAAGATAAGGAAATTTTTTAAAAGTCCAGCCCCAAAGACTGGGGGATTACAATTAATTTGATGGTCGTGTTTTTGTCAATCTTCAAACTGCCTATTAAGAATCTACTGCATTTGTCTTTGTCCCACCCTCAGTCTTCCACTGTAATTTTGCATAACATTTATCTCTTCAAAAAAATACACTTGAATAACAGAGAATATCTGAAGATGTTTCTGTATTCCTATTACGTCTCTGCGTTTACACACCCAGCCTTGGGACCACTTTTAACTGATTAGTTTTACAGAGAAATAAATTATTGTAAAATCTTGATGACCTGTTGGAATTTTTTTTACATTTAAACATTTAAGGACTTTTTAAAATAAATCTATTCCTTACAAGAAACCTTATATTTTATATTCAATTACCACAAAACAATCCAAAGCTTCCAATTAGAGTCATGAGTGAGAAAAATATGGTATGCCAAAATGAGTTCACAGGAGACAGAAATACAGACTTAAAAGATCAAAATGAAAACCTTTCTAGACAAGACAAAAAGTTCATATTCAAAGTCAAAAGGGCAGTCTTCTCTCAAACACATTTTTAAAAATGTATCAGTCAGAAAAAAGTCAAATCCAGAAAATAGCATCAAATGCATTGTAATCCACAAGAAAATCATGAGCAGAATCATTCAAATTGACTCGTACCTTTCAGCTCATAAGACAAAATAATTATTAGGGATGAACAGTCTGAGTCATCCGTTCTAAATTAAACACAATGGCCTACTTAAGGTATATGCATATATATGCACGCATGCGTGTGTGCACACGCGCGCGTGTACACACACCCTAGTGGGTAGCCGTGAAATTTTGATCCATCGCTGATAGAAGTAGTGAGGAGTATAATATATGATAGACTGTTCTGACAATTCAATGAACTATGTCATGATTTTTGATAATGAAACCCTTCTGCAATTCATTCTTTCAATTTAATTATGTACCCTTCTTCAGTAAATGCTCGTTTATGTATGTCTAGGAATCAAGCCTTTCTCCAACAACGTAAGGGGATTCTATGCTTTTTTTGTATCTCTATTAATTAAAACACATTCAATAATATTTAGTGGTGACTGGGTGACTCAGTCGGTTAAGCCCCCAACTCTTGATCTCAGGGTTATCGGTTCAAGCCTGGCATTGAGCCCCATGCTGGATGCAAAGCCTACTTAATAATCATATACATAATCATAATTTAAAACAGCTATCTTTCAAGCTCCATGCTCTCTGTTGGGGGAGACAAAGAAAAAGAAGGTCTGGGTGTAGTCATTATCCACTGAAATCTAGTGAATTCATCTTAATTGGAATTGAGGTCACACTGCTCTAAAAAATGTTTCAAGAGGATTTCGTAAGTATAAAAGAAAACTTTTACTTTTGGAAATCTTTTGGGTTTCATGAACATTGTGTCACAATTTTCTTTAAACAAGGTATTCACGGTCTTTCAAAGTCTGAGTTGGTACAAGTATTTAGTATATTTTGTGATGTGAATTGCAGAGAAATACTTGATTCTTAGTTTTTTCCCCCAATCTATCATGGTAAAAGGCATTTGAAGGTGAATGACTTGCATCATGAATAAACTCAATTGTTCAGCAGACAGCTCTTTAATTATAAATCTTTAAATGTTTTGGAGGACTGCATTTTACTTGAGTTCCTTTCACACAATGACAAATTTTGAAATACAACTTTTGTATTCTATAATTAAGAGAAGATATTGCTAAAGAAGGCCAAATGGTAAATTCTTTCTTTTCAGGTGTACATAATGGTACATGTTTACATGTGGTCTTTTCCATAACATTTAAAATCATATTTATGCAGTGAAGATGGCAAAGGGTCTATTAAAAAAATATTTTTCTCCAGTACAGAATACTTGAACAAAGTAATGCTGGATATGTTTCAAGTCAGTAACTCTAATGGCATTCTTCAATTTCTCATATTACCAAAGCCCTCAGAACAAAAGTGCCACTATCAATAGGGTGCAGATTTTCTCACTAACTCATTTTGATTTCCAGTGAAACCTTTTCTTCATACTTACATGTACTCTCTAAAGAGTCTTGAAGCTTTTTAAATACTGGATGTGAAGACTAAAGCCAGAAGCTATTTATTTGGGAAATGAATTATCCTAATCTCTTGCAGCCATTTCCACACTATAAAAATGTAGAAGAGAAATGAAGAATAACCACGGGAGGGACAAATGAGCAGTGACAAAACTGAAGCCCAGTTTGAAGGAGATAGTTTTAGGTGTCCGAATGAGGATGGAATAGTAAAATTCAAGAGTGTTCAAAACCAGGTATCTAGGGTGTAGCTGTTAAAATAGCATGCACTTGCCTTGCAAAATTGGCTTAAGAATATATAATATCGAAGTCTTAAAAATTAAAGCCTATATGGGAAATACACGTATTTTTAGTCAAAGTATCAAATGTATTCCTCTGATCTCTCAACACACATGAATATACTAATGTTAGGTAGGTAATTCTCAAACTCCTGATTGCATCAGATTCCGCTGGGGGTCTTGTTACAACACAGACTCCTTACCTTCAACTCCAGAGCTTCTGGTCTGGGATGGAGCCCAAGATTTTGAATTCCTAGCAAGTTCTCAGTTTTATTAGGCTGGTAGGGATGCTGTAACAAAATACCACTGACCAGGTGGCTTAAGCAACAGGAATTTATTTCTCAGTTCTGAAAACTGGCAAGTCCAAAAGAAGGTACCATCAAGGTAGGTTTCATTCTGATGCCTCTTCTTTTGGCTTATAGGTAGCAGGCATCTTGCTGTGTGCTTACATGACTACCTCTCCAGAGACATTTGGAGTGAGACATCCCATATGTCTGCTCCTCATCTTGTAAGGATGCAAATTCTGTTAGATTAATTCCCACTCTTATGACGTTTTTTTAAGCTTAATAATCCCTCTAAAGACCCTATCTCCATTACAGTCACACTGGGGATTAGGGCTTCAAAACAGGATTTTGGGGAAACACAGTTCAGCTCCTAACATTAAGTGATGCTGCTGCTATGGTTTCAAAAACACACTTTGAGAACTAGTATATTAAAGGACTGTGATGAGTCTAGAAGTATATGTGTGGGGCACCTGGGTGGCTCAGTCGTGTAGGTGTCCGACTTCGGCTCAGGTCATGATCCTGCAGTTCATGGGTTCAGGTCTTGTGTCAGGCTCTGTGCTGACAGCTCAGAGCCTGTAGCATGCTTCGGATTTTACATCTCCCTGTCCTCCCCATTCACACTCTATCTCTCTCAAAAATAAAGAAAACATTTAAAAAAAAGTGTATTTGCAAAGGCTACTGCCCTCGGTAAGTTTCCATTGAGGAACAAGTCTAATACACAAAATATTTAAAAACTAGGACCATATAAAATAAACACTTAATTTTATGTATGTGTCAAAATATATATATGAAAAAAATAGGTTATTAAGTTCTTGAGAACACATCGCAGAACTAGACATTGCTACCAGAATTCTAATATTTTGAGAAATGAATGTGGAAAATTGTGTTCTAGGTATAAGGAATTTGGAAGGAAAGAAAGTTTGGAATGAGATTATATCTGGGAGGGGAAGGAGTTTTTGTCTGTGTGAAATGTGGTGGGTGGTGGGAGATGAAGTTGGAAAACTGGATCAGACTATGGAAAATAAGACTTACAGTCTCTGAAAATTCCAAAGAAAAATAAAACCTATTTAAATCAGAATAAAGAGTGAAAACTGAGTAAAAATAATATCTAGATTACTCAGAGGAGTATCTAAATCTTACCTCCATTTATACTTTGATGTATTTTAGGATTTTTTAAAGACTTTGATTTTTATAGAGCACTTTTAGTATCACGGCAAAATTTAAGGGGAAGATAGAAATTTTTGATGCACTCCCTGCCCTGAGACACATCTAGCCTCATTATCAATAGTTGCCACCAGATTAAAAACATATTTTAATTGATTAATCTATATTTATGTATCATAATCACCCATGGGTCTATAAACTAGCTTAGAGTTCACTCTTGATACTGTATAGTATATGGATTTAGACAAATATATATTAACACATTCATCACTGTATCATACAAACTATTATCATTGCTTCCAAAATCCACTGTGTTCCATTCATCTCTTCATCCTACCACCACTGGCAACCATGCATCTTTTTTTGTTTGTTTGTTTCCAAACTTTTGGTTTTTCCAAAATGTCACAGTTAGAAACATTTTACCTTTTCATACAGCTTCCTTCCAGTTTGCAGTATGTACTTAAGATTCCTCCATGTCTTTTCATGGCTTGATAATTCATTTCTTTTCAGTACTGAATAATATTCCATTGTCTGGAAGTACAACAGTTTATTCATACATTCGCCCACTGTAGTGTATCTTGATTGCTTCCATTTTTTAGCAATTATGAACGCTATTATAAACAACCACATTGCAGGTGTTTGTGTGGCCAGGTTTTCAATTCCTTTGGATAAATACAAGAGACTGCCATTGCCGGATCATATGTTATGAGAAGGTTTAGTTTTCTAAGAAACTGCTAATCTCTCTTCCAAAGTAGTTGTACCATTTTCCATTTCCATCAACAATGTGTAAGAATTCCTGTTCCTCCACATCCTCAACAGCGTTTGGTATTGTCGGTGTTCCAGATCTGGGGCATTCTAACAGGTATGCAATAGTATCTCGTTGTTTCAAGTTGCACTGCCTTGATGACGGACCATGTGGAGCATCCTTTCATATGTTTATTTAACATCTATCATCTTTAGTGAGGGGTCTGTCAAGGTCTTTAGTACATTTAATAAGGCTGTTTTCTTACTGTTGAGTTTAAAAGTTCTTTGGATAATTTAGGTAACAGTCCTTTATCACAGATAACATTTGCAAGTATTTTTTTTCCCAGTCTGTAGCTTGTCTTTTTATTATCTTGATGTGGTCTTTCAGAGAAGGAACATTTTTAATTTTATAGCAGTCCAATGTATATCCTTTCTTTAATGAATTAGGTCTTTACTGTTGTATCTAAAAAATCGTTATCATGTCCAAGGTAATTTGGGTTTTCTCTTATGCTCTATCTAGGTATTTCATAATCTCCCATTTTCCATTTTGGTAGGTCTGTGATTCAACTTAAATTTTTGTGAAAGGTGTAAGTTCTGTGCCTAGATTCATTTTTCTCCCATGTAGATGTCCATTTGTTGCTGCATCATTTTTTGAAACAACGATCTTTGTTCCATTTTATTGCCTTTACTTCTTTGCCAAAGATTAGTGACTATATTTATGACAATCTATTTCTGAGCTATCCATCCTGTACCATTGATGTGTTTTTCTATTCTTTTACCAATACCGCACTGTGATAATTACTGCAACTTTATAGTAAGTCTTCAAGTCCTTAAATGTCAGTCCTCCAACTTTGTTCTTCTCTTTCAACATTGTTGTAACTATTCTCAGTCTTTCTCCTCTCCATATAAACTTTAGAGATGGTTTACTGATATTCAGAAAGTAACTTTTTGGGATTTTGATTGGAATTGCATTGAATCCATAGACCAAATTGAGAAGAACACACTCTTGAAAATGAGGCTTCTTACCCATGAACATAGAGTACATGCTCTTTAGCTCTTCTTTGGCTTTTTTCGTCAGTTTGGTAGTTTCCTCATATAGATCTTGTACATATTGTGTTATATTTGTATGTAAATATTTCACTTTTTGGGTGGCAATGTAAATGGATATTGTATTTTTAATTTCAAATTCCACTTTCTCATTGCTGTGTTTTGGGATTTTTAAAATTGCAAAATATTGGTGACCAATGACATTAATTACTTCTTAGAACCACAGTGCATTAAAATATTTAAATTTTGGCTTACCAAAAAGAATCTACCATCTTACTCCCTATTACAAATTAGATAATGCCAAACAGCAAAATTCTAACTAATTACGTACAGAATTTTATCTCTTTCATGTATTCTGTATGTTTATTCAACATCATCAAATCACTTGTCAAAAACTAGCAAGCACTTTAGAAATATATACAGCCTAACTTGTGTAAGTTTAAGTACTTCTAGTGTACATAAAGTATGACTGTATTTATTTCTTTGTCCATTCTTAGTATAAAGAACATGTTATTTTACCTATTATATTTTTAATTGAATGAATGGTATTTATGTTTCTATAGTTTTGGTATGTATTTGGAATATTTTTAGGGAAGCCTGGAAAATAATAAATATACTAGTAGTTTTCAAGTATTTTATCAGTAAACTTTATTTTGCACTTTGTTCATTTCGATTAATTTAAAGTATATATGTCTTAACTACTCCTCTTTGTAATTAAAACATAAAAATATAGTTCCCAAATGAAACTCAAAGCTTTTATGAATACAAGGAGAATGCAATGTCACAGTTTATCTGTGTGCTCAGAAAAAAATTCACTTTAATGGAGACAATTTCACACGGCATGAAGAAAGCCTGTGCTTCCTGTAATCTATTTCCTAGGGCAGTTAACTTCTATGAATACAAGTTTCTAGTGAAGATGCTATCATAAACATAATGTTTGTAAAGGGAGCCACATGATATGAAAACATATAGATGTTTATTCAATGGGGGAATACAACTGGTAAGATTTTTGCCAGGAAAAAGTATACAGACTATTTGCCATGAAATTCCTTTTTTATTTACAAACTCCTTTGTTTATGTAGTTATATATTTTTCACTCTCATTATCTCTCATGTTTCATCTTTAGGTCTTTCTTCTAGGTTACCATTGGACAAGTTTTATGGAATTCTTCATTCTTTCCAAGTTCTAAATTCTATTAATTTATGGTTTTCTAATTTAACTGTATCATTTCATCTTCTCTTCATAAAAATTTTACTATTCTTAGTAATGTATACTTTATTCCATTTTTAACATTTTTGGAATCCATAATTTTTTACATGAGTCAAAAATGAAAATTTATATATAGAGTAAGTTGTAGAATGAAAAATCTCCCTCCTTCCCGTCTGGGTAACAACCTACCTGCTCCTACCTGACTAGTCCCTATTATTAATTCTTGTGTATCCTTCCAAAGATTCAAAAGCAAATGCTAGCAAATATGAAGATATATTAACCTCTATTTTATTAAAATAACTTCCATATGCCACTTTTGTTTCACTTGTACTTAATATTTCTTGGGTATCTTTCTCTAACAATTTATAAAGAGGTTCTGTATTGTTTTAATCAGCTTTACTTACAGACTTACCATGAAAAACTTAACCAATATTTTACTGACAGAGATATTCATTTTTTCTATTTTGGTTTCAGTATTTTTTAAACAATGGATGAATCAAGCCTTTTTACATAGTGAATATACATAATTGTGATAGTTATTGCCAAATTCATTCCAGAGACTTGTAGAAAATTTAATTCTAACCCACACTGACTTAGGGTATATTACCCTATAGACTTTCCAGGATGGTTCAAAACCAATATGTGAAAAATACCTCAGTATGTTTTAATTTACATCTCCTTTTAGTAGTAAAAAAGAATCTATGTATTTAAGATTTATTTGCATTCATCTTTTATAAATCATCTGTTTATGTCAATTTTGGGGGGAGAGTTAGTATTCAGATATTAGGGAGAATATCCTTTCATTTGTGGTATGAATCTTTTGTCTTTTGACTTTGCTTACAGTATTTTTTGTTACACAGATTTTTAAGTGATATGTTCTTGAACTACCAGTCTTTCATGCGTGGCTTTTGCATTTTGGTCAAAGTAGAAGGTTCCTGATTCTATACAAATTCTTTCAAGGGTTTACCAAGTTTGTTTTTTGTTAAATTTCTACATCTAACTCTTTCTTCTTTTGCAAAATGGAGTGTAGTATGATGTAGAGAGTTATTTCTTCCCTTATAAAATTACCCAGTTACCAAAACACTGTTTTTTTCACTTCTATTTTATACCAAATTTCTCCAGGAATTTTTGCTATCCTTCCGCATTTCTAGGCTGTTTCTGGCTCCTCTAGTAATAAGGGAGGAGGGAACAGAAATGCTTCACTTGACTGGTATTCATGTGTCACTGGGTTCCTACAGCTGTGTCAAGTACTCACTCTATCTAGAAGGTATTTTTTTGTAGTTGTCCTCAAAGGAGATTACCTACTAACAATTTGCTTGAAGTTGGTGAGGGCTTCTCCACAGTTGTCAAGTCAACATCCTTCCCATTGTCCTATACCACATTTCTGCAGAGGTTTTCTTGCCTGTCCATAAGGCTCTGTAAAGCAAATTCAAAAATTCTCTTCCCTTTATGTTGCCCCTATCTGTTCCTCTAATAATGCATGTCAGTTAAAAAGAACAATTACCTCTTTAAAAAAAGTCTTCTTGGTACTCAATATATTTTTTGTTTACTACATGTACATGAGAAATTACAAGTAATAAAACTCATTATTTTTAAGTTTCTTCTTTCTAAACCCTGTATGGTCATTTTGTGACTCACCCTGAGCATAACTGACACAGAGATTAAATAGTTCAATTTAATATCCTGTTATATAAACTATTTCCTTATTATTTGTTCTTTCAAAACTTATTGTCGTGTTTTAAATATTTTGCCATGACTGTCATCTTCTTCATTTTATCCTTTATTTCTGTATTAGTTTCCCATTGCAGCTCTAACAAATCACCAAAAATTTAGTGGCTTAAAACAATACAGTTCCATTATCTTAAGGGCTAAAGAAACTGTAGATATTTTTATTTTTTCCTATTCTCAGAAGACCTCTTCTATTTCAAGTTCAATTCTTTCTTATGTTTATCGAACTTTTTAAGATTTTTTTTTTTGCTTACCTTTGGTTCTCTTTGTTCCCTATTTATGGAATTCTTATTATATATATTGAATTTCCTGTATCTGTCCTCCAGGTCTCTTATCTTTTTACTCATCCACTTTCATTTCATTAACTTTTTCCTCTGACTTCTGAGAAAATGTCTCAGGTCAATCTTTTAAATTCATTATATGAACTTTTGCCATATGGAGTCTGTTGTTTACTGTCTGTTGTATTTTTAAATCTGATCAGCGTGTCTACTGATCTGTAAAGGCTGAAAGAGTTATGTTAAAATTTCACTGTGACTGCGGTTTTGTCAATTATTTTGAGAATAATCATTTTGGATTTCTGATTGATTCCATTCCACGTTAAAATTACATAGTTCATTTTAAGACTAAAAACTGCTCCATTCTACTTTTTCTCCTTGTTCATCCTCCAGATTAAAGATAGATTTTACAAAAATCTTGTGTATATATTCAAATGTTGTAGTATTAGACAAAGAAGAAAAAATAAAGTTCATATTTTGTTTTTATTTTGCAAAAGTGTGACTGAAATCAATCTAACATAGATTATTACTTAATCATGCAGTTAATTTTTTGCATTTTCTATGCAGATACCATTCAGTGAAATTCTCTGAACTTTCTTGGGATCAAGATTCTCCTCTTGCCAATTCTTTCAAGCAAAACGCTGCCTCCTGCCTTATTAAGTCTTAGCTTGGGAACCCTATATTTGGTCACAGCTCTAATGGCCTTTAGGAATTTGAAGGTAACTACCACACGGGAGCAGTGTCTTTTACTTCCTTCTATGCATACATGTCTGCCAGAGTGAGTAGCTGAGCATGATGCTGAGTACTTGAGTCAGGTTTCTTGTGGAAGCCTGATATTCACATTGTCTGGGTTGCTACAAGTGCTTCTCTGAATGAGGTGTCCATCATCTATGAAAGACACATTGGACCTCATGGACTTAAGAGATAGATACAGAGTATTCCATCCAAGAACAGTGGAATACACATTCTATACAAGTGCACATGCAACATTCTCCAGATAGATCACATGTTAGGCCACAAGACAAGTCTAAATAAATGTAATAAGAATAAAAGCACATCAAGCATCTTTCTGATCACAATGGTATGAAGTTAGAAACCTATTATAAGAAAACTGGAAAAAACAAAAACATATGGAAACTAAACAACATGCTACTTAACAACCAATTAGTTGATTAAGAAATCAAAAAGGGAGAAAAATGAGGGGGGCCAACATGGCGGAGAACTAGGAATATCCGCTGCTCTCTGGCGACTCTTAATCTGAGAGGGACTGAGACCGAGAAACTCTCAATTGCAGGGATCTGCAGGAAGAGGAGTTGGAGGCTACAGGAAAGAGAAAGCGAAATCCAGAGCATCTGGGGACACCGAGTGAGTGCAATCTGGGAGAAAGAAAGAGAGCCGCGGAGGTGCGGACTGTGAGGAGTGGGCCCCCGGCCCTGGGCCGCTTCCTCCGAAAGACAAGGGGAAGAGAAAGAGCAGCAGGGAAAGTACCTCGAACCCAGGGGGGGAGGGAGCTTATCATCCAGTCCCTATCCGCAAGGCTTTTTTGAGAGAGGGTCGCTGCTCTTGGTGGAGCTGGCAGAACTTTCTTCACTCCGGAGCCAGCGACACTGTCCCAGCCTGTGACACAGAGAGGCGCACGCCATCGCTGGATCAGTGCTGAATCAGAGGCATAATTTGGGTGGGGAAGACTGAGCGGCAGGGTCTCGCAACCACCCAGCGGGTCCTGCTGCCCCTGCACCCTGACCAAGTCGAGGACGGACACAGAGGAGGGTTCAGAGACTCCAGGTCCATGAAGAGAGGCTAGGGAGATGCCATTGTGGTCACACTGGTGCTGAGTCAGAGACTCAATTTACATAAAGCGTGGCAGTCAGAGCGAGTTAAAGGAACTCAGATGAGCTTGGGGGCACGATTGCCCAGAAAATTGAACCGTGCTGGTAACCTGGATAGAGTTGAGGACGGAAACTGAGTAAAAATCTGAGACTGTGGGTCCGTGAAGAGTGATCTGAGACTGTCGGGGCTGGGAGGGCACCATTGTGGTCGCGCATTCCCACAAAGCCAAACCCTAGGACCCCACCCCCCAGCGGAGGAGGTGGGACCAGCCTACACCAGGCAACGCCCCTCCTCATATGGGAGACGCCCTTCTGCAGGAGTGGTAGCCGCAGAGACACAAATACTGCAGCACTGCCTGGATTAATTCTAGGTCAATTCTTTGGTGTTAGATATATTCTTCCTCTTCTCCTTCCTAACTCTCCCCACCTCTAAACCAGTCACCTGGGGTTTTGGCTTGCTTAAACAGACATTTAGCCCACTCCCTCAATGCATGTTCTACACCTCCCTCTTTAATTTCCTATCTCTCTCTATGGAACAGTCAGACCACATAGTGCATCTGGGCAACATTTACTTCATTTCTCTTTCCTCACATCCTTCCTTATTTTGTTTTCTCACTTGCTGGATCAAGTCTTCTAATCTCTCTACCTGGTCAAAGTTCAATTTCTTCCTCTCCCCACATCTGTCACTACTCTATGTATGCTCTGCCATCAGCAGAGCGCACATCCCATCATTATCGTGTATCTGGTACATCAGGTTGCATGCCTCCAGAGTGTCATTTGTTAATCTTTTTTATGTTGTGATTTGTTTGTCTGTATTATTGGTCCGTAGGGTTGTGAGTTAGTGTTTCCTGTTTGTCGGTCTGACCCTTTTCCTTTCCAGGGAGAACTAGGAAATAAACCAATACACGCATTGCCAAAATGACAAAACGGAAGAACTTCCCTCAAAAGACTGTACAGGAAATAGTGACAGCACAAGAAATGATGAAAGCAGACATAAGCAACTTAACAGAACAAGAATACAGAATGATAAACATAAAAATACTCGCAAGGCTTGAAAAAAGCATAGAAGATAGCAGGAGGACCCTAGATGCAGAGATCAAAGTCCTAAAAAAACGATCTACAGGAAATAAAAAATGCTTTAAATGAGGGGCAAAACAAATTGGAGGCGGCCACAGCGCGGAATGCAGAGGCAGAAGAGAGAATAGGGGAATTAGAAGATAAAAGTGTGGAAAAGGAGGAAGCAGAGAAAAAGAGAGAGAAACTGATTCAGGAACAGGGAAGGATAATTAGAGAGCTGAGCAATGCAATCAAATGGAATAACATCCGTATTATAGGAATTCCAGAGGAAGAAGAGAGAGAGAAAGGAGTCGAAGGGGTACTTGAACAAATCATCGATGAGAACTTCCCCAATATGAAGAAGGAAATGGGCATTGAAGTCCAAGAGGCACAGAGAACTCCCCTCAGACGTAACCCAAATAGACCCTCAGCACGACACATCATAGTGAAGCTGGGAAAACACAAAGATAAAGAGAGAATCCTGAAAGCAGCTAGGGATAAATGGGCCTTGACTTACAAAGGCAGACACATTAGGGTAGTAGTGGACTTATCCACAGAAACTTGGCAAGCCAGAAAGGAATGGCAGGAAATCTTCAATGTGAGGAACAGGAAGGACATGCAGCCAAGAATCCTTTACCCGGCCAGCCTGTCATTCAAAATGGATGGAGAGATAAAGGTCTTCCCAAACAAACAGAAACTGAAGGAATACATCACAAATAAACCAATCTTACAAGAGATCCTGAGGGGGACTCTATGAAGGAAAGGTTGCAAGGAACAGGAAGTACCAGAGACATCCTTACAAGCATGAAACCTACAGATAACACAATGACACTAAACTCATATTTTTACCTGTCCTTCTTTTATTAAAAAAAAAATACAAGAGGAAGAATTGCTTCCAAATTCATTCTATGATCCCAGCATTACCCTGATGCAATAACCAGAAAACACACTAAACAGACACACACACACACACACACACACACACACTACAGACCAATATCCTTGATGAAATAGATGGAAAATTTCTTGACAAAATATTAGCAGGCCAATTTCAACTATACATGTGATGCCAAGTAACCCTTGTGCCCTGTTGGTAGAGATGTCAATTGGTACAGTTCCTACAGAAAAAAATATGGATGTTCTTCAAAATGTGAAATGCTAGAACTGCGTAATCAAGTAATTTCACTTCTGGGTATTTATCCAAAGAAAGACTCCTCCAAAACACTAATTCCAAAAGATGTATGTACCCATATCTAATTGCAACATTGTTTTTAACAGCCAAGATATGGAAACAATGCAAGTGTCCATCGATAGATAAATGTTTAAAGAAGATATGGTATATATATATATATATATACACATACATACATATACACACACACACACACACACACACACACACATACAATGGCGTATTACAAACCAGACAAAGAATGGAATCTTGCTATTCATAACAACGTGAGCAGACCTAGAGGGTGTTATGCTAAGTGAAAGAACTCAGACCAAAAGGACAGATACTGCATGATTTCACTTCACTTAGATTTAGTGTAATCTAAAAAACAAATGAACAAACATACAGAATCACAAAGAGACTTATAGACAGAGAAAACAAACTGGTAGTTGCCAGAAAGGAGGGAGGTAGGGGGAGCAGGCTAAATAGGTGAAAAGGATTCAGAGTTACAAACTTACAGTTATAAAATATCGAAGTCAAGGAATATAATATTCAATACGGGGAACATTGTCAACAATATTGTAATAATTTTGTATAGCCAACAGATGATAACTTGATCTATTAAGGTGAACACTTAATAATATATAAAAATATCCAATCAATGTTTAACAACTGAAATTATAATATTGCATGTCAGTTAAAATTCAATAAGAATTTGCATGTAAACAATTAGGCTAAGGGTCGACCATTATTTTTATCAAATTCTAAGAAACTGAGAAGGATGTGGATAGGTATATACAATGCATCACCTCTCTACAACAGTGTCAACAGAATAAAAAGTGATCCACTAATTTGTTTCCTCCTACAATCCATTTCAGATTCTTCCTAATGAACCGTATCCTTGACCAAAGCTATAGGAAAGAATAAAAGTTGTACTTGATCTTTTATAATGCTTTTCAGATAGAGAAATACTAAACCAGCATTGCTAACAGCAACAAATCTTAATTGCCCCAACTATCATGGATGGACCACTAAGGTCAATGGAAAGGATTTGGATGAATCATCTTGCTAGAAATAAATTTATGGAGAGCATAAGGCATTAGTCCAAACTTTCTATGACAGCTTAAAAAGAAGATACATGCCAAGTAAATCATCTCTCCAAAGCTTTCCAAATTTTAAAGCAGCATAGCAATAGAGGTATTCAGAATAAACAATGCACACTGGGATTACAACAATGTGACTATTTGGGGAAAAGCAGGTTTCAGGCTAAAAAGAACAGTGGGGCTGAGGAAAATGACCTGTGTGCAGATACTGGCTCATTATTAAGAGCTGAAATTGTGTCGGCGTTATAAAAGGGCAAGTACGAAAAAGCTTGGAAAACTGTTGTGTGTCTGTGTTGCACATGTGTATATCAGTCTCCTGGCCCTATGTTTAAAATATAAAAATACGAGTACAATGATAAGGAATATAAGGAGGAAGGGAAAGGAAAGGAACAAAGGAGGAAGAAAACAATTATACCCCTTATTCACATTAAAAAGCATATTTTACTATTCCAAGCAATTAATTACATTTAAGATGTGTTTCTGACATTACTGACCAATTATATTTTTATTTAACTTCAAACAAGAAACAGCCTCCAATCAAACTACAACTAGCACTGAAGAATTTGAAATGGGTATCTCCTGTGTTAATTGCCTGGTCCAGTTTCCAATGACTTCCCATTCTCTAAAAAATTGCCTGGTTGCTGGGAAGCTCACTTGTATTTTGTGACTCCAGATCTTTAGTTATACCTGAAAGATCTTTGGGTGGAATCAAGACCAAAACTAGGCCAATCAGATACTTTTCCCCTGGTACCTTCGAGAAAGGAAGAAGTTAAGAGTCAGTTGGGTTAAGCTATTGAATTACTCATATTGATTAGGTCCTACAGCTCTTTCTCCAGAGGTCTACTGGGCTCCTTGGTTTTGCTCTAAGCTCTTCTTACATCTTTTGAAGCATCTTTTACTGATGATGCTAGCCAGAGTTACTTTCAACCAACAGAGTCACAATTCAATTCACTCTGTATCATCGATGCTAAGAACACTTTGTGGCAAAACTGTGGACTGTTTAATTTTGAATTATAAAATGACGAATGTACCGCATGGTGCAATTTGGTTCAAGAAAATGTATAAACTCTAACACATGTCACTAAGCTGCAAGCATTTCCAAGAATATAAAACATTTTGCTTGGGTTCTCCTTGGGGGTATGACATCAACTTATAAGAATCATCAATTATTTCTGGAGAGCCAATAAAAATTTATTTCAAATATTTTGTAATTGGAGTTTTTAGAAGAAAAAATCCATCTACTTTGTAATATTAGGACTTGAGAACACATTTTTATATTACTTCAAGTTTTCAAAACCCCTAACCAAAATTTATAAGTTAATCCTGACCATACTGGTTAATATGGCCTCAAATAAGTAATTTCATACAAGGAAACTCAAGCACAGAAAAGTATCCTTAACTCAGGTTTTTAATCAAGATTGTTGCTGAAGCAAGAGAACTCCCCAGCATGCAACTTCTAGGCCTGTGAAATTGAATCTAAATTATAACAGCTTCCTTAAAACTTGACAAATTTCCTCAGTTAAAATTCAAGGGCATGTACTATCATGGGAGTTATTTGTCCAAATAAATGTATTTTTACATGACCCAACATGGACAATGCTCTGTCAAGAACATGAGGGTTGTGAGTCAAGAGCAGATACAGTGTCTAAGAGTTACAGGCACTTCTGTGTCTCCAGCACGGACTTGTTTTCACAACCGGAAAGATACTCAGAGACTCCATCTACTACATCCACCATTATATTAGGGAAGTTAACCATAGAACTCTCTAAAGATTTTGCTTTCCCTGTGATTTGATTTTATGGGCTTTGAGACTAGATAATTCATAGACGGGTTTATTAAGGTAACTAAACATTTAAATACTTGAACAAAACCACAGGGACAGAACAGAACAAGGTAATTTTCCTATCTTTTACCACATAGTAACTACTTTTGATTTTCTCAGCTTGTGAGGAAACATCACTTAGGCAACAAGGCCGAGTTTGAACTCTAACCATCTGATGCAATTGCTGGTTCAACTGTGACAATTCCAGGATCATCCTTCGACTGATATCCCTTACTCTCCTTGTATTCTGTAAAAGCATCTATTACAGTTCTTTGTAATATTCAACTCCAAAATCTCAGTGGTTCACAAAAAACATTTCCTGACCATGGATCCATAGGTTAGCTTCAATGACCCAGTTCCAGGTAGAAGTTCCAATTACTTCTCATTCTGGGACCCAGGGTGAAGGAACATCTCCATGGAGTGTTCTCATGGAAAGGTAGGAGTTTACTGGGGTTATAGAAACTCAGACACTTCTTAAAGCTTCCTTTCATGACTGCTGTAATTTAAAACTGGCACAATGTCACTCTCCCTCACATTCCACTGCTCAAAGTAATGACATGGTATACCCGGCATTAATGGAATGGGGAGGTATACTCCTCTTATGATGGGGTGAGGGAAAGGAATGAAGATTTTCTCACCAATACTGTAATATATTACATATTTTCTGCTCAAGACACTCCAGAAACTTAATATCCTACTAAATTTTCAGGCAAGGACAAAGAATCACCGACAAGTGGCAGATTTGAAAGGACGATTAAAAACTTGTTTCATATTTTTATTTCTGTGTGTGTGTGTGTGTGTGTGTGTGTGTGTGTGAGAGAGAGAGGGGGGGGAGAGGGAGAGAGGGAGAGAGGGAGAGAGGGAGAGAGGGAGAGAGGGAGAGAGGGAGAGAGGGAGAGAGGGAGAGAAGGAGAGAAGGAGAGAGGCAGAGAGAGAAAGTGTGAGCGGGGGGAGGGGGAGGGGGAGGGGGAGAGGTAGAGAAGGAGACACAGAATTGGAAGCAGGCTGCAGGCTCTGAACTGTCAGCATAGAGCCTGACACATAGAAGCTGTGAGATCATAATGTGAGCCAAAGTTGGTTGCTTAACCGACTAAGCCACCCAGGCACCCAGGACACTTTTAAATAAAGGAAAACGAGAAAGTTTGAGAAGATGCATGAGCTTTGGTAAGATTATGAAATGGTAAAAGTCGAAGTGATCAGCTTATGTGTAAATCGCTAAAATCTAGACTCATTTTGGTATCTTGATCTATTATCACTCCTCAATTTATTATTTTCTTCAGCATATGTCAATGGCGTCTAATATATCCTAAGGAATAAACTGAATGGATTTTTTAACTTGAATTTTAAATAAAAATAACATGTGCTCTGGGGGCTGATGGTGCAGAGCATGCTCGGGATTCTCTCTCTCGCTCTCTCTCTGACCCTCCCCTGCTTGCATGCACGCCTGCGTGTGCTCTCTCCAAATAAGTATTTTAGAAAATGACATGTGCTCAGCACTTTGTCATGCTTTCTCTCTGAAAGATAAAATTAACATGGACATTCATTTCCGCAAAAGGTGATATTCTTGTGCCAGGCATCTTTCTCAGAATTATGTCAGTTGATAGGATGTGCACACAGAGCTGAAGTTTAGGATGCTGTTTAGTGTCATTTTTATTTTTTCCTGCTTTAATTAAAGCTTTCATTGATGGTGAAATTATTGGTCCTAGAATGATCGTTGACAATGTCTTTTAAAAAAACACTTAAACTCATTGTTATATGGTGCTTTTGAACCAGCTTAGCACGCCAAGAATAGTTGCACAAGACAACTAAATTTTTATTTAATAATTGCCTCAAGGAATTTAACTCCTAAGATCCTAAATTATCTGCAGAGCCCAGTTTTCTGACAATGTATCTTTTGTTTGTTAATGCAGAGCACTCCATCTATCACTTCATTCTATTTTTCTTACATCTGTGGCAAAGAAACAATACTGGCCATGATTTCTATTTTGTTGGAATTTTAAAAGGACGTTATTAAATTTTACTTTTTGCCATCATGCATTTAGTTTTTAATAAGTGAAGCTTTCATTTATCAGTTTCGCTGGGTTTGAGAAGGGTTTTTTGTTGTTGTTGTGTTTTGTGGAAGTTTTGTGTTTTTGTTTGATGTTGTTACCGGCACTCCATGTTAGGCGCCACTTTTTCCTTCGGTGCGTTTGAAAGAGATTTCCTAGCTCAGATTTAAATTCAAAATTCCATCCATCTTCCAATTTCAAGTATGGTATTATTAAATATTTCAGTGAATTTCTCTGAACTCTACATATTTGTCTCTTGAGAACAAAACATGCAAAGCAAAGTTAGCGTTTGCTCTTGGATTTGTAGTAAAGCAAAGCAGAATAACTATGGTTTCTAAAGATACATGGAATGTCACCAAATTAAAATTGTGAAGCCGCCAACCTCCTGTTCTCCTTTTCTCAAACATGTGCAGCAGGATTAGATAAGCTACCATCACCTGAGTGGTTTCTTCTAATTAAGGCAGAAGCCCCACAAGGCCACAAATGGCCATTTCTGTTAGGAAAACACCAACAGAAAAGCTCTGTCGTATCGTCAAAATATGGACTTTGTGTCTCTCTAAATTTATTTGGAAACCCACCAGTTGGAAGTTTCGCATGACCAGATAGCTGGCCTGACAAACCTACCCCTGGCTCAGACTGCCTTGGATGAGCTTCCTAACATATCTCTAGTCCGAGACAAAGGCAAGAACATAAAGTTTGGACTGAGATCCTGACATTTCCACTTTACATATCCCTTTTTAGCAAACAAGTTGGGGCATGGCTCACAGCTGCAGAATCCAAAAGTCTGTTTTAAATGGCTGTTTAACGTATGGGGTATAGAAAACAAATTCTAAGTCTGACTCTTAACTCTACCAATGTGTGATCTTTATCATATTACTTTTCTGTGCCTCTGAGTCCATGTTAATAGAAGCAATGTTTTCATAGTATTCATAGGATCCAATGAAAGGATATACAGAGAAAGCATTTCACGTAGCATTCAATTCATAGTAAGTAGTCAAGAAGTGATAATTTATCAAGAATTACAAGTCATCCAGGAAGGAAAAACAAAACACACTAAGCAACAAAAATGTTGGTCTCCAGTTATAGATTTTACTTTAATGAGAATCTGGTTGGTCACCTTGAAGGACACAAATTATAACCTTGGTTGACCATCCTTTATTTTTTTATCACTTTATCGTCAAATTGGTTTCCATACAACACCCTGTGCTCATCCCAACAAGTGCCCTCCTCAGTGCCCATCAGCCTCTCTCCCTGCCCAGACCCCTCCTCAACCTTGAGTTTTAAATATGCTGTTTCATAACATGACTGAGCTGTTTGGAAGGAACTGCAGAGTTTAGGCGTCTCCATTCTGAGAAATGGTAAAAGTAGAGGCATGCTTTTCAAGAGAACTACTGCGTGAGCCATATAGGCTCACACTAGATTTTAAATATTTTAGTAGCCACATTATTAAGGTAAAAACAAGTAAACTTTAATTTTAAGCATTCTGATTTATCTAAAATGTTGTAACTCATAAAAATTATGGATATATTTTACATTTGTTTCCTCTCCAAAATCTGATAGGTTTTGTCTACCTACAGTGCATCTCCATTCTAACCAGCCAGACACATTGCAAAGTATTCAATAGCCATATATGGTTAATGGCGACCATATTCAACAGGGAATGTGGGGAGGGTGGGGAGGGTGGACGGGGAGGACGGGGAGGACGGGGAGGACGGGGAGGACGGGGAGGACGGGGAGGAAGCAATTGGCAGGGAGAAAAAGATTAGGAGGCTGTGAAGTAGCATTCATGTAAATTTCGTGACCAAATACTGGGATTGTAAGCTGAATGAGATCAGAGAGTCATTTTCAAGGCTGAAATAAACCACATTAACCCAAGATGTAGGTCTGTGTACTCAAATAACTTGACCATCTATCTTAAGACATTAATCAGTTGTAAGAGTTGATAATATCTTTTGTTGCCTACTTAATAAATTTTAAGAGCTAGAACAGCTTGAAACTACTCACTTTTACCATGAAGGATCTAATAAAAAGTGAAGACAGTTCTTCAAAATGGTTTATTAAAACTCTACTGTATTCTCTCCTAACCTTATCTTAGCATTCTTTTCAAAATATACCACTGAGGATGGCTCTGTAACTGAGCCTATGTACAGCGTGCTGCAGAGAGGAATATCGATCAGTTTTATCTTGGTCTCTTAAGAATTGCACATTTTATTGTACTAATGCTTCTTACAGTAACTATCGTATTAAATCAGAATTTTAACATTATGATTCATAAATATCATAAAACTTGGCACCCATAAATCACAGCACTAAATTGGAAGTTTAAAGTTAAGATTTATAAACTAACATACTAAATCACAACTTTAAAATTTAGGATTCATTAATAAGAACTTTTATATGCATGATATATAAATCAAAGCACTGCACCTGATTCTTGGAAGTTAATGCATGTAAATCAGAATTCTGAAAGTTAATATTAATAAATCAAGGAAATGCATTTAACTTGGTAAATTTCTTTAATGGAATAGTTCCTCCATTACATAATAGGCCAGATCGTCTGAAAAATACACATTTCAGAATTTCCTTTGATAGCCATTTCCAGAACATCTTTTATTTTATTTAAGCCCATTGCTCTTATGTGAGCATGGAAATATCTGACATGTACCTTGTTCCTATAAAAGCTCATATTTTTGAAAAGAGTAATTAAGTCACATTACAGGTTCTTCCATTTCTAGGCTAAAACCCACAAAACTTAGCCTTCCTCCATAGGAGTTATTTTCTTCACCTTTGATCATTTTTAACAAATGACTACCAGTCCTTTTGAAGGTGATGTGAGCAAACCTGGACAAAATGTTCTTACATGGGTCCTATTAACACAAAGTGTGGTGGATGAATTACCTCTGGACCCTAATATGTCATGCCTGTTTGTACCAGTCCATTTATATCTCACATCCAAAATAACAGGAACAGCTTGAGTTTCCCATAGTAATGTGTTATTGTGAGCTCAGAGGCTGAACCGCTTCACTTCCTTCATACTTTAGATTCCCTGGGCTTCTGAGTAGCCCAAGGCAAACTAGATTGTCTTTTCCACTCCATTAAAAGAGTTCTTATTAAAGTACTAAAGACCAAAGACCAAAAACCAAGTTGAGTTCCTATCAAAAAGGAATATTCATCAACAGTTGGCACTGGTATTTCCTCTATTACCAGGATCTGTGATCCTTCTTTTCTCCCACACTGTACATCTGCTCATCTTTTCACACACGATCCACTACCACATAAATGTTGATGATTTATGGGCTTCTTTCTTAAGATCTAGGAATATTTACCAGGGTTTTTTTTTCCTTATTACAATACCAGTCACTCTAAATTTACATTCTCAAAATGAGATTCCTTAGTTCTTTTGCCAAAGCAACTTTTTTTCAATCCCTAATGTCAACCCCCAACTCTAAACAGCTAAGATTTCTCTCAGATTTCACCCACTCACTCCCTTTCTACAGCCACTACTATAGTTTAGGCCCTCATTAATTCTTTCTTAAACTGTTCCAGTGTTTCCTAACTGCTACTCGACATTCCAGAATGGAAATCCAATCACCGTAACTCTCTCGTTTGACATTTCCACTTGCATTCTACTTCTTATTCAGGTGGCCCTAACGGTTCATCTGCTTCTACCTTCTCAACTGTATCTCTGCCTCCCATCATATTCTACACATTAAATGAGTGGTTCTCAATTTGGGGAATATTGGTTCCCAGGGAACATTCACAAGTGTCTGAGGACATTTTTGGTTGTCACGATTAGGGGTGGCAGTGCTGCTGGCATTCAGTGGATAGAGGTCATGGGTGTTGCTCAACATCCCCCAATGGACAGGACAGGCCCCCACGAAAAATAATTATCTATTACCAAATGTTAATAGTGCACAGGTTCAGAAACCCTGCTTTACATGAACTAAACATGCAGATTTCACCCAGAGAATGAAACTGTTGTGTGGATCTTTGAATATGCCATATAGGTGCTATGTCTTTCACCAGAAGTGCCCTTTCTTCCTTCACACTCAGGCCCAGAAATCTTCATCCTGTAAGCCCCAGTACAATATGTCTTCCTTCATGAAGAGGTTGGCTCATCCTTTCAAGCATCAGTGACCTACCAACATGGTTTTGTGGAAACATGCACGGGATTCAGAGTCAGAATGACATTGCTTTAAAATAGCGCTCCACCTTACTAGTGGTGTATAATTGGGCAAATTCACCTCTTCAATCCAAGTTCCTTCTTAGAATTGTGAAAATACCAAACCAAGAACTTTATCATTAGGACATAAACAGATATTCATGGAAGGGTAATCCACCTCCACATTTGTCACCCCACTGACCACTCATATCCAGCTGGCTCGTTTTGTAGGTTATCACCTACGCACTAAATGGAAAGGAAGGATCATCTCACATGAAGGATGTACATTCTTCGAAAAAGGGAACACAAGTAGCTTGGCTCCCCAAATAGACTCTCCAAAGATGCTTTCAAAGTCTATTTGCAGGTGAATGCAAAACAAGAAAACTAAGAGCAAAATGTGTATTATCTGTCAAGATCTACATTTGGATAAATTGGTTGTTCCAGCAAGAGAACTGTATGGCACCTGATACATATACTTTTGAAACTATGCTAGTTTATATGGATTATATAATGAAACATCAGTATTTGTAGTTCAGTTGGAAACACAGGACTGGAATTTTAAAGTGAGGAGAAAATAGAATGATATAGCTTATAATCAACTAGTAAAATTATGGCACAGCAAAGTACTCTACACTGTTCTTTGCAATTTAGGTAGTGAAAAATAGTACTTGCCACTAGCATAGGAAACTGAAGATAGCATAGGCATCTTTGTGTGCGTGTGTACACACACATGCATGTATTTTTACTCTTTTCTTTCCTCTCCAAAAGATTTTTTTTCACTTCATTTTGTAGCATGGAAGATGCAATACGCACACTCTAGAGCATTCCTATTTACCAGGGTTACAAATATAAATTGATCAGTGGGATGTAGAACTCTAAGGAAAACATACAAGTGTATTTGAAATAATTCTCAACAACGTGGTGATTAATTCTTCCACTGGAACTCCCACAGCAAATCGTTACTTGAGAATATTTTGAAGCTGTTTTTTTAAAGCTTCAGAGAAATTCGACATTACAGTAAGCAGAGCCATCCTGTCTGCAGTAAGGCTCTTGCATCATCTAAGCTATTCCCAGAGGAAATAATGGGTGAAAGGAAAAACAAGTAAAAAGTAACTTTTATCAGATCTACTGTAAAAGGCTTTTCTGACATCAAGGGCATATGCAGATTTCCTTGATAGCCTGACTCCATGTGATTTAGTTTAGTAATTTTCCTACTTCCCATCACTTACTTTATCTAAGTAACTTGCCTTCTGAATATATACTTTTATCCATAAAATTACACACATTACAAAGGAATGCGTCATTGATACCATTTTGAAAATAGCACAATGCCTGACTCTTGAGAGTTTAGTAACGTATTTGCGATTCTGGGAGAATCATTTGTTCCCAAATACAAGAAGGATTGGTGCACACATTTAGCTACTAGTTTATGTCAAGTAAGTAATTCAACTCACAAAGATGTATAGTATTATGTGAAACTGTCTGAAGCAGTATGATTTTTATCTTTAAATGGCATTTATAAGTGAAAAATAATTAAAATATTTTCCCCCTTGAGATTTAGCTTGCACTACAGAATCACGGTCAAGAAAGAAGTTCAAATATAAATTGCTGTGTTTATTAATTTGTAAGAAGCCTGTATGCCACAAACGTTTTAATACATGACTATACTCACCGATAAAATGGGAAATTACATATGTATAAAAATATTATAAAGGGAGAGGAATAGGCAAAATACATATGGCCAATAATGTAAAACTAATGTTAGGTTTACCTGTTAGTAAATAAGTTACAATTGAAGCAATCGCAGTATTTACCCTCCCTAACGTTCATCTTTTAATGCACTCTTACTATCCGGTATTGACAGGCATGTGAATAAAAAGGAATGGTAGTTTTATATACTTCTAGTAAGTATATATTTTAATACACCTTTTTATGGAGAAATTTGTCTTTAAAAAATGGTATTAGCTTTTGACAAAGAGAATTTCTAGGAATTTATCCTAAGGAAATACCTATCACCCCAAGAGGTCAATTGCAGCATTATTTAAAATCCACCATCAGAAATAATCAAAACGTCTAAGGAAAGGGGATTATTTGAATAAATTATGGTACACCCATGAGAAGAATTACTATGCAACCATGATAAAGATATTCTGGATATATATTTACTGATGAAATAACATGTTCATAACTCACGGTTGTATGGGGGGAAAATTAGAAAAAATGCACGTCAAGATTCCATGTTAGAATCTGTTAGCAATAAAAAATTGACTAAATTTACATTGGTAATTAGAGTTTATGATAATATATGCCCAGCAAAAGTAGGAGCCATGGAAAACCCTGGTCAACATATTCCTGTTCGGGATTCATGAGTAAACAATAGTCTTTCACAACTCAGGATAGGCAAGCAGCTCTAAGGATCAGTTATTTCAATATACCTACATAAGGAGGTACCTATTGTCTTCTCCAAGGAGTCTCCCTTTCTTGTCTTCCCTCTCATTTTTTATTTCTATTTTTCTAATTTCTTATTCATCATTTGTTTCTGTTTCTACGTACTCTGCTTCTGCTGTTGTTACCGCTTCAGTTTCTTTGTATGTCATCACCGAAACTAAGTGAGAGGATCCTGCTGAGCCTGGTATTTAGCCCCCAGAAAGGTGTGCCATGCCCACACTGGGTAGAGTTCTTATGGGAGGCTACTGATTTAGCTCCTGGTCCAGTCTTTACTTAGCTATCTTTGCTTTCACAATTGATTCATGATCCCATCATTTTTCTCTGGGACAGCAGAGTCACTTGTTCTTGCTTACTTTGAAAGGGGGCTGGAGACCAGGAGGACACTTAGGGTTACCTATATGTGATAAAATTATGGACTCCATAATATAGAATCTATAACGAAAATAATTTTATGTTATTCTTATTAATGGGTGAATTTTTTGTATTAAACATTTCTATTATCTGCCTATGCGAAAAACATTCAAGTAAGTTTTGTTTTATATTTTAAGTCACTTGATCCTGTCTCCTGCCTACAGGTTATTATAACCCTACTAGTGATTATTTATAAACAGCTTCAAAAATATCCATTCTATGTCATGTATCATTCCATCAGCTATTCTCGCTCCTCTTTCTATCTTAACAATTTCTTCATTATTAAAACCTTGGTCTTTCCAACTTGATTCTTTCTCTGCTTCAGAAATAACTCTCTAAAGATTCTCTTATCTGTAAGGGAATTTTTTAATAGCTTACTTATTGTCACCCTAGCCTATTTTCATTTCATATGCCTGCTATTATGGTTCATTTTCTTCCTGCTCCAATAGACAGTGAGTAGTGGGTTTCTTTACTTGACCTTTTAATTCTATCATCAATCTGATCCTGGTCTTTATAAACATTCCCTAATTTCAATAACGTGTATTAGTATCCACTCTACACAAAACTTTGTGCTAGAAACTCTGAAGCATACAGGTCGCAGCCCATTAAGGAATGTGTGTAATTATAATATGGGGAAAGGGGACAAAGAAAAGAACAGAGAACTAAGGACTGCACTAGAGAAGCAGAAAAAGAAAAACCAGAGGAGTCCAGAAGTCATTGATCAGGGGTACTGTATTTTTTTTCCTTTATATCTCATGCATATAATGAGAGGACTAGTAGATCATTTCCAATAGAAATCCACTGATTCAGAACAATGCAAAATCAGGATGTCAGTATGGGGACAGGATGTAGAAAACTGTTAAGGTAGAATGACTTATGGTGAAATGTAGAAGAATGAAGACTCTTAAGAGAAGCCCTTAAAAAGAAACCTCAGGAATGTCCATTCAGAATGCAGGTATAGAAATGCTATACTCCAAATAAAATGTTGGAAAGAGTGTTACCCAAGCATCTCAGCATCTTGGTAGTGAAAAGAGACAAGAAATCATAGAGGAGGAAATAGATAAATGACAGGAGAATATGCTAAAAATAAAAACGATTAAAAGCAGGGTGACCAGTCCTTCTAACAACAATGTTGGACAGCGCAAGTCACCCAAAAACAAAACAAAAACAACAAAAAACTACTGTCAACACCAAAAACTTTAAGCAATTTTCAAATGTTTACATAAACCAAATATTAATAAATCAAAGAAGAAAAGGCCATTTTAAGAACTTTTACATTTGTGGTTAAATAAAACAATTTTGGGGAAAGGAAGTTCTTCTAAATACATTGTTGGGAAAAATGGATATCCATATTCAAAAGAATGAAGTTAGATGTTATATACAACAACTAATTCAAAATGGACCAAAGACTTAAATATAAGAGCCAAAAATATAAAACTCTTGGGAGAAAAAAGGAGAAAAGCTTCTTGACAGTAAATTTAGTAATTATTTGTATATCACTAATTTTTAAATTTTAATTAAAAAACAGACAAATATTATAATTAATTAATTATAATTAAAAACTTTTTCTTTCCAAGGACACAGTCAACAGAGTGAAAAGGCAATTGGAGAAATAGAAAAAGAATATTTGTAAATCATCTATCTGATAAGGAATATCCAGAATAAAGAACTGGATCTCAAAACCAAAACAAAATGGACAAATGGCTTGAGTAGACATTTCTCCAAAGACATACAAATTGCCAATAAGCAAGGAAATGAAAGTCAACATTAATAAACATTAAGGAAATGTAAATGTAAATCAAACCACAATGAAAATCACTTCACATCCATTAAAATGGCTAGTATAAAAAAAAAAAGAGAGAGAGAAAAGAAAACAAGAAACAAAACCAAAAAAATGTGGGTGAGGATGTGGAGAAAGTGGCACCCTTATGCAATGCAGGTAGGAATATAAACTGATGCAGGTATTATCGACAACAGTAGGAGGTTTCCTCAAAGAATTAAAAACGTAATTGCCATCTGGTCTAGAAATTCCACTTCTAGATATATACCCAAAATAAGTGAAAGCAGGCTCTCAAAGAGGTATTTCTTTATTTTTTTAACATTTATTCATTTTTGAGACATAGAGACAGAGCGAGAGCAGGAGAAGGGCAGAGAGAGAGGGAGACAAAGAATCTGAAGCAGGTTCCAGGCTCCAGCCGTCAGCACAGAGCCCAATGTGGGGCTCGAACTCACAGACCAAGAGATCATGACCTGAGCTGAAGTCGGCCACTTAACCGACTGAGCCACCCAGGGGCCCCCTCAAAGAGGTATTTCTATACCCATGGTCATAGCGACATTATTCACAATAGCCAAGAAGTGAAAGCAACTCAATCAAGTATTCATTCACTGATGAATGAGTAAGCAAAACGTGGTATATGCATGCAACCAAATATTACTCAGCCTTAAAATGGAAGGAAATTTTAACACATCTTACAGAGTAGATGAACCTTAACACATTGCACTAAGTGAAATAAATAAATAAATAAATAAATAAATAAGCCAGTCACCAAAGGACAAATACTGCATGAATCCACTTACATGAGGTAGGTAGTATAGTAAAATTCATAGAGACACAGTTAAAGCCAGAACATCAGGGAGTTCACTGCCCACATCTTAGGCAAAATCTTCATGTCCAGGCTCATCATGTCCTAGAAAGTCTTTCCACCCTCCCTTTTGATGATCCCATGAATCTCAGGATCTTTCTCATCTCCAGCCCCTGCTTTTGTTCTCTTGGACTGCAACCTTCTTCCTCCCTGCCCCCACCTTCCCCTCTTCTTCCTTGACTACCTTCAATACTTTCAGATCATGTTACTCTTTCAGGAAAAAAAAAAAAACTTATTTGACCATCCAAATCAAAATTATACTCCCATGTTTTGTTCGATGCTTTAGCTTACCTCTTAGTTTTTCCTACAATAATCTCAAGTATACATTTTAGGATGATCATTTCTTACAGCCTGTCTTCTCTTGAGGACAGAGAGTATAGTCTACTCAATATATAGCTGTATCCTCAACAACTGGGAACTTGCCTGGCACAGAGTTAATTTCCAGTAAATGGGTCTGGTGAGTAAGTGAAGCCACTTGGTAGTAAAACCTGTTTAGTATTTAGGTTAAATATAGTGAAAAAAAAAAAAACTCATTGTCAAAGCTGACAGAATTCTAAAAAAGGTGTTGGTAATATTTTAGGAATAAAAGTGAGATAAATACATTTGATAGCTGTAATTTATTCACATTCCCTTCTATATGCCTTCATATACCACAATGCAGAGAGCTAAAATGATATTCTCATACCCTCTTCAAACTAGGTCTCTGAATTGTAACAAGGTTCTACCAGTGAGACCCACTCTAAGGATCAAAATGGCGCAGAAGTCATCTTTTTACTATAGCTGCTGTCGATATTTGCAAAGTTTTCATAAAGACATACCTGTTTGTGGCCTGACACAGTCTCAGTGACAAGTCAGTAACTCATAGGTATGAGAGGCAGATGTGACACAGCAAGTATCTCCCTCATGTTTGGATCTCAGCTATGGTAAGTCCACTGCCAGGCTGTGGACCAGCACTCCTCTATTTTTAAACACCTAAATCTCTGTATTAAATCCCTTTCTGCCTAAAATACATACAATTGTCAGCTCACTGTCCTGAACCTACAAAGACACACACAAAGTTTTAAAGAGATGAGAACTGGAAAATGTTATGTTTTCATATTATTGACAGCTAGAACTTCGAGCCACAGCAAAATTCCATCACAACAACCAGATCAACAAGAGGTGATCATATTAAAGTGGAACAAAAGTCATCATGCAAAGCTGGCAATCAATTACTAAGTGAATGTCATGGCAAGCTAATATTGTTTCTTGACAGAGACTTTACACTAGAAAAATCAGTTCAATCCCATACTCGTAGTATACTCGCAACTCAGCAAACAGTGAACAAAAGTCCCTCCTGTAATTCCTCTGAGAATCCAGTCCTGATCACTCAAGTACACCTGATAACTATCTTCTATGCTCCCATACCATTTTGTTTATTGTTATATAATTATCATCATATTGGTTTACAGTTACGTTTTAACATGTCTGAATTTGGAGGTCTGAATGTCACTAAATCCATTTTTCCATAGAGCCCTAAGACACATTACAATGCTTGCCATACTGCAGATGTGCTCAATAAAATCGAATATGTGATGTTGTATTATGACATGGCTACGTACATTTAATTGACTAATATTAACCGCAAATGCACCGATTAATGGGTCTATACAAATGAAGATCATTCTCAATTAGAATCACCCTGGGCTTTTACATGCTGAGCAACTTTTTTAATTCTAGAAAGAAGTGTTTCCTTGTCTTGTGCCACTATGTCAGAATGTATTAAATTGGTACGGCATGTTTTCTATTTTGCTTCTCAATTGCGCTCATCATTTTGTGTGGGTGGCGTTCAAATACATCAGCTAGATTTATAAATTTTTTAAAAGTTCAGTCTTTATCTACCTCTTTCCCTCTGCCCACATCATTAAACTCAGAGCTATGCCCACGGCAAGTGTGTCCTTTTTACATGATCATTTTCTTGTGACTTGTTCCCTCCCTCTTAGCTGATACCTCTGCTGACCTCTCAGCCTCTATGACAGGTCTTTTTTTCAATTTGAGAATTAGTAGGGGATCAACAGAAACAATCGTATAGTGCCGCTCATTTTATCCTTTAGAATAAACTGTCTTTTTTTGGGACAACACCCATATACTTAAAACGCCCACATATTTGGAGTAAAACACTGTAAATAGGCGATCAGGAGAAAACAACAGCCTGTACAACACATTACCAAGGAGCAGCAGGCAGCCAAGTTTCTCTTAACTGGGCTACTAGCCACCAATTTAAAGCTTTCATCTGAACACACTTTCACCACACAGAAGTCTGTTTTTCTGCACAACATAAATGGAAGGGGACAAAACACTGCTGCTCTAAGTTATATTAAATTGATATTGTTAAACACAATCAGGGCTTTCAGTTGGTAAACATGCTTTGGGAAATGCATCTGTAAAAAAATGAAGGAAGCTAAAAATAAAAACGTATGTAAATCCACATGAGGAGGGGTGTTTTTTGTAAATGACTCCCACCCTCACCGTCACCCCCTACTTCTTAGCTTAAGATGAACTTGAAACTAATTGCTTGGGGGAGGTATTGGAGTTGCTCCTTACATAATGCCACTGAATGTTTTCTCTGTCATTTAGTCTCTAACAATGCTATCTGCCAAAGGGAAGGCAAACAACCGCATTCTCCTTCATTTGAATGCTGGAGAGCCTTTTTAAATGTTTGGTATTTTCACTTCCAAACTGAAAATAAGCATTTTCCAAGAAAAAAATCTATTTTTGAGGTGAGTTATTGAGAGTATTCTATTCTAATGCTATTCCACCACAGAGCAATGAATGTGAACTTATAATCATAAAAATACTTGATGATGCCTTTTTATCCAAATATCCCAGAGCATTAAAGGAAATTAAAATTCCATCCATTTGCATACTACTTCTGATAGAGAATAAAATAAACAGGCAGAAAATTGTTTAAGGAGTTTATGTGCAATTCATAATATCGAAATCATTGCCAAGAATATTTCTGATTCCCTTCCACCAAGACTAAGCAAACATGCCATTTTCCACTGAAAGCTTACATGCTACCTAAAACCTATATTCTGATTTTAATCGTCAGCTCACCAGGTACATTTTGCCTCTTTAAAAATTCTTTGTAAATATTGTTTCCTTCCCTATGCTCCCAGAATTTCAAAACCTTATCCTGGGATGTACCTTCACAGGGCTTTACATACAAAACCTTCCAGGATTTCAAAGAAGAAGTTAACCTATTCCCTATTCTCCCTGTGTATAAATAAAATACTTTTAAATTAATGAAAAGATCTACTTTGTTGAAGAGAAGAAAAAGCAACATCAGAAACGGCGACTTACCAGCCCAGATGAAGGTCAAGCCTGTGGTCTGGGAACCAAGCAGCCCAGATCCCGCCCCAGGAGACTTGCTTTCTGTTTTGTTTCCAACCCCTCAATTCACAGAAAAGAGAGAAAATCTCCTTCACTCAGACAGGATACATTCTATCTTTTTAAAAACTCTTTTAAGTTCTTGTTTACATTCTCGTTAGCATACAGTGTTGTATTAGTTTCAGGTGTACAATATCAGACAGGATGTACTGTTGTGGTCCTACTTACATGCACCAACTGGAGCCGGAAGACTTGCAAAGCACCGAGGGCCTGAAAAAAAACAACAGTAACTTTACTTTAAGAAGAGCTTGGAAAATTCGAGAACTAATCACAAGGTTCTTTCAAGCTCCTCATTGAGACCAGCTGTTCCCTTCACCTGTTCTCTAGGCCCTTACTATTTAAAGTGTTGTTCAGCAGCATCGACATCACCTGGGGGCTTTATAGAACTGGCCCAACCTCTGATCTCTAAACCATAAACTGTGTTTTAGCAAAATTCCCAAGCGTTCCAAATCCACGGTACAATTGGGGCAGCACTGGTCTCGGTGTGTTCAACTTGTGATGCTATGATTTGGCAAAATGGTCCTTAGACCAGAAGATATTTAAAGAACTTTTTAGCTCTGAGAAATTTTGGTTCTATACATTTAAGCCTTAGATTGTGGCAACATTCTGCAATGTCCTATCAAGTCTTTGACCAAAGATGCTGAAGTGTGAGGGCCAGTTGGGTTTGTAAGTCTCCCTGGCCATGCTTCTAACTTGCTCTTCTCCAATTCAGACTTTTGCACAATAGTTTTAAGGAAAATTTCAGAGCTGACAGACCAAGAAACACAGCCTCACATGAGGGAAGGAAAGAAGACACAATGCCCAGTGTTCACTGGTGCCTAATCAATTACCTCAATAACTTTTAAACACATGGAATAAAAGTGTGATCTTCAGCCAGTGGGGAGAATGTGTCTGGGGCATAAGGCTGGAAGTGTTAACCTTGGAAAAGCCCTTGCTTCCTGATGTCTTTTAGGATATCTTCTTCATTTTAAAAATCATTTATCAAGCTATATATTTGAATGTACAAAAGTCCAATTTCTATCAGAAATTATGAATTGTTTAGTCGTTTTTACTTAAATATATGTTAAAATAAATACACGCCTAAGTTTCATAGAGCTTAAGACATCTCTATGGAGGACAAAATACATATTTTTGTACTAAGTAGGTAATTCATAAACATTTCTTAAAATGAACGCAGATAGTAAAACAGAAAAGATGTTAGTGTATTCTTGTTCAAAGGTTGAAGATATAATTACAGATGATGCTGGGAAAGTTTCAGGAATGGAGCTCAGTTACTAAGAATCACTATGATTTCTAAATATTTAAGTTGGGTCTTTACCATGTGAATGAAAAGAATGATGGACTGGAAATACAGACATTTCAATTCCTGTTCCACCTTTGTTGCTCACTGACTGTTTGACCTCATCCTGTCTCCTGTTTTCCCATCTGTGTCTTAATAAGGTAGACCAGCTTAGGAGACATTTCCCATCCCAGCCTGCTGTAAAAATGATTCCAATGGCTTAGAACACTTAGATATTATTAGCTGTATTATACATAAAAGAATGAGCATTAGCAATTTTCCTTGATTGCTTTGCTCATTTTTTAAAAATTTTAGACAACCAGCAACTGCCCTTAAGTTAGCATTATGGAAAGGGATGATGACTTCATGTTATTAAAAATTCTATCAAACTTTTAAAACCACATTTCCCAAGAAGCTTTGCATAAAACTGTAATAAATGCTGTGTGTAAAAAATCGATCCCACTGTCAAGTAAGTTGGGAAATACTGGGTTAAACAAATAAAAAAGAGCTCTCTTTATGCACTGGCAGTTAGAGCTTTAACATGTTAATGAGAACTGAAGATCTATAAGAACTGAAGTATGGTACAGTTGCACAATTCCCTACTTTTATTTGGCCAAGGGAATACTTCCAGGGGTGAAATATCCTAAGGGACTATTAGTCAAAGGGAAGTACTAACCTCAAAGTGGAAGCTGGACCCTTATATATACCAAGTTTTTCAAGTGGGGCACCTAACAAAACAAGGAGGAAAAAGCTATCATAATTTAAATCTACTTTAGCCTGGAGATTTCTCACCTGTATCAGAAAACTGACCTTTCCCAGCATGAAGAAAAGGATCACCATGGGGTATTTCTTGCCTACATAAAGGGACACATTGCAGAGGATTTATCCTTCGTGGCTAAACCAACACCATTCCAATACATAAGAAGAATGACCTGCGGATTTGGGACCTTAAGGGTGGAGATACTTTTAGATATAATTCAATACTTGAATTAAACGCAAAACAGAGCTGACTATATAGGAGAATTGAAAGCTCAGCATTTACACTCACGTAAGCAAATTGCAGCATTCTACACCAGCATCAAATTCTGAACGCTTTTCACCTAGATATCCTTCTGCAATTCAGCTTAAATGGTAGAAAACTAAATGTTACATATTTCTCAAATAAGGGTGGACACATAAGAAACCAAGAATGCCAAAGAGACAATAAAAAAACCCATGATGACCAATAGGTTACATTATATCAAAATCTTTGCTTCTCAATAAGGCATATTTTTAGATAAACAAATATTTATGTCATGTTACACATTTATGCACTCTTTGAGAAAGTGACGAGTTTGTTTACAAGAAAACCTACTGAAATGGAATCATATGTTTTGATCTTTGCAGGGTAAAAAAAAATTTTTTTTAAATTAAAATGTTGCCTTAAGGCCCCAAAGACAGCCATATGCTTTTGCATACATTTTCACAACTCAGCAGCTGCTCACTGAACCTCTTCCATTTCAAGTTTTCCTGTTGACCACTCTCTTCTGCAAGGCTTCTGTGACTGCCGGATGGAAATATTTATGAAAACACTGGGGCAGCCAGGATCGTCCAAGTGTTTTCAAAATGTTTGCTTGGCAAAGAGTTGCTGGCAGGCAAAATGTGCTCCTACAAGGGTTTCAGTAAGTGTTTATGCCTCCACAGTGTATTCCATTTGTAAATGTGGGCAGAGACCTAAACTGTGATCTCTAGAAGCTTTAAATGAAGAAGCTGAAATTCACTTTGCCTTAAAGAGGCTTTGCACCTGCCAGTCCTACCCTTCCCAGATCATGTTAATGGATTCATAAGCAGGCTTTGTTTTTAACCACCTCTATAACCACAGGCACAAACTGAGAAATTTGAGGCTCCCCTGATCTCCATGAAAGAAATCAGTGTATTTGTTTCAGAAGAGCTATTTCTTGAATGCTTTACATAGAACTTTAAGAGCCAAGAAAGACAATGGGGTGGATAGAGAGATATGGGGGTTTCCACATAAAAGGGAAAAGACATAGAGGAACTGGAGAGGATGATGCGTGTGAGGAACAGTAATAATAGATGATGACTATTAGAACATGGGTCATCATATGGGTGAGGTAGGGGATTAATCTGGGGAAGTAGGCTAAACCTACATCCTAAAGAACTTTATGCAGGACATACCACCAGCAATTTTCACAGAGCTAGAACAAACAATCCTAAAATGTGTATGGAAACACAAAAGACCCTAAATAGCCAAAGCAATCTTGAAAAAGAAAAGCGAAGCTGGAGGCATCAAAATACAAGACTTTAACTTATATTACAAAGCTGTAGTCCTCAAGAGAGTATGGTACTGGTACAAATATCAGGCACATAGATCAGTGGAATGGAATAGAAAATCCAGAAATGGACCCACAATTGTATGGTTAACTAATCTTTGCCAAAGCAGAATAAATATCCAATAGGAAAAAAAAGTCTCTTTAAAAAATGGTACTGGGAAAATATGACAGCAACATGTAGAAGAATGAAACTGGACCTCTTTCTTATACCATACACAAAAATAAATTCAAAACGGGGTGCCTGGGTGGCTCAGTCTGTTAAATATCTGACTTTGGTTGAGGTCATGATCTCACGGTTTGTGGGTTCGATCCCCCTGTCAAGCTCTGTGCTGACAGCTCGGAACCTGGAGCCTGCTTCAGATACTGTGTCTTCCTCTCTCTCTTCCCTTTCCCCACTCGTGCTCTCTCTCTCTCTCTCTCTCTCTCTCTCTCTCTCTCTCTCTCTCAAAAATAAATAAACATAAAAAATTATTTTAAAAATTCAAAACGGATGAAAGACCTAAATGTGAGACAGGAAACCATCAAAATCCTAGAGGAGAACATAGGCAGCAACCTCTTTGACATTGACCATAGCAATTTCTTACTAGACACATCTCTGGAGGCAAGGGGGAAAAAAAAGCTAAAATGACCTATTAGGACTTCATCAAGATAAAAAGCCTCTGCACAGCAAAGGTAACAATCAAGAAAAGTAAAAGTCACGCTATGGAATGGGAGATGACTTTTGCAAATGACATATCTGTTAAAGGGTTAGTATCCAAAATATATAAAGAAATTATCAAACTCAAAACCCAAAAAACAAATAGTCCAGTTAAGAAATGGGCAGAAGACATGAATATTTATCCAAAGAAAACATCCAGAGAGCTAGCAAACATATAAAAAGATGCTCAACATAGCTCATCATTGGGGAAATACAAGTCAAAACTACAATGAGATATCACCTTACCTGTCAAAATGGCTAACATTAACAACATGGGAAACAACAGGTATTGACAAAGATGTGGGAAAGGAGAACCCAACCCTCTTACACTGTTGGTGGGAATGCAACATGATGCAGTTACTCTTCAAAACAGTATGGAGGTTTCTAAAAAAAGTTAAAAATAGAACTACCCTATGACCCAGCAATTGCACTACTAGGTATTTACCCAAAGGATACAAAAATGCTGATTTGAAGGGGCACATGTACCCTAATGTTTATAGCAGCATTCTTAACAATAGCCAAATTATGGAAACAGCCCAAATGTCCTTCAAGTGATGAATGGATAAAGAAGCTGAGGTATATATAGATATATCCATAAATGCAATGGAATATTACTCAGTCATAAAAAAGGAATAAAATCTTGCAATGATGTGGATGGAGCTAGAGTGTATTATGCTAAGCGAAACAAGTCATTTGGGAAAGAAAGACAAGTAACATATGATTTCACTCGTTATGGAATTTAAGAAACAAAACAAATGATCACAGGGGAAGGAAGAAAAAAGAGAAAGGGAAGCAAATCCTAAGAGACTATTAGCTGTAGAGAACAAACTGAGGGTTGCTGCAGGGGAGGTGGATGGGGGATAGGTTAATTAGGTGATGGGGATCAAGGAGAGCACTTGTTGGGATGAGCACTGGGTGTTTTATTTAAGTGATGAATTACTAACTTCTACTTCTGAAATCAATATTACACTATATGTTAACTAACTAGAATTTAAATAAAAACTTGAAGCAAAAAAACGCTAATAAATAAATCATATGCAAGAACTTGTAGAATTATTAAAATGGTTTAAGCAATTCTCTCGTATGATTTTATTTTTATTTTTAAAAGACCATTTGCTTCAAATAGGCCAGAAGCTATACTGGAAATCGGAGCAGCACTGGAATTGAGCCAAATACCAAAGGATTAGAATGTTAAAGCAAAGCATGATAATGTCATATAGATGGAATCTTATAACATGCAACCTTTTGAGACTAGGCTCTTTTACTCAGCATAATGATCATAAGATGTATCCAAGTTGTTGATTGTATCAGTAATTCCATCCTTTTCGTTATAGGATAGTTTTCCATTATATGGATGTACAACAATTTGTTTATCCATTTACCCATTTAAGGGCATTTGGGTTGCTTCCAGTTTTTGGAGATTATGAAACAACTGCTTTAAACATTCATGTACAGATGGAACCGGTTTGTTTTCTGATTACAGTGATGGGTATGTAAATCTATATAAATCTATAAAATTAGTAGAACTATATACCATAATGTTAATTTTACCATATGTTAATTTAAAAATAAATTCTTAAATTGATAATGAACTTAACTAAGTGGCAACGAGACTAAAGAAGATTTTATTTATTTTTAAATTTTTATTTATTTTTAGAGAGGGCACATGTGTGAGTGGGGGAGGGTAAGAGAGAGAGAGAAAGAGAGAGGGAGAGGGAGAGGATCTCAAGCAGGTTAGGCACAGAGCCCAATGTAAGGCTGGATCTCAGGAACCTGGAGATCTTGACCTGAGCCAAAAATCAAGAGTTAGATGCTTAAATGACTGAGCCACCCAGATACCCCTTAAATTTTATTTAAATTCCAGTTAGTTTACACATCCTGTAATCTTAATTTCGGGTATACAATATAGGGATTCAACACTTCCATACCTCACCTGGTGCTCATCACAAGTGCACCCCTTAATCCCCACCACCTATTTCACCGAACATCCACCCACACACCTCCCCTCTGGTAACCATCAGTTTGTTCTCTATAGTTAAGACTCTGTTTCTCGATTTGCCTCTCTGTTTTTCCCTTTGCTTGAAAGATTTTAAATAATTCCAAGGTGGACTCAGCAGATTTAGTTTTACTAGAATACGGAAATTTCAAGGAAGTAGATTTCAGCAATTACAGGGACATTAGTGAACTTCATCCATTTATTCATCATTTGATGAGATCTTAAGAAGAACAACAATAAAAATAAATAAATAAAAACTAACCCAGAAGGCTCTTATAGAGTTGGTATTTCTGTTTTCAAGGCTTCCTGAGAGAAACATCTTCACAGTTGATCGAGTCGCAGCTGCCACACCAACCCATCTGGACTCTGGAACTTGGATGACACAGGCCCAATAACTTCTTTGACTCTAATAGGCATCCACATATGTGCCTGTACAATCATTGCTTTAAAAACAAGTAACACCTGGATAAAGAAACAGAAAGGAAAAATCTTATGTTGAAAAAGCAGCAGACAGCATATGGTCATTTTTGTCCTCAGCTAAGCTGTGTTAGAAAGAGTTCAGAAAAGACTTGAGATAACACCCCATTAGTAATTCCACATGGCTGAGGCTTGTTAAACCTGGAATCAAATACTGAAAAAGCAATTTGTCAAAAATTGTTAGACACTTTGCCATTAAAAAGTCAATATAAGTCAGGGTGGGAGGGGGGAAATTTTCACTACGTAAATATCTATGAATTCAAGTGAATTTATTAATCAGATATTTTCAAAAGCTAATAGCCAAGAGTGGGTTATCAGAAACTTGTCAGCATATAGGTATTCTACAAAGGGAGGAAGTTATGAGTTTAGGGGATGGGTAAATATAGGAGTTGAGGGATCAGGTTAAACTTAAGATAAATGTTTTCCCAAGAGTATACACTGATTTAAAAAATAACTCAAATTCTTCACCTCTCTATAATATGACAGGAGCATCTCCCACAAAAAGTAAAGTCTGTTTCACTAACCGCTAAAACCTGCGCTTGCTTTGTGACCACCGTTGGCCAATAGAATGTGGTGCACATGACACTGTGTCAATTGTGAGCTTAAGCCTCAAAAGATCAAGCAGCCTTCCTGTTGTCTCTCTTGGAAATCTGCAAACCCACCATTTGAACTAGCTTAATCTAGCTCTTTTGGAGAGCAAATAGAGATGAATCTCCCCTTCCCAGCTAAGGCCTCCCTTGACCAGCCAGAACACAGGCATATCTGGCAATGAATAAGCCCAAGGAGATCAGCCAACCTCAGGCCAGATCAGCAGAACCCTACAGCTTGCAATCCGAACACTTGCAGGCTAAATAAATGCTTGTTATTTTAAGTCGCTGTGATTTAGGGTGCTTTATTACATAAGCTAGCTAACAGATACAGACTTCAAATGACTTCATCTCTACCTGCGTTAGTTTCTTGTTGCCACTGCAAAAACCTACCATAGACTCAGTGGTTTTAAGATACACAACTTTAGGGGCGCCTGGGTGGCTCAGTCGGTTGAGCGTCCGACTTCGGCTCAGGTCATGATCTCGCGGTCTGTGAGTTCGAGCCCCGCGTCGGGCTCTGTGCTGACAGCTCAGAGCCTGGAGCCTGCTTCAGATTCTGTGTCTCCCTCTCTCTCTGCCCCTCCCCCACTTGTGCTCTGTCTCTCTCTATCTCAAAAATAAATAAAAAGATATACAACTTTATTCTCTTGTAGTTCTGTAGGTTACAATTCTGAAGTCGGTTTCCCTGAGCTAAAGTCAAGATGTTGGCAGGGCTGATTGCTTCTGGAGGCTTTAGGGGAGAAACTATTTTCTTGTCTCTTCCAACTTCTGGTGGATGCCTATATTCGTTGGCTTGTGGCCCCTTCCTCTATCTTCAAAGCACATTACTCCAACCTCTGCTTCTGGAATTACACCATCTCGTCCTTTATCTGAACCTTCCTGTGTCCTTCTGGTAAGTACTTATACGAATACATCAGGCCCAGCTGGATACTCCAGGATCATCTCTCAGCTCAGAGTACTTAATGTAAACAGATCTGTGAAGTCCTTTTAGCCATATAAGACAACTTATTCAGACTCTGGAGATTAGAACAAGATGGACTCTAAGACCAGTATTTAAGTTTCACACTACCATTTCCTTAAAGCCATGACAGCCCTTTTCCTGTTAAAAATTTTTTTTAACGTTTATTTATTTTTGAGATAGTCAGAGACAGAGCCTGAGTGGGAGTGGGGCAAAGAGAGAGGGAGACATAGAATCCGAAGCAGTCACCAAGATGCCAGTACAGAGCCCAACTCAGGACTTGAAATCACGAACCATGAAATCATGAGATGAAGTCAGACACTTAACCAACTGAGTCACCCAAGCACCCCTCCTTTTCCTCTTTTAAATTAGCAGTAGAAAGTTCACATATGGGAAGAGACATGAATACCAAGTTCAGTTACATCAAGATGAGGGAAAGGAAGAAGCATAACATCTGATTTAGTTGGAAGAAAAGCCAACTTCATAATAACAATAACTACTACTTACTCACCTCCTACTATGAATTGGAAACTGTACTGGGCATTTACATTTAATTTTCATAATTATTAAGGCCTTTCAAAGTGCTTCTTTGCCTACCTGAGGCCGAGGCCAGGAAATTTAAATAAAATTTGTCTGCAGCTTCTAAGTGCCTAGGTTGGGATGCAATCCCAGATCTTTCTGCCCTCAAAGTATATTATCCACATTGCTTAATTAAAATCTGTCTAAAAAAATAAAATGAAATAAAACAAAATAAAATAAAATCTCTCTTCCTCCTTGATATTCGTCCCTCAGTCGAGGGACAAGTCTAATAGTCTACAGGAAAGATTTATACAATAGAAATCTCTCAAGGCAATGATGAGGAACATTCTCTAATTTCAGGGTAGTGAGCATTCTACCATAGCTTAATTTAACTAGAAGTCAAAGGCTTCTTAAGTCATTTTTTAATGTTACTGGATTTTAGCCTAATAAACTATCAGTAACTAAAAGCTCTTCTGATATTTTTAAACAAACTTTCAAATTTTGACCCCTGGCATAAATTGTTTTAATTATCCTATGAATCATTATTATAAGATTGGACTCAGCTAATTTACTTTCACTTTGGCCTAATTTTTGCTCAGGCAACAAACTTCTAAGTTTGGATTACTTTACAATTTCTCTGAATTTTTTACTTTGAGAAGTAAATATGAAGAGTCTTTCTGATAATGAGGAAAATCTGCTGCTTTGCTGAAAAACATTCCATTTGTAACTGAAAAGTTAAAAGCTTTTCTGACTGGGTATGTGTCAGTGGCAAGGAACACAAAGTGCAAATGCATGGTTAAATGAAAACAATTTAAATATGTGCATACTAAATGCACTCTTATTTGAAATATTTGTTAATAAAATATTCATGCACGATTGTTACCAAATACCTGACTTCAGTATATTTTTAAAGACTTTAAGCTATTTTGGAATTTACAAAATCATTATAAGGGGAGAAAGTACCCTCTGTTACATTCCAAACTAAAAGCCATTGATTATTTTTTAATGTTTATTCATTTATTTTTGAGAGTGAGAGAGTGTGAGTGGGGGAGACACAGAATCCGAAGCTGGTTCTAGGCTCTGAGCCGTCAGCACAGAGCCCAATACATGGCTCAAACCCATGAACCGTGAGGTTATGACCCAAGCCAAAGTCAGACACTCAACCAACTGAGCCACCCAGGTGCCCCAGGCCATAGATTTATTTTGTGGTAGAGTCAAGTTTCTTCACATCTTTTGGGGTATTAATTTGCTAGGGCCTACCGTAACAAAGTACCACAAACTAGGTGGCTTAAACACCAAAAATTAACTGACAGTTCTGGAGCTAAAAGTCTAAGATCAACATTGGTTTGCTGGGAATCTATGGCATTCCTTGACACATCACCTCAATCTCTGCTTTTATGTTCCTATAACATTTTCTTTGTGGGCATGTATATCCAAATCTCCCCTTTTTATGACACCAGTCATATTGGATTAGGAACACACCCTACTCCGATATGACCTTATCTCATCTAGTTACCTTATCCTATATCCAAATAAGGTCACATTTTGAAGTGCTGGGACTTCAACACATGAATTTGGGGGGGGTATAAAATTCACCCAAATACTTGGTAATAGGTGAGTTTCAAGGCTGGAGCTGGAATGTAGCTTTGAAAAGGAGACTGGGAATAAACAAAGACCTACCATAACGAAGAGAAGAAAACCTGTTGCTGTGGCAAAGGGAAGGGCCATTTCAGAAACAAAATGTTTTAATTTGGGCACAGAAGGAACCAAACAAGTTTGAAGCTAACTTCCCAAACATTTTCATAACATAACAGGGACATATATTTATAAATTTTATGGTGTAAGGTTTCAAGCATGCTAGATAATATATCCGTCTAAATGAAGGTAAGAATTACTAATAAAGAACAGGGCAGTGGCAGAGATAAAGTAATATTAGAATGATTGGCTCATCTATTTCTACTCTTGAGCCCTCAACTTCTATTTCCTCAAAAATCTATAGTTACTTGTCTATTTTAATCATTAACAAATCTCCCACCAATTCACAGCACTAAATGCAATAATAGGAAAGCTTCAAGATGTGGGAGCTTCATAGAAGAAAAGAATCTTTGATTTGAAAGAAACATGAAAAGCTTTCTAGTTCAAACTTCCTCCACTTGCCAAAATCCCCTTATAGCACCCGTGACAGTCAGCTTTGTCTGCTAAAGTTCTTCCAAAACTGATTCCTGCCAAAGACAAGCCATTTTATTTGTGACAGTTCTTATTTTACTTAGCAAAAATCTACATCTTTATAAGTGCACCTATTGGAACTTCTGCACTCTATAACAAGCTAGAGGAAGTTAATTCATGTTCCATTCAGCGGCTCATAAAACATTTGAAAACAATGGCATGTGCCTATAAGGTTTCTCTTCTGGAGTTAAGTATCTTCACTAGCCCCCCCCCCCCATATAATGTTCCATTTGATAATGTTCAGGAGCATCTCCCCAATGCAGCATACAGTGGGACTGTCACTACAATTGATAGTTTACTTTTCTCAGAGGACACCAAGATTGAAATAGCTATTATATATACTAGATCACATTCTTTGCTTAATCTAATATATATTAGAGAAAAGAAAAGTCAACTTAAAGAATGGTTGTGATTTAAGCTGGAAGCTCAAAAGTAGGAGAATTGCGGTTAGATGTTCTGGTCTTTGCTTTGGAAGATTACCTTCATTAAGGCTTATAGAAAAGATTCATTTGGAAGATAGGAAATATAACAAATTACTCTGCATACCCAAGGAGCAGAAATTTAGAGTTAGTCCTTTGGCAGTTCGAGAGGGAGATCATTAAGTCTATTGTGAAAAGATAACAACTAAGATTGAGTAAAAACAATAGCAAAAACAAAACCCTAAAATCACATGGGAATCCTGGCTATAAAAACAAAAAAAGTTAATGCATAGCTAATCTCATAAGAAAGAGTAAACCCCCATTCCAGTTGTCAGAAATAAAGAGGGAAATGAAAGTGCTAATTGGTTCAGTTGTTATTGCTACTACTACTCTGAAGAAGGGTGATTGGATACAAAAGTCAAGGTCTTTGTTTCTTACCTCGGATAGGAGATGACCTGTATGAGACAGGAAATTGGAAGCCAGGCCCCAGGAAATATTAAAGATGCCCAAAAACTTGCATCCTTGGTTAAAGAATTTTTTGGAAAAAAAATCACTCAGCAGCAGGGAAACTCTGGCTGTCTAGTGGGTGTTACAAAGGTATCTCCTCTAAAAATTCAAAACCTGTTCCTTGAGTCAGTACCAGTTTTGGAAAAATAAAACTTAAATTTAAAACTTTTCATATAAAAATATGAATAATTAAATGCATGTGTGTATTTTCAAAAGCAAGTTAGACCCAGCAATACTTACGGCAAATTTAGTAGATTAGAATATACCGTGAACACAGTCAACAAAGTAAAAAGGCAACCTATGGAATAGGTAAAAAATATTTGGGAATAATATATCTGATAAGGGGTTAAAATGCAAAATATACAAATAATATAGCCTCATAACTCAACAACAAAAAACAGCCCAATTAAAAAAAAAAATGGGCAAAGGGTTTGAATAGACATTTCTCCAAAGATGACATACAAATACCCAGCAAGTTCATGAAAAGATGCTCAACATCACTAATTACTAGTGAAACGCAAGTCAAAACTACAATGAGATAATATCTCACATCCGTTGGGATGGCTAGAATCAGAAAAAAAAAAAACCCACAAAATAAACACAGAACACGTATGGATGTGGACAAACTGGAATCCTTGTGTGCTGTTGGTAGGAATGTCAAATGATACATCCTCTATGGAAAACTGTATGGCAGTTCCTCAAAAACCCCAAAATGGAATTACCATGTGATGCAGAAGTTCCACCTGTGGATATATATCCAGAAGATTAGAAAACAGGAACTTGAACAGATATTTACACACCCAAGCTCACAGCAGCATTATTCCTAGTAACCAAGAAGTGGAAACAACCCAAGCGTCTCTTGGAAGATATATGAATAAGCAAAGTGTGGTGTACACACACACGCAATGGAATATCATTCAGCTTTAAAAAGGAAGGAAATTCTGATGTATACTACAACACGAATGAACCTTGAAGACATTATTCTATTAAATAAACCAGTCACAAAAAACAAATATTGTATAATTCCATTTACTTGACCTATACTGATTAGTTAAATTCATAGAAACAGAAAGTACAAGGGTGGTTGCCAGAGGCCAGGGGACGGGGTATGAGTTATTTTTTAATGACATTGAGTTTTAATTTTAAAGATTAATTTTAAATTTCTGAGGATTGGCTGCATGACAATATGAGTGTACTTAACACTACTGAAATGTACGCTTAAAACAATTACAATGGTATGTTTTATGTTATGTGGTTTTTACGCCAATAAAAATAATTAAAAAAGAATACACCATGCACATCTTTATGTCAACAAAATCAAAATGTGATAAAGTGGACAATTTCCTGGAAAAAATGTAATGCATTAAAATCCATTTGATAAGAAAATTTTAAAAACCTGAACCAGCCCAGAAGTTTTCACATAGCAGTCTAACATTTTCAGGGATCGGTTCATTCTTATTTTAGACAAACAGTTCCAAAGAATGGAAAATAGACAAATCATCCAAATAATTTTATCAAGTGAATATAACTTTCATACAAAAATCAGCTATGGCAATATGAGAAAGAAAAAAATACAGACAAAACTTGCCTATGAAAATAGACCAAATAATAAAATCAAATTCAGCTATATATTTTAAAATAAACCAAAGTTTTTAACCAACTGTTTTGTATGAGAAATACAAGGATGTTTAAAATTGGAAATTGTGATTATAATTCACATTCTTATGTCACAAATATATGGTCGAGTCAAAAATTTGCACATGAAAGTAAATAATGATGTAATTTTCAAAATTATTAAATGCAGAACAAAAAGGATATATTTTTGTGGGCATTTACATTTGTAGTAACAGAACAAAAAGGTGTTTGGACAAAATATATAATGACTTTAGGGCAGTGGTAACTTTTGAACAGAAAGGGGACAAGATAGGAGGGGTTTAGGACTTTAGTTGTGTGGATTGTAATTTATTTCTTTTAAAAAGGAGATCTGAAATAATTAAAATGTCTTTATCCTTTTTATACATCATACACATCCCTATTGTAGGAAAAACTATATACATCTCAGTGGAAAACTATACATTTTCTATAGTATACTTCTGAGTTATCAGATTCTAGCTCTGTTCACTGTCTCTGAGGTATTTTGAACCTCTTTATAATCCGTAGGCAACTTATAGGTACAATAGTCAAATAAAGTTCAATATTGTCACTTTAAACTTCGGCAGTCTATTAAACTGGTAAAGATTTAATTGACTTCCTCTCCCATAGCCAAAAACAGAAGCCACAGTTTTCTCTCCATTTACATTCAATCTCTACTTTGTAAAAATGTGTGCTATTTTGACTTTTCTTTTTTTTACCCACTTTATTGAAGCATAATGACATACAAAAAGTTGGGCATATTTAATGTAAAAAACATGATGAGTTTGGAGATAGGTAAACAGCCATGAAAACATCAATACAATCTATGCATACCATGAACTAATATTTTGAACTGGTTATAATATCTTTCTCGTTCCCTCATAGCGTATGAATACAATAAATTATTTAACTTGTGTCCACGTATATATCTGTATGGGAGTCATGCTTTTACTATCTCTGAAAATCATCTTTTAACACTATTTTCTGTGTTCATAACATTTCACAACTTGTAAAAATTAAGTGACTGATCTAGAAGCAGAAGAAGGAGAAACCAGAGTTATCCTAGTGGCAAGAAACATTGGACAGCAAGAGAAGCACAACCAGGGAGGGGCTTTCTAGAGTGGGGTTCACAGAGAAACTTTGGGACAATGATTTTATTATATATTTTAAATTTAAATCCTTTTCCAATTCCTGTTTTACTCTCTCTCCAGTTTTCCCAAGCCTTTAGCAAAATATTTTGCTCAAAAGAGCCTTGTAGTAGTGCTTTCAGAATAAAAAAAAAGGGCAAAACTAGTAACAGAACACAGCTAACACTACACGAACACTCTTGTACGCACAGGGGTTATTTTCCCATGCAAAATATGACTTGCATGTTTTCAGCTATTTATGGAAATGATAACTTTCTTTTTGTCCATAGGGACGACTAAATGACAGGTAAAGTATTTTGAGCCAAAATTTTAAAACAGCTTAGCTTCTTTGTAGTGAATTATTTCACAATATTTGTAGTGTAAGATTTATTGGATTATTATAGAGTGATATTAATTTTTTCTGATAAATGTCATAAATCATGATAGTAAAGGTGTTATTTTCTACCTAAGAGCCTTTGCTCTTGCCTATAAAATAGGATGTGTCACTTTATTGGATCTTGACATTTGTGAAAGATAGAATGCATTGGACAATTAAAGAACTTATTTTAATCAGACTATTACAAGGGGGAGCATGGTCATTAATAAGAAACAACTCAAAGGAAAAAAAAGGAGGCCTGGGATTTTATAGATGCAAGTAAACAAGAGAGTCATCAGTGAATTTTATGAGACTCATAGGAAGGATGGAGAGGGATGACTCTTTGAGTTCGTGAGAAAGGGTGGAGGTAGTCTTATCTCAGAATATGGGAGAGGAGGGGCATCCTTTGTGGTTAGCCTATTCTCAGAACACAAAAGTGTGAGAGATTTTTCAATCTTCACTGCTTCCCAGGATCAGGGCTCAGATAAATGTCAACATTGCTAGTCTTTTTTGTTTATGATAGATGAGTATCATTGCTGTTGAATAACTCAGAGGCGTCCATAAACCTGAGTGGAGCAAGTCAGTTTTTAACATAATAGACACCTCGGGATTTTGTTGGCACTGTTCCTACAACACCTGAGAGTTAGTGACAAAGGTCAGTTGTTTTAGGGCTCTGGGGAACAGGCATCTTAAAAGAATGTTGCCTAAATGAAAAAGGGGAAATATATAAATGGTTGCATTTAAGTAAAAATGTAGAGATTGAACTCAGAACAACTAGTCTAGTGGATTCCAAGAGGCTGGTAAAAAAAATCTTTCTGTTATGTAGCACTGAGTTTCTTGAAACTCTCAACTAGGATGTCAATGCCATTAGTGAGGGAGCCCACAGTCATGGTTACCACTCATATAAAGACATGCATGAGCAAGCATCTTGCTACAATTCCTTAGTGATTCAGACAGTGGTTTTGTGGTTTTCCTAGGGAGAATTTCAGCCCATACATAGTTCGCTATGGTGAAGAGATTTTCCAAGTTTACAGCAACTTACTGACCTACAGCTGGCAGGTCTTCTTCAGATCTTGGAGGAAAGAGTCAGCTACAAGGCAACCTAGAGTTTCAGGGATGGCCTGGATGGGGAGATTTTAATTTTCAGTGATTCCAAGTCAGGTGGTGGGGACAAAAGTCAGAAATATTAGTTTGGAGAAGAATTACAACCAGATATTGAAGGAAACATGAAGAATTAAAAATATGATAAGGTTTGACAATTTGGGCAAGATAACAGAATCCATTCTGATTTGCAGCTAGATACCAAAACTTGATTTTGCAGTGTATGAGAAGTCCATATAATCTTCACCAGGCAAGAGAGTTGGGTATCTATCAGTTACCCACAATTTACAAAATGGTGCAAAATAGCTCAAAGACGATGAACATTTTTAAAATCTGATAACCCAGAAGATCATACTAAAGATACGGAATATTTTTCCATTGAAATCAAAATTCCTCTCTATAATCTCTACCTTTTTCATCAAAAATAATATCAAAGAGATTATTCTTGATAACAGAATAAGGCTGGTCTCATTATCTAATTATTTGCATAGGTGAAGCAAAATTGGTAATTGACTATATAGACTTCTTATGTATTTTCTTTTCCTGGAAATTTTCATAATGAAACTCTGATTAGACTTTAGCGTGTTTTTTTTTTGTTTTTTTTTTTGTTTTTTTTTTGAGAGACATAGAGACAGAGAGTGAGCAAGGGAAGGGCAGAGAGAGAGGGAGATACAGAATCTGAAGCAGGCTCCAGGCTCTGAGCTGTCAGCACAGGGCCGGACGTGCGGCTCTCCTGAGGCAAAGAAATCAAGCCAAGAATTCACCATAAGATTCCATCTGCAGTAATACAGATTTGAGTAAATGCCTTTATTCTTGAGGTCCCCAAAATATCCTAAGTTTCCTGGGTCTGCCTGGAAGTGACACCCCCCCACCTTACTCACCTGAAGCCTATAAGCCAGGCACTAAAATAGTTTTTCCCAGTAGGACTTCATAAATATTGGCTCCATAAAGTGAACCTTAGTGAACCTTAGTTCATCAAAAGCATCTGGTAACATTTGATTATATGAGTATCATTCTTGAATATCACAGTCCCCACAAGGCCTTGATTGTGTAATCAATACTTCTATATAAGTCCTGTTGTTGTCTAATATCAATCAAAGCAATACCAGGGCTCTGATAAATAGAAAGCTATTATGGACAAATGCGGCATTGCCAATTCTCTAGAATTTTCTAGAAACTTCTCATACTGTATACACCGTCTGAAGTGTGTTAATAATGTCTTACCCATATATATTTAACCTAGAAAAGGGTAAGCATCTCTTCTAATTTGACAATGCTTCCCATGAAACTCATCAATCAAATCAATAATCATACAATCAAATCATACAATCAAATCGAATTATTTCGAGTACCTTTTTGCAACGTGAAAGAACAAATCCTTTGTGATTTTCTAAGGGCCTATAGGAAGACAATGGTATGTGTAAAAGACATCACTTAGGATTTTATTTGAGGAAGACAAAATATCAAAAGGTGTCAGGATATGAACACTTGATCAAGATAGGATCATAGGTTACTAAGAGAAAATATTTGAATATCTATTTCAGCTAAAGGTACAATAATATATTTTTTAAAGTAAACATAGGAGATAAAAGAACCTTAGCTCTTTCCTAAGTGGGAAACCTTTGTTTTTCTAAATAACTAAGGATTTAATAAAGTCAACACAAACCATAAATGGTTACTCTGTTAAGACACAGAATATTTGCTATATAAACAGATTACATAGCAGATAAAACATCAACCTCATAGATACAGAGAACAGATTGGTTATTGATAGAGATTTCAGGGTGGGGGAATAGGAGACATGGGTAAAGGGGTCAAAATGTATAAACTTCCAGTTATAAAATGGTTAAGTTTATGGGGACATAATGTGCAGCATAGTGACTATAGTTAATAATACTGTATTGGGGCGCCTGGGTGGCTCAGTTGGTTAAGTGGCCGACTTCGGCTCAGGTCATGATTGCACGGTCTGTGAGTTCGAGCCCCGTGTCGAGCTCTGTGCTGATGGCTCAGAGCCTGGAGCCTGCTTCAGATTCTGTATCTCCCTCTCTCTCTGCCCTTCCCTTGCTCATACTCTGTCTCTATGTCTCTCAAAAATAAATAAACGTTTAAAAAAAATAATACTGTATTGCTTTTTTGAAAGTTACTAAGAGAGTAAATCTGAAGTCTTCACCACAAGAAAAAAATTTTAACTATGTATTTTGACAGATGTTAATTATAACTAGAGTTACTGGGTAATCATTTCACGACATATACAAACATCAAATCATTATGATGTACACCTGAAACTAATACAATGTTGTACATCAATTATAACTCAATTTAAAAACATATTTAAAAGTAATAAGATTTTACAACCTCTGATTAAGAGGAAATCAATATTCTAAGAATTTTTTTCTTTTTAATAGAAAGAAACCAAACTCTAGTTTTGCATCAGTATAATATTTATAACCAAACCTCTTTTTGAATATATTATCGTAAAAACCCATTAAATCTTGACTAGCTTTGAACACAAGAGATAAAATTCCCTTTCTGAAGATCTCTTACAGATGTCTACATCCATAAATATCCCTTATACTATATCTTCTCAAAGTGGCGACAATGAATATGTTCATTTGCAGATCCAATTATCTATAACTCCTCAGGAGTATATATACATAAGATGCAAAGGTATATAAACTCAAGCTATGTTTACTAATCAATATTTCAGTATTCCATTTTACCTAGGAATGAACTAGTTATACAATTAATATCCATTAATTAATCCAATTTAAGAATCAGTACTTTTTGTTATATTACTATAGGACTTCAAATTGTTCAAGCTAACATAATACAAAACAAAGCTTGCCAAATAATGATATGACCCGGTTAAATACAAATTTATATTTTTCATAATCTTAAACATTGAGTATAAGAAATGCTAGCCTATTCAATTAAACCTATATAATTATAGGAAGGATATACATAAGTATGATAATAGTTTATAAGTATACTATACTTAACATTCATAAATTAGAGAAGATAAAAATTTTTATTAAACCGAAGATGTCAACCTAGAGTCATTTACCAAAGACTTGCTTAAATTAGATAAATTTGATTTCTTAACATATTTATGAATTGATTTCTAAAAGGATACATTTTTAATCAAGCATACTGAAAGTTGTGAAAGTTAAATCACCTCATATTCTGAGAGTTTTAAAAATATTCTATTTCCATAAGTTGTTTCCTTTTAATCTTTAGAAGCCATTCAGAATAGAGCTCCTTTAAGAGGTTTTATAGTTATATTTACTTATTTATTATTAATACCATGTGTAGGTAGTAATATATTACACACTCACACAATTAAGAGTAAATGATATGAATTACAGACATACAAATGTATAGACAGACACAGAGAGAAAGCATATAGCTTCAATTCTAAAATTTCAGCCATAGGTCAAGCATAAACACAGAAATTCTTACCATTCTAGGTATCTACTTCCTGGTGAACATGAAATTCTTCACTGATTTGGACCTAAAATAGGCAAATGACAAACAGAAAAGACTAACAAACCAAATTTCTGTAATCTTTCACCCAACAAAGATCTCTATAAATTAGTTATTTGTTTACATAGATATCAAATAGTCAGACCATGAAACCAAAAGAAGATGGCAGCAGAAATCAAATCAGTACTCAAAGAGAACAAAAATCAAATACTTACAGTGGACAAGAGTCTGAAGCCCTAGAACAAGAGTCGGAATCATCAGTGGGTGGTAGATCTCTAGCCAGGGATGACTACAAAGGCTCTAAGAAGCCTTTTAATGTGGGTGGACTAAATGAGGATCTAGAGGCAAAGTCCAATTCCATGATCCCAAACTAGGAAAGATAAAATGTTGTGGACAATTAAGGAGATTATTTTATTCAGGTTATCGCAATAGGGAGCACATTTGTTAATGAGGAACATTTTAAAGGAAACCTGGAGTTTATGGGGAGGCAAATAAAGTCATTAGTGAGTCTTATAGAAGCCATAAGGAAGGAAGGAGATGGGTCTTATCTGAATCTCTAAGAAAGGGTAAAAGTAGATCTTATCTCAGATATTCAAGACAGAGTGGTCCTTTGAGTTTAGAGGTTTTTCAGAAAACAAAAGGATGAGGAGATTCTCAACCATCCATGCTTTTGAAGTTCAACATTGTTACATTAAATCTCTTTAATCTATTAAAATTGTCATGTAAGTATAAAATACTTTGGACTTGGAATTTGGTTTATAATGATCATTAAATGCTCATATGTTACTCTGTCAGACTGGGAATGTGCTCCCTTAATATCATACCACATACATGGTATAAATTTAATAAATACTATTACCTATGGGCTAAACTTTTCAATTTCTTCTCAGTTCTCTAACCACAAATTCTGATCTATTTACCAATTTTCAGATTTACAATTCTGTAAGTTAAATGATTAGTTATTTTCTTGTTAATAAAAAATAATACTTTAATTCATACATGTAAATGTAATGCTAGAAAACTCCTATTTTGTTTTATAGCAAAGAAAAACCAAATATATAATCTCATAATAGGGAGTTAACCCACAGAAACCAAAATATAAGCTGGCATGTCTGAGATGTATATGTACTTTCTTCTTCCTTGAACAATACTAATATTATACTAAACTACGAGCAAATGTCTTTTTCCTTTTTTTAAGGTTTTATTTAAATTCCAGTTAGTTAACATACAGAATAGTATTAGTTTCAGGTGTACCATATAGTGACTCAACACCTCCATACCACACCCAATGCTCATCAGGACAAGCGCACTCCTTAATCCCCACGACCTGTTTAACCCATCCCCCCACCCACCTCCCTTCTGGTAACCATCAGTTTGTTCTCTATAGTTGAGTCTATTTCTTGGTTTGCCTCTCTCTGTTTCTCTTTTTCCCTTTGCTCATCTGTTTTGTTTCTTAAATTCCACATATGAAGGTACTCATATGGTATTTGTCTTTCTCTGACTGACTTCACTTAGCATAATACTCTCAAGTTCCATTCATGTCATAACAATTGGCAAGATTTCATACTTCTTTATGGCTGAGTAATATTCCATTGTATATTTATATACCACATCTTTTTTTATCCATTCATCAATCATTGGACTGTTGGGCTGTTTCCATATTTTGGCTGTTGTACGTAATGATGCTATAAACACCAGGGTGCATGTATCCCTTTGAATTAGTAGTTTTGTATTCTTTAGGTAAATACCTAGTAGTGCAATTGCTAGATATTAAGGTAGCTCTATTTTTAATTTTTAAGGAAAATCATACTAGTTTCCATGGTAGCTATATCAACAGTGCAAGAAGGTTCCCCTTCCTCCATATACTTGCCAACACCTGCTGTTTCTTGTATTGTTGATTTTAGCCATTCTGACAGGTGTGAGGTGGTATCTAATTGTAGTTTTGATTAGCATTTCCCTGATGATCAGTGATGTTGAGCATCTTTTCATGTGCCTGTTTGCCATCTGGATGTCATCTTTGGAGAAATGTCAGTTCATGTCTTCTGCCCATTCTTAAACTGGATTATTTATTTTTTGGGTGTTGAGTGTTATAATTTCATTATATATTTTGGATACTGACTATTTAACAGATATGTCATTTGCAAAAATCTTCTCCCATTCTGTAGGTTGCCTTTTAGTTTGATCAATTATTTCCTTTGCTGTGCAGACCTTTTTATTTTGATGTAGTCCCCATAGTTTAGTTTTGCATTTGTTTCCCTTGCCTGAGGAGACATATCTAGAAAGAAGTTGCTACAGCTGATATCAAAGAAGTTACTGTCTGTGTTCCTCTCTAGCATTTTTATGGTTTCAGGTCTCACGTTTAGGTCTTTCATTCATTTTGAATTCATTTTTGTATATGGTGTTAGAAAGTGATTCAGTTTCTTTCTTTTAGCATATTACTGTCCAGTTTTCCCAACACCATTTACTGAAGAGACTATCTTTTTCACATTAGATATTCTATCCTTTTTTGTTGAGGACTAATTGACCATATAGTGATGGGTTCATTTCTGCATTTTCTATTCTGTTCCAATGATCTATCTGTCTGTTTTTGTGGGAGTACCATACTGTTTTGATCACTGCAGCTTTGTAGTATAACTTAAAGTCCAGAATGGTGATGCCTCCAGCTTTCCTTCTCTTTTTCAAAGTTGCTCTGGCTCTTCTGCAATTTGTCTAAGTCTCCATCTTCTTCTCTGTGATAGAAAAGACAGTTATGTCTCTTGATTCTGAAAGTAATGGCCCTATGAAGAGGTCATGTAGTGCCCATAGCCTGGAGCTTCAGGTAATGTCTCTGGTATGTGCTGCTTGCCCTTTGCTGTTGTGTTTTGGCTATTTTATCCATCAGTTTCATCATCTGCCTGCAGTGGGCAGTGTTTGGTCCTTGGCAGGAATGTGGTGAGTTTTGACTAGGTATGCTCTGGTCAGCTTGTGAAATAAGACCTGATAGTACTTCAGCTAGAACTGAGGTTCAGCAGAACACTATGGTCAGGAGATGTGATGTGGGCAGGAGTTTCTGCTGATCTTCTGGGAAGAGGCCTGCCACGCTGAGACTGAGGCAAGCTTGACAGATCAGGGCAGTACTGCCAGAGCCAGAGGCATGGGACTTGGTACCAGCAGGCTAAGCAGCCAGCGTCAGGGCCCAGCTGCCCTCTTCAGGTGGCTCTGCATTTAAGCTGAGGGGTAGGGGAAGGAAATGGCACCAGCTGGCCCCTTTGTCCCTGGAAAGACATCTCCATAAATGTTATCTTTCAAGAGAGAATAATCTTTCCCTTGTGTGCCCCAGGTGTTCCTCAGATAGCTGTTTCCACTTGTCTGGTCTGCCCCCGGGGTTGTTTGCCTGCCTTTTCTCTAGGAGTAGGGCTACGCCCTCAGGGCTCTATCCCAGCCAAGCTTGTAGAGCTTTCAAACTTCTGTCTTCAAGCCTCTCTGGCTGCAAGAACTCCAGAGATTCAGTCCACCTCATTTTCCTAGCCAACGACTTTGGCAAATGTTCTCCTTTTCTGTTCCCCTGTGTGCTCCTCTCTCTCTTAGCTTTCTCTGCAACCATGCCTCCCTCCCCTCCACAGCACCTGAGATCCTCTTCTCCCCAAAACCATATCTCTGCACTTCTCGCCTTCTTTGATGTGGCCTCTTCTCTCCCTCTAGTTGTGGAGTTTGTTCTGTTAGTCCTCAGGTTGATTTCTGAGGTATTCACTCATCATTAGGTATTCAGAATGATTTGATAGTTATCTAGTTGTGTCCAAGGGATGAGACTAGAGTCCTCCTACTCTGCTGCCATATTCCTCTCACAAATACCTTTTGTAACCAAATTACTTTATAATTTGCTTACTACCAAAGAAGAAGAACATTTTTGCCCACTCCGTGAACCTTACAGATCACCTAAGTTTAAATTCTACCCTAAGAATTCAGGTTTCAGTCTTTTCAAAATTTACAATTTATTCTGGTTCCTATTATGGGACACCATTCAGTCTAGGAAAAGAAAAATGCTTGAGGGACCACATGTTTTCTACCCATATTGAATCATTAAATTGATTGAATTAATTTTATCTTAAACATTGTTTATTTGACAAATTTCCTTTATAAGGGATATTATGTTTGGATGTTGAAAAGTAAGCAAGTAGAGGGGCAAAGAAATAAGTATATACATAACCAAAACGCTTATTTTTCAACTTTTAAATAGTAATTAGATTTATGAAAATCTTTTTTTTTTTAGTTACAATGCATTACACTGACTCTGCATAAGTTACTTTAATTTAATTTGTGATTTGTTTAATTGCAGAAAAATCAGTTTAACAATAATTTATCATTTTCAAAGTTTCCCAAGATGTTCTCTGGATAGATATATTAGGAAATTACAATATATATCATCTTTAATATACATGCTTTTTATAAGTTTCAGATGATTAAAAAGATTCATAGTAAAGCCCCATGGTTTTTCTGTCAAAAATCTTTTCAATATTTTCAGTGATGAATGAAATGTAAGACTCATCTGTGGATTATCTTTTTTTAATGTAAATGAATAATACATATTTTGTACCCATATTAAAATTGCTTTTTTAGGAAAAAATATACAATAGACTGGTATTTTATTTTTGTACTTCCATTAGAAAATTTTTCCTACAACTGTTCTGAGATTCTTGCCGGCATAAACTTACGGTTTCAGGATATAGTGGACAGCATAGAGGAAGTCACAAAACTTCCAGGACTTTTTTTTTTTCATGGCACCTACTTATGCCTTTGTATTAATAAACTTTGTCTTTGAAATTTCTGAGTGAAAGATGAGTTTCACCCCTCCCAACCAGCCTAATGAGTTAATTTAAAATTTTCTCACCTCTTTGGCATAGTGGCCAGGATCCATAAATTTTGTGGTGATGTGATTTAATCCAATTAAAAGGTCCCTTCTTTCCCGCTGTGAGGTAAGCCGCACCTCCTTTCTGTTCCAATTTTTTGGTATTCTTCCCAAAGGGTGCCAGCCCTAGATTAATTAACAAGTTTGTAAAGCCTTCCTTCACTGAAGTGACTTCAGCACAACATGCTGACTCTTTCTAAGGTCAGCAGACTAAGAATTCCATTCTTTCTTTGTCATATTGAAATGTTGGGGTTGTCTTTTTCCTGTCATTGGATATCATAAGCCTATACGTAAAGACTATAAAAACATGTCATGGAACACCTTTCCTAATATGCTGTTAAACCTATTGAATGATATTGTGAGGCAGTGCTGGCTTACGATGATGGAGAACCTTACTAGGAAGTTATAGGGCAGTATTTTATCTACATTAATTCGTTGAGTTGTGTCTTTGATAAGAAAAGTCTGTTAGCATTCAACAATTCACGAGTGTGGTTGTTAATAGCATTTCATTCATTCTATCTGAATGGAAGATACAGCTCTACAAAACATGAGATTTGAACACCTGCTAAGTCTCTGTTCCTTAGAAATGTTTGATCTTCCCTGGAGTGGTAGTCCTTAAAAAGGGTGAGGACTTTCTCAAGTCTTGTCAAAGGTGAGAGTACTTTATAAAATTGTCCTCTCCTCATAATATTAAAGTTAATTCTTTGTATTTGCTTGATAATGTTAAAAGCCAATATTCAGAAAAAGGTAAAATCATGACTCTCATACAGATATAAAAATGAACACGTGGTAAAGATTTCTCTTATTCACATGAGGGAATCAGGCAGATATTCTATCTAGCTCAAAACAAAAGCCAAAAAGCACAAATCCATATGATGTAATAGAATTTGCAAGAGGAGGCAGAGCAAGTTTGTCCATGAGTAGAAGACTGAAAGTGTTTATGAGTGTGTTGCGTATGTGTGTGTGTTGGTGGGGAAGGGCTGTTGATTGAACTTATACTAGAGAGGGCAAAATTTATTTGTGTATCAGTTATCTACAGCTTAAAAAGTTTTAAAATGGCTCAAAGGTAAGGAACAAAGCTAGAATCCAAGAGCCTAGATGTATAGTTTTCTATGGAAACAATGTTTTTTTCTACAGCAACTTCCTAATCCTGTTTGCTTTTGATAATTTCCTTACTGGATTTATATATCATGCTCCACTTATTGGAGTTAGAGTGAATAGTAAGAATTAAATATTCAATACTAGGCCCTAATCCCCTTTGCTACTTATTAAACCTATCATAAAAAGGAGAGCTGCTTTCAAAGATTATGAAAATTCCTTGGCAAATCTAAAAAAAAGGATTAATCTTATGAAAATAATATTGAGTGAAACAGGCATGACATAAAAGTATACATTCAATATTATTTATTTTAATAGTTCTAAAAACAGGTAGAACTAAACTATTTTGTTTATAAATTTACATATATGAAATTTAATTATAAAGAAAACTAAGGAGGGACTCCTGGGTAACTCAGTTGGTTAAGCATGTGACTCTTCATTTTGGATCGAGTCATCATCTCCCTGTTTGTGACCTCAAGCCCCGAGTCGGGCTTTATGCTGACAGCATGGAAGCTTCTTGGAATTCTCTTTCCCTTTCTCTCTGCCCATTCCCTGCTGGCACTCTCTCTCCCTCTCCCTCTCTCTCAAAAATAAACAAATAAACTTAAAGAAAAAGACAACTATGGATATAAATATCATAAAATTTACACATAAGAGTTCTTATTTGACAAAATATTTCTGCCGATAAATTAACATTTTAAAATGCTACATCAAAATAGAGTGGTATATGAACATCACGAATACACCATCCCCATTCCCATACGCAAGTACTAAGTTTTTTTTAATGTTTTTGCACTATTTCAGATCCTGCATATGTCTGAAGCTGCAGTACTTATGTGTAAGGATAGAACAGAAGTTATTTTACCTAATCAGGAAGTATTCTAATGGCTTCCCCTTTCTTCACATATTATCTGCTACTAATATAACAGAAATCATGTAGACACAGAAACACTCAAGCCTGGCCCTAAAACATTCTGCTATAGAGTTTTCCTCCACAAGGAGTAGAAGCTTAGATCCAGGTATATAGGTAAGGGTCCTACCATGAACATTAAGTGAAAGCCATCTACAAATTCGCTAAATTCTGAGGATAATTGAGTCTAATATGTTAACAAACTTGAGTAATTTAGGATTTCTCAATGGGGGTTCTATTGGCATTTTCAGAAGGACAATTCTTTAATATGAATCATCTCTGCTCTAAATATCGCATGATATTTAGCATCCTTGGCAGTTGGGTAGTAAATGCCAGTAGCGCTCAAGTCATTGTGATATCCAAAAACTTCCTACACGTTACCAATTGCCCTGGGAGGATGTACCATGTCTGGTAGAAAATAATACCATCTGCACAGTAGCATTATTCACAATAGCCAAGAGGTGGAAGCAACCCAAATGTCCAAGGACAGATGAATGGATAAACAAAACATGCTATATACATACAATGGAGTATTATTCATCCTTAAAAAGGAAGGAAATTCATATACAGGCTACAACATGGATGAACTTTGAGGACATTATGTTAAGGGAAAGAAATCAATCATAGAAAGACAAATACTGTGATTCTACTTATATGAATTATCTAGAGTAGTCAAACTTACAGAAAACAAAAGTAGAATAACAGTTGTCAGGAGCAGGGGGAGGGAGAAATGAAGAGTTGTTGCTTAATGGGTATAGCATTTCAGTTTTATAAGAGGAAAAAGTTCTGGAGAATGGTTACATGATAATATGGAATATACTTAACACTATTGAACTTTACAATTAAAAATGGTACAGATGATAAAATTTATGTTACATGTATTTTCATCACAATTTAAAAATTTTAAGAAAACATGATTTTAACATATATAATATTATATAGCATTATGTGAGGCACCAACTGAATGATGACTTTTTATAAATAAATTAGAACTTTAAATTTGCCAGGAAAGATAATCATACTTGTCAACACTTCGAGAAAGATTTCTTTTAAATATATTCTTTAAATAATCCAGTTTCTACTTTGTGGAGTGGCCTGGAGAAATATTTTATAAAAGTCCTAGGGTTTTCAATTAAAGTTATTTCCTAGAACTTTTGCCAAATAAATGTATCCAGGCCTGGTCTGGACAGATGTGTGAAGTAGTGTCTAAAATTAAAATCTATTAACACAACTTTCAGAACTTAAACAAAATTACTAAATAGGATTTGAGACTCTGAAGAACCTTGTATAATTTTTTCATGCCTCAAATCTGATCACAGTTGTATGTACTTATAACCTACCTCGGCATGTATCATATTGTTTGTACAGAAACATGCTAAGGAGTTGTATTTCTTGAGGATGAAACATATTCCTCAATTCATTGTCAAGTCTCCCAACCAGTATTTCACTGAACCAAATAATGTCAGATCTTGAGTATTCTAGATTCCGCAGTAAGAGATAAACAAAGAACATACTTAAAAAACAATAAATCTGCATCAAGAGATTCAAGTTTACTTAAGTAAGATTATGTTAGGTTAAAGTTTAGGCTAAAAGTAAATTAAAGTCTTGTGTAAGATGTCGGTGTCTGAGTGAGATAGAGCCAAGATAGCTCCACAGTGTCCAATGTGGAGATATGAACTTAGCTGTAACATGGTACTAAAATGTGTGTACTAGCTTTTCTAAGAAAAGTATTTTTATTTTATATATCTAGTTCCTGTCCTCATGCATAGAATATCCTTCTTCATGTCAACCCAGATTATGTCCTTTATTACACTCCTCACTTTATGGAGTAGTGCAAAAATGTAGATGTAGGGGAAGGAGAGAAGTGTGATCATAAATGTTTTTTTTTGTTTTTTGTTTTTTTGAAGCGGGGAGAGAGAGTGTACACAAGTGGGGGAAGGGCAGATAGAGCGAGAAAGAGTATCTTGTTTTTAAGATTTTCTTTAAAGTTTATTTTGAGAGAGAAGGGGAGAGAGAGATAGAGAGAATGTGAGAATGCGAGAATGCACATGTGAGCCGGGGAGGGACAGAGACACAGGGAGAGAAAGAATTCCAAGCAGGCTCTGCACTCACACAAGACTCTGCACTCACACAAGCTTTGAACTCACAAACCATGAGATCATGACTTGAGCTGAAATCAAGAGTCGGGTGCTTAACCAACTGATCCCCCCAGGCACCCCCCAGAAATACTATTTATAAGAAGTCATTGAATTAAGAACAGAAAGTCAATGTGGTGTCAAATAGCAAACAGCTAGAGATTTAGCTTAAGAGAGACTTTATTCAAAAAGAAAGATTATTGCAATAGGAGGAGGGGAATTATTGCAATAGGGAGAACACTGACTCCATGGTCTGTAAGCACCTCAAAGGTCAAGCACATGGCTTTTGTTTTACTGGGAGGAGTAAACAATCTAGAAAGAACTGGACACAGGGACTTGAGATAAGCAGGTGGATTGATAGGGCAGTTAAGCAGGAAATACTTTTCTTCGAGGTCAGCCGATTCTCTGGGAGGGATCACTAGGTGAGTGGGTTATGCATTCAATGTTTGCTGAAGCTTAAGGACAGGCCAAAGTTCAGCGGCCCAGGCAAAGGAGAAAAGCCTAAGAAGTGTGCTCATGTCAAGTTAGCAGGCGTTTGTCCATCTTTCAGCAGTTACAAACAGTTTAGCTTATCATTTATGACATGAAGAATGGAAATTTAGAGGCTCTCTGGTCTGCCCAGGGGTAAACAAGGGGGGCGCCTGGAAGTCTTATCTAAGTCCTATGCAGAAGGATGGTTCTTTCTAGTAAGCTCTTTTCCAGAACACAGAAGAGTGAGGGATGTCTTAACTGCCACTGTTTTCTTGGAGGGCAGGGTTCAAGGAAAGCTCCACACTGGCAGTAGCATAGTGGAAGGCATACAGATTGTCAAATGAAGCATTGAGCTGAAGTCTGAGGTGTGGAACCTACCGGTAAAGTTTTTAACAGTTTTTACAGGATCAACTGTAGCAGATATCACCTGTGCATTAAGCGTAATACTTTATTATCTTAAAATGTGCTTTATTCTCACTCAAGCTACTTGTGGCCCTTCAATTTCGGATCCATTCTACTCCCGTTACTCTTTACTAGGTAGATTAAGTAGGCAAGGGTATCTTTCTCATTCACAGTTATGTTCCTGAAGTGTCAGCTGACAGTTTCTGCTAACTGGGCCTCATGAAAGCCCAGGCTGGTCTGCAATTTCTAGTGTCATTTATAACATCATAGAGTATTCACCTGCAGCTGAAACAAATCAGTGTCATGCTCAGAATTTCTGCTATTGTCACTTGTCTTCCTCTTCCTTTTATTTAATACTCTGCATGGTTTGACTCGACCCAATCCCCTTGACATCTCTGGGCCTCACTAGCGTTAAAGATAGCTGTACATGTTCAACCTGTTTACACAATTCTTGCAAGGATCGAATGAGAAAAATAGGAAATGCATTTTAAGGGTTTCAATATGGTTGCTACTATTAAGTCATCTAGAGTTAGGCCATTTGAGAAACAACCACTTCATGGTTATCATTTGTCCCTGAAAACATCACTTATCTGTTCAAGTTCTGTACTGCTGCCATGAAACCCAATTCAGACTTCACTATTACAGACCTCCAGGGTTTGGGCTCATAATTATCACTTGCTACTGTGCAGTAAAACTCTTCTAGGCCCATAAACAGTGGTAGGACTAGCTTTTCATATTCATCCATTTATTCAATGACCACATTTTCATGAGTTCTGGAAGAAAGGCTCCTAGACACACAGGAGAGAATTGAGCTCAGTTACTCATCAGTTTTGTGGTGGGGCCTCCCCACATTCTCACCCATGCGATACAGTTCTATGAAAGTTTTGCATAGTATTTATAACAAAAAACGTAAGTGGTAGCACTGTAATGATTTCAGAGATTAAAATATGATACCATGATATAATTTGAAATACAATTGATATTTGTCAAATTTTAAAATCAAATTTCATTTGTTTTCTCTGCAGAACTACAAAAACCTCAATAATCTATAGGTTCAAAACTCACTCCAGTGATGCAAAAGCTCATATCTTAGTATATCTTGGGTTATGTGGGGCCCTTTTTTCTACTGTAAGTAAGCACCAATATGTCTCTTGAACTTATTACTGGCAAAGACAGCATTTTATGGAAGCTCAGCAGTGAAGGGTGGCAGAATGTGCCACCCCAAAATATGCCACTTTGGCATATTGGTTATCTTGAGCTGAAGACAACTGAGAAGAAGCAGATTTAAGAAAATCTCCCTGCTCTCCTCCTATATGCCTAAAAGCAGGACATAAATTTGTAAATGTGTTCCTCCTCCTCTCTCTAATCAGGAAAGACAGAAACTAATTATCAGAGACAACTCTAGACCGTTGTCAGCCCAGAGACAGCACTGAGGAATGTGCATAACAAACCTTGTGGAAAATAGCCCGTATCTACCAAGAGTTTTCTCATATATTTGCCTTCCTACAATTTGCCACTCTTAGAAGCTGAAAGTCATTTTCCTTTTTCTTGTCACTTCACTATAAAATTATTGTTCTTTGCTGAGATGTTATATAAACTCAAGTTCTAACGAGTCCTTTGAGTTACTCATCACTGAGTACTCCTGTGTGTCTGTGTGATGCAAGCTTTCAAAAACTTTTGTTTGTTCTCATCTTATTAATCTGTCTCTTTTCAATCTAAATTTCAAGTCACAGCCAGTGAACCTAATATGGGTAGAGGAAAAACTTTTTTCTTCCTCTACAGCACAAAGAGAGCTCAGAAAAGTGAAATCACATCATGTGATTTTGACATGCTGGGCGCTTCGGGCCTTCACTTCTGGATCAGCCACCCCGAGGTACGTTCTTCCTGAGACTTCCTTAAGTCTTGAGTATCAGCTCTTTCCAGAGGGTTTAATCTTTCTCTTATTCTTATGAATCATGGACACATTCTAGTGCTGGCTTCTTCCTTATGAATCATGGACACAGTCTAGTGCTGGCTTCTTCCTTTTCAACCGCATTCCAAGAAATGAGAAAGTATTTTGTAATAAACCTTAATATGACCTTTTCTGTACTCCGACCAGGATCAAATGTAACTGCTACTTCAGAAAGAATAAAAGGAAAGGCAAGTCCCATCCAAACACTGCTCCTTACCCAGAACAGTTTCTATGGTTCATTATTATAATCACTTCCTTAAAAATATTCTCCCAACTCCCTTGCACTCCCTCATTCCTGTAATTACTCTCACTTGGCAAATCTCAAACATTCAACTATTTTCACTGGAGCAGCTTAATATTTCTGGGAAAAATAAAATCTACAAAGCCTTGCTTACCATTCTAACTTAAAATTCATAACAACAATCCTAGAAAGGGCACTGAAAGGAAGTGTATTTTTCCACTTTCCAAAATGGCCAGTTTAGAGCTCCTTTTCTCTCTTCAAACCCCAACTCTCACACGCTGCCCCACTTTCAGCTGCGCAAGTTGCCTCCTCCTTCAGGAATGAAAGAGAAATAATCAAACAGTATCTCTTTCATCCTCTGAATTGACCAACATCTCCGTGTCTCAACTCTTTTTACAAGGTAGCAATAGCCCTGCTCCCATCAAAAGCCATCACTTCCATTTGAGCACTGAGTGGCATCTCTTCTGTCTTCTCAAGGTCAATCTCTCTAAGGGCAATCTCAACAACATAAAAAACACTTAAGTAATCCCCTGCTTATAAAAAGAAAGGATTCCCTTTTCTACATCCTCCTCCAACGGCTTTTTCTCTATTCTTCACATAAAACCTTTTCAAATGCACTATGGTTTTGGATGCTTCCACTTAATCACCACCCATCTCGCCAGCTCAATAAAACTACATTTGTCAAGGATTCTAACAGCTTCCATATTGCTTTATCCAAAGGTTCTCATCTTTGTATCCCTGGACTCTGTTGAACTTCTTGAAAAAGGTCTATTCTTCTCAAAACACTTCACTCTCTGGATTCCACACTCTAGCTTTAACTCATTGTTTATTTCTCAGCCTCCTTTCCTGTTTTCACCTCTTCTCCACCTCCACATCATGGAGTTGTCCAGAGAGCACAGTCCTATCTATGCTCTCTTCCTAGACCACTTGTTTTCAAGCCTGAATGCTCTCTCAATTCACTTATAAAGCTCTTTAAAAATATGGCACAGGGAATACCCCTTCAAAGATTCTAATTTAATTGATATGGGGCAGAACATGGTATCTGTATTTTGTAAAAGCTTCCTAGATGATGCCAAAGTACAATCTGGATTGAGGAACACTGCTCTAGAAAATACCGAGGCCCACAGCTTTAAGTACTAACTATATGCTGCTGCTTCTGAAAAGATATCACCAGCTCAGACCTCTTCCCTCAAGCTTTAGAGACTGCCTACCAATATGATATCTCCTTTAAGAGGTAATACGTCTCAAAAGCAATATATTTAAAATGGAATTTGATGTCCTACTTTTCCTCAGTCTTACACAGTCAAAATGTCAAGTATTGACATCCTATCTAAATATATCTTGAATGTATCCCTTTCTCTCCATTTTCACTACCACTTCCCTAATTCACACTGCCTTGATTTGATTACTTCACTATCACAATAGCCTTTCAACTTTCTTCCTTCTATACCCCACTCCCCTTCATTCTCCATACAGTAAATAGACTTTGTTAATGCCAATCAAATCATTTATCTCCTTGTTTTAATGTGCTTTAATTGCTTTGCATTGCTCTTACAATAAAATACAAACCTCCTACCAAGATTCATAAGGCCCTATATGATCTACCCCAACGTGCTTCTCAAGGTAATTGTCATATGACATCTTCAATTACTCACTATTATCCAATTCAACTTAGTACTTTATGATCTGCGAACACATCATTATCCTTCTTGACTCAAGGTCTTTGCACTTGCTCTGCCCTCCATCTATAGTTTACCCCTTTCCATACCCTATACCTCATTTGTCTGTGAGGCAACATGTAATCTCCTCAAAAATAGGATAATTGTTACTAACACTGCCTCTGTTCAAACTACATAGGTTCAAACCTGATCTCCACTGTTTCTTTTGTTTGTTTGTTTGGTTTTGTATTTTAAATAAAGTTTGTAATCCAATGGACACACAAAACAAAACTCACTGAGGAAACCGGTTTCACATGTTAGTGAGCATTAGGAAGCTGGGGGAAGAGGTCAAGGTAACAGGAAGAGAGAAAAACAGTCTTTTTATACAGTCTTTTTGTGCGTGTGACACTTTCAAATCACAGGGGCAGGGCCCATGCTGTAATGAAGTGCACTTACACAAATGAGGGACAACACAAAGTCTGAGTATGAAAATGACATTTTCTCTGAAAACACATTTTTAGCACCGATTTTAAAAGTGTATGTCAGGGGAATTTGATTTTTTTAGTCAGTATTATATATATATATATATACTGTATATACAGTGTGTATATATATATATATATATATATATAATATATATTATGTATTTATGTATACACACATGCCAAGTTCTGCATATCCTACCAAGAAAGAAAATCCTTCTGCTTACTCTTTATCTATTGTACATCCAGGTGAATCAAAGATGGTGGCAGCAGGAGAATTAAGAAAGGTGACATCCAAATGAGCAAGGGGAATGGCGAGGTGGGGGGACAATATAGCCCGATGAAATGTTCCTTGACCCCAAGGTTTCAGCAGAATCCTGAAGTCCTGGATCACAGTCTTTGATGCACATTCAGGTACACCAAGACACCCAGAGTGTCACAGTCTGTCTTCACTGTGCAAAAGTCCAAGTCACTAATGTACCATTGTCTCTTAATAGTATAATCTTGGAAGATGGATACTGTCTCAGTATGCATATATAAAATTAATATGACAATAGTATCTATTAATAAAGTTGTTGAAATAGCATAATTGATGTAAACAGTCAACAGAGAACTACGTGGTACAACATAAATGTCCAACAAATATCAACTATAATTATAATTCTCTATCCTATAGAAAGTAGGATCTCTAATCAATTACCTTGGGGTTTTTTTGCCTTCAAAACACTTATATCCTTTTTCTTGATTAATTCTTCAAGTAATTTTATGTTTATTGATTTTTATTTTATGTCTTCCCAAACCACACCCATCACCACAACCCAGGCCCTGCTAGAAGTTAAATTCCATGAAGTCAGGGATCTTATCTGTCTTGGTCAGTACTGATTACACAGATCATAGAAAAGAACCTGGCACAGAGCATGCCCTCAGTAAATGATTGTTAAATTAATGGTGATTGGCATAAATAGAGCATATTTCAGTGAGTACAGACATTCTAAAGATCAAAAGAAATTCTGCTGGGTATAAACTGGACTATATACCCATTTCTAAAACAAGACTTTCAATTACTCAGAAGTGGAATATGGCGGAATATCCCAAATAGGGATCCACAACAGGGGCACCTGGTGGCTCAGGTGGTTAAGTGTCTTCTTGATTTCAGCTCAGGTCATGATCTCACAATTGTGAGACTGAGTCTTGCACCAGGCTCTGATGGAACCATGGAGCCTGCTTCAAATTCTCTCCCTCCCTCTCTCTCCTCCCCTCCCCTGCTTTCTCTGTCTCTCAAAAAAAATTAATTAAAAGCATCATATCAAAATAAATCCAACTTCTGGTTGTCAAAGTGAAGTATTTTAAGGTAATATTTTTATCTGAAAGTTATGAAATTAATTCATTTTTAATACAAATTAGCTATATGTTCAACAAATCCACAATGATTTCATTGGAAGAGAATACCTTACAGCTTTTATTTTTTATACTTTCAAGACAAATATACTCTTTAAATTGATTTATAACTCATTTTTAAGAATAATGTAAATTTCTCTTGATTATTATTACTTCATCCACAGAAACCATATTTTACCAGCTTAGTAAAGGATATGAACAGCATAAGGCAAGTTCAAAACCTCAAATGAAAAGAAAAGCAGTCACACTGAAGGGGGCACACATTTTCCCAAATGAGTTTTTAAAAGACACCATATTCTTTATCATATCCTCATCATTTAGTTTGAGTAGATTCTGAAAAATCAGATGGGGATTTCGAGAACAAATGTCTTTTTTATTACCTTGTAAAAAACTCTATAGGTTCTTTCCAAATCATCATTCTATACTTTCATTGAACTTGAAAAAATGAAATGAAACAGAATAAAATTTCTTTGTTGTGATGCTAATCTTTCAAAACCTAGGCTTATAGATTGTCACCACACCTCAGCATTGAGACTAATGAATCTCTGCTCCCCTCAGTACACTCTTGGTGTAAGAATGTTGAACGGCCCAGTAATCTCAGTTGCTCATTTACTTGAATCACAATGGCCATCTAAGAAAACCCCAAATAGGGGCGCCTGGGTGGCTCAGTCGGTTGAGCGGCCGACTTCGGCTCAGGTCATGATCTCGCGGTCTGTGAGTTCGAGCCCCGCGTTGGGCTCTGTGCTGACAGCCTAGAGCCTGCTTCACATTCTGTGTCTCCCTCTCTCTCTCTGCCCCTCCCCCGCTCATGCTCTGTCTCTCTCTGTCTCAAAAATAAGTAAATATTAAAAAAAAGAAAAAAAAAAGAAAACTCCAAATAAAGATAGGTTAATGCATGAGTTTTCTGTTATCCTGTTTTTTTTGGATTTGCAGTCCTCTGGTAATTTCTGCCATGAGGAAAGCCCATAAAGAATTTGAATCATATTGCAGACTTAATTTCATTTCAAGGACTTGTCATTTCACTAAAAACCATGCAGATCTACCTTAACATTAGTTCTGTATTTCTAATAATCCATGAAAGGTGAATTATCCATCCTCGTATACACATGAAATGATTCTTTTACATCAAAGTTGTTTTTAAAAACTTTTAAAGCACCAGACTCTAAGACATTACATTGATGACAATTGGGAAAAGAGTGGTTCACACAGATTTGGGTATTAACTGTCCAATGGTTAACAACTAAATGTTATTTTAGAAGAATTCATATATTAGAATAACTTTATAAGCAAGTTACTTTCTTAAACACTGTCTTGAGAAGAAAAACAGCTCTTTAAAAATAGTAATTATAACTTGTATAAGAGCCCAAATGTCCACTGACTGATGAATGGATAAACACACACACACAATGGAATATTACTCAGTCATAAAAATGAATGAAATCTTGCCATTTGCAATGATGTGGATGGAGCTTAGAATATTATGCTAAGCGAAATAAGCCAGAGAAAGACAATATCATATGAGTTCACTCATATGTGGAATTCAAGAAACAAAACAAATAATCATAGGGTGAAAAAAGAGAGAGGCAACCCAAGAAACAGACTCTTAATATAGAGAACAAACTGATGGCTACCAGAAGGGAGGTGCTTGAGGTGATGGGTGAAATAGATGATGGGGATTAAAGAATGCACTTGCTGTGATGAGCACTGGGTGATTTATGGAAGTGCTGAATCACTGAACTATACACCTGAAACGAATATTGCACTGTATGTTAACTAAATGGAATACCTAAAAAAGTAAAAACACTTATAGCTTAAAAATTATAATTTATATAAAAATATTTACAAGTGAATGTATCAATCATCTGAGTCTAAATAATAAGTTATCAAGTTCCTCACCCACCTAACTCCATTTTGTCCATGTACCATTTAGTAAATGTATACTTGAATATCCATATTCAAATATCATAATGCCAATACACAGGAGGCTTTACATGTTAGTCGACTTCATGGAAAGATGCCAAAGGCACATCCTGCCTCCAAAGATACCTCCCATTTCACCTTATCTGAAGCATAAATTATTTGTCAATTAGTTGAGCACCAGAAGAACTTGGTTACATCCACCTATTGTCCCTTGGAATCAAGAACACGACTTATGACTACTTTAATGAAAGTATTTTCAGGGTAGCTATTTTGAAAATCCAGGGAACCAATCCAAAAGGTGTGTTACCAAAATAGAGAAGCTTCCATGCATTGTATGTACAGCATGTAGGAAGGTCCACTTGATCCTGGTTCAGATAATAAGTTTAGATTCAAAAAAGAAAGCAGAATGGCATTAGGCCCTGCAGTATCTATTGGACAGGATTACAAGAGCCACTTCTGTGACCTAATTGGAGAAGTCAGTTACCAGATATGTAACAAAATGCAAGATTAGGAAGGAGAAAACACACAATTCAGGGGGAGGGGCACCTGGGTGGCTCAGTAAGTTGGGCATCCTACTTCAGCTCAGGTCATGATCTCATGGCTCTTGAGTTCGAGTCCCACTGTGGGCCCTCTTCTGTCAGTGAGGAGCCCACTTCAGGTCCTGTCTCCCTCTTTCTCTGCTCCTCACCTGCACTTTCTCTCTCTCTCAAAAATAAATATTTAAAAAAAACCAATATAGGGGAAAAGCTTATGCAGGGAAAGGGAATAAAAAGAAATAAAAATCTGAGAGTCCAGACAAGTGCTGTTTCCCTAGGAATTGCAATGACAGTCAGTTTCAACCACCCTACTTTTTGATACTTGGGAGTGCATCTACTGTCAATGAGACAAATATTTAGACAGACAAAGCTAGTCAGAGAGTTTTGAAGGCTATTCTAAAACAGTGGTTTCCAACGTTTAGACTGTGGACTCCTGGATGGCCTTGAGGTTATTTTCTTTAATAACTGAATCCTAAAATCGCCTCTATGTCATCTGGGGAGCCATGAACAAATTCAATATGAACAAATGTATGCACAATCAAAAAGTTCAGAAACGACTTCAATGGTAGACAGTCAATCACTAGATAGGATTCTGAGCTCAAAAATGACCTTTTTCTTTTCCAACCCTGAAATCCTATTCTCAAAATCCAAGCATGAAAGTGGAACATGTCAAGTACACAATACCAAATCAGTTTTTTCTTAGAAGCCCAGGAGAGGATTTCCAAAGGAACATGGCAAAGACAAAGGCTGGGTTGATGTGCCTGTGGATGAATAGTGGGCTAGATTGTTATTATAGGTATTTGTCAAAATGACTTAATGGCCCAAAGATGCTATAGTATCTATAGGAAAATCAGTGTATTTGCTTACAAGTAGCTAAAAAATTGAATTGTGCCTATGTCATGAATTGAATTATGTCTTCCTACAAAAAAGATATGTTGAAGTCCTAACTTATGATGCCACAGAATGTGACCTTATTTGGAAATAAGGTCATTGATATAATTAGTTAAGATGAGGTCACAATGGAGTAGAGTAGGGCCCTAATCCAATATGATTGATGTCCTTCAAAGAATAAAACCCCTTGGAAGCAACCCAAGCACCCATCAATATATAAATGGATAAAGAAGATGTAATATATATATATATATATATATATATACATATATATATATATATGATGTGATATATATATATATAATGGAATATTACTAAGCCATTAAAAAGAATGAAATCTTTCCATTTGCAACAACACGGATGGATCTAGAGGGTATAATGCGAAGTGAAACAGTCAGAGAAAGACAAATACCATATGATTTCACTCACACGTAGAATTTAAGAAACAAGACAAATGAACAAAGAAAAAGAGGCAAACCAAAACCTAGACTCTTTAAATATAGAGAACCGGTGGATGCCATAGGGGTGGTGGGGAGGTAATGTGTGAAATTGGTGAAGATAATTAAGAGCACATTTACTGTGATGAGCACTGAGTAATGTATAAAATTCTTGAATCACTATATTATACACCTGAAACTAGTATCACACTGTATGTTAATTATACTAGAACAAAAATAAAATTAAAAAAAAGACAGCTGTGTGAAGACAGATACACAGGGAGAATCCAATGTGACAACAAAGGTAGAAATTGGAGTTGTACAAGCCGAAGAATGCCAGGGACCACAAGCAGCCGGCAGGTGGTAGGGAGAGTCAACCAAGGATTCCCTTCTGCAGGTTCAGAGGCAGCATGGCCCTATCAACATCTCGATTTAAGACTTGTAGTCTACAGAACTGTGAGAAAATAAATTTATGGTATTCTAAACCAGTGTGTGGTACTCTGTTATGGCAGCTCTGGGAAACTAATGCACTCTCCTAGGCTGCAGGAGAAGAGGTCTTTGAAGGCCCTACTCTAAGCACCTTAGCATGTCTTCAAGATCCTCCACACAAGGTGAGCCTCTAAGAGAATGGAAAATTTTCAGAAGTTATTTTCAAAACATCATTATTTTCTAGGTAGTCTCACCTTGCCTAACTCTTCTGCTCTCTCACTTTATGCTTCAAAAATTCCTCTCTACCTCTGGGTCCTGAACAAGTGGTGTTCCTTCATACTTTTCACTTTTGCGATATTAATCCCTTTAAGTGAAATGCTCTCCTTCTGCACTCACCCGGGTCTCCCCTCCACAATCCTGCTCCAAAAGAGTCTTTTATATTTAAGTTTATTTACTTTGGGCAATAGAGAGAGAGAGAGAGGAGGGGAGATAGAGTATGTGTGTGCTTGAGCAGGGGAGGGTTAGAGAGAGAGGGAGAGAATCCCAAGCAGGCCTCGGGCTATCAGCACAGAGCCTAGCACGGGGCTTCATCTCAGGAACCATGAGATCATGCCTTGAGCCAAAATCAAGAGTCAGAAGTTTAACTGAGCCACCCAGGTGCCCCAAATTTTAATTTAAGGCTCATTTCTCTTATTATTTGTTGACTATGTAAATGAATAAATTCTATCAAAATATATGAGATTTACATAGAACACCTTAAATAATAAATGATCACTTTGACCTAATAAAATTAGGAATAAATCATAAGGTAACTAAAACATTTACTTGGAATTTTTTTAAAGGAAAGGAAAAACTGAAATTAAAAAGCTATCTAAAAGGCAAACAAAAGGAAAATACTCCATATGAAAATAAATAGGAGACATCAGATTTGTACAGGAGATTAGATAGATACAGAAACAGATATATAGATTACAACTATTTATATCCTTAAATGCTTTCATTATTACTGAAGACAGAACTTTTGAAGGAACTATTAATACTCATGGAAAGAAATTTAAAGGCAAGAGGAAACACAAGAAACTCAAAAAAAATTAATTAATATGGATAAAATAGTTAAGAGATTAAATTAAAAACTCAAAAGTTATGGGTAAAGAGATTCAAAAAAGTACATTCTTTGCAAAGATTTTTAAGTCTTACAAGTCTGAGTCAGAAAAAAATACAAAATCATAGTATGTAAAATTAGGAATGAGAATTGTGACATAACTAAGAGACTTAACAATCATAATTTTATTACACATGTAATTGTATGGCACCAAATTTGGCAATCTAGAGGAATTACAGGATACCTGACAAAATTTAAGGTCAAAAACTTAACCTTAACTATCAACATAATTGGAAATATGACTTAAAATCTACCATTAAAAAGGATGTCCAGGCAATTTGGTTTTACAACTGGATTCTAAACTTCTGAAGGATAGATCATTTCAACGCTTTTTAAAATATTCTGATATTTGGGATACCCGGTTGGCTCAGTAGGTAGAGGATATGACTTTTGTTCTCAGGGTCATGAGTTCAGGCCCCACATTGGGCATAGAGATTACTTTTAAAAAATCTGATATTTAGGGGAAAAAATCTCAAATTTGATTTATGTGGCCCATATAACTTTGATAGCAATATCTTTTAAAGATGGTGCAAAAATATAGAATACAAATGCTAAAACTCTGATGAAAATGATAACATTTAAAATAAATAAGTGTGTAAAAAGAATAATAAGTTATGATCATGTAGGGTTTATTCCAGTAATCTGGTAATTATTTATCTTTGTAATATGACTTAGTTTCTGGAAAGGTAAATCTAATTTCCCTGATAGTCTTTTTTTCAAAATTACCTTAACTTTTCATGAACTTTTATAGTTGCAAAAAGGATTAGGATCAGTTTGTTATATTCCCCAAAATTTTCTATTTGGAGTTTGAATGACATTCCATAATGTAAATATTAATTCAGCTTTGACAATGTTTTGCTTTATCATTCATTAACCTAGTATATTTTTCCATTTATTCATACCTGCTTTTATATTATATTTAGGAGAGGTATAATATTTTCTCTATAAATGAGCTGTGAATTCTTTGTTAGATTGATAGTTACATAGTTGAATCCTATTGCTCATGTATCCTAGTTTTGATTATATTTTCTAGTTGGATATTGGTGTTTTACAGGAATGCTTTATCCATATTATTTGAAAAAGGTGACAACCTTATCTCTTTCAAATTTTTATATATGCGTTTTTGGTCTTACTCACTTGGCAAGTCAGGTGTAAGTGGCATCCTTGTCTTAAGGACCACCATAAAGGGGAGGCACCTTACCATAATCCGTTAAATGTAATGGTGGCTGTTGATTTGAGGGGTTACTACCCATTAGCTATTATCTAATTAAGCAATAGCCTTCAGTTTCTCGTTTTCTTTTTTTATTAAAATGTATTGGATTTATCAAATGCTTTGCCTCCATATATTGAAAATTGCATGCCATAGTTCAAAAGGTGTTTAATATGTAAGAGAATTTTTCTGACTGAATTACCTTTCATTGTAAATACAATCTCTACTTAATTATGAGATATGTTTTTAACCACTGTTAGATTCAAATGCCAATATTGTGTAGGATTTTTCCAAATGTGTTCATAATTAAAATCAGCAATAATTATTTTTGTACCCTGTTTTTCTTTGAATTGGGTAGTGTTTTTTTCTTTCTTTGTATTATATGAAATAAGATTATGTACTTGAAAGTTTGGTAGAACTCACAAGTAAATTCATCTAGATTGGAGGCTCTGGGGAAAAGGGAACATGAGTGAATATAAGGAAAGAATTAGATAAATATTTCCATTTGTTTATGGACTTTTGCCTCTTGTATGTTTTCTACATTTCATGGGCATTATATATATTTGCTTATGATTGTTTTTAACATTTAAAAATGATTTCAATGTCTATTATAGCTTCAGTTATTTTCCAATTTTATTCTAATGGTCTTATTTACATACTTGCTTATTTTTATTAATATCATTTAAGACTTGTCTATCTTCTTTGTCTTTTCAGAGAGTTACCCTTTGGTTTTTGCTTTCATTTTCCCTGGTTTTTGTTTCTGAAATTCACTCACTTCTGCCTTATTTTTATTTTTTACTTCATTTCTTTTTTTAATTTTTATTTTCCAGCTTCTTGAGTTAAATGCTTAGCTCATTCATTAAAACTGTTTTGTGTTCTGACACATATATTTAAATATATCAATATAGGGGTGCCTGGGTGGCTCAGTTGGTTAAGTGACCAACTTCAGCTCAGGTTATTATCTCACAGTTCATGGATTTGAGCCCCGTGTAGGGCTCTGTACTGACAGCTCAGAGCCTGGAGCCTGCTTCGGATTCTGTGTCTCCCTCTCTCTCTGCACCTCCGCAACTTGTGCTCTCTCTCTCTCTCTCTCCCTCTCTCAAAAATAAATAAACATTAAAAAATTTTAATAAAAAATAAATATATCAATATATATATACATATATATATTTCTTTACTAAAGGGGTTATGTAGCTTCTCTAAAAGATGACACATTTAAAGGCTGTAAAATTCTATGTATATATATCTCAGTTCAAGCTTAATAATGATATTGGTCAATTGGCCTTTTGTTGCTTACTGTTTTTCTTTCTTAAAGTTTATTTATTTATTTTGAGAGAGAGTGAGAGAGCATGAGCAGAGAGGCGGAGATAGAGAGGGAGGGGGGAATCCCAAGCAGGCTCCACACTGTAGGACAGAGCCCGATACAGGGCTGGATCTCAGGACCGATGAGATCAAGACCTGAGCTGAAATCAAGAGTTGGACACTTAACCGACTGAGCCACCCAGGTGCCCCTATTGTTTAGTTTTTTTCTTTTTTTTTAATTTCTTGCTTAATCTATCAGTGCCTAATAGAGAAGTGTGTAATAAAATCTATAATTATAATAGCTGATTTCTCCATTTCTTTCCTTAGTTCTGTCGATTGTAGCTCTATATATTTTGACACTATTGTCAGCGTAAAGATGTTCAAGACTGTTTTACCTTTTTGAGTTAGGTTTCTTTTCACAAACATATAGACTGCTCAACTTAAAGTCTCTTTTGTCTGAAATTAAAATTGCCTCCCCAGTTGCCTTTCTTCATGTTAATCTGCTATATTTTTTTCCTTATTTATTTAAATACATAGACGGATCCTACCTTACATGCTCGTTTGTTTGCTTTTTAATCCAGGTTGAGTATTTATCTGCACACAAATTTAACATATTTATAATTATGGAATTTGTCATTATGTTATGGTTCATTTCTGCACCTTATTTCATGTTTTTAACTTAATACTGAATTTCAATATATAGCATCCTCCTTGTCCTTTAATTGGATACATCAAATCATTTTCTGGATTGAAGTTTGAATATATTTTTGTTCATCAGTTCATTACACTAAAGTATTAAGATTAATATCGATGTTTATTGTTTTCCAATCCATTTCTAAAGTTGCTTCATGTCTAGGGTTTCCCTCCTCTAGACAAAATAAGTAGCTAAGCAACTCTCTCCTCCCTCTTCTTTCCTCCTACCTTAGGCTCCTTCCTACAGTCTTTTTGGGAGTTCCCAAGACACTCTGAAAACATCTGCAAGATCAAAATTATTTTCACAGTAACACTAAGTATTCATTTGCCTTTTTCACTCTGCTTCTTTCATGAGAACACAGTGGATGTTTAAAGAACTCACATGATGTTGTATCGCAACAGACTAAATCCAGAAACACAGATGAGAATCTAGCTGTTTTCTAAAAATGTATGCGTTAAAGAGATTTGCATAAACATACAACAATGTCAATCCCAAATTAGTTTTGTTTTAGAATTTTTTCATAAAAGATCTGCCATTTATGTTAATGTGCAATGAATTTATTATTGTTAATTTTAATAAGTAAATAGTTTAAAATTTTGTTTCAATTTTTAACATGTCAAATATTAATGGGCATAACCCACATAAACAAAAACCTTTGGCATGCTTAGTATTTTTAAGAATGCAAATGAGTACTCAAAAATCTCAAAATATTTGAGAACTGCTGGGTTAGAATTTTGTTTCTAGGTGTTTGAGCAATGCAGTTTTAAAATTATTCTTAGCAGACAGCAATAAGCCATAACAAGTTATTCCACTTCCAATCATATTGGTCTTTTTCTTTTTCATGGAAATGCTTCCTTCAGCAATGCTTTGAAATACTGTGTCTGAGTAAGTAAGTGTTATGAGCATTTTATTCCCAAGATTTTTTTTTTACATTTTCATATTTATATGATATGTTAGGAGAGGTGAAATTCTAAGCTCAAGTTTTTTCTTGAACTCTTTCATTATCTCTTTTCACCTAGCATTTCTCTTGTGAAGTTTTTTTATTTTTTAAAATTTCTTTTAATGTTTATTTATTTTTGAGACAGAGAGAGACAGAGCATGAGTGGGGGAGGGGCAGAGAGAGAGGGAGACACAGAAACCGAAGCAGGCTCCAGGCTCCAAGCTGTCAGCACAGAGCCCGACGCGGGGCTCGAACTCACGGACCGCGAGATCATGACCTGAGCCGAAGTCGGACGCTCAACCGACTGAGCCACCCAGGCGCCCCTCTCTTGTGAAGTTTGACGTCAGTTCTTGATCCTTTAAAAATTTGCATTGTGCAAATTAAAACTGGAAAAATGATCTTAATATTGTGAAAGTACAAAATATTTATGTATGCATAAAGATGGAAAGGATGAACAAAATTATTATAGGTTTTTATCTTTAGTTGATATGAGTGTATGAATTTTAATATTTTCTTAAGCTTTTCTGTACTTCAAAGTTTATACAACGAACATACATTTCTTTTATAACAGCAAAAGAAAGTTTCTCTACAACCTTCCTGAACAAGAGCCAAAAAGGGTAAAGGGAAAAATAAGCATTACTTATTGGGCAGCCACAATATGGTATGTGCTCTGTATGTACTAGAACCTTTTAAATTTTACATCCTTCGATCATAACATGAACATTGTGAAACAGTTACTGTTAAGCAACATTGATGTCATTTCCCATACTTGGGATTTTGTAGGCTTTTGGCCCAAGTTATGTATTTTCCCTTCTACCCACAAAATTAAAATAGCCTAATTTTGGATAATTTTTTAAGTTTTTTTGTAAACAATTATTCTGATAGCGATACCTTTAGAGTTTTCATTTCCTATTTGGAAGTTTTCTTAATGTAACAGCACTGTTTCCATTGAGTCATAATAATGTATATTCATGTCCTCAAAAACAGAAGTTTTAAAACACTTTGAAAATGACAAAGATAGAACTTTTAGACATCGTTTTGTGTCCCTAAACGTATAACTGTCATTGTGTAACAAATGGTAAAGGAACTGGAAAACAAGATCAATAACTCCACTAAATAGAAATTTATGAAATTAGTATTAAAAACAGGAATGAATGACAAAGCAGGGGGGATGTAAAGCCCTTAATCTGCATTTATGGCCCATATTTATGTTCATTTATATATAGGATCATGAGATTGACAAAGAAAAGTGATTACAGCACAAAAACGCAGGGAAAACTTCTCACATGTCAAAGCAACCTTAGGAAATTAGCAGTTGTAAGACAAGTGAAAGTTGGTAAAATCTTGAAGAGCAATCTTTACATGATAATTAGGCAGTGAAATACACACAGAAGAGGAATAAAGTCAAAAAATAAATTCTCTCAAGTGTCAATGTATATTGCACATTACTAAAGAAAGGACTGTGACAAGAATAATTTCTTGGAGTAAAACTGAGCAGCCTTAAGTCCAGAACTCCTGTTCTATTCCTGCTATGAACCTGAGTCATTGCTTAATGGCAGGCAAGTAAGTCATTTTGCTTCTTTTTGCCTCAAAGTACTCACCTATAAAAAGGTATAATTCCAGCATTCTTACAGACCATCCCATCATGCCTCTTCTCTATCCACCTGAGTGCTTGGATATCAACCCAGAAAGCAAATTTAGGAATTAATTCAGAAATATAAACTCCTACTCTAAAACATAAAAGTAAAGACGGAGCATAACAAGCTAACTTGTTTATTTAGTTGTACATTTCATTTTAGTTCTCAGAAATGATTGACATAACCTTTAAAAAGTATTATATGCTGTATTTAAGATTTAATATAACCTATGTTGAATCTAGATTATAGATACAGAGAGAGCCCACATCATTATCATCCTACCCTGAGGAAAATTATTATATATTGAGTACTAATGAATTTTATGATTTTGTTTTTGCCATTATTACTTTACAAACAGTAACAAATACCATTCTAGTACATGCCACCTTGAGCCTTTTTTTTTTCAATTTGAACTTTTCATAAATGGGGAAGAAAAGATTTTTAATGTAATGGAAATCATCTTTCATTTAAGAAAAGAAATGTAAATCAAAACCACAATGAGGCATCATGTTCATCTGTTATTAGTACTGGTATTATTTTTTTAAAAAAGGTAAGTGTTGGCGAGGATGTAGAGAAACTGAAACTTTTGTATACTGTTGGTGGGAATGTAAAGAATATAGAAAACAGTATGGAGATTCAATAAAAATCAAAGATAGATAACCATTTCACAATATATGTAAGTAAAGTCACTATACTATACACCTTAATCTTATACAGTGTTGTATGCCAATTACATCTCAATAAAGCTGAAACGTGAGAAACAACGTTTCAAATTCTCTTTTAGAAAATAAAATGCATAGAAAAAGAGAGAAGTTGGAAAAACCTAGAAATAGCAACCAATCACAATGTGTACACTTTTGGACTCTGATTCAAACAAAACACAAAAGAAAGTCATTTACAGCATTTGTGTTAGACTGATTGTGATAATAAACCCAATCAATGGTTTTTCTGATTTCAAAAAAGTTAAAAATAGAAATGCCTTATGATCCATCAATCCTATTTCTGGGTATATATGCACAAAAGAATATATATGCAATTCTATATATATATATATATGTGTATATATATATGTGTGTGTGTGTGTGTGTGTGTGTGTGTGTGTGTATGTGTCTGTGTGTATAGTAGAATATTATTCAGCCTTAAACAAAGCAGAAAATCCTGCTATATGTGAGAATATGGATGAACTAGAAAGATGCTGTGCTAAGTGAAATAAGCAAGAAGCACAAATACTGCATGATTCCACTTATATGAGATATCTAAAAAAGCCAAAGTCATAGAAGCAGAGAGTAGAATGATGGTAGCTAGGGGCCATGGTCTGAGAAGATAAAGTGGAATTGTTGTTCAGTAGGTATAAAGTTTCAGTTATACAAGATGAATGAGTTCCAGAGATCTGCTGTACAACATTGTGCCTAGAGTTAACAATACTGTATTTTACACCTAAAAATTTATTAAGAGGGTAGAGCTCATGTTAAACATTCTTACCACAATAAAAAATAAGCTGTAAGGAATTATAGCATGAAATTGTAAAATATTGAAAGAATAAATAATGGAAAAAAGAAATAAAAGTGAAACTGCTTCTGTACTTATTTCCTGCAGTCCCATTGTCAGGAAGGTGGTAATGGCCAGACTGTACTTGGATATAACAACTAAGGATGACAGAACCTCCCGAATAGCCCTAGATCACTCACTTCCAAATGATTCTCTGTGAAAAATTCAACAGCCGATCTTTGTATAAAAAAAATCGTAGGAAATTAACTACATCAAAGAGGCAATGCTGAATAGTGAAAGGATAATTGAAGAGTTATAAAGTTTGATTTCATCATAGGTCTGCTGCGAATAGTTATGAGACAAACCTACTCACATCTCTAGACTTCTGGTTCCTTGTCTGTACAACGAAAGCATTGGACAAAGTTGGTTGTTTGCAATTTGTGCTCAAAGACTATTTGAGATAACAAAGAATTTCCCTAAAACATCAAAGGGAGAGAGCATGGAAATTCAAGACTTCAAGAATAAGACTTCAAGTAGACCAGCTTTCACTTGTCCAAGATATTAGATTGGTACTCAGTTAAATTACTTTTAAATACTGTGAGGTATTACTATTAAAAGGCAATTACTTATGAAATACTGAATTTATAATTATGAATTTCTTAGAAAATTAAGAAAATAGTATCATATACTACTATACTCCAATAATAATAAATAATGCGTATAAGAGTAATTTCTGAACACTGTATTCTTGTGCATATCCCTACATCAGTTAGGATATTTTACCTGTAATCAACAATATAGAATTTATTTACTCAATTAGCTAGATGTCCAGAGTTGGTAAGGAAGAGGATAAGACTTTCAGTGATGTAACTATGAGAGGTGGATTTATCAAGAAGTTAATAAAGCTTAAACTTTAGAGGAAATCACTGGCATGGGCCCCTTTTAAAGCCCTTCACCTAATTTTGTACACAGATTTTTAAATTAATTTTATTAATGAGGCCCCACTCCCCCATAAAATGTTTACTCCATAGGCCCCAGAAAACCTGGATCAATGCCTAATTCTGACAAAATTTCCCAACAAGTCTCCTAGGAGTGTATTCCTGATGGGGCTGGCTTTGTTCACTGGGTAGCTTGCCTCTAGATTACAAAATGGCTTCCAACAGCTAATCTGGTAATATGCCTTTTTATTTACTTTGAGGCATTCACTTCCATGCATTGTGTACATCAGGCAAAATAGGGAACGTGCTCTTCCTTTTTGTAAAGATGAACTATGTCCCTAGTTTCTAGGATGATGTCACATGCCTACTGACTTAACCTGGATTTCATAACCAACTTACTGGAAAACAAAAGGATATTTGACAATAAGCTCAGACAAATATGAGCCCACCTCTAGAAATGGGGTTGGAGTTATCTCACCTAGTGAGACATGGATTACATAAGAGGAAGTGATGAGGTTGGAGTTGGTTTACCCAGTAGGACATCGGCTATGTAGGAAGGGGCTGATACTGAGCAAAATGCAGATGAGGGGTGGTCTAAGCTAGTATGGGCCAATGACATATGAGAAAATTCTTGCTCAGATGTTCCTGGAAACAACATTTCTCAGTCAATCTGTCTCTCTGTCCCTATCTCTGTCTCTGTCTCTTTTTCTCTCATCTGATAGTTATGAACATGAAACTACCTTACCTTAGTGACTGGTAGCAGCCATTCTGCCATCATGAAATAAGCTAAACCAAGCACAAACTCACCTATACTAAAAGGCACAGTTTCAAACCACACACAGACACTCACACACACACACACACACACACACACACACACACACACACAGGAAAAGACCTAGAACTCTGCTGTTTTCTGTACTATATCCATTCAACTTCTATACTTTCAGTTATGCGGGCCAATAAAAATTCTTATTTTTATGCAAATCAAAACCATAATAAGATATCACCCTATACCTGTCATAATGGCTATTATCAAAAAGACAAGAAATAATAAGTGTTGGTGAGGATGTAGAGAAAAGGAAACCCTTATGCACTATTATAGGAATTATAGGAAAGTAACTTGGTGCAGCCACTATGGAAAACAGCAGTTTCCTTAAAAACTTGAAAATAGTACTACCATGTGATTCTGCAATTCCACTCCTGGGTATTTATTAAAAGAAAATTAAAACACTAACTTGAAAAAAATATCTGCAACCCTATGCTCATTGCAATATTATTCACAATAGCCAAGATATGGAAATAACCTAAGTGTTTATTGATGAATGAATAGATAAAGAAATTGTAATACACACACTCACTTACCTACCCTTCCCCCACCACACACACACACACGCACACACACACAATGGAATATTATTCAGCCATAAAAAATATGAGGGGGACCTGGCTTAATGCTCAGTCCATTAAGTGTCCCATTGTTGATCCCGGCTGAGATTGTGGTCTCACAGTTCATGGGATTTAGCCCTGAACTGGGCTCTGCACTGACAACACAGAGCCTGCTTTGGACTCTCTTTCCTCTCTCTCTCTCTCTCTGCCTCTTCCCAGCTCATGCTCTCTCTTTCTCTCTCTCTCTCTCTCTCTCTCTCTCTCTCTCTCTCTGTCTCTCAAAATAAATAAATAAACTTCAAAAAATGTATAAAATCCTGCCGCTGCAACAATATGGATGGACCTTCGAGGGCATTATGCTAAGTGAAATAAGTCAGAACAAGAAAGAGTTAGGATCTCACTTCTATGTGGAATCAAAAAAAAAAAAAAAAAAAGCTCATAGATACAAAGAACATATTGATGGTTTCCAGAAGCAAGGGGTGAGAGTGGGTGAAATGGATAAAGGTGGTCAAAAGGTACAAACTTCCGTTTATAAAATAAATAAGTCACAGAGATGTAATATACAGCATGTTGACTATAGTCAATAATACCATAATGCACACTTGAAAGTTGCTAAGAGAGTACATCCTAAACGTTCTCATCATAAGAAAAAAATTTGTAACTATACATGGTGACTTATATTAACTAAACTTATTTTGGTAATCATGTCTTGATATATACAAACATCAAGTCATTGCACTGTATACCTGAAACTAATATGATCTTGTATGTCAACTGTGTCTCAATTAAAAAAAAAGACTATAGCCCTTATATTAAAGCTTTTTTAGTGTGCCATGAATTTCATCGTGATGCCTTTTAGATATCCGAGTGAAGTTTCCGGGAAAACTGTTGGACAGAGGAGAGAGCAAAGTTTAGAAAGTGCTCTGGGAAAATATATAAATTTAGTAATCATCTGTATATAGATGGCATTTAAAACTAGGGGTTCAGATGAGATGACCTAAGATACGAGGGCAGAAGGAAATTAAAAGACGTCCATGGACTGCATCTTCCAGAGTAAAATAAGGCAATCTAGAAACCCCAACACAAAAAGTGACACCATCATTAGTTGAGTTGAGTTAACCTCTAGGTCCTCCCCATAACAGATACATTCTCGAATTTACTCTGAATGCAGTCAGAGCATAATCCTCTCTCCCTGACTGTCAATCATAGTGGTGAAGTTACTGAACAGATATTGATTTAGTCCTTACTATGTGCCAGGTCTTTATGAAGTTCAGAGGACCTTTAACAGCTAGCGCCAGTGATAGCAACAGACAAATAACAAGAACCCTATACTTAAAGAGTGTTGATGTTTCTAAAGGAGAAAGGCAGAGGAGAAGAGGACAGACAGAAAGCAGTACGGGGGGACAGAGGAATGCATTAAACTGCTAGGGAACCATCAGTTGTCTCTCCTTCTGGGGGAGAAGGAGGGCCTAGTAATGAGGAATTAATTAATGATGTTTAAAAAAATTCTCAAGAGCAAATGTTTTTGGGTATTTATAATAAAATATATAAAAGAGGACTTTTAAAAGTCTGCTTTATCATGTAATCACTTCAAACTAGGATTTAAAAAATAAAATTCGCTTAGGTAGTATTTAAATCTCCTGTTTCTGCCCACGTTTTTAAAGAAGCAAAATGGCATTTCAAAGAGGCAACTGAAGCTAGAAAGCAAAGGATCACAAAACAGGTTAGCAACAGCTAGAGTTCATGATTATTTTTCTAAAAATAGCTACTTGTATTTTAGAAATACACAAAGGGTAATTTAAGAGGCTTTTTTTAAAAATAATAAAATATATGTCAAGCCCACATTGCAAACCAGATTTAAACTCAGTGAAATGATCTTTCATACATTATACAGTGGCAATTACCATGTAAATAGATTTTAAATAAAGTGATGTATTATTTAAAACCTCAGTGTTATATAAAGCAAGCATGGGGAAATGCTTGATGTCTATTTTATTTTCAAATCGGCAACTCCTTTCCGCACGGAAAAAGGGCAACGATTGCACTAGATAATTTTAATTATATTTCTCATAATAAAGTGCTGTAGCCCCTACGATTATATATTTCCCCAACATTTGTGGGAAACATTATAATATCCCCTATATAATCATAAGTCTGACATTTTTCTCATTTAAATGCATTCTCCTTTCAGAAAATTTTAAATGAGAACTCCAAGAGAATACATTTAATTCAGACTATTATAAATGACCTAAAATAATAAAAATCATGATGAATGAGAGCCAGAATTTCCTCCCAGGTTAGAGAAATTTTTCAAGGTGTCCTTGCAAGAGCAGGTTGGAAGGAAAGAGAGGATGGGAAGAGAAAGGATTTCAGGGGGCTTACATGGGCCCTACAGAGGAGACTGGATTTGAGACACCCAAGGCCAGAGCCAGAGCTGGCTGACCACTAGGCCTCCTGTCAAATGGATACCATTTTTACTAGCATCTAAGGGGCACCCGGGAGTTGAGTAAGTGGCCACCTGTTAAGCCAATAAACCTTCAAGCTCACCTGGTCTCTACTTGAGTGGGAAGCATGGGGATTTTCTTCCCTTCCTGTGACTCTTCATCTGTGTTCCTGACTCTGGGCTCGTTGCCCATGTACCTTACCCATTTAGGCCATGGCCACAAATGAACGGTGACAGAAAGTGGGGACGAATGTGTTCCTGAGCACCCGCTGAGTTGCTAGTGATGTGGAAGGGAGGATTCCCACACTTTACCTGAGGATATTCAGCTTTAGATTCACCTCCTCCACCCACTTCCAATCCCTAAAGAATCAGAGACAAGGTAAAAACACATAAACACATTCTGGAACATATGTTTCTCAACTAGATGATCTAGTCTCTTTTAAGCAAAAAAAAAAAAAAAAAAAAAAAAAAAAAAAAAATAGACACTCCACTTACTATTTGGAAATTGCAAATGTAACTCTGAGAAGTACTCAGTTAATATTTATCATCTAAACCCCTGCCTCCTCCCTGTGTCTTTCTTCTATTAATCTTCTCAATTTGCAATTGGATTCCATCTGTCTTTGTTCCCAATAGCATCCTCCTATCCACTTCATATCAGATTACTTTAATAACCCACTACCCATTTCCCTGACATCAAATGCCCTTTTATTCCACAAACATTTCTGGGCTCCTGCTCCGAGATTCCACGGCAAAGAACATGCAGTAGGACCCATAGTTGGTCACAGTTTTCATCCCTGCAAACATGACCATAATTTTAATCCACCTTCCTCATGCTACCTTTCCACTTAGTTTAACTCTATAGTGCTTTTTAAAGCAAATGTAAACACTTCATCCTTGACAAACAAACAATCGTGTGCCTATTCATTCTTATCTCCAAACACTAAACTCCAGACCATTCACTAAGCAAATTGTAACTCAGTTGAAATAGTGCCAGACACTGGTGTGAATTCTCATTCTTGCTCTGGACACAGGACTAAGCTTCTCTGAGATGCAGTTTCCCAGTTTCTAAAACTGGAGGTAATAGTTCTTCCTTCACAAAATTTTTGAAAGATTGCAATACCATGATGTCAATAAAATTATTTTGTGAACTATAAAAAACCATACCAAGAGATGTTATCATGTTAAATTTCCTTTCACCCTTGGTGTTCCCTACTAACACCAGGCTTCAACTATTTTGGAATCACGATTGCCTGTCCTTTTCTTCCCATGAAATCTAATGTAATCTAGTGTAAGTCTAGTAACAACTTCAAAATTAATTTCAAGTACTATTCCTTCAACATTCACAATAATAATAATAGATAACCCCTATTGAAAGTTCACTGTGTGTTATAAATAAAGCCATTTCTAACAGACTATCTTATTTCATCTTTTCAACAACAGGTCATAAATACTGTTAGAATCCTCACTGTTTATGAAGAGAGTGAACATTATCTAACTTGAGGAACTAGACCACGGTAACACAACTAATACACAAACAGCCTCATAAGTCAAATATGCTTAGGTCTCCGTGGTTGAGGAGTCCATGATCATACCCGTACATGATATTTCACTTCTAGGGCTTTCTATTAAGTCTCTTTCTCACCTTCTACTTCACATTATACTTTCCTACTTATGAATTTCTGCAGCATTGAATTTTTATTCAATTCTTCACTTTATAAAGCTTTTACGTACTAAGCTTGACTTCCCCATAATGGTTATCACCTCCTAAAGGAAAGGCAGTATGGATTCTCCTTCTTTGATGTTTTGTTCCACAGTTCACGTACTTCCCTGCATGAAAAGCAAAAAATTAATAAATAGACCTTGCCTTTACTTGACATGATAAGGAGACAAGAGAAAAATAAAAATAATGGGAGCACCTGGGTGACTCAGTCGGTTAAGCATCTGACTCTTGATTATGGCTCAGGTCATGATCTCATGGTTTGTGAGTTCAAGTCTCTATCTCTGTTCCTCACCCATTCATGATCTCTCTCTCTCAAAATAAATAAATAAACTTTAAAAAAGAGAGAGTGATAATGTATACAATAAAGAATGCAGAAATAGTAACACCCGAACACAATAAATAAAATAATATGTACTGAAATAGCAACATTTAATAATGAACTAATAATTAGAGTCCAAGGACTTTTCATTTTATTCTCCTTTAATCACCCAAATATCCACAAAAATACATGTTTTTTCCCTGTCTGGCACGTGTAAGCAGTATATCTCTTGAGTGAGTTGGCAAGGGCCCACTTAATGCTAAAATTCTTTTTGGTGACCTGTTAAAGAGACTTGGTGAGAAATTGGGTTTAGTATGTTAGTGAAGTTATAACCTGTCATGTTATTTAAATGTCTGACTTTGTAGGGTATGTTAACGTGTGTGCTTGTGTGTGTGATAACAAACTTTGCGGAGCTTTTTAAATTGAGTTAGTTATCACTGAAGAAGGGATAACTAGTGCCCTCAAGGAAAAGCAGGGAAGTAGTTGTTTGATTTTTCATTAGGCCTGGGAGATTTAAGAAGAAACATCTGTTTGTTTGAATTGAATATTAAACTCATAAAAGGGAAATTCTGTATAATTCACATATTTCTAAATCTTCATGTACACACATTTATTTAGACATAAACATACTCATAGCAATTGATTATCTTCTTAATTAAAAGATGCGTGCAGTGTAACCAAGCTAATTAATGAAAGAAAACACCCAATTTCACATGGTTTAACCTCTCTGAGTATCAATTTTCTCAACTTTCAAAAGTATACGTTATGGATAACTGGGTGGCTCAGTCAGTTAAGCATCCGACTTCGGCTCAGGTCATGACCTTGCAGTTCGTGAGTTTGAGCCCCGCATCAGGCTCTGTGCCTACAGCTCAGAGCCTGGAGCCTGCTTCAGACTCTGTATTTCCCTCTCTTTCTGCCCTACCCCCTTCCTCTCTCTTTCACTCTGTCTCTCTTAAAAATAAATAAACATTAAAAAAATATTAAAAACAAACAAATAAATAAATAAAAAGCAGATGTTAAATCACACCACACAAGACTATCACAAGAACTCCATGAGATAAGGAAACAGTGACCGGCATGTATTGGGCATTCAAGAAATGCTGATTCTTTGCTTTCTCCCCCTAACAAAAACTGTTTCTAAATGTCTTACATTGAGACAAAAAATCGTGGTGAAATTTGCAAATAAACAATCACTCCCTCCTTAGAAAAGCAAAGAATAAGGAAACAAATTAATAACCTGGTGCATGACCTTTAACAGTAATTTTCCATGAAAACATGACTATCCTTAACAATCTAGAAGTCACTAATGATGTCTCTAGGGAAGAGCTGAGAAAAATAGTATTCAAATAGAGTAGAACAAAGGGAACAGCCTGTAAGATGATATCCTTAGAGTTAGAAAACAGATTCTCAGCTCATTTGACTTGATTCCTTCCCCTTTGCTCCACCATGGAATATAAGGAGTAAATATCAGGAACTGAGCCTCAGAATTAAAATAAAAATCAATGTATATAATTATTACAAATGTCACTTTGTGATACCTTTTACCTTTCAAATTTTCTTACTTCCTAGGCTGTGATTAAGAAAGTGGGGCATTAATTAATAATTAGCCAAAAGACCTTTTAGTGAATACTTCCTTGAATTAATAATCACCCTTAGCACTATGAGGCATAGTGAAAGTATAAGCCAGAGTTTAATAGAGGGAAATGAACCCAACAAAATTCCATTCAAATCAACACACATGCAAGGAGACAGTGATAAAATATTCCATGAGAGATCCAAAGACAAACCAAAACATTGCCTTTGCTTTCAAGAAGTACTTCACCCTGTAATGAATTACATGAATGCTATTTGGCATAGGTTGTAAGTACTATAGATTTTGAAAAGAGAAAGCTATCACTGAGCCCAAATGGGATTTTGTCATATTTCATTCAGCAAATGGGAATTTAGTTTTATTTTAAAAGATGGTAGCATTTGAATGGATGAAGAAGATAGGGCATGGTAATGGGGACACCATGGAAGGGTGAATGAGAAAATAAGTCTCATGGAAACTTCCTAATTGCTGACAACTCTTTTCAGAAAGATTTGGTGGAAATGTTTAGTGATTTGATAGAAAGTGTGAACCATGGGTTGCTTTGTTTTGTTTTGTTTTGTTTTGTTTCGTCTTTTGTTTTCTAGTAGCCAGATCCCATTGACCAAAGAGTAGTATCTGTCCATCATTGCCATGATCACTTGCACTCAGACACATTTAAGTATCCATAAAAGAAAACTACATATGTGAGACCATATCTGACCAGAGATGACTCCTCATAGAGGACTTAACACTTTAATTTGTCATTCATCTTTCAGAATACACCCACTTAGTCAAGGTACACTATATGATTTTAGGACATAGCTAATTTTCAAGGCTGCAGAAAAGAAACGTGGCTTTTTGTTTGATTATATCCACATATTCTGACCTTCATCCTTGTATAACCATTTAAAGAGACATATTTTGTTTTCATAGTAAAGCACAGTGTAGATTTTAAATGAGCAGAGATGTGAATTATCTTTCTATTTACTCTTAATTATATTTTTAAACAGGGTAAGTGCTTGGCAAACCTTTCATTAGTGAATACAATAAAAGGCTTAGATAAAAAGAACCTGACAATATAATTATGAACTCAAATTTCTCGTAGACATTTTTAATGTAGGTCATGTAAGAAGTCACCAAAAAATCTGTCAAAAAAAAAAAAAGATAGTCATGTGGAAATAAACAAAGACCACCCATATGAGAACAAGCAAACATGATTTACTTAGTGCTTGCTATAGCTGGGACTCGGCTACCATCACTTGAATTTGGAGGAGACTCAAAGGCAAGCAGGAAGTATGAAAGCTTATATTGGAAAAAAATGGAAGACTTCAGATGTGCTCTGACTGGAGGATGTGGGCATGGGGAAGCCAGAGGTGGGCTGACTACAAGTAGGGAATATTATATGATAGATTAGGAAGCATATTTGGCATTCTTTGCTCAGTCCTAAGTTGTAAGTAGGAACAAAAATTAGGGATGCCAGCAGTTAGTGAGCAAATCTTGCCTATTTGGGACTGACTGCTGAAAAGGTTATGGTTTGGCTTCTCGGATTGGTTGCTCCATAGGTTGTGGGTCAGAGATCTATTTATGTATTTAGATGGTCTGGCCATCATTCCTTTATATATTCAGTCTCTCAGCCATGGGTTGCAAATAATTGGGACTTAATGTGATAAATAGGCCCTTAGTTGGGTGAAAAATATTGTGATACCTTCATCATGATGTAATTTCTTCTTTCATCCAATATATTCCACAGTTATAAGCCCTTATTATGTGAAACATAGAATTCAGTCACTAAACCTTCCTCATATCTAAACTGATGAAATGTCAGCAGTATGGCAAATTACTTTACAATATGCTTGTTGAAGGAAATAAAAACCTGACAACAATAATTTGTCCATTTAATTAAAATATAACTTTATGAAAAAAGGACAATTCATCAATCTTGCTTTGAGTTTTCTTTAATACTTGCAAATATATTAGCACTTAACCAGTCATCATGTAGGAATATATTGATGTAATATTCTTATTTATTTTCTATTATAAAATACTTTCATTTCTTAAGGGGCAAAAAATGAATTCAAGGCAAAGAGATAATATTTCACAGCCTCAAAATTTTAATTCCCTATGTACAGTACTTCTCTGAGATAACAGTAAGAGAACTGTTACCATTTGAAAGTTGAAAAACCTGAGGATCTGAGAACGATACTAACTTACCAAAGATTTACATAGAGTCAATGGTATAAAATAGATTTCCTGAATTCTAGTTCCATGTTCTTTTCTCTACACTCTTCGCCTTCTATATACTTGCTGAAGTGAATGCAATTGTATCGGCCCTGGAATAATTTGAAATCTGAAGAAAAAGAAAGAAAAGAAAACACACCAATAACACACCTGACATGACAAGCAAATAAAATGCTAATGAAATTATATACAATAATGGCTCTTGCTTTCTTGTCTCCCCAAACCAACCCCCAGGCTCCCAATCATAGAGTGGAACTGAGTAAAATGAACAAATGACTATCGATCCATGTATACGGGTAAACAAAGTAGTAATCTTCACTAGAGAGAAAGGGAATGAGGGATTAACAAGAACAAGGGAGTGGTCAGAGTAGGAAAGAGACATTTTAGAAGGAATAAATCTACATAAATAAAATATAATCAAAACCTTTTACAGACGGCTCCTTGAAGACATATCTTATTCCAAGGCCAAGTCAAAGAAAAATGCATCTGGAACACTTTTCTGGTTCAGAAAGTGCAGAAATTCTCAAAGAATGATAAGAACAAGTGAAAAGGAAACAGTGGCTAGTTTGAATAAACTTCCACTGGCCAAATCTGATACTAATAATGATAAAGATGGTAACAACGACATTCATGGATTATAACTAATTAAATAAAATAAGAATATATGGGTCCATAATGATAGCAGAGAGAGAGAGAGAGAGAGAGGGAGAGAGAGAGAGATACAATGCCTCCTTTCTGTAGAATATCCACTAATAAATATAGAAAGAGTTGATTTGAATAAAAATACCATTTGTTGCTAAAACTAATGCAGGAAAATTTAAGACGTAATAGGATACTCGAACGTCTTCAAAGCATCTCCTCGATATTTTTTATTAGAAGTGAGAAAATAACAACCATACCATGGAGAAACCTGGCAGGCATCACCATATCCAAGCGCTCAAAATGAACATCACCAATAATTAGACAAATCAACATCATGGGCCTCCTGATACAAAGTACTATTAAAAACACAGCATCTGACACGTAGTATTCCTGCCAAAAATACATAACCTGAATCTAGTCAGGAGGACATTTTAGACAATCCAAAATTGAAGGACATTCAATAAAATAACTGGTCTTAACTTTACAAAATGTCAATGTCATGTAAGATAAAGAAAGCCTTAGGAAATGTAGTATCATCTAAACTGGATTGGAACAATAGGAGTAATTTGAATACAAATGCAGTTTAGATGATACTACAGCATCAATGTTAAGTAACCTGGTTTTGAAAATTATTCTGTAATTTATTTCAGATGACATTTTTGTTCATAAAAACCACACAATGAAATGTGAAATGTTTAGGGGAAATGAGAAATGATGCCTATAAATTATAAGCAGTTCAGAGAAAACTTATCTGGAAAGATAGAAATAGATGAAAAATGTCTCTGACTTTTCTCTCTCACTCTCTCTCTCAATGATATCATATATCTACGTACCAAAGAAAAACAGAGAAAGCGTGAGTGGCAAACTATTAACAGTTAGTGAACCTGGGTGAAGATGAAGGATAGAAAAATAAAGATGAACTCTGGTTATAGATTATTTGTGCTGCTTCTACCACTTTTAAATAGTTTGAAATTATTACAAAATTTAAAAATTAAAATGTGCAGTAATAATAAAAATTACGACATAAAAGCTGTTTCACAGCAAAGTTAGCCTTCTGTCAGTAGAGCTCCTGAACTTTATTAAGCTAAATACATCTTTCCCCATCTCCAACCTTAAGATCCTCTAATAATAGAGTCCTTCTCTCAAATCATTGCTATTCTGTGGATTCTAAAGAGGTGAGATAGATTACTAGAACCCAAAGTGACACAGGGAAACTATTCACTACACAAAGTATCTGTTTGTGATCAGGTTAAAGGGAGAGTTGTACTACTCTTTTTTCCACCAGGGGGACACAGAACTGGGGTTACTATACTATGCCTGGTGCAGTAATTTACCTGAGCTGTAATTAACTTATATTCATGTCTTTCCTTCCACTCTAAAAGCTAGTCCTTTATTTCTTTCCTGTGTATCTAATCTTAGTGATTGGACAGTTACCCATAATTTTCACCTCTTTGTCAGATGTAAAAAGTAGACCAAAATCAATGTGATCATTTAGCAAACATCAGGGAGCTCTCTTTAATGTTGGTAGCTATATATTACCTTCTCTTCTACTTCCATGCCATGTCGTATAACAGTGAAAGCAAATCTCAGAACAAATATTGCTATATATATAAAGTTCATTCATAAGGAGGCATGGAGTTTATTCAATAGCCAATAAAGGATCATTCTCTGACTAGTAACTCAAACAAATGGCTTTTTAGAATGTTGACCTTACTATAATTTCGTCTGTTCTTATGAAAGACTACTGGCCTGTGTAACATTGCTAACTACCAGCCACCCATTTTGAGTTCTCTCTCTCTCTTTCTGTCTCTCAGTCTCTCTGTCTCTGTCTCTCTCTCACACACACACACATTTCTGGAGCTGGGGGAAGGAAGTGGTTCTTAGAAACAACCCCTCCCCCCCCAAAAAAAAAACAACACATGTAGGTTAAGACATTCACTCATTCAACAATGATGTGGATTGCTTCTTACATGCCCAGCCCAGCACTTACAGACATTTTTCTCTTAGAATAGGGCTTGACAACCTTTTCTGTAAAGGTTCAGAGAGTAAATATTTTAGGCTTTGTGGGTCAAATGACTTCTGTTGCAACAACTCCACTGCACCGTTACAGAGTAAAAGCAACCAAAGACAAAATGGAAATGAATGGGCATGGCCATGCTCCAACAAAATTACATTTATAAAACAGGCAGCCGACCACAGTCTGCAGGATTGGAGTACTAACATAGATTCATACACTGTGAAGATTTCAGAGATGGGCTGAAATAGACTGGTCTTTCCTCAGTGTTTTCTCTCAAGCTCCTCATCTTTTCATAACTTATCCCATTGTGCTCTTGCCTCTTTTGGGTGTCCTATTCTTACAGACGCCACATCACCTCTGCAAAACTGAACCACCGCAGAACACTTTAGAATGCACAGGGCATGGCGGCAAAGTAGGTGATCTACAGAAATGAATCTACTTTCCTTATTCTCAACCAGTCAAATAATTTGTTCTCTTCTACCTACTGCATACTGACTAAATTATCTCTTTCATTATCAGAGTTAAATAGAGTCTTTTCAAAGAATAGACAATACCTTTATGTGTAAGTTATTTTTGTCGATTCCCACAGCTTCACTTTATTAATAATTAAAATACTGCAAATATGTAGGCTTTCACAGCTTGTAAAGTTTTTTCACATATGTAACAACTTCGTGTAGTAGAAAAGGTTAGTATTGCTGTTCTTCAAAAGATTATAAAATTGAGGTCCTAAGACATTCAGAAATCTTCCCATGTCTAAAATTGGAAACTTAACCTGTCTTCAGCTCTTTCCACCATAATTTAGAGCACTGTAAAGCTCACTCTAGGGACTAAAGATAAGTGCAACAGAATTTCAAAAGTTTAGAACCTTTCATCCACCCAAACTATGATGAAATCAGAAGTCAGAAAAGAAAACGTCAAAGACCAAGCCCCAGGAAGAGCAGAAGACACAAAATCTAATTGTTTCTTCTTATTTGCAAGAACACAACTTTCCAGTCCCCCGTGGCAGTATCTTTTTAGTTTTGCTCATGATATGTTTTCCCCTTAGAAAGGACAGGGTACTGTGCAAAGACGAAGTCTCAGTCTACATTCTCCAAAACAAAGAATCAATATAAAACAGAAACTGAGTTAAAACCAAAAAGGAAGCAAAGAGATATTGCTGTCGTAAAGACAATATTCAAAAATTACTGAAAAGTAGAAAGACAGAATAAAGACAACACCGTATCGTTTTAAAGAAAAAAATAACTTTAAAGGAAAATGTTTTATAATTTGGTTCAATAATGCAATTATACTCTCCAAAGAGTACAGGGATTCAATTTTTTTTCTTTCTCTCTTTTTTAAAAAGAAATTTTTAATGTTTATTTATTTTTGAGAGAGAGAGAGAGACAGAGCACGAGCAGGGGAGGGGCAGAGACAGAGGGAAACACAGAATGCAAAGCAGGCTCCAGGCTCTGAGCTGTCAGCACAGAAGCCTGTCGAGGGGGTGGAACCCACGAACCAGGGGGAGATCATGACCTGAGCCAAAGCCAGATGCTTAACCAACTAAGCCTCTCAGATGCCCCTCAATTGCTTTCTTTTAAAAGACACTTATAAAGTAAGTAAATCAGGTAGGCATTCAAGAATATTGTTTCTTTTTAAAAAATGTTAATTAATTAATTTATTTTTAGGAGGAGGGGCAGAGAGAAAGGGAGAGAGAGAGAATCCCAAGCAAGTTTTGTGCTGACAGCCCAATGCAGGGCTCGATCCCACGAATCATTAGATCATGAGCTGAGCTGAAATCAAGAGTTGGTCACTTAACCAACTGAGCCAACCAGGTGCTGCAAAAATATAGTTTCTATATGTCTCTTATGGCCTAGAGATTCAAGAGTATAAATCACATATTTGCAACTGATTAATAAAATCTAAAATTATATTCATTAAAGGAGTAGTGTTCATTAAAGGGAAGTTGATCTTCATTGAAATATTTTCCACTCAAAGAATTTAAATAATTTATTTTTTAATGTTTATTTATATATTTTGAGAGGGGGTAAGGACAGAGAGAGGGAGAAAGAGAATCCTAAGCAGTCTCCACACCGCCAGCACACAGCCCAACTTGGTCTTGAACTCAGTCAAGAGTCCAAAGCTTAAGTGACTGAGCCACCCAGGTGCCCCTCAAAGAATTTAATTTAGGCGCGCCTGGGGGGCTCAGTCGGTTAAGCATCCAACTTCGGCTCAGGTCATGATCTCATGGTTTGTGAGTTCAAGCCCTGCGTCCGGCTTTGTGCTGACAGTTCAGAGCCTGGAGCCTCCTTCGGATTCTGTGTCTCCCCTTCTCTCTGCCCCACCCATGCTAATGCTCTCTCTCTCTGTCTCTCAATAAAAAAAAAAAAAAAAATTCAATTTAAAATGCTATGTAAAAGTTTATCCTTCCATCATCCAGAAAAAAAAAGATATTATCATTGGAGAGGATCTCATTTACTAACCATATCAAGTATATTCAGGGAACTGTTTACTTTGCTCATTATTCATATCAGCGAAAGATTGGAAACTATTGATTAATGATACTTTGACATTCTGAAGTACATATGCATTCTCTCAATAAATCAGGCCACTTCTCTTATCTTTTTTTTTTTTTTTCGGCTTTCTTACCAAATCTTCTTTATGCATTTTGTATGCCCTTGTGTTGTGTTCCTATTTTAATAATCTGGGTTGCAGTCTAGAGAAAACATAGCTATTTGCCTCAGTGGTAAGACACTATATTGCCTAACCTAATAATCATTTTAGATCTCAAATGCATAGATTCTAGCTGCATTTTTTGCACATTTTTTGTTTTTTTTCCCCAAAAAAAACACGCATTGGATCAAGAGTCCTAAAGAAAGAAGTACCATAAAAGCTATAATTAAGAGGTCAAAAATGCCACGTGTGCAATTTTAGATAGATCCCATGCTTTTTCACGGCAATAAAAGACATTTTAAACAATGGAAGGACAGAAAAGTGGATTTTCACAAAGGTGTATTGTGAATTTTATCTGGTAAAAAAATGGTTCTGAAAGTGATTTTTATGAGATACATTCACCTAAGAAGTACAATATATTTTATTCAAATACTGCAGTGTCTCATAGATTTCAAATGCTTTCATCCACATTTTCTCATCTCATTCTTACAGCAACCCTGTATTGTCCTTAGATTCCTTTGCCAAATGAGAAACTGAGGCCTAGAATGTAAAAAAAAAAAAAAAAATCTCTGACAGAAGTAACAAAACTGACAAGGTGTTCAACTGGAAATGGAAGGTGGAGGGTGCATTTCACTTGAGTTGTAGGGGTAAATTGCTCATAAAAAAGACCAGCATATTAAAGCTGCCTCAAAACCAAGGGTAATAAGCAGATTAATTCATAGATGCCAACTCTGATAGAATCATAATGGCTCTCTAGACCAGGGGTCATCAAACTATGGCCTATAGATTAGCCACTTGGTTTTGTAAATAATATTTTATTGGAACACAGCCACACTCATTTGTATATATTGTGTGTATGTCTGCTTTTGTGCTACAAATTGTACTACAGCTGCAGAGTAGTTGCAACAGGCACCGTGTCGCCCACAATCATAAAATATGCACTATCTGATCATTTACACAATGTTCACTGCTCTAGCTCACTGTGTTTAGGAGGATTTTGAAGTTATATTTTAGTTTTCATGATTGATTAATCATTGTCCTCCATGGATAAGGGAAGAGGGAAATTTTTACCCTTGCACTGCCACAGACACAAATGTCACATTGATTAGGCTGACTCTCTCATTTGCTGAATATTCTCTCTCTGCTCCAGTGTTAGGTCATCAGGTTTGCATTTTCAAAAACTCAGTGTATTAGGTTCACCCAGCAATAATAACATCTATGTTAATGATTCATGCTAACTCATCAAAACCACATTTTAGCTTGGGTTAATTCTAGCAAGGCTTGATGCGGATTGAACTATCCCAAGTGTATGATTCTCATGTGTCCATGTCTATAACACCGTTGATCCTAGTTTCTCTTTGATGTTATACACCTGTCTATTTTTTTTCCAATTGGAAGAAGAGAATCCTTCAATGAGTCCATAAGCTCTCCACAGTTAAAATCCAGTTTTCTCAGGTCTTTTATTATCCAAGCATAGGACTGGGCACAGTACTCCTAGGCATTTACCAAAACTATATTGGTATAAAGTATAGCTTCCTAGATGGAAAGGCAATGCATTGCTAAGTGTAAGAGATCCCAGGACTCACTTTAGCAATAGTCTTTCAATTAAGCAAACAGAAGGAAGTAATTTCTTACTGACAGTTTTAAGGAGCTATTTTTTTGAGAATCACGGCTTTGCTTGCACTTCTATTCATAAAACTACAGACTTTCTTGTGTGTCAAATCCACAGTAGGTGGTAGGAAGTGACCATTATTTTATCCATGATCTAATAGCATAATAACACTACCTTACATGTTAATAACATCCTTCTCTTGATGTACTCAAAGCTTTTTCAGAGATAATTATCTATTTTATCAGCAGAACACTCCTCAGAGAGAAAGAGGAGTAGGAAAAGGTACTGCTATTCTATTGTTACATGCTGAGAGACTGAGAGATGAAATTATTTCGTAACTCATTTTGTTTCAAAGGTTTTTATTCTAGTAAACCAGGTAACTCCGACTTAATATAAATTTCACAGTGTCTATGTTCTGGGCATAATCTGCGTTTACCCTCCTCCATTGCTTAGACTGAATCGGACTCATATTTTTTGAACTACAAATGGAAAAAATAAGTATATATAATTTATAAACATATTTTATACAGTTAATTCATATATACTACATATATGATATATATATAGATACACATACTCAAACGCCTTTTGTCTTTTGCTTTATTTCTTCAGGTAAAAAAGTTATATCAGATATTCTTTACATATTTTTATATTAGTGCTTATTTTGATTTTCTCAGGTAAAATGAATATGATAAAAGTAATTAGTTTGATGAAAAACTAACATTTTTCTCTTTCATAAATTGCTAAGACATCTTTCTATAAGCTCTGTAAATCTGTATTTCCAGATTTGACGACTCAAAATTTACTTCTAAAAATGTGGTCTCCTTGAGAAAACAAGGTACCAATTAGGGCAAATAACTAACATGTGCTTAGTTTTTAAAGCTTTTTAAAACATGTGTTTGAAAAGCACAAAGTTCCTGTTACCAGAGCATGCAAAATATGTATAGCACATGTAAACAAAAGAGCATATTGTATTTAACTAGACAAAAATTGGGAAATAACCAGATTCTCTCTTCTTAAAGATGAGTAGCCTGAGGCCCAATGAAGTTATCAAGGTATGAATGAAACAACCTGAATCAAGTAATCAGGCCATAGGGAACAAAGATGTCTCTGACTCAGCTAGGCATGGAGGGACAGAAACTGAATAAAAACAGCACCCGAAAGAAATACATCCTTTGGAAAAATAATTTCAGAGGCAAGAGAATGGAATCTAGTCCCAATTTATTAGTAAGTGGCTGGTAATCTCCACATCTCTCATGTAACTTTACTGATTCTATTAGTGTATTCAGCGCCATGTCAGCATGGTATAACGGCATTTGGGTGCTCTCGCTCTTTAGGAATCTGGGACCAACCTCCTTGAGATTCATAATCCTAAATACATTGGTCTTTCTTGTGCCAACTTTCTGCCATCTGCAGCCCTGGTTTATGGAGTTGATCTTTCCACTACTGACTAAAACTCTGAGTATTCAAGAACGGAGTCATGGACTCTGAAGTCAAATGACATATATATAAAGTGGATAAATTATTAACTAAGGTTTCAGATGCTTTTGTTTTCTTGTGTCACATTCCTAGACTCACAACTAATTTTAGCCATAGCTGTTGTGAACAAGCTCAGTCTCCCCTCTGTGTATCATTTCCAGAAGGTGTCTAATGCTGCAGGAATCCACTCAGTCTAACAGCAAGTCCAGGCCAGAAGTGCACAGTTAAGGCCCCTAGAGGCAACACTCGACCAGTAGCGGATAGAAACTAGTAGATAAATACTCCCACCTGCCACCCTTCAGGTAGACAATTGGGGCAGCATTCTATATGTCTCTTGGATCCAGGTCGAATGGAGTTCTGGTTGCCCAGAGAAGTGACCTTGATAAAACACACTACTGTTGGCTTTCATTATTCTCATCCTTTCCTATTTTTCTTCTCCCTCCAACTAAGCCTGGGAATCACCTAACATATGCATGTGAGAACTTTGCCTCAGTCTGTGCTTTAGAGAAATCTAGGTTAATGAAATTAAAAGTGTTATTTTAAGCCATTTCCTTACATTTAATAAGCCTCAACTTCCTCACCTCTGAAATGGAGATGAAGAGAACCGTTATAAGACTCAGGAACTTTACGTATCAAGTTCTTAGCACAATATTGTACTAAATTCCATGAGAGCTATGATGATTAAGATAACAGTGATGGTGATAAATGTAGAATGTGTGTAACTAATACATATATGAGATACAGTTTTTAAATGTAAGGCTCACCAAAAAATGAGCCTTTCCTGACACCCCCACTCTAAGTGAATTCCCCATGTTTGATGTCCTCATGCTATCATATACATTTCCAGTATAGAAATCAAAGCAATTTGTAATCGTATATGCTATATGTTAATCTTTGTTATTTTATTAGTCCATTTTTAGTAGTGGACTTTAATCACCAGAACTACAAAATCCTACAGGACTCATTTAGCATGACATTTTGTTATTGTGGTTAAATGTACATAAAATTTACCACTTAACCATTTTTCAGTTTATAGTTCATTGGCGTTAAGTACATTCACATCGTTGTGCAGCCATCTCTGCCGTCTATCCCCGGAACTTTTTCATAGTTCCCAACTGATACTCTGTACCCATTAAACAATAATTTCCCAATCCCCCTACCCTCAGCCCCTCACTCATTATTCTACTTTCTGTCTCTATGAATGTGACTATACTAGGTACCTCATGTAAGTAGAAACAGACAATATTTGTCCTTTTTGTAAATGGCTTATTTCACTTAGTATAATGTCTTCAAGGTTCATCTATGTTGCAACATGCGCTAAATTTATTTTTTTAAGGTCGAGTAATAGTTTATTGCATGTATACACCACATTTTGCTTATCCATTCATCTGTCAGTGGACACGTGGGGTTGTTTATATCCTTTGGCTGCTGTGAATAAGGCTGATATGAACATGAGTGTACAAATAGCTGTTTGAGTGCCTGCTTTCAAGTCTTTTGGATATATACCCAGAACTACAGTTGCTGAATCATATAGTTAGTTATTCTATTTTTAATTTTTAAAAAATTTTTAAGTTTATTTATTTATTTTGAGAGAGAGAAAGAGAGAGTGAGCAGGGGACGGGGCAGAGAGAGAGAGAGGGAGAGAGAGAATTTCAAAGAGGCTCTGCACTGTCAGAACAGAACCCCATGCAGTGCTCAAACTCACAAACCACGAGTTCATGACCCGAGCTGAAACCAAGAGTTAGACGTTCAACCGACTGAGCCATCCAGGTGTCCCCTATGCCTAATTTTTTTTAAGAATTGCCATACTGTTTGCCACAGAGGCTGCACAATTTTATATTTCCACCAGCAATCCACGAGTGATCCAATTTCTGCACATCTTCACAAGCACTTGCCATTTTATTTTTTTTTAATAAAAGCCATCCTGAAAGGTGTGCAGTGAGATGTAATTGTGGTTTTGATTTGCATTTCTCTAATAATTAATGATGTGGAATAGCTTTTCACATGCTGATCGGTCATTTGTATACCTTCTTTGGAGAAATATCTATTCAAGTCATTTGGACATTTTTTTTTTTGGATTTGTTGTTGTTAGATAGAAATTCTTTATATATACTGGATATTAATCTATTATTAGATATATAATTTTCAAATATTCTCTCCTCTTTTGTGGGTTGTCTTTTCACTCTGTTGATAATGGCCTTTGAAACATAAAAGTTTATTTTTGGTGTAGTCCAATTTACATATTTCTTAATTTTGTTGTTTGATTTGAGTGTCTTTGCTCAACATTTTATTTCCAGTGTCTAATTCATAGGAAGCACTTGATAAATATTATTAAATCAAATACATAAGAAGACAGAGCCATAGTTATAGATATTATTGAATCTCCTTATATTCAGTAATTGTAGTCTATAAAGTCTCCACAAACATCAAATTAGTGAATACGGAAAGATTGCTCTTAGGGGAAACATATGGTTAAGTTCTTGCAAGCTCTGGTCATGACATTTTCATCAACCAGTCAATACATAACCCTGATTTATGTGTGTTTCTGTCTAAATACAACCTACTTAGTATATTTTGTTGATTTATTAACATTGGCCAACATCATAATTCATACCTAAATAATACTTATCTAATACTCATAGTTTTTTCATAAGATACATCAAAACTTTCTTGCACTTTAGAACACTAGAGAGTACTTCAGCTATTTCCTTGGGAGCCATTTTAAGCAGCAAAACCACCAAGAAAAAGCACAAAAATGCAAAGAAACAAAGAAACAAACAAACATGGCATTAAATAGCAATGAAAAAGACCCTCATTTACACTATGATAGCTGAAACAAGTAAGCAGAACATCACCTTGTTTGACCTCACTTGGGAACCTATGTGTAGGGTGAGTCGAATTTTTCACCATTCCATGCATGTCCATAAGAAACCACAAAGTGTCACAAGTATTGGTTTTGGAGTTATAAATAAATTCAGAAAGTAAAAGAATTTGCAAATACAGAATCCATGAATAATGAAGACTGACTGTATTTATGTAGATATATAGGCATAGACTTAGTCACAAACATATACGGATATAGATTTAGACATATTCGAACACATAAACACAGATATATGGATATAGCCATAAGCACAGATACTAACACATACAGACACAGACATCATACATATACATGTATATGTATTTACCAGACTGACAAAGATTGATAATATGTAATATTGGAGGAAATGGTTAGTTAAAAAGCTTTCATTCAATCTTAATGTGAATGAAAATTACTACTAAAATTGGGAAGGGCATGTGGAAAGATCTACCAAAAATTTAAGAGTACATATACCTCATCAAGAAATGCACTTTTAAAAACTATCCTACAAAAGAATTGCAGAATTGAGCAATTTTACAAGTACAAAGACCTTCAATCTGGCATTATTTGAAATCAGAAGAAATTAAAAAGAATCAAAACAGCCCTCAAGAGGAACTGATCAAATACATTCTGGTCCATCTATACAATGAAATATTATGTGGTTGTAAAAAATACTGATCTGCATGTGACAGCTTGGAACGATGCTCATATTATGTGTGAAGTAGGAAAAGGAAATTGCATTATGGTATGTAAATTGTGAAATAACCTTTTAGAATTGAAACATGTTTATAATAATTCATTTAGTGTGAATATTGTATTTTATTCTATTTTATATTATGCAAACAAGATATCTGAAATGAAGTTAATATTGGTTATCTTTGAGTCCTAGGCTGGCTTTTTGCTCTTGGATCCCTCCTCAGCTGTCTCTGTCCTTTTCTGCATCACGACGAACTACACTTCTCCCTGCCTCTTTCCCTCTGTCTTCACGGTACATTTAAGTATATGGAGGCAGTGTTGGAAGACTAAAGGATGAGAGAAGGGGAAAAGCCAAGGTCTTTTCTCCCCTTACTCTGCTTTGGGTTGTGTCTCCTCTGTTCCCCTCTCACTAGCAAGTCTTCTATGGGGCCCCATGTCCTACCAGGCTGACCTAGTATAGTTCCAACTTGCACCTTAATCTCCTCATCTTCAGTAATGCTGCCCTCTCCCTTTATACCTTCAGAAGCACTGCTTCTGCTGATGTCTGCACTGCCTCATGCCCCCACTTTGGATCCTCAGTTTGTCAATGACTTTCATAAATCCCTGTAGAAAATTTCCACTGTTTAAAATATCTAGAGTGGTTTCTCTTTTCAGACTGGAACCTACCTGATAGGCAACTGGGTGGAAAAGAGGGAAAACACTTTCTACTGTTTATTTGATAAAGTAACCAGGAAGAAAGGAAAATTTTTAGTTTTTCTTCCAAAATATGAACGTCTGAGGAAACTCCACGTTTTATGGAGTAATCACAGAGTAATAAAATGAGTTCTTTTTCAACCATGAACATTATGCAGCACATTACTGTACTCCATGATCCTTCATCACCTTAAATGAAGTTCCTGCAGCGTTCATTGCCATTTCGTAGTATAGTTTCAATTCAAACTGGAAACAAATCAAACCTTATACTCTTTGGGTCTGTTATGATGTGTGGCAACATATTTTCATACGGCATGTTGCTCTGTTTCCCAGTTTGGTTACCTGCTGACTTTATGAGAATGGCCTATCTAGCTATCCCTAGAGGGCCATATCAGATTGGGTAAGATTAAAATGATGGATAATATCCACTGCTGGTGAAGGTATGGGAATATGTATTACTCTAATTTGGCATCTTTCCGGATTGTCCTTAGTTACCACTACACTATAAATTCTTAGAGGGCAAGGATTATTTCTTGTTTTGTTTTGTAAACCTAGTTGATAGTACAGTATTTTGGACTTAACTAGGTGTTCAAAAAGATATTGTCTTGGTGTCCCCTGTATTTCGCTAAGACATTATTCTCTTCTTGACAAGGAAAAGGTTCACACTTCTCCTCTGCTGCTTGAAGGGCTTAAATAAACACCATCAAAATTAAAATGGACTGGACTGGGGATTCTCTATCCTCATCCTTAGACCACATCCATCACATCTTGAAATATTGAAGTATCACTAAATTTCCAGGTCCTGCTTACATTCTACCTTTTCCATGAAATATTGCTCATTATCTTGGCCAAAACTAATCTTTCTCTCTTTAGACCAAATTATTTTTATAGAATTTATCATAATCTCCTTTAAATAATTTATATAGTTCTCTCCCTTTCTGAATTATAGGATATTCCTGTGACTTAATATAGATAAGAATCGGTTCTAATACTTTATGAGACCTCCTAAATGCAAGAACACTATTTGCAGATATAATTTATTGGCAAGTTGTAAGAATGAATGAATGAATGAATGACCAAGAGAGGGATAGATTAATCCAAACAAAATAAGTCCAAATCCTGAAAGATAAGAGATCTGTTATATTTAATTTAAACCTATGCAACATTTTTATTCAGTAAAATATTTAATCATTTTAGTAGCATGTTTTTTCATAACTGCATGAATTTTCACATCTTTTTAATGCTGTTAACTTTTTGAAAATATTTTTAGTATCATTATGAAAATGTCACAAAGTGAAAATTGTTATTACCTCCCACACCTATAATTTCTAAACATGGTTAAAATGATAATAACAGGATTTTCACTGAATTTGGATTATAGTCTCTAACAATTAAAACATAATTTCTATCATAAAATGCATTTTAGATATGGAGTTGAATATTTCATAAGCTTTTCTCTGTGATTTTATAGCAATGGTGATAATTTTAATATATTTTCTGTCATTTAAAAACACTTTATCTGATTAACCATAAATCAACATGGGCCATTAGCCTGGAAATACGGAGTACGTCATGGACATCACTTACCTAACTCTAGCCTGGTATTGGATAATATTTCTCATTCCATTATTTTATAACAACGATGTTTTATAGCAAGATGAAGTTTCCTTCATGAAGTCTGGATGAAAATACAGTTAGGTTGGATTTATAGTGGTTGAAGAACCAGACCTGATGGGTATTGATTTCTGGAATGGACACCATGGAGAGAGATCTCTAGTGATTTGTCCAGTCAAGTCTGTTATATCAACAGGATTGATAAATACATTAACAAAATACATATTGGTCTGCAGATGATGTTAAGTTCAACATACTTAATGACAAAAGAAAGTTTTCAGATGCCTTATTAATACTTGAAAAATAACTGTAAATCAAGATGACAAAATTTTAACTGTATAAAAGAAGAAAATCCATTCTTAATATTTGGGACAAGGAATTGACAATGCTCTAGCTTGAATGCAATGTAGTATGGAAGGGCCTCAGGCAGAACTATAGGCAAAAACCTACTTTTTCACATACCATCACTGTCTTTGTGAACTTGTGATCTTGGGAAAGTGTTTAACTCTCTAAACTATGTCTATACAATGGAGGCAAAAATTCCTGCTGTAAAGGGTTTTTAGAAGAATAGGATTCATAGTATGTATGGCATGTAAAATGCATTTATTGATGGTACTATATTATTGTTGTAATGCCAAAAATAAATCTAAACAAAATGAAAAGTAGTTAGAGTCCAGTTCCAGGGAGGTGATAAATGTTGGCCTAAATACATCTGGAAAATTGTGCCCCATTTTAGACACCACACTTCAGAAGACTTCCTGGAGAACATCCAGAGAAAATCTAGACAAATCCATTTACATAAAGAACTTTTGAGGAAACTAGATATTTTTGTCTTGAGAGGAAAGCCTAAAGAGACATGATAGCTGTCTCCAAATATTTTGAAGTACTAAGTTGTGGAGGAAGCAGTATTTTTAGTCAGTGTTACTCCAAGAGGCAGAAGAAAGACCAATACTTGGAAGTTATAGAAAAATAAATTCCATTATGATCTGAAGACCCTCTCAACAACGACATCTGTTCATCAATGGAGCAGTCTGCTTCAACAAACACCATGCTCGCCATCGTTTAAATATCAGGGAAATTATAAATAAAATTCACTGTACAGCTGGGAAGTCATTTTTAGATGTGTTATATTACTTAAAACCTCTCATTAACCCTGTAAGTTATGTATTATCATTCTTTTCCCCATTTTTCAGATGACAGACTATGTTTGACTTGCCCCAAATCACCCTGATAATAAGTATCAGGTATATGCTCAGAGTTCAAAATCTGTGCTTATTTCAGAATAAAAATTTGACAGGGATTCATAAACTGGGTATGAGTTGGCACAAGAAGACATCTTATAGTGTCTTAAGAATCATGAGTTAACAATCAATATATTTAAGTTTTAGCCCACATCCAGTCCAATTCCATTCTAGTCAACAAGCAGTTCTCCATTTATGTACACTGTGTCAAGCGTAGAACATTCATTGTTTCCTTTGATTTGTACAGCGATGCTGTGGGGCAAGAGGCCAGGTATTAATCCTGTTTTATGTATAGGGGAATCAAAATTGTGAGATGCTAAATGATTTAACCAAGAAGGTCCTAAAGCTCAATAATGACAAAAACCAAGACTTCTGACTCCATACATGCTATGCTTTCTACTACACCAGTTACCATGAAATTAATTAAAGATTCAAGATTTCTGTAATGGACTAGGATGCATAAGTACAGATGTTTATTGCAAGAAACTAATGAGGAACCAACGCCGTCATCTGAAATTATCTTTGTCAATAAACTGTTTGTATGCAATATACTTGACGAAATTCTAAATTTATAGAACTGTAAGGTAATTTTTCAATATAATAGAAAGCTATATAAATATTCCCTTAAATTTTATTAGATGATATAATGTATCTTAATAGCATATTCAATATTTCACAACTCTTATAGTCAGGAAATGGTTCCTAATTTATGACCCACATTCCTGCCGTTCCAGTTTCCATCACATTCCCTCATGGCCTGCCCTCTGTGGAAAAAGAAACAAATAAAAAAGCTGCTTGTACATTTCCTTTCATCTCTATAATCATCACTAAATTATTGAAAGAAGGCTTCACTATGCTAAATCTTGCTTTCATATTCTGACATTGTCACCTATTCTGCTTAGATCTCTCTTTATAAAATTAATATCTTTATTTACTCCATTCTTACATTACCTGAAAGACAAAGTCATTTGAACCAAATTTTAATTAGTTATGTACTTTTTTCCCTCGAAAATGTCACAAAATAGTAATCATGTTGAAATAACTTCAGCTTCCCTGTATGACTGTAAATATTTGAGTAATGATTAAAGATTTTTAAAGTTTAAGTTCTTAGCAAGAATCTTTTTATTAAACTGAGAACTACAGAGTCAGTCTTCACTTCCTATAGTCTCACTTCCAGATTCCCAAAAGAAACAAACTGTTAAGAACTATATTCCAATTATTATGATTGTGTAACAAATCACCTGAGAGCATCATGGGGGGAAACACCTATTATATTCAGAATTTATGGGCCTGGAATTTAGAGGTAGAGTTTGTCTTTCCTCTGTAATGTGGAGATGGAAGACTCCAAATTGGTCTCATCTCAAATAGCATCATCTGAAGGCTCCCTCCCTCAAAGATGTGGTATTTGATGCCGTTGGTTGGAAGACTCAGCTCCTCTCCATTTGGGTTCTCCAGGAGGTCTCTCCACATGGGCTAGTTTGGACTTTCTCACAGCATGGAAGCTGACCTCCAAGGACATACATCCCAAAAGTGAGAGTGAACCAGGATGAGCTGTAATATTTTCTGACAGCCTTGAAAGTCACACAGTAGTACTTCTACCATATCATTTGGGTGGAGCAGTTACCAGCCCCAGGCTAGATACATGGGGAAGGAATACTCTTCCACCTCTTTGTGGGAAGAATGTCAGTCACATTGTGGCTACACATAGGTGTAGCCATATATATATATATATATATATATATATACACACATATATATATATATGGCAAGTTTTATCAGCCACAGTGAACCATCTGGCTATAATATTTTATAACCCTCTCACATGCAATATACATTCATATGTGGCCCAAAGAGGTACCTTTATGGTATCAGAGTCAAACTCAATGTACAGAATGTCATCATTTAGATTAGGTCTAAGCATGGGTGACACTCTTCAAATATGGTTCAAGTATAGATCCTCCATTATTGTTTCTCTCAGTTTGAGGATGTACAAACTACAAACGACTTATTTGCTTTCCTACACACCCAATGTGCAATGATTGGACAAGTATAATATAGTCACTACAGGTCATTTAGTTTAAAAATGGGTGGAAAAGTGGGGAAAATTGGAGACACAGGAGAGTCATAGGTCCATGGCAATTCTGCAATGCAGCCAGGCACGTGATGCTAGTTTTTTGTTTGCTTTTGTTTTTGTTTTCTTCTTGGCTCTGCCCTCTGGGTTCTGGGTTCCACCCTCTGAATCACCCTTCCTTTTCTATATATAAAAAATGTACCCTGTCTGCATCTTGATAGTTTTTGTACTTTGTCTCCTAATTATAGATATTTGGAGGTTGAATGATCTCTCTGGTCTCTTTTCATTTCATTTAGTACTTTCTCCACCCCTATCAGTCCAAAGTGATATAATTCTTTTAAAAACATTGTACATTTCTTGTGAATCAAGATATAATCTACCCAACAAAAGCCACACTCACAAATCTTGGTGAGATAAGCCTTCTCTACTTTGGAAAGGAATAACACCCTAAAGATTGTTAGACTCTTAGTCCTATGTTTAACAGAGAGACTGGGTGGTCCTCAAAACCATTTAAGTGTCTCATAGTCCCACCTTAGATATACCCTGCTCCAAAATCTTTTCTTAAGTTAAGAATCTTGGAGAATCTTGAGCTAAGAAACATTTTTTTAAACCTAGTAATTTCTGGCTCTTTTATAATAGTGCTTCCTTTAGTTCAACTCTCTTCTTTCATATTTTGCTATGACCATTTTTTAAAAAGTCAAATGATACCTTTGACAGTATTTCTGGAAATCTTTTTAGTTAGATCACTCAATTCATTGTCATTTTCAGCTTTCCATGTTATTAGAGGTGGTGGTGCTAAGTTTTTTACCACCAATAACAAGGATCCTTGTTAAAAGCAAGAAACCTCTTTCTTCTAATTTCTAGCAATATTTTACTCACTTTCTCTTGGAATTCTCTGACAGCATCCCTCAGGGCCATAAAAATCTCTTCAAGGGTCTTCCAAATTCTGTATTCTGGTTCCAAACCCACTGCCACATATTAAGGTTTTGTTATAGCAGCATTCCACTTGAAGGTACAACCCTATTCCAATGATCTAATGGTATAATACAAATCACTCCAAAACACAGTGGTGCGAAACAATCAATTATGCTCATGATTTCTGTAGATAAAGTATTTGGTCAGGACTCTAATGGGCCTTTCTTTCTCAGGGTTTCTCATGCAGTTGTAGTTCGATATTGGCTAGGGCTGCAGTCACCTGAAGGCTCAACAGTAACTGGTAGGTTCACTTCTAAGATGGCTTATTTATTCACATGGCTGGCAATTTGAAAGGGAGCCCAGTTCTTCTCCACATGGTCCATGGGCTTGCTTGGGTATTATCACAGTATGGCATTTGGCTTTTCCCAGAGGAAGAGGTCCAAGAGGCCAAATTAGAAGTTGCAATGTTTATTATTACCTAAGCTTGAAATTGGCATCATTATTTCCACCACATTCTACTGGTCATACTAAACCTGCTCTGATTGAGTGTGAGAGAGGACTATACAAGGACCTGAATACTAAGACGTATGAATCTTCTTGAAGGTTGGCTACCACAAATTAAAACTGACAGATAAATATTTAATGTGATTTTCTGCACCCTCTAACATACCCAGACATAGTATTTGCATCAGTTTGTAGGCTGTCTCCCTCTCTCCCTCCTGACCCTATTTCCCTTGGGCCCTCTTTATTGACTTATATTTTCCTGTCTCCTTAAGTCTATTCTAACATCAGATCTTACAACTAATGTTAATGCACTCAAATTGAGAATCATTGTTCTAAACCAGTGCTTCTCAAATACAAATCACTCAGTTATCTTGTTAAATTGTAGATTGTGATTCAGTAGGTCTAGACAAGGCCAAAATTCTGCATTTCTAAAAAGCTCTCAGTTGATGCCAATGTTGCTTGTCACGGACCACATTTTTATGCTGCAAGGCTCTAGACTGACAGTCAAACTCTTTGCTGCATATTGGAATCACTTTAGGGGTTTAAAAAATACTGATGTCCTGCAGTCCCATCTTCAGAGATCCTGATATAATTGTTTTTGCAGCAAAGCCCAGGCATCAGGATTCCTTAAATCTCCCCAGATGATAATAATATAGAAGCAAGGTTGAAAATCATTACTCCACTCTGAAATTAGATCAGGAATTTGAGGAGAAGCAGAATACTGGTTAATATTCCCCAGAAACCAGGAGCTGATAGTAGGGTAATGTCCTAAAGGGGAACAACTTCTACCCAGGTAGACTCAGGCTCTATGAGATGAGATTTGTTAATGTTCCCAGGAAAACAGTAGAGCTGAGTCATTAGAATATACTAACTGTTCCTCTAGTCAGCATCTATTGACAATTTTGCCTGGTAAGTATCCTGTGTCTTGCTAGAGGATTTTGTGACTTCTTTTATCCCATGGTTTTACCTGGTTCCTCTTCAATCACCCTGAACGGAAACACCTTCCATATGCCAAATAAGGTATCAGAACATTTAAGACCAAGAGAAAAGGATAAGGCCTATGACATTTTCTGCAATGGTCAAACTTAATCAGTACAATATTCCCTGAACTGGTTACTTGCCATGTACCTCTACCGTGCCGTGCCATGCTAATTGTCTTATACATACTATCTCATTTATTCCTCCCTCAAAACACTGTGTGATGAGGCTTATCCTATTGTACTGACAAGGAAACTAAAGTTAAAGTAGGTTATCCAATGGAACCAAATAGCCTGGCTCAAAATTACTAAGATTTTTATTTCTACTCAATTTCAGAGTCTATAACTTCTTAACCTCCATATTATAATGTGTCTTCCAAAATACTTAAGTAAGTATTTGTTTGGTAACTCTAAATAGAGATAGACGTATTTTATATTCAACATGAAAACTGTGCAAACTTGACTAATAGTTTATAATGTTGATTCATAGCAAAGTGCCTAAGATGATTTTCCATGTTCTATCTTGGGAATTGTAGATAATGGTTTTTGTTAAAGGAAGTAGGAGAAAAGGTTCAAACCCATTTTCATGTGTTGCACCTTGAGTCTGAGGTGCTGACTTGAAGACAACTACCAGTCAATGGCATACTTAGATCCAGATCTCAGAAGTAAAATAAATGGAAGCTTTGGGCTTATATGCTGTGATTGAAAATAAGATATGAAAGAATACCCTGGGAGAAACTACCTGGCCTAAAAAAATAAGTGTCCCTCAGACAGAAAATAAACCAGGCCTTCTAGGGGTGGCTAGGTGGTTCAGTCAGTTAAGTGTCTGACTCTTGATTTTGGCTTAGGTCATGATCTCATGGTTGTGAGATTGAGACCCGCATTAGGCTCCATGCTCAGCATGGGTTTCTCTCTCTCTCTTTCTCTCTCTACCCCTTCCCCTGCTCGTGCGCTCTCCTCCCTCTCTCTCTCTCTCTCTCTTTCTCTCTCTCTCTCTCTCTCTCTCAAAATAAACAAGTAAACATTAAAAAAAAAAGATTAAACCAGAGCTTCCAAACTTAAAGACAGGAAAGAGAAAAAGGAATCTGCTAAATGACACTGTAATTCCAAGAAAAAGCAGGATGTGGTGACATGGGAATAGAAAGAGCACATGTTTAAAAATGGAATGAACAACTATGCCAATACCTGCACAATGCCCAAGTAAGGGAAGGGGCGAGGGGGTTTACCTTCTGAAAGGGAGGTTGCAGAGGCAATGTGGGGAACCCAAATATTTTAAGCACCCCAGAAAGTTATATCTGGTCCCCTTATGATGCGCTCTGCCCAAGGTATGAGCTATGGAATGTTAATACCCATATTACAGAGAGGGAAACATACACATGTTCACACATCTAGGACACAACAAAGTCTGAATAGGAAATTAGATCTGTTTGGTTCTAAGACATGTGCTCTTCTGGTATAGAATTTTTTAAATTGATATAAAATTCACACAACATAAAAATCACCATTTTAACTATTTTGAAGTTATTATTTAGTGGTTTTAGTGGTTTTTAGTCTATTCACAATGTTGGACAACCATCACCGCTAACTACAGAACATTTTCATCACCCAGAGAGAAAGCCCCACACTTATTATGCAGTCATTCCCATTACCCCCTCACCTCATCCCTGGCAAGCACTAATCTATTTTTTTGTCTTTATGAGTTTACCTCTTCTGGGTATTTCATATAAAGGGTATTGTAGAATATATAGCCTTTTATATCCGGCTTCTTTCACTTAGCATAATGTTTGCAAGGTTTATCTATGTGGTAGCATGTGTCAATATTTAATTTTTTTATGGCTTAACAATATTCCATTGTACAGATATATCATGTTTTGTTTACCCATTTCTCCATTGATGGACAGTTAGGTCATTCCTGTTTTCTATCCTTTGTGAATAATGCTGCTGTAAACATTCATACACATTTTTATGTGAACATTTGCTTTTGATTCTTTTGATTTGAATTCCTGGGTCATATAGTAAGTAGCTTCATGTTTAATTTTTTGAGGGACACTCAGAATGTTTCCCAAAGTGACTACACCATTGCATGCCCCCTGCAATATGTGAGAATTCGATTTCTCCACATCATCATCAACACTTATTTTCTGTTGTTTAGACTCTAGTCATTCTGGTGGGTATGAAGTGGTAACTCATAACATTTTTTATTGGCATTTCCCTAATGATTAATAACATTGAGCATATTTTCTAGCGTTTACTAGCTATTTGTATATCTACTTTGGATAAATGTCTATTTAAATCCTATGTTCTTTCGAAATGTCCCATTATTTTAAAGCCACATTCTCATTTTCTGGCACAATGAAATACGCCAGCTTCATCTTACATTTCACCTGGCCCTTACTGAGAATCAGTACCCTCTCCCAGGAGCCTTAGTGCTTTTTAGAGAGAAAGCTCTTCAGAAACAACAAGACTTGTTGAATCTTATTGGAATGACATTGCTTCTAAAACTTTTCTATAGGCACAGTTAGGAATGTTTATTTTTTTTTAAATAGCCTCCATGCTTAACACAGAGCCCAAAGCAGGACCCAATGCAGGGCCTCTCACAGGGCTTGAACTCGTGATCCTGAGATCAAGACCTGAACTGAGATCAAGAGTCGGATGCTTAACCAACTGAGCCACCCAGATGCCTCAAAGTTAGGAATGTTTTAAACCATTTTTCAGACAGATGCCTCCTATTCAAATACAATAACCTTAGGTCTTCCTCATTTCCTCTACTTCATACTTGCATAATTCTTTTTCCCACAATAATAATCCTGGTTCCCAAAAACTTCTATATATTTATTAACTTGCTTGTCCTAAAATCAACATAAAATAGTTGCAGATTTACTACACCAATTCCACTATTCACAATAAAAATACTAAGTTCAAGACGTTTTTCAGATCTTCCTGTTGTTAAAATATATAGCGCTGAGTTTCTACAGAGTGCTTGATCAAAAGCTACTTTAATTCTTTCTTTTGTTCCCAGGGTGACTGTGTTATCAATTTCACGTAGTTGTTCATATTTTTTAGCCTGATTCAAACTTAGTGTTTGCCCTTTTAATAGTCTTTAAAATTTTTTTATTTGATTTCACTTTTTGTAGAGTTTCATTTTACTTTAAAAACGTGCTCACCAAAAATACTGATAATAACCAACACAGAGAATCAGAAATGATGAAAAATATCTCCCTAGATTAGACTGAGTAACACAATAGGGATCATGCATCATTCAGGAAATATAAAATGCCATGTCCAGGGGCGTCTGGGTGACTCAGTCAGTTAAGTGTCCAACTTTGGTTCAGGTCATGATCTCACGGTTTGTGAGTTCGAGCCCCATGTCGGGCTCTGTACTGACAGCTCAGAGCTTGGAGTCTGCTTCAGATTCTGTGTCTCGCTCTCTCTCTGCCCCTCTCTAGTCTTAAAAATAAATAAACATTAAATTAAAATAAATAAACAAATAAAATGCCATTTCCAGTTGGTGGCTTGGTATATCCCACTTAGAATTACAGAAACCTTGAGTTATAAATCTGCATTATATATCAGTTGGTAAATTTTAAGGTTTACATATTACTACCTTTGCTGATTATTGGAATCACCTTAGATGTTTTTGTTTTTGTTTTTTTTTAATCCTTATGTCCTGGCGTCCTATCTTCAAATATCTTAATTTAATTGTTCTGCAGTAAAGCCTTGGCATCAAGTTTCCTGAAATCTTCTCAGGTGATCACAGTATATAAGCAAGGTTTAAAATCAATACTCCAGTCTAAAATATGATCAAGAATTTGAAGAACAAAAGAATACTGGTTAAAAAGAGTCCCCAGAAACCAGGGACTGATGGTGGTGACATGTCCTAAAAGGGTGAAAAGTTCTGCCCAGGAAGACTCAGTTTCCCTGAAATGAGATTGGTTTAAGCTCCCAGGAAAACAGTAGAGCTGAGTAACTGAAATGAACTAGCTGTTCCTTCAGTCAGAATCCAGTGACAACTTTGCCTCATCAGTATCCTGTGCCTTTGATTGCCACTTTCTGGTTACACAAAGACACAACCAAAGCATTGAAATAATCATATCCTTTTACACTAGTCAGGTGAATGGCTGAGGCCAAGTATCACCTATGCTAATTTCTATAAGCAGAAGAGAGACGAGTTGAAACTTTAGTATCCTTCATTGCAGGACCAGGATTGTTAAGGGTCTGTCAATCATATACAAAGGTGACATTAGACAAATAAATCAATATCATGTAAAATTCAGAAATATATGGTGAAAAATTCTCAAACTCAGACTAATTCTTATTAGCAAGAAATATATGAAACATTTTCTGACTCAAGTGGAAACAGATGCCATATAACAGGAATAAATTAGGTCAATAAGCAATTTTATGCTAATAATGAGGCGACTTATAAATGAGTGTTCTCTGGATGGAAATAATTATTTTTAAATAATAAGCCCATGATAACAATCTGCATTAGGAACCTATATTTTAGCTACAGAATATATTTTGCTTTCACAAATTTATTTATTTTAATGAAATTACTATTATTTCTGACATATTTTATTTTATGGAACTGAAAGCTGCTACTGAGAACATGACTGCAAATTCTTTTATATGTCTCCATTTCCTTCAAAAAAGTTTATCTATGTATACCACTTGAACCAAGTAAGAAATCTATCCAGGAAACTCAAAACCAAAGAAAGTTGTCATCATCTACAAGTTTAAAAAATGTTTATTTATTTATTTTGAGAGAGAAATAGAGGGAGAGAGAGAGAGCGAGCATGGGGGGAGGGCAGAGAGAGAGGAACAGAGGATCCAAAGTGGTCTGTGTGGTGACAGAAGACAGCCCGATGCAGGGCTCAAACTCATGAACCACAAGATCATGACTTGAGCCAAAGTTGGATGCTTAACTGATTGAGTCATCCAGGTGTCCTCACAAGTTTAAATGTGACATTTGAGGTCAATTTTAACTTTGGAAATAAATTCATGATATCAGCTTCTATATTCCATAGGCCAATGTTTCATTAAAAAAGAAACAATTGACAATGCTTAGAAAATTATATCCATATAGGTATGTATGATCAAATATGGCTACAGCAGGATACAAAATCAACATGCAAAAATCTGTACATGAACAACAAACCATATGAAAGAGAAATTTAAAAAGCAATCCGATTGACAATAGTATCAAAAAATAAAGTACTTAGGAATAAATTTACTAAGGAGGTAACAATATGTACACAGAAAACTGTAAGACATCAATGAAAGAAACTGAAGAAGATAAAAATAAATGGAAAGACCATATTTTGATGGATGTGAAGAATTAATGTTATTACAACATTTATATAACCAAAATGATCTACAGATTCAATGAAATCCCTGTCAAAATTTAAATGACATTTCTCACAGAAATAGAAGAAACAATCCTAAAATTCATATGAAACCACAAAAGATTCCAAATAACCAAAGCAATCTTGAGAAAGAAGAACACTAGAGGTATCATATTTCCTGATTTCAAACTATATTACAAATCTACAGTAATGAAAACAATGTGGCATAAGTCACAAAACAAAAATACTGGCATAAGCACACACACGAAGACCAGTAAAACAGAATAGAGACCCAATAAATAAACTCATGTAAATATGATCAACTAAACTTTGACAAGGGCACCAAGAAAAGAATAAGTCTAGTCTATTAATAATTTGGGGAAAACTGGATATCCACATGCAAAACAATGAAATTGGATCCTTGTCTTACTCTGTTCGCAAAAATTAACTGAAAATGGATTAAAAACTTAAATATAAACCTGAAACCATAACACTCCTGGAAGACAACATGGAGAAAAGGCTCCTTAACATCGGACTTGACATTGATCTTTTTTGGATCTTACACCAAAAGCATGGGCAACAAAAGCAAAAACACATAAGTGGGACCGCATCAAACTAAAAAGTTTCTGCACAGCGAAGGAAACGAAATGATCAACAAAATGAAAAAGCAAACTATGAAATGGCAGAAAGTATATGCAGATCATATGTCTGATAAAGGGTTAACATCTAAAGTATATAAGGAAATCATACCACTGGGTAGCAAATAATTTTTTAAAAATCTGACTAAAAACGGGACAGAAGACCCGAATAGACATTTATTCCAAAGAAAACATACAAATGGCCTACAAGTACATAAAAAAGGTACTCACCAGCGTTCATCATCAGAGAAATGCAAATTGAAACCACAACGATATATCACTTCACAAATGTCCGTATGCTATCACATAAGGAATTCTTTTAAGGTGAATTAATAGAAACGGATTATAGAATGGTGGCTGCCCGGGGCTGGGGGCTGGGAGAAATGTGGAAATGTTAGAGGGTAAAACCTTACAGTTATACAAAGGAATTGTCACTTTGGAACTAGGGCAAAGGGGCTGGTACGTTGGTTTGGCCACAGAACAGAAAGAGAGCAAAAATAAATCTCATAAAGGAAGTAATTGCACTCAAACATTACCACTTCTTAGAGCCAAACAAGAAAAGAACCTTAAATGAACCCTGTGACCATCCTATCGCCCAACCCCTAGGTGGCGCACAGGAACACCCACGTGCTGGGGGAGCCCAGCCTCAACTCTTTTAAAGAACACCTCACTTTAATGTATTTTTTGGAAAAGCAGTACAGTGTGTTATGTTTAGTAGGGAATACTTCCCTCCCTCTGTCCTTTCTGCAACCCCCAAATTTGAGGTTTCTATGTAAGAATAGTGTTACTGTACATGTCAACTGGGATTATTCTGGAGGTGCTCATTCATGGCACAAGCCTAAATAGAGTTCTGATCTGTCATTCAAGGCGAAACACCTGCATGATGTCACAGCTGTTGTACCTTTGGAGAAAATTGTATGTAAATGTACAGAAATAAAAATGTTGCCACATTAAACAAATTTCCACTGGAATGTCTTCCTTACCTCACCTGATGGTACCCAATGAAGAGCATTTCACAACCATTGGCTACAAGTAATAAACACTGTATCTATTTATGCAAAATAAATGAATGAATAAATGAGTGAATGACAAATAAATGAAAAGGAATTCTGAGACTCTTATGAATAGCATAGTGACTATAGTTAATAATACTGTACCACAGTTTTGAAATTTCCTAATAGACCGTAAGCCTTCTTACCACATGCACAAAAAAGTAACTATGTGATGTGATGTGTTCATCAACTTCACTGTGGTAAATATTTCATAAAGTATATCTATATCGAATCAACATAATGTACATTTAACAATTATTTATTTTTGAGAGACAGAGCATGAGACAGGGAGGGGGAAGAGAGAGAGGGAGGCACAGAATCTGAAGCAGGCTCCGGGCTCTGAGCTGTCCGCACAGATCCCAACATGGGGCTCAAACTCATGGACGGCGAGATCATGACCTAAGCTGAAGTTGGATGCTTAACTGACTGAGCCACCCAGGCACCCCACAATGTACACTTTAAATATATACAATTTTATTTGTCAATGATGCCTCAATAAAGCTCAAATTAAAAGATGGTTATCAATTCTTTGGTTGTATCACATTGAGAGGTGACATCTGTAACCCCTTAACTTGAATCTGAGTAAGTTCTTGACTGCTCTGAACAATAAAATACCACAGACATATTGCAATCTGGGCACAGGTATTAAAAAACTGGCTATGTGCTCACCTGATCAAGTGGATTTATTCCTGGGTTGCAAAGATGGTTCAAAATTCACAAATCAATCAGTGTAATATATCACATCAATCAGAGAAAGGATAAGAACCATAGGATCATTTTGATAAATGAAGAAAAAGCATGTGACAAAGTAAAACATCCATTGATGATTAAAAAAAAAAAACCCTCAATAAAGTAGGTTTAGAGGGAACATACCTCAACATAATAAAGGCCATCTATGAAAAAACCACAGGTAACATGATGATCAGTGGGGAAAAACGGACAGCTTATCCCCTATCAGGAACAAGACAATGGTGTTCACTCTCAGGACTTTTAGTCAATATAGTACTGGAAGACCTAGCCACAGCAATCAGAGAACACAAAGAAATAGAAGGCATCCACATCGGTAAGGAAGAAGTAAAACTTTTGCTATTTGCAAATGACATGATATTCTATATGGAAAACCCAAAAGACTCCACCAAAAATTTTCTAGAACCGATACAAGAATTCAGTAAAGTTGCAGGATACAAAATCAATGTACAGAAATCTGTTGCATTTCTGTATGCCAATAGTGAAGCAGCAGAAAGAGAAATTAAGAAAACAATCTCATTTACAATTGCACCAAAAATAATATGATATGTATGAATAAACCTAGCCAAAGAGGTGAACCTGTAATCTGAAAATGATAAAACACTGATGAAAGAAATCAAAGATGACACAAAGAAATGGAAAGAAAGGGGCACCTGAGTGGCTTAGTTGGTTGAGCATCTGACTTCGGCTCAGGTCATGATCTCAGGGTTTCTGAGCTGAAGCCTCACATTGGGCTCTCTGCTGTCAGCACAGATCCTGCTTGGGATTTTCTCTCTCCCTCTCTCTGTCCCTACTGCACTTGTTCTCATTCTCTCTCTCTCTCTCTCTCAAACATAAATAAACTTAAAAAAAAAAGAAATGGACAGACATTCCATGCTCACAATTGAAAGAAAAAATACTGTTAAAATGTGTATACTACCCAAAGCAATCTGTACATTTAATTCAATCCCTATCAAAAACAAACTCACTTTTCACAAAACAGTAAAAAAACAATCCTAAAATTTGTAGGGAACCACAAACATCCCAAATAACCAAAGAAATTTTGAAAAATAAAAGCAAAACTGGAGGTATCACAATTCTGCTTCAAGTTATATTACGAAATTGTAGTAATAAAACAGTATGGTACTACCATAAAAATAGGCACATAGGTCAATAGAACAGAATAGAAAACCCACAAATCCACCAACAATTATATGGTCAATTAATCTTTGAGAGAGCAGAAATAATATCCAACAGGAAAAGAATAGTCTCTTCAACAAACAGTGTTGGGAAAAGGAAATAAAGAAACTGGACCATTTTCTTATACCATACACAAAAATAAATTCAAAATGGGTGAAACCCTAAATGGTAAACCTGAAACCATAAAAATCCTAGAAAAGAGCACAGGCAGTAACTTCTGTGACATCAGCCATAGCAACTTCTCTCCAGATCTGTCTCCTGAGGCAAGGGAAACAAAAGCAAAACTAAACTATGGGGACTATTTCAAAATAAGAAACATTTGTACAGCAAAGGAAATAATCAACAAAACTAAAAGGAAGCCTACAGAATGGAAGAAGATATTTGCAAATGATATATCCAATAAAGGGTTAGTATCCAAAATATATAAACACTTATAAACCTAACCCCCTCCAATTAGAAATGGGCAGAAGGTATGAACTGCCATTTCTCCAAAGAAGTCATCCAGCTGACCAACAGACACATGAAAAGAGGCTCATCGTCACTTACCACTAGGGAAATGCAAATCAAAACTACAATGAGATATCACCTCATACCTGTCAGAATGGCTAAAATCAACAGCACAAGAAACAACAGCTGCTGGTGAGGATGTGTAGAAAACTGAACACTCAGGCACTGTTGATGGGATTGTAAACTGGTGCAGCCACTCTGGAAAACAGTATGGAGGCTCCTCAAAAAGTTAAAAATAGAACTACCCTATGATCGAGCAATTGCACTACTGGGTATTTATTCAAACAATACAAAAATACTTCAAAGGGATACCTGCACACCTACATTTACAGCAGCATTATTTACAACACCCAAGATAAAGAAGCAGCCCATGTCCATCAATTGATGAATGGATAAAGAAGAAATGTGGGTATATATATATATATATATATATATATATATATACCCACACATACACACAATGGAATAGTATTCAGCCATAAAGAAGAATGACATTTTGCCATTTGCAACAATATGGATGGATCTAGAGAGTATAATGCTAAGTGAGATAAGTCAGTCAGAGAAAGGCAAATACCATATGATTTCACTCATATGTGGAATTTAAGAAACAAAACAAGCAAGCAAACGGGAAAGAGAGAGACAGATAAACTCTTATAGAGAAAAAACTGATGATTACCAGAGGGGATAAGGGTGGCCCTCTACCTCTGAAATAGGTGATGGGGATTAAGGAGTGCACTTGTGATGAGTACCCGGTGATGTATGGAAGTGTTGAATCACTGTATTGTATACCTGAAAGTAATATAACACTATATGGACTAACCAGAATCAAACTAATAACTTTAATTTTTGTTTTAATCTGACGCAGTCCATGTTCTGTCTCTTAGAACCTGACCCTGGAGCAAGTCAGCTGTTATATGAGGATTCCAACTATCCTGAGACTGCCATGTCTTCAAGAAACCCAAGCCAACATGAAAGGCCACGGTGAATAAGATCCATATGGACGCAGTGAAAGGCAAGGAGCTCCAAGTTTGAATGACAAATTCATCCTGGTACAAACTCTTACAGTGAAACCATGTTACCATGTGGATCAGAGAAAATATGTCAATCAAGCCCTTCCTGAATTCCTTAGCCACAAAACAATAAGCAAATAAAATGGTTGTTCAAAGCCACAACATGTGGGAGTCATTTGTTAAATGGAAATAAATGGAACAAACTTAACTGCTTTCTGATTGCCTAGTGGAGATGTAATGAAGAGCGTAACTTGGACTCATCAAGGGAATGTTACCACTTCCACCTTAAGAGGCAATGAAGCACCTTTAGGTAGTTTCTGTACCTTTGTAGGTATCTGTAAGTCTGTACCTCCAAAAATAGACTATGATTAGTGGGATTTGCCTTGTGTTTTTTTTTAATTTCTTCAAGTGTTTATTTATTTTTGAGAGGGGGGGAGAGGGAAGCATGACCAGGGGAAGGGCAGAGAAAGACAGAATCTGAAGCAGATTCCAGACTGAGCTGTCAGCACAGAGCACGATGTGGGGCTTGAACCCACAAACCGTGAGATCATCACCTGAGCCAAAGTCGGACACTTAACAAACTGAGCCACCAGGTGTCCCTGTGATCCCTCTAACTCTCTTGGTGACCTACTCTATTTACCTGATTCCAAATGCCTTTAAAAACCCAGTCTCCAACATGATGTTTGTGGTACACACTCATCCTCACAGTGGTGGTATATCCCAACTATTTGTCCAAGTTTCATTCTGTGAGTGAAATAATGGTTAATACTAATAATTATGATTGTTTGTAGAGCTCTTATAAGTACCAGGCAGCACGATAAATTCTTTATATGTATTATCTCATTCAAAACTCCCAAATATCCCATGCAATAAGTTCCATTTCTATTCCAATTACACAAATAAAGAAACTAATGCTCTGAAAAGGATAGAAACTTGCCCAAAGTCAATGAGCTATTAAGTAGTGGAAGAGGCATTTGACTCATGCAGGTTGACTCTAGGACAGACAACACTATGCGAATACCCAGTGTATTTAGATAGCTACTATTCATTTATTAAGTTTTATGACCTGCAAGAAATGGACCTTATTCACAAATCCCCTTTCAATGTCAGGTAGAAAGGAGTCATAGTGAAATGTTTGGATAAATATGCACTGCTAAACCTTTATCTAAGTGATAGCAATGTTCTGAGCCCATTTCATTTTCTTCTACTTCAGATTACATGAAGAGTAGTTTCAATTTTGTGATTTATCAAGAGATTATTAACTGCATTTGATTGGGTAAATACCCCCTCTCAATGTGGACATTAGTAGCTTGCTGTGTGATTGTTAATTCCAATCAGTTTACATTATGTTGAAGTGTCAAGTTCACCAGTAAAAGGTAATATATCTCCAAAACAAATGCTACTTTAGGGAAGCTTATCTGTCAATCATTATATTCTTCACAGAATCTTAAATGAGCCAACACAACTCACAGAAAATTGGCCAGATACATCAAGTAGATCCTTCCACATTTGCAAGCTAGTCAATTAATTCAAAACATTATTAGCCTGGTCAAGAATTACAGCTAGAGATAGTGATTGTATCCAAGTTAATATAGGAGTGTCGACCAGATTGATTTCACAAACAATTGCCCAAAGGAAGAATCATTAAGTATTAATAATAAGTATCTGATCGGATCAAGAAGAATGAAAGTTGACTTGAACCAAGCTCCAAGTTTTGCCATTTTTTATAAATGCTAAGGAGCTCAACATGAAAAAAAAATGTCCAGTTTACCTGTGTAAAGTTCCTAATTTTGCCATTAACTGCTGTATTTTCATATATTGTTGCTATATCTGAATTAATGAAGTAAATTATGCAAAAATGACCATCTTAGATTTCAAACATTTATATATGTCCTTTCCCCCCAGTAAGTTTAAGCTCTCTGAAGTTAAAACATGTTTCTTATTTATTTCTCTATGCTCCAGAGTACACCCAACACGGTGCCTGGCCCAGTTGCTCAAAAAAGCCATGATTTGGGTGAAATTGAATTTGGATGTCTCTTTTTGTTTTATATAATGTTTTCATATTCATAAAGAGCATATAGGTATTCAAAATGGTCTAATCTAGTGTAATACATTAATGTTACATTTACTTTTATTTTAGCAGCTTGAGATGTAATTTATGTACCAGAAATTTCACCTAGTGAAAGCATAGAACTCAATGGCTTTTACTTTATTTACAGAGTTGTGTAACTATCACCTCAATTTCAGAACATCTTCATCACTTCCGAAAGAAACCCAGGACCCATCAGCTGTCATCCCTCGTCCTCCCCACCTACAGCCCCTGGAAACCACTAATCTCCTTGTCTCTATAGATCTGCCTATTCTGGACATTTCATATAAATGGAATGACAGGATATGTAGCTTTTTTATCTGGCTTCTTTAACTGAGCACAGTGTTTTTGAGTCGTGCCATGTTGTAGCATGTATCAGTACTCTTGCTGTCTTTATGCTTAAATAATATTCCATTATGTGAATATACACGTTTTGTTTTTCCATTCATCTGTTGATGGACATTTGTGTTATTTTCAGGTTTTAGCTGCTTGGAATAACACTGGTATGAGCATTCATTTACAAGTCTTTGTGTGAACATAAGTTTTTGTATCTCTTGGGCATATACCTAGTAGTAAATTCTTCTAATCTGTCCTTAAATTAACTAAATCCATCCTATGTACTCTCCATTCTACTAATGGGCCCATCCATTGAGTTTTTAATTTTGGTTAATGTATTTTTAAATTCTATTACTTTGGATAGGCTCTTTTAAATAAATTCTATTTCTTCATTGAGATTTTCAATTTTTTCTTTGTTTCAAAAGAACTTATAATTGCTTGTTTACACATTTGTATGATGGCTACTTTAAAGTCCTTGTCAGAGTGTAATAAGCCAGAAACAGAAAAACAAATTTTGTTTGATCTCCTCTAGGACTGTGATTGGTTTCCTGTCTCACATTTAGGTCTTTCATCCATTTTGAATTTACTTTTGTATATGGTGTAAGAAAGTGGTCCAGTTTCATTCTCCTGCATGTCACTGTCCAGTTTTCCCAGCACCATTTGCTGGAGAAGCTGTTTTTTTTTTTCCATTGGTCATACATTTGTGGGTCCATTTCTGAGTTCTCTATTCTATTCCATTGATCTATGTGTCTGTTTTTGTGCTAGTACCATACTGTCTTGATGATTACAGCTTTTTAATACACCTTGAAGTCTGGAAGTGTGATGCCTCCAGCTTTGGTTTTCTTTTTCTACATTACTTTGGTTATTTGCGGTCTTTTATGTTTCCATACAAATTTTAGGATTGTTTGTTCTAGCTGTAACCATAAAAGACTCTTAAATACAGAGAAAAACTGAGGATTGTTGGTGGACAGGTGGGTGGGGGGATGGGCTAGATGGGTGATGTGTATTAAAGAGGGCACTTGTTGGAATGAGCACTGGGTGTTACATGTAAGCGATGAATTACTGGGTTCTAATCCTGAAACCAATACTACCCTGTGTGTTAACTAACTTGAATTTAAATAAATAAAAAAAACAAATACTGCATGATCTCACTTGTATATGAAATCTTAAAAACTTTTGAACTCATAGAACCAGAGAGTAGAACATGGTTGTAGGATCTGGAGTTTGGGGGAGAATGTAGAGATGTTGGTCAAAGGGTAGAAACTTTCAGCTGTGAGATGAATAAGTTCTGGGGATTTAATATACAGTATTAGCTAATATATAGTATTAACTATAATTAGTTGCTAATACTATTCCTTATACTTGAAATTTGCTAAGACAGTAAATCTTAAGTGTTCTTGTCATGCACACAAAATAAATAACTATAAAATTCTTGTCAGATAATGCCAAGATCTCATTCATCTTGGTGTTATCAGTTGGTTGTCTGGTTTTTTTTCCCCCAATCATACTGTGATTTTTCAGTTTCTTCATGTGATGAGTGATTTTCTATTTCATTTTGGACACTTTTGGTATCATATCATGAGACTCTGGGCCCTATTTAACATCCACTTTTAGCCGGTAGTCCTCTGTTCAAGTTTAGTGTGAGGGCAATTACCTGTGCATGTTTTCCTTTTCACTGGGTCCCACCATCCTGCCAACAGAGGGTCAGTGACACACAATGACTCATGGCAAACAAGTGAGATGGTGGTGTAACTCCCTCCCTGGCCCTGTTGACACTATCCTGGTGAAAGTGGGGCACCAACTCACACTGCCTCATAACCTAGGAATGCAGGTGAAATTTCACCTTCTGGCTGGGCCCTGCTGACCCCAGTAAGGGAAGAAGGTAACTCACACTAATTTGTTGCCATAGGGTGGGGGCAGAAGCTTACCTTTGCCGCTGAATTGCTGAGACACCAAAAAAGCTGATGACAGAAAGCCAAGTGCCAACTGGCCCCACCTTTTACCACTTCATTCAGCCTCAATGAAACCAAGTAGGGGTGAAGATGTAGCCTATGGCTGGATCCTGCTGACACTACTCTGGCTGGGGAAACAGAGCTCCACCTGCTACTGCCAGGGAGGGGATGGAAGGCAGGTCCCTCCTCAGCCCCGCTAACACTACCTCTGCAAGGGAATCAGAGCACATGCTCTTGCTTTGGGTGTGGGGGGTGGCAGATGAGTTGCCCTGAACAACCTGCTGACATAATTCAGCAAGCGACTTCAGTGCTATCCCCTCATATTGGGCAGGAAATGAAAGATAAACTCCCCACTCAGAAAGTTAGGTCCCTCTCAAGCCCCACCCCAGGAGGGCAAGGTAGTGGTGTAGAAGATCAAATCCCAACTCAGCCCCTTTGAAATCCTGAGGGTGGGAGGTGTTTTCTCCATTGATGTTTGGCAGGAGGAGGTGGGTATTGCCAAAATGTTTTGTTTTTATTTTTTTATTGTTAAACTACTCTTTTTATGGTCCTTTGGCTATGGAGAAGACCTTTTTTTTTTTTTAATTTTTTTGGTCTGTGGCTACTGGCAATTCTGTATTAAGGGTTTCTAGAAAGCCCCATCTAATATACATGGGAGGTAATAAGGAAACCCAGAGAATTCACCAGCCTGCTATTCCTGATGCCCCAAGGTCCTTAAACAGTTAACCTTTTTCTTTCCATTTTTCAAGAGTCTTTTTGTGCTTGTTTTTTGTGCTATATCCAGGGATTTGGGGAAATATATATGGTCTGAAATGCAAGTGATATGTCAACTTGTATCATTTGAATTAATTTTTATTCTAGATAACATTTTTAGGTCCTCTTAAAAATCAAAGTTGACAGTAAGGAGGCCATTTACTTGGGTAAAGCTTGATACAAAAGGTCAGCATTGCTAACATTTTCCCTGGAAAATCCCCTAAGAATACCAAAACATTTCTATTTTTTCCTGTATCTTCCAAACATTTTTAATGCTGGTAAGAACTGAAGTGGTAGAATTTTTTAAGTGTATCCTCATCTAAAAATAGCCCTGGTTCCATGAACTAGGAGAGAGAAAATAAAGAGAACAATTCAGGCCATCACAGAGTCCATTTAAATAGTTAAATGGGTAAATTTTGGTAGGAAAATAAAAGAATGGGGCATCATGCAGCTGATGTCAAAGTAGATGTGAGATTTAAAACTTGTATCTCAAAAATTATAAAGGTTTGCAAATTTAAAATGGTGCAAACACAATAGTTAAAAGACAAAACGAAAATCCCTACACATTATGGTTGGAAATTTCAAAATCATTCTCGCAAAAAGCTAAAGCATCTTGGAACCTGTCAGAAATAATAAAAAATGAAACTAGTCATCAAGTCTCTGCTTACCATAATTCCCTTTATTGGCTTTAGGACCAAGAAAATAGCATACTTTTTGGTCCTGGTACAGTTCTTAAACCATGCACCCATCTGATGTTTCTTGTCTATAGAAGAAAATACACACTAACATTTAATTTCCAGGAAAAAAACCTTTCTCCTTGGTGTTCATTGTTGAAATAGTATACCCAGAAACACAATGAAACCAAAATCAACATGAATTGTTTTGGGTTCCACTCTTCTGTATCAATTTTGTTGCTTCGTAAGGTGGTCTCTGTATACGGATGGCAAGGAGAGATTAAAGAAAGTGGCAGACCATTTCGGATTGGTAGGCAGTGGGTTTACTAACCAAAGAAAGTGATCTGTGATCTGTGAGGTTGTCTTCAGTGCCACCAGACAAATAAATAGATCTCTGCACCCACCCACCAAAATCTTAAAAGTTTATAGAGAGGCCTTAACTGGGTTCGGTCACATGTACCACCAGGTGGGCTCGAAAACACACTGCTCTCTCAAGTCTTTTCTTGAAAATCGTTCCAACTGGGGGAACCGTGGAACGAATGTACGTTTCAAGCACAGGGGGCAGGGTGGGGAGCTTCTGATTACCCAGGTCCAGCTCACAGGTCAATTTGTGGTCATGTCCCCTCAATGACCTCTTCCAACAGTTTTCAACACAAGGCAGTGGCAGAGGAAGCACTTTCTCACATAAGAATCTGTAGCTCTTCGGGATTTTGCTACTTCCCAATTAATTCAACATTGTGTTTATAAAAAATAGCGCTTAAGAATAACATTAATTAACTTTCAGTACAATTTTATGTATATATTTGTATTATGTATGTATAATCTTCTGCATTTCCAAAATGCATAATGCATTTCTATATGCTGCAGTGTAGATACAGTTAGATCTAATTTTAAACTTTTCATAAACCCCGTAGTATTAGTAGGGAACAACATAGGATATGGGGTTAAAGGAGCACTCTTAATCTGGTCAGAGTGCAATCACTAACCTTTAATTACTACCGTCCACTTTGTCATCCAAGATGTATAAACTCTTCCATCTAGGTCTAGGGCAAATGTGTCATTTCCCAAAATCTATTTCTGTGCACATGACCCAGGTTAGGAAAAAGGAAGCAGGAAGCAGGAAGCAGGGACTGCAAGATATAATTGCTCTGAAGAAACATCACTTTTCTTGCCGGGTGAAATCTTACCAACGCCGTTTATTAGCAGGTTTGATAAGTCTTGATAAACAGCGGGATGAAACTTTGAAATGAAAGTAACCAAAAGTTTCCCCTTGCTTTAAGAATTACTAAACTAAAAAGGGTGAGCGGCATTTACAGCTTGTTACAGGAAGGCTTTATGGAAACTGTGATTCTAAAAGGATACCTCTGACTCACCAGAATCATTCCAGGCATATAGAGCAAAATGAGGAGAGAAGGAAAAAAAAAATCTACCCAGGAAAGGTATTAAGAAAAGAAATCTGTTTAGTCATATGGAGAGGAGGGAGGGAAGTAGCAGAGGGCCAGAGGAAGCCAGGGAAGAAATATAAATGGGACGAAGGGATTAAAGGGTTGGGAGGTGAGGGCAGGTCTGGATTAGTTTGAAAGGAGCTGTGACCAGGTTAAGTGATTTACTAAAGGTCCCCTACTGAGTCACTCCCAGCTCCTGCTTCAATCCCTCCTATTTTGGGTTTCCTCTTTAGTTCCTTGTCTCTACACAGAAATAGACATTCTATGTGATTTTCTCTCATTGCAAATCTTTTATACTTTAACTCAGAAAGCCGTGTTTAGAGGGCTGTGTAGGTGGTTGTTTTTAATGTTGGATTTTTCCCCCTTCTTTGGGAAAAGTGCTGGTATAGAAAGCTTCCTTGACTCAGTATTGAGACAAATAAAAGACAAATGTGTTATTCTACTGAGACCATTGAAATGAAAGTTTACTTTGAAGTAGGGTACTAGAATACATATGAGAGAATGCTGTTCTTGTCATAAAAACTGTCAGCTGAGGTTTCTTTGCCATGTCAGAGAGAATGACAACCTAACGGGGCCAAAGTAAGACTGAGGGAATAAGTTGTTTTTTTTTTTTTCTTTAATCACTAACTCAACCTATGAACAGAATAGGACAATATTTGAGATAGAGAGCACATTCAAAATCTGGAGAATATGGCCAATAATCACAAAATTACTATAAATGCATATCAAGAATTCAAATTGTTATTGACTGTTGACAGGTATATTAAAAGTATTAGAGACTATTCCTAAGTATTTTTGAACAAATTATTGAGTTAGTCCTATAATTTTGACATAATAAATTTGATTTTACAGAAGTCTTTCTATCTTTAGAATGCAACAGCTTAAATCCGTCCATCTGGAGTCTGATGTTTGAAACAGTTATTTCTAGAAGTCTCTGACGATACAAATCAAAACAATTTATAATACAAAACCGTAAAAAGTGACAACAAATACTTTCTTTCTTTTTTTTTTTTTTTACTTTTCTCTCTGGAATTAATATGCCTTTAATTTCATACCTTACGGACCTGGATTTTTAACATCATATCATATTTATTTTTTTAATGTGAATGAGTCTAATGCACAATGTTCAAAGGAACATAATTTTAAAATAAGGAGAAACCTGAAGAGATATTCTCTTAGTCCATAAATATTTCTAGGTCTGTATCTCTCTAAGTCATTAAAGTTAAGTTGACGTGAAAACTTGTTCTTTTCTAAAAATTTTTAAATAGTTTTATTAATTTAAACATTTACAGAGCTTCATTGAGATATTATTGACATATATGTAAGTTTAAGGTTTACAACATGATGATCTGATACCCATATATTGCAAAATGGTTACGACAATAAATGAACTAACACCTCTATCCCTTCACATAATCACCTTTCTTGTTATTATTGTCATCACCACAGCAGTTGAGATGTACTCTCTTAGCCTTCAATATATAATACAGCATTGCTAACTATGGTCACCATGCTGTAAATTAGATTCCCAGAACTTACTCATCTTATAGCTGAAAGTTTGTCCCCTTTGTCCAACATCTTCCCTTTCCCTCAACTCCTCCAACCTCTGAAAACCAGCATTCTAATCTCTATTTCTATGAGTTGGGTTTTCTAGATTCCATATACAAGTAGGAACATACAGTATTTGTCTTTCTCTGTCTGAATTACTTCACTTAGCATGCCTTCAAGGTCCACCCACATTGTTGTAAAAGGAAGGGTTTGCTTCTTTTATATGGCTGAGTAATATTTCATTGTGTATATATAACACACTTTCTATACCAATGGACATTCAATGTTGTGTTCGTGTCTTAGCTACATGAACACACGTGGGTGCATATATCACTTCAAGATAATGAGTCCATTTCCGTTGGACATATGCCCAGATGTGGGATCACTGGATCATATGGCAGATCAATTTTCAATTTTTTGAGGAGCCTCCACACTTTTCCACAGTGGCTGCACCAATTTACATTCACACCAGTAGTACACAAGGAATCCCTTTTCTCTACATCCTCACCAGCACTTGTTGTCTCTTTTTGATAACAACCACTCTTTTTTTTTTAATGTTTATTTATGTTTGAGAGAGACAGAGAGAAAGAGTGAGCTGGGAAGGGGCAGAGAGAGAGAGGGAGACACAGAATCCAAAGCAGGCTCCAGGCTCTGAGCTGTCAGCACAAAGCCCAACATGGGGCTTGAACTCATGAACCCATGAGATCATGACCTGAGACGAAGTTGGATGCTCAACCGACTGAGCTACCCAGGTGCCCCTGATAACAACCATTCTAACAGCTGTGAAATAATGGCTCCCTGTGATCTGATTTGCATTTCCTTAATAATTCATGATCCATAGCATTTTTTCATGTACCTATTGGTCACTTGTATGTCTTCTTTGGAAAAATGTCTATTCAAGTACTCTGCTGATTTTTTAATGGGATTATTTGTGTTTTTACTATTGAGTTGTATGAGTTCCTTATATGTTTTGGATTCAAACCCCTAATAAGATATATGATTTGCAAATATCTTCTTTCATTTCATAAGTTGCCTTCTCATTCTGTTGATTGTTATTTTTGCTATGTAAATGCTTTTTAATTTAAAGTAATCTTGGGCTCCTGGGTGGTCTGTTGTTTAAGTGTGCAAGTCTTGGTTTGGCTCAGGTCATGATCTCACGGTTCTAGGGTTCGAGCCCTGTGTCAGTTTCTGTGCTGACAGTTTGGAGCCTTCTTGATATTCTCTCTCCCTCTCTCTCTGCCCCTTCTGTGCCTTCTCTCTCTCTTTCTCTCTCTCTCTCAAAATAAATAAAATTAAAATAATTAAATAATAAAACAAATAAATAAATAGATAACAAAGTAGTCTTGTCTATTGCTGCTTTTTGCTTGTGCTTTTGGTGTAATATCCAAAAAATTATTGCTTAACCCAATGTCAAAGAGCTTTCTTCTGGTAGTTTTACAGTTTCAGGTCTTAGATTTAGGTCTTTAATCCATTTGAGTTAATTTTAGTGACAGTATAAGATAGGGCTCAAATTTCATTCTTTTGCATGAGGATACTCAGTTTTCCCTTCTTTCCCATTGAAGATTCCTGACTCTCTTGTTAATTACTGATTGACCGTATATGCATGACTTTAATACTGAACTCTAAATTAGGTTACACTGTTCTATATGTCTGTTTTTATGCCAGTACATACTGTTTTGATTACTAGAGCTTTATAATATAGCTTGAAATCGGGAAGTATAATGCCTCCACTTTGTTCTTCTTCAGGATTGCTTTGGCTATGGCGTCTTTTGTGGCTCCACACAAAATTTAGGATTTTTTCCTATTTCTATGAAAAAATGTCACTGGAATTTTGATAGGGATTGCACTGAACATAGAAGTGGCTTTGGGTAATATGGACATTTTAATATTTCAAAATTCTTCCAATGTATATACTTCCAACCCATGAACTTGAGATATATTTCATTGGTATCTTCTTCAATTTATTTCAACAATGTGTACTAATTTCAGTGTACAGAACCTTGACCTCGTAGGTTAAGTTTATTCCTAAGCACTTTATTGTTTCTGATGCTATTATAAATTGGATTATTTTATTTCTTTTTCAGATAGGTTTTTGTTAGTATTTAAACCACAACTGGTTTTGGTAGGTTGAGTTTTTCATCCTGCAACTCTCCTGAATTTGTTTATTAGTTCTAACAGTTTCTTAGGAGAGTCTTTAGAATTTTCTATTTATAAAATTGTGTCATCTGTAAACAAAGAAAATTGTACTTTTCTTTGCTGATTTGGATGCCTTTTATCTCTTTTTCTTGCCTAATTGCTCTGGCTAGAACTTCCAGTACTATGTTGGATAGGAATGGTGAGTGGACACCTTTGTCTTGTTCCTTCACCATGGAGTATGATGTTAGCTGTGGGTTTTGAATATATGGCCTTTCTTATGTTAAGGTATGTTCCTTCTATATCCAGTTTGTTGAGAGTCTTTTTTATAATGAAAGATGTTGAGTTTTGTCAATTTTTTTATCTGCATCTAGTGAGTTGATAGTTGGATTTTTTTTATCCTTCATTCCTTTAATGCAATGTATTGCATGTATTGATTTGCATATGCTGAATCATTCTTGCATCTGAGGATCATTCCTCTTGATAATGGTGTATGATCCTTTTAATGTGTTTTTGAATTCAGTTTGCTAGTATTTTTTAAAATATTTTATTTTTAAGTAATGTCTATGCCCAACATGGGGCTCCAACTCACAACTTCAAGATCAAGAATTGCAATGTCCACCAACTGAGCCAGCCAGGTGCCCCAGTTTTCTAGCATTTTTGTTGAGAAATTTGCATCTATATTAATCAGGGATATTGGCTTTTAGTTTTCTTTACTGGGAGTGTTTTTGTCTGGCTTTGGTATTAGGGGAAAATGGCCTCATTAAATAAGTTTGGAAGTACTCATTCCTCTCAAGTTTTTGTAGAGTTTGAGAAGCATTAGTGTTAATTCTTCTTTAAATGTTTGGTAGAATTCCCCAGGGAAATTATCTGATCCTGGGATTTCCTTATTGGGAGGTTTTTGATTACTGATTCAATCTCCTTATTTGTTATTGATCTGCTCAAAATATCTATCTCCTCAAGATTAGTCTTGATAGGTTGTATATTCTTATGAATTTATCAATTTCTTCTAGGTTATCCAATTTGTTGGCATATAATCATTCTAACAGTCTCTTAAGATCCTTCATATTTCTGTGTTGTGATTTGTAGTGTTTCCACCTTTCATTTCTGATTTTGCCATCTCTGCTTTTTCTTACTCTAGCTAACAGTTCGTCAGTTGCATTTACCATTTCAAAAAGCCAGTTCTTGCTTTTTTTTTAATCTCATGTTTTTCTTCTCTTTATTTCATTTATTTCTGCTCTGATATTCATTACTTCCTTCCTCCCACTAACTTTGGGTTTATGGTTTATTTGTTTGTGCGTTTGTTTGTTTGTTTGTTTTCTGGTTCCTTGAGGTATAAAGTTAGGTTACTGATTTGAAATCTTTCTTTTTTCTTAATTTGGGCAGTTATCACTACAAACTTCTCTCTGATCTTTTGCTGCAGCTTGTGAGTATGTATGTTTCTGGTTTTATTTGTTTCAAGGTATTTTTTAATTTCCCTTTTGATTTCTCCTTTGTGAATTTTTCACTTTTCCTCCTGTTATTGATTTCTAGTTTCATACCATGTGTTCAAAAAAGATGCTTGAATTTATTTCAGTCTTCTTACATCTTCTAAGGCTTATTTTGTGACCTAACATATGATGTGTCTTGGAGAATATTCCATGTGTACTTGTGAACAATGTGTACTCTCCTACTGTTAAGTAGAATGTTCTGTGTTCATAGATCCATTTGGTCTATGGTATAAAGTCCAATGTTTCCTTATTGATTTTCTGTCTGGATGATCTATCTCTTCTTGAATGTAGAGTATTGAATTTCCCTAATATTACTGTATCATCTATCTCTCCATTCGGATCCATTAGTTCCTTATTGGATCTTATTGTATCTAGGTGTTCTGATGTTGGGTACATATGTATTTAAAATTGGCATATCTTCTTGATGAATTGACCCCTTTACCATTATATAATGACCCTCGTAATCTCTTATTATAGTTTTCAACTTAAAATCTATTTTGTCTGATATAATTATAGCTATTTCTGTTCTCTTTTGGTTTCTATTTGCATAGAATATCTTTTTCTATCCCATTACTTTGAGTCTATTTTTGTCATTAAAACTGAAGTGAGTCTCTTATACATAGCATATAGTTTGTTATTTTTAAAAACTCAATTGAACCACTGTATGCCTTTTGATTGGAGGATTTAATTCATTTACATTTAAAGTAATAACTGATAGGTAAGGATTTACTAATACCAACTTAGTAACTGTTTTATGACTGTATAGTTCCTTTGTTTCTTTCTTCCGCTTTTGATATTTTCCTTTGTGAATGGTTGATTTTCAATAGTGGTATACTTTGATTTCCTTCTCTTTATGTTCTGTGTTTCTACTATAGGTTTTTGTTTTCTGGATACTATGATGGTTTATGTACATAAATCAACTTATTTTAGCTGGTACCAACTTAACTTCAGTTGAAAGCAAAAACTCTACTCTTTTATTATCCCTGTTCCTTATTATTCTATCCTTTTTTCTATTTATTCTGATGCCACAGTTACCTCTATTTATACTGTGTATCCATCAACAAATTATTGTAACTATAGTTATTTCTGTAAGTTTATTTATTTTGAGAGACAGAAAGCACAAATGGGGAAGGAGCAGACAAAGAGAGAGAGAGAGAGAGAGAGAGAGAGAGAGAGAGAATCCCAAGTAGGCTCTGTACCACCAGCACAGAGCCCAATGTGGGTCTCAAAATCACAAACCACAAGATCATGACCTGAGCTGAAGTAAGAGGCTTAACTGACTAAGCCACCCAGGCACCCCATAGCTATAGTCATTTTTAATGGTTTTGCCCTTTAAATCTTTATTCTGGAGTTAAATGATCTACCAACAAATTACAGTATTAGAGTATTCTGAATTTAACTATATGCTTACTTTTACCATTAGGTTTTATATTTTCATGTTTTATTAATTTCATTTCAGCTTGAGGTACTCCTTCCAGCATTTTGCATAAAGCAGGTCTTATGCTAGTAAGACCTCAGTCTTTGTTTGCTTGAGAAAGTCTTTATCTCTCCTTCAGTTCTGAAATAAAACATTGCTGGTCAACATATTATTGGTTGGCACTTTCTTCTTTCAACACGTTGAATATATCATTTCACTCTTTTCTGACCTGTAAGATTTATTCCAAGAAACCTGCTGATAGCTTTATGGAGTTTCCTTATACGTGAGGAATTTTTTTATCTTGCCACTTTTAATATTTTCTTTGTCTTTGTTTTTTGACTGTTTTATTTTAATGTGTCTTGGAAAAAACTCTTTGGGTTGAAATTTGGGGATAATGTATTAGATTCTTGAACTTCTCATTATGTTCATGCATTGTTTTATTTCATTTAGTTGTCTATGTTTTTTTGTAGTTCACTGAATTTAAGAGGATTATTCTGAATTCTTTGTCAGACAGTTCATAAATATCCATTTCTTTAAATTCAGTCGTTGGAGTTCTATTACTTTTCTTTGGTGGTGCCATGTTTCCTTGATTATTCATGATCCTGTGACCTCGCGTTGGCGTCTGCGAATTTGAGGAAGTAGGCACTTCTTATAGTATTTACAGACTCTCTTCAGCAGGGAAAATCCTTCAACAGTCAGCCCATCCAGAGATTTTGATTGGGCAATCTGGTTTGTGTCTGCAGGCAAGCTTTCTCTTGGAGTCCTTAGGAGAGCAGGTATGGTATCTGGGTCAGTGAGTGGGCAGGCCTGGAGCTTGGGTACACAGAGACTAGCCTAGTGTCTGGGTTCACGAAGGGGTCAAGGATGATGCATGAATTCAGTGGGGCTGGCCTGTGGCCTGAGTCTTCATTGATGGGCCAGAGTCTTGGGTGTGCATGGTGTATCTGGTTACTGGGTCCACAGAGGCCAACCATGTGCTGGGAACCATGGCGATAAGTTTGGGTATGGGGGTATGTGGGGACCAGTAGGGGAGTGGCATGGGCTAGAAGCCTTGTTTTGTGGGAGCTGGCCTGAAAGCTGGGGCAATGAAGACTTGCTTCATGCTAGAGCAAGCCTTGAGTCTGGTGCCACAGTTGTCAACCTATAACCAGGGGCCTCAGGACTAGTTTGGAGGATAGGTCTGTAGGGGTTGGTCTCTCACTAGGGTGGGCTGGGAATCTGAGTCCATGGGGGATGGTCTGGAGTCTAGGTCTCTGGAAGCTGGCCTGGTAGTGGAATGAGGTAGGTCTGGGACTGCAGGAACAAGCCTATTACTGAAGTGGGTCAAAAGTCTACATCCACAGCAGTCAGCCTGGTACTGGGCCCAGGCAGGAGCCTGGTTTTGTGGGTACCCACATGATGTCTTTGTTCATGGGGGTTGATTTGGAGCCTGGGTCCCCAGGAGCCACCTGAGGTTATGGAAGCTAGCCAGCCCTGGGATGTGCCAGGAGTCTGGGTTTGAGAGAGCCTGTTAAAAGCCCAATGCTACAGGAATCACCTGGGGCTGCTGGAGCCAACAGACCCCGGGGTGACCTAAAAGGCATGGGTTAATGGGAGCACACAGGGAGTTACCTAAACTAACGGGGGTCAGCCCAGTGCTGGGGCAGGCTGGCTCTGGGGTTCACAATGAAATTAGGAGCTCACTTCCTCTGTGCCAATAAAGAGGGTGTCTCTCCATGCTGGGATGCCCAGGCTTGGGGGTAGGGTATTAGAGTTACTGTTAATCTATCTTTTCTACTTTTCTCAATGCAGCTTTTCTTATTTCTGTGTTTTATCCAGGTGCTGTAATCCCTCACCTGGAATCATTGGATCTTGTGGAGGTATTTTTAAATGTGGATAGTTGTTCCAGTTGAGGTGTCTTGGGGGGACAAGCACAAGGAATTCATAGGCTGCCATTTTGCTGACATTGCCCCCCTAAAAACTTTTCTTGTTAATAAGTTATCAGAAGAATGCTCATTGACTAAATATCCAGTTTTTAAATTCTGGATGGAAAAACATTCAGATCCCTGGTTGCCAAGCCAACTCAGAACACTTGTCCTTCCTGTCAGAGATCCCGAAATACAGAAAATGACAGAACTGCTTCTGGTGGTCCTTTTTCCACAAACATGCATACCCAAAGGTGTGTTTAACAGATTTTTTTTTTAATCAACACTATGCCATAAAATAGGAAATACCAAGGATAATCACCTGATAGTCACATTGAGAAGTGCCCAATTAAGTTATCCCATATTATTCCCACAGACTTGAATCACATTAGATTTGGATCCCTGGTACCTGCATAGACCCTCCATTAGGACTCTCTTTGGTTGTCCCAAAGAGATTTCCACCATCCCTTACAGGTCGTGACCTCAGCTTATTCCCTCCCCTCTACTGATAGCTCTCAACATATATTTTAGCTGGACCCATATATTTTCTGAGAGAAAAAATATTCAAACAAGAGTTCTGTGTTATTGCTGTTGGTTTGTTATGCTCTAAAATCCAAAGCATCCAGACACTTCAGTGGTTAATTATGACTGAAGGAGGGAGTCAAAATGTCTTGATTCTACCCCTGAGTCCAGCATTAATTTAGCCAGATCTTTGGCATATCAGTTATGTTTTATTTCCTTATCTAGATTCACACAAGTTCATATCTCTTTAGTGAATCAGATAATGTGGTAGGGAAGGTAAAAATGCAGTATCTTGAATACTTAGAATTTCTCAGTAGAAAACTGATAGATAAGATTATCATTCTTACTAACTTCACTAACAATATAAAAACACCTCCTCTAAAGACAGTAAGATACTGCCATATCCTAAGGAGAGAATCAGCTGTATAGTTAGCTGGACCCACTGCAAAATTAAGATGTGGGATCTTTTTTCAAAATTACTAAGGATTCATAGACATCCAAGTCCATGAAGTACAGAGAGTCCCAAACAAGAAGAATCGCGACACATAATAATTAAAATGGCAAAATACAAATAAAAATAGAATCTCAAAAGAAAAGCTAACAGTTCACATACAAGGGAAATTCCATAGGGCTATCAGCTGATTTTTCAGCAGAAACTGCACATTCCAAAAGATAGTGACATAATATATTCAAAGTGCTAAAAGGAAAAAAACATACAACCCAAAATAATCTACCTAAGAAGGCTATCATTCAGAATTGAAATTGAAAGAGCAATAGTTTTCCAGACAAACAAAAGTTAAAGGAGTTCATCACTACTAAACCAGTCATATAAGAAATGAGAAATGTTAAAGGGAATTACTTACGTGAAAGTAAAAGTTATAATTAGAAGTAAGAAAGTTATGAAAGTAAAAATTTCACTGATAAAAACAAACATAAAGTAAAGGCATCAGATTAATCAGTTATAAAGCCAGTATGAGGATTAAAACACAAAAGTAGTAATGTCAGTTATATATGCAAAAATCAGTCAAGAGATACACAAAATAAAAAGATGTAAAATATGGCATCATATATATATAACATGGAGGGGGGAGTAAAAACATAGTGCTTTTAGAATGTGTTTGACCTTAAGTGGCCATTAACTTAAGTCTATGGCAGTATAGACTGTCATACACATAGAATGCCATATATGAACCCCATGGTAACCACAAGTCCAAAACCTATAATGGATACACAAAAAAATTAAGGGAAAGGAATCTAAGCATAACATTAAATAAAGCTATCAAGCCACAAGAGAAGAGAGCAATAGAAGAAGAAAAGAACAGAGAAGAACTACAAAAACAACCAGAAAACAATTAGCAATATGCTAATAAGTATATACCTATAAATAATTTAAATTTGAATGGACTAAATGCTCCATTCAATACAAAACCCTAAAAACTCCAAGAAAAAACTATAAGATCTGATATATGAATTCAGTAAAGTTTCAGCATACACAATTAATATACAGAAATCTGTATACTAATTTCTATAAACTAATAACAAATTGCATTTCTATAAACTAAGAACAAAGAACCAGAAAGTGAAAACAAGAAATCGATCTCATTTACAATTGCACCAACAAGAATAAAATACCTAGGAATAAATTTAACCAGGAGGTGAAAGAAAACTGTAAGACATTGATGAAAGAAACTGAAGATAACACAATCAAATGGAAAGATATACAATGCTCATGAAATGGAAGAATTAATATTAAGATGTCCATACCATACAAGCAGTCCATAGATTTAATGAAATACCTATCAAAATAAAAAATGAGCAGAGGATCTAAATGGATGTTTTTCCCAAGAAAACCTACAGATGGCCAAAAGGCACATGAAACCATGCTCAACTTTACTAATCTCCAGGGAAATAAAATCAAAACCATTAGATATCACCTCACACCAATCACAATAACGAGACAAGAAATAACAAGCATTGACAAGAATGTGTAGAAAAAGGAACCTTCACGCAATGTTGGTGGGAATGTAAATTGCTACAACCACTGCGGAAAACCATACACTGTGGAAAATCATACAGAAACAATATAGAATTTTTCCTCAAAAAATTAAAAGTAGAAATACCAAAGGATCAAAGGGAACAAAAACACTAATTAAAAAAGATATATGCATCCTTATATTTATTGCAGCATTATTTATAATAGCTAAATATGGAAACAACCCAAGTGTCCATTGATAGATGAATAGATAAAGAAGACGTGGTATATACATATGACGGAATATTACTCAACCAAAAAAAGGATGAAATCTTGCCATTTGCAACAACATGGATGGACCTAAAGGATATAATGCTAAGTGAAGTCAGTTAGACAGAGAAAGATAAATACCATATTGTTTAACTTATATGTGGAAAATAAAAAACAAAATAAATGAAAAACAAAAACAGACTCATAAATACGGAGAGCAAATTCGAGACTGGCAGAGAGGAGGGGGTAAGGCAATAGGTGAAATAGGTAAAGGGTATTAAGAGGTATAAACTTTCAGTTATAAAATAAATAAGTCGCGGAGATGAAAAGTACACCATAGGAAAAAAAAAAAAGTACACCATAGGGAATATAGCCAACAATATTGTAATTACGTTGTATGATGGTATGTGGTGACTATGCTTGTGGTAAGCGTGAGTGATGTATAGAATTTTCATATTACTGTGTTGCACATCTATATCTAATATAACATTGCATGGCAAATATGATTCAATAATAAGAATATTTTAAAGGTTAAACACAAGAATGTTGATAGCAGTGTTATGCACAATAGCTAAAAACTGAAACAACCCAGATGTCCTTCAACAATAAAATGATAATTTGTGGTGTGATTATAGGATGAAATACTACTTAGCAACAAAAGCGAATAAACTACAGTTATATATACCTACAACAAAAATTAATAAGAATTCCAAGACAGTGATAGCAAAAACACTTAGCAAGTATGGGACCCTTCTGAGCACAGGGCCTTGAACAAATGCATAGGTTGTACGCTCATGGAGCATATCCTGCCAAAAGCATAGCTCCTAGCAGGAAAAAATAAGAAATAAAAATTCTAAAAGCATGTTAACTTGAGCCTCATTTTATGCCTCAAACAAAGTGCAAAGGTAAATCATTTAATAAAAAAAATTATTTTCCCTTTCACTATCTTATATTCTAGTAGGATAAGCCTTCTTGCCGTCACCAACAGTTCAATCACAAATCAGAAAACAAGAAAATTCATTGCAGAAAAGAGAAAAATGAAGTACAAAGGGACTATTTATTATATAATTTCAATATTTATATTGTCACTTTACAAGTGTATGGAGTACAAAAGAAGACAACATCCTAAAGAATAGTATGATGGTTCATTTCTGTTTGCTGTGCTCTTTCCAGCCCAGGTTCCTTGTCCACTCTTGTCTTCCTATTTTGTTCCCAAGATGGCTGATTCCAATGGACTAGATCACTGGGGCCCTTTGTTGGCTAGCTTCCCAAATGCAGATTATTGGAGGTTGGGAGAAGAGGAAACTCTAGGTATTTCTTCCCCACTACATCCAGCTATGTGTTGATTTTCCAGCAACAGCCACAGCTCTCTCCTCAGACAGCCCTTTCTCTGTGATTCCAGTGTTCAGAGGCCTCCATTAGCTCCTTGAGGGAGTGTAACAATAATAATGCCTTGCTGATGCTGCTACTCTTTGGATGCCTCAATATTTCCTTTTACTTTTGGTCCCCTCAAATCTGTCCATTCTTCAGTAAATTGTCCTCCTATTCAAGTAACTTTACTTAAACTTTTAGAGTGAAATCTTTCTCATGAGCATCATGACTGATACATATGATTAAATTTAATGTCCTACTTACTTTAATGTTTTCACTCTTTTCTAAGGAAAGTGTCTGTAGTTATCATCACAAAGAAATCTGTGGCCCCCAAAATAGTTGAAAAATCACTGCTCTGTAAGCACACTGTCTGCTGAATAGATCTCGTTACTTGAGTCGATTCTGTCTACTATTATTTCCATTTGCTTTGTGAGTTTCTATTTAGTTTCCAAAATAAAACTATAATGCGTTTGAAGAGAGAAACTTTCATATAACTCCATTGTACTTCTCTAGCTCTCCTAAACCCAGCAGCAAGCATGGTATTAAAAAAAAAAAATAGTGGGTATCCAACAACCAATTGCTTGTACAGGTATGGAATTTTAAAGAAAAAGACAAAGTAGATCCCATAAATGAGAAATTTTCAAAGAAATTCATGTTTTATTTGCAAATCCTTCATCAAGTTAGGTTACACTTGAGAGAAAGTGAGCCTACTTGTGACCTTAGTTATACAACCAGCACTGTAAGACAATGCAAGCCTCTCTAACTGAGATAATCCTCATAGATGGATTATATATCAAGAACCTTATGGATCGGAATATATTTAACATAAATGGGACATAGGCCAGGAAGAGAGCAAAGCCTATAAATATCTTGAGGGAACATAACAAGACAGAAAGGAAAAATGGGAGAAATAGACTTTTAAAAAGTGGAAATAATCTTGATAAAAAAGAATTAAACATTAAAACTATATAGCATAAAAATATAAATAAATTAAAATATACACTGTGATTTTAAGTTAGAAAATTCTATTTTGCATACAATATAAATTCTTTCTATAGTCATCCCTAAATGCAACGCAACCCTATTTAAGCTAACAGGATTTGTGGGGATACTTTCACAATTCCTTTATATTTGCTTAGCAAATATATACTGAATATTTACTTTATGCCAGGTACTTTGCTACTCTCTAGAAAAACTCATCAACTTTAAATATGATATCAACAATTCGACCTGTGCAGAAAAGATTGATTTTTCAGGAAATGGTATTGGAACAACTAACCTTTAGAGAAAAAAGTCGCTGTATCCCTCATGCAACTCTTCAAAATAAACTCTTCAAAATACCAAGTAAAAATCTTACAAAATACCAGAAAAAAACATGAGTAGCTTTTATATATCTATTATGCATGTACATGTATAAGCAATTAAAAAACACTAGAATGAGAAGAGTCTTTCCAATCAAAAAGCAAACCTTGGAAGCCATAAGAGTACAGACTGATAATTTACTAAATAAATATTTGCCATATCATCATGACACAAATTAACATCAAAACAAACAAACAAAAAACAAAAAAAACAAAAACAAAACAAATGATAATGAAGGGAGCTTGGTAAGAGATGGTGGATGAGTAGGACCCCGAGCTCACCCTGTCCCACATTTTCAACTAAATATCATCCACATCCAAGTCAATAAACCAGAGAGCGATCTGAAGACTGGCAGAACAAACTTCACAACTAAATATAGGGAAGAAGCTGCAACTGAAAGGTTCGGAAGGCCAGGAAGGTGGAGAAAGGGAGCTGCATGCACAGAGAGAACAAAGAAACAGGCCCTCACACCAGGGAGCTCACATGAGGAAGACTACTTAATACCCATAAAATTTGACTTTAGATATCAGAGGGGCTGAATTCCATGAGTTTATAAAAACAGTGGGATTTGGAACCTGGAGCTATAAAAGTCAAGTGACTTAGCACTAGGCAAGCTGAGAAGACAAGTGATAGCTGGGTCACCACCCTTAAATACACAGCAGCCTGCAGGGAGAGGCAACATAAACATGGCAGTTTACACAATGCCTGGGGCAAACAGGAGACAGATCTGTTCATAGTGATTTCAGAGCATGTTGCGGGACTTTTCTGAAAATGAGGGAACTGGCAGGCACCAATTTCCTCTTCCACCCAGAGCATAAACACAGAGACATCTGTGGGAGGTGAAGCTACACAGACACTTGCTACCTAACTCCTAGCAGTGTACAATGCCCATGAGTTCTCCCGAGGACCCACTAACTCCAAGCCTGCTGGCCTTGCCCTGGGCTGAGGGAAAATTTTGGTAAAGCTGCACAGCTTCCCAAAGCAGCCTCCGGTGCATACCTATCACTGTTCACCTCTAACATCCTCTACACTGTGCTCAGCCATGTGCACATGAATGATGGTCCCAGTCACCATCATTCACTAGGCCCAGGCATGCCCATACATCCTCATGGGCTGCACCTTAACAGATTCAAGAAGGCTGAAATCATACGATGCATATAGTTTTTAAATTTTATTTTAAGAGAAGGGAGAGAGAGCACACAAGCATATGTGAGCAGGAGACAGGCAGGGAGAGAGGGAGAGATTCCCAAGCAGGCTCCACACTGTCAGTGCAAAGCCCGATGTGGGGCTCAGTCCAAAAACCACGAGATCATGACCTGAGCTGAAATCAAGAGTGTGATGCTTAACCAACTGAGCCACCCAGGCACCCCACCATGCATATTTTCTTACCACAGTTCTATGAAACTAGAAGTGAACTGCAAGAAAAAAATCTGAAAATAGCACAAATACATGGAGGTTAAACAACATGCTACTAAACAGTGAATGAGTGAGCCAGCGAATAAAAGAAAAATTAAAAAGAACAAGGAAACAAATGGAAAAGACACAATGGTCAAAACCTCTGGAACACAGCCAAACCACTTCTATGAGGGAAGTATGTGGGAATATAGGTTTACTTGAAGAAGCAAGAAAAATCTCAAATCTATAACCAAACCTTGCACCTAAAGGATCTAGAAAAAGAACAACAAACAAAACTTAAAACCAGCCTAAGGAAGGAAATAATAAATATTAGAGCAGAAATAAATGACATAGACACAAAAAAAAATACAAAAGTTGAATAAAACCAGAAGCTGGTTCTCTGAAAAATTCAATAAAATAGATGAAACTCTACCCAGATTTACCAGGGAAAAAGGAGAAAGGACTCAAATAAATAAAATCACAAGGAGAATTAACAATCAACAGCACAGAAATACAATCGTAAAAGAATATTATGAAAAACTATATGGCAACAAATTGGACAGCCTACAAGAAATGGATAAATTCCTAGAAACACATAAACTACCAAAACTGAAACAGGAAGAAACAGAAAAGTTAAACGGACTGATAACCAGCAAAGAAATTGAGTCAGTAACCAAAAAATCCAACAAAGAAAAGTTCAGGACCAGATAGCTTCACAGGCAAACCCTAGCAAACATTTAAAGAAGAGTTAATACCTATTCTTCTCAAAGTATTCCGAAAAACAGAAAAAGAAGAAAAACTTCCCCATTCATTCTATGAGGCCAGTAATGCTGGCCCTGATACCAAAACCAGATAAAGACAGCACTAAAAAGAGAGAACTACAAGTCAATATCTCTGATGAAATTAGATGCGAAAATTCTGAATAAAATGCTAGCAAACCAAATTTGACAATACATTAAAAATGTAAATTACCATGACCAAGTGAGATTTATTCCTAGGTTGCAAGGGTGGTTCAATACTCACAAATCAATCAGCGTGATGCGTCACATCAATAACAGAAAGGATAAGAACCATATGATGATTTCGGTAGATGCAAAAAAAGCATTTGACAAACTATAACATTTATTCATGACAAAAATCCTCTCCACAAAGTAGGTTTAGAGGGAAAATGCCTCAACATAATAAAAATCATCTGTGAAAATCCAAGAGCTAACATCATCCTCAATGGGGAAAAACTGAAAGCTTTACCGCTAAGGTCAGGAACAAGACAAGCATGTCCACTCGCACCACTTTTACTCAACACAGTACTGGAAGACCTAGGCACAGCAATCAGACAGCAAAAAGAAAAAAAGAAGGCATCCAAATCAGAAAAGAAGAAGTACAACTTTCGCTATTTTCAGATGATGTAATGCTATATACAGAAAACCTGAAAGACTCCATCAAAAAACTGCTAGAACTGATACAAGAATTCAATAAAGTTCTAGTATACGAAATCAATGTTACAGAAATCTGTTGCATTTCTATATACCAACAGTGAAGCAGCAGAAAGAGAAATTAAGAAACAATCCCATTTACAATTGCACCAAAAATAATAAGGTAGTTACAAATAAGCCTAACCAAAGAGGGGAAAAACCTGTAATCTGAAAATTATAAAACACTGATGAAATAATTTGAAGACGATACAAGGAAATGTAAAAACATGCCATGCTCATGGATTGAAAGAAAAAAATATTTATTTTAAAAAGTATTGTCTATTCTACTGATATCACTCTACACATGTAGTGCAAACCCTATCAAAATACTAAAATCAATAATAATAATAATAACAACAACAATAACAACAACATTCTTCACAGAACTAGAACAAATAATCCTAATTTGTATGGAACCATAAAAGACTCCAAATAACCAAAGTAATCTTGAAAAAGAAAAGCTGGAGGCATCACAATTCTGGACTTCAAGTTATTTTCCCAAGCTATAGTAATCAAAACAGTATGGTACTGCCACAAAAATAGACACATAGATCAATAGAACAGAAAAGAAATTCCAGGAATGAACCCACAACTATATGCTCAATTAATCTTCAACAATGCAAGAAAAGATATCCAATGGTAAAAGACAGTCTCTTCCACAAAAGGTGTTGGAAAAAGGGGACAGCAGCATGGGAAATAAAGAAACTGGATCACTTTCTTACACAAAACACAAAACACAAAAATAAATTCAACAAGAGTGAAAGATCTAAATGTGAGACCTGTAACTATAAAAATCCTAGAACACAGGCAGCAACTTCTTTGACATTGGCCATAGCAGCTTCTTTCCAGATATGTCTCCAGAGGCAAGGAAAACAAAAGCAAAAATAAACTATGGGGACTACATCAAAATAAAAGCTTCTGCACAGCGAAGGAAACAATAAACAAAAATAAAAGGCAACCTGTGGAATGGGAGAAGTTATTTGCAAATGACATATATGATAAAGGGTTAGTCTCCAAAATAAATAAAGAAATTATAAAACTCAACACTCAAAACCAAATAATTCAATTAAAAAAATGGGCTGAAGACATGAACTGACATTTCTCAAGGAAGACACAAAGAAGGCCAGCAGACACATGAAAAGATAATTCGTCATCACTGATCATCAGCGAAATGCAAATCAAGACTACAATGAGATATCACTTCAAGCCTATCAGAATGGCTCAATGAAAAAAACAATAGGTGTTGGCAAGGATAGAAAAATAGGAGCGGTTGCGTGCTGTTGGTAGTAATGTAGTCTGCTGTAGCAACTGTGGAAAACAGTATGGAGGTTCTTCACAAAATTGAAAATAGAATGACATTATGATCCAGCAATCACACTCCTGGGTATTTATCCAAAGAATATGCAAACATTAATTCCAAAGGATACAGGCACTCCTATGTTTATAGCAGCATTATTTACAATTGCCAATTATTTACAATACAAGATATGGAATCAGTCCAGATGTCCATCGACTGATGAATGGATATTATTCAGCAATAAAAAAGAATGAAATATTGCCATTTGCAAAGATGTGGTTGGAGCTAAAAAGAATAATGCTAAGCAAAATAAGTCAGAGAAAGACAAATACCACATTATTTCATTCATATGTGGAATTTAAGAAATAAAACAAACAAAGGGAACAACGAGAGAAAGAGAGTGGCAAACCAAGAAAAAGACTCAATAATACAAAATAACCTGATATTTACTGGAGGGGTGGGCAGTGGGGGGATGGGTTAAGTGGGTTAAACAGGTGATGGGGATTAAGGAGTGCTCTTGTCCTGACGAACACAAGGTGATGAATAGAAGTGTTGAATCACTATATTGTACACCTGAAACTAATATAACACTATATGTTAACTAACTGGAATTAAAATAAAAACTTTAAAAATAAAAAAAGGATAACAGAAACAAAAAAAGTTACCATATAGCAACATACGTGACAAGCAAAGTATAAATTCCTGTAATATAACTGTCAGGTAATTGACAAGAAAAAAAAAGATAAATTGCCTAGGAAAATATGAAGAGATTCTTAACTTTTCTCAGTTTTAGAAATGTAAATCGCAACAACAAGCAACTTTTAAAAATTATCAGATGACAAATCATTTTGGGTGTGTGTGTTCGATTTTTATTAAGTTTTTAATTTTAATTCCAGGATAGTTAACATACAGTGTTATATTAGTTTTAGGTGTACATTATAATGATTCAAGAATTCTATGCATTTCTCAGTGCTCAATCATTACAAATCTTTCAAAACTTTGATAATAACCAGAATTCATGAACATACAGGAAGATCACAAATTTAGTAGAATTATAAATTTATGCTAACTTTTTATATAACGATTGGTAACTATCACAAATTTAAATGCATATACCTATTCATCCAGAATCATCCAGCTAGTATTTTATTCATGTCTCCTTATACTTGCAAGTTATGTCTATCAAGATTCATTTTAGGTGCTTGCTCATAACAACAACAAAAAAAGCAAAACCAAAACAGTAGTCTAAATAAGATAGAAGTTTATTTCTCTGCCATGTAAAAGAAGTTTCAAGGTTGGCAGCCAAAAATTATTATATTCATCATTATTATAGTCATAACAGTTTCTTTATATTTTTTAACCTTATCATAATTAATACATGGCTTTCATTATATATATATATATATATATATATATATATAATTTATTGTCAAGTTGGTTTCCATAAATTTCCCCTCTCCCACATCCCCCTCCAACTCTCAGTTTGTACTTAGTATTTAAGAGTCTCTTAAGTTTTGCCTCCCTCTCTTCCTTTCTGTGACTTTTTTTCCCCCTCTTCCCCTCCCCCGTAGTCTTCTGCTAAGTCTCTCAAAATCCACCTATGTGTGAAAACATATGGTATCTGTCTTTCTCTGGCTGACTTATTTCACTTAGCAGAATACCCTCCAGTTCCATCCACGTTGCTACAAATGGCCAGATTTTACATGGATTTCATTTTCAAAATCATGACCAAAATTTTTGCTGTGATCCAGTCATCACATTTACTCTTAATTATAGGAAGAAAAAAGGACAAAATAACAAAAAGATTGGATTATCCAACTAAGGCAGCTACCTTAAGTCAAACTCAGTTGGGATGCTTCCTGATATACTTAAGAGAACACTGGCCTAAACACTGCTTAGGACAATAGGTTTACTTTTCTTATACAGAAAGACCAGGTATAGTTGATCTCGGTGTTTGTTCAATAGCTCAGTAATGACTTCAAGGTCCCCAGGTTCTTTCAGTCGTTCCCAGATACCATTTTTCAGTGTGCCCTCTGTGTCTTTCCAACATGACCGCAAGATGGTTGCTGCAGCTTGAACATTCAAAGCAGGGAAGAAGGAAAAGAAGGGGAATTGTTCTTCACATGTCATACTCTCATAAGTGAGACTGTCTTTTGTAAAAGACTTGTCAGATTTTTCCTCTGCCTTTTCCTCTACCATATAAGAGCCTGGGAAATAGAGTATCTGGACACCTTGAGTCCTTATCATGGAGGAATGGCACAACCAGCAAAAAAAAAGAAAGAGGTCAGTGGCAGGCACTGGCAATCAAGGTCACTGGCAGGCAGCCAATGTTATCTGCCACATACACTTAGAAATGAAAGAACTGATAGGAAGTTTAAATATATACTAGAGAAAAGTTTATTATAGATCAGCATCTCAAAAGAGAGAGGCTTGGATTCTACCTAGATTCTAGAGCACTGGTGAAGGAATAGCTCATCTTTTGAAACAAGGAGGAAAGAAATAAATGTAGATGTATGAGTTAGTAGGAGTCAGTGTAGGAGGCTGAGGGTGTTTTCACTTGAAATGACCAAGTAGGAAAACAGAGATAGGAAAATTAATTCTCCTTTTGAAAAGTCCTGCATAGCAACACTTTGCAGCTTAAAAAAGTTCCGTGTAATAGAGACTTTTCTTTAGAACTCGGTCTCTCTCTGAGCAAGTCTCTCTACACTATAAGTGCAACTTCCAGGCAGCCTTCCTTGTCCCACTTTCAAACAGGGGATCTCTGTAAAACATGTTTGTTCCTTCAGTAACCGAGTTACACTGTTAGACATTTCTATAACCCAAGTACATACCTAGGAGAAGAACAGGGATACATTGCCATTCATTTCAGGAAACCTGCTGTCCATCAGCTATTTTTAAATGAGAAAGGAAGTGATGTCTAACTTTGATTTTTTTTTTTTTTTAGTTTTTTGAGTATAGTTAACAGGCAATGTTACTTTAGTTTCAGGTGTACAACATACTGACTTAACTTCTCTATACATTTTGTTATGCTCGCCAGAAGTGTAGCTACCATCTGTCACCATGCAACACTTAGAATGTCATTGACTACATTCCCTATTCTGTGTCTTTTATTTCCATCATTTATTAATCCCATAACTGGAAACCTGTTATATAAACTTTGATCTTATCATATCAATTGTGTAAGGTGGAAAAAGTATTGGAGTGAGTGCAAGTAATTAACTCAGCTCTTATCCTCTGAACTTCCCTTTGCAAAATCCGATATTAGTATTCTCTGCCACCTGGAAAGCTTCTGATAAACCTCTCCTTTCATTTGGTTGGTTGGGATCAGTTGGTATTTGAAAAAGTTAATGGCAGTTTATGTACACCATAATTATGATATAAAACTGCGAAACATTCTATTGAAACATAATGTAGCAAATTAATCCTATAGCTCAAATATTTGTGAACAATTACATGTTTAATATCACCTTCCCCTTCTAGAAAGAGAATTTATCAACAGAAATATTTTCTCTATTTAGAAGGGTTGAATTACAAAAACTTTTAACATCAAAAACAAATCCTTTGAAATAATTTCCTGGTGTTTCGCATTTTTCCATAACTATATCATAATCACATGCTGTTCTGTTTATTATCCATAATATGCTTTCAATGAGAGGGTTTACTCTTCCTTCAGATAATGGTTTTCTTAAGAAAAAAATGATGCAGGTAGAGATTTAAGTGAAGTAGCGGAGATTATTGCTTAAAAAGTAGACGCCTCATGGAGGGAAAAAAGTCCAAGGGCCTATTTATTCTTGGATCCAGGATAATGGGTCTCTTACTCTTTTGGAGCTGATTTCGGGAATTAAACACAGTAATGTAGGAGTAAAGCTTCTTAGTTAAATCGTAGTCTGACTAATTATTTCATGGTATTATGAGTTCAGTGTTTTGATGAATAGGAATACAGCCAAATGCTTTTCAGAAACTACTTGCTTACAGCTTTTACAGCATTTATTGTCAAAGAGTCATTGTGAACTAGTGAACAGAATAAGATTTTTGACATTCATCAATTTGAAGATGGTCAGGGCAAACTGACCACATCAATCCCCATCCTATTAGTGGTAGTTGAAGCTTCATTTCTATTGAAAAATTTGCAGAGATTTGACTTTATAAGGAGGATATAATAGGAGGATATTTAATATTTACAACTATATTGTTGGGATAATATCCATTCCACTTTAAATTCAATTTGCATCCATTAATAGACAACTATAACTATTATTTCTGTTTCATAGAGAAATTACAATAGAAGGAATTCGTGTATTATGAAAATAACTGGATAAACAGAACCCTCTAATTTTCAAACTCAGTGTCATTTCATCATTTCAAAAGCTTATCATTCTCAGGGAGTGAGACTTTAAATTATTGAGAATTATGATCCTCATGGTTATATGAATCTACAACCAACACACTAATAAGAAAACCAATTACCAAGCTATATATTTAAGGGTGTTTATTTTTCTCTTTTCTAATAGTGGCGATGTATTTCCATCAAGTCATCTTTGGAGTCTTGATTTATTCAGATTAAAGTGCCATTTCTGGGGTTAGCGATATAATCAGTTGCTACAAAACAGAATTTTTCTCTATCTGAAGATAAGTAGAGTCTTTGAGATTGACTATTATGTCAGCTGGACTCTTTCAGGGTGTTGCAAGAACAGAGATATGCTCATGTATTTGTAAGAATGTGCAGGGAAGACAAGAAAAACAGGTGCCATTTCAGAATCTGGCCAAAAGAGAACTGAAGCCTTCCCTAAAACTAGCATTCAAAATTCAAGGCACATCCAGTGCCTGGGACACCTCTAAAGCAGGCCTACAAGGCTCCCTGGTCTGTGAAGTTCATCCAGCTACTCTCCATACTACTTCTTCTGCTCTCTCCACTCCCTATTCTGTTCTGTCATGGCATCTTCCATCTCAGGGATTCTTACATTTGTCCCCACTGCCAACTCTGTGTCTCTGTGTCACACAACCAAACCCTAAGAGTGATGATCTGATAAAATATTCATGCTGGACATAGTACTTTTTCTGGCTTTGTCATTTTGTTGATCTCAGCATTCATTGAATAACCTATAGAGTAGGTAGATGACGAGTTTTCTCAAAGAGGATCTGGTTAACACAAATGCCCTTGGTTGATAGAGCCCTCTCCAAAAATATTGGCAAAAATTTTGGCAAATCACCTGCAGTCTGGTTTTATATAACAATGGAGTTACAATTCCAGGTTCACTGACATGATATAATCTCAAAACAAAGTCATTTGTCTACCATCTTCTCTTTCTATGAGAAATGCATTCTTGTTTGAGGTTTTCACACTTCCTTAATACCTAGGTAGTCCAGTATAATCTTCTGTATAAAGACTCAAACAAAACGCTGTCAAAGCATTTCTGCTTAATTTAGGTATACTGAAATTAGGTCAGTAGAAAATTAAAAATATTTAAAACCAATTAAAACATCTCATCTTCTCCTAGACAAAAAAAGTTTTTCACTGTATGCCAACACATTCTTTCTTTTCACTTTAGTAAGTTTTCTTTATGAAACCAATTGGTGTCTCAGTGGATTTCCGGATTAAATATGAAAGGAGGAATCTCAACTACAAATAACAATGTCAGCTGAACAACTCATATACAACCGAACCATGAGCTTCTGCATTGTTCAGTCTAAAGCTATATCTTGTTTTCTGTGCTTCTTTGGATTGGTTTTGAGGAAAATAGAGGTTAACAAATTAACGTACTTTCTGAATGGGTAATAGATGTACGTTATGTAACACTTAACAGTACAAAAGGCTATACATAACAAGTAAGTCTACGGCTATATTAATTGGCCATTGCTACAATACTGCCATATGACAAACAACCCCAGAACTTAGTGGCTTACATCAGCAAGGATTGATTTCTCTTACTTACAATCCTACGAAGTGGTAGGGGCATATCTGCTTTCAAATTGTGAGTCATGTAGGTTTGGCTCTAGGTTTTGGGTCAAGTTTGAGAATGATCCATACATGTCATTCAGGGTCGCAGGCTGAAGAGACAGTGACTACCGGAGTTCTTATTCTCATGGCAGTCACAAAAGGACATGAATAAGCTAGAATTGCTCAAAAGAGACTTATGTCATGTCTGCTGCATTCTATCACCAAAGCAAGTCATGTGGCCAAGACCTAGCCAATAGAACAGGAAACTTTAACAGAGAGAAAGCATAGGAGTGATGTTTGCTGAATAATAATTGAATCCACCTTGTTCCCGGTCACATGGTTCCCTTCTGGATACAAACTGTTACTCTTTTCTTATGTATCCATCCAGATAAATTCTAAGCAAATAGAAGTATACTCACAAATAAATATTTTATTTTTTATTTTTTAAGATTTTTAATTTTTTTTATGTTTATATTTGAGAAAGAGAGAGAGGGACAGATCACAAGCGGGGAGGGGCAGAGAGAGAGGGAGACAAGATCCGAAGCAGGCTCCAGGCTCCGAGCTGTCAGCACAGAGCCTGACATGGGGCTCAGACCCATGAGTCCTGAGACAATGACCTGAGCTGAAGTTGACGCTTAACTGATTGAGTCACCCAGGTGCTCCACAAATAAATATTTTAACACCAGTGATATCCTAACCTCACTGTTCTATATGATGATGCCTTCCCCCACTTAAAGATGTATCACAGAGGTTATTACATGTCAGTCCACATGAAGTTGCTTCATTTCATTTAACAAACTTTGTACTGTTACATAAAATGAACACACAATAATTTATTTAATAAATACATTACTGATGGATGTTTGTTTGTTTCTGATCTTATGTCATTTTAACCGATGCTGCAATGACTTTCAATGTATATATTTGTGCAGATATCTATAGAATATATTCCTAGAATGGATACGATGAGTTCCAAAGGTTCTCGCATTTTCAGTTCTGTTAGCTCTTTCCAAATTTTATGGAATAAAAATTGGGCATTTTAAACCATCATAAGAATATACAATGGAACACTACATGGCAATGAGAAAGAATGAAATCTGGCCATGTATGGCAACATGGATGGAACTGGAGGGTATTATGCTGAGTGAAATAAGTCAGTCAGAGAAAGACAGATACCATTCATATGTTTCCATGCATAGGTGGACTTTGCAAGACTTAACAGAAAACCGGGGGGGTGGGGGGAAGAGGGGAAGGAAAAAAGACACAGAGAGGGAGGGAGACAAAACATAAGAGACTCTTAAATACTAAGAACAAACTGAGGGTTCAGGGGGGTATGGAAGGGGGGAGAGTGGGTGACGGGCAGTGAGCAGGGCATGGGTTGGGATGAGCACTGGATGTTGTATGGAAAATAATTTAACAATAAAAAGTTTAAAAAAAAACATCACAAGCAATGTAAAGGGGTGCCTGATTACCTACGCCCTTGCCAACACTAATCTAGTCATTTTATCTTTTCCAAAGTGACACAAAGTGACAGGCCAGAAAAATATCTCTTAAAATTTGAACTTGTATTTCACTTCGTATGGGTGAAGCTGATACATTTTCACGTGATAAAGAGCCACATGTACTATATACGGCAGACCTCCCTGGTCTAGATGGTCCTTTTCTATAACCTCTCCTACTCCATCCCACAGATTCTGCTGCACAGATGGTATGAGATACTATATTTGTAGTATATCATCCCCCCAGGATGGGCCCCAGATTTGAGGTGTAGAATCCTGAAATAAGAACTTGTGAGGGCACACGAGTAAGAGTAAGCCTCTGGTCTGCATTTTACATCCCTAAGTTAAATCATAAGACAATCAAGAACAGACATAAGTCTTGGCAATTATTTATAGTGTTCAGTACAGTAATATACATAGCTGAAAATAATAATTCTTGACTCTCTGAAGTGGCATTACTTGCCTCAGCTAACGAAGACAAGAACCAAGCAACTCCTTTTGACCGAAAGTCCAGAGCAACCTACAAATGCTATGAACAACAAATGACAAATCCCAGTAATCAATCCTATCCACAGGGGTCACACGGTCAGAACCATAACACCAAGGACAATGAGAGAAACACAGCAGGATCCAGCCTCCAAAACCTTTGTGTTCCTGAGAGAGAGATTCTTCATAAATAAAAGTACTAAAATTAACTATGTACTGACTAGGCATATTTAGTTAATTGCACTGTGACCCTCCCAGGTAATATTTTTTCTTCAAGAAAATTTTATAGACACATTAACATTTTTATTAATAACAACTTGAAATTACCCATTGAAACACTAAATAAAAGCCGAGATCATGAATTTGAAAGACTCTGTTATAGCTAAAGTTATAGCAGGAGCTACTGTAGTGGATAAGAAAGTTAGACTATAACCAATTATGTTTAACCTTTAATGCAACAATTGTAAAACTTACTATGACTCACTAGTGGCTGATTAAGGAGTTCGGGTGTCAGTGCCAGATAAGAAGTGTCTAATCTCTCCCAATATTAGAGCTACAGTATTCTAACTGCTTCACAAATAACTTCTGCAATTCACTAGGCACTCATTATTGAATTTACCAAAATGTTGCTAGAATATTCTCTTTAGAAGTAGCACCGTGCCTCTTTACAGAGGAACAGTCTTTAAATGAGAGGCTTTCGTGACCATAGCAATTCAACCAAACCCACATGGATAAAAGCCAAGAAAAAGCTGCTCCTATCAAGCTTTTCTCTGTGAAAAAGAACAGTACTGTGTAATGCCGATGTGTTCGAGGTGTTCCTCGTCCATTCTTATTCCGTGTATGTTTTTATATCATCAAAATTGTTAAATCTCTAGCAGATCTCCCTCAGACACTTGGGGGCCTTGCTCCTGAAATTCAAGGCCAAATTCCTTGAAGTGTCACTTTTTTCCTCAAATAAGAAAGACTTAGCAGACCCAAAAGAAGCTTTGGGGCCTTTACTTAGCCCCCGTTTCTAAATAGTTAGAGCTTAACATAAAATCTCCATATTCATATCAGGAATATCTTTGATGTGTATACCAATTTAAAGTTTTTATTTATTTTTTTATTTTGAGAGAGAGACGGCACCAGTGGAGGAGGACGGGAGGAGCAGAGGGAGGGAGGAGAGAGATAGAATCCCAAGCAGGCTCTGCACTGTCAGCATGGAGCCCGATGCTGGGCTCGAGCCCACGAAACTGCGAAATCATGACCTAAGCTGAAACCAAGAAGTCAGACGCTTAACCGACTGAGCCACCCAGGCGCCCCGATGTGCAAATCAATTTAAATAAAAAAAATTAAAGAATATGAATCATATGAATATGAAAATACTCAGGTATTTTTGTTGTGCTATCTTTACGGTAAGTTGGTACCTGTTTTAACTTAAAATTGCACCAATCTTTCCCTCATATCTGCCCTTCATTAAAGACTCTCCCTGCTTCCATTGTTGTCATCACTTCTTGGCCCACCTGCTTGAGAAAAAAAGCCTCAGAGCACGGACCCAGCAAAGTGTCAAATGTCCAATTAAATTAGCAATATGCTTTTGCTATCTCTCCTTGAGAGGGTTTGTATTCAAGATACCATGCACATCTGCACCCAAATGAACGTGACTTAAACTCTGAGGCAAGAAAATGTGTTATTCTAAACTTCTCTCTCACCTCCACCATAATTCAAATTTCTATGACTAATCCGTTCAATCAAAAGACTAGGGACACAAAAATGTAATATGTCATTCAACATCTCCCACCAATGCATGTGGTAAACAAAGCTCCTTGAGTTACCCATCTCTCCATGGTTTGCTCCAGCAAGAGCCCTTTCCAAGGTCCAAGTACTATAACTTAATCTAGTTCTGGAAATTTTCTCTGCCTGCTTCGTTTCTGCAGCAGTTATCAGAGATACCTAGCTCCTCTTTACCTCAACTGGATTTCTGAAACTGACCTTTCCCACTCAGCTCTTCTAAAGATCATGATCCTTCTTAACACTCTGGCATAGAAAACACAGTCTTTAAAACAGGTCTTAGTTTCTTCTCACACTAATGAATTGAATGGATTTGATGCTATTTATATAGAAATTGATATAAATTTTGGATCCTGTTTTATAAATGAATTACCAAATTATTAATTAATCAAAATTAATTAATTATTAAGATGCTGAAAGGAAAGCAATAGTTCTTATTTTATGATATTTACATACTAAATATGCAACAGATATGAATTACGTATTATTCACATATTTACAAACCTAAGGACTTTTGGTATAAACGTGCTTAGTGTTATCAGTTCAAAGATATATCCTAACTCAGGCATCAACCATACTGTTAATTACCCTGGGACAGCCATTTTAGACTATATATAATAGCTAAAAATAATAAAATAGCTAAAAACAATGACTATATTATAACATTTATAATAACTATAAGTTATCTTTAACTTCTTCAATTCTGAAGATAAGACACAGGTAACATCTACGCAACTTATGAAGAATGTAGAGTAAGCAGAAACTATGAAAGAAAAATGTGGTTTTCTTAAAGGCAGTGGTTTAAACATAAATGCATGTGAAGAATTTAAAATATAATCATTAATCTTTATAAGAAATTTATGATATAATTAGTATCTGTATGTTACAGATAAAGAAAATGAGGCTTAGTGAAGTCAGTGACTTGTCCAATGTCACGTAACTACTGAGTAGCTGGACTAGATTGTGCAACAACGGCCCCCAGAAAAAGTACATTTCATTATACTAGTGAAGCCAAGTTTATCTATTTTTTCTTCAGTTGCATGCATTTTTGATGTCATATCTAAGAAACCATTGCCTAATCCAAGGATACAAATATTTACACCATTTTTCCTTCTAAGAGTTTTATAATTTTAACTCTTACATTTAGGTCTTTGATCTGTTTTGAATTAATTTTTATATATGGCATGAATTTAGGGTTCAATTCCGTTCTCATGCATGTGGATATCCTGCATCAGTTACCTTTTGATGCATGACAAACCAAAACTTGGTGGCTTAAAACAACAAGCATTTAATGTTTCTCACAATTCTGAAGATCTGCTGGGCATTTCTGATCTAGGCCAACTCACCTGATTTTTGTATTCAGCCAGAGCCTTTGTTAAAGCTGAAAATGGATTGTCTAGAATGGTCTCATTCATATGTCTGGCAGTTGTCAGGCTAGTTCATGTAGTGGGACTCAGGTATGATGGCTCATCCCTCTAACAGGCTTCTCCACGTTGTGTCTCATCTTCCAAAGACTAGCCTGGTTTCTCCACATGGTAGACTCAGAGTTCCAAAGAAAAGTACCAGTGAGAAAGCACCTTTCAAACCTCTGCATATGTCCTGTTTGCTAATGTCTCTTTGGATACTGCAAGTCACATACCCATGCCTCGGAGCCAGTGGGTATCAGCATACTTCTGCTAAAATTCTCTGTATCATAGAGTCATACCAAAACTTCTGGTATTGCTGGTGCTTGTCTCCCCAGCTACCATTGCTATTTAGCATCAGATGCAAAATAATGTTTTGAAGTGCAATTCCTCATATCAGCACCACTTGCTAACATCTTGTTCTCAGCTATAACTCTCTAGCACCTACCAGTGACTGACACAGTATAGGCACTAAATGAACTTCTGTTGCGTAAAATAAATTACAGGAAAATTGGAGAAGGAAAACTTGGGTCAAGTTTCCACATATTAAAGAGTGACATAATTTAAGCCTGTGTCATATACTTACACCAAGTGTATCTTGTTCCTATTTACTTCATGAATCCAAGAGGAAAAAGAAATGCGGGATAATCCAGTCTATCCCACATATGTAGCCTTCCTTTTTACACAGGAATATTTTCTCTAGTTTTATTACAATTACTTTTAGTGATAATATTTTAATTATTTACCTTGTGGCTGCATTCTGCCATATAAGAGAATTTGAATCAGGAACAATTTCCTGAAACTGTACAATGAGACTTCTCTTCTCTTCTCTGTTACAGTTACTTCAAAGGTTCATCTAACACTCTGGTGGCATTAAGCATCAACGTAGGAAAGGGAAATGTTAACATCCTCATGTTTTAGATATTTTTAACGTTCATCCTGGATGATAGAATTAGAGAATTATAAAATTGGAAAGCACCCAAGACATTTGGTGCATTTGTCTGACTTTACCCAGTATTCTCTTCTACCCAAACCAAAAGGGTACGTACCCAAGAAAAAAAAAATGTGGGCCATGACCCCAGATAGATAATTGCTTTCTTGTCCCTGTTACTTTGAGACTTGGACATTGGATATTCAGGCATACTTTAAGGGTATACTAAGAATCAGCCACAGTATAGAACAATGGCACATTCCTATAAATACAGAAAATAATTCTGGAGGAGTCAACTTCCCAGAATGCCACAGCTGTCAATAGGGTGCCTCTGCTGGACTTCTAACATAAAGGCAAGTAGTACAAATCTTAGGCAAAGTTTTTGAATGTGATCATTGATAATTATAGCCCATCGCCATTTTTTATAGCACTACACAGTATTCAAAGCATTTTCATTTGCATCATCCCAAACTGGGTTTGTAATAGCCACCTAATAAGAAATTGATTTCTGTAGACTTTCTTTTCATATGATAGAACTTTTTTTCCTGATGTTCTTCATAGACAGTTCAGTCCTCATCACCCAAGAGATAGCTAGATATCAAGGATTCTCAACAAGATGTAGGCTATGCAGTTTATGTTATGTAAGGGACTACACCATATTATTAAGATGATTTGATTTTTTTTCAAGTATGCGATTGCTCTGTTGTAAAATGTGGGAGTTCAAACAGCTACTTGCAATATACTAGTAATTGCTAAAGTATGGATCCTGGAACAGCTATATTAGAAACTTATGAATAACTTAAAAAAATTTTAATGTGTAACGAATACCTATATTGATGGTTACAAATGCTTTCAGAATATTTTGAAAGTAAATGCCTCAGGCTATTCATCATTTCACAGCTATCTTAGATGCATTCTGACACATAGCTTAGAAAGACATTCTGTTATACTTTTCAGAATTATTGTCATTCAATATCTTACTTGCATCATCACCACCTGTGCCTTGCCAATACCAACAGCACCCAGAGATCAAAATGTTAATGATAAAGAAATTACTTCTAAGGTTTTGTTCTACACTTTCAAAAGGATGTTTCTTGTATTGTAAGGCACTTTACAACTTAAAAGTGGTTTCACGTATATTACGTCATAGGGCTTAGCTGCTTTGCGAGGCACAAAATTGCGAATACATTGTGAATTGCATCACTTTCCCAGCGCTCTCAGTGTCTGCCAGCATAGCTTCCTAAAATCATTGAGGATCTCATTTATATTATGTAGGTTATGTTACGTAAGGTACTACGCCATGTTGTCAGGAAGATGATTTGACTTTTGTTTTTCATAGTGCGTGATTACTCTGTTGCAAAATGTGGGAGTTCAAATAGCTACTTGAAATATGCCAGTAATGTTTAAAGTATGGATCCCGGAATAGCCATATTAGAAACTTATGAATAACTTTACAATATTTTTAATGTGTAACAAATACCTGTACCGATCGTTACAAATGAAGATCCTGCATACTCCCAAAGCCAAAGAATCAGAATCTCTGGAAATGAGGGTCATGAAACCTGAACTTTTAGCCACCTGAGGGGTTGCTATACACCCCCAAAGTCTGTGAACTATTGCCTAAAAATGAGCTTGATTTTCTTAGGATTCCCACTGCAACTTAGAAGAAAGTTCTGTGCCTTTAGAAGCTGTAAGAACTCTTTAAGGCAATTAGCATGCCATTTAGCAAGGAATTCAAATTTAAGAAAAAAGAACAATGGGATTTAAATTATCATCCAAACATACTTCTGTGCAGTGCCCTGTACTTGGTGCTCTCAAAACTGTAGAAATTGATACAATTTCATAATAAATATTCAATCTGTAATGATGAGGTCTGTCAATCTTAAAATAGATAAATGTAGAGTTTAATTAGAAAATAGATGTCTCTCTGAATGTGAGGTGAAATTTGGATAAAATGCGCTTCTGTCTGCTTCATAAGGTACTATTCAAGACATGTCATTGTTATAATTTGAAAAGCATTATTCAAAAAGAAGACAGATTTCAGTTCACTAGCTTTGACTGTAAGGAGTCCAAGAAATAATAGCCAAATGGATGAAAGCTAAGTCACAGATGACTGAATTTAAAAAATTATCACATATCTTTAAAGTTAGCTAAAAAAATTAGAGCCAAATCCCAATTTGCCTCTCAACAAAATGATAGGCCAAGGGTTCTTTACAATATGAGATATTGCTCTTGATGTAAACTTAAGTGAGGAAGTTTCCTATTCCATGATGCTTGCCTTATGTTGCTTCCCTATGAATTATGTTCTGATATTTTTAGATTACTGAGATTGTCAAAATAATATTGAGTTAGATGTATTGTCTTCATGTCTTTCATGAGTTTAAAACAGTCCATTCTTTAAGATCAGCTGACATCAATCTGACTCCGAAAGGGAAGAATTTTATCCTAGGGAGTTCCAGGAACGGTATTGCAAAAATTACCTGTAAAACTAGCATGCATGTTTAGCTCAGTCCCTATCAGCTGGAGGCAGTAAGGAGCATATATTTGGACCAAGTCTGGGGAAGACTGACCAAATAAAGGTAGAAACTTAGATTTCTTAATTCACTGTCCACAGACAGCAGTTAGTTCTTACCAAAATAACACTTTGTAATAAACATCACCAAACTTCAGTGGCCAAAAATAGTAGCATGTTATTATTTACATGTCTGGAATTACTGAGGTTCAATTGACTGCTGGTTGATCCCAGCTGTCCTTAGCTCTGATGACTGGAAAAACTCAGCCTACTCTACATGCCTTTCATCATCTAGAAGGTTAATCCAGGCATATTCTCGTGGCAATGGCGAAGGTACAAAAGAGAGCAAATGGAAATGTGCAAGAACTCTGGAGGCCTAAGCTCAGGACTGGTACACGGTTACTTTTACCATATATTGTGGGATGAAGCAAGTCATAAAATCAGTATAGATTCAAGAGAGAGGAAAATAGACTACGTATCTTTAGCAAGAGGAACTGCAAAGTCTCATGGTAAAGGGTGTGAATAGAGGGAAGACGGAAGAATTGAAGGCATTATTGTAATTTTCCATTGTATGCAATATTGAGCTCCTAATCTCTGTAGATACCATGCTGTGCAGTGTGGATAAGAAGCTTAACGCTGGACAGTGATTCTCAAACATGGAGGACTTGTTAAAACACAAATTGTCAGGCCTTACCCCCAGAGCTTCCAATTCAGGAAATCAGGGGTTGAAATCTGAGAATATCCATTTCTAGTGAGTTCCCAGATGTTGCGGTCCAGAGACCATATTTTGAAAGCCACTATTCTATGAATTTGGAATTAAATAGGAACTTATAGGGATACTAAGACAACTGAGGGGAATTCATATTTATGGGAAAGGCAATTTGAAATGAAGTAGAATATGAGTGAGATCATTTCCCAGATATCCAAACAACTCATTTACAATAAGCAGATTAATCAGGGTCATCACTGCTATCTTAACATCATTCTATTTAACTGTCCAGGTGGCCTAACAAACAACATGGGGCTGAGATTTAAAGCCCCATCTAATGTTTTTTGAAGGTCACACACAAAGCTCTACATTGGCAAACAAACTATGATAGCATCATTTTACTGGAAAAATAAAATAAAATAAAGGTTTGAGATATCCATCACACTTTAAGTCAGTCAGTAAAAGCACCCAACTTCTTATTCTAAGATCAAATTAGCCACAGGGTTGGGGACAGAGATAAGCATTTAGAACTGAGATTCTGCATGAGCTTTCCCTTTTTAAGCCTTGATTTCTGCTGGGACGTGATAATAGTAAGTTAAGGGATTATTTCTGAGGGAGGAGAAATCACAATGAAGCAACGAATAAATGAGATCTTAATTTGGGGGAGAGTAGGAAAATGCTGTTGAACTATTTTCAGGGGAATCAGTGAACTACAACCAGCAAAGATAATGTGATAAAATGTGAAGTATTGAATACTGAGACCTCTGAGAGGCTTAGCTTAGCCTGACACCACAGTGAAGTACTGAGCAGACAGAAAGAACAGAAAGCTATTATCAGGCATATGGAAAGCAGATTACATTAAAAGAAAAGAATGCTACTTGTAAAAATGTGCAGGCAAATATCAAAAATCAATCAGTATTTCCAGATTTATATCTCTGGATGCATCTTTAACCTCGTACTAAATGTAACAAAAAAGTAAGAAGTTTCAAAGAACCTATGAACTTATTCAGTATCAACCTTGTTAGTGTCTCTAAATGTTCACTTCAAAATAGAAATTAATACAATGGAAAAGGAACCGAAAGAGAAGCATGTTTTCAAAATTTTAAACTTTCCTTTACTGATATCCAGTCCTTATGTTTAACCTAAGATGAAAAAAAAAGTTTATATAACTACGATAAAGGGCAAAATGATGTTTTTGGAATGAATAGAAACCTGCTGTTCTAATACAGATTTGAGGGAATATCTTGCAAATTTATCGAATAAAGTGTATCAGATGAGCATGGATTTAATAACATAATGTTGTTAAGTAGTATTTATTCTATCATAAATATCCATTTGCATACTTTAGTTCAAACATGAACTAAAGTCACAGAACACAATGGTTTTGCCATTGAGAGAAGATGTCTCTCTTTTTACCAACATTAATTCCCTAGACCACACAAACACATTGAGAATTGAATTCCAATTGGACTGAAGTGATAAGAAGGATAATTTCACACTAAAGTTATTTTTATCTTATTATCTGAGTGGTTTCCCTATGAAGTTGCCCACCTCCACCTCTATCCACTACCATATACAGTGAAAATATTGTATAAAATCCATAAGAATTAATGTTATTTTCTTTATAGTGGTTATCACACAACCATAGTTTCTCATTTGTTTTTTTTTCATGTTAACCAAGAAGAAAAGCTGCATGAGAGCATCTCTAAAGATAGCAAGTGGCTTTTTAGTTATCTGTGAAAACTTGCTTTAAATATAAGTGGAGGGAAATCACTGGAAGTTAGAGAAAGAAAATGTGTAGAGAAAAAGATCTATCAGTTGAGAAATACATATATATTATGTTAGTATATATATGATCTACATGTATATGTATATTTCATGCCCTATCTATCAGAATAGGAAGGTGAATTTAATAGGGTTTAAGGATGGGGGTTGGAGGCAGAAATTCAAATCAAGGGGAAAAAATGCAGCCCAATTTCTTAAAAAATCTTTCCACAGTGATGGGGCACCATGAGTCTTCAGATAAATACAGCATCGTACTTCAAAACCAAAGATAATGTTGCTTTTCGTTAGACTTTTCATAAAAGCTACTACTCTTTTCTTAAATTCTTTTGACCTCAGCAAGGAGAATGTTAAGAAGTGGTCGAATTAAGCTCTAGGGTTAAGTTGCTGATGCCTAGACAACTTAGAATTGAATTCAAATAGAAATCAGAGCCCTCGGGTGGATGAAAAATTTATAAAACTGGTTCCATTTAGAAAAAGACTTTCACAGTCATATAACTAAATGCACTTCTGCTTCCAAAGAAGATAAATTACCTATTCGTATCATATGAATTCCAGAGTGCAGGGCCTTGATTTGATGCATCTGACACACCAACGAGCCAAATTTTACCAAAACCCAACAAATTTAAGTTAAGTGAGAAGAATAATGTTTCTTCTGAGTATTCCTTCCAGAATCTATTAAAATGTGGCCCAAAATGTGCCATGCTTTTCCAGGCAGATTGATTAGAATCTATAAGAAAGAAACCAATCCCAAGTTCCCTCCTACATATTTCATTTTACTGCAGTTATACTACCATTGAAAACATGTGGAACTCTATTCCCAGGTCATTGATGGTGCACCACAGTCTTCAGCATTGTAAAATCCCTCTTGTGGCCACTTAGACAAGAGTAGACTCTCTCGAGTCCACCATGGATCCACTATGTTCTCTGAATGGTCGCAGGCTGAAATGGCCACTGATATCAACATTTCTTTGATGTCAGAGGCCAGTTTAATCTAGGAACACGTGAAGAACACATTTTCATCTGAAATTAATTCCCGGTACAACTTTCACTTCCCACTACTTTTCATGTAGCAGAAAAGTAAAATAGAGCATTTTTGCAGGGAATGCTTTGAAGCTCATAAACAGGGCAGATCAATTAAATCTCCAAATAAACATAGAGTGATTGACAACAGCTTTTCCTCAATAATAATAACAATGAAGCTTTATTGAGGGTTTACTATGCCACAGACACTGTGGTAAGACTTTACTGGTATATTTCGTTCAATCCTCACAAACAGGTTCTGTTACTACCTCCGTTTCACAAGTCGGTGAGGATTAAAGAAATCAAGTAAATTTCCTAGAGTCATTCCTAATAAGCAGTTGAACCCAAGAACTTGGGTGATTTTCCTTTCCAAAAGAGTATGCCTTGTTTTCCTTAAAGCTGTCAATAAAAGAGACAGAGAGGACATAAAGGAGGGAGAAAGAGAGAAAGAGAAAAAACTGGTTTGGCTAGAGGTTGAGTTACTTTGCCCCCTATTCTTTCTCTTGGACAATACTTGAGCAGAATCTTGATACCAGATAGTGAAAGCAAAAAGATTTCAAGGACAAGAGTATTTCTTGGTATCTGCTATGCTCCTCAAAGCCCAGCTTCTCTGGTCACACAGTTGTTAGTACACCAAAAAAATAATGGGAAGTGTTTTAGAACTCTAGAGACCTTCCTCTTTAACGTTCTACTTTATGTAGGAAGAAAAGTAGTTCAAGTAGATAATCTAAGTGTATTCCAAGAATGGTATGTTTATCAAATATTTAGATATTATTCTCTATATACAGCATATGTATTATATAATGAACACTTATTCTTGCCTTACCAAGGGGTTTTATTATAACTGGAAAAAGCATCTATAGTCTTTTTCTCTCTTAAACGTAGTTCCAAATTACTAGTGCTGGATTTATTTGCACCTGATAGGAATGATAGGAATGAATTTGACCAAAGGAATGATTTTCGACAACATTGGTAGGGGAAAAATGTTATGCTGTTCAGTTTCTGAAATATTCACCTTCTTTTTTCCTACAACGTTGTGGTTGGCTTAATGCTTTTCATTAGAAACATTAAACTTTCTAATGCCTCAGGGTACTTTAAAACAGCAGAGCATACCTACAAACAATCCATACAGCATATGGAATTGGACTGGCTCACATAAAATATTTTGCCTCTTCAGTGAGTAGAGAGACAAAAAGGCACCCCAAATCTTCTCTTGCATAAGTACTCTTACAAGTAAAATTTCCTTACAAAAGAAGATTCCACTGCTCCCCAGAACTTAGGTTGAATAATTTGTCCCCCTGTAGTAAATTAAGGACTTGGAAATACTGTACTCTTAATGGCAATTTTTTTCATATGCTGAACTCTTCCAAGATGTAGAGATTTTGCATTTTCTCTTTTAATGTGTGCACACTAACAGGTCCTACCTTTGAGTTTCACTGCAATATTTTGAATGCCACTGAACAGGATGGTCTATACTGTAATCCATTAAGGAGTGGAAAACCCTGCCTTCTAGAGTACTAATCTAGAATTCTATTGCTCCCACTTTTAGTCCCAACTCCAGGACTGTGTATGCTTGGTTCCATCATATCATTTGTCTATGACCTCAGTTGTCTCATTTATAAAATGAGCCAATTAGGGGCACCAGGGTGGCTCAGTCTGGTTAAACGTCTGGCCCTTGATTTCAGCTCAGGTCATGATCTCACAGTTCTTGGGTTTGAGACCCCCATTGGGCTCTGTGCTGACAGTGTAGAGCCTGCTTGGGATTCTCTCTCTCCTTCTCTCTCTGTTCCTTCCCTGCTGTTTTCTCTCTCTCTTTCTCTCTCTCTCAAAATAAATAAATAAATAAACTTAAAATAATAAAAATAAATAAAATAAATAAATAAAATGAGCCAATTAGAGCTCCTCTGTCTTAAAGAGTTATTGTGAGACTGACAAAGCATTGAATCAATGAAAGGAAGTGTTCATACCATAATTTCATACTACTCGGTTCCCCTTCTCCAGTAACTCAGCCAGCCCACCATCCCCACCCTACACCCTCTCATAGTATGTTTTCCTATATTGACTTTAGTCTTGCCCTTCCTCTTTTTACTTCTTTTCCTCTTTGTTATTTTTCCATTCCTCCTCAGATTGATTTTCTTTCCTTTTTGACCCTGAAATCACTTGTCTTCCTCTCCTTGGGAATCATCAGAACAAACCGCCATCCAGTACTCTGTGATCAGTAGGTCTCCCTGACAATCACGTGTTATCAATATTCACTTGCCTTATGCCCGCTCACTCTCCACATTCACCTACAGAATTGATTTGATTGGATATTCAAGAATTATGAGTTTACTAGGTAGTTTTTTAAAAAAGGATTTCAACTAAACCTGGAATTGTGCCTACGGCACAATATAATGCTTATGTCAGTTATTTTCTTAAAGTATTCTCTGGTGATTATTAAGAAAGAAGTGTAACAATAAAATGTCCTTATTTTATTATATAGATTAGTAGTATATTTTAAGTTTTTTTTTTAATTTTTTTTTTTTTTTTTTTTTTTAGTTTAGGAAGAAAATGCACAAGCACGCTCAGCAAAGAGCCCAATGTGGGACTTGATCCCATGAGTTCCCATGAGTCTAGGATCATGACCTGAGCTGAAATCAAGAGTCTTTTGCTCAACTGACTTTTGCACTCGGGTGCACCTGTTTAAATTTTTTAACATTTCTTTTTTAAATTAAACCTCCAGTGTGTATGAAGCTAAAGAAATATTTTATGGATTGTTTGAGTTGTGCACAGTTTAACAGCCTATTTCAATGAGTACCTGGGGTAAAAACAGTCCATGAGGTTGTGGAGTATGGAATGTTTTGTGCTGTATTAATAGAATTTATGGAAAGGAGAATGAATTACTTTTTTGCTGCTATCAATTCTCTTACATATGGAATCTTGATATATTTTAATTAAATACATTGGTATGCTTTCTATATTCCTGCAAAAACATTTATATTATTAAAATTTTATCAGTATTTTTTGAATTTCAAATATTGAACTATCCTGTATAAACTCCCTGGGGAAAAAAGTGCAATTCATCAAGAAAATGTATAAGGCGATTGGAGGTTGTGTTTTACCACCAAAGTCTTCATGAGAAACTAGTCAGGGGGAGATAGGCAACATGGCGGAGGAGTAGGGGGCTCCAGTATTTCGCTTGCCGTTTAAAGGGGGACGACTGAAACCATTGTCTCTCTCTCAACTCCAAAAATCGGGGGGAAAAGGTGCTAGAGCTGACAAGAAACTAAGGCGAACACAGACACGGCCCAACTTAACTGTGAGTTTAATCTGGGTCGGATAAAACGAACTTGAACTTGGGAAGTTGAGCTGAGGGGAGGGTGAGCGTCTTCGGATATAGCTGGGAAAGTGCCGATCAAACAACATCTGAACGAGAGGGCCAGAGCGGGTGAGACCGCTACCATCCAGGCGCTAAATGCAGGGCTTTTGAAGAGAAGTTCAGTGGCAAGAAGCAGCACTACCCGAGCTGCTGGGACCGCACCAACCCCGTCCTGAGCCACTGCGACGCGCGCGGGAGGGACTGGCAGCGGGGACGCAGGCGGCGCCGCCTGCGGAGCACCTCTAACCCCAGCACAATTATAACGAAATCGGGGGTGGCAGACGGCCGCACCACTGTGCCACCCTCGCCCAGCGCCTCCGGGGCACGCGCGCTGCTGGGACAGGCAGGGGGGACCCAGGAGGCGGCTCCTGCGGAGCACCTCTAACCCCCGCACAGTTACAGCCAAATCGGGGGGTAGCAGACGGCCGCGCCACCGCGCCACCCTCGCCCAGCGCCTCCGGGCACGCACGCCGCAGGGACCCAGGCAGCCCCAGGTGGCGGCTCCAGTAAACCACACTAGGCTGGCGTGGGCGGTGGAGAGAGAACAGAAATAAAGGGGCGAATAAAGCCTCCAGGACTGGTGGCGCGGGTCTGGAGAGACGCCATTGTTGTCTCAGAAGCCAGGAAGTCACCCCAGAAGCCATCCCTGCAGCAGTGGAGGCCGGACCCGCCTACACTAAACCACGCCCCTCCCAAACGATCAGCAGGAGCTACTGATCCAAGAGGAGATTGCTGCCTGGAGTAACGCCAGTCATTTCTTCTTTTTAAATTTATCCCTCCCTTTCTCATTCCTACCGATCCCCATCCCTGAGCTGGTCATCCAGGGTACTAACTGGCTTAATCATTTTTTTTTGTTTTTTTTGTTTTTTGGTTTTTGGTTTTTTTTGTTGTTTTTTTTTTGTTGTTGTTTTTTTGTTTTTTTGTTTGTTTGTTTGTTTGAGTTTTTTTTTGTTTCGTTTTGTTTTTTTGTTTGTTTGTTTTTTGTTTTTTGTTTTTTTTGTTTTTGTTTTGTTTTTTAACCCACTCTTCAAGGACATGTCCTACAACCTCTTCTTTACTTCCCTAGCCCTTTTTCTGGAATAACCAGGCCGTATAAGTTCATCTAGACGACATCGATCTTTATTCCTTTTCCCTCGCACCTGTCCTTATTCTGATTTCTATCAGTCTGGATTAAACCCTTTAGTCGCTCTACCTGGGCAAAGTCCACTTCCTTCTTCTCCCTGCACCAGTCATTATTCTGTCTATATATGCTCTGCCACCAACACACTACATATCCTGTCCTTAACGTGTAGCTGTTACCTCAGGACATTGCCCTCAGAGAGTCACTTGTTATTTTTTTTCTGTTGTGAACTGCTTGTCTGGACCATTTGTCGGTACGTTTGAGTATTTCTGTGTTCTGTGTGTCTGTCAGTTTTCCTTTCCAGGGCAACTTCAAGAAACAACCCATAACACATCCAGCCAAAATGACGAGACGGAAGAATTCTCCTCAAAAGAGTCTACAAGAAGCAGTGACAGCTCAAGAATTAATGAAAACAGATATAAGCAACATAACAGAACTTGAATATAGAATGTTAATCATAAAACTAATTGCTGGCCTTGAAAAAAGCTTAGATGAATGCAAGGGGTCACACGCGGCAAAGTTCAAAGACCTTAAAAATGGTCAGGAAGAATTAAAGAAGACATTGGAAGAAATACAGGGGAAACTGGAAGCAGCCACAGCACGGATTATAGAGGTAGAGGAAAGAGTTAGTGCATTAGAAGACAAAATCATTGAAAAAGAGGAAGCAGATAAAAAGAGAGAGAAGCTGATCCAGGAACAGGAAAGGAGAATTCGAGAGCTGAGCGATGCAGTCAAAAGAAACAATATCCGTATCATAGGAGTTCCAGAGGAAGAAGAGAGAGAGAAAGGAGTCGAAGGGGTTCTTGAACAAATCATTGCTGAGAACTTCCTCAACATGAGAAAGGAAACAGGCATGGAAATCCAAGAGGCACAGAGAACTCCCCTCAGACGTAACTTGAATAGACCTTCTGCACGGCACATCATAGTGAAGCTGGCAAAATACAAAGATAGGGAGAGAATCCTGAAAGCAGCTAGGGACAAAAGAACCCTAACATACAAAGGGAGACATATAAGGATAGTAGCAGACTTATCTACGGAAACTTGGCAAGGCAGAAAGGAATGGCAGGATATCTTCAATGTGATGAGCAAGAAGGACATGTAACCAAGAATTCTGTATCCGGCTAGCCTGTCATTCAGAATAGAAGGAGAGATCAAGGTTTTTCCCAACAAACAAAAACTGAAAGAATTTATCACAAATAAGCCAGCACTGCAATATATCCTGAGGGGCATTCTATGAAGACAAGGTGGCAAAGAACACAAACTGCCAGGGACAGCCTTACAAACATGAAACTTACAGATAGTACAGTGACTGTAAGCCCATATTTTTCAATATTAACACTGAATGTAAATGGACTAAATGCGCCAATCAAAAGACACAGGATAACAGAATGGATTAAAAAACAAGACCCATCTATTTGCTGTCTTCAAGAAACTCATCTTAAACCTGAAGACACCTTCAGATTGAAAGTGAGGCGATGGAGAACTATCTACCATGCTACTGGAAGGCAGAAGAAAGCCGGAGTAGCCACACTTATATCAGACGAATTAGACTTTAAAATGAACGATGTAATAAGAGATGAGGAAGGACATTATATAATAGTCTCAGGGACCATCCAGCAGGAAGAGCTCACAATTGTAAATATCTACGCACCGAATTCGGGGGCACCCAAATTTGTAAAACAACTAATTACAAACATTAGCAACCTCATAGATAAAAATGTCCTAATAGTAGGGGATCTCAACACTCCACTCTCAGCATTGGATAGATCCACAGAACAGAAAATCTCCGCAGAAACAATAGCCCTGAATGACACATTAGGACAGATGGGCCTCACAGACATCTTTAGGGTCCTTCATCCAGAAGCTAAGGAATTTACGTTCTTCTCATCTGCACACGGTACATTTTCCAAGATAGACCACATTCTGGGGCACAGGGAAGCTCTGAATAAATATAAAAGAATTGAGATCATACCGTGTACAGTGTCAGACCACAATGCTTTGAAACTTGAAATCAACCACAGGAGAAAGCCTGGAAAATATCCAAGAACATGGCGGCTAAGAAATAACCTACTAAAAGATGACTGGGTCAACCAAGCCATCAGAGAAGAAATTAAAAAATACTTGGAAACAAATGAAAATGAAAATACAACAATCCAAACGCTCTGGGATGCAGCAAAGGCAGTCCTGAGAGGGAAATATATTGCAATCCAGGCCCATCTCAAGAAACAAGAAAAATCAATAACACAAATTCTAACAGCACGCCTAAAGGAACTAGAAGCAGATCAACTAAAACAACCCAAGCCCAGCAGAAAGAGAGAAATAACAAAGATCAGAGCTCAAATTAACCATATGGAGACAGAAAAGGTAGTGGAACAGATCAATGAAACCAAAAGCTGGTTCTTTGAAAAAATAAACAAAATAGACAAACCTCTAGCCAGGCTTCTCAAAAAGAAAAGAGAGAGAACTCAAATAGATAAAATAGTGAATGAAAAGGGAGAAATTACAACCAATCCCTCAGAGATACAAGCAATCATCAGAGAATACTATGAAAAATTATATGCCACCAAACTTGGCAATCTGGAAGAAATGGACAGCTTCCTAAATAGCCACACGCTACCAAAACTCAAACGGGAAGAAATAGAAAATTTGAACAGACCCATAACTAGTGAAGAAATAGAATCAGTTATCAAAAACCTCCCAGCAAATAAAAGCCCTGGACCAGATGGCTTTCCTGCGGAATTTTACCAGACATTTAAAACAGAGTTCATTCCTATCCTCCTCAAGCTGTTCCAAAAAATTGAAACGGAAGGAAAACTCCCGGACTCATTCTATGAAGCCAGCATCACTTTGATTCCCAAACCAGATAGAGACCCAGCAAAGAAAGAGAATTACAGGCCAATATCCCTGATGAATATGGATGCAAAAATTCTCAACAAGATACTAGCAAATCGAATCCAACAGCATATAAAGAGAATTATCCACCATGATCAAGTAGGATTCATCCGTGGGTTGCAGGGCTGGTTCAGTATTCGCAAATCAATCAACGTGATACATCACATCAACAAAAGAAAAGATAAGAACCATATGATCCTGTCAATAGATGCAGAAAAAGCATTTGACAAAATACAGCATCCTTTCTTAATAAAAACTCTCGAGAAAGTCGGGATAGAAGGAACATACTTAAACATCATAAAAGCCATATATGAAAAGCCCACAGCTAATATCATCCTCAATGGGGAAAAATTGAAAGCCTTTCCCCTGAGATCAGGAACACGACAGGGGTGTCCACTCTCACCACTGCTATTTAACATAGTGCTGGAAGTCTTAGCATCAGCAATCAGACAACAAAACAAAATAAAAGGCATCAAGATTGGCAAGGAGGAAGTCAAGCTTTCACTTTTTGCAGATGACATGATACTTTACATGGAAAACCCGACAGAATCCACCAAAAGCCTACTAGAACTGATTCATGATTTCAGCAAAGTTGCAGGATACAAAATCAATGTACAGAAACCGGTGGCATTTCTATACACCAACAATGAAGCAGCAGAAAGAGAAATAAAGAAGCTAATCCCTTTCACAATTGCACCAAAAACCATAAAATACCTAGGAATAAACCTAACCAAAGATGTGAAAGACCTCTACACTGAAAACTATAAAAAACTTATGAAGGAAATTGAGGAAGACACAAGGAAATGGAAAAACATCCCATGCTCATGGATTGGAAGAATAAATATCGTCAAAATGGCAATACTACCCAAAGCAATCTACACATTCAATGCAATCCCAATCAAAATTGCACCAGCATTCTTCTCAAAGCTAGAGCAAACAATCCTAAAATTTGTATGGAACCACAAAAGACCTCGAATAGCCAAAATAATACTGAAGAATAAAACCAAGGCGGGAGGCATCACAATCCCAGACTTTAACCTCTACTACAAAGCGGTAGTCATCAAGACTGTATGGTATTGGCACAAAAACAGACACATAGACCAATGGAATAGAATAGAAAACTCAGAAATGGACCCGCAAGTATATGGCCAACTAATCTTTGACAAAGCGGGAAAATGTATCCAATGGAAAAAAGACAGCCTCTTTAACAAATGGTGCTGGGAGAATTGGACAGCAACATGCAAAAGAATGAAACTAGACCACTTTCTTACACCACTCACAAAAATAAATTCTAAATGGATAAAAGATCTGAATGTGAGACAGGAAACCGTCAAAATCCTAGAGGAGAAAACAGGAAAAAGCCTCTTTGACCTAAGACGCACCAATTTCTTACTCGACACGTCTCCAAAGGCAAGAGAATTAAAAGCAAAGATGAACTATTGGGACCTCATCAAGATAAAAAGTTTCTGCACAGCAAAAGAAACAACCAACAAAACGAATAGGCAACCAACGGAATGGGAAAAGATCATCGCAAATGACATATCGGATAAAGGACTAATATCTAAAATTTATAAAGAACTTACCAAACTCCAAACCCGAAAAACAAACAACCCAGTGAAGAAATGGGCGGAAGATATGAATAGACACTTCTCCAAAGGGGACATTCAGATGGCCAACAGACACATGAAACGATGCTCAAAGTCACTCATCATCAGGGAAATACAAATCAAAACCACACTGAGATACCACCTCACACCAGTCAGAGTGGCTAAAATGAACAAATCAGGAAACTATAGATGCTGGCGAGGATGTGGAGAAGTAGGCACCCTCCTACACTGTTGGTGGGAATGCAAACTGGTGCAGCCACTCTGGAAAACGGTGTGGAGGTTCCTCAAAAAAATGAAAATAGAGCTACCCTATGATCCAGCAATAGCCCTGCTAGGAATCTACCCAAGAGACACAGGAATGCTGATGCATAGGAGCACGTGTACCCCAATGTTCATAGCAGCACTTTCGACAATAGCCAAATCATGGAAAGAGACCAAGTGCCCATCAACTGACGAATGGATAAAGAAGTTATGGTACTTATATACAATGGACTACTACGTGGCAATGAGAAAAAATGAAATCTGGCCACGTGTAGCAACATGGATGGAACTGGAGGGTATTATGTTAAGTGAAATAAGTCAGTTAGAAAAAGACAGATACCATATGTTTCCACGAATAGGTGGACTTTGTGAAACTAAGCAAAAACCAGGGAGAGGGGAAGAGGGGAAAGGAAAAAAAGACACAGAGAGGGAGGGAGATAAAACATAAGAGACTCTCAAAGACTAAGAAAAAACTGAGGGTAAAGGGGATGAGGGAGGGGGGAGAGGGGGTGATGGGCATTAAAAAGGGCACATGTTGGGAGGAACACTGGGTGTTATATGTAAACCAATTTGAAAATAAACTATTATAATAAAAAAAAAAGAAAAAAAAAAGAAACTAGTCAGGGTCAAATTTTGTGATTTGAACAGTTAAAAATCATCCAAGTTCAAAATTATGTACAAATTCTTGATAAATGTATTTTTAAAAGTGAAGTAAAGTGCTCTAGTGACTTATAAATAAGCAGCAAAGAAGAGTCAGTGACTTAAAAATGACTGACTGGAATAATCCTTTCCTTGTGCCTGACTCAGTTCTATATAATTCAAATATAACCAAAAACTGGAGGTAAGCATGATTATATACATTACACATTATTTTTAAATTTGAGGAAACCTAGTATCTGCAGGCATGAGTATAATGCTAAGGGTTACATGGGGTGGGTCTGGTTTTTGCAAAGGCATCTACAATATTCCAAAACGTGTCCAGTATAAATTCACACTTGATTTCTTTTGTTACAGAGATTCACCACTCTACTGGTCACTTCAGGAAAGTACAGTCCTGTTTCCCCAGTCCCTCCCAGTACAGATGAGAGAAGGGCTCCTCTGAATGTTCTAAGCCCCATGCTAAAAAGTTTCTGTATGTTTTATGGTTTCTGGATCATTAAAAGGGAGGTAAGCCTCCTGGGATTAACCAAATGTTGGTGTGTGATCATGAGGAGGGAACTAGAACAAGACAGGCTGTCTGTAAATGCCAGCCCTGTCTCCTTCTATGTGCCTGACTAAAGTTGCTCTCACAACATTTATACCCTTCTGCCCCTGGATCCCAGTCTTCTTTCTGAGGATGAAGTATCCTAGCTCTTCATCTTTGTTCTTATCCATGATGCTAAAATAAAATTAAATCCTTATTTTATGTTGTTCCTTCATACTTTTGTTCTCTGGTACCAAGATTCTGGATGTAAAACAAAGCAAAACAAAACAACAAAATTCTCTTCTTTACCACTCAAAAAACTAAGGTCTTTAAAATCAGGAGCCTGTATCTTTAAAACCCCACATGTATTAAAGAGTTTTTAAAACTCAATTGATTCTTTTGTTTCTGAACTCCTTTGTGCCCTACCTTTCCTGGGGTAAATAATTAAGTGCCTTACAAAACTCAAGAGACCCAATGGTATCAAAAGAATCTGGGAGAGTTAACAGAAGTGTAGAGAAGAGGGGCGCCTGGGTGGCTCAGTTGGTCGAGTGTCCGACTTCGGCTCAGGTCATGATCTCGCGGTCCGTGAGTTTGAGCCCCATACCGGGCTCTGTGCTGACAGCTCAGAGCCTGGAGTCTGCTTCGGATTCTGTGTCTCCTTCTCTCTCTGTCCCTGCCCCACTCATGCTCTGTCTCTCTCTGTCTCAAAAATAAATAAACATTAAAATTTTTTAAAAAAAAATAAAAAATAAAAAAAAGAAGTGTAGAGAAGAATATGAATACTGGTTAATGTCATCCAAATGTCATTCCTCCCACAAGACTATCTATTCAAATGGCCCTCTGGGCTGATCTGAATTAGTGATGAAGCTCTGAATCAGTAACAGCCACCTATAAATTTACCAATTGCCGAGGGTTACAAGGTACTAAGTCCGTACCTAATGTTAGTCCTCATTGTACCTGGTGAATATTGGAGCTCATCAAAATATCACTCCAAACTATAACCAGTTGATAGACAGCAACAAGGAAACAATAGCTAAGTCACAAAATTGTTAGAGAACTAGAGCAGAAATATAACAATCTACTTATTAGTGATTTGTCTTATCCAGAACTATCTTCCAATTATTCATCCGTGCTTGTAAACAGATGTTGTCACTACTTAGTTCTTTTTTGTTCCAAATTTTTATAATAAAATTCTAATAACAACTTATCTGAGTGAGCTTTTGCATTTTATAACATAAAAGAGCTTAAATAATTTAGGCTGAGTGTAAATTCATTACTCAAATACAATACCTTTAGTGAAGCTTTTGTTCACATCCCAGGTGACCCACCTAAGGTAGAATGTTAACAGTGGCTCACAATTTGTTCAAGTCTCCCTGTACCCACAACCTCAAAGAGCACAATACTCCTTTTAAAAAGTTCAAAACTTATCAAAACTAAGTAATATATATTTAAAATACTGTGTTTAAAGAATGTGATGAATACCCAATTCAGGATAGCAGACACCTGAAGGTAGAGGAGAGTGGTGGAAGCTTGGAAATGCAATGGAGATGGAGCTTAGGAATAGTAAGCTAATTTTAGAGTTCTCTTCTTGGGTTGGGAGGTGGGTTCTTGGGTGTTCAATATGTAACAAACACACAAAAATAAACCAAACATGAACAAATGATGATAGCGCATCATAAACCACTAATTATGTTTAATCAATTTTGCTCAAGGCTGAGGCTCCATAAAATTAAATGACAAATGGATGGCAAAGTTAGATAAATAAATGGAAACAAAAAAGTAATAAGATACTAGTCTTAATATATTACTTTAAGTGGAATTCAGGTCATAAGTTTTAAAGACGACAAAGAAAGGCATCTTATAATTGTAAATGGTAAAATTTATAATGAAGGTATAATACCTGTGAATATCTATATAATAGAAAACATAGCAAAAACATTCATAAAGCAAATACTATAATTCATAAAAAAAAGAAAAGAAAGAAAAACACTGGTGGTGGGAGACATTGATTCATTTCTCTTGGGCCACAACAGATCAAGAAGACCAAAAAAAATCTCTAAAGATAGCATAACAAAACAGAATACTTAATAAAATAAAGTAAACTAAATATAGTACTAAAGAAAAAGAGAATACATGTATGCAAGGGCTCTCTATTTCTCAAAATAAATAAATGAACATTTTTATAGAACATTTATATAAATATACAACAACAATGTTAGTCACAAAGAAATCTCAACAAACTGCAAACTGTAGAACTAGAATAAATAATATACCATTCTCTAATGAGAATACATCTAGACATCAATAACAAGACCAAGGATGAAAAGATCCTTATCTACTAAAACTTAAAAAAATTTTTTTAATATTTACTTTTATTTTTGAGAGAGAGTGTGTGTTTGTGAGCAGGGGAGGAGCAAAGAGAGAGGGAGATACAGACTCTGAAATGGGCTCCAGGCTCTGAGGTGTTAGCACAGAGCCTGATATGGGACTCAAACTCACAAACTGTGAGATCATGACCCAAGCCGAAGTCAGATGCTTAACCAACTGAGCCCCCCAGGCACCCGTCTGCTAAAAGTTTAAAGGCTTTCGTATACCAGTTGAGTCAAAGAGGGAATACTAACCAAAACTGTAAAATATCTAGAAAACATTCATTAAAAATTATGTATCACAACTCATGAGATGTGACTGGAAAGCAGAAATAATTTAAATATTTTATTTATGTTGCTTAAAATGTGATAAAGGAATCATGACAAACAAAAGAAAGAAATAATGAGGTTAAGAAGAAAATAATAAAGAGCAGATGTCAATAGCATTAATTCAAAACTATCTCTTTGGTAAGAATGACATAGTTAAACTCTGAATTAGCGAAATCAAGAGATGTGGGAAAAGCACAAATAAACAAAATTTGATACAAGCAAGGAAATTAAAGGAATCATAAAAGCTTATTTTGTTCAACTATACATAAATTCAAAACTTGGAATGAAATAGATAATCTTCTAGGCAATGTAAATTACCGAACTAATCTAAAAGCAAGCAAGCATATAAAATGTTGGATTTCCACAGAGGAATTAGGCAAATTTTTACCCAATGGATATTTCATGAAGTGCTATTGAAGATACTTCCATAGGGTGAAAGAATTTCCACCCTGGGTTCTCTAAGAAGCAGATGTGCAAACAAGAGTTGAAGTGCATATGATCCAGTGGAGAACTGCCCATGAGAGGGACAGTGTGATGAAGCAAGACAGGGAGCAGCTTCACTCAAAGCAGATAGGACACCTCTGAAGGTGGCAACAGGAGAAGCAAGAATTGACTAGCAAGGGCCACAGACTCGGGGGCAATTCTGAGTCTCTTGGCCAGGTCAGTGGTAAATCAGACATACATTGCTCTCACTGGAGTCACATATCTGTCAGAAATGGCCAATTTCTATCATACCTGCCACCTGCTCAGAAACATTTTTTTCCAGAAATTAACTTCAATCTAGCCTACATCATTACTCTTCCTGTCTTTACTAGATCATCCTCATCAGCATACAAACATGTTGTATTATCTCTCGTCTTCTAAAAATGTTTCCTGATCCTCTCTCCCAGAATAGCCACTACCTCATTTCTGTGCCGACTTTGGCAGCAAAACTTCTTCCTAAAAGTTGCCTATGCCTACTGTACTTGTCTCTCCTCCAATTTTCTCTCAAAACCATTTGATTTTGTGCCTCCATCAGTCCAATAAAAACCTCTTAGTCAAGTTCACCAGGGACTTCCAGGATCTCCAAAGCCAATGGTCAATCTCAGCCTTCGTCTTATGTGACCTGTCTACAGAGATGCCTTCTTCTCCTTCCTCTTATTCATGTATATATATTATATATATGTGTGTATATGATATATATACATATATATGTATACATATATATATTAAAGCAACATTTGTATAGATCTATAGCTACAGAATAGTAGTCATTTCATACTGTTCAACCGTGTGTATATATGTGTATATATACACACATATTTCTGTGTATGTGTGTGGGTATGTGTTTTTGTATAGTTGCAAAAAAGAAGTGTGCTAAATGATATTTAACATGTCTTTAATGTTCTTTTTGACTCTGGGATGTATCCCACAAGGGGGAATATTCAGTCAAAATGCTATGTTTCATAGCTACTTGAAATGATTCCTCCCTATGGTTATGCCACCAACTTGATACACAGGTCATCTGTTTCAGCTTCTTCTCTCTCTAGAAAAAAAAATATATATATATATTTATATTTATATGTTTATATTATAAATATAATTATATAAATATATATTTATATTATTTTAGATAAATTATAAATATATATTGCAAATATATATATGTATATTTAATTTAGACAGTTCCTAAATCAAAGTTATAAAATGTAGCACATTCAGAAAGGCCCCGTTTCCACTGCAGTCTCCTTGTATAGCAGTCATATTTGTTCTTTTCCTGTTTGCTCCATCTCTCCAACCTGCTATAGAACATTGTATAGATGTTCCACGTTTATTCAAAAAGCACATATTTGATGGACTTTTACATGATTTTGATCTTTTTCTCTTACAGAGAATGCTACAACCTTGTGCTAGGGTAACCAGTCCTCCCAGTTTGCCTAGAACCGACGAGTTTCCTGAAAAGGTGAGACTTTCAGGGCTAACACCAGGAAACTCCTGAGCAAATCAGGACAAGTTAGCCACCCTACCTATGCACACGTCTTTTCAGAATGGATTGATATCCTATGAGTTTTTTTTTAATCTAAGTACATGGTAAGTCTTTCTATGTGTTCATATACACTTTTTTGTCCTTCAAGTGCACTTTAAGCTTACTTTCTCACATTGCTCTTAAACATTTTATATTAGGTTTAATTCTTAGGTTATTTTTCTTTTTTGACACTATTGTAGATGAGATCTTTTCTAGCATTATGTTTTTAATTGATTGTTGTTTTCATACATCCTATAAAAGCCATTGATTTCTATAAATTTAATTTTACTTCGCACCTGCAAGTGCTGACCAAGCATCCAGTCATCCTTTCCTTGTGAGATTACTTTCCCCCAGGGCATCCTTGGAATTCCTTACTAGATCCCCTCTGTCTGGACTTCTAATTAGCAAAGAGAAACAGAGTGGTAAGGTTTCCAAGTGACACATGTCACTTCTGCTCAGATTCTATTAGCTGTAATTCAGCTAGTGCCCCCCCGCACCACCTAACTGCAAGGATACTGGGAAATAAAGCCTTCATTTATACCTGGGATGGAGAGGAGAATAGATCTCTACCTCAACAGTCTGCTGGAATACAAGCATCACAAGAGCATATAGTTTTGCATTTTTGGTTCTTTAAAGAATCTTTAACACCTTGAACAGGACCTAGTGTACAGTAGGTGCTCAAGAAAGACGTGTTGACTAAGTAATGATTATGCCCTTAACATGAAAACTTTTATCTCTCAGCCCACTGTGCTAAGCAGTGAGGAAATACTAAAGGAATTCACATTAAATTCAGGATCAAGGTAGAGATAACTCTCATCTTTTTTATTGAACACTCTGTGGGAGTTATTCACCAATGCAATTAAACAAGAGAAAGTAAAATTGAGATAAAATTACCACTATTTTCAGATGATACGATATCCTATCATCTGGAAACTTCCAGAGAAGTCATTTTAAAACTAGGCAAGTATTAAGCAGATCCAGTAGGATTATTTTGGGGAGTGGGGAATAAGACAACTTTTAAAGTTAAAAGAATATATGGAAGAACTGTTCCTACCAGACATGTAACAAAAAGACTCAGTAATTTAAACTATGCAGCTTGATCGTAGGAAAAGAGAGACTGAATTAAAAAAAATGTGAAATAGACATGATCCATAGAGAACTTTAGAATATGAATAGTGGCATCATAAAACAACTATGAAAAAGTAAAATATTCAAAAATAGTGTTGGGGAAACTGGGTAGGAATCTGGTGAAACAAAGTTGCAGCTACAATTTGTACTTTGCATAAGGGTTAATTGCAAGCATATCAAAATTTAAATGTGCAAAATACAACAGCATAAAAGTAACAAAAGGAAACACAAGATAGTCCTTCATTGAACCACTATATATTGAAAGATTTTCTAAGTGTCAGATAACAGAAATTATGGCTATATTTCACATAATCAAAATAAAAAATTCCACCTCACCAAAAAAAACCAATGGATGAATTTAAAATGTGCCCTATTTTTAAATAGTCACACTCTGAGATAGTGGGAACCAGGACTTCAACGTGTGAATTGTGAGGGAACACAATTCAGCCCATATGACAAAGAAAAGGTTAATCTCCCCAGTATATAAACAACCCTCCCAGGAATCCGCAGAGCGTTCTCTTTTCCCTCCCCCTTATGTGGTCTAGGATAATCATTGCCGAATCATTCCCTCAGACCAAATCCACCTGGGGCCTGGTTTTGTAAATAACATTTCTTTAGAACACAGCTGCATCTACTTGTTTATATATGGTCTAGAGCGGAGTAGTTAAGATGAGACCTTATGGCCCTCAATGCCTAAAATATTTATTATTCAGCCCTTTATAGAAAATGTTTGCCAACCTATAGTCTAGGGCACAGTAAGACTGGAGGTTAGGGAACATATAGACTACTAGGGGAATACAAGCTTCAGAGATGAGCCAGGTTGTGTTATGCATAGGGTGAACATGCATCCCAGTGTGCCTGGGACAGTGCCAACTTAAACCTATTAGTTCAGCATACTTACAGACAGCATATATCTTTTCCCCTCAAAAGTGACGTGGATTGAACATGATATGGTCACTGTTTGGGTTGAATTTTGACCCCTAAAAAGATACGGTAAAGTCCTAACTGCTGGTACCTTTGAATGTGATCTTAGCTGGAAATAAGGTCTTTGTAAGGGTACTGAAGTTAAGACGATGTCATTAGAGAATGCCCTAGGCCAATATGACTGTGCCCTTAGAAAAAAGGAAAATTTGGGCACAGACGCACACAGACAGGAAAACACCATGTGAAGACACGGAGACACAGACATGGAAGGAAGATGGCCATGTAACGACAGACACAGAGATTGGAGTGGTGCCTATACAAGCTAAGGGATACCAAGGATTGCCAGCAACCACCAGAAGCTAGAAGAGGCAAGGAAGGATTCTCCCCTATGGGTTTCACAGAAAGCATAGCCGTCCTGATAACTGTGAGAGAATAAATTTCTGTTGTTTTAAACTACCCGGTTTGTGGTACTTTGTCACAGCAGCCCCAGGAAATTAATAGTCACCCCAATTAATGAGGACCTTGAATCTGAGGAAAATAAGTTAACGTTCAGGGATCATTATTAGTTAGAATATTCTGGATTAAAACGTGCAGAGCTAGAGGTGAGGACACCAGTTAAGAGGCTATAAAAATAGGAGACATCAGATTTAATTGGGGCCTTGTTGCAAACAGACTCAAGCCCATTTAGTGTGTAGTTTTTTTCTTTTTTATTGTTAGGTAGTTTGCCAGTGATGAGCAGCCTCCGTATACCACTGGATGTTTTTTAAAAAAATGATTTCATATTATTCTCTTTTCAATTCTTTTTTTTAATGTTTATTTATTTTTGAGAGAGAGGTGGAGTGTGAGAGGGGGAGGGGCAGAGAAAGGGGGAGAGAGAGGATCTGAAGCAGGCTCCAGTCTCTGAGCTGTCAGCACAGAGCCCGACATGGGGCTCAAACCCACGAACCGCGAGATCATGACTTGAGCCGAAGTCAGATGCTTAACCCACTGAGCTACCCAGGCAGTCCTAAATTCTTAATATCAACCTCTGGACAATAGGTGAAATCTGAAGTCTGTTAAAAATGGAAGTTTGTGCAAAAGAAGACTGATGTCAATTCTTTGGCACAAGCTTGTCTCACTTCCAGGTGGTATATTACAATTAAAGTCTCCAACCAGATACTGCCAAAGAAGCAAACATTTAGTAACAAGCAAACACGGCATATCCTTATAAGTCCATGAAACAGCTACCGCTTTTATAAGAAGTCTGCATGAAAGATTCGCTCGAGGCACGTGAACTACATTTTTGTGACCAGGTTCAGCTAATTTTAGGAGTGACACCACAGAATCTTTGTAAAAGGAAGCACACTTGGCTAATAGAACCTTCAGTGAAGATGGCCACTCAGAGGGTTTCACCTGCTCTTGCAGGGCCAGAGTTAACTGTTCATTTTTTTCTAACCACTGTCCACGTATTGAAATATCATTAATTTCACCAATGCAAAATAATTTCTAGTAGCTGATATATAAAGTATTAAACCTTCTTGTGCTGCTCTGATGTGAGACAATTGAAGCCAAAACAGGATAGCATACTTTAAAGAGACCGGTCCATTGCTAATAAACCACACCTGAAGTATGAATGCTTAATTAGGGCGCTTCAAAGTTAAGCAATAGTATAGGATTAAATATCACTTTCAATGCCAAGACATTCAAAAGGAAACTAGAGACTATATGGCAGGTCTGTACTAAGGGTGTAAGAAAGTGGCTTTATCTACCTGACCTCAATTCTCTGAAAACGGAGCGAAGAAATAGGCTTTAACTGAGATTTCATTGATCTAGGTAAAACTCAAAGCCTGATCGCCTCCGATGTTTGCTACCATTATGATAAGCATCTGTCTGAGTGTGTGCATGAGATCCTACCTGAAAGTCAGGGCTCAGTGTCCTGTGGAGCAGCCTTCCAGTCTCAACACGAGTGTATTGATAACTGTTGGGAGAGGTCATCAAGAGGATATGACTGCCGTTTGATGTGAGCTGGACCTGGGCAGTGAGAGGTGCTTCCCTCCCTCTGCCGTATTTGGAATGTGCTTCCATTTGCCTTCCCCCCACCTACACGCCAGGAATGGTCTGCCTGTTTCTCTGGTCTCTTTCTGCACTCTGTGTAGGGCAGCTGTTGCAGATTATACCTAGAAGGCTCCCCCAGTTGTGAACTAACAGTGATGTGCGTGCAAGAAGTATTTTTGTATATTTTGAAATTATTGTTACCGATTTCTGTCCTCTGCATTTTTGCTACAAAAGTTAGATATATTTGTTTGCATTGGTATTCTTTGTGATCATATTTATCGAAATAACTATTTTGAACTTTCTCCTGGCTTCTACTATTGAAGATAGGAATCTTTGAAAATATATAAAAATTCTATTTCATACCAGACATAACTTGAGATGTGATCATTTTATTAATTTATCTCTTCTACTAGAGCATGCTGTGAAATTTTCACACTCCATTTAATTTCCATAGGCATCTGTTTGCATGTAAATAACTCCCAAGATACCTAGCTTTCTTTGATGATTTATCCCAATTTGAAACTAATTATTATACATCCTTAATTGCGAGACTTAGTTACATGAAAAAAATAGTTTGCCTGATTTTACTTCAAGATTTGTATCACCTGTAGTTCAACAGCAAGTAATAACCTATATCAGTTTTGATGAAACAGAGTGATTATTACTGCCTATCAGCTTAGTAGACTGAATTTGAGAAATATCTTTAGATTTGAGGTATTTAGTTTTAATTTGGGGATTGTAGGTGGGACTGAGTTACAGCAAAAATTCTATGAGAATGATTTTAAGTTCCAGAAGGCAGAGCTCTATTTCCAGGAGACAAGAAATTATACATTTAGCATGATGGACTCAGGGAGAGGGGAAGAGATGTTGAAGAGGCAATGGAGTATAATAGAAAAAAAAAAAACTAAGAATTTTGAGTGAGAATTGGAAGACCATTGCTGTTATTTATTAACTGTTTAACCTTAGGCAATCCACTTAGCTATGAGACAGCATCCTTTTCTTTAGGGGTAGGGTAATTATACCTTACCATGCTCACAGAATTGTTGTGAAGTTCAATGAGATAACATATGTAATATCAGTTCCATTTCCTCTTTGCTGTTTCCTCCATATTTTGAGCTCAACCTTTGACTCTTCCATTGATTACTCTGTTATTCTCCTTTCTTATTTTGCAGGAAAGAGAAGTAGGAGGTTAATACTCATTCTCTCTCTCATTCTTTCCTTCTCTGTCTCTCTCTCTCTTTCACACACACACCCACACCCACACATACACATGCACACATGAAAACAAGGGCCGATAATAAATTATGACCATCTTCCCTCAAGTATATGTACATTTTAAAATATTTTGCTTAGGGTGCGTCAGTCAGTTGAGCATCTGACTCTTGCTGTTGGCTCAGGTCATGATCTCACAGTTTGTGGGATCAAGCCCCGCATCACCCTCTGCGCTATTAGATCAGAGCTTAGATTCTCTCTCTCTCTCTCTCTCTCTCTCTCTCTCTCTGCCCTCCCCGCACTTGCACGGTCTCTCTGTCACTCTCAGTCTCTGTCAAAATAAATAAATAACATTTAAAAATTATAAAATTAAATGAACTAAAATAAAATATTTTGCTTAAACTGGGTAAGTCTGTAGTGACAGATTCCTCAAATTCCACCAAGAAGAGAGATGGTTCTTTGAGGACAAGTTTCTGCCTCAAATCACACCACAAAAGAAATCATGAACCCAAAAGCTTTGTTCTCAATTCTAGCATAATAGAAACCAGCCATTTTAATTCTCAATTATTTATTTATGTATTTATTTTTTTAATTATTTAAGTTTATTTATCTTGAGAGAGAGAGAATGAGAATGAGCAGGGGAGGGGCAGAGAGATACGGAAAGAGAGAGAATCCCAAGCAGGCTCCACACTGTCATTGCAGAGCCCAAAGCAGGGCCCAAACTCACAAATAATGAGACCATGCCCCAAGCCAAAGTCAGATGCCTAACCGATGGACCACCCAGACACCCCGATTTATTTAATTTAAAGCAATATTCAAAAAATATTTAAGAAAAAATTACTTGTATCTAGTATTCTAGGTTTTGGCAAAATTTTTCTGTTAAGCACCATATAATAAGTACTTCAGCTTTTGTGGACTATAACATCTCTACTGAGCATTGTAGCTCCAAAGCAGCCATAGACAATATGTAAATGAATGGACTTAGCTGTGTTCTGTTAAAAGTTTACATACATACAAAAACATGGAGAGCCTGGGTGGCTCAGTCAGTTAAGCATCTGACTCCTAATTTCAGCTCAGGTCATGATCTCATGGTTCGTATGATTGAGCCCAGTAACAGGCTCTGTGCTGATAGCTCAGAGCCTGCTTGGTATTCTCTCTCTCTCTCTCTCTCTCTCTCTCTGCTACTCCCTTCCTCTCTCTCTGAAAAATAAATAAACTTGTCTTTTAAAAAAATTACTTACAAAAACAGGCTATGAGTGAATTTGGCCTCTAGGTCATAGCTTTCTGGCACATATAGTATTCCATCCACGCCTACATCCTTCCCTCTTTTCTTCATCACACAAAAAGTAAGTTTCACAGGAGAAGAAATATTGAACACCGTAACTTTATCTTTAGTTCCCAGTTTGCGTTTGTCCCCAAGTAGTGTGCAGAATTTTCTTTGCCTTGTGTTCCATGCGCTCAGCCCCTAAGGCAAGCTTGATGCTCATGAGCTGTCCTAAAACCAACTAAAATAATGATCAGGGACAAATAGGAACAAATCTCTTTCTCTAACTTTGTTTAGTGAAAGCTGAGGATCTTAGATGCATGAGTGGGGAACACTTGTAAACCCTGCTTGGAAATCTGATAGTTCCTTTCTTTCTCGGGCTAAAATGAAGGGTACCAAGGATGTGTGCTTCCTGTACGTTTGAAATCTTGGAGTTCAGTGCACCAGCACGTACTGAGAACCAACTGCCTGCAGAACTGTATGGGAATGCAAAATTAGAGGCACATTCCCTGAAGGATCCAACAGTCTACTTGGGGAAACAGAGCACATACACATAAGAAAAATACTAAACAACACTTACAAAGCCAAATGTCAGAGAGGTACATCTTTATAAAGTAGAGGCTGACAGCATCGATGCTTAAAGGCGACTCTATAGAGGAAGGATCAGAGTTAGGTAAAAGATTCTAGAGGAAACAAGGTGGAATGATGTTTCCGCCCCTCCCCTCCCCTAATTCCTCCCAAAACAGAAGAGAAAAATCTTTCAGGAGAAAGGAACTCCCATTTCTTTTGCTAACAATGCTTTCCTTAAGTCCAAGGGTGGTAAGTACCCTGAACTGCTGAAAAAGAGTTGAAGCACCAGGATCAATAGTAACATCTTACTTACAAACAGGTTTATTTTAAAATTTGATATATGATTCAGTTGGATCAAAAATTGATTGACTGGTCAACACACAAATCCTATTTAATCTCTGAGTCCCACAAATCCCATTTGTTGACACTCGGTGTGCCTTTCAACATCTACATGAAATTATAAAATTCTACAAATTGTATTTGGAATACAACTTGAAACGTTTCCTTCACACTATGAGTTTTTTTATGTTTATTTATTTAGAGAGAACACAAGAGTGCAAGCAGGGGAGGGTCAGAAAGAGAATCACAAGCAGGCTCTGTGCTGTTGGCGCAGAGCCCACCATGGGACTCAGTCTCACAGACCATAAGATCATGACCTGAGACAAAATCCTGAGTCTGAGGCTTAACTGACTGAGCCACCCAGATGCCCTGATGCTGTGAGTTTTTAATGTTACATTGAACTGAATGAATGTAAATATAAACTTCTCATATGTAAACATTGCACAGAAAATATATTGAGGAATACAAACATTCTATGAACTTTGGATATTAAAACTTCATATTTTACCAGCTTTTCTTTTATATTGAACAATAGTCATTTTCTTAAACTTTTCCCAGCCCCCAGATTTGACTATGCCATCTGTTTTGGAGGGTTTTCTGCCAGAAACCTGCCTGGCGTAGAATGCCATTTAATATCCAGGTTATGTGGATGGGTTAAATTCTTGCAAGGCCTTCCCCATCCTTGCATCAAAGGGGTAGAAGAATCAAACAAGGTCTTGGGCCTTTGGAATGTTCCCAAAGCTTGATGCTAAAATTGTCCTCCCTCCAACCAGTAATTGATAGCATTTTCTATTCCTGATGCTGACCATAAATTTATTGGAACTCTCTCTCTAGATTGTTGTGCCTTCCTCCTGTGAAGTTTACATGTAAGACGTGGTAGGAATACCCAAAAGAACTGAGATTTGAGACTTAATTGAGTTTACAGGACAGCTTGTCTGAACTATTTTTGTGCCTGCTGACTAAGAATATATGCTTGCAAATTTTTGATGTCTGTTGAATTCATCAATTCATCTTCAAACTTTAAAAAAATGTATTGTGGTTAAATATACAAAACATAAAACCTAACATTTTTAATTGTACAATTCAGTGGCATTAATTATTTTCACATTGTTGTGCAACCATCACCACTATTTCCAGAACTTTTTCATTATCCAAAACAGAAACTGTATACCCATTAAATAATAACCCCTCATTTCTCCTTCTCCCTTCCTTGGTACCTTGCATTCTACTTCCTGTCTTTATGAATTTTGTCTTCTAGGTATCTCCTGTAAGTTGAATCATACAATATTTGTCCTCTATGTCTTATTCCCCTCAGCATACTCTTTTCAAGGTTTATCCTTGTTGTAGCATGCATAAGAATCCCATTTCTTTTTATGGCTAAATAATATTCCATCGTTTTTATATAGCCCAGTTCACTTGTCCATTCATCTGCTGATGGACACTTGGGTTGTTTCTACTTTTGGCTCTTGTAAAAATGCTGCAGTGAACATCAGAGTACAAGTGTCAAACTTGATTTTTTAGAAAATACCCTGATAGTGACATGGTGGGGGAATAGCCTCTTGCCTTCACCACCACCCCTTAACTAATAGCAGTCACGAATATCTACCCTAAATTTTGCTTAAAGTTGAGTATGACCAAATGAACTTTGGTCAGGTCGTAATACTCAGTTTCCTCGTCTGTAAAATGGTGATACTAATAGTATCCTCCTTATAGGTTATTAGGAGGATTAAATGAGTTAATTCCTATAAAGTACTGTGAAATGTAAGCATTAAACAAATATAGCTCATACTATTATCACTATCATCATCCTTCATCTTTTAGGGACACATTATCTTGCGGCTACTGTAATTATAATCTATCACCCCAGTTTAACATTCTACCCAGGTCTGCCCTAAGCGCTAACATGTTCTTGTTCCAAAGTCACCCACCTCCTCTATCAAAATTCTCCTCCCATGAGGCTGATCTTATCAAGATGAGATTGACCCATTTAACACTGATATGTAAATTACTGGCAGACACTAACCATAGACATCCTTATGATTCATACCTTCTTGCATTTCAGACTTACAGACTTGTGAAACTACAGAAAGTTGCAAGGACTCCAACAGTTACTATAATGCTTCCCTTTGCCATATTCTCAGTAATGACAATCCAGCTCAAAACTCATAGCATCCCCTCAACAAACAGAATTTTAAAGACAGTTATAGTTTCTAGTGGCCAGGGGAATCATAAACTTCTAAACCAAAGCAAAAAAGAAATGTAACTAAAGATTATGTTTTAGAATGTAATTTAATATTTAATAACCGTTCACAAATAATATAGGAATAAAATATAAGGTTAACATAATTATTTTTCTTATGAGGGATGAGATATATTTTATTGTTCTGTTTAGGTTTAACAATCAATGTAAAAATTGTAACTATAATGTATCAATGTTATTATATTTAAAAACTAGCTGGGCTTTGCTCTGAGAAAGACTAATATCCATAAATAAATTTTAAAAACACCAAGCACACAAGAATAATAATTTTAAAAACCCCTTGAAATACATAAATTAGATAACTATTAAAAACTCCACAAAATGATTTCACCAGTGGCTTCCTTAAATAATATGCTTGCTTGGTGCATTTTAAGAAGATTTGTTTCTTACTAAAATCTGATTAATGTTTATTGCATCAAATGAGATTCAGTTATCTATATCTTTTTATATATAATTTAAATTTGGCCCAATAAATCCTTTTTTCCTACTCTGTGGACACTATAAGGCAATTGATATGAAAGTTGTGAGTATGATTATCTTCAATTATTTCTAATAGAATTATCAATTAGTCTATTAACAATTCTGTGCTCGATTCTTTCAAGGGGTTGGGGATGAGGATGAATGCAGCTAAAGTAATGGTGTTTGGGGCCCTAAATCAGGAGACCTGGGTTCTAAGGCTTACTCAACAACTAAGTAGCAGTTCAAACTTTGGAGGAACGTGGTTTCTGTAAAAATGACTCATTTGGATAACCACTAATGGCCCTTATTGTTAATAAAACCTACATAAAACAATCAACTTGAATCCTGTATGGTGGGCAATGGGCTAGGGAATTGAGACGAGCATTTGTAAAACAAAAACAAAAACAAAAACCTGTGGTCCTGACCACAAGAAGCACTGATTTAGTAGGTAGCATATACTGTCACCCATTGGCCTCTCCCCTCAGGCCTTCCCATTGAGGTGCACCCAGGCCTGACTTCCAACTGCCAGCATGTGCATCTCCTTGCCTGAGGGCTTGCTTGTCTACTAGAGTCCACTTAGTTCTTCACAACAGTAGGCTAGAAACACTAGAGAATTAGCATACATCCTGACTCTTCAACTCATAACTGATTAAAGTTAGTATATAAATTTTCTAGCTCTCCTACCTCTTACATGGATTAACCACCCCTTGCCCCTGACCTGGGCTAACACCTAAGCTCACTGTACATTGGTTCACAGAATTCTCCAACTTAACTTCCACTGTTTCCTGGGGACACCTAACAGATATACTACATGCAGTCGAACCCTTAGTTCAAGTCTGCTTCTGAGGAGACCAAAACTATGTGATAACTGTGTATATGACCGTGGCCTTACCCCTTCTCTATCCCAAAAACTTAACTGTAAACTTTCCCTTTCCAGGCCCCATTCTATGGGGCTCCTTGGCCCACTCTGTCTTCAGAACTGCTGCTAGGTCCAGGCAAGACAACTATACTATTATTACCATCTTTCAGGTGAATTATATATATATATGTATATATATATATATATATATATATATATATATATAATTTATATAGTATATATTTATCTCTCTCCTCTCTCTCTCCCTCTCTCTCTATCAAAGGTGTGCAAGCCTTAAATTCTGAAACTGTATCATTTTCTCTCTACTTCTAGTGCCTAACATTGTATCTGGAACATACAGAATTTCATTATATGACCTCTACTACTTGGAGGACTTTCCCTTTCCCCGTTCTTTTAAGTGGTCCCCTATATTTATGATTAAATATTCAGTCTGCTGTCTCCTTAGTGAAATTCCCCCCACTGCTGCTACACACTGAAGGACACACTCCCTCCCACATGATGCTGTGAAGACACTGAGAATATCCACTTCTTGAATATCACATCACATTGTCAGGTGATGGCTTTCCTCCTTGCCCCTTTTCTATATTAACTTATCTATTTTTCTATAAATTTCTTGAATGAAGGGATTTGGCTGTACTTCTTTTTGTTTAAACTCACCCCTAGCACGATGTCTTACACATAAAAAAAACATTATTGAATATATAGAACAGAAGGTCACCATTGGTTTCATTGGGAGTTCATACCTCCTGTGACTCCCACATTACATAACTTTGTGCAACCACCATTAGGGACCAAAGAAATAATATCCACAAAACAAAAATATGTACAATGGCTGTAATCTGTACTTTTAGGGGAAAAATACCTTTTCTTTGATCTGATCTTTGAAATGTTACAGACCAACAGCTCTCTGTAATTAACCAGATAACCTGGTGTTGAACTATGAGATGCTATGATTACTATAAATCAAATATATTTATTCCCATATTATTTTAGAGAAACTTAGGTATATGAAACCAGAAAGAGTTGGTGACCACGAGTTTTGACTCTTTAGCCCAGTCTCTTTGGTCATATCATAATGTCTTTCCATATATCTCCCTCTATACATGGAATTTTTAAGACTGTCTCCATAAAATATTCATAAATAATATAAAGCAAGTCAGAAATTTGTCTTGAAATAACTGACGACTCATCTCTTCAAATTTTGCAAGGACATATTTATACTTGGCACATACTATAAATAACAGCTGGTAAGTTTGCCACAACCATTTTTCACTCACTTCTGTTTTCTCCCACATTTATTCTTCTGCCCATATTCAGTCTCATTTAAACTCAAGTGCCAGTTTAGAGTTTGCACTGGGTTGTGCCTATTGACTTGGTCTGTGTTTGAAATCCTCTTTCTCACACATTATAAAAGGAGCTGTATTTGGCTACTTTCACAAAATTATTATTTTATAAGAACGTACATGCTTATAGACAAAAAGCATGAGACTGATTTTAAACAAAACTACCAAAAAAAAAAAAAGAAACTCTATATCAAGAGTTTACAATAAACCAAAGGAATGGATTTGGGACTTGTAGACCTCGAAAGAAGGGAAGGTCTAGTTTTTGCAAAGAATATCCAGAATAACCACGAAGTCTATAGAGATGAACAAACAAAAAATCTTTCACATGCTTTGGAAACTTGTAACTTTGTGAAATGGACAAAATATGTAAAATTGAATATGAGAACATGGAATCTGGGAGGCGTGTATCACATCAAAGTGGTATGAACTAAAGAGTAGAGAAGTGAAGGAAAAGTTAGCGTAAATTCTGATAGGGAGCCTCTGGGAAATTCCATGACATTTAAGTTGGATGCAAAGGCATCCCAGGGGGCAGTAAAATTCTGTTATGCAACAGAGGCATGAAAGTTATAGAAACCAGGAGTCATGGCTTATTCATTTTAGTCCTCTCCTTCTGTTTCCCCCACCCCATGTCCATTCCCAGCCAGGTAGCTCTGGACACTATTTCTCTAATGTTTGCAGTATGTGCTGTGGATTATTTCATTCTGGTTATAATCACATGATATACCTTATCTTTGGGTCTACCTTACATCTCCATGAGGACAGGAACCATGTCTTTTTATTTTGTATACCCAAAACCTATCCTAAGACAAACAATAAATAAATATTACAATAAGAGCTGAAATGTTTCGTTAATGTGAAGAAATGATTTGAGACATAGAATTAAAATTCGATGACATAAATCTGGAAGTCTTTGGATACTAGCCTAAGATTGACTGTTTTCTAAAAACAACAGAAAGATATGCTAATAATATCTTCTATTGATGTACCAGGACTTTTACATAAATTCTCTTATTCCTTCATCACAACCACCTTGTTAGGGTGAGCATTATTATCTCCATTTAGCAGATTATGAAACCAAGGTCAGAGATGTTAGACCTGGCAACTTGTCCAAAGTCACTGAGAACTTAGTAAGTGACATGCACTGTTGTAGATGCTGCAGAGAAACTAACCGCTAAGACAGACCAAGTCATCGCACTCTCTGAGCTTATGTTCTAGTTGAATGAGACTGATTTTAAACAAAACTACCAAAAAAAAAAAAAAAAGAAAATTGGCACATAGTTATCAATGGCCTAAAGGAGACTAAAATGAGTCAATATACTAGGGAGTGAGTGGGGGTGATGCAGAAGTCTACCTTACTAAATGGATAATGATATTCCTAATGTAACGCTCTGATCTTATGTTATTCAGAAGATGGAAGTAATCAAGTACGAGTTTTGGAAGGATAGCTAGGGGTTATGTGGAGGATTATTAGCAACAGTATAGGTTCGGAGAGAATAAATGATCTCCCAAAATGAGCTTTGGAAGGTAAATGAGGAGAACCAATAGTTGTAAGAGAAACCACTGATGTGTTCTATAGAGTTAAACTGACATGGCATAAAGAATATGGAGAAAGGTGGAGGCAATGATCATGATGATAATCATTATGATGATTGATGATAATAGCAGTGACATGTCCTGAACATTTGCTTAACGCATGTCCAATGTTATACAGTTTTCTTTGATGGAAAGTAATTTTTAACGACTGTAAGAATGTTTTGCAAAATATGGGACTCTCACAACAAGGTATCCAAGAAGATTTGAGGTGGTATTTAAGGTAATTTAAATTGCAATGGAAAAGGCATGAAAGAATATAACTATCACATAGGAAAAATGCTATTTCCATTTAAATCTCTTTCAATCCCTCTAATTATGTCAAGAAGAAATTCTCAATTTGAGCTATTTGAGCTATTTTGACTTAACACCTCTCTAACATTTGCTAATCTCCTTTTTTAAACAAAGAGTGAGCAGGCCTTATGTTCAGAGACTTCAGCAGCCAGCAGTATCTAGCCGAAATTTAAAAGTTTATTTTCATTGTATTTATTTTTACAGTTACCTTATATTTATGGTCAGTGGTACTAGTTTGCCATTTATGGTAGTGATATACTTAACTTTTATAATAAATTTAAATAAATAGAAGAATGAGAGGATTTAAAGAAAAATATTAAGGAGATAGCAATGGAGTTAATTTGAGTATGTAGCAAAAATATTGAAAGTGATAGAAGACTAGAGTTTGACAATACTATAGTAAGCTATAAAAGCCACCTGAAACTGGCTGAAAGCTCAGATATTCTGAGCCACACTTAGTGAAAAGAGTGTGGGGTCACTTAGGAATTCCCCAAAGATTGAATCTCTGGATGAGTTAGTGTTTCACAGACTATGATAGACTCTGCTTTATGCATATTGAATTTTAGATGACATTAAGATATTCTCAAGAAATCTGGCACTCGGAGCTACTTTCAAGACTAAACCCTGAACCTAGGTCTGGGCTAGGCTTAAAGGTTTGCAAGTCTCATTAGTTCTCTATTGCTGTCTAAGAAATTTCTGTAAACTTAGTAGTTTGAAATAGCGCAAACATATTATCTCACAGTTCTGAACATCAGAAGTCTAGGTAGACTTTTCTGCAGGAGGTATCAGAAGGCTGAAATCACAGCTGGGCTCTTTTCTGGAGGTTCTGGGCAAGAATCTGCTTCCAGCAGTCCCTTGAGGTTATGAGACTGAAGTTCTGGTTTTCTTGTTGGCTGTTGGCTGGGAGTTGCTCTCAGCAACAAAAGGCCACTGTCAGCCCTTGCCCTCTGGCACCTCCATATCAAAGCCAACAACAGAGAACCACCCTCACAGGAATCTCTCCCACATTTTCAATCTCTCTAACTTCTTTACTGCTGTCAACCACAGAAAACTTTGCTTTCAAAAGGCTAGAATAGATCCCTAGTTAGGCCCACCCAGATACTCCCTGTATTTTTAGGTCAACTCATTAATAACTTTAATCGTATCTACACAATTCCTTTTGACACATAACCTAATATAATCAGAGGAGTAACATGATGAAAGGGAGCAGAGATGAGGAAAGCCATTTTATAATTCTGATTACCATGGAAGTCATCTATATAAAAATGCCTCCATGTATCCATTTATTAATTCAGCAAACATTTGCTGAGTATCTGTTATACTATCAAGCACTTTGGTTGTCATTTGTGTATTTAACCACAGAATAATGTTTCTCATACCTGTGATATGGACTATAACATTCAAACAAACACTCTTTGCCATGGGGATATGAGTGGGGCACTGAGAGTCTGTTATTATATATCCCCTGCACCACTCAGATCCACTTGTGCCCACATCCAGTTTATTCTGTCCTGGCACTGCTTCTTCAAGATGGTGTTCAGGCATCATTTCTTATAGAAATTTAAAAGTAAAGTTTTTCAATAGGAGCATCACACTCTTATAGTTGATCTTGAAGCCAGAATTAGATTTATCATCTCCTTCTTCTCTCAACATTCTGGGTTCACATTACACTGACCAGCACAAGTACTGGTCTACATCTCCTGCCCTGTAGAATCTAGGGTCCTGGTTACCTTGTCCCTTTTAGGCCATGGTTTAGGCAACTGTCTGTTCACGATTATCACCAGGCAGGGAAATGTCAACAGGCACCCTAGGAGTCTCCTTAGCTCTGTGAAAACTTCTCTCCGTTTCCATTATGTAGCAACAAGTCTATCTGCTCATGCTCTTCAGGGTGAATCACTTATGGCCATATAGTAAATCTTCTCTTTCCTGAGGATTGACTGGCATGAAGAATTCAAATTGTCAGTCAATATCTTTGACTTAAGCTCTAGTGGATTTTACTGTGTCCCCTGATAGATTTGATACCTACACCCAGGAAGTATGATTTCTAGTTCATTCAACCTAAATTTGGAAAAATTGGAAGCACAAATTCCCTAAGGTGTCCCTGGGAGTAATAACGAGAAACTTAACTCCTACTTCCACTTTTTTGTTATGAAATCTGTATATTCTACCTATGGAAAATACAGTACCATACATAAGGGCTGTAGATTCACACATATAGATTGAATCTTGAACAGTGTCCCAAATCTATTGGCTATTATCCATAAGCTCCACTTTTGCCATTTCAACACGAAAATAGACCCAGTAATTTGGTATATAGTACAACCAAAGAATCACATGGACCTATGCACATACCTCCCAATTTCACCAGAAGGTGGATCCCAGGGTCTGAGGCTGTGTTACAGGGCACTCTCTAATGGTAGATCAGATACTCTGTTAGCCCTCAGAAATTAGCGTTGACCATACCACTGCAGAGAGGAAAGCTAAACCCTTATCAGGAATATATATAAACCCCAGTAAGAATCCATTTCTGCCTCATCTTGAGTGGGGGGCGGTTACAGTGGGCTGAATAATGGCCCTGTATGTATCAGTTACTAATCCCTGGAAACTAAATGTTACATCGTATGGTGAAAAATCTTTGTGAATATGATTAAGTTAAGGATCTTGACATGGAGAATTGTCCAGAATTATCCCAGTTGGCTCTAAATGCAATCACATGTGACAAGAGAGAGGAAAAAGAATATTTGACACCCAGAGAAGGCAGTGTGACCATGGAGGCAAATTGGAGTGATGTGCCACAAACAGGAATGCCAGCAGCCACCAGAAGCTGGAAGAGACAAGGAAAGGATTTTCCCCTAAAGCATCCAGAGAGAGCACAGCTCTGCCAACGCCTTGCATTTGGCTCAGTGATTTCAGACTTCTGGCCTCCAGAACTGTGAGAGAATCAGTTTTCTGTTGTTGTAAACCACTGAGTTTGTGGTAATTTGTTACAGCAGGCCTTAAAATACTAATATAGTGGACCAGGGTAATCTGCTTGTCACCAAGAGGCTAGTTGTGCCCCTTCAAGGAACCACATGGAGGGTTCATCATTGTTCTCTGCCTGCTGACAAGTTGGATATATAGAAGCAGCAGTAGCTAATTCAGCTTGGATTAGAAAGGCCCATGCTCCTGCATCCATATGCAGCCTTCCTCTCTATCAAAGGCCATTATGTGATGCTAAAACCACTAGGGAGCCGAGGGGTAGAGGCTGGCTGATATCCACTGGACAATTATCCTTTTTACTTGATAGTTCAGTGCCTTTTCTGATAGTTCTGCCATCCGATAGGCATTGACATGTAAACCAAAGATTCACACATCTTGCATATGCTCACTCCCATAGATCTATCTGCAGGCCTTTTCGCCTGACCTCGTCTCTATTCTTCTCATCCTTCTCCTTCCAAGATTGCCTTGGCCAACCAACCAAACCTTTTATCACTGCCAAGGACTCAGAGTCTTATCTGAGGCCTCATATCCCTCCACACAAGTTGGTGAGTTGGCGTATTGCCCAAAGCTCTGAAACAGTTTCATCATCACCTCTCATTTAAGGCAACCCTTCAATGGGGCTTTGATGTGGCAACAGTTCATTCCAGCTTATACTAACATATCCACACATGTACCAGGACAGAATTCTTCCTCCTTTATCGGCTCATCACTGAGAGTACCCCAAGAGGTCATGGGAGAAATGTCAGCATAGAAGGAGGTGACATGGAGTTTGGACTACTTGTTTATATAATTTATAGGTAACTTCTTGGGAAACATGGTGCAGTAGAGAATTTTCTGGCTTTCCATAATGCTCACTATTTTAAGCCTTTTCATGACACTCTTAATATTCTGCCAAGGTATTTCCAGTAAGGTCACCTATTTCCCATAGGCTACTGTTTCCAAGCTTCAAAGAACTATCTCACCTGAGTTTCAGGATTGGTTCCACTGTCTTTGTCAGGGTGTATTCTGATTCAGGAGAGTGCCTCAATAAAGTCTCCTCTATCCAGCCTTAAGTTTAGTGACTCCCACACCAGTCTGGCAGTCACAAGATCCTTTCCCAGGCATGTTTTCCCATTTCCTACTGGCCCATATCTGTCTGGTGTAGCAGAAACAGAACTCTCTAGTTTGGGCCTTGCTGAGACTTGACCATAGTTATTGATAGAAGCAATGAGGGTAAGAAAGAGCAAGTCTGGGGGTGCCTGGATGGCTCAGTCAGTTAAGCGTCTGACTTTGGCTCAGGTCTTGATCTCATGGTTCTTGAGTTCTAGCCCCACACCAGGCTCTGTGCTGACATCTCAGAGCCTGGAGCCTGCTTCAGATTCTGTGTCTCCCTCTCTCCCCGACTTGTACTCTGTCTTTCTCTCTCTCAAGAATAAATGAACATTAAAAAAATTCAAAAAAAAAAAAAAAAAAAAGAAGAAGAAAGAGCAAGTCTGTGGGCTCAGGATTTTTAAAGTGCTTATTCTCAAATGCTCTCATTCCATTTTTTAGGGTTCTACTCTTTCCCTTTAAAGGCTTACCTTTAGCATAGAGGATTTGCTGGCAACGTATATTGACCCTCTGTAACTCTACCACTTTTACAGTCAGATCTTGGTAGGGATTCTCAGGACATTCTGCCCTCTGGCCTAGGGTATAAGAATCTCCTATTAAGCTGCCTAGTAACATTCCGGCTTCCACATTATGCCTCCAGTTGCTAGTTGGCTGACCTCAGGGTGCAATTTTCTTTCTTCAGGGTTCCAGTCATAGATAACAACAGTAATCCAAATCCACAATCCTTATAACCACCTTCCCCTCCCCCCATCGCTAGGGAATTCAAGCTATTGTACCTATATGCCATCCCAACTCACCACATGAGCAAGTTTTAGTAATCATGATGTTACAATAGGCCAAGAGTCATCAACAATACTCCTCTCAACACCATCAATGGATATTTGTTACCATTTAGCCAGCAAGTGATCTAATTCCAACATCCCACCCTGAGATTCTGCTTCCTAGGACCACTTCTGATATTAACTATCTTAGTTCGGGATTTCCAAGAAGCAGATGTTGAGACAAAGATTTAAGAGGAAGTCATTTATTTGGGAAACCACTCCCCAGAAATGCCAGTAGAATAATGAGAAAGTGAGAACAGGAAGGAAGAAAGCCAGTAAGAGGTGTAGGAACAAGTAAGCAACTCTGTGACAACTGTGGCTCGATCCTGAGAGGGATCTCCGGAAGACAGTATTCAACATGGCTGAATTTAGTCCTCCTGAAACCTGGGTAAGCTGAAGCGTCTTCCAATTCCCATCTCCTATTGGCTGAGAATTTCTAGAAAGCCGGCACTCCCAACAAGCCCCTTGAATGTATCAGCTGAGATAAAGCCCAGGCAGAGGGTCGCAGATGTTTGCAAGAGGACACTGAAAATATACTGGCACTCTAACACAGTCTGATCGGTTCTAGATGGAATATCAAAATTACTATGAGAAAATGGATTCGTTCTGTTGGGAAAATTTCCAGCAAGATTTGAGAAACATGGTGCCACTCACCATAGCAGCTGATGTCATGAAGTAAATGCAATTTCCAAGGAGAAAAAAAAATGTAATGTGCAGGAAGGGACAAGATGAGTGTCAGGAATGCCTGTTTCTGAGGAGTGGCTTGAGAAAGAGCAGACAGATGTGGAGTTCCACGTCAGTAAAGCTCAGTGTTATGCGTGGCAGTCAATTTTCAAATGTTCAATGTCTCTGAAGTCATATCTCCTGGAAGCTTTTAATCAGCAGAAAAAAATTATTTAAATGTCCTTTATTGAATTTGTTCAATAGGTGACATTATAAAACAAAGGAGATAGCAAAAGGAAATAACAAATATTAATCTTTTATGCCATGCATAATTTTTCTCTCTTTAAAAGGATTCATACAACAACAAGCTATTCAGAGGTTTTAAACACAAGCATGAATTTTATTTTGTTCTGACTTTTGTAACTGAAATAACTGAGTGATTTTCAATTCAGTAGTTATAAATCTTTCTATAAAAACATGCACACAATTTTTATTCCCACATTGCCACCCTCTTTGCCACTTAGCAGATGAATTATTAGAACAAAGTTATAAACCTGCAGATATTGGATATCTGTAGTAGAAAATACTGACACAACCATAAAAAAATGCTTTCATTTTTGTCTAGCTTTGCTCTCTTCTTCAACCTCTGCTCATCCCCTTTTCCCCTGGCCCTCTAAATATATAAGCTAGTAGCATTTGCTTTGCTTTGCATTTTTACTCTTGCCTTACTGCCTTTTCAAAAGAGGATGACTTGGATTAGAGATATGCTTTAACTCTGTGAGGTTGGTGAGGGAAATATTAGTGTTTGCTGAAATTGACTTAATTTCTGCATGCTACTGATTTGTACTATTTGTTTTGAAGAAGCATGTGAGTAAAGCCAGAGTCCCCATTTTTTAAAATTAATAGAAGGATGGAGTATGTTGGTTATAATTATTATGATTATTTTTAATATCCCAAGGAAATTGCTTCCAATTTTTCTTTAGTTCATCATTGTTAAAAAATGTGTTTACTGCTTATATTGGTTAATTCATGGATGCATGCATCCTAAGACTTTTTTTGACATTTCCATAAAGTAGACGTCTTAATGACTCAGGACAGACCTGGCAATGTCACCATTTCTTTATCTGAGTATATGTTTGTGTAAAAAAATTGAGTTTTGTGTTAATATTAAATATTTAAAGTTTTGTCAATATTTTTGAGAGTAAAGATGTTTTAAGGACTTTAGTCTGGCATGGTGGCCACTTTTTACAGAGTAGTAGATGAGTATTCACATTATATAATTTCAAGGACATTATAGAGGATTCTGTAATGTACAGTAAGGAAAGAAAATTTATCAAAATATTTTGAATAAGTACTAGGAGTAGGATATTGTATAATGTTCAAACTGAAGTGGATTCCTGAATTTCCTCTCTGGGGGAATAATGTTTTCATTCCATGATTATAAATGAGGTTAAAGTACATGTGATAATTATGACTAATAATATGTAGAATCTATTAAGTGCTTACTATTGGCCTAGCAGTATGCTAAAGTTTTTAAACAATTATCTTGCTTTATCCTCATAACCACCCTGACTTGAAGACATGTTAACATCTTCATTTTACTGATGAGAAAACCAGACTCAGAAATGTAAGGTACTCCTTCAACTCACATAGCAAGTAAGTGACAAACCTGATATTTAAACTAAGTCTGTAACTAAAGTATATTAACTCTTCAAATATTCTCTGAGAGCCAAGAAGTATTGACTTAATTTTAAAGTGATGTAAATTATTAAAATTAGATCCATTTTTGAATGCAGGATATAAATGGGAGAAAGAAGCAGAAAAGCACTGGATACTTGAAAATGGGAAGGAATTTGGGATAAACCAAAAATAAATTATCTGCAGGATAGAAGGTTACAGAAAGAAAGACAATCTAAAGTCACCCAATTTCATAATTTTGCTAAAGGCTAACCCTGGAAGCAGGGACTGTTAAAACTAAAAATATATATCAAGACTAAAAATAATCCTATTATTTGACAGAATAATTCCAAATCGAATACATGTTTTTTTATACATAACTCAAAATTCCAGCCTATAAAAATTGCAACAAAGATGTTTATCATTACTTTAACATTAAAAATAAAACAAAAATATTTAAAAGAATAAAATAAATCAAACACCGGGAAAAGGTTAAGTACGGAAAATTGTCCCAATGGAATAGTCGGCAATAATAAAAATTACGTTTAGACCACAATAAAACGATAAATATTTTTGAGATTATCGTAAAGAAAAAAATAGGGCTCAAAATTTTATCTACATTATGATTACAGTGATATAGAACAAATTACACTGTGATGGGGGGACTGTAGAAAATAGACTAAAATGATCGATTATGTTAAATGACAGAACTACTAATGTCCTCTTATAAGAAAAATCTAATCAAAAGTATTATTAAGAAAAAAGAGGAGAGAGGAATGCTCATGATTTTCCCCTTACTGCATTTTCCTTTCTGAGGACCAAAAGTTAAACCCTATTTCTTTATTGTGACAGGCACTGCTAATCACCTACTCATTCTTCCCCTTGAACTTACCAAAAGAACTTCCATTTGCTTTGTAGTTGCAGTAAGGAACATACCTAAGATTATCTCACAGATAAGAGTGGCCTGGCCGCAAAAAAGATTTTGTGTGACATGTAAATAGAGTTGCCATATTTTGCAAACCCCAGTACAGGATGCCCAGTTACATTTGAATTTCAGATAAACAATGCATAATTTTTTGGTTATAAGTACAGTCAAAATATTACATGAGATGTACTAATACCACGAAAGTTACTCATTATTTACTTGAAATTGAAGTAGAACCGAGCGTCCTGTAATTTATTTGGCAACTCTCTATGTAGGGAAGTTGGAAAACGAAGTTTCTTGATGCAGCGTTTATGAAATAAATATAGCCTTATTAGTTTGGAATGTGTTTCACCGTATGTAACAAAAACCAGGCTATAATGGTGAGATGAAATAAGATTTTGCTTTTCTCATATGACAAGATGTTTGAAAAGGAGCAATGCAGAGAAGGTGAGGTTGCCCAAGGAAATAATGGAACGAGGCTCCTTCATGCTTCTAGCTCCCATTTCAAAGCATGTGTCCTTGGTCCCAAGAATAGCAAGACGGTGGCTCCGCCTCCAGGTATCCTCCATGGACTCTGGCAGAAATAAAGAGAGTAAAGATGGTGAGCAAAAGGTGATGACTAATACTATCTATAACCTAACGTGTTGTCTGCTTTTTCTTCTTTTCCTTATTTATTATTATTATTTTATTATTTTTAATAGAGAAAACTAGTTTTGGAGAAAGCTTCACCTAGTAATTTAAGGTTACATTTCATTGGCCTTCTGTCATTATTGCCTATTTCTTATTAGAAAATGCTCTCCTTCCACCACCACCAACACCTACCCCTTATTCAATATTCTGCTGAAGCTCCTGTCCCTCCCCGCAAAATGCTCTCTGCATAGGAGTTCTCTGTGATCCCTGGACGTTGAAGGACATGGGCAAGTTCTTTACAGTTTAGTTCTAAATTAAACTCTTTTGTTTGGTGTAACTGTGTGATCTTTATAGGTGGAGCGCCTGGTTCTTGAGAGAAGGGACCATGCCTTATTCAAAATATGCCTGAACTTACCAGGCTCCTGACAAACAGTTGTTGATGGGTTAACCACAAACTGTCACCAAATCTTTAAAAAATGCCTTCAGAAACCTTCAAGCAGAAGCTTTCTAAAGCTGTAGATAGAAAGGTTGAAGTGAAGCATAATGCCTTTTACTTTGACTTTATTTATTTATTTAACGCTTCATTGAAAGTGTGGTACATTTACATGGTTTAAAATTCCAAAGATATAGAAGACCATACAGTGTGAAATACCTCCCTCCTGCATCCTTCCCCTAGCCACCTAGCTTCTCTCCCCCATGCAACCAGCCTCATCACTTTCCTGTATTCACCAGATAAATTTTGTATTTACAAGCAAATATGCACATTTTAAAGTTTGTTTTGAATATTTAACATTCACTATGCACTGAAATTCATGCCAGGCACTGTGGTAAATGCTCGACATTTAATCCTCCCACCAACTCAGTGAAGCAGGTTTTTCTCCTTTTTATTCCCCCAGCTTTACTGAGGTACACATGACAAATAAAAAAAATTGTATATTTTAAGGTGAGTAATAGGATGATTTATGTATATATTGTAGAATGATTAACATCATCAAGCCAATCAACACAGTTTACATAGCTGCCTTTTCCTGTATGTGGTAAGAATATTTAAGATCTACTCTCTTGGGGTGCTTGGGTGGCTCAGTTGGTTAAGTGGTTAAACGTCCAAGTCTTGGTTTTTGCTCAGGTCGTGATCTCATGGTCATGAGATAAAGCCCCATGTTAGTGTTAGGCTCCTCACTGAGTGTGGAGCCTGCTTAAGATTATTTCTCCCTCTCCCCTGCTCGCAATCTCTCTCAGAAAAAAAAAAAAAAAATGGGGCACCTGATGGCTCAGTTGGTTAAGTGTCTGACTTCAGCTCGGGTCATGATCTTGTGTTTGGTGAGTCTGAGCCCTGCGTCGGGCTCTGTGCTGACAGCTCAGAGCCTGGAGTCTGCTTCAAATTCTGTGTCTCCCTCTCTCTCCACCCATCCCCTGCTCACACTCTGTCTTTCTCTCTCTCAAAAGATAAACATTTAAAAAAATACAAAAATTGATCTACTCTCTTAGCAAATTCGAATTATATAATACAATGTTATTAACTATAGTCACCAAATTATCAGAGAAATGCAAATCAAAACCATAATGAGATATTACCCCACACCCGTTAGGGTAGACATTATCAAAAAGACAAAAGGTAACAAGTGTTGGCAAAGGTGTGAAGAAAAAAACCCCTCAAACACTATTGGTGGGAATGCAGATCAGTACAGCCACTATAGAAAACAGTATGGAGTTTCCTCAAAAGTGTAAAAGTAGAACTACCGTATGGTCCAGCAATTTATCTTCTGAGTATTCATCCAAATGAAGTAAAATCAGTATCTTGAAGCACTCTGGAGCTCCATGTTCACTGCAGCATTATTCACAATAGCCCCAATCTGGCCAAAAATCTAAGGGTCTGCTGATGGAAGATGGGTACAGAAAATGTGGTATCTATATACTAGAATATTATTCAACCATAAAATAGAAGGCAGGCTTGCTATTTGTGACAACAGGGATGAACTTGGAGGACACTATATGAATTGAACTAAGGCAGACAGAGAAAGATAAATACTACATGATCTAGTTTCAGTGTGGAATTTGAAAAAGTCAGACTTTCAGAGGAAGGCTTCTCTATTATCTCCATTTTTTTAGAGGATGAAACCGAGACATAGAGTCATAGAGTGGCACAAAGCACAGTTGGTATTTACACCAAGGGAGTCTGACTCCAGACCCCATGCTCTTAACCACAAAACTATAGTTCCTTTCCATACTGAACATTTTATGAAAATTATACAGAGTAAACTAAGTCTCAAAAGACTATAGAGCCCATTCAGAGGAAAAATGATCTCCACATAGCTAGGAAGAATCAGATAAGTACTTAGACAGTTCTTAATTAAGCAAATGTAGCTGTGAACTCTTCAGATTTCAGATGTGGATCCTGTATTTCAAGACAGAATTTGTCCCTACGGGCATGTTACCACAGTTGAGCATGAATACTGTCCGTCCCAGTGTGGGTGTTGCAAAAAGAGAAAAAGTGTGTATCAACTGGACATAGTTCTCCCACTCGAGTGAAAGTAGAGTTTGGAGTGAAAGTAGAGTTTGCAAGCAGATGATCTATCCATCTTGTTGATGTCTCTTAATCAGAATTCTTTTCCTTTTGCCTTTATTTCAGACTCAGCCATTCTCCTTTGATTTTATCCTGCTTCCCTTCCTCTCCTGCCCTCATTCATCTGTCTCTGCTGCTCCTCTATGCGTACTCCCTTACATTTGTCAATTAGCCCAATGAATTTAGCTCTGCTACGCTGTGGTGCTTTCTTTACTAAGGAAATGCTGGCTGCTTCCATGGAATAGGGGGAAATATCTAACAGTTGGTACAAACAGACACTTTATACATAAAACTAAAAATAAACAATTCGACTTATAGTTAACTTGATGCTAAAAGTGCACAACCAGGTTACAGGAACTTATAGTAAACTCTAAACAGTTAGCGAATATGATTTTAAATTTTTGAAAAATTACAGGGCTTTGCAAACTTAACACAAGCGGTAGAAAAAAAAAAAAAGTCAAACAAACTCCAGTGTACCCAATTAAACAAGTATCTGTCTTTGAAATGATGTTAAAATGGGAGTTCTAGTTAATATTTTAGTGCCGATTTAAATAAAATGGTTGGAATTTAATACTGATGGTATTCACAAATAATATATGATAATCAAATGCTTCATAAAGTCATTAAGTTAAAAATAGATTCTATGACTGGTAGAAATCTGGGAAAATGTTTAACCTCTTAGTAATACAAGAAACATTATAAACGAGTAGTTCTTTTTCTGATTGGAAGGAGGGGACTGGTACGGTCATTGTTGGAGGCAGTTTACCTTGAGATCATTGTTTGAAAAGACAAGCTGTAGATTACCAGACTGCATTCCTTAAGACAAAATGAGTTATCCAGTCCCCAGTTACAGAGGCCTAGGCAGTGCTTCCCCAACATGTAGGTTCTGTTACAGCTGGTCTGGGGAAGACCTGAGGTTTCGCTTTTCTGTCAAACTCCCATTTCATGCCAGTCCTGCCAATCCCTGGGCCAGCATTAGAGCAGCAATGTTCTAGATACTTCTTTTGTTGCAAAAACTTTTTTACCTAGAATAATTACCTGAGGCCTGCGTGATAAATAGCAAGAGACATTGGTTTGTACTCAAAAGGGAAGGACGTTAGAAATATACATATACGTATCCCTGTCACTTGACGGGACTTGGGGGGGGGCACATAATCATTTGCATGGGCCTCCGATTTTTGTAGGCCAGGAAAAAGGCAGATTTTTTGAAAGCAAGCTACAGAATTACATTTGGAAGAGTGATGAGGTGAGGCTTGCTCTGGGATAGAAGCGGAATTTGTCCTACAAATTTGATGGAGTCATAAATTCAGTTTATGCTGATGATTTATTTATCTTTTCAAAAGGTGCAAGCTTCCAGTTATAAAATAAATACAACATGGGGCTGTAATGTACATCATGGTGACTCTAGTTAATAATTCTGTATTGCATATTTGAAAGTTGCTAAGAGAGTAGGTCTTTTTTTTTTTTAATGTTTTTATTTACTTTTGAGAGAGAGAGACAGCGTGTGAGTGGGAGAGGGGCAGAAAGAGAGGAAGACACAGAATCCAAAGCAGGTTCCAGGCTGTGAGCAGTCAGCACAGAGCCCGACACAGGGCTTGACTCAAGAACTGCAAGATGGTGACCTGAGCCAGAGTCCGATGCTTAACCGACTGAGCCACCCAGGCGCCCCACTAAGAGGTCTTAAATGCTCTCAACACAAGAAAAAAAATTATAACTATGTATGGTGACGGATGTTAACTAGACTTATTGTGGTGATCATCTTATAATGTGTACAAATATAGAATCATTATGTTATACATCTGAAACTCATATGTTATATGTCAATTAAACCTCCATAAAAAAAAAAAATAGAAGTTAAAAGAGAATTGGGATTGCGGTGTAGGGGGCAGAATGAGCAGGCTCAAGATATGTCACTTCAGAAAGCAGATCCTTTCAAGCCGAAAACAATCAAGGCCCTAAAGATTCAGGAAGAAACTCTGACCTCCACACTGAGTGCCTAAAAAGAATTTAGATGTAGAACCTGCCCCAGGAAGAAACGTCTATCACAGTAACTACCATATAATACAAACCAGGTGTGATTGACAGGGAGGATTTTAGGAAAGGGTGTTGGTTAAAATTCCTCTCTCTGTCCCATTATCCCTGTATGTCCCAGCCAACATTGGTTTACCAACATTTGCGCTTTCACCTTTCTGTGAATAGCTTTCTTTTCCTTGGGAGTCCCAGGCCCCTACCCCCTTGTTCAGGATGACACGTATACCTCATTGTGCCTGACTGTCTATGGAATCTCATAGCAATGTGGATTCCCCATATGGATGTAATTAAGAATGATTTTCACGTGTTTACATGTCTCATGTCAATTTAATTCTTAGACCCACTAGAAGAAGCTTGAAGGGTAGAGAAAAATTTTTCCTTCCTAACTGGGTTTTTAGACAGAGAAAAGAGAAAGATGGTCTGAAGAAACAAAGCAAAGAAAGTACTGACAGCCTGGGACTTGAGAGAGAAAAGGGACAAGTAAAAGTTTTTCTTTCATCCAGTTTTAGTTTTTAGCCAGATGCTGAAGGGGCCCTCCTGCTGGTTCCTCAAAGAGTTGCCCCAGGGAAGAACCTTAAGGGGAAATCATCAAAAAGAGAAGAAAAGTGTGAGAACCCCTTTGGTGATAGATGGAGGAGTAGCCCTTTCTGAACTGGTGTGTAAGCACAGGGATTTGGGGTTTGGGCTGAGGCTGGAAGGTACCAGACCTCCTTACGTGGGGGTGTGTGGACGGTAGTGCTTAAGGAATACTACTCTAGATTCTCTTTGCACTTGCCTTGTGCCTTCTCTACATCTATAGCAATTTAGAGCTTGGGCTGAAGTGAAATCAAAACAGATTTTATTCAGTAAGTACTGCTGTAGTGGGGAGAGCTGAGCTCAATTCTGGTTTGCTCAGAAGAGAGCAGGTATTTTAATGGGGGGATGTGGAAGCAGGAGGGGTCAAAAAACTAGGGAAGAGAAAGAGTACAAAAGGCAGGTAAGAAGGTTGGTCAGTGTAAATATAAGTAGGCCACCACTGGCATTTATCAACGTTTGGCTTTCTACGTTCCCACAGAACTGGAGTCTGAGGCTCTAGCCTTCCTGGTGATTGCATTTCAAAGGAATGGCTTTTAGTTCCTCGAGAATGACACTCAGGGGTTCTAGGAGATACATATACATCTCAAAGGGACAGAGAAAGGATTTACAATTGTACGCTTTTTTTTTTCTTTTTAAACAAATATTCAGGGGCCTAATATAATGCATCAGCTGGAACAAATTGTAAGTTCTTTTGGCAGCCTACAGCTTTTCCAAATAGGAATAGGGAGGAGACCTGGCGGTCCCAGGGATGTGGCTGTGGGCTGCTAGAAGCTATGTTAAAGGTTAGTCAAGTCTCCTAGTGCAGGAGTTGAGATGGAATCATTCCTGAAAGTGTTGGCAGTTGTCAGTGTCCACAGGAAGAAGCCCTGTGCTCTTGGAGCACTGAGAAAATTAAGAGGAGAGAACTGAACTTTTGGTGTTCACTTCTCCACCCTCCCTGTCTGAACACCCAAAGGGGCAGTTTACCACCTGAAGAGTGTCTCCTAGTATCACCTTTTCCTACAAGGGTGATTAGTCAAGATCAAGGGAGCAGAGTGACTGGCCTTGGCTGTGGCTGTGGGATATCTGCTGCTCTCCACCTCAGCGCTTATCCGGTTCTCCCCACTAGATGCCCTGGGACTCAGTGAATTGGGTGCTGGCCTTCTCCTGATGTATTGCCTCACAGGGTAGCCAATACCCAGGAAGGGTGAGCCAGTGGGGGTGGCCACAAGCCAAGATAACAAGATGTTTTTGTTAGTTAGATGCACGGTTAGTTCAAAAGGAAAACATACCCTGGCTTTCAGCTTCCGGCACAAGTAAAAAGTACTAGAACAAACAAAGCAAGAAGTTTTCATTTTCTGAAAAGTATTGTGTGTAAAAAAAAAAATGGTTGAAACAGAGTGATAAAGAGTGGGATATTGAATTGAGGAATAAAATGACAAATGTGAAGACCAGATTGAGGAAATCCTCCAGAAGTTAGAAAGATAGGAAATGAGACTATAAAGATAAGCCAAAAGAAATGAAAGATGGACACAAAAGTGCTAATACCCAGAATAACAGGACTCAGAGAAAGAGAGAAAGAAAGGGAGATGGGAAAACTGTTTGAAGACATATGGAGAATGAATGAAAAATTTTCAAAGACTTCATATTGAAAGGGCCCAGAAAATGCCAAAGAGGAGAAGAAGAATCTTTTTAAAAATCCACACCTGGACATATTATAGTGAAATTTAAAAAGACAAAGACAAAGACAAAATTCTAAACACAGAAAAACAGAGCAGATGCCACACAAAAGAGGAAGAATCAGATTGATGTCAGATTTTTCAACAACACTGGATGCAAATGGGTGTTTTCAAAGAATTGAAGGAAAATTACTTTGAACATAGTATTTTATATCCAACAAAATGTCATTTAAATAAGAGTACATGATAAAAATATTCTCAAGCATACAATATTTCAAAAGCGTTGCCACACAAAGACGCATTTAAAACACTTTTAGATAAGTACTTAAAAGAAAAGGAAAGAAAAGTCTGGAGATGTTGCAAGAGATATATGAAGTAAAGGTTATCAAATAAATACCTTAGTAATGGTGATGGTTAAATAATAAAGATCCAGAAGAAATAAAAGGGAAAATCTATCCATAATAGCCAACTACTTAAATTTCTAGTTTAGTGACTAGGTTTATTGCAGATATGAAGACATGGAATTCTGTGGATTCTGATTCAGTATGTCTGCAATGGGACCCAAAGTTGTACTATTCTGGTAAGCTCCCATGTGTTCTGATGCTCCTAGTCCTTATACCACGTTTTAAGTAACAGCTAGGGCATAGGTTTAATCAACAAGATGGGTATTGGAAGGAATAGGAGATAAGGAATGACAAAACCCTTGCTTTATTCAGGGGAAGACACAGCTTCACTTAAGAAAAGACACTAGTAAAAAGAAATGTGGAAAAGAGGGGCATATTGAAATAAGGAATTAAAGGGTAGCAATAATAACCAGGTATCTATAATTATGATAACTATAAATAAAATTACCAATTCAAAGGTACAGATTAATGAGTTAGATAAAAGCCCATAGTTAAATCTAAATGATTTATGTGAGAAACATTTAAAGCATTAGGACATGCAAAAGTTGAAAAGTAAAAGAATGAGGAAAGAAGACCTATCGGGAAAACATCTGACAACATAAACACTATACTAAATAAAATAGATTTTAAAACAAAAAAATGTCAGGACTGAAAGAAAGAAACCACAACACAAAGGTTCAATCCATCAAGGAAGTATAATAATCTTAAACATGTATATACCAATAAAATAGGCTAAAGCAAAAAATTGATAGTACTGTGTTATTAGCAAACTTGCTCTTATAGTAGGGAATTTCAACATGTCTCTGTTGATTATTCACAGGTTACACAATAAACAATTCAGCAAAGACATGGAAAAAAATAAATAAGAAAATTGACAAGACTGATTTAGTGGATATATAGAGAGAGATAGAGACAGAGAGAGAGAAACTCACATAGTTCTTCATCCATTAGGGAATATATAATTTTCACTTTCACATGTGGAATATTCATAAACAGTTGACCATACAAAGAAATCCTCAAAAAATTTCAGATCTCACAATATCTAACCATGACACAATTTTGTCAGCTAATTTTAAAAATTAAAAGTATCTCTGAACATATGGAAATTTAAAACACACACATGACCCTAAATAACTCTTAAAGAAAAAATTACAGTGAAATTTGAAAAATTAACGAAAAGAATGACAGAGAAACATTACATACCAGAACCTGTGTGATAAGATAAATGTACTCTGAGTCAGATTTATTGCTACAAACACTAATATCAAAAAGAAAAAAGACTTAATGACTTATGTATATATCTTAAGATGTGAGATTGATAGAATAAATCCAAAGAAAGTGGAAGACAAAAGATAACAGAAAACAGGATCTCAAAGAGATATCTGCGGTCCCATGCTAACTGCCACAGTGTTAGAGTAGCCAAGGCATGGAAACGATCTAAGTGTCTGTCAACATGAATGGATAAAGAAGTAGTATATATTTATGATAGGATATTATTCAGTCATAAGAAGGAAGGAATTTCTGCTCTTTGAGAAAACATGGATGGGCCTTTAGGATTTTATGCCAAGCAAAATAAGTCAGCTCTAGAAAGATGATTACTGTATGATCTCATTTATATTTGGAGTTTTAAAAAGCCAAACTCAGAGAAACAGAAAGTAGAAGGGTGGTTACCAGCGGTTGGGAGTGGTGAAAATAGTGAGATATTAGTCAAAGGGTACAAACTTCCAGTTATAAGATTAATAAATTTTGAGTAATATACAGAAAAGAAAGGATAATTATGTGACAGGATGGAGATATTAGCTAATGCTATAGTGGTAATTAGTGTGCAATAGATACATGTATCAAATAATACAGTGTACACCTTAAACTTAGACAATGTTATATGTCGATCGTATCTCAAAGCTGGAAAAATTATGTCTGATTTAGAAAAAAAAGGATAACAGAAATAAAAATAAGGACTGAAATACAATTAGAAGGTCAACAAAATATGTTATGATTGGAATGAGGGATATAATCACAGTTAAAGAAAATATTAGAATCCAGACCCCACTTGTATAACTCAAGAGTGAGCCCTAGAGGTCAAAAACAGCTTTGTGGGATCCCTCCCCTGAATCGCTACTCCTTGCAATCTTCCTGGTACTTTTCTGTTCTCTGCCCGCATCTTGTCTGCTTCCCGGGGCTCTAATTACCCACACTGCCACACTCTTTTGTGGACTTTTGTGATTAGAGCCGTGGCCTTGTACGAGTGGAAGAAGGACTGAGTGACAACAAAGCAAAACAAAACAAAACAAAAAAAAAAAACATAACATAACATAACAAAACAATGGTTCGAGGAATCCTCTTGGGACCACAACTCCACAGAACACCGATTTCCTCACTCGGAGCTTTCAATCTTGCTGCTCCCAGAAACTGCAGCTGGTGCCACCGCCATCACACCACCACCACCAACCAGATTGCCCAGGAACTGAGGCACAAGAGAATGGAGAAAGGGAGAGAAACGTTGTAGGGTAGTGGGGGGAGATCTCCAAGGACCATTGGTTCTTTTTCCCAGTCCTGGAGCCCAAGGCAGAGGGCTTCCCCTGCAGCTTCGTCCCTGAGCTCATTTCCAGGTTTCTGGTGGTGTTGACCTCAGGTTGAGAGATATCAAAGGGGACAAAAATTATAAACTCAATACAGATTCAGTCATACTTCAAATGCTGGTGTTCATTCCTGATCTGCCTACAACTATTTCCTTTTCGGGGTTTTCAGATATTTGTTCCATGACTTTTGTCCAGGTTTTCATGTTGTATTTGGTGAAAGAGCAAGAGTAACGTGTCCTTATTGCATTTTTTACGGTTTATTTTTTAAACAATTTTTATATGTTTATTTATTTATTTTGAGAGAGAGAGAGAGAAAACAGGAGGAGGGGAGGGGCAGAAAGAGAGAGAGAGAGAATCACAAGCAGGCTCTGCATTGTCAGCATGGAGCCCCACACAGGGCTCAAATCCATGAACTGTGAGACCATGACCTAAGCCAAAATCTAGAGTCGGATGCCTAACCGACAGAGCCACCCAGACATCCCTGTCCTTACTGCATCTCATCCAGAAATGAAATGAATATCCTTTCACGAAGTTAATCAGTTGAAACATAAAATCTGTATTCTTTAGGAATACCTATAGATGCAATAAAACTATATGACAAAAAATTCAAAAGAAAAACACACATGAGATTCTGGATGTTTGTTTTCTTAAGTGAGGAGAGGCAGATGGATAAGTTGACAGGGGTACAGTGTCATATGTATGATATAGGTTATTATGAAGTTGCTTACCTTTGTTTTGGATTGTGCTTTCTCAAGCATTTATAACCTGGTGAAAGACAACTAACCAAATTAGTACATAAATGACATTGGGCTGCACAAAGACCAAAAAAAAAAAAAAAAAAAAAAGCCTATTAACCAAGAGTCATGAACAACACCATTTTGTATGCCTGACTTGCCAAAAAGAATGAAAAAAAAGAGGGGGAAAAACATTTTTTTCTTGCCTTTGAATGGCTAAGAGGTTATAGATCACGGTAGACTAAACTACTGACAGATGAACCTGAAATCTCTGTGACTTGCAGTGCAAGCTTGCTTCTCATTCACACAAAGCCCAGGGCTGCTGCTCTTGATTACACCACTCTCAGCAATGACTAGGATCCTTTCGCAGCTACACCCAGGGAGCCATGATCCTTCTGTCATGATTTCACCATCTTGAAGCCCTTTCCTTTAGGCCATGCATGTGAAGGAGGTATACCTGGAAACAGACAGAGGGAAGGAGACACCTCTGGAGATTTTAGTGATCAGTTCTGGTAGATGTGTGTAACACATCTGTCCATGATCCACTGTGGCCCCACCTAGATGTTAAAAGACTGCGAAACATAGTGTTTTTAAGTGTTCAAGAAGGAAAAAACTTTGGTGAACACATAGCATTGTCTCTGTCACAAGAGATTTTGTAATAATGATAGTCAATATTCTATTTTTAGGTTATCGTTCATATTATGCCATGCTGTAACCCCACTCTAGTATGTGCTATGTTATCACCTATTCAAGTATATTTTAATATCCTTCTCTTATCTGCTAAGCAGGTACACAACACACAAACACACTAATGCAAGAATATGGGTATCTAGTGATTAACAACATCCATAATATCTTTCCCATCTCCTGTATGATTTACTTAAGGAGTTGTTTTTCTCAGTTTTAAAAATTAGTTCTGAAGGCCATACAGGTATTTACATAATGTTAACACACCCTTCATTGTGCTATTCTTAAGTGCTTGAAAAGTTGAAATATTAACATTTTTTCCCCTGAAAGGTGTAATTTCATCGTTTTTCTCTTCATTTAACAGAAACATGATAATTCCCTTGGATCTCCTGTGGGAAAAAGAGAAACAGAGCAGACTGACGCACCGAACCAAAAGTAACACACTCTGCTGGGGAAAATCGCACTCACAATGTTTGCTGAACCGCTACAAACTCTTTGGTTTATAGGTGGCCATATTAGGAATATGAAGCCAATGAAGGCAATATACAAGCCAAATATAAAAGTGATAATTTTAACTACGAGTGGCATAGAGGAAATAATAAAATGTTACAGTGGCAGATTAAGAGTAGTGATTAAGAAAAGGTACAATTTCCAACTTTGCCACATTGACACATTGAGCAAGCTATTAACAGTCTCTGTGCCTTGGTTTCCTCATCTGTAAATTAGCCATGACCAAAGTATCCATTTCTTTTGAGGAGTAAGTGAATTAGCGCTTATAAAATGCCTCCAAAGGTACTGGCACATAATAAGTACTGAATAAATGCTAGCTATTATCGTTTCACAAAAGAATTAAACAAAGCTTTGATTGACACTAAAAAGTCAAAGGCATGATTATCTTAATTATCTAGTTCCTATTCTATGTTAAATTATACCAAATTAATTATGTTTCAAAAAGAGAACCCCATTTATTTCTTGAAAGCATCTTTTAAAATAAACAAATGCTGCCTTTTCCTATCCATTTCACGGGAAGACCCCCATATTTAAATATGATACACAATTTAACTTTAACAAAAACTGTCAATGGTTTATTAATTTCATTGATTATTTTTAATAAAGTATTGTTGCAGTGGGAGTTAGACTTTTTATTTTTGGCTTTAAAATAAACTGTTTAAAAAACTCATTACTGAAATATGAAACATGTACAAAAGTTCACACATTATATGCATACAGCTCAATTAATTTTCACAATATAAACACATTCAAGTAACCAACATCAGGATCCAAACAAAACAGAACAAAAAACCCAGAACTTTCCCAGCACTTTCAAAGCCCCCCTTGTGTATCCTAGATTAGATTTGTTTTCTCTTTCCTATAAATGTAACCTTACAGGGTGTACTCTTTTGGGTCTGCCTTCTTTTACTTGACATTATATTCCTCAGATTCGAATGCATTTTCACAAAAAGCCACAGATTGTTAGTTATAACTAGCCGGTTAGAGACTCAGACTCATCTACTTGGCTTGCCCTGAACAAAGTTGGACTGGTCTTGAGATGATCAACAAATAATACTCATATATTCTAGTCAGAGACAGGGCTAGTCCTAATCAAAAACAACACCATTTTATTAAAAACAAAAACAAAAACAAAAAAAAACAAGTAAGCAAGCAATCTTACTTGAAGATCTCATCCCCTTCAACCCCACAGCTGATATAACAAAAACAAAACACCAATAAAGATAAAAACATCAGGGGGTGCCTACCTGGTTCAGTCAGAAGAGAGTGCGACTCTTGATCTAGGGGTCGTGAGTTCAAGCACCGGGTTGGCCTTAGAGATTACCTGAATAAACTTTAAAAACAAAGAATGGAACAAAAATAAAAACATCCTTGTCTCCATTTACACCACTATAACACTCTCTGATTGGGAAAGAAAAGACATGAAAGCAAATTAATGAAGATAAAATGAAACAAAGCATGCTTTTCTCAAACACATACTCTGTGCTAGTCCCTCTGGTAGATGCACGATGCTGCATGAGCCCCAGGAGAAGGTGACCCTATGGAGTTTACGTTTTATACGAGGATGCTGAGACTCAAAGAAGGCAAAGAGTTTTCTCAAGTCCAAACAGAGATAGGTCAGGATTCAACCCAGATCTTATTATATCCGATATCTCTCTTATGTCCTTAATTTATCTTTTTAAAGGAAAGGCTGACAGGCAATATGGCTGAGTCATGCCAGAAGAGAACTCCTACCACTTCCTAGCTTTGTGAGTTTAAATAACTATGTCATTTGGCCGTGTGAGACTCAATTTCCTCTGACTAAAATAAAGAAATTATTCAAGGTTATCTCTAGAGCCCCCTTCAAAAACTGATTCTATGATTTTAAACACTTTTGATTTCTACTACTAGGACCAGTGGTACTTCTTTCCAGGTAGAAGAAACCTGGTCTACTTAGATGTTGCTCTTTATTCCTGGTCTTCACTCATTTTCTGATTTTTATTTTGCTCACCCCTCAAGGTCACTGAGCTAACACCTACTCTGTTCGATCTTGCCTGATTCTTTGAGGCTGAATTCATATGTCTCCTATAGTCCTCCTCACACCATCTATCACATGCGTGGTTTATATGTCTCTCTCCCACTTGACTTGAGGTCATCCTTACAGCTGCGACACCCGGCGCTGTCTGGCATGTGGTAGAACATAGAGAAACAGAAATGAACGAATTATCTGTTTCCACTTACTCAGGTTGACTATTTAAAAGCTAGAGATGGGACCTCTACGATTATTTCTTGTTACCCCCTGTCTTGGGTTCCCAGACACCAAGCAAGGGTGTGATTATAAGCCAAGTCCCGGCTTTGGCCCGATTTCACAGGGGACCTTTAGAGTGTAAATTATGCCTCAGAGTTTTTCTGAACTATAGTCAAAAGACCAAGGAGTTCATACTCCTCTATCAGGCAGTCATTGGCTAAGGTGGAGGAGGGTTGTAAACTCCAGGCCCTTCCAACCCTCATTACAGGCAAGTCAAGCAGCACCAGTAGCCCAAGAAAAGCGGTTCAAGAGGTTCCCACTGCTGACCTTTAAAGGCAAAGCACAGAGTAGAGAGAGATGGCTCTGAGCATACAGCACTGCAACCTGAGGGGTCTGGGCTGGACTTTGATAGTGCCTGATTTACCCTTTTCTCCTGTTCTATTTCCAGTTGAAAAACATTAGAAATCTAGTAAATTTAGGATACACTGGTATTGGATTCCACACTTTATACTCTGAAACATCAGCTCATACTGCTCTCCTCCTTCACTAAGCTATTTTATATGCCTTATTACCATGAAGTGCCCTGAATCATTTGGGTGGAAGCAGTCTTCCATGTATGTATAGTAATACCATTTTCATTTAATTTCCCAAACCTGGAAGACTTTTCATTCTGCCCTGCCTCTTCCAAATCATTCAATGCAAGAAATGTTATTGTCATTTTACCTACTTTGACCCTAAGATCTGAAGCCGTTTATATGTGTGTGTGTGACCCATCTGAAGGAGAATACACTGCCACAGGTCGTGTGTCCTGGATATCATGACGGCTGATATAAATAAATACATAAAAAAAGGAGCAAGCGGTCTGTTTCGGTAGAACCATGTGCAGTATCAGTAGAACCATATGCAGTGACCAGAAACTGACCAAGAAATAGGGCTTTTGACTCCTGAGTTCTCATCAGATTTCGCTAAAACAAGCTTTAGGAGAGCAGCAAACTCGACTAGATACGTCCACAGTGATATCCTCAGGACCTCTGACCGTGCCCGGCACATAGTGGGATGTCAGTGCACATTCCCTGAAACGATTACAATTTTACCCACCTGAAATGTTGCTCTGTGGTTTTATTTAAACTAGTTGTCAGCATGGAATGACTTCTGCACTCCCTTCTGAAAGTGGGTGAATTTCCATGGTGAGCAATTCCTCTATATACAGTTTGCAAATCATTTTGGGAACCTTCCAAATGAAAGGCACTGTATAAATATACCCTCCCACCGGCAGCCAGCCGGCTTTCCACCGGGGATGCATTCGCATCACTTATGTACATAGTGTTTCATTTGGGGCATTGCTTTTATTTTTATGACCATAAAAGAAATATTCACAGTATGAACAATAATGTAAAGTGCATTCAAGAAGATATATATTTGTATATTTTTATGATTGGAAACTTAGAAATCTGAAAGAAAAGCAGGCATGGCATTTTTCTTTCCCATTGCTGTTTGCTTTTTCATCGCGTTCTTTATTATTTCTGAACTTTATGGTAGAATTTTGCTGAAATGCTCAAGTCTTTGTACATATGTGGTGGTGGGTTCAAATGAATGTTGCTGGCAAAAGGCCTGTAAACGAAGGGTGCTTGGTTTTGCATTTATTCATATCTGTAATAATAGTTTGCTTAAGCGTTGCCTTTTTCTGGATGGAGTCCTCTGGATGGAGAGAAAGAGAAGAGTAAGCAACCTTATGTATAAAATACTTTCTAAGTAACTTAGCATGATAATGGAGACTTTCACAGAGAAAAAGACTTGGAAGAGACATATTTTAGCCTTTATAACAAAAGGAGGGCTGATTTTATAGGACATTACTAGGGAGCTAGACTTTGAATTTATCTCGTACAGAAAATGTTTAATGAACTTTGAAATAAATTGCCAACGGAGTTAAATCAAAACGTCTATAAATTATGTATTTACCCACACAGAATCATCTGCATACAAAAGATGAATGGAATTACAACTCCTTAATTTATACATTTCCATAATTAATTAAATCTAAACAATGAAATCTCCCACGTTAGACCTATTTTCCAGATATTCTAGCCTCAATTTCATTAAATTGAATTTAATTAAAAGGAGGAGCTACCTTGAATATTTAGAGTATTTTTTTGCGTAACAAAACATCTAAAAAGGTAGATTAAATGAAACTCTTGCTCACATCACTGGGGGATGACGTGACATGTGGAAAATTAATTGTAGGCTACCAATGGTTAAAGGCAGACTCAGTAAGAATTTGAGTTCATTTTCTTGTGTTCACAATTCTCTTTCATAAATGCAAAACCTGGTAGCTTCTCACTTTTTACTAATAAAACAATGAAAGCGAATTTTAAAACCTTAGCTATAGGATAGTAATGTTAGGAAATAGCTCGCTCAGGTTATTTGTGGTTTATAAAGTAGATGTTATTGCATTCTCCATCTCCTCAGTCAGAATATTATTGTAGCTAAACTCGAATTTCATATTCCCAGTAATACCAACTTTGTTTCATTAAAATGAATCACTTATTTAAAATATCTTGACATTCTTCATTTTTATTAGTAGAAAATTAAACAGCAGTTCCTTCAGTTGAGAAAAGCTAGAAGCATGGAATTGATCTGCAGCCAGTTTTTACTACAAACCCCATAATGCTTTGGATTATAGCCTACAATCCCCACACTGCAGCACCAAACTTACTGTTAACCATCCTGATACTGGAAAAGAAAAAGAACAAGATATTTGAAAAGAACTTTGTAACATCCAAGGATTCTGCTTGAATAGTCAATTACTAATTTTTTCAGTATCTTCAGACGTGTGGGCCTTTTTCTTTACTAAAAATGTCATTATTATGAATATGGGCAGTATATTTTCATCCTGAATGTAAGGTCATTTATTCTCAACCAATGTGACCAGGTATATACTTCCCTTGTCAAAGCGTCTTTTACTCCCATCACTGACTTGTACAGTTTTCTAGTCCCCCCCGCCCCAGCCCAACTCTGCTTTGGAAGGAGGTCAGCTTTTTCAGATTTGAAAATAAAATCAAAATGCATTGTTTAATGCTCTAAACATCTGCAAATGAGAAATTGGTGAAGTAATTAAAATTCTTAATTAGATGCACCTTGCAGCTGCTGTTAGTCTTAATTGGCAATAATGCAGCTACGTTTTGTTCTGACACCTATCTTCAGAAGAGTTAGGGAGAGAAGTGAAGGGAGGCAAGAGGAAAATGTTCCCACTCAGTTCAAGAGAGTTCGCACAAAGAGGATCCCATGGCAACAAACAGCGAGGCCCACAGTCGGCTCTGTGAGATCCGGGAATAGACGATGCTTCACCTCAGATTCAAACAAATACTTCCTTTCCTGGGTCTGAAGAGAAAGTGTTTGAAATCATCTCTTGCATAAGATTTAAATGGTCGAATGTTCACCTGTGTAGAGTGACAAACTGACTGGCAGAAGTCTTGCAAATTAGGGCCTTGAGTTTTGTACCTGATGGAGCCGGAATGGACCTTGGCAATGTGTCATTTTACAGACAAGGAAACTGAGGCCAAGAGAAATTAAAGTGATTCCCTCGGGTAATTATGGCTACTTAGGAGTAGAAATTAGACTCAAATCTAGGATTTGAGCCTACAGTCCAGGACTTTTACTTCTAAACTTTGCTAGAAGCAATTAAATTTGTTAATTGTGCCCCTCCCAGTCCGCTTGAGGTCTAGTTTTTCACTTAAATGGGTCAGCTGAAGGACTGTGGTAGCTGTTGAAAATATAGATCACTGGTTATGAGAAGAGAAGGATGTATTTCCCCTTCACCGCTGGCCCTCACTTAGCACTGGATCGGAGCCTGTGGGGAAGGAGCAGAAAGAAGACCGCTGGCACACAGGAGGTTAACCTGGGCGAGTTACCACCAGGAAAACCACGTAAGACTTGCACACACACTGGAACCAGATCTGTGCTCACCTTGGATTGAGAAGTTACAATCTTCTTGTCTTTCCTTACAAATACAGATTGACCGCCCTTTTCAGTCTCCCAGTCCCCATCAACCTCACCTGTGACCCGAGTTTGACTCATCTTCATTTTGCATGCATGTCACCGAATATGCGGTGACATATTCATCATGCGGTTTCCTTCATCTCCAGTTGTGTTTTCCTCTCCAAATTAAATGAAGACACAGTTCCCCAGGGCCCAGGCTGCTTTACCTATTTATTGTTCTATGTTTGGTTTATCCTCTTAAACTTTACATTACAGAAGCTTGTGGGACGCGCGGTGGAGTGGGCTAAGGTTCTCTAGAATGGGGACTACAGGTGGTGTATGGGAAAGGTCGAAGAGTGGGGAGAGGGAGGGGTGGCGACTGCAAAAGAGTTTCTCAGTCTTTTCACTGTCCTGCCCACCCTACTCTCAGAAAAGAACACTGTGGTTGCCGTGGGAGCATTAGTACTGTTCTAGAGTCTTTCTTCTCCAAGTGTGGTGCGTAGACCAGCAGCATCATGATGGCTCCTGGACCACTTTATTAGAAACGCAGACTCTCGGGCCTCACTCTAGACAACGGAATCAGAATGTGCGTTTTAACAAGACACCCAGGTGATTGATCATGCGTATGTTCAAGTTTGAGTAGTACAGAATCTCAGGTGGGTATTATACTATCCCAAGGTATTCTAAAGGGCAAGGATCTTAAACTGAGCACATTTCCCAATTTAATTGACCGGTACCTACTTGGTCCCTCTTTTCCCCTTCGGAATCCATCTCACAATCCTGCAGCGAACTCCGGTACGCGATAGAGGGGAGGAGGAGACTCTTCGATCTCCTCCTCTCTGTGCCCCGCCCCCACCCCCACACTCCCAGAGAGCCATCCACCAGCACGCTTCTCCCCAGCCCCCGTCACCTAGGGAAGATAGCGCTCCCCCCCCGCCCCCCCGAAACTGAAAGAGCAGCGGCCCAGGAGGGTTACTTGCCAGAAGGTCTCACAGTTTACATATCAATACAGGCTGAAGCACTTTGCAAAACTGCGCTTTAGAAACAATTATCACCTTGCCACCTGAGGTTCGGAGCAGCCCCCTCCCTTCCCGCACTTCGCTCCCTTTTGAAATCTGGCTTAAAGTGGTAACGAGAATGGCTCTGTGGGGGTGGAGGGGGGCAGGAGGAGAGAGAGATCGCGCGCTATAACAAATCTGCCTTAAAGAGAAGAGATGAAAAGGAGGTTACTGTGAGCGTGTCAGTTTAGGCATCGCTCTCTGTACCTTTCTGCTGGTAGAGAAATGGAATCATAATTCTAAGGTGGCTAAGGCAAGAATGGGTCAGCGTTCACGTTTGCCGTCCGCTTTTGTTTGGAAAGACAGATTCTCGTTATTCGAGGCCTCTCCGGGTCTTTTCCCAAAGATTCCCAGGCTACCCTCCTTCCTCCTCAGTCTTCTGAAAACTAAAACTCGCAAAGCGGTGGCGTTCTGTGGATTGGCTAGTACTAAAATATCCATTGGGTGGCAGTAACACTATCCTCTTTATGACTTGCAGCAAACCGGAGAATGCATTCAATCAAATGAACCGATCTTGTAGAAACACTGGAATCATTTATGCATTGCAGTTTCTCTTTCTTGTTTTCGCTCCTTCTTTCCTGGGATATTTCGAGTGGATTGTGGCTATTAATCAAGATTTCGTGCTATTCGTGGTTTGCTTGTCGTTTTCGGGCAGGATTAGCATCATTCAAGGCAAACGCAAAGCTGCTTTTTTTCCCCCCACTCTTTTCTGAAAATTCATTTTTGGGGGCTGCTGAAGAGAGCTAGGACCCAGGAGACACCTTCCCAAACAGCAGGGGTTGTGTGCTTTCACACAGCAGTACTGTACAAGGAAAACCCCGTCGGATCTGTTATTGCGGGATACTTGTGAAATATACATAGGATTCTTTCTTATGGCTGCATCCCGGATCTGGAAATTTTACTTGGGGACCAAGAGGATCTGAAGGGCTAAATGTATACCGAAGATTTGCAAGCAAGACTCCGATTCTTGTCGTAGAGCTCTCAGACTTCCTCACTTACCGGCCTTTTTTCCTTCCTCCTTTTTTTTAAAAATTAAATTTCTTCCCTCTTTTTCTGCTCTCTCCTCTCTCAGTGTCTCCTTTTCTATCAGACTCTTCTTTTTTCTACTAGTCGTCTTTTTTCCCCCTCCTGCTCTGCACCTGGATTGTATCTTCACCAAACAATCGGGCACTTTGAGAACTAACTGGAGGCAGTCTTGTAGGGAAGAGCTGTATGGAATTATCTGCTTTTATGGTGAACTTGGCATTTGTGAATGGGTATCTTGTTCACGATATTAATTGCTAGCAAAAGCAAGAAAAAGAACACAGGAGTAAAACGTGGATTTTTCTGAATACGCATTGTGATGACCAGCAATTACCTTACCGACTGATATCCAGAGGAGAATAATTTGGAAGACTGTTGTGGGTAAGGTCATTTTATATATGCAAACCCATCAGTGGCATGAGCAAACTTGGGCATTTGTAATGGGAATGGGTGACTTGGATGATTGCTGCATCGCATTGATGGCTGTGATGTGGCCGTTATTGGCACTGAATGGAATAACTGCAGTTGGGTGTGTTGGTGTGTGTGTGCGTGTGTGTGTGTGTGTGTGTGTGTATAGGTCTGTATTCTGAGTGTAATTGAAAATAAATCAAAGCATCACTTCCCCCTCCAATTATTTTGATATGGAAGAGTGTCTTGAATTAATTCTGGGTAGACACTCTATTGTTTGGATGCAATATTTGTGGCTCCTGTGTTCTGGAAGGGGTAGCAGCAGTGAAAGGAACACTTACTGAAAAGCCCTATTTAAAATGAAACGAGCTACTCTTTATTCATTAAAAGAAATATGCTTTCAACTCAGTGCAGCATTCTGCTGCATTTCACAGCCGCAATGGGACCAGGGACATCCCACTTGTCAAGTTCTTAAACTTTAAGGTGATAATCGTTGTTAATTATTCTCCAGGTTGTGATTATCAGAGATTATTAAGTACCCTGGGCTACTTTTTTCATCCACTGGATTATCGTTCGGAAAGAAAAGAAAAGAAAAAGGTGGAAATGATGAGCAAAATAGAGAATAGTGCAGTATTATTTTAAATGTCACCAAATGCTTTCTTTCTCAAGTTCAATAGCCCAATAATATAATTATTTTCCTAATACCCTAAATAGCTGAAGCTGCGACCCACGTGCAGGGGTGTTGAAGGTCTGGAAGCAGAGACCATCCTTTTATTGCAATGCAGCCAGCTTTGGAAATGCAGGCAATTACACACTTCCCTTAACCTTAACTTGAGGATGCGTCCTATCTGCTGCATCTATCTATTTTAGCCTTTCAGTAAAAAGTTAGAGACTAGAGCACGAAGGATGTTTAAGCATATTCTGTCTGGGAAATGGGATAAAAAAATCAATATTGATGACGTGGTCCAGTGCACTGTACTGCAATGCTAAAGTCCCATCTTCAGTACCTATGATGAGAGAATGGAGCATTTACATGTGTTATAAATCTCACCTGGTAGATTGATCTTAAGAGGAGGGGAGAAGCTATGTGGATATGTAGGAAGATGGATGGAAGTCGTGCATAATCGGTGATTATGTAACTTCATTACATCAGCGAGCTTCAGTCAACGATAGTGAGATGAAATGATTGTATAGAGGGAGGCTCCATCACCCTGTTAACTTTTGAAGGCTTGTAACAGCTAACAGAGGAGGAGGACGGCAGACAGAGATTAGCTCCAAGGGTCCTGTAAACCTTGATCTCTGTGGCAAATTTAGCATGAGTTTCCTCATAGCGAGTTTCTGAGGGACAGCAGATCTGTGTAAGCTTTAGAGCTGGACCGGAGCAATTTTAGCCACACCCGTGGAGAGTCAAAATGAGTCCGCAATGTTTCAAAGTGCCCCATTGAGTAACTGAGGCTGATGATCCTAGCCAAGGTCATCGTTCTGCACCCTATGATGGACATACGTGACCCCAACTGAGTAGAAAGTTAAATCGGTTGAAATGAAGACTCTGAACAGAGTGACTACTTGGAGTCGTCTTACATTTTTCCTGGTAGAGCTTCATGCAGATTTCAGCCTGGTGTTTCCCTCATAAAAGCGATCGCTTCCACAGTGTGTCAGAAACGAGGGTTTTGTACCTGTACCTTTGCCTTGACAACCTCTTTCTGGGCCATTTTAACCCTCCGGGGAAAAGAGAAGTAAAAACCTTCCAAGGTAATGGTATCTTGTTAAATTAAAAAATGAATGGCAATGAATTCATTATTAATACACATCTCAGAAATAAAGAGCAACCCATTTTCAAGTTTCACTTATCGAACGGCTTAAAGGACATGTTGCAGACGCCTGTGACTTCTACCATGAGATGAGATAAATGTACTATGCTCACTATACAGAGACGGGAATACTGCAGAATAAAATGTCATTTACCCTGATGTTTTATTTGGAGCTGTGAATTTTTTTTTTAAGAAGGAAGATACACATCAGCTCCTTTTGGCCTTCTAATGTTTCAGGATCTCTTTTTCCCTCAGTAGATTAAAAATTCCCTCAAAATGGAACTCTGCTGAAATCTGAACCCTGTTGAATTAAATCATCTCTCCATCTAGTTGTGCTATTTTCTATTTCCCTTTATGTTTATTTTACAAAAAAGGCTAAATGACTTTTCTGTCGTGGAGATGAGATGATTCTTTCTGATTTTCCTATGGAGTCAGGTACGAGATCTAGACATCCACTAAGTAACTTTGAAAAGATCTACTTTCCCCACATCGAAATGGTGGCATGGTGGAATGAAATTTTGAGCTCTGATTTTGGAGACGACTTTCTTATTTCTGCAGGACATGCCCAAATACTGATATATTGTGCCAGTGGGTTTGGAGATTTGGTGTTCATATTGTATAGAAAATTGGATGTGAAGTTAACTCCTGATTCCTTCCTTCAGGGGTCAGGGTAACACTACAGCTGCTTCCAGGCTGTTAGTCTCCAACTATGTACAGAAATATCGCCTGCGATGATATTTCCTGTAGCCCTTATTTTAATATTTCATAAATGACTTCCTCAGTTGTTTTCTGACATGAGCCACACATATGTTACCAAACAGAGCATATTCTAGAGGCTTTATAAGCTTGGGAAGGGATGAAAATAATACTAGAAAGAAAAATAAGTCTCTGAAAAAAGACACTTACCATGAAACAGACATACGCTTGTCAATGCTGTCCTTTTACTTGAAGACTGCATATATTCACATTAGGAAAGATAGTTTCGATTATTTTAATGGCACTTTGTAACCTGTTAATTTCTTTTGAAAGAGAATTATGTAACCGAGGTAGGTTACAGCATTTTTCTTCAGTATCCTACAAATCAATAATAAAAAGCTTTCCTTAATATGAAAACACTTAACATGACGGCAGTGAATAATTTAAAATATAGTATCTATTTCACTATTTCATTGCCCTTTTATCAGCTCCAGTTATGCAGTTAGATTAGAAAATATTTGAGGAAAATAGGAGAAGAAATACAATTTATAAATATGGAAAGTACTGATTTTGTTTCCTGACTAGTTGCTTCAGCAAAGTCAAGAGATTTAGCCGATAAGTAATCACAATATTCCTAAAACTAGAAAACAATTCAAAAGAGATGTTTATTATGTTTGCAATGTACGTGAACAAATCACGTTATTGTTAAAATGACCGATGCGTGAAACATTTTTAAGAACAACTGAACTTGCAAGATTACTTTAAGATTTAAATATATTTCAGATTCTTTTAGTCTGTTATAAACGGATGTGTTTGGGGTATACTTTGTCTTACAACAGATATGATCTTTGCTGTTTGACAAATCGCATGTTTTTATAAAGCAGGTGCTCTAAAATTTGTGACACCCAAAGCTTCCAAGTGTTGATTAAGAAAATGTAAAAGTAGCAAGTTTTTTGGTAATGCTCAACTAATAAAGCATAATTATGATAGCACCATTTGGGAAGCTATAAATAAGGCCATGTCGGCATTTTTATTATTAAATTCCAAGCTATTTCCTTTACCTATATCGGGAATCTTTAAAGAGGAAGGAGCCCAGCTCTCTGATACAGACAGGTATTGTGGAATTTGGGGCTGAGTCAGGCTCTCTCAGTTACTAGCCTTATGACCTCTGACCCTGCATTTCACCTCTCAGTGTTCAAGATAATCCTTTAAAATCAAGAATCATTTAAAATAGCATAGTTAACATACTGCACTAAAGAAAGGACATGTGTGTCTCAGGGCTCATCATCATGGTATGCCTTAGAAATATATGGAATTATTATTATTAAGGGTTCTCCAAAGTTGTATGAATTTAACAGTGCATTTTTTCTCACGCTCTTCTTATAAATCTTTATAGGTTCTTCCTCATCCCAATTACCGTTAGCTCGTAGCTAATATTGTTCAGTCAGTAAGTAACAGACGAATTAAGGGCTTTGGCTGCTAACTTTCCCTCAGTACTCAGTTTTTTCAGCAGTGCTCATATGGGAATATAGTTGCCTTAAGTAACAACAACAACAACAACAACAAAAACAGAAAAAAAAAACAGTTGCTTTTGAATAACATTCAAATCGTGGTAACTGAGGGTTTTGTGTGTGAGAGTGTTTTAAGCTGATTACTTGGTGTTTTGTTTTGTTTTCAATGTTCCCGAGTACTTAGGCATTTCTGTTTTTTGGTAGCAAGAGTACACAAACATTGGGAAACAAACCTGATGCTACCACTTAAATTGGGTCATTTGACCAAAAAGGTACTCTCTTCTGTCACTTCGTTAACGAAAGCATAATGCATTCGAATATTAAGTGTAATAGAGGCCATAAGAATATAAAGATAATAGTTCTGTTTGGGAATTTGCTCATTGCAATAATTACTAATGTTCTTTAGGGGGAGGCAATCCCCCATGTGTCACCACTAACACTGCATTTCTTTAGTGTGCTTGTATCTTGACGTTAATATATTTACATATATAAGAAAGGCATAGTTAGTGATATGACCTTCTCTGTATGTTTTTAAGTGACTGGATAATCAGGTGAAAAAGCAAGTGTTTAGATTTTAGTTAAGGTAAAATTGGGAAATGGAAAATTAACCTTGCCAATAAAAGTAAATGTACATGGACTTAAAGAACTTTCCTGCTATCGAGCAATCTTGTCTTCATAACTTCCCAGTGTCTTGCTTTCTAGGCTAAGTATCCCCTATATTTCTTTGTTTCAGATGAATTTGATCATGCATGTTTATCTGACTTCACTGATGCTTGTAAATAGTCAGCATTTTCTTGGTTTCCTATATTTTTAAAATGCATATTCCTTTATGTCTTATGGAAATGCCTTAGAATTGTTCAGGCAGATTTACAAAGGAATATTATAAGAATGTAGACAGGCTTGTTTATTTGACAAATTCTGCTAATCACCTTACAAATATGCTTTTAATTTTCACCCAGAGAATGCCACCCTGGGGTATCTTACACTGCAGACAGCACTCCATTACAGGCCAACCACATGGCTCAGTGGACATACCCTCGCTGCTTACCCTGACCATTGGCTTACACTGAAAGATCCTTAATCGACATGCTTTTTTGGTTCCCCTGTGTAGAAACAATAGGCAGGTGTCAAAACTCTAAGACTCCTAAGGCTTTTTTAGCTTTAGCGAAGGAATGACTGGCCGGCCTCGTATTGCTTGCCTATCACAAAATCTGAAATTGCCAAGCAGTGAGCTGTGGATAAAGCAAAGGGAGAAAGCAAAGCTCTTTAATATTTTTCTTCTGAAAATCTTCTCTTTCCTGTTTTCATAATAAAACCTTAAGAGTAATTTTTTCATGACAAACGATTGAAAGAGTGTGTTATAGTTACATTGTTCAAACATATAAAATACAATAAATGGCACTAAATGAGCTATTTTGTCCATTCAAGAGCTACATATCTAAGAATGTATATTTAAGAGTGAAATTAGATGGTATTTTGTAATATTTCCTAAGTCAGGAAATAGCGTGTAGAGGTTGGACTCAGCAAAAAAGTGAAATGGACTGTGAATTGTGATCATATAATTATAGAGTATCACTCTTTCAATGTGTTTGTTAATTATGTAGCTTACATTTTATGTGAATTATGATTATAAATAAATCACTATATGAATAATCATAAAATTATTCATACAGTGGTTTATTTCGTCATGGCCTGACCAAAGTGAATTAATCGGTAGGTTCTTGCCCTGTCAACATTTACATGTAATACAACCATGAATTAGTATAGTGATCTTCATCATTTTCTGGTTTAAAGCTTCCCTTTACAATTAAAAAAAAATAGAAGGCCACTTGATCATAGTTGTACTTTCAGTATCAGTTGATTGAACAAATGCATAGTAATAATGATAAATGATTATGAATATGATAGTTCTTTTAAAAATTAATTTGACTGTGTATAATCACAACCAGTTTACTTATATCTTTGAAATGGATTACTTATCTACAGAAAAAGTTTGGTGTATACTCTACATTCTAGACCCCTTGGAGTAACTCCTGCAGCCCCGGTAAATAAAAAGCCTATATGTCTACATCCAACATACTTGCACATTCATGTTATCTTATACACAAAATAAAAGGCAGGTACTTTCAGGTACTGAAATGCATATCAAAGGAATTAATTATGTTTTTGGATGCATAGAGTTGGAGTATCTAATTCCCTAAGAATACACATTTAAAGTTCCAACACAGATAAATTCACTTTCAAATTTTAGGATTGAACTATTATAACAGAAAGTGTCTGATATTATGGAATAGTTGCATTTTAAAATATAAAATAAGCATTATTTTTATTCCAGTCGAATGGAAATGAATTATTCTAAATGTAGCCAGAGCCAATTATGCTGGCCTCATACAAATCTAGTGAAAGTATATCAAGTGTAGAAGTATAGGGATGCCCCACTTTGTCGTTTTAGCCAACGAGGACTTTTTGAACCAGAAGAATGAAATTTTATTTCCAAGATTTCATAATTCGTTTGCTCTCCCAGGAAGCATGATTCCACTTTTCTGATACGATATGAGCCCCCAGTTGAGTATTTATGTCCTGGCATGAGATATGTTTTTAGTAGCATGAAGCATAAGAAAAGTAATTGTACTTGTTGAGGCTGGTTTGAGTGCATCTAATCCTTTGGCCTCTAAGTCACTTAATTAACTTGTGATCACTCACATGGCGTCCCCACTCAGAATCTGTGGACTTTATTTATCCTTTATGTACATTGTACATTCTGGACCTCATTTGCTCTCTGGAGATACAATACAGGGAAAGTTGGGAAAATAGGTCACTGGTGGGACCTCCTTGCCTTTTTCCATACTATCCTCTTTCTCATTACCTTTATATCTCCCTACCTGCAAGGAATTACTCTTCTTTGGAGCCCCTCCTTTTTCTTGACTTGCCCACACATCCCTCTCTGGACATCTCTGGCATTTAGGACTGCCATCAATGTTGTGTGCTGCCTTCTTGCTTCTAAAGTCACCCACCTAGAGGTCTTATCAAAATATCTTTTAACCACATTTTATCGATCTTTGAAGAGCTGGAATTCCATCTTTCATTTCTTCATCTACAGAGTCACTCTGCTTACATAGCCAATAATAGTGAATTAATTTGGATATAATCATGGCAATATTATTTATATCTGGTTTGCCAAGCTACCACCACACAGCAACTAAGTGAAGGAGATACAGCCATATATATATGATCATATGATATATATATGATTTTTGTTAAGGTGATTAACATATGAACCACTGTTAATATGCTAAAAGGTAAAATTTGGAATAATAGGCTTCACCCCTTTGTATTATGACAGTGACATTTGGAGAAAATATACCATTATTTGTTTTTCTGACCCAGAAAAAAAAAAAAAGCCTTTAGTAAACTGCATTGTATATGAGAAGGTGAAAGGGAGCTGTGGAGGACATCCTTTTATTCTGGTTGGATCTTGCAGTGCCCTCTTGTCTTTCTGAGGAGGCAGCTGCTTAACATACCTGTTTGAAGAAATGACACCAGCTATGGGTACCACAATGTTCCCAGCCTCTTGCCAACTTTATTTTGGAAGGAACACAGTCAGAGGAGCTAAAAACAGCAGTAAAAGTGGAAAACTGAGAGACTTAAAATGGTGTCAGGTATTTTGTGTAAACAAAGCTTCATGTGGCCAAGGGAGAAAATTTGAAGGTAACAAATGAATTTGGTGCCTCTCAGTGCTTGGGTTTTGAATACCCCTGTTAAAGCCCCTAATTGTTCTCACCATGACTGAACTCCTGAATGGTGCTCAAGAGGTTCCCAGCACCACAGTATGTAGAGTAAATGCATTCAAGGGGTCTCTAGGGGGTTTGGACCCTGCTGCTTTCCCTTGTCGGGGTTCTCCTCCAGGCCCCTAATAACACAGTCATAGAGCAAGCCGTTCACGTCAGTGGGGGTGCTCATTGCAATGAGTGAACAGTTTAGCTTAGCTCCAGGAGGCCACTGCCTGCCTGTTTAGTATTTCCAGGGCCCAGGATTATACATGGCTTGTAGTAGGTCACCAGTACATCATTGTGGCATGAACAAATGCTTAAGCATTTAGTGGCAAGAGATCAGTTTTAGGTCAGAGTTCTCCCAAACTGATGATGCATGGTAAAGTGAAACAAAAACTGCTGATTGAAAAAAGGAAAATTGAGTAATAAAGAAGAAAGGATTAGTATTAGTAGTTTGTAATCTGCAAATGGACAGAGGGAGAAGAAATGTGCAACCCTTCTTTCCTCATTCTCTTCCTCCCTTCCTTCCTTCCACTTCCTTCTCCTTCCTTCTCTTTCCCCTTCCTTCTACTCCCAGCATAGGTATTTGAGTGCCTTCAGCTATAAGAAGATGTTCAGGACATACAGAAGGGAGCAATGGCGTGTATCTGGCCCAAAGATGGTTAGTCAAGGGTAGGGGTACTAAATGAAATAATATATAGTTGTAATTCAAGATAGTCTACTTCTGAGAGAGGTGTTAAGTATGGTACAGGCTTGGGAAAGGGTCAGAACACACACACTTGGAGAGGTTAGAAGAAGCTTGTTAAGGGAAATAAGGTTTAGCTAGACTTTGAAGGAGCTCACAATGGGATGAAAAAGAAAAACATTCCAGACAGGGGAGAATCAATAACAGAGATATGGTAATATCATGGGGTACACAATGCACAATGTAAGAAGATAAGACTGGAGCCCCAAGTCTCCAGGTCTGGCAGCCAGAAGCAAATGGAATGGGGTTTCATGAGAATAAGGAAAACAGAACATTTTATGACCTACTCAGATTTATGCTTTAGGGAGAAGGGGAACAAATTAAGAGTCTGTATTTGCAGGGTATCTTTGATTCCCAGTTATGAGAATTACCCAAGGAGTCGCAAGTTCCATGTCTACTGCAACTTTCTACCCATCGAACCTCTGTTCTCCAACAGCCATCATGGGCTCTGTTTCCTTTTCTCTTTGCTCCTTTCTAAGACTAAACCGCTGTTACCAGTGCTAGATAAATACAGAGCCAAAGTTTAAAATTAACTTTTCTTTTTAGCAGAAGGCAACATTCTATAATGGAATGTATCCATTCAAACTCTCTTTGCTTAGTTAAAAAGTTGCCACCCACCCTAGCAAAAATGCTGTGGTTTATATGCAACTCTTCAGTGAGAATGTTTGGCAATTCATTTGGGAAGAAGGGGAAGTTGGAGCAGGCAGCTGGGGAGAAAAAGAAAAAGGAAAGTGCTTTATATAATGTAATGGCAAAGTAAAAATATAAATTCCAAAATGGTTTTATATTAAGACCATATGGAAAAAGAGTATTACTTTAGAGTATATTATACATTCGGTAATAAGAAAATAGGATTTATTCCTAGCAACGATGAACTACTTTGTCAACTCCCAATAATTATAACACTTTAAAACTCTAGAAGGATGTAAAAACCACTCATTTTAGCTGAGTTACGTTCTTCTCTTATGAAATACTTTGTCTACACTTCTACTAAGTGGAATGAAACAAACCCATAAGGATTGTTTTTTCCATACTTTTTCTGATCGTTCTATATTGGAAATTCCAGTACACTGGGAAATGGCCAAACATTGAAGATAAAATGAAGAGCAATGCAATTTACTTAGGCACAAACTAAAAATTATGTGAATGGTCATCAGGATTCACCTAAAAGAACAAGCAGCACAATCTAGTTGTCAAAGCTCACTCCCCTACCCTGAGGATTTAGTTTCTGTGGTGGAATTTGTACTTTTAAAAACTGTTGAGGTCAGTGGGAGCACCAGGGTGCTTGGGAGGGTTTCAGCAGAGCCCTCTCAAATCTCTGTCAGTATCCCCCCCATACCTTATTATGGATATTGAATGATTTCTCAATATTCTCCAAAGTACCCTACCAACTCAGCTTCAACTGTTCAAGTTTGAAGCCCTGGCCAACCATAATGGCACAAGCTAAGACCCTCCTATGGTGAGATGTGGGTGTGGCCATTCTCTCAGGTGATTACTGAGGGAACAGTGTGGCTTATGCTGGCCCTTGGTAATCACTGTTCTTTGATCCTAGTCAGTTAGCAGAACCACTCCTTCCAATATGCATTTTAATTGATTAACTCCTTCATGCGAATGAATGAGAAGAACTCTTTGAGGGTCCTATCTATTGTAAGGATTGTACTTAACATGGGCTGAAGATGCTAAAGAAAGTTCTTCCTGCCAAAGGTTATGGACTAGTGTGGAAGACAACTATGTTCAGTTGGGTTCCCTAGAAACAAGGTTTAGTTGCTTCTGAAGCAGAGGAAGAAAGTGATTGCAATGTGGTTGCAAAGGAAGCCTCAGCATATCCTGTGGGTCTTCCACAGTTGTCCAAAAATGAGTCAAGGGTCAGGACTTTCTCTTCCCCCATCCAGCGGTCACTGGCTGTGGGCTGCCCCATGGAACATAGCATTACCTTGAACAAGACACTTACCTGCAGCAGAGGGCAAAGCACAGTGAGGGACTCAGCTGTGAGGTGTCAGCTGCAAGATGGGCACATAGGCCATGAAGAGGAGAATGGAAACCATTTGGAAGCTCTGGCAAGAACATTTTATCCCTTTGCCTCTTGGAGCATCCTGTACTAATGCCATAGCAAGTGACCTAGGAAATACTGTGAAATCTTAAATATTTGTTAAAAGGAGTAAAGATACTAAATATTATTGAGTACATGGCTTTGCTCTATGTAGTTAAGTTTTAGAAACTGGTTTTATGAGGAATGTAGTTGAATCCATATTACAATTACTCCTGTTTTAAGTTGCCAGATAATCAATATCTAATGAGGATCTCTTATCTGTTTTACATACGGAGAAAGGAAGGAGTTGAAAATCCAGGCCTGGGGTGTTTACATAGGACCTACTTTTCTTCAGTGGTTTATGTGCTTGGTTCCAAGATTAAGGAGAAGAGTTGGTGGGAGGTCATGGAAGGGACAAGGAAATGGAGCAGAGTCCTGTGGGGCCAAGTTCTCTGAATTCCAAAGATAATAAGACAATTGTTTGGGTTATATGAGACAAGGCTGTTGATGGATAGTGAAAGCTGGCAGAAGGCAAACACCGTGAACTGAGTGGTAGTGGAATGAGTTGAATGTATACAACAAACATAATGAAAGTGGTATTCCATTAGCATTAGCCAATCTGTGATTTGAACTAGTTGGGGGGACTAATTCTGAATATTAATGAATTTGAAACCATAGAAGTAATATATCCTAGAGCTCAATATTTACTGAAAGGAGATTCATATAACACTATTCACTTTTATTTTGCATGAGAATATTAGTTTCTTTCCTAAATTCAAAAGATGTGCTATTACTTTAGATTTTAAAATGCTTTCTTCAGCCCTGGTGAGGTGATAGAAGCTCCTTCTGTTTTTTGTTTTTCGTGAAGATATTGAGTCAAGTTGAATACACTGAGACCATTGTGCCAGTAATTTTTTAAAGTAGTGGTTATGTCTAAATGCACAGCCATTCGTTAAATCACAGAACACTTGAATAGGAATGAACTTAGTACACCTCCTTGCAGACATATACAGTCTCTCTACTACAACTCAAATAATTATCCATTACCTGGTGTTCACTTTAATAAAAACCATTTCGACTATTTGTTTCCTCATTTGACTTAATATTTGACTAGATGACCAACTCAATTCAACTCAACTCAAGTTCAACAAATAGTCCCAGATTATATACCTTCTCCATGCTAAATGCAAGCACTGGGCTGGAATGAGCAATTCACTCACCACCAAAGTAATTAAAGGTGTACACTGCTAAGTATTTTAAAAGATCTGTCTTAAAAGAAACAAGTAGTTCTCACCACCACCACTAGGTCTGCTCTAAAACACTGGATCCATTTCTTCTCTGGTCCTGGCATGTCTTTGGTAATTAAAAAAGTTTATGATATTTTTCAAAGACCAAGAATTCAGTGAAGATGGTACTCCTTTTCCATTACAAGACTGACTCCGTTGCGTTTATGGGTGTATACGTTTTACCTTTCAAATACATATTATTAAGCTTATTAAGGGGATTTCAGCATCTCTATATATTCACTATTTTAAAAAATTCAGTAATACTTCAAGGCTCCAGACTCATAAGTTGTTCTACTTTTACTGTTTGCATCATGCTTTTTGTGCACAGCACACTTTTCTTTTATCCTCACAGAGTCGAGTCAATTGATTTTAGCTTTGCCCCACAAAGTACCACATTTCTTAAAGTACATAAGTCATGTGATTTTAAATTTCCTACTCAAGAGCTATGTAGGTGGTATGGGAGATGCGTGATGCCTATTGAAACAGAATGTGCATCAGAAGTTATTTAAGTTTCATCTATATTTGTAACTAAAAGAAAAGAAATACTATCTCCTGTTCCCAATATTAAAATTAGCTTTAATTTGTTAAGATCGTAATCAGAGAAGGCGTGGGTTATTGCTCTAAGAAACTTCCTTGGCCTCACCCCTTTTCCTGAAACCAAGGATTCAAATCCTAGTAGATCTAAACTCATCCTATATTAGTTTTGGAACTCATGTTAGTACAATCTTATTAGTCATATTATCTGTTTTAATGTTATTATGGCTACGATTACAAAAATATAAGAAGAATACATATGATAAAACCTCATCATGTGGCTTCAGTCCAGATTTTTGGATCTGAAAGATATTAAGAAAATTGAGGGTTCAATTTAACTTCATTGGAATCATTAGTTAAGTCAGAGATGTTAAATATATCTAGCTATTATAATTAAGTTATTACCACTCGAAGAAAGAATTACAGCCCCCAAAGTATATATTTGTATACGCACAAATTTACTTTTTGAGAATCTGAAAAGGTAAAAGGAAATGATTTAATACCAAAGGATAGTATCTAAGAAAACCTATTTGTATAAGACCTGTTCTAATTTTATGTTGGGAATATTAAAGTGAGGGATAACTTAGGGCAATGCACAAAATACATTGAGTTCTAACCTCAATGTCCTAACGAAAAATAGATATATAGACCAAGATACCGGCCATTGATATAATAAGCTTAAACCCACAACTACACGGTCCCTGGCAATACTGTGAAGTGTACGGGCTTTGCCTATGATATACTTCTGTCTCAATTTAATCAAATCTCTATTTCTTTGACCACCATGCCCTAATTGAAATAACTTTGATTTCTGAATGCTAAGAATTCCCCACCATGGAGAAGACTTGTCCTAAGAATATTATGTGCTCCCAAGTCAACGCTAGCTGTGTCTTTTGCTCCTTAAATTTATCATTAAAAAATGTACTTCTGTGTGTCTCCCCAACTTGAATGTAAGTCTGAGATAGTGGGACCTCATCTGTCTGGGTCGCCACATATCTCTGGGGCCTAGGAGAGTTCCTGGCACGTAGTATTACTCAATAATGATCAAATAAAAGGAGGGAGTGAGGAAGGGAGGAAAGAAAGAAGGGTCTCCCAAGGTATCCTGGTCTCAGCAAGATAAAACAACAACAAAAAGAGTTGGATGAAACAACACAATAAACCCAGCTTAGTACCTATAATGGTGTTTGCATTGTAAAGATTTTGTTCATGATGCAGTATTATTTATAAAGATTGTGTCTATTCCATCCCTCAGGTCAGAACGCAGGCTCCACCACATGCATTAAAATGCCAGGTCAGTTGATAAAACATCCTGAATACCACGCTGAAAGCTTAGAACCTATAGCCAAAGGTTCTGGTTACATGAATAATGCTGAACACAATGTTTTAGGACCATTAATCTGACACTAATTTTTAAGGTAAGTGAAGCAGAAATGGACTGGAGCCTATACTTAGGTAGCTACTTTACTGTTATAAATTACTAGGTGATAAAACTCCTCTTATTTTTTAGCTTCATAACTTTGCTTTTCTACAATTTTCCCCAACATGCAAGTATTCATTAAGAGGAAGCTTTTAAAAAAACATTGAATTTTCATCTTCACTCTCTTTCTTGGAACTAATATATCCTCTCCAAATTGCAGATCTCATGGTATACTAAAATTGACATTAGGATCAAGGCAAGTCTGAGTTCCAATTCTGGTTGTCACATTTGCTAGCTGTGAAACCTTTGACAGGTCACTTAGTGTTTCAGAGTTTTGGTTTCCAGATCTCTAAAGAGAAAAGAATGCTTACCTTTAGGATTATTGGGGAAAGTAAAAATAATATTTGTGAAGCATATAGTGCAGTGGTAGATAAAATAGTAGCTGTACAATAAATGGTAATCCTAATTATTTTAATAGTTTACCATGTGTTATATTATTAAAATATAACAGCTAAGAACATGATATAGTTTTCTCACTATACCCAATAGTTAATTTTCCTTCCTCATCTCAACTGATCTCTGAGCAACATTTGTACAATGGATCATTCCTTCTCCATGATACATTTTCTTCACTTGGTTTTCAGGATAGCACAACCTCTTGGTTTAAGTTCTATTTTATTGTTTGCTTCTTTTCAGTCTCCTTTGCTGGTCTCTTTGCTTTTCTCTTCTTCATATTGGAATGCCCCATGACTTAGCTCTTGGTGGTCTTCTCAGTCTACTCACACCCCTTCATGATTTCATCCATTTGCATGGCTATCAATACCATTTTTGCCACCACTTACTATATGTATACTCCCACCTTGGTCTCTCTCCTCAACTCCAAACACATATATGCAGCTGCTTATCTGACATCACCACCTACTTGACCTTTGTCAATTACCTTGTCCAAAACTGAACTTATCTTTTTTCACCCCAATCTACTCTACTTTCCCATCTCAAGTGATGTCAGTTTTACCCGTCTGTGTGTTTAGGCCAAAAATCTTGGAGTCATTCATCATTCCTCTCCCTCTCTGACATACCACATTCAGTGTGTCATCAATCCCTGTTGGTACTATCTTCACACATACCCAGAATTTAAGCACTTCTCGCCATTTCTAATAGTATCACTTTTGTTGGAGGCTCCATCATCTCTTTCCTAAATTGGTGCAGTAACCTCAAAACTGACTGTGTCTCTGCCATTGTCCTCTACAATCTGCTCTCCACACAGCAGCTACAGTTGTCCTTTGAAAATGGAATGCAGATGATGCAAAGCTTGCTGGTTTTACTCAGAGTAAAAACAGAATACTTTTAATGGTCTAGAGACAGGGATGTACATTAATTCTTTGACTTACTTCCCCTACTCATCCAGGCTTTTCCAACTTTCTTATTTCTCTCTATCCTCAACTTGCTGTCTTTTAACATGACAGGTAAATTCTTGCCTTAGGACCTTTGCACCGGCTGTTCTCTTTATCTGGAGCATTATTTCCCAGAAGTCTCCAGGCTAACTTCTCACCTCTGTTATTATTGGCTTTGACACGTCATTTTGGCATTTATGTGTCATCTCCATGAGAACCTACCCTGATCACACCCTCTAAAATTGTAACACACCCACCTCTACACTCCTGATCTCCTTGTCAGCTTTCACTTTAATTTTTTTAGTCACTTCCTAGTTTGTACCATTTTTTAAAACTTACTTCTTTATAATACTTACTGGTTATCACTACAGTCTTAGCTTCACACGATCAGGGGTCTTTGACCATTGAGTTCACTGTGGTGTCCCAAGTACCAAGAACAGTGTAAATTTGGTGAAAATATATTAAATGAATAAGTATTGTTATAAAATAGAGACAATAATCATCTATACCTAATGATACTGTTGTGGATATTTAAATAAGATGGTGCAGTTAAAGTGTTGTAATCACAGGGCCTGACACATATTAGGGGCTCAGTAAATGTTGGCTATTATAAAGTGTCTCATGGTAGTTAATTTACATGATGTACACCAAAAATCAAAAGTATTACAACATGAACTCTTTCTTCCAAATTAAAGATTCACTAGTTAGCACCATGGGAAGAGAATATCTGCTCTAGGTATGGACAATCATCTCCCATTTTATTAGATTCATCTAGTAAAGGACAAAGAAAGGTATACAAATATTCAGCTATGGTTGATAGCTCAGTTTTGTCAGGAAAAATCATTTAAGACTGATCTTTTTACTTTATACAAATTGAACTTCATATAATTTGAAAAGTTGGTGGAATTAAATATTATTCGACACAGGAAATTTTTAAAGTTTATTTGTTTATTTTTGAGAGAGAGAGCAAGGAAAGGTGAGAGAGAGAGAGAGAGAGAGAGAGAGAGAGAGAGAGAGAATCCCAAACAGGCTCTGTGTTGTCAATGCAGAGCCCAATATAGGGCTTGATCTCATGAAATGTGAGATCAGGATCTGAGCTGAGATCGAGATTCAGACGCTTAACTTGCTGAGACACCCTGGTGTCTCCAACACGGGAAATTTTTTAAATATTGCAATAAGATAGTTTACAAGATCACTGAGATCTCCCCAAGAGTTAAGATGCCAACAAAAAAATATTATTCTCAGTATGCATTTTAATGAATAACTAATTTTCTTTTATTTTACTTTTGTAGATTCCAATGACAGTTTGAATTGTTGAACATATTTAAAAATTTTTGGTTCTTGCCCACATTTCATAACTAGAATAAAATAATTGTAATGAGATATTCTTATGTATATCACAAATATAGATTTTAGTGTGTAGGATTCAATAGAAAACAAATACTTGATTTTTCTATCTTTATTTGTGAAAACACTGAGAAATAGTTATAACTGGAAGCCTTTTGTAAGTCAAAACAAAAAGTATTATTTCTGACTATTGAATGGATGTTCTCATTTTGTCTCTTTCCCAATCATCAGTTGCCTATTCTAATAAAATACATTCATTCTTCTATATTTCATTCATATAGCTTAGTCTTTTCCAGAGAATTTACAAATGTTTTACTGCCTGCCAAGCCTTGTGTAATTAAACTAGATGACAGAATGTGCCCATAGTTTATTCTGTGGATCTCTGACTACGGATGCAGAGATTTACATTAAGTCAGGGGTAAATGATACATTTTGTATATATTTCTGCTTCCACTAAAAATACTTTACGGATGTTGACTCTGGAATTCACTAAACAGGAAAATTGTGAATAAATCTACTGCCATTTTTGCTTATTCTTTCATTCTCTTGGGTATTTCTTCATACAACTTCATTTCCTTTCTCCAAGCTTAATATGTTCAGATATTACCTTTGAGAGATATCACTTCTTCCTGCCAAAGTTCATAATTTTTTTCACCACTAGAAAAAGGGTGAGAAAGGGAAGGAGGGGAAAAGAGAAGAATGGTAAGCTTCACACTATTATCTAGATGCTTCTTAGATCTAAACATTGTAAGTTTTCTTCTAACTATTTTAGAAGAACCACTTTTTCTAGCATTTTTATTGCCACTCATGCCTACTTCACTTTGTTACTCCTCTGCTGGTTGTGGGTGGCTGGAGTTTGACTATTTCAGAATAGTTACTGGTGGGTGGGTTCAAGAATCTCTAGTGGGTTGAGAGAAAAGCCATGTTTATATAGATAGTGATCCTTCTATTAAAATCCTGAGAGTGAGTAATATTTAATGGCTATGTTCACCACGCACATAGCAGAGTCCATCTGTACAGGAACTGACACTATCTGAAGAGAATTCCATGGGGTCTTTGTATTCCCATAAAGGTTTTGTGTGCAGGGGTTCTAATCTCCAAAATTTGATTCTTTTACTTGGTAGACAAAGTTTCTCTCCTGAGGGTATGACATGGGCCTAGATGCCTACGGGTCTGTACAAGTACAAGATGCTATAGATCTGTGAAGCCTTTGCTTTCTCACTGCAACAGATCAAAGCACACAGCATTAAGGCCTTGTATACATTGCTTTGACTATACATGTAATACACTTATGTTGATTGGTTTTATACTGTGAGTACCTATGGTAGTCACATGATCTGCTTAGATGCCAAGTGCGTGCATTCTCTTCTTTGATTTGAAGTCTAGTTCTTTTATATTTTGCAATACAGAGCTGGTAGAGACCAGTGATGCTGTATATACATCAAAAGCACCATTAAATTTAAGAAACACTTTCTGTATGGTTAAGCCACCAGAAATAATAAGTCTCTCAAAATATAGATTTTTCTGGTAGATCTGGAAAGCACTATACTTAAATAGTGATATTTAGATTATAATAAATTCTAATTTTTTTAATGTTTATTTTTGAGAGACATAGAGGCACAGCGCGAACAGGGAAAGGGCAGAGAGAGAGGGAGACACAGAATCGGAAGCAGGCTCCAGGCTCTGAGCCGTCAGCACAGAGCCCGACGCGGGGCTCGAACTCACAGACCGTGAGATCATGACCTGAGCTGAAGTCGGCCACTTAACCGACTGAGCCACCCAGGGGCCCCTGTAATAAATTCTAAGTAGGTATTGTTATATCCTCATTTCCTGTCTTTTCTGTATCTGAATGTCTTACCTTAATCTTTACCACTTACCTTAATCTTCAGAGATTGAGTTATCATTGCTTTTCACGACCTACTTGATTAAAACAATACTACTATCAAAGCATGCGGTTTTGGGTAGCTGCAATACTGTGTACAGCCGAATCATAGCTTTTGTAAGCAGAGAGCTGGTAATCGAATTACATATATTGTGTTATAATTATCATTCAAATACTCAACATACTACGACAATTAAATGTCTAAATGATTTGAAATAGAGAGCCCATTTAAAACAACATTTTACTTTCATTTTATTGGCAAGTTTTAAAACCAAATTTCAAAAAGCCCAAAAATGGACATAATTTAGGATGTGCATTTTAATGAAGAAAGTAGAGAAAATTCTAAATGATTTGGGAAAAATGATATTTTATAATTTCTATAAGTGATGCAACTTCTATAAGCGCTGTTTTTCCCCCTGTTCTTTAAAGAATGAAAGAAAGTTACATGTAATGGATGGTACCAAATTCCGACTGACATTGAGAGAGATGTGAATGTTTCCAATAAGTGACATATTTTAATTTGAGATTTTGAATCTAATATAACATGCAAATTGCAATAGTCCTTAATGTAGAAAGGGGAAAAATGTAGTGATTGAGTTTGGGGAAATTGTAAATTGGGCAGGATCTAGCCAGCTGCAATGATGAACAAGGCTTCCTTTATTATTGCTTCAAGAAAAGCTATTGAGTGGCTAGCACAAAGTAGCTGCTTGAATGCGGGAATATCCAATATCCCTTTGAGAGACGTATTTGATTATACATTTTCGCTTTCCCTCTTTTTTTCTTTCTACTTCTCCAAGTTCCACAAAAAGTTCCCATAATCACTGTTTTTGTTATCCATGGTTTTGTTTTTTGACCTGTAGGTGATACTACTAACTACTGTTATCTATGTAAAATGATCTTGTCAGTCTTTAAGTTTATACCTGATCCTGATGTTTCTTTGTTTAAAATCCTCTAATATGTCCTTGGTGCTTATAGGATTAACTATAAAGGCGTTAGCCTGACAGGAATTGTTTTTTACTATCTGGTTTAAGAATTATTTTTAAGCTTTGTTTCACACTCTGGTCAAAATGACTTTTCATCATGCATATTCTTTTGCAGTGCTAAATACATAGACACACATGCGCACTCATGCGTATGCGTGCGCGCGCGCGCACACACACACACACACACACTCCTACACATATGCATCCCTCTGCGCTATATCCTTCCCACTAATTTTTACCTGGAAAACTCTTACTCATCCTTCAATACCCATCTCCAGTATCTCCTCTGTTAAGACTGACTCAACTTTTCTGGTAGAGTGTGCTATCCAACACCACTCCCCATCATCCATAATGATCAGAATACAAATTCCTGCTAAAACACTTATTTTATTGTAATGAGTTTATCTGTCTCTTTCTCCTACTAGAATAGAAGCTTCATAAAGACCTGGTTCGTCTCTGAAACAATTAGCCCAGCATGTAAGGCTCATAATAACAGATCTCAATGAATACTTGATTGAGTGAACGGATCTTTACTTGTGGCTTTTGCACAACCTGCAGTTGTGGGTGCCAATTCAATGTGCAGAGTTGGAAGCTGTTTGCAGCTCTTCCAGTCATTTTTATGGTCTGCCAACACATCCTTGGTTGTTGTATACTCCTCACTGATAGGATTTTTTCCAAAAGTACTTGGCTTGGCTATAGTGCTCAAAATTGTTTTTTACCATGTCTGTTTTCCTCCCCGCTCCACTTCATTCTCTCAGTTTCTGTACAGCCGGCTGCTGAGACGTCTTGTTGTTACCCATTCCCCTCCTATGCCTTGCCCATCCAGGTAACTTTGTGACAAGAAAGGCTCGGAGACTGGCCAGCTTCCAGCATCTTGTTGCTGGTGATCCTGTATTACAGTAGGCATTTCAGTGGTGAACCTGGGCATGCTGCCACAGACAGCAGTGAAGGTGAATGCACTCCAGTGCCAATAAGGACTAAGGCATGAAAGTAAATCCATGCAGAATTGACTTTGTCAGTGCTTTCTAGTAAAGGAGATTATACATGCAAAGTGCACTGGTAGCAGTAGGCATTATTTGGTAACTTGTAGTTCTAGATGAAAGAACACCAATATTCTTCACCTTAATTGGTGTTTTAGCACAAAGTTGATGTTAATGGAAAGTACCGTACCTTGTTGAATGTGTTTTCGTGCTCTGCTCAGGAATAGAAAAGTGAATAATACATAGTCCTACAGGTCAGTGCTTCCCCAACTTGAATTGCTTATAAATCACCCAGGGGATTTTGATTCAGTAGATCTGGGATAGAGCCAAGGTTCTGCATTCCTCACAAACTCCCAGATGGTACCATGATGCCAGTATTGCTGCTCTGAGGACCTCACATTGAGCAGCAAGAAGGCAGAGGGAAGAGCATGCTCCTCAAAAAGCAATGCTGCCTAATGGGCATGCCCTGTATATCCTAGTGCCTCAACAATGCCACAGGGTGACAAGAACATGCCCTAACACAAGGTAAATCAGTTTCCCCATCACCACTTCACATTCGTGCATATTGTTCCTGACAGTGGAAACATGCCTGAGTTAGTGCTCTCCCTCGCACAGAGCTCTTTAAGTTCTTTGTGGAGAAGAGAAGAGGTTGGCTACCCCCCCACCCACAATCTTTGATCAGAATGATTTAGTACATTAAAAGAACAAATCATTCTCTTAGGGTTTGAACATCTTAGTTACAGAGGAAGTGAAGTTCAGTTGCTGAGAATTTAGGGAGTTTGCCGAGGTGCCACCAGGTTAGCTTTTTCTCCTAATTCTCCAAGAGAGCAATAGGAAAGCTCTCATTTATTGACCTCCTGCCATACGTGGGCATTGCGTCTTAGGTGCTGGAGGTACAGAGGCATAAAACATAGTCTCTTCCCTGAGGGAGTTGACGATTTTCTCCATTAAAGGGTCAATTTTTTAAACCTATTTTTGTCTTTATATCAATGAATGTACACACTTAATTGCTGCTTATTAACCAAATGTTGCTAGGACACTAACATAGGGAGAATACGTGATATTTTTACAGCTAAATCATGACAAACATTTACAATGTGGTTAAGAGAGTTACAAGTGGCAATCACATGCCACCTCCAGTCTGTAAATCATAGTTTCCTAGTCCCGCTTTAAAAACAAAATATGGCCATGGGTTAAATGCTGTGTTAGTACAAGGAGTACTCTTCTTGTTAAAACTCGAAGGGCATCCCAGAGTTTTAATTCTGTTTCTATGTGTAAAATTATATACTCTTTGGATAGCTACTAAATTTGGCCATCCATCTAAACTTCTCAGAGTAGAGATGAGAGAGGGGAGCATATAACTGTAGATCATGAGGTATAATGCAGTAAACTCCAGAAAGTGAAACACACATAATGTCGTGGTTGGCAACCAGCCCAGGGACCAAATCCGGCCCACCACCAGGCTTTGTAAATAAAGTTTTATTGGAACCCATTTGTGTTATCTGTGGTTGCTTTCATGCTATAACCACAGAGTTGAGGAAGTGTAACAGACATTGTATGGCTTGCAGAACCTAACATCTATCCCTGTAATAAAAAGTTTGCTGATCCCTAGAGTCTAAGAAGTAGGCTCACTTTTTTTAAATTAGAAATTGTCATATACCATTGTGTAAGTTTAAGATGTACTAATATACGTGGGGTCAGGGCCAGGGAACAAAAGGAGGCCCTCCAACTGTGGTCCACCCCTGCTTTTCCCCAGTCTCCTGCACTTTGATGGAACCCGTATACATGTTGTTCATATCCAAGTTCCATCTACCCTACCTAAACCCCTGCCTCACAAACACCTGTACTTTGATCTTCTTTCAGGAGTAGGGGTACACACAAAAGCACTCGGGAGTCAACTTAAAGGAGAAGCCCATAGGGCCCCCTGGGCCAGACACTTTAAGTTTTGGAATACCATATATATGGTCTGGAAAGCAGTAGACAAGGGCTTTGGGTGTGCGTACCTCCTTGAGTCTTTAAGATATTTGCCCCATGATCACTGGCTTGGTAGGAATAGGGCCAGAGTAGATCCTCCAAAGGGAATGGAGAAGGCAGGGCCTCTATGCCTGGGTCTAAGGATAATACCACTAAGAAGTCCCATTTAAATTTAACTTACATTGGAAGCTGGACAAGGAAAATATTAAGGAAGTCTTTTAGTTAGGTGTGATATTGTGATTTATAATAAGAAATATATATGTGGTCTTCCTCCCTGTTTCTGGCACAGAGCTCCTAAAATCTTGGAATTTCCCAAGTGTTGAAAGTGATAAAAGTGTATTTTGTTATGTTCATGAGGTGACTTTTGGAAGGCTCCTAAAGATGTGGGCTGGTCACCAGGAGAAACAAACCTGTAGTTAGAGGGTTATAATTTTCAGTCCCTGCCCCCTCCACCTCCAGGGAAGGAAGCTGGTTGGAGATAAAATCACTAGCCCTTGGCCAATGATCTAATCAATCATGACTATGTAATAAAACCTCCAAAAATACCCAAAATGAAAGGTTTGGTGAGCTTCTGGGTTGGTGAGCAAATGGAGATTTGGGAAGAATGGTGCTCCTGGAGAGGACATGGCAGCTCTGCACCCTTTTCCCATTCTATGTCCTACATATTTCTTCCATCTGGCTGTTCCTATGTTATATCCTTTTATAATAAACAGACGATCTGGTAAGTGAAATGTCTCTCTGAGTTATGTGAGCTGCTCTAGAAAATTAAATGGGCCCAATGAGGAAGTTATTGGAACCTCTGATTTATAGGCAGTTGGTCAGAATCCCATGTGACAAGCTGGGCTTGTGACCTGTGTCTGAAGTTGTGGGGAGGCAGTCTTGTAATACTGAACTTTTAACCTGTGGAACCTGACACTATCTTTAGGGAGATAGTGTCAGAACCAAGCTCAATTGTAGAATACCCCAGGGAGGAGAATTTCTTCATGGTATATGCAACACCCCTCCTCTAATTATATTGTGATTAGGTATACAAAACCCAAAGATTAGGCTTTGACGATTATGAGAATTTTGTTATGCACAAATGGGGAAGATAGGTATTCCAAGGAGAGAAAAACTTTGGAGCAAAGTCAGAGACAAAAAAAGCTTTAAGCAGTGGTGGGGAGTAGCTAGGAAAGTTGGATATTTTTATCTATGAAAATACATACTATCTCACAGTCATCTCTTATGGTCAGTATAGACATTTTTCTCTTCAGTGAGTGGGAAATTGAATTATATTTAATTAAAATAAGAAGCTGGGAACCCGAATACTTGTTTCAATGCCAATACTATTGTTGGAGAGAAAAATTTTTCTTTTTTTTTTAAATGTAATTTATTGTCAAGTTGGTTTCCATACAACACCCAGGGCTCATCCCAATGAGAAAAAATTTGTCTTATACCCTTCAAGATTCTTCTGGCTGGTCTAAGAATTAAATTGATATGAGACAGATTAGCAGGAGAAAATATAATTTAATATCATAGGTACAGAGAATTCACATAAACATAAGATTCCCAAGACAGCCAGGCAAAATGAGGTATATATGTCATCCTGAAGTAAGGAGAAAGGAGTAGGAGTCTGAGACCTCAAAGGGAAGGAAAGCAATTCACAAGAAGATGAAAAAGACCAAATGTTTGGTAAAATGTTTGCTGGGCCATAAAGAAACAATCAGACCCAGAGAGGAATTTTAGCAAATAGACTTTGCTAAATTCCTCCCTGTATATCACACTTAGTTCATATTATAACATAATTATCTGTGGTTGTAACTTCCTTCCTGGAGAAGGTCTTCCATCCAAATCATTTGAGGCTATTGGGGGGATGTCAAAGTTTCTTCCTGAGTCTTTTGGGCCTTGATTGTTTTCAGTGCAAAATAATCTGCATACCAAAGTAGCACATCTTAGAATGACTCACTCTGAATCTCTACACTATCAACTACACCTTTGGCAAATCTCTTAATATTTTTACCATCAATTTGGAAGATCAGAGGCTATTCTAGTCTAGATTTATGATTCTTATGAGTATGGAGAGTATCACTGTCAATACTAGAAATTTGTTGTATGCTTTAATGCGTTGGAGTGGAATTTGGGAGAGAAGGGAAAGAAGAGCCAGCTATAAGTAGAGAACCCGTATTCAATCTAGAAAATGGCTCAAGTCGCTTTTATTTTAAGGTTAGACTTAAATAAAATGACATAGTTAATTAGTGTCTGAGCTGCAATTAGGAAATAATCCTCATGACTTTGGGCCCTGTGTTGCTTGTCCTCTATACTAAATTCAATAATCAGCAACATGGCACCAGTGGGAAATAAGGGATGTATTAGATCGGTATTTTTCAAGTCTTGTTGAAAACAATAGTCCCTTCGTGCGCATTCGAAAGTGCTGATTCCTTAGCCAAATGCAAGTGACTCTGATTCTGATGGTCTGCCCAAGTCCTGAGAATCTGCATTTATGCATTTAGAAAGTACCAGTGGAAATGTGGGTAAAGATGGTCCTTCGATTCACTTCAAAAAGCAGTGGATTAGAATGTACTGTACTTTCTTTCCTTTCGGATGGTAGCTCTCTACTTAAGTGCCTTTAGTATGTTGAAGATCTGAGTTATTTCTCCAGGGAAGATGACTGACTCGTGCTGACCTATCCACATTATCTTATCCATCCAGTTCCAGTGAGGTCTATGGAGTACCCATATATGAGACTGTAGTTAGAGAGTCACCTCGGGCCAAGAAACAAAAGGCAGTTTTCTGACCTTCTCTGATTTTATCATTGCCATACTCTAACTTGCTGAGCTAACCAGCCACAGTTCTATTGGAACTCACCATGGAGACAGATTAATTTTAACTCAGAGAACATGGGCTTTTCAACACAAGTTAAATATAGGCTGGCACAGAACATTACAGAAGCGTTAGGTCCTCAGAAATTTTTTTTAGCTCCTAAACTTTGAGCTGCTACTAATGTATGCTCCTCATACTTTCTCTTGGTCATTCTCATCTTTTCTTCGTCCTATGATCACTGAAATAGAGCAGGCAGAACTTCACCAACAGGAAACACAAAGGGCATCCATAATAAGCAAGTTTCTGCTAAAAGATCACACTGAAAGTTAATGGAAAGTATAGACCATATGTGACAGGTTCTGAGGTAGACCCTAAGCTTTTGTGCTTGTTGTTTGTGTTTTCTTGGATGAAGATACCTTGAAGAAATATCAAATACATTTTGAAATAGACTTCCACAAAACAAATGCTCTTAAATTTGACCAAATGGAAAAATTTGGAGGCAAAAATACTGCACAGTTGCATCTGTAATAGTTTTTATTTTTCCTGGAACTAAAGAGAGTACACACACATACACACAACTCCCACTTTTAGCAGATATTTCATTAAAATGCTACCGAATGTAAATGTTGATGAGGCTTTTTCAAATGGAGAAATTACAATGACACCTTATTCTCTTTCGTGATAAGACTACTAGCTGGCATTAGTAATAATTAGTACTTCTGATTAGAATATCAATTTTTTAAAAGTTAATGACTTTCAGTGGTGGAATCACATCCATATTAAGTGGGTTCTACAATAATATTGGGAAATGGAAGATGAAATGAAAGGCTGGCAATAACTACGTATGACCCATATGGCTATATGTGTTAATATTTCAGAAATACTGAGAAGTTATGAGTAATAAATTACAAATACTTATATCTGAGGTAAGAAATATTTCATATTTGGAATACCATCCTCCTTAGGCTGTATTACAATGGTAGTTGTAGTTAAAGGTGAAGGCCCTAGAGGCTGTTGCTTGAGATTTCATTCTAGCTCTGTGAACTTAGGCACCTTACATAAACCATGGTATCTGTTTTCTCACCTAAACATGAGTGAAACTACTCACAGGGTTGACACCAGGATGAAAAGAGATCATCTACATAAAGGGCTTAGTGCAGTGTAGTAAACAGTAAAGGGTTAGTACATGGTAGATATTAGCAATGTTTTGGCTGTAGTGTCATCATTTTTTCTAAAAACCAGTGCTTAATGGATGTATTTCTTGAACTGAAGATCTTATCTCCATTGTGCATATAAACATATGCATTAATTTGCTAAAGTCAATTAATAAAAAATAAGTATAACTGCATTTTTGAAACAGCCCTATAAATAATAAACATGCTTCCAAGTTCTCAACTGAATGATAAAAGCTATCAACAGGCCCTTGCCCTGCTGAGTTTCCCTATGAAGTCAACAGCTCAGCCAGCCTCTCAAAGGCCATGGAAGCTTGAAGGTCAGACAGTGTATGTTTAGGGGTGATCTCCAGAGTTAACTCTTAAATGCGGACCACTCATATTTGTAGCTGTGTCCATTTCTGTAGGATATGAAACATCTTCTATGTTTGAAATATTTACAGTATGAAAAAGGTGATAATTACACCCTGTAATCATACTCAGATCTGCTAAATTAAAGACAGGAAGCAGGGTTACACAAACACCACCTCTTAATGATAGAAATTTGACTGTGAGGCCCCAGCCAGGTCAATAATGGTTGTTCTTTCAACAGCCATCAAGGTAGATTATGCTTAAAATATCCCAAATACTGAAAATAATAATCATAGTAATAATGGCTAGAATTCTGTATAAAGTCTTATTTATCAGTGGTCCTTTACTGATCTAAATCTTTTTGGAAGTTGAACTCCTGCATTTCTTCCTCCAATCCCTTGTTTTTACTATTTGACAAAGGTGCATCCCCAGGGAATTTAACAGATTCACATGTGGAGGTTGGTTTGGTTGATCCTTATGTCAGATACAAATATCTATGGACTCTTGAACACATTACATTTAGGTTTTCCTGATGTCTATCAGGCCTATCATTTTTTTTTTCATAAAATGAAATTAGAAGGTTCTGATAAGGTAGACTTCTCACAGGCTCTATTGGTTATCACCTCCATTTTTTGGTAGATGTTTACAAATTGATGATTTGTTCTTAGATCTTTGTACAGATCAAAGCAAACTGACAGATTTGTTACTTCCTAGAATTTACATTAAAAAGTTCCATGGTTGGGGCGCCTGGGTGGATCAGTCGGTTGAGCTGCCGGCTTCGGCTCAGGTCATGATCTCGCGGTCTGTGAGTTCCAGCCCCGCGTCAGGCTCTGTGCTGGTGGCTCGGAGCCTGGACCCTGCTTTGGATTCTGTGTCTCCCTCTCTCTCTGCCCTTCCCTTGCTCATACTCTGTCTCTATGTCTCTCAAAAATAAATAAATGTTTAAAAAAAATTAAAAATAAAGTTCCATGGTTTTCTATATATAGTATAAGCATTTTTTCTTTGCGGTTGAGCATTTTTCGTAAGGCCTTACTCCTTCGTCACTTTAGAAAATATCTAACTTAAATTGGAATGGATTTCAATGTAAAGTAGTTTAAACCATTGTAGTATATAATAGAGATATCTATAAATCACAGTGGAAGGTAATTGATGAGAATGCATACCGAGCTAAAGGATATAGAACTTCATTGGTCATAGGGAAGTGCTCATAAACTGTGAAACTTTACAATTTTCTTCCTTTTCTTCATTTGAAATTTGCATTGCTTTCCTCCCAGGGGATTTCAACAGATGCTTCAGAGAACTTTAGAACTTTCAATAATGTTTTAAATACCTGGGGAATAAAAACAAACAAAAAAAAAAACCCAAGAGTAATAATATTGGAGGAGGAAGCAGTGGAAAGGAACAGAGAATAGGAGCAAAGGGAAAAACAAAGGTGACTTGACAAAAAGGTAACACCCTCAGGGGCTATGATGGCTGATTTATCTGTAGTCTGCTTTTCTAAAATCTTATGTCATTTGGGAGTAAGCCCCATAATACCACTTCCCACCCTCATTACACACCTAACACTAGTTATACACTCATTTTGGACAAGAGGCTATCAGTGATAAATCCTTATTATTCACCATACTATTATCTGTAGTTACTTTCTAAATTCTGTTGAATTAAAGAATATATAATTCTGTTAACATTCTTATTTTTGAAATATTTCAGGTCTACCATATATTATCAATATGTCCTTATCTTTAAAATGAGGGTAATGATAATACTGACATCAAAGGCTCATTTAACGAATTAAGAGTTGGCGGATGCGTGGCTGGCTCAGTAGATAGAACATGCGACTCTGTCTTGGGGTTGTGAGTTTGAACCTCATGTTGGGTGTAGAGATTATTTAAAAATAAAAAAAAAATCTTAAAAAAATTATTAAAAGAGTTGGCTCACATAAAGATCTTTAAGCAGAGCCTAGCTCATAGAAAGTGCTTGATAAATGTTGTTGAGAGAGCTCTTTCAATGGCATCACTTATTTTTAAACTCTAGGGGCTTTTGCAATCAAATTGAACTTAGGAAATACAAATGACAATAGGCAGGGCCTTTCCTCTGCTTTGTCTAGCGTAGTTATAGAACTGAACCAATATTTTGGAATTCCATATGTTAATAGATTCAAGTAATTTGCATGGGAAAATGGCAGTAGATAAATTACCTTTACGTTCCACTCTTAAAATTTTGCAAAGCATTTTAACAGAATTCTCAAAATGGGGAGACAGGTTAGACTTATGTTTTTAATTCTCAATACACATCACTGTTATCACTAGCATTTTTTATCCCATTCAACCATCCAGTCCACTTGGGAGGCCACTTAAAAGATGTTAGATTAAAAAATGGTTTATGTCACCCTCCTATGTCTTTGACATCTCCATTTTTCTGGAACCTACAGAGATAGGTGAGCACTCCATGCCAGTACTCTAAGAATAGTTATCTTTTTTCCACACCCGTCTCTTCTTGTGTTTGATTCTACCTATCTCCTTGAGACATTTCAATGGTTCAGTTTCTACAAACATGATTTTATCAGGACTTTGCTTTATGCATTAGACTTGAAAGGAAACTTCTTTGGGGATTGCTACATCTTACTTGTTCAAGTTGTGAAACATATAACTATCTGATTTTTCCATGCTACTCAGATATACAATGATTATAAATTGAGGTAATAGATTACTGTTGCCTCTAAACTTTATCTTGAATAGTAAAATAAGAAGGATTGAATATTTGGAGTAGGTTAATATATGCAGTACATGGATTACTAGAATTATTGCTTTTTAACTGTATTATAGTACAATTATGTATTTTAACAAAAAAGCTCTTAGGAGAGTCATGGTATAGGAAAGTTATCTTTATAACAGTGTCCATTATACAGTACTCTAACATGACTTTGGTTTAATGGCAATTTCTGGTAATCTGGGTAACAAAAGTTACTCTAATTGGATTGGAGCAAATGAATATTCGATCAAGAGCAAATTTCATTTTCAGCAAAATTACCAAGGCAACTAAATTGTAAAAATATTTTTATAAAGTCTTTGTGTTTCATATTCTGAGATTATTAAGTTAACCTTTCAATGTATTATTAATAGAGTATATGGAAGCCAGATTCCACATTAAGCAACAAAAGGCTCTGTGGGTAGACTACAATGTGGGGAGGGCTCCCATGTTTCTGCGGATAGTTTGAGATTATATTGTGGGTGGTGAAGGGGAGGGTACTTACAGTGTGTAGAGACAGACTCAGAAAGAATGTAACCCTGCTGGCTGCACCTTCTTTTCCCCACAGGGAGTCCCAGCAAAGCAAGAAGGGGTGAAGTGGCTGAGAAGGGCCAGTGCCAGTGGTATGTGACTCCAGGATCTACTGAAAGAAGTTTGCAGGTCCATTTGTAGATCTTGATCTACATATCAGAGACTCAATAGATAATTTTACTCACTAAGATAAAGGTTTTATTTACCTTATTTTAACAGATGCAATAAAATTATTTAAATTAATCTTTACCATATGGCTCTCTTATCCTTTATATTATTTCATACATTTTTAAATCTATAAAAATGGTGGTGGTAAATACAGAACATGATATAAAATGTCAACTCTTATCTCTTTTAAAGAGGTTAGGGTAGAAGATGGTTTTGTTTGACTGAGTTGTGCAACAAAAATACCAATAGCTGTTTATGGCATATAATATTTATGAAATAATTCTGGTTGTATAACTTTGCTTTTCTTCATAAGATTTATGCATGATCTATAATAAGGACTATCATATTGAGCAAAATAAGGTTTAATATTCTTGAAGTGTTCTTATGCAGTGGTTACCTGACTCTATGAGTTAACTTACATTGTGTTTAACTTGTCTCCACTGTCCTTTTCTCATTTTAGTTGTTAATATAGTCTACTCCCACAGTTACATTCCAATGCATTTTTTTGAAGATTAGTTCTATGAAATATTCTGAAGGAAAAAGAAAAGGGTTCTTTGCTCAAATAAGTTCAGAAAATGGTAAATTCTGTATCTTCTACTTGCAAGTTCATAACAACAGAAGCATAACTAAAGGTTCTGAGAAATCCTGCAGATAAAAAAAAAAAACACTAAAGAGTGTTTAACCCAGTGTTTCCTGGATGTATTTGAACATGGGGCACTCTTTTTTCATGTCTTATTATAGTCCACAGAATTTTGGGAAATGCCAATTTAAACATCCAACAGAATCACATAAAATTCAATTTGCCTATGTATTTTTACTGAAATGGATCTAAGTACATAAAGTAAAGTTTGCAAAAAATATGCCTTATTTCTATGTTGTCTTAAATAGAGATCATTGCACCTTACTGTATTACTTGGGAAAATCTCTTGTCTGCCATTGCAGTCATCAGATGGCCTTCCTCTCTGGAGTCCTGGTTTCTTTCCAAGAAATAGGCCCACATCTCCGGTTTTCCAGATTTTGTGCCTCACCTCAAGTCCATCACCTAAAGGTCAATCAATCTCTTTCTCCTCTGAGAGAATGTTGAGGAGTCAAGACACAATGAGCTCGGTGGGCCTCAAGGTCTTTGAAATTCTTGCTTTCTAGGCTACTCTGCCTCTTCCCTCAAACCTTCATTCTATTTCTTTTACCATAGACTTTGATGGTTCACTTAACTCAAAGTTTAATTCACACCCCCTTTCTGTGTGTTCAAACAGGGCTTATTCCTCCGAAGCTCCAAGTAGGTGAGAGGACAGATTGTGGGTTCCTCTTTCCAGTTTAACAGAGGGGGAAAAAAACACACTAGTTTTCCATATTAAAAGAGTCTGGAAACATTTAGACCATTATATAATTGAAAAGGTATCACTTTCGTTTATCTTTGCCTTTTACATGATTATATCCTGGACCCTGACCCTCTCTTTCTCTCTCCCCCTTGCCTGCTAAGCTCCAGACAGACAGGCCTTTGATTTACTTTCTGCCTTTGCTGTTGCCTCTTTGAGCGTCTTTCTTGCTCTTCGCATTGACTGTTCCTTGAAATCAAAGGTCTCAGATTAAATGTCATCTCCTTAGAGAAGTCTTCCCTTACTACCAGACCGGAGTATCTACCTAGTCCCTCACTATAACATCACCCTATCTTAATACTCTGCATAGCACCTATTATTACTTGATGTCTTATTGTTTGTTTGTCTCTTTGTTTCTCCCAACCGGAATCAAAGTTCCATGAAAGCTGAGACATTTTCTATCTTATTCTCCATTGCTTCCCCATTTCCTAATACAGTGCTAGGAAAATAGTCTAGACTCCACAGATAATTGCTGAATGAATGAATGAATGAATATTTGCCTTTTCATGTCTTTTATTTTCTTGCTTATTTCTTGGTCTTTTTGGCTGGAAATTTCGGCCACCCTCTGCAGCCATTCCCTGCATTGTTTTAAGCCCCTCCCTTCACTCTGAGGACTCTCATGCCTTTCCATAAAAGGGGCCACTTTCCTTTCTTATCTCTAATTCTACAATTCCTCTGAGAGTCTGAGTTAATCTTTCATGTCTCTTTATATTGAACTACCTTGACGACTCCATTCTTTCCTATGCTTAAAATTTACATCCATGGCAAAAACCTTTCTATAGAATCTGCTTTGACACCTATAGCTTAATCCTGGTGCTCACTTCTCTGCTTTTCTGTTGCAGTACTAGCAAAACCTGCCAGTTCAATCTTGTTTCTTATCATTTAATGTGTATTAATATTGTGTCGTTAAGCAGACCAGGAAACTTTGAGGGCAGGAACCATCCGTATCCTTCTTTTATTTATTTATTTTTAAATAGCACCCAAGATATTTCTTGAATTTACCATATTTCAATGTGGTTTTTAAGAATATTTTTTATATTTTACTTATTTTTAAGGGCAAGAGAGACAGAGCACGTGCTGGGGAGCGGGAGAGAGAGAGAGAGAGAGAGAGAGAGAGAGAGAGAGAGAGAGGGGCACAGAATCTGAAGCAGGCTCCAGGCTCTGAGCTGTCAGCACAGAGCTCAAGCGGGGCTCAAGCTCACAGACCGTGAGATCATGACTTGAGCCAAAGTCACAGCCTAACCCACTGAGCCACCCAGGCGCCCCTCAGTGAGATTTTATGAATGCATGCATGTCCAAAAATGGACAGTGTATACTGAAAAGCAAAGCATCAGTATTAATTAATGATCTTAGGTGAGCCCCTTATGTTATTTAGTCATATTAATATAATTCGGAAGGAAGAATTAGGTGGCAGATCTCTATACAATGCCCCCTTCTTGCCTTAATGTGCTTTCTTTTGACAGGCATGCTTCCTGTTATGGTTTTCCCCACCTTTAAATATATCTCATTAGATTATAAAAGTGCTATAAGAATACCAAACCAAGTTGAGAAAATAAAGAGATGAGAAAATATAATCCATGGATAAATTGTCAGCTTATATTTTTTCTAGGAAAAACTCAGTCTTACTAACATGTTTTGAGTATAGTATTCTGTTCTGACCTTTTTTTCAGATTCAAATACCATTTAAAGTTATTATTACCTAAAACAATTCTGTTTATGGTGATAAATTAGAATGATATCAAACTGTAGCAAATAAAAAAAAATGAATAGATCTCTCCTGGTTATATTAAATGTGAAACCCATTTGGGCTTCTAAACTACAATGATTTTATTTGTTTAAAAAATAAAAAGAAGACAAATGGAATCCAGTAGCAGCAATATATATTTCTCACTAAAATTTTATCTATTTAATCATAAAATTCACTTATGCTTTTTATTAATCAGTCAAAAAAGTAATCCTGTCTACAAAAGTATATTATAGCTTTATCACAAAGTTTATAAAAGCAACTATAGAATCTATAAATCTTTTTGTGTGTTTCCAGTGAATGTTACTCAGGGGTAAAATGCTATTGTGTAGTGAAGTGAATGGATTCTAATCACAGTTGTTTCCTTTGAATTAAATCACCAACAAATCTCAATCACTATTGAAAGACTCTTAAAGGACAAAATTCCATTTGTGGCTGAAGATCAAGTTTGAAAGTGCTAGTAGATAATAGATTTTTTCACCTTTACTTTTTGACAATAACTCCTGGTATCTTTTTTTTTTTTTTTTTTTTTTTTATTATAATAGTTTATTTTCAAATTGGTTTACATATAACACCCAGTGTTCATCCCAACATGTGCCCTTTTTAATGCCCATCACCCCCTCTCCCCCCTCCCTCATCCCCCTCACCCTCAGTTTTTTCTTAGTCTTTGAGAGTCTCTTATGTTTTATCTCCCTCCCTCTCTGTGTCTTTTTTTTCTTTCCCCTCTTCCCCTCCCCCTGGTTTTTGCTTAGTTTCACAAAGTCCACCTATTCGTGGAAACATATGGTATCTGTCTTTTTCTGACTGACTTATTTCACTTAACATAATACCCTCCAGTTCCATCCATGTTGCTACACATGGCCAGATTTCATTTTTTCTCATTGCCACGTAGTAGTCCATTGTATATAAGTACCATAACTTCTTTATCCATTCGTCAGTTGATGGGCACTTGGTCTCTTTCCATGATTTGGCTATTGTCGAAAGTGCTGCTATGAACATTGGGGTACACGTGCTCCTATGCATCAACATTCCTGTGTCTCTTGGGTAGATTCCTAGCAGGGCTATTGCTGGGTCATAGGGTAGCTCTATTTTCATTTTTTTGAGGAACCTCCACACCGTTTTCCAGAGTGGCTGCACCAGTTTGCATTCCCACCAACAGTGTAGGAGGGTGCCTACTTCTCCACATCCTCGCCAGCATCTATAGTTTCCTGATTTGTTCATTTTAGCCACTCTGACTGGTGTGAGGTGGTATCTCAGTGTAGTTTTGATTTGTATTTCCCTGATGATGAGTGACATTGAGCATCGTTTCATGTGTCTGTTGGCCATCTGAATGTCCCCTTTGGAGAAGTGTCTATTCATATCTTCCGCCCATTTCTTCACTGGGTTGTTTGTTTTTCGGGTTTGGAGTTTGGTGAGTTCAACTCCTGGTATCTTAATGAATAATTAAGTCATATTTTGAAAAGTATCACTTTCATATACAAAGATTTAGTATCTCCACAAGCCAATATCTAGTGTGTAGCAGGCTTATAACTTAGCATTGAGAATTAAATACTTACATATAGGGAAAAAAATGGGCCATGAAATGCTTAGACCTTTTACTCCATGAAAAAATAGACTAGCTAAATTATCACCATTCATTCCTTTCTTATTCCAAAAAGAAACACATCTCTAACTTCATTAGTTACCTAGAGGGGGATGCATATGAAATATCTTTGCTTTTTGGGTTGTGGCCCTTATGTTAAACATATCCCCTGAGTTTCCTTATATGGGTCATGTCGTAAAAATATCTATTTCAGGGCTAGTCAGGTCAGAATCTCTGAGAGAGCCATTATACTGTCTATGCATCCTTTGTCCTTGTCAAATTATGATGTTTTCATTCATTTTCCTTGTACGGATCAAGGAGAGAATTGTTAAGTACGGCTACAGTTAGATTGTGTTGTACCTGCTACCCAACTTGAGGAATTTATCACAAGGGTATTCCATAATGGCCTGGCACTAGGTCAAAGCTGTTTTCAGTAAATCGATTGATGTTACTCATTGAGTCTCTTGCAGCAAGATAGACAGCATCAGGCTAAACCCTTCTCAAACAGTAGTGGTATTTAAAGTGGGGCTCTATCACCTGTATATATTGTACTATGCTGGTAGAAATGAGAATGGAAGAAAAAGACAAGATTGGATTATTGGTTAGGGAATGGCTCTTTACTCTTTCCTTCATATTTTTACCTCAAAATGTGAAAAGTCTGACTTTAGGGGATTGTGCCCCTGTGTTTAAATGACATAGCAGAACAGCAATTGCCTAGTCCTGTGTTCAAACAAGTCTTGGATATACATCTATTTCTTTGTGATGGATCATTTAATAGCTGGAATTATTTTACATATCCTTTAAGTTAACAAGCAGTACCAAAAAAAAAAAAAACAACAAAAAAAAAACCTTTGAGGCTGCATTTAGAAATTCTTTAGTGTCAACTAGCACTAGGGACATTTGGTACTTCTTTCATTTCTTGCTGTGATGTCCTGTTACCACAAAGACACAGGCTTAAACTGTTTCCCTTCAACTGTGTAAGGGAAAAAAATCATTTGAACATTTCATATATTTTAGGAAGAGTTTAAGTAATAGGGTCAAATTTTTCATATTTGTACATGTCACTTGGTCTTCATCCATGCTTTTCTCTAGCCTCAATTTTGTTCTCCTTTAATATTTTTCAGTTAATTGTGAATATTTACAGTAGGATTAGAGAAAAAAATGGCTCTCTTACTTCTTTCTTCTATTACTGCACCTGAGACAAATGGAAAAAAATCACTTTAAGCCACACATGGTATTACATGTTTAATTTCTGCCCTTTTCAACTATCCATTTATCAAGAGGTGAGGACATTTCCAAAACTTATGCCTCCTTATTTCCTACAGCATTACTTTCATTGAAAGCCCACTGTATTTGTAGCCAAAACTTCCTTTGACAATCTGTGCCTGAGTCTTGGTGACTCTTAGACATCAGTCCTCACTCCTCCCTTTACTGCTACCCACAACTACCTCTCTCTCTCTCTCTCTCTCTCTCTCTCTCTCTCACACACACACACACACACACACACTCCAAACACATTTCATCTTCTGTGCCCACTGGTTATCCCCTTTACTCCTATAGTCTGTTTTACTCCCGCCGTTAGACCTATCCCATCTTCCTGAACCTTTTTTTGGTACTCACATCAAACCTCAATTTTTTTGTCATCGACTCCATGAAACTTTTATCTCTTTGTCCCTAAGTAATCTCTCCCTTATCTGAATGCTGAGTTTATCATCTATAACATAACACAGAGTACTAAACTATCTACTTGCTTTCATTATCTGTGTAGCTGCTGTTTTAAATGTTGATTTTCTCAAGTGTCTCACATTTCTTTTATAGTTCCCAGTGAATCTTACCCAACGGTTTGTATTTAGTTTTTAAATTCTGCCTGATCGTATTTAAAGATCGATTCTTGCATACTTTGCAACCTTTCTTTAGAATAATTATGTCACCATGAATGAAATGAGATTCCCCATCATGGCTGTGAAGGCATTGCATAGAACTTCAGCTGGGACATAAATAAATGGGCCGTTATAGTATGGGATCACTAGGAAGTCCTACTTGCAGGCGAGCAAGAAGCAGAGTCTCTACAAGTTAACTTATTACTTGAATATCTCTGAGGATATTAATGATGAAAAGGAGTGGCCAGAGGAAAGACTTTTCCTTTCTCAATTGCAGCACTGTGACTAAGTGACTTCTGGTAGATCAAATAGACTATTTTGGGGATTCCTGCTCACCCATCTCTGTGTTTTCAGAGCTGCTGTAGAGCTGTTAGAACAGTGAACTGATGCTTTTTGACTTGCCAAACAGTGGGAGCTTTCTATTTAAATAGTTATCCCTTAGAAGAGCTATATTAGGGAGCTCAAAGGAAAGGATTTAAGGGCCCACACAGAGTAGAGAGGCAGCAGATCAGCCACCTACTGGGCCCTTGTTCCTTCGAATGCTTCAAACTACATATTTGTAAGGCTGACGGCCTCTTGCTCACCGAACTGTATGCTTCTCACCTGTCTTTTTGTGTTTAGCAAACACATGGGAAGGGCAGCTCTTCACTGCTTTCTAACTTGTCTCTCATTGTTCTAGATAAGCAATACCACACAGCCAAGTGGGCAGAGATCCAGGCATACTGCTGGCACCTCGGGGATATGATCATACAAAAAGATCCTTTAGGGGTAAGGAGACCAAATATCCGAATTTACCACATGGCTATTTTCCACGTGACAAAATTAACATGTCAATGGACTAAGAAATTGAAGGAAGTAATGAGAATGTCTGTTTTTCACCAAGGATCTATGTAGATGCTTTCTCATACCTTTATTAAGGGAACCCATTCAAATACGTATTAGTCAAACTACCAAGTTTATCATTTTGCTAATAAGGGAATCCACTCTATCAGGTGAAGAGATTGGGATTATTTTCTGAGTTTTTAATCACAGAAGACCTCTATTACATTCAGAGGATTATTTATGCTCTACCACGGCTGTTATAACTTATCGTTCTTGTGACCATACCATGGAAAACAGACCTATACTGAAGAAGGTACAGGAAATATGAGTTACAGGTAGGAGACTCACCACCCTGCCAGATAAAGGTCTTTTTTCTAAATTTCATTGAAACCTGGCATTCAGAAGTAGGCCAGAAAATAGGCCTACCTATTCACTCAGACATCTCTTTTTGTATTATCATTAAACATCTCCTAGGAGGCAGCTAGTTCTATTGTGGGCCATCAGATTATTTCACTCCATTTTGTTTCTTTTTTATTATATGTACACTCTTATGAACTATTTTAAACATAAAGAAAAGATAGAAAAGTAAGAAAAAGTCTCAACATTCAGATTTAACAAATGTTATGTGTGGTTGAATCTTCTCCAAGTTTCTCTTTCTTTTCTTTAAGGGAATGGCTGTGAAAGATACAGCTAAAGCCTTCCTTTTCAGCCTCTCTCTTTGCCACTTGATTTCTTACATACTTTTTACATACAGGGTTTTTAATCCTTTCAGAAGCTAATTTATTCCTTAACTCCAGGACTGTCCCCTGACTTCCTCAGGTAGGTCTGCAAAGAACAGGTGCCCCCCCACCCCGCAGCTTAATCTGTTATTCACTGGTATGCAAATACCTTCCTCCCTGGAAGAACACCTCAGATTGCCTATTCTCAGAGCCAGTGATGTCTATCCTCACAGCTTCAAAGTATGGAGTAGACATTTATGTACTACCTGAAACCATACACAACCGTCCTTCAGACCTTAGCCTTTTGGCCTTGAGATGCCCTGATCAGTAATGATCACTTTGCACTAACCTGTTTTGTTTGTTAGTTTTGTTTTGTTTTGTTTTCTAGCACTTTGCTGTGAATACCTTGATTGACTTTTCTCATCTCTTTGCTTATGAATCTACAGAATAATTCAATAAAATGAAGTAAGGGACATTAATAACAGGGTTAAAATCACATTTCAGACTATTCCTAGTTTGTAATGGATGCTTATACTCTCCCACTCCCCAGGATACATCATGTTCTCTTAGCATTGTGTCTTCCCAAATCAAAATATAGAACAAAGGTGAAGAAGTGGAAGTTGGCAGCTATGTGGTTTGGGTATTGAATTGTTCCCACATCAAAAGATTTATGAACTGTGCATTTTAAACAGTTCTCAGTTCATGACTCTCTTTAACTGAATTGGAAAAACAGATAGGGAGGGTGAAGAAAATGTTAAAGAAAATGGCCTTGACTGTTCAATCTAGTGTGAAAGGTAAAAAATTTAACTCAGGTAGGTTTTATACTCTTTAGTGATGAATACCTCAATTTTAAAGGACAAAACAGGAGGGAAGGGAGTAAATCGAATATGGCAGGTTTTCCGGGTCTCCTATGCTGCTCACTGACACAGCTCTTCGGAGGGATAGTGATTTAAATAGAGAACTCTCACCACTTGGGAAGCAAAAACATTAAGATATTGCTTTAACAGCTTCACAGAATCTGCCATTTCATCCTGAATACAGTGCTAAGAAGTGAGCAGTAATCTCTGGAGTGGGAGCAGGGCCCACAGTCAACACCTATGCTTAGCCTGTGCTTTTTATACTTTTTGTTTCCATTTTCTTTAATCAATATTTACCAGGTGACAATCACAGCTTCTGTGGTTTCTCTTTACTACTGATCTTTCTGTTGTCGGTACTTCAGACTTTCAATCATTTTCCTGCCTATAATAATTTCTATGCTAACTCCTTTTTCTTTTACAAATAGCCACATCAATTGCATTTGATTTCTAGAATCAGTTGCATGTTGGAAAATTGGGATTTGTTATTGAATTTCGGCAGTTAAAAAAAATCCTCCCGCACTTCCTTACTTCAGTGAATCGCATCATTTTCTTTTTGTTGCCTCTTTTAAGCGACACTCTTTCAGACAACTGTCATTTATAGGTTATCTACTTCTGTGTGATAAACCACTACAACATGTAGTGGAAAAAACACTAAGCTCGCTAGTCTGGGCAGTTCTGGTTTGGGCTGATCTCTCTAGGGCGTGAGCATGTGTCATGGTCAGTTACAGGTTGGCTGGGAGCTGGGCAATCTAAGGATGGTTTCACTCACATGTCTGGGAGTTGGCTGACTGTTGGCTGGGTCATGTGTCTGTCATAATCCACGAGACTAGCCTGAGCTTATCTTCCTGATGGTCTCAAGGTTCTGAGAAAGAGCAAAAATGAGCATGCAAGGTCTCTTGAGTCTCAAAACTGGCATGTTGTGACTTCCATTGCAATCTGTTGGTCAAAATGTCACAAGGCCAGTCCAGATTCAAGGGGAGGGGGGAATAGACACTGTCTCTTTAGGGAGAGGAATAGCAAAGTCATATTGCAAGGTGTACGGATACAGGAAAGGGTGAAGGATTATGTTTTCTTCCTCATCTACTGCATGTACTTAGCTTTTCCATAATATAGCTGTCTCAAGTAATTTTCTTTCTTGAAGTAGCTATTTTGATCTACAGGGAATATTGATCCATCATACTTATGAAGAAAATTACACCACAGAAAGGATTATTTAGGCATCATAGGTGTTCACAAGAATGAGAAACACTGAAGCTTTCAGCAGATGAGCTCTTTAAGTTCTTAAAGTGAAGCATTTTTACTCTTTTAAGAATCAACTTTAGTTTTGTTTTAATCAGATTAAAGCCATGCCAAGTCAAATGCATGAAAGTGCATGAAATGTGGCGCATTCCTTATTCTTTATCCCACGTGTACAAAATAAATACCTCGAGGTGGAATACAGATCATATATAGCCTTCTGATTTCACAGCTATGCAAACAGATCTCCGGTTGATGAGTTTTGTTTTTTATAAGCTTTAAGTTGACCTTTAGTTTTGTATTATCTGGTCAAAAAAACCTTAAACTTTTAACCTTCCCTTTTCATTCTTATTCTCTAATTCATTAAAAATGCTTAGAGGTTATTGCTAGCCAATTCTCTTTCTGGTGCTATTTCATCATGGACAGAAGACCAGTAAACAAATGTGGATATTAAATAATACTTACTCTCATTTTGTAAAAATCAAAATGCTTTACATGAGATTACTAAATAGCAAGCACATTATCTTTGAGGGAGTATATTTCATAACACAAACTTAGCGAGTGTATACCATGAGCACATGGTTTATTCCACCCTGCATAGCACACTAGGTAGGAGAGTAGCAGTTTTAATACTGTGGTTTAGAGAAATGTATGCAGAGAGAATGTGTCCTTGTTTTTGGCTTTGCTCTATTATAGAAACATAAAGTTTGTGACTTGGAGGGAACCCAAGGGACTTCCTAGTCTAGTCTTATCTGAAACCTCCAATAATGAATAACTCGTTATAGTCTGGAAAACGGTGTGGAGGTTCCTCAAAAAAATGAAAATAGAGCTACCCTATGACCCAGCAATAGCCCTGCTAGGAATCTACCCAAGAGACACAGGAATGCTGATGCATAGGAGCACGTGTACCCCAATGTTCATAGCAGCACTTTCGACAATAGCCAAATCATGGAAAGAGACCAAGTGCCCATCAACTGACGAATGGATAAAGAAGTTATGGTACTTATATACAATGGACTACTACGTGGCAATGAGAAAAAATGAAATCTGGCCATGTGTAGCAACATGGATGGAACTGGAGGGTATTATGTTAAGTGAAATAAGTCAGTCAGAAAAAGACAGATACCATATGTTTCCACGAATAGGTGGACTTTGTGAAACTAAGCAAAAACCAGGGGGAGGGGAAGAGGGGAAAGAAAAAAAAGACACAGAGAGGGAGGGAGATAAAACATAAGAGACTCTCAAAGACTAAGAAAAAACTGAGGGTGAGGGGGATGAGGGAGGGGGGAGAGGGGGTGATGGGCATTAAAAAGGGCACATGTTGGGATGAACACTGGGTGTTATATGTAAACCAATTTGAAAATAAACTATTATAATAAAAAAAAATAATGAATAACTCGTTATATCTAAAGAAGGCAAATCCATTTCTCAGTGGCTGAGAAGTATGACTGAGTACTATGACTGGAAGTGTTTGAGCAAAAGCTGACTGACTATGAGGAGCTTACTGTGTGGCACCATTATCTTCGTTAAATATATGGTATATTAAAGGGGTGGACATGTTGATCACAACAAGATATATGTGCTAAAATACAACACACTTAGACCTTAGAGACACAGAACGAAGTGAATTTTATTATCCAGTTTAATGGGTAGAACTTTGTGATTGTCTATATAGGTGGAACAGTGAAGGTGGAGAAGCTAAAGATAGTTGCTACAGTTGAGATAGGGAATATATAATAATCAGGATTTCTGGTAGCATGCCAGAAGACTTTGCATCCACAGTTTTCTAAGACTAAATCCACATCCATTTACTGAGATCAAATTCCATCCCTGGCCCATTACGGAAACACCACCTGGACCTCAATGAGTGACTGCCAAGAAGCCCTTTAACCATAGGCATGGATGGCAAAGAGAGGCTTTAAATTGGCCAAAGTGCTTCCTCTGCAGTCATCCTATCCAACTTGTGGCAGGTTTGAACAGCATGATGAAGTATTATTTTAACACTACACATAAACTTTATTCTCTTTCTCAGCAAATTGCCTCCTACATTTTTTCCCTTATCTGATGTGTTAAAGATAGACCAAATCCAGTTTGTTAATTCTAGGGAAATTATTGTCATGGCAGGAAGCCATACCAAGGAAGTTTAAAAAACAATGGCAACAATACTAGAAACTGGAGGGGTTGGAAAGTCATAAAAAATAAATTTCCAGGCACACTTTTCTATCTTTCTTTTCATTGCTGAGTTGCAGTATTTTTGTTTCAGTTTTTCCTAGCTTTCTATCCAGATATTATCTGTTTCCTCTCCCAAACCGTAATTTTCCTCATTCAGTTGTTCTCCTACTGGTGCAGTTTTCACAATAATCCAATCGAGATGCTTCTGATCAGTTTCATTCTAGGGCTTATTTGATCATCTTCAAGAAGATAATTGTTTATCTCTAGACATGGAGTAGACAAAAGGACAAAGCAAGCTGTGCACATGTCCAAGACTTTCCTTTATCTTGTACCCTTAGGCTTCCAAGATACACCAGTATGTACCCCCTCTGCCTTCCACCCCTATAGGCCACCCTGCTTGCCCTTCCTCAGAGTGGCCCTGGGGAATCTCAGACCACAAACTGGTCCCAGTACATAGAGGTCAAGGAAAGATCAGAGATCAAAGAAAGAGGCAACCACTCCAGTTTGGTAGCTGGCAGATTTAATAAGCAAGGGAACTTCCCCTATGAGGCTTATCTCAGGCAATGCAAGATGAGTAGGTCTCTATATCCATCTGCCAGAAACTTAAAAGTTTACATAGAGGCCTAACTGGGTTCAGTCATGTATACCATCCAGAGGTCGCAACAACACATTGCTCTCTCAAGGCCAGTTCCTTGAAAACAGCTCCGGCTGTGGTAATGGTAGGCAGAATGTACACTCTAAGGACAAGGGAGAGGTCAGGGAGCCTCTGGTTGCCTGAGTCCAGCTCCTGGGTCATCTGGTGGTCACATCTTCTTCTTGACCTCCTCCAACACCCTCCTCTTAGTTTATCTTCTTTTCTCATTCTTCACCCTTTCCCAATTCAGGTCTTCCATTCTTCTACTGCAACTGATTTGTTCTAGGAATTAGAAGGGTGATAAAAATAATTCTTGATTATAAATTCATGTTAGGCCAGGAGTCAATGATTTCAGATCTTTTGGAAGTATTTTATAAATTGATTTATTAAAGGTAAAGAAGTTCCTCGTGGAATTATACATGGAAATATTATGTGGGATCATATCTGCTTCATGAATTAATTAATTCACAAATGCTTATTATATGCTATCTTTATACTAATGGTGAGGAAGCCAAACATTCCCTTTTATGGAGCTTTCAGCCAAGTAGACAAGATAGGTAGCGTCTCAGCCTGGATTGCCCCATAAACAAAGATGAGACAAAGGTTTAGATACAGGTTTATCTGGAGAGCAAAAACCAAAGGATCAAGAGTAGGGGACACACGTGAGTGAGAGAAACAGAAGGAAGGAATGGTATGTCATTGAACCGGATTCAATCCCAGGTGGAGCCTCCTGAGAAACCATTTAGAATGTATCTTGGGCTTGCTACCTTAGATATCCACTGGTTGTTCCCCATGGGTCCCAAACTGTTCCACATGTTGTTCACTCCTTTGCAGTTCCACATTTTGGAATGGGTCAGCTGGTTCCTGAAATCATCCTACTGAGTGGTGGTAGACAAAGCAATAGATAAATAGTGCCTGTGAGGAAAGGTGCTTGCAGGCCACACCTGCACACAGTTAGTTGCTGCATCAACAGCTAGAGTAAAACGGTGAGCCAGAAAGGTACAGAAAGAGTTCAAGCAGTATCTGGTATGGAGAGCAAGAAAATAAAACAAAGAAATCAATCTACAATTGCAAACTGGGGGAAGTGCTGAAGAGTAAATGGTGCCAAGAAGGGGGTATGTACAACATGCTCCACAACAGTCATGCAGCCTGCGGGGTCAAAAAACTCCTTCAAATTGTCATGGTTCCTTGCCGAGATCAAATGTTTCTAGTGCTACTAAAGCACACGATGTGGACAATTAAAACTGAATTTTCGGTTTACTAGTTAATTATGTTGCTCCTAGTAGCTGCTGAATCCCTAAAATCCTTAGGCTTTTGGCCACGGCAGATTTTTTTTCCCAAAAATAAGGAGTCTCACAACACTATTTTAGACAAGGGGCTTCTGACTGTCTTGGGCCTAATACATCCCCAAACTACTATACCAAAGGCCTTACTGGGAGGCCTAAGTACTTACAGCTTTGTTTAAACTGGCAGGAGAGGCAATATAGGTTAGAAGTCAAGAGAAAGTATTTGTAAGGTTGGTTTAATGTTGGTGCTACTCATGACTTTTGCCACTCGGTGTCTTAGTTTATTATTTGTGAAACGGGAATAATACTACTTGTCGTCTCAGGATTGGGGTGACAATTACATAAGGAAACAGATAAAATTTTTAGAACAGTGCTAGGCGTATGGTAAGCACTCAGTTAATTATTAGCAAAGCTATTAGTTTGCTAGGGCTGCCTATAACAAAATACCACGGAATGGGTGGCTTACACAACAGAAAATTATTTTCTCACAGTTGGAGATGAGAAGTCCAAGTTCAAAGTACTGATAAGGTTGGTTTCTCCTAAGACCTCACTCCTTGGCTTGCAGATGACTGCTTTCTTGCCATGTCCTCATGTAGTTTTTCACTGCACACACCCCTGATGTGTCTTCCTCTTCTTATAAAGACACAGATGATATTGCATGAAAGCCCTACTCTTAGGACCACATTTAATTACCTCATTAAGGGTCCTATCTCCAAATACAGTCACATTGGGGTTTAGGACTTTAATACATGATTTTATGGGGGATACAATTCTGTCCATTATGGCAAGTGTTCTAATTTTTATAAGAAAATGTCATTCCTTAGACCAAAGTTTTTAAACTTTTTGTTGAGAACACCAAAGAGCTCCTATTTACGTGGCTTATATCTATCAATTTTACCACATGAAATATTAAAACTGAGAAACTACCAATAATATGTCCCATAACAAATTAACATGTTTTTAGGAAAAAATCATTGCACATTCCAAAGAAAACATTGTTCACAATGAGGATGAGGCAGAACTATTTGTGTGAAATCTACTGGGCCATTCTTCAGTGGACTGGTTCCCATAATGTTTTTCTGAAGTGCTTTTTGCCGCTAAAGACAATATTGCACCTTTTAAGTGAACTTCATCCTAATGTTTGAAAACTCGATTGCCATTCACAGCTTAGGACTGCTGCATTGAGAAGTTATCCTCTGCCGTCATGTGAAACAAACATTCATTTACTCTTTTGTAGATGGTACTTTAATTTTTAATGACCACATCAAGCCAAATTTTAGTAGCTAAGAAAAAAATCCCCAATATTTCATCATTTTCAGTAAAATACTAAATATTTAAAGATCAACTTTATTATGGAAACTGTTGGTTACAGGTATGTATGTGTATTCCTCAAGTACATGGATAAGTCGTGGCTATTGTGTTTTAATTTCCCTAACTCCTACCAGGATGAATTTCACAGAGTCGGTGCTCAAGTAATGATTTTAGAATTTAATTGAGCAGAATACACATAGATATTATTTTACATGGTAAAAATTCTGCAGTATTTCCAACCTTTCTCATTCTTGAGTTCTTTGTTCTATTTTTCTCTCACTTTTATCTTTTCTATTTTCCCCCTCTTATCACTTTTGAAGTCATCCTATCTTAGTCGCTGTCTTTATTTATTAATTAATATTTTGTTCCCAATTTTAAAATTCATTTTTATTGTATTATGGTCTTTCTACTTATTTTTCTCCAGATATTTTCAAATGCTTGTTGCAAAACAATTCTCCATGTCTTGACCTTGATCTTTCTAAATTTCTTGTGAGAAGAGGTACTGACTGCTTTTTGTTCCTCAACTATCTTTTCTGGACTATTTTGGAAGAAAGAAATAGTATTTCCCTTCGGAGCAAAGGGCAGACATGCTTATTACCAATTATGAATGACTTAAGTTACCTAAGATTAAAGTCCCTTTCTTATAATGTGCCCCACTCTATACATAGATGACATCTGGTCCTCTTCATGTCGGTCTGTAGTAATTAGGGTTCAGGCAACTAGCACAAAATGTGCTACTTCTTTTGCTCTATTTAATAAATCATTCTTTATCTCTATCCCAGGAATCTCATGTCTTCCATTAGTATCCATGAAACTGTGGCAGGTTAACTTGTGAGCTTGAAACAACAGTGAAATCTAAGTATCTTCACAGTTCTTGACAATGGTTTTGTATGGATATCTCTTATAATACATATGGATTAAAATGTCCAGATAAATTTTCTGGACTAATTTTATGCCATAGCCATTTTATCACATGTGTGTGTGTGTGTGTGTGTGTGTGTGTGTGTGGCTTGGCAGGCATGTTTATCCATTATTACTCTGTCTTGAATTATAATTGTACTTGCTTTTCATATCACACAGGCAAGTTTTCTTCTCAGGTACAGTATTTTCTTTTTGTCCAAGGAGCTTTTATTCTCCTCTCATTATCAGATCTAAATGTAAGGTTTAGAACATCCACTGAAAAATAAATTAGTTTTAGTATGTTTATCTAATCTAATAAGTCTGTCCATATTCTTTTCACATGCCCAAAGGCATTAGCATGGTCATTCTTACCCCCAAAGTGATGCTCATCAATTGATGTTTGAATGTGCCATTCTTATCCTACCCAGAATGCTATCTCTGTCCTCTCTCTGTATCACCTTGATTTCTTTCAAAACTTACTTTCTCTACAAAGGCTTTTGTGAGTAATCCCAAATACTTTAAGCATTTATATGTTTTATTAGCTCACTAAATTTATTGCCTACTATAAATTTCAGCATGGTGAGCAAATCAGTGCAGACCCTGAATATCATAATAGAAGTTAATATTTTCTAAATTAACATATATTCCAGTTGATATATGTGTATTTGGATTTGAGGATATATCACATCTTAATTTTTTTTACATTGCCTCTCTAATTGCATTGTAAATTCTTCCAAGGCAGGCAGCTATGTTTTTTTCCCCTCAGCTAATAATAGTTTAAGCACATAAGAGCTTTTCTTTCTCTTCAGGCATGAAGAAGATAGGGCAAACAGTCCAGCAGCGTAATGATTCCATCAGAGGCTAGGAACCATCTGGTTTTCTACTCCACCATGGTGGTGTGTTGGTTTTATTCTCATGATCATAAGTGGCCTGATCCACCTCTGGGCATCGTAGCCATGTTCAAGGCAGGAAGAAGGGATATGGAAGAGAACAAGGGAAATTGTTAATGTTCAAAACACATTGCACTTGAGCCTTGTTAATTTCAAAAATGCTATATAACAACATCTATATACATCTCATTGATCAGAACTAGGTCAGTCACTGCTTCTAGCTGCAAGGAAATCTGGGAAGATAAATAAATTTAACCAAACATATGAACACTCTCCACAAAATCTGAGGTTTGTTGTTAAGAAGAGGACAAGAGATACTGGCCAGAAACTAGCCATGTATGCCACACTGAGATATTCAACAGTGTGACAGAGGTTCTTGAAGCCACAGGATAAATAAAAACTGTCTTCTTGGATCTTCCTTTCATTAGAAGATTTGAGGAAAAAATCCTATGTAAAGCAAGCATGAGGTAGAATACAGATGAGAATTGGATATTTAAGGTTGCAAATAGACAACATCAAAAAAAATCTCGGCTTCTACCATGCTCCCCCTCTTTTTTCTGTCCTCCCACCATACTGGTCTCCTTCTTTTACTGCTCCAATCATAACCCTTTCCACTCTCTGATTCCTCTGTCAAGAATCTCTTCCCCTAAATTTTAAATGGATAAGCAGATCTCAAGTTTCAATTAAAGACAAAATCCTCAGAGAGGTCTTTCCTATCTAACCAGATACAAAATAGCTTCCCAGTCACTCTCTGTGCCATTAACCCGTGAATTTTTTTAGTTTATTTGTTCTGAGAGAGAGAGAGAGACAGAGAGAGACAGAGAGAGACAGAGAGAGACAGAGAGAGAGCCAGCATGCACACGCATATGGCAAGGGACAGAGAGAGAGAGGAAAAGAGAGAGAATCGCAAACAGGTTCTGCACTGTCAGAGTGGAGCCTGTTGTGGGGCTCCAGCTCAAGAACCTTGAAATCATGACCTCAGCTGAAATCAAGAGTTGGACACTTAACCAACTGAGCCACCCAGGCACCCCTAAACAGTCATATTTTTAATTTAGTTTTTATCATTACCTTTTAATTATGTGCTCTCAGTCCCAATCCCAAGAGAATGTAAGTTCCATGTAAGCAAGGGAGGTTAGGGTCTGGTTACCACAACAAACGGTAGAGGAAAAGGTAGGCTGAAAGAGTATGAAATGGGGCACAAGATGTGTAGGATACACCATGCTAGATTTTTAACAAGATACTTACAGTATGCCTAAAATTTAACATCTGGAACAACCTCTCTTAGAACATCATGTCTAAGAATATCAAGTCAATAAAATATTGGGTATTTTCAGAGAAAAAAAAAAGCCACAAAGACTATTCCGATTGAAAATCAACATAACATTTTTTGAAATAATCATTGTGCTTGCTTCCTCTTTTTGCTATGCACATGTATTTCTGAACTCTTTTGCAGAATGTCAGATGATGAATAATTGACAATTAGGTTGTGAAAACATTTGATCACATTCTGATCAATGATTAATTTTACAAGATACAATCTTTCAATTCTGTCTTCTCACTACCACACCGTTACTTCAGTGTTCATCCCTCAAATAATATTTTTAAAAACGTACGTTAAGGGGGCGCCTGGGTGGCTCAGTCGATTAGGCGATCGGCTTCGGCTTAGGTCATGATCTCGCGGTCTGTGGGTTCAAGCCCTGCGTTGGGCTCTGTGCTGACAGCTCAGAGCCTGAAGCCTCCTTCAGATTCTGTGTCTCCCTCTCTCTCTGCCCTTCTCCTGCTCACGCTCTGTCTCTAAGTCTCAAAAATAAATAAACATTAAAAAAAATTTAAAAAAATGTACATTAAGGCCACATAGCCTTTATGAAGGTACTTAGCTCAGGAATTGATAGAGAAAGCTCTTTTTGCATATATCCTAGAATATTTTTTTAGAATAGAACTGGAAGATGCTCTATTTAAGCAGGGCATACAATAATCAATTTCATGTGGATAAGAAATTTCTGGGTCAATGATTTGATAATTCTTAAGCAAAATTCCTGTATGGGAAATAGAATTTTTGGATAAAAGAATTTTCTACAACCCTTCACCCATTGTTAAAGACTTTTTGCTGTATATTGTAAAATTATATGCCAGTAGAGAAATGGGAATCTGAAATGGGCTAAAGAAGTATATATGGATTAGTAGAGTTGGAATGAATTCTCACAAGTCAAAGAATGGAGCAGGGCTAGAAGAGTGGTCAAATTAATTGAATGGAATCTTCCATCAACATCATTCAAAATTGCCCTAGCTTCTCGAGAGCATTTTCATTTTTTCCTTGCTCAAGTGAAATATCTACCCTATCTTATCTCAGCCTTTCCACATTACTTATGTCCTTGTTAAGTTCCCTTGTAAATCTATTGGCTGAATATTCACTGCTCTGGAAATATATCCACTAATCAACTTAATCCAAACAATTTGGGCAATAAGATAAATATATGCCTAATGGTGTGTTTGCTTTCTCACTTTCATTTCAAACCTAGATAATCAATATGAAATGGTGAAGTAACATTCTGTGAAGGAGAGCTGAAAACATTAATATATTTATGTTACATGTTTAAGCATGGGACTAATCTGGGTGTTGGCATATCACATAGAATCCTAGTATTGCATTGGCCATTTCATCAGAGTGAATCCATATGGTCTGAAATACGTGGATAGAACTTGAAAACATTCTTTAATATGCATACTAAGAAGAGTATGAGAAGGAGTTGTGTAGCAACAGTGTGATTGCATCAGCATTTTTCTTACTCATGACAGATAACTGTGAATGGAAAGAGCCTGGTTTTGGTGCAAATTGTAGACATAGGCTTGAATCCATTCTTTTAGTACCAGTTCTGTAACCACAGACAAGTTAATCAAACACTCTGACTCTCAGATTCTTCCTTCATTAAGTGGAATCTCTTCTGTATGAGTATGAAAATTGAAGGACACATAAAACATTTTAAGATATTGCCTGGCATGGCTGCAGTGCTCATTATGTATTAATCTCTTTTCCATTCTCCTGGGAGCAATGAGTGATTCTGAGTTTGTAATTTTATTGAGATGAAACTTTGGAATTGTATAAAATGCATTATTGCTTATCTATTCATTCATTAGTCCCCTTATTATCACTGAGTATGTTATTTGCATTACATAGTTTACCCATGGTGTGCATAATTTGAATTTAACTAGAAACAGTCTTCCTCTCACAAATGTTGCTTATAACTCAATTATGTGACTGTCAGCTAGGTTGGAAGCATTGGCATTTCTAGGAAATTTGAATTTGCATAAAAATGAATAGCCCCCTTTATCTATGCTAATTTCCAAGTAATCAGATCAACAATTGAATTTACTCAGGGTTGATCAGTCACATTTATTCCTAAAGACAGAAAATGAAAGTGTCTGGGAGAGGCCAAAACCACCCTAAGTTCTGTGCCTTAGCTTGGACTCTCTTACAAGTACCTCCAATCCAAGAATTCTAGTGCAAGGGATTTAGTAGGAAGGGCTCCCAGGAACTGCCAGTCAGGGATGAGGAAAGCAGAAAAGGAAGGGGAGGAAGGTAAGCAGGGATTCAATTTCAGGCGAAGTCCTAGACTCGGCTTGATCCTATGATGACCCCTGGAGAATAAACTTTACCTCTGAGTTTGTCCTGTCTCAAGGCACAAGAACTGTCCTTTTATAATCCAGGACCAGTCAGTCATGGACTGTATGTAGGCTGCCTCAAGGAAAGTGAACTCTCAGGAACTTCTGGTTCTAGGTTAGGGTGAGATAGCTCCAGTACCCAAGGTCAGCCCTCATTTGCAGCTGTAAGGCCTCATCATACAGCACAATGTAGAATGGAACACATCCCCTGATAAAGGGGATGTAGAGCATCAAGGCAGTTCACTAAGTGTGTCACATGCAATCTTCAGGGCCCCTAGAATCTTCCGAATCAGGAGCATATACGGGCCTTCAGATTATTATTAGGTTTCAGTAAGGTTGGTTGTTTTATTAAGTGCACAGTGCCCAAATATTATCTGAATTCAATGTTGCATTGTATGCATAGATGATTTCATTACACTTTAAGTAGTTTCAATAATAATGCAAATATATTAACAATTAGTATTGTTTTACTAGTCAGTATTTAATAAACATATATAAAGGGTGCCAAACTATGTACTAGGTGGTTTATATACCTTACCATCTTATCAAATATCACAAGCTTCATTTTACATATGAGGAAATAGAGTATCAGAAAACTTTTTATTTTTTTATTTTTATTTTTTAGAGAGAGAGAGAGTACAAGTGGGGGAGAGGAGCAGAGGGAGAGAAAGAGAATCTTAAGCAGGTTCCATGCTGAAGGTGGAGCCCAATGCAGGGCTTGATCCCAAGACTCTGGGATCATGACCTGAGCCAAAATCAAGAGTCAGATACTCAACCAACTGAGCCACCCAGGGACCCCAGAAAACTTTTAAAAACCCTATGGCTAGTGAGTGACTAAACTAGAAGTGGATTTGTGATGTAAATCCAAAACACTTACTCCTTCCAGTGAGCTAAATTTTACCCTTTAATCATAGTAATGGAATCTGTGAGATAATAGGAAACTACCAGTATTGGTTATCTATTGCTACATAACTGATTGTTCCCGAATTTAAAACATTTTTATCCTCACAATTTTGGTGGGTCAGAGATTCAGAAACAGCATATCTAGATAGTTCTGAATTGCTTTCTTTCATGACATTGTCATAAAGATGTTGGCTAGGGCTATAATCACCTGAAGACTTGACTGGAACTGGAAGATCTACTACCAAGGCGGCTCACTCACATCATTGGCAAACAAGCATTGGATCTTGGCAGGAAACCTCAGTTCCTTGCCACATGGGCTCCCCCATAGGACTGTTTGAATATACCCACAAAACGACATTTGGTTTCTCCCAGAATGAGTGGTAAGATAGGACAAGTTGGAAGCTGCAATATCTTTTGTGACTTAGCCTTGCAAGTCACATGTCACACACACCATCATGTTCATGACATCCTGTGGGTTACAAGATCAACCCTATTCATTGTGTGAGGAGATTTTGCAAGGGCATGAACACCAGGAGGTGAGAATCCCTTGGGGCCATCTTGGAGGTTGTTTATCACACTACTGTATCTTTCATCTTTAACCCAACTGTGGCCTTCCTGCTGTCTCCTCTGAGGATTTGCTAAGCACTTTGTTGCACTAACCCGTGGAAAAATTAAAGGTAGTCAAGTAAAAAATAATTCTTAAACACATATATAAGAAATGTAGATAACTACGGAATATTTACAAAAGAGATCAAGAAGAGGACTTACATCACATGTCAGTCAATAGAAACAAAATTAAATTTTCCTTTACATCTGCCTGTTTTCCTTTCCAAAGCCCCTCTCTTTAGCTGCCAGATATATGATTTCTCTTTATCTCTTTCCCATACAGCATCTCACACCTCCTCTGTTGTGCCAAATAATTCAGCTCTGGTCCTGAGTTTACAAACACATTCTTGGTAAAACAAAATCCTGACAGCCATTCTCACTTTCTTTAGAATGTAGGGGTCTCTGCCTACCATGGGACATAGAGGTCAAAGTGGCTTATTGCTATTTACTGAATAAAAAAACCTATTTCCTGGGGTGAAAGGAGAGAGATAAATGTTTTCTCTTGTCCAGAAAATAAGGTTATTTTACCTAGATGTTTTATATATATATTATGCTTTTAGGTTGTCCAGATCCAGGGAGGCCAGTGGTCCTTGAGTCTCTTGTTGACTAGTAGCTATATCTGTTAGAAGTCATGGCTTTCATGTTCTTGCCATTGAGTTTGTTGCATCTTTTATTTTCTTGTCACTGAGTTCTTAAATACCTAATTCTTAACCACCTTAACATCCTATCTCATTTAGAAATATTCTCACGATCTATGTTTTTTAGTTTACCTGATTCTATAAAGCAGAAGAAATCTTTCCCCTTGAAGGACGCAAGTAGTTATGAGTGGATGCTACTTAAGGGCTCTAGCTTTGTTGTGCTCATTGACACACAGCCTATCTAGTACCTTGCACTTAGCAGAAATGGTTCACATGTCTGTCTGTTCCTTGACTTGAATTGACTAAATTTCCTTGGGTGAGGAAAGCCGGGGGAGCAGAGGCTTGTTTGCTTGTATAATTAATGAGCTCTACTTTACTTCGATGTTCACCTCAATACTTTTAAACTGAAAAAACTTTTGGCAAATTCCAAGGGAGATAATCATTGAAATTTCCTAAATTCAAGCTTTAAGTTTGTAGCCATTAACAAAATAAGTCAGTGTCTTCTCTGGACTCTCGCTGTCCATGCTTTAATTTGTAAACCATCAAATTATGAATAGATAATATTCATATATCTATGAATATGTTCATATCTATGAATATGTTCATGTATCTATGAATATATAATTTTCACACATCTGTAGAATGTCAATACTGGTTTTAAAGGGATAGGTTTAATTAAGCATATTTTATACTTCATTTTCATACAAATCCTTAAAATACAAGGTACACTGATTATGTAGTATGAAAAGCTGAAAATGAAGGGGCTATTATGAGCAAGAAGAATGACAAGGAATTCGTTTTTGAGGGTGGTGTAATCTCTTTTTGAGATTAGGAGTAAAAGGAGGAGGTAGATATGGAAAGATCTATTCAGAAGCATTTGCAGAGATACATCTGAATAGAGGGACAAATTATGAGAGGGAAGGCTAGGAAGGACACTCCTCTGGATTGCAGAGGGTCTTGAATTACAGGTCAAACTCTGGATTTGAGGCTATAAGGTGTGAGCAAGCCACTGAGGACTCAAAGAATCATAGTGAAAATAATGTTATTGGGAAGATTAACTCCAATCACCATGTATATGATAGATTAATGCAAGGAGAAACTATAGGAAGAGTAAGTTAGAAAAATCTCAGAAATTTGGAAATGAGAGAGAAGAATTGAGCCCATGAATATTCTGATGCAAATTAATGTTCTATTTTTTTCTTTGCAGCTCTTAAATCTAGGCTTTGTGTAGTATGCTTTGAAAATATGACAATGATATTGATTTGTAGAATCGCTGATTCCTCTTCTCCCTCCCTCACTGGTGTTTGTAAGGCACATTCTGACAATTTCATTAACTGCTGCCAACTGTCTTTGTAAGGCTATCAAACCCTGAAGCTTTTAAAATGGCTGCAGTGAGTGCATATAACCTGTGAGTGTACTGTGCTTGAAATGACTGTAAAAATGACTTTAAAAATTCACTTAGACAAACTAATTAGACAAACAAATATGAGTAAGAATCCTAACTAATATGATGTTATGGTTTAATTAATTTCAAATGATAGCACAATCATATCACAATATTTATCCTTTCTAAAGTAATTCCAGTTGCAGTTTTGTTCCATGCAATGTTGTATCTTTTGCCTTACTAAAGAGCAAAGCAATGTGGCAATTCCGAATATACATGTGCTTGCTGAAAGCGATAAATTGGTTATTTTCTCCTCTGTGGGACAGAAACAAGTCAGATGGATATAAAGAGAAAATCCTACAAGTAATACTTTCAGAGCAGTTCTTAATAGCAATTTCAATTTGTCTCTAGCACTATATGTATTCCCAGTTGTTACTTCTTTCATTCCATAATTTTTATTCTCAGACCTTTCCATTTCATATCCCAAAGATAACATTTGCTCAAACATAAAAATAACGTTTAGCTGCCTTTGCATGGCCCTTTCAAATTTATCTCTCACTTTGTTTCCCTTAGTTGCTCGGTAGCCTTGAAAAACACCCAAGTTAGCTGAATTGTAAACTGAATGCCTGTAACATCTCCACAGTAGCATAATTCCAAATGCCTATTGCATAGCTCCAATTGATGGTTAATAGTCTCTTCAAAATTAAACATGTCTGGAAAGGAATTCTTGTTTATCCCTCCATTCCCAGACTTGACCTTCCTCTAGCATCTCTACTTAGTACATGGCACTACCATTATATTGGTGCCCAGGTTAAAATTAATCCTGGTAATTTAAAAAATAACGATAAAAATTTAGACATTTTGTTTTCTTCTCATTCGCTAAACCCCCACACAGCTATGTAAGTCCCCAGAAAGTTTTAGCTGCAAGTCTAATTGCTCCTCTCCTTTCCTGCTGCCTGTACTTTAGTTTATTCCCATCTGCCTCCAGCACCCCTTCAGGAGTCTCCTCACTGGTCTCTGTTCTCCTGTCTGCTGTTTGTAGTGTTAGCTGTTGACTCCCTATAAGAGCACCAGAAAAATCTGTCAATCATGAAAATTCAAAATTTTGGATCTGTTACGGTATTGAGAACACAACTTGATGGAGTCTTAGTAGGAGCTCAAAATTGGGAAATTAGGGAAAGTTATTTATTTATTGTAGTTTAGGGCTTGGGCTGGGTAAATTTAAGGTGGGCCTAGCTAGGCCGAGACTGGTTGAGATTGGACAGTTTATTACATAGTAGCTCTGGATTGGTGGGTACCTTGAGAAAGGGTCTTGAAGTGAGTCTTGACAAAGATGTTGCTGAGTTGGTTCACGGGATCTTTCAGAAATAGGTGTTACCTAGATCAATCATCTAGGTTATTTTTGCTTGATATAAGTATCATTTAAAATAAAAGGCAGAAAAGTATTCTTGATTCTAATTTCATAGGCAGAAAGAATTATGTTTCGTAAGTATTTAAACTTAAAACAACTCCTCATTTCCCTGCTTATAATCCTTGGAAAGCCTCCCATTATAATCAGAGTAAAATCCAAACTCAGATGAAAAGATACTAGATATGCTGCCCTTTGCCTCCTTACTGACTTTAGTTAATACTGCTCTCTCTTTCTTTCTCTCATTATGTTCCATCCAAAATAGCCTTTCTCCTCCTTGAGTAAGGCAATCTCATTCCAGCCCTTGCTGGTTGCTTCTCCCTGGAGTAAGTCTGTCTTTCTTCTTTCTCATTCATGTCTACCTTAAATATCATCTCCTCCTATTTACAGCGGCTCATGTATTCAGCCTCACTTCATCATGGCACCCAACCCTACACAAAATTATGGCTTCGACAGTCAGGGAACCCGGGTTCAAATCCTTGCTTAGATATTTATTAGCTAGAGGACCTTGGGCATATTACTTTGACTATCTGTGCCTTAGTTACCCCATCCCTAAAATAAGTGGGTGATGGTACCTACCTCATAGGGCTCTTGTGAGTCATAAATGAGCTCAGCTTTGTGAAATGCTGACTTCCTAAATATCAAGGATGCAACCTGTTGGTAAAATAACAGTGGTATGGGAGACTACCACCTTAGCAGAACCTGGGCTGTGTCTCTAAGTGGGGAAGGCCAGGTCAGAATTTATTGAGAATTGGAAGTTTGATTTAACATTGGTTTTTTGAAGAGAAGACTTTATTAGGACTGGATAAGAATCAGGACATAACAATGTGGGATTGGTAAAAACAGGAGAGTGAGAATATTAACAGAGATTTTCAAAGAATTCTAGGATGGAAGCACTTTGTTGATTCTTTCTATTGAAGAGTTGATAGGTCTTTTGGAAAGTCCCTGTAATGATGAATCAAGCCATTTGTGTTGGAAAATACTTGCGAATATAAAATAATGAAGGTAGAATAGCAAAGCCACATTGTTGTGGATGTGAAAGAGTAGGTAGCTTTAGTCCTCAATGTCTGATACAGGAGGAGATGGCTTTGTTTCTCAGCATGTAAAGCAGATAGAACAGTGCCTGGCATATAAGAGCTTAAGAAAAGGTAGGTTTTATCATCCACTTATTATCTTCACGTAAGCCACAGAGTAGGCATTTGTCTGAATCCCTAGGTCCTAAAACAGTTCCTGGCACAAAGTAGGTACTCGAGAAATCATTGTGGAATGGATGAATTTATGTACCTGTTTAATTATCTGCCTCCCTAACTATGATACAAACTCAATGAGAGCAGAAAACAAGTCTGTCTTGTTCACCACATTATTCCAAGAGGTCAGAGCAATACTGGGCATAAGGCAAGCAACTTGTATCTGTTTACCAAATTAATAAGCTTTTGAGTATCACAAAACTACCTTGATCATATGACGTGCGCCTGGTTTCTTTCAACTCTTCCGAAAGGTATAGGTCCAGAAAAAGAACACAAAATAAAGAACACAGGAAGAATAAAATCAGTTACATTTTAATATGCATTGGGGACATGCTAGTTAAATAAAGTTAATAGGATTCTTTTCTATAAGGCTTCTCAGATCCTTTAATCTACTAATATGCCTTGTGAATTTCTAAGAGGGGAATAGAGTGTATACTTGCTTGGTCAAGGAAATCTTTTATTTCTTTGTGCTCTGGAAACATTTTTTTTTTTGTATCTTTGGAAATATGGCATTAGTGTTATTTGGGATGTATTTTGGGAAGTGGTATATTAAGCAGTTTTATTTCCAAAGTCAGGGCTGTCATCATTGGAAACACAAAGGGACTGGGAGTGATCTGGTATAGAGTCACTCCAGGATAAGGGAGTAGCATAGATGGAGGCAGTACTTTCCTAATAGGAATGGGGCTCCTCCAGATCCTGGACGCAAGCACCCTGCTTGCTACCAAAAGTCACTTAGACATAAGGGAGTATCTGGTCTAATGCCTCCCTAGTTAATGAACAGCATCTAATCTCAGTCACACATCTTCCTTATGTCTTTGACATGTAGTGTTCTGAGAGAAGAGATTGCTACCAGATATCCAAGCATTTTGTTCTTTGATTTGGCCATCACACATAACTTCAGTTTGGGTTTTACCCCTACAACACTGTCCTGTTGTTTTGTTGGGAAGCTAAAACTAGGACATAAGAAAGAGATCATGTTTTGAAACCCATCTACTTAAAATGACTTGCATGCTTTAGAACAGGTATTTCATTTTTGCCTGCCTCATATTCTTCAGGATATATCTTGGTGGCTTAGATGATAGTCATGGATTCTGAAGTATGCTCTGAGGAACTTCAGCCTTACCTCTGGGGCAAGGCAAGAAGGTAGGCTGAGGTAGGCCTCTGGGAGCAGCAAATAGTCTTGGTCAGTGCCCTTCAGTTAATGCAATTCTGTTCTTTTTTTTTTTTTTTTTGCTCTATCTGTATATTTTCATTTGAAGACAAGAATATACTACAAAAATGGTGGATTGGAAACCACCAGACCAAAAACATGAAGTCCACCACCTGTTTTAGTACAGCCTGCAATGTGAATGGTTTTGTCATTTTTTTTTTTTTGAGAGAGAGAGAGAGAGAAAGGGAGAGCAACTGCGAGAGAGAAGGAGAGAGAAAGAATCCTAAGCAGGCTTTATGCTATTAGGGGAGAGCCCAACGTGGGGCTCAAATTCACAAACCATATGATTGTGACCTGAGCTGAACTCAAGATTCAAGTCAAGCTTAACTAACTGAGCCACCCAGGCACCCTGTTTTTGACATTTTTAGTGGTTAAAAAATATCTCGTAATATTTGTATTATTATTTTATAAGAAAATTATATGAAAGTCCAATTTCAATGTCCATAAATAAAGTATTATTGGAACACAGTCACCCCACATTTGTTTATGGTATTATCTATGGCTGCTTCTGTGTTTCAGCAGCAGAGCTGAGTATTGGCCACATTGACTGTATGGTCCATAAAGCCTAAAATGTTTACTTTCTGGCCCGTGACAGGAAAAGTTTGCTGACTTTTTACCTAGATGATCACTAAGATTCTTTTTTACCACCTACATGTGATTTTTGTTCATCTTTATGGAGTTGGCCAGTTGTGTAAGAGCCCACTCAAAGCAAACTGAATCAAACCAGGACTCTCATTGTGTTATGAAATCCCTTTATTTTTGGTTACAAAAATACTTCTCATTTGAGAACATATACTACTCAACTAATCCATGTCTTGTTATCTGCCCTCACCTTCATTCTAAATGGTGTTTGGTATTTTCTACTTTCTATTGTGTTTAACATCTCCTTTTTCAGTCATATTTAAATTGAGCTACGTATAATAGCGTGGCTCCTCTGTACTGTTAAATATTTTAGTTTATTTTTAATTTATGTCTTTAAGTTCAAGTTAGTTAACATACCATGTAGTATTGGCTTCAGGGGTAGAAGGCAATGATTCTTCGCTTATAATTAATACCCAGTACTCATCTCAACAAGTGCCCTCCTTAATGCCCATCACCATTTAGCCATTTTCCCCCAGCTCAGTTTGTTCTCTGTATTTATGAGTCCCTTATGGTTTGCCTCCCTCTCTGTTTTTATCTTATTTTTCCTTCCTGTATTTTTAGCCTGACAGTTACATGGTTAAAAGGAAGCTTGAGATGCCATCTTATCTCTCCTCCTTCTTCTGGACAGAATTGCATTTTAAACATCCATGGAAGGATTTGGTTTACCATAGTCTTTAAAATTCCCAGAGAAGAACATTTCCAAACACTCACTTTTAGTGCATCAGCTGTCAAAGGATTTGTACCTTGGGTTCCTGTGTCTGACCGAAAGGATATTTACAGCTGTTCCGTTTTAAGACTTCAAAATACTTTATTAATGGGGCAGTGCTTCCAGCCACTCAAATCATGATTGTTTTTTCTTAAAATCCAGGGTCTTAAATATGGGGAACCATAGCTTTTCAGATATGGTATCTTCTAAAGGTGGCGATTAAGGGGTGGAGGCAGGGACACTCCTCTTGTAACATGCTTTATACTTACTTCCACGCTGTGAAATTTTTGTGGATAGGAGGACAATTCCTTTATTTTTTAACTCCAATAGCACACACAGAGTTAACTGAAGAATGTCTTGCCCAATCTCTTTGCAAGCATCTTTATTTCAAAAGGGAAGAGAGGGTGGATCTAATCGAATACTTTATATTGGAAAGCAAGCAATCCTCTCTGTACATGCATTTCCTCCTTACAATCAATAATAAATTAGCATTTTATTTATACTGTATAATTCAATTCTTCTCAGAAGTCTGATCTGGGAGCCAACTAGTATTTGTGTTCTTCAAAGTGGTTTTTGATGGAGTGCTAATTATGTTCTATCTCAAGTGCAATGCTAAGAGTACCACAATCATCTTATTGTTAAAGGAAGGTCCAGCTAATGAATCTCTGAGAATAATGTCAAGTTATATTCTGGGGGGCAAGTAGATGTTCAAATAAAATACATTTCTTTACCAAGGAACTGATATTATGTGTATATCAGTAACAAGATTCAGCCTTTGTGAATGAGCTGCCTAACTCTGACATGAATTTCCTCCAGTACAGAGAAGAAAAACAGAGAATAAAATACATGTGATCTTACCACACTGGCTGAATCTGGGGATTAGTGGTTCACAGTGAGAGGGGGGATGGACTGTATTTTAAAGTAAAACTAACTTGAATAGATTTTTGTTCCAAGTAGAAGACCAACTTAATAAATTAGTCGTGAATAAGAAATACATCACGCTTAGTGAAAGAGGACAATAAAAACAAGCAGGGCCGATCTTTTTGCTTCTGCCAACCTAATTGTGTCACAGGACCTTCTGCACTTGCAGCTCAGGGAAGTTTGATCCAGTTACCTTTTGCAATATAGCATAAAATATTTGTCCAATATAGCACAATAAAGATTGGAACATACTTTAAGTGCACTTTCCTTTCTATAAAGCCTTCTATGGGTCACTCTGCCCTTTGTAACTCCATTTTTACCACTGAAGTCTTTGTATCTTAGATAGCAAGCTTTAATGTACGTATGTGTATATAAATGGCTGTGCTCTGGCAGTGCTGAATGAGTATGTGGTTCTCTGTATGACCTGGGATTTAGGAAGTGTATTAAAAGTGAAGGAAACTTGTAATAGCAACCCATCAATTATCCTCCATCCACCTGAGCACACTTCTATGCCTGGTCCTGTGCTAGGCTCTAAGTGAAGACCTGTGTTTTACTGTCATGAGGCTTCACAGGAATGGCATCTTAATAATCAGAGCATTAAATCCAAACTCCTTTGTCAGGCAGGGAAAGTGTTAGCCCATTTTATGACCAGTCACCAAAACACAGGAATCTGCATTTGTTTGGATGGTGTTTTATAATGTAATCTGCCATCATGGCAAAGTTCATTGTGTCTGCCTTGTGGTCTGTGTTCAGTAAATGTTTGTTGAATGCTGAAATGAATCATCCTAGGAGTTAAGGGGAAGAACTGAGGCTCTGGTTGACTTGAGCAATGTTGTGCGACTAGTATGGGGCAAAGGCAGGAGTGAATAGTTCCTGTTCCAGATAGGTAAAATGGGAACTTTCTTCTCTCTCACTCTCCATTTCCATCTGGCTGTCTCACTTCTGTGCTTGTGATCTCTCTCTCTCTCTTTTTAACTGTTCTAGTGCTCTATAATTTGGTAGATTTCCTAAATAAATAAACTATAATCCCCTTTTAAAAGGAATAATTAATTATAATTAATCCTATTAATGAAGTCCTGTTACTGAGGACTTAATTTTATGCACTACACTGTACTAAATGCTTCACATTTATTAACCTATATATTTTTAGCAATGAATCTACAAGGTAGCTCTTATTATCTTCATTTATAAAATACTTTAAGTAAAAAAAAAAAACCTCCAGTGTCTTTTATTATAGTCATAGTCATATAAAGCTTATGGGGCAGATTAAATGTTTAGCTTTAAATACCCACAATACATTTCAAATACATATGTATTTTTAAAATTTTGACCCATAGGTAATAATATACTTGGGATACAAAAGCTATTTGGGGTATATGGGAGAGTAGGACAATTCTGAATGGAACTTGATTGATTCTTGCCAAGATTATGCCAGCAATATATGATTTACCAATCTATTTGTTCCATAGATGAAAAAAATATCAAGCACAGAGAAGGAAAGTGTTAACATTTGTTCAGCAATTACTCAGTGTCAGACACTGCACTTGGTGCTTGACACACTTAGAAGTCACAAGTAACCTGTGAGAAGCTTTTTAAAATAAATCTTTAAAGATGAGCAACTGAGACTCACAGAAATTAAGAATCTATCTAAATACCTTAGCTTGACCCAGAATGAAGCACAAGTAAACCAATAATACTGTCTAAATCTTAGTTTTTAGAGGTTTATAGAGAGAACTGTGTTTCGGATTAAAGCTAACTTGGATGAGTCTTGGGTCTAGACAGAATAGGGCACTCTTTCTCCTGTGCCCTGGGAAAGGGGTGGTGTAGGTTAAGAATGGGAGTGGAAGGGTTGTGATGGAAAATCAGGTCTGTTTGGGACCAAATTTAGTTCCCATTTAAAACACTGAGCTGCCTCGGAAGAAATTAAACTCATGACCTTGGTCTACATGAAATGAAGCCAGATAAATTAACCTGACATACACTCTTATATAAGAAATCCTTGAAAAGGAAAAGCAGATGAAACTAGGGAATCATATTTCCTATAAGAAAAGTTCAGATGGTAAAAATACTTAACAGCAAGGAACTTTGGTGTACCCTAGTATAATGCTATCCGCATTAGAAAGGAAAAGAACAAAAATGGCCAAAAATCGATCCTAGAATAATACCATTGACAAAGCGTGCTAACATTTCTTGGTATGGCATCTCCTATACCAAGGTCTGAAAAAAGAAAGCCTTTTGAAGTTCCCATCAGCAAAAAGAACACCAAACAAATAAACCCTTCCTGATCATTTGTGATGGTAGCAGATCATTAAAAATATTTTTCTCTTAATTACAGCATATATTATAAGCAGAGGTTTGAAAATAAAAGTTCTAATGGAAACTGACAAATTAACCAAAGGCTAACACTGTATATGCTTCATTTGTAAGATGAGTTGAGGGGTGCAGATACTCAATTAGCCCCCATGTGAAGGAGTTAACTAAAGCAGAGACCTTAATTATTCTTCCTGAGCAGCAAAGCCATATGCATATTTTATATATGAAAGGAAATGAAAGAAAAAACAGAATTTTAAAATTCAGCGAATTTCATTGGGATGAATGCGTCCAGAGGCCCAGTGACTGCTGAACACTTCTAGAGAAAAAGAAAAATAACTAAAAAGCAAACCAAAAACAAAGACAGAGTGTTTGAAGATGAAGGCCAGATATAAGCCTAGAATAGATTAATAATGAATGATGTAAAATCTTCCATATTTCTTTGAAACACATGGCCATGATGTAGAATTAGGGTTTTGTTATAAAGAGGGAAAAAATTTAAGAGTTTAAAAAATCAACTTGCAGGCTAAGATGTCAAGCTAGTTAGTAATCTAGTTGCTTCTGATGTCAAGCATTTTCTGCCTTCCAGCACAGACTCTTGCTGTTGCTTTCCCTTCCTCCCTTATGGTTCTCATCCTCCGGTGTCCAAGTCAGACATTGTCCATGCAGGCAGGGTCTTCTCCGCTGCTCTTTTGACTGTACTGCACTGCACCGTTTTGCTGCCACCAGTCGTGCCAAGGTACCTAACAAATTCATATTTCCGTTGGAGGTTGGGTCTCTCCTTTTTAGTTCTGGAGGGCAGGAACCACATACTGTTCACCTTTTTCACTTACATTCTCAGTGCCTATCCCACTGGTTCAGCCCTCACCCCGTTCTCCAGATTCAACTTATACGGCTCACCCCTCTCTGAATTCCAGACTCATCAGCATTTTTTTTTTTTCTTTCCCTGTCCTTGTCACGCCCAGACCCATCACACCCTTTGCCCTCTGCCTGGACTGTTCTTACTTCTCCTTGCTTACTTACTTCCTATTTGTGTTTCATATTCCATCTCAGAGGCCTTCTATGACCATTTCAAATGGGTCAAATCTCTCTACATTTATAGTGTTGTGTACCTAGTGTTTGGCACAATTGCAATTTTAAATTTGTTTATTAAAGTCCTCAATCCTTACCAGACTACAAATTCCATGAGAACAGATACCATGTCCTTATTTGCTATCATTACATCCCTAGCCTATCGCATAGGGCTTTGCATGTAGTAGATGTTCAATAAACACTTGTTAAATATATGGATAATATTGGATGTATAATATTTGTACATTTGAATCTATGTAACTTCTAAAGATAGAAATTAATTATTAGTAGTTCATAGTTCAGGATGTTTTCACTTAATTATTCTTCACTGTAACAAAGATAGATTTTGAAATTTCACTTTTGCCATTCCCCTCCTCCCACATTTTGTCTGACTCCAATGAAATTTTGATTTGTGACCTTGCTTTACATTATTTCTTCCTCAAATTATCTTAGGAACTTTTAAGCAGATAGACTGAGAACAGAATAAAGTAAACTGAGGGGGAAGAAAAGAGATTCCTAGTATAAAGGACTTAACTATTCTTCCAAAATGAGTTTCTAAGGGAACCTGATTAAAGAAGTATTAAATACATGGACACTTCTGTATTTCACATACAAATTTAAAGGACTTTTGTCTTTAATAAAGTGGTCACACGTTTATAAATATTAGCTGCCTGACCTTGTAGGGGCATGTAAATGGCTGAGAATTCTAGCTTGATGGATTAGGGCATTTGGAAATTTGAAAGCTACAGTTTTGATGTGCTTCTAAATACCACTCCTCTAATCATGTCCTTGCTTGTGCTAGAACTTTGTGCACACAAGTAAGAGTAGAATAAATCCATCTACGAGAGCTAAAAAATTGGAGTTCAGGGTCATGAGTCATGAACTAGAAGATGAAGGTTGGTGTTCACAAATGGTCTCACGTGGGTGAAAGGCTGACTGGAGATTTTATAATTTCTGGCACTCTGGGTAAAAGAATCCATAGGAATAAGGTTTGGGGAAGTAAAATTTATCCATCTCTTATATACTAGGCCAAAAGATATGTCTAAATTTTTGTTATAGTCAATAATATTATGCTTGAATTTACCCACTTCAAGTCAGTCTTTTGCAAAACTCTGTAAGTTCCTTGAATAATGAAAGTATTGTTTTATATTTTTGTATGTATAGCACTGAACCTAAGTACCTGACACTTAATAGATGCCGAAGAAACATTTGTTAAATGAATAGATTTCTATGTCTCCCAAATTTATCTTACTTTCCTCAATTAATTTTGGGTATATTTCCTTAGGATGTGATTACCTAATCTTACGATATGACTTCGTAAAGATATTTTAAGGTAGTAGCAAATGATATAACTATTTAGTACCAGAGAAGGGAAAAAAACTGTGGTACAAAAAAAAAATGAAGACATTAATCATTGTACTTCAGGTCAGAATTATCGGCACTGTTTTGTTTAACATGAAGATTCCAGGGTCTCCTTGATGGTCCTGAAGAATCTGCCTAGAAACAAACAGGAAAAAAAAAGACATTTTATTTTGAAAACCAGTGCTCTGAGTTTTAGATTATGGAAAGATGGGGAGAAGGGGAAACATTCCTACCTGCATTGTTTTTGTTTGACTTTTTCATACCTGTAGAAGGGGAAACCACTCTGTATCTGTGAGAACTCTCCTATTCCAAAGCAGAGTAAAAATGGTTATTTGTTTACGTGGATGTGTGTACAAACGTGTGGTGGGGATTATGAGGTTGCAACTAAGTTCAGTTGATGTAGTTTTTTTGTTTTCTCACGTCATACCCAGGATAAATAATGAACTCTAGTGCATTTAGATATTTATGTTTTTTTTTTTTTAAATCTGTTGGTGTTCTGGTTTTATAATGGAGTTAACAGCTATTTTCTATGGATTTTCCTCCCCTAATCTTCTAAAAAAAAGTCATTAAATAATAAGTACTTTGGATAAGTTTAAGATTTTATTCCCAAAGACCTTGTGATATTTCCCTGAAATAGAAAAGCCAAGTTTTATGTTAGATCAAAGAGATAAAGCGTGAAGTAAGATATGAAATATTAGATGTGGAGTACTCAAATTCAAGTTATTTTGTTATAAATTCGTTATTTAAAGAATGATAGGCCATTAAGTAACTAGAAGTGTGTATATTCAAGAGCATTGTTATACAGAAGAAAAAGGAAATTTCAAAACGATGTGCTTTGAGAATGAAGAGATTAAGAAGGGATTATTTCATATCTGCACAGTTCTTAGGGAGTAGATATGACGGGTGATCCTAACTGTTTGAGCAAATGTCAACTGCCAGCAGACACCACCAGCTTATATCAAAGAAAAGTCACAAAGAAATATAAAGAGATTCATCCTACACTGGGGATGGATAACATAGAATAAGTCAGTAAGGCCAGCAAAAGAAGAAAGTATTACAAGTCTAATGTAAAAATAGTTTTGGCAAGAAGAGGTTGGGGAGAAAGCAGAGTAGGCTATAATAATATTTATAACTCAAAGATGGGCCAGACCTAAATGTACACCTTGGCCTCTTTCCATTCTAAAATGTTCTATATTACCAAAAAAGGTGCTATGATTTATACTCCGCTCCAAGTCTAGTCTGGTTTAGGTTTCCTGTGTTTAAGTCTGCTTCTTTCTTACAGGAAAACCAGCCATCTAGATTTCAAGTCAAATATGGAATTGATGTATAAAAATAAAATTCAACTGAGGGTGTCAAGTTTGTCTTTAAAACAAAATTACAAATACTAGCATTTCTTTAACGAAGTCTATCTAATTCCATAGAGTGCCATACATATGTTCAAGATTAAAATGCAACTGATGCATGAAAATAAAATTTAGCTGAGGGTAACTACTGTGTTATTAAAAAGAAAATAGAAAATTAGCATTTCTGTACAACGTATAGATTATAAAAGTTCATATATATGCGCATTAACAAGTAAATGCTGAAAAATTTATTAATTGATCGAGGTCAAATTTGATTCCAAATATTTCTGCTTGATGGGGATTTGTTATATATACTAAGTAATCTTGAAATTAAATGGATCACTGAGAAGGCTTAGTAATATGTTTATACTACATTAATCACAGTGAAAAAATCTTTTAAATGGGCTATGTTTTTATAATTATAGTATTCTGTGTTTATGTATAAAAACTATAGCTTTAGGAGATGGAAAATAAAATGAATGCTTATTTCTACCATGGAACTATAATTAATAAAAATGTTAATATGCAAAATAGAACACAAGTTGATAACAAGGAAAACCAATTTACATGTGATACCTGTTGGATATATCAGAGTAAGCATTTCTGATGATCAAAGAACATTCTATGTTCCATAATGTTATCCGTTATACCTGTGCCCTTTCTGATGTGGTAAATGACAAGCCTGACCTTAATCTTCAAATATCTGTTTCATGTTAGAGTCAAATTGTGCTGCATGCTCGTCCCTGCTTTAGTGCAGCATGTGTTCAAAAAACAGAGAACGGACCATATGTACACTACTTTTTCTGCTTGGAAAAGGGAAAAGTAGTCCAAGACTTGATAGCCAAAGACCTGTAAGCAGGAGAGATACTCAAAATATTTTCCGCCTGGTAAGGCTGGGATGCCAGCTCTCAGGACAGCTCTAGTGGAGAGTGGTAGGTCCTTTCTTTTACCACAAATTAACTGTTTAGATGCTAGATGATGGCAGAGTCACAGAGAGGTGCCTTGGGCTTGGGTCTAGGGGAGCTGTTATTTACCAACTAATTTTTAAAGAGTTTAACTATGTAAGAACTGTGGCAGTTTCTAAATTTTCAGGCTTCTGAACTTTTCTCCATAGGTCATAGTGAAAGAGCCTCTATGGAAGTTTTCAAGCAGGAGATTGATTTGAGGGGGATTATTTTATTTTATTTTATTATTTTATTTTATTTATTTTGGGAGAGGATTTTATTTTAGAAAGAGCCTCCTGATAGCACTGTTGAAGATGACTGACTATATGGGTTTGAGACAAGATATAGGAGTATCAATTTCAAAATCTCACAAAAGAACTGAAACAGTGGCGCGGTGGGTAAAAGTATAGAAACGGATGTGAAAATCATTCAGGGGAATAATTTATGAGGTTGGTGACATTTGGAATTGGAATAGGTGTGAGTCTGACTTCTAGGATTCTGGGTCGGGCCATTGTGGAGAGAGTGCTGTTAGTTGAGAAAGGAAAAAAGACTGATTTGTTAGTTTATCTGATTTGTTGGTTGATTGACTGGCTTTATTTAATTAATTTTCTGAGAAGAGTCCTATTTATAAGGTGCAAGTATAACCGGTAATACATTAAACTTGAACATATACCGCTACAGCTTTTTCTCTTAGACATTCCTCCCCATTGCCAAAATAAAAAAGAAAGAGAAAAAAAGAAGCAAGTGAGAAAAGAAGGGATTGAAGAAGTGAGCAGCATTTGATGATTACATATTATTTCCTTTTATCTAATTTTAGAATCCCATTTTTACTCTGTGAAGGATGATATTGTGGCCATTTTACAGATAAGAAACCCTTACTTAGCAGGATTGAGTCTCTGGACTGCCTTCTCATACTCAGAATGTAGCAGTGTCATAGTTCAACCCCAGTTTGGCCCATCTCCAAGGTCAAGGTTTTTGAACTGCATGGAAACGCTCTTAAAATGGGAAGAAAAAAGAATGGAAGAAAAGGAAAGGGAGCTAATGGGGGAAAATGTATTTAGAGTTACTAAGGAAAAAAGAAGCAAATTCCTATGAAAGGAACTAGAGACACTTAACCATGAGTGCTGTTCTTACCCTTACCTAGACAAATTCATAGACCTTGGCAAAGGCAGCAGGAGGCTAACATGGGGTATTAGCTCCTCACTGGCATCCCTGGCCTGTAGATGACCTGAGCATGCAGCTCTCATGTGAACTGGCATCGGTGTGTAACCAAACCACTGCTCCCCGGTCTTTTGCTTTTAGAGTAAGTAGTTCATCTCAGTGTGGGCTGCTGTGAGTGCTCACACTACTTCTGGTCTCTAGGGTAATTGAGGTTAGACATTTTAATAGAAATGTGACTGATTACTGTTATGTCCATTGAATCCAGTAATTTAAAAAACAGGCTAGTATTTTGTATGCCATTTTGTTTCATTTTTCGAGTAATTGGTATTGTATTTTACAAAAGAATTTATCTGTGATGAGTTGGGAACAAAGGAACAAAAACTGGCCCTTCACCACAGATAATGTGAGAAACAGTGTTTTAGAACATCAAAAGGGAAAAAAGGTGAGAGCCTGATAGGTGTTTTTGTGCTCTTGGTAACACAGACTTTCTCTTATAAATTGATAGTTTAGTGAACTGCCTTGCCTTTACACAGCCATCTATTGACCTCATATACAAATATAATCAAACGGTTTGTGCCATTGAAAGCTGTACAATAGAGGAACCTGGTTTTCGTAATTTAACAAAAAATCCAATTTATGTAACGTATTAAAAGAAGCATTATCAACTTGTTTTCTCCTCAAAAGACTGTAGCTATTAAACTCCTTAATTACTTCATTTTCACTCTCAGTGTAACATTAGCAGTTTAGCACTTCAAGTATAAAAATGATTAATGAGCCTGAGAATTCATTCGCATACATATCACTTTGCAGCCTGACATAACCCTGGAGCCTGTTTTCTGTTCTAACCATAGACATACTTCTCTAGCAAATATCTTATTGCATATTAAATGTCTAGTCATTGCAAAGTATGCATAATTATAGTTGTCTTTCCTGTTTCTTCTATACCAATAGAAGACAACAAATCAAATTCCTTGAAATGTAAGTAACTTTTTAAACAAAACTATAAATCCACAGGGAACACGTTGATTTTTACGTTTTAACCGTCCCCCCACAAATTCACTTGTGCTTCCATATGAACTGTCCTTTATCTAAAAAGGTATCTTTTCAAAATTTTTGAATATGAAGGAAAAGACTTTTAATTTCTATATTTATATCTATGTGAATATTGCAATTTCAGAAAAATGTGATCAGCGTAAAGACTGCAGTGTGGATTCAAAGAATAAAATTTTATTTGGAGTGGCTTTCAAAAGATAGCTGTGGGGGGCTATTTCGATCTAACCATCCTTGGCTTGCATTGGTGACATGTTACATGTATATGTTAGCTCTACTGAATTTCCTTTTTGATCTCCAAGGTGGTTCTATATTGCTAGTTTTGTCCGGTCATTCCAGAGGCTTAATCTTTTAAGTGTCACCAATGGTACTGCTCATCTTTCCTTGGTTTTTCTACCCTTGTCTGTGAAGTTCATCCAAGACCATGTATTGTCCCCACCTCATAACCCTTTTCTCCCCACATGCTCATCATCTGTAAGCTGTGCTCTGCCCTGATTCGGTAGTGAATCAGGAAGATTAACTTTTGCTCAGAACTCAGAGAACTGTACTCATCAGGCTTATTGCCATGACACAGAGTTGTAACTACTGGAAGGTGAACTAGGCAACTCCCCGGAGCCTCCCGTGTAGAAGGGAAGAGCCCAGATACAGGTCACTTGCTGAACGAGAGTTCAGAAATCTGGTCTTCAGAGTAGGTAAAGCCATATGGCATAAATATGTCCGTGCCTATTTCCATTTGCTTTTTAGAGACAGACAATTTATGGACAAACCGTGTTGGTCATTAAACAAGACATGGTTAAACATCTATCAGAATAAATTTTTAAGAATGCATGTATTCTGGTAAAGCACACATATTATTTCATATTATTTCACTGCACAAGTCTGCATTACAAATGCAGTCTTGTGGCTGGACGTCACTAACTGACAATCGGACCTTTGAGACTTCAAGGCAATGCAGTCAGCCAAGACCTGGAGTCACTGTTTCCAAGCAAAATTTTTAGGGTGTGATTGCTATACTATTTAACAAGACTTTTAACTTTTAACTTGCTAAGTAGCCTTGCCAGATAAAATACAGGATACCCAGATGAAAAACAAAGGAAACACAAACAAACTTTTCGTCTAAGTAAGCCTCGAACATTTCATAGAGTACGTTTGTACTAACAAATTATTCTTTGATTACCTGCAATACTAATGACACTGGCATTCCTGTATTATTTACTAAACCTGGCAACCTAACTTATAAGTGATACTTCATAAGCAACCAAGATTATTTGAAAAAGTACACTTCTTGAGGTTAGTAACTAATAAATTATTACCACACTCCCAAATATCACGGAATCGGGAGAATGTGACCGACCCTTCTCCCCAGCGCTGTCAGCTGGAGAGAACAGCGCTTGCTCTATGGTGCTTATGCTCGCTGCTAGGGCCCACGCTCACTGCGCAGGCTCACACTTGCCCCGCGCGACTTAATCTCTCCTGCGCAGGCCCAACATCACCGGTTTGCAGAGCTTGCCCTGCAGCTTGTGGGCTTCCCGGTGATGGAGCGATGGAGCGTCTTGATGTGAGTCCGGGTTCCTGCCCGGAGGGTGCCTTTTACAACATTAAGAAATACTTCCTTTATGGCGCACCAGGATACCCCGTGAAAAGTTTTGTACAATTGCCTCCGTATTGCCCAGTCATTTCCTGTGTGGATTTTGAACTTGCTAAAAAGAAAACGGTGGACCCCACCTATTTGCGAATTGGGATAATGGAAATAATTTAACAAGCATTCTGCTTAATATTATGGATATGGGGAAGCTGGTGGTCAGAGCTTCTTTTGGATCTTCCGAGAGTGTCAAAGAGGAGACCTAAGAAGAAAATGCAGCGAAGAAGAGAGATGAATTGGGTATTTAAGAAGGTAATTAATCATTCCTTCCAGAGTACAAAAGAAAGTTTATTTGTGGGTAGTTTTAAAATGAAGTCTATTGTTTTATAAACGAAATCTCTTGTTCTGTAGTTAGGACCCCGTTAGGGTCAATAAGATTCACGTGTGAATGAATACACGCACCTGTAAAAGCTTTCTAATTAGAATCTTTGGTTATTTTTTTTTGGTCCTTTTGCTTTAGGTTTGTTTTAAAAAGGTAGCCAGTTGAAAAATCAGCTGTTTTGAATGCGAACTTTCAGTCAAGCAGGTGATTCTGATTTATTTTTGTTGTCACCTGGCTTTCTTTGCTACATAACTGTAGTGAATTACTAATACTCTTGGTAGATAAGTTTGTGACTTTCTTCAGCCAAAATGCGTTGCAAAAAAAAAAAAAAAAGTAGATTTAATCCCATAATGTTTTGGGGGCTAAATTTTACCACAGCTACTTATTTAGTAGTGGTTTTCTAAGTGTGCTGTATGTTAACAATTTGCATCTTGAATTAGACAGTTTTATTTTAGTATAAATATATTTATTGTTTTTAAGGACATTTTGATTCTACTTTTCTTTTTGGGATAGTTTTAAATTCACTGAAGAAAATGATTTCTGTTGAAGAAATGTGTACCTTTTTTCAAGATGGTCATTATTTATTTTAATTCCAAACAAGTCAGTGGAATCATTCTTGAGCTCTGATGTCTACTGAATTAACTTTTAAAAATATACGTTTGGGAAATATACAGCGCCTAGTACCTGAGATAGTTATGGTATTAGCTTCTTTCTTAGATTTACAATACTGTTACCCTGTAAAATAGTCTTTGTAAAATAGGTCACAAACTGGGTCTGTCTGAATTTTAAGTATAGATTTCATGTATCATGGGTTTGTACTACAACTCTAAACTAAAAGTGTAAAAGAAAACTAACAGAGCACAGACAACTTTGGAGCTCTACATTGCCTCACCTGTGTCTTTTGCTTAGGTCCACATCCACAGCTGCTTGCTTGACTTGGATCTTGTGCCCTAATCCTATAGGGAAAATGTATTTCCGTCTTTCTCCTGAGAACAAGTTTTTGTTTTCCCCATGCTAGTGTCTCCATCCTGTTTGTCCACATCTGAAAAACTTTTTGGTGACTGCATATTTGACTCTTTTTCTCCTGGTGATTGATATTCTGACCTCAACCTAAAGCAGTGACAGCCTTAGAATTTTTTTGGATCTAGGTGTTGCTTAGGGAGCTGTTTGGATCTGGGAGAAAAGCAGTTTGCCTTGAAGCCTTGCTTGCTTCAGAGTCGTTCTTTTACTTGCTGTCAGTTATGGAAATTTTTCAAAGGTGTTCTTTATAGCCATTCCTTGGCAGTATTAATGGATTCCAGGCTGGGTCTCTAAAATAACTGCTTTCTTACTCAGTTTTGTGCCCCCAGGTTTGTATATAAGTTGTAATAGCTGTAGCCAGTGAACATGTCCGGGATGACTTATTGTCATAAATTCTTAGTCCTAGATTCCAAATAGCTATTTCCATTCACTTCTTGGGGTACCCTAATTCTCCTAGTCGAAGGTCACTGTTGGCAAATGCTTGCTTTGGAAACTGTTTATTGCCTATTAAGTTATCCTCTAGCTACCAAGGTTTTCGATACCCTGAGGGCCTGGGACAACTTGGTACAGTCATGAGAGTTGTCGTAAAACAGACCTGGAGCTGAATTTCTTTGTGTCATACCAATGATCTGGTTACTTCTCTGTGCCTGCTTTGCATTTTATTTTATTTAAAATTTTTTTTAATGTTTATTTATATTTGAGAGACAGAGTGTGAGTAGGGGAGAGGCAGGGAGAGAGAAGGAGACTCAGAATCAAAGCAGGAGACAGAATGTGAGTAGGGGAGAGGCAGGGAGAGAGAGGGAGACTCAGAATCAAAGCAGGCTCCAGGCTCCGAGTTGTCAGCACAGAGCCCGATGTGGGGCTCAAACTCACAAACCTCGAGATGATGACCTGAGCCGAAGTCGGACACTTATCCCACTGAGCCATCCAGGCGCCCCTGCTTTGCATTTTAATAAAATGAAGATAATCATAATACTCGTTCTCTCTCACAGTGGTTGTTGGGAGCCATTTTGGGCTCGCAGGTTGAGACAGTTCCCTGTGTGGAAAAGGTTGAAGCAAAGCTCCCGCCAGTCATGATGGCACCTAGTCTTACCTCCTTCTAAATAATCTTTCAGGCCTGGATTTCTTGAACTGCTCTCTTGGCCCAAAGGATAGAATGCTCTTTGGTTTTATGGCACATGGAAAAGGGGACCTTGAGTGGGATGTCTTGATGGATAAAATCTGAATGAGAGTAACCTGGCCGGAAGTAACCTCAAAGTTGCCTCTTGGGATAGGTTACACAAATTGAACATACAGAATAGCAGTTATGAGTTGGCTAGAGATTAGTAGACATTAGGCCCCAAGACTTCTTGAACCAAACTAGTTTTTCCTTACAGGTATCACATTGTGTTAATCAGCCCCACCATAAAACTTCAAGGCACATCTCTGTAAAGCTTCTCTCAGTATTTGATTAACAGACTCATGGGAGAGATTGTAAAGAGGCTTAGGACCTTCCCCAGAGGTTAGTTAGCCTAGCCCAAAAGTTAGAAGCACTGTTTATAGATAAGGTACAAACAGTAGCCAAACAAAAGTAGCTACACATATCTTCACTGATCAGCAGCAAATATTGAGCACCTCCCTGAGGTTAACATTTCACAAATCCTTTTGTAATTCTCATCCCCACGCTCCCTTATAATAAAAAGGCAATAACAAAATACTTTTACAGAAACTACCGTAAAGAATAGATAGACATGAGCCCTTACGATTATGGATAGAATGACTCCTAATCTACCTATAGATGACTAACACAGGTCTTGAGGCAACAATGTATGTTGTTAAGAATGCCTTGTCACTGATGTAATGTCACTTACTGCCTTTAAATAAAGAAACTAAGACCAGCAGGGCAGAGATTCCAGATTTGCCAGGGCTGCCTGCTTGGTCATCAGACTACATCTCTCTCGTGGCTCTCTCATTTCCTTTCGCCTGACCGTCCATCCTTTGGGGACCCCTAGATCCGCTGGAACAAGGACCCTGGCAAGTGGTTAAGCAGATGAAGTGAAGAAACTTAAGTACTTGACACATTTCACAATCAGGAAGCACTCATAAAAATTGTCCTCCTATATTAAGTTGAACAAAGATGGATTTTGTCCAACATACTTGATGTTGTAGATAAACACAGATCTTAGAAATGCTGAGTCATTTGTTCAGCAAATTCTCTCCTAAGTGCTAGTTTGTTCCAGGTTTCTGCCAAATTGAGTGGGCCCAGAAATTTATTAGAAACAATAATAGTGAATATGACCTGTTAGAGTTAAGGAAATGTAGCCCACAATGACTTGAGTTTCTAAAGGCTACAAATTAGGGAAAACAGCTTTTTAGCTCAAAGTCAAGCTAAGAAGAAAAACAACAACCACCATCTAGCCTCACCTGTTTTAATGTGGGAAAAGGATTCTGTCCCTAATCAGCCCCTGTAATTTTAGGTTTTGTGTTTATTTGGACCCTGAAAATTTCACAGTATAGCAATATTGTCCTTTGCACTCAAGAATAAACGTCCTTGTGTAAAGAAAACAGAACAGGGGTTGTAATCAGAATGACTGGATCCTAGTCACAGCTTTACCACCCTCTAATAATAGAAAGTTGAGTAAACACTCAAACTCATGAGCTTTATTGCCCTCAACCCAAACCTTTGTAGACTACTAATAATTTTCTTATAGTAAACAGCTCCATATGATAAGAGATTACAATCCACTAAATGATGAGTTTAAATTCTGGTCTGATGACCAGTCGTGCAATAACAATAGTGACACACTGATTGAGATGATTCAAATTATTATACCAAGGTGTGATACTGAGAAGAACTAAACTATATTGTATTTTTCCATGTGCACACTTAAAGAGTCTTATCTATAAATATAGACCGTATGCCTATAGTCAAAATTCCTAATGAATAGCATTTATTAAGTAATAATTTAATTCTCCTGCAGTTTAAATCTCAGGCCTCTTGAAATGCTCACTCTGGCTCCTTGCTCCTGAATTACAGTTACTTTTTTCCTCAAGTCCTTCAGAAGGGCTCTTGAAAATCAGAAAAGGCATTCACAGGTCAGTCAAAGGACAAAGGGACATGGTCCTTTCATGTTATACCTTTAAATTTTAATGACATTTTAATCTCAGGGGCCCCATGTATTTGTTAGCTGCTAAATGGAGTATCCTAGTTATACTGGGAATAACAAAATTTGAACAAAAATTGTAAAATTCATTCCAACATACTTGGTGCCTAAAGGACATAAGCATATATACTAGTAAAAAAAAAATGCTGGTTGTAATCAGTAATATATTTTGTACTTTGCAGCCTTTCTCTTGTGACCATAGACTGAATTGGTAGCCCAGTGCTCATGTGTTACTTAAGAGCTACATTAAAATTATTAGAGTTTCCCCTAAATGTCTGTGATGTCTACCAAGAAATTATGATGACAAAGGAGTCTGGATTTCCAGTCCAGCGGAACAGCAGGGTAATAATCATTCAAAACCACCGTCTGGGCTACATTTATTGAACAAGAGGGGAATCTGCAAGAACCAACCATAGAAACTTAATGCATCGAGTCAGTGAAGAAATTTGTTTTATCCAGAGAAATTAAAAACTTCTGTTTCCAATAACTTATTCTGCCAGACTATTAGACCAGAATCTGGGGCCATCCTACAGATCCTTAACATGTGGGCCTTTTTCAGTAGAAGGAGCATTGGAGTTAGTGAACTGTTTACTCTGCCTGGCCAATTTAATATGAACTATGATAGAAACCAGTAAGTCTGCACTGGTATTTATTTATTTTCCAATGCTTTCCTAAATGAGTTTTAGAGTATTCAGAGCATAGTGTTAAATTGATTCACCTTTCTCAGGATGAGAATTGTAAGCAATTTGATTAGCTTTTCTCTATTTTCGTTTTCTGACATGTTCTCTTATAAGTAAGAAAAATTATAGCCCTTTTTCCTTACTGAAAATAATTTATATTCAATAGTGGTTTTGTGCCTGCACAGAGTATAATCTCCACAGGCTTAAATATCAACATTTGTAGCTGTTTGGGTATGATGGTATTAAGAAGAGTTCTAAAGACAAATTACACTTTTAAATGTTCATGATGCTGAATTTATCCCTCAGACCTTATCATTGAACTTTGTAAACCGGAGACATTCCTATGTGTTTCATCTAGTGAAGCAAGGAAGGAATGTTAAAAAAATAAAATTATAATGTTTTTAATATGAATACTAAACATGATAAATGAAAGGAATCTTGTCACCATGAGGGAGATTATTGATCACTCAGTTAAAAGCTGCTAAATGAGAGAATGAAAAGATAAAAGCTGAAGGGGGCTGATGTCTTTTCTCTCGAGGAAAAGTTTGGGTCTCACAAAGATTTAATGACCACCTACTAGGAGAGATGATGCATGGGCTGCCCCAGTTGGTCTTTCTCCCCATGCCTTTCACAGCCGAGTCTACTGTTAATGCTCAGTCCTACTTTCCCCTGCGTTCTGTCCAGTTTTCATCCTGGAACTGGCTTTGGCATCCTGTCTGACTTTTCTTTCCTGACTCTGGGTTATGCTTTTACTATTTACAACCTACTTGCTAGTGGTTGTACAACAGTTAGAGCTACCTGCCAGTCTTGCCGTCCCCCTAGATAGGAATCCCTTAATTCCAGTATCCTCCTTGGACAATTTCATATCAATCCTCTGAAGAATTATTCATGCTTGTGTGCCTTCTACTTCCTCATATCCAGGGTCTTTTCTTGAAAGGCTAATACTCTCCATGTGGATAGCACATTCTATGGCATATATGTTAGTATAAGAGGACTTTTCTCTCTGGGACTAGAGAGAGCCGAGTACCATGTAAGCACCGGGCCAGTGCTAGGGGAAGAGGTGAGGCAGGACATGACAAACTGGGAAAATGGAGATTGTAGGGTATTTGAGGGCATAATCCATGACTCTTGTTGATTGTTACCTTCACTGTACTTGCAAGTGTCTTCAACATTGTAGGTCTGTGGTGTTGAATACATGAATGAATAAATGAATGTACCTATTTCATAAATTGTCTAGGACTGACGGTGGCTGTAAGGATGGATGTTATTTATTTCAGTTGCCTTCTAACTTCAGTTTTAAACTTTGAGAGCCCTGGGTATAGTCACAGTTTTTTAAATTGTGACAAATCTGCATCTTTACCTGGGCCTGTATAATCAAATAAGAATATTGAGTTTTCTAGGAGACATAAGAGAAGCCTAGGTTTTCTTACAGTATATTGAAGCTGCATTGTATTAGATTAATAGTGTACCAAACCATTGTCCTTTGAATTTCATTTTGAAATCACATAGTATAGTTGTTTTTCTTCAATTAAATAATTACTTAAAATTGTGTTTTATTCCTCAAACTAAATAGAAGCTTATTTAGCTTTTAATAGTTGACTAATATCCTATTGTTAGAGTCACATTTATTCTTCTTTTCGAATGACTGTATTTGCTTTAATAGTATGGAGCTCAGTGTGAAAAAGAAAAACATTTAAGTGCCTCTTGTTGACCAGGGTATTTCTTTGGTGTTGTGGCAAAATCTCAATTTTTCTCTCTCTCTCTCATGCACACAAACAGCCACACAATTGCCCTTGCCCCTCCACTTCTACTCCAGGAAACAATATAAATTAAATGTTTATTATCTGTCAGTTATGGAGATAGATTTTGTGGTGATGGAAACAACTATCATGGTTCCTTTTTTATTGACTTTGTGCCAACAGAATATTTTGAGGGAGGAAAATTTTACATAGCAATTGTTTTCATTGTCAGAGTTAAAATAGGTACAATGGCCATTTATCCTAGATTTGTTTTAACTGTCCTGATTTTCATATAGTCTGAGTTATCTACCTACATTTCAAGAGATGTGTCCTAATTTTGGCTTGGGAAAATAGGGTTCTATTAGAGAAACATTTATTTTAGAAAAAAGAAAACCACCTTAGAATTTTACTTTTCTTTCTTGGATCAAAATAAATTTATGTTTTAATACCCTAAAAAAAAGAAAAATTAAAAACTCAATCTTTTTAAAATTGGAGAATACATAAGTTTATGGGAGTATGCATGACTTACTAAAAATTTTATTTTTAGACCCAGATTAATTCAATGAACTTGAAAAATATACTAATCTATTTTTACATCTTATATACAGATTTTATACACTTAAATCTCCAGGTCAGTGTGCCTGGAAGTCGGGGTGTAAAACAAGGAACATATAAATAGTATTCTCATTTTAATTTTAATGCATAGTACATATATTTAAAACAATAGCCTGGATGATATATATAGGGAAATTCACAACTAATCATTGAAAATGATGGAGAAATGGACATACTTTTGCATGTGTGTGTGGTGGGTATACATGGGATGTGGCTGAAATAACTAGATATCTGATCATAATATATGCCACCATTTGGTAAAGATAATTCTTGACATACATACAGTAGTTGCAGTGAAGAGTTGTTTCCTTTGTGTTTCTTCATTTTTTCCACTTCTGGGCTTCAAATAATGAAAATGCATCCCCCCATTTCTCCTTTCCATAGCCTATGCTATTTGTTGCAACAGATATTTCCAAGTTCTAAAGTAGTGTTCAAAGGTAAATTTGAGGGCATCCTCAAAGCATCCTTTATAACCCTCACTGCTTCTCTAACATGTCATGTAATGGTTGCTTGAGCACATCAGCTGTTCTGTGTGTGTTTGCCAAGCCCCAGTGTGTTGGTGTATGTAGGCATTGCTGTTGGGCTGAGAGACAAGATACATTACGAGACCTCTTTGCTGCTTACATTGTGTCATTCTTTTAACTGAGGCAGTACATACATATTAAAGCATCTACCAAGTGTCCAGCATTTTGCTAAGTACAGTAGAGACTTAGGGGTGTTGAATGGGGGAGACAGCATTAGATAGGAGGGTAGTAAGGAGAAATCTAAACAAGGGGACCTGTCGTTGAGGGTAATAGCCACGTAAAAATTAACTAGAAATCATACAGTAATAAATAGATAATGGTATTTAAATTGCTGTTTAAACTCTTCATGATGGGCAACTCCAAGTCCCAAAGTCTTGTGGAAGTTTAATTGTTGGGTGTACATTATGGTAACTACATCCCATTCATCAGTTATGTGATTGTAGCTGACTGTGTAACTTCCTACTACTTTGTGAATTATTAATTTATCAGTGTTAAGCGCAGTACTTTGGTAGAAGGGATCAATTACAACTCAACTATGTGATGGTTGATGCAAACTTTTGACTGCTGAAATACCTTCAATGATAATGGCCAACCACATTTAATTTTAATCTGCCACATTTTCATTTCATTGCTGCATTCTCTAAATTTAGCTGCTGAAATGACTGTAAAGCATCCTCAAGTTCTTTCAAAAAATCTAAAACTCAGGATTTGACGTTAGGAAGAATGCACATCTGCATTTATCTCTATAAACTTTCCTGGTCTTTTAGAGGATGTCAGCTTCGTCACAAATTAAACACCCAGGAAAGGAGAGGGTTTAATAGTTGACATGGATGTGCTGCAGTATGCACGATTTTTGTATCTTTTGTGTGCATATCAAGAACACTTATTTTAAGCTTTTGACTTTTCTCGAGAGCTAATATTGTTTCTACAGGATTTTACTAGCATTCTCTAGGTCTAAGGACTTGGATTCTGACTCTGGTTCTTTTTCTCTCACACATAGTGAGAAGACTGATATTCCTGTACCAACTATATAACTCAACTTTTCAACATTTTGATGTGCAGAGGTTAAATGATTTTTTTCATAAGCCACGTAGCTAATAAATCGTATATCTCTTACAAAGGAAAATTCTGCCGTAAAAAAGTTATAAAATCATATGTCACAAATAGGAACGCATTTATAACTGAACTAATTTTATACCACAGTAATAAGAAAGGTATGTTAATAAACAGTCTTCATTATACATTTTTTTCAAAATAGATGTTTTCATTGACTTTCTTATTATGAAACTACTACACATGTCATCCTTAACACCGACATTTAAAGATGTTTACATTTTATGTGTATATTCTTAAAGTATTTTCTCTTTGTTTATATGTCGCATAAAAGGGATCATGTAACGTAAACGATATTGAACCTGTCTTCTACCCTGAACCCCTTTATGGCATAGACTTTCAGTGTCATCAAATACAAATCTACATTGTGATTGGAATGGCTTCATAGTAGTCTGTTGAATTGGTGTGTCTTAATTTACTAAACCAATCTTCTATTGATGAAGACTTGATTTTTACAATTACTCTGTAGTATCAACAACACTGAGGTGTGTATAATAGCTGTGAGCATGTGTGATGTGTACTTTCAAAGATTCGAAGGTCATCCTTTCATCTTTTTAATTCTTCAGGATAAATGACTGGAAGTTGCATAGCAATGTCACTTTGCTTTCTTCCTTCCTCTTTCTTTTTTGATCACTGCTTATTTATGTTTATAAATTGGTGTTCTAAAGTCTCAGTAGTCTGTAGAGGAATACAAAAGGTATAGAGAAGGCAACTTTCAATTTTCTGATAATGTGCTATGCATCAGTTACTGTAAATACAGTATTTGATTTAAACTTTGTATGGACTCTGAAAGTTGAGTGGAGAGTTTAAGTAACTTGCTAAAGGTTACATTATAAGTGGCAGGGCCAAAAGTCAGTTCTAACTGTAGAACTTTGTTTTAAAATTGAAGCATAATTCACAGAACATAAAATCAGCCATTAAAAACATACAATTTAGTGTAATTTAGAACATGTACAGTGTCCTGAAACCATCCATGTTATTTAGTTCCAAAACATTTTTATCAACCCAAAAGGAAAACCTGCATGTGTTCAGTCGTTCCCCATTTCCTAACCACCAGTCTCTGGCCACCACTAATTTGCTGTCTCTATGGATTTACCTATTCTGGATTTTATATAAATTGAATTATATAATACATGACCTTTGTTGTCTGGATTCTTTCCCTTAGTGGGTTTTCGAGGTTCATCTGTGTTGTAGCATATATCAATACCTCACAATTTTAATGGCTGAATAGTAATTCATTGTACAGGTATACCATATTTTGTTTATCCACTTACCTATTGATGGACATTTAAGTTGTTTCTACTTTTTGGCAGTTGTGAATAGTGATGCTGTGGACATTCATGTAAAGGATTGGAATATTTGTTTTCAGTTCTTGGAGTAAATGCCTAGGAGTAGAATTTGTACCTTAACCATAGAACTTTTGAAGCCTTCTTCACAAGGCTATGAGTACTTGTAATATAATGTTACCTTACTATTTAAAAATAAAAACTTCAAGTTATTATTTTTAAATATTGAATAATCACCCACTTTAATATTGTGACAAAATTTGATGTTTAAAGAACTAAAGTCTAAAAATACTCCAGTCATCTTAATCCTGGAACTCAAGACTTCCATGAAAACTGTAAAAACTTAGGGTTGAAGAAAGCACAAATAGATTTTTTAGCTACTGGCTATTGTTATATGTGGTTTAGTGGACCCTTTTGATTCAGGGTTGACTGTGTTGTTAGTGGCCTTATCCAGAGAAACCACAGATTGTTTTTCTCCCTCACAGATTCTTATAAATTCCCTGCATATAATTGGGGATGACAAATCATGAATTTTTAAAATCTTAGAGCTGAAGACAGTCTTTAAAGGGAATCATCTTGATGAGAACATTTTTACATATAATTGCCCAGGAAACTAACTACTCTCTAGAGACCTTGAGTTCATATTGGATTCCTATGTAACTTCTGCCTGTGTATTTTGAGACCCGGAAAATAGACTCAGGGAAAATTGGAGTGGGCAAGAGAAGTTTCCGTATTTATTGTCAGTGAAGGAAAGCAGCTGACATGGCTCATCAGGGTAAGTGGGTCTCATTATCCCTCAGCAGTTTTTTACCAGACCAGCTAGCACAAGGCATTACCTTCTTCCTGAAGCATAAAATACAACAGAAAGGAAATAGTTCTTTTAATTCAAGGAGGGGAGGAAGCACAGAAGATGGAAAAAGAGAAAGAAAGGAAAAGTTAGTGTGTTTAATTATTCTTTTTTTGAGATGGAGGAGACCTGAGAGATCACTTTCATTCAACTACCCTATTAAAACAGGGAGGGGTGGGCTTAAAATCACATAGCCCAGTGTTTGTACTTACAGCCCAGGGGACTAGAATCCAATTGTGCACTCTCCTATGGCATTTATATTAGTTTTCTAGGGCTATTGTAACAAATGATTGCATGGTTAGTGGGTTGAAACAGCACAAATTTATTATTCTACTCTGCTGGAGGCCAGTAGTCTGACACTGGTCTCAGTGGGCTGAAATGAAGGTGTTGGTGGAGCTGCATTCTCTTCTAAAGACTCTAAAGAAAAATCTGTTTTCCAGCTGCTTCGAGAGACTTCCCACATTCCTTGGCTTGTGGCCTGCCTTTCATCTTTAAAGCCAGCAATCACATCATCTTGACCTCTGCTTCTGTCTTCATGTCTACTTCTCTATCCTACTTCCCTCTTATACTTTCAAGGATCCTTGTGGGCTCGCATACATAATCCATGATAATCTTGAGGTCTTTAATCACATCTGCAAAGTCCTTTTTGCCATGTAAGAAGTAACACATTCATAGGGTCTGGGCATTTGGACATGGGGATCTTTGGATGCCATTGTGTCTACCATAGCATGACAACTTATTTATAGTAGGGGGAAAAAGCGATATATATGTTCCTCTAGTGAGCACTTTGTAGATTTCATTGTTGATAAGTATGTTTACTCATAGAAAACTAGGACCTGAAATTTGTTATATTTACAAACTAGTTTTGTATTAATATTTCATATCATTATCACCTTTTTCTTAGGGACAACTATGACTCAAAAAATTAGGTGGAATTTTCAGAGTAAGTGGTAGTTCTATGATATGAATTCCACATATTTTAATGGTTATTTTTTTTTGAGAGAAAGAGAAAGTATGAGTGAGGGAGGGGCACACAGAGGGAGAAAGAATCACAAGCAGGTTCCATGCTGTCAGCACAGACCGTGACGTGGGGTTCAATCTCACAGAACTGAGATAATAACCTGAGTCAAAATCAGGACTTCGATACCCAGCTGAATGAGCCACCCAGAGACCCCCAAAATCCTACGTACTTAAGTCTATATTTCGTGTTGGCAAAATTCCACCCACTATTAGATGAAAATAATTTTCAGTTCTTTATTAATTCCTTCAGACTTTGAAGAAATGGAAGGATAAGGTGTGATATATAGGTTGATTTGTGGACATTTTTCATCATGTTAAACATACATCGTGCCTTTCAGAAGGCACTAAAATAGCACTGCTTCTTCAGGTTTTATGTTATGAGATACCGTAAAACTCCTGATGTCTTTTACTGTGTTACAACCATACCTTTACTATTAGGATATAAACTGAATAGAATTTTAACACTTTGTCTATCCAGAAGACATCAAGGAAACTGATTCCTTTTTCTGCATATTGTGAGTTGTTAGAAGCCAAATTATTGGTATATAAATGGTATATAATGTCATAGGTGATTGTTGAGCACCCATAAATTTGGGATTATTTTTGATGGTAGGAATCCTGTTTTATTTATTTTGTGGTCCTTAGCTGTGAGCTAAGTACTTAACACCCCACAGGATTTTAGTAGGGTTTTAGTAAATTTGTGATGATTTTAATGATTGAATACTGACTAAGCTTTGAAAGGAACTGAAAGTTTTAAATTTGTGGTTTTACAGGGGGAGGGGAAGAGGGGAAAGGAAAAAAAGACACAGAGAGGGAGGGAGATAAAGCATAAGAGACTCTCAAAGACTAAGAACAAACTCAGGGTGAGGGGGGTGAGGGAGGGAGGAGAGGGGGTGACGGGCATTAAAGAGGGCACATGTTGGGATGGACACTGGGTGTTATATGTAAACCAATTTGAAAATAAACTATTATAAAAAAAATTAAGATCCTTGGATAGGCCCTTCAAAAAAATAAAATAAATTTGTGGTTTTAATTTCTAAATTAATTTCACATTGATGAGCATAATTGTTACTAACTGTGGTATCATTTTTAAATGAGACATTTCATGGGTTTCCAGAGGCTCTTCCATGGTCTCCAAAATAGGGAACAAAAGTAAACTAAATAAAATAGTATGTAATGGCAGAGCTTTTTACTATGGGAGACTTGGCGAATTGGTTAGAATAAAGAAAGCTATCATTTTAAATATCAAACTAGTTAACTTTCTACCAACTGACTAATGTACTAAACAACATATTTGGTTTCTATGATACAAAAACTAGTTGGCAAAAACAACTTGTAAAACCAGACCAACAATCTCCCTCCTTATAATTATAACATAAACTGCTTTACTTCGTTGGTGAAAAACCCCAGCTACCTTTTAGCCCCAGCATCTCGTCTGGAGAGGCCTACCTTTCTAAGTCATCTTTATTTTTCAATGTTTTAGTCAATCTCATCAGTCCACATGTTGCTTTTAGTCACTTAGGCTGATAGTTACTCAGAATTTAGAAATCAAATGACAGTCATGGTTATACTTACCAACAGTATACCACTAGGTTATATTAACCAAATAATTTTCCAGTTGATGGAACTAGGCTGAGTTTAAATTATTGAATGACCCTTCCTATCAGCTTCTTTTAGGTCAGCTTTTACATGTTCTACTTGAAGAAGGTAAGCAAACAAAAAATGACCATATTTCATCCATTATAAGTATATATTTAGCATCTCTGAAACCAGAAAAAAAATCTGTGGTGTGTTTTCTTTTAATTAGCAGTGTTTGATTTTTTTTTTTTTTTGGATTGCTGGTATACAGGAGATGGTGATTTGTCTTACATTCATTGGCAAGTTATTTTTCATGACATCTGGTCATTTAGGTGACTCTAAGCAAGAGTACTTTCTATTCTGATTTGCATTGTTTTTTAGGAATGCTGCCAAAGTGGGATTTAGAACTTCTTCCAACTTAAGATCTTCTTCATTAATGTAATTTTATTTTTAAAGTATGACTATTTATGAATAGTGCCATAGTTCAAAGAATGCATTTGATAGAGTTGAATAGATGTGATGGTATCTTGACAGTAACGGTAATGGGAATCTTTCTCACACAGTTTGCTTTTTCCTTGGTGAACCTCACTTAGCCTACAGCAATTGTTTTTTTGGACTGAACTGACCAACTTAACTGACTCTTCATGGCCTGAAAGTTCTCTGGTTCAGGCACAAGACATGCCTTGCTCTCTGTTGTTTCTATCTATATTATCAACTCTGCCTTGATAATACATCATCAATAAATCTATAACATATTGAAGTAAACAAAACATATTCTCATGAATTAAAGTTTTTATCCCAGAAGATTACTGAAGATATTTAAATCATAAATAATTGTTATTTTAATTAAGGATAACAGAAGGAAAATCATTAGAAAGGATTTTCATCCAGTTGTTTTTGCTTCCTTCTAGACCCCCAAAGAGGCATGTCTTTAATCCTTTGTCATTTTCTCTGGAGAGATTTGTAAGCAAAGCTAAACTGAAAATACTGGCAGTCATTCATGGTTGTCACACTAAGAGTACAATGTGAACACTTGGAAAAGAAAATGCATCCGGATGCTTGGTTAGCTGCAAACCCTTTCCCCTTGCGCCAGATAACAACCACACACTTCACCTTTCCAGACAACATCAAAATGAATGCTGTTTACTACAGTAGTAAATGATCAGAATTATTTTCAGCTTTTAATAAACACCTCAATAGCCTTAGGGAAATTAGACATACTACTTTGTCATTTAAAAAATATAATTGTGTTGCCTTAATTATCTAATGAAATTGAAATTACTCATTTTAAATGTTAAGTCTTTTGACTCTGGAATTTCTCTGCACGTTTATCCCACCCCCTTCTGCATCTGTTTCATTCAAGGGACAATAAAAGCCTTCCAAGGGACAGTAAAAGATATTATAGACAAAGCTAGAGTAATTAACAAATAATGCTTATGTTTTATTTGCATCATGCGTTTACATTTGTAGAATTTAGGAAAGTCTGAGAAATGTAAAACAGCTATTTATAGCCTGGAATCCCACATTTTCAAATAATGATTTCCTTGGAAAGAATTTTTAGAGTTTATAAGAAAATAATCTTGCCTCTCACCCTTTCAGGTAATTTTTAATACTCCTTTTTAGGTTTTATAGTCAGGTATTTTGAAGCATCTGAAGTCACATGTGCCCTTGAATGAAATCAACCTCTAATGCCTCCACGTTCCACTAGGAATATACTCCCTCTGGTACCTACAAATACTGTACAGCTTTTTATTTTACTTCCCAGGATCATTCCCCAAATCCTCCAAGACCACCCTCATTCAATGTTTTTTTATATAAATGGTAACAGCGATGATATTAAAAGTTTTATTAGGTAAGAAATCTGCTTAATTACAAATTTAGGGTATGTCAAAAGTAAATTTAAAGTCTGGATTTGTGTTTTGAGTTCCCTTTGTTTGAAGAGTCGAGATTTTATTATACTTTTTCTTCGTATTTTGTAGAACGACATCAGCTTTAGCATAGACAAAAAATTAATGTTCTCTTTAGCCGACAAACCGTTACTTCAACAAAATATAGTAATGACTATCTGTTGGAAGAACTACCGTTTTTAAGCACGATATCTCTCATGTTATAAAACATCACCTCTTTATTGAAGTTGACATTGTAGCTTGCAAGATGCTTTTTCATTTTATTCTCATCATGACTTCGAATTAGGTATCCTGTTTAATTTGTGAAAGTAGAGAAATAAGGCTTAGCGGGACTCCATTGCTTATCAAAAACAATCGTATTTGTATATTATCAGTCATTTTCTGGTTTTTAAAGGCGTTTCCATTTACCTCATATTAAGCTGCTTACTTGGTGGTGCTTGGAATTGTAACTTTTAACTAAATATAATCTGTGCAAAATGAATGATAATTAACATTATCCATGTAACGGGAACCTTGCAGAGCCATTCTGAGGGCAGTTCAAATTTTGGAATATCAGAAGAAGCTAGCCAGCTTTAGGGAAATAACACCCGTAAATTTTTTATTGTCCTGCCCATGGTGTGAAAGTTATTGACAGAGCTCGGATGTGAACCACATTCTAAGTGTGATGTACTTTTTTTTAAAGATTATTTATTGTGAGAGAGAACTTGCATGCACATGTGGGAGAGGGGCAGAGAAAGAGAGGGAGAGAGAGAGAAAATCTAGAATAGCTCCACACTGTTAGTACAGAGCCTGATATGGGGCTTGAACTCATGAATCGTGTAATGATGACCTGAGCTGCAACCAATAGTCACCCAGGCACCCCATGGGTGATCTACTTGTAAATTATCATTTTCTATTGGTTGGGTTGGGGAAGAAAATAGGCTTTAATCATGAATATGTCCTGTATACAAATATAAGACCAATTGTCTCACATTTAAGTTGACTCTACAATCGATAAATTTGAAAGTGTTGAATAGAGAAGAATAAATATTAATAGAGAATGAGAAAGGAGTTTTTACCCCCTTTAATTAATCTCACTGAAAATTGTCTAAAATGACTTCTACTGTTGTTACTTTACTCACCGTGTGAGAACTCAAAAGTTCCTTTGATAAAGGTAAAATATTTCAGAAAGTAAGACTTTTACTTGTACAATTTGTTTTGCCCATGCTGAGCAATGACACTCTACTTGAGGGCCCTAATAACAGTCTTTATCAGACTCTCAAAGAAATTTCTACCTTCTAGCTCTAGGTAGAATATGCACTTCTAAGATATGCCACAATTATCACAAAGCTGAGTGAAACTCTATGCCTATTCCCTTAACAATCTGGAGATTGAATATTTTGGTTTGTAATGAAAAATATCCATAATTTTGTGTTCAGCAATTTAGTGACATGGGGGCTTGGTTAGCATCCTGGTTCTGTTACCTGGTACCTATATAGACTTAAACTGCCATGCTCTATTTGTGTGTGAAACAGGAATTATAATACCTACTACTTAAATTTATTGGAAGGGTTTGAGCTAAGATGTGTAACCCACTCAACACTGATTTGGCACATTTGAGGCATTTGATGAAAAAATGCTGTTATTGCCATCTTCAAAGTATATCCCTTGCTGCCTTAAGATGCACATGTGTGCATACAAAGAGGCACACCAGAAATTAAAAGCTATATAAGAGGTCTAAATTCGATTTGGATAGTGTTTTCTATTTTATAGGGTTTTAGAAAATGATTTGAATAAGAAATTATCTGAAAATTTAAGGATTAGCCATGTCATCAGCAACTAACAAGCCTCTCATTGGTAACTATACCTTTTGATTGAAGGGATGTCACCAGAAAATAGTGACAAGGGTGCACAGTAGTTGATCTAGGCATTGTAAACATAAAAATGAAGACCAAAAAAAAAAATGCTTTTATGTAGTAACGTTTTTGTGATGTGGGATTAATACAGTATTTTCCTTATATAAACTGTGTGTTCTTTCAGGACCACACGTTTCTTCTTGGTAGAACCAAATCTGATCATGATACAAGCATATGTAAGTCTAAATAATAAAGTTAAAAATCTTCAATTGCCTCTTAAAGTTGGATTTAGCTATAAACGTGCGGGTGCATGTATTTCTCTTTATTAAAAATAATCAAGTACAGAGCAGGTTTTTTAGGGAATCACATATATCAGGTGCTTTAGATTTCACATTAAAGGTGACTGTTACCCCGCCTCGCCAGCTAGAATTCCAAATAAGTGTACTTTATGTGATAATTTATAAAATTAGAAGAAGGTGTATTGGACAGGAGTTGGGAAAAAACCTGGCATCAAGGTGCTTGTTTTGGGGATGTCTTTTGTTACACTCAACCTCTTCCTCCATTCATGCTTTCCCAAGGAGTTGTTTATATTCTCTCTCTTCATTTCTTCAAATTCCCACTTAATCTTTGTCATATTATTTTGGCCTTTGTCTCCCTTATTTGATGCAAAACTTCTTGCTGAACTTATGTCCATGTTATTGCTCAATTCAGTGGAAGTTTTCTTTCCTAGTTTATTTTAAATTCTGGTTGACCTACAGTGTTACATTAGTTTCAGGTGTACAGTTTAGTGATTCAGCACTTCCATTACATCATGCTGTGCTCATCACAAGTACACTTTAATCCTCATCACCTATTTCACCCGTCCCGCCATCCTCCTTCCTTCTGGTAACCATTAGTTCTCTATATTTAAGAGTCTGTTTCTTAGTTTGTCCTTTTTCCCTTTGTTCATTTGTCTTTCTCTTAAATTCCACGTATGAGAGAAGTCATACGGTATTTGTCTTGGACCGATTTATTTTACGTAGCATTATGCTCTATAGCTCCATCTATGTCGTGGCAAGTGGCAAGATTTCATTCTTTTTATGGCTGAATAATACTCCACTGTGTATATATACCACATGTTCTTTATGCTTTTATCAGTTGATGGACCCTTGTGCTGCTTTCATATCTTGACTACTATAAACAATGCTGCTATAAACATAGGGGTACATGTATCCCTTTGAATTAGTGTTTTTGTACTCTTTGGCTAAACGCCCCATAATGCAATTGCTGGATTGTGACATAATTCTATTTTTAACTTTTTGGGGATTCTCCATACTGTTTTCCACAGTGGCTGCACTGGTTTGCATTCCCACCATTAGGGCATGAGTATTAATTTTCTTCACATCCTTGCCAACACTTGTTCTGTCCTCTTTGAAATTCGATCTCTTAGCTGTATTGAACACTTAACCACTCTTTGTTTCCTGAAGTATTGTCTTCAGATTGCTTCTGAGGCTGAAGGTTTTCTCCTCTCTTGATATTTTCTGCTTATTTTGAAGGTGTATTCTCCTAGAGCCCAATCTTAATCTCTTTCTTAGACAAAATCATTCACTTTCCATGCCTGGTTTTAATTACCATTTGTATAAATCAGAATGGACTAGATGACAGTCGTAACAAACAGCCCCAAATCACAGTGGATTAAAACAGCACAGATTTCTTACTCCTGTTACATGTCCTAGTGGGTCAACTGAGAGGTCTGCATCATGTTGTCCCATGAGAACTAGGCTAATGGATCAGTTTGTATCAGAAATATTGCTGGTCTCTTTGTCACAGGGAAAGGAAGTTCTAGGATTTTCAAATCATGCATTCTGTGATCACCTGTGAAGTTAGAAGTCTTTGGACAAAACTAATAAGACTCCACCAAAATGTAAGCCTTTCAATGAGCCAGAATACAGAGATTGAAATTACTTCACCACTACCATAAGCTTTAGTGTTTCCCAACTATTTGGCCTGACTGCAAAAATAAACTTCCTTTTCATGGGAGATGACTCATAAATTCCACCCAAAAGTTAAAAATCCCTAAATATACGATAGTTACTACCTGAGAACCAGACCAGACATGTGTCTTTAGAAATGAGAGGTTTAAGATCCCTACAATAAATGCAGAGAAAGAAAAGTGTGAGATGGGGAAGAAAGGACATAGGCAAATCTAAGAATTATATCTAGAAAATACATGATTCTAAGGCATATTTTCTGCATTTTAAACTGTTGTTGACAGCCGATTGACCTGGTACATCCCTACTGCATGATTTAGATTATAATCCTAGCTTTCAATATCAGTTTCATCAGGGATCACTGGCAAACCCTTTAAAATTGAGACATTGCCCTACTTACCACTTGTAATTTTTGTATCACTTAGTTTAGGCTAGTTTATACTGTGAATAGCAAACAATTTTCAAATCCCAAAACTTTAGCGGCTTAAAAGAAAAAATTTATTTCTCACACAGGTTATATGCTATACTTGTTTTATGGGTCAGCTAGGGCCTCTACTCCATATTGTTCTCACTCTTAGACCCTGGTTGATGGAGAAGTTGTTATATAGAATGTTACTGGTTATTATGACCAAAAAAAGAGCATCAGAGAGCCTCCCATTGGTAAGTAAATGTTCTAGAAGTGGCATCTTACTTGCACTCTCACCTCATTGACCAGAACTAGTGAATGACCACCCTGTGCCAGTCTTTTCCCTGCTTGCTCTGAGCCCATTCTTCACCCTTCTCAACCTTATCTTGGTTTGCAAGGGGCTTTATTTCCCAGATTTTCTTTTTCTTTGGTTCCACTTAGTTTGGCCATTGGGAGATAGTGATGGCAGAACGGAAGGTGGGAGGAGTGGAGAAACTAGATTATTTCATCCTGTGCTTGTTTGAGTTGTGGAGGGCCTCTCCAGCAGCACCAGCTTCTCTGTGATGTCAGCTCCCAACATACAGCCTTGATGTGGTTTCACCTTACACATGTAGCTTCTGGGATCTGGTAACACTACTTCCTTTTTTACTCTGAGAATGTGGCAGAGCTGTCCTCTGTTGATATCCATCCTTTATTTGGCCTCTCAGCTCTTTCAGCCCCTGCCTAAAAAATTCCCTGTAGTAAATTGCCTGTGTTGAAATGTTAAAGTAGTTTCTGTTTTTGATGAGCCCCTGAGTGATAAATTTGTGTTAGGATATTGAACGCTACCACATATCCAGAGGACAGAGAGGGAAAGATGTGGTAAACAGCTCTCGTGATTGCCATACTACTTGTTTCCATTTGGCTTGGAATCTTCCTCTTACTAGGCAGGCTTGGGACCCCTGCCCCCCGCCAACCTCCAGGACCATGGAGCCAACCAGCTACCTACCTTATATCTCCTTTTGAATGTTTCAAAGGTACAGTGAACTCTACATGTGAAGGTTGTCATCAAAGTTACACATCAACTTCCAGCAAGTCTCATCCTCTTGTATCCCTTTCTTCAATGGGTTAATAGCCTTATGTGTTAGTAGTCAAGCAAGAAACCTGAGTCATTGAGACCTTACTTTTTTCAGCCTGCATAACCATACTATAGCCATAACTGTAACCATAACTAGAATGATACCTTAATCACAGCCAACAAGTACAACAATAACCATAGCTAAAATATCCTAAATATCTCTCACTTTTATTCACTTCTTTAAATTTCTACTGCTGTCACCCTAATCCAAAGCTCGTGCCCTTGACCGGATGATTGCAACAGCATCCTAACCTTGCTCTGAGTGTCATATCCTCACAATTAAAGTCCATCATTTTCAAAGACCACGTAGTCAACGAAGTTCATTACTTTCCAGTTGCTCTTAGGAGAAATACGGTACTCCTTGACCTAATCTTAGAAGACCTAGCAGCAGCTTTCTCTTCAGCTTTATCTCTGCCATACTTCCATCTCATTCCCCTTGTTCCAGCTTCACTAGCTGCTTTCTGTCCTTTATACTCCTCAGTCCTTCTCAAACCCTAATACGGCCTCAGGCTTTTGAACACATAGTTACCATTGTTAGGAACACATTCCATCCCCTCCATGTTAACATCCATTTAATAAGGTTTGTCTTCATTGTTACAGCCTCAGGTAAGCTTTCCTTGACCACCCTGACTCTATCACATACCCTGTTACACACTTTAAGTAGTGCCATATACCTCTGCCAGGCAGCCTTAAAAGAGTGATAATTTTATATTTTGTGGTGTGATTATTTGATTAATGAAAATTTCCCACCCTTAACTATAAACTCTGTGAGGTGAGAGACGGCGAATGATATTCCTAACCATTGTATCTCTATTTCCTGTCACTCTTGGAAATCATTATCACTCTGTAAATATTTGGTAAATTAATGAATGAAACCACTTTATTTCTCTTTGCATACTCTCTCCTTTCCTTCCAGCCTTTATCATTGTGTGTCTAATGTTGGGGAATTGCAGGTCAGATACTTATTTAACAGTTAATTCCTAGAGTATAATTACCAATGCCTTATTAGTAAATTTTTGTTGGTGTTGGAATTATTCAGATAGGATATTAGTGGTAATAGGTGGCTAGTCATAGTACAGAGTGAGTGCAGGTTTTGAAATCAGAAAGAACAAATTTTGAGTCCAAGCTTTGCCATTTGCTTGTTAAGTGGCTCTGGTCTCTTCCACTGATCTTTCAGAACTCTGTTCTTCAGTAACCTCAGAGGGTGATCAAAAGTAGCTTATAGGCATGACATTGTAGTAATTATAAACATACTGAAAGAACCTGGCAGATAGAACTTACTTAAAAATATATAGGCATATAGCCTTTCCTCAAAAATAAGTAATTGTAGATTTTATTAATGATTATTATGCAGCACAGAGGATAGGAAAACCTTTACTGAGTGTCCACTGTTTGTATGTAACATTTAAATCAGACAGTGAAACATAAAAAGTGGATAATGAATGAACGCACTATTCAGGTTTGAGAGGATTACAATACAGTTCATTTAGTAAATATTTTGTGAAAACAATGTGAATGTTTATACACCCGTATGTGCCTGCATGTATTTCTGTTTATGTCTATTATTATGTGAAAATTTTGTCCTTGGTCCATTGCTGCCATTTTTGTCCATTAACTTTTGTATTGTTTAAAACCTTTGTGGTTCATTTTTTTTTTCAGTTTTTTAAAGTCTTTTTTATTCTCTGGAAAGATAATTCCACTAGAACGCCTTGATCTCTTACTCCATAGAGGAAAAGTGGAGGAAAGAAAAAGTGTGTGCCTCATTAATGGTACCCCTAACAATGTCTGTCTTTGTGGGGGTGAGAATTGATGTCATTTTTGGCAGCTACACAGCTGACACTGTTCTGTGACATTGCAACATATTCAGTACATGTCTAATAGGAAACCCTTTTCCAAGCGGTAAACAACCCTTCACAAGGCAGCACTGCCAAAACTATGTTTTGCCATCCAACAGGAAATCAACAGGACAGTCCTTTTCTCTTCACTTAAAAAAAAGGATATGCCTTTAATGATGTGCTATTCTTTAACCCATCTGCAGATGTGCTGTCCATCCAAATTGCCAGGGTTAAATTGTTGATTTTTAGAAATTGTTGTGATTATCTCATTATACTTTCGTTATAAAATGTCTCTATTTCATGTAGCAATTAACTCCGGGGAATATAGTCTTAAGGCCCAAGCCGAAGTCCTGCTTTAGAATGGCAATAAAACACATTTTGCCCATTTGCAGGTATTTCAAGGATCAAATTGGATGAATCTTTTTAATTTTCTTCTACTGAATTGAGTTCAAGTGAATTTGATAGGATTATTAGGGAGGCTTGTGTCCGGAATAACAATGATGACTTACAGAAGGAACCAGCAGGGCCCATGTCACTGACCCAGAGATGGTTCAGATCCTTCTTTGGCAGCAGGAAGCCTTGCTCTGTGGTTTGACTGTTCAGTCCTTTCCTCTGTATAGCACCTGTTTCTCCTTGAAGGTACTAAATGCATCTTCTCAATCAATCTTCAATTATGAAAGACAAGGAATGCTGGTTAAGTAACTGTGTGTACCTGCTGAGGAAATGTATTTCCAAAAATAATTAGTCAGGACGTCTGGTTTAGTTCATCTTTCCAACCTCGGGTTGAATACCTGCCCAGTTACACTTGTTCAACATGTACTATTATCTTCCTGCAGAGCGTCTTGGGTGGTGGCTTGTTTCTTGGTTTTCCTCTGGAAACACCTTTCTAAGCTCCATTCCTGGCAGTCTTTGACTCCTGTTTCCCAGGAAACCAGAGAACATTCTCCCTAGCTGCACTTTGCTTTTCTGTCTTCTCATAGAGGCCACTGCCAAGCAGCTCTTTTGTTTCAGTCCTACAGTATATGCTTATATTGATCTTTGTCCTTTGTCCTCAAGCGTCAGGAGTTTTGATCATGTTCCTTTTCAGTGAGACTGACTAGGTATTTTAATTTCATAAATTAAGCACCACTCTTGTTTTATTCCACTGAAAATTAACTTAACATATTACTCACTCTGGCCCAATCTACCAGGCAGGCATGGGGTTATTGCTTCCTAAGCCATCTTCTAATTTAAAAAATATGAAGATTTCACAGGTCAACACATAGGCAGTGTGAACTGGGGACCTTTTAGTGTATTAATTGGGGTGTGAAGAATTCACTGCAGTTGATGAAAATTGTGCTTATTAGCTAAGATTAATGGAGGGTGCAGGTGTACCTTCTTTGGACAACTCAAAAAACAAAAAATAGGTATGCACTGATTAAATGTGTTGTTACTCATATTGTGGGACTTTTTAATACACTTAGTTTTATTCTTATACTTTTCAATTAATTCAGGGATGCCTACATCCTGGTTTAAATGGCTGATTAACACTGTCTTGCTGGCTAGAAGGTGAAAGGGAATGAACTTTATCACTGATCCTGGATTTCCATCAAGACCCACTTCCCTCAGGGGCACCTGGGTAGCACAGTTGAGCATCTCACTCTTGATCTTGTCTCAGGTCATGATCTCACAGTTCATGGCTTCCTGAGATAGAACCCCATGTTGGGCTCTGTGCTGACAGTACAGGGCCTGCTTAGGATTTCCCTCTTTCCTTCTCTCTGCCTCTCTCACTATGCCTCTCTGAAGTTAATAGACATTGCCGGGAGGGGGAAGAGCAAGTTCCTGTAGGTGTTAGAGCTCACTGTTGTGATTTTCCTCACCTCTGGGTTCTCTGGGTATCCCGCTTACTGTTTCTACTTTTGATATGCCTGGTTTTAAACCACTATTTTATCCTAACCTTTGGTGTTTGACTGTCTATGCAGTTCTGTTTTTTAACTTGACTTCCAATTGTGTGTCTCCTGACTTCTTGGCCAATTGTAACTTGGGCTCAATTCTGACCCCATTCTTGAGCTCTGCCCCCGGGATGTAGATTGATTAACTAAGGTATTCCATATAGACCCTAGTTCTTGCCCATAACATAAAGCCATTGTCAATTGGCAAATGGATGATAAGGGTTCTATTGTTACTATTTTTTACTTTTCACTTCATTATTAATACTATTGTACAACACTTTATTAAGCTTTGGCCACATCCTAGACCCTGTGCTGGGAGTTCTATATACCTGTAATGCCTCATATGGTTTTGCAGTATTTTACAAAGGAGGCACAGAGAACTTCCCTAAGGTCATAGTTAGTATATGAAGGGACAAGAATTAGAATCCTGGCAGTCGGACTGTCTGACCCATGTTTTTAACCTCAACGGTGGACCTCACTCACTTATACCACAGGGCTCTGTTTTTAAATATATAAAACTCTTGGGGCCCCTGGGTGGCTCAGTTGGTTAAGCTTCCCATTTCAGCTCAGGTCATGATCTCATGGTTTGGGAGTTCGAGCCCCAAATCAGGCTCTGTGGTGACAGCTTGGAGCCTGGAGTCTGCTTCCCATTCTGTGTCTCCCTCTCTCTCTTTGTGCCTCTTCCAGTCAGTCTCTCTCTCTCTCTCTCTCTCTCTCTCAAAAATAACTAAATACTTAAAAAATTAAATAAATATATAAAACTCTTAAATTGTCTGACTTGCAGGGCGTTATCTTTGTCCTGTGGGTTAGAAATTTGAAATTTTTAGACTTTTTTAGGTTTTTGCTTGTTTTCTATTTCTATTGGTCATTTTTGGTTTAGGAGTATAAAAAAAGAGGACAAGGAAAGTTTGAACTAAGCCACGTGTAACTTAATTCTCTTCAAAAGTCTGATTTCTAATGATACACAAAAGTAATCACATATAGTCATTTATTTCACAAATTCAGCTTTTGACTGTTAATTCTGTTCCAGAAAAGATGGAGGGCTGTGAGGATTCAATGCTGAACAAAAAGGACCCTCCTTTCATAGCACTTACATATAAGTTGGACATTGGCCTAGCCATGAAGTAAGATAGAACAAGGGAAATTTATTGATCTTCAGATTAAACTCTGTTAAAAAACTATCAGTATATATGTAGAGTCTTTAATGTATTCTGTGGCCCCCAATAAATGCTAGTGTTACAAATAAAGTTAATTGGATTTTTCTAAAGAGTTTAATGATAAAATATTTTAAATCAGAGTCTGACAAAAAGGATAGTATGTTTTTCCCTGAAAGGTGTTATAAAATTTTACATTAATACTTTGTTTCATTTCTTGTAGATAGATAATTTTACATAAATGCGTGACTTTCTAATATTATTTTCCTTGTTTCCTGCTGGGCTCTTCTCTATTCCTTTCCCCTTTCATGCAAATTTGTCACCCCTTGCAGCTTCAGTCCCTCAACAAAATCAGAACATAATCACAACCAAATACATATCCCTCCATCCTTTCTTCTCTGTGCTCTTATATTTTTAAATAGGAGTTACATACACAGTTTTACTGCTTTTTAGAAAAATTGGATTTTACAATATTGTCTTTCCTGTGTCTTAGCTTTTCTCAGTAATAACTCATGGGGATTTAAGTCAAGCGACTTAGCCCTAATAGTTTTATCTTGCTCATGGGTACATAATATTCCATGGTGAAGCAGCACAGTGTATTTTGTCTGTGCCGTATTGTATGCACATTACTTCTAGGCTTTGGAAATATAAATTTTGCTGTAGTAAACATCCTTCAATGCGTGTCCTTAAATAATTCATATAGCAATAGAATAGATTCCAAAATGTGAGAATGATTGGTTAAGTGATAGGAGTCTTCTAATTTTTAAATAGATGTTGACAGCTTTCTTTTTTTATTTTTATTTAAGTGTTTATGTAAATTCCAGGATAGTTAACATGCCGTGTAATATTAGTTTCAGGTGTACAATTTAGTGATTCAACACTTAGATACCACACCCGGTGCTTATCACAGGTGCTCTGCTTAATCCTCATCTATTTAACCAGATTGCTTTTAAAGAAAAAGGTATAATATTTTCAGTTACTACCAGTGTGTATGTATGAGCATATGCTTGTATTTCCATAAGCAAGAGATATGAGAGACTTGTTTATATTTATGCTAATGAGGTAGTTGTAGAGTGATTAGTCATTGTTACTTTGTTTTTAAATAAATTTTTAATGTTTATTTATTTTTGAGAGAGAGAGAGAGAGACAGAGAGAGAGACAGAGAGACTGAGCACGAGTGGGGGAGGGGCAGAGAGAGAGGGAGACACAGAATCCAAAACAGGTTCCAGGCTCTGAGCTGACAGCATAGAGCCTGAAGCATGGCTTCAGATCACAAACCACAGGATCATGACCTGAACTGAAGTCAGATGCTTAACTGAGCCACCCAGGCATCCTGAGTCATTGTTATTTTGAATTGGCCTGATGACTTGTGCATTAGAACTTTTTTATAGGTTTGTTGGTCTTCTGTAAATTACCCAACTGAAATCTCTTGTCCATTGTGTTCCTGTTGGATTGTTAATTTGTCCGTGCACTTTATATATTGTAGATTTAACCTTATCTGTATCTTCTGTGTTTGAAATGGTTTTTCAAATCTGTCAGTTGCTTTGAATTTGTTTAGTAGATCTTTTCTCATTAAATGATATTAACATTTTTTGTATAATAAACACATCTGTTTTCTAGATCTATAGTCTCCTTTAATAAGGTTTTATCCCTTAGATTCTATATCTTCTGGACTTTTTATAAGATAGGTAATCCTCTGGGGTGCCTGGTTTGTTCAGTTGGTTAAGCATCTAACTTTGGCTCAGGTCATGATCTCACAATTTGTGGGTTCGAGCCCCGTGTCAGGCTCTGTGGTGACAGTCTGGAACCTACTTTGGATTCTGTTTCTCCCTGTCTCTGTACCCCTCCCCCTACTCTTCTCATACTCTGTCTCTCTTTCACTCTCAAAAATAAATAAACATTCAAAAATTTTTGAGAAAAGATAGCTAATCTTTTAGTATATGTTTTTAGTTTTTAAATTTTTTTTTAGAGAGAGAGCGTGAGCAGGGGAGAAGGGTGGAGGAGGGGGAGAGAGAAAGAGAAAGAGAGAGAGAGAGAGAGAGAGAGAATCTCAAGTAGGCTCTGTGCTCAGGGAAGAGCCTGACTTGTGGCTCGATTCCAAAGCCCTGGCTGGGATCATTACCTGAGCTCTAGAGTCAAGAGTTGGATGCTCAACTGGCTGAGCTACACTCGCACCCCTTAAATTTTTAATGTTAAAAAATTTGTAAATATTAGATAGTTTAGAATTTCTTAACACAATTTAAAATGGAAGTACCTTTTGAGTTTCCTCTAGACGAAGGAACAGTTGTGGTAGAGCAATGTAAAACATCATTCATCATTTTCACCCAGAATTAAATGGTGTTTATTAAAATTGACCTCTGTTTTGCATATATATGTATATATATTTGTTTATATGTATGTATATGTGTATATATATTGTATATATTTATGTATATACATACACACATCCATATATATATATATATATATGTATACATATACACACACACACACACACACACATGCGTACACACTCCATATAAAGATGGGGTGAAGTTGTAACATATAAACAAATATTAAGTACCTCTTATTTTCTTGGAGTTAGGAGTGTATGATAACGGCAGTGGTGACGGCAGCACAATTTTGACATGGTCACTGCTTTTTAGGGGTGAAGAATTCATTTGTGATGATAGCAGTGGGACCAGAAATCACCGAAGCCTGCTAATGGCTCTGTCACTAATAGTATGATGGGATTCTGGCACTGAGTAACTGAACAGTGCTGGGGCTTAGTTTCCTCTGATACAAAATAAGGAAGTTGAACCCAGTGATTGCCAAAGCCTTTTCTAGTTCTTAAACATGACAGCAGGTTGTCCAGTCTGTTGCACAACCCAGCTATTTCAAGTTACCTTCTGCCAGAACAAAAGCTCATAGCTTATGGAGAGAGAAAGAGGAAGGGAGTGGGAGAGAGAAAGTGAAAGAATATGAGTAGGAATAATTGCGTAGACTGAATTTAGCCAATCTTGAATAAAAGCGAAGGAGATTTGGCACTAAACCTCAATGTGGTCATCATATCCTCATCTCTCTTTCACTAATTGAAGGCTCTGAGTTGTGTTTTCCTTGCTGTGCTCTAAGCTTCTTGCCAACATCTTTGTTTTCTGAATTATGGCAATGGGACAGGGTTTTGCAAACTGATTTTAATGGAAAAGGTAAATTGCTTCATAGCTGAAAACATACCAAATAAAAAAGTGGACAACATGACATTTTGCAGGTAAATAAACATCTCCCTTGAGGTCGCACCTTGACCTCACAAGAGGTATTCAGGATTTAATCATGATAAATGTAACACATGCAGGTTAAGTGTTGTAACCACCATTCTTGATTTAATAGTAATTTGCTAGATTATTGGTGATGAAATCTCATTAATGAACATAATCAGCATGGTCAGAATGATTCATTTTAGTGCTTCTTTTTTACATTATGCTAAAATCTATGAAAAATTATTTACCATTTGAAAACAAATTAAGATAGTTTGCCTCTTAATGTCATAAATTATGTGTATAATCCTTTATAGGCATATATGTCTGGCAAACACATATATTTGAAAAAGAGTTTGTCATTGAGATGAAGAACTTTGTCATGCAAAATTATTAAAACATACAGAAATAAGTTCAAGTTTGTAAATTACAGTTTTTGGGAATCTCATATATTTGAATTAGAAAAACAGAAACAGAAGTAGCCATGTAGATAAAGGAAAGCCTTTTCTATAATGGGAAACCATAGAATATTGGCACAGAAATAAGTTCAAGCACATAAATTAGAGTCCATTGGCAATCTCAGAATGCAAATTCTATCCTCAACCTCTTTTATTCAGTGAGTTTACCACATATTAAACATTGACCAAATTCTTTGTTCGACTCCCATTTTTATGGTCTGATGTCTCTTGAGTATAATCTACTGAGTCATTTTCCCATCTTAAGTTTTATTCATAAATACACAGGCAACAGATAGTCCACATTAGATCATGTAGTACCTACAGCCAGAGAGTGGGTTCCTGCTTGGGTTCCATTGGAAATTACCTATCCCATAGCTAACTGAAAATGAACTTGGTTCAGTATACTCTGTACTCTATAATCTCTCAAAGATATATGCCTTTTTTTTTTCCTCTGCTTGTATAAGATGAACCTTCAGCACACTCAGCAGAGTGTTACCCACAAATTAGGAGTTCAGTAGGTGTGTGTGCTGCCATTTTAAATTTGGGCATTAGGTTTTCTAAGCTTCACCAAAATGAGAGGTGGTTTCTCAGTTGTTACCCCAATAAGAGCATATCTACAGAGTGGCAAAAACATATTTTGAAATGAATGAGCTGATACATATGGATGTGGGTGATATTTCTTAAAAGCATAACTAGATTTACTCCGACAGACATTTCATCCAAACATTTCCTTTCAACTGTATCCTCTCTCTTGTAGCAGAGAAGGACTCCAGCCAACGAAGTTAATTAGTGCAAGATTAAGATGGCCTCAGCAGGTGGTTGGTTCCGACTCTTCTCTCTGTTAGTCAAAGCCTCATGGTTGGAGAAGGGCTTGAGTAGTCTTGTCTTACTGACAGCTGTCGACTGTTAATGGACCATATGCAATGATGGGTAAAGTTGCCATCAACTGTCGATGAACCATATGTAAATGGTGAACAGAGTGACAGACAGATGAATACTTAGAAGGCAACAAAAGACTTTCATTGCTGGACTGGGAGTCAGAGCCTTAAAATTATTTTAAGAAAGGATAGTTAAAAATAGATTGTTAAACCTATGTCATAGTCATCATACCTTGACTGCCCTTTGTCAGTCATTTGGGGAGTCTGAAACAGCTGTGCCAATGGAAACTCTGCTTCTGGGATCTTAAGAAACCCGACATGGATGGCTGTATATCCCATGAGACCTATTTTTTTCTATTTCATGAATGAAAAGGCAATCAGTAATAACAAATTAAGTGTCAAGCCCAACTATTTTGAAAAACTAAAGATATTTTTAAAATAGGACAGGTTTCTGAATTCAGTTGCATAGGTGGAAAAAATAGATATAAATAGTATGTTGCTTGCTTCAGCACGTATACTAAAAAATTTGAATGAAATAGAGAGTATGGCAATATTTAAGAGAATACTATTTGACTCTGTGGGATACCTTTTACTTACTACTTATAAGAGTATAATATTTTACAAGTTGAAATAGTGAGAAAGTAGCTACTTAATTTAAGGAGAAGTGACTAAAGCTTATATCCAACCTACATAATCTTGAAGTAATATAGTTATGATAATTGCCAAATAGTTAACAGGCACTTTGCATGTTACTCATTTTATCCTCTCATTATTTTTATGACGTGGGTACTATCATTATCCTTATTTTATAAACAAGGAAACCCAAAGAAATTGAGTAATTTGCTGAAGGTTAGAAAGCTCTAGTTTTATCTCCAGTGTGACTCATGAGCTTTGCAATAAACTATGTTAGTTTAAAAGTGAACAGATGTTGCCTAATTTAGAACCTGTTTCCAGTGTTTGGACTAGCTATTCAGTTGACATCCATGGAACATGGTATCTGCTTTGAAAAATGTTATTCAATACAAGGGTTACTGAAATAGGAATGTGTGAAATCAGTGTGTAAAGGAGGCTTCACTTTGGCTTTGATACGTCACAGGAAGCAGTTCTTTTTCTGTAAAATGGGATTGAGACCTAAACAATATTCTACCTAATTAAAACCGAAAGCTACTATTTATTTGATCTGAATTATCTTAATAATCTTCTCTATTCTTACCATCAGAAGACTTTAATTTATCAGCCTGGACTCTCCTCTTTGTGCCCAGTTCTCTTCCCTCTGTCAGATAAACTGACCTTTGGGTACCTGAACACAGCGAGGATCAGTTTACTTGGTTAACTTTTCAAGGAATTAGTAAGGTGAATCTTTTAGGAAAGCAAGCTGAAGAGTCATAATTTCTACCTGTGTACCCTTGAGCAAGTTAACACATTTTGAGACCAGTTTCCTTAGGGGTTAATGATAGTATTTGCCTTGTAAAGTTGATGTATATATTTCAGGAGCTAATCTATATGAAAATGACATATAGTAAATGTTCAGTAAGCGTTAGTCAGGATAATGATAATGATGTTGCTGGTGGTAGAGATGATAATTTCAGAGAAAATCTTAGTTTTGCAATCTTTGTGCCATCATTGTTAACTTCTTTTGAAAGAGCTCCACTGTATAAACATATATCATGGGACAGGAGATAGTGGAGGCTTATATGGGGGATTATGTTATTCTTTTCTCATTATGTACTCCCCCACCCCCAAGAATATAGGACTTTTAAGCAATCTGAGCAGCTATTCCACAATGAGTTAAAAATGTGGCTGATAAATTAAAATGCTTTGTCAGTACTCTGTTTTCTGTTATTAGCAAACAACAGCTTCACTATGAATTAGAGCAAACGTCAAAATCATCTTATCTCTGTTCTGAAGCAAATCAATTTTCTACTCTTTTCATAAGAAAAGGTTGAGGACTTCTGAAGTATTGTCTGGCTTCTAGTATCAATAAATGTCACTACCACTAGCTTTTCCCCAATTTTTAATTTCCCAAAATCTCCCTCCCTACGTCCCATATTCCCTACTTAGCTTGCTTGCTCTTCTGTCCATTCAAGTTTCCATAAGTTTCAGAAAATATTAGCAGTGAGTAGTGGAGGTTGTGAAGCCTATAAAGTCTAGTATCCCCAAGTGATTATTCTAGGTAAATATCTTTCCATGAGATAATTGGCACCACTCAAGTGAAAAGTATCTTAGTAACAAATACTCGGTACATATTGATTCTTAAGTATTACAGGACCTATACTTACCTATACCTTGAAATGGCTCTAAGCCTTCTCTAGTCTATGAAGCTATGGGAAGTAATATTACCTGTACGTTTTTTTTTTTTATTTTTTTACTTCAGGGGATTATAGGTCTACTTATATCCTCCCCCCCCCTTTTTTTTTTTTTTTGGCTGACACTCATTTTCCTCCACCCAGTTAATGAAACCTTAATCAATTTCAGTTTTCTTTCTTGTATCTCTATTCCAAATCTCAGGGTAGTAGTATTTCCACTTTTGTTTATATCTTCATTCACACATATGCAGCCTCTTAATGTATCAGGAAGCTGTTGAAAGTGCTGGGGATCCAGCAGCAAATCCTTCAAATAGGTCATTCTCATAGAACTTGCTTTCAGGTAGGGAGGTGGTTCATATGAAGGTAAAAGCTAGTGATAGGTGCTAATGTTAAACAGCACAAGGAGATTAACATACAATATGGCAATGTAATGGAGGATGGTTAGGCAAACTTTCTTCGGAGCAGTTAAATCTGAGCCCAGACTTAAAGGGGCACCTGGGTGGCTCAGTCGTTTAAGCATCTGACTTTGGTTCAGGTCATGATATTGTCGTTTGTGAGTTCTATTCCCATGTCAGGTCCTGTGCTGACAGCTCAGAGCCTGGAGCCTTCTTCGGGTTCTGTGTCTCCCTTTCACTACTTCTCTCTTCCTCTCTCTCTCTTTGTCTCTCAAAAATAAATACATATTAAAAAAAATTTTGAACCCAGACTTAAATAAGAAATAGCAGTCAAGGTAAGATACAGGGAAGAAAAGCAAAGGCCCTGTGGTAGGGGCTAGTTGGCAGGTTTGAGTAACAGAAAGAAGACTGTGAATGGATCATGGAAAGTAAGATCAAGAATGCTGGGTATTCAGAGTAATAATACTGGGATCAAGAGGTGATCTTAAGACAGGTCTTTTTGGGCAATGATCTAGCCTTTTGTTTTAACTATAATAGGCCCATTGGAAAATTTTAAGTTGAATGTGTGGCTTACTTTGATTTTTCACTTAAAAGGCCATTTTTATTTCTTTTCAACAAAGTAGTAATTGAGAGAAAATATAGTGAAATGTGATGGAGAGTTATTATAAATACCTTGGATTGGTGTAGATGACATTGTAATTAGAAATTGGCAAATCTAGGATATGTTTTGGTGACAGAGTCAAAGAGCCAATGGGACTAACTGATGATTTGTTTTGTTTATAATCTAGTAGAATTACCCTAATTATGTTTGATTTATCTACATTTCCAATGACAAATTTGAATCAGGGAATGGAACCTAACTATTGAGTGGAAATTCTTAACCATATAAAACAAACAGAAACAGTGCAATCAACCTCAAACATTTAAAATTATGAATTACCTTTGGGATGTGTGGGTGGCATAGATAGTTAAACGTCTGACGCTTGTTTTTGGCTGAAGTCATGATCTCATGTTTTGTGAGATCACATCCCGTGTTGGGAGAGAGCCTGCTGGCGATTCTCTCTCAGCCTTTCTCTTAAGTGAGCCCCCCCACTCACTCTCACTCTCTTGAAATAAATAAACATAAAAAAAATTATGAATCACCTTTAAGAGGTCTGCAAGATTTTCTTTCAAACTGACCAGCATCTTTTAATTAAATAGGGTTTTCTGCAAAGATAAATTACTGGTATTTATAAAAAAGGAAATCTTATTCAATTATTTATTTTTACTTTTATAAGGAAATTAACATATAATAGTCAAGTGAATTAGGCACTATAAAAGACTCTGATATAGATATGAAGAATCTACATTTCCTGCACTCAAGGATCTGTATTCCAATATGGTGGCCAACATAAAAACAATAGGATAGACATTTTAATGTATCTCAGAGGGCATAGGTAATTATTCATGGAGTCCTGGCCAAGGATGCATTTTTAGAAACAGAAATTTATCAGCTATACTTGTGAGGATAGGAATTCCAGAGAAAAAGACCAGTAGGGACCATTGTACAGGGGCCCATGCAGATTATAATGATCTAGTAGCTACAACTTGTAGAATTTTGGTAAATAAATGAAGTAGTCGTTCTTACTTATTTCTGCTTCTGTTGCATTTGGTGTCAGATTGAAAAATCATCACCTGTGTTTTCTTCTAGGAGTTTTATGGTTTTAGGTACTGTCTTCAAGACTAATCTATTTTGTTCCTTTTTTTTCTTACTCTTACTCAATTTTTATTTTTTTTATTTAAGTTTTTATTTAAATTCCAGGTAATTAAAATAGAGCATAATACTCAGGAGTAGAATTTAGTGATTTGTCACTTAGATATAATACCCAGTGCTCATAACAAGTGCCCTCCTTAATACCTATCACCTATTTAACCCATCCCTCTGCCTACTTCCTCTCCAGCAGCCATCAGTTTGTTCTATATTGTTAGGAGTCTCTTATGGTTTGAGGACTCTTAAATACATATAACAAACTGAGGGATGCTGGAGGAGAAGTAGGTAGGGGAATAATGGGTTAAATGGGTAACAGGCATTAAGGAGGGGACTTGTGGTGAGCACTGGGTGTTATACGTAAGTGATGAATCACCAAGTTCTACTCCTTAAACCTACTACAATGTATGTTAACTAACTTGAATTCAAATAAATTACTTTGAAAAGTAGAGTCTCTTAATATTTGCCTCTCTCTTTTTCTTTCCCTTATATTCATCTGTTGTGTTTCTAAAATTCCACATGGAGGTGAAATCATACAGTATTTATCTTTCTCTGATAGACTTATTTGGCTTAGAATAGTACTCCTTGGATCCATCCACATGATTACAAATGGCAAGATTTCATTCTTTTTTATGGCTTAGTAATATTTTATTACACAATTTTTTAATGGCTTGGTTGAATCAGTATGCACATAAGGTCCATACAGTGCACTTTATTATATCCTACCCTTCTCTTGCCTCTTTTTAAATATTTTATTTTTTATAGAAACTGATCAATTCACTGGCAGTCTTAGGTTGTCAGTTCTCCACCCCATTAGGAGATAACTTTTTACCATGTCCTTACTAACAGATCATTTTATATCTATTTTCATATGTACCTGTAAAAGCTAAGGATTTTTAAAAATCTAGTATTATTCTCATACCTAAAAATAAGTAATACCTTAACATTTTTAAATATTCCATCAATATTCACCTTTCTCCAAATGTCTTAGGAATTTCTTTAAAAAACATATTTTTAATGGTTATTTTTGAAGGAAAGAGAGAGACAGAGCGTGAGTGGGTGAGGGAGAGGGAGACACACAATCTGAAGCAGGCTCCAGACTGTGAGGTATCAGCACAGAGCCGAGTGTGGAGCTCAAACCCACAAGCTCTGAGATTATGACCTGAGCCAAAGTCAGACACTTAACTGACTGAGCCACCCAGTTGTCCCGGATTTCTTTTTTAATTTACAGTTTGTTGAAGTGGGATCCAGTTAAGGTTCATACATTGTGAGTTAATTTTTGTATATGGTGTAAGATAGTGTTTGAATTTTATTCTTTTGCATGTCACTGTTCAGTTTTCCTGTCATTACTTACTACAGAGACTATTCTTTTCCTATTGTATATTCTTGACTCCTTTGTTGTAAATTAATTAACCATTTATGCGTGGGTTTATTTCTGGGCTATCTTGTTGCATTAATCTGTGTGTCTCTTTCTATGGCAGTACTATACTGTTTTTTTTTTATTTAAGTTCAATTTTATTTTAAATTCAAGTTTAGTTTAATACAGTGTTATATTAGTTTTAGGTGTATAATAACTTAACAGTTGTATACATTAGTGCTCATCACAGTAAGTGTACTCTTTAATTTTTTAAAGTTTATTTATTAGAGAGAGTAAGTGAGCAAGCAGAGGAAGAGGCAGAGAAAGAGAGTGAGAGAATCCCAAGAAGGCTCTGTGCTGTCAGTGCAGAGCCCTACACAGGGCTTGCTCTCATGAACCATGAGATAATGACCTGAGCTGAGATCAAGAGTCAGATGCTAAGTCGACTCAACCACCCAGGTGCCCCACAATAAGTGCACTCTTTATCCCCATCACCTATTTTATCTATAGCCCCATCCACCTCCCCTCTGACAACCACCGGTTGGTTCTCTAAGAGTCTTTTTTGTTTGTTTCTTTATATCTTTTTTTGTTTCTTAAATTCCACATATGAATGAAATTGTATGGTTCTTTTCTCTGACATATTCCACTTAAATTTTATTCTCTGGGTACATCCATGTTGTTGCAAATGGCAATATTTCATTCTTCTTTATGGCTGAGTAATAGCAATACCATGCTGTGTTAATTACTATAACATTGTAATATGGTTTAAATTGGAGTGTGAATCCTCCAGCTTTGTTCTTTCTCATGATTGCTTTGGCTATTCAAGGTTTCATGTGGTTCCATACAAATTTTAGGATTATTTGTTCTGTTTCTTTGAAAAATACAATTGGCATTTTGTTGGGACTGAATTGAATCTATATATTGCTTTGGGTAGTATGAACATTATAACAGTATTGATCCTTCTAATCTGTGAGCATCAAATATCTTTCCATTTGTTTGTATCTTCTTCAGTTTCTTTCCTTAATGCCTTACATGAATTTTTTGACACATAGGTCTTTCATCTTTTGAGTAAATTTATTCCTAAGTACTCTATTGGATGCAACTATAAATGGGATTATTTTCTTAATTTCTTTCTGCTACTTTAGTATTAGCATTTATATACAGAACAGATTATTGCGTATTGATTTAGTATCCCACAATTTTGCTAAATTCATTTCTTCTGTTTTTGAAAGGAATTTTGAGGGTTTCCTATGTATAATATGTCATCTGCATATAGTGACAGTTTTCCTTCTTCCTTTCCAGTTTGGATGCCCTTTATTTCTTTTTCTTACCTATTTGTTTGGCTAGGACTTCCAGTACTATGTTGAATAACAGTGGTGAGAGTGGGCATTCTTATTTTATTCTTGATTGAAGAGGAAAATCTTTCACCTTTTCACCATTGAGTATGAGGTTTGCTGTGAGCTTGTCTTATATATGGCCTTATCTTTATTATGTTGAGGTATGCTTCCTCCATGCACACTTTGTTGAGAGTTGGTCGTGAATGGATTTTGAATTTTGTCAAATGGTTTTTCTGCGTCTGTTGAGACGATCATATTTTTTTTGTCCTTCGTGTTGTTAATGTGGTGTATTGTATCACACGGACCGGTTTGTGGATGTTGATGGCTTTTCTGTCTTACATGTATATCTTTCATCATTTTTTTTTCTCCACCAGTTCTCAGTGCCCAGCAAAATGACCTTCTACTACTTTTCTGATAGTTTTTCTGAACACTTCAGGCCAAATTGGCCTCTTCTTCCTGAGAACTCTCGCAGCACATGGTTATTGTTTGGCAAGTAATTAATTCAGACAGTTTTCTATAATGTTAACTTTTATAGTATATATATATATTTTTTCCCCTATTTAAATTATAAACAGCATCATCTCAGGCCTGTCTCAGCCCTGTTCAAATAGTACCCATTATATAGTTGCTTAATAAGCCCGCACATCACCCCGCGTGGCTGCTATATGAGTTAATACTTCAGAAACATCTTTTATCACTTTAAAGGGAGCTCTTCAAACTTACATTGGGTTTCCCATAGTATATAGAACAGACCATACCACTGACTAGTCTTTTTCAACTGTTAAAATTTCAAAGGGCATTTGGCTGAATATCTACTTTGGTGGCAATGCTGTCAAGGAGAAGTGGTGACATTACTGTGTGTGAGCTCAACCCAGATGATGTTAACTGCAGTATATTGCCTCATATTTAGTCCAAAGTCACAGAAAAGGCTTTTTATAAAACTACTAATCTGAGTTGATGACTAAAAGAGAAATATTTAAAGGTCTTTCCTTCTCTTCATTGACTCAGTATAAATAGGAATGACATGCACATACTGAGGGGAGAATGTGCCATGAATAGAGATTTTTGTAGCACATTTTTCATTGACTTTAATGAGATTTGTGTGGCTAAATGTGTTAGTGCAGTTGGCAGAGTGTCTTTTTTCAAAGCATTAAGTTTTAGCCTAAAGTCTCAGTGAATACTTGAAATGGAGCTAGAATGATAATTTTTAAAAAGCGGGGTTCAGAAAGCCTGTTGACCTGGAGAGTGCACAAGGTGCCTACCAGTTTCAGTAGGAGTGGGATCATCCCCAAACATTGAGGCACTAAGGCAAGGTTCTGTGGAGTCGTGGGCATTGATAAGCAACTGTGCGGGTAATTACAGTGAAAGACCATGGGAGAGATGTCCGAACAATGACGCATTTTATATTGTGTTGATTTTTTTGCTGGGTAAAACCTCAGAATTCTTTATTTCATAGAGAAAGGCCTTGATCATGACTTAGCAACTTGATTACTTGTGAAAAGGTGTAAATATTTCCGCCTAACATGTTCTTTTTTTTTTAATTTTTTAACATTTTTATTTTATTTTTGAGAGACATAGAGACAGAGTGTGAGCAAGGGAAGAGCAGAGAGAGAGGGAGACACAGAATCTGAAACAGGCTGCAGGCTCTGAGCCGTCAGCAAAGAGCCCAACGCATGGCTCGTACTCACAGACCATGAGGTGATGACCTGAGCTGAAGTTGGCCGCTTAACCGACCGAGCCACCCAGGCGCCCCCACCTAACAGATATTCTTAAGGCAGTGTCCTTACCATGTCCTTATGGCAAGACTCAAAAATAAAGACAATATAAGTCAGTAGTTGATCAACACATAGGCATTAATTCCTTTCTTTGTGTAATGAACAACATTAGGTGCTGCGAGGCATTTAATTATAAGGAATAATGCTTCTCCTTGACAAATTTGCAGTTATCTAAGCAGTTTAAAAAATGTGCAAATGAAATTGATAATAGATAAATATCAAGCGTGTTGTAATAAAACTAGTGCATTTAGGATATACATAGGGTAAATACACAACCTTAAATGTGTGATATGTGGTAATTCATTGAATTGTCATTAAAACTTAGTGGAAAATACTGTTGATTACTGTTTAATGAATGAGGAAAATGGGAACATAGAGAGATTAACTAAAAAGTACAAGATTACAGAGTTTAACAGTAGAGCAGGAATTTTAACGTAGGTAATCTCACTCCTGAGTTGGGCTAAACCAAGAGTCTAAGCTGATGAAGAAGAGATTTGCCAATTTTTTTTAGAACAAGAGAGAATTTTTGAAGTTGTAAATGAGGGACGTGATGTATATGAATGAAAGGGAATGGGATGGGGTCTTGGGAGTGTGTGGATCCGTGGGTAGGGTTGTGAGGTGATGGTGAAAAGTGGTAATACTTCAAGTAGCTGCTTGAAGGTGGAAATCAAAATGGCATATTAGGTGTACATGTGTGTGGAAGACCGAGTAGCAATTCTAATCTTGACTGTTTTGAGTAGGATATTAGTCGATGGTATATAGGAACAGAGAATGGTACAAGTTTCTAGGCAAGCAGTTTTGCAGCACCTTAAAATTAAAAACCTACATGGCCTTCAAGCCAGCCTTTCCACATCTAGGAATGTATTCTACAAATGACTTACACTGTATTGTTTGTAAAATTGAAAAAATGACAGTGACATTAAAGACCTTCAAAATAATTGTTAAATCATATTTTATCATACTATGGAATATTTTAAAATATTGAAGCCCATCTCTTTTTATTGACACTGAGAGGTTGTACACTAGAAAGAAAAGTGATTTGGTGAATAATACATATAATATCACTTTATTTTAAAAGTATATGTAATCAAGTCAAGGAATATTAATGGAACCTTGATTTTGGGCTGGGTACTACACATGGGATATAGCAGTGAATCAAACAGAGATCCCTGCCTGTGAGGGCACACAGAGGCGGACACAGATAACAAAAAAATACATATTGTGAATAAGGAAATAATTTAATATCTTAGGAGGTGATAAATGTATGAGGGAAATAGGAAAGAGGAGAGAAATGAGATTGGATGTGCTGATGCGGATGGTAGAGACTGTTTTAAATGGGATAGTTTGGGTTAGCCTTATCTTTAAGGAGGGAAATGGGCACACCAGGAGAGTTGAAAACACTTAAAGGAAAGTATACTCTGTGTAGAGGGAACAGCAGCAGCTAAAGCACAAGGGTTAAGATGGAAACATGACTGTTGTTCAAAGAACGCCCAGAAACCTGGTATGGTTACTATGGGGGATGTAAGAGTAAAAATAGATGAAAGGAGGTTGGGAAGTTAACTTGGGGTCTGATTATATACAGCAGGACTGTCCAAAAGAAAGTTATTGAAAATTTTCAGTGGCTACATGGAAAAAGGGAAAGAAACACATGAAATTAATATTAATAATGTATTTTATTTAGAGAAATATTTCCAAAATATTATTTTAACATGTAATCACTATAAAAACATTAATGTGATATTTAATATTTTTGTACTAAAGCTTTAAAGTATGGTGCATATTTCTTACCTAAAGCACATCTCAATTTGGACTAGCCTCATTTTAAGTCCTAGTAGCCACAGGTGGCTAGTGGCCATTACATTGAACAGCACAGAGAGAAGGCCTTACAGGTCACTCTGAGGATTTGACTTGTACATTCAGTAAAATAGTCATTACAGAAGTTGGAGCCGAAGAGGAACTTGATCAATCTGATTGGTGTGTAAAGAAATACCCAAATTGGAGAGGAAGAGAGAAAACATGAATAGAAAGAAAGGTACCTAGTAAGAGGCTGTTGTACCAATCCAGGCAAGAGATGATGGTAACTGGGTTGTTAGCAGTAGAAATTGGGAGAAGTGGTCAGATTCTGCATTTCTTTTGAAGGTAGAACCAACCTGATTTTCTGACAGATTGAATGTAGGGTTAAAGGAAAGAGAATTGTTGAGGACGATACCAAGGCAGTTAGCCTGATATACTGGAAAGATGGAGTTTCATTTGAAATGGTGATTGTGCAAGTGGGGCAGGATTGGATGGTAAAACTTAGAGTGCGAGAATTCTGTTAGACAACAAAATGGAGCATTAAGTTGGAAGTTGTATATATGAGTCTAAATTTGAAAAAGAAGTCTAGATTGGGGGTATAAATTTGAGAGTTTTCAGCATAAATAAGAATATTTAATGCTGTAGGCATGAATGAGATCATCAAGGGAGTGAGGATACATGGAGAAGAGAAGAGGTCTGAGGACTGACGTTTGGAATTCTCCAGTAGCATGAGGTCCAAGTCCAGTTTGGATAGATTTACACCATATTGATAATCATCTTTACTGTAAGGTAGGGGGACTTCCTGGGCCTGGGAGAGGGGACTTTAAATATCTAACTGTATTTTTAAAATTATCTTTATAATAGAGGTATAATAGTTTTTTTCATTGAAAAGTATGCTAGCTGTCCGAACAAGACTCCGAATTTCAACTTGGACATGTAAAGAACCTATCTGAAAACCTGGTGAGGCAGGTGCCTTCAGGGAGACACAGACTGAGGCATTTGCTTACCTGAAACAGAGGCCTCCAGAGGTCATATATACTGTAAGGAACATTAGAGATTCTCACGAATTGTCAGAGGCTCATTGCATGGTTAGCATAAGTAAATGCTGCTCTTTGGCGCTGCAGTAGTAGTGGGGGTAGGGGGCTTACATATTTTCAGGTTTTTTTTCCAGTCACCCCCCTAGATTCTCAACAAGGAAGTCAGAGGATAATTCAGAAAAAGCTACCCACCCCCTTTGCTCTGCTCTGGTGATTGCAGAAGTTGTTCAACGGTATTTTCTCTGGATAAAGGATGCTGGGTTGCCAGTTTTCTTTTCTTTTTTTTTATTCCACCCAGTCCCTGAGTGATGACAAAGAGCAGAGCCCCATGCCAACCTGTTATGGGCATGTAAGAAGTAAGTTTTGTTTTATTTCACAAAAACAAAAGAATTAATGGTGCATTCATGGTGATTCTTGAATGCTGGGTTAATGAAATAGGATATGTTTATGTCAGATAGAGATTAGGGAACTAATGGATGTTTTTGAGAAGTGTAGTGATTTGATTTACCCATGGAAACCATGCTCTTTGTCTCTTGTTCTTGTAGCAGTGTGCAGCAGAAACTTTTTGCTGTCTGAACTAATTCCCACCCTTGGCTCCAACATGTGTCCACAGTTACTTAATAGGAGCAATAATAAGAACTAAAACCAAATGAGAACTATAAGAATTTTGTTCATAGTGCTAGATAACAGAATTAACTGTGTGTATTATTTTAGACTATTTTTAAAAGCATATTTATAAGTTTTAGAATTTGAAGACTTTTGATACTTTTATATAATATTGAACAATATTACATAAGAATATTTATATTGAGTAATTCCGTCCATTTTTACAATTAAATGACTATTATTAAAAAGTATACATAAAAAGTAGACTATTGGCTGTTATCCATAGAGATTAAAAATCATTTATTCTATAATGTCTTTCAAAATAGTTGTCTATTTAATGTATATCTAGTCTTCTGGCTTTTAATTAAGGATCTAGAGATTTTACCTTACACATAAAAGGATCTTAGCTTTAGAAATACTTTGCTGCATGGTCTATATGTCTTGTAAAAGGCAATTTAATATTGTGTCTAATATTTCTTTTGCTTGCAGGAGAAAAATAACCTAAAGCCCCAAATGTTAAATATGCTGCATTGTGAATCATGGCAACCTGGAGCAAGAAAGAGTGGATCTAGAATTTCCTTATCTTGGCTCAGATTTTTCATTTTTGAACAAATGCCCTTTTTTCATGAGCTGTGAGTGAGGATAGTTACAAGTCAAAGTCATTCTGTTCACAAATGCGTACGTAATACTTTGGTTAATAAACACAGAATCTGAAGGACAGTCCACATACAAATGAAAAGTAGAAGGAAGGCCTTCAGCTGCATCAGGTAGTAACTGATTTAATATGACCTCTTCCTCTCAAGAAAGGATGTCTGTGAGAGTAAGTTCTGACTGTTTCCTAAAAATTTGTACCGATTAGAAGATGAACTTTGAATGAGATATAAAGTTTGAACTTCCAAGAAGCTGAGTAACACACTCACAGGATTTGCCAGGTATCATTTTAATACACATATCTTGTAAAGATGAATTTCAAAGAGCCTTCGCAGCTTTCTGGACAGTAATATCACACATTTTAGTAAGTATGTCACTGTTATCATTTATACATAATTTTATTGCTTTAGTGGTATATTTTTATGATTATCTTAAAAACTCTTCACTAAAGATAGCCTGAAGTTTCTCAGTGATTTTATAGTCTCTCCTCTTAGTTAGTCTTGTTTTGCTTGAGAAGTCTTCACTTTGTGTCCCCACTTAACTACCTTAACTATCTCTTTTTTCAGTCTTAGACCCTGCGTTATTATTTTACTTTTTTTAGAGTCCAGACTCCTTTCTGGGTCATTCACTTCTCCCTAACATTTTGGCTATTATCTTTCTTCCACATTTGATTATTTAATTGTGAAACTCAAGAACAGAGTTAGTCTCATATGTCTTTGTGCCCTCAACACATGTGGAGAGTATAGACTTAGAAAATTGGAAAAAAAAAAAAAAAAAAGAAAAAGAAAGAAAAAAGGGAGAAGGAAAGGAAGAAAGGGAACTATGGCTCTCCATCTCCATGAAACCAATAACTCCTATCTTTATGATAATATATAATTTTTTTTGTAAAAAATTAGGTACTCAGACCAAGACAGAAACCCATGCACAGGCTAAATTGCAAATACCTGTAGAGTGACTTTTGGTGGGAGTTGTAATTTATTGAGAAATAGCCTTAAGAAAGGAAAAGATTCTCCCCTGCCATGAACAACTTTGAAGTAGAAAAATTAGGATTGATATATTGACAGTCAAATCTGCTGAAAATCAGCAATATCTTTTGCACACTGGTACAGTAAGCTGTAGAAAATGATGAGTGGTATGGAAGCCTGAGATTTTTAGGGAAGAATGGAATATTTTGCAAATATACTTCATATCGTTCATTGTCCTGCCCATGGTTATCACCATATACCTGCCAGCTGCAAACATTAGATCCTAGTAAAATTATTCATGAAGTTTTACAAAATTCTGATACCTGAGCTTCAGGATTGATAATGAAGGTGGTGGATGGGTGGAGGGCTTTTTTTTTTTTTCTGATTTGATAAGGAAGCAGCTAGAACCTTAAAAGAAAGTTCCTATTTTCTTTCTCAACCTCTTTGGTGATATTTGGGGACTCCCTGATCTTCAAAATACTTTTTCTCAATTATTTTTTCACGTCGTGTTTCAGTGTTTCATTTTATCTTAAAGGCAAAATAATGCAGCGTTTTCTGAAAAGAACTCCTGAAATGCTGGTGGTCTCTGACAATGTTAATAGGACAAATCAGTCAGTGTTAGACATGATTTCTTTAAAAATATATTAAAAACTGTATGTAAGAATATCACTAAGTAAATTTAAATAGTCCTTAATAACACGCAGCACTTTTTCTTTAGAAATACAATGCCCAGTCAAGAATAGTAAGAAGGAGAATGAGAAATTATGCATTGCTTTAATTTTCTCAATATTTTTTGAATTCCTGTTACATGCCTGGTACATGTAGATTCTATATGTTACATGTAGATCCTTCAGGTATGTCAGTGAAATGCATTAATGCAGGACTTTAAATTGAAAGTATTTATAAATGACTTTTTTTTTGATGCTTGCTGGATTCTGTTAAATCTTATAATTCTGTCGTGTGTTTGTCCCTCATAAAAATTAATGAATGGATTAAGTACATTAATCAAATGAGTCTAATTCGCTCGATGAAGTAAAAACTTAGGTATTGATAATTTCTTATAGAATTTATTTCATTGTCTTTTTTTATTCACTTGCTAGAAAAAATACAGGAGTAAATTTATGTGAATACTGGAGGTTTTTTTAAAAAATATTTGAGTTTAAAAGAGTATTACAAACAGAAGTTGACCAATCGGCACATGAAATTTTGTTGTAAGCCAAAGTTGTTTTTTTTTTTTTTAATGGAGTTTTTTTTGGGAAAGCTTATTGACATGGGAAATAAATTTGAGAGTACAAAATTTTCATATAGTTGAAGAAAGTCATGATTTATAAGAATTTTATTAATATTGTGAATGTGGTATCTCTCATTTTATCAGGTTAAACATGAAACAGAATCTTTTTGGGCTGGCCCATTGGATTGGAACATTGGTGGTTTAAGTGAAAGAATAAGTAGTGTTTTGCAAACAAAGTGAAAAAAAAAATACACATATAGATAGATGTAGGTCTATAAAATTAACTTACCTGATTGTTTGTCTAGCTGATTTGGCTTTTAGAGATATTTTCTATGCTAAATTTCAGGAACATTCTTTAACCAAAGATGAGAATCCTTTTCTGCCCACTCTTGGTTAAAAAAAAAAAAAAAAAAGTCTGCAAATAGCTCAATGCATTTCATAAAGATTAAAATTGTTTTTCCTTTTTAATTTTTTGCATGAAGGTGGGATCAGACATAATTTTAATAATTGTTTCACAGAAAGGAATATATGCTTACAGGAATTTAGGAAATGTTGGTATAATAGCTTCGAATCTCCCTGAATTGGATTTAACAACAGTGTACCCACTTACTGTGGGCCTTCATTCCTGATTACTCTTTTTGGCCTTCTTTTCTTACCTGTTTCTTAAAGATACTAATATTTATTACACAGGTTCTTAGAAATGAGTAAGATAACGAAAACAAAAAGAGCGCAGTGCTCGACCTGCCTCATAGAAAGAATTTAATGGAAAAATAATAATATAAATAAAATAATTAGGCATCTGTTTAGTGTTAGGCTTGAGAATGCACAGAATATTAAATTGGGCTTCGGTTTCAAGTGTACATTGTAGTTGGAGAGCTAAGGACTTACACACCTGGAGTAGTAACTGAAAATAAAAATAGCGGTTTGGATGAAAATAGACAAATTTATTTCATGTAAACTTTAGACTTCTTTTTATATGAATATTTAAAATGGTCCAGAAAAATATAAATTACTTCATAAATACTGCACATGTATAATGTTTATTAAATAGAACCAAACTCAGAGGTGATCTTCATTAAAATTTCTATTGATTATGAGTTTCTGGAGAAAACGAAAACAGAAGGAAATTCAGTTTCTCCAGCTAAATTTCTCTTTAAGCAGTACAAAGGTGTTAGGTCTTATGCCTGCCAGGTGGAGCACATTAAAGGTCAGGACAGCATGCAAGATCTGCTCTACTAATAGGAACATTCTAGCATATGTGAGAGAGGAAAGGCATAATTTTTAGTCTACTTTGTTCATGAAAATCAAGAGAGAGCATAACATTAGAGTGTGTGTGTATATATATATTTTGGTCTCAATTTTATTCAGTGGTTTCAGTTGTGGAGTTTTATTTTCCTGTTGAATGAACACATACTACTTGAACAATATAAAAAGAAATTTTTGAAGAAAAATGCAAAGAATAACTCTGTGTGTTCTCAAGTAATCTGTGATTGACTTGCCCCTGAAGTCTTCATATGTATTCATTTGTAATAAAAAAATTCCTGCACCCGCAATAATTATCTTTTCTTTTCTTTTCTTATTTAAAACCACCCTGCTATGTAATTGTTAGATGCATATTTAAGAAGAATTGAGAAAAGCCAGAATTGAATATTTTTCTCCAACCAACTCAGCTGCTGATGGGTGTCTCCAAGATAACCAACTTGCTCACATATGCTCCTGATGCTTTCCATTGGATAGTCGACAGGGAGTGTTGGTCTGTCAGCACTAAGTGTCATTTGTGAAATTAACCACACAGGGAAACAATGCTTCTGTGATCATAGTTGCAACTATACATGTTTGCTGATTTGGAAAAACGAAGGAATTTAGTAATATCTTTTCAGTTGCTTGAAATGTTTTTCCTCTCTGGTCTTTGTCTAGTTTATGGTATTTTAAGCATACTAAATGACCTACTTGTTAGTGCAAGTAATACCTTTTAATTTCTGTTTTGAGGTATTACTCGATTTATATAAAACTATTTAATGACTATTTGTTGGAGACTTGTCCATACCCTTTTGAAAAAATGAAAATACATTTGAGAAGTTAAACTGATGATTATTCTCTATGAGGCCATCGAACACATATTTTCAGCTTTCTGTAAATGGAATATAACTTGATTTGTGTTACCTTCTCACTCATAGGATCAAAAAATTAGTAATCCCTTGGTGAAAATACTAATATGGGGATAATTAGAAAGATAGAGTGGTGGGGTAGATTATTCTAAGAATAAATCATGAGCAAAAGAAAACTACGATGACTTTGGTGTTAGGAAATAGTCTATATGGTGGTACAAACCTGTTAAGGGATTACTCTGGCAGTCTCTAGTATGAAAATTTTAAAAGCACATTAAACAAATTGACACCATTTTTACATTTTTGTTGTATTCACAAAAGCATTGTGTAGTTAAGTGGAAGAAGAGAGAAAGGTTCATCCCATATCAGATGGTAATTTTCTTTAAAGTCCATGCTTATTTTTAGAGTTATTTAAATTAATGAAGTGATAACTAATGCTGGGAACTATTACAGTTCACTCATTTCTTTTTTTATAACTTGTGAAGCAAACCTGGTTAATACTAGTTTCAGATAGGTATTTCGATTTATTATTAGAAACACTGGAAAGAAAGAATTATGAGTATTTGTAGGGCACATTTGAATGAATTTAGAAAACTGTTTTAGTGATCTTTCTATTGAGGATGTGTGGTCGTGGGTTTTACTCTTTTTAAGTATAATTAGGGTCTGAGATGATTCTAAATTTTTAGCATTATGCAAATGTTGATACTGTGCTCAAGAAATTAGTCGGCACAAGGGAGAATCAGTGTAGTAAATTGATTCTATTTAATAACATGCATTACTTGATTATTAATATCACTGCACACAAGTGTTAATGCACCTGATTTGTTTTACAGGAAAGCTTGAAATGCTTGAAATTCAAGTATCTACCTTTCTTTGGTGATGGTGCTCATTCAGCCAATATTTTCGTAGTGCCTGCTGTGTGAAAACAATGGGATACTTTTAAAACTTTGAGGCAAAGCCCATTAGAAAACTCACAATGAATAGACCTAGAAATTGAAATGTGAACAGTAGTTTAACTGAGTTTTCTGCTTAGCAGATAATAAGTGATGTTTACCTAACGCTTCCATGCCCATGGTTTCATGTGCCCTATAGATATTAGTTAACTCATGTCATCCTCACAATGTTTCTTTGAGGTATATGCTATTATTCTCTCTAGTTCACAGATGAGGAAACTGAGGTACAAAGGAAATAATCAGTTTAAGATGATGGAATTGGTAAAAAACAAGATGTGATTTGAACCGTGAGCTGTATAGCCCACTTACTTAAACACGGTGCGGTACTTCTTCTTCACTTAGATATATTGCAGAAACAGAGGAATCTCTTTGCAAATACATCTGTCTCAGCTACTTGTGAAAATAGTAATAATGCAACCAGAAGACACATGTTGTCAATTCTATTTTATGTATTATCTATAGGATCAATGATAATCTTTCTTCTTTCTCTACTTCCTCCAATCTCTTAATAAAGAAAATTGTTCTTCATTATAGTATATAGGAGATTATTATGTTAAATTTCCTGTTACATTAGAGTTATACTCTTCTGGTACATTCAGATAACACTTCACAATTATTGTTGAATATTATTCTGTGGGATGTGTAGATATGTACACAAATCAGTTTCTGTTTAATCATATGAAAAGTCTTTCCTTTCAAAGTGAACAGAGAGATTATGCTTTCAATACTTGATTAAACCTTTCTGAAATCAAAAAGAACATAACATAGAATTGATATCTGAGGTTGTGTACATTTGTTCTGGCAATACGTTTATTCAGAGTGGGAGGGGAGGAGTTTATTTTCTGTAAACACCCACTGCTTACCACCCACAGCCCAGCATGCAGTCCAGAGAGGTAGGTTCCTCCTTTGGAGAATTCAAACTATGTTCACAATGATGACATCACTAAATACCTTTTTTTTTTTTTTTTTTTGGAAGAAAGATCATTCCACCTTTCATGAAAAGGAAACTGTATGAATTTGATTTATTCTCAGCAATTAAGAAGGAGCCTCAAACCTCAAGGCACATGGGAGAGCCATCGCAGACAGTATTGCTTAATATTTGGAGAAAAATATGAATATTGTATCTCCACATATATTCTTCCCAAAATTACTCTCATAATGAGTATTGGAAACTTCTTACGTTGCAATGCATAATTTCAGAATCCTTAATCACACATTGAATAAACCCATTTTATAGATGAAGAGAGACTGAGAAGCAGAGAACTTAAGTCATAAACTCACTCAAATCCTCAGGAATTCTGCCCTTTCATACTGCTTAGGTTGATTTCCTCATAGATATTCTAGCTGTTACAAAACTTGCATATTTGCTGCCCTGAAAATCTTTTTCCATGAGTAAGCTGGCATTAATGCAGGTTTCATGTTGCCTTTTTAAAAAATGTTTTACATGTTTTTATACTTAAAGAGAGTTTACAACAAAATCTAGCTACCTTATTAGACATTCTAATTTGCTTATCTCAAATGTTTTCCATGCTCCTGTAATGACTATAATTGTATCACTTCTAAACTTTAATTTGTGTAAATGTAAAATGACTTTTATTTTATGGTTAGTAAATAGTCTCTCCGACTGACCAAAATGCCTTGGGGAAAATGTATTTATTTTATATCAGAAATAGACTATTTGTGTGTATGTGTGTGTATATGTGTGAGTGTGTGTTTTGTGTATGAAATACATATAAATAATTTATATATACATATATAAATTCAGAGATATAAATAAATTCAGAAGTGTGTGTGTGTGTATACACACACATATACATACAGTATTTATAGTTACATAGTATTTCCATTGGGAAATGTTTGGTTCCATTATGATTATATAATAGCCAAAGGAGTGCCAGTTGAGTACAAATTCAATAGCTTTCCTAGGTAGGATTCCAGAATTAGTACATGAAGGGAACATAATAATTCTATTTGAAGTGAGTATTCCATTAAGTTATATATGCTCTTAAATATAGAGGAGCATAAAATCATCCAGAGGAAAATATAAAACAACCCAATTATTTGTGAACCAAAGGTATTGATTTATTGATTCGTTATTGATGAATTATTCAAGGTAAATGAGTCTTAATAAGTGCCATATAAACAGGGAATATATCTAATGCCAAGATGCTAAGGAAATGGCTAATTTTAAAGAAGCTTTACTCAATGATTAATAAGAATTAGAAACTCTTTAATACTCTAGATATGGTTTTCCAATTAAATATATTATAGAAAATTACCTGAAAATGGGGAGCTAGTTAGGCTTAGTTGAATTTTAGAGGATGAGTTATTTTTTAGCTTAAGATTTAGGGATGAAAATAATCCATGCAAATTGATACTGAGTTCTTGAAATATTCACTCCAAGTGAAAATTTGATGACATTATGTTGAATGTCATTGAAATTATAAAAATAATGAATATGATAGGTTTCATGGTTTGTTTTACCTTGGTTAAACGTAATACAACTCCCCCCCCCACCCCCCCGCCTTAAGTTGTAGTACCATATAACCAGGTTGGTTATTTGGAGTATTTACCAGGTGGTATGGCTGGCTTGACCAAACAGGATAAACAACCAGAAGGAATACCAAATGTGTATAAGCTCTGTGGAGAACATAAGTAGGTAGACCAGAGCAATTAGGTAATGGTTTACTACTTGTATGTAAACTTGAACTCTAGACTCTGAGAAGATTTACCATACTTAAGTTCTTTCCTCCCTTTCCTTCCTTCTTTCCCTCTTTCCCTCTCCTCTTCTTCTCTGTTCTCTTTTTTATTTATTTCTCTCTCTTTTTTTTTTTCTTTCTAACGGCAGTGGAATCATTTCCTCAAAGTCTGCCAGAATCATAGTAGTTTTACAGATAAAGGGGGATATAATCTGGTTAAAATATGGTTTGTGAACCTCTAACTCTGCTCTCTTTGCATTCCAAGAGGCAATTCCAATGTTTACTAGGTCACAGTTGGCAAATCCCTGAAATAAAACATTCAAGTAATTTGAAATCACCACTTTCCAAGTAAAAATGGCAACATGAGCAATAGAATTAGTTGTGGGTAAGTTAGGCTTGCGAGCCATGGCTTGAAATATTTGTTCTTTAGCTGATTTATGAAAGTCACAATTTGGCACATGAATGTTCATTTTAGGTTGAGATTACATAATGTGCAAAAGGATGGATTATTTGAAAGCTTAACATAGGAAGGTCAAATACTGACTGCAGTGGTAACCCATCCTAGTGCTTGATATTTTCAATGATTATTTTCAGTAAATTAAGTCTAAAAGTTTATGGAATATATATTTTTTAAAACTAGGTTTTGAAAAGAAAAGGGAAAAAGTTAAAGTAAGGGCATGTATCTTCATGAAAACAAAACCTTACTCATTTAAACATATGTTAACAATATATGATGTAGCGAACTATGTGAATACAGATCAAATCCAGTGGCAAACTTTCATTCTTAAGCATCATTCTATTTTATTTAATATTTGTCTTGAAAAAAGCAACACATTCATGACTTGAAATTGTTTTATGGTAGTTTCTAATAGGTGATTTTTCTCGTTTGTTTCACTTGTCATTTTTTTTAAATCAGTTTTTGTTGTGACATTTATTACGCTAGTAAATCATTGCTATTTCAAAAAACTCATCCATTTGCTGAAATTTGTATTGCTGTCTCAGCTATTTCTTTGAGAACTTGGAGACTGAAGCATAATAATGACGATTTTTATCATTGGAAATTCTCCTGCTCACCATAATAATCACATATTGGCCTCAATAATTTATGGCCTGAAGTATAAGTTCTTGAACATTGGTGTCTCTTACACATAGAGCATTGTGTATAGGTAGAGAGCTATAAATAAATTTTTTTCATGTTTAAATTAATACTCCCTTTTTATTACTGGGTAAATGACTGTTAGGTATTGACTGAAGAAGTACTTCAGAACAATGACTTTTTAAGTGGATTTTTGGTTATGGTTGCTACAATATTATCTAACTTAGAATAAATACACTTTGTTGACAAGTATGTCTTCTTGACAGAACTACCATATAAGTAAAATGAACAAAGAAAAAACTAATGGTAATTTTTTTTTATTTTTTGGACAATGAATTCTGCATGTTCAACTGTGATGTGTAATGCTCATGTTAAGAAATGTTATTGTGCTATAATTATCATTGTTTTACATCTGTGCATTAACTTGAGTAAGATCCCCAGATTTACTTTATAGGTAGGTATTAGTTCAGAAAGATTTCCTTTCTCTGAAATCCCAGTCCTGATGTTTTAACATATATATAGACTTTGAAATCATGTTCATTCAATGTCTATGACCAATGGCTTTAATAGATGCCTAACAACTTACTTAAACCAAACAAATAATTAGTCTCAATTACAGAAGTGTAAATTTGACCCTAATTAATGAACGTGCCAGGATTTACACATTGGTTTAAGTGTAATTGATCTTAAGGCCGCAGAGATCAATTTAAGGGTTGGCAAAATGACAAGTAGGAAGTGACTCAGATGTAAGAATGCTTACCACTAGAAGGATTAATTGGTGTATTAGTGATAAACTAGTAGGTGGCTGATGTAATAATGATATCCCCATATTAAGAAATCTCAAAATAGGATCATGAACTCCAAAGTTTTTAATTGTATACAATTACTATGTCAAAAATACTCTTTTGAAAGAATATTTGTCACATTTGTTTGTTGTCCATTTAATTTTAGTTTTTTTTCCTTTTTCACCATTAAAAAAAAACATACTAGAGGAAGGATTTGTGTGTTTTACTTTATCCTTTGAAATATTATCATTTTACTGTATTGTTAGGCCTGGGTCTGGAAGATCAAGTGACTGTATTAAATAGTGACTGATTACTAGGTAGTATTTCTCCATTTCCTACCCTGCCTGTGAAGTCTGCTTTTGTTGCCATGTTAACTTCCCCCGACTCTGGTGAAATACGGAGGGGAAAAAAAGTAGAAAGGTGGTTCTATTATGCGTTACATTTCTTCTCTTTTGAAGAGCTTCTAATACTCTGAACGACGGGTTAAAAAGCTGATAAATATGATGAAGCTGAATGGTTAGAAAAGCCAAATTGATGCCACATTCATTTCATATCAATGTGTGGAGGGTCACTGGCTGAGGGAGAGACAGGCAAAGTCCTAGATCAAGAGAGAGAGAGGTGGCTGCTAAGTATGGAGTTGGAGAGATGAGAATACTACAGTCTTTGTCTCTTTTCCAAATATTCCCTTCCTATGTTCTTATTTGCCTTCTTCCCCCACTACTTCCTAACCCCAGACAACTCTCCTAATAAAAAGAGTTTTCAAGAAAGATGTCAAAGAAAAGAGATTTTTTTTTTTTTTTTAGAAAGATGTCAAAGGAAATTGTTGAATGAGGTATGGGGGCAGCGTGAGACCAGAGTGGAGGAAGGTGATAAAGGCACTATTTAGAAGTTAAGCCCAGAAAACTGGGGCAAGAATCAAAGCAATGCTACAGGCAGAAATGAAGTAACCAGGACCCAGAAGATAATCATAAGGAGCTGGAGTCTGAGGCAGGAAAAAAGGCGAGGCCGGTTAAGAGGTTTAAGACGGAGGATGACCTACTTAGAAAAAGATCTTTCAACAGCCAGACTTTGGACTGGAAGGGAAATAGCTCAGGAGGCTGAATAGTGAGTTACAGTGGTCTGAGTGGAAGTTGTTCTGAATACATAAGAAATTGTAATTATACTGAATTAGGATGAAATAATTAAATTGAGTGGTCACGTGCAAGAACATTTCCTCCTTAGATGTTTTTTCTTAAAAGGTTTTATATTTAGGAGATTCTTCATATATCAGGTTTTAATTTGCATTATGTTGTGTGATACAACCTGATTTAGACTACTTTGTTGGAAGAACATTCTAAATGCATGAACATGTTGAAAGAGGCACAGTTTTACTTCTTGTAAATATATAAAGAGGCTAAGGTTAACCTTTTGTATTTGGATAAAGTGTAAATTCCTTTGCACTCTCTCTTAGAAGATTTTTTAATAGATAACTGTAATGTATATTGAAGGGGTTTTTGAAACATCTGTTTTCTTAATTCAGACAGTTAGAATAATTTGATATCCTAAGCAGTTTATCCTTGATGATACCACATTTGTAATCATTATTTTTTCAGAATAAAACAGAGTGGTATAGTTTTAAACATAAATTCTGGAGCCAAATGAGTTGGACTGAATCCTGGATCCTCCATTTTCTACCTGTGGGAAAACACTGGGCCTCTGCATGTATGTATCACTTCCCTCTCCTGTCAAAGGGGCCAATAGTACTGCTTATTTCACAGAGTGGTTGTAACAGTTTATCAGACACACACACATATGTACATATATATGCTTAGGACAGTAACAGAAACAGAGAAATTGCTCATTAAATATTTAGTATTATTAGCATTCCTAACAATATTTTTGTATAACAATACTCCTAATAATTATAATTCAGTTCTAATCTAAATATTAATCTTAATGACATTTTTCTAGACCACCCCTCACCTGCTTCTGCAAATTCCTTTATCTGTACAGTAAAAGAAGAATTGCCTATATTTGTTTTCCTTCTGTTTCTCGTAAACCTAATCCAGTCTGGTTTGTTGAACTACCACTTCAACTAAAGTGTTCTTGCCAAAGACTACAGTGACTTCCATGTTGCCAAATCCAATCCAGTTCTCAGTCTTTATTTTACCTTGACTTGTCAGCAACCCATTTCTTTGACAGACTGTCTTCACTTGTCTTTTAGAAATTATAGTGTGATTTCCTTCCAAAATTATTGATTACTCCTTCTCAGTCGCCTTCGCTGATTTTGTGTCCTCTTCTAGATCTCTTAGTGATGGAAGAAGCCACACACATCCCCTGGTCCTTTCCTTGACTCACGTTCTTGGTCATTTCTGTGGTTTTAGACACTGTTACCAATTCCTGACTAATTGATACTTCCATTCAAAGGAGTTCATAGCTCATCTTTCTAATTCCAGATTTGTACATCTAATTCCTTACTCGATATTCTTCAAAAAAATTTTAAGTTTATTTATTTTAAGAGAAAGAGAGAGAGTGAGGGGTGGGGCAGAGAGAGACAGGGAGGAAGAGAGAGAATCCCAAACAGGCTCCACACTGTCAGTGCAGAGACCAATGCAGGGCTCGAACTCATGAACCATGACATGACCTGAACCAAAACCAAGAGTGGGATGCTTAACCAGACTGAGCCCCACAGGTGCCCGCCTTTATTCTATATTCTTACCTGGAGGGCCAGGGGACACTTGGATTTTAAAATGTCCAAAAGGTGTTCAGATGATTTCTCTTCAAAACTAGTTTCATGCATACCCTTCCAATTATTTAAGACAAATCATTTACAGCCATTCTTTACTCATGCTGTTCTGTCATCAAACAGTCCTCACATGCTGTTGGCTAGACCTTCTAGTAGATCCAGATGGTGATCGCTTCTTATTACCTCCACTGCTACTATCCAACTCTAAATGACTCTAGGATTACTGTGGTGATATCTGGTCTGCTTCCTTCTGTTCTTCCCTCCTTCAGATCTGTTGGCAACACAGAAGCCAAATGTTAGTAAAATGATGTCAATCCTCTCCTTGAAATTCTGCAGTGAGTCCCTAGTTCACTCAGAGTAAAAGCCAAAGTCTATACAATGACTTCCATAACATTATATGAACTGGCCCCCATTGTTTTTCTCATATCGCCTCTTACTTTGCTCTTCATGCATGCTACTGTTAATAGTGCCTCTTCACTGTTACTAAAACATCTTAGGTACATTCCCATCTTAAGGCTTAGCACTAGTTGATGTCAAAGAAATTACTGCCCGGGGCGCCTGGGTGGCTCAGTCGGTTAAGCGGCCGACTTCAGCTCAGGTCATGAACTTGGAGTCTGTGAGTTCGAGCCCCACGTCGGGCTCTGTGCTGATGGCTCAGAGCCTGGGGCCTGCTTCGGATTCTGTGTCTCCCACTCTCTCTGCCCTTCCCCTGCTCACGCTCTGTCTCTATGTCTCAAAAATAAATGAACGTTTAAAAAAAAAAGAAATTACTGCCCATATTTTCTTTTAGGAATTGTATAGTTTCACATCTCACATTTAGATCTTTAATGCATTGCGAGTTTATTCTTGGATGATGTAAGAAAGTGGTCTAGTTTTTTAATCTTTTGCATGGAACTGTCCAAGTCTTTTACCTCCTTGACTAAGTATATTCCTAAGTGTTTTATTATTTTGAGGGTAATTATAGATAAAACAATTAACTTAAAAATGTATTGAATGCTTCCTGTGTGCTAGGCTTTGTGTCAGTCACTGGTTATACAAGCTGAATCAGGCAGATCAAATTACAGTTTTAATATAGTTTACATTAAAGTAGAATTGTAAGAAGTTTTTTTTTTAAAAAAAGCTAAAATAAGGAAAGAAGGAAGGAAAGAGAGAGGAAAAGAAGAAGGAAAAGAAAAAAGAAAAAATACCTATTTAGATAATTGTGAAAGCAGAGGAAAGTGCTGTGAGTAGCATTTTAGAGGCACAACATTATTTTCACATACATCATATCTTACACATTGTATGTTTTAGAATATCCAACACTTGCAAATATCCAAGCTTTTTTTTAAATTGTAGAATATCATTAAAATCTGGTTTATTGGATCCAGAATGCCTTACAAGACATAAAAAATTGGCCTCCAAAACTCAGTTTCAGAAATCTAATTCATGTTAACATAGTTAACCCATTACGGAAATATTTATTAAGTACGCACCACAAGGCTAGGAAGTCTTTTGGGCATATATCAGAGAACAAAATAAAGTTGCTGGCCTAATGGCTCTTAAGTAAACAGGAAGTAAATGAAGTGTATAGTAGATAAGTGATGATAAGTACTAGGGACGAAAAAAGAAAAACTAAAGAAGTGTACCCTATGTATTAGAAATGACTGTTACTACAAATATGAGTAAACACAAACAGGGTTTGTTAAGTGGCAGGGGCAACTTGGAGAGCAGAACGACCATACCAGTGTGAGAAGACCTTGATTGTATTGTTTCTTCAGTCATTACTTATCTTTAGGAACCTCAGTTTCTCTTCCCATAAAATGGATGAAGTAGTCCCTTTACCTATGGGTTTTGTTAAAATCAGTTACAGTAACATACATTATAGAACACCGTAATTTTTAAAGTACTATTCCTGAGAAGAATAGAATTAATGGAGAATTATAACTGGTTATGTGTGATTCCTTTTTTATCCTTGATCTATCTTTGAAAATACTGTTCCATGTATCCTTCCCTTTTTGGCCTGAGGAAGTTCCTGAAGAGTGAAATGAGTTTCTGTCTTCTCATAGATGGGAGTGATATACGTAGTAGCTAATTGTCTTACAGTGCTATTGGGTTAAGGAAAAAAAAAAAAAGCTAACATATGTTCAGTGTTCCAGGTCCTAATTAAGAATTCTACCTATATTAACTCATTTAGTTTGCATGGCAGTGCCATGATGTAGCAACTGAGGCTTGGAGATGCTAGGTAACTTGGCCCAGGTCACACAGATAGTAAGTTATAAAAGCAGGATATGAACCTAAGCATATTTAGCTCAGAGCTTATGCTCTTAACCACCAAGCTACACTGATGCAGCTTGGAAAAGCATACTTATGATACTGAGTATTGTTTTTGGAAAATGATCTCTTGCATTTCTGTACTCAAAATCATGGTAATGATTACTATAAATTCACCTAACAAGAACTTACAGGCACTGCTCAAGGCCCTGGGGATGAAATGATGGATACAACAGAAAAGATTGTTAATTTTGTGAAGCTAGTTGGGGAGGGACAATAAGCAAATGAATAAATTAGGAAACGTAAGGTACTGATTAGTGCTATAAAGAAAATAAATCATGGATCTGCATTGAATTGATTTGAGTTTATACTTTGGTCAGGAGGGGCCTCTTTTGGTAAGTAACTGCTCAGCTGAAACCTTTGTACAGGAAAAGAATTCAAGTTAGTTTAAGCAAAAGGAGGCTTACTAAAGTCAATTAAATGGCTCATGGCATTGCTAGGAGTGCTAGATGATTAAGTCTGGATGCTTAATAATAAGGATCAGAAGTCTAAGAATCACATTCCCAGGGAAAACACATAAGCACATCAAGAAACTGCTTGGTAATGATGCTTGGGGTTCCCAGCTACCCTCAGCTTCCTGAGATAATTGAACAGGAGGGATTATTGGAGTGGTTGCAATGAGTAGGGTAAAATGAGGTTAAGTTCAGGATGTGTTTTCTATGTAAACTCTATAATAATGTTTCCCAACTAGTGACAGCAAGTAGATTCATGGAATACCATGATACTGACCATTTCAGTCTTAAGAGTGGCTGGTGGGACCTGTGGCCGTCCAAACTCCCAGGCTTTACCTGCAATCTTGAGCAGCTTCCTTAGTTTACTTCAATTTGCTGTGACATGAAAAAGTTCAGGGTCACTGGTATACAGCATTGAGTGAAATAAGTGGGGTAGAAAATAGTTGAGGAGGAGTCCTGGGTTGTTAGCTTGAGCTACATGGTGGCTCATGATGACACTTAATGATAGCGAAAAAGGCAGTGCAAAACCATGTTGTTAAAAGGAAGGGAATCAAGAGGGTTTTTCTTTTTCCCGAAGACGTGTGATTTTTAAGAAACTTAATAATCTTTCACATGTGGATGTTAACAAAGTAGTTGGCTGTGTGACATTGGAGTTCAGGAGGGCATTATTTTGGAAATACAAATTGGGGAGTCATCAGCATAAAGATGCTGTTTAGAGCTGTGGGATGAATGAAATTAGCAAGGGAGAAAAGGTAGACAACAAAGAGAAGCGATTTTAAGATAGAGCTTTTAGACACTTAAACATTTTGAAGTAGGGCAGAGTAATTATAGGAGGTACAGAATTCTTGTCAGGAAATACCTTAGAAATAAACTGAAAAACACACTGCATACACAAAACCATTGCATTTCTACACCCGTAAGTAAAAGAAAAACTAGAGTTGGGAATAATCTAGTAAATCATAAAGTGGACTGAACATGTTGGGGGAGAAAACTTCGATACTAGGACAAACTTAAAACCTTCTTTAAAAAAAATGAGGCCATAGAGAAGATATGATCAAAGTGTATAAAACCAAAAATTGTATGAGAAGGGTCAACACATTTTTACTTACCAAAGTCAATACTAGAGCTAAGAAACACTCATTCAGGCTTGAGAAAATAGCAATGAGGACAAAATAAAAGGAAGTTCTGTTTTAATCAGTGGGTAGTAAACTTATGAAATGCTTTACAAGTGACAAATAGGTTTCTATAAGTGGTAGAATAAGTTGAAAAGATGCAGTTGATAGACCACTGATATCTGTATGTATATATGTATATATAAAAACCATAGTTTGCTTAAGGAAATGGAGTATTTCAGTGAGTGGTACATCTCTATTCATTTTGATATCTTATTTCATAACCTGCTTTTCTTAAAAAAAAAAAAACAAGCTAGGATTGATATAGAAGGTATACAAGCTGACAGAATATGACTTTTTTTTTTTTGTTAGGCAAAAATTGTACAAGTGAATGTTCTTGATAGATTATAGTTTCCTTAGAACAATGATTATACCCAATAAAGAGTTATGATACCTATGTGTGAAGAGCAATACTTTATACATGTTCTAACAAGTGATTTAATAGAACATATTCACAGTGAAGGATGATCTTAATATGATAAGATCAAAGCATTTTCTAATATCAAATTTCAGTACTCTTGGCAAGTTCTAAATATAGTTGAACTTTGGTTCATATATCTGTCTAGGTTTGTTTTTTCACTTTACCCTGCTTACTGACCTAATTTTATTCACTTTGTTGTTTTTTTACAATGCCATTCTTCTTTCCTAATGCCTTCTTTTGCAAAAATAATCATATTTTATTTATTCTAGTTTTCATGTATTTTCTGGCTAGATGGTTTTATGTTTTATTTTTTCTCTGAGCTCTTATCCTTAAATTTAAAGCATTCATATTTAAGTCATTATTCTCCTCTAAACAGCGCAAGAACACTAGAATGTTTAAATTTGGATTTCTCTCCTCTCATTTTCCATATTATTATTGCCTGCTATTTTGGTGTATATATTGTTAGCCCTGTCATTTGTCATTATTAATTTCTTTATACTATTAAAATATTTATTTTACCATTTTCTTTTAATGGCTTCTAATCCTTCATTCTGGATTGAGTTTCCTCCTTCAAGTACCCATGTTAGTAAAAACCTCTGTAATTTGTCTATCTCCTTCTTATTTTGGAGTAATAGTTTAACTGGGAATTGTATTCTGTACATTGTACTGTTTGTCTTTTCAGATAATTCATTGTTTTATTTTTCCTATTCTTGAGATTTATGTCTTTTATGTTGTATTTCCTTAACTGTGTGATACGAGTATTTAAATACTGGAGCATGGTATGGACCTTCAAATGAGGACTCCTGCGTTTCTATAAATCTAGAACATTGTCTTCCATTACCATTCCAAATATTCTTTACCATGCTCTCTCTAGTCTCTCCTTCTGTGACTTCATTGTATGTATGTTGGATATTCTCCTTGTATATTACCATGTCTTTTGACTTAGGTTTATATGCTTATTTTTAGTTTTCTTTGAAATACCATTAGTAATTTCTTTAAAAATACTTTCTAATTCATAATTGTAATTATACAAATATAAAATGACTGATCTATGAATTAGCAAGAAAAAAGTTAACTTTTAAAAGTAAACCTTCAGATGTAATTGTAAAGCTATTTAATTCTTAATATAGTTTTAACTGTATGAAAAATCCCATTAGCCAATTTAATGTTTTTTAAATTTATTTTTATTGGGATATAATTGGCATATAACATTGTATAATTTTAAGATACATAGCGTGTTGATGATGGATTTTTTGACACATGGTGTATTCTACCAATACATTTTCAGCTAAAGTAATTGTGGGTGATTTTTTTTGAAGATTATTTATTTTGAGAGAAACAGTGTGTGAGCAGGGGAGCAGCAGAGAAAGAGGGGGAATCTCAAGCAGGCTCTGTGCTGTCAGCGCAGAGCCCGATATTGGGCTCAACATCATGAAACCGTGAGATCATGACCTCAGCCGAAATAAAGACTTTGATGCTTAACTGATCACCCAGCTACCCCTCATGGATGAAATTTCATCAGAAAAATGTTAAGATTTTTATGTGGTCGGAAAATCAGTCAGCATATTTCAGTTGTCCAAATAGCCTAAACTGTTGAAATATATTCAGAAAATAGCTTTCAGAAAAACAAAACAAAAAACACACCAACAGTTGAATAATTTTGGAACAAAGAATGTTTATTTTTATTTATTATTATTATTTTTTTAGTAATCTCTACACCCTATGTGGAGTTCGAGCTCATGACCCCAAGATCAAGGTTAGTGTGCTCCTCCAACTGAACCAGCCAGGAATCCCAAGAAAGTTTATTATTTTTTTTTTAACTTTAAGTTTTTATTTATTTTTTTTTGAGAGAGAGAATGTGCTAGCAGTCTCTTCTCTCTATCTATGAGTTTGTTGTTGTTCCTTTTTATAGTTTATTTTCTTTTGAGAGAACAGGCACAAGTGGGAGAGGGGCAGAGAGAGAAGGAGAAAGAATCCTAAGCAGGTTCTGTGCTGTTAGCATAGAGGCCAATGATGTGAAGCTCCATCTCACAAACTGTGAGATTATGACCTGAGTTGAAATCAAGAGTTGCTTCAAGGAGCAGATTCTGTTTTTGTATATAGAAAATCCTGTATAGTTTGCTCTTGGTAACTATGATAAATAGAAATGCATTTCACAATGATTTATACATAGTAGTTGCTCAATATGTTTATCAGTCAATAATTAACATCTGAAAACTAACCACTTTATAAGTTGTATCTTAATAATGGTAGTATAATTCTTTTCAGAAATTTTAGGATTTTCAGAGATCTTACATACCTACAGTACCATCACTCAAGAGGGGAAAATCAAGATAAAGAAATTTTATGATGGGTCCCACAGTTTATAAACTGTAAAGCTAGTGCTGAAACTAAAATGCTTTAATACAGTAACAAAAACAAACAAGTAGAACTATTTCTGGAAAAGTTATGCATAGCAAAGTAAACTATCAACTGCAACAGTAAAAAGGCTTCCTATGGAATGGGAAAAGATATTTATAAACAATATATCTGATAAGAGATTAATATCCATAACATACACATGCTCTTGTAAATCAGTAGCAAAAATAAAAACAACCTGATTAAAAATAAGGAAAAGATTTGAATGAGTATTTCTCCAAAGAAAACACAGAAATGGCCAACATCACTAATATTCAACATCACCAATCATTAGGGACATGCAAATCCAAGGCACAATGAGGTAACCACTCACACCGGTGAGGGAGGGAGGTATTATTTAAGGAAACAAACAAAAAAAAAACACTGGTGAGTATGTGGAGATTTTTAAAACCTTGTGATTTTTTTGGTAGAACTATAAAATGGTACAGCTTTTATGGAAAATAGTATGATGGGTCCTTAGACACACACACACACATACACGTACACTCACACACACACTCATACTCACACACACAATGGACTATTATTCAATCATAAAAAGGAGGAAATGCTGCCCTAATATGACAACACGGATTTATCAGGAGGACATTATACTAAGCGAATGACATAAGGCAGTTACAGGACAAATATCACATGATTCCACTTATATTAGGTACCTAAAGTAGTCAAATTCATAGATACCGAGAGTAAAATGGTGGTTTCCATGGGCTCATGGGAAGAGTAAATGGGAAGTTGATGTTCATTGGGTGTAAAATTTCAGTTGTGCAAAATGAATATGTTCTAGACATCTGTACAACATTGTGCCTAGAGTTAACAGTGTTGTATTGTGCACTTAAAAATTTTTTAGAGGGTAGATCTCAAATGTTTTTACCATGGTAATAAAAGAACACACGCATATACACACAGACCATAGGTAACTCTTTCCAGGGATGTATCCACATGTTTGGCTATGGCAGAAAGTAGTAGTTTAAAAAAATGTGATGAAAACTCAGGCATATATACTGATGGAGCACTTTGTTAAAATATCAGAAGAAAGTAACTGCTAAGGAATGTGATCAAACACCAATGGATTTTTCCTAGTATGTTCAAGTTTTTAAAGCTCAAAAGTAATAGCAAACAAACGGTTAAAGTTGAAACAGCTAAAAACTTTATTTAAAATGAGAAAAATCATGCCCCGATTCTTCACTCTCTGTTTTTTTCATATTCTTTCTAAATATGTGTTGCTTTCCCATTTCCCACACTACACAGTGGCTCCGCTGTGTTAATAAATATGAGAAGGGTTTTGTACAGCTCTTTATGCAGCATATTAATTTTAATACATACTATATATTTTAATTTATGACATATTCGGAGTGTTAACTTTCATCATAGTTCTTTGTTAGGTTACTCATGTTTTTACTTGCTGCTGGATGATGGAATGAGTCATTTCCACACACTTATTACTAACCTTTTAGTAGTTAAAATCTGTGGTTTCTTTTTTATAGTGCCCAGACAACTGTTTATGTATTTAAAAAGGAAAAGCTAAACATTTTCTCTTTAAATAACTAAACGGCAGAAAACTCACAACTTGATACATATATTTAGATTGTTAAGTATATTGACTTAAGACAAATCAGTTTAGATGTAGTTATGTACATAGGAGAACACTTATCTGAACATAAGCCCAAAAATGTTTGGCAGCAATACTTTTTAAATATTGAAATGATATTTCTTGCTTTGCCAGCCTCTAAGTCAGAGGATTATATCTTAGGATGGGGGATGATTCAGAGAGAGCTCTTCTCTGGATAGACTAGAGGAGTTCTCAATTCTGGCTGGACACTTTAATTCACTTGTGATTCTGTGCTACATTATGTATTAAGATGCTATTTCCACAGGCATGTCAGTTTCTTATAAGTGTGACATTCTCAATTTTTCATTGTTTTCCTTTCACCTGCTTCACTTCAGCTTTTCTATAGTATGTTTTATTCTCCCAGAGGTCCTTTTGATCCTGAAATATTTACAGATTTTTTTACAGTACCTCAGTGTATCATTAGGAATAACATACCTGTTACTTCTTGCTACTTTCCTTTGTACTTTGCTTTTAATAAGCTTCCATAAATGTTTTCTTTGTAAGTATGTTTACTTATTAATTATAGAGTCTCCTACTTAAATAGGTATTTAGAAATTTGCTTACATACTTAATAATAAATGTTTCCCTTAAAGTTTCTGTGTATAGGAAGTTTTGGTCTTTCCTCTTTAGTCCTTAGTATTTGATTTTTACTTATAAGTTACATACCCATTTATTTCCTTGTTCACTTACTTTTATATCTGGAGATAATCCATTATCATCAGTGTTGTTACAGCTATAAATAGGAATATAAGCTCTGTCGGGGCAAGGACCAGGTCAGCCTTGTTTACCTTGTACACAGTCAGTTTTAAATAACTATATTTTATGAAAAAGAAGGAAAGAATAACTTCAATTTCAAAATGTATCTTCAAAATAATATCTAACTGAAATTCTTCTGTATTCTTCAGCCCAGCTCTATTTGACTCCATCTGCAAAAGTGCAAGTGGCTGCTTGGTCATGGTAGAGCAGAAAGGATGCCAGTGTTGGAGCCAGACAGTTCTTATTTCAAATCCCTGCCTTGCCATTTAATAGCTGTGTAACCTAAGGCAAGTTCTTTAACTTCTTAAAAACCAAAGGGTTTTAATAGGTAAGAAGAAGATAACAATGTCTTTCCTGCAGTATGGTTTTAACAGTTGTGAAAAAAAAAATGCGGTGCCCAAAGATGATGCTCAGTATATACTGTTAGCTTTTCTGTTTTGCAGTGTAAAATAACATGATCCATAGAAACCAGTATGCACATTTTTTAAAAGATGGGTTTATAAAAATACTGTTTTTAGAAATTGTTCACTAGGAGGGGGAATAGTGGGTGATGGGCACAGAGGAGGGCACTTGTTGGGATGAGCACTGGGTGTTGTATGGAAACCAATTTGACAATAAATCATTTAAAAAAATAAAAATTCCAAAACAAAAAAAAGAGAAATTGTTCACTATTGCTTAATATTCTGATTTTTACATTTTCTCTACATTTTCTCTTATGCAGTTTTTCCATATCCTAATTGATGTGTACAACTTCCTCACCTCTGAAAGATACGCAAATAGTCTTTTTAGCTCATGCTCTTACATTACATCCTCAGATCTATAATAATATGGTATTAGTTTGGGATGTGTTGCTGTACAGATTTCAAGCAGTGAAAGGATTCGATATAAAGAATTAATTGCTTTACTGAACCTTTTGGTAAGGCTGCAGGAATGAAATTGAGGGGAAAGTACCACTAACTATTGGTTTGACCACAGTCTTTCAGAGAGTCAGAAAATTCTGTAGACCACAGGAAACCACTAGCAATTTTCACCATTGCTTGTATCATCAAAGCAGTGATTTTTAGGGAAATGCCCAGTGGCTGCTGTAAAAATGTCCTATCTGCAGAAGCCCACACCTGTGCTCATGACCACCGGGGAAGCCATATTAAGTCTTCACCCTCTCCCTGGGGCTTGCAAATCGGATACAGGATTTTGAAAATGTGTTAGGTACCCATGCTTCTGGTCCTTGTGACACAGGTAGGAAGCATAGCAGGAGGAATGGTTTTGAGTTGCCAACACACAAGCTGGCATAGTTTTTCTATGACTGTTCATTCTTATTCTCATTTCTCAGGCCTGCTCTCTCTTCGGATTTTGATCTCCTTTTTTCCAGTTATTGCAGTAATGACTCTTGAATAAGTAGCTTTAAGACAGAGGTTGATTTATGTTTATCTTGCATGCTATTGTCTCACATTTTTACATCTTATTTTTCTCAGAAAGTTTCCTCTCCCCATATGTACACCTATTAATTTTGATTTTCTCCTGTTTTTTAAAAAAAAGTCTCTTGACAAGAGATATGCAAATTATGGCACATAGACCACCCTTGCTGGCTATTTTCCAAACAAAGTTTTACTGGAAAATAGTCATACCCATTTGTTTCCATACTGTCAGTGGCTGCTTTCACATCCAACTGTTAATATTTGCAACAGAAGCCATGAGGCCTAAATTATTTATTGTTTATCCCTTTATAGAAAAAGGTTGCTCATGAGTGGTCTAGATAATATATAAAGAAAGGGAATACCACAGGTGGTTTTCTCACTTATCTGCCTGTTGAATTTATTTCATTATTAGATTTTCTGGTCACATGGGTATATGATGTCATCACATTGTGGGTACGTTTGTGGAACTCTGTCGACAGTCCAAAGAATAAAATGGTCATGTATCCGGGGCGCCTGGGTGGCTCAGTCGGTTAAGTGGCCGACTTCGGCTCAGGTCATGATCTCACGGTGTGTCAGTTCGAGCCCCGTGTCGGGCTCTGTGCTGATGGCTCAGAGCCTGGAGCCTGCTTTGGATTCTGTGTCTCCCTCTCTCTCTGCCCTCCTCCTGCTCACGCTCTGTCTCTATGTCTCAAAAATAAATAAACATTAAAAAATTAAAAAAAAATGGTCATGTATCCAACAGAAAAGTGTTTGTTGACCCCATACAATGAATATGTTCTAAATCGTCCTCCTGTGTTAGGGATTATTCTTTGACTTAAATGCTGCAAATCTGTTTTCTCATAGTGTACTATTTCATCTTGATTCTTACGTGGTCTACTGATAACTAGACAACCCTATTCTTTCTAAAAAACCTGTTGTCTGCTTTGAGTGGTGGCAATGATTGTTGCTTTTTAATAACTTCCTTAATACATTTTTAAAACTATGATATTCTAGTTAGTCTGTTTTTCTCCCAGTAATTAGATGTCAGATCTTAATAGCAACTTGATCATGCTGGTCACTTTTGAGCCATTGAGACAATGTAGTATTATCAAAGCCTTTTCATCCCCTGTCACCTGAAAATTCACCCACATCTTTCCTTTTATTTCTTCTGTATCTTTTCCTATCTTTGAACTGATTGTTTAAACAAGAGAGGGTTTGAGAGAGAGGGAAAAGGAGAGAGAGAACTCTAAAGACCTTTTTAAAAAAAAAAAAACAGCTATTATCCATTATTTCTTATCAACTGTTTCTCCTTCAGGGTATTCAGTTGTCTTTTTTAATCTTGTAAAACTGAATGCTTTCTTCTCAAACATTGTAACTTGTCTCTAGGTAGTTTTGTTTTTTGTTTGTTTTGTTTTGTTTTGTTTTGTTTTCACATGACCTCTTACTTTGCTCATCACCTTGGCTCTTATTCTACATACTCTACTCACTTATTCTTTGACTTCTACTCTTTTTGCTCAAATTCTTGCAATTTCTTAACCTCTATTTTAAAAAACCTTTTCTCATCATCATTAAATGCTTCTACAATGGAAGTACTCATTTTGTTCTTTAAAGCATTTCCATATTCTCCTTCCCCTTGAGTATATTTTGTATGCCATTTTAACCTGCTCCTTCACAGTCTGAAATCTTGAAAGCAGATTAGTTCATTCTTCCTCTTGAATATATATTTTTATTCAGTTTTCTCACTGTTCAGTAAGAACTTATTCCCTGTCCACAGTTTTGAAAATTTACTAATTTTTTGAGAAATTAACTTAACTGTTAGAAAGATAGGGCTTTTCACTGGGTCTGTTTTCAGCTATACATTTATCCAGTCATTCCAAAAACCATCCCATCTGTATTTGATTTTATCAAAAATCTGATAACAAATATCTAAATATAAAATCTCAAATGCTGTATTTTACAAAGTTATTCTAAGTATATTTTGGTGGATAATGTGCAGTTCTTTCAGTTTTACTATCTTATTCTGAGGCAACATCGAAAACCCTCCCAACACTGAATCAGTGAAGCAGAGATATTAAATGGTTCCTTCTTTCCTATTTCTTTGGTTGTAGGGCAGCTACATGTATAAATGTGATATTTCCTAATTCCTGGTTTATTTACATGATCACATATCTTCCTATGTAGATCTTATATTATTAAATATCTTTACAAAAGTCCGTGTTGGCAGTACTCATGTCCCATTGACTGATAGAAAATTAGCTTTAAATTTACATTGTCCTATGTGGTAGTTGGTAGCCATATGTGGCTATTTAAACTAATTAAAGTTCATTAAAGTTACAAATTGAGTTTTTCAGTTGAACTAGTCCCATTTCAAGTGCTGAATAGTCACATGTGGCTACCAGCTACCACGTGGGACAGCACAGATACAGAACCTTTTCCTTATCACAAGTTCTACTAGATAATGTAAATAGTTGAAAATGTAATTCCTTTATTTGTAGTTCATTCCTTCCAATCATACTAAGCCCACTTTTTTGTATTAAGGTTATGTAAATTTTGTTTCTCTATTAAGAAAATCCAAGGGCCACAACTGTAAACTTTAGTGGTAATTTGTGCTTCATATTACGCATTCCTATTTCTGTCCCCCCTTCCACGTTTGTCATTTCATTCAGTTGAATTCCCTTTTCCTGTATTCTCCTATCTATTCTTAGACCAGTTGTTCTCAAACTTTAAAGTGCATCACAATCACTAGGAAGCTTTGTTGTGATACACATTACAGCACCTCACCTCCCAGTTTCTGATTCAATGTGTCTTGGATGGGGCCTGATAGTTTGCATTTCTATCAAGGTCCAAAGTGGTGTTAATGCTTTTCTGGTCTGGTGCATCCCACCTTGAGAACCATTGCCTGGGGAAGACTTCTACTTCCCTTCTGCCTACTTTCTTATACACAGAGCTATGCTTCATAGATCCTTCACACATGTTACTATTTTTTCTCTGTAATTAATTCTTTCCTGTTAATTTTTTAAATTTATTTGTTAAAAATCATCATGAGTTTCCCCGCACTCTTTTTTCTTGTTTCCCCGAGAGACTTTGGGTATTCTGTTTGTAGAGATGTTTCTTATTTTCGTTTCTCTTTGCCTTGTGTGTGGGGACTTGAAGGTGCCCCACCAACTGTGCCTTCCTCCCTTTTATTCTGACACATCCTTGGACATGTACCTTTTATTTTTAATAGTGGTTCTCGTTTCAGGAGGCATTGTAGTATCCCTATGCTCCAGACTGAAACCACATTTCTTAACTGTCTTACACTAATGTGACCCGGCAACTGTCTTTAACTGTCTTTCATATAGTAGCAATCATATCTCTACTTAACATAATGAAAATCTCTTGGCAGGTTGTCAGCACTCTCCCCTCTTTGTCACTTTTCTCTATCACAGTTGTGTTCTGCAGCCCCTATTTCTGACTGTCTCCAACGTTCACTAGACTGGCTGATGTTAATCACATTTTGAAAGCAGTGTCATAATATATATGACAGATAGTTGTTCCTAAAGCTTGACTCTTTTGCTTACTGTATACTGTATAAAAATGTTTTTGTTTCTGTGCTGGATTGGAAAGTATATGAAACTTTTTACTTCTCAGCATTTGAATTACTGTGTAAGTGTACCCTGAATTCACTGCGGTTGAAGTAAAAAGCACATTGCAGCTTTATTTTCTGCTACACTGTAATGCATCTCCTGTGAAGCAACTCATTAGGATACAGCCTTGTATTGTTAAAGAGGGGCCTCCAGAGTTAGAAAATCTGTTTTCACATCCTGCCTCTGCTTTTCATGTTTCTCATCTACAAAGTGGACTAGTATTGGCATCTGTCTAAAAGAATCACCAGGAAGAACAAATTAAAGAAGGTACTTCACACAGTGCTTGGTTCATGCTAAGTGGTACACCTTGGCTGTTATTAATATTGTTATGTAATCATATCTTCACATGAGAAAAGTTATTTCTTCTTCCTTTTCTTTATCTTGCAGAAGATGTAATAGACAAATTAGTAGATAAAATTGTAATAAAGACTTCCCTAATCTTTATTTTACTAACGGTATCTTTTGCCTTTTCTTCATCTACCTCAGCTTTTACAGCTTTTATTTCTTTTTCTCATTATCACATCATGAGTGATACAAAACAGTACAAAGAAATTACCAAATAAAACACAAACATAACAACAGAAACGTTAGCACTAGCTAACTCCTATGGTTCCAAATGTTCTTAAAGTTTTGTTTTCTGTCACACCTTGATTTCTCTCCAGCCTATGAGTCCCACCAGTTTGGGTTGTTGACTAGTGTTATCTTTGCAAAAACCAAGTGAAGCGATCAGAGCAGAAATTACTGTGTCTCTTTTGCAGATTTGGAAAGTGAGGCCCAGACTGACAGACATGAGTTAGCAATGATAACCTGAGAACGGAACACACATAGGCTGCTTTATAATTTATTCCTTATTTACCATCCTACACAACACAGATTACTTTATCCTTGCATCCTCTTACGTTTTTATCACTCTTTTTTCCTCTCAACAGCCCATTTGTTTTTCTTTTTGTCACATAGAAAAAAATACATGCTTTATTTTTCATTTGGGAAGACAAAATGAAAGCATAAAAAACTGTTGAAAATCCAGGTAACCATTAGTGCATGTGATTATATTGTAGACCATGTAGGGTGACTGATATGACTGATATAAATGGGAAGATATAATTTAGGAAGCTAATTTAGGAAGCTTATTTGTTAATGTGAGGTAGATAGATTGAAGATGAAAACAACTCAGGCTATTTTAAGTGTTAGTGTAGGAGACCATGAGAACCTGGGTTGGTGTACCACAGATTAATAATGGAGATGATTTGGTTTATAGAAGGGACTCACAGAAGAAGTTAATTGCAAATGCACATGGTTGGTTGACTAAAAGTGAACAAAGGGAATAAAAATGACTGAGTTGAGATAATTGGGATGGTGATGGTCCCATGAGGAGAGAGAGAAAAAAAATTAAGAGAAAACAAATTTGAGAGGAAAATAGTTGAAAAGAGCTGGACTTAGTGTAAAAATTCCATTTGAGTAATTGAAAGATGGGACAGGAAATTGGGGGTAAAATAAGCCATGGAACAAAATATCACAGATAGCTCAATAGAAATGTCAGGAAAGATGTCAAAGGGGTACAGTTTTCCAAGAGTGAGAGAGGCTAGTATTGCCAGAGTGCCACAGATACGGACCTCCTGCAGGTAAGAGTTAGGGGAAGGATGACTAGCAAGCACATCATTTGGAAACAGGTTCTCAAGAAAAAAGGAATGCTTATGATTGTTGACTGTTGCTCATAAATTAAACTGAGAATTGTTTAAGTGCATTCTGCTTTTTTGTTGATTTGTCAAACTTTATTTTTACTATATCTTGGTGTTTTTATCAATTAAAACACTCATTTTAAGAGAGCCCACTGAAAACTTCTTTTTGAATCTCTTCTTCCATCTTAGATTCTCAAATATCCTCCTTTTCTAACCTGACCTCCTTCTTTGCAATAGAGAGGTATGATTTAAAAGTGTAGTGCCTTTTGCTCTCTATAAGTATAAAAAATACTTATTGAATGTTTTGTTTGTTTGTTTTTTGGGTTTTTTGTTGGTTTCATTTTTAGCACATCACAGAGTTTTATTAGCACCTCATTATCTCCTGCAGGAAAAGAGCTCTGGATGTAGTGCTCTCTGTCTTCAGTTAAAAATGAGGACAGAACATAAATTGGGATAATGTGAGCATCAGTAAGAGTACTAACAGCAGTGATTGGGACGCATCAGATATTTAAAGACCGATGTGTTCATAAACATGAAAAAAAAAAAAAAAGGTACCTTGTTAGTATCAGTGAAAGTAACTAGGACCTGAGTTCATTTTGAAAACAGACAAGGCAAAGGAATTGAAACACACATTTAGCCTGCCTTTTCTTTACTACTTGTCTTTCAGACTAACCCCATTGGTAATAGGAAAAGTTAGTTTTGGATAATAATAAATAAATATGTATACTGTATGCAGGAGACCTGAGAATGTCACTGTTTTACTGACCATAATGAAATCATCAACAATATTAAAGGTTGATGGGGTACTTGAGCATGGAGGTATCATATCAGCCTGAAACCTGCTGAATCACTGATGAATGTTGGCATCACTAAGGTGGTGCAATCATAAATCAGGGACCCCATGAGGTTTTGCACCATGGAAGTATTTTTGCGTATTTTTTTTTAAGGATAAATGTCCTCTAGATCTTAACTTTTTCATGAGGAATTAAAAAAATCATTTTCTAAGCTGTTAGGACTGAAACTGATAAAAAATTTTAATTTTTAAGGAGAAAAGCTTTTAATTGGTGTTTAGAAACTGATGGATTTGGTGGACTTGTAGACTGGAAAATAGGAAGTCATAGTGAAGAAAAGCCAAGCTAACTTCACATGGCCTAACGATAGTATGGTCCTCATTATTTAGTGAAAAACTAAACAAAAAATAATGCTGTGTTCATATACTGAATATTAGTGTATCCAAATATTTATAAGTCAGAAATGATTAATAATTAAAAACTGACAGAATAACTGGTCTGCAAACTCTGGCGTCTGTTATCTAGCTGTAACTGTTGTGGTTTTTACTGGATCCTACAACAATCCTTAAATAATCACAGAAAAAATGAATAGGAAGCAGGTTTTTTTTTAAAATAGACAGATCAGGGATGCCTGGGTGGCTCAGTCGGTTAAGCGGCCGACTTCAGCTCAGGTCATGATCTCACGGTCTGTGAGTTCAAGCCCCACATCGGGCTCTGTGCTGACGGCTCATCAGAGCCTGGAGCCTGCTTCAGATTCTGTGTCTCCCTCTGTCTCTGCCCTTCCCCTGCTCACGCTCTGTCTCTATGTCTCTCAAAAATAAATAAACATTAAAAAAAAAAGTTTAAAATGGACAGATCAAAGTCCATTGGGTTACAGAAGTTGGTTACAGAACATTATACTATCCAATAAAGAATAAATGTTTTAGTTTGGTTAAAGAAAAAGTGCCTGTGCTTTCTTCAGATCTGGACAGCAACCTTTTATCATCTCCTATGAGTGGATCTGAAAAGCAGTAATGTGAGTAATTTCAGTTTAACCCTATAAGAATAATTCTTAGAACATACCCTAAAATTTAAAAAAAGCCTATATTTTGTTTAAACACACTTCAGTATGTTCATAATTTAAAACAGGAATTATATGATTTAGAAGAAAGGTGATCGTTGGGTCATATCCTAGACATCATAGTTGTGGAAGTTAGTAATCCCTGGGTTTAAATCCACGCTCTGCCAGTTAATTAAAAGTTACTTACCTCTCTAAACCTCAGTTTCCCCACTTTATAAAAGGAGTTTAATAATAGTACCAACTTCGAAGTGGAAGTTGGAATAAATGACAAAATAATTTAAATAGCCTAGCATAGTGCTTAAGACGTTGTAACACTTAAAAGGGTTAACTATTATAATTAGCCCATATCATTGTAAATGAATTCTAGGTGAATTAAAAATTTAAATATAAAGAAATCAAATATAAAAGAATCCTGTAGAAAACATGGTTATTAGTTGGTGATTTGTGAATGGCAGAGAATATTCTAAATGATGGAAGACCTCCTAAAAAGCATAGTAGTAAAACTTAGGAACATAAAACAGAAAATTCTAAGTGGAAATATAATGAAATGTAACAAATATTTATATCCATAATATTTAATGAACTTTGACATATTAGTATTAAATACCTAGAATAGAAATAAAAAGACATTAATGGAAAATTCCGTAACTCACACATAACCATAAAGAAAAACACAAAAGAAATAGAAAAGGCCAAATAGGATTCGGAAGAGGATTAATATAAAGAAGAAAAGAGAATATTATCTGTGTTCTTACTTGTAGTTGCTAACCATCTTTTAAATCTGATACTCTCTTCCAGACACAGCCACATACCTGTGCACATGAATGCATGCCCACACACACACCTTGCATCCTGTCTACTTTTTACTTGGTTTCCCATTATTCCACGATGATTTTCTTTTTAATTACTTTTATTTTTTAAAGTTTATTTATTTTTAGAGAGAGGGTGGGATATGAGAGTCAGAGAGACAGAGGGAGAGAGAGAATCCCAAGCAGGCTCCAAGCTCAGCATGGAGCCCAAAGTTGGGCTCAATCTCACGAACTGCAAGATCATGACCTGAGCCGAATTCAAGAGTTGTACACTTAACCAACTGAGCCACCCAGGCACCTTTCCATGATCTTATTTTGTTGTCTGAAAACAATCTTTAAAAATAGTTTTGGCTCTGTAGAATATTATCATATTAGTCAGGTTTCTGGATGAAGATTCTTGAAACTCAACCTGAACTAGATTTCAAAAATAGAGAATACAGCTTCATGATTCATGTAACCAAAGCAGAAGAAGAACTCTGTGGAATAGACCTTAGGAATTAGAGAAAGAAGGGACTTCAGTATTATGAAGTCACTCTTTTTGGACTTAACTTTTTGCCAAGTTCAAATTCTTAGTTTTTTTCCTGTGTTAGCAGGGAACATAGATACAAATGATTCTTGTCTAGTAGCCTAGAATGTGTCAATCTAGGGATGAGGTATTAAGGTCTGTTATGAAGAGAGTAGAAGGATACTCTGTGAATGAAGCGATGATTGTCACAATATGAATATCCCATAATTGAGTGATCTTTTCTACATCGATGGACATTTAGGATTTTTTAACATTTGATATTATAGTTAATGCTGATGATGGTTCCAGTGCATGAAGCTTTGTTGAAAATTTTATTGGTTTATTTTTCAGAATGTATTTACTAGAACTGAAATTATTTTGTCTAATCACATGTACATCTTTGAGGCTTTTAATACAAAAATTGGAACCACATCTTTCATGCACTTAACTTACACAAGTTCAACTATGTCTAATCACAAATAGAGACCAGAGAAATTAAGACAGCAATTAAGTGGAGAAAGAGTGAGAGAGAGATACCATACTGACAGTGAGAAGAGTAAAATCTAGTACAATAGCTGGATCCCACCTACCTCAAGCCAGTGACCTTACTCTTGGAAAGGAGCAACATGAACTAGGATTCTCTAGTCATGTGTTATCTTAGTTCTCATTGGCATGCCTCTCATAGTGTGAGATTGTTCCTAGTTGAGTTTCATTCTGGTGATTAAAGTTAGATTTTCTTTTTTTGTACTACATGGATCCTAAACACATGCCAACCACTTTACTACTCCACCAAAAGAAACAGCAATCTGTTCAATACTGGAGGAAAACATGGCTGTTCAATACTGGAGGAAAATCTTACCAATTCTGTATACTATGTTTTTTTTTTTTTATTTGATAATTTAAGTGGTTTCTCGAGGATAATTTTGAGTATGCCTGAGTTTCAACCTCCACACCAGCTTTAAAGCTACCGCCCTAAGTAAGATCAGATTCTGCTATTTTGTGAAAGTATTTTTTAGCAAATGATTTATACCAACTTATTTTCTTGCTGGAAGGTATGCACAAGCATATTTCATTTAATCTATTCTTCTTTTGTCTAAAAGTTCTCTAAAGTTAGCTTGAAAATATCTAATTACTAGAAAAAGAACCAATTAATATAATTAAAATATATAAGAACTGCCAGCCACATTTCATTTTTATGGAATAGAGTAAATGACAACTTGACTTTGCTAAATAAATGGAATATAAAATTGCTAATTTCTTCTCACCTAGAAGCCTAGAACCAAGGTAATCAACAAAGTGGATTGATTTTTTGTAGTAATCAGATATTAAGAAATACTCCAGTATCTTACAGTATTGTGCTAGCATGATTTAAAAACTCTAGAAAAGATCTGTTCTTTAATGTATTGTATTAATGTACCTAAACTTAGTTCATGTCCGTCAAGATCCATCTAGTGTGTTGGAAATTTTAGCATAATTTAATTCCCAAAGTCAAATCTGATTGCATTATTCTTCTTTAAAAATTTAATAAACTTTGGAAAGGTAATTATGTGACATTGCAAACAACTGATGCTTCAGTCCTACGCATATCAATTATATGATGAAAATCCCTTTGTATCAGTATGCCTGCTGTTGAAACACTTTAGCATTCAGTAGCCATTCTTTCTATTTAGTAATGTTAGTTTGCCCTTCTATACAATTCTGTGTAGGGTCCATACTATGATCTTAACATTTAGAGTACAACATTGGGATATCCTTTTCTATTGAAGATGACTCTAATAGGGTAGTTATTTGTGGAGATAAGGTGGGTTTGCTTCAGTATATTCAATGAACTAAAGTAACATAATAATTCATTGTATTTGATACTTTAAGATACTAAAGAGAAATAGGTACTGATTTAATTTTAAAGAAAGGCATACTATTTTTCATTGTGCTCTTGGAAATAACAAATGTTTAACAAAGCACACAGTTCAATAAAGCTGAACTAAATAAAATGACAAAAAATGACTGTTTTACCTTTAAAAGAGAAGAAAACCTTTCCTCCTCTACTGCAGTTTACCTGTTTATCTCCAATTCTGAGCTCCAAATACACCTGCTTTCTCAACAGTCATCCAAATAAGGAAAGTGTATTTTTTCTTTATGGTAAGAGAGTGTGACATTGGGTTAGGACTCCCTGCTAAGTAGAGCTCTGCATTTGATAGATTGATGATACATTAAGAGATGAATATGGGCAGAAGAAAGCCTTTACTGGAGGTAAAATGGATCAACTATTTGGCAAAAAACAAGGGACATGAAGTTTTCTTGTTTAATAGGGAGAACTTGCAAGAATGACTCAATTTCAGGAAGACTTTTTAATGACATCTTGGAAAATAATAAGTGCTGGTAACAGCTAACACAAATATTGAGAGTTTATCAAGTGCCAGAAAGTATTTATATATATATTTTTTTTTTTTACGTTTATTTATTTTTGAGAGACATAGAGACAGAGCATGAGCAGGGGAAGGGCAGAGAGAGAGGGAGACACAGAATCCGAAGCAGGCTCCAGGCTCTGATGAGCCATCAGCACAGAGCCCGATGTGGGGCTCGAACTCACAGACTGTGAGATCGTGACCTGAGCCGAAGTCGGCCGCTTAACCGACTGAGCCACCCAGGCGCCCCAGTATTTATATATTTATGTTAACTCCTTTAATCTTCACAGTAGCCCTCTGAGTTCGATTGTCTTGTTATCTCCATTTTACAGATGAGGAAACTGAGACTTAGTGTACTTAAGCAGATGATACCAATTGCAAGTGGATTTTAACCTAGAGAGACTGAATCCACAGTTCAGTAACCATTGGACACTATATTATTTCAAGAAAAAAAAAAGCTCTAAAGTTTTAAAAGTGAACTTTGATTATTATTGAAGAGGGGGTAAGTTTTTAGAGAAAGGAATATGTATTGTCAGAGCTGTAGTGACCATTGTAAAATACCTTGTTTTGGGAAGAACAGGGGGACATACTGAGTGTTGGGGAAGTTGTTTTGTATTGTATTGAGTGGTTAGGATTTCCTCTGAGCTATTGTATAGATTAAAGATTGAGGAATATAATCTCTAACAGTTTTGTTTTCTGATAGATTTGTGGTTTGACATGAATAGAGAAATGTACTCTTGTAAGAATATAACCTGTTGAAGCAGAAAAATGTCAACTTCTCAATCATCTCTATTGAAAGAATGACTTTGCAGTACCCTGTCCTAAATAATTTTATCTGAAGTCAAGCTGAAAATCAGAGATGTCACCTTCTCACTCCTTAAATTACTACCATAGAGATGGTTGAGTTAACAAAAAATGATTTATCTAGTACCTTTCAAGATTGCCACCTGCTCAGTAATTTATTTTCCTAATATTGCATAAACAAACTTTTATCTTAAAGTATATGCCATTTCTAAAAATCACTTAAACTTTCAGACTTGTAAATATGTGGAAAAATCCACTATTTGTCTCAGTCTTGTAGCTGTGGAACATGCTGTTTGCATGGTTTACATTTTCTTTGAAAATTGTTCATCTGGAAAACCAATGTGGATACTATTAAAAGACTGAGAGAAGAGGAGTTAAGATGGCAGAGCAGCAGGAAATCCTGAGCTTGTCTCGTCCCTGAAACACATCTAGATCAGCACCAAACCATTTTGAACACTTAGGGAATTGATCTGAGGATTAATGCAACAATCTACATAACTTGAGCCACAGAACTTGGCAGGTATGTAGTGCAGAGAGGTGTGGGGGAGAGCAAAGAGGAGGTAGGATAGGGAGCCATTTTCACAGAGAGAGGACAGGGAGAGAAAGAGAAGGGAGAGTGCAGCATATCGGGATTGAGCAAGAAAAGCACTACCCCCGAAAGTAGCTAGAGGGAAAGAGTGAGAAAGAGTGAAAACCCCCACAGGGGACTGAACAAGCAATCTGTTTCCCAAAACCATTGACAGGAAGAAATGAGATGGTTTCAATACCACCAGGATTCTATAAACAGTGGAGCACAGAGTCTGAAGTTTTGGAGCTTTGTGCCTGGAGGTGCTCTGGTGAGGAAGCAGAGCAAATCCTCCAAGGGAATGCAGCAGGATCTCAGGGGTCCATGCGCCACATGGGAAGAAGCAGTTCCCCTGCTTGCATTGCACAGGCAAAGGTCCCAGCAGACCCTGGGGAGCAACCATGTTTGCTGGTATTGGGACAAAGGCACCAGAGTGTGGTGAAACCTAGTGGCCAGCTGTGTGTTCTGATTTGCCATAATCTCTAAACCTCTGCTGCTGAATGATCACACGAACATTTTCTGGGGTAGGCTGGCACCCAGCCATTGTTCAGCAAGACCCTCCCCCAGAGAGTTGGCACAGGTCCAAGCTACAGGGGTCTCTGAAGTGTGGGGTTTTGAAACACAACCCCATCTGAGATAAAAGTCTGGAGGGAGGTGCCACCTGGCAGGCAGACAGTTTGAACATGGACAGGATAGAGGCAGGGAGTGGACAGAGGCCTGAGACAAAGGAAGGGTGGTTGATAATGGTTTGGTGAGAGCGTGAAGTTCCTGCACCAGAGACTAGGGAACTGGGTGAAGCCATTTGCATCTTTTCTACACACGCACATGTGTGTGCACTCGTATGCATGCCACCCTGATCCATTCCAGTAAGCTAAGCAGTGCCATATAGTGGAAAACAGAGCCTTTACACCAAGCCTCACCCAACTGCAAGCACATTCCCTAGAAGACCAGCACAGGTCATTCCAACTGCTTAGTGTATGGACCATAGAAGGCTTCATACTTTCAGTTCTAGAGGATATTGGACGTAACTTCATTTGGGTTCCATTCTGTTTGCTGGTTTATTTATAAATTTTCTTTGCTTCTGTTTTTGCTTAAGTTGTTGTCTTTTTTCTTTATTTTGGATACATAAAGAGAAAAATTTTTATTTTGTTGTACTTTATTTTTTGTTTTAAATTTTTATTTCATTTTCTTCTATACTACATAACTTTTTTAATTTTTAAAAATTTTACTACCTTTTTTTTCTTTTCTTTCCTTTTTTCTCTATTCTATCAAGCTTCTTTCAACAAGAGGACTGAAACACATCTAGGATCTAGCTACCTTTATTTGATTTTTTGTTTTGTTTTTAGTTTTTTAATTTTTACTTTTTTAAAAATATTTTCTTCTTCCAAAATGACAAAATGAAGGAATCCACCCCTAAAGAAAGAACAGGAGGAAATGACAGCCAGGGACTTAATAAATACAGATATAAGTAAGATGTCTGAACTAGAATTTAGTACCATGATAATAAGAACATTGTCTGAGGTTGAAAAAAGCAAAGAAGTCATCAGAGAATCGCTTTCAGGGGAGATGAAAGAAATAAAATCTAGGGGTGCCTGGGTGGCTCAGTCAGTTAAAGCATCCAACTTCGGCTAAGGTCATAATTTCGCAGTTTGTGAGTTCGAACCCCTTCATTGGGCTCTGTGCTTACCACTCGGAGCCTGGAGCCTGCTTAGTATTCTGAGTCTCCCTCTCTCTCTACCCCTTGCCCACTCCCTCTCTCTCTCCCTCCCTCTCTCCCTCTCTCTCTCCCTCCCTCCCTCTCTCTCTCCCTCCCTCTCTCTCTCTCTCTCTCTCAATCAATCAAATAAACATTAAAATTTTTTTAAAAGAAATAAAATCTAGTCAGGCCCAAATTAAAAATGCTGTCGCTGAGATGCGATCTCGAATGAATGGATGGACAAGGATGAATGAAACAGAGTAGCACGTCAGTGATATAGACGATAAAATTATGGATAATAGTGAAGCAGAAAAAAAGAAAGGCAAAAGATCACGATACAAGACTTATATCTTGAGAAAACTCAGTGACTTATTAAAAGGAATAACTTCCAAATCATAGGTTTCCCAGAAGATGAAGAGAGAGAAAAAGGGCCAGAAGGTTTCTCTGAGCAAATTAAAGTGGAGAACTTCCCTACTCTTAGGAAGGACACAGACATCAAAATCCAGTAAGCACAGCAAACTCCTATTAGATTAAACAAAAACTGACAATTTCCAAGGTATGTCATAGGCAAATTCACAGAATAGACAAGGAAAGGGGAGATGTACCAGGTTCACAGCAGATCTGTCCACAGAAACTTGGTAGACCAGAAAGGAGTGGCAGGATATATTCAACGTGCTGAATTGGAAAAATATGCAGCCAGGAATTCTTTATCCAGCAAGGCTGTCATTCAAAAACGAAGGAGAGATAAAGAGTTTCTGACACAAACAAAAACCTAAGGAGCATAACCCAGCCCTGCAAGAAATTTTAAGGGGTACCCTTTGAGTGGAGAAAAGACAAAACAAAAAAGACCAAAAGCAACGAAGACTAGAAAGACCAGAGAACATCACTAGAAACACCAATTCAACAGGCAACACAATGGCACTAAATTTATATCTTTCAATACTCTAAATGTCAGTGGACTAAACGTTCCAACCAAAAGACATAGGGTATCAGAATGGATAAGAAAACAAGACCCATCTATATGCTGATTACAGGAGGCTCAATTTAGACCTGAAAACACCTGCAGATTGAAGGCAAGAGGTTGGGGAACAATCTATCATGCTAGTGGTTGACAAAAAGCTAGAGAAGGCATACTTCTATGAGACGAACTATATTTTAAAACAAAGAGTGTAACAGATGAAGATGGTCATTATATCATCATCATGGTTGTATCCACCAAGAAGATCTAACAAGTTTAAATATTTATGCCCCCAACATAAATATATTTGGGAACACCCAAATATATAAATCAATTAATCACAAACAAAAAGAAACTCATTGATAATAATACCATAATAGTAGGGGACTTCACCCCTATTACATTAATGGACAGATCCTGGAAACAGAAAATAAACAAGGAAACAATGACTTTGAATGACACTGTATTGAATGGACTTAACAGCTATATTGAGAACATGTCATCCTAGAGACTCAATCTCTAAATAGAGACTTAGAAAGAAAAGGGGTTTGGAGAGAGATAGAGCCCAAGAATGTGCACCTGCATATCTCTGCGACCTAAGTACTGGTAATTTCTAGAAACCTAGAAATCAAATCAGTTACAAGTTAGTCCTACACTCACTATGTCGTCTTTATAGTCAGTTTATCCTAGGTTAAATAGGTTTAAATAGCCCATTCTTGCTTTTAGTATAGGAACATCATTAACATTGGCTGCTCAGTCTGTGATATGGCCTCTCTTCTCTATCGTAAACATCTGTCTTCATCAGTGGTACAATTTGACACATTTTTTGAAATGACATCTGAGATGGCTGATAGGGAAAATATGTGAATAGTGGAATAATTATATGAACATTCAGTGTCTCCTCAATTGAATTACCTGAGGAAGAGGGTACAGTGAAAGGAACTCATGACTGAGATATGTATGTGTATACACACACACACACACACACACGGATTTTGCTTAAATATGCCGGGTATGTCTGCTCTTATGCACGCGTATGCATATATTCTAGACCTAAGCATAAGTTTTATGCAGTGATCTGTGTAATTCTTTATAACTCAGAATTGTCTAAAATACAGTGAATGGATAAAGAAGATGGAATATTACTCAGCCATAAAACATAATGAAATCTTGTCATTAGCAACAACAAGGATGGACCTAGAGGGTATAATGCTAAGTGAAATACATTAATCTGAGAAAGACAGATACCATATGATTTCACTCTTAGGTGGCATTTAAGAAACAAATGAACAAAGGAGAAAAGAAACAAAAAATTAGACTCTTTTTTTTAATGTTTATTTTTGATGGAGAGGTGAGAGACAGAGTATGAGCAGGGGAGGGACAGATAGAGGGAGATATGGAATCTGAAGCAGGCTCCAGGATCTGAGCTGTCAGCACATAGCCTAACGCGGGACTCGAACTCACAAACCGCAAGATCATGACCTGAGCCAGAGTCAGATGGTTTACTGACTGAATCCCCCCATACTCCCCAAATTAGACTCTTAAATACAGAGAACGAATTGATGGTTGCCAGGGGGGAGGTGGGTGAGGTGATGGGGGGAATAGTTAAAGGGTATTACAAGTACACTTAACTTGATGAGCACTGAAGAAATGTTAAATCATTACATTATACATGTGAAACTGACATAACAGTGTATGTTAATTATACTTGAATAAAAACAAACAATATGAGATAACTAGTGACAAAAAGACATGGAGGAGCCTTCAGAAAACAAAATACAATGCAAAAAGTTAAAAGATGATTACTTATCAAATGTATATTTTTGCTATTCTTGAAGTCTGAGGATTTTGATTACACATCATTTCGAATTAACTGAGTGGTATTGCTTATTGTTTGATCATGCAAATATGCATACCTAAAGTATGTCTGTTACATAGAAGATCATAATATTGAATAAATCCCTTGATGCATTTTTTCTATATTTAGAAAGACATAGTAGGCTATAGCTTCTCAAGTGCCTTAAATAAGTGATGAATACTAAGCACACAATGTAGATTTTTTAGTATCTCTGATGAAATGTTCATGAAAATATAGCTCAGTTTAGTTGGAATTCTATCCAAGTCTAGTTGTACAAAATTCTGATTTCCATCATCTCGACTACGTTGATTTTGTGCACTTTGATCTTTATTTTGTGTTAAACAAAAGCCAATATGTTGATCTACAAACACATCTGCTGTTTGGGTAGTAATTTTAGAACTGGCTCTTTTTCCAAGCACAGATAGGACACTGAGTGTTGGTACTATGTGCTCCTATCGGCAATTTCTAGTAATAAACCTTATGAAGAATTCCAAGAGCTACGTGAAGGAAATTTCCTTTTTCTTCTTTTTTAAAATGTTTTAATGTTTGTTTATTTTTGAGAGAGAGCACAAGCTGGAGAGGGGCAGAGAGAGAGGGAGACAGAATCTGAAGAAGGCTCCAGGTTCTGAGCTATCACCACAGAAGGCGATGTGGGGCTTGAACCCAAAGGACCACGTGAGCATGACCTGAGCCTAAGTCAGGTGCTTAACAAATGAGGCCACACAAGTGCCTCCTTTTTTAAAAATATTTTTTAATTTTTATTTTCGTGAGAGAGGGAGAGGAAATTCCCTCTGTTCTAATTGAACATTAGTGTACAGAGAGAAACTGTATGAAAAGCAAGTGGTCTTTCTGTTATTTTCTTTATTTGCACAGTGTCAGTATCAATTTTAAACTGTGATTAGGAGTTGAATGACTGGAACCTGGATGTTAAATCGTCAAGTCATTCAAATTCCTGATCAGTGTAACATTGCTTTTAAGATAAAGCTTGTGTAATGTATTGAATTGGTTCTGTTGTTGTTGATGGGAGTCTAATTTGAGACCAGCTATTTCTTTGAGTACAAAGACTGTATATTCATTCGTTGATTTGATACTTGAAGCTGAGAGGTTAGCCTTAAGGAGGGGGAAATGTAAGAATCACAAGTGTCATAGCTAGTGAAAAAGAAAAAAACAGCTCAGAGCCTGGAGCCTGCTTCCGATTCTGTGTCTCCCTCTCTCTCTGCCCTTCCCCTGTTCACACTGTGCCTCTATGTCTCTCAAAAATAAACATTAAAAAAAATTAAAAAAAAAAAAGATGCAACGTTAAATGAGGTCATTGAGTGTGAAGTGAAATACCAGAGAGACCCATTTCTTAATACCTGATAGGAAAAGCAATGACACTATAAGAATTTGAATTGAATCATAGTCTGTATTTATATTATATAGATAGATTTAGGGAAAAAATAAAAATGAGATTTAGTTCAGCATAAGAAATGTTCTAGTTACTTCTGCATTACATGTAGCATAGAATGTTATTTCTGTTTCATTCTACTGACTATTTGAGCTAAAGGGCATCTCAGATTCCAGAGGAGTGGAGAAATAGATTCCAGTTCTCACTGGAATAATACGTGTATGTACGGAAAGGATGAAATCAATTAGCCATATTAGAGATAGCTCTCCAAGAAGTAGATACTTAATGATACTTGGATACATTGAATATCAATATCAGGAGAACAAGTAAGGAAATATTGCAGTTAATTTACATGTAAAGTATTGCTTCCTTATGCCCATCATTAAAGTAATACATACACACTGTGTTTTACTATTTCATGAAACATAGTGTTACACAGTGAGTATATCCTGTTGTGTTTCAGGCTGATGAAGTAGTTGTTATTTTGGGGATACTTTCCAGTTTGAAGTTCTTGGATATAGGTGGGCATTAGGAAGAGTTCCGTGTTACTCTTGCATCACTTTGTTGCAATGTGATCTTAAGTCTCAAATGATATAACTTTGAAAAATATTACTAGATTATATAACTTTAAATGTTTCAAGCAGAAATTGTACTAAACCTAGACTTTGCAAAGATCATCGTGTTAGCCAGCAGTGTGGCACACTTGGGACTCGAATCTAGGTCTCTCTCTTGGCAAGTTACTGCTCTTCCTATTACTGAATACATCTACACTCCTTTGCAAAAGTCTGTGCTCTAAGTTACCATCTGGTAATCCATGTAGAAAGGCTGTCCTCACCAAAGGGGGAATAAGAGCTTGTTATTTCATTATATTTTCAATGTTTTGGGGTCTCTAGAGAAGTGAAAATGCTTAGTCAACTTGACAAAGAGTATAGTGTGAGTAATGTAAGTATAAATGGTGAGCCGGGGAGAATATAGTTTTGATGGACTTTGAAGCTTAAACAATTTTGACCCCCCCTTTGTATGATAAAAGGATGCAAAATTACAACTACAGAATTAAGTGCAAGGCTTTAAAAAAGAGGCCTGTGTATTTTAAGGGTCCTCAAGCTTAACCTTCATCAGCCTCTGGTGGTTAGTCAATTAGTTTAATTGAAATAATAGAATTTTGTTTGGCCTTTTAGAAGAACATGTTGTCTCTGTGGATAAAGTGTTGTTGTTGGTAAGCACAACTGAAGGAAGATTATTTCTCTGGAGTTAGTGATTTCCTCTGACATTTACGATGGATTTTAAATGCAATCTTGCTTACCAATATGAAGGACATTGAGGCAGTGCTTTGTAGTTCTAAGTATTATGGCACTTGGTCACAGTGATTTAGACATGTGGCCTTGCTTTTTAAAAACCTCCAGCGACCAGCATTTAGGTAGGAAGCAGTGCTGTTGATCTTTGGAAGCTAAAGACTTATATGAATGATGCATTAAATTGGCATGTTAAATATTGTGTAACTTTTGAAAGTCATCTAATTGTACAATATTCCACCTTGGTTTATCCATTTACTACATGAGGATAAGTCAAAATACCATCTGATATGTCTTGAAAAATGAGTTGATATTAGCTCAGTTGAAGTGTTCAGAAAAATGATGCATGTACAAGATAGTATTTTCCAGGCAGTGTCAGGTGTTAATATGCTACACATGGAGCGCATGATAGGCACAGAGGAAATAAGGATAATATTTTACATTAAAGAGTGTTTTGAGATAGGCAGGGCCGTTATTATGTTTCCTATTCTTGTAGAGAAAATCACTTGCAGGTTATAAACTTATTTCCCTAAAGTAACATAGCTGGAATTCAAGCCCAGCATTAGGACACAAAGGGCATCAGGCTTTTCATTATGCCATTCTGTCTCTTAGAGGCCAAAGGAAGTTGATACCATCCCCACTGCCCTTCCCCACCTGGAAACAATTGCATTCCCAAGGTCTTGTAATTTAGCTTTTTGTTATGACTGCTTTTCTCCAAGTTGTTTAATTAGAATCTGCAGATTTTGGCAGGAAAATAGTCAACCCAGCATATTTCTAACAAGCAATGTATTTAGGGGAGGAAGTCAAAGTGAGCAAATAGAAGAGAAGGAATGGATGATAGTCGCTGCTAGAATGTATTAGTTGCAGACAAAGTTCAGTGGGAGTGTCAGTCACTATGAATTACATTTTTAAGTGAAGTGGCCTGAAAAACAAGAATGGGATGGAACAAGGCACGTACATCATAGTACAGAATATTTGGAATTCTCCCAAAGCTGTCATTTTTTAATGGAGGAACTTTTAGGAGAAGAGGCCGGGCCTGTGTTGATAGAATCATCTTGAGAAAAGTCCTATTCCGACTTGATGTTTTGAAAGGTTTTTCTATTAGGTAGGTAAGATTTTAAAAGTAATAGTTGATATATATCACATTTTAAAGTACTCTAATCTTGATCCATCATTATTCATGATAATACTATTAAGTATCCTCAGTGGTTGAATGTGGGTGATGAAACATGTTTAGCTGTTAGTACTGTTACAGAAGATAAATATTAAATACTAGGTGACTGTGTGAAAAAACACTGGTTTTAGGGTATACTGACAACCATGGATTAAGAGGGTTTTCTACCCCTTGAAGCACTTCATTATTGGTAGATGAAGAACAGAGACATGAAGAAGTCTACTGAGCAATGTCCTCAACAGGGAAGGTGAGATACTGTTATTTGGGATGATAAGATCAGTGTGGTTTTTCACCATGTTGCCAGGTAAAACTTTTCAGGTACGTATTTTGTCTAGTAAATAGTCGATGCCATGGTTCTCTGCATGATGTTGATGAGAAACTATTTTTGATCTATTTTTCTTAAAGCCCATAGGTTTCTCAAAATTAAGTTTCTGCTGGCGTGATTGCAATAATATCTACTGGAGTTTAAAATTGTGCCTACTTTTTCAAGAACAAGTTGTAAATCCTGTTAAATTGCAGTGTCAAACCCATGGCTTACATTGAAGCTAACAGAGAGGAAGCAGTAGACTAGCTTCCAGGCAGGCAATGTGAGAGTATTTAGACCCCATCATGCCGGAAAGCATTTTTCTTAAGTGCAAACATTGGGTATATTACCCAGGGAGTTAAAACACAGGCAGCTAAAGGGAACTGGATCTTTTCAATCTGTCAAATTATATGCATCTGCTTCTTAATCATTATCATGAAACTGTTCTGTGGGACTACTTGAACCAAGTTAGCTTTCAATTAGCATGCCATTATATTGGCAGGTCTAAACTATTAGAAAAAAATACTGTTCTGGCGTGGACATCATATACGCGAACAATTTATTGGTGCAGTTTCATGGTCTAACAGTACTACAATCTGTTAAACTCTTAAAACACTTGCCTCTCTATTTTCTCATACACTCACTTGGAAACAACTCCAAAATGAGTTAAATCCAGCTATCCACCTGCTCCCTGCCTTCACTCATGTTGTTGAGCATTACTGAAATAAATCAGTACTACCTTTTTGGACTTTATCTCGGTGATCACATATCCCCAGTGGACATGCAACCTTGCTATGTAACCTTCCTCTTTCTCTAGGACATTCATTCACTTTACCTTGCTCTGAGATACTGTTTTGTCTCCCCTCTCTTTAAACTTTTTGCCTTCTTTCCACACCTTTCACATTTCACAACTCACCTTGCTTCGTTAGTTTTTTTTTTTTTTTATATGATGCATTGGAGTAGAACACATTCACATTTTATCACTAAACTTACTAGCATACTCTTCCCTCCATTTAGAGTAGTCAAAATCTGCCTGCTACTATCTGAAGTCAACCTCAACATTTATATTTTCAAATACTCTCTCAAAGACTTCTCCTTCAGTTGTCAACTCACCTACATCACCAATTTATCTCTTGATATAGGATCAGTCCCAAGAGCCTACAAATAGAGCTTCTATTCACAGGTCTTACTGAAAACATTCCCTTGAGCTATGGCTTCTTGACTTCACAGAAAAGCTCCTGTTAAGAATTTTTTGTATTCCATGTATTTGCTATCTTACCTTCCATTCTCTCCCTAGTCAAAGCTAATGAGGTTTTTATTCCTGTAAAATGGCTATGTTAAGGTTACTAATAAATGCTATCTTACAAAATCCAGTGGTCAGTTCTCATTTTTACCTGATCTCTTTGCATAGTTTGACCCACTTGGCTACAACTGTCATATCAAAATAATTTTCCTGGTTGTCATCCCACCTAATTAATTCCTACTTTCCTTTGCTGATTCCTATTTTTCTGTTTGGCATTATGTTTCTGTTTTTTTGTTTTTTTTTTCCAGAGAAAGAGAGTGAGCGAGAGTGACAGAGCAGGCAGGAGTGAGCAAGCAGGGGAGGGGCAGAGGGAAAGGAAGAGAGAATCTTAAGCAGGTTCCAAACCTAGCACAGAGCCTGACTCCGGATTATATCTCACTGCCATGAGATTATGACCTGAGCCAAAATCAAGAGTTGGATACTTAACCAACTGAGCCACCCAGGTGCCCCTGGCATTATGTTACAGTTTGAAGGCCTCAGTCATGAGCTGTCTTTCTAACTCCCTTCCATAGTTGACCACATTTGGTTCTTTTAAAAGAAAATCTGTATAAAATCATTGACTCCTAAATGTGTATTTGCAGATCAGATTTCTCTCATATCCTTCCCATCTTTATTAATTATCTATTGCTACATAAAAATATTACCCAGAAGTTAATGTGTTAAAATGAAACACGTATCTTCTCATGGTTTCTGTGGATTAGGAATCTTGACATGGCTTAGATGGGTCTTTTGACTCAGGTCACTCACAAGGCTGCAGTCAAGATTTTGGCTGGGGCAGCAATCATCTCAGGGTTCAATTGAGAAAAGGTCTGTTTCCAAGCTCACTCCATGGTAGTTGGCAGGATTCAATTCCTTAAAAGTTGTTGGACCAAGTTTTCCTCTGGCCTTTTGCCAGGGGCCACCCTCAGTTTCTTGCCACGTGGTCTTTTCAATAGGGCATCTGGCTTCATCAGAGTGAGTAGTGAGGGAGTGCCAGTGAAATAGAAATCAGTATTTTGTAATTGAATCTCAGAAGTGACTTCGCATCACTTTTGCCTTATTACCCATTTCATTAGGTCCATCCCACACTCAAAGGAAGAGGATCACACAAGGTCATGACTAACAAGAGGCAGGGATTATTACAGGCCTACAACAGTAATATATCAAATTAACATGCCTATGATATAGGCATCTCACACTTAAAGTATCCAAAATGGATCATGGCTTCTTAACTTCCCGAACTTGGTATTCCTCTAGCAGTCTTCTCCTTTAATGGTAGTACAGTATACCTCTACTTTCTGGCCAGACCTGGGATTGATCTTTGAATTCATTGTAACTCACGGACACACCCAATATATATGACACTTGTTGGTATTATTTTCCAAATTGTCCATCAATTCTGATGATTTTGCAACATTTCATTTTTTAAAATGTAGTCTAAACCAGTGTCAGTGCTTGTCTGAACTACTATGTTAGCCTCCAACCTAATGAGTATCCTTTTTTCCTATTTTTGTTCCATTATGGTCCATTCTTCACATGGTAGTCAAGGTAAGCTGTTAAATAAAGTATATTATCTTACTAGTACCAGTATTAGTTCCCCATGACCACATCAAGAAAATTCTCACTGGGGTGCCTGAGTGGCTCAGTCAGTTAAGCATCTGACTTAGCCTCAGGTCATGAACTCGTGGTTCATGAGTTCGAGCCCCTCCTCGTTGGGCTCTGTGCTGACAGCTCGGAGCCTGGAGCCTGCTTCGGATTCTGTGTCTCACTCTCTATCTCTTCCTTCCCTGCCCATACTCTGTCCCTGTTTCTCTCTTTCAAAAATAAATAAACATTAAAAACTCTTAAAAGTTATCACAAACTGGGTGGCTAAAAACAATAGATAGGTATTCTCTCCCAGTTCTAGCAGCTAGAAGTCCAAAATCAAGGTGCCTGCAGGCCTATGCTTTATCTGAAGGCTATAGGAGATGATCCTTCCTTGTCTCTTTCTAGATTCATGTAGTTATCAGCAGTACTTGGCTTTGCATGGCTTATAGATGCATCACTCAGATCTCTTCCTCCACTGTTAAATGGCCTTCCTCCCTGTGAGTGCTTGTGTGTCTGTCCTTATAATGATATCAGTAATTGGATTTAAGGTCTACCCTAATCAAGCATGGTGTCATCTAAAGTTGGTTACATCCACAAAGACTCTGTTCCCAAATAATATATAAGTTTGCAGGATTAGTACTTCAACATTCTTTTGGGTAATACTGTTCAACCCCAAATAGTCCTTTACAAACTCTGGGTGACTTTTCAGTCCAAATAAAATAAAATACAAGTTCTTCCATTTATTAACCTCTTCTTCATGTCTTACCTAGTTCCCATCTCCCCTTTGTCTAGTCTGCTCCAACCATGTTGACTTTCTTTCTGTTGTGCAACTTGTTAAGAACTTGTTGTGCTCTCATGGCTTTTGCATATGCTCATACTTTTCCTGAGATGTATTTTCCCCATATTCACACGTGACTGCTTCTTTCTCACGATTTAAATCCCAAATGATAGGCAAGACCTTAGGGAAATTATAATATTAACTTCTTTTTCTTTAGGTGTATTTATTTATTTTGAGAGAGAGAGAGAGAGAGAGGGAGAGAATGTGTGTGTGTGTTGCAAGCAGGGAAGGTGCAGAGAAAGAAGGAGAGAGAAGGTCCCAAGCAGGCTCCATGCTGTGAGCTCAGAGCCTGACATGGGGCTCAAACTCACCAACTGGGAGATCATGACCTGAGCCGAAATCAAGTGTTGGACACTTAACTGATTGAGCCACACAGGAGCCCCTAAAACAGTAACTTCTATAACAGATCATTCAATTTCCTGTAGTATTTTTAAATTTTTCTCACATTTATCATTAAATAAAATAGATTACTTGTTTGCTTATGTTTTGCCTGGCAAGAATGTAAGCTTGATAAAGGAAGGGTTTTGATCTGTCTTGTTTCCTATCATGTCTTCATTACTTCAGTATCTAGGATAGTGGATGGCATATGTTGATCAATGAGTTTATATATACATTAAAACCTCAGAGAGCAAGATGATATACAGAATTGCTAAATAGATTCTGGAAAGTAGTCAATATCAAATGCCGATTTACCTCTTATCTTCTGAACTTGTGGAAAAGTAGTGTTTCTAGACATGGTGAAGAACAGTCAGTCTTAAGATAATGATTCTTAGAAGAACCCCAAGCAAGGTAAGCTGTTTGCTAAGTGCTGAGAAGTTAAGAAGTAACCAGATCTGAAAGGCATAAAAAAATCTATAGTCTCTTTGAGGAGGTAGTGTAACTCCTGCGATGGAGAAGTAGGATTGTCAGATAGTGAAAACCTTTGAGTAGAGTGATTGTAGCAAGTACTTAGTCGAAAGCCACATAAATACCACATGGGTAAAATTTCACTCCATGCGGGGATTCTGTAAGCACACACTGTTCAAAGAAATAGTAGCACTGCCTACAGGTGGATAACTGAATATAGATCCTGTGTGTTTTTATTTGTGGATACATTTGCATCAGAGTTCTCAGAACTAACTCCATTTTCCTTATTTTTGGATATTGAAAATATCGTCAGTAGAAGACATGGAAACTAATTTTCTAGTTCTGTGACCTTGGGAAAGGTGCTTTATATATAGGCAAAAGTAGCATCTATGTGATTGAAAATTTGTAAGGATTAACAAAATAGTCTATGTAAAGTACTTAGATACATGCATGGCATAATAAGTGTTCAACGAAGGTTAACAGTTGTTTTTGATAAACACCGAAAACAGAAATTGCAAAATCAGATATGAATGTATAAATAATTATTACCATTATCTACAAATGCTAGTGATAAACTAGAATACTTCTTTTATGTTTCTGGCTTCTGTGTTGTACTACCTTTCTGTTACAGCTATACAGCTAATCACAAGATTTGTGGCACAAAGTAACACAATTTGTTGTCTTTAATTTTTGAAGATGAAAAGTATGAAATATGATTTATGGGGCTATAATCAGGATGTCTTACAGGGCTGGGTCTTGTGGGGGCTCCAGGACAGAATCTGTTCCTTTAAGCTTCTGGCTTCCAGTGGTTGCTGACATTTCTTGGCGGGTGGCTTCTTCACCCCAATCTCCACTTCTCTATTACATGACCTTCTCCCTAGCTTTAATATTCTTGTCACCCTCTTACAAGGACCCTTGTGATTATATTGGACCAACTTACGAATCTAGGGTAATCTCCCCATGTTAGGATCCTTAAATAAATGACATGTGCAAAACCACTTTTCATATTTAAGGTAACATATTCAATGAATCAGGGAATTAGGACTTGGACATCTTTAGGGGCAATTATTTTGTCTTTCACAAATGCCTTCGTGGTCTCTCAATTTTAACAGTTATTATTTATTTATTTATTTATTTTTAATTTTTTTTAATGTTTTTACTTTATTTTTGAGAGACATAGAGCGAGCAAGGGAAGGGCAGAGAGAGAGGGAGACACAGAATCTGAAGCAGGCTCCAGGCTCCGAGCCGTCAGCACAGAGCCCGATGCGGGGCTCGAACTCACAGACCGTGAGATCATGACCCGAGCTGAAGTCGGCTGCTTAACTGGCTGAGCCACCCAGGCGCCCCTTAACAGTTATTTTTTAATTGGTACAAAGCTTTACCATTTTTTCCCCTTGATGAGAATTCTAATGACCCATTGGCACATAAGACAAATGCTTATATTTCTTTTTGTGGCAACTTCAGTGGTCATGTTGTCACTGAGTAGTACCTAGGGGTGACTGCCAAGCACCTTTATAAAAAGGTAACTAAAAGTACTTTGTTCTGTGGCCTCAGGATGTATCTGTCTGACAGAACTTATTATTCTAACTACTCATATGAACTTATGATATGGAGGTACTAGCCATGCTATAGATCATTTGGCCGTGTTGGGAGACATTTTTTTCTTTTTTTGCTTGTGACAACTTGGGAAAGGTACTACTAGCATCTAGTACAGACCATGAATGCTTCCACAAATCCTACAGTGCTAAGGACAGCCCCCAAAATGAAGAATTATCTGGCCCGAACTGTTAATCTGTTAATAGCAGTGGGGTTGAGAGACCCTGCCATAGGGAACTCTAAAAAATACCATTACTTAGGTGTTTGCTTTCCAAAATGTGGTCCATGTATCGTCACCTCTGGGCTTATCCAGGGTATCATTCTATTTGAAAGTTTGCCCCAGTGTTCCCAAGATGGAGCAGAGGTTGAAGGACACTAGCTTAGCTTTTCTCCCAGTACTGTAGTCTTCTCACAAATTGTTAGGGATGTGGGTACGTTGAGCTTATCTGGAAAAATAAAACTGTAAAAGCCTTTTTTGGCACATATAACAAACATCAAAGAAGGAGTTCTGATTAACATAAAGCCATGTTTTCTTGAGAGTTGCCGTAAGTTTCTTCAATATGTTGGATTTTCTAGTCCATTTTGGATTATCACACACCGAAATGTGATAGGGTCAGATTTACCCAGCTATCCATTAAATATATTGGCAGGAAAATCTCACAAAGGGGGGGCAAATCCACTCAGCTAGGATCATGTTTGCAGCCCATAAGAGTGACGATGGAATATATTTGCCTTTCATCTCTAGTTTTGTCACTTACGTCATCCAATCTGCTGTCTTTGGAACCCAAAAAATTTCTTTGGTATGAACTTCACAGCTGAATTACAGTTGAGGACATGATGAGTATGAAAGGTGTAAGAAAGGTGAATTAGAAAAATGGCAGATGGAAACTGTGGAGTGTTTTTATTTATGCTCCCTATTCTCGTGCACAGTGCATTTTCCATTTTAGCTAGTCAGGTTCATCCATTCACTGGATTTTCTCCTGTCACCAAATAAGTATGAGTTGTATTGAATTTTACAGAAATGTCTGGCAGCATATGGAATATTTCCATTGGCCAAATAATTCCCAGTAAAATCAATCTGGAATTACTATATAGAGTTAATTCACCTACGGCTATAGTTGTCAACATAGCCCTGTAAATGTTCGGTGACTTATAACGATAAAGGGTGATAAACCCCCAACTAAGCATCAGTGTTTGATGCTAAATACATCATTGTATTTGATTTTCACAGTAATCCTTTGAGGTGGGGGGTGTTCCCCTGCCCAGTTTACAGATGAGAGGACAGAGGTATAAAGATATTAAGTATTAATTTGTCTACATCTGCACAGTTGGTAAGAAGTTGAGCTGGACTTCAATTAGAGGCATTTTTATTTGAGTTGTATGCACTCAGTCACCTTCATTGTGTATCTCTTTAGGTCTCTGTTGGCAGACCATCAGCTAGCACCAGGGATTTTCTAAGCTAGAGCTGGTTTTACTATGTTTGGACTTTGCAAGGGATGATTGTATACTTTTCAAATGACCTTGGTATTGAAACCTTTTTCTAAGAAGCTGCATCCCAGCCACCATTCCTCTCAGAGTGGTTCCTCTGCCTTTCCAAAGCTGAGAAAAAGGCCTACTGTCTCAAAATACACTTAGTTCTTGTTGACGTTAATGTTATAGAAATAGACTTTTACTATGCATCTTTGTAATTCCACTGGTTTTTTATTTAAGTGCCTTGGAGGTGTCTTTATATTGTTGTTCACATGGTTTCTGATTAAAACACCGTGATACTAAGCACTGCCTAGAATACAAAATCTAACCAGAGGTAGCTTATTGTAATTTCTTCCTTTCAACTTAAAAAAAAAAACTTTGGTTATATTTAAGTATTCATTGATTAATTATAGTAAATCAGTGTAGTTCTCAAGTATAATTTTCAAAAACTTATGAGTCATAAAGGTCTAAAATGAGCACTATCAAAGTTTCATGTAATTGACTAATTAATGAAGAAACTGGAAGACATGTTAGACCTGGTTTAGAGGAGATGTCAAAGCACCACAAATCTATATGCAGTAAAAGAATTTTGAAATGGATTTGCCACGACTGATCTATACATAGGGCAGTTATCTTTTCAGGATTGTGGAATAATATACCTAAAGACAGAGGTGCACAGATAGGTAAGGTAGTCCCCAGAAGCTCCAACTTTCCATCAAATGATTATCTATTAGTCTTTATTGTTTTTTCCAGGATCTCAAATATGTCATTAATGTACTATCCTGTGGCTCCATCAACAGTATACATTTTATTCCTTCAATTATCCACTATGTACTTATGGTCTCTTATCTGCTTGGAACAATTTAATAGGTATTATAAACAGACCAGGAAATGTGTAGGTTTGTGTGTATGTGTCTGTGTCTATTTGTTCCGAATCTATTTTAATTTGTTTCTGATTGCTATCCTAGTCTTTATATTAGTGACCCATTAAAGTGGATCTTATGACTGAGAATACTGAAAATTATTTTAATGTAAAAATATTTAGAACAATGTAGTTTATCTAGATGACTCTTGGATTGAGACATGTATATTGTTTTGACTTAGAGAATTAAAATAATAGTAAACAACGTGAGATCATTTGATTCTGCAAAAGCTTTTCTTTTTTGTTAATTTTCTAGTTTATTCAGGTATAAATGACAAATACAATTGGTATATATTTAAGGTGTGTACCACTTGATTAAAAAATTTTTTTATGTTTTATTTTTGAGAGAGAAACAGAGTGTGAGTTGGGGGAGGGGCAGAGAGAGAGAGAGACACAGAATCCGAAGCAGGCTCCAGGCTCTGAGCTGGCAGCACAGAGCCCAAACTAATCGTGAGATCATGACCTGAACTGAAGCTGGACGCTTAACCAACTGAGACACCCAGGTGCCCCAGCACTTGATTTTTTGATACACAGAAACATTGCCAAAAGATGACCACAAACAAGTTAATTCTAATATCCATCACCTCACATACTATCATTTTTTTGTGTCATAACAGTATTATTAACAGTGGTCACCATACCGTACGTTAAATCATTAGATCGCATTGATCCTGTGTCACTGAACCTCTGTACCCTTTGATCAATATCTATCATTTTCCCTGCCCTCAGCCTCTGGCAATCACTATGCTATTTTCTACTTTCTAGGAGTTTGACTTTGTCAGATTCCATGCATAAGTGAGATCATACAGCATTTGCCTTCCTGTGCCTGGCTTATTTCATTTAACATAATACCCTAAGGGTCATCCATGTTGTTGCAAATTAAAATATTTTCTTCCTTTTTTGAGGCTGAATGATAATCCGTTATGTGTATATATCTCACGTTTCTTCATCCATTCATCTATTGATGGACCTTAAAACCTTTTCTAAGGAAATTTTAAAGTAATAAAAAAGTGTATTTTTATGGAAAGCAGTATATATTCATTTTTTAAAAAAACTGGGAAATATATAGTAATATGGAGGAAACCTGTAACTCAGTATAATTACTTATGACAGCAAAGGTCATATGATGTGAGGCAGTTTTTCTGGTCACTTTTCTATCTATATTCATATTACTTATCATAAGAGCCGTGGTCTTTACCGCATTGTATTCTGCTCTCATCTCTTAGCACTTATTGTGACTATTTTTCCAAGTGATTAACTTCTAAAATATTTGTGAAGACTGAATAATATTTTATCTTATAGATACTCTCTACAATTTATTTCATTGTCCTACTTAATAATTAGATACTTGAATAATAGTTTATTAACTATCTCTTTACATAAATCTCCATCTGGATTTATGAGTATTTAAGGGTGATATATTAGTTACCAATCACTACATGACAAATTACTACAAATTTGTGTCATAAAATGGTACAAATGTATTACCACACGACATCTGTGGGTTAGGAGTATAAGTACAGATTAGCTGGATTGTCTGCTTGGAGTCTCACAAGGCTAAAATCAAAGTATCAGATAGACAGAACTCTCATCTGAGACCTGGAGGTCCTCCTCCAAGTTGATGTGGTTGTTGGCATAATTCAATTCATTGTGGTTGTAGGATTGAGACCCTCAGCATCTAGAAGCTGCAAACCATTCCATGACATGTGGTTCTCTCCACAACATGGCAGTTTGTTCTTCAAGTCCAGTAGGAGAGCATCTCTGCTGATTTTTAAGACATCTTCTTTGACCTGTAGACCTTCTTTTAAAGGGCCACCTGATTAGGCTAGGCCCTCTGAGAGTAGTCTCTGTTTTGATTAACTTATACAACTATAAAGCATCTTCTCTTCTGCTATATAACATAACCTAACCATGGGAGTGATAACCTATCATATTTGTAGTCCTCACCCATATTCACTGGGGTATGGGCTTCTACAGGGTGTGAACACCACGGGTGGGAGTCTTGGGGGTCATGTCAGATTTTTACTACCATAGACTGATTTTATTTCTCTCTTGAGTGATAAATACTTCCTTTGTCATATGTTGTCGTTCTATATTCTGGTATCTGGTGTAGTGTTGTATGTGTATCTTTCATTGATAAGTCCATCAATTTTTGTGGCTGTACCAATTAACTAGTCTAGACTTAAAATGCATTTTGGTAATTTGCAGGCAAGTCCTACTTAATTCTTCTTTTCCAAGTTTCTCTGGTTTATTCTTCCAGTCAAAATTTAGACTTAATTATTCAAGAAACCAAATAAAAATTCCATTTGAATTTTGACTAGAAGTGAAAAATATCAGTTTAGAAAAATTTGACATTTTTTGTCTGTATTGACAAAGTGATTCACATTTCCATCTTGAAACACATGATTTTTTCATAGTTTATAATGGAATAAAGTTTTTTAATTTTTTATAACCATAACCTATAAATAATGAAAATTTTGGGTTTGCCTTATGCTAATATTTATATTTATAGCTATTATTCTTCCTGGTTCATTTCACTGCTTAGAAGTTCTAGAAAAAAAGCAATAAGCCCTTTCTGTACAGGATCCTTCTACAAGTTTTCAGGCCCACTGAGTGCCACTCAGCAGGTGGGCCAGCTATTCCTCAGTAACTGCAGCCACTCCTCTGGTTTGTTGGTTTGCAGAACATTCCATAGCATTTTATGTCAGATTGCTCCACAGCAGACTACTCTGTGTATAAGTCTCAGGACAATATTAAAGTAAGGAATTCATGCATTTTGGACAGCATTGTGTGCCTGTTGACTATTCTTATCACTTTGTAGGAGAATCTCTGAGGAACCATGTAACAGAAGATCTTATTGACATCTTGGCCTTTTAGCCAGATTATGAATTAACTTCTGGAGGTCATTACAGATCTTAGTTAAAAGGTCTGGAACCTTAAACTTCTCTTGCCAGCTGGGCGCTATAGGAATGAATGATCTTCAGGTTAGGATTGTGTTAAAAAACAAAAACCAAAACTGTGTTTGGGCCATTTCGTAAAAAAATTTTCTAGTGACTTAAAACTTACTTTTGTTGTTCTATATATAAGCACCTTCCTACTCCGCAACCCATATTGAATAGATTGTGAGGTATATAGTTTTATTTTCATTAGTGGTTTTTCAAATGCATACTAGACTATTTTTTTTTTCTCTTCTGCCTGCAATCTCCTGCCCATCACTTTTTAAAACCTTTCTAACTTGGTCCAAAATTAGCTCAAAATACCCCCTCATCTGAGAATGTTTTCATGACTTCTCCCGGCAGCACTGAGCTCTTTCCATAGAATTGAGAATTCTTCTAACATCTATCCCTTTGGTATAATCTTTGATTTTTCAGGTCTCTCGTCCATGTTATCTTTTGCTACAGTTACCATTTCCTAACGAGTTGGTATTTTTAATACTTAAAACAGTATCTGAAACATGGTAGACACTCAAAAAATTTTACATAATGGTATAGATGTCTTCATAAATTCTAAGTGATTTTACTCAAGATAGTTGTCAGGTTCATGATGGAGGGAGCAAGTTTCATTGGGGCTAATTTTCAATATTTTGCTTTTTTTTTTTTTTTTTTGCTAACTTTTAGTTGGCATGGCCTTTAAGAACAACCGATATCATCTCCATAGGGAATCTTTACCACAACTTTAACATTCATTACTTTATGTAAATTGTGGCTGGTAAAATACTTTGCGCCATGCACAAATGGGTACTTTACATTTTTTTATTTTGTTTAAAAAATTGAAATTAATTTTAACTAATAGGTACTTTTAATTTTTTGAGAGAGAGAGAGAGTGTGTGTGTGAGCATGAATAGGATAGGGACAGAGGGAGGGAGAGAATCCCAAGCAGGCTCCAGACTCAGCACAGAGCCTGACACAGGGCTTGATCTCCCATCTATGAGATGATGACCTGAGCTGAAATCAAGAGTTGAACGCTTAACCCACTGAGCCACCCCAGTGCCCCTAAATGTTTTTTGTTATTAGAGTAGAAATGGTATACTTGTGAGTTCGGTAAGGTGAAAATAAATATAAATATAAATCAAATATAATAGACCATTTTGAGCATAAATAATTTTTATATAACAGCCAGGAATGGAGAGAATGGAGACATACAGAAAGAGCATTTTAAAATCTCTGTAGTGAAATGTCATTATTAAACACTGTGATAGACACCATAAAGACAATTACTTAAAGGTTGTAGAACTTGAAAATGGATGTTTACTCCCTTACAATGTTGGGAATAATAGGTCAAAAATGAAATAAACAAAAAGGAAATAAACCTTTCACTAAACTTATGTCTATGTTTTGTAGATGAAAAACTTAAGGAGCTGAAGTTGCTTGCCTAACCTAACATATAGTGAGACTCTTAATCCTCTTGATTCTCATTCTAAAACCAGTTCTCTGTTTTATGATGTAAGTAGGATAAAACAAACCAGTACTACTTTGTTCAATTTTATTTCCAATCTTTGTATTCATCCATGTATATTTTCTTTCCTTCTGCCTTTAAAGGGTTGTTCTTCAAGGCCATGCCAACTAAAAGTTAGCAAAAAAAAAAAAAAAAAAAAAGCAAAGTATTGAAAATTAGCCCCAATGAAACTTGTTTCCTCTATCATGAACCTATGACAACTATCTTGAGTAAAATCACTTAGAATTTATGAAGACATCTATACCATTATGTAGAGTTTTTTGAGTGCCTACCATGCCTCTAAAGGGTGTCTCAACTTTCCCATATTAGTATATCTTCCTTTCTCCATTGACTTCCTTCTTCTAGCTTGTCTCTTTGCCTTGGTTTACATGTAAGTTCTGATTTTCCCCATTCTCAACTATAGTTAAGCCTCAGCTTCTCTACTCTGAACTATGGGTTTCACATCTTTCTGTTTAGGAACAAGCAGATAAAGCTTATTTTACTCATTAACTATTCTAATTATGTCTCCATTTGTTTAATTAAAAGAGTAGCCAGTATGACTAGAAGTATCTTAAATCTAAAGCTAGTTTTGTCTCTTTTTACCCTTACAATACATAAACTCTGCTGATTTTATCTTTAAATATACTTGGTTGTTTCATTGACCTGACTCCTTGCCCGGTTTTCTCCCTTTACCTGTCCCACGAATATTTGTAGGCTCCAAAGGTGAAAATGTAAACCTTCTTCTCTTTGTTTTCTATGCTTTCTTCCCGTTTGTCCTAATCCATGTCTTTAACTTCAGCTAAAATTACGGTATTGTTATCCTTCATTTTTACACTGAGTTTCTGGCTAATATTTTTAAGTAACTACAAGAAAATTCTAGTAGGAGAGTCCATAGGCTGTTTAAAATCTGCATGCCTTAAATATAATTTCATATCCCTCTCCATCCTCATTGCCCAAAATGTCTTCTCTATTTCTGTATGTTGGTAAATAGGATCATGATGGATCTAGGTGCTCAAAGTATATGCCTCAGATCCACTTTCAAAGCTTGCTTTCAATGCCACTTCGTTTAATATCCCCTAACTCACTTTATTCCCAAATATATTCTGTCCTTTCAGTATTCACCTGTACTGCTTTAAGGCTGACCTTGTTCTTTATCTACTTATACCCCTGCCTGCTAACTAGTTTCTTCCATCTTCGAACTGTGCTTTGTGAAACAGTTACGGTTATTCACTTAAAAGCATCCTTGAGTTCTTCATTGTACCTAGTACAAAGAATCTTAGAATTGTGCGAAAAGGGGATAGGTAAGACTATCAGGTGGGTCGTCATGTGTATTCTGTGGAAATATTCAATATACATAATGTTTTCATGATTTAAAAAAAGGGTGAAGAAAGTGAGGCTCCATGAAACATTCTTCGATAATGAAGTTATACAGTATATGAGTGAAAAGCACCGTAGGGAGCATGAGGGAGGGAAAAGTGATGCTTACCTAGGGTATCTTGCTATTAACAATCCTACATTGACATCTTCCACTTCTGTCACCACAGCCCACAGCCTGTGATCTATTTACACTTCATTCCTAACATTTGTCATTTCACATCCTTTCCGTATTATTTTTTGTTGTTGTTGCTATAACAAATTAATGACTTAAAACAACTTCAATTTTTGTTCTTATAGTTCTGGTGGTTAGAAAGTCAAAATGTATTAGACTCACTTGCTAAAATCAAGGCACTGGCATGATTGCCTATTACGTGGAAGATCTAGGGAAAATCTGCTTCCTTGCCTATTCCAGCATGTGGAGGCCACAATTATTCCTTGGCTCATGTTCTATTTGTCCATCTCTAACTTGCATGACTCTAATCTTGACCTTCCATCCTTAGAGTTTCTATGAATACGATTCTTCTACTGCCCTTTTATAAGGATGCTTGTTATTACACTGGGCTCACCTGACTGATAATATCCCATCTCAGAATCCTTAATTTAACCACATATGCCAAGTCCCTTTGACATGTAAGGTGATCATTTACATGTGAGGTGATCACCAGTTCCAGGCTGTGAACGTGTTTGCGGGGTGGGCATTATTCTGTCTATCAGAGTGATAATCACAGTCATACTTTATTTTAGACCCAGAAGTCTGTTTACCTTAAAAAAAATCTTTTATGACCAAACTGAAACACTTCCTACTCTGAAATCTCTTTGCTGTGACTTCACCAGACCCAACCTGAAGCAAAATTAATAGATTTCTCCCTCTATTCCCTCAGCCCATTATATTCACCATATAGCAGTAGGGCCAGTCTAATTAAGTAGGTAAGCATTTGTCTCCTTTATTGGTCTGTGAGCCTTGTGCATTACAAAGTCTTTGTGTCCCCACTGCACCATAGCACAGCATCTTGTAACTAGTACATGCTTAATAAGTGTTTACCAAATGGTGAGTTTGAATGCCAGAATTCAACTGTATATAATAGCAACCACAGTTAGTCTTTCACTCAGTCTCTTTTGCAGCTAACATTTACTGAGCATTGGAAATAAAAAGATGAATAAAGCACACATTCACCCTGGTGGGACTTCGAGTCTGGGAAAAGAGAAAGACATAATTAAAGAGATAAGCTAATAGTCTGAGGTAAGACATAAAGGAAAGCTGGTATATATACAAAGTGTCACAGATGAGACGATGTGAGCTGAGTCTATGATAGTGTTAACAATAATGGCAACAACAGTCAACCGCAGCAAAGACAGTAACAACAGCAGCTTCCATTTCTTGAGTTTGTTGTATGTGCCAATGCGGCCCTAGGTACTATGCTGTATACTGTAATGATACCTATTTTTCAAATGAAGAAACCAGTCACAGTTTACGTGCTCAAAATCACACAGCTAATAGGTGGTGAAACCAGACAGACTGATTGCTCATAACCATTATAATTTGTTCATTCTGCATAAGATTTAGTAGCGGTTTATGTGAAGCCAAAGTCATGATGGGATTGATAGGAAACAGGCAGATAATTTCAGGTCCTGCCACCCACAATTTGAAGCTACTTGAAATTAGGCCATTGATAGTATGAGCCGCCATGTGACAATAAGAATATACATAAGAACATCACTGTATTTATATAGAGTTTGCATTGTGATTTGTGGGTAAGAATATAATTATTCTTGTTGTACTTGCAACAAGTACAGCAGAGCATGGATGTCTGTGACTAGATATATTTCTTCTGTTTTCAAGATAAGATATGATAAATTATGTCAAAACGGTTTGCGAACATTATTGTAGATTGACCAAGATGTTGAATCTGTGATATGCTACATATTTTTCCCCCTAATACACAGCATTTCAAGAGATTCAGTTAAGGATCTTGATGTTACCAAATTGTTGCTTTTCAAACCAATTTAGTTTTAAGAAATAAAATTGCATACTAGCTTATGTGCCTTATAGAAATGAAATGAGTGAGGAAGTAGCATTTAGAATGAGAGTAAAGTAGTAAGACATCTAAGCTGGAAGGTCTTACAATGTATAGTTGGATCCTGGAGTCTCTTGGGCAGTGCTGATTAAACTCACACTGAAAGGAACTGATTCTCACTGCTACCCTGAAGACTGAAGATAGCAGCTTGAAGATTTCCTGCATATCCAGTTAGCGCGGTGGCTGGGAAATGGGGTTCAGATTTTGGGAATACATGAGTCAGGCTTGCGCTGTAATGTGGCGGTTCGTCAGATGTGTTTGATCAGTTGGCTTTTTGGACTAGGTTTCATTTTTGTCTTTATGTGAACTCAAGGTCCTTGGTTAGAAAACTGAAACAGGCTATCATCATTTAAAGGAGCTGGAGTTAAAATAGCTTATTATCAATACTTATTTTAAAAATTCACTGACTTTTTGACTAAAATGATGGTATCACTTTACTGCAAGTGAACAGACAGTGATTTTGTTCTGCGAATTAAAATGTGTTTGAACAGACTTACTAATGCAAATGAATTAATCATTTAAAAATATTCAGAGGTAAAAAATATTCAGAAGTATCTCAGGCACTAGGAGAGCAAAATATGTGACTGTCAAACCACCATTTCAGCTTCCTCATTTTTAATAAAGTCATAGTGATTGAAAGCTGAATATGATCAGTCCTCAGCTGTCTTGCAAAGAAACTTGTGCTGTCATGGATTGACAATATATTTGAACTGTGTTCTGACTTGCTACTTTTTGAAATTCAGTCTTTCACCTCTACTATCGCAGTCTTACACAAAAATGAAAGAAGGATGATTTTCCCAGAAAGACAGTGTTCATTTCAGTTAATTTCAAATGAAACATATCCCCCTTTTGAAAGCCAAACTCTAGACTAATGTCCCTTCTAGTACCCCTCTGAGAGCCTTGTAATAGGAAGAAATGATGTATCTTTCTGTAGCTTTCAGAGACTGTGTACATTCTTTCAATAGAGACGAGAGTCTTAAAATTCTCTTGAAGCATCTTTTGGAGCTTTTTGAAAGAGAATTGTAAAATTATAATTAAATCTTTAGAGGCATAGAATTTATGATTTCTTCTTGATTGGGAAGACTGATAGAGAATAAAATCATACTCTGTTGTAACCTAGAACTTTAAAAAATGTCAGTGTTTGGTAATTTATATTTAAAAATTGTGAAATAGTCCTTTTGAAGGGATTGCTTTCACTTAATTTAAATGCAGTTAGGTCCTCTAAATAAAGAGAAAATTTAAACCTTTAAGCGATCATAAGATTTTAAAGCATGTTGGGGACCCCATGGAGATAGAATTTTGACACTACTTGTTTGGATTTTACTTAGGAACCACAACATCTGGTGAAACAGAATACAGACCCTGTTCACATTCTTTCCTTTGGTGATGCTCATTGCCCTAATCATGTGCATGATCAGAAGTTGAACAGAAATCTTAACATACTGCTATATATTTTTTAAAATGTGCGTTTTTCTTTTTTTACATTTGCTTTAGGGAACAGCCTTTAAGATAAGCTGGAAGATGAAAGCTCCGATTCCACACTTGATTCTCTTATATGCTACTTTTACTCAGAGTTTGAAGGTTGTGACCAAAAGAGGCTCTGGTAAGCAGTGTATCTTCCTTTATTCACATTTTTATGGCTTAAAGTGATGGTGCTGCATTCACACATGTGCCATTCGTGGACAGAATGAGAATTAAGAGGGGGTCCATGTTGTAGAAATATTGCAGACATATCTTGAAATGATTGGAACTTGCAGGGAATTAGAAAGGTGGGACTAGGTTGAAAAAAATGGAGCTTATATCATTAATTTCTATGAATTTGATTGGATTCAATATCACAAGCTTGTATTTTTACTTCATTTTATAGTATGATTTTCAGCATTCTTTTATAAAGATTGTCATTTTAATTTGTGTGTGGAAATATTATGACTTAGTTTAATATTAACTTTACTGTTACCATTTCAATATCAGCTATGCTTAGGGCAGATTCTTTTTAAGGGTGTACTTAAGCTGATTTGCTGGATTATTTTGCAGGTATTTAAAGAAAGTACCAGAGTTAGGTAAGAAAATGTCATGGGGAAACATCCTAATGTGTTAATAGGAAGCATAGAGGTAAAGTAGAATGGTGATATGAAGGGAGCTGCTAAATAGAATAATGTGGAAACTTAGGGAAAACTTTACGTGTTATAAGACATCTTGGTTTTCAGCTGACAGTTGATACTTGAAGTTAGTGAAATTAATGTACGAGGTAGTTGAATAAATACTGTTACTAATTTGAAGTTGTATTTTGTCTAGTAAGTCACTCATAATACAAAGCCTTGCCACACTCAAATTTTATGTGGGGTTACACAGTTTTTGAAGCTATCTATGCTTTTGAGTGTAATGGGGAAAGAAATGTATTGTGTTTAGTTGCTAGAACTAGAATGTGTCGAATATTAGTTCTAGAGAGACAGTGGGAAAAAGAGATAATATGCAAGAGGCTGCAAGGTGTTGGAATTATCAAGAATTGCATTAACCAAAATATCTTTGGAATTCAGAAAGGAGAGGGAATGAAAGGGCCCAGATGGGGCTTCGGCAATCATTTTCAGTCCCTTAGGCTGAGAGGCTTCAGACTCATATTGATTATCTGAAAAGACCACATGCAAAGGAAGTAGAGAACAAGGGTGCTGTCATGAGCCCCCCTTTCCTTAAGAGAAAGTCTGAGGAGGAATTGAGGGGGTACTTCTGCATGGACGAGGAGATGGGGTAGGCTTGAGAGTTAAAGGAATTTTACGGAGCCTCTTGGTTCTAAAACTTCTTGGCTATTGTACAGCTGTTGTATCTGTCATTGATGTGGTTGCAGACAAAGTGAACAAATAATGTTTCTATATTGACATATTGTTTCATGTGTTGCTCTTGATGGATTTTTTTTAATGAGAGAAAACTCTAGAGCAGGATTATGGTGAAGTAGCTTTTGTAATTTTGGTGGATTACTGGCAAATACTAGATGTTTTGATTCTTTGCAACTTGAACAGAAAGTTGAGCATACTTTTGGGAGTTATAGTAGGTAGAAGGGCAAGCAAGTTGTGATGGAAGCTGCTAATTTCTACCACACAGAAGAGAAACATTTAACTGTATACTTATTATAGTACAATGAAACTATTTAAACTAGAAATATTAATTGAATCTTAAAAAATTTTTCTGGTTATTATACTTGATAATATAAAAGTGTTTTTCAGTTCTTTTTGCATATGTCAGATTTAAGATGTATATATTGAAGTGCAAATGTGACTTTATTTCCCACCATCACATAGTGGTGATGAGTCCATTCTATATAACCTCTAATGTGGTGGAAAAACTTTTATTAAATTTGGATTTACTTTGTTTGTTAGAGTAATATGGGAGCAGAGCTAGTAATGTGGGACACTTGGAAAATTCATTTCTCCTTTTGCTCCAGAGACCTGAGAAAACTCAATGACCTATCTCAGAATCAATTTTTATTTTAATGATATAATTATTTTAGGAGGGTGGTAATAAAATGCTGTTCTCAGTTTGGCAGAAGTTCTGAGACCTTATTCTCCTCTATTTACAAATATAGCTGTCAAATAGCTACTTAATACCTCCCAAGCCAAATGGGTTTTCTGTATCCTAATATAAAAATGATAAATAAGACAGATACTAAGGTTTGATTTGTTTACTTTTCTGTATAATGTGCATTAAGACAGCTTCTCTCAGTATCTGTGTTGAGACCCAGCTGGATAAAAGTTTGTTTGTTTGTTTGGTTTTTGAATATTAAGTGTGCAATTTAGAAATAAATAATATAACTTTACCCATATACTTTCATAGCCGACACTCATTTCAGTTGATGCCTGTTACCATGGCACCTTTGTTGAGAGAAGCAGATATGTAGCTTACTGAAGGCGTCATTACTGATCTCCATAGATCAAGTAGAAGAGGAGTGCACTTGGCATCTTCTCCTTAAAAGATTAATGGCTCAGTCTTCATGCCTGGCCCAACCTATAAAACCAAAGGCAACAAGGCCAGGGAATAAAAATCAATTTTTGATGTTCAATGTCGCATATTAACTGAGAGGGCTACTTATACTTCCTCTTCTTTCTCATCATTTAATTCTTTTTTTATTTTTTGTTGTATAAATCTTTTTGAAAATTCAGTAAACATGATTCAGAACCCAATGCTTTCCGTGTGTTCTTTGCTAGAATAGAATTTTTAATTGACTGAGTATTAGAACACCAGAACTAGATATTTTAATAACCAAGAGCATATTAAATATGGTTGTAATACACAGAGTAATGTAAATTTTTTTACATCACTTTACTTGTGTATAGCATTGACTTTAGAGAAACGCATATGGTCATTCCATAAATATGTAGAAGTAGGTATTTGTTTCTCATTAATGGAACTAATTTGAAAGCAGTAGGAGTTCTTCATAAACAAGCTGCAGATGTATTATTTTTTTTGTAATTCTTTTTTTTTTGTAACAAGTTACTGTCCAGTTTGTTTCCATACTACACCCTGTGCTCATCCCAATAAGTGCCCTCCTCAATGCCTGTCACCCACTCTCCCTCTCCCATACCCCCCATCAACCCTCAGTTTGTTCTTAGTATTTAAGAGTCTCTTATGTTTTGTCTCCCTCTCTCTCTCTGGCTTTTTTTTTTTCTTTTCTTTTCTTTCCCCTCTTCCCCTCCCCCGTGGTTTTCTACTAAGTCTCTCAAAGTCCACCTATGCATGAAAACATATGGTATCTGTCTTTCTCTGACTGACTTATTTCACTTAGCATAATACCCTCCACTTAGACTCCCACTACTCTGAATTTAAGGAACAAATTAAATATAATGTATTATGTCATCATAACATCCTTGACTGAAATATTAAAAATTCAGTTTTATGATGTTTTGGTTTAATTATCACTTTGGGTATGTATTTAACAATCAAGAATTGAATCTGGTCTCTCAGGTCATGGTCTAAAGTTTTGCTTACATTTAGAATGAAGGCCTTTAACATCAGTGGAAGCAGATATTCAGCCTTCGTACCCAACAGAATTTTATTGGAACAATTTTCTACTTTGTTTTTCGTTTCTATAAGCAGCACTTGAAGAAAGAGGCAGAGACTATCAGTAATACCCATTCTCCTCTAGTTTATGAAGCATTGTATCAATTCAGTAAATGAACATTTCATTTGCTGTCATTTGTAGAATGCTGTACAAAAAAAAACAAAAAAACAAAAAAAAACACATGAAAAGTGGATGCTTGCTTGGTGAGTCTTTATCTCCATCAGTTCAGAAAGGTGGGCTTAATGTTTTTGTTGGTTAGTGTGTGTATGTCTCTCTCTCTCCTTCTCTCCTCCCTCTCCCTTTTTTCTTTCCTTCTTCCTTCTTGCATTTCATCTTTTCCTCCTTTTGGCTACCTCCTCTCTGCTTTCTCCTTCCCTCCCTCCCTCCCTCCTTCCCTCCCTCCCTCCTTCCTTCCCTCCCTCCCTCCCTCCTTCCTTCCCCTCCTTCCCTCCCTCCTTCCTTCCTTCCCTCCCTCCTTCCTTCCCTCCTTCCCTCCCTCCTTCCTTCCCTCCTTCCTTCCCTCCTTCCTTCCCTCCCTCCTTCCTTCCTTCCCTCCCTCCTTCCTTCCCTCCCTCCTTCCTTCCCTCCCTCCTTCCTTCCTTCCCTCCTTCCTTCCCTCCCTCCTTCCTTCCCTCCCTCCTTCCCTCCTTCCCTCCTTCCCTCCCTCCTTCCTTCCCTCCTTCCTTCCCTCCCTCCTTCCTTCCCTCCTTCCTTCCCTCCCTCCTTCCTTCCTTCCCTCCCTTCTTCCCTCCCTCCTTCCCTCCCTCCTTCCTTCCCTCCTTCCCTCCTTCCCTCCCTCCCTCCTTCCCTCCCTCCTTCCTTCCCTCCCTCCTTCCCTCCCTCCCTCCCTCCCTCCCTCCTTCCTTCCTTCCCTCCTTCCTTCCCTCCCTCCCTCCTTCCCTCCCTCCTTCCCGCCTCCTTCCCTCCTTCCTTCCCTCCTTCCCTCCTTCCCTCCTTCCCTCCTCTTTCCTTCTTTCTTATTAGTCTATTTGTCAGTAAACAAAAGAATCTATTTCTATATTCTGTGTCTTTGTGGACCTTTTATTTTTTTAACTACAAAAATATTATTACCACCTATTATTTACCACCTTGTTTGAAGGGTTAAAGTCCCTGAAACAATATGTCTTTACAAAATTATTTCAAGAGTGTACTATGGTCTCTGATAATAATGGGTGTTAAATATATTTTTTTAATTTTGTGTAATTAAGAGAATTTGGGACATGATTCAGGGACAGGGGAATAATGTAAACTGTTGAAGCACTGTTGTGTACAAAGTATGAGAGTAGTATCTTTGGGGAACTAAAACGTGAGTTGGGATTTGGCCCAAGACTTCGGGTCACTGAGTATAAATGAAGCTAGAGGGACCTGGATAATGGAGACTGGGGAAAAGAAAGAGATCCTGACCTTTTGTTGGTTTCCCTTTGCTCTCATACCCATCTCTAAAATAGAGGATAGTGAATGCAAGTACCATTATTTACATATGCTTATAACCTCTACAGTGCAACATACAGTATATGTTTCAGAGTCTGGGTTCAATAAATGTCTTCATGAAATAATGATGACATGAATGTATGAATGAGTGACTTCAGTGTTCAGGCTGGTGATGATGCTACAAGACCAACATAGTATTAGAAAAATTAAGGAAAAATAAAATAGGCATTTAGAAAAGACTTTTTTTCTTAAAGAGAAATTAGTATAATGTACAACATGAGACTCTCGAGGCAAAAAGTAGAAACTCAGAATAAGCAATATACAAGACACACTAAGGGTTTATATGGAAACAGTGAACCTTTGCAAATCATGATGTTTTCATGAGCTTAAAGTACAGTTCACAATCTGCTAGAAGTAAAGGAAAATGATTCTTTAAATATTACGTGGTTGGAATTTTACCACATTTAGTGCTACTTTAAAGAAGTATTGTTATTATGCAGACATTTTCATGTTAATGGTATTGCTCTGTATAGACCACCATGAAAGGGATGTAGTTCATGATTATTGAAACATAATAAATAAGCAACTGACTTCCGTGTAGAATAAAACACAATTATTAGAGAATATGGGGGAACAGTAACTGTCTGTATTACTACAAACTAAAGGGTACAACTTATTCTAGAAGATATTTAAGATGTGTAAAAGCTGCCTAAAGCAGCCCACTACTAGAAATTAAAAAGGTTACCACAGGGAGTGTAACTTCTTTTCATTCTAGAATCTGACAGTGGACATTCGTTTGTGTAAATTGATTTAGGTGCAGTTCTTTCTGACATCAAGAGGAAGTCTAGAGGTTTTCCTTGACTAGTAACTCTAAGCCCAAATAATTTATACAGGATGAGGGTAGTTAAATTACCAAAGATACAGTTTAGGTCCTAATCTTTGTATTTGTTATTTCTGGATCTTCATTTCTTGAAGTGAAATAAATTATACTACTGTATAAAGAAATTGAGATTTAACTCAACAAGAGTGAGAAGTTTGGCGGGGTGTTTCCATCTCATGCCAATGTGATTTATGTGCTGCGGCTCTTGGGGCATTCCAGAAAGTCATTGAGCTTAATTCCACATGATTAAGAGACAACTTAGTCCCCCAGCATCTGTCTTTTATTATGTTACCATGTGTTTATTCCCAGTTTGTCAAATATGTCAAAAAATGTGAAGCATTTCTCCTATTTTTCCTTTGGGATAGCTAATAAGACCAAACTTCTGAGGCTTTGTTTCTTTACTTTTTGAAGGAAAAAAATGTACCTTATTTTTTCTTGCAAAGAATCGCCCTCTTGTATTTACCTTGTTTTTATAATAAATTTTGAAATTAAATATAGAATCACTTTTGTAGTCTTCTGAAATGGTGTCTTGAATTAGAGTAAGTCTAACAAACAAAAGGAACTTAACCATGACAAATAAAATTATCTAGTATGTTTGTTTAATCATCACCTGATATCTCTCAAAATTTGACCATAACCTTGTTCAGTTTTAGTTGTTGGTACAATTTTATATAGAGTTGGTGTAGATTAATGTCGTTTGTAGAGACTAATGCTGGTTCATGGTAAATTTACATGGATAAGATAAAAATGAGTATGGATGAATCTCAGAAGTTGAAAAAGATTTAAATGGAAGGGGAATATTCCAAGTTAATATGTCAGCGTGACACTGTATCAAAGGAATAATAAAAGATATATTCTGCTATGTATTTAAAGGAAAAGTGAGGGGTAGAAGCAGAAGTGAGGAACCAGTCAATGGTGGGCATTTTAAGTCCTGTTAAGAAACTGATGTTCATTCTCTCGATGACGAGTCTACTGTAGGGTTGAAGATGATCCATGAGGTGGCTTGGAAATTAGGGGCACTTTCGTATTAGTATCCTATTGCTGCTTTCACAAAGAAGCAAAAATTCAGTGTCTTAAAGCAACCCAAATTTATCATTTTATGACTGTGGAGATCAGATGTCTGAAATGGGCTGGAAGGACTGTGTTCTTTGTGCAGGCTCTAGAAGTGAATATGTTTTCACTGCCTTGTCCAGCTTCCATTGGCTACCTGTGTTTTCTGGATCCTGGTTCCCAGTCATTTCATCCTCTGCTTATGACATCACATCTCTTTCTGTACCGCTCACTGCCCCCCACCTTCCTCTTTCCCTAATAGAAGGCCCTTGTAATTGCCCCAGGACTGCATAGGTAACTCAGGAAGTCTCCACATCTCTAGATCCTTGATTTAACCAGACCTACAAATTCCCTTTTGTCCTGTCACATATCCAAGTTACGTGTTCCAGAGATTATGATGTGGACATCTTAGAGGAGGTGGGTGAATTACTCTGTCGCCATGACTGATAATTACCTTAGTTAGTCAAACAAACCTAATATTGGATTTGTGCTAGGGATTAGACAATGGGCAGTCAGTCAACAGCTAGAAAAGAATGGAGGAAGTTGAAAATTTCTTTCCTGAAGGGACCATGTGATCTGTGGCCTATGAAAAAGGAGAAGGAGTAAGGGAGAAAAGGAGGAAAAAGGAGGAAAAAAACAGGATAGAGAGAGAGGAATAGAGATAGGGAAGAAGAAAGAGAAGAAAAGGTCTGGTGATGCTTTGGATCTTGGTAAATTTAAGTTTCAAACGCACCCCACAAATGTGCTCTTAAAAATATCCCTCCTTTCTTGTGGTATCTTAAAGGAGTCTGTGTTTCTTTCAACCAAAACTGCCTGACACAAAAATGATTTCCTGACTCAAAGGGAGAACATGAAAAAGGAGAGAGCAAATTAGAATCCACTGAGTTTGATGATTAGATGGGCACTTGAAAAAATAATGGTAGAGAAAATAAATCTGTAATAGGATTATATTCCATCTATCATGTTAACGGTTTCCAAAGAACAGAAACTGAAAGAGGACCACTTATTTAAATAGTAGGAAAGTCTTTGGGATTAAGATGAAGCCCCAGAAGTGGATTGAGCATAGAGTATGAAGAGTTTCATGTGTCTTCCCAGGGGATTTTGGTATTTATCTTGTAGAACAAAAAGTTTTGACTGAGATAGTTAATTACTTTGCAAATGCCTTTTGTAGTAAATTTGGTCTGTGAGGTTGGGCCTCAGATTTGGCAGATCTGTTCATTGTGGTGTCTTCTATACATTATAAAGATGAAACTCCTTGATGGGTATGCAATAGTGCTGCACAAATGTTTGTACCGGTCCATCAGTGAAGCTGCCTTTAGAGAAGAAAAGGCACAAACAGTCAAGCTATAAATCCTCACACATGACAGTGGCATGGTCAGGTCTGTTTTTGAACAGATAGTACTCCCTGTAGGAAAGACTGTATTGGAATTCCAGAGTGTTCAGTCAGGGAAACAATAAAAGTCATACGGAGTTACACTGTGGGCCTGAAAAGCATTCAAAGGACTGAGAACATGTTTCTGTAGAAAAGCAAATGGGATCAAGAGAATATTTGGAGAAGAAATATGAAATAATTTGAAAAGTAATTTTGAGGGTGTTGCCAATTAGGAGGAAGGGCATTTCTTTTTCACCGAGAGGAAATGAAATGAGCTTAGTTTGGAACATATGAGCTGTGGCAGTCACTGAAAACATTCAGTCTGGAGTTATAACTAGTTTCCTGTGGCTGCCATGACAAATTACCACCAAGTGGGTAACTTAAAACAGTAGAAATCTATTCTCTTACAGTTCTGGAAGCTTCAAGTCCAAAATCAAGGTGTCAGCAAGGCCACATTCCTTCTGAAGGCTCTGTGGGAGAATTCTTACTTGCCTCTTACAGCTTCTGGCGGCCTCAGGTGTTCCTTACTTTGTGTCTGCATAGTTGCAGTCTCTCTGCCTACATCTTCAAATGGACTTCTCTTCTGTATCTCTAATCGCCTTTCTCTTACAAGTTGTCAGTAGATTTAGAGTCCACTTCAATAATCCAGGATGATCTTGAGATCAGAGAGTTATTGCCAGATTTTAAATACGTATGTGTGTGTATATATGTGTGTGTGTGTGCATGTGTGTGCATAAATAAAATCAGTGTAAGGGTTGTTTATTTCATAAACTTGGCTTAACTCTTAGCTGTTATGTTTTTTTTTTTTTAATTTTGGTAAAACAAGTGTAAACCTCTTGGCCATCCATGATGATGAGAATAATTGTACTATAGAAAGGATAAAATTTCTCCAACCAAAAAAATTTTTTTACTTATCTTTAAAATATGTTTGCATAGACTAATCTCCTAAAGATAGGGTAGTACTGGTTGAGCTTTCATTACGTTATTTCATACAAACAAATGGTAAAGCTGGCTTAAGAGGGTACTAAAGTGTGTCCTGGTTAATCCTCGTGTTGACTACTGTAAATTGTCAGCTATTTCTACAGACAACTGATAGTGACGTGCCACCTTTTTTTCTACCTGATGATGACTAAAAACACATGCTTTGAGTTATATTCCCAGGAGTAGTTTCAGTTGTTCTGATGAGTGTTATGAGACTTATAGAATTGGAAATTAAGAAACTTGGATTTCAGTCCAGTTCTGTTCCTTGAACCTTTTACACCTCGGTTTCCTTTTTTTATAAATTAAAATTCTTGAGCTACATCATCAGTAGAAATAGAGGTTTATTCTTTTGTCCATATCACAAGCATTTATTGAACACCATTGCATACTCAGTATGTAAAATAGAACTTTTTCTTCTGTAACATATTGTACATATTGACAAACTGATAAAACATATTTAGATGGCCAATAGTCAGTATACTCCCTGGCCACATTTAACTTTATGCTACACAAATTGTCCTAACACTGCAGAGTGAAGGATATTATCAGTTTAAAACAAAGGTTCAATTAAATAATTTTTTTAGTCTAAGAAGCACATGCCGTATAGTTACAACAGTAAAATAAAGATAAGATAATTTTCCTTGCACGTATTGATGTGTCTAAGTGTAATTAGGTTTGGCAGTTCACAGTGCTTAAACTGTTGTAGCCTGTTTTTGCTTATTTGTGGCAGATTTCCATTTGTAGAGTTGTAATCTCTTAAGATACTTAGAGTACTGCTTTGCATGGAAAATGTTGCCTTAAGGCAGCAATGACAATGAATAACTTTGCCAACTTTTCAAATCCTGTGGGTTACATATAATCATTTCTTTAAAAAGTGTGTGTCTATAAGCCTCTTGTGGGCATCCTAAACATAATTCAGTTATCGTTTATATTTTACCAACTGTACTAAAATATTTACCAATTAATGTTGCTACATGGATTTCAGTAAAGTTCTATCGTTGGCATTTTACTTTGATTACTAGAGGCATATTCCATTTACTTTTTATTTTACATGACATAAGCATGGGAAAATTATTTTCATCACTAATGAAAAAAGGGTTTCCATAGTCTGAGGATTTCAAATTTTTTCTTCACTATATTTTGCCATCAGAAAAAAGGACAATTTCAACTTGAAAAGAAGTTTACTCCAGTTTTTCCTATAAAGTAATTGGATGGACTCTCCAATGCCATCTGGTGGCTTTTTAGAGTTGGTGAAAATACAGGAATAAACATAAAGAAGAAAATAAACATGGAAAGAAAACTTCTAATGAATTATTGTTTAGAAGTTATTTTAGTTGATTTTAATATTTTCCAAGCCTCTATTTTCTATAATTTATTGCCTTAGGTTTGAAGAAAACTATATAGATTCCTGTTCTTTCTTGGGTATTTTTTATAATAAAAATTTTCACTGAGTTTTTCAAGGAGACAGAAAAGATACTGTATTTTAACAATATATAATCATGTCAGTTTGTAGCCCTGTATTATCAGAGTTCAAGTTATATATACAATTACATTCATATAATAAAGTATTTAAAAAATTCTTTCTTGTAGTATGTTGCTGCCGTTAAGGTCTTGTCTTTGTAATGATTCAAGTATTAAAAGAAGAAAGTAAAGATTTTCTGGTTGTTCACTAAGATATATAAGAGCAGCTGGTAGAAATATGGAAATGGAGAATGTGGGAAAATGGCTCTGTGCTAAAGTGTTTAGATTTTCCTGATTTCTTAGAGGACTGGGCATAGAATATGAGGTGGAGGGTCCTAAGTATAGTCAGGCTAATAAATGTAAAGTGCTAGTTACCAGGAAAAGTTACCCTGAAAAAGCTCTTGCCCTTACCCGCGTTTCCTAAAGGAAGGAGGTCCAAATTGAAAGGAAATCCCTGACTGGCCATGTTTCATCTTTAAAAAAGTAAAATTTCCGAAAGGCCTTAGCTATTCTAAAGTATCTTACCAAATTAAAAGAATATGTTACACATACACAAATACTAACATATGATCTATTTTTTCGAGCATTCTTTGTAAACTTTAAAGATAATATCCAACTCTTACCCATTATGAAAACTTATATATCATGTGTACAGCTGTATTTGTTAGTTTCTTTTAGGCTTTTATGCATTTATGAGCGCGTGTCACATGGAAGCTCCTTTATCTTCCCGAAGGATAAAGTAATAGATTCTGTATACAATTGTTAACAAACATTTATTGAATTCCTACTGTAGTTTATGGTCAGTAACACTGACTGACACCAGTTATGTCTAAGTATAAAAGAAGTTAAAATGTTTATTTAGGTACTTGGTTGTAGAGACATGACTTTTGGATTGCTTATTTTAACAACTAAATTATAGGAAGTTTTAGTAAAAGAAATAAGGTGAAATGATTTATCATTATTAGGTTTGATCACTTCACTCTTTGTTTTCCATATCTGTGAATTGTATTCTGAAAATTGCTTACACTATTTCCCCATAGCTTTGTTGATTATTGCTTTGGTAACATATGGACTACTTATTTTTGTAGCTGCATGCTTTTTCACATTATAAAACTCATGTATCTATCATAACTTTGGAACTGATCATGCTACAGACATTGTTCTTTGATATTCACTAGACTGTTCTAGTTACTCTTTTATATTTAGCAAGTATTTTCACACAAAACATGCTATAAACAAACCATTGAATTGGATTCTCTGGGGGATTAAAATGAACAACCAACCCTCTCTATACTGTCTCTATTGTTAAAGATCTTGCAAAAGAAATACGTGATACGAGATACACTAGTATATCAGTTTCCTATTGCTGCTGAGAAAATTACCACAAATGTCATGGCCTAAAACACCACATTTATTATCTTACAGTTCTGGAGGTCGCAACTCCTAAAACCAAGGTGTCATCAGGGCTGCCTTCTTTCAGGAGCCTCCAGGGGAAAATCTCTTTCTCTGCATTCTCCAGCTTCTACAAGTCATCTGCATTCCTTGGCTTGTAGCTCCGTCCTCAACTCAAATCCAGTGACCTGTCTTTCAAACTCCTTCTTTGACCTCTCCTTCCATTGTCACAGATCCTTCTCTGATTCTGACTCTGCTGCTTCCCTGTCGCAAGGATCCTTTTGAATACAGTTAGAATCTACACAGTCTAGAATACTCTTTCCATCTCAAGATCCTTAATCACATCTGCAGAATCACTTTTGCCACATAAGGTAACACTGACAGGTTCTGCCAATTAGGATGTGGGAATCTTGTTGGGGGGAGGGCATTCTGTGTACCGCAGACATATACTATGGTAAATTTTACATGAAAGAGTTTGATACGGTTGGAATACATGTAGAGATGGGCACAAAAGGGGTGAAAGGAGGGAGTATGTCAGGGGAAAAGTGGAAAAAAATAGTTGGGAGCCATATCAAAGGACTTTGTATAACATGACAAGAAATGTGAATATTATCTTATAGGAAACAGGGAACAACTAAAGGAATTTTACACAGGTGTGTAGCAGGAGTAGCCTGACCAGGTAGATTGGAAATATCTCTGAGACCAGAGGGTGGGAAACAAGGCCAACAGTCTAGGCCAGGAAGTTATGAATTGAGGCAGTAGCATTAAGGGACAGAAAGGAAGATGCAGATTTATATAGAATTAATAAGAACTAGTGACTGACTGTACAAGTGGAGAGAGGGAGAGGTGAACGGTGATATCAGTTGCTTTTATTAAATTTAAAGTTCTGTTGAGTATTAAAACTTAATGTTGCACTTCTAGACTGTATTCCTCCTGCGAAGGAATTTTTAGTTTTCAATATGATACATCTGTTTTTAGTTTTTAGTTTTCAATGTGATATATCTGTTGTGGTTTGACTTCAGACCTGCCCACTATATATCTGACATAAAAGTCTAGGTTTTGAAGCTAAATCCCTCTTTTGTAGTTGACATCTCACACACAGCATCTTCGTAAAGTCAGTATTTACTCCTCATAGTTCTTTCAAGTTTCTTCTATCATATGTGCTTGTAGTGGAGGATTGTATAAATGAGTGTGTCTTCCTTTGCTAATTTCATTGAAATCCCTCACAGGAACATAGTGGTGTTTTTAAGGGTTTTAGGCTTTTTAAAATATGTATACCATCATGCATATACACACATGTACCTACATATACACGTCTATATACATGATTATTCACAAAACACATTTATCAAGGAAGTACCATATGCTAGGTGCTGAGGGTTCAGAAATGATTAGGACATGTGATTGCTGCATATTTTAACATCTGTGTTTTATTTTCTCACTTAAATAGTAGAGGCTCATTGAGTGTAAAAATCTCTTATATGTGCTTATGTATATGCCCTTTAGAATCACTGTGCTTGAAAGAGTCATTGCATAATTAATGCTCAGTATATATTTGTGCTTGATTGCTGAATTTAAGCACGTTGATGAATCTCATCACAACACTCTGTATTTTCCCATGACAATTTATGGGCATAACTCCTCCCTGATAAGGGAAGCTCCTTGAGGAATGACCTTTATATATTTTAACTTCGTTATCTTTTTTAAGTTTATTTACTTATTTTGAGAGAGAGAGAAAGAGAGAGAGACACACACAGCCAGGGACAGAGAGTGATGGCGGGACAGAGGATCCCAAGCAGGCTCTGCACTGTCAGCACAAAACCTGATGCAGGGCTCGAATTCACAAACCACAAGATCATGACCTGAGCCGAAGTCAGTTGCTTAACTGAGTAAGCCACCCAGGTGCCCCATAATTTCGTGATCTTTACACACTCTTATCCAAGGCCTTATTCATGACATTCTGTGACCAATTTTTACATGAACAAATCATTGAATTTATCTTACATGAAATGAATAGTTCATTGGAGTTCACATTTCTTTGGAAAGGGAAATTAAATATGATATTTAATGTCAGAGTGATTTGACAGTTGATGACTATTGTATGTAATTCCCTGCTGGCATTGTAATAACTGAAGTCAGAAGCCCTGAGACTACCCTGGGATGTGGAATATGAGGTGGCATCTCTTCTGCTAAAAAGGGCAGCTTTCAGTTACCTCATTGTAACGGGAATTGTGCAGCTTTTTCTTCCTTCTTATCCATGGAGTTTTTGCCACATGTATGCATATGTAGGTCAGTCCATGAAGGAGGACTAGATGCACAGAATGAACCGTACATGGAAGGGTGCCTGCCAGGAGTGGGGTGTGAGCCAGAGCAGCTGCTAAGTGCCTCCATGCCTCCTAAGACAGATCACAGCGAACCCTAGGAATGCTGGTGAATAGAAGTGGCCTACAACATGGAGGGTGTTTTATTTTAATTCAGAACATGAATTAGTTCAATTTGGCAACTTGCACATTCATTCTGCCACTCTGTAACTGACATGCTGCTCTGCAATGAACAGTGGTGACTTACTGTTTGTTTCAAAAGCATGTTTTTGCTTCTTTGGGAGACGTGCTTGGTTTGTTTTGTTCAATTTTTAATGATACATGATTTTATTTTAAATTTCTTTGGAAACTGCTTTGTATCCTAGGGTTTCCGGCTTTCTATGAATTGAGGGGAGGTTATTACCTTCTAAGTTTTCAATTAGGAACACAAAGCAAGTTTGGAAGCTCCGTTGGGATCTTGTAAACCCTCTCAAAGCATGTTCTGAATGAGACAATTTTTGTGCAACTAGCTCTAATTGTCTGAGATGAGACCATCTACGGAAGCTAATTGGAGAGAGTCTCATTCTGCAGCTTGCCTGGGGTTGATACAAGAGTAATTTTTTTCTTTGGGTTCTTTGTTTTTTGTTTGTTTTTATTTTTGAAGGTTTCTGTTTGTTTGTTCCCCTCTTTCAGTACATAGTATTTTTAGGGGACATTTTCTCAATTTTAACTTCCTTATTATCCAAAGCAAAGTTCACGCTTTGGGTTTACATATATATCCTTCTCAAATTCTGCATAATGTTCCTAAATCCTGATCCGTTTACTTTTAATTTAATAAGTAATTAATAATACTGATTACCTTGTATCCACTTGTACTTTACGTGTATTTGAGACTGGATTCTGTTCCAATATAATGTTTGTGTTCTCACTTCTGGCTGGTAGGTAGAGAATAGTATTTATCCCATTTTCTTTCATATGAACACCACCTGAGTGATTACACTGTTGACATATTCTGAATTAGACAAAAACATATGCTTGACTAAGTTGATGCCTCACATAGAAACTTGGATATAATGAGTTTCATTTGTGCAGTTATTTTAATTTTTGCATACATTCTTTGGTTTTAGTTTTATGTTATTTATGCTTCTTCAGATCTCTTTCTTTATAATTTGAAAGATAAGATTTCTCTGTAACTTGTAAACTTAGGCAGACTTCTTATCATTCTAACCTGAAGAAGTCAGGCTCAGTATAAGTGAGGAGGAAGAGTTAAACTATATAGATGCATTCCATTATTTTCATATCACCTTAAATTTGGTTCGTAGTTTATAATATTTACCCTAAAAGTGGGAAAAATAAAATCATAGTCACACGGTTTGGATATAATTAGAAAGTTTTCTGGAAAGCTCTCTTGCATCATATTATCTTCTCTACAAATCTTGTGGTGATGTCACACATCCAGAGGAAAACTCTCCATTAGGTGGAAGGGAGGAGAAAAGTCCCATTAAGGCAGTAGCTGAGAGTGCAGGTAGCTGAGAGTGCAGGGTAACATGTGAGGATCGAATAGAATCTTCCACCCTCTCCTTCCTGTGCCTAGTGCCACACTTTGCCATTACACAGTTTTCTCATAAAATCAAAACAATTTTCCTCACACTAGAAAGAGGTAGGAATTATGAAGAGAATGGGAAATGCCAATGGATAACATGGCTTAAGTCCACATGTTTCTCATGTAAAGAAACCTGGAGAAAAAGTTCAAGCCTAGGGGGGAAGATGTTACAGCCAGCTGTTTTGAATTAAGGAAAACATCTAGATGCTATTTGAGATTATTTTTAAATGAGAACACTTGGTTCATGTTGCCATGTGGTTAAGCCACACCATCTGTAAATTAGTGTTCAGTGACAAATTACTAAAACTTCTATTCAAACTCATAATTATATTTAATTTAGATGCCTGTATCTCTGAGAAGTGAAACACAAAACACAGAAGTGAACTCACAGTAATACACGAAGACTTAGTGAGAATCTGGTTTCCCATATATATACGAATATAAGTGCATATTCTATTTTATATAGATAATTTAAATATTACTTACATGATCATAAAGTTATACAGTTATGTAGTTGAATTGGAATGGGCCAGTAACCCTTGAGCTTTTAATAAGAAAAAGTTAAATGTTTTCTGAAAAACAAATTTGGTATTCTTTGGAAGCATATAAATATGAGGTCTTTTAATTTGTACCCCACTTGGTAACCAAAAAAGAGGTTATATTACCTTTTGCAATTACTGTTTGTGGAAGGAAGAGGATATTTATTTCTCGACTATTGCTGCTTTTTTTCAGCATCTGGGAATCAATGAGTAGAATGCTTTTTAGTTGATATTGTTTTGCTCTTGAATAGCCTAAGTCATTACAGAGATAATGCTTTTAAAGAAGTGTTTTTTGAAGAAAATATTTTGAAGTGTGCAAATGAAAAAAGGAAATCTATTTTCTGTCAGATTGTACAAATTCTTCTCAGAGCCTTAAAGCTATTTGCTTTTGTAGTGATTGTTTGGTATGTGGGTTTGTGTGTTTAACAGAGCAGGCTGGGGGGTTATTGAAATACGATGTAATTCTTTGCTTCAAAAAGTAGAAGATCTAATAGGGTTTTTTTTCCACTTAATACCCATTCAATATAGAATATTTTGAGTTGTCTATGTGCCAGCTGTTGTTGCAGGCACCGGGGATAAAGTGATAGGTGCTTTTCTCATACAGAGTACAACCTAGTGGGTTTAAATCAATAAGATACTCTGATAATACTTTATGCTGTGAATAAAATACAACAAGGTGGTATGATAGTGACTGGCAAAGCTTGCTGTTTGAAATGGGGTGGTCAGGAGAAGCCTCTTTGAGGAGATATCATTTCAGTCGAGTTTTGACTACAAGAGCCCATTATTATACGAATGTGGCAAAAGCTCATTCCATGTAAAAGGAAGAGTGGATGCCAAAGACACACAGTAGGAGCGGACATGACATGTATAAGAAATAAAAAGAAGGTCATTGTGGCTGGCTGGTAGTGACCAACATTCGTACAGTGAATCAAACAGTTTCAAGGGCTGTAGAGCAATGGTTAGATGGTTGAAGTGGAAGGAGATGTTGGAGAATTAGCTGTGATCCTCTAGGTCATGATATGGAGCTTTCATTTTACTCTTAGTGTAATGTGAAGCTACTGAAATCTAGTAAATGGAAGAATGATGAGATCTGATTCACATTTTCAAAGACTTTTTCAGCTGTGGAATAAGAAGCTATTGAAGTCATCCTAGCACGACAGGGTAGTTACCAGGTCTGAATGCAAGATGGAGAGAAAAAGACTGACTTGGGTGACAGTTGGGAAAGAGAACCAAACAGGACCTGATGACAGACTAGATGTGACAGTGAGGAATGTGTGAGGAATATATAATACATAAGGAATCATGGATGGCTTCTGAGTTTTGAAACAACTGAGTTCATGGTTGGGGCTGTTTACTGAGATGGGGCCAAGTAGAGGAGGGAGAGGTTACTGTTTTAGACATGTTAAGTTTGATATGCCCTTTCAGAATTTACCTGGATTTTTCGAGGAGTCTACAAGCTCGGTGGACAGGTCAAGATGGGATATCTAAATGGAAGGAGTCACTGGCATTAATTGGTATTTAAAACCATTTTCATAGATGAGATCACTCAAGCTGAGCATAAGTAGATGCAAAAAATAAAGGCTGTAAGATGGAGCCCTGGGATGCTTCAGGATTTCAAGCTTTCAAATTTCAGCAGGGGGAACTGAGGTGTAACAAAAATGGAGTGATTTCATGGGAGTTCAGAGTAATTCAAGAACATGAAATCACATGTATTGAATAGAGCTGAGAAGTGGGATAAGATGAAGCTAGAGTACTGTTTGTTGGATATGGGCATTCATACAACTATTTGTAATGAAAAGCAAAGAATGATCATGATAAAAAAGTGGTAAGAAAAAAAAATGATGGCTAGGTAGAAGCCAAGGGAGCCAGCCTGGAAGTCTTCTTTACAGTGTTGGTGTTACACTGTAGCAAATTAAAAGTCATCTACTATTTGTAACATGCTTGTGGAGGTGAATGCTATTAGATATTATGAGGTGAATGTGTAGGCCAAAGTAAAGTGAAGCATAGAGAATAGAAGCATAGAGCTCCAACTATGTTAGGGAAAAAAACAGTTTACATCAAATTGATTGAAATTTATTTCACAAACCCATATCCCTCATGCCCACTGCCCTATTATATCTATTATGTAATGAAGAGCTGTGTTAATTATTCCTGCCACCTGGATCTAATGAAATTAGATCTGAAATTTCTGATAGGTACAGATGGCCATTTGAAAAAAAAATACTTTTTTTTTCCCTATCAGCTGGTCAGATTTCATAAGTTAGAAATGTTCAGACTATGAAGTTAATCACCAGTTTTCTACATATTATAAGCACAAATGACACCTTCTTCAAGCCCAAATAAACTTGTTTTATTTACATATAGAACTTAAATAGTATCCGGGTTAGCATACCATGTTGCCACATTTAAAACACATAGCGTTTTAAAACTATGGTAGAGGTTAACATACTTGAATTATGTCAACTTAACAAATCTGACAACTCTGTTTCAGTTTATTTCAGTAAATTATATGCAAATACATGATAATAGCAAGATGCATATAAAATAAAAAATAAGACCAGAATATGGTATGTACTAGTTAATAATAAAGCTTCCAATATTAGAAAAAAAGCTAATAGAAAAGGTTTGGCCTATTGTAATGAGTAATGTGCACCTTCGACAAGTTGTAAAGCATTAATTATCCTAGCAAGGAAATTGGAAATATGTACTAATGATGGTCAGAATCCTATTCATTTTTCACAGAAAGCTGCCAATATTCTCAACCTGAGGAATTGCTAGAATCAGGATTCAGATGGCTGTGGGAAGATGCAGCCTACATTTTAGAAGTCCATGTAGACCTACATGGTTAGATAAAAGAAGGATGACAAAGACATGGCTTGGTTACTTGAATTGAGGAGATGAAAAAAAAAAAAAAAGTCGAACTGGACACAGTAATTGGAAACGAATAAACTAAGCCTGAGATGAGAAATGTAATGATTAGGAATATGTTCAGACCTTCATGTATACTAAATGCAGTGGATATCAGACATCTCACTGTAAAAACGGGCTGAGATCTGCAAGCATTAAGATAACCACAAGCTAAGAGAGGAGCAGAAACATACTAAGAATCCGAAAAATAATGTTGAATGACATAATGTTGAAGCCTAGAATGTCAGAGGTCATCTGGTAGAACTCCCTCATCGGAGGTGAAATAACTTGCTGTTTAGCTGTTTGTGTGGCCTGCTATTTTAGACCATCAGAGATAATGTGGTTCTCTTTGTAGGACCTGTTCAAGAGAATTATTTGTGGCATAAAGGGAGGTCACATCTGTAGGTTAGAGACCAGTGTTTGTGCATTACTCCTTCTGCAGAGTGCCACAATGAAAGGTAATTGTTGACTAAGTGGCATATTTGAATCATAGAGATCAGCAACAGTACAGCTACTGCACAAAATTTATGTATCAAGAACCTACCATTAAAGAGGTGCCCACCTTTTTAGTTTTTATTAGTTTTGCCTATACAAAATTAAAATACCTATTATGCACAGATTAAGTCAAGCACCTGATTGAATTTTAGAAACCCTAATACACGTATTTTAACCTTGCATTTTTTCAGTCCGTCTTAATTAACCTTGCTTTTTAATATACATATATTGATTTTCCATGGCATCGTTCTCTGATAAAGTTGAAGTATCAACCCTTTGGGTTTGGCAAATATTGTAATTTTGGGCAAACTCGACCATGTATTTTTGGATACTTGACCATTTTCTATTCCTGAATATATAATATTGAAATATGTCCTATTTTTTTGTAAGTAAAATGTCAAATTTCAACATGTTAAAATATGTATCCCTCTCTGATAGTAGTAATACTTTTCTCTTTTTAAAAGCATTTATCTGTTATTTAATATCGAACATGTTTGTATTTGCTTAGGCAAATATAGAAGTGCCTGCTTTCAGAATTTGCTTATAAGCAAATATAGTTAAATATATGAGGCTCAATGTATATGATAGATATATCTTCATAAAATGGGATATGAATAAATGAAAGACAAACATATCCCCTAAGATTAAAAAAAAAATCCTCAGCAGTTGGAAAGAGATGTTTAAGAATGATACTATACATAGTGTCATAAAAGTCTCTGTTGAGGGCACCTGGGTGGCTCATTTGGTTCAGCGCCTGACTTCAACTCAGGTCATAATCTTGTGGTTCATGAGTTCAAGCCCCACATCAGGCTCTGTGCTGACAGCTCACAGCCCAGAGCCTGCTTCAGATCCTGTGGCTCCCTCTTTATCTGCCCCATTTCCCATTCATGCTCTCTCTAAAATAAATAAACATTTTTAAAAAAAGTCTCTGTTGAATATCATATCCTCAGGCACAATTAATTACCCTAATCACATCAAGTGTTACTTCTTCCTTCCAACACTTGTCACATTACCCAGTTCTACTTTATTTACATCACTCATGGCCACCAGAAAGCATTTTCTTTACTCGTTTACTTGTTTAATGTTCAACTGTCCCCTTTAAAATATGAACGTGGTTATAGAAGGGGTTTTCCTTTCTTGTTCATTCCTGTATTCTCAGCAACTAGAACAATACCTAGCATATGAGAGATGGTCAGTAAATATAGATGAAATTAATGATAACGTTTTTCTTAATTGTAATTTCCATTTAAAAATCCAAGTCCATCTTGATTGATTTTAGGTCTTTGCTATTAATATCCCTCTAAGTACTGCTTTCAATGCGTACTACAAATTTGGATAAATTATATTGTCATTTTCATTTAATTCAAAATATTTTTTAAAATGTTTGAAATTTTGTCTTTGATCATGGATTATTTATCAGTATGTTCTTAAATTTTGAAATATTTGTGATATCCCAGTCATCTTTCTGTTGTTGATTTCCAGTTTAATTCCATTATTGTCTGAGCTAATTGATGGAGTGATTTCTATTTTTATAAATTTCTTAAGGTGTATTTTATTGCCTAGAATGTGGTGTATCTTGATGAATGTTCCATGTGAGTTTGAGATAAATGTGTATTCTGCTGTTGTTGGATGGAATATTCTACAATGTCAGTGAGTCTAAAATGATCAATAGTGTCATTCATATCATATATACCCTTACTGCTTTTATGCTTTGTCAATCTATTAATTACTGATGTAAGGGGCATCAAAGTCTTCAAATATAACAGTGGGTTTGTTTATTTTTACTTTAACTTCTGTCAACTTTTCACTTTTGTATTGTTAGGATTATAGTGTGCTCTTGAGAAATTGACCCCTTTATCATGAACTAATGTACCTCTCTATTTCAGATGTTTACCACATTTGGAAGATTGCATTATCTAAAATGAATACATTAAAAATTTTTTAAAACACTTTTAAAATACAGCTGTCTTTGCAAGTGCTGGTCAGCCACTAGTTTCTGATCTTGTTGCCTTGCCTCTCCCAGTGTGGGATCTCTGTTCTATGAAAGAAATGAAGCAAGAGTGATCAGGACGCCAGTATTCTTGATCTATTGCTCTTAGGGTAGAGTTTGTGTTTAAAGAGAAGAGGGGGATGAGTAAAAGAAAGGATGACCCCAACTTCTCAGCTGTACAAAAAATTGCTGTACAAGCAATTTAGACTCTTCATCCTGGAATTGGAAGGAATGAGAAATGCCGGCACCCTACTCCTTCCAGTGAAGTAGAGTAACCATTTTTTGGGAGCTGAGTAGGGAGGGAGCATTATTTTTTTTGGACATACCCACCTAAAATGGAGCTTTTCTCAAGGTGAGCTGAGGGAGGGAATTGCAGATGGGATGGAGTGGGTCTGGTTCAAATGTCATTGACTTTCACTGTTTATTCCAAGTTTTAATGTATTTTTTTTGAAAGGATGTGTCTTTATCAACTGTATTCCTTTAGTACAATTATCACATATTTGAAATTTTTAAATGGTTTCACCACTTTTGCTTGTACCACAGAGCTCCTAACATAATCATTCCGGAAGCATAATTCTCCTTATTAATGGTATCATGGTATATCTTTTTTCTTGTTCTTGTAATCTAAGACTCTTTATGTTTTAGGTAGATTGTTTACTGACAATGTATACTTGTGTCTTTTTTTTTTTTTATGAATCCACTCTGACAATCATTATTTTTAAATTTTCATTGACTATTTGACTTTTAATGTAACTATTGAAAGACTTGGATTCATATTCACATACTTGTAACTTTTATATATGTGGCATTTGTTCTATGTGGCATTTGTTCTATGTTTATTTTTACTTTCCTTCTTTTTCTGCCTTTTCTCATTTTAATTGAGCATTTATATGCTCCATTTCATCTCTTCTCTTAGCATATCAATTATACCTGTTGTCAAAAAAATTAGCTATTTCCCTAGTTTTTGAAATAGATGTTTTTATCTAATTTGAGTCTGCCATCAAATAAGACTACACTTCTTCACGTATAGTGCTGTTATTCCAGTTCTTCCCTTGTCTTTCTTCACACTGCCAGTTTTGTCACTATCTTCATGTTCTAATCACTAACTCCATTTTTTCTGTTAAGTTAAACACTTAGTAATTTAGATCAGATAAGAATAAGAAAAATAAAATATTTTATCTTTCTTTATCCATCTCTGATGCTCTTCCTTTCTTCATGTAGAACCTAGTTTTTGACCCATATCATTTTAATTCTTCCTGAGAAACTTTTTCTAATATTTCTTATAGGGAAAGTCTGCTGCACTGAAATACCTCAGGTTTTGTTTGTCAGGGAAAGACTTTATTTCTCATTTAGTTTTGAAGTATAATTTCACTGGATAATGACTTTTAGATTGGTGGGAGTGTTTTCTTTCACCCTTTTAATATGTCATTCTGCCGTCTTTTTAATTGCATGGTTTTTGATGAGATGTTTGCTGTAGTACTTGTCCTTGTTCCTATAGGATACCCTCCCCCAGCCATACCCCACCAAGGCTACTCTTAAGATTTTTCTCTTTGTCTTTGGTTTTCTGCAGTTTGAATATGATATTTCCGGATATAGTTTTTAAAATATTTATTTGGTGTTCAGTGAGTTTCCTTTACTTTAGATTTCATCTCTTTTATTGGTTTTGGATGATTTGGGGTAATTATTACCTCAAATATTTATTGTCCACTTTCTTTCCTTCTTGTAATTCATTTACATGTTAACCATTTTGAAATTGTCCCTTGATTCCTTTTATTTTACTTTATTTTTTATATTAGAGAGAGAGAGACAGGGAGAGAGGGGCAGAGGGAGGGAGAAGAGAAAGAGAGAGAGAATTTTAAGCAGGCTCCACGTTAGCCCGATGGGGGCTGGATCCCATGACCCTGGGGTCATGACCTGAGCCAAAATCAAGAGTTGCACCCTCAACCCACTGAGCCACCCAGATGCCCCTGTCCCTTGGTTCTTGAATGTTCTTTTTGTTTCATATTTTTTTCTCTTTGCATTTTAGTGTGGAAAGTTTTTATGGACTTATCTTCAATTTTAATGATTCTTTCATTGGCTTTGTCCAGCCTACTGATGAGCTCATTAAGGACACACTTTCTTTATGTTTTCATGTTTTTGATTTGTAGTACTTCCATTTGATTATTTCTTAGAGTTTATATCTTAGTATTTACATTCCCCATATTTCCTGCCTTTGTTTACTTTTTTCCTTAGAGGCCTTAACATATTAATCATATTTATTTTAAATTCCTCCTGTGATAATTCAAATCTCTGTGTCATATCTGAGTCCTATTCTTATTGTTGCTTTGTCTTTTCAGACTGTGTGTGTGTTTTTTTCTTGCCTCTTGGCATGCTTTGTAAGTTTTTTGCGAACGCTAGAAATCTTGTATTGAGTAATAGTAACTGAGGTAAATAGGCTTTCTAATATAGGGACTTAGGTTAATCTGGGTAGTAGTTGATGTGTATGTAGTATTAACTGTATCTATCTATAAGTGCCCGATCCAAATGCCTCCGATCTCTTTATTTTTGTTTTCTCTGTTGTCTTTAGTTTTCCCTAAATATTCACTTTCAGGGAAAGTCTGTCTTGTATCTCTTATCAGTTGCAATCTTCGGTCATTACATTAGACCTTGTTGGTGTGGTATTATGGTATGAGGGAGGAAGCATTTTGTAGTCTTATGATTAAATCTCCTTCTTGTATCGTCTAGGAGGTGATCATCTTAATTGTTGCTCTATTGTCATAGCATTCCCTCCTACCCCTACCCTCTGCTTCTTTTCTTTGGCTGCAGTGTTTCCATTCTTTTTCTTTGAAGCTTTGATTCCTGTTAGCTGTGTTTTTTTTCTTCCCCCTTATTTGAGATAGGATTTCTAGAGAATTCTAGACAAATGCCCTTCAGTCAGCAGAGATAAGACTCAAGATTTTTTTACTTGGAAAGTAGACCTTTGTTGTGCAAAAGGTTCTGAGTTTATTTCCTAAAGATTATTCTTCCTCTTCCCCTTTTGAGCCATGGTGGGACCTTTCTTGGATCTTTACAGTAAGAATTCTTACAGAGTTCTTGCAGATATGCCCATAAAAATTTGGGAGGTCATACAAGACTCTGTCCCTCAAGCACTCTCTCACTTTTATTCCAGTCCACACTCAGCCTCCAGCAGTTAGTCGAAATTGCCATTTACAGTGCTCTGATGGAGTGTCTGGGTGGCTCAGTTGGTTGAGTGTCTGACTTGGGCTCAAGTCATGATCTCCTGGCCTGTGGGTTCAAGCCCTGCTTCAGGCTCTGTGCTGACAGCTCAGAGCCTGGAGCCTGCTTCAGATTTTGTGTCTCCCTCTCTCTCTTCCCCTTTCCCACTCTCTCTTTCTCTCTCTTAAATAAACATTAAAATTTTTTAATTAAAAAAAGTGTTCTTAGCAGTGTGCGGTCCCATTGGCATCTGTTCCAAGTAAACATATCTTGGCTGTGACTTTCTATGTGTCTGTCTCTCCACAATTGAGGATTGCAGTTTGCCTTGCTCTTTCATTTCTCTGCTGGGTCCCAAGAAAGTAATCGATTTTCAACTTGATCTAGCTTTCTCTTACTGCATACATAGGAGTGATGATTTCCAAACTTCTGTATGTAGGAGGTGAAACCAGGAGTCAAGTCTGTTTTAGTTGGTTGTTGGATGGAGGAAATTTTCATCTTTCAGGGTGCCACGTGGAACTTTTTTTTTTTTTTTTTGGTGGTTGTTGATTTTTTTTTGTTGTGTTGTGTATCTTTGAAGTGATTCTGCCATTTTCAAGTCCAAAATGACTTTTACTGCTTTTCACTGTGCCACTCTGGACAAAAAAGTTAACATTTTGGAACATTGTTTTCTACTTTGAATAAATTATGATTAAAGTGGTAACCTCTTAGAATGGTGGCGAGGAGTAATTGAGATATAGTAGGTAAGTAGCATAGTTATGGCCCATGTCACAAACAGGGTACATAATGAAAACGTTAGTTTCCTCTTTAGTTTTCTTTCTCTACCCTCTCCCTGTGGATACACAGAGCAGTCTATTTGATCTGGGCTTAAATACCCTATAGAGAGCTTGTGGTGACATTTTGTTACACAGAAAGTCGTCTTTGAGGTACTGGCTCTCAACTGAAACTACCAATTGCTATAGAATCATAGATGCTTTGTAGGAGTGGGCAAGGCTACCACTAAACGCTGTTTCATGCAAACCGTAAAAGTAACTCAAAGCCAGAAAGGAAGTTACACAGTCCCAATCTTGTAATAGTAGATATCATCCACCTGGCTGTAGTTACTGAAATCAGTTGCCTCTTTTGGATCCATGGACACAGTTGCCAGGCCCTAGTCTATAGCCTCTTCATTTCTTTTTGTCTTATTTGTGTCCTGAATCTTTTATACTGGCACCAGACTTTTGCATGTGCACTTCTGTCTGCCCCTTGGGCGGCTGAAAGATGATTCATGTACCATAATCTTTAGCTGTGATTCTGTCTTTGTTTTGTTAGCCAACACTAGTGATCGGATGTGTCTCTTACCCCTTGCCATCTGCATCTCAATATTTATAGACTACATCTTAAAGTTTGGTCTAATATCCAGGATCCTTGGGCAGGATTGGCTCTTTGGATTTCACTTACATCATTTTATTCATAAACCATAGATCTGATCGCCAGTTACTATCTTGACTTGCCTTATCTCATGTTTATTTAAGACCAAAATTTAACCAAATTCCTGAAATTAACGGAATAATAGTTTTCCAACTGAATTTTCAAATAACTCATCTTTGTAAATTTATGTTTCGGTCTACCTGGGAAGCCAAGAATAGACAGCAATCCCCTCAGACTGCATTTTCTTTTAAAAAAAATTAATGTTTATTTTTGAGAAAGAGAGAGACAGCACGAGTGAGGGAGGGGCATAGAGAGAGGGAGACACAGAATCTGAAGCAGGCTCCAGGCTCCAAGATGTCATCACAGAGCCTGATGCAGGGTTTGAACTCATGAGCCATGAGGTCATGACCTGAGCTGAAGTCAGATTCTTAACTAACTGAGCCACCCAGGTGCCCTTGCATCTTTTATCTAACCCTCCAATGGTTTCCTAATGCTGGAAGTGTTGTTCTCAAGAACTCTATCAAAGAAATAGTGGTGTGGTATGTCACATTAGGTTTGTCTTCTGTTCAGGTTGTGGCCTATTTGATATCATTGAATGAAATCCAAGGAAGTCTTCATCTCCTTTGATTGTAGCCTATTACTTGGGCCCAAGAATGACTGGGATTCTAATATTCCATCTTTATTCTTGGGGCAAAATGGTTACTTACTGTATCACACACAGATACTTCTTGGGAGAGTAATGGTTTATATCCAGGAGAGTTTTGGTAGGAAGGAAAAAAGGGAGAATATGACTGTTGAATGGAGAAGAGGTATTATGGGAATGGAGGAATCAATAGTTGGGCTAAAGGATGATTGAACACACAGAACCAAAAATCTAGTGAGCTTTAGGACAAACAGTATCTTTTTCACAATAAGCGTAGAGCTGTCAATTCAAAAGAAAAACTAAATTGAAGCTCTCCACCACCACCAATTGTGAGGCTTTGGAAAAGTTACTTAGACTCCATAGTCCACAGTTTTCTTACACATGGATAAGAACTTAATAGGACATCGCTAGAGAATTGTTGGTAATACAAGTAAAACATTTAGCATAGTATCTGATACATATTCAACGTTCAGTAAATCTCACCTATTAGGTTATTAACAGTAACAATAATTCAAGTATAAAGGTCACTGTAAGGTATTACATATCCAAACCTAAGATAGTGTAGAGAAATGTATTCAATTCCACATGTATGGAATTTGATCAGATAGCTCTTAATGAAACTTAAAACTTCTTATCTGGTAATCTAATGATGATAAAGAGATCAGCATTCTTTATATATAAACTCAGTGATATTTCTAGAAAAGTGTTGTAACTGATGATTGTGTAAGGAAGACATAGAAAAAAATCAAGTGTTTCTTACGACCCTATATCCTCCCACTCTATCATTTCTAAGGCCTTAGATACTGAATTTTAAGCTCAGTAACCTATGAGTCAGAAATCAAGAACTCCTAATATCATTTTATTTGTTGTGGGTCCCTCGTATGTCAGACAGACCTTTCAAAATAATGGATGGAAGGGAGAGCGTTAGAAGCTACCATGCTGAGAGAGCAACAGGTGGCCATAATCTCCCAGAACAATAACAGGAAACTATTAGTAGAATCAACATAATGTTTAATGTGCTTAGAGATATCTCTAAATCAGTTGTACCGGTTGTATACCAAGCACAGCATACATAATAAAATGTAGACATTTACTGTGAAACAAGAGACATGTTGTCTTAAACCAGAACATACAAACTGGAAAAGATTTGGGGTCCGTCTTGGTACTGTTTTGAATGTCCTTGTCTAAGTGTTGTGACCTTTTTTTCTCAAGTGCATATTGCTAGTCATTGTATCTTAGGACTTAAGAAAGTAGCTAAATAATTTTCACAAGAGAGGGTCTGCTAAGTCTCCTCTAGAAGATGACCTTTTTGTCATGTTGAACTGACATGTAACTGAATAATGGACATGCCATTTTACTGGCGAGCAATTTTCTGTTTCAGTGGGGAGAGTTTTAAGATCATTGGACTTGTAAATGGTGACAGGATCATTGGTCTAAATATGATTGAGCAGTTTAGTAATGTACATAATTATCATGACTGCCTGAAAGCTCTAGGCACCTCTTCACTTTTGATCATGATTTCAACTGCTGATGCCTAAATTACAAATCAAGTGGTAGGAAGATAAATCATGATGCCAGAGGCATAGCTTAGTCATGTCAGCAAGCTTAAAATTGGGTTTTGTGCAGGGTAGTTCCAAACTGAAAATGTTTGTGAAAGAAAAGTTTTTTATCTGTTTAGAATGCACGTGAAGGTATAATTTTAGATTCACAAAACTTTAAGGACGAGGGATTGGTATTCAGGAGAGGCTTGTATTTTGGATGTGGAGCCTTATGATTTCACTCATATGTGGAGTTTAAGAAACAAAATGAACAAGCAAAGGGAAAAAAAAGAGAAAGGCAAACCAAGAAACAGACTCTTAAGTATAGAGAACAAACTGATGGTTACCAGAGGGAAGTGGATAGGAGATGGGTGAAGTAAGTGACAGGGATAAGGAGGGCACTTGTGATGAGCATCAGGTAATGTATGGAAGCGTTGAATCGCTATATTGTACACCTGAAACTAATATTACACTGTATGGTAACTGAAATGTAAATAAAAACTTGAAAAATAGAGCCTTAAGTTTTCTCTTTTAAAGTGTGATTATTATTATTTGGGGGAAACAAAGTTTTAGACCTTAAAGATGTGTGTCCTTAAGTGTGTAAATTGCAGCATAACCAAATTAGAGGCCTAGAAAGCCACTGCTGAATAATGAATAAGTACTCTATATTGTGAAACCAGCAGTAAGAACAGGTGTAGTTTCCTAAGGTAATTTCACAAGATGAATGGCAGACACAAAAATTTTATTTCATTTATGTAATTAGCTGTATTTTATATGGGAATATATGGCTACACATATATCAAGTATGCTTTCATCTTGGACTCTGAAAGGTGGTTACGGCCTGACAGTCTCTGAGTCCTAGTTGAAGTTTATTGTTTTCCATATGATAGAAGGCTAATGATTTATAACTTAGTTCTTACAAATTCTCTATATGAAATGGGTTAACGTTCTAGTATTTTGTGGAATGTTTAAGTGATTATATGATTTACATTTAAGTTCCTGACCTAAATAAGACTAAATTTCTTCTGACTTAGTCTGATTGGTGTCTTGAGAGCATGATGTCTACCCTCTGAACTTCAGTTTTCCTCCAGAACTTTCTCTGATTATAGACCCAAGTATTTTGGAAATTTTTGAAGAAAAAACTGAATTTGTACAAAGTACCTATTGTGTTTATATTGAGGGATCAATGGAAGTCCTATAAAAGGTGCCATAGTCGTACTTCCCCGTATTCTTGCTAATTTTCCCGAAAGCTGCAGGAACTCTGCAAAAGCCATGAGAGCACACTCCTGTATCTGTGCCCGTCTGCGAATTGCAGGTCTCTGCCACAAACAATCTGGACGTGTTTGTCATCTTAAAACTGCTCCAATATTGTACTATAAAAATAGTCGATTATTTCCTTAAAGAAATACAATTTTGGCTGAGAAAATGCAAACACCTGCATCTTAGGGTACTTAAATGAAAATTTATTTTTTTGAGAAGTTTGGTGTATCACATAATTTGAAATATTCCTTGCATGTATGAAAGATACATAAGATATCATAAGATAGGACTTGGAGCAAACGAATGGATTTCTTATTGCTAATTAATGTTTTCTTCCTTTGCTGAAGAAATTTTTAGTGACTGTTTTATAACTAAAATGGTCCTGTAGAATATATTGTAAACTTAGAAAGATTTTTCTAAGTCTGTGTAAGCAAACTGGCTAAAACAAATACAGCAGTCTTTGATAAACTAAAGTGAAGTTTAAGCCAGACACATAATCTTATGAAGTCCAAACATTTGCAATAAAATATAGGAACTCATTGCTGACAAGAGATTTTCTTAGTTGTAATTGTTTATGAAAATTTTACAGTAAGTTAAAATTTAATTCAATTTGGGGCACCTGGGTGGCTCAGTCATTTAAGTATCCGACTTCAGCTCAGGTCATGGTCTCTCAGTTGGTGGGTTGGAGCCCTGCTTCGGATTCTGTGCTGACAGCTCAGAGGCTGGAGCCTGCTTTGGGTTCTGTGTCTCCCTCTCTCTCTCTCTGCCCCTCCCCTACTCGTGCTCTGTCTCTCTTTCTCTCAAAAATAAAAAATAAACATCAACAAAATTTAATTCAGTTATATAAATAGCGAATCATCTTTGTAGAAAAATTTTTAAAATTGTGTAAGATCATTATTGTCCTCAGAAACTAAGTTGCAGAGTTGCTTGCTTAGGTTAAGTACAGAGCCCAAATAAAATTAGTAGGTTTTATATGTTAATTTATATGTGCATATCTAACAATAAGAACTGCATGCATTCTCTGCTGTTTTGGTACCTTAATAATTACTGTGTATTATTGTGAAATGTTTATGATTTACTAAATTTGGTTTAGACAAGGGAAAGGATTAAATTAGACTATCTTTAACTAGATTTTGATTTCTTAGTTTTTCTTCCCATGATGTTTACCATTGGACTTAACACATAAACATAGTAATCCATAATATATTTAGAAATGAAAATTTAATGGATACCTTATTTAAGATACCTTAGCCATGGGTGGTTTATACTCGATAAAATTCTACCTATTCAAATTATGCTTACATGTAATCATGAATAAACAGAACTACTTAAGAAAATCTGTGAAAATATTAAACACTTTGGGGATTGTGTTTTTATTTTGCTCACGTTGATAGTTTATTCCACCATGGAGTCAGGGGATTTTGTCTCTGACCTGTCATTGATACATACATAATTAATTAAATGATTAATTCTGGAAACGACCCTTGAGATAAACTGTGCCTGGCCCTTTCCTACAGTTGAGGAAACTGATGTCTGTGGTGATGAAGTGACTGACTTAATGGTATGTAGCTAATTGGTTGTAGAACCTGGATTAGAGTCCATTACTACTTTCTATGTATTTTTTATTTTTGTGTTGCTGATACATATCATCTAGTGTGGTATTAAGTTCCACCACTCACTGCTTGATCCAGTTGCTTTGTTATTCAAATAGCAACAAAGCATGATCTCACAGGGCTAGTAGAAACAGTGAATGTATGTATTAGGGTTTTGTGAGGAAAGCCAGAAGCCACCGTAAGTTTTGCAAGTTGGAAGAGACTCAACTCAAGAAATTAGAGGGCTTAACAACCATTGGAAGGATGGAAGACAGGTCAGGGAAGCTACTCTTTAATTCAGTAAAATCAGAACGTGGGGTGGGAGGGAAGCCATTGGTGGTTATCCATGCACCTTAACAGGTGATTCACTGGAGGAGCTTGCTCAGGAACTGTTGTCGACTTCACCAGTGCAATCTGATTTTGCTGCGACCGGTGGGGAGACTAATGGCCCATCCTTGTCTTCAACTCTCTAATAAAGTGCAACTGTCTCTAATTGTCCAGAACAATCCTGGAACATAGAGGGAAAGGGATTCTAGAAAATTTAGTTATAGGTTTTCCCTTGAAAAACAGTGAAGAGGACAAAGATGCCATTGCCATGCTCAGGTGACAACAGGAAACACATAATCCAACACAAAAAGATGACATTAAAAGCTGTCAAACACAGAAAGGTCAGTAAAAGATTAAAAAAGAAACATGGCTAATAGTCATGTCCTACCTTGTTTTAAAATTTAAAAATGGCAATCTGCGACTAATTGAGGCATTTTAACTTACTGAAAACTAAATAGGAAAGTTTAGGTATTTACTGTAACTTAGATATGATTAATACATGTGCGGGTATACATACAGAAGTTAGAGAAGCTCCAGTATATTTCTTATGGTCCGTGGGGTGTTTTTCTTCTGAAAATTTTGCATTTTTTAAAATGAAGAATAGCCATTCATTTAACATTGACAGGTTCTGGGGGTTAGAAGGTGGACATGTTTATAGGGCCATTATTCAGCCTACTGCAAAATTTTTGGTTCTAATGCCATTCTCTAAAATTGCAGAGTTTTTTAGGTTTCCCATATAGAGAAATTTCTCAGAGGACTAATACCTCTAAGCAATGTTATGAATGTACACACAAATCAGACCTGTATGTTAAAGCAGTTTATAGTAGTATGTATTATTTTGAGTCAGGACATTTTCCCTAGGCAAAATGAAACATTTTTTTTTCTTTGCAAGCTATCTTTCCAAGATAGTTCCCAGCCTTCCTTGATCTCTCAGCCTCACTATACCCCTGGCTTTCTTAGGCCTCAGGATAAGATAATTGATGGGTTGTGTGTCTGAAGATGCCATGTGCCACGGGGTGAGGGCCTGAAATTGGGTGAGGTTGAAGGATAGAAGGAGGCATGTTTTCACATTGTATCAGTTGGCATGCTTTTGATCAAAAGAAATAGAAAATCCAAATCAAACTGGCTTTATGTGTGACAGAAATGAATAGATTCATTATTTAACCAAAATGCACAGATGTAGGAGAAGCTTTAAGCATGGTTCATACTTTGAGCTAAAGGTTTTGATAGCTTTAGGTCTTCAGCTTTATTTGTTTATGATTGTGTTGGCTCTCTTCCCTGCCTCCCTTCACCACCACACATTTGGTTTGCTTTGTGACCACACAGGGTTTCACTTGAAAGATATAAAATTGCACACAGGAAGAGTCCCTTCAAATAGCTCCACGTTATGTACGCAAAAGCATTTCCTAAGAAAGACTCCTCTAGCTCATAGTACCTTGACTAAATTTTCCTTAATTGCCTTTACATTAAATTTCATGTTCATTCTCTGTGTCTGTATTGATAATGACCTATTAGACCAGAAGTTAGCAAACTTTAACCCGTGTGCAAAAAATCGCCAACCACTGTGTTAGAGTGTTGCGTGGTTAAGAAACTGTCTTCTTGACACATTCCTGCTGTATGTATTGCTGTTTGTTCCACATAACACTCTTCATTGTTAAACACTTCTTCCCATCTACCCTTCTAGGCCACATTTTGTTTTTTTTTATTTGAGGAAATAATAATTAGGAGAGAGAAGACTTGGAGGAGAGGATGAGTAGAGAGAGAGGAGATGAAAATGCCCACTAGTGTTAAAGAGTGTAAGAAGTAAAAAAAAGTAGAGGAAGTAAGGCCCAGGAGGCAAGGAGTTTGCCCAAGATCAAAGTCAGCTGGTAAGTCTTATCAGGGCCCGGCACCATCATCCAATACTACTTCATTGGACTCCTATTACTCTTTTGACAAGACGTCTTTGACTTACAAAGCCTTTTTTTTCTTCAACCGATCTCATAACTCTTGAGATATTCCTGGTCCTCTTAGCTGTTCTTCCTTAGTGGTTATATGTGTATTTCAGTAGCCCTAGCTACTTGCCATCATTGACTGCTTTCGAGGATGTCTTGATATAGTATTAATTCATTTACTAAATGTATTAAAATAAAGGTGGTGACAAAAAGATTTACTGGGTGATGAATATAACCTTTTAGTTTAGTCAGAGGTTACCAGTGCCCTGTTAAAGTCCTCAGATTTCTTAGTTTTCTCAGGTCTCCTCCTCCCCCCCCCTCCTCCTCCTCCTCCTTCTTTTCTCTCCCTCTCTCTCTCTCTCTCTCTCTCTCTCTCTCTCTCTCTCTCTCCCTCCCTCTCTCCTAACCAGTTATATATGCCATGACACCTGCATCTATAAATTGCCTTCTGATTGTTCTGATAGTTGCTTTCCCCCTCCCTTTGATTCTGATTCCTCCTTCTACCCCTAAGTATGCGTAGTCTGAATATATTAGTTTCCTGTTGCTGCTGTAACACATTATCACAAACTTGGTGGCTTTAAACAACACAAATGTATTATTTCTTTTTCTTTTTCTGGAGGCTAGAAATCCAAAATGGGTCATACCGGCTAAAATCAGACTGTCAGGAGAGCTGTGTTCCTTCTGGAAGCTTTAGGAGAGAATCCATTTCCTTGCCTTTTCCAGCATATATAGGCTGCTTCCAGATCTTGCCTTATGGCGCCATCCTACATCTTCAGAGTGCTTCACTCTAGTCTGTGCTTCTGTCTTTCTCTTCGTAGTCTTGAAGGACCCTTGTAATCACGTTGGACCCATGAGAATAATTAAGGATAATTTCCCAATCTCAAGTTCCTTAATCACAAATGCAAAGTCTTTTTTATCATATAAGGTAAAATTTCACAGGTTTCTGGAATGAGGATGTGGGTGTCTTTAGGGATTATTGTTCTGGATGCCCTGCTCAGGTTTACACCATAAGCTGCTTTTGGTTTTTCAGTTTAAGGGGCACTCTCTGGCTCTATTTTTCTTTTTTTAATTTTCTTTTGTTTACATGTAGTGCAGTATTGGCTTTAGGAGTAGAATTGAGCGATTCATCACTTAAATTCAACACTCAGTACTGATTACAAGTGCCCTCCTTAATACCCATCACCCATCTGCCTCTTTAAAACATGTAAATTGTCCTCCAAAAGTATATCTGAATTCTTGTGTCTCAAATTTATTATCTGCAGAACTTTTCAAATCTATACATACTTCATTTAATCTGCAACTCGATTGCAGCTCATATTGCCTCTTGAATGGATTCCATTTATATAGTATCCTGTGACCCCTGATATCATCATCTGGATTACCAGCATACTCTGAAAGAGTAGCCTAAATTACCTTCCTTTGCTTTGTGTTTTACATATATGTGTAGTGTCCTATCATGCTACCATCTAGAGGAATACACTTGTTGCCCAGATTTTTATCACCTGAGTTTTGGCCCAATATTTTATATACAGAAAGTGCTCAATAATAACATTACCATGATCTTATTTAAAATTACAATATACTACAGGGCTACATTGATTTAAGACATGTGTTGTAGGATTCAGCTGCCAGGAAAGTGTACCTGAATGTCTCCTGAAGTTTTCCACTGGGAGATTTTCTTCTGGTCTTAGCAGACATCTTTTGGCACAGCCTGTGAATTGTTTTTGAAACAAAAATCATGGCTAGGTTGGACAGATCAAGTAATTCTGAGTATTTCATGCAGTGTATCTTGTCCTTCTTTGTGTATTCATTAATTGTGTCCATATTAACTGAGAAGCACTGTGCCAAATATTATAAAGGAGATGAAGATGTATATGTGAGGTGGTAAGCTCTCAGGAGGATAGGTTCCAATGTTACTTTCCAAATACACAACTGTAGAACTGCAGTCTTAACTATGTTGTGAAACTCCTGGAAGCTGTTAACACAGTATCTTACTGAATCCACCATCTTAACTGTACTAAAAATGCTTTAGTGAGGCCATTGGGAACCGGATGTATGTCAGGATAGTTCTTTAGAAATCTTTTTTGAATTGATATTTAATAGAAAAGAAGTTGCCATCAGAAGGTGTGTTTCTGTGCTGCTGTAAGGTAGTCCTCTCAGTAGGGATTCTGACCTGGCATTGCTTTTGATGGAGAATGGCACAGTTAGCAAGGGAGCAGGCACAGCTTTCTCTAAAGATGTTCAGTATAGTGGTATTATCATGATGCTTGCAGTAGGAGTCAAAAGTTGAGGAAATTAACTGCTCCTCACACTTGAATATCTATTCAAGTTTTGGAATATGCCATTTCATGTGGTGCTGATAAATAAATCACTGTTGCCCCAAACTTCATAATTACCTCTGTCAGTCACTTTTTCTTTCATTGTTATAAAACAACTTTTTACTCTTTACACCAGAGGATAAGTTGTAATTATGGTACCATTTTCATTTGAAAATATGATGTATATTCAAAAAAATGAAGCCTCACATAATGAAAATGTACTTTTGAATAACCATTTTGGCTTTCTGATAATCAGTGAATAATAGCTTTACTGGTATTTGTGTACTATTTTGCATATAATAGCATTGACTCTCTGATGTATTTGCATTCCTGTAAGCCTATGGATGTTTAAAAAATTACTTTACTTGTAGGTAATTTGAATTGGTAAGAGTCTAAATCGAGTGACTTAGATTTAATATAGCATGACATTTGAATTTTAACTTTTCTCAGTACTGATACTCTGTTCCATCATGGAAAAAAAACAAACAAAAATGCTGAGAGAGAATGAGTTTGCATATATACAGGCACAAATCGCCAGTGTTATACTGTCATCAAAATCGCCATTGAAATTTATTAGCTTAAAATTTTTCTTTATGCTTAAGAATGTGCAGTGTTCAGAAAGTAGAATCTTACTTGATTTGTCAGATGCAAAACTACATTAGTTATGTCCATTCACTTCTTAAAGAATATTCATATCATTTTGGCTCACTCTGTATGGTTGAGGTCTTTCATATGGAAATATGAGACACAGGGATCTTAGAATAAACTCTCAGAATAACCACAGGTAAACTAATACGTGCATTTTGTCTTTCTATGTAGTTTAACCTTAAAGGGATTTAATCTAAGTAAGAATTACTTACTGAATAGGTACTTCAAACCATTTCTCACCTCTGAAAGTACAAAGATAAAAGAAAAAAAATAAGTTGTCTGCCCTCAGGAAACTTATAGGGTGAAGGTAGCTATGGACAATAAAAGAAACTTGCTATTCACAGGAAAAATTATATCAAAGGTGATGTGTGGTTACTGTGCCTATAAAATTATGTCAGAGGAGCTTTTAACTTTTTTAATGTTTATTTTAGAGAGATAGAGTGTGAACGGGGCAGGGACAGAGAGAGAGAAGGAGACAGATACTCTGAAGCAGGCTCTCTGCAGTCAGTGCAAAGGCTGATGGTGGGGATTGATGTGGGGCTCAGCTTGGGGCCCCGAACCCATGAACCATGAGATCATGACTTGAGCAGAAGTCAAATGTTCAACTGACTGAGCCACCCACGTGCCCCTGTCAGAGGAACTTTTAATCTGGATTTCCTTTTTGATAAGAAGGAATATCATTTAATTTTTTAAAACTCAAGTGTAAGTGCTATTTAATAAATAATTGTGGCCTATATGTAAGATACACACTGTGTGTGTATGTGTATTTGTCAATATATTTTGTACATATGCAGTGTACCTGAAACATTACATTATAAATTGTTGACTGCTACTGCTAGTACCTGGAGTATTCACGTTTTAGCCTCTCAGACCTGTTTAGAAGCAGACTTAACTTTTGAGATGAACAGTCGTTCTTGAGACTCTGCCTCTCCCTTGCAACAATGATGTCCCAAATATTGTGATTATCTGGCACACAGTCAATACTTGATGGACAGTTACATCATACTTAAAAATTTGACTTTACCAAGACCGGTTCATAAGGGCCTGGAGCCAAATGCTTCAAGGGAGTAACTCAGGTCCTTCTGCAACACTCTATCAGCAGCACCAGTACTCTTGAGTCCAGGTACTATGTTGCTATTGTAGGCATGGATATTTCAGCCCTATTAGTAGTAGAGACAAGCTTCCCTTCATCATAATGGTAGAGCAGTATGGATAGGGAGAGAGAGCTGGTATATTTTGCATGACAAATTTCTTTGCATATTCAGGTGATTTGAGAGGCAGCCCAATTATAAGAAGCAGGTCTGTGGTCCTAAACTTGCTGAGAAGATCATTAATTATCTGTGTAAATGTTGGAGAAGAGCAGTGTGGATAATTAAATTGAATTTATTTGGACACTGGCTGTTTTTACATTGACTATTGAAGTCACAATTTGTGCAAAATAAAAAAAATCACTAATTAAGACACTTTCTAAGATTTTTACATGCACCTTATTTTCATTTATTTACCTACATATTTTCAACTAAATGACCTCCACTTCCCTAAATTCCTAAATATTTATATTGTCTAAAAACTTGAATTAATCTCATTTTTAACTAGGTTTATATGCTGAAAAAAATAAGCTATATATAGCAAAATTTGATGGCTTTTTATTCATTAGTCTAAACAAGACTAGACTTGGACTAACTTGAGTTTTCACTCATTATGAAATATCAGAGATGGGACCAAAAATAGAGTATTTCCAAATAACACATTTGAGATGAAATAAGAAGAGGATTTCATGTAGGCTATAAAAAGGTTTTCTTCTGACTTGATGAGCTTATTTTCTCATTCATATAAAGAACCCCCAAGTGTCTTGATCTTTTTTCTGAAATTTGAACAATTAAATTTTACCTTCATGTACAGTGGCTTTGAAGAGGATTTATATTATGTGGTAGCTATTTGTACATTTAATTAACTTTTCCTGTCAACAGTATTGAAAAATTTTATTCATTTATTAGTACTTGCAGAAAAGATGAAGTTAGAGAAGTAATTAAGATATGGGTTGTTTTGCTCTCCTACAAATATTGAATATCATTAACATTTTAGTATCTCTTCTGTTAGCTTAATTAAGAGTTGAATTATTTTAAGCAATAGTTGTATGTTTTAGTAATTTGAAAGTTTAATCTACCTGTAAAATATATTTTTCTTTTCATGTTCTGCCTCACAATATTTTCCTCAGTAACATCTTCATGTGTACAGCTTGTTTCTCTTTGACACACTAATTTTCCAAAGGGCCTGAGAGTTTCCTATGTTCATTCTTCTCTTTTGGACTGTGACTAGATCCTAAATTACTTTGCACTTTTACCAATTATTTTGCTGCTTTAAAAGTCGCCTCGCAGTTTCATTGTTCTAAATTGAGAGACTGTCTTAGAATTAGTCATTCCAGACCACTTGCCAATGAATTCACACAAGATCAGTAAAGTTCAGCATTTAGTGCGAGGAAATTAAACTAGCACCTTTAAATAAGATTCTAGTATCTGAACATCAATTCTTATAAACATTATTTCCCAGCACAGTGAAATATCTAACAAAATATTGCCTGTTAATGGTTGCTTTTTTTCAAGTAGTTTTTCTAGTCTAACTCTTTACTAGCACTATAAAATACTTAAGAATGTGAAAAGCCTCTTTGCATATGTCTTCTGAAGAAATGTCTTTTCAAATCCTTTGCTCATGGTAAATTAGGTTGACTTGAAAGATTATTTAATGTGTTCTAGTTAGAAGTCCCTTATCACAAATGTGTTTTACAAATATTTTCTCTGAGTATGTGGGTTATCTTTCTATTTGATGTTATCCCTTAAAGAATATAAGATTTTAATTTTGATGATGTTCAATTTATCTATCTTTACTTTTGTTGTTTAGCATATGTGTGTGTGTGTGTGTGTGTGTGTGTGTGTGTCTATGTGAGAAACCATTTCTTAGCTCACTGTTTTGAAGCTTCACATCTGTATTTTCCATTATGAATTGTTTAGTTTTAGCTTTTACATTTATGTGTTTTATCCACTTAGACTTAGCTTTTGTATGTGGTGTGTGCTAGGAATGCAACTTCCTTCTTTTGCTGGAGGATATCCTGTTATCCTTGGACCATTTGTTGAAAAGACTATTTTGTTTTTTCATTCACTTCTCTTGGCGTCCATGTTACAAATCAGTTATCTATAAATCTGAGGGTTTATGTTTGGATTCTTGTTTCCCTTCCATTAATCTGAATGTCTTTTCTTATGCCACTACCACACTCTGTTGATTATTGTAGGTTTCCAGTGTGATTTTCCATATGAATTTTAGAAACAGTTTGTCATTTTCTGCAAAAAAATAAAAAAACAAAAACAACAACAACAACAACAACAAAAATACAAAGGGATTGTTTTGAGTCTGTAAGTTACATGGGAAGTATTGTCATCTTGACTGTGTTAAATCTTTTGATCCATGAACATTGGATATCTTCACATTTATTTAGGTCTTCTTTAATGTCTTTCAACAATATTTTGTACTTTTCAATAGGTAAGTCTTCAATTTACTTTGTGAAGTTTATTTCTTAAGTGTTTTATTAATTTTGATACTCTTTTAAGTGGAATTTTAAAATTTCATTTTCAGATCATTCATTACACGTGTGTAGATTTCAAATTTGGGGGCTACTGGGTGACTCAGTCATTTAAGTGTCTGACTTTGGCTCAGATCATGATATCACAGTTTGTGAGTTCAAGACCCACATCAGGCTCTGTCCTGATAGCTCAGAGCCTGGAGCCTGCTTCTGATTCTGTGTCTCCCTCTCTCTGCCCCTCTGCTCACACTCCAACTCTCTCTGAAAAATAAATAAACATTAAAAAAAAAGAATTCAAATTGGTTGTTATATATTGATCTTGAATCTTACACCCTTGCCGAACTTGTTTATTATTTCTAATAGATTTTCCTGTATGTGAAGATATATTAAGATTTTCTTTATATAAAATTAAGTTTTCAACAAATTGTGATAATTTTCTTATTTCTTTCCATTCTGGATGCCTTTATTTCATTTTCTTGCCTAATTTTATTACCTGAAATCTATGTTACATTGTTGAATAGAAATTACTAGAATGTAAATTCTTGTCATATTTCAGGTCAAAGGGAAAGCATCTAGTCCTTTAATAAGATGTTAGTTAGCTTTGAGCTTTTCATAGGTGCTTTTTATTTGGTTGAAGAAGTATCCTTCTTTTCCTAAATCATTGAATTTTTTTATTATGGAAGGCATTGGATTAAAAAAGTTTATCTTTATCAATTTAGACAGTCATGTGATTTTCGTACTTTACTAATATGGTGACTTACACTCATTGATTGTTGGATATTAAACTAGCTTTCATTTCTTGGAAAATACCCCAGTTTTTAATGGTGTATAATTCTTTTTATATGCTGCTTGATTTGTTTTCCTATTATTTTCTGAGATTATTTGCATCTATGTTTGTAAGAGATACTCATCAGTAGCTTTCATTTGTTAAGATGTCTTTGTCTAGTTTTGATATTAGGGCAGTCAGGGTATACGAATGAAATGGGAAGTTAGGGTGTCTAGAGGGCTCGGTTAAGCGGCACACTTTGGCTCACATCATGATCTCAATGTTTATGAGTCTGAGCCCCACATGGGAATCCGTGCTGACAGTTCAGAGCCTGAAGCCTGCTTCAGATTCTGTGTCTCCCTCTCTCTTATCCCTTCCCCACTCTCACTCTCTCTGTCTCTGTCTCAAAAATAAATAAACATTAAAGAAAAAATGTTTTAAAAAGAAATAGGAATTGTTTCATCCTTTTCTATTTTTTGAAAGAGTCTATAAAGGATTGGTGTTCATTTTTCATTAAATACGTAGTAGAGTTTACCAGTGTGCCTGAGAATTTCTTTGTGGAAAGTTTTAAAATTTTAATTCAATGCATTTATTTGTCATAGCTTTTACATTTAAATTTTCTATGTTTTAAGTCAGAACTTGGCTTCAGTCTGGCTGTATTCTCCTCCACTCTTTGTGCTGTATTTTCATGCAAATTACCTTTTTGTTTTTTATGAGCCTATGTACACATTTTTGTAATGAATGCATTATGCAGCTTTTGTTTAAAAGTTTTTTTTAAACTTTTATAATTTATTTTTGATGAAGAGAGAGACAGACCATGAGCAGGGAAGGGGCAGAGAGAGATGGAAACACAGAATCCAAAGCAGGTTCCAGGCTCCAAGCTTTCAGCACAGAGACCAACCTGGGGCTTGAACTCCTGAATCGTGAGATCATGACCTGAACCGATGTTGACCGCTTAACTGACCTAGCCACCCAGGTGCCCCATGTGCAGCTCTTGTTTAAATGAAAGGGGATAAGAAGAGTATGACAAGCAAAGATTACACTTAAATTCTCCATTATACTTAACTATGTACCTATCTTTATTGGTGGCTCTTTAATTCTTCATGTGTATTTGAATTACTATCTGGCATCCTTTTATTTTAGCCCAAAGGTCTTAGTTTAGTATTCTTGTTGGGCAGATCAGTTAGTTCAGTTTTTATTTATTTGGGAATGTGTTGATTTCTTCTTTATTTTTGAAGGATTGTTTTGCAGGATACAGAAATTTTGTTAGCTTTCTCTTATTTTTGGCACTTTGAATATTTCGTCTCATTGCCTTCCGATTTATTTGATTTCTGATGGGAGTCAGCTGTTAATCTTGTTTACACTCCTTTCTTTGTGATAGTCATTTTTCACTTGATACTTTCAGAATTCTTCTTTTCCCCCTTGAATTTTGGCAGTTTTGCTAACAAGTGTGTAGGTGGAGATATCTTTGAGTTTACTATTGTTGGAATTTGTTGAAGTTATTTGATATATAGATTAATGATTTTCATCTAATTTGGAAGTTGTTAGCCATTATTTTTGACAATGTTCTGCTGAAATCTCTGCTTGGTTAGCTTTTTGGTAAGCTAGTTATTGGATAGAAATTTTTTTAGAAATGTCTTGAGCTACTAGGTCTCCAAACCTTTGCCCAATGGTCCTGTATATATGTTGAAGCGTACCTTCAGCAGTGTGGCATTTGACACCTCTGCCTTAGCTTTTACTTACTGCTTATACAGAAACTCATGTCACTGAGAGGTGAGAGATGAGGGCTCTCCGAGGCCTTTTCTAGGCATTAACACAGCCCTGCACATACACATGGCCAATTAATTCCCCAGAAATATGTCATGGCTTTGAAAGCTGCCTATGGCCATCTTATTCCCCACATTTTACAGTTAAGTGTTTTGTCTGCCTTCTGGTTTGTCCCAGCTTGTTTCACCACCTCATGAATCTGAGATATTTAGCAGTTGCTACTGATTATTTTTGCAAGATACCCTAGGGATAGAGCTGTCTTCATTGAGCACGTTCTGAGTCAGGTCAAATAAAGAAAAATCCTTGAACGTAGGTTTTTAAAGGCACTTCAAGACCCATGAAACAGTGATAGTTTTTTGAGATTGAGCTTCCCCTTTCAATGGCAATGTTTTTTCAAGGGTAACACAGAACTGGGAATAGGGAAATGGGAATAGAGAAAGTTAAAATGCCACAGAGCTCACAGAACTTGAGACTCAATCATTTTTCTTGAATAAACAATCTTCAGGTTGTTGCTAGACTTGGATTAAATTTCAGAGGTCTGAAAAAATTGATTTGGCCATTTTTCTCCAGTAGAATCCAGGGGATTTCCAAAGGTCAATATTCTGCCATTCAGGAGGTGCTTCTGATTAGAATATTTTTACTTTCTTAATGATTCAGTATTTTGGGGAATTTTTATTATCTTACTTGATTTAAAAAACTTAGTAGTGCTTACAGTTTTTTGTAAATTCTAGTACATTGACGTACCGCTAAAAGCTTGAGTTAATTATTTGAAGAACTACATTTGCTGATTGTTTTCTTGTACTTAATACATCTTAAGATAAAGATTTGCAATTTCTTTAAATGCTCTTTTCCGAATCCTGTTAAGACAGTTATTCATTTGGCCATGAAAGCTGTTTTTTTTTGCAAAATTAAACATCTGTTGTCACTCAATAAAAATGAACTAGAAATGGAAGATCTGAGAAAAAATGTTCCAATTTCATATGAACCTAAGCAGTCTAAATCAGAAATATTTTGGATAACAGAATTTAATGACAGTAAACTGCAGCAGGTTGTCTTTATTTAGAAAACGAGTAACGTGATTAATTTTTTCTATACTCGGTTTTTGAATTAAAATAAATTGAAAGCTTTTTAATTTTATCATTGTATTTAAAATAACTTCTAGCATATGCCTTTAAATCAATACCAATTCAATCCATTTCACTGTATATAGTTTCTTCATAATTCCTGTAATACTTTCAAAATGTTAAAGATTTAACTGTGCTGTACAGAGTTCTACAACTTAGAACTTAGTAACTGATAGGAGATTGATACAAAAAAAGTGGGTCTTTTCTCCAACATTTCATATTAGCAACTAAGAAAAAGAAATAGGCCCTGATGAAAAGCTTACTTGTGACCATTACACAATATAATAGATTAAGGAACATTTTGTTTTTGTGGATTTATAATTTTTAAAATCCATTTAAACTAATATTGTTAGTGTTTTTGGGAAAATGCAGCCAGTATTTAATGCAATAATCGCCTTTTATTTTGTATTTTTTTTAGAAACTTGATCAACCTTATTAGTAATTAGAGAAATAAAAAGTAAAAACAAAGATACCATACATACACATAAGATTGGCAAAAAAATTTTTCTGTTTACTTCTGATTTTATTTAGTCATCAGCCTACAAAATGAAAGTACATAGAAAAAATCTAAACCATTCCCTATCCTATGTGCACAGGTTGGAAAATTTCAGTAATAATCAGGTTCCTTGTAGGTAGGCATGTTCCATATCTACTGTACTATGTTTGGTGATTACACATGTCAAGAAATCAGACATTTTTCTCCTGGTCATTCTAGAGCTGAATACCTTTCTGTCGTGGGAATACTTTGATTTCTGAATTTGTTTTGTTCAGGTTAGGACAGTAGTCAACATGAAAATGATTTCTCATAACCACCCATTCACCCTATCAAAATGTGTGAGCTTGGGATGCAGTTCAACAATTTCATTTATATGTGAGAAGAACATTGTACCAGTCAAGTGAAGACTCAGGGGAGATTGCTTTTGTTAATCAGTGCCTGGTCTGGGGATTAGGATATTAGCAATAAAAGAGTCCTTTGTAAGCCCCTGAACCAACCACAGCCTTAAGCTCCTGTTTTCTTTGTGTGTAGAAGCTTTAGCAGAAAAATTATCAGGGACAAGTTTACTAAAATCACTGAATGAATGTTTTTAGAAAAGGAACCTCAGCAATAACCAGGAATAGCAATGGGACCTTAATGGGAATTCAAGCTGCATTTTTTTTTTCTTTTTACCTCTTAACCCGGTTCACCCAATTTACACCCCCTACTACCTCCCTCTGGCAACTACCCATCTATGAACATTTTTTAAAAGAGATTTCTCATATTAGAGAGATCATACAATATTTGTCTTTGACTTATTTAGGTCCATCCATGTTGTCATAGATGGCATGATTTCATTCTTTTAGTAATGATGTTCAATTTTGTGTATATCTTTATATATATCTTGTCATCCATAATTTCTTTATTTTTCCATCAATGGAAGTTGAGATTATTTCCATATCTTGGCTATTTTAAATAATGCTGCATTGAAAATGGGCATGTATATAACTTTTTGAGTTCATGTTTTTGTTTTCTTTGGATAAATACCCAGAAGTGGAATTGCTGGATCATATAATAGTTGTATTTTTATTTATTTGAGTAATCTCCGTACCACGAACTCCATACTTCCTTTAAAATGCACTAATGTTAATCTTGGCATTGTTTTTTTTTTTTTTTTAAAGTAGGCTCCATGCCTAACATGAGACTTGAACCCAGGACCCTAAGATCAAGAGTCTCATGCTCTACTTACTGAGTCAGCCAGGTGTTATATGTTAAGTGATGAATCACTAAATTCTACTCTTGAAACCAATACTACATTATATGTTAACTAACTTGAATTCAAATAAAAACTTGGAAGAAAAAAATAGAAATAAATGAAAAAATAAAATACATTTACATTAATATCAAATTTGTATTTTCAGCAAGTATTTAATGATTTAATCACCTTCTAAATTCTTGTATTGAGGTAAAGTTTTCTAAACTGTGAAATGTACATCTTAAGTAAATGATTTTATTTTTTATTTTTACTAACTATTCTATTTACATCCTAATTAAGAGTTACGACTCCACATCTTTGTCTCATGTCCCTACCATTCACTTCCTGCTTACCAGAGGTAACCTATATTCTGAGTGCTATTACTATTGATGAATTTTTCACTCTGATTGAACTTTATATAAATAGAATTATACAGTCACTAATCTTCTATGTCTGGCTTCTTGTGCTTACTGTAGTATTTGGGAAACTAATCTATGCTGTTGTGTATATCAGTAGTTCATTTATTTTTTGTTTGTTTGTTTTAGTTTTTCCACATAAATACCAAGCTACTTTTTATTCATCCTCTTGGAATGCAGGTTTTCTTTGTGGGGGGATATTTCATGGTTGGGTGTATAATAAAGAAAATCCTGGCTATGATTTTGCAGAAGGGACATGAAGTGGGAACAGAAGGCATACTTAGAATTCTATAAAAAAGTTGGTAAATGTGTTCATTACATATTAATATATACATACATACATGTACACATTACATGTCTAATAATAATAGTAATAATAATGGCAATTAACATTTGTTTCAGGGTTCTCTTGTGCTAGGCCCTTTCCTAAGTACTACATATATTTTTCCCCAATTACTCCTCACAGCTTTCTATGTAGTAGGTAGAGTATGTAGTTATCTCTGATGAGTAAAGTGAAAATTTTAGAAGATAAGCAGTTTGCCTAATATACACCTAGTGAGTCGTCATTTGGGTATTTGAATTCTGTTTCTAGTATTGTAAAACATTATACTATGGCTGTTGTTTGCTAATGGTTAATATTTATTAAATTGTTTTATATAAAATACAAGTGGGACGTACTCACATGCACTCATACACATGCCCCTATACTACAGCATAGACAGTTTATGTAAAGATTAGCCAAATGTACCAGGTAGAGATCACTTCCTCTTCCAGTGATTATGTGAGTCAGGAGCCACAAATGTTCTTGAGAGGCAGAGAAACTTGTCATTAGATGTGTACCGTTTGGCCTACAAAGCGTTTAGAATTTATATTCCGTTTGTGGTCAACATTTAAAAATGAGGATATTACACATTAAATTGTTGATTTCTGGCATCTTCCGTGAAATCATGGTAACTGAAAACTTTGCCTACTGTAGTGATCTGGAGCTGACCCTCAGCTACCTCCCTTGAGCCTACAGCCAGCCCCCAGAAGCTTATTTATGCTTCCTTGAGAGACATGTGAAGTTTGTGCATCTTGACACAGTTTCTCAAGGAAGTGGCTTTAAGCTTAATCCTTCAAAAAGGATTGCAACACGCTATTCCAGCCTCAGTAAGGAGAGAGCACCGCTCAAGGAAGGAAGGAGAAAGGAAGGACGGACACTTGGTGGGTAAGCTAAAGGAATGGGAATTAGGCAGGAATAACATGAATCGGCCAGAGACCCGGATGGAGAGGACCACTATGGCAGACTTTGAACCCTGGCCTCAGTGCCATAAGAAATGTCATATTTTCATTGCAGAGGAATGGCAGAATCAGAGTTTTAATTTTGTAACAGGAAAATTGTAGCCTAAAAATTGCTAATTGCAGAAAATGTCATTCAGTCGTAGTTATTTGAGCTGAACAGATGGTTGAAACTTATCAAATTGCCATTTTTGTAGGTCAAAAGGAATGAAGTTTCAACAAGTATGTATAGTTTGACCTTAAAAGTTTGCTGGTAGCACTTTACGTTAAATGAGTCACTTATTAAATATGTCATTTGTATTGTAAAGTTCATTTATGTTTTCTGAACCAGGACAAGGAAACCAGTATAAATATATATATATAATAACTCGTCAGTTGTTGTTTTATTTAAATCTTTAAAACATTTTCTACTTATTTTTTGAAATGTTGAATTTTCATAACACTATTAGGATATTTATTAAATACACTGAGATGGTATTTCAGTATGTTAGGGAGAAACCATTTGAGTTATATAAACAAATAATACCATTAACTAAAAATAGAAGCTCCTCTTTGTAATGTTGATACTTAAAAGACAAAATTATGTGGATGAACATACGTAAGCTTCAGAGAGCTTTTCTTGTACTAGGCATTTAGCTGTCTTGCAACTGTTAATCAGCACAGGCCTTAAAACAGCTGCTATCAGATTAATTAGAGGGAATCCAGGAAATAATTCAACTGAATGTAGCATTCATGTAAGTGTGTTGAAAGCAATTAAGAGTAACTATAGTCATTACTGAGACTTCCAGGAAGTATGCCAAAGGGCTCAAAAGTTATAAAATGCCTTCCCAGTTTGTGTGTGTGTGTGTATGTGTACATGTATAATAAAAATCTGATTTATATGTATGATCTAAGGACACACTAATAGAAATTAAAAATAAATGAAATTGAAATTATTCCCTTGAATTATGGGATATTAACTCACTTCTTTCTTTGAACTTCAGGGACTGAGAGGAAAATAGGCCTTTGAAACTGGTTTAGAAAGAAAGAGTTTATTTGGTGCTATGCAAAGTATTAAAATATAATAGATGAATTATGTTTCCTTTTTATTATTAATTTTTATAGCTAATGCAAGGCTTCAAATACAGGGAGTTGGTGTTTCACCAAGGTCACGTATTTATAAGATGGAAACTCAACAAAATGTCTTCCCGAGGAGTTTAAATCCTGAAGAAGCCTTATTCTTCCACCATGGCACACCTACAATACCAGTCTTCCATGATCTGCCTCATCACCATCATCACCACTGCCCTCAGCAGCAAAGGCTGCTGATCTAGCATCTCATCTTGTTTCTACCTTCCGTAGGTCTTTTGACCACTTTACCGATTGATAGTATTTTACTCAAAACGAAGGATGAGAAAATTATGTTACTGTCTTTAACCAATTTCGCCGTGGTTGGCTCCTAAAAGAAATAAAGGAAGGAAGAGAAGAAGAAAGAGACTGAGGAAGAGAGAGATAGGGTGGGGACAGTAAATGTAGATTTCAAAGAGAAAGTAATAATTCCTTCTTATTAAGAGTACAAGTTGAACTCAATTTATTTTTGTGAATGGACATTCGGTGCATGATTACATCTTTCTTTTGTGTTATATAGTCTTTTAAATCTGTTTCCATGTCTCTTCCAAAGTATGAACTGGAAAGAGGACATGGCTGAACTCCCATTTTCAAAGTCTTGGCCACAATTTTTCAAAAGGGGCATGAAGTAGGAAGAAAAGGTTTATTTGTAATTCTGTAGACAGACTTTTAATGTATTTTGGGAATGTTTGTCTGTTTGTTTTAAGGAAAAACTGTAGTTTGGGAACAACTGAAATGACTTATAGAGGATTAAAGGTAGGACAAAAGACAGATGGGAAGTATTCCTCTTGTTTCTTTATGACCTACCCCTCAGAGGTAGGGTGATGATAGTTCCCAGGGGAGGTAGGAGAGGGCTGATAGATCCTAAAGCACTGTTCTTTGACAGAGTGCTAGCACTTCTAATGGGATATTCATGTCACTGTTTGAGACCTCTGTTTTGATTAGTAGACCTTTGGTTCACTGAGCATCCGTTTCACCCATATTTGATCCTTCTTTCCCTACTTCAGGCTCCAACACCCATGCCCACTGCCACTGCGCCCTCTCCTACATACTAACACCACATACCACCTTTGTTTTGTTGGTCCCATTTCTTACTCCTTGTAGATACTGATAATCTTTGTCATTTAGTTTGAATGCCCTGTCACCAATGAAGATTTCACATGCTACTCTTTCCCAACCTTGTATTTTCTAAGTGTTACTGTCTCCCTCAAATTATCAACTGTAGATTACATATCTTCAGGTATTCATGGATTCCTCTCGTTAGTTCACCTTCGCCACTGGGAACAAATACCCTGGAATCACACTAAGGAGAATTATTTATATCCACCCAGTTAGTTGTTGTGTGGAAGTGAAGAGAAAAAGTATCTTAAGAAGAGTTAACATATTACAGAACAGTAGTTTCCAAAACTGAAAGGGATCTTAGAATCCATCTAGTGTAAGCCTTTGATTTGAGAGTTCTAGAAATAGAGCCCCAGAGGGCTTGGCACATCTGGTAAGCAATGGAGTGTATTTTTTTTTGACAGTAAGTACAAGAAATTAGGTCCTGTAATTCCCTATCGAGCATACTTTCCACAACACTACACAGAATCTAATCCTTGGGTTTTAGTATTTGAACAACTTGAAGGAAGATGAGAGATCATATTTTGACAGCTGGAAATAATGAGAAGTAAAAGGGGTAAGTAGTCCCCAAACAAGAAATAGATAAAGCAGAAGTGCAGAGAAGAAAAATGAGTGTGGTCCAGTTTTTGGAAGAGCATAAAGATCAATATGACATAGAGTGTCAAGGCTGGGTGAAAGGACCTTGGTAAAGGAAGTAAAGGGGGAGTGCATTTCTGTAAAAGAAAAAAAATGAGAAGCAATAATAAACTTTTATTTGCTTTTTTTATTATTATTACCATGACTTGGCAATTCTAAATAATGCTAGTGCTAAACTGCTTCCCTTTGGAAAAAATATTTTTATTCTAAAAACCAAACAGTTGCAGAAGTTGTGATTTATGTTCAATAATATATATGTGAGCTTGAAGTTAATGCATACTTATTACTTATATGCTTGAATAAGCCTGGAATTCTATTTGGAAGTCTATGTGGAGAATTCCCAGTTATATAGTAGCCCTGATCTAGGCACACTCAGCTTTACACGTTCATTTTGAGAATAAATTTATAAACTTATCAAATCACTACAATTTTTTTAGATGGAGTTCAAGTTTCCAGTCTCTATAGTACTATATAATGTTGCACTTAAGCAGTAGATTTGAAATAAGCCAAATTAGCTCATTGATTATAAAGGTGAGGAGAAAGAAGTTACTTCCTTGTATCTTGTTATTACCTGTGACGACTTGTAGTTTTTGTATGTGCTTAAAGTTTAAGACAGTGAAACATAATACAAACCAGGTGGATTTTTTTTCACTAAATGCAAATTTAGTTCATAATGAATGGATAAAGAAGATGTGGTATATATACAATGGAATACTACGCGGCAATGAGAAACAATGAAATCTGGCCATTTGTGGCAACATGGATGGAACTGGAGGGTATTATGCTGAGCGAAATAAGTCAGTCAGAGAAAGACAGATACCATATGTTTCCACGCACAGGTGGACTTTGTGAGACTTAACAGAAAAGCAGAGGGGAGGGGAAGAGGGGAAGGAAAAAAGACACAGAGGGAGGGAGACAAAACGTAAGAGATTCTTAAATACTAAGAACAAACCGAGGGTTGAGGGGGGTATGGGAGGGGGGAGAGTAGGTGACGGGCACTGAGCAGGGCACGAGTTGAGATGAGCACTGGGCATTGTATGGAAACCAATTCGACAATAAAAACTTTAAAAAGAAAAAAAATTAGGTCATAAATGAAATAGAGAAGTGATTTTTAATAATTATAAAATTTTAAATTTAATGTTATATGTTACCATGTGTACTAGACAGTGGTAGGCTAAATAGATTGTATCTAAGTTAAAATATGCTTAGAAGTAAAATGAATATACTCAGATATAATCTTATATTTATAATATTATAAAACTGTGCTAAATCTTAAAAATTAAACACATTTCATTATTAAGAAAGATTTAAAATGTTGCTATGAAATAGTCAAGATACTAAAGCAAAACATAATTAGAAACAGTTTAGAAATAAGATTTTAAAATAATAGCCATTGTAATTATACACAATACCAAATTGTATATAAAATTTTTTATTGAACAGCTACAATGCTCAAGACATTGAGGAAGTCCATGTTGACAGAGCTAGAAGTCACTTCTAAACACTAAGCTGAGACAGATTCACTTTGTACTTATTTAATTTCTGATTATTTAAACAGGAGAGTATTGTATTTCATTTACATTGCATATTTCAGTGACTTGTCTTCATGAGGGTGATTCAGGTTGTAAGTTTTACCCAAAGAGATCTGAGATAATTTACTCATTAGGAAAATATGAGGAAGAAAGTATATCACTTACCTTCATTAAATGATCTCTGAAAAGACCCACAAAGTAAAAGGGCATTTCAGAAAATATGGTAGAGTTTAAAATTGTGAAACATTTGCTCACAGGTGTGCTTTGAGTGAAAAGAAAAAATATACAAATTAAGAAGTGCTAGTCACATTTTTTTGCACCACGATGATGTTTGGGTATTGGTGCCCCGATTTTTTATCACCCAAAGATGACTAATGAATACAGAATTCTAAAACAGTAGTCAGTCTGAAAGCAACTTCTTTAGGAGTAAATTTCACAAAATACATTTTAAACCTATTATTTTAAAATAATATTTTACTCAGGGAAGTTACAAAAATACTAGAGTTCCTTTGTGTTTTTCACCTTTTTCCCCATTGCTGGGAATATTTTACATAACTGTATCCGTTATCATAACCAGGTAATTGAGAGTGGTGCTATACTATTAACTCTGTACAGACCATATTCAGATTTCTTGAGTAAACACACTTTTTTAAAACTAAGACTTTTCAAGTATTTAAAGATAATCTGTTTAGAAATCTTATTTTTAATTCTATTAGAAAAAACAAAATGAATTGAGTTTGCTTCATCATAAGTAAATACATGTCTTTATTGCTCTCTGACTCTGAGATATCACATCTTTGGACCTCATCTCTTTTTTCCGTGTTTTAGGAAGACTTAAGCCGCTGTGTCCACATTGTACTTCCCAATGGGGTTACCACCAGGACTGAAAGCCCTAGAAGCTAGAATGAGACAGATACAGTAATAGTAGGAGCTGTGGAGAAAGCTTAGGTTATGTTTCCCCTACTCTACTCCTTAATGGCAACAGGCATAGTACCTAATTTACAATGGAAATACTCTTTATGTGTGTCCTTGTACAGTGGTCTTGTTTATGAGCAAAACTACTTCACCATAACATTACAGACACTGAATATTAGGTCTTGAATGTGTACAGATGATTTTGGAGGAAAATAATTTTCAATGTAATAAGAAAAATACCATGTTTGTCAAAGTGTGACTACTTGAATATCCTAATATCCTGAGTTTGAAGGAAAGTTATAAACCTGCTTGAAGCGTTTTTTCAATTTTTGTTATAGTGAAGTGTGCAATACTTAATATTCAAATAGTCTACCATTAGATACATTTACACTTACTATATTCATCACAAAGCTTTTTATGACTTGGAGATTGAGAATTTTTTATAAGTAATATACCATAGTGCATAACTTAACAGGATAATTTACATTAAAAAAATCCAAGTCATAGACTACACTCATCACCTAGAATTGTGCACTATGGATTTAAAGTTAGAAAGCATACAGACATATTTTAGTTAATGACAAAACTTCTTAGTGCAAAAATAAAGTTTGTAGAAGAAAAACAAGGTTAAACAGTAATATTTTTATTGTTGTAGAATATTGCTAAGAATGCTTTGTCTAAAAGTAGTTCATAAACAGAGAAAAACTTATGATCATAAAATCCTGTTTCTGGCGTAAATAAGAAAGGAAATGACGGTGAAACTGAAAATCATCATAGAAATGGTGGTCCTCCATCTTTGGTGCACACCATAACTGCCTGGGGAGTGATTTTGGGAAGTATGAGATAAAACCTGTAAGGGATTTTATCTAAAACACACTAAATAAAACACTTTTTTTTTTTTTAGGACAGACAACAGAGCAAGTATGGTATCATTGACTGGTGTGTCATGTATTTTTTTCCAGGACTGGTTTGTAGATTAGTTAAGAGTCAGAAGCATTACTAAGTACTTGTAACTATTTGACTTAGACTATTTTAAATTTGACTTCTTACTTCACTGAAGATTATTACGAATATGAAATGAAAACGTATAATGGCGTAGTGATCAGATTTAGCTAAATTCTGAGTTCTAGACATAGCGGTTGTCCATGGGGCCTGTGGGACTCAAAAGCGGATAATGTGGGGGAAAATGTAATGATCTGATTTCTCAAACCTTTTTTAGCCAGTACTATAACATTAATGGCTTACTCTAGTTTGTCAGCACTCCCATGGTATTTATCAATACTTAGAAGGATTTTGAAGCTTGTCTACTTGGAATTTGAGATCTCCTATATTTATCTAAGCTCTTCAAGGGTAAATTAATTATGCTTTGTTATTTGAGGCAAGTGTGGAGCCGAGAGCTGATATAATTACCAGAGCTGTTGGGTAGGTGTTATGGTGTGAATGTAATTAATAGTCTTAAGGGTTATATAACGATAGTTTTTATTGCCTTTATTTTATGAACTGTCCAACATGTATTAAAATGTATAGGCATTGATGTTGGGTAGCTCTTTGTTCTAATGCAGAGTTTGGTACATTTTAGTTTTGATCTTTGGCAAGTTACTGAACTGTTGAACCTCCTGTGGTTCCTGTAAGAAATTAAAATGCACCCCCAAAACAGTCTAACACTTTGCAAATTATCAGCAAATGTTCCATTCTCCTTTCCCTAATTATGATACTAAATAATTACTTTTTTAAAATGTTTATTTATTTTGAGAGAGAGAGAGAGAGAGAGAGAGAGAGAGAGCGAGCAAGCAGGGGGAAGGCCAGAGAGAGAAGGGAGTAAGAGAATCCCAAGCAGGACCTGTGCTGTCAGTGCACAGCATGATGCGGGGCTCAGTCCTACAAACCACAAGATCATGACCTGAGCCGAAATCAAGAGTTAGATGCTTAGTTACCCGGGGGGTCCCAAGACAATTAATTTTAATCCATACATGTTGAGTTTTGCCTACTGAGGATACTTATTCAATATTTGATGAATGAATGAAATCATGGATTAAATTAACCGTACGTATTATAAAACTAATGTCTTTGACTCACCCAATGTAAAATCTTGGAAATGCGAATTGATACAAAATAAGTACAGTAATTTAGGTGGTGATAATAAGGATTATTGGGATAAGGTTCCAAGGTAAGTTATAGAATTTTGTTCTGCTTAACTTACATAATAGGGCTCTTTGGTGGGGGGGGGAGTTGTACAGTATAGGTATGATTCTGTTAAAAGATTCTGAGGCATTCATGATGAATTCTCAAAGTTGATTCTGAATTATACACAGAAAAGGTTGAAACTGTAAAGACATGGGTTATGATAAAAGTAAGAAAGTGATAGAATGTTTTTATTTACCATGTTTTGTTCCTTTTTTTTTAAGCCGAGTAATTCTACAGCTTATGTTTATGGATAAGTGGAAATAAAACCTTTACTTTATTTTGTACAATTTCAAAGGCCTGGGGATTAGCTTCACAGCATATTTTTTTTTCTCTTAGAATTTTTCAGAGGGCTCAAGATAACTTTTATACCCATAGAGGAGATATATGCAAGATAATTCATAGCTATTTGGGATCATTTTCTCATATAATTAACTAACTGAAATTAAAAGATAAGTGAATCTGTAAAAAAAAAATTAATGTAAATGTCTGAAGTACCATTCATTAAAGCAATGTTGCTATTGCATGTGCTAGCTATCACATGTATGGCTTTCATCATTGTGTATAGTTGGCTATGTTCCTATTGTTATTTCAGTGGTCAATATACTTGTTGCTAGATTGGCTCTTTAATGAATCTATTATGGAATTTTTTATAACTCGAATCTTCCAGTTTTCTGAAAACAATTATAGTACCTTAAATTTGTATATATGTTTGAAGTTTAAAGAAGCATGTAATTTAATTGAAAATTAATTGTTGGAATTGCTACAGAGTCAAATTTTACTTTATTTTTTTATTCCGTATCTTGCCTTGTCATAAAAACTAAACGTTGGTGGCAAGAACAAGGGAATTAGAACATGAAAACACAAGATATTCAGAGTAGTATGTTGGTGAAGCATGCCTTATTTGAGTTTCAAATGCTTTTTCTTAATGGTGGAATTTTTGTCAGGCAACATGAAAGGGAAGCTTGCTACTTGAAAATCAGTGGTTTGATTTTTTCACTGAATTGTTTCAGTAGCCTCTTACCTGGTCTCCTGGCTTTCAGTACTAATCAATTCCCTGCCTAGGTCTGTGACCTTATCTCCTAACCCTTCCCGTCTTGCTTCAACCTTAGTAACCATACCCCCTCTCTTGGGTCTGCCTCTTGCCATTTGTGATACCTTTTCATTTCCTTCCTTCAAGAAGTGGAATTTACTTTTCTACCTCTTGAATTGTGTCTGGACTTGTGATTTGTTTGGATTAGTAGAATGTGGTTAAACTGACATCATGCCTTTTCGAAGCTTAAGCCTCGAGAGAACTTGAATGCTTCCATTCGTTCTCTTGGAAATCTGCCACTACCAGATGATGAGAGTCATGTGGCTTAGTTAAACCAGCCAATAGCCAGCCAACTGTAACACATAGGTAAGGTCTTACTAGTAGACCAACTAGTAGACCCTTTAGTCTTGGCTGGACTCACTTAGCTGTTGTGGGTATTGTTGTCTTATTTTAAGGCTTGGTCACTTCCTACCTTTGTATTGTTAGGATTCCTCTAGGATGATAGGAGGTTAATGGGGTTCCACAGAGTTATCTATGAATATTTAGGTCTCATGAGGAAGAATAAACAAAAAAGAGTATTTTCTCTAAACAACTTACTTTCCCATAGAAAGTTTTTTTAGGATTAAATAATTTTATGTTTGAAAATGTAGCTTAATCTGGCTACATTAAGGAAAGAATGTATTACTTGACTGAGATAAAGTGTTTCCTTGAGAAAGGAGAGATGTAATTTTGATCGAAACTGTGTTAAGGCATCATCTACAGTTTGATAGCATATAAGTATTGAATCTTTAATACCACGGTTGAAAAATGCTCTGATTCTCATTTTAAGATTATATATGTCTTGATTAATTTTGAAAGTGAGGGCTAAGAAAGGATATAAAAGATGCTCTGTTGATGTACACACTACAGTCAAAATGTCACAGCCTTACAGAAGTTGACTCTGGCGAATTTAATTCTGAAGATGACCAGGGTGGAAGTGGGAGTAAAAGATATTATTTGTAATGTTGTTAAAGGTAGATTCCAAATGTATGGAGTCAGTCCATGCAGGAGGAATAATGTGAGGTATTGTGTATTAGGCATCTTCTCCCAGGGTTTATAGAAGTCAGGGAATGGTCACACAAACCTAAGATATATATAGTCCAAAATGAAGGTGCCATATTGAAATAGTTTAGCCATTAAATATTGTTAAATTTTTTATAATGTTCAATTTTTAATACTGTTTTGGACATATATAACCTTAATTACATGTACTAAAAAGATAAAAATGTTTGAAAATCATCAATGTTAAAAATTTCTCTCCTCAACATGACTTAAAATAATCTAGCTCTATTAGATTAAAGGGCGATTATTCAGTATCTCTACATCTCTTGGTTAAATCAACTTAGGATTTCACCAAGAAAACAGAGTATTTTTGGTCTGACTAATATTCTTTAAAAACAGAAAGAAATATTTTTTTAAGAACAGTTATAGGTCATAAACAAAATTGAGAGCAAGGGACAGAGTTCCATACATCCCCTGCCCCAACACATGCACAGCCTCTCCCATTATCATTGCCTCCCCAGAGTGGTGAATTTTTTACAATCGATGATCCTATATAATGCCTCAAAATCACCCAAAGTTTATAGTTTATATCGTGGTCCACTCTTGGTTTTGTACATTCTCTGGGTTTGAACAAATGGATAATGACATATATCTATCATTATAGTATCTCATACAGATTATCTTCACTGCCCTAAAAATCCTGTGTTCCTTATTCTTCCCCTCCACCAGCCCCTGGTAACTAGTGATCTTTTATTATCTCCATAGATTTGCCTTCTCAAGAATGCCATATAGTTAGAATCAAACAGTATGTGGACTTTTCATATTGGCTTTTTCCACTTGGTAATATGCATTTATGATTCCTCCATGACTTATCATGGCTTGATAGTTCATTTATTTTTAGTGGCAAATAATGTTCTTTTATCTGGTTGTACTGGTTTATTAATCTATTAATATTGGTTGCTTCCAAGTTTGGACAGTTATGAGTGAAATTGCTATAAACATCATTGTGGAGGGTTTTCTGTGGATGTAAGTTTACAGCTTCTTTGGGTAAACATCAACCTGCATAATTGCTGGATTGTATGGCAAGAGTATATTTAGCTCTGTAATAAAGTGCCAAACTGCCTGCTATTACAAACTGCTGTACCATTTTGCATTCCTCCCAACAGTGAACGAGAGTTCCTTTCGCTCCATTTTCTCTCTAACGTTTGATATGTGAGTGTCCCAGCTTTTGGCCGTTCTCATAGATGTGTACTAGTATCTCATTGTTGTTTTAATTTGCATTTCTTTGAGACTTATGATGTGAAGCATCTTTTCATATGCTTATTTGTCATTTGTATATCTTCTTTGGTGAGGTGCATTAATGTACTTTTTATATTTAAATCACTGATTTTCATGAATCTAATGGCAACTTTTTGAAACATCTACCAAATGCTTAAATTTAAAATCCAAGCATCAATTTTTTTTTACTGTAAGATGTTATCTGAACAACAAAAGACTGATCGTCATATGTGAGATATACATAAGTCATACTTGTGGGTACTTATATTAAATATTCATATATTAGAATTTTATGAGGATAAAGGAAGGTTTCATTACTAGTCATAAAATCTTACAACATTTGGAAGTAATTTTAGAAAGCATCTTGTTAAAATCACCACTTAGTGTATGATCTTACTTTGTAATATTTTGTTTTAAGGGATCATTTCATCTAGAATTCCTTTGAGAGTATCTTTGGAATGCTTCTTTTTATGAGTTCCAGATAAACTATATGCTGCTCAACACTGAAGGGCCCTGGGGCTCAGTCGTTGGATGCCTTGCTTATGCGTGTATACTCAGGGTCTTGGGGATCTCTTTGAATACCATGGCTTTATTTATTTACTTATTTTAATGTTTGTTTATTTTTAAGAGAGAGAAAGAGAGAGAACATAAGCATGGGAGAGGTAGACAGAGGGGGAGACACAGAATCTGAAGCAGGCTCCAGGCTCTGAGCTGTCAGCACAGAGCCCGATGTGAGGCTCCAACTCATGAGCTTTGAGATCATGACCTGAGCTGAAGTTGGACACTTAATCGACTGAGACACCCAGGTGTTCCCAGAATACCATCACTTTAAATAACATCTATATTCTGATGATTCTCAAATTTTCATCACTACCCTGGATGTCTACCTGGATCCCCAGACTCCTCTATTTATCTGCCTAGTCTGCATCTTTAGTTGTGGTTTAAATAGTCCTATCACACTTAGCCAACCCCAAACACATTACTTATCTTCTCCCCCACACCTGACCCTTCCCATTCTTCTTCACTGGCAACTCCATTCCTCTAGGTGCTCAGGCCAAAACCTTAGATTACTCTTGACTCCTCTTTCTCATTTGCTCCAGCCCATCAACAAATTCTCTCCATTTTGTCTTCAAAATAGACTGAGAATTTCACCTCTTCTCAGTTCATTTGCTGCTACATCTTGGTTGGGACTCCCTTGTCTCTCACCTGTTTCATTTTTACCATTTTTTCTGCTTTCACCATTACCCACTTTTTTTTCTCAGCACAGCAGCAAGTGTGAACTTTTGAAAACAAATTGTATGATACCTTCCTCCCTTTAATACCTGGTTATGGATGGTTTCTCATCTTTCTAAGAATAAAACCCCAAATCTCTACAGTTGCTTACAACAGTACATTCATGTGGCTCATCCTTGCTTTTGTGTGTCTTCTAGTGCCTCCGTCTTGCTTGGTTCACTCCAGGGACACTCTTCCTCCCACATCAGCACCTGCACTAACTGTTCCCTTCACTTGCTTTTTCCCCAGCTGGTCTCATGGCTCATACCCTACCTCTAACCCACTTTACCCTGTCACCTCCTTCAGACATTGGCTCATATATCAGTGCTTTGTGGGACTTTGGATACCTATTTAAAATTGCAAACAACCCCCTGCCAGCTTTTAACACCACTGACATACATACATTATATAATTTATTTTATTTTCTTTCTTCCTTCACTTAGTATGTAAGCTTTATGGTGGGTGTGGGGGGTAGATTGTTGCCTGTTTTGTTCAGTATCCCCAATCATTAGAAGAGTGCCTTGCTCAATAAATGTTGATTGATGAAATTAATCATTTCTAATATATTTTAAATACTAGGGAAGTATTTATAATCTTTTCTCAAGTGTGTCATCTTACAGTAGAGAAAACTATCAGTAGGTTCTTTGTTTTTAATTTTGGTTTTCTTATTTAACAGATTCATCTATTTTTTTCCTTCACTGAACCTGTTTATTAAAAAAACATGCACTGTGCCTAGCCGAAAGCTGTGTACTCTTTAGTTGATGATATTTGTGCATAATCATGGGTTCTTGGGATACTTCCAGGCTTGAGTTCAGCCTTTCACAAATTTGTTCTGAATTAAGGACCACTGCTAGATGAGAAGTAAGGTGTTAGGAATAAGACAGATTCCAGCTCAATCTGAAATACTTAGAAGGACAAAGACAACAAGAAAAGGAGACCCTTTTTTAGTGGGTCAGGCCTTGTTTTCATAACTAGTGACATAAGCCTGCCACTAAAATGGTCATATATCTTCAAATGTTGGACTTTCAAGTGCAAAGTGAGCACACAGTTCTGTTAATGTGACCTAATTTTCCAAGATGGTATGTGCTTTCATTCTGAGTCTGTAAGCCATTAGACTTCAGATTTTTCTTCTCTTTGTGGCTGTATAGAGCTCAGAGCTTTAGTGTCTAGGGAGGAGGAGAAAAATGCAATCTCCTCCTAAGAAACAACCCATAAAACTATATTCAAAGCTAGAATGTTTATTTTTATTTATTCATTTTTATCAGTTTATTGTCAGATTGGTTTCCATACGACACCCAGTGCTCATCCCAACAAGTGCCCTCCTCTGTGCCCATCACCCTCTCTCCCCCACTCCCATATCCCCGTCAACCCTCAGTTTGTTCTTAGTATTTAAGAGTCTCTTATGTTTTGTCTCCCTTCCTCTCTGTGACTTTTTTCCCCCTAAAGCTAGAATGTTTAAAAAGAACATATTTCTTCTGAAAAGGGAAAAATTACCATTGTTCTGTTTGGTGAAAGTGTTGAAAGTATCTCAAAGAAACACAATTGGAGTAATTATATTTTCATCTTTCTCTACCCATTCAAGTCTGAAAACATGCACTTCACTGAAGTTTTACATCCTTCTGGTTTATATGAGAAGTTGCAAGGCTATCAAAATACCTTAGATGCTTTTCTAGAGATAACATGTAACCTTTACTATGAACTTTTGTGAGTCTGATGTTCTTTCTCTAAGAAAATCAAATGGAGGAGAAAATTCGAATTGGCCAGGTACCAAGTTCAAGATTTTTTTAAAATTCTGATTAAAAAATACTTTACCACATTAAACTGACCTTTAAAAAATACAATAAACACAAATATGACTCTGACTTCAGAGTTTAACCAGTTTCTCTAAGAACATCTTTTTTTTTAAGTTTATGTATTTTTTTGAGAGAAAAAGCACACAGGCAAGCAGAGGAGGAACAGAGAGAAGGAGAGAGAGAATCCCAAACAGGTTCCACAATCAGCATGGAGGTTGATCCCATGACTGCAAGATCACAACCTGAGCTGCTGTCAAGAGTTGGATGCTTAACCAAGTGAGCCACCCTGGCGCCCCTCTGTAAGAACATCTAATCAGGGGCACCTGGGTGTCTTAGTTGGTTAAGCATCTGACTCTTGATTTCGGCTCAGGTTGTGATCTCACACTTCATGAGATCAAGACCCGCGTTGGGTGCTATGTGCTGACTGTACGGAGCCTGCTTGGAATTCTCTTTCTCCCTCTCTGTCTGTCCAAACCCTGCTCATGCTGCTCTCTCTCTTTCAATAAATACACTTAAAAAAAAATCAAAGGACTTAGGTTGTTCAGAAATGACTTACAATTTTAAGGTCAAATAACATTCTTATAAAATAATATTCTTCTAAAATCCTGTGTTCCAAATATGCATGCCCTATGTTCCAGTGTGTTCAACCCAGGCACTGTTCACCTGAAAGTAACAGGTGAAATGTTCTTCTCAAAAATGTTTATAGTGGTGTATTTTATATTAGTTTAAAAGTAGAAACAATCCAAGTGACCCCCAGTTGGATAAATTCCTCTATGATTATCATATAGAGCAATAAGATATCCTTTGTAGCAATATGGATAGTCTGTTGTTACAGGCCAACGGTATAGGAGAATGCGATAAATAACCTGTTAAACAAAGATGACGGAGTCAGAAGGGGATATATTACTCCATTTAGATAAATCATGAAAGAAGGGAATGTGAATCTCTTGGGTGTTAGAAGCGAAAATAGGAGTGACTAGAAGGAGGATGAGGATTGCTCCTGGTGCTACTTATATTCTGTACATATTATTTACTTTAATGAAGTGTTTACTTAAAAAAAAGTCTTCTTTTCCAGGTTACTAGAAGTGGTAACAAATGAATTGCTAATACGTTCTAAAAACTAACTCAGTGATCTTCGCAGGTGACCTTGTAACTCTGCCATCTCCATTTGTATTTGGCTAGCTTGTATTGTTTTCAGAAGGTGGAAAATAGGACATGGGCAAAAGAGAGACTTTGGCCTGTGTAGTAGATTCCTTTGGTTGTTGCAACAAATTACCACGAGTTTGGCTTAAAACAATAGACACGTATCATCTTACAGTTCTGGAGGCCCGAAGTTTTGAAGTCATTACTGGGATGAAATCAAGGTGTCATCAGGGCCATGGTTTCTTTGTGTTCTCCGGGAGTGGGGGTTCCATTCATTGCCTCTTCCAGCTTACAGTGGCTGTTGGGATTCCTTGGCTTGTGGCCACATCACCTTAAACTCAGTGCCATCATTTTCAAATCTCTGTGTGTTCTGCCTTGTTTTCTGGGTCACATCTCTAACTTCCTCCCTTCTGAAAGGATACATGTTACTGCATTTCATGCCTACCTGGAAAAATCTTCCCATCTCAGTATCCTCAACTTTATTGCATATGCAAAGATCCTTTTATTGCTTATAAGGTAGCATTTGCAGGTTTCAGGGATTAGGATGAAGAGATCTTATGAGATTTTTCAACTTCACAAACTGTGTGATACTCAACAGGATATAAATGAGAGTATTTACCCACTGCTGCTGTTTGGGTATGCTTGTCACAACAAGGTGCAGGTGTAGAAAGTTATTTTCTAGGATCACCTCACTCTTTTTTCCCCCATTATTTGTAATTCCAATCAAAAGATTGGAACAATATAGCTGCAGAGACTTTAGAAATCACATAATGCAGATATTTTCAGTCTTCAAAATGTTTCTTCAGATAGATCTTTTATGAAACACAGACATTAAACTGCAAACAGCACTGCCCCACCATCTCAGTTCTTCTTTCATTCCAGAGTAGTCTCAGGAGGTACACTTGGAAATTCTTTGGGCCCTGTGGAGCTATTTGAAAAATTTATCTTTTCTAATATCTTTATTTTACTGAGAGCCAGCAACTAGCATTCATGGTACGACAACTGTTTTTCCAAAGATCATTCAGAAAGTTTGGGAACAAATCCTTTACCTCCAGTATTCTTTGCACAAAACTACCTTCAGATGCCTGTACATGGAACACAGCATATGGTAGCCACAGTTACATCAGAGAGGCCCGGTAAACCTTTGGCCCAGATTTCTGGCTATCACAAAAAAATACACAGAATGACATAATCTGGCAAAACACGTGAGCAGGTTTCTAAATTATCAATAACAATACCAGTACGCGTCATTCTGAGAGTTACTTTCTTTGTACTCAGGAAAGAGAATGTCCCAGGCCAGCTGTTATTCATGTAAACAGCCCATATATTTGAGTTTCCACCAGTATAAACAGATGTCATAAACTGAAGCCAGCCCTTTGACAGCTTGCAGTATCAGAGCAAAATGGAACTCCTCCCCTATTACACATAGGTTAGTATATACGTGTCTGTTTTAGTCATCTTTGTCCCTTGTTCCAAAACTCCTCACATAGAGATAAACACATTTTGTGTTCTACATCTTAATCCCATAAATTTTGGTCTCCCTTTGTCCCCTGTCCTGTGAAACTTTGTTTTCATTATCTGAGCAATTTCACTGATATGCTCTGCTGGTTTTATTCAACTGGTGCCAGTACTTTCTTGCCAGACAAAGATCTTAAAAATAATGTGTGCTTACCTGTTTTAAAAGCTGTTAATGGCAGTAAACAAAGAATACATTTGAAGGGACTAATTATGCTGATTTTATACTTTTATGGTTAGTTGAAATGTTTTGTTTATTCTAGCTGTACTTTCTACAGTGATTTTCATTTATCTGTAGGAGAAACATACTTGATTTTGGTAAGTGTGCATTAAATCACTCATTATTTATATAGTTGAAGCTCAGACTTTTATTAAAAGGGTTACTTTCGTGAAGGCATAGTAACTGAATGCTTGGTGACTGTGGTGAAAACACCCCATCGTGTTTTCCAGTATGGGGAGTGTAATTGTCTACTGGCTCCAGGTTTTGCACTCTATTCATAGGCTTTAGTGCCGAGGCTGCCCCTCACAAGAGCTTACCTCAGGCAGTGACTGAGTGTATCAGGGGTGCTAAGGCAGGCCTGTTCCTGTAACATGTGGGATTTCTCTGATGAAGACTTTGGCTCAAGGACTCCCTACTCAGTTTGGCTGAAACTTTCTTAGATTGTACTATAGTCAAAAGCCTACTTTTTTGCTCACTCCCTTCTCCCTCTCCTTCAAAGAAGTCAGAAATGCATTTTAGTGGGAGGACTCTTCCAACATCCTCCAGCTTCCTCCTGTTTTCTTTTATAGGTGCCTCTCCCACCACCCCAAAAACTCTTTTGTTTATGGAATCCCATCTTTCTGTCTGCTTCTCCAGGAGGAGGACCTACACTACTATATCCAAAAAAGATTCTTTTTCTCAAATGTTTAAATATTTAGGCCCCTTTATTCATGTCTGGTTTCAAGTTTTAAAGCCTGATCTTTCATCACAGAGTTACATACTCTTGTACTTTTCCAGGAAGCTGTTACTGGATGAATTTGCATGTTGTCTTGATTTATTTTGTCGAACCTAATGCTTCCCTTCAATTTGAACTCTGCCAACTTATCTAGAAAAGTATAGTTTCTTCTGCATCTGCCAGTCAAAGGAGGTTTGTTTACCCTATTTGGCAAATTAAGACGACTTGGTGACTCTTTGCCAGGTCTCCAGTGATGCTGATATGTCGAAAAAACACTTTTGCACCCTACTAGACCTTATTAAGCAATTTTGTAATGGAGGCTTGAGTTAACGACTCACTCTCGCCTAGAAGACTCTTGACACCCTGCTATTTAGGATGAGCCTGCTGGTGCTTTGTTTTGTGGTGTCTCTCCAGGATCAGGGAAATGGGAGATTTACCATCCCATTGCAGTTCATTTTGCCATGTGTCACTGTGACAGGGGCTGAGGGAGGTGATAGTTACTAACTCTTCAACTGCATACTTACTTTGCAAAAGTGGAATTTTACTGGTGGACAGCCTCCTAGATCAGTTATGGTGATGCATTCACAATAATTTTTAGGACCTAAATATCAGTACAAATTATTTGGGTGCTATAGATTTTAAGCATTATCTAAATCTTGGTGAAAATTCCTCCCTTATTTAAGTGTTATTTGCATACAAAAACAACTCGCTCTATCCATCCACAATTAATACCCCAATTTTATGAAAAATAACTGAAAATGCTGATTGTATATTATGAACTTTAAATGTGGAGAATCACTGAGAATGAAACAGTACAGTACTTGCTATCCAAGGAGCACTTAAAGGTCAGGCCATGAGGCCATATGGGGCATTAATTCTTTCAACATTAAATCTTAGAAGAAAAGGTACTTTATTAAGTAGAGGTTCTGAAAAAGCCCATTAACTTGTGACCACAAAATGGCACAGCAGTTATAAATTTGTTTTTTGTAAATGGGATCCCCAAATGATGCTATCATTGTATTGCTTTTTACCTATGGTCAAAATAGCCAAAGCTACTATTTGACAATATCTTTCCTTGAATTCTCAGACAAAATCTGGGGATACGTGAGCAGTGCACATCTCATGCATTGAAGACAAATTGCCTCCATGAAAATTCTGTTAGAACCTAAGAAAATTATCTCCCTGAATCTCACACTGAAGTGGTTGAGAATATAGTGTCTAACAACACCTGCCTAAAATGGCAACAGGAGATATTTGGGAACCTTTGTTCCACTGAGTTGCCACATAGGACCTCTGGAATTGCAACAGCTACCTTACGGCAGAGAACAGGAACACACCAAGATTTTGTGAAGCCAGGCCTAAGTAAAGCCTGAAATGAAGCTAAATGTAAGAAGTAAATGATACTGGACTTTTGGAATACACACACATTTTAAAATACACAACTAAAGGGGTGCCTGAGTGGCTACGTCGGTAAAGTGTCTGACTTCGGCTCAGGTCATAATCTCACAGCTTGTGAGTTTGAGTCCCGCGTCAGGGTCTGTGCTGACAGCTCAGAGCCTGGAGCCAGCTTCCTATCCTGTGTCACTCTCTCGCTCTGCACCTCCCCCACTCGTTCTCTCTCTCTCTCTCTCTCTCAAGAATAAAACATTAAAAAATTAAAAAAATATATAGACTATGGCACATTATACAAATGAAGCTAATAGGATGGTATGATATACAGTATTTATGACTATTTAAAATATTTCATTCCCAAAAACAGGCCAGCCCCATAACTGTGGAATTAAGTTGCTAAGTAATAGCTTCTGATATTTGTATTACATTGCCTAAAATTGGAGGAATATAAAAGATACCTGTTTGATAGTGAGCAGTTAGTGGTCTTGAAAGAGCTTTTATTCACTCCCATATTAACCCTTATAGCCTGCTTTTTTCAACATTCAGGACCAAAGCTACTTAGTATGATTAATTTGCCAAAGCTTGCATTCTGGCGTTTTACCTACTCTACCTTTTCTTGGTGCTGATTTTTCCACTCTCTTAGCATTTATATATGGGCATAATTCATGTGCATACATATAAGTCAATGTGTTACTCACCCAGAGATATTTCTATGTGAGGTCTTAAGTATGATATTAAAGGAATAAAAGACATGTTCTTGTTGTGTTTGGCTTGCAGTCATCAAAAATCAGAGAGAGTGTGAATTATGACCGAGGTTATATAGGATATTGGTTAAGTATGCAGAGTACTTGGTCCCTCACTGCTTGACTTCACATCTTGCCTGGATGGTTTGGGCCAAGCTCCTTGATCTCTCTGTGCTTCCCTATCTTCACTTGTGTAAAGGAGACAATGGAAACACCTCCTCACGGGGTTTCTGTGAAAAATCAGTGCATTGATATTTGAATAGCATTTAGCACATTACATCTAGTACACTGAGAAATCTTAATTATTATTATGGGTTGAAGAATATCCAGATATATATAGATATAAATACATGTCAGTTAGAACGGTGCTTGGCACATAGGAAGTGCTCAATAAATAATAGCTACTGCTAAAAATATAGTCAGGGTATGTGTCCAGGTTTTTTAAGTTTCTGAGTTATTACAATTTGGTGAGCGGTGCTTTATGAAAAAGAAAACAAAATTATGAATGCAGACTTCCTACAGCAACTTCAGTGATACTGCACAAAATAAATTATGAATGTAAATGCCTGCAGTTCCTGTGAGAAGAGCCCATGCTATTGAAAGGGCTCTGAAATGTATGTGTCATTGGCTTCCCAAAAAATCTACCTTTGAAAAGGAACTTTGCCATCCCATTGAAATTATCCACCTTGACTATGAAATAAATATATGGAGGTCCTGAGGAGTAAGGCTATGGTTAAATAGCCAAGATTTTGGACCAAATTATTTCACTTTTATATACAGCTCTCTACCCCCTACACACACACACACACACAGGAGCATATACACACATAATATATACACGTGTGCCCCTAACAAAAGTATGTTGTTATAATAAAGATTCTCAGAAAATGTTTTCTAAATAAAGGCAGCTGTTATGTTTGTTAGCCTGTAATTAGTGTCAGGAAAGTAGGGATGTAGAGGTAACCAAGATGAGGAAAATAAAGAGTGAAATTATGAAAAAAGTAAGGCTGGGGACCTGGGTGGCTCAGTCCGTTAAGCATCTGGCTATTGATTTCTGCTCAGGTCAAGATCTCATGGTTGTGAGATCTAACCCTGTGTATTGGGCTCCACTCTGGGTGTGGAGCCTCGTTAAGATTCTTTATCTCCCTCTCCCCCTGCCTTTCTTCCCCACGTGTGCATGCACATGCAGTCTCAGAAAAAAAAGAAAAGAAAAACCCGAAACAGATGTTTTATTTTTCATCCAGGAATCACTTATCAAATACCTACTAAATATACTAAATGCTGGAGATAAAAGGATAATGAAGATAAGGTAGCTGCTCTCTGGGACTGTACTGTTTAGAAGGAGTTAGAAGATTTATAAATATGAAAGTGTCAAAGTATAGTAGGGTCTGTCATAGAAACTCCATAAGGTGGTAGTTTTTAAGTTTACTGATTGTGGTAATGAGGAAAGTTTAAAGAGAATGTACCACTTGATATGATTATCAAAACAGTGAGTTTTTCATTGAGTAGAAAATGGATGGCATGGACAGAGATAAAGAGGTATATGAAACTTAGATCACTCAGAGAACTCCAAATAATTTGATGTAAGTATTAGGCTTTCTTATAGTTAGAGATAGGGTCAGATCACCATGTGATTATATACATTACTAAGGAGCCCTTATTTTGTCCAGTATATCATGAGGAGTCAAAACCATCAAGGTAGTTTAATCAGATGTGCACTTTGGTAAGTCATTTTTACTAATATTACTTAGCTCTGTTCTCCAAATTCTGTTAGAAGAAGAGTGAATCATTCTGTGAAGGGTAGAGAGTGTACTTGATAGTTGGTTACATTTGATTCCTTATGCAGTATATACTACCCAGAAATGCATTGTAACTGTGCAGTATAAGTTAACAGTACATGCAGGCATGACATACAACAATGGTCACCTACAAAAAAGATCTGAACTATTTCGAAACTATATTTCAAAATTTCGAATTACCTAATATCTATCTTAGTTTATTTGAGATCATTGTTATAATAAAAATTTGAAATATTACGAGTAGTTTATGGTGCTTATGTTTTATTTTTTTTACTTTATTTTTTTAATAATAACTTATTGTCTAATTGGTTTCCATACAACACCCAGTGCTCAACCCAACAAGTGCCCTCCTCTGTGCCCATCACCCACTCTCCCCCCCTCCCACACCCCCCTCTCCCCTCAGTTTGTTCTTATTCTTTGAGAGTCTCTCATGTCATGTCTTCCTTCCTCTCTGTGGCTTTTTTTCCCCCTTCCTCTCTTCCCCTCTCCCCTGGTTTTCCGCTAGGTCTCCCAAAGCCTACCTATGCATGGGAACATACGGCATCTGTCTTTCTCTGCCTGACTTATTTCACTCAGCATAATACCCTCCAGTTCCATCCATGTTGCCACACATGGCCAGATTTTACTCTTTCTCATTGCCATGTAGTATTCCATTGTATATATATACCACATCTTCTTTATTCATTCATCAGTTGATGGACACTTAGTCTCTTTCCATGATTTGGCTGTTGTTGAAAGTGCTGCTGTGAACATCGGGGTACACGTGCCGCTATGCATCAGCAGTCCTGGATCTCTTGGGTAGATTCCTAACAGTGCTATTGCTGGGTCATAGGGTAAGTTTATTTTCATTTTTTTGAGGAACCTCCACACAGTTCTCCAGAGTGGCTGCACCAGTTTGCATTCCCACCAACAGTGCAAGAGGGTGCCTGTTTCTCCACATCCTCGCCACCATCTATAGTTTCCTGATTTGTTGATTTTAGCCACTCTGACTGGTGTGAGGTGGTATCTCAGTGTGATTTTGATTTGTATTTCCCTGATGATGAGTGACACTGAGCATCGTTTCATGTGTCTGTTTGCCATTTGAATGTCTTCTTTGGAGAAGAGTGTATTCATATCTTCCGCCCATTTCTTCACTGGTTTATTCATTTTTCGGGTGTGGAGTTTGGTAAGTTCTTTATAGATTTTAGATACTAGTCCTTTATCTGATATGTCATTTGCGATTATCTTTTCCCATTCCATAGGTTGCCTATCAGTTTTGTTGGTTGTTTCTTTTGCCGTGCAGAAGCTTTTTATCGTGATGAGGTCCCAGTAGTTCATCTTTGCTTTTAATTCCCTTGCCTTCAGAGACGTGTCAAGTAGGAATTTGGTGCATCTTAGATCAAAGAGGCTTTTTCCTGCTTTCTCCTCTAGGATTTTGATGGTTTCCTGTCTCACATTCACATCCTTTATCCATTTAGAGTTTATTTTTGTGAGTGGTGTAAGGAAGTGTTCTAGTTTCATTCTTTTGCATGATGCTGTCCAGTTCTCCCAGCACCATTTATTAAAGAGGCTGTCTTTTTTCCATTGGGTACTCTTTTCTGCTTTGTCAAAGATTAGTTGGCCATATACTTGCGGGTCCATTTCTGAGTTTTGTATTCCATTGGTCTATGTGTCTGTTTTTGTGCCAATACCATACAGTCTTGATGACCACCGCTTTGTAGTAGAGGTTAAAGTCTGGGATTGTGATGCCTCCCGCTTTGGTTTTATTCTTCAGTATTACTTTGGCTATTCGAGGTCTTTTGTGGTTCCATACAAATTTTAGGATTGTTTGCTCTAGCTTTGAGAAGAATGCTTGTGCAATTTTGATTGGGATTGCATCGAATGTGTAGATTGCTTTGGGTAGTATTGCCATTTTAACGATATTTATTCTTCCAGTCCATGAGCATGGGATGTTTTTCCATTTCCTTGTGTCTTCCTCAATTTCCTTCATAAGATTTTTATAGTTTTCAGTGTAGAGGTCTTTCACATCTTTGGTTAGGTTTATTCCTAAGTATTTTATTGTTTTTGGTGAAATTGTGAAAGAGATTAGCTTCTTTATTTCTTTTCCTGCTGCTTCATTGTTGGTGTATAGAAATGCCACCGATTTCTGTACATTGATTTTGTACCCTGCAACTTTGCTGAAATCATGGATCAGTTCTAGTAGGCTTTTGGTGGATTCTGTCGGGTTTTCCATGTAAAGTATCATGTCATCTGCAGAAAGTGAAAGTTTGACTTCCTCCTTGCCAATATTGATGCCTTTTATTTTGTTTTGTTGTCTGATTGCTGATGCTAAGACTTCCAACACTATGTTAAATAGGAGTGGCAAGAGTCGACACCCCTTTCGAGTTTCTTATCTCAAGGGGAAGGCTCTCAGTTTTTCCCCATTGAGGATGATATTAGCTGTGGGCTTTTCATATATGGCTTTTATGATGTTTAAGTATGTTCCTTCTATCCCAACTTTCTTGAGGGTTTTTATTAGGAAAGGGTGCTGGATTTTGTCAAATGCTTTTTCTGCATCTATTGACAGCATCATATGGTTCTTAGCTTTTCTTTTGTTAATGTGATTTATCATGTTGATTGATTTGCAAATATTGTAGCAGCCCTGCAACCCAGGGATGAATCCTACTTGATCATGGTGGATAATTGTCTTTATATTATGTTGGATTCGATTTGCTAGTATCTTGTTGAAAATTTTTGCATCTGTATTCATCAGAGATATTGGCCTGTAATTCTCTTTCTTTGCTGGGTCTCTATCTGGTTTGGGAATCAAAGTGATGCTGGCTTCATAGAATGAGTCCGGGAGTTTTCCTTCCGTTTCAATTTTTTGGAACAGCTTGAGGAGGATAGGAATTAACTCTGTTTTAAATGTCTGGTAAAATTCCGCAGGGAAGCCATCTGGTCCAGGGCTTTTATTTGCTGGGAGGTTTTTGATAACTCATTCTATTTCTTCACTAGTTATGGGTCTGTTCAAATTTTCTATTGCTTCCTGTTTGCCAAGAACTCTGGTAGTGTTTGGCTATTTAGGAATTTGTCCATTTCTTCCAGGTTGCCAAGTTTGGTGGCATATAATTTTTCATAGTATTCTCTGATGATTGCTTGTATTTCTGGAGGGATTGGTTGTAATTTCTCCCTTTTCATTCACGATTTTATCTATTTGAGTTCTCTCTCTTTTGTTTTTGAGAAGCCTGGCTAGAGGTTTGTCTATTTTGTTTATTTTTTCAAAGAACCAGTTTTGATCTGTTCCACTACTTTTTCTGTTTCCATATGATTAATTTATGCCCTAATCTTTGTTATTTCTCTCTTTCTGCTGGGCTTGGTTTGTTTTAGTTGTTCTGCTTCTAGTTCCTTTAGGCGCGCTGTTAGAATTTGTGTTATTGATTTTTCTTGTATCTTGAGGTAGGCCTGGATTGCAATATATTTCCCTCTCAGGACTGCCTTTGCTGCATCCCAGAGCATTTGGATTGTTGTATTTTCATTTTCATTTGTTTCCATGTATTTTTTAATTTCTTCTCTGATTGCTTGGTTGACCCACTCATCTTTTAGTAGGTTATTTCTTAGCCTCCATGTCTTTGGATATTTTCCAGGCTTTCTCCTGTGGTTCATTTCAAGTTTCAAAGCATTGTGTTCTGACAGTGTGCACGGTATGATCTCAATTCTTTTATATTTATTCAGAGCTTCCCTGTGCCCCAGAATGTGGTCTGTCTCGGAAAATGTACCGTGTGCAGTTGAGAAGAATGTAAATTCCTTTGCTTCTGGGTGAAGGACCCTGAATATGTCTGTTAGGCCCATCTGTTCTAATGTGTCGTTCAGGGCCATTGATTCTGTGGTGATTTTCTGTTTTGTGGATCTATCCAGTGCTGAGAGTGGAGTGTTGAGATCCCCTACTATTAGGACATTTTTATCGATGAGGTTGCTAATGTTTGTAATTAGTTGTTTTACAAATTTGGGTGCCCCCGAATTTGGTGCATAGATATTTATAATTATTACCTCTTCTTGCTGGATGGTCCCTCAGACTATTATATAATGTCCTTCTTCATCTCTTATTACATCGTTCATTTTAAAGTCTAATTTGTCTGATATAACTGTGGCTACTCCGGCTTTCTTCTGACTTACAGTAGCATGGTAGATAGTTCTCCATCCCCTCACTTTCAATCTGAAGGTGTTCTCAGGTTGAAGACGAGTTTCTTGAAGACAGCAAATAGATGGGTCTTGTTTTTTAATCCATTCTGTTACCCTGTGTCTTTTGATTGGCTCATTTAGTCCATTTACATTCAGTGTTAATATTGAAAAATATGGGCTTACAGTCACTGTATTATCTATAGGTTTCATGTTTGTAAGGCTGTCTCTGGTAGTTTGTGTTCTTTGCAACCTTTTCTTCTTAGAGTGCCCCTCAGGATCTCTTGCAGTGCTGGCTTATTTGTGATAAATTCTTTCAGTTTTTGTTTGTTGGGAAAAACCTTGATCTCTCCTTCTTTTCTGAATGACAGGCTTGCCGGATACAGAATTCTTGGTTGCATGTCCTTCCTGCTCATCACATTGAAGATATCCTGCCATTCCTTTCTGGCTTGCCAAGTTTCTGTAGATAAGTCTGCTACTACCCTTAGACTGTTTGTATGTTAACGTTCTTTTGTCCCTAGCTGCTTTCAGGATTCTCTCCCTATCTTTGTATTTTGCCAGCTTCACTATGATGTGCCGTGCAGAAGGTCTATTCAAGTTACATCTGAGGGGAGTTCTCTGTACATCTTGGATTACCATGCCCGTTTCCTTCTTCATTTTGGGCAAGTTCTCAGCAATGATTTGTTCAAGTACCCCTTCGACTCCTTTCTCTCTCTCTTCTTCCTCTGGAACTCCTGTGATACGGATATTGTTTCTTTTGAGTGCATCGCTCAGCTCTTGAATTCTCCTTTCCTGTTCCTGGATCAGCTTCTCTCTCTTTTTATCTGCTTCCTCTTTTTCAAGGATTTTATCTTCTAAGGCACTAACTCTTTCCTCTACCTCTTCAATCCGTGCTGTGGCTGCTTCCAATTTGCCTTGTATTTCATCCAAGGTCTTTTTTAATTCTTCCTGACCATTTTTAAGGTCCTTGAACTCTGCTGCGCAGGACCCCTTGCATTCATTTATGCTTTTTTCAAGCCCTGCGATTAGTTTTATGATTATCATTCTATATTCATGTTCTTTTATGTTGCTTATATCTGTTTTCATCAATTTGTGAGCTGTCACTGCTTCCTGTAGATTCTTTTGAGGAGAATTTTTCTGTTTCATCATTTTGGCTAGATGTGTTTTGGATTGTTTCTTGACGTTGCCCTGGAAAGAAAAACAGACTGACAGACAGACAGAAAACAGAAATACTCAAACGTAGCGACAAATGATACAGACAAGCAGTTCACAACAGAAAAAAGAATAACAAATGGCTCTCTGAGGCAATGTCCTGAAGTACCAGCTACACGTTAAGGACAGGGTATGTAGTGTGCTGGTGGCAGAGCATATACAGAAAGAATAATGACAGTTGCGGGGGAAAGAAGGAAATGGTCTTTGCCCAGGTAGAGTGACTAAAGGGCTTAATCCAGACTGAGAGAAATCAGAATTAGGACGGGTGCAAGGAAAAAGGAATGAAGACAGAAATTTCTCGGATGAGATTATGTGGCCTGGTTATTCCAGAGAGAGAAATAGGGAAGTACAGAAGGAGGTGTAGAACATGCCTTGAGAGAGTGGGTTAAGATTCTGTTTAAGTCAGCCAGGACCCTGGATAGTCAGCTCAGGAGTGGGGATCAGTAAGAAGAATAACGGGGAGCTTGTATTTAAAAAAGAAATGACCTAGAGTTACTCCAGGCAGCGGTCTGAACTTGGCATCTGTAGTTCCCGCTGAGAGGTGTCACTTCTGTGAGGAGGGGCATGGTTTGGTGTAGGCGGGTCGTCTCCACTGAGGCAGGGATGGCTGCGGGGGTGACTTCCTGGGGCCGGTGCTTGTGGACCCTTAAGACAACAGTGGCGACTCCTCAGTCCTTTGTTCCCAGTCCTGGGGCTTCCACTGCCCCCCTTGTTTCTGTCTTCACTCTGCTATGGGCGCCGGCGCAGTGCGGTCCACTGGTCGTTGGGTGCCTGCCTGCCACCCCTGATCCTGCTGCAAATGTGCCGGGGTGCTCCGCAGGCAACTGGGGGCACTGCAGAGCACCGCAGGCAGCCCGGCGCTGGGTGCTGAGCCGTGGCGGCGGGTGGGGGCTCCACGCTCGGCCAGCGGTGACGTCAGCGCGGCAGCGGGCGCTCGCTCCCTGCTCCCCGCTAGGCAGGCGGCGGCTGCAGTGGACGCGCTCCCCACTCGGCCGGGGCAGGCGGCTCGGGACACCCCTGGCGGCTGAGCAACTCTGCGTGACACAGGCTGACTAGGCCTCTATCCTGCGGTTCCGCACAAGGAGAGTTCTGCTGAGTTCTGCTCTTAGACACAGAGCTTCTCCTCCTAAGCCCTGCCTTTAGGGGCTGGATGGTCCTGATCTCCCCCTCTCTGACCCTCTCCTTCTGATGATCAGCACTTTCCCCGCTGTCCCCGGCTCACCCTTCCCTCAGCTCAGCTCCCTGAGTTAGTTTTGTCCATTCTAGATTAAACTCACGGTACCTAGGGCGTTGTCTGGGTTCCTTCCGTTCCTTGTAGGCTGCAACACCTTTTCTGCCAGATTCTTGGAGTTGAGAATCTGTTTCAGTCCCTCTCAATTCAAAAAACAAGGGAAACTTTGGGTCTCCCTACTCCTCTGCCATCTTGGCCCCCCTCTCCACCTGGTGCTTGTGTTTTAAAAGTAATTTAATTATTACATTGAGAATACCACTTCATATTGTGTGTGTGTGTTTTCAAAAGAATTATCCTCTAAGAAAAGAGATGCTAGCTAGATGTTGACATAAATTGCTTTGCCTAAACTGTGATTATCTTGTCGCTGTTTTCCAGTTTCATATAATGCACAAAACACATAATCCAAACTATTTATGTGAAGGTGAAAATCATGCACAGTAGTAGACCATGTTCAAGATGAAAGCCCTTCTGTGCTAAGCAAGTTACTTGTGCTCTCAGTCTCTTCATCTGTCAAATGGGGCTAATACTATTACCCAATTCATTAGATTGTTTCGAGGGTTAAGAACACACAGAAAGTTCTGATACTGGTGTTTAGCATATTGAATGTAGTCAGTATGTATATATTATTTGCGGAGAGACTATATAATGCTAATTACTTATTTATTCCTTCTCTTTGCAAAGTGAGCAGTGTTGCACATTTAGCCTAATTGTCCCCGTGACCTTACTAATCTGACTCTTGTTGACTGAGACAGACCGATAATTTAGTCTAGATAGACTTTAAAGCAACATGTTCAGCATTTACCATAGCCATATTTTCTACAGTGTTAGAACATAATATAATGTGTAAAGTATGCTAAACTGTTTTATTGTTCCCTGATGTAATTTCTCATTTATTTAGTAAATCTCCACATAAGATTTCTTCTCAATAACACTACTGAAAAAAATCTCCTCGAAAATAACATTAACTAGACTAAGAACTAACCCAGTTAATTTAAAAGGGGCTATTAATATTTTCCCTTAAGAAAACAAGATAGCCACTTACAATATAACTGAATAAGATAAGAATATCAAAAGGGCTCTCAACCTGTCTTCTCACAACATAAAAAATGAAGGAGATCAGTCTGTTGTTCATAAGAGGCTCTGTGGAAGAGAACAACATACTAATAACAGTAAGGTCAGGAAGTCTATTTAGTTGTTTTCCACTCCTTATTTCTCTGACTTTCCCAATGGTTACAAGCTAACATGTTTGACCCATGGCTAAAATTCAAGATGAATAAAGCACACAAAAAGAGGACAAAACATGGAGGGGCCAATACAGAGAGACCATTTCCTGTTAAAAAGTCATTAACTTTTTTTCAAGACATGTGACTGAGATTTTTGAGCTGAAAACACAGGCATTTAAAGCAGATACCTCAGATTGTGAGGGTTGGTTGGAAGAACACTTCAGTCTACAAAGAGAAATGCACCTTTAATGAACTACAGTAGGCTCTAAAATGAAATCACTGGTAGCTACATAGGAGAAGAATAGAAACAGAATGAAGAACATCCAGATTTACAGCTTCCCTGAAGGCATCGGAGGGGATGACCCCATTACTTTCGTTGAGCAATTTTGTTCCATGTCTCCTCGCACATACCCTCGCTAAGACTTCTAAAATGGAAGGAAAGATGCACAGCATCCTTCAGCCTTTTCCACTATCTCAAAAAGGTCCCCAACATTGTTTACTAAGGTTTCAGAGTTCCTTCATATTGTGCTCTTTTTAGTGTTTGGTTAACATTTTCTTTTTCTGTTTTTTTTTTTCCCTCTGCTTATTTTTCTCCTTGACCTAGATCATGGAATCATATACTAAGAGGACATTTTTCGAAATGCAAGTTGTCAGAAATGACTTGGCAAGGACTAGCAAAACTCACAGTATCCTGCAGCAATAGAATTAATGAAGAGTGTTTTTTCTAACTAAAGTGATTAATTTTTTTATGTTTTTGAATTACAAATGCCAAGAAAAAAATTTGAAGGAACCATTTTAGAAAGATAATTTGTACATAAAATGTCCAGAGTTAACATTTAAACAAGCGTAATAAGTTTAAAATGAGCATAAAAAACACTATCTGCTTAATGTACAGCTTTGTGTGTTTTACCTTAAGGGTTATCATTTACAACATTCCACACGTTTGATTTTGTGTTTATAAATGTCTTTATGAAAACTATATTAAGATGTCTAAGTGAATATTCTACAACGCCATTACCTTTAGTGACATTCGCACTTTGTTTCTCCTGTCTTCTGCCATAGTAATATTTTTTCTTGTATAAAATAAAGCCCTCTCTCAGGAAATATTATTTGGACCCAAATTTATAAGATGACAATGTAAGGGCATGAGAACTCTAGAATATGTCATGTAATCTTCAGTTGTGCAATCTGATAGTTAAATTGGATGGAGGAAAGAGTTCCATTTATATGAAAAGGATCTACTTTGTGGGTGAATCTGTGCCACATATTCATAGAGGTCCAACCTCATGCCATGCCCTGCGTTAAGTGCTGGTGGTACAAAGATATGTAAGCCAGACATCAGCCACTGGACAGCTCAGGCTGGAGTGGGGCAAGCTGCTTTGCAGGAGGAATGCATTGCTTTATTCAAGAGATCATTAAAACAAAAAATGCTTTAATTGTCATCTTTGACTTTTTATATTTTGGCTTGGCTAGTTTTAAAGTTACAAATGTGGGGGCGCCTGGGTGAGTTGGTCAGTTAGGCGACCAACTCTCGGTTTCAGCTCAGATTATGATCTCACAGTCCCGAAGTTTGAGTCCCATGTTGGGCACTGCACTGGCAGCCCAGAGCCTGCTTAGTATCCTCTCTCTCTTCCTCTCTCTCTGTTGCTTTCCTGCTTGTGCTTTCTCTCCCACTCAAATAAGTAAATAAAAAAAAAAAAGTTTTAAGTAATAAAGTTATAAATGTAAAAAGTTGTAAATGTAAATGTAAAAAGACCAAAAATTAATTGTTGACAGAAACTTTTAGGATCATCACTACAAGTAGTTTCACTTACCTCAACAATACTACTAAAAGCGATCAACTAAATATTCAGTAAAAAGGTAGCACATGGAAAATTAAGTCACACCTTGTATTAATTAGGTTAAACCATGGACCAGCAAACTCTGTAAAAGGTCAAATCTTAAATATTTTGTGGCTTTTATAGTCCATATGATATCTGCTGTGACTACTCAGCTCTGCCATTGTGGCACGAAAGCAGCCATAGACACTATATTAATGAATGAATGTGTCATAATTTCAGTAAAACTTTGTTTACAGAAACAGATGGCTGGCCTCATTTGGCCTGCAGGCCTTCATTTGTCAACCCCTGGATTAAGCAGTGAACATGACAGATTTCTTACTAGCAAAGGGTTTGTTATGATGATATGTGATTTAATATATGTAAGATGGCATGTAGTAAGTGCTATAAATGTGTTAGTAATAATAATATAAATAACATGATTAAACATAAAAGTAGGAGAAAAACATATTTACACTATTTCTAGGGCTTACATCTTGCATATATATTTCTTTAAGACCTGGGTTATTGACCACTATTGTGCCTGAATTACAGTGAATCAGACATTCAGATACGTGGTGAGGGACTTTGTGGATGAAAACCTTCACATGTTTCAGTTGCATATTGCATATATTGTGGCTGTCTATAATAATAGATATAAATAAATTCAATAATATTTCATGTTGAAAAAATTTTAATTTGCCATGTATATGTTCTTTATACTTGTAAGAATTTCCCAAAACTTGGTTTGTTCAACTGACATACTTTGGTTTTCTGTTTATACTCCTTTAATTTTTTTGGAGTTGTATAAATACAAACAGGTATTTCTGAGCAAGAAAGACAGTGGAATACCAGAATTGAAATTGCCCTTCTCACACGGTGGCACATTCAGTGACAACTCTACCTAATATATATTATTATTGGTTTTGCCCATATTTTTAAGAAATCTTTGAAACCTAAAATGTTACAGTTTTTTACTGTGGAATTGCTTTCACAAAAACTGGAGAGAGTAATGAAGAGAGTCGTGGCCAGTAGAAGGAAGAATTCTTTTAGATAGGGAGGCCTTGAGAGACTTTTCAGAGAAGGTGGCATTTGAGCAGAGAGAGTTCTAAGTGAAGTTAGAGGAGTCATGTTAAGATTTGGTGGTAGAGTATTCAGACAGTAGGAATTACAGTGTAAGAGGCTCAGAAATAGGAACGGAACTGATATATTTGAAGAGAAGGAAGCCAGTGGTGAGCATGGGGGAGAAGAAGATAAGACCAGGTCAGTTATCACTCAAGTCCTTGTGGACTACTGTTAGAGTTACATAGAACTCTGAGACAGACATCAGATAATTGTGGGCAGGGCAGTACTGGGAAGTATATTGTTCTCCAAAATTATTCTATCAGTTTCACTGGTCACAGGTATACCAGTCAAGAAGATATTATAGTATCTCATTAGGAAATGATGGTCATTGGATGATAGTGGAAGCAGTTGCATTGGTGGGAAGAGGTGATGGAGAGTATGTGTAGATGTAGAGGGAGAATTAATGGGACTTGCTGAGCTGAAGGTAGGGTTCGTAAAAACTGATTCAAGGTTGTTTAGTATGATTAGCTACATTAGGCTTGTGAGTCCTTCTCCATACCCAGATGGAACTGTTGACCAGGCAGTTAAACATTGGAATCTCAAATTCATGGGAGAAAACTGAATTATAGATGTAATCCTGAGAATCCCCAGAATGTAAATGATACTTAAAACAATGAGTCTATATAATACTGTCAAGACATTAAGTGTAGATAGAGAAGTTAAAATACTGAGTTTTGAGGTGTTTCAAGTTTAGGTGTTTAGCAGAAGAAATGAACCTACACCAAGGACCAAGGAATGGCCAGGGAGTGAGAAGGAACATAGGGATTGTGTTTTGGTCCCCACTCTAAAGAGAATGTGCTTCAAGATGGAAGGCATTATCAATTGATAAATGCTAAGAAGAACTTCAGTGAGATGAGAACTGACAAAACTGATCATTACATTTGGCAAGATGCAAGAGATTTTGAGTCTTGAGGAGACTTTCAGTGGAGAAATTAAAAATTAAATTTATAGAAAAAAAGCAGACATGAGGAAGTAGGAGTAGGGAGTATATATGCATAACTTTCAAGTGAAGCACAGAAACAGCCTAGTAGTGTAGTAAAGAAATGGAACCTGGGAAGTTTGTTTTTAAAATGAATGATATTATAGAACATGTGAATACTAACAGAAACCTTGGGGTAAAGGGGGAGATTCGTGATGCAAAAAAAGAGGATTTTTAAACAGCAGGTTTTTTGAGTAGATGTGAAAGAGTGGAATCCATTGAGCCAGTCAACAGACAGCTTGGCCCCCGATAATGATAATAATAGCCATAATTTAATGTATACCCGATGCTCTTCTAAGTTATTTACATTTATTAACTCACTTAATCCTCAGAATCTCCCTATAGTCTACGTTCTGTTACTTCCATTTTACATGGACAGAACCTGAAATGCAGAGGATTAAGCTAGTAAATGTTTGAACTGGTTTCCAAACCTAGTATATCTGGCTCCAGAGTCTACACTTTCAACTACTCTAGAGATTTCTTACATGATAGCTGGAAATAAGGCAGACTACACAGGTGAAATTAAGGGAATATTTTACATTTTATTGTAACAATATGAGAGAGTGAAATTCTTATTCTATTTTTCACTAAAATTGAAAGCAAGGTTATCATCCGAGATGAGTAGGAATGGGCTGAAGGCATTTTGAAGGGGACAAAATGTAAGAAATACTTGCTATTTAAGTACAAGAACTTAAAATGGCCATGTAAATGATTTTCATTGCCTGCCATTGCCAAGGAGACTTGGCGCTTGAAGATTTTTGTCATTATTTTGAAGTGAGATATGTCAGTATGGGAGGCAGCTGATTTCCATCTACCTTTGCTCTAAGGTATCCCCAGTGAAATATAAATGGTAAGACTGACAGGCAGTCTAAAGTCAGAGAGCTTGCCCTCCATCTTCACATTTATCATTCTTTTATTTGGGAGAGAGGTGTAATGGCTGGAACTTCACTAGTAATATTTGGACCATGGAGGTAGGTACCACACTCTTGAGGTGGTAGAACATTAAGCTGACAGAAGTTTGCTTCTTGGTGATTGCATCGAAGTGTCAAAGCAGTCCTCAACTCTTTGCCTGCAGACTTTGCCAGTGTGAGCCAGAAATAAACTTCTGTCTTGTCTAAGCCCGTTGGGAGTCTGTCTTTGTTACAGACAAACTTAACCATGATTAGTTTCCAAAAGGGGATTGCTAAATGGGCAAACCTAAAAATATGACTTGGGTTTACTAGAGTCAAACAGGTGGTTAGCAGCAAGACTCAGCTGTTGTGGAATCTCTGTACATAAGCCACTGTTATAATATACACATGAGATATGGGGAAAATTATTTTAAATATGCCTGAGATTTTGTTCAGGTATAGAAAATGGAGAGAGAAAATAAATAAAATAAATAAATAAATTCCACAATTTTCTTCAGTAACAAATGTCAATGTCTAGCAAACTTCCCTTTTAGGAACTCCTTCCAGGAGACCTATTCAATTAAAACTTGTAACAAAAACTTCAGGTTTGTCATATCTTTTATAGATTATTAAATTTACTGCTGTCTATCATAGGAATCTAAAATTGGCTTATATTCATCTTCTTTCAATGTGTTGTATACTCACAACCTACTATTTGAAGAGTTACTTCAGTTTCTAGCAGTGTAACTGCAAAGAAACTATAGTTACCAAACCGAACAATGGCATAGTCTTTATTAAATTTATGGGTCTATCCCATTGCTCTTGGTCCTTGTTTCTTATTTTGCCTTTTCTCTCTGAACTCTTTGAGGAAACATCATCAAAGGCATAGCAAGTAGAGGCAAACCTGTGCTGAAATTCATTTTGTAATATGCTAGTTCTCTGACCCTTAGTCAAGATTTCTTTTGATCCTTAATTTTTATCCTTAAAATAAATAGTGTTTGTATTCTTTGATCAACATCTTCCCATTTCGCCAACCCCTCGGCCCCATGGATGCCACCATTGTTTTCTCTATTTTGATGAGTATAGATTCCACTTGTAAATGAGATCATAGAATATTTGTCTTTCCCTTTCTGTTTCTCTTAGTGTAACACCCTTGAGAGTCCATCCACATTCTCTCAGATGGCAGGATTTCCGTCTTTTAGTGGCTAAGTAATACCCCATTGTTTATATACACCACGTTTTCCTCATCCATGCTTCTGTTAGTGAACACTTAGATTGTTTCCATATCTTTGTGAATAATGTTGGAGTGAACATGGAGGTGAAGATATCTCATGGAATTAGTGATTTCATATTGTTTATACCTTAACTGTACACAATGTTACATGTCAAGTATATCTGAGTAAATCTGGGAGAAATGAGTTGTATTTAATAAGATTGAATGAGGTAATTTTGTACAATAATATTCATTTTAGCTAGCTAATATTTTAGCTTTAATTCACACCATGTGCAACCTCCATCATTACCTAGTATTTGCTCAAGTCTCGCATCTTTGTCCCTTTCTCTCTTTCTGTGGTCATTTCTCAACTCTTCACCTTAGTATTCCTGACTTAGCAGTAGTTCTCTGCCACCTGTATCACTGCCAGTTCTCCAACTGCTTACAGAGAGGCTCTTCATGTATTTGCAGGCCTGCCTCCTTACCACCTCCTGAATACCTTGCGGTTGCACTCATCCATGTATGTCTTTACTGTTGCATCATTTTTCTTTCAGAGATGATAATCTCTAGTTCAACAACTTAGATGTGTAACTGCTTTCGGGACTGTATGTGTTTCATGGCTTCCCAGAAGTCTTCACTTCACTTACTAGTTTAATCACAATGGAGATGTCCACTTATATCAACCTCCTTGAATATATGTATTTATTTTATCATCTTATACTCTAGAAATTCAATTCCTTGTTTTTATGTTAAACTTGTATTAATTAGTCATTTAGGATATATAATCTTCACTGTGTACATTATGTATTTCTGGTGTAAAAACCTTATTTATTCAAGGGAAGAGAAAATAATTTCTTCTGTGCTATCCCATGCACCATGCTTTACAGTGTTAGGACTATGGGGAGAATTTATTAACTTAGTCGTGTCAAATTTAATATTTAAAAGCTCTTAAATAAATGAATATTGGTACTAAAATGTCCCAAATATTTTATTTCTTGCACTCTAACACTCTTAGTTACCTTTAAATTTCTTAACCTAGCTTTCTTTTTCTTGTATGTTTCCTTTAATTTTTCTCAGTTGCCGGGGTCCAGTTCCGGCAAGTCTAGGGGTCCCTGAAAGATGGACGATCAGGCGAAAGGAAATGAGAGAGCCATGAGAGAGATGTAGTCTGATGACCAAGCAGGCAGCCCTGGCAATTCTGGCATCTCCGCCCTGCTGGTCTCAGTGTCTTTATTTTTAAAGGTAGTGAGTGACATTACATCAATGAGTGACATTCCATAGTTTGATCTCTTTAACAATAATGCATTTTTACCAGCAAGGGGGCAACTTCCTCAATCCTATATGTTGGTTTCAGGATAATTAACATATAAATTTAGGGTGGGGGGAGAGAACAGGGTGTTTCCTTAAGGCCTTAATGTTAATTTTCTACAAACAGGCTAGGAGTCATTCTGCCTATGCTTCCAACTACAATGGGGGGAGGTGCAACCCATCCCCAAAATGCAACTTTAAGGTTTCTTCTGGCTTGGCTACTCTCATTCAGATGTAATCCATCAGAGCATTGTGCTCCAGGTCCTTCCCTTTTATCTAAATGCCATAAAACAAAAGAGCCTTACATTCCTTGGGACCAAGGAGAGTAGCTCAAGAAATCCAAGCCTGAAAAATTATTTAGAAGGAGGTAAGACTAGGTGCCATTTTGGCCGGCGGGAGCTTTGCTCCAGCCTTTTTCACACAGGGAGGGGTCTCAACCTGTGAACCCAAAATGGGTCTCAACACTTAATGTTTATTTATTTTTGAGAGAGAGACAGAGCATGAGCTGCGGAGGGACAGAAAGAGAGGGAGACACAGAATTTGAAGCAAGCACCAGCCTCTATGTTGTCAGCACAGAGCCTGACATGGGGCCCAAACCGACAGACCAGGAGATCATGACCTGAGCCGAAGTCAGATGCTCAACTGACTGAGCCATCCAGGTGCCCTCTATGTTTCCTTTAAGTTCAAATTTTTATATTCTTCTTAACTTGAGGTTCAGAATTACCCACACTACCATCATTTGTTCAAATTCATGCAGAAAAGTTTGAAAGTTTAATTCCCAACATCTCTCCTTAGTTTCGCTTCTAATTTTTAATTTTAGTTTAAATTTAATTACTTCCAAATTTCAACTTAAGATCAGACATAGGTTATAATGTATAAAGTTGATACATCATTAATTAGTTTTTTCTTTAGAGTGTATTATAGTCAAGTTTATAACTGAATATTACATACCTTGATATGTATATGTAATTACTTGCGTGTGAGCTAAAATAAAGGAGTAATTAAAGTGGGATTATGTTAATGAAAACTTACTGGACATAAACAAAATGCAAACAAATTAAAGGTTGAATTTTATTTTATATTTTTATTGACATGAAATTCATGTAATATTAATCATTTACTTTTATTTTTATTTTTTATTTTATATCTTATTTTTATGTTTAAAAATTTTTAACATACAGTGTTCTCTTAGTTTCAGGTGTGCAATATAGTGATTCAATAACTCTTTACATTACTCACAACTGTATTTTTAATCACCTTCACCCATCCCTTCCCCCATCTTCTGGCAGATACCAGTTTGTTCTCTGTATTTGTCTGTTTTTTGTTTGCCTCCTTTTTTCTTTGTTCATTTGTTTTGTTTCTTCCACATATGAGTGAAATTCTATAGTATTTATCTTTCTTGGACTGACTCCTTTCACTTAGCATTATGCCCTGTGGATCCATCCATGTTGTTGTCACATGGAAAGATGGAAAGATCTTATTTTTTGTGGCTAAATCATAATCCATCATATTCAGTCTTCTGTATCCATTCACCTATCGATGGGCACTTGGGTTGTTTCCATATATTGGCCGTTATAAATGATGCTGCAATAAACAAAGGGGTGCATATATCTTTCCAAATTAGTGTTTTTATTTGGCTAAATATGGAGTGGTGGAATTACTGGGTCATATGGTAGTTCTATTTTTCATTTTTGGAGGAACCTCCATACTGTTTTCCACAGTGACTGTATCAGTTCGCATTCCCACCAATAGTGCCCAAGGTTCCTACTCCACTGCCTTCCTAACACTTGTTATTTCTTGTGTTTTTGATTTTAGCCATTCTGACAGATGTGGTTTTGTTGCATTTCCCTGATGATAAGACTGAACATCTTTTCATGTGTCTGTTGGCCATCTGTGTGAATTTCTTTGAAAAATGTCTGTTTGGGTCATCTGCCCATTTTTAAATTGGATTTTTTTTATATTAAGTTGTATAAGTTCTTCATGTAATTTGCATATTAACCCGTTATCAGATATTATCATTTGCAAGTATCTTCTCCCTATCAGTAGGTTCTCTATATTTTTTCTTCATTTTATTCTTCATTTTATTTCTTCATTCTCTTCATTTTATTCGTGTTTTCCTTCACTATGGAAAGGCTTTCAATTTTGATGTAGTCCCAATAGTTTAATTTTGCATTTTTTTAACTTAAGTTTTCATTTAAATTCATTAGTTAACATACCGTGTTATATTAACTTCAGGTATACAATCTAGTAACTCATCACTTCCATACCTCACCCTGTGCACATCATGACAAGTGCACTTCTTCATCTCCATCACCTATTTCACTCATCCTCCCACCCTCTACCCATCTGGTAACCATCTGATTGTTCTCTATAATTATGAATCTGTTTCTTTCTCTTCTCTCTCTCTCTCTCATTTTTTCCTTGTTTGTTTTGTTCCTTAAGTTCTACATATGAGTGAAATCATTTGGTATTTCTCTTACTTGAAATGACATTTCAATTAGCATTACACTCTCTAGCCCCATCCATGTCTTTGCAAATGGCAAGATGTCGTTCTTTTTTTTGTGGCTGAATAATATTCCATTGTATGTATATGCTACATCTTCCTTATCCATTTATTAGTCACTGGACACTCACTTGGGCTGCTTCCGTATGTTGGCTGTGGTGCTGTTAGAAATCTAGGGGTGCCTGAATCCCTTTGAATTACTGTTTTTGTACTCATTGGGTAAATACCCAGGAGTGCAATTGTTGGATCCATAATGTAGTTCTATTTTTAACTTTTTGAGGAACCTCCATACTGTTTTCCACAGTGCCTGCATCAGTTTTCATTCCCACCATCAGCGCACCAGTGTTCCTTTTTCTCCACGTCCTTGCCAGCACCTGTTTTTTCTTGTGTTGTTGGTTTTAGCCATTCTGACAGGTGTGAGATGATATCTCATGTGGTTTTGATTTGCATTTCCCTGATGATAAGTGATGATGAACATCTTTTCATGTGTTTATTGGCCATCTATAGGTCTTTTTTGGAGAAATGTCAGCTCATGTCTTCTGTCCATTTTTAAACTGGATTATTTGTTTTTTTGGCTGTTGAACTTTATAAGTTCTTTATCTGTATTGGATACTAGCCCTTGATGAAATATGTCATTTGCAAATATCTTCTCCCATTCTGTAGGTTGTCTTGTTGATTACTTCCTTCAGTGTGCATAAGTTTTTCATTTTGACTTTGTGCCAGTAGTTTGTATTTGCTTTTGTTTCCCTTGCCTCAGGAGATGTGTTGTGAAAGAAGTTACTACAGTTGATGTCAAAGTTGACGCCTGTGTTCTCTTCTAGAATTGTAAAGGTTTCAGGTCTCATGTTGAGGTTTTTAACCATTTGAACCATTTCAACCATTTTGAAATTATTTTTGCTTAAGGTGTAACGAAGAGTTGAGGTTTCATTCTTTCCCATGTTGTGGTCCAGTTTTCCCTTCACCATTTGTTAAAGATACTGTCTTTATTCCTTTGCATATTATTGCCTCCTTTGTCACAGATTAATTGACTTTGTACTCATGCATTTATATCTGGGCTCTCTATTCTGTTCTATTGATCTATGTGTCTATTTTTGGGCTGGTACCATACTGTTTTGGTTGCTACAACTCTGTAATATAAACTGAAGTCGGGAATTGTGGTATATCTTCTTGTTTTTCTTTCTGAAGATTGCTTTGGCAATTCAGAGTCTTTTGTGTTTCCATACAAAATTTAGAAATATTTGTTGTAGTTCTCTGAAAAATGCTGTTGGTACTTTGATAGGGATGCATTAAATCTGCAGATTGCGTTGGTAGTATGGACATTGAACAATTATTTGTTCTCCCAGTCCATGAGCACAAATGTCTTCCCACTTGTTGGTATTATCTTCAGTTAGTTTCATTACTCTTTTATGGTTTTCAGAGTGCAGGTTTTTCACATCCTGGGTTAATTTTATTCTTAGGGATTTTACTATTTTTGGTGCAGTTGTAAATGGGATACTTTTCTTAATTTCTCTTTCTGCTGCTTCATTATTAGTATATAGAAATGCAGCCAATTTCTGTATATTGATTCTGTATGCTATAACTTTACTGAATTCATTTATCTGTTCCAGTAGTTTTTGGTGGAGCCTTTAGATCTTTCTCTAGATATTACCATGTCATCTTTAAATAGTGCATGTTTGATTTTTTTCTCACTAGTTTGGGTGCCTTTTCTTTATTTTTGTTTTCTGATTGCTCTGGCTGAGATTTCTAGTCTGTGCTGAATAAAAGTGATGGACATCCTGACCTTAGAGGAAAAGCTCTCAGTTACACAATGGTGTAATATCATACCATTGTGTATGATATTAGGTGTTGGTGTTTTCAAATATGGCCTTTATGTTGAGGTATGTTCTCTCTAAACTGTTTTGTTGAGAGTTTGTAACATATATGGATAATGTATTTTATCACATACTTTTCCTGCATCTATTAAAATCATATGGTTTTTATCTTTTGTCTATGTGATGTATCATGTTGATTGATTTGCAAATATTGAATCACATTTGCATCCCAGGAATAAATCCCCCTTCATCATGGTGAATAAGTTTTTAAACATATTGTTGGATTTGGTTTGCTAATATTTGTTAAGGATTTTTGCATCTCTATGTTAATCGGAGATATTGCCTTTATGTTTAATTTTTGTTGTTGTTGTTGTTGGTTTTTTGTTAGTATCTTTATCTGATTTGGGTGTCAGAGTAATGCTGACTTCTTAGAATGAATTTGGAAGGTTTCCTGCCTCTTCTCTTTTTGGAATAGTTTGAGAAGAATAGGTATTAACTCTTTAAAATGTTTACTACAATTCACCTGTGAAGCTATAAGGTCCTAAACTCTGGTTTTTTGAGAGTGTTTTCATTACTGATTCAATTTCATTGCTGGTAATCAGTCTGTTGAAATTTTCTATTTCTTCCTGATTCACTTTTGGTAAGTTAGATGTTTCTAGGAATTTATCCATTTCTTCTACAGTTTCCAATTTGTTGGCATACAATTTTTCATAGTATTCTCTTAAAATTCTTTGTATTTCTGGTGTCCATTTTTATTTCTCCTCTTTCATATCTGATTTTATTTGAGTCCTCTCTTTTTTTCTTGATGAGTCTCCTTAAAGTTTTTTTTAATAATTTTATTAAATCAATTAATACATTGACATACATATGTATAGACAAGTGCATATATAAACTTATACATTTTTTTAATGTTTATTTGTTTTTGAGAGACATAGAGACAGAGCGTGAGCAGGGGAAGGGCAGAGAGAGAGGGAGATACAGAATCTGAAGCAGGCTTCAGGCTCCGAGCTATTAGCACAGAGCTCGACGCGGGGCTCGAACTCACAAACCATGAGATCATGACCTGAGCTGAAGTCGGCCGCTTAACCGACTGAGTCACCCAGGCGCCCCCTTAAAGTTTTAATAGTTTTGTTGATCTTTTCAAAGAACTAGATCCTGGTTTCATTGATTTGTTCTATTGTTTTTTTTAAGACTCTATTTCATTTATTTTTGCTTTGATTTTTATTATTCCCTTCCTTCTACCTTCTTGAGATAGGCCTGTATTGCTATAAAATTCCCTCTTAGTACATCTTTTGCTGCATTTCAAAGATTTTGGACAAGTTTCACTTTCATTTGTCTGCCTGTGTTTTTCAAATTATCTCTTGGATTTCTCGGTTGACCCATTCATTGTGTAGTAGCATGTATTTAGCCTCCATATGTTTTTGTTCTTGAAAATTGTTCTTGTGGTTGATTTCTAGTTTCATAGGATTGTATTTGGAAAAGTGCATGATATGATTTCAGTCTTTTTGAATTTGTTGAGACTTGTTTTGTGGCCTAACATGTGGTCTTTTCTGGAGAATGTTCCATGTGTGCTTGAAAAGAATGTGTATTCTCTTGTTTTTGATGGATTGTTCTAACATTAACGATTTTAAAGTGAACAGTTACATGACATCTAATGTAAGTTTTATCTTTATTTTACTCCACTTTTTAACAGGTTTATTGACGTACAATTTACATTCCATACAATTACACTCGCATAAAGTATAAAATGTAATAGCTTCTAGTATATTTACAAAGTTGTGCCGCCAATTCCACAACCACTTTTAGAACATTTTAATTAACTGAAAAAGAAATTTTAGACCCATTAGCAATCTTTCCTTATTTCCTTATTACCACCAATTCTAGGCAACCACTGATCTTTATTTTTCCATAGATTTTGCTATTCTGGACATGTCATATAAATGGTATTGTACAATATATGGCCTTCTTCCACTTAGCTTAATGTTTTCAAGGTTTATCCGTGGTGTAGCATGTATCAATGCTTTATTCCTTGTTAAGCACTTAATAATCTATTGTCGATGTTTTGGAGAGATCACATTTTATTTTTGCTTATGGTAAGTAGTGTTACTGTGAGGATTTTTGGACAAGATCTTATTGGAATACTTGTTTTGAGTTATCTTAATGTACCTAGACATTGAATGGCTGGGTCATATGGTAATTCTACATGTAACATTTTGTGGATTTACTGAACAGATTCTTTACTGTTTTTTAATTGTGTTATTTACATTTTTATTGTAGGTTTTATATAAATATTATTGGACTAGTAGGTTGCTCACTGATACTTTATGTCTCCTGATTTCTTTGTGCTTAGGTTCGATCAGTAAAAAACAACTCCCTTGCAGTTTTGAGGTAAATTAAATCATTTGTGGAATAGAAATATGATTTGTGATTCTTAGAGGTGGATGCTTTATAAAACATAGGTACTGTTATCCTTATGGTTACAGCTTAGGGAAAAGAAAATTATATTTCTAATTATATTTCTAAGATCTGTGTATTTCTTTTGTGATGCTGTCTCTAAATTTGGCCTTAATTCAAATTGTCCTGTCACCTTGCTAATGGCATGCAATTGAGAATTGAATTGTGCTTGGTTTTTCCTGAACACATGGTGTATGTTTTATGCTAACCCCTTGTGAATTAAATGGCTTTGTGACACAGTTTGTGTTATTTGATTCCATAGGAAATCTGGGGAATGTATTGTAATTTGCTAAGTACAGTGGAAATAACCAAACTGGTATTGTCCACATTGTATGGAAATTGTTCTCAACTTAGTCTTATATGGAGTGGTGATTTTTAAAGTTTTTGTGTTATGAATTAAATGACTAAATATTTGGGAAGTACCTATTTACTATGTCATGAAAGTTACTGAACTAAGGAGAGTAAGTAAAAGTATTACTTTATGGCTTAGGTTGCATTTTTAAAATGTAAATGTTATTTTTTGGCATTAGTTGGAGTTTGTTGCTATTATAACACAATTTTTTATCTTTACAAGTAAGAAAGGGAAGAATTCTAAACCTAAGCTAGAAAGAGAAAAGCAGCTTGGTTTTTCTTGGAGTGAATGGAAGGAACATAATGGTAAAAGGAACATGTAAAGAAGTTTCTGAGCGAGCAAGAAAGTATGTTTAAAATGTCTTAAGGCATGCTTTAATGAGATGAGGTAACTAAAACATACTAGGTAATCAAACCCCAATTTTGACAAAGCACTTTTAGTAATACTGTATCTTTTAGAGTTTAATAGGTAGGTAATTTACAGTAGGAGCAGGCCCAGTCTGCACTGTTTCCTTTTCTTTTCTTTTATTCTTCATTTTTTCACCATGCAGAGTTTAGTAAAAAGAGCTATTGACTCCTAAATGCCTGTTCACTTAGGAGAACAGTGCATCTACAAATTTAGCAACAACCCACCTTCATCAGAATCACCTAAGGGGGTTGTGCTTGCAAAAATGTAAATTTTCTGACCCCTACAACTGCACTGTTGGGTCACAATCTTGGGGTAGGGCCCAGGAATGTGAATTTTAGCACTTACCCCAAAGTGATTCTCACATGTGGTAAATTGTGAGAACCACTACACTGTACTTGTACACTCTGCTTAGAGTGACTACAGTTTAGCAAAATGGACTTTGATGTCAAGTTTATCTGAGGCAAGACTTGAATTTGTTAGTCATTGTGATAGAACCAGGGACAAACTACTTCAAATTGTTTCAGCCTTCATTTTATTCAGCTACCAAGTTGGAGATAAGAGTCCAATTTTAAGACCATAGTGCTGCTTGATTATTAATAGCATCTTTTTTCATTCTCAGAATGACCCTAGTTCAGAATATAAATTATATGGTCACTCTATAATGTCTTTGTGTTAGTATATTGTAATGATTAGATGATATAACTTCTATCCATTTAGCACACTTGGCAGATACTACACATTTAATAAATGTTCTTATAAAAATGCAATTTGTAAGAAAGCTAATATGTGTTTATGTATCGTAACAGCATACTCTGGACTGCCTATTGCTTTAATTACTTTTAAAAATGGATTTTCATGGAAAAAAAGTCACTAATTATTGATTGTTGGCTAGTTTTGTCCTCTGTGGTAAAAGGTCTTTAAATTAGGTCATTTTGTCTCCGTGATTTTCACTAGCTTGGTCATGCCTGTTGGCATTATCTTGTGTTGAAAGGCATTCTGGAATAGAGACTTTGGGAAAAAGACATTTAAGAGAAGGATAATAAAAGTCTGTAAAGTGGAACTCTAGCATAATACAAAATATTATTGTCTAATAAGCCCCATTTTTCTACGAAAGAGAATTACAACATTTTTCTTCTCTTATTAGCTTCTTGATGGAAAACCCCTATACTGCCTTCTGTTTTCATTTCTAAGCAAGTATGTTTTACAGCAAGGAGAAAGATATTCTACAGTTGTTCTTATAGATAGCTGAGAAAATTGTACTTCTTAACTCCAGCACACCTATGTTTGAATCCCTGTTAAGCCACTTATCTGAAGGGAACGTTATTTAACTTCTCTGAAGGTAGGTTTCTTTATCAGTAAAATGAAAATATTATTATTGTTTACCTCATTGTGTCCTGTAAAGATAAGAGATAATGCAAATCCGTTCTTAGCAGCATGGCTCTGCTCTCAGTTATTGGTACCCAATACCAGTATTTTAAAAATAAAATTTAAATATTTACTTTGAGAGAGAGAGAGAGAGAGAGAGAGAGAGAAAGAATAAGAGGTGGAGGAGCAGAGAGAGAGAGAGAGAGAGAGAGAATTCTAACCAGGCCCCGTGCTGTCAGTGCAGAGCCTGACGTGGGGCTCGATCTCATGAACTGTGAAATCATGACCTGAGCTGTAATCCAGAGTTGGATGCTTAACTGTCAGAGACACCTAGGCACCCCTAATACCATTATTAAGAAGAATATTGAGGATGATCTTAAAATTATGTGGACATTAGATTTGAGAAGTGCAGCTTGGGATTTATTTGATCTGTTGGCTTCTTTCTACTCCATTTGGATATTTACTTCTCCATTGTTTAATTATTGCTCTTATGAGAAAAACAAGTAACATGGTATAAGGAAAAAAATAAATCACAATAGCTTAAAATCTGACAGAGAGGAGCTCAGGAATTGATAGGCCAAGTGATAGGGGAGATACATCATGTATTTTGGAGTGCCTGATTGTCAACACATGCTAATAAGTGTTTGGGATTTTATGTTCAAAGCCTTCTTCCATTGACTTTCTGTAAATATTTTATTCTATTTCAAATGAAGACATCATTCTCTGTGAAATGTGAATAATTTTATGTTCAAAATGTAACTAAAATATTTAAAATACTCTTAGTGTGGAGCTAAGATAGACTTTTTAACAAATGATGCTGGACTGCCCGAACATCCACATGCAAAGAAGACCTAGACACAGACCTGACACCCTTCACAAAAATTAATTCAAAGAGATCACATACCTGAACACTGAACACAAAATTCTAAAACTCCTAGATAAAATCACTGTCTCAAAGAGAGATATCTGCATTCCCATATTCGTTGCAGCGTTATTCATAGTAGCCAAGATACTGAAAGAATCTAAGTATCCTATGACAATGAATGTATAAAAAAGCGCGTGTGTGCTTGTGTGTGTGTGTGTGTGTGTGTGTGTGTGTGTGTGTATAATATTGTTCAGGACCAGGCAGACACTAAGCTAAGTGAAATACACCAGACACAGAGAAAACTGGTTTTATCTCACTTACATATGTATTTTAAGAAAAAAAAGGCAAACTCGTAGTAACATTAAAATGGTGGTTACCAGAAGCTGGAGGTAGAGGGGAAAAATGGAAATACTAATCAAAGGGTACAAACTTTCAGTTATAAGTTGAATGAATTCTCAAGACCTGATGTACATCCTGGTGACTATAATTAATAATAATGTATACATGAATTTGCTGAGAGTAGATCTCAAATGTTCTCACCACACAGAAAAAAAAAAAGGTAACTGTGTGAGGTGTTGGGTTTGTTAGTTTGGTTCTGATAATTATTTCAGAATGGTTACATATATTAGAACATCATGTTGTACACTTTACATACATATAATTTTTTATTTGTCAAAAATAAACAACCAGTTAAACCTCCGCCAAAATCCTTATAAAATTTCTGGAAGGTAACGTAGGAGAAAACTTAAGAGACCTTGGGTATGGTGATGACTTTTTAGTTAAAACACTGAAGGCACAATCTATGAAAGGAATAAATGATAAGCTCTACTTATTAAAATAAAAATCTGCTCTGCAAAAGGCAAGCAAAAGGCAATATCAGGAGAGCGAAAAGATAAACCTCAACCTGAGAGAAAATATTTGAAAAAGATATATAAGATAATGGAAAATATATGAAGAACTCTCAAAATGCAACAGTAAGAAAGCAACCAACTCAATTAAAAAAATGGTTTAAGACCTGTTTAAGAATAGGCATTTTACCAAAGAAGATACATAGATGATAAAAGATCGTGTGAAAAAACGTTCCACTGCCTTTATAATGGTATAATACCAATTACAATGAGATACCATTACAAACCTATTAGAATTGCCAAAATCCAAACACTGACAACACCAAATGCTGGTGAGCACATGGAGCAACAGGGAATTTCATTCATCCACTGGTAGGAATGCAAAATGGTACAGCTCCTTTGGAAGACAGTTTGGTGCTTTCTTATGGAACTAAATACACTCTTAACATATGATCCAGCCATCTCACTCCTTGGTATTTCCCCAAAGGAGTTGAAAACTTTTGTCCACACAAGTCTGTACATGGATGTATATAGTGGCTTTATGATTGCCACAGTCTGGAAGCAACCAAAATGACCCTTATTAGGTGAATGGATTAATAAATTGGTACATCCAGACCATGGAATATTATTTAGCACTAAAAAAGAAATGAGTTATGAAGCCATAAAAAAGACATGGAAGAACCTTAAATGTCTGTTACTAAGTGAAAGAAGCCAATCTCAAAAGGGTACATACTTTATGTTTCCAATGATAGGACATTCTGGAAAGGAAACCTCTGGAGAAAAAATAGAAGTCATTGGTTACCAGGGATTGAGTTGGGATGAGGGATGATTGGGCAGAGTACAGAGGGTTTTTAGGGCAGTGAAAATATTGTGCATGATACTATAATGGTAGCTATGGCATTATACATTGGTCCAAATTCATAGAATACACAACACCAAGAATGAACCACCGCATAAACTGTGAAATCTGGGTGATTAAGAAGTGTTGGTGTAGGTTCATCAGTTGTGAAAAATTTACCCCTCTGGTGAGTGATCATGGTAATGGGGGAGGTGATCCATGTGTGGGAGCAGGGGTTATGTGGGAAATCTTTGTCCCTTCTCAATTTTTCTCTGAACCTAAAAATACTCTTTAAAAAAGTCTTTAATGAAAGTAGTATTAAGTCTGAAGTAGCCTCCATAATGTTTATTCACATACTGATAGTATTTAAAATATAGAAAGAAATTAGAATTCTATTGGTATTACTTTAGGGTTTTTAAATTTTTAAATGTTTGTTTATTTTTGAGAGAGAGACAGAGCACAAGCGGGGGGCAGGGCAGAGAGAGCGAGGGAGACACACAATCTGAAGCAGGCTGCTGGCTCCGCTCCCAATGTGGGGCTCAAATCCATGAATCTTGAGACTGTGACCTGGGTAAAGCTGGACGTTTAATGGACTGAACCACCTAGGTGCCTCTACAGCTGTTACCTTTGTAAGTGATAATCTTCATGGCCATAATAATGTTGCAAATGCATGTTTCAATTTGTGCAAATGATGATGAATTAGAGAAACTTCTGAAGCTTGGATTATATGATTGGCAATCATATACACATAGGTTATCATGAATTAACTATTTTGTGCCAAAATTAAGTGACTATTGAGAAACACATGTTGAGTGTGTAAGTCACACTTTCAATAATATTTGCATCCACTGCAATATTTTTTCAATGAACCAGCATCCTTGTAATGAACATGGTGTTATTAAAAAGGAAACTGGCAGTACAAGTGGTACTTTGTGTTTTCTCATTTCATGCTTTAATTTAGATTTAAGATGTTCTTGGTTTTATTTCCAAGTTGGCATGAATTAGCAGTAAATAGGATTCTGCTGGCTTGTGTTAAACTTGCTTTTCACATACCTCTCAGGAAAGAATAGGGAGAATTCAGAACAGTAATCAGTTTTGATTGAGGTTATCTAGATAGAAGTCTTTCCTATATCCAAACATCAGGCCAAAATTCTTAGCATGTAATCAGAAGGAACCATGTTGATTTGACAACTTATTGAAGGGTGTATCCTTTGATTAGAGAGTAACAGGAAAAGGAGATGGTGATATTCCCACAGATTAATGATTGTGGATTTTCAGCAGTTTAAAATTTCATTCAACCTAGAAGACAGTTTCTAAGATTTACTGATGGTGGAAGATCATAGGAATAGGGTTGATTAAAATTATGAATAATGCATCAAATAGAATAGGTGGTTAGAAAAAACAATTGGCTTTAACTCATGATTAGGCATACATGATTAATGTCAGGTCCTTCCTTTAGCATTGACTTTAAGAGTTTGGAGGTAGACTGCCTCTGGAGAGTTAATCAGTATGTTTTCCCACCCTTCAAAAAAAAAAAAAAAAAACTAAAGGTGAATGCTCCAGCGGTAGATACATGTGTCCCTGATAACTTTGCATCAGGTCATGGGTTTCCATCAACCTGACTTGCTATTTCCGTCAAAGTAGTCTAGGTTCCGTTGCAGTAAGAAACAATTCCCAAATATCAGTGGGCTGAAACTAAAAAACCAAAGAAGTGTTTGTTTTTGTTTCTGGCCATTTGTCCATTTTAGGAGGGAGACGAGGGATGGGAACTCTGCTGCACATTGTCCTCACTAAGACTCAGGCCTGTTAAAGACTCCACCAGCTGGAGTACCGCTGGTTTCTGTGGCAGGAGGAAGGAGAGTGCTGGCAAATCTTTCAGTTAAACGTTGTGGTCCAAAAGTGACCTGTACCGCTTCTGTTCTCAACTCTTTAACCAAAATTATTGTCATTATCCTACCAATGAAGAGGTGGCAAAGAGATAGAATTCTCTCTTGTGGCTAGAAGTGGAAAAGAACCAGCCTTAGAAGGGCATTAGACATCTCTACCACATCTGAGGAAAAAATTAACTGTCAAAGCACGGGTCTGGGCATCTCACCATGGCAAACGACATGATTAACCCTAGAGCTGACGATTCTGAGGTCACATTTGACCTGATTTCCTCCACTCACCCCAAGCTGGCAAACAAGGATAATGCCTCCGTGGTCAGAACTGAATTGAGTATTGGCAGGAGCGGAATTTGTAAGCTCTAGTCCTTTAGTGTAACCATGCCTAATCTAATTCATGTTGAATGATAGGTGCATTCACTATTCTTGGGAAAAAATGATAATATAAAAGCTAGTCCAACTGTTAAATCAAGATTTTCTATAAGATTTGTATTAATTATTGTGCCTGTCCTTCCATAAGCCTGAAACTGATTTTATTTTTCTTTTTTTTTCTTTTTTTTTTAATGTTTATTCACTTTTTAGAGAGAGAGAGAGAGAGAGAGAGCGAGCGAGCAGAGTGTTAGCAGGGAAAGGGCAGAGAGAGAAGGAGACACAGAATCTGAAGCAGGCTCCAGGCTCTGAGCTGTCAGCACAGAGCCTGATGCGGGGCTTGAACCCACCAACTACGAGATCATGACCTGAGCAGAAGTCGGACGCTTAACCGACTGAGCCACCCAGGCGCCCCTGATTTTATTTTTCAATTGTGATGTTTTTCACAGTCTCTGTGGAGAGCTGGCCAACTGTGTGTCATTGTTTTTTGAGAGAGTCATGTTTAAGGCAAGAAAAGTACACGTATCTCTAAAAAATGTAATAACCCAGTTACGTTGATTACCACAGGCAAAGAATACCTTGTGACTTTATGTCTTGCCTAACTTGAGAGTGCAACAAAATCACCTGGCAAGATTTATGTATTTTAACATAAATTCTTGGTCTCGACTTTCAGGAGGTTTAGGGAGAAGCCTGGGCATCCAAGCTTTTAATATCATCAGGTCATTCTCATGGGCAACCAGATGTGATAACTGCTATGCTGAATCATAACTTGTTGTGTAAGAGACATTTAATTTATTTTGAAGGTATTTCCTGAAACAGTTAACCAAATCTCATTTTTTAAACATATTCCAACCTTAAAAATAAGACCATCCATGTAGTCAAAAAGAATCCGTTTTTGCTGTATTTCTGGTTCTCTTATATGAAAACATATTGAAGTTAGTAATAGTTCATAGAATGTTTAGGAATCCTTTCAGTCTCTGTATATTTCATATTCTGGTATATAACTTAAGTGAGAAGGGAATATATGTATCCTCACTGTGCTACACAAGGTCATATTAAGTGTGTATGGATCCTATTAACATAGTTACCTAATTTAGGATTTACCAAAATAATTGGGGAGAAAAAAGTTGTAACTGACAGTTAATTTGCCTGCTCTAATCTCTTTCTTCAAAACACCATAATCAAGCTTGAAACATGTTTTCTAAAATCATATTTTGAGTTCAGAAACCAGGGTTAAAATGATTCCTAGAGAGAAAGAGAGAGAGAAAGAGCATTGGAAACTCTGGTTATGAAGCTACTAATTACAGAAACCCATGTGATAATAAGTTTGTTCTTTTCTTTCTTTAAAGGACATTGCTTTATCCTTTTCAAGGCTACCAGTCACAGGCATGTCTTTAGGCATGTGTTTAAGACTGAATATCATTCTGATGTCCATACTTCAGTGGAATAAATACACATGCTGTGAAAGACTCAGTAAACATTATACATTTTTTGTTTGCTTTAAAATAACCTTGAACTTAATGTAGAGGAGTATTTAATAGAAGTAAATAGTAATTAAGTCAAATAATGCTGATATTGTCCAATACAAACAGATCTGGATATAGGTGAGGATAGACTTTATTCAAAAGGATTATTACAAGAGAGATTATTGCTGTAGGGAGAATGCTCCAACCATGAGATATGTACTCATTTACATGGTCGGGTAGACCAGGTCTTTTCTTTTGTAGGGAACAATGAACAAGGCTAGAAAAGAAGTGAGTGTGGGCAAGCAGGATGCCAGTGTGGCATGATCTCATGATCATATAGTTGATTAAGGAATGTTTTCCCTAAGGACAGTCAGTGCTCTGGAGTGACTCCTAAGGAATACTTGTATGCTGGCTCACGCTGAACTTGTATCAAAATTCAGTGGCCTTGGAGCAGGAGAGAAGATTTATTTATGCCTATTCTAGCCATGGTAGTAGATATGTTATCCACATTGGTCAGTGGGTACAAACGTTTCAAACAATCATTTACTAGGCAAAGAATGGGAATTTGAAGGGTCTGTTTCAGGCCTTTTCATAGGTAAACAAGTTGGGACACCTGTGAGTCTAAGTCATATGGGGCAGGCAGTGGACTTACAGAACCTGAAACATAGGGAGATTTATTTAACCATCTCTGTTTTGCAGGGCCATGGGGCTCAGATAAAGTTGATATAGCTGATATAGCTGATTCTCATACAATAATACATATCATTTGGTGATGGCCTGGTCCTTGACTTGCTTACTTCACTTCAGTCTTTGGTGGTATGAATGATTATCCATTTTCCATGTTTAGAAATGGAGGCTTAGAGAGTCCCAATATGTCATTGGGATTTAGTGTTTGGTCTTGAATTCACCGTTGAGTGTCCACACTATATAGGTCAGACTTGGAGGCTGTAGAGTACATACTCAAGGAAAAGACACCAGTCTTTAATAATACTATTGAATTTAACAGTGAGGCAAAGAAAAATGCCGTATACAATTTCAGGTATGTATTTTATGTTTGGAGAGACAGAAATTGAGTGAGAGGAAGACGTGCATGAAGAGGACCCTAAGGCTGAAATCTTTATAAGCGTGACTACTAAGGAATGCACCTCTAAAGTGAACTTCTCTGGTTCTCTTCATTTTAATCATTATGGCAGGCTCTATTTCTTTCCTTTAGACCATGCTGTGAGATCATGCTGAGAAAGTTCTCTCTGCAGTATGTTAACAGACACTTATAGCAGGATTTAACATTTTTCAATTCATATATGAATGAGCATATTGTATCCAGAACCTAGAAATTGTAATTGTCAGTGTATGGTTTGGAACTGTTTCAATTAAAAATGAAATGAAAATTAGAAGGTGACTAGGAATTTAAATTGTTTTTAAGGAGAGTAATATGTGTTATTAGAACGTCTAGCTAGCATCTAACCATAGAGTTTAGAATTGCAAGGGAACTTAAAGGTCATGTAATCCAGCCTTCCCTGTAGTGCAGGAATTCCCTTGTAAGTCATTCTTAGTAACTAGTCATTTGAGCACCGTTTGAATATCTTTAGTGTTGGGATTCTCGCTCCAGGGGCAGTCTTACAGTTTTTGAATAGCCCTAATTGTTGAAAATTGTCTTATACTAAACTGACAAATAGCTATCTAGCAAAAGAATATTTTTATCAGTGCTTTGAAAATCTAAAAGGAAATAAAGGCAAAATTAAAAACAATTTCTCAATTTAATACTAGCTCCAGGGGACAGAATTAATCTTCCTGTCATTCATTATTCTGGAATTGAGTACTGCTTCCCTTGTAAACCACAATTTCTGTACCATAGGTTCTTTTTTCTATATTATTTAGTTTGCAAATAAATTTTGGTGAGAGGAGAATGTGTGTTTCAGGGGAAAAGTATGCATTTCACAAGTTGCACATGCTTTGGGCCTTTTACTGTCTTTGAGCTATTTGTACAAATTTAAGTAGATTTTGTCTTGTTTCGTGGAGTTTCTACTGACTTCCCTCCCACTTTTGCCTCCATTTGCAATTCAGTTCAGTACTCCATAGAAATTTGTGATTTTTCATTCTTATTATGAATCCATAATAACATCTGTCTGATTTTCTCATTTAATGAGTACAAATAATTTTGTTTTTGATTTTTTAACATTTATTTATTTTTGAGAGACATAGAGACAGAGCATGAGCAGGGGAAGGGCAGAGAGAGGGAGACACAGAATCTGAAGCAGGCTCCAGGCTCTGAGCCGTTAGCACAGAGCCCGACGCGGGGCTCGAACTCACAGACCGTGAGATCATGACCTGAGCTGAAGTCGGCCACTTAAGCAACTAAGCCACCCAGGCGCCCCTACAAATAAATTGTATAATACGTGATTATTTCTATTTTATATCTGTATTAGTCATTATATCATTTTTTATGAAAATTATCTTTTAAAAGTTTTGAATGTCTTCCAAAAGATGCCTGATGGATTCGCCTACCAAAGCCAGGTAAACCCCTTCAGCAGAGAAGAGCACCTCATCTGCAATTTAAATGTTATTTTTCTTGGATTCCAAAGGTGAATCCTTAGTGGCTCAGAAATTTGTTAACACTGTTTGATGTTCTTGTTTTTATTTACCCTTGTACTGATTTTGTGTTTTGGTTTGATTTTGGCCAGTAAATCATTTCTCATTGCTGGCAGGAGTGGTTAGAAATTTTGTTTTATCATCTAACCATTTAGCCAAGTTATTCCTTATCACTGGCAACACTGGTTTGTAATTTGGACTTCAAAATCTTTGCATTTGATGAGCTCTGTAAATGCATTAATGGTTTATAGAGATCTTATCTCTGTTGGGTGCAAGATGACAGATTCTGTTTTGTTAGGGTTTTTTTGGTGTCTATTTTTCTTGTTTGAACTCAAATCAGTTAGGAATTTCATGCCCACAAGAGAGTGGTTATCTAGACTGGTGAATTTTATATTTCTCTGTATGTTTGACTCATGGCTGAAAATTTAGAGTTGAAGTTAAAAGCTTTCCCTGTATGTCTGTATATTTACATGTCTGTAATTTTGAAAGGCCTTTACTTTTCATTGTGTGAATGTTAAATAGTTTCTTCTGGATGGTATTCCCAAATTAGACTATAAACTTTTAGAAGAACTATTAGACTATAATACTTAGAAGAACAGTATTCTGATTGGCTTAGAAAGTAACAAGTGGTTGTGTAAATACAAACAATGTCTTGTAAATTAAAGAAATTGAATTTCTAATACTTGCTACTAAAAAAGAAAGATGTACAGAAACGGACTAGAAATATTTAAAAATTTTGTTTACGTACAATTTAGGTAAATCTTTGGCATATGACACTAGTTTAAATTAATCTAAATCTTTGGCATATGAAACTATTTTAGACTAGTATTGTTTAAGAAAAAGCTATGATTCGGGGCACTTGGGTGGCTCAGTCAAGCTTCCATCTCTCAATTTTAGCTCAGGTCATGATCTCACAGTTGGTGGGTTTGAGCCCCACATCAGTGGCTCCACATCGACAGTGCAGGGGGGACTATTTGGGATTCTCTTTGCCTCTCTCTCTCTCTCTCTCTCTCTGCCCTGCTCCTGCCAACTTGCTCTGTCTTTCTCTCTCAAAATAAATAAACTTTAAAAAAATTTAAAAATCATGTTTTTTTTTGTGTGGAATTAAGTACAATTATATGATCATTTTACATGAATATATTCTTGTTAAATGTTTCAGGTTTACTAATTAAATATAAAACATTAATTTTGCTTAATGTTTAAAATTATTAAAATTCAGGGATATGGAAAAAAAGGAAGCCTCTGGCCATTGTTTATCTACAGAGCAAATGCCTAAACAGTATATGGACAAAATTGCCTTTGTGAGAACTTCAAAAACCAGTTAAGAGGTTGTGGTATACCAAGTGAGCACAAAGCCAAGGAGAGTTTCATCTAAACGGATAGGAAAATCTTGGCATTTTGCTTGCACTAGCCCCATCCCCTCTCTGGCATAGTGTGGCATGATTGGGAGGAAATTGCTGATTCCTGGCTTTTGCTTACCTAGTGCAAAAGAGATGTAGAACATGCCTCCATTTTTCTGACTTTGTGGCAGGCTGCCTGAAGGACTGGTTTTTGTCTCACCTGACTAAAAGTGCTTACAGGAACAGCAATTTGGACACCAAAATGGGCTGCTGAGAAGAAAAATGAGCACCATGGCTTACTACAGCACCATGAAGGCTATACTACTGCAGAAAGATACAGGAAGAGTGAGAGATCACAGTCTCTTGAGTAGAAATGGGAAAACCTCTTTAGGAAATTAAATGTATAAGTGCCATAAAGATACATCCTCACAAAAGGTTTGCAAGGTCCCTAAACTCTTTATCAGGCTGATAGGTGAAGGTTTTCCCTCATATGAAGCCAATCCCTCTGGGTAAGGTGTTTTGTTTTTTTCAGATGCCCACATCTCAATGAAAGATCATAAGGCATACAAAGAAACAGAGAGTCATGGTCCAATCAAAGGAACCAAATTAATCTCTAGGAATTGACTCTAAAGAAAGAGAGCTATGAAATACCTGAGAAACAATTTAAAATAACCATCTTAAAGGTGTTCAATTTCCTGAAAGAGAAAACAAACAACACTAAAGGTAATTAAGAAAATGATGCATAAATAAAATGAATAACAACAAAAAGAAACTATAAAAAAGAACCAAATGGAAATTCTGGAGTTGAAGTATACAGTGATTAAATTGAAGAAGTTACTAGAGTTGTTAAAGAACAGACTTAACCAAGCAGAAAAGATCAGTGAAATTAAAAAGAGTTCATTTAAAATCATGAAGTCAAAGGAGAAAAAAGAATGAAGAGAGCCTAAGAAAGTTATTGGACACCATCAAGTGGGCCAATATATAAATTATGGGAGTCTCAGAAGGAAAAGAGAAAGATAAGGGGCCAAGAGCTGATTTGAAGAAATAATGGACAAAACAAGTGTTTATAGTGAAAATAATTGGCTTTTGTTTGATCTTTTTAAAGTTGGAAGTTGATAAAAGTGATATAATATGACTCTATTCAATAGGACTTTTTGCAATGATGGAAATATTTTCTATCTATAGTGTGGAATAGAGTAATCACAAACTATTTAGCTGTAAAACACTTGACAAATAGCTTTTGCATTTTAGAAATTGGATTGATCTAATTAAATTTAAATTTAAATAGACGTAAATGGTCACATAATGGACTGAGCAAATCTAAAGAATGAAACTTGGAGATAGTACTAATGGCCAAGCTGACTTCAAAGAATATTCACTAGTTTCATCTATTGGAAACTTTGTAACTATCTTACATGGTTTTGGATTATTTACATTTGCATTTAATAAGTCAAAAAGGAAAACTTTTTAAAGCATGCTTTATAAATAATGATTTCAAGGATATTTCAGTAAACAAAAATTCATTTGAAAATTTTACTCCAAAACTTAAGATCATTTAAAGCAAAATGTTACACCAATGTTTCCGTTTTTTCTACTTCCTATATTAAATTAAATAAAATAATGTAGCATTCCTTAGAAACCAAATAGTTTTCAAATAACAATTCTTAAGAATTATGTGTAACAGAAAGCTTTTATCGATATAAAATAAAGATACATTGTACTTCATTAGTAGTGATTTAAATGATTCCAGAAATGCATTATTGGGGGAAGCTAGATCTGAAATTTGAAAGGTAAACTGAAAAGATGAATGAATAGATGATTGAGAGAGCCAGACAGTGTCATCCAGATGTAGGAGTATTAGTCATACCAGAAAATAATCATAGGGAAAACTATATAAAATAAACAAAAATTCATAAAAATATATTCAATTATTAAATTATTCTATAGCTAGGGGTTGATTAATATTAAGGCATTTAACTTGAACCTTTATATTTGAAAAATATTCAATTATGAATTCTAAAAAAATACGTAAATAACCTGTTGTTCAAGCAAAGCTGAGTTTATTGCTTATTGATATAAATGAAGATTATTAAACTTGACAGTCTTAAAGTAGAATGGCATAGACCGTGTATCTTCATCCTCTGTTTCATAAAACATGGAAGGAAAAATATCACATAATCCCAAAATATCTGTATTAGAGAGTATTTTTGAGCCTATTTTGCCTGATCTGCTTTTATGATAATGTCTTTAAATTTTGGCATTGCTTACTAATAAACATGCATTGTTTGATGTAGCTTGCTATAACTAATTATAAAAACATACATTATTGTTTTCTTACGCAAACTGGAGCTGAATGGCAGATAAAGGACACAAGATAAATTTTTTTATAAATTATTTAATAAAGTATAGTTATTTCACACCTGTCACATTTCAGTTAACCTCCCCAAAATTCTTGTGTGGACTTGTCCTAATGTGATTTATTTGCCATTTGGTATGTAGATTCCATTACAAAGAATGACTTTTTTTAAAAAAAGATAAAATCATGATTCTTATGAATATAAAAAGAACATAGGGTTAAAGATTTTATTTAGCTCACTAATAAATGAGGAAACCAGTAAATTGGCAAAACTGTTTGAAAAGAAAATTGCCAAAATCAAAAACGCAGATAAAGCCAATTTTAAACTTGGAAATGAATTTTGAAATAGATGCACAATTCCTCATTATGTACAGGGCAGTAATCAGTTGCATCTCCAGGAGGTATTGTCCATTTATATTTAGATGGACACGAATCATTTGCATGATATTCAGTTGTCTCCAACTTACAGAGTGGTGAAATAACTCAAAGATAATGAAAAATATAGAAGAAAAAGAGGAATGAATTAATGATGCAGAAGACAGAGTAATGGAAAGTAATCAGGCAGGACAAAGGAGAGAAAAAAGCAAAATGAAAATAGACTTGGAGAATTCAGTGACTTCATCAATATTCATATTACAGGATTCCAAGAAGAGAGAGAAAAGGGGGCAGAAAATTTATTGGAAGAAATAATAGCTGAAAATTTCCCTAATCTGGGAAAGGAAACAGATAAGTACATCTAGGAGCCCCAGAGAATCCCCAACAAAATCAACAATAGCAGATCCACACCAAGACATATTGTAATTAAATTGGGAAAATATAGTGATAAAGAAAAATATTTAAAAGCAGCAGAACAAAAGATAGTAACACAGAAGGGAAAACCCATAAGGCTAGTAGGGGACTTTTTAGCAAAAACTTTCCACATCAGAAGTCAGTGACATGATATATTCAAAGTGCTGAATGGGGAAAATCTGCAGTCAAGAATACTCTGTACAGCAAAGCTGTCATTCAGAATAGAATGAGAGATAAAGAGTTTCCCAGAGAAATAGAAACAAAGAAACTTGTGACCATTAAACCAGCCTGGCAAGAAATATTAAAGGGGGCTCTTTGAGTGGAAAGGAGAGACTGAAAACAAAAGTATAAAGGTAGAAAACACAAAAGCAGTAAATATGAATATTTCTATAAAAAATCTATCTGGGAACTCACAAAAGAATGTAAAATATGACAACATGTATGTAAAGCATGGGGAGGAGAGGAGTAAAGAATGGGTTCAAACTTAACCGACCATCAACTTAATACAGACTGCTATATGCAGAACAGGTTATATACAAACCTAACTTTAACAATATATGAAAAACCACTAAAAAACTTGGAAAAATTAAAGAGAAACAAATCCAAATATATCACTCAAGAAAATCAGGAAACCACGAAGGAGAGAAAGACAAGTAAGCATCAGAGAAAATCTTCAGAATCACCACAAAACAAGTCATAAACTACAATAAATATATAACTATAAATAATTATGGTAATGGCAAATGGACTAAATGATCCAATCAAAAGACATAGGGTGACAGAATGGATTGAAAAATCAAGACTCATCTATATGCTGCCTACAGGACTCATTTTAGACCTAAAGACACCTGTGAATTGAAAGTGAGGGGATGGAGAAACATCTGTCATGTAAATGAATGCCAAAAGAAAAGCCGGAGTAGCAATACTCAACATCAGAGAAAACAGACTTTAAAACAAAGACTGTAACAAGAGACAAAGAGGGACACTATATAATAATAAAGGGGATAAATCCAACAAGAAAATACAACAATTAGGAATACTAATACACCCTACATTGGGAGCACCCAAATACATAAAACAGTTAATAACAAATGTAAAGGAACTAATTGGTAAAAATACAGTAATCCTAGGGGACTTTAACATTCAGCCTTATATCAGTGGACTGGTCCTCTAAACAGAAACCAAACAAGGAAACAATGGCTTTGAATGATACACTGAACCAAATGGATTTAACAGGTATATTCAGAACATTTCATCTTAGGATAGCGGAATACACATTCTTTTCAAGTGTACATGGAACATTCTCCAGAATAAATCGCATATTAGGCCTCAACATATTCAGGAAGATAAAAGTCATACTTTGCATCTTTTCTGACCACAACAATATGAAACAAGATGTCAGCCACCAGAAAAATATCTAGAAATACCACAAATACCAGCAGGTTAAATAACATACTTCTAAACAATGAATGGGTCAACCAGTATATAAAAGAAGAAATCAAAGAGTACGTGGAAACAAATGAAAATGAAAACACAGTGGTCCACAACCTTTGGATGGAGCAAAAATAGTTATAAGAGGGACATTTATAGCGATACAGACGTACCTTAAGAACCAAGAAAAATCTCAAATAAATCTTAACCTTGTACCTAAATGAGTTGGAAAAAGAAGGAAGGAAATAATAAAGATTAGAGCAGAAATAGAGACTAAAAAAACAATAGAACAGATCAGTGCTACCAGGAGCTACTTGTTTGTTTGAAAATAATCAGTAAACTTCGTGAGCCTATAGCCAGAATTATCAAGAAAATGAGAGAACAGACTCAAATAAAACACAAATGAAGAGAAATAACAACCAACACTATAGAAATGCAAAAACTTAAGGAAATATTATGAAAAACTGTAGGCCAGCAAATTGGACAACCTAGAGGAGAGGGATTAATTCACAGAAATGTACAAACTACCAGAACTGAAATTGGAGGAAATAAAAAATTTAAACAGATTGATAACCAGCAAATAAATTGAGTCAGTAATCAAAAATCTTCAAACAAACAAAAGTCCAGGACAAGATGGCTTTAGAGGTGGTTTCTATCAAATATTTGAAGAAGAGTTAATATCCTTTCTTCTTAAACTATTCCAAAAAATAGAAAATGAAGGAAAATTTCCAGTGCATTCTGTGAGGCCAGCCTTACCTGGGTACCAAAACCAGATAAATGTAGGTGGGTGTATGGGTAAAATAGGTGAAGAGAATTAAGAGTCCACTTAGGCTAATCATACTGGAATTCAAAACAAAACAATTATAGGTGAGGTTAGGAGAATTTGTCTCCCTCTAGTGGTCAATGTTTTATACTAATATTCAAAAATCAAAATGTTATGAGCATTTTATTTATTAACTATAATGAAACATGATTTTAATCAAGATACTATTTTTATTTTGTAATCATGTCTGTCAAGTTTGACAGTAATCAGCTAGCAGGTACATAATCTTAAAATAGATACATTGATATATATATGGCTTAAATATATTGTCCAAAATTCCATGAGGCTTTTTCTGCTCCAAAGCAAAAACTGATTTCTTCCTATTAAATGTAATTTTATAGTTTTTCCAGGTGTACCTTACTTATGTTGTTAAAGAAAGATACATTAAAAGGTTTGATTTTATTTTCATATTAGGCATTTTGACACCTTTATGTGAAACAATATTCATTAACATACACTGAAGATTGATTACAGTGTTTGGGGCTGTTCTTTACTAACAGAGTATTACATCTAATTACATTTAAAATGTTGTGCTTACCAAATAAAGAGACTAATACATTTAGGATTAAAAAAATTCTAGTGGTATTTTACAGTTCTGTCAAATTTAAATTTTTTAATGTCTACTTATTTTTGGGAGAGAGACAGAAAAGAGAGAGAGACAGAGTGTGAGCAGGGGAAAGGCAGAGAGAGAGGAAGACACAGAATCTGAAGAGGGCTCCAGGCTCTGAGCTGTCAGCACAGAGCCCAATGCGGGACTCGAAACCATGAACTACAGGATCATGACATGAGCCACCCAGGCACCCTAGTTCTGTCAAATTTTAGACAAGATTTTAAATTTGTGTGATTTTACTTAGTTAACAAATAATTATGTAGGTCATTGATGAAAAAATTTTATCAGCGAGGAGTAGCATGCATTGATTTCTAATGATTAGCATGTTTAATTTGAAGAATATGACTGCAAAACACTAGGTTTTGATCATGCAATATTTAGGTCATACTTAAGCACACTTACCATCATCACCCCGCTTAAGTAATAAAATATTGCAAAGCAGTTAAATTCCCTTCTCTGTGTCCTTTCCTGGATTATCTCTCTTTTCCCCCAGAGATAGTTAACCATCCCGAAATAGGTGTTTATCATTGCATGCATTTTTATAGTATTTTTTGAAAAAAATACAGGTGTGTATCTCTAAATGATATGTAGTATTGTTTCACAGTTTTTAAACTTTGTATAAATGGTATGATAAAATATACATTTTGCAATATACTTTTGTTTGGCTTTATGTACTTGTGAAATTTGTTCAAGCTGTTAAGTATAGCTCTAGCTTATTCATTATTAGTGACACATGATATTCCACTGTTAAATTCTATTTATTATCAAATGATTGCCTATACAGGAAATTGAAAGACTGTGTTAAGAAACCCAAGTGGAACAATATTCTAGTTTTGTAATTATTTTCAAGACTATTACAATAAGTTTATTATCAGTCAGTAAGGAAAACATTGATGTTTAATATGGAGCATAAATAAGTTTCCTGTTGCCTTTGTGCCATTAATTTAAAAATAGGTAAATATTGTGCTGATTCAATAGTAAGATGCTGTTTATCTCAATTCTACTTAATTTGGAGGTAATAAGTAGGAAAAGAAAGAATATCCATATTGAATAGTAATGTGTGAGGTGGGAGACTTGTAAAATAGGTAGAGGATTGCCAGTGAGGTTCCAGTCTCAGTCCTGATAAAGTGACTTGGTTTGTTGTGCCTAAGGACCTTGTTCAGTGAGTGGTTTCATCTTAATTGACCACACACTGGTCATAAAAACAAGTTAATCATAATGATATCTTTCAAAAGTTTATCAGTGAGCCAGATAGCACCTTAGGCCAAAAGTTTCTGGCCATCTGGCTTTTACTCCACCTTAACCATAACAAGTTAGAGAAACAAAATGAGTGAGAAATTTATCTGCTACTAATTACCTATGAATGACCTGCCATGTATGGTCTTTTTGTAATACAGAGGACAGTAAGGAAAACAACCCACATTAACTTGCCAAAGTGAGTACAACGCAATGAGAACATAGACTCTTTCTGCAGTATTCCATTATGAATAGACAAACAGTGTTGGAGTTGTGGAGAAAGGAAATTTGGTGATATTATAGATCCAAGTCATTCGTGTATGTTTTCCATTGTGCAAAAATCTTTTTGAAACAGTCTAAGTGATTTCTTGCTAGGAAATTCTCTCAGTTTGAAACACTTGGTGATGTTTCTATGCTAATATAACCTTAGCTATTTATGTTGTGTTAGAATCTAACTAAAACTTGGTTTTCCTTTTTCAGACATGAGTTTCATGTGGTAGTGATTATGTTGTCGTGGAAAGGTAGCCAGAACTGACAACAGTTAACAAATACAGATCTTTTCTTACCTATTACTCAAACAGTATTCATTTTATTCACTGTTTGACAAATTCAGTCATGTTTTATAAGTAGCAACAACTGTGTATGCCCTGTGCCTTTTAATACTACATTTACATGAAGACATTTACGTTTATAAAAAAGTTATTTCTATTAACTTGAGTAGTTTCGATTATAAAGACAAAGGCAGTGTCGGAATTTTCCTAAATTAAATCACATGATATTAAAAACTATATTCTTAGTGTAGTACTAATAATACATTATTAGCTTTTATTGTTTGCCTGTATATAGTAAAATGTATATTTGAATATCCATTTGCATTAAAGGTATATTTTTGTAAGTTCCAATATTTCATAGGCGGTGAGGCAAAACTACATTCAAATGAGAAGATATGTTGAAGATTGCACATATACAAACTGAAGGTGAGTTAGTGTTTTAGCACTATAGAAACAGAATTTTTAATAATGATATTATTAATGCTAAAATATTTGCATTTTTGGCTCAGTTTCAGTATCTACATGAAGAAACTGATATTTGCAAGTGAAAAGTTTTCATCTGAACTTAAAAGTCTAGGCTAGAAATTAACTAGTTGGTCCTCTTTGGAATGAGGCACTTTTTTCTTTTCCTTAAGATATTATTTTTACTTATTTCCTCTTTTCAACATCTTTCAAGTTATTAATCAGGTTGCCTAAGGGAGAAATCATCTCTCAAAAAACTAATAATTTCTTTAGGGGCTTTTCATACTTGGCTTCAGTTTCTCTTACCCTTCCTAATAGATTCACCCTTTTTGTTCACCTTTCTAAAGGAGGCATTGTAAGGAATCTTTCTTTCAGGGCATATACAGTATCTCATGATGTCTGAATTTTTTTTTCCTTAGGTTAGACACTTCCTTACTAAAAGAAGTCTTTTATCATTATCTATTATGCTCCTTTCTTACTGCTATAAATCCTCTGTATTTTCTTAAATTGGACAGGTAATATTGGGAATCCATTTCCAATGCCATAATATTTGAATTTAGTTCTGGGTGTTTCCCCCCCTCCCCCAATCTCTATAAACTCTGATAGGTGCTTGAAGAGAAGTTGCCTTTTTTGTTTCCTTTGTTTGGTTATTAGGCTTTAATGGTAAGTGAGGAGGGAACACAGATAAAAGAAAATCTTAAAAAGCTGTGGAATCCTCATTCAGTTTGGAACAAACACCTTAGCTTAAATGTCTCTGCCACTTAACATACTTAAGTTTCTTGGTGTGGAAACACTTGTCCCCAGTCTTGAATTGAGTAGGACTTGAAACTCAGGCATTTTTAGGATAAATTTTGTTCTGGATCATGCATCGTTAAATGGTATATTTGATTTCAGAGCTGTTTATTACCACTTTGTTCCTCAGCAACATATCTGCAACCTTTTTTTTTTTTCTGGTTGATATTAAGTGTAATTGAGTTTCAAGAGAAAAATAGATAATTTTCAATATAGAACAATTATTTTACTTAATATCTTAAATTTAGCTTTAGGAAGTATTTCATTATATTTAAACTTTTCAAATACTTGAAGCCCCAAGGAAAATAATAGAGAATAATTTTCCATTATTGATTTGAAGTCCTATAATACAGGGTGCATTTATTTTTTTCTACTGGGAAAACTTTATTCTTTTAGTTACTCTAAGTGGCCTTCTTAAATCAAGTAAGTTTTTTCATTAGCTTAATAATTATGAACAACACGTTTATTTTGACATTATATTTGGTATCAGGTCATGTTATTGGATCATGACTGAATAAGTGATAAACTATTAGGTAGTTGTTTGTAACCACTTTAGTTACTCTGTAATGAAGTCCCTCATCAGAGATTTTACTTAAGGTGACAATTGCTCTTCTCAGTTTAGGTCCAAGAACTCTTGTTATTGTATACTTATGGCAAGCACTGTGGTAGATGATTTATGAATGAACGATGTGATTTCTTTTTGTAATTAATACTGTCTGAAAAGAAGTGAGATATTTGTACTCCTAGTTGACAGCAGTCCTCTATGAAATACAGAAGCACCTCTCTGCACGTAGTATTCATTAAGAGTATTGTACTTCTCTAGGTTAATTAGCTTTAGGTGGCATATATGAATAACCATTTCAAAAATGCTTTACAAAAATTCATTATGATAGGTTATTGGGTTATTCTCTGGAATCCAAAGTTAGCAACCACAGGCAGGATTCATAAAGGAGAGAATATGGAATAGGAATGGTGTCAGAAACTAAGGCAGAACTTTGAATCTAGTTTCAGTGGCTCCTTGGTCTCTTGATTTCATTCATTCATGTGTTTATTCAACAAGGGTTTATTAAACTGTGTGCCTAGGTCAGGCATTGCATCTACATCATGGAACAAGAAAGATTTGATTGTGAAAAAAAATGTCACCTGTATTCATATATTGTACAGTTCAGCCGTTGACAGTGATTTTTAGTATATTCAGAGTTGTGTAACCACTACCACAAATAATTTTAGTATATTTACTTTACCCAGAAAAGAAACCCATTAGCAATCACTCTCTTTCTCCCCTCCTCTCAACCCCTGGAAACCACTCATCTGCTTTCTGTCACTATGGATTTGCCTTTTATTGATATTTCATGTAAATGGATTCATATCTCATCTTTTGTGACTGAGTTCTTTAACTTAGCATAAGATACATCCTAGGTGCTTCATTCCTTTTTATTGTGGAATAATATTTCATTATATGGATAAGAGCACATTTTATTTACCTTGTCTTCATTTAATGGACATCTGGGTCTTCAATTTTGGTTTTTGCTGTTGTGAATAGCACTGTTGCTTTGAATTTTCATGTGCAAGTTTTTGTGTGAAGATATGTTTCTGTATCTCTTGGGTTTATACCTAGGAGTGGAATTCTAGTTCATAGAGTAACTCTGTTAAACCTTTTGATGAGCTATCAGACTTTTCCAAAGAAGTTACACTATTTTTATTCCACTGGCAGTATCTGAATGTGCCAGTTTCTTCAGGTTCTTGCCAGCACTTGTCACTCTCTTTGATCCTAGTTATCCTTATGGGTATGAAATGGTATGCCATTGTGGTTGCAATTTACATTTCTCTAATGGGTAAGGATATTGAATAACTTTTCATGTACTTATTGGGCATTTGTATGTCCTTTCTGGTGAGGTGTCTATTCATAAGCTTTGGCCATTTTTAGATTGGGTTATTTGTGTTCTTGTTGAATTGTAAGAGTTCTATATGTATTCTAGATAAAAGTCCCTTAAATGCATGATTTAAAAGTATTTCCCCATTCTCTGGGTTGTTTTTTCACTATCTGGGTGGTGGTCTTTGAAGCATAAGAATTTTTAATTTTGATGAAGGTCACTGTATGCAAATTTTTTCTCCTGGGCTTTTAGTTCATAGCTAAGAAGACTGCCACAATCAAGGTCATGAGAATTTTCTCCTCTAGTTTCTAAGAGCTTTATAGTTTTAGCTGTTATGTTTAAGTCTGTGATTCACTTTGATGTTACTTTTTATGTATGGTGTGAGGAAGAGGTCTCACTTCATCATTTTACATGTGAGTATTCTGTTTTCCCAGCTCCATGTCTATTCAGATGTGGAAAAGAATCAACTCAAGTTTTTGCTAAAATGCAGATTCTGGTTTAGTAGTGGGGTCTGGGGTGTCTGCTTTTCTACAAAGCTTGGAAGTGATGCTGCTGATAGTGATCCTGGGACTGTACTTTGACTAGCAAGGGGATAGACAACTACTGAACAAGTACTTGCAAATGCGTTCTAACTACATCTCCTTAGATTGCACGTGTGGACTGGGTTTCTTGACTGCTCCCAATATGTGGGAGATAATAACTTCTCTACATTCTATTAGGTCAACTTACAGAGTGAAGATAGGTAAGCAGCATCATTAAGGCTGAATTTTTAATTCCCAGCAAAGATCGCTGTTTAGCTACATTGGAACCAGGTGTTCAGTGTTTATACTTGTCAACTGTGGCTAGGGATCTGGCGTGTTGATGGCTCATTGTGTAGGTGGTAGATGTCAGAGAAGAGGGTTATAGGCTGTCTAGAGACTGAATACTTTTCTAATTTCAGAGATACCTGGTAATATTTCCCCTTTAAATTTGAGAATTTCTACATGGCAATTAGTAGAATGAGAAAATCTTCACACGACTGTTAATGAGAAATTCTGAGCTGAGAAAGGGGAAATAGAGTTTTCCTTGATGACCAGTTAACCTCCATCCACATTTTATCTTCAGCAACGCTGGGTGGTTTGTGTGACTTCAGTAAGGGCTGTTAATTGGAAGACAAGCAGTCCTGGTGCAAATGCTTTAGAGAGGGCAATCACTGGTAAGGTACTAAAGCTTTGTAGAGGCTTTCTCTTTTATAGACTGAGAATAATAGCTGTTATGCAGAGACATTTTAATGACTATTTCTGATGCAGAGTGTAGGTGCTGAATGTGTTAGTTTTCCTGCCTTCCTACTTCCAGCAAAGATTTTTAGTGATTTACATATAAATGACCAAGTATATAATAGGGCTATTAAATTAAGGGTAAAACAAAAGCTGTCTAATGGAAATAGAACAGTTTTTTTTTAATATAAAAATCAAGGCTAAAGATGACTACTCTTGGTGAAAAAAATTATAACTATGAACTTTTTGGCAAACATGATAAGGAAAACATAATTAGTTAGCTTTTAATATGTAAACATAAAAAACTAGTTCGTTAGAAAATATGTCTTTTAAAATTAAAGTTTAATGATTTAGGATAATTAATAAAAAAATAGAATGACTTAATTGACACTGTTTAAAAAATAGCAAACAGTAGATTTTTTTTCTATTATGGTCCATAAAATTCTAGCCTCTGCCCATTTCCCAGTTCCAAATTTTTTGGTATTTGTTAAATCAGCATTCCAATTTCACTTACAAATCTGTATTAGTTTTGTATCACTGCTATAACTAAATGCAATAGATTTTATAGCCTAAACAGAAGTTTATCATCTTATAGTTCGAGACATCCAAAGTCCAAAACAGGTCTCACTGGCCTAAAATAAGGATATCATAAGGCTGAGTTCTTTCTCCAGGCTCTAGGGAGAATCTCTTGTCTTCTTTGGGTTCTACAGTTTGCATATTCTTTGGCTTTTTCCCCCCCATCTTCAAAGCCTACAACATCAGCCTGGTCCTTGTCACTCTGCCATTTTTTCGAAGTTAATTATTTTGAGAGAGAGAGAGAGAGAAAGTGCAAGTCATGGAGGGGAACAAAGTGTGAGAGAGAATCTCAAGCAGGCTCTGCGCTGTCAGTGCAGGGCCCCATGAGGGTCTCCAACTCACAAACCATGAGATCCTGACCTGAGCTGAAGTTGGTCAATTACCTACCTAGCCACCCAGGTACCCCATCACTTTGACATTTTTATTGGTTCTTTCTGCCGCCCTCTTCTGTTTTTATGGACCACTGTGATCATATTGGTTTTACCTTCCAATTCCAGAATAATCTCCATATTTAAAATTCATCTGATGGGTAATCCTAATACCAGCTGCTACCTTAATTTCCCTTTGTCATATAAACTAACACATACACAGATTTCAGGAATTAATAGACCTATCTTACTTTGGGAGTTTGGGGAGACATTTTCAGCCTATGATAATGACCACTTGTGATATTTCCTTGACAAAGTCCGTGAACATTATACTCATTTCTGGTTGTGGAAGGTATTTCTGTAAGGAGCTTAAATAATAGAATGTAAGTATATAACTTTTTTGTAGTTTTATATAATCTAAGAATTAAGAGATGTTAGAGAAATGGATATATATGCCTGGCTTCTGTTTTTACTTTAAACATTGGTTGTCTCAGTTTGCCTTCTCTTTGGAGTTCTATATCTGATCTTTTGAGACAAGATTTGGATTTTTAACTTAGAATCTCTTGAACGACCCGTTTTAGCACATCTATCTAATGGCTCTTTGTTCACTGTCTCTCTCTTTCTTTTTTATGAGGGGAAACCAATAGTCTTTTAGTGAAAAGAGTGAACAGATACTCCAAAGATATTGATTTTTATATATCACATAAGAAATATACTGGATCCCTTTTACAGTACAAAGAATAAGTTACCACAGTGCCAGTGAGCATTCAAATAAATTTGCTAATCAACAGCTGCTTGGATTTCTTCATTCACCCACTCATCATCTATTGAGCTCCTAACATTGGAGATCTAGTAGTGAGGACTGACTCACATGGTATCCAGAGAAAACTGGTTTGGCGAGAGAAGAATAGTATGAACCTTGCTATCAAACATGTTCCCTAAACTGTACAAGTTCATAATAATAGATTTTGTTTGAGTATTTTTATTGACACACACACACACTTATTTAAAACTTAAAATGATACAGAAATTCAGTTTCTAACTTACTAATAAATTTAAAAAAATTTTCTTGCCATTTTAACAATTTTATTACAGTGTTTTATACTTGTCAGAGGCAAAAATAATGATAACAGTTACCTTGGTAACAAACTATTTTATACCTTGTACTACATGCTAGGTCCCTTTTATAGCTATGAAAACTGATGGAGAGAGAAACTCCTAAGTGGTGCTGCTGCTTGAATCCAGTTGTCTGGCAGTAGGGCTATAGACTGTATGCAGGGAAAGACTAAATAAGCTGCCTTTTTGTGGTATGATAAATATGTAGTCAGCCAACAACTGTGTTTTAGCAAAATTATCTTTTATTGCTGTAATAATGTAAAATATTGACATCTCAGAGTATGTTCCATAAATGTTAGATAAAACATTGTTTTTCCTGTGAATACACATAATCTGTATTTGTTACTGCAGTTGTTATTTTGTGGTAAAAATCAACCACATGATTCTGTGAGTATTAAACTTTCTATGTCCTTCCCTATGAAAATAGTACTCTAACCTCATGAATAATTGGGACGTTGGGTAGATAATGAAGTCTGGGTACAGAATCAGTGATGCTTATGAGGTTCTTCTGTGTTTTCCCAGTCTTCAAGAGTCTGAGATTAATGATAAGATATTTGAATCTTGTTCCTTTATAAAGACTTTTATTTTCTTAGTTCTTTTAACAAATTGCTCAATATTCTTGATATTTTTTAGATGAAACTTTTTTTTTTAAGTTTTAAAAATTATCCATAGTGTTTTCTTTTATTCTCCATCAGGTCAATAATTTTTAAGTTCTTGCTTTTCTTTATTGAGGAGTTTTAAAACATTATCTAATTTTCTCTCCTCTGTTGCCTGTATTATTGATTTTCATAAATAGCTATTGGACCTCCTTATTTATTTTCTATGTCTCTTCACTTGCCTTTTAGTTTTTATGTTTGTTGCCTTTTTTATTTCAAGTTCAGGAAACATTTTATTAAATTGTCACTCAGATTACCTGCTTGTCTTTTCTCCAGTCTATTATCCAGTCTTCCAATTAAAATTTTTATTTTGTTAATTTTACTCAAAGAGTAATGAAGATGAGCTGAGAATCAAGAAAATAGTTTCAGTTGGTTTTTAACTTGGGGTAAAGAGACTTCTAAAAATTGAAAGTTCTGGGGCGGCTGGGTGGCTCAGTTGGGTAAACATCTGACTCTTGATTTTGGCTCAGGTCATGATTTCATGCATGATTTCATGGTTTGTGGGCTCGAACTCATGATGGGCTCTTCACTGACAGTATGGAGCCTGCTTGGGTTTCTCTCTCTCCCTCTCTTTCTCAAAGTAAATAAATAAAATAAAGTTTAAAAAATGGAAAATTCTCTTGGATCCTGATTCTGAGAACATTTCCTTTCAAATACCAATGGTTTGTTGATACAAGTTTACGTTCCTGGCTTTACGGGCCTACTTACAATTTGCTGATACACAAAGTCATTGCCACATAATAGTAAGACATTGAATGCCCTTATTGTAGAGTTTTAAAATCTCTGCACAGTATTTGGAAGACTTAAAAGTTATGGGGTGCCAGGGTGGCTCAGTTGCTTAAGCATCCACCTTCGGCTCAGGTCATGCTCTCACAGTTTGTGAGTTCAGGCCCCACATCACGCTCACCACTCTCAGCACAGAGCCTACTTTGGATTCTCTGTCCCTCCCTCTCTCTCTCAAAATAAATAAATAAAACATTAACAAAGAATATATGTGTGATACATACATACATATATTCTTTATCTTGGGGCGCCAGGGAGGCTCGCTCAGTCATTTGAGCATCTGACTTTGGCTTAGGTCATGATCTCGTGGTTTACAAGTTCATGCTGCACCTTGGGCTCTGTGCTGACACCTCAGAGCCTGGAGCCTTCTTTGGATTCTGTGTCTCGCTCTCTGCCCATCTCCCAGTTGTATTCTGTCTCTCTCTTTTTGTCAAAAATAAATAAAACATTAAATATTAGGTATCTCAGTAACGTAAAAATAATATGACTAAAATAGTTTATCAGAGACAAAGAAGAAATTGTAGGTTCCAGAAATAAATTCTCACCTTGAATACATTTTAAAGGTACTGTCAGTGGTTTCAACCCAAAAAAAAATCTATAATAGAATGAGCTACTAATTGATTTTTTAAAGGATGTATTATTTCTGAAGTATCGGCAAAGGAGAGTAAGAGAGGAAATATTTTCCCTTTTTTAACCCCTTTGTTTAATATTTTAGTTGCATGTGGCAGCATAATCACTTTTATTATGTTTTTAAGTATATAGCTTTATAATTGAATATCAGTATGCACTGCAAAGTGATCATTGCCTCAAATCTACTTATCCATTACCATACAGTTGATCCCCTTCACCCATTTTTCTCTTCCCTTACCTCCTCCTCCTCTGGTAATTACTAGTCTCTTTTCTGTATCTATGAGTTTGTTTTTGTATTATTTTGGTTTTTCTTAAGTTTATTTATTTATTTTGAGAGAGAAAGAGACAGTGGAAGCAGCAAAAGGGCAGAGCGAGAGAGAGAGGGAAGGAGAGAATTCCAAGAAGTCTCCACAATGTCAGCACAGAGCCCAGTGTGGGGCTCAGTCCCATAAACCGTGAGATCAGGACCTTAGCCAAAATTAAGAATTGAACACTTAACCAACAATCAAGCCACCCATGCAACTCAATTGTTTGGTTTTTAATTTCATGTATGTGTGAAATCATGTTGTATTTATCTTTCCTTGTCTGACTTACTTCATTTAGCATAGTACCTTTAAGATCTGTCCATATTGTCATAAATGGCAAGATTTTGTACTTTTTTATGACTGAGTAGTATCTCATTGTGTAAGTGTACATTCATTTGTTCACTGGACATGTAGATTGTTTCCATATCTTGGCTATTGGAAATCATGCTGCAACAGACATTGGGGTGGACATATCTGTTCGAATTAGTGTTTTCTTATTTTTCAGATAAATACCCAAGAGTGGAATTGGCTGGACCATAAGGCAATTCTTCTATTCATCTTTTGAGAAAGGTTTATATTGTGTTCATAGTGACTATACCAAGTTACAGCACTGCCACCAGTGTTTGTGCGAAGGTTTCCCTTCACTATATCCTCCTCAACACTTAATTATTTCTTGTTTCTATTTGGATGGTAGCCAGTCTAACAAGTGTTAGATGATATTTCTTTATGGTTTTGATTCGCATTTCCCTAATAATTAGTGTTGAACATCTTTTCATATGCCCATTGGCCATCTTTATATCTTCTTTGGAGAAATAACTACTCAGACATTTTGCTCAATTTTTATCAGATTGTTCATTTTTGTTTTATTCATTTTTGAGTTATAGGAGTTTCTTAGTTATTTTGGATATTAACTTCTTATTGAATATGTGGTTTTCAAATATCTTCTATTCACTAGGTTGTCTTTTCACTTTACGATTTTCTTTACTTTGAAGAAGGTTTTTAATTTGATCCTCTCACTTTTATCTTTTGTTTTTGTTTTGTTTTGTTTTACTTGACTTTGAATTCAGATACACAAGAGATCACTAAAATCGATGTCACCGAGTCAGTTGCCTATGTTTTCTTTTATGAAGTTTATAGTTTATGTATTACATTCAACTCTTTAATCCATTTTGTGTTAATTTTTGTATGGCGTAAGATAGTGGTCTAGTTTAATTCTTTTGCATGTGGCTGTTTAGGTTTCCCAACACTATTAAAGGGACTGTTCTTCATCCATTGTATATTCTGGGCTCCAGCATCATAGAATAATTGTCCATATATGTGTGGGTTTATTTCTGCACTCTCAATTCTCTTTCATTGGTGTATATGTCTGTTTTTGTATAAATATCATATGTTTGATTACTATATCTTTGTAGTATAGTTTGAAACCAGACAAGGGGCCATGATACCTCCAGATTTGTTCTTTTTTAGCAAAGTTGCTTTGGCTACTCAGTAATTTTTTGGGTTTCATACAAATTTTAGGATGCTTTTAAATTTATGTGAAATATTCTGTAGGAATTTTGCTAGGTATTACATTGAGCCTGTAGATTCCTTGGGTAGAAGGGACATTTTAACAACATTAATTCCTCTAATTCTTGTAACAGATTTCAGCATGTTGATTTTATATCTTGCAGTTTTACTGGATTTATTTATCCAAAATAGTTTTTTGGTGGTGGATTCGTTAGGGTTTTCTATGTATAGTTAAATGTCATCTGCGAATAGTGGCAGTTTTACTTCTTCTTTTACACTCTGAATGCCTTGTATTTCTTTTTCTGGCCCAATTGCTTTGGCTAGGATTGCCAGTACTATGTTGAATAAAAGTGATGAGAGTGCACATCTTAAACTTGTTCTTTTTCTTAGCTACAGGATTGTTACATATAGCCTTCATTATGTTGATGTCCACTCACTCTTTGTTTACTTTATAGAGATTTTTTATTATAAATGGATGTTGACTTTTGTCAAATGGATTTTCCATCTGCTGAAATGATTTTGTGATTTTTATTTTTCATTTTGTGAATGTGATGTATCATATTGAGTGATTTTTAGTCTTTGAACCATCCTTGCATACCTGGAATGAATCCCATTTGATTATTGTGTATTGGCCCTTTAATATGTCTGTGGATTCAGTTTGTTAATATTTTGTTGCGGATTTTTGCATCTATGTTCATTAAAGATATTGATCTGTGATTTTCCTTTTTATTGGCACTTGACTGGTTTTGGTATCAGAAATCCTGGCCTTGTAAAATGACTTAGGCTTTTCTTCCTCTTTAAGGAAGAGGAAGAGTATGGGATAAACAAGTATTACATTTTTGAATGTTTGATAGAATTTCCCGCTGAACCTGTCTGATCTGGGACTTTGGTATTTTGGGCACTTATTAATTACTGTTCCAAGCGCGTTACTCATAATCTGTATTCATATTTTCTGCTTCTTCATGACTCAGTCTTAGAAGATTGCATGTTTCTAGGAATTTATGCATTTTTCTAGGTTATCCAAATTGTTGGTAGATAATCATTCATAATAATCTCAGAATATTTTGTGTTTCTGTGCTTTTACTTGTTACCGTTCCTCTTTGATTTGTGATTGTATTTACAATTGACCCTTGAAGAACACAGATTCGAACTGTGCCAGTCCACTTACACATGGATTTTTTTAATATAAATACAATATGGTACTGTAAATGTATTTTCTCTTCCTTATGATTCTCTTAGCATTTTTTTTGTCTAGATTCCTTTATTGTAGTGTTAAAATACATAGTACATATCACATAAAATATGGATTAATTGTCTGTTACTGGTAAGGCTTTTGGTCAGTGGCAGGGTATTAGTAGTTAAATTCTTGGGTAGTCAAGAGTTATATGTGGATTTTCAACTGTGCAAGAGCTCAGCACCCCTAACTCTTTAGATAGAAAGATTGTTTATTTGAGGTTTTTCATGTTTGTACAGGTACACTTGTATTTGTATGAACTTGCCTCTTAGAATGGTATTTGCTAAGTCCCCTAGATTTTGGTATGTCATATTTCTGTTATCATTTGTCTCTGGTAGTTTGTTTCATCTGTTTTTTCTCACATCCCATTTGTTGTTCAGTAGTGTATTATTTAATATCAATATTTTTGTGGTTTTTCCCCATTTTCTTCATGTAAAATTTCTAGTTTCAAACCGTTTGGGTTGGAAAAGATGCTTGGTGTGATGTTTGTTTTCTTGAATTTATTCATATTTCTACTGTGGTCCAGCATGCAATCTATCTTGCAGAATGTTCCATAATACTTGAGAAGAATGTTTATTGTGTTACTTTTGAATGAAATACTCTTTATATATCTATTAAGTCTGTTAGGTCTTACGTGTCGCTTAAGGTCAATATTTCCTTATTGATATTTTTTATGTATATGGTCTATCCATTGATTGAAAGTGGAGGATTAAAATTGTCTCATATTTTATTCTTGTTAGTTTTCCCTTTATATATGTGTATATTTACTTTATATATTTTGGGTGCATATATATTAACTTTATATTTTTTTTTGCTGGATCAGCCACTTTATAATGCCCTTATTTGTATTTTATTATAGTGTTTGTGTTAAAGTCTATTTTGTTTGATGTAAGTTTCTCCAGTTTTCATTTACATTTGTGTAGGATGGCTTTGTTCATCCCTTCACTTACAGTCTGTATATATCCTTATTTCAGAAGTGTGTTTCTTGTATACAACATGTAGATGGGTCTTTTTTTTTTTTAAATCTATTCAGTCTCTGTGTCTTTTGATTGGCAAATATAGTTTATTTACTTTTAAAGTAATTATTGATAAGTATATAGTTGTTGCCATTTTGTTAATTATTTTTTGGCTGTTTTTGTACCTCTTCTCTGTTCTTTTTTCTCTTCCTTCCCTTGTGGTTTGATGGCTCTCTTTAGTGTTATATTTAAAAAAATTTTTTTTAACCTTTATTTATTTTTGAGAGAATGATAGAGCATGAGCAGGGGAAGGGCAGAGAGAGAGGCAGACACAGAATCCGAAGCAGGCTCCAGGCTCCAAGCTATCAGCACAGAGCCCGATGCGGGACTCGAACTCACAGAGCATAAGATCATGACCTGAGCTGAAGTTGGCCGCTTAACCACCTGAGCCACCACCAGATGCCCCGCTTTAGTGTTATATTTTAGATTCCTTTTTCATTTTCTCTTGGGTGTTTACTATATGTTTTATTTCTGTGGTTTTCATGAGGTCCACATATAATATCCTATGTAAATATTACTCTGTTTTAAGTTAACAGCAACTTAATTTTAAACACATTGCAAAGCTTTACCTTTTTACTCTCCCTCCCTCACATTTTATATTTTTGATGACTTATTTTAAATCTTCTATTCTGCTTTTCCTGAAAATTTATTCTTATTTTACTACTTTTGCTTTTAACCTTTATGCTTGCTTTATAAGGGATTGATTGACTGGCTCTGTTATATATTTGCCTTTTCTATTGAGATTTTTACTCTGATATGTTTTCTTATTATTATTCAGTGTCATTTTCTTTGGATTAAAGAAGTTCGTTTCACATTTCTTGTAGGACCAGTTTAGTGGAGATGAACTTCTTTAGCTTTTCTTTATCTATAAAGCTATTAATTTGTCCTTCAATTCTGAATGTCATTATTGCTTAGTAGAGAATTCCTGTAGTTTTCCTTCTTTCGAGACTTTGAATATGTTTTGGTACTCCTTTCTGGCTGGTAAAGTTTCTGTTGAAAAATGTGCTGTTAGCCTTATGGGATTTTCCTTGTATGTAACAAGTTATTTTTGTCTTGCTGCTTTTAGAATTCTGTCTTTATCCTCAGTTTTAGCATTTGAATTATAACATGTCTTAGATCTCTTTGGGTTCATCTTACTTGGAATTCTCTTGGGTTCTTGGACCTGGATGTCTGATTCCTTTTCCAAATTAGAGAATTTTTCAGCCATTATTTTTTGAAATAATTTTTCTGGTCCTGTCTCTCTTCTCTGTTGGGAGCCATTTTGGGCTCACAGGTTGAGACCCCTCCCTGCGTGGGAAAGGTTGAAGCAAAGCTCCTGCCAGCCAAACTGGCACCTAGTTTTACCTCCTTCTAAATAATCTTTCAGGCCTGGATTTCTTGAATTGCTCTCGTTGGCCTAATGGATATAATGCTCTTTGGTTTTATGGCACATGGAAAAGGGGACCTGGAGTGTGATGTCTTGATGGATAAAATCTGTATGAGAGTAACCTGGCCAGAAGTAACCTCAAGGTTGCCTCTTGGGGATAGGTTACACAAATTGATCATATAGAATATGAGTTGGCTAGAAATTAGCAGACGTTAGGCCCCAAGACTCCTTGAACCAAACTAGATTTTCCCTGCAGGTATCGCTCCCCTCAGCCCCACCATAAAACTTCAAGGCACATCTCCGTAAAGCTTCTCTCAGAGTTAACACACTGATGGGAAAGATTGTAAAGAGACTTAGGACCTTCCCCAAGGTTAGCCTCACCCAAAAGTCAGAAGCACTGTTTATCAGCAGCAAATATTGAGCACCTCCCTGAGGTTAAAATTTCGCAAATCCTTTTGTAATTCTCATCCCCACGCTCCCTTATACCATAAACCTATAGATGACTACATGGTCTTGTTACAACAATGTATGTTGTAAAGAATGCCTTGTCACTGATGTAATGTCACTCGCTACCTTTAAAAATAAAGACACTGAGACCAGCAAAGCAGAGATGCCAGAATAGACACCAGAATGGCAGAGATGCCAGAATTACCAGGGCTGCCTGCTTGGTCATCAGATTCCATCTCACTCGTGGCTCTCTCACTTCATTTCGCCTGACTGTCCGTCCTTCGTGGACCCCTAGATTCGCCGGAACAGGGACCCCGGCACTTCTCCTTCTGGGATTCCTATAATATGAATGTCATTCCACTTGATGTTGTCATAGAGGTCCCTTAAGGTGTCTTCACCTTTTAAAAATATTTTTGTTTTATTTTGCTTCTGTGTCTGGGTGAGTTCCATTGCTTTGTCTTTCAGCTGGCTGATTCATTTTTCTACTTTATCCATTCTGGTGTTGAACCCCTCTCCTGTATGTTTCAGTTGAATTTTAACTTCTTTTTTTGGTACTTTTTAATATTGTGTCTCTGTTGAAGCTGTCTTTGTGTTGTTCAATTCTTCTCCAACGTTTGAGGAGTACCTTTCTGACCATTACTTTGAACTCTTTATCAGATTGTTTATCTCCATTGTATTTAGTTGTTTTTCTGTAGGTCTGTCTTATTCTTTGTTTTCGAACATATTTTTCTGTTACTTCCTATTTCATATTCATTTTGCCTAACTCCCTGTGTTTGTGTAATTTTTTAGTATCTATTAGGTAAGGTGACTATCTCTCTTCGTCGTCTTATGTAGGAAATGTCCTTTGGACCCCAAAATCACTGTCTCCTCTGTCCCCAGAGCTAGGTCTTCAGAGAAAGTCCCTTTTTGTGAGCAGTGTGTATGTTCCTGTTGTCACAGGGCTGTAGATTTGGTGCCTTGGTACGTGGGGGTTGTCCCCTATCCTGGCTTCTGGATGCATCTGGCAAATGCCGGAACATGTTGGTGGCAAACCCTGCCTCTAGCCTTGCTTCAGGCACCTCCCTGACTGCTACAGCACGTTGATGGCCAGGTCACTCAGCTGATATTCCCACTGTTGCTAGCAGGTTAGAGAGAGAATTACCAAAAGTCACCTATCAGTGCTGATATTAATAAGGTCAACTCACATCACAAAATTGCTTTCCACCATTTTTTCAGTACCCAGGGAGAGTCCTGCAATTTCCTGCCTCTTTGGCTGGTACTTTAAAGCTAGCAAATGGGTCTCCTTTATCTTCTCTGTGCTTTTCAAATTGATGTTTTTGTACTGGTTTCTGGTCAACTGAGTCTGTGCAGGAGCCCTTCAGGAGCAGATTTTTCATTCTTTACAGTTTTGTGGTTTTTCTGATCATAATCCTTGTTGATTTTCAAAGCTCATTGTTTTGGAGACTCATCTCTCCTTTTCAGGGTCTAAGAGTTGGGGTGGCTGATGTGGAGCTAGAATCCCCTGCTCCTTAGGGGAAAAGGTCCATTACCTTTGATATCCCCCTTGATTGTTATTGTCATGACTGAGATGTTGTTTTTTTCCCTTTGGGGAGTTTGTGTCTCTTCTTCTTTCCCATCTTGGTGGCCTTTTATCCTTTGATGGTAAGGCTCTTTTCCTTCATTTCTCAGGTCACTTTCAGAGGGAAATATTCCATGTGTAGTTGTAGCTTTGTTATATCTGTGGGTGAAGGTAAGTTTAGGATTTTGCTATGCCACCATCTTAAACCCCCCTGTTCTTATGAATTTTGTTTAATAAACAAAACTTAGGGTTAATATATTTTGGCTTCCCTGTCACAAATAGAAAAAAACTTAAGAATATGGCATAACTTCTTTAAATAATGTCCTAGAAATTTGAAATAAATAAAGTATTCTCTTTATTGTGATTATTTAAAAACACTTTCCATTTTGCCTACGATTTAAGGCCAAGTTGTGGTTTAGTGTCTAGAGTTTGGTACATTTCTTATTTAGAATCTATTTGAGTTGGTTTCTCTGCTATTTGTCAGTGCTTTCAAATCTGAACAATTATTACAGAAAAGAATTTGCTCATTTTTTAGAGAACCTTAAAGGAAAATGAAAAGAGATCCCTTTATCAAATCAGTGCCAGTTAACACTTCTTCAAGAATCTGTTACCTTGAAATTTGTGAGGAAGAAAGTCTCTTATGATGCTAATATTAGATGGCATATCAGATTAGAATTGGTTTCTGAGTGCATGAAAAGAGACTTAAATGCGAAAATGTAAATTTCATTGTTCTTTCCCTTACCTTTTATTTTTTCTAAACAACAGAACAATTTGGTGTCTGTGTGCTTAAGTCTTTGACACTTAGCAGCAAATCTAACCTCTGTGAGTGTGTTGAAACTCAGATACATATTAACATGACTCTTGAGTTGGGCTTTAATGTCTTTCACTATTTCTGACTTTGGATGGTGCAATTGAAAATTATAAAAGTCTAAATGAAGGTATTGTGAGAAACCAAACAGTGGACCATGGCTTGTGTGTGAAATCTTCATGATTTCTTCTAAATGAAGGTAAAAAGAAATGAAGTTTAAAAAATAATTTCCCCATTATATTTATTTCATGAATAAAAGGAAATATCTCAGATATACCTTTTTAAGGTTAAATACCAAATAACCAGCTCAAGTTGAGTCACAAACTTGAAATACAAGCGGATAGTCATTGGTACCTAACACAGGCCATCAAAGCCTTTATACCTTCTGTATGTAATATTTAAGAAGGTCTAGACAAAAATCCCTTGCTTTGCTTTCCTTCCTAAACGTGCACTTTTTCTTCCCCTTGATGTACATGACAGTGGCTTAATCAAATGAAGTAAGTTATGTTTATGTGTCATATTATATATTTTATTTTTAGAACTGAATAAGACAAAGCCTAATCAAAGATCTTAACATTGGTATTTATTATGAGTTACTTAAATAAATATAATCTATGGGTAACATATAAAATGTACATATAACACATATATACATGTATTTTGAAAATCACATTTTTGTGTTTTGTCTTCACCACTTAAGAAGAATGTCTTCATTTATGAAGAAAATTAAAAAATAAATATATAAGAGATTGTGTATGTGTGTATACACAGACACATGAATTTCCTTCTCTCTCACACAAAAAATAAACCTATAATTACAGTTTGTTTTTATACAAAGTTCTATTGTTGATGCAGAATAAAAGGAATTACTATCTTGCTGTCAAATTCAGACATCATCATAATCATCACAGCAAAGATAATAATAGCTACTGCTTACTATGCTATTATTATATACCTAGTACTAATGTAAGAGATTTATAAACATTAACTCATTTAATAATCTTAAAAAATATGAAATAAATTGAACACAGGTAAGCCCAAGGCCACACAGTGTATAAGTGGTTGAGATAGAAAAATATACTATGAGCATTGCTCTGGATTTGCCAATAATAATTTCCAGCATTTTTACTTGAAACTGTGTACATAAAACTTTGTGCGGAGTTCAGAATTACTGCTGTTCCTGTAGCTGTGGTTCTCACAGTGGGTGCTTATTTGAGCTTCAGGTATCAGAGTCAGCCCCTGTGTTACTGAGTAGAGAAGGTGGCTGTGAATCTGACAGGCCTAAGCTTTATAACCAGTACAGTACTGTGATCCTAACCACATTCTTAGCATTAGAAATGAGTAAAAATTTAAATATTTACATAAAGGAGGTTGCTTTTTAGATTTCTGCTTTCTTCAGAAAGTCACAGTTCTTAGCTGCAGTTTTCTTGTTTATAAAATGAGGGCATTTGTTAAAACTATAAAGATTGTTACAGCTCTACAGTTTCTACAGAAATCTGATTTATTTTAATTAACATTTTACCACCACATCTAATTCTCAGAAGGCCGACATAATATAAGGTTAAACCCATTGTGTTATTGTTTACGTTAAATCCAGAAGATCTACAGAGGATAAAAAAAAAAGGAAAATAAATATATATTTGTATATATTTAATATATATAATAGAGAAATATCTAATATTTATGTTAGGTATCTGATATCTAAGTTTTGCCATAATATTTCATCATGTATGCATACATTCAAATCAGACTTTTAATTTTTATCATTTAAGTAAAATCATCTTTTGTAACTTAGGAATTAAAGTTGTTTCTGAGGAATGCAGTAATTAGACAAAAAGGGACTTTTTTTTTTTTTTTTTTAATTTTTTAACGTTTATTTATTTTTTGAGACATAGAGACAGGCATAAGCAGGAAAAGGGCAGAGAGAGAGGGAGACACAGAATCCAAAGCAGGCTCCAGGCTCTGAGCTTTCAGCACAGAACCCGACGCGGGGCTCGAACTCACAGACCGCGAGATCATGACCTGAGCCGAAGTCGGCCGCTTAACCGACTGAGCCACCCAGGCGCCCCAAAAAGGGACTTTTTTATAGTGTGTCGCCTTAAGATCCAATTTTGATTTCTTTTGAAGTATACATTACTTCTTTGAAGTTTTTTTTCTTTTAGTTTCAGATCATTTCTCTTCTGTTACATTTTTCTTCCATAGTTTGTGAGATAAACACATTTGATTTATTACTGAACTGTAATGGGTTTCACAAGATCTTTAAAAATCAGTTACAAAGTATCACTTTCTCAACATTATAATTACCGTCACTAATCTATAGTTTCAAAGTACTGTACATACTTGTATTTTTCCAAGTTTGTGGATCACATTATCTAAACAATGATGAGAAAAAAAGGGATTCTACTTAATATTCAAAAAGTATCATAGAATTAGTGACTTATATTTGCTGGGGATGACCTTCATATCAGTGAGCTTTTGAATATAGTATTTATGTTAAACATAAAGTACATTAATACGGAATTTTTTGCAAGAGAATTTACCTCAACAGAACAAAATGGAACACAATATGGTTCTTCTTTGTGTAAATATGTCGTGGAAAAGTTTACCAAGGGTTTAACAGTGATTTTCCTACATTTGGCACTGGAGTAGAAGGGTAGATTCAGAGTAGATTTCATTCTCTACCTTTTGTACTTTTGAATTAGAATATTGAATTAAACATGCATTTCTGTAATAACTACCAAAATGTGTATTTATATTAAGAATAGTTATACCACTCTAGATTCTGAATTAGAATACTTGGATTAAACATGCATTTCTACAGTAACTACCAAAATACGTAATTATATTAAGATTATTCCTATACCATTCTAAATTCTGAAATCCAAATTGAATGTTACAGGTAAAGAACAACTTGGAAGTAGATAAAATACTAGTTACTTGCCCACCTACCAGAATAGTTTTAGAAAAATTAATAAATCATGCTTAAAATATTTGTGCAGTCTGTTTAGAGGAAGTATTTGATGTAAGCCAGTGAAGAAATTAGGATGATCTGCAGTCTTTCACTGTTAGATTTTTTATTTGTAAGTATCTGTTATGTAGCAAAAGACTTAGACAAATAGTCACACCATATTCTGAAGCTTTGAGTTTAATAGGTACATAATATAAGTCTAATATAGCCAGCACAAATTAGATTGATATTCATTTTGTTTGATAATCAGTGTTAGAATTGTTTAAATAAACCTGAAAAGCAAAACTAAAATGGAAATGTTCAGGGAGTGAAATCAGTTACCTTTCTTCTGCTGCAAAGATCAACGTTAGTTCTGAAAATAGCTTTGATGGTGCTTTGAGGAAAGTATCCATTTTCTTACCATTAACTAAGATGTTAGCTGCAGATTTTTTGTAGGTGTCCTTTATCATGTTGAGGAAGTTTTCCTCTATTCCAAATTTTCTGAACCTTTTCGTCATCAAAGAATGTTAGATTTTGTCAAATGCTTTTTCTGTGACACCTAATGCAATCATATGGTTTTTCTTCTTTAGCCTTTTGATGTGGTGGACTACATTGATACTTAAATGTTGAAATAGTACTGCATGACTGGAATAAAAATAACCTATTCATAGTATATTATTTTTATGCATTCTTATATTTGATTTGCTACTACTTCATTGAAGATTTTGATGTATATATTAAGAGAGATATGGATGTCTAGTTTTTCTTTGTTGTGATCTCCATCTCATTTTGGTATTAAGTTAGTGTTGGCTTTATATAATGAGTTAGGAAATATTCCCTTTGCTTTTTTTTTCTGATGCAGATTTGAAGCTTTACAATATTTCTTTCTTAAATGCTTGCTGGAATTCACTGCTGAAACCATCAGGACCTTGTGCTTTGTTATTGTACGGTTCTTAATAATTAAATTTTTAAGTAGATATAGATCTATTTATTTATCTTTGTATGAATTTGGTATTTTGTGTCCTTTAAGGAATTGATTCACTTCATATAGTTTATTATTGGGCAGATTATTGGGCAAATAATTGCTTATTGTATCCCTTTATTATCATTTTAAGTCTATGGGATCAGTAGTTAAGAACCTTATTTCATTTTTTCTGTGGTAATTGGTATCTTCTCTTCTGTTTTTTTTTGTTGTTGTTGTTGTTGTTGACCCAGCTAGTGGTTTATCAGTTTTTCTTATCACTATGTGGTATCCTTTTTTATCCCAGGTAATTTTCTTATTCTGAAGACTACTTTGCCTGAAGTTATATAGCTGTCACATATTTTTAAAATATTAGTGCTCACATAGTATGTTTGTTATTCTCCATTCCTTGTAATCTATTTAAGTATCTATATATAAAGTGGGTTAATTGTCGACACCATATAGTTGGGTCTTCTTTTTTATCTGACAGTCTTTGTCTTTTAATTGGTAAATTTAGACCATTCACACTTAAAATGATTATCGATACACTTGGGTTAAAACTATTTTCTACTTTCTGCATTTGTTCTTTGAGGACAGGAGGTGCAAGAAAAATCCTTAGGCTTATTACTGCTTGGAATACAAATTAATGACTGCAGGGGAGATGTTGGCAGGTCTCTTTAGGGGGCTTCTTCTTGAGCTTCCAGTTTTCTTTTCTTACAAAGCTCTCTTCATGTAGAAACATGAAAACATTCATACAACTTTGCTTCCGGACAGTTTTTAGCCAATTTCTGTCACTTTCCTAATCTTAGAGGGTTTCATTTCATCATTTTTCTTCCCTTTATCAGTGTTTTAATATTTTAAACCTTGTATCCCACTTGATTCTGAACTTTATTCAGAAAGTGAATCAAATCTTTTAGGAAGATAATGAATTTCTAGAAAAATTTATTATCCAGTAATATTTTAAAAGTAAATTGTTACTGTTTTCACTTACCATTCATGCTGTTTTTTATAATTTTTGTTTTTATAAAATACAATCATTTATATTCAAATTTAAAGGATTTCCCTAAAATACTGTGATGTATATCAGTAATAGCCTTTTGTTTTTAGGAAAGTTATCTCTGATTGTAATAAAAAGTGGTTCATTTCTTGTTGGCAGCCGGGAGCAGTTTTAGGCTCACAGGTTGAGAAGTAACCTTAAAGTTGCATCCTGGGGATGGGTTGCACCTCCCCCATTGTAGTTAGATGTATAGTCCTCACAACAAAGTCCTGATTTCTCCTGTTTACAGATAATTAACATTAAGGCCTTAAAGGAAACACCCTGTTCTCTCCCCCCACCCTAAATTTATATATTAATTATCCTGAAACCAACATACAGGATTAAGGAAGTTGCCTCCTTGCTGGAAAAAATGGATTATTGTTAAAGAGATCAAACCATGGAATGTCACTCATTGCTGTAATGTAACTCACTACCTTTTAAATAAAGACACTGAGACCAGCAGGGCGGAGATGCCAGAATTGCCAGGGCTGCCTGCTTGGTCATCAGACTCCATCTTTCTCGTGGATCTCTCACTTCCTTTCGCCTGACCGTCGGCCCTTCGTGGACCCCTAGATTCGCCGGAACAAGGACCCCGGCAATTTCTTCACAAATTTGCAAACTCACCAAAAGCCCTCAGTCTGTTTTTCCTCAAAGATATAACAGAACTTTGCTGTTGAATTCTCTAAAGTATTTTTTTAAAATTTTTTAATGTTTATTTTTTGAGAGAGAGAGAAAGATACGGAGAGAGAGAGTGCAAACAGGGAAGGGCAGAGAGAGAGGGAGACACAGGATCCAAAGCAGGCTCCAGGCTCTGAACTGTCAGCACAGAGCAGGATGCAGGGCTTGAACCCATGAGCCATGAGATCATGACCTGAACCAAAGTCAGATGCTTAACCAACTGAGCCACCCAGGCACCCCAAAAACAAAAGTATTTTTTTTTGAAGCCTATACAACCTCTGTCTGGATGTCTTATTCTGTGACTATTTCTTTTTCTTTTTTTTTTTTTAATTTCTTTTAGCGTTTGTTTATTTTTGAGAGCAAGAGACAGAGTGTGAGCAGGGGAGGGACAGAAAGAGGGAGACACAGAATCCGAAACAGGGTCTAGGCTTCAGCTGTCAGCACAGAACCCGATGCGGGGTTCGAACCCATGAACCACAAGATCATGACCTGAGCCGAAGTCGGATGCTTAATGGACTGAGCCACCCAGGTGCCTCTTGTGTGATTGTTTCTTAAAATTCATATTAGGATGAGATACTCATTATTGTTGTGACTACTTGAAAAATTTGGAGTATTTTATTTTAACCAGGCTAGTATCCTCACTCAGTTCTGTCAAGTGTACATCAACTACAAACACATGTCCTTATTTAAAATAAAAAAAGTACTCCTAATTATTTCTTAATTCTGTGAAGTCATAGAATGTATGAGTCACACGGTAATTATTTAGAAAGACAATTCAAAATGCTGTTATTTGAGCTTAATTTTCTTGCCTCTCTGACCTCAAATGAAGCCTTTCTCTCAAAAACTCCAAATCTCCCTCCTTGAAGGGATTTTCTCCTTTTGATCTAAGAATCACTGACACCTTTTGCCTTTTTCAACTGAGTCTGAACATTTATCCCTTAGGGTTGTTGTTAGGATTTAAAAAAAAAACAAAAACAAACAAACAAACAAAAAAAAAACCAAAACAAACAAACAAAAAAACCCAGAACTTCTGAAGTTAATAATATATAAGATGTTAGAGTCTTTTTCACTCCTCTTATTTTATAGGTCAACAAATATTTACTAAATTCCTACTGCATATATAGAAAAAGGTTGGTGATATTTTTATACAAAGGATTTAGAGTACTAGGTCCCAGAAGCAGGAAAGAGTTTCAGAAAGACTGAAATAATCATCAGCATTAAGTTAATAAGCACTATTCTCTCATTTCAGAAAGTAATGATGTTCATTTAAAAAGTGAAAATACTTCTGAAAGCTTTTTGAATGAGTCTTAGTATACTTCACTTGTCTTAGTAAAACTGCCTGACCCTGAAAGTTCTAAGATAGATGAGTAATGTAGATAATGGTTGCCACTTAAATGTGCCTTTGTGTGACCCTAATTCATCATTGTCCGATGGTTAATAGATGGAGTGCAGCTACGTTAAAAAAACACGTACACTCTTCTTTTTAAACATACTCTGTCTTGTTGTTGTCATCTTGGCAATGGAAAATATAGTTTTATTTGGATAAAGGTTGCAGAATTCTTTGGAAAGGGTAATCTGATGGTATTAAAAATGTCATTCTCAAATCAATTTTAGATATCAAAGTTACTTACTGATGCTCAATTTCTTGACACAGATATACACCAACAATTTCCTAAAGCCAGTACAGAATACTAATGGGTGATTACTTTTTTAGCAAAGAAAATGCAAATGGATTTTGAATGAATGTTCTACTAAAACTAGGTGATGAATATTTGAAATGAAGTAGAAGTTCCTTAGGAGAAGAATCCCATAAATCATTAATATTTCCACTGCAGTACAATTTGATTTTTCAATTTAGTACCGTAGTCCATATTATGAAATCAAGTTGTCTTTTGTTTATGTGGTTAAAAAATACTTTTCAGGAAAGTATTTCATTTCATAAATACTTCTATAAATAAAGCAATTTTTCCCGATAGTGATTTGGGTCACATATCATTGTCTTCAGTACTGTTAATAATCCAGGTGAAGAGTAAATAGGCACAAATTTTGGGAACAGAAAAGTACAGATTTTGTATACATCAATAAATTAGCAGGCTTGTAGCATATGCTTTGGGGGTCCTACATGCTGTGCTATTTTCTCTGATAGAATTTCTGTTTGTTCCATCATCCCCCCTCTACTTTATCCGTGTTTAAATTTTAGTTCTAATATCATTCCCTCAGGGAAGAATTGCCAGATTCTCAGATAAGGTCAGGGCCTAAACTCTACTGAACTTATTCTAGTACTTATCATCCCTAAAATTAAAGATTAGTTGTTTAATAGTGTTAATTATTACTAAAAGGAAAGCTGCCCCTGGGTATGGGCCAGGAGTACAGTGTTCATGTATGTATTCCTAATGCCCAGGAGCACTACTCTGAACATACTTTCCAATCAATAAAAAAATTTTAAGACAAAGGAAGAGATGGAAAAAATGAGATAAGGAAGTATATGAGATTCAAATCATCATGGACTTAGACTTTTTTGGGGGGTTTTTCTTCATTAAAATTGTTTTCCTTGGCAAGTAGGGGACCAAGAAGAATTGATAGCATTTGATTTACCAAAGCAAAGTAGAGCTCATGTCAGATTGTATGTGTAGAAAGCTTTGAGGGTAGCAAGCCTGGAAGAAGGAGTCTATCAGAATATGATATGGCAATCATGATACAAGAGACTGTGGCATTGGGAATGAATTCATGAAAAATTTCAAGAGATAATTCATAACACTTTGATTGAGTATGGAAGGGAATTATCCAAGATACTGTCAAGGTTTCAAGCCAAGGGAGACAAATAATGGTAATGACATTATGCCAGAAAAGACACTTCAAGAGTAAAAGCATGTTTGAGGAGGAATAACAACAATAATGGTAATGAATTTCCCTTTGAGAATTTGCTTTTTGTTTGATACCATACTAGACACTGCCTACATTCTCTGTGATCTCTGTACCAATTCAGTATTATTCTTCCATTGTAACTGTTATGGACAATAAGACTTTCAGAGGTTAAGAAACCTGCCTAAAGTCACACAGGAAGTGTCAGAGTTTGGATGTGATTGTGAATTTTATGCTGGCTCCATTATGCCACATTAGGATGAGATGCTAAGGCAAATGATAGAAGCTAGCCACATACACAAACACACAGACAAGCAATACAGGAATATGTGTATTTGTAATTATAATTGTGTGTGCATGTGTGTGTGTGTATGTATATGTTTGAGAAGTTAAAACAAACTTACAGATATTCAGCAAGTGGTCATAACTTTGAGACGAAATTTTAGAGTGATACCAAAGTTGGAAATAGGCTCTTTTCATATCAAGTTATTTTTTTAAAAAAATTTTTAACGTTTTTATTTATTTTTGAGAGACATAGAGACAGAGTGTGAGCAGGGGAAGGGCAGAGAGAGAGGGAGACACAAAATCCGAAGCAGGCTCCAGGGTCTGAGCCATCAGCACAGAGCCCAACGCGGGGCTCAAACTCACAGACCATGACATTGTGACCTGAGCTGAAGTTGGCCACTTAACCAACTGAGCCACCCAGGTGCCTCACATATCAAGTTCTTATATTAAAAAAACCTGAATGTGTATAAAAACTAGTCTTACTAAATTTTAATTCTTTAGATTAATAATAGCCATAGAGTAGGCAAAGGACATTAGAACCCAGACTTGTGAATTTTTCTTTTGTAGATAGAGTTGAAGAAATAAGAATCATAAGTAATGTGATTACGGTGGTTATATTACCCATATTACCCATTATGTTTCCGTTAAAAACATCTTGTGGTTATTTTATTATTTTTATATTAAAAGTAAATTTATAAATACACTTGAAACTAATATTACACTGTATAGTAAATAACTGGAATTTAAATAAAAAATCGAAGAAAAAAATAAAAGCAAGTGTCTCTTATTTATATTTCATTGGATTTTTTTTTTTTTTTTGGTGACATATAACTGAAAGTCTTTAAAAATAGCTATTTACAAGATGCCAATTCTGATATTGTGGGTTTCTTTCTCTTCCATTGGGAGGTCCTAATGAGCAATGAATGATCTAGGAAGGTGAGAAAAGGAACTTAATAAATGAAAATTGACTGTAAGAATAGTTCTGTAGTATATTAAAATCATAAATCATTGAGTATATTGGAGGTGATTTTTTCACATTAGAATGGAGAAAATGAAAGTATGAGAAAGGAACATGTGCAATGATTTTGTCTATCCTTCTAATTTCTTGAGCTGTAGCTCTAGAGTATTGGCTCTGACCAGTCTACATTGAATATTTGTGTTTTCGAATTACACGTGTAATTTTATATTGTATCTCATAGTCTCATGCTTAATAGTGTGATGCCTTGGAAAGATACTTCAGTTGTGTATGCATGGTTTATCTCTTCAAATTGATGGGGTTACTTCCTGGAGTATTACAGATTTGGTCCTTAGTCTTATTGCAAGAAAGAATTTAGGCAAGAGACCAGAAAGCACAAGCTAGCAGAGCTTATTGAATACATTTACAAGGGAGGTGAGTTAGTTTGAATGAGGCTCAAGTGGATCAACAGAACTAGTCCTAGGGGTTTTGTAGACGAGGAGGTGGAATATTCATTACTTGGGGCAGGAAGCAGGGTTTCCAATACCTTTGCTTCCTGATTTGGTCAGGGGTTTCCTATCATGTCATCCACCATCTTAGGTCTGTCAGGTTTGATCAGGCTTCTTGTGGAGTTCTGCCAGGATGGGCCTCTGACCTTTCAGACAGCTGGCCTAGAAAATGGGCTCCTTCCTTCTTACAGTGTGGCTGCCTAAAGTTCTTTTGTCTTACATAAGACAAGCCCACTGGGGTGCACGTGTATCCTGTTGCTCTTATATTAAAATTCCACTAGGTCATTGGGAAAGGATAGGCCTAATTGCACATCTTGGATGTCTCCAGTCCAACATCTTCCCCCTTCCCTGCTTTCCTATAGAATCCAGGCCTCACACAACTATCTACCTACCTACCACATTGGCAACTTTCCCTTTAGAGCTCACATACAATTTCTACAAATATTTATGTACTTGTACAATGCCTAGTGATAAGCTGAATATAGAATAAGAAGTATTTGTTAGGAAATTTGGTAAAGACAGTATCACTACTGGCATAGAAAGATGGCGATATTTGTTCCTATCAGACATCTCAGGGAAAATGTGATGAAATGGTACAGACTATCTTAAGATCTGTGACTCAAGTCTCTTCATCTGTAAAAGAATGATAAACAACAGTTTTGTTTTATTAAAAAGTGAATTTTAGATAATTTTGTGAGCATTTAGAATGTTACTGTTGTTACAATTTTTCCTAATACTATAATCTGGTATATACCAAAGAGAATGTGAACAGTACTACTCTGAATTTTTATACCCAGAACACTGTGAAATAGAAAAATAATTAGGGTAATTTGAGTGAGAAGACTTTCAATGATCAGACAGCTAAAAAAATAGGAATGTTTCTACATTTTTTGATATGTTGAATGAAGGCCTAGGAAACTCAGTGGGATTATAGCACATACTTAGGCACTGTGCTTGAGTCAGTACCTAAAGGTGAATAATGTAACAGTGGTCCCTCCCTTCATAAAACTTAGATAGTGAAATTAGGAAAAAAGAAAATGCAGTGCAAATACCAGGAAATGTAGAGAATCCTAAATCATTAAAAAAATATAAAATGTTCATAGCCATCTACCATTGAATAATTTAGATGATCTGAAGTGTCATTATTATTAAATCACCTATTTCCCCAATAGTCTTAAATAATTCTACCAACTTTATATGTTACTGCTTCTTGTGAGAGGGAACTTTGGTAGGTAAAATCGAAAATGAATTGCTTCAGAATCTCACTATGTTACTTCAAACTTTCAGATTAACTTCCATGGTTAAGCCTTCATGTGTTCATCTACTTAATAGGGATACAAATACCTATACCAGCAATATCACAAGTTGCTATTTGAACACATTGAAATAATAAAATACTAGCAAATATTGGATATTATTATTTAACTACAGCTAAACAAACACGGTTGATACAGATGTTTTCAATGTTGGTGCCTGCCAGCAAACATATGTTAGCTCAGCAAGAAATATTCTTCATATATTCTATGAAAATATTCACATCAGGGACTGTTCATTAATAAAAGTTAATCACTTAACAACTAGAGTATTGTTTGTTTCTTCTACCTCACAAATTTAGGTAAATGAACTAAAAACATATGAAGATCTAGGCTTTACGGTGAAAAATGTGTTCTTTCTCCATTTGTTTTTTTTAAGATCTTTGGTATTTTATTGTTTTAGGAAGAATTAGTGAAAGTGTAGGCAATCCAGTGTAATTGTCAGCCTCGGGCTCCAAAGTTCAGCAAACTTTGCTTTGCATCCTGGCTCCGGTTCTAAAGATGCTTCCTTAGATGAATAGCTTAAAAATAGTATTTTTTGAATTCCTGTTATATCATAAGCAGTGTTGCAAATACTTCACATATGTGAACTATTTAATTTTCCCATTAATGTTGGAAGTAAATTACTACCTTTGTCCCTGTTTGATAGATGAGGTTACTAAGCTAATAAACATTGGATACGTACTCAACAACGTTTACTAGGGCCTGTGCTCTTTTCCATTAAACCACACTGCTCATCTATAAAAGAATATTAACTGTTTTATTAGTTTGTGATGATGACATGAGACAGTAGGTGGTAATAGCAGTTCAACAGCACACTGTAAGCGCTCAACAGTAGGATTAGAGTGATAGATTCCAAGCATTTGTTGGTCATTGCATTCATTTTTACAACTTGGGTAGTGATACTAAAACTAGCAAAACTTATGAACAGCAAAAAAGAAAGATAGTTATTAATTTAAAGTAGTTAATAAGGAACTAAGTGAAATCAGTTACTTATTAGTAGAATGAAAACATTAAGTACAACTCAAGAGAATATAGTGGGTTTTTTTGGTAAAAACATTCTTTTATTGACAAACCATGTTCAGATGTATAAAAGCTGTATAATTATTAAGAACATCTTTTATTCACGTGAGTCTACATACTGTTTCCATTCAACAGTGTCACAAACACATCCTTAAAAGAAATAACACTGCAGTTATTCACATAGAATAAAGAGTATCATCCTTAGAAACTTTAATTAGCCTTTAGAAAGTTATTAAACACAGCACATATGCTTAATATGTTCTTTCACTGAAATAATGGTACTTGGATACAACAGAATTCTGACCTTGTTACAAAATATTTTATAGGTGTGACTTTTATAAAGTCACACCTATATATATAGTATATTCCATGCACCACAGTGTGTGAACATGTTTATTTACTTATACATATATACAGCTTACATTATTAGAAAAATCTTTGATTAATTTGCATTTTTAGTTTAATATTTGTATTTTCTCTATTTTTGGCTTTATTGAGGAATAATTGACACATATAATTGCATATATTTAACATACACAGTGTGATCATTTGATAGACATTTTCATTGTAAAATGTTTACCCACATCAAGGCTATGAAGACATTCATCATCACCTCATATAGTTAATTCTTTTTTTTGCAGTGAGATAGATGTTTAAAATCTACTCTCAGCAACTTTCAAGAAGATATGATGTTTAAATTTTTTTTGTTCATGTTTATTTATTTTGAGAGAGAGAGAGAGAGAGAGAGTGGGTGTGCAGGGGATAAGGGCATAGAGAGAGGGAGAGAAAGAATCTTAAGCAGGATCTGCCCTGTTTGTTCAGAGGTTGATTCAGGGCCTATCTCACAAACTGAGATTATGACCTGAGCCAAAAATCAAGAGTTGGACACTCAACCAGCTGAGCCACACAGGTGCCCCAAGGATATAGTGTTTTTGATGGACTGATGATTAGAATGTAAGGGATCACATTTCTTCTCCATTAACACTCACTGTTAAATCACATGCAGTTTATTTTTTTTTAAATTTTTTAACGTTTTTACTTATTTTCGAAAGACATAGAGACAGTGTGTGAGCAGGAGAAGGGTAGAGAGAAAGAGACACAGAATCCGAAGCAGGCTCCAAGCCCGATGTGGGGCTCGAACTCAGACCGTGAGATCATGACCTGAGCTGAAGTCAGCCGCTTAACCAACTGAGCCACCCAGCTGCCCCCACATGCAGTTTATACTTATACTCCCTCAAGAATATAAAATCTAGAATAATCACAGAGCATGGGGCAGATGTAGTATACATGTAGTATACATGATGGGTCCAAGGAACAGTGTCACCATTTTTACAGAGCTCAGTTCTTTGGGCACCTGAGTGGCTCAGTCAGTTGAGGGACCCACTTAGGCTCAGGTCATGATGTCGAAGTTCGTGGGTTGGAGCCCCACACTGAGCTCGCTGCTGTCATTGCAGAGCCCACTTCAGATTCTCTGTCCCTGTCTCTCTGTCCCTCCCCCACTTGTGTGTACGCACTCTCTCTCTCTCTCTCTAAAAATAAACATTAAAAAAAAAGTAACAAAACTTAGGTCTTAGTGGGATGTTGGCTTTTTTTTATCGAAGTTTATGTCCCCAACCTGGAAGTTATAAATTAACAGTATATAAATGTGCATTTAAAGGGAATGGTAACAAGTTCAGCATTAGCCAGGGCACATCTTCACCTGGGTTTAATATTATTGGGAACCAGTGAACCCCAAGTCTGGAGGTAGACACGACCTCTAGTGCTACAGATGAGGATGGCTCTTTATTCTCAAGTTCTTAAAAGTCTGTGGATGGATGCTCTGTAGGTGTTCTTTAGAGCTGTGTTGGAGACATGTGTCTCGAACTTTCATTTGTGTAGGAAGCATCTGGGGAGCATGTTTTGGAGCTTTGATTCACTTAGCCTGTGGTGGGAACTGAGCCCTTTGCATTTCAACCAAATTACCAGATAATGCTCATGTAGGTGGTGAGTAGATGATACCTCGAATAGCAAGGCTTTAAAGCCCAGATGATGCATTACTTAGATGAGTATCATATATCCTTAAGGAATTTTCCAGATCAGTCTTCTTTGACATTTGTGAGCCAGATCACTATTTTTTTTAATCTGTGTTGGTACGTGTTTTAAGCTCTCTCTTACATCCCAGGGAATATTTATTAATCATAATTTAGATCTGAAGTAATTTTTGTTTAAGTGGTTCCCAGTGCATACTGAGTCCACAGGTTCCCCAGCCAATCTAATGCATTAGATCTGGGGTTTGTTTTCCTTATTAAAAAAAAAAACCTTTCCTTAAGTCGTCTGTGATAAACACCATTGTTTTTTCTAGTATGGAATGACAGTACTTCAGTTTTGAAACATGAGGCCAAGATCATAACCTCATCAGAATGTATTTTAACTGGAATAAGACTTTCTTCATTGCCTGAGGGAAGATGCATTATTAGTGACATGTGCTTTTTTTCTGGATCCAGAAAAGATCATATAAAGCTGTGTTTCTACTGTATCTTTAAAATAAAATCAGCTTCATGTGAGCCAACTTTCTTTCACGATACTGTAGCAAGGAAAAATGTTAATTTAGCAACTTGTTCAATATTAAATCATAATTTTGGAGATTTGGATTTAATTTATCTTAAAATCAAATGAAATCCTTTGTGATGTGATACATGATTTGTAACAGTTTCAGGCGAAAAATATTGTAAGTTTTGAATTTTTGTTCAGTTTAAACCTGGTGCCTACATGAAATTTATTGAGGCCAAGAAACATAGACTGCACCGGGCTTGGAAATCTTTGCCTCGTGGTACCCAACATATAAGTGATTATAAAGAGGTACTGAGTTAATTTATTTTTAAAACTTTTGGCATGATAGGCATGAATTAAAATTTTCCATTTTTACCATTTTGAGTGTACAATTTTATGACATTAAATGCACTCACAGTGTTATGAAATCATCACCACTATCCATCTCCAGAACTTACTTAACTGTTTAAGATGCAATTTTTTCATTTAAATTCTTCTTTTCTAGAGTTGGTTACCCACGTTTAATTAAATGTACATATTTTAAATTTGAGATTACTTTTTAAATGGGAGAATTGAGTTCCATCTGTCTCAGGGCACTGAAAGAATTTGACTTTCAAAAATGATTCCTGTTTTGCTGTTGTTGTTCCTCATGACTTCCTTTTTATAGGAATATTTTCTTTAAACATATTGACAGTCAATTTGACAAGCTGTCACTTCTGGCAAATGCCACTTTTTCCCTGAGTAATTTCCTTCTTTCAGCAAATAGTATTAGTCACTATATCTTATTGTGTTGAATATCCCCTTTTAACACAGATAATGCAAAATGTTTTGACTAATAATTCTCAGAAAAAAATCATATTGAATAAAAAGTTAGAGGACCAAAGGCATTTACTCATAAAGAAACAAATTGTTTTTCCTTGATACGGACAGTGGTCAAACCAATAAAATAAATAGAAAATTAAACAAAATGAACAAATTTTCATCTGAAATGTGTGCTACCAGGAACATTGTGGGAATCTGAATTAATAGGCCCAATACTCTAATGCCGGTTAAACTTTTCAAGATAATTTACAGAGTAAGAAGATTAAAATCTTTGTTACATTACTTGTACAACTCTTTCAACTAGCTAAATGACTGATCACATCCTCCTCTCCATCTCCTGGCCTTGTAGGCTCTGTAAAGGAAAAGTGTCAGATGTTATGAAAGTGAAAACAGGGGCTGTTAACCTTTAATCACTGTTTTCAAGGAATTATGGATCAAGGAAAATTCTCTTAACTGAAAAACAGAGAATTGATGCTAAATAGATGTTTGCTAAGTAAAGATTTAAGGTTGAAGCATTCCTGGTAAAGGGGAAGTGGAGGCCTGATCAAAAGCCCTGAGTTGAGAAGGCAACAAAAGGAAAGGCTAGTAGGGCTGAAGCCTGGCTCAGGAAGGAGGGATTGGTCTTTACACAGGTTGGAGATCATGTAAAGCCTTGTAGGATGCTTTCAACGTTTTGGACCTCTAAGTACAATGGGAAGCCACTGAAATCTTTCAAGAAGGATATTAACATTTAAGATTTTTTTTTTTTATTATTTTTAGGGACACCTAGGTGGCTTAGTGGGTTAAGCCTCCAACTCTTAATTTTGGCTGTCATGATCTCACAGCTCCTGAGTTCGAGCCCCACATTGGGTTCTGCACTCAGGGTGTGGAACATCCTTGAGATTCTCTCTCTCCCTCTCTCTCTCTGCCCCTCTCCCACTCACGCTTTCTCTCTCTGTCTCTCTCTCTCTCTCTCTGTCTCTCTATCTCAGAATAAATAAATAAACTTATTTTTTTTTAATTTTAGAAAAGAAACTTTAGCTACTAAGTAGTGAATATGAGGCAATAATCTTCATGGGGATAGGGTTAGGCTATTCTTGCTTAAGTCAAGAATACTTATATCCTTTCTATTGGTGTAAATGAGATGAAAGTTACTACAGGAACATCACATGTATTTCAATAACTGAGGGAGTGATATACTTGCCTAAAGGGACATTAACAATACTTGAACAGCTGTTAATGTCTGTTGCCTTTAGGAAATTTATTTCATCAAACATACAGTGTTTCAACCCTTATTAACTTATTTCATAAGTCATTATATTCTGAATCTGATCCCTTCATTCAGTGCTACTTTGCTCTTTATGTGAGTATGTGAAACGCAACTGCTGTCTGTAGTCATAGTTTACAAATACAGAATTAAAAGTATTTATCTTATCTTTGAAAATTCTTCTTCCTATATAAAGTTAACATAATATTCTCAAGAAAGAACAATCAAAATTGTGTTTGAATTCTGGTTATGCCACTTCTCAGTCATTTGAGCTTGAGTAAGGTATTTATCCTTTCTGAACCTCACTTTAGTCATCTGGAAAAGGCAGTAATAACATGTACCTAGTAAAGTTGTTGATATAAAGCCATCTATGAAAAAGGCTAAGAAGAGTGACTGAACCATAGTAAGCCTTCACTAAGTGACAGATGCACAAATAATTCAAATGTACAACGGATGTTAAAAAAGGATACTGTAGCTTATAAATGTGCTTAAAGTGTAAAGCACAAATTATTTTTTAAATAAATGGTCATATGAGGGGGGCATCTGAGTGGCTCAGTTGGTTAAGTGTTCAATTTCAGCTCAGATCATGATCTCACAGTTCGTGGTTGGAGCCCTGTCAGGCTCTGTGCTGACAGCTTACAGCCTGGAGCCTGCTTTGGATTCTCTTTCTGTGTCTACCTCTCTCTCTGCCCCTCCTCCACTCACACTCTGTCTCTCAAAACACTAAACATTAAAAAAATTTTTTAGGGACGCCTGGGTGGCTCAGTTGGTTGAGCGTCCGACTACGGCTCAGGTCACAATCTCATAGTCCATGAGTTCGAGTCCCGCATCGGGCTCTGTGCTGACAGCTCAGAGTCTGGAGCCTGCTTCGGATTCTGTGTGTGTCTCTCTCTCTCCCTGCCCTTCCCCCACCCATGCTCTGTCTCTCTCTGTCTCAAAAATAAATAAACATTAAAAAAAAAGTTAAAATAAATTATCATATGAATATACTAGGGACAGAAATGCTTTTTAGATTTTGGACTCAAGAAAATATATTAAGTTTATAGTTCTCTTTGCTTGGGTAGCATATATTTGCATATGTGATCATTAAAATCTGTCTCTCTTACAATAATGAATTGCCAAGCAATAGATGTTTAAAGTATAGAGACTTAAAGTATAAAGAGATAAAAAAATATTTAATTCTAAGGCCTCATCTATTTGGAGATGTAGTGTGTCTGCACATGATCAAAGAACTCTTTTGCAGTCTCTTATCTGTGCACCTAATAGGGCTTTCATTTCTCTTTGAGTCAGCCCTTTAGAACTATTTGTTTATTTAGTTAGTTAGCTAGTTCTTTGTTTATATTCAGATATAATTAACACATTTTTAGTAGTTTCAGTATACAATCTAATGTGAATCAGCCTTTTCATAGAACTACTTTGTGAATAATTTGATCAGCTTCCTCAACACCTATATTTTAAAATGTAAATCATACTTGAATGGCATTAAGATATGGTACTCTGTTAAGGTGTAAAACCAGGTTTCTTCTATATAGTTGAGGGTTGATTTTGAGCATTTCATGTGACCTCTGTTCGTCCTCCTCATCTTTCTAGGATGCTTCAGTGATATGGTTATTTGCAGTGGAGCTACTCCTAATAAGGAAGTAAGACTATTGTTTCTTGGACATCATTCAGCCTGAAAAGCACTTTTTTTCTTACCCAGAGATATAAAGGTCTATAAAATCTTTTCTTCTGGCAGCAGCAGGAAAAAAAAAAAAAAAGTCCTACTTCACATGCAGCTTTTGTAGTTTTGGATATTGTTATTCTAGACTAAGAGTTCCCATTTTTGCTTCAAAACTTGTTATGCACAGAGCTGATAGGTAAGTGACGACCAAAGCACTTGATTTACTAATGTCTGACAGTCCTCCAGTATCTACCAGAATGTAAGACTTGTTTAACGATAGCTCAGTGAAAAGCAAACAAGCCTTCCTGAGCCTAAAATAAGGCCTTCTGCTGGCCTTCCCATTAACCGAAGGTAAATGGGCCAGCAGTGGCTTATGATGATCAAGCACAAATGGTGAATAGGCAGCTGTCATCCTTAGCAGTTTCTCCATGGTTTTTTTGATACTTGGAGGTATCATGTGTTTAAGGAAAAGAAATCCCCCAGCCTGGTTCTTATTTCAGAGAGGCTAACTCAGTTCAGTCATAACCCTTTCTTCCTGCATGTCATATTCTGACCAATAAGAATAGGGATGCTGCCTTATTGAGAGGAGCTGGTAAGAAGATGGGGGGAATGAGGCCAAGGTACTCTGCTTGAGCATGGGACTGAGACTAGAATGTGAAGAGAGGACCTGAAAGCTTCCTCTCTACACAACTCAAGGTTACGTGGATTCATCTTAGAAACAGAGGTAAGGGGGAAATTAATAGAACTGCAGTTTGTAAAGTCCATGGAGTTAAGACAGACTATAATTTAAAGAATGTGAATACCCACAGTTCTTTAATTTGAGTGTGCCACCATTTAAACCTTAGTTTTGAAGGAAATGACCATCACATTAGATGGGAGAGGTTAATTACAAAATGCAGCCTTAATTTCAAAATGTTAACGTAAATAAAAGGTGATTGTTAGAATTATAAGATATTGTAAGGTTTAACTAAAAGGTTTCTATATCCCTGGGGGTTTTTGCCCTTTTTATCACTCTTCTTCCCTTCTCTCTCTCCCTGACTCATTCCCCCCCACAATTTCTCACTAAAAACCACCTTGCTGTGGCCATTTAGTTCAAGGAAACCATGTATGCTAGGAACAAGCTAACACTGAACTCTAAAGTATCTAGAAGCAGGTTGGGGAAAAAAGGAAGGCCAGCTTTTTGGTTAAGTGAAAACATTATCCTGCCCACTCCTGGCAAAATGTTTTGCCGGAGGTATATGTGGATTCACCCTGTGGGTTTAATTCTTTTCAGTTAATCCTTTAGTCGACTTTATGAAGTCAAAACTAAAGACATGCTGCTGGCATTGTTGAAAAGAGATAACTGATCTGTGTGGAACCTGTGGGCATTTGATCCACTAACTGAAGAATCAAATGGGGCTCAACTAACACAAATGAACAGGTTTCCTAAGGCAAAAAAAAATGGTTGGGAGTGAACCAAGTGCTTACACTTGGGAGATTTTTATTTTATTATTATGTTAATTGATTTTCTGCATAGAAAACTTGCTTTATATTTGAATATAATGGTCAGTGTCTAAGAAGAAACAAGAAGTTGGTTTCTCGCCCCCTGCTTGACCTTTTCTCCCCCTTTATAATTCACCTGGGTGAGATTGTAATGTTACATAAGGGATATGTAGCATTTTTGTTCACAGATTGGTATATAGCCCAGGATATGTATAATTTCAAAAAAAATCTGTATTTAAGGAGCTTGTAAAAAATCTGTATTTATCATTAAAGATTTGTTAATTTAAATGTGCTTAGACTCTGATATATGAAAATAAGTCTCTTTCCATCTTAAGATTTCATTAGATGCAAATTGGGTTCAATTTTAAGTACTACTAGTGTATAAATAAAATGTGAAATCCCTCAATCTTTTGTGAAGGCATTTAACTTTCATTCCTTTATACTTCTTCCATCTTTGCATATATTTGTACTCCCTTGCATTTCTATAGGAATGCATTTGACTCTGCCTAAAATGTGGCCACTTAAACTTTTTTATATTCTTTTTCTATCTAGTGCAATCCTGTGTACATGACAAATATTCTGTACATATTTAATTTGTAAGCAAAACTGTGAAAGTCCTATGTGTTTTTAAGATGTGGGACCGAGGTAACTTTCTAGCCCTATAACAGAAGAAAAACACTCTGAGAAGCCAGGTATGTTGGGAGATCATTGTGTTCTTACCTAAGGAGATACTCTTTTGAGTAACTTACATGCCCTCACAACCTCAGGTTCTTGTACAAGTAGTTTGAAACCAGGTTGTTAAGTTTCATTTTCCCTGGTAGAGTGCAGACAATCCAAATCAATAATGTGATGTACACATTTCACAAAGCTAGTGCCAGACTTCAGCAGCAAAATGGTCATATGTCTCCAGTGGTGACAAACAGAGTACTTTTTATTTGGGCAATGTGGTCATGAAATGTGAAATTCCTGTGTTCATTTCTTCTTAAAAAGAAGCAGAATAGGAAGCTTCTGTCTTCAGCCTATAGCACATACCCTTGCCAATGCACAAAGAACTCACATAAAATCTTTTTTTTTTTTTTTGCTTAAATTTGAAATAATTGTCACTGTTGTCAATTACAGAATCGTACTTCTTTTACAAGGTATAATTCATGCTTGATTTACTTCAGAAATGGGTCATTTTTAATATTCCTTTGGAATGTTTAGAAATGAAGTTTGGCCACAAATCAATTACTTGAAACCATCTTAGCTCTTAGCTCCCTAAAGTTTTAGTAACACTGTCACTTGGATTAGTTTTTAAGAGTTGGAAAACCAGAGAAGACTTTAATCAAAGAATTAAAGTCCTTTCTTGAATGACTAAATTGATACCACTTAATACATATAAAAGAAGACTGCATTCTTGATTAACACTGATATCTGTGCTTGGCAACTTTATTCTAGCGTATTTTCCTAGAATTTAAATTCGTGATATTTGGAAAATATAAATTGTAATTAGACATTGAGATTACTTCTTGTGGTTATTGGATATATTTTTAAGTATTCCATGGTAATGTGACCCATAAAACTGTTAAGGTTGAGAGTAAATTTAATTTTACCTTCCATGGGAACATTTAGATTAGCAAAGGAGTAAAAATAACACATTGATCACATAGCATTATTTCCAACTTTCACTTTGATTTATATCATATCTGAATGCCAATGAATAAAAATCACACTATATTGTCAAAATTCATGGAATGGTACACTTAAGATTTGTACATTTGGTTGTGTGAAAAATTTGCACCTAAGAAAGAATAACATAAAAAAAGGAACTTTAGTTAATGATATGTTAGGCTAAAATATTTAAGGGTGAAGAGTACTGATGTCTGAAACTTCCACCTAAGTAAAATGTAGTGATGGATGGATAGAAGGATGACCAGATTGATGTACATAAATGTGATAAAGCAGGTCTATTAAAATGTTAATTATACAGACTATATGGTAGGTATATGGGTGTTTATAATTCTTCTAACATTTCTATATGTTTGAAAATTTTTATAATGTAAGAAAAGAGTGAATCAGGAAGACGTGGAAGGTACACGTGTGCACGCACGCGCGCACACACACACACACACAGGAGTATTATACAGCCATAATAATGGATGAAATTGTGTCATTTGGGACAGTATGGGTGGACCTAGAGGGTATAGGCTAAGTAAGATCAGTCAGAGAAAGACAAATGATCTATAATTTCATTCATAAATGGAATCTAAACAACAACAAATGAATAAAAAAGCAGAATCAGACCTATAAATACAGAGAACAAACTGATGGCTGCCAGGAAAAAGGTGGGTGGGGGTGGGGGTTTGGGCAAAATGGGTGAAGGAGAGTGAGAGACACAGGTTTCCAGTAATGGAAGGAATAAGTCATGGGAATAAAAGGCACAGCATAAGCAATAGTGATAGAACAGGGTAGATGGCCCAGTTGTGGTGAACATAGCATAACGAATAAACTTTTAGAATCACTATTTTGTATACCTGAAACTAGTGTAACATTGTGTGTCAACTATACTCAAAAAATGAGGCAAAAGCTTGAAACCTGCTTGAATTATAATTATCTAAAGATTATTAATACTGTACTGTACATATTCATGCTTCAGAGTTTCTTATGTTCACAAAAATCAATGGTTTTTGGTGTCTCAAAAGCATGTAATAATGACTTATTAAATTAAGTAGAAAAATAGAGCTTTTGTTGTTTGGAATTTAAGTTTAAGATACTGTGCAATATGTTAAAGTTTAAAGATGCATTGTTCTTTATTTTCCGTTGCTAATGGAGTCATTACCTACCACTTGTTACTGAACAATTTTCTTAATGCTTTAGCCATCCTTAACTATATTTGATACGATTTTCAATTGGAAAGCTGTAAACAACCAGTTTTGCCTTTAGATTCATAAGTAAATTTCCCATTGAATCATGAATAACCAATGTAAAGGTATAGTTAGTAAAATCTTGATATTCATTAGGTGACTTTAACTTTGTTGTTTGAAGATAGTAATTGGATTAAACTTCTAAATGGTATGGTCACTTTATAGCCACTATAGCATTAGGGAGGGATACTTTAAAAAGGTTATACAATAGTTCAGCAAGCAAAGTTAACATCTACCACTTTTCCTATCATTGGTCTTTGGGGCGAGATCTCTAGTTGAACCCGGTATCTTTTCCCAATGACTCATATATACAAGACTTCAGTTCATAGCTCCCTCACTGGAAACAACAAGAACAACAACAAAGCATAACTGTTTTTCTTTAAAATCCAGATAAAATGGTGTTAGACTGGAGGTCGACATTAGTCCCACTTGCTATGCCCACATTTCAGAAGCAGTCCTTGGCTGATCATTTGGCTTATGAAAGTTTTTTTAAATATAAGGACTCCATTTTAATAATTTTTAAAAAAGCTTACCCATGTTAACTTAAATTTTAATATCTGTTCATTGAGAGAGTTCATGAAACAATTCAATATCTCTTAAAATTAATTTGAATGTCACGAATTACAAAACTGGCTAACACATCTAATAAAGAGTATATGTGAACACAAATATTTGTGAACCATATTTTTTTTTCCTATCTACAAATGCTAAATGACATATGGCATTGTAGGAGTCATGCAGTTTTCCCAGAGGTTCCCAGAGACCCCGGACTTATAGATTGATAAACACAATTTTGGTGCTTTGCCTGTATAGGGACCTTTTCTAGAAAATTTCCAAAGAATGTATCTAAATATGGATCCTGGACAACAAAAGGGATCTTCTACATTTGTAAAGACAAGATTTATATGGCTCTCTTGTGAAACACCCTTTGGTAGGAAATAAGATACATGTTAGGAGTACAAAGATTTTAACAAGAACCTAAACACATAAATGGAAAAGTAAATTTCATGTGTACTATTGGAATATTTACCTGACGGAAATAGATTACTTTTAATTCGAAAAGAAGCAAAGACATGTGAAAACTTTCCAAGTCATTTCATTTTCTGATTTCCTTTATGCTGATATTACTTGGGTTTCTGTTACAACCAATATTACTGTAGAATACTTGTGCCATTTTGGCTTTTAATAGATCACCTGGGAGGAATTTTTTTTCATTCCATATGTACATTATAGAAACATTTACACAGTTGATATGAACAAAATGGGTAATTTGCAAGTCCACCAAATGATTTAATTTTGATTGCATTTCTAAGTGTTTCTATGGTGTAAAATTTCCATATGACTTAATAGCTGGAAGGAAGCATTAATGTTTAAATATTAATTTTCATACCAAAGTTAAAGCAGATTAATGCATTTGATTAATGGATTTGATATTTAAAATTCCCTAATGAGGATATAATTATATAAAGTAGTGTATTTATAATTTGGAGGGCTAGGTCATTCATGGTACAGGACAGTACTATCCACCAGATTCATCTCTTTTTGCCAAATATTTCTATATGAGTTCCTGATGCCACTTCTCAGCATGTGTCACTTTATAGTCTTAAGATGGATGAGGGAGTGGAGAATCAGGCTTTAGTGTGAATGTATAATTTATAATGTTAAAATTGCCATTCGTTGAAATTAGCATAATGCTGACAATCTTGCGAATCATCCGAGTATTTATGATCTTTCCTATATATACAGCCTTGTATAGTAATTAATTATGAAACCTACCAAAGTTTTAAAACAACCAAGCTAAACTTAAAGATCCATTGGAACTCTATTTTGCAGATCTTTGGATATTCAAACACTTTGCTTTCCACATAACTAGCAAATACCTAGTGGTGAATGAGATATGGATAGGTGATTCTGTAGCTTAATTGTTCAGTAAGGTAGCCATTAGCTACCTGAGGCTGTTTATATTTAAATGTAAGTTAATTGTAATTCATTGAAATAGAAAATACACTTCATCTGTCTCATTGGCCATTCACGTACTCAATAGCCCTATGTGCCTAGGGGCTACCTTATGGAAAGGCACAAAAAGACATTTCCATTACTATAGAAAGTTTTATTGAAAAACAGGGTTCTCAAGTGTTAGTGATTATCCCAGGATATCTCCATTTTTTTAAAAGGTTAAAGTTCTGAAAATACCATAACATTGTTCCGAGAGTTACAGAAGCTTTTTGGGATCTAGGTTATCTTCCAGAGCAATCAGTTTACTATTTTAGTTGTTGGTTTTCCTAAAAATAGTCAATTAATATTTTAATTTTTAAAATTTTTAAACCAAATGTGGATAATTGGTTTTAGTTTTTTTTTTTTAAATGTTTGTTTAATTTGAATGAGAGGGAGAGAGAGAGAGAGAGAAGGAATCAGGAAAAGGGCAGAGAGAGAGAGGGAGACACAGAATCCAAAGCAGGCTCCAGGCTCTGAGCTGTCTGCACAGAGCACAGTGCAGGACTTGAACTCGAGAACCATGAGATCATGATCTTAGCTGAAGTCAGACACTTAACTGACTGAGCCACCCGGGTGCCCCTCAGTTACCATGTTAAACAAGAGCACTCTTGATTGGCAATTATACGTGCAGGTACTGTATATTTATTATTGTTTAAAAGAAAAAAAGGTATTCCTCACATGGAGAAAACCTCCTGTAAGAGTCTCATTAAATTCACTGTTTTTCTCCTTACTTCCTAAACTGTGGTTTACAGCCTTGGTTGTAACAATCCATCTCAACACCTGCCTCAAGTAGCTAAATATCATTGATTTCATTTCATTCATACCTACAGAACTCACATGAGCACTCAACATCTCTAGGCATCCTATTCCATTTCTCTCCCCTATTTCCAAAATGATTTTTTCACCTTCTCTTCAAACAGCCCTCCCACAATGACCAACCTTGCTTCTTAATTCATTGAGAAAAAGTTAACATACCCAAGTTCCCTCATCCATGTACCTTCAAATCTACCAAGTCATCTCGTTCTAAATCTAATTATTATTATTTTTAATTATTAATGTGTGTTGTTGTTGTTGTTGTTGTTGTTGTGGGGAGAGAGAGAGAGAGACTGTGAGTGGGGAAGGGACAGAGAGAGAGAGTGGGAGACACAGAATCTGAAGAAGGCTCCAGGATCCGAGCTGTCAGCACAAAGTCCAATGCAAGACTCGCACTCATGGACAACAAGATCATGACCTGAGCCAAAGTCACATGCTGAACTGACGGAACTACCCAGGTGCCCTTTCTAAATCTAATTCTTGACATAATGGTTGACATTCATCTCTTCTTACTTCAGTCCAGCCTTTCCTCTTGGACTCTGGATTTCATTTCCTCTCACCTCATTCATGCATTTTCTCCTGAAGTTATTCCTGTCCTTTTTCAATCTCAATTTCTTGGTTTCTGAAACACATTTTGGTATCTACTAACATAATATATATATATATGTGTGTGTGTGTGTATATGTGTGTGTGTGTGTATATATATATATATATATATATATAAACTTTTTGGATCCATTTTTCTAAGTATTACTTTGGTTTCCTACTCTTCTTAGCACACTCAAACACCCACACACTTAAGTTTTTGTAAAATTATTGTGTTTTCTTATTTTGATTTTTTAATTTTAAAGAAAGAGTGCACCCAGGGAAAGGGGCAGAGGAAGAGGAAGAGAGAATCTTAAGTAAGTTCCATGCTCAGTACAGTGCCCAACATGGAGCTTAATTCCATGACTCTGGGATCATGACCTGAGCCCAAGTCAAGAGTTGGATACTCAACCAATAGAGCCACCCAAGTGCCCCAGTTAAATTATTGTTAAAGATGGGGCACAGGGTGCTGAATGGTGAGCCGTGGCTCAATAGCAGAACATAAGAGAAATTAAACTAGAGAAGTTTATTACTTAGGAGTGCTAGAGGAAGTAAGGGCATACCTTGAGGGTAGGTATTAAGGAAAGATTAAGGCTGAATGTAGACAGATCTAGAGTTGAGCCTGGAACATAGGCTTTAAATAGGGTCTGTGGGTAGAGTGCTTTGAGGTTCCTGGACTGGGGCCAGATTGGGCAGTTCAGACCAAAAGAGTCAGTTAGGTAAGTCCCAAGGGGGGGGTCTTGTTTAAGGGGAGCATGAGGGATACAGGGGCTGAGAGACAAGGGAGAGTGTTGATTACAATGGATGTTGAGCAAGTCATATCATGAACTCACATTTGATGATGATGCTGCAGATCCCTGTCTAGAGCATATGCTTGCCTGAAGAGTTGAGTGTCATTTTATGGTCCATGCAGGCGTTTTGGCCAAACAAAATGAATACCAAGGCAGCAATTCCATGGAGTAGTTTACCTAAATTTTTGATGCATGCACACACACAGACACACACTCTCTTGAAGGAATTATATATAGTTTATATTGCAGTTATTTACCTCATAGTTTCTCTTTAATATAGTTCATTAAGTCTACCTTCCTCTCAAGGACAGTTTCGTTGCCTGCCTGCTTCCTTGCTTTCTTCCTCTCCATTGCTTGTTGTTCCTTCTTTACCTTCTAAGGTCACCTGACCATTTTATTGCCAATTCAAATGGTCATGTCTCTGTTCTTCCTGTACTTGATCTCTCAGTAGAATTTGGTACAAGTGACCATTCGATCCTTTTGGAAAAATTTTATTTTGTCTTAAATTGCATAAAATCTTTCTAGTTTTTCCTCTTCTGAGTCTCTTTTTCTCATCATTTCTTCACCTTAAAATGTTAGCTTGGGTCCTAGTTTAATAAGTTTTCTAGGTTAAGTCATCCAATCTAATGGCTTTAAAAGACAACTCCATGCAAATCCTCTTCAAAATTTTTTATGATTCATTCTATCTTGCCTCTTGAACTTGAAGTTTATTTCTTAAATAGTGCTACTTCATAAACCCACCAGGGCCTATATCTGATATGAATCTCAAACCTTACATGATCTAAGCGCACAGCTCGATTTTACCCAATAGCCCTCTCGAAATAAATAACAAACAAACCTACTTAATGTGCTCCTTTTCCAGGTTCCCCAACTCATTATGGCAAAATTATGGTCTAGGGGCTAATGTCAAATTTATATATACTTTTATAAACTGACATTTAATCTGTCAGTCAGTCCCGTCTCTTCTACCTCACATATCCCAAGTCTCTCCCCTTCTCCATTTCTTCATGATCAGTACTTTATTTCCCCCTTGTTTCTTACCTAGAGTATTATAGTTGCTTCCCATAAAGTCTTTCTACTTTTGTAGAATTTTACACTTGACACAGATGTAGGGTTTTGTAGAAATCTACCATTAAATTTCTCTTCTCCTCCCTACAGATGAAATCATCTTTGTATAGAACAGGTAATAATACTCTAAAGACTTCCCATCACTCTAAGATAAGTATCTGAACTCTTGTACCTGGCATACAAAATTCTTCCTTATCTGGCCTTTGCCTAGCTCTTTACCTCACATAATTATGTTTTCCAATTCGTTGTAGCCTTAGGCCAAGCTTTCTTTTCCTTGGAGTCTTTCTGCACCGGGTATTCACCTGCTCGAAATGTTCCTACTCCACGTATTTTTAATGTGGGTTTCCTTTTGTTTTTCAGTTTTTAGATTAAGGGTAGTTTCTCAAAAATTAGTTTGCTGACCAAATTAAAGTAGCTGCTATTCACTCTGAATTGCTTCAATTTATGATAGTTGTTGGTAGGGAATTTACACCCTGTAAAATCTTTCTTATTTTACCTCTTTACAGGTTTATTATTTATGTTCATCTGTAAAAATAATCTCCACTCTCTCCCCAGTGTCTAGAGCTTTGCCTGTCTCAGAATTTTAAATTCTTTGAATAAATGAATGTCCGAAGCATGAAATCAATATAAGCTGCACTATTGGTCTTAAAGTGCCAGATGATAGCTAACTTGGAGACTCTGAGGCCCCCAAAGATCCTCATTCTGATTGACATTTTACAGACTCACACACTGATGATCAGAAAATTTTATATTAGGACCCAAATGTAGTTGTTTCCATTATACCACCTCCCTCTCCTCTTCATCCTTTACTGCAGTCACCATGGCAGTAACAAATTTCTGGAAACAGAATTATAACACATCCCACTTGGTGTATGTGACTGTTCTGAGAAACATGTATCATAAGGCAACCAGACAGCCTGATGATTATTTAGTAGCTGTCTTTCTTCATTGAACAGCAGTGAATAATACCTTAGATCTCTGGCACCAAGAAAAAACAGAACCCATTCAGAATTTAAGCCCTAGGAATGATTTTTACATTTGCTGATATACACATGTTTGCTTTTGAAGCTTGTCTGGTTCATATGATTTCTATGTGTTTGTTTCAAAATAGATAGTAAATCATTTTTATGGTCAATACGAAGAATTTGTAGAACAATCCTGTACTAATATTGTGTATTGTTCGAAGAGGACTTCTTCCATCCTAACTTCATAGTCTTTTCTTCTGTGTTTCAGTGCAACAAAATGGAAATAAGGAGGAGTACTTTGGTTTAATTTGTTTTCGTTCATCTTAATCTCTATCCAGAGGGGGAAAAAAAACAGGAAGTACTTTTTTTAAGGAACAATGTTAATTTGTATTCTTGAGGTGGTATCTTATCAAAAGCTTAAATAAGGAAGGTGAGTCAGTATTGTGTGGATGGCTTAGCTCCACGCTAGGCCATCTGTCCATTTACCAGTTATTTTCCATAGATCATGGAAATTGTCTAGAAGGCTAAGTTCTTATAAGCTTCTACCCATATTATTATGTTGACAGTGACTCTAATACACAGCCCCCTACCTAAATGTGAGTTGTAGACACAACTGCCAGCAGTTAAAAAAGAAATAAAAGGAAGTAAGCACTTGTAAAAAGTATTTGTCAAGAAAGAGAGAAGTATTTAGTCTGAATAAATATATCTTTGCTTTTTATAAAGTAATGAGACTGATTTTGTTGTGTGACTTATAGTGTTGCTTTTTACACTGTATACATTCAGTATATAGTGGTACTTTGACTTAAGCATTACATCAATAGTTTAGTCTTTGCTTTTTTCCTGGGTGGAATGGGTTAAATGGGTGATGGATATTAGGGAGGGCATTTGTTGTGATAAGCCCTGGGTGTTGTAGATAAGTGTCGAATCACTAAATTCCATGCCCGAAACTAATATTACACTGCATGTTAACTAACTGGAATTTAAATAAAAACTTGAAAAATGTTTTTAAAAAGTCAAAATCAGCTTTAACTCCTACTAAGAAATTAATTTCTAAGTGTAAGAAAAATAATGAAAACTCGTGAATGTATATTAAAAACTTGACTATGAATTTCTTCTGCCGAAAGATGTTTGGGTTTACAGGGAAATACCATTTAGAAGCTGTGCTGTAACATTGGATATTTTGGTAGGTGAGGTTTTTTGAAAGTATTTATGCAAATAAATGAGTGATAGCGTATAGGAATTGTAATTTTTTTAGATTAATTGTTTAAACTTGGCTAGTGTAAAAGCAATTAAAGAAATGACTTGCATTATTACTCCATCATTTTTTTTTAACACTGTTTCTTTTACAGTTCATTCTAACCAAGCCTCAGAACCTTGGGCATTTTATTTCACTTCTCCTGTCATCATGGTGGAGACTTGTTTTGTCAGAGAGTTTGAAAATTGAGCTCTTTTTGTGCGTAAGAATAAAACTATGGGGAAAATTTTCCATTCAAAGAAGCAATAAGTGCTATGTTCAAAAATATTTAGAATTTAAAATACTTTTTAAAATCAGTTTTTGGGGTTTATTATGAACATAGTTCCTATTAGGTATAAATTATTTACTTTTAAATTATGAAAATAGTTTTCTCCACATCACATTATTAAAATTATTAAATAAAAAATAGATCTTTTAAGTAATATTTCAATAGCTATTAGAAGAATTTAACCACACTGTTTTGTTAGTTATAATTAGTTAGCCAATGTATAAATTATTAAATTGAACTTGGAAATTTTATTGGGAAAAGTATTTGGTTAATTGAAAATAATAAAAATGTAATTAAATTGTTATTCAATATTTAATATTTAATTGCCTATCAAAATAAATAATAGCCACTCAAACTTATATTTCAAAAAATGTTATCAGTTTATATTTAATATACAGTTGGATTTGCATATGTGAGGAAATTATACCTAGAGAGAGAGAGACTTCATGAAAATATTTAATACTTTTCTTTTAAATAGTAGTTTTTATAATATATTTTCACATAGAGAGAACCTAAGTCCTATTTTCATGCAGTGGATACACAAATTGAGTAAGAAGTTATAATGAAATATATAACTTACATATTTTTTATTTGTATTCATCATATTAAATTCATTATAGTGTTTGGTTCTTATTTGCAAATAGTTTTCTTCAAGGACTCCTTCCCATTTCAGTTCTGAAGAATCCCTTATCTTTAAAGTAATATATCTGACAATGTCCTCATACTTTAATACAGAAAATTTTGTAATTTAAGAATGTTCTGATCCTTGCTATTCTGCTGAAAAGAACTGTGTGCTTCTGTGTCTTCACTGATATGGATAAATACATCTTCAAATTCAAGTGCTAGTGTTTTGGAGAAGTAATATTTCGCTTTTGTTCTGTGTGCTCTTCAGTGTTAGTAATAAATAAACAATTAACCTAAATATAAAGACAGTGTAGTGAAAGGAAAATGTCTTCATGAGTCCCTGGAGAAAGAGCTGTTTAGACTTATGTTTCTGACTTTTCCACAGAGTATATAACTTTACAGTTTCTTACAATTGAGCTTATTTGTGACGCGAACAGATAAAGTAGAAAAAAAAATAATCATTAAGAAAAAAACAATGGGAAAGAGTTAAAAGGGGAAATTTAGCCCCAGAATAACAGCATACATAATTGGATTATTAGGATATTTAAAGTATTCTATATGGACATTTTTATTTTCAAAGTGCTAAGATCTCTTAAATTCTAAAGGTAGTGCTGCCAATCTTTCTTACGTAATTCTACTCCTTAACTTTTACTCATAAATGCTTGGTTCAGAAACTCCTTTTTGCTCATACACTTAAACCATAGGCCCTTTTCATGATTTATTGGATAAATTAATTCAGAGAGTCAGTTGGTTAATTTCAAGAATGGTATTTCTTTATTTTTCATGAGCTAGCACCTTTTCTTTAAATGTGTATTAATCACGTGCCAATAACTTCCTCATGTATTAGATCAAGGACTTGGTAGAACTGTCAGTGGATTTTCAGCTTGTATTTATACACTGTAATTTTCACTGGTTTGTTTTCAGAGTCCCAGACCTCTTACTATATAGGTAGAGCTTGGAGAGCCAAGCTTTTGGGGTTTCTTCACTGAAGTTTATTTCCTGTTAAGGCTTAATGGCCACCATGGTATCTATCTGAATGTTCAGTTTTCTGAAACCATGTAGTGGCAGTGTTAGTGCCTTCTGCGAGCATTATGACTCTGTTAATGAACATGGCTGGTAATCAGTAAGTAGGTTTATTTTCTTCCATCATTTAAAGAGAATTCTACAGAAAAATAGATTTCACAGAGTGAAATCTTGTTAAGTATATACAAGTCACTATCATAACCGCTTTGAAAAATTAATCTCCTTGATATTCTGAACATAATACATTACCTAATATCTAAAACTGTTCATGAAATCTTAGTCTGCTTTGTTGTTATGGACATTTTTCTTCCTTGGCATTAAAAAAACTTTTTCTGGTAAAAATATATTTTACATGCCATACATTTCAGTCACTTGAAGTGTATATTCACAGTTGTATAACTATCACCATAATCACTTTTATAATATTTTTATCACCACAGAAAGAAACACTGTATCTATTAAAAGTTCACCCTCCATTCTGCCCCCAACAGCCCCCATTCCTAGGCAACTACTAATCTTTGTCTCTATATTTGCCTATTCTGCCCATTATCTATAAATGGTATCATGATAAGTGATGTGAGTGACTTTTTCCAGCACAGTGTTTTTGAAGTTCATCCATGTTGAAGCATGTATCAATACTTCACTCTGTTTCATTGGTGAGTAATATTCCTCTGAATGGATATACCACTTTTATTAGTTTACCAAAGGATTTTAATTTGGGTTGTTTTTGTACTTTCTGACAATTGTAATGTTGCTATGAACAGTCATTTACAATTTTTTGTGTGGATGTATGTTTTCATTTATCTTGAATATACACCTAGGAGTAGAATTTCTTAGTCATATAATAACTCTATATTTAACTTTCTTAAGAACCATCAAAATATTCCAAAATGGTTGTATTATTTTACTTGCCACAGTGTTATGTATGAGGATTCCAATTTTTCTACCTTCTTTGCCAGCCCTTATTACCTGTTTTTTTTTTATTGTAGCTATATAGTGGATTTGAAGTGATATCTATCTCATTGTGGTTTTCCTATGCATTTCTCTGATGCCTAATGATGTTTAACATTATTTCATGTGTTTATTGACCATTTGTAAATTTTCTTATATGTATATTCTTTTGCTTTGCACATTATTAAATTGGGTTGCCCTTTTATCATTAATTTGTATATATTCTTTTTATAATCTTTATAAAAGCCCCTTATATGTATGATTGGAAAGTTTTTTCACCAGTTCTATGGGTTGTCTTTGCATTTTATTAATGATGTCCTTTGAAGCAAAAAAGTTTTAAATTTTGATCGAATATAATTTATTGATATTTTATTGCTTGTAATTTTAGTGTAATATGAAATAAGAGTAAATTGTCTAATACAAATAATATTTACTACTATATTTTTGAAGTTTTCTTTTAATTTTAGCTTTTAAATTTAACTCCGTCATCCATTTTGAGTTAAATTTTGTGTATGATGATAGGTTCATTTTTCTGACTGTGGATATCCAGTTGTCTCAGTACCATTTGTTATAAAATCTATTCTTTCCCACTTTCAACTGCCTGATACCTTTGTTCAAAAATTAATTGACCACAAATCTTAGGGTTTATTTCTGGATTCTCACTTCTAATTATTGATCTGTATGCCTTTGCTTATGTCCTTATCACACTGTTTTAATTAGTATACTTTTAAAAATTGGATAGTGTGAGTTTTTAAATCTCTTTTTTTTCAGTATTGTTCTCACTATGCAGGTTTCATTTCAATTCCATACTAATTTTACATTCATTTTTTCAATTTTTATTGAAAAAAAGGCCATTGGAATTTTGATACGGATTTCATTGAATCCGTAGAACAGTTTTGGGAGTATTATCATCTTATCAGTATTAAGTCTTCTCATATATGAACATAGAATGTTTTTTCATTTATTTAGTTCTTTAATTTCTTCACAGGTTTTCAGCTTGTCCTAAATCATGGTAGTTTATATCATTCTAGATATTTTTATTACATAATTTATTTAATTTATTGGCAGACTAGTGTTCATAGTATTCCTTATAATCCTTTTTAATTTTTTAAAGATCAGTAGTAAGGAATGAAAGCCCTCCTTCATTCCTGATTTTTGTGCTTTGAGTTTGTTTGATCTCAGAAGCCAAAATATCATCCTTCCTTGCTTGCTTGACCTATTTTTGATTGCTTAATATTTTTAATGCTAATTACGTGATGAAGGATAAACTTATAATAAAACAAGTGGAGACTATTTCCCCATATGCTCTGATAACCAGATTATTGGGGATAGTGATCATTATCTATAATGTACATGTGCAAATAAGTGAACTTTCTCTTCTCAACCCTTTTATTTAATTTCATCATATAACTATAATGTTTTATATATGTGATACATCTAACACACGTGTATATGTTATATATATGTATGATATGTATAATATATTATACATACATATTATATTAATTATATTATGTATTATATAGTATATCATATTATATAATGTAATACATATATATATATATATATATATCACTTTTTACTACTTGTACCAACTATTTTCCACGTGCCAACTGTAGTTTTTTTTCTGCTATATTTGAGTTTCATGTCTCTCACTGAAAATTTTTTGTTTTCCAAAGTGGAAATTTGCATTAAAGGCCAACAGAGAGGAAAGTGGACAATCAACCTATACTACCAAGTTAAGAGAACAATTTCAGGATAATGGGTTGCCTCTCTGACCCTATCTTACTACTCTTTCTGTAGCTATTTTTGTTTTAACCACACTGACTTCCTTACACTTTCTTGACTTCAAGCACCCTCTTATTTCAAGGCTCATTTTGTAAGGCTCATTCTTCTGCCTGGAATATTCTTCCATAGATATCCATGTGCTTTCTAAATCATCTATGTGAAGTTTTTGTTCAAAAGTCACAGTGAAGAAAAACCATACCACCTTATTTAAAATTGCAATGTTCCCTCCCAATACAAAGGACACATTATATCATGCCCATAGTTTATTTTTTCCTTAGTATTTTATCACTTTCTAGCATATTGTATACTTTATTTATTAGTTTTTTTGAGTCTTTCCCAGGCTTCTAGAATATACGTTGTATGAGAGCAGAGATGTTTCAGTGTGTTTCCTCTGCAATAAAAGTAGTGTCAGAAACATTTTATTCCCTGAATATCTTTTAATATAAGATGAGTAAATAAATAATCTAGGTGTTTAACCTGTTCAGAAGCTACAAACAGAACTCTTAGAATAATATGCCATCTTAAGATTGAACAGAAAGTCTCAAAGAGCTCTTATTCTTTAACAGCTATGAGGATGCATTGGTAAGTTAAAAATAAACTCTTCTGCATGACAATTTGACCTAGAAACCCAGATTGCCCTGGAAACTTGATAAAGATACTATGCCAAGTATACCAGAAGACAACATTGTCTATATTAAAAATGATCAATGGTTGGTAAATTTTATGTACTGGTAGAACTTTAGATGACTTTGGGGATAGCTGTAGCTTTGGGCTTTTCTGAGTTTTTTGACTTTCAAAACTAGCTGCTCTGCCATGGAGCAGTTCCAGGAGATACTGGCTCTTATATGGCATGAGACTTTTGAGTCAGGGAGACTCCCACACCTGGATAGTATGGACATTGGCTTTCTTTTGGAGAGTCACAGAGAATACCTCATGGATGATTGTATGGATTCTGGCCCGTGGACTTTGGAAGAGGCTTTTACTGGAAGAGAATGCTTAATGCTGCTCCGGCTAGCCTGCTATCCTCCCGTGTTACATTCTTCTAAATGAATTTGAGACCAAGTATGAGCTTGGAGGTCTTATATGTTTGACAGTTCTAGAGAGCCTAACATGCAGGTTGGGTTTGTTTTCAGACATAGAAGCAGGATATAAGAGTTGGAACTGCTTGGCATTTGTCTGCTAGGAAGTGCTTCTCACATACACTTGCCCAGTATGTTTATAATTAGCCAAATATAGGTCACCTGCATTGAATTACTATGAACTATTTGAGTTACTGTGAGAAAATCCCTTAACCATTGAACCACAGCCTCTTCGATTATAAAAATGATAATATTGTAATTGATACTCTCTATGGTTTGTGCCTAATTGAGCATTCTGTAACTTCTTTAATATTGTTCACACTGTATTTTGATATTTTCTTACATAGTAGAAGACATGAGGTGTTTTGGATGATTTCCTCTGGAAAAAAATAGTGTAGAGAACATTCACAGGCTTGCAAACTAGATAACAGACTACTCTATGATCATCATAACTGTAACAATATATGTTGGAAATGCCTGTTTTGTATGTTGCTGAATATAGTGTAATAATGTAATAACTGTGTGTGTGTGTGCGTGTGTGTGCGTGCGCGCGCGCCCCTGCATGTGTGTGCAGGTGCCTGCCTGCACAGGCAATATGTATCATATTATGGCAGTACTTTTGATTGAAAGACAGGAGAACTTAGGTAAGAAACACTGGTTTAGACTTTGGCTATGCTGTAAGATTTGTGTATGAAAATGAGTGATACACAGTTAATTTTTTAGAACTTTAGTTTTTTTCCCTTCACAATAAAAAGTTTGCATCATATTAATTCAGTTTCTTTTAAGTTACACAATCATGTGATTGATGACATCATATTCTTCACATGAGTGTATGCTGCTTTGACTATTTAGAACATAAAAACACATAAAATGATAGTCTTAATATAAATTTGCAGAGAATTTGCCAAATTAAGTTTTTCAGACATTTCTTCACCAAAGCTCTGTCTCTGACAAACATCGTTTTATAGTGTTTTTCTTTTATTATTGACTCTAACACTATTAATCTTTGCACCATTGTCTGACCTTGTCATTATGCTATATCCTGTGTGAGGATGATGATAAATTTTGTCAATAAGAAATATATTGACAATTTCCAGTTTGCTTTTTTATCATTTATTATCATGCCGTTGAAAATACATTTATGTATATATCTACATAAAAATTTACTCTGTGAAAACAGTAAATAACTATTGGCTCTTTGTGTTGCTGCTTCTATTGAGTAATTACTCTTAGTTCTTTTGTCACACCAAAGAGCACAGGAACCTGTATTACATGCTGAACTTCCCCAAATGTTATTTGTCATGATGTATAGCTATGTCACATCTAGACATAAGGTAAAAATCCATTAGTTTGCCTAGTTTTTAGTTTGTGAAACTGAGTGGATTTTACTCTCCTGCCCACTTGAGTATGGAAACTACCATAAGGTAGAAAATGAAAATGATCTAAGGACACAGTGTGGATAATGTGTCTGCCACAATGGGTAATATTGGTAGTTGCTCTCCCAAAACCTGAAAAATTAGTGACAGAGGCAGGAAGAGGAGAGAAAGAATTTCTTCCATTTGTACAATCTTTTTCAGTGTTCATATGCTATCCTGCACTCTGGAATAAACTCACACAAGTTTCTTAGGCTACAGAGGGCATAAGCGTATTTCATGGATTTTAGAATGCACTTCTTTACATTTAAAGATCTCATAAATGTAGAAATACTTTATTTTACAGTAAATTAGCAGTGCTTTTCTTGCTTCCTTGAACATAAAATAACATCGAATCTTGTCGTCAGAGAAATTTACTATGTCACGAAGGCAAATTTCGACATGCAGTGACAGACCTCCAATTCCATGGTGCTATATCCCAGACTTATCACATAGCGATATGGTGCTCACAGTCCCACTGATGAATCAACATGTAAAAATTGAGGTTTGACTCTACACGTATGTGCATTTTTGCTTGTGTCTTCCTCTTTAAAGAAGGTGCAACTTTGCAGCATGAATTCAACATGCATGGTAAAAAGTCACTTTAAAGCAATCTTTTCATATTTAATATGTGCAAACAGAAATAATAGAAAAAGATAAATATGCTCACCAAATGCAAAGAAAATTACATTTATATAAATACCTCTTATTACCTTCTCCTCAGCTCTGCAGAAAATATGAAACCAGTTGGAATGTTCATTTTGTGTGGCTCTCAAGGTACTATTCTCATAAGGGTAAAATGAGAAACAGTAAATTATTGTGAAGTTTAGTAATAAGAGCAAAGAAGGCATATATCTATGAGACTAAAAATACTGAGTAGCATTTGGCCAAAGGATTTGAAACTCATTTGAATTGATTTCTTTTAACTGCTGAAATAAAAATGCTTTATTGTTTAAAACCTATTTCTAAGTGTTTTTTCCTCTTTTTGCCATTCTCTTAAGAAGTGTTCCTTTCTTATCAACAGTTTGGAATATGGTCTTCTTATCTCATAAAACTGTCGGCACACTGTGATATCAGAGATGGTTTCCTTTTTAGAAGTTTTAGAAGATGTCATTATGTGTCCTTCTAGACAAATAAGATGTGGTTGACTTAAATGTTTTAGAAATCTCTAAGGAAAGAAATAACCTGTTGATTTTATTATGCCCTGCTTGGGGAAATGGAAAATCACAGCCAAGATAATGCTGTCTCTGCCAGTCACATTTGATTGTGTGGTGTGCTTGCCTTTGGCCCTTACTCTGCCATTTGGAGGAGCAGATAAATATCAGATAAATCCTACATGCTACTTTTGGGATGTGTCTGCCGGTGATGGAAACATTGGGTAATCAGTGTACTCGAGATTTTTCATAAATGCCTTAATTTATGAATGGGTAACTGAGTTGAGCCTGAGTGCGAACTGCTTTTTCCCTACTCAGAAAAAGATAAGCCACTATAATTTTACTTTTGGTTTTTTTCTTTATATTATTTCATAATATTTATGGTACTGACAGAAGCAGATATTTAAAGTATTAATAGTTTGACTAGCTTAAAATAGGAAGAATATTTGGAATACCACTTAGATGTGAAATAAAGCATCAGTGAACTTCATCTCCCAATAAGCAGTCTTAGATGTATGCTGTCTTAATAATCAACAAATATGCATAAATGTACAGGGCACTTTGTAATGTTTTGGGGAATAGTCAGCATTTTCAAAGGGTAGAGGTAGATGTTTTGTTTTTGACGTATCATTCTTGTTAAAAACTCCTTACCAGATGACTACTTAGATTTAGATGAAACTGGGGGATTTTTAAGAAATTTATGAGGCAGGATACCCTTAGGAATCTTCTAACATTACATTTTGGTACCACGTTTTGGGCACTTCAGTCTAATCTAGCTGCATTTCATTAGGCTTCCATCAAATGGACCATAGAAGAGACCTATGCTCTGTAGTGATCAAACACATCTGTACCTCAACATCAGCACCATTTAAAGAAGGGACAGAAATGACTAAAACACTTAGGGAAGATACCTTAAAATTTTTAAAGTAAAAGCTTACTAATGTTTTCTACAGGAAACCATATTATTTAATTTAGCACCATTCAGCCCTCACATGTATGTATGTGTATGTATGTATATATATATGTATATATCTCACTTGCTTTCTCCTCATCCTTAAGAGAGTGATTCTATTATTTGCATAGAATTCCTTTTATCTCTAGTAGATTATAAATTCCTTAGGGAAATCCATGCTTTATAAAGCTTTAGTTTGTAGAGAGTAACTCTTCTATAAACTTACAAAGAATAGGTCTTTAACAAATCTAATTAAATAAGAATACTACTGACATCTCTTCCCATTGTCTGAGAGATTAAATACTTGAGTCTGCAAAATTTGAAGGACCGTCATGTAGAAAAGGAGAAAAATATTATAAAGACACAGAGTAAAATAGGAACAGAGCATGGGGAAGAGGATAAGATGCCAGATGAGGATTTCTTATGTGGAGATGAAATATAGTACGCTCAAAGCCTTAATGAATTGCCAGGGGAAATACTGGCCTGCTCTTTATTAGCAGTGTTAAATATGTCCAGACCAGTATTTCAGAGGAATTGTCTAGAAAGAATTTAATTTAATTGAAGGCTGGTTGACTTGCCCTTTTGTTTTCTTTATCCTTGATACATAATTATAAAGAAAAGAAATAGAACAAAATATATTTCTTAGATATCTGTGAAATAAATATTGTAAACTGAAATGCATATATAGAGAATATGTATAACAGTTTATTCCAGGTAATTTTATTAGTAGTTAAAACTTCAACAGTTTTTGTGCACCTGGGTGGCTCAGTCAGTTGAATGGTCGACTGGATTTTGGCTCAGGTCACAAGGCAGGGTTGTGGGATCAAGCCCCACGTTGGGCTCAATACTGAGCATGGAACCTGATTAAAATTCTCTCTCTCCCTCTCCCCCTCTTCCTTGCTTGCTCTCTCTCCCTCTCTAAAAACAAAAACAAAAACAAAACCGTAACAGTTGGGAAGATCTTGAAAATGCACAAATAAAGTGTCGCCGAAGCCCCTTTTTAAGTTTTCACAAGCAGCCCCCTCAGTCATTGGCTGTCTGCTGACTAATTTCACATGAAATTCCATTATGTCTGGTTATCTGTTTTCTTATGTCTGAATAAACAAAAAAATGACCATAGTAAAGTTCCCCTAGTGGGAACTGGGCCATATAAGAGCAATATGAAACATTAGATAGGAAAACAATATTCATAATTAAAGAGAACCAAAGTTTTATAATGACTTGGAGGCATCTCATGAGAGAGGAACTCATTCAGTGTGGATGAAGAATTAAGAATAAAGGGGTAAAAGGTGAAAGAAGCACAGATTTCCATTGAATATAAGACCCTAGTAACATTTATGTTTTCTGAAAATGGATTTTTTTCTGACATGGTTTCCTCTTATCAGATATTTTTATTTGCAAAATGAAAAACTATGTAATGAAAACATGTAACAGAGGATCTGATGAGACCATAGAAAAAGTGACCTGTAAATTCCTGTGATGTTCAGTGTCATTAACAAAAAGTTAATTGAACATTGTATACTGTTTTAGAAAGGATAGATGTGAGTAAAACACTTAAGAAAGCTATTTTAACATTTGTTTTCCCCTTTACTTATGCAGCCTTGCTAAAATGTACTTCTATAGATCACTACATTGTCTTATGGTTGCACATGCATAAGATCGGACTTTGTATTCTGGCATTGACTTAAAAGTTAAAAATGGAAGAAGTACCTTTTGTTTCTTAGCCAGTTGAATCTGTTTCTCTCTGTATTGCTCATATACATTACATGACATCTAACTGATAGTGAAAAGATTGATAATTAGAATCATTTTTTTAAAAAACTCATTACAGCAAATAGAAGCTTTGTCAAAAGAAGTTTCATATGATTGGAACTGAGACTTTGGCAGGGGAATGGTATACAGAAATAAGATTAAGGTGGGGTCAGCTAAAGAAATAGTATGAGTGTCGCTTTGATGAATTTGAATTTGGTAGTGAGCATTATAAGCTATTGTTCAGGACAGTAAAGTGCAAAAAGTGAGATTAATCTGTCACTAACATACAGTAGCTATTGAAAGGATAGAGGTAATCGTGGAAGTGATGTTCAGGGCTAAGAAGGCAGTGATACTGTCCTAACCCTTGCAGTTAGAGGCGTTACAGAGGAAGACCTGGCATAATTTCATGATTTACTACACTGAGAGGTGGAGTAAGACAGTCAATTGGGAGATGGAGGATAAGTTTTTCTCTTAGTAAGATTTCATCAGCCTCTAAATAGGATGTCATGTTATTTCAAAATTCTCATCATTATATTAATGATAGATTGTCTAGAGTTACCAAACATATTAGTAGGCACATAAATTATTGGCACTAGGTTCTAATAGAAGACAACAATGAATCCACTGGATATAATTAATGTACCCGATGAAAAAGGACCTATTATAAAGGACAAGTGAAATGCATTCAGTACTTGAGTTTGAATTCCACAAACTGTTTTAAGGCTGATTCTTCTCCCCAGTTCAATTTGGCCCCATTGACCATTACTTTTATTTCTTTAATTTCTTTACTAAATTTGTTTATCCATTCCTCTCAAAATACTTTTGTAAATCAGAGAAGTCGGACAAGTCATCTGGTCTTTGAGCTCACATCCTCCTTAGTTGTTGGGAAGGTAAAACTAACTCAGGGACATATTTTATAAATATAAGTTGATTTAGTTATTTTTATTTTTTTTAAGTTTTTAAAAAAAGTTTATTTACTTTGAAAGACAGAAAGAGAGAGCAACCATGAGCTGGGGAGTGGGGCAGAGGGACAGAATCTTAAGCAGGCTCCACTCGACACAGAGCCCTACACAGGTCTCAATCCCACAACTCTGGGATCATGACCTGAGCCAAAATCATGAGTCGGACAATTAACCTACTAAGCCACCCAGGCACCCATAGTTGTTTTTATTTTTAATTATGGAAGCAGAAGCTCAAAATTATAATAATGTATAAATAGATTGTTTTTTTTCTTATGGTAGAAGATGATAATATTATTTTTAAATAATCATGGACAAAACCAAAAAAGTCACAGATTCCTCAGATAAATTAAGAGTTGATAAGTTTTTTTTATAGTGATTTGATACTTCATTAAACCTTGTATTTGGTGTTTCAAGTAATGAGACATTAGGATAATGATTTGAGTTTTCTCTTGACTTGTCATCTTTGGATTGTCTTTCAAAGTTTCTAAGAAAATCTTGTTATACTTGCCCTCCTTGCACCATTTTTTTTAAATATTTATTTATTTTTGAAACAGAGAGCATGAGTGGGGGAGGGGCAGAGAGAGAGGGAGACACAGAGTGTGAAGCAGGCTCCAGGCTCTGAGCTGTCAGCACAGAGCCCAACGCGGGGCTCAAACTCACAGACCACGAGATCATGACCTGAGCCGAAGTCGGACGCTCAACCGACTGAGCCACCCAGGCACCCCACCATTTTTATGAATATGTCTATGTCCACTGGGAATGCAGTTGAAGTTTAAAGGACTTTACAGTGTGCTTTGTTTTCTAGCTCTTAGTGCATTGTATTGTTAGATGACAAATAGTTACAAATGCATGTAATTTAAAGTAGTTTTTATTATGTCAGTGATAAGGTAGAAGTTTCTGGAACTTTTTGTATTTTGTTTTCAGTTGTGTATAAAGAACAATTATTCTAACTAAAAGAGTAAGTTTTCCAACACAGACAGTATCTACATCAAATATTAAGAATACTTGGAATTGTATTTGAAGAATAAAGACAAAGTAAAAGTAAACTGCATGGATTTTTTATTTAAAATTTTCAAATGAAAAAAAATGTTTTAATGTTGGGATACAAGGATTAATTTTTATGACAAAAAAAGAAACAGATATTTTTTTTAGCTTACTTTAGTTTTTTTTTCTTGTTCAGTTAAAAAACGCAAGGCATGTGATTTTCATTATTATTATCCAGTCATATTCCAGGACTATGATTGGCATTTTCAGTAAGGTCTCCTTGTGACATTGACATATGTATGTGTTAGGAGAGCTCCCTTGCTTTTGATAGAATTCAGTTTAGTTAGGTCGTTATGTAGGCTATAGAAGTATTAGATACTAAAAACAGAATATTAAAAAAAATATGTATACATATATATGCCTATATACGCACATGCATGTACTAGTTTCCTATGTGTACTGTATAATGGAATAGATAAACATACAGTTTTCAGGCATTTAAATACGTATCGTTGTCCAGTAAGTAGAAAAATATAATGTCTTAATATATTTAAATGAAGAGTGCTTGTGAATAATTGATGCAGTATGATAGAAACATAGATGGCATACCGATTAAGATTTGATAAAATATGAAGTATATGGTTAATCTCTTCCACAGGTAATTTACATGAGTATAAAATAGTAGATCAGGTTTAAAATTAAATTAGTAATCTATATCTGTTGTAAAAGATTTACTTATGTTTCTGAAATTGAATTGATGAAATGCATTTGCAACACAGTCAGTTAGTGCTATCTTTTCCCTATTTGTATATTTAATAATTTACCTTATTATTAAGCAAAATTCATTGTGTTTATTAAAGTCTTAAGGGAGACTAGGAAAGTATAGTGATTTAAAACATGGTCTCTGGGGGCACTAGGGTAGCTGGGTCAGTTAAGCATCTAACTTTTTTTTTTAATTTTTATTTATTTTTGAGGGAGAGAGGGAGACACAGAATTCAAAGCAGGCTCCAGGCTCTGAGCCGTCAGCACAGAACCTGATGTGGGGCTCAAACCCAGGAACTGTGAGCCCATGACCTGAGCCGAAGTCGGACACTTAACCAACTGAGCCACCAGGTGCCCCAAGCATCTAACTCTTGATCTCATCTAAGGTCATGATTTCATGGTTCGTTCATGAGTTTGAGCCCCACATTGGGCTCCACGTTGGCAGTGTGGAGCATGCTTGGAATTCTCTCTGTCTCTTTCCATTCCCTACCCCTCCTTCATCCCCTCAACATAAATAAATAAATGTTAAAAAAAAATAAAGATTGCTATAAAACAACCTCTTCATAGAAAAATAAAGTATGGTCTGTGAAATGATGTTGCCTCATTTGATATCTTGACTCCACTGCTTATTAAGTATGCAATTATGAGAAAATTATTTCCTTATTGCTTTACCTTCCACAGCTGCTGTTGTGGCATTTAAAATATGAGAAAATATTGTGAGATGGCCTGTATAAACCACTTTGGAGAGTGCATGGTACCTTGTAATCATTTGGGTTAACCATAATAAGGAGAGTAAATTGAATATTAGAAATATTAGGTATCTAATAGATTTTCCCATTTCAACCCAAACACTGTGTTTGGTTCCCTTTTATGTTCAGGGCATTGTGCTAGATTAGGGACATAAACATGAGTAAGAGAGGGTCTTCACTCTTAATTTTTTATAAGTTAGTATACTTCTTGTAGGCAATGTCCATATATTTTGATGATCTGTAACATTTGATTAAGAACATGGGCATGAAAACACTTAATAAAAAGCACAGGGCAGTTTACTTATATTTATCACATTGTCTTTTTTCTTCTAAAGAGTTCAGTGAGTATATGTCAGTACCAATTATCTTACCATTTAACAATTTTGAACACTAAGGAACAATAAGACAAAAATAATGAAAGCTAATAAGTACTCACAGACTTTGGCAAAGTTATGTGTAGAACTGCAGGCCAAGTAAGCATGAATCAGAACCAAGATGGTTAAGGTTTTCCATTTTTCTTTTTACAGTGCATTGTTGGATACCTTTGATTAGATGAATTTACCTTATGGCCTGTTGAATATGTCACAAACACAAAAGAAGATTGTGTTATGATAGAGCAGAGTGCTATAGCAATGCTGAGAGGCTGTGTGTGTGTGTATATGCAATAGTTTGTTTGGGGAGGTTTGGGGAGCTAGGTGTTAATATTCATCACTCAGAAGTTTAGTTTTCCATTAGAGTTGACTTACATACCAAAGGGTGTACTTCCTCTTCAATTAATGAAAGTGTACTGTATGGTAACATTATGCTAGGTGCTGTGACAGGGATAAAGAAGAGATTAACATGGTCCATTTCCACAGAAAGCTCTCCTAAAACTCATTTTTTAGCAACACTATGAATCAAGCATGCAAGTGTTTTTAAGAAAACTGTGATGAATGTGGAAAAAATACATTTGTTATTTATGCTCAGAGACCGCTTCCTGAAGAATGTAGAATTTCTGAAAATCAAAAGATAGCATAAGCTTTGGAAATGGGAAATAGAATAGAAGTACATTCTAGTAGGTGAACCTGGCTGTAACATTAACCTGGCTGTGTGTTTCCTTCGTCACCATACTTCTTATGAGAACTATTAGGCATGAAATAATTAATAGACTGAGTTAATCAGCATTTAGTTAACTGCAGAAGACTGATCTATAATGTATGACTTTTGACTAACTGGCAGTCAACTATTATGTCCTACAGACAATCATAGAATTTATAATGGCCACCTAAAGTTAAATGAGAATGAGAAGTTCTGTTGTGATTCAGGACATCGTTTTTTTAAAGTTTTAAAAATTATTTAGTGGATTTACTTTTTCCATTTAATTCTTCAAAATTAATGAAGATCCTAATTATGAGTACATGAGCTTCATTCTGCTTACTTACCCCCTCATATCTTAGAATGGGTGACTGCTTTTTTTTTTTTTTTTTTTTTTTAACTCTCTCCCTCAGACACATTCTCCCTCGCTTCTGAGAAAAACCCACTGGTCCTAGCCTGATCTGGACCCACAGTCCTCTTCCCCAGTGTTCAGGAAACAAAGAGGGTTGGACACCATGTAGATAGAAAGCAGCAATTTGTAATCGAGATGTGGAATCAAACTTTGGCACTTACTTGCTATGTGCATTGGTCATGGTACTGAAGTTTAATTTCCTCATTTAAAAAAGAATGCAATAGTAGTCTACCTCAACTGTTATCAGAATTTGAGATAGTACCTGTAAAGCAACTACAACATTATTAAGCATTCTTAAACAGAAGAATAGTGAACATTCAACACATATCTTTTATTTTTTAATAATTTATTGTCGAATTGGTTTCCATATAACACCCAGTGCTCATCCCAACAAGTGCCCTCCTCTGAACATTCAACACATATCTAAAGCGAAGTTGCTATTTTTATCATTATTACTAATATGTATTTGAATGAAATAATTAGTCTTTAATAGGTTTTGGTGAATAGATCTTTATTGAATACCAGAGGTCTTTGGGTTAGGAATGAACACAGTTGAATAATACTGTGACTTATGGGCTCCAAACTGGCGTTTTTAAGAAAAAATCCTTCATTTGGACTATATTTTATATAGCCATCTTGCATGAAACTTCTTCAGAGATAATTGCTAAAAAAAATAATTGGGTGGCTTAGTCAGTTAAGTGTCCAACTCTGGATTTCAGCTCATGTCATGATCTTGAGGTTGGTGGGTTTGAGCCCCAGGTCAGGCTTTGCAGTGACAGTGTGAGGCCTGCTTGGGATCCTTTCTCTCCATCTCTTTCTTCCCCTCCCCCCAAAAATAAATAAATAAACTTTTTAAAAAAGTTCATTGGAAAAAGGAGATTTCTTCGATTAACATGAATAAGCCTTATGTATTTTCATTCGGTGTTTATATCAAGGTATTTAGACCATCATCAAAGTATTAGTGGACTAATAGTAGTATACGTAATAGGATACTATGGACTGGCAACTTAATGGCCTGAGGTCTAGTCTTGCCCTCTGCCTGTTTTTGTAATTAAAGTTTTATTGGAACTCAGCTATGCTCATTGGTTGATATATTGTCTGTGGTTGCTTTCAGGCTACAATAGAGTTGACAGACCATATAAACTGCAAAGCTGAAAATGCTTACTCTATGGCTTTTTACAGAAAAAGTTTTCCAGTGACTAACAAACTTTTACAATTACCGTGTTAGAGAAAAATCAGTGTTTGCAAAGTTTGTGTTGTATAGAATACTAGCATTTTATGACTACTTTTGATAATTGTGAATATTAAATGTTATTCCAATGTCTGAGCAAAAACTTACTCAAATTTAATGCACTTGGATGTTTAAGGGTTAGAACTGGTAACTACTTACTCTCATTGGAGTGAATACTGGGGTAGGTTTCAGAAATTGATATTCTACTTCGATTACTTGTACCACAGTCTCAATTAAATTGTCTTGCTGTACTATCTAGGGCTACTGAAAAAGAATCTTAAGTATGATTGATCAAAATGGTACAGTAGTTGAGTATCTGAGCTCTGGCAGGCTAGATGATAAAGGAGAAATACAGTGAAATAATTTTTTTCTCATGAGAGAATAGAATGTATACCAGCTGCTATAGCAAAATAAAGCAAATTCTGCTACCGGCTTTTAATGACATTTATCAAATGAGCTGTTGTGAGGCAGTAATGGTGTTGAGAGGAACAGAATTGGTGTCCGGGAGATTTGAGTCTGGATCCCAGTTACACTACTTACATACTCTCTGCCTGTGGGCAACTTATTTATCCTCTCATAATTTCAATTATATGTAGAATTGGGGGAAAAGTATGAAAGATTGCATAAAATATGCTCATACATATAATGCAGTCATTTTCATATTGTGGTGGTATTTAAATGGCCCCTCAGAAACTTGAGAATTAATACAGCATGCACATTTTGACTAGTAAGGTTTTTAGTGTGTTTATATCTTTCCTGAAACTCTGTCTTAGAAACACAATTTCAAAACTATGTCTGTCTTCCTTGTAATATTAGTATCATCACTAACCTTACTCAAATATTGCTTGATGATCAGTGAATTATATCATTAATAGTTGCTTGTACATTTTAAACTTGAAAGATTCAGAAGAAAACTCAAGTGTGTAGGAATACTTAATTTAGGAAATAATAGAGCAGTGTCAAGTAATTAGATATGTTACTCAAAAATAATAACATTTAATTGAAATCATTAACCAGAGGTAATTACCAATAGAGTATTAGAACATACTTATTTTGATACTTCTAGCAAGTAAACAAAAAGTTTTCATCTGTGTTTTTGACATAATAAAAATGGAAATAAAAAGTTATTTTTAAGCCAGTGTATTTTTATTCTGAAATATAATCTGTATTATTTTGATTTCTTTTTTTTCCTAAAGTAAGTAAAATCTGCATGTTTTTTGATGGTGTAAGACCTAGAAGGAAAGGAAGATAAACTGTGTCTTAATTCAGATTGCCTAAATGTAAGTTAATTATCTTTCACAACTAAAGACTGGAAAGATATAAAATGAAATAATAATAGCCAATGCTTATTAAGTTTGTTCTTTGAGCCAAGCATTATTTTAAGTATTTTCACGCATTATCTGATTGAATATCCAAAACAATTCCATGAAGTAGGTACTATTATTTTTTCCATCTTAAAGATGAATAAAATGAGGTACAGATTAAATAACTTTCTCAGTGTTACAGGGTATTTGAGCCAGGAAGCCCATTCAAACCAGGGAGTCCAATTCAAGAACACCTGTACGTAATGGTTTTGATATAGCTACAAAAAATAGAGTATAGAGAGTGCCTCCTAACAAGTTTTTATTTGCCTCCATTTACATTGAGACTGTCTATAAAAACTGAAAACGTTAATTTTAAACATGAGTATGTTAAAGGATTATTTTAAGCTAACACATTTCCAAAAATTTATATTTTTATTTAAATCTGGCATTTAGTAAGTTGGTGAATATCTTGGGTATTGATGGGTCTTCAAAAGCAAAGAATTGAAGGACATATGAAATTTAGGATATTTAATGGTCAGTTTCACAACTTTAGGAATTATATAGGGTTATATATGCACACAAAGAGATACTTAACTGTAACATAACATATATAATATAACAATGTGAAGTTTCCTTAACCTTTCTAATTCACTTAAAACACTGAGAAATGATCTGCTTTCAAACACATAGGCCAGCCTTCTTCAATTAACAACTAGGAAAATAATGGGAAATACATAATAGAAATGTTCTCATCTAATCTAGTAGTTTTAGGAAGTTATTTAACAAATTTTTCCTTTTGGAAAAAATACAGGTTGAATATTAGGGATTACAATTTGCTTAATGTCACTAAAAATGAAGAAACTAATATTGACACATTTGACTTGAAGAAAACAAAACCATTTTTTACCATGATCATCTTTGAATAAAAAGGAAATTCTGTTCAAGGAAACATGTAGGGTTCACATTCTTATGATAAAATACAGTTGGCATTATTTCTGAAATGATAAAGGCAAATATTTGATATGATGACATCTCTATTTTGTTTTAGGCTTTTGCTTGAGTATTAACAGGGATATATGCATTGATGTGTTTGTAGCAGGATAAAACAAGGGTCATAATGAAATTGGATATAATTTTGTAAGAATTAAAACAATATTATAGAATAATGCTAAGCCATTACTGTGATTTAATGTCTTAAAAACTTGGTCCACTTAGTGGCTTTTCATTTTCCTTAAAAAATTTTGAAGTGCTGTTTTAACACTTCAAAAAAAGAAAAAAACGATGGTTTAGGTAGATTGAATTGCTCAATAAAGGTCATTTGTATTCAATACGGACTCTTGAATATGGAATGTAGCAGCCAGTTATGTAAATTTAATGATGTTTATATATTATGAATAATACCAGGGAAGTCCAAATCTATTCAATTAAATTTTTATGTATAAAATTTCAGCTATATATCAAAATCTTATAATAATTTATATTACAATAATTTTGGCTAATCAGATACCCACTCATGTTTTAGTAGATTTCCCTGGGAGAAGAAATAGGATTTAAGCTTTTAAGTTGGTATGACATACAGGTATACTAACATTCAGAAGACCAAACTATTATGTCTTATTTTATTTGTAATCAGATTGCTTATTGAGAGCAGTAGATATTTCTGAACTTAGAAAGAATGAAGAAAATGTGCATTCGTTTATGATTTTTACTGCTTGCTTGACTTGACTCTTTTTTACTTCTGCCTTGCTCCTGAAAAGATTTCAGGTGTCTTATAAAAATAAACACAACACGAGGTAAGAATAAGTAAAAGAGGGAATTGGGACAGGTGTTGGGAAGAAAAGCTAATGCTGGAAGTAAAGCTGTCCCAGGTATTTTGTATTCATTACAAAAACATACTAACAGGAGTCCACCTTGGTGAGTGAGTCCTATGTATACTACTGGAGCTCAAATCTCCTTTCAATTCTGGGTAAAAAACCCTATTTCTTTATTTTTTTAAGTTTTATTTATTTATTTTGAGAGAAAGCACACACCCTCCTGAATGGAGGACGGGCAGAGAGAGAGAGAGAGAGAGAGAGAGAGAGAGAGAGAGAAGAGAATCCCAAGCAGCCTCTGTGATGTTAACGTGTAGCCCCATCCCTGGCTCCATCCCATGACCATGAGATCATTACCTGAGCCGCTATCAAGGGTCAGATGCTTGACTGACTGAGCCACCCAGGTGCCTCAGAAAAAAGTTTATTTTTAATGCCACACCATTTAAAGGTAGTTATTTTGAAAGCACATCCTCAGAAAATACATGCATTTGGAGTTCTTCAAGGCAACTGCCTGTCAGCTGACAGTTTCCACACATCTGTACATTTAAGAAATCAATATTTAAAGTAATTGACGTTAAATTATCTCAGTATCTGAAAGTATTTCATGAATCATAAGGGAGAAATTGAATTATGTCAAGTGAAGTTTTGCTATTACATTTAATACTTGAAAAAAATTTGGTTACTTCCATGTAGTGCATTTTGTAGAGTTCTCTGTTAACTCAAATATTTTGATTATCTATTTATTTCTCAATCATCAATCACTGATAGCTGTCAAATGTTCATAACCAGAGAAATACAATTAACATAGTATAAAAGTTGAATTTCATTGTTCTTATGTTAAACCCCCTGAAAATTCAAGCACTTAGAAATGTAGAAATAGTTGTATATAGTTTCTTTTATATAAGATTTATGAGTACTGACATGGAGTCAGAAAACCAGGGATTTGAAATCCGGTTCTGTTCTGTTTTTTATTGCTGCCTGCTTCAAGTATCATTTTACCTTTTCAGCATAAAAGAGAGGAAGAGAGACCTGCATAATTTCTAATTTTTTTTTACCTCTGAGATTTTACGGGTCTCTGGGTGACTGAAGTGCTCTCACTTTATTTTTTTAAAGTAGTATGTCTTTCTCAAAATGTAGGTCTTCTAAATTATGAGATGTTTCTGTGAATGCTTAAATTAGAAATTTTATTTGAATATAATTAAATTTTTATTTTTTAAAGAGATCTCTTTTGTTAGCTGAGATACCAGTCTTTGAGTTTTCATTTCAATGACTTGAAAAAATAGTCTGAATCCAAATCAGTAATCTGCTGTAATGAATTCTCACTCACCTTTCAGCAAAAATATTTCAGTTATCCACTAGTCCAGAAGAAAGAGTGCTGTGTCTGTAACAGTATCTTAGCTGTTCACCAATAGGGTAACATGTCATGCTGGTATTATTTAAACATGTGCAATCTCATCGTCACCTTTTCCCACCTTTGAGAATATGTCCTCAAAGACAATGGAAAAGATTATGAAAAAAGTAAGGTTTAAGAAGACTAAAACTATCTATGCATAACAAGTTGGAAGTGATAAAACATATCGCAAGAAATGGCATGAAGACATAAGCACAAGCATTCACATGTCCTCATTTACCTTCCATTTATGTATGTTCTTGGTTTGTTAGAGTATATGGTCATTGCAATGAAAATGTATTTCGTTACTGTATGCCACTCGTAAATACTAATGAATGCATTATATTTTACATGATTAGCTTATTCATGATGTTAAGTACATAATTCATTTTTAAATGTTCTATATTATGGAGAAATTCTTCATTAATTGTTATGTAGGTGTCGAGAGTTTTTATGATACTTGGAAAAATCATTTGGAGATTTTGGGTGGTCTGAGTAGGCATTATTTTTATTATTTAAAATAATGAAATGTAGACTCCTGCTAAACTTGGGAAACCCAAAATTTCCATCCAACACATGACAGGAATGGATTATATTGAGATAATGAAAGATATCTGCAATTGCAATGGTCCCTTCATGTATGACCATAGAGAGATGAGGACAGTGAATTAGGATACTTAAACTTAACTTAAAACTTTGTGCTATTTTTAATTTTTCTTCACATACTGTGTTTTTTCTTTTTTTTCTGTGATAGTTTGGAAAGTAGTCAACTTGTTTTGTATTCAGTTTGGATTTTTATCAAAGTACTTCACACATCTTAGATAATTATCTAAAAATCAAGTTCTTCAGAACAATTATTTTGAATCATTTGAAAGCGCTAATATTCCACTGATTTTTATCTATAAGAATGATGGTTTCATATTATTAAATTAATAATAAATTGGTTATTGTTATTTCCCACCTGGCATTTCATTTTTAGTCTCCATTAACTATCACCAAGTTTTCAGTAACTTTTTTTATTTTAATTCCTCTTTTCTTCTAAAATATGTTTAACTTTTTAAATTATATATTTATTTTTGTTAAATAAATAACCATTGATTGCATATATTTACATATTCCTGTGTCTTTAACTGGTTTCAATGCTTATTCCTATTTCTTTTCTACAAAACTATCCCTGAACCATTAATCCTTTTTGTTAGTATATCATTGATTTTATCTCTGATCACTTTTTGTAGAATGTGAATTTGAGTGGCATTTTTTCCTGAGGCTGTGCATTTCTCATTATATAAATGGCTTCTCTTTTCCTACAGGTGTTAGTTTTTAAAAGCCCGAATGTGTAGAAACTCGCCGGTAATAACCTCTCCTTACAAAAGTCTATGAATATGCTTCCAAGTCCATACTGGGGAAGTAATCTACATACTGTCTCTGTCTCATGTCTTAGAAATAAAGAATTAGGGAAAAAAAAAAGTAGGGGGGAGGGACCTGTGTGGCTCAGTCTGTTAAGCATCCAACTGTTGATTTTGGCTCAGTGCATAATCTCACTGTTGTGAGATTGAGGCCTATGTTGGGCTCTGTGTTTACAGCATGGGGCCTACTTGGGATATTCTCTCTCCCTCTCTCTCTACCCCTCTCCCATGTCAGTCCCCCACATGCCCCGGGCATGGCCAGTGCCCAGTGTGGGGGGAGGATGACAAGGCACCTGCCCCCTCCCCCTGTAGGTGGGGACAGGTGGGCCTCCCTTTATTCATTCTGCCACCTTCCCCCTGGCCAAAGCCACTGACAGTGGTGATCCAAGGCGGGTGCTGCGAACAGGAAAGACACTACCACTAGGCCTCAGGCACCTGAGATAACCTGGAGCACTCTAGGGGCACCACAGGGCCAGGCAATATGCTCAGCACTCCCAGTGCACTCTCTCCTTTTCTCCCTCTCCCTCTCCCTCTCCCTCTCCCTCTTAGTATAAGTAAATAAACAAAAAAAAAGAGGAACTGATGAGTAGTAGAGGAGAGCCATCATCAGTTTCTCGGATGATGAAGGAAAATGGTTAAGACAAGTCTTCCTAGTAATAAAATGGCAATGTAAATGTTTACTATTGTCTTTTCTTGTTGTTACAGAGGAAAAAATCTGAGGTTAAATATTTTCAGTTCTTAAAAAATTTAACTGTATTTCCTCTTTGATGTTTATAGAGAAACATGACAATCAGCATATTGTACCTATAAAGGAATGTACCATCGTTTTTGAAATGGAAGAATAAGGACAAATAATTAAATCAAAATTGTTCATAATCTTATTACTCTGGGATTTTAAATTCTGACATTTTTCATGTGTCTTTCTAAATCTTTTTCTATGAATGTTTCTTTTTGTCTTATTAAAAAGTAAAATTTGGATGATTTAACGCAAACCATTCATATCCTGCTTTTTGTTACACCACAGTGTGCTTTCTTTAGTATCGTTAAATATTTTAAGAATTTTCTTTATATGGTGCATAGTCTTCCATCTTAGTAATGCATTTTTTATTATTTTACTTATTAGAAATAATAATGTGATATGTGATGAATATCCTCAGATATAAGTCTTTGCATGAATCCCAATTATGAAAGGAAACGAATACCTTACTGTAGTTAATACCCTTAATTCTTGTCAAATAGCTTTTCAAAAACATTGCACTTCCTAGTTTCATAACAGAGTATCTCATCTTCTTACTACCAGTATTATGTTACCCATTGCCAGTTTGGCAGATAAAAAATAGTATTTTGTTATAATCCCTAATGACATGATTAGTAGTTCATTTGAATTTTACCTTTTTTTTTTTTCATGTTTAATGGCAATGTGTTTCTCTAATGTAGAATTCAGGTTTCTGTTCTTTATGCATTTTTATTTGCTTTTCTTATTGATTTGTAAGAATTATTTACATACTAAGGACATTAACATTTTACTTCCTGTAAGTATTAAGATCTTTTGTTTTAGAAATGTTTATAATAGAATGTACCTTTCTCTTGATATGAGTGTTTCCTTGTTTTTATGTTTTACTTTGAAATCCAGGGTACCTGTCAGGTATCCATGAAAGATTATTTTTCTGGTATTATTTATGTATTTATTTATTAGAGAAACATTTGAAGATTCCCTTCTGCAGAAATAGTTCTGTGATATATACATTGGATCATTGGAATCTATCCTCTATATTATTATTAATACTAAAAATTATTCATTTGCTCTATCTTTTCCTAAATTTCTGAATCACTGGTTTGGTTGTCTGCCTTTTATGGGAAATGGGGCAGAGTTTCTGTTCACTAAAATTACAGTGAAACCCCTCCTTGAACATGCTCATTTGGTACTACCGTTACTCTCATAGGAACCGTATACCATTGTGCACTCACCACAATAAGAGTAACTGAAAATAGAATGTACATAAAGATAACTGTAAATGAAATTTGATGAACTTTTTCCTCTGGATGTTTTTGTTGTCCAAACAACTTTCTATTGATCCCCCAATTATTTGTCATTGCTTTCTCTCAGTATTTAAATAGTCTGAAGTCTCAGTCTAATTTCTATCAATATTTATAGCCCTTTTAAAAATTTTGGCCTCTTTTTTTTTTTCTTAATGTTTGTTTATTTTTGAGTGAGAAAGAACGCAGGAGGGGAAGGGAAGAGAGAGGGGGACAGAGGATCTGATTTATGCCTCATCTTGAAATTAAATGGGATCTGCCCTGAGCTGACTGAGCCACCCAGGAGCCTCTGACCTCTTGATTCTACAAGTGTTTACCTACTTTTGGTTTCTAATCAACTGAACTATTCATTGTTCTACATTCCTAGTGCCTATTCAGTTTCCTTATCTTTTTGCTTTTGTTCCTAGTGCTATTTAGATATCCCACATCTCAATTTTACTAATGTTTTAAGGTTTTACTTAAATGCTTCTTTTGTTAAAATTTTATTTATTCTGAGAGAGAGAAAGAGAGGGAGAGGCAGAGCAAGAGGGAGAGAGAGAATCCCAAGCCGGTTCCACATTGTCAGCACAGAGCCTGATGCAGGGCTCCAGCTCATGAACCGTGAGATCATGACCTGAGCCAAAATAAAGAGTTGAATGCTTAATTCACTGAACCACCGAGGTGCCCCTTTTATGCCTCATTTTGAAATTAAGGTAAAATTTTCAGCAGGTTACCATTTTGACTTCCAATTAGGGCTCCAGCTTATTTGTAACCTAAATCTTTTGGGGCCATTTAAAATCCAGAATTATCAAACATTTTATTCCCTTTGTACATTTACAAATAGCTTAATAGACAATGCCAATGGTAATAAAATAACAACATAGTTATATTTAATAAGTGTAGGAGTCATTTTATTGCTGTAACTTGAATAATAATAAATGACTTTCCCCAAATTATATCATTCTTGGAATAATTCCCATATGCTCACACCTACATGTGTATTGTAGAGATAGAGAAAATTCTGAAATTCTATCCGTCCATCTAGATCAGGGTTGCCTGACTTTAGTTCTACTTATATCCTGAACCTGATAATTAATTGTTTTGGAGAGCTGCCTTGTGCATTGTAAGCTGCTTGTTAGCATCACTGGCGTCTACTTGTGACAAATAAAAATGTCTCCATATATTGCAGGTATCCCATGGGGAGTAAAATCACCACCCTTTGAGAACCAGTGATCTAGTTAGATAGAATTTCAGGGTTTTTTTGACAAAATGGTATGAACATTTCTCTTCATCCAAAGCACAAACTAGATATAGTTATCCTATATTTCTCTTTTAATACAAATGTTACCCTTACTTGAAGAAAGCATAAACTGTCCAAATCCATAGATTAGCACTTATTCCTCTAGACTTAACCCTGGGAGAAAAAGGAAGACAGTTTTGAAAAGGCATGATGTAAATAGTTCTTATTTTCTGAAATTTAAGAGCATCAAATATTTTCTATAATGACTATGTTCTTTTTTTTAAAAAACAATAATCCCATTCTTGATGCCCAAGCCTTGTTCTATGTTAGAAAACATAAGCATTGAAACAACCAAGCTTAGTGTAAAGTTATCTAACAATATTTTGATTTATAATACACTTAAAAATTATGAGTATAGTACTTAATGATGATGAAGGTTTTTTGGCATTTAAATAAAAGCTCCATTTTTTCTTATGTTTAACTTTTCTTTTTCCAGACAGTACCACTGCATTTTAAGATAATTTTCCTTTGTCCTCAGTCCTTCATTTCTAAGTTTTGGTTAGTAAAATTTAGCGTTTAAGACCTAGATTTCTGATATAGAGACTTTTGGTTAATTTTTTCTCACAAGGACTACTTTGATTTTAACTTTATGCATATTGTTTCTTGGCTTCATTAGGTGCTATCAACTTTTTATAATGTGGCATTTTTTGATCCATCATTCTGATAATACTCCCAGTTATTTGGAGTACTCTTTCAAGTGCTGTATACAACAAAAGTACATGGGTAATGTATTTCCTAAGGCACTATAAATTAGAACATATATTCCTCTTTAGTAATTTCATGGCTGGAAGTACAATTATTGAGTTGCAACAGTTCTCTCTGAAAAAAACTGCTTCGATGCTATTTGACTTTTAATGTTGCAGAAGAAAATGAGGACAATTTCTATTTTTATTCTTTTGCATGTGACTTGTTATTCCTGCCTACAAGTCTTTGTTTTTGTTTTTCTTTGTCTTTTATGTATCTGGTTAGAATATATCCATTTGTAGTTGCATCTCATAAATGTTGCTTGAAAGAGGCCATCTTCAAGTATAGTATATACTATTTTTCATCCTTCTTGCAATCTATGTATAATTTATGTATGAATTATATAAAATTTTCCTCCTATATCTTTAAATATCATTAATATATAGAAATTAATAAATGTTTATACAAGAAAATGATATTGAAAGAAATAGAACTTCTGGTATTTTCATCCTATACTGCAAGGGATTCATCACGAACACCTCTAGGAGTGTACTCATCTCTCTCTGTAGACCCTTGTTCTGGATGATGGAGAAACCTTAAATATACCTTTTGAGATCCTTTTACTTTCTTGGAAAGTTGTCAGTGGTATGTCATTTTGTCATTCCAGAGCCTCGGCAGTCCTTAGGTTGGTTCATTTTCCTCTGTACCACTTTTATCATCTTCTCTTATTTCTTACTTAAAATTCACCATTTTAAACATGATAAAATACACATAATCTAAAATTTACCATTGTAACCTTTTTTTTTTTTTTTTACCATACATTTCCATAGTGTTATATATATTCACATTGTTACATCTCTTTTATTTCTTGACAAATTTTTTCCTCTCTGCTTTGGAAACTGAAATTATTCCTACATATCAGTGCTGTCTTTATTTTTCAAAATTACAAAAATACTGCAGAAATTCATGTCTCTTATAATAAACATTTCAAAATAGAAAAGTATAGCAGAATAAAACGCAAGAGTCACACCCTGCTTCACCTCATTCTACCCACCCCACCCTACCTTCTGGCACAATCTTATTCCTTTCACAATTTATGATATTTTTCTTATGTAGAGTTCTGGAAGGTTTTCTCTGTGTATTTATGCATATATATGGACACATATACTGTACATAAATTATATTCTACTTATTTTTCTGGTCTTGTTTTTGTACCCTAATAATATATCTAGGAAAACTTCATGAGTGCCTGCTTAAATATAATTTAAAGAAAACTTTGATAGTACTTTTAATATTATTTTTCATTTTATAAATAAATGCTAGTGGTTAAAAAATTCTACAGTACAGAATGGTTCAGAATCAAAAAATGCCATCCTAAATTGTAACCCCATCTGTTGCCATCACTTTTCTTCCTCCTAGGAATAAAGGGTTGAGACTTGTCTGTCTATTCTACTTAAATTTTGTAGGCATATGCAGACATATGTCCTTATTTATTTGCACAATGTTTTGTTCTGCGACTCATTTCTTTTTCATTGAAAGATAGAGGTTTGTCTCTGCACATATAGATATCCTACTTTTCTTTATATGTTGCATAGTGTTGCATGCAGCGGATGGATTTTTCATCTAAAGACTATGTTAACTGTTCCTTTCCTCATGAATGGTTGGTTTCTGTATAAATTTTATTAATATGAGCATACTCTGTTGCACCTACATTAACACATATTTTTGCATACTGCTGAGAGTTAAGCTGTGGGATAAATTTCTAGTAGCCAACTTTCTTGGGCAAAGGACGGGTAAGTTTTTGTTTCTAGATATTGCCAAATTACTTTTCTAAGAGATTGTAGTAATGTATGTGGTACAGATTTACTTGTTTGAGTTTATAGGTGAATATTAATTTTTCCATTTTATTTTTTTCCAGATTTTTTTTTTGCCTCATTTAAGCATCTTAAAAATTTCTGCTTTTATGGGGCCTAGACCTTCTTGCCTAGACAAGCTGTTAAGCTACCAAATAGTTTTGAACTAATTTCCACAAGTGTGCTTTTTCTACAAGGTTTGGGGTGAGGGTCCCATTCACAGTTTTCCTATAGTGGTTTGTTTTTGTTTTTGCTTTTATTTTTTTAATTTTTTAAATGTTTATTTGTTTTTGAGAGAGACAGAGACAGAGCATAACCAGGGAAGGGGCAGAGAGAGAGGGAGACACAGAATCCAAAGCAGTTTCCAGACTCTGAGCTGTCAGCATGAGCCCAGTGTGGGCTTGAACTCATGAACCATGAGATCTTGACCTGAGCCAAAGTCAGATGCTTAATCAACTGAGTCACACAGCCACCCCTTTGTTTTGTTTTGTTTTGTTTTGTTTTTTGTTTTGTTTTGTTTTGAGTGTGTGTTTTCCTTCTTACTCTTTCTAGAATGTACACCTTCCCTTGGTGCTTGTCACAAGAAAGCTTGTTTTTATTGTTCTTGGCTATGTGCACCATTTGTGTAGAATTAGAGGAGAAGGTTTTATTTTAAAGCAAGCCGCTAAAACGCAGGCTCATATTCTCACAGAAACTCAAAATTCAAACTCCCTTAAGAAATAGGCAAAGTAGTGGTAAACAATTTCTTTTACATTCATACCTAGAAGCTTTCATGGTTCATAATTCTAGTTGAGAAAGAACTTAAAAATTATTGTTTAAATGGCCGATTTAATAGAATTTAACTTGACTGAGTGAAATGCCTCTTAATGTGAATATCATTCCTTTGTTTTGTTTTGTTTTCATATTTAATACCTGAAGTCAACACCTGCATTTTGAGACACAGAATTTCAGGCAGGATCTAGTTGGATCATTTATTTAAGAATATATTGAGATTGTGGAAGAGAAGTGAGCCTTTTTCTCTCTCAGAAGCTGGGCAACAACTCTGAAGTCTGAAAAAAAAATGCGTTTTGCATAAAGCAATTTACTTAATTGAACAAAGTTTTTTTCCTCCCTCAATTTCAGTTTTGCCTTTTACCTAGCGGGGAAGATAATCCTTAGGAATTAATTTATAGTCTCTAAGGACAGCTTCAAAACTTCACAATTCATTGAACTGGCATAACACCAGAGAGGCTTGCACTTGATTTCATTTTGAATCCTCTAGCTCTCTGCCTGTAGGATTCACATTGATTTCAGTGTAACTTTCATATGGGCCTGAGTGGCAATATTTGTCTATCAGGAATATGAGTGCTAACACAATAAAGATAATAAAGCAATCTGTGTGCTACCATTAGAAATGCAATTTTTTATGATGAACGATGTAAAAATAGTCTTTTTACATAACCATTTATTTGATACACATTTATTCTGTGTCTTTATTCTTGGTGCATTATGTTAGGCATGTACTAAAAAGATCTGCATAGTCCATGAAATTCTTTGCAATGAGATAGGTGGTGGGGCTCCATAATGGGGCAAATATTAAATAAATTATTGAGGTAATTAAGATGAATCTTCTTGTCTGTCAGATATATAAACACATGGATTCCAGTTTAGGACAAATGGGAGAAATATTAAATAAATATTAAGGTAATTAAGCTGAGTTTTCTTGTTTGTCAAATATATAAACACATGGATCCCAGTTTTGAACAAAACCAGCTATTTTATAATTAGGCTTCCAACAAAACTTGTCATGCTTGTTATAACAAACTGGATTCTTGGCATTTCAGTTAGTAATTCATGTTTTTCTCCTTTTCTGGAAAATGAAATGATTATGCTTTGTTTTTTGCAACATAAATGGATGCTCTTTATTTATTAGTCACATATAAACTGAATTTACTGTTCTTGCTCTTATTTTTTCTTGCAATTAGCTTTGAGAACAAGAATTTTAGAAAAGATATTACTTTGAGGTGTTCAGATGCCATCTACAACTGGGAAAAAGGGAGACAGAGAATGTGCCAAACTTGGGTGCTGGAAGGCAGAGCACTGTTATTTCATGAACAATTCATGTGCATTCTAATAGTAAATGCTTTGGCTTCCTATGTGGCCTTTCAGAATGCTGAATCTATGTCAGCTCTTCCTGTCCTTCTGTGTAGGTTTGAGTCTATATAACAATTTTATTAATAAAGCCTTTTTCAGGCAGTCTTTTTGTATTAGTGTCATGGTACAGTGCATCAATTAAGCAAACCCAACAGTTATGCTGATATAACTGCAGATGTTGAATACTAAAAAAACTGTTCAAGTATTTGGTTCTAGTGTCATCTAAATTTTAATGTGGACATGCATATAAAATGCTTGCTGGAAAAATTACAGCCAAGTTGGGGGAAACAGTTATTTTTTTTCTCTATTGTTAGTGATATTTCTTATTAAGCGTGATTTTCTCTTGCTTTACCTATAATCCATTTAGGTATCACAACAAAAATCTTGACAATTAAAGTCTACTGATGATAGTTTTCTGAGTGGTTTTCCATAATAAGTTGCCAACTCACAGCTATCCCATTTTTGTCAGCTTTATTTTGGTTGCAAATTGCACCTTTTGGCTTGTAACTTAATTGTCCCTGTGATATAACACAGCCACCAACGGACTAAAAACTAGGCAAAAGCAGTGACCAAACAGTGATCACTTTTGGCCACTTCCCTCAACGTTTGGATAGTGTCTGACTTCTGTCACTCAAAATATATGAGGTTTCCGTTGCGTGCATCATTTGCTCCATCCCACTTGACGTGGCCTCCTATTCCTTTTTCAGTCTCAGAGATATTCACTCTCAAATCTGATATTTAGATTTCTTTCTAGGTTTCTTTTCTTCTTTACCCTTACAGGTACTAAGTCAATACTTATTTAACTTAATCTTCTTGGACAATGAGAAAGATAAGCCATTTTGGAAACTTTGTACTTCAAATAGATGAATTTTTTTTCTTCTCCTTTAAATTACAAACCTTTTTCCAGGCCTCTGTCTTTAAATTCTCATTTTTCTAGGCATGCTGCTAGGGGAGAATTAACCTATTTTCATAACTAACTATGAGCATTTGACTTGCATACACCTAGTTTAAACCCTTCCTGAATTCCACAGCCCAGTTTCTAACTCCTCGATGAACACCGCGAATTGTTTGTCTATATATTGACATATATAATTGAGAGTGCTGTGGTGGAGGTGTGCACAGCTTAAATCTAACAAGCAAAATATTCCATAAATTTGTATTGAAGAGAAAAAAAAATCCTCCAGTTCAAAGGTTATTTCAAATAACCTCTAAGAGGAGTAAAAAAATCTTTACTTACATCTTAATTTTTTAATAGGAAAGAGTAAATATTGAAGAAACAGAAATTTTGTGCTTGGGAGAGAGCATCAGGTGCCTTTAGTCCCTGTAGTATGTCTGCCCTCAGTTACTGTAAGTGGCTTCCCGCTTTCTTTTTTCAGGTTTTGCTAAGGGCAGTAGGGCCAGATGGCATGCTCTGTTTGTGGACAAACAAAAGGGAGTTTCTTCCTTACAGAGGTATCTAAAATGTAATTTGAAGGCCTTTTAGGCAAAGATTTTTTTAAAATAAAACCTCGTGTATACTCACAGATTATTGGCCTTTTTTTTGATCACTTAGATGATTTTGGATATACTTAGAATACTGACAACCATTAGCCAAGAGCCATTAGTTCCATAAGTCATTAGTTAATTATTACTATATAGAAGTATTAGGTAGTGATGTGTAGTTTATTATTAATATGGGGGAGTTCAAATACAAAGTAATGCCAGATATAACAAGTTTGTGGAAGTTCACAAATGTAAATCTTGAGTTACTTAATGTTTATTTCTCATTGTTTGGGAGTTCAGTACCTGCCCTCCCTTGAATCTGTGACTTTAGGCAGGCATTAATGTCCCTGAGCCTCTTTTGGCCTAAGTGCAAAGAGGGGATAAAAAGGTCCGCAGTGACAGGATTGCCATGAGTATAAAATGAAAAAATACATTTATAAGGAGATTCTAAAGTAACCAAGGGGTATTGTTATTAAATCATAGTATTTCCATACTATAACATATTAGGAGTTGAACATTATGAAAAGGAAAATAAAATTCAAGTATATACTAACTATGGAGGCAAAGGCCAAAATTCAATTTTAGGTGAAAAATGCAGGATGCAAAATTCTGCAAATGTTAAGCAAATCTGTGTGTGTGCGCACACACACACACCTACACACACACATCCACACCCACATCCACACCCAGGTAGACACATACAGAAAGAATGAGAGGGAGAGAGAGGAGTTTGGAGAGACAATACCAAACCAATAACAATGATGAAATACTTATTTTTGATTTCTTCTTTATATGTATCTTTAGGACTGTGCATCCATCATTTGTCCATCCAACAAACCTACTTTGGCTTTTGTATCAAGGCTATATGTATATATGACCAAGCCAATAACTGAGAATATATAACGTTCTAAGGAGGAATTCTAAAACATGTAGTTTCCAACCTGCCTTCAACTAGATACTTCTGGGTGTGAAGCTGATGTATTTTTAGATTTATTTATTAATTCGTTTAAAAGAGATTTCTAAGCTTGGGTTTCAGTTACTTACCAAAACCTATAGAGATAATGTGTGTTTGAAATTAATTTTGGTATTCTGGAACTTTTCCTATACCATTAAATCATGCTGTTTCTCATCCTGGCTTCCTGAATTTTCTTCTTAAAGTTACATGCTTTGTAGTCAATCTCAAGAGACTGGGAGATGTAAATTGAGTTATTCAGGCAAAATATTGAATTTCAAGGCATTGTTACAAGCTAGCTTGCCCTTATACAGAAACTCTTTTATTCGATGTAGGCATTTTTTTTGTCCAGTTTTTAGAAGATTTAGAACACAATGCTTCAATAGCCACATACTGATTTCTTAATCCCACCTATTCATGTACTTTAATTTCTGTGGTGATGTTTGTGAGGTTTATAATCTTCACCGGCCTTGGTAAGGCAGATGAAAACATTAGAGCTGGGTTTTTTCCTCTCTAGTGTTAATTTCTTTATAAAACTGAGTTATTTTATTTTCACATATTCAGAAGTACACATTTTGTATGTAGCACTATATATTTGGGACTGGGAAAAAGACCATGTTTTTGCTTATGTATTTCCAGTAGTCTTTAAAAACTTAGATGTATCTACTAACATAAAAATTTAAACTGTGTAAGCAAGTTTCATTCCTTTATTAGGGTGCAGAGATTAACCAAATTTGTACACCAAGAACAACTAGTTATTTTAGTCAACAAACAGTAAGTATTCAACAAATAGCGAATATCTAAGGTGTACGAGTTGTCATGTCAGTTATACTAGAAGATAACGTTCTGATTTTGTCTTTTGGTGTTCTGACTATTCTGTGCCTCACAAGTTTGTAACTTTTTAATCTTTAAATATAAATTTGAATATCAATAATTAAAATACCATTTCCTTGTATAAGTTTATGGCTGTGAAATAAAAAGCAACAGTAGGTAGCATTGAAGTTACAAACTCTTAACATAAAGTTCTCAATGATTTATCCTTAAAAAACCCCCATTTAATCCTACCATATTTTATCTAAACTATTTATATATACCATTTTCATCCCTTGCAGCCATCTTATTTGTATTTCAGCCATGTAACACCAGTCTAAAAAAGTACATGTAGAATATTTGTATGTGATATGCATACTCAGCTACCTTGCATATCCAGTCAAACATACAAAAAATAAAAAAGTAAAGAGAAGTACAGAATTTTCAATATGGTTAAGCCACACTGCTTTCCCTGATTTTGAAAAATCCCTTGAGACGTGGGTTTAACTTGTTTTCTTGCCTGAAGTGATGGATTGCCTGTTTAACAAACATCTCAGTAACTAGCAACTGCCAAGTGCAGAGCTCTGTCGTTCTTCCAAGGCATAACCGTCATGGAAAGTCAGAATGTTGTCTTTCTGCCCCATCTTCACCTCTTAGTTATTTAAGAAGTTTTATAATGTACAAAGCAGTTAGAAAATTCTGAGTGATTTTTCCCATAGTGTTAAATACATGTACCAAAAAGGACAAAAGGTTTCGGTGAAACAGGTTCAGGATTCTTGATGAGAATTATCCATTGGAGTCAAAGAAAGTCTGCTGCCATTGCCACTCAAGGTTCTTCTTTGTAATCTCTAGCAGGTAATCTATAAATATCAATGACCTACAAGCACAAGACAAGGACTACAGGTGCTGAGGCAACATGATATCATTAGCAATAATCAATGCATGGCTGTGTTTTCTTGCTAATACATGGGTAGGAACCAAATTATTGAGCAACACTGTATATCTCTTATATTGAGCTCATTAGTCTTGGAAGAATTCATTAATCATTTAAGCTTCAAAGAAAAATGCCTAGGATTTGGCAGAATGATCAATGAGACATAAGTGAAAATGTATGTATATGTTTGAAGAGGAAAGTAAGGAGAATTGCAAGTTTAAGCATAGAAATTGATTGCACCTATGTGTATTCAAGAATGGGAATTGGACCTATCTGTATTGGAGGATGGAAGATGTGTCACCTTCATGGCTGCCAACATAGGCATAGACAGAAAACAAAGATTTCTCTCTCTTTCTTTTGTCTCTCAAATGAATACATGTACATATATGCATATATAAGCACTTTAACCATTACAGCTTAAGGTTTCCATTTTTTTCCCACAAACCATAATAAGTATAATCAACTTTCTAACTTTACATCTAATTGGTCATCACATCTTATGTATTTCAAAGCCATGTTTATTTTTACCTGAACTGTTATAGTAATCTTTCTATTGGCTACTCTGTCATTTGCCTCAGTCCCTCATTCATAACTGTGCCCTTGTTTAAAAATAGTCCTGACCTCTCAATTATCTATCCAGTGAGATCGAAAATTTTTAGCTTGGATTTAACACACCTAATTGTTATTATTATCATTTATTAAGAAAGTTACATTACTGGGCACATAACATAATTGTCTTCAATTCCTAAACCATTCTTTGTAGATGGAGTATTGTTATCTCTTGCTTTGCTGAACAGGAATTTGATAAACAGAAAATTATCTTTCAAGTCAAAAGAGCAGGTATAAAGAACAGAACTGGAATTCAGCATGTGTCCTGTTACTACAGAGCACAGGCATTTTCCATTCCAACATAGTTCTGTTTAAACTGGACACAATCAACGTTTGTAGATTCATTACCTGCCACTTTCACCTACTCGTACACTTTATACACATTCAGACTTACCAACCCACCATGATTTAAACCTATTATACTTTTTCCCATTGGTCATGTCCTTCACGCTGTTGGTTTTTCCCTTGTCTGTATTCATTTCTCATTTAGATAATATCTGCTTATTCATTAAGATTCTGTTCAAATGTCTCTTCTTCTCTATAATCTCTTTTACCCTGTTGAGGTTGTCCTCTAACCCTGCAGTGTTTCCAGATCGCACGGTTCATACTTCTATTGCTGTACCCATCCCATTTTATTTTAGTTGCTCATTTATGAATTCCTAAGTTACTTCTTGAGAAGAGAGCACTTATCTTCTTACTTTCTCTTATACAACACGAGTGTCCCTTTGTGCATGCTCATAAATTCTTGCTGAATGAGTCAATTCTGTACCCATCTCAACTCAGTGCAGGCGGGCAATTGCATTACAAAATATACACCACTTTTATTGGTAAATCACTTTAAAAAATTAAACCGAAGTATATTCTTGTTAATTGAAGGTGCAGTTTTGCTTGTGCTGGAATAGTGGAGAATTGGCTATTGCTAAGATTTATTTCCTGCAAAAATACCACAACTCTCTATTTGCAATTTTTTCCAATACAACTCATCATGTTGGTTGCAAAGAACACCTTAATTCTGGCCTTGGGTAGACCACATATGCTTGATTGGATCTTTTATGGTTAGGTTCCCAGTCTTAAGGCTGGACTTGTGATTCTTCATTAGTTCTATTCTGCTCTGTTGATGCTAGTTCTGTATTTGGCTCATTTGTGAAAATTATAAAAGTTTTCTTACAAATATTCACCTTGTAAATTGACAGTTTCTCTGTAATTTTGTAGATCTGTCAGTCCAGATTTCTTGCTTCATAATGACCATAGTAATTAAGACTTAAAAAATCATTTACCTGAGTTAAGACTACCCTCTGGTTAATTAATTAAAGGGATATATTGTGTGTCTATTTTATGCACATTATTTCGATAAGATGAACCAAGTACTTGCCCTGTTTTTGAGAAGTGTATAATGTATCCTTTGGTGTATTGTGTCCAAAGGAACAAAGAAAGCAAATGTTAATTTTTAAAAGTTAAAGGAGACCTCTCTGGAGAGAATTCATATTTGTTTTATGGTTGTGCTGTAATCAGTGAGTTAATCACTTTACACTTAAACAGAAATTTCTTGAGGCCTATTAGAGGCCTGTAGAAAGGGCCAGGTGTTCAGTATAAATTGGTGTGATGTGGTTACATATGTTGGCACCAGAGTCAGAGCTGGCTGTGACTCCTGGTTTTTACACAGGCTGGCTGTGTGATACCTGCAAGTTAATGGAACTCTCTGAGCTTACTTTTTGGCATATCTAAAGTGTAAATAGAGTAGTATGTATTTCAAAGAGATTTCATAATAATTAAATAAGATAATGTAAACCTAGAATAGTATACTGCACTGGATAAACATTAAGTTTAGAGTACTTATTAAGGGTAGTTTTCAATAAATATCACATTAATAAATGAAAGATAAACATAGACATTACTGTGATATTTTCCATCTCTTTTCTTGGATTTTTTGGCACAGTTAGAAAAACTGAACTCTACTTCGGGGTTTAGCTAAAGAAAACTATCAAAATCTGATAATTGTAAATCGTGAATTAATGTTACCTTTCGTGCTACTGCTGCTACTACTACTATCATTTTTATAGCATTTATTTATATTTAAATGGAATTTTTCATTACCTCTTTTCATCCTTAGAGCAATTCCTGTGAGGAATGGTGTTATTTTTCTTGCTTTATAAATGAAGAGAGTAATACACAGAGGGATTAAGAGACTTGATCTTTGCCATTTGGCTTGTAAGTGGCAGCTCATTCGTGCAAATCAGGCATACTTACTCTGGTGCTTTCTGCCTGTCCTCCCTAATTGTTGGCTAGTTTAAAATTGGAGAATGATCAGCTTCTTTATGTAATATAATATGGATATAGTATATTTATATGCAGAGGAGTATAGGGAGTCATAGGCCATACTACCAGTCTAAGTGTTTGTGTTTGTATAGATATAAATGTAGGTAAATAAACACATGGAATGAGCATGCACATTTTAAATGCATGTAATGTGGAATGTGAAAGTTTTCTATATCACCTCAAAGTACCTTTTATTTATAAATATTTAACCATAAATGTGAAGTTAATTTGTATTCAAGAAAATTATGTCCTCATACCTTAAATTTTTAAAATAAGTTGTGTTGTCATCTAGCCAATGCCCAACTCTTCAATTTTATGCCCTACCACTTGCTTCCCTGTCTGAACTCACAGAGTGATTCAGTTCTATAGAAGTATTGTGGTTAATCTTGGGATACCTGGGTGGCTCAGTTGGTTGAGTGTCCCATCTCTTGATTTCAGAAGTTTATGCCATGATCCCAGGGTCATGGAATTGAACCCCATGTTGGGCTCTATGCAGAGCATGGAGCCTACTTGTGATTCTCTCTATCCCTTTTCCCCTTTCCCCTGCTCACACACTTTCTCTAAAATAATAATAAAAGGTATTGAGGTTAATCTTTATTTCATATTGGTGCATCTTCTGTGATAATCACTTTCCCGATTGTCCTGGGGAATCCGAGGTTATCTTTGAGGATAATGAATGGGTTGTCTCTTCTGTGGAGCCTTTTTTGAACTCTCTAGATTGAACACTTCCTGAACCCCATGATACTTTAATTGTCCTGTCACATTAAATGGCATTGATCTAAATTGTTTTGGCATTACTCAATCCTGGCCCAAAACCTGGCCCAAATTTGAGAACAATAAATATTTGAATGGAGCTCAAAAGATTTAGGATATGAGTCTTTGGGATTTGCTGAAGGAAAATTGAAAGATAAAGAAGAAAAATTGAGTAGCTTTCTAATTGATTGTCTTCTTCCAACTCCGAAGTGTTTATTCAGTCGGTATATATTCATCAAGGCCTATTAAGTGCTTTCTTACCAGTAGGGATTCAGCAGTAAACAAAGTAGACAACAATTTTACCTTCATGGAGGCCATATTCTATATAAAGAGATACTTGAGAAAGACTGGAAGGAGATAAGGACTAGAGACATGAGGAAGTCTCAATGAAGAGCATCTCAGACAAAGATAATAACAGTGCTAAGGCAATGAGGAATTAATATGCCTGGCATGTTCAAGGAAGAGCTGGGAGATCAAAGTGGCTGGGCCAAAATGATGGATGGTTGAGGAATAGATAAAAGGTCAGAAAGGTCATATAAGATCTTGTAGGTTAAAGGAATGCTAGTTAATATGACTAAAAGAGGAAGTGAGTAGAACATTTTGAAAATGGCATATCATTATCTGACTTAATATTCTTAAAGTATAACTTTGGCTTTATGTTGAGAATAAACTGAGGTATGGGAGTCTGTAAGGTTAAGTAGAGGTACAGGGCAGAGAATAGGGATACCCGTTTTGAATCCATTAAATAGTTTAGGCAAGAAAAGATAATGGCTTGATCCAGGGTGGTAGCAGTGGAGGTTATGAGAAGTCTTTGGGGATGTGGATATATTTTAAAGATTGGACAGAGTTTGCTGAGAGGTTATATGTTGGGGTTGAAAGAAGAGAAAGAGTCAAGGAAGAATATAGGAATTTTGATTTGAACATTTGAGAGGATAGGGTTGTCATTAACTGATGGGAAAAACTCTAGGAGAAATAGGTTTGGGAGAAGGGGTCCTTAGCAAAATACTTCTGTAAAGAGCCAAATACTAAATATTTAGGCTTCACCAGCCAAAAGGTCTTTTGCAACTACACAACTCTGCTCTTTTTGCAGAAATCAGCCACAGATATCAGGTAAGCAAAATAAACATAACCATGTTCCACTAAAACTCTGTTTACAAAAAGAGGTGTCAGACATGATTTGGTTCACAAGCTGTAGTTTGCAGATCCCTGTTTAAGAAGCGAAATAAAGTGTTTTAAGGAGGCAGGAGTTAGTGATTGTATCAAATACTGCTGGTATTTGGTAGCCTTTAGTGACATCAACAAGATCAGTTTCAGGAAATGTTGGGAGTGAAAGCCTATGTGAAAGAAATAATTGGGTCAAGAGAAAATTGAGGAGAGGAATTGGAGGTAATAACTGCTAGCTTTTTTTTTAAGTTTCACTTTTTTTTTTTAAATTTTTTTTAACATTTATTTATTTTTGAGAGACATAGAGACAGAGTATGAGCAGGGGAAGGGCAGAGAGAGAGGGAGACACAGAATCTAAAGAAGCAGGCTCCAGGCTCTGAGCTGTCACCACAGAGCCCGACGCGGGGCTCGAACTCACAGACTGTGAGATCATGACCTGAGCCGAAGTCGGCTGCCCAACCAACTGAGCCACCCAGGCGCCCCTTAAGTTTCACTTTTAAGGAGAACAAAGAAATGGGCCTATAGACTGTGGGTTGGAAGTAGACTTAAGAGAGGCTGTTTTTAAGATGGGTAAAGAATAGCATAGAATGCTCATGAGAATGATCAAGAAGAGAGGGAGAAATTGGTAATGCAGGAGAGAGTGGGGCGAATTGATGGAGCCACATCCTTGTGTAGGCAAGAAGGAATGGAATCCAGAGCACATGAGATGTGGCCTGTAATACGAACACACACTGGCGATCCACAGTGTTGGGCACTGGTTCAGGCATGTGGGCAGATGTGATGGAGGCTTGGGAGCAGTTTTCTACTGCTTGCAGCAGTTTTCTCAGATAAATGAGAATCAGTGTCCTAAACTGAGAATCAAATGGATCTCTTGGTGGTGTGAAGAAGAAGAGAATAAAATAGTCATGAAGACGGGGTTTCTTAAACTTAGCTTCACATTAGAATTACCTGAGGGAGCCTTTAAAAATTCCAAAGCCTAAATTACAACCATAACCAGTTAACTCAGAATCCTAGAGCGATGTCTGTCTTTAAGACTTCTTAAAAATTACTTAATATGTAGGTCAATTTGAGAACCACTGATCTAGGAGTACAGGAGAAGGTGTCAACTAAGAAATATAGTAAGATTGCTGGGTCATGCTAGGAGCTAACTTGAAGTTAGTAGCCATGAATTTAAAATGAGACTAGTCAGAATAATTTCAAGCTTTCTTCCTCAAGACTCAACATTGTGAGATTGAGCAAAGAGTGAATGGAGGGTTGGCTGTAGCTGGGGTTTCAGATTTATTAGGTGAGTACCAGAAGTGAGAGTGGGCAATGGGACTGGAGGGTGTATGCAATAAAGTGATTATAGTGATAAATCATGGAGTTTATACTTGATAGGAAGAGAGATGAGAAAAAAGGGCATGAGAGATAGTGAAAAGCCAGTAGAATGAATGGATTGCAGGGCACGGTGCCATCCAAGAATTGTTGAAATAGAGGTACTAGACAGAGTCAGCTGGAAACTTAGCAGGTATAGTTAGAAAGTGTGATACTTAAAGCTGAGCCTATGACAAAAAGTAGGCAATGACCATGGGGTCAAGAGGCCAAGTCAGAGTGCAGAACAAGATCTATGGAGTCAAAGAGTAAAGTGAATTACTAGGCCAAAATGGTGAGAGAATTGTTTTTAATGGATACTGAAAGTATTATAAATTAAAACAAGAATAATATATTGGAAATAGTGACTATGAGGCAGGAAGTTGACATTGTCAGGGAAAAAGAGAGTGTCATACTCAATTGATAGTTCCTCACTGTCCTCATTTGATGGGAACTGTTTCCTCTTCACATGTTTTGAACAGTGAGACAACAGGAATTTTCTTGTACCTCATTCAGGATACTTTCTCGTGTAGCCAGGTATTAACAGTTTCCTTTTTGCCCTATTTTATGCCGGCTATTAGTGATTCACTGATTTCTAAGGGTAATTGTGTCATCATTGCTTTTTAGACTTAAAGATAGAATATGCATTCATTGTTTGGGGAGAGGCAATTTTTCTTCTTGAAAGAATATACCTCTTAGCTACAAGGTTGGTCCAGCAATACTAATAGAATTACTTTCCATGGAGAATACGTTTTCTTTATCTTGGTCTCACTTTTAACATTAACCTTAATTTGACAGCAAAATCAGCCATCCTAAAGCAAAAAGAAAATAATTATGTTTCTGAAAACAGGAAGTCATAAAAAAATTACCAGTACACTGAATATGTATTTCAGTCTCCTGGGTAACAAGTTTGTTGTGATGGAGGTTGTTTTTGTTTTCCCCTTGGTCAGTGCAACATGTTATGGAGAAAATGCAGCGTGTTGATAAAAAGCCTATTAAGTGTTTGTAAAGTTGAAAATACCTGAAGCTCTAATCCGCCACATCAAATGGTAAATGATTCCCTGCAGTAAAGTTCTCTGTGTTCCAAATTCAGCACAACTGACCGATGGATATTTTTCAATCATTCCTGAAATTATAGTGCACTAGAACATTGTGAATACTTGAGGTATAGACTACAAGTGTTCATCTTTCTGTGTCTGAAATAGCAGAGCCTTTGAGCTAAGACTCAATGTGAATTACTACCTCTCTCTACATCAGTCACTAAACATGCAAATCATCTCCATTCCCACAAGAGCAATGACTGATTCATTGAGACATAATGACTCTCTGTCACTTGGAGGGAATTCTCCTCTGCCATATTGAGTCCTTTACACAGACTATTTCACATGAACAGACCAGTATCTCTTCCACTCCAGTTTTCTTACCTCTTCAAATCGATGTTGTTTCTTCACATCTTTATGGATTAATGCATAAAGCACATCTTTATGGATTAATCTAGATCATACTCTTGCTCCACTAAATGTTACACACCAGTCTTAGGCAGTCATATGTATGTATCAAGTCAAAAGTTTGTTAACGTGTATAGTTTATTATAATCATTTAGTGCTATGTTCTCTATTTAAAGTACCCTACCTATATTAATCTCATTTCTGAAATGCCTTTTTCACAGAAGTGCATTATTAACTCTTGAAACCTACAGTTGGCCTTTCCTAGCATAGAGATCATGAATCTCACTCCCTGCACCCTCTGCCTCGTGGCCCATTTATGATGACTGTACTTGGTTTATAGATTTGACTTGTTAAGTGAAATACTCTATAGCAAGAATTTTCTGTCAAGAGAGGATTTGTAGTTGGATTGAGGACAGATGCATAACTGAGTCACCTAGGTATTTTCTTTTCTTCTTTTTCTGCATTATACACATTCCTTATTTCCAACTCACCCCACAGAGCTGCTAATTTTCAGGGATCAGGTATCTGAAATCTGATAAAATTGTGCTCAGCCCAGTGTGTCAGGTGGAATGAGCTGGCTGTCTAGTAGACTTGACAAGAGGCTGGGTACACTTTTCATTCATCATGCCATGTCCCTCAAAGGAGAACCCCTTATTAACACTGATTGCAAACAATTGGCAGTTGCAATCATGAATTTTTAATGAATACATCTGAAAAGAATCCTTAAATAATGTAAAAAATCTCCCTATGTTTTGTTTTGCTTTTTTACAGACAAGGAAATTGAAGCAGTTCTCTTCCAAGACTCATAATCCAATACTTTTTCTGTCATACTGCTTCTCAAATAATGATTTGCTGATTACTAGCTGTTTGTGAAAAAAAAACTTTATTAAAGCTTTTAATATATTTAAGGATGTGGTTCCTCCCTCAAGTCACTTAACATCTAGTTGGCAAGATAATGCAAACCATATGTGCCTCTCTTACCTTCCTTAGCACGATGTCCATGTTGCATGATGTTCTATACTGTACTTCCTTACCTCCTCCTTAAAGCTTTTTCTTCCTGTTCACCTCCTAAATGTGTTAAGAGTGTAGATCTTTCTTCTTCCCAGTGGTGAAATAGGACCTGACCCAGAGTCAGTGTTCAGTGCTGTTAGGAGAAGGACCAAAGGCAAACCTGAACCTTCTTCCTTGTGTGTATGCTCTTCACGAATTTTGAAGTACCCTAACTCAGCCCTCAATTTTTTTTTCCAGTTCTTGAAACTACTAATTGTTTGAGGCCCAACAGTAGTGCCATCTCCATTACATAGCTACATCTCTATTTTGCTTGCTTCACTCCCCAAATTGCTCTCCCATGGACTGCTTTTGGGTTTCCTCCTAGCTCCTGTTCCTGTCTTATCCCATCCTATTTGTGTCTATGCATTAAACAGTTACTGAAAACTCACAACACATTAGGCTCTGAAAAGAACTGAGGGATAAAGCAAGTATCCCACTAATTTGAGAGCTCTTCTCTATTTTTCTCAAGAACTAATCAGTTAAACAAAATTTGATTGGCATATAGAGGGTGTCTGGTTTCTCTTTAAGTTTCAGTGTTCCAAATACAACAGGTTCAGTGAAGGGGCTGTGTATCCCTTGCCTACTTAGATTTCTAGTTGTTTTCTAATAGTGCTAACTCTTTGCTGGAATTTATGCTTTTCGTTAGGTCCTCTGGGAAGCCTGCTGTAATAATTTCTGAGAAAGCTCTTTGGGAATCAACCCATGAGCTCTGAAATCAAAACTTGTCTTCAGTCTTAAGATTTTCTTATTTATAATACAGGGATAATCATAGGTACCTCCCTTATGGAGTTGAGAGAATTAACAGAGTCATTACATGTAAAGCACTTAGAATTCAGGAAGCACTCATTAAATATTATTATTCATATGTTGTTCTTCAGTAATCAAAATATAACACCATGCTGTTAGCATTCAGTACTTTTCTTTTATGGAAGATTCTAACCAATTAAGTATATGCATTCATTTATGTTAAGTTTTTTTGTTTTCATTCCAATATAGTTAACATAGAGTGTTCTATTAGTTTTAGGTGTACAATATAGTGATTCAATAATTCTATACATCATTGATCAGTGCTCATGATGACAGGTGTACTCTTAATTCCCTTCCCCTATTTCACCCATCCCCTCACCCACCTCCCCTCTGATAAGCTTTATTTTAAATTACAACCATCAGCTAAAGTTATGTTTTTTCTTTCAAGATACATTTCAGAGTTGCCTGAAGCCAAATAGAGGAACCAGTACATTAAGTTATGTACCTGGGATTGTAAGATCTACTGAAGAACAGCAATCTGACCACAGGGTCAGTAGCTTCTGCTACTAAACTTGGATATCATCAACTTTTCTACTTCTTTACTTAGTTACTCTTGTTCAAAGAATTTAAACATTTCAGCATCTTACTTAACGAGAGAGCAAGACATTTTAACTATAAAGAGCATGAGGGCAACTATTATATATAAAGTATGTATGTTTCAAATATTTTAAGTACCCTCTCCATTTATGAAATAAACATACATATCATTTGTTTAGATGGATCCTTGACTGTATTTACTTTGCCAAAGATCCCATCTTCCTGTCCGTGTTAGAATTATTTAAATTACTTATGCAGCCAAGGTGGCTTTCAGACTAAAATATCTCTAATTATCCTGTTGCTACTTATTCATGTGGGAATTTTTTCCCTTCTGTACATAAGACATCAGAGTACTCTACTCAAAGTGGGCCTTGGCATTCTCATCCTTTACTCTTTCCCAGCCCTCTCGGCAACTTCCTTTCCTTTGTGTAAAACAGTATTAAAATTATCCAAATGTTCATCACCACCCCTTTCTACTTTTGACATTCTAACAATAGCACTAATCTAAAGCATGTCTTCCTGGGTTCTCTTCCCTCATGACTTAAGATTTACTAAGGATTGGCATTAGCTTAGGAGCAATACACTTCTTCCTGTCCCAGCCATATTATATAGAAGTTTCCACTTCATACTGACCTTGGGGTTTGTCTTTTGAGGGCATTTTTGTACATGTGTATGGTGTGTTTTGTTTTGTTTTGTTTTGTTTTTGAGAGAGAGGGCACAAGTGAGCGAGGGGCAGAGAGAGAGAGAGAGAGAGAGAGAGAGAGAAAGAGAAAGAGAAAGAAGCAGGACTCACCCAAAGCAGGGCTCATGCTCACTCAAAGCAGAGCTCAGTCTCACCCGATATGGGATTCGAACTCATGAACCTGAATCATGACTCGAGCCAAAGTCAGATGCTTAACAGCTGAGCCACCCAGACGCCCTGCCCTGTTCATCTATTTTTTGTTTTAATCAGTACTGCATTTTACTTCTATATCATATTATTTTAATGTAAGCAAAAAACATCATGATATAAAATGTTATTTTTTCTTGATATTTATCTTATTCACTGGATAGCTTTGACTAAACTTTTTTAAGTCTTAAGATTATTTTACATATTCAAAAATGTAATCCTGAATGAGTAATGTAGTCAAGGAATATAGGGAGGAAATTATCTCACAGAAATCTTTATAATAAAAACTTCAGCAACAAAACTAGATACAACTCCAAGATCTCTGGACCTTACTACCCTGAAATGTATCATCATTGTTAGTAGTTTATATTTACTACTTGAAGTAGAATAAATAATGATAAAATATATTTCTTAGAGTATTTTATTCTAATGAGACCAAGAACATTCAAATAGCATGTGTGTGACAAATGCCCAAGAAAGTTTTAGGACAGGGTTGTCCAATAGAATTTTCTCCAATGATGGAAATTTGCTGTATCTCTGCTTTCCAATAGGGAAGTCACTAACCACATGGCTATTGTATACTTGAAATGTGGTTAGTGCAACTGACCTGAGACTGACTTTTTAATTTGAACTGTTATTAATTTAATTTTAAGTAGCCACATTTGACTCTTGGCTACCACATTAGACAGAACAGTAAAGACTCTAGAAACTTTTGAACTACCCTTAAAATTTTAACTCACAAGACCAGGTCACTTTGTGATCATTCTCAGACCACTGGCACACTGCAAAGAAACACAGATCCTAGTAACATCAAACGGAAAAAACAAAAAACAAAACAAAACAAAAATCAAAAAAACTTTGAGAGGCAATTTCGATATATACTAACTTTTTTGTTAAGTGGACAAAATATTTAAAGGTCCTCTCATTTCTTTGCATGAAGACCTCTTATACTTCAGTGCTCCCTTCTTACTTCCATTTCAAAGACTCCTTACACTGATCTTTTTTTTTCACATCGCCCTCGGCCTACCTTTCTCTAGACCCATTATTCCAAACAACATATCAACAGACCCTTGACCAAGAATACTGCGCACAAAATTTTCATCCCCATAGAGAAGTTGAGGCAGGTCATAATTTCAAGTTCATAATTTGCCATCTTCCATAAGAAATCTTTGCCAAGTCTAACTTAGTGTTATATATTAGGATCATTTATAGATATCACCCTTTTTCCAACCTCTAGGCAAGACTATTATTTCTAGTCTGAATTTCATGAGACCTCTAGAGTTTTAAGAAAAAGCTAATGTATACTGAATGCTTGAAATAGTAGCAGCACTTCAAGGCAAGAATGATATCTCAAGGTTTCATCTACTTCTTTGATCTAATGAAAAATTAAATAATATGTATACACTGGATGTGATTTAAACCAGTGAGCAAAGTACTTTGTAGATGAAATTAATTAGCAGGGGGAAAGCCAAAACAAAGCAAAACAAAACAGATGACTTCCTTCTTTCCAGAATTAAGAGCTTATCCCTTAAATTTTAAGTTTTATTCATTTGGGATTAATTCAACAAATGTCTCTTGAGCCTTGAATGTGTGTTAATCACTGTTTTAAAACAATTTTTATATATTGCTAATAAAAAACATACCCGTATACAGTCATCAAGCTATAAATGAGGGACAGAGAAAACAATAAAACCCATAATATAAATATAAAATTACCACCTGTGATCTATGTAATGGAGGCATGAATAGGGTTGAATGATAGAGTATAGCAGGATATGGATGTTATACTAATGCACGGGCATTAGAAATTAAGTCTAATGTAGAATACAGAATAACACATATGCATGGAGATTTCCTTAATGTTTTGTAGATTTGACTTTGGAATAATGTGTCGTATATATTAGACATTAACATCCAAAGATAGACTTTTGTAAACCACCGTCTGACCTTTTGAGTAGCAGATATGAAATGAAGACTTCAGGTTATTCCATGAAGTTGATGAATGCTAATCAACAGTTGAGTTTGAGTAACATTTCCTTCTTTGCCTAAGGAGCAATCGCAGTGCAATTATTTGCATTTTTAAAAAGTCATTCATTTATTTCATGAAAGCAAGTAGAAAATGAAAAATGAAAGGGTGATGTGGATAAGAAGGATAGATCCATATTAGACACAAACTGGTAGATAGTGGGCTCTATTGGAAATTAAAGTAACAAAATCAAGAGAGTATGCACAATATGCCAGTACTGTAGGATCCTCAAAATTGTGCCTAAAGGTTAAGATCTGAGTATTTTGTAAAAATAAGCTAAATCTCATGGAATGGAAAACTGTTTCCTATATTCAGCTTTTGCACATTAAAAACATTTAAAAAATTGCGTGGAAATTAAATGGAATGTTTCTTACATTTCTTCCCAAGATGTTATTTCATCCCATTTTATGAGTATCAGATGGAAGGTAAGTAGCTTCAGCAGCCATAATGTAGCTAGGAAATCACATGGATAGGTTCACAGTCAGAATGATGTGGTTTCAAAGTCTATGTTTTTTTTCTAGCCAATGGTTCAGAAGTATATTTATCAGGAATTTTAGGTGAATCAGCACCAACTGAAAAACAAACTGTTTTTGTGCTTCATTCATATAGAAAGGAATAAAGAGTGAAATTACGGCAAAGAAGTGGTTGAAACATGCTAAGTTTTACTTGCTATTGTGAAGGATAAGAACTTGAGATTCTGTTTTCTTTTTAAAACCCAGTTTGCTTTTCTGCAAGGACATTCATTTATATTTAGAAATTCACTAAATTTTTGTTTTGCTAATCTCAAGGGAAGGATTATTTTCTTAGGATTAAGTATAGTCAATTGGTATTAGGATGTTAGGAAGTAAAGTGCAAAATTCTATTAAAGATTTAGTGATATGAGTTGATCAAAGGAAGAAGTACTCTTTACAATGTATTTGTACTTCGATGTGTATACAAAGTTCTCTTTTAACTTTTACATCTATATTTGAGTTTTCACTGATTCCTTAAGAAATAATAGCTTATTCATATTTTAGGATCTCTCTTTTCATCACCCCATATGCACATATATAGAAAGAATATCTCCTTTGTACATTTAATTTTGAAATACTACTTATGACCATTTCCCACCTTTAGGGAAGGTGCAGTTTTTTTCTAAGAGTCTGAAAGGCTACAGGAAGGTCGTTTTAGAGAATATACCAGAGGTTACTTGCATCAAGTTCTCTGGCTGATTTCCGAAGTTACTGTGGGAACACATTTTACCACAGTTCTGCTGCTCAAGCCAGAAACCTGGATGCTTTGTTCTTCCTGAGGTATCAAAAATAAAAATTCATGAAATTCTCACATCCCACCTGTTCCCTTATCTGGGCTAAATGCTGTGGTGAAGTTTTTTTTTTTTCAGGTTGAAATATTTGAAAAGAAAATCTCTCTCTCTCTCTCTCTCTCTCTCTCTCTCACACACACACACACACACACACACACACACACACACACACACTGGTTTCTTTACGTGAACAATTCTGTTAAATCCGAATTACTAAACTCATGGAGTGCTTCTTCTGAGAGAATAAAGAATATTACTGTTATTAGGATATTATGGCACATATATCCTCAGTGGCCATCTTTTGTCTCAGCTCTCCTTGGTGGCTTATTGTATGAAAACAGAGAAGCAGAAGTCTGACGTAGAAGGAGTATGTTGACACATGATGGTTTTTATCTTGATAATTTCACCAAATGTATGAATTGAGTTTGTCACTTACTAGAGTCAGTGTGCTGAATGCCCTCTGTGTGGAGATCAAGACAAGTGGTCTAATCAAGTTCAACTGTTCTGTGTCTATTTGGCTTGGCTTAATTAAAATTCAGCCCTGCTTTTGAGCAAGCCGCAGTGGTTTGGCAGACCTTCAAAGGGCTATACTGTAGCAAACAATAAAAGTGATAAAGGCGTACAATAACAATCAATACCACGCAAACACCTTTCTACTTACAAATCGAGTCGAAATTGGTTCCTTGAAGCATTCTTATCTGCTTCTGGTGATATAATTAAAAATTTTGAAACACTTTATTTGTAAGTTTCCCTACACTCTCCTTGTCAATAGGCTGCATTTTTTCCCCCAGTGAAGCAAAAGAAAATGATCGTAAGGTAAATGAGCACAGTACAAATCCTTTTTAATTTTTACAATCGTTTGTTACACACATGAATGAAAAATTATGTGAAGAATTTTCACCTATGCGAGGAAGAGAGCCCTGAATTCTTCCTCCATTCATTTGTGTTGGTTGCGGAGGATATATTCTTGGTGATCATCCTTTTATATTCAGTCCACTGTTTTTGGCTGACTGCCCTGGTCCCAGATTTTCTCACAAACAGCCATCTGGCATTCTCTCTGTCCCCCACATATATCTCCTTCAGGACCTCCTGCAAGTAGACTGGAGAATTTCACAGCTTGGGGGCATGGGAGTATACATGAAGTTGCAGCCACTTCAGGGTAGATTTCTCACCTATCACCTATGTATCTGTCATTGCTAGATGTTTAGTGGAAAGAGCTGCTAGTACATTGGAGATCAGTAGACCTAGGTAGGGGCAAGAACACCTGTGGTTTGCTGTATTTTTAACTAGTCTCCATTTGAAGAATGGAGACTGACAAAGCCAGATCTCTGTATTTCACATATTCACCTTGGAATGTTAGTGTGGATAAATTCATATGGAATATGCTTTTAAAATTTCAAAGAGATATTATTTTAGCACAAATGTTATAGTATCTCAAATGTATTAATGAGTGCTTTCCTCTGCTTGGGGTACATATGTAAATATCACTTAATGTAACAGTTAAAAAAGAAGGAAAGTTTCAGAAGGTATCCAAAATGTATATATGGGAAACACGGCTTGTCCAAGACATTCAGTGTTGTGTCGTGGTTTAACCCCAATGTGTGTATGCTTTAGGTTTGATTTTGGCTTCCAGGTTTTATTCAAGCCCTGAGATCATTCTTAAAAGGGCATGTTTCATTATTGTCTGGGCTTCTTCACTGACTTCTATAGCTGAAAGAGAGATGAACTGGGATAGAGCCATCACAACTGTTCACAGAATGGTGGCCAGTGGAATGGCTGGTTGCAAGGCCAAGATTTTGTGGATTGTTTCTATGGCTCTCTGCCAGTACATGTCTTATTAGCTGTAATGGCAGCCATGTGCTTTTCACTTTCTTTATAACCTGTCCATTATCTACTCGTTAAATTATCTAGAGCTTTCATTCTTTTGTTATTCCATTAAGATCACAAATGGCATAAAACAAACTTGCAAAAGTTATGTAATTATTAATATAAGAATAAGCTACCTTAACAAACTGAAAAAAACATAATTATGAAAAACAGGTCAGGTGTTAATCTGTGTTCAGGATGCAATGTTAAGGTAACTTAATAGTCTTTGTAAATGACTTACACCAACACTGATATGCCGATACATCTACAAGGTTCAGTGAAATTCCTGCTGTAGATCACTGACTGTGATACTTCAATTGTGTATCAAGCAATTATATAAATTCTAAACGTCTATGAAGACAAACTGGTAAACACAACTAATAACATTTGTCTTCTTAGGTTATTTTACCAGGATTTCCATGTGAACAGAAAATATAGAGTAGTCAATGATTATTCCTTCTGGAAATGTCCATCATTTATTCGTGTAGTAAATATTTTGGGAAAATAAATTTACACTTGTAAAACAAATTTCCTCAAATGTGTCATGAATGTATTGCTCAACTTTATTCTAATCTAGTCGGTGGTAGAAAACATTTCAAGGTACTTATGTTAAACAGGACAAAAAACAGTGGTTGTCAGGTAAAACACATGGTTTCCAGTAGTTTCATGACACTCAGTGATTTGCTAAATTCTTGTAACAAGCAGATGTATTTTCTGGTATTGCTCCTTATATTTTGAATATAGTGAACGTACAGCAGAGCAACCAAACGAAGGTAAAAATCTTGAAGAGTTTTTTCAAAGTCAAACGCAAAAAATCATATGGACTGGTAGCCATCAGTTAGCACCGCTGCTCTCCAAATGTTTCAATTTATTTCCTTCCGGAGTGGTCATAGTCTGAATCTACTCTGGGCATTATATTGAAACTTCATTAGTGTTGGTTGCAGTCTGTACCATTTCTGAGCCAAATCCTCCTGCTTCTCTTTGAGATCATATCTGGAATAAGCTTACTGTGTTGTATTAGTTTTCAGAAGTTTCTTAAAGCTAAATCAGGAATAATATCATTGGTAAGTAGAGTTTCATAGATCTGGATAGGAGGTATCTACATCAGATGTGAATTAATCTAAAATCCTTTGACATACTAAATAGTTCTCTATTTCAGTGAAACATACAAGTATTCAGTGTTTCTTTTCAGCCTGTTATCTCAAGCTTAAGTTTCCCACTTTTTTCCCCTGTCGCTCACTTTTGACCCATGTGTAAGGGTGAGACTAATGATACATGCCATGAAGTTGCTAGAGGAGAAACCAGACAGGTAGAATCTGAGGTCACCCAGTCTGCCAGGAAACATCCATAGAGGATTGATGTTTCCACATGCAGGGTCCACCAACTGAAAGATACATGAGACCAGGACAGATCTTTTGATATCTCCAAGTGTAGAATCAGAATGCCAAATCTGAGCATTCTTGTGTGGTTCACCTAATAGCAATGATACGAATATATAGGATGATGTTATTTGGGACTCTTTTCTTTTTTTTTTTTTTCTTTAATAATAGTTTATTTTCAAATTGGTTTACATATAACACCCAGTGTTCATCCCAACATGTGCCCTCTTTAATGCCCATCACCCCCTCTCCTCCCTCCCTAACCCCCCTCACCCTGAGTTTGTTCTTAGTCTTTGAGAGTCTCTTATGTTTTATCTCCCTCCCTCTCTGTGCCTTTTTTTCCTTTCTCCTCTTCCCCTTCCCCTGGTTTTTGCTTAGTCTCACAAAGTCCACCTATTCGTGGAAACATATGGTATCTGTCTTTTTCTGACTGACTTATTTCACTTAACATAATACCCTCCAATTCCATCCATGTTGCTACACATGGCCAGATTTCATTTTTTCTCATTGCCACATAGTAGTCCATTGTATATATGTGCCACATCTTCTTTATCCATTCGTCAGTTGATGGACACTTGGTCTCTTTCCATGATTTGGCTATTGTCGAAGTGCTGCTATGAACATCGGGGTACACGTGCCCCTATGCATCAGCATTCCTGTGTCTCTTGGGTAGATTCCTAGCAGTGCTATTGCTGGGTCATAGGGTAGCTCTATTTTCATTTTTTTTGAGAACCTCCACACCGTTTTCCAGAGCGGCTGCACCAGTTTGCATTCCCACCAACAGTGTAGGAGGGTGCCTGCCTCTCCACATCCCCGCCAGCATCTGTAGTTTCCTAATTTGTTCATTTTAGCCACTCTGACCGGTGTGAGGTAGTATCTCAGTGTGGTTTTGATTTGTGTTTCCCTGATGATGAGTGACTTTGAGCATCGTTTCATGTGTCTGTTGGCCATCTGAATGTCCTCTTTGGAGAAGTGTCTATTCATATCTTCGGCCCATTTCTTCACTGGGTTATTTGTTTTTCGGGTGTGGAGTTTGGTAAGTTCTTTATAGACTTTAGATATTAGTCCTTTATCTGATATGTCATTTGCGATGATCTTTTCCCATTCCGTTGGTTGCTGATCAGTTTTGTTGGTTTCTTTTGCCGTGCAGAAGCTTTTTATCTTGATGAGGTTTTGGGACTCTTTTCATATCGACTCTTAAGAGGCCTTTGGAATAGGGATTTTTTTTTTTCTTCCATGATTTTAAACACCTGAATATCAGTAAGATGTGAAGCTCACAGCTCTAACTTCTCATGTAATTTGGGATACAAATTATAATTTGGAAAAAGAGATGGCTAAACTAATGTGTGTTGACACGTATGTCGTCACATACATATGCTCTGATCATGGATTCTTGTGTGTGTGCTTGTGTTTATGGATGAGAGCATGCACAAAATTCTCATACTTTTTAACTAGCTTCCCAGTAAGTGTTAAAGTTTTAAGCACTTTAACATGACCATCAGGGATTTCAAAAGTCTGAGAACTCTATGCATATCAGATAAAATTGGAATAAATTATTTTGAAAATGTAACTGAATCCCATTAAGATAGTTTAAAATTGCATCAAGGAATGTTACATTGTGAGAGGGAGTTACTGTTTTTTTGACTGTATATTTTATTAAAATTCAACCTTTGAATTCATGAAAAATAAAGTATGAAAATCCCATGATATCAAGTGTGTTTCTCATCCTAGATCTTTCTGAAATGTCATGTTTGGAGATTTTAAAAATCCAAAAATTTGAGGGAAATAATTAAATGAAAATATTTTGACCAAAGCTAATTATTTTTGCAAAGACTAGGATGATATTGAATGCAAGTTTTTGTTTTCAAGAGTGATATAGAGACAGAAATCTATGTGGATGTCATAATATTTAAGAATAAAACATTGTTAATAAGAATACTGAGATAGAATTTTATGTTCAAGGATAATATAACCTTTTTTAATAAAAGAAAATACAGACTCACATATAACAGATACACACCATATGACTCGCTAGTAGTGTTTACCTTTTATTTAAAAATTATTTATTGAGTGTCTCTTCTGGGGGAGATACTACAGTAGCACTAAATTATGTAAGTAATAAAATAATTCGAATTTGGTGCTATACAACTTGGAACTTTTTCAATCAAAGATAGATTGAATTCTGGTTTTATTGTTTACTGACTGGATGATGTAGAATTTGAATACCATATGAAAAAACTAACACTTACACACGTAATGCTTAACATTTGATAACAGTGGTTAGTGAGGGAGCTAAGAAATGAAATTAGCCTTTGTGGCCCTTAAGTTAGTAATTTTCCCATTTTTCTACATTAGATAATAAGTATATAGGAATGAATAGAAAACTGCAACATACAGAAATAATAGTTTTATAATTTTTCAGTTTGATTTAATATTCCTTGGTAAATTTATACAATCAACAAATATTTATTGAAGGCCTACTACTGGTCATGAATAGTTTGAAGTCTTGGGGATATTGGCAGGGGCAGGAAAAAAAAAAAGTCCAGCCTCTCATGGTATTCAAATTCTAGTATGAAAATAAAGACAATAAACAAAATATGTATGTGGGGAAGTAGGCAGTGGTGGTAAAACGCTATGGTGAAAATAAATCATGGAAATCACTTTGTACTAGGTGGCCAGAAATCCTTTCTCCTATGGACTTGAATGATTTAAAGAGCCACTTGTGCCAAGATGTGGGAAGGAATGTTTGAAAGAAGGGTAAAGGTAGTGCAAAGGCCCCGAGTGTGGAATGAGCTTGCCTTTTCAAGTATCTGACAGTCATCAATTGTGACTAGGGCAGTAGCCCTGAAAGTGTGATTGCCAGACCAGGAGCCTCTGCATCCAGTTAGTTAATAGTATCCTTTTCTTGTTAATGTCCTTGATTTGAAAATTACACTGTGATTATGTAAGACCTTAACATTTGGGGAAATTGGGTAAAGGTTATACAGCAGGATCTCTTTGTCTTATATTTGCAGTTTCTCCATAAGTCTGAAAATATTTGCAAATGGAAGTTTAGAAAAGTAACGAGAGCAACTCTAAAAGCATGGTGAAAGGTTTTAAGTGGTGGAATCAGTGGGCTGCTGGAAGCTAGTCTGTATTTTAAGAAAAAGTATTCATGCTATGGTATGGAAGATGAGCTGCGAGGCAGGCTGATGTGAGTACAGTGACCGGCAGAGGGACTGTTGCCTTTGTCTGGAAGAAAATGGTGGCTGGCATGATGGTAGTTCTGGTAAGAGCTGTGGGCAGACAGGTGGTAGTAGAATCTGCAGTTCTAATGAACAAGGCTTGCTGATAGATTGAGAAGCAATGACAGAAATGGATCAAGAGGCAATGACAGAAATGGATCAAATATGACTTAAATTTCAGGACCAAGATATTGGATGGATGCCGGTGATACTTACTAAGAAGACACAGATTGAAGTAGGAGGTTGACAAATAAAGACACACGATTAATTTTATAGGAAGATTATTAAAGTAAATATAAACAGACAATCCATAATATTTTTATGAGTATTTGTGATTAGTAGCTTCAGTGACAAATTTAGCCTGATGAATGCCATATTGGTTATAAATAAATTAACTCACTTGGGTATTCTCTTATTTACTCTGAAATTTTTAATTGAATGTGTTGTATAAAATATGAAATTGTGAAATATATTAAAGACAATAATGATGTCAACAGGTATGCTTAATTTGCTCTTATTAATTTTTGTATCTGTATGTAATTTGTTTAATACATTTCTTAATTTTATTTAGTAAATGTGGAGTGACTGCTTTGTACCAGGCACTTTTTAATCCCTGGATATATACCACTGAACAAAGCAGACCAAAAATTTCTGCCCTAATGGAGTTTACATTCTAGTATGTTTTAGTAGAGATGGACCAGACAACTTAATAAAAATTAATTCAATGTATGGTATGTGGGTAAAAAAGGTTTTTAAAAAATTTTTTTAACTTAATCTAGTTACAGTTAGTTTATTTACAGTTATCTAGATGAATACCAATTTGTTACAGCAAATGAAGATTGCAGCCATCTGAATAAATCCTGTCATAAAAGCAGTAATATCCACTGTAACTAACATTGGCAACCAGGGTATTGCATCTAAAGAAGCCATAGTCTTTGTCTTCACTTTGTGATTTATACCTTAATACCAAATGTGTGGTTTGTCTGTTTTGTTTTTGTAAATACATATAGGAACAGGTCACGGTCCTTGGGCAAGTCCCTTGTGAAGCAACCGTGTAAGCAAAGTGCATCACTTAAGACTTTAACAGAATGTATCAATCTACTCCAGGAATCTTGTTTTTTTAAAAAGTTAAAGACAAAAGTAAAGATGAGCCAGACATTAACTAAATCTTATTTTCTGCATATTCCAGTTTTGGCTTTTATTTAACAGTGACTGGGTCGCTCCATTGGTTGAGTGTCTGACTCCCGATTTTGGCTCCTGTCGTGATCTCACAGTTCATGGGATCCAGCCCCACACTGGGCTCTGTGCTGACAGCACAGAGCCTGCTTGGGATTCTCTCTCTCTCTCCCTCTCTCTCTCCCTCTCTCTCTCTGTCTCTCTCTGCCCCTCTGCCAGCTCACACACATGTTCTTCCTCAAAATAAATAAATAAACTTTAAAAATTCGGCTATACAATAGTCCAGTACTACCACATATTTATAACTCTGAAAACTGTATTTTTTATTTTAACTTTAAAAATGCAATAGTTTAGATCAGCAAAATATCTGTTAAGTCAGATGATGGAGGATCAAAAATGAGGCAGAGAAGGAAGATAGGTGATATGAGGGAAGGAAAAGGTTGGATTTCTGGAGTGGATTTTATTTTAAAAGTAAGGTCATTAGGGATGACCTGATTAGGAGTTGGTGGAGGGGGTTGTGATGATAATTGTTGAAAGAGCATTCCATACAGAAGGAAGAGTAAATCCAAATTCCCTTTAGTGGGTGATGGGCAGGGTCATAAGGGGTCAAAGAACTAGCGGAACAAGCAGATATAGAGGCTTTATATATATCATATTGAGGACTTTGTCTTTTGAGTGAGATGAGAGACTTTGAACAGAAGATGACATGGTTTTCCTGACTTAGAAGTAACACTCTAGAGTAGGGGTCTGGAGGGCAGTGCTGGGCGGCATGAGCTGAAGTAGAGAGACCAATTAGTTACAAGGCTATTCTAGTATTTTAAGTGGGAGACAATATTATTTAAGTTAATATAGTATTAATTGAGTGTCGTGAGAGATGGTTGGATTCTGGACATATTCTGAAGGTAGAGCTACTAAGATTTGTCGATGGTTTGAACATATTGTGTAAAATAAGAGAGAGGTTTCAGAAATTACCTAGTGATTGACTTGAATGACTGGAAGGATGGCATTGCCATTTATTGGTATGGAGAAGATGACAGGAAGAGTGGGGTTGCATTGTGGACATGTTCAGGAGGTTACCTTGGACCTGATAAGTTTGGTATGCCCATTAGACTTCAAACTGGAGATGCCAGTGGGTAGTAGACAGTAAGGAATCAGAGATCAAGTGAGAGGATCAAATTTCTCAGTAGCATATATGCTGCACAGAAATAGCAGTTATGTTTCACATCACTTTGTTTTTGTTGTTGTTGCTGCCAAGAACTTAATATACAAGAATAAGGTCTTGTTAGGTTTAAATGCATTGAAGACTGATTTTCTCAATTCTTATGAGAATTTGGTTTGGAATAATTTTATTTCACAAAAAGAATCTGGAAGATGAAATGCAGCTTAATTACACTAACATTATTAAAAGAATGGGGACTTAAGCATGTGGCAAATTTAATTAAGATGTTATTCTCTTATAAGAGAATGAAAGTAGTAGGGGGCTTTTTTTCCTCTCTTAAAGCAAATAGTATATCTTTAGAAGCTCTTATTTTTTATAGAATGTGACAGACTAAACATAAGATTATTTCTACTTTATATTATTGTGTGGTGAAAAACAGAAATGCCTAAAGTTATCTTTGAAGCCCCTGATGGGAAATTTCTACTAAACACTCTAAATGGTGTGTGAGAACAGATTGATGCTTGGGAATGCAACCTGAGGTAGTCATGGAGGCATTTTCTTATCAAATGCATGGAGGCAATAACACCAGCTATTATATGTTTATATTTATTAATTTGAAAATAAAAATAATGCCATATACTTATATAAATGTGAATGTATTTCAATACTGCAATGAAAAATACTTAAAGGAAACCTGTTTTTTTCTTATGTCTATAAATCTATCTTTACCAGGAAAGATTATTATCCTTAATTTTTTACAAATAAAGAGGCTTAGACATCTAAGAGTTGGGGAGAAGGACAGGATTACTAACCCCACTTTTGACAGTAAGCATTTCTTAAAGCATTTGTATATTAACTTAGAAGAGGTAGAAGAAAGGAATGGAAATTAAGTGAAATTACTTCCATAGCGAATGCTTGGCATTGATCATGGGATTAAGTTTCTTCTCTGAGATTTTTGCTTAGGATCCTTGATTTCATATTCATATCATTGCTATCGGGTATTGTACGTTCCTAATCATTAGCGTATGGATTCAGAAAGAGAGGCAAACTCATAAATAACCTGATCTCCCTACCTCCTCTTCACACTCTGACAGGTGTTGGATCTGAGGCTCTCCTTCTAGAACATCTCAGTGTGAACCAAATGATTCTCCTACTATCAGTTTTCTTTAATGTACCTGCAGTTTCCTGTTCTCCTACCTTGATCTTTTTTTCCCCCTCAGGTCAGTAGTATGGAAAGTGCATAGTGGAAAAAAGAAAGACTGTTAACTAGAGGAGAGATATAGAGAGCTAACTTTGGGGAATATCAGTATAACAGATGCATTCCTCCAAAGCTTCCTTTTTGTTGACATAAACTCCTACACAACACTTAGCAACTTCTGCCAACCAGAAAAAGGCTCATTCTCTTTTTAAAATAACATCTTTATTGGGATATAACTCACATACCATATAATTCAGCCATTTAAAATGTAAAATTAAGTAGTTTTTATACAGTCACAGAGTTGTGCAACCATCACCACAATCAATTTTGGAGCATTTAAAAAATTAATGTTTATTTACTTTTGAGAGAGAGAGAGAGACAGAGCACGAGCTGGTGAGGGGCAGAGAGAAAGGCAGACACAGAATCTGAAGCAGACTTCAGGCTCTGAGCTGTCAGCACGGAGCCCAACACGGGGCTTGAACTCACTAGCAGTGAGATCATGAGCTGAGCCGAAGTCAGATGCTTAACCGACTGAGCCACCCAGGTGCCCCAATTTTGGAGCATTTTAATCATCCTCGGAAGAAACTGTGTAGCATTAGCAGTCACTCCTTATTTCCTTTCAAAAGCCTCCCTCCTTCAGCCATCTGCAATCTCGAGTCTACTTTCCATCTCTGTGGATATGCCTGTTGTAGACATTAGTATCAATGGAAGCATCCAGTATGTTGTCCTTTGTTACTGGCTTCTCTTACTTAATATAATGCATTTAAGTTTCACCTATTTGGAAACATGTATCAGTACTTCTCTTATTAATTTTTTTCTTACCAAATAATAGTCCATTCAACAGTTGATTTTTATTTGGTTTGTTTCCTCTGTGGGATATTCTGGATAATGCTGCTATGGACATTTTTGGACAACTTTTTGTGTGGACATATGTTTTCAATTGTCTCGGGTGTATTTCTAGGAGTGGAATTGCTGGGTCATATGATAACTCTGTATTTAACCTTTTGAGGAACTGCCAGACTTGTCCCAAAGTGGCTGCACCATTTTGTATTCCAAAGAGCAATGTGTCATTCTTCTGATTTCTCTGTATCCTCACTAGCATTTGTTATTATTTGTCTTTCATTGTGTGGTAAAATACATATAGCATAAAGTTTCCCATTTTAACCATTTTAAAGTGTACAACTCAGTGGCATAAAGTATATCCCCAGTATTGTATAACCATTACTGTTATCTAGTTCCAGAATTTTTCATTATTTGGTGATAGCTGTCATAAGGGGTATTAAGTGACATCTCATTGTGGTTTTGATTTTCATTTCCTTGATATTAATGATTTTGAACATCTTTCCATGTGATTACTGGCCACTCTAATATCTTCTTGGAGAAATGTGTATTAAAATCTGTTACCCAGTTTTAATTTGGGCCATCTTTTCATTTGTTGAGTTATAATAGTGAAAAGACTAAGTCTTAATTTAACCATGAATGTACTACATGAAAAACTCAACCACTCCATGCTGTCAGTTTAAATATATTCACCAGTGATCCTGGGCTTACTCATTCTGCAGAGAGGACTCTTTATGCCCGCAGAACATTTAGGTTGGGTACCTGTATGTTCAGGACAGTGTGAAAGAAAGTGTATAAAAAGCCAACACTTTGTCGGCCTTCTCTCTGAGAACTTCCATCTCTGAAAAGTACATGTGAAGAAATATGTTAAAAGACAAGCATTTGTGGTGTACCATTAATTTTAGGGTAAGAATTTGTTTGGTTATAAACTACCAGGGAGTGATTTGAAGAGGATCTTTCTAAAATCATAATCTTGAAGAAAAGAGTAGAGAAAAAGGTATTACTCAAATTCCTTCACAAAGATGTGCTTATTAGTAAGATGCCTTTAAGTGTTGATATGTTGATGACTTTTGGCTTAAAGTTTTTCAGAGTTAAATGGAACTTTTTTTCCACAGTTTAAATGGAATGTGTTTCAAGATGAGACTTAGGATATCTGATGGAAATTCTGTCCCCTGTAGGTTTATCATTTATTCTTGTGTACTTTCAAAAAGAGGAAATCATCTGATTGGCATATGTTATGCTTAATTTCTGTGGCATAATAAATAAATGATAAAAGGGGAACTGAGCCAAGCAAGAGAGTGGTATAGTTCATTTATTTGCAATGGGTAACTACAGATATGTACAGTTATTATTCAACTGAAAAGCAAGTGGTGGCAAAACCACGGTCTTGGTTATTCTAACAATTTGCAGTTTCTCAGTCTGTTTCTGAAAAATTGAATCTCTTCCAAGATCCCAATCCCCCATCCTCCACCCCCACACCAACCAGATTTATTCCAGGCAATAGTAAATACACCTGGTATGCAAGGGAAAATATTCACTTTTAAAGCCAGTTTCGGAGTCTTGAAGACATTGGAAGGAACCAGATGGTGTGCAGACCATTCTCCAGACTTTATGATTACTTTGGCTAAAGCAGCTGGTCTCTGCGGTGGAAAAGTTTTCACGGCAGAAAAATCCCCTTTTCTCTCAGTGTAGCTGGGCTTGTCCAAGTAAGGCTTTTCCCAGGCGAGTGTTCTCCCTGGATTGGGTGTTTGCAAGTCTGTTGTACTTAGAGAAGCTTAACCAGTTGTGTTGCACCAAGTTGACAAAAAACACAAATGAGCCAATGTTAATTTTTTTCAGCTCAGTATGGCTTAATTGCCTTTTTTTTAAAAAAAAGTTTTCACCTCTTAGCAGGCTTTTTCTGTTTAGCATCAGAAATCTAACAACTGAGACTATTCAGGAAAAAAAATGGCACTCTTCCAAAAGAGAAAGTGAACTTCAACACAATTCCTAGATTTAAAAGGATTGCAATGGAGAATTATTTCTGCTAGCTTTGGTCATTTGACAGCTACAATTCTCCTTTTCCAATATGCCATCTAAATTCTCCATCAACTTACTAATGAGAATCTTGCATTTAATTCTTTGATGTTTAGAGAGAGAGGGAGGGAAAGAGGGAGGGAAAGAGAACTTTCACTTTGTGTATGTGATATTTAATTGTAATTAACTGCTGCCTTAAAAGTGTTACTTTTGCAGTCCCATCATATAGATTTTTAAATTTACACTTAATGTTTATGTAGAAATGAACTTGGACTTAAAATAATAGTCTTTATTGCAGCTAGAGGAATGTTTATCTGAACAGATACCTTAGTGTGTCTGTAAAGAATGAGTCTATTTTACTTTATCAGCAACTAAGGGGAAGGTTAATGGCTATGATGTATTTTTTCTGTTGTGTGTGAAACATGCAGTGTTCTGTGCTGTTGAGATTTATGGTGTGAAAGACAAAGCAGGTGGTATTCCACCCCTCTTTTCAACAGCAGAGTGTAAACGCGAGGCTGAACTTATGTGTCAGAAAGTAAGTTAAAACAACGTTAGGGAAAGCCTCAAATTTTGCACTTTTCCATACCTCCTGTCTCTAGCTCAGGAATTTAGCCAGCGTGATTAATGACCACTGTTGTTTGTGAGCTTTCCAAGTCCCTACAGACATAATGAACTTGACTCTTCAGCCACGTAGAAAGAAACAGGCTGTTGGAGTTCTACAGCATGACATGTTCATGATTATGAACTTCTCTGCAATTGGAAAGAAAGGAAAGGGAGAAAATCCTCTCCCCACTTTACATGGACATCCCTTAAAACATTTTCCACACCTTCCCTTTCTTCTTCTCCTCCTCCCACCCTCCTGCCACCAGACATGTGTGTGAGCGCTCACACCCCCCACACCTCCCCACAAGTCTGTTTTCTTCTTCTTCTTCCTCTTCCTCTTCTTCCTCTTCTTCCTCTCCTTCTCCCCCTCCCCCTCCCCCTGCCCCTCCCCCTTTCCGCCCAACATCAAAGCCTAACTGTACTTAATCCTGCCTCTTAATTTTTCTTCACATGGAGCCCATCAATCAGATCTGTTGAATCCTTTGTCACCGTATGCCGGGGATTTTTCCTTTCTTCTGTTACATTATTCCTGCCACCTCATGTTTATTTTATTCTCATCCCCAAGTATGTCAGACTGCATACCCCCCCATCTCAAGGTCTTGAAACCACTTTATTTACTCATGTGCTTTATTTTAACCCCACTGGTTTCTTTTTCATACCTCTCTTCTGATCTCATGTCCGGACTCGTTCGTTTTCTGTCCTCTGCTCTCCTTAATATGGAGATCTCTTCTTTGTCAAACTCAACATCTATTTCCTTCAAGATATATTTTAAAAAGCATCTTTTTACCTCATCCTTCTCAGACCCTCCTCACCTAGTAATAACACTCTTGTCTTTTTTGCAGGTCTTCCCTGAGCAGGTACATTCTCCTAAACTCTACTTATAAAGTGTTTAGTCTGTAACACCAATCCTATGTTAGCCTCCTTAGTTAGAGAAAACAGAACTTTTCGCTTATTTTAATTCTTTCTACTGGTCGTTACCCTGCTGTTACACAATTGGTATTCGGCGCCTTGTCAGATGTATTTCAGACCAGGTCATTTTGCAACCTTGAGGAAGTGAACCACTAACTCTAAACTTCAGCAATGCCACAGGATTCCCCCAGTTCCTCTGGAGTACTTTTGAAAATTCTCTTCTGTATAAGCCATTGATAATTGGGAGTCTGCTGCTTCCTGCACAAAGATTTCAGAGATAAGTTTGTGGTTCCTACCAGCACTGGAAGCTCTGCATTGAACAAACCCCTACCGGTATTTGCAGAATGCCGCTCAGTGTCTTTCTTTCCCATTATGGAGTGTTCTTTTCACTAGAAAAAGGATTAGGCATCTCCATGGCAGAAAGACGCAGTCTGGTGAAGCTAATAGAGATTTCCATTCATATCCCATGTTTTCATCTTGCACTTTACAGACTCTGTCTCTCGTCCTCAGCTTAGAAGCCCCATACATGCCTGGCAGTAATGTAACTTGTGTTTCTTCTGCATTGCTTGCTAATTCTCTCCTACTCGGTTCTAAGCTCCTTGTAAGCAGATCCTATGTCTCATTTACCTTTGTGTGCCTACAGTTGTCTGTATGCCTTCCACATGACAGGTGTTCAAATAACTGTTTGCAGAACAGAATTGAGTCATTTTTGAAAACTCGTCTATATTATGGACTCTGATGATTTTCTTTTATTCTACAAAAAGGTTTTCTATCCTAATTTTCCTTACCAGTGGCATACCACTCAAAATACAGCATGCTATTCTGTCAGGTCAGAAAATGCAGATGAACACAGCTTTTCAGGTATTCATCATTTCTTCTTTTGAACTAGTCTTATAGACATTGATTATCTTTTTTTTAATGAGAGCAGTTATCCCATTTTGTGGTAATTCTCGTTTTACAAGTTTCTCTTCCTAGTAGATTGTCATTTTTTTTTCAAAAAGAAAACTATTTCCCAGAGTTCCTAGGACCTAGTATAATGTTTGATAAATAGTTGTTGCGCAATGCCTTTTTGTAGAGGTCGATCTCCACGTGGTCTTTTCATGCTTATCCCAGTCCCCCCCCCACCTCAGATGTCTCTAGCTTGTCACAGGATCTGTGCTGTGCATCACAGGTCCTGTGCCTCTTTGCCTCCTGCACTCTTCTGTCACTTCCACCTTTCTACATTTCTCAGGTGAGACATTCATTTATGTTCATTGACCCCAGAAACCTTTCTCCTTAGAAACAGTGTCCCACATAACATAATATACATTACATATTCTGGAAAATAAATCATGGCTTATAAAGGAAAGTGTGATGTAACATAATAAAATAATAAAACATACCATAAATGTTATTGTAATCCAAAAACATTTTTTTGGAAAATCCTACTTACAGTTTTTCACTTCTCTCTGATACTTAAGTTGCCCTCATTTTAGAAGGGAAGAAATAGGTTCTTTGCACATAAGATCTGGAAAGAGCCATAGGGAGACTCCTTGGCCCAGAACTTATTTAAAGTGACATTAATGGCCATGTTTTTCTGTGATCATGAGATATTAAAACAGCGGTAATATTTCCAAGATCATCAGATATTATAACAATGCCTTTAGCAGCATCATTCTTCATATTACCAAACTGAAACCATGTGAATGTTCAGCAGTAAAATGGATAAGAAACCATGGTAAATTCACACAATGAAGAACTATTTGGAAATGAAAATGATGATACAACCACTATGTGCCATAACATGGATCAAATTAAACTCAAAGGAGTATTTATTGTATAATTTTTATAAAGTTATGAAGTTCAAATCTAGGAGCTTAGAAATTAAGATAGTAATTACTGCTGGAAAGTGAGAGGGGGTAGTGATTGAGAAGGAGCACAGGGGGACTTATAAGCCCTGGCAATATTGTGTTTGCTGACCTGGTTGATGGTTATGGAGGCATGTTCATGTGACAATTCATTCACTTTATGATATATGTATTTGTATTTATGTTATATTCGAAAAAACCAAAATTTTGAAAAAAATGATGGGGAAATTGTTGAATACCACTGGCTTTTTGTTTTTTATTTATTTTTAAAATATTTTTTAACGCTTATTTGTCTTTGAAAGAGAGAGAGAGGAGGAGGGGCAGAGAGAGAGGGAGACACAGATCTGAAGCGGTCTCCAGGCTCCAAGCTGTCAGCATAGAGCCCTATGCGGGGCTCAAACCCATGAACCGTGAGATCATGACCTGAGTAGAAGTCGGATGCTTAACCAACTGAGCCACCGAGGTTCCCCACCATTGGCTTTTTAAATGTACTATTATGTTAAATGAAGAATTTTTAATAGTCTTATTTCTTTATTTAAATATTATTAAAGAAATCTGGAAGAAAACAGGATAAGATATGTTTCATTTGAAATACCTAAAGAAAACTGTGTTGGTAAAAGATGAATTGTAGGGTTGGAATACTTGTTAAAACTTTCAGAAGTGTCACATAAGTGCCATGTGTTTTTACCGGTGACAGCACTGTTAAAAAAAATAACCAACTTAAGCTGCTCTTGCTCATGGTGAAATAATTAATTGAAAATTAAGTTCAACCACTTATCCTGTGTGTATGAACACACACACATATTTTTATTCTCATGAAGAATTCATTGTGATAGTGATTGATGGGATACAATGTACAAAGAAATGTTTTAGCCACTGTAGACAGAAAGGGGAAAAAATGGACCTTGCCTGAAGGAAAATATGTAATTAAATACTCTTCTAGGAGGTAAGAGGAACAGAGTAGTCCTCTCCCATGAGATTGTTTATGTACAATTTTTGTATATAAAACATTTTTCAGGCAAATATGGAGGTGAGGAAAGTCATTTCTAGCATAAAGCCCTCTGAACAAACTGTGGAAGTGGGAAGTAGCATAGGCTCTTCAGTGTACGGGTGGATATATAGAGCGTGGATCTACAGATGTAAAGGTAGGTAGGGGTCATATCATCAAGCCTAATTTGCTAAGGAATTTGTGCTTCATTTGCCAGGGGACTCTGAGATCCTGAGAGACTTGAATCAAGGGAGGGAAACCAAGGTGGTGACTGCCTGCAGGCAGAAAGAAGTTTGAAGAAGAATTTAAACAAGGGAAGGATTATATGGTTGCAGGAATGAGGACACATTTGGAATACATTTAGACATTGAAATTGGTGGAAATATTTTTTTTTATTTTTTTTAATGTTTGTTAATTTTTGAGAGAGAGAGAGGGAGACAGAGTGCGAGCAGGGGAGGGCAGAGAGAGAGGGAGATACAGAATCCAAAGAAGACTCCAGGCTCTGAGCTGTCAGCATAGAGCCTCATGCTGGGCGTGAACCTGTGAGCACACGATCATGACCGGAGCCAAAGTCTGACGCTTAATGGCTGAGCCACCAGGCGCCCCAGAAGTTGTATTTTGTTAGGATGTGGATGAAAGGTGACAGGGAAGCCAGTGAGGTTGATGTCTAAGGGTTAATTTTCCAGGACTTGTTACATGGCATGTCACAGACAATGTGGAAATGCTTTTAAATGGAATTGGGTTCAGGGCACTGGGTGGCTCAGTTGGTTAAGTGTCTGACTCTTGATTTTGGCTCAGGTGATGATCTCAGGGTCTTGAGATCAAACCCTGCATGGGCTCCACACTGGATGTGGAGCCTGCTTCAAGATTATTTCTTTCTGAAACTCTACCCTTCCTTGTTTTCTCTCTCTCTAAAGAAAAAAATAATAATAAAAAATAAAAGTAAATGATCTAGGTTCTTCTCAAGTTTGAGTCAAAATGTTTGTCTTAGATGCAGTATGGATTGCAACTATAGTGATTTTCTTCAGTTCCACAACTTCAGTACATGTTTTTGTGTTCAGTTAATTGAAAATGAGAATATACCTGACATTAAGCTGGTTACTTATAATGTGACAGTATAATATAGATCACAGGTTATATAATACTTAGTAAGTAGGGAAATGGGAAAAAACAAAACCGTGTACTCCGGAAGAAGTTCCTGTGTTAAATATGTAAGATATAGCTGGCTTAATAAACCCAGAGAATGAATACACAGTAGCATCTTTGAAAATGTAGATGCATATGTTCATTAGATACTTTGATAGGTTTTTAAAATGATAGCAGATGTTAAAAATTGAAGTTTTTATAGAAAAAAATGTGTACTCTAATAAAGTAGAAAGAGAAAAAAATGTAGTGTGGAATAGTCTACAAATGCTAAAAATTAGCAAGAATAGGTAAAGGACTTGGTGTGTAAAATACACTTGGTATCTTACGGTGACTTTATCTGGAGAAAATTCATTTTCTCACGCATTGAACACATAAGGATGTGGTCCAAGTCTTACCAAAGCATTTCGAACTTGTTGAAGGACATAGCAAATAGACCAATTAATAGTGTATTGAACTGTAAATTAATATGATTCATCTGAAATTGAGTTTTTGAACTATTAATATGGAAAAAAAACAACAATCATGAATAGCATGGGGTTAAGAAATTTGGTAGAATAAACCATTTTAGGACTAATTATGTAAAAATGAAGCCTTTACTCAAGTTATCTGTTTAACAATGCATTTTTGTCGGTGTTTTGCATGATTTTTTTAAAACAGTATTGTAAAAATTTCCCTCAAGTTTGCCAATGGTAAGAAATGTTATAAAACAAATGTGATCAATTTCCAACAGTATAAAATGTAATACACATATATACATATTACAGTCCTTAAAGTGAAACTAAAGGCAGATGGTATATATTAGTATACAACACGATATTGGAATTAGGTGTTTTTAAACTAATACTGGCAAGGACGAGTTTATTTTCCTTCAAGGCCTTCTAAAATCTGTCTTTTGTGTCATGTTTTATCACTTCTTATTAAAAAAGTAAACTTAGCATGTTGAGAATTCCATAAAAGCAATTGCAGAAGGCAATTCTGTAACTCTAGAGTTTTCATGATAGGTACAGAGTGGTCGAAATTGACAGTTACTCTTATAGCAGCATGAAAGACATTTGAACCTTATTCTGTAGTTACTACTTTTAAAACCAAATACCTAGGGGGAAAAAATGGTCCACATTTTCTCCCATTGGGATTGTCCATGTTTGTGAATACACCCATGGCATAATTAAAATGTTTTAAATATGCAACTAAAATAAGCACAATCAAAATAAGGAACCGGATAGAACTTTAGTATGCTTTTTAGTATCTTATTTCCCCTTTTGTTTCTAAATGTCCATATTCACAACAAGGTAAAAAAACATTAGAAACACTCAGTCATATGTCTTGACATTAGCCCTTTTAAAAAATTTAATTTACTAAAATAAAATCTTGTGAATGGACTGTAATTTAACAAATGAATTTACTACACTACACTCTTTTAAATAAATCCTACTTGTGAACATACATGTGGAAGAAAGAGATTAAATTCATCTTTCAACCATGAGCTCAAAGGGAGCATCTTGGATGTCTGCACTTTGTACCTGTCCCCATCCTTTTCCAGTACGCTGTGTGCCCTGAGAAGGGGACCTTTAAGTAAGGCATCAGGGGATCTCTGTCCTCTATCTCCCAGCTGTATGTAACCAGTGGAGAATACCAGAGGGAGATCAGTGACAGGGAGAAAACTGAGTAGGAGTTACTTATTTTTCTGCCTTTCTCTCTGCAAGGTGGTGTTTTGAAGTGAACTGATGATCACATTAAAAAAAAAAAAAAAATCACAGCTCCCCTCAGAAAAACCCTCTGTACCCAGCCTGCCCTCTGTCTCTGGGTTTTGATGTCTGATCCATCCCTTTGTTTTGTCTTGACATTTGTATTTTGTTTGTAATATTAAACTCTTCTCAAATTTCCAGGTTCAATTATGTTGTTTGTTTCCTAGATACAGGAAAATATCTGTAATCTACTTCTAATTGGCTTTTAATGACAGTTGAGGCTCAATTCCAAATACACTGGAACTTTAATTTTATATATTTATAAAATGACTATATTCATTTTTAATCATAATAAAATGTGTTCCAAGTTATTGAGGAGTGGTATTAAAGGAACCCCTTCATTTTTCTGCTTTATGGAATGTTTCTAGTTGCTTAGTTCAAAGTTTGGAATTTGTATATAGCAATTGGTGTAAGTTTTACTAAAGAATTTTACTCGTAAATATCTTTCAGGCAAAGATGTAGGAATTAGACTCAGTATTTGTGAGTTGTATGCTCTAACATAATCAAGATCACTGACAAATTTTCTAATAGAATAAATGGTTATAAATTGGAAAAGTAATGACTACGGAAAGGAAATTTGAATTTTGCTGTGATTACTAAGGAGAAGATGTTAGATTATTTTTCCTTACTACTAGTACTAAATTAAATATATTAGGGTTATGTCTGCTTTATATGTGAAGAAACTTAGAGGTACACAAAGACTTCAGAATTATTCAGTTTATAATCTCAGTATGGAGTGCGATGTTCATTCTTAACATGTTTTTTTTTAATAAATATCACAAAAATAAATTTAAAATAATAACCTAATGTTGCAATTAAGTGTCTGTTCAGAAATACATTCTGGACGCAAGATGTATGACTCCAGTCGACTATGAAGATCAACAATTCTTTCCCCAAAACAGTAAAAATAAAGCTGGACAGAATGGACAAAAGGAATCACTTCTTTACTTTGGAAATTGACCAAAGGCATGCAGTAATCTGAGAGATAGTTCATAGCTCCATAGTATAAATGACAACCACTTAGTAATGTATACATGATGGGAAGAAATATATTGTGATTAAGAGCTGAAACCATGGGCTCAGACTGCCAGGTTCAGAGCCTGGCTCTGCCTGTTAGTTTTGTGGCCATGACAGTTTATACCTCCAGTTTCCTCATCTATAAGATGGATTCTGGGGGAGCCTGGGTGGCTCAGTCAAGTAAGCATCCAACACTTGATTTCGGTTCAGGTCATGATCTCACAGTTTGTGAGACTGAGCCCTGTGTCAGGCATGGAGCCTGCTTGGGATTCTCTAACTCTCCATCCTCACCTTGCCCCTCCCTTGCACGCACTCTCTCTCTCAAAATAAATAAATAAACCTAAAAAAAAGATGGTTTCCATTTTCATACCTATCGTCATAGGGTTATTCTAATTATTTATATAATGTAATATATATTCACCACATGAATAGGGGCAGGTACATGGTAAGCACTCAGTAAATGTTAATTGTTCTTATTTTTGTACTTTTCTTCATCTCTTTTTTGTAACAGGGAAGAGAAACAATCCACTCTTATAATTATTTATAATAGTCAATTTATGTTCCAGTCCCTTTAAAATGGACCTTTCAATATATAGCATACATTGCATAGAGAAGGGATGTTTCTGTCTTAATACATGTACATAACAGGTCATGCGTGTGCTGTCTGACTAAATGAATACACAAGTTGTAGAGACCAACTGCTGATGGGGATGTAAAATAGTACAGCCATGTCAGAAACCAGTTGTTAGCTTCTTTGGAAATGAAAAATACACTTACCATATGACCCATCTTCTACTTCTCAGTGTTTACCCATGAGAGATGAAACCACATGTACATGCAAAGGTGTACACAAATGAACATAGCAGCTCTATTTGCAGTAACTAAAACCAGGAAACATGAAATGTTTATGAACAGGTGAATTGTTTTTCAAAATGGTGTTTTAGCCATACGTTGTCATACAACTCAGTAATAAGGAGAGTGGATTATTAATATAGGCAACAACATGAGTGAATACCAGTATGGTCCTATTGACTGAAAGAAGTCAAACTATAAAAGAGTATGCACTGTATGATTGTATTCAAAAGAAATTCTAGAAAATGCAAACCAATCTATAAGTGAAAGACAACAGATCAGTGGTTACTTAAAAACAGTGGAGGTAGATAGAAATGGAGGGATTGCAAAGGGGCTTGAGGAAACTTTTGGGTGTGATGGATTTGTTCATTATTTTTTTTTTTTTTTTGTAGAATAGTTTCCTGGATGTATATGTACACTAAAACGTATCAAGTTCTACCCATTAAAAAGTGTACAGCACTTACATTTGTATGTCAGTTATAACCGTACAAAGCTATTTTCAAAAATACATTTCTTCCATAACCTAAATTAATGTAGAATTTTAACATTTTCTAGGGTTGTTTTTTGCTTATTTTTAATAGGAAACTCACTTGGAGCTTTCTTACTAAAATCTAAACTTCACCTTAGGTTCACTGTCAAATGATGTCCGACAATCTGTCAAGGATTATTTACGCCCAGTAGAAAGTTGTAATACAGAGGGCATTTTACATTAGAGCATTTGTTGAGTGTGTTGTACAGATTTCAGGAAGCTCCATGGAAATATAGGTTTATTTGTGTATGTACACTCCCATCCCCATGCCTACATCTATACTGCTGTTCTTTGGAGAGGAGGGCAGTTTAAAAGGAAAAGTATTTTCCAAGAGTAATTGAATTATCCTTGATTTTATATACCATGATCCAGCCATAAAATTTTAATTTATGCATGTAATTACAAGAAGACTTAATTCATTGAAAGGGAGGCATATGCATACTGTTATTGTATGGAACCATTTCCTTATTTATCTATCAGTTTTCACAAAAAATTGGTTGGTTAATAACCTAAGCCATATTTGGTGGAATGTTTTAATAGAATTCTAAATATTCTGTATTTTAGTCTGCCACACAGTAAAGTTATCAGAAATGTAATGTTTTATCATTATGTTAGGTCATCTATGTAAAATAGGCTACATTTTTTAAAAAATGAGAATTACTTTGAAACATCTGTAGTTAGATATTTAAATGCCATGATTATGCTATAATGAATATTTAAATCTTTGGAGTCACACTTAGTTGCTGCTAATGCCAATCAAATCTAAAATGACCAAAGAAACCCTGCTTTCATGAATAAGTAATCTTTCTCCCCATGAGTTTTCTGAATAGTGTAAGAACTCATGTGGGACTAGGGAAAACACTGTTTGAATGACATTTTATCTTAAAAAAAAAGAGCAACCACAGGAGCAGATGTAGTATATTAGAGTCTGCTTGACCTGTTCACAAGGCTTTATCGGTTTTGAACTCTAAATAAAATGCTTTGTTTGATTCTAAACTACAGCTAAAAATCTCACATCAGTGTCTGTCTGAAGCCTTTATTATTCTGAGGAATTACATATTGATAATCCAATACGAATTCTTAAAAAATTGTATGGTTTCTATTATTTTAACTTTATGATGCAATAATGTTCTGTTATAAATAAGCCTCCTGAGTTTCAAAGGCCAGTATGACTTTGGAGGTTCGACTCTGCATTTATATATTGGTCATATTTTCTAAATATCGTAGTAAATTTTATAAAATTCTGTTTAAAATTTGAACTGTATTATAGAAGTATCTTACTAATGTCAGTTCATGCCATCGTAGTATAGTTGAAAGAAAAGTTAGAAGAAGATTTCTCAGTAGGATAATTAAAGATGAGTACTAAGCAGACCTTATATTAGATACAAATCTGTACTGATACCAAACGACTTGTAGTCTATTTGGGGAATATTCCCGAGGTTTCAAGATAGAGAGGGATCCAGTATATCTGTAAGACGTCTCAAATCCATCCTTCAGAGAAAGAACAATAAATACATTCAGAATGAAGCTCATCTTGGAAACTAGAGCCAGGTGTATCAAAGGCCTAATGCTTTTGGGGGCAAAATTTCTCCACTGTAATGCAGAAGAAAATAGATAGCGGAGTACTGTCTAAAAAAGTCATTAAAACAATAGGAAATTTTGTGCTTTGTACTTGTAGTACTCCTAAACTTTACACATCTCTAATTCACGTTGACTATTTGCCGATTAACAAGTTAGTGTGCCAGGTGAAAAAAGTATACAGATCTGTGTAGAACAGTCCTACAGCTATCAGCCATTGTATCACTTAGTGGTTGTTATATGTGGACAGAGCTGAGAGTAATACACAGTGGATTATGATAAGTGTACACTCACAGTACATTGCAATCTATTCATACATTACCATTTCTTAATTCCATAAATATTTACAGCCCATTTCCTTTGCTGGGAATGTCAGAGGGCCTGAAGGGTGGTCCCTGGTCTTGAAGAGCTCATGGTGTAAAGTGCTAGATTAACAGTACAGTCTATATTAGAAGGTCAAAGGGAACATAGAGGCAGAGGTATCCCATTCTCCTTGTGAAAAGGTGGCAAGTTCCTAGGGAATTGCTAGTGGCTTTGGCTATTGTATAGGGTGCATTTGCAAAGTAAGCAGTAAAAAAGAATAATTGAATATATCCCACATTACTACATTATAGTTATTTTTTTCAAAGAAACATATTTGGCTCACTGGGATCACATGGGCTAAAAGACCATAAATAAATTGGATACTTTTTGTTAAAATTTATCAACATTTGTTACTCTAGAATAGCCTTCATATATATAATTAAAATTTAAACATCTTATTGTAAATATCATTGTACATCGGATTTCTAGGCAAAGTTAGAAGTTATATATATAACTATATATATATATATATATATATATATATATTCATTCAGAAAAGAAACAAAATATGCATTTTGGATAATGATCTCTCCTTTCTGCATGTCAGTGTATCATTTGCTATGGAGATTTTTACCTACCAAGTATTCAAAAAGCATTGTGTGTGTGTGTATGTGTGTGTGTGTTATTATAGCCTCAGAATAGTAACTCTGTAATATATCTCAAGTTTTAAGCAGATTTTTATTCAATTGTGATATTTAGTAAATGCTTTTAAACAGAACAATACATATGTATATTTTCACATACACAGTTATATAGGTATTTTCAATAGGTGTCAAAGTAATGTATTTCCTAGGATCTTATGTTCATTGTACAAAAACGAAGAGTTAACTGGAAATAAGGAAAAGTATTACATTTTACGTTTTTAAAATTTTGGGATTGTAGTTTCTATTTGATAGTAAATCAGAGCTTTATTTTTTCCTTTATTTTGAGCATTGGCATTGAGTAAATATGACTTGTCTGTATAAACTGTGACCAAATTATATGATTCAGTGAGTCTGGTAAAAGAAAATTGAAGGATAAAAAATATATATTATCCAGTTGTACCAGGACATTTTAATAATAAAGAGAATGTGGAAGAAGCATTCTGAATAAGTAGTGAATCACTACCACAAGTTGCATATTTCATTGACGAATTAATTGAATATGGATTTGTGTGCTCATAATCTGCTTGTGTAGACTCCTTATAGGAAATGTCTATCTCTCAAAAACCTTTTATTGTGTAAATATCACCAATGCAAAAACAGAATCTAGGTGAATCCAAGAAAATAGTTCTTTCTACCCAAATTCCAGTGGCATTTTTCACAAAACGAGAACAAATGTTTCTAAAATTTGTATGGAACCACAAAAGATGCCAAACTGCTGAAGCAATATTGAGAAAAATGAACAAAGCTGGAGGTCTCATGCTGCCTGATTTCAAACAATACTACACAGTTATAGTAATCAAAACAGTATGGTGTTGGCATGAAAGCAGATACACAGGTCAATGGAACAGAGTTGAGATTCCAGAAATAAACCCACACATATACAGACAATTTCTGACAAAGGAGTTGAGAACAGCCACCTGGAGAAGAATGAAACTAGACTACTTACCTTATATCATACCTAAAAATGAACTTAAACTGGATTAAAAACTTGAATGTAGGAATTGAAGCCATAAAATCCTAGAAATAAAGTGGTAAGCTCCTTGACATCAGTCTGTATGTTTGTGGATATCACTCCAAAGGCAAGGAAAGTAAAAACAAAAATAAACTAATGGGACTTCATCAAACTAAAAAGCCTCTGCATAGCAAGGGAAACCGTCTTTGGAACACAGAGCGAATCTACTGAATGGGAGAAGATATTTGAAAATCATATATCTATTAAGGGCTTAAACCCCCAAAATATATAAAGAACTCCTACAACTCAACAACAAAAAAATCTGACAAGCCAGTTAAAATGGGTAGTTATGGAATGAACAAGTCACGTGAATAAAAGATACAGCACAGAGACTCTAGTCAGTGTTAAAGTAATAGTGTTGTATGGTGACAGATGGTAGCTATGCTTGTGGTGAGCATAGAATAACATATAGAATTATTGAATTACTATGTTGTACACCTGAAACTAATGGTACATTGTGTGTCAACTTTAAATAATATTATTAAGATATATTATTTATATTACATGTTATATAAGATATAAGATATGGGCAGAGGAACTGAGTAGACATTTTTCCAAAGAAAATGAACACGTGTGGCCAATAGGCACATGAAAAGATTTTAATATCACTAATTATTAGGGAAATATAAATGAAAAGCATATTGAAATATAATCTCACATATGTTGGAAATGGCTGTTATCCAAAGACAAGAAATAACAAATGTTGGTGAAGATGTGGAGAAAAGGAAATACTTATACTCTGTTAGTGGAAATATAAATTGGTGAAGCCACTATGGAAAACAGTTTGGAGATTTCTCAAAAAATAAAGAACAGAACACATGATCTAGTTATTTACTTCTGGGTGCTTTTCTGAAGAATGTGAAAACACTAATTCCAAAAGATATATGCAGTCTTATTCATTGCAGCATTTAAAATACAAATTTACATGCATCATTTACAGTAGCCAAAATATGGAAATAACCTAAGTGTTCATCAGTAGATACATGGATAAAGAGAATATGATTGATATATTACGGAATATTAGGCACGAAGAAGAATGAAATCCTACCATGCATGACAGCATGGATGGGCCTTGAGGGTATTGCCCTCCGTGAGGTAAGTCAAATGGACAAAGGCAAATACAGTATGATTTCACTCATTCTTTGGACTCTAAAAAAAACAAAACAAATGAACAAGAAAATGATACAAACCAAACTCAAACAGAAGACATATTGGTCATTACAAAAGGGAAAAGGAGGTTGGGAGGTGGGTGAAAAGGGTGAAGAGAATCAATTGTATGGGATGGATGGTAACTATATTTTTGGTCGTGATCACTTTGTAGTGCATTACAGATGTCAGATCATTATGTTTTATACCTGAAACTTTTATAATGTTCCACAGCAATTTTACCTTGATAAAAGAAAAAAGTCTACTCTTTGAGCCTTTAGGAACTAACAACATGAGACTTTGTTTTATAAAGTTTTAATACCTCTCTGCTTTATTTTCCATCCCGTCAGAGGTTTGGAACGCCAGGCTTCAAGGCTTTATTAGGATATTCTAGAGTGTCACCATAGCCACAGTGGATTTTGAAGTGAAGGAACCTTAAGTGTATGCTGGAAAATAAAAAAAAAAAAATTAAATGTCACCAAAAAACCAAAATTTAAAGAAACGTCAATCTGTTTATTAAGGATGGCCACCACTGTATGCGTATAATGGATACTATTGGAAGATCTATAGTATCATCATGTCAATGATGGTAGGTGTGTAGCTCATTTTTAGAACTATCAGTATACTTTAAAAATATATTAGACCTTCTTCTAGTCCTGACCCTGTTGATTATCTGAATTAGTAATTTACTTGGATATTCATTACATTCCATTTTCTCAACTCATCCTTGTCCGCATCTACTTTGATGTGGCATTTATTATTGTTACATAATAAAATAATAGAATCTGGATTTGCATGAACTTGTAAATCACTGAATCTGACTCAGTTTTCAGTATAATTTCCCCCCTCACCATTTGCAATTCATGATTATTTACCCTTGCAATTGACACTTATTGTTTAAAGAAAGTTCACAGTGTGCTAATTTCCAAATTTATATTCTAATTGTTTCACTCTTTTCCTCCAGTAATTGATCTTTTTCTTTTGTTTTATTACTCATGAACCAGACCAGTTTTTCACAGTATGCCCAGTAATGATTAAGATCATTCGATTAATCATTCCTCAGTGCCTTTCTATATTAATTGATGCACTCATTAATGTATGCATTTGAAAATACTTTTCAGAAGGCCTACCATAGTCTAAGAATTCTACAGAGACCTTGAAAAGTGGCAATGACTATGTTGGTATTGTCCTCCCAAAGATCTTAACTTATATTGCGGGCAAGAGACGTTTAGGCAGATAATGATAAAATAATGTGATAAATGCTTGAATCATGGAATATTTTGTAAGTATTCAGGAAGAGCATCTGCTCCTATGGTATCAGGAAGAGGATCATGAGCAATCAGAGGCTAGGTCTTAAAGGACAAGTGAATGTTGGCCAGGCGAGAACAACATTCTGAGATGCAGAGGCCAAGAGGGGAAGAGCAGCATTGTGCTTGCAAGGAACTATTAGTAATTCATTGTTGGTAAAACTTGAAGCATGAGACGTTTGATGGCAATGGAGACGGGAGTAAGGTGCCAGATTGTGGATTAAATTTTGGGCGATATTAAAAAGTTTCGACTTTCTCTGTAGGTGATTGTTAACCACTGAGAGGCTTTAAGCAGGGATTAATCTGGTCAGATTTACTTTAGGTAAATATACTGGCTGTATGTTATAGGATATGTTAGGAAATCATCAGAATAGTGCAGAAGAAGCAAGAACGGGGATGGGAATTTGGACTCTAAAAATAATTACTTTAAAAAAGGACTGAAGCACCAAAGACCACACATTGGCCCAAAATATATAGAGACAGAATGTAGAATAGTGGTTGTCGGGTGCTGAAGGGAGTAGGGAATTGGGTAAGAATGCTAATGGGTACAGGATTTCTTCTGGGAATAATGAAAAGGTTCTGGAATTTAGTACTTGAGATTATTGCACAACATTGTAAATATACTAAAAACCACTGAAATTGCACACTTCAGTGAGCAATTTTTATGGTGTGTGATTTGTAACTCAAAAAAGCTGTCATAAAAAAAGCAACAAAGAACTTAGTGATGAATGAAAAATGAAGAGAGTTGGAAGTATGTAAAGGAAAATCTCAAGTTTCTTGCTTTGGTGACCTGGGAAATGATTGTGCTACCAATATGGTGAGAGATACCAGAGATGGAGATAATCGTGTGGAGAGAATAGGGGTGAAATTGGGGGTGAGTTGTGTTGCTTTTGGTTTTAGAGAGTTTGTGGTCTCTGTAACATACACTTGTACTTGAACTGGTTGTTGGCCTACTCTGTAGATAGAAATTTGGTAACACGTGTCTTAGAGTTTTAATGATTCCTCCAATTTTTCTGTCTCCACACATTGCAGAAGTACAACAAAATCTTATTAGTAGCATCACTCTTGCCTGTGGACCTCATTCCAGGAGTGGAGTATGAGTCTAATATGTGGAGGATTATAGACATAAAAGGCTAGGCTATCAGAGATGCTGTGTTTCATAGGGAATATTCATTCCTGTTTCCTATGTCTTTCATGAGATATTATTGACATCCTTGATGGCTAAAACCGTGAGGTTAGGTGCAATCACCTAGAGTTTTAAGTCAAGTGAGAAGAACATTTAAGGGGTCAGAGAAGGAAGAACAGTACCAGAATGCTCAAAGAATGAAAAACAACTAATTTTAGTAAGGATTCTTGGAAACTTATTGTTTTAAAATCAGTATTTATTAAGGAATGGGCAAATAAGTGAATGAATGTAATCTCAAGGAAACATATGGAAGAATTTCAGGAAAGATAGAATGATTGATATGTCAAAATCAGAGATATATTCAGTAAGGTAAAAACAAATGTGTCCATTGGATTTGGTGATTAGGAGGGCCTACGTGACCTTCATAGGTCAAATTCCAGGGATGACTAGTGAAATAAAAGGAGGAGGAGTAAGCCAGTGGGTGTGGATATGCAATTACTGTTAAGAAATGTGGATGATAAAGAACTGAGAACAGAAGGCTCTGTAAGAGAGGAGAAATGTTCAACACTACTTTTCTAATATCAAGTCAGTCTTCCTCTAAATGCTCAGGAATCTTATTTAACCTATTTTTAATTCTCATGTGAAATCAGAATGAAATTTCACCCAAGTTTCTGAACATTTCATTTCTTAATTTGTATAATTTAGAGGTAGTTTATGAGGTCATCCATTCAAAATGCCATTATTCTCCATTTTCCATTTTAACCGTTGGAAGTGAAATTCACATGTAAATCAATTTTTTTGTAGAATTTACTGATAAAAGCTAGGACTTGATTGGTGTCATATCTGTAGGAAACGTGTCACAAGTTGATGACCTTTCCATTGTTAGTAATTCTGCACTGGTCTTTTTTATTCATCCCATTCATTATTCTTGGTGAGTCTGCTTTAAATCATAGAATAAATATGACAGATATTTGTTTTAAGAAAAACTATACATACTACCACTTAAAAACACTTTGTTATGCATTGTGTAAGTACACATATGCTACCAGCATTGCTATTACACTTTTCCCTATCCTACATTGTGCTTTCATCTTCTTTGATGCTTTCCTGTATCCTTCCCTTTTCTCTCTCATTTAGGATTTTATAATATGTTTATTCTGTACCTTCATTGTCTTTGGCTAAAGGCCAGGGATAGTTTTTCTATTTTGTGCAACAAGAGCCAACATGTTTTATTTGAACCTTTCATATCTTTCCAGATTTCCTTTCCTTCCTTTCAGGGTGGAAAATTCCAGAATTGTATCCACGATTGTTCTTATGTATTTTCAATATGTTCCTAGTCCTTGATTTATTGATGACCATTATTCGTTAAACTGTACTTTTGAAATGCTGTGATCTCCTTATTATCAATCTAGTGGCATTTTACCAATCTTCACTTCCCTTAAATTCAGGCAAAGGTATAGAGATGATTAATCCCCCTTTCTCTACATCTTGGACTCCTTTTGGGGCTTTCTTATCTGTGTGATCTCCTGATACTTTGTCTGCATATTTCATTAGTATCTCTACCAGCTCCTTCAGTGGTTCTTTCCATTCTCCTAGTCTTCAAGGGTCTGTGATCCAGAGCTACAGATTTTTTTCCTCTGCACATTTCTTCTTGTTCCGTCCAGCCCCCTCTCCATTCTCAAAGCACTTGTGACCACCTCTGTGTCATCAGTTTTGCAGTGTATATCCCTCCCTAGTCTTTGCCTCCTTCTAGTCCCTGTCTATTCTCTCACTTTTACCTGAATACTTTCACTTATCATTCCTACTGTAACTTTACATTTGGTGTGCCCAAAGCTTTATTTAATAGGTAAGTAGATTTCTTGATGGATAGAAATACTACTTCAATGCAAGTCATAATGTACCAGAAAAATACAGAATTCACCTGGTCAAAATGCAGGAATGCAGAATAAAATGTGGACATTGAGAAAATAAAAATTCTTTTGAAATTCTTTTTTAGTTCTGAATACTTCCCAAATAGTCTTGAAATGCCAATGTGTCACACTGATATTAAAAGTTTATAATTGTTTATTTTTAGTTATCAGAGTCCTAAATAGTGGGTGATTAGCTCAGAAATTCCATGTTGAAGTTAAAAAACAAAAGCTGAATTTCCTTTTTAAAATGCTTATGCTTAAAGCTGCTATTTTTCTTTTTTACCTAGCACCCATGACTCCACTTCATTTGATTACTTGTTTCCTTATTGAGCAGTGATTTAAAGTAGCAATCTTGTTTAAACAAGTATTACAAGACAAAATAGATTATCTTTAACTCTTTATGGCAAACCTTTAGGCTTTATAGGAATATTAGACAACTATTGATTTTAATGTTTAATATTGTCATCATTCTTTTAATTTAGAAACTAGCTACAGTCTCCAGTAAGCCACTCATTGCATTCCACACTTGTTAGCATAATCAATTTATCACATTCGTTGTATAAAGTTGTAAGAGAACTCCACAGAAGGGTGTTACTAAAAATTGCTGCTGATGCAAGCTTTTCTCATGATGCCAAAGGAAGGGCAGTTGAAACTACCAAGAAATAAACTCTAGTGCAGCCTCTTTAATCATTTGTCAAGATGTATTATGTCCTTGTCAATATCAAGGGGTAAACATTGTCATTAATCTGCAAGTGAAGAAATAAGTAACCATGTCAATGTTCGGGTGCCTGGTTGTTAGTAGAAATTCATCTTTTTAGCATCTTTCTCCTTTTTAAATTTTCTCCTCTTGTTCCCTTTCTATAAAATGTGCTGTTACATTGTAATATTTGGAAAATATATATAATGCATTATTATGATGTTAGCCATTATGAAATTTGCTGGGTGTGCTTAGCAAGACAGGCACTGACAATGCAGTAGTTGAGCTGAGCCAGCATAGATTAGTCTAAATGAGAACACACCAGCTATAAATTTAACCAAGTGTTCATTTTCTAAAGTGATTGCTTTATGCATCTGCAAATAGGAAATAACAGAACATCCAGCGCTTTTTTTCTAGGCAAATATAAAACTTGAATCTTGAAAAGCTTTCTTTAGAACCTTTAAACAGTTATTTTAATTTTAGATGCTGTCACTGATGTGTTATGCAAAAGAGAGGTATTACTTATAGTGGATGTAAAATGGAATTGCATTTATAGCATCTGTTATTTTACTTAAATCGCCTCTTAATGTCTTGATACCTTTCTATGGAGAATCTTTGACTTATCTATATTAATTAGGTGTATTTACATTAACCCTGGATCTGATAGTGTTTTGTGTTCATTGGATAATCCTACAAAGTTCAGTGGATTAGATTTCTTCTTTATAGGATTTTAGTTAAAATCACTACATTAGCAATGTACTCTGTTTATCCAGCACTTCAGTAACAAGTTACCCTCAAAGAATTAGCAAATCAGTAGCCTAACCACGAAAAAAGTTATGTTCCAGAAGATACAAAGTTTGATCGCCCAAATAATAATAAATCGCTATTTATTGAGGTTATGCTGGTGTCAGCGTATGTTAATTAATGTAATCTCTAGAACACTATGAATTACGTATTATCACACAGTTAAATTAAATGCCCTTCATAAGACCACACTGCTAATAAGTCATAGAACTTGGATTTGTACCCAAGTGTGCCTGGCTCAGAAATCTCAGCTATTATGCAGTGGATTGCACTGCCTCTCAGAACGTTTGCTCAAGGAAAATCTTTAGATTTTACTTAGAAAGATGTCAGGTATATTTACCTATGTCGTTAAAGCACTTGAGTTAGGAATGAGGTATCTACTTTCATGAAATCCCGTATTTATTTTTTAGAGATGTGATAAGCCATTTCTTTTGACACAGAACGTGATAGGTAGAATCTCAGTAATTAATACCACAGATTCTGGACAGCAACTGCTTTGGTTCAGGTTATGGGCCTGACACTTTATAGTTGTGTGATGATAGGAAACTTACTTAACTCTCTGTGCTTCAGTTTAATGATGTGTGAAATGGGCATAAGCATAATGGGTTAATGTGAATATTAAATGGAGTAATGAATGTAAAGCATTTGAAACAGGCCTACAGTATAGTAACTGCTTAGTAAACAACAGTTATCTCTTACCATTTTAAAATGCAGCGTCTTCAGCTTATATGTTTCCTCACCTGAATGGGAATAAATGTCCCATTTAGTTCCATCAAATCCTTAACATCAATACCTACCTATCTCTACGTTTTTAGCTTTGATTAATGTTCATTCTCTGCCTCGTCCCTTCCCCCCATTCTCAAGAGTTTTATTGTGATATAATTCACATAGCATACAATTTACTCTTTTGAAGTGTACAATTCATTGACGTTTAATATATTCACAGAGTTGTGCCATCATCATCACAACTGAATATTAGAGTAATTCTGTTCTTCGTAAAAGAAACGCTGTACCCATCTAGGAGTCACACTGAATTCCCTTCCCTTTTCTCCCTGCCCAGCCCTACGCAACCACTCATCTACATTCTGTCTGTGTAGATTTGCTTATTCTGGACATTTGACACAGATGGAATAATGCATCATGTGGTCTTTTGTGTATGGATTCTTACACATAGGATCATGTCTTTTCAGAGTTCCCTGTGGTAGCATGTATCAATTAGTTCTTCACTTAATCTTAGCCAAAAGGCCGAGAAGTACATGTATCAGTTCTTGATTGATTTTCTTAGTGAATAATATTGCAGTATGTGGATATACAGAATTTTATTTATCAGTTGAAATTCATTTGCGTTTCCACTTGTGGGCTATTATGAATACATGCTGCTGTGAACATTCATGTAGAATTATAGACCTGTATTTTTCATTTACTTGAGTGTATACATAAGAGTGGAATTGTCGGGTCATTAGCCCTGATTATTTATGTGTCTCCTCAGTTGACTCATGACATGTTCTTCTCCTTGGTTTTCTAGCTTTTAGCCTGGATCAACTTGTGAATGTTTTTATGTTGCTATCAGGGTGATCTTCCGGTATCTTAAATATGATCGTGTTAATCCGGTGTTCATGGCATTCACTGGCTCCTCTTTTCTTTGGGGAATAAACTACAGACACCTTAACTTGACATACATTTGATCGCTAGATGTTTATTGAGTTCCTGCTATGTCCTAGGCACTGTTCTAGACGCTTGAAGATATATCAACACTCAAAGCAAAGATCTCTGCTTTTGGCCACGTTTGAATAAATGGACCTTTAAACTGTGTCCTCATTTTGCCACAACTTCTTACCATTTTGTCACTTGCCATTTTCATTCTCACTATGCCTTTGTCCTTTATCCTACCTTCAGTTTGCTAACTCCTCCATGTTTTTCGAGATTTAACTCAAGTATTACCCTCTATGGGAAGTCTCAGAGACTCCTTCCCCCAGTCCTCCTCCCTTTCAGATTTAGATGTGTCTCCTCAGTTGACTCATGACATGTTCTTCAAACACCCATCATAGGCCACAATGAATTCCATTATAATAGACGATTTATTTGTCTTTGCCACTAGACTGTGAGCACGTATAACAAGAACCTTAATTTACTCTATAGTGTGTGTTGCCAGCACAAGGATGGAATAATTCCTGGAAGAGTGAATTGAAAGCATAGTGTCTCACCATTGAAACACTGGACAATTACAAATAGGACCACCATTCATTCCCTTGAAATCAGGCCACATTAGAATAAATTACTACTAAAATCAAAATTAAAATTATGTATGTGCTTTGATAATAGAAAATACATTCGTAATTCATTCTATTTTTCATTACACTGTGGTGCCTAGGAATACAGATAAATATGAAAAGCTATTCAATTATGTTACTTTCCAATTTGCATTTTGGGCAAGTTCTTCTAAATCATGGAATAATAGTAATGTGAGTTATGCATACCTTCTTACATAGATGCTCATTTTATGTGAACTTTCCAACATCCCTGTAAACGGAGCATGGTAAATTACTCATTTCTATTTTACATGTAGAAAAGTGGAAATTCAATAAGTAACGAAAAGCACAGCACTTCCTCTCCTAAAAGTTATGTCTCCTGAAGTTAAGTCCAAACTTATTAGAAAAGTCACTGGAAAATTTATGAACGAATTTTTAACGTTACTTTACCAAGGGAAGGAAGACATGGAAATGGGCAAATGGAGGCTTAAAAGGCTCTATGATCATCTTTGGGTCTTAGTTTCCTAATTAATTTTTCATCCTCTCTCAATTTTTGGTTAAACCTATGCTCTAATGTTATTGATAGCTCCAGTACTCTTAACTTTAGATTAAATGAATTGAATCAAATGATGGGTAGTGTGACTACTGAAATGATTTGATTTTCAGAAATTATAATTTTTTTTCTGTATCAAATTCTAAAAGCCATTAATCGCCAGCAAGGCTTGTTTTTCAAAGCTTATCTATAATTACAGTAATTTTATTCATGTAAATGTAATTATTATAGATTATAAATATCAACAAATATTATCTGTGTTTTTTTGTTTGTTTTGATTATATATGGATATTTGGTTATATTCCTTACTTATTTTAGGTGAGATAATTATATAATGGTTATGTTTAAAAATAGCTTCTCAATTTTTAGATATAAACTGAAATAGTTTACGAATAAAAGTTATATATATATATGCCAACTGTATGAGCAGAGGGTGAATAGGAGCAGAGAGGCAAGATCGTTTATGTGTTATTTTGTGAAGCCATGTGATTCGTACATGGTTGTTTATTTCACTCCTTTCTCTATTTTTTTAATGTTTAGTTTTGAGAGAGAGGGGGAGGAGAAAGGGAGGGGGTAGAGAGAGAGGGAAACATAGAATCTGAAGCAGGCTCCAGGCTCTGAGGTTTCAGCACAGAGTCCAACGTGGGGGCTTGAACCCTTGGAAGGTCACGAGATCATGACTTGAGCTGAAGTTAGATGCTTAACTGACTGAGCCTCCTAGGCGCTCCTCCTCTCTCTAGTTTTGTATACATTTGACTTTTTCCACTGTAAAGTATTAAAGTATTTTGTATTTTTGCCTTTGTGATGTTATTTTTTTTTTGGCAAAAACAGGGCAAAAAGTCAAACAGAACACTGATACTTTAAATGTTCACATCTGAAACCCTTACCAGGTGGATTGAATATAAACATTGCATGTAGTGGTTTGGTGATAAAGAGCTTTGGCAAAGACAACAGATTGAGTTTGATAATTCCACTGAGATCTTGAAATACTCCTATTTGAAGAGCAAAAATATGCTACCGTGTGTTCAGAAGAAAAGCAGAGTTTGTGAAGAGGCCAAAGACAAGTTGAATATTATATCAAAATACTGAGGAGACCGAAAGTGAGACTTGGGTATTTCTGGGTAACAGACCGTCTTAAATTCTTTCTTGTTGTACCTTTATAAGTCTTTCCCTTTTCATGATCTCGAATGCCTCTTTTGCTAAGTGCTAGGTTTTTAAAGGATATATGTAAAACTCATAATTATTTTACTTTGATTTTGCAAGAATAATGCTTCCTGATGTCCTTTTCTGATCTTATAGAGTATATTAATCTATTTCTTTATATCCTGGTTATTAATGGTTTACTTTTGATGAAGGTAACTGCATATTCTTTAAGAAAACAGGAAAACACTATAAAGCGTAGGAAGCTAAAGCACAGCTATGCTCTCTTGTTTTTAATGAAAAATAGCACCCCTTTCATATAAGGATTTAATTACTTACTTTGCCTTTCTAACTTTATTAACCATTTCAGAGAAGTGATTCAGCATAGTCACTGCCAGTTTTACTCCAAATCAAGAAATCTTTAAAGTATCCATAAAAGCTACCATAATAAGCCACTGGCATTGTTTATTTTGAGAAGATCATTTTGTGTGTGTGTGTGTGTGTGTGTGTGTGTGCGCGCGCGCGCGTGTGTGTGTGTGTGTGTGTGTGTGTGTGTGTGTGTGTGGAGGGGAGGAGATATTATGTTACTTAATGACATGAAGAATAAGTGAAGGAGAAGGCAAAATCTTCTCCCAGGAAGATAGAAAAGAGTGTTCATTGTGAGTCAATTAGGCTTTTAGTTAAAATGAATGCTTTAATGGCCTTGTGATTGTTATCAAACCATTGACAAGGCTGCCCTAATTTACAAATGGGGTCCTTTGGGGTTGCATCAAAAGTACAGAGCTCTTTCTCATAATCCTTATCAAGGGTGTGACACATAGTATTGCTATGAAAGTGAAAGTTTGTAGGTTTAAAAAATTGAAATGTTTTTTGATGACTATCTTGGTCATTGCTTTAAGAGGTTGATATTTTCGGTGAGAGTGTACTGTGAGACATTTGTATGGATTCTTTTACAATGTTCCTGGTTTTAGTATCATTACAAAGTACCACCTGATCACAGGTGATTTCTTGAGCTTGTGTTCCATATAGAATATGAGGCTGGAATTATCTGTGTGATACCTTTCCTTTAATAAAGTTTTCTTCAGGGGTTCCTGGGTGGCTCAATCAATTAAGCATCCAGCTTCAGGTCAGGTCATGATCTAACAGCTTGTAGGTTCAAGCCCCATGTCAGGCTCTGTGCTGACATCTTAGAACCTACAGCCTGCTTCAGATTCTCTGTCTCCTTTTCTCTCTGCCCCTCCCCGGCTTGCTCTCTGTCTCTCAAAAATAAATCAATGTTAGAAAAATTTAAAAAATAATAAAGTTTTCTTCAGTTACTTGTTTTCAGTTCCCTTAGTGCCAGGAATATAGTAGGCATGAATTACTACTTATAAATCAAATGAATGAAGGAATTACTTCTAGATGTGAAATGTGGGGAGATTTATTAAAGTTCTGTCAATGTAAGTTTCTTCAAAAGTGCAAGAAAGGTGATAATATCTAACATTAAATGATGTTGATAAGGTTCCAGGTACTGAGGGAATGTCAGTCCTCTCTTCTCCCATCATGCCATGTACCTCTTACAGGGATGTTGTTCACACCCATACAGGTTGTTCATTGCACCACTTCAGAGAGTGGTGTTCGTGAAGTGTATAATACAAGTGGCACCACAGGAGATGTGTAGGATGTAATCTGAAAAACTAAGCTTAGTGTCTCTGCATTTTCACCTGTCTGTGCCAATGATACTCAAAATGGGAGCAATTAAAGCCCTACATCAGAATTAGCTAGAAGTGATTTTTACAAATTCAGATACCTGTGTCCTTCTCCAGATCTGCCTAAGCAGAATTCCCTGAGGTAGAACACTTAGATCTCCATTTTAAAAAAGCTCTTCAAGTAATTATTTGTTGACAGCTGTATTGTGATACAATTGACATTCCACACAATTCCCCTGTTTTCCTGAATCTTTCGTAGGGTCCCTGAACCATTGCTCACTTGATTCCCTAGTTTAGTGCCCTGTTCCAGAAAAAACCAGTGTCCTCTGACCTTTTCTTTCCCTATGACTCTTCATGGTGCCACAGTAACAGTTGTTTTTGCATTCTATCTTGTACATGCTTCTTCTAAACATTCACCACATTCCTTCATTCTTAGGGCTTAAATCTTTTTTTTCTACTAGTTGGCGCTTACGCGCACACACACGCACACACATTCACTCACGTATAAGCTTAGAGTCAGATTGAATTGGGTTTCAACTGGGTTTGAACTCTGAGGCTGCCACCTTTGGTCAAGATACACTCTCCTGGTTAACTGAAAAATGAGGCCACTAAGTACCTAGTTCATAGAGTTGTATGATATTCAAATGGAATGAAATGTAAGGCCCTTAGTATATCATATGACAAATGAGGCTAATAATACCTATTTTATCAAGCTGTATGAAAGGGAAGTTGTTTAGTATATTATGTGGAACATGCTGAACATCTGAAAATGATAGATATAGTTAAATTGAAGAAAGTGATACGTATCCCCTTGTATTCCATAGAGTTACTAATTTTAATAAATTCATCAAACATATACTGATTACTTATTAAATACAAGATAGTATGCCTGTGGTGCAGTAGGGAACATAAGTATAAATATTACATGAGCTCTGCCCTGAAGGACCTTACCATTTATACAGTACACAAATAACCACATAGAATGAATATTTTATAGTGGAATAATAGAATAAATGCTAGTGTAGATTTGCAAACAAATTGTTATCAGAATATAGAGGAGAAAGAATTTTAATTTTAGACTGGGTTAAGGTAAGGTTTGACAAAGGAGATAAGAATTTGGTTTATGATTTCAAGGGTGGTTAAAATATGACCATGGAGAAAGAAAGAGTAGTTTGCTTGGGGAGCAGATGCAAGATAGAGAGTTTAGGGGTATATGATTGGGAGGGATATTGTATCTTGATATTAGAAGGTATAAAATGACAACCCAAAAACTTTGAATGATATGCAATAGGCATTTGAGAACCATTAAAGACTGTCAAGGACGGCAATGACATCAGCTGATCTATATCTTAAGAAAAGTTATCTTAGCCAGATGTAGAAGGTATTCAAGGTATAAGAGAAAATAGAAACACCATTTATGGGGTTTTTCAGAATATTAGCAAGATTGTGAAATAGAGATTAGGCAAAGGAGATGCAAAACTCACCTTCCAAACTCAGGACATATAAGATATTCCAAAGCTCCTACTGGTGAAGTCATGTATAAAAGCTAGTTGCTGAACTAGGACAGTACCACTTAGAATAGAAAGGAACAGAGAGAAACTCTAAGGGGTGGGATACACACACAGTAGAGATCATTGGATTAACCAGTGGCTGTACAACATAAAAAGAAATGAGAATACCTACAAAAATAATGTAAATTTATTCTGAATAAATCAAGGAAGGCTATTTTGGAAACTTCTGCAAATTTTTATATTATTCTCTAAAGTACTTTTTGACAAAAATGAATGCACATGTCAAAATACTGACTCTTTTAGGGGGGCCTGTGGGTGGCTCAGTCAGCTAAGTGTTCGACTCTTGAGTTTTGCTCAGGTCATGATCTCAGTTCATGGGATCAAGCCCCACATCAGGCAGTGTGCTGACAGCATGGAGTCTTCTTGGGATTCTCTTTCTCCTTCTCTCTACCCTTCCTCCATTTGCATTTTCTCTCTCTGTCTTTCTCCTCCCTCCCTGCCTCCCTCCCTCCATCTCTCTTAAAATAAATAAACTTAAAAAAATAAAAAAGAAGAACTTTTCCTTCAAAGTAGTGACTCTTCTAATTTGAAAATTTAGCTTCTTTTTCTATTTTTTATGTCACCTTTTTTTTGTCAAAGTATTTTGTTACATTTGTAGATAGATTTTTAAGTATTTATTGATTTTTTCTTTTTTCTTTACTAATGCTAATACAAAGGAAATTGGATTTAATATTTTTACTTTGGAACTGAGTTCTTTAATTAATTCCAATTGGTTTTGAGTTCATATTTCATCTTCCCAGAACTTACATACCTCTTATTTTCTTGTGTTAATGTCATTAGCTGGGATTCCCAAAGCAATATTAAGTAAGAACCATAAAATGTGGCTACTTATTTTTGACTTTAATCTTTTACCATAAGGAGGATGTTTTAATTATTTTAAAAAACATAATTGACATATGACATTGTGTAAGTTTAAAGTGCACAGTGTGTTGATTGGCTCAATTTTTTATATTGCAGACTGATTACCACCATAGCATTAGCTAATAGCTCCTTTATGTTGTATAATTACCATTTATTTTTTTGTGGGTGAGAACAGTTAAGGTCTATTCTATTAGCAGTTTTCAAGAATACACTACATTATCGTTAACTATAGTCATCATGTTCTACACTAAATACCCAGAATTTTTTCCTCTTATATCTGGAAGTTGGTACACTTTAATCAACATCTCCCCATTTCCCACCCAGCCCTCAGCCTTTGGTAGTCACTATTCTTTTCTCTGTTTCTGTAGAGTTCTCCTTTTTTAGATTCCACATATAAGTGAGATCATACAGTATTTGTCTTTCTCTAAGCAAGATGTATTTAGATTATCTTTATTTGATAACAAATGGATACCTGTGTTCTTAGTTTGTTTTGGTTACTTGAAATAGATGTTGAATTTTAACAAGTGCTAAATAGATTTCTATTTAAAGTTTAGCAATAAGACTCATCTGTTTTTCATGTCCCCTTTCAGTATAAAATTTATACTAGCTTTTCAAAATAAGTTGGGAGTTCATCTTTTTAGTGCTTTCCAATAATTTCACTGGGTTTGATACCTTTTGTTTCTGGAAACCTTCCAAGTGTTGGCTGGTAAAATTATCGAAGTCCAGGCTTTTATTAGAGGAACTTCTTCACCAGTGATTCCCATTCCCAAGATGTGGTCCAAAAAAATAGTCTAGAAAAAAATCCATCAAAGTGTTCAATTTTTTAAGAATAAAATGATCAGGGGCACCTGGGTGGCTCAGTTGGTTAGCGGCCGACTTCGGCTCAGGTCATGATCTCACGGTCTGTGAGTTCGAGCCCCACGTCGGGCTGTGTGCTGGTGGCTCAGAGCCTGGAGCCTGCTTCAGATTCTGTGTCTCCCTCTCTCTCTGCCCTTCCCCTGCTCATACTCTGTCTCTATGTCTCTCAAAAATAAATAAATGTTAAAAAAAATTAAAAAAAAAGGATAAAATGATCAATGTTACATTCTGATATTAAAATACATTGTAAAGCTCCATTACATTTCAAGGTATTGTAGGGATAGAAACATCAAATACAACTATGAAGCAGAATAATGAGTATGCAAAGTAAAACAAGTTTAAATACAGATAACAGCACTTCCGGGGTGCTCAGGTCATGATCCACAGTTCATGAGTTTGAGCCCTGCATCAGGCTCCTGGCTGACAGCTCTGAGCTCTGGGCTGGAGCCTGCTTCACATTCTGTGTCTCCCTCTCTCTCTGTGCCTTCCCTGCTCTCTCTCTCTCTCTCTCTCTCTCTCTCTCTCTCTCTCTTGCTGTCTCTGAAAAATGAATGAACGTTTAAAAAATTAAAATAAATACAGATATCGCACTTTAAAAGATTCATTTGAAATAGAGGCAATTAAAAGGTTTAGTTTTCAAATGACATTTGTACAAATATTACTATTAGGAAAGAAAAAAATTCGGTCCCTATTATATATATATATATATATATATATATATATATATATATATATATATATATGTATTTATCAGACACCAGAATTAACATTAGGTAGATTAAAGATATAAACTGAAGCTTCAAAAGTAGTAGTGAAAACTTCAGATGAATATTCTTATAATATCGTGGGCGGGAAAATGCTTTAAAAAAAAACCAACCATACAAGAAGAAAGCCATACTGGAAAAAGACAGATGGATTTAACTATACCATAACCTTCAAATACTGTTCTTAAACATTGGAACATTAAATCCAAGAATGGCAACAGTTCATGGTGGAAATTCCAGTATTTTTTGTAATATAGCTGTCATATTTAAATGATAGGTTTTTGTTATAACAGTTCAAACTGCAGTTTCTTTTTCTGCGTTTGATGGCTTTCTGTAGAAATTCCCCCAGCTGCCAGACCAAATTTCTCACCCGGACTTAGGGACTCTCAACACCTATCCAACAGGACACTGATGCTGCCAAGTTGGCGTCAACTCTCTGATTAGCTTCAAGAAGACTTGAGACAGAAGCTGTCAACACTTCATCTTTGGCATCTAAGTGGCTGTGAAAGATGATCACGATTTAGTCAAAAGACATAATCTTGTCCGGTCACACTTGAGAAAAATCATGTTTAACTAAGGAATACATACTGTTATCCTTTCCTGTTTAAACAGTGTTCACAAACATCATGGGGATGATGACTAACTTTGTATCATCATTCTGCTTATATTTTAAAGAAGTAATTCTGTAAAAATAAAGAGGTGGGACACACTAATTTTATGAGAGAATTAAAAATATTTAAGAATTTGCATTCAATAATAATTTAATTCACAAAAGCAGAGCAATTGAAGCTATTTCCAGCCCCCTGTACACCAGAAGAAAGCTAAGTCTTATAATTCTTTTGTGTTTAAAGACAGTGGTACCTGGGTGGCTCCGTTGGTTAAACGTCCGACTTCAGCTCAGGTCATGATCTCGCAGTTTGTGAGTTTGAGCACCACACTTGGATCTGTGCTCGTGGCTCAGAGCCCGGAGCCTGCTTCAGATACTGTGTCTCTCCCTCTCTCTGCCCTTCCCACGCTCATGCTCTGTATCTCTCTGTCTCTCAATAATAAATAAAAATGTGAAAAGAATTAAAAAAAATAAAAATACAGTTATTGAAAACAGTTTGCTTTTACTTCTAGATTTTCTTAAATCTTAATTGCTGCTAGAAAATATTGTCAAGGTTGGCAAGTTCTTTTCTCAAATTTTAGCATATTAAATTTTGGAATGTATAAAGGTAGAAACATAGCAATCATTTATTTTTTAAATCTTTGAGTAAGCATTGGGAATTAATGATTCCCTTAGTTTTCTTACTAATAGAAATGCGAATGCTCTTATCTAATTCACCAGAATTTGATTAAAGACAAATGTCTTTATGGAATTGGACGAAACTATATAGTAGATCAATTTTCTATGAGATGTTAGTAAGTATTTCTTGGTAAATAATTGTGTGGTCAAATAATTTGAGAAAAAACTGGAATCAGTACAGGGAAGTTTAATGAATGCCTGCAAGACTTCTCAGCTCTTTAAATTTGCTAATGTTCATTCTGATACTGTAAGGGGTGTTCATAGCATACAGCATGTTCTATAAGTGTTTGGACACAACCCTCTTTGCAAACAATATCTAGTGATAACCTGTTGAGGAATGTGTATAACTGGGAAACTGCTACTGCAAGGTTTTGTAGAATCTCCAGTATAAAAGGTCTGTATATCATCTTATAGCTGTTGCTGTTAATTCCTGTAAATAATATTTATTGAGGATATTCTCTTTTAGGCACAACGCTGAGTGGGTCTATAACTAGAATTCCTCTCTATTTCAGCTTTATAGTATGGCTTAGATCCAGTACTTCATGTATAAGCACAAATAAATATGACCAGGTAAAGCAATCTCATGCCATCTTTAGATGATTGTTTAATTAAAATTACAGTTCACTGGTCTTAATTCCTTATTGTACATGTGGTTAATAATTAAATTGTGAATTCATTTTTATGTTTTTCATATGTTCATGTTTTAATTATTGTGACTTTTAAAACTTGATGTGGGAAAGGTTAGTCCTTTAAACAAGGATTAACGCACGAGTTTTCTATTACTTGTCTCTAATTTCTTAGGAGTTTTTTTGTGTGTGTGTGAGTTTCATTGTACTAGAAATGCAATCATATAAAAAAAAATTACGTGATCTTCTCTATTTTTGGCAGTCAGTTTACCCCTAAATTGCATAGTGATTTCTGTGGGCTGCAAAGCACTTACTCTGTTTTTTTGAATTATATTTTTTATGTGTTCAAAATGAAGGGTAATATTGATGATATCATAAATGGTATGACACATAGGCTGCAAGGAAGAGAAGTGTACAACTTAATTTTAAGACCATTTACCTTGAGGATTGTGATACCAAGACATAGTCTTTCTACGACAGGAATGTACATCAGCTGTCAGAGTGAACTAGAAATTATAGCTCTGCCTTATTGGGACATAACACGAGCTCAAGTGACCCCTGTTCTCATTGTTCATCCTTGTCTGACACTTTCCATTAAGAAGACATGATTGGGTCAGTTTTCTGTGATCCAATATGGAACACCTCTGATAAACAAGATTTCAAATCAGGGTATCTCAGAAAGGCAATTGGCCTTCTAGTGCCCTGACTTCTCTTTGGCTTGTGCACAAATTCAACCCACGTCCAGTCAGTGGAGGACAGCCCCTAAGATAGCTTCTCTCTGTTCACCTTCCACTTGATCCAGGCAGAGCTGTTCTGCAAGAAGCATTTTACATGGTGTCTTTTTTCTCAGAGGGGCAATGTTTCAGATACTTGGAGACTTCATGGCCTGTCAAGTACACACATGTGGAAGTAATGTATGTGAGAGATTCTTCTGACAATTTATGGAAAGTAACATTTTAATCTAGAGCTCTCCATTTGCGCAAAGCATAAATCTAGATTAAAACCTTTTCGTTTTCATGCTCAGTCTTTGCAGGTTTTTGTAATTTGCTGAGTCTGCTCTCATAAATATGTCCCAAGAAATAAATACCTGCCTCTAGAAAGCATACATCTTGGGTATATATCTTAAGTAAATAGCAAATTACATAAAGGTCATTTAAATGTGCTATAAATAGTAATGACATATTTTAAAATATATGAAAATTAAATAATCATGTTTTTGTCTTTAAATCAGTGATTCTCAACATTTTTTAATTCCCCCGTACCATACCATGACCCAGCACATTCTCATCAGTAACATTCTCTCTCAGCACACGGTGCCTCTAGACTGAAGGCCATTGGTGTCAGTCTTCATGAGTTACAGTGGACAAAGTTTGAAAATCTCTTGTGGATGCTTTTTCCAGAGTGGAGTTGACTTATCTGACATAATGAAGACCACTGGCTGTTCGGCTACATCTGGAAATCATAATAGGTTATGTGCTAGAAATAAACATTTTACTTAATAAAAAACACAAGTACATTCATTTATTAATCTTTTCATGTAGGCCCAAGACCTTTTCCCTTAAATACCAGTTTCTATATTGAGGTTCGAAGTCATTCTTGCAAGAACTTCTTAATATATCATTTCCAGCTTCCCATTTCACTTTCATTATAATGGGATAAAACATAAATGTGTTCTTTCAGCAGTATGATCCAGTAACCCCACTTTTGGGTATTTATCCAAAGGAATTTAAATTAGAATCTTGCAGGGATACTTGTGTGCCTGTGTTAATTGCATCATTATCCATAGTCTCCAAACTTGGAAACAACTTAATTGTCCATCAACAGATGAATGCATAGTTCAGTTGTCACGTGTGTGAATATTATTCACCCTTTAAAAAGGAAGGAAGTCCTACCATTTGTGACAACATGGAAGACATTATGCTAAGTGAAGTAAACCACACAGAAATACAAATCCTCTATGACCTCACTTATATGTAGTGACTCACTTCAACCCAGTCATTTCAAAACTTAAAACATGGTTTTTATAGAAATACCCTTTGTTTTTTCACTTACACTTTGTCCTTTAGCCTGAGTTATAATTGCATAATTACATTATATAGTAAACTAGTAAACAAACAGACTGTTATTCAGTAGACCACTCTCTCTGGTCAGGGAAGCATGCAGTGTTGAGAGAAGTGAGATGCCATTGAATCCAGAAAATCTAATACAAAACAAAACAAAAGAAAAACAAAACAAAACATGCTACTCTTAAAACCTCCTCACCGGAATTTATGAGAAGTCCTTCCTAGTTCCCTACTTCCCTGTCCTCTGCCCTGCTTTCCTACTCACCTCCTTCTTTGAGAACAAGCACTTTAAATCGGTCAGTACCATCTGTTAAATACTGCCATCTTCTTGAATGGTGTTCTTCTCCCTAAAAAAGTGAAATTCGTAGATATTTTATAGTCTCCTGATGTGCCCTGTTTAGTAAGGAGTGGATCACTTTCCAGTTGATCAGAAATTTATGAGACAGGCATTGCCCAGGCAAGGCTGAAGAAGAAACTCACTTCAGTATTTCTTTTCTTTACCAACTTTCCTGCTATAGTTTCCCAGTAGTGTAAATCCTCCAATCTATCACAGAATGCTTTCTGAGACTGCAACTCAATTCAAGCAGGATGAACTGTGAGCATCTTGAACTTAGAGAAAGGCCCCAGAAACCATAATCCTTATAGAAAAAAAAAATCTTTGGGGCCATTCTAATGGAAACTGACCAAAGACCAGATCAAGAGGTTGATGTTTCCAGGTTAGCATCCCTTAGGAAGCACCCTTCCACCATACCCCACATGAATATTAACAGCCAAAGAATAAAGCCATAAAGCCTCATCCTAATTGCACACCAAAATCCTTTGTAGAGTTTTGAAAACACAGAAATCCGTGTCTTCTCTCACAGTTACCAAAGTAGAATATTCCAGAGCAGGGGCCTAGATTAATGAAGTAGTTTTTAAAACATTAGATTGCAGTCTTCACCCGAGTTTGAAAAGTCACTGGAATAAATATATGAAACATAGTTGTGTTTTTGGAAAAGCGAGTTTCTAAATGATAAATGTTTTCTTTGTACATACGAATGTGCCTTTTACTTTAGGATAGCTTTCACCTTGGCAAAGAAAGTCATTGCAGAAACTGAAAAACACAGCTTCTGATAATATATTGGGGCGGGGGGGAGGCATGGGCTCAGTAAATCGGTGCCAAGTATGCCGCCTGTCCTCCAAGGTTCTTTTCTGTTCCCTCTGAACCCAAAGGAGTGCTTTTGCTTAAACCAGCTGCTTCTCAAAACATTTATGTGCATAAGGATTAACTGAGGGCAGGCAGGAGTAGGGAGGACAAGGTCGGATTGAGGTGGGGCCTGAGATTGTGCATTTCCAATGAGCTCCCTGGTGATGCTGCTGCTGGTCCAGGGATTGCACTGTGTAGCCAGGGTTTAAGCATCTTCTTGGCATTCAGAATTTAGGTCTACATTCTCTGATACTTGATTTACCTTGAAAAGTGATCAAATTTATTTGCTCTCCTTCAATAATTAAATCCCTGGAATAGAAAACAAAAAAGGAGAAGAAAAGAAAACATCTTTTATCAGTGGAAATGGAGAGATGAGGTGGGGGACGTATTCATGCTGGACCTTTAGTGGTATTAGCTCTTTGCCTGTGGATACAAGGAACTGGGTCATCTCACTGTAACTGTTATCAGATCAGCTAATCTCCTAATGGAGGTAACCACCTGAGTCTCCCTTCAGGCTCACATCACTAAATGGCAGTGACTGACTTGTTTCAAGGTTATTTGTTAATTGTGAATGTCGTAGATGATTGGTTAATATGAATACTCAGGCATGGTGGGCATAGTGGGGGCGTTTTGCTCTTCTTTCAATGTATTGTCAGTAGTGTAGCATTTCTAGTGTAACAGCAATTTTCCTCTTTTATAGTGAAGTGTGAGTTTTGGACTGAATTCTAACACAGAGTGTTTGAATCCTTCTTAGAGATAACTGTGTTCCCGTGTTTCCTCAAAGAGCATAAATATTTTAGTGAGTGTTGTCACTGTGTTTGTCTTCATACAGCCCAGTGAATGTCTACACACTTGAATACCGAGGAAAAACTCTGTTTCACTTACAAAAAGGCATATAATGCAGTGAAAGTTGCAAACCTTTCCCAAATCCTCATCTGCTTTCCCTGAGATCTTGTGGGAAATATCCCTTGGCGAGCATTTACTCTCATCTTCACTGCCACTAACTGCCCTTCTTTCCATACATGTAGGTACCAACTTTCATTATTCAATATTTGCTGGGCTAGGCAGTGCATGATGCCCACAAATAGAGCATTAAAGACCCAAGAAATTCAGCCTGCCCCTAAGGGGCTTATAGTCCAGTTTGCCTCAGTTTGCAGAAGCAAGTGAGCAGAAAATTATCATAGTGAATTATGATATGATAATACATGTAGTTTTAAAGTGCTTTCAGGATTCACTGTCACTTCTGTCTTAACATTTCTGAAAAAAAAAGGAAACAATATAGCTTAGGCAATAAGTACAAGAAAATGTGCTGAAGGAGATTAAATAACACTGGGATAGAGGTGATGTGAATTCTAATAACCTACACACTGTCTATCAGTTCCTCCTTCCACATTTACTGAACACCTACTAGGTGCAACCAAAAAAGGTAACAGTTTCATGATAACAGTATGTTTTGGATAGACTGTAAGAATGTTGTCTCATTAAGTAGCTCACCTAAACACAGAGTTTCTCTTGCCTCATCTGTAAAAGTCGATAATATCCTACTTGTTTAAACGCAGCGAACTGACCCTGATGTTTATAGCAGCATTACAATAATAGCCAATTATGGAAAGAGCCCAAATGTCTGTCGACTGATAAATACATAAAGGAGATGTGGTACATATATACAATGGAATATTAACTCAACCATAAAGAAAGAATGAAATCTTTCCATTTGCAAAGATATAGATGGAGCTAGAGAGTATTATGCTAAGCAAAATAAGTCTGTTAGAGAAAGACAAATATATGATTTCACTTATAAGTGGAATTTAAGAAAATATGAACGTAGAGGAAAGGGAAAAAAAGAGAGGGAAGTAAACTATTAATGAGACTTACCTATAGAGAGCAAACTGAGGGTTGCTGGAGGGGAGGTAGGCAGGGAATGGGTTAGTAGGGTGATGGCTATTAAGGAGCACACTTGTGATAAGCATTGGGCATTATATTTAAGTGATGAATCACTAAATTCTACTCCCGAAACTATTATTACACTATATGTTAACTGACTAGAATTTAAATAAAAACTTGAAAATTAAAAAAAAGTAAAGGCAGTGAGCTGACACAAGTGATTTCTGTGTGTGTGTGTGGTTTTTTGTTTTTTTTTCTATGCAATATCTAAGAAGGAGAGGCAAGGTGGACAGATAAACCTATTAGCTGGAGCCTAAAGTGACTTTCTGGGACAGAATTAGAAGTGAAAGCCAGCTTGTAGTTTCTGTCATTGAATGTGAGATTCATCCTCTTCTCCCCCTCCCAAAAGATACCAATTTTCCTTTGACCACTTAACCAGTAATAGCAGGGGCTTAGAATATAGACCCATGTGCCCATTTCTTCCATGAGCAGAAAAACTATATTTAAATATTTCCAGCTTGCTCTTACTCTCTAAAAACCCAGTGGGTTTGGAATCTAAGGACATGTGCAACTTGATGTCTCATATGCATCTCAAAAGAGTCCTTCTTTTTGTTTCTGTAAGAAGACAACTGATAGTTATGCACACAAATGTTTTAACTCACTAGATTCGACTCTCCAATTCCCATTGGAATGTCCATCCTAAGAATAACCCTAAAGAGCATTGAAGACATTTTCCCATCGACTCTGAAGCTAAATGCAAATGTGTTCAATGACTCTGGACAACATTTATAAACTCTTTTTTCACAGATTCCCGTTTATAACAAGAGAATAGGCCACTTTCAAGATTTAATGAGTTCATGTATATGAAGTGCCTAGTAAAGTGCTCAGTACATTTTCAGCCCTCATTATATGTGTAATTATGATATTATTGGTTTTCATTATAGAAAAATTTTTACTGAACTGGTTAACAACAGAACAGACATAAGACTTTTATCTTGTCCCTTTCTAGATTTGTATATATTAAAGACACTTAAAAATAGATATTTCTCTGCAGATTATCTTACCATTAGGTATAAAAAATAATTACGGAGAAAATTCATAAACACTTGAACTCCCTATGAAAATGTGGTGAAATAACTTAGTTTAATTGATGTTTTGATTCCAACTAATAGCAAAAGAAAAGAAAAAAGAAAAAGAAAAAGAAAAAGATCTTAAGATTAATTTAATGTAAAACTAAAAGTTATCTTAGGATATATTTCCTACCTAGTAGAAGTATGGGTGTCACACACCTGTTCTCCCTAAAGCATTTTAGTAGGGGTCATGCTATTAAAAGGGAGCAGAGGTAGTCACCAAGTACTGGTAAAATTTTTGTTCCAGGCAATCAGTCCTATTGGTAACAATGTGTAAAGTACTGAACCTCTCTGTATCTGCCATGCACCTTTTAATGACTTTGAATATTTTTACCCCTTTGATTTCTTTATCTAAAAAATCAATTTTCTTTGCTCTCTTGTGAAAATCCATTTCATTTTCATTTTAAGACTTCATCTATTCTTTTTTCCTGTCTAGAGTAATCGATCTTTCTTACCAGGGGTGTGGCCAGATATGCTCTTCTTTCAAGTCATTTCCAGCAACCTCTGTCTTGGAAGGTCAACACATCATGTTGCTACTTATTTTTTTTTCCTAGTCCGTCTGTTTTCTTGAAAGTTTTCACCTGTTTAATAAAGGGTTAAAGCTCTGACAAGAATCTATACGCGGAGGTGCTGAAGTTCACCAAAATTTTAAAAATCTTTCTGTATGGCACCTCTTCATTTGGGCATGAATTGCCAATTCACCCCAAGTGTTCGCTTCATGAAAACATGGCTCTGCCAGAATACCAGTGGCCTTCATTAGCCTGCCTAATCTATCAATCTGAATCCTCCTGAAATTCATTAAAGAAAAAATAGCTAATTGAAAATGAATGTAAAAATACCCAATGGGATCTTAAAACCTAGTCTTAGAAAGTGATGTGCTTTAGCTTTAATAGGTCTTTTATTTATTTAATTTTAGGCTTCCCTTGGTTTTTGTGACAGGGTTAGTGGAGGAAACAAACCCAAATGTCTTGTAAACTGTCAAGCTGAATGCTCATCTCAGGGGAGCTCAGAGGGTATCATGTTTTAAGTGTTATCTTTCTGGAGCTTGGAGTGTGTCTGCTGACAGACAGCTCCCCTGAGTTATAGCAGTGCAACTTTGTTAAGATAAGCTGAATTAGGTGAAGTATTTTGATTAAAATAACCAGATGGAACTTTGAAAAAACTTTCTTGTTTTTTTTAAGGACTCGGAAGTTAAATTGTGTCGCAGAAACCACATAAAACATACTAAGGATGCGTTTTACCTATTTCACGTTAAAAAAAAAAAAACCAGAAAGATTTCATTGCTCTTTTTGAACCTTCTAGATTAATATATGGCCAATAACAGGAAATCTGTCAGCCAGCCATGGGATATGCAAATCAATAATGTTCTTTAGTATTTAAAGGTCTTATTTCTTCAAAGTAATGGACAATGCTGTCCAGCATTGTCTTATTGATCTTCATAATGAATGTGAGGAAGCGACATAGGCAGTATTTGGCATTATCCACACATAATAGATTATTTTTTATTTTTTTTAATGTTTATTTATTTTAGAGACAGAGAGGCAGAGAACGAGTGGGGGAGAGGCAGACAGAGAGGGAGACACAGAATCCAAAGCAGGCTCCAGGCTCTGAGCTATCAGCACAGAGACTGATGCAGGGCTCAGACCCATGAACCATGAGATCATGACCTCAGCTAAGTCGGACGCTTAACCGACTGAGCCACCCAGGAGCCCCAATAATATATTTTTTTAATGGGACAGTGAAAGCAAAACAAACCTAGCAATGTGTTAACACTCACAGTGGAAGTTTAGCAGTAGAACTTGCTCTGTTTTGCTTTTATAATTATTAGCTAGAACCATTTCTTTTTTTTTTTTTCTCGTGAATGACAAGATTGCCTATATTGTGTGTGACATGTGATGGTTTTCCACTTTGCTGTAGACTGTGTGTGTGTGGATGTCTGTATGTGATGAAAAAAAAAATACTTAGATACCTGTTAGATTGGGACTATCTTGCCCTCTAGAGGCAGTTTAATAGAAGAGGCAGAAACTATCATTCATTGTTAAGGATTGAAAGATGGTAGATAAAACCGGCCCGTCGAATTTGAATGGTTAAAGGCCCCTCATTTGGCTAGAAGTTTCACAGTGGACCAGACTGTAGTGGGACAGACAGGGCTCAGAGCCTTTGCCACATCCACTTTCAGTAGATATCAATGAGAAACAGAAGCTAAAGCTTTGATTTAACTTGGGCACTTCAAATCTTGGATCTGTGGGCCTTCCACACAGTACAGAATTCGTTATGCTTTTTAGTTCACCATAGGCTCTCAAAATATGGTAACTGAATGGGTAAATAAAAACATAGTAATACAAACTAGTACAGGTTATTTTGTTAGCAGTGTGTGTGATTGCCAAGTAAACATTTTATTCCTTTTCTTTTTACGTGTACTTATTAATCTAAAAACATATTTTAAAACCATAGGCCAGATGAATTTCCGCCATTTTTTTAAAGGCTGACTCCAACACGATACTTATATACTATTAGTCTACTATAGTCCTAGAATCCACTTTCTCCTATGGTCATTTTTTAAATTTGTTCCCAAGTGGCATGTCATTTGATTTGCTTTCTTATCTTTGAAGTAATGTATTTATGGACTAAGGTGTGCACAGCGTGTGGAAGCAGCAGCAGCAGCAGCAGAACATGCTTACCAAGTGCCCATCAGATGCCAGTCAAAGTGCTTTGTCACTTAATTCGCATAAGACTCCATTGAGACCCCTCAGTTTCTTTATGACAAGGCCAAGTTTTTAAGAAGCCACCTAACTTCTTCTGGATCACATAGCCACAGAACTGATACTTGATTTTGTGCACTGTGATGACAGTCAGTCAGATCAGCCAGTAACCCTCTTCCCCATGTCTAGCTCCAAAACTAATGACTGACCTCACCCTTGCTCAGCCTTGTCAGATGTGGAAGTTGGGGTCATCAGATTTTCTGTGTCCCCACCACCTTCGGAGCAAGGAAATTACAGCATCGGTGATCTCGATTGTCCTAAAAAGGAGGGGAGGGAATGGAGAAGCTGGCGGGAGAGAGAGGACTCACTTTCATTCACATGCTCAGAAGGCTTGAATGGGTAAAGTAGTCACAGCCATCATCCTGTCTTGTTAATTGCTGCCCTTTAGAGATGTGGGGTTAAAAGTACCTGTCACTTTACAGTTTACAGAACCCACTGAAGTGAAGAGGTAACAAAGTTCCAAGCACATACACCTTCTATGTGGCAGAGTCTGGAATCGAATCCACATGACGTGGTGGTAACTGCAATGTCATTTTCACCCAGCCACATGACCTACCTCTGGTCATTGCCATTTGGCTGCCAATATCTTTGAATAGAAAATAAAAACTGGTCGTATGTTTTCCAGAATGTCTTTCAATTCAGATACATTCTTAATCCATCAAAAGGGTCATCCTACATAAAGGACCATATCTACATGATGTGTTAATGAAGAATAGCGGGGAAAAAAACCAAAAGCAAAAGGGCCTTGTAGTGAAGTTTTTCAAGCCATACCACAGCTATTTGAAAAATGACAGTATGATCTCACACAATTGCCACTACTCCTAATGAATCTACTTCACAGGTTTTTAGATATTCACTGGCATGTCTTGTACTTATGACTAAACACACACACTAACCATCTCTAGCAGTGTTAACAACACACATAGCATGTTGTTAAATGCTACCATGGATGACGACTTCTCATTTGCTCTTGATGTGTTAAGATGAACCACTTGAGAGTTACAGATACATTTGTTACAGAATTTTCCAAATGGCAAGGGCATTTGTTTGCTAACAGTCTCTGATGGGAAGGAGGAATTTGGGAATAAGGCTAAAGTTAGCTAATACTTCTTGAACTAGAAACAGACTGAACACCTTAGGCTACCTGTGACCTTCAAGACTGAAGAACTTAATGAAGACCCCATCTTTTTTACCTGTTCAAGATAAATTCAGCCCTTTCCTTAAAGCTTCCTCCATTTACTGAGCTGGACATCCCTTTTTCTTTTTCCCCTTCTAATCTCGTGTGTCCTGCAGCTTTTTATATATTTATCATATTCTACCCTTGTCCTGGAACTATTTGTGTATCAAACTTTGCCATTCAATTCTCCATTGCCCACCTGCCCAATTCCTTAAGAAAAGTGTATTTTATATTAGGGAGGGTCTAACGCATTTCTTTGTGCGGGCGTGCATGTGTGTGTGTGTGTGTATTTGAGTGTTCAGCCTCTAGTGCATATTATTGTCACATGTTAATGAGCCTGTCTTATATTAGTGTCTCTTTATACGAAGAAAGGAATTAGAGATGACTTAAACAGGCAGTGTAGTTTGACTTACTACATGGAAACAAGTAAAGCAGGCCATCTAAGTTAAGTTTTATAGTTTGAATCAAAACCACCATCCTACTAATAGATACAGGTTTTTTTGTTTTTTTTTTTGAATGAAGGTGCTAGAATTCCCAGCCAAATGTTTTGTTAGCATACTATGCCAAAAATTCCACTCATCAATGATTTATTTCAATGATAATTACCCCATATCTCTGAGTGTTGGTATCAGATGTTGAATATTAGTGTCCTGGTGCTCAGGGAGTCTTTCCCAGGCTTTTACATATGCTTCTCAATGTGATTCCAATTTTATCGGAGAAATCTTTTATTTACTATCAACCCACTTAGCCTCTTTGTTAAGAAAATAGAGTATTCATTGTATTTCTTGAATATTCTATATAATACTAATTCCAACTTTGCTGCTCAATTAATGTTTAGGTAGAGAGGAAAAGTAGGGAAGGGAGCCAGTCCTGTGTGTAAGACAAAAGTGGAAGTCATTCGCAAGTATAATTTGCATCAATCATTTTCTCCTAGGTGGTTCTGTATTCGTGCTAAGTATAATAGTACCAGCGTACCTACAAAAAGCATAAAGAGTTGGTCACCAGTTTTTTCAAATGTAAAATAATTCAGTTTTTAAAATGCACCACTATTGTACAGACCACAGAGGAAGAAAATAATGTTGCTAAATTAAACAGTGATATTTGATTGTAAGCTCTATCTTGATCTTAGAGATACTAAAATAGATTAAAGGTTTGAGTCTTAGAACAAATAAAATGTAGTATTTGTTCAATAAGTACTTATTCAGTACTCTGTACTTTCAACATTGATCCCCTTTCTGAAGGGTGAAGATATGCAGAGTGTTTGTGACACATCCTCTTCTAGGGATCTGGGCCAGGCCTCGTGTGCTTTGCAAGACCTGTCACTACATTTCTAATTTCTGCATGTGTGAAGATCTGTTCACTATCTCATTTCTTACATACAGACATAAAGCTTGTGCTGCCACACCTTTCCAGAGGATAGCATCTATCCCACAAAGCTGTCAAAGTCTTTTCCATGCATGTTTCATAGCCTTCATTGACCTGTCCTGTGGCAGGCTAACTCAGAGCAGTTTGCTCTGCACAGAAAGTTTAAATATTCTTAAATGTTACAAACACTCACCAATGTTAGTATAATGTACTTTCCTTCCTAACAAGTTATAATTTTGCCTTTTAAATTTCTCCGTTGTCCAGCGTTTTAAAACATTTGAGTTTCAGTTAGCTAACAGCAAAACAAATCTTTTTATATCTTGGCTAACATGGACGGACCTGGAGGGTATTATGCTAAGTGAAATACATCAGACAGAGAAAGACAAAGAGAATATGATTTCACCGACTTGTGGAATTTAGAAAACAAAACTAATGAACAAACAAACAAACAAGACAACAGACTCTTAAATACAGAGAACACACTGGTGCTTGCCAGAGGGGAGGAGAGTCAGGGATGGGTAAAATAGATAAAGGGGATTAAGAGGTACAAAGTTCCACTTATAAAGTAAACAAATCATGGAGATGAAAAGTACAGCCTAGAGAAAACAGTCAATAGTATTGTAATAATGTTGTATGGTGACAGATGGTGACTATGTTTACCATGGTAAGCACTGAGTCATGTATAGATTTGTTGAGTCAATATGTTGTATACCTGAAACTAAGATAACATTGTATGTTAACTATACTTCAATAATAAGAAACACATTTTTACAGTTCCCCCTATGTTTTAATGGTAGTCAAGGGAATATGACTGCCTACCTCTGTAGGTAATTGGAATAAGAAATGTAGTAGGAAGGGTGTGGTTCAATAGGACAGTGAAGATGGGGAGCTTTAGCCCTGCTATTTTCTGTCCTACACATATTTGATTTTCAGTCCTCCAATTGCAGGACAGCAAACTGGCAAGGCTTACCCCTGTGATCCTTTGTAATTACTTTCTTGTCTCCTTCTCCTCCAGTATTTATCTTAATCTCTGCTATGGGTGCAGAGTCTAGCACGCACTACTTCTAACTACTAAGGGCTAAATTTTATTTAGTATTTATTATGTGCATGGCACTGTTTTGTGTCATATATTAATTTAGCTGATTGACTTTAAAAAATAACCTTTAAATTTTGAACTGATTGTAGCTTCACAGCAAAGTTGAAAATATAGTGTAGAAAGTTCTCATATATCCTTCTTCCAGTTTCCCCCATTATTTACATCTTAAATCATAAATCTTGTTGAAACTAAGAAATTCCACTTGGTACATTACTGTTAACTAAACTCCAGACTTCATTTGATTCACCAGTTTATTCACTAATTTCCTTTTTCCATTTCAGGATTCAATCCAGGATATTAGCTTGCATTTATTTGTCATGTCTCCTTAATCTCCTCTCATCAGTGATTGTTTTTTAGTGTTTCCATGACTATGACACTTTTGAAGAGTACTAATTGGATATTTTGTACAATGTTCCTCAGTTTGGGTCTTTCTGCTGTTCTTCCCATGATTAGACTGTTATTATGAGTAACTAATTCACTTTTCTCCACCTATTAAGATAATACCATTATGATTCTCTTTTACAGGTGGGGTAATGGACAGAGAATATTTGAGTTATTTGAGGGCCTCGGTTTGAACCCAGAATGTCTGATTTTATTTAAACCCTGAACTTATAACCACGATGTTATTTTGATTTGGAATTCCTAGATCTGAATCCTTACTTACTGTCTATCTGCTATCTGATGGCTTCAGATGACTCATCTTATCAAACAGTAATAGTAATGTATCTTACCAAATGTGGCCATGCTTACTGCACTACCTGGGTATATTAAGTTCTGGAACATGTTCACTGTTAGTATTGTCATTATTTTTCAGAAGGCCAGCTATGTCTATTTTATTAGCTGCACAATCACAGTTCTGTAAACCTGAAAGAGACATGAAATTGTAGATTTTGTTGATTCTTCCCTTTATCTTGTTTCTCAAAGAAGGCGTGCTGGCACTGTGTTTTGGTGTCTTGTTTGTAGGAAGAAAGTGTCATATGAATTCTGCAAAGCTGTTCACGTATAGAAGAGAAGATGGATACCCTGATTGTTCCCGCAAGTTTGGGAGTCGATTAAAAAAGACCGTGTTCCAAAAGAGCTTTTAGAATTTCTAGAAAATAGACAGTTTTCAGTGTTAGCTTAGAAGATTCTGTCTGTACATATGCTTATGCATGTTCTTTGGAGGTTCATACTCTGGCATTTAGCAATACCAGAATTTCTGTGCCAGTAATGTTAAATGGTAATTCCTCCATTGGAAAAATGTCTCATAGGTTAGCATGTGCATGAAACTGTGGATGATTTTTCCTGAGGTAAGAATTGTGGGAAAATAAAATAGCTATGAAAATGTTCATTTCTTGAAAAAAAAATGAAAAGTTATTCCTCAATAATGTTATCAATTCAACATTGGACATCTTTTATTTTTTCAAAATGGTAGATTCATTTATTAGATCTCTTAGGCCTAATTGTTAGCCAAGCAGCCACTGCCCTCTGGGGCAACTCTAGAGAAAATGTTTGGAAGCCTTTCAGAATCATTTCATCACTTCTTAAACTAGTATTGATTGATTCAGTCTATGTCGTTGGGCATTTCAGTATGCCAAGCTAGGATTAGATCAAATAAGCATTTTATGTCTGCTACTTCTCGTACTCCTATAGGTTATAAAATAAACATTTTTTCCCTTCATATTTCCCTCTTTCATGCAGACTTTGACTGTAGAGGACAGACTATCTTTGTTTCTAATCTCACATAGTTCTGACTGAAAGCAAGGTATTCTCTTTGGGGCTGTGTTCTACACAGTACTTGGCAGTTAAAAATATAGACTTGTCTTCCAAAAGGCTATAATGCTTGAAAAAGTATTTCTCAGATATGACAAAGAAAACATTGTCATTTATGAGACTGATACTCTTGAGGTACACTATTGATAAGTAAACTTTATAAGTCATAAGAAAATACCCAAGTTGGAGATCAAAATCAGTGTGGACAGGGATCACGAAGCAGATATCCTCATTGGGTAGGATATTGATATTGGTGGGATGTTGATGCTTTTTCAACTTTAAAGTCCTAAATTTCTCTGATGTTAAGGTACATGGTTATAATTACAAAGCTCTGCCATCATTTAAAGATTTGGAAGTCAGACTTCCTGCTAGTGTTTAACACTGGGGAAAGATCAATAAGTTGGCTTTATTCAGATTTTTTAATTCATGCGATGCTACACCTTTGGCCTATAATGCCTGTAGTTGTAAATAACCGACCTTGTCCAGAGTTTCATATTTTTAGGTTTCCCTTAGTAGTGTCAAGCAGCGAGAAACATTATTTTTGCCCTTGAAATTCTTATTACATATGTATAAAATGATCTTGGGATTCCATGTCTGTAGATGAATGAGACTATCTAGATTCTTGTCCTGTATCCCTCTGTATTCCTTCAATCTCAGGGGAAAGGAAATACATGTTCACTTTTAAATGTGATTCTAGTCCCTTTATTAAACTTTCACAAGGCTTCTATTCTGTGTCCTTGATGGATTATATTAAATCAAGCATGTTTATCGTTTTGCCTTTCCTATAGTCTGCTCCAAATCAGTGAAGACTCTTCCATTCCCTCAGCTACCCAGAACAAAAACCTTGGGGGTTATTCTTGACTCTTCTCTTCATCTCATACCCCCAATCCAAACTATTAGCAATTTGCTTACTTCTACAATGTAGAGGCATCCTGAAGCAGTTTTTAGCTTTACATTAAATTATTCCTAAGAGTTTTTGTTTTCTTTTTTGCTTTTGTTTGGAATCAAAACACCAATTAAAATATATTATTTCCTTGTGTTTTCATAGAAAGTTCAAGTAGTTACGAATTTTCTCTCCAATTATTTTTTATACATAACAATAATTCAATCTGCAGAGAAATATCTGAAGTATCTTCTATAACATATACAAAGGCTATAATTCACATTATCATGAATGTAATGCAAGGCTTAGAACTGAAAATACAGCTATGTTCCTATTACTTGCTTCAATCATCATTGTGAATTGCACTATTAATAAAACTTACAAAAACATATAATGGTATTAGATTGATACATTCTTTCACAATATAGTATTGAGTATGCTATGCTAAAAATAACTGCTTCATTCAATGGGAGAAATAAACATGGCCTAGATGAATGTGAAAATAAAGATACACCCTTTTCTATTTTGAGCAACAGAATAGAGCTTTCATGTTTGTTTGTTTTTTTAACATTTCTCAATGCAAGTAAAACGTGTAAGGGGATGATATTTTTTAAGCTGCCTACATGATTAAAGTAATAAAAATAACAAGAGTGATGTGGTATATACTTTAAAGACACATTTTGTATACACGTAATACGTACCTTATAAATCTTTATGCTATTAGATTGACTTTTTAACTTACTGGAAATTGGTCTTCTCATTTAGATGCATGCGTATGACTCCCCATGTCTATTTTAAGATAGATTTAATCATAAATCATTTACCTTAGGCAAATTAGAATAAACTCACTTGAATCATTAATTTAGGTGTTTTAAGGAGTTACTTCAGTTCACATCTATAAGAACTTTGTCTCAAGGAATCTTTTAATGCTCTGTATTGCCATTTGGCCTAGACTTTTTTATTTACCCACAAGGCTATCTGTTGATAAACCATTTGTCATACTTTCTGTTAATTGAGATCTTTAGTGTATTGGGTACTATCTTAGAGTCTTTAGAAACTGGTGCTTCAATATTGGCATAAACTCATAGAAATGGGATTTTGATCAGTCTCTAATCAGAAACATTGCTTATATGTGTGTGTATATATATATATATATATATATATATGTATTTCAAGTTTATGGCTAGGGATAATCTTATTCAAGATTTGCATCAATTTACAATTGATCATGACTCACAGAGTGATAGAAAAAGAGACATCTTGTCATATACATATATGTGTGTGTATATATATATATATGACGTTAACAATAGATACCTACATCTACATATCTATATATAGAGATATACATGACATTAACAATAGAGATTTGTGCATTTCCATGTGCATTCTGCAGCTTGCAGTTACCACAACAATTCACGTCAATAAAACACTAATGGTGATTTAGTTTAAATCTCTAATAGAAGTGTTTATTCTAAGTTTCTTTGAGTAGTACTGGGCACTGATATTAACAGAATAGTAACTGTTTATGTCACCTGTTAATAGAATGTACAATACTTCCACTCAGTAATTTTTCTTCATTTGTGAACCTGTTATTCATTATCAGACACAGGGAAACATTACTTAGTAGTTAGGAAAGTTTAATCATTCTGAAGTTTAAAAATAACATTACTTTTTAGGCTGTGAGAATATTTCAGGATCCCATACACATGAGTAAGAAGTTTTATTTTTCCACTCTTTAAATAAATCAGATAAAATTATCATTTTAACTCTTTAAAGCCAGCGGGATTCATTTACATAAATGACCACGTTAGTAAAAGTAGTGTTACCTACCTACTGGTCTGAAAACGTTAATTGAAGTTCCGAAAATTAGCTCCAGGGGGTGATTCTTATCCTGGCAGCCATAGGCACATTATAACAATTAAAGTGCCTAAGGATTCTCATTGTAGTTTTTGGTTATCATGTCTAAGTAAATTGATGGCACATTATTGAGATCTGTTCAGGATCCAGTGATTAAAAAAAAAAAAAAGATGATCTCATCTTGATAGTCACATAGCTCATTTATCCATTTTTATTTTGATTTATAGTTTATTTATACCTAATGCAGTTTAGTCAAGTCTCCTGGGCTTATATATTTTTTTAGTCTTTGATAATCTGTCTAATGGACTGCAAGGGTAGCAATGTAATCTAATGGAGTGGCTAACCCAGAGTCTTGGGAATGAGTTGTGATATTTTGAAGCAGCTTGTCTTTTATTAGCCTAATTTTATTATTGATTCGCATTTATTAAGCAGTTTTAGCTGGTTGGATAGTTCTGAATGGCTGAGATTTGAGTATAAAGTTTGGAGGGTGTCTCCAGAGCCAGGTTCTAGGAGTAGACGTAGAAGCCAAACAGATAATTAAAATAAACACTGTGAATCAACATTTGGTGTTACCTGATAACTCTCAAAACCCTATTCTCTATTTAGCTTTGATAAAACACATATTAGTTAATTCAGTTCATTATAATATATGACAAGAACTTATTAGTTATGTTTATTATTATCTTTTCAAGGTAGTTATTAAGTTTGTACTCTCGATGAAGAAGGGCCAAAATATTAATGTTAAAAGTATGAAAGTACATTTGCACCATCCCTAGGTAAAATGTCTCATCTCTAATTGAAATGCCTATTTGGATGACAGCATTATGAATTGCACTTTGGTATATACATTTCTGATTATGGCAATTTTAAGTCAACTTTTTCTGTGTGTTTAATACTTAGTACGGGAAAAATGTGATCTGTGGCTAATATAACATTCAAGTAAAATTAACATTTATTCTAGGGGCATTCAGGTGCTACATACAGTCTGTCCTGTTCATTAGAGCATTTTGTACTTACCTGCAGAGAGACTCTCCTCAGAAGCGAATCTGCGGAATTTCTGCATCTGATCCAGTATCAATTACTTTGATTAGGGTCTCACTCCACGAACCAGGCAGCTTCTCTTCCACAGCATCACCATATGTCTCCTACAGCACTTCCACTTTCTAGGTAGAATGCGACTCTCTTTGACTCATAGTTTGTGTCCCTGTCAAAAAGACAGTCGATAGCTCCTTTATTTTTGATTGGCCCAATGTTCTTAAGTCTTGGAATATTATTTGTGGTCTGTCCTGTATCTGGGTACTGCCGAGTAAGAGGAATTGTGTCCATGAACATTCTGATAACTGAAATAGTTGCATCAGTGCTCATGCTAAGGAACGTTTTGAAGAGCAGGGATAGGGTAGAAACTTTGCTTATGAGAAAGTTTCTCCAGGGAAATTTTCACTGTACCACCTAGTTATTAAAGACTGCCATCATTTTGTTCTTTGTTAATGAGGATTAGATTGACTCCTCTTTTTCTCTTTGACTGGTTTATGCAGATTTTTCTTAGGAAAACATATTTTTCCCAGGTCCATATTCCTGTGTATTTTACTATGGAAAGCCAGAACAACTATTATATATTAACTCTACAGCCAACAGAATTTAATTTTCTCTGTGTTTTAGAACTTCCCGTCAAACTTATCGTCACTCAAAATGTTAACTGCAGTAGCTTCCCTATATGAAAACATATGGAATAAATAAAAGAGGAGCAAAACAAGTTCACAATAAAATAAACTATTCATTCTGTAAACGGTTACCCAATTCACTCATATCTAAAACTATAGAGTTTTCATAGAGCTTAATATAAAAAGATAAACAAAGCAAAAAGTCTTTGAGAAAATAGTAGAGTATTACCTGAAGCTTGCTGAACAAACATTTTTTTTGGGAAAGACAATAAAGCTTTTGAACTTGAACTTGTGGGATTTCAACAGAAAGATCAAGAATAAAGAAACTTGATTATTCTGTAGAAAGGATGATGCTGGGATGCCTTTGCCTAATTTGGTAAGACTTATACTATTGAGCTTATGTCTTTAATCAGAACAGCTACCAAAACCAACACAGTAGTTACCATACCATGAAGGGTCTAAATGAAATCTCAGTGTACCTACTCATGGATTTGGGAGGGTTATATGAACATTTATTATCACCAACAGCATCCATAGTCTGTTTAAAAAAAACTAATACAGTGTAACAAAGGTTTAATTGATTTTTGATTTCAGTATTCTGCACCCCTGGGTATCAAATGGCTCTGTTGGTAGCAACTTTCCTTGTTTATTTAGACCATTTAGAAGTGGTCTAAATGTTACTTGATAATGTCGTTTTATCTCAAAGGCAAAAAATGGTTAGAATACTTCAACTTCCCATACAGAATCACATCTTCCAACTAAAATCTAGTTGTTTAAATGGAAGAAGGCGGCAGATGAAATAATATAATTACAGACTTGATAGGAGGTTGCAAATAAATAAGAAATTGGTAATTTGAGTAGTTAAGAACCATTTCACATTTTATTATAGCTGTAATTTTTGAGTTCATAAAGCGTATTCAAGGAGGAACACACGCACACTCATTTTAGTAAGTATAGCAGTCAAGTCATTTTGTGACTTAGAGCTGATCTTTATGTTATTAGTCCACAATTCCATAAGCTATTGAATTCTGATCCAGTCCAGTTCTACCTGCCACAGTAGTCTGTGTACTAAAATCCCTGTCCTATTTTTTATTATAAAATTTATATATATACTATATATACTAAAATTTATAAATTTATCAATTGAGCTGATGAATTAAATCTCAGAGGAAGGTTTTGGTTAGACCTGTCATTCCAATGGCTTAATCATTGGAAATCCTTAAATTGCCTAAAGTTATTGGCATATTTTTAAAGAGCAGGGTAAATACCTCATTGAGATACCAGATAGTACATGACAGAATTATTCTAGCTAGTAGGAAGGGATTGTGTGTGTGTGTGTGTGTGTGTGTGAGAGAGAGAGAGAGAGAGAGAGAGGCAGGGGGGAGAGACGGAGGGAGAGAGAAATGATTCTAGGGTTAGATCTGCCTGCTAATGGGTCCTCTACCTGCTCCTGACTTTACTGAGCCTGTCAGCTGTTCATGAATTACCCTGATTCACTGATTGTTTCATCCCACTGTTACCGAATCACAAGATTATTTAGAAGTTTTACTATTATTTTAATAATTTTCATTTCTTTGTTTTATTTCTAAACAGTATAGTCAGAGCTTTTCAGTGATGAGAGAAGGCAAATAGAAGGGTTGGAGCAGGAGTAGTGCAAACCAGGGGGAAATATGTCTTAAAAATGATAAAACATCATCTTTTGCCAGCCCAGTGCACAGTGCATGAGAGGCATCGATCGCTTGTTTTACAAATGGTTAATATATCGTTTGCATAATCTGCTTATAAAACCAGTGCACAAACAAAAATACTATAAAATATAAAACTATAAAGAGAGGAAATCAAGACATAGATCACACATACCAAAAAAAGCAATACGACTTTGATCCATTTTGAAAGTCCAAAGAGTAAACTAAAATATCAGAAGGAAGAAGACACCTAAATGCACTAGTTTTAAAATATTCCTTATATTTAGCAAATATATATTAAAAAGTACAGTAAAAATTACAAATGTATTCACACTTGCTCTTTTCAAAATCTTTATAGTCTGGTGAGGGAAAGGTAGAAACTTAGTTATTGAACTGTTTACTAAGTGCTTCCTGAGTGTTTGAAGCACATATCCAAAGTTATGAAGGTAGATAACACATGACCCCTTTGCTAAAGAATTTCCCAACCTCAGAGATCTTGGGGATATTTTAATACTCTTTTACCCTCATTCTTCCTTGTATTTGCCACTGACCTTTTAATTGGGCACCAAGTCTCATCTCCTAATTTGTTAACATAAATAATTACATTTACTTGTTTATTCACATGTCTTTCTATTACCATTAGACTTCTTGATGAGTAACACTCCACAGTGGTGTCAACTATTAGAACTTAAATGTCTCTCAGAATGATGAGAAAATGAATGCATAGAAGAATGCAAAAGTAATAATTTGTGAATATCTAGTAGGGGAAAGAAATTCCTCACTGGTCATACCAGTGAGACCTTTGTGACTGATAGGAGCTATGTCTTAACCTCTTAAAAGTTAGGAATTCTGAACCTGAGGGCTTGAGACATAACGTGCTAATGTTATTTCTACTTTAAAAGCCTGAAATTAATATTTTGAAATATGTGTCTAGATTTAACATTTCAATCTGTAAATTCAATCTTGAATCTGTTATTATTTCTCTTTAATTTTTCAAAAGAAGAATTCCACTTTTTCATGTGAGAGAATGCTGCTAAAAAAAGTAAGGTCACATTGTGGGATTGTCTTTGTGAGAAAATACGGAATTTGTTTTGAGAAAGATCTAGTGGACATATATTCAATTTGCACAGTAATGGTTTCATAGATCCGTGGCTCATAACTTCCTAAGATAATTTTGTAATGTTTGGCTATCTAGAATGAACTGTGTTCAGCTGGAAGAACTGAAATAGTCATTTTTTATTTTCCTCTCTTTGTCACCAGATAACCTTTCCTGTTGCTATAACCAGTTGTTTGTATCTTCAAAATGTATCTGGAATTACCACCTTTTATTTCTAATATTTACCTTCGTGACTTTCATTATCTTCATTTTTTTTCTGTAGTATCCTACACACTGCTGCTTGATTTCTCTTTTTAAAACAAATATCTGGGGCTAATGGGTGGCTCAGTTGGTTAACCATCTGACTCTTGACTATGGCTCAGGTCATGATGTCACGGTTGGTGGGATCCAGCCTTGCATCAGGCTCTGCACTGACAGCCCAGAGACTGCTTGAGATTCTCTCTCTCCCTCTCTCTCTTCCCCTCCCCTGCTCATGCTCTTACACTCTCTCAAAATAAATTAAAAACAAACATTAAAAACATAAAACACATATCTGGTCATATGCTTAAACATTTTTCATGATTTCCTATTGCCTATAGAATATAAGATTTTTGACATGGCATTCAGAATTATATAATCTTTCCCACACATGTTCCTCCTTTTTTCTTTCATGTCTCTTTGTAACCCCTCCAGTCTTGTGTAATCTAAATGATCACTAGACTCCATGAGACCCAATCTTTGAATGATGCCAAATTTAAAGAAATAGTCTAATATTCAAAGGGCGAATAATAGTATTTCAGAATTAATTTATCTCACAATGAAACACCACAGTGGTAGGAGTAACTATTTATAATTCATAGCTAACATCTTAAATATTCTTTTTTTAAGTTTACTTATATGTTTTGAAAGAGAGAGGCAGGGAGAGGCAGAGAGAGGGAGAGAGAGAATCCCAAGCAGGCTTCTCCCTGTCAGCGCAGAGCTTGACATTGAGTTGGATTTTGCAGGGCTCAAACACACACACCCTGAGATCCTGACCTGAGCCAAAATCCAGAGTAAGACTCTTAACTGACTGAGCCACCCTGGCGCCCCTTAAGTATTCTTGCGCATCATTAGTGTCTCTCCAGTGCCTTATATTCATTGGAAGGACAATGGGAGTCTCCCTTCCACAGCAGCCTTTCCTGCTCTCTGAAGCTCTGTAGTGATGGCTTTTTCTGCTTATCCCCCTTAACGTTTTACTTGTAAATAAATTTCTTCTGTTTGTTTTCTTTAGTATTTGTTCTGCTTCTCTCATTGCTATTTTTTGTTTTGTTGTGTTTTGTTGTTTGCAATAAAGAAAAGCTCAGAAGCTGATACTCTAAACAAGAGTTCTTATCCCTCAAAGTCAGGGAAATAGGAGAAAGCTTAAGATACTAATTCTTAAGTAACTTTTATTTTCATTACAAATCTATCCTCTGTTGCATTTATTCAGCATATGATACTGACTGAAATTCCTCTTTTCCCCTTTTTCCTTCTGTCTCACTATTCAATATTCACTGTTTTTTTTTCAGCTTAGATGCCCCAATTCGTAAAGTCACAATTGTCTGTACTCTTCCCTGTGTTCCCTCTGCTTTTTGCCTTTTCTTCTCGTTCACTTACTATCTTGTACAATTTTGTTTCAGCAGTTACCTATCCTCAATTGTGAAAGATGTGGGGGCATGGCTAATGGTTTTATTCTCTTTATTATCCTCAGTATTAAACACCTTGCCTCTTACAAAGGAGACACTCCACAACTGTTTGTCAAATTGGTTTAAGTTGGGGGCGCCTGGGTGGCTCAGTTGGTTGAGCATCCGACTTCGGCTCAGGTCATGATTTCACTGTTCCCCAGTTCAAGCCCCGCATTGGGCTGTGTGCTGACAGCTCAGAGCCTGGAGCCTGTTTCGGATTCCGTGTCTCCCTCTCTGTCTGTGCCCCTCCCCCACTCATGCTCTGTTTGTCTGTCTCTCTCAAAAATAAAGAAATATTTAAAAAAATTTTTAAAAATTGGTTTAAGTTGAAGAAGTATATTTTAAAGGTAGATTTAAATAAATTCACAGGCAGTTACACTCTAGACTGTCAGTAGAAGCTATGTAGTTTTGAAATCAAAGTGCATGCATTGTTTATTACTTAACATTTATCACTGATTTCAGTATAAATTCCAGTCATGAATGGACTGAGGCATGCAAAATTATAACCATTATATTTAGGAAAAAGTATTTTCATATTTGTGATATCGGTCAAAATAGTTGGACCAACACTACAAAACTGTGCGTTCATTCTGATCAGCTTTAACCAACATGTGCATTTTCTTTGTAAATGTGGCTTAGAGATAATTTGCTTATTTTCAGTTATCTATGATAACTGCATGACTGATGTTACATCATTCTAGTTTTTTAAATGTCAGGTACAATGCTGGGGCAAAGCAACAATTTAAATGAAACATATTTTGAAAATATTTTGGTTAAAGTTTTAAATCTAAGATCCTGAAACTATTTTTTATTTTTATTTAGTTTTTCACTATAATATACAATATATAAACATTTGGATAAGATTTTTTGGAAAAAAAGTCATTTAAAAATATTCTTGTGAAACCCAATTTAGGAATTATAGAATTTGCATTATTACTGTAAAATAATTAGGTAAGGGAAGATAAAAGTGATCTGAATATGTTTTTAAATATCTTGATTAATCACTGCCAAAACTATCTTTTTTCATCATGTGGAGACATCGACCGAAATAATATAAAATTTCCATATTAAGTTAAAGTAAACTTACAAGCTGACATTGTAAATATATGAAAACCGTTGAGGACATTTGAGAACTCAGAAATGCTAGATACTTTTAAGATTTGGAGATAAACTACAGTAAAGGTTTGGACATGTTAAAATATAATTAAGTGTGCAATTTCAAATGATTTTTTAAAATGTTTATTTAGTTTTGAGAGAGAGAGATACAGAGCACGAGTGGTGGAGGGGCAGAGGGAGGGGGAGACACAGAATCTGAAGCAGGCTCCAGGCTCTGAGCCATCAGCACAGAGCCCGACGGAGGGCTCCAACCCATGAACCGTGAGATCATGACCTGAGCCGAAGTCGGGCACTTAACTGGCTGAACCACCCAGGCACCCCAGCGTGTAATTTCAGAGTAAGGTAAACAATAAAGGATTATTTTTCAGATCTGAACTTAACGAAAATCTGTGCAAGCTTTTTGTTCCTTACTGTGAAGTAAAATTACTTTACCCAACTTGCTGAAAGAAGTAATACATGATCCATTCTTTGGGCCTGGCAGCATGGGTAACTGGAAGGTGATGCAAGGGAGGGGAAGTCAATTCTTTATAACTAGGGAATACTTCAAAATATTCATCCTGTGAATTAGTGGTTGTTTATGACCCTTGCCTTCTGAGGCTGTCTGATAATGGGCATACCTGTTGTTTTTTCCTGTCCTCCAATGGCATAAAAAGCTGTGGTTGACTCACTGCCCTTTCAGTTTGTTTCCCACCAGGGTACAATAAATAGTCCCTCCTGCTTTGCGTTCTTGACATCTCTCCTCTTCCTTGTTGTGTGGTATACTAACCTCCTGGTGGTAGCCTTTATTCAGCAAAGCTTTTAACACCGACTCAAGTTCTTTTTTTCTGTTACCTTTGCGTTTGGACAACTACTTCAAAACACATATTCTACAAAGTTGCCCTTTTACCCCATTGGGTCAATTTGTACATACGTGAATAAACCCAAGTAAAATAAATTTATCTCCTTGTCCAGGCCTACATCCTGGAAGCTGAGTAATGACACAGAGAAACCCCACAACCATGAAGATTAATATCCCTGTAAATTGTAGTTACTGCCTTCACGTGTGTCCTCATTATAGTTAGCCTTTGCAGTTTTTCTTGGCATTTTCCTCCTGACGTTTACCCATTCTCTATCATGGAGATTTCAGTAGTCTCTATTTTTCTTGAAGTCTCTGAGACTGCTCCCTCACCTTCATCATTAACATATAATTTTACTGCCAAGTTATCAAAAGAAACAGAAGTCACCATTTCTTCCACAGATTTACCTACTCATTCATCCTATCTCCTCCCCTCTGGCGTGCTTTCTCCACTTTAAGCCGAGGTGTTCTCTCCCGTGACCATCTCCAAATTCTCCTTTTCAACTGGCTCTATTTTCATCACTACCTAAACATGTTCAAATACCCCCCATCTAGAAGAATAAAAATAACAAAAATGTATTTTCTCCATCCTGTGCTCTCACTTGACTTTAACAGAACCTCATAGTCAAGTCTGTTGACCTCACCTTCTAGTTTGTTTTACTGGCTCTCTTTTCTCCATTTACCCCTTAAATGCACCTCAGCTCTCTATCTTAATACCTTTCCTCTGAAAGGGCAAGGAATCTAGCGCAAGCACAGTTCAGCATGCAAATTAATTTCTTAGGATTTAATAGATGATTGAATCAAAGACTGAAAGCTTGCACTTCTTTGCCCCCGCAGACATTCTCTTTTGCTCTAGTTCAAGACCAAATCTTCCTCCTCAAACACATTATACTTTAACCCTGAACAAATCCATATATACTTCCCTACTGATTTCCTCAAATTGTCGTGAAGATTAAATGTCGTGAAGATTAAATGCTAAGGTATTTAAAAATGGAATGTTCTATAGATAGGTTACACAGTACTATTATCAATATTTCTCAAATATTGTGCATATTAAAATTATTTCAATAGTAGTTATTTATAAAATTAACTATTTTTAACAGACAGTTATTATGTAAGGTTATTTTCACCTAGGATGAAGTGAAAAAGAATGGCTTATTTGAGAGTGTGTTCTAGAGTTTTATAAAGGAGTTAAATAAGTCATGTCCTTACATTGTCTATATTAAATGTTTTATTATGGCAACATCTTTTTGATAAATGTGGGTTTAATTTAGTCTCTGAGGATTATAGTTTGAATTGTATCCATAAATATAGTAGTTTTATTGTTAGAATATAATAATGCGATAAGTAAATGTGTATTTAATACTAACTGAACCATTGAACAATAATTCTGAAAGTGTTTTACAAACTGTAAAACACTATACCAAACTATAAAGTGCTTTCACTAATCAATTTGGAAGTCTTAACACCTGGTCTGATGAGCATGCTTGTTTTAAATCGAACAGATGCAGGTGTGATGATACACCACATTAGAGTTATGAGTGAATAGATTTCCTTGCAATTACAAGTCATAATAGTGAATGTAGCTAGGCGATATATAATATATATATCTGCTGGTGAAAGAAATGCATAATTTTATGTATTTTCAATTTTCTTTATAAACTAGCCTTTGAACAATGGAGAGAACATCATAGTGCGTTTTGTTGGTAGTACTGTGTGGTGGTTCTTCCATTGTTATTTCTAAACCAAAGCTAAATTGTATACTAGCAGATAAAAGGAAATCAAATTAATCTGTGCACAAAGCTTAGCATTATGGATTCAAGAAGAGCCAAGTACTAGGACTTTTTTAGTTTAAAAATTTGAGCCCCTTTGAAGTTTAGATAGATAATAGCAGGGATTCTGAACACAAGAGATATGTGACATAAAGAGAAAATTATTTCCATTATATTGTCTATGTTGTATGTGTTTTTACCTATAATTCATATTGACTGAATTTAGTATGTTTTCAGACAAGAGAATGGTATCGTACGAGAGTTAACTAAATGCAGTGATATGGAACCAAATTTCAAGTGCAAAAGAAAACTTAAATTTACCTGATTGGTTTTAGGTAATTTGAATATTTTTTTTTTGTATCCTGCAACTTTGCTGAAATCATGAATCAGTTCTAGTAGGCTTTTGGTGGATTCCATCGGGTTTTCCATGTAAAGTATCATGTCATGTGCAAAAAGTGAAAGTTTGACTTCCTCCTTGCCAATCCTGATGCCTTTTATTTTGCTTTGTTGTCTGATTGCTGAGGCTAGGACTTCCAACACTATGTTAAATAGCAGTGGCGAGAGTGGACACCCCTGTCGTGTTCCTGATCTCAGGGGGAAGGCTTTCAATTTTTCCCCATTGAGGATGATATTAGCTGTGGGCTTTTCATATATGGCTTTTATGATGTTTAAGTATCTTCCTTCTATCCTGACTTTCTCGAGAGTTTTTATTAAGAAAGGGTGCTTTATTTTGTCAAATGCTTTTTCTGCATCTATTGACAGGATCATATGGTTCTTAGCTTTTCTTTTGTTGATGTGATGTATCACGTTGATTGATTTGCGAATATTGAACTAGTCCTGCAACCCAGGGATGAATCCTACTTGATCATGGTGGATAATTCTCTTTATATGCTGTTGGATTCGATTTGCTGGTATCTTGTTGAAAATTTTTGCATCCATATTCATCAGGGATATTGGCCTGTAATTTTCTTTCTTTGCTGGGTCTCTATCTGGTTTGGGAATCAAAGTGATGCTGGCTTCATAGAATGAGTCCGGGAGTTTTCCTTCCGTTTCAATTTTTTGGAACAGCTTGAGGAGGATAGGAATTAACTCTGTTTTAAATGTCTGGTAAAATTCCGCAGGAAAGCCATCTGGTCCAGGGCTTTTATTTGCTGGGAGGTTTTTAATAACTGATTCTATTTCTTCACTAGTTATGGGTCTGTTTGTCCATTTCTTCCAGGTTGCCAAGTTTGGTGGCATATAATTTTTCATAGTATTCTCTGATGATTGCTTGTATATCTGAGGGATTGGTTGTAATTTCTCCCTTTTCATTCACGATTTTATCTATTTGAGTTCTCTCTCTTTTCTTTTTGAGAAGCCTGGCTAGAGGTTTGAATATTTTTTTACTATACCAGTAAAAGTGTGAAATCAAATATAGGTATATTCTACAAAAATCAATAATCCGTGGCTGGTAAAGAGCATCCATGCCTACATTCGATTTTCTTGCAGAGTCTTGTTTCCAATTGTTAGATCATTTTTTATTAACACTAAAGAGTGTTATAATGAAATCTTAATTTAATGAAATTTGCTCTGGAAAAATTAGGTATAATGATAAACATAAATCAGTTACAGATTCATTCAAGATATCATATAATTTAGCATTAATGTCTGAGACTAGGTAAATGGTTGCCTCGCTGACACAGTTATGAGATGGTGAAATTCTAGAATGTGGATATTACAGTGGTAATTGAGCATAAAATACATAGAGACATTTTCTTAGAGTAATAATTAACAGTACTTGGAGGTATGCTTAATGTGAAGAAATAAAAAATCAATAAATTTTTATACTGATTTGATTTAATGTTTTGCATATTCCCTTTACAACTCTGTTGTGTTTTCATCTCTTACAGTTTGGAATTTTACCACATTCTTGTTTTATTTCACTAAGCTTCTCTTTTAATTTTTGCCTTCATTTCATCCTCTTCTCTGTGATTCTCTTGACTCTAGATTGTTTTGTCCGGGCCATCCATTTTAATATTTCATGGATGTAATCAGGATGTTTTCTAAAATTCTCTCAGGTTTCTGTGGAAGAAATTCAAAGATTTGTTACCTTTCTAAGCCTTGAGAGCATTGTATCCATATAGTTTCAGAAAATTTCTATAGGCACCTTCTTGTCCCACTCCCTGAGCCATAAATTAAAAGAGCTACATGTGGGCCCAGTGTTTGGTAATATCTTGAATGCATGGATCTTACTCTCTTCTTTGTCTCCATGAGTGTAGATTGATCTATATATATATAATCTAAACCAGTTTTTGGTGCCTTGTTGGCCTTTACCCAGTGCTGCTTTCCTGATGCATGTGCAGTTTGTTTTTTTTTTTTTAATAAAACTATGATATTTTCTAAGCGTACTAGAAAGAAACATTCTGCTTAGAGATTTTTTTCCTACCTTAAACCTCTGTAATGGAAAATATATACAAAGTATAGATTACAAAGCATATAATAATACATGAAGACTTATATAGCCAAAAAGGAATTTCACTAACACCATTTATAACCATTTAACCCATTTTTGAACTTTCTGTACAGGTGTTACACATGGAAGTATACGTACCCATTATGCACTGTTCTAGATTATTTTCTCTACCTATACATACAGTGCTTTTTCTGAAGTGCCTACCTTTCTTTTTTTTTAAATTTTTAAATGTTTATTTTTTTTCGAGAGACAGAGACAGAGTGTGAGTAGGGGAGGGGCAGAAAGAGAGGGAGACACAGAATCTGAAGCAGGCTCCAGGTTCTTAGCTGTAAGCACAGAGCCCCATGTGGAGCCTGAACTCACGAACCGTGAGATCATGACCTGAGCTGACCTGAGCTGAAGTCAGAAGCTGAACTGACTGAGTCACCCAGGTGCCTCGAAGTGCCTACATTACTGAGCATGGCTTATGATCACCCATCCACTTTTGTTTCCCAACTATATTTTGATCTATGAGTTAGAATATTGGAATCACTATAGGAAGAGAGGAGCTAATAGAGGAAGACAAAAGGAAAAAAAGGAAAAAGAAATTGAAGACTGCAGAAGTTCTACTCAACCAGGGAAGTAAATAACTAATTTGTGCTTAGTGCAGTGCTATATACCAGGTATATGAGAGTAATGGAGCCTTACCTTTATGACAGTAATCTGCTAGTTGTTTTCTAGAGGACAAACTATGCATAGTCCAGAACTGTATTCTTTCCATTTAACTCAGTAAATACTTCAGGTCATGAAAGTTCTTTCTAAATTTGCCATTTGTCCTATTATGTTTTTAAAATCCAGTGTGTTTTTTTGGTGTAACTTTTAGTAGATAGTTGGGGATAGCATATCAGGTACTGTTAATTTTTTTTTTTACTATGTAAACCTCAAAGTTACTATATGGACCTGTTTTTCCTTTTGCAACTACTGCCACAACCTGGCTTTCCATGACCTGCCCCATCAATCCTTGAAATCCATCCATAGAAATATGAATGTATGAGGAAGGGATGTACTGAGCCAGCTTCATGGGGAATCATTGCCTCAAACCCAGGAATAGAGCAGAGAGAAGAAAGCCCCGGTTGCTCAGTCATGAAACATAGATCACTGAAGATCACAATTTTACCATCTTGCCAATCACATTGCTCCATTCTTTTCTTGCAAGAAAGATTGAGTTATAGGTGCGGAAGAGGCTGAAAGTATTTTTCTAGAATGCTCTTCCAAGGAAATACTAGGAAGAAGAAGACATTTTCTTCTAATAACCCTTTGCCAAGGTTTGACTGGTTGTCTCTTTTCTTACTCTCTGCTCCCTGAGGGTCTATTATAAAGAGCAGAGAGAGAACTAAGGATTATGCCAGACAGTAAATCTATGCTGTATTTTAAAAAAGCTGATAGGAGAAAGTACATATTTATAGAGTTTGTTAGATGAACTTTCTTACTTACCATTTCTTATTCTCTTTATTATTTGTTCCCACAGGTATAATTTACCCTTTGGTGTCATTTTCGTATTCCATTTTCTTATTCCTTATTGCAGCTTTGCTTCCATCTCCCTTCTTTGTATTATTGTTCAAATATGTTACATAATATATATACATATATATATATTAGAGGTCTTACAGTATAATTATATAGCATGTTTTCTACAATTTCCCTGAAATCAGTTTTAAGAAAGGAGAGGGAATTTGCCTTTATACTGTCTTTTATAATTATGTTATAAGTTTTATGGTTGCCCTTATTTATTCTGTGAGAAATTTGGCTTATCATCTGGGGCCACTTACTTTCAGCATGAACAATTTCCTCTTGTATTTTTTTGTAAGGTGGTTTTGCTAGCAACAGATTGTCTCTGATTTTTTTTGTCTGGGAATGTCTTTACTTCAACTTTATTTTTAAAAGATGTTTTGAACTGAATATAAGGTTCTTGGTTGATCGTTTTTTTCTGTCGGCACTTTGATTATGTTTTCCCACTCCATTCTGGCCTCCATAGTTTCTGTTGTGATGTGAACTGTTAATGTGATTGGAGTTTCCTGTAAGTCGTAAGTTATTTTCCTCTTGCTACTTTCAAAAATCTGTCAGAATTTTTCATATAATGTGTTTGGGCATCCATGTCTCTGTGTTTGGCGTTTGTTGAGCTTCTTGTATGAATAGATACTTTTTTTTAAAACAAATTTGGGAAGTTTTCAGCTATTGTTTTGTATCGATATCTTTTGTTGATGCAACATTGTCGTCATATATTCCTTCACTTTTTTAAACATATTCTCCCTTATTTGTTGGTAACATATTTATAATGGCTGCTTTGAGTATTTTGTTAAATCTGACATCTGGTCCTTCTCACAGGCATTTTCTGTTTCCTACTTAGCTTTCTGTGTATGGGACAGATTTTCTCATTTCTTTGCATGTCTTGTAATTTTCTTGTTGAAAATTGGCCATTTCAGAGAATATGTTACAGCAACTCTGGATAGTGACACCCCTCACACTCTGGGGATTGTTGTTGTTTCTTTATTTCTTATGTGATTGGCTGAAGTAGTTTAATAAAGTGTATTCCCCCCACCCCCATTATAAAGCCACTGATGCCTCTCCTCAGAGGGTATAGCTTTAGGCATACAGTAGTCACTCTGGGTTGACAGTTTTAGAAAGTCTTTATTTGTCTTTTTTCCTGACCTCTCTGTTAAACTGTCTGTCTTTGCTGGTGTTAGACCCAGTTTTTAGGCTCCATTAATTGTATTCTAATTGCTCTGTTGTTTTGGTTGATACCTGAAGGTATAAGTCCCTCTATGTGCTGATTCATTTAAACTTATACTCCTTTGCAAGGCAGTTTTTGAGGCAAGTCTTGGAGTTTTTCCTGACCTCAGAAGGGCTCTTCTTAGCTCTTCGCCTGGTTCTCTCCAGTGAACTAGCTACCCTGTGGTTTAGCTTAGTACTCATAATGCTTACCACCAAAATATCCATTGTTTTCAAGAGTTCTCTTAGGCTTCAAGTTCCCTCTACTCCATTTCAAATAAAGTCAGTTCTCTTAAGAATGTTTCAGGTCTCTCTCACTGATTCTGTCCTTGGGCAAAATCTCTGAGCTGCTGCTCCCAAGCTGGGGACAGGACAAACAGGCTTCTTCTCATGGACTGGCACCTGCTTTATGAGCTGTATGCTGGAGAGGCTCTGTAAGTCTCTGGTCTTGCTTAGTTTACCTCTCCCAGAATGGAACCTCTGCCCTATGAATGATATGGGGTGAAGGTAATCGAAGCCCAGCCCCAGTATTGTCAGCATGTCACAGCTGGAAGAGAGTTTCTGCTTTATGGGTGGGGGGTCAGCAGAGGAAGAGAACTCCTATTTTCTCAGCTGTACTCATCAGGAATTTAGCCTGTGTAACACTGCACCGTGGAACTGTCGAGGATGAGAATTGCTGGTGTCCTGCTGATCTGGGGAAGGTACCATAGCCCTTGACTGTGAGCTAGGGAGGAAGGTAGCCCCACTTTATTGGCCACACCTGCTCAGATTGGAGCCGCCATCATTATGCTGAGATGTGGAAGGGGGATGGAGGGAGTAGGTGGTTATCAAGTCCCACTGGAAGGGGGATGGAGGCAGTAGGTGATTATCAAGTCCCACAGATGCTCCTTGTTCTTACTACAATTTAGTAGAGTTTGTTGAATAAATGTTTCTTCATTTGCTGTATCTCCTTAGGATAATTTGCTATGTGCCCTTAGGACAATTTGAATGGTTGTTTTGTATGTGTCTTTTTATAATCTTTACCAGTTATGGTTCTTTCCTGGGGATTAGAACTACAGAACTGCTCATACTGCCGTTCTCGAAGTGGAAGTCCTCCATACTATATATTTTTTAAGTTTATTTACTTACGGAGTGGTGGAGGGGTAGGGGGGGAGAGAGAGAGAGAGAAAGAGAGAGAGAGAGAGAGGAAGGGAGGGAGGGAGCATCCCAAGCAGGCTCCATGCTGTCAGTGCAGAGTCAGATGCAGGGCTCCATCTCACAAACCCTGAGATCATGCCCTGAGCCGAAATCAATAATCAGATGCTTAACTGACTGAGCCACCCAGGCACTCCACCATGCCATAGTTTAAAGGCCTTTTAGAATCCCTTTTGCTTAAATATTAAAAACACCTAAGTGTTAAGCATTTCTCTATCTTTCATGCTACATGTAAGAAAAATAAAACAAGACTTTCCGAACATCCTTGACTCATATTAAGAATTTGTATGGACTCAAGACACAGTGTCTTGGAGAAATGAGGGAAATGCTAGCTTCTCAAAAACCATTGGATAAGGACTCGCTTGTTGAAGTTAAGTGAAAAGAAATATTCCTTCATTTTATAGCTGGAATTCTGTCATCATTGAAATGTTCCACCAGCTTGTTTCATACCACTTAAGAGCCGAGCTAGAATTTCAGATGAATGCAGATATCAGTGTTTATGATACTGATTGCAGGTTTATGTAGTTTTGTCCCTCTCATCTCCTTTCTCTTAGAAAATAACTTAATGTTGGAATCAGTCTGCTTGGGGTTAGATCCCTGTTTCACTACTGTGTGATGTCGACTTGGGCCAGTTACTCTAGTTTCCCATTTTAAAAATGGAAGTACTAATAGGGTTGTTATGAGGATTATAGGTAATCGATCATTCTTAAGATGTACTAAGAAATTCTTAATGTATAAAATAATACATATGTGTCATAATAATCCCTAATGTATAATAACAAGTTTAACATGGTAATAAAAATAAGGAATCATGAAATCATTAATTGAATATTATCCATTCAACTGCTTGACATAATCAATAGAAAATTGAAGGGTACAAACCTTATTGTTTAATGAGGTATAACTTTGAGTAATAGATAAAGAGTTTTCTAACTGCTCTCCTATTTGGGGATTTCAGTTTATTGAATTTTCTTAAGCCCTAGGTATTTTTAATACCGTCTCTGTGAGAGGGAGAGAGGCAAAGCATAAGAGACTCTTGAATACTGAGAACAAACTGAGGGTTGATAGGGGGTGGGGGAGAAGGGAAAGTGGGTGATGGGCATTGAGGAGGGCACTTGTTGGGATGAGCACTGGGTGTTGCATGGAAACCAATTTGACAATAAATTATATTTAAAAAATAAATACCTTCTCTGTGAGAATGCATAATAGTTTTTATTAGCCTAGTCCACATAAAATTATTTTTATCAGTGTAGATACACTGATCAGTGAAGCTGGTGGTGCCAGAGCTCCCTACAGCCTTCATTCCTGTCCATCACATAATTTGTTAGGAACTCAGGTTGTTTTGTGTACACCTCCAATTTAGTACCTGAAATGAGACAAACTTTCATGCAAAGCATTCTTCCTCCTGCTGTTCCCTGAGTAGCTGTTACCTGGTCTCCTTATATTGCACCAGGTGTTTGGAATGCAGAAATGAGTGAGAATTGGTTTCTTCAGTTGAAAGAGAGAGAGAGCCATGAAAGCAAATTCCTAGGGAAAATATTCATAGGTACTTTTGCAGAGATACTTCCCAAGTACTGTAGAAACACAAAAATCAATGACTGCCTGAGAAAGCTTCCAAGAAGAAAGTAAGGAGACGTCATGTGTGGTTGTTTGTAAAAGCCAGTGAGGGCTTTTCCAGGTATGGTGAGATGTAAGAAGGCCATTTCTGACACAGAGAACAACAGGTGTAAAAGCACAAAATAATGAAAGTGCTTATGGTGTTCAAGAGATGCTGAAAACATCAGACATTTGGAAAGTTCAGTGAATGGGGTGGGTAAGGATAATTTCAAAGAGTTTGGACTTCATTTTATAACCATAGGGAAGCGAGAGGGGAGGATTTTATCCAGTAGGAATACTTAGGTATTGAGAATAGTAACTTAGGCTGTTTCATGAATGGTTGGAGGACAGTGAGCTTCAAATTCTGTTGTAATGGTTTGTGTCAGGGTAGGTGAGAGCTAGGTAAAAATAGCTATATATAAGACGGCTTTTCTCTTCCATGCAGTAGAGTGTTTCCTCCTTAGTGTCTTGTCTTCCACAGAAAATATGTTTAGTCTTTTTTATGAAACCCGTAAAGCTGTTAAGATGCAGCCGCCAGCTTTCTTTGCTTAGCCAGCTCAGGTAAATTGCTTTAATGATGTCCATGTTGTAAGGGAAGCATATTCTAATTTGGGAAATATATATCAGATGCCTCTGAAATTGTGCATTTTAGTGCAATGAAGGAATTGAAGTACATAGTGAAATGTTTTGAAATGTTGTTACTAACGGTATTATGTACCACCTACATAATGTAGTGTATATTTAGAAGAAATGAAGTTAATTTTGTGTTTCTTCTGCCCTGATGATGAGAGGATAGTGGTATATATCTGGAAACCTAATCTAATGTGTAGGTTGTTTTAAAGTGATCTCTTTTCTTCCAAACAAAGAAATTCAATGAGAAAAATATATTGATGTGTACATATGGTAATAAGTTGATTTGGTAGTTGAGATTTATATTCGTCTTTTATAAACGATTTCCAGTGGCTATTCTTAGTCCATTCTGTTGCGATCTTCAGCTGCAGCTTTTTGCCAAGGTTACTATATGGCACACTAAACACATTCGCCCACCATGCCCTTATTTCTTCACATTTTCTTGCAGAACACACACACACACTCACACTCACTCACGTTCACACAAACACACACACCTCTTTGCCATTATTGATATTTTTTTCAAAGAAACCTGTGATTTTCTGTCATGTAGTTGTATCATTACATGTATTTTTCTATAGTGACTGATTTTCATTTCTTAACTTTGTTACTATGCTGGAGAGTGCTTTCAAAATTGTTCTCTTTTCCTTAACATCACCTATAACAGCCCTACCATCCTTTGTGGATGTTGCCATCAAATTAACACATGGGGTGTGTAGATTTACAAGTAAGAGTGAAATTTTATTAGAGATAATAGCTCTTGCATTGCTCAAGACCAGATCACCCCATGACCATCTGGTCCTATATCAGTCCATTTCTCTTATAATTCAGGAATTAGTGTTTTTGGAGTGCATGGGGTATAAACCATGCCTAGAAGCTTAGCCATATGTGGGATTCTCTTGAAATTTATGATTTCTTCTTATATCTTTGGGGAAAATAATTTTGACTGCTTAATAGTACAAAACACATTTCTCTTTATATTTTCAAGTAGCCTAAAGAGAGAATCCCCTCCCTCAAAAAAAGATGTCGTTTATTTTGACATCCTACTCTTAATTGTCGAAAGCACCAAACATATACATTGCTTCCAGAAGGAGTAGACTGTTGCCTGTTTTACATTGTGATTTTAGACCCATAATTTTTTCTTTACTGTATAAGCTTTAGAGTGTTGATAATTTTCTTCGAAGCAGCAGAACTCAGCACCCTAATTAACACCTTCCACCATCCCTCTTCTGGTACTTGAGAAGTTGGCAGCACTGCAAATGGAAGAGAGGCTAAAATACTAAACATGGACCCAACACAGATGGACATCAATTGTCTTACATGACCTTGGGGTGCTTTCATATTTATTTTGTGCACCAGTTCCCCTGGATCCTGCTTCCCATTTCCCGATGCCGTGTTTTCCCATGTTCATTCCTTAAGCCTGAGATACCATGTACCAGTGTGACAAGTGGTCACATAAATCTGTCATTTCTGGTACATTTAAAGTAAAATGAGGATGTGATTGGTAGAAGGAAGTATGAAAAGGTATGTGAACACTTCAGGATTATTAGTATTTTTGCTGGATACTTAATATACTCTGGAAAATAGGTAGTAGATACTTTGTAAAGATAATGGAAAATATGTCGATAGTGGAAAATAAATTTCAATATAGAAAAAGTTTTAAAATGTTGATTCATGAAGTTAGTAATAGCTTAATGTTAATCAAAGTTCTACTTGTCTTTATTTGCTTATCTAACCACATATCACAGGAACTTAGGATTCTACAATTTTGTGGAGAATATTACTTATTTATATAAAATAAAATCAGATATCAGTATCGATCCCTAAAATTTACTTTATATTACTTACACAAATGAAAATATTAAAAATTGTATCACCATGTTTTGAAGAGATTTGAGGTGTGTGAAATTGGAAAAGCAGTTCTAAAACTTTTCAGATCCTGAGAACTCCTGCATGGTAATTCTGTTGAAGTCTCTCTCAATCCTAAGTGAGTTCTTCACTTTTATTATTAGTGTTTGTGTTGGGGTTCTTGGAAAGAGAAAATGACTCTGCCTCTCTTATTGAGCAAGACATTGGTTCCGTCATAAACTTATTTGCTGTCTGTCACAGGCCTCATGGATGAACCGGAAATGGACATTTCTAGGAAATGCAATAACACAGTTTTATGAATAGTGTCTCTAGGACATTCTAATCTTCTAATCAAGATAACCCTGTTCTTACCATTTCCCTCCAAATTTCCACAGGAGTGTCTCATTGTCTGAGCTTCATTCTAAGGCCTTCCCATTGTTATGATGTGGGGAGGGGGACACTGTGGTTGACAGTACCTTCAGGATCCCATTAATTGATAAGCGCCATTGCTTGTGTTTGCTTGGTTGTTTCTACAACTGCTGAACTACATTTTTGCTGAAGTCTCTTCTGTCTGTATCCTCAAATGTGAATGGATATAGAACTTCTTCCCTACTGAAATTGAATGCTTAATCTTTTTATATTTTTAAGAACTCATAAACTGAAGCAAATAATCAGCACAAAAAAGGCAGATGCTACTAAATACACTCGGTCATCTCAGTTCTTCTCTGTGTATGGTTTTTTACTCCCACTGGAATTGCTAGTTTATGTCATAGGAATCAACTTTTATCTACATAGGTTAAATCTAAATAATTTAGCTAGACAGATGGTTTGGGTTGGTAGCAAGTTTAGAAATGATTGCCTATATGTTCTATTTCTGATTTCCTATCCCTAACTATCTTCAAGAATCCCTTTTCGTGCACCCCCCATTCTGCTTTGGGGTCTGTGCATTACTTCAGTAAACATTGATTTAGGCTTCTTGTCTATCAGTCCGGAAATTGTAAATATTTTTTATCCTTTGTGCCAAATCTGATAAATCAGTAAAGGCTTGTGGTGTGCAGTGCCGAGACTTGTGAGGGGAAGAACATTGGAATTAGTTAACAGTATGTGGTAAGAGTGAAGAAAGGGAGTGTGGGTACAGCTTCCACACACTTACGTAAACCTACTGTGGTCCAGTCCTTGTGAAGATCATTATAATCTGGTTGGAAAGCCTGGAGCTTTGTATTCTGGTTAGGAAGTTCCCATGGTATTTTAGGGGAGTGGAGAGGAAACCCTGGATAAGGCAGCGATACTGGAAATGGAATGGATGATGTGGATAAGTGAAATTTTCAGTTTAGTTGTTAGAGCTGAAAAGATGCAGTCAGTCCCCCAGCACTGTAGGCACCCTTTTTGGTAACTGTAACACTGGAGAAGGGAAGCTAGGTCTTTTTGCAATTTCATTTGCCTGAGGTACTTTTACCAAGTTTTGTAATTCTTGCCTTAGGTGACACTCCACTTTCCTTTCCACTATCTTACAACTTAAGGTTGCTAGGTCTCACCAACTTGAGAGTCTTCATTAATAGTCTGTCTCTATTCCCAGCTGACATCTGCTGCAATGTATGCCTCCCATCCAGTGACCCACAACAGGGCAGTTAACTAATGAAGCTAATATGGACAAAATATGATAGAACTTTACCTGGCTGGAGGATCCTCCTTTTCCCCAATTACCTAGATTCTCTGACTCTTCATTAAGGAAAGAGAGTTTTCTATAGGCCCTTACCTTCTTTGCTTTATGATAATACCAGCATGCCTTAATCATAAAAGGGAAACAGTAGTTGCAGGTGTAGTGAATCAATCTCAAATTACTGCTGCTTCACTCTTAAATGAGGAGAGCAGTGTGGAATCCTTTATTCTCACAAACCGTTTTGATCTCTGCTCTGGGTATGAGGTAAACTACTTTTTATTTTACCTGATCTAAATTCATTCTAATCCTTTAGTTTAATCATTTGCTTTAGCTTTGACTTAGGCTCATTTGAAGACTTTTTTTTTTTTTTAATTGGAGATTCCTCTACTTCTCCCCCTTAGACTGGTTCTTGAGGATTGGTGGCAGAAGCTTTCCTGTGGGTGTTCTGCCAGCTGATTGAAATTGACAGTAAAATTCTGAATCCAGATTCTGTTTGGTTAAGACCTTCTCAATATCCCTGGTTTACTCAGGCACTGCAAACCCATCCCTAAAAGTGTCTACCTTTTCTTCCTTTTATTCCTCCAAGTATGGGCTATTTTTCTATCATAAGGTTACCAGGCCCTCTTTACACTGGGCCCAGTGGCTGCCTGTAAAGCTGAGAAAGGCCTGGAGGGCATACTAAGTCATCTCTGCCATTAATCATATCACTCGGCTTCATAAGTGGTTACAAGCTCTGGCGTTTCCACAGTCACCCTGCACAGCAGTTTTCGCCTAGTGTTCAAAATGGAGAGAGAAATGCCCTCACTGCTTCTCACAGTTGATGGGAGATACTGTTTCTCACTTGACGCCTAAGTAGGGGAAATATATATATGCACCCTCTCATCTGTATCTACCTCCTGTCCTCTTCCCACAAGCCTCCAGTAAAAATAAAAAGATCACACTTTAAATTTTCAAAAAAATTAATCTTATTACATATCAGTAGATCGTAGAAATTATAGAAATTTTGTTAATCACTCTAAGTCTGTTATGTTTGATTGATTGCAATAATTTTTAACATGTCTCTTGACTTTTTCTCTTCACCCTGCAGGCTATTTTCCATTCTGTTGTCAGACTATTCTTCAAATCACTTTGCTATGATTATACTTTTTTTTTTTCCTTTCAGATACTCTAGGATGTACTTCTAACTGTATTCCTTCCTCATGCCTTTATCATGTTACCATTTACCGACCAGACCTACATACACCGTCTGTTTCTTCAGAGCCTAGCCTTAGACCCACCTGAGTGAAACTGACTCCTTCCATGCTGTGCTTCCTTCTGTAGGTTCACTAGGGAATTTTGTCCATAGAACATATCTGGAAGTGACATTGTAAGTATTGGTATTCTCTTTTTCCTTTCTATCTTTTCCTTAACTCATTTGTAAGCATCTTAAACAAAAAATGATATTTACTATTTTTCTTCAGGTTTCACAGTGTTTCATGGGCAATATTGAGCTCTAAATATTCACTTTTTTAAACACAATTGGATAGGATTATAAAAATAAAAGCACACACAGAAAAAGTATTGTTTTTATATGCTATTCTTTAGATTTATTTGGTATGTTTTCTTTAATAAGCATGTGCTGTTATAATTTAAATGTGAGTTCAACAGTACTGTAATTTAATTACATTGTGATTCAAACAATTAGACTGTGTAGTTTTATTTATGATACACAAGGAAGTCTGTAGTTAATCAAAAAGCAGCATTTTGGGTGTTTATTTCTAAACATTTTATCTACATTATAAACGTAGAATATTTGCAACATGTTGCTTCTCAACTGTGACCATGATTATTCACTCATATTTATATTTCATCATTGAAGAGAGACTCTAAATTTCTCATTGAAACTAAATCTCAATCTAAATCAACCTGATATAAATCTAATAAAATTAGAGTTGTTTTGAAGAGATGGCTCATCAGAAATTTGAACCCAGGCTAACATAATCTGGTAGATTCTGTGAATTGTTGGGGTTTTTATTTCAATTAATGGCCAAGTTATAGTTCTCTTTAACTGTAGGGATTTAGACAACACTACATTTAGGCTTTATCTATATAAAATTAGAATATTGATTTGGATGACGTCTTGTTTCTTTCTATTTGTTAGGTTTGGTGACTTTCTGATCAGTCTGCCAGGTTCTTTAAGGAAATTCGTGTATGAGTTAGTGGGGTCTCACAAATGTTAGATTTCTCAGTAATCATCCAAACATATTTAGGCTTGGAAAATACTTTCCCCTTTGGACAGTAAAGGTATTGAGTGATCTCTTTCTGTATTTTAAAAGGTTATGTGGACTTTAAATAGAAACAGCTCACAAACTAGGATGAGGAAGATGAGAAAAATGTACCTATTTAATTGAAAGGGTTAATTAAATACTGCACTCAAAAATTATCTTGGTGGGCAAAGAGCAATGATGCATTTTTTATGAAGGAATATTTAACTGTCCTGTTTTGGAATAAGATGTTCTTTAAGCTAAACAGAAGTCGTTGAAGAAAACTCCAGAAAAAAAAAATGACTTGAGCAAATGTTGACTATATGGGCTTGCCGTTTTCTCCTCAAATTTAGAACAACCTTGAAAATATTATAAGAGTAATATTTTCTCAAGGATGAAATGTTCTTGCTCAACTTCTATACAGAAAAGAAATGTAAATGACCCTATTTCCTGAATATTTGGATACACAGGTCGTCACAGAAATGCGTTTCACTGTTGTTAAAAAGAAAAAAAAAATAAGTGCACTTATCCTTGATTTGAGCAAGTTGGACTGATGCCTAGAAGAAAAGGCTGAATGAGGTATATATACCAGGCACCACAGTAAAGCAAATATTGCAATACAACAAATATCACAATATGGTGAATAGTGCAATACAGTGAATATCGCAATAAAGCAAGTTAAATGAATTTTTTTGTTTCCCAGTGTACATAAAAGTAATGTATACATTATGCTCTAGTCTATGAAGTGTACACTAGTGTTATGTTTAAAACAGTGTACGTAGGTTAATTAAAGTATTGCTAAAAATCGCTAACCATTAACTTAGCTTTCAGCAAGTCATAATGTTTCTGTAGGTGGAGGTTCTTATTTCAATGTTGATGGCAACTGACTAATCAGGGTGATAGTTGCTTAAGGTCAGGGAGGCTGTGGTCATTTCTGAAAATAAGATTGCATTGAAGTTTGCTACTTCGATTGACTCTTCCTTCCACAAACGATTGCTCTGTATTTGATACTGTTTGATAGTATTTTACCCGTAGTAGAACTTCTTTCAAAATTGTAGTAAATCCTCTGAAACCTGCTACTGTTTTATCAACCCAATTTATGTCATAGCCCAAGTCCTTTGTTGTCATTTCAACAATCTTCATAGTATTTTCACCAAGAGTAGATTCCATCTCAAGAAACCACTTTATTTGCTCAAACATAAGAAGCAAGGCTTCATCTCTTTAGCTTTTAATATGAGATTACAGCAATTCAATAACATCTTCAGGCTCCACTTCTAATTCTAGTTCTCTCGCTATTTCCACCAACATCAGTTACTTTCTCCACTGAAGTCTTGAACCTCTCAAAGTCATCCATGAAGGTTGGAATCAACTTTTTCCAAACTCTTATTCATGTTGATATTTTGAGCTTTTCCAATGAATCGTGAGTGTTCTTACCGGCATCTAGAATGGTGAGTTCTATCCAGAAAGTTTTCAATTGACTTTGCCCAATTCCATTAGTAGAATCACTATCTGTGGCAACCCTAGACTTAAGTTCCATAAATAATAAGTCTTGGAAGTTGAAATGACTCCTTGATCCACGAGCAGCAGAATGGATGTTGTGTTAGCAGGCATGAAAACAGCATTAATCTCATTGTCCATCTCCATCAGAACTCTTGGGTGATTAGGTGTGTTGTCAGTACACAGTCATATTTTGAAAGGAGATTTTTCTTCTGAGCAGTAGGCCTCAATATTAGTCTTACAATATTTAGTACACTGTGTTTCAAACAGATACGCTGTCTTCCTGGTTTTGTTGTTTAATTTATAAAGCACAGGCGGAGTAGATTTAACATAATTCTTAAGGGCCCCGGGAATTGTCAGAATGGTAAAGAAGCAGTGGCTTCAACTTCAGTTCACCAGCTTCATTAGCCCCCGACAAGACGGTCACCCTGTCCTTAGAAATTTTGAATCTAGGCATTGATTTCTCTTCTCTAGCTATGAAAGTCCTAGATGGCATCTTCTTCCAAAGGAAGGCTGTCTTGTCTACACTGAAAATGTAGTTTAGTGCATCCACCTTCACAAATTATCTGAGCTAGAGTTTCTGGGTAACGTGCTGCGGCTTCTCCATCAGCACTCGCTGCTTCACCTTCCGTGCTGATGTTATGGGAAAAACTTTCTCCTGAAACCTCATGAACCAGACTCTGCCAGCTTCAGACTTTTCTCACATGGCTTCCTCACCTCTCTCACCCTTCATGGATTTGAGAGTTAGGGCCTAAAGCTCTGGCTTAGGTTTGACTTAAGGGAATGTTGGGGCTGGTTTTGCTCTTCTATCCAGACCACTCAGACTTCCTCCATATTCACAAAAAGGCTGTTTTGCTGTCTTTTCATTAGTATGTTTACTGGAAGAGCACTTTGAATTTCCTTCAAGAACTCTTCCTATGCATTCACAACTTGGCTAATTGATACAGGACGCCTGTTTTTCGGCCTATCTCACTCTCATCCTACTTTTCTCACTAAGCTTTTGATTTAAAGTGAGAGACATGCAGCTCTTCTTTTCACTTGAACATTTAGAAGCCATATAGGGTTATTAATTGGCCTAATTTCAGCATTGTTGTGTCTCAGCAAATAGGGAGTCCTGAGGAGAGGGGGAGAGATGGGGGAATTGGCCAGTTGGTGGAGCAGTCAGAACATATGCAATGCATTTATTAAGTTCAGGATTTTATATGAATATGGTTTGTGGTACCCTAAAACAATTAAAATAGTAACATCAAAGGTCACTGATCACAGATCACCATAACAAATATAATAATAATTAAAAAGTCTGAAATATTGTGAGAGGTACCAAAATGCAACACTGAGATGCAAAGCGAGCAATGTTGTTGTAAAAATGGCACCAATAGACCTGCTTGATGCAGGGTTGACACAAACTTTCAATTTGTAAAAAATGTGATCCCTGCAAAGCACCCTACAGTGAAGCGCAATAAGACAAAGTGTGTGTATATTTCAGGGCTCTTGCTCTCTGGTTTTATTATCTTGGATTTTAATAATTATTTTTGATGGAGTGTCCTTGAAGCCATCTTTCTCATATATTTTAATATACATAATTGTTACAATTAGTGAGTAATTTCATCCACTGAAAAACATGACTACTACCTCTGTAAAAAATAGTTCCTTCTCACAAGTGCACCATAAGAGTAAAGGGGTTGCTTTATTAAAAATCATACTAAAATGCTTACAAGTGTTACTTTCCTTTCCTAATCTTCAAAAGAAAATATGTAATTTTCCTTCATATTTATTGTTTGACTCTTTCAGTCTTCATTTTAATATATGACATTAAGACTATATATTTCTGATAATCTTTTCCATAATTTATCTTCTTCACCTTTCTCTACTGCCCTCCTTTATGTAAAAAAAAATCTCTACCAATATACCACAGGAGAAGTCAGAAAGATAAAAGAGAATTTCAGTGTATACTTAACTCCAAACAGTTTTTATTACCATCTAGGCATAAAGCCATGTGATGCTTATCACAAATTCAGTGTTTCTCATGGGGTAAATTCTCCTATATTTTTGTAGCTTATGCCAGACAATTTTCCTTTCTTTCAGATCACTGAGTATAATTTTCAACCAGGAAAGGAAACTTTGTTCTCCCATCCCTTATGAAATCTCAATTTTATATTTGAAGCTATAACTACATTTTGTATTTTTTTCTGATAGATTTTAATTCATTAATTTGTTTATTCATTAAAAACATTACTATTTACATACGGTACATTTTAAACTTCATTAATTATGAGAAATATCAAAATTCATAGCATTCTCTCTCCTTTGAAGCATGTTTTTTGGGAGAAGATACAGAAATAATATAGTTAAACTATGATGTGGTAAATTAGATTGTTTAGGTGTATGAAAGGGAAATGAAAAACAAAAAAGGAGAGAGGACCACTTGTAGCAGTGGTGTGCATTTGAAAAAAGTTCATGAATGTGGAAATCCTGAAGGATTACTGTGAGTATTCCATACAGCTAATGGTGGAGGAGCAAAGCAGGCAGAATAGTCCAGGTAGTGTGAGAAGAATTTGTAAGGATGTAATATGTTGGGGATGTGAAAACACTTTTTCAGGACATCTTCAACTCCAGAAAGGAGAAGTGTTGAGATAAGTGAATAAGTCAGTAAATATAGAGATAATAATGAATGGTTTTGAAAACCATTTTCAAGAATTTGAACTGTATCCTCAGGGATTATGAAGGACCATTGGAGGATTTTGACCAGCTACACATTTTAGGTCATTTTAATGGAAGCGTGTGGAATTGGCTGGTTGAATATGCTAATGGAGAAAAAGGCCAGTTTGAACATTTTTGCATTAGTCCATTGAGAAATGATAAGAAAACCTACCAAGTGAGATGAAATTCATAGTAAGAAGCAAACCAGAATACATTGACAGAGTATGGTGGCTACTTTGATGGCCAATGTGTAGACAACAGACACTATTGGAGCAATTATAAGAGAGAGCAAATCTAGGGAGGAATACTGTGTTTTGAGGTATATGACTAATCCATGGGAGAGACTGAGCTGGGAGTTGGAGGAAAGTAAACATGTAGATAAAGAAGAAAAGCCATCCCAAGATGATACTTGCAGAACTTCAAGATAATGAACAATAAGCATAAGGAGAAGTTTGTACATCATGGTTTAAAAACGTTAAGGCAACTGAGGATGCTAACTAGTATTTCAGCCATCTGAGTGCCTTACCCTTTCATACACTTGCAAATGGAATCTTGACTACATATATTTTTTCTGGGTAACCAAACCAGATAAGTTTGGTTACCCAGAAAAAAAATGAGGTCATGACCTAGATTTGAAGGCCAAGAATAGTTATATAATTAGTGGTCCATCGATTTCCTCTTATCTAGTTGGAAACACATTTTGTTCTGTGCAGATTCAAAGTATTAAGTTATTTTATACGTCATAACAATTTACTATCAAAATTCCATGGAGAAATAAGGGATTATTATTTATTTTATACTGTGTATAGACCACGAAGATTAAAAATAACTCATGACTAAAGGAAACACTAAACATCTCTATATGGAGATTTCATATGATTATGATAACAATTGCTTGAAGATACTACGGTCTATATAAATTGGTACAATTATGATAATATCAAAAGCCATGTTATTTACTCAGTAGTCTAACAGCTCCTTATTGTGAAAGTGACAACTCAGGAGGGGTATCACTATACCGTTCCCCAAAATGAGGATGAATTTAACATCTCAAGTGAATTAAAAGTGTATTTTTCTAAGAAAGACTTCAGAATTTAAAAATGTATTTACTCTGTTTTTATTTTCATACAAAGAAGTGCTGCTGCAGTAAAAATCATTATTCCCCAATATCAGGTGGGACATACATAAAGACTTGTTGATGAGTGGTCAGACTGAACTGGTAGTATCCTCAGAGATTTTTCTGGGCCATGGGTGCTTTTTTGTCTATTGTGCAAGGGCCCATCATGGGAGGTCTCTGAGTGCTAGAACCAGAAATCCAAATTTCCAAAGGAAGGAAACTATCATTCATCTGTTCATTTAGTTAGTGTTTATTCAAGACCAAAATTGTGCTATTCTTGTGTCCAAATTTAGAGACAACAAAGATAAATGAAACACATGTCTTTGGTGAATATATTTAAGAGGAAATTGGATACATGGATTTGAAGCTTAGAGATTAGGTGTGAGTTGGACACATGGATTGGAGATTATGGACATACAGGCAGTAATGAAATTATTGGTTGTCGAGGGAATGTATGATTTGAGAAGGAGATTAAGCAAAAATATCCATTGACATTCATAATCTATCTTTGGGAGACCGGCAGAGGAAAGAGCACCATAAGAGGAGAATGAGAAGGAATAGTTAAGGCCAAAAAGGAGAAAATGAAAAGTGTGGTTTTTTTTTTCCATAAATGTAAAGAAAGTGATACTCAGGAAGGCAGTTATTAAAAAGGGCAAGTGTTGCACAAAAGTCAAGTAAGATGAATGTGAAAGAGTCTATTGGATTTGAAAATTAAGTCATGAGCAGCTTTGCTGAGAACATGTTCAGTAAAGATTTGCAAATAAATTTCTCTTTGGGGAGAAGGTGACAAGGGCAGGAAAACAATCCTGAACAATTCTTCCAAAAAGTCATATAGTGAAGGAAAGAGGGGTAATGTTCAGGGTCTTTATTTTTTGCTTTAAATTTCTTATTGTGTGGCTTAGTTTTTTTCCCCTACGGTTAAGTATTGAAGCATGTGCATATACAAGGAAGAATGTTTAGATATGATAAAATCAGCACCTGAAGAAAGAGGAATCACATTAAGAGCAAATAAGGCATAAGGGGATTTGATCTATGAATGAAATAGAGTTCATTTCCATCTGAAGCAGGAAGGAGGAAGGATGGAAGGAAAAGTGGGTCTAGTAGAAATGCATGCAGCAAGTTCTTAACCTTACTTTTCACTTAACATCACAAAAAAAAACCCGCATGAAAATAAAGTCACTAAAGAACATAAAAATATGTTTATATTGTATTCAAAGGCTACGCTGTTTCCCCTCAGTTATCATCTTGAGAGCAAATACTTTCTGGCCTTAATCTTCTGCTTAATTTCTGTAAGAGGTTCATCTATGTTGTTGAGGGGCCAGCAGGCTTTTGCTCCGTAGGAAAGGAGATTGAAAACACTTTAGTTTTTTTTTCTTTGATCAATATGGTTCACTCTTTAAGAGGAAGTTGTTAATTTCTGTGAGTCATTGATTGTGCTTTTTCAGAGAATGTACAATGGTGTGGCAATTAAGAATGACACATATTGAAAAGATGATTGCTCTGGTTTCAGATTGTTTAGTTCTGACTTTAGAGGTTTCATCTGCCTCTGAAAATTTTCAAACCTCCATTTGTATTCTTAGCAGATAAGAAGGGGATCTGGTCGCCGTTGCCTTCTTATACTGACAGTGATAGGTCTTAACTCCCCTTTGGGGAGAAGGAGAAGGCAGAAGGAGGCAGAAGACGTGTTGTGGATATCCAAAGTGCATACTACCTCTTCATAATAAACTTTTAGGTAATCATATCTTTATAAGAGCTCACATAACAGATAATTTGTAGGAGAGGTTCTGAAATGTAATTTCTGTAATAAGCTTTGTCAAATTTTAAATTGCTGATTACTGTGCTGTCATCAATGTGTTCATAATGCATTGTGACTTATTATGACGTTAACATGATCCTCTGAAAATAAAATGTTGATTTCACATTATCACAGCCACATGTATAACTTTGAATCTGACCCCTTTCATGAACCCAGCCTTAGAAGGTTATTTGGAAATAATGGTAAATATGCAACCTTTCAATTTTAACCAAAATCTTTTGGCTGTTCATAATGCCTTCATGCATATGCAGTGACTGTGTAATCATTTGTTCTGGCTCAGATATTGTGCAGAAAATAAAAAATAATATTTTTCTTTAAAAAATATGAGAACATTTGCAAAGAAGCTGCAATAGTTTTTTGCTGAGTTTAACCTAGTAAAATATATAACCAATAAACATTTACAGTGTAGGGTTAAAGTATTCTCTGATAAAAAGTTCCTTTGGGGCACACCAACCATATTGGAGTTGTTACCTGTCACTTAGCTAAAACCAAATAATTGTCTGACTTTGGGAAACCATACACCCTAATTGGCATTTCTACAATGCATTCCATGGCATGCTGCTGAGAGTCTCTGGAATCTATCTAGGTCAAATCAACTACTCTAGGAACATGAAGTGTTGGTAGTTTGCTTTTACCTACCCCTGGATTCCTGTTCTGTCACGTGTCAGCATTGTGGCAAGTGTCATGAGTCAGTTTACAGCTGTAAAGAGAGCTGCATGATTGTCTGATGTTCTCCTTGTGATGTTTCTTTGTAGTTGTAGAAATAAATGTCTGTCTGAATTATCAGTTTCAGCACAATTGATATGGAACTGAATTAAATACAAAGAAAATATAATACATTCTTCTTCTTTACATTCTTAAAAGTATACATATATATGTATATATTTACATGTATATATATGTGTGTATATATATGTTCAACATTATATTCATTATATTGTCAAGTATATATATATTTTAATATATAAATATATAATATGTAAATATATATAAATTACATTTATATTGACATTTGTATTAAGCCGTATCTATGTGCCTTACAGTGCTAAATCTTCTCTAGATTTGGAAGAAAATGTCAATCATATAATCGCTGTTCTAATATTTGTGAATGCTGCCATGTCATTTTCTTCAGGAAGGTGTTTGGTTTGTATTGGCTTACTTACATGGAAACCAATTAAAGGAAATTAGAAAGTATTTAGGGAGCAGAAACAATGTTTGGCAATGCTACAGATATTATTGGAAAAACTTGTATTTATTTCTATATGCAGTAGTGATTCATATATCCATATTTAACCTCATGAAAATCCTAGGGAATAAAACTCTAAATACCAGAAGATGCACAGTTTACTGAACAAATAGGGCTTGTATCAGCAAGCTCCGGTAATAAAAGAGCCAGGGCATCCCATCTTGGTTGACCAAATTAGAAAACCCATTTAGCATGCAGTTATAATGCTTAGGAGATCATGGTGCTTTAATAAATCCCTAAACATAGTCATGGCCAGCACTGAAGTGAAGGGCTGCCCAAGTTAAATATAGAAGCTTGTACCTGGACAGTCAGAGTTTTGCCGCTTGGCATGTTTTTTTCAGTGCTCCTTATCTATGCATTAGTGGCTAGTGTGGTATGCTGGAAAGTTTGAGGACTTCCCTTGTCACCAATTAGCTAAGGGAACTTGGGAAGACCCCATCAGTTCTTCTGGTACTACAGTACGCTGCGGGAAGAAAGATTCGGACTAGGGGATTTCCAGTGTTCTTAATGGATAACAATCTGATGCGTTCAATACTAGGATAATGTTAAAGAAAATGATAACCCCGTCCTGTGATGGATATATGTATAGGATGTAGTTAGCAATTCAGATAAAGATTATAAACAGAAAACAGCCTAAAGTTTACTTCAAGAAGTAATTGACAAAAATTATTGAAAGCAAATAGAGTTACCGGAAAAACACCTTCCAAAGTAGTGCTTCTGTCTTCAGAGAGAAAGAGAGAGGAAGATGGGGGGGGGGGGGGAAGAGAGAGAGAGAGAGAGAGAGAGAGAGAGAGAGAGAGAGACCAGACAGGCTCATATTATTGGGAAACAGGTAGCCAAGCCACTGCTTTTGAAAAGCCACCAAAGGGAGCCTTCTTCAAAGGGACGGGTGCATTGCCGAGATAATCCCTGCTTTAGCCTTTGACAGGCTTGCACCTCAGCACTAGCCTCTCTTTGAACTATTATGTGCTGACTTCAGCATGAGAGCACTGAAATTGGGGCATGACTGCACATTTCATTACCAACACTGCTCTCTCAAACCCTGAGAAAATAATACTCTTTTTAAAACCTGTACCTGTCAATCCATTGAAAAGGGGTATATAATTATAATCAAGTTGTCTTACTATATTTTTCATTTATAGAACATAATCTAGGATGAAACAGTCCCCAGATGAATAGAGTTATGATTTTTTATCATGAAATAAAGCTAACCTAAGTATTAAAATACTTTAACAACCAGTGAAAAAGCTTGTTAGGTACATGTAACCAAATAGTCATGTTTTATAAAAGTGACTAAACCTATGTTTCAAAGTATAGAAATCTGCTTTGGAAAATGTGCAATTAAATGCAACAAAAAATGACTATTTTATTTAGCGTAAGGCTTTTAAATTGATAGAATGTTATTTTAGAATATTCCTACATGAGAATTTTTACCTATGTATTAGCTTTTAAAAACCTAGAGGGTCCTAATAGTTAAGTTTATTGAATTAAAAGAAGTACAGGTGATGAGAGCTTATTTCTACATTTTACACCATTATCTGGGTTCTGATGAAAGCGAGGGATCATTTATTCTTTCTCTCAGCATATATGGAGATTCCACTTAAATTAAAGAGATACATAGATAAATAAGCACCCTGCACTTGAGAAGCTTAGCTTTTTGGGTGAAATAATAGAATCCTCTTAGAATAGACTACTAGAATTGTAACAGAATTCTAAAATGTTAATACCTCTTAATAATTGCCCTAAGATAAACATGTAATGTACCAAGGTATAATATTATATTCTATAGAACTTAGCTGCAGTCTGTCTAGATAAGCCAGATGTGTTTTGGTCATATGTGCAGAAGGCGGAAATTACAAGTGGACATTTGGCAGTTGTGCCTATTAAAGAGCTGTGCCAGCAGTGGCGAAGATGATGAGGATGTGATAATGAGAAGAAAAAGGAAGACGGAAACAGGGGAATATTAGCTGACACAGTAGAGGTTACAGTGTGCTAGATAGTTTTCTAAAAGTTTTTCATCTATGAAATCCTCTTTGAAATATGTACTGTTATTAGGCCAGTTTTGAAGTTGGGGAAATTGAAGATCAGAGAACTTTGCCTGTCCAAGGCCACAGTCAGTCAGTATATGATTGTTGTTAAAATTGGGGTATGCCCATGGAATGTGAATGTTGAATGTCCCAGAGAAAGACTGAGCAGTGTTGATGGTTGACATCGCTGAAATCTCTACAGTGGCCAAATAGTAATGTGTGTAATATAGTGCCGGACAAGAATGGATAGACAATAATGCAACCTGGCGGGGATGGATGATAAACTGGACAGTTTACAACCCATCCCCACGTGGCAACTAAACTCCAGCCAACTGTGGCTGTCCCAGTGTTACCAGGTCAGATCTCCACTTTTCTAAAGAATCTGAAATAAGGATTCGTAAGTGAAACACTCCAGATTGTGAAGTATTTAGCAGGTGAAATTCCAAATTATTAATAATTGAACAATTTTTTTTAAAGATAAAATGTTTGACGGGCTCCAGAGAACACATCAGTTGCTGAGCCCGAAGTGGCCCAGGAGCCACCAGCGCATCATTCCTTCATTATCCAGAGGCATTTACTGACTTTCTCAAGCTTCTAGTAGCCTAAACTCAGAACAAATTACACAGTAGTTAAAAGTCACTTTCACTCAATATCTGTATTCCTAATTGCTCTGTGAATTGATTTAATTTCTAAAATAATTGCTTTAAGAATAAACACAGGAGCATGTAAAATCAAAGTTCAGCAATACATTTTTAGTTTGTTGCCTTAGGTTTTATGCTCCAAAATTGTGAGTATCCTAATCCCCATCTGATTAACTTCTTCTGAGTGATGACTTTCTTAGTCCATTTCTCTTATACCAGATGATGAAAATTGTTGGGAGAAGAAAGAAGTCTGATATCCAAATAGTAAGCTATGAAGCCCTGTTAGAAACCCATATGACAATAATTAAATCTTTTTATGTGGAGATATGAAGGTCAAATCAGCCTCATAGTTTTGATAATAGCAAATGCTGGGAAATATCTCAACAAAATGTGACATACATATCAGGTGTTTTCCTACTTGATGTCTTGCTTGCTTCTTCCTTTCTCTGTTTCATCCTTCTCCCTTTCATCCTCACCTAGTTTGCTCATAATCCATGTTTTCAGCATTCTTAATATTGTTCTCCTTGATCTTTAATCCAGTTATAACTTGATGGTCTTAGCACCAGATGCCATTTTTTTTTATATCACAGGAGACATTGAAATTCTAAAACCGTATTGACAAGGTCTTGAATGTCCTGGGTAGACTGATATAAATGGTCAAGAGCGTCAACACCATGCCACTTGGAGAATACTTACATAAACTAGGGCAAGAAAGAGAATATTTAGGGAAAACGTGATAGCTGTTATTAACAGGCCAGCAGTGAAAAAACTCTAGTATTTGAGATAGTTTGGAAGCTTACTCTCACTTGGAAATATGGAAGCTGTGAGGAGTAGATTTTAATTTAATAGATGAAAATATTCATAAAGAGTACCAGCTAGTGTAGTGGATAGCTTAAGAAGTAGTTAAGGCAACGGTATACAGTTTCCAAATTATCTGGCAGAAACTGTTGACCTCTGAATGCATGCTCTGTCTCAAGGAACCCAGAAAGAAATTCTTAATATGAACTAATGCTGTCACTCAAGATGATTTCTGTGGTATTACAGAGGACCCCATTTTATCTAAACCAAGTATAAACATTATAACAGACTATATCATAAATTGACATTGATGGGGCACCTCGGTGGCTCAGTCGGTTTAGTGCCCAACTTCAGCCCAGGTCATGATCTCATGGCTCATGAGTCCAAACCCCACGTTGGGCTCCACATCCAGCTAGGAGCCTGGAGCCTGCTCGGATTTTCTGTCTCCCTCTCTCTCTGACCCTCCTCAACTTACACTCTCTTTCTCTCAAAAATAAACAAACATTTAAAAAAAGTTTAAAAATAAATAAATAAATGAATGAATGAATAAATTGACATTGACTGCGACCCACAGTTCATTGCTGTATAAAAGTATGAACAAATGCCACATTCTCTTCTGGTATTGAGCTTTTTTCTTAGTAGACTTATGAATAACAAACGATTCAACAACAAAACACATCTAGAGAAACATTTAAGAAAACATCGCAATGTGTCTGTAATTATTCTCCTCTAGTATATATTTTCACACATTGTAATTGACCTGTTACATCAGATGATCTTATTTTTAAGTAAAGAGAGTTTGCATAGTACTTTTTTTTCTTTGCTTGGGTCTTTCGTAAACCTATCAAAATGCATGTACATTATGTCTGCTTTTTAGCACTCTGTACCTAGTAATAGTTTGTCTAAAAATTACTGGCCTCACTATTTTATCCACTGTTATCAAAAGGTCATGACAGTTTTCTAGGAAAACCAGACAATTTTAGATTACTCAAGAAAAAAATGTTTTTTTATTTTAAATTATGTGGTTAACGTTCAATCGTTTATTTGCTTTCACTGTATGGGTCTGGCTTGGGGTGTATTACAAAGTGGCTGGGGAGGTAAATGTGGCTTTTGTTGCACATTTGCATTAAGAAAATACTATGCTTTTGTAGAAAATCCTAATAATCGTCTTCAGAAGTAGTAGCTTTTAAATAACTACCAAGTAATGCATGGTGCTTTGCTCATGAAATCAAAATAAATTCCCAAAGAATTATATTTAATCCAACAAAGGGTTATAGAGTGTCCTTATAAAAAAATAAGAGACTGCTTTGTAATCTTAGTCTATGGCCCTGAAAATTTTAGTCACTACTGTTATTCTCTACAGATTTTGGTATGTCATGCTTCAGTGTTCAGCAGTTGTCAGGGAAAAATGTTTGTTCCCTGGAGAAAATGAGATCAGTATTACCTGTAAGCAAATTGATATTGATGCCTTTTGTCCTGGAAATGCACCTGCATTTTATTTATGTTCTTATTTGGATCATTTTGTTTTAACTGATTAATTTTTCCATGTTACTCTGCATGGAGAGGGAGCAGCCAAAAGGGGAGCTATAGAAAAAGGTAGACTAAAACACTACTGTATTGAGGGTAGGTAGACATAGCTTGGAATGTGTTTTAATTGAAATTTGAAATCTTTTCCTGTAGTTTCTTGATAGTTAACATTAGGGTTTTTAAAAAAAAATATTTAAAAGTAGAAAAATAGGAAGCACTGCTCCCCTCTACTTCTCTGCATTCTCTGTTTTGCCCCAAGTTAATAGTGAACTGCTGGGCTGCTACCTGAGGGGAGACCTGTATGATTCACTTGAGCATGCTCAAAACAAACTGTGTGGCTCTGTTCGTTGAGGTCTGTTTCTTACTCATTTCATCCCAGGCAAATGGAAGCCTTTGTATCACTTAAGTTTAGAGATTAGGTGGCATCAGAAACAGTCACTGTGATGAATGTACCACTGTAGTTAAGTGACCTTCATGTGATCTCAACACTACGTTCTCTAACATCCTGGGGTGCATATCTCAAGGTCTTTATTTCTCTATTTTTTCCCCTTTATCTCTTACAGCTCTTTAACTTTTCAGCAACACCTCGTATTTATCAGGGAACTAAATGGTTTGAAACATGATTTTCTTAAAGCTGGTTTGAAGGCTTAGAAGAAATAGGCAGATGTGTTAAACATATTTTAATTCTGTACACTTTCTTCATATTTTCTTTGTCTATCCCTCACTACCCTATTATTGCAAACTAGCCCCCAAAGTATACCCAGAGGAAGAAAGTGGTTCAAGTAGGAGAAGCCCTTAAATGCTTTTTTTAATAAAGCTCAAACTGAGAGGAAAACTTCCACATTTAATTAATGAGAATTCAACCCTTTTAAAAGTTTGATGACTTTTGAAACTTACCTACTTATATAATCTGATTCCATCTCTGGGGAGGAAGAAAAGACATTTTGCTTTCATTAAAGCAAAAATGACCAAAAACGTTGACCATACATTTGCTGTTAAAGATAACTATATTTAATTCAACAGAAATGGGTTTTTCACTGAGTCTAAATGACCTGCAGCATTATAGAATTGGCTGCCATTCTCTCAGTCAGAAACCAGTCTGTGGAAAGCCAGAACTCTCCTCTACAGCTGGTACAAAGATTGTGCTTAGGGTTTAAATAAAATCAAAAGAATAAGGTAGAAAATTAGAATATGTTGAAGGTTGAAAGATTTGATCCTGTGACTTTTACATAACTCAGGAAGGAAATAACCCAATTTCTCTCCACTTTTAGTGGAAAAGCAAGTCAAAGTCATAGAAGCTGAGAACTTTATATGGATTTTCAAACGATTTATTTAAAGATGTTGGGGAAATTCACAAAGACCTGGATAATGTTGGAAAACCTTGTGTTTTAAAGGCAGGACACAGCTTCCTGATACAACAATGCCATCTATTGGCTTCCAAGGAATGGCTGTGACCACAGCTTGTTTGGAATGTCTGAACAGGAGAAAGAGTTTAGGAGTTTGGAATATGTAAATAGAAGCTGATTAAAGGAATAGGTGCTGTCTCCTATGCTTTACTCTTGAATGTGGACCTACATATGATGCATATACTGTACGTGTATAAATGTAATGCATGTGGATATGCTCACACACATTGTCAATCACTCTATGCTAGACCATGAGCCTTCCTTATCCTCTTTTTTACAGTAGTTGGGTTTTGTCTACATATGGACTAGTAGTTGTCACACAGGAGGATTAGTTTTTATCAGAACAGACACTACTCTTGTTTTCTGGTATGTTACTTAGGTCTTAAGTCTCCCGCACCTCTTATGGTTACTGTGATTTCTAAGCAGATTTAGAAAAGCACACCGGACAGGGACTTCTCTCAGATGAGCTGGATCAGTTCTACATCTAGATATTAAAACATATCTCGTGAAAGAGAAATTTTGGCTGCTTTGAGGAAAGAATAAAACGATTATGGTTGTCTTACTTGGTTCGTTTGCCTTTAGAGCTTACTGAAAGATGTGCCCTATAAAATCAGTTGTAAAAACATATGATGATTCTGAAAGATAGAGTCTATTTATAAATGCATGCCCAATATTTACACGTGAGTCAAAATATACAGGGAGTACACATATATTATTTCAAATGATATTAATACTAAGGGGCTCAGAAATACAATAACCTGAACACATTGAAGATGTCAAAATTGCCTAACTAAATTGGAGCTAGAAGTTAATGAAGTAATCAGTTCCCATTACTTCTTGTTCTTGAATATTTATCCGGCTCTGTGCTGGCAATGTGGAGCCTGCTTGGGACTCTCTGTCTTCCTTTATCTCTGCCCCTCCCCAGTCACACTGTGTCTCTCTCTCTCTCTCTCAAAATAAGTACATTTTTTTAAAAATTGAGATGTGTTTTCCCCAGATTTCCTCAAAGATGGTAAAAAATGTACAACAAAATAATTGGTTCAAGGAATTATTATGTTATATTTAATTATATGTTGATAGAATTACTGGATGAAGTTTTTAAACAATCATTGCAGATAGATAAATCTGTGCTAAAAAAGTAACATTTTAATGTAAATAACTCCCTTTACCACATTTTCATCAATTTGATCACTTTAACTTTGGGGGCTTCTAGGTAGCACTTCAGCTGACTGTTCCTGATGAGTAATTTTGCTAATTGATTGTCAAATTGTAATAATTATTCCTATGCAACCGAAGTGTTTACTCGTGGATAGTAAAGACTGTCTAAGTTGTTCTCATTTAAAACATTTACACTAACAAGACTCTGTTCAAACAAACATGTTTATTTGAATACCATGGCTAATTAGAAAGAAGAATCAAGTTATAAAATAAGAACCTATTTTCTTGTTTCTATTGCCTGAATAAAAATATAAAATAGCACATTGTTCCAAACTTGAGTGCTGTAAGCCCCAGCTTGCTTATGTCTGTCATGTTGATTACTACCTGTGCTTTATATGCATAATATCTTTATCTTTTTTTAATCTTAAAAATGTTTATTTATTTTGAGAGAGAGAGAGAGAGAAAGGGAGAGAATCCCAAGCAAGCTCCATGCTGTCAGCTCAGAGACTGATGTGGTGCTCGATCCCATGAACCATGAGATCATGACCTGAGCTGAAATTAAGAGTCGGGGGCTTAGCCAATGGAGCCACCGAGGCACCCTCATAATATCTTTCTTTAAATAGACTTTTATTTTTTACTAAAATATATTTCAAAAGATTTGTAATACTTCTATTAATGAAAAACTAGAATTTCCTTAAGTAGTAGATTATTATTTTTAAAATTTGAAAAAAAATAGTTTTGTTGTATTAACAATAATAAGTAAACCACTTTTACATCTAACTGATTTACCAAAAATGAGACAATTTGCGGCAAGAAAAATTGAACTATATTTAATTAGCCAGCAATAATGGCATATTTGGTTTAATTCATGTTACAGTAAGGCTCTTGGTAAAAAAGGAAGCTTTCATATTTTAGTTCTAATGTGAACTGGGTGTGGAAATCACATATTGCATACATAAGTTCTAACAAAGGGTAAAAAGGTAAAATCATTTAACTAGTTTTTCAAATAATGTTCAAAAATGAGATCAGTCCTAAACGTGTTGTAATTGACTTTGGTCAAGCATTTATGTTAAACTATTTGAAAAGCGTCTGCTCTTTGGAAAGAATCTGCATTAACCACTCATTATTGCCATGTTGATTAGAAAATACCTAAAAGAAAATCAGAACAGGTTGTTTATGTTCATACTATACAGAATATTTTCAGTAGTCTTCAGATATTTCCATAACTATATCAATTAAGTAACTTTGGGTGTCTATAATTGTTGGTGTATTAAATATATGAACATTAGGAAGACATGTTCTTAGAATGCTGGCTGGGATAATGCAGAGTGATCATTTCTGGAAAGGAACATTTTTTATGTGTCAGGCGTTATGGTAAATGTCTCATATTAGTTATTATATAATTTAACCCTCACTATAACCTTCTTATGTGGCTAGTATTATTATTCTCATTTTTGTAGGATACAAGCTGAGGATCAAACAGATGAAGGGATTTGACCAAAGTCTCTTAGCTAAACTTGTAACCTTGATGAACAGTGACAAGGTAGTGCATGCTAGAACTCTACCTCGTGCATAGAGGATTTGGTCTCTGGCTTCAGGCCTGGCCTCTGGTTCCTCCCCAGGAAACAGAATTCAGGCTAGGCCAACTCTGAGAATCATTACCAAGTATCCACCTAAACCTTCTCCCTGGAAACCCAGTGGCAGAGAGTCCAATCAAGGATATACAGGTGTGATTTAGAGGAGCCAGGGAAAGAAGCAATGACAGGTCTCTAATTTTTTCTTGATGTCTCTTTCTTTTGGTCCAGTCTTTTCTTTCATTCCACCCTCATAGCACAAGCACCTACACTTTAGTCTGAATAACTTTGGACATTATTTATTGTACCATTAGTATACAGAGCCACTTTAGAGACACTGACCAGTAAAACCAAATGTATGAGTCTTCTGGGAAATCTTTGACTTCCTTAAAAATGTACATATTTTATATACTTATATCTCTATATGCTTATTTTAAAATATGATGGTGATGAGTTCTCTTAAAATGTTAAAATACGTAATTCATTTCTGAAAGTTACAGTGAATGTCTACCAAGCCAGTATGGCATTACGGTATCATTGGTAGTTTCCTATTAGTTGATAGTTTTTGGTTTTCTTTTACATTTCTAGATTTTCTTGTTTTATTTAAGAAAAATGACTATTTAAGAAATTTTAGAAAATACACCTAATGAAATTTCAAGAAAAATGCATAAAATCACTATTAATCTCGGTGTCTGTGGATAGTCACTTTTAAGCTTTTTTGTGTATATCCTTTTGTTTACATTGATTTTTAATTTCAGTTAAATGAAAATTCCATTTCTTTTTTATGGTTTTACTTTAAGGGAGCAATTTCCTTTACCTTGGTTGAGAAGTTCATATTCATTCCTCTTTAAGTCCTTATTTTTTAATGGGTCATGCTATTATTATTATTATTTTTTATTTTACAAATAGAAAAAGTATTCTTGCATCCCCAAGAGGGTATGGAAATCATATATTTCAACAAAATATGATGCTATTTACTATTCACAGGATGTGAATGTTTTATTTCTTTGATCTCACAGATGTGTTTATCTTTTCTTTCTCTCAATTTTAGGAGGGTCCTAGTCTTCCCTTTCTCGCTAGACTACTCTTAACAGCTGTAATTACAGTAGGGAAGGCAATTCTCGTCCTATCAGTTGCTTGCTGGTAGTCTGTGAATCTAGAGGCCCTCTCTAAGTAGTTTTGCATTGGTATAATCCAGTGGTTTTTCAAACCGGCTGAGTAAGTGAATCATGAGAATGTTTAGTTTTTAAAGCATATGTTCCAAACTCTACCTCAGCCATAGTCCACAAGATACTCCCATTGCTTCATGGTTGAGAACACCCTGACTGAACCAACCCCGCTAACACGCATCATATCCTAGTACCTGGCTCAAAGTAGGATCCATAAATACATATGTTTTAAAATGAATAGAATTCTGGCAAGATATTTACGTATAATGCATGGATAGAAAGCATATAGACAATGATTATTTGGTGAACCTATTCTTCTGTACAGAAATTAATTGCTTACAGTTTTATCAAAGACTAATGGTCCCCTTCCAAAAGAATTGGTTTATACCATGAGCTTCTAGATGTAATTTGAATTCAGGGCAATAGTACATTTGCCATTTCTTTCAGTAGCTTTTTGAAGACCCCCTGGACATAAGAACTTAAGTGGGATGTTTCGTATTTTTTATGTTTCCTTGAGACCAGTTTTTGTTGTGTTTTAAATGGCAGTACAAATAAAATTTAAAATCCTGAACATGTCTAAATAAAAGTTTGATTGTTCATTTGGCAAGTAAATGCCTCATGCACTTTTTTGTATTACTTCAAAATGGAATTGGTTGACTAATAAACACAAACTTTAATTCTCTTACATTTAAAGAGGTATCAATGCTCTTTGAATGTTTAATTCCCCTTGATAATCACCATGATCCTTTTTAGAATTCACTTGAAAAATATTTGTCTGTTTGAAACTAGAGTGCCAGACGATGGTTATTAATAGAGTGTTTAGTGCAGTACCATACAAGAAACAGTCCTGGGGTTGCTTGATAACCTAGTTCTCTGGTAAGGGATTTTTTTCATGGTGGAAAACAAAAAACAGAAAACGTTTAATGAAACACCTTCAAATATGGCTGTTGTTCTTACAACCCAAGCTTATGTAAGCCTGCTCATGGGGGAATATTGATGCAAGCAAAGTAGCTGTAAAATTAGTCTGTGTATATTAACATAATTTCATTATAGATAGGGCTATCTGTGAAGAAGCTAATATTCATATATTTTTTTTCCAAATAATGGCCAGTCCCTGGGGGGAAATAACTATAATGTAAGGACAGTTGCCAATTATAGAAAGCATTGTTTAGATGGAAACCCAGAGTAATTCACCCTCTGAGGTTATTAACTGTGCTTATACAGTGACTTTTGTCATAATTATTAATATGGTAGTATTCAATTCAAAATATTCCTTTCTTGAAAATAAATACTTCCTTGAAGAAAGTAAATGATTGGAACAATAAAGATATGTAAAACATGTGTGTGCCTAATAAATGTGATATAACATTTATCATATTGTAACATATAAAAATTTTCAATACTTTCAAGGTGACAGAATGAAAGAGATTAATCCAACAGCCCTTTATATATATGAGCTGAAGGGTAAGGTAGTTCTGTATTTAACTTCAAAAACATACACTTCAGTCATCTCACAATTGTTTGAGTCTATTGAGAGACCAAGTAGAAGAGTGTCCATGGCAAGAAAGATTCAACTCTAGACTAATATTGGTTCTGACCATTTAAAAAGAAAAAAAAAAAGGAATGGAAAGGGCAGATAGGGCACATCCTTCCATTTCATGGCTTCCATGTCAGGAGGAGTCAGCACAACTTAAATATGAAACAACTCATTTAAGACATCAACTTTGTCAATAAGCTCAGCTTTATGTGTAACATTGATATGTTAATTCATTCAGAGTGTCAGTAATACACTTTATACCTTATGCCTAAGACTGAGAAAGTATTAGAACACCCACACTTTGAGTATTCTTTAGCTTTTACAAATTTTCTAAATGAGTCATGGGAAGCAGAAGAGGAATAGAATATCAACCAGGTAACCCTGCACTGCTTGCCATAGTTTTTGGTGGTGGTCTTAATTTTGTTTTTTCTTTTTTCACATTCACTTGGGTTGTTCTTTATAAAGTTGTTATAAACCCATAGGATTATTAGATGGACTCTTGGAATTATAAGAAAAACTCATTTTTATACTATACTAACTGTATGAATATGAATTGTTCCTTTCAGTAGTTAAGACCAGTCGTCCCCCTATCTTCCTTACTGGCCTATATTTTATAGGGTATTTAGTTCTAGATGATTTTCATCTACACTGAAACTCACTTGATTCGAGTTAAGCATCCTATCCCATGACACTCAGAGGCTGGTTCCAGAAATTACTGTACAGCTTAACAATACACACTTCAGCTCATCTCTAACTTTGGTGTTGTACAAATTGAATGGGTCTTAAACTTCTGGCTTGCAGCAAATGTCAGCAAAAACACTTTCACCAAAAAACTAGATACGTAGCAACCATTTTTTTCCTCACTATTTTCATGATTTTTTTTAAATCTCTACTGATTATACACCATCTCTTATACACAGTTGCCTTTGAACTGATCACATATGATGGAATTAACCATGTTCTTAAACTGTCTCAAACCTGCGGTGAACAATTGTGTAGATAAAGCAAACCTGCTAGAGATGAATGGTCTGGTTTTCAGTGATCTTGCTGACTTCTTCTCCTCTTTTTGAGGCTGGGCAGAGTTGATATGCTCTTGCTCTGGGATATAACTATGTATGGATTTATACAAGTCTATCAAATCCAAGTCGAAACCTCTATATCCAATTTACTAGGAAGGACACCAGTTTTCTGCTTAATTATAGTCTGTTAGAAAGGCTTGAAAGATGTAATGGAACTTCAGAGTTGTGCACCTAGTTCTTAGTGAGGATCTTGTCATCCTTGGATGAGTGTTAAGTCTATAGTTCTTCAATCTTTCCCTTCTTTCTGTTTGCCCTATATTCTTTTTTCCCTTTTTTGTAACCCTCTGCTTTATTCCCTTTGAATCCAGCTACATGTCTACATTTCCTGCCACCACTGTCTCCTGCCTTTTCCTGTTCTTGTATCTTCTACTTACTTCCTGTGTCCCCTACAATTTTGTTGTTGTAGTTTTAACAGGTATTCTCCATGGTTATCCTATTTATATTTGGTATGAATTCATCACTTTAAATTTATTACAATGTGTCATCACTTAAGCATTTCATTACCAAGTTTCATATTAGAGATTTGCTACTCAAAGCATGATTCAAGGGCCAGCAACTTGAACTTCACCTGAGGACTTACTAGAAACACACATCAGGGCCTGCTCTAGACTTTGAATCAGAATCTGCAGTTCACCAAGATCACCAGGTCATTGGAATACACCTGAAAGTTTGAGATGCAGTATGGTAGACTACATTCCATATTCTAAAATAGCATTTAAAAATGGGTTTGTAAAATAGTGTTAATTATTAGTAATTTAAAGGGAAAAAGGATAAAAGAGTGTAGTTTCTTTTTTCTTTAGCAGTGGAAGCTTTGTAAGGCCAGAGATAGTATTCTTAAGCCTTTAATAATATTCTTAAAGCTTGGGGTGCCTTGGTGACTCAGTCGTTTAAACATCCAACTTGATTTCATCTCAGGTCGTGCTCACATGGTTCATGGGTTCCAGTCCCGCAGTAGCAGTAAAAACAATTGTACCATAATAGCAAATCATAGATAACCTGTAAAGTTTTAATCATTGCAAGGTTGGTATTCTTTCACCAATCACAGTAGAATCAATAATCTCTATTTATTGAAGTCTTAGTCCATTAATTAAAATCCCTTCATAATATTTAAAACCCTCAAACATTTCATTTTTGTATTATTTTTATTAACATATTTTATTTATTTTATAACATGTTAACTATTTGTGTATGAGCTTTTCTCTTTCCTATTATAATATGATAGTTAAACCGTTAGTTTTGGAGTCCAACTCTCCAGTTCTCCTCTGGCTTCAGTGTTTATAAGAAATTGCACGGCATATTAGCCTTCTCTACTTCAAAGATCCCGTCTTTAAAATGTGGTTATAAAAGAGCATCTGTTTCACAGTTTTGCTTTGAGGTTTACGTTGGGTAATTTATGTAAATTGCTTAACACATTGCCTTATAAAAATTAAGCACTCAATAAATACTATCTGTTAATATCATAAGATTTTCACATCTCGAGAATACAAATTTTGTCATACACATCCCTGTCTCTACCAGTTTAGGGATTTGGTGGGTAATTTGGGGGTTGCATTCATTTGAAAGCATTAAAAAAAAACCTATCAGTAGCTTAAGCAGATAAAAGGTATATTTTTCTCTTAGAAAAAGAAATCCAGAAGCAGGCATTCGAGCACTGGTATGCCACAAAGAATTCATTTGTTTCATCTTTCTGTACCACTGTTTTTTAGTTTGTGGATTCATCCTCCTGTTCACGTAATTGCTGCAATAAGCTTGATACTGTGTTCACATTCCAGAAAGCTATGAGGGAAATAGTCAAAGAAGGGGATGGTGGTAGAGAATGCTAGATAAGTCTGTCCATGCTAACAATCTGTCCTGATGTTCCTGTGAAAAGATTTCTGCTTGCGTCTTCTTGGCAAAAAATTGGATACCTCTACCGTAGCTGCGAGAAAGTCTAGGAAGGTAAATCTTCGGCTTTTAGCCTCTGTATAAAGAAAAACAATAGAGAAGAGGGGTCCTGAATCCTTTTGGCGTAACTGATCCAAAATATTCACTCTAGTACTCTTTAATTAGTCTTTCCATGAACCAAAGAAAAAAGTCAACATGAAACCTTTAAACAGAAAGCATCAAGCGTTTATATACATAATGAAATCCATATATATTTAAATATAATGATTCCCTTTATTCAGTATTTTGCCACTAAAGTGTTTGAAGTAAGGAATGAAACTTTACACAGATAATTTATTTTGGCAGTGTTGCCATGGTGACAGGGAAAAAATTGTCCCTAGAACAGACCCTGGAAAAAACTGCTCTTAGCAGATACTCGGAGGTGTTTCTGCTGCTACAGATAATCACAGGAGTTGCCAGAAATTAAAATGTACAAAGAATAAATACAATTTTTTTCTCCTTCTTTACAGAGTTGGAGAGATTTTACTTCTTTTTTAACCTCCATAGTCCTTTTGTCATGTTTTGTAGCTTCCGTCTTTGCACTGTCTTTGTGACAGTTCGGTTATCACTATTTCCATCTCAGTTACCACTCAGACTTGTATCAATCATGGATGTGTGATCTCAGGAAATTCTTACCTGCCCTCTTTGGCTCTCGCTAATCCTCCTCCATCCCATCCATTTATGATGCTGCTATATACGCCCTCTCAGGCTCACTTAATCTTTTGTGTTTTTTTTAATCCTAAACATGATCAGCTGACTGCACCTAGTGCAGAGTCATCTCACTCTTCTTCCTCTGGCCACACCCTGGTGGCCTCACATTCACAAAGACCCTCTCCTATCTACACAGAGGTCTTTGTCTTTCTACTTTTATAGAAGTACCCGTGACCTTGAATGTATTTGATTAATGTAAGATTACTTGAACTAAACTGATTCCACATTAAATTTTTCTATCCATTCTTAGATCTTTGTCACTATTCTTTATTGATTCCATGATTCATTCACTGTTTCACTAGCAGATACTTTTTTAAGTGTATGCCAGACCTTGTGGAATGTATAGAATTTATAGAAATAACTGAGGGTATGTTGTCAAGGAGATTACAACTATTGGGGAAAAATGATGTTATCCTCCTCTTAGAATAGTCTCTAGTTTTTGGAAGTTATGAACTGTAGTTGATGCACCCCCTCTTTACCTCCCCCAGCCAACACACACACACGCACACATTGATATGGAAGTTTCTTAAGGACAGGAGGGATTCCATCCTAATAAAAATTAGCTTTTCTAAAATGTTTTGGGGAAATACCCAAAAAACATAGACTGAGTAAAGGATAAACTGTTTTCTTGATTTGTGAGAAGATAACACAACAAAATATCATACAGTGTAATTCAATGAAGATTTATGAAAATATACATCTTTAAACTTCAGAAATTATAATATATATTATTAATAATCTTTCCCCATGTATATATGTAGTGTGATGTTGTTATACTACTTGGTTAACAGAGTAGAAATTTGAGTGTAAGTAGAGATAAAAGATTATTATTTCTACTTCTCTGTTTTTCCAATTTACTCTGTTCTTCAAAAATCTATCAAAAATTAAAAATAACAGGGGTGCCTGGGTGGCTCAGTCAGTTAAGCTTCCGACTCTTGGTTTTGGCTCAGGTTACAGTCTCACAGTTCCTGAGTTCGAGCCCTCCATGTGTCTCCAGGCTGACAGTATGGAGCCTACTTAGGATTCTCTCTCTCCCTCTCTCTGCTCCTAGCCCCTCTCCCCCTCCCCATCTCTCAAAATAAATAAATAAACTTAAAAAAAGTTAAATTAAAAATAACAACTGATAGTTGCTGTTTGTACAGAATTTTATTATTTCATATTTTCTTATATTTCTTGTAATGTCTTGTCTTTGACTTTTTTGTTGTTTGAAACATATATTTGGCACCATTGAATTATGCCCACATTATTTTTTACTCACGTAAGGTTCTTAGGTCCCATGAAAAGGCTGTAACTCAGTGTTTTACTTCTCCATCAAACAGACATAGCACCTCCTTTTACAAACTCGTTTGAAAACTGCATTGATGGCTGATGATGTATTCTTTTATGCTAACATCTAGTAAATCAAGTCAAATACTAAATGAATTTTTTCTCATCTTAAGAGTAAGTTGTTTTTTTCTTCCATAGTAACATAATCTTTTTTCTGTGATCTGTAATATTTCCCAAGAAGTTAGAGTCTTTGCAAGTGTTTGAATCTTAAATTATTTTTTGTTCTCAGTTGGCTCAAAGATCTCACTCATTGGAATTACAAAACCCTTTCTCTTATTGCTGAAAGCATTTAATGTATGCAAACTTACATTTGGCTTGAGAGCATTTTTAAAAATAAACTTTTCAAGTTGGAATGTTCTTACTGAATTCAAGCTTTTATGATGCTGTTTGATTTGGCATATGTTCCTTGTGATATCTGCATTGAAAACACTTTGCATTTGAGAGACTTTCCTTGCCTTATTGGGACATTTCAACTCAATTTATAGTTATCAGTAGGAAAAGAAAGAAAACATTTCCATCCAAAAGAGGTTTCAGTAAGATTTAGCAGCAAGTACTTTAAAAAGAACAACAGCAGCAACCTTGAACTTTTGCCCACTTTTCTAAAACAAAGCAACATAACAAGATTATCTCTTCTTTTTTTAAGGATCCACAGGAGGAAGGTTCTTCCTAGTCTGCTTGAAAATGTTGCAGTCTTCTTCAAGAAACTTTTCTTCTTTGCAGGATCCATTTTCACTCAGATTGAGACTGAATTTATTACATGGTTTTACCTTTAATGCTAAAATGTTGGCTATTGTTTGTATGCGTGGATCCTTCACAGTGAGCGTGTATCTTTTAGGATGCTTTTGGCTTCACATAACTGTCAATTCTCAGTTTAGACCATGAAGGTGGTTGCCATTTACTTAAAAGAAGCCTGAGGGTAGGTGTTTCCATTGTTACAAAGTACACATAGCATAAATGGACAGCTCCCTGATTCTTCACAAATGCTATGCTCCTGGGGAATTAGCTTTTAACTCAGAACTGCCCTGTTTTGCCCTGTGGTAGTCCTTACTCTCCAAAGGCAGCTGCTGTTCAGACTTCTGACAGTGTAGGTTATTTTTCTTATTTTTGTGCCTTTTATAAGTGGGATCATACATGATGTACTTCTTTGTGCCTGGCTTCTTTTGTTCAACATTATGCTAGCGAGATTTGTGTACCTTATTACATGTAATTGAAGATTGCACTCATTGCTGTGTACTATTACAGTGTGGGAAATACACCATAATTGTCTATACACTCTACTGTTTGAGTAGTTTTCACTTTATAGATAGTATTAATAGTGCTACCATCAGCATTCAGTGTATTAGCATTTAGTAAATATTTTTAGGTGAACATAGGTATGTAATTCCATTTGGTAAACAGATAAGAGAGGAATTAGTTATAAGGCCTATAGATGTTAAGCTTCAGTTGATCCTTACCACCAGTTGTCCAGCTCAAGACATCTTTGTCTTCATTCCGTGGATTCTGTTTTAAATTTTGTAAACATATTTTCCAGTCATTAGGAAAAAACAGAATATGTAAATTAAAAGCACGTGTATGCTGAATTGAATTTAATTAAAAATGAAGATATGAAGCTCTGAGTAGAAAGAGTATATTTTTATTAGTTCTCAAAAGAACATATCCATAAATGTCAAGAATTGTACCTTGAGTATATTAGAGAGTTAAAAGGTTAAAGCCCAGTTTTTGAAAAGTGACCTAGTTTTTTTTCTTTCCCTTTAAAAGAATGTGATAGGTCACCAAGGGGAAAATAAATCCTTGTCATTTCAGAAAGCATTTCTGTTCTTTCTTTGTAGAAGGTAAAATTCTACCTATAAAACATGAAGATGAAACTTGAAGGAGGTCACCGGAGATAACTCTACCTACGGAAACACTGTTTTTTTCCCCTTTTTACAGTTTTTCTAATGTAAAAAGTTAAATCATTACCCTAAAATACTTGTAACTATAGTGTATATTTCGCTTTTTAATAATATCAAAGCATTTTAAGACATCTGACCTTGTCATCAGAACCTTCAAAAGTTTTGATAGAATTTTTAATAGATTTTGAGTGAACCAATTCCAAATTGGGTGTAGACTTGCATATCAACCTTTCTGGGGCTGCAGGAGGTATTTCCTTTGTGTACAAAGTGCCAGTTTGTACCTAAATTGATTTAGTAACAATTTTCCAAAAAAAAAAGTTAGTTCCGTGATAATCTTTTAGTTTTCGTCTCACCATCAAAGTCTTTTTCAGTGTTATTTTAAGTGAGAGAGTCAAATGATACGGTTAAGCATTGGCTTGAAGAAAACTGCAGTTCATTCTGCTTTGAGGAGAAAGAAAAATAATTTCCATATTAGTTTAGACTGAAAAGAAATTTCAAAGAAGATCTTGGCCTTTCCTCCTTTTAAAGTTTCATGGACCTGTTATAGGAATATTCCATTTTCTCCAAGATGTGCCCGAACGTATCTTCCTAAGCCCCAAAGCCTTTGTCTTCAGCACCGTACCCTTCTGCTGCATTACCCGAAGTCTTTTGTTTAAAAAAGCCTTTGGTATAAATCTTTACATTTGAATTTAGACCTGGACAACGACAACAACAAAGTACTTATTATTGCAGCTTTTCTCTTTGTAATGATGAGCTCCTCTTATGTTCTTTTTCATACTGGTGAGCCATTTTCTGGAATGCTATTCTAAAATGAGGCTAAGGAATAATGTGACATAAATCTTATACGTATGCCTGATTTTTAGAGTCTTTATTTTTACTTTTGTTGGTCCAAATATAGAAATTATCTCCTCCCATTCCCCTCTCCTCAATTAGCTGCCAATGGCCTGGAACTTCACAATTTTAGCTCATGTGATTCTATTTGTTTGTAATCCTATATTCAACATTGTACTGAAGTCTGTTAAACATTGATAAGCTGCTTTTTATGCAGCAGGTCCTCAGAGAGCATTGCACTAAAATGCTGTAAAGACTGGATTAGGTTTAGGTATTGTAAGGTGGTTTCGAGACATTTTCCTAGTGTCTGTTCTTCCAGAGGTGCCAAATCAACTTGGCCTTGATTTAATATTGCTAAAATTGTAATGCTGAGCTGACTTGGAGCGTCGAATACTTCAAAATGAGTTTTTCTTGGAGTGATTTAACAAATAGTTCTATTTTTTTTTTTTTAAAGTACTGCAGAATGCAGCGCACACACGAGACGTTATTGCGTAGCTGCTGTGAAGCACTGAGTTCTTTGCCAGGATCTTAAGTTCCTTTTATTGCTATTCTAGTTCTACCTTCTGTTATCTCTTGCCAGGATTCTGCAGCCTCATCTGATGCTGTTTTTATTTACTAAGGAGAATCGTATTGTGTTTAATTTCTTGTGTGAGGTGTACAGAATTAAAATCATCCTGCATTCCAGAGATAACCACTATTAACATTTGGGAGTATATCCTTCTTATATGTTTTCTATATATAAACATATTTTGAAAATTAAAATAGTGTACTTTATAGGTCATTTTATAACTCACTTTAAAAACGTTCTTATTATATAATATTTTACGTACATGAAAATGTATATTTATTTATAAGATATAAAGAGTATTAAACTAACATACCTGTAACCACCACTGAACTTACAGAATAGTACCAATCCTTTTAAGTCTCATGTGTTCCTCTGAAATGTTAATCCTTTCCCTCTCTCACAAAGATAAGTGCTCTTCTGAATTTTGTATTTATCATTTTTGTCCTTAAAAAAATATTGTTTCACTATATACGTATGTATCCACAAATAGTTTTGTGTGTTTTTGAACCCTCTATCAATGTTTTAATGCCTATAATCTTTTCTGACTCATAATTCATCATTTTCTCTGAGATTCCTCTACACTGACAAATACAGCTGTGGTTCCATCGTTTTGAATTCCACTTAGGATTCTGTGATATAAACATATGACACTTTGTAGATATGGTCTTGTTGATGGGAAGTGACTTGCTCTCAGATTTTATTCTAACAAATAATACTCCTATGAAAATTCTTATAAATGTCCCCTGGTACACACTAGCAAGAATTTCTTCAGAGTCCATGACTGAAAATGAGATTGATGGATTATGATATAGGTGTACAAACTTCAACATGATGTTCTTTTCCAAAATGGTCCACAAATAACCCTAAAACCATTAATATATAGAAGTTCACTTCCATATTTTTACCCTTAGGATTATCTAAAGCCATAATAAAATGTTGCCTTATTTAATTTACATTTCCCTGATTAATAGTGATTTGATATCTTTTTACATGTATCACTCTTGTCCTCTTCTGTGTGAGGTAACTGTCCTCAGATTCTGCATAATTACTTTTTGTCAGCTCTGTGTTGATAACTATATTCTCCCTTTTTGTAGGTTATGTTTTCACCTTATTAATGATATGTTTTTAAAACTAGAAGCTCTTAAATTTAATGCAATCATATTTGTTAATCTTTACTTACAATTGCGTTTGAGTCTTGTATAAAGAATTCTTCCCTACTATCAGATCATGCATGTATTCTCCAACATGTCCTTTAAAAACAATTTAAAATTTCTTTTTCACCTTTAAATCTATAATCTACAGGAATTGAGTCTTTGAATGGTGTGACAGAATTATTTCATTTTTTTTCTTTTTTTCCTATGTGAATAGTCCTTTATCCCATTACCTTATGTTTAATAATTTATTCTCTCCCCACTGAACTGCAGTAGTAACCCCTGTCCAATATTAAATGTTTTAGAATGCAGCCAGCTGCTATAAAAAAATAATCTCCCACATAAAAAGATGCTCAGTATCACTCATCAGTGAAATATAAATCAAAACTACAATGAGAATGTAGTTCTCAACCTGTGAGAATGGCTAAAATTAACAACTCAAGCGACAACAGACGTTGGTGAGGATGGGGAGAAAGGGGAACCCCTTTGCGATCTTGGTGGGAATGCAAACTGGTGCAGCCACTCTGGAGAACGGTATGGAGTTTCCTCAAAAAATTAAAAATTGAGCTACCCTATGACCCAGCAATTGCACGACTAGGAATTTATCCACAGGATACAAAAATGCTGATTCTAAGGGGCACATGCACCCCAATGTTTATAGCAGCACTAGCAACAATAGCCAAATTATGGAAAGAACCCAAATGTTCATTGACTGATGAATGGATAAAGAAGAGGTGGTATATATACATATATACATATATGTGTATACATATATATGTGTGTATATATATATATATATATATATATATATATATATATATATAATGGAATCTTACTCAGTGATCAAAAAGAATGAAATCTTGCCATTTCCAATGATGTGCACAGAGGTAGAGAGTCTTATGCTAAGCTAAATTAGTCAGAGAAAGCAAATATCATATGATTTTGCTCATACGTGGAATTTAAGAAACACAACAGATGAACCTAGGGGAAGGTAAGGAAAAACATGGTAAAAACAGAGAGGGAGACAAATCTTAAGAGTCTCTTAAATACAGAGAACGAACTGAAGATTGCTGGAGGCATGTTGGGTAGGGGATAGGCTAAATTGGTGATAGGCATTAAGGAAGGCACTTTTTGGGATGAGTACTGGGTGTCATATGTAAGTGAGAAATGACTAAATTCTACTCCTGAAACCATTATTACGCTATATGTTAACTAACTTGGATTTGAATAAAAAAACATAATCTCACAAATTTCATTGGCCTAATACAGTGTGACTGGTTTAAGTCAATATTTTCCTCCAGTTGATAATGTAAAGTTCCAGACTTTTCTTTCTTTTTTCTTTTTGTGCCTCCACCATCTACTAGGACATTGTAGTCATCTGTAGCGAGCTGGCAGATTGAAGAAGAAAAGATTAGAGAAGGCATACCAACTTCTTAAACCCTTCGGTCAGAAAATGATACCACAGCCCATATTTCATTGGCCAAAACTAGTCATACAGCCCTACATAATTGAAAAGGGTGCTGAGGAGCATTGTGCTTTGATGAACAGGAGCTTCCCAGAGGTATCTCTCTACTCTCTGGAAGAGTACGATTTTTGTAGTTTTCAATTAGCTGTCTCAGTTACATCAGGTTTCTGTTTGTGCATTGATCTCTTTCTGTTTGGTAGGGCAAGTCCCTCCACCCTCTTGATCTTCCATTGTGTCTTACCTATTATTTGTCCCTTTGTCAAGTATTACAAAGAAAAATTGACTATTGTAATTGGAAAGCATTGAATCTACAGATCGGTTTGGAAAGAGTTAATATATTTAGGTAATATGTCTACTTTCCACTAGCATTGTATCTCTACTTGCAAAGTCTTAAATATCTTGTCTTTTATAATCTTATTCAAAATAATCCTACACTTTTTTGTGTTTATTCCTAGGGATTTTATTTGTGTTAATATTATATCATTTTGTTAACACTCTAAACAACGTTTTCTAAAATTTAGTTCTCTTTGGCCAATACATAAACATGTAATTTATTTTTGGAAATAAACCTTGTATCTTGATATCTTGGTTTGATTAGTTTTTAATGCTAGTCATTCATATTCAGATTTTTGGGGGGGGTTGGTTGTATATGGATATCATGTAATATATACATGATAAGATTTATTTTCTTACTCATTTTGATACTTGTCTAACCGAATACAAGTGGTGATAATCTTGATTCGTTTCTCATTTTGGAGGGATTTATCTTGACATTTCCTCATGAAAGGTAATGTTTGCTGTAGATTTTTATTTATAATGCATTATATTTGTTGTAATACATTACAGGATTCTGTTTACCTATATTTTGTTTAGAACTTTCTATCTGTTCCTAAGTAAAATTGACCTGTGAGTTTCCTATACTGTCCTACTTAATTTTGGTGTGAAGATTACACTGGTTTCATTTTCGGGTTGATATTTTCCCACATTCTGTTTCTTAAAAGAGCTTCTATAAGTTTAGAATTATTTGTTCCTCAAAAGTTTAATAGAACCCACCTATAACATCATTTGAGATTCGTGTTTTCTTTAAGGAGATTCTTTATTGATGTTTTTTTCTAGTGGTTAAGGAACTCTTCAGGTTTTTTTTTTTTTTTTTTCATTTCTTCTTAGATCATTTCTCATAGCTTCTTAGTTTCAAGTAATTTGTTTAATGTATTTAGCTTTCACATTTATGAGCAGGCTTTCTTAATATTTTTTAAAATTCCTTTTGTGTGCCTCTTTCCTTTTATTTTTGTATCTTCTCTTTTGTCCTGATCAATTTTTCATGTAGTTCTAAAATTTTATACCTTTCTCTAAATATTGGCTACTTTGATGCTGTTAATTAATTTCTTATTTTTGTACTGTTTTCCTTTCATTTTATTAGGATTTATTTAGTTTTTTTTCTAACTGCTAATGATGAGTATTTAGTGTATTTAGTTTGATTTCTGCTGTAAATTTTATTTAGAATTATTTTTAAATTTCCAAATGTATTTTCTAGTTATCTTCTTGTTATTTTTGTCTGACTTGATTGTATTTCATGGTATCAGATTTTGGAAATGTGCTGAGATTTGCTTTGTTGCGTAGTACCTGTCAAGTTTTTGTAACTATTTCATAGGAGCTTAAGAAGAATGTGTTGGAACACATTTGGGAATATGGTTTTTAGATGTTCATTAAATCAGACTTGTTAATTGAATTGATAGGATTTTCCATGTGGATGTGTTGAAATCTCCTGCTAAGCTCATGGATTTGACCATTTCTTCTGTAATTCTTTCAGACACTGTTTTTTGTTTATATATATAGGAACTATTTTAAGTAATTCATTTAAGTTTTATAATAGTATTATTCACTTGGAGGATCGATTGTTCTATTATATAGTGACCCCTTTTATTGCTAATAGTGCATTTTAGTTTAAAATGCCTTTTTAGTGATGATATATTATTATGTAGTTATCTGAGATTCCTTTTGATTTGTATTTTCTTGGCATATCCTTCTCAATATTTTTTTCCTCATGCTTTCTGCTCCTCATATCCAGGGATGTGTCTCTCTGTCTCTTTAAGCATTATATTGCTATATTTAAAAATATATGTATCTAGACAGATATCCAGTCTGACCATATTTGTCATTTAACTAGAATGTTTAGTTCACTCATATTTACATGTGTATTTGTTATAACTTTATGCTTGAATTTACTTGTAGCATAATACTTTCTTCTCTTTTCTCTTTTTTTCTTCTTTATTGCCTTCTTTGGGGTTGAGGTTTATATTCTTATTCTAATTTCCCCCCTTCCATTTTGGAATTTATGTGCTCTATTATTTTAGTGGTTACCCTTAAAATTTTATTATAGATTATTTTACAAACAAAAAAAAATAATCTACTGATTAATTTATCCTCCCAAACAAAGTCAAATCCTTAATGACCAGTGTCCTTCCTTTCAATTTATCTGGTCTTAATATCCATTGTTTAATTCTAGTTTGTATGTGTTAATCTTCACTTTTATATATTCCGTCAATAGGTTTGTATTATAAATTTAATGTAGATCACATTTACATCTTTACCATATTGTTTGTGTACCATTTTCAGAATGTTTGGCTAGAAATTGAGATTTTTATCCAGTAGGAAGGGAGGAATTATGGACATATTTGACCTGAGGAAAGACAAGATCAAAATGTTACTTTAGGGAGACTAATCTTGTGCCATTAAAAAAAAGAATAGAGGGAAGAGAAGATGAAAAATAGAAACACAAATTAAAGGCTATTTCAACAATCTAGCAGTTTGAAAGAACAAGCTGAAGTAGTGGGATGGTTAAGGAGACAGAGAATAATAATCAAAAGTAAAAGTCACTGTAGAAGAATACATAGAATTTAACAACTAGTTTGATATAAGTGGTGAAGAAAACAAAATGATGAGGTATTGGGCCCAGATTATTAAAGGCTGGGAGAAATACTAGCAAGTAGGAAAGTCAGAGAGAAGAGCTGCTCTGAGTAGAAAGATAAAGCAGTGCCTGTGGCATATACCAATGATATCCTCAGCAGAGTTCCAATTACAGAAGAGTGCTTGAGATAGATATTAAGACCGCAGAAACAGACATTATAGAGGTAAATGTATACATGTAATAACTGGAAATAGAAGGTAAATATGTCAAATGAAAGTGCTTTGTGGAAAACTGGCCACAGGTATACCCCAAGGAAAATGTTTACAAGAAGAGTAAGCCCTGGATGTATAGAATTCAGGACAGGGAGGGTTCCTTCTTGTGGGATGTCATCTCTATGTCATACTGACCTAGGTATTTCATATGCATATTAGCTCATGTAACTATTTAACGAAGTGGTGGTATGGTATTAGTGGAGAAGAATGGTTCAGAAAGAACACGGTGTTCTGTAGTGTCAAATGATGCAGAAGCAATAAGAAGAGAATTAGAATTAAGGAAGAGGGATTGTGTCATTAGAATGTAATTGATGAGTTTTGCAGAGGATAAGTTCTGATTTAAAAGAGATGGAAACAAAACTGTAAGGACTTGATATGAGAATGAATCTTGTGTGAGTGAACATTGAAATGCAAACAAGATTTAATAATGCAGTGGCAGAGGATTGTAGCAAGGCTGAGAGAAGAGGCTTTTGATTTCAAATAGAGAAGATAAGCTATGTGATGAGCATACTGTCTATATATAATAGGCACTCAACAAATATTTTGTGAATGCAAACTAAATGGTCAGAGTTTGAAAAATAGGATCCAGAGGGAAGGACAGATAAGCAAATGAAAGTTACTGAATTGATAAGTCGTATGATTTAAAATTTCCAACAATATCTATAAGAAACACTACTTTGCGAAATTGCATAGATAAAGCATCAGCTTTGGAGATTTTGTGACTTTTTGTTCGTATTTTTAAATGTACAGCAAGTATAGGAAAAGAAAACAAGCTCTGATAAAACATTACTTAAGAAATGGCAACTTGCTATCAATAACAATTGGCATTTACAATTTAAAAGGCCAAACAGAAATGAATGTCAATAAAAAAAAAAAGATTCTTACTTGAAAGCATGTGTATATAAGTACACTGAAGAGGTGTCCTTAATATACCATTTCATAATTCATTTGAAATGTTTGTTAGTAGCCCCTTTTTATCTTTGGCTTTCAAAACACATCCTCACCACTCATAATACCCAACATTTGAAACAGATCCCTCATGATTGTTATTTGTTGTTCACTTAAATGTGCCTATTTTTGATGACTTTTAAAGTCCCCAAAGCTGTTTTGTCCAGGCTGACTTTTCCCTCTATCTCTACATTGCAGAAGTTATTGAAAGTGATTTCACTTGCAAGATAAGACATTTGTTGACACATGTAAATGGCTTATTTTCAACCAAGAGATTGACTCACATTTCAACAACTGCAAGATGGGGTATCATGCCAAAATTTGTTCTGTTTTTCAGATTATAAACTAAAGTCTAAAATTTGTGCTGCACAAGCATTCATCTTACTCAGTCTAACATATTTGCATCCATATTTATTTTCTTTATAAGTACTGAATGACTAAAATGTGTTTTCTATGTGCTTACATAAATATAGTAGCAATGAGACACTGATAATAATAACAGTAGAAACATGTATTGATTCCTTACTAAGGGCCAAGTTCTAATCAAAATGCTTTATGGGTATCATTGTACAAAACACTTACATAACCTTATGCGGAAGATACATTTAGTCCTGTGTTACAGAAAGGGGTATAGACAAGAGACACAGAGAGGTTAAAGAATGTACTCCTGATTACAAAGCCAGGAAGTTCTGGAGCTGAAATTTGGACCCATGCATGCTCTCCCCAGTATCAACCCTCTAATGAATAGAGTCTATTGAGGTTTTATAGTAGTTGAAATTCATAAATGCAGAAGTTTTGAGAAGAGTTCCTATCTCTATTTAATTTTCTGAATTTAAAATAACCTACAAATTTTTCTTCCTGTCATTATATCAAGAAAATAATCACATAAGCCAAGAGTATATATATCACAATATACTGTTAAGTTGTAAAAACAAGTTATATTCTAGTGTATATAGTTTGGAATAATATAATCAGTACCAAAATTTAATATGCTCAGGTGGTAGCATTATTTGGAAAGGTCATGTTTGATATGAAATCTCTATTTTTTTAAAAAATGAATTAATTTTGAAGTAAACTATAAAATTTTCAAAAATTTTATGTAAGTAGTCCTGGTTTTGCAATATAATATAACAAGTACTGTTAGTTTTGATTATCCACACATGATAGCCTAGCGTGTGTGAAGTGATATTTTATAATTAGTTCATGGTAAGTTATTTAAAAAATACATAGATCAAAAGCATAATGTATAGAATTGTTGACTCACTGTATTGTACACCTGAAACTAATAGACCACTGAACCTTAATATGGGAATTAAAAAAATAAAAAGCATAGAATAAATTTAAAAAAGAGTACATTTATTAATCCAAACAAATAAGAGCATAACTACTATAACAACCCAAATCTGAGTCCTTGGGACCATTAAAAAAAAAAGACATATTTAATCACAAGTATAGATAGGGGCACCTGGATGGCTCAGTTGGTTAAGCATCACACTCTTAGTTTTTAATAACCACATTTTTAATAACCACATTTGGTTCTTTTAAAATAAAATCTGTATAAAATCTTTGACTCCTAAATGTGTATTTGCAGATCAGATTTCTCTCATATCCTTCCCATCTTTATTCATTTTCTATTGCTACATAAAAATATTACCCAGAAGCTAGTGTGTTAAGATGAAACACGTATCATCTCATGGTTTCTGTGGATTAGGAATCTTGACATGGCTTAGCTGGGTTTCTGGCTCTGGGTCACTCACAAGGCTGCAGTCAAGATTTTGGCTGGGGCAGCCATCATCTCAGGGTTCATTTGAGACAAAGTCTGTTTCCAAGCTCACTCAACAGTAGTTGGCAATATTCAATTCCTTAAAAGTTGTTGGACTAAGTTTTCCTCTGGCTGTTGGCCAGGGGCCACCCTCAGTTTCTCGCCACGTGCACTTTTCAATAGGGCATCTGGCTTCATCAGTTGAGTAGTGAGGGAGTGCCAGTAAAATGGAAATCAGTATTTTGTAATTGAATCTCAGAAGTGACCTCTCATCACTTTTGCCTTATTACCCATTTCATTAGGTCCATCCCACACTCAAAGGAAGAGGATCACACAAGGTCATGACTAACAAGAGGCAGGGATTATTACAGGCCTACAACAGTAATATATCAAATTAACATGCCTATGATATAGGCATCTCACACTTAAAGTATCCAAAATGGATCATGGCTTCTTAACTTCCCGAACTTGGTATTCCTCTAGCAGTCTTCTCCTTTAATGATAGTACAGTATACCTCTACTTTCTGGTCAGACCTAGGATTGATCTTTGAATTCATTGTAACTCACGGACACACCCAACATATTTGTGAATCCTTTTGGTATTATTTTCCAAATTGTCCATCAATTCGGATGATATTGCAACATTGCTTTGTTCAAATGTAGTCTAAACCAGTATCAGTGCTTGTCTGAACTACTGCATTAGCCCATTAGCCTCCAACCTAATGAGTATCCTTTTTTTCCTATTTTTGTTCCATAATGGTCCATTCTTCATATGGTAGTCAAGATAAGCTTTTAAATAATGTATATTATATTATTAGTGCCAGTATTAGTTCCCCATGGTCACATCAAGAAAATTCTCACTGGGTTTCCTGAGTGGCTCAGTCAGTTAAGCATCTGACATAGGCTCAGGTCATGGACTCGTGGTTCGAGATTTCGAGCCCCATGTCGAACTCTGTGCTGACATCACAGAGCCTGGAGCCTGCTTCAGATTCTGTGTTTCCCTCTCTCTCTGCTCCTCTCCCATTTGTGCTCTATCTCTGTCTCTCAAAAATAAGTAAGCATTAAAAATTTTTTTTTAATTGTTGGAGAGGCACAAAGCTTTCCAGATAAGTAAAAGCTGAAGCAGTTCATCATCACTAAGCAAGCCTTTTAAAAATAAATGTTAAATGACTGATTACACATTAAGCTAGTTTGAAGGTTAAAAAATGTATTAAAACAAGTATAACTACAATAATTAGTTAAGGAGTACACAAAATAAGAAAATATAAAATGTAGCATCAAAAACAAAATGGGAGTAAAAATGTAGAGTTTTAGAATGTATTCAAACTTAAGTTTTTATCAACATAACCATAGACTTTTATTAACATAGATTGTTTTATGTAAGCCTCATGATGACCACAAAGCAACAGCCTACACTAGATACACAGAAGTGAGAAAAGTATGTAAACATGACAGTAAGGGAAACATTGAACCCCAGAGAAAAGAGCAAGGAGAAAATAGAGGAAAACTAAAAAAAAAAAAAAAAAGAAAAAGAAAAAAAGAAACAACTAGAAAACAATTAACAAAATGGTTTTAAGTATGTACCTATCAATAATTGATTACAGTGTAAATGGACTAAATTTTCTAAACAAATGACATAGAGTGGCCGAATGGATAAAAAAGCAAGACCCAGCTATATGCCTTCTATAAAGTGACTCACTTTAAATGTAAGGATACACAGACTGAAATGAAGGAATGGAAAAAGATGTTGGATGAAAATGGAAACCAAGAGAAAGCTAAAGTAGCTAATGTTATATCAGACAAAATAGACTTTAAAGTAAACCCTGTAATAAGAAACAAAGAAGGGCATGATATAGCAATAAAAGGGTCAATCCAATAAGAGGGTATAACATTTATAAATACTTAAATACTTCACAAAGAATACCTAAATACATAAAGCAAATATTAACAGACCTAAATGGAGAGATAGACAGAAATACAGTAATAGTAGAGGACTTTAATACCCCATTACATCAATGGATAGACCATACAGGCAGAAAATCAATTTAGAAACATTGGCTTTAAAAACCTCATTAGATCATATAGACTTGACACATACATACAGAAAATTTATACAAGAGCAGCAGAATACACATTCTTCTCAAGGGAACCTGGAATATTCTCTAGGGCAGATCATATGATAGGCTATAAAATAAGTCTTAATAAATTTAAGAAGATTGCAATTATAGCACGTATGTTTTACAATCACAATGGTATGAGACTGGAAATCAATTATAAGAAGAAAACGGGAAAAGTCCCAAATATATGGAGATTAAATAACATGCCATTGAACAACCGTTGAGTCCTCAATGAAAGAAAAAAAATAAATAAATGCCTTGGGAAAAATGAAAATAGAAATGCAACATACCAAAATTTATGGGGTGAAGCAAAAGCAGTTCTAAGAGGGAAATTCCTAAAGATTTAGGTGTATCTAAAGAAAAAATGAAAATCTCAGTCTAACTTTATACCTCAGTGAACTAAAAAAAGAACAAAGCCCAAAGTTAGTAGAATGAAGGAATCAAGAAAGACGAAAGGGGACATAAATGAAGTAGAATCTAAAAAGACGATAGAAAAGATCAATGAAACTAAGAGCTGGTTCTTTGAAAAGATAAACAAAATTAACAAACCTTTAGCTAACCTCACCAAAAAAGAAGAAAGTCTCAAATATGTAAAATCTAAATGAAAGAGGAGTAGTTACAACTCATACTACAGAAATACAAAGGATCATAAGAGACTATGAACAATTATACCTCAACAAATTGTACAACATAGAAGTGGAAAAATTCCTAGGAACATAAAACCTTCCAGTCAATAATGATGAAGAAAATCTGAATACACCAATAGACAGGAAGAAGTAAACCTGTCACTATTTGCAGATGGCATAATTTTAGATATGCAAAATGCTAGAGTCCAGCAAAAAACTGTCAAAACTAATAAATGAATTCACTAGTTTCAAGATACAAAATCGGTGTACATGGATTTGTGGCAATTCTATAGACTAACAATGAATTATCAGAGGTATTTAGAAAGCAATTCCATTTACAATTGCATTTTAAAAATCTGTAAATAAATTTAACCAAGAAGGTGAAAGATCTGCATAATTAAAACTGTAAGACCCTGATGAAAGAAATCGAAGAAAATGCAAATAAATGGAAAGATATACCATGTTCCTGGATTGGAAGAATTAATATTATTTTTTTTAATGTTTATTTGAGAGAGACAGACAGACACAGCGAGCAGGGAAGGGGCAGAAAGAGAGGGGGACATAGAGTCCAAAGCAGGCTTCATGCTTTGAGCTGTCAGCACAGAGATTGATGTGGAGTTTGAACCCATGAACAGTGAGATCATGACCTGAGCTGAACTCAGACACTTAACCAACTGAGCCACCCAGGTGCCCCAGAAGAATTAATATTCTTAAAATATCCATATTACCCAAAGCAATCTACACATTCAATGCAATCCTATTGAATCAAAATTCCAATGGCTCCTGTTTTGATACTTGTGAAGTTTGGTACTTTAAAATACCATGTGGAATTGATTATGTAAGTATTAAAAAACAGAGAGGTGGGTTTCCATTCATTATTTAACTGAAGTCACTTATCTCTATATTTTTATGTAAGAATTCTCTACAAAGTTCTCATTCAGTCCATGATAAGTATTAATTTCATATTAGGGAAATACTCTTCTCTAATTGTTCTAGAAATGTGACTCATTCAGAAAGGCGTTGTCATTATTTAAACTCATTTATGTCAGTTACTTAATACCTTCATGTGTCTGTCAATATGTTAAAATCTGCATTTCTAAAAAAAAAAGATAAAATAAAAAAATAAAATCTCCATTTCTAATGAAAAAGCAGTATGCATCACTCAGGATGTGAACCTGTATTAACAGATTACATGAAATATTATCTTCTAGTTATAAGAATTAATTGCCCCAGATATTCTCCAATAAATTCTCTTAAAAAGTGGTATGCTTGGGTTAAAACATTTTTTACTTTTTAAAAAAATTTTTTTAATGTTTATTTTTGAGAGAGAGAAAGAGAGAGAGAGAGAGAAAGACAGGGTGCAAGCAAGGGTGTGGCAGAGAGAGAGGGAGACGCAGAATCTGAAGCAGGCTCCAGGCTCCAAGCTGTCAGCACAGAGCCCGATGACGGGCTCGAACCCATGAACCGAGAGGTCATGGCCTGAGCCGAAGTCAGATGCTTAACCGACTGAGCCACCCAGGTGCCCCAGCATTTTTTACTTTTAAGTTGTCTCTTGCTTGGTTATAAATTGGGTGCTTTTATATTCTCCATCATGAGTATAAAGGGATGCCATTATATATTTCCATTACCCAAGATTTTTTTATTGTGTTTTTTTTAAAGAGGATTTTTGGGGGCACCTGGGTGGCTCTATTGGTTGAACGTCCAACTCTTGATTTTTGCTCAGGTCATGATCTCATGGTCATGAGATTGAGCCCCATGTCTAGCTCCTTGCTGGGCATGGAGCCTGCTTGAAATTCTCTCTCTCCTTATGCCCCTCCCCTGCTTGCTCATGTGCCTGCATGCATGTGTTCTCTCAAAAAAAAAGAATTTTTTTATTTTATTTTAGAGAGAGCATGAGCAGGGGAGAGGGACAGAGAGAGAGAGAAAGAGAATCTCAAGTAGGCTTCATGCTCAGCGTGAGGTGAGCCCACAACCCTGTGATCATGAACTGAAGCGAAATCAAGGGCCAGACACTCAACCAACCGAGCTACTCAGGCATTCCTATTATCCAAGATTTTTAAGAAAGCATTTTGTAATATTCATTTACTAATATTTGATAATACCTATGACTTTAAAATTAGTAAAGGCAGAAACAAGAGGCACCAGTGGAAAAGATTAAAAGGTGTCAGGATTATGGTGAACATGAAGTAGAATCGTTGCAAGGGACTCCTGTTGGCAGAGTGTCCTGGTGTTGGATCTGGCTTGATGCTTGGAAACACAGTTCTGAAATACATAGTTCTCAGTGCTGATGTTATGCTGAAGGACCTACTCAGAAAGAGCTTTCTTTTCTTACTGCCTAGCTGTGCCCTTGAGCTAAGCACTAGAAATTTCTAAGGGGCAATGTCAAATAGTAGAGTAGGCAGTATTGGGAGTACACATGTAGGTTCACATTTTAGGTTTATGAATGTAGATGTATCATGTAATTTATATAATAGCACATTTCTAGATTTGCTTTATCTTCAGGAAACATGAAAAGATCCTTGAAATTTTAACTAGTTTGGAGGGAAACTTTGTAAACAGATCAAAATCAAATTTGATAAAATATTCAACTGATACATATGAAAATATTCAACTGCAAAACATGATTAAGATTTCTCTTTAATAAATGTCATTAGGACATACTCTTTGGTAAGCTGTGGCCAACATATATGGATGTGATTTCACAGTCCTAGGAAAGCTCATTACTATTTGCCAGGTCTCTATAGCATTAGTTTTACTTAGGATGTGCACCTGAAGAGCAAGCATATCAAGCAGGAAGAGAAAATGTGGTGCTTTCTTAAGTGATATAACTAATACATTTTAAAATTATTTAAGGTTTCTGTTTAGAGATGTTTTGCCCAATATAGTAGCCATTTGCCACATGTGGTGATTAAACACTTGAAATGTGGTTAGTCTAAACTGAAATGTGTGTGAAAAAGAGACAGCTTTAAGGACTTAATATGAAGAATAAGTACAATATTTTATTATATTTTTAACATTGGTTACATGTCAAAATGGTAATAATTGGAATACATTGCATTAAATACTTATATTTTTAAAATTGATTTCACTCATTTCTTTTTCCTATCTGTGACTCTGAGAACTTTTAAAAACTGCATATGTAGCTCAGATTTGTGGCTTGTGTGATAATTGTGATAGACAATGTTGTTCCATTTTTTTCTAATTAATGAGATACTTCCCCCCATTCTTTCTTGGTATGAAATTTTAATATAAGTTCATGATAAAACTACACAAGTAAAAAATATATATACTTAAAATATATGATAAAATAATAAAATACTAGAGTTAGCATTTCAGAATTTCTTATTGAATTTTATTCTTTAGTCATGATGTGGAAGAGAATTATCCCAAAGGATATGTACAAATTCATCCCCTAGCCAAAAGTGAGAGAGAAGATACTGATAGATCCTGCCCTCCAGCCTATTCTAGTCAGAAAACTCTATGTCGCCAATTAACAATATTTCTCTTGTGGATCATAGGATATTATTTGCTATATTAGAAGCCTTCTGGAAAAGTAAATTTCATAGGGAAGATTTGCAAGACATTAACTATCAACTTTGGGTTTTTTTTTTAAGGACATGTGAAAGCTCATTTACTCTAATTACTCTATAGCTTCAAAACAAGCTTCGTATGCAACCCACATAATCTAAATCCAACAAGTCTACTGAAAAGGATAGGTAAAACGACAACAGGTTCTGGGAAGGGTTTTGTAGTTTGACCGATGAATTGGCAGTTGAAATTGTTAGTTTTACAAAATGAATCCTTGAAACCAGAACAGCAGTGTAATTGACAAGCCACATGTCACCATTTTTCCCTAGAGGAAAAACATCATTTCCATAAAAAAAGAAGAGCCTATAAAAATATAAGAAAGTAATGAGAAGATGTAGAATAAAATTAAATTGACAAGTATTTTTGGTAATATATTTGGTACTGAGTGATAATTAGGCATGAAAGATAAATTGCTCACAAATGGTACATTGGGACAGGAATAGTGTGGTGTACACTAAAGTACCTCTAAAACCAAACCCAAGGCTCAGCATTCTGTGGAAGATCAAAAATGAATCAGTGACTAGTATTTTATATATATATATACACACACACACACACACACACTATCAACAGACAAGGTGAGAAATAGAGAAGACAGAGAAAGAGGATGTAATTCTAATAATGTTTCTTTAAAAATGACCAAACTTATTCTTCACACCTTTTAGTATTTCAATCATGAATTCCCCTGCCCTTCCCTTGCTTTCTTAAACCAGTTTTATTTTTAAAGCAGCTTGGGCCGAGTAGAATATTTTTATAAAATGGCCCTCTGCACGATTTCTAAGAATCATAGGTCAAATTAGTCAGACTGCTGTTCCAACACTGATAATTAGATCCACCCCCTACCAAAATCTGCAGTTAATTGGTAGAATTTCAAGCTTTGTAGGTTTCACTTGTTAAAAGCATCATATAGAGAAAGTACAAAGGCTGTCCTAAGTAAATGACTTTTAAATTAACTTTTAAAGCCTTTTTACTCAGAAAGAGTCATGGCCAGCTTAATGTATGTGTTAAAATGGATTGCTTGTTGTGTTCATCATTATTATGTTACACATTCCCTTGGAAACTACAGATGATAAAGGGACTCTTTATACCAAGTATTGTATAAGCTATGCTGAATTTTGAAAGAGCTTACTGATATTTTAGGATAAATGTGTATGAGAAATATATGTGAATAGATTTAGGAAGTGTCTCCTTTCTCCAGTCCCTTATTCACCATTTGCTCTTTGAGATCATGTTTGGGCTATGCAATGCATGGTCATTTTAGTCTACAGAATAGAACATCAGGAGTTCAGAGACATAGGTTTTTGTTCTGATTGCCATCATTTTGCTATGTATGGTAAGGAGAGAAAGGGGAGAGAGAGATTAGATCAAACAAAGAGGTACTTAATAATAAAGACCTTTCAGAAATGTGTATGGAATTTTTTTAATTAAATCTGTGGATTAATCAAAAAAAGTGGGAGCAGAAATGAGTTAAGTGAGGCAAGTAGAGAAAAGTGGCTGAGTTTTTGGATTTTAGGAGTTACTTAAACCTTTCACTACTCAAATATGTCATCTGTACAGTGTGGATAATATCACCTACATCTTGGCATTGTTAGAAGAATTAAAGGACATAATATATTTAATACACTTAACAGAGTACCTGGCATGCTCAGGTAAATGCTCAGTTTGTTGTTAGAGAAGCTGCTGGTAGGAACAGCTAAATTTATAGTAAGGTAACATGGATATGGACTGTCAAGATCAAACAGCATGATTTCAGATTCAGTTTTTTTGCGCATATGGCTTTGTGCATTGAGTGCCCATTTTAGTCAAAAATATGTTTTTTGCAGAGAGATAATTTCTAGAGGTGATTAAAAGTTTGATTATAACTACTCTTGGTTTCATAATTTAAAAACATTTTCACAAAGTCTGTGATTAATTTTTCCCATTTAAAAATTTTATTCTTAATAATGTGCCGCATTAAATATGATTAGAATTTCATAAGGCATCTTGGGAGTTACACTTTTACTTATTAAACTATGCAGAAAAAGTTAAATTTCATAGCTGGTCAAGAACTTAGAGCAAAATGAAAAGATAGTGAAACATAGTTTATGGTCCTTAAAAGACCTTTTAATGTGGTTAGTTGTTTTCTAATGAATGCAAGTAAGAAATTGAATGTCCACCTGTGAACAGAACCTAAATTAGCAATTTAGAAATGAAACAGTGACATAAAATTGAATGAAACTCTTACCTTCGCCACCTTTCACAGGGCCATTTGTTGATTAAATTATCTCCTGTGCTTACTACTTGTCTTACTACATCAGTCACCTGTGAATTTAAATTAGAGGCATTTTGAAAATATAATTAGTAAGTTATCACTTGTATCTACTGAGTAGTAAATTTATATTTTTATAGTACCTCAGCTATAGTGTGAACCTTTGAATAATTCATTTCTCTCATGAAATAGGCAAATTACAATTATCCAACAACTTGTAATTCTGGATAATGATTCTTTAAAGGATGAAGAACAATAGTTAAGCTGTACCTTTGGTCATGCATGGCAGTACATAATTACTGTCTGTGGTTCTTCAAGATCAACTTCATCTCTAATATGTAATTCAAACATCTGTTGAGCTGTACAGTAAAAAACATGGGTAATCCAAATGGTTCATTTTTCAAGCAGATGCCGTTTTTTTTATAAAGTGTTTTTAAAACAACTTGGAAATGAGACTTAGTATTCTACAGTTTGGTGATGATAATGGTAGTGTTGGTTTTTTTTCCTCCTCCTCTCCGTCTTCTTTCCATCCCTAGATTTTCTGATTCAGTAGGTATGAGATGAGGTCTTACAAGTAGACGGGTGAGGTTCATGCTGCTAGTCCAGGTACCACACTTTGAGAATCATTGCTCTGGTAAATGCCTCTGTCTCCTTATATGTCCCCCTGTCTATCTCTTTAATGGTAATATGCCCAAAGGTATAATATTACTGCTCTTTGTTCCACTGTATACCAATCTTTGTGAATTCCAAAAATCACCAGCCCTGATCTCTCCTTTGAGTGTTAGTTCAGTCTAACAACTGCTACAGTGCATCTCCCCTTGGAGATCCCTTAGGCTTCTCAAATTTAACATGGCCACATGACATAAGTCAAATTTCACTTGATTATTTCAATCGGAAATCCTCAAAATTTCCTGAGGAGCTTAACTGTATTGTGGTTTAATCAGTTTGGGCTTCTATAAGAAAATACCATAGCCTGTGTGGTTTAAACAAGAGACACTTGTTTCTCACAGTTCTGGAGGTAAGAAATCCCAAATCAGTGCCAGCAGATTGATTGTCTGAAGACTCTTCTTTCTGTCTTGGAGATGGTTTCCTTGCTGTGTCCTCATGTCAGAAAGAGAGTAGACTTTCTAACCCTCTCTTTTGCACTTAATCCCATCATGATAGCCCCAATCTATGAGTTCACTTAAATTTAATTGCCTCCCAAAGGTCTCACCCCTAATAACCATCACATTGGAGATTAGGGCTTCAACATAGAAATTTTGAGAGACACAAACACTCAGTCCATAACATATGGTCTTGAATGATCTCACCACAAATTAATTATAGTTGCAAGGGAAAAGTGACAACTAGTATAGTAAATACACATTGGAGAAATTGAGCAACATCTTGACTGGAAGTGGTCAAAAATACCATTACTAAGAAGGGCAAAGGAACATTATGTGCTTGCAGATGAGAAGCCCTGAGAGCACATAACTCCCTCATTGTTCTTTGAATATGGCTCACACCCATGACCTAGCATATAAGGTCACATAACTTTTTTTCAAATATATTTTTTAAATGTTTATTTTTGAGAGACAGAGAGAGAACAAAAACAGAGGAGGGGCAAGAGAAGGAGGCAGAGGATCCAAAGCAGGTCCAAACCAGGCTCCACCATGCTGACAGCAGAGAGCCCGATGTGGGTTAGGGCTCAAACTTAGGAAATGAAAGACCATGACGGGAAATGGTGAGCAGAGCTGAAGTCGATCACTTAAACCAACTGAGCACCCAGGCGCCTCTCATACCTAATTTTTTTTTTTCCCTACTTCGCATCTCCTAGTTGACTTTGCTACTTTTCTAATTTAGTTGAATCAGCTTCTCTGCAGATACCGCTTTCATGGATGGGTTAGCAGCTCTGTCCTGTCTTAGGGCTATCCTAGATCTTATCAGAGTGTGTTACAATTTTTCTGCCCTTTCTCCCTGGCTTGACTGCGAGTTCCTGAAGGGTGGAAACTGTCTTATTCATATTTGTTTCCCACTTCCTAGAACAGTATTTTTTAAGAAGTAGCTTCTTATTGAGTGTATTGAATAAACGAATGGATGAGAAAAATTTTAAATGCCATACATCACTGATCAAATCTCCACTTTCATTTGGTTGGTAGAACACGGATTCTAGAAATATACAGGAATGTTTAGTTTTATGTTTGATACTCACTCCTGGAGAAAGACAATGGACTCCATTCCATGGTCTTCATCTTAATTAGCATTTTAAAACCACTATTTGTGGGGACATTTTCTGCTTTACTGTTTAAGGTCGCTTAACAGAATTTTGTGAAATGTAGTTTACTTTTTTGTGAAATATTTTTATGTGAATGTTTTAAGTATCAATTATTTACTAATTCATTATGTTTAAATAACAGGTATAAAGACATATACTTGTGATTTTTTATTTTTATATTGATGGATATAAAGAGACAACGACTAAAAGAATATAATACGATTTTATTTCTAGGTTGTGGAAGTCTTCTCTTTCATTTTCTAACTTTTCCACAATTAATGGAAATTAACTTTATATGAAGAAATAATACAGGATTTTTAATAGGCAAGGTTTAGCAATAATATGATTTTCTAAAGAACTCCCATGCTTTCTATTTTTCTTTGAAAGGGAAAATTTTTTCTATTCTTTTCAGACTAACTATCCTACCTATAAAGTAAATTGATTGACAATCCAGATTCAGATGTAAAGTGGCAGTAAAGTGAATTCATTTGCAGAATCCTTAGGAAGAATGTCCTAACCACTCTTACTAGAGATGATTCTAGAATACTAGGAGATAGTAGGAGGCTGCCCTTCCAGTATCCTTGTGTGTTTGCAGACATTAAAGAAAAAACAATATGTTTACAGATGCTAATTACCCCCAAAACAGCAGCACATCCCTTTGATTTTTATACGTAAATACTGATACATCAGGAGGGACAAAGTGTTGACCTCTTTTTTTTTTTTTTTGGCTTTTATAACTTTCCAGACATCATTTATGATTTAATTTTAAATGTTAGTCTGTAGTTGAATTTTTTTTTCATTCTCGCATGCATTTGCCCTTGATCCACACTTCTCTGTCTTGACTTAGTGGCACAGGACTGTTAATGAGTCAAGACCTTGTTAGTTATCAACAACTGACTAATAGCCAAAATATTATAAATTTCCTATTTGGCTTAGCATGGAGGTTATTGTTCATGTAGCCATACATTCTGCAATCTCAGAATTTCAGACTATCTTATTCTTTATATAATTAAATACTGCTTTTCTTTTAATTGTGCTACTTGACAGTGCTATTCAGTGAATAATCTAGGATCACGATTCACCTTCTTGCAGTGAGGTACAGAGTTTTCACTTATATTTGGTGCTTGCTATCATAAGTAGCCAAAATCTGCTGGACCTTCCCCTTTTCAGTGGAGAGGAGTAAGAAACCTGTTTCATACACAGTATCAGCATCCGGAAGAGTGAAGTCTTAGTGGGTATTAATTTTCTTCACTTCTTCCACTTTCCTCACCTTCGCTTCCTTTGCTTCCTTAGAGTTTTAGAACAAATTACTTACTTGGCTACCAGTGTTCCAAAATACATTTTTTTCCTGAACACATCAAAGCACTAATAATATGCATTTTTAAAGTCACATTTACCATATCTTGGTGGTAATTGGAGACTGCATGAGATTAGTCACATGCACCTTTCCCCTGGAGCCTGTGATGATTAGGAGCAGAATCTTGACTGTGCCTCCATCAGTAAGTGCTGAGAAGAAAGCATATTCAGCTGCTGCACGATGCGTTGCTGCATTTCACGTTTTGTAGAGTTGCCCAGTGACATCTCAGCACAGTAAATCTCAGTGCGAGGGTCTCGCCATTTTTCATAGTAACAGACAAAAATAGACAGTTTTCCATTTTTATTGAACAAATTTGAATTCATAGAGGGCATCAAATAGTGCACACTGTCTAGTTTATGTGCCCGTATATGCTGGCAGTGTGGACGAGCCAACCATCCTGGGAAGACTAATCAAAGGATCTTGTGTAATATTTTGGAAATGGGATTACGTCTGTGTCTCTTTATCTTGTTTTAGTGTGATACCTCTGATTGCCTCGTGTAATGTGTCAAGAAGGACGTCTCTGGCTCCTTGTCTCATTAAAGTTTCTCAGATTTTTAAACAGGGAAGGCAAACCTCACTGGTGGCTGTTTTAACCTCTCCATTTAACCAGTGAGGCCGAGTACTGTTAGCACTTCAGACTTTTCTGGACTTACAATGTTGAATTTGATGTTTCTAATAATAAGATTTAGGAGAGATGGCCCTAAGGATATGCAGTCTTCCATTCCTCTAGATCAATGGCTCTCAAACTTGGTAAAAATTCAAAAATCCCAGACCCCATCTTAATCCAGTGTAGGCAATTCTGCTATACACTACAGGTTAAGAACCACTGCTATAGACATTCAGACAGAAAAGATCTATTATTTACCCAAGCTAGAAGCTCAGAGGGCATGAATCCTCCAATTGGCTCACCGTCCTTGACCCCCCGCCACTGTGGTAAAGCTCTACTGAACTCCCTTAGGCTTAAAGGCTTTACTGGAGGGAGACTTTACAAGAAACCACCCTCCCCTGTTTTCTGCACTCCCCAAATCCATAAATCTCTCAGAACGATACTTCCCAAAACTCTGATGCTAAAGTAGATTGAGGGTAGCTTGAGGTAAACTTACTTAATCTTTGAAGTTTCAATATTTACACATTTACATGCAGAAATATTAATATGTTTAGTTTTAGTTTAGTCCTGCTTCCTCAGGACCTGCTAGAGCTTTTTTGAAATATTTGATACAGGTATTGTATTGATTTCCAAAATCCTGAAAGTCTGCTTTTTGAAAAATATTTTGGTCCCAGAGATTTCAGATGAGAATTATGAACAATGTGCCTTATAATATTGTGCTCCTTCTGAAAAGCTGGCTTGTTTTGATCCTGTGGGTGCTGCACTTTATTTGATTGGCCTTGCTTTCGTCTAAGTGTGGGTGCTGGAGAGCTCTAAGCTGAGCCTTTCATCTCCCTTGATCAAGAGCCCTGTAATGCTATTGTACGGGTATTGCTCACTCTCTCATTTTTCCTTTGTCTTGATATAATTATCTATTTTATCATCACCTTCATCATCATTGTTACTATCAATTACAATTATTTTTCTGAATGCATTTTGTAACCTGACATTTTAGGATTAGTTTGAATGTGTATAAATTAGTTATCTCTTCCATAGTTGGAGAGATAGACTGATAAAATAGAAAAATATTCTAATTACTGATCCTGGGGCATTACTGGGGGTGGATTTGACATAAGTGTCCTCATTGCCTCTCTGTTTCTCCTCATAATAAAATAACCTTTAGTTCTGAGGGTAACTTTCCTGGTGAAATAGTGAGCGTTCATTCCCTGCTAGGTCAGATTCCTAATAGGAGGCAGACCAGGTACTAGCAATTTCACACTTTACTGCCCTGAATAAAAGTCTCCAAGAGCATCTCTCTCCCCAAAACACTTAAATCTCTCCAGTCTGGAGAATTCCATACTTTTAAGTTGTGATTCTGCTTCTAAAAGTTATTTCTGCCGTGGTGAGTGGTTGGTTGGAAAGTGAAGCACCCTCAACAGCAATGCCAGCTCTTTGGCGGGGTGGGGGGGAATAGGAAAATTCCAAAGAGAAACTTTATATACATAGTATTGCTTTCCTGCCCCAGTTCACTGGCTCAGAGCATGAGAAAGAAGACAAGTGACAAATCACTAAGTTTCCCTCAGGTCTTGAATTACCAGCCTGGATAGCAAACAGTTCTGATTGCATATTTCAGCAGTAACTGTGCTTTCCTTAAAAAAAAAAAAAAAGAGAGAGAGAGAGAGAGAGTAATAGACTTTATTTTTTAGAGCAATATTGGGTTTGCAGACAAATTGGACAGCAGAGAGTAAGTGCGAGTAAGTGCAGCGAGTTCTTATTTATTCCCTCTCCATCCACCCCACAGTTTCTCCTCTTAACATCTTGCATTAGTGTGGTACATTTCTCTCAGCTTATGAACCCATATTGATACATTATTAACTAAAGCCCACAGTTTACATTAGGGCTCGCTTTTTGTGTTATATAGTTCTGTGGGTTTTTTACAAATGTATGATGTCATGTATCCCCCATCACATTATCGTACAGAATAGTTTCATTGCCCGAAAACCCCCCAATGTGCTCCGCCCTGTTCAACCACGCCCCCTCAACTTCTGGCAGCCACCCATCTTTTATGGTCTGTATAGTTTTGCCTTTGTGAAGATGTCATATAGTTGGAATCATATTATGTTCTTTTTCAGACAGGCTCTTTCACTTTACCCATTGAAATTTCTCCCATATCTTTTCATAGCTTGACAGCTCATTTGTTTTTATCACTAAATAATACTCCATTGTAAGGATGTACCATGGTTTATTTATCCAATCGCTTATTGAAGGACATCTTGGTTGCTTCCAGCTTTTACAAATTATGAATAAAGCTGCTCTAGACGTTTGTGTGCAGGATTTTCTATGGACATACATTTTTCAATTCATTTGGGCAAATGCTTAGGAGTGTGATTGCTGGATTGTATGGTAAGATTGTGTTTGGCTTTGGAAGAGTATGCCAAATTGTCTTCCAAAGTGGCTGTACCATTTTGCATGCCAGTCAGCAATGAATGAGGGTTATTACTGTTTCACATACTCACTAGCATTTGGTCACTTGAAAAGGTATGCCATGCTTTACTTTAACACTTAAATTGTTTTTTTTTTTTTAACGTTTATTAATTCTTGAGAGGCAGAGAGGGACATAGCATGAGCGGGGGAGGGACAGAGAGACACACAGAATCCGAAGCTGACTCTGAGCTGTCAGCACAGAGCCCGATGTGGGGCTCAAACTCACAAACCATGAGATCATGACCTGAGCCGAAGTCAGATGCTTAACTGACTGAGCCACCCAGGCGCCCCACTTTTAACACTTAAAAAATAGCAAATTTGTGTTTACAGCATATGTTTCTTTTCTTTGGTAATAAGCATCCCCCATGTTCTATAAAATCTTTGTCCTTCTTTGTCTACCTACCTTAGACCCCTCCAGAGTTCACAGTTCTCTTTTTCCTAAACAAGTCTGTGGAAAGTCATGCTTTTCTTGCTACTTCACTCTACTCCCACCTTCAGTTTACATTTTTGTTTTTGCCTATCTAGTAGCAAACCCAAGCCTGTGTTCCTTTACCTCATGACTCGGAAAAGTTGCTTTAAGGTCTCAGTGAGTCCTGCCCTGTGTCCATTTTCCTAAATGAGCCTCCTCTATTAGGCTTCTTCAGTAATGCTTTTCAAATTCTCTGCTGCCTATTTTTTAAATTAGTATTGAGAATTTCAAACATACATAAATATATAAAGAAAGATATAATGAACCAGTATACCTATTACACACTTCATCAGTCACAAGAATCACCAGCAAATGGCCAGTCCCGCTCCATCCTCTTTCCTTGCTTACTTTTCCCACTGCCGTATCATTTCGTAGCAAATCCCGGACATCATCCTACGAGTTCACACATAGATAAAAGAATATATATATTTTCTCTTTCCAACATTAACATTAAATGATGATCAGACCTAAGGTAAAAATAGTAATTTCTTTCTATAATCATATATCCACAATTTTGAATTTTAAGGTAGGATCCGGTAAGGTTCCCTGCCTTGTGATTGGTTGATTCATATTTTGTCCCTTTTAATATACAGAATCCCTCTGCATCTTTTTGCCCCCTTGCAATTTATTCGTTGAATAATCAAGTGGTTTTTCCTGTAGTTTCCTAGAATGTCATTTTTAGTGTTTACATTCCTGAGATGTAGTTTAACATATTTCTCTGTACTTTATATTTGCTGTAAGTCAGAAGGACTTTATGTGAATTTGATTTATTTTGACATGACTACCATAACCTAATTTTTTTTTGTTAATGCCAGTTCATTACAGGTTCTCTTCTAACCTGTCCCTAAAGATTATGCCAATTTATCAGTTGTGCTAATCCTGAAATGTTTAATGAAGTTTTAGATGAATTATGTAAAGACTTTCACAGTGTTGCACATCAGTTAATACCATAGCTGGACTAGAACCCTGGACATTTGAATCAAATTCCTTTTCCCTCTAAGCATTCTGTTAGCTTTGTGAAAGTGGCATGCCTCTTTATACATTTTAAATTTCCTGCAGCAGCAAACTGGGGAGTGCATTTGCAGAACATACTCTATGCTGTATAATGTAGTTCTAGTAAAAAAAAAATAAATAAGTTGCTTAAGTACTGTCACTACAGACTCATATAACTTGGTAGTTAAATTGTGTGGGCTCTTCATTTTGACATCTAAATAGGAATGCCGCTTCGGGTACTTGTTGTTTGATCTGGAAGAAGTTACTGAACCTGGTTTCTCTGCCAGATGGGATTTCTATCATTAATGACCTTAAGGAGTTGTTTTGATTATTCAATAAAGATAATGTGTTGAAAATGCCTAGTACAATGCCTAGGGTATAAGAGTAAATGAATCGTAATGTTGGATACTGTAGGAGAGGGGAGTATTCTTAGGAGAAAAGTGAGGCAGAGATAGGGTAGGGGAATCGGCCTGTTATTTCATAACTGGTATGCACGGTGTTTGTGTTTAACCTAAGAGCCTGGCTCTTGTATTAGAGCTGACCCGTAAGTATCTCTAATGTTATGAAGGCAGGGAGGTACTTAGGTCTAGGTGTGTGAAAGGAGCAGTTGGTGAATTGATTCTCAAGGTGATAGTAACAGTCACACTGTCAGTTGCACACAGCTGTAAAATCCTTTAGGCTACTCAAGGCTGCTTACTGCTTACCTTGGCCACAGATAGACTATGATTGATCCTGTTTTTGTTGTTTTTTTTTTTTTAATTACACACGCATCCACACACAACATGGAGAGTTGTTTCGTTGCCAAAACATATCAAATAAGTTCATTTTTGGTCTCTTGTACAACTGTTATATAATTGATATGTACACTAATTCTTAAGGCATAATTCTTTGTGGTGAAATTTCAGTAACGGAAATAATATCCACTTGTATTTGGTTGGGTAAAAATTACAGAAGCACTCCACAGAGAATTTTTTCCTTTGAACAACACTTATCAAGTGGTATCATAGCTGAAGTAAGCTTAATTGTTCTAAAAATTTCTTGAGGTTTTTTTTTTTTTTCACCCAAGTTCTCCAGAATGTGTATTACATCCATGTACTTACTTTCCTCTTCTCTTGGTACTTTCTTTAGTTTCAAGTGAGGTTATTTTAACTTTAGATTTCTATTCTATTTAATGACTATTTACTTTTCTTTGTTAATTAATGTATCTAAAATCTTACACTGAAAAATAATTTATCTCTAGCTTCTTAAATGTTGTATACATGATTAGCAAAAGCAAACGCTGTTGGCCTGCCAAGGCTAAGAGTTAAAATGTATGATGATAATGTTGGTGTAATTCGTGACATTTTATAAGTCATTCTGCCCTTTGAAATTAAGTGCAGAATCTATACATATAGATTGCATTAATGTTTTTATTGCCTTTTTTTATTTAAATAATTTATTTTCAAATTGGTTTCCATATAACACCCCGTGTTCATCCCAACAAGTGCCCTCTTTAATGCCTGTCACCCATTCTCCCCCCTCCCTCACCCCCAGTTCTTAGTTTGTTCTTAGTCTTTGAGAGTCTCTTATGTTTCATCTCCCTCTCTCTCTGTGTCTTTTTTTTCCTTTCCCCTCTTCCCTTCCCCCATGATTTTTGCTAAGTCTCTCAAAATCCACCTATGCGTGGAAACATAAGGTATCTTTTTCTGACTGACTTATTTCACTTAACATAATACCCTCCAATTTCATCCATGTTGCTACACATAGCCAGATTTCATTTTTTCTCATTGCCACGTAGTAGTCCATTGTATATATGTACCACATCTTCTTTATCCATTTGTCAGTTGATGGGCACTTGGTCTCTTTCCATGATTTGGCTATTGTCGAAAGTGCTGCTATGAACATTGGCGTACACGTGCCCCTATGCATCAGCACTCCTGTGTCTCTTGGGTAGATTCCTAGCAGTGCTATTGCTGGGTCATAGGGTAGCTCTATTTTCATTTTTTTGAGGAACCTCCACACCGTTTTCCAGAGTGGCTGCACCAGTTTGCATTCCCACCAACAGTGTAGGAGGGTGCCTGCTTCTCCACATCCCCGCCAGCATCTATAGTTTCCTGATTTATTCATTTTAGCCACTCTAACCGGTGTAAGGTGGTATCTCAGTGTGATTTTGATTTGTGTTTCCCTGATGATGAGTGACTTTGAGCATCGTTTCCTGTGTCTGTTGGCCATCTGAATGTCCTCTTTGGAGAAGTGTCTATTCATATCTTCCGCCCGTTTCTTCACTGGATTATTCGTTTTTCAGGTGTGGAGTTTGGTAAGTTCTTTATAGATTTTAGATACTAGTCCTTTATCCGATATGTCATTTGCAAATATCCTTTCCCATTCCGTCAGTTGTCTATTAGTTTTGTTGGTTGTTTCCTTTGCCGTGCAGAAGCTTTTTATCTTGATGAGGTCCCAATAGTTCATTTTTGCTTTAAATTCCCTCGCCTTTGGAGATGTGTCACATAGGAAATTGCTGCGGCTCAGGTCAAAGAGGTTTTTTCCTGCTTTCTCTTCTAGGATTTTGATGGTTTCCTGTCTCACATAGAGGTCCTTCATCCATGTAGAGTTTATTTTTGTGAGTGGCGAAAGGAAGTGGTCTAATTTCATTCTTTTGCATGTTGCTGTCCAGTTCTCCCAGTACCATTTGTTAAAGAGGCTGTCTTTTTTCCATTGGAAACTCTTTCCTCCTTTGTCCACGATTAGTTGGACCCATATGTTTGTGGGTCCATTTCTGGGTTCTCTATTCTATTCCATTGGTCTGTGTGTCTGTTCTTGTGCCAATACCATGCTGTCTTGATGACTATGGCTTTGTAGTAGAGGTTGAGTCTGGGATTGTGATGCCGCCTGCTTTGGTTTTCTTCTTCAATATTACTTTGGCTATTTGGATCTTTTGTGGTTCCATACAAATTTTAGGATTGTTTACTCTAGCTTTGAGAAGAATGCTGGTGCAATTTTGATTGGGATTGCACTGAATGTGTAGATTGCTTTGCGTAGTATTGCCATTTTAACAATATTTATTCTTCCAATCCATGATCATGGGATGTTTTTCCATTTCCTTGTGTCTTCCTCAATTTCTGTCATAAGTTTTTTATAGTTTTCAGCGTAAAGGTCTTTTACATCTTGGGTTAGGTTTATTCCTAGGTATTTGATGGTTTTTGGTGCAATTGTGAATGGGATTCGCTTCTTTATTTCTCTTTCTATTGCTTCATTGTTGGTATAAAGGAATGCAACCAATTTCTGTACATTGATTTTATACCCTGCAACTTTGCCAAATTCATGGATCAGTTCTAGTAGGCTTTTGGGGGATTCTGTTGGGTTTTCCATGTAAAGTATCATGTCGTCTTCAAAAAGTGAAAGTTTGACTTCATCTTTGCCTATCCCGATGCCTTTTATTTTGCTTTCTTGTCTGATTGCTGATGCTAGGACCTCCAACACTGTGTTAAATAGCAGTGGTGAGAGTGGACATCCCTGTCGTGTTCCTGATCTCAGGGGGAAGGCTCTCACTTTTTCCCCATTGAGGATGATATTAGCTGTGAGCTTTTCATAAATGGCTTTTATGATGCCTCAGTATGTTCTTTGTATCCCAACTTTCTCGAGAGTTTTAATTAAGAAGGGATGCTGTATTTTGTTAAATGCTTTCTCTGCATCAATTGACAGGATCATATGGTTCTTATCTTTTCTTTTGATAACGTTATGTATCACGTTGATTGATTTATGAATGTTGAACCATCCCTGCAACCCAGGGATGAATCCTACTTGATCGTGGTGGATAATTCTTTTTATATGCTGTTGGATTCTATTTGCTAATATCTTGTTAAGAATTTTTGCATCCATGTTCATCAAGGATATAGGCCTGTAGTTCTCTTTTTTTGCTGGGTCTCTATCTGATTTGGGAATCAAAGTGATGCTGGCTTCATAGAATGAGTCTGGGAGTTTTCTTTCTGTCTCAATTTTGTGGAACAGCTTGAGGAGGATAGGTATTAATTCTGTTTTAAATGTCTGGTAAACGTCTGCAGGGAAGCCATCTGGCCCTGGACTTTTATTTGCTGGGAGATTTTAATAATGATTCAATTTCCTCACTAGTTATGGGTCTGTTCAAGTTTTCTATTTCTTCCCGTTTGAATTTTGGTAGTGTGTGGCTGTTTAGGAATTTGTCTGTTTCTTCCAGGTTGTTCAATTTGACGGCATATAGCATTTCATAATATTCTCTGATGATTGCTTGTATTTCTGAGGGATTGGTTGTAGTCACTCCATTTTCGTTCGTGATTTTATTGATTTGGGTTCTCTTTTCTTTTTGAGGAGCCTGGCTAGAGGTTTATCAATTTTGTTTATTATTTCAGAGAACCAGCTCTTGGTTTCATTGATCTGTTCCACTACTTTTTCTGTTTCCATATGATTAATTTGTGCCCTCATCTTTGTTATTTCTCTCTTTCTTCTGGGTTTGGGCTGTCTTAGCTGTTCTGCTTCTAGTTCCTTTAGGTGTGCTGTTAGAATTTGTGTTATTGATTTTTCTTGTTTCTTGAGATGGGCCTGGATTGCAATATATTTCCCTCTCAGGACTGCCTTTGCCGCATCCCAAAGCGTTTGGATTGTTGTATTTTCATTTTCATTTGTTTCCATGTGTTTTTTAATTTCTTCTCTGGTTGCTTGGTTGACCCATTCGTCTTTTAGTAGGTTGTTCTTTAGCCTCCACGTTTGTGGGGGTTTTCCAGACTTTCCCTGTGGTTGATTTCAAGTTTCCAAGCATTGTGGTCTGCAGGTGTGCACGGTATGATCTCAGTTTTTTTATGTTTATTCAGCGCTTCCTTGTGCCCCAAAATATGGTCTATCTTGGAAAATGTAAATTTTGAGAAGAATGTAAATTCCTTTGCTTCTGGATGAAGGTCCCTGAAGATATCTGTCAGTCCCCTCTGTTCCAACTTATCGTACAGGTCCATTGTTTCTATGGTGATTCTCTGTTTAGTAGATCTATCCAACGCTGTGAGTGGGGTATTAAGGTCCCCTGCAAATAGCACATTTATATCAATAAGATAGCTTACGTTTGTAATTAGTTGCTTGACAAATTTGGGTGCCCCAGAATTCGGCGTGTAGATATTTATAATTGTTAGGTCTTCCTGTTGGATAGTCCTTGTGATTATTATATAATGCCCTTCTTCATCTCTTATTACATCTATTACTTTAACGTCCAGTTTGTCCAATATAAGTGTGGGTACTCCAGCTTTCTTCTGAGTTCCTATAGCATGGTAGATAGTTCTCCATCCCCTCACTTTCAGTCTGAAGGTATCCTCAGGTCTAAAATAGGTCTCTTGAAGACAGCAGATAGATGGGTCTTGTTTTTTAATCCATTCTGTTACCCTGTGTCTTTTAATTGGAACGTTTAGTCCCTTTACATTCAGCGTTAATATTGAAAAATATGCGTTTAGAGTCAAGGTGTTATCTATGGGTTTCATGCTTGTAAGGATGTCTCTGGTGCTCTGTGTTCCTTGCAACCTTTCCTTCATAGAGTCCCCCTCAGGATCTCTTGTAAGATTGGTTTATTTGTGATGTATTCCTTCAGTTTTTGTTTGTTTGGGAAGACCTTTATCTCTCCATCCATTTTGAATGACAGGCTGGCCGGGTAAAGGATTCTTGGCTACATGTCCTTGCTGTTCATCACTTTGAAGATTTCCTGCCATTCCTTTCTGTCTTGCCAAGGTTCTGAAGATAAGTCCGCTACTACCTTAATGTATCTGCCTTTGTAAGTCAAGGCCCATTTATCCCTAGATACTTTCAGAATTCTCTTTGTCTTTGTATTTTCCCAGCTTCACTTTGATGTGTCATGCTGAGGTTCTTTTCGGGTTACGTCAGAGGGGAGTTTTCTGTGCCTCTTGGACTGGAATGTCCATTTCCTTCTTCATGTTGGGAAAGTTCTCAGTGATGATTTGTTCAAGTAGCCCTTCAACACCTTTCTCTCTCTTTTCTTCCTTTGGAATTCCTATAATACGGATATTATTCTTTTGATTGCATCGCTCAGCTCTTGAATTCTCCTTTCCTGTTCCTGAATCAGTTTCTCTCTCTTCCTCTTTTCTCTGCTTCCTCCTTTTCCATAATTTTAACTTCTAATTCCCCTATTCTCTCTTTTGCCTCTTGAATCTGCGCTGTGGCTGCCTCCAATTTGTTTTGAAAAAACCTCATTGAAAGCATTTTTTAATTCCTCTAGACCGTTTTTAGGACTTTGATCTCTGCCTGTAGGGTCCCCTGCTTTCTTCCATGCTTTTTTTCAAGCCCAGCGAGTATTTTTATTTTTATCATTCTATATTATTGTTCTTTTAAGTTGCTTATATCTGCTTTCATCATTGCTTGTGTTGTCACTATTTCCTGTACAGTTTTTTGAGGGGAGTTCTTCCGTTTGTTCATTTTGGCTAGGCGTGTCTTGGTTTATTTCCTAGTTCTCCCTGGAAAGGGAAAGGCTCAGACCGACAAACAGGAAACACAAACTCACAACCATACTCCCCAATAATACAGACAAACAAATCACAACATAAAAAAGATTAACGAACGACACTCTGGAGGCATGCGACCTGACGTACCAGCTACACGTTAATGATAGGGTGTGTGGTCTGCTGTTGATAGAGCATACATAGAATAGTGACACGTGTGGGATGAAGAAGAAATTGAACTGTGACCGGGTAGAGAGATTAGAAGACTTGATCAAGCGAGAAAGAAAACAAAATAAGGAAGGATGCGAGGAAAGAGAAATGAAGTTAGATGTTTCCCAGATGCACTATGTGGTCTGACTGTTCCATAGAGAGAGATAGGAGATTAAAGAGGGAGGTGTAGAACATGCATTGAGAGAGTGGGTTAAATGTCTGTTTAAGCAAGACAAAACCCCTAGGTGACTGGTTTAGAGGTGGAGAGAGATAGGAAGGAGAAGAGGAGAATGTATCTAAAACCGAATAATTAACCTAGAATTAATCCAGGCAATGCTGCCGTATTTGTGTCTCCCTGGCTACCACTCCTGCAGAAGGATGTCTCCCATATGAGAAGGGTCGTGGCCTGGTGTAGGCTGGTCCCACCTCCACTGCTGGGGGGTGGAGTCCTAGGGTTTGGCTTTGTGGGAATGTGTGACCACAATGGCGCCCTCCCAGCCCCAACAGTCTCAGATCACTCCTCACGGACCCACAGTCTCAGATCACTCCTCAGTTTCCGTCCTCAGCTCTATCTAGGTTACCAGCACAGTTCAATTTGCTGGGCGGTTGCAAGCCCCATGCTCATCTGAGTTCCTTTAACTCGCTCTGACCGCCACATCTGATGTAAATTGAGTCTGTGACTCAGCACCGGTGCAACCACAGTGGCATCCCCTTAGCCTCTCTTCACGGACCTGGGGTCTCAGAACACTCCTCTGTGTCCATCCTCGACTTGGTCAGAGTTGCAGGGACAGTACGACCTGCTGGGTGGTCACGAGCCCCTTGCAGGCCCAGTTTTCCCTAATTAAGTTGTATCCCTGACTCAGCACCAATCCCGTGATGTCGCTGGTTCCGGAGTGAAGAAAGCTCCGCCAGCTCTGCCGTCAGCAACGGACCTTCTCTGCAAGAAGCCTCACGGATAGGGACTGGATGATAAGCTCCTTCTCCGCTGGGGTTTGAGGTACTTTCACTGCTGGTCTTTCTCTTCCTCTTGTCTTTCTGAGGAAGGGGCCCAGGACCCACTCCCCACAGTCCGCACCTCTGCGGCTTACTTTCTCCCAGATTGAACTCACTCATTTTCCCAAGATTTTCTGAATTTCACGTTCTCTTCCCTGTAGCCTCCAACTCCTCTTCCTGCAGATCTCTGAGATTGAGAATTCCTCGGTTTCAGTCCTTCCTAGTTTAAAAGACAGTGGAGAGCAGCGACTTCTCCTACTCCTCCGCCATGTTGGCCCCTCCACTTTTGTTGCCTTCTAACAAGAACTGTATAAAACAACCGTGAGACATTATATTTTTTAACTTTTACCTTGTTAATAAAAATCACTGTAGCAATTTTAATTTTTACGTCTGACTCTTCAAATTTAAATGCTTATTCTCCTTCATGTGTTTCCATGCCTTATTACTTTATAATTTCAAACACACACACACAAAGCCATATCCACAAAATATCAGGTTTTCCCTGAGATGACTATAATACATTAAAACATGCCCTCAAGGAGACATCATTACTTCCAAAGCTGGTACAGCTCTTTGAAAAATAATCTTTGATTTTATATTAAGAGAACTTATTACCCTTTGGTACATGATGTCAGAACGATACTAGTGATTTCACTAGAAAAAGTCCATGTCACTGGTTAGATCTTGCTGGTCCACATAACTGTCCAGTTGGTAAATTGCACTGTAGTATTACCTACAAATGTTTAGATAGAAGAGTTGACAGATAATAGCCAGGTAAAACTATATCAATTTCCTGCAGTAACTGCATAATACCAGTTTAGCATTTAAAAGACATCAAGACTATGGGAGAATAATATATGGTGAAATGTCATCCCTTAATATTTAGTGCTTTTCATGTCATCACTTATTTTGGTGTTTAATTTATCCACGCTATATGGAATAATAACAGTAGGAGTTTTTCTAACAGCATTGTGTAAACATAACGCCTTAAAAACACAATGCAAAATTGAGGAGGATCATTTTCCGATCTGGAACTCACTGGCTCCATTCTCAGGACAGTGTAAAGGAACTCTGGAAAGAGTCCTGTGTTTTTTCCAAGTGAACCTGATGGCCCCTCTCTTGGAACCAGCTACAGAAGGGCACCCAGCTATAAGTACAGCCAGCAGCAGCAGATTTCCGTGGTCACCTGTTTTCCCTGGAGTCCATTTGCAGCACGAAGAAAGAGAGGACAGCAAAGGCATTCAAAAAACTTGGTGTGACAGAGGAAGTCCTCCTTCAAGTATCTTGTTGCCCTCAGAGATTATCTTATGGGGCATGAGAATAGCCAGGAGTGAAGAATGACACATGGCAAGGGAAGAGTAATAACCTCAAGAATAACTAAGGAGGAAAATAATAGAAAATGGTAAAAATTGGGAAGACATGTTAAAGAGTAATATTGTCATTTTTAAATAGAACTCAGCAATATGCAACTCCGCCTTCTCTTCTTCTTCCTGACTTTATCTAGTGTTTTCATCTTGATTCTGACCTTACCTTGATTTATCTCTTCAAATAGATATATGTAAGGCATTTGTGTTCATCAGTGTTTGCTTATACTTTGACCCCCCAAATTCAGTGTCTTTTAAAGGCATTGGTTTACTTCTCTCTCATGTTACATGCCATCTGGCATCTGTGGCTATGGTCTGTGTGCCTTCTTCTTTCTTGGATCCCAGGGTAAAGGAATAGCCCCATCTGGGCATGATATTTTGATGACATAGCGAAAAGAACAAGGGCAGAGGCATGAATGGATTTTCAAATTTGTGCTTTGGCATTGACTCTATCACCGCAAGCCTTCCTGGAATAAGTTGTGGTATAGTAACATGAACTTTAAATTGATGTGTGAAAAGGGATATCGTTAAGGTGGAAACTTAATAAACAGTATTAAGGATGGTCTTAATTTACTAAATTTTTATAGAGCATCTGTAATATAGAAGACAACAGGAAAAAACAACGAATGAAATGCTCCATTTAAAATGCCCTCATTTCAGTGAGCAATACAGCAAAATATGTAAAACCAGTATACATGCATTCACTGTTGAGTGCTTACTTCAGGAATAAAAGATAATAGTAATAAAGAATATATAGTAACCATAGATGATCTTTATTGAGCATTTACTATATGTCAGACACTTTAAAAAATCTCATTCTAGTCTCACAGTAATTTTTTGACATATGTACAATTATTTTTCTCATTTTACAGATAAGAATATAAAAGACACAGACACATATTGAGAGACTATTGTTATTTATAAAATCTGCCCAGCCTGGGTAGATTAAATGAAACATAAGAGTGAAAAGGTGTTAAGAGACTCTTAAAAGTTAACAAACTGAGGGTTACTAGAGGGAAGGTAGGTGGGGAGATAGGCTAAATGGGTGATGGGCATTAAGGAGAGCGGGCACTTGTTGGGATGAGCACTGGACGTTATATGGAAGTAATGAATCACTAAATTCTACTCCTGAAACCAATACTATAGTTTAAATACATTTGAAAATTTTTAGAAATAGTGAAAAAGTGCTTTACTCAGTTTATAAAACATAAAACTGTTACTATTCATATATGTATATCTAATTTACTTATATATCTGTACAAATAGCTGTTATAAAATACATGTAGATAGACATATAAATTTCCATGCTTGTTTTGTTGTAATATTGTTAATCCCATTGCCTGAGCTCAAAAGACGTTTTTCAACAGATGCAATCAAAGGGTCTTTGCAAAGCAATCTGAATAAAACTTAGAAACATGAGTCCTAAGGGTAGAATCAATTGATAAGATGCTATATTTCTTTATAAGAAACCTTGGGGAAAAAGAAAACAGTTTGACTATTGGTGGTGTTTTAATAAATATTTTGAAATCTTTTTACTTATATTCTTATCATTAAGGTGTAGCTCTATCATTATTTGCTGTTGAACCCACTCCACACCTTTATGGGAGTGAGGAATAGAATTTTGAAGGGGGAAAAAAACGTAAGGAGCTGGAGATTTCAACGTAGTGCTTTGTTAATGAGCAAAGTTTGGGCATTGTATCTTCTATATGAAAAATGCAATATGCAGGAAAAAACTGTGGTACAATTAATCATTGTTCATTTATGTATTTGTTACCCTCAGGGTCTTTTTGTAAATATTCCATTTTTCTAAAGCAGAAAATTCATCTCTAATAAGCAAATAATACATCTCTTTTGTCTAAAAAAGGCCCAGTTTCTTTGTTTGGAATATATTGTCAATATCATATATGCACGCTGAAAGACAGCAGACAGTACTAATAAATTAACCAAAGCATTAGGAGATACACTAGTATTTCACAAAGTGAACCCGTAGAGTGAAGGGAGATTATTTCTCTTAGTTTTTATGGATTTTTTTAATTTTGTATTTAAAAATGTAATTCTCAAGTTTTTTCCTTGCTCTTCTATGCCACTTTTCAGTTGGAACAGAATTCAAAGTAAATAACTTTTTGATTTATATGTATTCCATTTGTTTCTGACAGAGTATAAATGAACAGTATTTGCCAATTTTGATTAAAGATTCTAAAAATTGTTAAATAATCTAGGATGATTTAAATATTAATTTTATCTATTCTTATTCTTTACAATGTAACTTTTGGTGGCTCCTGGTTGGCTCAGTCGGTTAAGCGGCTGACTTCAGCTCAGGTCATAATCATGGTCTGTGAGTTCGAGTCCCGCGCCGGGCTCTGTGCTGATAGCTCAGAGCCTGGAGCTTGCTTCGGATTCTGTGTCTCCATCTCTCTCTGCCCTTCCCCTGCTCGTGCTCTGTCTCTATGTCTCTCAAAAATAAATAAATTTTAAAAAAAATAAAATGTAACTTTTATTAAGATAAAAATATAACTGAAAACCAGATTGAACTGTATCCGATGTAGCATTTAGAAGAACACTTCACTTCTTTGATAATCTTGCTACAGCATAAAACTTCAACTGAATCATTAGAATACATCAGACAAATCCAGACTGAGGGACATGTTACAAGTTTCAAAGTCAGGAAAGAAAGACTGTAGAATCATTGCAGATGGAATGTGCTAAGACATGGGAACTAATGCAATGTGGCATCATTGGACTTGAATTAGAAAAGAACCTTAGTGGGAAATCTGGTAAAATTTGAGTAAGATCTGTCAATCACAGTATCAACTGTAATGTTCTGGTTTTAATAATTATCCTATGGCATCGGGGCACCTGGGTGGCTCAGTTGGTTAAAAGTCTGACTTCAGCTCAGGTCATGATCTCACGGTTTGTGGGGTCGAGCCCCGCGTTGGGCTCGGTGCTGACAGCTCAGAGCCTGGAGCCTGGTTCAGATTTTGTGTCTCCCTCTCTCTCTGCTTCTCCCTCACTCATGCTCTGTCTCTGTGTCCCTCAAAAATAAATAAACATTTTAAAAAGTTTCAAAAAAAATAAAAAATGATAATTCTATGGTTATATAAAAGTAACTTTAGAGGAAACAGGGTACAGGGTATACAGGAATTCTCTGCTCTTTTTGCAAATTTTCTGTAAATCTATAAAATTTTAAATGTGAATCTAAAGAAATATCTTTAACTAGGGAATAAACGTAAAACTACAGTCTCTGAAACCAGAAAAAAAAAGAAGTCTCATTTTTATTTGAAGTGGTTTATACTTTCTATGGAACATATTAGGTCCACACACTTAGTGTCTACTATGCAAGGCATCCTTCAAGGTGCATTATGAGATAGAGAAATAGAGAAAACATCTTTTTTAATATTTTAACAAAACATGTAAAGTACCAATCATGATATTTATTAAACTCTAAAATTACATAATATCTGAACACACACTAAAAGACATGAGCAATCACACTATCTGATATGATGATTGAATTTTTTTTTTAATGTTTATTTTTGGGAGAGAGAGAGAGACAGAGATAAGCAGGGGAGGGGCAGAGAGAGAGACGGAAATGCAGAATCCGAAGCAGGCTCCAGGCTCCAAGCTGTCAGCACAGAGCCCAATGCAGGGCTCGAACCCACAAATTGTGAGATCATGACCTGAGCTGAAGTCTGACGCTTAACCAACTGAGCCACTAAGGCGCCCCTGATTGAATTATTTTAATTTGGGTCACATGATTGCAGAGTTGAGAAGATCGTGCAAACAAAATGTTGAGAAAAATAGATTTTTTTGAGGAAAATAGAATTTTTGCTTGGGGGTTGGGGAGAACACTTGTACATTATATGATTATGGGGACTAATGAATCATGCTTAGAGTTTTGGGGTATCTGGAATACCCCAAATCCAGAATTAATCCAGTCATGATCAGTTGTTAATGCCTTATTAAGGCATATTAACTGACTACAGTTTTAAATAATCAAAGGATTTGGCACAAGAGGGCCACCTGATTAGTTCCGTGTCTCACAAAGTTAATGGCAGTATGAAGTGAAAATGGGAGTGAGGCAAGATGAGTAGCCTGAAGACCGGAGAAAAGACAATGGCAGTAATTCAGAAGCAAGTTACAAAAGGCTAGAGGAGAGAGTGGAAATAGAAATGAAAACAAACTAAATAGAAAATAGCAAAAAGGAAATATATTTAACTTACTGTGAGTATATCAAGCTACAGTTACCCTTAATGGTAGAAAAAATTTAAAAAAATAAAAATGTGAATGACGATCAGGTGATCAGGTTTCCTTAGTATAAGTGGTAATAATCACAGTTACAATGAACTGATGAGACTGAGCACAGGACTAAGGCATCTTGATTTTTTTTTTCATGAGTAGAAATGAAATCTAATTAGGAATTTAAACTCAGAAGAAATACTGAGAGATAAGGGTCATCATAGTCACAAAAGCTGAGCTGGGCAATTGTGCTTTGCTGAAATGAGCTAAGGAAATGGTTTTATTCAAATATTCTGGGGTATTTCTTCAAGTCAGTAACAATTTTGCACAGCTGTTTTAAGTTTTCTGGAATTTGGGGGTGTTTGTTTTTTACAGTAGGGTCATTAAAGGTGCCTTATGAGCATAGAAAGTTGGAATTTGGGTGTAAAAATTTAAGAATAGTGTGAAAACTACCCTCATCCACAAGTAATGTCATTTCACAATCTGTAATTCTTGGTTCTACACAAAAATCTATATTTCCTCTGGCGAGAATAGATGCTTTTAAACAAACAGCCTTATGTGTTGAAATGTGAATGATTACCATTATCTAGTCTTCTATATTTTCTTTTAACATTGGAGTGAGCCTGAAGAAAAATAACTTTTCTATTTAACCTTACCACATTGATGATCCGACTCAGTCTCATGGTTTTAAATTTCATCTCTGTATTTTTGACTCCCAAATACATTCTACAGCTCATACTTCTCGAGCACCAGACTCATACACCCAGTTGCCTGCTGGACTGGACCAAACTCTTGATCATCCTCCAAAACTACTTAGCATAGCTTTCATTCCCCATCTCAGTTGCATCATTGTCCTTCTAGTTACTACCAGACAAAAGCTTTAAAGTAATTCTTGATGCTTTTCTTTGTCTCTAACCCACCATTTGATCTGTTAAAAAATGCTGTTGTCACTGTCTTCAAAACAGATAAAAAATCTGACCACTTCTCAAGAACTTCAATGCTAGCATCGTAGTTCATTGTATTTTACCTGGATGATTGCAAGAGTCCTGACTACTAACTTCTGCCTCTTTCCCCATCCATTCATTTTCAACTCATTTGCTGATTCTGTGAAAACAGAGGTTAGTACATGTCACTTATTTGCTCGAAATCCTCCAAAGGCCTCTAATATTACTATGAGAAAAAGCTGAAATATAACATTTACAAGACTCTGCAAGCCTTTGCAAAGTCTTGATCTGGCCTGATTTCTTCTACTCCTACTCGGCCGCTTTCTGCTGTCTTTCAGCAATATCGCCTCCCTTGCTCTTCCACAGAGCTTTCAGGAACATTCCTCCCTTTGAGCCTTGGTGCTTGCTATTCCCTCTGGCTCAGGTACTCTTCTAGAAGTCTTTATATTTCACTCCTTTACCTCCACAGTTCTGAAATCACTTTCTAAGTAAGGCATTTCCAGTCCACTATCTAAAATTTGAAACCTATTTCAAATCCCTATACTCCTTCCCTCATTTTCTCTTTGGCAGTAATCACCATCACACTTAGTATAATTCGTGCTTGTTTTTTGTTTCTTACATACTCGTCCGGTTAGAATATGAACTCCATTGAGCCAAGAATCTTGTTTGTTCATTAATGATTCTATACTCAATACCATATTATAAGTCAGTATTTATTGAATGAATTAATAGGAAACATTACCTCTGATCAGCTCTGCTTTTATTAATGTATTTATTAAACAAAATATTTTTATAATAGTTTATTTTCAAATTGGTTTACATATAACACCCAGTGTTCATCCCATCACGTGCCCTCTTTAATGCCCGTCACCCACTCTCCCCCCTCCCTCACCCCCCCTCACTCTCAGTTTGTTCTTAGTCTTTGAGAGTCTCTCATGTTTTATCTTCCTCCCTCTCTGTGTCTTTTCTTTCCTTTCCCCTCTTCCCCTCCCCGTGGTTTTTGCTTAGTCTCACAAAGTCCACCTATTCATGGAAACATATGGTATCTGTTTTTTTCTGACTGATTTCACTTAACATAATACCCTCCGGTTCCATCCATGTTGCTACACATGGCCAGATTTCATTTTTTCTCATTGCCACGTAGTAGTCCATTGTATATACGTACCACATCTTCTTTATCCATTCGTCAGTTGATGGGCACTTGATCTCTTTCCATGATTTGGCTATTGTCGAAAGTGCTGCTATGAACATTGGCGTACACGTGCCCCTATGCATCAGCACTCCTGTGTCTCTTGGGTAGATTCCTAGCAGTGCTATTGCTGGGTCATAGGGTAGCTCTGTTTTCATTTTTTTGAGGAACCTCCACACTGTTTTCCAGAGTGGCTGCACCAGTTTGCATTCCCACCAACAGTGTAGGAGGGTGCCTGCTTCTCCACATCCTCGCCAGCATCTATAGTTTCCTGATTTATTCATTTTAGCCACTCTAACCGGTGTAAGGTGGTATCTCAGTGTGATTTTGATTTGTGTTTCCCTGATGATGAGTGACTTTGAGCATCGTTTCCTGTGTCTGTTGGCCATCTGAATGTCCTCTTTGGAGAAGTGTCTCTTCATATCTTCCGCCCATTTCTTCACTGGGTTATTTGTTTTTCGGGTGTGGAGTTTGGTAAGTTCTTTATAGATTTTAGATACTAGTCCTTATCCGATATGTCATTTGCAAATATCCTTTCCCATTCTGTCGGTTTTCTATTAGTTTTGTTGGTTGTTTCCTTTGCCGTGCAGAAGCTTGAACAAAATATTTTTAATACCTTTGATGTACTTCATTTAGAACCTAAGGATACAATGCATTTTAGGATCTCTTAGGTTTGTGGGGAACCAACTTGAAAACACTTTTTTTTTTAGTCCAGTGTTGTAAGCATAAAGGTAAAATTAGGGTTTATGTTCTCTACTTTAAACAGAAAAAATAACTCACAGCCTCTCATCTTACTTTTATTCTGCCATCACCACCCTTTAGAAGCAGGAGAGCAAATAACCAACTGGAAGAAGTTGCTTAACTTGTTTTGCAGAAGTGGCCCAACACTAAGAGGAAACAAATCAAGGCTATGATCTTCATTTCTGCCTTAGGTCTTAGTTCCAAATTGAACTCAAGTTTCTATTTCTCATTCAGATGGTTTTCTATAAGGTGGGTCATAAGTGCTGATAAACAACCGTTCCAAGGAAGTTTGGCACAATTCTTCATGATGCTTCTTCAGGCTGAAGTTCTGGCAATTCCTTCCTGTAAGCTACCTCTGCTGAGTGGGAGATACAGAATGAGAAGACGTTGGCAGCAATTGTTCTGGCTCTTTCATTTTCTTCTGAACCAGTCTTCAGCCCTTGCATTCTGTGAAATAACAAAATTGGCTATTATAGGTTATAGTCACATTCCCGTCTCAACACCAGCAGTTGAAATCTCTTGGGCATTTTCAGGTCGATTTATGTTTAATTTTTACCTCAAGATTATTCTGAATCAGATATCAATACATATAAAAGAGAGGGTGGCAAAAAATGTTCACAAACAAAAATAGCATACCCAGTTGAAATTTGTCTTATTTAAAAAAGAAACATTCAATTTAGGATTGTTAATCACTTTTTTCTAAATGATTGAGGTTTAGATATGTAGGTCTATCTCTGTTTTATTTGCTAAGATTGGTGGTGGTATTACCACGGTGACCAAAACTGTGATGAAATTCCCATTTATAAGAGTAATGGTCGTACCCTGTCTACGACAAAGAGGGAAAATGTTGACAAATTCATCATTGTTATACTTTCTTGCCAATTGGTTCTACATCTACATTCTTCATCAATCATTGGCTATTTTCTTATTTCAGAATCATATGACTGTAAATCATAGGCAGATTCAAAAACCTTTCACGTTACTATCCTTCATTCAGAAAATATTTTTTGAAGAGGCCAATTAGTGTTTTTATTAATCTTACCAACATAGAAACATATATTAAGTACTACTGATATATACTTTAGCAGTGACAGAACTGTCTCAAAGTATGTGATTGCTGCCAGTGGAGCAGAACTTTCCAGAGACAGTGGAGTACTATTTTATATGCAGCGGAGATAAGTTAGATGACAAACATAAGGTACATTTTGTGTATTACCAGATGGTAGAATTTTGTAAGATATTTTTATAATGGTGTTCAATTATTCAGTTGCTCTTCCATTTGAGTTTGCCTTATAGTGTACACATGTATACACACATGCGCACGCACATGTGCATACACATGCATATGCATTTATGTACATGTATGTATATCTGCGTTTATGATACATGTATATATTAAATTTGTTTTTAAGTATAAGTACACATATACTCGCATATGCACATGCAATCTATTTTGTAGTTTATATATAATAATTCTATATATAATTCTCTATATATCTACACATATATTCTATATGTAATATTATATGGAATTTCTAGAAGATACAAGGACCCTCCAAATTTTCAAATTATTTTAATTGTTTTGGTGGCTGTTCAGGTTTATTAGTAGAAGAATTATGAGTTAATGAATCACTGATCATTCCTCTATTCTCCTGAGAATAGGAGGGTACTTAAATGATACGCAGTCACCAAAGTATGGCGTATTCTCAGATGAGCTCACCGTTGCCATCTCTGTTGCCAAGGTGAAGACAAACTCTCCTAAGCAAAGACACAGTCAAGTCACTTATTTGGAATTAAAATAAACATCATTCATTAAACAAAGATGTTTTACTCATTATTTAAATAGTTTAAAAATTTAATTTCTCATGTAAGCGTTCCCTCAAAGACTGAAAGATGGTTCTTTGTTTTTGAAGATTCTCTGTAGCATCTATGGAAACACTGTTATTTTCTTCGCAGAATACTTTCTTCACTTGCCACAAAAAAACATACATTTTAAACAATCATATTCCCTTCTGTCAGTCTGATTCAGTTGAAATATTTGGAGATGTCAACCCCTTGTCATAACCGGAGATGGCAATTATACAGTGGATAAATAGGATGTAGTTTAGTCCAAGCTAATGTCTTTCTGAGGCCTTTTGGGTGGTTATATTTATTCCGATAGGTATAGCTGTAACTTGCCTATGTCAAGACCAGGCTGTACTTCAAGGTAGCTCCATAATTCCAGATGTTTAGAGTCGTTGCCTTTCCATCACTACCAGCACTCTAAAATCCTGCCATGCCTGATAATCGTTTAGTTCTATAATTTCTTTCTCACTGCCTTAGCTTAGAAACAGAACAAAATATTTATTTAGACCAAAAGATAGTAAACTATGATGGATGATTTATATGATCAAAATATTTTGTAGACTCCCTACAAGATAATTGTACTTGAAGTAGCCATACAGTAAGAAAAGCATAATGACAAAATCTCTCATGCTTTATTACTACATCATCAACATATGTTTTAAACACTAATGCATGTTATTTATCTAGTGTGGATTTTCAGAATCCTTTCGGTAACTGGGATCCCCTCTCAGAGTTCTCTGTCATAAAGCATGACAGACCAGTGGTTTGAAACAGTTGATATTAGGTGGGTGACGTCACATGTCCCATGACTTACTCTATTTGGCGTTTGATAAATTTTCCAAAAAAAACCTACTACAGCATGAAAATAAGAAAGACCTGCTCTCTCATGAATTGTCATCTCATGTAAGTGCTCCTGGGACTTGCTGTAGACCAGAGATCCTTTGAAATAGGGAAATAGTTGTGACTGATAGAGATAGACTGGTAAGAAAATTTCGGAATTGAAAGGGAACTGAGCAACGACATAACCCACCCACCTTTTTTTTTTTTTTTTTTTTTTTTTTTTGTAAGCGAAAACCCCAGGAGGTTAAGGAACTTGTTAAACTCACATAAGTTGTTGATGGCAAAGGTAGGCCTAAACCTGGGTTATGCAAACTTTGAAAACATCTGAAAATCTAGCGTGCAACTCTTGCAGTATCAGGTAATTCAGTTGCAAAATTGTCCAGAAGATGGAGATGTGGAGGTTAAAATTATCACACAACCTGGGGAGTCATAGATTTTAATGTATTTTGTTCACATTTAGAGCCACGTACACAAATGAGGCTTGGTGTTGGAAATGAAAAGGAAAGCAGATGGTGGTAAAATGAATGAAGGCCAGATTTGGAGTCAGAATTGCTCTTTGAAGAAGTCTCAGTGCTACCACCAAGTAGATATGTGGCCTATGGTATATCCTTTAAATATCTCTAACCCTATATTCCTTCCTTGTCAAAATAGGAATAATAATACATGACCTGCCTAGTGTTTAGAAACGTTGAAAGAATCAAAATCGATATTAGAAAATACTTTGTTAATGTGTATGGAGCTTGCAATAAAAAAAGTAGTACACTTCATTGAATTGTGGCACTCCTCTGTGCCACGCATGGTGCAAAGTATTGGGAGTACAGTACTGAACAAAATAGACTTGATCGTACTCTAAGGATTTTTCATTCTGGAAAAATGAATATTGAGATATGGCATTACATAATTTAGTAGGAGCTTCCTTATTGTCCCGCTTGAGTTTAAAAACATTAGTAGGCAGACAGGATCAAGTAATAATTATAACAAAACAAAAACTGACCTTCCTGATGTATAAAAGAAGAATTTCAGTTTGTTTAAATATAGGTAGGTGATGGTGCAGAAAGAAGATCAAAATGGAAATAAGAGAAATCATAACACTAGAAGCCAATAAAACATCCGGGCCTTTCTTTCTGTGTGGTGATAAACATCTTAGAGTCCTCTGATCAATACTGAGCTTTCAGTAGATGCAGGTAGATTTTTTTTTATCATATTATCATTTGAGGAAGTAAAGCTTATAATCCCTGGGTGTCTCCCTAGCTGGCACATCTAATGAGTAGAAAAGTGAGACTTTAATTTTGGAACACCCTGGCTCCAAAGCCTAGGTTATCCCCATTTGTGCCACTCTCCTCCCACACACCAAAGTGCTGACCATGCCCAGGACGTGACTCCAGGGCTAAAAACAAACCAAACTATCAGATTCAGTAGCATCTTGCCAACCAATTCCCTTTCTGATTTTGCTGTGTTAGTGATTGGTTCCAAAATCCTACCTAGGCTGTCCGGCTTAAAACCACAGTCAAGTCATTCTGATTTGTCCCCTCCTGTGAAATAAGTTGCCAATTCCTGTTTTACTTTCACATTGTTTTTAGTCCTGCTTCTTCTGAGTGGTTTTGACCTGGCAAAGTCTTCTAGTAATTGTTGCGAAAGCTCCAAACTGGCGCCCCTGGCTTGGATCCCTTAATTGCCTGATCCACCTGTCTTAGTTTGCACCTCTCCATTTGCAGACCATGAAACAAGGCTTCAAGTTCTGGTAGTTTATTTGAAACATGATGCCCAGTCACCCAGTCTGGGAATGGGGAAATGAGAAGAAAATAAGTCCGCCAATGAAGGGTATGTTATCCAGAAAGTCACCACTGTGTGTGGCTGGAGTTTTTAAATGGAGAACCATAGGAACCACTGTAGAGCATCTGCCTCAGAGTTGTTTTGTGTTAGGTTCACAGGAGCATCATTCCTGCACCAGCTCCCATCAGTCGCTGGCTTAGGGTTCTTCCCTAGGGACTCTAAGTCTTCAGCAATCTCTGCCTATAGTGCAAGTAGATAGAGCCACTCACACAGCCTTTGGGCCAAAGAACTAGGTCTGACAGTTGGAAGGCAAGCCATAGTGCACAGAAAAGATAGTGTCCATGAGAATATGTCTGGGACAGTGACCATCTCTGCTCCTCCAGCTTATATATTGTTTCCAAAGTAATCTTTTTTTTTTTCAATTTACATATTTTTATTTAATTTTTAATTTTTAATTTTTATTATTTTTAAATTTTATTTTATTTATAATTTTTAACAATTTATTGTCAAATTGGGTTTCCATACAATACCCAGTGCTCATCCCAACATGTGCCCTCCTCAGTGCCTGTCACCGACTCTCCCCCCCCTTATACCCCCCTCAACCCTCTAAAGCAATTTTAATGCAAATTTCTGCTGGAGGAAGATAGCTGAGGCTACTCACAGCTCACTTGCAACTTCCAACCTTCATGGCTTTTCTTACTTTTCTTGAATACTGTTTTAACCTTTACTTCCAAATCCATATAATCAAATATTAGCTATATAATCAGATGTAGGTATTTGTGATTATATTCTCTCTTACTTTATATCATAGCTTCGTATCATCCACTGACACAGTGATATAATAGAAGCTTTATAAATGTTTGTGAACTCACTGTCCAACCTGCGAACTTGACATTGTTTAAAGAAAGCAGAAAAATTCTAAACATGTAACTCTCTGAAATTACTACATACCAACTAGATTTGTTTCTAAGAATTGATGCCTAGTATGCAGTGAGTAATAGCTATCCATTTGATCAGTTACAATATTTGTGCTTCCAAGTAGCTTTATGTTTTCAGGATTTGACAATCAGTACGTCTTGTTTTAAATATATTTTAAAGTTTTATTTATTCATTTTGAGAGAGAGAGAGAGAGAGAGCAGGGAACAGGCAGAGAGAGAGAGAGAGAGAGAGAGAGAGAGAGAGAGAATCCCAAGCTGGCTCTACGCTGTCAGCACAGACCCCGATGTGGGACTAGAAACTCATTACCATGGGATCGTGACCTGAGCCAAAATCAAGAGTCAGATGCTTAAGTGAGTGAGCTACCCAGGTATCCCAACAATAGGTACTTCATGAAGTAAAATAATCTTTGGTCTTTGTATCTGTTTCCTGTTGCTGCTGTAGTAAACTACCACAACCTTAGTGGCTTAAATAAACATCACATATTTATTATCTTACAGTTCTGGAAATCAGATGTGCAAAATGGATCACACTGGGCTAAAATCATAATGTCCTCATTCTTTTCTGGAGGCTCTAGAGGAAAATCTGTTTTGCTACCTTTTCCAGCTTCTAGAGGCTGTGTATATTTCTTGGCTTTTGGCGTTCTTCTGTCTTCAAAAACAGCAGTGACCTGGTTAAGTCTTTTTCACATTACATTGTAAGTTTAAAGCTTTTGTAATTACATTGGGCCCCCTTGCATAATCTTGGCTTATCTCCACATTATAAAGTTAGTGATTACCAACCCTCAATTTCATCTACTACCTTAATTCCCCTTGTCAGGTAAAGTAACACATTTGTAGGTTTGGGGGAATAGGGCATGGACATCTTTGGCAAGCCGTTATACTGCTTACCACATTTGGAATGTCTCGTTCTTTCTCTCTCCAACTCAACAAAATAATCATACTCGTTTGAATCTATCTGCTAAAACATTGAAGATGTAATTCAGAAGCCCTTGATGCTTAGAGATTGGGTTAATGGTTTCAACAAATGGAGTCTCATTGTAGTCATAAAACAATATGTATATTTCATTTTGAAAGAGGAAAGTTAATTTAGAAAATTAGAACTTTTGTGTGTACACTTCGTAGTTTTGCTACCTGAGCCTACTTTTTGCATTTCCAAAATAAACTTGTCATTTGCATCATCTCATAGCTGATTTTAAAGAAAATTACTGGTGCCTCGCTGGTTCAGTTTCAACAGCATGTGATTCTTGATCATGAGTTCGAGCCCCATATTGGGTGTAGATATTAGTTAAAAAAAAAAAGAAAAAGAAATAATTTATACTGACCACATTGAGCAAAGTAAGCCATTTAACTAATAGAAATCTGTCACGGAGTGTGGATATTGCATGTAGTTGGTTCCAGTAATATTTCAAGGATGTTAGAAAGGTATGCTGCTTGTCATTAGACTGAGACTTTGCACAATAATTCAGAAATTGAAACATAGGATAAACATGTAAAGTGAACACAAGAAAATAATGTATACTACAGAACAACTAGAGAGAAAACTTGAAAACCATCTCCCATAAGCTCTGTTTTTCTTGGGAAATGGTTGCTATTTGTCAGAAATGCCAGGTGTTGCATGCTAGTGATCCACATCTGTTAGAGGAGATTAATTTTCTGTGATCTCTATTTATACTCCCTTTCAACAAAGCCTTACCCACATGTGTTTTCTATGGTGCTCACCTGAGTCTTCATCTCCCAGTCATTCATTGTTCATGATGTGGACATTTCTAGTTCTTATAATCAAGAATGACTAGTTCATGACTTGACCCAGTTTTTTTTTTCTTAGAATTAAAATTGTTACTACTTAATCTTGTAAATTAATCCCCAGAAAGCTAATAAGTGTGTGTCCTGTTCTTCCTTCCTCTAACATTATGAAGAATGCATATTGCCCTCTGGAGAAGTGTGGTTGTAAAATGATAAAGCTAAGTCCTTAAAACCAAAACATTAGAACTTAAACAGTAATGTTGGTGTTTTCAGCTTTGAAATAGTCATTTTGAGAAGACAAAGTTTTATTCCAGTGACCCTGACATTAATTCAGTATCTTCAATGAAATCTAGCTATTGTGCACCCACTTGATGCCAAAAGAGTTTTTCTTCATTTCATATCTTCTGTCCCCTTTCGTAGCAATCTTAAATGCTTTCTGAGATAAGGTGTGCTATAAAAATATGGGTGTAAAATAAAATCCACTCTTAATTGACAAATAGTTTAGAATTTTGTTTGAGTTGAAGTTAACCAAATGAGACATCGTTTGTTTTTTGGCTTGAACTCTCTGTAGTGAAAGTTCTATTGTTGTCTTTAAATAAGTCCATTTTTCCAGGCCTGGCTAAAAGCCCAATTTAGTAGGAACCCTCAGGTGCATTCATTGTCTTCATTAGCTATTTTTTGTTGGAAAAATGTTCATACAACAATATGTTCACCCAAAACACTCAGAAGTGGATGACTTTACTTGTGCTGATTTCCTTTCCTTTCCTTTCCTTTCCTTTCCTTTCCTTTTTCTTTTTCTTTTCTTGAAAGAGAGGCAAAGAATGTAAGGATGGAAAGGGGCAGAGGGAGAGAAAGAGAATTCTAAGCAGGCTTGTGCTTATCACAGAGCCCGACAAGGGGCTCAATCCCACGACTCTGGGACCCTGACGTGAGCTGAAATCAAGAGTTGGACGCTCAACCAACTGAGCCGCCCAGGCACCCATTGCTGATTTTCAAGTTATAAAAAACTGCATAAAATTTTACTAAAATTTACCATTGTGATTTATTTCATGAGTCTTTTCTTTAAATATGAATCACTTGAATATATTAATTTCAAATATGTATGCTTTTAAAAAGTGGATTGGAAGTCTCTTGCAAGCAAGGCTTTTATACTCCATCTTCACTTTAACATGAAGTTAGTAGTTTCTCTTTCAGAACATGTGTTATATTCCTAGCCTCTTTATGAGTCATTACTTTTGCTTTATTTTTCTAATATTTATTAACTTTTTACTGTGATGAGCATGTACAAATTATTAATTATATACAATTAACTTAATATAAAAATCTCATGTATTATATTATAAATATTATATATTTATGATTTGCCATTATTTAATTTATTTAATGCATCTGTTCCTCTCAACAATATTGCAAAGAATGTGTTACTAATATAATTGTACAGCGAGGAATCAGCCCTGAGAAAAGATAAGCATATAAGCCAAGGGCTCTCAGCTGTTGGAAAACTCAAACCCTGGTCTGTCTGACTCCAAAGATGGATATAATTTCTTTTTAGTGTGCCACACTGTTTGTAATTTTCCATGAGGCTAGTACAGTGCACCCTGTTGAGTTGAAGTATTTTTCGTAATGAAGATATGACAGTGAAGGAGATGGCAAAAAGAAGATGGTGATTGGGACACCTGTTCAGGTATCTTCTTAAAACCAAAGATTTGGAAGTCTACCCTATAGGCCACAGTTGGCATTATATTCACTTAGAAAAATATAAAACAGGAAGGAGCATCAAATGTCCTCCTTTGAGCATTGTCCTCACGGCAGCCTGTGTAGCAGTCCCCGGAGCTATCACAGAGTGTTGTATTTTAACCACTCCTTCCTTCCACCCCTCATACCATGGAATAAGTCATGTTGGGCACATATGTAAGTCACCCAACCTTAAAAGCCTCATTCCTTGTAGCCAGTATCTCTTGTATCACATCTGTAGTCATAGCATCCGAGAACATGCCCAATTACAAGTCATCACACTCAGGGAAGTCCAATGTTACGGTGTCCAGATCAGGCACTTACAGTTTATTTATAGTTCGTTTTAGTCCACTTGAGATTTAGCAGTCAGGAATCACTTTTACCATGATCATGAGGCATTATAACATCTTTGATGTACCACCTTCATCTTTTCCCAAATGATGAGAGCTAGAAAGTTTGTCATGTATCATATTCAAATGCAAAACATCAAAGGGTTTTGGCAACCCTTTATTCAAAAAATTAATTAGAGTGGGATTTTTGAAAAGTCAATTTTGCATTAGTTCTAAGGATGATAAGATTTGGGTATGACCCCAAAAGTTGATGGGTGGGATGCAGAATCCTTGGAGCTGAGGAGATAAGAGAACCGGGAGGCCACAGTATAAGATGGACCTTCTTTGCATATGTTGAAATAACTGAAATGGTAGGTGAATGGAATGGTGGCTCAAGCTCTAGAACTCTTACCAAATGAGAGGAAATGACTAAGAGGATTGCTTCTGACTATAGCTGGGGAAAGGTAGCTGATGGGTTCTGAGGGCATGAAATTAAACCAAGTTTATTAGAGGAAGAGGAGGACACTTCATGTAGAGGAAGCAGTTGGCAGCAAGAAAAACACCTAGTCTAGCTTCAGTGTCCAGTCTTTTTTTTTTTATAATTCATCAAAGTGTTTTGAAATATTCTGACAAAACTATCCGGTTGTAAAAAAATAGTCCATACACCTCATTAGGTTTGTATTTGTATGCCTAATACCATTTCTGTGGATTAGTTGTGCGTGTAACTAGGGTTTGTAATGAATCAAAACAAGAACAACCACACTGCTTGTGTTAAGATAGGGAGAAAGATGTGATTATGGAGAATATGTTCATACAGAGAACATTGAAAAGTGTTAATATAGGGAATAACATGGTGCATCTTTGTTACTGAATTATTATTTGGATGGGTCTTTTTTGATAACATGAGTGGAATGGGTCTGAAATCTCGTGCATGATCTCGGGAAATATGCCTCAGACTAATTTTCAAAGAAATTAGTACACCAGTATTACCTGCCTCACAGGACTGGGTTAGGATTAAATGACAGAATTCACATGAAGAGTTTAGCACTGTGTTCGGTATAGTAAATGCTTATGAAAGGTTAGCTATCAACATTATTTTTGTAATATATTAAATTGCATTTTTTAAGAAAAAAATAGTTCCTCTGGTAGGTTAATATGAGAAGTTAAAAGAAAGTCAAAAGAGTAATCTCTTAAGTTATTTTCTGGAGGAAAAGTATATAATATGATAGTGACCACAGTCCCGTGTGATAGAAGAAAGAATAAAGAATTGAAAGTGGGACTTTTGTGCTCTTGACTTTAATTTCTTTCAGTCTGAATCCGTGGATTATTTAGCATGACCCTGAGGAACTTTTTCCTCATCTCATTAACAGTGGTACACTTTTTAAAAGCATTTCTGCTCCCACTCCACTCCCACCCTAAAAGACTCAAGGGTATAGCTCTTACAAACACTTGTACTTCTCTATCGTAGGAAAACAGAGGAAAGGGTACCTTGTGTCCCAGTGTCAGTCCTGAATCACTAGAAAATAATTGATTGCTGACTACATTAGGGATACCTCATTTATCATTTAGCCAGCATTGAGCCTCACTTAGAAAACCTACACTTTTAATATAGTAATGATATTTAAGTGTATTGCAGTTTCTGGTGTCTGTGTTTATAGGAAAAAAATCTTCTAAATTATACTATAAGGAACTTCATTGCACTCAGCACATATCCTTTAAAAATCTTTGTATTTGTATTACTCTTTGAACTCACAGATGCCATCCCAGAGAATAGGCACCATCCTCTATCATCTTGGAGGTCTTGGATGACTCACTTAACCTCTCACTGCATTTTCTCACTTCTAACAAGAGAATAAAAAGGTCTCCTTCACAGATTTATTCTCAGGATTTTGACTAAATGATACATGTTAAAATGTTTCCAGAGTGCCTGTTACAGAGGACGTAGCAATCATAAGTTTATCTGTTTTAGTTAATCACTAAAATTATAACTGAAGTTGGTGAAAGCAGTTATATAGCAGTGTTTCAATGATGGGAACATTGCCATTTTTCACGTGATATGTTGACACATGGCATGTCTTCATTCTCTAATTCAATTTACATTAAAATTCTTCTTTAACTCTACCAGTATTCAATCTACAGCTTGTGGCACAGTGTACATCATTTTTTTGGTAGATAGTGACTAAGCGCATTATATAAAAGATGCATTATTTACCAGATCAAAGGTCAGTGTGTTCATAATTTAATATGCCAAGGGTCAGACAGTCCAGAAATGTCTGCGAATTTCTAAAGTGACGTACATTTCTGAAATAAAACTGCCATTTTATAATAGATTGCACATCAACTGGGTAGCCAAGCATACTTATAAGATTTACATGGTATAGCTCATCAGTGAGGCTCTCCATAAATCCACTGGAGGACAGATTTCCAGATTCCGTTTTTAAGTACATTAACATTCTTTTCTCTTTAAATAAGTCTTTCTCAAAGAAATGATCCCAGTATTGCTCTTGGGACTGAATATCCTTGTATGGTAGAATATTACATTTTCTAAAAGATCACTTATAAATTTGGTGAACTGCGTATAGAGAATATTTTTCTGGGCTTTGGATGTAGTCATTATACTGTTTTAGTTTTCTTGGGTACGTTCGTACTAAAACTACTGTCATTTTTATGTTGAGGTAGAGGTAAAAGTAACTCTAATATGGACATCAAATCTCATTTGTCTTAATGAATAATAATTTTTGTAAAATTTGTTCATTAGATAATGGCAGTTTTGTTCTGATTCCATGTTGATAGTTGGTTTTTATGTTTGACATGTAATTTTGTTTTCCATTCACTTTTTTTTAAAGCTTTTTAAATGAATTTCTTAATTTTACTAAACAGATAGTAATAATATATTGATGATAATACTAATGATAGGTACCATTTTTAATGTGTACTATTCCCAAGCACTGAGATATGATTTATATACCTAATGTAATATAATTATCAAAGAATCCTGTAAAGTCGGTATTATCTCATTTTACAGTTAACAAATCTTAAAGCTAACCTAGGAGACCACATTTTCATTATAACTCTTGTAATGAATGTATTCACTGGTTCATTTATCTATTCAACAAATGTTTATAGAGCACCTACTATGTGCCAACCACTATGCCAAGGACTGAAAAGAGCATTTAATAAGATAGACACAACCCCTGCCCTCGGAGAGCTTCTAATCTGTGGGAAAATCTGAAAGTTAGCCAGAATCTACAAAGAAGTACTATACGTTTTTATATGGAAAATGAAAGTTGTTCTGTGGGCATACAGCAGAGAGACCTAGCCAAGGAGAAAAGAGGGCAGGGACAGTCTCTTCAGGAAAAACTTAATCAGCTCAATGAAGGTGCCTAAGTGCAGCAGTGGAGTGGAGGAGTAAGCTAACTAGTCATGATGCAGGAGAGAAGGTCCTGTGTGGAGAACTCTATCCATAGTAAGAAGGTGAACCTCTATTCTAAGGACATTCTTAATTATAGAAAGGCTTCGTTCAAAACAGGAATCATAATCCAGGAAACCAGTCTTAAATTGTAATATTCCCATTGCTTGGTAGGAAAGCTAATATATTTTGAATAGATGGTTCCCGTTGCTGCGGTAAAATGACTTACCCAGTTGAACTTTCACAAATATCTCTAGGCTTACCTTTTATTTAATAAGTGAAAATGCTCACACTTTCTTTAATACTTTGCTCCAACTTTCCTCTAAAGTTGGAAACTTTTGTCTGACTGAAGATTGAATTAAAATAGCTCACCTGCGTTAAATAGTCCTACTCATGCTGTAGTAGAGACCATTGTAAAGTTTCAATTCAGTTCACAAATACCGGTCTAATTCCTGCAGACCATGTACGTGGTATGTCATGCAGTGGTCTCCAAGCATTTTTTTCTCCTGCAGTTATGTCAATCACAATCTTTTTGAATGGGTACCCCAATAGATGTTTATTTATCTTTTTTTTTAATTTAAAATAGTTTATTTTCAAATTGGTTTACATAAAACACCCAGTGTTCATCCCAACATGTGCCCTTTTTTAATGCCCATCACCCCCTCTCCCCCCCCCATCTCCCTCACCCTCAGTTTGTTCTTAGTCTTTGAGAGTCTCTTATGTTTTATCTCCCTCCCTCTCTGTGTCTTTTTTTTTTCTTTCCCCTCTTCCCCTCCCCCTGGTTTTTGCTTAGTCTCACCAAGTCCACCTATTCGTGGAAACATATGGTATCTGTCTTCTTCTGACTGACTTGTTTCACTTAACATAATACCCTCCAGTTCCATCCATGTTGCTACGCATGGCCAGATTTCATTTTTTCTCATTGCCACATAGTAGTCCATTGTATATATGTACCACTTCTTCTTTATCCACTCGTAAGTTGATGGGCACTTAGTTTCTTTCCATGTTTTGGCTATTGTCGAAAGTGCTGCTATGAACATTGGGGTACACGTGCTCCTATGCATCAGCAATCCTGTGTCTCTTGGGTAGATTCCTAGCAGGGCTATTGCTGGATCATAGGGTAGCTCTCTTTTCATTTTTTTGAGGAACCTCCACACCGTTTTCCAGAGTGGCTGCACCAGTTTGCATTCCCACCAACAATGTAGGAGGGTGCCTACTTCTCCACATCCTCGCCAGCATCTATAGTTTCCTGATTTGTTTATTTTAGCCACTCTGACTGGTGTGAGGTGGTATCGCAGTGTGGTTTTGATTTGTATTTCCCTGATGATGAGTGACATTGAACATCGTTTCAAGTGTCTATTTGCCATCTGAATGTCCTCTTTGGAGAAGTGTCTATTCATATCTTCCGCCCATTTCTTCACTGGGTTGTTTGTTTTTCGGGTGTGGAGTTTGGTAAGTTCTTTATAGATTTTAGATATTAGTCCTTTATCCGATATGTCATTTGCGATGATCTTTTCCCATTCCGTTGGTTGCCTATTCGTTTTGTGGGTTGTTTCTTTTGCTGTGCAGAAGCTTTTTATCTTGATGAAGTCCCAATAGTTCATCTTTGCTTTTAATTCCCTTGCCTTTGGAGACGTGTCAAGTAAGAAATTGGTGCGTCTTAGGTCAAAGAGGCTTTTTCCTGCTTTTTCCTCTAGGATTTTGACGGTTTCCTGTCTCACATTCAGATCTTTTATCCATTTAGAGTTTATTTTTGTGAGTGGTGTAAGAAAGTGGTCTAGTTTCATTCTTTTGCAAGTTGTTGTCCAATTCTCCCAGCACCATTTATTAAAGAGGCTGTCTTTTTTCCATTGAATACATTTTCCCGCTTTATCAAAGATTAGTTGGCCATATACTTGCGGGTCCATTTCTGAGTTTTCTATTCTATTCCATTGGTCTATGTGTCTGTTTTTGTGCCAATACCATACAGTCTTGATGACCACCGCTTTGTAGTAGAGGTTAAAGTCTGGGATTGTGATGCCTCCCGCCTTGGTTTTATTCTTCAGTATTATTTTGGCTATTCGAGGTCTTTTGTGGTTCCATACAAATTTTAGGATTGTTTGTTCTAGCTTTGAGAAGAATGCTGGTGCAATTTTGATTGGGATTGCATTGAATGTGTAGATTGCTTTGGGTAGTATTGTCATTTTGACGATATTTATTCTTCCAATCCATGAGCATGGGATGTTTTTCCATTTCCTTGTGTCTTCCTCAATTTCCTTCATAAGTTTTTTATAGTTTTCAGTGTAGAGGTCTTTCACATCTTTGGTTAGGTTTATTCCTAGGTATTTTATGGTTTTTGGTGCAATCGTGAAAGGGATTAGCTTCTTTATTTCTCTTTCTGCTGCTTCATTGTTGGTGTATAGAAATGCCACCGATTTCTGTACATTGATTTTGTATCCTGCAACTTTGCTGAAATCACGGATCAGTTCTAGTAGGCTTTTGGTAGATTCCGTCGGGTTTTCCATGTAAAGTATCATGTCATCTGCAAAAAGTGAAAGTTTGACTTCCTCCTTGCCAATCTTGATGCCTTTTATTTTGTTTTGTTGTCTGATTGCTGATGCTAAGACTTCCAGCACTATGTTAAATAGCAGTGGCGAGAGTGGACACCCCTGTCGTGTTCCTGATCTCAAGGGGAAGGCTCTCAGTTTTTCCCCATTGAGGATGATATTAGCTGTGGGCTTTTCATATATGGCTTTTATGATGTTTAAGTATGTGCCTTCTATCCCGACTTTCTCGAGAGTTTTTATTAAGAAAGCGTGCTGTATTTTGTCAAATGCTTTTTCTGCATCTATTGACAGGTTCATATGGTTCTTATCTTTTCTTTTGTTGATGTGATGTATCACGTTGATTGATTTGCGAATACTGAACCAGCCCTGCAACCCAGGGATGAATCCTACTTGATCATGGTGGATAATTCTCTTTATGTGTTGTTGGATTCGATTTGCTAGTATCTTATTGAAAATTTTTGCATCCATATTCATCAGGGATATTGGCCTGTAATTCTCCTTCTTTGCTGGATCTCTATCTGGTTTGGGAATCAAAGTGATGCTGGCTTCATAGAATGAGTCCGGGAGTTTTCCTTCCGTTTCAATTTTTTGGAACAGCTTGAGGAGGATAGGAATTAACTCTGTTTTAAATGTCTGGTAAAATTCCGCAGGAAAGCCGTCTGGTCCAGGGCTTTTATTTGCTGGGAGATTTTTGATAACTGATTCTATTTCTTCACTAGTTATGGGTCTGTTCAATTTTTCTATTTCTTCCCGTTTGAGTTTTGGTAGCGTGTGGTTATTTAGGAAGCTGTCCATTTCTTCCAGATTGCCAAGTTTGGTGGCATATAATTTTTCATAGTATTCTCTGATGATTGTTTGTATCTCTGAGGGATTGGTTGTAATTTCTCCCTTTTCATTCACTATTTTATCTATTTGAGTTCTCTCTCTTTTCTTTTTGAGAAGCCTGGCTAGAGGTTTGTCTATTTTGTTTATTTTTTCAAAGAACCAGCTTTTGGTTTCATTGATCTGTTCCACTACCTTTTCTGTCTCCATATGGTTAATTTGTGCTCTGATCTTAGTTATTTCTCTCTTTCTGCTGGGCTTGGGTTGTTTTATTTGTTCTGCTTCTAGTTCCTTTAGGCGCGCTGTTAGAATTTGTGTTATTGATTTTTCTTGTTTCTTGAGATGGGCCTGGATTGCAATATATTTCCCTCTCAGGACTGCTTTTGCTGCGTCCCAGAGCGTTTGGATTATTGTATTTTCATTTTCATTTGTTTCCATGTATTTTTTAATTTCTTCTCTGATGGCTTGGTTGACCCAGTCATCTTTTAGTACGTTATTTCTTAGCCGCCATGTTCTTGGATATTTTCCAGGCTTTCTCCTGTGGTTGATTTCAAGTTTCAAAGCATTGTGGTCTGACATTGTACACGGTATGATCTCAATTCTTTTATATTTATTCAGAGCTTCCCTGTGCCCCAGAATGTGATCTATCTTGGAAAATGTACCGTGTGCAGTTGGGAAGAACGTAAATTCCTTTGCTTCTGGATGAAGCACCCTAAAGATGTCTGTGAGGCCCATCTGTTCTAATGTGTCGTTCAGGGCTATTGTTTCTGTGGAGATTTTCTGATTTGTGGATCTATCCAGTGCTGAGAGTGGAGTGTTGAGATCCCCTACTATTAGGACATTTTTATCGATGAGGTTGCTAATGTTTGTAATTAGTTGTTTTACAAATTTGGGTGCCCCCAAATTCGGTGCGTAGATATTTACAATTGTTAGCTCTTCCTGCTGGATGGTCCCTGAGACTATTATATAATGTCCTTCTTCATCTCTTATTACATCGTTCATTTTAAAGTCTAATTTGTCTGATATAAGTGTGGCTACTCCGGCTTTCTTCTGCCTTCCAGTAGCATGGTAGATAGTTTTCCATCCCCTCACTTTCAATCTGAAGGTGTCTTCAGGTTTAAGATGAGTTTCTTGAAGACAGCAAATAGATGGGTCGTCTTGTTTTTTAATCCATTCTGTTATCCTATGTCTTTTGATTGGCGCATTTAGTCCATTTACATTCAGTGTTAATATTGAAAAATATGGGCTTACAGTCACTGTATTATCTGTAGGTTTCATGGTTGTAAGGCTGTCCCTGGCAGTTTGTGTTCTTTGCAGGTTTGCCTTCATAGAATGCCCCTCAGGATCTCTTGCAGTGCCGGCTTATTTGTGATAAATTCTTTCAGTTTTTGTTTGTTGGGAAAAACCTTGATCTCTCCTTCTATTCTGAATGACAGGCTAGCCGGATACAGAATTCTTGGTTGCAGGTCCTTCTTGCTCATCACATTGAAGATATCCTGCCATTCCTTTCTGGCTTGCCAAGTTTCTGTAGATAAGTCTGCTACTACCCTTATAGGTCTCCCTTTGTATGTTAGGGTTCTTTTGTCCCTAGCTGCTTTCAGGATTCTCTCCCTATCTTTGTATTTTGCCAGCTTCACTATGATGTGCCGTGCAGAAGGTCTATTCAAGTTACGTCTGAAGGGAGTTCTCTGTGCCTCTTGGATTTCCATGCCGGTTTCCTTCCTCATGTTGGGGAAGTTCTCAGCAATGATTTGTTCAAGAACCCCTTCGACTCCTTTCTCTCTCTCTTCTTCCTCTGGAACTCCTATGATACGGATATTGTTTCTTTTGAGTGCATCGCTCAGCTCTCGAATTCTCCTTTCCTGTTCCTGGATCAGCTTCTCTCTCTTTTTATCTGCTTCCTCTTTTTCAATGATTTTGTCTTCTAAGGCACTAACTCTTTCCTCTACCTCTTCAATCCGTGCTGTGGCTGCTTCCAGTTTCCCCTGTATTTCTTCTAATTTCTTTTTTAATTCTTCCTGCCCGTTTTTAAGGTCCTTGAACTCTGCCGCGCGGGACCCCTTGCATTCTTCTAAGCTTTTTTCAAGGCCAGCGATTAGTTTTATGATTGTCATTCTATATTCATGTTCTGTTATGTTGCTTATATCAGTTTTCATTAATTCTTGAGCTGTCACTGCTTCTTGTGGATTCTTTTGAGGAGAATTCTTCCATCTCGTCATTTTGGCTAGATGTGTTTTGGGTTGTTTCTTGAAGTTGCCCTGGAAAGGAAAACAGACTGACAGACAAACAGAAAACAGAAATACTCAAACGTACTAACAAATGATACAGACAAGCGGTTCACAACAGCAAAAGGAATAACAAATGACACTCTGAGGACAATGTCCTGAAATACCAGCTACACGGTAAGGACAGGGTGTGTACTGTGCTGGTGGCAGAGCGTCTACAGAGAGAATAATGACAGTTCCGGGGGAAAGAAGGAAATGGTCTTTGCCCGGGTAGAGTGACTAAAGAGCTTAATCCAGACTGAGAGAAATCAGAATAAGGACCGTTACAGGGAAAAAGGAATGAAGACAGAAGTTGCTCGGGTGAGATTATGTGGCCTGGTTATTCCAGAGAGAGAATAAGGGAAGTACAGAAGGAGATGAAAAACATGCCTTTAGAGAGTGGAATAAGATTTTGTTTAAGTCAGCCAGGCCTCTGGATAGTCAGCTCAGGAGTGGGGATCAGTAAGAAGAATAACGGGGAGCATCTATTTTAAAAAGAAATGACCTGGAGTTACTCCAGGCAGCGGTCTGGACTTGGCCTCTGTAGCTCCCGCGGAGAAGTGTCACTCCTGCGCAGATGGGCGTGGTTTAGTGTAGGCGGGAGTTCTCCACTGAGGCAGGGATGGCTCTGGGAGTGACTTCCTGGGGCTGGTGCTTGTGGGCCCGTAAGACAACAATGGCGTCCCTTCCGTCCTTTGTTCCCAGTCCCAGGGCTTCCACTCGCCCCCTTGTTTGTGTCCTTACCCGCTATGGGCACCGGCGCAGTGCGGTCCACTGGAAGGTGGGCGCCTGCCTGCTTGCCACCCCCCAACCTTCTGCAACTGTGTCAGGGTTAGAGGTGCTCCACAGGCGACTGAGGGCACCCCCGGCAGCCGGTCGCGCTGAGGGCTCCCCGCTCACCTGGCCGGGGCGACTTGTGCGCACTCCCCACTCAGGCGACCGCGGTAGCCGCAGTCCCAGCGTTTGATCGCACCCCACAGGGCCCTCCGCGGCGACTAGCGCCTGATCCGGGCTCCGGCGGGCAGCGGCAATGGTCCCCGGTCGCCGGCTCTCCAGGGGATGGTGGCGCGACTGGCGCACAATCCCTGTTGAGGTGGTCCCAGCGATGCAGCGGTCCCAGCAGTTTTTCGCTTTCCACCGGGCGCCCCAGCGGCGACTAGCGCGCACTCCCCGCTCCGCCGGCAGCCGCGTGTCTGTCCCAGCGGTTTTTCGCTCTCCACGGGGCGCAGCAGTGACTAGCGCGCACTCCCCGTTCTGCCGGCAGCAGCCTGCGATCCCGCGGTTGTTCGCTCAGGGGGCCGGAGGCAGCAGCGGTGCCTGGCGCGCACTCCCCGCTCCAGCGATAGCAGCGGCAGAGGTCCCGCTATTGCTCCCTCCTCAGGCTGCTGGCGGCTAAGCAACTCTGGGCCGGGCGGGCTGACTGTGCCTCCTTCCGCGGTCCAGCACAAGGAGAGTTCTGCTGGGTTCTGCTGTTAGACACAGAGCTTCTCCTCCTAAGCCCTGTCTTTAGGGGCTGGATGTTGGTGGACTCCCCCTCTCTGTAGCTCTCCTTCGGATGTTGGACACTTTCCCCGCTGTCCCCGGCTCACCCTCCCCCCAGCTCAGTTTCCCGAGTTCGTTTTGTCCGTTCTCGGTTAGACTCACGGTCTTAGGGCGTTGTCTATGTTTCTTGCGTTCCTTGTAAGCTGCTACATCTTTTCTGCCAGGTTCTTGGAGTTGAGAATCTCTCTGTTTCGGTCCTTCTCAATTCAAAAAAACAAGGGAAACTTTGGTCCTCCCTACTCCTCCGCCATCTTGGTCCCCCTCCTGACACTCTGTTTATCTTTTAACAAGGAATTTGTACATGACAATACTGATATATAATACACATTAAAAACCTAAATAATGTAGAGAATTAAAAGAGTAGGATAAAAAAAGAGTAGGATAAAAATAAATAGAAAAAGAAGTTGAATTTCTCACGGCCCAGTTGACCAAATCTTGGATATCATCCAGAGAATGGGAACTCATTTAGCCTAATGTCCCACTGAAAGAAACAAAGATGAATAATCCGTTAATGTCTACCTTCAAGGAAGTAACAAAATGCTAATAAGACAAGGTCACTAAAGCCGAATGCTGTGCTCTGTGCTATTTGTAGTTGGCAGTTGTAGTTCCAAGTTAGAAAGGTGTGTCAGGACTAATTTAGTTGTATATTGGGGCCATAGGAAGGGGGTAATGGGCAATAAAGGTTGGAAAGCAGCTTGACCTTACTTTAGAACAGTGCTTCTGGAAATGTATCATGCCTGCAAATCAGTTAGAGATCTGAGCTGGGGCCCGGGAGTCTGCATTTCTAACAAACTCCAAGTGACACTGGTATTGCTGGTTTGCAAACAACACTTCGGATAGCAAGGCTTTAGAGAACTTTCACAGCTAAAAGAGATGTTTGTACTTAATATGGTAGGCAGTAGGCAGCTTCTAAAGATGTTCCAGCTGAAGGCAGTATGATCAACTCAAGGCACATTCCTTTGGCAGTAGTTTATAGATCGCATAGGAGCAGGCTGAGACTGAAAGGAGGGAGATAAGTCTGGAGGCAGTTACGGCAGTACAGGTGAGAGGTAATAATGTCTCTGTACTGCGACCCCGACACTGGACACCGGCAGTGAAAAGAGGAGGGAGAAGATCACACTGCAGGGCGTGGTAGAGGCAGAATCAAGCTGAGAAGAGAAATAACAAACTAACACAGGTATAACATATAAAACAAATTAAATCCAGGGCTAGAGAAACTAATAAGAAATCTGACCTTTTCTGTTCACCGAGTGATTTGGAAATTTGAATTTTCATAAATTTGAATATATATGCATAAATTATTTGTAGGAAAATTTCTGGTAGAAAAGATCACAAAATAAAATCAAAATGCCATAAATGGACACCTGGCTTTGAATGTGTTTCTTTTCTTCTCTTATTATTTCCAGAAAGAAATACATATCCTGGCACTGTCTGTTGAAACAGGTCCAGTAAATCTCAATGATTGTAAATAGTGCTTTACCGATATTGAGTGAACGCTTCCTGTTCATCTGCCTCTAGGGGAAAAACATTAATGTTCACATAAAAATATTTAAAATTTTTGAAGCATTAAGAGGTTGGAGGTGGCAGAGAGAAATGCATTTTCATTATAGGTTCTGAATTCTTATAGCTCTCTTCTGCTGTTTGTCCACTTCTTTGTAACCTGACTTTATGCCACACATACTATCAATCATAGACACCATTACATTCACTTGACTTGCATGTGTTTCTGTCTGCCTTCTCCTGCTGGACGGTATGTTCTCTGAGAGTCAAGACTGTGGCTTACTCATTTTGTATCCTCAGATCCCAGCACTGACGCTGAATAAACTGACTTTTGACTGAAGAGTGAATTATCCCAGATCCTAAAACAGATGTGAACACAGAGAAATTTCTCTTTGAAATGAATAAGTGTGTGAGTGAAAGAATGAATGTTGACTTAACCCTTCGTGTGGCCATTTCCAGATTCTGTTTTCTTTACTGGTAGATAAGGTACCAACCTTATTCACCTCAAAGTATGCAATCAATATTTCACTCGTCCATGTCCAAACACTATAAGTAGCCCTCATATTATATAGTGACTTTGAAATCAAATGGCTAATTCTAAATTTTACCTATTATAGACCAATAATTAATGTGCTTTGCATTATAGTTTAGTTTAAATGTTACATTTCTTTTCATGAAGTCAATTTACCATTTTTTTACTCACATAGATCCTTCTACCATCCTTCTATGACTCCCATTTTTTAAAATGGTCTCATTAAACTCCATTATTGTTGCATATTTGTGTTAGGAAAAACACTCAATTATTTTATGGCTATTTTGTTACTGCCCTCAGTAGTATTAGGTGGGAATCTTTATCTGTGAGCATAAACATGGTTGGATGAAGGATTGTAGCCATCAATTCATTCTGCACTGTGCATACACAGCCTCTGAATTGTGATTGTAACTGTGGTTAGGTCATCAGGATATCAATCTTTGAAGTAACTGCTGACCATAGTTTTTACTGAAAAATGCCTTACATTCAGATTGAGTCTGTATCAGGTTATTACTGATGCTGCTAGATTGTTTCCACACTTCCCAGGATTCTAGCACATTGTTTTAAATTAGTTTTCACTTATCCTTTAAATGTTTGTGTTTTCAAGAATCAGAGATATGAACAGAGCCTTGGAGACGATCTAGTTGAATCCTTTTTTGGTAGGGATGGTAAAATGAAAACTTAAACTGATTAAGTCACTTTGAAGTGGACACATAGCTAGTTATTGACAAAAATAGAGTAAAAATGAAAATCTCCCAAATCCCCAGCTCAGTGATTTTTTTCTTATGTTGTATTACATCATTAAAGGATTTTATAGTATCCCTGTGGCCAGGAGAAAAGCTATGTTTAATGTTCAAGCCTGATTTATTGTTAACATTCATTGGATCTATACTAAAAGTGAAAGGTATTTTGAAAAAGCACTTCTGTATAGCACCATATGTTTTAAATTTGTACTGAAATCTTTTGATACTCTCCTAGTTTATTGATGCTCCAAAAGATTTACCAAGTTTCCAGGTTCATTTTTCTAAGCTTTGTCAGTAAGAGTAATATTTACTCATGTGATACTTCAGTTCAAAATTTTATGACTACACGTTATCTGTATATAAAAATAACTGAATCTGCATGAGAATTTTACTCTTTGGTTCAGCCTGAGAGTTCATTGATCTAAACACAAATTCTGAAGTTCATTTTATGATTTACACTCTCATGTGTTTTTGTGCGAGAAGGCAGTCATTGGTATGTAGAATATAACTTTGGTTAATGCTCATAGTCTTTGGCATTTCACAGGATAATGACAGATAATGCAAGGCTAGTACACATGGTTCTCTTAATGCCTTCATTCTTGGCAGTAACAGATTGAATGAGGCGACCTTTTACTCAACCTATTTCATTCCATTATCAAAGGAGACTATCATGCAATTTATCATTGACTTTAATTCTACCTACTTACTGTCATAAAGTAATCTTACTGGCTTGAAGAACCCAGAGCCTCTTAAATCTACTTTGAATCCCTACTTTTCTCTGTTTCTTTTTTTAAATTTTTATTTTAAGTCCAGTTAGTTAACATACAGTGTTATATTAGCTTCACATGTATAGTATAGTAACTCACCACTTCCATACATCATCCTGTGCTCATCACAAGCACACTTGTAATGATCTACTTTTCTGTTTTCCCTGCCAACAATTTACTTCAAACTACCATCACCTGAACAGTTGCAACTGTGTCCACGCTTGTTCTAGTCCATTGTTTACTCACAGGTCAAGCTTTAAATATACAAATGTGATCCTGTCTCTGATTTAACTATTCATTTGCTTTCTCTTGCTCCCAAATTCTTAGTACATCCAACAGATCCCTGCCTGACTTGTTCTCTTTTTCTCATCTTCACTCTATCCATATCTCCTCTTCTTGCTTTCACAGCTTTTCCCCTTCATAAAAGCATTTGCTTTGGCTTTGTCATCTCAGGGCCTTTGTGCATGCTGTTGTTCTGTAAAATATTTTTTTGCCAATGTATTAGCACTGCTTCAGGCAGTTATCTCCCTTTCATGCATGCATTTTCAGATTTAATTGCATGTCCATAGGAAAGGTTTTTCTTACTTTACTTTTTTTCTCGCTTTAAAAACTAAATTTGAACTTCTTGTTATATACCTTCTAACGCTGTGCATTTCTGTTTTTGTAGCAATAGTCATGGATTATCAATTGCATAATTTATCATAAATGTTCATTGTATTTATTTTTTGCTTTATGCTAAGTAAGGCCTCATCTCCTTTGTTCACCATCGTTTCTTGAGAATCTGGCATATTATTTTGAAACATGATGAGTTCTCACTAATCTTTGTTGAGATGTTACTTATTAAAGCTCCATTTCCTACTCCACTTGATGAACTTGAGATTGATAAGTACACTGTAGGAGAGTAATCTTCAAAATGGTGTTTTGAATTTCAAAGGACCCAAAAAGAATTTATTAGTAATGAAATAATGGGATGTCTCTTCATTTTATTATGCAAATTTTTGGTGCCTACTTTATATTTTACATAATATATTGATAGACGGTTACATGTTAATAATTTATGTGGAGATAAATGGGGAGAATATGTAGTCATTGTGTTATCTCTTATTTTCTATTTCTTTCCATTTTTTCCTTTTCTTTCTTCTTTTTTTTTTAACCTAATAGTATTACATGAGCAAAAGTCTGAAGACTGCTGATGGAGAACAGCTTGAATTGTTTAATCTATATGTACCTTATATTTAATAATCAGAGATAGGCATGTCTTTTAAATTGCCTTTTTTTGGCCTGCATTTCTACCCTATAAATCAAAATTTTCTGTTACAGTTTAACACACACATACACACACACACACACACACACACACACACACACATTTATTTTCTTTCCGAAGTGAAGGGTAACGGATAGCACAATAGCAGTTTCATATTAAAGACAATAAAGTTGATAGTGTTGTAAACTTATGATACTCTTATTTTTGTTCTGGTTTCTTTCCTAATCTATGCTGTATTTGCCATCAGCTTCAAGTACTTAATATAGGATGAATAAAAGACATTTAAAATTAATCATCTACCTCCCCACCTTGCCTACATTATCAAGAATAGAGTAAAATGAAATAGACCAAGAAATTAGCTTACTGGCAAATAGCCAAATGGATTATTAGATGTATTGGTACAAATTTATGTAAATGCCACATTTGCCTCTAGTGTTTTAAATTGAAATATTCAGCAAAGGGTGGTTTTTGGCTAGGTTTATATTTCTGTGACTGTTTTATTTCTTTACAATTTTTTAATGGATTCTATAGGCATTGCCTTAAGTTATAGTCGTTGCCCAAGTATAGAAGTTATTTTACTCTCATTTTGTGGTGTCATTGTGTTTTAAACAACAACAAAATTATTGACAGTGACAATATTATAGCAGCTTTATTTATTTGCCTGAGTTCTCTAAATTTCAAAACTTCCTTAAATACAGTTAGAGCCGAAAAGGATCATATGAAAAAGTAGACTGAAAAATTCATCAGGAAAAAATAAATCTCAAATGACTCTATATTGAAAGAAGAGATGGTCATTTAGTTAAAAAAGCAATTTCAAACTACCTGGTAGGTTCTAATTTAATTATTCTTAATCATGGTTTCTAAACGAGTATTCATTGTTGCCTCCTTTAAGTTTAATGAAAATAATTACCAAATCTCTCTGTTATCTGGAAACTGAGTGAATAAATTGGATCATTAACTTGAAAACATTATCAGGGTCCCAAAGTTTTACTAATGGGACTTGGTATATTTAAACGAAGTAATAAAGGAGAAGAAAATATGTGATAAAATAATTATATTTAATATCTACCTGTGGTTGATGGCAAAATCAAGTGTCACTTTGAAACTTTGTCCTTATCATAATATTTGTTTATAAAAGAAACAACATAAATTATCCCTTGGAGTCGTTCTTATACTGCACAGATTGCAGTTTAAACATCTTTTCCTTGTAATATGAAGCAATTTTTTTTACAAAATGGAAATTTTGTAAGGTATGTGCTTAATTTGTACCCCAGTATTAATAACAGAAGACAATTCTATACACATTACATATAATTCAACAAATCATTGCATAATGCTATTTCTTAGATGGAAATAAAATATTTTACTTGTGGATATTCATACTTTTTTAAGGAATCAAAAATGATCTTTTTCCTTTTTCTGGTCAACTTAACTACAGAATCTCTCTTTCTAAAGTATTTCTAAAGTTTGGTTCGTATAGAAATCACTTTGTGAGAAATGTATGCCTGTCTGAATGCAGCCAATATATCTTGGAGTTTTTTCATGCAGTGCCTACAAGACCATTCTTATCTGACAAGAAAAAACTAGGCATCACCTATGCATCTTATTATTCGTCAGAAAGACAGGGAATAGATATGTTTTCTGTGGTTGCTATAGGAATTTGACAATGACTAGATGGGAAGTTGAAGGCTGGTATTTGAGCTGAGTGGCAAATGCGTTTTCTCTTTTTCGGTTAGATGTTCAATATAACTATATGATTTTGGATTATTTAACCCTTACCAGTTTTACTTTATATAGGTTGAAAGTGTCCTTTAATAGAAAAATGGGAGATATGATTAGTGAATATGCAACATATAGTTAGATGTGATTTGTACACAATGTTTACAGCAATTTAAGAAATCAAATTGAAAAGTTGCTGTAAGTTATGAAGAAGAAATGTATAACATTCCAACACTTTGGTAAAATTTCTTTGAAGTCACATATGACCACATCATTCCTTTTGGTATTAGAGAGATATATTTTATTTTTGTTTGGACTCAGATAACTTCAGGGATATGCTATTATTAAAAAGCATCCTATGTCTTCATCTGTTGTACTAGATGCTTTAAGGATTGAAATATGAGTAATAAAGTGAATGGTGAGAAATTACATTAATAAAGTATGATCATGATTTGAAGTCTATGTGGATGGTGATTTACTTCCTGTTACCAAATATTGTACCCATTATATTGAAGTCATAGGGCAAATTTTAGAGAACATGGACCCTGGAATTCAAATGCAGGTCTGTGTGAATGACTTGATTTACTCTGGGTGTTAATATTTTCACATGTAAAGTGAATGTTAAATTTCCTACCTTCTCAGCAAGTGGTAGGGATGGTGTCATGACTATTTCATAAAGTAAAAAATACAAAGTCTCACAATATCTAGTTAATTTAAAATTCTAAGTTAAAATTCATTCAATGGACTTTATCTGAGTATGATTAACAGTAAAAAAGAATTTCCTAAGACACATGAAATTTCTGAAACTGGGTAAAGTAAAGGCTTATAGTTATAAGTAAGCATTATCAAGAATTATGAAATGCATAAATAGAGGTACGGTTGATTAAAATTTGTGAAATATAGTGTTCAATCAGTAATTTATTAGGCATGCAAAATTAAGAGTGTAGACCTAGAAAAATAATTATCTGAGAGCAAACTAAATATCATGTCTGTGTTTCTAAATGTCACTACAAATGGCAAATAGAAGGAGAGAAAAAAGAACATCTATTTTGCTTTCAGCAAAGCACCACATGTTTTTGAATGTTTGTTGTGAGATTTTTATGGTTAAAATAGGTTCTTCTTAACTGAGAGAATGTGAATTTGTGTTCAAATAGTGCTTTTCAAGTTGTTTTAAGTTTCTTACCAAGTTGAAAATAATGGTTCATTTTGCCAATAATAACCTCAAGATGTGTTTAATAACTCAAGGTTTTTGAGGCATTCAATAGGTTTGACTAAATGCAGTTAATAACAGACATGTGGTTCCTAAATTTTAGCTTGGAGAAAATTACTACATTCTTCATTTCAAAAGATTAAGTTAGCTGTATGACTAAAGGTTTTTAAATATAAAATTTCTTTAACAGTTATAAAATTTGTTTGCGAAGGGAGTTGAGTGAGCCCAGACTATATGGTTTTCAGCTCATTGCTTAAAGCAGTGGTTTTCAAAGTGTGGTTCATGTACCAGCAGTAGTAGAATCATCTGGGAACTTTTTAGACATGTAAATTCTTGTTTCCCTTTAGGGGGTTCTAATGCATGCTGAAAATCTGCCCAGATCATATTTGGCACTTTCATGCCATACAGTAGTCTTGACAGCAGTGCAGCAAAATTTGTGAGGGTACGACCCCTTATTGGAGAAAACAATGAGTCTTGTATGATTGAATGGCAACAAACCAAAAGCGTTGAATCATGTTAAATCATTGGTGTCATTGGAAAGTTACTGGATAACTTTTAGGAGCTCATTAAACAGTGGAGAATAAGGACCAAGTAGAGATGCATTGAAAGAAGTATTGGTGGATTTGACTTGGGAACATGTACTTATTTGGCCATAAACTGAGGAGGGAAATTGTTGTCTTTCCATCTATTTCAGATTCTTTGCAGAGCAAAAGAGGTCTTGAGCTTGCTGGTAAACTTAGCTAAGGAAACTGGATTGAGGTTACTTTCAACCCATTAGTGCGATGGTTCTCAAATTCCAGTGTACATAATAATGCAATGAATATTTCAAATGCATATTCCTTAGTGTGATTTTTTAAGTCCGGGGACCGCTTAGCTTAACCCGTGCTAAAGGATCGTAGGTATACAGAGGGCTTTACTCAGTTTCTGTGTACAGATCAGTATTATCCATTGTGTTGAAAAACAACTAATTAAAAAATACATAAGAAAGATAAATACCCTAATAAAAATATTATCAAGAAAGCTCTTTGTTTTAGGAATCCACACTTCTGAGGAATTCTTTTTGTCAATTTCTAATATTCCCCACTTAATGAACTAAACAGAATCAGTATGTCAGGACTTTTTGTTGTTAATAACAATAAATGAAGAGCCACTCCCTCCATGGTTTTTTAGTGTTCTGCTTTACAAAAGGAACAGAAAATTTATGGTCCAGTAGCCACTCTAAGTGAAGTCTTTTCTTGATTGATTTGTTTGATATTTGATTGATCTGATTATACTTCCCTTACCATTGCTAATGGGGATTACAAGGCCATCCTATTCTTGTTTATTTGCTGAAGCAGCATGGAAGGTGAGGCTACTTTGATTATCATTTTCAAGCTATGAGAACACATTTGTGAAGAAATGTACTGCACATTTGGAACTATAATGACATACACTATGTTTACTAAATGGTTTTGGCATGGTTGACAGCAGCCAGTGACTTGTGATGTGACTCTGAGCCATGGGGGAAAATATATCCAAAAGAAAAATGAAATATATTAAAGTTTTATTTTAAAATGCCTGTGATACTTAAAGCGTCTTCTTTATGAAGACTTGGTTAAATTACAGCACCTATCAATCGAAAGCTTCTGAACTCCAGTAAGAAATAATAACTATCTTTATATGGGGAGATGAAAAACAATTGATGATTTTATTTACTGTTTACTATCGTTTAAACTTCAGGAGTAGATTTATAGTAAATATGACTTAATGATATAGAATATTGGCTGTTTGCTCTGGTAAAATACAGAAAAAAAAACTCTTTTTTAAAAATGCATAAAGATTGATTTATGTAAATCATGGTAAATTTACTAAATTCAGTACATGAAGTTCTATACTAAAGGTACAGAGGCATAAAAACAATCCAAAAACCTCAGCTTATGTACCAAGTAAAGACCTCACGTTCAAACTTAATATGGTTTGTCACACTGTGGTTAAAATGCTCTAGAATAATTATTTTTTTAAATGATGGTGATCCTTTGGTCAGAATGACATGTCAGTACTTATTTATGTTTTAAATTCAGGTTTGTTTGTTTTTTCCACTGCCGTACTGTTAAGCACAATATGTCATATAAAATATATATCCAAGTGCTTTGGAAAGCCAACCAAATGAGTTATGAATGAGCTGAGCTTAATAAGTTTATTGCTTCTTGAGGTTTGTAGCTACAAGTAAAAGTAAAATGCAATTCAATAATTGAAAATGCCACATATTGCCCCCTGGAGTTTCCCATGCAGAGAGAGAAACAGAAAATGATAGTTGCTAGAATTTGGAAACTGCATTTGAGAAGTTTCTTTTAATAAGATTCCAGTATATATTCCAGATAGAAATGGGAACATTTAAAAATTTTTGTTGAAATAGTAGATTCCCTCATGTAATGATTTTCTTTAGTATTTTAGTAGTTCTGAAACTTCAGACCGCATCAGAATTACCTGGAGAGCTCCATATACACAACTTGCCAGGCCCCAGACCTGGAGTTTCTGATTCAGGAGGTCTGAGGTAGAGTCTGATGATAATGTGTTTTTTGAACCAGTTCGTAGGTGATGCTGACGCTGCTGGTCCAAGGACCATACTTTGGGAACCACTAGTCTACCGTAAGCAGCTTCAAAATGGTTCCTTAACTGTTTTAAATGTATTTATTATCAATTCTTACCTTTAGTTTGTTAGAAGCAAAAATCTTATACTTCTATGGGAATTATTGAAAGAGGAATCTTTCATTTTTCTCCAGCAATTTAACTAGGTAAAAGATCCATACTTAAACCTGATGTTCATATCTGGACTTGCAAACAAAGACACTACATTTCTGTTTGTGGCAAGCAGCCTTGCTGTATGAGGAACATGCGTACTTACTGCTGTACTGTGTTTTCCTCCTTCTGTCGCAATCATCAGTGCATTTGACTAATGTATACCTTCAGATTTGTGTCATTGAGAAGTGGAAGGAGATTGGACATTGAATCAGATGGTGTTCAGGAAGACCAAAAAGCATTGAGTTTCAGGACTCCACGGTGACTCAACATTTTCATCTTGCAGTTTGTGTAGAATAGTCTTGATACTTTGTGTCTAAGTCTTTTCAGCATCTTTACTCTTCACAATTAAATTGAAGGCTGGGACTAGAGAAACTGGGGTTGTGTTAAGTGGTATGCATCTCCCCAGACATGACTGTACAGTCAACTGAGCTGAATTCTGCTTCAGTGGAGAAGAAAAAAAGGAGTTCTGCCAATGAGAGAGCATTCCATGATGTTTGCATTGCTGACTGGTGGGTTAGGAATGCCTTTCTCTCTCTCTCTCTCTCTCTCTCTCTCTCTCTCTCTTTTAATGTTTTCTTTTTTCAATGTTTATTTTTGAGATAGAGAGTGAGCAGGGGAGGAGTAGAGAGAGAGGGAGACACAGGATCTGAAGCAGACTCCAGATCTGTCAGTACAGAGCCTGATGCGGGGCTCAAACCCATGAACCATGAACTCATGACCTGAGCTGAAGTTGGGCGTTTAACCAACTGAGCCACCCAGGTGCCCCTCTTTTTTTTTTCCCAGAAAGAACAAAGTGGTTTTGCTTTAAATCACTTGTTTTACTGACTCTACTGACTCCTTTTGAAGATTTATTGAATTATTTAATCTGAATAAATACTCTTACCAAACTATCTCTCTTTACCGCCATTACATTCTACTTCTTCCAACATTCTTGTTCTGTCTCCAGTTTAATAGACTTACTGTATTTAGTGCAAAAATTTCACACAGTGCTTCTGTTCTATTCCAGAAGTGGTTAATTTCACCTGAAATATATTTGCTTTTCTTATAATACAGTAATCACTGTTTACACATAGAAATACATCTGCACAAAAGGCAACATTTAAAATAAAAGTGTTGTATTCTTTAATTGAATTAACATTATTTAAAAAAAATCCTCTTTCTAACCATTATAAGTTCTATGTTTTTTATGTTCTAGGATAGTTAGTGGGGTAGTCAGAATAATGACCCCTTAGAGATGTCCAGGTCTCCAGATCCTGAACTGTATTAACTTACATGGCCAAAGAAAGTTTGCAGATGTGACATATTAAGGATTTGAGATAGATTATATTGGATTATCTTGGAGGGCCTAATATAATCACAAGGGTTTTTAGAAAGGCAAGAGAGTGAGTCCTGGAAGGAACTCTGTCTAAGCCGGGTTTTGGTAATCACTGGTACTGTTGAATGCATGCTGAATTTGAATAGGATCTGTTGTGACTTTTTGCCCTTTATAACACCCTCAAAACATGAATGTGATTTTCTTTTTGGCTTTCAGTAACGAGTCCTTAATAGACTGTGTAAAAGGAGAATGATGTTTCTACCTCATTGCTGACTAGAAGAGTGGTTCTCAAATTGTAATGTGCCCAAGAATCACCTGGAAGGCTTGCTAACACAAGAGTTTCTGTTTCAGTAGGTCAGGATGGGGTACAGAAATTTTATATTTCTAACAAGTTCTCAGGTTAGGCTGCTGCTGCTGATCTGAAAAGTATAGTTTGAGAACCAGCAGGCTATGTAATCCACTCATGAACACTAGTGGCCCAGAACAGGGTTTCATCCTTGAAAGTACTGAAAAAGAAAGTCTCCTTTAGGCTTTCACAAGTTAACCACAACAAAACAATCCACTCTCCCTTTCTTCTCCTCTCTCTCTGCCCCTCTCTCTCCTTCTTACTCTCACTCTTTTTCAGGATTTTACTAATCCTAGCATTTGAAGCTCTTTGTCAAAAATCTCATTCAGTAGCCCTTGTTACAACAGGGAACTTCAAATATAAGGATGGTTGTCGGTGCAGTAAGAGCTGCTTTTAAAAAGGAAATACATTGAGCAACAAAGGGTAGTGTTTTCTATGAAGCACCTCAGAAAATCTGTAGATATATCTAAGGCTTATTTTTAAATATTTTTAATCCTCTTGCATCCCCTTGAGAGAGGTAAGATTTAAGTATCATTTATTCCCTGTTTTTTCAAGAAAAAGAGATTGTTATTTTCACTTTTAAGGGAGCAATGGGACTTCAATTAAGCTGTTTGTCCTTGTTTTCAAATCTTGTGCTCTATTTTAGCTGATCCACATTACCCAATACAAATATATTTTCTCTCTTGTATTTCACTATATTGTTTGGAATTTAAATGTTATGATGGAGATTTAGATACCTGTATCTTAACTTGTGTATATAAGTAGGTGCGCATGGACTCACAAACACTTGAGTGTGTGTGTAAATATCAAATTGTTTCTATGAAGCAAAAAAACAGAGGTCTGACACATCGAAAATGCATCCATGTTTTCATTGTTTTTCCTTTGGGTAAATATTACTTAAAAAAAAACCCTCTGTATATAGTTCTACTGTGTGAGCTATTTAAAATTCTGTAAAAAGGGTTATATGGTGATTAAGTACATGGGATTTGGAAACAGATCTACATTCAAATCCTGGCTTTGTCATTTCCTACCATGTGAACTGAAGGAGGTTAATTAACATATTTTTTAAGTTTTTTTTTTTAACTGGAGCTGTTAACATACAATGTAATATTAGTTTCAGGTGTACACTATATTGATTCAGCACTTCCTTTCAACACTCTGTGCTTATCCCAAGTGTACTCCTTAATCACCATCACCTACCTCCCCTCTGGTAACCATCACTTTGTTCTCTGTAGTTAAGAGTTTGTGTCTTGGTTTGCCTCTCTCTCTTTCCGTTTGCTCATTTGTTTTGTTTTTAAATTCTACATATGAATGAAATCATATGGTATTTGTCTTTCCCTGAGTGACTTATTTCACTTAGCATGATACTTTCTAGTTTCTTCTATGTCATTGCACATGCCAAGGTTTCCTCCTCTTTTATGACTGAGTAATATTTAATTATATATATAATATATTATAATATATAATAAAATTTAATATATATGTATCTATTCATTATCCATTCATCGGTCAGTGGACACTTGGGCTTTTTCCATAATTTGCCTATTAGAGATAATGCTGCTATAAACATTGGGGTGCATTTATCCCTTTGAATTTGTATTTTTTAATTCTTTGCATAAATATGTAATAGTGCAATTGCTAGACCATAGGGTAGTTGTTTTTTTAACTTTTTGAGGAACCTCCATACCTTTTTCCGGAGTGGCTTGACCAGTTTGCATTCCCATCAGCAGTGCAAGAGGATTCTCCTTTTTCCACATCCTCACCAATTCCTGTTATTTCTTATGAAGTTGGTTTTAGCCATTCTTATAGGAGTGTGATGGTATCTCATTGTGGGTTTGATTTGTATTTCCCTGATAATGAGTGAAGTTGAGCATCTTTTCATATGACTGTTGGCCATCTGGTTGGTTCTTTGGAAAAAAGTCTTTTCATGTGCTTTGCCCATTTTTTTCATTCGTTTATTTGGTTTTTGGGCATTGAGTTTGATAAGTTCCTTATAGATTTTGGATTTTAGTCTTTTATCTTGTATGTCATTTGCAAATATTTCCTCCCCTTTCCAAGACATTTTAGTTTTGTTGTTCATTTCCATCCCTGTGAAGAACCTTTTCCTTTTGATGACGTCCCAATGATTTATTTTTGCTTTTATATCCCTTGCCTCAGAAGACATATGTAGAAAGAAGTTGCTATGGCCAATGTCAAAGAGGATACTGCCGGTTTTCTCCTCTAGGATTTTTATAGTTTTCTGTTTCACATTTAGGTCTTTAAACTATTTTGAATTTATTTTCGTGTATGGTACAAGAAAGTGGTCCAGTTTCATTCTTTTGCATGTTGCTGTCCATTTTTCCCAAAAGTTTTCCCAACACCATTTGTTGAAGAGACTGTCTTTTTCCCATTGGATATTCTTTCCTGTTTTGTGGAAGATTAACTGAGAGTATGGTTGTGGGTTCATTTCTGGGTTTTCTATTCTATTCTTTTGATCTGTGTATCTATTTTTGTGCCAGTACCATACTGTTTTGGTTTCTACAGCTTTGTAATATAACATGAAGTCTAGAATAGCTTTGCTATTCTTTTCCAAGGTTGCTTTGGCTACTCAGAGTATTTTGTGGTTCCATTCAAATTTTAGGATTGTTTGTTCTAGCTCTGTGAATATTGTTGGTGGCATTTTGACAGGGATCACATTAAATGTATAGATACCTTTGGGTGGTATAGAAATTTTAACAATATCTATCTATTCTTCTAGTCCATGAAAATGGAATTTCTTACCATTTCTTTGTGTTGTCTTCAATTTATTTCATCAGTGGTTTATGGTTTTCAGAGTACAGGTCTTTCACCTCTAGGTGACAGGTTTATTTCTAGGTACCTTTTGATTTTTAGTGCAATTGTAAATGGGATCGATTTCTTCATTTCTCTTTCTGCTGCTTTATTATTAATGTATAGAAATGCAACAGATTTCTGTACATTGACATTGTATCCTGCAACTTTACTGAATTTGTTTATCAGTTCTGTATTTTGGTGGAGTTTTGGTTTTTCTAGATAGAGGATCACATCATCTGCAGATAGTGAAAGTTAGACTTCTTCTTTGCCAGTTTGGATGCCTTCTATTTCTTTTTGTTGTCTGATTTCTGTGGCTACGACTTCAGGTACTATGTTAAATAACAGTGGTGAGTGTGGATATCCCTGTCTTGTTCCTGACTATAAATGAAAAGTTCTCTGTTTTTCCTCATTGATAATGATACTACTTGTGGGTTTTTCATATATGGCCTTTATTATGTTGAGGTATGTTCCCTCTAAACCTGCTTTGTTAAGAATTTTTATCATGAATGGATATTGTACTTTGTCAAATGTTTTTTCTGCATTTATTAAAATGGTCTTGTGCTTCTTATCCTTTCTTTTATTACTGTGGTATATCATGTTGATTGATTTGTGAATATTGAGCCACCCTAGCAACCCAGGAATAAATCCCACTTGATCATGGTGAATGATTCTTTTACTGTACTGTTGGACTTGGTTTGTTAGTATTTTATTGAGAATTTTTGCATCCATGTTCATCAAGGATATTGGTGTGTACTTCTCCTTTTTAGTGTTGTCTTTGTCTAGTTATGGTATCACTGTAATGCTGGCCTCATGGAATGAATTTGGAAGTTTTCCTTCCTTTCTGTTTTTTGGACTAGTTCGAGAAGAACAGGTATTAAGTCTTCTTTAAATATTTGGTGGAATTTGCCTGTTAAGTCATTTGGACTTTGACTTTTGTTTTTGGGGAGATTTGTAAAAAATATTTTTTAAGTTTATTTATTTATTTTGAGAGAGAGAGAGCACAAGCAGGGGAGGGGCAGAGAGAGAGAGAGAGAGAGAGAGAGAGAGAGAGAGAATCCCAAGCAGGCTCCTCACTGTCAGCACAGAGCCTAATGAGGGACTCAAACCCACTAATCGTGAGATCATGACCTGAGCCGAAATCAAGATTCAGATGCCTAACTGACTGAGTCACCCAGGCACCCCTTTTGGGAATTTTTTGATTACTGATTCAGTTTCTTTGCTGGTTATCTGTGAAAGTTTTCTAATTCTTCTTTTTTCAGTTTTGGTAGTGTACACATGTCTAGGAATTTATCATTTTCTTCTAGATCATTTTATGTGTTAGCATGTAGTTTTTCATAATATTCCCTTATAATTGTCTGTGTTTCTGTGGTATTGGTTGTTATTTCTCCTTTCTCATTTGTGATTTTATTTATTCAGGTCCTTTCTGTTTTCTTTTTGAAATTTTTTAATTTTTTTATTTAAATTCTAATTAGTTAACATATAGTGTAATATTAGTTTCACATGTACAATTTAACGACTTAACTCTTGTATACAGCATCCAGTGCTCATCATAACAAGTGCACTCCTTCATCCTAATGACCATTGTGTTTTCATTTCCATTTGTTTCCATGTATTTCTTTAATGTCCTGGTTGATCCTTTCATTGTTTAGTAGCATGTTGTTTAACTTCCATGTATTCGTAATCTTCCCAAATATTTTCTTGTGGTTGACTTCTAGTTTCATAGCATTGTGATCAGAAAAGATGCATGGCATGATTTCAGTCTTTTTGTATTTGTTGAGGCCTGATTTGTGACCTGATAGGTGATCTCTTTTGGAGATTGTCCCATGTGCACTTGAAAAGAATGTGTATTCTGCTGTTTTAAGACAGATGGAAAGTTCTGAATATATCTGATAAGTCTGTATGCTCCAGTGTATCATTCAAAGCCATTGTTTCCTTGTTGAGTTCCTGTTTAGAGGATCTGTCTGTTGATATAAGTGGAATGTTAAAGCCCCCTAATATTATTGTGTTATTATCAATTTATTCCTTTATGTTAGTTATTAAATTTTATATATTTGGGGTGTTCACTTGTTGGATGCATAAATATTTACAATTGTTAGATCTTCTTCTTGGATTGTCCTGTTTATTGTGATATAATGCCCTTCTTTATCTCTTATTATAGTCTTTGTTTTAAAGTCTAGTTTGTTTGATATAGTATTGCTACTCTGGCTTTCTTTTGACATCGATTTGTGTGATAAATGTTTCTCCATCCCCTCACTTTCAATTTGCAGGTGTCTTTAGGTCTAAAGTGATTCTCTTTGTAGGCAGCATATAGATGGGTCTTGTTTTTTAAGCATTTATGCATTCTGACACCGTTCGTCTTTTAATTGCAGCATTTAGTCCTTTTGCATTCAAAGTAATTATTGATAGATAGGTAATTAGTGCCATTTTGTTATTTATTTTGTTGTTTTTGGAGATTTTCTCTGATCTTTTCTCGTTTTTGTCACTTTTGGTCTCCTTTCCACTCAAAGAGTCTCCATTAATATTTCTTGCAAGGCTGGTTTAGTGGTCATGAACTCTTTTAGTTTTTATTTATCTGGGAAAGTCTTTATCTGTCCTTCTATTCTGAAAGATAGCCTTGCTGGATAGACTATTCTTGGCTGCAGATTTTTCCCTTTCATCACATTGAAAATACCATGCCTCTCCCTCTTGGCTTGCCAAGTGTCTGTTGAAAAATCTGCAGCTAGCCTCAGGGGCCTTCCCTTGGAAGTCAGGGACTTCTTTTATCTTGCTGCTTAAGATTTTTTTCTTTATCACTGTAATATGCGGACTTAATTACACTATGTCTTGGTGTTGGCCTGCTTTTGTTGATTTTGATGGGGGTTCTCTCTGCCTCCTGGATCTCAAGGTCTGTTTATTTCCCCAAATTTGGAATGTTTTCAGGTATTATTTCCTCAAATAAATTTTCTCCATCCCTTTCTTTCTCTGCTTCTTCTGGGACTGTTGTTAAAATATGAATGTTACTACTTTTGATGGGGTCACTAAGTTCCTTAAGTCTGTTCTTACGTTTCATAATTCCTGTTTCTCTCTTTTGTTCAGCTTCATTAATTTACTTCATTTTGTATTCTATGTCATTAATTCGTTGTTCTGCCTTATCCAGCCTGCTTTTCATTGCATCAAGCCTGTTTCCAACCTCATTTATTATATTCTTCATCTCTCTGTGATTCTTTTTAAACTCTTTAATATTTGTCATTAGGGTCTCCTGATGTTTTGTATTTTTTTCTCAAGGCCATGAGTATCATTATTGTTGTCGCTTTAAATTCTCCATCAAACATGTTATTTATATGTGTTTTTGCTTAGATCTCTGGTCATGGCCTTACCTTGTTCTTTCATTTTGGATAGATTCCTCTGTCTTGGCATTTTGTCTAAGTCTCTGCTTTCTTCTCAGTGTTAGAAAAGTCACTTGTATCTCCTCCTTCTGAAACTAATGGCTTTATGAAGAAGAGGTCACGTAATGCCCAGGGCCTGGCGCTTCAGTGAGTGTCTTCTGATATGTGCTTTGTGTGGTCTGCTGTTGTGTTCTGGCTGGTGTGTCATTTGGGCCAGTTGTCTACATAGGCTCTCCATGCTGGCTGTGGTCAGTGTTTGGTTTTTGGCCTGAATGAGGCGAGTTTTAAATAGGTGTCCTCTGGTCTGTTTGTGAAATGAGTCCTGATAGTACTTGCACTGGAACTGAGGCACTGCAGAACTTTCTGGTTGGGAGATGATATAGGGGCAGGGGTTTGCGCTGGACTTCTGGTGGAGGGGCGCACTGAACTGAGACCAAGACAGACTTGACCAAGGAGGGCATTCGTGCCAGAACTTGGAGGGTTGGAACTTGGTGTAATCAAGGTAAGCAGCCAGTGTCAGGGCTGCACTGCTTCCCACAGGTAGCTCTGTGTTTATGTTGAGGGCTAGGGGAAGGAAATGGCTCTGGCTAGCTCCCTTGTTCCTGAGAGGCATCTCTACCAACATTGCCTCCTAGGGATGCTGTCTCAGAGGAGACAATAATCTCCCCACAGTGTGCCTCAGGCCTTCTTTGGATCTCTGTTTCCATGCTGTATGCCCCTGGGTTGTTTGCCTTCCTTTTCTCCAGCAGGGCAGTGCCCTCGGAGCTTTGTCTGAGCGAAGCCCACTGCCTTTTAAAACTTCAGGCTTTAAGCCCCACTGGCTGCAAGAACTCACAAAATGCAGCCCATTTTCCAAGCCAATGGCTTTGGGGACACGTTCTCCTTGTGCGTTTCCCTGAGTGCTCCTCTCTTCCTGCCCTTCTTCCCAATCACAGCGCCCTTCCTTCCCTCCATCTCTTCACTGCACCACATCCTTATACTTTCTCCTTTCTTCAATGTGGCCCCTTCTCTCCCCTTAGTTTTGGAGTTTGTTCAGTCTGTCTTCAGCTTGATTTCCAGGGTATTAGGGATTATTTAATAATCATCTAGTTGAGTTTGTGGGATGAAACAAGCCTAGGGTCCTCCTCCTCTGCCACCCTCTTCCTTCTCCCCTTATCTGAGTTTATAATTAACACCTTTTAGTCTTTATTTCCTCATCTGTAGCGAAAACAGTAACAGTCCCATCCTAGAGTTCTGATGAAGATTAAATGATAAAATACATCTAAGGCTCTTAGCACAGCGTATTCATAACAATTACTAATTACTATCAGCTATTTAATACCATGTTCTCGCTGCTTCTTTTTGTAAAATATCACCATTGTGTCTCTGTAGAGCTCGTCATGAACCTTTGGCTATGAGAACCTTTTGGCTCAGAATCTTAATCTCTTGCTATGTATATGTTAATCCTCTAGGTATTACTATTACTATTGAAAATACATGTAGATGCTAAGCCCGTAGCTCTTCATTTCGAAAGGTACTTTATTTGTATTTTGAACACCTGGGTCATTTCAGCTAATGTTCACTGATGGAACAAATTTTATAAAGAGTTACGTCAAAGCATTTATTGACTCATTCAATCAAGAAATAGCTATAGAATGCCTACTGTGTATCACACGTTCCTCTCATGGGATTTAACACTGAAGCAAACATTAAAAAAATAAATCTGCCCCTATGACATTTATCTTCTAGTTAATTGATGGCATAAAATAAAGAATGGCAATTATATTTATATAACCATTAAGTCAACTTTATCCCTTTTCAAGATTTCAAACAAAATGTTCCTTAAAGTTCTCATAATGTAAGGCAGGTGCAACTGAAGACAGCTTGCATTCACTTTTATAATTTATCGAGGCTCTTCCTCATTTTTAATAAATTAGTTATAAGTCACTTTTGAAATCTAAAGCCCCAAACATATTAAATGACAAATTTTGAGTATTTAATCCCTGAAGTGGACATGGACTTTTCCAGCATCCGTCACCTTCTGTGATAGTAACCGTATTTGCCTCCTAGAATCCACCAGTGCCCCTGATTGTGATTTCTTTTATCTGGTGTGGCTAGATCCTGGATCTGACACAGACCTCTTAACTTTGGCCTACGCTACTCAACATAGTCATTTCCCAAGCCTCACTGATTAGTTTGGACATGAGCATGTACTTTAAATCCTTCAGTGAAGAGCAGTGAAGTTTACCCCCCTGCTTTTGTTTGAGTGCTAGGAAATCTAGCTGGATTTGAAACTGAGGAGATTTGAAAATAGACCTGCCACTGTTTCTAGAATATGAGAATGAAGTCACTCATGAAGGAGAGCAAGGCTCAGCCAGGCCCAGAGATGGAGAAACTGAATCCAGCAGCCTGATTTTATGCCTCATCTTTAAGCTTAGACCCACCTCTGGAATTTTCCATTATGTAATATCCAAAACCAAAAGTTTTGTGTTAGTTGATTTGCAAACTGGTGTGTAGCACCGGTCAGTCCAGAACGGGCAGAGCCAAGGTAATGTGATTTTCTAAAATGGTGAAAAGGCCTTTGTAATATTGTATGGAAAACAAAATAAAATATTCTTTAGAATTTCACATAGTTGAATTGCAAGAAAATCATTATATATTAAACTTTGAAAAGAAATTTTTGTCTGTTAATATTTAAATGGAATTAGTTCTAGGCTCACATAATTATAAACAATGTTTTCACCTTTGTAAATATCTAAAGAAGCATTCCAAAGTCGTGCAAGTTGTAGGATAATGCTTTGCCTTTTGGGAACTTTAACGGGTGTGCCTTGTGCTAGTCGTAATAATTGTCCCCCAAAGATGTTTATGTCCTCATCTCCAGAACCTGTGAATGCATTACTACATACAGCTAAGAGACATTGCAGATATGATTAAATTAAGGATTTTGAGATGTGGCGATTATTCCGGATTAGCAGTGTAGGCCCAGTGTAAACACAGAGGTCCTTATAAGATGGAGGCAGGAGTGTTAGAGTCAGAGAGGTGTGATGATCGGAGAGGTCAGAGGGATGCAGGATCACGAGGCAGAGAATGTGGGCAGCCTGTAGTAGGTAGAAAAGGTAAAGAAATGGACTTTCCCCTAGAGCCTCCAGAAGGAATGCCTCCCTACTTACCTATTCATGTCTTCCGATCTCCAGCATTATGAGAGAATAAGTTTGTGTGATTTTAATCCACTCGATTTATGGTTATTTGTTATAGCAGCAATAGGAGAATAATACATTTTCCAACCACTAAATCTCAGTATTGCCTTCCAATCAACATGACAGTGAACTAAAGAAGTAAAATATTTCTGAAACACCCATTGTGGAAATATAGTGCTCCGGTCCTTCCCCTCTTCTAAATACCTGTAACTGCTACCCCGGTTTACCCTGATTATCTCCCATCTGGAATAGGAGAGATTTCTAACGTCTCTCTCCATTCTTCATATCTTTATACGTCCAATCTATCCTCCCCAGTATGGATTACCAGAGTATTTTTTTTTCTCAAATACAGATCTGATTCTGTTATTCCTTTACGTAAGCAACCTCACGGCCTCCAAAATTTTGATGAAATAAAGTGCAGATATAACAGTCTCATTGTCACAGCCTTCTGTGATCTAGTTCTGGATTATCTTTCTAGCCATCTCGGCCCAATCTGTCATCCTCATAACATGCAAACTATTTTTTTTTTATCGCATCTATCTCTTCGCTTAAGCTTTTCCATCTGAGATGCCCTTTTCCTTTCTTTCATATCCTTCCCTAAAAACAAAATAAAACAAAAAACAACAAAAAAACACTTTACTGTTTGCAGGACTCTAATTGGTTTTAGGATGTTAAAGCCAGTGTATATTTCTGTTATGAAATATACATCATCATCCTGACTTGTTTGCACTTGTACTTCCTATTTGTAGACTGTTCATGCCTAACTGACAGGAATGGTATTTTACTAGTCTTTGTGTTCCCAGAGAGTAGTAGTAGTGCCTAATAAAGATATGATGAATGAATTAAATTGACAAAGGCTCATCTGAACCCATATTTGATGAATATAATACCTTGATTTAAGCTGTAAGAAATGATCTTTAAATTATTATTAGGCTAAGGTTTATTTTCTGCAAGTCACCGCTTAACATACACCTGTCGAATGATATTGAGCCATTTAAGTTATGTAGTCTTCATAGGGACTGTGAATCCTGTTTTCTTTGCAAGTTTCTCGATGAGCAGTTTGTGGGAATGTAAATAAAGTGATATTCTCATGTCAACACGAATTACATAGGTTACTTCCTGTTGTTGCACTGGATTTGTCATAGAAGAAAATTTTGTCTCTCTCTATAAGATGCTTTATGTTGTTCCCAAAGCCATAATGATTTTTATTATTCCATGAAGGCCTAATTAATTGTTCTTTGAGTTAATTGTACATTGTGCAGAACCCGCCATCTTCACCACTTTTAATGAGACTTTTAAATGATCATGGGTAATTTGTGATTTTAAAATCATATTTTTAGGTGTCAAGGGAATAAGAACAGCTTTTTGTCAAGTGGCTCACTGACTAAAAGTTTGCATTTATCATTCATGAAATTACAGAATATTTAATTGAGTGGAAACATTTCTTAGAGCTTTATTCTTAAATATGCATGGTGGTTAAATTTCTAATGATGTCTGTATTCTTATATTTTCATTTCTTACAGAGGAACTTAATGGCATGGGCTCTTAACTTGATATCCCTAACTTGCTATATTAACTTAGAGGGAACTTACTTATCTGTGTTAAATCTCCCGATCTTTAACTCCAAAATAGGAATAAGAATATTTATAATCTTAGAGGGTAGTTGTAAATATCAAATGAAAAATACAAGTATGCATTTAGCACAATGCCTGGTTCTAAGTAAATTCTCAGTGAAGATTAGTTGTAGGTATCATTATTACTTCTGAATCCTTGTGGTTTTTTTGTTTATAATATCACTTAGAGACATTCCATGAATACTGCTGATTCCTTGGAACTCTAAGTCATAAAACATAATTAAACAAAAAACCCTGGCATCAAGGTGATTTACAAAGTAACCAAGGGAGATACCACAAATCTAGAACTAGTTAAAGGAAGAATATGATTAATTGCTTAAGAAGGTGAAACATGTGACAGTGTGTGAAGAAAGGAGAAATGACATTCATTCACCAGTGGGGCTAAGGTATCAAAGTAATAGTGGCAAGAAAAGGCTCTTTTTAAATATTTAAGAATGGGTCTAATTTTGACAAAGGTATAATAGAGGTAGGCCAGGCAAGGAGCATAAAATGAATAAGAAGAGGGAGAGCGGGAATATTGAATAAAATAAATAGTTTTTAGTTTCAGTCTAAAAGGTCACTCTACTGTTAGTTTTAGTATTTTTTGCCACCTTTATCTCTTTAAAAAGTCACTGCCAATAGGCTTTTTCATAACAATTTGCAGTAAACTTTTAAAGTTTATTTTCACATTGACATGGAAATTTTTGTTTCAGTTACAAGAATTTATGGCACATACAAAATATAGTGATGCCATAAAAATGAATGATTATTGTATCCATTGTTTAAACAGCTAGGTACATGCAGCAGAGTTGAAAGCACATCTAAAAAAAAAAAAAAAACTACTGTAATGAAAAATGATGCAATTGGCCTTGTAAGGCTTCTTTGTGACCAGGTTGGACAGAATGCCTGACCAGTGTGAGCCCGATGCGGGGCTCGAACCCACGACCCATGAGATCATGACCTGAGCCAAAGTCGGACCTTTAACCGACTGAGCCACCCAGGCGCCCCACAGGTCATGTTTCTTAAAGCACTATTTTTTTTCCCCTGAAATATAAGAGTCTTTATTGCTTGTGAAGTGTTATCACTGCAATGGGTTTGATACACAACCAGAAGCTCCAAGAAGGGAGAAATTATGAAGTTTTCCCCCCATTTGGTCCTTTTCAGGTTTAGTTAATTTTAGATGATCTGTGTTTTTTATTTTTCAAATAAGCCTACCTTCTTAGGAACTTCTTTACCAAATTTCTTTCATCAGAATGAGAAGAAAGGAAAATATAAGATATGTATGTGTATATTCCAATATGCAGTCATGTAAAGGGCATGGCTATTAGACTCTACCATGCCTATATTTGATAAACTCTTTTATATTAACTATATGGTACATATTTGTGCTTGCACTGATTGAAGAAGATTAAATGTGTTTGAGTTCCTTGCTTATTTATATAATTATGGTATACATTAGCTATGTAGGTAATGATTTAATAATTGTAAGAATTAAATAAATAAGTACTCTTTGTATAATGAAACCAAAAATCAACCTTACTTTTATTCTGAGAGTATCAGGCTCTTGTTCCTCAGGTTCTCCATGAAATTTAGTGCACATCTCATGATCCTTTGCGTCACTTTCGGAAGATAAAAGGGCCTCCTCTCAGTAGTTAACATGGCCAATAATAATCACAACTCTAAGCTATTTTTAATTTTTTAATGTTTATTAATTTTTGAGAGAGACAGAGACAGAGCGTGAGGGGGGTGGGGAGAAAGAGAGAGACACACAGAATGCAAAGCAGGCTCCAGGCTCTGAGTTCTCAGCACAGAGCCCGATGCAGGGGCTTGACTCAGGAGATGTGAGATCATGACCTGAGCCTAACAGACCGAGCCACTCAGGTGCCCCAAGCTTATTTTAAAATAGTGGCTTTCTTCTCCATCTCTCTCCCACCCTCCATTGTGGCCCAGTGGCAAACCGAAAGTTGTGGTTTGGTTTCTTCTTTATTTCTCTGCCATGCACTTTTATACATTTTTGTATGTCATGCTAACTTGGTTTTGGATTACTCATGGTTAGAGTTCTGGGGCGAGGGAAGAGATAAGGAGAGCAGTAGAGTGTTTACTTAACTGGTATTTTGGTCATGGTCCACAGGCTCCTTCAGAGACAGCACTTCCCTGCTCTGTAGTAAAACCTTTCACCTGTGATTTCCTTCACTGGTCTGTGTAGCTCCATTTTAGCTTGCTGCAGTCTGCTCCCTCAGCCTCCAGGCATTCCCTAGGTCTTCTCAAGTCTTTTTGCTGAGGTCTGTGTCTCTGAGAGATTCTTCTTGGCCAGGATCTAAGATGAACCTATTCCAGTTTGTTATCATACATGGCACACCCCTGTTCCATTGATGCTCCGCTAAAATTTGGGCCCAATGCAGTGCAACACCAAATTCTCTTTTGTTTAACTCTGTAACTCCCCAACTAGCCAGTCTACTCAGCTGTAAATCAGATGGGAGTATATTATCCTTCTCTCCATAAACTGAATGAAAGGTGAAGGTTTCTCTTAACTCAGAGTGAAGAAGAAAATATTCCGCACGACTCCATAGGGGGGCATTTTTCCTAGATGTACAGATAAGTGATTGCAAAAGCTCTTTCTTTCAACTCCTTAACCCTTCACACCCTCATATATGTGAGTAGTTAAGAGACTTTGCAGATGGAAAATGTCTTAAATTTTAATTCTCATTATATAGCTTTTTAGTATTTCTTTGGTATTTCTTAAAAAGAAAACATACTTAACGAAACAAGGCATTTGGCTTCCCTATAAATGCATTCTGGTGAACCTAAAATTTCTTTCCAGTGAACTGATTTAGTAGATGTACTGATTTTCCAATAGATAAGCATTTACCTAGGTTCCGAAATCTTTATTACAACTAACTAGTTCTCGTCATTTCTATTTTAATGTGCTTAAAAGAAGTATAAATTAGAAAACTAATTGAAAGCCCTTAACTGAATCAATTGAGGGATGATTGTGTTCTTAATATTAAATATTGTAAGATTAATATTTTGGGTTTAATATAATAAATAAATGTAGTAAACAAAAAAGGTATTTTCCTATGCTTTCAATGATGATATATTTCAAATAAAGTCTGATTTTACTAAAACAGTAATGATACTTACTGTAAACCCATCGTTTTAAGAAAGGCAAGAATTTTAAAAAAATGTATGTAGGAATCTTTTCCTCCAATGTCAAACCATTGGGTATATGACATGTGTATATGAATATATTTTAGTTAGAAATTATTATTTATTTTTTCTCATAAATAAAATGAGTAGGAAAGCATTTGTACTGAAAATTACCTAGACAAGTTTGACCTCTTAAATGCCTATAAAATGAACAGTAGCTATTTAAATGTAAAATACCTAATTCAAGAAATACCAGAATATTATTATTACTTTTTGTTTAAATATTCTACATTTACAGGGTAGAATTTATATTAGATAATATGCTTATGAATATTCATTGTATACAGTGCAACTATAAGGAAGGTTAAATGACTGAAGATAAATTTTCCTTGCTTATTTTTTGGTTTATGACTTACTTTGCTATAATAATCCTTGCTATATGACTGTCATCAGTAATACTTTTTATTTTGAATTTTGTAGTAGCTTTTTCTAGTTGTCAGTGGTGTTGATATATTTTTAATGGTTAAAAACACTTTCTCTTTACAATGATTACTTTCGTCATTGAATTTTTTTATTAAAATATAGTTGACGATGTTACATGAATTTCACGTGTACAACATAGTGATTTGACAAATTGTATACATTATGATAGGCTCACCACAGTAAGTATAGTTACTCTTTATAACCATGCAGTGTTGTCACAGAATTGTTGACTGTGTTCCCTGTGCTGGAATCTTCATCTTGGTGAATTATTTCATACCTTCTTAATACCCCTCATCTCTTTTGCCTATCCCTTCACCGCCTTCCCTGCGGCTACCACTACTTCTCTGTTTTCATGAATCTGTTTTTCTTTTGTTGTTGTTTGTTCATCTGTGTTGTTTTTTAGATTCCACGTGTAATATTATATGGTATTTATCTCTAAGTGACCTTTGTCAATTAGAATAATGTTCTCTAGATCCGTCCATGTTGCTGTGAGTGGCAAGATTTTATTATTTTTTATGGTTGAGTAATAATTCCATCGTGTTTATATACCACATCTTATTCATCCATTCATCTCTCAGTGGACACTTGGGTTGCTTCCATATCTTGGCTTTTGTAAATAATGCTGTGATAAACATAGGTGTGTATTTATCTTTTCAAATTAGCACTTTCATTTCCAACTGAAAGTGGAATTACTTGATTGTATAGTACTTCTGTTTTTAATATCTTGAGGAACCTCCATACTGTTTTCCATAGTAGCTGCACCAGTTTATGCTCCCACCAGCTGTGCACAAGGTTTGTCTTTTCCCCACATCTTCACCAACACGATTTAATTCTTTTTGTTACTAGCCATTTTGACAGGTATGAGGTGATAGCTCATTGTGGTTTTGATTTGCATTTCCTTGATAATCACTGATATTGTACATCTTTTTTTGTGTCTGCCATCTGTATGTCTTTGGAAAAATGTCTGTTTAGGTCCTCTGTCCATTTTTTAAATTAAATTATTTATTCTTTCGTGTTTCTTTATATAAGTTCTTTGTATATTTTTAATGTTAACCCTTACTGGATATATCTTACAAAAGAATCCCACTTGATTGGATTCAGTTCAATTTAATGTTTTCTTGAAGTAAACTTGTTTATATATTCTTGAAGATTTTTGCATCTATGTTCATCAGAGATATTAACCTGTAATTTTTTTTGTAATGTCTTTGTGTGTGTGTGTGTGTGTGCGCGCGTGTGTGTGTGTGTGTGTGTTTATCAGGGTAATTCTGGCCTCATAGAATGAATTTGGAAGCATTTCTTCCTCCTGTTTCTTAGAAATATTTGAGAGGGATAGGTATTTTTTTTTAAATATTTGGTAGCATTCATCTATGAAGCCATTGGTCCTGAACTTTTGTCCCTTAGGAGTTTTTTTTGATTACCGATTCAATTTCATTACTAGTAATTGTTCTTTTTAGCTTTTTTATTTTTTCCTGATTCATTCTTGAAAGAAGTTACATTTCTAGGAATTTATCCATTTTTTAGGTTGTCCAATTTTTTGGCTTAAAGTTTTTCAAAGTAATCTCAATTTTTTTTCATTTCTTTGATGTCGGTTGTATATTCTTTTTCATTTCTGATTTTATTTGAGTCCTGTTTCTTCTTGATTAGTTTGGGTAAAGGTTTATCTTAATCTCATTGAACTTTTCTGTTGTTTTTTGTCTCTATTTCATTTATTTCCACCGTGATCTTTATTATTTCCTTCTTTTTACTAACTTTGGGCTTTGTTTGTTCTTCCTTTGTTAGTTCCTTTAGGTTGTAAGGCTAGATTCCTTATCTGAGACCTCTTTTACTTGAGGTAGGCCTGTATCACTGTGAACTTCCCTCTTAGAACTGTTTTTGCTGTGTCCCAAAGACTTTGAACTAGTGTTTCCATTTTCACTTGTCTCCATGTATTTTTTTATTTCTTCATTGACCCATTGCTTGTTTAGTAACATGTTATGTAGCTTCCAAATATTTGTGCTTCTTTTACCTTTTTTTGGTAATGATTTTTAGTTTCATACCTTTGTGGTCAGAAAAGATACTGAATATGATTTCAGTCTTCTTAAATTTGTTGAGACTCCTTTTATGGTCTGTCATGTGATCTGTCCTGGAGAATGTTCCATGTGTACTTGAAAAGATTGTGTATTCTATTGTTTTGGGTAAACGTGCAGTATATATCTGTTAAGTCTGTCTGGTCTAATGTGTCATTCAAAAACATTGCATCTTTATTGATTTTCATTCTGGATGATCTATTCATTGATGCAAGTGGGGTGTTAAAGTCCACTACTGTTATACTTGGTTTCTTAATTTAACACAAATTCGCGGAACTCCCATATTGACATTTTCTAAAATAGAGTTTTTTTAATTTATAAAGTCATATTCCTCAGTAGAGGCTGTAACAGAAAGTAGAGCACATAAGAACTCTTTCATTTAAAATTTCAACAGAAAAACAAAATCAAAAGCCTTTTGGGAAGAAAAATATCCCTTTTTTTCCAGGCATATATAATGAATTTACAAAAATAACTGTTCCATTGTGGAAAGACAAGCCAAATAAAATATAGAATTCTTCTATAAATATAGTGTGTGAAAAGATAAGGATACGTTAGAGGGGGATGCAATTATATATGTTTAGGATGAGGTAGTTCCTTTACGATGATAGAATACATACAGACTTTATCTTGATTGTGATAGAGGTTACATGAAATTATAATAAGATCATAAAATATTACACATACACACACACACAAATGAGTACATGTAAAAACTGGCCAACTTTAAAGTCTATAGATTATACCATTGTTACTGGTCTTGATATTATACTAAAAGTATATTAGATTTTACCTTTAGAGGAAACTGAAGGGTTCAAGGATCCTCTTTGTATTAATTTTTCAAGGTCCTGTGATTCTGATTATGTAAAAAAAAAAAAAAGTTTTAGAGCACCTGGGTGGCTCAGTTGGTTAAGCATTAATCTCAGGCTGACTCTTCATAGCTGCTCAGGTTGTGATCTCAGGGTCATGGAATCAAGCCCAGTGTCAGGCTTTGTGCTGAGTGTGGAGCCTGCTTGGGATTCCGGCTCCCTTTCTCTCTGCCCCTCCCCCACTTGCACTCGTGATCACACTCTTTCTTTCTCTCTCTGTTAAAATAAATCGAAAAACATTAAAAAAATAAAAAAAAGAACTTACCAAACTCCAAACCCGAAAAACAACCCACCCAGTGAAGAAATGGGCGGATGATATGAATAGACACTTCTCCAAAGAGGACATTCAGATGGCCAACAGACACATGAAACAATGCTCAATGTCACTCATCATCAGGGAAATACAAATCAAAACCCACTGAGATACCACCTCACACCAGTCAGAGTGGCTAAAATGAACAAATCAGGGAACTATAGATGCTGGCGAGGATGTGGAGAAGTAGGCACCCTCCTACACTGTTGGTGGGAATGCAAACTGGTGCAGCCACTCTGGAAAACGGTGTGGAGGTTCCTCAAAAAAATGAAAATAGAGCTACCCTATGACCCAGCAATCGCACTGCTAGGAATCTACCCAAGAGACACAGAAATGCTGATGCATAGGAGCACATGTACCCCAATGTTCATAGCAGCACTTTCGACAATAGCCAAATCATGGAAAGAGACCAAGTGCCCATCAACTGACGAATGGATAAAGAAGTTATGGTACTTATATACAATGGACTACTACGTGGCAATGAGAAAAAATGAAATCTGGCCATGTGTAGCAACATGGATGGAACTGGAGGGTATTATGTTAAGTGAAATAAGTCAGTCAGAAAAAGACAGATACCATATGTTTCCACGAATAGGTGGACTTTGTGAGACTAAGCAGAAACCAGGGGGAGGGGAAGAGGGGAAAGGAAGAGGAGACACAGAGAGGGAGGGAGATAAAACATGAGAGACTCTCAAAGACTAAGAAAAAAACTGAGGGTGAGGGGGATGAGGGAGGGGGGAGAGGGGGTGATGGGCATTAAAAAGGGCACATGTTGGGATGAACACTGGGTGTTATATGTAAACCAATTTGAAAATAAACTATTATAAAAATAAATAAATAAATAAATAAAAAGTTAAAAAAAAATAAATAAAAATAAAAAAATAAAAAATAAAAGGTTTTAAAAATATAACATTTTGAATATTTTAGAGTTTCCTATGTGTATCCAAAGTCATAGTTGTTATTTTCCTTAAGAGATATTGCTGTTTTCTACAATAGGTTTGCTTCAAATTAAGTAATGGCCTGGGATAGATATTAGGTAAAATATTAATGTCAAATATACTAAAATTGGTTGAAGGAGCATATTTTTAAAACCACTGGGCTGGAATCTTATGAATCACATTGTGAAAGAAAAATATTACCATATACAAATTAGAAAAGCTTTATTCTGATTATTTAAAATAAAGTATTTGGCTATATAAGTATTTCATTTCTGGGGCACTGGGGTGGTTAAGTCAGTTGAGCATCCAACTTCGGCTCAGGTCATGATCTCCTGGTTTGTGGGTTCGAGCCCCGTGTCAGGCTCTGTGCCAGTAGCTGGAGTCTGGAGCCTGCTTCAGATTCTGTGTCCCTCAATCTCTCTCTGTTCTCTCTCTCTCTCTCTCTCAAAAATAAACATTAAAATAAATAAATAAATAAAAATAAGTATTTCATTTTTTCATGAAGAACATCATTTATATTCATGTCATTGTTAAGAAAGTCTAGTGTTTCTGTTTTTATGGACTTCAATTTTTTTAAATCATTCACACAAGAGAATTTCTACAATTGATTAAAAGATCAACCCTATACTTAAGAGCTAACTAAGGCAAATAGGAACCTGAGATTCAAATATATTCATTCATTCACTTACAAATATCTAATGTGTACCTATTATGTGCCAACCACTGTTACAGATGCTGGTGGTATAGTATTTAGCAGGAATAAAATACCCTTAAGTAGCTTACTTTCTATTCTAGGGTTATAGAAAAACAAATACATATGTTTCAAATAAAAATAGCTAAAACAAAGATATTTGATGTAAAAAGATTTCTTAAAAGGCCTTCGTATTTAATCAGGAAGAGGAATTACTTAGATATAAATTATAATAATCATATTTATTACTAAAATTAGAATTCTGTAGTATTAACATAATATTCAGTATTTAGAGGGTTTTCAGGGTAGTGTCTATGTATGTCTTTTTCTTCTTTAGCAGAGGAAATATTTCTTTTCTTTTTTAATGTTTATTTCTTTCTTTTGAGGGGGGGAATGAGCAGGGGAGGGCCAGAGAGAGAGGGAGACAGAGAATCCCAGGCAGGCTCTGCACTGGCAGCATGGAACCTAGTGCAGGGCTTGAACTCCCGAACCGTGAGATCATGACCTGAGCTGAAATCAAGAGTGGGATGCTTTTTTTTTTTTAATGTTTATTTATTCTTGAGAGACAGAGTGGGAGTGGGGGAGGGGCAGAGAGCGAGAGGGAGACACAGAATCTGAAGCCAACTCCAGGTTCTGAGCTGTCAGCACAGAGCCTGATGTGGGGCTTGAACCCACGAACTGTGAGATCATGACCTGAGCCGAAGTCATACACTTAACCGACTGAGCCATGCAAGTGCCCCAAGAGTTGGATGCTTAATTGACTGAGCCACCCAGAGGCCCGAGAGGAAATATTTCTTATATATCATTTGAATGCAGTATCATTAATGTTTTAATCCATTTGCCTCTAGGAATAGACCTACCAATGTTGGAGAGCGAGTCACATAGTCACCTCAGTTTTATAGGCAAGATAGCTGGTTTGTAGTTAACTTGCCAAAAACCACATAGTCGGCAAATAGAAAAGATGAATCTTAGTTCTGGTCTCTTGATTCCAAATCCCAAGCCCTTCCAGGCCAGTAAGAATTATCTAAATGTCTTTTAAAATAGTTCTAGCACAATACTCAACTTCATTGTCCCAGAGTCCTATCCACATATGTTTTTCACAAGTATTTATTCAGCACCCTCTACCTACAAGCCATGTTTTTTAGGTGCTAGGGGTCAGGACAGAGATAGAGTAAAGACTCAGACCGAGGTTCTGAGCTTAATGCTAGACTGTTGAAGTAGAGAAAACGTATGTATACAAGTGATTTTAGTAGAAGATAAAAAGTTGTCATTGCCATGAGTGAGACACTGATGAGGTGCTTGGAGGACCACAGAAGAATCAGTGACATTCATTTCCCAGGACCCAGGAAAGTTTCCCAAAGTAAATGGCTTTTATTTTAGGTATTGAGTTGGGAGAATTGTGGCAGTGTAACCAAGGCTAAACTTATGTTAAATACTCTATCTCTGCAGTATAGTAAGTACACCAGTATCGTCAAATGTTTTCTCACTTCTCTAACTAATTTGTATATGTGAATTCCCGGATATCCAGATTCCCCTATAAATTTGTACTCTGAAACAGTTCAACAGATTATTAAATTTCCTACATAATATATGGCTAACCCAGTTTCCTCTGATAAAACTTTTCAATGCTGCACCATCATCAAAATAGCATGAAACTGCCACAGTGTTCAGATTTATTCCATGTCACTGCTATGATTATCTCAAGAACTTTCTAGATGAGTAGGTATTAAGCATCTTCAAAAGTAGTTAAATTGCCTTCATGTAAGATTTTTTATATATAAATTAGAGGTTACAGACTATGTTTCACTTTGAAGAATACTGAAGGGACAAATAAGGTAGGAGTACTCACAAGTAATGTCCCTGCCCATCCTGAGTGAGCTACCTTAGAGAATCTTTCTCTTTAGTAATAAAGAACTACAGTCTACAGCTGACTTAGGCTAGCTCAGTAACTCAGTAATATAGTAGTAGATCCTTTGGAGAGCTAAGTTAAATATAAATTCAGATAAATCCACATTCTTGTAAAGTGATGACATTTTTCTATGTGGCTTTCCTACTTAAAACTTCCGTGGATGATAGCGCATACAAGTAGCATAATCTAGACTTATGAAAAATAAATTATTTTATTCTGTCTTATCCTTATGGATGATATTCGTTTTTGGGCCTGACAGTAGAGGAAGTTGGAGGACACGATAATCTCTTGATAATTACTAGATGAAGGCTTCTGTTAACCTACCGTGATTGCTTTGTCCTTATGACATATCACCAGAGTCACCCTTCTAATCAGTAGTGCAGTCTTCCTCTACCACCTTAGCTAGAAGGGCAGGGAACTTCACACTTGGCTTGACTGAGCCATGACTCATTGCTTAGGTCTGGCCAGTTTCCTTTCCTGCAGAGACTGAGTTTATATACCTTAAAACGCCAATTCATAGTTTGTGGAAAGGAATATTTTCCTTATGGAACAGGCTCTACTATAAAAATGCTAGTCTTGGTTAAGCCCAACTTCATCTTTTTCCTTTAGATATAGTTTTAAGGTTCTTAGAAGTTAGAGCCATACCTGTTCTCTTAACTTGTATCTCTTCAGTCTCTTTGGATCTTTAGGTTGTAGTCTAAACAGCTAGCCTAACTCTATACTTTTAGAAAGCTGTACTTCAAAGTGAGTTTTACTTAGTGAGTTATATACATTTATTTTGTTAAATGAAGTTAGAAAAAATACATATTAGGTCAAGTCTGAAGGTTCCCTGGAATTTTTCATTTTTGCTTTCTACTTAAAATGTGGAAATTATTTCCAAAGAAGCAAATGTCTTATTGCAAACAAGGCTTGATTTAGAAAAAAAAAATGAGGGTGCCTGGGTGACTCAGTTGCTTAAGTGTCTGACTTCGGTCAGGTCATGATCTCATGCGTTCATGAGGTTGAGCTCCGCGTCAGGCTCTGGACTGACAGCTTGGAGCTCAGAGCCTAGAGTCGGCTTCAGATTCTGTGTCTCCCTTTGTCTCTGCCCTTTCTCCTGCCTCTCTCTTTCTCATGAAAAAAGTAAACATTAAAAAAATTCTAAAAGAAGAAAAATGAACTAGACATTTTTTACATGAAGTTTTACATGTCTGATTTGTTTGGGGATTTATCTCAAGTTTTCTGGGCAAAAAGAAATTAGTATGTGTGACTTCATGTTGCCCAGGTCCAAACCCCATTGTTAGCTCACACTATAATGAAAATAAAACCTGATTTTGTTGAATGCATCGCTACCCACAGGTACAAATGGCCCACCAAAATCTCTACACTCGCCAACTGTGCCTGTTAGTTCTTTTTTTTTCTTCAGCAACCATTCTTAGAAAGACTTGATGTTTGAAGTATTTCCTGTATCACATGGCATGTGAATGACATTCTAATTTTAAAAATGGGCAATTTGGACCATCAGTAAGTTATAATATTTACTAAAAGTTGACAATACTTTTTCATAGTTCTTTAGAAATTTTTACAGAGGAAAGACAGTGTTTTTTTCTGACCTCCCTACCTGTAATCATTCTTAATTCCTTTGTGCCTAGGAGTGGTACATGTTAGGCCTAGTTGTCAAGATACCTGAAGATGAGAAGGAGGAGAAGGAGGAGAAGGAGGACTCAAAGGAAGCTGCAAAGAGCCAAAAGCCTCAGACCAGAATACAATGAGAATGTCTCGTGAGATGCCAGTGTGGATAGATGATTTAATAAGTAATCTTACTGTGCTTTGGCACCATTTAAATCTTTTGGAATTTGGATGAAAGCCTAGGGAAGGTGAGGCAGGGTCTCAAGTTCAGATGTCCAATGAATATTGATTTAGATGTAGAAAAATAATAGGAAAGTTACAACTTATGCAAAGTAAAGTTTATACCACTGTAATTACTCTGGAGGTGGCATAAAGGTAAAAACTTAAATTGGAGACAGAGACTGATAAAGTCCTTAAATATTGCAGGTCAAAAATGGATAAAGTGAGCTAAATTCAACAAAATTGGAAGCAGATTGAACATACTCATTGACTGGTTGGATGTAAGGAATAGGGAGAAAGAGAAGACTTAAGAATAATTTGTAGGTTACTAGAATGGTTTACTAGTTGAATTACAATACCATTGCTTAATGGAAGTAGGAGAATTAAGATAATAATGGAGAATAAAAAAGAAGGAACAACATACTTACTTTGGGACTTACTGAGTTTAAGGTGCCTGAAGTATATTCAGATAGAAAAGTCCAGTAGGAAGTTGAGTGTGAAGATTTGGAGTTGAGAAGTAAATCTCAAGTGTAGTTATAAATTTAAGGATAATCAAGGTGTATTAATTTTTTGAAATTTGAACATACAGAACACATAATATGATAAAAGGGTCAAGGACAGAATCCTGGCATCAGGAAATCCTGGGGTCTATAAAATATGAGTATTCCAAGAAAGTGAATCCCGAAGTGGAGAAGGAATAATGAAAAAAAATTAGTGCTGAAACAAAAAAAATGTCATCATGAAATCCTTGAGAAGAGAGTTTCACAACTTACTGAATAGTTTATGGTGGGAAATATTTGAGGTTACATTGCTTTTTCCTCATGAAATGTTCATAATGCAAGTCCATTGAACTATAAGATCAACCTAACAGAAATGAATATTTAACAAATTTCTTCTGTTTAAGACAAATTAGATGGGCACAATTTGTAATCAAATGACATTATGAATGTTATTATTTTAATTCTTTAATCGTTAAGAATTCAAAGATTTTGGAACTGAAACATAACAGAAAGTGTATTTGTTTAATCCGTTGTATCAGACGGTATAAAGCAGAAATTTTTAAAGTTAAAATAAAGGTTTTTCAATAAATATTCATGGAGGCCAAATTATTATAGTATGCCCAGAAAATCGTACTAGGTACATTGACCCCAGATACACCAGAGGAATACTGTTTTAGTGTTTCTAGAAGAATATAACAATATCCAAAAGATGACAGAATATTTCTCTGAGTTAAGAATAGTGTGGACAAAATGAAGATATTTAGAAAATACAGTCAGGATTATGCTTTCACATTTTCTTTTGGTTCCTGTGGTGCATTTTAGTCTGTGACTTGGATAAAGATAGAAGGTATGGTTATCAAATTTATGGATTATCTAAAGTAAAGTAACACAAAGAAGATATACAAACTATCCTGAGACTAGAAGAAAGTGCCATTGTAATGAGATGACACTTACTAAGGATGCACAGAGTCCTATACTTGGGCCACAATAATTAACTGCACAAGTAGAGAATAAGATGTAGCTGGATTTAGGGAAAAAAATAGGTTCTTATGTACCAGTAAGCTTAATGTAAGTTGGCAATTTGACGTGACTGTTAAAAAGGCAATGGCATTTGCTGGCCACTTTAATATAAATATATTACCTAGGTCAGTGCTATAGAAGTCTTCCCACCGGTGTCACAATCACCTAGAAGGCTTTTTAAGTGTATATTCCAGGAGTCAACAAGTGATTCACTAAAACAGAATCTCTAAGGTAGGGGCCCAGAAATCTGCATTTAAAAAACCTCCCTAGGCAGTTCTTATGCAAATTAAACTTTAATAACCATTGAAATTGACTAAAGGTAATTATGGTACTATTCTATTTTATACTATTTTATCACTCCAGGATAATTGTGTTCTATTCTTGTGCTTATAGTTTAAAAGAAACATGAAATGTAGGCTGCATTCAGGAAAAAGGCATTAGGAAAATGGGGAACTGAATTATGACCATGTGGAATGTATGGAGACAGTGGAACATTTTTGTTTACCTGCGAGTAGACTTAAGGAGCGCTTCACGGATTTGTTATATAACTGAACAATTAAGTAAATGATACTTGTTCATTTGGCTTTTATTCATGAGTATCTACTGTGAGCAGTTAACAGATACTGTGAAGATCAAATAGTATTGAATAATGCTTGTCATATAGTAATAGAAATATTAAGGTATAAAATCGTACAAGTAATTTGACTACAAATAACTAAAACTAAGATGTGCATTAAAGAGTATCAGAAGAAAATACTCCACAGTGATGGTTTTGTTTAGATAATATTATTATAATTTTTCTGCAAAATATTCTCTATTTTTGAATATTTTCTCATATTGTTATATCACTTCTTGACATTAGTAAAGATAGGAAATTACTGATTACCTCAAAGAATAAAGTATACTCCAGATGATAAACAATATCCTGATCTTTTTTAATTTAGGCAAAGACAAGGAATGATGCTATGAAAGAAACTAGAAGTAAGTTCAGCCTATACTGAGGGAAAACTATTTCTGAATCTTAAAAGACTGTCATAAAATCCAATTACTATACCATATGTTTTAAGTTTTACTTTTAAAACTTTGTCTAAGCAAATGCAATTAATACTTTTTTTTTTAAACTCCATATGCATTAAGCGTGTGCTCTCTGCTCTGAATATGTGTATAGCTTCTTGCTACATGAATATGTTTGTAAGGCTGTGAATTAAAGAAATAACATTCCAAGTCCTAAGTTGTGTGTTTTAGATGTAGGACTGAGAGCAAAATGTATGTGTAGAAAAAACAAAATATAACAATTGAAGAAGTAACTCTATATTATAGTTAAGAAAACAGTCCCAGAAAATTGTACGTTTTGCAGTGCCCGGATGTTCTCATTACCATTGTGATCTTCAGCACGGCCATTCTCAGAGGCTCTGCAGGACTGTAACTATCAACTTGAGAGAGGGTGGTTCTATCATTCTGGCAGGACCCCACTTGATCCCATTTAGTGTTTCTCCTTCTATCTGGGGTCTTAGATATTTCCACTCAGAAAAAATGATGCAGCAGTAAATTTTCACTCTAAAATTATCACTGTTCATACTAATATATTATTTAGCATATTTGAATATATAGCTCTTGCAGCTGGTTCATCTGAAATTTTAACACTTTTTCTCTCAATTAAGTCACTTTGAAAAGTAGAGAGATAACTGCCATAGTTGAATGTTTGCAGTTACCAAGGTGAAGCATTACTTTTTTCCCAATAAAAGAAGGTTTTATTATAAATTCAGTGTGTGTTAAGAGTGCCATTTTTATAGTGTATCTGGACAGGATATAACATCTGGAGCAGTAATAATTGCTTTCTCTGCCATAAAAGCAAGTAAGCCCACATTAATACATATTCATACTATTAAGCTCATATTAATATTACTGTACAATATCAAAGCTATACTGGCTGTATAACATAATACATGGGGATTTTTCATTCATTCTTTTACCTACTCTATGGTGTATGATATTAGGAGCAAGAAAAATAAGGAACAACAAAAATAATGTTCCTTTTTATCTGACAGTTTTCAATTGCTGGTCTAATTGTATCTTGAATAATCCTATTTCATCTCACAATATGGGATATTATCTTATTTACCAACTTTATATCTTATTAACTATTTTACAAATATAATTATCCATATTTTCTACTTAGTAATTTTTAAGTACATTTTTGTTTATTGGTTTTATATTTCCTTTGTGCCCATTTTGGAAGTGAAAATATTTTTTAGATTTCTGAAATAAAACTTACTTTGGTAACTATAATTTGCACTACAGTCAGTTCTGTGCATTTTGGAGAATTTTGGCCATTTTTATAGTTATTGTAACACTTATTCTGGAAGAATATGATATGCCCATTCTTTATCTTAAGGCAGTTTGTATTATCTATTTATCAAACTTTGTATTCTTTAAAAGTCATAACATAAAGAATTCCTTGCAGAGAAACCTCTATTCCTATAACACACTTAAGAAAAAATTCTTGCATGTTGAATGACATGGAACTATTGTCAAGATTGTACTTTTCTTTCTTTACTGGGCATATTTATAGGCAGTTCAATTTGCATTAAACTATTTTGACTTAAGTTGCAGTGATTACAATTTCCTTTTCCTGTAGTTTCTAAGATTAAGTGTTATTATTTAAATTACCCTACGCCTGTAAAAAATATAGTTGTACTGGACACATGTTAAGAATAGCAAAATGATAGATTTCTCTTAACGCAGTAGGGGGGAGAGAGAGAGTAGGGGGGAGTAGGGGGGAGAGATTTCAGTATAGAATGGATCTCAACTCCACTGAAACAAAAGAAGGTAGGGTTTCTAAATAGGGAAAAGTACTGCAGGATTTGGGGATGGGAAATTTAGTCCATGTGATTAGGCCACCTGTTTTTTTGCTAATTGTCTTTTATGAAAGATAGGTTTTCACCCTCCCTTGGAGACTAGGAGAAAAGGTCCTGACTTTCTTCATGATTACATTTCAAAGAAATGGCTCACAGGTCTTTGAAAGACATTTCTTGGATTGTAGAGGTTCTCAAGAAGGCAGAGAAAGGATTTACAATTGCATCTTAGGGTCAGAACAGCTTGATTGCTTACAACTTGCAGACTTTGTGTCTAGTGATGTTAGATTTTCATTTAGTACTCAACTGTAATGATTTTATTTCCTATCTAGAGAAATAATAATGGCAGTAATTATGTTGTTTCCTCGGAGTAAAGTATAATTGGACAGATTTTTACATGGATTATCTCCTTATATTGTTACAAAAGTCTTGAGAAGTAAATAGAATATACTTTCTCCCTGAAGAAAACAATAGGATGTACATATGTATGTAAGTAGTTGTACGCTATTTTATTACCAAACAAATGGATCTGTTTCTCCAAACATATATGGGGTAAGAAGATTTAAAAAAATAGATGTGAAAATTGACAGGAGTGGTGCCTGCGTGGCCCAATTGGTTGAGCATCTGATTCTTGATTTTGGCTCAGGTCGTGATCTCACAATTTATGAGATCCAGCCCTGTGTCGGGCTTTGCACTGACAGCTCAGAACCTGCTTGGGACCCTCTCTCTCCCTCTCTTTCTGCCCCTCCCCCACTCATGTGCTTGTTAATGCTTTGCCTCTCTCCCTCTCTTTCTCTCTCTCTCTCTTGTTCTCTCTCAAATAAATAAACATTTAAAAATAATTGACAAGAAAAATGATTAGAAAAAGAAGGTGAAAGTAGTGGTGAGTTAACACATAAATTATAAGCCATAAGGTCCTATAAACTTTATTCCAGTTGACCTATATGTGTTTAATCCAGTAGATACATAATTGGTGGATCAGAGTCTACCTTATCTAAAATATTCTCCTAAATTCAGATAATACCTTAACTGAGAAAATTCCTCATGTCCCCTACCCTTTACTCCTTGGACCAAATGTGTATTTTTATGCAGTTTTGCTTGTTTTCAGTTTTGATAGAGGGAATTATATAGCTAAATTTCAAATTTTTTTTTTCTGAAAGTGGAAGTTTTAATGTAGTCTCTATTTTTCTAAAACCCAAGAAACAAGAGATGGCATAAACCATTTACCAGAATAAATTGATAATCACAGAGTTTGTTTCCAAGTTACCAAAAATAACATAAATAAAAATAATTGTGGTTGAAGTATCTGTAAAAAGAACAAGCTTGCTTTGCTTTTCATTTTGCCATATCCTGGGTCATGAAGACAAAATGAATGGGTGCTGTAATGTCTAAACTGTTTGAAAACTGCTCTGGGTAAAAAATCTAAACTCTCGACTATGTTTGTCTGCTTTCTAACTCAAAGTAGAAAGAGCAATGATATTTTTTTTTATTTTCTTATACTATGTAGTGTTCCATTACATTTGACTAATATGTTGAGAAATGCCACTGAATAGTTCAGTGGATTAATCTGTTATCCTAATATCTTTCTTTCTTATTATTTCTAGTCTAGTTTCTTAAGAGAACCCTTATATCCATGTTGAACTAACATGGAGCATCCTGGAAGTGTATATTTATATTTATATTTATATTTATATTTATATTTATATCCATGTTTATATTTATACACATATACACCTTTGACATAGACTGAAAAATCATGGACATATGAAGACAACATTTCATGCCAAAACTACCAACATATTATGTTACAAATGAGGAGAGATGTTAATATTAAGGCAAAACATCCAAAACAACCCATGTACAATATAATTTTTAAAAAACAGTTAAAACAGCTTCAGAATATAAAAGTTGAATGCTATAAATACACACATATTTGTAAATTTTGATCTAGCCATCTATTTTCATCTGCTTTAAAATCACAGTTTTCCCCTTTGGAAATGCAAGGGAGACACTTGTCTTTCAGTGGACTGTTAAGCTTTATATTAGCTTACATCTGATACAAAGTAAATCTATATCTAACATAAGTGGTAGTGATATATTTTCCAGGACGAGACAGGATATGAGCAGAATCATGAAAACAAGATGGAGGTTAGAAATCTTGTGCCTTGATTCTTGTGTATCAGTGGTTAAAATGGGGTAAACAGGGTAATGGATAGGTTTCCAAATCCCTGATTAAGTAACTCCCTTATAACTGATGAAAAGATTTCCACTGGACTCAGTCAATCCAAACCCTTAAATTAAAAGCCTAAAATGATACCAGCACTGAGTAACAGAGCTTTTGGAAACAGTGCTCAGCACAAAGAGCAAGAACCCATTGAAGTTTTGAACCATTTTCTACTAGTTAGAGATTTAAAAGTCTTGGTTAATCTTTCTCCAGTAGTACTTCTCAGAGTATGGGAGAAGAATACTTTAAAAATTCTAATGAATCTATAGATTGAGTGAAATGTTTACAGTAGTCATCTCAAATTAGACATCCAGATATTTTCTGATCCACTTCCTGCTTTAGAAGAAAGTAGTCATCATTTCCATCACCATTTTACAGATGAGAAGATTGAGGCTCTGAAATGTGAAATAATTTAAGAAAGTTACACAGTGAGAAAGAAATGGAACTAGTAGTAAAGCCTCATCCTCTTACTTTCTAGTCAAGACTCTTCTCCGGTCACCATGTTGTTGGAATGCCTCAAAGGTGTCTTATTTTCTTTATTTTTGTTATTGCTTTGGTCTAACATGCAGTGGGTCGAAGTAACCATACTATCCATGGCACTAATCTGTGTTAGTGTCTCCAGTCTCTCTGTACATACATATTCCCTTTTATCCCCATGTTCACTTTCTGTTTTCCCTCTTGAGCTTAGTACAATCATTGTTGTTTAAGATGTTATCTTTTTATTTTAATGACGTTCTTTCAAAATGTGAATTGTTTTCTGTTTGTAAATTATCATTTCTGTAAAATACTTGCTGTTAATGTTTGATTTTTCATCTTTTTTTTTTCACTAAGCACTATTATTGTTAGACTCTTTCCATGTTGCTAAGTGTACATCTACTCTATACCTTCTATCTATGGTGTGTATGTACTGAACTTTGACAAGAATTTAGAAAAGGTAGTTTCCATTTTTTTCATCAGGCAACCCGTTGGCTAGGTGCTCTCACACAGGCACAATACATATGTCCATATCTGCAATGAGGGCCAGGATTGTGTATCCAGCACATTTTACCCCTTTCTCATTGACAGATATTTAGTTGCTTCCAACTCCCACCATTACAAATCACACTGTAATGAATACCCTGGTATATAAGTCTTATGGACCTGTGTGAAAATTTCCCTGGGATAAATGCCAGTTGTAGAATTGCAGTGTCAAAGGGTATGTATATACTTAATTCAACTAAGTGGTAACAGATGGCTAGGCAGATTGCTGCTGCTGTCTACACTACCTCCAGCAGAGCGCCAAGGCTTCTGTGTCACCATATCCACGTGGTTCTTTTAATATTTCGTGTATTCTTGCCTTGTCTACCCAGTTGTACTAAAGGAAGGGAACATGCTTCATACTTTTTAAATGGTCCAGATTTTAAAATCCTAGGAATTATCCAACTAGCAGTGAGAGTACTTTAATCCTAGCAGGTGAAAATCAACCAGCATTCAAACTGGTTCCAATTACTTGGATGTCTTGTTAAGTACAATTGGTGTTTAGTTAATGCTTTAGAATTAAGCAGTGTTCTCCATCAAACCCAAAGTAGGCTTGTTTTACTTTGGTTTGATTTTAGCTCTGGTATGTTTCCTTTATTCTTTCCAACTAAATATAATGATTTAATTTTACACATTATTTGCTTTTGTAACTAATTCTTGTAACAGAACTAAAATGGTGAAAATAAATAGAATGCTTCTTTTGTTTGTTATGAATGTCATGGATCATGAGGAATTACCGTTACAGTTTGGGAAGTTAGTGTAATAGAATTGGTGATTCTCTTCTTACAGTATTTGATGTCATCTGAGCTCAGAGATCTGAATTTTATATGTTTATTTTTGAGAGAGAGAGCAGGGGTGAAGCAGAGAAAGAAATAGAATGTGAGCAGGGTAAGGGCAGAGAGAGGGAGACAGAATCCCAAGTAGTTTCCCCTGTTAGTGCAGAGCCCAATGTGGGGCTCAAATTCATGAACTGTGAGACATGACCTGAGCTTAACCGACTGAGCCACCCAGGCACCCCTCAGAGGTCTGACTTTTATAGTAAAGTGACCTTCCCATTGATCTGATAGTATTTTAGATAGTCATTGAGTAAGGGATACTCAAAGTGCATCATTTAAATGTGCTTTTAACTAAGAACAAACTGAGCGGAGAGGGGGGTGAAGGAGGGGGGAGAGTGGGTGATGGGCACAGAGGAGGGCACTTGTTGGGATGAGCCCTGGGTGTTGTATGGAAACCAATTTGACATTAAATTATTAAATAAAAAAATAAAATAAAATCAGCTTAAAAAAAGAAAATAAACTAAAAGTCCATTAAAGTAAAAAAAAAATGTGTTTTTATTCTTTTCTGAAATAAGTCAGTTAGAGAAACACAAATACTATATGGTTTCACTCATAGGTGGAATTAAAGAAACCAAATAAGCAAAGAGATGAAAAAAAGAGAAGGGAATGAAGAAATAGATAATCTGAACTATTCAGAACAAACTGAAGGTTACCAGAGGGGAGTCGGTGGAGTGTTGGGGATTAAGAAGGGCACTTGTCATAATGAGCCCTGGGTGATGTATGGAATCACTAAATTCTACACCTGAAACTAATATTACAGTGTATGTTAACTGGAATTTATATAAAAACTTTTTTAAATGTTCTTTTAGATATTTTGATATTTTCATTTAATTCACTTTTTATTTGCCTTCCTCATAAAATAAGCAACAATGATCTAACTTCAGACAGTTGCAAAAAAGTATGTATTTCATTATGTTATCACAAAGAGTGTAAAGTTGATGAGTGACACTATGTTGTTGGGACTGTCTTTTCTCCAAGGCCAGATGATAAAATTTTATTTCAGGCATGACTTCAGAACTGTGCTTTCTTTGTTCTTTACAATAATTCTGGGAAAATAGCAGGAACTCAGTAAATACCAACTGACTAATTAAAAAAATATTCTACTATTCTTTGACTCTATGTAGAAACTGCTTTTTTCTGTCTCTTATGGAAACCAGATATTCCCTGAATGCTTTGCCACATCTCAGCCTTGCACTTGTATGTGCGGACTCTCCTTTTATGCCATCTGTTGTCTTGTTTTCCTTGTTTAGCTGTTTATATTGGTGAAAAATGTAAACTGAGAGCAATAGATTAGTTGTATTCCATCTATAACAGTTTTTCTATTTCTGATGCCTTGCCAAGTGCGCGCGTGCGCGCGCACACACACACACACACACAGACACTACATAAATCCTTAATGAATGAAGATTGCATTTTTCTCTTTTAAATACATATAACTAATTTTAGTAGCTGTTTGGAGTGGAGATGGGTACAGGGCTGAGGTAAAGACAAAAATTGAGCAAAACAGCAATAAATTGTTTGTTTAGAGTGAGCATTTCTTCCCAAATTATTCATTCAGTGCTATAGACATAAATCTTTCTGTGTTCCGAAGAATCCATAGCTTTCTATTTGCTAGTGCTGTTGCTTAAATTTGGCCATAAGTGTGCTTAAAAATATGACCATAAAATGTATTATAAATTCGAGGGCATATTTTTTTTACCCTACTAATAATTTTGTCAGCAATAGGGGCAAAGTAAGATATAAACTGACCCACTTCTCAGGACATATCAGAAAGAGTGGCTTTTAAATTCCCTACTACCATGGTGACTTGAGGGATCAGAAAAGCCCTATACTTGATGCAGAAACATCAGAAGGCACCTGAAAAAACGTGCAAGGTGGTGAGGAAAAATATATAACCAGAAGGAGTAAAGCCTATACGATGCTGAACTGAGGAACAAAATGATGATTTCAGAGGCGGGGAGTATACAAAGTAGATATAGAACACCTAATCCATCTGAGGTATGATCTCAACAAGCAAATATTGAGAATTTTAATATGAAATCTTAGAGGAGATGAATCATTACAATAGTGACGGGTGTTGTTATTGCCTTCCTGGTTTCCCTGATCTCTGTGTATCAGCATGCTGTGTACTTCATCCTTCGTGCCTTGGGTCTTTCTGCTCTTCTCTATGCTGACAATTTCGTATTCTCAGAAAATTCCCTTGACCTTAAATGAAACATCCATATGTTGATGACCCCTCAAATTTACAGCTGTAGCCCAAACCCTTTTATTTAATTTCGGACTTGGATATCCAATTTCTTACTCAACCTCTCAAACCTGAAGGAGGTAACAACTAATTCTTAATAGGTAAGAACTTGACCCTATGCTTGCTCAGGTTGAATGCTTTGGTGTTATCCTCCTTTGCTTTTTTTTTTTTTTTTTTTTTTTGTCCTCTTTTTCATCCCACCTCTTATCAGTCAGCTCAAACATTGAAATGTATCCAGAATTAGATCATTTCTAATCACCTAATTATTCATCTTCATTACTTTATTATCTCTTGCCCCAGAGAACACACCAGCCTCCCAAGTTATCTGAAAATCAGTGCTCCCTGACCATGTATCCAGCTATCTAACCTTTGTACAGTAACCAGGACATTTCTTGTAAAGCAAAGACTGGAATGTGTCATTCTTCAGTGCCCAACTTGGAATGGCTCCTATTTCACTCAGAGAAAGCTAGAGTTCTTAGCTCATCCATTATTTTCATCTGCATTCAAACCACCTGGGACAGAAATATTCCACAGGTATCTACGTGCTTGTATTGGGACATTGTCACCGTTCTCTCTCTTCTGGAAGCTCTCCTTCCAAATATCCCAAAATTAAGTCCTTTACCTTAAGTCTTTGCTTGAATGTCTCCTTCTGGATAAAGCCAATTTAATCCCTCCCCAGAACAGCATATACCCAGCCCTGCTACAGTTTTCTTTGGTCTGTATCATTTATCATCCTCACATATACACTGCCTTGATTTCTTTTAATGTTTATATTACATTCCTCCAACGTGAATAGAGCCCCATAAGGGCAGAAATCATTATCATTTTTGTTTATAGATAATTCCCAAATACCTAGCACAGTATTTGTTAGATACTGAATAAATATTTGTGGTATGAATAGAAAAAGTGAAAAACTCAATGACATCAAGTAGGTGAATTACCTTCCCTGCACCTCAAGTTCCACAAATTGAAAGAATTAAATAAAATGGTCTCTACATGTTAGCCAAATACAAATGTGAGCATCTTGTGAGGATGAAGATTTGGAAATCAAAAAGTAAGAAAACAATGAGATATAGGCTATATTTGACCATAGCTTGATATTTCATTGTTAGAAAAATTGTTATTAATATCATTATATGTAATATTTGTTTTTTGGTAAATTTTTAAAGATCATATCTCTTTGGGATGCAAAATGAAGTATTCAGAGATGAACTGATCTTAGATCAGGGATTAACTTTAAAATACTCTAGGAAAACAATAAGTTAAAAGGAATAAGTCAAACAGAATTGGCAAAATATTGATGATTATTGGTGTGGGGTGATAGGCACATGGGGTTTAGTATACTATGCTCTCCAATTTTTTGTATATTTGAACTTTTCACAATAAAAAATTAAAAATATTGGTCTCTGAAGCCCCTCTCTACTCAAAGTATCTTTGATTGGATCCATAATTTTGAAAGTAGATCAGTTTGTATCATAGATATTAAAAGGCTCATTGGTATCTCTAAGACAAATAAAAATCATTCCACAATAGCATAAAAAACATAAAGACATAAAGATAGAAAATCTAATATAATGTCATTTATAAACCAAACTTAGCTTTCAACTGTAAGACATATTATTTTTCAGGCTGCCTGGGTGGCTCAGTTGGTTAAGCATCCAACTCTTGGTTTTGGCTTAGGTCATGATCTTACTGTTCATGGGATTAAGCCCCACATCAGGCTTCGAGCTGACAGCATGGAGCCTGCTTGGGATTCTCTCTTCCTCTCTCTCTGCCCCTCCTCCCCCAAATAAATAAACAAACTTGATAAAATAAAAAAAAATTTTTTTTCTAAACTGTGGTCCCATCAAAAAAATTTAACCAAATTTCCATTCATTGTGAATAATTAATACAAACAATTGAGTAAATTATGCCTTTCCATTTAATCATTGTATAAATGGATGTTCTATAGCTCCATTAAAAGAATGGAGCATAGGGGCACCTGGGTGGCTCAGTCGGTTGAGTGGCCGACTTCGGCTCAGGTCATGATCTCGCGGTCTGAGTTCAAGCCCCGCATCGGGCTCTGTGCTGATGGCTCAGAGCCTGGAGCCTGCTTCGGATTCTGTGTCTCCTTCTCTCTGTGCCCCTCCCCTGCTCATACTCTGTCTCTATGTCTCTCAAAAATAAATAAATATTTAAAAAAAAAAAAAAAAAAAAAAAAGAATGGAGCATAAAATTTTTCTAAAGAAATCATATTACAAAAGATATTTAATAGCAATGACTATGCAATTTGAGCAGTAAACTAACTTTTCAAACTGTGTATTACTGAATGTATCATTAAAAATATAAATACTGAAAACTGTCAGAATTTTCTAAAGAAGCATTCTTATTATTTATCTTCCATATGTACGTATATTATTCTGTATAGACATAAAATGTGTATATAGGTAGATTAGATAGAAATTGTGTAATAAATAATGTATAGGTATATAATTGTGTAATCAAACAATGAAATACAATTAGATGAATAAGTTCTGAATCATGAGTCATTTTGATGATAAAACATAGAGGAGAAAGAGATGAGATCATGGATATAACTTTTTAAAAAATGGTCTCATCCCATAAAATACAGAGAAGTAGAACATTGTAAATAGGACAGTTAGGTGAAGAAAAAAACTATTTGGGTTTGGTATAAGGGCAAAATATTCTTACTGATATTTGAATATCTAGGGAAAATGATAAGGGAAAAAACATAACTGAGTAGTTTCGTCATGATTCCATAAGGCTGCTTCCTCTTGATATGAGAAAACTTTCTTATATGAAGGTGCAAAATTAAATCCTAGAAATTATAGATATGGTGACCAACTTTTTATTTTTTATATTGCCATTTTTGTTTCCTGATTTCAAATATTTTTATTGTTGCTAGTTTGGTTTTTTTCTAATGTTTCATAAACTGGTGTGTGTGCGTTTTTCATATAATCTTCTGAAAGTTTTTGGAACATGGTCTTGTCTATTCTCACCCTGGACCACACTAAGTGCTATCTCCTGTTCTCTTCTTTCATCTTCAAGGACGGACTACATCCCACATTCTCACCTAAGCTCAACTAGAGAGGAATACTTCATCCTTAAATATGAATTCTCTCAACCGATACTTTCTGCATTTTTCTTTATATTTTCTAAAGCAGTGTTTTTCAAACTTTTTTTTTTTTTTATATCTTGAAGCATTTACTAGATTGCTACATATGTAAATGGTGTCCCCGGAGTTGTGCTTAGCTCACACGCTCTCACACAACATCTGCAACTCAAACCTAAGTTGCCTGAGTCACCACTTGTTCTTACTACCTTCTCAGGGAAGAACCACAACCTCAAGAGGATGGGAATAAGTAACAAGGCTACCAACAAGATGACTAAGCACACATGAGGTTGGCTTGTTACAATTTTGTAGGTGCTGAAAGTGGACAGTGTGATTCAGTATGTTAGTACATGACTGTTTAATATTTACAGTGCAGCAAATAGCATAAGCATAAGCATGGTAGCACTAGTTCCTCTGTCCCAACTACCATGATGTGACATAATAGGCCAGGATGGTGACTGCACACCCATTGGATTACACTGCAGTTGAGGAAACGAGGGCCAAGGCTCAGCACCTTTGTAGCAAACAGGATAGTCCCCTCCCTCGAGGAATAAGCAGTCCCATGGTAGTCATGCTTTGGGTACTTTCAACTAATTGCCTACACAGGGGATGGTTATGCCTTGCAATTTGCCATACTGAACAAGGACTTGTATGGATGGATGTTGCCCATGTAGACTTCCCTTCCCAACAAACCTGTAGTACACTATGATATTGTTTAATTTATTCAATTTTGATAAAATACTAGTGAAGACCAAATCATTCGATTTCATGACTCACTAATAAATACAACTCACAGCTTGAAAATCACTGCCTTATGTACCTAGTAAATGCCTTGCATATTCTGATTAATGAAGCCATTATTAAACACCAAATATTTGCCAGATAATATGTTCAGTGATCAAAAGTAATGTGTTGTAGCAGAAGGTACATGTGCTTTATACCAACAGTACTTTACGTCCCCATTTTGCTGTTTAGTCATTGTTTAGTACTCTTTTATTACCTTATTTTTTTTCTTGTGAAGGTAAAACATGATACTCTGGGTAAAGCACCTTATAAAATGCCTGGTAGGTGCCAGGCATTCGTCTTAAATGATACAACTTGCATGGATTTCGTTGCAGTGAAAAATTATACCTAAGTTAAAGAAGGAAGTATTGAAGAGCTACTCTGAGAGATTGTATGAAAATTGAAATTATCGACTGAACTCTTGAACTTAGAAAACACAAATCATGTATACCCAGAATTTACTCATTTTTCACACACAGGCGCGTGCACGCATGCGCGCGCGCGCACACACACACACACACACACACACACACACACTTGTTTTATGCACTAGCCAGTTAATGGAACATAGAATAGATTTGAAGCCCAGTGAAGCAAAAATCACAGGAAGCCAAACAAAACAACTCTCAGAAATTTAAAAATAAATATGTCATCTTATATCCTGTATGCAACTTTGAAAATGTGCGTGATGAATATTACTTACTTTTTAATGATTTTATAGTTAAAGTCTTTAAAGATAAAGTCAAAACATTATAGTTGCTTTTTTTGAACATAAATGAATCTCATTTGTCTCTGCTACCAGTTGAGCAACATAAGAAAGTGAAATAAATATGCAGTTTGCTTTATAATGCAGGATCGTGCTGGATTGTACATGGAAGGAACTATTATCCTATAAAATCCTTTTGATATTGTAAATTTTTTGTGAATATTAACCTGGCTACATCTGGCTATAATTTTTACTTAGTATTGTTTGCCTTAATAATGCACTGTCTTCATTATCATTTATAAATGATTATGCTGGCTTATTTCACTAGTCTTTGGAAAAACACGGGAGCTTAAGATATTTAAAGAAAATAGTGATTTTTCACATCTGCTAGGTAAGGCATGACAAAATAAAACCCTTCCTTATATTAAATCTTGTTGAGATATACTTTAAGCATTATTTGGATGTTCCTATGCAATGGGATTTAAGCAATTAAGTCCTGCTGCTATATTTAGTGTGTTTGTGGTCTTAAGTATTAAAAACCCAGAAACATAAAGCTAAGATGTTGACTACTACCTAACGGTCAAGTGAAGATCATTATAAAAATAGTTCAGAGAAAAAGTTTTCATTATTAGAATAAAGCAATTATGTACAACTCAGGTAGTCACTTTTTAAACTTAGTTTATTCATCTTTATTCAGGAAACAATGTTGATGTCAAACAAGGCAAAGAATATTGAAAAATGTTAAGGAAAAATATGATTTACCATTAGTAGTCATGTTAATGGTATCAAACTATAAAATTTTAACATTCCTGCACTTTAGTCACTTAAAAAAATAAATCATTTAATGACAGAAGTACATATTTTAGCAATCTGGGATTTCATATGGAGAAATATTGATTTTACATTCCATCTGTATGTCACCTCACATACTTCTAATATTTCCAAGTAGACATGAAATCATTTTGAACCTATTAAAATGGATGTGGGTGACAGTTGATTATATGAAATGCAGTCTTTAAGTCAGCCTGTGACAATTTATAATTGCCTGTTGCATGATACATTTTCAGTGGAAACTAAGTCCTAAAGCATATTAGAGTCAGAACGTATATTAGAAATGATTTAGCCCATACCCCTTGATTAATAGATGAGAAAGCTGGGAAATGAGTGAAATGGCCAAAGTCTCCCAGCTAGCCATTGAGAGGTCCAAGACTTAAATCTAGATAAAGCATTTATTTCCCTATACAAGTAAACATTATTTAAATTACTGTTTTATTTATATACTCATAGATTGTATGAATATTCGGCAAATATTTTCAAACACCTACAGTGTGCCGGGTCATGTGCTAGGTCCTGGAGATAAAAATAGAAAAGAGTCTGCCGCTTAGATGGCAATTTGGCGAGGGAGAGGATTACTAATAGAAAGAAGCAGAAGGAGACATTATTATGGTAGAGCGTGATAACAGTTAATGCTAAAAGTCATCTCAGGGTTCTAGGATTGCCCTCAGTACCTTCGATTGGTAGACCAGGTAGAGGTCTCACTTGAATTGCATTTTGAACTGTGTCCCTTCATAACTGCACCGTTGCCTCTTAAATGATCTTCCCACTTTCATTTTGACCTTCTTCCAGATCTGTCCGCCTGACTGCCTGACCAGTCTTTCTACAACCTGAAATCTGATCAGAGCACTTGCTTGCCTAAGAGGTTTTAGTAGCTCATCATCTCTTTATTTTTTTTTTAAATTTTTTAAATGTTTTTATTTTATTTTTGAGAGACATAGAGACAGAGTGTGAGCAAGGGAAGGGCAGAGAGAGAGGGAGACACAGAATGTGAAGCAGGCTCCAGGCTCTGAGGTGTCAGCACAGAGCCCGACGCGGGGCTCGAACTCACAGACCATGAGATCATGACCTGAGCTGAAGTCGGCCGCTCAACCGACTGAGCCACCCAGGCGCCCCTCATCATCTCTTTAAAATGACATTCAAATGTATTATCTTAGCCTGAGACCTTTTGGGATCTGGTCTCAGCTGATCTTTCCACACCTTATTTCCTGCTACTCTTCCAGAAAAATACTTTGGTTCAGCAGCATACCACTACTTGCTGTTATCTGTCAGCATGGGTGGTCACAGGTGGGAGCAGTCTAGCCTGAAGGCCATCATTAATTTAGTGAAGTTGGAAGCAAAGTCATCTTTAGAAAATAAGAGGAAAAGTGACAGTGTAGGAGGCCTGTGGGAGAAGTGAAAATTGACAATCCTGATGGAGATGATGGGGAGATGAGATCGCCTATCAGTCATTCATTGGTCAGATACAGTTACTGTGAAGAGTTTTTTCCTTTCTCTAATCCTTTATGGTCCGGCCTTGTTTTAGCTTGAAAACTTCAAGTAAAGTGTTTTCCTTAATATAGTAAATTGCTTCCTCTCATCTGCCACTAGGGTTCTAGAGATTAAATGATTAAATTGGGTGTAAAAAAGGGGTCCTCATTTTATTAAAAACTCACCTTTGTTCAGTTCAACCATAGCAGCATAAAAAGAGAAATGAGGTAGTTCTGTGGAAGATTAAAACACAAGGATTATTTTGATTCTTGGTGGTTTCTTTTTCTGCTTTAATTATGTGTGAAGGAACTTTGAAACAACATATTTTTAAAAGAGACTATAGTCAATTTGATGATGGCTCGAGTCCTGTGTAAATTGACAACTAAGTTAATTAAAAGATATGTTTGAAACTTACCCTGCAAACTGCCCACATGGTTGAAACTTAAACACTATTGGATCTTCAAGAGAGTTATTTTATTTTTGTCATTTGATATATTTTGCTATTAATGTTATGCCATTGGAATTTGACATAATTATCTGCAAATTAAAACCTGCCAGAAGTGAAAGATATTACATGTCCAATCCACCTAAATAGCTTTAAAAACCGCAAACTAACTAAAATGTTAGTAATTTTTGGAGACTCTTATCTTTACCTTATCTTCTAAAGGATGATAGGTGTGATTCAAATTGAATACAGCAGAGAAATGGAATAATCAGATTAAAATTTTGAACAATGCTGAATCCTTTCTGATAAAGAGTCTTTACAATATACCTTCATTATGGTAATGAGTGTGCCACTCTTGGTCACAGGATAGGGTCTGGGAACTGATTGTGGCTTTGTGCAAATTGTAAATGTCAGATCACAGTTTAATTGCGGTGGAAATATGTGGTAGCTCATTCTGGGTATTAAACAGCTGTGCAAATATTGACAGAGGAAAAAAATCTAACATGATATAACTAATACTTGTATGTTCTGAAGTTCTTGTTTTAAAAAACTCAAGAGTTAAAATCATATGTAGGAAAAATAAAGGTTAAAATGCAGCATTTAATTCAGGGTTTCTCAGCCCTGGGTGTACATAGAGTCACTGATGGAGCTTGCTTTTTTTATTTTTTTTTTAGGTTTTATTTATTTAAGTAATTTCTACACCCAGCCAATGTTAGGCTTGAACTCATAACCCTGAGATCAAGTGTCATACATTCTTCTGATTGAGCCAGTCAGGTGCCCCAACTTAGAGAACTTTTAAAAGAAACCCACATTAGGCCCCACTGCCAGGTATCCTGTACCAATTGGTGTGGGTCGATGCCTAGGCATTAATAGTGCTTTTTATTTTTTTTATTTTTATCTTTTTTATCATTTTACTTGTTTATTTATTAATTTCTTTAAAATTTTAGTTACTATACAGTGCAGTATTGGTTTCAGAAGTAGAATTCAGTGATTCATTACTTACTTACCACACCCAGTGCTCATCACAAGTGCCCTCCTTAATACTACCCATCTCCCATCTAGTGTTACTTTTTAAACAGGGTCCATATCTAATTGTACTGTTCAACTTGAGTTGAAAATCACTGTTTGACATAGATGAACATAGAAGTCGTATATTTCAGTTGTAAAAATCAAGGTAGCAAATTTATCCAGTCTTATCAGAATTTTATCTTGCATAATCATCATGCAGTGACATACTTTAAAAAATTAAGTTGGCTAATTGTAGTTTAATGATTAAAGTGGCCAAACAAGTCTCCCAAAGACAAATGAAATAAAGGCACAACCTACTTGACTCAGACTACTAATGCTCAGGAGAACACATCATCCTGAAAGTGCGTTTGTATCTCTCTTGTGAAGGTCTCAGAAATAAGACATGGCTGAAATCACGTAGGAGGAACATATATCTTGAATACTCAAAATCCCTACAGCAAGGGATTATATATTGCATATGTTGCCCTTATGCCCAAAGGGTGATATACATTCATACATATGCAAATACATGTACCTGCACCATGCTTCTTTATCGGAACTATAAAATATACATTATAAAAGCTGCACATGTAAATATACTCACCAAACAGATATAAGTACAGTCACAAGCAAAACAACACTGTTGCCTTAAATAGTCCCTTACCATTTTAGTATAGTTCTGTACTTAACCATTTTCACCCAGAACAAGAATATTTCCAATAGAGAATTTACCCACAAGGGTTCAGTTTTGCCACTCTTCAGGGTATATGAAAGAATGTGCAACCCAAACACACACATTAAAGTAGCACTCATTGTGACGTCATAAGCCTTAATACAAATCTTACGTCTGCCCCATTATTATGAGCCTTAGTGGTCTCACTGGCAAAATTGTGATACTCTACCTGCTTCAGCAGATTCTTGGGAAGATTAAAGATTGTAAGATCAATGAAGGCAGAATGTTATGATTGTTTTGCTCCCTGATCCCAAGCCTCTAGACTAGGCCCTGGGTACCTAAGAGGCACTTAGTCAATATGTGTTCAGTGAGTAAAAGAAACACTGGTACATACAATCGACCACCTAGCATCTGGTACATACAGGGTTGTGCACCCTTGATGTTGTGCTCTTCCTTAAAGGTGTGATGGGTTGGTTCATACACATCTTCTTTAAAGCATTCACTTATTTTTAAAATTGAAAACAAGTAACAGAAATAGAGCCCAGACGGGGCACCCAAGTGGCTCAGTCAGTTAAGCATCTGACTTCAGCCCAGATCATTATCTCACCGCTCGTGGGATCAAGCCCCGCATCTGGCTCTGTACAGACAGCTTGGGCCTGGAGCTTGCTTAGGATTCTCTCTTTCCCTCTCTCTCTGCCCCTTCCCCACTCACACTCAGTCTCCCTCAGAAATAAATAAAAACATTAAAAAATTGAAGTAGTAGTACAAAACACTTTATTAAAGAAAAAAAAAAGAAAGAAAATAAGAAATAGAGCCCAGACTATTTCAGAATATACCCAAAAAGAAGATTGGTTAAAGACAGAACAAAATAATCAGGCTTGAAATATAAATGGCTTTTACTGTTATGTTGTTGAACTAGGTGGTGCTTACTTGATATGTCCATGTTGGTTTTATTTCTATCTGTGCCCCTATTAATTTCCAGGAAGGAGTGATCGCTGTTAAGGCTTAGAGATCTTTCAACCATTACTGGGAACTGGAAATACCTGGCAGTCTTGTTAAAATGAAGATTCAGATGGTAGAGGGTGGGGGCAGAGGGTAGTGGTGCTGAGAGTCTTAGAAAAAATGTTCCAGAACTTGTTAAGTAGTCAAAGACCTTATTCAAAACTATTGCAATAGGGGAGAGAGATTGAAGTCAGCTTCACTGAAACCAAAAGTGGGAGGATTTTTAAATGCTGGGGCAAAGTAATAGAGAAGTACTGGAGGACATTGTGGGAGGGCAGTAGCTAAGGTCATCAGGCCCTTTGTCCCTTATCAAAGTTAGGCCCCTACCCTCCCACAGAGACTAGTAGAGAGGAGCCATGCCTGTTTTGATGATTATATTTTGGCTTCTAGGTCCTTGTTAAAAGACATTCCTGGGTTTTAGAAGATTTACATCTCAAATGGGGCAGAGGAAGAATTTACAAGTTTTCTAAAGTAAATGGCCTAAGGAGAAGGAGGTCAGGACTGTAAAGTTTAATCAGGTTGAGGGGAAATTAAAGCAGTCTTGGTCAGTCTGCATTTGTCACCACACTCTAAGGTGGTGTCAGTGCTGCTGGTCTGTAAACCACACTGAAGTAGCACAGGTATGCACTATTGCATTGATATATGGGAAATACTCAGTACTGATGATTTATATTAACTTATTTTTTTAATTTCTAGGGCATATATAGAAGTGTGGGTTTGAAATGGTTAGTAGCATTGCCTGTGTAGATGGCCTACTAGAAATGCCTGAGTCTGTCCCTATGACATGAAATTTGGAACAAGTCAGGTCCCAGGGTCTAGGACACATTTGACATTCACCTCATTTCAGTATAAGTAAAATAGTGTCATAATGAAGTTCCAATGTTGTGTTTTGTTTTAATTACTTTCTCTAGGCCCCTAGCAAATAGGTCATATCATCCATTTTTAACAGATTTAAAAGACTGTAGTCCATTTTAGTCAGCAACAATGCATAAGTGTAATTCAGTTCTACAAATAGTTATTACCTGATAAAGTCAATTTCTTAAGTAATGTCCTAAACTAGAGTGGATATGCCAAAACTGTAGAAAAGCATTAGAGATAGAATAACAAAATACTGTGAAGATATTTTTAAAATTGAATTCTCCAAAGTACATTATTATAAACTAATTTTCCTAATTGCATGAGAATGGAAGATTACTTTTTTTAATGTGAGTCAAAGGACTTTCAAGACATTTGAGTCACCTGCATGGACACTGGCTTTTATTCTTTTCATTGTGATGTGGTAATTTAAAGTGTTCTTATTAGGATTAATCAACATTCTAAAATGCAATTCATTAACATATTTTGTCTAGAAAATAGTGAGGTCTGAAATGCCCTCAAAAAACAAGTTTCCAGTTGCTAAAATTAAAAGTTTATAATGATAACCCAATCCAAAGGTCAAAAAACACAATTAATTAAAGCTGAAGAAAACAAATCAGTGAATTAATAGGATTAAGAAAGCTTTACCTTCTTTTTATAAAAAAGCTAGAAAGACCAAAATGTGACTTTTTTTAAAGGCTTGCTGTACATGAATGGAGTTTTTAATCCATTCAAAGCTTAATCCAAGTTTAAGGATTCAAACAAAAAATCCCTAACATTTTAATTTGCACTTATGAGGGGTTCAATCAGACTAAGACATTTAATTTGGCAACCTCCTTTTTAACAGAGAGCTGCCTCTTCAGTTTGCGTGGGTTAATAAAATGGAGGAGTTCCAGTGATTTGGGATGCAAAATGATAATTGATCAAGTGAATTCTGTTTTTCCACTGATATTCATTGTAAAATTATAGATTTTCTTTTCCATACAGCAAAAAGCACTTTCTGGAATACATAATTCAAGTTGAAAATTTAATAAGAGAGAAGTCGTGGTGCAGAACATTGCCGAGACCTTCATCCATTTGCAGCACTTTTCATCATTTCCCCCTAATCCCTTAGTTTGCTGCTCCTGCTTGCTTCCTGGACAGATTCATTTCCTATAATAACAGCGAACACCTACAGAGTGTTTTCTTTCTGCCATGTGTTGTCCTAGAATCTTTACAGTTACTTATCTTTGTGATTACCCTGTTCAGTGGTTACCATTTGGACCATCAGCATCCACCTTTTATAAATGAGAAAACTGAGGCCAAATTATGACTTAGGCCTCATAAATAGGAAGTGCCAGTGTTTCGGCCTAAGCCAGGTAGTCAGACTCCAGAGCTTTCATTTTTTCAAAATTCTTTTGTTTTCATAGAAACACAGATACTGAAAATACTTATATCAACAAATCTATAGTTAATGAATGCCCTTATTACTAAAGAAGGCAAGCACCATCATTACTGTTTTCTAAGTCAAGAGATAGACCTTTACAAGGCACACCAGAAACCTTCCATGTGCCCCCTCCTAACGAATGCCCCCCAGCATGTATAAACATAAACAGTAGGGGCTTTTTAGAGTTGAATCCTTACTTTTCTTCATAGTTTTACCACTCAAATATGCATCACTAAACACTGTAGTTTTGTCTTGTCTGATTTGTTAAAAATCTTCTAAGTCTCTCTTCACTTACAGATACCACTCCTACATGAGAGTTCTCTGGAGAAACAGAACCAATAGGAGATATATATATATATATATATATATATATATATATATATATATAGAGAGAGAGAGAGAGAGAGAGAGAGAGAGAGAGAGAGATTCCCTATAGGAATGGGCTCATGCAGTTATGGAGGCCAAGAAGTCCCCCAGCATACTGTCTGCAAGCTGGAGAACTCCGGAAGCCAGTGGTATAATTCAGTCAGTCTTAAGGCCTAACGGACTCTAAAGACCTGAGAACTAGGATCTCCAATGTTTGAGGGCAGGAGGAGCTAGATCTCCCAGCTCAAGAAGAGAGTAGGACTGTATTCTTCCTTTCTGTTCTGTTTGGGCCCTCGAAGGTATAGATGATGCCCCTACCCTCACCCACTGTCCCTCCACATTGGCGAGGGAAGCTCTTCATAATTCTGTCTACTGATTCAAATGCTAGCCACTTCCAGAAACACCCTCACAAACAGACCCAGAAGTAATGTTTTACCAGCTATCTGGGCATCCCTTAACCCAGATGACCCACAAAAGTAACCATTACACTCATCTATCTTTTTTTTTTTTTTTGAAGTTTATTGAAGAAGCTGGATTGTTTGTTCTGTAGAGTCATCCATGTTCTGTCTTTGGCTGCCCCTGATTTTTGTGATATTGGTATAGAGAGAAAGGTAGCTAAGTAATTCTCCTATGGATATTGCCAGGTCTGTTCCTCATTCAGATTGTTTCTGTTCACACTGCGCACTGTCTTGAAAGTCCATGCCTTGCCTGTAGTGCCAGCATAGATTCTCAGCATAGGAATAGCTGTTCTGAATGATAGAAATTATTTTAAAAATTAGCCACTTCTGCCTGGATCTCAGAACAGAGTGATTTGGGGTATTTTACATATTAGTGGGAGAAAGGCAATTTGAAGCCCCTTTCTTTCCCGACTTGGCTTATTACATCTTCAGTACTTGCAAAGTGTGTGGTAAATGATCAGTCACAGCACACTGCTATTTATTGAGCGTCCATGGCCACTGGCTGACATGGCATTGAATATAATGTTGTATTGTTGCTCCAAGCCTTTTTGCCTTCATGCTAAATGACTCAACCGATCAGAAGAAATTTATAATGGACATATAACTCACCTATTTAGACTTTGTGAGATTGATTTGTTATGAAGTTATTGGCTGTAATGTCTTTGAGAGAGTAGACCTTCATTTTAAATGAAGACAGCCTCATCTGTGGATTTCAAAGCATGTTTATATACTGTAAATCTGTGTTAAGGAAATGGGATGAAGCTGGCTACTAAAAATGAGAAAATATGTGGGGAACCTGGGTGGCTCAGCCGGCTAAGTGTCCGGCTCTTGATTTTGTCTCAGGTCATTGTCTCATGGTTTGTGGGTTCGGGCCCTTCGTTGGGCTCTGGAATTACAGTGCAGAGCCTTATTGGGATTCTCTTTCTCTCTCTCTCTGTCCCTCCCTTGTTTGCTCGTTCTTGCTCTCTTTCTCAAAAATAAGTACACATTAAAAAAATGAGAAGACATGTGAAAATATATGGAACTGATTGTGTTATACAGAGGTATTCGGAGCTTTGGAGCATATCACCGGTTACTATTGTTTGACAGTTTATTTTGAATCCTATAATTAGATAATGGAACTTCAGCATTCCCAGGCTGTCTTGTCCCCACAATATCTAAACCATCTTGCAAGTTCATTCCCTTTCATATGGTCCCTCTATGTGCTCTATAGTTATGTTTTTTTTTAATTATGTATGTTGATGTCTATTAGGCAGTCAGTCAGCTGGCTTCACCTCCACGCCCTCCTACAATCCTTTGCACATTTGGAAACTTGAAAAACCACATCCCATTCTTTTCTGAATCTCCAGGTCTGCCAAGGTTTTTTTCTCCTAAGTCTTTCAAATGTGACTATAAGCTCATCTGGTGAACAGATTCATACTGAATTGTTAATGAGAAGTGACTGGCCAGGAGGAGAGGCCATTCTTCCACCAATCAGATTTAATTGTAATTTAGTAGTGATCCTTCACAGGCAAGGCCGGAGACTGGAGTTTGAAGTTAGAATTGTCTGGGATATCAGCCCTCTGGCTGATGGGGTCCCATCCCCCTGATGATCATTGATCAATACATGAAACCCTTGGTGGCAGAAGGAATCTGAAAGCCTCTGACTCAACGGCAGGCTGAAGTACATATGGGCAAAGCATTATAAAGTACCAGTGACATTTTAAAGAGCTCTACTGTAAATAATCTAGTATTGGCAGTTCAGTCCGCCCTGTATTTATCAGAGAAAAAATATAATTTGCTGAGAGATATTAGGAATACTGGTGTCTTAAGCAAAAGACTTGAATTTTGCTGCTTGGCTTCTTTCCTTTCACTTCTCCTTTGCAGATGGAATGGTTGAAAAGGAGGATGGAGCAGTTGAGGGGGTAGCCGCTCAGTGCAGTTGCTTTTGTTTATTTTCTAACTGACCTAGCACAGTGTAGGCGGAGGCGATGCATGTTTCCTGACATTGGGCCAGTGATGTATGGCCTGACCTTCAAAATGAGGAACATCTTCTCTGTGGGTGAGAGTGTAGCCGTGGAAATGCTTTTATCCCATATTGCTTGGCAGTTTGCAACCAGTTCCGACAAAAAGCACCCACCCCGCTGAGTTTGCTGAAGCTTGTATATTGGTTTTAGGTTGAACATTTTGGCAAATTAAGGGCCGAGTGAAACCATAAAATTGATTTTATTTACAACAAAGCCTTGTGGTGTGTGTCAGCTGCATTCGCATCTCCTTTCTTTAGTTTTTGAGGTGGTTTCTGTAGGTGTTTTATGTAGCTTTGTAACGAACTTGAATCTGTTTCAGTTAAAGGATAATACCTCCCTTGAATGTCCTCTTGTTTTAATTTAAATTTTAGTTAACATACAGTGCAGTATTGGTTTCAGAGTAGAATTCAGTGTTTTATCACTTACGTACAACCCCCAGTGGTCATCACAAGTGCCCTCCTTAGTACCCTGGGTGTCTTCTTAATTCATATTGGGGAAGGTCTGCCTTCTTTTCAGTCTTTGTTTCACATATGCCCACTGGATGCCTCTCTTCCATCTCTCTCATTTAGTATCAAGAGCCACTGACAACTGCTTTGTGGTGAACAGATCACATGTCTCTTACCTGATCTGAACTGTTAAGGCTTTGGTTTAAATTTTCTTTTCAGGGCGCCATGATGGCTTGGTCGCTTGAGTGGCTCAGGTCATGATCTAGTGGCTCACGAGTTTGGGCCCTGCGTTGGGCTCTGTGCTGACAGCTCAGAGCCTGGAGACTGCTTTGGATTCTGTGTCTCCCTCTCTCTCCCCCTCCCTCATTCATGCTCTCTCTCTCTCTCTCAAAATTGAATAAACATTAAAAAAATTTTGATGGGGAGGCACCTGGGTGGCTCAGTCGGTTGAGCGTCCGACTCTGGCTCAAGTCATGATCTCACTCATGGGTTCGGGCCCCGCATTGGGCTCTGTTCTGACAGCTCAGAGCCTGGAGCCTGCTTCAGATTCTGTGTCTCCCTCTCTCTCTGCCCTTCCCCTGCTCATGCTGTCTCTCTCTCTCTCAAAATAAATAAATGCCAAAAAATTTAAAAATTTTTTAAAATTTTCTTCTCAAACATTGCAATGAAAGGATGATGTAGCAACATGTTGTTTTTCAACTGTATGCAGAATCTTTACAAATATTTGAATTTTTTTCTGTAAGCACTGTTAGCATTCTTGGAGCATTTTTTGTAGGGGGCACACAAAAGATTCCACTCATTTCTGAATAAATAGGAATTGTGGGGAGAGGAATGGCCTAGAAGTCAGAGGCCCTGGATTCTAGTCCTAACTTAGGCAACACTTTGCATATTTTCTGGCAAGATGTTTACCTTATTTATGACCATAGTTCTGTATATGTAAAATGAGATTTGTTTCTCGATTAGTGGTTCTCAACCCTGGCTCCACATTAAAATCATTGGGGGAACTTTTTGAAATATACCAGTAACTAGCCTCCATCCTATACTAATTAAAAAGGCAATATCAGGAGGTAAGACTAAGGCATTGGCAGTTTTGAAGAGCTCCCCAGGTTATTCTAATGTCGAAGCTCCGAGATTGTATGATTCTAATCTCTTAACAAATCTTTTGGTGGTGGTTTTTTCTATCTTTAGAGTCACAAGTAAAAGTACTAGTTGAATTACACAAGTATTTTAAATCAGTATGTAGTCCACACACAGTGAAAACAAAATTTGTCATATAAGGTATAATTTTTATACTGTCATTTTCAAACTTCTTGCATAAAGTTGTGAAGGATCCAGAGTACTGGTTCTTCCTCACCTCTGGCGATTCTGATCCAGTAGATAGGAGAGATGCCAGAGGTCCACATTGTAAACGGGTACCCCAAGTCTCCCCTGAGTGTATCTAGTGGTAAGATGTTTAGAAATAGTGTGTACTTGGGATGCCTAGGTGCTTCAGTCGGGTAAGCATCCGACTTTGTCTCAGGTCATGATCTCCTGGTTAGTGAGTTGAAGCCCCGCATCAGACTGTGTGCTGACAGCTCACAGCCTGAAGCCTGCCTCAGATTCTGTGTGTGTCTCCCTCTCTCTCTGCCCCTCCCCCACTCATACTTGGTCTCTGTCTCTCAAAAATGGATAAAAACATTAAAAAAATTTTTTTAAAAGGAAATACTGTGTACTCAGTAGTCATTTCTAACTGATAAATAATAAAGGTGTACAAAGCATTATTCTTTTACCAAAAGGTGGTTCGAGTTTCTCTCTTTTTGGTTCAGTAGTGCTACAGTGGATGGCATTAGAAGCAAATGTTAAGACTGGACATAGTATGTTTTAAGTGAATTTTGAGTTTTCCTTAGAATAGCAAGATTACATGTTGGAATTGTAAGGGAGCCATCTAGTGGATAAGCATACAGACCTGTTGCATCTTGTTCTAACGTCTTTCTTGGCCTTATGGGTTTTATTGGCATATGGATGTAAATATATTTGCAGTTAAGTATAGATGTATACATTGAATATATATGTTTATACATTGGATTTTATCTTTTTATTAATTATAGATTAAATTTTAATGGATTTTTATATTTTATGCTTTTGCTTTTGTTTCTTCAAAAATAATTTCTCATCATTTTATAAATAATAGTCTATATTTTACGTATTCCTGATCCTTTTATAAAACAGGGATATATAGATAAAGAAGATATGATTTTTCCATAAAATAAAATACAGATTCTATTTATAAGGACATAAAAATATGCAAGTAAGTAAGACATGTATTTTAAATTCCCACTAAAGTTCTTCGAATTTGAATGTAAGAGGGATTTGAGAACTTAGAAATAGTTTATGCAATTAGAGAACACAGACAAAGTGTGAAGGATTCACAGTCAAAGAAACATTACCATTTTTATATTCTTTGAAGTTTTTAACAGCCCATAACAAATGCATTGGACTGATTAGGGCAGTGCCAAAAATGTACATCATGTTACTTACCAGATCATTTACAGCCATGAGATGCTCTTCCCTCAAACATCTTCCTGACTTTTTGCATTTTAGTTTCATCATGCAGCAAAGGTGAATTAGACATTTGAATGACAGTGTTTGTCTTTTACCCATAGAAAAAAACAAGTTAATAAGAGAGCAAGATGCCCAAGACATTCATTTTTCTATGCTCACATTTTAATTTCAGTGTCTTTTCATAAGAAGCATTTTGAAAGTTTAGCAGTCTAAATTAAATTGAAATTATTTGATCACAGCTTATAGTGTATCATGTTCTTAGGCAGGATCATTTCTCTTGCTGTAGTCAAAATCACAGGGTGTCATCCATTTGTAGCTGACTCTGCTATTCAAGTAACTGACGGGTTTCTCCCCTAGTGCTCCTTTCTCCCCGTTCCCTTTCAGGATCCAGGCTTCCAGATGCCTGCTGGCCATCCCTTCTTTACATTTCTTATAGCATCTCAATAGGCCCCACATGGAACAGTTACTTTTGCACTACTGCTCTTTAGTTATGTATTTCAGTTAAAGGTTTTTACAGTCCTCACAGGAAGAAAAGATTCCAGTCTCGTTTAATCGCCCTTCTTTCTAATTTGCATCCCCCCTTTTTTCCTCTTAACTCTACTTCTAAAACCTATCTGGCATCATTCATTGTCAGCATTCTGCAAAATGGGGATTCTGTGGAAGGCAGGGAGCCTCTGAGAGGACCCCCCAAGATTCCCACCCCCTGATGTACATGACCTGTATAATCCCCTCCCCTTGAGTGTGGGAGAGACCAAATGCCACTTTCCTGACTCTGTTACTTTGTATGGGCAAAAGTGAAGAGAATTTTGCATACATAATTAAGGTCCTGAATCAGTTAATTTTGAACTCACTCAAATGGAGATTATCCTGGTTGGGCCTGACTTAATCAGGAGAGCACCTCTAAAATAGGGACTGGGCCCTTCCTCAGGAGAGAGATTCTCTTGCTGGAAACGCAGTCCTCCTTCATTAAGTAAGCAGCTGTATTTTGAGAGGGCCACGTAGAACGGAGCTCCAACTGGTCCCTAGGGGCTGAGAGTGCCGCCTGGTTGGTAGACAGCAAGAAGACAGAGATCTACAACCTCAGGGACCTAACTGCTGCCAACAAGCATCTGAGCTTGGAAGAGGCCCCAAGCTCCATAAAAGAATGCAGCCCGGCCCAACACCTTGATGTGGTCTTGTGAGACCCAGAACAGGACACCCAGTTGAGCCATACCTGGGCTTCTGCCTGACCCACAGGAACTGTGAGATAATAAATTATATACTGTTTTATGCCATGAAATTTTTGGTTATGTGCTATGCAAGCAATAAATAACTAATCCGGGTCCTCATTAGCTTGTGCTTTGGATCAGTGCAGTAACTTTAAAACTAAGCTCTCTAGTGTCATCCGTCCCCACAAAACTCTACGTATGGCACCCGAAGTCATCTTCCTTAAAAATAGACTAAAATATAAGCCCTGTGAGGTAGGGGATTTATCTTCTCCAAAGCCACCTTTCTAGAAGAATACTACCACATTGTATGTTTCTTAGAAGAATACTTTGTTAGAAGAATCCTAGCATGTTGTATGCAGGCTACAAATATTGACCGATGGACAGAATGGTTGAATATGATCTATCCACCTTTAATTTTGTTTTTAATGTTTACTTATTTTGAGAGAGAGACAGAGCATGAGCAGGGGAGGAGCAGAGAGAGAGAGAGAGACAGACAGACAGTCAGACAGACAGAATCTGAAGCAGGCTCCAGGCTCTGAGCTGTCAGTACAGAGCTCGATGTAGGGCTTGAACTCACGAACTGCAGAGATCACGACCTGAGCCAAAGTCGGACACTTAACCGACTGAGCTACACAGATGCCCCAATCTATCCACCTTTAAACACACCAAAACCTGTGCTGGTCCCCTGTACATACAGAGAAATACCCTTATATAAGAAGTCTTTGGAATAAATTACTTAAGTATGTGAATTCTAGAGGTAAAGACCTTGGGTTCAAATTCCACCTCTAATATTTCCTACTTTGTGACCTCTTGGCAGTTGCATGACCTCAGTGATAGTTACTACCACTCAAGTCTGGCTTTAATACATATTTTCACAGCGTCTGGCCCCTGAAGTAGCTCAGTAAATGTTACATACGATTATTACATGTCAGGGGCTCTGCTGTCGACATCTCCCTCCTGTCCTGCAGCCATGAAGCAGGCACGCTTGTGTTTCCTGCATTTGCAGCATGAGTAAAATGCATGAATACTGTTTCAGTTTTAGGCTCTGAATGGACCGTATGGTAAGTTTCTTCACAGCCTCAGTTTTACTCTCCATGGAATGGGGCTAATTGTAACATACAGCACAAGAATATGTCTTGACTCTGTTTCTACAAAAATCAGTCATATTGAACAACAGCTAAAAATTGGTCAGTGAGGCCATTTACTATTAAGGATGCTATAATGGATGGTCTTCATAACATTTTAAAAACCCAGAGAAAACTTTTTCTCATCATATTAGATGTAGTGGAAATGAATCTGTACTCACTTTGGTTGAGACCTCTCTCTATGTCTCTATTCTGGCATTTGCTTTTTTTTTCTCACCATTTTCCTTCTCATTTGTGTTTTCTTGCTGTATTTAAGTGAGTTACCTTAAATTTATTCTTGAAAAAAAGCAGAGTAAAAGTAAATACATAAATATCTTCTAGGGTTGTCACATATGTAATAAGCTCTATTCCAGGGTCATTTTTATGTATGCATAGATGTTTTAGTGATTAGAATTAATAAATAACATCAGAAAAACTGATATAGAAAAACCTATAAGAAAGCAACTTAGGAGCACCTGGGTGGCTCAGTCAATTAAACATCTGACTCTTGGTTTCGGCTCAGATCATGATCTCTCTCAGTTTGTGGGATCGAGCCTCTAGTCAAGCTCTGTGCCGGCAGTTGGCAGCCTGTTTGGGATTCTCTCTCTTCCTCTTTCTCTGTCCCTCCCTCACTCTCTTTCTCACTAAATAAATAAAAATATTTTTAAAACATGTAAAGAAAAAAATGAAAGCAACCTATGAAATCTTATCATAAGTTCTGTTTCTAGCCATTGAATAGATCATAGATGCAATTCATAAAAAGGCAAATGTAGTGATTCTTACCTCAGTCGTTTAGGTAAAATATCTCAAAGCATAAGCAGGTAGGTGTGCTAGGCAGATTATGATTTAAATGAACTGATGTTGATGTTGAAGCTCGAACTCTCTTTCTTCCCGGTGGTATGGCTGAATCTATGCTTTAGCCAGCTGCTTTTCCACCAGATTCTATTTAAGTCAATTGGTGAATTATCTCCAATGCCTCATTGAACATAATACTGAGCAGCAAGATTTCTGTGTTTTATTGATGTGTTTAAGCAGCACCAAACAACCAGACATCGATGGAAATATTGGTCAGATCAGATCATTTGTCTCCCATTCTGTAGCAAAAACAGTAGACTGAGAGCTTCGTGATTTTTCAACTCTTTGAGTCACTATATTCTAATAAACATGCTTCAGTATGGAAATCTGCTAACACTTCAGCATGGCAAAATAGGCTTGACTGAGAAAACTACATTTGTGACTGTAGTCTGTCTTTCAGCATATTCAGACGGTACTTCAGTTTGCAGACTTAAAAGTAAATAACTTTTCTGTGACTTCGTTGAGCAAGGATATGTTAAATATTACCAAAGTCACATTGTATATTGGGTTGTGGGTGTTAACTGTGCTGTGAGATCTTTAACAAGATGATTGAGCTCTATTCTGGTTAGCTTAGAATAGCTGCATTTTGTGGTAGTCATCACTGACCTGCCCCAAAAAGATAAATTGTAGATGCAAGCAGCAAATATCAAGCTCCCTTAGGATTTTTATCCTTTTCCTTCTGTTTCTTTTTTTTTTTTTTTTTTTTCCATTTCAGGGTCACAACAGAACTATATCCAACATTAGAAATAAGGATATCTCTATTGCATTGATATTGCTAAATTGGTATTCAGTAAAATAAAACCATCCCTTGCAGTAATGGGTGAGAACTTGCCTTTCACCTAGAGCCAAGTTCATTAGAAATTCATGCTCACAGCCCAGAGAAAAACAGAGTTTTTATGAGGTTTCAACAAGTAATATATCTGCATGATGGGTTGTTCCAAGAAACTGAGCAAATGAAAATGTCAGTTTGCAGAAACTGTCAAAACCTGCATAACCTAATTTAGAATTGCTGCTTATTTAATAAACCACCAGTCGCCCTACCAGATAGACTTCTGTCATTCTTGTATAAAAAGTACTCATTCCTCTTGCATTTAAGTTAGGTTTTGTAAATACCCAAGGCTTTGCTAATGGGGAAAAAAAGCATTAATTACACAGCACCCAATCATTAAACTGCAGCAAGTGTAGTTAGTGTTCTTAGCTATAAAATGCTAGAAGCCTTGATCTGAGTATACCTTGATATGTCAAAGTGGAACCCCAGTTGGTATGTAGTTATAACATAGGGTGCTTAGCCCCATGCTTTGCACATGGCACATATCAACTTATAAGTAATTGTATTAGTGTTATTACATGAGTTTGGCTTGAAAATTTATTCGGGGTGCCTGGGTGGCTCAGTCAGTTAAGCATCCAACTTCGCCCCAGGTCATGATCTCATGGTTTGTGGGTTCGAGCCCCACATCGGGCTCTGTGCTGGCAGCTCAGAGCCTGGAGCCTGCTTCGGATTCTGTGTCTCCTCTCTCTGACCCTCTGCTCGCTCTCTCTCTCTCTCTCTCTCTCACTCAAATATAATAAACATTAAACAATTTTAAAAAGAAATTATTTTCAAAATATAATTTCTAATAATAGTGGTAGGTACTTATTCAGGGCCCTTAGTGTTTACAGACTGAGGGGCTAGAATACTACTATTTTGCATAATAACCTGTCTTTACTAAAATCTGATTTCATGATTTGTGATTGTTAATTATTGTGAGATGTGCTGTACTGGCAGTGTGTCATGATGCTTCAATAGAGTATACACGTTTAGTGGATTATTTTCTAAACCAGCATTAGCAAAATCCTGAAGGGGGTGGGGCAGGAGATGACAAGAGTGTTGAGGTAGGAGGTGTATGTGGAGAGGTATTTCTAAAGAAGAAAATGTTCATGTATTTTTAATTGCATAGAATAATTTGATTGCAAGTTTCAAAGATGGACTGAAAAAGAGTGTAATCAATTCTCCGCGTGCTGGCACAATAGAAATTTATGGGAAGACTGGAGGAAATGATAGGAGAACAGCTGAATGAACTCAATAGCTATGATGTGGAGCCTTCTTTATTGTTGAGAATGGAAAAGAGTGCACGAGATTTGGTAGCAAGCTGTGTTTTCTCAGTACAGTAGATCCCTATTGCTCATGAGTATTAGAGAAAGACGTACACACCTGCTTCTGTTATTCTCAAGCTGAATGATGATTACAGAGTTTATAAATGGCCTTTCTTTCCTCCCTGCTAATGTTTCCTCATATGTGGGAGAAGTAGATTATCTGACTATCTCAGTATCACCTGGAATTCTTATACCATGCAGCGGGTGTGCTGGATATTAGAGTGGACGATTTTGGTTGACAGCTTTAGGTAATACAATGTTTTCAACATCCGTAATCTTATTCTTCAGAGTTTCTATTTGTTCTCCCCACACTACCGACTGATAATTTTGTCTCCGCAGGCCAGTTATCTAAAGTCAGCCATATTGACACATTTTTGTCATCGTTTGACACTGCTTGCCCTCAGTCTCACAATTGTGTCATTTCTTTCTGCATACCATTTCTTAAGCCCATCTTTGCTTTACTGTTTTTACAATCACATGTCAATCTGGGACTCATCCTCTTGACCTACATGACAACAGCCTGTCACATGGTTTCTTTGCTCTTAACTTGTCTTGATTTCTTTGTAGACATTATAGATCACTGAGACCCAGTTTGATCATCCATTGAGTTTGGGAGAGTAGAAACATGATTTTATTGATATCTCCAGTGACTCGTAATTGTTCATTATGAACCTACAGTAACCTGTACTGATCAATAGACTACATGTGTTGACAGGTGCATCATCACCTGTAGGGGATGGATATAAGCATGTGTAATCCAGAGAACAAAATGTCAGTGAAGTCAGAGGCAGATGTGGCTGTCTTCAGTAGTAGAGTTTTATGAGGATAGGACCTAGAAATTCAGTTGCAAAACAAAAAAAAATCATAATCCTGTCTTTTCCTTATCTATGACCTCTTAATATCAACTGACTTAGTACTGCAAAATCTGATTTAAAGAGGATTTAATAAATTTGAATTTAAATTATCTTTTTCATATTTCTCTATATTTTACAAAGCTTTCATTAAAAAGTTGACAACTTTAAAAAATAATATTTAGATGGTATATGTGCCTTTACATCTAGGAACAATGGAAACATTGGTAGCAAAACATTTTTCTTGATGGTGCATCTTAAAACTGTATATTAGCACAGTCTCATCTCTTTTGTGGAAGGTAGAATAATTATTTTCCTTGTCATTAGTCCTGCTTTCTTATGTGATAGAGAATTGTTAGATCTAAATTAGATTCCTTTTTAAAATTATAACTGTCTCTTTTTTTAATGTTTGTTTATTTTTGGGAGAGAGAGAAAGAGAGAGAGAGAGAGAGAGGGAGGGAGGGAGGAAGCAGCAAAAGGACAGAGAGAGGTGGGGGACAGAGTATCCTAAGAAGGGTCTGCACTGACAGCAACAAGCCTGATGCAGGGCCTGAGCTCACGAACCATAAGATCATGACCTGAGCTGAAGTGGGACGCTCAACTGACTGAGCCACCCAGGCGCCCCTATAACCGTCTCTTAACAAAAAGACCTTGAATATCACAGTACATTCAGTTTCTAGTTTTTAGGGGTAATTTTTTAAAATGAGTAGTGTGCATTAAGTTTCTCTTCAAAAATGTAGTAGCTTAAAACAATACCATTTTATGATCTTATACTTCTGGAATTAGAAATCTGACACAGGTCTCACCGGTCAAATTGTCAGCAGTACTGCACTCCTTTCTGGAGGCTGTAAGGAAGAATTCATCTCTTGCCTTTTCCCACTTCTGGAGGCTGCCCACATTCCATGGCGCATGTCCCTCTTTCACTGTCTTCAAAGTCAGCGATGTTTCATCTTCCTGACCATTCTTTAGCAAGCAACCCTTTCTGCCTCACTCTTCCACTTTTAAGGACCCATATGATTATATTGGACCCATCTGGATAATGCAGGGTACTCTTCCTTTTTTAATGTGGACCACTTTTGCAAAGGGGGGCATCATTCCACCTACCAGACAGTGCTATGCGGGTATGTAAATACAGTTTTTTTTTTTTTTTTTTACTGAAGTCTGCCCTTAAAAACAAACGTCAGTAGAATAGATTGTTTTCTAATTTTTTACTGTAGCATTAGATTTTTACTTATAATTAAAGGAAATCAACCCAAAGATACAGTGTGTACTTTGAATCAATCTGAGCATTAAAAACTGTTTATAAAAATAAATACATATATAGGTTATGAAATTTAAGTAAAAGATAATGGAATCTTTCTCAACTCAAAGTAATGCTCTGTGTGACACTAATATATAAAGCAAATTCTAGAATGTAACTACAGGTTTTAAAAAAGACCGAAGTCAAAAAATTGATAACATCTCCAAACATTTTCTGGGAGTCATGAACCATTGCTAATAGCTTAATGACACTATATCCCACAAATGAAGAAAACATTTACTTTTTGTATTCTGACAAGTGGTACTGTTTTTCAGGCCCACTTCTAAAGCTCTCTCACTGTCACCCAGAATTTACTTGGCCTTGTCGCAGAGAATAAGTACCTAGAAACTGTGCATAGTGCAGGAATGTTTGTGTTTTGGGGTTAGAAGTTGCAATAGTTGAATGATTCCTACAGAAACAGGAATCATAGAGCTATAAAATACAGGTCCAAGTACTTAAGGCAAACATATTGTATAATGACAATGACTGAAGCAAGAAATTGATTTAGGGAATACCCTTTTGGACTAAACTAAGCAGTTCTTTAAATAAAGGAATCATGATACAGTGGTAAAAATGGTGGATTAGGCTAAGAAAGACTTAGTTTATGGTCCTGGCTCTATCTCTCATTATCTGTATCCTTTTGAACAAGTTTAAGGACATTTTTTGCCTCATTTCCCTCATTTTGAAAATGAGTTGAGATGGAATTAACGCTGAAGTCTCCTATCATTCAAAGCTTCTGTGATGTTGTGTTGTTATACTCCAGGTTTACATGGCTACCGTACGCTTCACATCATCTGTGGTGGCTCATGGAAGGAAGGGGATTGGACTCAAAATAGGAAATACGGGAGGTAGATGTGATATGACAAAGACCTTGCAACTATGAGTATTAGAAACAGAGCTCACAGAAATGCTGAGAGCTTAAAAAGGCTCTGTCACACATCTCCTTGCTACTTTACTCTTTCCTGAATTCAATTCCAATGGCAATGGTAAATGCGAAGGGTCTTGAAAAGAAATAGAATCAGGATGTTTTACTGTAGTTCTGCTTTATTGTGTATGGAATAGACTTGATACTAGAAACTTGATAGCAAAGTGAAATTCTCTATATAAGATTTTTTTCCAACTGACTTCTTTTATAGAATTGAAGCTGCACTCCTAGGGAAAGATAAATGATCCTACAAAATGCAGTAAAAATCAGAGAATGTTTTCATAGTCGAAATTGGCTGGGTGACAAACAAAATCTACCTTATGCCCGCATTTAACTGATGAGAGCTAGCAGAGTTGCTTCATGATTCACTCAAAGTCATGAAGCCAGTTAGAGTCAGGATTGAGACTCCATCCACTCTTTCCCACATTAGCTATGTTCAACCTTTCGTACTTAAATTGCATATGATTACATATGCTATTAAAATGGAGATGTTTTTGCTTAAGCATTGATAACGTTTAACATCCGTCACTAATTTTAATGAGGTAATACTTAAGTGTTGCTTCATAAGTGCCAAGCACTATTTTAGGTGCTTTCCTCATTTAATTTTATCACCTAACTTAATCACCCCAACATTTTTACGAAATAGTTCTATTTCTACTACTGTTTTACAGATGGGGGAACCTATGCTCCAGTTCAAACTTGTAATAATTGGTAAAGATGAGATATGAACCCAGTTTGGTTCCAAACCCTGTGTTGTCAATTATGGTATAATTCCTCTAAATTTAAATGATATAAGAAAAATTAAACTAGCAGGTTGGACCTGGATTCTTCTGTTACTACCATCACATGACAAATAACAGTTTATTATTTGGATCTTCAATTTATGTATAGGACTCTTCTATCTAGCTGAGATTGTCTTTCCTTCACATGTAGTGATTGAGCATTTACCTACGTACGGAACTTTATGAAGTGTACCGGGGACTGGCAGGATGATATAGTTCAAATCATAGCCTGTGTAATAAAATAGTATGATTCAAAGTATACTAAACAGCATTAATTCCAGAAGTTCTCATATATTACATATTTAATATGGGCCTTTTACTGGGTGCCTTGCATATATTTTCTCATGTAATTTTCCTATCAGCTCCTTAAGGCAAATCACATTTCTTAATTTTATTGATGATGGAAATGAGACTTGAATGGGTAAACAACTTATCCATCATCACAAAGGAAGCAGCAGAGTTGGTATTTACATCCGGATCTTTTTTTTTTTTTTAATATTTATTTATTTTAGAGAGAGAGAGAGAGAGAGAGACAGAGCATGAGTGGGGGAGGGGCAGAGAGAGAGGGAGACACAGAATGTGAAGCAGGCTCCAGGCTCTGAGCTGTCAGCACAGAGCCCGACTCGGGGCTTGAACTCACAGACCGTAAGATCATAACCTGAGCCGAAGTCGGACGCTCAACCGACTGAGCCACCCAGGCGCCCCTACATCCGGATCTATGTGAGTGAAAATCTCATTTTGTATCTAGTGGTCTGCTCTGAATCTCCTAACCCAGTCACACAAAAAGAGCCTGCAGCGCTCCTCTCCAGGCCCAGCTGTGGGGACATTACTTCCGAATGCTTGGCCAGCCTCCGTCGTGGCCTCTTGTTGCGCACATCTTACAGGTTTCTGAGGGTTTTCATCATCTTCCCACATGTGATAGTGAGGAGAAATTGTAGAGTTCATCCCTACTCTTTGTGTTTAGGCTCTCCCTACCAATTAAATTTAGGACCAGAGTCTTGCAGAGTCTTTTACGAGTCTGAATGATGGAATGAGTAGAAATATAGATATGTAACTAATATTCTAAATACATGATTTTAACTTAAAAAGTAACAACTTTTTTCCCTTTCCTGCTGCTCTTCAATTTTATTTTTCAGTATTCTAATATCCTTCCTCTTGTACGCCTCCAAAGATCCACATCTTCTCCTGAGATCTGCAGTCTCCTTTGATTCAGGAACTCATTTAGGAATTGGACTGGGTCTCTCTCCTTTCACCAAATAGTGATGTGGTTTCAGCTTTTTATCTATTCAGTGACACTCTTGGAAGGAGAAGGATTGCATTGTTTTAGAGAATCTTGCATTATGAAATAGAATCTCTATCCCTCTCCCTTTCTCATCTCTCCTCTCCTCATCATACATGCACATCAGCATTGTGCGTCTCCACGTGTACCGCTCTTTCTATTTGTTTCTGGTATTACGGTGACTTACAACGTAGAGGTATAACTTATATGCATGATATTCAGATGGAGACTTGTCAAGACAAATACCATCTTCTTGACACTGATGCTTGCAGTCAATAATGGAATAGAAAGTTGATAGCTGCTTTAAAATTTTTGCAATTGGCTGCCATAGAAACCAACACAAGAGTGACTTTGCACTGAAATTTGACATCTCAGGGATATGTCTAGTGAATCTTTGACACAGAAAGCAAAATAAATTAGAAAGCAATTTTATATAGACCCTGTTTGATCTTCAAAACTTGAGTCTGGTAGTGCTTGAACAAAGTAACTATTTAGAAAAAGAAAACATTGGTCCTTAGTATTCTGGAATTCATTGAAAAGACTTTCTTTAGATGTTAACAGTGTTTGATGGTAGAATCGCTCTATCTGGAGCATTCAGCTCACTTCAGAAAGGATTTAAACATTTTATTTTATGCCTTTAAAAAATTAAGCCTCTCATCTTCCATCCCTAAATCAAAACTGGCATAAAATTTCAGAAACCAGGTTTTAACAGTCAGCAAATAAACATTTGTAAAAGTGTTAAATGATTATTATTTTTGTGTTTGAAATACATTTGCATTCATGTTTTATATTTTGAGGAATATCTATCTCCATTCACTTACATGTGTGCAATCAAATTTCACCATCCGGACTGCATGGCAAATGAGTCACCTGAGTATTCCGGTTACTGAAGTTCCTCTAATCACTGGAACTTCCATCTTCAACAGGTGAATGAAACTTGGCAGTCCTCATATACTCTAACAAGAACATCTTCAAATATATTTCATCCCCCATAGAATTCTTCTAAGATATACTTCCTCAAAGATGTTCCTTGAGAATATATAAAATATAAATTTCCTTTTCTCTCTTGGTGATTCTTCATGATAATTTTGCCTGTTAGTTATTGTGATCTGCTGCTGCTTGAGTGTAGGTACAAATAAAGAATGAAAATGGTTCATATCCCTTCCTTTTTTTTGGAATGTGACCTCGTGCAATTGCCTTTAGCAATCCATGTCTCAGGAACATTTGAGCCAAATGCAAGTTGTTAATTTGCCTCCACCTCAGCACTCACACTTAGCAACACGCAAACTCTATTCCCATATAGAGTAGGAATGTTTTATGCCTCAGGTGGCACACTGATGAGGTACAGGTGACTCTTTTCCTTTCCCACCCATCCCTAATAGCTAACCTATGTCTCCTTACCACCATGCTCCCTGTGTTGCTGATCAGAGGATTCTTAAAACAGCCATGTGGCTTCTCCAAATGATTGCCATGGATTTGTTGCCTTTTCCCTCAGTTTTCTGTCATTCTTCTGCTGCTTTCTGTTGCTACTCCAAATTTTCTCTAAAAATCTGGTTTATGTCTAGATTATTAACCCATCAGAGAATACACTTCCTTTCAAGTGGGAAATTAAATAATCACAGCATGGCAGTAGTATTTTTATGTTGGATTATTGCTTGGATCCACAGAGGATGCTTTGTTCTTCCCAAGGAGGAAAGGTTTGCAGCCCCTCCATCCCTAACAACAACTGTTTTGAAGTCTGGAGTTGTTCTCAGAGTTTCAGCGTTATCAAAGTTGGTCCCAGGCAGGGAAGAGAGTAGTGTATATGAATATATGTGTACATATACACTTAGTGTCTTGCTCAGTAGTAGGCCTGTGCTGAAATTAATTGGGCAAGCTGTTTTTTTTAAGGTGAAACATAAAAATGGACCCCAATTTCAAAGACATGGGAAAAATATTTTTTTGAGATCAAACAGGAAATAGCAAGTCAAGAACCAGTGATATAATCATATCTCAGTTGGGTTCATATATTCCTTTCTACTGGGGCAAACAAATTAGCTTTGCAAGTTTATCAGCTATGCATAGATATTTCCTATAACATATAATTTTCTAAAATCACATATGGCTTTTTTAAATTCTTCAGAATTCTATACCACAAAACATATTAGTAATTGGGAAAAAAGGACTTATACAAAACAGATATATTCATTAATTTATTTTTTAGTCTGATTGAAGAGATTGTAAAAAGGGGAAAATCAGTAGAATCTCATTATTTCAAGGACTGTTACACAAATGAGACTGTACTCACTGGCCCCAGGGACATGTCATACAAACATTAAGGACAGTACGGTACCATACGCTAATAACACATAGAGAGAATTAAAGAACCAAGAGAGAAACACAAAACAGAGTTGATAGTGGTAAAAGGCAAGCATAGTAAACACTGGAAGCTTTGGGAAAACATAAATGATGAGATGATTTTATGAGATTTAGAATATCTTCTTTGGTATCTAATTTAGACATCATGGAAAGGAAAATATTTGATGGCAGGAATGACATGAAGAGATTAAAAATAGGACATGTTAAGCTCATGTGTGTTTAGATGTGACATTTTGAACAGTTAGCGTATTATGGTAGGGTTCTTGACACTTTCTCCCTATCTGGGGAAGGTACTTTTATATTGAAGATAACTTTGAGAAGGAGTGGAGGAACAAGGGTAGGGTCTGAAGAGGTGACATAGTTCTAGATGCTTTAAATTTCCTGCACATTAACAGAAGAAAAGGACAAACACAGATAACAAGTTGCATACAACTCTTGGCACAGACAATTATAAAAGCATATAAAAAGCTCTTGCAAATAAGGCCAACAACTCATTGCAAAAATGGACATATTATGAGTAAACATTTCATAGGAAAAGTCAATTGGCTTTGAAATAAATATATGAAAATACCCTACCTCCTTTATGTTAAAAAAATTTAAACAAAAAATTTCACCCATCAGGTTAATGACGTTAACAAATGGCAAGGGCATAGAGGAACAGGCGATCATACATTGGTAATGAGAGTTGCATAAAGCCTGTGTGCAGAGCAACTTAGCAAGATCTATCAAGACAGAAATGGCGCATACTCTTTAATTCAGTGATTTTCTAATTTATCTTGCAGATAAACTTATCCATGCCATATGTCATGTGATGTAGATTTGGCTACATGCATTTTTTTTGAATTGTGTAAGATTGGAAATTAATTAAATATTCTTCAGTAGAGAAGTTTTTGAGAAAATTACAATTCATCCACACAATGGACACTATTCATCTATGAAGAAGAAAGGGACACTTCTCTTTGTGCTAGTGTAGAAAGATCTTGAAATTTTACTGTTAAATTAAAAAAATGAAGGATATAAAAAATATTATTTCCCCTGCTTAGGGGAAAGAACATGCTCATGTACATACGCAAAGACTCACACACACACACATACACACACACACACACACACACACACAGTGAAGATCATAGAATATCTCCGGCCTATTTATATTTGAAGTTGGTTAAGGAGCTTGCCTCTGAGAAGGGGAAACTGGTTGGCTGGAGATATTGCAGTGGGCAAAAGACTTTTCAATTTCGATACTTCCATAACTTGTATATTTTATATCTTATTGTATGGAACACTAAAAAAAATAATTTAAAACCAATGGGACTAGAGAAAAGCATGGCTTCTAAGAATATAGTCTGTCTGGGAATACAAGCGTGCATTTAGGTAGAATTGCTTTTACTATATTAGGAGTCTGGTAATAGTGAACACAAAAGAGGAGGAAGGAAATTTTTCACAGATATTTTGACATCAAACTGAAATCATTTGATAGTTTTCACCTGATTAATATTCCTAAATGATTATGGAGAAGATTTTGTGACCCAGAAATGCAATAATCCATTACAGTATCTCGTTTACATCCCATTAACACTGACAGCACTCTGTGTTACCTTTTAAAATTTTTTTACATCAGTGCCTCAGTTATTTAACCATTTTCCAATTATTAAGCGATATATGAATCAGACTCACATTCTGTATTCAGAACAATGAAGATCAAAATATGTTTTTCCTATAGCAATTATAAATTACAACAGTGAAAAATGGGTTTCAGAGTATGAAAAGAGTGGAGAACAAGTCAAAATCTTACATGAATATGAGAGAACATTTTTATTATAATTAGAAAGCCCCGGTGGCCTAATTTTCCTCATTAATGCTGAGTATTTTTGAGAAGTATGTATAACTTGAGGTACCCCATGACAAAAGAGTGAAATAAGGAAAAGACATAAGAAATAAAGGAATTCCCATTTATTACCCAATTTACAGCAAAATGTTTAATTGATTAGTGTAATATGTTGTATACGAAATTTTGCACATCATTTTACATGATCTCTCTTTCCTTGATATGTTAATTATTTTTATACACTATTTTAGAAAATCATACACAAAGTGACATAACTTAGATATGTAGACTCTAACTGTACATAAGAACTGCTGATTTAATTTTCACCTCAGTGTACCTCAACCTATAACTTATTAATGAGAATATCACATTTTTCTCTTTTATTGGACTTCACTACCACACTTGGCACTTGCATTCACCATATCACTTAAGGACAAAGAAGTCCTGAAGGGAGCAATAAAGAAAACCACACTTGAGAAATAGGAGCAATAACACAAAATTTAGATTAGTAATGAGAGACATTTGATGAGCAATCCTGGATATCCAACTTAGTGAACTCGTGTCAGAGTAGGATGGGCATTAATCAGTGCCTCTCACCTTTTGGAAAAATGTAGAAAGCATTAAAGCTTTAAACCATTAAACTATGGCTTGTGTGTAAGATTTCAAAGGGCCAGTTTACTGAGTGCTGAAAAAGGTATTCTTTTGAGGCTCCTCATTCCCTTTTAGCATTTGGAACCCAAAGTAGAGAACAGTTTCTTCTCAGATAACGCAAGAGGCCATTTCATCATCACTTTGGGCCTTAAGCATTGTTCTCTTATTCCTTTTGCTGCATTGCATCTAAAATATTAAGATTTGTTTCTTTGCATTATATCATTAAAAATAAGAAGCTTTCCCCAAGGAAAAAGAAAGGTGTTCAGAGAAGATCAGTGACTTCCTTTGATACTTTCAAGTAAACTCCTCTTTGTGTCGGCAGTGGTACCTTGGCTGTTGTCCAGCAGTTTAATTGACTCTCGTTTGCCTAATCTCCTCTAACAGATAATGTTATTACAGAATCGCAGGACTCCAAAATCCCCATCAGACAAAACAAGCCTTATAATGAGAATCCCTTCATTTTACTTGGCATTTGGCTTGGTGTGAGCCATCTCAGTCCCATCTCACTTGTGAGAATTGCATTATTTTTCCCAAAAACCATGCTAGTTCTAAACTAGGAAACATTTATTTTGGATCATTTCTTTTCTGGAATGATTCAAAGTTCAGGAAAGTAAAATTGGGAAGGAAGTTAAATTAAGCTAAAATAGAAGGAGACAAAATTAAATTGGATTTTATAACCTCTGTTTTGCAACTAGGTTCATGTTAATTTGTGTCTTGAAACACAAAGCACTAGGCTATTTGCTATTTTTGAATTTGCATTGTTTTCTTCTACAATAATAAATCAGTGTATGTATTTCATGTGTTTAGAGTCTGTGTCTTTTGTTTATCCATGTGGTCATTCTTACAGTCGACAAATATTCAATGAGTGTCTTCTGTGTTCAAAGCAGTGCTAATAGAGCAAAGAAACTAAGAAGCACAAAAGAAAGGACTAACTCTAATGAAACTTAAAGTAGGTAGTGATCATTGTGTAAAAAAAAAAATAGCGTATAGGAGATTCAAGTACAGTGTATTTGTTGAGATGGGACATACACGTTTATTTTACATCTAACATATCTGTGTCCATATCTATATATATCTACATAGATAAAGATTTTGTGTTGTATTACAGGATGTCAAAGACAACCCCTCTGATAAGTTGGCTTTTCAGAAAAATTAAGGAAAATGGAGGGTCAAGTCATGTAGCTGTATGGAGGAAAGGTAATTACAGGCAGGCCACAACAAGTGCAAAGACCCGAGGTGAAAGCATGCCTTGTGTTTGAGAGACAGCAAAGAGTGACGTGACTTGGGAGGAAATGCTAGAAGACGAGATGACAGACACAGGATAGAAGTGGAACAAGTCAAGCATGTCTTCGGTGATTCTGGAATGTTTGAGAATGGATTCTTTTAAACTACGTGCATGCAATATGGTGGTTAAGATAGAAAACTAGGGCCATGCAGAAAAGATTGAAGCAAAAGTAGTGTACAAGAATGTAAATACAGCTTGTATAGGTGAGCACCAGGTTTCTCTCTGAGTTTTCTAGTAGCCTGGGCATAAAGGGAGATAGCGTTCTCATAGGACTGGTTAAATAAATAGATATGTAAGTAAACAGATAAATAAATAAGCACTTGAGCCTATCTATTATTTAAGGAAATTAAAACAAAATTACAAAATAAGTGTTGCCCTTATTTGTCTTCTTTGTCAGCCAAACATGCCTTTTTTGTCTTTCCTTTCATTTTTTATAGTGTGGGTTCTTCAAGTTTTTAAAAAAAATGTTGTTATTAAAGTATGGCTGCCATACGATATTATATTAGTTTCTGGTGTACAACATAGTGATTCAACATTTCTATACCTTAGTCACTGCTCACCGCAGTGCTGTCATTATCTGTCACCATACAAAGTTACTACAATATTTTAAATTATATTCCCTATGCTATACTTTTCGTTCTGGTGACTCATTTATTTTATAATTGGATGATTGTACCTCTTAATCCACTTTACCTGTCTCGCCCATCCTCCCCACCTACCTCTTCTCTGGTAATCACCAACTTGTTTTCTATGTATATAAGTCTGTTTCTTTTTTTTTTCTTTAAGTTAAACAAATTTCCACTCTTGAGACTCTGTAATTTCATCCAATTTTGAAAAAAATTGCAAGCTATAAAATCTTATGTCATTTTTAAATTATCCACTACCGTATTGAAATCTTTATGATTTACCCTGTGTACATGGATGTGTTTTTATTTCCATGCTAAGATTCATATGGGGAAATCTGTTTTTTAAATAGAAATCACAAATTATTCATGCTCCAAAAAGAAACTTATTTCAGTGAATATTATCTTTGTATTCACTGCCCCTTTTGTAAGTCATTTTGCAAACTCTTACATTGGGATTCATGCAGTTTCTTATTGATCTGGTAAATACTTTCTTATTTCATGTTAAAATACACTGCAGTCACCAGACATAAACTTTATTAGCTAGTCTGAAATCATAACTTAAGTAATTTAAAAAATAATGTCCATTATTATCCATCTTCCGTGAGAAGTTTCTTCTCTGGGAAACAGCAAGAAAGTTAAACTAACATGTCTAAGACAGTTACCTGATGTTAATAAAAGGTTGTAAACCCAATTCAAAATACAGAAAGGTGTGGATTGCATGAAGAGATGAGCAAGAGGAAAATATTGCCCTTAAAAATAGTCATGTTCGATGACAAAGTAGCGAGATTTTTAAAAAATTTCTGAGAATTTAAAAATGGATATTGGGATGCCTAGATGGCTCACTTTGTTGGGCTTCTGATTCTTGATTTTCTGCTCAGGTCATGATCTCAAGGTGCAGAGCCTGTTTGGATTCTTCTCTCTCCCTCTCTCTGCCCCTCCCCCATGTGCTTGCTCTCTAAATAAACAAACACTTTAAAAAGCCTTTTAAAAAAATAAAAATGCATAGTGATTTAGGCAAGCAGATTAAAAATAGTCTAAAGTATTACAATTGTAAATGAAACATACTGAGTAAAGATTTAGATAACGAAAGTCAAATGAAAGATTAAAACAAAAGAATGTACAGGTATGATGAAAGATGAAAGATGATGAAAGATAAGTCTATGAAAATTGTTAGGAAGCCCAAAATAATTAATATTAGGAAGATAATAATAGTTCATAAGCGCTTATTAATTGGAGGAACCAATGCAAGCAGTTTACAAAAACTCCTCATTCAATTAGGACTACAACCACGTGCAAGTGGTCTAATTATTATTTCCATTTTACACCTGGACACTGAGAACACTGAGAAGATTGGATCCTAATATTCTAAAGCCCTGGAATCTAAGATGTTAAGTGATTAAGGTCTTCAGTAAAATTGGAAATTTGGGGTCCATCATTTTATATCTATGATAGTAGGTGGGTCCCATAAAGAGACCAGGAAAGGCATGATTGGGAAATGCAGATGAGGGTAACTAGAACCTTTATCAGGGACTAAAAAAGTGAAGCTGTGGATATGGCGAGGTCAGGGCGAGGATGCAAATACTTTTGGAGATCTGAAAAGTGGCATTAATTTAGGTGAAAGGTAAATGGGTGCAAAGACCCTGTTGAATCTAGAATATCAATGAAAATTACATTTAGAATTGTTTGATATAAAGCAATTGGGTATGTCTTTAGTGGGTGATTTAAAAGGTAAGTTCATAAAAATCTCATCTACAGTGGGCAAATATAATTGACCTTAGACTGGTTATAAAAGGACAGAAGGAGTAGGAGTGTCTGGGTGGCTCTGTTGGTCGAGTGTCCAACTCTTCCTTTCATTCTGGTCATGATCCCAAGGTTGTGGGATCGAGCCTTGTGTTGATCTCTGTGCTGAGTGTGGAGCCTGCTTAAAATTCTTTCTCCTTCTGCCCTTTTCCCCTGCTCTTGCTCTCACCAGAAGGAGATAAATGCATGAGAGTTTATGCAGAGTTTACCATAGGCACAGAGACAATGTAGGAAAATAAATTCGACAACCAAAGAATAAAAAATTCAAGCAAATCTGAACAAAAAATAGCTTCTTATATTGGATATATTTTCTGGGAAAACGCTCTGGGGTTCTCTCTTAGTAAACAAGGGATAAATAGAACAAATACCACCATCTTCAAAACTTAGTATATTTAAGCTACCATTTATGTTTAATACTTAAACATAAGATGCATCTTGTATGAAATGATTATCATATACATTGCAAAATGGAATATATCCGTAGAAATATTTCTGTGTGTGTGTGTGAGTGAGAGAGAGAGAGAGAGAGGGAAAGAGAGAAAGAGAAGAACGGAGAAAGATAGCAAGCAAGCATGAAACAGAGAGAAAGCAAGTTTTAAATGTTTTAAAACTCTAGGAGGGTTATAAGATTATATTCCTAGAAAAAAGAAATTTTCCAGTTCAAGGTATGTGCATTTATACGGTGGGCTACTCATATGATGAGATGGGGAACCATTCAAAACATTTGAATGGAGCAGAATAACCATATATAAGACAGATGAAATATTCCAAAGGCACCTTAAAATAAATATAAAATTGATGTTGGCAGCTCAGTGGTGACAGGAGTCAAGAGATTATGCTGCTGTGAAACCACAAAAGATGCAATTGATACTTTAATCTAAAATATCATGTCTGAGGAAAAAGCCTGAAACTGGAAATTGTTCTTTAAAACAAAAGTATATCTGTTAATTTATGTCTGACTTGGCTGTTTTCATTTGTTTGTCTTCATGTGGAGACTAATGGTAAAAATATTATAATTTCTTAGTCTATATTATCTTTAATATTATTTCTTAAAATGGTAAAAAATATTTGGAGATGTTTTTGTTGTTAGAACACTGCTTTTATTAAGAAGCGAGGTTGACCTTTTGAGTTTTCAGTAAGGTGTGTGTGTGTGTGTGTGTGTGTGTGTGTTGAAGAATATTCATTCTGTTTGTTCTTCTAAAGCTTTTTTTTGTTTTGTTTTGTTTAGTTTCAGTTTTCCTAGTTTGGAGCAGAATTCTCTGTTCCCCTTGTTGCTTATTTTGAAAATTGTCTTTCTCTTCTTCCTGACTCATTTAATCACCTAATTGAATCATCCCTCCTTCCTCATCTTTACCAAACTTTTATTAAGCTTCTAAAATGTTCCAGAAAGTGTTTCATCGCCTTTGAAAAGATCTCACATGACTCTCAGCCTACCTACTCCCATATCAATCTGATAAAATTTCTGAAATAATCTTTTAATTAATTTCATGACCTCTCATCCTTTCTCCTTTATTTTTGTTCTTCCCCAAACTTTCCTTTTTTTTTTTTTTTTTTGTTTCAAGTTTTTATTTACATTCCAGTTAGTTCACATATAGTATATTAGTTTCCGGAGTAGAATTTTGTAGATTCCTCACATATAACACCCAGTGCTAATCACAATAAGTACCCTCCTTAATGCCCATCACCTGCCCACCTCCTTCCATGAACCTTCAGTTTGCTTAATCCCTTCTCCTTTAAAAGCTTCCTACATTTTTCTTGACAGGCAGGCATAAGCCTCCATTAAGAATATATTGTTTGAGCAACTAATGAAGTAATATATTATTTTCCCCTTTCACATACAATTTCTGGCTGCTTATTTTAAAACTTTGATTAAATAGTAGATAACAATTATATCAAGGGCATAATGAAGCAAGTAAATCAACTAAAAGGGACAACAGTTTTATTATGATTGCTTTTCTAAATGCTGTTTTGTTCTGTCTAGTGATGAATATAAAAGGGAAGATACAGCCTCTCATGTAGTACTCAGCATCAGAGAGGAAGATACACCAATTGCTGAACTGATTTCACTAAATCACGCCCAATCCCTTCGTTCAAAAGCCTGTTTTTCAATCTGTACAATTAAGTTGACGCCTACCTTGTAACTAAAGTTTGATCACAGATATTGCAGTATGTTGAACACTGGGCCATTTATCCAGGAGTAACTTCTCATGGATCAAGCCCAGTTCTGCAAGACTTTGTTTGTGTAGTTGGTGGTGGTGGTGGTGGTGGTGATGTGATGATGGTGAAGACAGTTAACATTCATTGGCGACTTATAATATGCTAGATATTATGCTAAGTATTTGCTTGGCTTAACTCATTTAATCCTGAAAGTAATTCTAGGAGATGGCTACTTTTTAAACTCCTCCTTTATAGTGAGGAGACCTTAGACGTTCCAAGTATTATATATGGTGCATTTTGTCCTCGTAATGATAAATTTGGGAGAATAGTCCTGTTTCCTCACCTGCTCCCACTGATATAAGTTATTAATAGAGTGAAATACGAGAGTAATAATTTCAGAAGAGGCAGAGCGTAACATTTCGGCTACCTACAAACTAAAATCTGAACTGCTTACAAAAAATACTTTGAAAACACAGAGCGAAGCATGTATTTATTTTTTTCAACGTTCCCTCCTTTTAGAAGAGCAAGCAGAGTATGTTTTAAAAACCTTTTGCAATTTATCTGGATATATTGTTGGCACTAAGATATTTTGAAGTCAATTTTTTTGGCAAAGTCTGCCCCGACGCACTACATCATTTGAGTGCATGGAAAGATATTAGCACCGATAGGAAATATTAGTAAAACTGATTTCAGTTGAATAGCCTGCACATCGAGGTTGCTGCATTTATCTATTTACATCTCTCTGTTCTGTACAAAAACAGCATCTTAAACGATGCAGATAAATAATAGTGACATTTTATCTCCCTTTCTAAAGTTGAATTCCAGGAGGTAGGAAAGATCCTTTCATGCTTACATTACCATGACAAACTGAAACAGATAAATCCCTAACGGATGGGACGAGATGTGGGAGTTAGGGGATTAATGCTTAGATGCTTCTTCCAATTTATTTCTCCTATTATATGTGTTAAAAATATATACCATATGTCATCCAGCATGTTTTAATCCCATCAAAATCTCTCACACAATTCCTCGGGGGATAGGTTTTTCGCTGCCAACTTTTCACTGCTAGAATGCTGACTTACTATTCCTTTGCAGAGAGCTTCATGGTTTATTTTATGATAACATGTTGTTATAACTTTTCCGGCTGTAATTTTTATAAGGGAAATTAGTCCCGGGGGAATTTATTTTTGAGAGCAGTATGCTTAATGGTGATGGAGAAGGGTAGAAATATTTCCAGAAAGCAATGTATTCTTCAGTTGTTTTAATAGAACAGAAATTCCTTTGACAGCACTTGTGAAAGCCTTTGTTGTACCCTGCATTTAAATTCAGTCCTTGAACTGGGCTTTTCCCAGATCATTCGAGGGTCAATTTTGGAAGAGTTCTCGTGTCGTATGTCACTTTTCAATAACACTTTATACAGAAGAGCAAATTGAGGGGGAAAAATTCTCTTTTAGTAATACCAAGTACACATGACTCACATCAAGTGACAATACACTGGCTTGTAGTTGACCTAAGAAGAATTTTCTCTGTGCCACATTTTCGTTTAAAAAAAAATTACATATATATATACACACATATATACGTAATATATATACTATATATGTACTTTATATATTTATGTATATAGTAACAATAAGTGCTATTGGGTAAAGAAGGAGAGTTTGAACAAATTTTCAATTCAAAAAGAAAACAAGTTAAAACTTTACCCCAGGGATTAAGATTATTTTACCTTCATGTTCCTCTGAGTGGTGCTTTAGTTTTAAATTCCAATAATATCCTTAACATTTTAATTCATTTTATACAGCATTGGTCAGCTAGCTTGTATAGGCTGGCATCCACGCTGGCCCCCTGATATTTGATTTTTAGTAATCGGGTATCACTATAAGGTTTACCTGACTTAAGTCATCAAATATAACAAAGCCACAGTTACTTCTTGTTAGAAATTAAGTTGTTTCTATGCCCCCTGTTTTTAATCAAGTGCTCTAATTGTAATAATGTTCCCCCACAGAGAGCTATTAACGTTGATGGACTATATTAAGAAGAAATAATAAACATATGTGGACACAAGTCCAGGGGTGCCCTTTGGGTTTCCTTCCTCTTATAAGATATAGTATAAATGGATGTCAGATTTGCAGATGGCATTTTTTTTTTATTGAACTATGTCTGCTGTTCATGGTACAAATGCCATCTTTTAAGTTTTTCTATGGGACTTAATAAGTACAGGAAAGAAAACTAAGGAATTACTTGATGTCATGACACCATTACTAACATACTGATGGTAAATACCAAATGATTTGCTTCTCCCCTCCCCACCATCTACACATACCAGACCTGAGCTTCTCTTTGTCAGACTCAAATTCGATTTCCTTTGCTATCAGCTTTAGGCTCAGACTTCTATGACCCTAATATGGCTGCTCTTCAAGGGGTTTATGGCATGAGCCTTTTCTATTTCTAACAAAAAGTACAGCTCGAATCCACCTTACAACAGTGAATTCTCTCTGAAGTTTCATTTTCCAAAAGATATCATACTTTGTGAGCTCATTTTTAAAAACTATTTCTTTTATTGTCTATAGTGAGTAATCAGGAAATATTAATTTTAAGTGAAAATAAATTAGTTTGAAAAAGCATGCCTTGACATTTTCCATATCCTCATTTCATAGTCAAATTTAGGGCAGAAAGAGTATTAAAAATATTGATATACTATAAAATAAATGTTATATTTCTTTAAGCTACTATTATTTATAACTTAGGTGCTAAAACTGCATTTAAGTATTTAGTGTGTATTCATATTGACACAGATTTTAACAGGAAGAGTTTGAGGTTTTTTATTTTAATTTTTTAAACATTTATTTATTTTTCGATAGAGTGTGAAAGGGGGAGTGGCAGAGACAGAGGGAGTCACAGAATCCGAAGCAGGCTCTGGGCTCTGAACTGTCAGCACAGAGCCCGAGTGGGCCTTGAGCCCACAAACTGTGAGATCATGACTTGAGCCAAAGTAAGACACTTAACTGACTGAACCACCTAAGCGCCCCAGAGAGTTTTAAGTTCTTAAATGCTATTCTCTTTAGCTTCAAGAAATCCATTTCAGAAGTCTTACGACGGCATAATAGAAGATTAATCATGATTTTAAATGCGATGGTAGATTAACTCATTATTAGAAAGTCAAATTGCCAAATTGTGTTATTACTGGAAATTCTCATATGATCTATGTCAAAATATAGTCAAATGCTTAAGATATTGCCTCTATTACTGTGGGAAATAAATAGTAAATTGAGGTATGAAACATAACCTACACATGGTATCATGGATCATTTTGCATATTGTATTTTCCATTGGAGGAATTCTAATGAAGAGGGCAAATAAATATTGATTAATAAGTGCCGAAGTGAAATACATGTTTTTGAGTAAGCTGTAATTTAAATCGAATGAAACTACCTTGCCAAGAAATTTTTTTAAATATTAACATTTGCCATGCTGATTTTGGGATATTCCATTTGGAGAATTAGTTTCCTTACTCTATCCATGAAAAGAGCAACACACACAAGAGGAAACAAAACAGAGATGTTGAGGTTATAAGGGTATTTTCACTAATCATGTTATACAAAAACTGAAATAAACGAGGGGAAAAGAAGATGTTATATAATCACCTGTTTTTCACAGGGGTTACATTTATGTTAAAAATAAAAAGAAGTCAGAGACTGGAAGTTAAAAGTATGCATTTTTGAGTCAGATAGATCTCAGTTTATATCTGTGGTACTTTGCTTTCTTGATCTGTGACTTGAAACTTCCAATTTCTTCACCTGGAAAATAGAGAGTATAAAATTACTTTCCATTTCAATAATTGTTTTGATTATTAATGAACGTAAATTATTTGAATAGTGTCTTCCATGTGGTAAACACTCAAGAACTCTAAGCCAGTAGAGTTCTTACCATTAGGGACCAAAGAACTCCTGTAGAAACCCCTGTAGTGGTTCTCAAATACTCTAGCCTTCTGACGGCTACTGGCTCTGGACAGTGTTTTTGTTTGTTTGTTTGTTGTTTGTTTGTTTTGAACTGGTTTGGGGGAATATAAGGCAGAGAAGGATAATAGTGATTTTTTTTCACATCAAGCTAAATTTAAAGGCCTGTGGTTTTATTCTGATACTGTTTTACCTTCACTTTTGCTGTTAACATGCTATTGCCTCTGTTGGAGAATGATGGAAGATGGAGGTTGTATTGCTGCTTTATTTTGTTTAAAAACAGAAGGCCATACAAAGTGGCAGGCATAAGTTGGCCTACCTTCCCAGTCTTTGTTTTTAATTTGTGACCTTTGGAGTTTCGAAAGTCTGAGAACCATAGCTCTTATCTTCTAACCATGGGAGTTACTCAGCCAGCGTCTTCATGAATAGTTCCATACAACATAACTCTTGAGACATAAAGTCTGTTCCTTTGGTGGACAGTTGTAATTATTACAGTGACTTTTCTTATTTTCTTTCTTATTAATGTCTTTGTCCCTATTCATTCTAACTGGGATATAAATTCTCAGATATTTTATTTTACCAATATGGTAGAGGACAGAGAGAAATGAGCAAATAGTTACAATGGACATAAAGTTTCAAGAACTAACCAAGGATGAAACTCTAATTGGGCAGACAGTAGTAGGATAGGTGAGGGTGAGTGAGCACCATCCTAGCCTAATCCAGGGTGTGGGTACGAAAACTGAATGGGAGGCTGACAAGGTTTCTATCCCGGCTGTGCAGTATTTAGTTATTCATCCTCTGGTTGCATGCCAGGACATAAACGTTAAATTAAGAATTAAGACTTCTTGATTTTTCAACCTGTCTGCAGGTAGGAAGTGCAATTACCCTTTGACTTAAGAATGACATTGAAAGAGTATAGCCTAGAGAATAAAACAAAAAGGGGTACCTAAATGGATAGTGCCCACCCAAAGGTGAATGCCATGTAAGACAGTGTGTGTTTGTATGTGTGTGTGTGCATGCGCACGTTAATGTGTACCCACACACACGTACTCACACAATCACAGGATTAAAGATTTTGACAAAATGAAAAATATCAGGCATAATATTATATCATCCTAGTTTATGTTTACACGTATATATGTGTGTATGGTATTATAACTACTGTTCTTACTCCATGCATACAGCTGATTTTTATAGTTGCAATAAAAGCGTATAAATAGTTAAAACAAATAATAAATATAATGTATATTATAATAAATGTTTATTTAATTAAGGTGTTGTCAACTGTTTCTCTACCTTGTGAAGACTCTCCTAAGTGTGGTTTCAACAGCCCTAAATGCATGTCCCTTCATGACTCCACATGACTGTCTTTCAGATTGCTTTGGCATTTTAACTACAATCATCTATGGATAGATGTCATCTTTAGTGTTTGAATTATTTATTGAGGCTAAATTGTAGGTCAAAAGATAGCCTCTTTATAAAAGCTTTTTTTTCTAACTTCCAAAAAGATTGCTACCACTTCCATGCCCTAAGCTAAATTCTCGATCTTCCTGTCCGACATGCTCTTCCTTCAGACCTTGTCAAGTCAGTAAATGGTACCATTGTCCACCCAGTTGCCCAATTCAAAAACCTGGCTTGCAACCTTCTTCCTCTTCCATACGCCCACTTCTTGCCCTTCTAATTTGCCATTAAGTTATGTCTCTTCATTGCAGTGATTTCTCTTGCGCTAAGAAGAAAATCCACATTTCTTAGTATAATCTACATATTGCCTACCTCTCTAACTATGACTCTGTAACTCCTAGAGCTACGATCAAGCAAAACTTCTTACACGTGCTGTTTCATCTGTTTGGAAGGCTCTTCCTGCACTTTCCATGTCTGGTTTCTTCGTACCCTTCATTGGTCAGTTTTAATATTCCATTTTTAGAGAGGCTTTCCCCAACTCCTTGATATAAAGTAGCCATTTATACCTCACATAGTACTGTTCCTTTCTTTGGTGTACTTTTTTCAATGTCTAATACTATTACATATGCATTTATTGGTTTGCTTCATAAATATCTCTCTTCACAAGTAGATATAACTCTGTGAATGTCACTACTGTGTCAGGGCTATTGACCACTGTATATCTTATATTTTAAATCTCTTGCCTGGCACATTGGATTTTAGGGGTTTGGATTGTCTGGGTTTGTGTCCTGGCTCTGACGTGTATTAACATCTGTCCTTGGGTACCAATGTAAGACAAACATAGTAATTAAGACCTAACATACAGGATTTTCTAAGAATTTGATGAAATTATTCATATACAGTTTGTCACAGTATAGGTTTCCAATATAGTAGTTACTATTATTGTTCTAATGGGAATTCATTAAATATTGATTGAGCGAATGAAAATATGAAATTCTGTTAGCATATAAATAAGTAGGTAATTACTCCTCAGTGTAAAAATGAGCCATTTTTCACCACAGTCTCTATTGCGTTGAGTATCATTCTGTTTTCAGTAGGCAAAAGTGTCATCATCATCATCATCAACCTCATGGTTTCAACTTCCTTAGTATTGATTATTAGAGGTGGAACCTTTTCCCATCCACATGAGTTTGTGTAAAACAACCCATGTTTCTTCTCCCTTCATTAATATTTTAGTTGTGGAAATATCTGCTTCAAAATCTCAATGCAGTGTCCAACAGGTTCATTAGTTAGAGCAGTCAGAAATATAACCCAGGTTAACTTTTTTCTCAGAATAACTAAATCACATAAAGTCTAAGTCTTATGTTAAAATGAAATCAGATGCCTTTTACCAAAACATAAAATGGTTCTGAATATAATTTTTTGATGATGAGTAATTTAGCATCAACTTAGAGATCTTATTTTCTCTACCACATGCTCAGGAGTATATAGTAAAATTAGATGTCATTGAGTCTTGCTGTGTTTTCAGTGGTCCCAAAATATTCTGTTCATATTGTATCACCATTAGTAACAAATCATCTTGTTTTACAGCTATCTGGTATGTGTTCATTCCTCCCATTAAAGAGTGAGCTCTTTAGGGGCAGAAATTATATTTCATTCTTTCTACATGTGGAAAGAAGTAAATAAGGAAGGAAGGATTGAATATTACACTTTTGTTACTAATCATATTAGCTTTATTATTTTGCCCCAACCGCAGTCATTTTAGTGAGCATAAACTGGGAATACAGCAGTAGGAAACTAGTCAATACTCAGTTACTATGAAGAGACTGAAGCAGTTGTTTTTAACATAATTCTCTGCTAACTGTATGTTAACTGTATGTTAACTAACTGGAATGTAAATAAAAACTTGAAAAAAAAAACAATTCTCAGTGAGGATAGTGTGGATAGTCTCTCATAGTAATATGGAAAGAATCCAGATCATAAAGTTTGGTTATTCCTAAAATATTTGTCTGCTTTGACTCTGACTGTCCTCAGCATATTCAGGCATGATGTGCAAAGTACAGAATTGAAATAAGATAATCCCTAGTCAAATTATAGGCTTATGTTACAGGGATAAGTCAAGTTTGTAGTTTCACCTGAGGTAAAAAGGCATTAAGTCTCCTTATCACATCCAACCATCGCTATTAGGCTAGAGATAGAAAAAACAATGGAGGAGGAGAGAGTGAGAGATAGCCCAGTGAGTACTTGGTTTCTGTTAAAATTATCCTAGGATTGGCTCACTAGCATTAATTCCTTTTTGTTTATAATCTTATTCATTTTCCCCCCACCCTCTCATAGAGCAGGATTAAATTGGACAATGTGCTGGGTTGGTTTGTGTGTATGTGTGTACGTGCGTGCAAAGTTACGGTCTCCAAATTAAAAATGTTCTATTTTAGCCTCCCAGTTAGGGAGGAGTAGGAAATACGCTCTTCAGGGTTTCTAAAATCTTTTAAAGTAGGGGTGCCTTGGTTCGCTAAGCATTCAAACTCTTGATTTTGACTCAGGTCGTCTGGTGAGATCGAGCCCTGCACCAGGCTCTGCTCTGACGGTGCAGAACCTTCTCAGGATCCTCTCTTTCCTTCTCTCTCTCTCTCCCCCTTCCCCGCACACACTCACTGGCGCATGTGTGCGCTCTCTCTCGGCCTCAAAATAAACATTTAAAAAAATAAAATCTTTTAAAGTAATTAATTATATATGGGGTAAGTTTACTTTAGGCACACACATACCCATACTCTTTGTTCTCTAGTTCTTTATACACATTCACGAAAATGATTAAATGTCCATTTTATCCTTTGCTCACGGAATTTTTTGCTTATTGTGTATTATGCTATTCTGTGTTGACATTCTCAGCACAAATTGGCCCCAAAATGTACTTTATTCAAAAGCATGCTTTTCTCCCTCGTAAGCTTACTGTGATTTTAATGGAGGTAGGAATCAGAATTTCCTGCTTTTAAGAACCTCTTGGTGGAGGATGGCATATTCTCTCCAAGGTCTGTGTAGTATGTACGTTAGTATTTTTGTGTACCTGAATGTTGTATAACTAATGCACCTCTTTGGTGGGGAAGCACTGGGGCAAGTCCAATGAAGCCATCTGGGGTTGCAGACTGAACTGCTCACAGTTCCGCACAGTTCCATCTCTAAGTGAGCTTTCTTATAAGTGGGCGGACGCCAGAGATAAGGCAAGACTTGGGTGTCTTGTTTGGTTCTGGCTCTAGTAGATACTTTGTAATAGACCTCTAAAAAGAGTGTGAATATATACTATACCATGTTTATTTTATATGACTATGTAATTTTTAAATATCAATTTATTTTTAATATAACATTGACCTTACCTTTGAAAAAATATATTCTGTTCTCAGGAACTGGATTCTCAATTACTGTACATGAACTTGTTTATAAAACACAAACCAGTCTAGATAATAAGTATGCTGCAGTTTTTATCAGACTCTGTTTCTTGGTTAGCCTTGCTGGAGTGTAGCCAATTTTATTGATCTTTTCAAAGAACTAACTTTTGGTTTCATTGATTTTCTGTTGTCGAACTGTTGCTACCTCTTGTTTTCCATGTATTAAATGGAGTCTAAGCTGCATAGTTTTCAGTTCTTTGTACAAATTTAAATAAGCATGAATTAACATGTGTCTATAAATCAGAGCTCTTCAGTTGGAAATGAACTACAATTTAGTATTTTTTTTTTTTTGAAATATGACATGTCCATTAGTGCTAGATATACAAGGAGTCTCTTTCCTTAAAATCAGTCAATCCTAGTTGGGTGGGTTAGCCCCAAAGTGTTACATTTATATTGGGTTTTTGTTATTTTTAATTTCTATTAACTTAGCAATTATTCTTTTACATGTTATAACAGTCAACTAGCACAGTAGGACGCTGGAGGAAGAATACAACCGTATCAAGGACTTTCCAAAGTATGAAAGAGGCACAGTTTGCAGTTATGGTTATATATCAGAGAAAATAATTTAGATATACATTGTAATCAGATCGAATATCCAGGCAAGTATAGTAGGGATTTTAATGCCTTCATTTTATACACAAAGGGTCACAGAACCAAGTTTTGAATGTCATGTTCTATCTTTTTTGGAGAATGTAGAGCAAGTTTTAATGGAGATAAACTTGATAGTGTCCCTAGTAGTTTTCTTTAAAAATACTGTTTATCTCTATTTCTTTTGCTTGTTTAAAATATAGTTTAATAAGAGATTCAATTCAAGATTGCAATTGCAATAGAATATACTTGTTTCAGTGAATGTGAAATAAACATAAACAATATATGTGACTCTTTGGACTGAAGAAAATGTCTAATGTCTTTAGGACAAAACAGCTCATTAAAGAATTACCTTCTTTGTTATGCTTCACATAACTAACTGTCAGTTTATTTGAAAGGTTGTGCCTTAATTAGAGGCCATTAGTGGACATGAATTACTGAAACAATTTAAAGTTCTGAAGTCATGAACTTCTCATGAAGGAGCCTTGTTGATAGTACACTCTCAGACTGGCCTCATTTGGACCCAAACTGATTGGACTTGTCCGTGCTCATATCTTTACACTACATGTCCCTCACTGGAACAACTGTGCAGAGATACAGGTGAGCTGGAAGTAGAGGAGCCCTCAGATCGCTCTGGGGAATTACTGCTCCCTTCATTTCAGAACAAACCAGAGCCTCTTTGAATATACCAGGGACTCAAATCCCTGCTGCACAAAACAGGCCCCTATTGTTCTATCTCGAAGTTGCCCTCAATAAGAAAGGAACAAAAGTAGATGGAATGTAAAAGTTCTTAAGTTAATTATAAATAAAAAATAGGAATGAACGCACTGCCGAACTTGGCACAAAGCCAGTTTCAACCTTAGGGACCTGAAGTTGAAAGAGAATGGTGATTCATGGATTTACTTCCATGTCTTTTTTTCACTGTGCATGTTTGCAGGTGTAAGGCTAGAGGCCACGAGGAGGAAACCACATAGCGAATGCTTTTCACGTGGTTTTGGCACGTGACTATATTCTCAACATTAATTGTTTAAGTAAAGCCCTTGAATTTGATATGAAATATTGTGTGAGTTTGTGTGCTCTCTCTCTCTCTCTTCTCTCTCTCTCTCTCTCTCTCTATATATATATATATATATACACCTTACATAGATATATATCTTGTATATGTATGTATGTATATGGGGGAGTGATTTTCTGTGATGAAATTCAAAATAATAAGTGACATATTTAGCATTTGCAAGTATATATGGATTTCAGAATTTAAAATAAAGACTTATCTTTAAATTATATTAATTCATGGGGGCTCCTGGGTGGCTCAGTTGGATAAGTGTCCTACTTCAACTCAGGTCACCATCTCTCGGTTCATGAGTTCAAGGCCCACTTTGGACCCTGTGCTAACAGCTTGGAGCCTGGAGCCTGCTTTGGATTCTGTGTCTCCCTCTCTCTCTGCCCCTCCCCTGTTCATGCTCTCTTTCTCTCTGTCTGTCTTTCTCTCTCTCTCTGTCTCAAAAATAAACAAACATTTTTTAAAAACCTATCTCTTATATTAATTAATGAATACTTTGATTTGCCAATATTGTAGGGTGATAAGCTGATTTTAATTCACCTTTCTTGCAATAGAATTCATTTATTTTTTAAGATTTGACTTTTGGCTGAGTTTTAGATTTATCTGATATCTGGAAATGCTCAGGAAAAGAGAATTGTGGAATCATTTTTGTATTTCCCTTCTTATATGAATGTGTAAGTTTAAAGATTTAAAGCACTGGGTGTTGTATGTAAGCTAATTTGACAATAGATTATATTTAAAAATAAATAAATATCAAATTAAATAAGTAAATATTAAATAGATAAATAAAAGGTTAAAAAGTTGTTTATCAATGTATGCTAATGAAATATGATAGATACAAAGATGTTTTAATTAACAATGAAGGTTAATAGTATTAGAAGAGATCACCGGTTAGGGTCTGCCAGGTTGAGGTGAGGCACACAGTAAGACCGGATGTGAATTAGCAAGCCCTCTTTTCTTCAGCAAACACCATTCATAAAGAGTCGTTGCGTTGAGGGCATATGAAGATTAATAAATGGATGAAAGTTTTTAAAATCACCAGAGTGGAACACAAATGAATATTTAGATTCAGAGTCATCGCTGTACACCTGGAAACTGAAGGAAAACTATACAGAAACACTTACACTGGAGAACATATCATTGGGACCGTCATTGTTTGTGGATTTATAAGCAGGTACAGAAGGAGTAGATTGGGAACTGAAGGGAGAATGCAGCAGGTGTAGAAACATAGTTCATGTAGCTATGATGATGTGAATTGGATACTCGAGTGCATTGCATACAGGAATATAAACTGACTTAAACTTGTGGAAACAGTTTGGCAAAACATATGATATCCTTTCACCCAGTAATCCTCCTTTAGATATTCAAGCTCAAGGCAAAATCAGAAATTCAAAGAAAATGCATATAAGATGACATAGATCATGGTACTGTATATTAAAATGAAAGTGAAAACAAATTAATTATCTAATAATATTATGATATATTTACAGTCAAATATATTTGCGGCCACTAATAATAACTCTTGTAAATTGTATTGAAAAAATAATTTATATTAAATAATGTTAATAAATAAAGCAGAAAATGAAATCTTGCGTCTCATGGTCCAATCCCAATATGAAAATATTTAATGAGACTTTTTAGGTGCAAAGTTCAGAACCCATTCAAATTACTTTACAAATTGTTTTGTTATTATGCCTAACAAAACCAAAAAAAGTGTTGTGTTGAATGATGCATGGGATTTAGGTTCAGAACTAAAAAAGAAGTCGCAAATTAAGTTCTCGGGACTTTCTTTGGTTTCTGCGTCTTTCCTTAATGCGTCTCATGATCTATTTTTCCTAAGAATTTCTACTTTTCTTTGTGCATTGTCTTTTCCACATATGCCTCATTATTTCTCTACTCACACTGTTAGCCCGCCTTTGCTCACTTCTTAGAATTGTCATCACTGAGTTCATGATTAATCTCAAAGCCCTATCTCTTGCATGCCCCCCATGAAGTCATTTTTTTTAACTAAGCTAGGAAAAGTTAACACTGTCATAGCTCTCTGTTCATGACTGACAGCACTTGTGGCAATGTAGTTCCATCCTGAGAGTAATGTACATGAACTATTGACTATAAAGAGCATGCTTTTGACACCATTCTGTTGTATAGTTTATGAAAGAAGGCTACAAGACCATAAGTTTGTTAACGTTATGACAATGAACATGGGGCAAAACCAGCACCCATACACATACACACACGCAAAAATTATATATATGCACAACTCAACCAAACTTGGTGTTCTAACATCCTTGCACATGAAAACTATCAAAGCCCTCTTTCTGGGCCGTGTTGTTTTTCTCCCATATGTTATCTCATGCTAATGGTGGAAGAAGTGCTGTTACAACAATGGTGTCATCTTTTAAACACCGGAATAAAAAAATTTGCATTTTCTGCGTGAGTCGATTTTTTCAGTGAATATTTCAAGCATATGAATAAGCACTTTATTAACTCCCTGCTTTGTTTCAGTGGTTTCCGTGGGTGGACTGGTTTCACCAATTCCATGTGTAATTTGGTCAGATAGAATGAGAATTTAGATTTCCACAATCTTATTGGAAACTTGGAAACTTCTGTTATCTCACAGGACCCAGAAATTGAGTCGAGGCTTTATTACTAAGCCGGATTGTAACAACGAACCCAGGAGTCAGTAGCTCAATTTTCTACTTCTTTGCATCAAATATTCTCATGAAAATGATGCATGCAGTATTGAAGAATGGCAGGGAGGAGCCTCTATGAAGTGTTAAATATTTGGTTCAGTGGGTCCTATCAGCAGGTAGGCCTGCGGGGAGCTTGTTTATCCAGCAGAACGATCTCATTATGAGGACAGTGATGTAGTATAGTTTACTTCATACCCCGAAGCCATTCAAGGAAACAACCGAGTGAGTGATATTCATCTCGGCCCTGTATTGTGCTATTATGACTTGCAATAACTGGCAGCATATTAAAATAGAGATCAGGGACTACAGCTACTCCATTGAATGAAGTTCTGAAATTTCAGAGCTGTTGAATTATTCAGTATTTTCCAATTTATAGAATAAAAGAATATGTGATTGACTATTTCATGGCACATTAATGGAAATAAAGAGAATGCACAGGCTTGATGCATCTCACAGTTCGTATTTATTTCTCATAATTTCATGATACCCAAGTGGGTCTTTGTATTGGCCAGTGTGGCCCTTGCTGTCATATACAAAGACAAGAACTTGCCTTTGAAAACTAAGGAACAATAAAAGACAAAATATTTTTTAAAAACACCTTAATGAATGATCACTAAAAGGAACCCACAACACTGCTTTTTTTTTTTTAGCTTTGAAATATTCGTGAATGCCAGATTGAAGAAAATAAGTTTGAGACCAATGTCCCACCTTGCCCGTAACAATCAACTGGGAACCTGTGAGTTTAGAAAAGAAGGGAACCCCGCTCAATGTGAGTCCCAATAAGATGATCAGATGCTTCATCCTAGCCCTAGTAGTGCCTGGGGTATAGCAGGTACCCTGTAAATATTTGTTGAAATAATGAATCCGTGAATGCTTCCCTATAGAGGTGGCTCAGACTAAATACTATAAAATCATTCCCCCCCACCAAATTGAAATATTTTCTCTTTGAAACATATTAAAGGCAAGGGTCATGGTGTGATTACCAAGGTTCTAGGGTCTTAACCTTTGATGGGTATACAAAGGAATCTAGGTATGGCTTTTTGGTACTGTACCCAAAGAAAGGATACTGAGCTGGATAAACCATGAGAAGTTATCTGTTTGTCTTCAAAGGTATTTACTAGTTAACCGTGTAAGAGGCAAACTGCCACTTTCTGAGACTCTGAACTTCTTTGTAAATAATAACAGCTTACTGCAATGAATGTTATCATGAGGTAGCAACCGCTAGGCAGGAAGATTCCTCTGGATTTAAGTTTAATCTGTATTAATAAACAGACTATGAAGATAATCTCAAACAAGCACCTGAGAAACTTTTAGTTGGTAAGTAACATTGCAATAACTTAAATTTGCTTTGAATTTAGTAGATGTTCATATTAATAGCTATCTGGTACCGTTTTGCATGTAAGTGCATCTTCTCAAATTTATCAGCTCTCAAAAAAGCGTATACAAAGTTTAACACCCAAAGGCTATAGCCTCTTAAAGGCAGGGTAAAACAAAGCCCAAAAGAACAAAGTCTGAATCAATGTAATCTCTACTGTCTAAACATAGATTTTTACTTGTCATGATTATTTAAAGAATGCCTGAGAGTGTGTGAACAAAACCTCTGGAAAGTAGTTTAAGGTTCAAGGAAACCTTGTATACTTTTTTTTTTTTTTTCCTGTTCTTGGCTCTTTAAATGAACGTGAAAAAAAAAGATACAAAATATTCCCCATGATTTTTTGTCCTGAATTTGTTTCTTTTTTTTTTTCTTTTCTTTCTTTTTTTTTTTTAGATACAGCACACAAGGGCAAGCAGGGGAGTGGCGGAGGGAGGGAGGGAGGAAGGGAGAGTGAGAGAATCCTAAGCAGGCTCCATGCAGAGTGGGAGTGGGAGTTAGGAGGAAAGCAACTCAGGGCTTGATCTCACAACTGTGAGATCATGACCTGACTCGAAATCAAGAGTCAAAGAGTCAGAAGGCTTAACGACCCAGCCACCCAGCCGCCCCTGAATTTTTCTTTTTTGATGCAGAAGTCCGATATCATTTATGAAACCACTATGCAAATGAAGGAGTTCTAAATATTTGAAACGAACTGTTACTTTTACACCCATGACAAAAATGAGAAACAAAGAACCTGAAGGAGGTGCATAGATACTTGCTTGTAATTCCCTGAACAAACTGCAGTGTGTGGATAGATCCCCCACCATAACAGATACACGATTATACATATAAATGTAGATGAACACCCAAACGGTTGTATATAAAGCCAATACGTGTATAGCCTATTAGGTATTTTCATGAGATCTCTTCTCCAATGATAAAAATAGACTTAGCATCACTAAAAATAGTTTAATCTTTTTTTTAAATTCTCACTTAACGGTCTGTGAGTTCGGGGCTCAGAGCCTGGAGCCTCCTTCAGATTCTCTGTCTCCCTTTCTCTCTCTGCCCCTCCCCCGCTCATGCTTTGTCTCTCCTGCTCTCAAAAATAAATAAAACATTAAAAAAATTAAATTTTCACTTAAATTTACTTGAAAGAGCAGTATACAAATCTTGTACTTTTGTGTAATTTTCCTCATAATTCTTGCACTGAGTTAATCAAATAGACAAATTTGTGGTATCATTAGTATGAAAGCAAATGCATGTTAAAACACACAGCAGTCTTCATTCCCATTTCTTTTGAATGTTTCTATGATGTTAGGGGACTTGAATGCCCAGCAGAGCTCACAATATGGAAAAGATACACAGACATACTTTTGTTGCACTGACCAGACAATGCAAGCAATGGCATTGTGCTGTAAACACCTGTAATAAAGGGGGAAAAAAGTTTCATAAGATAATAAACAAGTCTTCTACCCCATTCATACTCGCCAACTTCATCCTCAAAGCTGCTTCTGCTCCTTATTTCCATTAATGATGTCACAATCCTGTTGGGAATCCTGGTTTGAAATGGCAGCCACTCTTGACTCCTTCTTCATTTCTCCTGTCTGATTAATCTCTTTCTTGTTGATTCTACCTCTACAATTTCCCCAAAATTTCTTTTTCATATCACTACCCATTTCTTTTCTTTACCTTTACTATTTTGAGAACTTTCTATTTGGTCTCCTTGCTCCAAGCTGAGTTCTTTCAATTCATCTTTGATATCGCCATCTTCCTAAACTATAGATCAGATGATACTACTTCCTTCACAGATATTTACTGCTGTTTACATTGACTAGAGCAGTTCTTCTCAAAAGTACCGTCTTAGAACTAGCACCTGGGAGATTTCTGAAAATCCCATTCTTAGTTCCTAACCAATATTTTCTGAATCTGGAACTGTGATGGTGGAGGCAAACAATCTGTCTTATAACTCATTCAGATGATTCTAATGTACGCTGAAATTTGTACACTGCCGGGCTGCCGGATTAAGTTCAGGTTTCTTGGCATGTTGTGCTTGTCACACCCACCTTTCTGATCTTATTTTCACCATTGACCCTTCTCCTCCCCACCCCATTGCACCATTTTGGAACTTTACCCTTTACTGCCTTAACAGGGATATCCCATTGAGTTGAAAATTTATCTTCCGAATTATCAAGTTTTGAATTGAGGCACAATTCAAATTCCATCTCTTTCTAAATTCTTTTTGATCTTCACTGTCAGATTTCTGCTCCATTAATGTATGTGAAGAAATAGAAAAGAGTTCAGGCCTGAAATGGAACAAACCTCTTGCTCTGTGTTTCTTTAGCAATGCTCTCTTCACTGTTGAAATTTCTCCATTCTGCTTTTTGTTATCTATACTTATTGGCTTGTTTTTCCTCACTAAAAGATGATTTCTTCAAAGTTAATACTAGTTTCAGTACTTTTTGTTGTATAACAGTGAGTTGCACATAGTAGGCAGTCGATAACATACGTCAAATCATACCAAAACATGATTTGAATGCTAACGCATGATTATTTCATTTGTTCATTGCTGCAAACAATAGCCCATTTGGAATTGCTTTCAATTTTAAAGACCTTTTATAACTTGGCATCTTTAAAAATAGAATTCTGGGGTGCCTAGTCGGGTCACTTGGTTAAGCGTCCGACTTCAGCTCAGGTCATGATCTCCTGGTCTGTGAGTTTGAGCCCCACGTTGGGCTCTGTGCTGACGTCTCAGAGCCTGGAGCCTGCTTCAGATTCTGTGTCTCCCTCTCTCTCTGCTTCCCCCACTGTCCATAATCTGTCTGTCTCTCAAAAATAAATATTAAAAAAATTAAAAGTAAATAAAAATAAAAATAGAATTGTATACTTCTATATTTTCCAAAACATGATGAAAGTAAATACATATCGCCTTATTACTCTCTTTCAAGTATCATTTTGCAAGGTGGGTGTCCTGCCATCCATGAGGACTTTCCTTGTGAAGCTAAATTAGAAAGCGATTAAATGTGATCACTGTTTGTTTGGTTTGTTGCTCATCATTTTGATATTTAATCCAGCGTCCAAAAAGCATCCCATAGGTATAAAGTTCCTGAAACTGGCAATACTTTTTGACCTATCTCTCTATGCACATATCCTTATCTATGTTGCAGTCCCAGTAGAGGGATTTCGTGAAGATACAGATGACCTAAGTAAACAGTGTAATAGTATGCCTAATGAATGTAAGACAGAATGCATTGTTTTTAATAAATCAACAAGGATTTACTGAGTTCTGAACCATGTTCAGTTCTATGGAATAAAATTGTTCTGAGTCAAAAATTGTATTGCTTTGCAACATTACAGAAGGATGGAAAATTGCATAGAGCTATTTATTTTTAAATTAGTTAAATATACCTAGAAACAATAGTTATGAATGATATATGTTTCCAATACCAATATTAATGAACATTTATTCAGTTGATTGCAATGGTAAAGCGAATATAGAAGTGGAAATAACTTTGTATTATAGAATTAGAGATATATTAGATTTAGGTTGATGAATGATGATAGGCAGATAGGTGATAGATGATAGATAGATGGTAGGTAGGTAGGTACTAAGAAAGAAAGGAAGGGAAGAAGGGAGAAAGAAAAGAAAGAAAGAGAGAGAGAGAAAAGGAGGAGGAAAGAAAGAAAGAGAGAGAGAGAGAGAGGAAGGGAGGGAGGGAGGGAGGATGGAAAGAAGGAAGGAAAGTACCAAGGAAGGAAGGAAGGAAGGAGGAAAGGGAAAAAGAAGATAAAGATAGGCATGAATGTATAGTTAAGCCCAGTTCTCAAAGTATTCATAGTTCAGTGATGAGTGAAATACATGTAAGCCAATATTAATTCAATATGATTCATGTTAATAAAGAGATATGTTAGAGAACCCAGAAGAAATAAACAGTTGAAAGAATTTTAAAAAATCTTTAAAATGAGATTGTTCTACCCTTAATAGATGAACCATATGCTTCAAGCTATTACGTGTCTATCAATTCCTTATGCTCAGAATAATTACAAAAAGAATCCAGATTTTCTTGAGTACAGTGTGTGTCAGCTCGTGTTCACCCAAACACTGGGGCTTTTCCTACTCCTGTTCCGTATGAGAACAGGAGAGAGAACATCCACTCTATTCCAGGTACTCTGTTAGGCACTTTCTCGTATCATTTTGAAACAGAGAAGAAAGATAAAGGTTTAAAGACAATATGAATCTTAAGCAGAATTTACTTCCATGCAAACCAGGAATAATATCCAACACAGAGAGATGGGCTTTCATATTCACTGTCAAAAAATCGTGTGTAGAAAAATACCTTAAAGCCTTGAGAATTTGATCACATACCTGCAGGCAAGGAAGAACAAACCCTATGAAGACTATTTCCCAGGCCAAAGGCAAGTGTGACGCTTAAAAAAAGGCGAAGTCAGAATATTTCACGAGAAAAACCAATTGGTAAGTTTGAAGAAGCCTAGAGAGCCAGTTCAAGATTTGACCCTTTATACTGGCCTAGAATGATTACAGAACACCTAGTCTATCTGTGGACCGAGATAGTACACTTGAGTCACACACAGGAAACAGTCCAAGTTTGCCATCTAGCTGTTTTCCTGGCCATTTATCTGAGAAGTGGTTGCTTTCCAGGGCCCTAACTGCTCACTGTCTGCCATCCTTCACTCCTTCTAGGACATGTGGCTGACACAAGCACAAGCCTAAGGTGCAGTGAGATTTCCTGTATCAACACTAGAACAATCCCACAAGGTATTTTTTCAGTGTGTAGAAATGAAGGCCCTGAGAGCTTCACTGACTTGCTTGACTTTAATGTGACTGGGATTTGAACTTGGGTCTGGTTTGTCTAGCAACTATATACCACCATATACTGTATAAATTTCCCAATTCTATCTTCATTTTAGGCATGTCCATTCAGAGAATGACAGCTAATACTTTTTCATTGTGAATGAGTCACATACAGATCCCAGAGCCCTTTCTGCTTAAATTATGTTGAGAAAAATTTCATTATTTTGTTTTATATCTTTATGTGGACTATATATATGCATTTCTTTTCTTTACCAGCCAATTTGATTATCCAGGAAAGCTCATCCACTAATAAACCTGGAATCAAATATGTACTGAGTCCCCCTAAAATTCATGCTCTTCTTGGAATCTCAAAATGCAAACTTATTTGGAAATAGGGTCTTGGTAGATGAAATTAATTAAAATAAGATCATACTGGAGTAAGGTGACCCCTAAATCCAGTATGATTTATGTCATAAGAAGAGAGGAAATATACAGACACACAGAGAGAATATTGTGTGAAGATGAAGGCAGTGTTGAGAGTGTTATGTCTACATGCCAAAGAACTCTAAGGATTGCCCTCCGTCACCAGAAGCTTGGAGAAAGCCATGGAGCAGATTGTTCCTTAGAGAACCCAAAGGAACCGGCCCTGCTGATACCTTGTTACATGACCTCTAGCCTTCAGAGCTGTGAAAGCATAAATTTCTGTTGTTTAAGCTCCTTAGTTGGGGGTACTTTCTTACAACAATGCTTGGAAAGTAATACACAATGTTTAATGTGTACATGGCAACATAGGTTTAAGGTAGACTTAAGTTCAGCCATGTGAATGTATGAGACACCAGCCACTGAAGAGCGACACTGCCAAGAGGAGACAAGAAAGTGTACAAAGGAGTTCCTCCAACATCAAAAACAACTGGTACTACATATTGAGTAGCTCTCTTCTTAGTTTTTACCTTGACTCTGGGAAGTGATGATTACTCTTTGCCTCTTCCAGATGGCGAAAGACCCTGGATAGTCTGGCCATTCTCTTGCCCACTTACTTCTTCCAGATATCCTAGCCTTTCTGCTCTTCTTTAAACATATCCAGTGCATTCCCATCTTAGGACCTTTGTTTTGAACTGTGATGTCCCACACATTTGCCCCCTTGATTCTCTGCTCAAATGTTAGCTCCTCAAAGACCCCTTCTCTGGCCACTATATTAAGAGCACTGTAGATACTTTGGCCTATTAATATGCTTTATTTTTGCTTCCTGACATAAATATTGCTATCATTCTTGTCTGTCTTCTCTGAGAGAGCTGGAACTCTTTTTTTCACTCCCAGCACCTAGAGTGCTTTCTGTCCTACAGTGTGTACTGAATAAGTGAATGAATGATGTAACTTGAGGCACAAAGAAGTTAACTGTCAGCTTCCCAAGGCCTTCCTGAACTCAAGACTGATTTCTTCCTCACTCTATTCAGGTGAGGTAGCTCAGAAATAGCTTCCAAAGTCTGGAAGAAGGGCGACATGGCATAGTAATGTAAAATTGAATTTATTTATTGAAGCAGTAGGACCTAAAAACACTACATTTGTGCTTCCTTTGGGGAGCATGACTGGTTAGGAAGGGCTACTCTTGTACTTCAAGAGGCATTCAGGGGACATTATGGGTCCCTGTTGATCATAAAGTAGTCAGCTTATGAGCAAAGATGTTCAATAAATATTTCCTTGAGTTAAAGAAGGTTCCCTGCTAGTCAGAAGCACAACACTCCTCAAACCTATCTAAGAATGCAAACAGAGGGAACCAAGAGTTAATGTTGCTGACTCTCCTCTAGAAGCCAGAAATCTATTTCTCCTTCTTTATTTTCTGAAAATATAAAAACCCAGATTTCTTTTGCCATGGACAAGGGATTTATTTTATTCAACCAGGAAATATGTACAGATATATTAGATCATCAAAGAAAAATTTATGTACAGGGAAGACCAAGGCCAATTTCCCATTCCAACTCAGTGATGTACTGTTTGGGCTTGGCTATCCTTTCTCCAAAAAGGATAAAAATCATGTCTCTAGTTGCTCTAGATTCTTGATCTCTGGAAATATTCTGGCATTTCTGACCCCACAGCAAGAGGACTGTTGGCCGTGAACATCTCTTGACATTGAAAACTGATTTTATGCATGCTTTACATAAACCCCATATTGTTCACAAAGATGGTTTCTCTCCCCTTATTGGATGATATGGACAACTTCTGGGTCATTGTCATTATTTTCTTGTTGTTGGGTCATAGGCAGTAACTCTAGACAGCATTTCAAAGAGGGACCAGTCACTCCTGCTGTTATCCAGTGAAGGAAAAGGTAACAACAGCAGTGAGGAAAGGGTAAATACAAACTACTGCTATGATTTATAATGGACCAGAGGATGTCATAGGTGAGAAGAGAGGGATTAGGAATTTGAAGGGCTGCTAGGATTGAGCAAAAGAGGGTCCCAAGTTGGCCAACATATCCCTTTACCATGCCTCAGGAAGCTTCACGGCCTTATTTTGTCTTTATAGCAGGTACAGGCCCAACTGGTTTCTTCACTTGTGGGATGCTTCCCTGTAAAGTGGGGCCAAAGGAAGTGGAAAATTGTGTAAACACAGTCTTTCATTAAAAAGACAAAACCACAATGAATGCACTGAATTATAATGTTGAGTAAAAAGAGTTTGAAATGAAGCAAAATACGTATGATGGATCCAGTCAGAAATTTAGGGTTGATTAATCGTTCCTGTGTCAAATTTTGCCATTCACTAATGACTGATATTTATACTGATGTTCTATTTTTGTAATTTGAGAGAAAAAATACATGAAGTGTACTTGGTTGTCCGCTAAAGAAACAGTGCATAAATCTAATAAAATCTTAGCATATGTAGTGAAATAGGTGCTTATAGAGATGGCTGTTATAAGAGGAAGCTAGGGGAGAGTGTTTGAAAATCTACTTAAAATTTAGTCTAAAACCTTAAAAATGTATACTTTGATCCAACATTTGCACTTCTAAGATCCTTTCCTGAGGAAATAGTACTTTTTTTTCTTTTTAGAGAGTAAATATGTGGAACATTGTATATAAAGTTGTTTTATCACAGAATTATTTAGAACAGTCAAATCTAGGAGAAAGACTTGAAGCCAACTAACAGCAGAAGAGTTAAATAAATTCTAATGTAGCATTATTATGAAATATTATGCAATTATTATAAAATAATAAAATCATGATATAAAATTTTATTATCATCTCAACTAAGAAAAGAAACTTAACAAGCAAAAGGCTAGATTATGGATGAATACTATTCTTTTTACTCTCTAATAGGTTCCCTTTTTTTCTCTTTAATCATGAGAAAACATACTTTAAAAAAATAAATCCTAACCAAGTACATGCTCTACAATGCATCGGTTTTCGTCTATCAGGAATATCTGCTAGAATTCGGAGGCTAAGATATGATGGAGGGCAAACTACGCTGACAGGGTCTTCTTTGCTTTGGCACCAGCACTCCCCTAATGAAGAGGGAACCATATCTCAGAAGAAATTTGATAACAACTGATCAGGGTCTGCACCCACCTGAAAATGACCTACATTGAGAGAGTGATACATGATAGCTTCCAGGCTTTGCTAGACAAAGGGTATTCTAGAAATTGGATTTCTGATCATGGGCAGAATCTCTTGAGCAATATCAATTCTTACCACCCACATAAATCTCTCCAAAGTATTCGAAAATGCTCTTTCACAGTTGTTACACTGTACATATATTTTACAGGCTTAAATCTGGGAACATTCCACCCTAGATAAACATAATCAGGAAAACAGGGATGAGGACAAATTGTCATGTGAACCATTGCATGCTGTAAAGGTTAGCTTGTGTCATACTTTGCTGCTGTCACTGATGCTGACAATTTGAGGGCCCCTCTGCTGGCATTGCCAATTTTCATTTATGAATTCCATACTTGGAACGAATAGCAGCCAGTGCAGATAAAATAAAGAATTTGTCCAATTAGAATCTAGCCTCAGCCTTTTTGTTAAGTGTCTGTGATAGCTTATGTGTGTGGCCTGTACTACTTTAAGTAAATTCATGTCTCATTTTTGTTTTTTTCCAAACATACAAGGGGTAGAAACAAATGATGCCAGTGTAACAATACATACATTTTAGGTCTACTTGTGAGTCTTTTTTAAAGACAATTTATTACATTTTTATTGCCTAAAAATTGTAAATGAAGAAATTATAAAACAGTTCAAGGATTCCCACCACTTGACAGAAATGATGTACATTTTTTTGTTGTTGTTGATTGTAAAAGATATTTCAGTCCATGACAAAATGTATGAGTTGCTGGGTAAAGTAGCATTATTCCTCTCCCTGATTCAGTCAATCACCCACTCCTACCAGTTTAATCATCTCCTATATCTTTCTCAAGTCTACTCCATTCCTCCTTCTTTACTACCACTGCTCAACATCAGACCTTCAATAACATCACTCTCCTGGATAAAATCTTATATCTCTACCTAAAAATATAACCAGCATAGTGTATCTAAAAGTAGTAGACTGGTCCCATCACATAGTTGGTTATAACTCTTCAATATCTCCCCCTTTGCCTTCACAATGAAGCCAAACATTTGTTTACATCTCATAAAAGTACCTCCAAAGTTTGGCTTTGCTCACTTCTTTCCTCTCATTTCTTGCTTTTTTTCTGCTTTAAACTTATTTCTGTACCACAAAGCCATTTGTAGTTCCTGCAGAATTCTGCTTCCTGTTATTTCTTTGTCTTTACTTTTGTGTGCACTTCCAAATGTCTGCCTATTCCTTGTATGGCTAGCTTAACTTCTGACAGACATCTCAAATGTTTTCCCTTCGTGGAACATGTTCCTGACTGGCCTTGTACATTTCTTAATCATTGAGTTTCCACAGTGTGCTTTTAATTTGTCAATCTCTCCTATTAGCCTGTGAGCTCCTTGAAAACAAAGGCTATGTCGGTCTGTCATGATGTCTCCAGCCCCTAGAACAGAAACTAGGAAGAAAGTGGTTCTCACTGTATGAACATATAAATCTATGTTAGGTCAACTTTCCTAGAATAGAGCCCGGACAGGGTCTTGATGTGCAAAATTGATTGAGTGAATCCTCTTCAAGAAAATCCTAAAAGGGAGGGAGGGAAGCAGAATAGGAAAGTGGAAAGAGCTGAGGGAAGAGATCACAGGAAAACTGTAGTCTTGGCCTGGTCCACACACACAGGAGCTCTGGAGCATGAACTGCCCTATAGGATTGTCCCTACTTGATGCAAAGAAGCAGCCTTTGTACACTCTCATCAGACATTTGGCCAGGGGCACACCCAAGGGGAATGTAAATTTCCCAACAGGTGGCTTTTGTCAATACAGAGTAATTTTCAAGAGAAGAAGTCAACTGTGAGCTGTTACCATGAAACACTCCAAGTAGCTGGAGAACAGATGCATCTGCTTAGTAAGGGGGATCGGGTTGGGGAATCTATTACATTATTATAGTTGTCTTAATCATTTTATCGTTATTCCAGTGTACATACCCAAGTGATACTTGAAGACATAAAATTTGCCCTTTTATAAGTAAAGTCTTGTTTTCATATTAGAATGTATTATGTGTAAGCTCGACACATGGTTACCCTTTTTTTTTCTTTAAGAATGCAGCCTTCAGGCTGGTTACCATGGAAATATTTGTAATAGTGACTTAATTAAAAATACTTTCCCCAATCCCATTTGAATATATTTAAATTATCCAGTCTATATAGCCTTTGTTCATGAAATGGTACATTAGTATGAACTCCTTGTTAAAGGAATTACTTCTGAATCTTAATTCCATCATTGCCTTCCCATAAGATCCCAGAACATTATGGGTGGCAACAAAAGTGAATGAATATCGTGCTTCCTGCTTCCACCCCCCTGTATGACTTTATGGCTTCATAAAGTCCCATTGACCTTGAGGGAATATGTACTATAGAAGAGTCATTGAACTAGAGTTTTTCTATGGAACCCTCTCTTCAAGGAAAGAGAATACTTATAGTAAACTCTCTGGGAGAGGCTTATATTCTGAAAGACAGAAAAAAGAAAAAAAAACAGATAACATACTGTTGGCCTACCCAATTACCTGATGATAATTTTAATAATAGTAATGCTAACTTACATAATGGAATTAACATTGTCTAGAAATATACTTTTCGAATGATCGTTTCCAAACCAGCAGAGCTTGTGTGCAAGTAAGAAAAACTGAATAGAGCAGTAGCGATTCCAGTCATCAAGAGTTAGGTTTTTAATTATCATGTTTTCTTTGAAGATTTGAGTTGTCCTGCTACACAAGATTTAAAAAAATGTTTTGTGGCTATTTAAGAAAAATGTATTCATAAGGAGATGCATACTGTAATGTTTACGGGTGAAATGTCATTATGTCTCTAACTTATTTTCACATGGTTTAGAAAAAAAAATTATAATACCCAGAAAGTGACAGGGTGAATGTGTGTGAATGAGGCACAGTGTTGACAAAGGAAAAAAGTAAATATCACTCTTCACTTACTTCATTTAATAAAATGCTTTAATTTTTGAAAAAGGACATAAGTCCATCATTTATTTAAATGCGTTTATCCAAATAATTTGAAAATATATTGAATTAATTTTATATTATTTGCCATCCTCCCCAAAAATGTATTAAAATATGTTAGTAGTTTTATTGTGTATTTTTGAACACCTTACATTTAGCTTAATGGTAGTAAAACTTCCTAAGCCATAGCTCCTACAATCTATTTCCAGATTACAAAGAACGTAGGCATCTCTGACTTCCAAGGTGATGTTATTTCTTCATTTCACCTCTGCCTTTTCCTTGTCTCTGATCGTAAACTGTTGGAAACCTTTTCCTGGTTTATAGTTAAGTACTGAATAACTTTAGTTTGCAGTAATATTTATGGTTTTCTTTCAACATTTTTCTGAGTAAGCATATTCTGAAAGTATGTATTAATATCTCTATCCCGAATGCAACTCTCCCCCTCCATTCTCTTGATTTAATTTGCCAGTAACTTTTTAGAATTCTCTAGAGCAAATATTTTTGTTTTTACCTTCAAGCATTTTTGCTTTATCTTACAAATCTTCTGGGATTTGAATAATTTTATCTCACTGTTTATACTGCTACCTTGAAGGTGTTTCACCCTTTGTCGCTGGCAGCCGATGTCTTCTGTGACAGATGGCCTCGGTTACAATAACTCGATTCTAGAATTGTATTATAATTCATGTAGTGGTAAAACAAGATAATTTCATGCTTATCACCAGAATTATAACTGTTTAAAATAAAATCCCACCTAGTATTTGCTTCATGCTGTGGGACAGATATACAAAATAATGCTGATAAATGTCACATATAATTCACATAGCCTTGACATCTCTGTGTACAGTTATGTCACACTATTTAGTGTGGTGTGACAGCTCCACAGCAGTCATCAACAGGAATCATGGTGGTAACTTGGGCAGTGATGATGTCCACCAAGCTTCTAGCTAAATACTACCCGAATACAACTCTTTGATAGGACTCTTAGACCATAATTTGGTAATTGAAATTAACTAACTTAAAGAATGTTGGGAAATTGAAAATACCTTAATTAGGAAACACAGTATTATGGTGGTAAGGAGAATGAACTCTAGGATCAGACATAGCTGGGTGGGAATCCTGGCGCTTCCATTTATTAGCTGGTGTAGAGTGTCTCCAGTTGTAAACTTTAGTTTTTAACTGAACTACTCATTCATTCATTCAGTAAATGTGTGTTGAGCTCGTTAGCAGACATTGTTTCAGGCACTGAGGCTAAAGAGGTGAGTTAAAAGGACAAAATCTCTGACCTCAGTAGACTTACATTCTGCTGGGGAGTTGAAACAAACAAAAAGTAGGTATGTAATGTAATATTACATAATATTAAGGCCTATGAAAAATATTGGTGCAGAACTTGGAATAAGTGATCAGGGTGGGAAGCTGGTGTTTCAGACAGGGTAATTATGAAAGACTTCTAAAAGGAGGTGATATTTGGAGGAGAAAGGAAAGGAGGAAGCCATGCAGTTGGTGAGAAAGCCTCTCTGTAGAGAGAACAGTTAGTTCAAAATTGTGAAGGGTAAATGAAAAATTGTAAACTCAGCCATACTTAAGTGCTCATTAGATGTTAGATATTATTTTAAGAAAAGAAATGTAGATAATTCCATAGATTATGTGTCTTCTTAGCTCTAATAATATACACCGTCCTTTTTATCTTGATTATTTTCCTTTTCTCGAATCCTACATTATTCATCCTATTCTCAGATCCTTTAGTTTACCCTCTTTTTAGTCTGTAGCAAGTTAAATTCCTTTGCTGTATTCACATGCTACTGCTCTTAGAGGTCCCTCTTTCCTTGCTTCTTGCCCTTTTGATTAGTATTTGTATATTATTAGTTCTGTGAAATTGATTAACTTACTAAATATTGGGCAGCTGCCCTCTCTAAGCAAGAAATTCACCATTTCTCTTTAATGATGGTAGTGGGGATGTACCTGTTCTGTGGGGACCTATTATTTTGTGTGTGTGTGATTAAAAAATGGTGTCAAGATACCATTTGGAAGGTGGTGCTCCCAAGAAACCTAGGAAACCCAACCAGCCCCCACCCCATCAGCCACATTGTTTACCATGGTTTCTACTTTATGCTTCCCTTGATGCATCCATTAGAGCAAAGTGACTGTCTGCCTCTGTGTCTGGCTGTGAAACCACTACCACAACTTGACCTACTTTTGTTGCATTTCTTTTTGCCTTATTTGACTATAAAATGTTTATTTCTGATTTTGTCACTGAGTGTCCAATCACAGAGACAAACCACACACTAATTTTAACAAGGAGAGTTTATATAAAGAAGTATTCAATGTAACAGGACACTGAAGTGATGAAGGACTGACTAGTAAGAAAGAAAGATGTATTAGTCTTCTCAGTCTGCCATGGCAAATTACTGTAGCCTATATGGCTTACACACAGAAATTTATTTCTCACAGTTATGAAGGCTGAGAAGTCTAATAGCAAGGTGTTCACTGATTTGATTTCTGCTGAGGGCCCTCTTTCTGGCTTACTGATGGCCACCTTCTTGCTGTGTGCCCCATCCCATAGAGGAAGGAAGAGGGGGAAGAAGGAAGGAAGAGACGGGAGATAAAGAACCTCTCTGGTGTCCTTTATAAAAGCACTAATCCCTTTATGAGGGCAGTGTCCTCATGACCTCATCTAAACATACTTATGTCCCAAAGACCCTACCTCCAAATACCATCACAGTGGAGATTAAGTCTTCAGCATGTGAATTTCAGGACATAAATATCCATATTGCTATAGAGAAAAACAAACAAACAAACAAAACCCTAAAAACTAGAGGGGTTGCTGCTATTTTACCCCTATAACTGACAGAGCATCCAAGGGAAAGCCTGCCTCCACCTTCCCACCTTCAGAACTGAGATCCAAACCTTATTAGGAAAGTACATGGTTTACTGAATGGTAGACATCACTGAGGTACCGTGATGGCAGAACGTATTGGAAATCTGCCCTCTGGAATTTGACAGTGATCACCTTCTGAGGTACCTGGGAAAGCTGTTCATGGGACAGTGTCTTGGCTGAGGCTCTGCTAAACAATATCCAGGCTACTGTGCACTGCAGGAGCCGGATATTGGAGAAGTGGAAGCCAGGTGTTGGGGAAACCTTACACACTGCAAGAACCTGCCATGGAAGTATGCTGAACTCAGGGAGCAAAACCCTTTCCTCCTTCACTGTCTTTCCAGAACCCTCTACTAACAAAGCTATAGTGCCAGTTAGCAAAGGAAAAATATTTCAGAGGTCCATATCCACTTTCAAAGAATAGGCAAAAAAAATAAAAACGGATTTAGAGTCAATTGTACTGATATAAACTAAGAATAAATAGCAGCAGAAGCAAAGTGATGAACATACTGCTTATTAGCAGGGTAAATTACTTTTTAGTGCCCTTCTGAATTGTATCCATTGCTGCATCCTCTTTGCCTAGAGTAAAACCCGGTTCAAAACAGATGCCTAGTAAATATTTGGTGAATGTATCTGTGAATTAATTAATTGCTTCACTTTTTTTCTCTAATTTTTTTTTTTTTTTTGTCTCTCTCTCTTTTTACTATAGCTGATGGATGTACCGATTGGTCTGTTGATATCAAGAAATATCAAGTTTTGGTTGGAGAGCCTGTTCGAATCAAATGTGCTCTCTTTTATGGTTATATCAGAGCAAATTACTCCCTAGCCCAAAGTGCTGGACTCAGTTTGATGTGGTACAAAAGCTCTGGCCCTGGAGACTTTGAAGAGCCAATAGCCTTTGATGGAAGTAGAATGAGCAAGGAAGAAGACTCCATTTGGTTCCGGCCAACACTACTGCAGGACAGTGGTCTTTACGCCTGTGTCATCAGGTATTCTTTTAATTCTATTAACCCTCAATCAATTAAATCATATGCTGCTTTCTTATACTAAAGTTTTGCTGCTATCCCTTTCACCTAAAGGCTTTGTCTCAATATTTGCGTGTGTTGCTGCTTTCTCTAATTTAGAACCTAAATCATAAAAAGATGGGATTGGAATTTATATTGAGACATTATTTCTGGCTTATGGAGAAAAGAGATACCATCTGGGTATCTACTTATGTTGCCAGAAATTACTAAAGACTATGAAATAAAATTTATAGAGGAGGTGAAATGTTGCAAATAAAATGTAAGCAAAGACTTGCAGAAAGGATGCATAGTTTATTGCTAAATGGGTTGTAACATTTTGTTATTGCCCTTCACAGACAAATAGAGCACAGATACCTCTGGTTCACACACATCTGTAAAGATGATTTAGGTAAAGGTGTGTATGTGCACTGCAAGTCAAAGGCAGCATTGCCATGTTAGGGAATAATAAGGCTGTGTTCCAGATCATTTTGTTAACTAAAAGTGCTGGGTCAATACAAAAATTTTCCTGGATCTCTCAGGGCCAAAGGAAAGTTAATAACAAAACCTGTGCCTTTATCCACAAAGAATCTCATCATACAGCCATATATCTTTGTCTCCTTATGGAAGAGACATATGTGGCTTGCTTAATGATAATGCATTGAAACAGTATCCATGTAACACATTAGCAGTTAAAAATCTCAGTTTAAGCATTTAGCCCTTCATGGGTTGTGAATCACGCCCTGCATGAATGATTGTGGATGTCATTAGACTGTAAGAGCATTGGCAAAGCAGGGTACAGGCATATAGAGGGTATGTTTAAATCTTTGTCTTCTTGCATTTTCGTTTACTAAGAAATAAAGTCAAATCTAATGCAGTAGATTCTCAATTTGGAGCAAGTCTCGGAATCACCTAGTGTCCTTTTCAAATCTACATTCAAGTTTTACTTTTGAAACTCTGATCTGCAGCTATCCCTCCTTTGTTTGAGGACCATGCGCCCCTTCCCCGCACTTACACTTAGGAGAATTACCTTTATGCTGAGTCATGGCCTCCTCCGGTGTGTTAGGACATTAAAATGGGTCAAAGCCATGTAAAAGTTAAATAGAAATGTATCTTTTTAAACCCTAACAACATATAGGTTAAAGTTCATTTTGGAAAATATAAGTGAATGCAAATGAAGTTGTCCTTGGGAAGAATGTTGAGTGGATTACAAAAGAACAAATGCATCATTCCTTTGGCAACTGTTGTTCTTTCCCTTTGGGTCTACCAATCCTTTTATGGGCAAACATATCTCTTTTTAGAAGTAGAGATTTTGTAATGGCATTGATAAATAATTGCCATACTAGTACAGTTAAAGGGTACTCTTTGGATTGACTTTCCTCACTTAACTAATAGTGATTTGATTTAATTTCACTGTTTCTTTTTTAAAAAAAATCATTATTTCTGATTCTGCAGGCATGTAGAGGTGATTCTTCAAGATAGGCAAATGTGTGTCCTCATTTATCTGAGATTAGAACTGAGCTGGATGTCCACAGTCTAACACTTCATTTCATTATATATTGTTGATGGGAAAATAATGATGTGTTCACATTAGTCATCTGAATTTCTAAAGCACTGAAGTTGCAATTCTTTGATGTGTTTAAATATACACTGTGACCCAGTATGCTGAGAAATTACATTAACATGTCCCTGAATTTACAGTTGAAGTAATGACTGAAAGCTTGAAAGTTGCAAAAATGGTGACATATGCCATATGTGTCTACATTTTAATGGAAAGTGGAACTAAAAGGCACACACCTTAACGTTTTGTATGTGCAAAGCAGTGTTCTAGAGAAAGTGATAAACTGCAGAAACAAGATACTTTTGTCTTTAGAATTCAAATATTTCAATTGATTGGAAGCTAGCGTTGATATGACTCCCTTTTTCAGTTCGGAAATTTGAACTCAAAATCATTATAAACAGCAGTTTAAATAGCATTGCTTGGTGTTGGCGTGAGGGGAACCCAAGGCTGTTAGTTGAGTCACTGACATTTTGACACATTATTACCTGTCAGACCACAAAACTGTCACCATTGGTTTTTAAATAATCCACATGCAAAGGATTTTAGGTGTTTGAAAATCTTAGCTGTACTCAAACATTATAGTCTATCTGATAAATGTTCTGGGTATTTATCAGTGAAAAAGGTTTAACAATCAGGCTTTTCATGTACATCTGATTTGCATTTATACCTATATATGTAAAATGAAATGGTGTAAATAATGGAAACACCTAAGATTACTATCAGCCTGACAAACAAGAGCTTTCCTACTCCCTTCTCTTAGTATCTGCCCTGGACGCAGTAATACTACCTAATTCTTTGTTGCATTCTTTTCCTCATTTTTCTCTTTCCAAAATTTTTGTTTTGATTTTACATGAAAGAGTAAATGAAGGAGAACTGTATGACAATTTTCTTTCATTTCCTTTAGAATGAACTTATTTTATTTAAAAAAAAGATTAAAGTTTTCTTATACTCTTGACCTCCGACTTGCAACTCCCGTCTTGAGTTATACACTCTTGACAGTTTCATAAGCCGAGCCAGGCAGTGCACGTGTGAGTATTTTAATGCCTCCCCAAAATGGAAGTGTGCGAAGTTGTTTAGCACCCTATTTTTTAAACTAAAATTTGTATTTTTGAGGTAATTGTAGTTTCATAATCAGTTACAAGAAATACATGAAGAGATCCTATGAATCTCTTACCTGGTTTCCCTCAGTGGTAACCTTTTAAACAACTATAGTTATAATCTCATAATCAAAGATTATGACATTGAAACAGTCAAGATGCAGAACATTGCCATCACCTCGAGGACCCTCTTGTTGCCCCATCTATCTTTCTCCTCCATCATTCCCAAACCCTTAACAACCAGTAATTTTTCCTCCATATCAATTTTTTAATTCAAAACTGTTACTATGGAATCCTGTATTATATAACCTTCTGGAATTGGATTGTTCACTCAGCATAATTCCTTTGAGATCAATCCAAGTTTTCGTATGTACCTGTAATTTGTTCCTGTTTATTGCTGAGTACTGTGTCATGGTACGGACATTACCACAGTGTTTATTCACTCATTGAAAGACATCTGGGTTGTTTCCAGTTTTGGGCTATGGAAAATAAAGCTTCTGTGGACATTCATGTACATTTTTTTATCAACATAAGTTTTCATTTTTCTGTGAAAAATGCCAAAGAATGTATTTGGGTTGTATGGTAGTTGCATGTTTAGTATATAGAAAACTGCCCAACTATTTTCCAAATACCATTTTACATTCCCGCCAGCAATATATGAGTATCCAGTTTTTCCACATCCTTGCAGTATTTGGTATTGTCATTATTTTTTATTGTAACCATCAGTGTATTGTGATATCTCGTTGTGGTTTCCCTAATGACTAATGATGTTTAACACAATTTCAAGTGCCGATTTGCTATCTATCGTCTTCAGCGCAATGTCTGTTAGGTCTTGTGCCTATTTGTTAATTGTATTATTTGTGTTCTTACTGTTAAGTTTTGAGAAATCTTTATATATTCTAGATAATAGTCCTTTTTTTGAGAATGTAGTTTGCAAAATTTTTCTGTTAGTCTGTAGTTTATCTTTTTATCCTCTTAATAAGATCCTTTGCAGAGCAAAAGTTTTTAATTTTAATGAAGTTCAATTTATTATTTTTTCATTTGTGGATCATACTTATGATATGAAGAACTCTTTACCTAACCGTAGGTCCTGAAGATTTCCTGTTATTTTTTTAAATTAACTTTTCTGCCAGAAGTTCTAGTGTTTTACATTTTTTGTGATCCATTTCGTATTAACATTCGTGTAAAGTGTTAAGTTTATTTGGGTCAAGGTTTAGCTTTTCAGATAGATGTCCAATTGCTCCAGCACCACTGGTTGAAAAAGTTATGCTTCCTCCATGGACTTGCCTTTGCACATTTACTCAAAATCAGTTCGGCACGTTTGTGTGGTTCTATTTTTGAATTCTCTCTTCTACACCTTTGATCCGTATGTATAGCCCTGTGCCAGTACTGCTCTGTCTTGCCTAGTATAGCTATTTTTAGTAGGACTAAATATCAAGTAGGGTGACTCCTCCTATTTCATCCTTCTTTTTCAAGATCATTCTTGTTCCATTCCTTTCAAAATAAATTTTACCATAAGATGGTCTGGGTCTACAAAAACTCTTTACTGGACTACTGACAGGAATTGCATTAAACCTGTAAATCAATTTGAGGAAAATTGTCATCTCTACTATGTTGAGTCTCCCAGTGTATGAACTCAGTGGATGTCTCCATTTATTTATGATTTCTTTCTTTGATTTCTTCATCAGTGTTTTGTAGTTTTCAGCATACAAATTCTGTGCACATTTTGTTAAATTTATACCTACGTATTTCATTTTCTTTGGTGTGTTTGTAAGTGGTAGTATCTTGTTAATTTCATTTTGAGCATGTATATTTTAGTATTGTTAGAAATGTGATTGGTTTTTGTGTAATTCCTTTCTGAAAACGTGTTTTTTTTTTTTTCAAATGACTTACCTGTAATGTGTTCTATCTAGTATCTAGTTCCTTTCCACAAGTTTTTTTTTTTCCAAATTTTTAATTTAAAATCTAGTTGGTTAGCATACAGTGTAATATTGGTTTCAGGAGTAGAATTTAGTGTTCATTACCTACATGCTCAACACAAGTGCCCTGCTTAATACCCATCACCTTTGCCCAAGTCTCGATGTTCTCTTTAGAGACTAAATAACTTCTTTCTCATTGAAAATACATAGTAAGCATCTATCATAAGGTACATACTTGGAAAAATCCATTAATTTATTCATCCCTATAATGCACATCTATTGATCATTAACTGTTATGCTGATACTAGGATTACAACGATAAAAAAATTGTTTTTACCCTCAGGCAGATTACATAAGGGAAAATAAGCATGCAGGAGTTACAGATACTGCAATCATAGTATAGAATACAGTGGAATTCCACCAAGATGAGGTAGCCCCATTCCTTTCAGTCTTCCATCTTACAACTAAAATGGCTGGAAATAACACAACAAACAGGCATAGTAAATCTGTTTAAAGTGGAATAAAGGATCATCTGAGGACCTCAGGACTTGGGGAAATGACAGCACCACCATGTTTCACTTGCCCCATCAGATGATGTTGGCAGGGCCTAGCAGGGAGCTACACCTCTTCCATCCTCTGCCTGGCAACAGCAGACAGAAGTAATATGATCCCCCTGCTGAAGTAGGGTCAGATATCTGAGTGGGAGGCTGACCTTTGCCTAGGCTGGAATTATATTTTGTTGCAAGAGTAATGTCATTGGGATCTAGTGGCAACCTGAGTCTCCACTCGCACCCAGCAGTATTGAGAATCCATGAGGCACTGTGAGGCAGGACTAGTCACGGCTAGACTTCATTCCTCTTTCATGGTATCAGTGGGGAGGAAAGAAAGCTTCTACTTTAAAAAAGGCAGAATGAGGTAGTGTGAGATAAAGTTGGTTGCTGTTTTTTTTCCCACCATCCCTTCTGTGGTGTCAGTGGGATTCAACAGCAAGTGAGCTTACTCCCTGACTGGCGATAACAAGGCATTGTGAATCACTGACACACTTTCACCAGGAAGGTGTGAGCACTGCTGAGGAAGTAGCTGAACATAAGCATTCAGTCTTCATCTTACATTTCAACTGGAGGATTCCCTGCTTTAAAAAAAGATTAAATAGTACCCAAATTTTCATAATATCTAAAATGTGTAGAATATAATAATAAAAAAAAAACATTCACTGGTCTTACGATGAGTCACAAAAATTGCAACATGAATGAGAAATGAAAACAGTTACTAACACTGAGATGAATCAGATGATGAAATTATCCAACAAGGATTTCCAAGGAACCATCATAAAAATATTTCAGCAAGTAACTAAAAAAGCTTTTGAAACAGATGAAAAAAATTGAAAACTTCAGCAAAGAAATATGAAAGAAAAGCAAGTGGAAGTTGTGGAACTGAAAATTACAGTAACTAAAAACTCATTTGAAGGGTTTAATAGTTGAGTGGAGATGATAAAAGACAGCTTGACTTCTTTCTTATATTGTATGAAAACTTCACTTGCAAGGGCCAAATAACTTCCTATTGCCGGATTCTTGGGGCCTTTCTTGGTTTCTTAACACCAATTTTTATCACTTCTACCCTTAGTTCTCTGATAGATAGGTCAGTAAATTTCCTTAGGATCCTCTTCCTTTAGAATTTTCTTTAATGCTAGTGTTTATCAAAATTTTGTTTACAACTTCTTCCCTTTATCCTTCTCCATCAGTTGTTCTCAGCTTTGGCTGCTTATTGAAATTCACGTGGAGCTTTTAAGAACTATTAATTTCAAAAAAAAAAAAAACAAACTATTAATTTCTGTGTACTGCTCCAGATCAGTTAAATCCAGATATCAGATGATTCTGTCGTATAGCCAGCCTGAGAATCATAGTACCTGATCTTACTTAGTCAGTATTTTCAAATGTATTTATGGACGACTCAAAAAGTGATTGCACAAATTTTCATAAGCACTAGAAGTTTCCTAATAGCCCTTTCTTCTTGTTTGTCCGTGAGACATATTGAATTCAGCAAGGTGCCAAAATTTATTTAAGTACCTACTTCAATGAACCTATCTCTCCTTCAAGGTGCTTCCTCTTTCTTCTTTTCTTAGTGAATACCATCCCCTTCATCCTAAAATCTCTAGCTGGGAAATTAGCACTTCGCCTTTGTTTTCTTAATCTTCCTCACCTGGCCTTAAGGGGTTACCAGGACCTCTCTGGTCTACCTTAAAAATGTCTTTTTAATTTATTGTTATGCATATCACTTTCAGGTCTCCAGGTGAATAAAATGCACTTTAAGTGGTTTCCCTGCCTCTAGGTTTTTTTTTCTATTTTAGTTATGATTCCTCTCTGCTGCAGAGTGTCTACAATGGAAATATTTCATTTCTATACATAAAAATCTTTGATGGGCCCTATTACTCAGCAAAATGAAGTCCAAAGACTTTACTTGGCATACATGATCCTTAACAGTCAAGTTTCAACCTTTCATTCCAGACTCATTTTGGGTGTTTGTTTCTGTAGGCACCTTGTGCTATGTTCTTACCATCCTGTTTGCTGTTTGCAGATGAAAGTATGAGTTTTCCTTACTCTTTCACTCTTTGTCCCTTAATCTGAAATAACTTTTTTTACTGCCTATCTGAATAATACATAATTTTTCTTTGAAGAAGATCTAGTATATATTTACCATTCTTTTTACCTTTCTTCAATTATTCCAGAGATCTTTGTTTCAGTTACCAATGGTTAGGGGAGACTCCAAAACTAAGTGGCTTAAAATGGCAACCATTCTATTTGGGCATGATTTTCCAGGGTGGTGTGGACCCTGCTGGATGGATGGTTCTGCTGATTTTGCCTTAAGGCTGGAATGAGCTAGGATGGAGGATTGCCTGAGCCTGTCTCTCCATGAATTCTCAGGGCCTCCCTTTCTTCAAATGATCTTTCCCAATGTCTCACCAACAGGATAGCTACACTTTGTATGTGCTGACTCAGAAGGTATAACCACTTATCAAGCATCTGCTTGCATCATTATTACTAACATCCTATTCACCAACTCTAGAGCTATCATGTGAGGAGACTTTACGAGTGCTTGAACACCGTGAGGTGTGATTCACTGCTGGGACCGCCAAAATAAAAGTCCAGCAGAGTCTTCCCTTGGGCCTCCTTTACATATGCAAAGTACACTCTGCCCATTCCTAAGCCCCTCAAAGTCTTACTATGGCATAGAGGTTAGGCCACAAGCCCAAGATCTCATTATCTAAATCACTGTGGGTGTGAAAGAGGTTCTTCATGCTTAGTTCCTTGAGTGCGGCTACTCTAGTAGCCAGATCCCAAGTTCTGTGAGCTACAAAGACATTTTGTGTAACCCTTGCACAGCCAACATACAATGGTCAGTCAGGGATAAAATAACCAAATAGTCCCATTTGAAATGGAGGCAGGAGAATGGGAGATAGAGAGCAGTCACTGGCCCATAGCAGTTCTAAAATCCACCTGGGCACATATCACCAGTTTCTTGTTTAGGGCCCAGTTCGCTTTTGGGAGAGGTTCTCTGTGGCTCTTGAGCTCATGCTCTTCTTTTTCACAGACAGGAAAGGGCCCAGAGACCTCTTTAAATTTGAAATTTATCTGTCTCTTTTAGTTTAAGCTAGTATGGTTCCTTAAAATGCTGTGAGCCTTTTATTAAATTGTAATCCACTCCATTAAGCAGTAGCCGTACCTACAAATATCTTTAAGACAAATGCCTTTCTATTTTGGTGTTCTAGTCAGAGTGTTGGAAGACAATGTACTAAAGATTTGTAGACACTCCTTTGCCTAGTTAGTCTTAGAGTATGCCTCACAGACCATCTTAGCAACCTTCTCTTGATGCTAGAGAATGCATTCTAACCCAAACTTATTATCATTGGTTTGTTTTCCCCCTCAGAATCACTTTGCACTAGTGTTTGTCACAGAGAAGGCACCCAGAAAAAGTTAGTAAATGAAATAATTTGTGTTATTTCACAGTTGGGGGTTAGTGTTGTTTGAATAGTTAGTGGAAAACACTGCTATAGTAAAAATTACACCATTTTCTGATTTCTGCAGTTTTCCATGAGAGAGTTACAGAATTCTATTTTTTGTGACATCTCTTATCAGAAACTAACAGAAAATTTGAACTATTTATCCTATATTATGATTTTTGGTACAAGAGCCCATTTTATTCTTTCCCTGTAATATACCCTCTATTTTACCAGGTGAAAGTAGAAAGTAATATGTTAAGCCTAAAAGACCCATAACAAGTAACTACTATAACTATAGCATAAATAATTTAAGTCATTAATTTTAATCTGTATGACAGAATCTAATTTTAATAGTTATTTTATGTGATTGTTTTTTAAAAATGAAGTCATTCTTGGATCAAAGGATAAATAATGCCATCATCATTTTAGAAAGTCCTAAACATTTACACCCCAAGGAGTCTTCATAATTTGTTCGGGGCAATCAAAGTCCATATAAATGTTTTATGTCCTACCCAGAAATTTTAACGATCTTATGTATATGTGTTCTAAGGACCTAAAGTCGTTTTACAATCTTGGTTTCCTAATTGTTAAACTACCTCTCTTAATTGAAACCCTTGAGAATATCAGCTATAATTTATAGGTTATAAAAAATGCAATTAAACCTTCATAAGCTAGTTCTTTTTAAAAAATCCACTACAGATGAAAATCCTTAAAATAAAGTTTCAAGTCTGGATAAAGAATCTCTTACGGATGATAAGTTAAAATTGTAGAACTGCCCATCAGACACTCTTTCTCTACTCTTTGGTGGGAACATAGGCTTCTTGCCAAAACTGTCTTCAAAGAGATTTTCCAGTTATATAATCCTAATAATGCGTCAGGAGATCATGCTGAAGTGGTAGATCAACATAGAACCAATACTAGGCGTAGCCTTCTTTGCATGTTTAAGACATGGAAGTGTACTCTGGAGGATCAAAACTATTTATGAACAGGGCAACAATTACCCAGATTTCTATCTTTCTCAGTGCTTTGTTTTCAGAAACAACAAATACAATTTATGGAGGTAAAAGCCAAGAGCTATGTGAATTGCCGATTCTATTTACTGACTTTTTTTAACCATCCAGGAGGTACTAGTGTTCACCATAACAGCCATTTCTTTTTTTTTATTAAGATGATGAAATAACTGATGCTGAGTGATGATGGGGTAATTTCTTAGATCCCTGGATTAAGAAAGGCTTTGTCTTATCTTTCCCAGTTTTCTGAGAGAAAGCTTTGAGAACTCTTTGAAATCAATGGTGTCATGTTTCAGGGGAGATAGAGACTTATAAATTTTCTCAGAAAAGTATCAAATTAATATGGAATAAGTAGGCCAGTTAAAAAGATACTTTTGTAAAATAATTAGGTATATACCATTTAATTTTGAGTTCCAATGTATTCTTTATATTTTTTCCATTTTAATTAAAATTGATCACTATTAGCCCTTTACAGTCATTGATATAACATGCACACTTATCATATTTTACAGACATTACTGAAAGTCCATGATATAATATAATTGATTATCATGAGGAAATTTTAAATGGCAAACAGTATGCACCAGGCATGCAGGTCACTGATAATTCAGAACTTCATTGGTGGTTATGGTTTTATACTGTAATTATTATTTTTTATTTATAAAAAATATTCCCCAAAATAAAGGTAACTGCTAATGTTGGTGTTGGTGTAAATTGGTCTAATAAGGTAAGAACAACTAATCAACAAAGCTTAGAATAAGAGAAAAAGTTCAATATGAAGCCAAGATTATTCAAGGCTTTTTCTAAGTCTAATTTTGTATATGGGTCTCAAGTAAAAAATATGAACTGTAATCTCAGTGAATGTGGTGAAAACAAAAAAGGGACCGATTGTTCTTAGAAGAGCTCATAAGAGACCGGTGATTTGAGCAGTCCTGTGTAAAACAAACACATGGCTAGAGAAAGTGTAATGGAGAAACTTTTCTCTGTTAGGAATGTCTCACGAGGACTGGTACAAGAGAAATTAATTAATGATCTAGAGCAGGGGTTGGCACACTTTTTCTGTAAAGGGCCATTTGGTAAAAAATTTAGGCTTTGCAGGTCATATAGTCTTTATTGCAAGTACTCAGCTCTGCTGTAGCAAAACAGAGCCAAAGACAACACATAAACAAATGAGTGTTGCTGTGTTCCAATAAAACTTTATTTGCAAAAACAGGTGATAGGATGGGTTTGGCATGCAGCTATAGTTTGCTAACCTCTGTTCTAGAAAATGCCAGATAAACTGCAAATAGTTAAGGCAACAGCAGAAACTGCCATTGTTATTAACAAAGAAAAAGGACACAGTCTATTCCTGATACAGTGAGTGGTAAGTTTTGTTGGAAAATGGAATTTTGTATATGATGGTGAGAGGGATGACCGTAAACAAGGTAAAACAGATGCTAAGTCTTAAATGGTAGGGAAGGGTCAAGCAGGAATGGAAAGCTGAAAACATTTCTCTCGAGTTACCTTGCATCAAGTGTTTGAATGTTTAGAAAAATTGGAACATGGAAAATTGGCAAGGAGTTTTTATAATAATTGAGGTATGAGGTGATGGGACTAAGGTTAGAATATTAATGGTGGAAATAAAACAAGGAAAGAAAAATATTCATGATCACTTTTGGGAGTTAAAATTACATTATAGATGATGCTTGATTGGATATTGAGAAACTGATTATTCTTATGGGAAACACATAAAAGGAAAAGAGACAGCAAGAGGCACATCTTAATGTTTTTTCCAATACAAACCTAAATTTTTTTACCAAAAATTCTTAGGGTCTTGAAAATAAAAATGCCTGGACTTTAAGCCATTCCACTGTAAACCCATTTGTATAATTACAACATCATTGCTTCCCCACATACATTTGAATAAATAAGGGAAAGGAGTCTGGAGCACTTTCTAGGTTCTCTCTTGGTCTACTTGTTAGTCTGTTTTTAAAAACTTAAATAAAGTCCATACTTTGCTCAGATTTATTTTCCTTTCCACAGTTAGCTTATCTTTTTAAATTGAGGTAAAACTGATATATATATATATATATATATATATAGAGAGAGAGAGAGAGAGAGAGAGAGAGAGTTATATTAATTTCAGGTATACAACATAATGATTATATCTTTGTATACAATATGAAGTGATCACCGCAATAAGTCTAGTTACTGTCCGTCACTATTCATATGACCCCCTTCTCCCATTTTAACCACTTCCCCAATCTCTTCCCCTCTGATAACCATCAGTCTCTTTTCTGTAGCTGTAAGTTTTGCTTTATTTCTTAGATGCCACATATAAATGAAATTATATTGTATTTGTCTTTTTCTATCTGACTTATTTCACTTAGCCTAGTGTCCTCAAGGTCCATCCATGTTGTTACAAATAGCAAGATTACCTTCTTTTCTATAGCAGAGTACCATTCCATTTTATATAGATAGCACTTATTCTTTACCCATTCATTCATCAATGGACTCTGGTTTTTTCCTTATCTTGGCTGTGGTGAATAATGCTGCACTCAACTTACGGGTCCATATGTCTTTAAAAATTAGTGCTTTTGGATTTTTTGTTGTTTTTTTTTTTTTTTTTTTTTTTGTTTTTTTTTTTTGGTATAAATAGAAGTGGAATTGCTGAATCACATGGTAGTTCTACTTTTAGTTTTTTGAGGAACCTCCATACTATTTTCCATAGTGGCTGCACTAATTTACATTCTCATCAACAGTTCCATGAGTCTTCTCTTTTCTCCACATCTTCACCAACACTTATTATTTTTTTCTTTTTGATACTAGCTATTCTAACAGGTATGCGATGATATCTCAAATCCATAAGCACTGAATATCCTCCTGCTTGTGTCTTCTTCAGTTTCTCTCATCACCGTCTTATAGTTTTCATTGTATAGGTCTTTTACCTCCTTGGCTAAATTTACTGCTGTATATTTTATTCTTTTTGATGCATTTGTAAACGGGATTTTTTTTTTTTAATTTTGCTTTCCCTTCATTGGGTTTTAGTGTACAGAAATACAATGGATTTCTGTATATTGATTCTGTACTTTAAACTTTACTGAATTCATTTATTAGTTTTAACAGTTTTTTTGGTGTAGTCTTTAGGGTTTTCTATATACAGTATCATGTCATTTGCAAATATGACAGTTTCACTTCTTTGTTTCCAGTTGGGATGTCTTTTTTTTTTTCTTGACTAATTCCTGTGATTACAACTTCCAATATTATGTTGAATACAAGTGGCTAGAGTTGTCATCCTTGTATTCTTCCTGATCTTAGAGGAAAAGCTTTAAGATTTTCACAGTTGAGTATGATGTTATCTGTGGGTTTGCCATATATGAATTTAATTATGTTGAAATATATGTCCTCTTCACTCACTTTGATGAAAGTTTTATAATAAATGGATGTTGAGTTTAGTCGAATGCTTTTTCTGCATCTGTTGAGACAGTCATGATTTTTATCTGTTATTTTGTTTATGTGGTGTATCCTATTGATCTGAAAATGTTGAACCATCCTTGCATTCCTAGAATAAATCCCATTTGATCACACCATGTGATTTTTTAGTGCATTGTTAAACTGAGTTTGTTAATATTTTGTTGTGGTTTTTTGTGTCTATGTTCATCAGGGATATTGGCCTGTAATTTTCTATTTTTCTGGTGTCCTTGTCTGGTTCAGTATCAGGGCAATGCTGGTCTCTTAAAATGAGTTTGGAAGTGTTCCCTCCTCTTCATTTTTTTGAACAGTTTGAGAAGGATAGATATTAAATCTTTGAATGTTTGGTATAATTCACCAGTGAAGCTGTCTGGTCCTGGACTTTTGTTTGTTAGGAGGTTTTGATTACTGATTCAACTCCTTACTAGTAATTTATCTGTTCATATTTTCTATTTCTTCATGATTTAGTTTTGGAAGATTATAACTTTCTTTGAATTTTTCCATTTCTTCTTGATTATCTAATTTGTTTGTGTGGAATTCATCGTGGTAATCTCTTATGGTCTTTTGTGTTTTTGTGGTTTTAGTTGTAACTGCTCTTTCATTTCCAGTTTTATTTATTTGAGCCCTCTTTTTCTCTTGGTGAGTTTAGCTTAAGATTTGTCAATTTTGTTTATCTTTTCAAAGAGCCACCTCTTAGTTTAACTGGAATTTTTTGTTGTCCTTTTAGTCTCCATTTTATTTATTTCCACTTTGATTTTTATTATTTCTTTCCTTGTAGGATCTTTGGGCGTCATGTGTTCTTCTTCATCTAGTTCCTTTACAAGTAAAGTTAAATTGTTTATTTGAGATTACTCTTATTTCTTGATATTGGTCTGTATTGCCATGTAATTACTTCTTAGAACCAATTTTGCTGCATCTCATAGACTCTGGTATGTTGTATTTCTGTTTTAATTTGTTTCTAGGTATTTATTTTTATTTCCCCTGTGATTTCTTCTGTGACCCATAGTCGTTTGGTAACATGTTATAAAAGTTTTTCCAGTTTTCTTCTTATAATTGATTTCTAGTTTTTGACAATTGTGTTTGGTAAAGACACTTAATATGATTTCAGTCTTGTTGAATTTATTGAGACTCGTTTTGTGGCCTAACAGGTGATCTATTCTGGATAATGACGCATGTGCATTTGAGAAGAACATGTATTGTGCTACTTTTGGGTAGAATGTTGTATATATACCTATTAAGTCCATCTGATCTAATGTGTCATTTAAAACCAATGTTTTCTTACTTATTTCTTTCTGTGGATGATTTATTCATTGATATAAGTGTGTTATTAAAATGCCCTCCTTTTATTATGTTGCTATCACTTTCTCCCTTTAGATTTGTTAATATTTGCATTATATATAATGGTGCCTATGTTGAGTGCATATTTATTTATAAGTGTTATACTTTTTGATGGATTGACCCCTTAATCATTATGTAGTGCCCCATTTTGTCTTTTATCACAATCTGTTTTGAGATATGTTTTGCCTGCCTTATGTGATTATTTTTATACTAGTGTTCTTTTTGTTTCCATTTCCGTGTGATATATTTTCCCATTCCTTCACGCTCATTTTGTTTTGTCCTTACTTCTGAAGTAAGTCTCTTGTTGGCAATATGTAGATGTCTTACTTTTTATCCTTTCAGCTACTTTGTGTCTTTTGATTAGAGAATTTAGTCTGTTGACATTTAAGGCAGAATCAGACCTGTAAATAAAGAGAACAAACTGATGGTTACCAGAGAGAGGAAGGTGGGGAGATGAGCAAAATGAGTGAAGAGGAATGGGAGATGCAGGCTTCCAGTTATGGAATGACTAAATCACAGGAATAAAAGGCCTAGCATAAAGAATATTGTCAATAATATTCAGTAGTCAGTATAAACCCAATGTATGGTGATAGACGGTATCTAAACTTGAGTTGAGCATAGCTTAATGTATAAACTTGTCAAATCACTCTGTTGTATACCTGAAACTAGTGTAACATAGTCTATCAACCACACTAAAATTAAAAAAAATATTAAAAAAATACTTATTGATAGGTATGTACTTATTGCCATCTTGTTCATTGTTTTCTGTTGAGGTTGTCCTTTCTTCCTTTCTTCTACCTCTTCCTTTGTGGTTTGATGACCTTATGGTTATGTTTAGATCCCTTTCTCATTTTCTTTATTATTTTTTTTTAATTTTTTTATGTTTATTTATTTTTGAGAGTGAGAGAGACAGAGCACAAGCGGGGAAGGGCCAGAGAAAGAGGGAGGCAGGTTCCAGGCTCTGAGCTGTCAGCGCAGAGCCCGACGGGGGACTCGAACCCACGGACTGTGAGATCATGACCTGAGCCGAAGTTGGATGCTTAACTGACTGAGTCACCCAGGCGCCCCTCATTTTCTTTATTGTTATGTTTAGATTCCTTTATCATTTTCTTTTGCACATTTAGTATATATTTGTGGTTACTGTGAGATTCACATATATCACCTTATGTATATACCAGTCTACTTTAAGTTGACAGCAACTTAAATTTGAACACATTCCAAAAGTACATTTTTACTACCTCCTCTTGTTTTATGTCACTTTTGACATCTTTTTATTTTATGTGCCCTTTAACTATTATATTTTTAGTTACTTTCACTCCTTTTGTCTTTTACCTTCTTAGTAACTTCATAGGTGATTAATCTACTACCTTTACCATATATTTACCTTTTCCAGTGAGATTTTTGCTTTGTTTTCTTGTTATTAATTAGTACCTTTGCTTTTCAGCTTAGAGAAGTCCCTTTAATACTTCTTGAAAGGCCAATTTAGTGGTGATAAACTCTTTTAACTGTTGCTTATCTGAAAAACTCTTTATCTCTTCTTAATATCTGAATGCTAATGTTGCTGGATGAAGTATTCTTGGTAGAAATTTTTTTTTCCTTTCAGAACTTTGAATATGCCTGCTACTTTATGTCTTACAAACTTTCTGCTGGAAAATCTGCTAATAACATGTGAGGGTTACCTTGTTTGTAAACATTTGTTTTCTTCTTGCTGCTTTTAAGATTTTTTTTTTATTTTAACTTTTGATATTTTAACTATAATATGTTTTGGCATGGTTCTCTTTGGGTTCTTCTTCTTTGGAACTCTCTTAACTACCTGGACCTGAATGCCTGTTTTCTTCCCTGGGTTAGGGACATTTTCAGTCATTATTTCTTCAAGTAAGTTTTCTGCCCCTTTGTTCTCCTTCTGGGACCCTTATAATATGAATGTTATTCCTTTTGAAGTTGTTCTAGAGGTCTCTTACATTGTGTCCATTTTTAAAAATTATTTTTTTCTTTTTGCTTCTCTGTCTGGGTGAGTTCCATTGCAGTATCTTTGGGCTCACTGACCCATACTTCTACTTTATCCCTTTTGCTGTTGACATCCTCTAGTGTATTCTTCAGCTCATTTATTGTACTCTTCAGCTCTTTGACTTCTGTTGTATACTTTCTTATGTTTTCTCTTCATTGAACTTCTCACTGCGTTTATTCATTCTTTTTTCCAAGTTTGGTGAGCATTTTTATGACCATTGCTTTGAATTCTTTATCAAGTAGATTACTAATTTCCATGTAGTTAAGGTCTTTTTCTGAGGTTTTTTTCTTCTTCTTCCATTAGGAACATGTTCATCTGTTTCCTCATTTTGCTTGACTCTGTGTGTTTGTTTTTCTGAGTATTACCTGAAACAGCAACCTCTTTCAGTCTTGACGGAGTGGCCTTATAATAGGCAATTAACTTTATTGTTCAATATTGCCCTAGTTCTTGGTTGTCTCTTATACCTTTGTGATTGTTTAAACCACTCGATTTATTCTTGATATGCCTTATTCTTGAGTGTATGCCAGGACTTGTCAGTGATCCAAGGGTAAGAATCTTATTTAGCTCCTAGTTTCAGGCTGATTAGAAGCCAGACATTCAGGCAGTATCTTTTAAGCTATGCAAACATATAGATTGCTTTGGGGCCACAATTACAACCTCAGCTGGTCTTCAGACCAGAAGATCTGCAGGTTTCCCTTGTGCAACAGTTGCAAACATGGGGCTCCATATGAGTGTATAAGCTCTTTTTGGGAAATCTCATCAAGCTGTAGTGAGGCCAAAGGAGACTGCAATGATAGTGTCACCTAGGCTATGTTCCCTGACTCCTCTTTCATAGCCTCTAGATGTGTGGGAAGCCTGAAGCCTGCACCTCAGGCTGAAGCTCCAGGACAAGTAAAAAAGGCTTTTTCCTAGGAAGATGGGGTGTGTTGCAGTTTGCTCTCTGTGTCATGCCCTGGTGATTGTAGCCTACCAAGAATTGTCTTTCTGATTATTTCAGTTTTATGGGGACCAGAAACATAGGCTTTCCTCATCACCAGAGCCAGGCACTCAAGGGACATCCCCTGTGTGGACTTCACATGCCCCTTGGCTTTAGCAGGCCCAAGAGGAGCCTGGGTTCTGGGAAATCCCACTGGCTTCAACAGAGCCATGGGCAAGTGCAGCGCTGGGGCCATGCCATCAACTGAAGTGAGATTGTGGGAGAGCATGTGGGTAAGCAAACTTGCTGGCTGCAGTGGAGCTTTTGGAACATACAGGGAAAAGGCAGGCCCACTGGCTGCAGTAAGGCTGCAGGAGAGCAGGGTCACTGGAAAGCACAGGGATGGGGCAAGTTGGCTGGTTCCGGCAAAGTAGAGTGCATCAGTGGCACCTCCCAGTTCCAGCACTAGCAAGGTGAAATAAGAGTGCAAAAATAATGCCTGCCATCCTTTCCATTCCCAGAGAAAGTCCCAGCTGACCCCTGTGCTTCCAGCAGACACTTTAAGATTAGCTAATGAATCTTAGTCAAGTATGGTCCAGTTGCTTTTCAAATTGCTGCTTTTGCACTGTAGACCATTAGCTTCTTAAGGGCAGAGAATAAATGTTTCGTTCACCTTTGCATCTCAGATAATGCATATATAGCCCGTGATACGTGAACAAAGAAAAACCTTTTGATCAGTTGTCATAGTTAGAGGATGGGCTATTTTTTTTAATTAAAAAATTTGTATTGAATATATTTGATATATAATGTATAAATTTATGGTGTACAATATGTTAACATGATATGTTTATATATCAAATTTATTGTAGCAATATTTAGCACCTCTGGCAGATTAAATTATAGTACAGTGATGTCTTCTGTATTCAATACATTGTGTATTAGATCTGTATGTCTTATTTACTATTCAATGCAAGTTTGTACCCTTAAATGATATCAGTCTTATCCTCCACCCCACATCCCCTGATAACTACCATTTTACTCTTTTTTTTAAGAGTTTGACTTTTTTAGATTTCATACACATATAAGAGATAGCATATAGTACTTGTCTTTCTCTGACTTGTCTTATTTAGCAGTGTGCTCAAGGACCATCCATGTTGTCATGAGTGGGAGAAAATCCTCCTTTCTTGTAGCTATATAATATTCCATTGTATGTATATATCCCTCATATTTTTTATCCATTCGTCCACTGATGGGCATTTAGGTTTTTTTACATGTCTTAGCTTTTGTGAATAATGCTGCAGTAACATTGGAATGCAGATATATCTTGGAGATCCTGTTTTCATTTTCCTTGAGTATATACCCAGAAATCATATGGTAGATTTATTTTTAATTTTTTGAGGAATATCCATATTTTTTTCCATAACAATTGGGCCAATTTACATTTGTACCAATAATGCGTGTAAGGGTGGAACAGGTTTTTATATATAATAAGAATCTTAGAAATAACAGTAATTTAAAGAATTGAAGTTCTGACTTTATATGCTATCTGCATCATTATCTAGGCCTCAGGTTTCTTCTGTAGCTTTACTATTCTCCTAGGGTATGTTGCTTATCCTTTTTTTCCAAGATGAATCTTTAGCCATCATATCCATGCTATTATAAGCAGCAAAATATAATGAAAGAACAAAGAACATGATCCTTTCCACCTTTAAGTACAAATTCCAGAGGTTACTTACATCCCTTGTACTTATATCTCATAGGCCAGAGCTTCTTCATATAATTACATCACACTGTAGTGGTGGCTCAGATATGTAGTTTTTATTATTAGTGTCCATGTACCTGATAACAATACAGAAGGTGTGTTACTGAGAACCTTAAGTTCATTTCCCTACAAGAAAAGCCTGAGATGGGGATTTTTGTGCAAGTGAAATATGGAGAGAGTTGTCTCAGGAGTAAACCTACAGAAGAAAATTCCAGACAAAGATGTGTTTTCAAAAGCCTACCCTCATCCTGATCCCATAGGGAGCTATGGAGTATGAATTTTAACACAGAATTTATTCTGCCTTGAAGTGAGAGTCCAGGACCTGCATTGTTCAGTCATTTCTGTCCAAGTTGCTCTTGTCATGCCAAGGCAATTCTCAAGAAGAGGGTAGAGGTGTGAGCCTTGACCAGTCAACACCCACAGCAGCTGGGGAATGGGTACAAAACCTAGTTAAGAAATGGTGAGTTGGATACCTAAAACATCTGCTATACTGAGGAAGAAGGGGAAACAGATACTGAGGGACAATTAGTAGGCATTTTTGCCACATATACTAAAATGACCCAATATCCTATTTTTGTTTTATACTTGGTAAACACTCTATCAGTGTTTGTTGAACGAGTAATACATATTCTTTTTTTTTTTTTTAATTCTAGTTAGTTGACAAACAGTATAGTCTTGGCTTTAGGAGTAGAACCCAATGATTCATCTCTTACATATGACACCCAATGCTCATCCCAAAACATGCCCTCCTTAATGCCCATCACCCATTTAGCTCATCCCCTGACCTACCACCCCTCCAGCAACCCTCAGTACTCTGTACTTAGGAGTCTCTTATGATTTGCCTCCCTCTCTGTTTTTATCTTATTTTTCCTTCCTTTCCCCTCTGTTCATCTGTTGAGTTTCTTAAATTCCACATATGAGTGAAATCATATGATACCTGTCTTTCTCTGACTGATTTATTTCACTTAGCATAATATCCTCCAGTTCAGTCCCCATCATTGCAAATGGCAAGATTTCATTCTTTTTCGTTGTCAAGTAATATTCCATTGTATATATGTACCACATATTCTTTATCCATTCATTTGATGAACATTTGGGCTCTTTCCATAATTTGGCTATTGATAATGCCACTATACACATTAGGGTGCATGTGCCCCTGTGAATCAGCATTTTTGTATCCTTCGTATACATTCCTAGTAGTGTCATTACTGGGTCATAGGGTAGCTCTATTATTAATTTTTTGATGAACCTCCATACCATTTTCTAGAGTGGCTGCAACAGTTTGTATTCCCACCAGAAGTGCAAAAGAGTTCCCCTTTCTCTATATCCTCACCGACATCTGTTGTTTCATGAGTTCTTTATTTTGGCCATTCCAACAGGTGTGAGGAGGTATTTCATTGTGGTTTTGATTTGTATTTCCCTGATGATGAGTGATGGTGAGCATCTTTTCATGTGTCTGTTGACCATCTGGATGTCTTCTTTGGAAAAGTGTCTATTTATATCTTCTGCCCATTTCTTCACTGGATTATTTGTTTTTTGGGTGTTGAGTTTGGTGAGTTCTTTATAGATTTTGGATACTAATCCTTTATCCAGTATGTAATTTGCAAATATCTTCTCCCATTCTGTCACTTGCCTTTTAGTTTTGTTGGTCATTTCCTTCACTGTGCAGAAGCTTTTTATCCTGATGAGATCCCAATAGTTCAGTTTTGTTTTTATTTCCCTTGCCTCCAGAGACATGTCAAGTAAGAAGTTGCTGTGACAACCTTTAATTTTTTTGTTTCCACAACCTGCCTTCTTTAAAATTTTGAATTAATTAAGAAATATTAATATTCTCAGTACCGCCATACCTATCCCTGCCATATATATCTTCCCTTCAATAGCTGCCTCTGCTCGGTTTCTAAGTCACATTCACAACCAATTATAGAATTACCTCATCAAAATTTCTGAAGAGAAATTGACTGGCAAAATCTCTGATCTTTCAAATATTTTTAATTCTGGTTCCTAGAAAAATTCTCAATGCCTAAAAAATAAATAGATCACAAGTTTACCATGCTCAAGATACATACAAACTCCTTATATTCATATTCTATAAATCTTAGGTGAAGAATCAGTATGACTTTTCTCATCAGTTTGTTGTGGCCTAGATTTATTCATGTTTTACAGTAGTGTTTCTGGCTTTCAGGCAAGTCTCCATTTAGTAACTGGTTCATGATATAGAATCCGAGGTTATAAAACAAAACCTTAAAAGAAGTAATTGAATAAGCATTTAACTGATTTCATTATATCTCTCAATTATAGATCTGGAGCAATCCATTTTCTCCCATGAAGGTCATCAAAGACAGTCCTATAAAAGACTCAAGGTTATGGACTGAATGAGTAACGTTTGAAGTCTGGTCCAGTGGTTTCAGGAAAATATATTGTCATAAAGCCAAAAAAATAACAAAAAGGAGAAAACATCATCTTTTCAAGTCAATATCACAAAATTAGTTACATCTCATATTGTAGAAAACTGGCTTAAGTAAGAGAGTTTATTCCCTCATATAAAGTAGTTTTAAAATAAGTATTTCTGAACTTTGTATGATAGTTCAAGGGTTTGGCAACGCCTAGGCTACATTGCTTTATACCTTCCCATTCTCAGCCTGTGACTTCTTTTGACAAGGTCGTTCCATGGTCTTAGTGCCACTGAAGAACTGAAATTTTAATGTTATTTAATTTCAAATAACTACATGCAGATCTTAGCCTTTGTTTGAAAATAGTAGTGTCACATCATTGTTGACTGTTTCCTAGGCTATAAACTGTGCTATGTATATACAGGTCTTATTTAGCCTAGAATTCATGTAACGTAGATGTGGAAAGGATATTCAATCACAAAACTAATATTTAGAAATAGTGAAAATCGAGCTAGAGCCTCGGATTCCATAATCACCAATACTCATAAATATTTATTTTTAAAAATATTTTATAATTTGGTGATGGATATATTAATTTTCTTGATCTTGGTAACCATTCCACAATGTACATATATAGCAAATCATCACACCATACACTTTAAGTATATACAATTATATTTATGTATTACTCTTGAATAAAATTTTTAAAAATATTTTATAATTCACTTATTTTTTGAGATTTCAGGCAGACCTTTCTCTATTTGCTTCAAATAAGTAAGTTTTTTTACATAATTATTTCAATTCATTTTTGATGGTTATTGTATTTGAAGAATTATTGAATCATCTCACAACAGATTTTTACCCCATGCATTATTCTACATATTGAGGCTTAGGCTATCTTTTTGGCTTTGACTCTGTAAACCAATCTACTATATGGTAAAAGAGTCATTAACTTTCATTAAAAAAAAAGTATTTCTTTTACTGAAGAAGTTTTACAGTTACATCACGTTGTTGTGATTAATTTGGCTAGTAATTTTTGATACTGTATTCATTGTGAATTAAATGAATTTTCCAGACTATTAAGCACCTACTGTAAACCAGTCACTGGACCAGCCATCAGGAGCACAATGATGGATTAAGCCAGACTAGGCTCCTCCTATAGCTGAAGGTCTATTTTGGAAAAGAGCCTTTGATACAGCAATTGGTTGTGCTCTGCCTTTTAAGAAGGAAAAGAACTCGGTGTCTTAAAATGTCCTACTAGGCTGACCTAGCCCTCTTAGTGTATAGCTCAACTTCAATGGCAGTGTTCTTCCAAGTATTTCTGGAGTTACACAAAGAGTTTCCAAAGGGTGTGCCACAAAGTCATTTAAAGGGAATTCATCTCTTGAAGCTCAATTCCCATGTAACTCTTGTCTAAAATTGCCTGATAACTCACAATAGAACTTTTTACATTTTACAGAAGAAAGCCACACCTTTCTCCCTTACCAAGTTGCACTATGATGTATTGCCCCAGGATATAAAAAGGACTTAGGTGCCAAACAAAGAGGTAATCTGAACTATTAGTTTGAAAAATCAGGTCTCTTAAATTCAGGGATCTTCCTGTCCTGTCTGTTTTAACATATTTCTGGTAAATTTGAAGCTTAATCCAAATTGGTATATTCTTAATTCAGATTAGCCAAAGCAATATATAATAGTGACACTGGCACAAATGTAATTGGAAGGTTTTATAGAACTATCATATTTTCAAGATGCATTTGATAAAATCCAGGGATAAATTTTACTTGTTTTCTTTTGTATTTGCTATGCACTATGCCCCTCAACAAACAATTAAACCTTATTTTGTTAAATCATGCAATGAAATATATTTCCACTTATCTTATTTCATTTCTTATTTAATATTTTCTCCCTCTTATTAACAAATAAATAAACATCTTTAAATTTACAAAATAGTAAATGTTAACCTAAATCACTCAAAGCATTTTTCCAGGCTCTTCTAAGAGAGTTGTGACAAAAACAAACTTGAAAACCACTGTTGCTAAAATTATGGTCTGATATATAATTAGATTTTAAAAATCACTAGTGGCGCTAGTTAACAACAACAGCAAAGATTCCTGGATTGCACATGCCAATTGAATCAGAATTTCTGGGGAAACAAGGGCTGGGAATCTGATGGTTCAATGAGCATGCAGAAATTTTTATCCACATTAAGTTCGAGGATTTACATTCAGATGTTGGTGATCCTTTCAAGAGAGTTATATCCCATACAAACTGAAGGACAGCAAAGTGCTTTATAAAGCCATAAGCATATAAAGAGTTTTTTGTTGGAAGGCACCTAGCATCTGACATAGTACCTAGCAGATTGAAAGTGAAAGAGTACAAGTTATATACCTCCTTCTAACATGTTAGAAGATTGGCTATAAAGGATACACCTTCCTTCTAATTTATGTTAAAAATATATTCTGTAGTTAATGTTTTTACAAAGACTACCTTTTCAGCTAAATTTAATTTTCAAATGGAATCATAGGAAGTGAAGTCATAGCAGGGTGCCTTCCAGATTCCACTGCTGTGATCTTCAAATGAATGAGCACTGCAGATTATTCAACCTTCTGAAAAGTTCTTAATTAAGGAAACCCATAGTGTGCAGAGAAACAGCCTGTGTGTTAACCTTGTTGACGTGGTGTAGAAATTCCATGTAGACATCTTGTACAAAAGAAAGAAAATGTTGTTCTGGTTCCTAAATTGGAATTTCCAAGTAATTATACTTCTAATGAAAATTGCTGCTATCGATGTCTGTCCAAAGGCTTTGGTTTACAAAGTAAAATTTTGAAAATATCAAACTTTTTTGATCACTGAATATTGTTTTCATTAATTAGGTGAATGTGACAGCTCTCTCTTTACCCTAATAGCCTCCCTGGAGGAAATAACATTTTTGTTTGTCTAAACAGTACTTAATGACTACTCTAAAATTAGAGTTTAAGACCTTTAACTCTGGAGTGCACAGCTCTATGTCCTTGACTCTGATGTTTATCATGAATATTAATTTCTAATCTTAAAGTCAAGCCATGAAATTTTTATATATTGTCATACCTTTCCCTTGACAATTTTGGTAATTGCCATAATTTCCTCATCAGTAAGAGTTGTTTGTGGCTTTCCTGGTTTAACAAGGCTTCAAAATTGGCAGCTCTGAATTCTCTGATTTGTTTTAGTGTGAGGCCTGTAGTTTGCTTTGAGCAGTAACTAGACCTCTGATCTTAAAAGAATCATAGTTTTTGTTGGTACCTTTACACGATAAAGGACTCAGTGTATTTTTTTTTCATTACAGGTTCTAATCACTCCCTTTGGGGTTACATTCCTATTAGGGGAGATTTATGTCTGCTGTTTGAGACCTTTTCTCTGTTGCTTAACATAAAAATATTGTTTTCCACAAGATGTCTATCATTTTCTTTAAAATTTGATTCACTGCTAGTAGCTGATCATCAAATATCAAGCTATATGTGTTCAGATTGTGCATCAGTACCCTAACATTATAATTACTTAGACAGTATACAAACCGACATACATATATACTTAAACACACATACATATTTTAATATATCCAATCGGTTGGAATATTGTTCTATTTTGTTTATTTGTACTTTCAACAAAGATGTATCGAACACTTCCTAAGCATCAGACACATTTTTGTCTGAGGCTAGAGAGAAAAATGGAGAAGACACAAATTGACCTGAAGACACCACAGTCAACGAGGGAAGACAGACTCATAAACAATTATCTGTGTCACTGTATGGCAAATGCTGTTAGAGATCTGATGACACAGTGCAATTGCAGTCATAAAGATTCATGATGGATACACAGAACAGGATGCATTGAGCATGCATGAGATGGAATTTTCTTGACAGAGCAATGGACATTCTGTTTTACACAGTGGAAACGAGTCAGTCAGTGGCAGCCACGGTGATTTGGGAAAAGGTACTTTGAGAAGGGAAGAACAACAGATGTATTTAGCCAGAGTCAAAAGTGCAGGGTGGTACATGTAAAGATACAGAATTAAGGTAGAAAGGAAGCTTGTAGATAGACTTGAGAAATAACTATGAATACAATCCCAGGCTCAGAAGTTAGTTTTTCCTTAGGTGATGGAGACAGTGATCCAGGATGGTTTAAATGCCATAGAGAAATTTGCTCTAGGTATTTAGTCATCTGACAGGTGACTTAATAAATTTTCTCTGAGAGCTCTTCTTTGCCAGGTGATGGCTAAGAATCAGAGTGAAAGTCTCTTTTCTGAAGAATCTTATAGTCTTTGAGGGAGATAACTAATTAAGTCACCAGTTTATATCTAATATAACAAAGACTTTGAAAGAGGAAACAGAGTATAATGGACATATAGATGAGTCGTGTGATTCAGAAAAAAATCAATAAAGGCTTCTTTAAGATATAAGAATTTAGTATTGATGCAGGAGTAGAACTTAGCCAGATGAAAAAGGAGGTTTGGAGGAGAGCATAGGGAAAGAGTCTAAGACTGGAATCATTATACATGACTTCTAATTTTCTATGACTATAGTAAAGTGTCCATGACTTGAGGTGTTCTGAGATGTAGCCATAGAAGTAGGAAGGATCAGTTCATGATCTTGGAAACAAAACTAAAGCGGTAACACTTTCTACTAAAAGATATAGGGAGCCAGTGAAAGACTTGAAGCAGATAGGTAACGAAATCTGATTTGAGTTTTAGGGCGTTCATTTGGCAGCAATGTGTGAAGAAATTGACTGAGAGTTTGGAGCAACACTTAACTACAGGGTTTTCTTAGATTGTATTCCCCAAGAAGCAGACCCTCAGGAGGAGTCACTAGAGAAATGGTACAGGGACTGGAAGGAAGCCATTAAAATGTTTATTATAAAGCCATTTACTCCTGTGGGCAATTTTGCAAATTAGGTCCCCTGGAAAACTCTGGGAGAAAAGGTAGACACACCTTCAGAGTTACCACAACCAAGGAGAGAAGAAGCTGGGTTATTTTTCCTCTAATTCCACATCTGTCCCTTGTTAAGGGCTTTTTCTAGAAGCTTTATCTCTCCAGCATTTTGGGTTATCCTTTGCGCAAACTGACCTTGGTCCCAAGGCCAGACAAAAGTCCTCAGACTGAGAGTTTCAGATGTTTGTAGGAAGCAACCTTCATATAGTAGCAATATGGAGGGGTATTGGCATCAACAGCTGCAGTGGCTAATCAGATGGGAAGCTTTGAGGTTCTGGACTTAGGCCATAATAGTGGGAATCCAGAGAAGGCCAGGAGAACTACTAGGTCATCACTTTAATAGGATTTGACTATGGATTCATTGTTAGGAATGAATCATTAGTGATGACTTCCTAGAGATTAGATTTTAATTAAAAAAATTGATTATAATTGACACATAATGTTACATTAAAGGTGTACAGCATAGTGATTTGACAAGTTTATACATTATACAATGTTCACCACACGTGTAGCTACTTTGTGTCACCATACATGTGATAAAACAGTATCACTGACTATGTTCCCTGTGTTGTGCCTTTTATTCCCATTACTTATTCATTCCATAACTGGAACCTCTCTCTGTCACTCCCCTTCACCCATTCTGCCCATCCTCTGATCCTCCACCCTTCTAGCAACCATCAGCTTGGTATCTGTATTTATAGGTCTGATTCTGCTTTTTATTTATTTATTCATTTGTTTTGTTTTTACATTCCACTAGTAAGTGGAAGCATATGGCATTTATCTCAGTCTGACTTATTTCACTTAGCATAATATTCTCTAGGTTTATCTGTGGTATTGAAAATGGCAAGATCTCATCCCTTTTTGTGGCTGAGTAATATTTACTTATATATATGTATATACATATATATACGTGTGTGTGTACACATGTACACAGCACATTTCCTTTATTCATTCAACAATTCCGTACATCACTTAGTGTTCATCATGAGAAGTTATTCTTTAATTCCCATCACCTATTTTACCCATTTCCCACTTGCCTCCCCTCTGGTAACCATCAATTTGTTCTCTGTAGTTAAGAGTCTTGTTTTTTGGTTTGTCTCTTTTTTTTTCTTCCTTTGTTCTTTTGTTTCTTAAATTCCACATATGAATGAAATCCTATGGTTTTTGTCTTTCTCTGAGTTATTTCACTTAGCATAATACCTTCTAGGTCTATCCATGTTGTCCAAATGACACAATCTTATCCTTTTTAATGGCTGCATAATATCCCGGTGTGTGTGTGTGTGTCTGTGTGTGTGTGTGTGCACGCGCGCGCGCGCGTGTGTGTGTGTGTGTGTGTGAATACGTACATGCCACATATTTTTTATCCATTTATCTATCCGTGGGCATTTGGGTTGCTTCCATATCTTGGCTGTTGTAAATAATGCTGTAATTAACATAGGGGTATATCTTTTCAATTAGTGTTTTAGTTTTCTTTGGGTAAAAACTCATAAGTGGAATTACTAGTTGCTATCATATTTCTGTTGTAAATTTTCTCAGGAAAGTCCATACTGTTTTCCACAGCGTCTACACCAGTTTGTACCAGCAGTGCAACAGCAGTGCACAAGGGATCTTTTTTCTCCAAATCCTCTCCAACACTTGTTATTTCTTGTATTTTTTATTTTAGTCATTCTGACAGGTGTCAGGTGATATCTCACTGTGGCTTTGATTTGCTTTTCCCTGATGATTACTGATGTTAAGCATTTTTTCATGTGTGTATTGACTATATGTATGTCTTCTTTGGAAGAATATCTCTTCATGTCCTCTACCCATTTTTTTTAGTCATATTGGTTTTTTGTGTTTGTTTGTTTGTTTTGATGTTGAGTTGTGGAGGTTCTTTATATTTTTTGAATATTAATGCATCATCTGATATATCATATTCAAATATCTTCTCCCATTCAGTTGGTTTCCTTTTTGTTTTCTTGAAAGTTTCCTTTGCTGTGCAAGGATTTTTATTTTGATGTAGTCCTACTAGTTTATTTTTGCTTTTTTTTCCCCCTTGCCTTAGGAACAATATCTAGAAAAGTGATGCTATGGCTGATGTAAGAGAAATTACTGCCTGTCCTGTCTTCATGGATTTCTTTGGTCTCAGGTCTCACTCACATTTATGTCTTTAATTCATTTTGATTTTTTTTTCATGTATGGTCCACTTTTTTAAAGTGGTCCATTATTTTATTTTTCTTTTTTTTTTTACTAGTAGCTGTCCAATTTTCTTAGCACCATTTGTTGAAGAGACTGTTTTTTCTTGTTGTATATTCTTGCCTCCTTTGTCATAAATTAATGCCAACGTAAGAGTGGGTTTATTTCTTGGCTCTCTATTCTGTTCTTTTGATCTATGTGTCTATTTTTAGCCAGTAAAAATACTGTTTTGATTACTACAGCTTTGTAGTATATCTTGAAATCTGGAATTGTGATCCCTCCAACCTTGTTTTCTTCCTCAAGATTACTTTGGTTTCACAAAGTCCACCTATTCGTGGAAACATATGGTATCTGTCTTTTTCTGACTGACTTATTTCACTTAACATAATACCCTCCAGTTCCATCCATGTTGCTACACATGGCCAGATTTCATTTTTTCTCATTGCCACGTAGTAGTCCATTGTATATAAGTACCATAACTTCTTTATCCATTCGTCAGTTGATGGGCACTTGGTCTCTTTCCATGATTTGGCTATTGTCGAAAGTGCTGCTATGAACATTGGGGTACACGTGCTCCTATGCATCAGCATTCCTGTGTCTCTTGGGTAGATTCCTAGCAGGGCTATTGCTGGGTCATAGGGTAGCTCTATTTTCATTTTTTTGAGGAACCTCCACACCGTTTTCCAGAGTGGCTGCACCAGTTTGCATTCCCACCAACAGTGTAGGAGGGTGCCTACTTCTCCACATCCTCGCCAGCATCTATAGTTTCCTGATTTGTTCATTTTAGCCACTCTGACTGGTGTGAGGTGGTATCTCAGTGTAGTTTTGATTTGTATTTCCCTGATGATGAGTGACTTTGAGCATCGTTTCATGTGTCTGTTGGCCATCTGAATGTCCCCTTTGGAGAAGTGTCTATTCATATCTTCCGCCCATTTCTTCACTGGGTTGTTTGTTTTTCGGGTTTGGAGTTTGGTAAGTTCTTTATAAATTTTAGATATTAGTCCTTTATCCGATATGTCATTTGCGATGATCTTTTCCCATTCCGTTGGTTGCCTATTCGTTTTGTTGGTTGTTTCTTTTGCCGTGCAGAAGCTTTTTATCTTGATGAGGTCCCAATAGTTCATCTTTGCTTTTAATTCTCTTGCCTTTGGAGACGTGTCGAGTAAGAAATTTGTGCATCTTAGGTCAAAGAGGCTTTTTCCTGTTTTCTCCTCTAGGATTTTTTTTAGGTGGACTTTGTGAAACTAAGCAAAAACCACGGGGAGGGGAAGAGGGGAAAGAAAAAAAAGACACAGAGAGGGAGGGAGATAAAACATAAGAGACTCTCAAAGACTAAGAAAAAACTGAGGGTGAGGGGGATGAGGGAGGGGGGAGAGGGGGTGATGGGCATTAAAAAGGGCACATGTTGGGATGAACACTGGGTGTTATATGTAAACCAATATGAAAATAAACTATTATAATAAAAAAAATAAATAAAAAAAAAATAAAAGCACATTTCTCGGGGCACCTGGGTGGCTCAGTCAGCTAAGCGTCTGACTTCGGCTCAGGTCATGATCTCACGGTCTGTGAGTTCAAGCCCCGCATCAGAAAAAAAAAAAAAAAAACAAAACAAAACAAAAAGAAAAGATTACTTTGGCTATTTGAGGTCTTTTGTGGTTCCATATAAATGTTAGTAGTATTTGTTCTAGTTTTGTGAAAAAAATGTTGTTGTTATTTTGAGAGGGATTTCACTAAATCTGTAGATTACTTTGGGTAGTGTAGGCATAGTAGCAATATTAACTTTTCCAATCGTGGGCTTGGAATATTTTTCCATTTATTTATGTCATCTTTAATTTCTTTCATAAGTATTTTATAGTTTTCAGAGTACAAGACTTTTACCTCTTTGGTTAACTTTATTCCCAAGTATTTTATCTTTTTGGTACAGTGGTAAATGGAGTTGCTTTTAAAATTTTTCTTTTGCTACAATTATTAGTGTATATAAATGCTACTGATTTCTGGCTATTGGTTTTGTATCCTGCAACTTAACTTAATTCATGTATTACTAATAGTAGTTTTTTGTTTTGTTTTGTTTTGTTTTTGGTGAAATCTTTAGGACTTTCTATGTATAGTATCATGCCACCTGCATATTGTGACAGTTTAACTTCTTCTTTACCAGTATGGATGCCTGTTACTTTTTAAAAAAAAATCTGATTGCTACAGCCAGGACCTTCTGTATTCTTTTGAAAAATAGTGATGAGAGTGGACATCCTTCTCTTGTTTCTGATCTTAGAGGAAAAGCTTTCAGTTTTTCACAATTGATATGGTGTTAACTGTGGATTTTTCATATATGGCCTTTATTATGTTGAAATATGTTCCCTCTAAACTCAATTTGTTGAGCATTTTCATCATGAATGAATGTTGAATTTTGTCAGATGCATTTTCTGCATCTAATGAAATGATTTTTATCCATCGTTTTGTTGATGTGGTATATCATACTGATTAATTTGTGAATATTAAACTATTCTTGCATGCTTGGAATTAGTCCCTCTTGATCATGATGAGTGATCTTTTCAATGTATTGTTGTATAGTGTTTGCTCTTATTTTGTTGAGGATTTTTTGTATCTATGTTCATCAGGGATATTGGCCTCTATTTTTTGTTTTGTTTTGTCTGGTTTTGGTATCAGCGTAATGCTGGCCTCATAGAATGTATTTGGAAGCTTTCCTTCCTCTTCGACTCTTTTGAATAGTTTGAAGAGAATAGATATCAACCCTTTTTTAAATGTTTGGTAGAATTCATGCGTGAAGCTATATACACCTGAACTTTTATATTTTGGTAATTTTTTGATTACCGACTCAATTTTGTTACTAGTAATTGGCCTGTTCAGATTTTCTATTTCTTACTGATTCACTTTTGCAAGATTGTATGTTTCTAGGAATTTATCCATTTCTTCTAAGTTGTTCAATTTGTTGGCATATAAGTTTTTGTAGTATTCTCTTATAATCCTTTGCATTTCCATGTTGTCACATGTTACTCGTCTCTCATTTCTGATTTTATTTACTTGGGTCCTTTCTCTTTTTTTCTTGGTGAATCTGGTTAAGGGTTTATTTATTTTATCTTTTCAGGGAACCAAGTCTTGGTTTCATTGATTTCTTCCTGTTGTTATTTAATTTATGTCATTTATTTCTGCTCTGATATTTATTATTTCCTTCTTCCCACTATCTTTGGGCTTTCTTTTTTCTTTTTTTTCCCCCAAGGTCAGCTTGCTTTATTTTGTTTATTCTTGTTTCTTAAGATACACCTGTATCACTGTATATTTCCCTTTTAGAACTGATTTTGCTGTGTCCCAAACATTTGGGACCACTTTGTTTTCATTTTCATTTGTCTCCATCTGTTTTTTATTTCTTCTTTGACTGCTTTTCTTGACCCGTTGGTTCTTTAGTATCATGTTCTTTAGCCTCCATGTGTTTGTGTTTTTTCCAATTTTTTTCTTGTGATTGATTTCTAGTTTCATACCTTTATAGTCAGAAAAGAAGCATGGTATGGTTTCAGTCTTCTTTGCAACAACGTGGATGAAGCTAGAATGTATTATGATAAGGAAAATAAATCTATCAGAGAAAGACAAATACTATATGATTTCATTCATATGTGGAATTTTAAGAACCAAAAACAGATTAATGTATGGGAATGGGGAAAAAGAGGAGAGAGAGAAACAAGAGACTCTTAAAGGTAGAGAACAGACTGACGGGTGATGGGTGGGAGGTGGGTGGGAGATAGTCTAGAAGGGAGGCAAGTAGGAGATGGTCAAGAAGGGTGATGGTATTAAGGAGGGCACTTTTTGTGATGAACCCTGGGTGTTGTATGTAAGTAATGAATCACTGAATTCTACTCCTGAAACCAATATTGCACTGTATGTAATTAACATAAGTTTAAATTTTAAAAAGTGTATTGAGTCTTGTTTTGTGACCCAATATATGATGTATTCTGTAGAATCTTCTATGTGCATTTGAAAAGAATGCGTAGCGTGTTGTTTTTGGACAGAACATTATGTATATATCTGTTATATCCATTTGGTCTAATGGTTCATTCAGACACACTGTTTTCATGTAGATTTTCTGCCTGGATGATCTATCCATTGATGCAAGTGAGTGTTAAATCCTCTGCTATTATTGTATTACCACCAATTTCTCTTTGTGTGCATTAATATTTGCTTTATGTATTTAGGTGCTCCAGTGTTTGATGCATAGATATTTACATTTGTTGTATACTCTTGTTGGATTGATCCTTTTATCATTATGTCATACCCTCCTTTGTTTCTTATTACAGTATTTATTTTAAAATATGTTTTGTCTGATATATGTATTGCTACCTCACCTTTTTTTTCTTCCATTTGCATGGTAAATATTTCTCCATCTCTTCACTTTTAGTCTATTTGTGTCTTTAGGTCTGAGGTAAGTCTCTTGTGGAAAGCATATTGATGAGTTTTGTTTGTATCCATTCTACCACGTTATGTGTTTTGATTGGAGCATTTGGGCCATTTACATTTAAAGTAATGATGGATAGGTATGTATTTCTTGCAAGTTTGTTATTTGTTTTCTGGTTGTTTTCATATTTTTTCTCTAGCTCTCTATATAAAAATTAATTTAAATGAATTTATTTGAAACTATCTTTTAATCACTTCAGCAAGTTTCTACCAGAGCATTGGGTTGGTTTCTTTCTCAAAACGTTCAAGTAGTCTTTTCCAAAATATGTACTTAAAATTACTTTGAAAAAAGAGATGATAAATGTCAGGAATTTCCTTCTGAAGAATTTAAGTGGTGGTCAGGGCAATGGGTAGAAATAGAGGTGAAATTAAATCAGCAGTATGTTGAGAATTGTTGAAACTGGATGATGGTATATGGGAGTGATGTAGTGTTCTCTGCTTTTGCATATGTTTGAAATTTTCTGTAATTAAAAAAATGAAGGTCACAAAATTTAAATTGTTCTCTAAGTGTTGTTTTTTTGTAGTATTTGCCCTTCATTTATCAGTAAGCTCTAGTTTATAACATATCACTTCAAAAACCAATGGGTTAAAACAATAAGCATTAGATATTGATCATGAGTCTCTGGATCATCTGGTCCCTCTTCTGTATCTGCTGTCAACCCTAAGTCAATAGGAAGGTCTCTTCATTTTGCCTGGAATTTCCCACATGTGTGGTGGTTATCTGTATATAGGCCTGTCTAACATGGCCTTAGTTGATAATATCTGTCTCTCCTATAACATTCTGTTGGCTAAAGCAAGTCACAAAACCAGCACAGATGCAATGGGGAGTAAAGTAGACTGTGTCTTGTTGGGAGGAGCTACAAAGTGACTTTGCATTGGGTGCTTGGATACAGGGGAGCCATTAATTGGAACCATTAATGTAATCAGTGCCATATGTAAACACTTACTGCTTTGAATCACCTGCTGCTTATATCCTAATAATTTACCAGTTTGTATGTCCACCCTCAACTCTCCTCTCCAGCTTCAATCTAACTACAGGTCACCTACTCTTGGATTTCCCAGCAGCACCTCCTGTTCAATGGCCAGTGGTTTTTACTTCTTCCCTAAAACCTTCCTCTTCTCTTTTCTTCTTCTCCTCACTCTGTCTCTTATTAATATCATTTGCATTTAAGCATCCATTTATCTCTTTATCCCTCCATCCATTATTTAATTCAGTAAATATTTATTGCATACCTATTATGTGCCTAGCATTAGGCTAATCACCAGAGAACCTAAGACTAGCAAAAACAGACATAGCTTCTGCCCTAATAGGCCTTATGGAGCAAAGCTCAAGGAACACAATCAGGATCCACAAAAATACCTGTAAAATCATGATTATAACTGCTGTTAAAAAGGAAAGATGCATGGTTTCGTGTGAAATTATAATCATTCTGAGTCTGTGATGATTTAACTGATCAAATCTCAGTCTTGAAGTGAGGAGATCACCATAATCCTCAACCACTCTATGGAAGACAGATGTTTTGAGGGAGAAATAAACCTTTGTTATTAAACACCACTAAGATTTGGGGGTCATTTGTAATATAGCCTATCCTAATGAAAATAAATGGTATTATGATGGGCCATCCTCGTAGACCTTGAAGACACCAAGGTTGATTGTAGAGCTTGGTGTGAAGAGAAAATGTTTAAAGCAGGTGCTAAAATCTTCCTTGTGAGTCCTAACAGAAAACCAGGGGGGGCGGAGAGAGGAAGGAAAAAAAAAAGCTACAGAGAGGGAGGAAGACATAACATAAGAGACTTTCAAAGACTAAGAACAAGCTGAGGGTGAGGGGGCTGAGGGAGGGGGGAGAGTGGGTGACAGGCATTGAGGAGGGTACTTGTTGGGATGAGAACTGGGAGTTGTATGGAAACCAATTTGACAATAAATTATTAAAAAAATAATAAATAAAAAATATAAAATCTTCCTTGAACACGGTTGGAAAATGACAGCAGAGAGAGGTAAAGATTATAGAAGCAACTGGCATATGTTACCAAAGAGCAGGATTTTTGAGAAAAGAGTGGATGAGTTATTATTTGGGAGCCACAATGGAAAACAAGAACAGCAATCCCAGCTTCTGTCTCCAAAGTGCAGACTGCGAGGGAATAAATATGTACCACTTGCGATGGCTGCAGGGAAAGTGATAATCACAGAGGAGATCCAGGTTTTATTTGATTAATGCCAGGAAGAGAAGGAGATGCTGAGGATTTAGCACAGTTATGTGATTATGGAGCTGTTATACCAGGGGTTACACAGAAAGAGTTTGAGACATAGGGATACTGTAATGAATGACTGAGTGATTGAATGAATGTGTCATAGAGCATTTTGGAGATGCTAGTGCAGTAAAGGTGTGTGTGTTTTGGTGGAAAGGATGTTCCCAATTTTGGCATCGGTTTCTGAAAGTAGGGCTGACAGCCATGATGAATTCAGTCTATCTCTTTGAGGAGGATGACTCATTTGGTTGAGGTGATAGCAAATCCAGAGGCCAGAGGATCTATATGCTTTTATGCCAGATTGGTGGGAAACCAGAACTTCAGACCCCAGAGTCCATTACTACTTGCTAATCTAATCTCTTGTTAATTCCCACTTGTTTAATTGCTTCTAATCCAGCTATTAGACGTTTGTATTCCTCATTGCTTATAAAGTGATGTTTGTAAAATTCATCTGAATTTATTCTTCCCTATTTAAAATGCCTTCAGTGACTTCTCAGCTTTTCAAAATAATATCCAAACTCTGTTAAAGCACAAAGGCTCTTTACCATTTCCTCTGTAGCTGCTACTTCAGAGTCCCCTCAAGCCAGTTTCCTCTACTCATCTTTCACGTCAGTCACTCAGAACTACCCAAAGTTTCTCAAAGCTTCATTGTTTCGTGTTATCGGACTGGTACCTGTGCTGTTCAGACTGCCTTCAGTCTCTATCCTACCCTCTCTGTTTGGTTGACTCTTCTCTTAAATATAGTTTGGCATATGACCTTCTGTATCTGTTTTTTTACTGCTCTTTTGAAGTAACTCAATTAACTATCTGAAGGTTTTGAAAACACCATGTCAAATACTACTGAGACATCTTAAGTCATGTTTCTTTTCCTTTAATTTTTTTCTGAAATGTGGGAAGGTATGGTTTTATTTGCTTTGGAAGCTTTCTGTATTTTATTTATTATCACTGCTAAAATAATAACTATACATAGAAACAGATTAATGAATTTAAATGCATTTTGATGAAATAAGGAGATGAATGAAACAAAATAGGACATATGAAAAGCCATAGCAGCAGAGAAAAAAAAATCTGTAGGAAGTGGAAATAAAGATGGAACTATACACAGTGCAACAGGGTAGTCTAAAATTTAGGTCATCGTGTAGACTTGAAGTAACTGGACCCACAATTGCAGAAGTTTATTTTGATAAGTACAAAGGTTTGTCATCACTTCTACATTTTTTTTTGCTTGAGAGCAAACTTCATAAATTTCTCTGCAGGCACTTACCTCATTTCACTGAATTTAAGATGCCAAATATTGTAAGAGACACAATCGATATCTGTACCAATAAGTTATGACACAGTGCTCTCTTATGACAGCAATTGTAAAAGACATGCCAGTTTTGGAGCTGATAAAATGTGAGCAAAATGTGCATGTTAGGGGGCGCCTGGGTGGCTCAGTTGGTTAAGTGGCCGACTTCGGCTCAGGTCATGATCTCACCGTCTGTGAGTTCAAGCCCCGCGTTGGGCTCTGTGCTGACAGCTCAGAGCCTGGAGCCTGTTTTGGATTCTGTATCTCCCTCTCTCTCTGCCCTTCCCCTGCTCACGCTCTGTCTCTGTGTCTCAAAAATAAATAAACGTTAAACATTTTTTTTAAAAAATGTGCATGTTAGCATTGATGAAATATGTGAATTGATGAAAATAGGCCAGTAACTAAATGATTAAACACATGGTATTAGAAAACTTCCAGAGAAAATAAAATCACAACCTTTCAAACTTTAGGAAAAAAAAATAATTAAAATAATAAAATGGAAACTGCTTGACCAGTATTTGACAACATGTTTGTAGAACCATAAGAGTGTTAATCAAGTTATTTAAAACCCACCATTGAGGGTTATTATCTCAGACTCTGTAAAGTGAGATGTTAACTTACAGCAAACTGATAAGTTGCAAATTATTTTTGTCTGGGAGGCATGCAAATTAATTCTCTTCAGAAAAAAGAAAACCTCAAAGGTTGTAGTTTCATTGCCGTGTATCAGTTTTATTCCAGCACCTTTTCTTTTGTCAGAGAGATATTGCCCTGGACACTTGTTAAAAACAGCAAGAAGACTTCATTCAAGACTAATGCAAGAGGCGTTAGATACTGAACTCAGCTCTGCTGAAAGGGAAGCTTTTAAGCGGTGGAGTGAGTTAGTGAAAGAGAGACATTCAGGGGATGGTTGGTTAATGTGCTAGTCTATCTGTGTTTGCTAATCGGTGCTTATCAGTCAGAGTATTACCCTGCTGCAGAGACTTGGGGTTACGGATGCTATCCTTCCTGATGATTACATTTCAAAAAGATAGCTCCCAGTGCTTGAGAAGGATATCCCTGACTTGTAGAAGATTGACATCTCAAAGGGGCAGAGAAGAAATTTACAACTGCAAGTTTCCTAAAGTAACTGCTCTAAGAACAGGAAGGTAGGAGATGCATGCTGTAATTAGGAAGAAAGCTGTCTAAACATTGGTCAAGCTAAGGGAGACACTAAGGCCATCTTAGTCAATATCACTGACGATACATACTGGTTTCTGTTACTCTTTTTAGAACCAACTCTGTCATCCTTCTAGTTCTCTCTAAACCATCAACATGTGTTCACTGCATATTTGTATGAAGTTAATATTTTTACATGTTCGAAAATTATATTGTGACTTTTTTTCTCCTCTAATAGTTGATAGGACAAACAGATATCAAAGACCCTGAAAACAGAGAACTAAACAAAGCATATAGCAACAAAAAGACACATTAAGACAGAAATTTAGAAAGGACAAAAAAATCATTTCTGGAATCTGACTAATGAGACAGCATGGGGAAGGCTAATGGAGTAAGGAGAAGAATAAATGGAAATAATTGTCTTTGGAATGTGAACATTAACATAATGGAGAGCAATGAATAAGAAGCATGACAATGTTAAGTATTTTATGTCATTGTCCCAAGAGGCACTCAGTTGAAAAATTACACCACAAAAAGAAAAAACATTTCAAATCATAATAAATATATGTGATAAGAAAATAATGAGAGAGCTCTGAAGAATCAGACAATAAACAATTTATTGCTACCTCTTAAGTAACTTCTAATCCTCTTCCAAATTTTCCTTGTAAATTCAAAAGTTAACTTCAGTTCTGACTCTCACATAATGAAGCTTGCAGAATTTATTCCTGCATTGCCAGGAGAAATATTTATCTTGATCCGTTTAAATCTTTTCCAGTCATTCCTATTTATTTAAATTTAGAAAAGTCCTTTTCTTTGATGTTACTCTAAGTTTATTTTTTTCATTGTCTGAGAAAATCAACTGAAAAATCTAATTTCCATTCCCTGAATTATTATTTTTCCCCATGAACTTTCTAGGACTATCTAAATGATTGCAGTAAAATGGAGTATGGTAAATTGCCTTCAAAGGGATTCTTCCCAATTAGAAATCACCAAAAGTAGAGATGAAAGCAGTATTCAGTGGTTTGAAAACTAGCTAAAGGATGATGTTGCATAAAGATTTTTGCTTTGTCTACTTTTATCTCATCATTATTTTTTACCAAGTTCCGAGTATAAAAAACTTTTCGTACATAATAGGCACTCAATAAGTTTAAATTTTAAACTTTTAAAAGCAACTACCTTTTAGAAAGGTCTAAAAAACCTGTCCTAGTGAAGTTGATGTTTGACCGGATCCTTGAAGGACGAGTAGTAATCCATGAGACAGCCAAGAGTCAAAAGATCATTCCAGTCTAAGTGAAAAGTATATACAAAGGCCGAAAGCTATTTATTCCCATTCTGAGCTCCAGATGTGAGGAAAAAGTGTGATTTCAGATAAAAGTTCAGATGGAGCAGAAGGAGATTGGTCTGTATAAAAGAGTATAATAAATAATAGAATTCAAGAGATAATAATAATAATTTGTGTTTTCAGTAAACGTAAGTTGATTGCAACCAGAGGGTCAAGGGTTTTTTATATTGAGGTAAGGAATTAGGCTTCTGTCTTACATAGTCTAGTGTGTATCACATATGTTTATACCCTAGAGTGACTTGGAAAGCGTTTTATAATTGCCCAGGACTTGTTCCAACCTCCCAGAGACTGGTTTCATTGATCTGGGATGGAACCTAAGAATCTATATTTTTTAATGTGTTTATGTTTTGCTCGTTTGTTCAATGCTTTCCTAGTGATTCTAACGTATAGACAGTCATGAGGTTTTTGGGGTGATAGTGGAGTTCGTGGGGTCCAGAGCCGACGACCAAGAAAGAATTCTTGAAGATGTCTTTGCTACAAAAAGGTGATTTCAATGGAAGCACAGAGACAGGACCCGTAGGCAGGAAGAGCTGCCTGGGGATCAAGAGGAGAGACTGGTTATGTACTATGGAGTTGGGGGGAGGTAAAGTCCAAGGAAAGTTTCCGGGTGAGATTTCCATATGCTAAATAAGGCTAACCAGATACTGGAGGCCTAGCTATTGTCAAGCTACGGTTGTTTTTCCCTCTAGCAAAACATTAACAATAAGACAGTCACAGTTCCTGGAGAAACATTTTACTCTGCCAGCCTCAAGTATTTGTCAATGGCTGCAGGTGGTAAGGAAATTTAGTTCTATCTGCCATTTCCTTCTGCCTTTGTTTCCCACATCAGACAGGACAGGAAACTTCTTAAAGTGAAGGATTACAACCCAAGAGCAATAGTCAGAAGCTCAATATGAGTCACTGAAGCAATAGCCTTAAGGTCCCTGGGAACGAGGAGTCAAGAGAGGTTTGCTAGGGGAGCCATCCCATGATAAACCATTTTAGGAGGTAATTCTAACCTCAGAGAGAGTATAAAATGGAGCAGAGTAAATTGTCACTTATTCCTGCTATCTGAAGCTTAGTTTCAAAGAAGAAAAGGAATGAGGCTCTTCAGATATTCCCAGTGATATTGGTATCATAGGTTAACACCGAGGTAGTAGACGTGATATGAGATGCACTCAAAAAGAGAAGTAAGTGTTAGGATAAAGTAAAGTCCTGAAATAAAGGAGAGTAAGAGAGGGAGAGAGAGACAGAGAGAGAGAGAACAGAGAGAGAGAGGGAGAGGGTGCTCTGTCAAGGAAAAATCCAAGGGTTGTAGTTATAGGGGCAGAAGTAGCAGGTATGGGGAGGAAAATAAGGAAAACAAATTTGGAAGGGTTGAGTATAAGAGGATTCCGATTTGAATAAGTCATGACTACTTCTGTTGTGCCCAAATTCTGGATCCCAAGAAGACCGCAGGGGAGCCAGGACTGATGCAAACACAAAGGGTCTTTATTCGAAGCTCGAGCTCAGACTCTTGCACCTCCCGATGCAGCAGTGCAGTGGCAAGAACCCTGAGCCATGTTTACATAGGCTTTTTATCAGGGTTCAAGTACACTTTTTGGGCGGGAATGGGGATGCTTTAAATTTATTGATTGGCATTTTCGCGGGCTAGTTTCTGATTGAGTATTTCATATTTGGCGGGTGCGGGCTAGCTATGGATTGGCTTAGTTTGGGGGTCCCGCGCAGATTCAAATGGTCATCGTGTGTGGGCTGGACACTGATTAGTTTTGCTAGGGACTATTCTAGGAATCTGACCTCCTATGGTTTCCCTGGACCTCAAGGTGGAGGCAGGGTCTGCTAATCAGGGTGCAGTCCCACCCGGGATAGTGACAGTCTGCTAATCTGGGTCCGGCCTTTTGGTTACTCTGTTTCCTGGAACCCAGGGCAGAGTTCAGGGTGACTTGTTTTCCTGGAACTTGGGGCCCAGAACTACTCTAAGATGGAACTTAAACCAAAATGGAGTGGCCTTAGCCCCAACAGCACTATACTTTCACAACATGGCAATTCTCTAACACAGCAAACAGGGTTCACAGCAATCACAGCAAACGGGTCAGGAGTCTAGTGCATTCCTAAATCTCTAAATCTAATACCTAACAAGATTTAACACACAGAAACTTAGTCTAATACATAGCAAACGAAACAGGCCTCACAGCACCCCAAGAAAAGTTTCACAGTGTTCACAGCCAACAGCAATCAAAACAGAATTCTCAGCAATCATAACCCTTAACAAGGTTCACAGTCAGCAGAAGTTTGGGGCACACTATCTCTAACACAGTACCCCTCTATGTTTAGCAGAAAAGAGAACTGGCTTCAAACTAATGCAGGGCTGTCACTTAGGACAAGAAACTTAAAAACGCTCTCTTCACTTCCTTGGCGTTAGTTTGCTCCAGGCATGACTGTGTGGGCCCCTATTTCTCTGACCATCTTCAACAGCCTGCCTTCTCTTCTCTTTTGTGGGTAATCCCAATGCCCTCAGGCCATTCTCTGACTGCCTCCTCAGTTCCCAAGTATTTGCTGTACCCTTCTAAATGTGCTTTTTTGCTACAGTGGATCTTTTTTATTTTCGAATTAAGAAATGTGCTATAGTCAGCATCGCAGAGCCACAGAAAATGATAGTATTCGTGAGCTGTTGATGATGAACATGAAAAAAGTCAAATGTGGTCGGTTTCCTAGATGACCTCAAGGTCAGAAAGTTGCCAAAGGTCCTGGGGCACAGTATGAAAAATGAAGATTAAAGGCAGACAGAAAACCTGAAAGTGTTCAATTTGTGATATTGAACTATAAAGTGACAATAATAAATGGGCAGGATCAATTACTGTGTTTTCTTTGGAACTACATCATCGTTCTAGAAATTTTCTAATCCTCCCCAAATATTTTGGGATTTTGTGTCACAATTGCTGAAATCCTGAGTACAGGTTTAGGAGAATAACACGGCTGACAGCTTTTTACTGGTGTCAAGGAAAATGCTAGAAAATATGCAAAATGACTGTCAAGACAGCAGTGTTAACATGACAGTGAAAGCTAGTTTTTTTTTTTTTTTTTATCCCTCAGAGGTCAGGAGATCAGTGTTTCCTAGTAATTCATCTAGGAAATTAAGCACCTTTGGTTTTTTTTTTTTAACATTTATTTATTTTTGAGAGACAGAGAGACAGAGCATGAGCAGGGGAAGGGCAGAGAGAGAGGCAGACACAGAATCCGAAACAGGCTCCAGGCTCTGAGCCATCAGCACAGAGCCCGACGCGGGGCTCGAACTCACAGACCGTGAGATCATGACCTGAGCCGAAGTCGGCCGCTCAACCGACTGAGCCACCCAGGCGCCCCCACCTTTGGTTTTTAAAATGTTCATCAGAGGTACTTAGTTCATGAATGCTGTCATTTTCTTATTTTATTTTGAAGAATATTATTCGTAGAAAATTATTTGCTAGAAAATATTTTATACATAATGGCTTGTTTAGGATAGCATCTACTGATGCATGACAGAAGGATAAAAATTGTTGTAGCTGTGACAGCAGTTTCAATCAGAAAGAAAAACCTTAAGGAGCTTCATAAAATTTACCAAAATTTATGCTTGTGATTCCATGCTATATATTTGTTGATTTGTTGCATTCCCTGAGGGATCAGTAGTGAATATTTAAGTGAAAGAGGACATGATTGCACATTAAATACAATATGTCTGCTGGGAACAGAGAATTTTTTTCAACCTAGCAGCATTCCCATCTGTACGCTTGACTGTGCGTGCGTGTGTGTGTGTGTGTGTGTGTGTGTGTGTGTGTACGCTCGTGTGAATTTATTCAATATTAAAGAATTGAATATTCTTTATTCAATAATAAAGAATCGCCTTCCATCTGCATGGTAAAGACTGTTTCACTTTCTTTCTTGTATATTCTTTTTTGTCCCCCAATAATCCTATGAGATAACAATCATGTATACAATACTTTTCTTTTGCATGTGAAATATTTTTTCTCATTAATTTGTAACTGCATTTTGCTTAACATTTCACTTCCATTTTCTTCCTTTTTGTCTTTAATAATCTATTTTAATTGTTACCATAATCTTATGAGAAAGAGTCAATCTTAGTTCTCATTTTTGAAAAATGGAGACCCATTAATTGGGCCAAAATTCATGGCCCACTGTGACACAGATCTATACTCATTTGTCTGATATTAAAAACCTTGCATTCAGGAAAGGGCTCTTTTTATTTTTTTAATGTTTATTATTTTTTTGTTTTGTTTTTATTTTAACATTTATTTATTTCTGGGAGAGAGAGAGACAGAGTGCAAGCCGGGGAGGTAAGAGAGAGAGGGAGACACAGAATCTGAAGCAGGCTCTCTACTGACAGCTTAGAGCCTGACATGGGGCTCAAACCCACAAACTGTGAGATCATGACCTGAGCTAAAGTCTGACACTTAACCGACTGAGCCACTCAGGCGCCCCTAATGTTTATTTTTGAGCGAGAAGGGGGGGGAGAGAGAGAGAGAGAGAGAACGAACAAATGGGAGGAACAGAGAGAGAGGGAAACAGAGCGGGCTCCATGCTGACAGCAGAGAGCCTGATGTGAGGCTAAAACTCATGACCTGCGAGATCACAACCTGAGCCAAAGTCTGACCCTTAACCAGCTGAGCCATACAGGTGCCCAGGATAGGTCTAGTTTTATGGGTAGGACTGAGCAATTTTTCTGCCCCCCCCAAACACCCACCTTTGTGCAATAGCCACCTTTCCCCTTCCTGAAGAACAAGATGTTGCCAAATGGAGTGTTATGTTGGGTGAGATCTATACAATACTCTCAACCAAACCCTTTGACTTGAGGTATTTTATTTGAGACAATAGCTCAAGAAGTAATAGTATCTCCATGTAAATAATGAGAAAAAGAGGCTCAAACAGGATAAATGATCTAGCAACTAGCAGTCAGCTATTTGAGAGAGAACTGATACTCAAACTGAGTCTTCTTAATTTAGCACTGCGCCCGATTCAGAGAAAGTGTTCAGTAAATATTGGAACTTTAATTTACAATTTGTATAGGAACATCATGTAACCACTACAAGAATCTTGGTTTCTTTCTTTCTTTCTTTCTTTTTTAATCTGTGTACTATTATATTCCAGGAGAGGTGGGGTGTTTTTCTGTGTTTTTTGTTTTTTGTTTGTTTGTTTGTTTGTTTGTTTGTTTTTTATAGCTGAATATTACCAGGAAGAGATTACTTGTCTAATGGGAGCCATACAGGCATCTCACTATTGCGCGGAAGCACACCATAATACAGGATTCAAGCAAGAGCCAGTAGTCCTCCATGTCGTGCATTATTTGGAAAGAAGCAAAACATTTTCATATAAAACTGTTCCACTTTAATTTGATGGGGTATTTCCCCTTGTTTCTATGTATAAATCAGCCTATCTCTAATAATTATTGGCGGGCATAAAATAAAGGGGAATTACTGCTAAATAACAATGCATAGAGTTCAATGCATAGAGTTCAGTGTTTGTTTTATTTCTAAAGATGCCTGTGAAACTTGTATAACCAATTGGCAGGCTAAAAGAATAACCTTATGTAAATGCAGAATGTAATTACCATTTTCACAAATTTGGTACATGTTGGAAATGTCATTTCAATCAGGGCTAATCATAATATGACAGGAATAACTGTGATACCATAAGTGATAATGTTATGCTGCTCACTTTTTCTAAATTTGGTGGCAAAATATGCAAAGATAAAATTCTCAAAGAGCCAGTAAAACATGTTCAAGATTTTTGCCACTTTTAAAAATATTTTCAGGGAAATATTCATCATTACAGAGCAACGAGTATTTTGATAACCCGTTTGTTTTTAGTTTAATCCCTTCTTAGAATTTATGTCATCTTTTAAGGCAAACGAAAAGGAGCAAGTATGAACTTTTAAGTGGTAATAAAATACTTTGTTACATTTTCCATATATATAAATTTAAATATTAGTCTTATAAATGTTGTCTCTTTCATTCTTTTGGCAAGTATGTTTCTTATTGATAATGAGTAAAATATTTAACAACCAACTAAGGACTTCAGCATATAGCTCACTGGCTGCTATTCACATTATGAACTTGGCCTGAATGCCATTTTGATGCTATCTCATTTTCTGGCTCCTGATGAAGACACAGGTTAATGGAAACATTATTAATTTCATTACTGATTTTAATAGGTCTCACTAAGTTTATGAGATTTTTTAATTTAAATCCATTAATATTTATCTTCTAATGTAGTTTTCTAGGGGCTAGTCAACAAATGCTATCTTAAAAGTCTCCTTCCCCTAGGAAGTTTCAATAAAGAGAAAAAAATGCGTGTATACAGCCCTAGGACTGAGGACACCAGGAATGTGTGGCAGAGGGGCAGGCTACAGAATAGGCGTGGTTGTTTGTTACTTTTTTGGCCTTGAGTACAGCATAATAGTGACACAGGACAGAAATAAATGTATTTACTTTGAATACCTTCAACAGGGGATCTGAAGCTATGGTAAGGACCTTGAACCTGTATTCATGGACCTGTACGGAATTCAGAGTTTACCCAAATGCCCTGAAATTGGATCAGATTTTATGTGCTTATATTATTTTTATGAAGAAAGAATCCACAACTTTCATCGGATTTTCCTAGACATATCAAACTGACAAATCGATTCTGGATCATTGCTTTCTATGTTAACAATATTCAGGTCCAACTGGAAAAAGACACATTTCTAGAAAAAAAGGAATATCATAAAGACCTTAATCAATATATTTCACTTTGATTTAAATAGGAAATCACATAAAAGAATCTTGACCAAAATAAAATCCAAAATAGCATTATGAGAATTAAAATGATATTTTTTGCTTAAATTTAATTAAAAAAAACACATTTGAGCCTGTTTAAGGCCTCAGAGACATGGAAAGAGGAAATCAGTATGATCTAGGTTATGTTCAGAAACTCATTATCATCATCATCAAACATTTTAGACGAATTCCTAATTTTGTAAAAATTGAGTTGAGTAGGTTTTTCCTGACTAAAACTGCATCATCTCTACAAAGGCAGTGATACCGGCCTTATACATGGATGACTTTCCTCAAATATTAAAGTAGCAAGTTTCTAAGGTTTTCTGATAACAATGTGAAAGACAAGAGTTCCTAAGAGATTCTGATTATACTCAGGAAGTGAAGAATTAAGGGGAATGATAAAGGCTCAGATAAAGATCATCTACATTCCTTTGACCAGTACATGCTGTCACTGATGCAAAACACATTGTATCTAAATTCAAAAGAGAAAACAGAATTTTGCCCACAGCCAGGAAGAGAATGTCTTCTTCTCAGAAGTGCTTTGGAAGGTGTGATAGAAGTATCTTGAGGTAGATTCCATGTTGTTTCCTGACAGGGCCATCAGTAGGAACTTACCTCTTGCTAGAGGGCTGACATCACTCTGAAGCAGTTTACAGTTGCTAAAACAAAACCTTTACTTTAAATAAATGAGCCTGTTGCAGTGAAGCACATTGGCGAATATTTGTAAATAAAGGTACAGGAGCTGCTGTAATGCATCATAATGACTACTTTATAGCTTTGAACAATATGAACATGCGTATGAGAGTAATAGGATGTGTGTGTGTGTGTGTGTGTGTGTGTGTGTGTGTGTGTGTGTCTTTTCTGTAGAGTCATGCAGTGATCTTTTCTTTTAGCACATATAACTTAGAATCATCAAAAAGAGATTTGTTTTTTAAAGGGAAGTTAGATTATAGCACTTTTCTATTTTTGGAAGGAGTAGTGCATTCAGACAATAATTCTCTAAATTTGGGCTTGATTTGATATGCCAGAATCCCCTATAGGATGCCATTCCACATTTTATTAGGCAAGTGCTCTATGTGCACGTTTCATGGAAAGTCATGGAAAAGATATTTATGTGAATTATAGGTCAGATCTGTGCCTACAAATAGAAGGAACAAATATAAGCAGAGGTATAAAGCAAAATATAAACAATATAAGTCAATTTAATTATTTATTGTTAGTAAGGCTTTCTTATTAGTGTTCTAACTTTTAAAATTGTTTTCTGAATGCTATTCCTTGTTGTGAAACTTAAATCTTATAATAAAACTCATACTTGAAAAAGAACTCTTAAATTTTCCCATTATGTTATGAAATAAAATAAATTTAAATAATGAGTCTTCGTAACAGAAAATATTAATAACAAGTTGAGTTTATGGAGTTACTTTGTCCCGGCATGTTTATTAATTGTAGTCTTACACAGTGGTAAGAGCTATTTATCAATATTTTACTCATTTCAGCTCAGCTCTCTTTATTGTTTCCCTGAAAGACAATTCCAAAACTTGACTACTTTTCTCAAGTCCCATGATTGAGCCTTCCTCCCCTCTCCTGCCCTCTTAGCCAATATCCTGTCTGATCAGTTGTTAAACATTTGCGACGATGAATGGTGTGGCCATGAATGCTCTTAACTTCCCTATATCCTAGTTACAAATGTATTCATGACCATGACCAACCTCATGCTTTTTCTTCTGTCTCAACAAATGAGGGTCTTCCATTCGAGAGATTATTTTGTGTGTGTCCTTGATTCTATTTCTTCCTTTTCATTTTCAACTCTGTGGTCATCTTCATCTTTTCTTCTCTAGCAAGCAACTTCCATTTCTTTTCTGTTCTCCCCAATTCTTAAGGGAGTAACTCAGCTCTCTGTCTCCATGGTCTAATCTATTTCCTCGAAATCCACTGCAATCCAGCCTCTACCCATCACTGGGCAAAAACGGTTATTTTTATGATGAATGATGACCCTTATATTGGTAAATTGAGTGAATGTGTCATCTTACTAGATCTTTCTTTTGCACTTGACACTGTTGATTACTCTGTCTTAAAAAGTCTCAACACACTTGCCTCCTGTGACACTGTCCTCTGTTCTCGTTCTTCTGTGAACACTTGGTCAGTATTTCTCTGTGAATTCTTCTTCTTCTCTTCACCTTGTAGATATAGATGCTGCTTTACTCCCATCCCAATTCCTTTATCTTCTCACTGTATGCACCCTCTTGGTGCCCAGGCCTTCTCCCAGCCTTTGCTTCTCCATCTGACATTTCTATGTAGTGGTTCTACAGGCACACCGAACACACCAGGTACTCCACATCTCTCCTCTTAGCACAGTAGGTTAAGGATCACCTGGATTGGAAACGAGTCATTCTTGTTCCCCTACATTATCACTTTCCTATTAAGTCACCAAGATTTGCACATTTTGCCAACTATTTCCTCTTATTCCATCTCTGCTCTTTTGTTCTTATCACCATACCCCGGTTCAAATAGTTTTCCTTTTTTTTTCCTGGTCTTACTACAACAGCACGCGCAGTTTCACCTAACTGAACACAACATACACACTGTCATTTACAAAAGAATAGAATTTATGGTTTTTGAAGCATGTCATGCATTTTAAAGTTAAGATTTATTTATTTCCTCATATATTCCGATATAATCACATGAACAATTCTGCATTGCTACTTTACCTACAGGTGGTTTTCATATAACAGGCAGTTTCATATTATTGTTATTATTCAGTGATATTTTACATTTGTGAAATTTGCTAGTAAGAGCTAAGCTATTCTTTTTTTTTTTAATTTATAGAAAGATTTAATTACAAAATTTAAAAAGTGGTGGCTGTTGGTTTTTAACATTTTTACATGTAGCTCTTTGTGAAGTATCTGTTAATTATTAGTTCTTCTCTCTTTTGCGTTTAGCATTGGCAATTCCTCCATTCTGATAGATATTTAATTTATTGATACTTTGGTCACTATTGCATATCCTTCAAATATTTTGATATTGACAATTAAAAAATAAAGTGATACATGTCTCAGTCACCCAACTGATCCTTTCTAGGACAAGAATGTGCATTTCTTAACTATGTTTGGACCCACAGCACTTAGCATAGGATCTGTCACATAGTAAGCACTAGAAAAACATCTTTTTTAAATAATGAAGCTATCATAGGTCACCCGGGAATATACTTCCAGAGGAGAGATGAAATTTTCTCACATTTTCATTCATGCACATTCCACATTCTTCCTTATGCAGGTATTTAAAATTAATTGACAAGAATTGCCACCGTCCTTTTCTCATACTTGTTTTCAGTTCTAAACTTTATTATTTTATTTTGCCATCTTTTTTCTTTCTACTTACTTGAAACTTTAAAAAATTAGAAACCATATAAAATCAGACATCAGTTCAATGAGTTGAGATATTTCACAAGGAATCATTCCTATCGTGTTCTGGGTCATTTAAGTGCCTAATTGTCTACCTATTTTCATATAAAAATATTGGTATCTCTTTGAAAACTTTATATTTTTAGCTATATGGAATCACCAAAGCTGTTCTTTATCTTTTATTTTGTGGAGTCTAAGATAGAAGAAAGTGACACCTGGCTGCATTCAAGGCATCTTATCAATTCATTGACACTTGTCTTTGAACAAAGTGTTCTGCATCTTCTTTTCTCATCTATGATGAATTGGTTTGTATGTCAAGGCATGTTTATAACCTTAGATCTAGTTAAGGATACTAACTTCTAGCTCATTGGTATACCTTTCTGGAGGCTCTGTCACTTTTTGTCCAAACAGGAAGTTTCCTCTTGAGTTTTCCCTTAAGACCCAATAGAGACAAAGTACTTAGCAGCCACTCCACTTTCAGTGTAGACAGTTACATAGTGTATTGTACATTGGTGCTTGTATTGTTGTTGTTGTTACTTATGTCTGTGTTTATCTTGTAAATGTACTTTTACTAATACTTGATTAGTAGTATTGAGAATACATTGTTCTCAAGGGTCAGACGTCATTATCTCATTAACCAAACAATCTGAAAAAGAATTATTTACTTTATTTTGTAACTATCTACACTGACTTGTTTGAAGACTAACAGAGTCACCATTTTTTATACCTTGGTACTAGTAACCTTGCGAACAGTTTTCTTACCCTCACAATGACCTGGCAAATAAGTGGTCTATTATCATTTCTGTTGCCCAGTTGAAAATTCAAGGCTCATAGAATTTATGTCACTTACCTTTTTTTATATTGAGGCTGGAATCTGTACCAACTTCACAGAGCTTGAGAATTTATGCTCTTGACTGTATAGCAATGGTTTTCAATATTTTTCTGCTGCCATATTTCCACATGGGCAACACACTCCCATTATTTTTACACATCATTTCTCCAGAAAAAGAGGAAGGTAATGCATATAATCCAAATTCACTGTCTTTTATACTTCCTTCCCAAATCCTACCAGTCTCAACAGCCATGATCTGCATTGCATAGCAGTGGTTGCATGCTGGCTCCAAAATAGAATCTCTAATAGTCAGATTTAATTCTCCTGGATACTACAATGTTGGTATTTTTACAAGCTACCTCAGTGATGTAATGCATAGCCAGGATTGAGAATGACTGCTATATATACCATCTTCTCAAGGTTTCTCTTCCATTGTACTCTATGAAATGTAAAAGACAAATAAATAAATGAAAGTTGATTTATATTGTTTACCGTCAATGACAGAGATCAAATCACCTAACTAGTTCTTAAATTAATGCCGTAATCACTGTGGCACTTTATATTTGAAATACATTTCCTTAATACAGTCTTTTACTTCCAGTCTTTGCCCTGATTCTTTTCAGCTTGTTTAATTTATTAACTCTTTGACGATGGGCAGTTTTCTTTTAGAGACTGTTGTCTTTTTTTTCTAAGTCATAAATTAAGATTTTAGTGGGATAATACTATTTATTAATTATTTTTTGAAGAAGGAATTTTTACTAAAATGTGGGAAGGGGATGGAATAGTGACTGTTAATGCAGGAAATACAGCAAAAGAATGTAGGAATGGTAGACATCTTTGCTTTTCTTCCTTGGCCTTCTCCTCTCCTGCCCCCAGCTTTCCAGCCCATTCTGACTGTTTCAGAGTCAGAGTAGGAGAGGGGCAGAAAAGGGTGTTGTTATAAAGAACTTGCTGGGCATAATGGTTATTTAAACATGTGTTCCCTTCTTTTCTCTCCTTTCTTTCCCTCTCCTCTCCTCTCTGTTTTTCCCTCTCATCCTCCCTCTCTCCCTCCTCCCCACTTCACCATCCCTTGCAGTTTCCTTGACCCAGGTGGATCCTTCCCTCTTCTTTGCGAGGAAGATTGTGACTCTTTCCTTCTGTCCTAAAATTCTAGGCTTCACCTCCAGGTTCCTGCCACTGTGGTTCCTCTACTCCTTTTCATGGCCATTGGATAGAACCTAAGTCATTCCCATGTTAGCCGTTTTCTGTGTGATCCAACCTTAGGAAGACCATATCATTTATTGTGCAAATTGAGACACTATTGCGAGTGAAAGGGAACACTATTAATAATTGCAGTGGAACAGTGGACTTAAAATGGGACTGTTCTGGGCTGATAAGTCTTACGGAGACCAGTGCCTAGAGAAACACACATCCTTCACCCCCAAAGTTTTGGAACACAGTTTCATATATCCTTCCGTGGCAGCTCTCTGCCCCTGTCAGGTATGAGGTGAACTCCATTATTTTATTTCTCCCTACTTCAAAGAACACATTCCATAGATTTTGGAATGGATCTCCTAAAGATGGAGACGAGGGGTCATAACCCCCAATCCTTCCCGAAGGAGACAGACAACAGCTCTTTCCAAAGAAGTATCTGCACAGAATCTGACCTCTGTGCTTTCGTAAACCATTTGTAATGTGAAAGTTAGCAGAATGCAGGAATGAGGAGCAGATGCTTCCCCATTTCCTTTGAAAATCTCTATTTAGTGATTTGTAACTCACACTAGTATTTCACATCTGTTGTAACTCGGTATCTAGTTCCAACTTCAATTTTAACATCTTGTTTCGTATATATTCTTTTTTTGGTCTACACAAATGTGCGAGCTATTTTTGAAATGTTATGTCAAAAGAGGTTATTTGGTAGTGAAGTGTGGCACAGGCTTTGACATCGGAAAACCAAGGTCATTAGACATAGGACTTCAGGAAAGCAACTTGACTTCCTGGAGCCTTCACTTTGTCCTCCATAAAATGAGGATAATAATAGTTCCTACCTCATAGGGCTATCACCATAATCTGAAGAGATTACATAGGTGAAGAAATTAACACGAAACTTGTGGGCTGGCGTGCAATAAGTGAACTGTTAGTGTTACTATGATTGTTATTAAGATCTTTATGAAATGATTAGTAGAATAAAAAAAGAAAAACATTAAACCAAACAGTATGAAATGCCATAAGTTATTTTTCAGGATACCATTCTAAGATCTTTACAAGCAGGCCATGCAGTCGAGAATCCCTCAGACCACAAAATCACAAGAGAATCTGCATAGATCCAAAGGACAATCTTGCTTAGGCGCTCAATTAATATTGAATGAATGAAATTGTATAAGTCTTCACTTCAGCTATTAGGTAACTTCCCAAAGTATGTTGAACCATGATATTACTCTCTTCGTTTCCTATAGTTGCTGTGACAAGTAACTACAAGCTTGGTGCCTTAAAACACAGAAATGTCTTCTATCTTAGACCTGGAAATTATGAGTCTGAAATCTGGCAGAGCCAGAGCTTATCAGAGGACATAAGCCAAACAGACTGCTTGATTTTACGTATCATTTTAAACCAATAGACTAAGCTTGAGGTCTAATTGGCTCCCTTCACTTTTTACAGAACAAAGGACAAGGACTTTGTGACAGCTATTTTTCTCCTTTCTTTTTACCATCTATGTGAAAGCATGTTTAAATTATAGATGTTGAGTTTATTAGAAAAGTGTCAATGGTGCTTTAGCTTTTAAAAAATGTCAGTTTTAATAAGAAAGCTATATAATTTTTAAAGGATCCTTGATTCTGCTGTGTTTAAAGATACACATTTGTAAATAATCCAGTTAAAACTGGGCAGAAGGCATGAACAGGTATTTCTCCAAAAAAGACATCCAGATGGCCAATGGACACATGAAAGAATGCTCAGCATCACTCATCATCAGGGAAATGCAAATCCAGATCACAATGATCTATCATCTCCAGCATGTCAGAAAGGCTAAAATCAGCAACACAAGAAATAACAGGGATTGGTGAGGATGTGGAGAAGGAACATCATACACTATTGGTGGGAATGCAAACTGGCACAGCCACTGTGGAAAACAGTATGGAGGTTCCTGAAAAAGTTAAAAATAGGACTACCTTACAATCCAGTAATCACACTACTGGATGTTTACTCAGAGAATACAATGACATAAATTCAAAGGGATGTATACACTCCTATATTTATAGCAACATTATTTACCATAGCCAAGATATGGAAGCAGCCTAAGTGCCCAATGATTGATGAATGGGTAAATAAGACGTGGTGTATATATATACATATATATATATGTATGAGTATATATGTGTATATATATATATACATGATGATATATGAATATATATATATGTGTATATATATACAATGATATGATATGTATATATATATACAATGAAATATTATTCGACCATAAAAATGAATGAAATATGGCTGTTTATACTGACATGGCTGGAATAAAAATAAGAGAAAAAACTACCATATGATTTCACTCATGCAGAATTTAAGAAACAAAAATGCAAAGGAAAAAAAATAAGAGAGAGACAAAGCAAGAAACAGACTATTATAGAGAACAATCTGATGGTTATCAGAGGAGATGGAAGTAGCAGGGAGGGAGCGGTGGTGGTGGAGGATGGGTTAAATAGGTAAAGGGGATTAAAGAGTGCACTTGTTATGATGATCACAGGATGATGTACGGAACTGTTGAATTAGTATACTGCACACCTGAAACTAATATAATGTATGTTAACTAACTGGAATTAAAATAAAAACAAATTAAAAAAAGATACACGTGTGTATGTAAATGGTTCCAAAAGTATATGAAAGCTACAGGCTTTTTGCCGATTGATGAAAATACATTTGATTTCTGTTACTTTTTTTTTTTTTTTCCCATAAACCTGAACTCCATAGCCACTTACCTGTATTAAACTGTATATACCAGGATAGTCGCCTGGGTGGCTTAGTCAGTTAAGCATGTGTGTTCGGCTCAGGTCATGATCTCCCAGTTCATGGGTTCATTCTCACAGTTCATGGGTTCGAGCCCTGAGCCCCATGTGGGGCTCCATCCTGGAGCCAGCTTCGAATTCTGTGTCTCCCTCTCTCTCTACCCCTCCTCCACTCATGCTTGCTCTCCCTCTCTCTCTCTCCCTCTCAAAAATAAATAAACATTAAACAAAATATTTTAATTTATATACTGGGTGCTTGGGTAGCTCAGTCAGTTGAGCATCTGACTTTGGCTCAGGTCATGATTTCATAGTTCATGAGTTTGAGCCCCACATGAAGCTCACTTCTTTCAGTGTAGAGCCTGCATTGAATCCTCTGTCCCTCTCTCTCTCCATCCCTCCCCTACTGCACTCTCTTTCTCAAAAATATTAAAATTAAAAAAAATTTTGTGTACCTAAATCATTCTGCTTTTTGGCTTTATTTGTGAATAACTCTGTTTTCTTTTGTTTTAAAAGATATGCCCAAGAATATTGGTAGTTGAAATGTAAAAGGCTAATTCCAAGCTTATAGTTTTATTATAAAATGGTTTGGGAAATTTTATTGCATTACCTTAAAACAATGAAAAGTTTTGTCTAGGTTTAAAAATATATGTGTGTAAATAATTATATACATTTTTAATGTTTCTTTTGGAATATAGATGAGCATATTTTTCGAAGTTTAAAATTCACTTAAATCTTATCAATCTTAAATTTTAGGCTATGGATTATTTTACCTAAAACATTGTCAATGAAATAAAAAAGAGCATGTATTTATAAAATGAATTGTTTACAAAGGAGAAATGATTAATACTCTCAGCTTTTAATGATAATCAGTGGCATTAAGGGAATATAGTACTGGCTGAAAGAAATGCTTTGTAGTTCATGACCCTTGAATTTATGCTCATTACATGTGTGATCTTGGACAAGTACCCTAACCTCAGTTATCCTCAGTGTCCTCATCTGAAACATGGGAACTGTGAGAATGAAATGTGTATTATAGGACTTTTTTCAGAATTAAATAAGATGTAACATACATAGGGCTTAAAATGGTGCCTGATAAACAAAATAATTTACAGATATTAATTATTTTAATTACTATACCTCATACTAAAATTAGTTTTTAAAATATTTATTGACACGCCACTTTCTCTGGATTGAGGTCCTTAAGGACAGAGAGACCATATCTTAATATCTTAATAATTTTATTTTGGCTTCACTGGTTACCATGATTTGTGTCCTTAAAGGCTTAAATAAATAACTCATTGAGTGAATGAATAAATTGTTGGCTGAGTTAACTATAAAGTATATGAGTGTATGAGAGGCATATGAGTGTAATTTCTTTAGGAGATGTTTACTTCTAGTATTGTATGGGATGGATATATATATATATACACACACACATACCCTTAATATATATAGGTATGTATGTATATGTATATATGTGTGTGTATATATATATCATATATATATATATATATGAATGTCTACTATGTGCTAAATATGTATATATACATATATATATAATGCATTTGGCTCATATATGCATGAGAGAGAGAGAGAAAGCAAGAAACAGACTTTATTATACATATACATATATATACATATATATGCCAAATGCATTTAACTATAGAATGCTATATTTAATCATTAGTATAAAAGTGTTAAACTATGAGTTTTGATCTTTACATTTACAGGGAGGTTCTGTAAATGTTATTAAAAGTTTGGCAAGGTTGTTAAATATTTGCTTTTAATTTTAGACAATATACTTACAAGGAAGCTTGTGTTATTATTTAAGTACTGCTTTTTCACACACATTTTCTGTATTATAACTCTCTGAGAAACTAGTGACAGAAATATAAAATAGTCCAAAAAAATATATTGACTTAGTAACTGAACACTCCAGTGGTCAGGTGGTCACTGTCTTTACAGATACAGCTGAATGTAGGTCAGTTAATGTTACCAGTATTTGGTCTCTCTTCCTCTCCTGTTCCTCTCCCTGTCCCATTCTCATCCCTTTCTCCATTTTCTCCATCTCTTAACTGTTCTCTCTCCTTTGTGCCAGTGTTCACTATATTCTCGGTCAGCCTGTATCCTTCTGGTAACTAAAATGGCCCCTAATAGCTTCAGGCTTATATGATCCCTGGTCCCCACCCTCCCCTCCCCCATTTCAGAAATCTATAGGTTTTTGTTTGTTCTGGCTCCGATGGTATGCTTCAATTATATGCCAATGCTTGGACCAACCCTAGGGGCCAAGGAGATGTAGTACTCTGATTAGTTTTGGGTCAAAAGCCTGGCCCAAAATAGGGACAGGATCAAGCACCTGAACCATATGGACTGAGAACCACAGTCTGTTCTCCCAAGCACATACTGGATAAATGCAAGCATAGACAGACACATGCCCACACGCAGTTAAATATCACATCTCACTATGGTAATAACCCTGTGAGAAAGACTGGACAAGTCTTTTATAAGAGAGGCAACTTGGCATGATGGAAAGATACAGGAAGCACATCATTTTGACTCCTTTCCCTTTTGGCTATGTGCCGTTACCCAAGTTACATAATTTTCTGAGTTTGCATTCCATCACTGCTAACTGGGGATAGTATACAAGATTATGATGAAGACTAAATGATAGTTAAGAAGAATCTAATCTTGAATTTAGCACATAGTAGACATTCATATATATATATATATACACACACATATATATGCATGCATACATGCATACCTATATATATTGAGTGTATCATAACTTACTCTTTTTAAAATTTGAGAGCAGTTGTCACAAGACGATCAATTAATTTCAGGTGTAAACAGTGATCCAACAACATCTGTCACCCTACCACACTATTATATTACAAGTTACTTTTTGATCTAAATACTTTAGGAATCAGAAAAGGGAATTCACAAGTACAAAAGTGGTGCAAAATCTGGAGAAATACCATATATATTATTTTAATAAAAATGAACATATAGCTGTTTTATATATGCAGAATTATTATAAAAGTTAGTTCAGAGACTTCCTGCATACCTCACACCCAGTTTCTCTTATTATTAACTATTTATATTACTGTGGTTAATTTGTCACAGTAAGTCAATACTGATATTATTATTATTTTTACCACAGTCAGTGCTTTATTTTGATTTCTTCAGGTTTTCCCTAATGTCCTTTTACCGTTCAAAGATCCCATCCAAGATATCACATTACTTTTAATCATCATGTCTCAAATTCTTCTTGGTTGTGAGAACTTATTATAGTTTTCTTGTTTTTGATAATGACTTTGACATTTTTTCAGTAATACTGATCAGGTACTTTGTAAAATGTCCTCAATTGAGAATTGTTAATGTTTTTCTCATCAGGTGTTTCTGGGCCCACTATAGAAGTCAGGAACTTTTCCATCACTTCCCATTGTCTATCACCTAGTAGGTGCTAAATAGATAATGGCCAAGTGAAAATATGGATGCAGTGACAGAGATGATTGGTTGTCTACCCGATATTCTTCTTTCCCTTCTTGCCAACAAAAACCTACTTAAACACACACAAAAAATATATATGTATATATATGTATATGTATGTGTATATATATATGTATATATATGTAAATATATATGTATATATATATACGTGTGTGTGTGTGTGTGTGTGTGTATGGGGTGGCTAGGTGGCTCAGTTGGTTAAGCATCTCAGGTCGAGCCCCACATCAGGCTCTCTGCTGTCATTGGGGAGCCCACTTCAGATCCTCTGTCTACTTCTCTCTCTGCCTGTCCCTTGCTCATGCACACATGTGTGCTCTCTCTCAAAAATAAACATTTTAAAAAATAAAAATGTATATGAATATATAGGTGAGGTGAACTTCTTCAATTCATGTAAAATTAACTTCTTCATGGAATTGAAAATGTTCCTCCTTTCAAAATAACATCTCTCCCTTTGCCCCAACTCGACTTGTCTTCTCAAAACTACCACTGGATTTTCATCGGCCTTCAGCTTCCACTGTTCCATCTTTGTCTCCAACTTCAGTTATCATTCTTCCAAGCTCTCTTCACAATTCCAACATTCAGTCATCCACTTGAGGATACTCAAGCATGTATCTTAGTTTGTCTCCTCCACATTCTAATCTTTTTGTATATTAAATAAGCATGCTAGGTAGCTTTCTATCTCTGTACTCATTCATCATATATTTTTAATAGAAGATCAACAGATTATATACTCCACAAATAATAGCACTTCATTCTCTCCTAAGTGGATGTCAGCACACAGAAAGAGCCTTACCTTTTAGTCAGGGCTACAGAGGTGACACTGACATTTGGAATCTATTGCCTGAAAGTGGGGGACTACATATGTAAAGATGAAGCCTCTCTACGTGGACTGATACCTAACTCAGTCTGGAAGGTAGCAACCTCCATTTTCAGATATAACTTTCTAGCCTTTTCCCGTCTGCCATACTAAGTACATAGACACAGTCCTAAGCTAAGGATGACAGTGGTGAATATAATTATGTAAGTAGACATTTTAAAATTCTCTCACCTAGGTTAAATTCAAAATTATGATAAATGCATCAGTCAGGAAATGTCTCTCACTTCAGCTGGATCTCTAATGCATAGTAAGATATGTACTGTAATATCAATATTTTTAAGGGCATTAGATGCTCATTTATTTTTCATGTGTACAGATTACAGATCTAGTATGGAGCTGCATGTTGTCCTCAGAGACACGAGCTCCTTTCAGCTTTCCATTCTATTATCTTTGCGTTATGTCCCTTAGATCTAGAGCTCTCACGGCAGTGGCTCTGTTTCAGGAAGGAAAAAGGGAAAGGGCAAATGGCCAAAAGGGTGCTTGCCAGCTGAACAGGATCCCTGTAGGGAAACTGCCTGGAAACCTTGTCCAGGAATTCCTAGACTTCACTGGCCAGACGAGTGCTACTCATCACCCCGAGGAACAAGGAATGGAGGAAAATACAGTTTTGTTTGAAGCTGGGCACACTGCTATCCTGAATAAAAGTAGGTATATGCCATAAAAAGGAAGGAAGTACTGATAAATGCTAACTTGCTAATGAACCTCCCAAACATTATGGTAAGTGAAAGACGCCAGACACCAAAACTCACATATTGTACGAATTCATTTATATTAAATACCAAGAAGTAGTAAATCTATAGAGAGAGAATCCAAATTGGTAGTTGTCCAGAGTTGGGGAGAGGGGACATGGGAACATTTTCTTGTGGAATTGTTTGAAAATATTTTGGAACTAGATAGAGGTGGTGGTTGTACAACATTGTGAATGTGCAAAATGACACTGAATTGTTCACTTCAAAACAGTTAAGGGACTGGGACACGAAGTATGCTGATACTCAAATGAAAATTGTGAGCTTTGCTTGGGGCGCCTGGGTGGCTTAGTTGGTTGAGCATCCGACTTCGGCTCAGGTCATGATCTCACAGTTCATGGGTTCCAGCCCTGCATCGGGCTCTGTGATGACAGCTCAGAACATGGGACCTGCTTCAGATTCTCTGTTTCCCTCTCTCCCTGTCCCTCCCTGATTCATGCTCTGTCTCTGTCTCTCTCAAAAATAAATGTTAAAAAATGTAAAAAATAAAAAAAAAATTGTGAGAACATCAAGAACCCTGTTAGGGGTAAAAAGAAGTCCCCTAAATTGTAAAAGGACATGGAAAAATGTATACTGATGTACCATAATTGTTGTGATTTTTATTTTTTGATGGTTGATTTAGGATAAACTTTCTGACACAGGGAAGTGATAGGGGCTTAACCCTGAGAACCAAAATAAATCCTTCTTTCAGATGCATTTATGGAAAACCTACTGTGTTTCTGGACTCTGCTAAACATCAGAGATTTGATTGAAAATTTAAAATTATGGCTTCTGCCTCCCTTTATCTTAGGCTCTAGTGAGGGAAACAATAAACAAATAAACAAGTGTATATCCGAACAGAAAGTAATAGTGTCACGTTTTCCCCAATTTTAATTCCATGCAGCAGTGAGAACACAGAATAAAATGAAAACAGGTGTGATTAGAAGAGAAAGGTCAAGAGTATAAGTTTCTTTGAGGATGAATCATCCAATAAGTACACTTGCATCTGGCCATTAGCGATGCGCTTGGGATGCTTTGCCTTCACCTTCCTTAGTCACAACAAAATATGGACATTAGCAGAGGAAGATACATATAAAAAAAAGGCAGACATACATCACAGCATGAAGAGTAATTTAGTCTATTTTCTAATTGTATATCGGTTTTTAAAATGTAAGCATGACTTAGAACGTAGGCTAGTATCACCTGAATTGTCTGATTATGCTAACATGCAGCTTAAAATAATGATGGTAATAATACATTTCTAAGTTTAAGTAAACATCATTAAAAGAAGCACAAAGCAAGTGAACTATGCAATGTCAAAGAAGCAGGATAACGGGGCATCGTAACTGGGTCATAGGTCCTAATGTTAACAGAGAATGAAGGTTCTTTTTTTTTTTTCTGGAATAGAATTTCTAATATTAATACTGAAAAAGGTCCTTTAGCTCAGCAGTATTACGTCTTTCTTATCAGTGCCTGATGGAAATGACAGTTCCTCAATGGCTGCCAACAAGAGTTAATTACTTAGGTTATCAAAACCATATACTTGTTGATTCCCCCCCAGCTCCCCAGTATCTGTCATTTGAAATGAAAACTGCTTTAACTTTTTCTGGGTGTTGAAAGAGAAAACAAACTCATTGGGAAAATACTGAAAATAAATACCCATATTAATAATAATGATTTTTTTTCATGGTGGAATTCCAGGTAATTTTTGCTTTCTTCTGTTTATTTTTCATATTTTTTTCCAATAAGTCTATAGGGGAGAAGGTGGGCTACCATAAGGGGAGAACAAATGGCTCATGAGTAAATAGGGTTGGGGCACAGAAGCAGTACGAGTCAAATGGTTTTCTGGTTTTTGTTCTAGCCTGTGCATCCCCCTTTTTTTGGGGTTAAGGTGAATATTTTCCTTTGCTTCCAAAGAACCCATCTAAAACTGGGATTACATGCTACACTTATGCTTACTATTATTCCATAGAACCAAGAACATAGTAGAAATACAAGAAATAGAATACCTCATTGATTTTAGTAAACGCCTAATTTTTTAGAAAGTATGAAATAGCATTATCTGATAGAGATATGGTAAAGAGCATTCTGTGGTGAATTGCAAGTGAAGGAAATGCTCCCTAAAGTACTAGCCAGCCTTATGATATTCTGTGAGAAAAGATTGGTTTGTATTGTTTTATATCCAAACACCCGTATATGTATGTGCATCTGTGTGCAAATAATATTCATTTAATTAAGGACCAAACTTTCCCAACAGACATCAGCAAAAACCTTTTTTTTAATTAAGCTTTTATTCTTGCCCCATATTAGACACACACACACACGTAGGAGAACAAGGGGGAAATTCTGCATTAGGGATACTTCAAAAGTAGGTTAATGCAAATGAACAGGATGCCAAGTATAGTATTAAAATTGACATTTATTAGCACACTTTGTATGAAGATATTTTCAAAGCTTTGCCATGCATATGAAAATATTCCATTTTTATGCTCATGTTTTCATTATTCAGTAACACACATTGCTCTCCGTTGTTCCTGAATGCAAGCTGTAAATCTGCTTACAAAGTTTCACTGATCTGGGATTTCACTTCATCTTTTGTGGTTGAACTGATCATTTCCTTTCGACCAGCAAAGTAATTCAGTGGAAATGAGTAAGAATAAATAGAAATAGGAGACCGTATATCTTTGAAATTTTAAAAAGTCATAAAATTATTTTAAGGGCTCTTTTTTTTACCATACTCAAGTCCATATTTTCATCTATGGAATTAAATTTTGTATCATAAACATGAAATATATTTATGTTCACGGAAAAAGGAAATTTAAAAAGCCTCATTCATCTATTTACTCATCCAGCTACTCAGTTTACATAGACATTTGCTTTGATTCATTTTCCTTTTTTTTTTTTTTGCAGTATTTATAATTTTCATGTGTTTTGTATCAGACAAAACAAAAACCTATTCTTGTAAAAAAATGTTTTTTACATAAAGAACACCATAGTTTTTCTTGGTCAGTATTCATCTCTACTGTCTAACTTCTCCAGGGGTAACCATATTTTAAGACCATAGTACAAGAAGTCAGATATTTTCTACTGAAATTGTATGAATAGTTTTGCAGATTATTTTTATACATCTTGGAGGTTTCCCCTGTCAGGCTTAACGCATGCTTTTTAACTGATGAAGAATGTTTCACAGTTACACTACACAGAAGCTTTATTAAATGATTTCCCTATAGGTAGATATTGAGGATTGTCCAAATGTTACAGCATTACAAACAGTGCTTCACTTATAATCCATGATAATGCCTCATTGTGCACATCAGCGTTTGTCTGGGATAGACACTAAGACCAAACTGATAGTCATAGGGTACAGGCATCATTAATTTTAATAGATACTGTGAAATTGCCCTCCAAATTTCGGTACCAATTTTCTTTCCCACCGGCAGGGTGAAAGAATTCATGGGCTGCCTATCTTTTAGAAGCAATGTGAAAAGAAAATGCTATCGATGCATTATTTTAATATGTATTTTCTCTGATTTGTAGTGAATTTAGGTTTTCTTATACTTACTGGCTATCTTATCTTTCTCCATTTTGAGATGCCTATTTATAGCCTTTGACTTTTTTAAAGTTTATTTATTTATTTTGAGAGAGAGAGAGAGAGAGAGAGAGAGAGAGAGAGAGAGAGAAGAGAGAGGATCCCAAGCAGGCTCCACGCCGTCAGCGCAGAGCCCAACACAGGACTCCAACTCACGAACTCTGAGATAATGACCTGAGCTGAAATCAAGAGTTGGACGCTTAACCACCTGAGCCACCCAGGCACCCCGCCTTTGACCATTTTTATATTGTTTTATTTTCTCATTGATTTGCAGATAATATTTTATAAGGTCTGTTTAATCCTTTTAAAGATCTTATACATGGCAGATATTTGCAATGAGTAATAATAATTGCAGAGTGTGTTATCTTTTTTATTTTGCTTAAGTTGCTAAAACTTGTTTTTAATTTTATAAGTTTAATGTATGACTCTGGTCTTCCATGTTTTCCCTCCTTGTCATGTGTTATTTGATATAGCCTTCTAGACTTCCTTATCCCAGTGTTGGAATCTGAAGTCAGATACATTTATAGCTTTTTTAAAGAAGCATTTTGATGCATCGTCCATCTAGGATTTATTTCATGAATGGCATATGATAGAAATTGGTATAAAAAGGAACATGTATGTGTGTATACATACAAAATATACAACAGTTTCCTTGAATTATTGTCACATACAAATCAAAGACAAACAACAGTGGAATATTGTTAACTCAGTTACTTGGGAAATTAGCAAGAGTTTTATATTACTTTTCCCTGTGCTTTTTAACATTTTCTCTAAAACCAGAATGCCACTTTCTAGCTATATTTGGGCTATCATCAAAATACATCCCTTCTTGTTTATTGAGGCTAGTTCAGTTCTTTGATTTGAACTTCAAAAGGAGAAGGAATGGACCTCAAGGGTATTATGTTAAGTACAGTAAGTCAGATGGAGGAAGACAAATACCATACAATTTCTCTCATATGTGGAATAAGAAAAAAACAAAAGAATAAACAAAAAATCAGAATCAGACCTGCAGTGGGTAAAGGGGTGTGGGAACACAGGCTTCCAGCTATGGACTATGGAATATGTCATGGGAATAAAAGGTACCGCACAGGGAATTGTTAGTGATACTGTGATAATAGCACATGGTGACAGATGGCAGCTATGCATGCGGCGAAGACAGTGTAACATAGAGATGTAGTATCGTTATGTTGTACATCTGAAACTAATGGAACACTGTGCATCGATTCTACTTTAAATAAATAAACAAATAAATAAACCCCCTAAGAGTAAGAACACAGCCATTTCTTCTCTTTATTTTCCTGTGTCAAGATCATCCCATGGGTGTAATCAGTATGAAAGTAATGCCTACCTCTTGTCACGTTCCTTGTGATGAGATTGGGCCCAAATGAATAACCCTGGCTAATCTTACCATCTCTTAATCCTTAATTTAATCACATGAGTAATGTCTCTTTTGCCAAGTGAGGTAAGATATTCACAGGGTTTGGAGATTAGGGTGAGGAACGTCTTTGGGGATTTGGTATCCTGCCCTCTGGTTGTCACTGTTCCAATTCCCTTGTTCTCATTGTAGTAGTTTGTGTGGGTCAGGGGAGTTGTAGGAGCTGGGACTGTGCGCCCATTGCCTTTCAGCTGAGTTTAAGCTTGTGCTCTCATTGGGGGAAATTTCCCATAAAAGGGTATGCGGCTAAACAGGCATTATAAAAGATACTGTTAGCATCATCCCTGAAATGAAGGTGTTTGCATATCAAAATGCATGATAAATTGAATGAGTTACATTTTGTAGAGTAGGTATAACAATGTCTGGGCATAGTGATATATGTATATCTATATATCGTACTTGTTAAATAAAGCCACAAAAATAGTGCTCACAAGGAAGACATTTTTAAGCAGAGAGTTGATTTGTACATATGATATATCCTCTTAACCAAGAGAGCTGATGGATTTTGTCAGTTCCTTTTCTTGGGGCATATTAAACTTTCAGCATTGACTATCAGGAGGAAATACACCTTAGCAGGTTTGTCCAATGGTGGTCGTGATTGTGAATGGGCTATATATTTGTCATGTTTTTATGAGAGTACCAACTTAAAATTGAGAATGAAATATATATACTGAAAAAGTGGTAGTGCTAATTGTCCTGTCTCATTTATTTATTGAACACTTACACTGTGCCAGATGCTACAGAGCATCAATGACTAATGGTCCTTTTGTTCTAGGCTTTTGAAGTATAGTAGTGTGAATTCTTCTGAGTATGCAGGTACTTATAATACAAACTGGATTACACTGTGGCCTAATGAAAATATAAATAAATAAAGATCTCTAAAGGATTATAAATAAGAGTAATCACACAAGTACAGATGTCTTAGAGTGGTAATACTTGAAATGAGTTTTTTTTTCTTATTTAAGTTTATTTATTTTGAGAGAGAGAGCATGGGGGACAGGCAGAGAGTGAGGAAGAGAGAGAGAATTCCAAGCAGGCTTCGCGCTGTCAACGCAGAGTCCGACGCAGGAGTCAAACCCATGAACCTTAAGATCATGACCTGAACCAAAATCAAGAGTTGGACACTTAACCGACTAAGCCCTGCAGGCGCCCCTGAGATGAATTTTGAGTACAAACGTGGAAATTAGAGGCACTCCAGGCAAGGGCTTAATGTCACCTAAGAGAGAGAAAAAATCCAAAGATGTAAAGTCAAAAACTTTGGCAGAAATGGAGGGTGTTTCACCTATGATCACAGTGAGAGAGAGAATGGAAAAGTTCAATGTAGCTTTCAGATCACATCCCCTTGTGAGGGGGTTGTACTTAATTCTGTAGGAGGTAATGAATTTTGACGAGGGAGATGTGTCATCCAGCCTACTTTTGAGAAAAATTGATTCGGCTGTCATATATTAGATAAATAGAATGGAGGTGAGATCAGAGGGAGGGATAATAGTTAACAGCTCATTACCAAATGGCCTAAGTGAGAAATAGTGAAGGTTTGGACTAAGAGAGTGGAAAAGAACTGGAAAGGAGGAGGTGGGTATGAGAAACATTTTGTAAAGCAGAATCCACATGATTTAGCAACTGATGAAGGAGGAAAGGGAGGGGCCCATAATGACTGGTTTCCTGCTTGGATGATTAGGATAATGTGGTATCAGAATAGAAACAGGAAATTGGGCAGATGATATATTCTGGTCTTTAACTGAATGGATTTAAGATGCTAAAAGAATTTTGAGGATGACTTTTTCAAACCAGTATTTGAAAATCAGACTGGAAATTCCAGAAACAGTAAAAGAAAGAGAAAGAGATTTGGGAGTTTTAGTCTAAAACAATCATAGGATGGGGAGGGCACTTTGTAGCTCATTTAGTTTTATGCGCTCATTGTATGTTTCCTTGCCTGGTATCTGTCAAATGGTTGTCTAGCCTGTATTTGAACTTTAAGTCCATGACATCCTGAGGCAGGCTTTTCTGTTTGCATCGTTCACTTAGAAAGTTCTTCTTTATTCCGAGCTCACCAAAGTTCCTTCCTTTTGAGCCAAGTTCTGTATCTTGGGACCCTATCCTAGAGCAATTGTAGTTCTTCATTCTTACAAAAGCTCTTCTGATATTTTAAGAAAGTTGTAATGTCTTACTCTGCCAGTAATGCTGGGAGTGCAAACGGGACTCAGAGACGATGTAATATCTTTATGCTTCCTTTGGCTCAGATCCTTGCTAGAATTTTCCCAGATACAAATAAACACAGAAAACACAGGACAAAATTTGAAGGGGTTCTAAGTTCAGTAAATCCAACATGCAGAATTGAATTTAAAACCATCCTGACACAGAATCATTAGGGTCTCCCTGTGGACAGATGCCTGGGGACACATGTTTACCTCTGTCACCTCTCCCTCTTCTTATGCTCCTGTGTTCTTTTATGGGCTGAACATCTCTACTTCTCATAGTGATTCATTTGACATACATCCAGTCACATCACTGTCCTTTGGTCTAACACGTGGAGAAAAATGACACTAGCCCTTCCCTTGGTCTAAATATTGCGATGTTTTGTTTGTTTTGATAGCTAAAACCACTTTGTATACATCCCCATATGGCTCATAGTCACATGCTGCCACTGTTGTGGTAGCTGTTAATCTTTTGCAGCTGGCTGTGTAGCCAAGTCCAGGCTCTTCTCTTCATTGATGTTACATTTTGCCTTGTTATAGTTGACCGTTACTCTAATCTGCATGAACTTTTAGATCCCAAATTGATCCTGTTTATCAGTTTGTCTTCTATATTTCTATTCAAGACATTGTTCACAATGTAGAATGCTAAACAACTAGGGTAGAGTCCTTTGCCTAGCAGCGTTATTACAGCCTAATAGTAAGTCGTCAAAGATCTGGGAAGGAATTTGGAGGGGACTTCATGGAAATGGTATAGATGTAAAAAGGGCTTTTAAAATAAGATGACACTGATGTTTTAACCTGAATTTATTTACAGATATAGATACATATATAGGTATATAATAATGCTATTTTTAGTGTTATTTTTTTAGGGGCACCTAGCTGGCTCAGGGGATGGAGCATGCAACTCTTGATCTGGCGGTTGTGAGTTTGAACCCCATTTGGGTGTAGGGTGTAGAGTTTACTTAAAAAAAAAAGTAACACTGTTTTTGGTGAGGGTAGTTTGGGCTCTTCCAAATGTCCATTGACTGCTGAATGGATAAAGAAGATGTGGTATATATATGTGTATGTATGTATATGTATATGTATGTATGTATATGTATATGTAATATGTATGTATACACACACAATGGAATATTACTCCGCTATCAAAAAGAATGAAATCTTGCTATTTGCAATGACATGGATGTAGCTACAGTGTATTATGTTAAGCAAAATTAAGTCAAAGCAATACAAAACCATATGATTTCACTCATATGCTAAAAATTAGAAACAAAACAGATGAACATAGGGGAAGGACAAAAAGAATGCAAACCATATGAGATTCATTCATTCATTCATTCATTCATTCATATTTAGAGAGCAGAGGAAGGGCAGAGAGAGCAGGAGAGAGAAAATCCCAAGCAAGCTACTTGCCGTCAGCTTGCAGTCTGACAGTGCTTAAACTCATGAACCATCAGTTCATGACCAGAGCTGAAATCAAGAGTTGGATGCTTAACAGACTGAGCCACCCAGGCACCTCAAGAGATTCTTAACCATAGAGAACAAACTGAGAGTTGATGCAGGCAGGTGAGTGGGGGATGTGCTAAATGGGTGATGGGTATTAAGGAGGGTACTTGTGATGAGGACTGGGTATTGTATGTAAGTGATGAATCACTAAATTCTACTCCTGAAACCAATATTGCCCTATATGTTAACTAATTAGAGTTTAGATAAAAACTTGAGACAAACAAAAAGAACTTGGAGTCTTGAAGCAGCAGATCTGAGTTCAAATCCTATTCTATACAATGTATTTCTTCTGTCCAAATCCATTTCCTTAGGTATCAAGGAAGGATATTAATTTCTTCTTCCTAGGATATTGTGAGAGTTGAGGAGATAATGTATATAAAACAGTACCTTGTTTGGTACATAAGTGCTTGGTTATTATTTCTCTTTCAAAGTCTGATTACATAGTACAAAACATCACATTTTTACGCTCTTTTCATTCACTTTACTTTGAAAAAAAATATATAATTAAATACTTGGGAAGAAGTTTCTAACATACATGGCTGTAATTTGGAGTTTTCTTTTTTTCTCGAAAATGAATTTTGATTTTTCTGCCTTTTTCCTGTCCTTTATATAAGCAGCAAAACATTGATTTTAAGAGTGATCGAGGTCAAGGATGCAGTCTAGAAATCTGTGACCATGGTGTCTTTATATCTGTGCTGTTATGAAAGCAGATCTGCCATCATCTGCGACCCTCAAGATCCATCCTATTTATAATGAGTATTTCATTACCCATTTGTTCTGGCTCACTCTGAGTAAAGGATGTTTGGGAAATGGTAGGCACTTTCCTGTTTTAGTGCCTTCATCCCTACCACTGTATGCTTTAGTTCTGTTTTCTTGTCAGCTGTATTTAATGTGATACTAAGCATATCCCTTAAGGTTTTAATTTTTTAATTTTTTATTTAAATTGCAGGTAGTTAATATACAATATAATATTAGTTTCAGGGCTACAATACAGGGATTCAACACTTCCATACAACATCTGGTACTCATCACAAGTGCACTCCTTTTATTTTTCATTTTCTGAAGGTTCTGAGATTGCTTTATTTCTCTTTTTTTTTTTGAAGTCTGTTTATCTTGAGAGAAAGAGTGCGCACAAACGGGGGGGAGAGAGAGAGAAAGAGAGAGAGAATCCCAAGCAGGCTCTTTTTTTTTTTTTTTTTTTATTTATTTTTGAGACAGAGACAGACAGAGCATGAGTGGGGGAGGGGCAGAGAGAGAGGGAGACACAGAATCCGAAGCAGGCTCCAGGCTCCCAGCTGTTAGCACAGAGCCCGACACGGGGCTCGAACTCACAGACCATGAGATCATGACCTGAGCTGAAGTCGGACGCTCAACCGACTGAGCCACCCAGGCGCCCCCCAAGCAGGCTCTTAACTGTCGGTGTGGAGCACCACACAGGGCTCAATATCACAAACTGTGAGATCATGACCGGAGCTGAAACCAAGAGTCAGGCGCTCAACCAACTGAGACATCTAGGTGCCCCAGAATTGCTTTATTTCAAATTTGTTAGGTAATTTTTATGCACAGGTGTGGAAATATCTATAATACTTAATGCTTATTTTTTATTTCTTTGTTTTAAAAGTGATGGTTGATAAATCTAGGTCTGTATTTTCACTCTAGAGAGTAGAGAGAGCAAGCTGCTTTCTGTTCTTATGATTATTGCCCAAAGTCCCTTATTTCCTTCTGTGGTTAGTTGCTGTTTGTTTGTTTGTTTCAATGAGCTGATCATTTTCCTTGGAATATTAATTTTGAGGATTCTCTGAGTCTTAGGATGAAGGATAACTCTTCTAGAAAGGACTTCTATTTGCCTTGTCAAAGAGTGCCTAGGGTGTGATACTCTGGAGTCACTATAAATTAAATGAAATTCATGGCTTGAGGTTTTGGAGGGGGGAATAACTAATACTATAGTATAAATCTACCTTAGGTATGTGTAAGGATTTGAGGAAGGTCACTTTTTTTTTTTTTTATGTTTCATCATTTTCTTGAGGGTGGAACCCTTAGCTTTACTTGATGGGGGTTCTCTCCAATGTGGTATTTGAACCCCCGCTCACCACTGTGTTAGTCTTGCGCAACTATAAAACCTAGGCTGTGGCAACTGGGATCACTAGGTCCAATAAATGCCCTTAGGCAAATATCTTCATTGTTTCACTTAATTCTTCGAGTTTCTGTTTTAGTTAGATTCTGGCCTAGGGGAGGGGGAAAATACACAGTATTTTTATTTGTTTTTTTTGGTAAAGTTGGTCCAAATAACCTCGATTGCCATACTACTAGAAACAGAACTTCCCCATTGTTTCTTTTATAGGAGTTTTCTCAGCCAGATTTTCTATTTAACATTTAATATTTCTTCGACATAATTCTCACCCTCTGACCTTACTTCCTTGCTACTGGCAGCTTTATTTATAATCTCCATTTCACCTTTATTTTCTCCTTTGGATAATATATATCAACATCGAATACCTTGAAGTAGTTACTCTCATTGATGTGATACATATTTTACAAAAAAAAGAAATCTTTAAAAATCCTCTAGATGATTTGATTCTGTGTTTGAAGAATGGATTCATGACTTTGGAGAAAGAGTCAGGACTTGTCAAATGGGTGAAATAAAAACATGTAGTGAGAAATCCATGGAAAGAAAGAGAGCATTGTTGAGATGATTGACCAAACCATTTAGATTGTCAGAGAGTTAAACTAAGCTGGGAAGGGGTTATGGAATATGAGTTGATTAAAGGAGGTAAGAAATGAAGGAATGATGAAGGAACTGGAAGTACAAGAGCCATGTTAATCTTGAGGAATTCTATCCTGTATTCAGATTTTTAAAAAATCAATTGATGAACATTTGACTACGGACCATATGGATTAGGGCTGGTTCATAGTCTTCTCTTTTCTTAGAACTAATTATCAGATATTATCTATAACAAAAGATCTTTTGACCTCAAAAGAATATTCTTGATATATTCACTCATGAAAGCAATACCTAGAAACAACAGAAAATCAGAAAGTTATTATATGAGACGTCTGATTCTTGATGATTATTTTTTATCTGGAGATAATAGGGAGAATCAGAGAAAGTATAAATTTCACCATGTTGTTTTTATATCACATTTTCCCTGCTATTCTTTCTTACTTGGAACAATTTATGTACTACAATTGAAAGAGGGTATAATATGTGATTATATTTTGGATTCTAATATGTAATTGTGTGTGTGTGTGCGTGTGTGTGTGTGTGTTGGTATATATATATATACCTCTTTACCTCTGAATTTCTAAGTAGTTTTAAATGTTTAAAGGTGCTCGGCCACCATTAATCATATATTGAGCTACTCCTCTGCCTCTGGCATTATATTGTTTTGCATATATTTTCCCATTGAACGCTCAGAAAATTCTGTGAGGTAGAAATTATTATTTCTATCTTGTAGGTAAAACTGACTCTCAGAAAATTACTAAGACTTAACTTTATTGTTTACGAAGGTCTTTCACCTATATTTAAAGTATATTTTAACTAACTTTGATTGTCATATGAAGCCTAAGAGTTAGATCAGATTTAGAAAATCCTTACTAACCAATAGTAATTGTATCTAATAATACATATATCTTATGCCTAATGCCATGAGAGGGACCCAAGGGATGAGGCCAATGTGTGAAAAGTTCTTGGAGGAATGTAACAACTAGAATGTATAGACTAGATTATAACTGTATAGTTAGGTATAAATGGCATTCTGTGTTCCAACAATTTATTTAGTTTTGTCAGATACATTTTTAGAGATACTTTTTTTTTCATGGGTTCCAGTGATTACATCCAGGAAATATTTGTGGCATAAAGCTGTAACCCCAAAATATTAATGATCTCTCTTTTTTTGGGTGTCAGAAAAATCTAGTTTGTAAGTTTGGGTGTGATGATCAAAGTGAAAAGGAGTGTGTGAGATAAATTTATGCTACTTGGCTAGAATTATTTTTGCTTTGTTCATTTCAGATTCTGCTATAGGTAAGAAAGGATTGCATGGAGCCATAGAATCAGAGGGGGGAAAACATATCTATGATATGGTGAGCTATTAATAATTCCAAAATTAAAAAGCCATATTTAGTACAACTCTGGATTTTTAAAAAATATATATATGATAATAAGTTGAGTTTAAATAATGGACTCAAAGTCAGGCAGCTTATAAATGGTGGCAGTTGGATTTAAACCCCATCTATTTCCCCTTACCACCATGCTCTAAACCCTTCAACACTGCCAACAGGAGATAGGGGTTTCCAGGATTCAGAGTTGGATAAATTGACCAACTGTTTGTCTTGGGATCATGCTAAAACTGTAAGTTTTTATATTCACTTAAATGATTCTTAGCTATGTAAGTCTTAGGTCACAGATGAAGTAGATTATTCAGGAAATAATTACAGGAGTTAAAATTAAGATAATATCAAGCCCATATTAATTATAGCTCACACATTTCAGTCTTTTATATTTTTTCTTTTTGTGCATAAACACAGATTCAGTATTTTTAACTTTTTATATCTGTCAAATTAAATTTTGCAATGCTGATTTTCATATTACTGGGTTTATAGTATTTGGTCTAATTAAGGATTATTTTTATTTGAGTTTACCAGGAAAGCACTTAATCAAGTCCAAAAGCTTATCTGCTTTGTTTCCCATAACTTTTGACCATGACTAGCACATAGTAGTTTCTCAGTAAATATTTATCGAGTGAATGTGTGGGATAAGTATACATTTATTATTAATATTGGTTTGTGTATTAAACGTTTTTTCAGCTACTAGACCAAAGAGAAGTATTTCCTTTCTGAAGAAATGCTAGAAATGCTCAAATTCCAATACATCTTTTTAATACAGTATCTTCATAAAGCTTCTGAGTGTTTAAGGGTGTTAACGAATATATGTTTTTAATGCTTAATGGAAAGCCTATTAAATCTTAAGATTTTGATACATACTATCCCACATGATGCATTTTCCCAACTGATGATGACTAAAATAAATGAGTCACAAGATGAGAAAGTATACTGTCTCCTAAACCTAGCCAGCTACAACTGACCTCATCTTTAGAAGGTAACTCCTTGTTGACTGATTTCTGATGGCCTAAGATGGAATAACTGAATCTAGCTCTATGAGACCTTCATCCTCCAGAAGCTAGTTCAGCAGCATGTTCTTGTGTTCACAGCAGAGGTGTAAGAGAGGAAGAAGAGATGTGTAAGTACTGATTTAAGCCCCTGCTTCATGACTCATAACATCCCATTGGCCCAAGCAAGTCACATCATGGCCTGAGAGTGAAGGTTACATGCCAGAGGGTATGGATTTAAGCGGGACTGAAGAACTGGGACCATTAATACAACCAGTCTACTATATAAGCATAACTAATTGAATCTATTCTCATAAAGTATGTGTGGCATTTCCACTATAACCTTTTGAACCCTTAATTAAAACTGAATCTTAAAAGACAGACTACCTTATTATTTTTTTAATTTTTAAACTTTTTATTGTCCAATTGGTTTCCATATAACACCCAGTCCTCATCCCAACCTGCGCCCTGCTCGGTGCCCATCAACCACTCTCCCCCTTCCCATACTCCCTGTCAACCTTCGGTTTGTTCTTACTATTTAAGAGTCTCTTATGTTTTAAGACAGACTACCTTAAACACACACACGTGCACGTGTGCGCACATACACATACAACTTTGTTCATTTTCTGCTTACCTGATGCTTTTTGCTAATGCAATTCCTCAGCTAAAATATTTCTGTAGAGACTCGCAAAAGAATAGCGGGGTTTTATAGAAATATCACATAGTATGAACTTCGTGTTCAGTATACAAGACAGATACTATCCACATGGAATTTATCAAATAAAATTTGTGTGTGTGGACATTTTATTTACAAGCAACATTGTAAGGAAAGACTTATTTTAAAAATAAAAATGAGCTGATCGTTCTACAAACATCCCAGTTGCCTATTATAATGAAATTTTGTGTTAAGTGTCATTCTTAAAGCAAGGAGATGGCATTTGCATATCAGTTTAATTGCTTTGGATTAAACACTGAAAGATGAGAGCCAAGAGAGCTTATTAAGCTGAAATGAGGGCAAGTGATAAAAAAAGTGATATTATGTCAACACTACATCTGGATATCTGTTGCTATTTCCATTTAAATCCTAAATTGCAATGTTTCTTAAAATTATCGCTGAACACCAGTCTTGAAATATAATAAAAAATTAAATGGTTAATGCATAAATTGTGCTTGATAAATACAGTTTGATTTGAAAGTCAATCTAGAGTTTTCTCTACTTTGTTAATATTTATTCGTTCTTAATGTACTAGACTTAGACTGTATGCTTTTGAAAGGCATTATGTCTTATTTAACTGCTGTGTCTTTAGGGCTTTGACTTAGTCTGTCCTGTAATAGGTGCTCAATAAATATGTGTGAATGAATGAATGAATGCAAGGTTTGTCCACCCCTTCACAGTCACTGTTAAGCCTTTTAGATAAATGCTTGGATACTGCTGGTTGTGATTGGTCTTTTCCCTCTTTGCCTCAGGGAATCATCAGTCATTAAATATGTAAAGTCTGCAGCCACCTACTCAGGCTATGTGGAGTGGGGAACTCGGGCGGCTTTCTGATGGGATGCTTGATTTGGAGCTTATATTAGAAACTACCATTTGTTTGCTGTGTCCACAGCATCAGAAACGTGATATCACACCATTTTTATAATTGAACGATAACGCCTAACTCTTATTTGCCTTAGAGAATGAGCACCACTCCCACATGTCTCTTTTAGTCATCATTGTTATTTCATGTTTGCCAGACTGCCTAATTTGTTACATCATTCCCTTTAAATTTGGTGAGACTAACCCCTCCATTTCAGTTATTCTGGGGAATGTATTTTGGGGAATGTCTAAACAGCTTCCAAATCTACTATCTTCTTTAATCCTTATAACAGCTGTGTAAAAAAGTTCCCATTAAATATCTCCGTTTTGCAGATGAAGAAATGGAGGCCCAGAGAGGTTAAGTGACTTTGTGGCCCTACAAACAGCAAGGGGCAGAGCTGAGTTTTAAAATTAGACAGTGTGGCCCCAGAGGGTTGTTTTCTTAACCACTGTGCTATAAGTGCATAGGTGAAGGCTTCCCTGAGGCCTCTGAAAATGAAGGATTTTGTATGCCACATCTGTTCGGTGGTGGTTGTTTTAAATTCTTAATTGTGGTAAAAAACAACTCAAAACATAAAATTTACCACCTGAACCATTGTTAAGTATACAGTTCACTAGTATTGGATGTGTTCACACCGTTGTACATCAAATCTCTGGAACTTTTGCATCTTGCAAAACTCAGAACTTTCTCCTTGCCCAGTAATTCCCCATTTTCTAACACACCTGCTTTTAATTCCTGTCATCCCAAACACCCGCCCCCCCCGGCATTCTAATAAAACTCCATCAGATTACTATCACATGATATAATAACAGCTGAACAGGGAAAGGAAAACATTGTTTTATTTGCATAAATAACTCTATGCCCAGAATTCAAAACGTTTAAGAAATACAAATATACAAGAAATGGGGTGAGTTGAAATAAAAAAAGAGATTTGTACTGATTTGTCTTCTTCTTGTTCTTCAGTTTGGCCTTAGAATTTTGCAAAAGAAGACTTTTCTGTTATAGTTCATCAGAATCACCTATAACTGAATCATAACTTTAGGAATATTTTCTTGGTTCAAAATCAAGAAAACAAAAAAGCTGTATTTAATTTTCTTGTTTCTTATATATAAATATCATTTTAACCTCTGCTTAAAGAGAAATTACCTTTAAATACTGAAAAAGTACTATTATTATATATAATATATTTTTTATAATAATAATTGCCATTTAGTACTCTTTGATGTTTTAAAAAGACAGTTGTGATATTCAACATAGAGAATACAAGTATTACATATGTTTACAATTTTATATATAGCAAATTTTTAATCAATTCAATAAAAATACTAATGCTGTAAAATGCATGCAACCTTTTACAATCTATGTTTGAAAAATAAACAAAAATCTGAACAGAATACTTATATCATTGTACATTTTCAATTCTTATTTTTCTTTATATTTACTACCATATTTGATCCACAAATGATCTTGTGCAGTAGTTTGAAGGGGGCTGTCATAAGGGATGATATAGAGATAGACTCAGACTCCAGAGAGACACTGCTTAGGCTTCGCATTACAGGATGAGCACAGAATGGAAAGGAGTTCCTGGCTCAGGGTCTCCACCACAACATGGAAGTGAGGAAGAACTCGCATATCAGGAGCATCTGTACTTTAAGTTCAGAGGAAGCCACAGATGTGACTGGGGAATTGGGAGGAAATGGGGAGGAGAGGCCAAGTCCAGGTCAAAAAAGACCTTATATAGCCAAACAAAATAGTTTGAATTTGATGCCACATCGTATGCATGTGCACTGAAGGGTATTCTGCAGTGCACTGGACACATGTTAAAATGTCACAGATGAAATATTTTATCATAAATCTATTTGCTGGTGTCAGGACTTATTCTGTCTCCAACCTTTTCATATTGTTACCTTATGTGGGGTGGTTGGTCGTTCAGCTGTTAAGAAGGAAGTCTGAGGATTTCTCTAAGAATCCCTCAAAACCCACAAGTTGGAGTAGAAGTAGTTAGGGACAAGGGTATACAGAGAGATTTTCTGTTTCTTAAAGTATTTAGAACAACTTGGAAATTAATTCAATTACTTTGTGAATTATTCTAACACCAAACCAAAAAGGGACTGGTAGGCTCAGGGAAATGATGAATGCCATCATATTTGGACATGTTAAATGACACACATTTACCATTTGTCCAAGGGGATGTCCCAAAATAGCAAATATTACAATACAATAAAGTCTTTTAACAAAAATAACTATTTAACAACTATATTTTTATGATTTTAATAGCTCATTTTTTCAAGCAATCTTCAATTCCAAAAACTGAGGAAAATGACATTTTGAGTGATAGAAATGTTTACAGCTACATGTAAGTTATTTTATTTTTTAAGTTTATTTGAGAAAGAAGGGGGGGGAGAGAGAGGAGGGGGGAGAGGCAGAGAGAGAGGAAGAAAGAGAATTCCAAGCAGTCTGCACTGTTAGCACGAAGCCCAACAGGGGGCTCAGTCTCGTGGACCATGAGATCTTGACCTGAGCTGAAATCAAGAGTCAGATGCGTAACAGACTGAGCCACCCAGGCGCCCCTACATATAAGTATTTTAATGTATTATCCACATTTATGAATTCACAAATTTGGGAGCAAGGGGATTTTAATGTAGTCATTTACCTTCTTGCCTTACAATGTTACCCTAAAATATATTGTTTAGGAGCTGCAGAGATCATTTTAATTAGCAGCTATATTTAAAGATATTTTCATATCACAGTTATTTATTCTTTTCCCTATACTTACCTGTTATAATTTGTTTCATCAATTTATCTAAACTTATCATTTTTCATTCACGTTTCCATTATAAGTCAAGAAACTTTTATTTTTTCTCTCTAGTGGTTATTGTCTAATGGGGACAAAATAATTGAGACAAACTAGAGGAGGAAGATGGAATAGAGGAGCAAGAGACAGACAGCAGGTGCATTTGTATATTATGAATTATTTGCAAAATAAGAAGCACCACATGAATAATGCACTTGAAGAATATTGTCTGGCAAATGATACCGAGTCATATATCCCAATCATCACTCAATTACTGAAGAATGAATTACAAGTGCCTAATGCATCCAGTTTTATCAGAGAGAGAATTCACCATGTGGGGCATCTAGGTAGAGTAAAAGGGTTACTGTTTATTTAATAGAGGATTAAAATCTCTGTATCTGTATCTATATGTCTGTAACTGTACCTATATCTATATAACTTGAAAACCTAAGAGAGGGGTGTGTGTGTGCGCATATGTGTGTGTGTACATTTAAAAGTCTAAGGTGTTTCTTTTTGAGGAATTAAGTTCCTACAGCATATTTGCTATTGATTCCAAGGTCGGCTTTCATGTAAAGCAACAAAACTACTGTTTACACTAATATTATTACTATAGTTTATTTTCAGCTTAGGTACTTATGTTTCTTTCTTTCAAATATTTAATATTTGTATTAAAATAAATTTAAATTTCAATATTTAATATATCTTACATTACCTCGACAGTAAACTTAATAAGTGAATATTCTTTTTCACACTTTACAGATAAGGAACTGGAGACTCACTTAAGTTAAGAAACAGGTTTAAGGTTAGTTAATTGCAGAGCTGGGATACTGACCTCATGGTGGCTAATATCATAGTCCATCCATTTTTTTTTTCATTAAATCACTCCCCTGTTTTTATTTAAAAAGCATAGGGTTGTGCTTCTGTATGGTTTGTATACCTAGCAGTATAAAATACTGAGACATCAAAGACAAAGAAGAAGTAAAACCTCAGAAACCCTTTGCTTCAGTATTGTTTTGTTTTGTTTTGTTTAAAAGAGAGAGAGAGAGAGAGAAAAGTAATGCAAGATTTAGGATTTTGGAGTGGTTGGTGTGCCTTTGTTCATTTTACCTTTTGATTGGTTTGCTGTCTGCTCACTAGATGGATGTGGCTGAGCTGTCTGGGTGGCTACTGTTGTCACAGCCACTGGGTGCTGCAGGATTCTCAACTGTACCTGCTGCTGTGGCTGCAGCTGTGAGGCAGGGGACGGCTGCAGTGTGGGCTGAGGGTCACTCTGCCCGGGTCTTCTCTGGCTTTCCACACAGCCACGTGGAGACAACACAGCTGCCTGGGGCTGCAACAAACTTCCTGCTCCGGCGAAGTTAAGGACAATGGCTTGCTGAGCAGATGAGGCCGTACTCTGACTGGTTGACTCTTGTGCACTTGAACCCTGTGATACTGGCTCCTGAGGATGAGAAGCTGTGGGCTGTAGACTGGAAACTGTGGGTTGTTGAAGTTGTTGTTGTGGAATCAACGGATAGAGGCACTGCTGCTGAGGCTGTTGCTGGGTTTTGAAAAGGAGTGAACCTTGTGGAAGCTGGAGCACAGTTACTGGGCTGATACTTGGGGTATCATTTAAGAAAAACTGAACACCTACTTGAGAAGGAGCCTGCAGTACAGCAGGCACTGCATTTGGTGGCCAAGATCCTGAGGGCAGGTTGATTCCTGCAGAGCTGTGGCCCCAGCGGTAGAGCCCTGGCTGGGGCTGGAACCACTTGCCACAGCCTGGGCTCCACAAACAGGGCCCACCACTTTGATGACATCGGGGCCACCAGAACTGGCTGTGACCTGGGGGGCCTGGGTGTTTTGTGATGAGCTGGTGGTAGTTATGGTGGGTTTAGGAAGTAAACTAACTGGAGTCACTTCCCCGGAAGATTTCTGGGACTTGGCCGTGACATGGGTGGCCAAGGTTCTCTGTGATGAGCTGGTAGTGGACAAAGTAGCTGTAGGAGAGGTATTAACTCGATTAACTTCCACAGAGGGTTTCTGGGAGCTGGCCATGACCTTAGTGTCCAGGGTATTTTGTGATGAGCTGGCAGTGGACAAAGTGGTTGCAGGAAGCACGTTAGCTCGAGTCACTTGCACAGAGGATTTCTGGGAATTGGCCATGAGCTGGGTAGCCAGGGTGTTTTGTGATGAGATGGTTGTGGACAGGGCAGCTGTTGGAAGCATGCTAATTAGATTCACTTCCATAGAGGATTTCTGGGAGCTGGCCATGGCCTGTGTGGCTAGGATTCTTTGTGATAAACTGGTAGTGGACAAAGTGACTGCAGGAAGCATGTTAATACGAATCACTTCTGCAGAGTTTTTCTGGAAACTGACTTTGATTGGGGCACTCAGAGTTCTTTGTAATGAGCTGGTGGTAGTCAGGGTGGCTTCGGGAAGCTTGCTAAGTTGTTTCTCTTCCTCAGAGGGTTTCTGGGAATTTGCTATGACCTGGGTGGCCAGAGTTCTTTCTAGTGAGCTGGTGGTGGACAGAGTGGTCCCAGGAAATGTGCTAATTGGATTCACTTCCACGGAGGATTTCTGGGATAGACTTGGTGGCTTAGAATCTGGAACAGGAGGTATAGATTTAAGAAAGCTGCTTCCCTGCCATGGTGTAAATCTCTTACCTGACCAACTCTTTCCTGAGCTTGAGGGAAATTTGATGGATGGATATGGATGGCTGACTCCCTTCCCCAGGACTGAAGGCTGAACAAACACGATCTCAGGCTGTGCTGTTTCTTTCCCTGGAGGCAGCTGGCCAAGGCTGGCTGAGCCACTGGAGCAGTGTGACACGGTGACAGGACATTTGGCCTTCTGCTGGACCAAGACCTCTGACTGAATGACTTCCCTCCCAGCATCAGGCTTTGACCCAGGCTGAACACTATTTGAATGGTCACCTGTGGAGGAGTGTGGAGGAGATGCCTGTCTTTCATATCTGATTTTTTTATGTACTGTTCTTTTACCAGAGATAAATGGATCAATAAGTGACTGCATGAAGGCAGGCTTTGTTGTCTGAGACTCGTTGCCACCTTCATATCCAAATTCAAAATCGTCTTTTGCCTCGTGGGTTGGCCAGACTCTTGGTTGTGAGTCATCGTAGTTGACAATCTTCTCCCATTTAGCATATTTCTGCACATCCACTTCAGAAGGTACAGCCAAGTCACAGGGTCTCTGTTTCCATGTATCTACATACTTCCCTGCTTTAGAAATTACAAAGTCACAGTTCTCACTTGTTTCAGTTTCTTTGCTTTTTTTGTAAGAAGTCAGTACTCTCAGCTCAGGAGGAGGTGGACGCTGAGACAGCTCCTGCTGCCGGCTCAGGGAGGGTGCAGAATACCTCCGGAAGCTCCTTTTCATTGGGCGCGTGTTCATCTTCTGCTTGTTATAGAGCAGCCTGTTTGCAGTGCAGGCTACCGATACAGAAGGATCGAGACACAGCGGTTCCGCTGTCGCTAAGATCAGCTGGCTCTCCAGCAAAAGTCTGTCTTCCTCCGTCCAGGTCTGGTTATCGCTGGTCATGGAATGCACGTCGCAGGCTAACGTCTGCATCGTAGGCCGCAGGAGAATATGCCTGCTCTCGTAGCTGGGAGGGTCCCGACTGCACTGCCTGTAGTCCCGTACTTGGGCTATGACGCACCCGGAGTGAAAAAAATTAACCTGGCATTTTTCCAGGAGATCCACCAGAGCAGGAGGCAATTCTTCAGCATCCAGGTATTCAAGGAACGCCCCTTCTTCATAAGGCAGGCGAATGGTCTCCGCAGAGGATCCCTCTTCGCCCTGGAGCATCAGCGAATAGCCCTCCTTTCCTGGGTACAGGTTGACCACTAAACACGGCAAGGACTCTCTCCTAACGAGCTTCTCTAACAAGTTCACGTTGCTTCTTAATTCCTCCGCAGCCTCGGGCTCTTTCCCGCACTCTTCCACATAGAGGTCATAAAGTTTTTCATGCAGAGATGCTTTCCCCCTCGATGAGCCTTTTCTTTTAGGTGGCCTCTGCTGGGCACTTGCAATGACATACTCCGCCCGGTCCAACGCTCGTTCTAAAGACCGCTGCATCATGAGGCAAAAGGGGCCCTAAAGAGAAGGGCAAGTGCAAGTTCCCTGAAGAGCTGGAACAAAATAGTGTCTTTAATATAAATGTGTAGTTCAGCAAAATGTCCCAACTCCACAGTGGAGCCACCAGCTTAATTTCAAAATTGATACCAACAAACTCACTAGCAAAAAAACAAATCACAGAATTCTTGGAAGTCTCCGAAAATACCTTTATCTGTACAGGCTGTAGCCTCCGTACCGAGCCTTTAGTCCTTGCCCTTGGTTAGACCGAAGTCGACGCGGAGGGGTCAAGCTACATAGCCTTCTCTGCACTTGCGCGCCGCCTTACGCCACACCTTCCACGCAAGCGTCCTACCTCACTGACGGTGAGGCGTTCAGTGGTTTGTACTTCCTGTTGTTCCTGCACTTCCTGTTGTGGTGCTTACGCTTCCTATTGGCAAGTAGGGCCAGGAGGCCATGTCTAGGCGATGCAGTTTTACAGGATAATAACGAAAACCATTTGTAGGAACTGATTTGGTGTCGTCCTTTTCCCCATTTTCTTCTCACAAAACCAAGAACAAAGAAAAATTACAAATATAACTGTCCTATGTGCCCTCCTTTTCCCCATAAAAAAATGTATGTATGTTCCACCAGCAGCTACTTTTGAGAGTGAATTACAAGGGAAGTCATATGCTGTGTTTGAAACAGTAGGACCACTAGCAAGTGTCTTTCCATGTAGGAGTTGACAGTTTGCTTGATGAGGCATACTAGTAATCAGATAAATAGAATACACCACAATTTACGGACTTGTGGGCACGTGATAAAGGAGAGGAAGTGGTAAACACGGAGAAGTAAGAAAAACTATTTCCAATGCAAATGATGGTTGAGCTTTCTTAAAGGGTGAATAGCAGTTATCAGACAAAAGGTTTCAAGTCATGGCAATTCTGGAGTTAGGAGCGAAATCATATTGGAGCTATGGATGAGGATGTTGTCAAAATCTGTTTGAAATTATTTTTCAGAGAGTTCCCACCAGGAGTCAGGCATATTTCAAAGTTATTCAAAATATAATTTATCTAATAATGCTCCAAGAAGTTTAGAAGGCAGACATTCTTTTTTTCAAATGAAGAACCTGATATTCAGCCAATGTAAGTAATAGGCTGAAGGTTGTTAAATGATAAGCAGTTGAGGCAGGGAACAAATCCAAATCTCTGACTGCAAAGTCTAGCCTCTTTCGACTTCTCTATGAAACTACCCCTAAAAACAGAGAAGCATTTGGCAACATTGACAGAGAACTTGGTGGTAGATGACCAATAGGACCTCATCTTAAGATGACATGGAAATTTTGTGGTTCTCTTTTCACTAATGTAAAACATTATATTACTTGTTTTTATGCAAACTTGATGATTCATGAAGATGTCCCTTTAAAACCAGTCATGGATGAATAAATACCCAAGAATAATGAAGAAGTTGTTTGGCAGATGGGTCTGGGGATGGGTGAAACAGGTGATGGGAATTAAAGAGTACACTTACCATGATGAGCACTGACTAATGTATAGAATCATTAAACTGTTATATTGTATACCTGAAAGTGATATAACACTGTGTTAACTATACTGGAATTAAAATAAAAACTTAATTAAAAATAAGTAATGGCAAGAGATTGCCATACCAGATATTATATCAAATTAAACAGTGTTTACTGGTGTATAAATTTCAAGGGAGATAAGATGAATAGTTGGATATCTAAGAAATAATTCCCAAGATATACAGAAGTTTGTCATACAATAAGAGTGGCGTCACATGTCAGTGGAGAAAAGATAAAGTTTTCACTTGGTGTTGTTTGTTAAAAAGGAACCTGTTCGGGAAAAAAAAATAAGATTTTTTCTGTCTTACCATTTTTGTAAAAATAAATCAATCAATGATGACATTATGAAAGTATTAGAAGAAAATACTGAAAAAAATTAAAATATATATAATTACAGCATAGAAAAAGTCTTTCTAAAAGTTACAAAATCCAGAATTTATAAAATGATTGATATAATTATTACAAAGAAATACTAGCCAATCTTCATGTCAATCAAAATTAAATTAATGACAAATAGCAAACTGACCAAAGATATTTGCACTAGAAATCAGAAAATGAATATCCTTAATATAAAAAGATCCTAGAGCTTTGCCATTCTATTTTTTATTCTTTGTTCTTTTTTCTTGTTGTTCCCATGAGGTATCTTTATACTGATACCTTTATGTAATAACCTTAGTCCTCTTTTATATTACTTCGATTTATACTGTTACATCAGCTTTAAATATTTTAATTCTCACCCATATGATAATGAATCAGGTTACTCTGTACTCCTTTCTCCCTTCTCATTGCCCTTTTTAGGTGTGTTATTTCTACTTCATCAGAGAGAATAGCATTTCCGTGTTATTCTTACAACCATAATACTTAATACTGCCTTTATTTTAGTACCAGATCTTCAGTTAAGTATGCTTGATACCAAAATTTCTCCAAATCCTTCTCTGTCCTTACATTGTAACATTTTCATTCTCTATTTGTAGGAAGCATATATATGTACAATATTTCCTGAAATTCTTTTTTTTAATGTTTAAAACCTTGCTGGTAATAAAATCTTCACTCATACTCTGTCCTTTCCTTTAGATTCTTGAAAATGTTACTCTGCTATAAAGAAGATATGGTATATATATAAGTACAAAGGACTATTATTCAGCCATAAAAAATAATGAAATATTGCCAAGTGCAAAGACATGGAAGTAGATATGTGTTTTCTCTTTTTCTGTAAGTGACTTGGCCTTTTTTCTGAAGGTTCAGAGGATATTATTTTTATTTTGTTTTATTTTGTTGCTATTTTTTTTTAATTTACAGGATAGTTAACATACAGTGTTGTTATTTTCAGCTGCACAATTTGCCAATTCAACAATTCCATACATCATCCTGTGCTCATCATGACAAGTGCACTCCTTAATCCCCATCTTCTCTTTCACCCATCCCCCCCCATCTCCCCTCTGGTAACCATTAGTTTGTTCTCATTAGAGAAAAAAATAATTGTTTCTTGGCTTATCTCTCTCTTTTTCTTTCCCTTGCTCTTTTTTTTATTTCCTAACTTCTACATATGAGTAAAATCATACGATATTTGTCTTTCTCTGATTTATTTCCACGTAGAATTGTACTCTCAGTAGGAGAATATTGATAACACTAGTAACAACATTTTCTGAGAAATAATGGAGAGAATATTCAGACCATAGTATAGAAAGGGATGATCCTGTGTTGAGAAAATTAGAATAGTTTACAATACCACTGAAAGATTTGTATTAGTGAATGGAAAGAGCTTAGTTACAAGTACACAGAATACTCAAACACGCACACAAACAAAGACTTCCTCTCTGTAAAATTTCTCAACAACACTCTAAATGGATCAGGTAAATGTAAACATGCACAATGATAGTATCAATAATGTCATTTTGGAATTTCAGGGAAGGATGTAAACCTTCATGAAGACTGTTACTTGACAAACGAAACTAACATACCCAAAGCCACAATTCAAATTAATGACTCTTTCATGTTATGTGCTTTATACATTATAGACTTAATATGTGGTAAATAAAGACATCAGTAACTACAAAGTCAAATTAGGCAGCAGTACTTTGTACAGTTTATATTCCAAATAAATCCATATTAGTAAGGGAAACCAGAAGCCAGAAGCAATGTAATACCCTTTTCAAATTAGCCACCAAGGTAGTCAATTGCAATTGTGTTTAATAGACTAGTGAACAGAGGGTTTTGAGAGTGGGAATGATTGCAGTGCTGTTGTATAAATTGTGGCTTCGAGAAAACACTCAAATAAAAGATATCCAGTTCATCATTATGATATTCTTCATGTGTGTATGAAGAAGAATGTGGGAAGGCCCTGCATTCTGATAAGACTGAGTCTAATGGGATTGAACTCCTCCATTCCATAAGCGTTTTCCTTCTGTGGCTATTATCATAATGGACTTTTTAAGTAAGAAGCAGATATTATAATTGGAATTCATGCATACAATAAAGCCATTTTCAATTCTTTGTGACAGTCATTTCATATGAGAAGAACATGAGAAATAATCTTACAGTATTGACAGAAAAGTAGGTTTGACAACTGACTGTTGCAAAGTCTACTGTGTAATTATTCCACCTATCCTCTGGCTAAGGATAAGTGTTTTGCATGTGACCCATGCTTCTGAAAATACTGAATTTCAAAATGAATGTTCCATGAACACAGCTGTTGACAACTGCAAGTATTTAACCACCCAGTTCTAGAATCCCATTGGTGATTCTTCCATCTAAAACCAAGAAAAGAGCATAGCTAATAATGGGCAAAACCTCCTTCGTGCCATTTTATTAATTTATTTTTCTCCTTGCTGCTGCATCTAGAGATATCTTCCACTTTATGCCTCATGTCAACTGCAGCTCCTCTGGCAATAGGATGAGACCAGTTTCGCTGAATTTCAAATGTACGGGACTTCGGTCCCAGAAAGGACGTTCTATTTATATTGAATTTTTCTATAAAAATGAGTAGTTGGATCTGAAGAACAGAAATGGAAGAAGACACTATTCACAGTAGGATAAGGAGATTAAATATAAAGGGATATCTGATTCATCCCTTATGAGGTGCTGCTGAAAAGGAGATTAAGCTTTTAAAAAGCAGTGACTTTGGTATAAATTCCATATTTAGCAGTGGTGGAGTATTATGAATAATGAAGGGTATGTGAAACAATACTGGGTGTAAGTGAGAGGTTCAAGAGATATAGTGAGGTTGACAGTCATCTAAGGGATGAAGCTATCACTGCACATCATAGTAACAGTGGTGATACATGTTAAGTAGCTGTTCGTCCGTTACAACGTATGTTTACATTAGGATGCTATTCGCTTCTCACAACAAGTCTAGGAAATTAAGTATCTTTATAATTTTGTGATCAGGTAACTGAAGTTCAGAGAAGACTAGTTGCTTGTCTATGATCACACAGCATGTTAGTAGGTTCTTCTGCTCATGCAAGCCTCCTCTTCTTGTTTTGTTTTGTTTTGTTTTGTTTTGTTTTGTTTTGTTTTATCATATTTGGGTATTATTAGACCCACTTGTGTTTTGTTCTTAGCACTTTTAATCATATCTCTAATATGACTGATTGGCATTATATTCTGGCAGTCAGAGTATAGAGAATTTTCTTCCTACATTTTCAACAAACATTTTTTTTAAATTTTATAATAGTTTATTTTCAAATTGGTTTGCATATAACACCCAGTGTTCATCCCAACATGTGCCCTTTTTAATGCCCATCACCCCCTCTCCCCCCTCCCTCATCCCCCTCACCCTCAGTTTTTTCTTAGTCTCTGAGAGTCTCTTATGTTTTATCTCCCTCCCTCTCTGTGTCTTTTTTTCCTTTCCCCTCTTCCCCTCCCCCTGGTTTTTGCTTAGTCTCACAAAGTCCACCTATTCGTGGAAACATATGGTATCTGTCTTTTTCTGACTGACTTATTTCACTTAACATAATACCCTCCAGTTCCATCCATGTTGCTACACATGGCCAGATTTCATCAACAAACATTTTTAACACAATTGTCACATTGTAAGCATATTTATATTTATAAAAAAATAAAAATCAGTAGACTTCTTTCTAAAAATGTCCTATTTTTCCCAAAGAAAGTTATTAGATTGCTGGCATTTAAACCATTTTTTTCTTTGAGTGAATTGTAGATGATTCAGATTAATGGCTCTTCTTTCTAGTCAGAAAAACTAAAAACTATTGATTGGAATTGATACTAAAATTTCATAAAAAGTATTGAAAAGAAACCAACTGTAAAATTTGCATGTCATATAGAATAAAAACGTCTCTCCCCAAAAATGTTTGATTCTGCCTTTAAATTAAACTAACTCGCGGTTTAATTCTGCTCTTTTTTTGGTTTAGAATGTCAATAAAAGACTTTCCTCATAGATAAGAAATGCATAAGTACCTTAATTTATAAATGTGCCATGTTTATACAGCGTTATTCGTACTGTTTGCAAATACATAACTATATAATTTGTTTACCTCTTTCTTTTACCTCATGAAAGACTTCTAGAAATTTATGTATAATGTCAATTAAACATTCAGATATTTCTTGCCTAAACTACTGTAGTGGCCAGGATCTAGTTGGTTAAAGCAAATGCGTTCCAAGTAGTTCAATAGGGGAAATTTAATATGCAGAAGTGGGTTATAAATGGGGAAGAAGAGCTGAAATGGCATAGCATGAGGCATTCCGGGAGTTAGCAGCAGCAAGAAGCCACAGCCACCCCTCTGTCTGGAGGGAAGAGAGAGGAAGGAGGTAGTATAACCAATTCCAGAACCGGAAATGCCAGATCCTCTCTTGGAAGAATTCAACCTTGAAGTCGGCCAGTAGGAGAGCCTGGTAAATGGAGCACAAATTTATGCAATAAAGTAGTGAACAAGGCTGATGAAACTCCCACTCTCATGGTACTTACCCTGTATAGAAGATAAAATATATACCTATAAACAGAAATAAAATCAAGGAAATATCAATTAGTGATCATTGATAGGATAAATATAAAACAGAGTGATACAGTAAGGACTTTGAAACCTTTATTGTTCTCATGGAGTTTTTGGTGTTATTTTGATTTTTAAACCTTGTATTGAAATGTCATTTGTCTTAATTATTGATTTTTTCGGTACCCCCTCACTGTCCTCATGCTAGTTTTGTTGGGGAGACTCTAATGTATGAAAGAATTCTAGCTGTTTTGCTTGAGCAGCTCGGTTAATGGTGTGGCTATTAGTGAGATATGGGAGGCCAGGGGAAGAGCAGCTTTGAGAGTAAAAGTAGAGATTTATTTGTGGGGCACATTGGGTCTGAGGTAGCTTTTTAGATTTTAAATAGGTATGATAAATAGGCAACTGGATATATAAATCTCGAGTTCAAAGAGAAGTCAGGGCTGCAGAGACAAACACAGGAGACAAAAACACAACTGATATTTCAAATAGGAAGGTTAAGTGTGATTACATAGAAGAAGATGAGATGATAGAATGTGTAAAAGTTTTTTAAAAAACAATGCCTTTATTGAGATATCATTCACATGCCACATAATTCATGCATTTAAAATGTATAACTTGGGGCGCCTGGGTGGCTCAGTCGGATAAGCAGCCGACTTCGGCTCAGGTCATGATCTCACGTTCTGTGAGTTCGAGCCCCACGTCGGGTTCTGTGCTGATGTTTCAGAGCCTGGAGCCTGCTTCAGATTCTGTATCTCCCTCTCTCTCTGCCCTTCCCTTGCTCACCCTCTGTCTCTATGTCTCTCAAAAATAAAATAAAAACGCTAAAAAAAATTAAAATGTATAACTTAATGTTTTTTTGATTGTGCTATTTCATCCGTTTTTGATCATGCATGTTAGTGGCATTATGTACATTCACAATGTGGTATAACCATCACCACTATTCATTTCTGGAAATTTTGTATCATTCCAAACAAATTCAGTACCTTTCTTTCCCTCAGATCAGGTGACTTCTATTTTACTTTTGTCTGTTAGAATTTGCCTATTCTAGGTATCTAAGTGGAATTATATAATGTTTGTCCGTTTTGTGTGTGACTTATTTCACTAAGGCTCATCCATGTTGCATCAGGTATCAGAATGTCATTCTTTTTAAGGACCAAATGCTACTCTGCTCTGTTTATATACCACATTTTGTTTACCCATTCACGTTTGGATGAACATTTGAGTTGTTTCTGTGTTTTGGCACTGTGAATAATGCTACTGTGAACTTTGATACACAAGTATCTGTTTAAGTCTCTGCTTTCAGTTCTTTTAGGTATATTGCTAGAAGTGGAACTGCTAGATCACTTGCTAACTCTGTTTAACTTTTTGAGGAACTGCCAAACTGTTTTTCCATAGCAGCTGCACCATTTTATATTCCCACTAGCAGTGTACGAGGGTTCCATTTTTTCCCACATCTTTGCCAAACCTCGTTTTCCATTTTTTTTATAAAAGCCATTCTAGTGTCTGTGCAGTGGTATTGTATAATGCTTTTTGTATGGTATTGCTCCCTCCATTTGCTCTCAGTAAAATATAAACTCCATAACAGCAAGTACTTTGGTCTTTCACTGCTTTATCCCCAGCTGTGCCAGGCACAGTCTTTACTCAGCAAATATGTATTGACTAAATGAATGAAGTTTAAATTAAGCTCAGTAAGTGATAGTTAATTGACTAATTTAATAAACAATGTTATACATTCATTCCTGTATCATGTTGAGTATTCTCTGTTGGGTGGAATGGTTTTATTTTGTTTTTATCAAATGGCATGTCTTTGCTCTGCAAGGGGTCAAAGGAAATCTACTGAATTTATGCAGAAAGAAACTATCTCAAATCATTCCAGGAGAATAATTGGTGAAAGAGTTCTAAAAGTGAAATTAGAGCATTGTGGAAAAACCAAGCATGATCTCACGTGTTACCTTCAAATTTGAGCACCAAGCTAGTGGTATGAACATACTGAGTCAGGGGTGGTAGCCTCAACCTCTTTTTCAGGGAGCATTCTTGACTTCCATGTACTTTTCCTCCAAAACTCTCTTGGGCGAGGAATAGTTTTCCTGGATACAAGCATGCTATTTTGTCTCCTTTGTGTCTGCAGAAATCGGGCTAGTTTCTAAATATGCTAAGTTCCAAGAGATCAGTCTTTACATGAAACTCTGATCTTTAAAATGACAGCAGTCTCTAGACTCCGGAAATATGCACCCCTATCAATTTTATGGAATAGATTCAGTTTTTGTCTTATACCTGTAATTAGAAATATGATATAAATGTCCTTAATAATTATTTACCCTCTTCACAGTTAATTTTATTTATCGTTCTTTTTTTCTTGTGAAGTTAAAGAAGGCAAAGTTATTATCAGGAAATATTGACCTGCAAAGTAAAGCTGAACAAAGCATATGGCGTTATGACATTTAGAAAATATTTAAAGAAGTTTTAGCAGAAAAAAAAACCCACTCATTATGGGGGCTGTTTCCTGACATAGTCCATATTTGGTTTCTATACAGTAGGGAGGAAAAAGCATGTTTTTATATGTTTAAATGTTATTAATCTAACTGGAAAATCTATTCGTGAATGGGTAAAATTTCAGCCGACGCGGATAGCTTTCTGTCTTCTTTAGAGTTGAATATAGGTTTTGTTTTACTCCATTACAACTTTCCCTGGAAGTTACATTATAAAATGAAGATGTGGGGTACAATATTAGCTAAACATTCGGATCCTAGATCACTTCTGTACAACAACCTGGGAGCAAGGTTTCTAATAGCAGAAGAACTGTTATACTTACTGTAGTAAAAGCTGCCTGTGTGATGCTTGAGGAGAAAAAAAAAAGTGATTTACAACTGACCCAAATGTGGCTCACACATTTATTCTCCTTTTTTCTTATCTTTGTAATCAAGAAGATCAACTTCACTTAGAAGAAAGTTCCCTGCATACAGGGCGAGAGAATGAGATAATCAGGTGATTGCAGATAGCTATTCCGTACCAGGAAATCTTTATAGTTCCATCATATGTTTCTGCCGGGCCTAGAAGACACATTTTCTTGCCCCATCCACTATCAAGAAGTATGTGCCATTTCATGGGGCACCTGGGTGGCTAAGTCGGTTAAGCGGCCAACTTTGGCTCAGGTCATGATCTCATGGTCTGTGAGTTCGAGCCCCGCCTCAGGCTCTGTGCTGACAGCTCAGAGCCTGGAGCTTGCTTCAGATTCTGTGTCTCCCTCTCTCTCTGCCCTTCCCTTGCTCACTCTCTGTCTCTATGTCTCTCAAAAATAAAAAAAAAAATTAAAAAAAAAAGTGTGTGCCATTTCAAAGAAGCATAAAACAAAAGAGGGTAAAAACTAGTTTGGTGGGGGTGTACATGAGAGTTGTTTAAAGAAATTAAGCAAAGAAGAAATGTAATCAGAACTTTACAGCCCTTGACTAATAGTTAATTTATTCATTCATTTCACAAATATTTATTGAGAATGCCTTCTCAATGCCTGGCACTGTACTAGGCACTTAAAAATTATTGGGCCCTTTAAGTTTTTAGCCACAATAGTCCGTGACCACGTTTCTCTAATGCTTTCGTCTCCATTTGGCAGCAGAAACTCATATTCAGAAGGTGAGAAAGAGCTTAAAAAACAGAAGTGTTTGATTTCTCCAAAACTTAAATGCAGAATAACCATATGACCCAACATGTCCACCCCAAGGCATATTCCCAAAAGTATAAAAAGGAGAGACTCAAACAAATACTTGTACATGAACATTCATGGGATCATTACTCTAAATAGCCAAAACATGGAAGAAAACAAATCCAAATGTCCTCTGCTCATGTACAAATGAACTACATTGGTATATCTATATGATGGGCTATTAGCCAAAAAAAAGGAATGACGTACAGATAGATGCATACTACAATGTGCGTGAACCTTGAACACTTTATGCTAAGTGAAAGAAGCCAGGTGCAAAAATCCACACATTATATGATTCCATTTATATGAAATATTCCTGATAAGCAAATCCATAAAGACAGAAAGCAGATTGATGATTGCTAGGGGCTGTGGGAATGGGGAAATAGGGAGCACTTGCTAATAGTTATGGGTTTCTTTTGGGGATGATGAAAATGTCTTAGAATGAGATGAGATGATGGTTGCACAGCACGATGAACATGCTGAATGGCACTTAATTGTACACTTTCAAGTGGTTAATGGTTAATTCCATGTTGTATTCCTTTTACCTCAGTTAAAAAAATATGCCTCTAAGAATTCAAACAGCATAGAGCTAACTCCTTCTTTTTATATACTGTAAGAAGAATACCTGTTAACAGAGGCAGCAGCAAAATAAGTGGAAATAAATGATTACAAATTGAGATTGTATTATGCTAAGTGAAAGAAGTCAGCCAGAGAAAGATAAATATCCTATGATTTCACTCATATGTGGAAGGTAAGAAACAAACAGATAAACATAGGGTAAGGGAAGGAAAATAAGATAAAAACAGAGAGGGAGGCAAGCCAGAAGAGGTTCTTAAATACAGAGAACAAACTGAGGGTTGCTGGAGAGGAGGTGGGTGGTGGGCATTAAGGAGGGCACTTGTTGGGATGAGCACTGGGTGTCATATGTAAGTGATGAATTACTCACTTCTCCTCCTTGAAATCATTATGTTAACTAACTTGGATTTAAATAAAATAAAAAAAAACATTTGAGATTGTTATAAGGAAAATAAACAAGAGGATAAGATGGATAAGCTTTCCTGAAAAATTATTTCTAATTTCTGTGATCTTGAACCCACGTTCTGGGCCTCAGTTTCCTTCAGGGACATGTCTTTTTTTTGTTTTGCTGTGTCTCTCTTCTTCCTCAAGAAGAGATCAGAAAGGAGACCTTGAGGTCTAGCTGTGAATTTTGAAAGTCCCCACACCAAGAATGACCCAGGCAGAGAAATATTGGGCTAGAATTCCATATACCTAGAACTTTTCAACTCTAGTCTTTCAAGAATCCTAGGCTAGAAAAACAGAAATGGCAAAATTTTATTAATTACTTTCCACCATAAAAGGCAGAGATAATTATTTTGAATTTATTGTTAGCAGAAGACTTTAGATCAAGTTCAGTGTACCAGTTAAATTTTTGGAAAACAGAATTTCAAACAAAAAGGCAATAAACTGGCATTTTTAGTCTCATCATTTGCTCAGTGGTCTCCCTGTAATCTTTTTACAAGGGCTCACAGTTAAATCAATAGGTCCTCCAGAGCTCTTCTCAAAAGAAAACCTAATCCAAACAAATCTCGCATTTAGTGCCAGTAGCCGTAAGCATAGTATGTGTAAGAAAGATCAGATATAACAGAGGGGCCACTTGCTTAGGTTCATGTATCACAGTAAAGACTGAGAAAACATTAAAATATAGAAAAAAATTGGAAGGCTTTAAGATTAGAAATAAACTGTCAAAGCATATTTAAGGCTTAACAAACTGTAAGATGTTCCCTCCACAATCCAACCCTTACATTTTTGATTCCTCACATGTTCGTTTCACAACTAATGATTAGACACTATGGTCAAATTTCAGTTCTGCAGTAACTGAACTTTCAGATCTGTCTTTCCATGTGCAAATATTTGTGACACTTTAAAAACACTTTGTGCTTTTATTCATACAAAAGAATTATATACAGAAGATTACGAGTTGAGAAATGACCAGTGGATGTTAGAGTAGACCATAAGAAACAGAGATTCAGAGAACAACTTAATCCTTTAAAACCATTGATCGAATTCCTATCTGTCTTTCTCAGCACTTCATTAGGTGGGAAAACATTTCCAAATACTATGGAAATGTTATGATTTTCCCTAGGGACCTGAGAATTAACATAACAGACAGGTCAAGGAGTTAGTGAGTCTGTTAAAGGATCTTTTTAACAATCAAGTTACTGGTAATTCTGTTAGAGTGGGAGACATTCAACACTACACATTATCATGCATGGGAGGTGTGATTACAGAATAATCATAACTGTGCTACCTTTAGCTGTGGTGTCATGTGGTTTTTATTATACTCTATCAGCTAATCAGGTAATATACAAAATCTCCCTTTTCACACAGTTTTCTTTCTTACCTCCTGTCTGGACTACCCACATTGCCACATCTTGATCTATACTTGTGTAGTGTCGTCATCCTTTAAAAGATGAATTTTTAAATCTGTGATAGCTCCCATGCACGTCAATTCAGAATCTGTCTATTTCAAGGTAGCACACTGCTAAGGAACCCTTGGAGAAGTTGAATGCACTGTACTGACTTCCAAAGTCTGTTCTTAAATAAGTTATTTTCATTTTATATTTGCGTCATATATATGCCTCTTGATTATGTTCTCTTTTATTTGTTAGTTCTCAGACTTTATATTCGTTTAAGGTTAGATGGTTTTTTTTTCTGCCGTATAGAACAGGACTCTAAGGCAATCCTTTCAGAAGCCAACTTGTTGACAAGTATGTAAATATGTAAAAAGTACATAGTAGAAAGAGCTAAAAAACACCATAATATTTCTTTAAGACCTGTCACTTGTTCCCTTTTAGTCCTTATTAAATTTGAGGGAGTTTAAGACCCAAATTTTCAAAGAAACCCAACTTAAATCACATTTTCCTTTTCTCCAGAAGACATCTATTTTGGGGTACAAAATAATATAAAAACCAGTGGCTAAGAGTGGGTAGCTTTCTTTTGTTTTAAACAATGTATATGTCTATACACATGCATATAATATGTATATATAATATATTTTAATATATAATATAACATGTTTATATTATACATATTATATTCTGTATTTATATTATTTATAGAATATGTATTTATATTATCATATCATATGTATGTGTATATAACCCATCACTAATAACCTGCGGTAGCATATGAATTAGAAGTTAGGAGATATGAGTTCTATCCTAGATTTTTTTGCCACTAAATGGATAGTAGAACTTGGGTAGATCGTTGGATTCTTCTGGCAGTGGGTGACTTTGCTGTAACCTCAGCAGGTTAAATGAAGGAAATCTGTGTAAACTATTTGTACAATATATTCTGTGTACTCGGTGTGTACTGCCGGTCACCTTTGCCAGAGAAAACTAGGTCTTTTTTGAAATTAATATTGTATTTTTTTATTATTGAAGTAGAGTTGAACTAGTTCTTTCTTTTAAATCCACAATAATATTATTTCTTCACCAGAAGAGACAACCGAGTATTGACTGTCAGTTAAGAACAAGTGTTTTCTCCACATACATGTATATGCTGTCTCTCTAGCCATTTTATAAAAATGGAAACCAGTAGTCATGATTTAGCATTTTGCCTATTTTGCAGCCCCTCTGTTCTAAACAATAGAAGCTGAGTAAATACATGCCGATGATTTTCACTGGAAGTCCTGTAGGAGTCTTCACCTTAGGCCATTTGCCCCATCGCATGGTATTTCCCTGATGGCCCAGATCCACAGTGCCGTAGCAGTCATGCTGCAAATTTGATGATGGCGGAGGGTACTCTTTACTTTGAGAGTGTGTAATTCCTCTCACGGGGATCATATGTTTATTAATGTGTCATAAGTTGCTTACTTCCTGTTAGCTCTTCTCAGTAAATAGGAGTATAGTGTTCATTGGATGCTGCTTTATTTTTAGCTTTTTAAATCACCTCCTGATGAATGGAAACAGTAAACAAGTATTAAAACATTGAAAGTAATTTGAAAATAGTGCTATCCTGGGGAGTCTGGAATTCCAGACATTACCAGACAGTTGTAAATCAGCAGTCACTGAAGTGTGCTCACCTGAAGCCACTTTCTGAAAATTAGTGGTCAGTTGCATCTATAAAAGAGGAGAAAGGGACAGCTGGGGTGGGGAGTCAGTATTTTTCATCAGGTTTACTCATTCTCCAGCCCGCTCAGATATCCCAGATGAAAAATAGAAGGACTTTTCTGGATTCTTATGCTTGACACTAATTAATCACCAAAGAACTGAAGGCATCATCATGGCCATGTTGTCTGTCTAACCTCCTTCTAAAAGCACTGAGTGGCCGACTGGAAAATGGATCTAAAGGAAAGAGGGAAAGGGGGCATAGTATTGATGATATCTAACACTTAATCAGTGTTCTCTGGAAGACTGGCACTGCCCTGTGCTTTTTCTGTGTTTTAACATGTTTGATTTCCAAAACAACCTCCGAGGTTTTTTTAGTATTATTTTCTCCTTATACAAATGAAGAAATGGCAGCCTCAGGAGTCAGGTAACTTTCCCTAATGGACAAAGGTCATGAGTGATCGAGCTGAAATCTGAACCTCTTACAGCTGGGTGTGGGAGATCTTGCTCTTGACTCAGCCCTGTCTGTATAAAAAATGTTGGGTATTCAATAAAAGGTGTGGAGAAACAAACAAACAATGGTAATCACTACTTTGAGGAGAAAGAAAACCTAAGACTCATGAATTTAAAAGATTAATGTGAAGTGTTCAAATTTAGAATTCTCTGATTTACTTTTTAGAAAAGTCGGTTCTTTAAAAATTCTAATGTGTACAAATATAAGTATTATTCTAAAACATGGTATTTTCTTACTACACATTGGGATGTGTCCTAGGATAGCTAATTGCTTAGCTTAGATAATTATTTTTTCTGAAAATATTACCTTAAAATGAGCCTATGAAGAGCATGTTCTAGTCTGTGCTGGAGTAAAATTAATAAATAATGCATGAGGAATATTTCTGGCAAACCGAAAGAGGATATTTTTTCCACTTGGGTGTGAAGCTCAAGCTAAAATTTAGCATACTTTCTTTTCTCTCAAAGCTGTTTCTTTTTCAGTATTTTCATGCTGAAAGGTTGACTCTACTTTTCATATACTCATCTGAGAAAAGTTCTTCATCATCGTGGCTACCCCTCTCTTTCCTTTGCTTCTTCACTGTCATATCATTTCTGTATCTTTAATATAATTTGGGCAAGATTCCTCCTTTGTGTCTCAGTGGTTATTGCCTTTGGAGTTGCCATTTTTCTCCTGAACGAAGGATGCTACTTTCTAATTTTCGCACTGCACTTAGTCCTCTGTTCTCTCCAATCTATTTTTCTCACTGCCATCAGAAAACTCTCTCCAAAATCACAGTGTCTTTATTTCTCAGCATAAAGTCCACATTCTACTGTGGCCTACGTGACTCTCCTTCTGGCTTCTGCACACCTCTCCGGTCTGAGTGCCTGCTGTTCCTTTATAACTACTCTATAATCCAGTGACGTCAAATTATTTGCAATTTCTCCGACATATCAAGTTGTTGCATGTCTTCGAGCCTTTGTGCATACCGTTCCCTGAATTAGCCTTTGTTAAAGTTGCTGAATTCTTATTCATTCTTTAAGACAACCAGGTATCACAATTTAAGCAGTCTTGATTCTTTCTTTGACGCTGCTGTGGTAGTGCACAGTAGCTTTTGGTAGTGCTTATCACATTGAATTTCAGCTGTTTGCTTGTGTATCACTTCTGGATTGTGAGGGGCTAAGAGCAGGGAATATGTTTTATCATTCTCACAAAATCTCTGAACGCATTCTTTCAGGACCATTTTACTGACTGACTTTGTTTAAAGGTTAAGAGTTTTACCTATGAAGTATTTTAGGTGTACTTGTAGGCTATTATACAAAGGTAGAGACATCCATTTTTAAGCATACTACGTAATAATTTTGTGGTACTTTATTATCCAGTATAAAGCTGAATAAATAACTGTAAAGGAAAACCCTATTTTTCTCCTCTACTCTCAGTACTTCTAACACCAGGTATGTGGGGTTTTTTTCCACACCAAGCAATTTTGCAACCCCAGCTGGATATGCTATGGTTCAAATCTGTTCTGACACCATCTACTTGGAGATAACATCACACCCCACAGGTTAAAGACTCAATCCCAGAAGACTGCCTCCTGCCTCACAATTCAGACACCAGTTGCAAGGCCAGGTTGTCACCTGTGCTTCTGACAGACTGACTACAAATCAGAGATTCTCACAACCCCCTCCTTGGATTCAGTCGTTTGCTAGAAAATGTTTTGCTCACAAAACTCAGGAAGCAGTTGACTTACTATTGTTGATTTGTTACAAACGATATCTCAAAAGGATAGAAATGAACAGTCAGATGAAAGAGATGTGTAGGGCACAGTGTAGAGGAAGAGGCACAGAACTTCCTTACCATCTCCAGGTGTGCCCTCCTCCTAGCACCTCCGTGTGTTCATCAACCCAAACTCATCCAATCTTTGTTGTTCTGGAGTTTTTATAGAGCTTACCCTGAAGCTCCTGCCCACTGGCCTTAGGGTCCGTGGCTGGAGTTAAAAATTCCAATCCTCTGAACACTTGGTCTTTCTGGTTAGCAGCCCCATTCTGAGGCTTTCTAGGGGCTTCATCCCAAGGCATCTCATTAATATAAACTCAAGGGTGATTAAAAGGGGCTCCCTTTGAATATAGTCAAAGATACTCCACTCCTATTACTCTGGCACTTCTAAGAGTTTCAGGAAATCTGTGCCAGGCATTAAGAACAAATATATATTTTTATTATACCACAATCAACCTACCTATTTTCTGGCTATTTTCATATTGTCATATTGGCATTTAAAAAAATCAAAAATGTAAATCAAGTTGCTGCTTAAATGATAGGTATCTTGGTAGAATAAGGAGAAGGACTTGGGGGCTGTGATATGTGTGCACCAATGCAGAGTGAGAAGAGCCAGCGTTATTGAGCACCGCTGACAGGCCAAACTCAGACACATGTTGTCCCACCCCCCACCTAAGGTTCTGAGGGGTTAAAGTGTTGCCTAATGTAGTGGCAATAGTAAGCAGTAAAACTCAAATCCAGAACTTTTATAACCAAGTATACGAATGAATCATTGGGCACTTACCACGTAAGAAGTTCTCTATAAAACCTTGAATTTGATGTTTTATGTTTCTCTTTTTTCTCACTGCCTACATCACCATGCCTGACCCATAGCAGTGTTCATTGAATGTCCAGAGACTTAAATGGCAAACCCAAATTGTGCAGTTTACAGGAAAACTTACTTTGGCCCAACTCTTTTGAAGAGATCTCTGAACATGATTTCTCTTCTGATGTATTTCTTTTTTTTTTAAATTTTTTTTAATGTTTATTTATTTTTGAGACAGAGAGAGACAGAGCATGAGTGGGGGAGGAGCAGAGAGAGAGGGAGACAAAGAATCCGAAGCAGGCTCCAGGCTCTGAGCCATCAGCACAGAGCCCGACGCGCTCGAACCCACAGACCGCAAGATCATGACCTGAGCCGAAGTCGGACGCTCAACCGACTGAGCCACCCAGGCGCCCCGTGATGTATTTCAAGTTATAAACTTGATTTAGGAACCAACAAGTTGTAAAATGAGGCACTGTTTTAAATGAGCTGATTCTGTAGAACCTGTCAGGATGGCGTTGTCTTTACATAGTACATTAGAATGTTCCTCTTGTCTGACAACCTAGACTCCAGGTCCCAACCCAAATGAATTTGGATCTGTAGAGATAGTAAGCTTGCAGTGTTTTTATCTAAGACTTTTCTTCCCAGACACACTGATAACCTCTCACCTTATCAAGATAACCAGGACTACAAGAATTAAGCAGCCTTTTTCTTCTCCTTCCATTGTGCCTGATAGACCAGTTACATTTTTCTTCTTCTCTGTTGTGTTTGCCAAGTTTAGCATAAACCTAAGGTTGACTTCCTTTCTGACCTAAACCTTCCTTTATTTCGTTTATTTTTTTAGATACAAGAATCCCTAGTGAACATTCTTCAAACCACACTTGTTGTATATAGTACAAAACTTATTTTCTAGCAAATGAAAAATATACAAATGGTTTCACGGAACCAAACTTTGTTGAGCTGCGTGATAAGAGAGAACTCTCTGGAATAAGCCATAATACCATTACCTTAATTGATCAAGGGAGTTTTTGCTTGTCTATCTCCCTCTTCCTCTCTTCCTCTCTCTCTCTCTGTCTCTGTTTCTCTTTCTCTTTTAGTGAAGTAAGCACATTTTCTGGCAGCACTTTTTGTTCACACCAGACCACCTTATTTATTCTGCTTCCTTACAGAAATTCCACTTACTGTATGAAAGTATCCATCTCGCTGACAGTGGGCGAAAACGACACTGGACTCTGCTACAATTCCAAGATGAAATACTTTGATAAAGCTGAACTTAGCAAAAGCAAGGAAATTTCATGCCGTGACATAGAAGATTTTTTACTACCAACCAGAGAACCTGAAATCCTATGGTATAAGGTATGTGCTATGAATGATTTTCTTACTTATAAATACATTAACGTGTATCTTATGCTTGGAAAAGTTAGATAAAAATATTAGGTGGCTGTAATGAAGTTCAGTTCTGCCCTCCTAAAATAGTACAGCAAGTTTTGCTGGTCATTATAAATTTTCAAACCAATAGCTTTGATAAATGCTTGTCATTATTTATATTGGTAATCCATTGCAATAAGCTGTTGTGTTAATGTTCACATCTACCTTATGCAATTCTTGCACATCGATTATAATTTTTGTTGATAATTTCAGGAACTAAAATATGCTAAGTGTCCATTTCAGAGCTCTTCGTGTAAACAGTCCTAATATTCCCAAACAAGGGAAGGATTGATTTACTTCTGTGAAAAGATGGTACACTAGCTTTACTGAACTGTTCCATTTACTGGAAGTATCTTTGTACATATTCAATTCCTTTTCATATAAAAACATATATATTTTCCAAAATCTGATGAAAATTCATGGCATTATAAAAATAGTACTAGACAAACTTCAAAAACCAAATGAAACTTTAGACTTAAGGAGGATAATCCAACCCCTGTTTCCTATAACATAATTGACTTTCCCTCAGTTTTAAGATTTGAATGTACTCTTCAACTTATTTCTACCATCTAAGAAATTTTTCTTATTGAGTGTACTCAAGAAAATACAACATAGGTGCTATGACCATTTGTCTGGGATATTATATCTCTGATTTAAAGAGTACTGGTATAAATTTTACTTTGGATAATTCCCTAGAAGTAGGAATTTAGGAAGCATGACCTCTTAGTAACTAGACCCACCAATGTCTGTATGTCAGATATGTGCTGTGAGAAATTACCAAGACACTTATGAGAAACTTATGAGAAATTACCAAGAAACACATCTTGAATAATTTGTAAAGGATTTGCCATAATTAGCAATGCCCCTCTTTGAGTAAGACTTAATTTTGATTCTTGATAGCAAGTAATGGAGGATTCAGAACATTTGAACTATTGAAATATTTTTGTACTTGTCTCTCAAATTTCTATCCTAGACAGTGTAAAACAGCCTTCAAATATCAGCCCCACTGATTTCTGTTGCTGTGTAGATGAGGTTAATTTTTTCCCTTTTCTTTTTTTTAATTGTGAGTATTTCTCACCCTGATTCTCGGTGGTTTGCCTGCTTTCCACAAGCAGATCCTTAGAAAGCCCTATTGATTATTTCAAAGGAGAGAGGTATTAGGAGAGTTTGACCCAAGGTCTCTAAGAACAAATGTTTGTCTAGTAGTCATACGTGTATATTCACCTTCTGCACATGTACACACACACATACACACACACACACACTCAGTATTTTAAATGGCTGGCCTCACATCAGTCCTTTAGCCGTGTTTCCACCACCACCCCAGTCACTGTGGCCTTAAGCTGTAAAGACTGTTGCTAGTGGAGTGATGGAAGGAGATGCAGTATATATGGAACTTAAAAGTCTTGGAATAATTCAGATTATTTTCCCATATTCAAGGCAATGTATGTTCTATGCTTTCGGTGTATAACTTTTGCAATTATGACAGTTGATGCAAAAAATATGAGAATATAAGATGTATATTTTGGTCTGAAATAACTGGGCAATTCTATCCCATTTATACAAAGGCATTGATCCACATGATCAAAATGATAGTCCGTAAAAAGTTGACTTGGCAATAATTTTTTTCAAAAATAATACTACCTGTGAACAGCGTCAAAGGACTTAAAGCTACTTTTATCCTCATTGCCTTGATTTCGAATCTGGCTAGTGGAAATGGACTTCTGGCAAAAAGAGAAAGCTCCTGAGCCAACATCATTATAATCCAAAGCTTAATTTAGAGACCATAGTTTGGTAGACCCACCAACAATGAAAATAGATATTTATGGTACTGTAAAGGCCTTGTATATAATTTTTGGCCATTTCTTTCATGAATTATAGAATATACATGTTATGAAGAGACTGAATTATTTCTAAATGTAGTATTAAAAAGTTTAGAATATTGAAATGTAAGAATTTTCCTCTGCAGAATTAATTTTTCTACTTTATACTAAAATATATATTTTGTATTTTATTCTATCAATATCAAGATGGTTAATTTCACAGTCAGCAAATAAGGAGTATTTATTTCTAAAAATGATGTTAGGAGTTGTCTTAAGGAGTGTCTCTTTTCTTATATCTTCTAAATCAATACATATCTGATTTAGAGACAGTAATCTTTGAAGTTAATAAAATGACTCTTGTAAATAAAAAAAAATAACTAAAACAAAACAAAACAAAAAAAATCTAGCCTGTTTTCAAATTGAGGTACCTGATTTCCCAGTGGTGTGGAGAAGGTATGAAAATTTCTAGCATTAATTCCAAACTTTTTAGCCCTTTAAAATATAACATCAGAAGCTTTTGGTTTAGTTATTTAGAATACTTTTCTCTATTTTTCAGTTACTATACTTACCACAGAAATTTTGTACTTTCCATGCAGGAATGCAGGACAAAAACATGGAGGCCAAGTATTGTATTCAAAAGAGATACACTGCTTATAAGAGAAGTCAGAGAAGATGACATTGGAAATTACACCTGCGAATTAAAATACGGAGGCTTTGTTGTGAGAAGAACTACTGAATTAACTGTTACAGGTAATCATAGTCTTTGGTATTTCGTTTGCAAGTAATGAAGTTGAGTTTTTATGCTACATATTTATTTTTTCAAATCTGTGCAATGAAAGCAGTACTTAACCAAATGCTAAGTGGACTCCTATAGGTGAAATTTATTCCTCCTTGCTTTTAAATCATCTTGTGCTTAAATGCGTTTGAAAGGTTAAAGAAAATATGCTTAGGGAATTAGAGAAATGTTAGCTTTTGAAAGTACTTGAAATAATGAGTTTACGATTTCAGAAAATTATGCTTATATTTTGTAATGGTATCATTCTTGAAAACATTTTCCTAAGCTTTGAAATAGAATATATGAAATCTATCTCTGTCTTCCTTCCTTGCTCCAAATTAGAAAAATTACTATTTTATTCATTTATCGCTCTATAAATCTGATGTATGTATTCTAATGAACTTGAAAGTAACATAATTTCAGGTGCAATAATTGAATAATTATATAAGATGCAGTGATTGGTGCCATTCCTCTTTCTGGTTGCTAAGATAGAAGGGCATGAGCACAAGATCTAGAACTCTGTCTATAATCACGAGTTTACAGCTCACTGGTCTCATGACCTTATTGGAATCACCACAGCCTTCACAATATCAGTTTCTTCGTGTACCAAATGGCAATTATAAAACTTGCCTTGTTTATTTCATAGGATTTTTGCAAGGATCTAATGAGGTATGGTTTATGAAATCAGTTTGCTTAATATAGAATTATATCCAAATGTGCATTTTGGTCATTTTATGTCATGTAATATATTGTTTTCATGCGTTTTTTTACTTGATAGTTTAGTTCTCTAAAAGTGGTTCCAAGAGGGAAAACAGAGGGGGAAACAAGAGCAATATTAGGAGTTAAAGAAATTATTCTCATCTTGTTGAGAAAGGTTCTTCTTGGTGACTTTTTGTACAATCATATTTATGAAACACGTAGAAATAAGTGGACAAAGGATATCATATACTTTTAAGAGATTTTCATGTGTTCATTGATTGACTTCATATAGGTTTCCTGCATATGAAGTGCCAGAGTCCAGCTACAGCATGTCCAGGGATTTCCAAAGAATGAATGGTGTCGGCACAATGAATGACTCGAGAGAGCACCATGGCTTCTAGAGCCAGGCAGGCATCCCTACTTTGCTGGTCTCAGTTTCTTTATTTAAAGGCAGTGAGTGACATTACATCAGTGACAAGGCATTTTCTTAGGTTGGCATATTTGTGAATCCCCCAGACCTAGAAGGAGGCAGTCTTATCTTAGACTAGGCAGTAACCATTTTTATGACTTTGCTCCAAGATCACGCATTGTTTTTGAGGCAGAGCAGAGGAAATAACAAGATGTTTTTAAGAAGAGAGCAGGGTTGTTGCTGTAGCCCTCAGTAAACAGAGGGCACATACATCGTTGCCTTAAGACCTATGTTAACCATCTATAGATAAATTAGGGGTCATTCTATCCATAATCTTTAACCATAATGGAGGAGGTATAACTTACTTGGTAGAGACATAATCTCTAATGCTTGTCTAAGTTCTTTTCCTTTGTAAGTGAGTGAGCCTATATCGTAAGGGCTCATGTCTATCTATTCTTTGTACAAACGGTAGTTTCTGTAAAAGTATTTTGTTATTGCCTTTTTATTATAAGGTAGAGTGGGGACGGGAATTGCAAAAGGATTCTGGAATGTAAACCTCAGGAAGGTGCTCTATATTTCTTGTTGATCAGTGACGGTATGTGTAACTACTTTTGTTTGACTTCTGTTTGTGCCTTATCTATAAATAGTGCTTTTAACTTTTGGGCTAAGCTAACCTCAGAGAAGGTCCTACGTCTCTTTACAACCTCTCCTATCAGTCTGTTGAGCAAATACTGAGAGAAGCTTTACAGAGATGTGCTTTGGGGTTTTATGGTGGGGCTGAGGGGATGTTTAACACAATGCAATACCTGCAGGGAAATCTAGCTTGGTTCAAGGAGTTTTGGGGCCTAACATCTACTAACTTTTAGCCAGCTCATAACTGCTGTTCTGTATGATCAGTTTGTGTAACCTATCCCCAAGAGGCAGCTTTGAGGTTACTTCTGGCCATGTTACTCTCATTCAGATATTACCCATCAAGGCATCACACTCCAGGTCCCCTTTTTCATATGCCATCAAACCAAAGAGCATTATATCCCTCGAGGCCAACGAGAGCAGTTCAGGAAATCCACGTCTGAAGGGTTATTAATAGAAGGAGATAATATTGGGATGCCATTTTAGTCAGCAGGAGACTTTGCAACATCTGCCTTATCCACATAGGGAGACGTCTCAACCTGTGAGCCCAAGATGGCTCCCAACAATGAAGAGTGTTTAGTGGTAGTCACCTTCATCTTATAATCATTGTATTTTCTTTCATATCTTGACATTATGATATATTTTGACTTAAAAACTACAATTCAATTTATTAAATTCATTTGGTGAATATTAATTATTCTTATCTAAAGAAAATTTTATTTCAATAAATAAGGTACTCTTTCATAATTCCTTTGGTAATTACTAGACCTAGTAAATAACTGACACTTGCAATATATGATATATTTAAATAGTAAACACACATTTAGTCTTGTATTGTGTATGAATGGTATGCATGGGTATAATCTATAACTAGTTTGGTTTTCAGTTTTGCTGTATTTAATAGGTCTCTGTATAGAAAATGACAATTAACACTTTATTACTTTACCTCCCTATCTGTTTAATGGAACAGTGAAAAATAAAACTATTTGTACTTGGGTTTTCTTTATAATAGATATTGAGGTTTTTATTTATTATTTGCTTTCAATCTGTACTGAAGTAGATTTTCCAAGAGTAGGCAAAGAGTATAAGAATTTAAAAATATAATGAAAAAACCTCTATTCTATAAAGAATGTAGAATATACTTCTAGTCTTAGTATAGAACTGATAAACATGATTAAACAAGAGATGGTAAACACATCTCTTCCCTTTCTAGAAACATTAGGACACTAAACCACTATCTAGAAAGAGGTGATTTAAAAAAATCTCACAGAGACTGGAAACTGGGTCCCAAATGGTGCAATTACTAAAATGAGGCTATTTTGTATAACCAGTAATAGAATCATTTTCTCCTAAATGCTACTCAGGGCTATTATATTTTCCTAACTCTATTTCTCCAAAAATATCTTCTCTTTACTTGAAAAAAAAGAATAATTATTCCATATTATCCAAGAGGAAGTAGATGAAAGTTTTAATGTAAGTTTTCATTCAACTCATAATCCTGAATACCTCTAATTTAAGCGAATTTACCTGTGACATTGATTTTGGCCAAAAAAAAAATATAAAGCCATGTTTATCTATATATGAAATTTTGGGTGAATAGGAGAGCTGTATGACCTATAATTAAAACAGTATGTATTAAAATGCATATTTTATTAAAATAAAAGTCAATTGACAAGATACATATTTTTATAAGCTTGCTTTAGTGTGACACTATAGCATATTTACTTTGCCTGTACCAAATTAAAGAACGATTCTTAGAACCCAAATTATATCTGTCACTAAAGCAGCAAAGGTGGGCCGTTCTCCTGATGATAATTAACCGGTGTTTTGTATCTTGATTTTCTGCAAATCATGATTATATTGTACTTAATGTAAATATTATGCACAGCATGATATCATTTAATTTTAGTGCATCTGCATTAGCTGATGATAAGCAAATATTTTGAAGTGTTTTAGAACATGTTTCTTTCAAATGAGGAAAGAATCCTGCATGTGAAGAGGAAAGGGAATCTCTCGTTTCATAAGGTGGCTAAATGTGCAGGCAATATTGTCAGCTTTTGTTGGAGAGCCTTCACTTATTAAAAATGTATGTGTCTACTTAAGTGACGTAGTGGTCCAGGAAAACGGATCACAAGGATAAAATGATAAACCTGCTCATCACTTTTGGCATGCTTTCAACATTATTTTTTTTAAATTTAAGGTATTTTTAGCATCAGTCTGTAGCCCCCCCCTCTTCTCTAAGCCTCAGCCACACAGAAGTTTTTACTGTTCTCCGAATACCCTCTCTCTGAACCCCTATACCTGGTGTGCTCCCTCTGGAATGCTTTTTCTTGCACATTGTCACAGCACTGATTCTTACCCTTTCTTCAAAGCACAGTCCAAACGTTCCCTTTGTTTTGCAGCCTGCAGTTCTTTGTGCCTTCATAGCACTTTTAGAACCCCCATGCAGCGGTTACACATTGCATTGTAACTGTTGACACCCCTGCTCTTCCACAAAAATGGGAGCTCCTCACAAATGGATGTTTTCTTTTTAGTGAGCATTTTATTTGAGATCAGTTTTACATTTACAGAAAAATTATAAAGACAATAGAGAAAGATCCATATGCCCTACATCCAGTTGATGTAGGATTAAGAGGTAGGGAGTTGGGAATTAAGCAGGGCACATGTCACGTCGAGCACAGGATGACATAAGGAACTGTTGAATCACTACATCCTACACCTGAAAGTAACATAAAGCTGTATGTTACTTAACTGGAATTAAAATAAAAACTTTAATTTTTAAAAAATTCATTCATGTTATTTCATTTATCTGACATTGATTCATTCCTTTTATGCTGTAATATTCTGTTACATGAATATCTCACAGTTTATTGATAGATCGGGCTGTTTTCATATTTTTTTAATGTAAGTGATATTGTCATTAACAACCTCATAAGTGCGTGCACAGACACATACACACACATACATACTGTTCATTTTGCCTAATAGTAGGCATTAATGTAGAATATTTACCTAGGAGTGGATTTGCTCATTCAGAGTGTGTATATTTTTAAATGTACTGGATATTGTTTGGATTGCTTTGGGTAATGTGCCAACCCAACTAAATGAAATGAGAGGAGGAGGGGAGTAATGCTCCAAAGAAAAGTTGAGGTGCCCAAAGAAGGTGAAAAATATTCAAGGGATATAAACAGGGAGATGTCCAGTACTTCTAAAGAGTACGATTTCTTAAAAATTATAAAATGTGGTTTGATATTCATAAAAATCTATTGTAGGTGTTATAACAATTTTCTGTACTTCAATATTGCTAAAAAATGTGAAAATATTCATTTCTTTTCATATAAATTGCCATATCTGAGAATCCTTACACTAAACTCTAGCTCATACTCAAAGTGTAGCTCTAACACTGATCCTCTGCCCAATTATTTGTGGATATGGGGAAAATGTCGTGTCCATGGTTGGTCCATAAGAGACCTAGTAATTCCAAAATAAATTAGGCCAGCTTGGCTCTTAGTGCAGTATTCCCTATTTAGATAAGAAAAATACAGATGTAAGTTATGATACATTGTTTTGGATTTGTTACATCTAAGGAAAAATTATATGCTATATAGATTTTTTTGGGTAGAAGTATTGATTAAATTAAATGATACTCCCTTTCATCTGGTTAATACTTATTTTTTCTTCTGGCCAAAACATTTTTCTGGCATTTTTAGAAGAAAGATTAAGAACAAAATAACACCGTATTTCCATCAAAAAATTTGAAATGAGTCCGACCAGTAGAAAAGCCCTTTAATTTCTAGGACTAGATCATAGAGTGAAGTAATGCTAAAAAATGGATTGTGAAAATGTTATGTCCAGAAAAAGAATTCCCAACAAAATACAGGAGTCAGCAAGAACAGAGAAGAAGTGATGAAAGGAAAACTGACTTAAAAAAAAAAAAAAGAAAAAAACTAAAACTAAAACAAAAAGAATGAAGTGATTGCTACAAGGATGTGATGGTTTTAGTAGCATTTTTATACTTGGTTTAACATTTTTAACAGAGTTAATTGTAGCAATATATTTAAACTACTTCCCAATCAACCAGAGGTTGAAGATATGCTCTCAAAAAGTACCTCTTCCTCCTCTTTTATGGATGAGGAAGCTGACGCAAAGAAAGGTTAAGTGGCTTTATCACAAAGCATCATGGTGACAAATTTAGGAATAAAATTTAATTTCCTGAACTCCAGTTTATGATTTACTCTATTAAATAATTAATAACAAGACATCGTAGTTTTCATATTAGCTCTGCTGATCACTATGAAAGATTTATCATTTAAGTTCAACTGAAACACATTTTACTATGAGCCCTTTAATTCTTCTGCCACTGATATAATTAAATGGTGCCTTTGTAGCATAGCCCAGGGGCATTCAGTGATTTCTTTTATTTATTTATTTTTACTTAAAAATAGTTCCTTTTATCTTTCCTTTTAAAATATTTTTGTTGACACATTTCATAGACTCAGTGTGCTCTACTGACTGTAACCTAACAGGAACTGATGAAATCGATAACACAAATTGATAAATTCCAGACTTTACTTTGTGTGTTTAGTAATGTGCTAAAACTAATGCCCACAACAACCATCACATATATTATTTTTTATAAAGTGAGTAGTATTACAGATAGCCTTAGCTGTTTTTATGAGTAAACATCTGTCATATTTTGCAACTCAGAAATCATTTAGATTAATTCAGAATTTTGAATTCAAAGAGATAAAAGCTGATCAGTATAGTGAAACTGAGTTTAATCATTTTGGCTGTCCAATCCTGATTTGGAATTCAGTCCCTAGAGCAAAAGACCTCTCTTATGAGTATTTTCTAAAGATAACTCTGCTGACACTAATTACCTTAATTTATTGTTTGATCTCTCGATATATTGAATGAATTGCCAAAATGTATTAATCAAGCAAATATTTAATGTCAAGGCATCATAACTTTGAATAAAAAGCATGATGTTTTTACTTTTAAACAGAAAATGTTGTAGAATATTTTAGAATATATCAATAGCAAATTTGGGATGTGCCATTTCTAGCCATGGGGGAAACAAGGCATTATTTCTTTGGATAATTACCAGCAATATAGGCAGCAATAAGCGTTAGTAATCACAATAGTCAATGCTCTTTACTATACGCCAGGATGTGTTCTCACTTAGTTCTTTATAATTGCTCATCGAATCCACATAACCTCAATTTACTCACCCCTTAAACCTTTTTAGGTGCTTCATATGTACCAGCTATTCTAGATCTTATAAATTACACTTGAAAATCATTCATTTTTCTCACTGCCCACTAACTGGCCTCCAGCCAGAGCCTCAAGTGAACCTGGGTCAAGATAGCATTTAAAGAAACAAAAAACAAAGCCATATGACACCCCTAAAAATGTCAAGTACTAGAATCCATAGATACAGATTATAAATTAGCTATGCTTAAAAGGATAAGTGATATTTTAAAAACCTAAAAGAATGATGCCCTTTTTGGTTCTGCATGAGAGTGTCCATATTAAGAAGAGTGCTCAGTCAGCAGTACTTCCTACCCCAAATCTATATGTTTTGATTTGATTGAATGTTATGGCCTACTTTTTGGTGTTATATTGTTTCCCAACATAGTTTATCAGCATGAGCTAGCCTTTAATTTCTTGCTGCTTCTGACAGCATTGGATTTGAGTGTACTAGAATGTTTTCATTGTGATGACCTTACCAGTGCAATCCTTTGGACTGCTTGCCTCTGAGAAATGGTACAGTCTTCCTGTCCCCAGCCAACCCTCTGGCCTGATCCCGGTATGAGAGCTGAACAGCTTCTAGCCTTTGAGACCACTAATCAAACTCATACCTACCTCTTTGGTAGAGAAACAGCTACTTTTTCTTTGACTGCTAACCATATGGCAGTCACCGTGCAAAAGGATTTATAGGCATTTTTATCTTCGTTTTACCAAGGATGCAATTCAAAGTACACTGTGGACATGAATTTATAATTTTAAATACAAATCATCATCATCACTTCTAATGAATTCCATTCTTTTATTTGCACTCTCCTGCTACCAATTCTCTTATGCTTATTTCAGCAAACTCAATTGTGAGGCTGAAGGAGCTGACCAATAAATATTCTTTCATAGAATGTTAGTTTAGTTTATTAGAGTAACAAACGTCTGGAACTGTGCTGTCCGATACAGTAGACATTAGCAACATGTGCCTACTGAGCACTTGAAATATGACTAGACTGGACTTAAATGTGTTATAAGGATACACCAGATTTCAAAGCCTTGGTATGAGAAAATAATGTACTATATATAAATTGTAATTTTGTATTGATTACATATTGAAGTTATACTATTTGGTTAAATACAAAATATTACTGAATTAATTTTACCTATTTTTCTTTTTAAAATGTGGCCACTACAAAATCGTTAATTTTATATGTGACTTGCCTTATGTTTGTATTGGACAGCACTGCTCTAGAAAGTGAATGCGATCACAGTCTTGAAAAGCGTAAGGGGAACGCACAGGACCCATAACCTTGGGTGTAGTTCCACTGGTGGCTGTGCCACACTTGAGCTAAAAGACCTTGGCCAAGTCACCTGATTTCGTTAAGGGTGGTAATGTTGAGACCGTGAATACCCATGCACAGTGCTATGGTAGGGAGTAAATTAGCCGAAGCATGTGAAAGCAGGCTATAAAGAAATGTGCAGATGGAAGTGTCCACTGTCACGGTTTGGTCCGATCTGTGAATCTTTACCTTGGCTTGTTTTAATTAATGGAATGTTAATATTTATAACCTTAATCAAATATTTCAAATGTCATTATCATCAATACAAATCAATGAGTAATACTCATTGATCACTAAGTAATGGTTTATATGTGTGGAGAAATCTCAAAAAATCTTATTTCTATGCAATTAACAAGTGAAGTCCAGTGTTTGTAAGGGTGTAAATAATAAGTATATGCATGTCTTGCATTTCTGCTTTTGATCTGATTCTGTATTTGTATATACAAGTTTGATTTCTTAACATCACTTCTATTGTTACCAACCTGATTCCTTCTCTGTGCGTCACATTAAAAATCCCATTCGAGTATGATTCCACTTGTATGCAGTACCGAGAATAAGCCCATTCGTAAGGACAGAAAGTTGAAGGGGTGGGAGAGGGAGAATGGAGAATGTAGAGTTTCAGCTTGGGATGATGAAAAGGTTATGGAAGTGGTTAGTGGTGATGATTGTACAACATATGAATGTCCTAAATGCCACCAAAATGTACACTTAAAATGGTTAGTATGATAAACCTTATGTCAAGTATAGTTTACCAGAAAATGTCCATTTCAAAAGAAATGGTCATTCTTAACAGTTTGGAGTGCATTTAAAAATTATCATGTCAAAAAAAAATTTTAGAGGGCATTCTTTTCCAACTTCATGTTGGCCCTCTAGCTCAACAGGCATTGACTTTGTATAAAATTTAGTAAACTCAAGCCATTATTTTGGTACTTTATATTAACTGCTTTTAGTTTTGACATCACCAGAATTCCCTGGGAACTCAACATTGCACCTGTTTCAGTACAGGTGCTCTGGTGTGGATGGTGTAGTAGGACGAGCTCGGACTCCCCTAACTCCCAGCGTTCTCCATCTTCCCCTTCTCATTAAATCAGATTGCAAATGAATTCCAGGGTGATGCATTCCTGATGTGCATAGATGACTGCATATTTAAAAGTAAAACTTTTAAGCATAAAATATAACATAATAGGATCTAGGTTCTTGAAGAGGGATTCTACTATATTTTATGGCAGTTAAGTCTCTGAAGAAAGACGGCTGTAACCTCAGTGCCAAATTGCAATTAGTACCTTTGTCCCTGTAAACTCTTTAAAATATGAAGACTCAACTTAGTCCGTCATGTCAATACTAGAACTTAGGTGAAACTGGGTGAAATAAATTTCCTAGTGGTTCAGCAGATTAATTAAATGTTTTAGTGTAATAATACCTATATGAATGTGTGTGTGTGTATATATATATATTTATACATATATATACACATATTTATTTTTATATTTGTATAAAAAATATATATATACATACACATATTTATTTTTCTTTTAGAGAGTTACCAAACCTATTTTATGTTCAGCTCTTATGTTCCCAATTTTATTGTTGCTTATGAAGTGACAAGAAATTTATTGGTATAAGTAAAAACCAAGGTGATTTAAGCAGTAGGTTCCTACTAGACTTAATGATATTATATCATTCCAATATTAGTTTAAATAAATTCCTATTATCTTATTTTTCAAAATGAACAATAGTGCATAGTATCTACAATTGAATTATTGCAAAAGGAGTATGATCATGCTGCTATTTCACTATGGGTGTTTTCGTTAATAAAATGAACTCTGTCAGCTTAATGTGTACAGGACTGAGGAAAAAATTAAAACCACAAGCCAGTTTCTTATCATACTCGCTTTGTATATTATTCTTAATGAAGTTCCAAGTTTATATTTCTTCTCTCCTAGACACCAAATTATGATTGACAGTAAGAATTTGTGGAGAACTGTGGTAGGAAAGGTTAAAGGGACCAAGCATATTAATATTGTTTGGATTAAAAAAAAACTTTGACATTATATAATCAGATGCTAGGAATTGGTAAAATTCAGGGGCACACAAGTGGCTCAGTTGGTTAAGATACCGACTTTGGTTCAGGTCATGGTCTCACAGTTTGTGGGTTCAAGCCCTGCGTTGGGTCCCTGCTGACAGCTCAAAGCCTGGATTCTATTTCAGATTCTGTGTCTCCCTCTTATTCTGCCACTCCTCTGCTCACACACACTCTCTCTCTCTCAAAAATAAATAAACATTAAAAAAATTAAAGAGGAGAATTGGGAAAATTCAGAATAATAGAAGAGCAACTAGAAGTTATTGCACTAAAAGTACCTCAAGTAAAGGTTTCATCATGATTTAGAAGGTTTTTATTTTATTTATTTATTTATTTTTTTATTGTTTACTGCTTACATGGCAGTATGTTTACTTTCTCCACATCTTATCTTTTCTGGTTAAGTGAGGAGATTCAATTTATAGCTCTATGAGTTTAGCATTTGACAATGGTTCCTAGAAAACTCATTGCTTAATACTGGGAGAGATTGCTGGTGCTACCTTCTTTGGAGGTTTTTTTTTTTTTTTTTTTAATGTTTATTTATTTTTGAGACAGAGAGAGACAGCATGAGTGGGGGAGGGGCAGAGAGAGAGGGAGACATAGAATCGGAAGCAGGCTCCAGGCTCTGAGCTGTCAGCACAGAGCCTGACGCGGGGCTCGAACTCACAGACTGTGAGATCATGACCTGAGCTGAAGTCGGACGCTCAACCGACTGAGCCACCCAGGCGCCCCTCTTTGGAGGTTTTTAAAGTAAGATAGATTCATGGGGTGCCTGGGTGGCTCAGTCGGTTAAGCGGCCAACTTCGGCTCAGGTCATGATCTCACAGTCTGTGAGTTCGAGCCCCGCATCGGGCTCTGTGCTGACAGCTCAGAGCCTGGAGCCTGCTTCAGATTCTGTGTCTCCCTCTCTCTCTGCCCTTCCCCTGTTCATACTCTGTCTCTATGTCTCTCAAAAATAAATAAACGTTAAAAAAAATAATAAAGATAGATTCAGAGCATACGGGTGGCTCCTGGGTTAAGCATCGAACTCCTGATTTCTGCCCAGGTCATGATCTCACAGCTTTGTGGATTTGAGCCCGACATCAGGCTCTGTGGTGATGGTGCGGAACCTGCTTGGGATTCTCTCTCTCCCTCTCTCTCTCTCAGCCCCTCCCCCACTCACACTGTCTCTGTCTCTCTCAAAATAAATAAACTTTTAAGAAAAATATGATAGATTTCCCTCTGAGGTATGTGTAGGCATAGACAAGCAGGAGGAAGGTCACAGAGACTCTAGTGATTTTTCATTATGCTGATTATTTTAGTACTCACATTTTTCAAAGATATTTTAAAATCTTGAAAATATTTCAAGATTTTTAAATCTTACACTTTAAAATGGTGTAAAAACCAGGAAGCAATTCAGAAAATCAAAATGTTAGGGTTTGATATGACAACTTAATAATTATATAATGAGATTTTGAATGATGAATGTTTATTTTCAGAAGGTTTTAACTATTTGGAAGAGCTTTTATTATCTTCATGCTATGAACAGGTCTACTAGGTATACAGTATTCCAGGGTTTTACTTGTCTCCTGCAATTTTGAAGTCTCTTTCTTGATAAAAGCAAGAGGTAACTCTTCAAAGTTACTTGTAATTGATGTGGACATTGCATAATATATATTTAGAAGAATTTTTAGAACTACCTATGAGGAAACCTCATGGAAATAGAGTTGGTTTTATTCATGTCAAAATTTATGGTTTTTGCATAAGAGGAATTAATGTTTTCATTTTTTAAAATGCTTGACCAAAGCTTTTAGTCATTATGTTAGCGTCTGTTGTTCCATCTGGAAGACCTAAAAAATCCAGTGAATTATAAATGGACAGTTCAACATGAATATGCAAATTAAAGACATTTTATGAATTCTATGTAAGATGCAGGAAATAGTTTACTCTGTGCCTTAACTAGTAGATCTTACTATATATTTCTTAATCATCTGTTGGGTTCAGCCTTGGGTTCTACTCCAATATATCAACCATGACTTCTTGGAATATAAACAGCATCAAAGATTCATCATGAATATCATAGACTTTCCTTCAAATGATACAGTATAATCTGCTTATCAGGGAAATAAAAAAAATACAAATTAACATGAAAGAGATATTATTTTAAATATAGAAGTACCGTTGGTAGTCACTGCTGTGTTGTGGTGTCAACAGAAAATTTTGGAACTTTTAATGAGTCCTTAATATTAATGTTCCCTTAGAAAATTATGCTGTTTTCCATAATGCCATCTCTTGAAGGACACATTTGCTTTATTCACTAAACCTTGACACATACTCTAAACATGAATATAAATGCTGCTGTTTCTATATATATATATATTCTATATTTCTAATATTTGTTTAAAATGCTTAGTTTTCAATATATCACTTATGATTGCAAAGCACATACAGAGCTTTTTTTTTTAAATTGAGGTTTGCTTTGTCAAATTAAGGATAAAAGGATGACACTGAAACATATGTCCTTTTTTTAAACATGTAAAAATGCATTTCAAACTTTTTAAGGAAAACCGTGGCTTCTGAATGTCACGAACATGTCACGTTTCTTTTCTGCATCAACTTTTATGAGTCCCCGATTAAAAATATAACCTGAAAACAGAATGTTTCTACTTAGATATTGTTGCTATGGTGCTATTTAGCTAATCATATAACCCTTTCAGAATAATGAAACCAATAGCACTTGTCAACACCAAACATGAAGGAAGGAAGTGAAGTAGCAGAGATGTGAAAAAATATCCATTAATATGAAAGCAATATGTTATGGGGGCAGCAACGAGGTAGTAAGCTATTTACTATTTACTGGTGGCTATGACATTGCTAAAATTAGATAAAAGCAAAAAAGCTTAGTACAAATATAATGAAATAGTTTTGATGGTATTTTCCATTTGGGGTATATAATTAGATCCTTTTATATTAATCTGATTTCTCTCTGAGTTAAATAAACTCAATAGTCTTGACCTACCTTTTCATATGTTTTTTTTTTTATTCAACAAAACCATTTGATAAACATTTTGTAAGAAATACAACTACACTCAGAGCAACAATCGTATACTTATGCAAGCTATTTATACTGAATAAATGAATGTGCTTTATGGTTGTAAGATCTGCATTTATTATTTTAAATAAAATTAAAAGTTATAGATAATTTCTATGCTGGTGCCATTCAAACTATAGATTGGAAATAACAAGGTCAAGAGGTTATTTACCCCAAATACTTAGAGAAGCACTGTTTTTGATGGCAGACAACAAGAGACTGAAACAAAGGTAAGACAGTGAGTTTGAAGAAGAGGGAACAGATCTGAAATGTACCTAGGTGTACCTCACATAATATGATTAGTTGTTACGTGTGAGTGTTCCTGGAGTGGGGGCCTGGTTTTTGTCTGGAGGATTGGAATTTTGAGGGATTTTAAGATGAGCCTGTTTGAAGAGGAGTGTATTAGATGGTTTTTGTTCGTTTTACTCCAAGTAACTAATGACTTAAGTAACAAAGAATATGTTATGTTTTTTTTAAATTTTTTAGCGTTTTATTTTATTTTTTAAGACACAGAGAGAGACAGAGTGCAAGCAGGGGAGGGGCAGAGAAATAGGGAGACATAGAATCCAAAGCAGGCTCTAGGCTCTAAGCTGTCAGCACAGAGCCCAATGCAGGGCTTGAACCCACGAAAGTGAGATGATGACCTGAACTGAAGTTGGACGCTCAACCAACTGAGCTGCCCAGGTGCCCCATATATTATGGTTTCTAACAAGAATTCCAGAAGTAGATAAGGCCCAGGATTGGTAATTTAGCAGCTACGATGACATTATCAAGGACACTTTTTTTTTCCTTTTTTGTCTTTCTTTTCTGCCATTCTCGGCAAATGACTTGACCTCTTAGGCCAGCTTCCAAAATGGCATCATGTTAAGACCTCTGTGTCTACAGACAAAGAATTGGTCCATACTGTATTCACTAAATAAAAGCCAGGTCATTTTTCCCAGAAACTCCCAGAGCACACTTCCAACCACCATCCCATTGTTTAAAATCGCCCATGGGTAAACCAGTCACTAAAAAGGGGGCCAAGATCACTGTCAATATGACTGGTTTTGACCATTCGAGATTCACCCCTGCACTTAGAATTCTCTCAGCCTCCCTGTGAAGCACATGAGGACCTGGAGTAGGGTGAACGATATCAGGACAGCAAGGATGGCAAGGAAGTGGGGGTGGGGGGATGGGTTTTGGAGAGGCTGCTAGATTTTGTGCCCATAAGGTATCAGTTAAAATTTGGTAATCTTGGCCGTGGGATGTCTATGGGATATCTGTTCAGGAACAACGTATACAGTAGAATGTGAGGTGTCAAAGGATATAATGCTGTAAAGCTAACAGACAGGTTGAGAAAAGGTGATTTTCCAGGAGAGACTGTTTTTGTATGTGCGAAATACAATTAATTTCTAAAATATGAAGTTGGTGGAGTTTTTTGACCTCAGAAGTTCATCTTGGACCCCACATTTCTAACTCCTAGGAATCCTAACATTTACATGGTTTTTGTATGTTAAATTTAGAAACATCTATAATGACCTATTATTCTTATTCAAATCATTGCTGATCATTGATTAAAGTCCAATTTAGTCTGAGAATTTGGTTTTGATTTGCTCTACTCTGATGTATAATCACATTCCTAGACAATAATGACAGAGGATTTCAACAATTCTCCTGTAGCAGAGGTTAAGTCTACCACTTGACTGCAGCTCTTGGAGTCATAGTTACCAATATAGGTGAAGCTCTTGGATATAAATGTATCACGTGGACCCTCAACTGGAATCTAAGATAGGTTTTCGTATATGTGTTTAGGTACTTTGCCAAACAACAATGGGTGGAAAAGACTTTGCTTTCCTTCATATAGCATAGAGCTCTTGCTGGACAGCAGCCGCTCAGCTCGGAACTGTAGTTACCCTTGAACGATGCAGGGATTAGGGGTTCCAGCTTCCTGTGTTGTCATAAATTTACTTATAATGGTTTTGGTTTTTTGTTGTTCTTGTTAATTTTATTTCTTTGCTAAAAACAGCCTGGAGTCAAGGATTTCCTTTACTGCTTCTTCCTTCCTTCCTTCCTTCCTTCCTTCCTCCCTCCCTCCTCCCTCCCTCCCTCCCTCCCTCCCTCCCTTCCTTCCTTCCTCCCTCCCTCCCTCCCTCCCTCCCTTCCTTCCTTCCTTCCTTCCTTCCTTCTTCCTCTTTTTTTGAGTATCATTAACATACAGTGTTATATCAGTTCCAGGTGTATAGTATAGTGATTCAGGAATTCTATACATTACTCGGCACTCATCATGATAAGGTACTCTTGATCCTCTTAACCTGTTTTGCCCCTTCCTCCCACCTACCTCCCCCAAGTTTATTCTCAGTATTTAAGATTCTGGATTTGTTGTTTATCTCTTGATTTCTGTTTGTTTGTTTGTTTTCCTTCTTAAATTCCGTGGGAGTTAAATCATTTGGTATTTGTTTTCCTCTAATTTATTTCATTTACCATTATACCCTGTAGGTTCATCCGTATTATTGCAAATAGCAAAACCTCATTCTTGTTTATGGTTGAGTACTATTCCATTGTGTATGTATACTACATCTTTATTCATTTATCTATTGATAGACACTTGAGCTGCTTCGTGTCTTGGCTATTGTAAATAATGCTGCAGTGAACATTAGGCTGTATATATCTTTTTGAATTAGTGTTTTCATTTTGTTTGCATAAATTAATAGTGGAATTACTGGATCATATAGCGATTCTGTTCCTAATTTTTTTGAGGATCCTCCATACTGTTTTCTACATACTGTTTAAATCAGTGACTGCACAGATTTACATTACCACCAACAATGTGGGGGGGGATTCATTTTTTCCCACATCCTCGCCAGCACCTGTTTTGTTTTGTTTTATTATTTGTCTTTTTTTTTTTTTTGGCTTTTTACAAACCTCCTTAATATCTGTTTGTTTGTTTTTTTTTAATTTAAATTCAAGTTAGTTAACATACAGTGTAGTCTTGGCTTCAGGAGTAGAACCCAGTGATTCATCTCTTACATATGACACCCAGTGCTCATCCTGAAAAGTGCCCTCCTTAATGCCCATCACCCATTTAATCCACCCCACTCCCCCCCTTACCCCCATAAGCCCTCAGTTTGTTCTCTGTATTTGTATGTTATGGTTTGCCTCCCTCTATGTTTTTATCTTATTTTTCCTTCCCTTCCCCTATATTCTTCTTGTGTGTTTCTCAAGTTCCACATATGAATGAAATCAGATGATATTTGTCTTTCTCTGACTGAATTATTGATTTTAGCCATTCTGAGAGGTGTGCTGTGATTTTTCATGGTAGTTTGGATTTACATTTCTGCTCTCTGGTGATATTGAGCATCCTCTCATGTGTATGTGTCTATAGGCCATCTGAATGTCTTCTTTGGAAAAGTGTCTATTAAGGTCCTCTACCCATTTTTTTCAAATGGAATATTTGTATTTTTGGTGTTGAGTTGTATAAGTTCTTTATATATTTTGGGTATTAACTCCTTATCAGATACATCATTTGCACATGTCTTCTCCTATTCTGTAGGTAGACCTCCTGTGCAGTCAAAACTTTGTGTATAACATTTGACCCCCATAAACTTAACTACTAACAGCTTACTGTTGACCAAAAGCCTTACTAGTAATATAGATTTTCAATTAGCACATACTTTGTATGTTACATGTATCATATACTGTATTCCTATAACGAAGTCAGCTTGAGTAAAGAAAATATTAAGAAAACCATAAGAAGGTGGGGGACATGGGTGACTTAGTCAATTAAGCATCTAACTGTAGATTTCAGCTCAGGTCATGGTCTCATGGTCATGAGATCGAGCCCCATGATGGGTTGTGTGCTGGGCATGGAGCCTGCTTAAGATTCTCTATTTCCCTCTCCCTCTGCTCCTCCCCTGCTCACACTCTCTGTCTCTGAAAGAAAGAAAGAAAAAAAGTCACAAGAAAAAAAGATATTTATAATACTTTACTGTAAAAAATGTATGTACAAGTAGACCTGTGCAGTTCAAACCTGTGCTGTTCATGGGTCAGCTGTATACCTCCTAGCCCTTATTGCTTCTAGGTAGAGCCATATGACTCGTTCTCACCCATGAAGGGAAAGGAGGAATGGCCACTTCTGTTCTCACCCTAGTAATTGCTTACAGACAGAGAATGCCTAGGCCCCAGTGGAGGGAAAGAGATCTTATCTCTAAATGACATGATGGGTGAAAGCTAATCACTGACCAGAACGATTCTCATTGCAGGCTTATGTGAGTGAGAGATGACCATCATTTAAGTTAAACCAATGAAATCCTGAGGTTTACTCTTCACCAGCTAGCCTTATCCTAAGTATCACAGGCAAATTTTACTAATGCAAACTCATTTGAATAAAAGATGATTGTTGTCAAGTTACCAAAGATCTGAAAGGGAAACTGCTAAGCTATCTGCCCACTTTCCTGTCCGAATGCCTCTTTCTGTACTTTTTCTCCATCTGCTTTGCACACCCATCAGATATCTGCATGTTCAGTCTACCTGTCTTTCAAGGTGCAACTCAAAAACCCACCTCCTCTGGTCAGCCTTCAGTGCTTTCCTCCTAAATCAGGACAGTCCCTTCTTCCCTAGAAGTCAGATTGCTTCTGACATTGTTTCTTCTTTGCTTATTTGGCTATTGGGCTATAGTGACACTTTTTCCGTGGCCTCTAACTTACTTGACATAAGACTTCATCTTGTCTATTTTGGCCTTATTAGTAATTCTGCATTATTTAGCACATACTAGAAGATGATTAATAAACAATTTTTTAAATGTTGAATAAATAAAAGCTAAATTGGGTATGTATTTAAGGAATGTATTCTATTGTAAATAACTCAGCTAAATGTTATTTTAGTCTTAATCATAAACCTGTTATGTAAGTAATTATTTTGCCGCTTTCAGCTTATGCATGAAATAATTTAAAATGTAACTATTTTGTTTAAAATTCTTTTTATATTCATTATTCTCAAATTAATCTATAATAATCCTAATGAGCTATAATAGCTGGTTTTTTTCTTCTTAGTAATTCAAACGATATTATTTACTTTGAAAGTAAGCACAATATATTTTCCTAATATAGGGTCAACTGAAGTGTTTTTCAAAGCTTGTAGAGTCTGGCAGTTCATTTACTTTTTTCCCACTTTTTTCATTTCAAGTTTCTACTTAAATTCCAGTTAGTTAACATAAAGTGTAATAATGGTTTCAGGAGTAGAATTTAGTGACTCATCACTTATGTACAACACCCAGTACTCATCCCAACGTGTGCCCTCCTTAATACCCATCATTAATTTAGCCCATCCCCCACCCACCTCCTTCTCTGTCATTAACAGTCTGTTTTCTGGTTTGCCTCTCTCTTTTTATTCCCCATGTGTTCATCTGTTTTGTTTCTTAAATTCCTCATATGAGTGAAATCATAGTGTGTTCATCTTTCTCTGGCTGACTTACTTCACTTAGCATACATAATACCATCTAGATCCATCCATGTCATGGCAAATGGCAAGATTTCATTCTTTTTTATGTCTGAGTCATATTCCATTGATGTGTATGTATCTGTCTTGTGTGTGTGTGTGTGTGTGTGTGTGTGTAGCATATCTTCTTTATCGATTCATCAGTAGATGGACATTTGGGCTCTTTGCATAATTGGTTGTTGTTGATAACGTTGCTATAAACATCAGGATGTAGCAATTCATTTATAAAACACATAGTAAAATAGTTTAAAGTTGGAATCTTCAAAAAGTACTATAATATGTAAACAATAAATAGAATATCAAGACAACTTGGAAGACTAATGCAAACAAAAGACACACTCCCTAAAAAGAAGAGAATAATAGAAAAATAAATAAATAAATATGAGAAAGGAGGTAGAAAGGGAGGAGACAAAGTGCAAAGGAAAATATCCCTGGTCTTCTTGTGGAGGGAGTATTTCCCAAGCATTAATCTTAGGGAGTAGGAGAGAGAGAGAGAGAGCGAGGGAAGGAAGCAATTGTTATTAAGCTGTCTCTTTGCTGTATCATCTGTAAGGTGCAATACTAAAAACACTTTAAATGTTTAGAAAGTGAAATGAAAAGGGTCTTATAAATTATGTGAGGTAGTGCAACATATAGTGGAAAGAGTCTGGATTAGAGCAAGGCAACTTTAAGTTATGGTCCTGCTTATGACCTGGTTTAGGCCAGTGTTTTAACCCTGACTTGTATCCTAGGGAACTCTGTGACTCCTTCCAGAGCTAAAACTTTCTAATGCGATAAAATATTTAACAGTTAATGCTATTCTGATTTTTGCAAGTTTCCTGAATAGCATCTCTTCATTGTGTAGGGGAGGACAACAAGCTATTCTTGAAAGAACGGAATCTCCAAAAGTCAATAAACCATTACCATTCTTTTGAGAAATGCTTGTTGTGTGGGTACTAATCTAAGCCAGGATTTTTTTTGTTCCTAAAATGATACCATGAGCAAGTTAACTTTTCACAGTTACTTCCTTTGGTCTATGTAAAATTGTGATGAAAGTTGAATTATATTTAGGCACCCAGTACAGTACATAGCATGTAATAGACTCTCAAGGAAAGCTTGCTTCCTCCTTCTGGCATATAAAGGAACAATAAAATGAAAAACTAAAAGCAACAATAAGTTAGCTACACATCTGTCCTCATATTGAGGGATTGTTCGACATGAGAATGGTCACAGTCAATTTTCATTACTGTGATACAAACTGTAATAAAATTATATTTAAAAAATTATATAACAGAAAAAATCAGTTACTATTCTCTGGTTAATTTCAAACATAATAATACATAAGTAAGTTGGCTCCTTTTAAGTAAGTATCTCTTTAATGCAGATGAAAGAAGGATTGTGCTGCTGCTGCTGTGATAATGAAAACTAGCATTTATTGAATGTCTACTGTATGCATCATTATATACACTTTTTATATTTTCTCTGACTTAAACTGTATCATAGATGATGTAATAGGTTAAAGTCACCTGTTTCTTGACTGCAATTTACCGCCTACCACCATTTGATAGATTTTGTAGATGTACTCAGTCCATTCTTCATTTACTTTATAAAAACCAAGTACTTATTTGTGTAATGTGCTAAGCACTACGATAAATCAAAGAATGAAATAGGCAGACATCTCCTGAAGCAGTCGCATTGAGCAGAAGAGATAAATTATGCACATAATAAGATGCAAAATAAAAAGCGCAGTGTAAAAGAAATGGATCCTAAACAGTGGTGGGAATTCTGGGATGGTCACTGAAAGTTTCTCGCACAAGTGGAACTTGAAGTCCTCCTTCAGGGAGAGCACGAATTGAACATGAAGGTGCCAAAAAAATTTTTTTTAATCTGAACTTGATAAGGACTTTATTTAGATGGATTATTGCAAAGGGTGGGCCCATTGCAATAGAAGGAGGACTATTGCAATAGAGAGACCATTTTGACTATAAGATCTGCACACATCTCAGGGATTAGGCAAAAAGAGTTTTTCTTCTATAGGCAGGAGAAAACAAAGCTAGAAAGAACAGGGGGTGGGGAGGTGGTGCGAAGAGGAATGGCATGGTGGGAAAGCAGATCAGAGGAGGTTTTACCCTGAGGCCAGCCTGCTCTGTGGAAGTGCTATTAAGGAATGGCTGGGTACTGGCTCAGGATGAGGGTAGGTCAAAGTTGGGGACCCGACCAATGGGAACAGCAGTTTAACTAATCATTTATTAAGCAAAGATGGCAATTTGGAGGGTCTGTGTCTGGACTTGTCGTAGGTAAAAAAAAAAAAAAAAAAAAAAAAAAAAGCATCCCTGAGTTTTATTGAAGTCATATGAGGAAGTGTGGGTTTTTATGGTAAGCTGTTGCCTAGAACACAAAAGAAGGGGGGGATTTCTTAAACTTTGCTATTTTCTAGGATCATAGGACTTGGGTGAAGTTCAACATTGTCAGAATCATGGGAATAATGAGGACTCCCTAATGAATGAGGTGTGCATGGGAGGGGTTTCATTTTGTCAGGATGTCAAGATTTTGAAAGATTGCACTAATAAATAATAATAGTAACTTTCTGAGTGTCAGGCACTATTCTAAGCACCTTACATCTGTCAACTCATTTAAATAATCCTCACAACTATCCAGTGACACAGGTATAATTATTCTCCCATTCTATAGGCAAGGAATTTGAATTCCTCAAAGGTAAGTAACTTTGTCACACTGCTAGTAAGACATACAACTGGGGCTGTGAGTCATAAAGCCCTTGTCTCCCAGTAGCTGACCCAACCTCTTTTCATTACTTCAGACTATTTCTTAACCCAGAGAGAGAGGGGATAAAACTCCTGGCACAAGGGAGAGAGGACATACAGTGATTTTCCCATTTCCAAAAAGAATAGACTCAACAAATACATATAGAGAGAGAAGTTGTGGGACACAGAAGAAAGAAAAACATAAAATACTAGAAAATACAAGTTAAGAAAGACCAGCAGCCAATGGAACTTGACAAAAGAAAATGACAGTTAGCAGGAAAGGTTCTGGATACAGAGAATAAAAAACCTTAGCTAGTTAGGACAAAAGGGGGCCACTGCTTTGTGTGCTTTTTCTTTGTGTGGTAATGGGGATATGGGTGGAGATCAGGGTCAGCTGAACACTGTCATCTTTGTCGGCCCAGGTTTCCAGGCTTCGTTCCGCCACAGATGAGATTATGACAGGCCTTGAGGTATGAGCAGTGGGTGGAAAATGCCTACTGCTTTAGTCCTTAAGAGCATCTCTGAGCTACAAATCAGGCATCCCCACTAGTACAATTTTGCCTTCCAGAGTTAAGGACAGTTGCTGAATCCAACAGGCATTTCCCTCTCCTTCCCTTAACCAGCTACTTTTGCATTCGTTTCTACTGTTCACAACTACCATTGTTTTTCCTAACGATTATCTTGTGATTCAGTACATTTGGTCTAATGAGCCAGGGAGTATATAACACATGGTGGAAAAATTTCCTGAAAATATTGGTAACTATTTTGACATGTCAAGAATCAAATGAAGTTCATGTAGAGAGCATAGTTTATATAGCAGTGCTGATTGCTACAACCAACGGAGATTTTATTGGAAATGTAATATAATAATAAAAGCATTTAACTTCTGCTGAGCCCATTCTATGTATCTGGACCAATGGTAGGCATCTTCACATCCTTATCTCTTTTCATCTTTCCAGGAACCTATTAGGCATGTGGTTTCTGCTTTGTGGATGAACAAATTAAAGTTTACAGAATTTAATCACTATGCTCAAGAGTTCGTACTTTAATCCTTAGAGCCCAGTTTTGAACCTAGACCTCCTTGATTTTAAAAAATCTTCTAAACTATTCCACTGTGAATCAATCACTCATATTTTCAAGGCTGATCAATAAAAGCTCTGCTGCCTAATAGCCGTGTGACCTTGGGGAAATTATTTAACTGCTCTTTGACTTTGTTTATTAATCTGAAAAGTGAGGGGACCCATATCTTCATCATAGAATCATTGTGAGGATTAAATAAGTTAATATGTGTCAGGTGTTTAAAAGACCTACATAGCCACCATTTGTATATACGTTAGCTGTGGTTATTGATGATGATGATTGAGAGGACAGTGAAACCATGCTCTCTCTTTCTTAAAAACTCAAAGTGAATAGCCATGCCCAGTATCTCAGCATGACTTTACGTGCTTCAGCAGTAGGATTGATTTTATTTGTGTACATATTCTTTGTTCCCCCATACTCTTCTACCAGTTTAATTTACATAAAACTACGGGGAATTAGGAGCATTAGTTTACTCCAAATTGAATTCACATGTAATTTTTTTAAAACATAAATTGAGAAAAGTCTTTTGCGTCTATCTTTGAACTTCTCTGAGTTTCTAAAATAAAATTTATGTTTGATCTAAGAGGACAGAGGGGCATCTTTGACAACTGGATTTTAGGAAACTTAAACAAACAAATGGGATTTGAAAAGCCAACATAATATTGAAGGGGAAGAACAAATCTGAAGGCCTGATACTACAGGACTTCAATACTTACTATAAAACTCTAGTAATCAAGACACTGTGACATTGGTGAAAAAACAGACACATAGATCAATGGAACAGAATAAAGATCCCAGAAATAGACCCAGATAAATAGAGTCAACTGATCTTTGACAGAGAAGCAAAAGCAATACCGTGGAGTAAAGTTAGTCTTTTTAACAAATGGTACTGGAGCAACTAGAAATCCACATGTAAAAGTGAATCTAGACACAGACCTTACACCCTTCAAAAATTAATTCAAAATGTATCACAAGCATATATGTAAATGCAAAACTATAAAACTTCTAGAAGATAACATTGGAAAAGATCTAGATGACGTTTGATTTGGTGATGACCTTTCAGATAAAACACCAAAGGCATAATCCATGAAAAGAAAGAATTGATAAACTGGCTACAATTACAGTTAAAAATTTCTCCTCTGAGAAGGATAATGTCAAGACAGTAAGAGAAGCCACAAACTAGGGGGAAATATTTGCAAAAGACATATCTGAAAAATAAATAATACCTAAAATATACAAAGAATTCTTAAAACTCAACAGTAACAAAACGGACAACCTGACTAAAAATGGGCCCAAGATTTTAACAGACACCTCACCAGAAAAGATATACAGATGACAAATAAGCATATGAAAAGATGTACCACATCAAAAGTCATCAGGGAAATGCAAATTAAAATGACATTGAGATACCATTGCATACTCACCATAATGGCCAAATGCTAACAAGGATGTGGAGGCACAGAAACTCTCATTGATTGCTGGCGGGAATGCAAAATGGCACAGCCACTTTGGAAGACAAATGACCATTTGTTACAAAACTAAACCTACTCTTTATCATATGATTCAGCAGTTGTGCTCTTTGGTATTCGTTTAACCAGAGGAGTTGAAAACTTTTGTCCACATGAAAGCTTAAGTCCACAGTTCTTATGCCAGATTTACTCATAATTGCCAAAACTCAGAAGCAATCAAGACCTCCCTTCAATAGGTGAGTGCATAAATAAACTGTGGTACAGTCAAACAATAGAATATTATTCAGTTCTAAAAGGAAATTAGCTATCAAGTCACGAAAAGACATAGAGGAAACCTAAATGCCTATTACTAAGTGGAAGAAGCCAGTCTGAAAAGGCTACATACTGTATAATGTGGAAAAGGCAAAACACACGGAGACAGTAACAAGATCAGTGGTTGCCAGGATTAAGCGTGGGGAGCTTAGAGGTGAATAGACAGAGCACAGGAGTTTTACGGCAGTGAATATACCCTGTATGATTATATGTTATATGTTTTTTGTGTGGTTCCAAGTTTTTATTTAAATTCTAGTTAGTTAACATAAACTGTGTTATACATTGGTCCAAACCGACAGAATGTATAACACCAAGGGTGAACCCTAAGCTACACCTTGGACTTTGGGTGATTATGATGTGTCAATGTAGGTTAATGTAATAAGTGCACCACTCTGGGGGTGATGTTGGTGACAGAGAGGCTGTACATGTGTTGAGGGAGAGGGTATATGGGAAATCTGTGTACCTTCCTTTCAGTTTTGCTGTGAACCTGAAAGTACTCTTAAAACATAAATTCTTTTATAAAAAAATAAAGAATTTGCATATCATTGCCCTGGTGTAAAGAATCAAGATTACTTAAATGTAAGAAACATTTACTCATATTTCCCATTTGTGTGGAACATAGAAATGTTAACACTGTCTTGACTTGCTTGCTCCCTATGAGGGTCGGGCTGCATGGAGCCTGAGCTGAGCCTGAGTTTTCTTGTCTAAAATGTATGTTGTTAGGTATGAATTGTGATCAGAGATCAAACAGGTCAACAAAGAAGTAACAGGGAAAGGACTAAGGTGCAAAAACAAGGTTATTTCCTAGAAATTCAAATCTAGATTGAAGTAAAAGTTATTTAAGGTTGGGATGTGTCTGAGTATCGGTAGTAGTGCTCATGTGCCTCAGCACAGGCTTTAAATAGCCCTTGCAGCTCATCACAACTTTATGCTCTGATAAGCATGTGTTTGTAGATCATTCAGGCTGAGTTTAAAGGTTTGCAGCAGGGATTGCATAAGATACTGTGAAAATGATATTGGACGTGATATTAAATATCTTACTCTTTTAAAATCCGAGTTCAGTTCAAGTGCAGAAATCTTCATAGTCACAAAGGTCAGCAGTGAAACGTTTTCATCACTGCTCAGAACTGATGAGTGTTTCATACACACATATACCCTCCCATCTCATTCATCCATCAGCCAGTCCTCGTTATCTGCTGTGACTTTTATAAACACGCATGCACACACACTCACATTCACACTCACTCACAGTCCCAGACAATAAGCCCTTATTGTTTTTAATTTCTTGTGCTTCTCCGAACTGTGAAGATCAGGCAGACTGGAAGGTCTTCTAATGCTCAGAATCAGCTCTTTTCATCATTCGTCTACTTCACTAAGAACAGATCTCAGAGAATTAAATGTTTTAAATATAAAAAATTAAATGAAATCCATTTAGGAGTCCCACTATGTCCTCTATGTAGCTATGACTTTTGTCTCTGCTGCCTTGAGGCTGAGCATAAAAGAGCAAATAGTGGCCTCTCTTTCCAGTCCATACAGACTAGAAAAATGATCACACAAACAACTACTGACTTGTGCTTCGTTAAAAAGAAAATATTTCCATTCTAGAACACAAAATGAGTGAAAACAATCTAAGGTTGTTTAAGGACTATACTAATTTCTTCTGTATCTTTGAAACAAAAAAAGATACAATTTACACAACCCCAGGCCTGAAGAAATAGGGTCCTGTATGCTGTGATCCGGGCATCTTTCTGCTGCCACCTTGCCTGCCTCAAAACTATTCTCCACATTGTGAAAAATGGATGCTTAAAAGCCATCAGTAACTCAGTCCTCATTACTCAAAGGATAAAGTCCCAAATCCTTAGCTAGTTTATCAAACCATCATTTGTCCTCACTCACAACCCCCAACATCATCCATCTCCCTTTGCTGTTTTGTATTTTAACATCCCGGCCAAACTGAGTTTTCTTGAGCACATACCAAGGAGTATTCTTTCTGCCCAGATCCCTTTCCGCCCTCACCATATACATTCACTTGACTAGGTCTAATACATTCTTCAGGCATACTGTATACCTTCTAGGTGAAATCTTTCTTTAGCCCTCAAATTACGTGGCTCTCCTTTTTGTGTTCTCACATCTGTTTCACACACTTTTATAGTCATATATTTATTTTTTAATTTTTTTAACATTTATTTATTTTGGATAGAGAGAGACAGACAGTCAGACAGTGTGAACGCGGAAAGGGCAGAGACCAGGAAGGACACAGAATCCAAAGCAGGTTCCAGGCTCTGAGCTGTCAGCATAGAGCCTGACGTGGGACTCGAACCCGTGAACTGTGAGATTATGACCAACATTTAAGCAACTGAGTCACCCACGTGTTCCTGTAGTCATATATTTAAAGTAATGTCTCTCAGACTTTGATATGCATAAGAATTATATGGATATCTTGTAAAAATGCAAATTCTGAGTCGGGCTGATGCCATTGCTGCAGGCTCCTGAACACAAACTAAGTAGCAAGGACTTAGAGACCATCTGCTTCTCTGGACCTGGGGACAGGATCCTCAGAGCCTGAATCACAGCAGGCCCTGAATTAACAGCCACTGAATGAATTTCAAAAGCAACACAATCTTGACAATATAACATTTTCATTTTAAAATACAAGCAGTACTTACAAATAACCATTTGAGAAGAACTTTGTTAACTTCCTTCCCTCCTTCTGTATCTTGGTATATCCATCTGTTCTTCCTGTCTCTTTGCCTCAAAGTTCACTGGTATCTAGAATTTCTACCCAATCCCCTGCTTTTCCTCTATTCCTTTTACACCCTGGAGGCATTTTCAATGATAGCACTTCTGAAAATAAAAAGTAAAGGAAGCCAGCGTAGAGAGATGAAGAAAAACGAACCTCTGTTCTCCTCTTCAGTTACCAGTTGAGTTACTTTCTTGTTTCTCCCAATCTAACCTCCTTGGACCCTATCAGGCCATTTATCAAAGAATCCCAGACACATCCCTAGACTCCACTTTGGTATTGTAATGGTCAGCACTGTTGTCTGTATGTTCCTCAGGAATGGAAATGAACCTTTTATCAGTCATTTATTTATAGAAAGACTTGTCTTTTAACCTCTAAGTAAAGATTTGATTGTGTTTTAAGCCTATAAATTTATTTTAGATGCATACTTACCTAGGGCTCAGGGGAGAGAAGGCATGTAGTCATTTTGTTCCACGTGTTTATAGTTGGGTATATTGTGAAAATGGAAAAATGAAAATTGTCATAAACTCCCTGTGGTCCCCTTACCAGCCGTATACTCAGCCCTTGTGTCAAATACTAGGAGTCATCACTGTAGCAAAGGAGGAAATTGGTGAGACCATTTTATGAGATAATTTTCCTACCAGGTGGACAGTCTCTTAGTAGTGCAGGCATGTTCTTCTTCTGTCAGGGTTAGACATGCTTCCAAGCAGACAAAAACCATCAAGTAAAGCATTGTTTCAGGGCAGATAGTGTATACTCAGAAACCTCAGATACCTGTGGTTTTAGGAAACCACAGATCGACTTTTCTGCTAGGACATACAAATCTTTGTTAGGCTTCAAACTTATTTAATGTCCAAAAGACAATATAAGGAGGAAGGTTAATTAGTCTGAATTTCTATGTAAAATTTATGGTATGACTTATAGAGCCTATGCTCTCTATCTTTTCCTCTCTCTCTGGGATATAGTCTACATCTACATGATAAGTAAAGTGTGTATGTATATTTCTGCATCCATAGATCGAATTCATATCTTCCATGTTTGCATTTCATGTATATATGTATGTGTATATGTGTATACTCTGTATTTTCTTCTTTTTTTAAAATGTTTATTTTTGAGAGACAGAGCGAGAGAGAGCATGAGTCAGGGAGACACAGAGAGAGAGGGAGACACAGAATCCGAAGCAGGCTCCAGACTCTGAGCTGTCAGCACAGAGCCTGACACCGGGCTTGAATTTACAAGCCGTAAGATCATGACCTGAGCCGAAGTTGAACACTTAACCGAATGAGCCACCCAGGTGCCTCTATATTTTGATTTCTTAACAGCTGAGGTATGAAAGAGAGCAGAATAAAAACTCTTGGTAAATGTGTAGATTTGTCCACTAACAAGATGTTAGACGTAATATAAATTTTGTACTAAAAATGCCATCTCCCAAATACAAAGAGAATAGAATAGAACAATTATACTAGGGTATGAAATTTTAGCAAATTAAAAGAAGTATCTACATGATCTATATTTCTAATTATCTGACAGAGTGCTGTTAATAACTTTTCTGGAAGCCACAAACACAGCAGTAGCACTTAATTATGATGTAGTCTTAAAATATAACACAGTGCACTTTTTCTATGGCCTTCAAGATCGCATTGGCAGCAGAGCCTACCATAATGAACTGTCCCGAAGCCTCAAGATGCTGTTTTCAGCAATTTTGCATTTGAGTATTCAGATTCTACAGTGCGAAAAGTCTTACTTGAATGTGCTCCACCACAGTAACGTCAGAATATTCACATTTTTCCTTTTCTTCATTTAAGGACAGGTTCATAAAAAAGCATATAGAATATTGCAAGTGAATAGCTGTCATGAGCTAGGAACTAGATACAACCTTAAGATTATTCAGGATAGGCTGATGATTATTTTGCCCAATGGATTTCTCTTTGCTGCAACCCACGCATTAAAAAAGGGCCTTCACACTCCCCATGGTTCAGTGGTGAACACACCAGCCTGTAATTAGCAGCACACAGTTATTCAGTCATCTGTTTGCAATCAAGAAAATACATCATTCCTTTTCTTTGGATATTTTGTTTCACATCCTGTAAGTGTATGTCTAAAGCATTAATAAAATTATAAATTACACATTTGATGATTAGAGATGATAAAATCTCTTAAACATTCTCACGTTTCTCTGCAATTTTCTTCCTTTTACAGATGTTATACCCATTTTGCTACTTCTTTCATTTTAATTTAAAAAGTAGTAAAGGGTTTGGTGGATAAGGAAAAGAGGAAAAGGAAAAGTTAAGTCTTCCTAAAAAGGACTATTATGCTGAATACCGACTACCAGAATAAGTCATCATTCCTGGGAATTAGAAGGCGCCCCCTTAAATGTGCCTATGCTATTTTTTAAGGTTTAAGATATTTTACTTCAATTTTAATTCATCACTATCCTGTGTCACTTTTTAAAAATTATAGGAATTTTTTAGCTCTCAGGTTTTTTTTTTAATATATCAAGCGAGCACTTGACTGCTGTTTTTGGAGTTACTCTGGGGTGTCACATTAATTTTAGCTGTAGGATAACAATAAAAAGTAATTTTAGTAAACCACAAGATAACTTAGGGGCCTCATAAATGAAAGCACTTTTCAGAATGCCTTAATGCTTCATCATTACAGGCCCCTCACTTCCCTGTTCTTAGAGCATTAGCTCTAGAAAATCTGAAATTGTCAATTCTTTCCTGCCCTTTTGAGGTATAAATCATCTCCTAGGCTCTTGCTAGTTTTATATCTCAGGGATGTCTTTCTCAAAGACTTGGGAGCCTTCCCTTTGACATGTCATCATTAAGGTAGCTAAGGCGCCCTCTCTCTAGTCTTCAGAGGGGAGTAAGAGTTTAACTTTATTTTATTTTTTTTTAACGTTTATTTATTTTTGAGAGACATAGAGACAGAGTATGAGCAGGGGAAGGGCACAGAGAGAGGGAGACACAGAATCTGAAGCAGGCTCTAGGCTCTGAGCCGTCAACATAGAGCCTGACGTGGGGTTCAAACTCACAAACCATGAGATCATGACCTCAGCTGAAGTCGGCCCCTCAAGCGACTGAGCCACCCAGGCGCACCTAACTTTAATAGATAAATGCCAATTAGCAAATATAGGTAACCTAACCACATTGACCGATCCCCTTCCCCAGTGCCCTTCAGTACTTTTCTACTAGCTCATCCCAGTGCTTAAAACCTCTCTCACGTTTCGTTTTGGTGGAGTTGAGTTCTTTCTTCCCTACTGTGGTTGTCTTTCATAAAGTCTTCCTTGCCTATTTAATTCTGTCTGGTGCATTGTTTCTATGACATTATTTAGACCTCAAGTGTCCTGTAAAGGAATCTGAATCAAAGTAAATAGATTTTTTAAAGGGTTTTAATGAATATTGTAAGACCTAGAAATTCCTATTCTACCTGCAATTACTATGTCTTACCTTTTTAAACTATACTACATTTTTTACCTACTTTTATCATTCATGCTGGAAATATTCCTAAAATATGATAAGCCTTCTGTTTTTTTCTCAACACGAAGAAAACTTAGTTTCTCAAAGTGAAAATAGTTGTGTTTACATGTGTGTGTATGCACGCGCGTGTGTGTGATTAAACAAAACTGCGCATATAGAAAATTCAAACACTGAAAACCAGAGATTAAAGGAATGTTTCCCAGCCTTTTCAGAAAGGATGAGATTCTAACCACCCCCCCATGAGATTTTAAAACCATGGATATATAGTATATCTGTTTATATGACGTTGCTTTTGGAGTGCCATAAACCACTGTAATAGCCAAGATTTCTTTGCCCCTCAGAAACCAGTTTTTGTACTTATGGGGTGATAGTGCCTACTGAAAAAGAATGCATAAAGCACAAAGTAAAAATTACCTAAAATCCCACAACACAGAGGGGACTACTGTTTGCATTTAGACAAATATCCTTTCATATATCTTAACAATATTTTATGTCCTTTCTTTCATCTTCTTCTACTTCAATAGCATATAGAAATATTTCCATATTAATTTAGCCATCATCCTTTGCAAGTATATACCATAATTTATTCAATCAGTTACCTGTGGCGCACTTCTTTTTTCTGTGTTGCAGTTTTAAATAATGCTATGACGAATATCATGCCATATCATTTTTGCACATTCAATGTGATTTTTTGGTAGAAGATAGCATATGATAACTTTATGTAGAAAAAAATGTAAAAACAAGGCAAGAGAAAACATCTACATGATACCTGGATGTCTAAATGAACTAAACTAGTATAAAAAGTGCATAAAGGCAACATATTCTTATAATGTATCTTAGATTGACACTGTTCTTTTAATTTGTGCATGATAAATGAGCTGAGTGCCGAAAACAAGATCGAATTATATGTAGAATTTGGATGAATTGTTCGTGGAATTTTTATTGTGTATACCATAAGAAAATAGTAGGTAGAAGCTTTATGTTTAACGACAGAATGTATTGACTTGCTTATATAGTAAACCATCACTCCACCACTCCTTACAAAAAAACTCCCCCAAGCTGTTATTTGCGGGGAAGGGTGCATCTGTCTATAGAATTTATTCGTAAAAACTTAGACTTTGTTTCTGTCCATATATAACCACGTGGACATAGGCTGTCCATCATGTAAGGTAAGTATTGAATTTCTCATTTTCTAAGCTCACAGTTTTATGTGTATTCATATCTTTCATTTGCCAGTTTTAAACTTTAAATATATACTTTCATTTTATAAAACTAAACCCTTGGAGGAGATGTAAGCAAGGGAATGCAAATGAGGAGTTCTTTGCTGCTCTTCTTGTACAGTATTTACTCACTGTTCACCTTGTTGTCTACAAAACATGGAAATACCTAATGTAATATCTTTAAAAAAATAATTTCTCAAGGTATAATTTCGGGACAAAAAGACATGTCCGTTTAAATTTTTATTCTAATTTCCAAGCTATCTTTCAAAAAATCTTTGCCAATTTACATTCTTTCATATTTTGCATGAGAAAACACTTGGGTAGTAACAACTTTTTTAATCTTTGCAAAACTTATAGACACGAAGTGAATCCCCAATATTGTTTACATTTTATATTATTTATTAATTAATTGAGTTGAGTTTTCTAATGAGAATATTGACTATTTGCATTTTGAAAAGAGATTTCCCTGATCTTAGAACTTCCAGCAGTTTTTTTTCTTTTTTCTTTTTCATTTCTTATTAAACATATTATTACCCGGAATATAATCATCATGTGTAGTAGTTTACTGTAATTTTTCAGTCATGCTTGTGGGAACTCTTTTGAACTCTGTGTGTTTTCATTTTACAAATGATTTTGCTTCCTCCTAAATTTACTCTTATGTGTAAACTAGGTTGATGACAATTGTAGATATATTGATGTATATGACTTACTGTTCATATGTGTTATGATTCTTAAAATATATTTCATAATAATTTCACACAGAAGTGTTTAGAAAAAATATTTAAAATAATTGCAGCTCGTTCGTGATCATAGGTAAGAATCTTTTTTTTTATATTTAAGGAGAACTCTAACATTCTAATACATTTTTTTCATACTGAAAGAAACTTCTCAATTCCCTTCACTTCTTACTTTTTCTCTATAGACTTTGATCTGACATATTTGATTTTTTCATCTTTATCTTTTTAAAAAGTGTCATTAGACTGAGACAATGTAGCATTTTCCTTTAACGTGGTACTTATAGAACAGATCTTATGGAAAGATTCATATTATGGAGTTCACAGGAAGAGTGTAAGCACATCACATTAATCTGTAGATTGCTGCACTTCCACTTAGACTCATTTCAGTTATTTTTAGGGGCTCGTCCTGTGAAGCAATACTTGTTTTCGTAGGGGGCACATTTTTGTTTTATGCCAACTACTGTCCATTTCTCCAAATTCATTCATGAGAGTTGTAACTGATACAGTTTACTTCTCTGCTCAGGTACATTCTGATTTTCCCCAATATTTTGAATACAATAATCCATATCCAGAAAGAAAACTGAAAGCCAGTAATTGTGCTCTGGTTTTGATGACCCTTTTTTGGGAATTACCTAAATAAGTTGACAGAATTTCCTTAAACCTTATAGGGAATGGGGTACTGTTGCATGCTACAATATAGATAAACCTTAAAAACATCATGGTACGTGAAAGAAGCAAGTCACTAGAGACCATTGTATGATACCATTTATATGAAATATCCAGAATAGGCAAATCCATAGAGACAGAAAATTAATTAGTGGCTGCCAGGAAATGGTGTGCACGGGGGGGGGGGGGGGCGCGGGACTTTTAGGAGGTACTACTCATTATTATTTTAATTTATATGTTAGCTCCATAAATTCATTTGGACTTTTACTCAGAATCACATACCATAAAATTTACTATTTTAACCAATTTAAAGAATATGTTAGTAGATTTTAGTATACAGTAGTCCCCTTCTTATCCATGGGGGATACATTTCAGTACCCCCAGTGGATGTGATAAACTGCAGATAGTACCAAACCCTATATATGCTGTTTTTCCTATCAATACATACCTGTTGGTAAAGTTTAATTTATAAGTGAGGCACAGTAGGAGACTAACAATAGTAACTAATAATAGAAAAGAACAACTATAATAACTGTAATAAAAGTAATGAGACTCATTTTTCTCTCAAACTGTCTTATTGTACTGTACTCACCCTTCATCTGGTGATGATGTGAGATGACACAATGCCTATGTGATGAGTTGCAGTGAATGACGTAAGCACTGTGACCTAACGTTAGGCTATGAGTGACCTAATGAGTCAGGAAAATCATCTGCTTCCAGAGCACACTTGACCCGGGTAACTGACACCACCAAAAGTGAAACTGCAGATAAGTGGAGAAGGGGACTACTGTATTCACAATGTCATGCAACCATCATCATTGCCTAATTCCAGAACATTTCCATTATGTTAGAAATAAACCCTCTACCTCCCAATGCCACCCTTCTCCTACTTCCTGTCTGTATGATTTGCCTATTCAAAGGTAATCGCACAAGAGGTAGTATTTTGTGACTGGCTTCTTTCACTTACCATGTTTTTAAGGTTCATCCTTGGGATGCCTGGATGGCTCAGTCAGTTAAGCGTCTGACTTTGGCTCAGGTCATAGTCTTGCAGTTTGAGCCCAGCATCGGGCTCTGTGCTGACAGCTCAGAGCCTGGAGCCTGCTTCAGATTCTGTGTCTCCCCCCTCTCTGCCCTTCCCCTTCTCATGCTCTGTCTCTATGTCTCTCAAAAACAAATAAACGTTGAAAAATTAAAAAAAAAAATAGAGAGCAAGAATCTTTAACAACTATACAACACAGATAACAGATTTTATGAACCAGTGAAAGACAGAAACAATTTTTAAAACCATGGTATCTTAAAATTGTGGTATAATATCTAAGATCTCATTTGAGACCTTTACAGAGTAATCTGTGTATCTTCTTGGTTAACTCTCTTTAATTCATGATTTTGCCCTCAGTTGGTCCAGGAAATTTTAATTTAGCTTTCAAGCAGCTTAAGTCTTTATCCACCAGAACTAAAAAAGTTGAGCCATCCCTAGAAGATGGGTCTCCCTCTGGACTTACCACAATAAAGGGGAGGTTCCTGCTCCTCTCCATCACCCTCCTGGGTATCGTCTGCCATGCAAATGAGTAAGAAAAGGGGGATATGCAAATTCTTGTAAGATTTTTGTATTCTTTTTTTTTAATTTTTTTTAATTTTTTTAATGTTTATTTATTTTTGAGAGACATAGAGGCACAGCATGAACAATGGAAGGGCAGAGAGAGAGGGAGACACAGAATCGGAAGCAGGCTCCAGGCTCTGAGCCATTAGCACAGAGCCCGACGCGGGCTCGAACCCACAGACCGTGAGATCATGACCTGAGCTAAAGTCGGCCACCCAACCAACTAAGCCACCCAGGCACCCCAGATTTTTGGATTCTTTTACATTTTTTTCTTCAGAAGTCCTCACAACTTTTGTCTATTACCAGCTTGGCCATAGCTGCTTCTTCCTAGGTACTTGAATAAAAATGTATGTGAGATCATTGTATCTAGTAAAATAAAAGCCTTTTCAAATGCCCCAGGAGGAGAATTCCTGAGAAGATAGTAGTTAAGAGTCTCACTTTTATTATTAAGTCATTTTGAACAACATTTTTGAAAGGAGATTAAAATCATTACAATAAAGCCAAAATCAAAGAGATTACTTTTGTTTATCAATAAGGAAAATCTGAAACCTAGATAGTATTTGTGTGATTTTCCTGCTCCCTCCTTCCCTCCATTGTTTCAATTAGTTTTATATCTTTTATTCTCTTGCCTCCAGGGAAGCAAAATGTTTCATGAAGGTATATTTATTTTAATGACTATCAGTCTAATAGTGTTAATGAAATTTCAAGAGGAGTTTAACTTACCCCGAAAGGATGGTTTATATACTGGTATTATATAAATATATTTTTCAATGAGAAGCTGCTTTTTTCCTCCCACTAATGGAATTTCAGGTCAAGAAAGGTTATAAATAAACATGATTTATAATGCTCCCTTTTCTGGGCACGATGGACAGTAGGCACAGAGAGACAGAGTGGCCAGTCTATTAACAAAGAAGTCTATTAGCACAATTCTTTTAATGCTACTTTTGCAAATTTAATAAAGATAGATTTTCAGGCATTGAAGTAATTAGCTGTAAAAACTGACTTAGGTTAAAGCCTAGTACATACAATCCAGTCCTCAAGTTTATCATAAAGGTTTTTTTTCTTTCATAAAAACAATATAGAACGATCATCGACTCTTTGTAGCACATTCTTGTAGCATGCATCAAGAATAGTCATATAATTTTGATATTATTGATTTCATTTATAAAAGCACAGATGCATTTGTAACGTGAGCAATTTAAAAACAAATGCACAAAATAATAATGTGATACCACTTTATGCTCACCAGAATGGCTAAAATTAAAAACAAAACAAAACAAAACAAAACTAGAAAACAATAAGTCAGTATAGATGTTGAGAAACTGGAGCTCTCACACACATGGTTTATAGTGTTTGAACATAAAGTGGTACAATTGTGGAAAACAGTTTGGCAGTTCCTCAAAAAGTTCAACAGAGTTACCTATGACTCAGCAATGTCACTACTAGGTGTATACCAACATGAATTCAAAACATGTTTGCACAAAAATGTGTACACGAATGTTTATGAAACCATTATTCATAATAGCTAAAAAGTAGAAACAACCCAAATGTACACCAAATGATGAACGGATAAACAGTATGCATTATGTTGGTGCAATGAAATACTGTTTTGCCATAAAACCTCATGGAGTACTGCTATAAACAACAAGGATGAACCTTATTTTTTTTAATGTTTATTTTTGAGAGAGAGAGAGACAGGGCATGAGCAGGGGAGAGGCAGAAAGAGAGAGGAGACACAGTATCTGAAGCAGGCTCCAGGCTCTGAGCTGTCAGCACAGAGCCCGATGCCTGATTTATATGGGACTGATTTATATCAAAGTAATGCAAAATGAGGACACACTTCCAGTATGCACGAGTCTCCATTCGTAGAGTACAATCACATTATTTGCAGAGGGGGGCAGGTTTATCTCTTCCTGTCCCATCTCTGTGCACTGTTATTGAGAGCAGACATTGTTGCCTTGTTCCTCATTTTAAGAGGAAAGTACTCACTCCATTCTAGCTGCAGGTTTTTGTAGATGCACATTATCCAGGAGAAGATGTTTCCCTCTGTCTCTCTGTTCTTATTTTCCTAAAAGTTCGTATCCTGAATGGGTGCTGAATTTTGTGAAGTTTTGTTTCCTCATCAAGTGATATGATCATGTGATTTTTTTTCATTAGTTCATTAATATAGTGGTTTATACCGATTAATTTTTGAATATTGTACCAGCCTTAAGAATGAACTCCATTGTACTGTGGTATAATTATTTTTACATATTGCTGAATTATATTTGCTAAATTTTATTAAATATTTTTGTGTATATGGTCATAAGGGATATTTGGTATCACATTAATACTAGCTTCATAAAATGAATGGAAAATATTCCATCGTCTTCTGTTTTTTTGGAAGAAGTTTATAAAATTGGTCCTAATGCTTTTTTAAATATTTGATAGAATTCTCTAGTGAAATCATGTGGACATGGAGATTTGTTTTTTGAAAGTATTTTAATTATGTATTCAGTTTCCTTAATACTTGGAAGATGATTCAAATTATCAGTTTCACATTGGGTGAGTTGTGCCATTTTGTGGTGTTTTTCTGAGGAATTGGTCCATTTAAGTTGCAAAGTTAATATATGTAGAATTCCTCATAGTATTCTCTTATTATCCTTTTGATGTTTGCAGGGTTTGTAGTGATTGATATTCATAATTGGTGTCTTCCATTTCATTGTCAGTTTTGCTAGAGGTTTGACAGTTTTATTGAGCTTTCCATAGAACATTGATTTTTCTCAATTGCTTTTCTGTTTCAATTTCATTGATTTTTGTCTTTGTTTTATTGTTTTCCTCATTCAGCTTGCTTCAGGTTCATTTTGATATTTTTCTAGATTCTTCAGGTGGGAGTTTAGGTTATTGTTTTGAGATATTTTCTCTTTTCCAACATACGCATTTAGTGCTTTTGGATTTCCTGTTAGCACTGGTTTGACTTCATCTCATAAATGATTACAAGTTGTGTTTTCATTTTTACTTAGTTCAGTGTACTTTTTTAAGTTTTTTAATTCCAGTTAGTTAACATACAGTGTAATATTAGTCTCAGGTGTATAATATGGTGATTTAACACTTCCATTACAACATCTAGTGCTCATCACAAGTGCAGTCACTAATCCCCATCACCTATTTAACCCATCCCTCCCACCTACCTCCCCTCCGGTTCAGTGTATTTTTAATATTCATTAAGACTTATTATTTGACCTATAGATTATTTAGTAGTATAGTGTGTAGTTTCCAAATGTTAGGAGATTTTCCTGTTATCTTGCTGTTACTCATTTTTAGTTTGATTCCACGGTGGTCAAAGACACATTTTGTGTGATTTCATTTTTTTTAATTTGTTAAGGTTTTATGATCTAAGATATGGTTGGTTTTGGAACTTAAAAAGAATAAGTTTTCTGATGCTTTGTGTGGCTTATTCTGTGAATGATAATTAACTACCTTTCAGCGATGGTATTCTACCAAGTCAGTAGATTTGACTCTCTAGTTCTTGATGAATCCAACCCTATATACAGTTGGTGCTTAATAAATGTTTGTTGGATTTCATAAACCTGTAGTACTAGTACCCTCATTTCTGTCATCTGTTGTTATCTGCTATGGGATTTGACTAGGCAGGCTACAGTGATAATGCTGCATAACAAACAACCCAAAAACAGTTTGCTCTACCATTTATTTCATAGTCACAGGTCTGTAGCTTGGCTGTATTTTGACTGATCTTGTATATTCTTGCCTGATCTCTACTGGATTCCATGTTTTGGGTTAGATTCAAGTCTCTTCCTTACACTTTAGTTTTGGGATCCATGCTGAAGGAGCAGTAGCTATCCAGAGTATATTCCTTACATGATGAAGGATGGAAGGTTCAGAAGAGTTGTTAGAAATGTGGAATACCTCTCAAGGGCTCAGCTGATAATAGACAGAGTATCACTTCCATCCGTGTTCCATTGTCCAGAGGGATTCATAGCAGTGTCTAAAGTACATGTGTGAAGGGATATGTATACTCCCCCTACTCCAGTAGGAGTCACCTCAGAATCATAGGGCAAAAGTCATGGATGAATAATTCTATTACGGTGAGGGAGTGAAGAATTAAGAAGCATTGATTCAATTTACCTCTGATTGACTCTCTAAATCTATAGTACTTACTCTTCTATATAGGGATCAGGAAAATGAAAATCAACCATTTGCACAAAAAGGCGGGGAATCTTTATTTGATTTATAAACTATAAAGGATATCCCCTTTCACATACAATGAACTCTTATACTTTGTGTTTTGGAGAATTTGAAGAAAGAACTTTAGTAAACTAATTAAGAAGTACTTCACAATATACTTGACACTACATCAAAGGCAGTATAGTTTTTATTTTTTATTTTTTAAGTATATTTATTTATTTTGAGAGAGAGAGAGAGCATGAGTGGGGGAGGAACAGAAAGAGAGAGAATCCCAAGCAGTCTCCATGCTGTCCACACAGAGCACAATACAGAGCTTGATCCCACGACTGTGAGATCATGACCTAAGCCAAGATCAACAGAAAGACACTTAATCAGCTGAGCCACCCACTCGCCCCAAAGGCAATGTATTTTCAAACCCAGACTATATTTCCTTTTTCTTTTGGTTTGGAACTATAGGTGGGTATTTGGTTTGGATAATTTTTTTGGGAAAAAAAATCCTTTGTAAGCTTGCACAACTAAGCTTGATACAGTAACTTAAAATAGACTTCATCTGTATCATTTCGACTTGTGTGTGTGTGTATGAGTGTTATATGTGTGTGTGCGTGTGTGTGTGATGAAACATATGTACTTGCCATTTATTTTTGGAAACCTTCTAAGGTTTCTATGAGTTAGAAATATAGAGGCTATTTGGTATCTTTCAGTTGGTCAACGCAGAATACTATAGGATAATATATGTCCAAGATTTTTCGGGTCACAATTTGAATTTTATTTGAAGAGACACAATACTCATTAAAAATACAACAAAGAAACTCTGGGGACAGAATTCTTAATTTAAATCCAGAACTGTCATGTAGCACCTGATATTTCATATACTAACACAGCGACAGACAACTTTTCTTACCAGTGCAGAATAAAGGAAATGATTTCTCAGAGTCTATTCAGGATACTAATTGGTTGTAGTTGAGGCAGGAGTTTTAATGAAATGGATACTTGTTCTCCAAGAATTGATCTGGGACCACCAACACATTAACAGACTATTGAACACATAGCAAGCAAGCGATGATTTGCAATCAGTCCTTGTCAGATAGGTTTCAGTTAAAACCTTTAACCCAGAAGACAGGTACAACCTCATTATCTGTTTTCTTAGGTCAAGATCAAACAAAATTAACAGTCATATTTAAAAAGTATTTGTGTTTGCAGGCATTCATGTGAGTGACATTTTAAACACAATTATCAGAACAAAATAAATGCAGCTGAATTAGAATTCAATTAGAGTCTTTCCAGTGTATGTCAAATATAAAGGAACAAATTTCACTGGAAAATGAAGGAATGAAGGAACCATTTTAGAACATGTTTATTGCCATCTGAATTATATCAGTTACAAGAAAAGGACATCATTGAAATATTGGTATTAAATAAACTTTAGGGTTGCCTGGGTGGCTCAGTGAGTTAAGCATCTGACTTTGGATCAGGTTGTGATCTCACAGTTCATGAGTTCGAACCCCACATTGGGATCTGTGCTGACAGCTCAGAGCCTGGACCCTGCTTCGGATTCTATGTCTCCCCCTCTCTCTGCCCCCTCCCACTCGTGCTCTGTCTCTCTCAAAAATAAAATAAACATTAAAAAGTTTTAAAGAAACATTAAAGTTGTTATATTTGTTCTAATGTTCACTTCCATAACGTTTTCTGATTCTTTGTAATATAACAATAAACAAAATGTAAGGAAGTCAGGTTTGGGTATGTCTGCAGTTACTGCAGTTGATACGTTCTTATCTAGTGATATCTCTGTCATAGCTCCCCTCTATCATTTTCCTTCATTGTTGGTTTACCTCCTTTCCTTTTTCCTTTCATGATTATCTACTTTCACAACTTTAACAATGACCGTCTATTTCCTCCAGTGCCCTGTCTTCAAAAGAACAGATCCCATATGCCTATCTACTTACTGGAAGTGTTCCTGGGGACATCTCCGTGTTGCCTCAGTATCTCCCCTATTTTGTTTCTCATCCTCTGTCTGCTGTCCCCTTCCTTCATATTAAACAACAAAAAAATCAACTCATCATCTCTTGGTTTGTCATTAGTTTATTCTGCCACCTTTGTCAAAAATCTCTCCTATCTCTGATTCTTGCTTGTCTCTTAACTCCAATTTTCATTTGGTAACTGACCAAACGGAGAAAGAGAAATTGACATCTCTGACTGGTTTCTAGAGGTTTAACATTTTATTATTAATTATCTTAGTGCCCTTAATTCTAACCTGCTTCATAGTTCCACGGATCCTACTTGCTGATTCAAATACTTACTGCCTAATACATAGGCCTAAAAAGGTAAGCACATGACATATGGTCCTTGGCAGACATTTCGTTTGGCCTTGACATTCTCTCTTGATATTCCTAGACATGACTTCAAAATTCAATAGTGACTCAGAAAGTAAAAATCAGTACACTATCATTGGCACAGTATGAAATCTGTCTGCAATCTTGGACTGCATTACTATACCATGTAAAATTCTCTTCTTGTCTGAAGATAATTCCACTCCAAATGTATCATATAAACTTTGAGCAGATAAATCTACCTGAAACACACTTCTCCGTGTGTCCTTTTACAGTTCCACATGGATGTGATCATCTGTCTATCCTGGGACGTGGAAATGGTTGGGAAGTCATGATTAATGATTTGCCATGATTATTGCTTCATGACTTGTGTCTCTGAACTCTTTGGTGATAATTCTGGAAGGTCTCCAGAGATAGGTTGGAGTTCTTTTTTTGAAAAGCAGAACTCTCTTGCTACTGTTTGGGGTGGAAATTTTCTCTACTCTGGTTCCTCCAACAAATGATCTCACCTGCTTACTTGCACCTGCACAATTTGCACATCTTCCAGTTAGCTGGTGACATCCATCATATTATTTTAGTGTAAGAATGGACTCTTTCTTCCTCCAGTCATTTTGGTGGGATTTCATTCCTAGTCCAGAATTTTATATATTTTTTAATATCTTTATTTTGTTTTCTTTTAATATCTTTATTTTGAAACAGTTTTCATCTTAGAAAAAAGTTCTGCAAATACCGTCTAGAGTTCCTGTGTACCTTTTGTCCATCTTCCCTAAATTTTAACAACTTCTGTAATCTTAGTACAGGTATCCAAATCAGGAAATTGACATTTATTCAGTATAATTAACTAATCCACATATTAGTCCTGTTTCCTAAAGGGTAGTGTTTAACTATTAGTATATTGACCATATTTTCCAAAGTTTTATTTCCACTTAATTTAAAACAAAGAGATACAGCGTTTAGGCACAGCAGTTGATCTTAATATTGGTAAGTGAAATAATAGAAGATACTAATATAATTTTTTATCCTATTCCCCCTTCCAGAAATTGTTTACATGTTATATTTTACTTATATAATTAACATTTATCTAAGTTCACTCTTTGTATTGCAAAAAACAGCCTCTGCCTTTATGTGATCAAACATCTGTGAGGCTTTGTTTTTTGCAACCTAATGAGTAAGAACTCTTAGGAGAATCTTACATAAATCTGTGTACAGGGACCAAAGTGTAATATGTCTCATTCAAACTTGGACTGAGGCCTAGAAATTTGTTAGGGAATGAGGGTATTTCTCTGTCTACCCATCTCTTTCTCTCTCTTTCATTCTCAGTGGTCACAAGTCATCTTATTCCATACTCGATAGGATTTTTTTTTTCATTTCTCTGTATATATTTCGTGTTGTCTCTTGTTCAGACCTTTTTCTCTCCTTACAAATGACTCATAATGGCCACCATAGTCACAGTAGATCATCTTTCAGCTCTGTTATTCACCATAGCCTGAAAAGTGCCCTTTGTGATTCTGTTTAAGTCCAAAAGAGGACTTTGCTGAATCCACCTTATTTTGGGATGGGAGGGTGAGGCCGTACATAGGCACCTATGTGTAGGTGCTTTCTTTTCCCTTATGTCAAGTCCTTAACCCTTACTAAGCCAAACTAACTGTATCGTTTAGTCTTTGCAATGTAACAACCAAACCCCCAAATACAGTAATCATTTGCTCACAGTTCTGGGAGGTCATCGATTTGGGCTGGGGTCAGCTAGGATGATTTGTGTCTGCTTTGCGTGAGGTCAGCTGGGCTTATTGGTATGTCTGGGACTTCAGCTGGTATGACTGCGCTTTTCTTCTTTTGTGCTTCTTCATTTTCAAGAGGACTAGCCCAGTATAATTCATATGTAGACAGATGGGGGTTCAGAAGCAGCAAGAGAATGCAAGCCCCAGTACAATGGTGCTTTTCATATCTGTCCTCGTGTCATTTTTGCTAATGTCTCCTCGACCAGAACAAGTTATATGGCCAAGCCCAAATACAAGGCATGAAGAAATAGGTTTTACCTCATGTTAGAAGTTGTGGCATCAGGGATACATTGCAGAGATGGAAAAACTTATAGTCATTTTTTATCTGTCATATTTATCCAGGAAAATGGGGTGCAGTAGTGTAGATCATAATTTTGAAGAACAAAAGGTGATGTGAGCAAACACTTCCCCAGTTAGGCTTGTGAGTGGGCAGCTCTAGAATATGGTTAAGATAGTGAAGTCAGAGAGTCCCATACCATACTTCATTTGTATTGATGCATTTGGTTTTCTTAATTATCTCAACGAGATTCATGAAATTGTTTGAGGAAAGTATATGAATAAAAAATGCACAATCTATTTACAGCCAATCCTTCGGATATAATCTAATTAAGGGTAGACAGCAATGACTGAAAATCATGTTTTCTGATCCCTCTGTAGTACAGGCAAATTAAAGATGTGTTATACTTCCTGGTGTGAAAGAACCCACATAGGATAAGAAACAAAAAGACAGAAATAACTTCACAATTAACACTAATTGGAGTTGGTACTGGCAAAAAAAGATAATTAATTCTAGCTTTCCTTCCTTTATAGTTGCCCTCATGGGTTTAAGCCAAAACACATCTGTTGGTTTGGCTTGGAATTTGCCCTGGTACTGCCCACACTGTGCTTTTATAGTGGGTAAATAGAAACAGTAAATTCCCAGTACCTAATGTGTCACCATACAAGAATAGACAATCCATTTATACCTAGTCACATGTACTCTGTTTTCTGGAATATTCTTTAGATAGAAAAGTTAGAATTGGACATAGCCATGAAACAGAGTTCATTATGAGGTCAACAGGGTGTTCTACTTCTTTTTGTGCACTGAAGGGTACACCTTGGTTCTGGAAAGCATAATAGACTTTTTTAAAGTGAATACTCCAGTCTCCAGTGTCTTAGATTCACTCTTGGGGAGAAAAGGGATCCCGCTAGTAAGCAGAAAATCAATTGCTAACTTTCTAGGGCTGCATTAAGTTTTACTTACCAGTAGGATACCATTATCTCTTTTGGAACCTTGCTGGCTTAGCCATTAGCTCCCTTTTCACAAACAGGGTCAGGCCTTTAATGCTTCTGAGTTAGAAGTTTTATACATTATACATAGATGTGTTTGTTTTTAGAAAAGGAATTGCATGTACAAATGTTTTGGCATTTTGTAGAGGTAGCTGTTATCAAAGAAAACATGCAATGAAGGAGACCGTAATTGACCTCTACCCAATCTATTTTATGACTGCATTTACATTATCGTCTCTATAAAATCATTGCAGTGGTTTCAAGTGTGAATATAGCTATTTAAGTTCACTTGAGTGAGTTACTTTACTCTCTGTCCTAGTTCAGACATATGGGCCCTGAAAAGCATGTGTCCTAAGGCTTGGATTTCTGTGTTAAATAGGACAATGATCCTTTGATTTAAAAAGGAAAAACAGTCACTTACTATGATCTAATTCCTGTAATGAAGTTGCTGTTCTTCTAGTGTCATTTATTAATTCCAAAATCAATTTTGAAACTACCGTACTGTCTTTTAAAACTTTCATTACACTATACATACACTATATATATATATATATATATATATATATATATATATATATAGTATTATACTATAGAAAATTGTTTCAACCGAGAGAAGGTTGAACTAGGAATAACTACCACTTAACTTCTACTTTTAGTTTGAGATAATAGTTGAAAGCAGCAAAGTTGTCTTAAACTTTATAATATAGTATCAGATGGTTCTCAAGATCTCTTGCCTCGTATAATGTTTTAATTAGAAAACTCACATTTAAATTTTGACCCTTCAAAACAAAGGCATAGTTTGAAAACCAAATAAACAAAAAACATTGTGTTTTAAATGTTGAAGAATTGTCAGCTGTTAAAAGCCTTCCTAGCGTGGCTTCATTTTATGTGTGTACTTCATTTTATTACATCTGTGATTAAAAATACAAGCAAACAGCAACTTTTGACAAGTACTTCTAATGCTTTGTCTTTAATGAGTCATGTTACACATTCTGACTCCTAAATTAGGATGTATCAGACAATACTTAGATTATTCTGCTTAAAAACTAAGACAAACCAACCAACCAACCAACCAACAAAAAACTGAAGAGGTAAAGAGGACTAATAAGTGCTATATTATGAATCATCTAAAACTAAGAACCAGTTTTAGTTCTAGTAATTCCCAAGACTTGATTAAACCGTATATAGTGTGGTGACTAAAGAACAACATATCTCTTGATCTCAGGTTTTCTTTCGGTAAGACAGTACTTACAATGCTTCTTTAGAGGTAACAATGCACCTGACGGCCCATAGCAGTGAACATATTAATCATCATTTAGCAACATACAAGTGGCTATACATGTAGTATGCTCTGGGAGAAACCCCTTATACTTTCTTTCATATTATTGCCATTTTCACAAAAGAGAATACCAAATCTCATTTGGAATGCAATGCTCTCAGGACATTTAAACCAGTGATACAATGGAGTCTATTTCTGCCAACTCACAAGAGCTTAACAAATGCTTAGTATCACATTCCTCCCCATGCAAAACTGTTGTTAAACATTCATCAGCACACTACCGAATTTTAAACTATATGTACTTTTATTTTTTTTAAGTTTATTTATTTATTTTGAGAGAGAAAGAAAGAGAGTGAGCAAGGGAAGGGCAGAGAAAGAGAGGGAGTGAGAATCCCAAGTAGGCTCTCCACCACCAGTGTGGAGCCCAATGCAGGACTTGAAATCATGAACTGAGAGATCATGATCTGAGCCAAAATCAAGAGTTGGATGCTTAACTAACTCAGCCACACAGGCGCCCTGAACTATATATAGTTTTAATACAGAATCTTCCTAATCTCAATTGGAACGAATATTCACCTATTAATTGTTCTTGGTGTGAACTCTTGGTATAAAAGTCACAACTAAGCATTTAAAAAATGTGTTTATCTTGAAAACCATGATCCACTTGCACTTACACATTTTTTGCTATTATATAAAATTGTACTGCCTAGTTAGAGTCCCCATTTATGTACATGTGGTTTGAGTATCTAGTGCATGTGGAAACCCTGTTACTTCTCCAAGGAGAGATGCTTCATCTTGCCTATAAAAACAAAATCTCTAGTTGGTTAGTTTTTACTGTAAAGCTGCCTTTCACAGTTTCATATTGAGACAATTATGTGAGCTTCATGTTAAAAAGAAAAAAAAGAAAAAGAATGTTTAATTGCCTTCCAAAAGGAAGCAAAATAATTTACTTCCTCAAAGCAGGGACATGATTTTTAGTGTTTATCCATAAAGTTTAGTTTCTATATGTATTTTAATTTTCCTACAAGCAATTTTCATAATATCTTTGTAATTATTCAGAATAATTTGGTATCTGAAGTATTGATATCAGTTAGTGAACAAGGGTTATTGTAAGTCACAGAGCTTTGCTTTAGCTTTTTTTGTTTCACTTTACTGTAGAATTCAGTGAAAGGTAGATGTATCAACTCATGGAGTTTATGATAGCAATTATTAGCAAGTTCTCTTATGACATCATTTCACTTAAAAAATCCAAACTTAGGGGGCACCTGGGTGGCTCAACCAACTGGTTAAGTGTCTATGTCTTGATTTCAGCTCAGTTCATGATCTCATGGTTCTTGAGATCGAGCCCCATGTCGGGGTCTGTACTGACAGCATGGAGCCTGCTTGAGATTCTCTCTCTCTCTCTCTCTCTCTCTCTCTCTGCTTCTCCTCTCCTCATGCTGTCTCATGCTTTCTCTCTCTCTCTCTTTCTCTCTCTTTCAAAATAAACATTAAAAAATCCAAACTTAGATTAATTTAACTAAAACAAGCTCTTCTTTTGAGCTCCAATAGCACAATTCTTTTATAAGAGCTATCTTTCTGCAATACAATTGTTGAATTACTCATATGTCAACTCCTTGATAATAGAAAACATAGCATATATTATGTGTCACTATGAGGGATTAGGTCTCTGGCATATATGAGTTACCCAACACCCATTTGAAGAATAAATGAGTGAATACTCAGGGCAAAGATTGTTGGCAAAAATAAGAAATCCATTCATTAATGAAAGGGAATACCCAGCATATACTTGAATCATCAGGGAAGACTCCATTTCATCAGTAGGACTTCCATGAACATTGAATTTGTATATGGAAAGAACAGCAAAGTGGTCTAGGCAGGGGAAAATCCATGAACAAGGTCGCTGAGGTATAACTAATGAATGCATTTGAAGTTGAGTAATAGTCTGGCTCAGTTGGAGTCAAGATTCATAAAAGTTAATTATGGAGATTGAGAGGAGAGTTGGAGTAACATCAGGTCAAGGGGGAGGTTGAAAGTTTATCCTGTTGATTATGGGGAACCGCTGAGATTTTGCCTATATATTTAATTCAGAAAGATTCCTTTGAAATAGATTGTGACAGGGTGAAATTACAGTTGGAGAAAAGTGAGAAAGCCTGAACTATTAGACTGTTAATGCTGTGAAATTCAATGTTATTTAAATGTGTCCTCATTCTCCCTGCCCAAATCTATAAAAAATTTTAAGGCAAAATTATTCTCAAATACTAAATTGTTTTAGTCTTCATTTCTAGGAAAAAGCAATACTTCTAAATTCTATGCCCATATTACAGAGGTCGAATATATCAAAGACTCACTTTTATCCCCAGCCAATAAAAATCTATTCATCAGAACAGTCAAATATGTAAAGAATCAGATTCAGAATCATTTTCAATACACACACACACACACACACACACACACACACACACACACACACAAATATTTACAAGGACTCCTTGACAAGTTAATTCAGAGGCAGAGTCATGAAAATAAGTGCAGAAGAGAAGGAAAATATGCAGTGAATGGTTGAGCAATGCAAAAACTTAAACACATTTTTAACTATTTCATTTCTCAAAAGGAATTAGTAATACCTAACATTTGCCAAGCCGTACTGTATGTTGAGCCTAGAACTTGTCATTTGCAGGTGTCTTAGTTCAGGCTTCTAGAACAAAATACACCAGCATGTGTATACCACATCGTCTTTATCCATTGACAGACACTTAGGTTGTTTCCTTATCTCGACTATTGTGAATAATGCTGTGCTAAACACTGTAAGAAAGATAGCTTTTTGATATCCTGTTTTCATTTCATAAACCCAAAAGTGGGATTGGTGGATAATATGGTAGTTTTGTTCTTAATTTTTTCGAAGAACTTCCATACTATTTTTCATAGTGAGTAACCAGTTTATGTTCTCACCCACAATGCCCAAAGATTCTCTTTATTCCACATTCTCACCAACATTTGTTGTCTCTTATCTTCCTGATGATAGCCATTCTAACAGAGTGGTATGATGTATATATGTACAATGGAATATTATTCGGCCATGAGAAAGAAGAAACTCCTGCCATTTGTGACAGACAACATGCATGGGCCTTGAGGGCATTATGCTCGATGAGATAAACCAAAGAAAGACAACTATTATAGAGTATTGCATATATGTGGAATCTAAAAAAGCCAAAACCGAAGAGGCAGACTATAGTGGTGGTTACTCGGGCCTGGGGAGTGGGGGAATTGGGGAAATGTGAAAAGGTACAAATTTGCAACTATAAGATCAGATAGTCCTGGAGACCTGATGTATAGCATAGTGATTGTAGTCAGTGGTACTGTATTAATTCGCTAAGAGACAAGATCTTAAATGTTCTTACCACCAAAAAGAAATAATAATTGTGTGACATGATGGAAGTATTAGAGCAAGAGTGGTGATCATATTGCAATATATAAATGTATCAAATCAGCACACTGTAAACCTTAAATACACCGTGTCATATATAATTATATCACCATAAAAATAATAAAAATAAGCATTTTAAAAATTCCATTGACTGGGTGGCTTAGACATTTATTTCTCATAGTTCGGGAAGGCTGAGAAGTCCAAGACCCAAGTTGTTGGCAGGGTTAGTTTCTAGAGAGGATCTATAAGCTTCTTAGCTTACAGATGGCCACTTTCTCACTGTGTCTTCACATCATACAGGGAGAGAGCTCTGATGTTTCTTTATTTTCTTATAAGGTCACTAAACCCATCACAAGGGCTTAGTCCTCATAACCTCATCTATACCTAATTATCCACCAAAGGCCCCACCTCCAAATACCATCATATTGGGGGTTAGGGTTTCAACTTATGCATGTGGGGGATGGACAAACATTTAGTCCCTAACAACAGGTGATATCTTATTTAATATGTACAACAATCTAGTGAGAGGTACTTTTCTTCCTGTTTTCTAGATAAGGAAACCAAAACAGAAATGGATACATTGCTCACCTAAGTTACTGGCTTTATGGTTGCAGGCTTGGGAAACAGCAGTGATTTGAACTTGGATTCCTATGAATGATCCCTCTAACCTTTTCTCTGGCTCAGAGCATAGAGTATTGACAATTTAACGATATAGGCGTGGCAGAAATGTTAAGAATGAGTGTGATAGTGTGTCTGTATCTGTGAGTGAGAGGGTAAGAGAGAGGGAAAGAGAAAATAGGTATAAAAAATAGGGATAATAGTAACTTGGCACTTTCAGTCTGAAGTATGAGTGCGTTCTAGAGGTGTAAATACAAGGAGTAATTTTAATCTGATTCTTTTAAGCATGTGCACCAGGTATCCTTTCTGCTAACTCCCACAGCTCTTCTAACAGGAAATCTGGATAGTGAGACACAACTTGCTGTATCTAAATTGGGCTCTATGGATGAAGTGCTACCCGTAACACATCCCTTTTCTTCTAGGAATCTCCCCTTAACAGTGAAGAAACAGTTTTGCTATATTGCCCAATAAAGAAAGTGTGATTTAAATGAGTAACTTATGCATACCCATACACACAGAGAATATAAGGAGGAGTAAAATAAGCTTATTCTATAAAACATGCCAGTTGTGTACCAGTGTTCTGACTATTGAAAATAAGAACATATTTAATTGATTCAAGTTAAAAAAAAAGAAGAAAGAAATAACAAAAAATGAAAGAAGAAAATAGTCAGGGGAAGAAAGCTACATTAAGGGAATCCTCTTGACAGCTGGTATTCTTTTTAGCTCTTCTAATTCTCCTTTCTTGACAATATCAGCAACTTTACTCTCATAAACTTAATGACTTGGGAAATGCAAACTGGTGAGAAACTGTCAAGGTAGAAAGGAAAATTTCTCATGTTTTTGCTTTCTAATGAGGGCTTAAGTTGACAAATCTAAGTCTATTTTAGCATAATGGGAAGATATGTTATCAATTAGAAACATTTAGCTAATGTTGGAATAAAATTTTTCAGTAATTTACAATCCAATAAATGCTGAGATGGCTGCAGTGTGCTGACAGGGCACGATAGATTTTTTAAAGATACCAGGAAGGGAAACACTCATGTGCACACACATACATTTCCAACTATGGAATAGAGTGGGGGGCAAACTTTTTCTGCAAAAAGCCAGAGTAAATATTTTAGACTTCGTAGCCAGATGGTCTCTGTCACAACGACTCATCTCTGCTGTCGTAGCATGAAACCACCCACAGACAGTAATACATCATCAGATGAGCATGGCTGTGTTCCAATAAAACTTTATTTACAAGAATAAGGAAGGAGCTAGAATTTGCCCACAGACTATAATTTGTTATAGTTATATATAATAACTATATATAATTATAGTTATATATAATTTGTTATATATTTGCTCCTGATCTAATATGACAGTATATATTCTTATATTAGATATAGATGGATAGCTTTACCTAGCAAGCAGTAGAAATGGATGTGTGTATAACTTTAAGCCTCACATAGCTAAATGCATATCAAATCATTCAATCTCTTTTTTTTTAAAAGAACATTTCTATATATTTTCCTGAAACAACTAATTTATATTAATGTTTAATTCAAGTGAAAGTCATTAAAATGAAGTGGCTTCTTCATATTCAAAACTGCCTTAAATATATTCATGCTTGTCAGTGCTTTAAATAGAATCTGTGAAAAAATGTCATAAAATATCTTCTGAATAATGTCAAATCAACTGGGAAATTAATTGCAGAATATTTATTTACCACTTCCTGTATATGATTAAGTTGCCAATATTTGTGTATAATAGCAAATTAGGGAGCCCGGTGGGGTGGTATTTATATTAAGGAATCACAGTGATATTAGTAAGACACAGTCAAGTTCATAGGAAGCAAGTATCAAAAGATAGGGGAAATCTTTTCACATACAAGAAGGAATATGGCTGCATCTGCCTGTGCCTGATAGGTTAAAAAAAAAAAAAAGGAACTGTAGATTTTTTAAAACCATTGCAATTGTAATTTTATAGTGATGTGGGATGTAGACTTGTATTTGTATTGTTCTATGAATTAATCTCTAAGAATCACTTAGGAATTTTAACCAGTTCTCTGTGTTTCTTTGTACCTCTCTCATCGATATCTGTATCCTCTCTATCTGCATCTAAGCTTTTATGCAGCTCTCTATAGATGTTCCATCAATTCTGGAACACAGTGATGTTAAAAAATATTTGTGAAAACATTGGCCCAGACTAACAACAGTTTCCATTTTTGTTTTTCATTGCTCAGATTTAAATTGTTTTTGCTTAAACAAAAAAGAAAATAAATTTAAAATTAAAGAGAAAAATAAACTTAATAGATGTGATATTTCCCATTAATTCTTTATTTTACTAGGAACAGCATACAAATTTGAATGCAGCTTTGTTGTAAGGCTTTATACATACCAAATATGAGTTAATGCTTGGTAAAAAGATGAAGAGAAACACTTGTCATGGAAAAAAGTTCTGCAATTAGTCAACATCAAGATGACAAAATAAGAACTATCAAGTAGTTAAATATAACCTGAGAGTTTTGAAAACAAGACAACAAATTGATCTCAGGTGGTTAAAATCCCTCACATCTAAGATGGTAAAGCTATCATAAATAAAGTAGCATTACATTTACTCTTTTAAATATTAAAGTTTAGGATATGTGTATAATTTGCTTCACTTGAGAAGTTGCCTCTCTTATCCAGTTATTTCTCTGTAGGTTTTAGATTAATTTTCCAGAGCTGATATTTTGAGCTATTTTTTTTCTATATGCTTTTTTTTCTCAAGTTTTTCTTTAAATTCCAGTAAGTTAACATTATAGTGTAATATTGGTTTCAGGTGTAGAGTTTCCAGCGCTGATTCTTACTCAGGTCAAGGCAGTAAATTGTTGTTGTGGAAAATATGCCCACTTCAGTAAGTTCACTTATTACACATGTGTGAAATATATTGCAACAGGACGTGGGAAAAAATGTCTCCTTGGAATATCAGTCCCCTTGAAGCTAATGCCAGGGAGTATTAGCTTTCATTTATTTAAGAAACAGATTGAGTGGGGGAAGATTTTTGTGACTTAGTAGTCAATTCCAGAAATTCTACTATCAATATGAAACATGACATAATTTATTTTCATGGATAGTCTGTCTTTCTTAACATTTGGTTTAAAGGTACTTCAAGGTAGGGATCACCTTCTCTGGATCAATGAGAATTATTGTCTGTTTCATTATCAGCTGTATCATAACCTCCTACAACAGCACTGGGCTCAGAGTAGATGCTCAATAAATATTTTTCCCTGCAAGAATTAAGTTTTATGTTGCCAGCAAAAGCTTAGAACATAGCCATGGTCAGTAGTCAACAAGTGCCTATTAAATTAAGTGGAAGGATCAATTTGAAATAAAGAGCTACTATGTCACTCCCCACAATGGGTCTGAGAATTCACTCTTGTAAAGAGCTGTGGAGTATGTCTCTTTGAGAATTTATTCAGCTTCCTTTCTTCCCCACATAATGAGAAGGTCGGTGTAATATAAATGCTGTAAGAATGGTTAACCTTTACTTAATATTGTCTTTATATATGATTATGATTATACTCTAAGATACCATTAACTAGGAAAAAAACTCCAGCATAAATACTTAGATTTTTTTTTTTTTTTTGGTTATCATATTTTATGGTCTGGTTTCAGTATTAGTGAGAAGTTACCAAGAAAAGATTTAGGACCGATTTCCATAGCCACAGCATTTTACAGGAAGAAATATTAGGATTGTTGACTTTGAAGACATTGTTATATCATCCTCACTAGCAGGTCACAGTGTAGTGGCTCTCAACCCTGCCTTCAAGGGGCCATCACCTGGGGAAGCTTGTAGAAAGTTTTATAAATTCTACATGTAAGTCTCATAATACAGTGTTTGTCTTTCTCTGACTTATTTTATTCTGCATAATGCCCTCTGAGTGCATCCATGTCGTCACCAATGGCAGAATTTTCTTCTTTCTTATGGCTTAATAATATCCATTTGTACATACATACTACATTTTCTGTATCCGTTCATCCATGGATGGACACTGAGGTTGTTTCCATGACTTGGCTATTATGAATAATGCTGCACTGAACATAGGGGTAAAGATATCTTTTTGAGATAATGACTATATATGTGTGTATATATATATATATACACACACACACACATACATATATATAAAGCAAATAGATTTGTTGGCTGGAGATGAGGTGAGCTTTTTGGAATTAGGGACATGTGAGCACCACATGCCAAAACCAGATAGGAGACTTTTAAAGCTAAACAGATAAGCAGCAGTCATATATACCAATACATTCATACCAGCAAAAGGGCAAGAGTGGGTGAGAAAGCAGAAAAGTAACCATGTATCAAGATCAATGGGAAAAAATTCTGAAGGGTTGGAGAAGATGAGAGAGTCAAGTAGCAAAATTTTTCGGTAACAACACAGCCATTGGAATGAAAGATTATGATCATCGTGGCCAGAAAATCAATAAAAGATGCCATCACCAAGTAGGTGACAATATGTGACATTCCCCTCTCAAAAATCTTTCATGTTATGTCCTTAAAGCAAGAATAACTTGTCATGCATCGTAGACACCTGTAAGGCAAAAGCAGACAATTGGTATTTGCATTTTTTTATGTGGAAGTGGATGTCAGGAAAGAGATCCTGACTTCTGAAGTATAGTGAATGCACAGAAAATTTACTTCTCTTCAATGAAAAAGTATAGAATCCAAATATAGATGAGATTTGCTAGAGATATTGACCACAGCTAATGAAATTTTTACAGATTTATATTCTCTGAAATCTTTTTTAATAAAATCTTTTATGGATTTTTACTTTTCAGTTAATTTTCTTGATTCTTGTTTTAACCCAAACAGAATCCCAATAGTTATCTCTTCAATGACTAAAAGCGTCTCTTAAGCTTTAAGTGCTACTTGAAGTTTTAAAAGAGAACAATTTTTTCAAACTCTGATTATAATATACACTTCAGTGACTTTTTCAAAAGGAGAAGAAGCAGAGTGTTAATTTCTAATTATATGAAAGTGTTGAAGCAAAAAGAACTTTTAAAGGCTTCACTCTTGAGCATGAAAATAAATGTAAAATTACTATGGTCTTGAGGGGAGCATGTTTTGAATTGCCCCACCCTAAAAATCTGGATAAGGGCTAATACACATAGAATATAGCAAAATTTTAATTTAATTAAGTAGTTATCCAAAGTGTTATCACAGATGCATGAGATCACACTTGAGGCCCTTACATTTTCATATTGCCTGGCATTTGTCTTTTTAATTAAGAAAAAAAACATGTTTCTAGTGCTTTGCCATGGGGTTCTTCATTTAATTTTCGATTTAAAAGTACTTTCATTTCTCCCTTTAATTTAATTAAAAATGTGAAAATTATGAGAGAAAAAAAGCTAAAGAAAATCCTTAGTCATCACTCTTTCTTTCTCAAATTATTCACATCATTGATGAATGCCTATCTAGAACAAAACACTAATAACACTCACTGGGTGCTAAAGAGCCTTTGCAAAATTATGGACCAGACATGAAATGAAATATATTTATCCTCTTTAAAGGCAGTGGAGGACTGAAAATTGAAGTTTACTTGCCTTGAGGGAATTAATAGAAAACAAACAACCAAAGTATTTATTTCCCTTTTGGCAATTTTTTAAATTGTGAAAATAAAATGTCTTATGTGTAGTAGTCCACATCTACCCATCAAAGGGGAAGAAAATGTTTTCTTGTAACCCTGGAGTTAAAACACCTTACGACATCTTCTACTCTAACTTGAATTTCATTAAAATGTTTTGTTGCACACTTTTGAAGTGGTTCGACATCTTGTTTTAAGTTCCAACTTTAGAAAATGCAAGAGTACATGGCATTGGAATTATAATCATTTCCCAAGTGAGGGCAAGTTCCCTGGGGAAGAAATGCAGGGAAGTGGGGAAGCTAGTGGTCATGGCTATACCTGCTAGTCAACTTAAATTGATGCCTCCCACTGGGGTGGCATGTAATTGGATATGGACTAAGACTTTGGTTAAGGGAAAGTTGTTCACTTGGAAGTATTCCATCAGGAAATTGCCGAAGTCACAGGGTAGGAAAGTAGAGAAAGTGATAATTTATTTTAAAAATTATGTGTTAAACCACCATTAAGAGCTACAAACTATGCTAGATGCCGAGGACACAGTAGCAAGAATGACCAAAGACATGACAGTCAGGACCCACAGAGATTGGAAAGGGTCTTATCTCTTATGGAGGTCCCCAGTGATTCCAAAACTTTAGTACCAAGCACTTTTTATTAACCTTTTATTGACCCCTTTTGATGAACAAAGGGGAATGGGAAAACATTTACATAATGCATATTTTTATCATTATTTAATAGTATAAAATATTTTCCTAATAACACTTGAACTTGCATTAGAAAACTGTTTTATGGAAGAATCTTGAGCCCAAACCATTCCATTAAAATAAAATTTTATTATGCAATTTACACCAGCTTTTACCTGCCTCTGTTCTGAAAAGTTCAGTCATACACTATAAATATTTTATTGCAATAAGTTAGGTAACACATTTGAATAATTAATTCAATATCCCGAAGTACAGATCACTGCCAAATTGATGTAAAAAAAAGTGTACAAAACGAGTTGTACTATTTGGGTAGTAAAATTACACACACGCACACACAGACACAAACACACACACACACAGTATTCAGATAGATCTTTGGACCACATCAGATAACACTGAAGTGACCAATAGTTGGTGATTATATGATGGTGAAATTATATTATAAAAATCCTTATGTTATATATTTTATTAGGATAATTAGTTGTAAAAAATTATCTTTCCGTAATCAGCATGATCTAGATTAGATGTCAGAAAACTTTTTGTGTAAAGGGCTAGATAGTAAATGTGTTTGGTTTGTGGACCATATGCCTTCTGTCACAGCTACTCAACTTCAACCCATTTTAGTGTGAAAGCAGCCACAGATAATAAGTGAATTAATGAGAATGGTTGTGTTCTAATAGAACCCAGTAGGACAGATTTGGCCTGTGGGCAATATAATTTGTCCACTACTGATGTAGATGACATAAAAGTTGATAAGAGGAAGATATGGTGTCAGCATAGGGAAATGGAAAAGTGTTTCATTGAAGAGGTAGTGTTTGGGGCATGCTGGAAGGCTGGGGGAATTTTGGTGAGCTGAGGTTGTGATTTCTGGTAGAAGCAATGTGCAGAGTTTAAGCAGAATTGTTATGAACTCCAAGTATACTGTTATGGCAGAAATGTAGATTCTGTGTAGAGGAATAACTCTAGATGAGATATGAATATAGGTTTGCTCATTTTCAAGACTTTTCAGTGCCAGGAGGAGTGAGGAATTTGAATCTAATTTAATATGCAGTGGTAGACCGTTAAATACTTTATATTGCTGATGGATTTTGTAGAAACCACACCTGAAAACAGTGAACCTAGGAATGGTGTGTGGACTACATGACAGAAATGAAGGGCCATGAACAAAGAGATAGATTTGAAGACTATTATAATAGCCTAGAGGGGAGATAATGAAGGCCCCACTTAGTGGGGCAAGACAATATGGAAGTAAGGAGTTGTTAAAGTGAATTGTGTAACATTAAAGATTAACAACTAGGAGCCTAAAGTGTTCCCAAGCCTTAGTGCCACCCTGTGTCCTAAGGTCTGCCTTGTTCCTGCTTCTCGAAAACTATTCAATAAAACATCTTTCTGTTTGTCTTCTGTGAATCCTGTCTTCTTGCTAAGTCCTTTCCTGGAGACAGAAACTCTGCCTAGATTCCCGAGACCCAGTGCTTCAGGAATTGCTCTTTTGCAGTAGTCGCCTCTGTGGATTTTCAGTTTCCCTGACTTTAGTTTATAACTCCTCACTTGGAGCCTATTTGCATCTTGGACCTTGTATCTCTTGGCCTCTACTGTCACTAGAGATTTTCATATTTTTCGGGGTAGTATTGTAATTATCTTTCATATTGATTCGTAACCATCTGTCTGTGGTTGGGCAAACTCCCCCTTTAGCTATTACATTGCATGGTGTCAAACAAATACCATATCTCATTTCTCCTTATTCCAGCGTGCTATAAGATAAGTAGCTGCCCTTACTGCAGACCTCAACCTGAGATATGCCATTCTTGAACTTATTTTTAAAACTGTAGAGTAAGAACTACAGATAGTGTATTCCCACATATATATATCTCTCTCTATATATATATCTATATATTTATATTTATATGATATGTATATACATAAATATATATTCATATATACATAAATATACACACTAATACAAGTGTGTGATTTGTCTGTAAAAGACTGCATATGATTAGAAATTATATTCAGCATAGTTTACAGCTGATACTGCCTAGCCACCGGCCCATCAAAACAGTTGCCAGACACAAATAATTGCTTTCCTATCAGCTAGGAATATTATCCCTTCTTGTGATAAATAAATATTTATAAAAAATACTACAGGTAAGAGCTGCAACTATGAAATGTCTAGAAGGGAAAAGAGCAGATAATCTCTATGATCTTAGGGCAGGCCACAAATTTTTAAATATGACAGAGGAAGCATGAAGAATGTAAAAAAATTAATAAATTAAATCTCACCAAAATTAACCACTTGTTATTCCAAAGATATCATTAGGGCAAGGAAAGACTAAGCCATGAACTTGGAAAAGTATGTGAAAATTATGTATCTATTTAAATTATATAGCTATTTAAAATGTTGGAGAGAATTGTTATAGAAGGATATATTTTAATTTAGAAGATGATTTTTGTATAAAAAAGAAAGTGTTGGTAACATTTTATCACAAGGATTTTTTCTTAATATCTAAGATATAACATAGGCATATAAAAGGCAAAATGCTAGAATAGACACCTCACCAAAGAAAATATACAAATGGGCAATAAAACACATGAAAAGATGTTCAACATCATTAGTCATTAGGGAGATGCAAATTAAAACTACATTGAACCACCACATTGTACCTGCTAGAATGGCTAAAATCCAAAAGAATGACAGTTCTTAATATAGACAAAAGCAAAGAAAGTAAAACTCTTACACATTGGTCCCAATGTAAATTGGTATTCCCACTGTGGAAAATACTTTTGCAGTTTTTTCTTTATTATTAAATATACAACCCAGCATCTCCACACCTAGATACCTACTCAAGAAAAATAAAAATATGTCCATGCAAATACCTGTACTAAAATGTTCAGACTAAAATTATTTCAAGTGGCCCCCAACTGGAAACTCTCCAGATGTCCATCAACAAGCGAATGGATAGGAACAACTGGCCTGAAGGATAGAGCAGCCGGAACACAGCAGCAGGGCACACACAGCACATACCAGAGACGCTCTCTAAAGCGCCAGGCCCTGGGCACTCCAAGACCTCTTCTTCAGAAGGGCATCACTTTCAGAAGCAGGAGACATAACTGGCTTTTCTAACACGGAGAAGAAAGCGGTTACTTAGACCAAATGCCAAGATGGAGGAATGTATCCCAAATGAAAGAACAGGATAAGGTCACAGCCGGAGATCTAAGTGAAGCAAATGTAAATAATGTGCCTGCTGGAGAACCTAAAGCAACCATCATATGCTCACTGGCCTTGCGAAAAGAATGGAAGACATCAGTGTGACCCTTACCACAGAGAGAAAAGAGTTAAAAAAACAGTCACTCAGAGATGAAAACTGCCATAAACAAGATTAGAAACACACTTGATACAATGAACAAGTGAATGGAAAAATAAAATGTGTGTATATTACACATATAAATATAAATAATATAAATATAATGGAATGCTGCTCCATAAAAAAAGAATAAAATGCTGATACGTACAGTATCATAGATGAATCTCTAAGGCATTATGCTGAGTGAAAGAATCTATTCACAAAGACTTTGTATTGTATAATTTTATGAAATTTCTTGAAAAGGAAAAACTAGAGAGACAGAGACTACATCAATGGATGCCTTGGGTCAGGGTTAGGAGGCAAGGATTGGCTCCACATAAGCATGAAGAAATGTTTTTAGGGTAATGGAAGGGTTCTAAAACTGGGCTGTGGTGATGGTGACACAAATGTATAAATTTACTAAAACTCATTGAACTGAACACATAAAATGGGTGAATTTTATTGTATATAAATTGTATCTCAGAAAAGCTGTTCAAAACGCTGTAGAAAATTGTTATAGGAGAATATATTTTAATGTAGAAAATGATTTTTGGATAAAAAAGAAATTGAAGGTAACATCTTATCACAAGAATTTTTTGAATATCTAAGATATAAAGTAGGCACATAAAAGAATTAGTACATCTTTTTAGATGAAAAATTAGTAAAAAGAATTAGTAAAGCATTGTTTTTGCAGGCACACATATTGCAAAATTGTATGCTTCTGTTTATGACCAACAAAATGGAACTTTTTATAGTGAAACTATGTTCATAGTCAGTTTAGAAGGAAACAACAGCTCCGTGAAATAAAATATTGCTTGGGGAGTTCTTTCATACTGCTTGTCACCAGCGTTCTCTAGCTTATAAGTTATAATTGCTCTGTGATAAAGGCATGTGCTTTTCCTCCTCTCTTATAAAAATTTTAATGAGAACTTGACGTGAACTCTCACTGAACCTATTTTCATTCCAAAATCTTATGATTTTAATCTTATGATCCTCCTGAGACCCAACACTGTGGTCTGTGACAGCATGAATACTTCATAATTATTCCTCCTGTTTGTGGAAAACACCATGAGCATCCATCATTCCTTTTCTCCCCTGCTGCCTCCAGGGAGCCACAGCCTCTAGCAAGGTCAGTAATTGCAGTCTGAGTTGACGGTTCCAAGCCAGCTGAAGCACACCCAGCTGGTGAAGACCAGCCACGTTGGGTACTGACTTGCCTTTCTTCAGTTTCTCTTCTCCTAGTTAGTTTGGCCTCAAAACTCTTCCTTAACTATGGGATAGATGGACTTGAATCATTTCACAGGAGGCTCCCCAAAACAGATAAAATGAATAGTTTCTCTACAGTCATGTGTGTATGTGTCTTTTGGCATCCGGGGGGCAATTGATCTCACAGTCCCGAGATAAATCAAAGATCTTCCCCTTGAATATAAAGAAAAGGTGGTGTTGGAGCTTGACATTTAATATTAAATTTTGGCATCTCATTGATGACCTGCATGAAATGATGTAGGTGACCTGCATGAAATAAAATATTCTGCTATGTGACTTAAGGCAGTGTTTTGGAAATGGGCTTTAGTTTAGTAATGTTAAGAACTTTAGCTGCAGCTTTGGCCAATGCTTAGAAAAATAGATATTTTACAGGCAAATCAAGTAAACATTCATTTTCTACATTATTTCTTGACAAATGCATGGAGAGATTCACAAAAGAAATACGAAGGAGGGGCGCCTGGGTGGCTCAGTTGGTTAAGCGGCCGACTTCAGCTCAGGTCATGATCTCACAGTCTGTGAGTTCGAGCCCCGCGTCGGGCTCTGTGCTGGCGGCTCAGAGCCTAGAGTCTGCTTCAGATTCTGTATCTCCCTCTCTCTCTGCCCTTCCCCTGCTCACACTCTCTGTCTCTGTGTCTCTCAAAAATATATAAACGTGAAGAAAAAAATAAAAAAGAAATACTGAAGGAATCGTGTGTGCTTTATGAAAAGAAACACATTTTGAATACAAAGAGGGAAAAGCACATAGCCTTCATAATGTATATAATATTGGTTGATGTAGATTCAGGAAAAAGAAGAGAAACTCTCCTGTGAAATATTGGTGAAATCTAGAAAAAGAAATGCCTTTGAAAAGTAATATGATACTTGAACTTTCTTATTTCTCATTTTGTGCCTTCCTTGCTTGAATACATATGAAAGTACTGGCAGAAGAAAACCCAGTTATGGGCAGCCAAGTCCAGTATCTGTGGGTTTCAAATAGGCCAAAGTTTGGGGGATTTTTTTGTTTGTGGGCTTCCTTGGGACGTTAAAAATGGATGTACCTGAGAATAACTTAATTACCCATTCTGGATGAAATTTCGACTGAATTTAATGAAAGACTTTAATTGAGTATTAGAGTTAATTATAATTATGGCCCCAAAAATGTTTGGCACACCTTCCGTCACAATGCAAAGTTTTAGCAGGCATGTGGTTGGTTGGTCCATTCAATAGAATAAGGCTGAAGTGGTACTGTATAACTTCTAAGGCTAGGTTAGAAAAGCCTATTTTGTTTCTCTCTGATTCTTTTGGGATCCTTACTCTGGGAGAAATCAGTCATTATGCATAAACTACCCTGAGAACACCATGTTGGGGAGTTCACACATAAGCATTCCAGTTGACAGCACCAGCCAGCAGACAGCATAAACTGCCAGCCCTGTGAGTGGGTCCCCTTAAGTCTCCAGCCCAGTCTAGCCTTCATATTGTAGCCTACCTGATGCCTGAGTACAATCCCATGAGAGGTGCCATGTGAGAGCTACCCAGCCATTTCCTTCCCACATCCCTGTCCCACAGATTTTTGCTAATTTCTTTAATATACTATTGATAGTAACACTGCTATCACTCTCTAATGTTGATATTAGTTATATATTTGTTTTTAATTTTCATTTCTTCATGCCTCTCTTCAAACAATGATTGAATTTCTATTATGGATACATGTCCAACATATCTATCTTGATACGTAAAAATGTCAAAATCACACTCTTTGCCTCAAACAAACTTAATTGTTAGTGGAGTTGATGCAAGGTCACCAAGTATCAAAGTTGTGGAGTATACCGTTCACATGATATTCTATGTAAATGATGGTGCCCCCTTGAGTTGCACAGTGAGGTATCACTGAGAAGATAAGACAGAATTATTTTAGCAGTTTCTTGGGGATCGCTACATAAGAGTGGCAAGCAATACTACTAAATTTTATGCTTCTTCAACCTTCTTTACACTGCTGTTGACTAAAGTGAAAAAAAATCTAGTTAGAAAACAAAAGTAACCAGAAACATATTTTTTAATTTAAAAATAAAAATGTTATATTGTACTCTGTGCAATAATTTCTAAATGCATATGATGTCCTTCTAACACTCTTCAGCACTTCTGTGTACCTCATGAGAATATGTCAAGTTGACAAACTATAAAGTAATTGTTCCATCTTTGGCTGTATCTTGAAATCACTTGGGTAGTTTTAACAACCAGTTGATGGTTGGGGCCCATCCCTAGCGAATAGGATTTAATGGACATGGGGTACAGCTTGGGCACTGGGATTTTAATAGTTGCCATAATATTGTTATGGGCAGCCACAACTGAGAACCACTGATTCAAGTTTCTTCCTTTAATCTCATAGTTCTTCCCCTTGACCACTTATTAGAATCCTCTGGAGCTTCTAAAACTACCAGTGACTTGATTCCCTTTCCAGAGATTCTGGTGTTTTCACTGGTATGGGACTTGCTTTCTGGTACTTTTTTTGAAAATACTACCTAGGTGAATATGGTTTAACATAATGTTCTTTTCTATATACATATGTTTCTCAGCCACAGTTACCACAACATTACTAGAGGACACAGATTAGATTGCCAGATTCAGCAGAGAAGAATATGTGGATATGGTGCCCGGATAAATTTAGATTTCAAGTAGGTGAGAAATACCTTTTTAGTATTAGTACATCAAATGCACTATTTGTGACATACTTATAGTTTTAAAATATCTTTTTTTATAATATAGAATTCAAATTTATGTGGGCATCTGTATTTTATCTAGCAACCCTAGACACGGTAGATTTTAGGCAAGAACAGAACTGGATCCCAGCAGTGTGTTAGGTTAAGTGTCACCTCATTGAATTTAATTCCCTTTCAAGATACTCTCATTGCCCCCTAACCATTCTGTCCCAGAATGCTAGTTTTAGCTGGGTTCATCTGTAGCCTAGCTATGACTTATTGAGCAAAAGCAGTGAATGGGTGTAGGAGAGAGGGAAGAACTAAAGCCTCTCCCCCACCATGAGTGTTAAATCTGTTGGCAATAGAAATGGTGTAAGGTGAGTTATTGAAACTGATCATTATGCCTTAAAAGCACATGGACAAACAAAACCTTGTGGGTTTCAGTCGCTATCACTTAGACAGTTTTTCAAATTTTTTCATGTAATTATAGAAGAAAAAAAAAAAAAAAGATGAGTGCTGAGGTTCAGATCCTTGGCAGAACTTCATAGCCTTAGCGGCCATCGCTCAGCTTAGAGGCTCCTCTGTCTCATTTGCAATGACAGCAGTTCCCTTGGGCTTACACAGCACTTGCTGGCAAATAGAATCTCACGATTGGCAAGGACTTACGTTTCTCAAGCTCACTTTCTCATTTGTTCTTTGCAACAATGCTGTGAAGTTATTATGACATCCATTCTATAAATCAGGAGGATATGACCCAGATTGCCTTGTCCTGGGGCAGTATTGTTCATATTACTCAAAGTGTGGTCCTCCTATCAGCAGCCTCAGCATCACCTGAGAACCTGTCAGAGATGCAAATTCTCACCTCTCACTCCAGACTCCCTCACTGACTCAGAAACTCTGGGGTGAGCTGAGCGATTTGTGTTTAACAAGCCCTCAGGGTGACTCTTGCACATTCGAGCTTGAGAATCCTGGCCTAGAATATGTGCTTAATAAGCAGACCAGTAAGAAACAGAGAAGAATTTCAATCTAGGTCTTCTGAGGACAGTGGTAGTCAGATTTGCATTACTTTACATGGTCTCCAGATATAAAATGAAATTAAAAATTAAAAAAAAATAAATCTCTGAATTTACAGAGGGCTGGATCCAAGGCTAAAGGTTTAAAAGCATGTATTTTTACTTGTATGTTTATTTAATTATTTCCAAATCCATTAATTTATAGAAAGGTTCCTAATACCTTTTCATTTACTTTGGTTAAAGTTCAAATTTCATCCAAATAAAAGATCCTTCCAGATCTGATCTCTCTCTTTGTTTCCTGCCCTGCTCAGGATCCTCACTTAAACATTGCTATCATAATGTTTATTTGTCAAATTTCTGGTTTCTCTTTCCCTACTGGGTTGTAAACTCCGTGAGGTCGGGGGTGCTCTTATGCTACCTGGGCACATCATAAGTGTGCAGTGGGTATTTCAGAATGACTTAATAAAGACTAGAATGAAAGAATGAATCCCACATTTGAGGGTCTTCCATTGGCAAGTCGCGCCTTACTAGAAGTGTCCTGTGCTCAGTTGCATTGCCACTATCAAAATGCTCAGACTCTCCTCTGCAGGATCTCAGCCAATGGGAAGACAAATGGTTGACTTGCCGAATTTACCCAAAGACATGTGTATTAGGACATATGAGTTAGGGCACCAGTTCTCTGTAAGTATCTAAAAGGGAATTCTTGCATTCTTTATTATAGAGAGAAAACTGGAAATAAGCTGTTGATTGCTTTTGTTAACTTGGCAAGATGTTTATAACATATTAAGTGAAAATAGGATCTGCTTAAAGACGTTAAAAGTTGTTCTTGGTCTATGAAATAGAAGTAATAATCATTCTGCATATCTCATAGGGTTGTTACGAAGTGGACTTACTTTTAAAAAACCCATAGACAAACCCTTGGTGCAGTCAGGTAGACTCATGATTTTTATTGTTGTGTTAACATCATGATTATATCTGGGTAGAGAAAATATGGGCAATCTTCTTTTGATTGTTTCTAAATTATGAAAACTTTATACAAGTGTGTTGTTTTTGTTGTCCGATAAAAATCTTCTAGAAAGGAAAACTACAGTACTTGATTCAAAGGAATCCCTAACTCTAAGGAAGTTTTTGGACTAGATCGTTTTGACTGGTTTTCTACTTCCTCGCTTTTCACAATTCCGAGGTTTGCTCTTGTCTACCTCCTTCCCTTTGTGCCTACCTGCCTGGAAGACTATTAACAAGCTTCTACCAACTCTCTTTCTGACAATGAAGCTAGTTATCAGCTATCCTAATGATTTTCATTTTCATAAGGACCCTCTAGGAATAAACGTCCCAAGGAATCATATATTACCTGGAAGGTACCTTGAAACTTATCTAGTTTAATCCTTTCATTGTTCACCTGATGAAGCTGTATTTGCAAGAAGTAAAATCTATGTCCTTTTGATAAAATACTTGGATGGCTTGGACTAGAACTCTAACATCTATCTTCTCAGTCTTTAATATTCAAAGAATAAATCTGAGCACAGTATTCTAAGAAGGGTGTTTGAAATCTCATCATAGAGACTCAACAGTTCGGTTCTGTTGTCTTTTTTTGAATTATACATTAACTTTGATGTTATTAATTTTTGTAAAATTTCAACTTTTTATGCTCAATAACTATTGAAAGCATGGACTTTTGTGCTTCTGAGTTTGTTGTGTGTTTTTTTTTTTTTTTTGAAGTGGACTTGAAAGTAATAGAAAATGTTGATTACTTTTTTCTTCAAAGCAGGTGGAGGGCATGTACAAACATGTGAATTGAAAGAAAAATCCAAGCGAATCTCTTATCTGAGTATTTACACTAATATTGTTTGGGTGAGATATTTCTGTACTTGTCAAGTATTAATTCATCCTTCTTTATTCTACCAACAGAGGTGTAACACGGGTTACAGTATGTTTTAGGGAAAATAGAATTCATTCACTTCTTTACTCTGCTGTCTTGGCTCATCAGAGTGACCTTTAATTCATTTTATCTTGTCTGGTCTCCTTTGCAGATAGTATGAAATCACTATATGGTGTCTATTCAGCTAAAGTCAATTAATCACAGGGTGACTTTTAAAATCAAGATTAATAATAGGCTATTTCATAACCAGAATACTTGATTAAGATGGGCACATTTGTGGTTCCCCTCATGTCTAGAAATAATTTGGCCAAGTTCCAGTATCTCAGACAACTTTTTCTCTCCTATAATTTTCCTAACATGCACTGCTCAGCTTAAATGGACTTTCCTAAGCTTACATCAGGGTTTCCCAGAAATACTTTTCCAAAATCACTCCTCTTGGCTCCTGGGTGCCTCTAGATAGCAGCATCTTTGTAAGCCATGTAGTGCTGGTACCTCCTCAGAAAAGCGGGGGGGGGGGGAGAAGTGAAAAAAGGAGAGCAAGTCTGTCTGAAAAGATAACAGCGTCTGTCACCAACATTGTGCACATCCTAGCCATGCCCTTGTGGTAGGAGAGAAAGTGTCCTCTTTTCTCTCTAGTCTTGTGCCAGATTTCCTCTTCCTGTCTGCCTGAATCCACTCATGTCCTTGGTGAGAGGATCCTGGTTTATTAGTAGACCTAAAGCATTTCATATTCATATTCTGCTTAACAGTTTAATGGTACACCTTAGCAGTTTAGCAAAATGGCAAATCTGTTTGTTTAATAAGCCATATAATATGCTACATCATCTATTTGATTTTGCCGGGTAAACTAAGAGAACCATTCAGCACTGATGAACTTGAATTTTACAGGTCAGTGCAGCACCCACATTAAGGAAATGCAGGACAGCTGTGTCCATGTATATTGGGGGCCGAATACATTTTGTATGATATTTCATTTGCCGTTATAAGAAAAAAAATGAAGCTTTGTACAGCTACTATAGAAATCAATTTTTGTTTAATTTTATTGCTGCCTTCCTATTCCCCAGGTATACCTCTTCCTAGCATGGCCACCCCTAGACACAGTTGCCTCTGAAGTAGCAGTATATCTCTGAGTGGATGACAATTTCCAAACTCCACTTGGAAAATGCAGTGCTAATCCTGACATAGCATAATTGAAGCACCAGGAGTTGTCACGGGGCCAAATATCGTGTACTCTCTACTCTCTTGAGATCTTAGCAGAATCCCTTCCTGGTACCCGTGCCTTATTGAAGAGGGTAGTTCATTTGGTGTTAGTCGGAAGATGTCTGCCATCTCTCCATTCCTTCAATGACGTGACTTTCTTTTAACCTAGTGAAAACACAAGGTGGCTTCATTCTAGAACAGTAATATGGCTAATGATATGGAGACCAAGAATGATATGAAACTAATTTCCCTGCAAGGAAATTGTCGTCTCTCTAGCACTTTGGGGGCAATTTTTGTTCATTTTCTAGGAATTAAAACCTATTTTGCCTTTCAAAAGGCACCACCCTCAGAGTTTTACTGAAGTGTCTAGCTTATACTGCTTTGATGAGGTGCAGTCCTCTGAATGACAAGTTTGTCTGGCAGTCCCTCTCTTCAGGAGGACACACCCTTGACTCGTTTAGTCATCTGAGGAGAACACCTCCTGGTACCATTGCCACTTACTTCAGCGTCTTGTGAGAGAAGGGCCTTACCCTTGTAGATCTCTGAGGTCTTTTATTGGTCTCATTCCATGTGCTGCTTTGAGTTCTACATTCATGACCTAGTGAAAGGCTTTCGATTCCTGACTTGCCAGAATGCCCTGTTGGTGGTAAACCATACACAGATGGAAAAAAGGAAAAATGGACCTAACAGTTCTGGCTCATATAACCTGTCTTTCTCAGCTATTATCGAACCATCATAAGTGATGCCTTGATACCATATACCTCTGCAGCCACCACCAGATATGTCTCATCTCCTTCACAACCAAATATCGGTTTTCTGACAGATTTTTTAGGGTTGAAATATAATTAACATACCTTAAAATCCACCACTGTAAAGTCTACAATTCAGTGATTTTTAGTATATTCAAAAAGTTGTGCAAATATCACCCTTATTTCAGAATATTTTAGCATTCCCAAAAGAAATCTTAAACCCACCAGCAGTCATTTCCTATGTTTGTCTCCCCACCACCCCCTGGTAACCACTAATCTTTCTTTTCCCCATTAATTTGCCTCTTCTGTGCATTTCGTATTGGTGGAATCGTGCAATATTGTGGCTCTTTGTATTGGACCTCTTCCACCTATCATGAGCTTTTTGTAGTTCATACCTGTCGTAGCAGGTGTTAAGACATCATTCCTTTTTATAGCTGAATAATATTCTGTTGTATAGTTAGACCATACCTCATTTATGCATTCATCAGTTGATGGGAATTGGCAGTGTTTCCATTTTGGGGCTCTTCTGAATAATCCTTCATAGCCAACCATCTTGACAGAGTTGTCTTCTTGCTATGAAAGGCTCTCTCTGGTGTCATTAGACACATATTACCTATATGAACTTGGAGAAGTAACAGCCCTCATATGCCTATAACTTCATCAGTCAGATGAGTTCTCCCTACAGTTCTTGATTGACTACATGAGTTTAAAAACAGTAGAGTTCCTAGAATTATGCCTTACACAAAACGAGAACTTTAAATGCTCACTATTTTCCCTCTGTCCCATCTCCCATTTCTAATACTTTAATTCCTAAGTAGTTCTCAAATTCCTCAACTCTTTTTCATTTATACCACCCTGGATAAACTCCTGTCATGACTTGCTTAGACTCCTTGGTATCCTCCAAACTGCCTACCATGCTTTGGTGGAAATCATCTTTCCTTTTTTTTTTTTTTTTTTACTTAAAAATTTCTTTAATGTTTACTCATTTTTAACAGACAGAGAGAGACAGCATAAGTGGGGTAGGGGCAGAGAGAGAGGGAGACAGAACCTGAAGCAGGCTCCAGCCTCTGAGCCATCAGCACAGGCTCAATGTGGGGCTCACACCCAGACTGTGAGATCATGACCTGAGTCGAAGTTGGACGCTTAACTGACTGAGCCACCCAGGCGCCCTGGAAACCATCTTTTCAAAACACAGATCTGACCATATTAAAAACTCTCCAAGAGATGGGTACCCACACACACACACACACACACACACACACACACACACACACACACACACAGAGACACCTTCCCCCTGTTTTAGATATAGAAGCCACAATCTACGGGTGGGCCTGATGTATTAGTTTTCTAGAGCTGCTGTAACAAAGTACCATACACTGGGTGGCTTAAACAACAAAAATTTATTTACTCAAAGTTCTGGAGGCCAGAAGTCTAAGATCAAGGTGTTAGTATGATCGATTTTTTCTGAGGGCCACAAGAGAAGGGTCTGTTACAGGCCTCTCTCCTTGGCTTGCAGAGGGCCAATTTCTTGCTTTATCTCTGCACATTGTCTTTTTTCTGTGTATATCTCTGTGTCCATATTTCCTCTTTTGATAAGGATACCAGTCTGTTGAATTAGGGGCCCACCCTACTCTAATGTGACTTCATTTTAACTAGTCACATCTGCAATGATCTTATTTCCAAATAAGGCCATATCTGGAAGTATTAAGGGTTAGAACTTCAACATATTAATGGAAGAGTGCACAGTTCAACCCCTAATACCTGGTCAGTCTGCTGCCTACCCCTCCAGCTACATATATACTCCATACTTCCTCAGCCTTTTTTTTTTTAACTTTTTGTTTAAATTCTAGTTAGTTAATATAAGGCACAAGATCAAAACACTTGTCCTCTTTAGTACCCATCACCCATCTAGCCCATCCCCCTGGCCTCTTTTAAATGGGCCACAATATTTTCACTTTTCTAGAACCCTTTCTGGAAGGTATTTCCTTGACCTGAAACTCTGCTCATTCCATCTTCCCCACCCCCAAGCCATTTTGTCAGGCTTATTTCTGTTCATCATTCAGATTTCAAGTCAAGTCCACTTTCTTAGTGAAGAATTCTCTTATCCCCTAGGCTAGGTCAGCTGGATTATGAATCTATCAAAGAATGTGACCCATAAAGCATTTATCTTGGTTTGTAATTATCCATTCATTGCATGTCTTTTTTTTCCCCCAGTAATGCCTATTTCTCTCTGAAAGGTTTGTCTTACCCTTGTAGTGCAGATCCTTTTCAGCAAATAATAGGAACCAAATCAATATTTCTTAAATCCAGACATGACTAAAGTATTATTTTGACAAATCAGAAACCTTACAATTCATTATGCAGTTACTTTTTTTCCCTGATTTTTTACTAATGCATTGCCTCTGACAACATTGCATGTACCTTGAAATCCTTTCACTTGACTGCATCCTTTGCTGGAGGGAAGACTTGAGAAAGAACAAATTTTTCATCAGGTGATCTATTCCCAACATAGAGAAGTCAACTGAAAGGTTCTTCCTTGTTAGATATTCATAATGTGGACTGATGATTATGTTAAAGGTGATCTCCAAGAGTTATAAGCCCATTTTTTTTTATCCTTTGGAATCTTGAACACATGGTTAATGGCTAATATGTGTGTGTATACGTATGTGTGTGTGTGCGTGTATGTATAGATGTGTGTGTATGTTGTGTGTGTGTGTGCGTGTGTATAATTCGACTTTCTCAGAGACATATACAAATCAGTCTTCTAAACCGCAGTTGAATATGAAATTTCTAACTAGATCCAGAACACAGTGGTTGGAATTCCAGTTCCTATACTTTCACACCACTCTAGCTTTGCAACTTGGAGTCAATTGCCTAATGAACTAATAGTATTTACTTTGTAGAGTTGTAGCAAAGATTAAATGGATTCATACTTGTGTCCTTCTTGTGGTAAGCACCAGCTAAGTGTTAGCTAGTAGAAGTAGAAAGAGGAGGAGGGGGGAGATTTGCAGGAGGAGGAGCAGTGATACCTCACCAGCCAGAACGACGTGCTTTACCTTGTACGTGCTTCACGAGGAACAAGTTTCCTTTGTCACCTTAGCACCCTCAAGACTTAGCACAGGGTAGATGCTCAGTAAAGAGTTGCTTCTGTTGTTTTCTGTGTAGTTGTTTATGCTTATTCTACCAGTTGCTTTTCATACTGCACTGCAGGTCTGGAAAACATTACACTTTAAATTTAAATTGGGTGTTGATTTGTCACCAAGATAAATCCTCTGAACATATGCCTACTTGAGACAAGTATGCAAGATGTTCATTAGTGCTCCAGTACAATTGATATATATTTTATAACTTGAGGTACTCCTGCTTTTTAGCATCTATGTGTGAATTAGCATATAAAGATATGAGTAATTGTTCTAATGAAAATTTCACCTCTGCACCAGTCTACTCTCACTTCATTGTGAAGGCAATTAGGTCTGCCATAGCCTTTTCCCTGTGAGCCTGCAGATAAGGCATGGAAAAATGGTTTCTTTTACTATAATCCTTCTGCTTAAGTATGATAGGAAAGCACCAATGAATTTAATATCATTAATGTTCTCTCTGAACTGGAACTCTCTAAATCATAAAATATCACAATGTATTTTTTATTAAAATGTTGACATTATTTCAAAATGTGTATTTTAGAGCAAGTTTTATATGAGTTCCTACAACATATGGATTCTTCATTTGGTCTTTCAATTAACGTGATGATAAAGACAAAATGTTTATTTCTGCTATGGATGCGTTATGTCCCTACCACTAGCTCTGTTTCTTATAATAATTTATCACATTTTCTGAAGTGCTGTTTTACATAAATAGCTTCTTTTGAGTTTTTCCTGCAGTATATATCTGATGATGGACACGTACATATTATAGATTTTTCTTTTGGAAAGTTACCGTGGCTGGATTTTTGTTTCATTGCAATAAAAGAGAATTAAAGGAATTAAATAAGCTTATTTTAGAGTTGCTATAACTACATATCAAAGCACTTTAGGACTCATAAGGGCATCTGTGTCCTGCATAATGTAGCAACCAAGATAGAGTAAAACATAAAAGCAGATACTAAGGTCATTACCTGATATGGATGGATTAGCTATCACCTGACTGAAGGTCAGTGATCTAACAAGATTTCTCAAGGCACTCACAAGTTCTGTGAATCCACAGCCATTTGGCTTTTGAACGTAACAGGAGACAAAACCATGAAGTTGAAAATCACATGATGGAAATGTTAGCTCATGATAAAGTCAAAAATGATACGGGGTCCAAAATTTCAAATGGTTGTGTTGATAGCTAAGAACACTTCGTGAATAGCATCATTCCATTTTTGTAAGGTAACCATATGCAATTTCTCTGTGTATTTCTATCGTAAACAAATGCTTCTGTTACCACACTTTCTATGTTATGTTATTGTTGTGTGTTTACATGAGTTTGTTGTAGGTCAGTCTTGTTCGTGTGTTCTCTGTAGGACCTAGAAGAGTATCTTGTATCGAATGGATCAATGCTGATTAGATTAATGAACTAATAAATTAGAAGTATCATACCACATTAGTAATAAATGACAAGCCCAGAAAGATCATCTTGTTCAAAGCATTTGATGCTTCACATTAACTGGGAGGGCGAGGGGGCCACATCCCTAAACTTAACACTATACCTGCCACATAGCAGGCATTCATACCCATTTGTTGAAGAAACCAGCTAATAAATACAGTAATAGCTTTCATTTTGGCAGCACCTACTATGTGCTGCATATTTTTCTAGATACTTTAAATATATTGACTCATTTCCTTTTTACCCATGCTTGCCTCATACATAGCGTGGACTCTCTACATGGTATAGCTCAGTTACACTTTCACTGAATCTATGTCTTCATTGGTAAAATGGCAAAAATAGGACCGACCTCCTAGGATGTTTTGTGGGGAGTAAATGAGGTAATGCTTGAAGCATGCTTGGCCTACTTTCAGGCATAGTGGAAATGCTCGAGATATTTTGGCCATTATGACTGTTATTGCTACCATTACCATCTCTTCCAAAGTGGGCATAAGTCAGGTTGTAAAATTCAGAGGGCCAGAGTAGAGACAGCTAATGCTGTTGTTTATATGATCAGCTGTGCGATATATTTACATTTCTGCCCCTCATCTCTACATCTTCATAAACGCACTCCATCTTGCATGTATTCCTATGTCACTTGGCACTTGCCTAGCGCTTGCTATGTGGAGACACTGCTGATCTCACTACAGTGAAAACTAACAAAAACGAGTAGAGCTAATACTTCAGTAATCACTCTCTCTACCTAAGACAGTGTCCTGTGCCCATACTCTTCACTCGCTTTCTGCCCTTTCCTAAATTATTTTGCTTCATTCTACCTGTCATTTTATATATTTAAATCATTAATCTCTTTATTCCCTGCTTCATCACCCACCTCTCATACACTATGAAATCCGAGGGCAGATTTTTTTCCCACTCACTTAAAGTAAACAAACAAAAGAATATTCAGCATCATAAATGTTGCACAGTGTTTAAGGGAGTACATTTTCATAACCATCTCAGAGGATAATTTGGCACTACCTGTGACAATTTAAAATGCATATAACCTTTGAGTGAATTATTCCACATCTAAATTCCTAAGAAAACAAAGTACACCAAGGATGGATGGAAGAGAGGAAACAAAACATAGCCATTTCAGCATTGTTTTCAGCAGGTAAAATTTACACTACAGAATATTATGCATCACTATTTAAAGGAAGAGCAGATCTCTGTGTACTGTTATAAAAAGATCCCTATGATGTATTTTTTGCTTAGAAAAGTCAGCTACAGAAATTACATGTATAGAATAATTTCCCCCCATAAGCTCATCTTTTGCTTCTTTCCCCTCTGAACACTTCTGTTTCATGTCTAGTTTTAGGCACTCATAGTTTCCCGCTATTGTTCGTTCTTTTCAACTCTCTACACTTAAGATGGCCCTATTTCTCTTTAAGTTCTTAAAGTAGTTTTCATATTTGTTCTGTAGCTTCTGTCTGACTTAACCCTGGCCTCCCCCTTGTTTGGCGATAAGCCAACCATTTCACAGAAACCAATCTTTCTCTGGTTTCCAACTCTCCCTGGATCACTAACAAATGTTCAGGAACCTCTTCTTGTCCAAATTTAGTTGCTTCATTTCTGCCCCATTTTTTCTGGCCTTGAAATAACATTTAGTAATGTTGGTCCCAATATATACTTTTGGGGAGGTAACAAACTAGTCAGTTCACTATGTAGTCAATCAAAGCATCACTGTCTGTATGTAGTTATGCCTTTGTATGGAGATAGATATAAATATGCCACAGATAGAATCTGGGCAGGCAAAATCATTTATAGTTGAAGGAATGTGTCATTCTGGCCTGGTATACTAGTCTTCTTTTAATATGTTTCTATGCCTGTTCTAATTAAAAGGAGTAAAATTGTTTGAAAATAATAATAAGTTGTTCTCATTATATCACTTAATATAATATTTGTGTTGGCACTTTTGCTTTGTTGGTTATATTTTCAACCATAGTAATGCATGTATTTAAATTTTCAACCTTTTCAGAACTGCTGATTCTTTGTGGGAGAGGTCTGAAATGTATGTAATAAAGGTAACCTGTATTTTATGTATAATAGGAAACACAAAGGAATAAACTTTTAAAATAAGTTGAAAACTCATTTTGATGCAATCCCTATTAACAGTTTTCTGTATATTCTCCTCCTTCGTTCTTCTTTCCTCTAATAGAATCTTACTATTTTACTACTTGATTTTTTTTAAACAGTACATAATAGCTAATGTTATTAACATGATAGTTGGCTATTAAATATGTTTTCATAGTTTTTCATGACTGAATGAAAATACCATTTTCTCATGGAAACACCCCAAGTGTCCATCGACTGATGAATGGGTAAAGAAAGTATTGTACATATATACAATGGAATATTACCCATCGATAAAAAAGGAATGAAATCTTGCTATTTGCAAGGACATGGATGGAACTACAGAACATTATGCTAGGCATGCAAGTCACTCAGAGAAAGACAAATACGATATGATTTCACTCATATGCGGAATTTAAGAAACAAAACAAATGAGAAAAGGGAAAAAAGAGAGGCAAACCAAGAGACAGACTCTTAACTATAGAGAACAAACTGATGGTTACCAGAGGGGAGGTGGGTTAAATGGGTGATGGGCATTTAGGAGTGTACTTGTGATAAGCACCAGGTGATGTATGGAAGTGTTGAATCCCTATATTGTACCCCTGAAACAGTATTACACTGTATGTTAACTGGAATTTAAATAAAAACAGTAAAAAGAAAACACACAAGAAAAAAAATGAAATAAAATCACTGTATCTAAGAGATATCTGCAACTTCATATTCATAGCACCACTCTTTGTAATAGCCAAGACATGAAAACAACCTAAGTGTCCATCAGTGGATGAATGGATAAAGAATATATTATATATTCTTTGTATTTATATACAACCATAGAAAATAATGAAATCTTACTATTTGCAACAACATGGGTGAAACCTGAGGACACCATGCTAAGTGAAGTAAATCAGACAAAGACAAAAAAAATGCCATTTTCTTTTGGAAAATCCCATTTTCAATCTTAAAAACTATTTTTACTTGTTCCAGTGGCTTTCTTAGTTATATTTTATTTGTTCCAAAGGCACATGTTAATAGCATCTGTCCTTAAAACAAATTCTCTGTAGTGACTTGGTCTATTTTATACATGATCCACCTTCAAATTTTGTTGATGTCAAATGATTAGATATTTGCTGATATATAACAAACTAAAATATTCAGGAATAAACTAATGTTTTTATTTTTTTACCTTCTCTGCTTCATTTGACTAAAATAAATACATCTTTAGTGGCTAGATAAAATGATAGTCATTTGTCAGTTAATAACTTTTTCAGCTTAGTATAGAAGATATATTGACAAATGTGATGCTTTTTACATTAATTGCATCAGTATGATAAATTTAGTCTCTACTTTCTTCAAAAATCATTCACATAGGCTAATAAAACTTCAATAATTTCAAAAAAGCAGCAACATACAATATTCCAAGGCACTAGCAATCTGTGCATTCCTTGTAACAGAGAGGCTGTTCCAAGAATTTTGCCAAAGACCCATGTTTGAAATTCAAGGCACTAAAGGCATTCTAAGCTCAGATAAGCTATAGCAGTTGTTCTGATTGGTGAAAACAAGGGTGCTGTTCTGAAGAATCTGCCCTAGGCTCTATGAGCCCTGCACAGCCTGCTTCGAAGAGGAAGACTGGGAGATATCTGGAGGCGTTTGGGAGAAATGTGATGTTCATAAAGAGAGGCCCTTGAATCCCCACCTCATTTGTTACATGGAAAAGGAAGCAGTGCTTTCCAGGCATAGCAGTTTGCTGGCCTGGTAGCTCCTGCTTCTTGCTTCCTGTTTCCTGCTTCCTGCTTCCTGCAAGTCAACCACCATTTAAGGAGTACAAATTCCCTGATATGAGAAACCCCACTCACATGATTAAACACCACATGAACAGACATGCCGAGAAGCACAGAGGAAATGGATGCATGTGAAGAGGCCACCTTGGAATGAGTACTCACATCCCGCCAGCTGCTTTAGCTGACACCATAGATCAGATATTAATGACCCAGCTGAGCCATTCCTGAATTCCTCACCCACAAAATCATGAGCAAAATGAAATGAGATGTTTTAAGACAGTAATCTTGGGGTGGTTTTTCACATGACAATAGATGATTGAATCAAAACATTTTTGTGAGTTATTGTATCATGTCCTCTAATATTGTGAGACACATTGATTCAAGAAAGCAGCGGACTTCTGGAACACAGGAATTACCAAGAGAAAAAGGAGGAAGAGGAAAAATACGTTTATGTGTTTCCACTTTGAGTTTTAAAGAAATTTAACCAATAACTTGTTTCCCAGCATTCTCTCCCCAGTCACCTCTTATTAACTGGGTGACTTTGGCCAGATTTCTTAATCTCTTTGTGTTTTATTATACGTATGGGTATGATACTGCTGTCTGCCAGTAAAAGGATTGTTATGAAGGTATTTACTTAGACTTCAGCTTTATAAAGAACTTAGAATGTGCGTGGCACAAAATATGCATGAAATTAGTCTTTATTAAATGTAGCAATTACATCGAAGAAGAAAAAACAAATCATAGGTTACCCAGAATTTTGAAACATGCTTCCTTCAGTTAAGAATATAGAATAAACATTACCCATCAATAAATACATATTGTGGTATTATTTTTTATAATTTTTTGGATGTTTATTTATTTCGAGAGACAGAGAATCCACACATGTGCATGCGAAAGGGTGGGGGAGGAGCAGAGAGAGAGGGAGAGAGAGAACCAAGCAGGCTCCACACTATCAGCCCTGAGCCCAACATGAGATTATGACCCGAGCCAAAATCAAGAGTTGGATGTTTAAGTGACTGAGCCACCCAGGTGCCCCTGCGGTATCATTTTTTTTTAAAGCAGCATAGAAGTTCATCATATGGATATAGTATAGTTCCTTATTTTTAGTCATTTATATCATTGCAATTTTTGCTCATGATGCATTTTAACTTTTATTGTGGGAGTTTACAAACATACAAAGATAGATCAAATACTATAATGAATGCTCAGCTACAATAATTAACAACATATGGCCATTCTTGGCAATGTATTTTAAATACTAATTTTAAACTACCAGTTCTGATAAAACTAAAATAACGGCTATGTCTTAAAGTGTAGGGACCTCTATGTCTTAAGCACATAATATTAGGTGTCTGTGATTATTTACAATAGAAAGAAACATTATCCTCAGCATACTAGCTTTTATCTGATGCCAAACTTAAAATGGTCAGTTCCCCTTATTCAACTTCAGTGAACATCCTTCATTATATCTTGTTTCCTCTGATATATTGGGGAAGAAAATGGAATAATTGAGGAGATGCCAGTGGGATAAAACGTGATATTCCTAAATATAGTGACATTTTCAGAGCTATTTTAGCCAGTGTAATTGAAATCCTCTTGTTCTCCACTGACATATTTTGGAAGCTCATATGTTTAGAGTCTGAAATTTCATTTTAAAAATGATAGAAAGTGTCTTGAACTCAGTGGAGAGTTACTGAACTGAATTATGATGGGTAAAAGAAAAACTTAAGTGAACTTAGGGAAGTAGGTAGGCTCTTCCACATGAATTCATTTCACCATCTATCCGAGAAAGTATGGGAGGCAGGTAGCTAGTGGGGAAAATATCATGTCCATGATTTCCATGTGCTGCCACATTAGAGCCAAAGCCATAAATTTTGAGATGCTATTTTCCAGGTAGACGTGTTTCTTTGGAGTTATAGTGCTATCTTTAGTACCACACAGAAAGGAAGTTAAAATTACAGGAGGGAAATAAAATTTCCTTCATTGTACTACAGCTGTGAAGCTATAGCTAATAGGTATTAAAATAGAAATAAATTATATTTGTTCTTATGACACAGAATATAAGCATTTAATATTGCTGTGGATCTTAGCAGAGACTATTACATTAATTCACTTATTTAAAATATTTCTTAAAGCACCAACCTTGCACCAGGCACTGTTCTAGCTGAGGATAAAAGAAACATATGTGTCTCTTCTCCTGGATCTTACTTGATATGAAAAAGACAAACATACCATAAATAAATGAACAAACATATCAGTAAATCTGCTTTCTACCCTCAAGCCTTTTAAAAATTAACCCTTGCGGGGCGCCTGAGTGACTCAGTCGCTTAAATGTCTGACTTCGGCTCAGGTCATGATCTGACAGTTCTTGAGTCCAAGCTCCACATCAGGCTCTGTGCTGACAACTCAGAGCCTGGACCCTGCTTCAGATTCTGTCTCCCTCTCTCTCTGCTCCTCCCCTATTCATGCTCTCTCTCTCTCAAAAAAATAAATAAACATTAAAAAGAATTAAAAATTAACACTTGCAATTTATTCCCTATAATTCTTTTGGTCAGTGTCTGCTCTCGTTAGCTGCTACTGGACCCTCCATCATGACACAGAATCTCTCTGATTCTATTTACTCATCTAAAAATACATAAAAGGAAAAATAATAACTTCTATATTCTCCTTGGACCATTGTTAAGATGAACAAATGAATATGAAAGTAGGTACTGTGAGAATTCTTAGGTGCTATAAAAATAGAGGGTTCCAATTTTATTATGTCTAGTATTGCATTTTCTTGAACATTTGAGATCTATCTGGGTTTTCGATGAAGCTCTTCTCTGACACATAATAATGAACTTGTAGCCAGAAGTTTTCAGGTATCATCAAGAATATAGCTTTTCGTTTGTTGAGGAGGTCAGGTGAAAGGTGCTAAGGAGATACACTGGGGCAGCCTATGAACAAGAAACATCCCTTGAAATTGAACAAAAAAGCATATCTATTATGACAGTTCAGGATCTCCAAAGCTGTGCTCCCTCAAATTTTAATGTACATATGAACCCCTTGGAGATTTTGTTAAATTGCAGATTCTGATTCAATAAGTCTGGAGTGGCCTCTGAGGTTCTGCATTTCCAACAAGCTCCCAGGCGATGGTGACAATCCTGATCTGTGGACCACACTTTGAGTAGTAAGGGGCTACAACGTACACAGTAATTAAGCCTGTTATTTTGCAGATGCTGGTGTGATTAATGAATTGTACCTGCATTAATATTCATGAATCTTCTCTGGACATTTTTCTACTCTCTTAATCCTTATTGCCTTTTCTGTGTAGCTCATATATGACTTGTGCCTTTGCCTTTTTGGTTACTGATAATAGAGCACGTTTTATGTACACATGTCCAGCTTTACTTTTCTATGCAATTGGTTTTTAGAGTTTTAATGTCAGCATTCATATCATAAAAAATTGCTGTAAGTTGCTTCTTCTAACCTTTTTCCTTCCTATATTTCCCTTCAGTCATCTCTTTTAAAATTGGTCTGTGAACATTCTGTCTTCCTAGATCAGATGACTAAATGGATTCTAAAATGTTTTTGAATCAGGTGTGTACAAGTGTTGTTCATGAATAAAAAGAGATGAGAGAAGAGGAGATTGCATGCTTTTGATGCATGTACTCACAGAAACACACCAGTCAGTGTGATACAAGCCATGTGCAGCTGAATTTATCCTGTGCTCAGGACTGAGAAGACTGAGTTGGGTACCACTAATACCATTTATTGCCTACTAGTACACTTCTCTCAAGATAAAATAATTCAGCATGTTGTAGTTCAGCAATATAATGGTGTACAATACCCTATGTGATATTAGAAGGAGAAAATCCAGACTAGTCGTGTGCTACAGTATAGTACTAAAGCCATTAAGAAGGCCAAAAGATGGATGGACATCAGTATCATCACTAAGTAAGACATCACTTGCTCATGCCCTACCTTCAACAACACTTTGGCTTGATCCAGAGACAAAAGTGTCTTTGTGGAAGTTGTGAGATCCAGCACCATATGCCAGTGGGCCTGGGAGAAGTCTCACCCACCATGTGTTAGATAGTTGATAGACACACCTTGCTCCTGGCTGTAGATCCCACAGTGACCCATGAACAGGCTCCAACCCTTCTCAGCCATGGTCTGGAAGCCCCTAGACAATCACCCACAGACAAGAGAGCATTTGTGGAAGCCCAGGTTCCAGCATACCACTGGAGAAAAAATAAATTAAAAATAAATAAATATATACATATACGTGCGTGTGTGTGTGTGTGTGTGTGTGTGTGTGTGTGTGTGTGTGTGTGTTTCAACACATTGGAAAGGGTAAGAGGAAAAATTTGACATTACCTTCATCAGATTACCTTCATCAGTCTTCCCCCAAGGTGGCACAGCTCAGTGCCAAGAAAGTTGTTCTCAGCAAGTGATTTTTACTGTAGGGGAAAATTAGAACATGTTAGTAAGTACCTACCTTCCCCAGCTCTGCAGAATATTGTTAAAGACACTCATTTCTTTTTTTCCCCATCCGGAGTATTAAATCAAGCGCTATATCAGACAGGAAATAGCCAAAGCAATCTAGAAAAAGAATAAAACTGGTATCACAATCTCAGATTTCAAGATACACTACAAAGCTTCAGTCATCAAAAAATTGTAGTACTGACACAAAAATAGACACTAGATCAATGGGACAGAATAGAAATCCCAGAAATAATCCAATGCTTTTATGGTCAAATGGTGTATGACAAAAGAAGCAAGAATATGCAATGGGAAAAAGGACAGTCTCTTCAACAAATGGTGTTGGAAAAACTGGATATCTCCATGAAAAACAATGAAACTGGACCACTTTCTTACATTATACACCAAAATAAATTCCAAAGGGATTAAAGACCTAAATGTCAGACCTAAAATCATAGCATTCTTAGAAGCACATAGGCAGTAATCTCTTTGACATTAAGTCATAGTAACATTTTTTTTTTAGATATGCCTCCTCTGGCAAGGGATACAGAAGCTAAATTAAATTATTAGGACTACTCCAAAAATAAAAAGCTTTTGCACAGTGAAGGAAACCATCAACAAAACAACATAATTACTGAATGAAAGAAGATATTTGCAAAAGATGTATCAAATAAGGGGTTAGTATACAAAATATATAAAGAACTTCTACAACTCATTACCAGAAAGACAAGTAATCCAATGTAAAAGTAGCAGAAGGCATGAATAGACATTTTTCCAAAGAAGACATACAGATGGCCAAAGGACACATGAAAAGATGCTCAACATTACCAATTATTGGAGAAACGCAAATCAAAACCACAATGAGCCATCACCTCACACCTGTCGCAATAGCTACAATCAACAACACAAGAAGCAACAAGTGCTAGTTAGGATGTTGGGAAAAGGGAACCCTTGTGCACTGTTGGTGAGAATGCAAGCCTGTGGAAAACAGTACGGCAGTTCCTCGAAAAAATTAAAAATAAAATTATCAGAGAACCCAGTAATTCCACTACTGGTATTTTCCCCAAGAAAGTAGAAACACTAATTTAAAAAGTTATATGCACCCCTATATTTATTGAAGCATTATTTACAATAGCCAAGTTATGGAAGCAACTCAAGTGTCCGTCAATAGATGAATGGATAAAGAAGATGTCATCTATATATAAAAATGAAATAGTAATTAGCAATAAAAAAGAAAGAGATCTTGCCATTTGCAACAACATGGATAGACCTAGAGGGTATATGCTGAGTGAAATAAGTTGGTCAGAGAAAGACAAATACCATAGGATTTCAGTCGTATGTGTAATTTAAGAAAAAAGCAAATGAACAAAGTAAAAAAGAGAGAAAAAAGACTCTTAAATGTAGAGAATAAATTGATAGTTGCCAGAGGGGACTTGGAGGAGGGAAGATGGGTGAAATGGATGAAAGGGATTAAGAGTACACTTATTATGATGAGCACTGTTTGAATCATAATATTGTACACCTGAAACTATTATAACCTTATATGTTAATTGTACTTGAATAAAAATGAATAAATGAATATAAATATTTTTTAAGGGCAACATGGCTATGGATGGCATGCAGGAAGAGTCTGGGAAATCAGCAGATAAGATTCTTGGAGGACATTAAAGAGATTAGGATCCTACCAGGTCATGGACTCCATCAGTAAGATGGCCCGTGAGCCACTGGGGACACCTCACCCACAAATCTGCCCAGCTGACCCCCAGGCACTCCCAAAATTCCAAATGTCTCACCCCGACACATACTTCACCCTGTGGCTAGCAATCTGTGTGCACTCCCAGATGCCAACAGCATGAAGAAGCTTTAACAGCCAGCTAGTAAACAGAAAGTCAACCTGTTCTGCCACAGGGAGCAGTAAGCATAGAGCATATTTATCCAAAGAAGTTCTGGGAAAGCCTCAGGATCACTAGCTGATGGAAGATATTTCTCTCCCAAAGGTAGTTAGTAAAGACTGGAGGCAGTAACAGCTACTTCAAATGGGAAGACAGTGATGTAAGACTTCAAAGACTGTGAAAAATAAAGGAAACATTACACCACCAAAGGATCACAGTAACATTCTAGTACCTGATCTCAAAGACATGGAGGTCTGGGATTTACCTGATGAAGAATTCAAAATAGGTTTTTAAGGAAATAAAATGAGCTACAAGAAAACACAAAAATACAATTCAACAAAATTAAGAAAACAATACATAGTAAAAAGAGAAGTTTAATAAAGAGATAAAAATTATAAAATAATGAAACAAATTCTGTAGCTGAAGGATATAGTGAGTCAAATGAAAAATGCAGGAATGAATATCAATAGCAGAATGGATCAAGCAAAAGAAAAAATCTCTGTGTTAAAGACAGGCAATTTGAAATTATCCAGTCAGAGTAGAACAAAGGAAAAAGGATGAGAAAGAGTGAAGAAAAGCTACATGCTGTATAGGACGCCATCAAAGAAACAGTTTGTGAATTACTCATGAAGGAGAAGAAAGGGAGAAGGAGGGCAGAAAGCTTGTGTAAAGAAATGATGGCTGAAAAATCCCCAATCTGGAGATTGGTTTGACCATTCAAGTTCACGAAATTCATAGGTCACTAAATAGACACAACTTAAAGAGATCGTCTCCAACACACATCATAATAAACTGTCAAAAATCAAGGAGAGAATCTTGAAAGCAGAAAGAAGCTTTTAAGTTACCGGGGAATACTCATAAGGCTATCAGTGGATTTCTCAGCAGAAATCTTGCAGGCCAGGAGAGAGTGAGATGATATATTCAAAGTGGTGAAAGGAAAAAAAAAAAAAAAAACCCTGCCAACTAAGAATACTCATTCCAGCAAAACTTTGCTTCAGAAATGAAGGTAAGGTAAAGACTTGCCCAGAAAAAAAAAAAAAAAAAAAAAGCTTAAGGGTGTTCATCATCATCACACATGCCTTACAAAAATGGGGAAAGGGTTTCTTTAAGTTGAAACTAAAGCATGCTAATTAGTAACATGAAAGCATTGAAAATATATAATATTGTTAAAGGTTAGTATATACTCAAATTAAGAATTCTCAAATAATGTAATATGGCTGTGTTTTAACCACTTAACACTAGTATAAAGGCTGAAGGACAACAGTATTAAAAATAACTACAGGGGGACCTGGGTAGCTCAGTCACTTGAGCATCCAACTTTGGCTCAGGTCATGATCTTATAGTTTGTGAGTTCAAGACCCTCTTCAGGCTCACTGCTCTAGTGCAGAGCCCTCTTTGGATGCTCTGTCTCCCTCTCTCTGCCCCTTTTCCCCTCATGCTTTTTCAAAAATAATTAAAACATTATAAAAAATAACTATAGCTACAAAAATTTCTTAATGAATATACAATATAAAAATATAAATTGAGACATCAAAAATATAGAAGGGAGTAAAAGTGTAGAGTTTTTGTATATAATTGAAGTTGTTAGCATAAAATACCCTTATATTCATGTAAACTCACTGTAACCACAAAACTACGGTAAATTCTCAAAAGATAAAGAGAAGGGAATCAAACTTAGTGCTACAAAAAATCACCACTTCACAAAGGGAGGCAGTAAGAGAGGAAGAGAGGATCAAATAAAGTACAAAACAGACAAAACAGCTCATCAAATAGTATTGTACTTGCCTATCAGCAATTACTCTAAATTCAGATGAATTACATTCTCCACTCAAAAAGCATAGAGTGGCTACATGAATAAAAAAATAAATATATATGCTCCCTACAGGAGATTAACTTCAGCTTTTTGGACACACATAGGCTCAAAGTGAAATGATTAAGAAAGATATTCTATGCAAATGTAAACCAAAAGAGAGCAGAGGTAGCTGTACTTAATCAGACAAAATAGACTCTATGCCAAAAATGGTAACAAGAGACAAAGAAGGCCATTATATAATGATGAAGGGGTCAATTCTTCAAGAGGATATAATGATCATAAATATATCTGAACCCAGGATCAGAGTACCTAAATATATTAAGCAAATACAAACAGATCTGAAGGGACAAATAGACAACAATCCAGTAATAGCAGGGGACTTCAGTATCCCACTTTTAAATCCCACTTTTAAATGGATAGATCATCCAGACAGAAAATCACTAAAGGAGTATTGGAGTGGAACTATACTTTAAGCCAAATGGACCTAATAACACACATATACAGAACATCCCATTCAACAGGAGCAGAATACACATTCTTCTCAAGCACACACAGAACATTCTCTAGGATAGATCATATCATAGGTCATAAAACAGGTCCTAGCAAATTTAAGAATATTGAAATCACACCAGGTATCTTTTCCAGTCACAGTGGTGTGAAACTAGGAATCAATAATGGGTTGAAATTTGGAAAATTCACAAGTATGCAGAAATAAAACAGCACATTCCAGAGCAAACAGTAGGTCAAAGAAACCAAATGTGACATTAGAAAATATCTTGAGACAAATATAAATTGAAGGGATATCTGCACTCCCAAGTTCATTGCAGCATTATTTATAATGGCCAAGATATAGAAACAACCTAAGATTCCATCTATGGATAAATGAATAAATAATATATGAAATATATCTTGTATATATCTATGTATTTATATACACACACATATATAATGAAATACTATCAGCCATGAGAAATATGGACCTTGAGGATATAATGCTAAGTAAAATAAGTCACACAGAGAAAGACAACTATTGTATGATATCATTTTTATGTGTAATCTAAAAAAGCCGAACTCACAGAAACAGAGTAGAATGGTGGTTGCCAGGAGCTGGGGGCTGGAGGAAATGGTGAGATGTTGGTTAAAAAGAACAAAATTCCAGATATACAATGAATAAATTTTGAAGATACAATGTACAGCATGGTGATTACAGGTCTCAATATAGTATTATATACTTAAAAGTTGCTAAGATATATCTTAAATATTCTTACCACATACACAAAATATCAGTTATGTCAAGTGCTAGAGGCATTAACTAACCTTGTTTTGGTAATCATTTCATAATGATTCTATCAGATGAGTGTATTAAAGCTTGCACAATGTTATATGTCAATTATATCCCCAAAAAGCTGGGGGGAAAAGAAGAGCAAATTTGTTTTGTGCAGATTAGAAAAAGGAATCCTTTCTTCTGGTTAGATGGATCTGACTGAGTATGATATGGGCTGGGTTTCAACCCCCAACCCCCTTTGGCTATAGTATGGCCTGCACACCTGATACTGAATGTTGTGGAAGCCTTTTCACCTAGTCGGTATCTTCTTTCTCTTATATGGCTTTACCCATTGTTTTTTGGCTTCTCTTTTTGAAACTGTATGTATTTTTTTCTTTTACTCTTAGCAATCCCAAGGGCTTCCCAGGTTATTCACAAGGATGTATAGATAGAAGTCAAGTACCTTCCTAGACCTGCATCTGCATTGCGCAGTTCAGATAAAGATGTCCATTACTGAGTCATATAGCCCAACTCTATATGTCAGAGCATAAGCCATACTGATGGATGCACACACATAGAAACCAAAATCTAGGACAAGGATGATTGAAGTTCTTACTACATAAAATGTTTGCTTGGATAGCAATAACATGCTAGCCAGGAAAAAAAAGGGGGGGTGCGGGGAGGGGACCGTTTTGAAAAGTCAAGACTTAAATAAATTTTTAAAATTAAGCCATTAACCCATCTTTTAGTGATTTTATAGAATTACATCTTCCATGTTTATTTTGTTTTGACCCAGTATACTAGTACTACATTCATTTTATTTTCCTTAAAGAGTAATTTTTTAAAGAAATGTACAGGTTTTTTTAAATTTGTAATTCAGCTTAATTATATCATTATAATTGTATTTACAAAGGGTTTTATCTTCTTCCTCTGATAATTTTTGTTTTATTTTGATGCCTGCTACTAAAATTTCATAATTAAAAGAGCACATGAAATAGTGATTGTAGAGATATTTGCTGAAATAGTTTTCTAAACTAGGCATTAGAAAGAGCTGACTTCAATAGGCTTTTGGTTTTTTCATATAAAAGCTACTACTTTAAAGATCTGTATAACAAACAATAGAGCACTTGGCTGGGTAAGGCTGTTCTCTTCGATGTCACTGTCATCCAGTTATCAGTTTAATTGTCACTTCATTAGAGAGACCTTCCCTGACTTCCAAAGTTAAAGAAGTTCAAAGATCACCTCATTTATTTCTCCATATCATACTTATTAGTCTCTGATACCGTATGGTGGATTCATTCCTATTTAATTGTTTTTCTGGCTCTCCCAAGTTCAAGAGGGCAAGAGACTTCTGTTATTTGTTAATTGGAGTGCTCCAAAAGTCTAGAAGAGTTCCAGGTGTGTTGTATAGGATCTCAAATAAAAAGTCTTAGAGAAGTGAATGATACATGGTAGATATATTGAAGTGAAATTTAAACATTTTAAAAACAAATCTTAAAAAGGATAATGTGAAAAAATTGGAAGTAGCCAACACATACTTTGAATAATATAAGTAGTATGATTTTTTATTTCAGAATGCAAAATGGGTAAGACGTTCTTTATTTTTTTTCTTTTCAAACGTTTTTCTTTTATTACTTTACAACATACCAGCATTCCCTTAGTAAAGGGAATTTTTTGACCTCAAGCCCTTCCTACATATAGAAAATATTTACATACATAAACATACACACGCCTCCACACACGTATATGTATGTATGTATGTTTTATAACTATAATTGTTCATAAATGTGTTTACCACCATTTGTAGTCATTTTTATGGGCTTATCATTATTGTCATTGCTTATAAATAAATATGTGGTAGTTATATCTCCATCATTAGGCTGTAAATTCCTGTGGGCAACAAGCATCTTATAATGAAGAAATTAAGTCAGAACCATTACATTAAAAACACTATGCTTTCAAATACACTTTTTAATGTTCACCTCAGTGTTCTAATTAAATTCTAATTTCAGTATACATATCTGCTTATTGAATGCCTCTGGCAATTTCAAATTACTTACTGAGTATTCTAACTCATCCCATATTGAACAGAAGCATATCAAAATTGTCTCCTATTCAAATGTGCTATCACAAGCTATAAATAGAACACTGCTCTTTGGCAAAGGTGAATTAATTGTGGTGAAGCTATTTTGATGAAAGTTATCCCTCACATAAGTGAAACAGGGAATAGCTGGTTTATTTCTGCAGCAGGTATTTTAAAAGCTCTGCATTTAATGCCAAATCTCTACTTCAGTAGATGTCACCATATTTTTTTTAGAAAAATAGGAAAGGCCTTGCATTTGATTGGCTTCAAATGATGCCTCATTGATGGATACAAATAATTCATCAACAGAGACTCATTGTATAGAGCAAGTAAATATTATACATACAGTGCTCACTTGCCTACCATTACACAGGTAATGTCTGCATTTAGTTTCTTAATTTCTAATTATAAGACAATTGCATCTCATCTTGCAGTGTTTAATTGCATTGTTTCTATTGCTAGAATAATAGCACATTCCTCTTTTACGATGTTGAATGACAAATAAATTTAGATTGTAATCACTTACTCCTTCTCTAAGCAAAACCCCTCAAGAGTTTCGGTTGCACTGAAAAAAGCTGATTTCCTACTAATGATGACCAAATGGGAGCATTCAAGCTAAGTCTGGATCCTGTTTATCAGCTTATCCTTCAGTTGTGTTCATAACAATTATCTTAGTAAGTCCAGTTGCCTAATAACTTTACTATTTTCTAAAAGTGTAACTCTACAACCTTAGGGTATTTAACCTCACATTCCAAACTTTTATAGTAGTCTTTCTGTTTCTATTTCTAATGTTGTATATTTGCATTGGTAAATGTCAGCTATGTATGGAATGACAAAATGTGCAGTTACATTGAGTCTAGTTCATAGTTTCTTATCTGAGTTTCTCATTCTGAATTTAATGTAAATTCTCCCAGAAGAAAAAAATATCAGATGAAATGATCACATAGCTTCTGAGTTTACTTTTAACAGTTGATGAAATGTTATTCACAACTAATATTTACACGTACCTTTTATTCCAGATGTATTTTCTAAATGATTTACCTGCTTCTAGTCTGTTGAAAAATGTAATGTTTTTTATTGCCGCCATTACATATTACCATAAACTTAGTGGTATAAACAAAACAAACTTACTATCCTAAAGTTCTGTGGGTCAGAATTTCAACACAGTCTCAGTGGGCTAAAATCCAAGTGTTGGTAGGGCTTCATTTCTTTTGGGAGGCTCTAGGAGAGAATGTTCCCCTGCCTCTTCCACCCTCAGGAGGCTGCCCACATTTCTTGGCTTGTGGCCCTTTCTTCCATCTTCAAAGCCATTACTAATCAGTTGAGTCCTTCACACATCACTTGACCCCTTTTCCATTGTCACATTTCTCTCTTCAGCCAGAAAAGATTCTATACATTTAAGGACTGAGGTGATTAGGTTCAGGCCACCTATATTTTTCAGAATAACCTCCCCATCTTAAAGACTACAAACCTTGATTACATCCGCAAAGTACGTTTGGTTTTGTTCCATAACAAATTCACAGGTTCCAGGTATGCATGTGGACGTCTTTGGTGGGGCCATTATACTGCCTACTCCACCTGGTCTCTCACTGTTTGGTCTGTCTACTGAGTTGAGTGCACTTGGTAAAATGTGATGTTGAGTTTATGAAATCAAGCATCATAGTCATTATTTATTAATGAAGTCTGAACACAGCCAGACTTCATTTCTGGTTCCAGCTTTCTCCTGTTGTCTCCTGATTAATTATTTTTAATAAGAACAGATGGTAGAGCTATTTTTTTTTTTCTTTTTGCATTGGTACTGTTGCAGTACAACACTGAAGAAATAGCCAGTTCTATTGATTTTGTAGGGAAAGGCCAAGAGTCCAGTTAAATTAGTATGAATTCAGGACCAAGAGCTCTGCTTTTTCGCACTGGGGAATTCTCCCTTTTGAGCCAGGTTTCCCAGTTGCACCTGAGAGTTATGAGAGGGTTAGTTTTATCTGATGAGAGAAGAGCCCAGATCTCTAAGCAACTCCTGTTCGCTTATGTTGAAGATACCAGTGGTATAGGTTAGGGAGCTTTTTGAAATTTATGTCATTTGATTTAATATTCATAGAATTGTGAATGTTAATTTATTAATTCATATTTAATATTCATATGTTCCTTGTATAGATAATTAAAATGTAAATATGATTGATTTCTTGTGGCATTCTTTAACCAATGACACTCTTATACTGTTAAGGGATATCTCTGCATTATTTTTCAGTATTTAACGTTTTCCCCTCTCTTTCATGCTTTGTGTGTTTGCTTAAATAGATCAGGATGAAAAGTATATAGTTTATTTTGTTTACTATTTCAATAATCTACCCAGAAGAAAACCATCTGTCAGTGCTTCTGGGATAACCTTAGAAAACAGAGTATGTGTGTGCACTTATAGGGTAAAACAATTTTTTAAAATACAGCAAAATGTTGGACCCTCTTAAGTTTTAGACAATCGATTTTGAAACGTGCGTTATTAGGTTTAGTCAGTACTTCTCATTAGTGCTTTGCCTTTTGTCAAAAAGACAGTGCCAAGTTGGTTGATGTACTGTTAAAATTAAGCATGTCGATTTACCTGGTTTTCCTAATGCTGTTATGTGTGATGATTCCTATACAAGGTAAACTTAATGAGTTTCCTAAATCTGTTCCTCTCAATATCTAATCTAACTAGTACCTTAAGGAGAGTATCTATATTGTGTCTCTTCAGTGAAATCCCTTTATATGCACTTAAGATAGCCATATGGCTCTAAACTTACTAAATGCAGAAAATTTAACTTAGCTTTACTTCTTTCGTTCTTAGGAAAGCAATCTTCATTTTGTTGATTAACTTTCGTTTAAATGCTTATTTTATACTGTCTTTATTTGGACTATGCTACATTAACCCTCAATTTCCATTTAATTTTGCTTGTGTCTTATTGCTCGACTTCCTTTGTCTCAGTTCACTAATGAAATGTTTTCTAACCTGTGAAAATTCAGAAGAGCTCAAAGACTCATAAAAGTACGTTTCAGGTTTCTAGAAGAAAAATTCAGGTCTTCTGGTTCTATGGTACACTACAAAACATAAACACTGTTCTTACACTATAATCACTGAGTTTCAATTCCTAGTTCCCATATGTTAAATCTACCTATCTGATAATGACATCAGTTTCAAGTGCCTTGTTATTTCTTTGTATCCTCTTTCAGTGGTTGTTCTTTGTGACCTAATTTTGACATTTGCAAATATGACTAAAGTTTACCATCCTTTATTAAAGGCGAATATCCTCCGTCATCCATGTCTAGTACTCTTTTACTGACCCCAAACTAGGGATGTTACTGGGTTAGTGATAAGATATGGCAGGCCATTAGCCCGATGGTCACTGTTCCCTATTTTCCCTTAGTTTTGGCATGTTTACAGACTTCAGTTCTTCTGAGTTCTGCTTTAGAGTCCTGGTCCAGGTTATCAACATCACCAGTCATTGCCTAAATTCAACCATGGTTTAGATTCTAGTTCTTGTTCCCAACACACCTGATTAAATCATTTAAATTGAAAGATAGACTGTTGCTCTCAATCCACACGCATTTCCTTTCTCCCTCTCTCTTTGTCTTTCTCTTTCTCTTTCTCTGTCTGTCTCTTTCTCCTCCGTTTTCCCCTCCCATGCCCCCTTCTCTTTCCCTGCATGAACAACCTGGCCCTTGATTCCAGGTCTGATCTCTGATAAATTAAGATTCTTTTCTCCTGCAGTCTGTAATGAGGTAGATCGGATGACCTCCTATTGGTGAATATCCAGTGAGATTTGCACTTGATGTTACCCCAGCCATGACCATGCATAATCTTTACTTGACTTTTATCAGAAACTATATTCTAATATACTATATTTATTGTAGATAACAATTTTCATATATTTATTGTTGATATAAATAAAAGTCCATTCAGAGTTTCTCAATTTAACTTTTATCTGTGTCTAAGGTAGCTTCCTGCAAAGTGTATTGTTCCAATTAAAATCTCCATATTTTAATGAAATTAAATCACATAGTTTAACACTTAGCTGTTGTTCATTTCATGGCAAATCTCTCCATTTTTATTAATTCATTCATGAAACTTTTTTTGAGGAAATGCCGAATGAAATTTTCACTGATATGACCATGGAAGGGAGGAGGCACTAGTACAAAGTCCTGATCCTCTGGAAGCTTACAATCTAATGGGTGAAACAGATGGGATATAACTCTCTTAACTTCTCAGTGACTGGAAATGCAAATAACATTACATTTAAAAATGAAATCTGTGGGGCACCTGGGTGGCTTAGTCAGTTAAACATCCATCTTTGGCTCAGGTCATGATCTCATGGCTTGTGAGTTCAAGCCCCATATCGGGCTCTCTGCCCGATGTGCAGAGCTTACTCCAGATCCTCCGTCTCCCTCTCTCTCTGCTTCTTTCCCACTAATGCTCACTCTCTCTCAAAAATAAATAACCATTAGATAAATGAAATCTGGTTTTCATAAGGCTTGGGAAATATTTATACTTTTAAACAGCAAACTCTCTAATAATCCAGGCTCATAGGGCATGAAACAACATAGTCTTGGTAATGTGAATCACTTTAATGTGCTCTTCATATTTAAAGCTAAATTATGTATTATGATCATAAATTTCATAATTTCATTACTGAATTTCTTCATAGTTTTCAGAAAAAACCTTGCAAGCCTCTGACTTATTTACAGCCAATTTGTCAGTTAGTCAGATGTAGAATATCCTGTACTCTGATCACTGTAATGTAGGATTTTATATTTGCTTTTAAAAAGCATTTAAAGTGAATGTTTCCTTAACATTTTTTGTTAACAATAGTCATTTTGTCACAATTTATCACAAGTATGTGTTTCTCACACTTGGAGCCCCTTATGCCTCAACCTTACCTTCCACATGAGTATATTTCTCTATTCTTCATTTTTAAGAGCTCTCGTATGCTAAATAACACCTTTCCTCGAATATGAAGTCTTTCACTTTTCTACTTAGTCTTTTTCAGTTTTTAATTTTTTTAATTTTTTTTAATTTTTTGTATATGTATGTGTGTGCGACCCAGTCTTTATCTGAATACAGTTTCCAATGAAGCACTAATGTAAATTCCAGGCTATTAAAAAATCACTTTACCTTTAATTTTTTTATCATATCTTTGTTTTAGTTCTCATTTTCAGTGTTCATTTATCATGTTAGATTTTTAAAGTTTCCCTCACATACGTTACTCTTAAATGTAATCTTATACCTGATCATCAATTCTTTCACACACTTTTTCCTGTCTTACTGTTTTAGATCGCATTAGGCAAATTTTTGAAGCTTCCTCATTCTTTTCCATAGAGTATAAAATTTTCTTTTTGGGCTATCACATATTTCTAGAAGTTTGGCAACAGAACTCAAGTCAGTAGAAGACTACATGAAAAAGATACTGAGAAATAAATTAGGCATCACCATCAAGTATAGATTAACACTGGATCAAATATAGAATAACACTATTTGACAAAGGTTTTTTGGATTTCATATTTTCCTGTTTATTCCTGTCTATTTTTGTCCTCTTTAATTTTTTTTACTCCTAGATTTATAGACATTTCTAATTTAGCCTATATCATATCATTCATGTACTCCTAACATCTTAAAACACCATTCAAGTTTTTTTGCTCATTAAGAGCTGCTATTTCCTAACTTAATGAGAAGATTGAAGTAAGAATAGGTGTTGATAGTAATTAATTTTCTTACATGTGGCAGCTACACAGCAACTAATTATTTTCCAGGGGATTTTTTTCACCATTATTTTCTTAAAAATATTTCACTCTATTATTTTTCAGCATTGTCAGTTTTCTGACATTCATATAGCTATTAATTTATTCATAAACTGAATTCATTTTCAGTGTCTATGCAGCCTTTTAGTTTTCTTCAAATTGCTTATGTTATTTTCCATATGAAGAATAGATAACTGTCTGTTTGACTAATTTCTTTCCAAATAAAAACTCTGTATCATTCCTTACTGACTCTGTAGAAAATGTAATAATTTAATAAGATACATTATGCCATCAGTTGCAATGTATTTTAAAACCGCTTTTACTTTTAGGCAACCTTGACTGCTCCTGGATTCAACCTAAATTTGGTGATTTTTCCATAATTTAGTAGTTGCCAGAGCAAAAAGTGTTTGAGTGACCAAGGACAGAGCCAACAATTGCCAGAATCTTCTGACGTGGGCCTTTTCTCTAGACTAGAACAGTTTAGTGAGAAATCACTGGAAATTTTCTTACTAGCTAACCTGGCAGACAATAAGGTTGCCCTTGGCAATGGCACTATCCATGGTGACATGTTCAATCAAGAAATGGTCACTTATATCATTAAAGATAGAGTTCCTCTATTATTTCCCCATGATTTTTCTGTCACTTCACATATCCTTTGCTTCAAGAGATGAGGCTCTTTCACTCTCTCTTTCAAGTTCAATCTTTCCACGCTCTGGGTGGCTGCATATAGTGCGTGGGGGAACAATTCCTGTGAAGGCTCTGCAATTGACTTTGCCTCTTATATCCACTAGCACTGGCTTCATTTCTACCTCATTTCCCTTTGTTGCCCTCATATTTGTGTTTTATTTTCCTTTCTTGTTTTCTTCTTTTAATCTTTATTGATTTATTTCTATATTCTGTTAGTTAAGCCTAGCCCCTTTCTTTTGTCATTCTAAATGTTTTTGTTCATTTTTTTGGTCCATTTCTTTTTTTAATAACCATGACTTTATTATTATTATTATTAATTATTCAGAAAGTTTTAGGTTAGCATCTCTTTCAGCCTAGTGAATTCATTTAGGATAATGTTTATGTTTTATTCATTTTGGATCCCCTCCTAGAATTGTTACTCCATTTTATCTGGTATTATACACATATCAGATGGGATTCATTGCAGGGCACACAGCTTTAGGCTATAGGTCAAAGAACAAACATATAACACAATTGCCAATATATGTCAGTCCAATTATCGTTTAACAGTGGAAGCCTTAATCAATTCTACCATAGTACCAACCCTAGTACAACGATACCCCCAAGTTTTGTTGAGCCAGGTCTCTGTCACGTCCTCAAAGTAATGTACAGGCATACCTCATCTTATTGCACTTCAGTTTATTGTGCTTCACAGATACTGTATTTTTTACAAATAGAAGGTTTGTAGCAATGCTGCAAATCTATTGGAATTATTTTTCCAACATTTACTTCCTATATGTCTCTTCGTGACATTTTGCTATTTCTCACAATATTTCAAAGTTTTTCATTATTACTGTACTTATTATGGTGATCTGTTATCAGTGATCTTTGATGTTCCTATTATAATATTTTTGATGTTCCACATAACATCCTGAACTTAATGAATACATTTTATATGTTCTGACTGCTCCATCAACCAGCCATTCCCCCATTTCTCTCCCTCTCCTTGGGCCTCCCTATTCCCTGAGACACTATATTATAATTAGGCCAATTAATAACCTTACAATGGCTTCTCAGTGTTCATTTGAAAGAGGCACTTGTCTCTTATTTTAAATCAAGAGCTAGAAATGATTGAGTTTAGTGAGGAAGGCATGCTGAAAGCTGAAATCGGCTGAAAGGTAGGCCTCTTGTGCCAAATAGCAAAATTGTGAATTGAAAGGAAACGTTCTTGAAGGAAATTAAGAGTGCTATTCCAGGGGGTACCTGGGTGGCTCAGTTGGTTAAGCGTCCAACTTTTACTTCAAGCATCTCATGGTTCATGGTTTCAAGCCCCACGTCAAGGTCTGTGCTGACAGCTCAGAGCCTGGAGCCTGCTTCAGATTCTGTGTGTCCCTCTCTCTCTATCCCTCTCCCACTCTCACTCTGTCTCTCTCTCAAAAATAAATAATAAACATTAAAAAAATTTAAAAATTGCTATTCCAGCGAATACACTAATCATAAGAAAGAAAAATGGCCTTCTTTCTTAGAGAAAGTTTCAGTGGTCTATAAAGAAGATCAAACCAGCTACAACATACCCCTTAAGTCAAAGCCTAACCCAAAGCAAGGCCCTAACTCTGAATTCTAGGAAAGCTGAGAGGGGTGAGGAAGCTGCAGAAGAAAAGTTTGAAGCAACAGAAGTTGGTTTGTGAGGCTTAAGGAAACAAGCTGGCCTTGTAACATCAAAGTGCAAGGCGAAGCAGCAAATGTGATGTCAAAGCTGCAGCAAGTCATCTAGAGGGATCTAGGTAAGATCATTAATAAAGATGGCTACAGTAAACTATATTTTCAATGTAGATGAAACATCCTATTGGAAGAAGATGCCACTGAGGACTTTCATAGCTAGAAAAGAGAAGTCAATGCTCGACTCCAAAGCTTTAAAGAGGCTCTCTTGTTAGGGGCTAATGCAGCTGGTAACTTTAAATTGAAGCCAGTGCTCATTTCCCATTCCAAAAATCCAATGGCCCTTGAGGATTATTCTAAATCTACTCTACCTGTGCTCTATAAATGGAACAACAAAGCTTGGGCAACAGCACATCTGTTTACTATGTGGCTTAATGAATATTTTGAGTTTGCTGTTGAGACCTGCTGTTCAAAAGAAAATAGTACTGCTCACTGACAATGCACCTGGTCACCCAGGAGCTCTGACATTTTACAGAGATGTACAATGAGATTAATATTGTCATGCCTGTGAACATAATATCCATTCTGTGGCAAATGGATCAAGGAGTAATTTTGACCTATATTTTATATGGCTCTCACTGCCCTTGATAGTTATTCCACTGATGGATCTGGGGAAAGTTGATTGAAAACCTTTTGGAAAGGATTCACCATTCCAGGTGCTATTAAGAACATTCATGATTAGTCGGAAGAGGTCAAAATTATCAACATTGACAGAAGTTTGGAAAAAGTTGATTCGAACCCTCATAGATGTCTTGGAGGGTTTCAAGACTTCACTGGAGGGGGTAACTGAAGGTGTGGTAGAAATAGCAAGAGAAGTAGATTTAGAAGTGGAGCCAGAAGATATGACCCGATTGCTATAATCTCATGATAAAAGTCAAGTGGATGAGGAGTTGCTTGTTTTGGATGAGCAAAGAAAGTAGTTTCTCGATACTGAATCTACTCCTGGTTAAGATGCTGTGAAGATTGTTGAAATAACAAGCAAGGATTTAGATTATCACATAAACTTAATTGATGAAGCAGTGGCAGGGTTTGAGAGGATTGACTTCCATTTTGAAAGATGTTCTGTGGGTAGAATGCGGTCCAACTGTATCAAATAAGGAGAAAATAAATTCTTGTGAAAATAAATGTGGCAAGCATCATTGTTGTCTTATTTTAAGAAATTCCCACAGCCACCCAGCCTTCAGCAGTCAACACCCTGATCAGTCAGCAGCCATCAACATGGAGGCAAGACCCACCATCAGCAAAAATATTATGAATTGCTGAAAGCTCAGTTAACGGTTACCATTTCTTAGCAATAAAGTATTTTAAATTAAGCTATGTACATTGTTTTTTAAGACATAATGCTATTGCACGCATTATAAACTACAGTATAGTTTAAACGTAACTTCTGAATGCACTGGGAAAACAGAAAATTCATTTGACTCACTTTATTGCAGTAGTCATTTTACTGCAGTGGTCTGGAACCAAACCCACAATATCTCCAAAGTGTGCCTGTAGCTCATTTTAAAACCTGCATTAAATAAACCAACAAAGATTTTCCTTCTGCTATGCCTGTTGGCTTATAATTTTTTTCTCGTTTATTCTTAAGAAAACTATATGGAAGGAAGTATTCCATGTAATACGCATGGAAGGACTCAAAGGATATGACACTGTCAAAATTTTCCATCCTAAATAACTACATGTGTTCAACAAGCCACTCGACTTGTTGTTGGTTTCTTTATGGTCAATTTTAAGCCAAAGTTTCTAGATTTTATATAAAAGCATTCTTTAGCCATGGCTGTTCTAATAGCAGTATCACTCATAATCTTTAAAATTCTATAGAAAAATGTGCAGAATTATTTTATTTTTTATTGATTATTGATAATATTGATTTTATTATTATTGATTTGCTCTAAAGTTTAGCTTCTTTGGCCAGAAACCATTTGGAGATTAGTTGGCTCAAGATCATTATAAACTCCACAAGTTATGCTTAGAGCATAGAAATGCTGTAAGGTTCACAAACTGTGAGAATCACTTTCACACAAATCACAAGTTTGAAGACATAAATCTTTTTTTTTCCTGCAGTCAACCTCCTCTTTCCATTGTTTATTTTTTAACTTTTTCTTAGCTTTTAAAAATTAGTTATCTAGGTTTATATCTCTGTCCTATAGAAACTAAGTCAAGCATACTTGTGGTTGTTAACCAGAATGCACACAGCATACACTAAATCCAAATATCGAACATTAAGCCCGAAAACACCAAAAACACGAAAAATTCAAAATGGATTAAAGACCTAAATGTGAGACATCAAAGTATTAAAATCCTAGAGGAGAATACAGACAGTAAACCTCTTAGACATAACCTGTAGCAATTTCTTACTAGATACATCTCATGAGGCAAGGGAAACAAGCAAAAATAAGCTATTAAGACTGCATCAAAATAGAAAGCTTCTGTACAGTGAAGGAAATGATCAATAAAACTAAAAGGCAGCCTACTATATGGGAAAAGATATTTGCAAATGACATGTCTGATCAAAGGTTAGTATCCAAAATATATAAAGAAAGAACTTAAAAACTCAAAACCCAAAAAATGAATAATCCCATTAAAAAATGGGCAAAAGGCACGAACAGACATTTCTCCAAAGAAGACGTACAGATGGCCAACAGATACATGAAAAGATGCTCATTATCACTTATCATCAGGTAAATGTAAATCAAAAGTACAATTAGATACCGTGTCAGAATGGCTGAAATCAACCAAACAAGAAACAACAGGTGTTGGTGAGGATGAAGAGAAAAATGAACGCTTGTACATTGTTGGTGGGAATGCAAACTGATGCAGTTACTCTGGAAAACAGTATGGAGGTTCCTCAAATATTTAAAAATAAAACTACTTCATGATCCAGCAGTCAGACTACTGGGTATTTACCTGAAAGATACAATGACACTAATTCAAAGGGATGCATGCACCCCTATGTTTATAGCAGCATTATTTACAATAGCCAAGATATGGAAGCAGTCCAAATGTGCATTGATTGATGAATGGATAAAGAATATGTGGTATATAACATATATATATACATATATATGTAAATGGAATATTATTTAGTCATAAAAATAATGAAATCTTGCCATTTTCAATGACATGGATGGAACTAAAGAGTATAATGCTAAGCCAAATAAGTCAGAGAAGAACAAATACCATATTATTATTCTCACATGTGGACTTTAAGAAACAAAATAAATGAGCAAAGGGAAAACAAGAAGAGAGAGAGACAAACCAAGAAACAGACTCTTGATTATAGAGAACAAACTGATGGTTAACAGAGGGAAGGTCGGTGGGGGGATGGGTTAAATAGGTGATGGAGATTAAGGAAGGCATTTGCTGTGATGAGCACTGGGTGATGCACGGAATTATTGAATCACTATATTTTACACCTGTAACTAATATAACACTGTATGTTAACTAACTGGAATTAAAATTAAAATGTTTGGGGCACCTGGGTGGCTCAGTCAGTTGAGCATCTGACTTCCACTCGGGTCATGATCTCACGGTCTGTGAGTTCAAGTCCCACATCGGGCTCTGTGCTGACAGCTCAGAGCCTGGAGCCTGCTTCAGATTCTGTGTCTCCCTTTCTCTCTCCCTCTGCCCCTCCCCTGCTCACACTCTGTCTCTCTCTGTCTCTGAATAATGAATAAACCTTAAAAATTAAAATGTTAAAAACTGTTCCAGGAAAAAGCTAAATAAATAAATGAAACAGTAAAAGTAATCCAGAGACATTTAAAATAAAAAAATTAATTCTACATACATCACACTGTCTATATGAAATCATTAAAACTTGAAGGATCAAGGAGTGCCTGGATAGCTCAGTAGGTTAAGCATCCAACTTCAGCTAGGGTCATGATCTCATGGTTCATGAGTTCCAAGCCCTGCATCAGGCTCTCTGCTGTCAGTCCAGAGCCTGCTTAAGATCCTCTGTCTCCCTCTTTCTCTGCCCCTACCCAAATTGGGTGCATGGATTCTCTCTCTTTCAAAAATAAACAAACATTTTTTTAAAAAATTTAAAGGATCAAGACCTGAGGGGTGAATCAGCTGTCATGAATTTCTGAAAATCAGCCAATATAACATGGATTAAGTCATTCAGGAAGAAAAACAAAACAAACCAATTGGTGAAGGACTGGAGATTTTAGTGTGATAGTTACTTGACAGCATCGTACAGGTTTCTAGGTACACTCTTGCCTTCAGGTGAATCATATTACCTTTCATCCCACATTTTTCAGTGCGAAGTTAACAATCAGTACTTTATGAATTGAGAGAGTAACAACCAGTACTTTTAAAAATTCTTTAACATTTTTGTTCTCTTGTAATAAGATTTATTAAGTACATCCTCATGCTGCTTTATGCCAGCCACTTCGTTCATCATCCTCATAAAAATACTATAGTAAGCATATCAGTCAAGACTCAGCCAGAGAAACAAAACCAACCAGAGTATAAAGACACTTATTGCAAGGAAGTGGCTTGTGCAATTTGGGGGTCTGGCTAGATAAGTATAAAATCTGTAGGACAGGAAGTCAATAAGGGCAGACTAGGAATTCTTGGATGTGAGTTGAGGCTCTAGTCCACAGAGGGAATTTCTTCTCAGTTCTGCTCTTAAGGCTTTTCACCTGATTGCATCAGGCCCACCTAGATTATCCAGGATAATGTCTCTTACTTAAAGTCAACTGTTCGTGGGCTTTAATCACATCTACCAAATGCTTTTCCAGCAACTCCAAAATGCTGATACATAAAACTAATTACCACATGCAGGTATTTTTATTGTTCTAATTTCCCAGATTCAGGAAACTGACTTTGAGAAAGTTAAAGTAAATTGCTACAGCTAGTAAGGGATGGACAATGATTTGAACCCATATGTGTCTAACCTCAGAGCTGTATTGTGAAACCCAGATGCTGAACAGGAAAATTGGCTTCCAGCCATTCATTTAGTAAAGAAAAAGAATGCTGCAGATGCAGATGCATGCCCGCACACACATGCATGCACACACACGCACGCACACACATACACACACATGAACTACCAACACCACCATGCAGCTATTCATGTAAAAAACGATGAAAGAATATTTAGGACACTTGAATGAATTTATTAATATTGTGGGATTTGGCCAGAATTTTCATTAATTCAGTTAGGTTAATTTTCTTTTTAGAAGCCATGAAAAATGATCTGTTCATTATAAATTAGAGTAATCTTGGAAATAATGTGACAGTCAATCATCATTTAATAAAACTGAAATAAAATGTCAAGAGTAAACTATAAAAGACAATGGGATCACTCATAGTAATTACTGTCAGTTTAAACTGAGGCAAACAGAATGTGATTTCCACTGTTATCAGAATTAGGTAGTGAGTGAACTACAAATGTGAATCCGTACAGTACCGCATTTAATTTATTGGATTTATGCATATTAGTTTAATGATGAGTGGCAGAAATTTGTAAAACAGTCAATTCAACACACTTAGCACATAGGTTAAACAATAGCAGGAACAGAAATATTTATTACTCTATTATTATTGATTAAATTTGAGATACATTTTATTCTTCCATGTATGTTCGGAATTCTGTGTAACTTTGGAATATGTATCTATTTTGGGAGAGAGTGGGTAGAGGACATTGGCTCCCTGCAGAGTTCTGGGATGAGATAAGGAGAGAGAACAAGAGATCAAAACCACAGGTACAGTCACCAAAAAAAAAACCCTATGAAAAGTGGCATTTGTTCTATATTTTCACATTTTCTAATGACACATTATTTTAACTTGCCTCTAAAGTTTAAATTACTTGTGCATGCCTTGTTTCAAAATTTTACTATGTCACTTATGTTCAAATATTAGAAAAATCCCTAATTAGACCAAATACATTCTGGAATAGCATCCCTCCTTTTGTTGCCTTTTCTGTAAAGTCAGCCTTATGTAACAAGCAAGACAATGTCCTTCACAGCAAACTATCACTCCCCTTATACTAAGTCTTTGTTACCCATGAGATGTTGCTCCAGGACTGCAAGAAATTGCTCTCTAGATCCCGAATCAGGGTAACGTTCTCATGTCCTATTGCTTTCCAACACAAACATCTTCTAGTCGTCCTGGGCTACTCATTCTCATCACAGTTTATCATACACATTCTCAGACCCATACTTCTGCTGACACTGTTGGCCTAACATCTTTCTTCTTCCTCACCATGTTTCTGAATCCTCTCCATGTACAAGCCCAGATCATATGAAATTTCTTGCAGTCCAGCCTCTCCTTCCACTAAATTCAGATAAGAGATTAAATCCGAAAGAAATTGAAGATAACAGGTATCTGATTCTCGAATCCCTTCTGTTACTGTCAAGTCATATGTTCTGTGTCCTTGGAGATTATGCTTGGAAACCTCTGGCCAAGGGGAACTCATTACTTCCCAATGAGGCACAGTCTTTGGGCAGTTTGAAAGGTGGAAAGTTCTTGTCTTGAACTAAGATCTTCTTCAGGATGACCATGATTATTTCTTTTTTAGTGTCCCAATCTTTGAGACTAGACTATAAATTTCCTGATAACAAGAATAGTTTTTTATGCTCCATTGCCTAACACAATGCTAGGCATGTTGTACGTGTTAAAAATACATTTTAAGTGCAACCTGTGTGTGAGTTCTTACACTCTCCTACCCATTCTTCCTTGTATGAACCATGGTTTGTATATGCGCCTTACAGGGAATATGCATGTATTGTCTGACCTTTAAAATCCACAATGGAGTACACTTAGTATAGTAGAGTTGCTGTATTTTCTAGAAAGCAGCCTTTGTTCGCATTTGCCGTTATTTTAATCCTTCATCATTGTGCTTATACTCAATTAAACTGAAAGTCAACTATTACTGTTAACTGCTACAACCACTACTACTGCTACCTCTACTTGCTTGTATTCCTCTTCTTATTTTTACCCTACTTGATATCTTCCTTACCTTTTTTTGGTAACTTTTCCAGCTTGGGAATCCAAACGTAGAATGTGTTTTATTCTTGTTAAATTTATGCTATTATATTAGGCCTACAGTTCCCCTCATGGAGATCCTTTTGGATTTTGATTCTATCATCCCATATTCAGTAACCCATCCAGATTCACATTACTGATAAATTGCATAATTACTCCTCCCTTATATGACTGTATCCATATAATTGACTTAAAATATTGCATAGAATATGGGAAAAGCTAGAGACCTGCCATTAGAGTTCTCTCTCTCTCTGTCTCAAAATGGATCCATTAACCTATACTATTTTACTATATTACCATATACTTGTACTATATTACTATATGTTACACATTTTGATGCTATATTATTATATACTACAAATATATAGGAATATATCTTTATCTAGCTCCCATCACATAAGTAAAATTCGATGGGATGAGATTCATGATGGGAATATAATAAACGACATGCCTTATTCAAAGAAATGGATTGATAATAGACATGTAGCATGCCTAGCGTGATCATGTGGTACTTTGGGGGATATGTAGCACATGCATATTAAAATCGTTAGTTGTCTTTATTATGTATATTCTGTCTAGTTCTTTTTAGCTTGTTAGTTACTTGACTACACTTCCTGAAACTGAGCAAGAAACTCCAAGGAAAATTTTTATTAAAAAATTATTTATATTATAACTTCATTCTGGCATAAAATACATCCTGAAAAATATTAAGAATAATGTAAAGCAATTTACTGATAAACATTGCTTTTATTAAATAAAATGATCAGTTCCGTAATTTGTTTAAAACTTCTTAAACCTCCTTAGGTGATGTGTGTTGCTGAGGCTGTTTTATTTTCTGTTTTGGAAAAGCTTAGAGACCATTTAGATGGTTCAACCAGTAAATTCACCGATGATCATATAAGCTGTGCCTTTAATGTCGTTAAATAATCACATAAGCCTTAGAGCTTGCCATTTGTTTCTGATTCTCTCCCTGTGATCAGGTATTTAACACTGTATATTCAAAAGAATAAATGATTCCACACTTCATGGATCAAGAAAATAACCACACTTTGTCAGGATATAGATAAGCACTGTCTTATAAACTGTAGTAAAACCAAACACTCATGATATCTTTTAAAAACAGCCCTATACTCTCTGTATGATTTTCATCTATTATAAATCCCATATTGTTTGTCTGACTTAATGACTCATGAAAGTGTAACCTAAAAGTAAAAACATTAACATAATAAAATAAATAATGGCATTAAATCACTAGTGATATGGTCCATTTGCATTAATGGTCTGTATTTCTAGACAAGTAATTTTGCCCTCTTGTCTTAATTTTGTTTCAGTTACCAATCTTACCATCTAAATTTAGCAGAAAATGTCAGTTTTAAAGTGTATGTTTTCTTATCACACAGTAATTGTTTTCACTGGCATAAATTTTAAAAACAGAGAGAAACATAAAAAGGATGAAGGAAAATTTGTCGTCATTCCATCACCTATGACTACCAACCGTAATTTTAAAAATGGACTATATCAGTATCTGTATTATTTCTTTTTATAGAATTTACATTATAATGCATATACTGTTTGCTATCACTACTTTCGTTTCTCCTAACAGTGCATTCCGAACACTTGCCATGTCGTTCAATTTTGTTCTAATGCATCTATGTCTATAGCAGAATTTAACCAATCAGCTATTGATGGGATTATAGGTTTATTTTAATCTGTTGATGAGGGGTGCCTGGGTGGTTGAGTGTCCGACTTCAGCTCAGGTCATGATCTCGCGGTTTGTGGGTTCAAGCCCTGCTTTGGGCTCTTTGCTGAAAGCTCAGAGCCTGGAGCCTGCTTCGGATTCTGTGTCTCCCTCTCTTTCTGCTCCTTCCTCGCTCACACTTTGTCTCTGTCTCTCTCTCAAAAATAAATAAACATTAAGGAAAATTTTAATCTGTTGATGAAAGTAAAAAGCTTGATATTTTTAAAAATGCTTTTTTAAAACACATGCATAAAATCCTGAGCCTAGTTCTATATGAGGAGTATATATATTTGTTTTATATGCATTCAAAAGACTCCATCATCTGTTCTACACTTAAAATTGTAGAATTATGTCATTGTTGTAATGAAACAAATGGTTAGCTAGGATAATTTTTTAATTAATTCTAGAAACTTGGAGAGTTTAAAAACTCATGTTAAAACCTAGATTTGGACTTATAATAACTACAGTAAGATTGAATATGACTAATATTCCTTAGCATGCAAGTTGCTATTTTAAAATAACCAGATCTATTCATTGGTTCATATGTAAAACACAGGCTACCTTAAAAAAGGATCAAATATTTACTTACTCATATCCTCAGCTAATGTAAAAATATATTTTCTTTACTAAGTTTTATTCAAGAACAATCAACAAGATTTCTAAAAATAGTGGCTAAAGTTGGCCAAACTTCTTTAGGTCGAATATAATGGTCCATAGTTTCTGGAAACGTCTGTAAAATGCTACATTTCTTACATGGTTTGACGTAAAATTTAATATATCTGTATTTATTTTTATCTTCCTGCAGACATAGGTGATTTTCAAGGTTGTACTGGTCCATATTAGTAGCACAGTTTTAAGCAAACACACTTATAAGAGAGAAAATGTTAATGGCCATGCTTCCATTATATAGTAAGAACTATGTATAGTATTGGAGAGATTTGATTTGATGTCAGAAAATTACAAAAATTAGATAGTTAGAAACTGTCTGCTTAAATATGCAATATCTGTCATGGATATTTCTGAATACCAGAAACTATGTATACCAAAATAAATGACTTTGAACTTTTTTCACACATTTTTCAGACTTTGTTTAAAATGAGACATCTTCATATAACAATTTTAACTGACAAGATTATGTGCTGAGTTTTCATTTTTATTTTTAAAATTTTTTTGAGATTTCATTTTTGAAATGTTTTTGCTTAAAAAATAAGCATACAAACACTCAAGTGACACCATTAAAGGCGGCCATATTTATCCAAATGCACATATTTAATAACAACACACTGTAACTGGTTTTTTGAAAATCAAAATTGATTTGTAAATTCTAAAGAATTATAATGAAATCAATCAAGTCGGTTGAAGTTAACTGGGCTTCTTTAATGTCGTGATCTTGACCTTCAGTATTTCTCTTGAAATATACGATGTAGTACTCTCTTTGCTTTCTTTATGCAAATACCCTGCTATTGTAGCAGCAACTGTAACCTCATTGCAGCTATAGACAGTATCGGTTACTTTTCTAATGAGTAAAATTCTCATTGACTCATTGATCTACATTGACTCTCAGTCAGTTTTCCTGGGTGAAGACGTGAATGTAGTGAAATAGTAGCAATGAAATTGTTGCTTGGATATGCTCATTTATTTTGTATAAATGTTCATGATTTTTGACATATATTTTGCTATGCTGTCATATCTTCCTATGCAAATTTAATAATACTGTTGTAGAGATGTTATCAACTTCACTAAAGGAATGCTTAAAATAAAATTAAATAATTAGCGGGGCATCTGGGAGGTGCCATTTGGTTAAGTGTCTGACACTTGATCTCGGCTCAGGTCATGATCTCATGGTTTGTGAGATAGGCTCTGTGTTGGTGCGGAGCCTGCTTGGTATTCTGTGTCTCCTCTCTGCCTCTCCCTCACTTGTGCCCGTGCTCGCTCACTCGCTCGCTCTCTCTCTCTCTCTCTCTCAAAATAAATGAACTTAAAAAAAATTTTTAATTAAGTAATTAGGGTAACACATGTTTGGGCTAAATGTTTTCTCATCACAGTAGATTTTATGGGTTGAATGATATTCTAAAAGCTTTTTCTGCAGAGGTTTTATATTGTGCCATTCACAAAAAAAGCAGTGTATTCAGTGATTTTGAATATCCTAATGATAGTTTTTGATGAAAAGAATTAGGGGACTCATTTTGAAAAGAGAAGATATGCAATTCCCTTTGCTCCAGAAGCCTATGTCCCTTTTTAACTTAAATCATTTTAAAAATTCCATTCCCTATTTATATTTATTAAGATATTTTATGCAAGCTAAGTATAATGTATATGATTTTTTTTTATTTCCAAGCTGATTGCTGCATGGGGGAAAGCAGGGGGGAGGGAGTTAAAGCTCTTGCAGTTACTTTTTGACATTCTCAAAAACCTTTCTGCAAAAATACATTGAGCAAAGAAGGTGCACGTGTGGTTTTTTTGTTTGTTTTGTTTTGTTTTGGGGGGTTTTTTGGAGTCATAAAACAAATATATAGAGATATGGGACTTACATTTAGTCAAAACTTTTATGTAAATCTCTTTAGTGAATTATAGAACTCCCAAGAAAGCTGGAGAATTTTGTCGTTCTAATTGTTCTGATGAGAAACCTAGTTTTGGTATTTGTTACTATAAAACACTTGCACACATGAACACAAATCAAAGTTTTGCTGTCTACCTGTACAAATCTGGCTGTCTTGTGTCCTTGAAATACACTTTGAGTGGATCTGCTTAGGTTATTTGAAGTGAGGTATTTAACAGAGTTATTTAACTGAGTTATAATCTGCTTCAGTGGCCTCGTAAAAATCAAGAGGGCACATCTGAATGAACGTATTTGATGTGTCTCACTCAGTCATATCTTACTGAACTTGAATTTCTGCAGCAAACTGTACAGATGTTTACTGAATAGAATTTAAGTAAAAGCTTTGAAGTAGAGGGAATGAAACTCTACTATAAGGATATGAAGAGATACCAGCAAAAGAAGCTTACGCCTAGTCGCAGTGATGGCCTACAGAAAGAGGGATCTTAAGTGATGTCAAGGGTGTTTTGTGTTAACTGAGAAAATTTTCTCAATTCAAGAGAAGTTATAGAATTACAAACACAAGAAGTAGTGAAGCCTCTACTGGATATCTATCTCAAAGATGGATTTCAGGAATAATTAAATCAATTAATTTTAAATTCAGGGGTTTTGTGATTTCCTCTTGGCCCTTCTGATTTCAAGTGATTTATTAATTGACTCTAGTTTCTTATGTCAATTAGTTCTACACTGGGTACAGCAGAAAGTGTAACGCAGATCTCCAACATGGCCATGTCTAAATTGGGCTGTACGAAAATACTTACTTAGCTATTTACTTTGTATAAATGAATGCTTACTAGAAAATGGAGTGATATTATTTAAGGGGTTATGGACATTTTTCATGTTGATTTACTGTAATGTCTTTCACTTACATATTTATACTTTCAAAGAAATGTTAAGTATATTATACATACAGAAGAATATATATATATACCATATAGAGATGATTTAAACAAACAAAAAAAAAACAAAAAAAAAGAGAGCTTCCTTTACCTCAGTCAAAAATAAAGCAGTGCGACACCACACCTTGTAAACCCCACTGGGACGTGGCCTCTTACATCTCCTCTCCCATTCCCCCTTAAGATGTCACTAACTTCATATGTAACTGCTGTGCGAAATTTTATGTAGTTCCTTCCCCTCTTCTTTATAATTTTACTGTAATTTAGATATTAACTCAAAATATATCATTTTTCTAAATTTTTATATGAATATATTTATTTGAATATGTTCATTCTTCTGTGACTTATTTTTTCACTTCTGTTTCATAAATATAATAATAGTGGCAGTATCAGCGTTTATTCATTGCATTATTGTATAATACATAATTGCATGAATATACTAGAATGTAATTTATCCATTTTACTGTTGATGGGAATTGGGTTATTTTGAATTTTTTGCTATTTTTAGCAGTGCTGCTGTGACTGTTCTTATATTTGTCTCCTGATGTACGTATGGAAAAATGTCTTCAGGGTATGTATATACCGAAGAGTTGAACTGCTGGGTCTCTGTGCAGATTTTGAATTATATTGGGCAATGGGAAATCGTTCTCCATATGAGTTATAGCATTTTACACACCCATAGGTATGTTCATCCACATCTGTAATCAAGCCCTTAACCATTGCTTGCCCCCGTTACTTTTATGTTATTTGTCTTAAGCTTCTTCACTCAAAGGAGAATTTTACACATTCTGGATTCCAGATGTTTGCCAGTAATACATACTGCAAATATCTCTTCTCAGTTTGTGACTTATCTTTTTACTTTGTGTTTTTCCTGGTAACTATGACTACAGAGAGTTCTTAATTTTAATCGAAGAAGATTTATTATACTTTTTCTTTCTGGTTTGCACTTTGGAAGTGTTTTTGAATTTTGTTTTTCCTGGGGTTTGTAGCCTTAAGTTTTATATCAGTAAAATATTTAACAGAATAATGTTAGTTATCTTGAGTGTTAACATTTACTTATCTAAAAATTATTAGGATATACACATATGCATAAAATATGTTCTTCTGTATACACACATACACACAGATATATAGATATAGGTATGGATATAACAAAGTTTATTCTAAGGTTTCAACTTAATTTTAAATATCAGTTATCTGCTGTATCATGCTTAAGTTAACTTTTCCTTACTTTTTTACTTGAGGCAGTTGTTGAAAACAGTTCTACTTGGCAGAAGAGGTATTAGTTGCAAATTTTCATCCATTTTTCTTTGAATTTATTCTCTGATAGGCACTGATTTTATTCAGTGACATGAGAGAATCTATGGGATTTTTAATTTGTTGACACTTGTCATGCCCATGATTTATTTGTCTTTGGACAGTTTATTCTAACTTAAATGTGCCATGAAATAAAATAGCACATTCAGTGTAATTTGTTTTACTAAATATTATTTGCAAATCCAAATATACTTTCTTTAAGCTCCTTCCATTAGTGCTAATGTGTTTGTCTCTTTTTTAATAAATCTAGTAATCATTGGACATTTGGTGGGGAGGAACGGATCAGAAGGTCATTCATCTATATTTTCAAATTGTTGAAACAGAAATTCTTTTATGAACTTTTGCTGGTTGGTTTCTGGCAAAGTATATTCTTACTTGTTAAAATGCCAAAGCCCTGACTGTGAACTGTGATTTGTCCAGGAAGAAGAGAAAGAGAAACTACGTTGGTTAAGCGCTCCTTATAGACTAGGCAATATTCTGGGCATATTACTGCAAGTATTTTCCATTCCCGCATTGATTTATTCATTCAACAAATTTTTTCCTATGTGCTAAGTTCTGTTCTGGTAACTGGGATAAAGCAGCAAAACAAAACAAAACAAAACAAACAAACAAAAAACAGACAAAACAGCAAAAATCCTTATCCTGTGGAACTTAAGCAAAGGATATAATAGAGTACTGTCTAAAAGATATAAAAGTTTTCAAGTGCTATAGAAAATGGCATGCGGCCCTGCATCTCAAATTTTCATGTACATGTGAATGCCCGGGGGATTTTGTTACAATGCAGATTTTTACAGTCAGTCTTGAGAGGGGGTCTGAGATGGTGCATGTCTAGCCAGTTCTTTTGCCAGTGCTACTAGTTTGGAAACACATTTGGAGTAACAAGGACTGTACGATAAATGATAGCAAGAGGGTCAAGGGTAGAGAATGTGAGGGAGACTGGCTACAATTTCAAATATGATGCCTAAGGTGAGCTTTATTGACAAGGTGACAATTGAGCAAAGGTAGGAATAAGATGAGAGATTCTAGCTTTATACTTATTTAGGAAAATAAAACAAGTCAGTGCAGTGGCCTTATGTGGGAGCAGGCCTGACAAGCAGGCCGGTTTAGATTGAGTAGAATGAACAAGAAAGACAGTAGTAATAAATCAGATTTGAGAAGCACTAGTTAGTGGGCAGACCTTGTACAGCTTCGTAGACCATTATAATTACATTGAGTTTTACTGAGAAAAGGATTCATTCCAGGGTTCCAAGCAGGCAAATGACATGCTGTGGACTTTTGTCTTTAACAGATCACTCTTGCTGCTTTATAGACAATCGACTGTTGACGGGCCCTAGTAGAAGCAGTGAGACCAGTTGGAAGTCTGCAAAATATATTCCATCTCAGACTAAGTTTGTAGTCAGAGAGATGATGAGAAGTGGTCATATTCAAAATAAATTTTGAAAGGAGAGCTAAGCAACCTTTTTGACACCTTAGATGTGGGCCAAGAGAGAAAGAAGAGTCAAGGATGATTAGAGGTTGTCTGGCCTGAGTTTCTTGAAGGAAGGAAGTACCCTCAGTGAAACTGCAGATGGCTAGCTTTTCAGGAGCACATCAGAAGTTCAGTCTACATATGTGTTGGGTCTCGGTGTGTCTTGCTGCCTTCCTAGTGGAGATGTATAGCACACAAGTGCAGACGAGTGCCTAACTTCAGGGGACAGGACAGCACTGGAGATCAAAATTTCTTTCCTAGTAGCATTCTCATGACACTCCAAACGCCCCACTGCTCTCCTGCTTCAGTGCTATGAGCATCAACACTGCTCGGGGTGCCTGGGTGGCTCAGCCGGTTAAGCATCTGACTCTTGGTATCGGCTCAAGTCATGATATCACAGATCCTGAGATTGAGCCCCGTATCAGGGCCTGTGCTGACAGTGCAGAGCCTGCTTGGGATTCTCTTTCTACCTCTGTCTCTCCTCCTCCCCTGCTCGTGCTCTGTCTCAGAATAAATAAACTTAAAAAAATTTTTTAAAAGAGAATCATCACTGGTCACTAACTGGCTATGCATTTACACAGATGAAGTCAAAAATATTTTTAGTCAGGAAAACTGAGTTGGCTGTTCATCTTTTTAGTTGCCTTGTTTGCCTACTGTAGACAGATGACTTTAAGTCAGTACTTGCCAGGTTTCCATGTGTTCAAGAGTGTCACGCTCCTCTGGATATGACTCCATTCTTCCCGAACCATTTCCCTTATGGCTATTAGAGGAAAGAAAACATGTAGTCGGTGATCTGGTGTTCACAGTGAAGAAATCCGTGTTTCTCAGTATTGGAAGGGAAGAGTAGTGGGAAGCTGAACACTGTAGCTTCCCTGTCCTTCAGTGGGACAATTATGAAGAATGTTCTACATGGTTTCCCAGAGGTCCCCAGCAGGATTGAGCCCCAGTTGCCCACAGCAATAACCTACTCATTAATATCATTTATTGGCTTTCATTGCATCCCTGCTTCACCTTTTACTTTCTTTACTTCTTCTTCCTGGGATCACCTTCCAAATAGATTATCTGCACCCGAGTGTGTATTTCTTGCTAATCTGAGAGAAATGACAGTGTAAACTGTGCTTAATTGGTCTATCCAGAATAGTTCTTTCTACTTTGTACCGCAGCCGCTCGCAAATAGGCAATAAATATTTGCCAGGTGAATGAATGACTGTAACTTTTCTTAATGACCATTACCTAATAATAGTAGTTGCTGTTACTATTATTTTAGGCAAATGTATTTGTAATAGGATAAAGATAAATTGCTCTTTGTCACCTGCTATTACCAATCACTTTCCCTTTTGTACCTTTCCAACAGCAAGAATTCTTAAGAATTTTGTGTGTGTGGTTTCAGTCTGTGTTGTTTGTATGTGTGTGTGGTATTTGCCATTTACTTAAATCACATCATTTTATGTATATGATTATGTAACTTGCTTTTTCAGTCAAATTTATGATTTTGAGCTATATCCATATTGTGTATTTCTTGCTTTCTATTTGATTAAATTTTCCCTATTCTTTTTTCTCTCTATGATTTGAAACTATTAAATTCTGTTTCTATTTCTTAGTTCTTTCAGTAGATCTTTAACAAACATATAAATTGCTGTTTATAAGAGTGACTACAAGTAATGAACTAATATTCTAATACTGTTAAAATTAATGAGTCTCTCTACTCTTCAGTCAAAACGTAGGCCGTAGTTTACTTTTCCTCCTAGCTACCCCTTTCTACTTTCATGTTAGTGTTTTCTAGAATTTTAGTTTGAGACAGTTCTTAAACAACCAAAGGTTTTTGTCATTATTATTATATTTACTGATTCTTTTTAGATTAATGACATTTTATTTCTTTTGTTTGCCTCTTGAATCCATTTATTTCTTTAAATGCATACTTTTTCCTTGTTGGTGAAGTGTCTGCTTTAGTCGCTGGATTGTGGTAGTTAATCTAGGTCTTGACAAGTAGGATTTTGCCATGAAAATGGATAAAGGACAATCTGTGCCAGGTGGTAATGCCTGGTTTCCCTTTGCGTATACATCACCCTCTGTAAACTCCTTTGTGTTGCTTTAATGGCTCGTAATGCAGTCCATGGTTTAGAAAATGTATACATTAAAAATAAACCTATAAGGAAGTGTACAAATAGCACATTAAAAAGTAACCTGAAAGAAAGTGTTATCAACTAAGACAGTATTTTCAATATGTTAAAATACACAAAAGATTTGTTTGGAAATATTTCTTGTATTTCTTTAGCACTTCATCCAATGCCAGCATAAAGAAATGCAATGAAATAGTTTTAATTTAAATTTTAAAACAGAATTTCTGCATGTGTTTAGCCTCAGTGACTAGGCATTATGAATGAAATTTTCAGTGTTTGTAGACTGTAGTGCTTCTTTCCTACTCTTATTGTCATTCATAAGTGCTAGAACAACCCTCATTTTCCCCTCTCTCTTTAGCACTGGGTGGTCATATACATAAATTAGTTCTCTAATTATTAATTTTATGCAGTCTCACCACTGTGTGTACTTCTTTATTATTCTTTATTATTCTGTTCTTACCAAAAGGTTATCAGAAAATTTAAGTGCCTGAAAACACATATAAAACGTGAAACCTGCACCTGGTCGGTAAAACCGGAAGTGCTCCCAAAACCTGCTCTCATGTGTCCAGATTGCTGTAGTTGCAGAAAAGGCAGACAACCTTGCACTCAGCTCTGGTCTTGTCAGGCATGATGCTGTGGTCCTGGCTGTTACATTTTTGGGGTTTCTTTGATAGATGCCACCTTCAGTACTTTAGGACCCCAAGAGTTCAACCCAATTATTCAAATCCTAAGTCATATTTTCGGCTCCTAATAACACTTTAAATTCCACTATATACTCTTCATAGCCTAATAATAGGAAAGAGGGGAAAATGTACTTTTTTTTTTTCCTTTTCTCAAGACATCATCTTTTTTTTACTCTATTCTGGTTTCTCTTTTTCTCCATGATGTCTTGCATGTTACATATATCTTTATTCTTTTTGTAAGAAAAAAGTGGCCAGGCTGGCAGTTTGCTAATGTTGCCATTGTCCAGTTATAGCTCCATTATGCATGTACAGTATGACTGCATATCTTTTAAGAGGCCGCTACAGCTTTTGTCCATCTTTGTCGATTTTAGACTAATTTGACCATTCACTTAGACTTGCAGTCCATACCATAGACAATCCAAAACTATCACCATGACAAATTCATGCTCTGTCACAGGCATAGCTGTTGTCTCCCTGTATCCTGAGACCCTCCGAGCATTGTTAAAATATGGCGATGTTAAATGTTAATTTTTATGGCCCAGTGGAGTTAATCACACGTATCAATGAAGAGTCCATTTTCAATTAAACAGTTCTCTGTTCACTATTTATTAGTCCCTCGAAGGAACCAATCATACTAAAAGGGAATCAGAGTTGTATTTCTCACTGCCCTGTGTCATGAGAGCATATACTTACTGTACTATTGTAAATGTGTAAATTCCATTTTAAGTGTCCTTAAGATTTCCGTAACCCAAATTAACAATTAAGTTTTATCTTTTCATCTGTATACATGTAGTCACACACATGCGTATTTAGCAGTTGTCCTTGCTGTAGGTCCTTGTATTGATAAAGTTTTAGAATCTGATCATTGTAGTTCAGAAAAAATAATGTATTTTTTGCTATTGGAAGTTATCTTTAGCCATTCATTAAAAATACCTAATTCATACTTGCTAAAAAACTGCCCCTTCTAACGTTTATATATTGTATAAACTATTATAAACTTATACTATTGTAAACTTGGGATTTCTAAGCCAATCCTGTAAACACATTCTAATTTCTGTTTCACAAGTTATTTTCTTAGTATACTTTTAAGAGAATTTATGACTTCATATTTTGTTATTGTATCATAATTTATGCTTTATGTCCTTTAAAATGTGCTTCTTTTTGAATAACAGTAAACAGATAACATGCCATAGTCTCCTGAAAACAATAGTTCACTTTGCTTTTTAAAATGAGACAGGTTTTCAGTAATTCAACATATGTTTTATTATTGATTTTGTATTCTTAATATACAATCTGACGAAGAAAATATCTTCCAACATTTCTTCTGGTTCCAAGAACACGCTTCACTTTACCAAGTATGCATTTTATCTGGAAAATATCTGAGAAGAGGTAGACAACCTTGAGCCAAAAGCATTTAAATTTAGACTATTTTCAAAATTGGACAGTCATTTCAGACTGAATTTGAAAATAAAATCAATTTTTAAATAGTAAAAAGATACATAAAACCCTATTTATTACTGAGAACATAAGACCATCTTTAATGATGTGTTTTAAAAGATGCATTGAATGTAGCTTTTATCAATTATACTCACGTTTAAGACGTCACTGTCTCCTGCTTGTGTGGTAGAAAATGGAAGCTGAGAAAGATTGAGTGCCGCAGAGTAAATCATGTCTAAATGTAAGTTTTCAATGATCTGACCAGTGCTCTATCTTTATATTGCCCTGAATGTATATCTTCTTAGCCATTAGTTAAGTTACATGCGTTTCTAACATTCTAGTTGATTTCCTATGACAGTTTAATTTACTAGCTTCTTTGATTCTTCCAACTGTGCATGTTATAAAGAACAGCGATTCTCTGTTACTTTGGTAAATTTATTTCACATCCACTGTGGGAGGAAAATATTTTCTAACTAGTCTCCACTTTTTTTAATATTAGTTCATATGCTCTTTCATCCAGGCATCATGTCTTTCCTTTCTGCCTCTTATCTAGTTGGGAACAAAAATTAGTCTACAGTTCTGGAAGAATGATCTCCTTTCTGATGTTATATTGATACCTTCACAATTATACCTTATAACTTACTGTGATGATGAAGTTGTCATTAAAACATAGAGTTTTCTGAATGTTTCTAAATATATGTTGCAGGACAGTGATTGAAATATATTTTTCTAATTAATTAAGTTTTAGTTTTGCATACTTGAAGTGTCTATTTTTATAAATATTCTTAAAACATTCCTCAAGTCACATTCACATAAGCTAATCAATCCATGCAATAGGTAGAAACTCATTATTTTTCAAGAACTCTTTATTACCTAATAAGACACACACACACACACACACACACACACACACACACACACACACTACATTTCCAGAGTCATATATACTATGAAGTTTTATCTTTGATTTAAATGATGCATAATATATAATTTCACATACATCTGTATGTCAGCTAAGTATTTTAATTGTAAGATTTCCATGTAATTTGTCTCTATAATTCTCTTTTTTCTGGTGATGGTAAATTTTATGTTCCTTGACAATAGCTTTTGTTTATTATCACTAGAAACACTCCTCTTGGGCTAGGCTGTTAATTAAGTGTCATTTTTGTACAGGGTGTAAAAGAAAAATGAAAAGAAGGGTACATGAACAAATGGAATTTCACACGCTGTTGACTGTTACAGTATCTTCAAACTAAAAAATATATATATTAAAATTTTTATCCTATTTAAGTTCATCAGAATCATGACTTTTATCTCTGATTCATTAAACCAGAGAACTGTAGAGAATACTGAGTGACAATATATTAATGTAGCTTTTAAAGTGGCCATTAAAAGCAGATTTCTGCTTTACAATTGGTGTATTTTCTGTGATGAGTATCATTGCCATTGTAGCTAACTTTGTGTACATTTATAAAGTATCCAGTATAAGCCCAGAAACATAGAGCTCTGAGAGGGAAAATATCAACAGTGTTTCACTTTTGGCCACTACTGTAAATTGACAAATGACATTATTGCTTTTAGATTTTTAAAATAAACAGATCAAGCAGAACATATGAATCCAAATCTGTAGGTTCCTCTCAAAGAAGCCGCTCCTTTATCCCACTGGTTCATTAGCCCAAATAACACAAGGCACCCTTTTAGAAATGCTTTTACAAGCCAATTTCTGAACCAGAAAAAAAGACTCGTTTCTTTACAGTTAAAACCTCATTTTTGGCCAAAAGTGGTATCACCCAGTATACTACTCAATCTTTTACTGAATCTGATTCTTAATGAATTTTGTTTCTCAAGTTCAAAGCAGTTCTTAGAAGAATGAGGACTTTCAACCATTGAGACTACTGAGAAAGCTGAGCTAAAGTTTTGAAAATTCAGTTATTTCAAATGGCATCTTTTTTTTTTTTTAATTTTCAAAGAAGGTGATAGGTAGAGGACTTTCGTCAGAAGTGTCCTGAAGTTTCGGGGAAGACAGATCCAATCCAAAAAGCCATGGGAACTAGAGGCAGAGACCCATGTCATGGTCACTCCAAGTACTCAGACTTTAAAACATATTGCAAGGACATCATAGCTCACTAGAGAAAACTGATTGCTTTTATGCCTTGTAGGATCCAGAAATCACTGCAGTCCCAAGCTCCAAGCCCCATGAGACTTCTCAACTAAACATTGGTGCATTCAGGGGCATCTGGGTGGCTCTGTAGGTTCAGCAGCTGACTCTTGATTTCGACTCATGTCATGATCTCATAGTTCTTGAGTTCAAGCCCCACATCGGACTCTGCGCTAACAGTGCTGAGCCTGCTTGGAATTCTGTCTCTCTCCCTCTCTCTCTGCCCATTCCCCACTCATGCTCATGTTCTCTCTCTATCTCTCTCAAAAATAAGTAAATAAACTTCAAAAAGAAAAAACATTGGTGCATTCAAAGTCACCTGCTGCTGTAACATGTTTGAGTAACTTTAGGACATTAAGGTGAAACAGGAATCTCCTTAGAGGAGGCTTGGGGCTGGGTGAAAGATGTGGGCAATAGAGATGGAGTGGAACGGTTGAAATAAGGGTCCGTTTGGACAATTGGCTGGTAGCTTGTTTTAATGTTAGCCCAGACACAAAGCCTTGACCCCTTGGCTAAGGCTGGCCATTTTTTCACTGGCAGGGATGAGCAAGAATGATAGCACCATGCTATCATGTGCAAAAATAGGGTTGCTCAACATCACTTCAGCAGACACGTGTGGAAATCTGCAATTTGAGCAGGCAAGGGAGTTTAGGGTGTCAATATATAATGCATGGATGTAGAGGAAATGCTGGAGGTAAAGGAATCTGATGAATGAGAGGACTACTAAATGACTTCGCAGAGCAAAGTGAAAAAAAATATGGTAGAAGTGGGACCACTGACAAAGAATTAGTAAAACTACACTAGGTATTCTGTGTATTTTCTCCATTGCTCATAATTCAGAGTTCATTGAAATTTCCATCAGCATGTTTTCATCATATCATTGAGGGTTTAAAATATATTGCATCTAGAAGTAATCCAAAATAAATTATAATTGAATAGCCTCCAATACCACATCATGAAAATAATTCACTGTGACTAATTGGGATTGCAAAAATAGGTTTAATATTGGAAACCCTGTCGGTGGAATTCACCATATTAATGTCTAAGAAAAAACTTTGCACTTACTCCATAGATGCCAAAGTTGGAACAAAACAGGAATGAAATGAGACAAGATAAACCAATTAGAGGGATCAGATTTAGAAAAGAAAAGGTAAACTTGCCTCTATTTGCAGATGATATGATAGTTTACCTGGAAAACCCTTGAGAATAAGTGGCATTCCTAACTCAGTCGGTAAAATAATTCAACAGGTTGGCAATATATAAAATTGATAAGCAAAACTTGATAGCCATCGTATGGATAAAGTAATAAGCAGGAGCACCTGGGTGGCTCATTCGGTTGTATCCAACTCTTAATTTCAGTTCAGGTCATGATCTCATGTTTCAGGGGTCGAGCCTCGCATCGGGTTTCGTGCTGACAGTGCAGACTCTGCTTGAGATTCTGCCTCTCCCTCTCTCTCTGCCCCTCCCCTCCTCTCAAAATAAATAAATATAATTTTTAAGTGATAACCAATAAGAAAAGTTGGGAATGTGTTAGAATCAGTTTGAAAATCTTATTACAAAAGCAACAAAAACATAAAATAGGAATAAACTTAACAGAAATGTATAAAACCTGTAAGAGAAAAGCTATAAAACCCTTCTGAGAGACACTAATGAGTAGCCTTGAACAAAAAGACATGCCTCGTTCTTTGATAAGTCACCTCAACATCATTAATGTGTGTCAATTCTTCCTAAATTAGTTGATAAATTTAATTACCAACAATTAAATACCAACAATGCACTTTGTCATATGGAGCTTAAACTGAAAGGTTTACATGGAGGAATAAGTGCACAAAATATCTGGGAAAACACTGGAAAGGATAAGCTATGAGGGTGACGAGCCCTACAAGATATTAAAACATGCTCAAATGCCTCAGTAATTAACAGACTATAAACGGCATGTGTATAGACAGACCAATGAAATAAAACCACAAGTTCAGAAATAGACCCGAGTACAGATAAAATTGTAATATACAATACAGGTGGCCTCTCATGGCACTGATGCAAAGGCGACTTTAATAGTAAATAGCGTTGGTAAAAAAAAAAAAAAAATCAGATCTCTTCCTCAGTTCATACATGAGAATAAAAAACCTGAATGGATCAGAAACTAAATGTACCAAATAAAACTATACAAGCCCTGGAAGAAAATACTGGTGAACTCCTTTGTAATGTGGGTGTAGGGAAAGACTTTCTAACTATGACTTAAAATTCCAATACAACAAATAAAAAGGAAATAAATTTGACTACATATACACACACAAAACTTTGATGAGAAAAATTAAAAACCAAAAGAAAATTGGGGCAAAAATAGTGAAATATATCACAGGTAGAGGTTTAAAATTCCTAATATACAAAGCACTTTTAAATATTGAGTGAGAAAGAAAAGTCCTATTTGAAAGTGGGCAAAACCGTAAACAATTTACAAAAAATATAAAAATGATCCTTAATTGTATGAAAAGATGATTGCTTTCACTAACAGTAAGAGAACATAAATTAAAATTGTACTGACATCGTGTTCTCACCCATCAGATTGGCAAAAATTCAAAAACTTAATAATACACTCTGTTTTAGGAAGCTGGAGAGAAACAGTCACTCTTGTACATTGTTGTGGAATTGCAAAATAATCCACAAAAACAGAGGGGAAGTTGGCATTATTTAATAAAAGTACATATGCAATTACAGTCTGCCCTAGCAATCTCATTTCTAGGAATTAGCCTGAAGATATACCTTCTACAGTGCGAACATAACATGCAGAGACTTCATTGCAGTATTGTTTGTAGCTGCAAAATATTGGAATCTACCTAACTAGCCAAATCTAGAAAATCAGCTGAATAAACTTTAGTGCCTGCACGCGATAAAGTAGGAGGCAGCTATAAAATACTGAGAATATATCAGTGACTTTAGCCTAAGGCATTTCTAAGTGAAAGAAAGTCTTTCTAGTATGCTAGAAAATAAGGAAATAAACTGGATGTTGCCTTATCCAAGTACTCAAAATTAACACATTCATTTTCTCTTGCTGTGTAACAAATCACCACAAGTTTAGCAACTTAAAATACACCTGCCGAGACCTGTTGATCTCAGTTTGTGTAGCTCAGACATCTGGGCGACAGCGTAACTGGATTCTCTCTCAGTTCCTCACCACACGACCCCTTCCACAAGCCCTCTCGCACTTGGAACTTCTGACCTCAGAAAGGCTATAGCCCCTTTGAAGTGTTCACCTGCTTAGGCCAGTCCCACTCACAATGTGACCCTTTTGATTAACTCAAAGTCATCTGGTGTTTTTATTTTAATTTACGTAGAGTACACTCTAGCATAGCAACTTAAGAATACTTAGCATCTCACATTTAAAGTCTGAAACAATTTTAATTGTAATAAAAATGTGTAGATTAACTGGTGTCCAGAATTCCAACAAATTCAGTGCATTAATTGAGTTAGTCCCCCAGAATCAGACCCTAGATCCTGAGACAAGGATTAAAGAGCAAGAGGATTATTTGGGAAAGGATATACCAGGAATTAATAGGTGTGAGGAAATTAGACAAGGGTGGGAAGGCATCTGGTAGAGAGTACATTATCAACCAAGTTACCACTAGAGAAACTGGACCTTAATCCCACCAAAAAACTCTGGTAAACATTGTAATACACTGCCCGAAGAGTGAGGGGGATGAGGTATTAGCACACTGACTCACAGGCATTGATTGAGGGCTTCTGGGGCATGTGAATTCATTCTAGGCATGTCCAGACTGCCCCAGTGCCCAACCAAACTCCCTTAGACAACCAGTTGCAAGAGCCGACATTTGGGAGAAAGGGCTGCCTGCGTACAAACCGATGGATGCCAAGGGGTTACTAGTGAGTGCCTGGTGCTGTCTGCTGCCTCGCCGAAGTAGAAAGCTGCTGAATCGGTGACCCTGGTATTTCGGCCAACATTCGGAGCGGTTGCAGCCAAAATCACGATGGGGTCTTTACCTTAACTGTCTTTCTAGGATCAGACAGATCAGAAGTGAATTATCATTTCTTCCATTTACTCGATGAACAACCTTGGATGAGTAATTTTTTCAATACCTTGCTTTTCTCATCTGTAAAATAGGGACACTGGTAGTGTGTTCTCCTAGAATTGCTTTAGAATTAAAGAGATCAGGCATTTGAACGCTTGGCACTAGGAAATACTCAGTAAGGGTTAGTTTGACTTATTATATTTGCATCTTGGAGTTATTATTACTTTTCATTTTAATCAGTCTGTTAGAAATTGTTCTTATCTTGCCCTATAAGATGCACCCCAATTTGCCAGATTAATGTGTACCGTGGCTCCAACAAACCTGAAATTTTACAGCCATTGAAGACTCAGGACTACAGGGACTCCTATTTGCCATCTGTTCTTGAAAATGACAATCAGTTACTTAGGAAAGTGACATTGAGAAATACCTAGGAAAGTCAAAGAGATTGGAATCAAATAATGAAGCTCAAACACCTTCAAAAACACAGGTCGTGAGTGGCAGATAAAGGGAAGAAAAACATGAGGACTGGATTAGCTGTATGCAGTATGCTTCAGACATATTTATGGAATACTCACAGTTTAACAGAGTTTAACTGGTTAATTTCTCGAGCTAGTTTTATTTGGGTACAAGCAGAAAACCACCTGTTTCTTCTTATACTTCCCCTTCATATCCTTTGTGATGGCTTTTCCTTCTCCACTCATGAACGAAACCTCAGGCCAAGCTTACCAGTCTCATATTGTATTGGTTTCCTGTGGCTGCCATAATAAAGGACCACAAACCAGGTGGCTTACAAGAATAAAAATTTAGGGGCACCTGGGTGGCTCAGTCGGTTGGGCGTCCGACTTCGGCTCAGGTCATGATCTCACCGTTCGAGCCCCGCGTGGGGCTCTGTGCTGACAGCTCAGAGCCTGGAGCCTGTTTCAGATTCAGTGTCTCCCTCTCTCTCTGTGCCCCTCCTCTGCTCATTCTCTGTCTCTCTCTCTCTCTCTCTCTCTCTCTCTCTCTCTCTCTCAAAAATAAATAAAAATTAAAAAAAATTAAAAAAAAAGAATAAAAATTTATTCTTTCACCGTTCTGGAGGCTAGAAGGCCAAAATCAAAATATTGGCAGGGCCAGGCTTCTTCTGAAAGCTCGAGGGCATGATCCTTCCTTGCCTCTTCCTGTGTTCTCTTGGTTGCCAGCAATCCTTGGGCATTCCTTGGTTTGTCGCTACATCACTTCGTTATCTGCCTCCATTCTCCTTATGTCTCTGTCTTTATGTGGTTATCTTCTTATAAGTACACCAGTCGTTTTGGATTAGATGCCCAACCCACTTCAGTATGACCTCACTTTTTTTTTTTTATTCAAGTATAGTCAGCCTACAATATCATATAATAGTTTCAGGTGTACAAGTTAATTATTTAATTCTGTACACTACGATTGTTCATCATGTTAAGTGTGCTCTCACTCCCCTTCACCTATTTCATCCATGCCCCACCCACCACCCCTCTGGCAACCACAGGTTCTTTACATTTAAAAGTCTGGGTCTTTTTGTTTTTCTCTTTTTTTCTTTGTTCATTGTTTTGTTTCTTAAATCCCACATATGAGTAAAATCCTATAGTTTTTGTGTTTTTTTTTACTGACTCATTTCACTTAGCATTATATCTACTAGATCCATCCAAATTGTTGCTAATGGCAAGATCTTATTAATTTTTATGGCTAGTATTCCATTGTGTGTCTATACAACTTCTTTATCCATTCATCTTTTGATGGACACTTGGGTTGTTTCCATATTTTGGCTATTATAAATAATATTGCAATAAACATAGGGGTGCATATATCTTTTCAAATTAGTATTTTCACTTTCTTGGGACAAATATCCAATAGTGGAATTACTGGATCATATGCCAATTCTGTTTTTAATTTTCAGAGAAACGGTCATACCGTTTTCCAGAGTGGCTGCACCAGTTTCTATTCTCCTTTCCACATCCTCACCAACACTTGTTATTTCCCGTCTTTTTCATTTTAGCCATTCCGATAGGTGTGAGGTGATATCTCCTTGTGGTTTTGATTTGCGTTTCACTGATCATAAGTGATGTTGAGCATCTTTTCATGTATCTGTTGGCCATCTCTGCCTTCTTTAGAAAACTATTCATGTCCTCATCTTAATTAGAGCAAAACCCTATTTCCAAACAAGGTGGCATTCTGAAGTTTTGGAGGTTAAGACTTCAACTTGTATTTGGCGGGGGACATACTTCAACCTATAACACTTAGGTAATTACAGTTTAGGCCCCTGAATAATCAAACCCCAAATCTTCTCCACTGTGAACAATTTTCCTTCCTCACCTCAGGACTGGTTTATGCCTGAAAGCTTACACTGGAGTGAAAATGACCCAAATGCACTCATCCTTAACTCTCCATCTTGCTCTCTTCTTCCTACTCTCCAACTCTCAGGGGGTTGTTGATTTTTCCAAGACTGAAGAAGGTGGAGAAGGTAAAGGTGCTAAGATTTGGATAAGAAGAGAAGAGAGGAAAGGATGAAGAAAGTTCTTTTTGCCTGGTAGAATATTTTTCGCTTTGGTGTTCTCTGATGCAGCAAATTCCAAATTCTGATTCTTATTCTCATTGGCTTGTTTTTCTTGCTTCTTCAAGAATGCACTTAACCCTCAGTGCTATGTAACTTTCACTTACATACAGCATCCTTCCCTACAGTTGACAGCAGCCCCACAATAAATGCATGAATCCTTGTCATGCAAAGCTGGGTCTATTTTTTCAAGCAGTGAAAAGTAAAACTCCTGCCCTAGACACTTGGTCTTGAATTTTCAAGACTGAGTTAGATATGGTCTCCATGGCCCTCGTTTTCTAGGAGATACATTGTAAGCTCTCAAAACAGAGGTGGTCTTTTATGGATGTTCTCTTACTAAGCTTGTGATAAGGTGAATCATCCCTCTTCCCTACCCTATTGGGTCCCAAGAAGCAGTAGGTAGAGAAAGGGAGAGGACTGTCAGTGTTGCAGAAACACAGTAAGCTATGTTACTGGACACCTTCGTCAACCCAAAGATTTCTTAACCTTGTATAAACAGCCAACGGGTAGATAGCGGCTAGTTCATCACCTGGGAAAACTTGCGAAACCATCTTGTAATATTTTCTAAAATGTATTGTTTTAAGGCGCTTTACTGAAATCTAATTCACTCACCTTACCACTCACTCAGAGTACACAACTCAATGTTTTTTAGTACATTCACAGGGTTCTACAAACATCATCACAACCTAATTTTAAAATAGTTTCATGATCACTAAAGCAACGCATCCCAGTAGCTGTCACCACCCATTTTTCCCTCTTTCCAGCCCCAGACAAATACTAATTTACTTTCTGTCTCTGTAAATTTGCCTGGACACTTCTTGTAAATAGAATCATACAATATGTGGTCTTTTGCGACTGGCTTCTTAATATAATGTTTTCATTAGTCACACATTGATGTGCAGCGTGTATCAGTATTTCATTTGTTTTTATTTACAAATAATATTCCATTGCATGGATATATCACATTTTATTTATTCATTCATCAGTTGATAGTCATTTGAGTTGTTTCTACTTTTTGCCGTAAGTAACAATGCTGTGAAGGTTTGTGCACAATTATGTAAACATATGTTGTCATTTCCTCTTAGGTTTATAGCTTGGAGTGGAATTGCTGAGTCATGCAGTAACTCTATGTTTAACTTTTGAGACATTGCCACTTTTCCAAAGTGACTACACCACTTTACATTCCCACCAGCCATGTGTGAGAGCTTCTGCTTTTGCATATTCTCTCCAGCACTGGTTTTGTCGGTCTTTTTTATTATGTCCCGTCTAGTGAGTGTGAAGTGATTGTTTGATACTATTTTAGCGTATTTTTTATAGATGTTGTCATTTTTCTTTAGAATGTTCTAATAGTTTTTACTTACTCTATTCTTCTCAGATTTATGAGGCCTCTGCTAAATCTCTGAAATGACAAAAGCAGTGATACTGAACATTCAGTTAAAATGACAATTTCAACAAAAGGCCTTGGTATGTCTCTATCACTAGAGTTAGCAAAATAGTATATACACAATAAATCATGGATATGACCTGAGAGGTAGAGAGTGGAGTAGATGTGAGATCAACTTACTACAGTCCTGGCGCTAGACAGCTGTGAAGGCTTTCATACCAGTTACTTGTCCTATAATAATAATCACAGCACCAACAAGAAATCAACAGTACCAAGAATAATGGGTAACTGGTACTGAGATTTTCATGTATTTGTACCAGGCATTGTTCTACATATATTTTACACACATTAACTCCCTTACTTTCTGTGAGAACCCCACTACATAGATGCTATTATTGTCAGCTTTCAGATGAGCGAATATCCCCAGATGACAAGGTTATTGCCTACCTTTTCACAGGTTAAAGTGGGGAGGGGTGGTGGTGGGGAAGATTGCGACTATCTTAAAAATAGCTAGAGCATAAATATTTACAAAGGTTAAGTAAGAACAGTTGTTTCATTTAATTCTGCCTAGATTTCCTCAGGTCTCTTTTGAATATTTCTCTTGTCTACCCTCTCCCCAGTTTCTGTACTTTTACACTCATCAATCCATTCTTTTTTGGAGAATTATCCTCAGACTATTGGAGCCCATCCCTCCCCATTCCAGGTGTGAGAGCTCAAAGTCTGGGAATTTTCCCTGAAATTTTCATACTGATAAAACGCTTCTTCTGTTCTGCTTTCCCTACACATTTATTGGTTTTCCCTGAAAGTTTTGGTTTGTTTTTTATGAAACACTTATACACAAATCCTCATGTCACAGTTGGCTTCTATAGGACACAAGACATGTAGAGGAAGGAGACTCTTTTTTTTTTTTTAAGTAGGTTTCACACCCAGTGTGGAGCCCAATGCAGGGCTTGAACTCACAACCCTGAGATCAAGACCTGAGCTGAGATCAAGAGTCCGACGCTTAACCAAATGAGCCACCCAGGCACCCAGAGGAAGGAGAATCTTGATGACATATTTAAATACAACATGGTATATGAGGAAGAAGCGTTATATCAAGCTAAGAACAAGAAAGATAGAAAATTCTCTTAAGCTAGCAGGAATTTACATTAGCAATGAATGGGTTGTCATGATTTAAAAATGTAAGAATGGGCTATTTACCCAGAAAAGTCTGTGAATTTTCTTTCTGTGAAGACCTTAAGTGTATATAACCACTTTTCTGATTGGTTTCAATATGGTACAGTCCTTCTGGGATTGAATGATGAACTCAGTGGCTTCCCGGAGCCTCTCTGGCTCTGATAATTGTCTAAGAGCACAACATATCATTAACCTAACCAGTAAAACCTTTTTGATTATGCATTGTGCTAAGGGCTTTACAACAATGGTTAAATAGATTCAGTCTTTGCCTTTTAGGAACTTAGGAGAGAAAACTTTTAAAAAGAAATAAATCTTTTATGGTGTTCTAGAAAGAGGCATTAAAATAAATGAGAGTGAAGATCACTTCAAGAAAGCTTTAATGGTTTACAAATATCAGTATTTCAGAAAGGGAATATTTAGAAGTGATACCACTTTGATTTTACAAATGAGATGCAGATAAGAAAAATATATTCATGGCATGTCTACTCCAAATTGGTCCATTTATATTTTTCAGAGACTGTAGAAAGCTAAAGGAGAAAAAAAGTAAAGTAATACAATGAAAAAAATAGTTTCACCATTACATAATAATAAGGGAAAAGATAAAATAAGTTTGTCACAAAAATCTAAAGGTATGATGTATTTATATGCAGTAATTTTAAATGAAATGATGACAAAAGAAAAATGTTAGTGGTCAGTATATTAAAAAAAAACCTTTTGCAGGATAAATTTCCATTATATCATTGGGGAAGCAAATTAATACTTTTTAGTATAAGGCTGTATGCAGGGACCCAATAAACCAAGAAACGGACTTTTCACTATACAGAACAAACTGATGCTCATGAGAGGGGATGTGGGTGGAGGGACGGGTGAAATAGGTGCTGGGGATTAAAGAGTGCACCTGTTGTAATGATCACTCTGTGTTATATGAAAGTGTTTAATCAGTATATTTTATAATACTATACTGAATGTTAACTAACTGGAATTTAAATATAAACTTTTTAAAAAGAGCAAAGAGAAAACTAAATTAATACTTTGTGTTTATGAATCTCTAAACATATTTTGACCTGAATTGAATGTTTTTCTAAGTTTCTTAGAATGATAAAGAAAGGGAGTACTTCTCCATTGTGAAAATAGTTCTCAAGACTGACTGGGCTTTAACTATGTGTGAATGTATGTATTTTTAAAAAATTTGTAAGTTGATTTACTTATTTTGAGAGAGAGAGAGAGAGAGAGAGAGAGAGAGAGAGAGAGAGGACGCAAGTGGGGCAGGGACAGAGAGAAAGGAGAATCCCAAGCCTGCTCTGTGCTGCCAGCACAGAGCCTGATGCAGGGCTCAAAGTAAGGAATTGTGAGATCATGACCTGAGCTGAAACCAAGAGACACCTAAACGACTGAACCACCCAGGTGCCCCTATGTGTGTGTATTTGATTTAAGAGTTTAGTAAAAGGTCTGAGCAGACTGGTAGGTATTAGAGGTAGGCAGAAGAGCCATATAATACATACCCTTCAAATAACTTTATTATAAAAGTAATTGCATGAATATTGTAAAATTGACATTTGAAGAACAATATATTTTTTCCTAAAACTGTGTTACTACTTTCCCTCAATCACAAAATAATAAAGCTGTTTTCAGGTTTTCCGAATAGACTAGAAATATGGGCAGAGATTAAAAACAAATCCAAATATATTGTTTTAAAACTTCGCCTGCATGAGTAATGAATAAAAACACATTTTCAGACATGCAGAAACACAGAATATATTTCACCCTTTCTTAGAATGTTATGTAATGATGGTGTCCATCAGACGTAGCGTGTAAACCAAAAATAAGGAGAGCAGTGAAGTTCCACGATTATGGCTATTTGGAAGGCCTTACTAGTGAGCTAAGTGACCCAATTAAAAAAAGGAGGGAGGACCTCAGAAGATAAGTTTCTGGGAAAATGGTTTTATTTTGCCCTTTGTAACTTGCAACAAGGTAAGAAGGCAATACATTTAGAAGATAAGATAATAGAAAGACAAACATAAAAGACCTTTAAAGCCCACTTTTATGGGAGTGGCAGGACCAATCATTGATAAAATCCAGACAATCAAGAAGGGCTTGGGTGGCTCAGTCAGTTAAGTATCTGACTCCTGATTTTGGGTCAGGTCATGATCTCACAGTTTTTGAGATCGAGTCCCATGTCAGGCTCTGTGCTGTCAGCCTGGAGCCTGCTTGGGATTCTCTCTCCCTCTCTCTGCCCCTCCCCAACTGATAATCATTCGCTCACTCTCACTCTCTCTCTGTCTCTCTCTCAAAATAAACAAAAAATAAATCTAGAAAAATTTTAAAAATCCAAACAATCAAGATCAAAACAAAACAAATCAAAACAAAAAATTCAGGATTATTGAATGGGTGGGAAAAGAACTGGTGCAGATGTTTAAATATAAATGAATATAGAATTGGAAATAAAAATAAAGACTAATAAAAGTCATATTTGTAAAACAATTTGTAAATGTCGTAAACTTGGAAAAGTGTATAAAAGTGGAACAAGAAGAGAGGCAAGAAGCATATTTTCTTGTTTTTCACACAGGAAATAAATCAGTCTGGCTTAAAATAAAAATGCTTATTTTACAATATAATTATAGTGGAGCTGACTTCTTACTGCTATTTTATGTTAATTTTTTAAAATTTTAAAATATACAAATGGATCCTTAAGAAGCTAATCATTATTTAACTGCATATTATTTCTTCATTTATTTGCAAATAAAATTGCATTAACTGTATTTCATTCAAAATATATGGCCATCTTTATTATAACTCCATTTTATAAAATCATATCTTTATGTTTTAGAGAGATGGCTAGGATGACAGTTTCCTCATGTTTACGTCTAGTGTTTTTTATCTTTAGTTTTTAATATAGTTTGACCTTTTTAACATTGAAAATACATTATTCTGTAAAAGAGCAAGCCATTTCAAGAAAAACTCAATTAGTAAAATTAACTTGAAAATCAGTACAGCTTTATATAAGGTCATCAAAAAACACACAATTGAAGTATCTTTGATTTATAATATACCAAAATGTCTAGTACATAAACTTAAACATTTTTGTGGAAAACAATTTAGTGACCTCCCAAATTACCATTCTTATTATACAAATATATTGTCTTTACTTCTGTTTTTATTTGGAAAAGGGTTACTTTAAGGCTATAACAGTGGTAAAAGATCTTAGTTGACCCGTACAACTCTAACATAAAAGAATATAGATTAAAAACACAAGGTACATTATTGTCAAGATATAGGTCATTATGGGATGAGGTTCAACCCAAATGTCTGAGTTTCTTTTTCAGTGTTCTTCAGATTTTATAAATTCCTTCTGCTCTTCAAAGAATGCCTGAAAATGGAATACATTTGCTTTTACTAGATACGGACAGAAGTAAACAGTGATCTCTGGTTAAGTTTTGAGCCAGAGCATATTTACTTGTTTGGATAAGAACGTGCATCAGAAAACACTAGTATTCAGACATCCGGGCACAAAACACTAATCGACAATTATCTAGATATTTTTCTAATCAGGATTTTCTTATAGAGGGAAAGTCTGACTTAAATCAGGTATTCTACATGCTTTTCAGTCACCAGTGAAATTCATCCAAATGGTGTGTCTCAAACAGAGGGTACCTGGTTTCATCAGCCTGGTCAGCTTGCTCTGCTTCATTTCCTTCCACTTCTTGTTTTCCCATCAGGTCACTGTTAGAAGATGATGCAGCCCATTATTCTGACATGGGGTGCTAGGTATGAATTTGTCACTTTCTATAGACACGTACTTTGCAGTCAATTATCTTCTGAGTCAATTATCCAAAAATATATAATATCCAAAAATATATAATATCCAAAAATATATAATAAAAAAACTTTCTTTTTGGACCAACAGGCGTGTGGAATAAATTGTATTCAGAATAAAGTAATGTGTTGTTGAAATGTTTATAGAATTATCTTTTGTTAACCCAACTTCTCTGATTCCTATCAGTTATCTGATTAGGGATTCGATAGCCATCATCCTATAACCAGGTTTCCATATTTCCTATAGTATTAGATGCCCCATAGTGCTTACCTTATTCCCTTCTAGCATCTCAAGCCACTTTGCTCCACTTGGATTGTAATCACTCTTGTGCACTCACTTGACATTCAAGTAAGTCCTTACTATTTTTCCTATGATTTCCATCCCAGGAACGCTATTTCTACTCACCTTTTTCTGTCCAGTCATACTTCAGAATATAGAGTTTACCAAGAACTTTACTGTTTTCTTTTCTTCTTTTTTTTTTAACTTTACTGTTTTCCAAATCTCAGTGGAGAACAACATACGGCTTAGCACTTAGTCATTCTTTGTTTCCTACAAGCTAATTTTATCTCCACAATTGAACTGTAAATTCCCTGAGTGCAATAATATGTTCTAATCTTCTTTATCCAGCACTACCATAAACAGTGTTGAGCATACTTGATACTTGTTTAATAAACAGTTGTTTCTGATTAGCTGATGTTAAGACTTAGACTTGTGATGGAGAGATTTTTTTCAGTTAAAAATAAACAAATAGACAAATAAATCCCCACATCTCTTACGTAACACTTCCAGGCTCCCCAGAATTACCTTAACACTTTTTCTTTCAATGACTCAAACCAGAACATACTTAGAAGGAAACTAGTGTTGTCGTGAGTATCTATGGGAATGACTCACGGTAAATAAATAAACAATAACTCAAGAGGAAGGGCTGGAAGCCAGGGTTCAGAACTCCTGTTTTCAAACATAGGCCAATCTCTTTTCGGTCCAGCTATGTCATCTAATTGGTCACTGGATCCTTTTTGTTTGCTCATAGTAACCTGTGCATTTCTCTCTTATTTTTAGCACTTTTCCCAGTATCTTAACTAGTATCTTAGCACTTTTGCCAGTATCTTAGCTAGTGTCTTAACATCTGGATCTTTTTTTTGAGCCTGTGGGTCCCAGGATCTTAGAGACTCTCACTTAGAAGAAAAACCATGCAAAGACACAAGAGAACTATCTTCTCCTCACCATGGTGTTATCAATGGTGAGCATGATACCTAGCACTTAACAGGTGTTTAATATATATGTTGGAAGAATAGATGGATGCGTGGATGAGAGATGAAATTACTTACTGGGCCATAAAAGAAGACATCCTTTTCTATTGAAATAGATGGTCTTTCTTTGTTGAATTGTGTGATGTCTAATATGTTAAGAAATAAAATAGGGCATATTGGAGATTTAATCTAATCAAAGCTCTCTCCCTGTACAAACATAAGAATTGAAACACATGACCTGACAGCATGGAATATGAGTAGTTTCCTGAATCATTTCAGAGTGGCATTTGATGTAGTTTTAAGCAAAAGATGTCTTTATGAATTAAATTTGATAGTCATTTAACTTTCTCAGTTCCTCAATTTTCTCATGTCTCACATGGTGATAATTTCTTCTTTGTATCTATTTAATAAGTGGATTAATATTTAGATCCGTGCCATATGATTCCACAGCCCTTCATACATACTGTGCATACTGGCATAAGTTAGGGAAGTCAGGGAAAAGACAGAGTCACCTAGTAGGGAGACAGCAATGGGACAATAAAGGGAAGACTGTGTGAGAAATTCATGCCAGGGTGTGGGGGCAGGAATCTGTAGAACTTAGCACATAGGGAGGGAAATGTCAAAATGATTAATATTAGGATTCAAAATGTACACTAAAAAAGGATTTCAAAAATTGATTCTTTGTTCACATGTCACATATACGCTTGTATGATAGCAGTGTTCAAAAGAATTGAGTTTTATGGTCACATAGATATTTTTAACCAAATGTCTCCTATAGTGAGGGTTCAGGGACTTGGCTAATTTTGCTTTTGAGCTTGTCACCCAGCACTTTGTATCCTCTCTGGACATGCACAAGGATTCTAAAATCTATTCCTGCAAAACAGTTTTCTCTCATGGGAATTTGGTTTAAACCAGCTCTGTTGCTATGGTACCTAGTTTTAGTTAATGGAAAAATACAGACTCAAAATACCAAACTAGCAATATTTTTGTACCCACTTACTCCATATTGGTGTATTCACTTTGATTGAATATTCAAATGGTCAAAAGTAGCCCACTGCTATAAAAAAGTTCCTAACCTGTTTAGGATTCACCTACTAATATTTCTCTCTTTAATAATGTATATGCATTTGTGTGTGTGTGTGTTTGTGTGTGAATGTATAGTAGAAGAGATGGCATGATATAGTGAAGATGGCATGAAGATAAAAGACCTAAGACTGAGTCCTAATTCAGCCAGCAAAAAAGCCAGTAATCTTGGACAGTTACATATTGCTCTGGATCTCTTTTCATATCTGCAGTGGGTATTGATAATAAGAGTTACTTTTCAGGGATATTATTAAAAACAAGAATAAATATGTCCTAACTGCCTAGAACAGTGCCTGGTACTGGGTACATTTGCTAGACCTACTAGCGTTTTCAAGTGCTGCAGTGATATTACATATGTTACGAGCTGAGTTGTGTCCACCCCACCCTGCAAAATCAAATGTTGAAACCCTAAACTCCAGTACCTTGGAATGTGACAGTATTTAGAGACAGAGCCTTTAAAGAAGTAACTAAGTTAGTATGAGGCCATAGTTGAGCCCTAATCTGACCTGACTGGTATTTTTTATAAGAGAATGTTAAGATACCTAGATCCTAGGGTCTCTTACGTAGCAGAAAGATGATGCAAAGACACAAGGAGAAAGAAGCCATCTGTAAGCCACGGAGCCCTTAGAAGAAACCAAACCTTCTGACACTTGATCTCAGACTTCTAGCCTCCAAAACTGTGAGAAATAATTTCTGATATTTGAGCCACCCAGTCTGTGGTACTTTGTTTGGCAGCCCTAAGAAACTAACAGGATGGATGGATGGATGGATGGATGGATGGATGGATGGATAGATAGATGGATCTATCTATCTATCTATCTGTGGAGGTCAACAAATGGTCATAATTAAAGAGAAGTGATAATATGCTTAGTTTTCCTGAGTGTTTTTTTATACACTGCGTAAATATATAATTCCTAAGTTATTATTTACTTTTTACTGACTTATAATTTACAAGGTATAAAGAGCACAGATCTTAAATGTATATCCCAGTGTATTTGTACCTGTGTACATATCCATTCATGTACCACCTACGTCAAGACTTAGAACATTTTCAGTTTCCTAAAATTCTCCCTCGTTCCTGTGTAGGTCAACAACCAGCCCTCCCCATCAGATTAACCATTTATGACTTCTAATGTTATGTATACCTTCTACTTTATGTAAATGGAATCACACTCTTGGCCCTGGCTTCTTTCACATAGCATCATGTGTGTGAAATTCATCTACGTTGATGTGTGTTAAATAGTTCATTTGTTTTTTTCTTTCCATTTCTGAGTAGTATTCCATTATATGAATATGTTCCACTTGATTTATATGTTTTAGTGTTGAGTTTTCGGATAGTTTACTCTTTTTCATATATATGAAGCAAATTCCTATGAATATTCTTGTAACTAATTTTTTAATTGGTAAACTGAGCAGTTTTTGTAAATTTTTAATTTTTTTTTAGTATAGTTGACACACAATGTTGCCTTAGTCTCAAGTGTACACCATAGTGATCCAACAACTCTAAAAATTATGCTGTGCTTACCACAGTATTAGCTACCATTTGTCACCATACAATGCTATCACAATGTCATTGCCTATATTACCTATGCTATACCTTTTATTCTTATGACTTCTTCATTCCATAACTGTAAATATGTATCTCTCACTTCCCTTCATCCATTTTGCCCACCCTTCCCCCTTCCCCTCTGACAACCGTCAGTTTGTTCTTTGTATTTATAGGTCTAATTCTTTGTCCGTTTTGTTTTTTAGATTCCACATATACGTGAAATCATTTGGTATTTGTCTTTCTTTGCCAGAATTATTTAACTTAGCATAATACCTTCTAGGTCCATCCATGTTATCACAGATGGCAATATTGCATCCATTTTTGTGGCTGAGTAATATTCCTGTGTGGGTGCATGTGTGTGTGTGTGTGTGTGTGTGTGTGTGTGTGTGTGTGTGTGTGTGTGTATCACATCTTATTTAGCATTTATTTATTGACAGACACTTGAGTGGACATAAGCACTCATTTTGAGGGCTAAGAAGTATATAACATTTGTATAAAATGTCTCCATTTTAATGTTAGTCACACTATAAAGACAGTATCTTCAATATTTTTTCTACCTTTGGAGTATTGCCTTTTGTTCTCTCCACTAGAAATTCCTAATGTTTCTGAACTGGGGATGATTTTGTCCCCTAGGGAATATTTGGCAATGTCTGGAGATATTTGTTTTGTTTTTTTTAATGTTAAATGCCTGTTAGTTAACATATAGTGTAATATTAGTTTTGGGTATACGATATAGTAATTCATCAATTCCATACATCACCCTGTGCTCATCATGACAAGTGCACTTGTTCATCCCCATCACCTATTTCACCCATCCCCCACCCACCTCACATCTGGTAACCATCAGTTGGTTCTCTATAGTTAAGAGTCTGTGGATTGTCACAACTGAGGGGATCGATACTGGCATTTAGTGCCTATAGGCCAGGATTGCTTTATTCCCTATAATGCACAGGACAGATCCCAGCAACAAGGAATTATCCTGCCTCACATGTCCATAGTTCTGCCGATGAGAAACCCTGGATCTAGATCAATTGGAATTAATTTTGTATTTTTAACTTTTAGGTATCAACACCAGTTTTAATTGCTTGACCAATCCCCATTACTCCTTCTCATGTATTTTTTTAGGACTGCTAAGGTGATACAGTAATGACAGGGGCATCTTCTTTCTTATTTTATTTGGAGTATTCACTCTCAACACCGATATTGTTTGACTAAAATGAACTCAGTTCTTGAAGCTTGACTTTGTCAATAAACATTTCTAGGAAAGGGAAATGGTATGTCTTACCTTTAAGCTTATAACATTGCATTTTGTGCAAGAAAAAAATTATGTATATATTTGCATATGCTACTCCTTGCCTCTATTTAGAGCCAGCAAAGTCACCCATGCTGTGGATACTTGTTCCATTTCAAAATTGTGCAGCTTGAATTCCTTCCCGTCATTTCCCCAATCTCTGAAACCATAATCAGTTCATTCTCATGAACTGTTGCCTCAGGTGATGTATTCAATTTTTTAAAATTTTTAATGTTTATTTTTGAGAGAGAGGGAGAGAGAGAGAGAGAGGGAGAGAGAGAGAAAGGGAGAGAGAGGGGGAGAGAGAGAGAGAGAGAGAATAGGAGCAAGCAGGCTCCAGGCTCTGAACTGTCAGCATAGAGCCTGACACAGGGCTCAAACCCACAAACTATGAAGTCATGACCTGAGCTGAAGTCGGATGCTTAACGGACTGAGCCACCCAGGCGCCTCTCAGGTAATCTCTTCTAATCTTCAAAGTAACTGCAGCTATATTATATATTCTCTTTAGTTATCAGAAATACTTAAAAGAAAAAAATGAACATATCATTTCCGTTTTCATGAGTCTGAGCCTTCCCTTCTCCCTCTGTCAGTCCTTGCTTCTGAAAACTGAGCTTAAGGGCAATACCTTAATGTAGACTTTGTGCATATTTTATATAACCCATCTAGCTACCAGGTCCAACTTAGTTCCCCAAATGGGCATACTTTCCACTTGATATTCTTGCCTTCATTTATTTCAGTGATGTTGGAATGGAGGAATGATGTTTTTATGGCTTTGGGCTTTAAACACGTGATATGCAATATTTTTGACTGATAGGCAAGTAGTTAGTGCCTGACACTAAATAGCCAAGAAGTAATCATTTGTTGTCTTCACTTTCAGAAGTTGAAAAGCGACAGATAGGGTTGCCTGGGTGGATTAGTTGATTAAGTGTCCAAGTTCAGCTCAAGTCATGATCTCGCAGCCTGTGGGTTTAAGCCCCACATGGGGCTCTGTGCTGACAGCTCAGAGACTGGAGCCTACTTTGGTTCTCTGTCTCCCCCTTTCTTTGCTCCTCCCCTCCTCACACTCTCTCTCCCTCTCTCTCTCTCTCTCAAAAATAAATAAACATTAAATTTTTTAAAAAATTAAGAAAGAAAAGTCACAGATAATTAAAAGTACTAAATTTTAATGTAACCCATTTCAATACTACATAATTACCTCTTAAATTTAAAAATTATTACGGATAATTCTGTCTGTTCAGCCTTTAATATGCTAAAAATTTTTGTGGGTTAGTTCTTATTTAACTTAAATATTAATATGTCCTAGCTCTAAGATTCCCTAATTTTAAAACTCATAACTACTGATATTTGGTGTCTAGCGTCTGTAATGCCCAAAGTTGCTGGGGTCCTTGTTCCGGCGAATCTAGGGGTCCACGAAGAACGGATGGTCAGGCAAAATGAAGTGAGAGAGCCATGAGAGAGATGGAGTCTGATGACCAAGCAGGCAGCGCTGGCAATTCTGGCATCTCTGCTTTGCTGGTCTCAGTGTCTTTATTTTTAAAGGTAGCGATTGACATTACATCAGTGACAAGGCATTCTTTACAACATACATTGTTGTCACAAGACCTATGTAGTTATCTATAGGTTTATGGTAGCTTTTGTAAGAGTATTTTGTTATTGCCTTTTTATTATAAGGGAGTGTGGGGATGAGAATTACAAAAGGATTTGCGAAATGTTAACCTCAGGGAGGTTCTCAATATTTGCTGCTGATCAATGAAGATATGTGTAGCTAATTTAGTTTGTACCTTATCTATAAACAGTGCTTCTAACTTTTGGGCTAGGCTAACCTCCGGGGAAGGTCCTAAGTCTCTTTACAATCTCTCCCATAAGTCTGTTAATACTGAGAGAAGCTTTACGGAGATGTGCCTTGAGGTTTTACGGTGGGGCTGAGGGGATGATTAACACAATGCGATACCTGCAGGGAAAATCTAGTTTTGTTCAAGGAGTCTTGGGGCCTAACGCCTACTAATTTCTAGCCAACTCATCTGGCCAGGTTACTCTCATTCAGATTTTATCCATCAAGACATTGCACTCCAGGTCCCCTTTTCCATGTGCCATAAAACCAAAGAGCATTATATCCCTAGGGCCAACGATAGCAATTCAAGAAATCTAGGCCTGAAAGATTATTTAGAAGGAGGTAAGATTAGGCGCCAGTTTGGCTGGAGGGAGCTTTGCTTCAACCTTTCCCACGCAGGGAGGGGTCTCAACCTGTGAGCCCAAAACGGCTCCCAACACAAAGTCTTACTATGTTTGAAAGAGTTTCATAATAGAAAGACCATCTTAAAATTGCAACAATGACCTTATTGGAAACCGGTGACAGAAAAGGAGAGAATGAGTTTTCAAAATAATTCTCAATGAAAGGAGTGCTCTCCATGATTCTAGAATCATGAAAAAACTGTGGGGAAAATTAATTTTACACTTAAGCTCCTGGAAAGTATTTTCTTTAAGGTATTAACCGCTATTATAGAGAAATGACTACTTTGGCCTATTTAAACTATATCTGTATTTTCCTTTCATCTTCACTAGTGTTAACTAAACTCTAAACCTGTGATATATCCTTGGAAAGAGAAGGGTTCCATGGTTGTGATGGCTCATTTTACGTCATCGTGGTTGGGCTAACAGGTGCCCATATATCTGGTAAAACATTATTTCTGGGTGTGTCTTTAAAGGTGTTTCTGGAAAAGATTAGCATTTGAATTAGTAGACTGAGTCACAAAGACCTGCTCTCCCTTGTGGGGTACAGGGAGAGGCTTCATGCAATTCATTGACAGTCTAAATAAAACATAAACAAGGAAGCACTATTTCTACCTCTACTTAAATTTAGACATCCATCTTCTCCTGCCCTCATACATTAGTGCTTTTGGACTCAGACCAGGACTTACATCATCAAACCTCAATTCTCCACCCTTCAGATACAGATCTATAGCATTGCCACCCCAGTTCTCAGTCCTTTGGTGTTGGACTGAATTACAATACCAGCTTCATTTTCCTTGTTGTATAGCTTGCAGACAGCATATCCTAGAACTTCTTTGCCTATAGAACTGTGTAAGCCAACTCTTTTAATGAATCCCCTCTTATACATCTATGTATACCCTTTTGGTTCTGTTCTGGAGATCCCTGACCAATACAAATTGATGAGATGCTGTGTGCCATTTCCTTCACTCCCACCAAGCCTAAGTTTAGCCATTTGGATTAGTTTATTAAAAGCTTTAAGAAAATCACTTCATTCTGTTTAACTCATTCTTCCTTTTATTTTAGCATAGTAAGAACACTTAACATAAAATCTACTCTCTTAATCTACTCTCTCTACTTAAATCTATTCCAAGTGCACAATATAGCGTTATTAACTAAAGGCACAATGTTGTACAGCAGGTCTGTAGACTTTCTCATCTTGCATAACTGAAACTTCATTCTCATTTAACAGTAACTCCTCATATTCCCCTTCCCCAGGCCCCAGAAAATACCCTTCCACTATCTGGTTTTATGAGTTTGACTATTTTAGGTGCCTGGTATAAGTGGAATCATGCAGTATGTTTCCTTCTGTGACTGGCTTTTTTCACTTACATTATGCCCTCCAGGTTTATCCATTTCTCATACATTTGGGACCTCCTTTTTTTAAGACTGAGTAATATTTTATTGTATATACATACCAGATTTTCTTTATCCATTTATCTATCAGTGGACATTTAGGTTGTTTCCATATTGTGAGTATTATGAATAACGCTATAATGAGCATAGGGGTGCAGATATCTCTTTAAGATCCCAATTTCAATTTTTGTGAACTAAAATTCATATGGAGGCACAAAAGACCCCGAATAGCCACAGCAACCTTAAGAAGGAAGAACAAAGTAGAAGCATCACCTTTCCTGATTTTAAAATATGTTATAAAGCTAGACTAGTGAAAGCAGTATGGTACCGGCATAACAACAAATATATAAACTAATAGAGCAGAATAGAGAATCCAAAGATAAATGCATGTACATTTGGTCAATGGATATTTGACAGAAATGCCAAGAACAGACAATGGGAAAAGGATAGCTTCATGAGCGAATGTGTTGAGAAACCTGCATATCCTCATGCAGAGGAATGAAACTGAACCTTTACCTTAAACCATAGATAAAAATCAACTCAAAAAAGGCTAAAGACTTAAACATAAGACCTGAAACTATAAAACTCCCTGAAGAAAACATAGGGGAAAACCTTCATGACTTTGGTCTTGGCAATGATTTCTTGGATATGGCACCACAAGCACTAGCAACAAAAGCAACAATAGACCAGAGGGACTATGAAACAAAGTAAACAAACAAGCAAAACAAACTAAAATAAAAAGATTCTGTACAGCGAAGGAAACAATCAGAATGAAAACGTTATCTGTGGAAAGGGAATAAATATTTGAAAAACATACATGTGACAAGGATTTAATATCCAAAATATTTTAGGAGCTTATACAACTCAGTACCCTCCCAAAAAGAAAATGGGCAAACAACCTGAATAGACGCTTGCCCAAAGAAAACATACAAATGGCCAACAGACATATGAAAACAACACTAATCATTAAGAAATGCAAATCGAAACCACAATGACATATCATCTTACACCTATTAGGATGTCTATAAGAAAAAGAGAAGATACCAAGGGTTAGTGAAGATATGAAGAAATTGGAACTCTTGTACACTGTTGGTAGGAATGTAAAATGTTGCAGTCACTATAGAAAATAGTATGCAGGTTCTTCAAAACATTTAAATATGCATTATTTCTTAAATGTATAAGAATGTGAGAAACCTTTTCCATCTAGCATCTAGTTATTATTAGATAAAGTTTATTACTATAAACTACATGTTCCATGGGATTCTCTTTGGAACACGACTATGTGATATCAAAGTATCCCATAATATTTCTTATCCTAGTCTGAAATTAAATGTAATATTCAAAAAGTCAGTTCTTTTTTGTAGAGAAAGAGACTTTAAAGTTTCATAGTACCATAAAAGATCCTCTAGTAAACCTTCCTCTTGAATCTATGGTTTTAATTATCTACCTGATGAATCCAAATTTTTCAACATTATCCCCTCTTTGTTAAGACCACCATTATATTGCTATATTAAAGACAATTTGCATTTCAATAATACACATTATTTAAGTTCTTTAATGAGTTCCAATTTCTTAAATAAGACTGAATATGAGATAAGGCAAGCATAATATGAAACCATGATAGTCATTGTTTTGAGTTATGGTCAGTAATTTGGGTAGAGAACCTTTGTTTTTAACTCTAGAAAGAAGGTATGACAGACAAGTTGTCCTTAAATATAGGAGAATCAAGATCAGTTACATATTCACAGTCACTATGTGTGACCTTCTGAATAAGATTTCAAAATCAATGCTGAAAATTTCAGCATAAAAAAGAACATTATCACTAATTATATTCATGCTTATTTCCTTCTCTATTTTCTAATGAAGATTTTTTTTTCTCCACCTTTCCTTTCTACAGTCTGGCTCTACAAGCGATATGCTTGTTCCATTTCAAATCAAGTGACACCGTTAGTTCATTAGTGTTGCAGCTCTGGCAAATGAGATCTGAAACAAAACACCTGTCCTTTGACCCTAACTTGTTCCTGGCTTATGCAAATGAGGAGAACAGTTAAAGCATTTTACATGTTTTACCTCTCAAGTGATGCCTCGGGTTTTATTCTGACAAGGAAGACTCAATACTTGTGAAACTAGTTTTGATAATTTGGTTTCAGCTTTTTTCTTACTGGACAGGTTTTCAGTATTGTCTTTCTTTTTATCTGGAGATCATGTATAAGTTGCATAGGCTTACACTTGTACATATGATCCAGGGTGGTTTTATATTTAGATACGTGAATACCTTCAATAAATAGATTAGAGGGGCATCTCAGTGGCTCAGTTGGTTAAGTGTCCCACTCTTGATTTTGGCTCAGGTCATGATCTCATGGTTGTGAGATTGAGCCCCTGCATCTGGCTCTGAATTGACAGCATGGAACCTGCTTGGGATTCTCTCTCCCACTCTCTCTGCCCCTCCCCCACTTGAGCGTGCGCGCTCTCTCTCTCTCTCTCGCTCTCTCTCTCTCAAAGTAAATAAAAATGTTAAAAAAGAAAAATATAACTTATAAAAATAGATTAGAAATCCATGTATTAAGTTTACCCAAAAAGTTAACATTTAGTCTATGCCTTATGACTGTCCCTGTGTGCTATGCTAACAATGTGAATATTTCTATAACTAATATATGTTATCTTAAAATAGAAAATGAAAAATGGAAGCTTTTTCTATGATATATATTTATCAGCATGAAGTTTTTACTCATTTAGTACCCATTTGATAAGTATTGATTTTAGTGATTGTATTTTGTCCCTTAAAGTTCTCAGTTATAATCTCCCAAATATTAAATAAATCCACTCTTGTTATTTTAAAGCAAATCAAATAAAATTCTTTGGGATAAATTGCATAAGTGAACTTTTGTGGTGATTTATTTCAATAGGAATAGAAAAGATTATTACTATGCAGATAAGGTGGCAACACAAGTCCAATGAGAAATAAAGTCTGTAGACATTGAATGCAGTAAGCTAGTTGTCTTCCTTCTTCAAGGGGTTTCCAAAATGTTATTACAAAGTTCTTATTTTCAGCAAATCACACCATAGATGAAAATTCTTTGAAATGAATAGACTGTTAAAGCCCTGGAAACCGTATATTGGAATTTTTGACAGGAAAATAAAACCAGTAAGTTATTTATTTGTAGGCTTTTCTATGCATATATTGTATAGAGAAATGGGAATATCCTTTCTGATTAGAAAAGTTTTAACAATAGGAAAGCAGAACAAATTATTTCCTGTAATAATGGAAAACTTGTTTTTGTTACACATATGTCCTGTGCAGAAAGAATGCTTTTTAGCGAATTTCAAATATATTTGGATGAACATTTGACTTCCTTATGTCTAAATGGTGCTTTAAATTTTTTTAAATTGGTTTTATCTTTTAATTTTTGCCATGCCTATTGTGTAAGGCAGACAATATTATAACTACATTTTTTAGCTCATCAAAAGTCTTTAAAATATTCAGGCTCACAATTTTAATATCATTATATCCAGAATCATGTGTTAGACAGTAATTCCTTCTGGAAAGCCTGAAGCCTCAGGTATTTCTCTTACTTTAAAGACATTCATTCCAAGCTATTATTTTACAACATTTTAATTTATTTCATCGTCTAAAAATGTGTACTATTAACAACTGATTTGGTGTATAAAATTCTTCTCAGCATACCAAATTATGATTTTGCAACTTCTTTTAGCATAATACATTTCAGTGGACATAAAAGCATCAGTAATTTAATATTTAAAATTCTCCTCAATTCAAGTGAACTATGTATTTTGGATCTATTAAAATGATAAACATATTCTCAACTTTCTACTTATAAGCACAAAGATTTCTTTAAAAAACTCATAATTTTCTTCTTCTCGAGGCTTTATTTTCTCTTAACTAATTATCACCAATTAAAATCTCTATAGCAGTGTAGAATTTGTGACCTGTAGAAGCAGGTCAGTAATGAGTGGAAGCCATCTTGGTGGTCCAGGCAAAAGATGATGATCACTTAGATTTGGATGTTAGAAAAGGAAAAAAAGAGAAGTGGACATCATCTGTCACCATATGGTGTTATTATAATATTATTGACTCTATTCCCTATGCTGCACTTTTCATCTCTGTGACTTATTTATGTTATAACTGGAAGTTGGTACCTCTTCATCCCCTTTATTTATTTTGCTCATCCTCCACCCACTTCCCCTCTGAGCACTGAGTAATGCCCAGAATTGTCAAATCAGTATTATACACCTGAAACTAATACAATGTTATCATTGTATGTGAATTATACTTCAAGAAAAGGGAGAGGTGGGCAGATTTGAGATGTATTTTGTCACATGATGATGGATTGGAAATGAAGGGGGAAGAAGAAATTGTTAAAAGAAAAACTTTCCAAAACTATAGAATGCAGTTAAAAAGTGTTTTCTTCTGAAAATCACATGATGATCTCTTTAGGGAGGTGATTACTGCATAATAGAAGCACAATAAATATAATTTTATAAATTAATCTCTGAAAGGAATCTTTAAGAACTGCTATAAATGGCTGTTAATTCCTGGAATATTAATTTTAATGGCCATATTTTTTTCTGCAGTTTCAAATGTGCTTTTATGTGTTTTTCTAGAGGCACACATTTGTTTATTTGTATGTGGGTATGTATGTCCCAGTAATGATTCCACTAAATGAGACGACTATGCATACCATGGCTTTACTTATTTCTTTTATTTAAATTAAATAATTTCTTACTATGTTTAAATATAAGTAACAAAATTTATCATTTTAACCATTTTTAAGTATACAGTTTTGTGGCATTAACTAAATGCATGTTGTTGTGCAACAGCTTCACTCGTATCATAAAATAATGTTTGGTTTGTTTATTGGCCAGGATTTATTATTTCATTGTAATGAAACTCTTTTTACTGTTATTCTAATAATCCTTTTAGAAAATGCTGTAAATCTGTACTTATTGTATAATGAAATCCTTTAGCAAACTATTTTAAAGCTTTTTCTTTAGGTTTATTTATTTTGAGGGAGGGAAGGGGCAGGGAGAGAGGGAGACAGAGAATCTCAAGCAGACTCCATGCTGTCAGTGTGAAGCCCAATGTGGGGCTCAAGCCCAATGTGGGACTTGAACGCATGAACTGTGAAGTCATGACCTGAGCTGATATCAAGAGATGCTTAACTGACTGACCCCCCAGACGCCCCATGCAAAGTATTTTAAACTTAAAATCCTGGTGTACTAAGTTTGCTGATTTTTTTTTCCATTTTTTTTTTTTTCTTTCCATTTCAGTTTGGGAAGTTTTCGTTGACTGATAGTTCACTTTTCTTTGGCTCTGTCAAGTCTGCTCATGAGCCCGTCAAAGGCACCCTTCATTTTTGTTACTGTGTTTTTTTGTTTTTTGTGTGGTTTTTTTTAATTTCCAGCACTTCCTTTTGATTAGTTCTTAGAGTTTCCATGTCTCTGCTTAGATTTCCTATCTGTTCTCGAATGGTGTATACTTTGTCCATTAGAGCCCTTAACTTCTTCCCTTAACTTCTTCATCATAGTTATTTTAAATATCCTTTCACCAACTGTGTTATATCTGGTTTTGGTGCTGATGTTTGCTTTGTCTCTGCAAACTATGTTTTATATGGTTTTTGACATGCACTTCAACTTTGACTTAAAGCCATATATTTTGTCCTGGGTCACAAGAATTGAGGTAAATAATTGTTTAGTGTGAGAATTTAAGTTAATATGTTAAATTGGGCTGCGTTTAATGTTTGCTGTAGCTTCAGGTGCCATGAGCTTCTAGTATTCTTGTTTTTATGTCCTCAGTTTTCTTTGGTCTTCCCTAAGAGCTCCTCAGACAGATTCTGGGTCTTTCATTTCTTTCCACTATGATCCACAGTTATTATACTGGAGCCCTATGGCTTTTGTGGTAAAGTGTGGAGGAGGGAAAACAGTCTATAATCTTAGATTAAACCTCTTTTTTTAGTAGGCATGTGTCCCTGGACTGTGACATTCACAACTGTTTCTTGGTGAAAGAGGAAAGCTGAGGGGTGAGGGAAGGGACTGGAGTTGGGCAAATGCCCTTCTTCCTTCCAAGTGGGAACAGAGCTCAGGTGAAGCTTTCTATTCCTGGAGAGTCAAACGTTTGTAATAGAGAACCCTCTGGGCTGATTTCATAGTCTTTACTCTTCCCTTCCTTCTTCTCACTGTGAGATCTGGTGGATTAGGGTTTCTGGAGGTAAAATCCAGTAAACTGCAGAAGCTCCTAGGAATTTCTGTCTCTTGTGCTAGTCCACATACAGCCTCCAGCAGTTTTTCAAAATTGTTATTCGAGTGTACCATTTAAGTGTTATGGCTTCAGCGGCTTCCTTTTCAGGTAACAGATCTTAGCTGTGACTCTGGGTTGGACTGTCTCTCCGGATTTTATGGTGAAAATTTGCTTTGTGACCTCACTTCTCTGATGGGTCCAAGAAAAATCACTGAGTTTCAATTTCTTCAGCTTTTTCTTTTAAGATAGATGTGATAAGCTCTTTACATGTTGGAGCTCTTGGGTGACCTTTTAAACTATTAACTAGTCGAGTGGGATGCAGCAAACCTAACGAAAACTATTAAGCAACAGAACATGTACATTAACCCGGCCATCCAATTCAAAGTAGAGAAGACAATGTTAATTATTCAAGCAACGCCTTCTGTTACCAAAAATAAATACATCACCGACCCCTGTAAACCTTTGAGGGAAAGCATTCAAAATTATGGTATGTGACACACATGCAAAGGATGGTTCTTCAGTTTGAGTGAGATCAGTGGTCTTGGCCCCTCAACATTTTTCATGTAATGTCAATTTTAACACATCTTTGGCTGATTTTCACAGTGACTGAATCTGTTCTCAGTCAAGGGAAACTCATCAGCCTCTAGGCCTTCTTTATAAGATTACTTCAGACTGACTGTTAGCCAGTCCTTCAACCCACCTGAGATAATACATTGCAGTACATTCTCTCAGGCAGTGCATGTTTATTCATCCACTCCTTTTACTATTTTAAGTTCCACCCTAGGATCTGTTTCAGTCTCCTAAAGGCCACAACTTTTGCCTTAGACAGAGTTAGCTTTGTCCTTCTAACACACAGTCGATGCATAATGGTGCCTTGGGCTTTCTTCAAAGGCTGTCTCAAAAATCCATCATGTAAAATCTGATTCTGCATTTATTATAAATGTACACCAAGAGCAGCCCATGCGTAGATTCATGTACACGAACACACATACACATTAGTAGTTAACTGTTCACTAGCTCTGTCCATTGTTTTCCATAGTGTTTTATTTTTCCTCCTCTCAATTAATAGTTTTTAATCTTTTCTAAAACATCGGTTGAAATAACTTCTTGCTACAGATATTGGGGAGTTCAGGTGGGCTTGAAAGTCCACCTAGAGGTCACCCCTCTGGCAATGAGGCTGAGAAATGAGAAGCCCCCTTAATTGAGCCTGCCAGACCACCTGTTACACTTGGATAATTCAGAAACAGCTTTTTGCATTAATTCATACCAGGCATGAATCTGATCCTAAATGAGGCATGTTATAAAGCATTTGGATTAGAAATAATGCCATTAAAACCATATGTCTGCATTTTTAAATGTACTTTCAGAAGACGTAGCACCATTCCAAATTTTCCACCACAGTTTATATTTTACCTATAATGCTTTCTGTATGGCCCTAGGTAAAGGAAAGGGCTGTGAAGAAACCGTTGCCAGGAAGTTACAAACTATAACCTTGAAGCACCCTGAATCTAAGGCTTCTCCTGTCCCACTGGTACACCTGTTTCAAGGCAGAGAATGGTCTTCCTTCACCCAAAATTAGAGAAAATGAGCAGGACAATTGTTCGGGTTTCACCTTCGTTCTTGTGCATGCCCAGTGCCCTTCTTGACACACTCTCCTGGAGTCTTGAGAAGATGGCTAGCTGGCTCTTCTGTGATATGTCAAATGTTCTTCAAACTTGAGTATAGTCTTTATAACCCTGTAACCTAACCTGTGTGCATGTTTGACTTTTTCAGTGCCCTCAGTGGCATGAGAGAGTAATGAGATTGACTCTATAATGAGTTATTTCTGCGTTCCTCAGAGGTCTGGTTTTAAGCCCAACACATAATTTGTATTTGGTGGGATTACTCAATGGGTAATTGAACAGTTGAATGACCCATATCTATGTCACTTTTCAGCTTTCCTTAAGGAACAGTATTTAGTAAGGATAAAGGGTATAAACGTTGTTATGTATGGGGTGCAGAGTAACTTGGCCGTGCTGACAACTGCAGGAAGGTTCACTAAATAAACAAGGTGAATAGGTTCAGTGCCTGCCTGCCTTCCATCAAAGACCTTGCTTTTTAAGAAAGCAATAGCAGAGCCCTCTCCCTGTATTTCTTTAATCTCCATAATGTCTTCATCTTCTGCCTTAGTCACCTAAATGGAGAGTCTTTCCTCCCCTAATACCTTCCAGGACATGGTCTTCCACCTCCATTATGAGTGGAATGTGGGGCAGACTGGAAGGCACAGCTGATTTTCTCTGTATCTCGGTATGGTATCTGTTGGCAAGAAAACAAGAGTTACACATTTAAGTAGGTTAATTGTATGTGATGAACTCTTAAGATTCATAGTTTAATATCACAGCGTAATGTATGTTGTGATATGAGTCTATGGTATGGGAACTACTTGGTGAAGGGCATGCTAGATTTTTAAAAGAGGGCTGGTCTGATTTTTTTTAAATGGCTTAATTGATAATAATAGATATATATTTTTACAGGGAAATATACTCAGTATTCCTTAGACTAGTGATTTTCAATTCAGTTTGTGTATCAGAATTGCTTGTGGAGCTTTCATTTAATACAGATAGATGCCTGGGCACAACCCTCGTTTCTTATTCATTTGGTCTGGAGAAAAGTTAGGCACTTTTTTAAATGTTGTTCTTGATATAGAGTTGAATACCACTGACCCAGAGCTACCAAGAAGTTCATAATCATTCCAAGGAAAACAATTTCTAATCTTTTCAGTCCTTTATTTTAAATACATAGGTAGTAATTTTGCCATAAGTGGCAAAATCCAAAGGAGATGTGTTTTGTATGTGCGGGCCTTCTTAATACAAATTAAGTTGGAGGCATATAAATTGCTGCCTGTCTGAGTTTTGAGGTATTTGGAAAGATGTTCCTTTTCTAAGAAAACTAACCAACTGACACCAGCCAGTGTGTGGTGTGTTTGAGAAAGCCAAAAGGCTTTTTCTCCTTTGACGACATGGTTTACAATATACAGTTAACTCTGGGAGAAGTATTTATGTTTAATTAAATCCCAAGGTGAAAGGTTAACTGTGAGGCTCTTTTTTTCTAAAAGAGGGGTTTGGTAGAAGGGAATCATAGATCATTCACAGATGCTAAGCTCCTGAGAAACTAGTAAAGGGTACTCTGGCAAGAAAGACAGGTGCAAAAAGGATGGATATTTTGCAATGCTTAACAAGTCTGTCCGGTGAAGCAGAAAGTGTTAAACTTGGAAACAAGGGAAAAAATAAAATCATAGTCACAGCGAATTGGTGACACGGTGTCAAGAATTAGGTCATTATTAATATATAAGCATTAATGGGATGCTAATTTTCATAGTAAAGACCAAAAGGTGAGTTTCAAGAAAATAGGGCTATTACTCATACATGAATAGTCACATTTACATGTTGTCAGAGAGTATTTGTACCTGTTTGTATTGCTAATATAAGAATTAGAGGGTTAAAAAGCATCCTCCTTATGAATGTCTTCTTTTTATCAGATATAAGTACTTAACTATATTGTGTTTGCTTCTAATCTATTTTGCTTATCTCCATATCTATTCTTTCACCAGTAAAATATTTCATGAGCTACAGCACTCAATGAACCTCTGTTATTTATTGTCTACTACAGTTTTAATTTTGCTGTTGCCATTTTAATTTCCTCAAGACTCTTTACTTTGGCTGGCATCCTTTTTAACTATAACTGTCTCTATCCTTTTTTAAAAAAATCCCATTCTTATGCTTCTTTATGACTTATATCTCATTCTTATACACCATATTAACCCAGTAATAATACCAAACATTCTCCTAAAATATTTTTCTGGTTTTCTTTAAGAAATTACTTTAGAAGTATAATTTTTCTGCAAGTCCTAAATGATATCTTCATGAGCTAAAGTATTGTTTAATAGTTTACAAAAAAAAAAAGCATCCTCCTTATGGATATTTGGTTTTCCTCCCAAGATTCTTTCTGTCGCCAGATCTCCCAAAGTTTGTGCTGCTCTCTAAATCTCAGTTTTGTAGTTAATGCAGTTGGAAAAGCAAATGGAAGGGCTTTGATTATTGGGGGTATCATGGATGAGGTATTTGGTACTGTTGGGAAGGTAGAACATGACAGACAGGACATGACCATCACATCAGTTACAGTGTGCCGTCTGTTGAGTGAAATGATGAATCAGTCAGGATGGGCCAGATCACAATGTCTAAGTGAATGATCTTACTTTTTTAAAGTTACTGTTATTTAAGTCTTTGCCAAACTTAAGAAACATGACATCATGGTGAACGTTTATAGAAATATAGAACTATTTATGAAACCCAAAATAGAGATGCAGAGACAGAAGTACAACAGATACAGACAGATAATAAATTTTATGTGATTATTTAATAATCCCACGTACAGTTTTTTATTACAATTCTTCTTTCTAAATAAGAACCTGCATAGACCCTTATATTTGGGTACCCAGTTTCTTTCAATTTTAAATAATTTAATTCTGGTCTCCCTCAAATTTCAGTAACAGAGCTAAATCAAAGCTGTTATTCAGAGCTGGTTTGAAAAAATTCTATGTTAATAAAGAGTTCTTCAGAGATTATATACCTAGTTTTCCAGAAATAACGTGTGTCTTCTTAGTAATCTACAAGTCATATTTTAGGCAGCAGCTGTTAAGAAGTTTAAGACCATCATCTCCATTTTTCCAGGTCGTAAAGTTCCAGTACCAGTAACTACGGTTAGCATACCCATCACACAATGTTATTTTTCAAATATAACTCAAATGGAGATTAATGATTAAATGGTGACTCTTGAGAATTCCTCTTAAATGAAAGTTATTTTTATGAGATCTCTGAGCAGGAAGAAGTAAAACTTCAGGTCCAAGCTCTTGGCTATTTGTTTGTTGTCATCACTTTTCACATAAGCCTCCACTCCAACCTGGCTACCTTATATAAACTTATTATCAATTTACTTGCCTATAGTGCTGACACTGTTGATGGATTGAAAACAGTGAAACTGGCAATCACATATCTAATCTAGTGTCCTAGGAGAAATAAAGCAAATTTCAAAAAGAAGATGAGATTGAATAGTCCTATACCTCAATTATTACAAATCAACAATCAATTATTTGTCTTGTCTTTTACTTTGGAGTGCGGTTTCTTTACTGCCATTGGCCATTATATTTATTAAATATATGGAAAGATCATGGCTTTCCTTAAATACTTGGTTTTCCTTTAAAAATTAATCTCATCAAGAGTGTGTCCATTTTAAATTGATCTGAGTTAACCTATGAGAACTGTGAGGAAAAGACATTTTCTCTGTTGGGCACAGCAGGAAAATCAGTGTCCTAGAACTTACTGATGGCACCTTCAAAGGTGACTCAGCTGACCAGGAAGTGTTGATTTCCACTTGGTGATTTTAAGAGTATGTGACAATGAAAGGAGATTTCAAGACCCAGGGGGCAGTGGAAGTAGCAAATAAGGACACTGATTGCAAAAGCTTACTAGATTGAGTAGAAGAAATATGCACTGCTGTCAGAAAGTTGAAATGTGTAATAGGCACACTGTCTTCTCTGGCTCTGGTAATAGTAACAGCAACAACAAAAATAGTAAGATGCTGTGCCAGGACTCAGAACCTGGCTCAAGGAGGGCTAGAAAAAAAATTTTTTTAATGAAAAGTACAAATCAAGGCTTTGGCTTTAGAGTCAAATGAATGAGTAATGTAGGCCCCATCATTTATGAACTTAACAGTGGGGAAAGCCAGGGCAGAGTTAACCTTACCACCTTATGTATTAAATGAGACGTTTTGATATCTTTCCAGCTACAGGGAGCAGAGCCACAATTGGGTTGCTGGTGGTTGGCTTTAAAGCCCCATGGGAATCTGAGGGTGACAGGCAATCATGCTAACAGCTTCCTGGTGAGACTGGGTGGAAAGTGGCGTGGGCGCCACGTATAGTACAGCTGGAGCTCTTGCGTCATCTCCTCTCAGAGGGTGATATCCCCTGACTTTTATGGTTCCAGTAAATGCAACACGCTTGCTTTCTCTCTACTGCTGTTGCCACTGCTGACTAAATTTCATCTTCTTTCCTCTCTACCTTACTCCTTGCTCTTGCTCGTGGCTTCAGCTTCCTGAACAGTTATAGCGTCCCTTTCCTGCCATTCTGTTATTTGTTGACCCTTGTCTTCATCCCATTGTCAGGCTGTCCAAGAGAGGATTTCTAGGGTCAACTAATAACTATTCAGGACAGGGTGTCCCTTTTGGGCTGGGCTCTTATGCCATCCCTGGTGTGGCTGCCTTTGGCAAATGTTTGTCCTGAGTCCATCACAGCAGTCGCACTTTGGCTGAGAAACATTCATTTGTTCATTCAGTGTACATTAATTAAACTCCTCTTTTGTGCCATGTAGAGCACAAGATGCTGGGGTCACACCAGTGAGCAAATAAGAACCATGAATTATGAATTTTAGCTTTTAATAAGAGAACAACAATGAAACAAACTTAAGTAAAACAAATGTACATACGAAAGAACATAGATTTGAAAGAAGCCTCTCAGAACGAGGCTGTTGCCATGACAATCTTGATGAGACTCTTCTGGAGACAACTTGTACTCCAACAGTGCCTTGTTTGACCTGCTCCAGTAATTTTGGTTAAGATGATTCGCACATGAGTGATATGGAATTTGAATGAGAGAAACTGAAAGCAGAAAGTGAAAAACATATCTAACCCATATATTTTCCTGATGATAACTTCAAACAAATGAGTGGTAGTTAAATGCCATTAGGAATCAGGTAAATGTGACAGAGGTAGCTTCAGATGACATGTTATTTTCTAGTTTACTAAATAGTTTGAGTGACATTACTCAGGTGTTGAGGACCTTGAGAAACAAATATTTTGACCATCATATCAGAAGGTCTTTCCACAAGGTGGCACTCATAATCTCATTTGTTTTTAAATTCTTTTTTATTAAAACAGTGTTTTATTATTTTTTTTTACAAAATTGAAGAAAATATAAAACAGTAACATGTTTGAAAATGCAGGTAGCTTATTTCCTTTTACTTTTGATTGACTTACTTATTTCTGGTGGTTGTAATGTATCTCCTCAGAGAAATGAAGAGATAATACTGGATTTGAGGACTCCATGAGGATCTATAAGCCCTGCTCCCTGATTTAATATACATTAGAAAATGGTATCCCTGGATTCTTATACTAACCCAGATTTGCAATATATCAGGTTACCAAAATTTTGATATTCTGATGACTTTGTTTATAAATATGTTCTACAAGTCCTATTTCCCTTTAATACTTGGGAATACAATGAGACCATATTTTCTGCTAAACAGCTTTTTAATTTGGATGTATTTTTAAAGATGTAATACATTTATACAAACTTTTGAAATGGGAGCTTTTCAGATTAAATTCCTACTTTCCCATTTCATCTTTTATTTAGTCACTTCCAAATCTAGATACCCTCTGGAATAACAACCAACTAAACAGACTCACAGAATTGGGAGGAGACTCTAGAGAGTACTTGGTTCAAGATGTTGCTACTTCTGCTTGTTTTCTGCATTTTCCTTATTCCAAAGACTAAGTGGAAGAAAAATCAAAATCTTCTCTTTGGAAGGTTTTGCGTGTGAGAGAGGAAGAACAAGGAATAGAGGGGAACATAAAAGCAGGAGAGGAATGGACATGAAATTATAAATGTGTGTATTGATTGCCGTTAGAACAGTGGGGCAGCCTCAAGCATTACTTCACAAAACTATCTTCACCAAAAAGTCAATGTCATCCTTATTGTTCCATAGCAATGATAGATAAAATATAAAAATAGATAAAAGACATATCACAACAAAGTAAACATTTCCAGACCAAATACAAAGCAGAAACAAAATGTGCACAGTGTGGCAGACAGATCTGAGGGCATAGCAGGCTGGGATCAAGGTCTGGAAGTAGGAAGACATATTCTGAAATTTATATCCTGTGGGTGTACACACCAAACATTGTCCTTTATGAGGGCTGTAACTAGAACTGGGCTTGCTGTACAAACTAGTGACGAAGGTGGAGACTGAAGAGAGCTTCTATTGCTAGGCTCTAACTTTTAAGAGGTTGTATCTCGGTAAGCTACTGTATTAGGTTTCATTTGTTGCTGTAATATATTATCACAACTAAGTGATTTAAAACAATACAGATATATTATCTCATAGTTGTATAGGTCACAAGCCCAACATGCTGTCTCTCTGGGCTAAATCAAGGTACAGGCAGGCCTGCAACTCTTCTGGAGGTATGAGGAGACAATCTTTCCTTGCCTTTTCCAGCTTCTAGAAACCACCTGCAATTCTTGATTCATGGCCCCTGCTTCAAAGCAGCCATGCAGTATCATCACATCTCCTTCGCTGAATCTGCCACCTTTGCCACACTGCCTTGTCTCCTTTGTTACCCTGATCCTTCTTTCTTCATTTATTGAAAGAGCAGTGACTGCAGCATGACTAAATAAAAATATTTGATTGTATTCCTTAAAATAATTACTTCAATTTATCAAAAATGACAAATTAAAAATTTAAAAAGAAAACAGACAGTCTTTAACTTATTGTTAACTGTCAGTGGTTATCTGCTCTGATATAAGCTTATGCAAGGAGAAGTGTTCTAGTTACTCATATTAGCATCGATGCTTCTGTTGTTAAATAGATTAACCCAGTGTTAAATGAGGAGTTGGTTACATATATTGGTATTAAGATGGCTTTATTGCCGAGCTTGAACTCTTTCTTAATTGATGGCTACTTTTAGGTCAACTATGGTTGTATTTATGTTTACTCTCTAAACAAGATTGTATCCTTTTTCTAAAACGCTGTACCTCTTTAGATTATATTTTAAATTTACATTAGAAGTTTTAGGTTTTTTAGGTAAGTTTAAAATTGACCTGAGATTCCGTTCTGTCACCAGACTTGTTAGGCTTTTCACCTCTACTTACAAACCAATGCAAGGTATAAAATTACTCCAGATGAACTGAACATACTGGGTAAAAGTCACTAAAATAAGTATATTTATGACTGTCAAAGAGATAAAGAGATAGCAGTTACCCAAAAAAAACAATTACTAAGTAATTATAATTTCTAACAGTTTACAAAAGAAGGTCTTAAAGTAACCAAAAGAACAAAACTAGTGGACATATAAAATAAATTTCATTATTGGAGAAGATTTTTGTAATATATATAACAAAGGATCACTATTCCAAATATGCATATATCTCCTACTTAACAAGAAACAACCCAGTTAACAAATAGTGAAAATATTTAAGCAGATAATCAAAGAAGTCAATAAACACACAGAGAGTTTTCATCTTCATTAGTAATCAGGAAAATTCCAATTAAACAACATATATGTACTACTTTCTACTGGTCATATTGGTAACGTTTTAAATACTGTTTAACACTTGTAAGGTTGATGAAATGGCTCCACCTATGCAAATTGATTAAATAAATCTAAAACCTTATCACCCAGAAATTTGACTTTTGGTATTTACCCTGGAGAAATACTCATACACATGTATTAAAGACATGCACAAGAATATTGTTTATTTTCAGTGCTGTTTATAATAGAGAAACATTGACTCCAAAAGTAGTCAGACAAAAGCTATCAAAAGGGGATAAATAAACTATGCCAAAGCATATTATGAAAAAGTATACTGAAATTAAATAAAATGCATTAACTATATTTATATGTTTCAATATGTGGGGGAATTTCAAAAATGTTAGTGACTAATATATGATTGGCATAATAGAAAATATTTATGTATATTAACACATAGGGTCATCTGTGGTAGAGCAAGCTACTTTTGATCTCGGGGTTATAAGTTCAAGGTCCATGTTGGGTGTGGAGATTATTTTTAAAAAACAACATAAAATAACACTAGAGAATTTGCATGGCTACTTATTAATAGTATTTACCTTAGTATAATAGAGGAGTGATTCAATGGTGGAGGTGGTGATTTAAGAGGACTTTAGCTTTACAAGTGATGTTTCTAATTATTTTTGTTAAAAAAATACCTATATTCATATTTTCAGTAGTTTGTAAAGTATGTACAGAGGGACAAAGGTGTTCAAGAGTAAACTAAATCACAAAAAGTGGTAAATTCTGGAGCTTGCACTGTAGATACATGTTATTTTTATTTATTTTCTGTGCTTTTCAAATTTATAAATATTTTTCAAGATAAATTTATCAGAAAAAAAATATTTTAAGAATGCTCAACAGATGAACTTTAGAAAGCACCGAGCATATATGAAAATTAACAGAGGAATTAATATCAAAAGCAGAATAAAAGGACAAAGAAATTCCAAAAAGACATATAAACGAATAATTAGGAGACCAGAAGCAATAGCTTGCAGAGTTCCAACATCATTCATCTCTTAGGAAATGAATAAAGAAAATGTCCAAGAATCAATATTTGAAGTGATGATGTCAGAGAATTTTCAAGAAGTGGAAATGAGTCCACTGATTAAAAGTGCACATTGAATGTCCAATAAGACAATAGAAATAAATCCACTCCTAGACATGCTGGTCAATGAGAACAGCTGAGCTACCAGAAACAAAAGTTAGAATACCTAGCAGAAACAAAAGGAAAGACAGTTGGGATGACAGCAAGCTTCTCATCTACAGGCTAGATGCCAAAAAACAATAGATTTCATAAAAGTAGGAAGATAAAAATCAATCAACCTCAAATTCTATGCCTAGCTAAACTATTGCTAAGAAGGTAAAATAAAGATATTTTCTGACACCGAAGGACTTTGGCACTGAATTTTCTGCCTGTAAAATCACAGAAGAGCTGGGAGGCTTCTGAAGCAAGAAATAAAAAGAAGGCAAGTGGCCAGAATGAATTCAAGTAACAATGCATTTTTTTCCTTTCTTTTCTCTCAAAAAAAGATAAAGCTTCTGCTTAGCAGTCAATCAAATTTTCATTATTTTTCCTTTGGAAAACAAGGGAAGTAAAGAAAAACTTCCTATTCTGCTTCTAAAAGTTTATTTTTGATAAAACTCTGTGAAAAGTGAAGAGTAAGTCGAATATTTGATGAATTGGTGCATTTCATGGCACTACAGGCTAATCGGCAGTCTTTGACCCTAATGCAGACCGCCGTAGAAAACAGTGTGAAAATGACATGTAGCTTTTCTTTTATAACCAGAAAGTAAGAGCTGGACGTTTAGATAAGTATACAGCTGTTCTCTTTGTACACGCATTACCAAGATTGCCTTTTATTTGAAGTTTTGTTTGGCAAACATCTCCCATGTTTTGATGATGGGAGACTTGTGGAGGTTTTCAAAGGACTTGGGGGAAAGTAGTGCACAGAATGTGACAAGTGGCCACACTGACACTTGTCATTATTTTATACAAATGCATAGTGAAGAGGAATGGAATCCACCCCTAATTCCATGGTGATCTACTTCAGATCATTAAAGGAACTATAGTACAGGGTACGTGATAAGCACTAAGTGATTGTATATTGTACTAATAATAATTACCTTGCCCTTCTGATGTATTAAGCTTATTTTAAAGATCAAGAATAATGGATTATCTATTCAATTCTTTACCTAGTAGACCATGCAGGTGAATATAAGTATATGAAATGGAATAAAACACAGCCATGCATAGATCAGTGATGTTAAAATGTCATGAACCAAGAATTACGAATATACCAATTGTGTACTCAGGAGCTTCTTGAGGAACAAATAATGGATTTTATGTTCCTTTAAACACTATAAAGTTCTAGATAAATGTAAGCTAATTTATTGTTATTTCAGCAGCATTAAAGTGGCGATTTTCTAAGTAAACTCTCCATGCTGTTTCAAACTAAATTATGAAAATCAAGTGAACTTTCATTGGGCCCACGTATTTTGAACCATGGAATATATATAATGTGGAATGGGTTATTAAGACAGCATTTAGGACTAGGCCTCACTAATATTTTCTACTGGGATGATTTCATAGGTTTGAAAAGAGAAAAATAGGAGTTGCTATAACTAAAAATGATAAAATAAAGACCATCAGTTTTCTGGCCCTTCAGGAATAAGATTTCAATTTTACAAAGAAAGAAAAAAAAGAGGGAAGTCCTAAACAGAGTATGTATTCAGACCTATATCACTTTTAAAATAGAGATATGGTAATCCTTGGGAATGTCCGTGGAGACAATTTGCACCTGACTTTGAGAAGCTATACACCATAGATTTTGTTGTCACTGAGCCTTGACAGCCACTGTAAACCTCTTCTGATGCAATGTGTGTCTTCCCTTCTTTTTCAGAACCAAAAATAATTGTTTAGGGGTACCTGGGTGGCTCATTTGCTTAAGCATCTGACTCTTGATTTTGGCTCAGGTCATGATCTCACGGTTCCATGAATTTGAGCCCTGCATCTGGCTCTGCACTAACAGCATGGACCCTGCTTGGGACTCTGTCCCTCTCTCTCTGCCTCTCTCCTGCTCATACACATGCATTCTCTCTGTCTCTCAAAATGGATAAATAAACTTAAAAAAATAATTGTTTACTAGATAATATAGAAATATGCCTTATTCCTCTGTGTTTTAGTAGTTAAATACCTTTTATTTTTCTAGGTATGTGAGCCCAACCATTGAAGCTTTCTTCATTATGGGCTTTGGGAGGGAGCCATGAAAATGATACGTGATATCTTATAATGATATAAAGGTTCTGACCACAGTTCGATTGAAAAAAATGTAACTGAGTTGTTTTTCTCTTATTTGTAGCCTATTCCACTCATATACCTCTTTTAAATAAGATCGTGACTCCAATCTCAGAACATCTGAGGAACATGCCCAAGGCCTCAGGGATGTATTAACATCAAGGCTCGTTTTCAGGTTGTAAGCAAGAACGCCTTACATTTTGAGCACAGTCATAGAAAGTTCAAAATGGAAAAAAATAATTTATAAAGTCAAAGCCTAACTCTCCTCACTTTATCATATTACCTCAATACTACACTGCTAGGTCAGTGTGAAGATGTGGGACAATTAATTTTCTTGTTATTTTGTCCTGACCATAAATACAGTACAAGTCCATCATGACAGATGCCATCTTTTTCTGTTTTGTATTTAATAATTAGAAAGCAGATTGTCTAAAGAGAAAATCCACACTTATCCTGCAACAACTTACAGTCATGTTAAAATATCTATGAGTATAGGATAAATGAAAATATGTTATACTTTGAAAATTAACATTTGCCAAATTCACAGAGTACCTAGAAATTATCAAACCTATCTGGGCTAGAAATATGACCACAAAGCACAGGTATCTAATTTAGAACCTGTTCTTATGATAAACCTTTGTGCGTTACTATAGATATGTGAGAACCTTAAATTAATGTTTTAGGATGATCCATTATATGGAAATGTGTGAAGGCATTTTCAGTCTTTAGTGAGGACATAACATTGTCACTATCCTATCGAACAATGGAATGGCTATAATCTGCCCCATCAGATAGATGTATTCTTGATAAGATATAATTTACATTGGATCTTCCAAAAGGATAGCGGTTATCTTGAACTGTGAGATTGATGTTTTAGAAAGATTCCATAGACACATAATAGGAAAATTCATTATCAAATGGATTTTTGTCCAAAAATAGCTAAGTATTGTGTGTACATATACATATGCTCATGTTTCTTAATTCCAAGTTTGCTTCTAAAACAGCAGTAAGTAATCTAAATGATAAACAAAACAAAAATATTTCCAGTGCATACAAAAACTAATTTTTTAGTATCAGTGAACATTAGATGCTTTTTTAGAAAAACATCTGAAGGTGAGAAGATAACAACCGAACTTCACTCAGCTCTGCTCTTACTTATTCTACTGATGACTTAAGCATGTTTTCTCTGCCCAGACATTACTACTTAAGCATAAAGGGTTTTTGAGAATTTGGACACAAGTTGTTATGACTTGGTAACCTTAGCTGGTTTCCTTCATCCTAGCTCTCAGTTACAAAGAGGACATTAATGAGTATGAAACTATCTAAAATTTCTGCTTTATTTACTAAATACTGGACTGATTTAATACTAAGTCTGCCTAAGATCAGAGCCATGGACAAAAAAGATAGATGAGTATCACATAGTACCAGAAGGGGATTTCATTCCTGAGCCACTTAAGCCTCTCCTGACAAATACTGAGTTGTACTACATTGTACTGAAACATTTGCCCAAACACAGTTAAGAGCTTCTAAAATTTTTAAATTTATTTTTAAGAGAGAGAGAGAGAGAGAGAGAGATCATGTGCGGGCAAGCAGGGGAAGAGCAGAGAGAGAGAGGGAGGGAGAGAATCCCACCCGACTCCACATGGTCAGCACAGAGCCTGAAGCAGGGTTCGATCTCCCAAACTGTGAGATCATGACCCAAGCCAAAATCAGGAGTGGAACGCTTAACCAACTGGCTACCCACGGTCCCCACGAGCTTCTAATCTTATACTTGGATTGCTTTATTGTACTTGTATAAATGAAAGCAGAAGAAAATATATGAAAAAAGATTGTGTATCTCGTTCGTCTTACATCCAAAAGATACATTTTAAACCATTTGTCTAACAATTATTGTTGAATGTGCTGGTCACATTGTAATGTTGGTTTGAAGTCCCTAACAGTTCTAAAATTTGTATGTGAGGACTGTGCTGTAAGGCAGGTATCCCCCAATTATATTGAATTATGTGAGGACTTAGCCCTAATGCCCTTTTACTAAGCCAAGAATCCATCAAAATAACATCAGTTCCTAGTACTTACTATTTATCAATTAACTATCAAGGAAAATATCCTAGTTTACTTCCAGTTAGATTGCTGTTTTCCTTGTTCTTCTCATAGGTGCCTTTCCAATCTCATCTTTCCAATCTCTCCATATTGTCCCTTCTCTTTATTCTCACATATACCCCCCTCCCATATATGGAGTATGTAATGTACAGAAAGGTATAGATAAAACTGCAAGGTAGGCTGTCCCAGTTACATTTCAATAGCTGTTTTGTGGCCCACAAGGTTTCTGGGAGAGGGTAAAGGAAAAAGAAAAGAGTGAAAGTATGGGTATTTCACTGCCAAATGATCTTAGCACTTTTGTCTCTTCTTCCTGTGATGCCACCATCCTCTATAATGCCTGTCTCAGAATTAAGAACCCCTGGAGGGAGGTCTTGGAGTTTAATGATGCCCTTTTTGTTCCCCAGTTTAGGTCAATGAATAATTATTGAGCAACTATGTGCCAACTAGTGTCCTTGATTATAAAATCTGGCAAGGCCTTTTACATCCCCTCGTTGTGATTTCTCTTATAAGTAGAATGAAAAAAAAAAAAAAACTCTCTCAATAATAATTATTTTCTTTGATGTCAAAGATTTTCAGTTCACAACAGGATATTACAGGGTTAAGAATCGGATCATGACCAAGTTTTTTATTTTGTTTTTTGTGTTTCTGATTTTGTTTTATTTTTATTCTTAAAGTAGTCTCAGACCAAGAGTTTTTATTTTTTGTCCAATATGTAGCTTTTCATCTCCAGACTGTTGAAATTTCTTACAGTCCTTAAATTCATGAATGAAAATGGTAATCATTCAACACAAATGTGTAGCTTTTCACCCTAAAACCTGTTCTGTTCTAAGATGTAAAGCATATTTATTGGAAGTTGAAGTCAACAGTGTTTCACATTCTCTTAGACACTCTCCAAAGTCGTCTTCTGATTAATAGAGACCATTGTAATATAAATAACTAATATAGAACAAGTACTTCTGGCCATTATAGTTTAAGTTCACAGTAGGAGAATTGGATTTGCGTGAAGATTGTTGGCATTTTTTTTTAATTTAGAAATTCTTGGGACATTCGCACAATTAAATTGAAACAAACCCTTTTTCAAAAGTACTCATTGTTTAGAGGCACTGCAAGAAAATGCAGTTTCTAGTATTTTTCACATTATATATCAAGCGGATGTTTTGTTCAAAATGCCTTCCATGTTCAAAAGAGTTTAGACAACTGCAGGCAGGCTTAACCTCCATCTTAGAAATTTACAATGCACGTTTGTATATCAAGAGAATCTTAAAGTGATGGATCTTGATTGTCTTTATTTGACTCCTTTTAGAAAATGATAAAAAACTATTTGAAACTTTTTTCATTAGTATTTAGAGAAGACTACTCAGAAGTATTTCATATGGTCTTTAGATATTTAGCAAACGGTAATACATTCCACTTGTATGCATATGCAAATACCTTCTCTTTAGTTACTTGAAATTAGCACATCAAAACACCAAACAAAACAGATGGTCACCAGAGTGGCTCAGTTGGTCAAGCAGTTAAGTGGCTGACTCTTGGTTTTTGGCTCTGGTCATGATCTCAAGGTTTGTGGGATCAGCCCTGCATTGGGCTCTGCACTGACAGTACAGAGCCTACTTGGGATTCTCTCTCTCCCTCTCTCTCTGTCCCTCCTCCCTTATTGTGCTTTCTCAAAATAAATAAATTAATTTTAAAAAAGAAAGGTAGTAGAGGTGTGAATTTAGGGAAAATTTTTAAAGGAAACTGGGAAATACAAATGACTTGCCCAAGTTAACAGTGACAAAGAGGCACAATAATCAGGTGCCTTTGTTACTGTCTTTTCCGACTCCAGTAACTTACGAATGTGGAATTGTTTCTTATTAAGTATATTGCACATATCTGTTTCTTGAAAACTTGTTTTTTTTTTTTTCTTGTGGAGTTGAGACCTCTATTTCATAAGATGAGCAAAAACTCGGGCAAATATCCTGTGGCACCTTCTAGACCACATAGGGACTTGCACTGGGTTTTATGAAAGTTACCTCTTAAAAAAGTAAGTAATTTTTTGTACTTCATCATTCTCCCATCCCTGGCATTTCTCTGTAAAAGTGAGTTGGTATCAGCAATGACCCTTGAGGTAGATTCATGTAAAAAATATCATTTTGGGAATTGTACTTATGATTGTGAGTGTAAGTGTTAACAAAACCTATGTTGCAGGAGAGAGTGACTTATGGCTAACTTTGCTATGCTAGAAACCAGGTAAGATGGTTATGTGTTAACTATTTTACTAGGTAAAAATGCCTCCTAATGAGTAAACTTCATCTAGGCTTGGAAGAACCATAATACATGATCAAAAGTCATAGCTTTTGGCTTACTTGTGTACAGGGACTCTTGCTATGGGGCATGTCCCTTGAAGGACATTGAAAGCTATGCCAGTAGAGTTGTTCCAGGTAGTATTGGTGGCCATGAGGAGTGAGACTTATTCTAATTCAGGGCAGTTACCCAATTGCCTGATGTAGAATGTCTCCTTGAACCTAAAATGTGTCACCTGTGCAGGGGATAGCTCCCAGAGCTGCATGAAGTGTCATTTGCATGAACTTCTGCACGATTCTTTCAGAGGGGACCTCTGTCACCTCACCTGTATGTGCTGAGTAGACTCATGGCAAATGAGAACTCTCATAGTCTTGTAAGTCTGTATGTTTAGTTGAATCTGAGAGGAACCCCTAGAAGGTATTAGAATGATATTTCTCTACTCTCCAAATATGCAGCTTCATTCTTACCCTCTGTGTCATCGTTTATGAAATGCAAAGGAGAGAGACGGGTGTCTCAAAGTGTGGACCTCAGATAACTCTCAACAGAACCACGTGGAGTATAGATTTCCAAGTAATTAAATCAGAATCAAATTCCTATGCAGTTAAATCATGATCTTTGGGGTTGTGGCCCTGTGATCTTCATTTAACTCCTCCTACCTGTAATATTTTGGTACCTAGCTGGACAAGACACTCTTTGCATTATTTTCTAATTCCAGCCCTATACGACCTTGTAATTCTAATGGTTCATTCCTCTCATTCTACATAGCATTTTAGTGCAGTTCTTAAGAAGACCATCAAAGGAGTAAGTAACTAGAAGTTTCAGAAATGCAAACAGACTGGGAAGGGAAATCTTTTTAGTTCATTCAAATTTTGAGGAACCTCTCGACAGTTTGCTGCAATTGTCCACCTTTTTCAAATTCTCTTGGTCCTCTTTGATCCTCATGATTATTAAAACATATAGCTTCTTTATACCATATGATAATTCTTTTCAAACTGTTGATTTGTCTTTTTCAACATGCTATCACTGTTGTCACTGTTGCCTTAATTGCAAGGTAGTGACTCTTGCACAAGAAGGTCAGAGACTATATTAGGTTTTACCAAAGAAGTGAAAATCAATACTTTCATTCTCTTTAGGAGAATTAGTTTCATATATACCAGAGATGAAAGAAAAAGTTCCTTTGTTCTGCTGAAGTTGTCAAGCCTTCCATTAGTCTAGGTTAAGTTTCTGGAGCTTTGAATTTAATTTTGGTTTCTAATATTGATTTATATTTCATAAAGACTTTGTTGGTTACAGAAAAAAAAAGCCTTCAATAAATTCTTCTACTTCTAGGGTCCTGCTTTAGTTCAAAATGAGAAGTGTTTCTCACTGATTTGATTTCCATTTCAAGACTTAAAATTATTAGTCAAAAAGAAAATTACTATGAATTACAAACGATTATTAGACAGTAATGCAGGCCACCCAAAGTTATGCATTTATTATAGGCTCTTGAATTTAAGAAAACTGAATGAGTTTCAGTCTTATTTTCTCTGTTTTATCACAGTGTTCTTGAAAGTTGTTTAAGATTTTATACTCCTGGAGGGCATATGTCTTTGACATCTTTGTATCTTCAATTGCATTTTTTACACTGCAGATACTTTATGCGCATTTCATAAATGAGTGAACAAATAGATGTTATGAGAAAAAATTTAAAAAGACAAATACTGACTTCAAACTGCAGGCTCAAGTAAAAGCAACACTTAGCAGTCCTCCACATAATACTACACCTCCCTCCAAACCGCTAGCTACACACATTCCCTTCTCTCTCTCATACATGCTGTCAGAAGTCCTCAGATTTCTTTCCTCTGTTCCCTAGCTTGGCCAGAATCCCCAAGAGTAGTGACCCATAATCCAAAAGCAAGTATCTCTTTCTCTAACAATCAAACTTCCTACTCCCTCAGTACCCCAATCCAAACTTGCTGTCCTAAGAAGAATGATCTGGGAAATGAAGAGACATCACTGCAAGAATTACTTAGCAAGTTTATCCTCACTTTGGGGATTTTGTATTTTAAAAGATGATGGTAGAAAAATAGAATGATATAAGCTTTAACTCTTTCCCATGGTAGAATTTCAGATGCTGCGGCATAGAAAAAGGCATTTTGGGCCAGGATCATAAAATCATGTCAGGGAGGTGGCCTCCTTTTCTACCCCCAAGTACTATTGGTTCTACTATAACCTGATGTTTATAACCTATATATGGTACTTCTTATAAGTACCATTCCTTAGAAGAGGTAAGAGAGTGGATGGGTGGAGGATGAATAACCTATCATCCCTTTGTACCAGTTATTCTCAACCTTGGCTGTACATTAGAATAATGTGGGAGATGTTAAAAATTTCTGATGTCCAGGCCATACTTTAAATCAATTAAATTGTATTCTCTGGGGGTGGAATGTAGGTACCAGTGTCTTTAAGACTCCCAGAACCGCTGCTCTGCAATGAACAGTGTATGAGGAATGCAGTGTACATCAGATGCCTGTAGAGGACAAATAGTTATCTTAAGAAGCCAAGTAATAAAAATTGGTAAGGGTCGACTGTGAGAACTGAAAACCAAAGATAGTGGCTCATGAGCTCCAGCCAAGTGTTGAAGGGAGGGATGCAGTGACCGAGGGTGGGCTACAGAGACCGATCCCCTGTGGGCAGAGCACTTTTATGCCCTTTACTGTGTGAGCCGGGGTGAGTGACTTCTTTGTGCTTCAGTTTTCTTTTGGTAAAATGAAGATGATAATTATACTGTCTCTTAAGGTTGTTGTGAGGAGTAAATGAAGTTATAAGCATAAAGTACGTAGCCTTATGTTGGGCACATAACAAACACATTCTACACATGTGTCACGTGTGCTGATTATGATGATGAGCTCAGAAATCCCAGTCCAATACATTGTCTTCTTTTCAATAACCAGTTGGTTTCCATTCTTTGGAGAAGAAAGGAAGAACATACAGGAGCTAGGGAGATGGAAATCAAACTTTTCTGAACATGATCTTGGTTTTTTTCAACTGTTTTCCTTATTTTTCTAGGACCTTGTTTCTACTCTCAGCCCCCAAGAACTTCTTGCTGTCTTTGTATCCTGCTTTTTCTTCCTTTTTTAGATTCTTAGACCGTTAGTTTCATGATACTTTCAACAGGTTGGAAATAATGTGCTAACACGAGTGGATGAATTAGTAGCTGTATCAGTTTAGAACTTGCTGTGTAGCAAACTACTTGAGAACAAACAGTAACTATTTTGCAGCTAAACACAACAACTATTTTGTTTTTGCCTCATTATGCTTCAAGTTGGCAATTTGGCCTGTGATCAGCCAGGTGGTTGTTTTGCTGGGCTCACTCATGCATCTATGTCAGCTGTTGGTCATTGGGGCAGTTCTTTATTTTGGGGTTGGCCAGCTGTGGTTATCTAACACTTCAGCCTGGGCGTTTTTACATGATGGTGGCAGTTTCCAGGAGTGGAAGAGTGGAAGCTCTTGAGATCAAGGCTCAGGAACAACACTATACCATTTCTGCCACGGTCTTTTGGTCAGCGGAGATCCCATGGCTAGCCCATATTCAAGGGATATGGAAAAGCCGTCAGCCTTTGATGAGACTTACTGCAAAGGATTGTGGCCATTTTTTGTGATCTTTCCCATTAGCCTGTTGTGACAAAGCCAGTGGGAAGAAAGGAGGTCAGAGTGAGGATGATGGCATGGGGCCTATAAATGGCATATTAGAGATAGGATCTGGCAAATGATTGAACATGCATGGTGAGGTACAGAGGATTTAAGTGAAATCTGAGACCTCAGTTATTATGAGAATTGAACTTTGATTCCTATTTCCTGAAATAGGAAAGCCAGAAGGTGGCAAAAGCACACAGGGTGTTATCTGTGTATTCTCTTATGGCAGACCCTGGACTGTGTTCCCTTTCTGAAATTGCACTTTTTTTTTTCTGTAATGATTTTCTCACAAGGACAGGGCATATTTTAAAACTCATCAGGGACTCAAATGACCAGTTAGATATTCTCTTTCTCAGTTGATTCCTTCGTGAACTTTTAGAATGCTAATAAAACGTATAAATAATATATGTAGTTTGTAGTTCAAAAGGATGTTCCTCTAATCTCAACTCCAAAGCAGGTTATTCAGTTTCAAAACCAAAATATGTAAGTCTGGGCTGAGACCAAAGTCTATACAACATCTTAAGAGAATCTGAGAGAAATTTATGAGAATAAAAAAGATACAGTGGCACTTAGCCATTTTCTTTATTTGTGTATTGAATCTGTATAGAATTCTTCTTCTCCAAAAGTTTATAGACTTTTTTGTTATAGATTCTCTTCATGAATATGATTTTAAATTGCATTGCTATTATATAATCATTTTATATAGGCCACTAGACTATGAAATAAAATCAGACAAAGGTAGGTGTTGTTTTTTTCCTCCCCCAATTTAGTATTCACAATCATTTAATTATAGCAAGATGGTTTCTCTTTTTCCCTTTGTGGTGTTTTGCCCCTCAAGTCTTTCTTTGTGCTTTGATGTACCATAATTCAAGTATTTTTAAAATAGCATATTTTCATGAATAAAAATAATTTCATATTAGCTTAGAAATATCCAATACCAGGTATACCAGCCCTTTTTGATTGACTCCTGTTGTTATTACTTACCATCATTATGTAAAATGTGGTTTTAAATAATTAAAAAAGAAATTACTTTTTCCTCTTTTTTTTCCTCCCTCAAACGTAGGCACATTTTACTAGCCCTGTTTGTATGTATGTATGTATGTATGTATGTATGTATGTATGTATGTGTTTCCACATGAAGAGCTAACTCTGCAGGATGGGATCGTCTGTGTTACTGGCTCAGGCAGAAGAACCATTTATTTTTATTCCCTTATAGCCTTCCCTTCTCTCTTAACTTAGTCACTTCCCCATTACTTCAAACTCTCTGAAAACTCAGTGGCTTCCAACAACAATCCACACTTCTCCTTCAAGCGTCTGTGAATCTGTGGGGATTGGCTAATCTAGACTGGGCACAGCTGCATTTAGACTCGAATAAACAGGTTGGATCTAGGTCAGTGCCATGTGTCTCTTCTTCTTGGACCCATTCTAGGTTTTTGAGCATGATATATTTTAGGCGGATGGCTCCGACATCACAATTTCTCTATTTGCCAGTGTGAACACAGGCAACTGGATGTCTCAATATATAAGATTCGAAGACAAAATACAGCATGCAAGTGTGCCTTATTCCCTTAAACGACAAGCAATCCCATTTTCTCTTACTATTGAATTCTCCACTCTCTTTGTGCATTAGAGCCTTCATCAATTTATGGAATTCACGAATCAGTCATTTCGTCTTAATCTAAGTCTGAAATAACTTCTTATTATGGAAATAAAATATCTTCTCTTTCACTATAGTCCAAAATAGGTTAAATCAGATGGCTTCCCCTGAGCAAGCAGAGCAGGTCTCCGTTATAGCTTTCTGCACATACATTATGTCACATATTCTTTTAGCATTTATATGAGTTCTATACATCACACAGTATGTATCTGCAAATGCAAAACGAGCAAAGACACTGACACACTATACACTTTCAAACTGCTTTATTGTTTTTGCATTTTGCTGATTTAAAAAGCAATCTACAAATATTTTTCATGTAAGTGAGAGATGTGAGCTAGAATTCTAAACTTGTTGACACTAAAAGTAATTTTGGAGATTATGTAATCCAACTCCCACATTCATCAGTTTAAGGAGTACAACTCAGATGTGTCAAGTGGCTTCTTAAAGGTTATATTGTGAGTTAGTGGAAGATCTGGAAATGAAATCCAGCTCTCCTGGCCACTCGATATGCTTTTTTCTGCCTTGCTTCCATACCTCCCAGACTCTTGCTGGGACAAAATGCCAACAGAGTTTGTGTCCTGGACTCTATTATTGTGGAGGCTTGAAAAATGTGTTATAAATCCTAAACTAGCCTTGAAGGCACCTCAGTGCTAAGAGCCTGTCCTTTTGAAACCTTCCCTGAGATCCTGTAGTTGACACTGATGTTTCTTATCTTTGAATTCTTGGAGCACTTATATATTTTGTCATGGGGATAAAGTTCCTAAGGACAGTAAATATATCTCTTGTTCCTTTATACCATGTCACAGAGATTAGGGCAATTCTGGCTATTTAATGCTATTGACTGTCAACTCGCCCAAAAGACAACCCGAATAACCTGTTGATTGAGCAAAGCTAATTTTATTAGATCTACTGTAGTAAAGGAAGAACACGATCTGGATGGAGTCTTGGTAGTGTATCAAAAGGGGATGTTTTAGGGATTTTGAGCACAGACTGGATAATTTTATGGTGGGTCTTGCAAAATGGGGAGATGTTTGTGATTGGGCTGAGTTTTTGTCATCACAGTTTTGGATGAATGGACACACAGTGTAAGGATCTTTACATGATTATTAATGAGTGAGGTGTTGGTCTTGTTGAAGAAAGTATTTGCTTGGTTCACAGTCTTCTTGTTCCAAAGCGAGTATTTCTAGGAACAAGTAGTTAAGCGCTATTGATCTGACAACACAATTTTTAGTACAAAACCAGGAAAGTATATATCCTCCCATAATTGCTTATCAGTTTTCAGTATTTATTAACTGATCATCATTTCCTCATATGGAATATGATACTGGGCCAACCCCAAGTTACATGTTGGGACATTTCTGAATAACACCCTGAAATTTGCAACCATGTCATTTAGTCTGGGAATATAATTAGCTATACACTAAAGTGCAGGTAGGTCTTAGGTGGAGCTGATTCTGGGAAGAGGTGCCATTTGAATTGTAAGGAGCCAAGAGGAGTTTCCTCAGTTGTTCTCCCATGTGTTTTTGCAACTCATATGTTGAGTGCCAGTCTCATGACTAACCCAGTAAAAGAGATGCGGGAGAGTTCTGTCTAGACCTGGTTCCAGTTTTCCCCCTTCCTGAAACATGACACTTGGCAAAGGCTTTGTTTTTATAAATTGGTCCAAAAGAAAGAAACCACCAGGCTCCCCCTTTTGCTGTCATTCTTCCCTAGAAAAACTGCTATCAAAGGCAAAATAAGATGCCACATGTTCCAATGGGTAAATGTTACCACTTGGCCTCTCCTCACAAGTATCTTCTGCTCACGTTCTGCCGATCACAGCAGCATTCCTGAGTCATGAAAGTGTACACCAATGAAGCCAAATTATAACATTGTCCCTCTGATTTTCTGTATTGAAACTACTAGAGAAGCTACTTGCACATTTTTGTTTTGTTTTCTCTGACTGATGCTACCATTTGGCTCTGATTCAGCCATACACACAGATACATCTACAGGACTGAAATCTTGTAGAAAAGCTCACTTATATAGTAATATTTTGGATTATCTCCAAAATGAAAATAGATTATTTTTAAATCTCTCATGACCTCTTAAAACTCAGTTTAAGAAATACTGCCCTAATGTCTACTAGTATAAGTATCTATATCTTCTTTTTTAATATGCAGACATTTATTTATTCACTAAATATTTACTGAACACCTGTTAGGTGTCAGACTCTGTGCCTGGTATTGGGGAGCAAGTGGTAAGCAAAGATAGGTAAGTCCTCTGTCCCTGCAAATTTACTGTATGGTGGATAAGGTGTTTTTTGTTTGTTTGTTTGTTTTGTTTTGTTTTGTTTTGTTTTGTTTTGTTTTGTTTTTTGAATGAGCCAAAATGATAATGAACCAGGTGGCTAAAGGCACGATCATATTTGTATGTGGTATGGGGAGGTAAGGTATTGAGAGTGAATGGCAGCCGTGAGTCATAGGCAACTTAGAGTGAAATCTGCTTGAGGTGTTTAGTATCGTCATCACCTCATCATCATCAATAGTAGGTTGGTTGAAAGAGGGTGTGGATAAAAGAGGGAATGCAGTTTTGGAGCATCTGATTTCTCGGCAAAGAATATGTTTTGGGGGGTGGTCACACTGATGAGAGTACCATGAAATGGAAGAGAAGAATAAGGAGAAAATTGGTAGAGCAATAAATATAGGCTTGGCCTGTGACTTTTTTCTAATAGTAGGTGCCTGCGGATCGTCTGGGAGAAGTTCTGGCAGATGGTCAAAAGTGGCTGATGTTTGGTGAATTATGTTTAGGTAAAACTAGACACCAGCTGAATTAAAACAAATAATTCAGTAGATTTCTTGTTTATGTTAATAACATCAGGTCCGAGTGTTTATGCTAATTGCATTCAGTGTTGTTCTGTGTAAGCCATGGTGTCTGTTTTCGAGATCCTAGGGGGGAAATAATCTATACCATCCCGAAGAGCCTATCCTTGCTACTCAAAGTATAATCCTTGAATCAGCAGCATGGAGATCATCTGCAGGCTTCATAAGGATGCAGATTTCTATGCCCTCCCATACAGAATCAAAATCTGCATTATGACAAGATCTCCAGGTGATTTGGAAGAACATTAAAGTTTGAGAAGCACAGGTCTGGTAAATTGGCTGTCTCTTAGTTCTCCTATTGCATTTTCCAAGCGATTGGTTCTATACTAAATAGTACCTTCTTCTTAACTCCGTGTATAGAGCTCCCTGGATTTATTGTGTTTCCTGGGTTCACAGGAAGCCCTTAAGTTGATTCACTAATCCTTTCACTCATTCAATGTACACATAGTTATTCAATATCTTCTGTGTCTGTCACTGATCCGGGTGCTGGGGACAGAGGAGGGATCCCAAAACCTTGTCCCTGACTTCATGAAGTTTTTACTTTAGCATATTTTCTCTAGCAGTCCTATTTTCAGATACACTCTTTGGTTTCAGACCATTGGTCCTGATTGTTGGTATAAAAGGTTATGCAGCATGGCAATACCAAGTTTATTAAAGTGAGTTCAGAAAGAGGAGAATGTTGTGAGTTTGACAGACCTCTCTTACAATCCTGGATGCACTGTGGCTTACTAGCTATGTGCTCTTGGGAAAGTTACTTAATCTCTTTAATTCAGTTTTCTCAACTGTAGTATTAAGGGTTAGTTCTTAAGATGAAATAAAATTACATATATTAAATGTCTAGTAGAGCACCTGGCTTAAGAGACTCAATAAATGGAAGAAGAGTAACTTTAGCTGTTACTATTAGAGCTTATAGGAGAAACAGCATGAAGTTCTTTGAGGCTAGTTCATTAAAGCCAATGAAGCCTCTGTTACATATAATGAAATTACACACCTTTTAGAAATTCACAAAAAGGTCTTAACTTGAGTGGGTTGATGCTTTCCCAAGGGCAGTGATTCTCACTCTCCTCTTCCTCCCTTGAGTGTAGGATTCCTATGCACATGTAGGAGGGGAATTTGGCAGGTACTGCCTTTTCACCCATGCTATGCTGGCCATGGCCCCCATGTTTCCTGTGAAATCCACAAGCAAAGCTGAAACACAGTTCTTAAAAGGATGGCAGTATTGCTCTGCCCAGTTGCCTTATACCCCTGTGACCACAGAGGTCTTGCCAACACGAAATCATTGAAGCTCAATCTTCAAACTCCACCTTGGACACTGAATAGTCTGAAGGAGCCCAGGAAGCTTGGCTCCCTACAGGTGTCAGGGACTGTAGGGTTTGATGACCTGATGACACATACCTACTAACCCAACATGGTTTACCTACCTATTATGCCTTCTCCTGTCTTTAATAAATTCCTCTGATGTGTTTTCCTGTGAAATATCCAGTAGACTATGTTTTGTGCTTACAACAATCACAGCTATAAGCCAAAATAAATAGTTTTTAAAAATCAGACAGCTTTTTAACTAACATGTCAGGATCTGAGTATAATGATTAGTTTTCTGGCATTGCACACCCTAGAGACATTCACTATAGGCTGAAGGAGATTGGAATATAAGAAACAAATAGCCCGGACAGATACTTTTACTTTGGGGCTCGGGAGGAGAGGGGTGGTGATAACGTTTCTCTCCTGTGATTAGCCAAAGGTGATCTCCACCTACAGTTCTGGGAAGGCATGTTCCTCAATGAACAGAAGAGTAAGGGCTGAGCTTGGCTAAGGCTAGGAGGGCTTCCTGGCTTTCTATAACAAATCTCCAATTTGTAGGGGTGAACATTTTGACAGTGAGGTTACTTTAAATATGAGGTTTAATGGGCATACATAGCAAGAAAGTTTTCATGGATTTATACAAGCACATATTCCACTGAGCTCTAAGTATAACCTCAACATTATTTCCATCATTCTTAGGGCACTCCTGTAAATTGTCTGAAGGCTAAGTCATATCCTTGTGCTTACACAGATGGTGGAAGGAAGCAGAGAGAGAGAGTGAGTCCCCAGACAGTGAAAAGCAGAGAGGAAACCAGGCTGAGACCTGTCTGTTTCCTGGGTGTACCTCTGGCTTCTTCCTCTCTGTGGTGCTCTTTTGTCTCTCCCTAAGGTTCAGCAGGCTATGGCGTCACAGCCAGTGGCCCAGGCACCCAGCAATCGTGTGAGAACCACGCCAGGGGCACCTGGGGAAGCACAACTAAGTATCTGGACTACAGGGAGGGAGATACATGGCCCTATTTATTACGGGTGTACTCTGTGCCAGGCACTGTATTATGTAGCAGTTTGCACCCATATGTTAATTTAATCTTTGGGAAAACCGAAAGACGAGAGGAACTCTTATTATCCCCATTTCTCTCATGAGGAAAATGCTATCACAAGGGAATAGAGGAATGCCCAAGATCCCATGATGAGAAAGTGGTGAACTGAGATGCTGAACTCAGGTCCTTTGATCCCATTTTCCCAGCTGGCTGGGCAGCGTCTAAGCAGCCCTCTATGATAGGCCAGGGGTCTGCGGGGAGCAGGGGGCAGCTTGAGCATACGGTGAACAGGAAAAAATGTTAAATGTTGACATCACAGGGGAGGGGTTAGTTTTCTACAATGTTTCAAGTGACACCTTTGATTCTTTTAACAATTTAACACAGTATGTAAAAGCCTTTATAGAATTGCATGTTCTTTTGAATTCATTACTTGAGACAGAACTTACATAGAATATACTATACCTCTCAAAACCTATATTCAGCCATTGATAATTCTATGGTGCTTTATCAAATATGTGATTTTAGATTAGGTGTCTTGTCTGAGATTGATAATTGTGTTTGCAGTGATGTACCATTTATAAATAACTCCCTTCGTAAGTAATTGATAACAATTGAGAACTGCTTAAATTGCATGTCGTATGCCAGATAATACCTTATATATAATATTACTATTTAATTTACCAGTGTCTATGGAGAAAGCAGAATAATGTATTCCTCTGCAAGAATCAGAACACTAGCTAATAATCCCTGCCTCAAGTCCTTTTTCGGAATGAGACAGAGAATAAATAAATAAATAAATAATACATGAAACTAACTTCGCTGTAATTTCTGGTTTTGTATATTTTGTATATTTCTTTGTGGTCTCCTCCATCCTATGAGGAACTTCCTGCTCCGTTAAGTTCATGCCAGCTGCTCTGCCACCATCCCCTCCCCCACCCTCATTGCCACCACCTTCTGACCTTTAGATGTTGCTCATTATGAATAAAGCCTTTGGCACTTCAGTCATGATATCCAGCTCCACCCCATCTACCATCATCATTCTGAAATTTCAACAGGCCAAGAGGACCCCAGGCCAACATCTTGGCTTCACAAGGACTTAAGTTCCTCAAAGCCAATGAAGAAGTCTTCTCTACCTGTCACCCAAGCTAGCTCATCCTACCATGGTCACTCCCTGAACTGTCACCATTAGAAACTGCTCCTCTCTGAAATCAGTAAATCAAGCACCCCACAGTGGCTGTGCCTTCTTATCCCTCATGGATACTGGACATAGTATTCTTCCTGTAGAAGGTGGTCCACACAGCTTACAGGGAACTTCAGCTTGCCTCTTGAAGACTGGAAGCAAGTCAGCTTCCTACAATGAGAAGAGCTCTCACTGTTCCTTTTCCAGGCATAGTGTTTGTTAGATTTTGCTTTTATAGGCCCCTGCTTGGTTTTCCTGTTGGCCTGGGCATCTAAAGATACCAGCGCTCATTCTCATCCACTTAACCCCATTCTCCAGCCCCTCAGGGAGCTACCTTTGTGACTCCTAAACTTAGTGATGTCATCGATCCCTGACCAGACATGGACATATAAGTATCTGAGGTAGAGGAACATGGTCACCCTAATGACTGGACCCTCATTGTGAGGGAACTCTAATTTTCTATTTGAAATTAACAGTATAGAAAAATTAATATGAGTTTCAATAGAAAATGTTAGCTTGTCTAGGGGATAGTGCCCTACATTCTCTGCTTCTAGCCTTACATTTTCTTTGAGCTCATTTACATTACTTTGTTAGTTGTAGGTCACTGGTAGACATGCTCAGTGCTCAGGAGAGGTTCAGTGTTGTAATAAAACCTGTTGTAATAAAACTAGATTTACATAATCTATTTACCTAACCATTTCAGTACTCTTGATCAACATTCCAGTGTATATTCTTTGGATTCCTTTTTTAACCAGTTATGATACATGTCCATTCACTCATGAGTTGAATTGGAATATTTTTACAGGTATTTATAGGTATTCATTTCATGTCTGTATGAATGTCATGACTTTCTCCTGTTTGAAAAATATCTTTTAACTGTTTCAAAGCTGCAACAAGATATCCAATAGATTCACTTGACAGAGCCAGGTAAACTTCCATGACAGAGACGTGCACTTTATATGTGCACTTTATATATTGAAGCCCAGATGTGCTCTTCCGGGCTCTCATTAGGTGAATCCAAAGCACCAAGAGAACATTGTTGACTCTGTTTTCCTAGTTTTAATTTTCCTCTCTACTAATTTTGTGTCTCTGTTTCGTTTTGGTTCATTTACAGCCAATAAGTTATTACCCATTGTTGGCAGCAGTGGTTGGGAACTTGATTTTAAGGTCTGACAATTTGGAGATTCCTCTAAATGGATTAATGGTTTATAGCTATCTAATCTCTGTTGAGTGAGATACAACAAAAAATCTGGTTTGTTAGTCTTTTTGTGTGTCTGTTTTTGAGCTGAAATCAATGGAGAAAGTCATGCTGTCTGGGAAGAGAATATCTCTTTCATTTGGACCAGTTTTTCTGTTCTGGTGTTGACTCTTGCCCCACTGTTAAAATTGTAGAATTGAAGTGATAAGCTCTATTTTACTGTGCCTGTATGTCTATGTATCTGTTGCTCAGAAATATCTTCACCCCTGGTTGTGTGAGTGTATAATGTTTTCCTACTTCCAGGTGGTATTAATATATAAGCTTGTAAAGTCCTGTAAGTTAGGGGAGCCAATTCTGATTGGATATTGAAATACTTGGCTTATATAAATTGAATTTTCCTAAAATTCCTTGAAAATAAGGAAATTGAACTACTGATCCTTTAAATATACTGATTTAAAAAACATATTCTCCAAAAAACCAACCTAGAACCATTTTGAGAATTCAAATTAATATGATTTAGGTAAAATAGTTGGAAAATAAGTTTAGTCTGTAGCATTTAATAAAAACAGCTATACCTTCTCCTATTTGTCGGTATTATCACAGTATCAAGTATCATATAAGCATATTTTTTCCCCTACTTGGGTATGTTCTTCCTAAAAGTATATAGGTAAACTGACCACATAAACTAGTATTACTTCTATGAAAAACAGAAATCTTTGACCCAATTGAGTCATTCTTCTGACAGTCTTTTATTTCCGCAATAATTACGTTTAGGGATATATCAGCTTGAAGAGAATTTCTAAGATGTTTAGATAACCCTTTGACAGGTATTATAGTGAGTTAATTTATGGACATCCTTTGGATACCTAGGTCATTTATATATCAGATAGAATACTGAAGAATTGAATGTTTAGCATAATTTCAAGTTTATATACTTTTGCTCCTTACATGTATATGCTACAGAAAGCTACATCTTTGGGTTTATCATTGAACATATCCATGTTTGTCATTGAACATGTCCATGCCGTGTTCAGAATTGTATAAGAGAAATGTGCTGCTATATAAAGCTGGATTATATGTATTCTGAGCTGTGCTAGTCCAGCAGAAGTGATAGACTGTTCACATTTATCACCATCTTGTTTTCCTTGTGAAATAGAAGTGATGTTGCATAAAAGTTATAATTAATAGATGACTGTGAGGGGCGCCTGGGTGGCTCGGTCAATTAAGTGTCCGACTGTGGCTCAGGTCATGATCTCACGGTTCGTGGGTTTGAGCCCCTTGTTGGACTCTGTGCTGACAGCTTGGAGCCTGGAGCCAGCTTCGGATTCTGTGTGTGTGTGTGTATCTCTCTCTCTGCCCCTTTCCTGCTCACACTCTGTCTCTCTCTGTCTCAAAAATAAATAAACTTAAAACTTTTTTTAATTAAAATATAGATGACTGTGAGACTACTCACATGACATTACTAGGAGTCTCAAGATAATAAGGCATGTTTTGGTTAAGGAAAAAGAGGGAATGCTTCTGTCTTGAAATAAAATGACTTTTGTTCCAGAACAAGAAAGAGCATGGTAAAGGACTACACTGGGCATATTGATAGATCTGTAGAACATTCATGGAAATAGAATCTGAAAAGGAGAATACATTTCTGTTAAAATTTTACCAAAGCTGGCCCAGTTTGTGATGGGTCTATTCACAAGATTGTAAAAAGAGCGGTGGCTCCTTTAGAATAAAATATTTTAGTCATGCACACTGAGAATTTGGTTTCCTCTCTGAAAAGAACAAAGTTTCCTTATTTTTCTTCTCTTAATAAGAGGTTGTAAAAGTTTGCTCTTCACCTTAGAGGCTAATTTGCCCAGTAGCAGAGTTCCTATATCCCATGAAAATGACATTCTACATTGTTTCTGACTTTGCCATGCCTTTGATTATTCTCCTTAAAGTAAAAGTAGTAACAAATATTCTTCATTTATGAAAGTGTTAAGGATTTTCGTTTATGTAAATATTGTGTTGTCACTTTAGTAGGCAGCTAAGTCACAGCCATTCATGTTCTTAACTATCCATGATGGTCCCATGTGAAGTGTTCAAGTCTCCTGGCAAACTTTGGTGTTTGCCTTCCTCAAATCAAATTCTGATTGAAAAAATGGAAACTTCCACATAGGTTTACTTTTTATGTTTCTATTGATGAGCTTTATAAATGTCGAATCAAAAGAGGTGCTACTTAGTACTTCTAAGGACCAGTCTGAATTCATATCTGTCATCAATTCATCATTTGTGAATGAATGAGAATGATTGTTAAAAGTTTCTGGTAATTTAGTATGATGATTATAATCAAATTCAGATATAGTTAATTAGTTATTCAAGATTGTTTATGAGATGTATATAATTAGTATGACTTATTTAAAATTGTTACAGAGAATTTATTTTGCTCAAAACTTTGGGAGTCAAGAATTCCAAATAAATGTCCTTAGCTTCCACGACCATAGTTGGCTAGACTTCAGAAACCATGATACGTATTTCAAGCACATTTTCCAAAATGGAAACATTTTTATTTAAATTTGACTGGTTAATTTCCATTTTTCCTGAAGTCAACCAATGATTCTTAACAATCTAATCAGCTGTTTGATTTTTAGATTTCCACAAAACCTCAACATCTTTTGTAGGGAATTAAGTTTAGAGTGTAAGAATTCTGTTTCCAAATTTTAATATATGCATATATGGGAGTTTTAAGAGATGACACTGATCATTTTTGGCGCAAAAATCACATAATAAAGGAAATTTTTCCAAACATACCATTTCCAAAATGTTCTCTATAGCAAAGTTTATGTTTTTAAGGTCACAGTCTCATTCTGAAAGTGAAACATCTACTTTGAATAGACGGACTATATGCCATTTTTTGGTTAAATATCTTCTAGGAAGTAGATTACTGACAGACAAGGTGTCAAGTTTTGAATACCCATCTTTTTTCATTAAATGAAAAAAAAAGTACATAATTTATGTGTAAATTGGACAACTCTTTGAAGTACTTTCCTGTGAAATAAGCAATAAACTTCCGTGTGGCCTAAGGGAGTTTCATGATCGCTCTTCATTTCATTGCAGAATATTGTAAAGATTTTACTATTTAGAGGGGCGCCCGGGTGGCTCAGTTAGTTAGGCATCCAACTTCAGCTCAGGTTATGATCTGGCGGTTTGCGAGTTCAAGCCTTGCATGTGCTCTGTGCTAACAGCTCGAAGCCTGGAGCCTGCTTCAAACTCCGTCTCTCTCTTTGTCTGCCCCTCCCTCATTTGTGCTCTTTCTCTCTCTCTCAAAAATAAATAAACATTCAAAAAATTTTTTTAAGGTTTTACTGTTTAGATTATTGAAATCCTTAACTCCCCTTCCCTGGACAACATCTAAAAATATGCTAAAGATATAGAAATGATTGAAGGTGGCACTGTCAACCCACAGTCTCTTGTGAACTGAGGATCAAGGTCAATCAAGATCAATCTATATATGAAATATAAGAAAAGCTTTAATTAAGAAAAAAAAATTTTAATGTTTATTTTTGAGAGAGAGAGAGAGAGAGCTTCAGCAGGGAAGGGGCAGAGAGAGAGGGAGATACCAAATCTGAAGCAGGCTCCAGGTTCCAAGCTGTCAGTGCAGAGCCAGATGCGGGGCTTGAACTCACAAACCATGAGATCATGACCTGAGCTGAAGTCAGAGGCTTAACTGGAGCCTCAGGTGCCCTTAAAGCTTTATTTTTTTAATAAAAATTAAAAAAAAATAAAAAGAATATTTCTAATTTTTTTCTTATATCCAATAGGTTGGCTTGCATGCCTCATTTTCATAAGTCAGTGGAATAAATTACTACTTTTGTATACTCACTTTTCACTTGATGGTGGTAGCAAATTATTAAGTAAGAGTTGCCACTGCAATAGAAGTGTGTAGCATGTAAGTCATTTTTTAATATTCCAGCAACCTGAACACTCCAGACCATAAACTCAAACTGAAAATGAAAATGGTAAATGGCTTTCAAACATTCAAAGTCACAAGGCTTCCTTTAAAAGATGTCACTGGGTACCTATCATATTCCCCAACTTTGTTCTTCTTAAACAGCCTTTAGTTTATTCGAGATCCACCTTCTTCTTCTTCTTCTCTTTCCTCACTTCTCCTCCTCCCTCTCCTTCTCCTCCTGCTACCCCCTGCCCCACCTCCTCCTCCTGCTTCCGCTGCTGCTGCTTTTTTTTTTTTTTTTTTTTTTTTTTTTAAGATTCATTTTCTTCTGATTGACCAGGTGCTATGAGGACAAACTGACTCATCTTCCCACTTAGGCCAAAATGTCTAGGCCAACCATGGCAGACTCATTCCCCAGGTCTGTGAATCATTTTGGAATGGGCACATATTGGAATGGCCAATGAGTTGAGAGACATAGACTTTTTGGGAAGGATGCATCTGTGAAAAACTTTACTAAATCTTGAAAAACGTATACATAAAGGAATAGAAAGATCTCTTTTGCTCAGAGATGCAGTAACCATCTGGTAGGCAAGCTAACAGGTGAATAAGGTCAAAGATGGCAGACTGGACTTATAGTTATGCATGTTAATAACTTCCCCTTATTTTTTTAGTGGTTCAGTTGGAGTTTTCTTTTTCTTATAATTTATAGCGTGCTAACAGATAACAGACAAGTTTGCTTGTCTAGTTTTCCCACACATAGAACTTTCAAACCAGGAAATGTTAGGATTAATGTCTGGTAAGAGACTATTAAAGAGAAGCAGATGACAGGAGGAGATGTCAAAGCTGACAGGCTACCTGTAAAGGAAGGTGAGGCTAAAAAGGCAAAGAGCTGAGAGATATAGAATTATATCAAAATACACAAAATTATGTATTTTAATTATGCTGATTTTGAGACATCATGAGAAAAGTTAAATTATCCTTTCTATATACAAACTGGGAAGTTTATATGTTGAAAAGACTTTCATCAAAAAAAAAACTTTAAAATATAATAAATGTTGTTTGAAGGGAAAAGTTATGTAGGATGTTGATTGACAAGATATTCTTCATTTCCCAACACCTAAGACAGAGAAAGGCATGGAAGGGATAGTTAAAAGTTTGTTACATGAATAAATAAATGGATAAAGAGGATGGATGATATATAATTACAACCCAAGTCAATTTTGTTTATTTCCGTAACTCATCTGACATATAAATGATCATCTCTTTCCTCTCTTAATTTTCCATGAAATATATCCCCTCAATCTATCTTTTTGGGGTATTTAAGAAAAAAATATTGCAAAAGACTTTTGAAGGTTTTTCACTATGCATTATACATAGAAATGCACCTACAAAATTTTGAATTTCTTGTCAGATTTCATTCATGTAGCAAGATGGGATTTCAGGGTCAAAATGAAAGGCTGAAAATGGAAAAAAGGGTTGGTAAGTCAACTCATATCAGTGGTGCATAGAATGTGAAATAATAGGGAACAGTTCTCCTAATGGACAGACATTAAGGGGGTGAAATGTCTGTGGAATGATTTAAAAGCAATAAAAAAAATGACTAGAATTTTGTTTGCTTTTTACTGTCACCATGCACTGGCAGGTCTAAACAATGCCTGTGATAAAATATTTTTTCTCCCCAAAATATTTTGCTGGTCTAATTTTAAACAATTGATGTGCCTACTTACCAGTTTATAAGCTTCAAATTAACACATTTTTAATACTTATCCTTGAATAAACATTTAATTCTGCACAGCAGTTAACTCAAAGCCCTACCAATTACATATTAGATCCCCAACATATGGTCTCAGCTGCAATGCATTTATTTCTAGAGTAAATTGATAATAGTTTGGAATCATTTGAGTTGACTTTGGAAAAAGTGGTACTTGATATTTCTTTATTTAAACAGGAGATTTGATATAAACAGTGATGGCACAGTGATTGTAAAGATGTAAAGAACCTGAGTTACTTCAATATTGACATTGTATGTGACCCCTTAGGGTTTTTATTTGTGTTTAAAATTTAAAGCAATGAAGGGTGAACTATAGGAAGTAATATTTTTGTCTGGAAAGGGGACACCTTTTATACATGAAATACGTTACCGAATTTGAAAAACACCTTTAAAATTGAAATTTCCTTTTCTTTTTTCTTGTTTTGAAGCTAAGGAACAAACCCAGAGTTTAAGGACTATTACTGATTATTACATGATTTTTACTAAGATGATTTTTATCAAATAGTAGAACGGAATGTTAAAATAGGATCCACTTCAGGAATCAAATACCCTACTTACTCTACCTTCCATGTAACATGCACACTGTTATGGCATGAATTATTCTTAATTATCATGGAAGTCATGATAATAAAACATGTAATAAGCCAATAGTACAATTTTCCAGTCTCCACAGATTAGTTTGGGAACCACTAAATGGATCGCAATGAGCCTCACCATATATAGAAAATCTTTCAATTAGTCATGCCCCTGCAATTAAATTGAAAGTGTAAGTCTCTCTGCTTGTTCATTTTATGTCTTGAAATGATTGTATTCAAGATCAAATATGAATAAGCATTTACTTGGTGGAAGATGACATGAATAGGTTAATGACATGACATCAAATATGCCTTCCCAGAGGAAATTAATTCTCTGGGTGATGTTATTAATGTTAAGCTTCTTGGAGGCATTTTTAAACTCTGCTTGTAAACCGTACCCTGTCATCATACTTCTTGGCAACATCCGTCACGTAGGCCCATATTTCTCCTTTGTGAGGCACTTCTCTGGGCCTCAGTGAGTCCACACTGTTTCTGTTTCTCTGGTTTTTCTCTGTCTCCTTTTCTGGCTCATATTTCTCTTACTATTCTTTCCATGTGAACGTTTGTTGTGACTGTAACCTAGACTCATTCCTCATCTCATTTGATATTCTTGTCATAGATATTCCCACCCATGTTCTTGACTTCAGTCGCCACTGACGAGTGTAGAGCTTCAAAATCCATATCTCCAGTTTTTCTATGAGTTCTGTGTAGCTACTACCAGCTAGAGATCTCTGTCTGTCTCAGGGACACCTCAAACTCAACCTTTCTGTTTCAGCTTTTCTATTGTTTCATGAATATAGTAGCTGTAATATTTTAGAATTCTGTGCATTGACTGGGTGGTTTTTCTGTTCCACTTGGTATCGGCTAAAGGGTCGCACAGCTGCTTTTAAGCTGGAGGCTAGGCTGGACTAGAAGGCCTAAAATGGCTCCACCTTATGTCTCTTCCTCAAGGACCCCTCCATGTCGCCTCTCTCTTCAAGAGTTAGCTTCAACTTCCCTATAGCATGGCTGTTGGGTTTCATAAAGGCAAGGTCAAAGTTGCCGGACCTCCTAAGGGCGAGGCCTACAACTAGGGCAAATCAGAGAAGCCTGTTGCTTTAGCCAAATGCAGGTACCTATAAAAATATTCTTATTAAGTTTTAGAGATAGAGTAGCCATTGCCACAGTCAACCAAAGTTTCCAAAGAAAAGAAGGAAGAAAATAATCTTTAGTCAACTTCTCAAAATAAGAGGAACAAATATTCAGCAGTAGGAATCATTGTTACACTGGGGTATATTAGCATTATTATCACACTGCTACCGATCAAAAAAGGCACAATGGAAAAAATTACATTATAATTACCAAAATAGTTTTTTTCTTGAGCTGTCAAGTTCAAAGTATTATTGGTTTTCCATAATTTATGCTAATACCTTTGGAATCATGGTTTGGTTGATTAAACCCTCTCCCTCCACATCAATTCATTTATTTGTCATGTCTTACAGAGTCTCCCGTTGTGTGATTTCTCCCACTGAGTAGTCCATTTCCATTTTTTTCACCATTAGCCCGCTCTCTTTTCTTTCTACCACAAATCTTAGGTATTATGGAAATCTCGTAACTGCCTACCCTGGATCAAATCTTGCCCTGACTCAAGCCATTTTATACATTAAAGTAATTACATGGATCCTATTGCCTGCCCAATACGGTCCATACATTTCAACATGGCATTGAGTGTCATCTTCAAGTTCTTGATGCCTTATTATTCCTAGCTCTCTCATACATAAACTCTCCCTAGTACCCAGATGGATAGGTTTCCTCCTCATAATTGGCCAAGCTGTTCCTCACCTGAATTGTTCTTATTTACTATCAATTTTCTCAAAATCTGTCTTTTTTTTTTTTTGAGTTTTTGGGTAAGTGCCATCTTACATCTCTCTGCACTACTCCCTCCCTTGATCTTCAAAGTCATCAGCGTTCCTCTTGAAATCAGAGCCATTTGACCTTTAGTCTAATCAACTTACTATTATTTAGTTTCACATGCCTCATATTAGATAATATTATTTTCTGAGAACAATATTTTGAGCCCTCAGTAACTGATGGAGAATATACATTCAACTTTTATTTAACTTTTGAGAAGTAAATAAATTACTAGTCTCAGATTATGTATCCACTTTATAAAGATCCACTGTCTGCCACTGAATTTATTGTAAATCAAAGAAAAAGTGTAAGAACCCGATTTAAGAAAAATTCAGATACAGGGCAGTTCTGGGATCCAGGTACCAAGAATCTCCAACCTCCTCAGGGACTGACTACCAGGATTAATGAAATCCTATCATTTTTCATTTTTCTGTTACACTGTTCATAAGAGTTAAATTTGAAGAAAGAATCTGATTGCCACAGCATGAGCCTTGTATTCTCTTGTCTTGAAGTGTGTGTGTTGGGGGGGTGAATCTGAAGTGAACTTGATTGACCTCACATTAAGACTTTATGGAGTGAGTAAGAGGTAATTCTCCAAAGGGAGAAAAGAGGGTATCAAATGCTGGACAAGCGTCTAATTCTTCCTTTATATCAAATCATATGAGGTATCTATATTAAATATATTCAGGGCCAACAGTGATATAGCTGACCTTAGAAAGCAAGGGAATTTAATGCCAGTAAGAAAACTGATAATGATTTGGTTAGGATGATCAGAGGTGGGGGCAGAGGAACAATTTAAAAGACATTTGGGAACTCTTAGAATTTTCATCATGGTGAGAATTATTTCCCCAAATACTTTATTTCTGATAAACAATAAGTTGGCATTTCAAACATTTTATGTGTTAAATGATTTTTATTTTTATGTGAAATCTCTAAGAAAGGTCTAGAAAGTCAAATGTTAGTTAATGTGTAAAAAACAAAAAAGGATCCGATGCTTTCCAGCCAAAGGATAGCTCCTCATAATGTTGAAACCAGAGCAAGATGTCATTATTGCACTGTCATACAATCCTATTTAATGGTGCAGTAGAACAGTGGCTAAGTAATATGATTTAGTCAATGGACCCCTTTGAGATACTGATGATGGCCACAGTATTCTTTTCCTAAAACATACATGTGCACAGATACACACAATTTTAGAGGATTTATGTGTCCCTGAAGCCCATCTATGGATGTCAAAATAGGACCGTTTTGTTAAAAAAATTATATATGTATAAGTATATATATATATATATATGTATATGTGTGTGTGTGTGCACACACACAAACAGTATAAGGGCACAGAGAAGGGATAACTTTCTTTCATGGGAATATCTGCTTTTTACTACACTTGATCTTAGCCAAAAGGCCGAGAAGCGATTATCTGCTTTTTACTTTTGGTCAGATTTCTCTAATTTGTGTCCTAGCCAATACTTGGTTCTATCCCTATGTTATATAGCAGCAAATGTCACTAAAATGCAACCAGAATGCAGATCCCAGACTCTGTCACTTCTCTTTCCAACTCCTGTCTGTGGTATATATTAAAAAGAAAGTCTCTAGTAAGTTTATGAGACTCGTTCATAGTTCAGTCATGCACTTTACCAATAGTGATCTTTAATTATTACTTAAGAATTCATTTTTGGGGAGCCTGGGAGGCTCAGTTATTTCAGCGTCTGACTTCGGCTCGGGTCATGATCTCACGGCTTGTGAGTTCAAGCCCCACATTCAACTCTGTGCTGAGAGCTCAGAGCCTGGAGCCTGCTTCAGATTCTGTATCTCCCTCTCTCTCTGCCCTCCCCCAACTCCCTTCCCCCTCTCTCCCTCTCTCTCTCTTTCTCTCTCAAAATATAAATAAACATTAAAAAAAATTTTATCTTAAAAATAATTTTAAAAAAAGAATTCATTTTTGAATCAAAAATATTTAGGGAACTTAATATAATTACACCTTAGTATAATTGACACACAGCATTTTATTAATTTTGGGTTTACAACATAATGATATGGCATTTGTATACATTGTGAAAGAATCACAATAAGTCTATTTTCCATCTATCACTATAAAAGTTAAAAAAATTTTCTCGTGTTGAGAACTTTCAATTTTTCTTTCTTAGCAATTTTCAAGTTTACAATACAGTATTATTGACTATAGTCCCCGTACTGTGCATTACATCCCCATGACTTACTTATTTTATAACTGGAAGTTTGTACATCTTGATCCCCTTAAACCATTTTGCTTACCCCCCAATACCTCTCCTCTCTGGCAAACACTAGTCTGTTTTCCATATCTGTGAGTTTGGTTTTGTTTTATTTGTTTGTTTTTTATATTATTCATATAAATTAAATCATACAGTATTTGTATTTATCTTACTTATTTCACTTAACATAATATTAACAAGGTCCATTCTTGTTGCAAATAGCAAGGTTTCATTCTTTTTTATGGCTGAGTAGTATTCCATTTTATGTATGTACCATATCTTCTTTATCCATTCATCCATTGATGGAAACTTAGGTTGTTTCCTTGTCTTGGCTATTGTCAATAATGCTACCATGAGCGTAGGATTGCATATATCTTTTTGAATTAGTGTTTTTGTTTTCTTTGGATAAATACCCAGAAGTGGAATTGCTGGATTATATGGTAGTTCTCTTTTTAAGTTTTTGAGGAAACTTCATACTTTTTTCCCTAATGGCTGCACCCATTTACATTCCCATCAACAGTGCACTAAGGTTTCCTTTCTCTACACTTTCGCCAACACTTGTCATTTCTTGTCTTTTTCATAACAGCCATTCTGCCAGGTATGAGATGATAACTCATTGTGGTTTTGATTTGCATTTCTCTGATCATTAGTGATATTCAGCATTTTTTCATATGCCTATTGGCCATCTGTACGTATTCTTTGGAAAAATGTTTATTTAGATCCTCTGCCTGGTTTTTAATCAGACAGTTTGTTTTTTTAGTATTGAGTTGTATGAGTTTTTAATATACTTTGGATATTAACCCCTTAGTAGATATATGATTTACAAATGTCTTCTTTCATTCAATAGGTTGCCTTTTCACTTTGTTGATGGTTTCCTTAACTGTGCACAAGCGTTTTAGTTTGATGTAGTCCCATTTGTTTATTTTTGCTGTTGTTGCCTTGCCTTTGGAGTCACATCCAGAAAACATCACCAGGAGCAATGTCAAGGAGCTTGTTGCCTGTGTTTTCTTCTAAGATTTTTATGATTTTTGGTCTTACATTCACATTTCATCCATTTTGAGTTAATTTTTGTGTATGGCGTAAGATCGCGGTCCAGTTTCATTCTTTTGCGTGTGGCTGTTCAGTATGCCAGGATTGTTTATTGAAGAGACTTTAATATAGTGTTTAAAAAATGTTTGGTGACATACAACCAAATATTTCTTCTCTCTGCTTATTTCATAATTGTATTTGAGTGATTCATTATTCATTACTCATGCATTTATTTACTGAGAACTTAGTGTATGCCAGAAACTGTGCTAGGTACTGAGAATATGCAGATGAATAAGACGCATTAGATTCCTGCCTTCAGCGAATAGGTATTCTTAATTTACTGACTTTTAAATTTACCATATACCTCTGTTAATTTGACTAAGTTAATTGGCTTAAAATTTCTGTTACTCATTCCTTCTGAAGTGGATCTTCTAAGTCAGCACTATCAGATAGAAATATAATGCCAGTCATAATATGTGATTTTACATATAGTAGTAGTCACATTAAAATAAAAGTGAAAAGAAATAGGTGAAATTAATTTTAGTAATATGTTTTTCCACTCAAGTAGTTCCACAATATTGTCATTTCAATATGTAATCGTCATGAAAATTTATTGATGAGATATTTTATAGTCCTTTTTGTACTGGGTGACTATGAAATCCAGCCACCTTGAAATCAAGGGCTCAATAGCCACATGTGGCTAAAAACTGCCCTATTGGATAGATCAGACCGCACTGTTCAACTCTACCTACTTGCTCTTCATCTGAGGCCTTCAGTTTCTCAGCGTTTCTTATGCAGGGCTGTTTGGTTCCTTGCATTGTGTCTTAAAATCTCAATACCTACTCTCTCTTTTCCATCTTTCTCCAAATTGCTTAATAATATCCTTATTTGTAACAAAAAAAGAAAAGAGGAAAGAAAAGAAAAACAAAGACCCTTACCTTATGAACTTTCTGCCAGGGAAGGCAATGAAGGTTCATAAACTCAACAATGGCAAACAAAAAAGTTTGCTATAAATGATAGAGCTGAAATGGATAATGGACTTCGGTCAGTGAAACTCTGGATATGGAAAGACATGACAGCCACGAGTGGTTGAGTTTTAAAAAACTGTGTTACTGTGTTATAGAACATTTATTTGTCATCCACTGTACTCAGAATTAGGGCCAAGGATCTTCTAAGAGATTTAAATCACCTGGAATAATTACACCAGCTAACAATTCACACATACAGTGCCAATAGTCTACTTATCTTATATGCTCACACTTCCGATTCTTAGGCAAACTGTCAGATTCTCAAGGTAATATCTGTGAACCAGTTGAAACTCTGGTGGCAACAAATCCCTATTGTGACAGCTCCCTTTGGTGCTTCTATGGCCCAGTGAAGTGGAAATAAGGATGAAAGATTTCAAGATTTTGAAAAGTAGTTTTGACTATTTAAAAAGTCATTATTCCAAAATGATTTGTTTTATAGTATTTAGAGTTTAAAGAACTGAATAAAATTCTGGAAACTATTTAACTCACTTAGAATTCTTTCTCAGATTCTGAATAGGAAATACTTGCTAACTGACTGAGATAAAGAAAGACAGTGAGTCACATTTTCTTTCTTTAGTAAAAAAAAAAAGTCAAACATAATATAAACTCACCTTCTCCTTTTATTTATATATAAAGTTAATATTAGTATACGGTATAATTTTCCATGAAACTAGGAAAGGAACAAAAAAAATGCATTCTTTCCTTTGAAAGCTGTCTGAACAAATATGTGGTATTCTTCTGAGCAGAGAATGATGTCTGCACAGCAAAAATAGTTATTCTAAGCAAGAATATGTTAGATTATGTCTGTTATTTAAGTTGATGGAAATTTTTTTAGAAAACAAAGGAAATATTTTCTCAAGAATATTCTGCACGATAATCCCATTTTCAGAGTTCTCAGAATTCCAAAGTACTTGGTGGAGTATGCAAATACACATGGTCACAAACACACAAAAGTGCTGTGGACTGATTTAATCACTACCTCCAAACATCGGCAGACTAAGACTTTGTGGTTAATTTTTCAGCAAGTGGTAAAAAACAGTAGAAATGTGTTTACAAAAAGCACATATTATATAGCTGCTTTACATGTGAGTATCTGCACAAGAGAATAAATAGGAAAAGCCTTGTCAATGTAAATTTAGTTCTCTTGCCAGAGAGGGAAAAAATGTGGTATGGCTTTGCTCGATATTATGATTTTCCAAAGGCTACTCTATATTTTCCAAAGAGCTACCATTTCCAAAAATACATACTACTTACAAATCTTTTTTCTGAGCTGTCAGCACAGAGCCCAATGTGGGGCTCGAACCCACAAACCATGAGATCATGACCTGAGCCGAAGTCAGACACTTAATCGACTGAGCCACTCAGGTGCCCCCCATACTACTTATAAATCTTATGAGTCAGAAAGCTTTTGAATCCAAATGAAGTTGAAGAAAAACAAATTAATAAACCTAAATATTATACACACAAAGTGTTTTGTACATAGCATTTTAATCATACAAAAATAACATGCATCTACTTTTGTTTCTCCCCTGTAGAGCAGTACTTGGGGATAGAACTGTGGAGAGGGAGGTTCTGGGAGGATTTTTGAAGTAGAGGTCGGGTGTGGGAGACTAGGAATATATTGTCCCAACATCCTATTTCTGCATTTGTTCTCACAGCTAGATCATGGGCAATGAGTGGTGTGCCTTGAATGGATGGGTGTTAAGGGGGGCCCTCCAGTGAGTGAGGCTCATTGGAGTTTGCAGAGATGATCAAATCCCAGAGACCACACACTCAGTTCTAATAGGAATGGGAAACAGGATCCCTACAAAAGTATCATTGTGGACACTAGAGCATGTGAGTAAACTCATCTTTGTAAGCGAGGCCATAGCGGTCAGAGTGTCAACATTGCTCTGGGGTGCAGGTACGTCAGAAATAAATTTTCTGAGATAGTGCTTTTGAAGCAAAGAAGAGCAAAGAGTCTTCGAAATTTCTGATCTATTTCTAAACTCTAGTACAGCTAGCAGTGTTAGTGGTACAATGTGTTGTTATGCCATTTGAGGATCCCTAGAAGCCCATCAGAGAGAGCCCTGATTGGAGGGAACAGAATGAAGGGGCATAACTAGAGGATCCAAGAGAGATTTTTCAGAGAAGCCTGGCAAAGGGAGTTGATGTGCAGTAGGAAAATCCAGTCCAGAGGCTCTGAGGGGTGTGCTTGCCATAGGAGGCAATGGTGGGGAACTCTTGAAGGTGACAACGTCCAAACCAGGCAGTAGGTGGAAAATTACTTGAAAGGATAAGAGACGCATTGATTTTGTCACAAATACCTCAACTGTTATAAAAGCTTCTTCTCTGATTTCTTCTGAGATCCCTTTGCCACTCTGTCCTATAAGATTACTCATTCACTGCATAACTATTTATTGATCACCTATATATCAGGTGATATAAATATCAAAAATAAGAATATTTATTCTATATTCTATATTTTCCTAATACAACAGTAGGAATAAGTCTCTGTCCTCACAGAACTGCCAGTTTAAGCAATCTCAGTGAAGTGGGAGAACTTCCCCAGGGTAGATAGGTGCATGGAGCAGAGACTTCCTAGTGTCTATCATTTTTTTAGTGATGCCATGATTGATCAGTGGGTTCAGGTGGTAACGACCTGATCTTTGCATTATAAAATCCTCCATCAGCCTAATGATTCCTAGGGTTTAAAGGTTCTAGATAATGGTTGCTTAAGAAGACTTACTCAGAGTTTCCTTCCATTCATTGATAGAGCAAACATTTATTCTGTTTACACTAAATATTAGGCACTATGTGGGTGCTAGGGGCATAAAAATAAATGAGTTGAGATACATGTGGAGAAGCCAGAGAAATGAATAACTTCAATGCAATATGAAAAATGTGCATGGTCTAGTTATCGAGTCCTCTGGGAACACAGAAGAAGTATGGTCCCTAACGATGGACATCTCTAGCAGTCAAGGAATTCCTTTAAGTCAGGAGCTGTTAGTTGTTATACATTAGCAAGCAGTCAACATCCACCTAGGAAAATGAACTGAGCAGCTTAAATTCCTGCATTTCAAAGCCAGTCCCCAAAGAAACTTTCTTTAGAGGCTTGATACATCAGACTTTCCAGGTTCATCTTGCTGGCTCTATCATTATTATTTTTTTTTAACTGAAGTTCACATGTCTGCAATGGACAACTGTGCTTTGGCCTCTTAAAAAACAGGCCAGGATGCTCCAAGATTATGCACTAGTGAGTTTATTTCTATAGACTTCCTAGAGTTGTTTCCATCACTAGTTTAAGGAAGACTATTCCAGGTAGTCCACTTCACTCCCAAGATCCCCCTAAAATAGGGGGATTGAAGAACTGTTATTTCTTACCATTCCCAACATTCAGCTTTGACCAAAGGAAATGATCATTTGTATAAGAATGGTGTGCCTGGGGCCTTCGGGTGGCTTTGCCTGTTAGGTGTTCATTGGACTCTTAATTTTGGTTCAGGTCAAGATCTCAGGGTTTGAGCCCTGGGATTCTCTCTCTCCCCCTCTCTCTGCCCATCCCCAGTGCACTCTCTCTCTTCAAAAATAAATAAGTAAATTTTAATAAAAAAGAATGTTGTTGCCTGCTATTAGTTCAGCTGCACTGCAAAGCACAGATTATTCAAATTACAAATAAGATCCACTCTTTCAACCCAAAAAGAAGTCCTATTTTCCCATTGGAAATATTTCCCGTATTCTAGAGTCAGCCATTTACTTAATTAAAAAAAAAAAAAAAAACACTACCAGAGAATACTGAAAGTGTTATCAGAAATATAGTAATACTCAAAATGTTACTTAAAATATAATAAGAAAAGCCAAAAGATTTCCTAACTATCCCTGAAATTATTTTCTTATGATTTTAACATTAATTTTTTTTAAATGCTGATTATCCATTAAGTTTCCACCCCCATCCCAAGCAATCAGCAGTTGATTTTGTGGCATACTGGGTTTAAGAATACCATAGACTGGGTAGATTACAAACAACAGAAATTTGTTTCTCACAGTTCTGGAGCCTGGAAGTCCTAGATCGGCACCAGCGTGGTTGGGTAAAGCCCTTTTTGCACTCCAGACCTCTGTCTGTGTCCTCACGTGGTAGAAGGGACACGGAAATTCTCTGGAGCCTCTTTTTTCCTAAGGCCATTAATCTCATTCATGAGCATTCTGACCTCAGGACCTGATCACCACCCAAAGTCCCATCTCCTACTACCATTCCATTAAGCATTAAGATTTCAACATATGACTTCTGGAAGGACACAAGCATTCAGACCATAGCACCATGTCAGTATCCTGTGGCACATGATACTTTAAAATATTTTACTTTTGATAAAGGTAATATTTTTCTGAATATTGTAGGTGGATTAGTTTCTTGTGACTGCTGTAATGAATCACCACAAACTTGATGCTTTAAAACAATACATGTTTATTTGCTTTCAGTTCTAGAGGGCAGAAGTTCAGAATCAGTTTCACTGGACCAAAGTCAAAGTGTCAGCAGGACTGTCCTTCGTCTGGAGGCTCTAGGGGAGAATCAGTTTCTTGTTTGGTCCAAGTCCAGAGCTGTGTTCCTTGCATTCCGTAGCCCTGTCTTTCATCTTCAAAAACAGCAGTGGAGCATCTTGCTTTTCTAATCCCATTGGCTTCTGTCTCTCTTCTCATAGCTCTCTTAGCCTCCCTCTTCAGAAGGAGATCTGTGATTAAATGCAGCACCACCTGGATAATCCAGGCTAACCTCCCCATCTCACAACCCTTCATTCAATCCTTTCTACAAACTTCCTTTTGCCAAATAGAGTAACATTCACAAGGTATGGGATTAGGACCTGGATATTTTTGAGTTATTCAGTTTACCACACTAGGTAATTAAGACATTATTCCAATCTGAAGTCCATCATCTCATATAATCCAGCCCCATTGGTCTACCAAGGTTTTTTTAAACGAGGTTTTTTTTTTCTCAAGATAGCTCTCAAACTTTGTAGATGGAGCTACAACAGAATCCCTTTTAGCTTCTGATTGCTGTTTGACATACAGAATGGTCAGTGGAAGAATGTTTCAGTGACTTCTCTAAAGTCCAGTTGAATATTCAAAAAGCCATCCATTATGTCATTGAGGGTTCCTTACATAAAAATTGATGATTTTCAAAATCTGTGTCCCTTAGATTTAGAACTTGAATTTGTCTCCTAAAGAACTAATGTGCAACTAGATCTATACAACTCATCCTGATTTTTAAAAATTTGTCTTGGCCTCTCGGAAGTACAGGCTAAATTCAGTATATAATTAAAGTAACTATTCTTAGCTAATATTTTTACTAATTATGTATTCTTTAACCCACTCCCAATAACCATTTTTCTACTCCTTACTATGATGCTTTTGGCAATTTATCTTCATTTTAACAAGCCTATTGCATGGGCCTTTTATTATAATCTACCTCAAAATCCTTTTTGGAAGCAACAGACATACATAAAGCAAACAATATAAACAAACTTGGAAGATATATAGACCCTATGAATTATGGCCTGTCTGCATCTTTGTTGAGTACCAAAGGCATAAATTCAGCTACAGCTGTGTTTTGTTACTACAAAAGCATTTCAAAATTGTATTTCTGTGCATTACACAGCTTATTAGAATAGATAGATAGATAACTTTAGATGCCAAGGATATGCTAATTAATGCCACTATAGCCTGTAGCTTTCTTGATTTCACTCAATACCTTCCAATTTTAATAATTTACAACTGGTATCTATGGCGCTAATAAAATTTAAAATGGAAATGTGTATGAGATGTTTTTGTTAACAATTCCTGCAGCAAAGAGTCTAAACACAGTTTCGAAATCATGAGTATATTTTCTGAAAGGTTTACACAAGATAAGGGCTTCATTTTGGACCTATTTTATACAAGTTCCTCTGCCCACCCACCAGCTCACATTTAGTTTATTAGAACTGAACATAATATATGTATAGGGCTAAATAATTTGTATATATCAGAGGTCAAGCATATTGGCTATTATGGAAGCTTTGAAACCCTGTACTAATAAGAAAAATTTTAAATATAAACGTTAAAAATCAGCTGTCTGCTTTCTCACTTATGCCGTTAATCTAGTTACTGATAGTTCCTCATCATGTCAGAATTTCTCATTACATCTCCAACAAACATACATGATGACTAACTTAAAAAACAGGGTATATAGGAAGTCTTAATTCACATATGGCAACATAAATGTGTTTGAATAGCACTTAAGATTTGCTCAGAAAAAAATTTTGATGTTTTACGGAACATTTTGATTCAGAGAAGTAAGCACTAACTTGTAACTCAGAGACTCTGAGCTCAAATTCAATGTTCACAGACTCCTCTCTCCTTTTGAGGTACCAATATTTTTTTTTTTTTTAAAGAAATATCCATTTAATTTAAATTTTAAATTTTAGTAGCATAAAGTTGTTTATAGTTCTCTATTATACTTAATCCAAAAATCTATCTTTGACTGCTGCCTTTTCCATTCGTAGTATTTTTTTATTCACTAAATTTTGACAACTTTGTCCATTTTATTATCTTTTCAAAGAATTAGCAGTTGGTTTGGTTTTGTTAATTATTTTGATTTTTCTCTTAAGTACCTGCTGTACTTATCTTTATTTGATTCTTTCTTTTACTGACTTTAATTTTATTCTGTTCTTTTTTTTTTTTTTTTTTTTTTTGTTATAATAGTTTATTTCCAAATTGGTTTACATATAACACCCAGTGTTCATCCCAACATGTGCCCTTTTTAATGCCCATCACCCCCTCTCCCCCCCTCCCTCATCCCCCTTACCCTCAGTTTTTTCTTAGTCTTTGAGAGTCTCTTATGTTTTATCTCCCTCCCTCTCTGTGTCTTTTTTTTCTTTCCCCTCTTCCCCTCCCCCTGGTTTTTGCTTAGTTTCACAAAGTCCACCTATTCGTGGAAACATATGGTATCTGTCTTTTTCTGACTGACTTATTTCACTTAACATAATACCCTCCAGTTCCATCCATCTTGCTACACATGGCCAGATTTCATTTTTTCTCATTGCCACGTAGTAGTCCATTGTATATAAGTACCATAACTTCTTTATCCATTCGTCAGTTGATGGGCACTTGGTCTCTTTCCATGATTTGGCTATTGTCGAAAGTGCTGCTATGAACATTGGGGTACACGTGCTCCTATGCATCAGCATTCCTGTGTCTCTTGGGTAGATTCCTAGCAGGGCTATTGCTGGGTCATAGGGTAGCTCTATTTTCATTTTTTTGAGGAACCTCCACACCGTTTTCCAGAGTGGCTGCACCAGTTTGCATTCCCACCAACAGTGTAGGAGGGTGCCTACTTCTCCACATCCTCGCCAGCATCTATAGTTTCCTGATTTGTTCATTTTAGCCACTCTGACTGGTGTGAGGTGGTATCTCAGTGTAGTTTTGATTTGTATTTCCCTGATGCTGAGTGACATTGAGCATCGTTTCATGTGTCTGTTGGCCATCTGAATGTCCCCTTTGGAGAAGTGTCTATTCATATCTTCCGCCCATTTCTTCACTGGGTTGTTTGTTTTTCGGGTTTGGAGTTTGGTAAGTTCTTTATAAATTTTAGATATTAGTCCTTTATCCGATATGTCATTTGCGATGATCTTTTCCCATTCCGTTGGTTGCCTATTCGTTTTGTTGGTTGTTTCTTTTGCCGTGCAGAAGCTTTTTATCTTGATGAGGTCCCAATAGTTCATCTTTGCTTTTAATTCTCTTGCCTTTGGAGACGTGTCGAGTAAGAAATTGGTGCGTCTTAGGTCAAAGAGGCTTTTTCCTGTTTTCTCCTCTAGGATTTTGACGGTTTCCTGCCTCACATTCAGATCTTTTATCCATTTAGAATTTATTTTTGTGAGTGGTGTAAGAAAGTGGTCTAGTTTCATTCTTTTGCATGTTGCTGTCCAATTCTCCCAGCACCATTTGTTAAAGAGGCTGTCTTTTTTCCATTGGATACATTTTCCCGCTTTGTCAAAGATTAGTTGGCCATATACTTGCGGGTCCATTTCTGAGTTTTCTATTCTATTCCATTGGTCTATGCGTCTGTTTTTGTGCCAATACCATACAGTCTTGATGACCACCGCTTTGTAGTAGAGGTTAAAGTCTGGGATTGTGATGCCTCCCGCCTTGGTTTTATTCTTCAGTATTATTTTGGCTATTCGAGGTCTTTTGTGGTTCCATACAAATTTTAGGATTGTTTGCTCTAGCTTTGAGAAGAATGCTGGTGCAATTTTGATTGGGATTGCATTGAATGTGTAGATTGCTTTGGGTAGTATTGCCATTTTGACGATATTTATTCTTCCAATCCATGAGCATGGGATGTTTTTCCATTTCCTTGTGTCTTCCTCAATTTCCTTCATAAGTTTTTTATAGTTTTCAGTGTAGAGATCTTTCACATCTTTGGTTAGGTTTATTCCTAAGTATTTTATGGTTTTTGGTGCAATTGTGAAAGGGATTAGCTTCTTTATTTCTCTTTCTGCTGCTTCATTGTTGGTGTATAGAAATGCCACCGATTTCTGTACATTGATTTTGTATCCTGCAACTTTGCTGAAATCATGAATCAGTTCTAGTAGGCTTTTGGTGGATTCTGTCGGGTTTTCCATGTAAAGTATCATGTCATCTGCAAAAAGTGAAAGTTTGACTTCCTCCTTGCCAATCTTGATGCCTTTTATTTTGTTTTGTTGTCTGATTGCTGATGCTAAGACTTCCAGCACTATGTTAAATAGCAGTGGCGAGAGTGGACATCCCTGTCGTGTTCCTGATCTCAGGGGGAAGGCTTTCAATTTTTCCCCATTGAGGATGATATTAGCTGTGGGTTTTTCATATATGGCTTTTATGATGTTTAAGTATGTTCCTTCTATCCCGACTTTCTCGAGAGTTTTTATTAAGAAAGGATGCTGTATTTTGTCAAATGCTTTTTCTGCATCTATTGACAGGATCATATGGTTCTTATCTTTTCTTTTGTTGATGTGATGTATCACGTTGATTGATTTGCGAATATTGAACCAGCCCTGCAACCCAGGGATGAATCCTACTTGATCATGGTGGATAATTCTCTTTATATGCTGTTGGATTCGATTTGCTAGTATCTTGTTGAGAATTTTTGCATCCATATTCATCAGGGATATTGGCCTGTAATTTTCTTTCTTTGCTGGGTCTCTATCTGGTTTGGGAATCAAAGTGATGCTGGCTTCATAGAATGAGTCCGGGAGTTTTCCTTCCGTTTCAATTTTTTGGAACAGCTTGAGGAGGATAGGAATTAACTCTGTTTTAAATGTCTGGTAAAATTCCGCAGGAAAGCCATCTGGTCCAGGGCTTTTATTTGCTGGGAGGTTTTTAATAACTGATTCTATTTCTTCACTAGTTATGGGTCTGTTCAAATTTTCTATTACTTCCCGTTTGAGTTTTGGTAGCGTGTGGCTATTTAGGAAGCTGTCCATTTCTTCCAGATTGCCAAGTTTGGTGGCATATAATTTTTCATAGTATTCTCTGATGATTGCTTGTATCTCTGAGGGATTGGTTGTAATTTCTCCCTTTTCATTCACGATTTTATTTATTTGAGTTCTCTCTCTTTTCTTTTTGAGAAGCCTGGCTAGAGGTTTGTCTATTTTGTTTATTTTTTCAAAGAACCAGCTTTTGGTTTCATTGATCTGTTCCACTACCTTTTCTGTCTCCATATGGTTAATTTGAGCTCTGATCTTTGTTATTTCTCTCTTTCTGCTGGGCTTGGGTTGTTTTAGTTGATCTGCTTCTAGTTCCTTTAGGCGTGCTGTTAGAATTTGTGTTATTGATTTTTCTTGTTTCTTGAGATGGGCCTGGATTGCAATATATTTCCCTCTCAGGACTGCCTTTGCTGCATCCCAGAGCGTTTGGATTGTTGTATTTTCATTTTCATTTGTTTCCATGTATTTTTTAATTTCTTCTCTGATGGCTTGGTTGACCCAGTCATCTTTTAGTAGGTTATTTCTTAGCCGCCATGTTCTTGGATATTTTCCAGGCTTTCTCCTGTGGTTGATTTCAAGTTTCAAAGCATTGTGGTCTGACACTGTACACGGTATGATCTCAATTCTTTTATATTTATTCAGAGCTTCCCTGTGCCCCAGAATGTGGTCTATCTTGGAAAATGTACCGTGTGCAGATGAGAAGAATGTAAATTCCTTTGCTTCTGGATGAAGGACCCTAAAGATGTCTGTGAGGCCCATCTGTCCTAATGTGTCATTCAGGGCTATTGTTTCTGCGGAGATTTTCTGTTTTGTTGATCTATCCAATGCCGAGAGTGGAGTGTTGAGATCCCCTACTATTAGGACGTTTTTATCGATGAGGTTGCTAATGTTTGTAATTAGTTGTTTTACAAATTTGGGTGCCCCCAAATTCGGTGCGTAGATATTTACAATTGTTAGCTCTTCCTGCTGGATGGTCCCTGAGACTATTATATAATGTCCTTCCTCATCTCTTATTACATCGTTCATTTTAAAGTCTAATTTGTCTGATATAAGTGTGGCTACTCCGGCTTTCTTCTGACTTCCAGTAGCATGGTAGATAGTTCTCCATCCCCTCACTTTCAATCTGAAGGTATCTTCAGGTTTAAGATGAGTTTCTTGAAGACAGCAAATAGATGGGTCTTGTTTTTTAATCCATTCTGTTATCCTGTGTCTTTTGATTGGCGCATTTAGTCCATTTACATTCAGTGTTAATATTGAAAAATATGGGCTTACAGTCACTGTATTATCTGTAAGTTTCATGTTTGTAAGGCTGTGTCTGGTAGTTTGTATTCTTTGCCTCCTTGTTTTCATAGAGTGCCCCTCAGGATCTCTTGCAGTGCTGGCTTATTTGTGATAAATTCTTTCAGTTTTTGTTTGTTGGGAAAAACCTTGATCTCTCCTTCTATTCTGAATGACAGGCTAGCCGGATACAGAATTCTTGGTTGCATGTCCTTCTTGCTCATCACATTGAAGATGTCCTGCCATTCCTTTCTGGCTTGCCAAGTTTCCGTAGATAAGTCTGCTACTACCCTTATAGGTCTCCCTTTGTATGTTAGGGTTCTTTTGTCCCTAGCTGCTTTCAGGATTCTCTCCCTATCTTTGTATTTTGCCAGCTTCACTATGATGTGCCGTGCAGAAGGTCTATTCAAGTTACGTCTGAGGGGAGTTCTCTGTGCCTCTTGGATTTCCATGCCCGTTTCCTTTCTCATGTTGAGGAAGTTCTCAGCAATGATTTGTTCCAGAACCCCTTCGACTCCTTTCTCTCTCTCTTCTTCCTCTGGAACTCCTATGATACGGATATTGTTTCTTTTGACTGCATCGCTCAGCTCTCGAATTCTCCTTTCCTGTTCCTGGATCAGCTTCTCTCTCTTTTTATCTGCTTCCTCTTTTTCAATGATTTTGTCTTCTAATGCACTAACTCTTTCCTCTACCTCTTCAATCCGTGCTGTGGTTGCTTCCAGTTTCCCCTGTATTTCTTCCAATGTCTTCTTTAATTCTTCCTGACCGTTTTTAAGGTCTTTGAACTTTGCCTCGTAGGACCCCTTGCATTCATCTAAGCTTTTTTCAAGGCCAGCAATTAGTTTTATGATTAACATTCTATATTCAAGTTCTGTTATGTTGCTTATATCTCTTTTCATTAATTCTTGAGCTGTCACTGCTTCTTGTAGACTCTTTTGAGGAGAATTCTTCCGTCTCGTCATTTTGGCTGGATGTGTTATGGGTTGTTTCTTGAAGTTGCCCTGGAAAGGAAAACTTTGAAGATGTCCCAAATAGCATAGGAAAGAGATGGGCAGCCAGGAGTACTGATTTCAGTTTGAAGCATAAAACAAACAATGAGAAAATGCCTCCACTTCATTGATTTCCTTTGCAGGATGTGGAAGATCAGGTTACTTCGAGGTACCAATATTTTGAAGAATATATTTAATATTATAACTTATGTTATATACATTATAACCTAATTCTTTCTGTGATGTTAAAGTTATAGTTGTCGAAAAAACTACAGTAATGATTCCCTGTATTTTGAATTAATTATCTCCTTTTTAACTTTAAACGTATGAAATATTCGAACAGATAAAAATAGCAGAGAATAATACAGTGAAGAGTCTTTAAAACATTTTTACCCAAAGTTCAGAGTAAGCAAAGATAGTTTAGATCATATTCACATACATACATAAACTATACAGATAACTGAAGCAAACGATCCACAGAACACTGCTTAGATGTACTGCACATTGCATTGGTATTTCCTATTTTGTTCTACTTTATTCTTCTTAAAAACATTAGCCACAGTCTTTTAAAGTGATTTCACACCCACTATTTGGGTATCATTCCACAGTTTGAAAAACGCTGATATATTATGAACATTTTTACGGGTCCACTATTCATTCAATGTTATAAGATGTTAACATTTTGCCATATTTGCTTCAAATAAAAAGAAAACATTAGATAAATTCCAAGTCTTCCGATGCACTCTTTCTTTTCCCTTTTCCCAGTTCCACTTCAGAAGTTACTGTTCTTTTAAATTTGATGTTTGTTTTTATGTGTGTTTAATAGTTTTAACTTTTTATCGATATACCCATAAAAATGTATAGTACGCTTTTGCTTAAAGTTTATAGAAAGGTATGCTCATCTAATTTTCTGCCACCAGTCTCTTTTTTATTTCTTTTGGTTCATCAATATGTGTTGTTATTGATCAAGTTTGCCACCTTGTAGCTCAAGTTTACCCATTTCACCTGCTCTGTAGTGGCACATTGAATGAATATTCCTCATTTTTATTAATCAATCAACTGTGGTTGGTAATTTAGATTTCGTTGTTATTGATGTGGCCATGATGATTAATACTGCAATGGACATTCATGGACAAGCATCTTTCTGCTCAAGAATAAGTGTTTCACTAGGATCTATAACTACAGCTGGAAGCATGAAGCAATAAAGCTTACACAGTTTTTACTTTATATATGTTTCTAAATTGTTCTCCAAAATAGTCATTCTGATTTCTATATGCACAAACACTGTATAAGAGTTACTGTTTCTCCACATCCTTGTCAATTCTTAGTGTGATTAAAAACTAATGTGAATTAAATCTTGTTTTATTTTAATTTGCATTTTATTAATTAGTGGTGAGGTTGAAATGTTTTATGTTTTTTGGTCATTTGAATCCTTTCTTCTATAAATATTTTCCATTTTTCATTTCTAATGAAATTCATATTTTATGTATGTATGCATTAAGGATTTTTCCTCATGTTTCTATTTGTAAGAGTGAGGCCAAGTCTATACTATCAATATGGTGGTGAAAATTTAAAAAATTTTAAAAAATTTTAAAAAATTTAAAATTAAAGTAATTATCCAAATGAACAAAAGAAAGGAAGATCTCATACCTGCTGTTCAGTCTTACAACTTAAGTGTATTCTTCTGGTTTCTTTTGTTTTCATAGTTGGTTCCTCTGCAAGAACAGCTTTAAAAGTGATGTTTGAGGACCAAGTTGACCTGAGTTAAGCTCATAATAACAGCTTTTCACTTGGGATAATATAATGCATAGACTTAAACGTGTTCTTTTATTTCTCAGTCTTCAGTACTGTACCTCTGGATCAAATTTCTGTGGTTTAGGTAATTTCCCTTTCCCAATACATTGTTTCCTCTCAATTTAAGTGATTTATTCTTTTTCTTTATTAGTTTCCCCCGGCTTTATTGAGATGTAATTCACATACAACATTGTATAAGTTTAAGGTAACAGCATGGTGGTAAGGTATTATCGGGCATGATAATCATTGCCAAATTATTACCATAATAAGGTTTCATTAACATATCCATCGCTTCATATTATTACAAAGTTTTGTGTCTGTGGTGAGAACATTTCAGCTTATTCTCTTAGCAACTTTCAAGTATATAATACCGTGTTGTTAACTATAGTCACCATGCTGAATATTAGATCCCCAGAACTTATTCATCTTATAACCAGAAGTTTGTACCCATTGACCAACATCTCCTTCATTTCCCCCCAATTCTTGGCAACCATTTTACTTTATGTTTCTGTGAGTTTGGTTTGTTCTCAACTTGCTCTCATTCCAAATTATTGTGGATGTCAATTATAACATGAATGAAGAAAACATACATCTAATATCTAACTGCTATGTGTGGTATATTGTACTGAAATGGATGGGTGTAGATATATGATATAATATCTTACTTCAGCCACAGTATGATTTCAGCCTAAGACCAATATGTATACATTAAGCGACTGTGTGCTGGTTTGGATCTGAGGCTTTACTTCCAGTCCCATTCCTTCATGGCCATGTCATCTTAGTGTGTCATTTCCCCTATGGTTCCTCAATACTGAGGTAACCCCAAAGCACTCTTTTTTTTTTTTTAGAAGAAAAGGAAAAATAATGATAGGCCAAATCAGGATAATGAGTATCTCTTTTTTTCAATTCTCTCATTAGCTCTTTGAGTGACTACATCAATTCAGTTGTAAATGATGTTAAGTATAAATTTAAAGTATCGAATCTGAGGCATGAGCCAAGGAATATATTGCCCCCATCCTTCTCCAAATACCATGGAATTGAGTCTGCCCTTGCCTCAGTTGACTTACTGACTTGTAAGAGCCCGTCCACATCTAGCATCCTGTGGTTTTAAAGATGTTCTCTTGTTGGTTATGTGCAATGTTATACACATAGGATCATTTTCAAAAACAGTCTTATTTGACCTTGATGGCCCTTTGACATATTTGAAAATAAAGCAACTCTTCTGCTCTGTTGTTTCTTGACAATAAAGTTTAAGAGAAAACAGATTCCCACATTATCCCAAACTCTTCAGTATAGAGCTGTCAATATTTTTAATTCTTCAAGAAGTTAAGATTTTATGTGTTTTGGTGCCAGGAAATAATTTTGTGATAAAATGAACATCTGGTTTGCTTGAAAATATTGGCATCCTTACAAACATGAATTCATTAGAGAGGAATTCCACATGCATTGCGTCTGAGCTACTGCTTCTGTGAACTAAAAGGACTATGTTCCTTAATGTCTCAGAAGTGTTTAGGAAATGTGAAGTTGAAGAAATTGTCAGTTTTTTGAAAGCAGAAATAATGTCTTATCTTTTGTTCTTTCCTGAGCCCGACCCTGAAATGATGGCCTGAGCCAAAATCAAGAGTCAGACACTCAAACGACTAAGCCACCCAGGTGCCCATGTCTTGTCCTTTTTTGTAGGCCCTATGGCTAGCTGGAGCTTGCCTCATCGGAAGAGATCAATACGAATATTCATGGATTGGGGTATATATCATTAATTTTCAAACATGCATACTTTGAATAATGTAGGATTTTATTCCATTGTTTCTCACCTAGATAGATATATGGGCCTTTACCCTCGCTTTATATTCCTTTAGAGCTGTTATACAAGCTAAAGCAATTTTTAGGGAAATTCACTTCTAAAATATTTTTGTTAATGTTTCCAATGTGCAGTTATAGGACTGAAGATTATCAGAACATAGGTAACTGCCTGTGACATCCGTATTTTACAGTGGCAACCATTGTCCACCTGTTTTAAGTACTGCCTGCATGATTTTTTTCTTTATGTGAGAAACACAAGTAAATCAACATTTAAAAAGGTATAGGAAATTAGAATCTTGTTTATGACTAGAAAAGCTTGACTATTTTTATTACTAGATACTTATAATCATGTCACATGCAATGTTACATTTGATTATGGAAGAATTTTAGAATAATTAAGGTACATTAATTGATATTTATGAAATAACCATGAATGATGCAACATGACTCAGACCATTTGGAAACATGCTCTAAGACAGTGTTCTGCAAATTTTTTCATAAGGGACCAGATAGTATATATTTTAATCTTGTGGGATATATGGTTTCAGTCGCACCTGCTCACATGTGCCTTTGTATCCCAAAAGCAACCATAGTCAGTGCATAAAAGAATGGCTATGTTCCAATAAAACTTTATTTATAAATACAGTCACAGGCTACACATTGCTGACCCTTGCCCTAAAAATACACTGATCTCGTCCTATTTTAAGAATTAGAAAATTTTAGTTAAAATCTATTCTATTTCTGCATATACCTTTTAAGAGCAGTAAATTTTAAAAGAAAACATAAATAAATTAATAGGAAAATATTTGAATATAAACGTATCGATCTAAATTTAGTTGCTCATAGCACTAGACTAGCTGTTGTTAAATATATTTAGACAGTAATTTTTTATATATTATTTTCTCTAGGATGTACTCTATCCTTGGACAGATGTCTCATCATTGAACTTTTGGTTTCATGTCCACTAAATAAAGGATTATTTCTACGAGGTAGAAATTACTGTGTAATTCTTTATTTCTGTGAGTGTCATGTCATTTGCCAATAGGATGTCTTTATTTATAGTTCTTTTTAAATTCTTTTATTGAAAATGTCATTTCACCAAGAGATCTTATTCCCTTTGAAAGTCACTTCTAGTGTCCATATGAAAAAAAGTCTTTTAAAATCAATACCAGTGAAAGCTAATCAGTGATAGAATGATTATAGGATTCCTTGCTTATCATTGCAAGGCTGAGATAGTTATCTCTGTGATTATCCTCATATCTGATTTGAGAGGACAGAGGGGCAGCTTTTTCTGGCCATGTCACTCCTAATTTGTGAAATGTCCCCTTCATAATGCAGTCGTAAGATGGCAGCCGGGCTTTATTGCCATATTCTAAAGAGATTAGTCAATATTATGCCCAACTGCCCAGGATATCACCAGCCCTACTCCCATCTTAAATTTATCATAGAGTCAACATAGTCATAAAGGGAAAAATTTGAAAATCCTCTCACATCCTACCCCATTATATTATTGTGCAGAAGGAAAAAATAGTTTTAAAATATAGAGAAGAATGAATTGGGTCATGCAGCTGCTTCCCAAATACTGAATTTCCGTTTCCATTGCCTCTTTTATTCTTCCATACTGAAATGCAGAAATAACTCATAGTGAGATACAATTACTTTCCCCCTAGCCATGTCTTCAGTGCCTGTTATTCTAGTAGGTCATAAAAAGAGGTAATTGAAAGAGGTAAATGCAAGTGGCAGGCAAAAATCACCAGGTCCATTCTTCATCAACTCTTCTGCCGGATTTTGCCCTCCAAACACACCTGTATCTCTGGGAACTGGCTTTTCCTTCTGCCTCCTCCTTTTGAATGGTTACAGTGAAAGCAGCCACGGTTTTACAAGGTGACCCCACTTCATCTGTAGAGATGAAGCCAGAGGTTGGCTCCTGGCCAACACTGAGCTAATCTGAGTCCATTCTCCGATTTTTAGAGTTCAAACTGGGAAATGATCACCCAGGAAACTCTGAGCTCTTAAATGGAAATGATGCAAACTCACAAGCACTAGGACAGTAGCTATTTTGTGACGTGTGGTTTTAGAAATAGAAAAAGCCATGTGGGGTGAATGAAACAAATACACGAAGAGAGGCAGAGTTGAGATGCGAAGAGCATACTTCTGGTTTCTCTGCAGTTTTTGCATCAGGTTGCACTTCACCCCCCATCCAGCTGAATCCCTGTCCTTGAGTCCTGTGAGATAGCTACATATGTGTTTCATGAACTCCTTTTGGTAAAACTAGTTCAAACAGGTTTCCATAACTCAAAGCCAAAAGAACTAGAAGTGTTTTTTTTCATACTCCGCATTCTATAAAATACAGAATTAAATACAATGCTTCCATAAATGTTTTTATGGTTTAATAATTTATTATTAAACAAAATTAATTACCCAAGAGATACTACCCAGAGAAACAGACCACAAAGTTTGTATGTATGTGTGTATGCAATTTGAGGGGGTTGATTTTTATTTATTTTGAGAGAGAGAGAGAGAGAGAGGGAGCACTAGCAGGAGAGGAGGCAAAGAGAGAGGGTGAGAGAGAGAGAATCCCAAGCAGATTCTGTGCTATCAATGAGGAGCCTGACATAGGGCTTGATCTCACGACTGAGAGATCACGACCCGAGCCAAAGTCAAGAGTCGCTTAACCTACTAGGTCACCTAGGTGCCCCTGTGTGTATATAATTGTATACATAATATTTTTTTAAAAAATAGTTTTTGAGTGACTCTATGAACCAGACCACAGTGTTAGGTAGGCAACGGTGAACAAATACAAAAGTGAGTGCCTAGTCTATTGGGGGGAGAGATAATATTAACCACACAATCACAAAAATGAAACTGTGGAAAATACTGTGAAGGATCAGGCACAGGGAGCCAGGTGCAGGAAGGAGCCCGTATGAAGGCCCCATGACTAATTCAATAAATTCCAGTGTTACTAATCAAAAGGTTTTGTTGTTGTTTTTTCAGAAAGTCATTTATTAATTAGGGCCTAAAATAATCATTTCTATTTTCTGAACTATATTTAGCTCTCATGTAGGAAAAGCATTTTTGTTTGTGTTTCAAATTTATTTCTCAAATAATATAAAACCCCTATTTCCTTAACATTATTAGAGAAAGGCATGTAGTATACCATATTGTTTGTACCATCAATTTGTTCAGTAAACTCTCTCTTTGTGGTCAAGACAAAAAAAATTCATCCCAGGCATATGCATGGTTTCATGATGGATTAGTGAGTGGATTAGGGAGTTCCACTTAGCATAGTATGACTGTGCTAGTGTCCTAGCACATGATTCCAGGCTACTCTCAGCTCTATCTCATTCAGGTAGAATCTGACAAAGGCATGTGAACCCAGAGCCCTGGGAAAGTTCATTTCCTTCAAGAATGGAAAAGACCATGTCTTTAGTAAGATACACATGGCAGGGGGCAGAGTGGGGGAAGCGTGAAGTCCTCTCTTGGGCTAGCATCCCACTGCAACTAGTGTTAATATGAAATTTCAGTAATATTCTAACAAAAGGCGACAAGGATACAAGAGAAAAACACTACACTTTGTGACTTCTCCGTGTTTCTGACTGATGCATGAACTATTTCACCGTGCACACAAAGAACTGTACATTTAGTTGCCATGGCACTGCTTATTTGTTGTCTTTACAGGGAACAAAATGATACTTTAACTAACTACTGTGACTCATCCCTTGAGGTAAAATTGATAACGCTGCCTTTCTTAACCATAATGCTTCAGTTGGCACAGGTTTTTTTGTTGCCTTTGTTGTTGCCATTGTTGCTGTTATTAAAAGATACTTGCTTATAAACTCAGGTTTAACCACTGTTCTTAGTAATCGATAGCTTTGAAAGATCAAAATTCATTAGTAATCGATAGCTTTGAAAGATCAAAATTTACTGAATCTAATTGTAACATTTTACATATAATAGATGGCAATAAATTAAATGGCTATGAAGGGAATAGTATCTTCCTAACATGTGTTCTCTTGAGTTACAGCTAAACATCAGTGAACACATGGGTGGCAGTAATGACCTCTGGCATTCTCTTGAGTCACTACCAAAAAACTGATGCATAGTCTGCCCCTGATAAAAAAAATCTTCAGTCCCCCTCAGCATCTGGCCGGGGGAATCCAGTCAGTTCTCTGTGTGTGATTTAAGAATTCTCCATTCACTATGCACTGTATTGATAAGAAGAGAAAGTGATTTTAGGACAAATGTGAGAATTCATGCGTATAATTATAGGTGTGACACCCTAATAGAATTAAGACCCTCTTCTTGGCCCCCATAGCACTCTGTGCATACTTGCATTATGATATTATTCACTTCGTTTCATAATTCCTTTTCTTTCTACACCATTGGGTTACCAGCTTTATAGAGTAGAATATGCTGTCATTGTCATTGTTATTATTTTGTTATTACTATTCTTGATTATCAAGTGCCTAAGAAGGAGGGACTCAATACATACTTGCTGTTTTATTCTCAGACTCTCAAAGCTATGTGAATTATGTTTTAACATTCTACAGAAATACAAAGAAAAAAAAATAAGTCTGAGAATCATTGGATTACTGGATATCCAAGGTTGATTTTCTCTTAGAAAAGTGTTCTGGGTTGAGGTTGGCCTAGCAGAGGAACTTGACCTCCCTTTATTTAGAGAAGCTTAGGAAAAAACAGCCTAGGACTGAGGAAACTCTTTTTCATTGTTTTTTAAATATTCGATGCCTTTAAGAAGTATCAACCCTGAAGATACAAAAGGGCATTAAATGTAGTAAAACTGAGAAGTATGCCTCTTTTATCTTTAGAAGTATTTTTTAATTAACAAAAACTTATGAACCAAACCATACTAACACTATTATAGGTTATATCAAAAGTTTTGTGAAATATGAATGTGATAATGTAGAAGAGACCTATAATTATATATGCTGTGAGATTTTACAATTGATTATTCTTCATCTATAAAGAAAAAAAAATACTGAAATCTCAAGAGTTATTCCAGAGAGTAATACTGTAAGTGCTGTAATGTATTGTATTTACAAAACTGGACTCAAAATCACAGCACACACGTGTTACTTTAGAAAATTTGTATACAGTAGTATGTTACATAGCTTATCAGTTAGCCTTCTAAAGAAATGCATTTACTTCCTTTTCTTCCACTATAACCTCTCTGTTATCTTACCTGATTCCTTGGAATCAGACGTTCTCTTTTTTAGTTTCTTTAACCACTGCTAATTTTGATTTCCTTAAAAAAAGAGATCAAATTCCCTCTTTGTGATAGACCATGGACCCCTTCCTAGCTTGGTGGCTATCCCAAAGTCACTTATGCATCTTTGTTCCCTAGTAGCCTGGGATATTTATCTGATACACACTCAACCCTGTTGGCATTCATCAACACTCAATGGATTGAGGAGATTTTCTACCTTCTTTCTTTTTTTTATCATGTTTATTTATTTTTGGGAGAGAAAGAGAATGAGCATGCACAAGTGGGGGAGGGGCAGAAAGGGAGACAGGATCTGAAGCAGGCCGCGTGCTAACAGCAGACAGCCCCCATGCAGGGCTCAAACTCAGAATCTGAGCTGAAGTCAAATGCTTAACCTTAACCAATTGAGCCACCCCGGTGCCCTATCTACCTTCTTTCTTTAAAAAAGATCTAAATATACCTAAGTGATTGTGCAAAAAGACTCCATTAATTCAGGCTAATTGGGGAAAAGGTGATTTGAATTTATTGGGAAAGAGTTTGTTATAGTTGTCTTGTTCAACAATTCAACTTCAGTGTTTTTACTTGGAGTGATATCTGAAGTTAAGAGCTATAGAATGGTTTTCTGTTAGAGAACCTTCTTGTTTAGTGGATAACATGGTATTTGAATGCAAAGAGGAATCTGTCATAAGGTTTGAAAAGTTTGTTGCTTTTAGTAGGTTGAACAATTTGTGAAATCTTGTTTACATTGTCTAAAGACATAACAAATGTATTAATTGAAAAAGCATATTATAAATAACCTTCCTGTTTTCATGACTCACAACATTAATTTTCTGACTTGATCTTATGAAAAAAATTGTAAGAAAATAGCATAATTTGGGAAACATACATAAATTTATGCTGTTTTACTCAGAAATCTTAAGAATCACTCATACACCTGTCTACTTACCGGTCTCCTATTTGAAATGAACAATTTAACAGTACACAGAAAGTAGTTTCTCCAGATATTATCTAAATGGATGCCAAGTTTAAATATTTAACTTTTCTGTCTTTTTTTATTCATTTTACATTTTGACTTTTAAAAATGTCAAGAGTGCATTGAAATGATACATTTCAGGTTTAAATAGTTGAATCATAAGTGGCCAACTATTAAAAATATGTCCCTTTGCTAATAATTTGTTTAGTGACAGGAATAATACAAGTAAATGGAAGCATTAGATTGTGACCTTTAACTAAACAGGCAATTCTTGTAATTGTAAATTGTCTTGGGGCTAGCATGTGTGACTACTAATTTGTTTCCACCACGACTGGATACCTATTTGAAAAGACATGCCATATGTCACAGGTATTCCGTTAAAATAGGTCAGTGTGATTATCCTTAACTAAATCACACACACACAATCACGAACTCTATTCAAGTAATATTTGGTACAAAACTAAAGCTCACAAAAAGGAATAAAGTTAAGTGGGAAGGGTCAGAAAACACTGCCCTTGATCTTCCCAACACAGTCTAATCTTTGTCAATTGAACTTACAGGTATTAATTAATGTGACAGAAAAATCAGGCCCTGTCTCACCTTATTTTGACTGATTATATATTTATATGAGTTTTAAGCTCCTTCCATTCAATTTCAAAATGGTGCCTCAGGGTTATGCAGACCCTCAGAAATTTACAGATATGGCAGATATAATTTTGTAATTTTTAATAAAATATTTGATTTATTTTATTGAATCCAGTCCCTTAAAGGTATGTATTCTTGATTTGTAGACACTGGAAAAAAACATGTACTTAAACATTACATTTATTTGTGTTCTTGGGATCATCAGAATGCTATTACTGGTGATAATGACGTCCAGTGGATTTGAAGTAACATTCTTCATGTTATGCCTATAATGTCTGTATATTGGCTTTGTCATGTATGTACACAAATGGGTGCATAATGGCCACTGCATAAAATCTGAGCTTTATCTGAGGAAAGAGTTCCAGATGTGGAAAGGAATCATGTCATTTTTCAGCCTTTCCCAAACCTCTGTAGTGATGTGATATTGAATGGATATATAAAGCACTAATGATTTCATGCTCATCGATCCCATGCCACAAATATTTGGCTGCTACATGAGGCCCATTCTTAATGATGGCACCAGCAAGATACCTAAACCTTTCTGAGTAACTTGAATACTCATAACAGGATTGCATATTAATACGATAATTTTGTAAAAGTGCTAGTATCTACTAAAGCTGAACACCTACAACCTGTCCTTTCCCCTCCTGGGTATACGTCCGACAGAAACATATGAAACATGTACAAGAATGTTCATAGCAGCACTACTGGTGGTGACCCCAAAATTGAAAACTACGTAAAGGTCCATGAACAATAGAAGGAATAAATAAATTGTGATATGGTCACCTAATGAAATAGTTTACATCAGTAAAAGTGAATAAATTTTAGTTATACATGGTAATATGAATGAATCTAATAAATATAATATTATGTGAAAGATGCCAGACCAAAATAGTGCATAACATGATTTCATTTTTCTAGATTTTGAAAAGAACAAAATTAGTCAATGTTGTTAGAAATCAGAATAGTGGTTACCTTTGCTGGGGGGAGAAACGATGGCAAGGGACCAGAGGAAGACTTCTGGGATGTTGATAAAATGTTCTATCTCTCTATCTGGTTGCTGGTTACATGGTATGTTTGGTTTGTGATGATTCATCAAGATATACACTTAGATTTGTGTGCTCTTATACATATATATGTATATATATTATACTTCAATAAGACACTTAAGTTCTGAAAAAGTTCTGAGCTTAATTATGGTAAAGTCAAATTGCATATTTGTGCTTATATTAGTTAACTAGGGCTACTATAACAAATTACCATAAACAGGGTGGTAGCTTGAAACAACAAAAATTCCCTCTCTCACAGTGCAGGAAGCCAGAAGTCTCAAATCAAGATGTTGGCAGAATTGTCATCCTTTGGATAATCTAAGAGAGAATTCGTTCCAGTGTCTCTCCTAGCTTCTTGGTGACTCTTGGCAATCTTTGCCATTCCTTGACATATAGACACATCACCCCAATCTCTGCTTCCTCCTTCACAGGATTTTTCCCCTGTATTTCTTCTCTATGTTTCCAACAAGGGTACTGGCCATTGGAGTTAGGGTCTGCCTGGGTAATTGAGATTTTTAACTTAATTTCATCTGCAAAGATCTTTCTTCCACATAAGTTCACATTTACAGGTTCTTGGTGGTTATACGTTTTTGCTGAGGGCACTATTCAATCTACTACAGTGTTCCCTCCCAAGACTTCAGAGAAGTCATAGTAATATAAATATAAAAATATTATACAGATAGGAAAATATGAGAAAAGTAGGAAACATAGGAGATATTGTCAAGATTTTAGGAGATGGAAAGTGAGTATTTAGCAGAATGCAGGAAATTAAACTTGAAGCAACCTCAAGCAGGCTCAGGAATGTGAGATACAGTACTTCCAGAAGAGGGTAAGAAATAGCAACTTAAGCAAAATAGCAACTTTGGTCAAAAGTCTCTATAAGGAAGTTAAAGCCTCACATAACCTCTCCTACCCTGGGCATCCAATTGACCAATCATCCCATACCTAAGCAGAAAGAAAATGAACAATAAATACAAAAGAGAAGAATCAAAGTGGCTCTGGGTGTATGGACATGAGGAATTGCTGAGGGAGGGGATGAGGTGCTGTACCAAAACAAGAGAATTAAGAAAGAATCTATATTTTGAATACTGCGGACGCCCTGTCACCAGCCCTCTATGCTCAATCTATGAGGACACTGGCAATTGGCCTGCTTCTCTAGTCAGGTGATTGGAAGATTCTTCTCTGGGGAAAACAGTGCAGCCCAAGAGAAAAGGCCTGCCTTTGTCAAGGTTGTCTCCAAATGAGAAGACTAATACTCCCCTAATCACATATACCCAGTTTTCAGTCATCCCATGGTGCACACAGAGCTTTCATTCAGCTTTTCAGGACCTCACTTTAACATGGAAATGGTCAGCCAAGGGTTACAAGATATTCAAGGAAACCTCACAGTTTAAAAGAGATTCAAAAAGAGAAGAAGAAGAAGAAGAAGCAGCATTCAAATAAAAAGAACTATAACGAAACAAAGACTGTTCAGGGAGATGAAAAGTTCAAAAAAAATAATGAATATTCTCAAATACATTAAAGAAGCAATTTATAGCATCGAGGATGTTATAAAAATGGACATTCAGGGAACTCATAAGAACTCTTGAGAGATTAAAATATTATACCACAAATCTCCCAGAACGTAGAACAAATTATCAAAGAGATGAGATTTTTTCAAAGGGGGATCAATACAGGAGGTCTAATTGGAATTTTAAAGAGCTAGAAAAAATGGTAAACACAGAGAAGAAGAAATTATCAAGTAATGCAAGAAAGTGTTGCTTAGTTGATGAACTTGATTTTCCATATATAAAGGATTCAACCCAGGTGGCCAGCAAAAGGAGTTCAAGAAAGTTCACATCAAGACATGTCAGTCAGAAAATTTAAGACACCAAAGATAAACATTCTAAAAACTTTTCAAAAGGGGTGGATGCAGGTCATATATAACATCGCAGGAATCAGAATAGCATCAGACTTCTCAAGAGCAACATCTGAAGCCAAAAGTCAATAAACTTATGTCTTCAGAATTTTGAGGAAAAGTCAGTAATTGCTTTCTACCTCCAATTCTATATCCAGACAGTTAATCAGTTTACCTCTGAGAATGGATGCATAGAATTTCCAGAACTACAAGGTCTCAATACTCTGTTTATAATATGCCCTTTCACAAGAAGGTCCCGGAGGATGTATTTACCAACATGAATGAGTAAACCAACAAAGAAGGTTTGAGAACAATAAAACAGGGTATGCATTCATTAGAAAGGGGAGTGGAAAGAAAACTTCAGAGAAATAAATAGCTTATAAGTAATAAAAGAGAAAAATGAAAACATAGAATAAAATAATTTTCAGTGAAAGAAGCCAATAGGGACTTTCGATGATATACATACAGATGGAACACTCCCAGAAAAACAGGCCTCTCAAGTCTCTAAACACCTGCTATGTATTTTTGCCTTTTCCGTTTCCCCAGTTGATATGCCCTTTCTCCATCTTCATTGTTCATACACTAGTCCTGAAAAGACCTGATTCAAGATATAATATTGCCCAGAATGTAGGAAAGTATCTGTATGTCCTCGATTAAGATAAGCTTTCTTAACAGACACAAAATATAGCCGTAAAAATGGAAGCTAACATCTGATCACGTTATAATTCTAAACTCTTGCAAAACAGAAAACATATCATAAACAAGTGTAGGAGGTAAATGATGGAGTGGATAATTATATTTCCAGTGGATATCATGATTTAAAAATGGTGTATACAAATCTATAAAGAATTCCAACGCAATAATATATAAAATACAATAAAACAGATTTGTTTTTCAAATATTAGGAAAGATGTGGGGAGAAAAACTATACCCTCAAATGCTGCTGGTGGAAGTATAAATTGGTGCAACTATTTTGGGGAACTATTTGGCAATAGCCAGTAAAACTGAAAAACTGTATACCTTATTATTAGGATGAATATATGATTTACTGTTTAATCTGGAACACCTTTGAACATGAAATGGAGCACTATTAAATTTTATGTCACAACAAATGTGTAAATTGGGATTATCCCAGGCCATCTGGTTGTCTGGGTTATGACTCACTTTGTGTATAGACCCTAGATAATCTCTTCCCTATGTGTGCTATATGTGTGAAGTTTATAACAGCAAAAAGTTAGTAACAACCTGTCAAAAGGGAACTCCATAGCTAAAATATATAATACATAATCCTGAACAGCGAACTAAAGAGATGAACTGGATTTCTCTATATATCGATTTTCAGTAAATATGCAGAACATAAACTTCAGGTGTGAATAGAAAATTCCAGAATGTTATACACAGAGATATATAGATTATATAACGTCAATTGATATAAGTTCAGTTACAAAAATGGAATAGAAAAATACACCCCAAAATTATAATAGCTGCTGCTTCTGGCAGTTGAAAAGGGAGTTCTGGTCATGGTTCAAAGGGAATTAAGTGAGGGGCACCTGGGTGACTCAGTTGGTTGAGTGTCTGACTTTGGCTCAGGTCATGATCTGATAGTTTGTGAGTTCAAGCCCCACATCGGGCTCGCTGCTGTCAGTGTGGAGCCCGCTTCAAATCCTCTGCCCCTTTTGTCTTCACTTCTCCCGCTTGCACTCTCTCAAAAGTAAAAATAAACATTAAAAAAGGGGAGGGGGAATTAACCTATATTAGTAATGTCTTATTGTTTTAAAAATAATTTGAAGCAGATATGACACATGTTAGTTGATAGATCTGGACCAGGGGAGGTATAAGCATATTTAAAAAGTATTCAGCTTTGTATTTTTAGTGACTTTTATTTCTCAAAATAAAAGCAAAATGATACCTTCTCCATGAAGCCTTCCTTGATCTCTTTAAGCCAAACATTATGTCTCTTACTCCATATTGAAAGAATAGTGCCTTATCCCTTTTTGTACTGCCCCCCCCACAACACCTGGCCAGATAACTGATACACAGAAACACCCAATAAAACTTTATTAAAAGAAAAACAGAAAGAAGAGAATGGTTTACATAGAAACCCTAGCCTTTCTTTCAGTGACTAGAAAATTTGTAAATTTGCAACTTTTTCAAGCTTTTCTTTGCATAATGGACCTATGTTTTGTGCCAAATTCCATCGACATACTTCGGAATGAATGTACTGTAGCATGGTCATTAAAAGGACCCGCTCCACTTTCTCCTGTCTCATAAATACAGTTTCTTTGTCCCAGTGCTGAGTTCCAGACTGTGGAATGAAATGCGGCATTTTCTTTGTATCACTTTGGCCCTATTTGCCACTTCAGCAATGTTAACTTCTGCCTGTCAAAACCAATTAAATATTTTTTTTAACATTTACTGGGTCCACGGCAGAATTTCAGTTACCTGTGGTTCATTTTTGAGTGGAGTTGTTAAGCAAAGCTTTAATACAGTATGGCATTTGCTTTGCATTTTTTTTTTCATTTCAAGTTTCATCGTTTCAGTTTTACCACTCTCATAAATAAAACATATGCTTTTATTTTTTTTCAAAGTTATCAGAGTTTGTTCAGTTGAACAATGCCCAGCTCACAAATGAATACTTTTGAAAATACATATGGTGGATATGTAAGTACATATGTGAATTCATTTGGCTCCAATGCGAATTTATTAAATGTGCTATGCTGGGTTATCTTTTATCAAAAGAGCTGTTAGTAAGTGAAGACAAGAGCCTGTGCTCATACATACATACGATGCTAAATTTAGGTTTTAGTGCTGGCTTTTAAAATGAATTCTTTGCCTGCCACTTATACTAAAAGGATGCCTTTCTTCTTGAAAGTGAAATATGTTTTTAGGAATACTTTGCTTAATTTCTTTGAGATTCTTTTTTTGTTTCCAGTTCTCACTGCTGCTTCAGACGTAGAACCAGACATGCCCGACTGCAGTTGGCTGCTTCGGTCATTATCCGGCTTTCCTTTGAGACAGGACTTTGCAGGCAATGTGTTTTCTTAGCCAGTCGATGCCCAGGATTGCCAGATTCTGTGCGGTATGTGATACATCTCACAGTCACAGAAGCCTGGTGATCCTGGCACTTTGCACGTGTTGTTTTCAGGTACTCTTTCACACGTGCACACAGAAGATGTGCCGATGATGGCAATGACTTTTCACAGTGATCCTGTCATGATAATTAGCGTTAAAAAAAATCCCCGAATCGAAATATACAATTGTGCATGGCTTTGATGCTTCTGTAGTATGAAGGGCGGGAACAGCCTTGGGAAATGCTTGCTGAAGCGAGGCACACAATACAACACGCACCTTGCACCTTGGATGAATAGAAAAGCAAGCTGATTTCATTCACGTTACCCCCCACTATACTACATGGACAGGCTGTTCAGTCACTTACTCATGTTGTCAGAGTTGACCCTTAAAGACAGTTCATCTGGCTAAAATTCAATTCTCTTATGCCCGAAGTATGAGATAATACATCTGAGGTAGGGTTTTAAGCAAGAACTATATCACAGGTTGCCGGCATTTTGCAGGCTCTTACGAGCACACTGTTAGGCATTCAGGTATCAGAAGGATTTTGAAAATTCTGCTCAGCCCCTGGCATCTCTTTGGCCCTCTCTAGATGTCTAGTCCAACTGTTTAATGAAAAGAAATGAAGCAAAAGAGGCATCAGCGTGGCTACAGCTGGTGCTGTGGCGGTTGGCATTATGCTACCAGATAACGCACGCATTATTTTTATTCATGTGGAAGGCTGCCTTGCTGTGTATTTCTAATGCTGTCAGAAAGATTGATTCGTGAAATATTTTGAAAAAATGCTAAGTACTAGCTACTTTGGGTATTTACCCAGGGGCATTGCAGCTGCCTGGCATTGCTGGGTGGCTGCTGAGCAGTAATCGCTTGCTATTTCTCTGATTTGTTTGTGTCTTTGCAGCAACTGAGAGGAGAGAGGTTCAAACCCAGAGTGGGGCCCATGCTTCCCAGCATTCTCATCTATCCCATGGCTTTAAATACTCTGAGTTGCTAATGACTTCCAAATTTATATTTCTGGTCCTGATGTCATCCCTAAATCATACAGCCATATATCCACCTGCCTACTCAATAGCTCAGATTTGATGTCTAAGAGGGATCTTGAACTTAAAATGAATGAAACCAAACTCCTAATGGTCCATGCATATGCACCCATGACAGCTGCTCTCTCCCACCATCTTCCCAGAGCAGCAAATGGCAACTCCCTTTCATGTGGTTGCTCCAGCCAAAACTTTGCCGTCATCCTTGACCCCTCCCTTCATCCTGTGTCTCATATCTCAAGGCTCCACCTTGAAAGTAAATTTAGTACATGAACACTTCTCTGCCACTACCACTGCCACCTTAATCCAAGACAACAGCAAATCTCACCTGGACTGTTAGAATTGCCTTCTAACACTGCTTCCCCCATCCCTGTGGTCTATTTTCCCACAGCAGCAAAAGTGAATCCTAAAACACAACTTACATCATGTTATTCTCCATTCAGGAATCACCAATGACTTCCAACCCCAAGGTCCAAACCAAAAGTGCAAAGCCATTAAGTGTTCTGATGCTCTGATATTTCTTGGGCTTCATACCTTTCTACTTTTTCCTTAGCTCATTTTGACAACTCATTCACCTCTACATACAATGGACTCTTTCTTCACTGCTCCTCATATACTCCAAGCTTGGCCCCACCTAGGTGTTTTTGAACTTAATATTCTCTTTGCCTGGGATGTTCTTCTCCTAGGTATTGGCATGTCCTATTTCCCTATTTCCTTTAGGTTTCCACTGAAATGTCTACCTATCAGTAAGATCTTCCCTCACCAGCCTTTCAAATAGAGTACTATTCTCAATGTCCTCTTTCCTTGCCTTATTTTCTTATTGGCTTCTGTAACCCCACAATGTATTCTTCCCCTGCATGCAGACTTTCTTGTGTTCACTGCCAGTTCTCTAGCACTACAAACAGTGCCTGGTGCATACAGTCTTCACTGAGGATTGCAGAAGGCGCAGCCACATGACTCATCTACCTTTATCTCCACCAGTGATAACATGGCACTTAGAGTACCACCAGTTGTAACATGGAACTTAAAGTAACCTGATTCCTTTTTTATTTTCCTGAGAATAGCTCTGTGACATCTTCAGCTCTTCAGTAGAAAAACCTATGAAAATCCAAGACCTCACAGAGATAATTTCTCCATCTCTGATTTGACTCGTCCATGAAACACATGCTTCTGGAAACTGGGGATGTGAAAAGCAGGTCTTGGATTTCTTGGATGTGTTAGCACTTAGTGCCATAGTGATAGTGCCTGGATAACAGAGATTTTTGCAATGATCTAAACTCATAAAGAAGAGACGTTTCCCGTATCTTGGGGAGAAACTTGAAAATTCACACAGACATTAGTGCTGAGGATTTCCTGGAGTTGCCATTTGCTTGTTAAATAACTGCAATGTCTGTAACTCATCTGTGTCTACCACCAACAATTCACCATTCATTTTCTTCCTCATCTCTTTGTTTTAAAGAGAAGACGTCTTTTGTCTTAAAAATCTGTCCTAACATTTCCAATATTCCATTTTATGATTTAGTTAGATTTCAGAAGTGAGAGGACAGTTTTATTCCATGTTGCCAGTGAGTTTGCTGGTTCTTTGGGGAACAAGAACCACAAAGTCATTACTGGTGTTTGTCTTAACACTCAGCAAAGGCCTTGCCTGTGGTACACAATCAATGATATTTGTTAGTGTGGGATTTAGCCTTCTTCAGATATCTTTGACATGATGATTACGTGTTTTTAATTAGAAATACAAACCTGATTAGTAATTGTTTTTCAAGAGGACAAGCCACTGCACTTCTTTTATGATATAGGACTGGATTTTAATTAAAGCACAGGTTTCCATCTGAAATATAGTGACACGTGGCTGTACCTCAAACAGATTGCAGGTGTGCTAAGATAACTCCTCTATGCTCTGGAGCGCAGCTGGAGCCCCTAGACCAATCAGTTCTGTCTGTTAATTGATGCACTGTTGACATATACTATTATATTAGTTTCAGATGTACAACGCAGTGATTCAACAATTATATGTATTACAAAGTTCTCCTGACCGTAAGACTGTTTATCCCAGAATGCCCTACAAATATAAATTCCAAATGTCTCTTGGACTGAGAATGGCTGAGGGCAAATCTAGTCCAGCACTTCCTCATAGAACTTTTTGTAGGAATTGAAATGTTCCAGATTAGCCTGACCAGTAAGGTGAGCACAAGACACATGTGGTTATTGAATTCTTGAAACGGGGTTAGTGTGACTGAGACTAACAGCTACCATTCTGGATAGTGCGGCTCAAGTTGAAACTCTATACTATATAATCTATTCGGAACCACAGATGAAAAATAAGCACAATTTAGCAGTTTATCAGGCTCAACAAATATTAATTTGAAGTGTTAGCAACTCATAGTGGGACCAGCAGGCACACATGAATTAATACAGTGCTAACTTAAGAATACAGGCATCAAAGTGGACCTATCTTTTGATGTGGCTAACATAGTTGGATACTTGCTGGCGGACTCTGGCTGTGTTCTATTTCTCTCTTGTCTTCTTTTTGTTTGATAATGTGGCAGACAACAGTGCTGTTGCCTGAAAGTGGCTTTAAAGTCACACCTGCAGGCCTTACCTTATTGAGTTCAGATGAGCTGTGGTATCTCCGTTGTTGTACTAATGGGGCCTGAAGCAATCTAATATTTTCCCTTTGGGTCCTACAGACCATGTTGTGTTTACCACCTACCTCTCCATCTAAAATGTTGTGACAGTCACTGATGAGGCCAGTGCTCTGTGTTTAGCGATGCTTCTAATGCTAGGTTAATCGATATGGAATTAGCTTTTGCTTGCAGCCATGGTCTTTGAAGTCTTGTTTCATCCAAGCAAGAGCATTCTGGAATATGTAGATTTGTTCATCAAAATTTGCAACCTAATTCCAGTTTACAACAAGGAAAAGCAAGTTAGACCACCTAGTGTTTATTCATAAATTAATCCTAGGAGGTGATTAGTACCGGGCCTTCACCTCATGCTTCCTATATTTGTTAATTCTTTCAGTGAAATGATAACTCAATGATGATCTCAAGATAACTCTGATCCATTGTGTCCTACTGCCTCGTTAACCTCTCCGCTTATATCAAGTCCAGCCCTCTTTCTTTATTCGTGTTGTTCCCTCTTTTTGGAATGAAAAATTCTCCTTTCTTCTCAGGGAGATTTTAGCCTTGTTTCTGAAGGCATTTAGATCCCTAATACTGATATTAATGCACACTCACATTTATGGAGTGTGTTTTTTGTGCTAGGCATAATACCAGATACACTTATGTTCATTGAAACTTCACAACAAGCTTTTAAAAAGCTATTTTTTCCAAGAAATACATCTCCTCTCCTTTATGGAGGGGGAAACTGAGTTTCAAACTTGTGAATCATTTGGCATAAAACAATTATGTAATGAAGCAGAGTCATCATTTGAAACTGACTTCCTGACTCTAAAGCTTTTGATTTTTCTCTTGCAAATGAAGGAGACAAAGAGGTCTATTAAAGGAGTCTAATAAAGGAGTCTGCTAGCTCTTAATCTTAAACTCATTTAGAATATACTTTGTGGCTTTATGGCTTTCTTGTTTGGCTTCTCGATTTCCAAGTCTTGTTTTCATTCTTACTTCCTACGTTGTGGCACATCTTCATACCAACAAAACCATTTATTTGCCAAGTGTATAAGAGAGAGCATGGTAAACAGGGAAAGTCTTGGTCCTTCCTAGGCAACCTGGTTCAGGTATAGTTACCTACTATATCTGTTACATTTCCCTCATTCTCGAATCTCTTTCCAATTCATAACTTATCTCTTCCATCCATCTCTTAACTTATAACTATGACATCACCTATAGCCAAGACTATGTAGTTCACCTTACTGTTAAAAAATGTCTTTAGGGGCGCCTGGGTGGCTCAGTCGGTTGGGCGGCCGACTTCAGCTCAGGTCATGATCTCGCGGTCTGTGAGTTCGAGCCCTGCGTCGGGCTCTGTGCTGCCGGCTCGGAGCCTGGAGCCTGCTTCCGATTCTGTGTCTCCCTCTCTCTCGGCCCTTCCCCTGCTCATGCTCTGTCTCTATGTCTCTCAAAAATAAACTTAAAAAAAAAATTTCTTTAAATTGTTCTTGAACTTTTCATCATGTCTCTCCAACCAGAGTGTAGATTACTTGTGTGTCGGTATCTCGTTTTGTACTTATTTGGCCTTGCCCTGTGGCACCCGCCCAAATGCTAGGCTAATCACTGGCAGTTCTTGCATATTGCTGATTGAGTGATTGATATCTTCAGCTGTATGTTATAAGTAGACAAAAAGTGAAATGAAAAAATTAAAAGTTACTCAGCATAGCTTGTGGTCATAAATCACTTAAAGGATGACATATTTTTCATAAAACTATACAAATAACTGGTACTTAATATTTTTGAAAGGATCTTAATAGTTATTTTCTGGATTCACGTAGTCTATTTTCTAGATGGGTAAGTTTTTTAAAGTAAGTGAAGCTTATCTCATTGACCAAAAATGTATTTTTAATGAACAGTTTTTAATCCAAATCTTCAGGGAAAAGGAGCATACAATTACTGTCTTTTAAAATAGAATGCATGAAATATAATGAAGTCTTTCCTTGACTATTCATTCAAAGAATTTTGGGGGCATTCACTGTGTTCTACCTGTTATGGAAAACACTAAAAACATTAGTGACATTAAGGTTAAAAAAAAGTTTTTAACAACCATAATTCCTATTCTAAGTGAGTTCACAGTCTCAAAGGGAAGTCAGATGTATAGAAGACCAAGTTACATCCCAGACTCTTCAAGGCTGGATAGAGGTAAGGAGGTTGTATTTTGGGGCCCCATCAGAGGTCAGGAAAGTTTTACCTAAGAACTGATATCTTTGGTAGTTATGGAAGGTGAGTTAGGACATAGTGATGTGGCATTCCAGAAGGATCAGTGGAGGCACGTTCCGAAAGAATCTGAGAATGGCGAACTAGGGAAGGGGCAGAATATTCAGTATGCTTCATTCAGAACAGCCTGAGGCCAGTTCTAGACTTTAAATGAGCATTTAAAAAAATCACGTTGGGGGACATCTGGATGGCACAATCAGTTAAGCATCCATCTTCAGCTCAGGTCATGATCTCATGGTTTGTGAGTTCAAGCCCCACATGGACTCTGCACTGACAGTGCAGAGCCTGGTTGGGATTCTCTTTCTACCTCCCTCTCTGCCCCTTCCACCCACCCCCAAAATAAAAAATAAACTTAAAAAAACCCTGCCCTTTTATAAAAATATAAAAATTAATCACATTGGATATTATTTCCTGGTTGAATTCATCTGCTATCAGTTACTGAATGGCACTCTTAGATTGCTAAAGTGTAAGAAAGGTAGGCAAGCCCAGACCAGATGAGCAAAACCACATATTTGTCCTGTAGTTGACCACAAATGCACCAACGGGGGAGGGGCAGAGAGAGAGAGAATGAGAGAGGCTCTCTCTCTGTCAGCACAGAGCCTGACACAGCTCAAACTCACGAGCTGTGAGATCATGACCTGAGCCGAAGTCAGACACTTAACTGACTGAGCCCACCCATTTATTATGTTTAAGTCTACAAGACAGCTGGGAGGTTCAAAAGCTCTGGCCCAAGCTGAAAAGACTTTGCTGGCAGTTAGCGATGGGGCACCTGGGTGGCTCAGTCAGTTAAGTGTCTGACTTCGGCTCAGGTCATGATCTCACAGCTCGTGAGTTTGAGCTGTGTCAGGCTCTGTGCTGACAGAGAGAGAGCCTCTCTCTTTCTCTCTCTCTCTGCCCCTCCCCCGCTCAAGTCTGTCTCTCTTTCCTTCAAAATAAATAAATAGTAAAAAAAAAAATTTAATATAAATGGCCACTATTTTAAGCTACTAAGATTTAGGGTAATTTGTAACTCAGTAATATTTAATTGATAGATTGTATTAGCGTTTTTCAATTTTTTCCCTAAAGTATAATGCTTTTGGTATATTTATTAGAAAGAAAAAAATGTGAAGATGTAACAGAAACAAATTTTGCTGAGCAAAGAGAGCTGTGATATTGCTTTGAGCTGGCAAAGAGGCAATTCGATTTCATTTCATTTCTTGTTAGACACTGGCTTGAAATTTATAATTTATACTTCACTGTATGGACATATGTAGATGTATGCACATATTCATGCTATGTATAGTGCTCAAACAATTTATGAAATCCCAAAGTTTTCATATACATGACATTTAAAAAAACATTTTTATTTTGGACAATTTCAAACCTAACAGACAAAAATAGAATAAATAGCATTATGAAATTCCGTTCACCCATCACACAGCTTCAGTAATTATCAACATTTGGTGTATATTGTTGTTTGTAACAGGCTTTTGTTTTGTTTTCTCTTCTTTTGAGGATATGAGTGGTGTTCAGTGCAACTAAGAAGAAATTTGCAGTTTGTTCCTGCATTGCTGAAACGAAAATTCTTAAAATGACTAACCTCTGTTTGTTGCCAAGTAACTCTTGGCTATGCACCGATAGCAAAAGTAATATAACAGCATTTGCAGCATAATTAGATTTGAATAGCAAGTTTTATTTAAAGAGTGCCTGATCTTATTGCTCATAGGCATGCTTTTCTTTCTTGTTTTGTGTTTTCGGTAGTAATCATGTTTTTAATGACTTGTGATAGACTTTTGTTTTATGAAACAATAGAAAACCACCATAGGAACTTTTTAGTAAGATTTTAGTTGTTGTTGAAGCTGCTTAAAATCCATTTAGGTAGGAGGTTATTATTTGTTGAATAATCGTTTTTATACAGTGACTTCTGCGCAAAAGATAATTCTCAACAGCATTACTTGGATGATAACAAATAATCTAAACAGGCAAACATGATGATGATGTAGTAAGTCACAGCTGCTCCATTTGTTGAATGAGAATTTGGGGTTCTGTTTTTCTCTCTACCCAAAATAGAGAAAATGAAATGCTATTTCTTCAGTCTGCCTTCTAGATATATTTGGGGGGACGGACGGAGGTATGAAATGAAAGGAGGGAGGGAGAGGAGAAGGCAGAAAGAAAGAAGGAGGGAAAGGAAGATGGGAGGTAGAGAGGGTGAACAGCAAGAAGAGAAGAAGGAGGGGTGCCTGGGTGGCTCATTTGGTTAAGCATCCAATTTCAGCTCAGGTCATGATCTCGCGGATTCATGAGTTCTCTCCTGGAGTCAGGCTCTGTGCTGACAGCTGAGCCTGGAGCCTGCTTCAGATCCTGTGTCTGTCTCTATCTCTGCCCCTCCCCTGATCATGTTCTGTCTCTCTCTCAAAAATAAATAAATATTAAAAAAATTTTTAAAAAGAAGAGAGAAGGAGGGGAAGGAGAAAGACTAATTATTCGAAGGTATACTTCTTTAAGCACTAATGCCGTTAAATATTACAGGTAGTCTTAATTTAACCATAGTATTTTTGTTACCTTTTATTGGAATTTCAGGGATCCAACCATATGTACAGAAGTTAGCTTAGATTCATAGAATATCCAAGGAACTGTGCTATCTACTACTGTAGCCTCATCGTTGACCTAGGTCAAGAATGTTGAAGCAAGTGCAAAAACTGAATGTATCAATATTTGACAAATCTATTATTATTGTCCCATAAGAAGCTGACCACAAATGAAGCTTAATTCATCTAGAAGAGTGCAGTGTGGAATTGTTCAATTTATGTTTATACATTTTCAGCAAAATTTTTATATTTTACAAAATTTGAGTTGTTATAAAATCTCACTCTAAAGGACATTCCTAATATATACAATTATTACAAAAATTTAAAAACTTTTATTCATATTCATAAACCTTGAATTTCAATGGAGAACACACTTACTAAGGTTTATTTTCTCTTTCGCAACAGTTTTAATGGGATTTTTAGAATGCTTACTTTGTTTTGGTTCACTGTCATAAGGAGATCTTTAAATTGTATACCATCATCAAGTCCTATAACCAATAAAGGGCTTATGAGAGTCAATGACAGATGTCATCCTCCCTTCCAATCTTAGGAAACAGTGTTAGACTTATTCAGATTCTACAGTGAAAGCTTCACTATTGTCCAGGACAGTTAAATCTTAATGAGGCCCATTAAATTTGCACAGAACTTTTCATCTCTGTTCCCAAACACTATCAAAATAATGTTTTCCCCCAGTCTGCTCTATATCATCAGAAACTCCACCAGAAATAAGGTGTCTAATAGAAACTACATTACAAGTCACAAATGTTGAAAGCAGTCTGTGGAAATGGAGAGCCCGTGACCATCAAAACGAGACACTGTGGGTTCAGATCTTGGCTTCTATCCTTACTGGCTGTTCATTTTGAGAAAAATTTCTGGATCCTTTCACGGTAGCAAATCAAATGAAATAATGTAACTGTACACCCCAAAATACAGTGTGTGTGTTAATTTTATCTGTACATACACTTATTTTCAATCTTATATTTATGTTCTTATGTCTTAAAAGCCTCAAGTTTATACCGTGAATTCCTGCTTAACAGCAGGCCAACTTAATAGTTGGTGACTGAAATTAAGGAAAGGGTGTTATGTTAACTTTTCATGATAAATTGAGATATTATATGGGCTATTTTGTTTTTAATCCCTGAGTACCTCATTTGAATACTTATTGCCACTTACCCCGAAAGTCATTTTTAGGCTCCTTCCTTTGTTAAATATATGTTCTGTGATTGTAACATATTACAAGAATGTTAAAGCAAGTGCAAAAAGTGAATGTATCAATATTTGACAAATCTACTATTATTGTCCCATAAGACAACTGAGAGAACTTCAGCTTCCATATTAAATGAAATGTAATAGTATTAGAAAGCTTTTGCTGTGAAATAATTCTGTAATACTTCAACAGCTAAATGTTGTATAACACATTAGTATTCTTTCTGCAGTTCTGGAATGCGTCTGCTTTTCTGCATTAAATGGTTTATTCTTTGTCTTTAGAGAAGGACCTCTTAATTTTTAGTCATTTGGGTGGGAGCAAGAGGTGTCGGCGGTGGTCATTCTTCCTGTGAGGTAGAAGGAGAAAGAGAAGGTTATTCATTCTTTACATGGAGTCTTAATTAATTCTTCTCAGGCGGCCTCTCGTCTGTCCCCTGCCCCCTGTCATACCTGACCTTTCTGGGTACTAAGCCTATGCAGTTTTGTACACCCTCATAACTTGCTTCTTTGCTGTAGTTCACTCTACGATAGCCCAGACTTTAGTGTCCTCCCCTGTCTCATCAATCCCCATGTGTCGATTAGCTTTGTGTCTTCCAAAAAATTGAATTCTCTTGTCCAATTTGGGCTTAATATATAGTTAGTAAGATCACTTTTAATATATGGTTATCACATAGCATGGTTTCTCAACCTTAGCACTCTTGATATCTGGGATGGGATGCTTCTCGTGGGGATCTTTCTCTACAATGGTAGGATGTTAAGCATCCTCCCTTGTCAGATGGCACCCCCTCACACCAGTTGTGACAATCCCAGTTGAGAAACACCGTTGGAGAGCCATACCAGTGGATAAATGTGCAAGATTCTGCATCACGAAGAAAAACTCAAGAAATGCAAATATCTTCTGCATTGAAGTACAATATAAATAAGCCAACCTAATATAATCTAGAAGGCCATTAAATTGCGTTACACTATACTATGGAAATGTAATGTCTTATTGTGATAGTCTAGGCCAAGCAGATAATTAAAAATTTTCTCACATTCAGTAATAACGTGACGCCTTTTGTCTACTCCACAATTTTCCTTTAATAAGCATTTCCAAATATCTTGGGATTTATAATTTTCATTTCTTCTAGACCTTTTATCCACTAATAGAAAAAGAAAAAATGATATGCTATGATAATTTTGTTTATTTTCTCATTGCTAGGGAAAAGATGCTTTCCCTCACAGGACATGCAATTTTTTGGAAAGCTCCGTTGTCCCTAGAAGCTAATGGGTGACCGTTAATTTTTTCCTTGCCTGTCAACAGAAGTCAGAAGAGTAGTTGGCATGAACACCTCCTTGATTATAGCTATTACATCAATCAGCATACTCTTCCTAGTATGCATCCTAATTTCTGTAGATAATTAAGTATTGTTGCAGTTTTAGCTTTAGCTTTAGCTTCGACTACACACAAATTTATTTAAAATGGTTGAAATCAGTCATGCAATCAGTGAGAATTCATCCCCACCACATTTATGCAAAATCCACTGCAGCAATTGTTTTGAAAACAATACTTATTTTTTAAATTTATTTATTTAAATTCAACTTAGTTAACATACTATGTAGTATTGGTTTCAGAAGTAGAACACAGTGATTCATCTCTTACAATACCCAATGCTCATCCCAACAAGTGTCCTCCTTAATGCCCATCACCCATTTAGCCCATCTCACCACCTACCTTTCCTCCAGCAGCTCTAAGTTTTTCTCCATATTTAAGAGTCTCTTATGGTTTGCCACATTCTCTCTTTTTATTTTATTTTTCCTTTCCTTCCCCTGTATTCATTTGTTTTGTTTCTTAAATTCTACATATGAGTGAAATCCTATAATATTTGTCTTTCTCTGACTGACTTATTTCACTTAGCGTAATATACTCTAGTTCTATCCCCATTATTGCAAATGCAAAGATTTCATTCTTTCTGATCACCAAGTAATATTCCATTGTATATATGTACCACATCTTCTTTATCCATTCATCAATTGATGCACATTGGGCTTTTTCCATAATTTGCCTATCGTTGATTGTGCTGCTGTAAACATTGAGATGCATGTGCCCCTTCGTATCAGCATTTTTATATCCTTTGGATAAATACCTAGTAGTACAATTGCTGGGTCATAGGGTAATTCTAAACCACCTTTATTTGTTCTTTCTATGCTCTCTTTTGTTTGCCCTCCATATTTTTTTCAGCTCATTTGATCAGAATGATGGTATAGTGAGTGACTGAGTGAGTTCTGAGATCAGCAGGAGTCTGGGTTTGACAAGCAGGGTGGCACACACTGGAAGCAGGGACTCAAGAGACCTCTGCAGAGGGTGGCAAATGAATGGGGAACCTGAGCCCTAACATTAGCTCCATGTTAATTAACTTTCTCTATGATATTCTTGACTGATTCTATTTTAAAAACAATTATTCAGTGAATATAATCTCCTCAATGTTTATGTTACCTGGAAGGTTTATCAAGAGATTGGAAAGTGATTAAATATAAATTCTATCACTCCTGTGTTAGAACAGTACTTCATAATAGATATTTTTTAAATAAGAAATACTAAATTAAACATGATGATATTAAATTTGCCAATTGAACATTTTCCACACATCATTGCCCCAAGAGAGGACTGGAGAACTGTTCTTTTTTTTTTTTTTAATTTTTTGATGTTTATTTATTCTTGAGAGTGAGAGAGACAGACAGAGCACGAGCAGGGGAGGGACAGAGAGTGGGAGATAGGGAATTGGAAGCAGGCTCCAGACTCTGAGCTGTCAGCACAGGGCCCAATGCAGGGCTCAAACCCACAAAGTATAAGACCATGACTTGAGTCAAAGTCAGACAATCAACCAAGTGAGCCACCCAGGTGCCCCTGAAGAACTGTTCTTAATATCTTGGCTAAGCATGATGTCGATTTGATTAGTCAAAAATAAATTTGGGGGTATACATTTTTTACACTATGCAAAATGTTAAAATAAAAGATAGTAGAGATTAGCCAGAGTTTATCTCATGATAAATTAATATGGAATTTGCCTGAAATATGAAACATTTTAGCTCGTTTTCTCAGTCTTTTAGGGGGCCAGAAGGAGAAGACCATTTATTAGACTGTGGCTTAATTTTTCAAAATATAAATCAATGATCAAGAGTAAAAATTTCTAGCCTCCTTGGGTAAAGGGAGGCAACTGAATGGATTTATAAAAACTTGTCTCTTCTTTGCTCTTACCCCTTTAAAACTGCCTCCCAGATCGTTAAATGACACTGACATTCATGTATTTGCTCAAGCCTGTAAGTGGAGATCCCTAGATTTTCATTTATATTCCACATCAACCCCCTCAGTAAACTTGGTGAGTTCTATCTACCAAATAGATACATAAAGGAAAAAAACCCTACCATTTCCACCACTAACACCAATGTTGCATTATCTCTTTGTGGCCATTCTTGCTGGTTTTTCTGCCTCCACTCTGCCTTATTGCCTTCACACTACTCCATTCTCCTGGACTTGAACACCAAGGTGCCACAGAGATACTTCTGGCATATAAGTGCTTCCACGGACTCTCTCCAAAATTCACCAGGGCATTCGCACTATGTTTAGAGTAAAACCCAAGTCTTTTCCACATTCTACAAGGCCCTGCCTGGCCCACGGCTGTCTCTGAACTCATTACCATTCATTCCGTATGTCCATGTGGCTACCTGCCTTACCTGGTGACCTGCCCTACCCCTTCAGCATGCGAGGCATACTCTTGTCTCAGGACCTTTGCACTAGCTCTTCCCTCTGCCTCTCTTAGCTTTCCCTCTCGGTAGGCACATGGCTGATTTTCTCCCTTCACACAAATTTGTTTCAAATGATCAGAGCAAACTTGACCGACATTCTTCTCTAAAATAGCACTTACAAGGGTCTCTTTAAGAGACCGTTTTATTTTTTTACAATACTTATAGCTGCCTGAGATTATATTATGCACATGTCCATTTATATGTCTATTTTCTATCTCCCTCTCTGGCATGCAAGCTCCATGAAAGCAAGGAACTTTTTCTGCCTCCTTTCACTGTTATACCCCTCAGTAACTAGAAAAGTGTTTGGCAAACAGGAGGTATTTTTAAAATATTTGTTGGATGAATGATTGAACATATCTGTTCTATTTGCATTATAAGCAACCTTGATCATACCATATGAATAAAATAGTAAGTATCAAAGCTAGTCAAATGAATTTCTTGATTTTCTTGAATACACGCATTTTGATAGATGTGTGAAGAGTTATGTCCTTGAAAGTGTTTGCTCTATCACTTTGACATGACTGTTAGATCAAGGTTATCTTGTACATGGTAATAGTTTGTTCATAAACTGCTCTTCCTGCAGTTTTCTGCTCAGTTGCTTTGCCACTCCTCTTTCTTTGAGGCTTCTGAGGCTCTGCGACTCTGTTGTGAGCCACCGTAATTGTTTGCAACAGAAAAGAGAAACTTTGCCAATCCCAGTGCATTAGAGATAAGTCAAAAAGAGAGCACCCTTTTGCCCCCAAGTGGCTTTACCTAGTATTTGTTAATATTCTTTCCTGTCCATTCATTTTTTTCTCACAAGGAACATGGGATTATGTCTACTTGCTGTAACCCTCACAGGCTCTATGCCCCACCATTAGAAACTAATGTTCAAACATTCTAGGCCAAAGAAAGCAGAACTGAAACCCCATTCTGCATCTTTGAACCCCTGTGGTTCATCCACATTATCTTGACTTGCTAGGAAAATAAGCAATCGTTGGTCAACTCTTTTAAGTTAAAAAAAATACATGCAGGCCACAAAACAAACAAAAAGCATTATAAAATGGGACATGTTGATGGAATTGCCACAAAGCATGTTGTATCATCAGCTGTATAAATCTGTGAATATTATTTTGTAACCAGATTCAGTTGATTTAAATGGGGTCAAAAAGAAATTCCCTCTGAGTGTAACAGTAAGCACAGTGCATCATATGTATGCTCTCATCTCATACATTCTTAAATACGATTCTGTATCTCATTGATCTCTTTCTTTCTAATATAGTCTTACTATTGAAAAGTACTTCATAAATGCTCTTGAAATTGACTTATCAAGTTATAGTATAATTATTTACCTGGTTGTAAGCTCTGTGAGGGTTAAAAGGTGTGTTTTATTTACCTTTGAGTTTTTTACAATCTTAGTACATTACTTGCATATCTAAAAGTCTTCAAAATGGTTTTGTTGAATCCTGTTTTTGAAGATAGGTCAGTTCTCCTGTTATGGAACCTAATGTATAAAATATTAATGGTGCTTAAATTCAGCATCTAAATGACTTTTAAACTATTAACTAAGCATCCAGTTCATTGTTTTACAAACAATAATATTTTTCTTTTCAGGCTATAGAGAATGTCAAATGCTATTGTCCTCAACTTTGATGGGTTTCATTAGAGCAGATTTATTTTCCATCTACTATAGTCAGGCACTTGGGGCACCTGGATGGCTCAGTCAGTTAAGTGTCTGACTCTTGGTTTCACCTCAGGTCATGATCTCACAGTCTGTGGACTTGAGCTCCGTGTTGGTCTCAGCAGTCACTCAGTATGGAGCCTCATTGAGATTCTCTCTCCCCTCTCTCTGCCCCTACCCAACTCATGCTTTCTCTCTATCAAAGTAAATAAACTTAAAAAAATAAAATATAATCAGGCACTTCACCTGTTACCTTATTTAATCTTCACACCAAGCCATAAAGGAAAATTATTTATGTCACATTCTTTATATAAGGAGACTGAGACTTAGAGAGTTTAAATAACTTCTCCAACTTTCCAAATCAACAAGGCAGAGTCAGGAATTATTAGACCCTTATCTCCCTGAAAGCTAAGTGTATTATCTTTCTTACTCTACTATAATGTTTCTAAGAAAAACAAAGCATTGAAGGCACCAATTAAAATACACTTTGAAAATTATCTATGACTGAAAATTTTTGTGGTAGAATGATTATAGGTATCCAGGAAGTATTGAGTATTCTCAGTAGTATTTGAGGGATTAATATTTGAGGAACTAAAATTACATTTTAGATGAGTGATTGGTCAACAGAGAAAGGCATGCTCATCTTAAATATCTTAACATTTCTCGGAGTGCCTGGATGGCTCAGTGGGTTGAGCATCTGACTCTTGATTTCGGTTTAGGTCATGATCTCACAGTTCATGGAATGGAGCACAGAGTCTGCTTTTTACTTTTTTACTTTTTTTACTCTCTTTCTCTCTCTCTCTTTCTCTCTCTCTCAAATAAAAAACATTTTTTTAATATCTTAACATTTCTTTCCTGTAAGAACATTAGAAAAATTCAAGAATACTGGCCACATAACCCTGGTCTGTTGTTACTTTTCTTTTTGGAAGTCGGGATCCTATTTTTCACTGTTTGATCACCCAAATATACATGGAATGGGAAGAAAGGGAGAGGCTGCATCTCTTCGTGATTAGTTAGGGAACCTTAAAATAGTTAAAGAATCAATCCTATGCACAATTTCATATAAATTCACTTCTAGATGTTTCTCTGTAACTGGCAGCATCATAAACGTCCTTAAAATTCCCCCTTCTACTCTGCAGAACAGTTTTATCAACTGGGACATCTTAGTAACAGGGACAGACCTGTAAGAGAGGTTTGGTATTATTTTAAATAACTGTATCAGCTTTATTGTTGTCCATAGATAGGGTGTTCTGAAGAATAAAACGAGGGCTTGAAAATACTTCTGTCGGTGTGTACATAGAAATATTTTAATGCATAATTAGCAGAAAAACTTTTCTGCTGTAAGGTTGTGAGGTTTTATTTAGGTAGGTAAAATATGATTAGGATTTAAAATCTACCTATGCTTCATGTCACTACTGTCAGACTTTCTTTAGTTTTTTCAATGATGTCAGTTTAGTGAGTGTGTCATTGTGTCTTTGTGTGTGTGTTTGGAGCAGTGCAGGTAGAAAAAGAGAAGGAAAGAGTGTCCCAAAAGGCAAGTTGTTTTCTTGACAATAAAATGTCAGTTGGTCTAGTCATGGTCTGATGCTAATTAGTTTGGGGATTTTTTATTGTGAGTAATTTGTTTGAATTTCCTTGCAGTCCTACCTTTGCCCATGAAAAAAAATAAAGAAGGCTGTGTGTTTGTGTGTGTTCGTTTTGTTTGGATATTGACATTCCTGCATTTGTTCATGAGTTCTGTCTTCTGTTCATTCGATTCAACTAATATTCACCACAAGGTGTCAAAAACATTCAAGTAATGGATAATTCAGCATATGTCCTTTATTGGTGTCAGCAAAATTGGTTACTCTCAAATGACTGCTGAGCTGAGGTACATCTTCGCTTTAATGGTCACCTCTTTTCACAGTCATTTTGCCATTGTGTCAGACCTATAGTTCAGCTGTTGTAATATCTGGTAGTATCCATTCACTTTTAGCAAAGATAGGTGAATCCTATGAGAAGCATGTGTAACTGATAAAAAAAGTGTCATAGCATAATATCAAAACATGACACACCAGACATTAAGAGTGCTCTGCTCTGGGTTAGGGTTACTAAACTGCACGTTTTTGCTCTTTTAACAGATTGCTCACACCTTGAGGAGAAACCTTCACAGAGCCAGAGCACTTGCTTGACAGAATATTCCAGGAGTGGGTCACAAAGAATTGGGAGGCAGAGATCTAGCGAGGACTCTAGCTGCCATTCGTTGTTACCTTTGGTGAACTGACTGTTCTTTTCACATCCCAGATCCTGCATCTCCAAAACAAGGGAGCTGGATCAGCCCAGATTTTTAATTACTTTTAACTTCTGATTATTGTAAAATACAAAAGCAGAAACCAGACATATCCCAAAAACACACCACATTGCCTAGCACATTATACTGTCCATATGCATCAGTTGAAATGAATTTTTTTTTTTTTGGTAAAAACCTTAGGTGAAATCCTGGTGTATAAGATGAATAAAAACAAAACTACGTTTGTGGGAGAGGAGTGGGTGGTGCAGCAAGTCAAGCCACACAGAACACCCTTTATCTCAATCTTCACTTCCCCTGCCCAGAGGAGCGCTGTGGAAATCACAGGGCTTTAGGGAACACAATTTAAAAATCAAAGGATTTAATAAGCATACAATTTTCTCTGGCTCCAACATTCTTTGATTCCTCTGGTAACTTGGAGTCATCACGTAGAAAGTTAATATGAAAGGTCTTAAAGATGTAACATTATGCCACAGGGTGGGTGGTGGGTTGAGGTGGAGAACCACAAAGCCATTTTATATTTCTGAAATAGTGTGCTGCATTTTGATTTTATTATCTTTCTCTACAGTTTTTTTTTCTCTTACTGGAAATCAGTGTGGGATGTGTTTAAGCAGAGAACATTTCTCTCAGCTGCTTTCTGTGAAAAACTGTTGGGTTGTCTACTTGTAACTACATAATCACAAAATTTTATAAACTGAGTCAACTTGCTGAATAAGCCAGTTATTTTGATACCATAGTTGCTTTTGAAGTTCACTGAAATCATCTGATAATCCCGAGCCTGAGAAATGTGGCTTTTTGACCTATTAATGGTGAACTATTTTGCCAACGTTTAGCAAATAACCTACTTATTTAGGTGGTAGGGGAATAAAAATTGGTTAATTTCACTTTAGGCAAGAAATAAGAGTAGAGCTACTCAGAGAAGTCAAATCTTTGAGATGAATTTCAGAGTGATTTATCTCATCCCTTTCCCCCAACTTTCCTTTCCCCTTCATTCCCATTCCTGTGTCAGATGCTAAGGAAGATCAATGAGTAATGCAATCAATTAGTTGCAAATGAAGGGTATTGATCCTATGTGAGGGTGGTCTCCCAAACCAGGACTCTTAAAACTCATCCCTGTTTTTCTCCACTGGTGGTGCATGATTCATTTGCACTGACTGTATTTTCTGTTGAAGAGAGATGGAGGTGAGCTGTCGAAGCACACTGAATTCTTGAATCCTCTGGCAATGAGGACATGTAGCCAACTCCAGGCCCTGCTGTCTAGATCAACCTTCCAGTTATCACCCAAGCTGGCATGTCCTCCTGGCAAGGAAAGAATAAACCCTCGAAGTGAAAACATTTAGTTCGGCAACCCTTAATTGATCATTTCTGTACTTGTTACAGAGTGGAAGCTACAGTGACAGGTTTCAAGGGACCTGGGAGATTCAGTAAGAGACGGGAGGAAGGGAGGCTTAATGAAGGAGAACTGCCCATTTGTCTAAATTCCAGACAGTCTAGTTTAGCTAGGAATGAAGTCTGCAATGGGAAAACCTATCTTCAAGATGCTTAATAGTAAACTCTTAGATCTGTAGGCTGATAATTGATAAATCGATGAGCGTGCAGAGCAGAAGTGTGTGGAAGCTGAAAAATCAAAGAGAGTATATCATGCAAATTATCAATAAATACTACAATATGAAATGGATAATAGTAATAAGGAGTTTTGAATACATGGAAAGTACTTGCGCTAATTGAATGCCACATTGCTATCCCATTTAGAAACTGTGTGTGTAAGAAATACTTAACCTAATTCTTAAGTTATGGGTATGAGGCAGTGTGATCCAGGGTATGGAAACTAGGAAAGGGATTAAGAAGAATAAGACATTATGCCCAAAAATCGTTGAAATACACAAAACAGATATCATGTGTAACTTTAATTAACACAGGGAAAACATAGGGTACCTATGGAAAATAAGGTGTAAATTGAAAACGATGAAGCACGGTCATACGTTCTTAAGGACTGGCCACTCCTGATTCTGACTTCAACAGTCATGTGACTGTCATATCGGAAGTGTTATATTTGATTTGCATACAATCTAACAGCTTTTCAGCTCACCTGAAGGTACTACCTGCAATATGTAAGTCATTGCCTGGTAGAATGCTTTGACACACTACTCTGAGAATGAAAAATACTTGGGAACATAAATTGCGTTCTATCATTCAGCTCATGTGGCATAACTATAAGTCTGTATTGTTATTATTGTTTTTCAGCCCCTCTGACTGATAAGCCACCCAAGCTTTTGTATCCTGTGGAAAGTAAACTGACAATTCAGGAGACTCAGCTGGGTGAGTAATTCCTTAATTCTAGTTAATACACTTTTCTCGATACAGTCTGACAGTTAATAAGCCTAGATTGTAACCTGATGTAATGCTCTAAGCTAAACCTAGGTATATTTAAAGGGAGCGAGATTAGAAAATACCAGCAAACATGGCCCATTCCATCTCCTGCCGTGCATGCATTAGGACCAAGCTGGACATATGGATATAAGAACTCATGTTTTTTAGATGGTTTTTAGGAAATCAGATGGGCTGAAGGTTTTACTGGTAGCCTTACGTTGTTGTTTATAAGGCTTGAATTGTTTTTACAATGGGCACTATGGAACTCTTTGACTTATACCATTAATACATTAAAACACTGTTTTTGAAAATGGGGGAAAAAGATACATATTCATTAAGACAAATGTCACTATTACATTTAAAAATCATTTTTATGTAATCAAATGTAAATGACATTATGCTACTTAAGTTATGGATAATTTTTAATAAAATGTGAGCAAGTGGCTTTTGGTTAAAGGACAAATAGGTTTAGGACATTAGAGCATGGACAGAATTGCTTTGGTAAATATCCATTTATCCACAAATTGGAATCTGACATAATTATCTTAGAGTTCAGTCTAGAATTTCTAGTGGTTTATCTATGTTCAGTATAATTTTAAGTACAATTTTAACCATATATTCATGTTTATTAAGGAATTTTTTCCTACACTAACTACTTGACAGTAGAAATGCTTTACCGTATACAACTAAAATGGAATCAACAGCACATTCCTTAAGTTGTTAATGTTATTATTGTTTTTGGAGTGAAAATTTAGATTAAAATTGTAAATCATCTTTAAAATGAAGATTACAGATGAATCTTCAGTAATAGCATATTCAAAGCTATAGTGTAAAAAGATACGATGGTTTTAGAACCTATAAAATTATTATAGTCAACAGATTTCTAACATTGGAACTATTTACTAACTTAAGGCATGAGCATATATAGGATTTATACAAGTCAGGGTATCTATATGCTTCTTTGATGGTAAACCCAAGCCTTTGAATTGATGCCGTATACATGCAAGTGATGTTCTGATTGTCATTAAGCATCATTAAGGCAATGTTTATGAAACAAACAGATATATTAAAATTGCATCATGCTCCTTACTCATATTATGGTATATTGAAGTATATTAGATTTTATTGCTACTTTCTAAGGAAATTATGAAATGTAGATTCTCCTGAGTGCCCACACTCATACAGACATTTCAGTAACTCCAAGGAATATGTATTTCGAAGGAGTTATACAAAACCATATATATCTTGGGAAAGAAGAAGTGATTTATGGTACCAGTTATCAAGTATGAACATAGTGAAAATGAAATTAATTGTTTCTCTTTACTTGACAACATAATTAAAAGATTTCTATGATTGATGGTTGCCCGTTGGGCTTCCTTATGTTATCTAGTGTTCTCTACCTTCTCCTAACATGTTCTACCGAATGGAATCATTTATAAAACTTTCTTTTTTAAAAGAATACCTTTTTGAACAATAATTACAAAGACTAATCAAATCAATGTGAAAGTATGAAAATTTCTTATGCACGTTGGAAGTTTCCACTGTATATTCATTTGAAGAAAGATAGACATGTGTGTTAGCAAAATGCTCTGAGAAGTACCATAACTCCTTTATTACCACCGCCAAAGGAACATGACTTCTCTTGAAAAATCAAGTAACTAGAGACAGCAACTTAGGAATTGAATTCTTTTAAACAACTTTTGTTTCATTTTATTTTCTGATTCCAGTTCTCAATATGTAGGATAAATGATTTACTAGTTAGAGAAATTTAACCTTAGTTCTTGAGTTTTGGGAGCAACAGTTGATTTGAAAAAACTACCTTGTTAGTGTTGTTACTGCAATAGTATTGGAGTAGGTGAATAGCTGATCACAAAGGGCAAGTGAAAATAGGAAATAATCTTAAGGACCAAACAAAAAGACTCCAGATGTCTAAAATATATTCATTTTCTACAATATGTATTTAGATTTTTCACCTCCTGGGGATTAAATTTTTGCCTCTTCAGATTTGAAAAAGCTGTCAATTTCACCAGGGTCAAATGTGTTATATCCTAAGAAAGGGGGACTGAATGAAGTTTCATGGCGTGGGAGTAAGGAGCATGGCCAGGACCAGTGATGGAGATCCTAGTAACACCTACTCTTATGAGAAGGTGAGAATCTCCAAAAGAGTTTCCCTGGCCAGGAGCTCAGGAGTGTGACTCAACCTTATCCTAAATTGAGGCTTGACTTCAGAGGATAATACAACTACCATATGGACTACATTATGCGAACAATCATCAGTGACTACACAAAGCTGAGTTGTTATATTTCTGGTGACCTAACTTGAATGTCCTGGCAAAGTTTTACACACATCCATCTGACCTTGGTAACCATAAACCCATCAGTTCTCCAGTTTGTCTGTAAATATATAAAACTTATTAATAATGTCATAGGTTGAATCATGAAATGCATGGATTTGTTTTCATCACCATGTTCTCCTTCCTCTGCCGTTTGTTGGCTGTGCCCACCTTTCCCTTTCCGTGTCCCTTGTGACTTCCTTTTCCTCCCAATTTCTTCATCTTCTCAAAACTGGAAAGATTCCGATAGTAATCATTTAAAGGGTTGTGGTGTAGAAAGCAAAAGGCGCAAAGAAGCAAAGTACTGAGGACAAAATCTATGAACAGTAAGTCAATTCATATAAAATATGTAAATTGGTGGATTTTAATTTTAATCACTTTTAATGTGATTACAGCCTAGCATTTCCACTTTAAGTGGCATCAGTTTGTTATTTCACGATGTGAGAAAGGAACTTTGTCTTTTTTAAGTAACTTTAAGACATCAGCAAATGTCCGGACAGCACTTGCCTGGGTAGAATCTCAGAAATCATGCTGTACAGTTCTGAAGGTCATTCCAGGAAAGGAGCCTGACTAGTCCTTTCAGGCTGCAGTAGTCCAGGGAATCAAAAGACAGATGTCATAATCTTGCTAAGCTTGAGCCCTGAGGATGTCAGTCAGAGACGTGGCCTTCTTGTTATGGCCAGAGACCCATTTTCAGAACCTTCCAGGACAGAGGATGTTATATTCATCATTACCAGACTTTCAAAGAGTAGAAATCCATCACACCATTGACCTAGTGAGACACATTATGCTTTACAACTTAGAATTAACTGAAAGCTATCTTTAATTACTCATCTAGATATGAGTGTCACTTTATTTAAATTTTGTTTTTGCTTAAAAAATAATTATACAGGTTAATGGTAGACATTTTGGAGAAATACAGGAAAGAATCTTGTTTCTTTACATTATAATAACATTCTGCTCCTTTTTTTATTCCAGGTTTTATGTAAATTCACGTTAGTTAACATATAGCATAGGATTGGCTTTAGGAGTAGAATTTAGTGATTCATCACTTACATATAATACCCAGTGCTCATCCCAACAAGAGTCTCCTTAATTAATGCCCATCATTCATTCAACCCATCCCCCTCACCCCTTGCCTCCCACAACCCTGAGTTTGTTCTTTATAGTTAAACCTCTTATGGTTCTGTTAAATGTTCTCAGAAAAGACTTTTTAATGGCTACATGATATCCATGTGAAAATCCTATAATTCATATGTATTGCTGGAAATTTGGATTTTTCCAAGTTTCATCATAAATAATGATGTGGTGATCTTTACCTATACATTTTCCCATAACTTTATAATTATTTCAACAGACCAGATTCCTAAAAGGAAAAATAATAGGTAAAAGTAACTAATTTTATTAAAGTTTCTTACTATATTTTTGGAATTCTTACCAAAGAAGTTGTATAAACTCTCAACAGAAGTATATAATGGCTATAATAAATTTAAAAATCTTTTAAATTCAACTTGTTTAAACTAAAAAAAGAAAGTTCACCCACTTCTTCCACTCTTCAGCCCCCTGCCTCTTGCAGCCACCAATCTATTCTCTTAATCTATGAACTTGTTTTTTGTTTCTATTTTTTTTTTTTTAGATTCCAAATGTTAAGAGAAATCATATGGTATTTGTTTTCCTCTGACTTATTTCATATAGCCTAGTACCCTCAAGGTCCATCCTGTCACAAATTGCAAGATTTCAGTCTTTTTAATGGCTGAGTAGTATTGCATTCTGTATTTATACCACATCTTCTTTATCCATTCATTCACTGATGGCCACTGGTTTGTTTCCGTATCTTGACTATGGAAAACACTGCTGTAATGAACTTGAGGATGTATATATCTTTTCAAATTATTGTTTTCATTATCTTCACATAAATACCCAGAAGTGGAATTCCTGTATCTATTTTTAATTTTTTGAGGAACCTCCATACTATTTTCCATAGTGGTTGCACCAATTTACATGCCCACCAACATGCACGAGGTTCCCTTTTTTCAGCATCTTCGTCGACATTTATTATTTGTTGTCTTTTTGATAATAGCCATTCTGACAGGTGTGAGGTGATGTCTCAATGTGGTTTTGTTTGCATTTTCATGATGATTAATAATGTGAAGCATCTTTTTATGTTCCTGTGGGCCATTTGTAGGCCTTCTTTGAAAAATGTCTATTCATATCTTCTGTCAACTTTTAAAATCAGTTTGGTGGTGTTTTTATTTTTGGTATTATTAAGTTGTCTGAGTTCTTTGTATAGTCTGAATATTAGCTCCTCAGACACATAATTTGTCATTATTTTCTCTGATTCATTAGGTTGGCATTTTATTTTGTTGATGGCTTCCTTTGTCATGCAGAAGCTTTTTAGTTTGATGTTATCCCACTTGTATATTTTTGCCTTTGTTTCTTTTGCTGTTGGGGTCAGATCCAAAAATTCCATGCCAAAACCAATATCAGGGAACTTATGACATTTGTTTTCCTTTAGAAGTTTTATGGTTTCAAAGTCTTACATTCAAGTTGGTAATCCATTTTGAGCTAATGTTTTTGCATAACGTAAGATAGAAGTCCAGTTTCATTCTTCAGCTTGTAGCTGTCCAGATTTCCCAATACCGTTTATTAAGGAGATTGTCTTTTTCCCATTGTATATTCTTGGCTCCTTTTTCATAAATTAATAAATGATATAGGTGTGGGGTCATTTCAGGGCTCTCTCTTCTTTTCCATTGATCTTTGTGTCTGTTTTTATGCCAATAATTACTTTTTAATTAATGCGACTTTGTAACATAGTTTGAAATCCAGCATGATGCCTCCAGCTTTGTTCTTTATCAAGATGGCATTGGCTATGTGTCGTCTTTTGTGGTTCCATACAAATTTTAGGGTTGTTCTATTTTTTTTTTAAATCCCATTGGAATTTTTATAGGGATTGCATTAAATCTGTATATTGCTTTGAGAAGTTTGGAGATTTTAACAATATTAATTTTTCTAATCCATGGACACAGAGTATCTTTTTGTTTATTTATTTATTTTTATCTTCAATTTATTTCATTAATGTCTTACGTTTTTCAATATACAGGCCTTTCACCTGCTTGGTTAAACTTATTCCTAGGTATTTTATTCTTTTCGATGCAATCCTCCATGGGATTGTTTTCTTAATTTCTGTTTTGGATAGTTAATTATTAGTGTTTAGAAATGCAACAAATTTCTGTGTGTTGATTTTGTATCCTACAACTTTACTCAATTCATTTATTAGTTCTAGTAGGTTTTAGAGTTTAGAGTTCTAATGAGTATAATAACCTTTTAACCTTTGATAAGATTAATAAAATGATACATCTTTGTAACAGTGTTTTTGAAGGAAAAGTCAGTTTCGTTTGATTTCGTAATTACTTCTTCCTCTCCCTTCTTACGTCTTTCTCTTAGTATTTACTCATTGCATATAACTGCCCTCTCTTTTTTCAGAATTAGCCACATTTTGAGGGTTTTAAATAAATCTAGCCTGTTTAGGTAAATGCCTATGGTTAATGAAATATGGAAACCTAATTAAATGTCTATAGTCTCTGTTTTCTTCTCTTGCTTATACTAACATTCAGCTGAGAACTTTCTCTAGATTCTGTGTTTAATAAGGTTCACAGTAATTTTGTAACATACCGTGGGCACGGGAAATGCCAATGCACATTAAATGATGGCAAGGTGTACATGACACAAAAGGCACGCATCTCCAAATTTTCTGCAAAAGAAAATAATGAGACTGAACTGAGTAAGCTGCCCAGTATTGTTCTTATTTTTCTTTAATATTTAATATGTTTAAGGTTGTTAAGGTTAATATGTTTAATATGTTTAAGGTTGTTAAAAAGCAAACACTTATTTATCTTAGGAAATAACAAAGATTCCCCAAATGTTAACATGCAGAGAAAGTGCCTGATGACAATATTGAAACTTCCGATTTTTCGATATTTGTCCAAGTAAAGGGACACACATGTACATAACTTTATGCAATTTAGCTATAGGCTAATTAAAATAAAATGGCACACTAGAACTTCACTGGCACATCTTGCCCTATTTTACCATATTATAATAGTTTGTAGAATTTTAAATTTCAACTAGACTGAAGGAAAAATGTTTATCTCTTATATAATAGATCCTGATTGATATATTTATAGGAAAACTCCTTGTTATGCAAATTATATTTAATTTACTATGATACTAAAATAATTAGTTATTGAAAACAGTCTCTACTTCATTGCTTTTTCTTTAGTATGCTTGACACACGATATTGCATTAGTTTCACATATATGACATAGTGATTCATCGACTGAATACATTATGCTGTCCTTACCACAATTGTAGCTATCATCTGTTACCATACAACACTATTATAATATGATTGACTATATTCCCTGTACTGTATCTTTTATTCCTATGACTTATTCATTCTATGACTTGGAGCCTTATATGTCCTGGAACTATTTATATAAATATATTGTGCCTGGAATGTGTTTTACTACAAATATACAAGTTGAAATTTTTAAGTTTATTTATTTTGAGAAAGAGAGAAAGAGAGAGAGAGGATCCCAAGCAGACTTTGTACTGCCAGCTGAGAGCCCAATACAGGACTCAAACTCATGAATTATGAGATCATGACCTAAGCTGAAATCAAGAGTTGGACACTTAACTAGTGGAGCAACCCAGGAGCCCCACTGGTTGAATTTTTAATCCAAGGAGACATGATAGGGAATTGTTATCTAACATTTGCTAACTAGGTGTATATTTTAATAGCTTGAAACAAAACATACTTATTTGAATAGTTACTACTCTTATTAAAATTTCGAAGCCTCTTTGTTTCCTTCCTCAGGGAGGGAAATACAGTAAAACATTGGATTATGATTAAGGTGTTGCATGAGTATTCCATAAGACAAGCAAACATTTCTAATCCATTCTAACTTGGTAAATGAGCGATGTCTTGCGATACAAGTAGTACGTGATGCCAAACGTCACATGACCACAGTTTGTTACATTGGAACTGAGCCAATGGTTCTTGAAATTCACTTTAATATGCAAGTGCTTTGGATTCCAAGCATGTTTCTGGAATGAATTATGCTCGCAAACGAAGGTTCTACTGTACTTACTATCAGTATCTTAGAAACAGGGAATAATTCAGGTGTTCAGTTTGATACGTAATTCTGAAAGTGGCGTATAATACTATTGATGCTAAAAAATACTTTGTTGCTGAGTCATGCAAGTGACACATGTATGACCTTCCTGTCCAAGAGGTAGGGAAGTTAGTGTTGACTGAGTTTGTGCATCTACATTTACTCTTCTGGTTGTTGTGAGGAAATATAATGTTTTTGACTTTGTTTTTACTACCACATAAGGAATTCACAAGACATATTTTCACTGACAAACTCATATTAAAAAGAAAAACCATAAAACTTGCCTTTCAAGTAAAAACACATGTATCCAAGGTCCAAGTTTTAGATGGAAAAATGATGTACTTGTTGCCGGCTTCAGAAAGATATGCAGAGCAGCATAGCTCTATTGCCTGACATGAAGCTTGTTAGACATAAATTGGAGCTTCTGGACAAATAGGCATCATAATTAAAGCATGTAAAAGCAAATAAAGACTGGTATTATAATTATATAAAGTGATGGCATTCATTTCTACTCAATCCAAATTTATCATGCCATGATAAATGAAAGTAATAACTTTTGACAGCTGTTGTGGCCTGATATCTTACTTTTGAAACTAAAGTGCCTTAAAAATTATGATTCTAACCCGAGGAGGAATATTTTTCATAATAGTATTTAGTTAATATTTCATATCCTTAAGCAAATGAGAAATCAACAAATGGAAACTACCATTAGTATTCGTAGATCATTATATGCCCTAAATTTTATGATTCTCACAGATTTCAAAATCAAAGTCTTTTCTTAGTGCTAGAGAGGAGGAAAAGGCTGGATAAAAATGCAACCTGAATGTTTGTGTTAAAAAATGGCTCTCTAAGCAGAAGTCATACTTCCTTTTTAAGTGTTAAGTGCTCAAGGTCTAATGCTTGACAGGCTTCAAACCCAAAGAAAGATGGAGATGGAGGTTAGAACAGCTGCTTTGGGTCATTGAGATCTGCAAGTTTGGAAGGCAGCTGAAGTGCTGGTTAAGATGCATTAAAAACTGGAATAGAGACCATGTAAGTGCACCTGCTTGTTCTTACCCTGGAAAAGGGCTGGAAGGGAGAGAAGATGGAAGGAAAGAAAAGATCCACAAGAGAATGTTGCCACAAAACCAATACAGAGAGTTCGTTGAAATTCCCAGCTTTTGGTCTAGTTCTGGTCTAGTTTGTTGGACTCAGACACGAATCATGCAGATTACTCTTTTGTTACAACACTAAGAGTACTATTTTATATGCTGTCAACTAGAGATGTATAATTCTTCACACCACTCAATTTAGGAATTTTACGAAGCAGAGGGGCTTTGGTAGTTATCAAGTCAAATCTTTCCTTTGATGAGAAAACAGACCAAAAATTCCTGCTTTTATATCACAAATTTTACAAAAAGCAAATTTAATATAATTATTGTTGTTGTTGTTGTTGTTATTCAATTGTTGTTTTAGTTAAAATAAAAAGGCATATGACCCCACTTCCCATTTTAGGTCATTCTATCACACAGACCTAGATGACAATCCAGTTCTTCCACTTACTACTAGTATAACCTTGAACAAGCAGCCCTCATTTGCCCAAAGGATAAAAAAGGCACTATGATAAGACCCACCTCCATGGAGTTAGTGTGGATATATAATGAGATAATGCATGTAAAGATTAGTACATTGCCTGGTATGTATTAAGTAATCACTACCTCCTTGCTGCTAGTAGTTGAGGGTTTGTTTGGTTTTTTTTTTTTTTTAAGTTTACTTATTTATTTTGAGAGAGAGAGCAAGCATGAGCAGGACAGGGGCAGAGAGAGGGAGAGAGAGAGAATCCCAAGCAGGCTTCCTAACAGTCAACACAGAGCCCAACACGGGGCCCAATCCCACAAAGTATAAGATCATAACCTGAGCCAGAATCAAGAGTCGACCACTTAACTGACTGAGCCACCCAGGCGCCCAGTAGTTGAGATATGTTAATGCTGTGTATCAAATGCTGTATATAGAAGATCCCTGAATTGCATTTTGCATGCCAATGATTATTTGATCATGTTCATATTGTTACAAGAGCAATATACTTTGGTAGCAGACATGGGCTTCATTACAGGATGGATAATATTTTAGAAAATTAATTTCCATCTCCTCTCTAAGAACAATATGCACACTAAGTTTTTCTACTGAAATTAGATTTTATCTTAAAGAAATTACTGATTTTAGATTACTTAATTCTTCAACAAGTCTACCCAAATGCATAGAGTAAATTCATAGTTCTAACAGAAGAAACATATTCCCATTTTTTTAAATGACCATGTAATGGACACTATGCCACACAAATTTATAAATGACCATCAAGGAGAAAGTAAGATTGAAAAACATTATGTTTCTAAACTAAAGAAACTCAGATATAATATCCTTAAGACAGAGGACATGAAGATAATTTTACAAAACAGAACATCAAACCATTACGCCTGTCAAGTTCCTCGTGAAAGTTTTGGCAATAGTCATATGCATTTTACAGAAAAATACTGCTTTTCCTCTGACGAGCACTGTTATCATAAAGCTTTCTGAGTCATTTGTAATGATTGAAGTCTACTAGCATAGAAACATGCAGCGAGTATCCTGTGTTAACAAGGACTCCTTCTGAATTTGCAAAGTAAATGCCAATTTATCAGAAATAAACCTATCAAAAGACGTTATGGTGCAGAATATTGAAAGAGGTTTCAGAATAAGAGTATGTACCACATGACTGATGTTCATTAAAACAGAAACTATAAAAAGACTCATATCATTTAAAATTTGAATAAAAAGAGAGATGTTCATCCATAAATTTCCTCTTGAATTTTGGCTAAATAACTGAGCATTCCTAAATGATATGCAGACTCTTCATGAAAAATAACTTGTTCTTGAATATGATTATGAAAATAGGATACCAGTATTTTATGGTTTAATGTTAAAACACTCAACATTCCAGTCATCTCGTACTCTACCGACTTAATATGTTCCTACAGATTTGTGGGTAAATTGAAACATCATAATTTCTGAGAAGTGTTCCTTTCATTTTTGATTGATCTTTAATTAGTAGTGGTTTAACATGTCAGTTTTAAGAAGCTCTGTCCCCCAGTCTCTCTTAAGCAGCTAATGATCAATGAAAGATTTATGTGTGCAAGAGAAATATGCTATTTAAAGAAACTCCATGGTGGATAATTTTATGTAAGAATCCTTTTGTAATTGAGGAATCACCCCCATAACTTTACTCTGTGGTAGTGCACGCTTTTACATCTTCCTAAGATTAGGTTCATAAGTATGAACCTACAAGTGGCACTTCTCACTAACCCTGGTAAAGGAGCAGCCCCCCATCACTTTGTATGACTTCCCCTTGTCTGTCAGTGAAAACTCACATCCCTGTTGTGACTTTTTGCCTTCTAACTGAGGAAATATTAAATTTTATTCACCGACTTCAGAATGAACAGTATTTTCTTTTAATCTAATTCTTTGAAAATCGTTGTGGTAGGGTAGGATATTTGGCTGACCTGAATATCTCACGTTCAGTTATGACAAAACAGTTTATTGTCCTAAGGGATACCCTTTGAAGGCCATCATACTACCTTCTTGGCCTTGGTTTTGTTGAAATATCCCCTGATAGAATGACTGCCAGTCGTTGTCATTTGTTTTTCCACATCTCTGATTGTGATGAGAGTTCTTATTTCCAAGTTTAAAGGGAACATTTTGTATTTTGTTTCTTCTGGAATCATTTCGCCCTCTAGCTGATCACTTAATTTTTTCTGAGTGTATTCATATGCTTTTAGGAATGATTTTCTTTGTAATAGGAAAAAATATGTATACAATGATGTATATATGATATATATACAATGAAATTGTTTATTTGAAATCGTATATTCAATTTGATGAAATTGAAATTTGATTCGTTGCTTTCTGAATGCCTAAACATTCGCCTTTTATTATGTGCCTAAATGATACGCTCCAAAGCATGCAGGATGAGCCCAAGGTATAGAATATCCAGAAGGCTTTAAAACCTGAGCCTCACAGTAAAGTCTCCTGAAGAGGCCTCTTTTCCAATTCACTGCACACAAGGCCAGTGTTACTTTCTCAGAAACAGTAAGGAGTTTTTAGAAGTTTCTAGTTTAAATTTGTAAAATCTAGTTCTAGCCTATGTTAACCAATTGGATAATTTTAAAAAAGAAAAGAAAAAGCTTATCAGAGTTTTTACTTTCCAAAATTCAAGTGTATTTAAGTAACTAAGTCTTGCTTCCTTGGTCTGGTCGGCCGGTACCTCCCTCTCCTACTTCTGGTCCACAGTAAGCATGAGAGAAAGACTTTGAGCTTCTTAGAATTCCAAAAGAGTCAGCAATCCCCTCTCCTGTTCACCTTCCTTGCAACGGCCTTCTGCAACTTATACGTAGGGTGCAAGCTTTCTCAGTCTCTGAGAGTTTTTTTTCATAGTTTAGTAAAAGCAGGACCCCCACCCCAGGCTTGCTTGCTGAAGAACTGTGTTTACAGAAACTTGGCAGCTCTTTGAGTAGAAAGAGAACAAAGGAAAGTACATTGCTTTTCTAGAAAAATTAAATTGAATGCATCCTGTCTCATCAAGCCGTCACTAGAAGTAGGAAACTTAGGATATGATGAGTTTCAGGAAAATTCGAGATTATTACTACAAATATTCAGTAAGAAACCATTATGTGAAATAGCTTTGGGGGAAGTTCAGTAAGTCTTTTTGTTTTCTCTTCTTAAAAAAACTTTTAGTGTTTCTGATGAAAATGTATTTCTGATTTGATAACGTCAATTATCTTGGCAACTTTAAGACTTTTAATTCACCAATTAAAAATTTTAAATGCTTTCTGAATAATGTACTTCACTTTGGCTAAAATTACTTGAGATGCAATTAGACTATTATGCAGTCTACTTATTATGTACAGCCTGCTCGTAAGTAGTATGGATATTTGCTTCAGAATTATATGTCACATATTATATTTATAGAAAGATTTATACAAAGATTTTTTAGATATAAATGTAGTTTGTAGCGACTGTTTTTCAAGGGGAAAAAAAGCCCTTCTCTATTTCCCATGAGTAATGCATTTTCACTCCAAAGCTATTTATTAGGATTTGCTACTAATTAGAGAGTGGGAGTAACTTTTTTATATAATTATGGATAAATAAAATAAATGAGTCCTATATTAAATGAATACGTGAGCTGATAGCTGCAGGTGAAGTTAAGTGTCACAGAGAACATCGGTTACTATATATGAAAGAAATGTCAAACCAGGAGAGAATTATACCATTGACAGATTTGGGGTAGACAGGTCTTTATTTTCTTTCAGTCACTATTATATGTGCGTGAAATAAAATAGAGAATTGATGGAAGCAGATAAACACTGTAGAGGGAAAATAATCCAAAAACGTTTCTTTTTTTGTCTCAGATAGATGGCTATTTTAAGCAAGGTTCATTTGAGGATTTTTTTTTTTTTTTTTGGATCAGCTTCCTGTGCCTAGACCATTTACATTTAAGGAATCACAGGTTCTGATATTTCATCACCAGGGCTCTGATCACAAGTGACAAACCACTTAAAAGGCAGGAATGGGGTTGGCCTCGAGGATGACTGCAACAATGCTTGAATTTTCTCCATTTTTCTTTGCTTCTTTCCACATGTCACCATATTTAGAGGTGGAACATGGCAGGGTGTGGGCGAGCCTACAGGGTGAAAGCAGTGCTCTGCTCAGTTCTACCCAGGAGGAAAAGTAAAGTTTGTAAGTCTAGCTGGAGTTGGAGATTTCTCTGAGGGGGAATTCCGATTGGCCTAGCTTTGGTTACAGATCTAAATTTTGAACAGATTGCTATGGCATCACAGTGAGGTGCATTAGCTCAGCCCTGTCTCCCGTGGCAAGGAAGCCTGTATGTTTATGTGAGTACATGAATGTTGGCAGGGGGGGCGAGTAATGGGGCTTGTACCAAATGAAGGAGATGAAGCAATAGTTACTACAGCAGCTAAGTTTTCATATTTGATATTCATTTTCTTTAAAGTCCTTGATGAATCCACATCCTATTAATTTAGCTGTAATCTTTATTATGTCTCTTCATTAGCTTGGTGGGGCCAGAATTAGCCAGACCGATGCTTTTGAGTGCAGTCTCTCTCAAGCTGAAAACTCTTCCTTTCCTTGCCTCTCTTCTTAACCAGTGCTGACATCCCCTCCGTGTTTGAGGTGCACACTTGGCTCTACCTTCATTCACCTCACTGCTGTCTCTGTGTGTTATGTTATTTCTGACCCCCGTTGAGCCTAATGTCAACCCCACACTAAATGTCAGCTTCTCAGTTGTTCAAGACATTTTCAGGTAAAAGGTGTGGTTCCTGAAAAGATAGAAATGCTACATTTCGGGTTATGAAGTAAAGTTCATGTAATATAAATGAGTAGAGTAAGGTCAGGTAGGATGTAGTAAAGAGCGATGGGGACTCTGGTGAAGTAGGGACCATATGTTCTACTTAAAGGAATCCACATTCATTTTTGTATATTATATGGGTCATGTAAAACATGTCTGGCACATAGTTTTAGTCTAATGCCCTCAATGTCTAGTCCCTTGGTTGGTGGATTTAGTGTTCATATCACCAAATACAGTTGCACTGTGGTGCCACATAAAAAATCATGTAGGTTTACAGTAGGATCTGGATTCAGAATTGCTACCATGTTCATGAAATATGAATCTGTTCTAATGTGCTGTAGGTTGGAACATGCTACAGACTGATTTGTAACATGTTTGGAACAACTAACGTAATAAGATCCATCATCAGAGAATCAAGGAGTTTACAGCAACACAGTTAATTATAAAGAGAGAATCACCCCATCAGATGATATAGAATCATGGAGGTAGAATCAAGTGGCAAATTCTCTTCAGCAATCTTGGCCCTACAGAAAAGTAATCATGCCTATTTTGTTACTACAGACTTGCTAAGTTAACAAAAGTAGAGACACCTATCAACTCTCCCAGCAGACATTTTTATTTCTCTCTCTGCAAATTTTTCCTGGATATATCTTTGCTTCTAAGGTGTCATACTTAAGAATGGGCAGTATCTAATTTACTTGCAAACATGTACCAAGAAAAGGATGGGCTATAGGATCTGTGGTTATCCTTTCTTTATTAATTAGAGCTTACATGCAGTGGCCTTCATGAGTTTAATGCAGTCATCATTTCTATGTATAATCATCAGAGTCAAGAGTTGAAGCAACAGAGTAGAAATCATATATTGGGCATAAGAAATTTAGTTTAAAATACCAAAAATCAAAATAAAATCAGTTTGTCAGATTCTTAGTTTTATTTTGGTCAGAAAATTATCTTTGTAAAATTGGAATAATGCTAGATTTAGTGCTTAAAAATATCATGTTTGCCTCTTGGCTCAAAGATAAAGGCCAGTCCCTTCACCATCTGATTCCGTTTTATCTTCATCATTTCACTTACCCTCCTACTAGGCTTATACCATGAGCCAGACACTCCTGACCATCCCGTGGATTTCCATGACTCTACCCTTTACACACGCAACGCCTGCCATCTGGAATCCCTCTCCTGCCTCTATTCCCTGTGCCTATTTACTCAAATTTTAAGATGCTTGTCAACGTCAACTTTATGAAGACTTCCTGACTCCACTCCTACCAGACAGAATTGAATAACACTTTTCAAGTACTAGCAAGTTTCTTTTTCACACTTTTGTTAGAGCATTTCTCTCATTTGCTGTATATATCATCATGTGTCAATTTCCCTTACCATGCTTAGAACTCTTAAAGAAGAGACTGCAATGTTTTCATCTTCACATCCCTAATGTATAGGAAAATACCTGATACACAGAAATAAGTGAATGAACAAATCATGTACCATTTACTCAGATTTAATACTCATAAATAAAATCCAACATTTATAACTCACCCTTTTCAGTAGCTGTATACTACAGAGTAACAGAATAAGCCACACTAAAACTGTTGGTTTTGATTTGATTGTGTGGTATGATTGAAGATCCTACTTTATTGATGAGGGAGACAGATAAAAAAAAAAAAAGGGGGGCCCAGGAGTCTGGCTGAGCTATGAAGATCTAACTGGGAAGCCCAGAAATAAATCAAATCCAGATTAGACAGAGGAGGAAACTTCCAATGGCCATTCAAAGTCAACAGATCAGTAGGTTGAATTTGGAGAAATAAATAGGGATTAAAAAAAAAACAGTTACATATCACAGTTCAGCCAGGAAACCAGTCTGGATTAGAGGGTTAACTAGCATCTTGAGTTTAAGGCAGTTCTGCAAAGTTTAGTCAAATAGACTTTATACTCTTAGGGGCCTAGAATAAGAAATGAGTTCACTAGTTCCATTTACTACTTTGTAATTGAGTGTCTACTAGGCGCAAAGTCTGCTAAAACCTAGATACGTAGGTAGGTAGGCAGGTAGGTATGTAGGTAGATAGATAGATAAAAGCCTGTCTCCAAAGACTTGACATTACATTCTTGGTTAACCTCAGGGATGATCCTTGTTCCTCAAGAAGAGGCCAAGACTTTCTGTCCTTGTTTATAATTTCAGCCATGAGTGAATGTCAGCTCCCATTCAAAAGAGTATTTTAATCAACCGGAAGGTCAGCAGCTTTCCTTGATTAATGATCATAATCTATAATCTCTCTTTTGCATTTGGAGTGTCTTGTTTTTGCAAGGCATTTTCACACGGTGTCTCATTTCATCTTTTTAATAGTCTGTTACGTCTGTATTATGCCTCCATTTTACAGATTGCGATTGAAGCTTATATGCTGCGCTCTTGGGAAATTTCTATACACTAGTGTATTGATTATTGTTTCCTCCCTCATTCCTTTGTTAAATTCCAATTGTGAGCACTGCTCTCTTGAATCCATGACCCTTTTGAAATATTTAGAATGGTCTAATCTTTATGGACTACTTCATTTCTGTTTTATCCCACTGTTAATAGATCCTGTGTCCTATCAAATAGAACATCTAGTAATAATGCTTGAATATGAACTTGTTCTTGAAGTGTTTCTCAGGTGTTTTTTTTTTCCTATTCAGTTGCTTGTCATCTGGATCTGCTTCTGTTCATATTTGCCTCCTGTTTTTTCATTCCCATTTTTTTGTACTTCTGCTCTCTCAAGTACATTTTAACAGACACTTTTCTTCTTCCACCGATCTTCAAGCATGAAATTTCTTTTCAGGGCACTTAAGAAAATGGAAGTGCTTAGAGCATTCATGAACAGAATGTCTCGCGAGCTGCAAAAGTTAATGTGAGAAAAGCAGATAGAAGAGTGGCTAGTTCATCAGAGTTTTTACTCTTTAAAAAGCAGCAAATTATAGTCTTTTCTTAAATAGCAAGCAAAAAGCAAGTGGTCTCATTTCGTTTCTTAAAATAGCAAAGTGAAACTAATAATTGATTTGTCAATTTACTGTGACTATTAATTCCCTGCGTATGAAGTTGGGTTTTGTTAATTTAGGATTTACATTTTCTTTCTGAATATAATTATCTGACTATATATAGATAAGTAATTTAAAGCTAGATAATGATTGTTTGAGCATTTAAAGTTAAGAATTATGTAGACATTAGTAAATTATCCATTTAGAAAACCTGTAATAGTTGGATCAAAATTAATGTTAACCCAGAAGTTAAATTGTACTTAAGATAATTTTATGACATTTACAATGTATCTTGCATGTGGCTTGGAAAACCATATATTAACTTTGAAGAACTTGATAAAGTTTTCATAGAAATAGAAATGCTTTTATAATATAAATTTATGATTCATTAACCTCATAAGGTAATTCAAGAGTTTTCCTTTGGGCTGACATTTACTAGGTCAAGGCTCCATAAGCATTAGTGTCAGAAAACTTCCACTAATTGTGAAAATGATTATAAGAATGAAAGTAGTATGGTAACTAAGTGAACAATCTATTTTGAACTTCAATAAGTAAAAGAACCTAAGCATTAATTTATTGTATTTTCACAGTAGCACAATATTGAGAGTAAGATAGAGATTGACTTTATTGTGGGTTATGAGAATAGTTTCTCAATGGAGAGATATGCCTAAGATTCTCAAAGGTTTTTGAAATAATGATCAGTTCAATCCTTAAACATGGAGGAGCATTTTACCTTCAGTTTGGTAATTCAGAGCACATGTATTTTAATATTTTAACATTGTAAGTTGACATTTTCACTTTCAGTTTATTTTCTATTTTTCTATATTTTATTTATTTTTTATAATTTACTTCGAAGATAATTAGCACATGGTGCAACCATGATTTCAGGAGTAGATTCCTTAAGCCCGTTACCATTTAGCCCATCCCCTCTCCCACAACCCCTCCAGCAACCCTCTGTTTGTTCTCTGTATTTAAGAGTCTTATGTTTTGTCCCCCTCCCTGTTTTTATATTATTTTTGCTTAATTTATTTTCTTCCTCCAAATGTAAAGGTCCTTGGTATCGTCACATACTGGCACAAGTCATTGGGTCAGTCTTGCCACCAATAAAGTGAGAATCTCAGTGGCCTGAGCATCTTCATCTCCAGCTATCTTTAGCAATGGTTTATTTTATTTTTTATTTTATTTGAGAGAGAGAGAGCATGCGAGCAGGAAAGAGGGGCAGAGGGAGACAGGCAGAGAATCTCAAGCAGACTCCACACCCGGTGCAGAGCCCAATGTGGGGCCCAATCCCATTGCCCTGGCATCATGACCTGAGTTCAAAATCAAGAGCCAGATGTTCAATCAACTGAGCCATCCATGTGCCCCCTGTATGGTAGTCATTTTTAACTAAGAATGGACATCATAAAGACTTACAGTGCTTTTACAAAACTTGTGCCCCAGTTTCCCAACTCCCCTGCCTCCCCCTATACCTGAAATTTTACTTTATTAGTTCTGGAATGGAGACTGGGGATCACTGTTCCCTCCTCTGCTGGGACTTTTAAGGCCTCCAAATAGAAATCTTACAGTCATATATCCATACTTATATATCTCTATATATCTGTTTGTATTTGCTCTGACCTGATGGATCTGATATATTTTTAATCGTAATCACAATCTCTATGCTTTCTGGAACTCTTTGCTGTGCATGCGAGGAATCTAACAGACACATACACATCTGGGTTATCTTACCAGTCAGGCTGCTATTGTCAAGAAAGCAAGACTCTCACTCAGGCCCAGAGTGAGATTAAGATCTGAATATCCTTCCAAGTGGAAGCTAGCTACTGGGGAATGAAGATGGGGATCACATGGGAAAAGAAGGCACTTCTCAAAGAGTAGTAGAAATTCAGCAACAGTTTGTGTCGCCTAGCTTACTAAAAGCCCTTCTTGGTATCTGTATTGTTTCCTGTGGCTGCTGTAACAAATTACCACAATGTGGGTGCCTTAAAACAATAGAAATTCACTCTCTCACAGTTCTGGAAACTAGCAGTCTGAAATCAAGGACTGTACTGCGTTTGGAGATGCTAGGGAAGGTTCTTTGCCTCCTCTGGCATCTGGAGTTTGTCAGTATCCCTTGACTTGTGGCCACATCACTCCAGTGCTGCCTCTATGGTTACCAATGCCCGCCTTCTCCCCTTTGTGTTTTTTTCTCCTTTATCTGTGTCGGATATCCCTCTGCCTTTCCTTTATAAGACATTTGTCATAGGATTTAGGGCCCACGCGAGTAATCCAGGATGACCTCCTCATCTCAAGGGCTTGAATTTAATGGCATCTGCAAAAAGTTTTTTTTTACCAAAATAGTAACTTTCTCAGCTTCCAGAGATTAAGGTGAGACATATTTTAGGGGCCACCATCCAACCCACTACAGTATCTGTCACATGTTCTACCACACTCACAGAAACTGTGATACTCAGTAAAGAAATTCACTAGATGAATGGACAGCAAAGTATCAACAAGAGCCCCCATTCAATAATTATCAAGCCTTCTCACATGTGGATGTACACTAAGTGTGCATATGTGTATGTGCACATGTCTGAGTGTTGTGTTTTTTGGTCTTTTCTTTTTACCTGAAGGATACTGCTTCTAGGTATCCTTAGATGTTACCATTTGGGGAAGAAATCATTAGAAGTCATCCATAGCACAAGAGTTTTAAAGTGCCCAATAAATGAAGCTTCTAGCCCTTTCCAAGGAGAAAAAAAAGCATAATAGTCCTGCTAGTTCTGAGAGGGCAAAGAAAGTTAGATCTTAACTCTTCAGAGGTGAATCTGGCACTATTAAGTTGTTCTTTTACATTTGGCAAGAGTTGATCTACTTGCAATGGAAAGAATGTCTGCTTATAAATGGGTTGGTGATTTTATCTACTGACAAGAAATGGTCTTTTAGACCTTCTTCTGGTCTCCTGGTATTCACAAATAAAATGTTAGGAATAATATTCCTTTTGCCATTAGCAGACACCCTGGTATCTAGCCATAACAATTATAGGCAAAGAACTGATTTTTATTTTACTTTTTAAAGTTTATTTATTTATTTATTTATTTATTTATTTATTTATTTTGGGGGGGGGTGCAAGGGAGGGCCAGAGAAAGAGAGAATCCCAAGCAGGCTCTGTGCTGACAGTGAGTTCCGTAACATGAACTGTGAGAACATGGCTTGAGCTGAAATCGGATGCTTAACCGACTGAGCCGCCCGGGCACCCCAAGGAGAGCTGATTTTAAAAGCAGGATCAAGCAATTCCTCACTGTGAACATGTTATGTGAGATACACCTTACTTAATAAGTAGGATTTAGGCCAATGAAGTAGAAGGGCATTGCTGAAAGACCAGTGTTAAGAGAGACACAGAGATAAGAAGACATAGGTTGACTTTGGAAGCTGGATAGTATGACAGCCAATTGAAGCAGTTCAGCCAACTGACCTGATGAAAAAGAGTAGTGCCAGAAAAATGGCGATATAGATACATTGAAACCACTCCAGTGAAGGTAGATTTTTTTAAAGAGGGAAGCAAGAGAACCTGATTGGCAAAGTAGTCTCATAGTAGACCGTAGAGCATAAAGAAACCAGAAGCCAGAGACCCAATCAGGAAACTAATTGTCTAGGTAAAAAATAATAGATTAGAATCTGAAAAAGGTCAGATTTGGTGTTTGTGGTAGTGGTGGTAATCTTTCAGAGGAAGTCAGAGCTATAAATCTTATTGATGTATCAACTTTGAGGAAGTAAAGTTAACAGAAAGAGGAGTCAAAAGAAATAGATGTTGATTAGGGTTGACTGGGAGGATGGTGATGCAGTAAGAAGGAGGATCCATTCAGGGGAAATATGTTGAATCAGACTGTGGTTAAAGGACTGTGGTGGCACATTTTGGCAAGGCTCTCTTGCAATTGGAAATGTGAACATAGCTTGGGTGAGATGTTTGGGCCAGACAAGCATTTGAGAGATCCTCCTGTAGAGGAAGCCAGACAATTATTGATTGGTCTGAGAGAGAACTTATATTTTTTTCACTTTGTCTCAAACTATTATTGTAATAATTAAGTATACAAGGTTCTGAAAGCCTTATTTTCCTCTTGAGGACAGAAGATGAGTTTCATTTACCTCTGAATAACCAACAGATAGATTGTGTTAAATACATTTTTTTAAAGACTGAAGTTGAATTACAGTGTTTCTGAGATTATCTTGTTTTTCCAAGTACAATAGAAACTTTTATATTTACTATTGTGTCCTTTAAAAAGCACTTTTAGGGGCTCCTGGATGGCTCAGTCGGTTAAGTGGCCGACTTCTGCTCAGGTCATGATCTTGCGGTCTGTGAGTTCAAGCCCCGCGTTGGGCTCTGTACTGACAGATCAGAGCCTGGAGCCTGCTTCGGATTCTGTGTCTCCCTCTCTCTCTGCCCTTCTCCTGCTCATGCTCTCTCTCTCTGTCTCAAAAATAAGTAAACATTAAAAAATTAAAAATAAAAAAGCACTTTTAGGAGTTTTGCCACAATTATATCATCATCTTTCAAGTTCCCAAGCATTTTTTAATTTAATTATTTAAAAACATATAAGAAAACTGCCTCTTATTTCCACAACTGAGTTACATCCATTCAGAGTCACTCATCCACAAATATGTGTAATCAGATTAATATCTAAGTAGAGACTTCATAAATTATACCTTTTATTTTCACTACTGCTTCATTTTCTTCTCCTTCTTTTCCAGAAAGAAAGGTATATATACATGTTGTTAAAATATTTAGTAACCGAATAGTTTAGACAAAACTTTAAATAAGTGGGAAATTCTTACAAAGTTAATTGACTCCCTTTGTTTCCCATAATTTCTTTAAAAGAAATGGAGACAGACACATATTTGATTGGTATTGATTTGGAACTGTGTCTATTTACATTTGAATTCCCGTGACCTGCTTACCACTGTTAGGTTTTGTATTGTTTTCTTCTTCTTTTGTCTCTCTTTCTATGCTATATTGATTTCTAGCTTTTGAGGGACTTCCATTTTCCAGTTCATTTAAGTACATTTCATCCTGCTGTGTTGATCATCAGAAAGTCACAAAAATGGTACACAAGTGGCCATATAATACAATGTGATTTGAAACAAAGAGGAATTGCACTTGTGTGCACACACTGGGTTTATGTCCTGGGTTGTTGTAGTTAGAAAGTAAAGCGTTATCAGATTTTTTTTTCATGAAAGTAATGACAATTTTAAATGCCATTTAGAACAGTGGTTCTAAAACGTTTAGGTTTCAAGAGCTAGTTGAATTATTTGAATGAACGATGGATGAATGAATGAATGAATGAAGTGGACCACCATAAAGTTGTCAATGTATCTACTTTGCCAAATGATATTATTTTTCAAAAAAGTAAAGAAGCTACCATCTGTCATCAGCGTCATTTGTAATTTCTTAAAGGAGCAATTTGAAATCTAAAACTTAGATTTCTCAAAGAAAAGGGCAATCCTTTGCATCGGACACATTTAGTTTTATGTATATTTAAAATGCTCACTGTATCATCCTCTCTCCATTTCCCCAAATTTTGTATCTAAGAGTATCTCAAGACTATTACTGATCATGCCCTGCCTCTAAGAAAGACTATAATCATAATACCTTTTGTTTTATCTGCACTAAAATAAAACATTTGCCAGTGGAAACTAATAAAATTCACAATGACATTTCTCCTGTATTTCAGAATGGAATGTCTTCATTGATATATGTATTCCATATTTCATCTACAATGCAAGTGCCACTACTTTCATCATAGGTACATGTACATACACTTAGGATACATGTTGTGAAAGCCATCTTTTATAAAACAGAAGCACCTCCTCTCTTCCCCTACACACAGTGCTATCCCACTTGACCACCGTTGCGCCCGTTATGGCTGACTTTTGTTATTTACTTACATGTCTTTAATAACATGCTTGTACTACAACTTCATTTTCCTATTTATTGAAATCAATTTATTGATTTAATCTATTGACTTCAGGTTATTGTAGGTATATAGTTCTCTTTCAAATTCTCAATTCGTGCATGTCCTGCCTGCCCATCCTTCTCTATGGTGATTTTGGCTTCATCATCATCTACCAGTTGTTTGTGAGTATGGAAACACTAATCAAGGCCACGCCATTCCATAGAGTAATTTTCTATCTCTCTCTTCTGCTTTAAATTCTGTGAGGTTTCCTGAACTTATCTTCCAACCCTCTTACCGATTTTTTCCTTTTCTGATACATATTTTTAATTCTTCAGTGTTTTTCTTTGTTTTCTACATTCATCATTCCTATAGCAGCCTGTTCTTGTCACACATAGGCACTAGCATCTCCTCTCTGAGAGCATTTAAGTTCGTTCTTCTGTTTTGTTTTAGGAGGTTGCTTTTTTCTCTATATAATCTTCATCCTCCCCAAGTCCCTATTGACTATTTGTTTGTGTGTTTGGGTCTCCCTCATGCCCCAGGCTTCCTTCAGTTGTTTGATAGTCTTTGTCACTAAGTATAAGGGAGTAAAAAGGTACTTGGGAACTCTTCACATGGGCTTCATGGTTTGTTTGTCTGGCTAGTTGGTAAACCCATGCTTTAGGTATCTTTGGGCCTTTTGTTTTGCACTGGTTGCATTCACAGAAGAGAATCCCCCAGTATTCTGCTTATCCATTGGCTTCTGAGAGATGAATGAGAAAGGATGTTACATTCATCATAAAAGCATGTCTAAACATACCTTTGGCTGTGCAGAGACTCCCTTTCCTTCTCTCCAGAGAATAAACTTCTGGTCTCTGCCACAGTGGAGAAGGGAATCAGTATCTCATTGATTCTTTAAAAGATTTTGAACAATTTGTCCTATTGTTGTCCCATTCTCATCCTCCCCTGCATAGATACCTAGTGTGATCAATTCCTTAGCCTTTGGGGAGTTCTGTTATTGGTAGTCATGTTGTTTCCTGGCATCAATGTCAGTTAGATTAGGGTTCAGCTTTTTCAGGTCTTCTGAGTGAGTTACTACTTGTTCATTAACTATCTAGTTTTTAAAAATATGTTTTGGGTCCTTTGTCATTATGGGTTTGTGCCTAACTAAAATTCCCTTTGTATTTCTTTGTTGTCACAGAAGGAAAAACAACTGTGTTCCTCTGTGTTCAATCCACCATCATTACCTAATAATTTGCATGTGACTTTAGGAAATTGGTTCTTGACATTTTATAAGATGATGGCAGAGAAATAAATTGTCAACAAGTCTTCATAGAGGATTTATGAACTTGAGCAATAATGGTGATACTCTCTATTAGTTAATCTGACACAACTCTAAATTAAAGTGAATCCAGTAATGTTTGCTATTGTTGATATGCTCTGAACATTGTGAGTGGCAGTGATTTTAATTAGTCTGTGGATAGTTACAGTCATGTACCTAAATCCCATTAGTGGTTGCTTTTTAACATCTATAACATGGAAGTACTGAAACCACTGTTTTCTCTTTTAGTTTTTTTAATGTGGTAGAGAAGGTCCACCATGCTTCGTGGGTCAGAATTACCGATAGGGTACTTTTATTTGGCTTAGCATTTTCATATCTTTTTAGCTTAACTGTCCACCTTGAGACTAAGCTTATTACTGTCATGTAAGATTTGTTAAGCAGCACTAGTCATATCTAAAATCCACCTTGTGAGTAGTTTATCCTCACTTCAAGAAAGTCCATACACCGGATATAACAAGCAGTGATTCTTCCTGTTAACCTGTTAAAATATAATACATATTGTGGACAGTCACATCAAACCAGAATCTATTGTATCATCTGTTTAGAACCTAGGCACTTTGTATACACTTGGAGAAAGTGTGTCCTGGAACTAGCTATAAATGGATCCTGCTGAATTCTGCTTTTTTCTCCATAATCTTATCCTGTCAAACGTGAAACTTTCCTCTTCTTCAGTTTGTCAACCATAAAGGTTTAACTTCAGTTTGCATATTCAATTTTATCCTTTATTCCTGGAACAAGAGATGTCCCAGTATTGATTCAGGGTCCACATTTATGGAGGGCCCAGTATGCCTGCCATGTATATACAGATGTCAATTAGGAAGTATGTCACTCCAGCCAGGGAGGCCGATGTCTGTGTGTATATGTATATGTGAATAATAATAAAGTGTGAAGAATATGAATAGAGATCTTTAGAGTATGGTATGGGTAAAGGTTTTTAAGGACAACATAGATGAGAAAGCTGTATCTGCTCAGAGAGGCTACACAAGGCTCTTTCAGGGAGGTAGTGGTGGCTTTGGGACTCAAGGGTTGAGTATGTAATTTCTCCAGGTAGAGAAACACACCCTAGACCAAAAAATAGTATCAGCAAAGGCTTGTGAGTGGCAAGAAATCTGAGTGGCTACAATAAAGAAACACCCTGAAATGTAATTAATAAAAATTCACTGTGAGGTCTAACTACAGTGGCAACTCACACTGAATATTTCTTTTGTGTCAGACACCATGCTGAGAGATCTTCCCCAGTGATCTCATTTAAAACACACACTGTATTATCAACCACATCTTACAGATGAGGAGCTTGGGGCAGAGATATGTTTCCCGAGTTCACATAGTTACTGGTGAAAATGAGACTTGAACCCAAGTAGTCTGATGCTAAGACTCATGTTCTTCATTGCCGTGCTAACAACAACTGACAGAAATACTTCCCTCTGTCAACTATAATTGTTCTTTGGCCTCCAGTTATGTAACTCAAGTGTATGGGACATCCAGAGACACATCCCATGTGGGATTGTGGTAGGGAATGGTGGCAAGATGCTTAACCTTTTTTTTTCTTTGGGCTAACTAATAAGCACTCGGGACATGTTAGTGGGCAACTTCACTATAGATAGCAATGCATCTTTTCATAATAGAAATAAATAACATGTCTTTTGGTAAATTTGAATGCCTCTTAATCAAGTGGGTGATTTATGAAATGCCTTTCCCTATGAATAAAAATTTAAAGCAAGGAGAGGCCTTAGAACATGGTTTCTCAACTCAACACTATTGACATTTTAGGCGAAACACTTCTTTGTTGTGGAGATGGGGGTGTGTGTACTAGGAGCACTGGGTGTTGTATGTAAGTGATGAATCACAGGAATCTACCCCCCAAACCAAGAGCATACTGTGTACACTGTATATTAGCCATCTTGACAATAAATTATATTTAAAAAAAAAAGATAATTAGGAACATTCAGGGCCTCTACTCCCTAGATGCCAGTAGCACTCAGCCAGTTGCAATAACCAAAAATGCCTCCAGACATTGCCAGATATCCCCTGTAGGCTGAAAAAGCTCCTACTACTCAGGTTGAGAAACCACTGCCTTAGAAAAGTCCTTGTGATCCCGTCAGCTTTACACAAGAAGATAATTGAAGTATTGTAATGAAGGTCACACACTCAACGTGGGCCAAATTTTGATAGATCTCAGGACTCCTAATCCCAAATCCATATTTCACATACAACAAGCTGCCTAAGGCTGTGTCTTCCATTCAAAGCAATACCTCTAGAACGTATGGTTTAAAAGAGTTCCTACACCATCCATAACAACTCAGTAGGATAGACAGATGGTAGAAACCCAATTTTATCAGTGCAAATGCATAACAGAAAAGGTTATGATGTGTCCAAGGTCACATATATAGTAGGGGAAAGAGCCTGGACCCAAAACTTCAGATAATAACTCTGTTGCTCTTTTCAAAATTGATGTTTGCCCCACTTGGTCAGCATGGGCTTGATTTGAGAAAGGAACAACAGGAAAACTCTTGGGGGACATTTCTGCCTAATGTTTTTTATTTGCAGCACTCTGATTCTGTATTCTTTTTGCAGGCAGAATAATAGCAGTAGCATATTTTAATTGGTAGGGAGAAGTGAGTCATAATACCCACATGGATATTTGCTGTTTACTGGCTTGTGTCTAGCTATAATTTTCTCTTATACCTGAATGATTAAGAACAAACCACCTCAAAAACATAAAAATAATTTAAATTATTTCATAGGATGGATGCCTCAACTATAGAGACCTAAATAGAAGTGATTTCCAAAGAGTTAGAGAGGAGTGTGAATGAAGTCATATATCAAAGCTTCTGCTGTCTTGAATTGTGTTATAGGTCTCTGTCACATAGGAATATGAAATCTAAATATTTAACTACCGACCTCTTTCCATCCACCACTGTGCTACCAAATGAAAGGCCTCTATGGAGATAATCTCTCTTTGGTCAAATCCTAACAGGTCAACATGATAAAGTGTCAGCCCTTTCTGAGAAATCAAGAGTAAGCAGTTCTGAACAGGCCTCCCAACTATAACTGAGCACATATGACTGTTTCTCTATTAAAAACAGTTTAAATTACATTTAGTTTGTGTAGCAGCTTACGTGAAACTATGCAAATGATTAAAAGAAAAAACCAAGAACAAGGTTTGTATATCTGCATAGTAATGTTGAATTTTTTTAAAGGCCCTAAGCTAACTTAAGACCGGTCCACTGTGTTCGTAAATTACATATTGCCAAGGTTGGACAAAATATGCGTGTGTTTCTCTGTATGTGTGTGTGTACATCATATATTACCTAAAACTAAAATCAGTGTAATAAAATAAAATTAGTATCTGTAAATATCTGGAATAAATTAAAAAATGTTCTGTACCTACTCCAGAAAATTGCAAAATAAGAAATTCAAATGAAAGAATTTATTTATTTGTTTGTTTTCAAAATAAAAGAGTTTTAAAACTCATGCCTACAGTGATCAATTCTGGAGCAGCCGGAAAAGGATGCACATCTGACTCCTCACATCTAATGAATCACTAGGTTCTGTTGACCACATTTCCTCAATAAATCACAAGCCTATTCACTCCTCTCCTTCACAGCAGACATGAGTACATGAGCCCATCAGCATCTCATTAGGCGTATTCCAGTTGCTTTTTAATTGTTCTTCCACATCTACTCTTGTGCCTTTCTAATTTGGCCCAAAGCAACCACCATGACCTTTCTAAAATGTAAAATGAATCATGGCATCATTCTTCTTAAATACCTTCCATGGCTTTCCATCGAACTTGGGATAAAATTCTTAACACAGATCATAAAGTCTGCTATACCCTTGCTGTCCCCAGTCTCTTCTTTGGCCATTTTTCTCCCTCCTCGCTAATCTCCATGCATACCCCACCACGTATCAGATTCCTCCCAACTAGAGCCTTCATACTTGCTGTTTCCTATTCCTGGAATGTTCCTTTTTCATGACTTCATTTGGCCAATTTTAACTCATTATTCAAGTCCAAACTTAAATACCACAACCTCTAGGAATTTTCCATGTCCCAGAGTATCCCAGAATCTCCCGGATTCTCCCAGAATCCTGGGTATTCACTCTCTTGGTACCTTGTTCCTCTTTATTGCAACAACAATCTCATGTAACTCTGGAATCATTTGTTAAATGTCTGTCTTTCTCAGTAGACTCTAAGCTTAAGATGTCAAAGTTCCAAGTCTGTTTTTCCCACAGTACATTACTAGTAGCTAGCACAGTGCTCAACATATAGTAGGCATGCCATAAGAGATTGTTGGATGGATTCAGAAAAAAGAAAAAAGGAAGGAGGGAGGGAAGGGAGGGAAGGAAGGAATTTACAAGTGAGAAGCTCCTGCCTTTAGTATTCTAACTCCAAACTTCTTTAATTTTTATTACTTTTTCCATGCAGAAAGCAGTACTCTATGCAATGAACATTTCTAACTTGATAACTAAAATAATTTTCAGAAATAGACCAATAATTTTAACTTTTGAATATAGAGTTAAAGAAAATATTGTATGTACATGTAGAACCTATAAAAATAGTCAAATTTATCATGAAGTATAGAATTTCTGTTTTTATTTTATTTTCCAGAATTTAATTCATCTTTTTGAATAGGAAATTCTTTTGATAGCATGTAATTCAAAAGTTACACAAGGATATATTTAATGAAAAGTTTATACCCTAACCTGAGCTACCCGTATCTCTCCAAAAGCAACTAGGTTTCCAATTGCATGCCATAATTTGATTTTGATTTACTGATTTCTGAATTGGTTTGCTGTTTGGTTTCCTTTTGTTTTGCTTTGTTATTCTCAGCCTTGCCTTTTGTCAACATTGAAATAGTTGTTTTAATGGTAATTACTATTACATAACTCATGTGAGTGTAACATGTATGAATATAAATATCTTCCAGTATGCTGGATTCTATTATACAGTCATTTCATTTTCAAATATTTTTCTTTTTTGTAAAACAGTCATTTATCAAATGACCTTGCTTTCACAATCAAACAGGGAGATAGTTATTGGACTTCAAAAACATTATTAAAATGATTGCTGAAGTTCTCTGCAGAAAATTTTTCAAGGTTTTATTCCAAAGACTCTATTCTTTAGAAACCCCAGCCAGAAATTCTACTTCATAAGTCTTGTCACAGCAAATTAGGTCTTAACTTTCTGTTCCCTGTAAAAAGTGACTAACTCCCTAATCAAGACATTTTTCTCATGTTTTGATTGTTCTGACCTTTTCAAGTTGACTAAATGTTAGTGATTTTTAAAATAGCTTTCTACAGATTCCTTGTGATTGGCTACATCTCGACTGGCCCAAAAGGAAGGGATGACTTCACCCTTTATGAAAGCAGAATACTGACAGCCTTTTTCTTCATAAGCTAAAATTTTAAAATAGGAATAGGGTGCCACAACCTGCTGCATTGTTTCTTTCTACTGGGGGTTGGGGGCGTGGTAAAGAATGTTCAAGATGGAAGAATCTAGAAACAAGCTTCTTGTCCCTACTTGGTTTCTCTCTGTGTGATTTTGTGTTATCCAGTTAACCAGTTGGTACCTCCTTTTTCTCTTCTTTAAAAGGAGAGGAATGGACTAGATGATCTCTAAGAAACTCCCGAAGGGAATGAAAAAGGAAATGACTGACATAAAGGCAAAAAAATGTAGTAACTTGGATGCCAAAGACCAGTTTGCTTTCTTGTTATTCGATATAAAATGCACATCACACAATTTGCACTTTGATCTCACTAGAGTCTATTAGAAATTGTAGTATCACATCATGTAAAACATAAAAATCTTGGTTTGAAACTAATTCAGAAATCATAGAACATTTTGTATATTTGTACATGTGTGTGGCACACTAAGTATTTTATATCAGAGGTCATTTATTTACACAAATGGTTTCACATTATAGATTTACTTTTCAGTTCAAAAGTTTCTCACATTAAAACCTGTTTGCTTCACTTCTTTTTGCAGATACTAAATACCTTTTCTCGATGTCATTAGTCTCTTGGGTTTTTTTCCCTGTCTCATTATATGATCAATTGATGTGAAAAATGAAAGTGTGGTAGAGTGTTGCAATCTTTGAATGATCTTTAAAATTGTTAACTGTTGTTTCTTCGAAGAAGTTTTTCACAGGCATTTTACTAAAATTATATTTATTTGTTCAGTCTCAACAGTATAATAGAATTACAGCTTTGCAAAAAAATTATATTGAAAGATAAATGACGTAAATTCTCACGTAGTATATTTGTAAAGGAAGACTATGTTGACAGTTTTTCTTTTTGTGACACATTGGGAGTTTCAAGGGACTGAGCCATATGCAATTATTGTTTGACTACATAAAATTGCCATTTGAAATTTTATGTAGTCAAACATAAAATTATGTGTTCTTTTAAAAATATTTAAGAAAATTAGTTTGTAGGTACATATCAGAAGACATTGTACTTTAGTCTAAAAAATAGCTGAACTTTTAGTAAAATGGAAATTCTCATGATTTGTCATAAATGTAAATTTATCTATAAAGTGTGTAACATTTTGATATAATCAAGAACTTGATGGAGTGTGCTAAATCAAAAAACCTTTCAGAAATATTGGTTATAAAGAAAACCAAAGAAAGGAGAATTGAAGTTTCATGTGATAGAATTGTTCTGCCAACATATTCAATTCACTGTTAGAATAAGTCAAATGGGGTCATTGTTATATCTTACACTTAAAATAACCATTCACTGATTCATCTAGGAGCAGATTATTAGAGTGGTTCAGAAGATGGGCTCTCAAGCCAGACTACCTGGTTTCAAAATCTGGCAATGTGTTTTAACACCTTGCTGGGATTCAGTTCATCCATCTTGAAAATGTGGTAACATTCGTGTTTAGTTCATAGGATTGTTGAGAGGATAAAAGAGGTTAATATGAATAAAGATAGAAGAACCATGATAGGCACAAAGTAACATTTCAAGAAATGTTACTGTTGTTGTTACTGCTATTGTTATTATTAGAATTATTTAATAGGATATGAAAATTGAAGTTTCACCTGAAGTGCCAATATATGGTAATTAACAGATACCCAGTTGAATGTGAAACAGAATACACAGGAGGAATGTTCAAAGTGGATAAATCAAAAGATTTTGCATGATTCTTGCAACCTTCACCCACTGTGAGAATATAAAAAATCTAGAATGGAGAGGCAGAGAGGGGCTGGCAAGATTTTTTTTTAATTTTTATTTATTTTTAAAATTCCAGTATAATGAACATACAGTATTATATTAGTTTCAAGTGTACAATACAGTGATTCAACAATCCTGTACATTACTCAGTGCTCATCATAATAAGTGTACTATTAACCCCCTTCACCTATTTCACCCGTCCCCTTACCCACTACCCCTCTGGCAACCACTAGTGTGTTCTCTATATTTAAAAGACTAAGGGTTTTTGTTTTTGTTGTTTGTCTCTTTTTTCTCTGTTTTATTTGCTTTGTTTCTTATGAGTGAAGTCATATGGGATTTGTCTTTCTCTGAATGATATATTTCACTTAGCATTATACCCTCTTGATTCATCCATGTTGCTGCAAATGGTAATATTTCATTCTTTTTATGGTTAGGTAATATTCCTGTGTGTGTGTGTGTGTGTGTGTGTGTGTGTGTGTGTGTGTGTGTGTGTAGATAGCTAGATATGTATGTATATATGTATGTATATATACATATGCATACATACTACATCTGCTTTACCTGTTCATCTATGGATTGACACTTGAGTTTCTTCCATATCTTGGCAAGATGTCTTGTTTGGAGGGACAAGATTTCTTTAGAGAGCTACTGGGGTGTCTCATCCACTTCTGGTGGGATAAGTGGACTACCTTCTTCATCACAATTCTATAGAGCAGAGCTTTAGTGAGACTACTCAAAGAAGTTAATGTGAGTTTCTTCAACTTGAGAGAAGCAGTGTACTTATGCTTTATTCTATACCTGTGAAAGTTGACGCATGTATGCTGGTACGTAAGAGGGGTGAGAGAGAGATAGAGTAGGAGAGTAGAAAATGATACTCCTCTGGAGCAGAGGGTGGGGGCGGGTAAGAAGAATGCATGTTTTCCTTTCCATGAAGTAGAGTTGGTCCTCATCGAAGAGAAAGCCTGTTTGGAGAGGTTGTAAAGCCCAACCCAGGAAGAGATAAGTCCTCGGAGATGCTTGGTCTGAGAGCACAGCGACCAACCAAAGAGAAGACCTCTCACCATCTTGGAAGCTTAGTCCAACCTGGAGACAAATGAGAAATGCACAGACAAACCCTGAAGTTAAAGATTCAGCTTTACACATATGCCAGTCACCAACCAAACAGAAATAGTTCTGTCCCTATGTCTCTTTGTTCCTCCCTTCCTCTTTGTCTCTGATGTGAACATGATCAGAAAGGCAGGTAAGCTGGTTACATAGGTCACCTACTATAAGGCATGTCCAAAAGAATGGAAGGAGAGCTCTTAGCTTTGACTGAAGATTGAATGATTATTGTGATCTTAGATTACACACTGAGGTAACACTTGTAATTGAGAGTGACTATATGACCGTGCATTTCCTAAAAGCATGGAATCTTGGGAATTTCTAAGTTTTCAATCAGTAGTGTGAGAAATTAAGGAATAATCATTAAAAGAAAAGAAATCGAAAGTTACCCTAAGTTTGAATTTCTTATACTATTCTGGTGGTTTGTTACAACAAAATAGAAAGCAGCCATAAATAAATATACATGAATAAATAGCAAGAGTTGTGGCTTGATACAGCATTGATAAACTAAATACTTGTATGATTCGTTGTGTGGGCTACCCCATGAATTAAAAATAGTCATATGTAGTGAGCTAATTTCCAACATAAAAAGAAAGGAGAGGGGGGAAAACCTTAACATCTTCCTGCTTTGAATGAATAGAGAAGAGGTCAGTAAGACCTGATGTGGCTTCCAGATTATTATAATGTGTTGAAAATATAGTGTATAAATTATAAGTGTAATTTGTAAACTTTCTCCTAGATTTTACATATGTACCCTGCATTAAATATTTTAATTACTGTTTTTCCCTCCATTTTTTGAAGATTAGATCCCAGAATGGGCTATTGATTTAGATAAGTCCCAGTGAAAAATATATATTGATTGATGATACTTAGCACAGAGTCTTCCACGTGCACAATAGTTTTTAATATTAAGTTTTAATTTATTTCAGTTTGATTTTAAGTGAGATAGAAATATAGACTTCATATATTTGCTTATGGATAAAGGATTTTTCACTTCAAAAACATGAAATAAAATTTAGTGTACTTTCTTTTGCAGTAGATATTTCAAGTGTTGAACCTAGAAGCATAAATATTTAAAGAGTCATGAATATTTTTGTCATAAAAAATATCTCCAGGAATAATTCTAAACATCAGACTTTTTTTGAAGTTTATTTATTTATTATAAGAAACAGAGAGAGTGAGCAGGGGAGGGGCAGAGAGAGAGGGAGAGAGAAGATCCCAAGCAGGCTCCGCACTGTCAACATGGAGGCCAAATCAGGACTCGAACTTACGAGCTATGAGATCATGACCACAGCCAAAACCAAGAGTCGATCACTTAACCAACTGAGCCACCCAAGCACCCCTGAATATCAGACTTTTTAAAAAAATCTTACCATACTAGTGTTTGTGATATTAAGTTTTGTCTTTTTAATTTTAATTGTAGTTATCTTAAAAGTTTCTTCTTATATTTTAATAAAATGTATTATATATTACTTAATGCTTGAAGGATAAGATATTGACATTGTCTATCAGAAAATCTACTACCATGTTAAAACATAAAAATAGAAAACCTACTTTAGAAGTACAGAAAGTTCCACAAGGTTGAACTAAGTCAGGCTTACTTTTCTTCAATGTACTATAAGAGAGATTAGATGTCAGAAATTTTGTTCAAAAATATTGAATTCTATTGGATTATATATTGCATTGTATAAAAATGTTTTGCTCCAGCTCTTTTTATAACTATAATTGCATTGTAACATTATTATAACTCAGTGAGCAAAGTATTCTACCTTTCAAATATTAAATGATTCAATTTTAATAAATTTGTTATGATTTTGTAAATCAATATTGGAAGCACCAATCTTAGAAGATACAGAATAAGGAATGATAAGATTGTAGAGTAATAATCATGCCCACCTGTGCTTTAATATCCTGGACAATAATTTTTGGTTATATGAGTTGCATATATCATTATTCCACTCTTGGCTTTGTTTTTCACTTAGATTCTGATGGCTTTTGCTGTCATTAATGCTAATATAATCAAAATTCATCTTTCTTTTCATTTAAGATATTTCCTTTACGGAATACTTAAATTTGCCAGAATCATAAGTATATTCACATGTATTTTAAAACCAAAAAAACTTTTTCTTTCATTCTGAGCCTTTTTAGTGTTAGACTTATTTTTTGTATTTATTGATAAGTTAGAAGTGTCTTTTGTATTTTGTATTTAGATAGTTAACTATCTCAAAACCTTTTATTGAATAGTTTTTCTTTTCTTATTTTTTGTGACACCCTAATCCCTTAGTAAGTTTCCATTTAGGTGTGGATCTGATCCTAGTTTATCTGTTTTTATATCAGTGGTCTATCTGTCTGTTCTTGTGTGCATATCTTAATGCCTTAACTGCTACAATTTCATGTAAAAAGTTAACAGCAAATCTTGATATCTGATAGATATCATAAGAATTATTCCTTGCTAGTCTTATTGATTTCTTGACCCTTGCTATTAAATGTGAATTTTAAGACCAGTTTATCAAATTCTTGAAAAATTCCTATCAAAACAATTTTTTAATTTAAATCCAATTTAGAGAGAAATTTGGAGAATCACCATCTTTACAATCTTGAGTCTTCCCATTCATTACCATTTGTATATAAATTGAAGCCTAGGGTATATCTCTTAATAGGATTGTTTTGCTTGGAAACATTTTAGACCTTTTATGTTCACTTTATCACATCTAAGCTTTCTTATTTGTAAATTCAAAGTAATTGTTTTTCTTGCCTATAGTTCAGGAATATTTTGAAGATTAAAGGAAAGATGCTTATGAAACAAATGCATAAATCATAAGATTTTGTTTTTTTATTATTTTTAGCCAAAGGTATGGGTATATTGTATGCTTGGTGATAGGCCATGATTTTCTGAGATTCTATTTTTCTCTTTTCCTCCCAGGATGAAAGTTTGGATCTTATAATTATTTAAAGTAGTTGTTATTCCTCAACACTAAATAAAGCCATTGTTCTATTTAATGATTTCTTCAATGCTCAGTGAACTGTAACTTTTTATTAATTCTATGCAATTTTTGATTAATGAGGAATATAAAAGTTCATTTCATCAAGTATTTCTTGTATCACATATATTGCTAGCTCTGAATCCATTTTGAGATAATTATTTTTGTTTTTAGGGAAAAACATAAAATGTAATAAGAAATTTTGGGAGCCTATTACCGACAAATATTTTTGGGGATCATCAGTGTAGAGTTTCTAGTAATTATGGAAGTTGTAAGCGCTATTTTTATTATTGATATTTTTAGGAGAAAAATTATTCCGATTTTTTTGTAACATTTTTCAGTAGAGGGGTGTAATAAGTGAAGCAAAATATAAAGTTTGTAGTTCTTTTGTCTCCTTTTAATTAATCATTTTAATAACATATAAAAACTACACTTGCCAAATCAACTATGTAATCATTTCTTCCTTCTATTTTTATCAATATATTATCTGAAAACTAAAATATCAGAAAATATTAACTTGAATGAATGAGCATGACTTAAAAATATATTTATTTCAAAATATACACATATTTTAATAGAGAATTATAAAGAAAATACAAGATTCCAAAGAATGAAGCCATATACAGTTAGCATATTAATTAATAACTTTTTATTTTTTAATTCCAGTAGAATTAGCATACAGTGTTGTATTAGTTTCAGGTGTACAATATAGCGATTCACAGTTTTATGCTGTTATTCAGTGCTCATCATGATAAATTTCCTCTTAATCCCCATCAGTTATTTCACCCATCCCCCCATCCACCTCCCCTTTGGTAGCCATCTGTTTGTTTTCTACAGTTTAAAGTTAGTTTTTTGGTTTGTCTTTTTTTTTTCTTTGCTCATTTGTTTTCTTTGTTAAATTACAAATATGTGTCAAATCATGTGGTATTTGTCTATCTCTGACTTATTTCACTTAGCATTATACCCTCTAGATCCATCTACGATGTTGCAAATAGCAAGATTTCATTCTTTTTATGGCTGTGTAATATTCTATTGTATATATACATATACATACTACATCTTCTTTATCCATTCATCTATAAATGGACACTTGGGCTTCTTCCATAATTTGGCTATTGTGAAAAAATGCTACAATAAACATAGAGGTACATTTATCTTTTCAAATTTATGTTTTCATATTCTTTGTGTAAATACCCAGTTGTGGAATTACTGAATACTCTTGTAATTCTATTTTTAATTTTTTTAGGAACCTCCATAGTGTTTTCCTCAGTGACTACCCCAGTTTACATTCCCACAACAGTGTATAAGGGTTCCTTTTTCTCCACATCCTTGTCAACACTTGTTTCTTATGTTGTTGATTTTAGCCATTCAGTCAGACAGGTGTGAAGTGAAGTTTTGATTTGTATTTCCCTGATGATGAGTGATGTCAAGCATCTGTTCATGTGTCTGTTAGCTCTCTGTATTTCTTCTTTGCAGAAATGTCTGTTCATGTCTTTTCCCCATTTTTTAATTGGATCATTTGTTTTTTGGAGTGTTGACTTATGTAAGTTTTTTATACATTTTAGATACTAACCCCTAACCCTTCAGGTATATCATTTGCACATATCTTCTCCCATTCTTTGTGTTGCCTTTTAGGTTTGTTGATTGTTTCTGTCACTGTGCAGAAGCTTTTTATTTTGATGTAGTCTTAATAATGTATTTTTGCTTTTATTTCCATTGCCTCAGGAGATATATCTAGAAAAATGTTGCTGTAGCCGATGTCAAAGAAGTTACTGCCTATGCTCTCTTCTAGGATTCACATGGTTTCAGGTCTCACATTGAGCTGTTTGTTCCATTTTGATTTTAGTTTTGTGTATGGTGTAAGAAAGTGGCCCAGTTTCATTCTCTTACATGTAGCTGTCCAATTTTCCCAGCATAATTTGTCCAAGAGACAGTCTTTTTCCCATTGGATGTTCTTTCCTGCTTTCTCAAAGATTAGTTGACCGTATAATCATGGGTTTATTTCTGGCCTGTCTCTTCTGTTCTGTCAATCTATATGTCTGTGTTTATGCCACTACTGTACTGTCTTGATTACTGCAGCTTTGTAGTATATCTTGAAATCTGAGATTGTGATCCCTCTGGTTTTATTCTTGTTTTTCAAGATAGCTTTGACTATTCAGGTTCTTTTGTGGTTCCATACAAATTTTAGGATTATTTGTGAATAATAAATACTTTTTAAACAGGACAAGAAACCTTATACATTGGAAAATAGTATCCAGATACAAAAATATTTTAACAGATTAAAATAAGGATTTAAATGTGGGGTGCTGGAGTGGCTCAGTCAGTTGGTTGTCCAACTAGATACTGGCTCAGGTGGTGATCTTGCAATTGTGGGATTGAGCCCTGTGTCGGGCTCTGCTCTGAGCATGAAACCTGCCTGAGATTCTCTCTCTTCCTCTCTCTCCATCCTTCCCCTGCTCATAATCTCTCTGTCTCAAAATAATAAAAAAACATTTAAAAAAATAAAATAAAATAAAGAGTTAAATCTAAAAGGGGGTATTTGTCAGGTCTAAATATGAAATTGTACACTCAACTTCAATAACTTATATAAATGCAGAGTCAAATGTATTGATGATGTTAGGAGCTAAATGATGGAGAGAGACCATATATAAGTGAGCTTTGTCAACTTAAACATTTCATGAATACTTAGCCCATATGGATAGAAGACATTTCCAATCAAAGTAAGGAGTATTTGTAAATTCTGCCCTGGCATGCTATGTTAAAATATGAGAACTAATTTTTAGAGAGGTATTGTAAAATCAAACTGTATTCTGATGTAAGTAATTAGATTGAAAAAGATCTGGTGAACTCTCATAGGAGAATGGATTGAAGGTCTAGAGGATTTTGTGTCTGTGTTTGTTTTTGAGAGGAGGGCGGCAGGGCAGAAAGAGAGGGAGACAGAGGATCTGAAGCAGGCTCTGTGCTGACAGCAGAATCCGGGGTAGGGCTCAAAGTCACTAATGGTGAGATCATGATCTGAACCTATGTCAGATGCTTAACCGACTGAGCCACCCAAGCATCCCATGTCTAGAGGATAAATATTACACTGAAAGGGAAAGGCTTGTGCATGGACACATGAGTTCAAATATTTTAATATCTATTATTTCACGGAACCAAATTAAGTTTAATGTACTCCATAAATCAGCAGTTTCAATTAAATTAAAAGGCAGTTTCAATTCAACCATAGTTTTTTTTTTTTTTTGAGCCAATAAATTATCTAAACATGATAAAGCCTCGATTGTAATTAGTGGAGAAACTTCGTGATTTGAGTGGAAGTCTGAACTAGAATAGTCCATCAGCCATTTATTTAACAAATATCCATAAAGTACTTAAATGTGCTAGGTGTTGAAAAAATTTTTTAAATCCCTGATCGAGGGGCACCTGGGTGACTCAGTCGGTTGAGCATCTGACTTTGGCTCAGGTCATGATCTCACAGTTTGTGAGTTCGAGCCCTGCATCAGGCTCTGAGCTGTCAGCTGTCAGCTCAGAGCCTGGAGCCTGCTTAGGATTCTGTGTCTCTATCTGCCTCTCCCCTGCTCAGACTCTGTCTCTCTCTCTCGCGCTCTCACTCTTGCCCTCTCTCAAAAATAAACATTAAAAAAAATTTTTACATCACTTATCATTAATGGTATGTGATTCTACATTTTAATCTATAAAGATGTTTCTGATAGCCATTTACCATATATACATTTATAATAAACTTGCGATACTTATTACAATATTGCATCTATTACACAGTGTTAACTGTATACTAAGTCTGCAGTTCTGCACCAAATGGGGTGAGTAATCTGTAAATGCTGACATGAGAAGATAGAACTTGATTAAATTTAAGGATGGATTCAGTGGTTGCATTTGTCTAGAGCAGAGGATTTTCTTAGGAGGAATGGCAAAAGTGATCTGATAAAGTGGTGGTTAAAGGAAAGCAAAGAATGGAAAAGACAGAGCACGGGTCCCAGAGAATAGCACCTAGACCAGCAGCCTAAGTATCACCTGGGAACTTTTTAAAAATGCACATTCCTCTATCCCGCTCAAGACCTACTAAATCAAAAACTCTGGGGGTGGGGTCCAGCAAGCTGTGGTTTAACAAGCCCTCCAGGTGATTATAATTCATGCTCAATTTGAGAACCACTCCTGTAGACTGCTGGTGTGAATTAGAGCTATAATATGATTCGGAAAGCGATTCATGGTCAATGCACCTCAGTAGAAATAAAAGATGCAGAGATCCCATGGTTTGCCGTGCCAAGGTGATTTATTGGCTAACTTATGTAATGTGTAACCCAGAGAGCACTTAAAACAGCCAGTGTTGAAATTCTTGCTTTGGAAAAGATTATTGATACATTTTTTTTTAATTTTTCATCTAGCATTTCAAATGTTAGAGCTGGGTATAGTGGTCTGCCAGAAACAAGGCCTATATATTTTGTTTCACAGATAATGAATTCTTTCTTCTTCTAAAACAGTACTGGGTAATGTTCCAAAAAAGTAATTACAGGCCAGTTAGTAAATATATGCTGAGACAGTAGAGTGCCAGATAGCAATAGCTATATGTCTGCCACTGCTGATTAATCAGCTAGAGAACAGGCCCATTTTTTTACTTAATATGGGACAGGGACTCCATTAAGGGTAGAATCTGTATCTCAGTGACTAAACATGTTCTCCCACTGTTTTCATTTTCTTAGGTGTATATTTTCTTTTCTTCTGTTGCCCAGTAGAATGACAGGGCTACACACTTTTAACAAATTGCTCCTTCACCTCCTATCTTCCTCTTCTATTCAGTGGGTTTGGCAAGCTGTAAGAGATTATGAAAGTTTGGGGAGTTAGAAATCACAGCCAGTTCAATCTCATTTTCATATAAACTGAACACTAAATTATTATATTGTAACAGCTTAACACTTTGGACCTAAATTACAGAAAAGTAGTTTGTAAATCCCATAACAAAACTAGAATAATCCATTTATTGGGCACGTTTCTTACAGTGTGCTCTAACTCTCAGCTCCAGCGCATTTTATATATGTTAATATATTGATTTAGAAGAATACAATAATGATCTGCTGGGCTTTCTGATTCTGTTTTTCTCTAACCTTAATTGCTGAAGCTAGTTGGAGACCCATTTTAGGCTTAGGTGCTTCATATTCAAGGATTATTTCTGTTTTAGGTCAAGGGAAATATAAGAAGCATCATGTCTGGAAATGGAAGAGTTGTCATTGGATCAACCTTGTTGCTTGTCTGATAATTGGACTCTTGCCATGCCACTTATGATCAGAACTGTTTCTCTTTACTCATTAATGGTCTAGAGCTCTGCTTTGATTCTCGGTCTTGCCCTCTGTTCCCTAAAAAAATTCTAGGGAATTCTTTCCTTAATCTCCAATCTCACTGTCTCCCCAGACACTGACTACCTGTTCACCCAAACAGGTATTAGATCATTCGAAGTCCCACAGTTTGATTCACATTAATGTTGTGCCATCCTGCTTTGTGATCTAAATGAATTATGTGAGTCTATTTTTTGTTGCTTATTATGTTAGAAAATTCCTCAATCGTCAACCTTTGTGGATGCTGTTGGTACCCCATCTGGATACTCTTAACCTGCAAGTGCACCCATTCTCCATCTGGTGGGAGTTTTGAGTTATAACTCATAGCTGTCACCACCACCACCACCACCACCCTTCTCTGGACAATTGCTTTAGGCCAGTGGTTCCCAAACTTAACTTGCTTCTGAATCACATAGAAGACTTGTTAATACAGATGGCTGAACTCAGCTCCCAGAGTTTACGATTAAGTAGGTCTGTGACCGCGCCTGCAAATTTGTATTTCTAACAAGTTCCCAGTGATGCTGATGCTGTCGTTCTGGATAACAAACTCTGAGGGCGACTGGTCTAGTCTAAATAAGAGCTTCTTTGTCTCCGGAGGCTATCTGTCCCATCTTCCCTTCTCAGAGTGGACCATTATCAGTGACTCATTGCCACCAGCTTGTAAAGGGCAAACTCTCTTGCCTCAAGGTGGGACTTTGTTGGTGCTTCATCCATGCTCCAGAGCTGCCTGGTGGGATCAGAATTAAATAGTCACCATTAGAAAACACGTTTTGGCTTAGCTTTTTTTTCCCTTCGTGTCCTACTTCTTTCACTCTTCTTATCCTAAAAATACTCTGTCAATAAATTACCTGAGCAAATCTCCATCTCAGACCATCATCTCTGAGGGACACAACCAGAGCCTTATGCCTATGGATTTCTGGTTTCCCATCTTTTCAGTTCAATTTATTCAACAAACTTGTATCTAGTGCCTTTGCATGTACCAGGCAGTATATGATATATGGGAAGGAAGACACGGTCTTTCTCTCAAGTAGCCCACCATTTAGTCAAAGAGGGGATAAGTAAAAGTACAATTACAAAACAATATGGCTGTGCTGCATTAATCCTGAGAATTTGAAGCCAGAGATCTTTTTATGTGAACCTTGGAAGATATCTTAAGTTGAGTTCCTTGGGAAAAGAGACTGAGATGGAGATTTTTTAGGTAGTAGGTTTATTGGGGCATATTCTTGGAAACACCAGTGAGGAAGTGAGGGAAGCATAGTTGTGCAAATGGAGAGGCTGGGTGAGGCCTCAGGCTAACCCATGGGAAGCTCTGAAGATGTCCAGAATTCACTAGATGCAGAACGCCCATGGAAGGGGCGTAACTTTGGGAGAAGCAACTCTCTCTGGCTAAGGGATGCTCAAAGAGGGACTCTGCTGTAAGGTGTCATTGGCCACTTCTCTCACCTGCTAGGGAAGTAGATGCCTAGTCCTATAGTAGAGATCAGGGTGGTGAGCCACAGTCTCCAGGACAGGGGCCGATAGAATCAAGGGAAGATAGTCTTCAGCCATTTCATCCCAGGACCACAGAAGGTAGGTTGGACCTCATAAAAGTTTGGGGATCCAGCATGAAGAATAGACACACATGCGTGCACGCGCGCACACACACACACACACACACGGTTCCTGGAGACATGTTTGTGATCATCTAAGTAATATATACTGGCTTCCCACCAGACAACCGTCAATCCTGCTCCACCCAATAGGAATTTTAATTGAGTTTATTAAGCACTACATTTCTCAAATATCACAAGTGCTAAAGGTTAACCTAAGGTAAACCTGAGGTTTCTTGAAAAATCTACCCTGTAGACCTAAAAAATTCCAAGCCTTGTTGAAATGCCTCTGAGGAGCAATGCATTGGGTAACAAATCTGCTGACAAGCAGCAATCTTCAGAATAAACATATGTGGGACCAGAGTTCAGAGGCTAAAGTCAATTTAATGAGAAAGCTGTCACTATTATTTTTTATGTGAATTAAATGTATTCCAAGTAGCCAGAGTCACAGCCTAATGGTAAATAGTCTGGCTGCAGAGGTGAGCATTTGTTTTATGCTGTTCTCAGGGTCACCTAAAGATGAATGTGAGTTACCTGGATTGAACAGGATTCTATCCAATGTGTTCTAATGTGTGGTGATAAAATTCACAGACCTAATTAAAGAGAACTGATTTGAATGTAAAATTGTTTATTTTGCAGTACATCTATGCCAAACATTGAAATTTTCCATTGAGATAAAAACAGCACATAATTTGTAAAGAGGAATATAAAGTCTTCATGAATAAAGGGTGGTCTATGAATAAGTCTTTGTAAAGAGGATTACACAATGTTAAGACAACAGAGGGAAGACGCAAGTAACCTCATACCTGTCCAGAGTAAATGTTACAGAAATTCGAAGGTTTCATTTTCCATATTTGGTGCCAGAGATGCTGCCCGGGCACACACACACACAAAAGAATGAAATAGGTCTGCATCTCTCCTTACTTTAGCTGATATCTGTCCTGATGCGATGGCCTCTGGCAGTATTATGAATCAGCATGAAAGAATAGCCGACCTGGCCTCTCGAAACTCTCTCCCCTCTGAAATGTGTGGTTAAATTACCTCATGGCAAGGCCAGTGACATTCAAGGATTAAGAATGAGGTTAGAAAAATGGAAATGTTTCTCCACTTCACGGACGGTCTATTGCCTGATGAACATTATGTAAACCCCTTTCCAAAGGAAGAGTGGCACCAAACTTCAGTGGCCATATTATTTATTAGCAACAGACTACTTGTATGCACCCCTCCCCACCATGCTCTAGTCCAAGTTATCCGCAAAGGGACCCTTGGTCCAAATCCAGCCTACCTCTCATTTTTGTAAATATGGTTGTAGTGGAACACACCCATGCTCATTTTCTATGTACTGTCTATGGTTGTTTTTGCACCACGGTGGCAGAGTTGAGCAGTGCAAGAGACCATATGGCCCACCAAGCCTAAAATACTTACCGCCTAGCCCTGTACAGGAAAAGGTGGCTGACCCCCTGCTTTAGTCTGTTATAGTTCAGTGTATTCCAGATTTACTGATAAGAATAACCTGGAGTACTTGCTAAACCTCCAGCTTCTTAAGCCCCTCCTTCGGAGATTCTGATTCAGTAAGTCTGAATGAGACACAGGAATATGTATCTTTAATGAGTACCAGAACTTTTGAGAAACATCAGTCCAATCATTTTACTCTCCATTTCTCTTGCATACCATTTTTATGTTCATCAAGTCCTCATTCTTTTCTTCAGATTCTTTCTCATCTCCCCATGTAACTGCAAGGTACAGACATACCGTGTGACATTGTCATGGGTGGGGTTTGCCAGAAGCAGAGCTTATGACACAGATGTGGGTGTGTGTTGTTTATCGAGGGAGCATTCTCAGGAGCAAAGAAGTTAGGGAAGCAAAATAGGATAGGAGAAAAAAGCTAAGCAAGGATGTTGTCTCAGCTGGGGATATACTTCAGTCTGATCCCACGGGGACCTCTGCAGCAAGGATTGCACCACAGAAGTGATCCCACTGGGAGGCAAGGATGGCCAGCCCTTTGTATGCTCTTCCCAGGTTCCATCAGTCTGTCATTTGGGTGTAGGGGGCTCTCGAACAGGGGACATCTGAGACCCATTAACAGCAGTAACTGGAGCAAAGGAGGATGCAGAGAGATGTACAGCATCCAGTAAGGAGTCAAACCCCCAAATGAATGAAATTTAGGTAGATCTGGAATGTGCCTTCCAGAAAGTCATATCTGTGATAGTCTTTAAAAGATAATTTTCAGTATGTTTTTAAATTACTAAACCATTGGAAGGAATAAATACATTTGCTAGAATTGAGACCTTCAGCCTTCTACTATCTTTGAAAAGGAGAAGGAAAATATGTCAGAGAGAAGTGACTTTTACAGTCATTTATCAGTTTTGTTGACCACTGTCTTTGCCCAGTTACCTGGTAAGATCTTCTGGTTATGATTATCTCTGTTAGGATGATGTGAGCTTCTTATGAACTTGAATGCATGCAAACATTGCAGAGGCCCACTTGGAATAGGACTGCTGTCATAGAACATATTTTTTCTAGTCCTCAACATTTCACAGTAGATCCACTAGTATCTTGGAAGAATTATTCGATAAAGCTACATTACAGGAATGTAAAATGAAGTTCGACCCTCCATAATTATAATTTACTTTCCAAGGAATCATAATAGCCCACCCTACTTGCTAATCCTCCCAACCAGCAAGGTAGCCATCAATTCTCCGGTCCTTACCCAGAGTCACATAGCCAGTCAGTGGTAGTGTTGAAAGTTCTAAAGAAAGGATTCCATATACCTTATTAAAAAGCTGTCTCTCAGGGCACCTAGGTGGCTCAGTTAAGCATTCAACTCTTGGTTTCTTCTTCAATCATGATCTCATGGTTCATTGGATTAAGCCCCGCATTAGGCTGTACACTCACTGTGCAGAGCCTGCTTGGGACTCTGTCTCTCCCTCTTTCCCTCTCTGCCCCTTGCTCTCTCCCTCTCACTCTAGTTCTCTCTCAAAATAAATAAATAAACTTAAAAAATATTGTCTCTCTTCTTTAACCCAACTGTTTGAATAACCCTAGGATTTACAAGCCTAGAATGAAGACTTTTGCAGACATGTCCAAATTATTTCTTGGGTTTTATAGCATACCCTTTAAAGTCTCAGGAGAAGTTGGTGAGGGGAAGAAAGGGGAAATGTATTGTGGTAAGAGTTATTCTCTTACTTTCTCAGCCCATTCTCCCTTTCTCTCTGAAAGAGGAACAGAGAAAAAAATCTCTGACCTCACAAGAGGTTGTTTGTCATGAGCACCTCCCAGGATCCTTTGCACAGATTTCCCCCTGTGAAGACAGTGGGGGCAGCTCAGGCAAAGAAGGCAGGTAGTATTATCCATTTTATAGACCTAGCAGAATCAACTTAAAAAGAGCACCTAGAGCCTTATCTCACTTTATTCTGTTTTCTGTCTCCTTGAGGCAAAGTTGATTTAACCTTTTCTTAAAGTTAACACTGTGTGAAATAAGAATATTTCCCCAAACAACTTAAGGACACTTTCGACAACTTGTAAACAGAAAAACAGATAACAGGATACAGTTACTCAGAGTAACCGTGTTTTTGTAAGTTGGTAACAAAAATAGAACTTTGATTTTACCTAATGTATTTTGGAAAGAAAGCAAAAATATGATGGTCAGTGAAGACAAGAGAGAACTGGCAGGGTCTAGGGTTTCCCCAAGATTCTGCTGTGAATTTGAGATTCCAAACCAAACCCATATGATTTCAAAGTCAGTGTTCTTTCCAATTTGCAATGCCAATTTCTTACAACCCTCCTTAGGCTAGGGCCAGGAAACTCATCCCTGAAATTGCTCCTTACCAAAAGAGGGCCAGATGTGGGGACCAGTGAACCACCACATGGGGTGAAAACAAGGCCTATCATGGGCTTCTGGGTCACCTCCTCCATGAAGCCTTTCCTTCTCTCTCTAGTAAATGTAGGTGAGTCTTCTCTTTCTATATAACTGTAGTGCTTGCACATTCCTCTATTTTAGAATTGGCACATGGCTATACCTTTTTTTTTAAACCTCTTTTTTCAGATGTGCTAGATTAGGAGCCCAGCAAAAGGAGGTTTCCTGTTGTGTTCAATTTTGTATGTGGTGCTCCATGAATTCATTCAGTCATTCAAAAGCTATTTATCAACTGCTTACTGTGTGACAGGTATTATTTTATGTGTTGCAGATAGGATAGTGAATGAAACAGACCAAATTTATTTTCAGGGTGTCTGGGTGGCTCAGTCAATTGAGTAGCCAACTTCAGCTCAGGCCATGATCTCGTGGTTTGTGAGTTTGAGCCCCACATTGGGCTCTCTGCTGTCAGTGCAGAGCCTGCTTCGGATCCTTTGTCTCCTCTCTCTCTGTCCTTCCTCCACTCATGCTCTCTCTCAAAAAACTTTAAGGAGCTTACAATTTAGTGATGGAGACAATATATTGTAGATTCTGTAGAGATAAGTGCTGAGGTCTAAAAATCAGGCTAGAAAAGGAGACTTGAATGTTTGGGGCATAGTTGACATTTTAGACAGGACAAGGGAATGCCTCATAAAGAAGATAATGTTTGATTAAACACTGAAGGAAATGAGAAAAAGCAGTCTGCAGAAATTTGGAAGAAGAGAAGTCCAAGAAGGAGGATAAATATAAAGACCTGGAAATAGGAGCATGAGCACTGTGGTCAAGAAACAGCAAGGAGGCTTTTTAGGTCTAGAATAGAGTACACAAAGGGAAGAATAATAGGAAATGAGATCTGAAATAAAGAACAGGATGAGGGCAGAGATCACGTGTGGCCTTGGAAAGCTCCATAATAACTTTTTCTTGGTCTTTAAGTAAGTTTAGAAACCATTGGAGAGTTTTGAGCAGAAGTATTATATGAACTTTCAGTTTTAACAGAATCACTAGTATTCAATTAATTAATAAAATAACTAATTAACTTGTCCATCCAAGAAGTGCCTAAAGAAGCCAGATATTAGATTTGAGTAATGGATCAGATGAAGCCTGAGCACACGTTCCTAGAAGCTGAGGGTTCAAAACCAAGCCATGAGTCTCATCAAGTAGACGAGAAGGCAGCCGCAAGTGTTGAACATGAGATAAGACCCAAGTGCCCTGGAAGTCTTCTATATCCTGCTCCCACTATCACATCAGATAATCGATTTCCTAGGGCAGCATCAACCCCGGTTTGGAATATAGGCAATTCCTGCATAGCAAAAAGCTAGGTGAGGAAAATTATGATAAGAAGATGCATCCCACTTGTCTCTCCAGCACCCAAGACTGGGCACCAATATCCTGACCTTTAAATATACTTGATGATATGTCGAGTTCTCTTTTCTTTAAATTGCCATTGAGTATTCTCTTGGCCAGCTCACAATATAAAACCTTTTAGTACACATGCAAAAAATCTTCTAAGCTTCCAAAAATGTTCCCAGGTAAGAAAGAATTAAATAACTGAAGAAAGACGAATGGCAACAATGGACACCCTCACCCTCACCCTCACCCCCATCACCACCACTGGAGAACTTTGTGTTAAAAGAGTCTCAGTAAATTAAAAGATGAAACCAATTTAACCCGTAATTTATGTCCAATTTTACCCTTAAGTCACAAGACTAACATCTTTAGTAGAAAATATTGATTACAACAGAAATTGCAGTTTGCACACTTTTACAGTATGATTAAAGATAATCAGGAACAATTTTCCTATGAGACAATATGAGATTTGAAGAATGCCAAAAACAAAGTGTGCTTAAAAACAGGTCCAAGTATGGAATTAAAAATACCTTTTGAATAACAATACTTTAAATAATTCCATAATTACAATTCTTAGAGAGTTTATCCAAGATTTTTTAAAATCATGGGGCACCTGGGTGACTCAGTCAGTTAAGCGTCTGACTCTTGATTTTGGCTCAGGTCATGATCTCATGGTCGTGGGACTGAGCCCCGCATCAGACTCTGTGCTAGACCTGGAGCCTGCTTGGGATTCTCTCTCTCTCTCCTTCTGCCCTTCTCCCCAGCTCACACTCGCTCTCTCTCTAAAAGAGTAGATAGATAGATAGATAGATAGATAGATAGATAGATAGATAGATAGATAATCAGTCTCTGTTTTAAACTCAATATTTCTTTTGTCAAGATGAGCATTCGTTTTTTTTTCTTCTCTTTATGTTTTTAAACCCAGTGTGGTCTTTCCCATTTTATATGTGTCTTTTTTAAATTGAATCATCTTCATCCATTTCACCCACCCACCCCCACTTCCCCTTCTCTGGCAACCACCAATATGTTCTTTTTTTTAACTATGGGTTCAGGTTTTTTGTTGTTTTTATTTTCATATTCCACATATAAGTAGGATCATACAGTATTTGCCTTTCTTTGTCTGACTTATTTCACTTAGTGTGATACTATAAGGGTTCACCCATGTTGTAGAAAATGGCAAGAATTCCTTCCTTTTATGACTAAATTATATATATATATATATATATATATATATATATATACACATTTTCTTTATCCATTCATCTGTCACTGGACACTTAGGTTGCATCCATGTCTTGGCTATTGTAAATAATGCTGCCATGAACATGTGGGTGTAGGTATCTTTTTAAAATAGTGATTATGGGGGTGCCTGGATGGCTCTGTCAGTTAAGCATCTGACTTTGGCTCAGGTCATGATCTCGCAGTTTGGGAGTTCAAGCCCTAGGTCGAGCTATCTGCTGTCAGCACAGAGTCCATTTCAGATCTTCTATCCCCCCCTCTCTCTCTGCCCTCCTCTCCTTGTACTCTCTCTCAAAAGTAAACATTAAAAAAAAAGATAGTGATTTCCTTTCCTTCTGGTAAAAGTTTTATACATTATAGTGATTTTTATTAATGTTTATTTATATTTAATTTGTAAATTATCTTTTACTATCTTTTCCCCACTTTAATGTTTGGATCCTTATTCTTTTCTTATTGATTTGTGTAAATACTTTATATGTCACTGATATCAGCAACCCATTACAAACATTTTTTTGTTTTGTCTTTTGCCTTAAAATGTACTTTAAAACTTAATTGAAATATATATTTTTCAGATAAATTCTACCCTACCTCTGAGTATCTATTTAGAAAGCTTGTTTTTAATATTTCTTCCAGTGCTTTTAAAATTAACTTTTAAAATTCACTTTTGCGACCAGACTATCTTTTTTCTTTATCTCTTCCAAATGAGTGACATATTTTTTTCAACCCATTATTTGAGTGATAAATCCTTTCCCCACTGCTATGAGATGCTATCTGTACTGTATAATCAGTTCTTACATATGCTTGGCCTGTTTCTAGATTTTTTTCTCTTGTGCTTGACATCTCTGTTCTTGCTTCAACAGCACATCGGGAACATTCTTTTAATTATTATAGCCTTGATTTTCAATCAAATCAAACTTTCTTGCCTATACTTGCACATTTAATTCATCCAGACTGTTTTAGCAAGCGCTTTAAAATGCCGTCGGGATTTTTGTTGAGATTGCATTCAAATATTTTGATTAATTTAGGAACAATCAGCAGTTTTACCATACTCACTGTCCATCCAGAACATTTGCTTTCTCTATTTTTCCTAGTGTTACTTTGTTTTAAAGTAAACTCTACTGCCAACATGGGGCTCAAACTCACAACCCCAAGATCAAGCGTCATACGCTCTACCAACAGAGCCAGCCAGGTACCCGTATTTTTCCAAGTCTTTAAAAATTTTCTCACTGTAAATTGTTGTAGTTTTCTTAATGTAGATCTTGCACATTTATTCCTACATCTTATAACTTTGTTATTATTATAGGTGATTACTTTTCTAATCATATTTCTAACTTTTATTCCTAGATATATAAGGAAACTATAGCTTTATACACATATTTATTTTACAATGTTTCCTCATATTGGATGGAATGGGGATCTTGCCGATTTCAGTGTAGCTATAAATAGAACGTTAGTACACTTGTACCTTCCCAAAGATTTTAAAACTATAATCCCTTTGATAATGAGTTGTTCCTGAGAGCTTACATATAACTTTTCATTTCTTTCTGTGAATACTTTATTTTACATCCCATCTGTGGCTGATAGAACAAAGGAAAAGAGAAAAGCAACATGATTAATGCTAGGATTGACCATCAGTTTTTAGAAGCTATAGTGCTTCAAAATGAAATAATTCATGTTTTCCACGTAATTTAGCTACCGAGTGAGAAATAATTAAGTAAATAAGCTTCATTTTCATTAAGTTGATATTTTCGGTTTTCTGAGTCACACAGCAATGTAGTATGTCTTTACTATTAATTAATATGAAAATATCGATACGCTTGAATGACACCGTCCCTGGATTTATAGAGGTTACAAATCAAACATGACTCTTTGTGCTACTCGATTCTTTTCATGGTACCTTTGTTCACATTTTCCTCCTACGATGTCTGAGGGCCACTGACCACTCCCTCAGGAAATCTCAGAAGCTACATATGCACCAGGCATCGATAGAAATGAATTGTAAGCTATTCTTCTAGCTCTCTAATTAGACTTTCCAGTCTAATTGCAGGAGATGAAATCAAGGGAGATCAGATTTACCCAGATGCGCAGACTTTAGAATCATTACAAAGCAATACACTGACAAGCACAAAGCCAGCATGCTCCTGGGAGGAAAACTGAACCTTCACTGCCTCTTCAGAGTATCAGATGGGGAAAAGAATATCTTGTCTACCGGCTTCACATGCTTGCCCGCCTGTTTTACAGAAGAAAATGTAGATAAACATGCTGTAAGGCAGTCCATGTAACATGTAATTATTTAGACTGTAGGGTCAGACCCCAGTTCAAATTCTGACTCTATCACTTCTTAACAGCTCACCATTGAACCAATTTCTTTAATTCCTTATGTCCCCACTTTTTGTCAGAAAAATCAGGATAATTATAGAACCTATTGAATAGGGTTGTTTTGATGATAAATGAGATTAGAAATATATGCAGCTTTTGTCTTAATGCGTGACACATAATAAGCCTGCCATAATATTACATATTGCTATTTTTATCTTTGCTAATATCTAACTTCTTTTAAAGCATAAAAGAATATAATTTATTGTTAAGGAATACAGACTTATGCAGAGAGAAGTGAAATTCTCAAGAACCATTTTCCTGGAAATTAATCTTGAAAAGGATTTTGATGAACCTATTTCGTTTAAATTGAAGTAGACAGTCAACTATAAAAAAATTATATATATATACACATATATATATATACATACTATAGGAAGAGAGAGTATGTCCTGGGAAGACAAATCATTCCTACGGTATAAGAAGTGCTGAAAAAATGTTGTTCCTTTATTTTACCGTAAACTGATTTGGTCTCCTTTATGAGCCCTCATCTTTTATATACTAGAGGAAAACTAAATTCTCATTCTGGTTTAAGCTTATTATTTAGAGTACCATCTTTCATAGGTAGGAAGACTCATTTTCTCATTTAGCCTTTCTCTGCCTCTGTCTGCTGCAAATAAGATGTTGCTCAGATATATGGGGCAAAGGGGAGGCTTCCCAAGCCTGCATGGTTGCAAGGAAGAATTGGTGCCCTTAGGCATTGTGCCTCTTGATTTCTGAGACAGTATCCCTTATACTCTAGCCTTTGGTGAACTTGTTAGCCAGCAGAACCCATAGTCATTCTGCTTACTGGATTGGTTAAGAGTCCAACGTCGCTTTCTGGTTCACCCTTAGTTTGGAACGTGTCCAGACCCCCACGCCTCTGCTGTTTCCTCTGTAGTCTTCTGGCAAGTGGTCCAGCCCCGGCCTTCTCCATTGGGCCAGAAAGTTCTGCCACTGCAGGCCCACAGCAAGCTCTTTGGCAGCATCCAGCTAGAATTCATTATTCCTTGTTTATGTGTGTGTGTGTGCGCACAAGTGTGTATATCCACCTTTATCCCTATCTTTATCTATACACTAGACTGTCTCACAATATTCACATAGGGTAGGTTGTGAAATACTACAAATGCGAGATTATGTCTCACTCATTTTTGACTCCTTAGCACCTCACCAGGTACCTGGAATAAATCAAAATAATTAATATGTACTCTCTGCAAGATTAGGAACATTTCTCCATTCTCACTGATGGCAGGTTTGTGACCACTAAACATGCGCATGGTATTAGTGTGAACGCACAAAATCTTGAAGCAACAGTACAAATGGGAAAAAGTCTTTGAGGGATGCGTTTAGATAATAATACATTTTGGAAGGGTTCGTTAAGTAACTTTTGTTCTGGCTTCTGAATTTATAATGTAAAATCAGCATTTGTACTTAATCACTTCCTCTGGTCTGTAGAACTCTTGTAGTGATTCTGGATCAAAACTCACAGAACATAGGCTAGCATAGTCTTTTCTCTTTTTTCTCTAGTCATCTTTGTGTAGTGCTGAAGATATAAGTGGTGCTTTATAAAGTACAACGAAACGATCAAGACACTGACCTCAAATACTTTCCAGAAGAGACTTTAAATAATTTTTTTAGATTTCCTTTAAAAAAAAAACGAAAGAAAAACCTCAATTGAAAAGGAAGTGTGTGGGGCAGGGAGAGGAAGAAAACAACAACAAGAAGGAATTCAGAGATGCGTTGCCGTTTTGAGGTTAAACTGAACCGATGCCTTCATTGCAATGAGCGCTTTGGACGCCTGTCAAAGGAGATACACAGTCATTGACAATGACTGCATTCTCTCCGGCTTTGGGTTCACATTGCTTCTAGTGCTCTGTTATTTAGAACTGAATAACTGTTGTCACTGCTCTATAATTTGGCCATGAGATATCTGGTTACTTTCAGACAAAAGAAAATGTCTCATAATAATGGGGTTTTGTGTGAGTCTGCTCTTTCTCCAGAAAAAAAAAAAAAACATATTTAAGGATTTATCTCTGTTCACATTGAGGAAGAAAATAAGCTTTAAAAAGTTTTACTCCTTTCTCCATATAGCAATTCTTGTCTAGCTTTCCATCAGGGAGAAATGTTACCTTCAGCATATTCCGCATATGAAATAGACAGTACCAGATGCTTCAAATGGTCATAATTGTGAAGAATATGGAAAGGAGGCATCTTCCTATTGTGTTTCATTTAAATGTGGAGGGAAAAAGCCCTTTGGGTAAATTAGCACTGGGAGGATTTAGCAAAAGTGAATTAACTATGACAGAGTCCCCTAACACATCTATTTGATGGCCTTGCAAGCCTTTTCCCCGTTACCTGGGATACTACCCTGCTTTGGGATGCCATAGGGTCATTAAAATGTGAGACAGATTCTCCAGAAGAGAAAAACCAGATGAATCTTGACTTGCAGACAGTATGTCTTGCTTAATAGTGTTTCCTTTGACCGGCCCTACCTTTCCCTTGGTGCTAAATTTCTCTCCGACACACTCATCTGAAAAAACAAAGAGCTGCCTGTGAATTTCAGCTGCCAGAGCCAAAAGACTATTGCGAAGGATCTTTACAAGCAATTATCAAGTGTGCTCTCAAAAACTAAACATATTGGTGATGTTTTTTATTTATAAATCGGTATTAAAAGCTAGCATCTATCATGTTACAAGAATAAAAAGATAAGTGAAGGTAGAAGCATGTGGTGAAAATGAGTCTGTTATCCCATATAAACGATCAACGATAACTAGACTTTTGGTGGCGATCACTTTGTGAGACATACCGATGTTGAATTATAATGTACACCTGAAACTTAAATAATTTTACATGGGAATTTTACCTCAAAAAAAAAAAAAAAGCTTGAAAAAGCAAATGTGTTTGTGGTATCCCATTCAAACTGACTTGCGTGGTATTGGTGGCCAAACCTTAGCTGACCCACTCCGAATTATTTATCTTTACCTCTCTTTATGGAACTATTCATATGCTTCATAGCAGAAATATTAGTGTACTTGATCACAGGGCTATTGCAGACCCTGCCAAGGGTCCTGTATAATATGTATGGTGTTACTTCTCATAAATGTGAAAAAAATCTTAATTTGGGAACAGAAAATTCTGAATATTGAAACAGGTAATTCCCATGCACTTTTCTCAGTGCTCTGTGAGAAGTCATGCTAGCTGCTCTTTACATGCTTGGTATCACCCAAGCCTTACAACTTCCCTGAAAGCTAGACGTTACTGTGACCTCCAGTTTCTAGGTGAGGAAACTAAGGATAGGAGAGGTGGAAAAAAGCTGCCTAAGACCATTCTTCCTGTTATGTATTTATGCGTAATTAGCATCCCTGAAATGTAGTGATTAAAACCAATGCTTTATTATCACTCACGTTCCTTTGGTTTGACTGGACTCAGTGGAGTTCTTCCCACTTGCAGCTGCTGTCAGATAGAAGCCAGGGTGGAATCATCCAGAGGCATCTTCACAAGAAATGGAATTTGCCAGTGTATTAAATGCTGGGCTCGGAAAATGGCACGGTGTCATTTCTTTTTCTGTCTGGGTGGAAACGGAGACATCACCCAAAGGGGACATAGACTCCAACTCTCTATGTAGGCATGGAGGCCGCCCAGCTTTTCAGTGAACATCTGCTACTTGAATTTTGGTCTGTCTAGGGCCCAAATGTATCCACAGGAGAGTAAAGCCCACCTCTCACCCGTTCCTTCCTCCAAATGCCACCCACCTTATGTTCTGCTGCTTAATAGTCCACCTTTCCCCCATTTTCCTATAATTGACCTCTTCCAGATAGATTTGAGAAAGATGCTCTGAGGATGTCAAAACAGAGACCTTTGGCATCTTTAAGGAGATGCATAGCGAGAATTCCTTCTCCTCTCTTCATCCTGCTCTTCCCTCAGTGATCCTGACTTCATCTCATTTTTAAAGTCCCCACCTCAATAGTTGAGAATTTACAAATAAACAAGGAGGGGAGATTCAAAGAAGAGTTAATGTGATGAGTAGACAGGAGAAAAAAGGGAGACCATGTATCTTGTAGCATTCCAGTTACCTTGAGTACCTTTACCCCTCCTTCACCTCCCCTCTACTCTAAAAGTCTAATGTATTCCTACTACTAAAATGTAACACATTTCCTGTTTAGTTGTGTAAATATTTGTCTCAGCTCCTAGCCTAGTGACTGGCTTGTACTGATTCCCGTTTCTGTGGCAGAATCCATGCACGGAGGTCCACGGCCCAGCAGCTATATCTCCCAGACTTCTCACTTATGACCTGTGTTAAGTCTGCCCTCTTTCCACCCAGAGACTAAGTAGGGAAACAATAGTTGGGTTCCGTGTGGTAGCTGACAAGGTTTTCGTTTGGGCTATAATGAGACCTTGAACCGCTTTTGCCTTTGTGAGTTAAGCTTCAGAGTTGGGTCAACTTGAAGACAAACAGAGGGGACCTTGAGAATTGAGGCCGCATAGTGATTTATGGAAGAATAAACACTGTGCTGTTCAGAAGGAGAGTTTATGCACTTGAGGTCTCTCTAGGGAAAATCAAAGCTTCGCTGGGATTTAGCTAACTGGCAGTCATAATGTTGAACTTTATCCTCATTTGGCCAGGCCTATCACATGTGTCAAAATGACGTAGTTCTTTCAGGGGGCTTTTGGGAGTGAGACCCACAGGGGACAGCTACGCTGATAAAATCCAGCTGAACAGTAGCACTGCATTAGGCGGCCTTCCTAAGAGACATCTGGTGTTTGCTTTCTACCTCCTTTCTCTCCTGACCCTTACCTCCTGAATGCTGAACACACAAGCACCCTTCTTTGCCCTGTCTTCCGGTACCCTCCCAATAACTACAGGACTTAATTCTTGTTTCTTAAACAAACTTCCTGCTTTTGTGACTCATCCCAGGTTTCCTTGCCAAATGAAAACGCTTGATGGCTCTTTCTTGCAATAGCTGATCTCACTGCCTGGAATATCCCTAAATTCTACGTCGTTAGCACAGGGAACAAACATCATGTGTTTGTAGCTTTTTAGGGCTTAGCCTTCATCTTTAAGCAAAGATGCTGGAGTAGCTAAGAACATTTTCTAAGAGACAATAATAGTCCTTGGAGCCAAAAGAGTAGTTAAGTCCAATGGTCATGGTTGCTACGCACAAACACCAAGGGAGAATTTGCTGCCTTCCCAGTAGTACAGTTGTCACATGTCAACATAGCAGGGCCTTTGGGATTTCCTCATCCAGATGCCTCAAGTTGCCTGTTAGGAAATTGGGACCCGGGTAGATAAATCCACCTTTTCAGAGACCTGTAATGACACAGTGAGGCTGTGACCCAATCCTCCTGATCCCTCCTAGCTCAGCCACCATTTCGCAATGCCATATTCGAATTAGAATTCCTGCCTTTGTCTGTCAACACGTCGTGTCTTCCTCTGCACCACACTTACATACCCCTGTGAACTATTCTTCTGTCACTACAAAGGTATTTTTAATTTTCTAGATCTCCTTGAAAGGGTGGGCGCATTGGTCAAGGGAGCTTTCCTTTTGTCTTGGTTCATTTGCTACCAATATGTACATTCCTGCCCTCTGTCCTTATTGAGCAGTTGAGCCCATGTTGCCAGGGAAACTGACATGCCTTTGGTCAAAAGATAAAATGGGAGAGAATGAGATTGGATCTGCTGGCCATCATTTAACCCTCCGTTTAGTGTGACCAGGCCTGTCTGATAGAGGAAATGTGCCCCCTCAGCAAACATTGTAACTCCGGCAAATAGTGGATTATATCACCCACTCTATAAAAGGCTGTGAGGAGGCCCATCCAATGTTGAAGGGCCACTAAGTACAGTGTGGCTCTCTGAAGAATCTACAGCCAAACCTTATAGTTAGGACTTGTGTCAAAGACATCTGATGTGGAAATCCATTCTTCACCTGCTCAGGGTCTGAGAGACAGCGAGCGGCTCCAGTCCCGGTGTCTTCGTGGCAGTCTTAGAGCTTGCAAAAACAGTTCAGAGTGAAAGGGAGACCCTTGCCTTTGACTTTCCAGTTCCGTCTAGTAAATTTACCTTTGTCAGGAAAAGAGACTAGAGTTAGCATTTTGTTTTTGGAAGCGAGGGTCTCAGGTAAGGGAGTTGGTCATGTGTTCTGACGGCAAAAATAGGATTTCATCCTCCAGCTGGGAGCTGGAGGGGAAACCTGTCTTCTGCAAGTCATTAACATGCTTGAAGAACATCACGCTGAACACCAGAAACACCAGAGTTTGATTTTCCTGCACCTGCTGCCCGTTTAGAGAGAGAGGGCTGAGGAGGGAACCCTGGTGTGTCTAGAAAAGATCCTCCTCAAAGGATATTAAAGCAGAACCTCAAAACACTAGAACTGGGACAGAAATTCTTTCTTCTCTGCTTCTAGTCAACAGAGGCACCTTTACTTCCTTCAGCCAGTTAATGAAACACAAAAAAGCAGGTTATGCTTCCTATTGAGTCTTGAGACCAGAGAACTTTGTGTTCCTTACTCTTCTAAATTTGAACAGCATATTCCTCAAAAAAAAAAAAAGAAAGAAAAAAAGAAAGATCTTTACTACCCTCAAAAGGACTGGCAAACTTAGAAGGATATGGAGCAAGAAATGGCCTATTTAGATCTAAATAATGAATCCCATTAATGGAGTGCTACTGTGTGATGGAAAGGCAGAGAAGTGATTCTTGGGAATAACATATGAGAAAATATTGTTCATTGCCATCGTATTTTTCTTTTTCTCCACTCACCCCCCTCTCCCACTCATAACTGTGATGGCAGCTCATACCAGACAATAAGGGTAAAATTATACCCTCATCATAATGTCACTGGTTTCAGTTCTAATCTCAAAATTTGCTAGAGGCCTAAAGGTCAAATACCATTAGTAGCTTCAGATCCTTGAAATGTGACCTCAGTCTTCTTCTCCGGCATCAACTCAACGGCATTTCCCTTCTATGCCCTGATTCTTCCAAACTAGCTGAAAAATGCTACGGACTTTGAATAAACAGCATGTGTTTTTTCTTCAGTGTAACGTACATCTCCTTTGCTCCTACCTGCTAAACTATTACTTGTCCTGTAAGTTCCATCTGACTTCTTTCTCCTTGTGCAAGAATCTTGTTATGGATGTTATCTTATCTTTCTGCCACATCTTCTTTATGAATATACCTTGGAGACCGTCTCTGGCTCAGAGCAGTTTTACTTCTCCCAAACGATTGGTTGTATTTGTCTTATCAATACTCACTACTGACATCCACCAGGTTTTCCCTTACACGATGGTTGCCAGAACTCTCAGAGACAGATTTATAGCCCATCTTCAATCAAGAGTATTAATTTTACCAACTACATTCCTGGCTATATTTTACGAGCCAAACTTTGCTATTCTTTTACATGTGATAACTCGGTTTTTTGTATCATTTTGTAGAACTCCTTTCTGGAACAAAGTGGCCAGGGACGGAGGGAAGGGAAGGGAAGAAAGGGGAATTCAAACCCCAAAGCTACTTTATTTATGATTCAATCACCTGGAAAAATTAATAATTTTCCCTCTGAGCCCTCCTAGAACTTTGAAGGACTCTTAGTTATAATACATCACTACACATCAATTTTTTTTTCTTTACTTCATCTTTTTTTTCTCCTACCTGACTGCAAATTCTTTTAGAACAAGGACTACTTCTTACTTTTCTTGGTATTCCCAGCTTCTGGCTCAGTTCCTGACTCAAGTAACTGCTCAATATATGTTTATTGAGTGAACAGTAGCTGAAAAGTAGCTCCAAAGATTTAATCCAATTACATAAATTGATTTAACTAATTGGAGTTCTGTTCAAGATTGTAGACTCATTCTCTGAATCAGACTTCTGACCTTCAGAACTTTATATGTGACTAGTCACAGTCATATTTTTCATTGTACTTGTCTCCAACTGACTTTTAGCAAATAACCTGCAGCTTTATTTAATACAAATCAGATCATATTAAATATAATTAAAAATCTCTCCATGAAATAGGATAAGATCCCGTTGGGGCACCACGAAACACAATTATACCTTCATGGCATATGCTCTTTTTAAGCAAATCCATTCGTGAATATTAAAGTCTGACAATCCTTTCTCAAAGTTGATATCATCCTATAAATAATGCCATACACCAAATGGGAATTAAGAAGCCATTGTATTATCTGTATCCTGGATTATTTCTTTAAGCACAACCATCAACATTGATACATGCCAGGGATTTATTTGAATTTAATGGCAAAACAGCTACATCGGTATAACAGTTAATTATATTCATTCTCTTTAACAAGTGATGAAATTCTATGGATATTCCAATGAGCACAGGGCAGGTACAGACTTACTTTCCTTGCAAGCTGAAACAGGTTTGTCCACTAGAATGTTTATTCATTTAGGTCTTCCAGGTCACTGCTAGGATCAGCTGCCTGAAATGTCATGTGAAACATTAAAATAAAAATAAAATAGTCTGAAGAAATTATTACTGATTCTGATTTTCTCTCTGTTATTTGCCGAAGTTGTAGGCATAGGAAGAAAAAAGAGGACATTATTAGCTGGAGAATGGAGAAACATTGTTTCTCAAGTTAGGAGAATAGGAGGATTTGACAGTGTCTTCAGATGGTGAGGGACACGTTGTCATTGAAATAAAGGGATGAGGGAAAGTGAATTAACCATTAACACAGATGTGTGTTACCTATACATGCTTTTACAGGCATAAGTGCATAAACTTGTGGGTCAGGGCTGCCTCTGGGTCTATCGAAATGGTGTCACAATAGTTTCCCAAAGTGACCAGAAACCAAGAGAGCGTTACACAAAATGACCTGATAAATTAGCTCTGGCTCCCCACCTTATCGGCATGCCGCCATGCTGAGTTTCAGTAAAAGAAGAGGAAAATTAATCAATATCTGTACCAGATGGTGTCTAGAAATTTACTTCCTAATCTAGTCAATAACTGTAGTTCTTTCAAAGATGCATAGTTCTCTTGATAAGATATCTCATCGGTGACTTAACCATTTGGAAACATCTCCTTTAAGTTCAGTGTTTGGTGCACTCAAAATAACAGTGGTTTCAGCCTGATCAGGGTAAGCCAGCGCTCCTTTTTGGTTTCCTTCTTCCTTGGTCTTGCACCACCAAAAATTGGAGGGCAGGGTAGAGAATATTATAAGAAGGGAAAACCTAAGGCTGTATGATAACTATGGCCTTCTTGGCCCCCAGATGCCCGGGGGAAAGCACCTATCTTAAACCTTTCGCAAGGAGCCTCCCTAATAACACATCCATATTTTTTCTTGTTCCAGATTCCTAACAATTAAATCATTCCTCTAAGGTGAATATTTTTTTTCCAAGGTATGTGTATCAGTTTTCTATTGCCGGTGTAACATTTGCCACAAACGTAGTGCTTTAAAACAATACCGATTTCTTATTTCAAGGTTCGGAACGTCAGAGGTCTGGAATAGATCTCACTAAGCTAAAATCAAGGTATTGACATGGCTGTGTCTAGGGTCTAGGGGAGGACTGGTTTCCTTGCCTTTTTTAGATTCTAGGGACAGCCCACATTCCCTGACTCATCACCCCTATCTGGAAAGCCAGCAAAGGCCGGTTGAGTGTTTCTCATGCTGATCCGTCTCACATTGACTCTTCTGCCTCTTTCCTCACATAAGGACTCTTGGTCTGCTCAGATAACCCGGGATAATCTCCCTATCTTAAAGTCAGCTGATTTGGAAGCTCAATTGCGTCTGCTACCTGAATTCCTCCTTGCCGTGTAACATCCTATATTCAGAGTTTTATATGAATATATAAAGCTGATATTTTAGGTTAGAATGTGGACGCCTTTGGGATGCCACTATTCTATCTAATAGGGCATCTTTCTGGAACCCTCACCTTCTACTCAGAGGGACTAATCTCTATCTAGGGGCCACTTCTCTCCTCCCCATTTGTGAATTTCTTCAATTGGAGTCCTTCACTCATTCGCTCTGGAGCTGGAGTAGGCAGCCAGATTAGGAGCCCAAGAGGCTGCTGCCATTCCAAGCTGCAAAGGAAGAGCATGTGAGGGGCCCCTGGGCTTGAGATCTTTGTCTCTTCGAGCCTAAGAACCAAGTCAGAGATCTCATTTATGAAAATTCCACCAGGATGCCTTCATTTTCTTGACTTTTTTTTTTAGTAGTCGTTGGAACCCTGTCAGTTACAGATTTGCAACCAATGGCAATTTTGTTCTTAGAAACAGAGTCTGCCAACAAATAGTCATCAGGTCAGATGCATTTTTAAAAACCAGTATATGAGGGCACCTGGGTGGCTCATTTGGTTGAGTGTCTGCCTTCAGCTCAGGTCATGTTTTCATGGTTCCTGAGATCGAGCCCCGTGTCAGGCTGCTTGGGGTTCTTTCTCTCCCTCTTTCTCTCTCTGCACCTTCCCCACTTATGCGTTCTCTTTCTCTCTCTCTTTCAAAATAAATAAAATAAAACTAAAAAAATAAAAATATAAAAAAGCATTTGTTTGAAAAAGAGTAGGAGTCCCGCCCTGCAGGGAAGTTGACCAAGGTACCCTCTCTTATATGCTGTCACCTTAATGTGACTAATTGCAATACTTATGAAACTGCTAAGTGAATTAATTGTTAGATTATCTAGTTTTAAGCACATGAACCCTCATACGATGGACAAGTGATCTAAAAATAGACAAATGTTTAAAGACGCTTTTAAGAGACTATGTACGAAGCTAATATGGATAGACAAAGAGAGGTAAACACCATGCAAATGGAATAAATGATGTCTCTTCAACCTCCAGTACTATCTTTATGGGTCACGTAAATGCCCCTAATCTGGTCAGATTTGGTCAAAACATTAAATATTGAGCAGAAAAATATTTCGTGTGTGTTTTAAATGAATATGACAAAAATAAAATCATCTTGCATTAATACTTACTTCTTCTTAGCTCTGTTTAATTTTCCATTTAGTGCATATTTTATCATGTTTGTATATCCTAGTACAATAGTCCATGTTTGTACTTTATAAATAAATACACACACATATTCTGAGGACACGTGTTGACATTTGTTTTACGGATAAGTGTGCGTCATCAAATTGCACAGTGATGAGCTAGGGGACAGACCTTGTGGAGGGAGACAGCAAAGACTAAAGAAAAGGCTGGACCTGGAGAAAACTCTAAAAGATCATCAAAAGAAGTAGGAGGGGCCCCAATGTAGGTAACAGGACAGTCATGAGTTTGTCCAGATGTGGCATTGCCAAGAACCAAAGTCTTATACTGACCTTTGTGTCATACTTCTATCCTATATAATAGGTTCCATGGCATATTTGGTAAAAAGAAGAAGCCATAGAGGTCTCAGCAAAATCCTTAAAATTTTTCATTTCTACTTTGTTTCCAGTGCTTAGAAAATAAGCTGCTGCAAAGGTTACAGCAAAATAATTCTTTTCCCATGACTGGGAGCCATGAAGCACCTCAGAAACAGATTCATTTCAACATTTGACCATCAAATAATCAAATTTTATACAAAATGGAATTCACTGGTAACTTAAGCTGTGGTTAGCGTATAATGAGTCCATCTTAATATCAGTGAGTCTTGCTTCTGGACACGGTGATCTTACATTCAGCTATTCTTCTACTGGCTTCTTTTTAAAAATGTAACAATATACATTTTATAGGAAATGACTGGAGAATTTCAGCTACAAAGGTTGATTATTTTATAGTTTAGGAGATTTCCATAACTTCTGTTCTAACATAATACCGAAGCATCCTTTAGAATGTTATCTCTAAGATCACAGAAGCTAAGAGATTTCAATTTCAAAGTGAGTATGATCCATTTTCTGTTCATTTTTTGCACTTCCAGGCAAGCTCTCTGATGGCCTCATCATTTGTTTAATGTTTTTTATTCTTCCAGTTGCTTTGGGAATCAATTCCAGATCACAGAGAAGAGAAAACCTTTTTCCTTCCTCGGGCCCCAAGCTCACCTTCCCAGCAAAGATTTTTATCTGCATTCAATAGATTCACTGACCCAGGACCGGCAACCTACCCATAGTAGCAGCTTCTGTGGTGCTCAGTGGAGCATGGGAAAGGCTTGTAATGCCTGATTAAAGCCATCCAAAAAGCCTGTGTACATTCTAAAGGGGGCATGCAGGGGCAGAGTGGCCCTACAGGCCATTCTCGTGAGTCCGTGTCACTGTTTACCATTAGTACTTTCCTTCAGCTCTTGCCCCCAGTGCAGAGAATGGTGGAGAGTCAGACAGAGCTCCCATGAAGAGTTGCACAGTCTTTGTGCTGGGACAGAGAGAGAAAACCTTCCTGTCTGATAAGATGCCCTGGCAGAACTTCCAGGTGTTTTCTCCAGGGCATATCACATTAATACTTGCTTTAGGGATAATGTTTTGGATGGGGCCACAGAGCAAAGGATTTGGGAGGATTATCTAGCAAGAATGATGAGAGCCGGCCTGAACATTGATGGGGTTCTTGCATGTTATCTCATTTCATCCTCACAGATCAGAGAAACCCAATTAGGTAGTATTTCCCTACTTCATAGACCAGGGAAGGAAATTTCTGAAAGGTTAATTGATGTGCTGAAGGGGCACGTAATAAAGTGCCAGGCTCAGTCCCACATCTGGCTCCTAATTCCTTTTTAGTTCTTCTACATTATGCTGTCCCTTCTGAATGGATTATTAGGTCAATAATGTTACCGTTATTAATTCTGCCCAAATAATGGATAACAGACAGATCATACATTAAGGCTGTTGGCGTTCATCTCCATTTTATTATCATCTATAACTGAAAATTCAGGAGTTCTTGATAATCATAATTTTTGGTAAAACAACTTTGCTTTATATATTGTTTCTTCAGTATTTTTTTTCATTAAGTATTTTCCCCCTTTGACTGTGACAGCCTTTAAGATTGATTCTCTCTGCTGAAGTCCTAACTCTTTCTTTTAACCAGCGGTCACCATGGAAACACTCACACAACACATCCTACTTCTCTAAATGTAGTTATTTACAAGTTGTAATAAATTGATACAGAGTATATTTAGTGAATATTTAATTGATAAAATAAGACAGTTGTGCCTGCTTTTAAAATATCTCATTGCTCTGTGGTCATGGCTACATTAAGTGCCAAGAAATGGGATTGAGAATGTTGCAACTTCAAGAGCACTTGCCTCCAAGCCAGTTGTAAATATTTATTAATTCCATAGCAAAATATTTTTGGTCAGTTTGTACATACCATGCATCAAATTATACCCCTGTCGCAGTTCACTTCACACAACCAAAGCCCAATGTGATGTAGTAAGTACTTTCTACTTTGAAGATCTGATATAATGTCAGAATTTAATCTTTCACCTGTATAAAAGTTACTCTTAAATCAGATTCTGTAACCCAGACAACTTTCCAGAACTTCAGTACCTCATCTCTAGTTTCCTAGTAGAAATATTCAGTTAGGTGTCCCACCAGCCCCTCCATTTCAACTTGACCAAAACCAAACTCATTTCTTTCCCCCAAAGTTAAAGTCCTTTCAGAATTTCCTTATTTCAATCTCCAATCTGATCATGATCTCAGTTATTCAGGTTTGGACCATGATCATGCGATACCCCCCCCCTTTTTTTTTCCTCTACTCTCATGTCCTATGTCCTATAAATTATTCTGAGCCTATCTATAGTAACATTTCCATTGCCATCGCTTTCCTCGTTACCTTGCTGGGACTACACTCTAGTGCCTTTACCCAGTCTTCTTTGTCCTCTCTCTCTCCTCCTTCTCCCTGGCTTCCTAACTACTCCAAGGTTGATCTCTCTCAACAATATTTTGCATATACCTCTCACCTCCTAAAAAACATGCATTTCTTCTAAAAGTAAACCCAGATAGACCACCACTTAAAAATTCTTACTTACAGCTAACCACTGTTGCTCCAACATCTGCATTGCTGTTCACCTTTATGGGAACTGACCACAACCTCTTGCCCACATGCCATTCTCATCTCCTTTCAGACCGCTTACTTTATGACCTGCTCAACAACAGCACCAAATTTTCTGTTGTTGGTAGTGAATAATGACAGGTCAGTCCTCCATCCCAAGGAGCTCTCTGGCTCTTTGGGAGAAAAAAATATATAGCAATAGTCTAAAGGAGAAAAAGAAATATTCTAAACAGGAGTCTTCTTACATCTGTGTTACATTGCTACTGGAACAGCTTTTGTTTGAAATAAAGTATAGATTATATATTAGCTTTAATTTGTACAATTTGACAATCTCAAACAACTAATTTACATCATTTTGAGTATTCTTTCTAAGTCTGTAGTTTTCCAAAATTAAAATTCAATGTATTCCCCCAGAGCGCTCTTTTTAGTTATATTCAAGTCAACAATCATTTTTAAAATTTTGACTTAGAAATTAGAAAGAGATCCAGCTAACATTGCCAATCCAGCCAACAGACTGCATGAGCATACAGCTGGCCTCATGATCATCATTTTAAGCAATTATTGGTCAGTTTATTTCAGTAGTTGTTTTATTCCTTCAACCATTATAAAAGTAAAGCCCAAACCTAGAGTCTGACCTTTGAATCTTGCAATCAAGGGATTCTTAACTAAGAGTCACTTTGTGAGATTCTCACATCTTCAGGACTGTCTGCCATCAGAAGTCCAAGGAGAAAAGCTCCATGTCTCTTTGCTGACCACATACAGTCTTTTAACTAGCACGGTGTTGTTGCATTTCAGCCATCTTACAAAACTTCATGTCCATCATTCTGAAATCATTTTGTCTTTCCTAGAGAGACTGAAAGATGAAACAGATTCCTGTGTTCATACCCCAGGTGCTTGTGTATTATTAGGAAGCTGGTAGGAAAGATAACCTCATACAAGGACTGTGAACTTTATTTGGGGAAGAGGGAAAGCATGTGTACACTGAGATGAAATGGTGCCTCTGACGGTTCTACAAAGATGACGGAAACATCTTTCCTAAACCTAAGTTATAATGAAAACTCAGGTAAATGAATTCATAATGACTAGAGAAAATGAAATAGGAGTATCGGTGAATAAGTATTGTTTCTTTTCAAGTCATTTTCCTTTAAACTCTCAAAGAACTTATCAGCTAATAGAATTGGTAACCAAACTAAGGTCAGAGTTAGAGTCTCTGTGTGGCTAAAGAAAAACCTGGCTATGGCCAGAATTTGCACTCCTAAAACCAAGTTGCCAACTCTTTTGTGTTACAACGTATATGATGAAAAAAAAAAAGACTGATTACTTAAAAAAAAAAAAAGAAAGAAAGAAAACCTAAATATCAAAACACATGTCTTACAATGGTTGTTTGTTGCAAAAGCTTTCTATAAAACAAAGCAGAATTTAAAAAAATCAACATCATGCATTGGACCAATCCTACATATTGTTTCAGTATTGCACCCAGATGTTTTCTTGTTAAAATCCCAACATTTTTAGTTTTTGGATGATTAGTGGTAGTCAGCATTCAGTCATCACACTTGAAATATGAATATTCTGTCTTGGTTACTAATATATAAAATCAGCCTGCATCTTTTTAATTTATTTGGGGAGGGGACTTGACAGCAAAAACGGTTGTGGCATAGAGGAAGCCCAGAGGTCTTAGGTAATGTCAGGTTTAGTTTTCAGTTTCTATTCTGTCCTTTCCTAGTTTTGTGCCCTTGATTAAATCATCTAACCTCTCTGAGTCCTATCCCTTCACCTCAAAGTGTTGAAAAAATGGCACTTTATAAATAGTCATTTTATAAATATGTATATGATGTGTATGGATAATATATGTAATATAATATTTAAGGTAATAAAAGTACTTATATGTTATATGTTAATATAATACATTATATGTTAATATAAATACATGTATATTAGTTAAAATCTATATACAGTATATATTATGTAACATATATAATTACAGTACTCTTCTATAATCCCATGCACATTACAAAGCATGTATGTATAACATATATATTTATGTACATTTATATCCATGTACATATATAATGTATGTGGGGTCATTGATGAGTACTACTGTTATTATTACTTCCACTGAGAACTTTATGATTGAAAGCTCTTTAATCAGTATTATTAGACTAAAGACCACTTTAATGCTGCTGGCTTTTAGTATAATTTACTCTGGAAAAAGCCATTGATGAGATAATCTCTCTTTCTGTTTTCAACTTTGTTTACAATACCTGGTTTGACTTTTATGCTATTATATTAGGTAAGCATTAATTTTCCACCAAAGCAGATTGCCAACAAGCATACGCATACAAATCGTTCACTGAGGGGTATGGAGCCAGTATCTGAGTTCTTTTTCTGGAAGGTAATAGAGCTTTCCTCATTACTGCAAATGCATGAATGAATGAACAACAGACGTTCCATACATCCTCTCATCAAACAGCCCCGTCACTTGCTCAGTACTTTTTTCTGTTCAGCATTATTGATTTTTCCAACAATTGAGTTTGTTTGCAATAAGCTGAACTGGAGCATACCCTTCCATTAATTAGAAAAAAATGTATGGGTATTAGCTTGAGGAAACAATAGCACTCGTTTTGTGTTTTCCAGTGCAAACTCAGGGTGATGTTTTGTTTGATTGCTATTGTTTCTATTTTCCCTCCGACCAGTGTTGTTAAGTCTGATGCAAAAAGCCTGAAAACCTTTTAAATAGCTTGTGCCCATTCTGGAAAAAGAAAAGGCCTACCAAGGTCAGCTGTGAATGGATGCGAAACTAGCATCTTAGAATACAAATCTGTGCCATTACTCCCTCTATACTCCTATGCCTTTTGCAATTGTTTTTATACTCTCATCCACACTGAAAGCAAACACCTTAATTATCTTCTTTGTTGTAACTACAGAATTTAGAAAATATTCCTTGATTCATATTTATACTCTGTAGGTAATTACCACTACGAAAGCATATTGAACTAAGAAGCTAGAAAAGGTGTGTATGTGATTTGCTGTTTAGGTTTTCACCGTTTCTGGTCGGGCTGATTGAATTAGCCAGTGCAGATTTTTTGAACTCAGCAAAGCTTAATCATGTAAGTTATTTCAAGTATGTAAAAATAAAAGATCCTTTACCTCAGCATATTCACAGGGCTCTATTTTTGCTGCACAGTGATTAAAAATGACTCGTTTTTCTTAAATTTTGAAATTTGACAGTATTCTTTGAATGAAATAATTGGTGGTAGAAATCTATTGAAAATGAGGCCAAGCAGGGTGCAAACAGATGCAACAGAATGAAGGTAAAATGCAACTTGGAATTATTGACCAGAAATCAACGTGCCTGTAAAAACGTAGATCAGAAGATGTCAGGGCAATCTCTTGTAGGAAAAGGAAGCCGGAAATCACCACATTAGCACTACCATGAGATATAATTCTATTTCTGTAACGTAAACAGGGTAGCCTTGTGACTCCACCATTCACATTAAAGAGCCTAAACAGATAATGGTCTGGATTCCATTTGTTTTTGAGAACCTTCACAGCATAGAGTAAGTATCTGGAGATGCCTTCTTGGCGGAACAAAACTCATGATAGACAGGGTGCTATCACTAAACACCAAAATTCTACTTGCCAAGATGCCTGGGCGGCTCAGTCAGTTAAGCATCTGACTCTTGATTTCAGCTCAGGTCATGATCTCAAAGTTTGTGAGATCAAGCCCCATATTGGGCTCTACACTGACAGCATGGAGTCTGCTTGGGATTCTCTCTCTCTCTCTCTCTCTCAACATTTTTTAAATGCTACATGCTAAGAATAAGTTAATTTCTCCAAGTTCCACTCCCTCAGAGTCCTCTCATTCTCTCAAGTTCTTTGTCAAAAGAGGGATTTCACATGTGACATCTGAGAGCAAGCATGTTGTTAGTTGGAAAGCAGTGCCTCTGTGAGAATGCGTAGCAGGGACAGAAATGAACTTTATCTTCCGGGATTTGTAAAATAACTTTGTCTTCACTAGTGTTACCGCATGGTCATACTTAAAAGTTGACTGCTTATGAGAAATATAAACCCTATTGAAAATGTATGCATAAAGTAAAGGTCTCAGCTTTTCACCTTGCCAACGTGGGTTTCGGTCACCATCAGGTTACTTAAGTTCTCAGGGCATAAGACGATCATATTCTCCATGATATTTTCCTATTAACACACTATGATTATTAAGATACACATTACTTTTGAACACCAAAATTCCTAGTCTATTATTTTATATCACATTAACTCAATGTCAAAGGACACATGCCCTCTTTTTAGAATGTGAGTTTCCCAAGTAAAAAAAAAAATAATGGTAACCTATTTTGGCCCTTGTGGAACTAAATAGCAGTATGTAAATTTCCAAATTGCATACCGTTAAAATGCTCCTATTCTTCAAACCCTAATTTTCTAAGAAATTATAATAATAATAATAATATATTGTTAAGGAATTTTTGCTCAGTGCAGAAGGAATTTTGAAATATTAATACGTTAGCAAAACCTATCAATTAGAGAAATAATTTTACTCTAAGAAAAGAACTTAGAAATTTGATAATAAGCGTAATTTGATGAATATTCTGTAGTGAGTCATCATTTCTCTGCAGTAAAAAGAACTTGCCTTCTGTGCACTCACGGAGCAAGTTCTCATAAAAGAATCCAAACCCTGTGAGGAAAAGAAGCTTTAAAGGGTTACTAAAAATGTTCCCAGCCTCTTTGAAGTTTTATATGATATTTGATAATACACCGAATGCCTCTTTGTGAAACATTTAATAGCACAGTGCAGGCGATAGCTTATTATTTATCGATCATGATACTCTTTTTCAAGGAAACAGCAGTAAGTCATTAGGTTGTTTTTATTCACTCATAGCACTTCATGGACCGTAGTAGGCCCTTCATAAGTAATTGTTGAAATAGCCATAGGACTAGACTCCATCCACAAAGGCTGAAATGAATTGAGGTAATTCAGGACGGAAGCTGCTGAATAATCGAGCATGTAATATTGGCCTTAGTTATATGGCTGTTCCAGGGTTGAAAGGGGATGAAGGGACTCAAACATCTTGACGCTCTGGCCACTGGGCTACTTGGATAGCTCTGGGCTTTTTGCTCTAATTTTTGGAGCAGAGACAGTCTAATTAGACGTGGAGCACATATTATAAGTATGTTGCTATGGTGAATACAAACATTTCATATAGCGATAATGTTTCATACCAATTAAGTGGAAATTCCAAATACTATGCCAATAAAACATAAACTACCATTATTCCATTGGCTTGCCCATGAAGGCATAAGTTGTGCATATTTATTTATTTATTTACCTAGAGGGCTCTTATTGAACACACTGAGCTGTCTAGTATTTATCTCCTTTGCGCAGTGTACCAACTCATTAGGAAGATTCCACAAAGTAACAGTGGAGTCACTCTGAAGTGACTTCATTTCAACACAGATCCTGTTTAAAAACATTTTTGGGAAGCAGTCGTTCCCCACGGAGTTCAGGTTATCTTTTAGAAAGTAAAAATGAATGGACAAAAAATACAGGAACACTTTGGTTTTCCAAATAATTTCTTAATCACTTCTAAAAAGCAATCACTTTTAAATCACTTCTTAAAAGTGGAGGGAGTAGCTGTAAGTAAAAACTAGTAAATTAATTCTCCAGCCATTTTGTATGATGCAGAAGACATTCACAGAGTGAATGTGTCTAGTTACTTATTGTTAGCGTTCATCTCCTTATTTGACTTCACTGGCAACTGTGACACCTTACAAAAGAAATGAGGCCATTTCAGACTTTAGTGCTACAAAGCTTGGGTTTTTTGCCAATCTTAAGAGACTCTGTGAATATTTTAATGTCAGATTTTACAAGTGAACGTATCAAGACATGATTGCTAAAGACTGATAATCCTTGTCTCATCTACCTTTCCAGTTTCATGACTGCCATGCGCTCTTGGGAGACTCTCAAAGCAAGAAACATCACGTGGAATGTGGGCACTAGATGGCACTAGCTTCACTGCTCATAGTATCATGCATGGTCCAGGGTATTTGTTGACTAGAGCATACCTCCAACATTCATGAAGATACCTTTTTCTCTCTCTCTTTCTGAAAAAGGTATCATCCATGGCAACTAGCATAATGAACAGATCATTCAGTAAATACATTTGATCACCATATATAGTCTATGCACCAAAAACTTTCTGGGAACACACAGCTAAGTTTCAATCTAGCAAGAGGGCCAGGCATGAACATATCCTACTATAATTTACTGAAGTGTGCAATAACAGAACTGTGCACTTTGTGCATTGCAACACAGGTGATGATGCCATTAATTTTTCTTTGGGAGGTGATAAATACCACACCTAATATTAACTGTGTAATTACCATGGGTCACATTCTCTCTTAAGTGCTTTACTTTTTTTTTTTAATTTTTAATGTTTGTTTATTTTTGAGAGAGAAAGAGAGTGTGAGTGGGAGAAAGGAGGGAGAGAGGAAGACACAGAATCAGAAGTAGGCTCTAGGCTCTGAGGTGTCAGCACAGAACCCGACATGGGGCTCGAACTCACAAACCATGAGATCATGACCTAAGCCAAAGTCAGATGCTCAATCGACTAAGCCATCCAGGCACCCCTCTCTTAAGTGCTTTACATGCATTAACAGAACTAAGAAGAAATGGATATTATCTCCATATTTTGAGGCTCTAAATGATAATGCATCTTGCCTATGGTCATGGAGTTAACAGGCAGTGGAGCTAGGATTTGAACTTAGGCAGGATGGTTCCAAAGCCAGTGCTCTTGATCCCCAGATCACACTGCCTCTCCGTTTTCCTTTGGAGTCATCTGGGAGAGGTTCGGGGCCTAGTTCATATGTGTGTTAAAATCCCAAATATAATGATGACTTTACGAGTTATAGAAAGTGGATAAAGGGAATTTTGAGCAAAGAAAATACAATAAGCAAAATCAGGAAGAAATGAAAGAAGTGAGACACAGTTGGGAAGTTCCACAAAATCGAGTTGCTAGATTGGAGGGCATGGAGGAGGCAGCAGTGAGGGAGGAGGCAGATAAGGTTGTCAAGTTAGAAGGATCCTTGACTGGGAGTGGCCTTATAGGCCATGAGAAAGGATTTGGACCTTATTCTGTGGGGTCACTTAGAGGATAGTGTTATGCTCACTCTGAGGTTTATGCTGACTTCCTAACCAGGTCAAATTACAATTTAAGCTATCATTGAAAATTATAGGCTTTTTTATTTTATTTTTTTTAACGTTTTTATTTTATTTTTTGAGAGACATAGAGACAGAGTGTGAGCAAGGGAAGGGCAGAGAGAGAGGGGGACAAAGAATCCGAAGCAGGCTCCAGGCTCTGAGCCGTCAGCACAGAGCCCAACGTGGGGCTCGAACTCACAGACCGTGAGATCATGACCTGAGCCGAAGTCGGCCGCTTAACCGACTGAGCCACCCAGGCACCCCAATTATAGGCTTTAATTTTTGTCACCATTTTTAAACTATGTATGGTATTGAGGGAATTAACCATGTGATATGGACATGAGAAGACATTTTATTCTAAACATTTTTAAGCTGTTTGAATAATAAATGCACTAAATGTATTCATTTCACATAATTTATATAAACTCTTAGTGAAATATGAGGCATTAGGAAGTTTTTATGTTAAAAATTTCAATACTTTTTAAAATTAAAATGATCTTAGGGAAGCCCCCAAATCACACATACTTCATGTCATTTTATGTGTTGGAAATGCCTATGATAAAAATGAAACAAGGGGCACCTGGGTGGCTCAGTCATTTGGGCATCCAACTCTTTAAAAAAATTTTGTTTAATGTTTATTCATTTTTGAGAGACAGAGAGACAGAGCATGAGTGGGGGAGGGGCAGAGAGTGGGGGAGACACAGAATCCAAAGCAGGTTCCAGGCTCTGAGCTGTCAGCACAGAGCCCGACAGAGGGCTCAGACTCACAAACCGTGGAGATTATGACCTGAGCCACCCTGGCACCCCTGGGCATCCGACTCTTGATTTCAGCTCAGGTCATGATCTCACGATTTGTGAGCTTGAGCCCCCCATCCGGCTCCATGCTGACAGTGTGGAGCCACTTGGGATTTTCTCTCTGCCTCTGTCTCTCTCTCACTCTCTCTCTCTCTCTCTCTCTCTCAGAACATAAAAATTTAAAAAATAAATAAAAGAAATAAGACACCACCAACAATAACAAAAAATCTTATTTAGAAAGGATCACTTGACTTGAAACTTTATGCAGCTTCCAGATAGCCAGATCTTTGTGAAAAGCATCCAATACAATGTTTAGAAAGTGTTGTGAACAAAAAGCACCATCAGCTAAGAATATTAAGTTTGAAAGTTGCGTATGATGGCTAAGAAACTTATAATGTCTCAGTCTCTTGAAGCTTATGTATCATAACAATACTCCATCCAACTGCCTTATAATCCATATGGTAGTATGGGGGCGTCTTCCTGCCTCCAGAGCCTCTGGGCTTCTGTTCTCATCCTCATTCCCTGATACCCTGTAGGATAGCTCCTTTTCTTGACTTTGCATTTTGGGGCTTTCTAATTTTTGCCCTTGACTGGTCACTTTGTTTAGTTTTCAGTTAACTATATCTTACCTGAGCACATCCAAAACCTTCTCAGAAGAAGCATTCACTCTATTCTTTCCTCATGGCCCCTCAATTCTCCATTCCCTCATTCTGGGAAGTTCAGCCATCCCTCTTTCTTGGGAAGTGCAAGAAACAGCAAAAAGTACCGCCTGTATATGTCATTTTCCCTTCAAAATTATCTTTTTTATCTTAGAGAAGTTGTTGTGACTTTCCATCCAAGGTGAAAAACCTTTTGTCTGTGTTTCTATTCTACGAAAAGCTGGTTAACCTAAGAATATGACACATCAAGAAGCAGATAGGTAGTGAATTAGAGATAAGGTGTTTGTTTCACGATTGCATCATATGCCCTGTCCCCCACATTTGTTTTCCAGAAATCAGGTGTATGGCTTTGTAGCCAAATGTTTAGGAAACAAGTAATTGAGAAAAAGTAGTAATAATAATAGGTTACATCTCAAAAGGTATTTGAATTTTATGTATTAAATTAAAATATGGATGGGGGTGCCTAGGTGGCTCAGTCAGTTGAGTGTCTGACTCTTGATTGAGGCTCAGGTCATGATCTCATGGTTCGTGAGATCAAGCCCCACATTGGGCTCAGTACTGATGGCTCTAAGCCTGCTTTGGATTCTCTCTCTCCCTCTCACTGCCCCCTGCCAAAATAAATGAATAAACTTAAAAAAGTTAAATAAAATACAGATGGCTAGGGTGTAATTTTGAGAAAAATTATTCACATAATCATTTCTCGGTCATTACAAATAATTATCAGTGATCACACTAAGAGATAAAAGATTATGAGCCTTATAAAGGATACTTTTTTGCACTATTAAAAGACTATACCACATTTCACTAGGTCACTTGTCTTTCTCTGGTTAGATATTGAAAACAGCTAAATCTATAATGATCTGTGACGTTTATATTTTTTGCTACAAATAATTGAGGTTCATTTTTGTGAACCATTTAATGTATTTTTTAACTAAACAGAATCTATTTAAATGTATTCCTGTAATTATATCAGCCTAAAACATTTGTCGTCTGATTGTGTCATTTTTCATGAGGAAGAATGGAATTAGAGCCACAGGCTAACTTAGGTAGTGATAGTCTTGAAACTGAAGCATATATGAATGCCATTCATCTTATGTGACTCAACAGGAAAAAACATGAGAAAAGCTGTCCAGAATAGGGCACTAAGCATCATAGGTGTGCTCAGATTCAGTTCTCAAACTATGACTTGGATCAGCAGAAGTCCAACTCAATCTCTGCTTATTGCTATATGCAAAGTCAAGCACCTACTTCATTCTAAAAATTATAGTTGTGTGTGTGTGTGTGTGTTAGGAAATGGAAGATAAATATGTGGACTATATAAAAGCAAACAAGAATTTAAAACTAAATCTAGTTAATATTTCAACAAATTCTAATTAAAACCCTACTATGTGGTCAGAAACTGCTGAGACAGAGTCAAATTAGACATAATCTCTTCTAAAGTATTCAGTCTGTTTGCAAGAGGGGCATTAAATAAATTAAATAAATAAAAATAAATAAATTATCCTGCTCTCACCATGTTCTTGAAAAAACAATTTGGAAAAACTGTAAGGATAAATATGTTCCAGAATGTGGTAGGGCGTTCACCATCTAAAATGAAATCTATAATAATTGAGGATGAAAAGATATTTTAAAATAATGTAAAAATGATAGGATTTTGAAATAAAGACCAAAACTTCTAACAAGTAATTTGATTTTTGATCATGTAACTTGAAAAATATGGAATGTAAATCTAAATGTATGTATGTATTTAAGCTTGTTCCATAGATCTAAAATATTTTATTATAAATAAGCTTTACTGGAATTGGATATCAAAAATGTTATGATATTAAAACTTGCTAAATATTAGAAGGTTAACTGAGGGAAGTTATTAAATCTGCTTCTCTAGATAGGATTCTTATTCCCTGGGGCCGATTCCTTTGAGAATACTTGAAGGCAAAGAATGAACATTTATGTTTCCTTTGAGTGTTGAATCTACCTTTCCCTGACCAACTTTGGCTTTATGGTCCGTTCACACTTGAGAGATTGTTTTACATCTCTAGATAGTTTACATTAATTGCAATTTCTCCACTAATTGGTTTAGCAGTAATACAGAAGACTCTTAATAAAATTAGCTGCTTTAAATATGAATTATTGATGCCATCTTTTCTCTGTTTCTAGGTAAAGCAACTGAAAATCAAAGTTAGCTTTACATAGTGACTTGAAACATGTTAGTTAAGGTATACACTCAAATCTCTCAACAGGTACAAGATATTTTCCTTTAGCATCACTGATCTAGTGCCTCTGAGGATGGGAATTTATAAAAATGAGGTCCTATAAAGGTAGGGCTATGTTGTCTAAAATTGAAATGTGTGTTTTGTGACATAGTTGAGTAGATGGACAGTTAATTGAAAATCAGGTAATTCTGGGTAAATTGACTTAATCTGCCTAACACACTCTGAGTGATTAAAAATAACTGGTAAATAAAAAACATGAGGATCATGAAAGTTATTTTAAGTCTCAGTCAAGAACACATAGAATATGGGTTCCTGGGTGGCTCAGTCGGTTAAGCGTCTGACTTCAGCTCAGGTCATGATCTCGTAGTTCGTGAGTTCAAGCGCCATGTCGGGCTCTGTGCTGACAGCTCAGAACCTGGAGACTGCTTCAGATTCTGTGTCTCCCTCTCTCTCTCGGCTGCTAGCTCACTCTCTTTCCTTCTCTCTCTCTCAAAAATAAATGAACATAAAAAACATTTAAAGAACACATAGAATAATTTTGACACCATTAATACCTCCTTCAAGCAGGTGTTTCTCAGAGGCACTCACTTCATTGTTTATTTGTCATCAGTCCTAATAAACATGTACTTGAGTTTATGTCACCTGCAAATAATTAGCCTGCCCTACAGAGACATGGGAACTGATCTAGGCATGCGCCTGCCCAATGTTTAATGACGTTAATCCGTCTCAGTGACTTGCCTTTCTATTCAAATAACCAGTTTGGGATATAATTTACTAAAATCAACTTTTGTAGTATTATTTCAAAAAAAGATAGCCTTTTGTATGACAAGCTATAATATTTAGCTACTGAAAGACCTACTACCATATTTCTCTCCCACTGAGAACTATTTGTTATCTAATGTCACTTATAGATTACATGTAAATCAAATTATTATTTCCAGCGCTGCATGGTGCCATGCTGATTAAAAACTTGTCAAGCTATCAGAAGAATAAGGCCATTTCCCAGCATGGAATGATGCTATTTATTCTAGGCCCAATGATTGGTACCAGAACCAATGCCTAATAATAATATCCTTGACCAGGGGTGGAAAGAATCCTTTAAAATGATTGCTTCTATCACAATCCTAAGGCATGCAAATTTCTGAGGAAGCTGAAAAAATTGTGCAACTTTAAGGAGATGGAAAGAAGGTAGCTAAACTCTCACTGTACTTACTACAATCAACAGACACTGTGCAGTTCTTATCATTTATGGCTTCTTGAAAGCATTTAACACCATGACCACCGTCCTTTTAAAAGGTTCTGCTTCCTGCCTCTCACGCTCTCTTAGTTCCCCAACTTTTTCTTTATTCCTTGTTAGTCTCCTACCTGGTCCTTTGTAATCTGTGCCTCTGTTGAATGTTGTTGTTTCCCATGATTTGTCTTACATTCTCTTTCATTTCACTTACTACCCTGGAATATTTTATGCATTTATGTGTGTTCACTGTTCCCCATATATTCTCCAGGAAAGATCTCTTCCTTGAACTCCAGGCCCATACATCAACAGACCATGAGATATTTCCCACTGATAACTCACATTCAACCTGGATAAAGTAATCTCATTATTTCCCACCCAAACTGGCTTTCCTGATATGTGGCTCCAAAATTCATGCAGTCATGTGGCAAAATTCCCAGGAATCATCCTAGGCCATCTTGTCCTCAGTCACATTCTCATTCATTAAAACCTGGCAAGTCAACCTCTTAAATACTGCTCAACTGTATTCTAGGTGTTTCCTCCGCCTCCTCAGGTCTGTGTTCCTATCAGCTGTCCATCATCGCTATCCTCAAAACTCCCTGGCTGCATTCTTTTACATCTCAAATCCTGGCTTCCACAATATGTTTTCTAAATCACTTAACTGACTTCGTGACTTCCAGCCCTCAGTAATACCACCCCGCCTGAAGTCCAGCCTCTTTAGCATGGCATGCATAGCCCTCGTGGTCAGATCTTGGTCTACCTTCCAAGAGTCAGTTCTTAGCTTGAACACCTTTGTGTTCTAAGTTTAAACAACTATAGAAGAATACCAAAGCATAGTTGGATGGTTCACACTTGTGTCTCGCTCTGTGTTGTGTGTTTCTGCTTATAAAATTAACTGTATTAGTTCTCTATTGCTACACAACAAATTTCCCCAAACTTAGCGGTTTAAAACAACACACATTTATTATCTCACAGTTTCTGTAGGTTAGGAATCCAGATGAGGCCTTGCTGGGTCCTCTGCTTCAGGGTGTCTTAAATGCCGTAATTAAGGTCTCAGTCAGGAGTAGGTTCTCATCTGAAGAGTCAAGTGAGAAAGGATCTACTTCTAAGCTCATTCAGTGGGTCTAGCAGAATTTACTTCCTACAGGCTCAGATTCTAACTGGCTGTTGCCTGGAGACCTCCCTCAGTCCCTTGCCTCATCAGCCTGCTTATAAGCCACTCCTTCAGAAAGATGGCAGCTGCTTTATCAAAGCCAATAGGTAGAGAGTCACAACTTTATGTAACCTGGTGACCAAAGTGACATCCCATCACCTTTGCCATATTCCATTGGGTAGAAACAAGTCACTAGTTTCAGTCCACACTGAAGGAAGGAGATTGCACAAAGATAAAAATACCAGGGATTATTAGGAGCTGTAGTTTCAGAAGCCGCCTACTGCATCCTCCAGCCCCAGTTCCCTCCACCGCCATCCACCTGACAATTTGTGGAGGCTCATCTCAGTTATCAAGGCTTCAGTTCTTCAGTGAAAACCTACCTGACTGACGTACTCCAAAGTTGATTACTCTCTTGTTTTTACTCTCTCTGTACCACTAACATCATTCTTCAATTATTTGTTCACATAGCTTTCTCCTTCATCAGGACTTTAAGAGCAGAATCATGATTTTCTTTTCCAGTGTCTGGTAGGTTGTCAGTCTAAAGAAAGTGCTCATTAAATATGAAATAATAAGTGTATAAAAAATAAATGAAACTACAAATATTAAACACATGAAATTATCTGAAAACATAGTATCCCCTGGGGATACTTAACATCAAATAATCTAACATCTGAGCATTGCATTCGCTTCAGTTAGGATACAAAAGGCAATCTTCTATAAGTGACATCGCAAAGTGACAAATCTGTCTGTCTTTATTATTTTTTAGCTCCTTCAAATGAGAGACGAGTATAAAATGAAATGCTGTGTTACTAATATAGTGTAGTGGTTAAGATCATAGGCTTTAGCTTCTGACCATGGTACAGAATTCTAACTCTGTTACTTACTATCTGTGTGGCCTTGGGCAAATTAGTTAACCTTTCTGTGCATTGGCTTAGTAGTCTATAAAATTGGGGTAGTGATCATACCTAGGTCATAGGGCTGCTACAAATAATTACTAAAATGACTCAGGGAAAGCATTTAAAAGAAATCTATCATATATTGGACTCCAAGTGAATATCGCTCATTATTATTTCCTATAATACTAATATCGAAAGATGTCCATGGCATGTATTAAGTGAAAAAAGCAACTTGGAAAAAAGTATGTTGGGTGTTAATTACCTTTTGTTTTAAAAAAAAAAGTATATATACATAGTTCATCTATGTGTTGATTTATAGGAAACCATGGAAGTATATGTATTAGATTTTTAACAATGATTATTTCCAGAGATTGGGGGAAGGGTGAGTGTGGTTACCTTTATTTGTTATTTTGTGGACTTCTGTATTGTTTGAATTTGTTAAATAGGCATATGTCACTCTTATAACCTGTATGGGCTGAATTGTTTCTTTCAAAAATATATGTTGAAATCCTAGTCCTCACTACCTCAGAGCGTGACCTCTGGGTTCCAGAGGGAGCATGGCTTTATCGATGTCTTGATTTTGGACATCTGGCCTCCAGAACTCTGAGACAATACATTTCTATTGTTTTATTATTTTTTTTTTAGAATGTAAAATTGTATTTAACTCCTCTTTTTTTTTTTTTAATAGTTTATTGTCAAATTGGTTTCTATACAACACCCAGTGCTCAATCCAACGAGTGCCCTCCTCTGTGCACCTAGTTTGTGGTACTTTGTTATAAGCAGCAGTAGGAAACTAATATATAACTAATATAAAATAATATTTTTTAAAGTATAAGCAAAATGCTAAAAGACAAGCAGTTGCATAGCTTATAAGGTTGTATTCCCTCACTGAAGTTTAAGCTACATGTTCTTTTTTTTTTTTTTTTTTTTTTGGGTGAGGATGCAGATAAAGATCTCTCTTTTTTTTTTTTAATATAACTTATTGTCAAATTGTTTTCCATACATCACCCAGCGCTTATCCTGATGACTCCAACCCGCGCCAGCCATGGCAATAGAATTCTCTTCTCAGAAATCTCAACCAAATCTTTGTTAAGTGGTTCATATACTGATAGGAAATACTAAGACATCTAGGAGCTATTTCTTTCCACTCTGTTCCTTCAAAGTTTTTTATCCACTTTCCTGTATTACAAATCATATGAAGAAGATAGATGGTCCAGGGGCGCCTGGGTGGCTCAGTCGGTTAAGCTTCCAACTTTGGCTCAGATCATGATCTCACAGTTCATGAGTTCAAGCCCTGCATCAGGCTCTGTGCTGAGAGCTCAGAACCCGGAGCCTGCTTCAGATTCTGTGTCTCTGTCTCTCTCTGCCCCTCCCCTGCTCATGTTCTCTCTCTCTCTCTCAAAAGTAAACAAACATTTAAAAAAAAGAGGATAGAAGGTCCAAAGGCTAAGCAACATTTGATTGGCTCCTGAGACAGTATATACCAAATCCTAAAGAGAACTATCAAGTATTTTTCCTGTATTATGTAACTAAAATGATAAGATTTCAGAAATATAATTTTTAAGTCATTGAGTTTCTAGCCAGTCTTCAAACTGTTTAAAATATTATAGCAATAAAATTGGTGAACAGAGATTCTTTTCCCTGACTACACCAAAGTTATTAAAATGGGGAGTCAATTATAAAAATATATGCAAAAATATAGGTTTATATTTTTTAAATACCATAACTCCTATCAAATGACTAAATTGTTCAATATAAATATTTGTAGGAAAAGTTAGAGCTTCTGAAGAAATGTTTCTTTAATGATGAACTTTCCTATTGCAATTTCATATTCTTATATTAGGAGGAAGAATAGGGTCAGAAATAGAGGTTTTCTTTTCTCAACATGAGTAACTGTGGAAGATAGCAGCAGGGAGTGAGAAAAGTATGCAGTCATTTTAATTAATAAAATAAATGGCAGAAACAATGGAACCAAGAACCCCAGCTAGTGGATCCTATATTATTAGGTCTTTTCTTTGCCTATCACTTTCTCAGATATCTAGCTCTTCATCAAGTAGGCTGTCCCTCCGAGGATCAAAGCATTGTTGAAAATTTAAAATTAACTTTATCACAGTTTCTTTTACTCTGGCAGTATTAATTGTGTTAAGACATTACGTTGTTTAAGGTTAATACTGGCCAAAGCCTTCCCTGTCCTTCAATTTAAAACACTATAAGGAATATATAGGGGTGCTTGGGTGGCTCAGTCACCTGAGCATCTGATTTCAGCTCAGGTCATGATCTCATGGTTTGTGAGTTCGAGCCCCACATTGGGCTTTGTGCCAAACAGCTCAGGGCCTGGAGCCTGCTTCAGATTCTGTGTCTCCCTGTCTCTCTTCCCCTCCCCCACTCACGTGCTCACTCTCTCTCCTCTCACTCAAAAATAAACATTAAAAATAAATAAAGATAAGGGATGTATGAAAATTATATTTAAAAATATGGCTAAAAATAGAAGAGAAGGGAATGAGAGGAAGGGAGGGAGAGAGTGAGGAAGCAAGGAAAGAAGGGAACTGAACATAAAAACATAATTCATTTGCACAAGTGTGAAATATTCGCTCTTAACAGCACAGAAAAACAAACTGTCACGTTGTCCTGAAGTAGTTATTGTTACGTATTGTTTTATTGAAGTACAGTGGGCATACAGTATTGTATTAGTTTCAGGTGTACAACACAGTAATTTGATATTTATATACTTTAGAAAACGCTCATCAAAATAACTCTCGTTGTCAACTGTCACCATACAAAGTTATTGCAATATTATTGACCATTGTTACTATTACTTATTGAAAGAACAAACCAACAGTGTTTTCCTCTGGTGCTAATGAAAGGTTAAACAGCCTGAGAATTACCTGCACAATGGAAATGTACTCTGGGGTTAATAGGCATAGAGTGTCCATCTTTGAGTTATTTTAACAACTAACCCTTGAGACCAAAGATAAAGCTAAAGGACAGTAAAGAAAAATAATTGCATTGGACTCTAATGTCACGAAGAGTTAATTAGGCTTCATTGGGTCATAACTTATTTTGAGAATGTGGCATTTCAGAAAACCACCTAGCTCGCTTCCTACTAAAGGTGTAATTCAGTCACTGAAGGTGTAATTGTTGTCATTATCATTTTCATCGGTGCTGCAATTTAATGGTAATATATGTGGTTGTTGTAAGGTCTTTTAAGCTGTTGGGGATTTCAATATTTGACATATACCCTGAAAAAATAATTGTGACATTTCACAGATTTAATATTGCTCTTTGCAGTTAATGATAATATTGCCTTTTGAAATGGTTATTATTGATAGGACACATGCTAAAATGGTTCACATAGCTACCTTGTACCACATCGCATTTGGTTTTTTTGGAGGTCACTAGGGTTATCTCATCAGACCAATGTTGCCACTATATTTACTTGGTATGTAATGTATGATAGGGATATTGCAAAATACTGAAAGGAAGGTGAAAAACCCTTGCAGTAGTTTCTACTTGGAAAACAATATAGTTACTACAAATTATGGCAGGAATAATATTTTATAAACTGTAGGTCTTGATTTTCTTGATTGCAAATGTTACGTACCATATTAGGCACACAGCTTGAAAAATATGCAGCACAATGAATTGAAAAGCTTATTTCCCCAAAATATAACAGGAGTGAGGAACAGTTTTTCTATTATTACATTTAAATATTTTCAAAAAGGGTTATTTTCCACCCAGCAGTAGAATAATTGATATGTAATTACAAAAGAGGCTATACCAAAATTATACCTAGACCCTTTATATTCAGCACAATGGTCTTTATATAGAGTTTAGTGGGAAATCTATCATTTCCCTAGGGGTAATGGCCAGTTCTTTTACCACTGGAACAGCTTAAATGCCTGTGTTTCTACATTTCCAGTTTGCCATACTTGCTAAATCTTGAAAATGGGCAAAACATTAATTTCTATGACAAAGACTTACTGGACTGTATTCACTCTTAGTACTTGGGGTGACATTAAAAAAAAAAAAAAACCTCTCCAAGTGATTCTAATGTGCAAGCAGGGCATTCGTGATCAGTTGTCAAAATAAAACAGTCTGCTTAATATTGGTAATTGTGTCACTGTCAGTATCCCGGTTGTGTTACTGCAGTATGGTTTTACAAGAAGTTACCATTGGGGGAAACTAGGTAAAGGGTACAGGGAATGGAATCTCTAGTATTATTTTCATTTTTTAATGTTTATTTACTGATTTTGAGAGAGCACATATAAGCAGAGGAGGGGCAGAGAGAATGGAGAGAGAGAATCCCAAGGAGGCTCCGCGCTATCAACCCAGAGCGTGACTCAGAGCTTGATCCCAAGAACCGTGAGATCATGACCTGAGCCTAAATCAAGAGTTGGATGCTTAACCGACTGAGCCATCTAGGCGCCCCTCTCTGTATTATTTCTCACAACTGCTTGTGAACCTATGATTAAGTCAAAGTAAAAGGGCTAACTTAAGTTTTTAAAAGGCTACCAGCGGGGGCGTCTGGGTGGCTCGGTCGGTTGAACATCCAGACTTTGGCTCAGCTCAGGTCATGATCTCACAGTTCATGAGTTTGGGCTCTGCATCAGGCTCACTGCTGTCAGTGCAGAACCCACTTTGGATCCTCTGTCCCCCTCTCTCTCTGCCTTTCCCCTGCTTGTGCTCTCTCAAAAATAAATAAAATTTTAAAAATAATAATAAAATAAAAGGCTCCAGTGAACTCCATTCAACTCACCTGTGACTCTTAAAAATGCAGAAACTGGGCTCCAGCTAAGCAGAATATCTGTCATATTTTTAACAAGCTCTCCAGGTGATTTCACTGAGGTTGAGAACACACTGATTTAGCTCCTTACATGTTTAGATTTTGAGGAATACTGGGCCCCTGACCAGTCCTAGGTAAGGGGAATTAGACAGATTGGCGTTCAAAGTTCAGTATTCTCCTGCTATTCCTACCTCACTTGTCCAAAAAGTGGGGGGTTGTATATCAAAGTGTATTATGATCATACTAAACTAATATATAAAAAGTATACATAATGAGTTATCTATTCATTCCACAGAAGCACTTACTAGGTGCCAAATGCAACTCACTCGGGGCACTGCATTCGAGAAGGAGAGGGAGACTCACATTTGTAAACCAATGGCCAGCAGCATTGTCATGAGCTGTACGTGAATTTCTTAGTCCTTCTAACAACCCTGCATGTAGGTTCCTTCATTCTGCCCACTTTACAGAAAACACTGAAACCGAGAGACACTAAGTTGCCTATATGTATGCATCGCTAATAAGTTATGGTTCTAGCCTTAGAATTTTAGAATTCACAGTCTGAAATGGAAGGCTCCTTTTGTGGTAAAATATGCCTAACACTGACCATTTTGACCATTTTTAAGTACAGCGTTTTGTGGCATTAAGTACATTTACAGTGTTGTGCAACCATCAACACCATACATTTTTCAGAACTTTTTCGACTTCTCAGGCTGAAATTCTCTGCTCATCAAACAGTATCAGAGGCTCTGTGTTAGACCTACCAGAGGTTTATGTTAGGTAACCTCCTCCCTAAAAACGTCTCTAAAGGGAGAATTTCCGGTGGTAGGTGTAGAAAATTTAGGAGATGAGCCCCTTGCCAGCATTCCCCAAATCATGCCATGTAGACAGGCCTCTGTGTGTGAGGCCGGCCTTGATTTAGCTTCATTTTTATTAAATCTAAAAGAAGGAATTATCAGCACTGTTGCGTATTGATAAAAAATCCAGCTGTAGAACCAGGCTGCCCAGTCTGAAAGCCAAGGCGGCCACTTGTTAGCTGAGCAACACTGGGTAAATAATTTAACCTATTTGTGCTCCACTTACTTCTCATTTGTGAAATAGGCATTCTGATGGTGCCAAATGAAAATTTTATGTTGAGGATTCAATGATTAATGCATGCGAAACCCTCAGAATATTGCCTGGGACCACGGAAGTCTCACCGCCCATCCCACACACTCCCAGCCAAAAGTTAGTTATTATTTCCCCAGTTGTCATTTTATGTATTTAATTTCATGTGCATAATTTTTTCATATCTGTGTCACTGATTGTTAATTTTCTAGTTCTGTAGTAAACACAGTATCTGACAACCTAAATTTGTTCTTATTATAATTATTTGCCCCCCAAATTACAGTGATAATCCTCAAATGTAGGTATCAAGGAGTTTCACTTGAAAAGTTTTTCAGGCACCAAATGTAGTCTTCAGAAAAGAGTAGCATCGCCCCGTCTATCATATTTTAACACAAAAGAAATTGATTTCATGAAAACCGGTTTCTGTTTTTCTTCCACTTGATTAGAAAATACACTGCCGATGGCAAATCCATGAGCAATCTAAATATATAATTAATTAGAGGAACAAATTGAAATTGACCAAATCTGCTCAGATCTCTCACAGCTTTGAAACAAGGACTCTTAGACTCTTCGAATGGTCAAAACAATTACTTAGGCGTGCATTTAAATGCAAGTCAGCAGGCAGTGGAGATACAAAAGAGAAAACAGGTTCCCATGATATTAGAAATGCTAACCCTCCTCCTTAAAGCAAGCTAAAGTCTCTTCCTCTTGTCAGTAGCTGTCTTCTAGGACAAATAGTTCGGTATTTTATAAAAGGAAAGAAAAACTTATCAAAAACATTTCCATGCAATGTATCTCTTTTGAAAAATTACTCCTTGAGTTTGAGTAAAAGAATTCTTCAGAAGTCGAACTGTTAAGATGATTCATCTGCACGAAAGAAAAATACTATTCATAAGCATTTTGAAGATATGTCATTGAAAGGCAAAGATGATTTTTAAAAAGAAGGCTCAAATGGCCAAAAAATAGGAGAGAGAAATCTATAATTAACGTCTGAGATTATTTAAGTTTGGAAGGTAGTATCCATTTGTTATTTTTTTATAGCATAATATAGTGGTAAACAAAACAAAGGAAGAGCTTTGTCTAGTTTTCCCACTGTCTAGGAAATTGAAGCATATATGACAGTTAGTAACCGATATGAATTTTGCTTTGATGGTAATTGCGAAACCGTGAGCAGGGGTTTCACTTTCAGATAAAGACGGACAATGAAGGTCAATGTCGACCTGCCTTTTTGGGTATTCAGTGCCAGCACAATTTAATTGAGATCAGGTAATTGCTCAGAAGGCTACACTGAACGCGTTACCATCCTTCAGTGTCACTCCTGCATGCCTAGTTATCCTGATGTTGTTTGTCAAAAACTGTCACAAGGGAGTGCATCTCACTGAGAAAAATAACCTGTATGTCATTGCTCAGCCTCCAGACCAAACCCCAAAGTGACGAGAAAAAGATTTTTTAAAAAACAAAAGCCTCTCTTCTCTGTACTGATTTAATTGGTCCATCATGGTAATGTAAGAGAACGTTTTAATCAAATAAGTTATTTCGGAGAGGTCACTGATCTTTGTTGAGCTTTGCGCTTTTGTATGGTGGTTTCAGATGGCCCTCTTACCCTCTCTTGGCATTGAAGAATATTCTATTAGTTTTGAATATCGCTTGCACAATATTATGAATTATGAACATAAAAGATGTAAATATTGTTTTAAGGACTATAGTACTGTGTGTTTTATTTTTATTTTACAAATCCATCTTTTCTGTGATTTTTCTCGTTGAAATAGAGAGAAGCAGGAAATTGAAAATTAATTGGAGTAAGATTCGTATTTTTCGAAATAAAAGAAGACTGAGCTCAGAAAAGTCTAATGTCATCAAAATAAAAAGTCATAAAAACAGTGATCTATATATATAAGAAATTCATGTGATTTGTAATAATTATAACATTAAATGTTGCTTGAATCGACACTGTTAAATTTTAATTGCCACTGTTAAAAAACAAAATTTAACCGAGTAAATTTGAGGATGTAATTGGCTTTATTAAACCATTCATGAATCAGGCAGAATCCATCCAGCAGGTAGAGGGAAAGGTTTTATAGGAAGGAGGGTGGGGCAAGGAAGTTATTAGCAAAAGAAAAGGTTTCTTCCAGGCAAGGTCACATGTCTTTGGGGGGGGGGTGTGTGGAAGAGCAGGGGGTTTATCATGCAGATTACCTTATCTTCCTTTGGGGGGGATGGAGAGAGCTCGTGGAACAGATTCATTAATGGGAAAATTCTTAACTGACCTGTTAAGACATTTCTGGGGGAGATTGAAACTGTAACTATATTAAGTATGAGACCCAGGTTTGGGGGTTTGGCCTAAGTGACACCATTTTGGTTTCTTTTAGCACCACCTATGATCACTGACTTCTCTCTATTGATTTGAGAATTAAAAGGACCGTAATGAGTTTCTAGTCTATTCAGCCTAGACTGTGAACTAAACAAAAAATTAATGTGTGCCACGTTTATAATCTGTCTCAGTACCTGGTATCAAGATAATCCCTGACTTCGTAAAATGAAAGCAGTGACAAAGAAGCCACCAATTTCATTTCTTCAGAATTCTGCATACTATGAGCTTTACACAAACATTAGAATGGAAATGGAGAAATAGTTAAAATGATAAGTTTACTACCATATATATTAATCCTCAATGGAAATACATAAATTTCTCTAAGTTTGTATTTAAATTCCAGTCAGTTAACATACTGTGTAATAAAGTTTCAGTTGTACAATTTGGCAGTTCACCATTTCCATCCAACACCCGGTGCTCATCACATGTGCCCTCCTGAATGAATCCCCATCACCCATTTAACCCATAACCCTACCCACCTCTCCTCTTGTAATCAGTTTGGAAATACAGAAGTTTCTTAATATGTGTCCTTAATGAATACATGATAAAAGGGAATGAAAAACTTAAATTAGTCCTACTATTAGCAGTGAGTCCTGTTTCCTGGCCTCACCTCTTGAGTTTGGCCAAGAAAGAATTTAGAGCCAGACTCTTAAGCAGGTAACCATTTAATCGTGGTCAAAGCAGAAGTACAAGTTCAAGGTCAAACAGTGGGCAAGCTATGACAGGGGTCAGGGTTGCCTTGTTTTTTATACTTGCATGGCTTTTGGGTTATGGCTAGGGTAGTCTCTAACTGAGGTCTTCCCCTGCTGGTCAGGAGGGGAGTTTTTGGCCTTACACTTGTCGGAACTGTCACGGAAGCCATCCCCCACGAAAAGCCAGGGTTCATTGTCTTGCCACTTCCAAGAATGAAGAGATGGGCACGAAATGAGCCACAGGCAAATGTTTATGAGAGTTTAAGACCAGAAAAGGAGAATAGAATAGTATGAAAGCTCTCTTTACAGAGAGAGGGCATACCCACGACAATATGCAAGGGTCCTTGTTTTATAAGGTTCTGGTTAGCCCTCCCCACCCCACTGTTCCCTCTCAGTTGCCATCCTTATTGGCCTGATAGCTCTGGGTGCTGGTTGGTCCATTCCTGATTGCCTTATTTCCATTGTATGAAGGGTAACCTAAGTATGGTCACCTGAGGGACCTGAGGGGGAGTAGGTGGGTCTATTAACATTCTTAAGAGGAATCTTATGCCTGAGGGGGCTTGCTGTGGTCAGATACCCCCAGCATTGTTCCAAAATGGGTGTTTTTTCCCCACCCAAGTACCTCAGGTCCTAATCTTTCCCTCTCTGCCAACTGAATCCTATTTTCTCCTATCATCCCAGGGGGTGGGGGTAAGCAAAAACACAATGTAAATGTGTTACAGTGAATCTATAGGTTACTTGAGAGCAACAGGTCTAGGGAAAGGCATCTGTGCATGTGCATGGGGGAGGGGTGGGGAAACCCGTTCTATTTTCATTCTAGAGGCGATGTGTGGTTTCAACAGTCTGATAGTCCCCATTCCGTGCTCCTATAGAGGTAACTTCTCTCTCTTTCATTACAATTAACATGATTGGATTATGTAAATTATAGTTATAAAATAGAGGCCCTCAATGCATGTTATGAATGGAGTACAAAACAAATTAACATTTAACCTGTGGTAGTATCAAACAAACTCCTTGCCTGATTTTTTTCACATTTGAAGAATTAGGGATTTTCACTGATACTCCCAAAGTTTGGAGAGCAACTTGTGCCTGCATGGAATGTGCCATAGACCTAAAGCACCAAGGTGACTTCTAAAAGTTCTTCAAGTGTTGCTTGCATTTTTTTATTTGGTGAAAGATAAGACATGGAGGTAGCTAGGAGAGAGAAGTGGATATGCAGAGCCTAGCTTTATCTTGACCTCGGAGTAACAGGCACCCAAGTGGTTGTAAGGAAGAAGGGCCCCCACTGGCTATGGTCTGCCTTGTTTTTCCTAGGAAAGAGAATTTCCAGCTTGCGGTAAGCTGGAAACTATACAATTCAGTGATGCTGATGACATGCCACTTTTCTGAACTTAATAGGAATTGTCGATATTAAGAGTCCTTTGATTCCATCTCTCTACCGGAAAAGCAATCAATAAGGTGGAGGGTTTCCCAATCTTCAGCATGAGCTTCAGCTGGAGGACCCAAAGCAGGAGAGGGGTTACAAGCCCAGACCCACATTTTGGGTTTCTGGTGTCGTCTTTAATAATTTTGACTAGATTTTTTTTAATGCATTTGCTTTGTCCAAGTCACATGGGTGTTTCATAGGAAAACAAAAACACAACTGTGCGTTGGCAGATAGGCCCCTGCTCCGGCCTGGACCTGATGGTCAGAGCACAAATTTAGGTCTGTCACCATGTGGGAGTCCCGTTTTATGGTCGTTTTGCCATCAATATGTGGATTTGCTTTCCCTGGCCAGCAGCTCAAGCCTTCAGACAGAGCTCACTAGCTTACTGGAGAATGAGACACTGAAGTAGGACCTGAGCTCAAGGCAGGCATCAATTGGAAACTAATGAAAATTACTCTTAAAATAAATGAGGCCTCCACTCATTCAAGTGAAAGCCAAGAGAAAAAAAAAATCATCCTTGGTGTTTCCTTTGTTTCATGTGATGGGTTCTGTGCTACATTCATTATATTCTTTGTTCTTAAGTGGGATAAAACAGGCAAATTTAATTTAATTTAAAGGAGAGTTTTCTCCCTTAGCTTCATAGTGGTTTTCCTTTTTTAACAGTATAGCATCGCTTTCAGTTGCTTTTCAGTGTGAAGTTACTAGCAGTGGTTCTATGCTTTTTTTATCAGTAGCTCCTTAATTGTCATTCCCAGTTATTTACATGTGAATATAGAGGCTGTATTCTCCCAGCTGCTAGACCACTAGGGCATTGCCACTGCTATAATTTATAACATGACTAATTAAAATGAATTTGCTTGTAACAATATTCCATGTGCTATTTGTGGGGAAGAAGTTATTAAAATATTCAGTACTGCAACAGTAAACTTGAATGGAGAGTAATAATAATCATACATTTTTAATTACGTGTTTAATACCCATTTGGCTAATATAGAAGTATTCTGAAAATTGCTTGGGCTCAGCATAATGGGGGTTTTTTTGTGCTTAGTAGTATCCAAAGGCATCCTTCTGAATGGACTTAGCATATGCACAGTCATTGAGACCCAGCCATTTAATAACAGACACACACAGTGTGTTCCTGTGATACTTCATACAGGAGCAGTGAAGATCAGTACGACTTTATTTCGCTTATTGCAGACATATTCATATATGATATTTAAGAAACCACATTTGGAACCCATTAAACGTTGCGTTTTGTGTGTTATGCCTCAAATGTTCCTTTTTCACTTTCCTTTCCATTTTGCCATTTATTTCTTGAGCTAGAATGTCCTTTTTGAAAAAATGAATGCAAGCTCTGAAAGATTCCCATTTTTCCACCAACTTCTTTTGAAAAATTTCAGACCTACAAAAATTGCAAGACTAGTACAATGAATATCCGTATGCCCTTCACCCAGAATCAGTTGCTAACGTTTGCACTCTCTCTTTCTCTCTCTGTCTCTCTCTCCCGCTCTCATAATATAATATAATATAATTAATATAATATAATATAAATGCCTCTGAATATTATATATATAATTTATACATACATAATTTTTACTAACACGTTTGAGAGTTCTTTGCAGATGTCTGATACTTTACCACATATCTACTAATACATGGCCAGAATGTTACAGTCTTCCCATTCAGGAAATTTCTGCTACTGTTATCCAATATACATACCATATTCACATTTCACCAAGAGTTCCAATAACATCCTTTTTGTTGTTCCTCACTGCTCCCCCTCCAGGATTTAATCAAGAACCATGCAAGACATTCAGAGGGCATGTGCATTTGCCCTTCTTAAATTTAAAAACAGTTCCCAGCCTTCGTTGATATTTATATCCTTAATGTTCTTGAACAATTGGTTCCCATTTTAAATAGCTTCTGATGTTTGGTTTTTAACCTAACCTCACGAAGTGGTATAAATTCACACACACCTAATCATGAGTAAGGAATTGTTGCGGTTAAGGATTGGCATTAGCAAGCTCCATGGTCAGGCTTTTTGCTCTTTTGGTCATAATGCCATAAGACAGTTCCCCTACTCATTTGGTAGATGTTTCACTCCCTATGTGGCAAGCTATTCTCTTAGCTCTTAATAACGCTGTTAATTAACGTATTGTAGTTTGAAGAGAAGTATGAAATGTTTTTAGTATTCCAAAGGAAATTATGATCTAAATGGTGAGAGGAAATGGAAACGTGGTGGAAATCAATATAACAATTGAATAAAGTTTAAAGTAAAGAGGCAGCATATGTTACAAGACAGTTTAGCATTAATTGCTAACTAAATGGTATAGGAAATAAGTCATTATCTGAAATTCATATAATTATTGACTTTTATAAGGATAATGTACTATCACTTGTCCAAAATGGACAGGACTTAATGTTGACTCTAGGAATAAGCATTTATATAAGTGTATGTGTGATTTCAAGGACAATAAGGTAATGATGGTTAATAAGGATGTATATTTTTCATTGGTCACAACTATGCCCATCAACTTTTGGTGTCTAATCTTTTAAAATATTGTGCAACATTAAAATAATTAAAGGAATTGAAGCAGATAAGACCGCTTATGAAATATGTCTTTGCATGGTGCTTCAACTTGAAATCGTTCATTACAAATGTGACACATCTCTCTGCTAAGTTTATTCTGTTTAATAGTTCTCAATTTTAAAATCCTGCATTATATTTATCAAGCCTTCCAAGCCTTTATTCACCATGTTAAAAAATTAAATTTTTCCACTTCATGACCCCAGCCAAATAGTATACGGTGTTTAACTGTAACTCTTTACAAATTATACTTTTTTCTTTATATTATTATGACAAGTTTTATAATATATCTTCTTTTAGAATTCAGTAATCTAGGAATGAAAAACTACTTTAGATTCGGTGATTGTCACTTCATGAATCTTCTGTTTAATAAGCTTTTTCAAATGCATTTTAAGCTGAAAGAAAGTTGCTGTATATACTTTTCAAACAAAAGGCAATATACAGTGAGTCCTGTTCTCTTTGCAGTGTTCAGTGCACAGCTCAGGACTACAGTGTTAGCCCAGCCCCCTCCCCTTTTTAGCTACCTGGTTACTATTGAGTAATAAATTGCAGACTTCACATTGGTGACCACTGAGATGCATAACCTGTGTGCAAGGCCCACCAGGCCATTGTGCATGCCTACTACTTTACTAGAGACTAACAACAGAAATGGTGATTTTTATTTATGTTTTTATTTATATTTCTTTTGAGAGAGAGAGAGAGAGAAAGGACAAGCAGGGGAGGGGCAGAGAGAGAGGGAGAGAGAGAGAATCCCAAGCAGGCTTCTCACTGTCAGCCCAGAGCTAGAAGCAGGGCTCAAACTCATGAATCTGTGAGATCATGACCTGAGGCAAAACCAAGAGTCAGATGCTGAACCGAATGAGTCACCTAGGTGCCCCAAAATGGTGATTTTTAAATCAACTATATATAGAATATAAAATGTGGTCTGTCTTCCTGTGTCTACTTTTGCTTAGTGATTGTATTTTCCTAGTGACAAACGTTAATTTTATGTTTTCTCCTGGACTCAAGGGAAAAGTTATATTGTATTTCATTCTCTCTTCTTTTTATACTTTATAGAGTCTATACTTTTTATTTGTGTTCTTTAACCAGAGCTTGTGTAGAGCAGTCACTGTGTTGAAGGCACTGCTTTAAGTGCTTTGTAAACTCTAGTTAATCTAAAGGACAACATGAGCAAGATCTCAGACACATGTCTGTTGTGAATTCAGTAGTTAGCTTGCATTTTAGCAGAAGATGTTTCTGTTTTATAGCCCACTTCACAGGACCATGGCTGCTCAGACCCTCACCATCTATTATGGTATGGTGTCCAATATGGCCTCCAGCTGATCTATCTGCCCGCTCAGTGAAGAGAAACCCACTGTACTTTAGCAGCCGCTCACCATTCCATTTCCTACAGTCACTAATCTGCTTTCTGTCTCTATGACTTTGCCAATTCTGGACATTTAATTTAAATGGAATCATAATATATTTGGCCTTTTGTGTTTGCCTTCATTCATTCAAGATAATATTTTCACAATTCATCCATCCATGTGGTCATATGTATCAGTACTTTATTCCTTTTTATCACTGAATAATATTCCACTGTATGGCTATCACACATTTTCTTTAATTGATAGACACTCAGATTTTGTTCTTCTTTTTTTTTTCTACTATGAATAATGCTGCTATGAACATTCATGTACACCTTTTGCTGTGGATACTTGTTTTTTATTTTCTTGGTTATATACTGTGAGTGGAATTGCTTGGTCATAGTTTTGTGGAACTATAGGACTATTTTTCAGAGTGGTTATATATTTTACTTTCCCAATAAATGAACTTTTATATTTCAGCTGACTGATAAAATTTAAAAACACAAAAGCACATAAAGAGATTTTCACTCCAAGTTACAACTGAAATGTTTGGCTATATTTTAAAGGGGTTATCTAGTATTTAACAATAAAACTTAACATGCCTTTTTGTAGAACTGAGATTATTATGCTGCATGGCAACACCACAATCATTGGTGAAGGACAATTTGAAGGATTCCAGAAATAAAAATGATGGAAGCCTTTGGCCATTCAGTCTTCCAGAGCCAAGTATGAAACTAAATAGTGCACTTCGGTCCAATACTGAGGTTGCAACTGAAATTTGGTACATCTCCCTTTTTTCCTGCCTTCCTCCATTCACGTATCAAAATAAAACAAACAAAATACTTCCTTCTATTTTGTTTTTCAGTGTAAGGAACAAATGGTATAATTAAAAAACTAAAATACATACCAGGTAAAGAAACCTGATATGAGACACATTTTGTCAAATACAAAAGTATACAGTAGATTACAATTATTGAATGCTCACTGAATGCTGGACACCATTGTAAGTCCTTTACCTAATTAACATACACCTGTGACATGCATGCTGTTGTTCTGCACATAGTGCAGATGAGGAAGCAGAGGCACCTAAGTGTTAATGAGTTAATAAGTGACAGAGCTAAAAATCAAAAAGTCAAGAAACAACAAATGTTGGTAAGGATGTGGAGAAAGAGGAAGGCATGTGTACTGTTGGAGGGAATGCAAATGGTGTCGACACAGTATGGAGGTTCCTAAAAGTATTAAAACTAGAACTACCCCATGATCCAGTAATCACACCACTGAGTTTTTACCCAAGGAATATGAAAACACTAATTTGAAGGGGTACATGCACCCCTATATTTATCGCTGCATTATTTATAATAGCCAAACTATGGAAGCAGCCTGAGTGTCCATTGATAAATGAATGGATAAAGAAGATGCAGCGCGCGCACACACACACACACACACACACACACACACACACACACAGTGAAATATTACTCAGTCATAAAAATGAATGAAATCTTGCCATTTGCAATGACATGGATGGAGCTAAAGAGTATCATGCAAAGCAAAATAAGTCAGAGAAAGACAAATACTATATGATTTCACTCCCATGTGGAAATTAAGAAACAAAGCAAATTATTAAAAGAAAAGAAACACTCTTAACTATAGAGAACAAACTGATGATTACGAGAAGGGAGGTGGGTGAGTGGATCTCTGAAATTGGTGGAAGGGATTAAGAGTACACTTATCTTGATGAGCACTGAGTAATATATGAAGCTGTTGAGTCACTGTATTTTACACCTAAAACTAATATAACACTGTATGTTAACTACATTGGAATTGAAATAAAAAAAATAAGCGACAGAGCTTGCATTCAAATCTAGGCAGGCTGGCCTCAGAGTCTGTACTTTACTACTCTGTCCTGTCAAATGGTGTCTGTTACCACCATTATCTTACCAGGAACTTTAAATGCATTTATGTAACAAATTGTAGCTTCACACACTATAACATTTTATATGCAAAATGAACTAAATGCCTCTAATATCTAACTTCCTGATCAGATTTGTAGATCTGCTTTGGGTGTCTAAAGGGCATTTTGATCCACTAACAAACGATTGGTTTGTATCTTGTTTTGTGGGAAAGTAGCATTCAGTGAGAATTCCACAGGATGGAATCAGGATTGAGTGCCTTATGGAAGTGATAATTCCATTTCAACTTGTACAGTTTAAGCAAGTAATTGTTTGCTGAGAATGTTATTCAGGCTGTTACTACATAAGGCTGCCATGTCTTTTCCCTGAAAAAAAAAATGATGGCCTTGTGGTTTCTAAGGTTTTATGCTTCCATGAGTGTCACCTCCAAGATTGAAATATTTGAAGCAAGAGAGTATGTGAGTTTTCAGAGATAAAATTGTATTAAAAATATATATATGTGCTCACCTTCGATGGATGTGGGTGGGGATGACTGTGTATCATAGATGATAGTTTACTGTCCTTCCAACGGTGCCCCATGTTTTTCAAAGTAAAATGCTGCTGTATCATTTCAGATTAAAAAGGTTGCACTGAATGATGTGTTCTTAAATTACAGGGAGGAAAAAGTAATTCTTCATGTTTGTAGAACTAAACCCTTCATTGACAACATATCTGCACATGAAATCAGTCAAGGCTTTGCAACAGATAAGATATTTGGTAGGGCTTCTCTGTTGTTTGAATTCCCATTACAGGAAGGAATGTGTAAGAAAAATAAAACAAATGTCCCTTTTCACACACGCTCTTCAAGAGTTTGGGTTCGTATTTGGAAAATCATAAGAAACAGTAATGGCTTAAATAAATAGTAGAGAGCAAACCACTTTAACCTGTGCTATTTATCTATTTTCTTCTACCATCAATTCTAACTCTATTTTAACAGAAAAATGCAGCATACTACTTCTGACTCAGAGCATGTGGAAGTACTATTTTGCACTGTCCTTGAAAGGAAATTTCAACCCTGCCTTTGAAAATGTAAAATTAATTCATTGTCAATTTTATTATACAATTATGATGAGGTAGTTACAGTGTGACAATCTGATGAGACAGTATCTGTTCATTTAGAAAGGGGATACATATTCATATTATACATTAATGATTGTATCGCCATTACAAACCACTTATGATTTTCTTTGTGTTTCTCTATGCGCCAGACTTTCCTTCTTCTCACCTTTTTATTTGAGGTTTTGAGGTTTATGGTGAGAGTCAATGTTAAGGAATGCCCTTCACTTCATTACTGTGCTTTATGCTAAATTCAAATAGTATTGGTTTATGTGTTTTATTTTAGGTTTAGATTTCAAATGTTTTTTGTACAAGACAATGAGTAGAAGTTAATTTCTACTGTTCACTGGAGCGAAGGGTGGAAAGAAAGGGGTTGGCAGTAACAACAAGTGCTAATTAGTTTCCTCTCCTCTTGCTTTTGCCCCTGGTAAGTACGCACCTTCCACTTCCATTTCCAGCACTGTCACAGAGAGAAAGCAGTGCGCTTTTCTCCATTTGTTGGGAATCCCTGTGGGTCATTGTTATTATCATCTCCTCATCAATTCCTTTAAAGGATCCTGCAGTAAAGACATAATCTCAGAGAAGCTTTACCTCCTTGCTACCTATTTAATGGCATTTCTAGTTTTTAAAAAAAATTGAGTGGAAAAGAGCATTAATAATATTCCAAAGGGAAAACTTTTCTTTTCCAGCTCAGAATGTAGGAATTTGAAGTAATCATAGTGGAAAGAAATACTAGTAAATATACAATTAACTCTTAACCTACAAGTTCACTGAAATTGTAGTGAAACATTCCAAGGCTACTCAAGGTGATGGGTTTCATCCCAAATGTTTGTCCCTCAGGAATTGTTTCCTTTCTGAGTTGGTTGTCTACATGCGACCAGAGGTGGTGCTGTAGATAAAGACTCTTCAACCTTTTTGGCACCACTTTCTCCTGGTTTCCAGCAGTACCATGGACTTTCATTACTTATTCAAGAACTGGGTGTGCTAAACTACCGCTGCTTCTCTCTGTCTGCACCCACATATTTCTGTAGCTCAGAAATTTGCCTTTGAGTTTATGTAGTGAGGATCTTTTATCTGTCACTGTGTGGTAGCTTTAGCCTAATTGCATTTAGATTTAGAGATTAAAGCTTATAACTTAATTATAAAACCAAGTACATAAGAAAGATTTTAATTTAAATTTAATATTTCGATTCAGCACAGCTCGGCTTATATGTGTTCCTGTTAAATTGTCTCTCATTGAATTCATCCTTGTCATTACCTTGGACATCAGTTCTTTTTCAGAGTTGCAGCCTGTAGCAACGTAACAATGCAGACCTGACTTTTGTCAGAGCTAATCTTCATAAAGTTACACGCTACTGATGACACAGACGCCTTTGCAGTTCATCTGGGTGCACATGTACATGTTTTCCTATACTAGGGCCTGGACAAATAACGTAATTAAAAATATACCTCCAGGGCCTGAGCTAAAGTGATAGAGTAGATGAGGTATAAGAGAATACAGTTGTGGTCTCCTAACTTTATACCCCACGAACACACAATATTGTAAACACATAGAGAACACAATATACACACATATACATATATGTTACTTTTAACAGTCTAGTAATAGCAGTGTTCATATATGAGAAGCCACTATTTATGGGAGTCCTTTGGTAGTACCTTCCTTCCTTTCATCCCTTCTGTTTCCTTCTCTCCCTCCATTCCTGCTTCTTTGCCTCTCCCTCTCTCCATTCTTCCCTTTCTTTCTGTAAATAAAACAGAAGAATGGTTTAGTTAGGTAAATAATTGCTAAACTGTCCTTTTTAGGAAAAATGGACATGATAAAGAAAATGGAATCTAAGAAAGAACTATACTCACAGGCTACTGGGAACTGGTGTATGCATATAAAATAACTTTTCATTATCAATGGAAATTTCCATTTGTCATGTTCACAACATCGGAAGCAAGAACATATACAGTGTCTCAAAGAACAGTTTAGTGGGCTTGGTGAACTTTGTATATAGTTAGACAAAGAAGTGATAAATACATACTGTGACATAAGTATATCACATCAACATGTTGCACAACTTAAACTCACACAATGTGATGTCAGTTATATCTCAATAAAGCTGGAAAAAAAGAAGCAATTGGCAGTGAAACACTTGAATAAGTCTCTTTCATAAATAGCGTTAAACAATAATAAACAGTTAAAACTACACGTGAGCATCATGCTAAGGTATCAACTGCTTGTTTGTCTCCTAGGTACAACTTTAATTTATAAGGTTTTGGGGAATGTAATTCTTTGTATGTAAAAATTTCCCACTATTCAAAGAATCATTGATCATAAATTTCGATGTCAGTAATTTTGAGCTAGAAATGCACTCCTACAGAAATAATGTAGTTCAGCCTTTCCCACCAAATACTAGTGAGACATCTGATTTGGGAAGACATGGAGGCCATGTCAACAACCTGACTTCACACTTTGATGTGTTTATAAATTGGATCTTCAGTACCATTTTCCTTTGAAATAACACGTGTCTATTATTTTACGATGTTTGAAAATCAATATTGTAATTCATGATTAAATTTCTAGCTGAAGCATACTTTTGTTTTTTGCATGACAACAATGTACCTTTGAAATGAAAATAATAGCCAGTCACAAAAAGACAAATACTCCATGATTCTACTCCTACGAGATATCTCTAGTCAACTTCACACAATCACAGAAAGGAATGGACCCCCAATGTGACTGCATTTAGAGATAGGACCTTTAAGGAGGTCAAGTGGAATAAGGTGATAAGGGTGGAGCCCTCATCTTAGAGAAATGGTATCCTTAAAGAAGAGGAAGAGACACCAGAGACCTCTCTTGATGCACACACACAGAGGAAAGGCTATGTGAAGATGCAGAGACAAGGTAGGAAGCCAGGAAGAGGCTCCTCACCAGAAACCGACCCTGACAGCACCTTAATATTGGACTTCCAGTGCCTAGAACTGTAAGAAAATAAATTTCTGTGGTTTAAAGAGTGGAATGCTAGTTGCCAGCGACAGGAGAGAGGGGTGAGTGGGGAGTCAGTAATCAAAGGGCATAAAGGTTCATTTATGCAAGATGAGTAAGCTCTGGAGACCTGCTGTACAACATTGAACCTGTAGTCAACAATACTTTATTATATACTTGAGAATTTAACAGGATAGATTTCAAATGAAGCGTTCTTACCACAGTAAAGTAAAAAAAATTTTTAAAGAAATGAATGAACTAGAAAAAGAGAAAATAATAGAAAGAGTGCCATAAAAAAGGTAATTGAAACCTAAACAAAATCACGGAGTAGGATTTTTATTCCATGTCTTGGGCGTGATGCTTAAGGAAAGCAGATCTAATTGGAGAAAGATAGGAGGCAGATGAAGTCTTTGGTGAGAACTGTAACGAGAAAATTAGGGCATTTTCAAGGGCTTTGAGCTTGAGAGTCATTACATCCCAATTCACTTTCCATTCCTTAGCTGTTCCTTTCATTATTCCTACATTTATTCATCATGGGGGTTGTTTGGGAACTTATAAGTCAGTTAAAGAACTGGGGGAGAGAAGTCTGTGATGATTAGACAAGCAAAGAGGGAAAGGAAGAAGTTGGGAGAATGGTGTGTTTTTGTGTGCTGAAGTGCATAAGATGGAAATTGTTACCTGTAAGAAGCAACAAGGAAACAAGACAGGTCATATGCCATTGCTCATCCTTTTTCTGATGCAACTTATCAGGTATTCATTCACTTACTGAATATTTAATGAACAGGTTTATATGAACACAGTGTCCTAGGCGAAAGGCATTCATGATGAACAAGACCTGCCTATAGCTTTCAGTCTATTGGGATAACAGGCATAGAACAAAGAAGCAAATACCATTAAGTGCTAAAAAGAAGTAGAGCGTAAAATGAGAACGTTTGATAAGGGAACCTATTATCATCTCAGTGCTGAGAAAAGACTTCTCTGAGGACATCATGTTTAAGTTGAGACCTGAATGATGTGTAGGATTTAATTTATGTGTTGAGGGAAGGGAACAGTGTTCCCAAAAGAGGGAATAGCAAGTAATAAGAAGAGGAGAGGACATTGTACATGATATATATATATATATAAACTAAGAGCCACTTTTCTTTTTAATCTTCCCTGACTAATGGGATGAAATCACCATCCTCCCAGTTACAAAGCCAGTAATTTTGGACCCTACCGTTTCTGCATCCCTTTACCCCCCTTTACCCTTATTCTAGTCACCATATCCATTTAACAACAGTTCTTTCTCTTTGTATCTCCACATCTCTCTCAGTCCTTGTGCTGCACTTCATCCTTAACTTAATTCAGTACCTGGTTGCTTACCGTTCAACCCATCACCTTCTCACTTTCAGCAGAATTGACTTTCAGTGTTATTTGCTTATGACACTGTCAACACAAACCTATTTAATAACATAACCCTGCCTACAGAATAAAGAGCCTCATCTTTATATGCTCTCTCCATTGTAATCCAGATACTTCCTCATCTTCTGCCATTGGCTTCACACTCTGGTCACAAGCACCTCCTCGATATTTCCTGCCCATTAGCAGTCACAGGTCTGTCCAGATCCTTTGCTTCTTGGTCAACATAGTCAGAATCCATCTGGCCTTCCTCATAATCCTATGATTTTTACCTGCTCCTCCCACTTTTCAGCATTTCTGTTCTCTGCCTGACATTGTAATGTGTCCTTTAGTGGCTCTCCAACTAGATTTTAATTTTTTAAAATGTATTTAATTATTTTGAGAGAGAGAGGGAGGGAGTGAGAGAGAAATACCCAAACAGGCTCTGCACTGTCAGCACAGAGCCTGATGCAGGGCTCGAACTCACAACCATGAGATCTTGACCTGAGGTGAAATTAAGAAGAGTCAGACGCTTAACCGCCTGCGTCCCCAATGAGATTTTAAATTCCGCAAGGTCAAGGGATTTGTCTTAATCATTTTTATATTCCTTCTCTGCCTTGTTTTTATAAATTTCCAAAGTTGGAGACAAAAGTTTACATTCCAGACTTTTAGCAACTTCCTGCAACTGAGAAAAGGGGGCTGAGGAAGAGGAGATAGTTAAAGGGTACTTGGGAAAAGTAATTTAGACTATTTTATGGTTTATATTCTTTTCTTGATCAGCTGGGAGCATTCTCAGCATTTTGGCTATGAATAATGTTCTAAGAAAAGTCATCAAATAAAGAGACTCGAACTTTGTATGAGATCAAACACCCACATTTTAAAAAATGAACATTTTTAGCAGCCACATTTAAGCTCTTTGATTGCTGGATATCTGGTGTTAGAGCAAATGTCTTTAAATGATTGCTTTTAAAGACTTGCATTAGAAAAACTGAACATTTACGATTTCAGACACGAAATTATTGAATATAATTCATTAATTTAACAAATACTGATTAATCACTCACTGGGGATCAGGTATAATGAAACCCAAAATTTGCTCCCGGCTTTGGTCTTGCTTGTTTTACTCCATTACTAATTGAGTCTTAGGACTCACAGCAGGCCTATAAATTGCCTGACCTCTGCTGTTGGCCCCTTCCTAACCCTGACACTAATAACACAGGTGAATCCAAGGAGGGAGAACTACCGAGTTTTCACCTGTCATATTCAAGCTCTTATTTTTTCCGGAACTAATGCTTTGTACAAATCAAAAGACATGCAGGCAGAATAACAAATGAAAATCCTTTTGGGCTTTTCAGCCAACAATAAAATATTTCTATAAAAATGGAAGTGTACAAGATGGTGGCCATCTGTTGTTTCAAAACAACAGAACTATATTTAAACCTAATTACTGTGTAAGGTCTGTGCCTTGAAAACAAGGGCAAAATTGTTTATGTTTATCTAAATGAGGGAAGCTTTTGTGTTCTACTATGTTTTCATTTATCTAGGCTGGAATGAGATTGGATAACTTTTACTGACTGAATGTAGTTACTCGTATTAACAGACAAGATTGGTTGAGAAAACTGCCCTTTAATTTTATTATTCATGAACTACATGGATGTCAAACTGGACAATACTGATCTTTTCCCCTTTATTTTGAGTGACTTGAAATCCTGACATATCAGCATAGTAAATTCATAAGAATTCAGTGATAATGGAAATCACTAGCAGAGTCTGAACTTTCTCTCATTTTCCCCCCAAAGGTTTGAAACATATAAATCATGATAGAAATAGCAATTAGAATAATTGCAAAAAATTTTCATTGAGGGGCGTCTGGGTGGCTCAGTCGTTAAGTTTCTGACTCTTGGTCATGATCTCAAGGTTTGCAAGTTCGAGCCTTGCATTGGGCTCTGTGCTGACAGCATGGAGACTGCATGGGATACTCTCTCTCTCTCTCTCTCTCTCTCTCTCTCTCTCTCTCTCTGCCTCACTCCTGCCTCTCTCTCAAAAATAAACAAATAAAAATTAAAGAAAAAATTTTTAAAGTTTTCATTGAAGCATATACCTATGCACGTTAGGTTTTAACTAAAAAGTATTCTTTCAGATATTCAATAAAATTGATACCATTAAATTACATTATTAACATTAATCTTTTTTACTTTAAAAATGACTTCAATGAAAATCCTATACATTATTTTAATTTTTGGCACATTTTCAGTGTTAACTAGAGGAATTACATAAGGTAATCTTGTAAAAGGTTTTCATTTATACTGTTACGCTTTATGTGAATGAAATATATGTGAGGTATATATTTTTGAATAAGATATTAGTATCACTATTGCAAATTTTTTTTACAGAGGCTAATAAGCTATGTCCAGCAAGCACACGTTGCTCAGATATATATTTTGCTTACTTTGCACTGTAGTTGGAAAATACACAAACATGGAAGTTAGTCACCAGTATTTTGTCAATGTAAAAATCTGATTTTTGGCTTCCTTTTTAAAGTATGAGAAGCAAACATTGCACATCCAGACCATGATGTAGATCACAATCTCAGAATACCTGAAATAGGGAGTGTCAGGGGAAAAATTGTATTGTTCTTTTAAGACGACTGTGCTCTCTGTGGTCATGATTTAAAAATGTAACACAGAGGTGCCTTCGTGGCTCAGTCACTTAAGTGTTCGACTTCGGCTCAGGTCATGATCTCTCAGTTCATGAGTTCAAGCCCCGTGTCGGGCTCTGTGCTGACAGTTCGGAGCCTGGAGCCTGCTTCAGATTCTCTGTCTCCCTCTCTCTCTGCTCCTCCCCCATTCGTGCTCGCTCTCTCGCTCTCTCTCTCTCTCTCTCTCTCTCTCTCTCAGAAATGAATAAATTTTAAAATAAATCCTTTTAAAAAAATTAAAATGTAAAATATTCATGGCACCTGGGTGGCTCAGTTGGTAAGAGTCCAACTCTCCATTTCAGCTCATGTAATGATCTCACAGTTGTGAGTTCGAGCTCCTCATCCAGCCTGCTTGGAATTCTCTGTCTCCCTTCTCTCTAGCTGTCCTCTGCTCACATTTACTCTCTCCCTCTCTCTCACAATAAATAAATAAACTTTAATACATGTGAAATATTCTACCTGAATGAGAGCACTTGTGAGGTAACATTTCAGGTATGGCATCTCCCCCACTAGAATGCAAACTCCATGAGGGCCAGGATTGGGTGCTGCTGTGTCTTCTGGTCTACCAGAATCCCTGGCATGTATATGTGCTCAACAAAGATTGTGTTGACTGAATGAATGAATGTACCTTTTCTCTTTCTGTCACCCTCGTCCTGTTGTCTCTCCTGTGGTCCTCTGCTATCCAGGGCTACCATTCTATTATTTAATGCCAGAAAACCCTCCATTGGGGGGTTGCTCTTCACTTTTTTGTTTTTTGTTTTTTGTTTTAGCCTCTTCACTTTCATACCATTAGTGCTAGTAACAAAAGAACCAAGAATCCACTCACTGAGATGTGGCTCAGTCAGAAACATTTAGAATTCGAAAGTAAGTATATTAAGCTAAATGTAGCTGTAATAGTAAATAATGGCTATAGGATGATATTAAAAATCTCAATTGTATACAAGGAAGAATTTTGGAGGAGTCTAGTATTAAGCCTTGCTTTCTAAACTTGAATGTTTGTATGGATCACATTGGGGATCTTGTTAAAATACAAATTATTATTGGATTAGATGGAGTGGATCCTGAGAATCTGCATATATAATAAGTTTCCAGGTGGTGTTGATGCAGCTGGTCCATGGACCATACTTTAAGTAAGAAGATAAAGAGCAACTGCTTATTCTTTTGAGAACGGTCATGGTTTGAAGCTATACATGATAAAATTGATGGGCATTTATCAACTTGCTGGAAGAACTTCGTTTCCTGAAAATATCCAAATGGCACACATACTTGGAGTAAGAACTTTATAGTGGTACCCTGGGTGGGACCTCAGATACAATCTCTTGCCTCATTTTACACAATGAAACTCTGTGAAGCCTAAAGATATCTAGTGACTTACATAGATCACCCAGCCCCTTTGATGCTGCACCCAACTAGAACCCAGGTTTTTTGTTCCCAGATTCATGCTCTTTAAAAAAGATCCAGTTCCCTCTTAGCTATTGAAATTACAGTAGCTTACCTTATATAAAACATTACAAATTTACTGAACTTTAAAATGTACTTAATTTCACTTAATATTAAGGGCTTCATTAAAGTCAGTCAAAATGAAAGGAAATAGTCATCCGTTTCATAGTGATTTTTATTTCCTGTGGGCAAATTTATTAAATTTACCGTTATTAAATTTTGAAAACAATACTGAAAACATTTAGAGTGTCTTTTATTGAGCATTACTGAGTATCAGATGACAAACAGCTTTGGTGAACTAGTGTGTTTCTTCCTGAAGAGAACGTTTAATTTTATGACTAAAAATATAAAAATTTAGAAAAAGAAAGCAACAGAAATACCAAAACTCAATATTACTAAAATGAAGGATATATTTTTAGCTAAATTGAAGTTTATTTTAAATTTTAAAAATCTACATGGATCCCCCTCAACACCAATGTCAAAGATTTCTTATGTGTTTTATTCTGTAGTCTTTCACATCTAATCAGAAACCGTCTTCCTTTTACTTTGTGTGTATATGTGTGTGTGTATGTAAGTGCAAGTGTTATAAATTCTTAAAAGGAGGTAGAAGAGAATGATTTTTCCCCAGCGTGGTATAAAATAGAATGAAAAGGAGAATTATCTAATCTGCATAAATTAGACACTTAATATTCATTGGAGGTTTTATCATACTACTTAACATTCACTGGAAGTTTTATCATACTTGAAACATTTAGTTGGTCTAAAGATTTAACTACATTATGTCACCAAATCAGAAGTCACATGTATCTGTGGGGGTTTACTGGAGCTTCTTGGGTTTTCCTGGGAAGAAGAAAATATTTTCATAGGGAAGTAGAAGGACTCATCACCAGCCCTTCTCCTCCATGCTACGCTCAGCCTTTTATTTCTCTGACACGTATTAGCAGGTTGAGAGCAACAAATGGAAGCTTCTTCTGACACAGGTTGGAAGAGCATGTTACTATGAAAGCATAAAGGGAAAATCAGGCAACATAATTGCTGGGCTAATTAGGCTCAGACCATTGAAGATCCTATAACATCCATATTATTGTTATTGTTCTTACTATCACCTGAGTATTGTCTCCCAGATTACAAAGCACTTCCTCATATGTTAGTTTCATATCACAGCTTATGAAGTACTAGCAATATAAATCATAATAATATTAAAGAATATCATTTTACTATTTCATGAATCCTTGATTTGCAGTGATGCCATCTTGTTTCCATAGTGATTATGAGGAACTAATTGCTGTAGATTCTCAAACAGCATTTCCTTTTGAGAGCTGACAACAGGTGCTGGCATTTTAAGAAAGAGTAAATAATCCATGCATGCTCAAAAAATCGAAATGGTTACTAGGAATTTTTAAAAAATCATAATGCTGCTTAGGCAATGCCTAGAATTTTCTGGTACCTATAAGTTTTCAAAAGGGCCAGAGAGACCTCTTTTCTAATTCTTTCCCTGGCACTAATACCAGTAACTTCTGGCTATTAGGTATTTATGCCTGCGAGCTAATAGCACTCTTTAAAAAAAGCATAAAGATTCCAACAGGCTTGAAAATAACAATTCATTGAGACATTTTCTTTACAGCTCTCATTTTGTTGTCACTGGCTTAATTCGCTTGCTTTGTTCCAAAGTATGAGCCAAAGTTAGACCATGGAAAATAGGCATCTTCTTAATTGGGAAAGAGGCTAGAGCTGCAGAAAAGAGTGATGAATGCCCAGGTGCAAAAAGGGGAACCTCAAGGTATGTTCAGAAATGGAAAAGTAGCCCCCAAACCAGATTGGTGTGGGCTGCTCTTTCCCTTATGCCTGAATAAAACCCATAATTTCTGATAAAGTTTGTTGCTACAGTTGAACAGTAGTAACGTTTTTGTGTGTAGAATCCTGAACTTGTAAAGTGATTATGTCTTTGTCAATGCTGTAATAAAATATGCCAGTGAATCCTAGTCTGTCTTGTAAAGTGACTCAGAGCTCTTGGAAAATCGCCAATTTTCAACTTCTTCAGTATTCTTAAAATCAGTTGAAAACTGATTGTGCTATTGATATATATTATTTGAAGATATATTGTGTTTAGACCACACAGTTTCTTCTGTTCTGTGTCAATTGGTTGCCCACATTTAAAATTTGGGAGAGTTCCCAGGGCACCTGGGTGGCTCAGTTGGTTATGTGTCTTGATTTTGGCTCAAGTCATGATCTCGCAGGTTCGTGGGTTCAGTTCCCCACTTCAGGCTCTGCACTGACAGTGTGGAGCCTTCTTGGGATCCTCTCTCTCTCTGTTTCTCTATCTGCTCCTTCCCCGCTCTCACATGTGTTCTCTCTCTCTCTCAAAATAAATAAGTAAACTTTAAAAAATTGGGAGATCTTCCATAAGCATTACCTATCTTCTTGAAAAACTAAAGATCTAGCAATATTAGACTCACATTATGCTGGAGCCAAGTATAGCTGTCTCCTTTGGAAGGGACATTCTCTCTCCAATTTCCCAAGTCCTGGTAAACCTACTTCTTTTAGGGGACACAGTTTTTCTGTCACCTATTGGCATTCGTTGTAGAAATGGCTTTTCTAAACTTTGACCGATGCCCTGAGTGGTTGATTATTTTGAAAAGAATTGAATGAATCATTTTCTCTTGTCACTTTCTCTGTTATATATTGAGTATGGGAACCATGGAGAAGTTACAATTTTAAATGGATCAGTTTAACTGTGCACAATTGTAAAGGCTATATTGAAACAAAAGATAATTTAGAACATATTTTCTCATTTAAGTGTTGTGTCTTTTAGGTAGGAGAGTAGAAAGGAAAGAAGAAATAGACATAACTCTTGTATCTCTTAGTGTTTCTCAATTTGTAAATATTTTTTAAGTGTTTATAATAGTTTATTTTCAAATTGGTTTACATATAAGACCCAGTGTTCATCCCAACACATGCCCTCTTTAATGCCCGTCACCCCCTCTCCCCCCTCCCTCACCCCCCTCTCCCTCAGTTTGTTCTTAGCCTTTGAGAGTCTCTTATGTTTTATCTCCCTCTCTCTCTTTGTAAATATTTCATGTTGAAGTGAAGAGTCAATTGAGAATCTACTCTGTCAGAAGTACACAGTTCCTCTCTTCTAATTCATGCTAGGGATATAAGAGGGTATGCTCCCTGGTCCTCCACCCATTGCAGCGTCTGGTGGGTAAAAAATAAAAATATAGCAATAATTACAATAGAAAGTGATTAGGGTATAGTACAGGCAGGTACACAGGCAGGAAGAAGTGGACAGAAGTCATTCTGCTTGAGATGATCTGTGAAGATTCCACAAAAGTGGTCATTGAGCTGATTCTTAGAAAATAAATATGGTTTCATTGGCAGCGGAAATAGGGAAGGGCACTCTAATGAGGGGAAATGTAAAAGCAAAGACCCAGACGTGTGAAAGTTGATGTTATAAATTTTCTGACTGTTGGAAATGGGGGATAGTGAAGAAAGTTGTGTAAGATTGGTAAAAAGCCTTTGAAGAGGCTTTTTATTCCCTCTCCAAGCTCAGGAGCCTTTTATGGTAGACAACGGGAAATAGTAACGTTTTGAAGGGAGAGTCTGTGTGATTAGAAAGGCAACTCTGAAGGCCCTGTGGAGTTGTGATTAGCAGTGGGAAGAAAACCGTGGAACCGGAAAGTCAAGGAGTTCCTTAGGAAGCTTTCAGGGATTGGCCAAGGAGAGGGGCTGTGAGCAAGAAGTGAAGCAACTGGCAGTAGGGAGGAATCCGAAGAGAAATAACTGAAAGCTGTCTTTGAAGAAATCTTTCCAGTTGGATGTGGGTACTCAGAGGGCAAGATGAATTGGAGGTTTGTAACTTGAGAAAGAGTAAAGAATTAATACCAAAACCAAAATCATGGGGTCACCTGGGTGACTCAGTCAGTTGAGCTTCCAACTTTGGCTCAGGTCATGATCTCATGGTTTATGAGTTTGAGCCCTGCATCGGGCTCTCTGCTGTCATTATGGACTCTGCCTGGGATCCTCTGCCCCCCTCTCTCTCTGCCTTTCTCTCTTTCTCTCTCAAAAATAAACATTAAAAAAAAAAAAAACCAAAATGATAGTGTCCAGGAAGGGAAGTATTTTCTGCAGCATGCATAACAATCCCTGAGAAATGTAGAAACTCTGTCATCAAAGTCTCTTCCCCACAAATATTAATTGGGTATTTGAACCAAAAATTATTTGGTGTTCAGTGTTTTTGTTGTTGGTATTAGAAGGAATATTGTGAAATGTGAGTGAGCTTCTGCCGTCACACACTTGGAGTAACGCTAAAATGAAAACAACAACTTTGATTTAATGCAAGAAAAACACCAATTTACTTAGGCTTGCTTTTTCTGAGTTATTCTAAAGAATCACGAACTAGTATTTGTTTTACAAGTCCAAGCTGTTGCCGTGCTGGTGAACACACTAACTCCACAGTTATCCTGTACAGAATACAGTTGAAGTCTACAGCTGCTTGCGAGGATAACAGCCTATTGCTTTTAAGTGCTGCTCGAGGGCCTCCTAAATTGTATATACCACGCGTGCTGTATTTTAAGTCCTCCCATCCCAAATGTACCATCCAAATGTGGTTAAAATCTACATAGCCACTTTGCATAACATAGAAACTTAATTTTATTTACATAGGTTCTTTTTCTTTTATCACATTGCTACCACTTGTCTCCCTGGTTCATGATTTCAGTTTTTCTGGAATTCTGCCTTTACACGGATAAATATCCCCAGTGTCTAATCTTACTAGATATCCCATCACTGAAATAGAAACATACCTTGGGCTTATTTAGTTCTTTGACCCCCCAGTCCACTTCCCATGATGTAAGTCTCTAATGCAATACACTGAGTACAGTCTGATGCATACTCACTTTATATTGGCTACTCCGACACAGGCATATATCTTATATTCGGAATGTGATAGCATTGTTTGGGTGTTAAAAACATACCGATCCCGTGCAGTGGTCTTTTCACTGTAGGATGAGCAAAACATCAGGCTGTACTTTTGAAGAATATGTGCGAATATGGAGTATGATGAGTAGTTGCTCTACTTTATCAAAATCAGAATTAAAACAGGATTTAAGTGATTAAAAATAGAGGCATTTTCAGTTTATGGACTTTCTTATTATCTTAAAAAAAAGCGATAGTGAGGTTTCCAGCTGAGAGGAAGGGTTGCGAAAAACATTTTGTTCCAGTTAGTTAATTTTTCCCTACATGTGCTATATTCATCGTATCCATTTTAAAAGCAAATGAGCCATCTCTATCTCCTCTCGCATTTGTGGCAAACTCTTGCTGTGCCAATTTCAAATTACATGTATCTTAGGGAGAATAAAATGTTCTAATCTTGATTATAATTTTAAATTAAAAGAATGAAAATAGTTCAATATGAGGATATTGATAGGTTGTGCTAGTCAGACTGCCTTTGTTCCTTTAAAAATAAAAAACAAAAAAAATGCCTACAACCAGGATAAAATGTGTAATAGAATGCATTATACTCTGAATGCTGCTAGATTTCAACTCAATCAAGTAATCAGTTCATGAAAGCTAAAATTTGTTGATAAATATGCTGTATACTTGAGAGTTCAGCCATTTTGCAGATAATTGCAGGAAAGTTTCAGTGAAATTATTTTCATTATAAAAACAGATATTTCCCAAATGAAGATACAAGAATGGTTAATAAGTACATGAAAAGGTACTCATTATCATTAGTCATCAAGGAAATGTAAATTAAAACCACAGTGAGATACCAGTACACACCCATTAGAATGGCTAAAATCTAGAAGATTGACCATACCAAGTGTCATAAAGGTTTAGAGCGAATGGAATGCTTAAACATCGCTGTTGGAAATGAAAACTATTATTACTTGAGAAAATTGTGATAGTTTCTTATAAAGCTAAACATACATCTGTCTGTCATACATGATCCCGCATTCTTCTCCTAAATATTTATCCAAGAGAAATGAAAATGTATATCAACACAAAAGACTGACTCACAGATTTTCGTTTATAATGTCCCCAAACTGGAAACAAACCTAATGCCCATCTGTAGGTGAATAAATAAACACATAGTGATACAACCATACAGTGGAAAACAGCTCAACAATAAAAAGGAACACACTACTGATACACATCAGAATGTGGACAAATTTCAAGCCATTATGCTGAGCAAAGAAGCCAGACATACAAGAGTGCGTAGGCATTAACATGAAAACTAAACTGTGGTGATAGAAATTACCTGTTATTGCCTGGTCATGGGGGAATCTGCTGAGGGAATGGGAATATTCTATACTTTGTATGACAGAAGAAGTGTCATCGACCCCACCAACTGAGCATGGAGAAGATCTTCAATTTCGAATTGCTTTAAGATCATCTAAGTATTCAGGCCACAGAGATAGAAAAGAAAGGCACAGTGAGAACGTTGTACAGTTAGGACTAGAAGTCCCCTGTGAAAATGAAGCAGGATTGAATGATGAGGCATTCATTCATTCAATCAAGAGCCAAATAGTTATTAATGTGTGAATGATGAGCCAGACCATTCAAGGCACTGGGGATACAGATGAAGTCTCTGGCCTCATCTAATTTACACTTCAGCGGTCTGAGACATACCATAAATATGCAACAAAGAGAAGCATCACAGATTAGTGCTCTAAAGGAAATGAGAGCACCACAGACAGGAAGACTGGCACAGATCCATTTCTGGAGAACCCCTGGAGAAGAGTGTATCAAGTAGGGGCAAAGTCCCCAAGGTGAGAAAGAGCTCATTTTGTTTGATGAGCAAGAAGGAGAGCAGTGTGCCTAAAAGGCGGGCAGACTTGTGTGATGAGTGTGAAGTGCCAGGCAGAGAGATGTTTCTGTCGAGCCTGGCAGGCCACAGTAAGGCGTGGGCATTTTAACCAAGGTGAAATGGGAAGCTGTTGTGGAATTTTAAGTTAGAATTGTGTTACATATTCGTGTTTCTAAAAAATGTTTTTGTTTAATATTAATGTGTGGATTGAAGTAGGAGGAGAGCAAGAAGCAGGGAATCAGCTCATAAAGGCCATTGCAATAAAAAGAAAGTAGGGGGACCAGTTAGGAGCTTATTGCAGTACCCCAGAGAGGAAAAGAGAGTAGCCTGAATTGGGGGGTTAGGGGGGTGGCGATAGAGATAATTAGAAGAGAACAATTTCAAAATGTATTTTAGAAGTAGACCCGACAGACTCACTAAGAAATAGGATGTGGAAGAATGAGTGAATTGGAGAAACCGAAGTGATTCATCATTCTTAGTGCTGGAGCTCCGTGCCAGTTACAGAGATGGAGAAGTCTAGGTGTACGAGGCAGGGTGTCATGTGAGAAAGTGTGAGAAATAGATGCGTACCTAATCAGAGAGATGTTCAGCAGGAAAGAGATGATAGTCCCAAACCAGGTAAGATGAAGAGAGAGACTAGTTACAAAGCTGTGGGAAGTGTGTAAGAACAGTAGGATAGTGTTGGACCCTAGGGCTTGCACTGATAGGAGTCATTACCATCCCTACAGTACAAGGAACAAGGGGAATAAGCAATTAGCATGGCTTTATGGAGAAGCCTCCAGATAAGAGATAAGATCCTCAGTAGAGAAATCCAGCAAACCCACAGAAACCTGGCAGGAGGAGCCTTTGTTCTCCTTGTAGCTGGAAAACACTCTGACCAGCCAGACCTAGCCTGGACTTGAAGGAGTGGGAGGGGATAGGTGGTGGTGAGTTGCAGGGGGCAGGAGTGTGCCGTTGGTGGTCACCCAGGACTCAGAGGGTGGAGAGTGAATCTGGAAGGGCACAGCAAGATACCTAACGTAACGCCCATATACTGAATCCCGTCCAATTTAAAAGTACATTAAACTTCCCCACAATTAATCTAATTTCCCAAATCTAAATTACAACCAACATATTTTGCAGCAGCATAGAAATTTCTGTCCCTGAGAAGGCTTGGAAGGCTTTTTAAGTTATGTATTAGCCATATATTATTGTTTTAATACAGATTAGAGGACGCTATTGCTTTACCATTTTTAGAAGGAACAAAGTGTATTAGGAATTATGGGATGCTCAAAACCTGAGGACAACTTTAGCATTATAGAAGATCTTGAGAGTACTAGACAGATGGAAGTGAAGAATGCATCCGTTTCTTTGCCATTAAGACCTTGCATAGGTGTTTGTGACATTTGGAGCTAGGATAAGAAAATCAAGTTTTATTCCATATGCTCAAAGTCTGTATTACATTTGTCAGTATAAGTTAATCTTTTTAGTTATCACATGTAATTCTGTTCCTGCATTTTGCTGGAATTGTCTACAAAGACAGCATCTGTATGTTTTATAATACAAGTTATCCAAGGGTCACATTGACTACTATAAATGGTTTTCAGAGTTTAATCAGAAGGCACGATTGTCAAAGCATTGACATCAATTTTTAATGAAACCCTCATTTAAACCAGACAATTAATGCTTTCCCAATATTTGTTGCTCTGTGATATTTTATTAAGTCTATATGGTCATGCATTGATTGATCACCAGTAGGTAATAAAGCCTTGGGAAATAAATAGGATTTAAAATTTGATATGTGTGTATGCATATGCACATACAAATTATTCAGTGAGGCAACAGTTTTGGATTTATTCAGAACTCAAGAACATTTATTGGTTCCACAAATATTTACTGAGTACCTACCATATGCCAAGCACTCTTCTAGGCACTTAAGCTACATCAGTTTACAAAATAGATACAGATTCCTATTTCTGTAGATATGATATTCTAGTGAGGGAACACAGACCATAAGCAATACATATAATAAGAAATAAACTACATAGTGTGTTAGAAGGGATACAATCCATTGAAAAATTAGAGCATGTACAAAATAAAACAACATTTAACCAAACCACATGAGAGTTAATCTACCCAATGAGCAGCAAGCCAATTAAAACTAACACCGAGGCAACATGGATGGAACTGGAGGGTATTATGCTGAGTTAAATAAGTCAGTCAGAGAAAGAGAGATACTGTATGTTTCCACGCATAGGTAGACTTTGTGAGACTTAACAGAAAACTAGTGGGGAGGGGAAGAGGGGAAAGAATAAAGACACAGAGAGGGAGGGAGACAAAATGTAAGACACTCTTAAATACTAAGAACAAACCGAGGGTTGAGGGGGCTATGGGAGGGGGGCGAGTGGGTGACGGGCACTAAGCAGGGCATGGGTTGGGATGAGCACTGGGTGTTGTATGGAAAACAATTTGACAATAAAAAGTTAAAAAAAATAAACATTAAAAAACAAAATAAATAAATAAATAAAACTAACACCGAGCTTTTGCTGTGAAGAAAACAAGCTATTTCCTGGTGTGGCACCACCCAGGAGAAAGAGGAACTAATGCTCAAAAGTCCTAAACTCCCCAATGGCTTGCAAGTAAGGGTTTTAAGGGCAAAATTTGAGGCAAGTGTCTCCTGAGAAGGTGGACACCACTGTTTGGAGGCCCATGAGGTCCTGTCAGCAGGTGCTCCAGTGTTGTTTTGTCTGGTCCCCTGGAGGTCATTTCCATCTCAAGAGAGAACCTGAAAAATATCTTTACTTGTAAGCTAGTAGGGTTACATTTTGACAGGTTGTTTGGCCTGACCATCCATGCCTGGGGTTGGTAAGACCTCTAGTGTTCCTTCTTTCATCTGGACTGACAAGATGAATGCTTGGATGCTGCTTCAGTATTTGTCAGGGTCATGAAACAACCTTAGCCCTACTCTAATCTGATCTCCTGATCTCCTAAATTCAGAATTGAAGCTTTTTAGGCATTAGTTCTTAAGTGGTCAGTCCAAAATCTTTATCAGAAATCCCTGATACATTCATGCTTAGTATGTTACACATTTTGAATCCCTAAGTTAACTTAAAATAATAGACCAGTCTGTCAATTTTCATTCATAAACTTGCTATAACTAACTATGACATGGGGGGGGGGATTTCCTCTGCCCTTTAAGATCCTTCTAGCTGGACTAAGAATCAAATCGACAGGAGTCAGATTAACAGGAGAAAATCAAATTTAGTTTTATGCTTATGGGGAATCCACACAGACAGGAAATTCCAGAAACAGTCAGGCAACATGATGCTTATATGACCTCCTGAGCTAAGGGGAGGGGTAGCCATCTGAGGATAGAAAGAGGAGGAAGGCCATTCAGGAAGTTGAGAAGGGTTTAGAAAACAAAGGTTGCCCTCTTATGGAAACAAATTTCTTAGGCATACAGGAATCTGTTAATGGCTCTTTTCTGGTATAGGCAGGCAGTTGAGGGGGATATATAGAGCTTTTCCTCAATCTGCTGAGTTTGGATTGCTTTTACCTTAAATTAATGTTCATGCCAAAGTGGCCCAGCCTGGGGCAGCCTGCCTTTGGCTCCTACAATGACAAAGGAAAGAAAACAGAAAATAATTTAGATAATTTCATTTTGTAATCAATCAATTCAGGATATGTTTATTGTAGGTTTTTATTGGTATATCATTTGTCTTTTTATGCATGTGCTGAGAGCAGTGAATCTGGAACATAAAGGCGTTATGCTTTGTTTTTAAAGAGATTCTATTCACATGAGTTTTAATCTAATTGATGGCTCTTTCTGGTATTGAATCCAAAGGAGAAATTATCTTGGGTGCGTTTGTGTGTGTTGGTTTTGAAGAAACTATATTCCCATGACGTTTAATCCACCTTAAAGTTTCCTTTTTATTAAAGCTTGTGGGAAATTGCTGAAGTTTCATAAAGCCAAGTCACTAAGCAAAATTCCCCAAAATGACAACGGTTAGAAAGTGAACTGAGGGCAATCATCCCTTCAGGCAATGGGCAAAGTGCCCAGTTATGAACCCTGAACTCATTCAACTAAGAAATGTATATATGATACTAGTGTCTATTAGACTTGACTTCCTTTTAACCAGCTTTATTCTATGTTTAGACTCCCTCTTTTTATTTCAAGGTACACTGGAAAATAGAAGAAAAGGATAATCTCGTTTTGGGTGATTGGTAACCTTGGAAAAATTGAATTTCTTTAGTATCTTTCTGGCAATAGTTTGAGGTAAAATAAACTTCTTTTTCAACAACTTGAAACAACTTAGTTCCTTCAGATTAATAGAGTTTGCATTTGACATCAGATAAGTGATTCTTCTAATTTGTCTAGGCTTTCAGCAAACTATTGAAAAATATTACCTCTCATTTATTTTCCATCTTTCTTCATGAGATTTTTTTTAATATCTCAAGGTGTTCTTAGAGATTGGGGGTTGGTTTTCTAACTCCTATAAGAATCTAAAAGAGAACATACCATAAAGCATTTGAGCTTCTCAGATCAAAGTCAGTATTTAAGACCAAAATAATGTTACACAAGGTTTTCTGATCTTAAAAAGACAGCTAGTTAATGACTTGGAGAGAGTGATTGTATCTGTCAGCCATTGAATTAACATTTGTAAGTCTAATACTCCTGATGAATTTCCCTCTGTTCTGGTATTTTTCTATCAGGTATATAGCTCATGAGGCTAAAGCAGTATCCAATCAGCATAAACATTTTATTACTGCCATATGTTTGGTGCCTTTCTGTTTCTTTAAAGAAAATAAAATTGTTCTTTACTGTTTTGGTGAATTTATATGATTTTTTTGGGAAAGCTACCACTAGGATTTATCATGAATTACAGCAGTATTCTTAGTGCTATTCAGAAAACATTTCATCCCTTTCCGGTTTTTGTTTTTTGTTTTTTTTTTAAGGTTCATTTCCTTTCAGTGTCTCTTTAATTCTCCTTATTTAAAGCCTAGGCCTCAAACATCCATGGTTCTTATTATAAACTATAAAATATGTGCTTAATGCCATTATGCCTTCTAAAAATTGTCTTGAATCCTTATAGTTTAATCACACATCTTGCCTGTAACTAAATTTAACAATATATGTAAATTGTCAGAACTCTGGGAAACAAAATGACTAAAAATATTGTGTAATGATACAGCTTTTTAGCAATGGCTCCATCGCTTGTTTTGTAAAATTATTTGATATAGTTTTTTAAGCCCTATTTGCCCATTATGTGTATCTAATAAAATCAAACCAGAATTTAGAGAGTGAATATGTTTAAAGCCAACAACCTTGGTGCCATCCTTCAGTTTTCCTTTTCTCTCACATCTGACATCTAATCCATCAAGTCCTATTGGTTATATCTCAGAATTGGCCCTGTACCCATCCATAGTCTTATGTCATCCTCTTATTTCAAGCTTCCTCCCCAGTCTCTCAATTATTCATTCTCCACACAGCAGTGAAAGCCACTTTTTTTTTTTAATTTTTTAATGTTTTTATTTTATTTTTGAGCGAGAAAGAGACAGAGCACAAGCAGAGGAGGGGCAGAGAGAAAGGGAGACACAGAATCTGAAGCAGGCTCCAGGCTCTAGGAGCTGTCAGCACAGAGCCCAATGAGGGCCTAAACTCACAAATTGTGAGATTGTGACCTGAGCCGAAGTCAGACGCTTAACCTACTGAGCCACCCAAGGGCCCTGCCACTTCTTCTTCTTCTTTTTTTCTTTTACTGTTTATTTTTGAGAGAGAGAGAGAAAAAGCTCGGGGGAGGAGCAAAGAGAGAGTGAGACAGAGGGTCCAAAGCAGGCTCCATGCTGACAGTAGAGACGAATGCAGGACTCGAAAGCCACGAACCGCGAGATTATGGCCTGAGCCAAAGTTGGATGCCTAACCAACTGAGCCGCCCAGGTGCCCCTTGAAATCCACTCTTAAAAGGTAAATCAGATTGAACCACTTTCATACTTAGAAGTGCCCAATGACTTCCTGAAATCAAATGCCAGCTCCTTAACTTGGCCAGCTAGTCCCTACATCAGCTGGCTCCTGCTTCCTCCTCTGATCTCATCTCCTGTTATGTCCCTTTCTGGTCACATACCAAGCTCACCTCTCCACTTTAGGCCATCAGCTCTAAGTCGCCCCCAAACTCTTTCTTTGCTTCATGGTTTCTCCCTTCTCGTCCCTCAGGTCTAAGCTCAGATATCACCTCTCCAAAGAAGCCCCTGACGGTCCTACACAAAGTAACCCCAAGTCTTTCTCTATCATATCCCCCAGTGCTGTTTGTTTCATCACAGTTAGCACCATCTGAAATTACTTGTTAATATATCTGGTTGCTTCTTTGCTGTCTAAATCTCCATCTTCCCCAACCCCTTTAGATGTTTAAAGAGAGGAAGACCATAATCTTACTCATTGTAATACCCAACATCCTAAGTTAGAATCTGGCATATAGTTCATGAATCCTAAAGATGTGCTGAATGTAACATATATTAATGTGTCAAAATTCAGGGCACGTATTGAGCAATTATTCTTTGAAGCACTGGTTCTCATACATTTTCATCTGGTATAACTGCTGCATTACCTCGCTCTACATGATCTGCCTCTCCTAAAACTGACTCTGTATTCCTACGCTTCTCTGCTTCCTAGAAACACTTTTCCTACCGATAGAATTTAATTTTGGTAAAATGTTCAACAGGTCTTGAGTTACATAAATCATGCTGGAACTGCCTTTCAAATAAGGAGACCAGTAAACCCACTGACCACGTACTATGATATCCAGAGTTTTGGAAGGCATTAAACCACTTCCTTCTACCTTCACCTCACTTATGCCTGAAACTTGGGTTTAGAGTTTTATTTCTTTCATTGACATCTGACCCATGGTAAGATAGAAATGCTCCTGGAGCTGTTAAACTTTAACTTATGAGAATCTAAAAGGACGTTCTGAGAATGAAGAAAGGCAAACATTAAAATACTAGGAAGCTGAGATATAGGCAGAAGGAAGCACCTACGGGGTGAAAGCCATTCAGAAATCTTGATCTGCTTATAAGGTAGGTAGGAGTGTCGTGGGGTGTTACAGTCCATTTCCTGGCTCTGCCATTAACTGCACATTTGGACACATAATTCAGTCTGTATGTGAATAACTAAGAGACTGAGCTGAATGACCTCTAAACAATTCCAGGTTAGTGACTCTATACTCAATAATTTTACCCATAATTAACCCTCTCCACTTCTCATAGGAAAATAGGAGAGAGCTGATTTCATCAAAAGCCAATATGGTTTCTATAAATACAAATACAATAACACAGGACAAAACAGTACCTTGAATTCAGTTTTTAGTATATGGATTTCATTCCACATATATTTACAGTGTTTCATTCCACATATATTCACAGACATGAACGTGTGTGCATACGCAGCCTCACATGCACATTGCCTCCTTCACTGAGAAATTACACTATTATTCATTCAGAGGCACTGACTCAGAGAAAAGTGAAACAGAAGATACTTCTCTCTTACACAGTATCCAATAAGCCATCCCATTTTCTGCTTTTCTTCATTACATTGCATTTTATTTATCAATATCAGGTTGAGCCAGAATGCACAAAGCCATAGTGGGCCAAGAAGGTTAGCAGAACATCATCTATTTCTTTTTTTCAACTCAGCCTCTTTTCAGAGAACTCTTTCTTGGTGATTCTCTTTCTAATTTAATCTCCTTCCTTTCACCAACTCCCCTGATTAATTTGTTAACATGGGGTCAATTGTAGGGATCCTGGCAACACATTAACAATTAACAGTTGCTGGCGCCCTAACAAAAGGCTTAATATTTTGTTAATATTTTTAAATTCTCAATCAGGGTCACAGTCATACTTATTACATTATTATACTTAATATACTTATTGCTTATTATATTTATTACAATAGTCACGACCAAAAGAATGATCCACAGATTCCAACTCTCAGGAGGCACTCAATAAATATTTGGTGAGTGAATGAATAAATGCAATGTTGGAATTAAAATATACCCTCAACAGTTCAACCAAACACTTCATTAAAAAGCATGGGGGGAACATGGGGTCAGAGGCTGTGCCCCAGAATGGTTATATATTTTCCCATAGCATGAGATCCTGTCCTCATTAAAATGCATATGATGTGAAGCTTTTGCTCCTGGAGGACCTGCTGTGTCCTATTGAGATTCTCTTCACCAATCTGTGGATTAGCTAGCAGTAGGGGAGGATAGGGCCGATGTTTGTCTGTGCCTGTGTATTTAAATGACTGAAGAAAAGAAGTAACAGATATTAACGTTCTGTTTTTACAAATGTAATTATAAGTTTAACACTGGGACATTATTTTTAGTGTATTCATCTGTGTGTTATGAATGATACCTTCAGGTCAAATCATTTTTGAACAGCATTTTTGAATGCTTTTTTGTATTCATTTTCCATTTCATGTGGAATTGGAGTAAATTCATCCAATTTACAAATGAAATTCAGAACTTGACATGAAGGTGAAAGAAGGCATTAGTTTTGAAAGGCGAGGATAAATAAATCATTAAAACTTTAATATTAAGTGTTCAAAAATTAGTCTAAAAACATACTTAACTCAGCCTGTTGTTTCTCTGAGTAGATGTTTTAAATGTTTTAAACTTCTGGTGTAAAAACTAACCTAGGTTCTTAGAATCCTACAGTTAGAGACAGGTGGAATGATTCATGGCAACCTACCAGGTGTGATGCTAAAATTGAAACAAGTCATAGACCAAATAGCCCAAATTCTGTCAAATGTACCAAATCTAGTAGCATACGGGCACAAAAAACATTCTCACTTTCAGTCTATAGGAACTTCGACTAAGTCTTCTTGCAAGATAGGTTCATTTTGAGGAACATTAGGCAGACTTCTAGTCAGATTAAAGGACAGAATCTTCCATGAAATAGAACAGAGGGAAGACCAGGGCACCTGGGTGCTTGGTGGGTTGAGTATCCAACTCTTGATTTCAGCTCAGGTCACGATCCCAGGTGGTGGGATTGAGCCCTGCATCAGGTTATGTGTTTATGGCATGGAGCCTACTTGGGATTTTCTCTCTCTCTCTCTCTCTCTCTCTCTCTCTCTCTCTCTTTCTTCTCTCTCTGTTCCCTCTCTGTTCTTCCACCTCTCGCCCCTGCGCATGCTGTCTCTTTAAAAATAAAAAAATAAGAGCACCTGGGTGGCTCAGTCAGTTAAGCGTCTGACTCTTGGTTTCAGCTTGCGGATTTGAGCCTGGTATGGGGCCCCATGCAGGGCCCCATGCTGACGGTGTGGAGCCTGTTTGGATTCTCTCTCCCTCTCTCTCTGGCCCTCCCCTGCTTGCATGTTCTCTCCCTCTCAAAATAAATAAACATTTATAAATATTTTAAAAAATAATAAATAATCAAAAAATCAAAAAAAAGAAAAAGAATAGAGAGCAGACAAGAGAGAGTTTAGACCTAGATCTAGGGCACTTGTCTGAAGGTATTAGGCTCCTGGCTTTGCTGAGTGTGTATGCTTCATTCATGGTAAGGCCTATAAAATCTTCTGGCCAAGTGAACATCTTGAACTCACTCATCAGTGAATAATTATTTTGAACATACCTTTTTTGAATTCATAAAACCTCTAGTGCAGATGTTGGTAATGATACTTAAAATTTTTACATAACCATTTTTGAATTGTGGATTGTAATTTGGGAACTTAAAATGCGAACCACCTTAGGTATGGATTGAAGTGAATTTACAGATGCATAATTCCCAGTGAAGTATTTTAAGGTATGTCACCACACCCATAACATAATAGTTTTTTAAAATACATTTATTAAATACTATAACATATAGCTTTTTAATTAAATTTGCACTATAATGTTACATGTACACCAAGAAGATATTGATTGAAATATGTAACATTTTATAGATTTCCTACACATGTTATTTCATACATATTTCTACTCCTTTCTATCCCTAGAGGAGGAGTAATCACAGAAAATGAGGGCATTTGAGCCAAGGTCCCTTGTATCATTTAAATGGTATTAACTTTCAACCATGTAAATGCTTAGATACAAAAATAATGTAAATTTTACAGGTATGTGAAGTGTTCTGTTCCAAGTTTTAACTCTTTTGACTGCACATAACTTTCTCATATTTACAAAAAGTCTTGGCTGGTGAAGGAGACCAAGTCTGAATTCACTTGAGTTCTTAAAAAAATTTGGAAGGAAAACAGGGACAAGTTAAATGTCTGCCTTTTCCCACAGAGGAATTTCCTGGATGAGAGAGAGCTCTCAAATTTCTTTTCCCAAAGAAAAGTTTATAGACAAAGAAAAATGCCCTAGGGGAAACGTTGTGGTGCTTGCCTAAAAGCTCAGTCTAGAAGTGGACTAAGAAGTGAAGTTTCAGGGAACCTCATCTATATACCCTAACAAGAATAGTGTGCTTCCCATATTTCAGTTAACCCTTTGTGAATGAGTCAAGTGGTTTGCTTTTCAATGGTATATCAGCTCCTTTACCTCTGAGAAGAGGATTTCCATACATATTCCTGTATCTCCAGTTTTCCTATAATTAGTTAAGTATAAAACCATTGGAAATCAACAGAATTTTCCATTATACTTCTTTACAGATAGAAGGTTCAGAATAAATCTGAGATTGAATGCTTCCCAGATGGAATCAATGAGTCTCTTGCTATCTATGTATACATGACTACCAAATTTTTATTTCCTACTCAGACTGTGCTGAACCAAGACTCATATATCCAAATGGCTAGTAGAAGACTCCTCCTGAAAATCTAGCAGGCAACTCAACTATAACATTCAAAGAAAAAATAATGGTTTCTTGCTCAGTACCCCAAATGGCTTCCCATTCATTCCTCCCTATCACAATTAATGTTTGCAACACACCCACTATTGTTCAAGTTAAACACCTAAGAGGCATTCTCCATTCTCTTTATCCCTTTTTTTAAAGTTTATTTATTTATTTTGAGAGAGAGAGTGAGAGCAAAGGAGGGGCAGATGGAGAAAGGGAGAGAGAGAGAGAAGCCCAACTGTCAGTGGTGAGCTCCACATGGGGATCAAACTCATGAAACACGAGATCATGACCTGAGTCAAAATCACGAGTAAGAGGCTTAACCAACCCGAGCCACCCAGGTGCATCTCCATTCTCTTTATCCCTTATACCCCACAACCGATCTATCAACATTTATGTAAGCTGCAACTCACCTTCTCTGCTGCTATTTTTGCAGTCCAAACCTCCATCAACCTTCACCCAAAATGCAGTATTTTCCACCTATTAGCTTGCCTTTCTTCTCCTCTAACTATGTTTCTCTGGCCAACATAGCAAGTGAATGATAATGAAAAGGGGAGAAAAAGATCCTGTCACTCCCTTTACTAAAACCTTCATATGGTTTGTCTTGTGGAATGAATCCAAACCCCTAACAGTGGCCTTCACATCCCCCACACAATCTCTAGCCCTTAAGATCTTAACAGTTTCCTCCTTGCTCTGGTCACATAAATATTTCTTCTGTTCCAAACAGAAAGCCAGCATAGCCCAGCCTCAGGACCTTTGCATTCACTACAGAGCTCAAAGTTTCTTAATTTGGTTAGTTAGGTGCTTATTGTCCCTCTATTCTGAATATAATATAAATTCCATAAAATCAAGGATCTCACCTCTCTTCCTCTCTACTCTGTTTGCCTTGGCACAGAGGAGTATGTTTTGTTGAATAAAGGAATGAAGACTCCCACCTGTCAAGGTCCTTTTAAAAAGGGAAGAATCAAAGTGACCTTTTCCAGTGTGGTTTAGGTCCTTGGTATTATGCTGAGTTAGCAGAGCTGTTCTGAGAGACCCAGAAAATAGACCACACTAGTTAAATCCAGTTCTGACTATATTAACTGCTCAAGGAGCCACCAACAGGCCAATTGGATCAATCCGAGTGTTTCTCATTCCCTCAGGTCCCTCCATCCTTCAGTTTGATAAATCAGTGCATCAGGAAGAGGAGTGGCTTCACATTCAATAACAAGGATGGCCTATGATAATCTCCATCATAGATTTGCATCATCTCCAAAGAGAATTCAAAGGGACTGGCTCGATCTCAGAGCCCTAGGACAGTAGTTCTCAAAATATGGTCCCTAGACCAGAAGCATCAGCACTACCTGGAAACCTGTTGGAGACACACATTCTCAGGGCCCACTGCTGACTTGTAGAATCAGGACCTCCGAAAGTGAGCAAGCCTGGTGCTAAAACATGAGTAGTACTCTGCTGGGGCAACAGTGCCCAACCGTGATTGCACTTGACAATCACCAGTTGAACTTCTAAAACGTCTCATGCCTGAGTCTCTCTGCTAGAGTTTCTGATTTAGCCGGTGTGTCACGGGCCAGGGCTCCGTTCTAAATTCTCCTAGGTGATGCTGATGAACCTCCAAAGTTTGGGATGCCTGCCTTACTGTGGGAGCAGGGTAATTGCAGGTACATCCAGGTATTTGGCAGAGGTTCCTCCTGGAAGGGAATAAAACTTGGAAGTCAAAAATTATTCACTTCACAATTTTACAGTAGGGGAGTGGGGAAATGACTTGGCCTAAAACACAGCATATGGTTATAAACGTTAGTGTTGTATACACTCATCCAAAGCATCAGTTCAAAGGGAAGCACATTAAAGCAGTATAATGTTCAAAACCAAGTTCCGTGGTAAGCATCTACTATAATAGAATGACTTATTCCAGAAGGGAAGTTCCATTTCAGGGGAGCTTATCATGATATCAAATACGTTTTGAGTTAATGAAAATGCAGGAAGCACCAAGTTAATAGGGCAATTTTCAGCCATAAAACCTAATTTAACCGCACTGAGAATGACAATGCTCTGCACAAAAGGAAGTCTCCCAACTTGATTCATCCAATAGAGAATAACGAGGATGCTATGTGGCATCTCCTCTGAAAAAGCTACATTGACTGGGAGAGGCAGGCTTCTTTAGAATATGGTTATTTACTTCTTAATTAAGCTCTGAATGATTAAAAAGAGATTTCCCTTTATAAGGCCACAGAAATTGTTTGATAAAACTGTTGTAAGCCTCCAGACTCTCATTTCCATTGTCGTATTGACTCCTTATAGTTGTTTTCAGAAAGATTTACATAGAACTTCTTTAGGTTATGTTTATATACTTGCTTTTTTAAGTTGTTGTTGGAGATAAGATAAAGTTTGAGTGGCAGCTGAAGGGTGTTTATCTTCACGATAAAAACTGAATTGTTGTAATATTGCAACTATCCCTTTTATTATAGATAACCTTTTATTTTAGCTGCTTAATTTGGAATTATTAAGTTGAAAAACTAAAAGTCAGTTACTAAAGAAAGAGAGCCACATGTTTTTCTCATTTTATAGATATTTTATAAAATACAAAGCCAGCCATTTCATTGTAATTTTCTGAATTGAATCTCCTTGAGAGCTTTACTGAAATTGTATTTGATCAATGGCTCTTTTAAAACTTCTTATAAAATTTACCTCTTAGTAGTATTTTCTTTGTATATAAAAGTTTATTGCTACTGTTGTATGCCAAGAACTTTTGTTAGGTCTCTTTAATTCATTAGGATGCCCTATTATGATTAGCTAAACCAATTAGGCAATTTACTGAACAGAATATTGGAAACATGCTACATGCAACGTATTGTGTTGCAAGCGGTTCAAGTTTCTAATTTTGAAATTAGATTGAGAGCCTAATATGTTTAGAAAATGTGGCTAGTTAAATTTACGTTTTAAATAGTCAAATTAAATAATATTACAAGTTTAGTTCCTCAGTCACACTAAGGTGCTTTTCCAATGCTCTATAGCCATATGTGGCTGGTAGCTACTCTATAGAACAGTGAAGATATAGAACACTTCCAACGTTACAGAAGTTTCCGCTGGGCAGTGCTGTATAGGCTAGTTTGTAAGGAAATATATTTTTTAAAAGCATTGTTTTCTGGGATATTACAGGATCACTTTAAGAATTCTTGAATAGAGTTAAATTAAATGTTGAATAAGGAAAAATGCCTCACATGGATTATTTCATAAAATAATTGACCTTCTAGAAGAGGAGGCTAAGTACACAACACACAACATTTTCTATCAGAGATGATTGCCTGGAGCTATTTTATATCTCAGCTTCATAACTACATCATAAGGATTTTGAAGGTCAGATCCTAAGTTGTATCTAGCGTCCTCAAAGCACCAAGAAAGGGCAATATGCATAAAGACGGCACTCAGTGAATTTTTACCAAAAGCACCAAAGCAGTTTGAAGCTAGGAGAAACTCCATAAATATCAGCTTTGAACTTGAACAGTAGTTTGTGATTCTAGGCCCAAACAGCACTTCACTCTAGGGTCATTCTGAACAGTAGTAGGCCATGACCTCCCTTTAGGTCAGATACTTCATGGTAGAGTCACAAAACCAAGTCCTCTCAACCACTCCCTAAGCTAGATGCTACGCGCACTAACACAAAGCTCCTATTCCCCATCATACCTTTGTCATACCTGGCCCAGGACCAGCCAACATGAATATAGACTGTGTTCCAGGCTTTTCATGATTTAATTATCCATCTTGAATTATCATACAACTTCCACCATCAAAGTTTACCCATCTTTAATTCTATTTCTTTCCTTATTATAGGAGATTGATACTCCACATATAGGTACACACACGAAAAAGTCAACACATATATGCAGAAGCAGCAATGAAATTCCTCCCACCAAATCAGTGATCTAGTTTTGCTTCCAAATATTTGTGATGCATAAATGTCAGAAGATACTCTGACCTTTAACATAAAATTTAATTCAAAAAAGATTACTTTATTTGGAAAAAATATCTTTGAATATTAGCTTAAAACTTAGAGAAGCACACATAAACAGCTTCATTCCTAGATTCAAATAAGGCAAATATTTCCAAGTATTTTCTAATCTCTTCATGATTGTTTAACATAAAATACTGTATCTCCTTTCCCACTAGACTGTATGTATCTAAAAGGTACAGATTATTGACAAAGAAGACAGGATGGGAAATATTGACACAACTTTGGTCTGGAAATCTTCCCTTAATACATCGCATGTGTTTTTGAGACAGATGTTTGGAGGACATGTTTTTTAGGGCAGAACCAGTACAAGTGTAAAGCTATGCCTGGACACCTGTTAAGCCCTTCTGTGCCATCTGCTTATAGGAATGTACACATGACCTTAAAGTAGTTGCTGCTTTTGGAGGTCATTTCACCAGGGTTGGGACTACAACTCCCACAACCATAAGTCTTAAAAAGAGATTTATCTCAGAAGGCAGTGTTGTCTCCAAGCATGAGCTTCATTTTTATGAGCTAAGCTTGAAGTCCCTGACATTTAGAAATGACAGTGTGTCAGTGCGAGGTTCTTTCAAATAATCCTTCTAAGTTTTATCAGCTTTGCAAAATGTTACTAAGTGCCAGTATTCCATATATGAAATGTTTTAACTGTTGAGAGTGTGATGTCGGCCAGAAACAGTAGAGTCCTTAGCTAAGATTGATCGAAGATAGCTCAGAAAGTGACTGTTTTATAAGTGGGATGGTGGTGATGTTGTTCCCTGGTTTTGGAGAGAAGTAAAAGGATTCTCTAGTTATTGATTTAAGATGTATACTCACTTTTACATTTTTTTTTACTGTTTTTGTGTCATAACATGTTTAAATTACTGTTGGGAATTAGAATGAGTCAAGAAAATGTTTAGAAAAGTATTCATAACTAAGGAATATAATCCAACTATTATATTCCACTAAAAGGAATTTAATGACTTAATACACCTTAATATTAAACCTTTATATGATCAGGAATAGTACTTGGAAATTTTATGAATAAATATCCCAAGAATGTGCATGTTGTTATGTGTGTGGATATGTATGTCTGTGTTTGATTTAATGAGGGTCATTGGCCAACTTTATGTCCCATTCCTTTCAATAGCTTGCTTAGTATATGCTTCATTGGAAGAAAATAGGCATAGAAATGTCTAGTAACTAGCTTCTAATAAACTTATCAGATAAAAGTTGTGATAGAGAAACCAAGACTTAAGAAACTAAGCTTAATGATGTCCAAGCTTGATTCTTAGATGAGAATGAAAAACAATTTTAATTTGGCTTTTAAAATGATAATAAAATTAATAGCAATAAAATATATGAATGCTTCTGAAACTATCCGAGGTTAAGTGCCAGGTGTTTTGTTTGCTTTGCTTTAATTTCCAGTCCCCCGGGGACTAAAACTTTGGTAAAATATCATAAAAAATGGAATAACTTCAACCAGTAAGTTTTTAAAACAACGACATACAAAAACACAAGCCAAGTTTCCTTTTTTATTGTTTCACTCAAATAGCAACTTAGCAAATTGCTATAAACGTAACTAAATATTTACCCTCGCTTTATGTACTTCAGGTATTGAACAACAATAAAAACAATTTGTAGACTAGCTCCGCTTTTTGGGTCGCTTTTAAATAGAGTTGCCCTATGTCACTGTGTATTAAACTTGGTACATAGGTGTATTCTCAGGGAATTATGAGATATCTACAGAAAAAGTAATATATCTGTATATGTACATCTATATGTAGATAAATTTGTTTTGATTTTAAGGATAATTTTTTTAATTTAACTGTTTTCTGTATTATATTACTGACCAGGAGGTATAGACATAGCCACAAACATATGATATAAATTCCCATGTCTCTGTTTATGTTTACAGTCAAGTCAGCAGTCAGTATTATTCTAAATGTCAAGGTCTGATGAATAAAGACAAGAGGAAACTAAAGAATCTCGTACGTTGAATAGTCACCTCTATTAAAATGAGAAAGCTGGGCCTTGAATCCGGGTGTTTTCATTCCTACTTTAAGGTGCTTTATTGTAGTTGTAAGACACATGCACACCAGAAATGAATTGATCTGCATGAATCTTTCATTTGAAGTATACTTTATTACTTCAAATATATGAGAAAATAATAAAACCAGACCATTCATTTCCACTGTTTGTTCAGTCACAACTTATATAACATTTTCCCCCGAGTACACTACTTGCATTTGTCTAATTACACATTTTAAGGCAAATTAGAAACTGATAATAGAATGTTTGTGAAATCTACCTTAGACTGACTGGTTTTCAGAACCCTGACATGAGGGCTCAGTGGAAACATATTAACTGCATTAGAGGCCTGATTTATATTCTCAATAGAGAAAGCTGGCCAAATTGTATACGAGTAAATGAAGAAATGTCTCCATAAGACAAAATAAAAGAAAAATATATAGAAAAATGAGAGTTTGGGGGGAAGACTTCTAACCTTGTAAATATATCTAATTCAGATGAAGAGATGAGAAAATTATAAGGGAATAAATATATCTGCAATAAACAATTACAAAGACGGGGTAATAGGAGTAATGCCTTCATTCTCATTCTTGATCTACACATATAGAAACAAATGCACGTGCACACACACACACTTGACTAGGAAAGTTGAAGGCATATGAAGGAAGTTACAACCTTGACACAGAGCAATAGATAAGCATTTCGGTAAATGGAGATATGTATGTATTCTTCTGTGGGAGAACAAACAAAAATATAAGAAAGGTATAAATCCCTCCAAAGGTTTCCAACCAAACTCAATTTTAATTAAATCCAATAATGTTTTTTCTTAAACCTGACAAAATTATTCTAAAGTGCATTTGAAAGAAATAGTTAAGAATATGTTTAAGAAGATTTCCTATTTCTTGGATTCAAGATTCATGATTCAGTCATGGTAGCTTGTGCATTTTAAGGAATTATTTGGGTTGTTTTCTAAATTATTCGATTTGTTAGTATATAATTGTTTATCATAATCTATTATCACACTATATATTTCTGTGGTTATCTGTTGTATTGTTTTCTCTTCCAGTTCTGAGTTGGGTTTTTGAGTCTTCTCTCTTTTTTTCTTAATGTTGTTAAAGCATTGCCAATTTTAGTTATTTTTTTGGAAAAACTCTCATTACTTTCAGTGTCATGTAATTGTTCTTGTCTCTATTTTATTTATTTCTGATCTTTGTTATTTCAGCTAAGTTTCTTCTTTTCCTAGTTCCTTGTGGAGTAATGTTAAGTTGTTTGTTTGACCTTTTTTCTTAATACAAGCATTTATAGCATAAATGTCACTCTAATATCTGCTTTTGCTACATCCCATAGATTTTGGAATACTGTGTTTTCTTTTTCTTGTTTTGAGACATATTTTGATTTATCATTTGATTTCCTATTTGGCCATCCCTTGTGCAATAGTGTGTTGTTTAATATTTACATGTTAAATATTTAGTATTTTTATTTTTTTAAGTTTATTTATTCTGAAAGAGATAGTGAGTGAGGGAGGGCAGAGAGAGAGAGGGAGAGAGAGAATCCCAAGCAGGCTACACACTGTCAGCACAGAGCCCAGTGCTGGGCTTGAACCCACAAACCATGAGATCACGACCTGAGCCAAAGTCAAGAGTCAGACCCTTAACCGACTGAGCCACCTAGGTGCCCCTAGTATTTTTTTTAAAGAATACAAATACACTCCAATGTATTTTTAAAAATATACGCTTTATACTGTCACTTTAAATAGTAGTATGGTTTTCCATTTAAAAAAAGAATATGTTTAAAATTTTAAAGTAATCCAGGAATACTTGCCATACTAAATGACAGTGTCATAGATTATAGTCATTAAAATGATATGGTAGAGCGATAAGAGCAAGATGGAGGAATATGAGATCCCCGGCCCACATCTCTCATAGAAAAATATATTTGACAGCCATCTATAGATAAAAATCCCTTGGTGGAAGTTTTGGTATCCAGATTGGAGGTTGCAAATCCTCAGTGAAGCACAAGATCAGGAAGGACCACTTTAAGAAAACTCAGAAGGCAGGCCTGTGCACTGTCCTCTTGTAGTCGGAGCTTCAGCCACACTTGTCTATGGTCTTGCCACTAGCTCCTTCCACCAAGGAACCTGGGAAGAATCACAGCTGTCCACATTACTGGTAAAGGCCTACTGACCTTGGACCTACTGTAATCCCAGAAACAATGTCATGACTCAGCTCTGGCCCTGCTCTGCCACTAATCCAAGACAGCCTTGCCCAGCTGCAGATCCATCCAAGGGATGTGGCAGAAACAATGCCTATAGGCACACCTAGTAATTGGCCCACCAACCTCAAACCTGACTGCAAACCTTGAACCAATCCTATGACCCATTTTCAGCCCCCTCTACATAGTCTAAGGCAATCTTTCCCATCCAGGGACCCACCAAAGTGACTAGGCAAAAGTTATGTCCATAGACACCCCTAGTAGTAGGTCCGATGATCTTGGACACAACTGTGGTCACTGGAGCAGTATGATGACCCAGCTTCCTTTGCTCTCTACTGCAGCTCAGAGGCAGCCTGTGTGCCAGGGACTAGCCCATCGACATGAGAGAAGCATGCCCAGGACCCCACCAGAAGCCACATCCAAGTATTCCCCCAGTAGCAGGCCTACCACCATGAATCCAACTGCAGAGTCAGTCACAGCCATGAGACCTGATTCCAGCCCTGCTTGGCTGCAATCCCAGAAGCAGTCCCATCAGCCCAGGTATTTGGCAGCAAAAGGTTTTTGCTTGCCAAAACCAGTCTGTAAAGATAGGAAGAAATGTCTGTTCCTTCAAATGCACCGACACCAATGCAGGCAACATAGATCACAAAGTATCAGGCAAACATGACACCACCACAGGAAACTAATAAAGCTCCGGTAACCTACACTAAAGACATTCAGATCCAAGCACTGCATGACAAAGAATTGAAAATAATTATCTTAAAGAAGCTCAGTGAGCTACAAGAGAACACAACCAAACAAAATCAGGAAGGCAATACATGAACCAAATGCAAAGTTTAATAAAGAAATGGAAACAATAAAAAAGAACCAAATAGAAATTTGAATTGAAAAATTTCATGGAGAACTTCGACAGTAGACTCCAACATGCAGAAGTAAAACCAGTGTACTTAAAGACAAGTCATTTGAAATTATCCAGTTAGAGGAAAAATAGAAAATAGCATGAGAAAGAGTGAAAAAAGCCTCTGTGACTATGGGGTTAAATCAAAGGAATCAATATATGCATTAAGGGAGCACCAGAAGGAAGACAAAATGAGAAAGGGGCAGAAAGCTGATTTAAAGAAATAATGAGAAAACGCCTCCTTCATCTGGAGAAGGAGCATCCAGATCTGTAATGCCCAAAGAACGTTCAATAGGCTGAACTTCACTGAGACCCTGAGACACATTATATTGTCAGAAATCAAAGACAGACTTTCGGTTTCCAAATCCACATGTACGCAGCTTGGGAAGCTGCCACTGCATCCTAAGAACAAGTTAAAAAGCTGAACAGACTGAAAAATCAACAACCCTTTAAATAAGAGAGATGAAGAAAGAGGACAGCACACTGCCCTCAAGATTGAAGATACAGAAAGGCAAACACCAGGAGTCATGGCTTCTCAAAGCAGACACTAATGAGCAGAAACTGCTGTAGAAACCGGTGCTAGGTAGGAAAACCTGAACTTTAAGTGACAAATCACTAGAGGTTTAGTCTGAGAACTGAAAGTCCAGAAATAAGTGGGCCCACACAGTTTTGTGAGATTTACCTCCAGTAGTTCCACATTGTTCTCAGGTAAACTTTGGAGAAAAATCTTCTTGTGCTTCTGGCTGATGGAGGGCAAAAGGAATCATTCGAAATAAGCCAGAGTGCTCTGTTCTTCGTAATACAGGCTAACCGTAGGGCAAATGATTTCACCGAATTCTAACCTACTAGGGTATCATCAGAGACTAACCGACCTGGAGGAGGGATATAAATAACTCTAGTCAGCTTCAGTCTTCCACATGGGGGAAGGAATATACTCAACTCCAGCCACTCTAGTAATGCTCTCTCCCCTGAGAAGGAGGTGCATAAAAAACTGAGAAACTCTTGTGAAGCTCACAGTAAAGAGCTCACTGAAGGACTAAGACCTCATCATAACACTATAGAATGCTGCCCTGTTCCCTGCATACCTTACACCGTATTACTAAAGGCTTATTTACAGCAGTTCCTTTTACCCGGTACCTCATGTCTGGCTATTAAGAAAAAAAATTACAAGGCATAGTAAAAGGCAAAACATAAAATTTGAAGAGACGTAACAGCATTAGAACCAAACGTGGTAGAGATGTTAGAATTATCAGAGTGGGAATTTAAAACAACTATGATTAATATGATAAGGACTCTAATGAATAGATGAGATAACATGCAAGAGCTGATGTGCCCTGTAAGCAGAGAGATGGAAATCCTCATAACCAGCAAGAACTGTTAAAGATCAAAAACACTGTAAGAGAAATGGAGAATGCTTCGATGGAAGTATTCGTAGATTGCATATCACTGAAGAAATAATATCTGAGCTTAAGAATGTCTCAATAGAAACCTCCTAAACTGAAAAGCAAAGATAATGGACTGAAGAAAGTACCAGAACAGAATATTCAAGGATTGAGGGACAACTAAAAAAAGTGCAACATAAGCATAATGGGAATACCAGAAGGAGAAGAAAGGGACAATGGAACAGAAGATATATTTGAAACAATAACGACAGAATTTCTTTCTAATTATGTCAGACACCTAACCACAGATTGAGGAAGTGCAACGAACACTAGGTAGGACAAATGCCAAAACAACAACAGTAATGACAGCTACAAAAAACACTACACCTACATATATCATTTTGAGATCACAGAAAATCTAAGATAAAGAAAAATCCTGCAAGAAGCCAGAGGCAAAAAGCACCCTATCTAGGCAGGAACAAAGATAAGAATTACATCCAAATTCTCCTCAGAAATCGAGCAAACAAGAAGAGAGAGGTCTCTGATGGCTCAGTCAGTTAAGCATCCGACTGTGGCTTAGATCATGATCTCACAATTCCTGAGTTCAAGCCCCCAGGTCAGGATCTCTGCTGTCAGCACAGAGCCGGCTTTGGATCCTCAGTTTCCCTCTCTCTCTCTGCCCCTCCCCTGCTTGCCATCTCTCTCTGTCAAAAAATAAATAAACTTTACAAAAAAAAGGAGAGAGTGGAATCAGAACATCAAGAATGAGAACAGAAAGGAGGCCTGGTAAGCGAAATTGTCAGGGTGAGGAGAGAGGAGAGTGGCTGTCAGGACATCAAAGAGAAAGAGTGATGTTAAACAACACGAGTTCAGAGTGAGAGACAGGTCATTGGTAGAGGAGTTTAAGAAGGGGCCAGAGAGACAGGATGGAGAATGAAAGCTAATCCCCCACCCACAGAAAGTAAAAAATGAGAATGGAGTGAAATATTTAAAGTTTTGAAAGAAAAAGAAACACATCAAACTAGAACTCTGTACCCTCTGAAATTATCCCTCCAAAATAAAAGAAAAATAAATACATTCTCAGACAAACAAAAATTTAGGGAATTTGTCGCCAGTAAACCTGCATTGTAAGAAATGTTAAAAGAAGTGTCTTAGGTAGAAGGAAAATAATACAGGTAAGGAAATCAGATCTACATAATGAAAGGAAGACCATTGAAGAAAGAAAAACTGGAAGTAAAATTAAAACTTTTATGTTTCTTATTATTAATTGATCTAACAGATAAGAGGTAGTTCAACATAATAATAGAGACAATGTATTCAATTTTGTATGCTTATGTATTATATATATGCTTATGTATGCTTATACATAAGTGAAATGAATGACAGCAATGATACAAGGGAAGGGAAAGAGGAATAAGGATTATTGTGCTATTATAAGGTACTTACCCTACCCGTAAAGTGATATAGTACCATTAGAAAGTGGACTTGGTAAGTTGTAAATGTATATTGCAGATTCTAAGGCAATCACTAGAAAAAGTGAATGGTGTAACAAGTCAGACAGAGATGGACAAATACCATATGATCTCACTCGTATGTGGAATTGGAAAAAAAAAAACGTCCACCTCATAGGTAGAACAGATTGTTGGTAGCCAGAGGCATGGGTAGAGAGTAGGCAAAATGGGTCAAGGGGTCAAAATACAAACTTCCACTTATAAAATAAGTTAAGTTATGGGAATGTAATGTACAGCATGGTTACTATAGTTAATAGTGTATTGCATACTAGAAATTTGCTAAGGGAGGGGCACCTGGGTGGCTTAGTTGGTTAAGCATCCAACTCTTGGTTTTAGCTCCAGTCTCGATTTCACAGTTCATGACTTCAAGCCCTGCATCGGGTTCTGCACTGATAGAACAGAGCCTGCCTGGGATTCTCTCCCTCCCTCTCTCTCTCTCTGCCCTTCCTCTGTTCTCTCTGTCTCTCAAAATAAATAAACTTAAAAATTTTTAAAAAAAACAGAAGAAATTTACTGAGAGTAAATCTGAAAAGTTCTCATATAAGAAAAATAAATTTTGTAACTAGACTTAATGTGGTGATCATTTTGCAATACATACAAATAAAAATCATTATGTTTTTTACCTGAAACTAATATAATGTTATATGTCACTTATACCTCAATAAAAATAAAGTAAAAAAGAAGTATAACTGATATGCTAAAAAGGAAAGAAAATGGAATCATAGAATATCCTTAGTCGAAACCACTCAAAGTAGAAAAAGTAAAAGATACAAGTAGGAACAAAAAACAAAGGCAACAAATAGAAAGCAGGAACAAATATGGTAGTTATTAGTACGGGAACATCAATAATGACTTTGAATGTCAATGGTATAAATGCACCAACGGAGGAGTTTTTCAGAGTGGATCAAAAAACAAAAATCCCAACTATGTGTTCTCTCTAAGAAACCCACTTTAACTCTAAAGACACATATAGATTAAAGGTAAATGGATGGACCACTACACAGCTATAAGAGGGGTCAAAATATGGAACACTGAAAACACTGAATGCTGATCAGGGTGTGGAGCAACAGGAACTTTCATACATAACTGATGGGCATGCAAAATTGTACAGCCATTTTTACATTTTTTTATGTTTATTTATTTTGAGAGAGAAAGAGAGAGAGAGTACAAGCAGCGATGGAGCAGAGAGAAGGAGAATTCCAAGCAGGCCCTGCACTGTTCAGCTCAGAGCCCAACACAGGGCTTGAACTCACAAACCGTGAGATCACGACCTGAGCCAAAATCAAGAGTTGGGCACTTAACCAACTGATCCACCCAGGCACTGCTGGACAGCCAGTTTTTACGACAGTTTGGCAGTACTCTTACATGATCCAGCAGTACACTAAGGAATTTAACCAAAGGAGTTGAAAACTTATGTCCATAAAAAACCTGCACGTGGATGCTTATAGAAGTTTTATTCATAATTGCCAAAACTTGGAAGCAACCAGGATTTTCTTCAGTTGGTAAATGGGTAAACTATGATACATCCAGACAATGTACCGTTATTCAGCACTGAAAAAAAAATGGCTATTAAGACATGAAAAGATATGAGGAACCCTAACTGTATATTATTAACACATGAAAAAATATGAGGAGCCCTAACTGTGTATTACTAAGTGAAGTCAGGCTGGAAAATTTACATACTGTATGATTCCAACTGTACAACATTCTGGAAAAGGCAAAACTGTGGACACAGTAAAAAGATCTGTGATTTCCAGGGGTTGGGTATCGGGACAAGATATACTCTGTATGATACTATGATGGTGGATAAATGTCATTATTCATTTGTCCAAACCCACTGAGTGTACAACACCAAGAGTCAACCCTAAGGTAAACTATGGACTGTGAGTGATTGTGATGTATATTCATCAATTGTAAACAATATATCTCTCTGTACTTTCTATCTAGTTTCTCATGAACCTAAAACTTCTCTAAAATATATATATATATATAACTTTAGAAATCTTGTCATCTGCAAGAAGTCATAAGTGAAATTAGAAAATTTTGCGAGGGGCGCTTGGGTGGCTCAGTCGGTTAAGTGTCAGACTTCGGCTCAGGTCATGATCTCACGGTTTGTGAGTTCATGCCCCGCCTCGGGCTCTGTGCTGACAGCTCAGAGCCTGGAACCTGCTTTGGATTCTGTGTCTCCCTTTCTCTGTTCTTCTCCTCCACTCTCATTCTGTCTCTCTCTCTCTCAAAAAAAAATAAATATTAAAAAAAAAGAAAAAGAAAAAAATGTTATGAGACAACCAATTATAGATTAAAGAGATATCTACACTCCCGTGTTCATTGTAGCATTATTCACAATAACCAAGATGCGGAAACAACCTATGTCCATCAATGGATTAATAGGCGAAGAAAATTATATACAATGGAATATTATTCATGTTTAATAAAGGAAGAAATCCTGCTATTTGCAACAATATGGATGACTCTGGAAGATACTATGCTAAGTGAAATAATCCAGTCAAAGAAAGACAAATGCTGCTTGATCTTACCATGTAGAATCAAAAAAAGTCAAATTCATAGAAGCAGATATAGTAGATGGTGGTTGCCAGTGGCAGGGGAATGGAGGGAATGAGGAGGAAGTTCACAGTACAAAGTTTCAGTTATGCAGGATAAATACATTTTGGAGATGTAATGTACAGCATAGTAACTATAGTTATTAATACTGTATTGTAGGGACGCCTGGGTGGCTCAGTTGGTTGAGCTTCTGGCTCTTGATTTTCGCTCAGGTCATGATCTCACGGTTTGTGGGTTTGAGCTCTGCATGGGCTTTGTGCTAACATTGTGGAGCCTGCTTGGGACTCTCTCTCTCTCCCTCTCTCTCTCTCTCTCTTTCTCTCTCTGCATCTCTCCCCTCTCAAGATTAGTAAATAAACTTTTAAAAAATAATAATAATGCTGTACCGTATACTTGAAATTTGCTGAAACAGTAGGCCTTAAATATTCTCACAAGGAAGAAGTAACTATGTGAGGTGATGCATAGGTTTATTAGGTTGATTGTGGTAATTATTTCACAGCTTCTATCAAAACATCATATTGTATACCTTAACTATATACAATTTTTATTTGTCAATTATATTACAATTAAGATGAACAGACAAGTCAATGGATGTGGCACATGGCCTTAAAATTGACATTACTATATAAAAGATTAGTATTTAATTTTTTTAAATATATCGTCGACCAATTGGAGAATTGTTTTATAGATTGATAAATTTAAATATACATATTATATAATGATTTAGAGAGTTCATATTAAAAGGTGAAACCATAAGATGTATGGAAAAGTTACTGGTTAATAAATCTCTAAATAGAAGAAAATTTTCCAAAAATTTTTATTAAAAAAGAGAGTGTCTTAACAAAAGAAAAGATGATTTTGACTACATCAAAAAGGACAACATTTTTAACAAAAATTATCAGAAGACAATAAAGTTAATAACTAGGTTAAATCCCTTCACTGGCAAAAATGGATTTAATTTCTACTATTAAAAATTGTTTTTTTAAATCCATTTTCTTAAAGCAGCAAAGCACATGAATGAATGATTAAAGAAATCATAAGTAAAATGGCTAAGAAAGATATGGATCACAAATAATCATTAGTCAAAGAAATGCTAACTAAAATGATAAGATTATAATTTTTCTCCTGATAGTCTTGTCAAAAATATTATAAGATAGACACCCTCAGACTCTGCGGGTCAGAATAAGATTAGCAAAACTGTTTTTGCAGAAATGTTAGCAACAGCTACAGAGAATTTTAGGTCTAATAATGCAAAAGATTGATTTAACAATTCATATTCTGGGAATATATTCTCAAGAAAATAATTAGGCTCTGACAAAGACTTATGTAATAGCTTTGAGACAGTGATATTTATAGTAGCAAAAATTTAAATTACCAAAATCATAAGCAATAGTTATGCCAAGATCATTCAGTGAAAAATTCGGACACCTTAACAATATACAGTGTAGGAGTTCACTTTTTTCCAGTGAGCAAACTATCCCTTTTTTGGATTAGGATTTAAAAAAAAAAAAAAGATCTCACATCTAATATTAATGTGACACATAAAAGCAACATTATATTAGGATAAATTTATTTAAGGGTACTAATTATTTTAAATTTGTGTGTTGCAATAAGGCCCAGTGTGTTACTCATTTCCATTAATGCTCCATGTTTGAAAAGCTTTTGTATTGTGAAATTATTGGATGCCTTAGATCCAGCATGTTCACTGTATATCTCAAGTGTTATATATTGTACTGATTTTTCTTTTTTGTTTTGGTTTTTTTTGACCTGTTTTATCTATCAGCTGATAGGAGGAATTTTGAAAACCTTTCACTAAGGTGGTCTATTTGTGTATTACTCTTCACAGTCTGTCAAATTTTACTTTATATACTTTGACACTATGTGTTTAGATCCATAATTATGTAGTCTCAGTATGTATCTTAGGTATATTTTTCTGATACACTAAAACTTACCATTATCTGTTGGCTCTCTCTTTGTCTAATAATACCTGTTCTTTAAAGTCTCTTTATGTGTTATCAATATAGTTATATAGTTAAATCAGCTTTATTTTTTTATATTTGCTGTATGTAAATATTTTTTGTCCCATATATACTTTTAATTTAAATGAGTCTCTTATGAATATATTAGTTGCATTTGATTTGGGGAACAATCTTTGTCAACTAGAATTTTAGTTCATTTTTAATTTTAATAAGTGGTGTTTGGAATCCTCTCTACCAATATTTTGTGCTTTCTGCTTGCTTGACTTTTTTATGCATCATGTTCTCTGCTTTTTTCTTTCTTTCACATTGATTGAGTTTAGAAATTTTATACCTGATATCCATTCTTTTCTTTATACCCTAGAAAATTCACATATATGCTTAATTTATCAAAGTTCACTTTTAACTGTACTTTTATTTTCCTTCCGAACAAAGTAAAAACCTTAGAAGACTTTATTTCTGCCTTTCCTCTCAATGTATGTTACTGCTGCTCAGTATTGTAGTCATTTTTTGTTTTCAAATTCACCAAAGGCGCATTGTTCAGTGCTATACCTCAGGCGCTTAAAGCATGGCCTTTCAGATAGTCATTGTTCATAAATAATTATTGAATCTGTTGATTGAATATACCCAAGTATTTGACACTTTTTGTTTTTCATGTACCTTCCAGCATTTCTCTGTCATCATTTTCTTTTTGCCTGAAGAGTAATTCTTTAGAATTTCCTTCAGTGAGGGTCTGCCAACTACAACCTATTTGTTGTCTGAGAGGTTTGAATTTTGCTTTCACTTGTTAATGATACTTTTTTTTAACAGACTCTTTTTTAAATCTTTTTAAAGTTGTGTTTATTTATTTGAGAGAGAAAGAGAGAGAGAGAAGGAGAGAGAGAGCCAGGGAGGGGCAGAGAGAGAGAGGGACTGAGGATCCAAAGGGAGCTCTGTGCCGATAGCAAAGAGCCCGATGTGGGACTCGAACTCATGAACTGTGGGATCATGACCTGAGCCAAAGTCTGCTCACGAGCTGAGCCACCCAGGTGCCCCATTAATCGTACTTTGATGGTTATTTAGTTCTGAGTTCTTGTCAGCACTGTGAAATGTTATTCCATAGGCTTTTGACTTCCATTACTGCCTCTAAGAATTTGGTTGTCAGTCTTTCATTCTCTTGAAGGTACTCTGTCTTTTCTCTTGTCTTATTTTATTCTTTTATTTTAGAAGTTTTGCTTTGTTTAATTCCACATAATTTCATTATACATACCCCACAGTGGATTTCCTTTTATTTATCCTTTTTGAGAGCCATTAGTGAGAATTAGTGTCTTTCATCAGTTATGGAAAATTCTCAGATTTTATTACATTAAAGATTTGTCAGCCTCATTCTTTCATTCTTTTTCTCCTTATGGAGCTCCACGTAGAATAAGATATACCTTCTTATTCTAGTCTCCATATCTCAAACCCTATTTTATACCATCCATCTCTTGGTTTTCTCCTGCATTATGGATAATATCTTCACATCTCACTTTCAAATCACTAATTATTTCTTTAGCTGTTTCTAATTAGCCATCAATCTAAGGGTTCAATTATTTAATTATTATAACCATTATATTCAGTGATTATATTTTATTTCTAAAAGTTATAGTGTTTAAATTTTAAAACTGCTTAGTCATTTTCTATAGTCTCTTCCTTCTTATCATATGTTCACCCCCTTTTTCTTTTTCTAGCATATTAAACATACTTTAGATTTAATTTTTAATGATTAAAATATCCCAAGACTTTTTAGAATATACTATCTATATTTTCTTATGATTCTCACTTATGGTGCCTACTGTCTGTCTTGTTTCTATGTGAGCTTGCTGCTCTTCTAGAAAATGCAGTCTAACGTATCCTGAGGGACAAAAGAGATGCATCAGGGATTGTCTCAGTATACGAGATATGAGAAGGGGAGGAAAAGAAAATGGGAAGGAGGGCACGATTACCGAGATTGAGATTACCTGAGGGACACAAGAAAACTTTTGGAAGTGATGTATATGTTCCCTGTATTTCTGTGGTGCTAGTTACAAAGGTGTATTCATATGTTAAAACTTGTCAAATTGCATGCTTTATGCAGTTTATTGTATGTTGTTTATACCTTCCTGGAGTTGTTTTTAAGAAGTTGGATACATAGATACCAGAATCTTGCCGGTCTTCTAAATGGTGAATTCATTGATAATTTTAGTTGTGTTTTTCTCACTTTTTTATGTTGGAAAAAAAAATACCCTTTGACATAGCGATTTCATGTTTCCGAATTCAAAGCCAAGTTCTCAGAGGAACAAAAGATTACATACAATCTTGTGCATTATAATGTCGTTGATAAGAAGAAAAATTTAGAAGCAACTTAAATACTGAACAGTAGAAGTTAGGTAAATAGATGTGAAATAGATGTAATGAAATATAATATAGCCAAAAATCATCTGGGGAGGGTTTCACAATATAATGTTGAGTAAACAAAATCACGCAAAATCAAATTGTTTACACTATGATAATTTCATAAAGTTTCAAAGGGTGAGAGAGGATAAACCAAAAGAATTGTTAGCTATGTTGGGGAATGGAATTGTGGGTAATTTTTCTTTTTCCTTTTATGCTTTTCTTCATATTCTCAATTCTCTACCATGAATATGCATCACTTCTCTCAGAAAAAAAAAATATTTTAGAAAATGACTAAAAGGAATTTTCCCAAATAATTGTTCTTTTATCTTTCCATAAGAAGGCTTTAAAAAGAATCCTCTCATAGAGGATTTCAAGCACGTCAAGAAAATTGTTCAGAACTGCTGAGAGTCTTACGGTGAATGTGACAAGGTTATATTCCAACTTTTGACATGTTCATCATTAATGTTTTGCTGGTCCCTGGTCTGTCTGAACAGAGAGATGAATACATTAGAGATGGGTAAATAAAAAAGTGATTTTCTTTCTAAATTAATATAATGACACACTTTCATGACGAATTTTCTAAATCATTTTAGGTTATACCTTCCTCTTTGTGAGTTCAATTATCTTTGTCATAAAAAGCTTTTTTTTCCATAGACAACCTTTACCCATTTTTCATTGCCTAATTTAACTATAAAGCTGTTAACATCTCATTTTAAAGCTGGTGATAAATTGCCTTTTAACCTATTAGAAATTTTTTAAATTAGATGGTATATTCACAGATATCACCTTACCAATTAAAAGGAGAAAAAAAAACCTGAAAACATAAATATGGCTCTAACCTTGAAACCTGACAGGCGTTTGGGTAAGAAAAAGAACCATTTCATGTATTTAAATTCCTCTAGACTTCTAGCTGTCTGTGTGTCATTGTTATGACACACACTTAGCACTTACCTTCTACTGAATGTGTGAAAAACATACATTTCCCATTGTTAGTGACACAGTAATGTTCTACTCAAGAACTACATAATCTGAGAAATTTTCAATTAATAAGAAAATTCATATTACCATTTACAGGTTCTTTGTATGTATATATGTTTCACACCTTCTCTTTGTAGGTAATCAAAATAGTGTGAAAATTTAGACAGAGGCTTTGAATAACAGTACCTTTTACTCCAAATCTCTCAGCAAAGGTCACTCAAATTAATTACAAGTGGGAAACGTACCTTACATTTAAAATGAATACCTCCTAATACCTATTTTGTTTTACCCTGCCATCTTCTAACCAAATGTCAAGGTTCTGACATAGGACAGTAAATAACTTCTAAAGCCAAAATAAGAAAAATCTTTAAAAGTCAATTTGTTTTAAAAAATCAATGTGTTTGGGACTTTATTTATGTGAGCCATTATTTTCTAGCATTTTACCAACTCATGGGTATTCCAGGTATTAATGATGCATTTACTTACACTGACTACTGTTTTTAAATGGCATTTAATTTGCCCCCTTTTCCTTTTTCTGACATTTGCTCCTACCCTATGATTTTTGTTGTATCTAACACTAAGCAGGTGTCTTAAGGAAACAGTCAAATATTATTTTGTTTTTTTTAATGTTTATTTTATTTATTGTTGAGAGAGAGAAAGAGCATGAGTGGGGGAGGCACAGAGAGAGAGGGGAATAGAGGATCTAAAGAGGGCTCTACACTGACAGCACTGAGCCCGATGTGGGACTGGAACTCACAAACCATGAGATCATGACCTGAGCCAAAGTCGGTCGCTCAACCGACTGAGCCACACAAGCACCCCTCCAATATCATTTTGTAAAGTTCTGCAGTAGCCTATATGTTAATATCATTTATTCTTCTCATTACCATGATAATGTGAGGGGTTCAACTCTCAAAGTTATATTCTCCCAAATATAGATAGAGAAATCTATCGATATACATATACATATATATATATATATATATATATAGGAATATAACATTAATAGAGAGATACCTATTTATCTCTCTCTCTATATATATATATATATATATCTAAATTTATCTGTCTCTTCTAAATATATCTATATCCAGAGATAGAGAATATGTAGAGGAGAATCTCAGAACAGGCAAATTTTACTTTGAGAAAATTAAAGCCCTGATCAGGTATTTCAGTTCCTACGTGCCAGCTCAAGTATAGTTTGGGAACTGTGAGAGCATAATAATGTGTTGTCTCTTTCTTCCTGTTTGCTTTTGCACAATAGCTTTTGACTTGGAGGGAGGTTTTTTTGTTTCTGTTTTTTTTTCTTCTGTTTCTGTTTGCTACACAATTAGCCTAATATCTAGTTCAGTTCCAAGGGTCCCTTTGGCTGCTTTGGTGGTATGTCTTGAAAGCCTGTTAGCCTCGGAGATTCAGATGCATTTCACATTATTCATCTCTAGGTTGTCCCAGTATAACGTGGCTGGTGAATTTCCACTTGTTTACTAGTTTTGTAGAATGATTCCCAGTTGAACTACATTGCACCTGTGGCTTATTTCCCTATGTTGGCAAAACCCAGAACCAGAACTGGAAGGAGTATGAAGTATAATGCTATTTCTTAGCTTATTCTTGGTAGTAAGTTGGCGCTAAATAAGCTGATGTATATAGTGTTTTTCTGCAATGATATCTCTCTGGGAAATCCCACTTAACTTGAATTATAAGCAGCAAAGATAACAGCAATAGCATAAGCCCAAGCTTTTCAGAATATTTAAGGACAAACATCTCAAACAATTCATAAGAATTAGGATGTTTTTCACTACAAATAACGGAAATCCAAACTCTGCCTGGTTAAAACAATAAAGAACAAATGGTCTCACTTGACTGGAAGTTCAGAGATGGGGCACGTTTTAGGGTTGGCTGATTCAGTAATGTCATCAAAGGCCCAGGTGTTTTCTTTCTCCGCCCTATAATTCTAAGTGTGACTGCATCGTCAGCATAGTAGCAAGAGAGTCCCAGTTATCATATCTCTATCCATTAATGTCCATGGAACAAAGAGAATCCATCTCTTCCTATGGCTATCTCATAGGAGGAAGGAAATGTTCCCTTAGTCTCTGGAAGACTTCCCACTACACTTTAGGTCAAAATGGGGTCATATACTGATTCCAGAACCAATCATAAGCAAGATTACTCTGGAAACAATTTCTTCCTGAAATGGGATGTGTTCAGTTTCCCCTGAGACCTATGGCTGCTTGGGTTTGGGCAGATATGTGATAAAAATTGGGGTTTGAATAGTATCAAAATTGGAGACATTCTGGGTAGGTAACAAATAATGTCTACTACGTGGTTGTGTCATCATGATTGGACCCTGAAAAAATACAGAGGGAAATGAGAGCCCCTGTGGCCAACTCACTATGATCAACATGTGTTTCTAAAGCATAGTTTAGGGAAAAAAACAGAAGAGAATGATGAAATTGCCCATCTTTTTGCCGGATATTAAAATAATGAATATAATCTCTTAGTGAACAGATAGTATAATTTGGCTCACTTAACATCCTTTCCAACCCTTTTTTCCTGTTCTATAGAGACTGGAAAGTAAAGTCCTTGATTCACAGGCTCTGTAGCAGCTCAGGTTGGCCATGAGAAGAATTCTGGCCATTGAGACTTAAGAATAAGTCACTGGAGCAGGTTTCCTTTCCTGAATAAATGTCACATTTGGATATGATGTTTGGAAGCTTTGTATCTGCCTTGAAACCAGGAAAATAAAAGTCACCTGTCAAGGATGGTGGACCACAAAGGAGGCTAGGCTCTCGATGGCATCATTCAAGCTCTGAGGTGTCTACCTCCAAACCTTTGATTATGTGGAAAAAACTTAAGCCACAATAGTAGCTGAAGGCAGTACAATAAAATATATAGAATATCAATTCATTATACACATTTACTCATACTTTATCTCACTTAGCCTTTTGTTGTTTCCCAAAGGCCAAATTAGAGAAACTCCTCAAATTGCACGTATCACAAATATTTGAACTCATATCAACCCAGGAAACCAACTAATCACACTGGGTGCTTAAGCAGAGACAGCTGTGGCTGAATCGGCACAGCATCACTGATATGGATAAAACGTTGTGTACACAACTAGCACCTGATCCACTACAAGTTTCACAGATCAGCAGTCCATTTTGAGCCCACCTGTCAGTCTCATTAAAACACTGAATGCAACTTAACTGAACTCAGAACAGTTAATTATGTCTTATGTAAACTGATCCTGAATTAGGTCTGAAAATATTAACATGCATGAATGGGGTTGTATTACAGCAAAGAAGTGAAAATTCACATTAAGGATACTTTGTTTAGCAATAATATTTGAACTGCTAACGGTCAAATAGTAAGCAAAAATTATTTGTTTTTTATTTTTTAAAAACGCAGATTGCTTACAAAATATAACTTCTCACTACATGCAACCAGATGACAAAAGATGTTAGCTGGAGGGAGATACACCATTATGGGGGAAAACTATTTTTAGTTTAGAATTACAAACGCCTCAACTGCTTTAATTCCCCAGCTTTATTCCATTTGCCTCTCACCTATTCCTGCTGCAGTCTATTGACATCTGTAAGTGTTTCCATTACCTTTGAAAACAAAACCAGCAATCATTTTTCAAAAGACACTTATGTTGTCAGTATTTAATTATTGCTAATATTAAATGTTCATTACGTTACTGAATGCAATGCACACACAAACACATTGGGACAAACTTACATTCCCAAAATGGAAAAAAAAAGGCTATCCACAACTTAGATGGACCTAAAGGGTATTATTTCAAGTGAAAAAAGTCAGAGAAAGACATATAGCATTATGATTTTACTTATATGTGGAATATTTTTAAAAAAGCAAATAAAACAGAAATAGACTCAAAAGTACAGAAAACAAATTGGTTCTCTTGTTGCAAGAGGGAAGGAGGCTAGAGGAATGGACAAAATAGGTGAAGGCCGTTAAGAGGTTCATACTTCCCATTATAAAATAAGTAAGTCACAGGGATGAAAAGTACAGCCTGGGAAATGTAGTCAATAGTATTTTTTTTCAATGTTTATTTATTTTTGAGAAACAGCACGAGCAGAGGAGGGGCAGAGAAAGAGGGAGACACAGAATCCGAAGTAGGTTCCAGGCTCTGAGCTGTCAACACAGAGCCCAAAGTGGGGCTCAAACTCACGAATAGTAAGATCATGGCCTGAGCCGAAGTCGGACACTTAACCAAGTAAGCCACCAAGGCTTAGTCAATATATTTTAATACCTTTCTGTGGTGACAGATGGTGACCGCACTTACGTTGGTGCACAGCATAATGTACAGAATTGTCTAATCACTATGTTGTACACTGAAACTAATATAATATTGTACGTCAACTATACTTCAGTTTTTAAAACTTGTGGCTTAAAAGAAGGCATTAAAATTAGAGCTTAAAATAATGTTCTCCAGCACAAATGTGACCTTACTCAAAGTTGGGACAGAGATCGCTATGAGATATTCTACCAAAATATTTATGTTAAAGATATGATTCTGTTGTATTCTGGGCCTGATTTCTATGAGAATACCTCATAACCATTTAATTGCCTTCAGGTAATATAGGAAAATAAGGACTAGCTAGACAAGAAGCAACTTTTATACATGCCCATTCATACAGTTAAAAGTACTAACACAAGCTGCTATATGGTGTGTGGATAATTTCTTCTTTTCAGTAATATTCACCATTAATGTTGTATATCATAAGAAAGAGAGGGAAGTTTTAGGATTCAATAATATACTGGAACATTCGCCTCTAATAGATGTATGCAAAACCAGAGGGTGACTTTGAAATGTTTTATATTACTATTTTTGGCAGTGTAATCCTTTCTTTAAACCAGAGCTTACGAGGAAGCCCCAGTGCAGAGTCACAGATAAATACAAAGCTCTTGGTTGAAGCAAAGCTGGCATGTTTAAATGCTGGTCTTCTTACCTCACTCATTCCTCCTGAATGGCCCCTCAGGCACCTCTGCCCAACTATGAGAATCTTTCATACGGTTCCAAATGGGACCCTAATGTTTTCTCCTATGTCATAATAATTGTACCTATTTTAGCTTCCCTGTGGGGATGATTTAGGTGGCCAAGAATCAGGAAGAAGGACCCTTCTTTTGGGAAATGAAAAGTGTCCTGAATTCCAAACTGTACTTCATGCTATCTCTCTAGTCTTCTGAAGGCATCTGATTATTGTGTAGAAGGGAGATCGTAGGGGTCCTTGGGATTTCCTAACTGGTAGTTCCAACTCCTGTTTTATTGCTTTGGTAGCTGTATAAAGTTCATAGTGCTATTAGAGTACTAGACATTAGAGATCCTGTCCCTTTTTTTTGTGAAAATGTGTGTGTGTGTGTGTGTATGTGTGTGTGTGTGCATGCATTTGTGCTTGATGACCTGAAGTTTAAAATCATCCAGTTAGCTTTGGGCCAGTTCTGACAAGTCCATAGAGGTTATATTAATGTTGCTCTAAATCATTGCTGGTGTGGCCTATAAAAGAGAGTATACTTTACAAATGGAGTGATTGTGCTATTTCGTTCTAAATTCCTTTAAGCAGAGAAACTAGCCTCCATGGTGTACATAAAAACCCACACAACAGGTGACACAGCCACAGATGCTCTTTTGGCAAACCAGCTACCAACCATGTGAAAACCATTCTTCAGATTTCAGGCTGCTTAGAGTCTCCTTTTGTATCTTTACTTCAGATGGGAAAGGGACGCCTGGGTGGCTCAGTCGGTTGGACGGCCGACTTCAGCTCGGGTAATGGTCTCGCAGTCTATGGGTTCGGGCCCTGCATCGGGCTCTGTGCTGATGGCTCGGAGCCTGGAGCCTGCTTCAGATTCTGTGTCTCCCACTCTCTCTGCCCTTCCCCTCCTCATGCTCTGTCTTTATGTCGCTCAAGAATAAATAAACGTCTAAAAAAATAAATTTAAAAAAAGATGGTAAACACGCTTTCACTTTTCCTGGGTAACACCTGTGCTTCTGTAGGATACACCAGGCTTTCTGTACCAACAATATATACTTAGATTCTCATGTATTAGGGAGTATTCAGTTAGAAAATTGGTGGCAAACTCACCAGGGCCACGGGAGAGAGAACATGATGTAGCCGTAACAGGGATCTGCCCAACTTGACCTGTGGCCTTTGGCAAAAGGACATAACCCACCAGAGGGTACACAGCAGGGAGGTGGGAGAATAATTACCCCACTCTTCTGCTAGTGCCTCCTATTGGCCATACCCAAACTAAAGTCTCTTGGGGCACAGAGAAGGGTTAAGGAGGATTGAAAAGTACAGAAGAAAACAGAAAAAAAAATCTGGCACTCTTGGAAATGCTTTTCATATCTAAACCCTTTTATCAATAACAAACTCTATCATTTACTACATTCCAGTCTCCGTACTAAGCATACTGTAGGCATTATTTTCATGTATACATTCTAACCTGTTTTAAAACACAAGTACTATTATTATTCTTTCCATTTTACCCACAGAGAGAGTGAGGATGAGAGTTACAGTACCTTTCCAAGGTCTTATGAGCAAGCAATTATTAGGGCCAAGCCTTGAGCCTATGTGTGAGTCCGAAACCCATACTTTGAATCAGTTTTTATGTAATCTTCCATTGATACTCCAGTATCATTCTCCACTAACTCATTAGGTTTCTCTGCTGAATTTCTTGAATTTTTAGACTGCATTAGACAATCCTTTAAAATATAACTTTGGGGGCACCTGGGTGGCTTAGTCAGTTAAGCATCTGACTTCAGCTCAGGTCATGATCTCACAGTTGGTGGGTTCAATCCCCACAGTGGGCTCTGTGCTGACAGCTAGGAGCCTCGAGCCTGCTCGGAATTCTGTGTCTCCCTCTCTCTCTGTCCCTCCCCCACTTGCACTCTGTCTCTCTGTCTCTCTGTCTCTGTCTCTGTCTCTTTCTCTCTCTCAAAAATAAGATAAACATTTTAAAAACTTAAATAGAATTTTGAACTTATAGAGCTCCATATTGTCACTTAATTGTGGCAATATTGATAAGAAAACTACAAAGCTTTTGTCTTTGGTGGGAAGATGATATAACATGATATAAATTTTGGGAGAGGACTAAAAAAGTCTTATATTACCTGCAGATCTAATGATTTAGCAGTTAAAATGTGAATGGATGACCTTCCAGAAACTGAAGAAAATCTTAATTCTTTTTCATGCAGGCAAATAGTAATGTGACCAACCTGATATTGCCCATTAGTAACCAATAATTTCCTTCTGATTCAGATACCATAGAGAATGGATTTGGAAGTTACATCCTTACTTTGAACGTTAGTTTATTTTCCCCAGGTCACTTACAAAACACTATTTATTGGTGACAAATTTCCATCATAACATGACCCGTGTCATTAGCCTGGCATTTAAGAGTCTAGATTCAGGCTTTTTCTATTCAAATAGCCAGGACTACGTCTATTTAGAAAATTAATATTACTTTTAAACGTGTGTAAGTGTATTCACACAACAATAATGACTTTCTCTTTCAAAAGGGAAAGTTTTCTTATCTGAAGACACTCATTTTTCCACACTGGAAGAGACATAATCCTGTACCTTAAGCAATTCATTCTTAGTGCTCCAGCTTTCTTTTGAATTATAATGAAAAGTAAGATGGCTCTGGACAAGACTTCATTTTCTGGTGAGAGCAACTTGACTTGATCAGAATCATTTTGTATGCTTGGCGAATATGCCATCCATTCTTCCAGCAATGTGTGTGTGCAACATATAAGTCAGAGTAAAACAAAGTTAACTTAGTTATCTTCTAACTCGTGGCTTATAACCACTTAACTGGAAGCCAGAAAATACAATATAGGATTTCAGTTTTCTTCTATTTATTGTTCTTATATTTAGCATAATTTAGAATAATAATCTGGATACTTAATCTAGCTACTTCTCAACGAATTTATTTTGAAATCATGTGAATGTGAATGTCAAAAATACACTTAATTATAAATACCTCTGAAGAATTACAGTTAAAACACGTGTGATAAATATTTGTGGAAAAGTATTACAAGCAGCAAGCCTGTGAATATTTAATATTATAGAATTAATAGAACTGATTAACATTGGAGGTTTACCAGATGTGAATCATAGAAGGAGATCATGAACTTATTAACATTAAGACAATATATATCTGTAATTTGTATACAATAGACTTTTAAAGTTTTCATACTTCTTCTGTCTTTGTGTTTAAAATATTTTGTTTTCATTTTTATGTCTGCGTATATAACATTTGTATATTCTGAAAGTTAATTTGGTAGAGTCTTCTTTCTGAATAGAACTTCCTATTAATTTATCATGTTATAAACCAGAATTTATGTTCTTGTAAGTGAGATGAGCAACTTGCTTATGTATTTCACATATATCTTTTCAGTACCAACAACATGCTTGACATTGCATCAGACAGTAGGACAGCAAAGATTGGATTTTATTCAACTTGGCAGCTTCCATGTCTAAAATGTTGCTTTAAAAGTTATTAGTGTTCTATAAATATTTGTTAAAAGAATGAAAATGAGTTCCTTGACTTTGGGGAATTACACATGCAGATAATGACAGTGTTGTACTACAGTAGGACAATAGTTCTGCTATCTGTAGAACTTCACCAGAAGTTTGCCTGGAGGGGGAGATGTTACAACTTGACATTTAAAAGGTGGGTAGAGATGTGATAGGCGGGTATGGTGATAGGAGATGGTGTGGCCAAAGGTACAGCTTTGGAAAACAATAAAGTGTCTGTATTCGAAGAATGAACTCTAGACCAATTTGACTGGACATAGTCTCTCTGCAAAGGAAACAAACTCCAGAAAGTTGTGCATGTTCTCGAATGCAGGCTGAGAAGTTTGAACTGTATTTGGGAGTCTCTGGAGGCTTCTGGGCATACGTATGATAGGATTGAAGCATCCTTCATGAGATTAATCTAGCTGCAATGTACAGGGCAGGTGTCACAATGGGAGATCAAAATGAGGAAACGCACTGTAAGATTGATGTAATTGTTCACAAGGGAGGTGGTAATAGCCTGAGTATACAAATGGCATTCCTATATTTGAAACTATTTCTCCAACATGCTTCAAACTGTTTATGAGAGATTTCAAGAAGTTTCAAGTTGTAGGCAATCACTCTTATTCTAAAATAGCACATAGTATATGAAAGTATTTCACTTCCTCGCTTCTTTAGGATATTAGGCATCCTAAAATATGCAAAACACAAGAACTCCGTTGTAAATCTGAACTTTTGCTAGGCTCCACTGGAGACCATCTTAGACTCTCACTGAAAGTCTATTTAAACTTTTAAACACAGTTTAATGAGACTCATTATATTGATTCCTATAACATATGAGATCAGATTAAGCTAATCAGAAGGTGACAACAAGCTCAAAAAGTATAGGCCATTCTTGTAGGCGCAACAACACCTGAATTAATTCTAATGCTGTCAATGTACTTTGGCAAATAGTATTGAGAATGATGGTGGTTATAACAAAAAGTTTAAACTTTCTTTGCAACTTCTCTTAAAGAAAGCTGGAATATGGGGTGCCTGGGTGGCTCAGTTGGTTAAGCGGCCAACTTCAGCTCAGGTCATGATCTCACAGTCTGTGAGTTCAAGCCCCGCGTCGGGCTCTGTGCTGACAGCTCAGAGCCTGGAGCCTGCCTCAGATTCTGTATCTCCCTCTTTCTCTGCCCTTCCCCTGCTCATACTCTGTCACTATGTCTCTCAAAAATAAATAAACGTTAAAAAATTTTTTTTAAATTAAAAAAAAGAAAGCTGGAATATTCACTTGGGGGAAACCAAAACCAAATACCTTATTTTTGGTTCATAACCAGCACCTGTGCCCTGAAGGGTGAAAATTGAAATTGGAGAGGCAAATACAACTTTCTCTAAAATCATCACTTTTTTAATTTTTATTTTATTTTATTTATTTATTTTCTTATTATTTATTTTGAGAGAGAGTGCGAGTGTGAATCAGGAAGAGGCAGAGAGAGAGACAGAGAGAGAGACAGTCTCAAGCTGGGTCCGCAGTGTCAGTACGAGCGCAACATGAGGCTCAATCCCACAAACAATGAGATCATGACCTGAGACGAAATCAAGAGTCGATGCTTAACTGATCGAGCCACCTAGGCATCCCTATAAAATCGTCACTTTTTTTAAAGGTTCAAGTCTTAAAAGTACGTTCCAACTTTCTAGAAAACATATTTCCAAGGTGGAACTTAATATCAAATAATGATGATTGTTGTGGTGTCAGGATTCCATACTGATGGAAACGTTGTGTCGCCACTGCCTTAACATATAATTTGAGATTTAAAAATTTTGGAACTTGATTTTATTCACTGTCATTTAAGCTCCCTCTGTTTGAACTTTTCTCTGAAGCACACTTGCTCAGAAATACAGCCAATATCTCTTCCATCGTGAAAGCTAGTTCCCCTTGAACTTCTCACATCAGCAAAATTTGTTGTATAGATGTGCATATGTGCACGGTCTTCCTTCCCTTTCTCACTTTCACAGATGCCCGTTGCCCTTATGCCTCCCCCTGGGTCTTAAACTGTACAGTGTGTGTCACCAGAAAGAGTTGTTTAAAGTATGTGCTCCTGCTCCTCTGTGCCCTAGAGATTCAGATTCCATAGCCTGGGAACCTGAGAGTCTGCATTTTGATCAGCCTCCCTAAGTGATTCTGAGGCAGGGGTTCCAGGGATCATACTTCTAGTGGCTGTAACTTAAGCCCTCTCTCTTTATTTGTGTTAGATGATGTGGTCCTGCCTTTAAATAGGTGCTATTAATTATTTAATTCTCTTAACGAATAAAGCCAAGCCGTGTGGATGGCCAGGACATTTTTACTGAAATTCAGAAAGACGGCACGCCTGGCTGGAGCATCAGTAGCGTCATCCCACATTGAGAATTGCAGTTTTACACTTTGAGTCCTGAGTTGTTGCATTGTAAGTCAAATGATCTAATTCATACTATGTGCTGAGATATTTCCAAAGACAAATCACTTCCAAGGGTAGTACCTTTTATGCCCTTAATTACACTTGGGTTCCAATCCAATTCAAAACCATGTCTACAAAGGCTGGCATTTAGTCAACTAAACATTTGACTGCTTCTTTGTTCCTACAGAGGAAAGCGTAAGACTAATTTCTGTACAAGTAATTGCAGGTGCAGGTTATGTTTGCAATCTTAAAAAAGGAAGTGTCTCACTGAAGGGGAAATTAAATGAGAAGGTTAAGTGCATGACCTGGAAAGGATATTTGAATCACCTGTGATTTTCCATCCTGTTTTAGAATTCATCTTTCCTACATGGTGGGGCAACATTACCACCTGTGTTCTTCTTAATAGAAGGAAGTGAGGGAGTGGAGGGAGGAAAAAAAAAAAAGAAGAAGGAAAAATGAGCAAAACGCAATCCCCAGGACATATTAAGTCTTTTTAAAACTAGCAGGAAGAGGTCAAGATCTACACAATAGAGGGGTAAATAAAAACACATTAGGAAAAAATAATCAAGTGATTTCCCATCCACTGAAAACAATCTCATGCCATCTTTAGGTCTCTTTGCTCAGTTCACTTTGGAATGAACTTTCTCAGCTAAAACATCAGCTGTCATTTGAGTTAGCAGAGAATATTTCCAAGTTCTACAATCTGATAAAAAACTGTTTCTAAAGAGTACCAGGTAACTTGAGGCCCTTTTTCCTCCAGTGTGGATTCCATGGCCACATTTGTCCTACTCGCAACCTCTCAGGAGGCGCTGCTGCAGCCTGTCCGTGACCACACTTTAAGACCACCGATCTAAAATGCACTGCTTACTCCTAGTAAATAATGCGTTCTGTGCAGAATTAATTTTTTATATGTGTAGTAGTTGAGCTGTACTTTAGACTTTGAATACAAAGGAAGAATTTGTTGAGAACCTGCTAAGTGCCAGGCACTGTTCTAGACCCTGTGAAATATATTTTTCAATGACAGAGACAATGTAGAGTTTACATTCCAATGTAAAACAGTAGAAAGACAGTAGAAAATAAATAAACATGCAACATATCAGGTGGTGACATATGCTGTGAAGAAAAATAAGAGAAGCTGCATTGCTTAGAGAGGGGGCAATAGGAAAGGGTGAAGTGGCCAGAGAAGTCCTCTCTGGTGATGTTTGATCAGAGCTTTGGAGGCAATGAGATAGCAGGAAATGCAGATTCAAATTCACATTGTGGTAAGAAAGCTTAGACTCAAGCCAGAGTTCCAGACTTACCACCGGCACTCTTCTAGAGCTGTTTGACCTGGGATGAAGTACTTAACCACTCTGTGCCTCAAATTCCCAGTCTATAAAATGGGGATAATAACATCTCCACCGAAGTATTACCATAACAATTTAATGAGGTAGAATATTAAAGCATTTAGAGCAGTGCATGGCATATGGTTTCATGTAAGAGGTGGATTTCCTATGAGGATAATGAAGCTAAAAGTTCTGCCCCTCATATATATGGACCTTTACTGGGGCCCTCTATTGAATTTTCTATCCAAAGTGTCATATTCTGTTTTAAAGGAGATCCCCAAAATTGTACAAACCTCAGGCCATGTATAGCGTGGACCTTCCCCTGATTAGCTACTGTTTATTAATCTCTGGGATAAATGATGCCAGACAAAGGTGACAAGAAGTGCAAAGGCCCAGAGGCTGGGAGAACATCAAGGAGGACACTGTGACTAGAGGAAAGTGAATGAGAGACAAAGAGATCCAGGAGCAGAAATGAGATCAGAGGGGACCAAGGGGAAGATCCTAGGCCTAGAGGAGACCTTGGTCAAGAAATTTGTTATCCTGAGTGAGATAGGGAGACACCGAACGGTATAAGAGAAGAGAGGTATGGAACTGGTTTACATATTCATAGGGTCACTCTGACTGACATTCAGAGAACAGACAGTTGGGGAGGCAAGATTAGAAGCCGGAAGACCTATAAAGAAGCAGCAGTGTAGGGAGGAGATAAAGGTCCTCAGGACTAAAGTAGAGGTGGTAGATGTTGATAGTTTCTGAGTATATTTTGGTGATGGAACCAACAGGATTTGCTGACAGACTGGATGCAGGAGTGAGGACACTGTTCCCAATGAGTGAAAGGTTTAGGTCTGAGTAACTGACTAATGAGGACCAGCATTGGACATGCATGTGAAGAGGAAATCAAGAGTTTGGTTTTGAATATGTTAGTTTTGCGATGCCTCTTTGATGTATAGGATCTGTTTTTTTATCCAAGGATATATAGCCTTGATGGACCTGTTCCAGGTTTGCTACAATGAAATTGCTTTATACTCATGTGCTTATTATAAAATTCTCTACATAATGTACCATGTAGACTCTTTGGGGTTAAAATGCAGATGACTTTTATGACAAAGTAGTTTTTGAAAGAAGATGGAAGTCACTTTCTCCTGATAAAGCCTTTGCTACATTTATCGTTATCCCTTGACCACCTAACAGAACATTCCAAGTCTTCTATCTCAAGCTTCAACACATTGTATTTCATTTCAATTTAGTTTTTCTACCTTTCACAGGCTTTAAGGTTTACCATGGAAATGAGACCTTTAAGGACGCTGTGATACTTGAAGGTTTACTACATCCAAAAAAGCTGTGTTTATCATTATTATTCATGAAATATTTATTAAACAGTATCGTCACTAATCCCAGAGTTCCAAATGTTAGCTATTCTGTACTCAGAGAAATATCCATTGAGTTTCTTTTATTTGTTCGTTAATTTTAAAAATATTAAATATGTTGAGACGCCTGCGTATCTCAGTCTGTTAAGCTTCCAATTCTTGATTTCAGGCTTGGGTCATGATCTCATGGTTTATGGGTTCGAGCCCCACATTAGGCTCCATGCTATTAGCACAGAGCCTGCTTGGAGTTTTCTCTCTCTCCCTCTCTCAGTGCCTCTCCCCCACTTGCACTCTCTCTCAAAATAAATAAATAAATAAATAAATAAATATATATATATATATATATATATATTAAATATGTCAATTTTGTAAAAGACATAAAGAATGGTTTAAAGAATATGCCTATATTTTCTCATTTATCCAGCCTTTATCGGTTTACCTTCCATGGCACTATTATGAGTCTGTCCCTTTTATGTCACATGATGTAGAAGATTTCAGTTTAAACTCTCTCATCTAACTAGATAACACTATCCATATTATTTAAAATATTTTGTTCTCAGGGTGCCTTGATGGCTCAATTGGTAAGCATCTGAGTTTGGCTCAGGTCATGATCTCACAGTTTGTGGGTTTGAGTCCCATGTTGGACTCTGCGCTGACAGCTCAGAACTTAGAGCCTACTCAAGATTCTGTCTGCCTCTCTCTCTGCCCCTCCCTGGCATTCTCTCTCTCTCTCTCTCTCAAAAATAAATAAACATCAACAGTGTTTAAATATTTTGTTCTCTTAGACTGTAAGGCCCTGGAGATTGGGTCATGTTTATTCATTTCATAACTTACTTCCTCCCCCTGTGCTTGGCCACAGTAGGTGCTAACCATGTTACCTGAATAAAAGTTATAATCATGTGTATGATGATGAGGTATTTTGAGTATTCTGTTTTTGTCTAAGAGACTTAATATCCATAAGGCACTACCAATAACAGCTTAAGAATAGATAGTGTGGTAAAGGCGTGTGACTTCAAATTCCGAGACCATCGATTTTGAGCTTGACGGTAGGGTACACAGAAGATTCAAGGGCAAGATATTGATGCCCAACACTGGTTATGGGAGCAACAAGAAAACAAAGCACATGCTGCTCAGTGGCTTCCGGAAGTTCCTAGTCCACCACGTCAAGAGCCTGACACACTGCCGATGTGCAACAAACCTTATTGTGCAGAGATTGCTCACAGTGTCTCCTCCGAGAACCGCAGTACCATCATGGAAAGAGCAGCCCAGCCATGAGAGTCATCACACCAAATGCCAGGCTGTGCAGTGGAGAAAATGAGTAGCTTCTGTGCACATAGTATCTGTATTAACGAAGCCATAAAACTACAAAAATATATGGAAAAACATGATCTGGAAAATACCAAAGACTGTATTTGGATCTATGTAATCTGAAAGAATTTTTATCGACCGTGTCTAATCCTTACTCTGAGAATATTGTATTTTGCTACAGTTTCCATCCACTTTGCAGAGAATTAGTGAAATGGACTTTCAAAAACTCCATTTCCCTCAGTATAAATTACAAAGGGTTAGTCATTTAACTTCAACTCCCATTAAAAGGTGAGGTTCTTTTTAAACTAAATTGGCTCTCTTTGAGATTCATATGTGGAAAATAATCTAGTACAGGAAGGCTTACTGCAAAAGTCCTCTGACATTTCATTTTGAATTTGACATTTCAATTCAATTATTCTGAATTTAAGGTTTGTTAAATCAGTGAATAAATTTGGGGGATTAAATGTCCCTGTACCTTTGCATATCTTTCATAACCTCTTACACATTACCCAGAATTAGAAAAGAAATAATCATTCCTGCCTAAGCTAACATAGAATATTTGGCACATTTGAACAATAAATGATGAGAATAAATGGCAATGATAAAGTTTCACTGAGTCATTATGAAGCCCATCATAGCTCCATTGGATCATCATATGCAAATTTCCCTATGATTCAACACTTTATCCTAATTATACTAATATTTTAAATAATATCTTTTCTTTGAATATATTTCCATATTTTCCCATCGTTCAACAAGCATCAACTCACCATTTACCAACTAGCAGACTCTTCAAAAGGACAAATGAATGGGGCTGACCCAATCAGTGCAGGACCCAAAGGACAGAAGTTGGAAGTACATTTTGTCCATATATCTCATTCCATGATGGCAGAGAGACAAAATTATGTTCAAAACAGTTTCAGACCACAAGGCAAGAAGAGCTGCCTTTACCCAAATGGATTCTCAAAACAAGGACAATATGAAGCAGGATTTATGAGATGTGTTTTGGAAATGGGCCTGTGAGCCAGGGCCATATACATTATACATAAAGTATAATGGTTCCAAATTACAAATCAAGAGGAAAATTAGAGACAGTATCCGTAGAGATCAAGATCCTCCTTGTCCTGTTCACTACTGTATTCTCCATGCATAGTGCTTGAAACATAAATATATGTTGGCTGGAAAAAATGCTATTGATTGTTTGAGTTTGTGTGTGTCCCTGCCAAGAGGCCATGTGAGCAAACTGGACTTAATGATGAACTAAGGAAGAAAAGAACAAGATGATAAGGTGTACTCCTTGCCTTCCAACACCAGGCAATTAAGCCTCCCACGGAACTCAGCTTATAGGAAACAATACTTCCATTTGGGAGAGAAGAATCTCAAAGGATGATTAGAAACTGACCAGCAGACATAATAGGAATGGAATCCTAGAAAGAAGCCAAAGTATATGCAAAGTCTTTGAGCTGTACAAAAGGACTGCTTGTCTGGAATATGTCTTATGGTTTAATATGAATGACATGACAAATGACACTGGCAAAATGACGTGAATCAGATTATGAGGCATCTTCAATGACATGCTAAGGAATTTGAACTTTGTTGAGACTAAGCCTCAAAGAGTTAATTCTAGCATGTTGACATACAGGTATGGCCTAAATATCTTAATCTTGTTACAAGGAAATTTAGCTTGTTAGTAGAGGTGTTTTACTGATCTAAAAGCGCATACTTAAGAAAGTGGAAACCCTTTAGTTCTAAGGAGGAGAGGAAAAAATATATATTGTCAGAAGCAGTGATAAAAGAGGCACCTTTCCCCTCCCTCTCTAATATTATTCACTTAAAAGATCTTTTATATATCAGTCTTCAGGGACATTAGGTCCCAATATGTGTATCCTCTAATTTTATTAACATAAGATTAGTAATAAACTTGTGTATATTTATGGTTATGGTTAATATATAACAAGGATTAAATTTATGGTAGCTCACTGAGTTATTGTTCATACAGTTTTTCACAGTGTTGTCAACCTATAGGGCCACCAATGACATTGTTTGTCAGGAACCAACATCACAACTAAGATTGTACATGATGTTAAAGTAGCAGAAAGGGCTGTTCATGACACAAAAAGAAATACCTTACTGCTTCTATTAGATTATATTGAAGGACTGAGAAATACTTCCGAATCTGGATATACTTGGTATGAATGATTTTATGAACATGTGCCTTTGAGAAGGATAGGATTACAGAGGATGAAATTAAAGCCATGCTCTATCTGCCTTACACATGCCCATATTATCTCTTCATTTTGAGATATCTAGTATCCTTATATAAAGAAAAACAATCTCCACATGATTTTCTTTTTCCTACATAGTGCATCCAAAACATCAAATACAAGTTCTGTTTTCAGTTTGAAAAAAGAAGGAATAGTCACCAGCAAAATTTGGGGGTGTCTGTAGGGAATTAGAGGCAGAAAGGGTAAGGGATGGAAAGAGAAATCCTTATGAACATCCCTGACTTTGTACTACAAAGGAAATTGAACATTTCATGCATAAAACAAAATATCACTTGTTAGGCAGCATACGATCCTATCAAGGAGGAGCAAATATCACCTGCCACATACTGACTGGTAAAAGAGAAATGTGTTCAAGTGGGCCATGACTCACTTCTCAATGCCCTAAAGCTTTTTCCTCCTTTATTCCTTCATTAAAAACTCATTGTCAGTTTTTTGCCATGCAAGTGCACGCACGCACATTCACTCACAACGCACATTGTTATATAGAGTTTCCTCCTAGATCCATTCATTGTTTAAAGTCCTCCATGGCTCTTCCTGTAATGAATGTATGTTGGCTTTGATGTTCACTGTCGGGGATAAAGAAGTTTCACCAATGTTTGCTGCATGCTGCTCAAACTTGTGACATTGAACAAGATGTTACTCGTTAATAAATGGCAGGGGAGAAACTCAAAGATGAATAAATGTTGTCATGGTTGCTGATGGAACAGCATACAAAAAGAAAAATACCTACAGTTGCCCTCTTACTAGTTTAAAGTACAAATATTGAAAAAAATATATGTATATTTAAGGTATTTGGTCTATCAAAATTCTCTTCAGATATCAAATAACCATTGTATTGATATAGAGTAAAATATTTCAACCCCCAAATTCTTCCAGAATTACCTTTTATAATAAGATAAAAATAAAATCGTCAGATTATATAGGCACATGTATGTACACACATGCACACACATATATGTAATAGATATAAAACAGTAATACATGATAGATGGATGAATGGATGGATAGATAGATACAGAGAGAGAGAGAGACAGAGATGCTTTCTCCTGCTATGTTTAAAGAGGGAGGAAATGAAATCTAATTCTATTTGAGTGGTAGTCAAATTTTAATCATATTTACAATGAGTTCAGTTTTTTACTTTTATTTTTACATGCTGTATATTTTGGCCTACACTTGCATTCTCAGCCATAGAGCTGAAAGTTGTCCAAGTGGCCTTATAGTTTCACATGTTCTTACACGAATCCCTTCTACAGCACTTTCTCATGGTGTCCCTGAATACTTCCCAGAGACTTTTAGGGAGAACGTACTACTCTGAACACATTTAAAACTTAGAAATGTATTTATATGGGCCTAAAATCTGCCGTTAGGACATTTGCGTTTATTCTACCTAGAGCTTACCTCAGAAATTGTACATGTTTCTGAAATGACAAAGAGGTTTCATCTCTTGAGAAACTTCTGATTTGTAATAGGTTGCTGGAGCATTACAACAGTTCTAAGGTGTTTTCAATCTCTTCAGGAAAGTGTGCAGTGATTTATTAGTGATGCCTGCTGTGGGCAGCATATAGAACTGGTCAAGTTGGGATTGAGTCTTATTCTTCCCCATGAAATTCCCTCAAATATATGAATATAATAGACATGTTCCTTTCAAGGAATATCTTCTGCCTAAATCTGAAATCTTCAGCTGCCTCACGGCATATGGTGTGGTGTCCTCTCTAGCCCCCCAGCATGCTGTAGCTTGGTGTATGACTAGCATTCTAGCCAACACCTCAATCATAAAGTACAGAAATGATCTGTGCTCGCAGAAATTTCAGAGGAAAATCTTTCTCTCAGGGTCACAAATGAAGCTTAAACACTTCTTCAAAGTTTCTCTGAATTCATATCTATATTCAGTTCAGTGTGGTAAAAGCAAACTATCATCTGTCATTTGACTACTAAGATAGGTTGCCATAACCATCAAAAATTTGCTTAAAATTGTATTTTTGTTTCTTACTCTTATTTTAAAGGGCATTGCTGATCAACTACATCTTCTATTTCTACCTTGAAGATTTTGTATTCTTCTATGTCTGGATAGGTATAGCAGAGGGTGTCTTGATGACTCTAGTAGTAAGTGCGACAACACAATTGACATAAAAACTGCTTACATTGGTTAAATGGAAATCCGCTTCTGGAAATATCACAGCACAGCCCCTCACCCCTACCCCTGCCAAGAGACTGTGAAACAAGCATGATTTTTTTTCTTTGTGTTTCTTTGGGTGATGTTCTTTTAAGAGCTAGTGAGACAAAGTGGAATGGTATCCATTTTAGTGCTGCTCAAGTCCAGATTCCATGTGCCCTCATATGAGGACTTCTGGAATAGCCCTGCATCAATCCCTAGAACCTTTTATAATATACTTTGAATTACAAACCTATCAATGTAAAATGATTTCATTTGTGTATATCTTCCATTCCTGCAGTGTAACTGGTTAAGTAAAACCATGTTGACCTTAGGGGGACAATTTCACTCATATTTTATTTTTGATGTCCTGGTATATGTAGGGTTTTATCTTTCCCTTTTATACGCTGTGCTATGCTGCGTCAACAATGTATATAAAGCTGTTCGCGTTTCCTATTATGACAGCTATACAAAGTCTGTGTCTCAGAGCTGTATATCAAAGTGGCAAACATAATACCACAACACAGATCTGTTTTGACAGTAATATGGATTTCATGCTTGTTTCACAGCCCCTTGGCCAAACATTCAAAAACATTGTAGTACCCAGTAAACAACAGACCAGAAGCAAAATCCAGAGGCTATATCCATTATTTCAGAACAAAAATTATGAGGTATGAGAACGCACAATCCTTTTCCATATCTTGCATTTTATTTTGTGTCCTGTGTTTTCAGGATCAAAGTACTTCGTTCCCCCCAACTGTAACTGAAGGTGAAATAAGAGGCTTTTTTAAAGGTTTCTCTTATTTTAAAATAAAAATATCATTGTTTTGCCATTAATTGTCTTGACTTCTTTTCAACCTACTATGCCAGGCATCTACTTCTGCATTTTTATAAGAATTAAATTGTTTAAGTCTTAAATGGACCCTTGTTAGGCAGATTCTATTATTACTCCATGTGATAAGTGACTAAACTGAGGCTCAGAGGGATTAAGTGGCATGCCCAAGATTCCAAGACAGTAATAGTATGGTCAGGATTTGGACCCAGAAAGTCTGGCTCCAGAGCCCACAGAATTACCAGCATCTCCTGCTGTCCAGTGTGTAAAGATTATAAGGAAGGTGAAGGTTGAATAAAGTACTCAAGTTTGTTGAGCCCCCGCTATGCATCAGAACTATGAAAATCAACACTGACAATTGTACTTAGTCCTCACAGCAGCCCTGTTAGGAACCAACATTACTCCATGTTGTTAGTACTACTCTAAAGGTTAAGCAAATAGTCAGTAATATTAGAGAAGGTAAGAAGACCTTAGTTACACAGCTGGTGAGAGAGAAGAGTTGGATATGAACTGCCATTTGCCAACATCTGGACTAGACATTCTTTCTACTTTTATATCATCTCTATTCTAAAACCAAATCTAACCTTACAATACAGTGTTTGACTAAATTTTCTTCCCTATTTCCTCATTTCCATGATCTTTCTACATTGAAGGTCCAAGAAAGTGAAAGGCTCTGGGTGAAACACAACTTACTACTGTGTTTAAACATCTCCAAGCCAATTGAAATCCTATTAGTGTCATCTTGTGTTAATTTTTTCTTGGAAGTTGAGTGGCACTGTTAGCGTTTTGAAAGACAGCAAATATAACTGCATACTATATCATAAGAATAGACCATTATAAAAGGAGTATAAGATGAAGTACCTTCACACGAGCTGTAATTGCAGCTGGTAATTAAACTGAAGTGTTTCATTTTCCCAGTCAGCTCATCAGTGACACCAGAAAATAAACAATTTGAAATTGAAATCCTTATGGGCAAACAATTGTAATTAATTGCATTTTCCAAGGGAAAAAGCGTTCCTAAAGCCTGTTTGGGGTGACTTCTTGAGTAACATACACAGTGATTTGCACTGTGAGCAGAAGTGTGAGGTTCAGAACCAGACCTGATTTAATTTGAATATTCATGAAGACTCCAGTATGATTTGTACTTCAAACCCATCTCCATTGTTAAATTTATTGTCTCTTAGGTGAAAAAAGAAAGCAGATTTATATTCTGAGTAATGCACATTGCACAATGAGATGATCAGCACAGAAAGACTTTACCATGGTGGCAACACAGAAAGTGCGACCGCTATTAATTTCTTCAAACTTGGATTCTCCTCAAGTATCAAGAGTATTGTTTTAGTGATACTTGGGAGTCGAAATGAAAATATTTATGCATATCAATTTGGGTCCACATGTCATAAGCCTATTGGATTAGAATCATAACATTTTTCCATTGTTCATTTGCACAGAGAGCTACATTTGGGATTTGTGCACATCTTTTTGGCTCTTCAGATCACATGGAACAACAGCCTGCTGTGACTTTAACTCTGATTTCTGCTGCTTGCTCTGGTGCCTGACCTGAAGTGGGCTAACTTCTATATATTTTCCTGTAATTTAATCAAGACTCAGACACTACTTTCTCTTCTCATCTTTGTTTTTACTTATGATATGAACATGGCCTTTGAACTCAGATCGGCATGGGTACAGAGCCTGACCCCACTGCTTCCTATTAACCGGTATCAGTTAGCTTTTACATTGTAAGAAAGAACCCCAGAACAGTGACTTAAAATAGTAACTGTTTATTTAGCTCTTGATGCTGCAGGTGGACAGTTTAGTCTGGGATCAACTAGTTGGTTCTTCTGGTCTAGGCTAGGCTCATCTGATCTCACTTGGGGCTCACATATGCATCTGCAAGGAACTGCCAGGTTAGGTGAGGTAGGGTGGTCTAGGGAGGTTTCAGCTGGCATGACTTGTCTCTGTGTCATGTGATCTTCCATTTTCTCGCAGGCTAATCTGAACTTTGTCAAATGTTGGTGCTGCAAGGATCCCTAGATTGATAAGAGAGGGCGAGCCCAAACATTCAAGCACTTTTCAAGTCTCTGCTCTTGTCCCGCCGGCCTAATGACCTTACAGACACAGGGTGAAGGGTACTACCCAAATCTGAGAATACCAAGGAATATGAGCAAATTGGGTGCCATTCCTATAAGAATTCAGCACATGTGCATACAAGAAACTACGGGCTCGCTTCTTATTCATCAGTCCCAGTTTCAGCATTATTTCATAGGGCTTGGGGGAATTCAAATTACCTCATATATGTAAATTAATGGGTAAACTGCCTGCCATATGGAAAGCACTTAATAAATATGGGCTCCTTTTCTCTTTTAGATGTCTATGCAGACTCATTTGTTGGTCATACAAAACAAGTTTTTTTTTTTTTTAAGTTTTATCTATTTTGAGAGAGAGAGAAAGAGAGAGACAGCACACATGGAGAAGGAGAAGAGAGAGGGGGAGGAAGAGAATCCCACGTAGGCTTGTTGCTTACTGATGTGGCACTCAATCCCAAAAACTGTGAGATCATGACCTGAGCAGAAATCAAGAGTCGAATGCTCAACGAACTGAGCCACCCGGGCACCCCCAAAACAGATATTTTAAATATGAGAGCAAGTTGTTAGTGACATATCTTTCTTCTTCATTAACAATTTCAGGTCAATCTCTGAAACTTCTGAAAAGTTTAATTTTTATGGAAATACATATATACATGAATGCATGTGTGTAAATGTATTTCCATAAAAATTAAACATTTATCGAGCCATTTACTCAGTTCGTCTTTTATTCCCTTACAGCCTATCAGTCAATGGCAAAACTAGGCCAATACAGTCCATGCATTGCATTGGGGGTCAGAGGCTAGATGAAGTCATAAAGGTTCAGAGTTTTCAAAGTATCGATTATTGCCACTGAAGCAGCTCAAGCATTATAAAGTCAGGTTGACATGATGAGCAAATAATCAAAAGAGCCCTTAAATTGAACTCAACTTGTACCCGATTGTCTTTAAAATCTGGCTTCAGTATTAATGCACAGATGTTCATGTCTTTAATTTGGAACTGGGCCACTGATACAATAGAGTAGATGAGCTTCCATAATTTTCAAGTGCACTCATACTTTTTTCCATTGATCTGCAGATAATAGATCATTCTATTGGCTTCCTTGCAGGATTCAAATACAGTCTGCTTAATTCAAAACTGGTTAGTAAATATAACACTAAAGTACCTTGACCTGAAGATCGTATGAATTAAAATCCATTAAAAAGTCACAGTAGACCTCTGTACTCATAGTATTTGCTCTGTGAAATATGAAATTTGTTTATTTCACCAAAATGCATTTATCATATATCTATTGCTTTATATGTCATTAAAACAGTGCAGAGCATATCAAGCTTATTATAATGTGCAGAGATATTGTATCTCTTGAGGTTTTCAGGACTATTATAACCGCTCTGATCTTAGCTGACTTTTTCACCAAAAAGAAAAAGAATATTTATTTGGTCAGCATGTACTGAGACAAAGAACTATGGTTACATAACAGTCCTTTCATATTGACAGTTTTGAGGATAGGGGAGGAAAAGAATTTGAAGACTTGACTGGAATCATATGTTAACAGAGGACAAGGCAAAGAACTACTTTTTTTTAACATTTATTTATTTATTGAGAGACAGAGAGAGAGCATGAGTGGTGGAGAGGCAGAGAGAGAGGGAGTCACAGAATCCGAAGCAGGCTCCAGGCTCTGAGCTGTCAGCACAGAGTCCAACACAGAGCTTCAACTCACGAACCCTGAGACCATGACCTGAGCCAAAGTCAGATGCTTAACCAACTGAGCTGCCCAGGTGTCCCTAAAATATAATAGTACATTTGTCAAAATATTCTCTTTCCTATTATTCCAATGACAATTTAACATATATATTTTTTCATTTTTGGTCAGTCTGCTAGAAATCAAAGTGCTGGGCTCTCTCATCTTAGGACTTTCTGAGATGAAAAGATTATAATTTTATTTTTGTGTTAAATTAATCACTTCTGACCAGACACAGAATTTCAGGTGTTAGCCACCTTCGTTGACGTATCTATATTCCTTACTCCAACTTCATTAACTCAGATGGGTGAAAAGTCCACTGTGAAAAATGAACATCAGTTGTGAAATCTTTTCAAGGGGACCAACAGAAACACTAATAGGGCAATTACTGATTTGTGAGTATTTATTAAGAAGCAGAGTCTTAAACATAAAACTATGAACTTGCTAAGATCATCTTAAAACACTACGTTAGCACAACGAGACTGTTCGAGGTGTGTATTACATTAATTTTGTTTTCGATAAGTTTAGCCATTGTCTTTATCTCAGAGCAGTCTGTCTCCGAGTATGCACCTATTAAAAAACCAATCAATTTAAGAGATGTAGACGGACAATGCTTTATGATGTGTATCTCATCATAGAAGCTCAAGCATATAGGAAATAAAATGGCAGTTACTTTTATTTGCTAATTATAAATCATGACCAAGACCATTCTGGGAGTAAAATTCAATCTACTTGTGCAGACAGAATATGATCTTTATTATATTGCCATGTTTTGTTTGATAATCTAAAGTCTGTGTGTATGCTAAATAACTTAAGCAAAAATATTATATTTAGTTATTTAAAAAGTTAACAATGTAAGGATGCTGGGACGCCTGGGTGTCTCAGTCGCTTACGCACCAGATGCAGCTCAGGTCGTGATCTCACAGTTTGTGGGTTCGAGCCCCTCATTGGGCTCTGACAGTGTGGAGCCTGCTTGGGATTCTCTCTCTCTCACTCCCTCTCTGCCCCTTTCCCACTCACGCTTTCTCTCTCTCAAAAATAAATAAATAAACTTATAAAAACAAAAGAATGTAAGGACGCCAAAATTCATGCTTTTGCCTGTATTTGAATAGATCGTATTTGATTCTCTTTTTACAAGTTGTGCCTCTAATGACTGTTCATCTGAACTAGTATTTAGTGAGCAATTAATTAGCTGATAGTCACTGTGCTAGAATGTAGTGCCACAAAGATGAACAAAGCAGGATCCCTGCCCTAAGAGGAAATCAACATATACACAGCGACTGTAATACATCCTGCAAGAGCTTGACAAGCAGTATCAACTGGATTACTTAAAAGAATTGAAGGAGTGAGTCTTCGGGGGTAAAAGGAATGAAAGAGGCTTCACAGAGAAGGTGATGTTGGAGCTGAGAATACAGAGAGATGTATCTGGGGTCCTCGAGGCCACCCCCAGTTTTAATGAATTACTAGAAGAACTTCTAGAACCCAGCAAATAGATGTACTCATGGCTGTGATGTCTTGTAGTGAGGGGATAGAAAAACCAAATCCACAGAGAGAAAAGGGACAGGGGGTGAATTCAGGTGAAATGAGACACAAGGCCCCAAGAATCTCCTTTCCAGATAAGTGACACAAGATTCACTTAATTCTTTCAGCAAGAAGTCATGACAGCACACGTGAAAGTTCTACCAGAGAAGTTAATTAGGGACTCTGCACCTGGGGATTTTGGGGAGGCCTGGTCACATAAGCACCCTCTGCCTAGCACACACCAAAATTCCATACTCCCAGAAGGAAAGCAGATGTTCAGTATAAACCATACTGCTTGCACAAGGCATTTAGGCACAGAGAGCCGTTCTCATCAGAGAATGATGGGAGCCCTCCTGAAAAGTAAGTTCCCAGAGGCCAGCTAAGAGCTAACCCTGTGATCGGGCCTTTGTAAGTAGAGCTGTCTCAAGCTTGGTAGATTAACTCTTTTCTGTACAGGTGGACAGGGTCTGTCCAGATAGAGTTGCCGGAGAAATGGATTCAGGGTGAAGAAATACCAAGAAAGGGCTTGAAAGTATGAAAAATGATTCAAAACATTTCATTCAGTGGGATCCCGAAGCCCAAATGTTACTGGAACATTTTAGGATGTCAAATCCACATTTCTGAGGTCCTGAGATGATTCTGGCATCACTGAACAGGCATAATCTTATATAAAGAGGATTAAAGTGGTTGACTGTGTGAATTCAAAACATTTGGCATCAATTGTCTACCTTCATTTATGTAAAGATGTATTTCTAGTTTGAAGTATCTGGACATTTGCCTCGGTGTTTTATTTTCACCGTTTCTGACCATAACACATTTGGAGTCGTATAGTTCAAAGGTCCCTGTTTCAGCATAATGGAGAGTTTAATGTTGTCCTCGGGGGAGTGCATGCCATCAGAGATGACATTTCAGAATATAGTGCATTTATAAAAGTGATTGACACAAAATGTCATTTTTATCTCTAGCACTTACTGCATTAACTATGAACTGTGGGATTGTGCTCTTTCTTTTCCCCAGCCAGATTAAGCCATGCTTCAGTGTCTATCAGACCCTATACCTGTACAGTTGAGAGCAGAACCATCCCTCTATTTCATTGGGAGAGAAATGAAAACTGTTAAGCTTATAAATATTTCACTACAGATTGCTATGTATTAGCTGCTCACTGTTGAATTCAGCTGCTGTGAAATGCTGATAATTCTCTACTGAGGGCTTGAGGACAACCTCTATTTCAATAAATATTATGGCTTGTACTGATTTATGAGTTCTCTGCATTCACTGACAGACAAGATGGAATATGTTAGCCTTATTAATGCAATTGATGCAATGTATGCAAAGCACTGGGCGTCAATTGGAGAGGTTTAGCTGCTTGGGTGTACTCCCACTATAACATGCATGGACCTTGGTGGTGTAAAACTGTATTTCTTTTTCTTAATGTTTATTTCTTTATTTTGAGAGAAGAGCACAAGGAGCAGGGGAGGGGCAGAGAGAGGGAGAGAGAAAGACTCCCAAACAGGTTCCACTCTCTCAGTGCAGAGCCCAACACAGGGCTCGAACTCACGGACTTTGAGATCTTGACCTGAGCCTAAATCAAGAGTCAGACGCTCAATTGACTGAGCCGCCCAGATGCCCCATATTTTTTATAAAATATTTTACAGATGATATCTCTGCTTGAGTTTGGAAATATATCAGAAGATATGTACATTTTGTTTACTTCCACTGTATTAATGCCATTAGGACATTATAAGTGAGTTCCAAAACTAAAAAAACAGCACAAAAACAGGATTCTTATCTTTTTTTTATTATCTTATTCACTGAAGATAAAGTAGGACTCTGAGAAAAAAAAAATGTTACTCCCCTGTATTGGTATCTTACTGCTGCTGTAACAAATTACCAAAAACTTTGTGGCTTAAAGTAAGACAGATATATCATCTTACCCTTATGGAGGTTGAAAGTCAAAAATGAGGTTTACAAATTTAAAATCAAGGTGTGGGCAAGACTGTTTCTTTCTGGAGGCTCTAGGGGAGAATCCATTTCCTTGCCTTTCCAGCTTCTGGAGGTTGCCTGCGTTCCTTGGCTTGTGCTTACTTCCTTCATTCTCAAAGCCTGCGGCAAAGCCCCTTCAAATCTCCTCCTACTCTCTGTCTCTCCCTCTAACCTCCGTGTCCATTGTCACACCTCTTTCTTTGACACTGACCCTCCTGCCTCCCTCTTCTGACTCTGACTGTACTGCCTCCCTCCAAGAAAGATCCTTGTGACCACATTAGGCCCACCTAGATAATCCAAGACTATCTCTCCACCTCAGGATCCCTAAATTAATCACATCTGTAGAGTTTCTTCTGCTGTGTAAGGTTATCATAGCCATAGGTTCTAGAGATTAGGATGTGACATCTTTGGAGGGCCATTATGCTGTCTACCACAACTCCCATGTCTTTGTTTTATATAATTGCAAATACTATAAATAATTCAATACTAATTGATAGCATTTAACCAAATTTTGGCCATTTAGTAAATATTTACTGAGTACCTACTATATAGGTTGCAGTGTTCTAGATGCTGAGGAATAGCATTTAACCAAATAAAGTGTTTGCTGTCATGGAGATTACTTTCTAGAAGGAAGGATGGATAAATTAATATTTGACATGTTCTGAATATTTGGTACTGCAAAGAAAAATAATACAGGATTAGATGGGAGAGTGTGATAGTGTATGTACTATGATTATTGCTTTTTTATCAGTGATTGTGGTTGTGATGACCTCTCTGAAAATGCAATATAGCAGGTTTAATAGTGGCCCGCCAAAGACATGTCCAAGTCCAAGGTCCTGGTACCTGTGAATGTGACCTCGTATGGAAATAGCTTCTTTGCAGATGTACTTAGGTTAAGGATCTTGAGACATTTAGACTGGGCCCTAAATCCAATGATGAGTATTCATATAAGTGCAGAACAGGAGAAGATACACTGAGGAGGACCGTATAAAGACCGACAAAGACTGCAATGATGCATTTGTAGGCGAAGCTACACCGAGGATTGCCAACAACCACCAGAAGCTAAGAGTGAGGCATTGGAGAGATTCTTCCTCTGAGCGTCCAGAAGAAGTCACACACGTGTGGATACCTTGATTCTGGATTTCTGGCCTTCAGAATTCTGAGAGAATCCAGTTTGGTTAAGCCACCCAGTTTGTGATGATTGCTTATAGCAGCCTGAGGAAACTAACACAGGCAGTGTTTGAGCAGAGACCTGTCTGAAATGAGAAAACAAGTCATGCAGACCATGAAGGAAAAGCAATATAGGGAGAGTGTACAGTAAGTGATGGACACTAGTATCCAAATAACAAAAGGGGGGGACAGTGTGACTGGAACCCAGAAAGCAAGGAAGAAGTGTGTTTGAATATGATTTCACAACTACCTTGTGGACCAGATCTGGTAGGGAGTACCTTGTGGGCCATACTAAAGGTCTGAGATTTTATTCTGTCTGTACATTAGTATAATTGTGACCTAAAGAAATATAGAATTCTGTATTAAATACTTTCTCTTTTGGGGCACCTGGGTGGCTCAGTCGGTTAAGCATCCGACTTCAGCTCAGGTCATGATCTCACAGTTCATGAGTTCGAGCTCCATGTCGGACTCTGTGCTGACAGCTGGAACCTGCTTTGGATTCTGTGTCTCCCTCTCTCTCTCTGCCCCTCCCCTGCTCATGCTCCGTCTCTCCCTCAAAAATAAATAAACATAAAAAATTTTAATAAAAAATACTTTATCTTTTTTCTTGTGCATGAGTTTTTAACTGCCAGAAGGAAGTAACTGTGACACAACTCACTATAATCACAAAATAGGAAGGTTACATTCTAGTAGGCTCCAGCATATTTCCACATAATGTAATTATCCAATTTATAAATAATTTTGGCCTTGGCCTGAACTCAGAAGATATATTGGTCCCTCCTCTCCCACCATATGTACATTTATTTCTTTCTGTATCCATGTATATAAAATCTGTTGCATTCAGCCTCTCAAGCAGCACTGTTCTGTGTATTAGTAGTATCACCGATATACGCTGATGTTCACACAAGATCATCCTGCCCTGCGCATCAGTGAGAACAAAGGCCGCAGACTGCAGAATGGGAATCCTGAACCAAATCTAAAAGCCAAGTAAGTTCACCAAAGGTGTGAACTAGTAGTAACATGACTGAATTTCAGTTTCACCTCCCCTGCTGGTCCCTGCAATCTCTGAGCCTAGATATCCATAAAATTTCATCAAGGAGTGGCAGAAGAAATAGACTTAAGGGCTCCTGGGTGGCTCAGTCGTTAAGCATCTGACTTTGGCTCAGGTCATGATCTGTTTGTGAGTTCGTGTCCCACATCAAGTGAGTTTGAGGCCTGCTTCGGATGAGCCCCGCTTCTCTCTCCCTACCATCTCTCCCTCTGCCCCTCCTTGGATTCTCTCTCTGCCCCTCACTCACTTGAGCCCTCTATCTCTGAAAGAAAGAGAGAAAGAGAAAGAAAGAAAGAAAGAGAGAGAGAGAGAGAGAGAGAGAGAAAGAAAGAAAGAAAGAAAGAAAGAAAGAAAGAAAGAAAGAAAGGGACTCAAAAAATTATGAATGGCTTATTAAAACTTACAGTATATGTGCTAATAGTTGCTAGAACTGTGCTAGGAACGAGAAAATCATAATGGGGTAGGAAGGTATAATTCCAGGCAGATATCTCTGTGTTAAGAAATAAAGGAAAGAAATATGAAAATGAAAGATGAAAGAAAATATTGTCATGGCTTTGAAACTATGTTAAGTGGTAGGATCCTCTCAAAAGAAATGAGTAATGCACAGAAACAATCAATGTGAGTTTATCAGGACATGCTTTGTTTCTTTAATATTTGTCTCTCCCTCTGCTATGTACAATTTAAATATTTACACCGTATACCCATCAATGAAAGTAAAAGTAACCATCATCTGCATATGTGTGTATATACTTTTTATAATTATATATAATAGTGAATCTTAGCTTACATCCCTGTGGGCAAGAAGAAGAACAAAAGATGCATGTAGATTTCATCTCTGCTCCTTTTCCCATGCTCCATCATTTTGTTTTTCATCTCACATGCAAATTAAAATGTTCTAAATGACAAAAGAAAATTTCATTTGTGGAAAATTAAACATCAAATGTGAACTGAATCTTGATTTTGGAATCTCAGCTCTTAACTTAAAACAGAACATTTCACGCCCCTTTCAAGGAACCACCTAAGTTCATTTGATTCAAATGTAGAAATCTCTGTTAATACTTTGAGTAGATCATGACAATCTAGAAATATGAACATGAGAAGGGAATGATCTAAGTTCCTTGAAATCAGTAAGTTTGAAATCTGCTTACAGAAAACATTGCTTTAATAAAGGCTGTTATAATCCAGAATGAATATATCCACAGCCCACTAAATTATACTCAAAGGAGTGGTCACCAGAGAGTTGCAAAGAATGCCAGTGTTAGCATAAGAATGCCAGGATTCTAGTTCTGCCTTTATTATTGGTGAGATGACCGATTTCATACAAGTCACTTAACCTCACTGTAATTCAAGGTCCTTAAATTTAAATGGAGCTGGTGTTAACACAGGCAATAGCCACTTTGACATTTTAGACTGTATAAAATATGGAAAATGTTTCATTTTAAAATATCATCAGTGTTATCAAAACCATATATTTAGGTATCTCCAAGGGCTCTAAGCACAACTTATTCGTATAGGAGGCATACACGGACTGCATATACTACCGACGTTCTTTATTTTGAACGTGAATTAGTCATAGTTGTAAATTCTGTCACTGAAAATAGTTAAATACCTTGAAAGAAAATATAAATCAGCCTTTCCACATATGATTTTATATCTAAGCCTCTTTATCTTGGTTTGACATAGTTAAGAGTTTTATCCTATGCACAGAAATAAAAACCTTATGGATCTAAAGACATTTTTTGGTTTCTCCTCCCATGCTTTTTCGTTTGGTTTATGGTTTACTATACAAATAAAATGTTTTAGAAAAATGATTGACAAATTCATATATTTTGAAGTTTTATTCTGCAAACATGATATATTCTGCTCATCCTGTTCAAGTACTACATATTTTTATTTAAAGTAACCTAATATAATGGAAAAGGGGAGCAGAGACGTGGTCTGGTCCAGTAGACACACTGCTCCAACGGAAGAGTTCAACACCTCATAGATGATCACAAGTGTATTTCACTGAAAAACAATGTGACACAAAGTCACAGATGATGTGACAGATGATGACAACTAACAGCAACAGAGACTAGGAGAACATACACCTCTACGAGGCAGGTTGTGGGAGGATGGGCACCTATTAGCACAGTCGTAAATGAAAATGGTTGAGTCAGCCTAGTAATTTATACGACCCATGTAGGCTATTTTCTTCTCCCCTTGGGTCATTTCCAGTTTAATTCTTTTCTGTCATAAATTTTCACTGGGACTAATATATGCTACCGATCCCTTCCTCCTCTTCTGTGGCCAAACTTGCTAAGTGCCGTGTGGAAAAATAAATCAAGTCACCACATATGTGAGTTCAATATTTTTTCCTCTGTTTCCAAAGCGAAACAAGAATGTAGTTTCTTATATCACTCCCAAAGGAATAACCCTTTGAGACATGTATGGACCTGCTTATCTCAGGGATTTTAAATAGTGGCACATAGGATGTAGGCGATACAGACCGTACATAAAGGGCCAAAGCAACTAGGTCGTTGTTTTTGTGTTTAATATTATTTTGTTTTTGAGGCTTTAGCCATATTTTTTTCAAAAGGAAGCAATAAAGTTTCATAGAAGTTTGGATGGAATGTAGACTGGGCCAATGTCAAGAGAGCTGTGCTCTGGTCTGTACTACACTACTGACTTACCATGTACCTTTAGTTTCCCTGTCTTAAAAATAAGAAACAGTAAAACTTGCTTTTTGTCAACCTCATGGGGATAAATGCAAGAAAAAAATGAGGTAAGTTGCCGGAAAAGCTTTTATTTTGGGGAAGAAATGCAATTTGCTCTTTGTTGCAGTGTTATGAAATTCTTCCTCATGTGTTGACTTAAATTAAACCTTAAAAATGTAAAAGAATATTGCTAGTAAGCCTTGAGGCCTGTCTCTGACCCCAGAAACTTGAAAGATTGTCCCAATTATACAGTCCATATCTTCTGAGATGTTGTATGAGGCACAAAGTCTCTTAGATGCTGGGATACCTGGTGACCGTGACAAACCCTTGAAGTTCGTGTTCCATGGAGTAGACACACCCTATACAGTTAAACAAATATTTTCTCAGGTCTTGATAAATTCTGTGAGATAAAGAAAGCTAGATACTGAATAGACAGTGTTAGGTGAAGGGGATACTTCCATATAGAGTGGTCAGAGAAGACCTTGCTAAAGTGGTGATATATGAGTTGAGGACAACTGAGTCATCCAAAGATCTAACGGACAATCATTCCAGGCAGAGAGAACAAAAGGGTATAGGACTCCTGAGGCCTGAAGGAGCTTGGCAAGATGGAGGAAGTTGAGGGTTACTGGACTGGACAGAAGCGAAGTAGGGAGAGAGCAGGGGATCCGGTTGAAGAAGCAGCCAGGGGCCAGAACAGACAAGCCTTGCAAGCCAGGACAAAGACCTAGAATTTTCTTCTCAATACAAAGGGAAGCCTTTGGGAAAATACACAGATTGTTAAAACACATTTCCTCAACATGACAGAATTGGGGCGGGGAGTATTTACTCAGTATATTACCCAGAACACTTTGCCCCAATTCCTCTATAGATTTCTCTTCCTCTTCCCAAAGTTTTCCACTCTTGAGTGGCTAAAATCTTTTTTTTTTAATGTTTACTTATTTTTGAGGAAGAGAGAGACAGAGTGCGAGCTGGAAAGGGGTAGAGAGAGAAGGAGACACTGAATCTGAAGCTGTCAGCACAGAGCCCAATGTGGGGCTCGAACTCACGAACCGTGAGATCATGACCTGAGCTGAAGTTGGATGCTTAACCGACTGAGCCACCCAGTTTCCCCCTTGACTGGCCAAAATCTTAATCTCTCTCTGTCTCCCTCCCAACAAGAGTAAAATCTCTTCCCTTTTAACACCTTCCGCTTTGGTATTTGGGGCACCTGCCCTCAGCCCCCCTTGCTGCATTATACTCCCTTGGGAATATATGTTCTCTTCTCTACTCCTCCTCCTCCTCTAATGAGAATCCTCACACTCTTTAAAGAAATAAAAATTCTGGTGAGTAAAATTCTTCTATTCTGCTCTCTCTGCCTACTTGAACTTTTACAGTCATCTGCCAAGGAGGGCACAATATTTGTTTGTACATCTAGGAGTACTTCCTTGTGCCTTGTGGCCCTCCTCCTTTGAATTATTTCAAGGGCTTCTAGAAATGCTTCTAGGTTAGGCATGGCCATGTACTTCGAAATTCAATCCATCAGTTATAGGACCTAGCACATAAGGAACTGCCTGTGCCAAATCTCATTTAGGTTTAGTCAGAACCCCTCTGAGGACTTTCCAAGGAGCAAGAAAATGTGATTAATGGATGAAAGGACTCATGGTATAAAAGTTCCAAAAATAAGGTGAGGTGAACCAACCACTCCTCTACTAGAGCCTCTATGGCGGCCCAGGGTGGGTCACACTTACCTTCCAGAGAGAATGCACATTATCCCCATTCATAGGTGCCATGCTGGTTTGGGGTCCTCCAACTGTGAGCCGCTGAAGCCCAGCTACATCTCCTACAGAGTCTGCAGTCAGATCCGCAACCTCTTTCTCTTTTTCAGTCTTCTCAGGTGATGAGAAAGCAGCCCCTGTTCTTCTTTTCAATATGAAGTCTAAGATTGTTTGATAATACTTAAGTATTCATCACTCCCATAATACCTTAATCTGGAACTTTTGGCCTTTCAAATTATACCCCTTCATGACCATTTTCCAATTATTTACAAGTAGAGCACAACTTTCCTCTAATTTTCCTTCTGTCTGAGGTGAGGTTAGGAATCATATAACTGAGTCCAAATATCTGTCCACATCGCTATGCTCTCCTGCTTTCAGTTGGTAAGAAAATATGCCACCAAATCTGTATTTTTATTTTTTTTTGTGGGAAACGTGGGGAGGTTGCCTAAAGGAAAATCCTGAACACACTCACATAGTCATTTCTCAGTAATTCTACCTTTAAAATCATCTTGAACCATATTTCTGTATCTCTCTGGTTGTGTTTTCAAAACCATCAGGATACCTGTTTGACTTACTATGCCCCTTTATATCTTAAGTCCATGAATTAAGTCAGCCTTGATGAAAATACACAAGTAGTTCAGTTTGTTAGCCAAGTTGTGGCTGGGTCCCTTTGGTACACCATCCTGAACAAGGAGTCCTAAATATCGCCTGTTTACATAGCACCACCCCTAAAAAGCCTGTCCATCCACCCATAAAACCAAAAAGCCATAAGTCCACTTCCAGAAAGCTGATGGCATATTGTAGATTCGTAAAACGAGATTTTTTTTAAGTTTACTTGTTTATTTTGAAAGAGAGAGAGAGAGTGCATAGAGAGAGCGAGAGAGAGGGAGAAAGAGAATCCCAAGCACGCTTCACACCGTCAGCATGTAACCCAAGAGGGGGTTCGAATCCATGAACTGTGAGATCATGACCTGTGGCAAAATCAAGAGTCAGAGCCACCCAGGCTTCCCCTAAAAAGAGACTTTATGAAGGGTTTTAATTGGCGTGTCATACCAAAATTATCAGAAGAATCCTTCTTTGGATAATTTATTACTCTCCACATAATTTTCTGTTTAAGGAAGTCGCACGGTCATCCCTTGCCTTCTCTGTCATCCCTGCCCCTCCATGTTTCCCCCACTTTGTTTCCACACAGTCAAGCTCAGTTGTGCCTTGATCTGCACATAGGTTGCCCTCTGACATGCGTCTACCCCTGGGAGGTGCAAGTCCTTTTCCCTTCTCATTGCTTTTATTGTGAACTCTGTCTCCTTTTCCCTGGCCCTACCCCACAATTATGGTAAAGAAAAATTAAAATAATAATAATAATAATAATAACAATAACAATAATAATAATATGAAGCCATTGTTGGCTGCAGCTTGCTGTTAGCAAGATTCAGTTTAATTCCACAGACATGTATAGACTGGCTACCGGGTATTTTAGACTGCAATAATCAGAATTACAAGTTATTCCTAAAACATTGTTAAGCTCTTGAAATATTTTAGCATGAGCTGTCTGCCTCCATTCAGACACACACAGGGGCGGCTTTTGAAATGTTTCTCACAGGTTCAGGGCCTGCTCCTCAGATTTACCGCAAGGAAAACGTAAATGAATCTGCTCACTTAGGGGTGACCACACTGTGGAGAAGTGATGGCTGCCACGCGAACTTGCCAGAAACTGTTTTATAAAGCAGAATGCTGACTCATTCAATGCAATGAGGGATGAATCTGGTAAGATAACTGACATCAATCATTTGAACAGAGCACTCCCTCTTAATGAGTAAGTTCATTGAGGAGGACAAAACTGCAGAGCAGGATTCTTGCTATAAGGAATTAGAGAGGAAAAGAAAGAATGTTAAAGGGCATTCCCTCAAACTGAGGTTGCTCTGACAATTTGTTCCTCCCCACTATGGGGGGAGTCCAGCAGCTGACATGGCCAGTTCTTACCCTTCAGCTGGCTTTTCTCTCTTCTCCATTCATACCAACACCGGTGTGTTTGGGACAGCAAAGCCCCAGCATTGTGAAAAAGTTTTAGGTCAGAGTTCGTTTGCATTCACGGCATTTAGTCTCCTGTGGTTTTAGGAGATAAACTAGAGAATTCAGTAAAGAAATTTGGGAAGCACCTTAAACTCATCAGCCACCTTCTATATAAGTCATTTTTTATAATGAGTTATTTCAACAGATGAATAACCATGTCTGTTTCAGCTTAATGCTTATTAGCTGTAATTTTCAAGAGGTGACAGTTTTTCCCATTCAATTTAGTAACTACTTACTAAATTCTTCAAGAGCAAGAAAACTCTCCAGAGGAAATATAAATGAGCAAGACAGCCCTCTACAGAAGCTTATAGAAACGTTCAAGCAACAACAACAAATAGTACAAATAATTATGGTAGGGAATTAGGAAAGCATATGAGAGTCTGTTCCAGAAAATGAGGCAATCACAGGCCTGAGTGTAAATGTTGAATGGTTTTTGAGCTTGACCTTGAACCTTGTAGGGCACATGGGGTTTTGCCAAGGGAGGTGGGAAAGGGGTTACTCTGCACAGTTGAAGAGATCTCGGTAAGCTTTAGAGAGAACAGCCCCAGGCACATTCTGGGAAAAAATGATGGCACAGCCCCTATTCGAAGACAGCAAGCAGTACATATAAAAGACCAGTACTTCCAGCTCTCTTTTGACTTTCAAAGATCTAATAAACAAGTAAACAAATGAAAAACACACACAAAAAACCCTATCCCTAATTCTAACCCCAACTGATTAAGTCAGCTGCTGTATTTTGCTTGATTTTTCTGGTTAGCACTGGAATTTGAAAAGCCAGGACAATTAAAAGGCAGTAAGCATAACATTTAATGATTAAGTATGTTTGGAGCAACTAGATCATAATCAGTCATCAATTGCTGGTCCGCATTTAACCATTTGTTCCTGATTGTGTGTTCTTAGGAAAAGGAAACATGCGAGATTAATATACACCCTTTAATTTCTGAGCTTTTGGGTCACCTGGGTGGCTCAGTCGGTTAAGCGGCCGACTTTGGCTCAGGTCATGATCTCACAGTCTGTGAGTTCGAGCCCGTCGGGCTCTGTGCTGATGGCTCAGAGCCTGGAGCCTGCTTGAGATTCTGTGTCTCCCTCTCTCTCTGTCCTTCCCTTGTCCACGCTCTGTCTCTATGTCTCTCAAAAATAAAATAAAAACGCTAATTTCTGTGCTTTTGCCAGAAAGCAAAAGCTTTCTCTCTTTGTCGCTCTGGAGTCTGGCTGTATGTCATTTTCCATTATCTGATTCCACTCAGAAGTGTTCTCATTTTGGGTATTTTAATTACTTCCAGTTCTTATCCTTCAGCTGGCTTTTCTCTCTTCTCCATTCATACCACCACTATTGTCTTGGGAGAGCAAAGCCCCAATGTTGTGAAAAAGATTTAGGTCAGAGTTTATTTTGAATTCATGACATTTAGTCTCCTGTGGTTTTAGGAGATAAACTAGAGAATTCAGTAAAGATATTAACTATTAATCAATAGTTAATAAGAAGATAGTTTGAGGGGCACGTGGGTGACTCAGTCGGTAGAGCGTCTGATTCTTGATATCGGCTCAGGTCATGATCCCAGGGTCATGGGATTGAGACCATCATTTGGGGCTCAGTGTGGAGTCACCTTGAGATTCTCTCTTTCTCTCTCTCTGCCCCTCTCCCCCACTTGGGCACACTCTTCCTCTCTCTAAAATAAAAAATAGGGGCACTTGGGTGGCTCAGTCAGTTAAGCTTCGGACTTCAGCTCACATCATGATCTTATGTTTCATGAGTTCGAGCTTTGTGTAGGGCTCTGTGCTGACAGTTAAGAGCCTAGAGCCTGCTTCAGATTCTCACTCTCTCTCTCTCTCTCTCTCTCTCTCTCAAAAATAAACATTAAAAAAATAATTAAATTAAATAAAGAAGATAGTTTGAACCAAATAACAAGATTGTTTTTAATTTTCATCTGTCTCATGTAAGTACTGGAAAGGAATCTCACTATATCTAACCTGAATTTTTTTGAATATTCCCTCTTCTTCCTTCCACATTTTTTAGATATGCAAGATGACGCCTGGCTTCACATAAATGGCCCTGAAAAGTTTCCATAGCTAGCGGCAACAGGCTTCCACTTACTTCTAGTAGAAAGACTCTATTCATACATAGTTCAGGCTTTCACTGGCTTGAGCAGCTTACAACAGGGAGAAGAATGTGACATTATCAAAGACTTTCTTCTGGCTTTTACTTTATGCCGTCTTTGAATAGCACATACTGGTACCTAAGTGCTGAGGGGCATGGAGATGGGCTGAACAGAACTGAGTAAATTTAACCCTGATGCAGGGCTTTCCAAGATGAAGTTGGAAAGGTATTGTCGAGGTAAGAGCCACATTAGAAATAAGTGGTTCGTATGATATATATATGTATTTTTAATTTTAATTCATTCTTGGTTCAACTCAAAGTGCAGAAATACTGGAAGAATATTATTCCACCTTGTCATTAGAATTGGTAAGCCACCCAGGGACAAGATTACAGACTGGTCGGGTTCTGAAATCACATGGCCTCCTTTGGGCCTCAGCTTCTCCTTTTTACTAAAGATGACTTTGGACAGGTGACTTACTTCTGTACGATTAGATTGATTTTTCTCACTTATCCAGTGGAAATACATATTCCTGGTATTACAGTAATGATTAAATTAATGGTGTGTTTAAAACACTAGCACATTCTGTGGCACAGAGTAATCAAGCAGTAAATGGTAACCGTTAGTAAAAATCAGGGGCACCGTTTCTTTATGGCGCCTATTTATTCTTGTGTGGGTGTTTGTATGCCTCTTTTAAAAAATCTGCCTAAATAGAGACATATAAGACACCCATGGCTACTACTGAAACACAATTTAAATGTACCCTTCACCATGACCAGTGAAGAAATAGAGGCATTTCGGGACTGGTGTATCCAAACCACTGAATCACGAAGACAGTATTGGTACAGAGATTTCCATCCAGTGCATTTCTCTCTGTGAGAGCTTTCTTCTCAGTGGAGGAGGAAGTGCATTATCCATGAATTGTTCAATGAGACATATGGTAAGCATCTACCAAAATTCACCTGCAGAAGTACGGATAGTATGTTTGTGTATGTGCACACAAATATATCACCTAAATGTATGTGCATACATGCACAGGGATAGATGAGGGTTTACCTGATTAATTCCCTTTTTTTTAAGGATTTTTTTAAGTTTATTTATTTATTTTGAGAGAGAGGACACATGCATGCATGCAGAACAGGGGACGGACAGAGAGAGAGGGAGAGAGAGAATCCCAAACAGTCTCCAAACTGTCAGCACAGAGCCAGATTCAGGGCTCAAACCCATGAAATGTGAGATTGTGACCTGAGCCAAAATCAAGAGTTGGACACTTAACCAACTGAGCCACCCAGGCGCCCCTAATAGATTAATTCTTATATCTTTAAATATACTCCCTTTTTACTCAGGTCACACTTACTCAGAGGGAATATGAGACTTACTTTAGGGGATGTTTAGGCTACCTATAATTGGCTCAAGACTCTATGTAGGGGCACCTGAGTGTCTCAGTCAGTTAAGCGTCTAACTCTTGGTTTTGGCTCAGGTCTTGATCTCACAGTTTGTGCATTCAAGCCCCATGTTAGGCTCTGTGCTCTTAGTGCAGAGCCTGCTTGGGATTCTCTCTCTCTCTCTGCCTCTCCCCTGCACATGCACATGGGCTCTCTCTCAAAATAAATAAATAAACATTTAAAAAAAGACTCCATGTAAAGATGCTGGGGCTACAGGCTAACCTGACTTTCTGATAAGAATTGGTTATTTATACCAAGATACTACAGACAAGGCAAAGTCCTAAGATTTAAGTTTTTAAAGCCCCTTTTCACAAGGATAATTAATGCTGGAACTGTATGGGAGTGGAGGTAGGGTTGGAGATCAGCTCTTCAAGCAATACTATCTCCTTACCCAGATTTCCATTTTCAGCCCGCATTTGAATACCCAAATGTTAAGATATTAAATTATTTCCACAGCCGCCATATTATCCACTTACGCCCCTTGTGAATTGGAAGATTACAGCACGTAGTACAATGTTTGCCCCATATAATTGCTCAGAAAGTGGCAACTGTTATTATCTTAACTGCCTTAGACAGTACCTGGGTCCCTCAGTTTTCCACCATCACTGTTATTTTCTTCCTGCCACTGTCTCCTGAGGGAGTTTTCAGTCATTTCTAGGTCAAACACCTCTTGCAGAATTTGGTGAAAGCTCTGTATCCATTCTTAGAGAAAAGTGCATATCCCTGCGTGGATAAAGCATGCACAATCCCCATACCTGTTTTACCATGCATTGTGGGTTTCAGAACACCAGATTAAGAACTCCGGGACTACTTCAGAAACTGTTCTTTCCTTTTCTAAAAAAATACATTCTGTTGGCAAAGCTGTAGAAAAAAAGGAATCCTTGTGCGCTGTTAGTAGGAATGTAAATTGGAACAGCCACTATGTAAAATAGTATTGAGGTTCCTCAAAAAACTAAAAATAGAACTACCCTGTGACCCAGCAGTCCTACTTCCAGGTATATATCTGAAGGAAATAAAATCATTATCTCAAAGAATTCTCTGCACCCCTGTGTTCATTGCAGCATTATTCACAGTAGCCAAGGCATGAAAACAACCTAGCTGTCCATCAGCAGATTAATGGATAAAGAAAATACATATATGATATAATGTATATATATATTATTAATATATATATATTATATATATATAACATATGTAATGGAATATTGTCCAGCCATAAAAATTAAGGAAATTCTGCCTTTTGTGACAACACGGATGGACCCTGAAGGCATCATACTAACTAAAACAAGTTAGAGATAGACAAATACTGTATGTTCTCACTTATGTGTAGAATCAAAAGGGCTGACCTCATACAAACAGAGAGTTAGAATGGTGCTGGCCAGGGGCTGTTGGGTGATAGAAATGGGGACATGTTGCTCAAAGGGTACAGACTTCCAGCTATAAGGTGAGTAAGTTCTGGAAATCTAATGTCATAGTGTCTATAATTAACAATACTTACTGTATTACATACTTCAGAGTTTTAAGGAAGTAGATCTTAAAAGTTATCACCAGGGGAGCCTGGGTGGCTCAGTCGGTTAAGTGTCTGACTTCAGCTCAGGTCATGATCTCACAGTCTGTGAGTTCATGCCCCGCGTCGGACTCTGTGCTGACAGCTCAGAGCTTGGAGCCTGCTTTGAATTCTGTGTCTCCCTCTCTCTCTGCTCCTCCCCTGCTCATGCTTTGTCTCTCCTGCTCTCAAAAATAAATAAAAACATTTTTTTAAAAAAAGTTATCACCACAAAAGATGATAATTATGTGAGAGGATGGAGATGTTAACTAACCTTATTATGCACTTCACTTTATATGTGTATCGAATCATCACATTGTATACCTTACACATGTTATATGTCAATAACATTTCAATAAAGCCAGAAAAACAATGACTGACAGGAAGGATATATGTATTTTTCAAGTGCCCTGGATTTGATTTTAGCATAGAGTAGTTAACACATTCCAACCTACTCCCCTGAATCCTTTCTCCTGGCTCTCGAGCTAAAGCCCAGAGTCCTTGATTCTCTGGTGGCTGTTGCAGAGGGAAGGATGCAGCACAAGGTCCATCAGCTCCTTCTGAGGGGCTGGGGCATGATGTGGTTCTGAATTCAAAATCATTCAGAAGGTAGTACGATAATATAGTATATCTATACCATGTAGTACACACCGTCTCAGGAGAGTTCAGGAGCAGTACCCCATAATCAGAGGAATATCTCCACAGCAAAACATGAATATTCACACTAAGTGATAAATAAAGACCACAAAAAGCCTTATGGCAGCTTCAAGGAAAGTTTTGCGACCAAATGAGTTACATTACCAACAAGCTTTCAGTTTTCAGAGGTTTTAAGAATTTGAAATTGCAAATAAGGAATTGTGGATCTATAACTGAAGTTAGGTATCCAGGGAATTGGTATAAGATTCACATTCCTCTCTCTCTACACTGCACCTAAGGGATTGTAAATTGCTATTAGAAACAGTCCTAGATATCAGATGCAGAATTTGTGAATTTGTGAATTACATAAACATAGACATAAGCACTAATAAATTCATATATATGTACATATATTGTATTTATTATTCTATATAATTCTTCTTTTGGCAACATTTAGCAGTGCATCCCAGTAGCTCCACTTGAACTAATATAAATTGCTTGCCTGGCCTAATACGAACATAGAAATCATTGAAAAATACTTGAAAACCACAGCTGGAAATTAGAAACCTATCTCTGCAATGAGATATTTTTATGCAAAGAGAAGATGAATTCAGTACTTGAATCGGGAGCTCCTCTCAGCTTCACTTGAAGTAATTTTGCCCAAAAATTGCATGGCATGAATTCACTGATAAGAAAAGCAATGAGTTTTAATAAAATAAGTATGTCTAAATTTAAACTACCTTTCAGATTTCAAATGGTGCAAGAGAAAAACTTCCTCAAAAGTTTAAAACCTACTGAAAACATGAAAGGAACTGCATAATAAAAATAGTAAAAGTAAGCCAAATCTCTGTGTCTCTATCCTTATATTTATCCATCCACCTATCTATTTATCTCTCTAGCTAGCTAGCTAGCTAGCATACTGTATTCAAGCCATTACAAAAATAAAGTATGACCAACGTGAAGATGGTAAAGACTGCTGCTCTCTTTCAAGGAAAAGCTAGCTTTCATGTATGGAGAACCCCTCTTTATCACCTCCTTCATCTTCCGTCTATCAGGGATCAGTTGTATACCTGCTGGTGCTCCAAATGTGGCTTTTTAAAGCTTTGAGCCTAGGAGTGCCAGAAATACCCTTCTCCTAGAAGAATTTACAGTCCACTTAGAAAAGATGCCACTGGGGTCCTATGGATAAAAATGGCTCAGAAATCTACCATAATGTGTTCTGTGCATGATAAAAGTTGCTTGATTATCACACATTCACTTTCACAGTTAGTACCTTCCAACCCCTTATTTTTCAATTTGGACTCCATTCAGATCTCAGGACCACATGTACCTTGGTGGAAAAAAAATTATTACACTGAAACATATGAAATTCCGTTCTGTGGATCTGAAATGGCCAAACGTCAGAAATTTCATATAGTTCACTATAATGTAAGATGACTTGATCTGGGATCTATTGTCCTGCATCAGTTACTCGTTTGTTCCCCTTCTAACCTTGACCTTGGACGTTTTGTCCTAGAACAACCACTCCCTACCATGAATTTGACCCTAAAATCTATGTGCCTTTAGACCTCCCTAGGACTAACTGCTTAACCTGGAGCTTGGATGTTACCTGAGCATTTGGCTCATGGGTTTATATCTGCCTACTCTTTTCTTTAGACTTGAAGGACTATGAGAATGAGTGCTTCCTTGAATTTTGTTCCCAGGGCACCTTGTTTTTTTCTCATCCTTGTCCCACCCCTGCATGACATCACACTTGATCATCAACCCAGAGCAGTCTGAATTCAGCCATCAAAACTCAATTGAAATGTTCTCACTCTTAAGTAGATATTTTTCATCCTATTCATATTAACCCCTCTGCTGCATTTCACATTACAAGTCACTCTGCCTTTCTCTAAAGCTCTTTCCTTTTATAATCTATTTTATCATCTAGCTGCCTTAGTTCTCTGTACACCTGTGCTACTTGAACCAAACAGTCACCACTTACCTCTTAGAACTCCCCAAGGCTTGGTCTTCTGTCTCTTCATTTTCACTTCTCTCAGCGCGGTCTCATTCCAGAATGCTCTGACTACCAACTGTGTGCTGATGGCTCTCTAAGCTCCACCTCTGGCTCAGATTTTACTGTCTAGTGCCATCGTAACTGGGAGATGCCACAAGGGTCACAGACTCAACTGCTCCTCCTCTCCCAGTGTTTTCTCCGTTAGTGACACCATACACTCACCTAAATAAGAACTTTGGAATTCATTTCTGACCCCTCCCTTTGTCTTGCTTCCCCATGGCCAATCCACCACCCTGTCCTTTCTTTCTCTTTTAATGAGAAGCTTCTTAAAACGATTTCTTCCTTCCCGTCATTGTTTTGTTGTTGTCGTTGTTTTGAATTTTTATTTTTTTAGTATAATTTATTATCAAATTAGCTAACATAGAGTATGTACAGTGTGCTCTTGGTTTTGGGGGTAGATTCCTGTGACTCCTCACTTACATACAACACCCAGTGCTCATCCCAACAAGTACCTTCCTCAATGCCTATCACCCATTTTCCTCTCTCCCCTGCCCCCACATCAACCCTCAGTTTGTTCTCTGTATTTAAGAGTCTCTTATGGTTTGCCTCCCTCCCTCTCTGTAACTTTTTTTTTTCCCCTTCCCTTCCTCCCTGGTCTTCCGTTAAGTTTCTCAAAATCCACATATGAGAAAAACATATGATATCTGTCTTTCTCTGACTGACTTATTTCACTTAGCATAACACCCTCCAGTTCCATCCACGTTGCTGCAAATGGCCAGATTTCATTCTTTCTCATTGCCAAGTAGTATTCCACTGTATATATAAACCACATCTTCCTTATCCATTCATCAATTCTTTCAGATTTTCTACACAAATGATAATGACATCTGTGAACAAAGACAGTTTTATTTCTTTCTTCCAGATATGTGTATCTTTTATTTCCTTTTCTTGACTTACTGCATTAGCTAGCACTCCCACTACCATGCCTGAAAAGCAGTGACAACAGGAGACATCCTTCTTCTGTTCCTGATCTTACTGGGATATCTGAGTTTTGTACCACCAACTGTAATGTTAGCAGTAGGTTTTTGTCGACAATCTTTATCATACTGAGGAAGTTCCTTTTCATTCTTAGCTTATTGAGTGTTTTATCACAAATGAGTTTTAAATTTTGTCAAATATTTTTTCTGCATCCATTGACATGATTATGTAAATTTTTTAGCCTGTTGAGGTGATGTATTACATCAGTGGATTTTCAGAGTTGAACCAGCTTTATATATAATTCTTTTTATCATTTAATGCACTTTTAATAGCTTTAGGAGTTAAATAAAAGAACTTTTCTAAAAATGAGCAAAAACAAGAGTATGAGTATATAAGAGCTGAGGACTGAAAAATGGTATGAGGTAACTGGAAGTCTCAATATTGGTGCTATGTTTTCAACCTACAAGGAAGAGTGATGTGTAAGCTAACCCAAGGAACAATTTGTTGTTCTTATTCAAAAGGAGTTTATAATTTGCTACTGTAAATAAAACAGATAAATAACTATGATACTGTAGCTGCATATCTTATGGGTTGTACAAAGTGGTCATGAATTAAGTGACATGACTTACAGAAAATCGCAGTCTCATTTTAGCACTTCTTTCTTTTACTTGCTTTTGGAAATCTCTTTTGAAAACCTCTTCTAAATTCATGTCAAAAAAATATCAGAAAAAAAGGAGTATCAAGAAGAGGAGTAGGAAGAGGAGAAAGTAATGAACTGTGATTAAAGATTGAAGCTTTTGTGTGGAGATAAGAGGTACATGGGAAATCTCTGTACCTTCCTCTCAATTTTTCTGTGAATCTAAAACTGCTCTAAAAAAAATAAAGTCAAAAAAAGATTAGCGGGTTTTGTTTTGTTTTGTTTTGTTTTCCAGAACACTTTATCAGAGGTTTCTAGAGAGCTCAGGGCCTATTGTGGACCCAATGCTGCATTTTTTAGGTGACAATGGATGGAAATGATTTCTGGAAAGAATTCTTTTTTTCCTTTAAGAGTGCAAAAAATTATTCCTCTAAGTGAACAAAAAAGAGTGTTATACTCAGATTTTGAGGAGAAAACAAGGACAAGAAATACTGTGGAATTAAGAGACTTTGTTCCCTTTTCTTTTGCTTTTTCTTTATTCTAGGAAGAGGTTCTCAGGATTCAAACCATCTGTGGGAACTTGTAAAAACTTCTATTCTTGAGTTTCACCCCAGAGAAATTAAATCTGAATCTCTGGAGATATAACTCAGGCATCTGTCTTTTAATAAACTCCCCAGGCAATTCTAATATGCAGTCACAGTGGTGAGCCATCCCCCCACAGATCTGAAAGGGAGATGCCAATGAAGACTTGAACAAAGAGTTTGAGAGGAGGTAGATATATCACCTTCGGCTAGTGTCACCTAACCAGCTGATCCCGGTAAGATCGGTAGGAATATAGCAGCCAAAATAAGCAAGGGGGGGTCTCATATCTTTACCGTTAAAAATAGGAGGGTTGGAGGGGCGCCTGGGTGGCTCAGTCGGTTAAGTGTCCAGCTCTGGATTTGGGCTCAGGTTCGTGAGTTCAAGCCCTGCATCAGGCTCCGTGCTGACAATGTGGAGCCTGTTTGGCATTCTTTCTCTCCCCCTCTCTCTATCCCTCCCCAGTTCAAGCACACACTCTCTCAAAATAAATAAATAAATAAAATAAATAAAACTTAAAAGAAATGAGAGCATTGGATTTGATGATATTAAAAATTACCACTTGCTATAGCATCTTGAACTGACTACAGGTGAAGAAATATGGGGGGGGGGAGGTTTCCCTAGCTATTAAATCCCTGGTGTGAGATTTCTTCTTCTAGCCTGCATCTAAAATGTTCGGTCTTGGTCCACTAATAAACATACACTCACTGAGATACACATTAAATGATCTGAGCATTTGGGAAGTTAGTAATATGGAAAGTCAGGTATGAGGTTGGTGTGTGGGTGGATGCTTTCAAAAGCGCTTAGCTGTTGCTATCAGTAAATGTATTACATTTTTCCTCCCTTTTAAAATTCATGTATTATTTACTGCTTGCATGGTACTTTTGGGTGTGTAGAGACACCTCTCACTTATTCTCATTCTGAAAATGTGCCGGTTCCTCGGTGTATAAGAAGGAAAGCTACAGTTGGTTATAAAAACGTGATGGATGATTTAGGTGACTGTATTCAGCTGTAAGCAATAAACGCTGAGCTAGGCAGAAAGTACTATAGGCAAAACACTAGTGATTTACTAGCTCTCCGCAGCACATGAGATTTGTAATGCATGAGACCCTCAGGCCCATCACTTCTCTTCAGCAATGGGAGACAATATTTTGGTGAACAATGACACGTTTAATTTCAACTTCGCGTTGTAAAACAAAAAGGCAGCCTCATTTTTGTTTTATTATGTTTTTTCTTTCATAAAGTGTCTTTGCATCTTATTGGAAGTGCGAATGGTTTTTTAAGAAGCAGAAACAGCAGAGCATGTTAGAAACAATATCCATCAGGAGACATTTATTATTGGCGGTGTGTTTGCACATGGCTGGTGAGATCAAAATGAGAAATCCAGAGTTCTGTGACGGATTCGTTGCCTTCTGAGAGCCTCTGCAGAAAACTGATTCTAATAGCTTAGTGCTTTTTAGGGCAGATGTGTAGCCAGGTGCTTGCTGCGGTTTCATATGGATCCTGAAAACAGTCTTGGCATCCTCGGGGGAAAAAAAAAAAAAAGAGACAGAGAAAAATAGTAAGAGAAGAAATGTTTCCCACTGAACTGAGGGTAAAACATGTAGTCACAAAAGACCATGAACTCAAATCCAGACTCTGTTAATGATATATAGTTGAATGCCATAAACTTTCTGCATCTCATTGTATCAGCCTGTGAAATACTGACCTATTTTGCAATTTCAATGTGAGAGATAAATAAAATCTCTTCCCAGGCACTTTGAAAATAGACTCCGCATTTCAGAATAAATATTAAACAATAATAATGATGATGGAATAGCTGACACAGTGCAAATTTTAAATAGAGAGGACTAACTTTCTAATTATGGGCTAAGTTTTATTCTTTGTAAGTGTAATTAGATAGTGACTATGTTCCTTTAATTAGAAAGTTAATTAGATTGTGACCTCTTTTCCTGTCTTATTGTCTTGGACTGCAGGCCAGAAGTAAATTACAAATCCCTCTACTTGCGAGGCTATAGCCCCCCAAAATAAGACTGGAGAAACATAAATGTGATTATGAAGACTAATAGTAGGACTTACAAGTCAGATAGGACCTTCATAGGCTATGGATGAATCTCCCAATAGAAAAGAGTTTATTTAGCTGGATACATGAAGAAGATACTCCTCTAAATAAAGCCTGTATAGTAAGGTATGTAAGTTGTGTTCTTCAGGAGGCTGATTCTCATACTCTAGTATGCACACATGAGAATCACCGGAAGGTCTTGTTAAAACACAGATCGATGTGTTCTTCACATATAGAGCTTCCAATTCAGCAAATCTGAGGTGGGCCTTAAGAGTTTACACTTGGAGTGCCTGGGTGGCTCAGTCAGTTATGCCTCTGACTCTTGATTTCAGCTCAGGTCACGATATCACAGTTCGTGAGTTTGAGCCCCACCCTGGACTCCGCACTGACAGCACGGAGTCTGCTTGGGATTCTCTCTCTCTCCCTCTCTCTCTCTGCCCTTCCCCTGCTTGCTCTATCTCTCTCTCAAAATAAATGAATAAACTTAAAAAAAGAATTTAAATTTCTAATGAGTTTACGGTCCCTGCTGATGCTGCTGGTTTAAGGAGCACGCTTTGAAAACTCTTGCCTTAAAATATTAATAGCATTAGGCTTAAGTATTGTTTATGATCAAATAAGTTTGAGAGTTCTTAGAGTTGAACAAAATTAAGCCAGTTTCTTTACTGTGTGACACCTCAGAGCCTTTTATATGTTATTAGACTTGGTGAATTTTCAAGAAGCATGGCAACATGACAGGCTCTATATATGCCTTAGTTTAAACTAAAGTATGGAAGTGGTGAGTTGCCCTTATACTACTAATTTCCAAAGGTGGACCCTGTGAGCACTTTAGCTCTCTTTCTTCAGAGCTACAGCAGAGCTTTTACTGTTTCATATACTGCTATCTGAATGGGTTGTTAGAATGGTTTGTTAATTAGCATTAACAGAAGACTGTTAGAGTTTTCATTGGTGTAATTAGGGATTTTCCCATGTAAGTAGTGGTTAAAAGATTGGATAGAGATATCCCCTTGTATGAACAAGGTATACAAATCTAGTAAGGTTTTACTCTTTAATGTGAGAAATGATATTCTAAATTTCATTCCTAATTCTGGAAACTTCTTGATTGCCTGGCTCCTACCAGCCTAATTAGCCGAATTCTTTCTCTAATATTATCATATTTGCCTTTGGGTGAAGTTTTCATGCAAAATGATGTTGGATCATTTTGTGGCTTCATAGAGTTGACTGGCTATTTTGTGCTTGCTTGTGAATAAATGTCTAAAGACGATTTTGCTCCTACTTGGCTCAAATTACAATCTAGGAGCAAAGCTCCTAAAGGAAGAGGCTGACCCTTCACATCTAGCCAGGGGCAGCTGTGGCCTTCCGCAGGAAAGGACAGAATAGCTGTGTGGCAGGAGATTGCCTTAGGTCAGATCACAACACTACCCCTCCTCCCCCTTTTATTCTGGAGTCTTTGTGAAGCATTTCATACAACCAGTGCTCTTCAAAAACACTTGGGGAAAATGCTTGCTGTGTGATTATTTTCACCCTTTTAGAACAAAGGAGCTCTATGTCACAGGAAACTAAACAGCATTAGTAAACTGGTCTGTGGAGTCTCTATTGTGTTCTGTGTGAAAATTCCATGCAGAGCAAAACAGAAACACAAGAATCACATGGAAGCAAGCAAATAGGAAAGAGGTCATGATTTCATGTTTACATTCTTAGCAGCAGTTTCCTAGGGAAATAATTAGTTAGGGTAAATAGTCTATTTTCCTTACTTGGTGGTATAAATTGCATTTTGTCTAGAAAAAGAGTGCTCTAGAGCAGGAGCGTCTTAGCTTAAAAATATTGTGTGCATGAACGATTCTGGCAAATTTAAAGATATCCTTTGGTCTGTTCTTATTTTGCTTTATTGAAAACAAGATGCTCGGGGTGCCTGGATGGCTCAGTCGGTTAAGCGTCCAACTTCGGCTCAGGTCATGATCTCACTGTTCCCAAGTTCGAGCCCTACATCGGGCTCTGTGCTGACACTCAGAGCCTGGAGCCTGTTTCAGATTCTGTGTCTCCCTCTCTGTCTCTGCCCCTCCCCCGCTTGTACTCTGTCTCTCTTTCTCAAAAATAAATAAACATTAAAAAAAATTAAAAAAAAGAAAACAAGATGCTCATAGGTACATAATCTCAAAATTGAGTGAAATTAAGAAATCTCATCCCTAATATATTGTTACATACAAAATAGATGTTCGGTAGATGTCTGGGTTTTAGGGTCATTTCTGATCATGCCCTATTTTGTTTCAGTTGCAAGTTATTACATGGACTTAGAATATGTAGAAATAGCAGGTATTTTGATGGTGGAGTGGCCCTAATCTACTCTGAACTTTGAGTGAGTGCCATTTCAGGCCCGAATTAATAGAAAGCACTCTACTCTCAAGTTAGATTTGAGTTCATTTATTGGTTGTATCACTTACCAGCTCTGTTGGCTGAAAGATACCCTGGAAAATTCTGATTTATTTGAGTTTCAATTTGAAACTCTCAGAATGTGATTAATAAAGCCTTACCTCATAGAATGACTCACTCACTTGAAATTTATTGGCTCGTTTCCATGTGATGGGCACTCCTGCAAGACTTGGGGTACAGCCCTGAACAAGCATGTTCATTACTGTCATGGAGCTCTCATCTAGCCACAGAGGACGGCGAAGACCACCTGCACATATGCAGTGTAATATTTGGGGATTATGAGCTTTATGAAAAAAAATAAGTCAGGATAAAGGGGCAAGAGAGAATTATAAGAATGCTGTGTTATTAGGAATCAAACACAGCCTTTATGACAAATGGACATTTGAGCAGACTTGGAGGAAGTGAATGAGATCTTCTGTGCTCCAAGGTACAACAAGGTAGAACATATGTAAAGCACATTATAAACTATCTGACACAGAGTAGGTGTGTACCAAATAGTATATATATTCTACTCTATTATGATTACCATTAACAACATTATCACTGATGTTGATGCATTTTCATAAACACTTAACCCGCACATGTTTAGTAGACCAACTTAAGGAAACAATTACTAACTAAAAACTAGGCCCTTCACAGATGAACTGTCACTTTAAGGAAGGGTCCAGACTTCTTGATATCTCTGCAACTAAAGTTTGAACTCTGACCACTGCTTTTGGCAAGAGCCTTATTATAATCATTGCAATAGTTTATACTCTCAGGATATTGATAGGGAAAGTGTGTGGGATAGTAGCTATTAAAAATAATGTCAGCCACCATTATCAGTTACTGATTACTTTTTATTCCTCGTGCAACGTGCTGAGTGTTTTACACTCACTATTGCTTTGAATTCTCTAAAGAATCTTGCAAAGTTGAGATTGTTAGTATATTCTAACATAACTTGCCTAGGATCATAGGGTTGGAGCCTGGAGTGGTGTGAAAACAAGACCCACACCCTTATTCACCATATTCACAATGTAAATATATTGGCAAAAAATTATAGCACTCTGGCAATCATACACAGTTCAGTTAACATTATGGAGTATATAACTAAAGTTTGTTCCTGGTTTTGGAACCTAGACTTCTGTGTGCTTTTTGTTTTTAAATGGAAACTGTATTTTTAATACCAAACAACAAACATGAAAACGAACTTCTGGAGAACATATTTATGCACCCAGAACTTTCTAGAAATAACAGTTCTTGGAATTCTAAGCGCTGAGGAAGCAAAGAATGCATTTTGACTTTTTAAAATAGTGCACCCTCCCCTCAATTCTATATGTATCCAACATCTCTCTAAAGTGTTGTAGATCACAATCAAATGCCTGAATGGAATCATTCATGCAATTCTAAATCATTACTAAGGCCTGTTGAAGACATGGAGGTTTTATAATTTAGGTGTTGTTTGAGAAACCAAATACCTGACTAAGACAGCTTATTAGATTTTTGAACTTTATTTAGTGGAATGACCTCTGGTGCAACAAATACTATAAATTGGTTTTGAACTATTATTCAGAGTAGCCTGTGGCTGGCCCTGAATAGACAGACAGTTAGGTAGTGAATTTATTACAAAGTAAATCCCCGGTGACCTACTGTTTTTCTTTTTTAGTGAAGTTCCTGAAAGTATAATCCTATCACTTTTGACTTGAATGAACTAATCACTGTCTCCCAAGCTGAACTATACCATCGCATGGAAGTTTAATTTTCATCTTATTTAATTTGACCTTGAGGAAGCTGAATCATAAAAAGGCAATACAATCTCCAATTCTAAACTTTAAGCATCTCATAATTTCTCCACCCAGAATGATTCCCAAGATACCTTGTGAAATTTAAAAAAGGAAGTGGCCAAATTTGCCACCTATAATTTATTCTCCCAGATCTTTTGGCATCTCTTTCTTTTTATCAGGGTTTCTCACACTTCACTGTACCCAGTGGACAACCCTATGCATGGGTCAGAACCTGGCAATAATAAATGCCAACCATCATCCTCTTTGACTGGGCCTCCTGCTCTAATGCTTAAAGCAATACCTGACACATGGTTGGCATACATATGGTATTAGTTGTTTGAACCACTAACTCAGTAAATTGATGAATAGATCAACCATCCAACAAACAGACAACAAAAAGCTCACCTTCGACTTCCATTTGTTTGGGGTTCAATTCAGGACCAGAAAACCAAGTGGAAAAAATATTGTACATAGAAATAGTAGCAAATGATTAATGATTTACATTTCCTAGAAATGTATCGATATCTCTTCCTTTGACTTTCTGTAAACATCAAACGAAAGGAATGCTTAACTGGAAATTTTTAATTCTACTGGGGCAAAATCATGAGGAAGACACTGTGAAGACATGACTAGATACATTTTTGGCATCTTTCTCAACATCCAACATCCCAGGAGTATAAAATACGTGCTAGATTTCCACTTAACCTTTTGGAATTTCAGATTTCCCAAACTATGTCTCCTTTATTTCCTCTTTAGACTGTCATCTGCAGATTCATAAATCATTTGGAAAGCCTAAAATGAGCACCACTTTAAGGAGAGGATGGGTAGGACAAGGGAAGTTTTTGGAAACCATCTTTTGAAATAATAATTTCTTTGTTTGTGCACCAGCACCCAGGAGTTTATATGGCCTAAAATTTTACAGCCAGTAATTATAGTATGACAAAACAATATTCAGTACTAAGATACATTTCAAAATTTTAAAGCACACTTCAAATACATCAAGGCACATTATTTGATAACCGTGAGATTAATGTGCAAACAGAAATATCTGTGGCATTTTAGTGGTATGGAATGACGAATACTTACTGCAGACTTGAACATCAAGGGGCTCACATTCCTGCATCTTACTGTAGGGAGATGTCAGGAAAGGCAGGCACTGCCCCTAAGCTTCTTGGAAGAAGGTCTGGTGATGGTTATTGCTGTCCATAAACATCAAAATAGAGGTCACTAGCTGCAACTCCATAGTTGGGGTGAGACAGGGAACACTGAGCCAAACCTTGTGAGCTGTGAGCCTCAGCAGAAGCTGAGAGTCTCGTCATAGAACTCTCACACACTGTTTCAAGCAAGAATCAGGGTAGTAACTTGAGATTCTTGCTATATCAACTCCCTATTGTAAAATTTGTTTGACTTCAAGAAGAGGTACAACAGTAACTTCTATTCTGTCAATAACCAGAGTGAGAACTATACATTATCTGCCAATTACTATGAACTATTAGAATTGTTTAGTTGAACTTAAAAAAAAAAAGAACAAGAAGGTCTCCTTGGCATAGTCTTGAAGAAGCTACATAGGCAGAAATGGAAAATTCGGATGGAGGAGGGGCTGCCCTAAGTAGAATTGAGAGTGCTAGCAGAAGAGTTGGAGCGCTATGAATGGGATCCTGGTAGATTAGTGTAGCTTCCTTGGTTTGATTATGGAAATGTGATAGAAAGCTACTGTGGGAGGGGCGCCCGGGTGGCTCAGTCAGTAAAGCGTCCAACTTCAGCTCAGGTCATGATTTTATAGTTCATGAGTTCGAGCCCCGCGATGGGCTTTGGGCTAATGGCTCAGGGCCTGGAGCCTGCTTTAGATTCTGTGTCTCCCTCTCTCTCTGCCCTCCCCTGCTGCTTGCACTCTGTCTTTCTGTCTCTCAAAAATTAATAAACATTTTAAAAATTAATTATAAAAAAAGGAAACTACTGTGGAAATGAAAGACAGTGGTGACATAAAGGAGTGACTGACAAGATGACAGCTAGTCAGGGAATCTGCCTTAGAAGGTGGCCAATCAGGATCAATTCTTGAAAAGGACTGGTGGAAGATATTTGGCATGTTGAATGGACATGGTTTGGTTATAGATTGGATAATGAGAACAAAAGATACGGCGGTGTAAAACATCACTCGCAGTCAAAGAATCGGACTATTGCTACTGACAGAGAGACAAATGAATAAGAAGAGGGAAAGTATGAGAGGGAGGTAAGGAAGAGGAATTTTTAAATGATTACTTTCAGCATTATCTTTTCTGCTTTGGAACCTCTTAGCTCCCTCCAACTGAGGAGAAGACATGGTCCCACCTAAAGGATCCTGACTGAAGCTGAGGAATACCTAGGCTGCTGTGGCTTCTCCCACTCATTGGAAACCTTGGTATTAGTTATGAGCTGCAGGATACAGATGCTAACCTGATAAATCTACTTTCCCTCTCAAGGCCTCCCAAATCACAGTTCCTTAGGCCCCATCATGTTCCACTTCATAGGAAACCTCTTCCACCTCCTTTCTGGTCATCCCAGCTTGCGTTCCTCATAATTCTCTGCACACAGAGACCCTCCTTCTTCTTCTGTTCTGATGGTGGTGCTGCTTTACGGATTGCTCTTCTAATGACCACCTTCTGCTTGCCTGGTTCTCCAGGAATCGTAGCAAGGATTTTCCAGCACTCTGTCTCACTCACGTGGTCAGAAGCCACTGCCTCACTTTAGACTCTGCTCATTGACCAGTGTCAAGCATAGGGCCAAGTTGTGATTTTGTATAAGCATACTTCTTAGAAACTGTGCCTTTCCTTCTGTCTGTATGCCTACAATTCTACCTCAGTCTCCAAGCCACTTTTCCCAGTATCTGCCTCATCCTAGAGTGCTTCCATTGTTTCAAAATAGTTACAGCCTGCCACGTGCAAAACAAATGTGCACAATTCCCTGCTATGTACTTGGCATATGGTATCTCATTTAATCTTAATGACCACCCTGAAAAGAAGATGTTATTACTTATTTTTGCAGATGACAAAACTGAGCTTCACAAATATTATAACTCATACAGCACAAGAGATACGTAATGGCCAGGACTTAAAATGGGCTGTTTAAATTCGAGGCTTGGCTTTTTCCAGTGTGCTATAGCAAAATATGGAAGTGGATAAGTGTTAGGAGACAGCTTTATGTCTGTTGCCACCTATCCTGTTTACCATGCTGAACCATGAGACCTCATAGCTCACACTCAGGATGATTACATTATCCTGTTTAATTGAGAAGTTACTAAGAGCTATCGATAGCCTGATATTCTCTAATTAAGATGCAAGGAAAGAGTAGATGCACCAGAAGACTAGAAATATGGATTGGAGATTGTCCACACAAAGATTGCATTAGATTCTTCTTGCTGCTGCGACAAATGATCACAAGCTTAGTGGCTTAAAACAACACAAATTTATCAGGTCAGTGACATGAGTCTCATTGGAATAAAACCAGAGTGTCAACAGGGCTGAATTCCCTTCCAGAGAAGGGGAGCCGGAGAAGGGGAGGCTTGGTCACCTTGCCTTTTCTTACTTCTGAAGGTTGCCCACATTCCTTGGCTTGTGGTGCACTTTCTCTCTCTTCAAAGCCAGCAATGTCTTACTTCTCTAACCATGCTCTCACAGCAAACAAAAGCTCTCTGCCCTTCAGGACTCATGTGATTAGAAAGGGCACACTGACATCAGCTCTCAACTCAAGGTCCATAACCTTCAGCACAACTGCAAAGTCCCCTTTCTCATGTCAGGTAACATATTCACAGGCTTTAGGGGTTAGAATTAGAGGGACTATTATCTGATTTCTTCATAGATATTTTCTGAAACAGAGAGAACAGATGAGAGTCTCATATTCAGTGTCAACTAGGGCCATTTTGATAAGTGACAAAGGCACCCAAATGACAAGGAAATCCTCTGAGGCGATATAGACAGTGATACTCTATCCTTAATTCTACGTAACTATAGATTTCCCCTGTGTGGTGGCAATGGCGTCTTGTCTTAAAGTGACAGTGACTCCCACACCTTGCTAGATAATGCCATATATTCCAGTTCAGCCCAAGTAGCCATTGGAAGGGGAACTTTTTTATTTAATTGGAGCAAAGAGATGTATGTCATTTTCTGATGTTCTTTCTGTTGGTGTCTGATTTTGTAGTAATTTGAAATCTAGACCTTTTTCTAAGCTATTCAGGTTGACATTTTTTCTTCCTTGAGAGTTCCTATTTGGTAAATGATAGTCTAGGAGAAGGACAAATACCTTGCACTGAATCTTCTACTAGTTGGAATTCTCAGAGAATGAGGGTTCGTGGTGTCTTCTAGCCCCTTCTCAGTTTCACAAATTATCCATTGGACCCGGTTTTCCATGTCATCAATTTGTTACATCCTAAATTTCATCAAAGCAAAATATTCCTTAAGAGAAAGGTTATGTCAGGTATCTTTTTAGTGTAAACCCTATATATATCCTGAATTACGTAAGAAGGAACTTTGTAACAAGTGTTTGTTTCTGAGACGTCACCAAGCACCTCGCATGTCTTGCCTGTAAATTATCTTTCACCATTTCTTTTTCTGACTGAGTAACTAATTGTCAGATCCAGCTAAATATCTCACTTTTTTGCTTCAATGAGCTGCTTTCCTAGGATTGACTCCTATGTGCCTACACAGAGCACAGTCCAGTATTATTTCAGGCACTCAAACTAGGTCAGAGTAGATTCAGGGCCTTAATCACAAAACACTCATGTCAGATGGATATCACTATCATAATCAGAATTCTAGATCGATCTCATATTGGCCAGAGAATAGAGTTTCTGATTTAAAATAAATGGTGGGAGAAGGAATGGAAAAGCAACAATATAGAACATGAGCAGGATGTGTCCTCATTTCTGCATCCTTTCTTTTTCTCACTAATTATTAAGACAGATAACACCAGAGTCCTTTGTTTGTAACTCCTATGGTTGCACATGGTTGCTTTTGATGATGCAATATCACCTAGAAATGAGCATTCATGGGTTGGAGGACTAGGAAGGCAAAAGAAAGCCAATCCATATGAATGAACCTTAGCAGCTCCCCTGCTCCATTCCACTAACTGACATAAAGTACCAAAGAATTCCCTTTAGATAGTGTGTGTCATTTTTTCCGGTATGTAGGTAAATACCAAGTGATTCTACTTCAACATATTTGATTACCAGTGAGTGTGTATTGCCTTTTCACTGGTGTGGTTCAAATTGGTCCTCAGGTGGTCTGCCTGAAAATCCACCATTTGTGGGCTCTGGTGGTGATGTTTCTAGTGCCTGTTTGTTTTCTTGTCAATTTAGCATTAATCAGGATAGCAGTCCCAATAATGGATCCATTCCCTACCTCTCCTATTATACGGGTCTCCTTTTCACGGGTCAACATGGATATAGGTAGAGGTAGTTATTGAGAAGTTACTTAAGCCTGCTTGTCCGGTCTGTCCTTTATGTTAGGGTCATCTTTTGTGTTAAGGCCATCTGCCTGTGTACTATTACCCAACCATCTCGTAAAACTAAGGCACAAATTCCAACCCTAAAAGGGCATTCCTCTGAACCACTGTTTGCCTCCACCCATTAATTTCGTGTTTGCTCTCATCTCTTTGTCAGAGGTTCCTGACACTCATGTTCCCCTTTGGATTTCCTCATTTGGGTGGATTCTTTAGAATTACCCCTTGGCTGGTAAACCCTCAGTTTTTCCTCTCTTAGTCTTCTACTGCCTAGATGACACTTCCCTGTTCTAAATCCTTAGCCAGGTAGAATTCCACTCCTAACCCAGGCCACCTGCAGATCTTCCATTTCTGCCATTTTCAACAAGGCAATGACATGTTTCATCATTGTTGTTTGTTTTTTTTTTTTATGAAAAAGGTATGTTTTAAGATGGTTTAAATCTCTTCTTCGAAATAACAAAAGTGTTCTTTATTGTATATGTATATGTATGTATAGTCTAATCCCCCTTCTTCAGCTACCTAACATGAATAATGTGAAATTTACAAATTTTCTTCCAATGTTCATGTTTTACTTATTCCATTGTCAAGACCACATCAAACTACCTTATCATTCTTGGGATCCTTGATTTAAGATCTTTTGAGAAATCACAGTGCCAACAGAAATTATAAAATAAAGGTACTTGGGTAAGAGGAATGGTCACTTACCAGGCATTTATAGATTCAGATTGAAATCCGATGATCACACATTTTGCCTCTAGCTTTTGCTAAATAGTTGGTTCTATTGCTTCATTCACAATAAGCTATTGATATATTTTGTCAAAACCTTTTACAAAGACTTTTCCAGCAACATGAATAGAGAAAAAGATCTGAGAGAGGTACTCTGAGTATCTTATGGATACAAATTTCCACCCTCCATAAATCTCACTTCAACATTTATCTTTGACTTAGGGTGGTCAGTTTTAAATATAACTGGCTCTTCTGATAAAATACTTTCCTTTCAGTTTTTTTCTTTCTCTTAAATAGAACACAATTTTAAGAGTTTTTGGTTTGTTTTCACTAGCTGATGTAATGGCTACAACACTTACCACACCCTACTTCCCTAACACACATATACACAGTTCTTAAATTCCCATTATTTTGTTTACATGGTGTAGGTGCCTTGGTGATGTGAATCCATTCTTTTCTATCATTTATTATTCCCTATCAGTGATTTCTTGAAATCCATTTACGATAAAATCATTATTTCATAATTTTTAAATATTCAGAAAACTAGTGATTTCAGAAATGTGGCAAATTGCCTTATAAAAGCATACATTTAAGGAAACTATACAGATTTCAAGACACCACAACCTCGATTATCAAGTGATTTGAGGACCTTCTTCATTAGCTTCTCTGAGGTGCTTTTTACCAAGATTCATCCCCCAGCCTGCCACAGACTTACCAAGCCAGAGTCTCTGAGGATGAAACCAGGACAGAACCTGCTCTGATAATTTTCATAAACACTAAAACCGGAGAACCATTGCCCCTCACAGCCATTAGAAATCTAGTTTGAGGTCTACAAGAGGCAATCACAATGTGCCATCTAAAAAATACTCTAGGGGTGCCTGGGTGGCTCAGTCAGTTTAGCACCCAACTCTTGGTTTTGAGCTCAGGTTATGATCTCAGGATTCGTGAGTTTGAGCCCTGTGTCAGGCTCCATGATGCCTGCTTGGGATTTTCTCACTCTCTCCCCCTCTCTCTGCCCCTCCCCTGCTTGCACTCTTTCTCAAAATAAATAAATAAACTTAAAAAATAAAACTAAAAATGAAAACCCTGTATTTCCTTTTTTCCTTTTTTTCTTTTTTTTTCTTTTTCTTTTATTTTTCTTCTAAATATAACTTATTGTCAAGGTAGCTAACAAACAGTGTATGCAGTGTGCTCTTGGTTTCGGGAGTAGATTCCCATGATTCATCACCTACCTACAACACCCAGTGCTCATCCCAACAAGTGCCCTCCTCGATCCACATCACCCTCCCCTTCCCATCAACCCTCAGTTTGTTCTCTGTTTTTAAAAGTCTCTTATGGTTTGCCTCCCTCTCTGTAACTATTTTTCCTCTTCCCCTCCCCCATGGTCTTCTGTTAAGTTTCTCAACTTCCACATATAGGTGAAAACATATGATATCTGTCTTTCTCTGACTGACTTATTTCACTTAGCATAATACCCTCCAGCTCCATCCATGTTGCTGCAAATGGCAAAATTTCATTGTTTCTAATTGCCAAGTAGTATTCTGTTGTATATATATAAACCATATCTTTATCCATTCATCAGTTGATGGACATTTGGACTCTTTCCATAATTTGGCTATTGTTGATAGCACTGGTATAAACATTGGGGTACATGTGCCCCTATGAATCAGCACCCCTATATCCTTTAGAGATATTCCTAGTGGTGTTATTGCTGGGTCATAATTAATTCTATTTTCAGTTTTTTGAGGAACCTCCACACTGTTTTCCAGAGTGGCTTCACCAGTTTTCATTCCCACCAACAGTGCAAGAGGGCTCTCCTTTCTCCACATCCTCGTCAACATTTGTTGTTCCCTGAGTTGTTAAGTTTAGCCACTCTGACTGGCATGAGGTGGTATCTCGATGTGATTTTGATTTGTATTTCCCTCATGATGAGAGACGTTGAGTATCTTTTCACGTGTCTGTTGGCCATCTGGATGTCTTCTTTGGAAAAGTGTCTATTCATGTCTTCTGTCCATTTCTTCACTGGATTATGTGTTTTTTGGGGGTTGAGTTTGGTAAATTCTTTATAGATTTTGCATACTAGCCCTTTATCCAATATGTCATTTGCAAATATCCTCTCCCATTCCATCGGTTGCCTTTTAGTTTTGTTGATTGTTTCCTTTGCTGTCAGAAGCTTTTTACCTTGATAAGGTCCCAATAGTTCATTTTTGCTTTTATTTCCCTTGCCTTTGGAGACGTGTTGAGTAAGAAGTTGCTGCAGCCAAGGTCATGACCTCAAATCTGTACGTTTCAGTTGTTTAGGTCTCTCTAAACCCCTTCTCCCTGGAAAAAGGACAAGAAGGGATAGTGGTGAAAGCACTGAAGCAAATGGGATCAGATACTATGAATATGAGTATGATCTGATACTTTTATTAATTCAAGAAAGAGGGGAATACAAGAAGCAGATGCTGACCTACTCCAGTTAAGAGCCATTCTGTCCCCTTTGGCTATACAACTGTATGGCTTGGACGAGTTACATGACCTTACTGGTCAAAATGTCAATGACAATACATATATCATGGTGATTTTGTGAAGATTAAATGACTGAGGTAGTGTTCCCAGCACAATAGTAGACATGTAGTGGACCCCCACGTTCTAGTTACGTTTCTTCTTGTTTGCTATCGCTGATCAAAAGGCGGACTTTAAAACTCTGAGAGACATCTGTTGACAGTCATATAGAGATACGGCTTGTTTGCCAAAAAGTGTAGTCTTCTATACAATTCAAGAAATGAACACCAGTATGCTTTATCAAGTAGCAGCAATGATAGTCTAATACTTGCAGACCTCAGGGTGGGGCTCCTCTTACAGGTTCCCAAGGTCTGGTCACGTAAATTAAGAAGGATCCACTCTGCACCTAAGAAGACTGCACATAGGAAGTAAGCTGCACAGAGAGGAGATTCTGGGAAGGAGAAATAGGGTTGCAGTCTCCTATAGCCCTTACTTAGGAGAAAAGAGTGAGAGAGAGATGAGTGCACAGCCCTAGAAAATGGCAGCAAAGGAGAACAAATAGGATAAAAGAGACATAAAATAAATAGAGCACAGAGAAGCTAAGTAGGCTGACAACTCATGATAAATGGTCTTTATATTTTGACTTCTGATTCCTGAATCAGAGTCCTGCACTAACAATACTAAATAGATCAGCCCAAATATGTTTTAGCACCTTATAGAACAGTGCAGTGCACTAGAGAGAGTGACCCAGAAATCTCTGCCTTCTAGTATTTTGCAGAATAGCAGGAAACGTCAACATATTTGGCAAAGGAAGGGGAGCTAATCAGAAAAAATTAAGCTTACTTTAGTGTACTTCGGCTAAAAAGAAAAAGCCCCATACTTCTTGTTAAAAATAAATGAAGTTTAATTGCTCAAAGTGATCCCAGTCCACAGATTATCACAGTAAATAATTGCACACCCATCTCTTTTGCAAATCACAAAGCAACCTGCTCCGTGCACCTCAGATGCCTTTCCAAATCACCACAGAGGGAGATTTTTAATCATTTCAACAATCAGAGCTCCAGCTTTGTTCTCCAATAACGCCGGAAGGTTTCTAACATCTGTGCTATCCATAGCACTATAGTTTTCTGCCTTAATATAGGCAGGGGTTTTGTTTTGTTTGTTTGCTGCTCAGTTGATGTTGTCATATTCCAGAAACAAGACAGGCCTGCAAATCGATGCCGCAGGTACTGCTCTGTATATATCCTCCTCTCCTCCTCTGCATATATATTCTGCTCTGTATATATTTCTATTTGCTTGATTGGGACTACCCAGGGGCTGGAGGAATTGCCTGCGTCTGCCTTTCATTCTTAATTTGGGCGAAATGAGTGGAGACTGACTCTAACACATGCTTTTTAAAATCAAGGATCTAAAATGAGTCCCAGCTGTCCCACTAACAGCATGGAACCGCTTGGTGAGCAGCATCCCGAAGGGTCAGTGTCCCCTCTTGTTTATCCCTGGGAAAGATGACAAATTATGAACAAATTAGCATCAATATGAACTCTTCTGCAGAATGGTCAAAAAAGGAAGACAAAATACAAAAACCATAGAAGTGATTCTTGTTAATCACTGCATTTTCAATAACAGTCTGGTGAAAAGAATAATTAACAAATTAGTACATTAACCCAGAAAAAGGACATAATCACTATATAATCACTCCGAAGACGTTAGCTACAGGGAAATAAACAGGTGTTTGCCTATTCACACACACACATATTCTCATCTCAGGAATCTGATTCATTAACCCATAAAGTAAGACATAAGCTAATTGGAGAGTTCTTGCAGTGATACTTGTCTAACGTGAGTCCAAGTTAGCTCTGATTTTCAAAATTATTTAAGCAGATGTCAAAACTGTTTTTAATAACTTGTGAATAGCTTTCTATACCTTAGAGTTTGGGTTTAAGGCTTAGACCAAACCACTCGAGAGAAAACATGAGTGTCTAGTGCTGAATCACTTATATGAGCTTGTCAGACCCGAGAGGAGAGCATTTTTGTCAGTTTTCAATCAGCAGTGTATCCACAGTGCCCAGAAGAATGCCTCGCACATTGTGGGCTATTAGCGACTTGTCGCAAAACAAAGAAACCAATAATACTGAACCTTTCGTTACAGTTTTTCTGTCAGAATTATCATCATTGCCCAAGCCTGGTAATAGGCATAGACATCTTTCTTGGGGAGTAATAACCACAGGAAGACACAGGACTGAAAGCTAGCTCATGGAAAGTAGAACACGGTGTCTCATGGATGCCCTAATAATGTGCTCCATGCAGCCTTAAGCTCAAACTAACTAGAAAATCCAGACAGTCGTTTCTTTCTCATTCTCTAGCAGCTCTCACCCCCTGTTGCCTTCCAGACACAACTCAAGGAGCTCTCTTTATTTTATTTTTCCTGCCCTTTACTTTCTTAGTTTGGAACTCTTCAGTTCTCCCCCACTGTGTTTATATGCATTTAAGAAGATTATTTTTGGTTGTTCTTATAACCTAATTTTTACGACCGATGCAAGGATGGAATTTGAGGCATGGACAGGGGGAAAACTGGGATCACTTGTCAGAAATCACTCTCTGTCTACCAGTCTATTCTTTGGCTTTTCACATTGCCAATGAGGATGTAGGAGATTTCAGATTCCTTCCTAACCAGGAGAAAAAGTCTGAAATAACCATCCATGGTTTGTGTTATCTACAATCACAATCCTTTTTATTAGCTAAATAATGAGGGGAAATATTTTTCTCTTCTCTCTGAATGAAAGGCAACGATGTTTTCTGCCAGTTTCTGGAATTTCACTTCTAAGAAATGGCTTTAAGATATATCAGTTACAGAAGAGAACTTTTGTTTGTCCTTTTGGTATTTTATCAGTGCATTGATTTAATGTTTACAAAAGCTTATTGTATCTCTTAGTTAAACATACACTTATCATTTGACTCGGCAATCCCACTCTAGAGCATTTATGACAGAAAAGTGAAAACTTGTGTTCACACAAAAACCTGTACATAAATATTTATAGCAGCATTTTTCTTTTTTGTGCATTTTTATTGAAATTCCAGTCAGTTAAAATACAATGTAAAGTGAGTTTCAGGTGTAGAATATAGTGATTCAACACTTCACTACAACACCCTTTTCTATACAGTAGCTTTATTTGTAATAGCGCCAGACTGGTAACAGCCTAAATGGCCTTCACTGAGTGATTGGATAAATCAATAGTAGTATGTCCATACAATAGAATAGTATACAACAGTAAAAAGGAACAAACAACTGTTATACAAAAGAACTTGGATGGATGTCAAATACATTGTACCGAGTGAAAGAATTCAGTCTCCAAAGGTCACATACCGTATGATTCCATTTATATGACATTCTGGAAAAGATAAAACTTCAGTGATGAGAACAGAACAGTGGTTACCTGGAATCAGGAGTAAAAGAAGAATGGCATTCCAAAAGAACAGTACAAGGGAGATTGGGGGGTGAAGGCAACTGTTCCATAACCTAACTGTGGTGGTAGTTACATGTATCCATAAATATGTTAACACATACAGTACTGTACATCAAAATAAAACAAGTCAATTTCACTGTGTGAGAACTTAAAAAGTCAAATTTTTTTAATAAAAAAAACCCCATCATAATGTTCTTGTGAATCTGTGCCATAGATAGACACCCAGAAGGGTATCCTCCAAAACGATATCATCTACATGGAGGGAGTTCAGAGTAAGAAGATACTTATTTGAAAATAGCCGTTTCCCTTTTTCAAGTGTTGCGAAGTAGGTTTATTTATTTATTTTTTTAGAAATGATCAAGATGCTTCTTTCGTTTAACCCGTTCTCTTACAGCTTTTAGTTAATGCAAAGACCCCAGTCATTAATGACTATTTTTATACAGCATTTTTCTGGCAAGATTAACACTGTTTGTGTATGGTGAGTGTTGTGTTACTTCCTGCCAAGCTTGGAAACCAAGATGACAAGTGCCATAAGTGTTTAAAAAAACATATAAAATTAGTGGTTTCATGCCTAAGAGCCTCTCTTTGCACATGAGATTAGTATACCATTCTTACTTTCATTTTGTAGTATAATTTCCTCTTCAAAGAGCTCACTTTATTCCATTCAATTACAAAGCTGGAATGCTTGATACGCCTATAATAAGTTTAGAAAATGAAGTCATTACTACACAGAAGTTTTCAAAACTCTATCCACTCACAAATATTTCACCTATACTCCTCATAATAGAGCAGATGGAAAGATAGGTCCTATCCATATTTCTCGTCCTTCCCTGAACTCATCCTCTAATGCCTTCAAAATGAAAGCATGATATCACATGCACATGTGAAAGAAAAATGAGCACCTGCACACCTTTTTGCTCTCTGCTTTAATTTCAGAATATAGCTACCTTTTCCTATGTTCTCATTCCTGCGAAAGAAAATTAACTAGCCTATGTAATTAATGCTTCCCTTTTATCCTGGGATAGGTTTCTTCCTGTGTTTTGCATACAATGTAACACAAGGCTCTTGGGGGGTTTTTTCATTGAGGTATTTTCAAAGAAATCCTTGAAATGGCCATGAAGCATGGTCTCTAGAAGAACTATGTGCAATATGCCACTCAAACTAAACAAGAATAATAAAATGAGACCTTCAAGTGGATAGTGAGAGGTGAATGGATTGTTACGTTCATTCTATGACAACATCTAAATATTTCATGTTTCCATTTTATGTCAAAGGTTAAGCTTTAACTGGAATAAAAAATTTCCTTTCATGGTAAAGTCAGTTGATTTAGCAGTTTTGGGCATGAATTGAAGCTTTCAATCAACATTTTGCTTCTGTCAAATTTCCCTTTTTATGGGAAATTCTGTGCCTGAGTCTTTTTTTTAAAACATCATTGAAAAGAATAATAAAAGAGCACCAAATGTCTCTTTTTGTTGAGTTTTTAAAGAAACACCACAAAAAAACCCTTTATTGTCTTGTTTGGAAACTATCTTTATAAAAGGGCTAATTTTATACTGGAAACTACTATTGAAACTGCATGACTAACATTTCCGTATGAATCATGGTCACAAACAGGGTCATTGTGAATGGCAGAGCCGAGAGATGCTTGTCAACAAGCAGTCAAAAATAGATACTTGCATGAGTTCCATTTTAATTTCGTCCATTTTCATGTGAAAGATAACCCTCCTCTCTTTCTTCTCAAAGCATTTCCTCTCACTTTCGTTTGGCTCTTCTCACATCTGAGTTCCCCCTTTTCTCACAGACTGTAATACTCTCCAGGGTCAATGACCCATCTATCAATCTGGAGAGTTTCTTGAGACACTTCCAAAATTCCAGTTGTTGGATACTCATGACCACGGCGGCCCACAGCCTGAGGCAGAACCAAAGTGAGAGTTAACTGATCAGAAACAAGGCTGAGACCCCTCCAAGAAGCTGGCAGGGGCCAGGCCACTGAGTTGACTCCACAAAGAAGTTGTCAGCTGAGAGCTAAGGAACGAATTTTCTGGGAATTCTGCTCCATCAAAACAGATGTTGGGCTTTTAGATTAAAAAAGAACACGGATTGTACCGTAACAAGACTTTTGGCACTTGCTTTTGCATTTCGCTAAAACTCTTGCTATTCTTCCTTCTCTTTAATTCTGTTCCAGTCCCAGTCTCAACCTTCAGAAATCATTGGTCCATGTCATTAATGACTTAGGAATTTTTATTGATCAGAATTTAACATTTGAATAATATATTTAATATATTGTCAAGTTGGCTAACATGTAGTATATACAGTGTGCTCTTGGTTTGGGGGGTACATTCCCATGACTCATCACTTACATATAATACCCAGTGCTCATCCCAACAAGTGCCCTCCTCAGTGCCCATCACCCATTTTCCCCTCTCCCTCCCCCATCAACCCTCAGCTTGTTCTCTCTATTTAAGAATCTTTTGTGGTTTGCCTCCCTCCCCTTCCCTTCCCCCATGGTCATCTGTTAAGTTTCCCAAGTTCCACATACGAGTGAAAACATATGATATCTGTCCTTCTCTGACTGACAGATTTCACTCAGCATAATACTCTCCAGCTCCATCCACGTTGCTGCACCTGCAGCATTGTATGTATAAACTGTATCTTCTTTATCCATTCATCAGTTGATGGACATTTGGGCTCTTTCCATGATTTGGCTCTTGTTGAAAGTGCTGCTATAAACATTGGTGTCCATGTGCTCCTATGCATCAGCACTCCTGTATCCTTTGGATAAATTCCTGGTAGTGCTATCGCTGAGTTGTAGGGAATATATTCTTTTTTTACACATATGCAAAACAACGATTGGGTTGGAAGAGATCTGAGTTCAAATATTTCCTGTGGCACCAGCTGCTTGGTGACTCAGTAAAATAATCTGAACCTCAGGAATCCCAGCTCTAAAATATCTATATGCTATACTGTGAGAGATGAGTGATTCCAAAGAGGGAAACCCTTGCTCTACTCATATAACATATAGGTAGTAGAACTGATGATAGATCATTTCATTTATATAGTATTGATGGCAGGTGGACTTAGTTTTTTCTATAAGCAGGTGAAGTTGCTTACCAAAAAATAGTTTGTCTATATCCGTTGCATTTCCTTGAAGCTGAATAATAAAATATTGCTAAGTATATCTACAGTCTGTCTGTTTTTCTCAGCACAAGCTTTCTCTTCACTATGACACTCACATTACTTCTATTCACATGATGATCTTCAGACATTAGGAGACGTTGCACGCAGTAGTTAGGATCCTAAGTTCGGGAACTAGTCCTGGATTCAAGTTTTGAGTCTGCCCCTTTCTAGGTTGTAATCTCAGGTCATTTATTTAATTCCTCGGAGCTTCAGTTACTCTTCTTCCATAAACTGGGATAAGACTAGTACTAACACCAAGGGTTGTGAAGAGAATAATCTACAATAAGTGTCAACAAACATTTTCTATAATAGACCAGATAGCAAATATTTAAGGCTTTACAGACTGCATCACATAGTGTCTTTCACAGCTATTCAAGTCAGTCTTTATGGTGCACAAGCAGACCGAGACAATACGTAAAAGAATGGGTGTGGCTCCAGTAAAACTTCATTTACAAAAATAAGCAGTAAAATGGATGTAGCCCACTAGATTGCTAACCACTGATCTACTTTAGTGCTTAGCATAGTTCTAAACATTAATTTTAATGTAAATGAAATTGTATTAATCCTGTGACGTAAGTTGAAATTTACATCATTATTCAAGGATATGTCACAATCATTTGCGGCTATACGGTATTACCTCAGAAACTAAAATCGCTAGATCCTAAGGGAAACTACCAGGGTGTGTAGATTTGTTTGTGAGGAATTCTGCAGTCAAATCTACTGATCTGATGAGAGGGAAATAATAATCATTAAACATTTTGCAATACTTTCAAATCAACTACAGAAACGGGGGATTCGAAACAAAAAGTCAGATGAAATTCTCAGTAAGGTAAGGCCCCCTGTTTATTCATTTTTCAAAGTATTCATTCTCTGTCATTTCCTTCCTAAACGTTGCTAAACATATGCACCTAGTACAGGCCTAATGTGCTGAACTTGTAACGTTACATTCCTGTTCCTTGTCTTCCTAATGTAATGAAGCTGATTATGTTCTTTGTTTTATAATGTTCATCCTATTAGGACAGGCGAATCCACTGGCTACTGAGCACTGCCTTATGTTCATGTTCTTATCATTACCGCTGCTCTAGCTATGGAGCTGTCAGCATTTTTCGCCAAGATGCTGCTTTCAGGGCTTTGCAATTCTGTCATAAAAATTAGCTGCAGGCAGAAACTTGACATATAAAGTCCAGACCCAAGAGAAAAATTGTATTACATTTTTAACAGGGAGAGGGAAGTGCACTTGACCGTTGTAAAAAGCATAAAAATCATCGTAGTGGACTTGCTCTTGATCCTTTTTCTGTCCTGCCATCATTTAAGTTTGCGTTTGTACCCTGCCTCCTCCATTTTCCATATATCCATGGAGGAACCCTATGGACTTCCAGTGTTAGACGACTTTACAACGAGTTCCCTGAAGGCTACCATTCTTTTTTAGATTGGACCAAAGTAGCTTTTTGAATACCATTTGTCAATGGGAAAAGGAGATTTCAGCCTCTTACTGTAGCCTTCTATGAATTCATACTTCGAATCTTTCTTCTGCCATAATATAGCAACGCAGGGTATGACCTGCATCAAAGTTCATGGTTTATGCTTGAGCTGTAGAACTGGCTTGTGTGTGTGAAGGCATTTCTTTGATGCAACATTGAATTGAGGAAGCTTAACTAACATTTTCTAATTAAATACCACATTGTGAACTCAATCACGTTGTACTCTGCAAATTTGGTGAGATTACTCTATCTTTATTTAAATAAACAAGGTGGGTTATAGGATTGAAAGCTTGGGCGATAACCATCCCTTCCCTTTCTCAGCTGACACCCCTGTTTTTTGGAAATATTTTTAGTCACTCATCTAATTGTAGGAATTTGGTAGAAACACATTTCTCAGAAAGGTTCAAGGATATTAAAAATGATACCTGATCTCATCATTGACAAGAGTAGTGTTCTACCCATTTAATGCCTCATTCAAAGTTATTCTATTCATTATAGACAAAGCCTGTTTTTAGTCCCTTTTAGTTTATTTGTTTATGGAATGTAATATATGATGTAGAACATGTATCATGTCATACCTAATATGTGATTTCCAGTGTCCTTCCTGTTTTTCATTTTAATGGCCATGCCCCCTCCTCATCTGTGGCCTGAGAATAGTGCTCACCCTCCCTCCTCTGTGATGCTTCTTTTCCCCTGGCTTCCAGTACACCGCATGCTCTGGGTTTCTTTCCCACCTCTCTGGTCACTCTCTCTCCTCCTATTCCTCCTTACCCAGACATTGCAAAGCCCCAAGTCTTCTCCTCTACTCTCATTCTAGGCGTGTTCTTATCCCACCTCTGTGCCAGTGGCTCCCAAGTGTATATAACCGGCCCTGGCCTTTCTCTAAAGTCACATATCTGACCACCCCAAACCCCACATCTTCACAACTGAGTCCTGATCTTTCCATACAGATCTTTTCCACCCACAGCCTCCTCTACCTCAGGAACCGTAACCCGAGTCTTCAACTGCTCAAGCCAGAAACTTTGGAATCATTCTTGAACTTTTTTTTCCCCCTTACTCTTCACACCCAGCCTGTCAGGGAATTCTGGTGGCTCTCATTTTAAGATTATTCAGGATGTGGCCACTTCTCACCTGCTTGACTATTACTACTCTGGCATGAGGAACTTTGCACCACTCAAGCATTCAAAAGCTCCCTGTTCCACATTGTAAGCGACATGTCTTACAGTGGCCTATCAAGTCCTACCCAGGTGACTTCTCCATCCCCAGTATGACAGCATGTCTGCCCCTCTCTGACTTCCTCACTCCACAGCAGCCCCTTGGCTCCTTGCAGTTCCTCTAACAAGCCAGCTCCTCTCCCTTCATGGGATTTTGTACTCACTGCTCTTCTGCCTGTGATAATCCCCTGTGACACATCTACCTGGTTAACACTACTGCCTCCTTCAAGTCTTGGCTCAAATGTCACTATTTCCAGGCACTCTATTTTGACACCTTATTTAAAATTGCAGACTCATCCTACTGCTGTCATTCTTGGGTTCTACTTTTTCTCCCTTTCCCATGTATCTAGTCACTTTCAACATACTGTATCATTTCTGCCCATTCCTTATCATCTTACACGAGGATGCAAGGTCCCATCGGGGCTGAAAGTTTTGCTGTGTTCCTTTACATATCCCAAGCACCAAGAGCAGTGCCTGGCACATAGCAGTAACTCAATAAACATCTAAAGTGCTAAACACATGTGTAACCACTGAAAAAAATTATAACATGTAACAAGCATCCACAATCGACAGTACAATGCCAAATGATTTGTTAAACATTTTAACTTAGGGGAGATGATTTTTTATAAGTAATATTTGTTTTAAATTATTCTTACTAGCATTTTATAAGATTGATTTTTTACCTAATTAGGGATGGATGGCAACATTCTATATTAAGCAAGTTTTAAAGAAATAATAGCTACATTGTGAGAATTCTGTTTTTTAAGTTTATTTATTTATTTTGTGAGAGAGAGACTGACCAAGAGAGCAAGTGAGGGAGGGGCAGAGAGAGGGGGAGAGGGAGAATCTCAAGCAGGCTCCGTGTTGTTAGCATGGAGTCCAAAACGGGGCTCGAACTCCTGAACCATGACTTCGTGACCAGAGCTAAAATCAAGAGTCGGAAGCTTAACAGACTGAGTTATCCAGGCACCACCATTGTCATAGAGTTTTTTTTTTTTTAATGTTTATTTATTTTGAGAGTGACAGTGCAAGTTGGGGAGGGGCAGAGAGAAAGGGAGAGAGAGGAGGGCGCCTGGGTGGCTCAGGGGTTAAGCATCCAACTTCGGCTCAGGTCATGATCTCACAGTTCATGAGTTCGAGCTCTGTGTCGGGCTCTCTACTGACAGCTCAGAGGCTGGAGCCTGCTTCAGATTCTGTCTCCCTCTCTCTCTCTGCCCCTCCCCCACTCACACTCTGTCTCTCTTTCAAAAATAAAATAAAAAAAAAAAACATTTAAAAAAAATCAAGAAAGGGAGAGAGAGAATCCCAAGCAGGCTCCATGCTATCAGTGCAGAGCCCTATGGAGGACTTATTCCAACCAACCTTGAGATCACGACCTAAGCCGAAATCAAGAGTCAGATACTTAAGTGACCGAGCCACCCAGGTGCCCCTGCCAGAGAGTTCTAAACAAACTTTTCTAATGGAAAATTAAACATGTAAAGCAAATGCATCCTCATGATTTTTGTAATAAAATGTCCAAAGGAGATCAGCTCAGTTGCAAATTTAACTAAATGGCGCACAACAAAAGCCCTTTTGTACATTGGCAGCAAAAACAAAACATTTGGGAGATTTTTCTTCAAAGTTTTGAATGTTGTTATATTTTCCTAAAATGCCATAATTTATTTACCTATGCATGCTGACTGGAAGCAAACAGTCAGCAGTCCTTTTACTCTGTGGTTTATAGAACCTCCTCCTCTGTGGGTGTGTTTTGCCCCACATTCTGCTTTCTCTACTCCAGAGGTTTGGATCAGATCAAATTTTTCTTAATGAAGCTGATTAGAGGTTCTGAAAACCAGCAATAACTTCAGGGGGAGAGTAGTAGCCTCCCTTAGGCATTGAATTTTAACCAATTTAGTTAAAGCTATTATTGATACTTATTCAGGATGTTATATTAACTCATTGAAAATCTTTTTTTTTAAAATAATTTATTGTCGAATTGGTTTCCATACAACACCCAGTGCTCATCCCAACAAGTGCCCTCCTCTGTGCCTGTCACCCACTCTCCCCCCTCCCGCACTCCCCTCACCCCTCAGTTTGTTCTTGGTCTTTAAGAGTCTCTTATGTTTTGTCTCCCTCCCTCTCTGGGTCTTTTTTTCTTTCCCTTCTTCCCCTCCCCCATGGTTTTCGGCTAAGTCTTTCAAAATCCACCTGTGCCTGGAAACATATGTTATCTGTCTTTCTCTGACTGACTTATTTCACTTAGCATAATACCCTCCAGTTCATTGAAAATCTTTAAGAATGATGATGGTGGAGTTGGTGCTAATAACTTAATGACAGTAGAATATGTTAAGTGCCAGAAAAAATAAAATAGATCTAGATTACAAATCCTCACTCGAATCACAGTAATAATTTTTTTAGTAGTTACCATTTCCACAATACAGTTTAGGTAGAAATAAAAGTGAGAGTTAGATGCAATATGGAGTAGACCTAATAAGATGTAGAAACCAGAGTTAAGTTGAAAATGAGAGTTCCTAATGTAATTGTGTTGCAGAGCCTTTCATGAAAAATACAAGGCATGAGATAAAATTTGTATGAAGCCCTTACTGAAACCTCATTTTTATACACTTGCTCTTTGGGTGATTTACATTTCTAATTTTACATCTTTAGTTGAGTGTGCCATAAGCAAAATTATGGAAACATGTTTCTCATTAGGTGGAGTCCCCTGCATATAATCGATCCCAGTCAATGAATAGGAATTTCCCTTCTATGATGAATATTGCTGCTATCCCATAATCTCTGTTTCACTTCTATATTAAAAATGCCTCAGCACAAACAAGGAAAGAATTATTAAATTTTTTAGCTACTAAAATAGCCCAATCAAGCCTCACAATTCCCACTCATAAAAATGGAAAAATTATTAGAGTAAAATCACTACAGATTATCTCCTCAAGTTATATGAACAGGAAAATTGTAAAATTTTCAGCAAAATATATTTTTTAATATCATTCAATTGTTTTGCATAAAGCATTTAATGTTATGAAAAAATTATAATTTGAACTATTTGCAGAATAACTTCTAGTGCTGAGGAGATCTCATGGCTGTATCTCTTCAACTTTCCAGACCAGCACACCTAACAGGAGCCACTTTGGGTTCTTTATGCTTATTGCACCATTAAAACTGTTTTTTAAATAATCTACCATTGGAAGCTTATTGTTGCCTTGGTTAATGAGTAAGATCCAGTTACATTGAATTTCTCAATTAAAAAAAAAATTGGGCTGACACATTTCAGGACTTCTCTGATGAAATGTCACAATATTTTGATTCAACAGACTTATATAACTATGAAAATACAAATAGCAAGAGATTGTTTTTGTTTTTCACTTGTTTTTAACTCAGAAAGATTTCTAAGTACAGATACCCAACATGATGCCAAGAGATGGAGAAAAGCAAACCTTTTCAGGCTAGTGGTGGATATTTTTAGAAGTTAATCCTCTTTTAAGAGGCCAAGTCACTTGTGTCCAGTGATGGATGTGAAGGGTCTCTGATACACAGGTCTTCCTAATTGTCACAGGGAAGAATAAAAGGGCTTTATTGTTACGAAAAAAATGACTGGAAGATTTCTGTATTTATAACTAATGGTATAACTTCGAATTTGTCAATCAAGTTAGAATCCCAAACACTCATAATCCCTGTGAACTCTTCATGCAACACTCAATATTTATTTGACTACAGTGATCTTATTATGAATACTAAAAATATTCATAACTTTGCCTTATGGTTGTCTATGGTTGTCGATAAGGGACGCAATTTTGGGAGAGTCTCTACTCTTTCTCACTGGGTTGTTTAAAATAATGATAGAGGCGCCTGGTTGGCTCAGTCTGTTAGGGTCCAACTTCAGCTCAGGTCATGATCTCATGGTCCATGAGTTCAAGCCCTGCATCAAGCTCTGTGTTGACAGCTCAGGGCCTGGAGCCTGCTTCGGATTCTGTGCCTCCCCTCTCTCTCTGCCCCTCCCCAACTCGTGCTCTGTCTCTCTCTCTCTCTCTCTCAAAAATTAATAAACATTAAAAAATTTGTTAAATAAAATAAGATAATGATAAATGTCCTAATGCAAGGGGAAAAGAAAATCTTAGAAGTGTAATATAATGGAAGTTTATTTTGAGGCCTCATGATATGAAGTCCATTGGTGGCACAGATTGCTGGCGGAGAGCTCTGTTTCATGCAGTGGAACCCAGGAGCATGGAGACTCTGTCACATTCAACAAATGGCTTCCAAATTCACCATGGTCGTTGAAATTGAGAGTGCAAATTAGAGAAATTAGTGAGTTTTTTTAGGGAAGGGGAACAGAATTAAGAGCTCAGGCCTGGAAGTTTCATTTATCGTTTTTGCCCACCTGCAGTTGGCCAGAACTTAATCGTAAGACTACACTTAACTGCAAGAGAGGCTGGAAATGTGATTTGGCTGTCTGCCTACAAGGACAGGAATACAAACTTGGTGAATTGCTAGCCAGTCTCTGCCACGGTCAGATTTTGCTTATTTGTTGCTTGTCTCCATGAAGACAACTAACAATTCTGCATAGAGTTGGAAAATTCTCCCTTGGAGTACATATCATATATACATGTGATATACAGGTTTTAAGGTCTTCCCATTTTGATACAAGTAGGTCTAAAGAATTGGAATTTCAACCACTGTTGTTGACAAAGTTTATGATTTTTATCACTGTGTTAAGCTCCTTAAAAAAATGAAAATGGTGAACTCTTTGAGACACTGTCCTTTATGAAAGATGAAGCACCCGGGAGATAGGGGGTGAAAACTAGCCCCAGTGAAGGTTACCATACTTTAACTCTGTCTTTTCTGATGTGACCCCTCTCAGTGTACTTATCCTTCTGGTTACTTTTCCTATCAATTTCAGGCTCACTAAAAAATACCTCATTGAACAATTCCTTAGCAACTGTTTTCCATCAGACAAGTCTTCAGAGGTCTTCGCAGGGCTCACTTTTTAAATATTGAGAATCAAATCATCTAGAGATTTAATACAGTCATTTATGCAAACTTTTACAAAACTATAAGATAAATAACACAAGTAACCTGAACCTAACAACCCCAGTTGTTTTACAATGTTTTTGAGCACTTTAAAAGATGTCCTTTGTTAGTGTTGGTAATAAAGTCGCATTTTTTACAGCTTGCCCACCTCCTTTAGGCTCAAAACAGATTCCAGCATATTCATGATCCAAGTTTTCAACCAAATTTTCTCTCTTTTTCAAAAAATTTTAGATGTTTATTTATTTATTTTGAGAGAGAGGGAGAGAGAGAGAATCCAAGCAGGGTCTTCGCTGTCAGCACAGAGCCCGACGTGAGGCTCCATCTCACAAACTGTGAGATGATGACCTCAGCTGAAACCAAGAGTCAGACGCTTAACCGACTGAGCCACCCAGGCACCCCAACCAAATTTTCTCTTAAAAGAAATATCAGCTTCCAAAATTATGCTTCCAAGATGAACTTTTTTTTTTGCAATTTTTCACTAGCCAAAGTTTTCTTTTTAAATTGCAAAAAGAAACAAAAACAAAAATAAAGCCACAAGCTCACTTTTTTCTAAATGTGTATGATTGATTTTAAAATGCCAATGAAGAATGATGGTTTCATGGAGCATAGCTTCATGCTTTTTTTATGAGCCAGATGCTAAAATAAATGTAGGCTCATTTCCATCACCAAATTAAAAATTGTATTTGAAATAGGAAACTAAGTGTAGCCTATATGGTTTAGATTCACTGCTACTTTTTCCTGACTGGAATCATCTGGGTATTACGTTTCGTGTCTGTGACAGCCTTTCAGCATTTCAGATTGTTTCTTTTCATGTATTGTACATATTTTCACCAGTGTCAAATTTACACTTCAAATTCCTATTTTTTATCCATGACCCATTTCAAAATATGATATATTACACTTTACTCTAAAGGTATCTATTTACAGAGGGGTAGTCCAGCCTTTTTTATAATAATTAATACAAAATGAAACATAAAAATGTTCATGAGTATGAATTGGTGAGATAAGCTAGGATCCCTTTATTACAATGCTCTATAGTTACTGAGATGACAAAGTAGAGCTATTTGTACTGATATGATCTAACTCATCCTTTGTAAGGGATTTATGTGTCTGTGTTCACACATATACATGTGTAGCATACCCATATTTACACGTACATATGCGTATGTTTGTATATGCATATTAGCTGAAAAACATACAGAAGGAATTGTTTCTATGGTTACCTGTGGAGGAGTGAAGCCAAAGCATGCAATGCGGAGAGAAGCTTTTTATTTTTCATCTTCTACCTTTCTTAACTGTTTGGATTCTTTTAACATGACTATCTGATTTCTCATGTCATTTATTTTATATATGCATGTGTACATATATATATATATACATATATACATATATACGTATACGTATATTTTTCATCTTCTACCTTTCTTTTTTTTTTAATTTTTTAATGTTTTTATTTATTTTTGAGAGACATAGAGACAGAGTGTGAGCAGGGGAAGGGCAGAGAGAGAGGGAGACACAGAATCCGAAGCAGGCTCCAGGCTCTGAGCCATCAGCACAGAGCCCGACGCGGGCCCGAACTCACAGACCGTGAGATCATGACCTAAGCTGAAGTCGGCTGCTTAACCAACTGAGCCACCCAGGCGCCCCTATCTTCTACCTTTCTTAACTGCTTGAGTTTTTTAACATGACTATCTGATTTCACATGTCATTTATCTTATGTGTGTGTACATACATATATACATATATATGTACACACATATACGGTATATATACATATACATATGGATCATTTATATGCAACCTTGTAGTAACTGGCCTTGAAGTTTTACTGTAACTAAGGAATAAGAATATTAAAGATGGAGGAAACTTCAAGCTCCAAATAACGTTGTAGTGTTTAAATTCTGCTTTTCATTTCTCCACTGCCAGTGTCTGTTCCACTTATCCACTAAGCTCATTTCCACCTGAGAGTTAAGGGCAGCAGTCTCTCTAATCACATCTGGGAAACTTGTAACTGGGAGCCAGGCCATAGCCTTAAACCAGCAGCATCCGTGGAAACAAAATACCAGAAATTAGCAATGGTTGCAAAATGGAGTCCCAGCCCACTCCCCCTCCTTTCTAATTACTCACTAATGTTCCCTAACTGTGTGCGGCCAGGCTGAAGTGATTGGGGTGTGAAGAGTGCAGAACTTTTTGAATAAGGCAAGGCTTCCTCTTCAAATCTTCAAATCTTCAAATAAGGTGATGCTAACCAAAACCCTAAATGCAGTTAAAATGAGGTAAGAGTTCCTACTGCTTCCACCAAATTCATTCTGCCCCAGGAAAAAGATGATGATTTGATCCTAATCATGCTAACAGCATTTCAGGATCCTCCAGAGAAAATGCCTATTTTCTAAAATGTGGATCACTAAATTATACTGTACTATTTAACAATGCCTGTCACTGAAGCTTCAAGGCTTATCCCAACTTAACTTGGTTTTAGCCAGCTTTGGATCCAAATCCATGGTTTTCTCACAAATCCTGCTCACCCTGTAGTGCCTAGGACACAGTCTCTAGGCATATGGCTCTTCAAACCCCCATGATTCCTCTGAGCCATTCAACGGAGCCCAGGTTGGGCTCCATCTGGAATTGGGCAGTCCGCTCACACAGAAGGCCCCACCCCCTGCTTGTAGTGTCCTAGTTTTGTTTTCTTCTGAGTGCTGTGTACTGGAGCACCACCAGTGACTCCTCTTGTCTCCTTCCTGGTGCACAGGTTCCTACACTCCATCGTGTGTCGCCGTCCTTTGTATACATAACCTACCTTCTCTGTCTTTGACTCCCAGTTTTCTTCTCATGAACTATTCAACCCAGCTCATTAAGAGCTGTATAAAAGATGCCAGCACCAAGAGATTAACAGTCAGATCTTTGCTTCAGGCCAGATTTGTCTCTGTTGCTCTGCTCCCTGAAGGCCTATGCCTCTGGACTCTTTATTGATTCAGGATGAGTGACCTGCTTTCTCAAATGGCCATCAATGGGGTCTGAGGGGTAGTCACCATTAATATCCACTGGGAGGCTTTTTAGCCCAAAGTGGGAGACATGGCTTTTGAGTCTAGAATCCTCCTTATGGGCTCTGAGGCTCAGGATTCTATGAGCCTCCTCTGATGGGTCTCATTCAGAGGGATGTATCGGTGATGTCATTGATGAACGTTGCTGTATTCTCGTAGGTTTTAGGAAGGGGCTTCTGTTACTAAGAACTACTCAAACTATTATTATATAGGGGGGCCTGGGTGGCTCAGTGGGTTAAGCGTCTAACTCTTGATTTTGGCTAAGGTCATGATCTCATGGTTCACGAAATCATGCCCCATGTTGGGCTCTGTGCTGACAGTGCACAGTCTGCTTGGGATTCTCTGTCTCCCTTTCTCTCTCTCTCTTCCCCTTACCCTCTCACTTTCTCTCTCTCAAAATAAATAAACTTTTAAAAAGATTATTATACACACTCTTAGCAATAAGTCAGAGATTAAAATGAAAATCTTCACTTAAGAGATTTGAGTTTGATAGTTTGATTACAGTGTGGGTTGCAATGCCTATGCCAATCTTCCACAGTTATCTTAAACAGTTATCACAGTTTACATAGGAGGAAGCAATTTTTTAAGTAAAAAGTAGATGAGTACAATACCAGTATAATTAATCTTAAGAGACTTTAACCTGTAGTCAAGGAAGATTTGGGAAGTTTTTCTTTGATCGTGAATGACTATTAACACCATTTTGAAGGACTTACTAGACATAGAAAGCCATGGTTAAATAATTTTACAGATGCCCCATAGTCTTACAGATTTGAAACAATGTTGAGAGATAGTCCCTAAGACAAAGTACAATTTTGTATACTGATGGAAATAGCTGCTCATAGATGCCAGAAGTGTTAAATATAATATTGTGACTTTGATTACATAACACTTTTTTTCTATTTCCACTCAAATGTGGTTTAACATAATTGCCTGAATTTGGGTTCTAATTTACCTGACTTAGATTCTCACTTAGGTATACAATTACTTTTTCAGTATCAAGAAGAGTATGTTAGCAGTTCCTAAAGATAGGACAGTACTTCATAGTTCTCTGGAATTGAAAGTTCGTTGTTTATTTCTTATCCTGTGTGCTTATTTGTTTGTGAATGACCATGAAGTGAATCCTCACAGGGCAAGGAAAAATATCTTATGTTTCCTTATGGATTTAATCTCTGAAAGTTTTAGACTATCACTAATGATGTCCCGGGAGTCCTTGGAGTTAAATTAAGAGGGTGTACAGTTCATAAATTTTTATTTAGATGGAATCCTTGCTTGCAAATAAGTTTACAATCCAGTAAAGAGGCAAAGTCCTAATGAACCTGAAGAAATGGATTGAATTTAGACAAGTATCTAGAGAATATAGCAAGGGCTTGCATGGCCACTTGGGAAGATGATGGGAGAAATTGATGGGAATATTTGAGAAAGGCTTTCTGGATGGGCTGGATCAAGTCCAAGTTCCAAAAGACAGCCATGGGATGTTGGGTAACACAGCAACTTAAAATGAAGTTGGGAAAACAATTGAGAATGGAGGGTGGCAAGAGAGGGTTTACCTTATAACGGAAGTCCTCAGAACAGAGCACAGCAGTGAAGAGCCTTCACTTAAGTAGACAGCCCTTGCTCTTTTATCCTTTGGGTAGGTCAACCCTGAGTTCACTGCTTATGGAGACTAATACAGAATGAAGGGAAATATGGCATGATCTATTAAATCTAAAAGTCTGAGGGTGCCTGGGTGGCTCACTGGATTCAGTGTCGAACTCATATTTTTGGCTCAAGTCATGAACTTATAGTTCATGAGATGAAGCCCCACATCAGGCTCCACACTGATGGCACAGAGCCTGCTTGGGATTCTCTCTCTCCCTCTCTCTCTGTCCTTCTCTAGCTCACGCACACATGTGCACACTCTCTCTCAAAATAAATAAGCTTTAAAAGAGTCTGTAAACACTGGGTGTGTGGAAAGAAAACATGTCAATGTGAAAATCAAGTAGGGAAACACTTGTTAGCAGAAAACTAGCTATGTCTTTACCCAGAGACACTTGGTATCTCTCTACCTAGTAGACACTGTATTTGCTATGTGACTGTGTATCATCATTCTTACCAGTACTAACACCCACTGTTTATTGAGTCATTACCCTCTGTGCTCAAGTGCCTTATATACCTTATTCGTACATTTAAGCCTCATAGTAGACTAGAAGTTAAATATTCTTACACTCAGTTTTGCAAGTGAGAAATTAAAGTATTGAGTTAACTGATATATCTTGTTTAAGGTCAAGGAAACAATACACTGTTAAGTTTTATTTGGACATAGATTTATCTGAATTAAAAGTCCGGATTCCAACCACTACGCTGATGCTTTAGAATAGGGATTACATGGGGCGCCTGGGTGGCTCAGTCGGTTAAGTGTCTGACTTCAGATCAGGTCATGATCTCGCAGTCTGTGAGTTCGAGCCCCGCGTCGGGCTCTGTGCTGACAGCTCAGAGCCTGGCGCCTGCTTCGGATTCTGTATCTCCTTCTCTCTCTGCCCTTCCCTTGCTCACGCTCTGTCTCTGTGTCTCTCAAAAATAAAATAAAAACATTAAAGAAAAGAAAAAAAAAAAAGAACAGGGATTACAGATTGATTACCAGAGCACCAAAATCAGCCTGGGAATCTGCTTTGTTTAGGCCACATTGTGTGTTTTCAGAGAATTTGAATGTGCATTTTGACAGAGAAGGGTACAAACTGGAATCACCATGCATCATTGCCATAAACTATCTTGACATATAAGATTTCAGTTACTCATTTAAGATTGTAGGTTGAATATTCCCCTAGTTTATCTAAAATTTATTTATATTTAAACTAAAAATTGTGGGTGCCTGGGCGGCTCAGTGAGTTGAGTGTCCAACTCTTGAATTCAGCTCAGGTCATGATCCCAGGGTCATGAGATCAAGCCCTGTGTCGGGCTCCACACTGGGCATGGAGCCTGCCTGGAATTCTCTCTCTCCTTGTCCCTCTGCTGCTCCCCCACTCACATTCTCCATATCTCAAAAATAAATAAACAAAATAAAATAAAAATTATATATATATGTATATAATTAGAAGCAATCTAATGCTTTTATATCTATGCAAGTGTATATACTTACATATGTAATTTTATTTATTTTATATACATATGTATAAACAACTAGTACAATACATATTTATAGAAAATTCCATTGTTTATGCTGAAGAATGCAAAGAGAAAACATCATTTGGGAGAAATAGTACATTCTTAAAGTACCCAGAGGCTTTGATTTTGCAATCTTGAGGTGACAAATTTCCAAAGATTCCTTTTTTCTAGTCTCATTTCACATCTTGCTTTCCATGAGTAGACACAGCCAGAGGGATTCCCTTCTGTAATCCCCATCCATATGCCTCTGCCAGCCAATTAATTGCTCATTAATGCATCAACCTAGGTGTTAATTTGTTGACAGACAGAAGAATTTAAGAAAGAGGTTGTAAATACTGCTGCAGTGGCCTTACCTAGTCTGGAATATAGAAGAAATCATAATCACAGTGAATTTATTGTCAGATTTCTTGTCTCAAATATTTACTTTCAGCAACTGTGATAACTTTTCATTGATTTTCTATTATGACTATAGTTTGCTTTGTTTTCCATTATTTTCCATCATAGAATTGCATTTTGTTTTCAGAGTAAGGACATTTTGAGGGAAGTGGCTATTTTTTAAAAATTCATTTTTTACTTTCCCACAAGCTGGTGAACCAGTTAATATTCAAATATTTGTAAAATTATGTCATATTCCTAAAAGTCTATAATAAGTCCATTAACTGGAGAAAGAATGGTTGAGAATTTAGATGATATAACCAGTGATTTTTAATACAGAAGTGGTTTTCACACTTTCAGCACATAAAAACAGTTTTAAGATGGATTTACAAAATTCCATGTAAACATTATGATAATAAAGCCTCACAAACAATATCTTGATATCCTAAACAGAATATCATTTTTTAAAACTTTAACTTCTTGATTGTCATCGGAAAAATCATCACTATTTCAGTCATTTATTTTCAAAAGTCCCAGCAAGACAAACATGTTTGTTTTGACAAATAACTGTAGGTTTTCATTTCTATTCACTCAAATAGACCAAAAAAGTTACCTAAAAGATACCCAACACCTTCCTGTGAAATCATAACTTACATATAAAATAATTAGTATTTTCTGATATCATATTTTAACCAGATCACGGATCATTAACCCAGGATTTTTGGATTTATGGTTAAATTTCAAGGGGCCTTAAAATTGTAAACATACAAAATGTTTTCATGGCAGAGCAATGACTCTGTCTTTCATCAGTTTTTTCAAGAGTCAGTTATGCCAAAAAACTTTAGGCTGACTTGGAAGAAGGAAACTAGAAATTACCGGGATGAGATTTTTTTTTTTATTGAACTGTCCCTTTCACAAAATTTGAATAAGAGCTAATTGTGTGAATTAGCCTGCTAGTAGTCACTCTCAGCATCTAATGGTGGCAAAATGTCTTTCCTGAGAATGGTTATTTATTCCTTAATTTTCCAATAAGGATTTATTGAACACCTACTACATGTTAGTTAATGTTTGCCAAAACAGGGAAATCAGAAGGATGAGCCACTTCAAGAGATAGATGTCAACTCAAACTGCTGACATGTTGAGTGGGAGAGACTTGCAGGAGATCCAAGTGGAGATGCCCATGCAGGAGAGAAGCCCAAGTGAAAGACTTAGATCTGAAGACCGGTAGAATGTGGGTGGTAAAGACATTACCAAGTCCTTGATATATATGAACCCATCCATGTATCCACAGTGTGAGAAGGAACAGCCAAACATAAAATACATATACATACATATATATGTTTATAAATATAAATTTATTTATTTATTTATTTGCAGAGAATTGGTTTACACAATTATGGGGACTAAGTAGACTCTACTTGACTGTCTCTTCATTTAACATTGACACCTAAAGTTCACAAGCAGGCTGTCAGAAAGAGAAGATGCTGAGCAGGATAGAAAACCTTAAGTATGAACTGGGCTTGCACTTTCCAGGACATGCAGTCAAATGGTAAGATTATGAGCAGCCTTGAACTCCACCGAATGGACTGAAATCCACGTTAGTTCTTATTGCCTCTGAGATTACCAGCAAGAATGAGCCAGGGCTCTTCATCACAGAGCTAAACATACATATACCTTCTAGTCTAGGAGTCAGAGACACTGAAGGAAGATCCGGGGAAAAAGACAGCCATTTCAGGCCCAACTGCTACTTCATGTCAACAAAGTGAGTTGGTGTATCAGCGAGAATGCGTGCATGCGCGTGCGCACACACACACACACACACACACACCCCAAAATGGCTGCTGCTTCCCTTCCATCCTTCTACTAGTATGAGAGAATTTCTCTCATGGTTTACCCCAACAGGACAGATACAAGAAAATGGAATTCTGGGAAATGCAGTTCAGCCTTGCCAAATCGGTACATTACAAAGCTATCACTATGTGCACTCTCAAAGATGGCAAGCCTTTGTGGGTGCTAGAGTAAGGGGTCTCTGTCATTGTGCTTTATGAACATGCTGGCATTTGGAGGGTAAATGAAGGAAGTAATGTAGAAATCAGAGGGTGGGACCATAGAATCGACTTGTTTATCCTCACACTTGTTCCAAGAGCACTGCTCACATGTGTGCGTACAAATTAGATAAACAAAGGGATTAGGATCTAATGAATTTACTCTGTTTACCTTTCTACTATCTCGCATCCCAAATATCCATTCCTAATGTGGAAAGGAAGTGTCCCCTTTCCACTTTTTTATCAGGCAGTGTTTTTCTAAAATCAATAGTGTTAATTATTACAGTGAGAATAGGAGGTTCTCTGAAAATTTTAAGAGTAGTTGAACAAACAGAAGTGACCGTGTTGGCCTAAATAGAGGAAAGAGGATAAATACTGTTTACAACTCTTTTCTGGCTCTCCAAAAAGAGCACGTATTGCTGTAGGGTATAATCTTATGTATTGCCATGAAAAACTCTAAGGAGAAAGGCTTCCTGCATACTGTACCAAACCTCTGTTTTTGGAGTAAGATGTTGATGGAAAGAAAGATGTTGAGGAAGCCCACACAGTCCCTAACTATGGATGAGGACAATGTCTCTTCCAATACTTATTTTGTTAATGCCGTCTTTCCAAGGAGTATCACTAATCAATAGTCTATACAATGGTATTTTTCTCATCATATTTAGAGTTACAGAACTGACCTTGGCTGAGAGAGAGTTGTTTCTCCAAGAGCATTCTAGGACTGTAGACTGTTGGAGAGGTAATGTCTTTACCACCCACATTCTACTGGTCTTCACATCTAAGAAGGTAGTAAATGTAGATGATCTGTTGTGCTACCTTGAAGTAGAATATGTGGTGACATTTTAGTATTATATTAATTTTTTCCTAAATTAAAAGAGCAATATTTTCACATTGTATACCTTTTGGAAAATAAAGTCAGATATAAAGAACACAAGAAAGAAATAACCAAAATGTGTCAAAAGTGCTTTAAAGTTTCATCCATGGAATATTAAGAGTCTCTTTCCTACTTCAAATGAGAACAACCAGAAGCATAAATTTGACTAAATAGTGGTAGAAAAAAGTACTAATTAAGTAATGTTTCAGAATTGCAATTTTCTGCTCATAAGAACTGGTTATGTTTAATAACTTTCTTAATTTTGTCTTAATTTTGTTATCACAATCTCTTTACTATGTGATATGCATGGTCATGGTAAATTAAAATATCGGATTGATTAAGTTAATCAGATCAGTGAGTTTTTTCATTAATCCAAGATAGCTTTTGATTCAGAATGCACACCCAGTCAGCAAAGCTTGCCATTAACTTTTCAACACAGAGCATTCCAACAGCTGGCCCCAAGGAGTTCGAATGCTATGAGACATCATCCAAATATGAACAAATGGATTTAGTCTTTCCTTTATTTTAGACTTCGTGAAAGTTGCCAGAGTTTTACCTATTTCATTATTTTACCTGTGTCAATTAGACATACTAAAAAGTATTCCCCCACAAGATTCAAGGGTTAGGGGGAAAAGCAAGCTTATTAATATAATGACCCATAGAACACCAGTAATGTAAACTGTTCCATAAATATGTTAGAGAAAGTATTCATCTTTATGAAATGATATAATTGGTCATTTTCCATAGACAAGAAGTCTCAGTTATTTTCATTTACTTCTCCAGTGTTCCACGCAGAGAGTTGCTAATATTAGAACATAAAAAATCAGTATAATAGTGATGTGCACAAAAATAGACTTCAGAAAATCCTATATCTTCTTTAGGTAAGAAAGCTGTAGAGATATTCTCAAATGCTAACCTTTATTAGATGCTGACATGTCTCAGATGCTACTTTACAATCCCTTTTATTAAAGATGTCTTGATGGTTATAAACCTTCCAGATAAGTGTCTCATAAGCCTTGCATACAGCACTCATGATTAAAAGCCATGTGAAAACCCTCCAAAGAGCTCACATAAGAGTAACCAGTCTGTCTATTATTGGGTTCTGTGTGCAAGTGAGTTTTATTAAGATCCTGGTTTAGTATAAAGGCCAGAAATAAAAATAACACCATAAGGGAGGATAAAATTATAGAAAGTGAGACTGAGCACCCCAAAAGAAGGAAAAAAATTATGAAGAACATCACAGCTTCTCAAGAAATTGCTTGCAGGTTTAGAGTCAATAAAAATACTGTTAGGGGTTCCTGGGTGGCTCAGTCGGTTAAGTGTCCGACTTCGGCTCAGGTCATGATCTCTTGGTTTGTGAGTTCAAGCCCCATGTCAGACTGTGTAGCGATACCTCAGAGCTTGGAGCCTGCTTCAGATTCTGTGTCTCCCTGTCTCTCTACCTCTCCCCTGCTCTCTCTCTCTCTCTCTCTCTCTCTCTCTCTCTGTCTCTCAAAAATAAATAAACATTAAAAAATAAAAAAATAAAAATAAAATAAAAATACTTTTAAACACGGGAAGGAAAATGTCTCATGAACCTGAGGTTCTATGATCAGAAAAGAAGGCTGACAGTTACAAGAGCAGGGCTACTTTCTAGTGACTTTAAAGAGGCCAATAGGAGAATGGATTGCAAGGGAAGATACAGATTCCAAAGAGAAATAACATGTCTTTTTCAAGAATGAAAAGAACTGAAAGAAATAGCTTTGCCTGTAGACTATAAATGAAAATAACAGTGAATTTAAGTAGTGAAAATATGTGTGAATGCTATCAACTTCTGAAACTTCCTGATTAACTTAGTCCAGAAAATTCCCTCCCATTTTGAACTTCAATTGTTTAAACTGCTTCCATGGCAGTTCAAACTACTATCATTTCTCCTTCTATGGAATGTGGACTAAAAAAAGAAGCCGCGTAGTGTATTTTAGGCTCAGAAGCTTTCAGAAGCATTTTATTAAGTCACTATGGAGGGGAGACACACAGAGCAAACCACTGTATGAAACACCAGCAGTTACACTGAATACTTTTAATATAATGCTCAGTTACAAAAGGCCTCCTAGGCAGGAACGAAGAGAACATACAACAGTGAGTTCAATGAATGTGCATTTGCATTTCAAATAATAAACATCATGCATAAGCTGTCATTATGTCCTACGCTAGCCATGTTTTATCAGCTTATGAAACTTCCTAAAGAATATTTCATTAACCTTCAAAGTCATATAAACCTAAGAATTATGGCTTACATTTTTTAAAACATAAGAAAAGCAGGCTTTGTGTGTATCTAAATTATCCCTCGAGTGTTAGGACACTTAGGGAGAGGGGAAGGGTGTCCCATTAAAACTCACCGATATAAAAAAAATGCAGATAAAGCAAAATGCAATTTGAATTGGACCTTTCATTTTAGAAGAAACAGCAAAACAAAACCCCCTTTTTAAGTCACAGGTACTATATGTGTTTTGGACCAGATGCTATTGACTGTATTAACCTTAAATAAATGAAAGCTAATGCCTTATAGTTTTCCTCTAATTAAATCTAAGTCCTTTCTGAAAAGGAGACTCATTCCTAATTTCATGCTTTCTTTCTCAAAGGAGGGTTTTGTATTTTTCTGTTTCTTCATTCTGTACCCAGGTACTGTGGGAAATGATTAGAGGACAGCAAGAGGTAAATGCGGCTCTTGAGTTCAACACTGAGTGGATCAAATTAGTACAGTGCCGTGACTCTTATCCTGCCACACTGCAACCTAGGAGACAAGGTGATAAAATTACATTTTAGAGATACTGTTTGGGCACAGGCTAAGCTGACTAACAAAGCCCCAAAATACAATGTCTTCAATAAATTAGAAGTTTATTTCTCTCATTAAATAGACCAGTAGAGAGAAGCCCGGCCTGGTAGAGTGATTCTATTCCATTAAGTCATTCAGGGACTGAGCCAGTTTCCTTATTTCTCATTGCTCCACCATTTTGTCTTCCTATATATGGTAGAAACCAGTTCACTGCTTTTGAGCCTACAGGAAAAGGAAAAATAAAAGTCCAGGGCACGAGGCTTCACCATAAAGGAGACTGTACATAAAGGAGATTGTACACATCATTTCTTCCCCTATCCCATTGGTCCAATCTCAGTCACATGGCCATATCTACCTGTAAGGCAAGCGTGGAAATATCATCTATAGCTGGGTAGCCAAGCGCCCAACTAAAACTTCAGGGATTATATTACTAAAAGGAAGAGGGATAATAGACACTGGGAGGCATTTAGTAATCTCTTCCTTAATAGGTAAAAGCCAGGGTTTTGAGAAAAGAGATTGAGCACACACAAAAAATGAAGGCAGTGTTAAGACATGGTCTGTTCAAAAGGACAACAGCAACCTATGTAACAGTTACATTTGAATAAGCTTTGGGAGACATTTTGATACCTTTCACCATCACCACTAATATCCCTTTTTTCCTCCTTCTTTTCTTTTTCCTAATCTACATCCCCCTCTGTTTTCTTTTCTCTTGTGTCAACTGCTTGTGATACTGAGGTGTAACGAATTTGCTGACCACTGACCCACTGATAAATGCTTTCTCTCTGCTTGTTAATGGTTTATTTAAGTATAATTGAAGCCTGAAAATGGAATAATTTTCACATTAAAAATGTGATACTCTGGAAGGATTGGAAAGCATCACAAGAGTTAAAAGAAGAAGCGAGGGATTTAGTATAGTGACTATGTAGTTAATGGAGCAAAAATAAAGTCGTTGTCTTATCAAAATGCAATCCCAAAAACTTGAGATTGGTAAGGGCTCTTCAATAAAAACCTAAAAATCTCTGCATCACAAAAAAAGAAAGTCTACTTTGTGAATGACTCAGTTTTAGAAATGCACAAAATTATAAGCAGTGCTGATGTCTTTGTCAGAAAGCAAACCACTAGTCACTTCTATCCACTCTCCAACTGATGGGCAAAAACGGCTCTACTTTCTTCTATACTTAAAAATGACTAAGATGGTAAATTTTGTGTTATGTATATTTTAATTCAATTTTTAAAATATCCAGAAAATGGCCCTACTTCCTTTCCTTTATCACGAAGAGTTTCTGGATAATCTTTTCAAACAAATCCATTTCCTGGCAGTTGAGCATTTTCCACTAAGCATTCATCAGCATCCTCCTTTTATCTAATACCCATCTTCTCAACGCTCAGCTGCAACATCATACTTTTCCAGGGGCAAGGTCACCAGAGGGCACCAGATGTTAACTGATGCTTGATAAGTTCCTTTCTTCAGCCTGGTGTCCACTGATTGTTCTGGATGCCATAAACTTTTGTATTGTGCAAATTAAAAAAAAGTACGCATCAAAAGCTATAATTTGAGTCCTTACAAGCATCTTTGAACTATCAAAACACAATGCAGTAATAACATTCCCATTTGTACACCCTTTCCTTTCAAATGCATGAGATTTTCCCATCATTCTGGAAGGGTTTTGCCATCATCTCTCTTCATCTTATTAGTTTGGGAAGTATCCTCATCAGTTTATACAAATTCCTGTTTGCAGCCCTCAGGTTCCTAAAAAGTATAATTTTTAGGATTATACTAACTGGATGCGTGAACTGCAAGTCATTACTTATAGGGAAGTTTAAGTCCCATAATAACAGTAATACTAGTAATAGTAATAATTGGTAGCAGTTTGCAAGCACTCACTCACATGGGTTCTGTGGGTTTATGTTAATTAATTTCAAATTGTTCGTGCTTACTTAGATCCTCTTGCAATCTCTTACCAACCAAATAAGTTGCTTTGTTCTTAAAAGCTACAGAAATATGCTGTAAGATAGTGGAAAATAAATGTTCATAAAGAAGTCTTATGATACAGCTGAAATGTGGTTAGCAAATTTAAAAGCGTCTGGCTAGTTTTTCCATGGTTTTTTTCTTTTGAAATTTGGGCATTGTTACATCTTGCATGAATAACATCCTCAACTATGAGCTTCGTACAGTCTATCCCTTGCATTTCTTTCCTTTCTTTTGGAGTCCTTGGAGAAATCTCTGATTTCCATAGAACTGTTGGTTGTTAGGTACTGGCCATTATTATGTACCATAGGTCTTGATACTTATTTGGGTAAAACTTCTTGAGGAAGTTCCAAGGGAACTTTCTTTATTTGTCTGTGTGCGTGTGTGTGCATGTGTGTGTGCGTGTGTGTGTGTGTTTTTGTGTGCGTGTGTGGTAGTGGTGGTCGGGGAGAGAGTCTTCATTTCTGAATACAGCCTTCCAGAAGAGGAGCCGTTCAGTGTAACCAAAGGCAAAAGATAAATATGTTCTGTAAACTGCTTTGCTTTTATCTTAAATGGAGAATCTGGCAAAACATTTATCTTTACCATGACCATGCAATAATTTTAATATACATGATTACTGATACTGATGCAAGTGAAATTAAAATCCCCCTACTATTCAACATCTTATTTAAGAGCAAAATACTCTTGAGAGGGCGTTTCCAGATGGTGGCAAAGAAAATCATGAACTCACCTTCCCCAGTCGACACAACAAATTTACAAGTACACATGAAATAATTTCCTCTAAAAAAAAAGACCTGAAAACTTTCCACACAGAGCTTTCACAACAAAAGATAAAAGAGCAGCATCAAGACGGGTAAGAAAGGCAAAGACTGGGTTTCACCTGAAAGCACCTACCCCAGGCATAGTAATCCACACTCAGAAGAGACCTCAAAAATGTGCAACTTCTTCCCTGAAAACCAAGCGGTCTGTGCTGTACATCAAACACCCCAACTTCTAGATCACGCACAAAAGAGATGAACCCCCAAAACACCTGGCTGTGAAAAACAGTGGGGATTATATGCAGGAAAATCATACACCTGTAGGGAGTGGAAGTTCTGCTCTTAAAGGGCTCACGCACAGACTCACTTGCCACGGGACCTAGCTGAAAACACCAGCTTGAAAAGCACCTAGACCATATGTGAAGAAGACCCACTTACTAATCTTAAACTATCTTCCAGGGAGACAGAAACTTTATGGCCTTCTCTCAAGAGACAGAGGCATTAGCAGGTGTCATTTTGGATCACTGGGCATCATTTTTGTGAATTCATTCTAACTTGATAATGCCGTTGCTAGCAGATGTCGTTTTGGAACTCTCCCCACTGATTTGTTAGCACCAAAGGGCATGCCCCACTGAGGGCCCTGCCCACCCCCAAATCAAAGCCATGTGTTATCTGGGCTGGGCAAGAGCCCCATTCACCCCTGCACCACAGCCATGGCTTCACCATAACAGGTGGGCAATTGCAGCTCACACAGGGGACACCCCTTGAGCACCTGGCTGTGGGGCCAGGGAACATAGCACTTCTGAGTCATGGGACATTTCCAAAAAAAGAACACTCCTTCAAGACTGAAAGAGTTAGCTTATTTTTTGCATAATACATAGAAACAAACACAGAGACACAGGCAAAATGAGGAGACAGAGGAATATGTTCCAAATGAAAGATCAAGACAAAAATCAAAGAAAAAGACCTAAATGAAACAGAAATAGGCAACCTACCTTATAAAGAGTTCAAAGTAATGGTCATAAAAATGCTCACCAAATTCAGGAGAGTGGATGAACACAGTCGGAACTTCAACCAAGATAGAAAATATAATAGAGTACCAAACAGAAGTTACAGAACTGAAGAATACAATAATTGAATTGAAAATTGCACTAGGAAAGTTCAACAGAAGACTAGATGAAGCAGAAGAATGGATCTTTAAGCTGGAAGACAAAACAATGGAACTCAGTCAACAAAGCAGAAAAACAAAAATCAATTTTAAAGAGTGAAAATGCCTTAAAGGGACCTTTGGGGAAACACCAGGCAGAATAATATTCACATTTAGATGTCCCAGAAGGAGAAAAGAGAGAGAAAGGGCCAGAAAACTTATTTGAGGGAATGATAGCTGAAAATTTCCTTCATCTAGGGAAGGATAGAGATGTCCAGGTCCAGGAATCCCAGAGAGTTACAAAAAAGGCAAACCCAAAGAGATCGACACCAAGACACAGTATAATTAAAATGGTAAAGATAAAGAGAAAATTTTAAAAGCAGTGAGAGAACAAATTATTACCTACAAAGGAAAGCCCATAAGGCTCTCAGATTTTTTCAGCAGAAACTTTGCAGGCCAGAAAGGAGTGGCATGAAATATTCAAAGTGCTGAAAGGAAAAAAACTTTCAGCCAAGAATTCTCTACCCAGAGAGGTTACCATTCATAATTGAAGGGGAGATTAAGAGTTTTCTAGATAAACAATAACTAAAGGACTTCATCACCACTAAACTAGCCTTACAAGAAATGTTAAAGGAACTTCTTTAAGCTGAAAAGAAATGGCACTAAGAACAAGAAACAATACAAATGTAAAACTCTCACTGGAAAGGGTAAATACGTAGTATAGACAGTGGATCAATGACTTCTAAAGCAAGTATGAAGGTTAAAAGACAAAAATAGTAAAAGTAACTAAAACTACAATAATTAATTCAGGGATGCATACAATAAAAATATGCAAAAAGTAAGGAATAAAAATGCAAAGTTTTGGAATGTATTCAAATTTAAGTTCCTATCAACTAAAAACCAACCAATGTACACAGAGGATGTTACATGCAAATGTCACGGTAACCACAAAGCAAAAACTTTTGGTAAAAACACAAAAGAAAATAGGAAACGAATCAAAATGTAACACTAAAGAAAGCTATCGTACCATAAGAGGAGAGAGAAAGAGGAGAAGAAAGGAACAGAGGGGAACCATGAAAACAGCCAGAAAACAATTAACCAAATGGCAATAAGTACATACCTAATGAGTAATGACTTTAAGTGTAAATGAACTAAATTCTCCAATCCAAAGACATGGAGTGGCTAAATGAATTTAAAACACAAGACCCATCTTTATTCTGCCTACATGAGACTTACTACAAAAGGACACACACAGACTGAAAGTGAAGAGATGGAAGGGATGGGAAAAGATATGACATGCAAATGGAAACAAAAAGAAAAGTGGTGTAGGGGCACCTGAGTGGCTCTGTCAGTTAAGCATCTGACTTCAGCACAGGTCATGATCTCACAGTTTGTGAGTTCGAGCCCCACATCCAGCTCTGTGCTGACGGCTAGGAGCCTGGAGCCTGCTTCCAATTCTGTGTCTCCCTCTCTCTCTCTGCCAATCCCCTGCTTTCACTCTGTCTCTCTCTCTCTCTCTTTCAAACATAAAAAAACAAAATCAAAAACTTTTTTTTTTCAAAATAAAAGTGGTGTAGATATACTCATATCAGATAAAATAGACTTTAAAACAAAGACTAATAAAAAACAAAGAAGGTCCTTAGATAATGATAAAGAGGTCAATAGCAAGAGACGATAATGTTTTTAAATATATATGCACCCAACCTAGAACACCAAATTATATAAAGCAAATATTAATGTACCTAATGGGAGATATTGACCGCAGTACAATAATAGTAGGGGACTTTAACACCCTACTTACATCGTATCATTGGTTAGATCATCTAGACAGAAAATCAATAAGGAAATGTTGGCTTTAAGCAACACATTAGATCAGATGGACTTCAGAGATAGAACATTCCATCTAACAGCAGCAGAATATGTATTCTTCTCAAGTGCACATGGAATGATCTCCAGGAGAGATCACACGTTAGGCCACAAAACAGTTTTCAGTAAACTTCAGAAGACTGAGTGTCCATCAATAGATGAATGGATAAAGGGGATATTATATATACATATATATACATATATATAAAATAAAATGCTATACAGCTATAAAGAAGAATGAAATCCTGCCATTTGTAACAACATGGATGGAACTTGAGGGTATTATGCTAGGTGAATTAAGTCCGAAAATTAAATTAAATTAAATCCAAAAAAGCAAAGCAAATGAACAAACAAAATACTGTGTAAACAAACTTACAGAGACAGAGAACAAATTGTGGTCCTCAGAGGGGAAGCAGGTTGTGGGTGAGCTAAATGGATGAAGGTTATTCATTGTATAGTGATGGATGGTAACTAGACTTTTGGTGGTGATCACTTTATAGTGTATACAGATGTCCAGTTTTAATGTACATCTGAAACTTATATGATGTTACATACCAGCTTTACCTGGATTTTTTAAAAGAATGGTCTCGTCCCTCCTGTTGAAATAGGGAGGAATTCTTATTGGTGCCATTTGGGTCACATGTCAACCCCTGTAGCCGGCCACTGGCTACACACTGATGTCAATCACTCTGCCCAAGAGGATAGAGTACTATAATTGGCTGAAACTTAGGAAAGCAGTTCTCTTAGATGAGGAGGGTGGAATTGGGGATTTTGTTTACCAGAAAAAGGAACAGTGGACAAACAAAAACAAACAGCCCCCGCCTTACAGATCACAACCTTATGTGTATAAAATATGTATATAAAGTATAAAAGAATATCTGATTATGTTATATGCACCGCCCAGAAAATTTGAGAATCCACTGGCTAAATTTCTTATCCCTTTCTAAGAATTTTGTGTCCATATGGGAGACTTTGACCAGTTCATTCTCAACTAAGCCAGGATATATTAATTTCCCTGGAATCAAGATGTGTTGATGATTAAATGAGAAAATAAATGGTGTTTGACACTTGGCAAAGTAAAAAAAAGAACAAAATGCTCACTATTGCCTAATTCTGAGTAAGACCTCTGGATGGTTTTTAATTAGAGAAGAAATTTTCTTTTGATTAAAAAGGAGAGTTTTTGTAATTTTTCAGTGTTAGAGAGTGTCCTCTAGTGGAGAGAGAGTCTCTGCTCTCAGCAGTGTTAGAAATGGTCAGATACCTAATCAGAAGGTTGCACTAAATAACAAGTGTCCCTGCGGCCGATTAGAGTCCACTGGTTGAAGGGAAAACATAGTATTTTTCCTCTCAGGCCTCCTCACATTGGCCTACTTGAAAGCCTGCCTTTTGACAAGCATTGTTCTCATTTTAGATAGCAAAGGATTTTTCATGATCAATTTTTGAATGCTTCTTTCTGAACCGGGTAAGATTGAGCTGACAGTGCACCTTTCGACCAAAAAGGCAGCAGAAGCATTTGGTGCATTTTACTGTAGCTTTTACCATTATCAACTCGAGACAGCAAGAATACCTTTCTCTTCAGATTCCAGCCCTGGCTGACTGATACATTTCATGTGTTTAGCTCCCCAGGCCATGGGTTAAGGTTTTCTGCTATTATTTGAAGGAAAACAAAGAAACGAAATGGAGAGGACAATTAAATTAATGTGTCTCTCTCTTCTCTGTGACTTGTGGAATTCTGATGCTAATTTCCTGTATTTCTGGTTAAGTGTAGTAAATAGTATTAGCGCTATCAGAGATGAGACTGAAGGTGTTTTTTCAATATCTAAATGGATGAGGATAAGGAAGAGCTGTGGTTCTTGACTCTGAATCACAGGCTAGGACTGCCTTATCAGAAATTTCATGTTACAGCAAATTAAAGACCAAAGGACAGAATAGATGAACTTTCTCTTGATAACAAGTTAAATAGTCCGAACTTCAACAGAGTGAAGATAAAATTCTGTGGCCAATTTTTATATTTGAAAAAAAGAATAAGGAGAATGTTCATAAAATCTTTCAGGAATCAAATGTCAGAGACATATCATGTATATATAAATATCATATGTTGATTATTTCATTGGCAGTGATAAGCAATGAGGCAAGCGTTGTATTCCCGTTAACAGAGAACTTCCAGAAAAATTTACGTTCATGACCTTCATATAGATATAAGAATGAATACATGTTAAAGAAATTTTGCTTGTATGATATGAAGAAGTCAGGCAGATGTTATGGCCAGTCCAAAGGTAAAGTCAAAATAGCAGATTCACGCAGAGTAAAGGAATGTTGACATGAATTACAGCTCGAGACAAAATTGATTTTTCTCTGGGTTGCGGGTGGGAAGGAGCTTGGAGAGCAGAGGGAAAAGGAAGTCAATTAAATCACTACGAGACATGAGAGAATTTACATATCAGTTACTTACAATTTACAGAGTCGAAAAATAGCTAAAGGCGGTGCAGAGCTGGAATCTGATAACTCAGAAAGGTGTGCAGTAGATAAATGAGTAGTTTTCCACGGAAACACAATTTTTCTTTCCTACATTCCTTAGGAGAGACTGTATTTCTGTAGCTTGGATTAGGTGAATGACCCAGTCAGACATCCTTGTCTACACGGTTACCTCTCTGCCCACCACTGTCATTATTATGAACCCTGTTTCCTCTTCCCCAGCCTCCCTGTCCCAGCTTCCTGCTTGAGGGCCCTGCCTAAATGTTTTTCAATCTTGTTTCTTTTCTGAGCCCCAATTCCACTTTAAGCAAAGTCCAAGGTAAAAAGAAATTGTTCCAGACAGTTAACTATAACTACTCACAAGAGAATCACCTGGGAGTGCTTGTTAAAAAGGAAAATCCTTGTAACCCTCCACACTTGCTGAGTCAATACCTGGGTGGGGGTGCATAAGATTTTTGGCAGTAAGTCTGAGATTCACTGGCTTAAGTAAAGTAAGCAAAAGAGTAAAATCTGAAGCCATAGTTGTCTAAACTAACTGATACTGTTGAAGATATGGGAGTATAACAAAACAACATGGCATGAAAGTTACAAAAATAAACAAGGTTAATGGTAGCATTAGGAGTTGCAATACTAATAGTCTTTACTCTAGTTTCTGTCAAAATCTGGCTGAGGGCCTGGCTGGATCAGTCAGAAGAGCATGTGACTTTTCATCTCAGGGTCATGAGTTTAAGCCCCATGTTGGGTGTAGAAATTACTAAAAAAATTAATAAATAAACGTAAAAATTTTTTTTAAATCTGGCTCTGATTATTTTCAAGTGGAATATCTGGAATATTAATCTATTAATGACCTTTGTCGGCACCCTGTTAAAAGTTTTATATTGCTTTTTGTTTCTAATTGAAAACATAATGAGACATACATTAGATAACAAATACAATAAAGAATAATTTATAATCATTCTCTTTTGTCTTAGTTTTCTTTGTATTATTTCCAGTCTACTAAAATTTTACTAATTATATATTCAAGTATGTCTTGAACTTTCTGGTAATTTCTAGACTAATTCTAAAAATGATTTTTCCTCTAAGATTTATAAAATAATAATCTCCTAGTTTATCTTTTTTATAATATTTATTTAATAAATCCCAATTTTGTGTTCTTTCATATGAAATTAATATTTGTTTCCAGATTATAGTTCAGTTCTGAAAACTCATTGCCTGCAGTTAAGTCCAGTACCATTTCTGAGCATTACAATTGATCCCAAAGAGTCATATTTCTGCCAGAGGGACAAAAATCATGTTATTTTTATTGTTGTTTTTAAGTACATTTTGCAATAAACATCGAAGTACAGATATCACTTCAAGGTAATTATTTCATTTCCTTTAGGAAGATACCCAGAAGAGGGATTACTGGATGATATGGTAGTTCTGTTTTTGATTTTTTTGAGGAAACTCCATACTGTTTTTCTGTGATGTCTGTACCAATTTACATTCCCACCAACAGTATAAAGGATTCTCTTTTCTCCACATTCTTGTCAACATTTGTTATCTTTTCATTTTTTTTATAATAACCTTCCTAAAAGGCGTGGAGTGATATCTGATTGTGGTTTTTTTCTTTTTTAAGTTTATTTTTGAAAGAAAGAGAGAGGGCGAGGGAAGGACAGAGAGAGAGGGAGAGGGAGAGGGAGAGGGAGAGAAAGAAGCCCAAGCAGGCTCTGTTCTGTCAGCATGGAGCCAGAGGCGGAGTTCGATCTCAGGATCCTGAGATCATGACTGAGTCATCTAGGCGCCCCTCATCATCGTTTCGATTTGCATTTACCTGATGTTTCATGATGTTGAGTGCCTTTTCATGTACCTATTAGCCATTCACGATAATCAAGACTGGAAACAACTTAAGTGCCCATTGATGGATGAATGGATTAAGTAATTGTGAGAATGTATATATGTGAGGTGGAATTTATTCAGCCTTAAAAAGGAGATCTGGCTGCCTAGGTGGCTCAGCAGGTTACTTATGGTTCTTGAGTTCGAGCCCCGCATCAGGCTCTGCTCTGATGGTGCAGAGCCTGCCTGGGATTCTGTCTCTCCTTCTCTGTGCCCCTCCCCTGCCTGTGCACTCTCTCTCTCTCAAAATGAATAAATAAACCTTAAAAAAAAAAAGGAGATCCTGCCATTTGCAACCACATGCATGAGCCTGGAAAACATTAAGTGAAATAAACCAGACACAGAAAGAAAAACAGCTGCATGGTTTTACTTATATGTGGAATCCAAAAAACCATGTACACAAAAGGAGAGAGTAGAACAGTGGTTATGTGGGGTGGGGAGACAGTCAAAGGGGACAAAGCTGCAGTTATGTAAGACAAACAAGTCTCAAGATCTAATGTACAGTATGATGGCTCTAGTAAAATACTGTACTGAATGCTGGGCATTCACTGAGAGAGTAGGTGCCAGGTGCTCTCATCACAAAAACTAGAAAATTAACTATGTGAGGAGATGATATGTTCATTAGCTTGACTATAGCAATCATTTCACTATATGTGTGTGTGTGTGTGTATAAAATCATCATGCCATCCCCCTTAAATATATCCAAGTTTTTATTTAAAAAATATATAAAAGTCAATACATTTTGCTCTTTGTTTGAACCACCCACATGCTGTCTGTCCCGTTACTGTCATTGTACAGTTTTGTAAGAATAGTTATCGACAATAGCTATCTACTTAAATTTCTAAATGAATACAGAATAATTTTGCTGAATTCTACAAATTATTTGATTTTTATTAGCGGTCATATTAAATCTAAAATACAGCTTGGCGGGGCGCCTAGGTAGCTCAGTCGTTTGCATGTCCAACTTTTGGTTTCGGCTCAGGTCACAGTCTTACGGTATGTATCATGATCTTACAGTTAGTGAGGTTGAGCCCCAGGTCAGGCTCAGCCCTGGCAGTAGAGAGCCTGCTTGGGATTCTCTCTCACTTGCTCTCTCTCATCCTCTCCCCCTGCAGTCTCCTACTCTCTCTTAAAATAAGTAAAGAAATTTTAAAATGTAGCTTGAGAAAGGACTCCAAAAATATTTAGTTTTTCCAACTGAGAATGTACAAATTATATATGTGTGTGTGTGTGTGTGTGTGTGTGTGTGTGTGTGTATTTCATAAAACTTTTAAACTGACTTGATATGATTTTGTGGTTCATTTATCCACAACCATCTCTCATTATAATTTATTGTTTATTTTTCATGTAGATAAGATTTTTATTATTTTATTCTTGGTACTATGGAAATTAGTATGATATTGATTTTTAGATGTTACAGACCATAGCTAAACATAAGGTGTTTCCTCTTAAGGCTGACAAAAGTCTGATAAAAATCAGTGACTCCTAGAGAATAAGATTAAAGAAAAATAATTTAAAAGCACGTTAACTAGCTAAAATAAAACTACATTAATTTGCTACAAATTGTATACTTTAAAAAAAACTCAAATTTGTCAGGCTTCCAAATTTACCCCATTAAGGAAAACTTTTTTCTCCTGAATTGCCTTCTTCACTTGTTTATTGCCACGGGGTCCCAATATGGTGAGGTAGATTGTTCTACAATCTCATATTAGGCAGACAGTGTCTCATTTTAAAATTTTATAAGCAAGCTTTTAGTAATTTTAGAATTAATGACTTTAAACCTGCATTCTCTGTTGTTTTTATTTTGCACATTCTGGCTCTTGAGTTTCTTAAGGGCATTTTTTTTCTGGATGTGAAATTCCATCCAAATATATTGAGAGGGTGGATAGCCCTCTCACTGAGCGTTTCCGCGTACGCTCCATTCATTCTATAGGAATGATGAGTCATACTTTTGACATGATATGGGTGTAATTTTTTATATGATTCTGTTTAGAATAACTCAAACTGCATATAGAATAACTCAAAATGTACAGATTTTTACATTTTGTAATACAAATACAAAAGTCTGTTATATCAAAAGGCCAAATTTTACACTTTGCTGGTAAGAGATTATTATGTATTTCCTTTTTTTAACTTTTATTTATTTATCTTGAGAGAGAGAGTGTGTGCACACACATGAGCAGGGAAGGGGCAGAGACAGAGGGAAAGAGAGAATCCCAAGCAGGCTCCACGCTGTCAGTGCAGAGCCCATCACCGGGCTTAAAACCATGAACTGTGAGATCATGACCTGAGCTGAAAACAGACACTTAATGAACTGGACCACCTAGGCATCCTGAGATTATTATATATTTCTTATATTTGGACAGTTGAAAGAAAGAACTCTTTCTTCAAAGAAAGTAAAAATAGCAGTTCTTCTAAATTGGTTAAGTGTGCAATTAATAATACTTTTATCATCCTTTTAAAGTATCTTACGATTGTTTTTGCTTATGTCTTATTGTTTTAGCAAAACTACAAAGAAATTATCATATAAAATGATGCCATTCTTGTATTGAATTTAAAGGAGATGATCCTGTGGGCCCCATTTATATTAACTTCTTGTTTAATATTTGTCTACTTTTAAACACTTGGAAATAACTCTTGTTAGTTTTTCTTAAAGAGTTATAAGCCTTTGATAATTTATTCTGTTGATATGAATTCTCAACTAAAATGATAAATCCATCAGAGGATCTACAACACAACAGTGGGGGATAAGCATATTAGGCATGATGTTGACAACTACATTCTGTGGTCTAATAAAAGCCCTTTTATCCTAATATTGTGTTTATGATTTTGAACAGCATTGGTTATTAATAACATAATTGTATGTAGTAAAAATTTTTGGTTTAATATGAATGGTCAGAAACACAAAGAGATAATACTTCACACTCACTAGAATGGCTATAATCTAGAAGACAGATAATAAGTCTTGGTAAGCATATGCAGAAATTGAAACTCTCATTCGTACCTTGCTGGTGAGAATATGTAATGGAATAACCACTCTGGAAATACACAGTTCGGCAATTCCTCAAAGATTTAAGCATAGAATTTACCTTATGACCCAGAAATTTGACTTTTAAATATAAGTTCTACTTTTAGATTCCACTCAAGAGAACTGAAATCATTTATGTCCACACAAAAATGTGTATAGGAGTGTTCAAAGCAGCATTATTCATTATAGCCAAAGAGTGGAAACAACTCAAGTGTCCATCACCTGATGAATGGATAAACAAAATATGGTGTATCCATACAGTGGAATATTATTTAGCCTCAAAGAGGAAGGACATATTGATATATGCTGTAACGTGGAGGAACCTTGAGAACATTAAGCTAAGCAAGAGAAGCCAGGCACAAAAGGTTACGTACTGTATGATTCCACTTATACAAGATGTCCCAAATAGGCAAATCCATAGACACAGAAATTAGAAGTAGATCAGTGGTTGTCAAAGGCTGGGGAGAATTGGGATGAAATGACTAGTGACTCATCGGGTCAAGATTTCTTGGAGGGATCAAAGTTTCTGAGGGTTGATTATGCTTCTGGTTCTGCGAATATACTAAAAACCATTTACATGGATAAAGTGATATGTGAATTATATTCTCATATGCATGCAATTTCTTTGAGAGAACAGTTTTTAAAGAGAGTGGTGTGCTGGGAAATGTTTAACAATTGATTCTCCAAGTGTAATTCTGACATCTAAGTGACCTTGACACTTTAATCTACATTGGCAAATGAGAGGGAGACATTGGAGATATATGTTAGAACTGTATTTGTTCATCAATAATGTAAGCAACTTCTTTACTGAATCAAATTATAGCTTTTGAATATGAGAGGAATATTTCTATGTTTGTGCTTTTACCAATATAACAGCTGTAGACATGACACTTTTAAGTTTAGTCTACATTAATGACATTTTCTCCATGTTGCCTCAAGTATAGACAGACAACAAAAACAATAAATCATAATCTGATTTGTAGCATTTGGCAACTTCTGGGGTATATTCTCCCACCATGGCTGATGATAGCTAGCTACCAACATAATCTCACTAAATGTACAGTTGAGAAAACATGTACGATGGCAAACTATTATGTAATATTTCTGCTGAACAGATACTTTCGATGAAGAATATAGCCAAATAATTAGGAATTTTTGAGCTTTGAATTTCTAATACCTTTGTTCTTTTTAAATTTTTTTTATGTTTCTTTATTCTTGAGAGAGACAGAGAGACAGATCATGAGCAGGGGAGGGGAAGAGCGAGAGAGGGACCCAGAATCTGAAGTAGGCTCCAGGCTCTGAACCATCAGAGCCCAACACGGGGGTCTAACCCATGAGCTATGAGATCATAACCTGAGCCGAAGTCAGATGCTTAACTGACTAAGCCACTCAGGCACCCAGTATCTTTGTTTTTAATACAGTATATTTAATTGTAAGCTTCTATAATTTGATTTTTAATAATGACTGTATTTAACAACCTGCTTACAAAATTTCCGAAGATTGTAGTAATTGACTCCTACAAGCTGGTACGAACCGGCTCAAGCCCACAAGTGAAATAACATCTGAAAGAGGAGGCTCTGCATTTGCCATGCTGAAGACTAGTTTGTAAGACAGACGTGGCCTGTTGAGATAGGCTGTAGACATGTAACCTTTAATTAATGGAGCTTTGAAAAAAAGGAACCAAGGGAACATGAAAGTACAGGAGATGTTAAGCAGGTTATTCATTTGCAAGTATTTATTGAGTTCCTTACACATTCAAGACACTGTAACAGGTCCTAGTGATATACAAAGGTAAACACACATATAATTTCTGCCTCTGGGGAATAAATATTCTAGTTGCTGGGTTAGACATGCAAACAAACCAAGTATTGTAAGGAATATGTTATGATAAAATACAGATATGTGTCCCAAGGGCTATGGGAGAAGAAAAGACAGAATGACTATTTCTAGAAAAGCCAAGTCATTCTTTTGGAAGAAGTGGAAATGAGGAAAATTTAAAGCAAAGAATATAACATTAAAAAGCATGAGAATGTGAAATGAATCACGATGGACTGCGTCTAAAATTCCGATGCTACAAACCTGTTACATAACTGACACGTTCTGCTTCATCCACCCAAGGTATAAACACAGTCAGATCGTTTTGAATTTCTTAATTCCTATTTCCTAACTACGTAATGCCCTAAATAAAATCTCCTAATTTCTATATTCCTAATTTTCCAATCTGCCCTTCTTAACTCCTATCTTCCCATTTTGGGTAGAAATACGTCACCTGTCCCTAGGTCCCACCCTGTCCCATGAATTTCTATCAACTCTCGGTTCTTATTCGAGCTAACAGGAAGGGACAGTAGTCCTTTATTCCTGCTTTCAAACACAGGTAATACACACTTGGGATCCAAAGTCACAGTTCTCTGGCAGTCATGTGATTAGCCGTCATTTCTCAAAAGAAAAGTACTTACAGGGTGGACGCAGCTTTCCTCCCCAACACTTAGCCAGTTGGGTAGTCTCAGGTGTGAGCCACTTCCTTCTGGACTGACTTCTCAGGGGGACTCCTACTGTCCTTTCCTCCTAGCATAGCTATACATAAGAAGGGGCATGGTGCCTTCCATTCAGCCACAAAAGTAGGTATAATTAAGAGAAACCACTCAAAAATCTCTTCACCGAACAGAACTCTGCTCAGATTGACTTTCTATCCTGTTTGCATTGAGAAGCAGCTGGCAACTCCCCAATCTATCTATCTGTCTGTCTCTCTGTCTCTCTCTCTCTCTCTCTCTCCCTCTGTCTTTCTCTCCCTCTTTCCCTGCTACACGATACTGGTGCATGTAAATTATAAAACTAAAAAATACGTTTTCTACCTTATCAGGCTTTCTCTTTCGCCTCCACTTTGAAATGCTTCCTATCATCTTGATAGAAAGCATAGTGACCTGTAGTCACTGCTTTCACCTTTTAAGAAATTATGTGGAAATAATCCGATCTTTGCAGTGACTGTTCCTTATGTGATCCCAAGATATTGCAACATTCTAAATCCTTTTTTATTCTCTCTGGTCCAGTCCCTGTTTTGCAAATACAGTCAGAGTGATTTCCTTAGAATTCACATGTTATTATGCCAGTCTTCTACTTGAAACCTTTCCCTAGCTTAGCAGTGACTGCCTTTAAATGGAAGGCCCAAATCTTCAACGTGGCCTCCCTAGAAGCCAAGGGCTGCCACTGCTCTGGCCTCATGACTTCTCTATTCTCTCCCTAATCCTCCACCCACCCTCACATGCACTTGGGCTTCAGCCACTCTGAAGTTATGTATTTCCTCTAGAGTTCCTTGGCATTCACTCATTCATTCTCTTCCTCTCAGCCTGGAGTGCTTTTCTGTTTTTACCTCCACCCTCTTTTATTCCTTCCATGAATTCAAAATTTTGGCCTGCAGCAAGCCCGGTCCAAGGGTGCATAGAGTTCCCTTAGGTGCCCCTGTAACACCTTAGGTGTTCCCTTAGGTGCTGATACCTCCAGTACTGGGGCTCAAGGCAAAGTAGGCAGTCAAAGACCAAGTGAGCCAAGACGGTTGAGAAAGCAAATCATTTCTTACATGGGTGCAGGAGCCATTTCCTAGGTGTGGAAGCACAAAGCTTGTAAATTAGAGACATGAAGAATCAGGTAATAGAAAATCTCTTGATCTGAGAAGGTAGGATTGTGACAAGAGAGACAAACTCAGGTCCCAGGGAGAGATTCAGTTCACTTCTCTGCTAACAAAAGATCAAGCTGAGCTGCTAATAGCATGAGCATTATTTATAGATCCCCATATTTAATAGAACTGTGATGGGAACTTAAGCAATTTCTGGAGACTTCTATTTATTAGTTCCAGCCACTAGCTCCCACTTGATCTCTTAAAAGACTGCTTGTGTAAATTATTGATATATGCAATTTTAAAACTCTATAATATATGTTGATTCTTTTGGCATGTGATATCAATCATCACACCAGGTAGTAATTTGAGATTTCCTGCCAAATACATGACTACCTTGACCCTATAACAGTTAATTAATTTGCATAAAGCTAGTTGTGCAAAAGCAGTGAAAGCAAAGAATATTAGATTTGAAATTGTTCTGTAATGTTGGATTGGCACTTACCATAGAAATTTGCAGTTAATTTCCAGTCATTAAGATTGACATTCAGTTATCCATTTTGTAATGTAAATATTCTCCAAGGAAGGGTGGGGGGTTACATATGAAAATATTTATATATAAAAATTAACAATAAAGGACCCTACTTGGAGCTCCATTTTGCCTCTTAAAAGCTTGTAAACATTTTCTTCACTTTCCTTGTCACTAATGATGACTACTGTGTATAGAATCAAAATCCACGAGGAATCGCTTACTTAGAGAACATGCAGACATAAACAAAGATAAAAGAAGCCCATATCATGCCATCTTAGAAATATTAGATGAGCAAGAATTTATGAATTGTTCTTATACAATGGACATAGTTAAACTGATATTAATTTTATCCAGTAAAAATGTTCTTATTGTAGAACTTGGAGAATAGAATTTATTTTTTTAACTTTTATTTGAATTACAGCTAGTAAACATACAGTATAATATTAGTTTAAGGTATACAATTTAGTGATTCAGCACTTCCATACAACACCCAGTGCTCATCATGACTGCATCTTTTATCTCCATCAGCTATTTCACCCATCCCCTACCTACTTCCCCTCTGGCGACCATCAGTGTGTTCTCTATAGTTAAGAGTTTGTTTCTTGGTCTGCCTCTTTTTTTCCCCCTTTGATCGCTTGTTTTGTTTCTTAAATTCCACATATGAGTGAAATCATATGGTAGTTGTCTTTCTCTGGCTGACTTATTTCACTTATCATAATACTCTAGAGTTCCATCCATGTTATTACAAATGGCAAGATTTCATTCTTTTTATGGCTGAGTAATATTCCATGGTGTGTGTGTGTGTGTGTGTGTGTGTGTGTGTGTGTGTGTGTGTAGGGATCCATGTATCCCTTTGAATTAGTATTCTTGTATTCTTTGGGTAAATATCCAGTAGTGGAATTGCTGATAGCTCTATTTTTAACTTTTCGAGGAACCTCCGTATTGTTTTCCAGAGTGCCTGCACCAGTTTGCATTCCCACCAACAGTGCCAGAGAGTTCCTCTTTTTCCACATCCTCATCAACATCTGTTGTTTCTTGTGTTGTTAATTTTAGCCATTCTGACAGGTGTGAGATTAAATTGGTAGTTTGATTTGTAGTTTTGACTTGTATTCCCTGATAGTGAGTGATGTCAAGCATCCTTTCATATGTCTGTTGTCCATCTGTCTGTCTTCTTTGGAAAATGTCTATCCATGTCTTCTGCCCATTCTTTAATTGGATTATTTGTTTTGGGTGCTTTTGAGTTTTACAAGTTCTTTATATATTTTGGATACTAACCCTCTATCAAATATGTCATTCGCAAGTAGGTCTACTCATGCAGTCACTCATAAGCACAATTTCAGGATATGTTCACTATTAATTCATAGCTATGAGGTTTCCAGTCTTTAGGACCCTCCTTCATTGCACTTTAAAGGCATTTAGTTGTCAGGATCCTCAAAAATTTATGAAGTTGAGAAAGTTTGCTTGCTTCAGATGCCAACAAAGGTGTTGCTGGGGCCTACTTTTCAACCCTTCTTGTAATATCTCAAGGGAAGGAAAAATTCTTCCTCTATGTTCAAGCTCTTCCAGCTAGACTAAGAATTTATATAAGACAGATTTACGGGAGAAAAACCTCAAAGTCTTATGTGCACATGGAGGCCCAATAATTAAATTGATTCCTAAAGAAATGACTAAGGCAGGCAGGTTGTTTTGTTTTGTTTGTTTTACTTTTCAGACAAAGAGGCAATAAATCTCTGAGGAACTGACAGGACAAAGAAAACTTTGAGAATTTCCATTAGTAAGGAATTCCGAACAGAATTTGGACTACCGTAGTACATTGATAAAAATAATAAGGTTGTTTTTACAGCCGCCTCAGCTCTAAATTCCCTTTGTCTGGTGGTAAGGATGTCTTCTTTACTTTCTGGCACAGGGAGGGTACCTCTCACATGAGATATTTATTCCCTGCTTTCAGGGAGACAGAAGACAGACTGGATGTCCTCCTTGTACAGGCTGTCTCTTAAGTAACTTTTATTTAAAATAATCAGTATGCCAAGGCACCTAGGTGGCTGTCAGTTGAGCTTCCGACTTTGGCTCAGGTCATGATCTCATGGCTCGTGGGTTCAAGCCCTGCATAGGGCTCCGTGGTGGCAGCTTGGAGCCTGGAGCCTGCTTCAGATTATGTGTCTCCCTCTCTCTCTGCTCCTCCCCTGCTTGCTTGCTATCTCTCTTTCTCTCTCTCTCTCTCCTTCTCTCTCTCAAAAATAAATAAACATTAAAAAAATAAAATAAATAAATCAGTAAACCAAAGTGGCCCATCTTGGGGCAGTCTGCCCTTGGCACTCTATACACCCTAACAGTTCCTTTGCCCCAATTCAAGTTGGAGTAAGCCCTTACAGCTCCCTATCTCATCATTCATTTTCTGGCTCCAGTTGGAGGTGACAGGATCTTATAACTATTTATATACTGGAATATTTCAATTCTCTAATGCTGGCTAAGGCTTGGGTAAACCAGGTGTTTGCAAAATGGTATAACCTGTCTGCAAGTAAACCTTACTTTTGCAGGCATTAAATTCACTTCCACATTTTAGTCAGAGACCTCCACTTACCTTGTTAAGTGATCAACCAATCTGTACTCATCGTTACAATGGTGTCTCCTGAGTAGCATGTTGAAAGAAACCAAGCTTTACAACTGCATCATTGATTTTACATCTAATAAAAATCCTAAGTATTTATTCTCATGAGTCATTCATTTGTTTTTTAATGTGCTTTTCAACCTGAGCATGTGTAGGTTTCCTTAATTAATAATGTTTTAATATTTTAATAACATTTTTAGGGGACTCTGGATTTACAGTTTCTTCTCTTTCCCATCCAAAGATTTTGTTTCCTTTCTATTTCCCACATCCATGACTGAAAAACACCGTCCGCCTGCCCTGTAAAATATTATACTTACTAATATTATGTACCCTCTGATACCACGCTTTGAGAAGGGCACATCACTTCTGTAATATCATTCCCAATAATTCATAACCTAAATCTAATCACATAAAAACATGAGGCAAGCATAACTGGGAGTACCTTCTATAAAATAGACCAGTCTTCTTCAAAATCTTACATAACTCCCATTTCGTTAAACAAGCTGTCAAAAGCGCATATCCTATAAATTTGACAAAGATCAAAAATACCTGAAATAACATTTCAGGTAAATGTTTCATTAAATCAATGAAGTGATTAAAATGCTACCTGCCAGTTTGCTGAAAATAAGAGTGTACAAATAGTTTTCTAACACATTTCCATCCCTTCTCTCTGCAGGCGACTCAGCTAATCTAACCTGCAGAGCTTTCTTTGGGTACAGTGGAGACGTCAGTCCTTTAATTTACTGGATGAAAGGAGAGAAGTTTATTGAAGATCTGGATGAAAATCGAGTTTGGGAAAGTGACATTAGGTAAAATACTTTTTTCTTTGAACTTGTACAGTCAAGTTAACATAGCTCTGTCAGTGAATAGAAAGTGAACTAAAGGAAAATAAATGGCTTTTTGTTATTTTGGAGGGGGTTACTAGTATAATAAAAATATGTCAACATTTAATGGCAATGAGGGAAAACACTATTATGAGACTGACTATGGAATTGCAAAACATGAATGCCATTTGCAGAGAATTTAAGGGAAATAAAAAGGACTTTTCCACTAAAGAATATACTGAGTATGAGACAGACCAAAATACCATCAAATATGGAAACTGTGATATTGTACCTTTTTTTTGTAAGAGCTCTTTTTTTTAATTGTCAAGAAGTGTTTATAAGATATGAGGACTCAACCAAATACAATCTTTGTCATTTCCTTTTATATGTATGTCTTTACATATTTGAGCCATCAAGTAGACGATACAACACTTAACAGGGATGCTAAAGGATACACAAAATATTTTAATTGTCATTTTTAGTCTGACCTAATGGTCTAAATATTAATATAGTGGGAATGATAAAGAATAACCATTAAAAAATCTCATCTGTTTTGAGGGTGTGATGCTTAAACCTCTTTTTAAAAAGTACTTATTTGTTCATTTACGTTTAAGTAAGTATTCCATTACGACTAAAGTTCTGTTTGGACATACTCGTTTTTAATGATAGTATAAGTAAGTGAGCACACAAATAATAAAGTTATAAGTGAATCAAAATGCCGATCATATGTAAACTTTGTCTCATCTCAAGGTCGCGTCTTCGGGTATATCTGGGCATTTAAACCAAGGTTCCTCTTCCTAAATGCAAACAAAGACTTTTAAAACTTGATCAAAGGTATAAGTAAAAAGTTTTTCAGTAGAAAATAAAAACATATAAAACTGTCATATAGGGTTATTTCTATCGGAATCTTCTTCCTGGGAGCAAATACGCAAGAATATTGTACTCTAGTTGGGTTCTGAGATGCCCAGATGGGCGATTCTCCAATATGTACTAAAATGTTTCTCTGCCGTTTTTTCATATTTACGACTTCACTATTCTCTTTTACCCACATTGTTTGAAATGTTAAAGTTAAGGAAGGACAATAAACCTCCTAACTTTTCCCCTCTCTCTTTTTATGTATGCTCAGGAAAGGTAGTTTTCTTTAAATCTACATTAGGAAATAATGTGCAGACGTGAGTTACCCAACAGATCAGAGGGTGGAGGTGGCCTTTGGAAGCGGGGAAAGTTTTCTATTTGCTCTGAAAGATTATGAAAATCTTTGACAGTGAGGTTAGTGGTTACCATTAATTTTAATGTCAGGATTAAACACTTCCTCAGAATATTTAGTCTACAGGTTTATAATTTCACATTTCTTTTAAAATAGTCGATTGACTTGTTTCATATAAAAAAAAAAAATGCCAGGCTGGAGCTTTCAGCCAAAATGTCAAAATAACTCAGAAATTTTCTATTCTTTCTTTACAAAAAAACAAAACAAAACAAAAAACGAAAAAAAAATACTAACCTGATATCTAATTTGTCCTCCAGCCTAAGACATTAGAATTTCTTATCTCGCCTTTACCATATCATATTTCTTAAAGGGAGAGCAATCTGTAAACTTTTCTTCAAGGTCTTTCTCACCTCTTTATCATGACAGTGTGATTGTCCTGCTAAGAGAGATAATTAACTGCAACTTCATTAGCATGTCCAAAAACAAGCTTCCTCATTAGAAGTGAAGAGGAAAAGGGCATGATATAATTTAATTAATATAGCATCAATCCACAGCCAAATTTGAAGCATAGATGCTATAGGTATTTTCCCAGCACATTCAGATTCAGCTAAATTTTTTTCTTTTTCACGTCTTGTGTATGTTTGTGTGGGGTTTTTTGTTTCGTTTTGCTTTATATTTTAGAATTCTCAAGGAGCATCTCGGGGAACAGGAAGTTTCCATCTCATTAATCGTGGACTCTGTAGAAGAAGGTGACTTGGGAAATTACTCCTGTTATGTTGAAAATGGAAATGGACGTCGGCATGCCAGCGTTCTCCTTCACAAACGGGGTGAGTGTCACCTTCTAAGCTTGAGTAGTCCTGAAAACAGAGAAGAGAGGGAAAGAATTGGGAACCAAAAAATAAAAAAATGAAATTCTTTTTCTACATCACATTCTCCTAAATAAAATGATCACAATAGCATTAGGGCCATCACGGCAGCTAATCCAGCGGAAGGGTGATTATCTCAGGGTCTAGAGTCAAACAGAGATTCCTTGCTGGGCTTTACCACCAAATCTAGAACCTTGGGGGTTGTGTCTCACCTCCCTAAGCTTCAGTTTCCTGATCCTCGCCAGCCAACAGTAAACAGTGGTAGCAACTCTTCAGTGTGTTTTAAGGATGAAAAAAGACAAGAAATGTGAAGAGCTTGGCACAAAACCTGTACACGAGAGAAGTGAAGTTAAGTGCTATTTATTATTGTTACGAATAGGCAAACCAATAAAAAATAACAGGAATAATTTTAAGTCAGATTATGTTCTCTCTTTGAAGTTTCCTCTTTGGTGTAAGAATCACAGCTGAGGGATTCCCCAGTGCAGTACTTCTTGACATTGCTTTCTGCCTTGGATACCTTTTACATGTGTAATATCTTCTCAGGGTTAAAGTAATTCATTAATTACTTATTAATGAATTATCATTCAATTATTACTCACTATTAATAATTTAAGCAAGACGAGTCGTGGTCAAGTACGGTATGTGCTGCACTAAATCTGATTCCACAGCAGCCCCAACACCTTGGTCACAGGGTTAAAACACGCAGAAATAGAGATCGAATTGTTTCCAATTAGAGCCTATTAAACAACAAAATTCAGCTGAGTAAATTTGAGGATCCACTTGGCTTTATTAAATGACGCACGAATGGGGCAAAGCTGGCACAAAATGGAAGGCTTTTATAAGAAGGAGTGTTATTAACAAAAGAAAGAGGATTGTTTCAAGCCAGGATGGCTTCCCTAGGTGGATGGGAGACTGGGGAAAAGCAGGGCTTTTTATCATGCAGATAATTCCCCTGTGCTGATCAGGTCATTTCAAATTGGCTTTTAAAAGGTCACATTCCGGGGCACCTGGGTGGCTCAACCTCAGCTAAGGTCATGATCTCACGGTTCCTGGGTTCGAGCCCCCATCGGGCTCTGGGCTGACGGCTCAGAGCCTGGAGCCTACTTTGGATTCTGTGTCTCCCTCTCTCTCTGTGTCCCTCCCCTGCTCATTCTCTGTTGCTTTCTGTCTCTCAAAAATAAATAAACGTTTAAAAAAAATAAAATAAAAGGTCACATTCCTGGGGCACCTGCGTGGCTCAGTGGTTAAGCATCTGACTTCAGCTCAGGACATGGTCATAAGGTCATGAGTTCAGATTATGCATCAGGCTCTCTACTGACAGCAGTGGGTCCACTTCAGATCCTCTGTCTCCCTCTTACTCTGCCCCTCTCCTGTCACACTCTCTCTTTCAAAAATAGATGAACATTTAAAAAATAAATAAAAAATAAATAAATCAAAGGTCACATTCCTGAGATAGGTCCAAACCATAAATAAGTCTTGGTCTGCTGTTGGGCAGGGAGACAGATGACTCCATTGGGGGCTTGTTTTTTTTTTTTTCTTTTTTTAACAAGACAATTGTAAACTTAGCACCATGCCTTCACTGCAGAAATTTTTCATGTATATTACAAGAGAAAAATGGTTTTTTTTCATACATTATGCTTAGCGAAAACTTTCCAGTTTGGAGAGTGAGTACACTTGATGTGCTCTTACTCAGCCAATTTATAATGATTTTAATTTCAAAGCACACATTTAATCCTAGACTCTTCGAGGTTGGAAAAGAAAGAGAACGCTGAAGACTGTTCCCCCCACTTCACTGGGCAATAGATTACCTTTGAATAATGTTACTGAAAGCTATTAAAACAGGCACCTCTGTTGTCAGGTGACTGCAATATTAACATAGTCGGCCTTTGGAGGATGTGAGGGGAGAGGTAAGGAGCAGGTAGCAATGATTCTTCCTTTCTTTCTAAAGCTTACCATGATGGAATTGAGAATAGAAATGTTATACCTGTAAAAGGACAGAAATAGCTTCCCAGAGTTGGAAGCAACTTAAATGTTGTGTAACTGAACCTCTCCGTAACATCTTCTTAAGTGTTCAGTCAGCGTATACTAGATCACATTCTGTCTGAAGGAAGCCAGTTCTGTCTCTAGAAAAACCTGTTAGAAAGTATCCCTGTTTCACTGTCTGTTTACCTCTTGACCCCAGTTCTACACTTTTAATCCCTCTTCCCCCAGACAGCCCTTCAAAAGATTGTTGACCATCACCATGGTCCTCCTGGGCCTTTAATTCCCTGGATTCAACTTGTTTAATTTTGTTTTGTTTTGTTTTCTTTTTCCTTTCCGCGGATACAGTACTTTCACCCTCCTGGTCACTCCCTTGAATATGCTCTAGTTAGAGTCTGAATTATTTCTCAAGAAGGGAAGAAGAGGAGAAAAGATGTAGGGCACACATAAAAATCTGTTGAGTTAGGGTACCTGGGTGGCTCAGTTGGTTAAGCATCCAACTATTTTTAAATTTTTTTAATGTTTTTTTTTTCCTTTTATCTTTGAGATAGAGAAAAAAATACACACAAGCTGGGGAGGGGTGCAGAGAGAGGGAGACACAGAATCTAAAGAAGGCTCCAGGCTGTCAGCACAGAGCCCAATGCAAGGCTTGAACTCACAAACGTGAGATCATGACCCAAGCCAAAGTTGGATGCTTTAAGTGACTGAGCCATCCGGGTGCCCCAAGTACCCAACTCTTTGGTTTCAACTTGAGATTCTCTCTCTCCCTCTGTCTCTGCCCCTCCCTCACTGTGGTCTGTCTCTCTCAAAAATTAATAAATAAATAAAAATCTGTTGACTTGGATAACACTTATTTCTTTAGGAGTAACAGTTAAGTATTGATTGTCAGGGTGCAAGAATTCCTGTCCCCTTCAAGGGTCCTTCTAGCTGAATTAAGAATCAAATTGACTTGAGACAGATTAACAGGAGAAAATCAAATTTAATAGTGTATGTACAGGGAATCCACACAGACATGGCAATCCCAAAGATGGGCAAAATGAGGTGTATATATCATCCTGAACTAAGGAGAGGGGGATCGAGGTCTGGGACTTTGGAGGAAAGGAATATATTTCCTAGGCAATAAGAAGAGCAGATGTTTGGTAATTAGACATTTGCCATCCAGATGGGTTACTCGGGTAAAATTTATCTCTGCGCCTGGGTTGCTCATTCAATTAAGTATCCATCTCTTGATTTCAGTTTAGGTCATAATCTCATGGTTAATCTCATGGTTTGCGCCCCTTGTCAGGCTCTGCGCTGACAGTGTGGAACCTGCTTAGGATTCTCTCTCTCTTCGTCTCTCTGCCTTTTCCCACTCATGCACTCTCTCTCTCACAAAAAAATAAACTTAAAAAAAATTATCGCTGCTAATAAGCCTTATTCAGGGAAAGACCACTCATTTCGAATCCTCTATGTAGTTAAGGGAAGGACAAAAGTTTCTCTTGAGCCCATAGGGTCTCAGTTGCCTTCAGGTCAGAATAATCTTCGTACCAAAGTGGCCCATCTTGGGGTGCCCTTCCCTCAGCCCCTATGGGATCATAAGGAGAAAAGAAGGAAAATGAATTGTATCTGAGAAGGATAAACTATTGAAGCTCTATTCTTGCAGACAAGCACACAGCCAGGGTCAAACACCCCCAGGCTATTTTTAGCATCTGTGGCCTGAGGTTAAGTTGCCCATAGCTACAAAAGCTTCCAGTGCTACAAAAATAAATGATTGAAGAGTCAAGGAAATTGTCTGAAAAAGTTTCCTGATACTGTCCGGTTCCCTAAACACGAAGAAGAAAACTGTGGCCAATGTTGGAGCAGTCATTAATACTTAAATCCACAACAGTTTTCAAACATGTATTTATACCACAACCATTTTAGTTTTAGTAAAACAAAAGCATAAGAAGCAAAAAAAAAGTGTTCTTCAAGGTCATGTACTCCAAAAGTCCCTTTTAAAGTTAGCTTGTGCCTTCCTTTTAAGGGAGCTGCAGCAAATGAATCCTCAGTTCACAAAGGCAGCAAGACATGCGGTCTTCTGCCCTCGAGAGGCTTATGATCATGGGGAATGTTCTATCCCAATCATCTTTGTGCAAACGAGAGGACTTTGGTTAACATGCGGCATGACTGCAAGTCCCCCGGCCTTGCAGGGTTCAGAAGGTCAAGCCATCGCACATGCAGGTCTCTAGTTTGGGTCTTGGACCACAGCGTCCCTGAAAGAGTCAGATCGTTGTCATGCCAGCAATTACGGAATTCTCAGATGAGCTGCCGTATTACTCAGAAGACTAAAAGCTCAGAGAAGGAACTGGAAGCTGTCACTATTAATCATATTTTTCTGCCATTTACTCATAAATCCCTTAACTTATCCTACAGGCCTTCAAAGCCTTTCATTTTAAAACCTCCCTAAAGACATATGTTAAACCATTTGATGACTACAGACCTTGCAAACTGCCATTATCAGTTTTTCTGACAGGGGTACTTGGCAGGACACACCTCTGTGCAAGTAACTGAAGCATTGTTTCCTCCACCGTTTCCTTGTTTCCTTTCATTCAGTATCGTTGACATAATAAAAATGATGTCAGAGCCCTCCAATGGGCGGTGTGCATTAGAACAGAAAACCTTTCCTTTCTTCCATTCTAGGTTCTTCAGCTGGTCTAATAATTAAATTGACGTAAGACAGATTAACAGGAGAGAAGCCAATTGAATTTCATAAATTTGGGAGCCCCAGAAATATGAGATTCAAGGACAAGTCAGGCAGTCGAGGCTTATATGCCATCCTGAGCAGAGGTCTGGGGCTTCAAAGGGGAGGAGGGTAATTCACAGGACAATAAGAAGAGCTGGTGTTTGGTAATCAGATGTTTGCCCTAACGTATAGTCAGGTCTTTCAGATACAAAGTTATCTCAGGTGCTAGATTTCTTTCTGGGGCCAGGCCCCCTATCTAATTTCATTTACGTAGTTAAGGGAAAAGTAAAAGGTTTTCTTGAGACTGCTATGTCTTGACTGTGTTTAATTCAAAATCATCCTCGTGCAGAAGTGGGATATTTTGGGATGGCCAAACCTTCTTATGGATTCTTGGAGATACCACTCACTTGTATCAAACGAGTCTTTCATGTGTGTGTGTGTGTGTGTATTTTTGAGAAAAAGAGAGAGAATGAGCCAGGAAGGGGCAGAGAGACAGGGAGACAGAATCCAAAGCAGGCTCCAAACTCCCAGATGTCAACACAGGGCCCAATGCGGGGCTCGAGCCCATGAACTGTGGTATCATGACCTGAGCCAAAGCCAGACACTCAACCAACTGAGCCACCCAGGTACCCCTCAAATGAGTCATTCTTAATACTAAGAGGATACTACAATAAATAATTCAACTAGGACTGAACTAGGCTAGAGTCTAGATCAGCCCTTTATATTAAAAAAAAAAATCTTAATTCCACAAAAACTGAGTGAAAATTTGCTAGGAAATTTGACCATAGAAAAAGTTTCTATGAGGGATACCTGGCTCACTCAGTCATTACAGTGTGCAACTCTCTATCTCAGGTTTGTGGATTCGAGCCCCATGTTCAATGTAGAGATTAATTTAAAAAAATAAAATCTTAAAAAAAAAGTTTCTATGGGAATATTCAAAATTGTTGATTCCTTTAGCCAGAGAACATTTGGACAAATGTCAGATATGCAATGTAGATATATTTCACATACTCTACAGAGAACTAGATTATGCAGTGAACAAGAGATGAAGAATGAAGGGGCAAAAGCCATGGGACATTTGTCTTCACTCTAGTCCCTGACCTCACAAGCTTCCTTGAAAAAGAACCAAAGCACAAAGTTGGCACATTCACTTCTATGTTATTTCTTATTCCCACCATTGCCCATACGTGAGTGAATTTCATGTTTTAGCCTCTGAATCTTTTACCCAGATGCTTTTGCTTAGGTTTCTAATTGTTGCTGCCTGACATGGCATACATCTAACACTGCTTCCACCTTTTCGATTTCCCTCCAAAATCCTGACCTTTCCTATCCCCTCCCTTTTTTATTTTCCATTTTCCTGACCCAAAAGATTCTTCAGAGCAGCACTGTGCTGTGACCTCAGGCCTAGCCACTCTTGCACCCATTGGGCAGTCCTAAATTTCTTCTTCACTGTGTTTCTTGTCCATACCATAACTCTGGATGGCCTCACAGTGTGGACATGTTTACTGTATGGAACAAAGCCATTTAATGGTACAAGGTATAGACTCTGCAGCAATGCTGTCTATTTAAACCCAACTCTGTGTTTCCTGTGTTATTGTTACTGAACTTAACCATGTCCATGCACCCAATGCTCAATAAGCCAATGTCTGCGACACCAATTTTGTTTTTTGTGTTTTGTTTTTTCAAAAAGTTTATTTACTTATTTTTGAGAGAGGGAGAGAGAGAGAGAGCACGCACATGCGCAAGCAGGGGAAGGGCAAGAGGGATAGAGGCCCAAGCGGGCTCTGCACTCAGCATGGAGCCCAACATGGGGCTCAATCCCATGACCATGATATCATGACTTGAGCCAAAACCAGAGTCCAACACTCAACAAACTGAGCCACCCCTGAGACACTGATTTTGAAGCAAAGAAAGCTTTATCATCAGGACAGCACATCGAGAAATCTGGGGTCATTCCCAAAGTAAGCCCAAGGACAGCTTATATGTGATTGGGGAAGGAGGTAAATATGTGAGAGAGGGAGAGGGGTTTCTTGAAGCCTAGAGAGGGAGGGCCTTGTCACGATCTAGAGGTAAGCATTCTTCCAGACAATGGCGCACTATTTGGGAGGTACAATCAGATACCTCAAAACAAATGTTACCCTAACAGTACCCATTAGATTTCTACAATCAGAGAACAGGCATAAAAAAGACAAAGTTAATGACTGATCGTGCATGAGGATAAGAGGTGGGCATAAAACATAAGTGAATAGGGAACAAAACAGAATGTGGAGCTGATAATCCAATACCCACTATAGTGCTGCTTACGTTTTCAGAACAGGTCCAGGAACCAAGCGTCCGGCCCCACTGTCTTGGGGAAATCAATTAATCTCTGTAAGCCTCAAACTTCTCTTCCATAAAATGGGAATAATAGTACCTACCACAGAGAGGAGCTATGAAGATTAATATTTATCATATTTATCACCTAATTAATGTTAGCAGCTATTACGTGATTTCTCTGCTCCAACTACATGAGATTCTGAGTAATTTAGGATGCATAATAATGTGCTCCATTAAAAACCCTCTCAAATCTAATTTTAAAAGCTAATTGGTCTTGTATTAAAATGGCCAGCTTTAGCTCCAGCTCCAATGATTCTATATTTTACCTTATAATAGATTTACTTTAGGTCGAATGTGCTGTCCTAAAGGAGAGCTTCTTTCCTTTATTCAGGCATTGAATGATAATTATTAAGAACCTACTGTGTGTCTGGCACTCATAAAATTAAATGCACAAGAAATAAGAGCCAATATAATTTGAAATGCCACCATCTTCTTTTTAAATTGCATTGATATTAAGCATTCCTAATATAGAATTGTGCTTCTAGGAAATGTTTAGCTTTGAAACTGTCCCATTAAGGGAATGTTCTTTAACAATCCTGTTCTGAATGATTATGTTTAGATACATTGATTACGATAATATGGCTTAGTCCAATCATCATGAAGTAGTTTGGGAACTAGCAAAAGATCTCTCTGAGAGACCGGCACTAGTTAATAATGATAAACATCTAGGTTTTCTCTCTTCCCTCTCAAGCCCATTTTAATTCTTGCACACATACACTTTCTCTCTCCCTCCAAAGAATGTAATCAATAGAAATTAGACTTGCTCAATAAACTCCCTGGTCCCCAGAATATCTTTAGTAATGTAATTAACGTGTACATCATTTAGGACACATTGTTTTAAAGTCAGATGAATTTAGACCCAGCGGACTCTATCCGTTTTTGTAATGAATCATTTTTGTAGTATATGCTCTTATCCTTGTTATTATTTACCTCTTATATTTATTTACTGAGAGATACAGTAAGATCACAGAACCGTTTAAGCCTCTCTTGGGACTCAACATTTGACATCTTTGATCACTGACTTCAAAATATGGAACAGCCAAACTTTGTCCAGATATCAAACCCTCCCACCTCTCTTTCTGATGGCATTTCCCTAGAAAGACAGTGGCTCATTAAAAACTGAATGGGCTTCCCCTCAAGAGTTGCTTTTCCTGAGTTATTACTCTGGGGAGGAAAAAAATTTTCCCTTTACCCTTCTAGGTTCTGGTCTGAGACTTCCCTGTAATAAGAAACCAGATGAACAAGAGAAAAGCAAACAGAAGTTTAATAACTTGTATACCTCCTTTATGCAAGGGAGATATCCAGAAAAATCAGGTAACTCCCCAAAATGGCCTGAGCTACCAACTTAAATACCATCTCCAGCTAAAGGCAAAAGAAGACACTGGGGGTAGGAGAGCCAGCGTCTTAGGGAAGATTTCCAGGAGAAACACAGTAATAAAGGGTGTGGTGGTTATGCAGATTTAAGTCATCCCTTTCTCCAATGGTAAGGGTTTTTAGAGATTTAAAAGTCATGGAGCAAAAGAGACCCTCATGCAAATGGAGATTTCCCTTATACATGTAAACGTCTTGTACAAAAGGGTAACTTCTTGATTTTCAAAATTTCTCCTCTGGTGTCTGCAGTCTCTTAAAAATAATCAGCCTAAAATAATCTCTATGCCAAAAAGACATATTTTGGGGTTCCCCTTCATTGCTTCTGCAATGCCCACATATTAAGAGCCAGGAGGTTAGAACACACTTTCTTCTTGGATAAGATCTGATATTTTGCAGTCAAAATTTTTTCTAACCTGTAACATTTTTCTTGCTTCTCTGCCTCTCAGTTGTGTAAGACATCTAAACAGCTGACCTCAATTCTTTCCTTTTTTTTTTTTTCTTTTCTTGATAAATAACGCTGAAACAAAAAATACGCTTGATGGCTATTATACCAGTAGCACAAATTGTTCGATACTGGCAATTTTGTACCTTTGGGTTTCTTGATATGGACATTTCAGCAAGGTTATTTGCCACCAAAATTACAGGCATGAAAACTAACCTTTGGAGCTATTTCCTTAGACATAAAATATATGATGTAAGTGAGGTTAAATTCAACTTATTTTTGCCTCAGCCCTGAAATATCTTTTCAGAAGTCTGTTGATCCCAATTTTTTCTGATCAGCTACAGCACAAATACTTTTTAAGTAGTATAGTTTTGCCTTTTAGTCATTTTGGTCATTCAGTTTGCTTTAGTGTGAACTAGACTATCCAAGCAGCATTCTTATTAGGAAAGAAAAGGACCACTGTTTGTGGATGATTAGCTTAGTTCTCAGTTAATAAATATCAAGGGGATGATCCTGGACAAAGCCAGTATTGGGCCCAAGATGGGCCAAAGCTCTTACGTGGGCCAAAAGCTCTTAGTATTTAATTGTACATGGACATAGTCAATGGAAGTCTTTTACTTGCCTTACTGAATTTTTCACTCGTTTTCCAGCTAAATGTTAAATTCTTGATAAACACCTTTAACTTGTATTTCTGTGTTATATTATTCAACATTCGTAACCCACTTTGTAAATGTATTCTGAGTAATATAAACTTAGCATGCAGCAGGGTTTCTTAATCTTGCCACTATAGACAATTTGGACTGGGTAATGCTCTGTCGTGCGGGTTGGTCATATGCACTGTTGAGTGTTTAGCAGCATCCCCAGCCTCTGCCCAGTAGATGCCTACAGTACCTTCCCTAGTTGTGACAACTAAAAATGTTTCTAAATATTGCCCAGTGTCCCCAGGTAACAAAATTGCCACCAGTTGAGAACCACTGACTGACAGAAAGACAGGTATTTTCATCTTAAAAACCCTTCAAGATTATACCCAATGTGGTTGTGTTACTGAACTCAAGAGGTTTGCCACTTGGGGTGCATCAAATTGAACACAACCCAAGGAAATGTCTAATGCGAAGAACCTTTTACTATTTGTTACAAGTAAGGAGACAGGGAGATAACTCTCAAAGCACTGTCTCCTTATGGAGTTGGTACAGAAAAGCTTTATTTGGTGTATTAGGGAGTGGGAGCAGGAAGCTCGCCTTGGCGCTTTTTGGCTCAATTGTGCATACCTACCATGTCAGCACGATAGTACGTACATCCTATGTTCAAAGAAGGGCAAAAACCTGCCCGTAGGAGGAGACCCTAGTGTTATAATGACCTGAAGTTAACTTCTGGTCAGTTTAGGGGAGCTTCTGCACATGTCCTTAGTTCCAGTCCAGCTCATACTGGTTCACATAAGGGGCCATCAGGCAAGAGACACCCGGCAAGGCGCTATCAGTTGAAACACCTAGTTGGGTGTCCCCTTGCAAAACAAAACACATCCCTGCCCTGCTTTTGTCCCTTCTCCTCCTCCTTTCTGCTCATAGCTTTCTTATTTGAGTAACTTCCTGTTGCATCCCAGCTAACGGTTGGGTGTTTCTTTTTTTTTTTAATGTTTATTTATTTTTGAGAAAGAGACAGAGACAGAGACAGAGCATGAGTGGGGGAGAGGTACAGACAGAGAGAGAGACAAAGAATTCAAAACAGGCTCCAGGCTCTGATCTGTCAGGACAGAGCCCGACACGGGGCTCGAACGGTGAGATCATGACCTGAGCCAAAGTTGGACGCTCAACGACTGAGCCACCCAGGCGGCCCGGGTGTTTCTTATACCATTGAAATTCACAAAATTAGGTTCCTTGTGTTTCCATTCCTTGAGAGTCAACTAGAAGTCTGTAGAGCAGTCCATTACAGTCTTTTTTTGTTGTTATTGTGTTACTGATTGATCTATCATAGCCACTAACTCAGGAAATGAATGGGTGAACCCTAGGGCACTGCCCCGGCCAACTGCCCCATCCTAAGGAATCCCTAAGAGGCTGAACAAATCAAAAGTGTATCTCCTAACTGAGTTTGCAAATGCTCTTGTGGAGCAAACTTGGATAAACTCATTGCAAGAGAAGCCAATAACTCAAGAGATGACCGTTTGGAAAAGAAGAAAGAAATTTACTTTGGGTGTTGGCAGCAGTTGGGGCAGGTAGCTGGCTCAAGCCTTAACAAACAAACTCTTTGCCAAGAAGGTGGACACCTAGAGTTTTGAAGGGAGAGCTTAGGGGGGTGCGTGCAAGAGAATGAGCAGAGAGCACATGATCATAGGTGGGGGTCAGTATGTGTTCAGCCCATGATCATGGGCAGGGAAGAGGACTTGGGGGTTGTGATCTGCTATGCATTCTGTTGCTATCAGGGCTTTTCTGGCTTGGTGGTTGCAATGTTCTGATCACTGGAAAACACCTTCATCAATGTCTCAATAAAGTGTGATAAGAAATAAGAACAAGGGGCTTCAGTTGGAGCATGATAAAACCAGTCTGATCTATTTCAGGTTCTAACTTTTAGAGTCTGTAGTTGATCAAGAGGGCTCACTGACAATTACAATCTTTATGGTACATATAGGTCACCTAGAGGGTTTGTTAAAAAGTGGTATGAATTGATTAGTCCAGGGTGGAACTCAAGATTTGAATTTCAAACAAGTTCCTTATTGATGTTGACTCTGCTGGTCTGTGGACTGTAGCTGGCATGCCAAGGTCTTTGCCCAGACAATAGGTCCTCTAATAAACTTGGTAGTATCTTACAGGGTGAAGACAACTAGCTCTCTTGAGTTCACGGTTTCCATGAGAGAGAAATGAAAAAGGAACATAGCCAGTCAGTGGGATTAATTCCAACTAATTGTCTCATTCTTCTTACATGGTCAACACCTTTGAACCTATTTGAACATTAGTACATTGCCCTCACACTCTACTCTTAATGAGGTTACTTGCCTCATGTATTCAATGAAACTGTGTTTTATAGAACACATTTGCTACTCAGAGAGATGTCTGAGAGGGCACTCTCTTCAAGTATTAAATAATTAACCTCTTAAGTCAGAAGGGCCCTGATTTTTGGACAGATTTCTTATATATCCCTTTTTAAAAAGGAAGTCCACCTAGGAATGTGTCTTAACAACATGTATGTGCATATATACATGTATTTCGGCCTATGCAAATAGGCTATATAGAGTGTTCATTCGATGCAAATAGCAATTACCAAGGAGGAACAAGGTATATGATGGGCAGCAAATACCAGTATTTTCCTTTTTGAACACTTGTTTTCAGCTAAATGTCAATTATGTGTAGTAAACAAGGGCAGACATATATAAGAATGGAGGGGCGCCTGGGTGGCTCAGTAGGTTAAGCATCCAACTCTTGATCTCAGCTCAGGTCTTGATCTCAGGGTCATGAGTTCAAGCCCCACACTGGGCTCCACACTGGGCATGGAGCCTACTAAAAAACAAACAAACAAAACAAACAAACAAACAAAAAAACAGAATTGAACCTCCGCATATGATTGATTAATGATATGGCTGCCAAACAGACAAAGAAAAAACGGTAAACAGTACCTACTTGTTCAGAAGTTCAATTCATTTTAACAAGCACGTGTCTCTAGCAGCTAATAGAGGTTGTAAATCACAAGTAAACTTAAAATGAGAGCAGAGAGAATCCACTGGAACTCAGATCTTTGTGTTAGAAAATCTTTACAGTACACACAGGCAATTTAAAAAATATTAATTCCATTGAAGCTATTTGCAAGAAGCCCACGGTATCATCTAGCACACACATAGCCCATTTCCCATATGTGATCAGAGATCACAATCAGGATCACATATGTGATCAGAGATCACATATTCGTAGCCACCACCCACCACCACACCACTCACTCTTCCTTCTCAGACCACCTTGATATTCTCATTATTTCTAGGTCAAAACAACCTGTTGACTGATGATGTTTCATACCCTGATCAAAATCTCACTTCACTGCAGGCTGCTTAAAGATGATTCATATAAAGCTGTTGTATGAAAAAAACAACAGGTCATTCCCATTCACCAAATAGGCATTGAGTGCCAGCTACGGGCAAAGCATTGGGTTAGGCGTCTTTAGTAGTTGAGTCACTGCTTCCAGAGGGATGTCTGCCACCATCCTGGGGCATTAAAGCAATATTTCTGGGAAGAGGGAGATGGCTGTGCATTTTTATGACTGTGAATTCTTGCGCTCAGTTGAGAAATGGCACAACTGGGTCATAAAATGCAAGGTATAACTTTTAATAAGCAGTTCCTGTATATCGAACTTTGACAACCAGGTCAGTAAAGTGAGAAATTAGACATGACACATAAAAAATGCTAACTACTCTCTCAGGTCATATAATAGGAAAAAATGTGTTGATTTCCAATAAATTACCATGGAAACCTATATTAGATTTTAGTGTTGAGGACTACACTTGCCATCTATAAGAAATATGTTAGCTGTTTGTCTCTACGTTTAGGGCACAGTTACTATTTTTAGTATGTGTTCTCTGAAGATAAATGTATCTGGAGGTTGATTTCTCTAAATTAAAAATGGACATTTAAATGCTATTGTTCAGGAGGAAGAATTTCCTCTACCCTTCAAGGTTCTTCTAGCTGAACTAAGAATCAAAGTGACATGAGACAGATAAACAGGAAAAAAATCAAATTTAATATTTAAAATGGGGAATCCACACAGACATGAAAATTCCAAAGACAGTGAGGCAACGTGACATTTATAGGAGCTAAGGAAAGGGGTTGGTGTCTGAGGATACGAAGGGGAGAAAGACCATTAGCAGGAAGGTGAGAGGAGATGTTTGGAAAACAAAGGTTGCCCTGTTATGCAGGTAAGTTTCTTATCTTAGTTAAAGAGGAATCTCTGTTAATAACTCTCCTCCTGGTACAAGCAGGCAGTTGAGGGGGAGGTAAAGAGCTTTTCCGAATCTCATTTGTTTCCTTTTTAACTCAAAATAATGTTCATGCCAAAGTGGCCCATTTTGGGACGGCCTGCACTTGGCCCCTACCCTATGAAAATCGATTTTATTTTTACTTCACACAAAAAAATCCAGCGGTATATTTAAGAAAGCACAAAAAGGTCAGTTTCAAAACCACCCAAGAATCATTACCATGAATTAAAATGTTATACGAATGAAGATTTACTGAAAAGAAATTGTGAACTGTGATGGAAAAACTGTTTCTTGCGAATATTTTGATTTTGACTCTTTACTTGTTGTATGTGACCTAAAGCAAGTCTCTTTGTGCCATTGTTCTTCATTTTTATCATTTGTAAACTAATTGCCCTTAAGCTACAGTGAAAGAATCTTGTAAGAACATATGAAACCCTGGGTGACTGATAGTATATATTAACCCATTTGTCAGATTTTACGGCTTCTCTGAGTTTTGAGTCTTTGTACCTCATTTTGCAAATCTTGAAAGTGAAGTGAACTGGTTTCTCTTCGTAGGAATGTTTTTATGGTTTTAAGTGTTTGTAACGTTGACTCATTTTTATTTTTTTTTTAGTTTTTTTTTTTTTAAGTCTTATTTTTGTGAGAGAGAGCATGAGCAAGGAGGGACAGAGAGAGAGAGCGGACTAAAGATTAGAAGCAGGCTTCATCAGCAGGGAACCCCATGTGGGGCTCAAACCTAGGAACCATGAGATCAAGAACTGAGCTGAAGTCAGATGCTTAACCACCTAAGCCACCCAGGCACCCCAGTTGACTAATGTTTTTAGATGATGAGTTCCTAGAACTGAAAAATAGAAATTACGATTCCTTAAGATATGCAGTTGTGGTTCAGAGTACTGACCAGTAATGGTTGCCAAATTCATGGAGACTAAAATGGAAAAGACTATTATCAAAGCCTAAAAGAATGACACATAAATTGCCTCACTTAAATCAGTTTTGAATTCTAGTTCTAGTATGTAATGGAAAATGAGTATGACTTGAAAACTCCTATCATCCCGCATTCGCAGGGCAATGACTCACAACTGCTTGGGTATCAGAAGTTTTCCCCTTGTCCTTTCTAGGTTCTATGGCTGGTCTCATAATTACATTGACCTAAAACAGACCGCAAAGAAAAAAACAAATTTACTTTCAGACGTACAAGAGCCCCATGAAAATATGGGACTCAAAGGCAGTCGGGCAATTGAGGCTTGCCTGGCATCCTGAGCTGAGGAATGATTTAGGGGCCTGCCGCTTCCAAGGAGAGGAGGGCAATTCACAGGAAGATCGAAGAGTAGATATTTGACAGTCAGATGTTTGCCCTGCCATGCCAGTTAAATCTTTCAGTTAAAAAGTTGTGTCAGGTAAAAAAGATCCCTTTCTCGGCGAGGCCCCCTGTTTAAATTCTTTTAGGCTAAGAAGAGGTTAAATGTTGTTCCTGAGTCTGCTGGGTCTTAATGGCCTTCGACCCAAAATAATCCACATTCGCATTTTGGGGTGATATGTTCTCTTCTCCTTCAGGTACACTTCTAATTCTTCCCAAATGAACCAATATGTGTATATCGTTTAAACATGTCAGTATTGAAGGTAGCTTAAGGACTACATTAAAAGTATCACAATAAAATTCCGTATTGGCTCTCTTGTGGTGTAGACTCCTATCTGGCAACTCCGTAGTCACATAAAAATTGATCATCTTCAGGGGCCCCTGGGCGGCACAATCGGTTAAGTGTTCAACTTTGGCTTTGGTCATGTTCTCACAGTTCGTGAGTTCGAGCCCCATGTTCGGCTCCCAGCTGTCAGCACAGACAGCACAGAGACCACTTTAGATCCTCTGTGCCCCTTTCTCTTTGCCCCTCCCCTGCTCTCTCTCTCTGTTTCTCTCTCTCTCCAAAGTAGATAAACATTAGAAGAAAATTTTTAAAAATGTTAATATTCAAATGTATTTTCAACTCTTAACTACTCACATGTAGTTTAGGTTTCTCATCTCTAAAACAATGCAATTGGAGTAAATGAAATTTGAAATCCGTATCTTCTCTAATATGGGAATGTGTTTTAACCTACTTTTTGAGTGAATATTTGTAAACTGTTGCCAAAAATATTATTTTATAAAGAAAAGCTCCATAGTGATGTTAAAAAATTCCTGCTAGACTTGCCTTGCTCAACCAGGCATCTATAAATGATAGTTGAATAAATAGGTATGTGAATAAAAATTAGGCTCAAGAGTTTACCATAAAGACTCTTAGTAGAACACAAATTATAAACCGTCTTGGACAACTCCATTCTAAACTATTTAGAGTAAAAGGCAATTGCAGTAAAGTTTATAGTTACATAAAAACCTAATGCACTAGACAGAAATGCATAAAAATAATTTTTAAATGAAGTAGTAATAGGGGTTGTCTCAGGACCATATGATTCCACGTGATCTTCCATTTCTTCTTATTCTTATATGATTTTCAAAGTCTTTACATTGAGCATGTTTTATAGAGTCAGGGGGGAAAATGAGAAAAAAAATAAGTCTATTTGGGTGCAGCCTCTGAAAAATTTTAAAGTGCTTGCAGGAAACCTATCATTCATCTTTTTGCTATAAAATCAAGTTATTTACACATTTGAAAAGTATATTAAAACCTATTTGCTTCAGTGTACACTCTTGTTCTCACTTTATGTCTGTGTTAGAAAACACTGTTGTCGGGGACACCTTTGCTTCTGTATTATTTTCTCAAACCATTGCTAACTTCCATGCACCAGAAATTAACACGTAGAGCACGACAGTAAGATAATGCCTTAGTTTTTGTGAAGCAGGTCCATGTCCCTGCCATTTTGGTAAAAGTGAATTCATTAGTGAGGACAGGCCCTTCATATATCCCAACTACACAGGCCACTAAACGATACAAGCCACCCACTTTATTCTCAACTTCGCCATGGTTTAGGGAGCTACTTACTGTTCCCTTAGGAGGAATCAAGGGATAATAGATGGTGCTACCAGTAGTTCCCACCCCATGCCTGTTTCTCTGTAGGGCATTAATGAGAGAAGAAAAAGAAACATAAACAAGTGTTAATAAATACTTGACTCTCTCTCTTTCCAAATTAAAAAAAGAAGGCAAACTTACCACTATTTTTCTTACCATTTTTATGTTTTCAGAAAAGAGAGAGCTATCAAGAAAATTCGAGAGAGATAAAAATGGAATTTTTTGTTACTCCTGTTGAGGGAAATAAACCAGCATATGGTTTGATTATTGTTTTTGCCTTAATCGTCTCTAGCTCTGTGGAGTCACCAAGATTTTGAATGAAACTTGTCTCATTAGAGAAACAGTTTTTGCCAAACACATTTTATTCTAACACTTTCAACAACGAGGAAATACATTAAAACCCTAAAGGAAGAAAAGTATAATAATAACATAAATTTGTGAAGTTGATCAATGCATCCCGTTTTGTATGTTGCAATGCATTTAGTTTTTACATATGTAAAATATTTTATAAATCTATTTCGACCATCGAATATACTACAAATCGTAGTTTTTTGTTTGTTTGTTTTTGTTTTTGTTTTCAGAAGAGTTCAATGTGTCTGTCGAGCACTGGCTCCTTCTACTGGTTATCTAAGTAGTCCAGATGTTCTGGTTCTTTGGCCAATCCAAAGCATTCTCGGTGGAAGACCGAAGTGCTCTAACTGTGAAGATACGTCCTCTGGTGGAGGACTGCTTTCAGGATAAACACCGCAGCCCTTCACAAACAGGAGTAAAATGGCATTGCCACCTTCCCTCTGACAATTTCCTCTCAAGAGACGTTTTCTAACATTCCATCTGTGCCTGTCTATTTGTATGACACGTTGAGAAGGAAATTCCTAGTAGAGAGAAAGCAAATATTTTTTCTTCTAAGAGATTTTCTTTTAGGCATCTGTGAAATCTGACACCTTGATAAACAGTGGCCCTGTCTTCTAAGCTGGTCACATGAGGCCCGTTTTGCTCTTTATTCTAGCAGTCTCCTTCTTCTTTGATTTCTCCTCATCATACTCAATCTCATGAGACCTAAGATGAAGAGGTCCCCATCTGAATGCTTTATATGTTGGTGTGTGTGCAGATACACAAATGTTCTGTGTACATCCCATATGGTGGTCCTTAGCCAGACCTATTTCAAAGACTGCTTTTACAACCCAAAGGGGAAATGTTTTCAGCGATAAAGCTCTATCTGTTAGTAGTGCCACATCGTGCTTTCTGAAAATATGTCACTTTTCCACAAGGGAGAATCATTGTCCTATTTTTCTGACCTGATTTTGAGAAACCTGGTTTAATTGATACCACGAATCCTTCAAATAAATATGTATTGACAAAGTACATGCTAGTTGCTTTGAAAAGAAAAAATAAATAAACATGTTCTAGCTGAGAAAGCCTGCAGTTCACAACCACCAGCCATCACACTATACATTTGCTTTCTCTGTACTTCACACCAAGCGACTTGCCAAAAACCTCTGTGGACACGGTCCTCCCGCACTTTGCCACAAAGTATCTGATCCCTGTCCCTGAAATCTCCCAGCACAAACACAAACACCCTGAGTGAGCCGGTCACCTGACCTGCGGTTAGGATACTTACAGCAAAGCATTCCTTACATGTACATAAAAGGCCGACAGAGTGAAACTTAAGTGCACAATAGACATTAGCTTTTATTATCGTGTTATTACATATCTACGTATATGCCAGACTCTGCAACTAGATATGACCTCCTTTAAGGCAAGAGGCTTATTTTATCCATCATTTTGTCACTAGAACTCAAAGTACTACACCTGGTACATTCAAAGCACTTATTAAACCAGGGCGCCTGCATGGCTCAGTCAGTAAGCGTCTGACTTCAGCTCAGGCATGGTTTGTGAGTTTCAGGCCCATGTCGGGCTCAGAGCGTGGAGCCTGCTTCGGATTCTGTGTCTTCCTCTCTCTCTCTCTCTGCCCTTCCCTCACTCTCTCTCTCTCTCTCTCTCTCTCTCTCAAAAATAAACATTAAAAAGTTTTAAGGCACTTATTAAACAAGAGAGAGTGAAAGAATGAATGAATGAGTGAAAAGAAAACAATTGAATAGCAATATCAAAGATGTAATGATTGATTTCTAAATGCCAAGTGCATACAAACCTTCCTTGTCCTTTAAGTCTGGATTTTGGATTTATGAATGAGAGAACATTTTTATATTTGTATTATTTAGTTGACCATTTTTGTATAGAATGATGTTTTATTACCAAATTAATAGGCTGCATATTAGTAATTATACCTCTTAATCACTTCAACTTTATGACATGTTGGCTGAGAAAATGGCTCAGAGATATTCTGGTAATTTTGGTAACTCTGGTAATTTATGTACACATAAAAAACTAACTTTTTGTTAGAAAATTGAGTTTGTTCCTAATCATCCAGTCTTTAATTCATTCACCAGATATTCATTGAGTACCTACTATGTGTCAGGTAGTTTCCAAGGCACTTGAGATAGATCAGTAAAAAAAATATGAACAAAATAGACAAAAAAAACAACAACCTTGCCCTTGATAGAATTTAAATTCCAGTGGGAGACAGATAATAAACAATAATACATTTATTAATAAGCAAATTAATATTAGATCATGATTAATGCTTTAGCAAAAAATAAAGAAAAATGGATGCAAAGTGTAGTTTGTGATTTGGAGTGAGCGCTCAGTAGACCAAACCGAGACGGTGTTACACGTGTCAGAGGGAATAGCTACGGCAAAGTCCTAAGGTAAATCACTTGTCTGTAATGTGAATACAGACAATACATAAATAAAACTAAATGACATAGTGTAATACAGTAAGTCACCAAAAACTACTGAAAATACATTTTCTAAAGAGTCAAATCACTTTTGGAAAAGCTTCTTTCAAAGTGTGAGTCTTAGCCTTGCCTAAGGACTGGTAGGGTTTGATAAGTGGAAAGGGGAAGGTGTAGGTCGGTCCAGAATTGGGAAAACACATGTCAAATTCACTTCACATTGGAGAGATGATTCCGGCTAGAGGTTAATTAGCTGCTTCAATTAAAGGAGTGAAGGACCGTGAATGCCAACATAAGGGTTTTGGACTTTTTTCTAGGAGCATTCTAGAGCAACCAACAATTAGTGAAGAAAACTCCAAAGCCAGGGCACGTTTTTGGAAGATTACACTGAAGGCTTTGTACGGATTACATTAGAATGACTGTAAATAATAAAATTTTCAGTCAAGACTGTTCAACGCAAAACACACTCTAATTACAGTAACATTTGAGATAATATGATCTTACCATTTGTCTTTTATTTTTTAACTTTTGATTTTGAAAACAAAAATACTGGACAGTACAGAAAAACTGCAAGAATAGCATAATAAATTTCCACATATCCTCCTCGACTAAATTCACCGATTATTAACATTTTGCCATATTTGCCTCTCTTAATGTGGCTAGGTAAATAAAAAGATAGAGCTACACCTTGTATACCAGCACACAACATATTCTTGATGAACATATGAAAATAAATTGCAGACATCATGACTAAATTCTTCTGTGTGAATCTTCTGAAAACAAGGATGTTTTCTTACTTCACCACAGTATAGTTATCAAAATTCAGGAAAATAGAAAACGGTAGAAAGCTATTTCTAAGATACTGTCTATATTTACTTTTAAAAGACTGTCGCAGTGATACTCTTCTACCCTATTTCTCCCCCAGGATTACACTTTGCATTTTGTTTGTCAAGTCTTCTTACTGTCCATTAACCTGGGGCGGTGTTGGGAAGAAATTTCCTCTGCCCATTGAGGTCCTTGTAACTGGACCAAGCAGGAGACAGATGAACAGAATATCAAATTTAGTAGGAGGAATCCCCACAGAAGTGAAATTCCAAAGACAGTCAGACAACATGAGGCTTATATGACCTCTTCAGCTGCTAAGGGGAGGGGGATGAGCTTGGGAAACAAAGGCTGGAAAACAAAGGTTGTCCCATTAGGCAAACAGATTTCTTAGGTAAAGAGGAGTCTCTGTTAAGAGCTCTCTTCGTGGTACAGGCTCTCCTTTCCAAGGTCAATTCAGGCAGTAGGGGGAGGGGGAGACCTTTGCCTGCATCAGCTGTGTTTGGATTGCTTTTAACTCAAAATAATCAAGGCAAAGGGCCTGCCCTTGACCCCAACACTGGCTTGGATAGTTTTGAAGAGTAGAAACCAGATTTTATTTTTTTTTTACAATGTCCCTCAGTTTGGTTTGCCGGATACATCCTCCTTTTTTGGATATTTACCCTTTTCTGGCTGGAATACTATGTAAATGATAATTGTGCCTTCTTCATGTATCACATCAGGAGGTACGTGATGTCAATTCATCCCCTTACCGGTGATGTTAATTCGGGCTACTTCCTTAAGGTGGTGTTCATTTTTTGTTAATAAATAATCAGTGGGGAGGTACTTTAAAACAGTGTGAATATCCTGCCTCATCGATCTTTCACCCAATAATTTTAGCACTTGTTGATAATCCTGCCTGAATGAATTATTATTAGGATGGCTGAAACGTCGTGATTTGTAATTCTGTCATTTCTTCTATGTTTACCAAGTGGCATTCTGCTTTGGCTAAGGGAGACCTTTTTTTTAATTTATTTGTTCATTAATATGAATTCATGGACTCATGTTTTTTCAATTACTGTCATTATTCATCTTAACTCATCTTTTAATACATACCACTTATGAATATTCTTTTTACTTCACAGGGAAAAACAAAACTTAACACCCTTCCCATCTGGTTGGAAGGAAGAAAAGCACATTTTAAAGATAGGCTTTAGCTAACTGCAGAAAGAATGATGTATTTTTTTCCTCTCATCTTTCATTTTGTTTTTCAATTTTTAAGTTTATTAACATGTAACAGTTCGGTTCCAATGGCTTCTGGGAGCTTAGACTAACTGCACCCTAACGATAGGTCCTAGCCAACAACCATATTTGCATTCTTTATTGTAAGTAAGTAAAAGTTAATTTGATACTTTTGCTGAAAACCTCTCTCCAAAATCACAAAAATAAACCACTTTGAAGGTAAACTTTTGGCCGGATGTTTGGTTGCACGAATCAAGCTGCTAAATTCAGAGACCATTTTCGCGTTGATGTTTATTATTATTGTTATTATTATTATATTATTATTTTGTATATCCTGCCTTGTTGCAAAAGGCACTTTTGCAAAATCGAAACTGCTGTCTTTACATACTAGTTTATACCTTCCCCAAAACATTTTCTTGCTATTATGTGAATAGCAATTCAGCTTCTTAATGTGTTACCCAAAAAAAAAATTATAACTGCTTCTAAATTGCGTTGATGTATTGTAGAATTGAGTTGAATCTCTTTGTAGGCTGAGCATAATTATCCTCCTGCCAGGAACAAATAAGTTATACTGCTCCAGAGAAATAAATATGCATATGAATTTATGTGGATGGATAAATCCTTATAAAGTTTAGCTCTTTATAACACAATGAGAGAAGAGGAAATGTACTTGGTGAAGCTAATGAATAAACCGGGATCATTAGATTGTCTATCATGCATTTCCCCCCACAAACTTGCACTTGACTGCATATAATTCAGGGTAGAACATTTCAAAGGAGTTTATATAATGAATGAGGCAAATTTTGGCTCAACTATGTAAGGAAAAACCACCTAAAATCCTCAGTTATACTTTAAACAAGATTACGCCTATAAATACATATAGAGAAACAAAATGAAAATCCAAGTGAGGTGTTCCCAAATACATAAACACTTTGATTTACTTTGTTAACACCTCTTCCAGTTCAAAGATACCTAGCAGAAAAGTTTGCCAACAATAATACCAGGTACTGGCCAGTGGAAAAAAATAGGATCCCAAACCGCGCTAGGTAATTGCAGCAAGATTAGTGTAAACCAAATGCATTTATTATTTGCAATGTAATCCAATATACCAAGAGATGGCATGCGCTTTATTTTAATTAGCTGTTTCTTTTAAAGGGTTGCTTGGTCCAACTGTCTTGATAAGAAAAAATTGTAGTCATTGCTCAAAATGCTTGTAGCAAATCTAGTTTTAAATTGAAGCAATTTATTCCGAAAGCGGTCTACTACTGCAGCAGTAATCAATGTGTTTTCCCTTTGCCTGAACTGGAGCTTTCCAAAGACTATTGTTAATTGCCTGTAACTAAATGACTGCTGGTGCCCTTAAATGTAACTCTTTGGCACTTGTTCATTTGTTGTGTTTAACCAAATGCCAGTTTCCCTTAGGTTTTGCTGAGCGATTTTGCTTTATAATTTTCAATATTCAGTCTCAGTCCCTTAAAGGGGGGCAGAGTCTATCATTTTAACAAAATAACACAAAGGCTAAACAGATTTTTAAAAGGTCTGCACTTTCTCTTTCCATCTTCTGATGTTGAATTGTGCTGAAATGGAATCTTTTTATTTTTTAAATGCTGCCACTCCAGGCAACGTGAACTTGAGCTGGAAAGCAGATCCCATTTCAAAGGGAAAATGACATTTGCTGGGGCAACACCTTTCACATTGTAATGTAAGGATAAAATACAGCAGTGGGCCCAAATCATTTCTTTTAACTGTAATAGAATTTAACCCCTAGTAATTTTGTCTTGACCCGATGGATAAGCGATAATGGGTAGCACTCATATTAATGAATGTGTCCAGCTTGGAGCAAAAGAATGTGGAAACTAAATCTAATACACCATTTTTGGGGGGAGAGTTTACACACAGTATATAAATCAATGTGAAAAACTAAAATGAAAATTTTTTAACTTCTCACATTTATAATATGAAGGCATGTAAGTTACTCTTGCATAAAAATAATGCAGTAACCGAGGAGCAGGCACTGGTGTGTGGACCGTGGTGAAAGACACATTTCTTCTCTGACTTCCAAGGACATTGTAAGAACACCATGCTTCTGCATGTAATACTACAGAGGTATCTGGGGGAAATTTGAGATACTCTCCAGATCCCAAGATAAATTCGCTCCTTGAAAATGCCATGTCTTCGAACCTGGTTTTGGTATTCCTGTTATTAGTAAATGACTCTCCTATGGCTCAGAAGACTTATTCTTGCTTATTGCTCATATTCTAGGTATATATAACTTTCCATATGTTTGTACCTTAAAGTATACATTCATGTGACACTAGATGCTAGCCCCATCAACCCCGCTGTCTTTTTCTAATTACATTTCAGACATTGCTATTGATTGGCCTACAAAATAGTATATTTGAGGTAGTATATATAATTATATGACTGGCCCTAGACTTCTAGCAATGGGAATAATTCCTAGTTAGGCAGTGACTTCTCTAAAAATAGGAACCACTTACTTTCATATAATTTTTCTCTAATTTTGCATATTCAGTGTTTAAAAGTCTTAAAGAAATGTGTAAAGACCAGTCTTGTAAGTACCATCCAAAGAAAATGAGAATTCCACTTATTAGATTAATAAGATTATGTTTCAGGCACAGTTTTGGATTGTTTTGAAAGTTGTTCAACTAGATATGGGGTGAAGCGTGCTAGTCGCCCAGGCTTGGTGCCAGGGGTCTGGAATCCATGGGTGCGCTTGGAGCCAACATAGAACTGTTCCCAACCTGGAATACTTGGGAGCGTAGTATACTTGCAAGTCATAGGGTAGATTCCTAAGCTAACTTTTTTAGAAACTGTCTCAAATTTTCTAATTTGTGGTACCATTGGGCTCTTCCTCTGGCAAAGTTTGAGAGTGTAAGTTAAGCAGTCTCCATTATTTTTCCCTTTCTTTTCTCATGCAAGAAAATTTAGAGTAATAAATCGTCAGTGTTTAATGCATTAAAATAGAAGACAGAATGAATCCAAAAAGAAACCACAGTTCAAATGTTTATCTCTTCCATCATATCCAGTATAATTTAAATCGATTGATTTCGGTATGCAAATTGGCCTGTGGACATAGGTTAGAGTTTTCTGCAGATTTCTCTGTGGGGTGGAGTTAACTCATATACTGAGAGAACCAGGCCCAGTGCACCCTATGGAATTATCTACTCACTTATCCTTTCTGTTCACATAGGGATGGGAAAACATTATACTGAAGAGCTTTTTGAATTTCATTCCTGGTACTTTTGTAGTAGTATCTTGTGTAGGTCCTCACAAGATTCAGCAGATAAAGCTGTCTGACATTTATGAATACAAAATATAAAACTTTCCAGGAGGTGCTTTTCAGCTTTTCACTTTTCATATTAATTCATTTAGATTCTAAAAGATTTAATAACTCATTTTCTTTTTCTTTCTTAAATTCATAAAGTCCAATCACTTCTATAATAAGGTTTTCTTCTATTTCCCATTTAATTTTAACGAGCATCAAAATACACTCGATTAAACAGCAGTTATACATGTTTTTTGATTATACTATTGAATTAAAAATGAAGGACTACATAATGAAAAATATGGCTGAGTTCTGTAATTATCACAGGAAAAGTGACATCACACACAAACCCACATACACACATGTGCACAAACACAAATGTTCTTGTGAGAAAATGATGTCCATGTTTTCAAGTTATTTATCACTGATACTGCATTGTACTCCTGATGATTTCACCCCATTTTTTAAATTTTTATTTTATTTTTGAAGGAGAGAGCGAGCGTGAGTGGGGGAGGAGCAGAGAGAGAGGGAGACACAGAATCCAAAGTAGGTTCCAGGCTCTGAGCTGTCAGCACAGAGCTTACCGTGGGACTTGAACTCACAAACTCTGAGATTTTGACCTCAGCCAAAGTCAGATACTCAACCGACTGAGCCACCCAGGCGCCCGAATTTCACCCCATTTTTGAGATCTCGGGAGTGATCTTGTAACACAAGAGTAGTTGTTACTCAAGCCATGGATTATTTTAAAGTTTTCGCTCTAAGCCTATGTTACCTATGCTATGAAATTAGATAACCTTGATGGATTATAAATTAAAGCATCAAAAATACCGTTATTTTAGAGACGTAATTTCAGGGAATTTTTAGATCTAATGGTAATTAAGGAAAGTAGCACTTTTCAATGGAGTCATGAACCAGAGTGAACCATGGCTACCCATCAGTAACGTGTAGACTATGTTGATCAAGACAGCAGGCATACACAGGCACTTAACGTGAACTTCATTAGGCTGTGCATTCTGGCTTAATGTTTAAAAACCGGTAGCCTTGATCTTGTTACAATGTGTATGGGCTCTAAAGGGGAAGAAAAGAAGTGAATATTTTATCCTCAGAAATGCCTGATAATTTTTAATGTATTATGAATATTCAAGAGGAGGAAGAGAACATATATGTAGTAAGTAGCAAGAAAATCCCTCTTTTGGGTAGAATGTAGCAACCTGCCTAGTAAAAGGGGACATAGTCTGGCGTCACATCCACGAGGGAGCCTACTTTTTAAGCCCAAGTATTCAGCCGTCAATACTGTGGCAAGCCACGCTGGCACGACTACTCAGAAGCATATAGAACAGCAGTCCTTGCTCCTGGCAGGAGGCAGCAGACAGTATTCCTTAGGTGGTCCACTCAACACTCTATTTAAAAGTCCACACTGCCCTTCAGGAACTGTGTTGTTGGAACCCTTTTGTCCCCTCAGTCACAACCCCTAGGTGATAGCTCAGGTGAGAAAGATCAAGATTCACACTGGGTGAGTTCAGAAGCTGTCCTGACATAGACGCTTCGTATCCACAGGAACCAGTATTTCTTCGATCAACCCCACAAGCAAAGTTTGTGGGATTCCCCAAGGGATATGTTTATATGCGTTATCGTACTCAGGCAATCCCAAAATTATCATTTCCAAACAGGTATATAATTCTTTCCGTCCAAATGCAGTCTACCATCTTTACCATAAGCAATGTCGCTTAGCAACACAGTTACCACCGACCACCTTATCTGGTTACCAAGGAAACAGAGTTAGAAAGGTCACATTCTCCTGCAGAAAGGGAAGAGGTTGTGTTAATCCATTACCTACATCTGGTCTCATCCACAAAACTGTGAAATCAAGTCGAATTTGTGACTTGGAATGTGAATATGGTCTAATTCCCTTTTGTGATTGTTGTTGTTGTTCCTAGAGCTGATGTACACGGTTGAACTTGCTGGAGGGCTTGGTGCTATCCTCTTGCTGCTTGTTTGTCTGGTGACCATCTACAAGTGTTACAAGATAGAAATCATGCTCTTCTACAGGAATCATTTTGGCGCCGAGGAGCTGGATGGAGGTAAGAGGAGTTCCCTCTTTTGATGTTCTTTCTGAATATTCTTATTTGTTTCCTGCCTTTGTTTTACTGAGAGGCAAGAAAAGTTACCTGCAAAGCCCCTGGTAGCAGCTCTTCTCATCTTTCACTGTTCAGTTTGTGAATTCGTCTTTCATATGGAGCTCTACATGTGATGCTTTGGAGCCAATAGGTAATTTCCTCTGAAAATTGTAAAGCAACACCTACCCTTTTTAGAATCCTATTCCCAGTAGCGCTTGCAAATTACAGACACTGATTGCCACGCTATCAGCGTTCATTTTCTCTCACCTTGTAATCAGCTCCGAAAGGCCAGCTTTACTTTTCTATAGGCAAGGAGTGTCTCTTTTAATTGTGTTCCCTAGCCCAGTGGTTTGAACTGAATCTCAATTTGTTCCTTGTTTAGACTGACCGGTTATAATAAACTGTGCTGAATAGTTTAGAATGCATAGCAGTCTTTTCAATCCTGTTTATGTAGCTATATTTAGACAGACTAGTTTCTCTTCCGAGTGTGGACCAACAGATAATAAAGTACACAAGTACATTGTTTTCATAATAATTCATCTACCAGTTTTACTCAAATTGGACATGTAAATGTTGTTTACATGGAAATCGTTATTATTTTTTACTCCTTCTGGTCAGTCATGAATAAAGTGTGCGCTCTAAGAGGAATTCGGGGTCTTTTACATGGAGGTCCATAAACCACCCATTAGGGGACTGAAGTTTTTTTTCATCTTGGTCCCTTGAAAGTAATTCATACAGGAGATAAATTTACAGTAGAGGAAGCATATGCAAGCTGGCATACACAGTGCAGATGGTAACGGTTTCTTGATCATATTTATCAACGTTTTTTTCACTGTCACTTTTGCCCTGAGAGGCACAAAGGAAAATGAAGGAATTGGCCATGTTACCACCTTTCCAGAATCCTCTAGACTAAATCCACAGGTAGAATTGTGGGTTGTCAGGCTTGGGAAGATGAAGTTTGTTCAGTCTGTTTTACCTTCTTCCCTCCCCATGGGGTGAAGTCTGTGCTGCAGCACAACTGGGTTTTTTAAATTCTTGACTGTTGATTTGCCTATTTGTTTCTGCCTTCCTTGCCTTCATATGCAAATTATTAAACTTTTTGGCTACTACTTCAAGGAGATAGGAGAAAATTGTCAATGTCGGACCTATTGCTGAATGAATATCAAGCAAAGTGCTAGGCATTCTTAAATTATTCTTGCTAAGACTCAAAAACCTCTGAGGTCAGTATTGTAACCCGTGATAGTGAAAAGGCAACTGAGTGAGGTTCCCAGGGGTTAAATAACATACTGACAAAGATAACCTAAGTATTACTATAAGTGGCCAAGACAGGATTTGAAAATAGGTCGATATCCAAAGCCTTTCTTTTTTTGAACACTGAAACGCTAAATATTGTTTGCCTTTGAAGAATTTAATATGTTCCAGGCACCTGGGTGGCGCAGTCCGTTAAGCATCCAACTCTTGATCTTGGCTCTGGTCATGATCTCACAGTTCATGATTTCGAGCCCTATATTGGGCTCTGCTCTGATGGTGCAGAGCCTGCTTGGGATTCTGTCTCTCCTTCTCTGTGCCCCTCCCCTGCTTGTGTGCACCCCTTCCCTCTCTCTCTCTCTCTCTCTCTCAAAAATGAATAAACATTAAAAAATAAAAAATATTTTCAGTCTAACCTAAAGATCTGATGTTGTTTGTACAGTTAGCACAATAGATGTTTGAAAAAGCAGATTATCTGAACGTCTTATTTGATCATTAACCCTGTGTTAAATATGTTTAGTTTGTGTTCTGAGTGAGATGAAGGATTTGCCCCAAACTATCAATTTCCAATGCAGTTTTTATTTGTTATGTTCTGAATGGTGGAAGATTCTGGATAGTTTAGATACCTCTAAACCTTAGTCACATCCCCTTAGATCTTTTTTTTTTTTTAATGTTCATTTATTTGTTTAGAGAGAGACAGAGAGCATGAGTAGGGGAGAGGCAGAGACAGAGAGAATCCCAAGGAGGCTCTGCACTGTCAGCACAGAGCCCCACACGGGGTTCAATCCCACAAACCATGAGATCATGATCTGAGCCGAAATCATGACTTGGGACACTTAACCAAATGAGCCACCCAGGCAGCCTCCCTTAGATCTTTCTACACATACTCTTCCATTGGTGGAAAATTTCTCTAACATTGTCAAATTCCCATTCTTCATAGCTCTTCTACAATCCTTTCTTCTTTGAAAGAAAAGGTAACTGTTAAAAAGAGACCCCAGGCTTTTATATTCTTGACTTGTCTTTAAAAAATGTAACTCAAAAGTCAAAAGTTTAGTGATGCTTTCTTTATTCTTGGCCACCACATTACCTCCCCTAAAAGGGGAATACGTAAAATACTCTTGGATATAAGGAAAACTAGACAGTATGAAAAAGAATAGGGCAAGTTTAGATAATATTTTGAAGCGACGTCTTACTCTGGTGATATGATAATGATAGATTCATTGACCATTTGTTGAATATTTATTACATAGCAAGTGCTGTGTTGGCTACTTTGTTGATACTCAGAGAATCACACAACTAGAAAGACAGAATTTTTAATGTTTTTATTTTATTTTTTTAATGTTTACAAAATGTTTATTTATTTTGGGGTAGAGAGGCAGAGGGAGAGAGGGAGAGAATCCCAAATAGGCTCTGTGCTGTCAGTGCAGAGCCTCACATGGGGCTCGATCTCATGAACCTTGAGATCATGACCTGAGCCAAAATCAAGAGTCAGACACTTAACCAACTGAGCCACCCGAGTGCCACTGAATTTTTTTAAGATTGTGTTTTTAAGTAATCTCTACACCCAATGTGAGGCTCGAACTCACAACCGAGTCAAGAGTCGCATGCTCTGCTGAATGAGTGAGCCAGGCACCCCTAGAAAGACAGAATTTAAGCCCCGGTCCAAATAACTCCCAATTCTCAGAATTTCAGCCACTGTGTCAGACTGGGAAAGGAAGTGTTTGGTGTCAGGATCATATCCATGCAGTTCCTTTCAGGTCAATAGGGATTACTTGACTCCTTCAGTTCTGGATCAGACCGATTCTATTTTTCCAGCATAGAACATATTGATGCTATGCTCTCTTGGCTTGTTCACCTTACTCTTGTCCCCCTCTACACAACTTTACATTTTATTGTTTCCTCTGGATTCAGGTCTTAGCACTTCTCATTCTACAATACCCTCTTTTTTGGATCATCTTTACAGCCCCCTATCTTCAATTGCATTTATGCACTAGTAGTCTGTAAATGTCCTTCTCCCAGTTCCATTGTTTTATCATCAGTTGATTGTACCTCTTGAAAATAGACTGATTCCTCACTCTTAATTGTAGCTCCTTGTCCAAGCCTCCTACACTAGCATCTTCGTCTTCATTCTCTACCCTTCCTTTTTATTCTCCACACTCAGCCAGACTTCTCTTTTTAAGTACAAATTTACTGTGATTCATTGCAAACCAAACCAAAACAAACAAACATACCTGTACGGTGCCTGCCAGAGCAAGTCTAGGCTTTTTAGCTCAGAAAACAACTGCCAGCACGCGGCGATCCAGCCTATATTTGTAGCTTTGCCACCTCTGTTCTGACCACACACAGTTCCAGCTAGAATGAGATGCTGGTCTTTGGAAAAACAAAACTGTTGAGAACTGACCTAAGACGGTGCAATAATGCATAAGTCTAGGATCTTTTTAGATAAATGAGGTATCTACAATGCAACTACTCCCTCATCACCTTGATTACATTCCATAATGAAAGAAAATTCAGATAAATTCTGTTGCATATGCATTTATTAACAAACATGTAACCCATCCTGTAAACTTGAAGAAGTTTCAACTCTCTGTCATGTGTGTCTGAGTGTGTGTGTGTGTGTGTGTGTGTGTGTGTGTGTGTGTGTGTGTGTTCTAAAAAACCTCGCAAGAAAGTTTCCCCTGAGGCAGATATGACGATATGCCAGTGACAGGATTAGGCTCATTCCATAATGACATCTAAGAATATTCTTCATCTAGACACAAGACCATTTTGGAATCATGTGTGGAAAATCACGTGTGCGCCTCTGAGGGGTCAGGCCACTGGCCCCACTGGAAACCTCTAGGGGTGTGATGTATCTGTACCTTATGTTAAGTAATCCACATATCTTTAATGATTTTACCATGGAGAGTCCATTTCCAAGGTCCATTATATTTAGTAAAAAGCCTTTAATTTTAGCAAACAAATTTTATTTCTAATATCTATTGTACCAAATAACGAAGCATCTATTTTTGATCAGAAATAAAGATAGTTGGGGCGCCTGGGTGGCTCAATCAGTTAAGCATCCAACTCTTGATTTTGGCTCAGGTCACCATCTCATGGTTCTTAAGTTCAAGCCCTCCATCAGGCTCTACATCAGAGTCTGCTTCAGATTCTCTCTCTACCTCTTTCTCTGCCCCTCCCCTGCTCATGCTCTCTCTCTCTCTCTCAAAACAAATAAATTAACATTAAAAAAGAAATTATATAAGTTTAAGGTATATGATGTGATATATATGTTTATATATAGAGAGAAATGTATACATTGTGAAATAATTACTGCAGTAAGCTTTGTTAACTCACCTATCACTTCACATAACTATTTTTTGTAGCGACATTGTAGTATTCTTATCTGGCTTTGGTATCAAGGTAATATTGGCCTTATAAAATGAGTTTAGGAATGGTCCCCCCTCTTCAATATTTTGGAAAATTTTGAGAAGAATTGGCATTAATTCTTCTTTAAGTATGTGGTAGAATTCATCAGTGAAACCATTTAGTCTTAAGCTTGTCTTTGTTGACAGGTTTTTTATTATTCCTCCAATCTAGTTAGTTATTGGTCTGTTCAGATTTTGTATTCTTCAAAATTCAGTCTTGGGAGGTTGTATGTTTCTAGGAATTTATCTATTTATTCTTGTTTATCCAATTTGTTGGCATAGAATGGTTCATAGTAGCCTCTATCATCCTTTGTATTTCTTTGGTCCCAATTATTATGTCTCCTCTCTCATTTATAATTGTATTTATTTAATTTTTCTCTTTTTTTGGTTAATCTAGCTAAAGATTGTCAATATTTTTGTTTTCAAAACCTAACTTTTCATTTCATTGATTTTTTTCTATTGTCTCTTTATTCCGTATTTCTTTTATTTCTGCTCTAATCTTTATGATTTCTGTCTTCTGCTAACTTTGGGCTCAAATTGTTCTCCTTTTTCCAACTCCTTGTGGTATGAAGTCAGATTGTACATTTGAGATCATTCTTTTCTCCCAGATGCAGGCATTTGTCACTGTAAATTTTTCTCTAAGAACTTCTTTGGTTCATCTCATAATTTTGTTGTGTTTCCATTTTTATTTGTCTCAAGATATTTTTTGATTTCCCTTTTGCTTTCTTCTTTGACCCATCACTTGTTCAAGAGTGTGATATGTAATATCCACATATTTGTGAATTTTCCATATTCTCCAGTTATTGATTTCTAGTCACATATCATCATGGTCAGAAAAATGTGATTTTGTGGCCCAACATATGATCTGTTCTCAAGAATACTGATTTATGCTTGAGAAGAATGTGTGTTTTGCTACTTTTGGCCGGCTGTTCTTTATATACCTGTTAGGTCCATTTGATCTATACTGTTCTTCAAATCTACTGTTTCCTTATTAATTTTTATTTCAATGATCTATCCAATATTGAAAATGGCATATTGAAACCTGCTAATATTATTATATTGCTCTCTATTTTCCCCTTCAGGTCAATTAGTATTTGCATGAAATATCTAGTACTCTAATATCGAGTACATATATATTTACAGTCGTTGTATCCTCTTGCTGAATTCACCCCATTATCACAATATAGTAAAGAGTGACCTTTATTCCTGTGACTACTTTCATTGCAAATCTGTTTTATCTGATATAAATATAGCCGTTCCTATTTTTAGTTACTATTTCCAGGAATATCTCTTTACATTCCTTCACTTTCAGCCTATGTGTGTCTTTAAAGATAAAGTGAGTCTCTTGGAAGCAGCATATTGTTGGATCTTTTTTTTTTTTTTAATCTATTCAGCCACTCTTTGTTGTTCGATTGGAGAGTTTAGTCCATTTATGTTTAAATTGATTATTGATAGGTAAGGACTTACTATTGCCACTTTGTTGTTATTTTCTGGGTTTTTTTTTGTGGTTGTTGTTGTTGTTCCTTTTTCTTCTTCCTCTCTTGCTGTCTTCCTTTGTGATTTTTTTAACTCATATTCTTTCATTCCTTTCTCTTTAACTTCTGTGTAGCTACTATAGGTTCTTCTTTGTGAATACCATGAGTTTACATGAAACATCTAATAGATAGAACAGACTATCTTATTAATTTTTTTTAGTTTTTTTTTTTTTTTGAGAAGAAGAAAGACAGCGTGAGCAGGAGAGGGGAAGAGAGAGAGGGATACACAGAATCTGAAGCAGGCTCCAGGCTCCAAGCTGTCAGCACAGAGCCTGACGCAGGGCTTGAACTCATGAACTGCAAGATCACGACCTGTGCCAACGTCTCAGCACTCTGTCTGTGCTGACAGCTCAGAGCCTGGAGCCTGCTTTGGATTCTCTCTCTCTCTCTCTCTCTCTCTCTCTCTCTGCCCCTACCCTGCTCACACTCTGTCTCTTTCTTTCTCAAAACTAAATAAACATTAAAAAAAGATATGTGTGCTTTTAATCCTCTTCGCCTATTTCACCCATTCTACCATCCATTTCCCTTCTGGTAACCACCTGTTTGATCTCTATAGTTAAGAGTGTTTCTTGGTTTGTCTTACAGTTATTAAGTTTTTTATTTTAATTCCAGTATTGTTAACATACAATGGTAAATTAGTTTCAGGTGTACAATATACTGGTTCAACGATTCTATACATTACTCAGTGCTCATCACAATAAGTATACTCTTTAATCCCATCACCTATTATATATATACAATATACTAATTCAGTAGTTCCATATATTGCTCAGGGCTCATCGAGATAAGTGTACTCTTAATCTCCATCACCTATTTCACTCATCACCCACCCACCTCCCCTCTGATAACCATCAATTTATTCTCTATACTTAAGATCCTGTTTCTTGGTTGTCTCTCTCTCTCTTCTTTTCCCTTTGTTCATTTGTTTTGTTTCTTAAATTCCACATATGAGTGAAATCATATGGTATTTGTCTTTCTCTGACTGACTTATTTTATTTGGCATTATACTCTGTGGCTCCACTCATGTTGCTGCAAATGACAACATTTCATTCTTTTTTATGACTGAATAATATTCCATTATATATGTATATATATACCACATCTTTGTTCATTCATCTATCAATGGACACTTGGGCTGCTTCCATAATTTGGCTATTGTAAACAATGCTTCAATAAACATATGGGTGTGTATATCCTTTCAAATTAGCATTTTCATATTCTTTGGGTAAATAACCAGTTGTGCAATTGCTGCATCATAGAGTAGTTCTATTTTTAAATTTTTGAGGAAACTCCATACTGTTTACACAGTGGCTACACCAGTTTGCATTCCTACCAACAGTGCAAGAGAGTTCCCTTGTCCACATCCTCACCAACACTTGTTGTTTCTTGTGTTTTTGACAGGTGTGAGTTGATAATCTCATTATAGTTTTTATTTGCATTTCTCTGATGATGAGTGATATCAAGCATCTTTCCATGTGTCTTTTGGTCATCTGGGTGTCTTCTCTGGAGTAATGTTTGTTCATGTCTTCTGCCCATTTTTTAATTGGGTTATTTGTTTTTTGGGGGACATTGAATTGTATAGGTTCTTTATATGTTTTGGATACTAACCCTTTATCAGATATATCATTTTCAAATAGCTTTTCCCATTCTGTAGGGTTCTATTTAGGTTTGTTGATTGTTTCTGTCACTGTGCAGAAGTTTTTATTTTGATGTAGTCCCAATAATTTATTTTTGCTTTTATTTCCCTTGCCTTAGGAGACATACCTAGAAAGCTGTTGCTGCAGCCGATGTCAGAGAAATTACTGCCTATTCTCTCTTCTAGGGTTTTTATGTTTTCAGGTCTCACATTTAGTTCTTTCATCCATTTTGAGTTTATTTTGTGTAAGGTGTAAGAAAGTGGTCCGGTTTCATTCTTTTACATTTTGCTGTCCAGTTTTCCCAGCACCATTTGTTGAAGAGACTGTCTTTTCCACTGCGTATTCTTGCCTGTTTCTTTGAAGATTAATTGACCATATAATCATGGGTTTGTTTTTGAGCTTTCTGCCCTGTTCCATTGATCTATAGGTCTCTTTTTGTGCCAGTACCATACTGTTTTGGTTACTACAGCTTTAGAGTATAACTTGAAATTTGAAATTGTGATACCTCTACCTTTGTTTTTCTTTTTCAAGATTCTTTTGGCTATTCAAGGTTGTTTTGTGGATCCATTCAAAGTTTAGGATTATTTGTGCTGCTGCATTTCTATACACCAGTAATGAAACAACAGAAAGAGAAATTAAGAAAGCAATCGCATTTACAATTGCACCAAAAAGAATAAAATATCTAGGAATAAACTTAACTAAGGAGGCAAAGGACTATACTCTGAAAACTGTGAAACACTGATGAAAGAAGTTGAAGAAAACAAACAAATGGAAAGATATTCCTTGCTCATGTATCGGAAGAATGAATGTTGCTAAAATGTCCACACTATCCAAAGCAATCTACATAATTAATGCAATCCTTTCAAAATACCAATAGGGGTGCCTTGGTGGCTTAGTCAGTTGAGCATTCATCTTCAGCTCAGGTCGTAATCTCACGGTTCGTGAGTTTGTGCTGTCAGCACAGAGCCTTCTTCAGATCCTCTGCCCCCCCCCCGCCCCTCCCTCACTTATTCTCTCTCTCTCTCTCTCTCTCTCTCTCTTTCTCTCTCTCTCTCAAAAATAAAAGAAACATTAAAAAATAACAATAGTATTTTTCACCAAACTTGAACAAATAATTGTTGTTACTTTTAATATTATTTTCATGAACTTTTATACTAAAGACATAAGTGATTTTTTATCAGTTTTTCAGTTTCTCCAGTCATATAAAGCTCAGACACATTAAGATTAGTCAATATATGTGATTTATACCACCATTAGGGTATTAGGGTGTTCTGAATTTGTATATATTTGCCTTTACCTTTGAGTTTTCTATTTTCATGTTTTCATGTTCTTACTTAATGTCCTTTTATTTCAACTCAAAAAACTTCTTTTGGCATTTCTTGTAAGGCAAGTCTAGTGGTGATGAACTCTCTTAGTTTTTATTATCTGGGAATGACTTCATCTGTCCTTAATTTTGAAGAACTACTTTTCTGATACAGTATTCTTGTATTCTTGGTTGACATTTTTATCTTTCATCACTTTGAATATTTTATCCCATTCCCTCCTGGCCTGAAAGATTTGGACAGTTCAGTTTCTATAGTTTCTTTAAGATTATTATTTTCAATTTTCTGTCAAACAGATTATAGATCTCCATTTCTTTGGAGTTGGTTAATGGAACTTCATTAGCTTCCTGGTTCTTCATGATCTAGGTACCCTTGCATTGATGTCTGTGCATTTGAAGGAACAAACACCTGTTGTAGTCTTTACAGAATGATTTCAGCAGGTAAAATCCTTCTCCTATCTGTTCCCCAAGCCAATGGGATTACCTCCAGAGTTGCAGCCATGCTGAGTTGGAGCCAATTTTGAGGCTGCGGTTGGGTCTGTAGTGGGGTCCATGTTTGGCAGGCTTGTTACCAGGGGCGCAGGTGAGCTAGAATCTTCTCCGGTACCTGGATGTATGGACCTGCCTCTAGTACCCTGCTCAGCAGGATAGTGCTTGTATAATTGTTTCAGGGTCCACAGTTGGGTCTTTAGTCAATGGGCCTTTTACCAGTATGTGGAGAGATGTGACTCCCATCAGGTCCCTGGGAGGGCTTCTGCCTGGTCACTGGACGAGGCCCTGGGTGAACAGGACTTGCTCTGGATGATGGCTGAGAGGATTTAGGCATGGATGTTTTGTTTCTCCATTTTTCTGACATCATTCCTGTTTTTCATTTTTTGTTGAACATTGCAATCAGAATCACTTGAAAGTCATGGGAAGAGTAAATCGATGAGTATATTTGAATTTGTGCAAACTACTGCAAAGGGTACATACACCAACTGTTTTCCATCTCTGCAGTGAACAGAATTACAGTTGAGGGTTTAAATTACAGAAAATAAAATTTAAAGAATAAAATTTAGAATAAAAAATATACTTTTGCAGTACCCTCTTATGAGTAACCATTTTTAAGCTATTTATAAACTTAAATTGAATTGAAAATATCACAGACCTATTCTTTAAAAACCTTAGCATAATTTCGTTCCTCCTCTGGTTATAAAAATGTCAGTTTTTCAAAGTTTTTCCAGTCAGGTAAAGCTCAGACACATTAAGATTAGTCAATATAAGTTCTTATAGATACTAAACAAACTCGAAGACATGTTACGCAAGATTCATATTCTTCTGGTAATTGGGAAAATGGAAGAAACCTTAAAATGTATATGATTTTGAGTCAGAAAACATTGCTGAGTTTAGTATGGTCTCCGGCACAACGTTTGCAGTCTGATATCTTTCAAATCAGGAGTTTGTTTCTGGTAGGAAATAAATGCTTAGCCCATTACTGCTCTGACATAGACTCTGGGGAAAGAGAGGAATTAGATATCAATCAAGTGTGCCATTGATTTGAAGATGCTGCTGCAGATACTCGGAAGGGGCTTCTGAGCCACATTTACAACCAAGTTTATCTGCATGTGGGCAATTTCTTTTTATCCGAGAGATATTAGCTTAACTACTATAAATTTGTCCAGATGACATAAAGAGATAGAAAAGTGACTGAGGCCTTAGTACCAATTCCTGAGGTTTATTTAGGCTTAATAGGGTTAATGTATATATTATTCTAGACAGAATCTATTTCCTTTTTGATGAAAGTGTGGATTTTTAGCTTTTTTGTTTAGAGTACATCCCCTGTAAGTATCAGCACCATTTACGATGGACCCGGGGCTGCAGTGTTTAGTTTCTGTTGTTCTCTGGTCAGTTACCTGCAGCTGACTGCAGTTCTCTGCCTTTGAGCCCTCCGGATGCCTATACCCTGTCGTAGAGCAGAGTTCCTCAAAGTGTGGTCCCTGGACCAGCAGCAGCAGCACCTGAGAGCTTGCTATAAATGCAGATTCTCAGGAGTCATTCTAGAAATATCAAATGGAACACTCCGAAGGTAGGGCCCAGCAATCCATATTTACCACGCCCCCCAAATCGTTGTCATGCATACTCACATCTGAAAACCACTTTTTCAGAGGAGTTTATGAGGACTCTAAAGTCTTCCGTGGAGTCACAGTGAGAAACTACAGTTTAAGACTATTCCAAAGGAACCTTGCTAAATGCCGACCCCACAGCTCCCCACTTCCTTGAGGAGTCCAGGCAGCATGGAGTGTGTATCTCCAAAGCCATCTCTCCTAGGAGATAGCCCAGGTCTTGAGAAAATCCCCACAGTGGCTGTTAGGATAGAAGTCATGTGATACCTAAATGAAAGATTATTCATTTATTTAATCAACATGCTCTGTTTGAGCATCTACTAAGCCCTGGTGACATGTGTCAATCAAGGATATTGCAGTCAAGGAAAAAGGATGCGAGCACAATAATATCATACGTGGGAAAAGAGATCAAGTCAAAGATGTCAGACTCAAATTCAAAAGAAATTAACTACAGCTCTAGCTGCTGATTTTTGGCAATAAGTAGCCATAAATATTTTCCCAGATACTATAAACATAATCAGTGGTGATATTTGGAAAGATAAATTTTACAACTCTATGTGGAATGGCCCAGAGGTAGAAAGAAACAGAAGGAAGACATACTAAAATAGAATTATAACAGCTGAAAATGAGTAGGCCCCAACCTAGGATGTAAGTAGAATCCAAAGGACTTTTACCAAGTAATGCCTATGACATTATCAGTAATTAAAAAGGATAAATGGAACGTACATCTGACATTTGGAGAATAAAGTAAGATTGTAATGTTATTAAAATTAAAAAGAAATAAAAGGTGAAGAACAGAGCTGAGATGGGAAGCGGGTTATGTTGTCAGCATCCAAATTAAGGGGTCAGGTTACAGGTGAAAGTGGGGTATACTAGGTAGTTCTTGAGAAGGAAAACGGGACTGCACATCTAAATTAGAGAATTATCTACAGAGATGTGATTATTGATGTCATGGGAGGAAAAGAGATTTTAAATTTTCATGTTTATTTATTTTTGAGAGAAAGAGAGACAGAGCGTGAGCGGGGGAGAGAGGCAGAGAGAGAGGGAGACACAGAATCCTCTCTGAGCTGTCAGCACGGAGCCTCACATGGAGCTCGAACTCACCAACCGTGAGAACATGACCTGAGCCAAAGTCAGGTGCTTAACCGACTAATCCACCCAGGTGCTCCAGGAAAGAAAATTTTTAAGGGAAAGTAGGCTGAGAGACAAATGAAGCAGGTCACAGAAAACATCTTGAAGAACAACAGCATTTATGAGTTATAAGAGCGATGTCCTTGGAAGAGGCAGAGAAACAGACAGTGTCGTGTAAGCAATAGCGACATCAAGCTGGAACTTACCCGTATCATTGGACCAGTCGTTTACATCTCTTCTGAGTGCCCTGTTCTTATTGGTGTTCATATTGATATGATTTTCAATTTTTTTGTTTGTCTTTTATTTTTAATTTTTAATTTTATTTAAACCCAAGTTAATTGGGGCACCTGGGTGGCTCAGTCAGTTAAGCATCTGACTCTGGCTCAGGTCATGATCTTGCGGTTCATGAGTTTGAGCCCCACATGGGGCTCTGTGCTGACAGCTCAGAACCTGGAACCTGCTTCAGATTCTTTGTCTCCCTCTCTCTCTGCCCCTCCTCCACTCTCTCTCTCTCTCTCTCAAAAATAAATGAACTTTAAAAATAAATAAACATTAAAAAAATTAAAATTTTATTGAAAAAAATAAATGAATCTGTTTTAGTTAACATATATCATGATAATGATCTCAAGAGTAGAATTTAGTGATTCAGGGGCACCTGAGTGACTGAGTCAGTTAAGTGTCCGACTCTTGGTTTCAGCTCAGGTCATGATCACATGGTTCATGAGTTTGAGCCCCACATCAGGCTCTGCACTGACAGTGTGGAGCCTGCTTGGGATTCCCTCTCTCCCTCTCTCTCTCTCAAAATAAATAATCTTAAAAATTTTTTTTCAAAAAGTAGAATTTAGTGATTCATCACTTACATATAACAGCCAGTGCCCGTCCCAACAAGTGCCCTCCCTAATGCCCATCATCCATTTACCCCATCCCCCCACCCAAAACCCCTCCAGCAACCCTCAGTTTGAGAGAGGGAGCGTGTGCCACACTCAGGCAAGCAGGGGAGGGGGCAGAAGAAGAGAGAAAGGGAGAGAATCTTAGGCAGGCTCCTCAACCAGTGCTGAGCCAAGGCAGAGCTTGATCTCACCATCATGAGATCGTGACCTGAGCCAAAATCAAGAATTGGTCACTTAACCTATTGAGCTACCCAGGTGCCCCTGACTTTCAAGTATTTTTAAGCTTAAAGAAGACAAAGGGCTAGGAATGAGGATCTAGTCATTAGGCTTCCCAGAACTGGGCAAACTTGAACATGTTTTCGTGCCTTGTAGCAAACTGAAAGAGAGCAGATTCCAAGAAAAAAATAGTATATTCATGAAATTGTTCTACCATCCAGAGTCTGGTTTAAGGAATACCCCCTTGAGCCCATGACCCCTGTACTACTCTTAGCAACATGTTTGTCCCCTTGAAATAAACTATTGACTTGTCTATATCTCCTACTACATTGGAAGCTACTGATTAATATTGTAAAGGAAGTCATATATCTCATAGATATGGTTTAGGAATATCTAATGAGTGGACATTGTAATTAAATATTAACTGGTATTGGGGCACCTGGCGCAGTCGGTTGAGCATCCCACTTCAGCTCAGGTCATGATCTCACTGTGGGTTTGAGCCCCACATCGGGCTCTGTGCTGACAGCTCAGAGCCTAGAGCCTGCCTCAGATTCTTTGTCTCCCTCTCTCTCTGCCCCATTCTCACTCTTGTCTCTCAAAAATAAATAAATGTTTAAAATTTTTTTAAAAATATTAATTGGTATTACATACTAACTGTATTATGTGCTATTTTCTATTATTTCTTACTGGACTAAAGTGTTTACATCAACAAAATGGTACCACTGTCAACTGCTGGCATATGTGCATGACGTGCTATAGCAAATATTATTTTTGGTGAAAATTGAATTTTATTTATAATATGTACAGCTATTTCCTGGTTGAAGAATAAAGAAAATACCCGGAATTGAAATATGGCATGTTTGGATGATTGCTATTTTCTAGACTTTTTTTTTTCTAACCTGAAACCTGCTTTAGTTTTTTAAAAAAATCTTCTACATCTAAAGGTTTTCATTCAGGCATCCTATAGTGGAGTCGTTAGTTTCTCATATGCCTGTTTTAACTTCAGATACAGTTAACAGTCTTCTGAGTTTGCCCTAACAAGTTTAAATTATAGAATGACTTCTAGCTGGCTCAGGGCTGTCAGACTGCTGAAACGAACACACCCCTGTGGACCTCTGAAAGTGAGCTAGAGTGTCCCCAAAGTCAAAAAGAATGTCCCAAAGTCACCCAGATCAACAGTCAAGAATGTCCATCTATCTTTGATGTTTTATAGCCCCAAAGTTTTAAATTTTCTGTGCCAAACACAAAGCTCATTTTGTTCTGAAGTTTAGGGATGTTTCAATTCAACTTGATCTGATAATTGAGTAATACACTGACAATCATCAGGCAAGTACAAAAGAGAGCTAAGGATATTGATATTTGGTAAACTCGGCATATTGATAGTATTTAGAATTGCAGTGAATTATGAATCCTGATAATCACGTTCTGAAAAGGCAACTGATGAATGAAAGACTGTCCAGAAGAGAAATGACCTATTTTAATTAGAAACAACCAATGTGAAATTTGGAATGTTTAACGTTAAAAAATTAAGATAAAGATAATGCATGATAGTAGTCATCAAATATTTGAAGAGTTCCCATGTAAAAAAGGGGAAAGCATGAGGAAAAACAGATTTTAGAACTAAGTTTCATTTATATTGTAATTATTTTTTATTCTTATGGTCAAATGATAAAAAAAATATTTGGCAATATTTTACGGGTGAGATAAACAGAGATCAGCAAAACAATATGACTTTCTAAAATAATTCAGTATAATAACATTCTCACTCCTAAAGTCCAAGAACTGGCTCCCAGTAGAAAATTAATCATTCCATGCTTAATTTTATTTTCTCCCCAACAGAAAATCAGTACAGTGCCCACCATCAAAATATCATTCCTCCGTGGTCAAGCCAGGTGCAGTTTTCTTTTTTTCAACGAAGCAAAATGACCAAAGGCAGGATTAGTTGCATGTACAGTTATTTAGAGTAAGAGCATACTATTCAGTTAAGTGCCTTTTATATGCAGTCAAGATGCTCCATACTGTGTGAATCAAAAATGTGGGAAGTTAACATTTCCTTGCTCTTTTTGTTGATTTTTTTTACTACTGTCCTCACAACAACAACAACAACAAAAATAAAAACGTGACCCTTTCTAACCTCCGCATTAGTTCCAGAATATTTGGCATTATTGACTTCTTAATGGAAATGAGTAGGCTTCTGTCTTTGGTCTCTCTGAGGTAGAACATTTAGAGATGTTTTTGAAAAGACTTGAATGTTTTCATGTCCTGTTGTTTTCCGTGGATGGTAGTGACTTCAACTTTACTTTGTAATGTTTTTAACAGACAATAAAGATTATGATGCGTACTTGTCATACACCAAAGTGGATCCTGACCAGTGGAATCAAGAGACTGGAGAAGAAGAACGCTTTGCTCTTGAAATCCTACCTGACATGCTCGAAAAGCATTATGGATATAAGTTGTTTATACCAGATAGAGATTTAATCCCAACTGGAAGTAAGTGAATGTTTCAGTTGAGAGTGTGCAGTCTTGATCTGTTTGTATATCATCATTTCTTAGGCAGAATTTTAACTTTTGGTTCTCGACATCAAAAACTGTGTCTATCAGTGTCTCAAGAAAGAAATGTCATTACGTATTCATATGAAACTTAATTTTTGACACCCCTGAGAAGCCATTTCCATTGTTCTGTAAAGCATCTCATTTTATGAGCCTTGACATTCAAAGACACAAATGGGAGATTTGTAACCAGGAAAAATATTTTCAACATTGAGAAAAGCAAAGCCCGTACTTTTCAGCATGGTCATTGCCTATTTTCATCTTCTCAAGGTGTTACCCAGCAAGCACCAATTCTCATTTTATGTGTGAAAGAGCATCTACCGGGGCTTTCGGGACCAGATGTTTGATCCATTCATTCCGATAAACTCTTTTCTCTTTTATAGCCTACATTGAAGACGTGGCAAGGTGTGTAGATCAAAGCAAGAGGCTGATTATTGTCATGACCCCAAATTACGTAGTCAGAAGGGGCTGGAGCATCTTTGAGCTGGAGACCAGACTTCGAAACATGCTGGTAACTGGAGAAATTAAAGTGATACTCATCGAATGCAGTGAACTACGAGGGATTATGAACTACCAGGAGGTGGAAGCCCTCAAGCACACCATCAAGCTCCTGACGGTTATTAAATGGCATGGACCAAAATGCAACAAGTTGAACTCTAAGTTCTGGAAACGTTTACAATATGAAATGCCTTTTAAGAGGATAGAACCCATTACACACGAGCAGGCTTTAGATGTTAGCGAGCAGGGGCCTTTTGGGGAGCTGCAGACTGTCTCGGCCATTTCCATGGCCGCGGCCACCTCCACAGCTCTAGCCACTGCCCATCCAGATCTCCGTTCCACCTTTCACAACACGTACCATTCACAAATGCGTCAGAAACACTACTACCGAAGCTACGAGTATGACGTACCTCCTACCGGCACCCTGCCTCTTACCTCCATAGGAAATCAGCATACCTATTGTAACATCCCTATGACACTCATCAACGGGCAGCGGCCACAGACAAAATCGAGCAGGGAGCAGAATCCAGACGAGGCCCACACAAACAGTGCCATCCTGCCGCTGTTGCCAAGGGAGACCAGTATATCCAGCGTGATTTGGTGACAGAAAAGCAAGGGACACCCCGTCCCTGGGAGCTTGAGCGGAGTCTGCAGTCCAGTGCCTGGAACTAAATCCTCGACTGCTGCTGTTAAAAACATGCATTACAATCTCTAGAACACGAGGAAAAACAGGGTCTTGTACATATGTTTTTGGCAATTTCTTTGTAGCATCAGTGTCTTCCTGTTTTACCATGTCTCTTACCATTACATTTTTTGACTTTGTTTTATATGTCATTGGAATTTGTAAATTTACATTTTTTTAAAGAAGAGACTTATGTATAGATAGAAAACCCTTTTTTGCTTCATTAGTTTAGTTTTAGAATGGGTTTTATTTTCTTTTCTTGCTTTTCTTTTGCTTTTAACATTTCCTTGGGGTGCTTGGACAAATCTATCCGATGGGACAAGGAGCACCGGATCCTCTCTTGGGTTCTGCCTAGGATCAGCAGGGCCACGTGGGCCTTCGGAGAGCAGTGCGACGAGTGCCAGCATTGCCATTTGGGGAAAAAAAAGAAGAGAAGAACACTTGTTCACGGGAGGGCCCCGCCAATCAGAGCCCTGAATCTCTTCCTTGTCCCACCTCATTCCCACCTCTACCCTTCTAATGGCGGCATGATGTGTAAACTCTGAGGAGGGGTGGGGGTGGGTCTGACTGTCTTAACATTTAATTCACTGCTCGTCAGAATACACTCCAGACCCAGAAGTGTGCTAGTCACTTGACGGTGACCACTACACAGTGCTAAGAAGAGAAGATCAAGGGCATGAAAATGGGGGAGAGAGTGTTGTTTCTGTTTTTAAATGAGTTGATGTACCCTTATATAAATATATATATATATATAAAACACACACACACACAACAAAAGAAACAAAAAACAAAAAAACAAAAAAACAAAAAAACAAAAAACAAAAAAAACACAAAAAAATCAATCCCTATATTTGATCACTTCCTGGAAAGGCATGAATGTGTTTGTGGCTGTTTTTGTTTAATATTCTACTTCCTCTTTTCCCTCTATAATTTTTCTGCAAATGAGATTATGTGCAAATGCCAGGCAAGTTAACTCAAAAGGGTGAATCAACACCAGTCGAAATGATATTTACATTGAAGGCTTCCAAACCAAAGGGAAGGACAGGATGTGTCATCAAATATGTTTTGTCACCTTGTATTATACAAAATGTTATTTTCTAAAGAGTCAGAACAAATCTGTGAAACTTACTATGGGGTCCCCTTGTATTTAAATGTTAATTCACTGTATTTAATTTTTAATGCTACATTCAGAATCAAGTGTTCAGTTTCAGTTTGTGAACATAAGCAACACTTATTAATATCGAAGTGTTTATATAAGAACTCAGGAGGTCAAGCATATGAGTACCAACAGAAATCGATATTTTCAAAATAAACATTATTTACACAAAATAGTTTTTAAATTAGATGAGCAAGTGTTTAAAATAATTTTACTGTATAAATAATTAGTTTTATTTTAACTGTGTAATTCTATCTTTCAGAAACAGAAAGCCGATGCTCCCAGGAAATTCATCCCTTACCATTTAGCTTTATGTTTGAAATCAGTGGCATAAGCAGCTAATACATATTCATGGTGAAGATAATGCAAAATCAATCATCAAGGAACTTTCAGAGGGTGGAATTGTTAAAGGGAAATATTACCTACGTAGCTTTTAGTTAAAAAAATCGATGTGACGAAAACACGGATATAGAACTTCTACGTTACTTTAGTGACTCCTTGTAGAAACCTCCATTCCAGTCATCGTCTGTGGGCTTGTGTAGTGACTATTGTATGTTCGGTTTATTCCTACCACCGTATAACGAGAAAACAATTCTACAGTTTGGGTCGCAATACTAAAGGTGTGAGTTGGCCACAAAAAAAAAAAAAAAAAAAAAAAAGAAACGAAAAAGAAAAAGTGTAAACTTCAGAAGAGTTCATTTGGGAGGGTAAGATCGAATTAAAAATGTATGAAATGAGCCTAAGAATTTTGCAACAAGGCAGAGGTCTCAGTATGTGTGTGACAAGGTAAAGGAGCCTTGGGATGTGCAGTGCTTTTTATTTGCTTAAACATGTTTATTTCCCTGACAAGTCACCCGGGGTCCTTCTCTACAATCTGTTCTTTATTCCCATGCTCCCCTTGGACCTGTGTCACATTTTCACAAACCAGAACTGAAGCTGCAAGGACACATAAACTTTGTCAGCTTTGCACACTGGGTTATTTTCAGAATTCAAGAAGGCCATTGTTTACTTTGTACTATGGACACCTGTCAGGGGCTGGTGCCAGTGAACCTCACTGGACTGCATTCCAGACTCCCCCAATGCTCAGAAAACTGCAAACATGGCAGTGGCCTGGTTTATTTCTTTGTTTTTTTATTTTTCTTAAGTGCACGATGGAAGTGTGTAGAGGAAGTAATCAGACCACAGTCATATTTTAGGCATCCATAGGTGTTAATTTAGCTGCATTGGGAGTACATTTTTTGTTCTATTTTTAGTGTAGATTTAAGCACTTTGAATAGCATGATTCAGGGATTGATGGGTAATATTTGATATTCTCACAACTTAAGAAACGTTTTTTTTTCCTCTAATGCTTTGTCATATTTTTTAAAAAGAAAATAAATGGAGAAGAAGCTATCTATGGCTTTAGAAACATTCCTCCCAAGTATTCCTCTATCAGCTCCGTGTGAGAACAACTGAAGGATACTGTCATGTGTTCACGTGCTCTATGTTTAATAAAAGTTATGTTAGAACTCACAATAAAAAGAGAACAAGTGTATTTTCCCTAGTGCTTAGGTTTCATCCTTCTCTTTTTTCGGTGGGGACCGTGGCGGATAAGAACATCCTACTTGTAAAAACACAGTTGAAGGTGTGACTATGTTAGCCAGGCTGAGGGAGAGAATGGGCTCCTGGACTTGGACACGCGAGATGTTTGGTATTGCCTGTTTTTTATCATCGCTGCTCGGGCTCCGAGTGACACATTATGGATTCAAAGTCCATCTGGTTCTTTAATGTAACCTCTACTTGCTGCCTATGAGCGTCCTACCCTGTACACTGGTGCTCAAATCTTCAATTATTTAATTTGTAATTCATTCCTTAGGTTTCCTATGAGCAGAGAAGAAATTTGTATCTCATGCAGCCAGCTCATTTAAGTTTAGATCAATTCTGTGAAGTAAATCTAAGACACGATGAGTTAAGAGACCCGAACCTACTATATCTCTGTAGCTAAACACCTGATTGTTTAAAGAGTCAACCATTTTCTGTTTATTACTTTCTTCATAATCTATATATTTGAACCCTATCGACTTAATCTTAAACATCTAGGCACTGGCTTCTTCCTGACGTCATTACTATTTAGCATTTTATAACAAAAACCAATATTAACTCAGAGCCAATCCCTAAACTCTAAGAGAGTTTTGTTTATCCTGGAATAGTTATTAACTTTGACAGTACCATTTATGTAAATTAAGCTCACCATCTCTAGGAAAACATGAATTCATACATTTGTAAATTATGCTCTGATTCTGGAATGATACCCTGGTTCTCCTTTTTCCAAGAAGTATTGATTTTTATCTTGGGATTCATTCCTTTTTTTTTCCTCTCTTTACTTGAAGTTTGTCATTAGTCTCAGAAGAAAGCTTAGCGAGATCCAAAGGAGACCGTCAGTGTGGCGCAAGTGAAGTGACTGAATGGAACAAGAGAACGCGCAGGAAGAGGAAAACCCCTTACTGTCTCTGATCTGAATGTGCTCGGTCATCATTCCCATCCTTGTCATAGTTGATAAAGAGAGGTGAAATATTATTAAAGGGGTTAGAAATCCCACCTACGGGCACCAGTTCCCTATCACTGAACACATTTGTTAACAGCATATAAAGTATTACAAAGACATGATGAAGCAACTGACTTTCCTAAAAGGAGAAGCTTGTCCGTGGAAGCAGAGCTATTCCTCGCTTTATCCTGAACACTTCCCACTTCACTATTCTGAGCAAAGGAAGTAAACAGTCAAATCTTGATTATCCTTAACAATAGAACTTAAACTTAGGTTCAAGGACACTTTCAGTCGATAAAAAGGATTAAAGGAAATAATGAAGGCCTTGAAATTCCAGACAAAATTGTGAATGCGTACAAAACTGTGTTTTCCTGGATGTGAGTCTCAAAGACCTCCATCATCTGAAAAGCTGTTGATGTTTGGATTTAGGGCATATTTTCAGAAACTGGCATCCGCATAAAGCACCTATCTTGCCAGCATTGCTATGCCTACTATTCCTTACCTTCATTCATGAAAATTCAGGGAATGATTCCCGTTCCTTTAACAAACAGAGGCAGTTCCTCTTCCAACATGACCAGACTCTGTGGGAGACTTGGTCTATCCTGAGGAATAAATTGGTAGGAGGGCAAGTAATTCGTGCCCAGAGAAATGAGAACTGACTCGATTACTCTGATAGTTTACCCATTTCTTAATTTACTCAAAAGATAGATTTGGAGGAATGTGAAACATGACTTGGCACGATGCCTTACTCCATGAAACTTCTTTACGATTTAAGTTTAATCATGTTTCCCACAACAAAACAAAGAAGAAATACTCTGGTACAGGAGTGAAAGAAACAACCATTTGACATGTTTTTCCAAAGAGGCATCGTTTCCTTGTGCCAAGAGTTAGAATTGGTTGCACCCTTGATTTTCAGCAATTGTGCTTTGGCCAGTTTCAGGATTTAGGACAGGACTTTAGATATGGAGCAATATGAAGAATTTAAGAAATGAACCGAAGCGAGGTGGTGATTTAGTTGCACTGTTTACTCATGACTGGCAGCAAGGTCAAAGTTTGTGCTATGTTAATAGTTATGAGACTGTCACAAGGAGCTGGAAGACCTGAGTTTGAGCAGAGAAGGATGATGATGATGATGATGGCGATGAGTTCCTCTCAGTCCTAATCTCATGTGTCTTTTCATCATCAGACTTCAGTCACAGGCATTAGAAAATGGCCTAAGAAGAAGGAACTCAGTTCTCATCTCCCACCGACTATCATTTCTTTCTTCCAGTCTCACAACACAAAACAGACAAGTAAGATATATGAAAAGAACATTCTCCCCCTGCCCTTTAGTAAATGTCCCTCTGAGTAGTCTCTGAGTCCAGTGACAAACTCCCCTTTCTGAACTCTTCATTAAATGTAGTAAAGTAAGGCACTGTTGTTTTCCTACCATTTGCTGCCTTCATTGATGCACCCCCCAGGGTCCACAAGCCTAAAAGTATTCTCTTTCTTAACAATCAAAGGCAATCGCTCTAAATCATTACACTGTGTTCCCTCCACTACTAACTGAATAGAAACCGAAGAACTGCACATGAACTTGAGACTATTACGTGTAATATTGATGTTGTGTAAATTTCAATCTTCCTAGTCCAGATAACCTTAAGTTTCAAAGGGCATGCTGGTCATTAAAAAAAAGATTTAATGTAAAATGACATATTACATAGTGCATGAACATGTGGCAAAGTAATTTGGATCTATCCTTACTAGTCAATGAGAGACTAAATTTGGGGAGATCAGATGTGAGTGTTTTAGGTTCATTCTCACCTGGGATGAAGACATCTTTATGTTAGGATACATGGACAGTTGTCCAAATTCCTTGCAGCATATGCTCCTGGTAACTAGAATTTTTAGTGTGTTCTTTCCGCCAAAGTAGTGGAGATATGTTCATATAACCTGCTATTGACTTGTAAAAACTTTTACATTTTCAGAGTTTGAGTGAACCCAAGTAGGAAAGTGAATTTAGTCATTTTCCTCTGCTGGTGTTCAAGTCAAATTTTAAACTCAGACACTCTCAGATATGTTCAACAGTCAGTAAAAAGTGCATTTTACATAGTGTTTCCCTTTAGTTTTGCCTACCCTCCTTGATTTTGTACAATCTAGAATGTATGTAACTCACGCGTAGGTGATGGAGGCGCTCTTTTTTTTTTCTTAGAATACTTACAATTATATATTTGGTTTTGCTTTGACTAGCAATAGGAAAATAGACAAATACAAGTGTAAAAATGAGAAATTTTAAACTTGAATTATAATTTGTGTTTTATAGTCGTTTCATAAGTCTGTTGCTCTCTATGAGTATGCTCTCTATATATCCTGTAAAAATAAATTTATATGTTACATAGAAATTCAAGAAATTAAATTATTTATTAAGCTACAAATGTTTCTTCTGGTTTCTACCTGATTATAGATGAAAATAAATTAAATAATGTGTTGTTGGAACATATGTAAGTACCTTCGTTAATTTGATAACTCTTGTTAAACTTTTCTTTCCCTCTCTGTTTATGTCTCTATAAGCTTATAATTCTTAGACTTAATTCCTCTTAAGATTATGAAGAAAGGACTTACGAAATGGCCAATTGGCTGAACAAAAAGAAAACCTTGTTAAAAAATCAAGTTCCCTTACGATCCCTCTTCTGTTCTTCACTCCTAGATTATGGAGAGGTTTGAATCACAAACTTGATCACTTAAAAGTCATTAGCACATTAATGATTGTTTCAAGGTTAAATTCTACCTTTTTTCTTCATCTATTTCGTAACATCCTTGGAGAAACAGAAATGAAAGGAATTATAACACGTGAGTCCTCTTTGCTGTTTCTCCTCCTTGCTTCTTGCTCCCCAGGTATTTTATTCCTTGCTTTTTAAGGTACTACTCACATAACAACCTTAAAATAAAGTCCCCTCAGGTAATACTTTAAAGTGACCAAGATCTTTAATCACCTTATTTTTCTACTCTGTCTGCACCTACTTCTACTGCACAGTCATTCCTAAAGAGAAATGTTTTTTGGCCTTACGTTTCATTTTATGTTAAAGATAAGTAAACTTATTATTTATTTATTTGGGGGGAGGGGGATGGTGGTAAACCTTTACATCACAAGCGTAATAAGTGAACAACCATAAACCTCTTAGAATCAGTGAGATGTTTTGACAGAATTCCTGTCTTAGGACAGCCTTTTAAGAAACACTTATCAAAGATGACACCAAGATAAATCATTATGAAAATGGAAAGTAATATTTGTAAAAAAAAAAAAAAAAGAACCCGTAAGGTTATTTCAGGTTGGATTTCAAAGTAATTAATATATTTAAAATTTCATAAAGTCATTTCTACCTCAGTAGGGTTTTTCGAATGTGAAAAAATAACTTCTACTGAAAAAGTGAAATGTTATATGGATCATGATTCAGTGTGTAATTCCCATACTGTATTTCAAATTATGAACCCTAGGACCTGACCCATTATTAAAAATATCGGGAGAGAAAAATCTGTAGTTGAAGAATACTTGGGACTATGTGCACCTTACAGACACACATTTAAATTCTCAGGAATTTTCAATTACATTCATACTATTGACAGGTGGTTTAAAGACGGCTACAGAACATCTTAACTGATTTCTAGAAGATTCCTAATTGATATCAGATCTACGTTTATGGGAAAAATAGAAACAGAGACTGGAGCAAATATTCAGAGAATTAAAATGGTCATGACCCAATCACTTACTGCTGTGGGATTTTTAGCATTTATGTATGACCTGTAAGAGTAATTCAAAGTCCTTGATCTATCAGTGTTTCATGCCCAGTGATACTGATGTGTGTGGGGAGGGCAGGGTGAAGTTCTGAAGAATGGAAAACAACCAAATACGACCAAGAGTTTAGCCAATGTCTGCTTAAATTAGGAATTTTTATCTCAGTGAGATGTCGGTTGGCTTTAGATGGTACACAGAGAGAGGTTATTATTGGAATAGTTATGTATTTGATTGAATACATGCTAGGATTAAAAAAAACTACATAATACATCAAGCTTGGCTTTATGGGTACTGTTTCTAGTTCTGTTTATATGCCAGAATGATATATAATTACATGATTCAGATAAAAAAAAAAACAGGTGTCTAGGAAAGATGATAAATGGCAAAAGTCATCAAGATGCTTCATGAATGACTGGATTAAGGAAAAACTGTTAGGATAGTCAAATTTCTAACTTCTGGAGAAAAAAAAACTAATAAAAGGTGAAAGATTCCCCCAAACAGTAGAAGAATATGCCAAAAGCCTACAAAAATGACTGTCAGAATTTTTAAGATTAGAAGACTCAATAGCTGGTTTAATTAAGCAAGGAAATATCTTAGTACTCTAATTGTCCTTGGCAATGAAGAGTTGTTGACACAATTATGAACTTGAAAGAAAAACTTATATCTGAAAGAAAATCCTTTCTTAAGGGTCTCAGCATGCTTTTCCTAAGTAAAAGGAAATCGATATGAATAGGAAATCGATATGAATAGAAATTGTGATTTTGGTACACTTGATACTGCGACATAAAGGCTTGGCGAAGGGTGAAATCGCTCGTCCAGAGCATCCTTCTAATGGGCCTGCTGTCATACTTCTCAGACTTGGGTGCAATTACAATCACCTGGGAAGATTTAAAGAGTCCCAGAGATTCAAATTAAACCAGTCTGGGTTTTGTCCCCCTTGTTAGTTGCTAGGGTTTTTTGGTTTTGTTATCTTTTGTTTTGTTTTTAATAAACTCTCTAGGTGATTCTATAAAAACACCACAGTTGAAAACTATAGGAACCAAACTGGCGGGTCTCAAATTTTAGGCTTCGGAAGAATTGCCTGGAAGGCTTGTTAAAAATGGAAATTCCACTTTTAACTCTGATAGTACTGGAGTGAGGCCCAGAATCTATTTATTTAACAAGCTTCCCCGGTGATTGTAATGTGAAGGCCTACAGACAACTCTGAGAAACAAAGGTGTAGGATTTGTTGTTTCTGTCATTACAGTTGCTGTCACTCTTTGGAATACAAGATTAAAGTTTGCAGCAACTAAATATTACCATAAACTGGGTCTTCCTTTTTTAACAATTTCTCCCAATTTGTCCACCAGCACTCACAATGAAGATGTTCTGAGAAAAAAATGAACGATATGTAGACAAGTATACTTCATTTGAGAATATCTCAAAAAGAAGGTGGAAAAAGAACTAGTAAAAACATGGAGTCCAACTTTTTCATGAAATACATGACTTCAAAAAATGCCCCAGCATAGAAGAAAAATAAATGAATTAATAGTTAAGTGTTAATTAAGAACACATTCTTCTTAGAGAACATAGGTCTGCTGTCAATTGTGTTTCTATTAAGGAAGAAAAAAAGCAAAATTCGGGCTACCGAAGATATTGATTGTGAAAATCAAGACATCGATATCAAATTTGTTAAATTAGTTAGACTTAGTGAACACTTAGTTTCCCTCATGTTAATGAGTTCATAGAAAGATGAACTCTAATGAAGACTTTTCCAATCATCCTTTAGCATAAGAATCACTCATACATTTTGTTGAAAGCATAGATTACTGGCTCACCCTCCAAAACAATTGAACACTGGGAAATTTTTACAATCACGTTATTTGGTGACCCCTATTCTGGTGAATGATGTAAAGTCTAAGAGTATATTCATGCAATGCCCATAAATTTAGTTAATGCTTTGTGAGATGATAAGTTAAACGCACCATCTTGCATTATTTCCTCAAAATGACAACCTACATGATCACGAACCAGCTGGTCCTTAATTTCACACCTTAACCATTTATAGTGGCAATATTTTTTCAGCCACATATATTTATCTCACTGGACTAATATTGACCATTATGTCCTTTGTTATACAAGGAATGATGACCAGTGATGGAGTTTGTAGCTTCTGCTTCTTAAGAAGAACGTTCTATTTGATGTCTGACTCTCCTGAACTAATTATGTCACTGATCCTAAGTGCATATTTCAAGGACATGGCTCCTGTTAGTTAGAAAATATTCTTATACGTTACTCGTGGAGTAGCCACATCATAGAGTTTCTAGGGAATTCATTCAACTTTTTCCACCCATATCCTAGTGACTTCCACAGCCACTATAAGACCTCTTACAATTTATGGTTTTATAAAACTAGAAGTTCCAAAAAATAATATTCAGTAGTAGTAGAATCCAGTGAGCACAACATAGCCTTTTTGAATTTCTACACTAAACCGAAAGAGACAATATACCAAGTGAGTTTGGTTTATTTTCAGAACGCAATCTGGACAACAGCTCAAAACAGTCAACTTTGGCAACATGAAGCTTTTAGTGAGCTAAATTAACATACGTGTGTGCCTGAATGTATAATGTCTGTGCACTCTAATTAAAAACACACACTTGTAATACGTTTAAATAAATTTAATCAATACATGCACTACATTAAATAAACAGCTATATCAGTTCCCAAGATAATGCCCTCCATCCAGAAATTACTCAGTGATTGTTTTTGCACAGGCTAAAAATAAATACCCTGGTTTCTTTTCAACTAACTTTTCTTTAAGGACTTGTATTTTATCTTAAAGGAGAGAGTCAGCTCATTCTTGCTTTTCGCAGAAAAATTCTGTGATTGTTTCCATTTTCTACTTTTCCATTACATGGTAGCCCTGAATTACTTATTTATAAAAAATGGGAAGGTATTGCACTCAGCAACTATCATAAGAAAAGCCTGTGAAAGCGTCAAAGTCATTACCATGGATTTCCTATCTTTTAGACGATTTTATTTTTCCAGGGCTGTGAAATAACTTATTTTTTTCAGATTACATTTAAATTACATCCTTAGCAAATAACATGTCCTCAGCAAAGCCTAACTTTAGAAATACGGTTACCGCTAAATTTTTTTTCCATTTTTTTCTCTTACCCTACAGAATCCATGCCATCACTGAAGTGAGATAGAAACACAACAGAATTAAGTACATTTACTGACAAACTTTTGAGTACTACACCTTAAGTATTTTACATTACGGGGTGAACTTGTATTCACAATCATCTTCAAAATGAGCCTCTGAATAACTTGCTGGGTATTTTCATGAGAAAACTGGACATGTGATAAGATGTTATAGGAGAGGGTAGCAGAGATTCCTGCTGGTGGAGCATTAGAGAAGTATATGTTTATGTTGATATCTCTAAAGATATCAAACCTACGGCTTCTAGGTAGGGTCCCATAACCAACTGTAGCAAGTATAACATACTTAGCATTTTGTACTTTCATTTTAAGAGGGAAGGAGTCACTCAGTCAATATGAATGCTGCATATGTTAGCAATAGAGATAGTGATTTTGTAATTCTGATTGCACTTGCCTTAAATTTTTTCCAAAAAGAAATTATATATATAAACAAATACAGATGAGGATGGTTAAAGAACATTGTTTAAAAATAGGCAAGTTCTGCACTGATTATACTTTTTTACATAATTTAATGCATAATGGCAAAGTAAATTTGCCAGATCTATGTAATGAGTATATGAGCACATGCTAACAGCAGTTTGTATAAGCACAAAGTGTTCTGTGTTTAGATTAAAAATTAACAATGATAACTTTTGGTGTGACTGCTTTAAATTTCAAAAAGTTGGATGTTTAAAGATAAATTTATTAATTGCATAAGAATATTTTTGTATAATACTGGGAAAGGTTTAAAAATGGACTTGCTTTATGGAGTGCAATTTTCAGAGAAAATAAACAGGGTATGTGTCCGGTTTGTAAATGTTTTCTTTCCAGATTACTCTTTCACTGGTTAAATGCAAGGATATGATGACTTGAATATTTTTTGTGTGTGTGAACTGAATAATACCAACAACAATAACAAAAATAAAGCAATGTGAATAAGTTGCGTATGCAAACTTCTTTTAATCAATGCCAGTAGATCCTGAAAACGATAGCGAACATCCGTTTCTGTGAGTATAATATTAGAAATATGTATAATTGTGTTTTGCTATTCAATGTACGAACATATATCCCTTATAAGAAAAATATTAAAAACGTTGTTTTTAGGAGAATTTTTATTCTTCATGCTCCAGTCTAACATTATATTTATTTTCTAAAATTAAGAATAAGACAAGTTAATAGCACCCCTTATTAAATATTTATGACATTAGAGCTAAAACATGACGAAAGTTCTTCAATTTGTCAAAAGTTCTATTTGTGCCTGACTATTAATGAATGTATGCCTTGGGCTAAAAATGTTAGAAGATTTATGAGAAAGAACATGGTTACAAAAACAGTGTGCTGGTTAATATTTAAATATATGATAATATATATCTTCTTATAACGTACGTGTTAGATACCCTGCTTTGAAATCAACAAATAGGATTATGAGTTGGTTTGGGGACCAAGGAGTATCTATCAGGCTAAAAATGTCTCTTAAGGATTAAAAAGAGAGGCTACATCATTTAAGAAGATAATAGACCCTGATAAGATGTGTGAATTTTCATATATGCTTTTCTAAGTATTATCCAATCAGTGGTTTGAAAGAGGTTCTATAAACTTCTTCTCAGACATAAATGCAGAAACTGAAAATGAGCCATCTTTACTGGTAACAAGACCACCAGAGAAAGAACCACATTTTTTTGGACACAAGGTATCATACCAGCAGGTGCTATGGGGTACGGAAAAACTGTTGGACTAATACAGAATATTGTTTAAGTTTGTAAAGTACTTCTTCCAAGAGGCCAACAGCATTAAAATGAAAATCTAATTTCTGGTTTATCACGGATGTTCTTATACCCATGGTAAGTATAGCTCCTTCATAATGATGCACACTCTATATTGTGAGGATTTGTGTAAAAGCTTGTAGTTATCACTCTATTAGGTCACCCCAGGGGAAATGCTCATATCAAGAGTGAGTGGATGCAACTGCTCAAAAGAGTATCAGAGACATTTATTTGGAAAAGGAAAGGAGCATTCAGATCAATCAAAATAACCGTGAAGAAATTTATCTGTATTTGCCCCTTAATGTCTTACTGCTCCCTCTGTTGTTGTATATGACATCGCTGAATCAAATATATTCACACGTGTGAAGTTTTTCTTATGATTCACTTAAGAATTTGGCTAAATTAACGATATAGAGTCCTCCTCTTTGTTCTATTTACTCTCTGTCAAAAAAAAAAAAAAAAGGAAGAAACAAATTAACCTTGACTCTTCTACTGCCACCACCAGGTCTTAAGTGTTGTGTTTTGTTTTTTTTTTTTTCCTTTCCCTAATGTTCTGAGCAGCCCTGTTCCAATGCTGGTAGGTTGTCACACAGACACAGTTCTAGGCCTGTATTGTGGTTATAGAATTGAACCTTACAGTGAGAGCATCAACATATTCAGGGAAGCAGCTCAGGGAAGGACTATGGGATAGCACTTGGGTGGGCCTCCATGGTACAGAGTCCAAAAGTACACCCTTGACTCGTCTGAGCCTAACTCTACTAAAATACCTAGGAATGATCATTCTCTCTTATATAGACTCATGCTAATCAGGCATTTAAGACACTGTCGTAGAAACAAATGACAATTGTTAATAGTGGACAAGAAGACCAGAATGTTTTTGTCACATAGTAGAAAAGCCAAATCATAATTAGAAGTTTGTTTGCAAAATGTAGCACCATAAAGAAGAAGAAAGAGTAAGAAAGTGAGTAGAAAGAACTTAATGCCAGCATCATGATGCATTTATCTGCACCACTGAGATACAGCTGCTATTCAAAGTCTCTGTTCTGGGTGGTTTTTTCCTTACACAAAACCAGAAAGACAGAGACAAATTCTGGTTACTGATGTTTCCTTTTCCCAGACTCCCAGATGACCCTGGCTCTCCTATTAAATAGTGTAGCTTTGAGTCTGGCAGCATAGCCGTGCCTTGTTCTTGCTGCCTGGAATATGGGAGTTAACTTCTCAGCCATCAGTTTGTAAACACCTGCGTTGGGCAGCTTACCTTCTTAAGCTTTGCCGACTTCCAGCCTCAGAAGGTAACCTTAATTTTCATTTTTGAGCAACACTTTACTTTTGTTAAATAAGTTCATTACACCGTTAACACCTATCGTTAACACCGTTCTGAGCTAACGATGTTTTTGTGATTGAATTAAACATGATAGTCCTCATTTACTTCTTAAAACGTGTAGGGAAAAAGCACCAGAGAAATGTTCCTACGGCTTGTTTTGAGATTCTGGCAGACGAGAGCAGATGCTTACTACTCAACTCATCTCTGCCCGTCGTTTCTAGACCCTCTTTAAGATTGTGTACTTGACAGAGTTGTTTATCTGCTAACTGGACCACCCGGAAGCCCTGGAGGAACAACAGGTTAGGGTGAAGAGCAGATAAGTAACTTACTTTAAGTGTAGAAAACTTGAGCATGTTACATGAGCTCTTTTACCCCTAAATTCCACATCCGGAAAAAAAAAGTAAACAATAATACCTTCCCCAAATGTAAGCTATAAGAGTGTCTTCCTTCCTTACTTCATTCTTTTATTGATGCCAGGCATTGTTCTGGTTGCTGGGGACAGACTGGGAGAATCAGGCAGACAATATTTGTGACCTGGGTTTTACTCTTTGGTAAGAAGTGATACAAAAGGCAAGTCCCCGATTCAATGAGGAAATTTCAAACAGGTATACACGCAATGACAACGTAAACTAGAGCAATGTGACAGCAAGTATCTAGCTGGGGAGGTTAATTTTCATAGAGTGGCTATGGAAGGCAACTTGAAAGAGAGAAATTATAGCTGAACCTAGAATCAAGAGAAGGGGACAACCAGGAAAAGGTCTAGCATTAACTGCTTTTCAGTCCAAAGGACAGGCTAATACAAAGACGTGAGGCAGGAATGAGCTTGGTGTGTTTGCATAAGAAAAAGCGAAGACCCATGGCTGGGTCACTGTGGATATAGGTTAGAAGTCGTAAATAGAAGGCATAGTACACAGGAGGTGATAAATAAAGGGTCGCTAGTGTTATTAAAAGCAGTTTGGGGATTAGACTTAAAAATTCTGTTTGTCTCAACAATAAATGAAAATATTTGTAGCTACTTTTCATTCTCTTTCTGTGTTGTCCAAAACATGTTTGAGTTGTACTTTATCTCTGAAATCCAAGAAAGACTTTAAGGTTGCATTTAAGAGCATTTATCCTCAAAGCTCTAAGAATTTCACCAAGTCAGCCGCACGAAAATCCAAACCCAACCCAAAACAACATACATTCAGCCATGATAAGCTATATCAGAACGGTGGGCTAATTAGTGCTATATGATTCTTGGGCGGAGGGTAGCAGAAGGCCAAAGACGGATGTATAATGCCTACAAACTAGGGCAAAAGCCAAAGCAGTAGTCTCTTACATTTCACCTCCCCATAAAGTGCAAGAACAGAGTTGAGGAGAGATATGGGCAAAGAGGCCTGGGAGAGGTGCACTGATTTGGTTGTCTAGTGCTGTATAACAAACCACCCTAAACACCAGTGATTTAAAATAATACTCATTTTATTACCTCTCATATGAATTGACTGGGATCAGCTGGGCAGCTCTTTTGCTGGTCTCCTTTAGGATCTCTCATGCAGTTGTGGTTGTTTTACAGATGGGAATAGAGTCATACAGAGGGTGAAGTAGAAGGCTAGGATGGTTGAACCTCCCTCCCCCTCTCCTTATGTAGTTCAGGGCTTCTGTGCTTCATTTGGCTTCTCTGCAAAGTCTTTCATATGGACTCTCCACCTAGGTACTAGACTTCTCACATGGCACCTCAGGTTTCCTGAAAGCACAAACGCGAAGGCAACCAGGAATTAAGGGTCAGCATGACTTCCACCACATTCTGTTGGTTAAAGTGAGTCAAGTCAGATACACTGTGATTGATTGTGGCAGGGGAACCACACAAAGGCATGAATTCCAGAAGGCCTGGTTCTTGGAGGCCATCTTTGGAGAATGACTACCAGAGAATCAATGAGAACGATAGATTGCATGTGGCTGAAGCCTCTGTTTAGAGTCCAGCACATGGTCCCACCTCATGAAACCACCACACAGTTGGCCTTTGAAAGACAGGAAGTCCGCAGCTGCCTTCGGTATCTAACCAAAACTGTCTAATCTTGAATGCTCATTACTACCACCAAATTTAAACAAAATGCAGCATAGAAGCAGAAAATCCTCTCTTCCTTCTCCCCCTTCCTGTAAGAGTTCTTTCTTCGTCAAAACTCACTTACTTGGCTTAGAGGAGCAAAGGAACAGCTAAGGGGAGGCTTTATATCGAGGATTAGGCCACTAGTAATGAATAGATGCCAAACCTCCATCAGCAAAGTCCTCAGGGATCACTTCCTAGATAAATAAAGATCCTGAAACACGTAGAGTTCATTTGTTCCCTACATGAAGTCCCCAGAAGTAGGAACAAACCGCAGACTAGTTCTCTAGCCAAGAAGCCATACCAACACTTTGAACGAGAATGGAAAAGTTGAAGCGCTGTTAAGTTCTCATTAGCATTTCTTTGATCAAATGTATATTTTCCTTCTTTTCACAACTTTTTTTCAAATGCAAATATATGCTTAAACATTAGCCACTGAGCTGCAACTGGGAGAGCATGCACAGAATGTTTAAATATGCAAATCAGCACCTCAGAGAGGAAAAGATGAACCTTCCCTACTTGGCTCTTTTGTACACAAGCAGCAAGCAGCAGAAAGTACAATTAAACAGAGTCTCTCTGAACTCCTCCATCAAGAAGTATGTGTTATCAACTGAACTATGAGCACCTGGCTGCCCGAAGTCTTAGCAAAATGCCAGGTGTACCCCAGAGAGATTCCAAATGGAATACAATTGCAGTTAAATTGAGACACCATTAAGGAAAGTGGCCCAAATCTGTGTTCATACAGGTCAAATACAAAGTTTTGATTGAAATTGGGCTCAGTCATTTCATTCTGGGGATGATTTTCAAAGTAAATATGGATTATGAATATAAAAGAATGAAGGTAGAGGTTTGTGGAAATAATCAACTGGTATTTTATCAGAGGAAATTGCCCAATTCAAGAAAGACTGAAATTCACTTAAATTTTGAAATATTTTTTAAAAAATGAACAAATGCAAATTAATCTATAGATATTAATTAAGTAATGCACCAAGTGTTAGGTCATGAGATTAGGAAATGGGTATGCTATTTACTGTGGGTTGAAGAGTTAGTTAGGACAAGGATTCCTTTAGATCGAAAAGATGGTCTCCATTCTCATTTACTTGGAACCTTTCTTTCTCTTCATTATAAAGTCTGTTTAATAATCCACAGTCTACCAAGGAGCCTGGGCGGCTCAGTTCGTTAAGCATCTGACTTCGGCTCAGGTCGTGATCTCATGGTTTGTGGGTTCAAGCCCCGAGTTAGGCTCTGTGCTGACAGCTTGGAGCCTGGAGCCTGCTTCAGATTCGGTGTTTCCCTCCCCGCCCTGCTCATGCTCTGTCTTTCTCTCAAAAGTAAATAAATACTAAAAAAATAATCTACAGTCTAGTGAATATTCCACTGAGAGCCTGATCCAGGGATTCCCTAACACTACACTAGTGGAAATACACATTTTAAGTTGGTATCCTCACACACAGAACCACTTTCTTTTTTTCTAATTCCATTCTACCTCCTCCTAGTTATAATTTTGTCTCCTTCCTCTTTCTTTTTAAATGAAAACTGGCATGATGTAAAGAAAACAATATGAGCTTTATAATCATGGAAACATAATTTTTGAGCCTAGTTCCTCAACTTTTTTATGGTCTTTTGTCAAGTAAGTTTTAATCCATTTGAGGCTCAGTTTCTTCATCTGTAAAAACAGATAATATTTACCCTGTAGTGTTTTGTGAATATTAAATTTATATATATTTATCTAGGTGGGTTTTAAAATGCTAGGTGCTGCAACAATTTAAAAATATCCAGTGGCCTGGGGAACCTGAGTATCTCAGTTGGTTAAGCATCTGACTTTGGCTCAGGTCATGATCTCATGGTTTCTGAGTTTGAGGCCCACATTGGGCTCTTTGCAGACAGCCCAAGCCTGCTTAGGATTCTCTCTCTCCTCCCCCCTCTCTCTGCCCCTCCCATACTCTCTCTCTCTCTCAAAATAAATAAATAAACTTAAAAAAATCTAGTGGCCTAACTCGCTACAATTTTATTTTATTTTATTCTTATTTTGTTTTAATTTTAGAGAGAGAAGGCAAGCAGCAGAGAGGGGCAGAGGGAGAGAATTTTAAGCAGGCTCCAGGCTCAACACAGAGCCCAACACGGGGCTCCATCTCGCAGCAGTGGGATCCTGGCCTGAGCGAAATCAAGTCAGACCCTCCACTGAGTGACCAACCAAGCACCCTGCAGAACGTTACTCCTATAGGTGTTCCTGTTGAACCAGGACATAATCCTAGGTATTGGGGGATTTTCCCATTTTGTGGCTCTACCACCCCCTCGGTCTTATACTATGAGTATGCAGGAATCTACCCCCACCTCATTAAACACAAATACCTCAGGTGCAGGAAGGGTGGCCTTATCAGTTATTAACATCGTGATTTAAATAAATCTATCAGATTCTTTTATGAATTGGCTCACCAAAACAAGGAGATGAACCCGAACGCTAACTATATTAATTAGAGAAATAGAAATACCAAGTTTGTGCATGGGGAGGGTATATTAGCTATTGATTCCAGCACGAAAATTACCCCAAGACTTAGAGGCTTTGAATAATACTCCTTTATTATTTTTCAGTTTCTCTGGTATTTTGGAAGAGCTTAGTGGGGTCCAGTGTTTCAAGGTCTATCACAAAATTATAATGAAGGTGTTTGCTTAGTCTGAGGTCTCCAATGAAGGTTCAATTGAGGAAGAATCTGTTTCCTAGCTCAATCACATGATTGTTGGCAGAATTAGGTTCCTTAGAATGGTTCTGAGTGCCTCAGTTCCTTCCTGGCTACTAAACAGGGGTTCCCCTCAATTTCTTGCCATGTGGGCCTTTCCCAGGTGGCAGCTGGCTTCATCAAAGTGAGATTGCTTGGATGGCAAGAGAGAGACAGAAATTGTCAGAAATCAGGAAGTCACAATCCTCCATAACCTAATCATGGAAGTGATACTCCATCACGTTGCTGTGTTTTATCCATTAGAATCAGCCCACAACCAACAGGAGGAGATTACACAGGGAGTATAAACACCAGGAAATGGGTGTTAATGGGGCTTATTGAGGGTCATCTTGGAAAGATGCATACCACAAGGTAGTCGTCTGCAGAGTAGGAAGAATGGAAGTTCTGATAGCAAACTTTGCTAAAATCATATACTTTGTCTTTACCGGAATTTAGCTCAAATGGTTTCTCAAATATCGTGACTCTAACACCATAATCCTGAATTCATTAGAACACAAGCTGAATGAAATCTGAAGCTTCTAGGATTCTCAGTTTCGTTGTCAACACAATAAGGATGATAGTGCCTACTTCAATGGCTTGTCAATGAAAATTAACAAAACAGTTTTAGAGCTGAGATTATGGGTAATTTTCTTCTCTGCAAGTATGTCGATGCCTTAACATATTTCAAAAACCATATGTACAGTTAAAAAATTTTAGGAACATGTAAAAACACCATTTAGGATATATTAGAGATCAAGCAAATATTAGAATATCTTAGCTCTTTACTTAAACTACTAAGTAGAAGGTATATTTGAGTTACAGATTTGATGGGACCTTAATTCTTTATTTAGGAGTGAATCACGGCAAAATAATCATTTTACTGTGATTCATTCCTAAATAAAGGAAAAAAGAGGACAGAACAAATTCATTCCTCAATGCCATATAAAGATTGGGAATCTGCTTCATCAATGTTCAGTATACAAGAAGCTGGTAATTATATTTACATGGGTGAGATCTGCCCTATCATGTACCTGATTCTTGCTAACAGTTAAGAGGAGAAATTCGAATACTCTAGATGCAGGTAATTTATCATTGTCTTCATTTGCTGCAACCTAGGGACACTTTTTTATCTAATTTTCTACTTATGCCAAGCAAACACTTAAATTGCAATGTATTGTTGCCCTGTACTATTTTCTCGATCCTTTCCCTTCTAATATAAAGAATGACAATTTGGCTTTTTCCTTTTTTAAAACAATCTCTATGTGAAATTCATTTTAAGCTCATTCAGTGAACTTAAATTTATGGAGATTTTGCAATTGAGCAAAGCTTTTTGAAAATTCAGTCTTAAAAATATGTACTGACTTTAAGGATCATAGGATCTATGAGAGAAATTATATGTCCACTAATAATGCTGTGAAAACTATAGTTTAAACTACTGTGATCAAGAAAAGCAACATTAAGTGTCATTTGACATGGGACTTGAAGGCCTAGGTTTGAGATGTGCACAGAGAATTACAGTAAGTCAAAGCATAATATTCAAAATGCTAAAAACATGACACTCATACAAATATAGAAAGAGCCTGTGTCAAAAATTTAACTCATTAATGAGGGAACCAGCAGGATGATAAAAATGGCTCAAGGGGGGAGTTTAAAAAACAGAGATCTATAGTGACGCTTGGTAAATCAAAGAAATGCTGAAATGAATTTGCCGATAGATGAAAAATTAATATCCTATAGGATAATAAAACCGTGTCTTTTGGAGTAGTTTTTCTTCCTAAAAGAAATTTTTACATTAACACGTAACTTCAGAGCCTGGGCTCTGATCGGTAGTAAACAGTAAATCAAACAAAGGTAAATCCTCCACAAAATTACATAATCCTTGGGTAGACCTGTCAGACAATGCTTCACTGTGATATCAAAATGACATGCAACCATTCTTTGGTCTTATTTCTGAGTTTTGAATACTTTTCCTTAACTAGGATAAATGGCAGGAACTTGGCTACAGTGGTACACTTCCAGAAAATGGCATGTATACAAGGGGTTGGCACACTTTTTCTGCAGAGGGCCAGCTAGTAAATTTTGGGGGCTTTGGGGGCCATATAATCTCTGTTACAGCTATCGTCTGTGCCGCTGACGCATAAAAGCAGCTGTAGACAATAAGCTAAACAAATGAGTAGGACTGTGGAACTATAAAACTGAGTTTATGAAGGCCAAAATTTGAATATCTTATCATTTGTACATGTCACAAAATATTCTTCTTTTTCTGATATTTTTTCAGTCATTTAGTAAGGTAAAAACCTCTCTGTGGGCCACACAAAAACAGATGGCAGGGTGGATTTGGTCTGCAAATCATAGTTTGCTGACCCTAATAAGCTACAGGAAGCAACGGATTGCTAATTTGAATCAGTGGTGAATAAAACAGCAAAGAGGTTGGGACCACAAAATGCATGGTCTTAATTCATCCCCCACTCACACACAGAGACAGACAGGTAAGGTCTCAATTTAAGCATGGGTGGGGGGTTGTTAAATGACATTGTAATGCTTTTGTAAGATTAATGTGAAAGGAATGTCTTAGATGAGGTACAGGAGGAAGAGATCAGGGAGAGCAAAATTTGGGAAGAATTTTTCACTAGGTTTGAGGAGATAATCCCATGGTTCAAAGTGTGGCCAAATAAGAATTTCTCAACAGACCAGATGTATACAGCAGGAGAGAGTAACTATTGAAAGCTTACACATAAAATTCAAACCAGAGACACGGGGGAGCGAAGATTTTGTTTTGTCAGAAAAGGAATGTAGTGACTATGGTGGTTGTAAACCAGCCGAGCTGGAGGTGTCCGTGGAAACCCAGCTGTAGGAAATGAAGCAGATGGTTGAGAATGCTTGGATGGATTTGGGGAGACCGGCCTTGCCCGAGAGTGGAAGTTTGTGAGGAATTTCCTTCGGAAAGGGAGAGCGTCGGGGGCAAGAGAATGGGTGGGGTATTCACAGAAAAATGCAGAGGCAGAAAATCAAACTAAAGACAGAAGCTGGTGTATGTGGTGGTGGGGCAGTGGGAAGAAGGTGGCTTACCAGGTTTGGGGGTTGGGGGGGAAGGAAAACGAGCCTGTTTCAAGAAAAGAATATAAAATCCTGAAAATTGGAATTGTTTAGAATTACAGAAGTCAGATCTTTCATTTATTCTGGAGGGAAATGAGAGCTGATCCTAAAGGGATAAGTCATGCAGGGACATGTACCGATTTTGATTTTGTTTGTTTTTTATTTCTTCAGGAATTAGACATTAGAATTTAGCAAATGAATTTCTCAAGTGGCAGAACAGGGAACAGAGACTTTAGAAAGAGCCTCAAGACCCACCTCTAGCGCCTCTGAAAGAGCCACTGCACACCGGAAAGAAATAAAGGACCAGAATTAAAATTTTGACTGGTTCTCTCACTAATTGCGTGGACTTTCTGGCATCATTCCACAACTTTCTCTTTATGGGTTGAGCGAGCTCTGAAATTCCCTGTATGTCTAAAATTCAGTGATTTTATTTTACTCCTCTTGTGTAAAAGAACAGTCCTGGGTGATCCCAAAAGGGAACAGTGAGAAATTGCATCAACATCTCTGGGTCCCAAACTCTGAACCCCTGAAGAATTATGAGGAAGCAGTAACAGAGATCCTGAGGTTTTAAAAAATACTTTAATATATTTTGCTATTTTCAAGTCTAATTAAAATGGAACCCTTATCCAGGAGAGTGCTTGAAAGACTAATGGAAACATTAATATTCTTCATTCGGTGATGAAATCTTATTAATTCAGGGATAGAATATTCTCATGTGGATCAGAAGCTGTCTTTGGTATTACTGACTTTCAGATTTGAGAATCTTGAAAGGGGCCCTTTATGAAAAAAAACCACTACTGCTCACATAGATCAAGATGGAATTACTATACCGCTAACACCTGATGACCAGGTCACTCTTCAAAGTCTAACTCTGGCAACAATTGCAATACGTGGTGGGACATCATTGACTATCTGAAGGTGGGAAAACTCCACAGCTAAGGTCTGCTTCTGCTAAAAGAATACACTTACATAATTTGCCACCTGTCAGATAAGAGAGATGGAAATGTCCTGAATGTGCATAAGATGTTAAGAGAAGCTCCTGATCATCACTGGATGAAGAGGGAGATGGGACTTCATGATTGCTGCTACATAATAAAATAAGTGACAATAAACTACATTTAGAGCACACGTCTTATTACGTTCTCGAATTTGATCTAAACAACACAAACTTGAAGAGGCCAGAGGGGAAGGTACTGTTTCAGCTGGATGAACTAAGGCTCATAAAGGTAAGAGGCTTGCCCAAGATGTCACAAGTAGCAATCTTGAAGCTGGAATGTGTTAGTAATTTATTGTCGCAGCAGTGCTGTGTGACCAACAAGCACTGAACCTTAGTAGCACTTAAACCAAGCATTTGTCACTGATACGGCTGCGGTGATTGGCTGGCAGTTCTATTGATACTGGCAGGGCTCCCTCACATGTCTAGGGTTGGCTGACAGGTGGTGATCTAGGATAGCCTTTGCCAGAATGACTGGAGAGGCATAGCTCTACACCAGAATCTTTTATCTTTCAGCCCTTGAGACTGAGCATGTTCTCTGGGTAATGGCAGAAGATCAAGACAATGAACATGACACACAAGGGCTTTCCCCGAGCCTCTGATAGCATCCCATTGGCCAAAGCACATCACATATTCAAACTCAAACCAGACTTTAAAAAAAAGTAGGAGTAAAAACATGAACTCACTAATATTTGTTACTTAGAACATCAACCTACGTTTTCTGCCCCTAATCTAAACTAATCTGATCTCTTTTTACCTTTCTAATGTATACATCGCTCCCAAACTGAAGCATGATTTCAAGGCAAATCGCTGATCCTTAAAGAATGAATGTGCTTTCTACTCAATTATACTGGATGACAATGAATGAGGTCATCATTTATTCTCTCATTCACTTAAAAATATGTATTGCCGGGGTGCCTGGATGACTCAGTCAGGTAAGTGTCCGACTCTTGATTTCAGCTCAGGTCATGATCTCATGGTTTGTGAGATCAAGCCCTGCATGGGGCTTTGTGCTAAATGTGGAGTCTGCTTGGTATCCTCTTTCTCCCTCTCCCTCTGCCCCCCCCCAACTCTCTTGCTCTCTCTCTCAAAAAAAAAAAAAAAAAAGATTAAAAAATATGTATGTATTACCTAGTGTATGCTAGGCACTATGCTGAGAAGCTTGTTGTTTATAAATGAATAGAGCAGTCACCTCAGCTTTTTTTATAATCGTATATCAAACCTTTGTGTTGAATCATATTAGTATAAAATGCCTTCTCTTCAGACTCCCCAAATTCAGTATGCAGATATCAGCACCTGCAAAATAAGGGGGAAAATGGGTTGTAGCGCAATTCAGCAATTCTTTACCTACCGTAATACTTCTGCAACTGCCTCAAATTCCAAAATTAGTGTCTCGTATCGAATGGCTCAGGTGAAAAAGGCAGGAGCACTTCTCGGCTTTCGCAGAGACTGCTGTATGTTTTAACGTTTCAGAGCTGGAAGAGACATAAGGATCTTCCAATTCAGACATTTTCAAAGTTTGTCTTCTTATTTTAATCGGAAAGCAATGGGATTCCCTCATTAAATTTCCAAGTCAAATTTTCGGTAGAGCCCATGACTTAAAATAAATAAAAGCGGATTTTTCTGATTAAATTGACAACAGCGTTCAGAGTCCCACCCACTTGCCTTGGACCAAACTAAAACCAATGGAAACATTCTGAAAGAAAGCCAATTTGCCTTAGATAAACTCTGCCAGTTTTGACGACCCTGTTCTTTTTACCCATGTAGCACTTACAGATGCCAATACATGGCACGGATGCTGTCACCATACCTCCTGTCCCTATGTAGCCATGACTAATCAAGTATAGCACGGTTTCCTGCTAAACCTGAATTTGGCCTCAGAGTTCTCAATCAATATAAAACTCCAGAAAGTCACTATCAGTATAAATTGGGAGTTTGCACTAAATATGAAGCCTATCTCCAATCCATGACAGACTTTGTACAAACACACACACACACACACACACACACACAGAGTGTATGTCTTCCTTACATATACATTACTTGCCCTGTAGTTATTACTGATGGTCCCTTGCCTTCCGTGCTGGTGAGCAAGCTATGAGCTCCGTAGAGGCTCAACAAGAGAATTCCAGTCAGCTCTTAGATTCTCTACTGCTTCCTTCACCCAAGGAGCATTAGCCTCATGAAATCATCCTGCTCACACTCCAGCAGCTCTGAAAAACAAATAATGGGGTGCGTGTGAGCATTTGAGGAGTCGCCAAAACCAGACCCTGGGAGAGACTTTCATTAATTTGTAGTACTCCAAGGCTGACTCAGTGGACGTTATCCCCCGTGTTAGGGTACAAACCATTTTGTTTGAGAAATGATATCCCAACACTTTACGATTCTACTTTCTACTGATCCAAAATGTGTTTTTACCACTCCTCTCCTGGACTAGTCTGAATTGAAAGAGTAAGAAGAAATGAGCAGCATCTTACTGGATTTAAGGTCTGTAAATTATCCTTAAGAGGCCTTTATTTTTGCAAATCAGTTTTCCTCACACCTTGCCTCCTTGGTGGTAGAATTATGGGCTTTGGAGTTAGTTAGACCAAGGTCCAGCTCTCAGCTCTGCCTCTGGCTTGCTATGTGATCAAGTATTTTAATATTTCAAGGTCTCAGAAAGCCTTATTACCCCAAAGTTTGTTTGAAGAATATATATCAGTGTGGTGATTCAGTAGTCCTAAAATCAAGACACTGAGGTTCTAGTCACTGTCATGTGCCTTAAAGGTCACTTTGAGGGGCACCTGGTGGCCTCAGTGTGTTAAGCCTCCAACTCTTGATTTCGGCCCAGGTCATGACCTCATGGTTTGGTTATTGTGATCGGGCCCCGTGTCATGCTCTGCACTGACAGCACGGAGCCTGCTTGGGAGTCTCTCTCTCCCTCTCTCCCTCTGCCCCTTCCCTGCTCTCTCTCTCTTTCAAAATTAAATTTAAAAAAAACATGAAAAAAATTTTAAGTTAAAGAAAAAGATCACTTTGAACTTCATTGTCTTCATTTGTCAACAATTGGGCTTGATCTGCTCTGAGGCAGCCATTGGAGGCACACCAGCCACATTTGCCATTTTGCACTAGGGAGTGCAGTTTGCCTATTTGCCTTTGCTTTTGATCTGAGGGCAGCAATTCCTAGCAGCCCCAGCCAGGGCCTGTAGAGCCTACAGGGCAAACTTTGCCCCAGAGTGCCTGTTGGATTGGCTGAGAATTTGTCAGAGCTGCATCATGCTCCCTTCCTACCCAATTCTGATTCCTCTCTTTTTTTTCTCAGGGTCAGTTCCAAATGCAATTTGAAAGTTCTCCTGCCCATTCCATCTTCCTGCCTCCTTCATCATTCACTGGCATCAATCTCTTTTTCCTACTCATAAGCCCCTTACACCCCTAACTCCATTTCAAAGTATGCTTCCTGGTTGACCCAAACAATACATGCTATAAGGTCTATTTCAGGTCAATTATCTTTTAACACATAAGATCATGTTAGAAGTGAATCTGCTTTCTCTTATCTTCGTGTTTGGCATTTTAGCAATAGTCTTGGGGAAGGCTAGTGGGATGCTTAGAAAGACCATACATCCTGGTCTGCCTGGAATAGAGCCAGTTGACACTTGTTGTCCAGATGTCCCTTCTGACCTAACATTGCTATCATAAAAATTATTTTGGAGAGCATACATTATATCATCTCTCTAGTGATACTGAATAACATCTACAATGCCTTCAATTTCTAAAGTTTAAAAAGCTTTCATGTATTTCCAAGGCAGCTCAACATATCCATCAATGTGATCATATTCTCATACATTCATGTATCCATTTAATTCTCGAGGTATTTATTGAATTTAATTTAGTACAGTATTATATGCTCAAGACATGGACAAAAGACAGTACACACTTGGGTAAGATCTTAGATCAAGACATTGTATTTTACTGGCTAAAAGACTAATTTGAAAGCTCAATTTTTCTTGATTTTTCTAGTTCACAAAGGGCCTTCGTAATGGCTAGTGTACCATGACAGATGCTTCCTCCAGGGGGGAGGACATGCTTCCCTTGGGAAGATCTCTCCGGGCAGCTGTAGCCACAGTGCAGGTTGCTGACTTCAGCTAGATTATATTCGACAGATTGAAAGCTCACAGGTGCCTGGAGTATACCAGGAAACATTTGTCTTTCTTAGCAGGAGAATTGGAAGAATTTTAGTGGACCGTGCCGGTTTTTTCACTTCTAGAGGTTTTAATGGTACATTTCTGCACTACAAAATCCTGCACTGCCAGGATATGTTCTGATATGCATTACAGATTTTTTCACGTTATTCATAATTTTTAATGCAAATCCATGAAATACCTTTGCTAAAACATTTTCTTCTTTTAACAAGTCGAGACACTCTTGGGATTTTTGCATGTTTCTCGTGGTTGAAAAATACCTTGCCTGAGTCTCCTTCTCCACACTTCCCAATTTGCCCTTGCCATGGCAAAATCTAATAAGGAAGGCTAAAATGGACTATCACAGGGAATATTCATTTTAAACACAATGGATCAATTGTTTCTGAAAGTATCCACTTTGCATTCTGAGAGCTAGGCTGGATTCTTTGTCATTTGAAAAGGACTGAAAAAATGATACATGTCAAAAGATGAAGAACCTGAAGATTGGTCGCTAAAAGACTAATAACATCTCTAATGATTCTCTACATTTCAATTATCCTCAAATCACTAGATGGTTGCAAGTAAGATGCATACTCGATTTGATTTTCTGGTCTCTGTTTATGCCATTCATTGGCCTCGGGCAGCTCTGAAATTCCACTGGGGGCACAACACTCAGCTGTTGGTGTTTACTGTGTAACCTGGAGACATTTTTAAAGATTTTTACTATTAGAATTTGCATGGTTGATTATCACTTATATCTTTCAGTTAACTTGGTAAATTCCTATAAATGTCACTTTGATTTTGCAACAAGTGTGAATTACTCCAAAGCACATGAAGTATGAATAATGTTATGTTCAATTATTTTCCCCAAGTTGCCTAAAATCGACTGCAATTCTCAACTGTAAGTTCAATGTCACTCACTTGGGGGAACATCCTTTCACCCCCTGTATTGTCATGGTTGAGTAAGGAAAGTGGAAATCATTACAGATAGTTTTACCTGAGAGGGATTTAACACAGGGAAACAGAGGCTCCTACAGTCTTTGCAGTGCTGCCAACATCAGGGAAGCAGAAAATGCAGGGATCAGAGGGACTTCCACTGATGGCCTCAGGTATGTCCTGGAGACACTATGGAGATTTCTGGAGGATGCGCAGAAGTAATTGTCAAAGCCCTGCCTGTTTCAGCCTAGCCCTTGCCTACAACTTTGAGAGGAGACATAAGGGCTCTTCCTTATATTACATTTTCCCAATCTCACACAAGACTCTGGCTGTGGCATCGTCTCAGCAAGAGAAGTGCTTGGCCAGGGGATCCTGAGCATGCATTTCTATGATTTCTGTTTGTGGACCAACACAGAAGGGTGAAATGGTACAGGGTCACAGTCTCACAACCATGAGGGGCAGAAACAACCCCAAGAAGACAGTCTTCCGTATTTCTGATTGTCATCATGCTAGGCCGTGGCTTCATGTCTTCATTGCTACTTCACGTCAGTATAATTTGGAGCTACAGAAAGCTGACTCCATTTACATGCCCATTTTTTCTCCAGGCTTGGGGACCCTGGCCCACTTCCCTTCTCAGGGGAGCAAGATCATCCTATGAGGACATCTCTTTCCCGATTCTCTCCTGGCTAAGCTTAGAAGTGGCCCACCTTGCAGGCTCCCCAGGCTGTGGAGTTAACCTCTACCCCTACTAACACAGCCCTCACCATCACCTGCTGTATGAGAAGGCACTCTTGCTGCATTCTATCCCTACCACCCAGTATCTGAAATGCTCCATTGTTTTCCCTATGTTCCTTTTGTGAAGTTACAGCTAATACTGTTAAAAAAAATGTTTTAGGCACAATGATTTGTTCTGACTGCTTTTTAGACAGGAATGCTTAATTGCATCCATGGGCCTCTAAGCCTCCTCAACACAAAAATCTGTTTTAAGATAGACTTCTGTTGCCACCCGCATGAAAATATCTCCTTCGGAGCCCCGAAACCCAAAAGCTGATTAGTCTCCAGTAGAGGAAAAGGGGAACCCCAGACCTTAGGGAGATAAAAGCCTGACTGGCCTCCTAGTAGGGTAAAAAGCACTTTTCATTCTTTCTCATTGAGTCTCCAGCGGCATGAGCACAATGAGCACAATGCTGTTTCTCTGTAGGTCACCCAGTCACATCGAATTTGCAATAAATCAACCTGCCACACTTGCTAGTGGATTGTCTTTTCCTGTAGATGCTGAAGTGAAAAGCACTCTTCTTGGTAAATCATTGTGGATCAAGGGCTGTGTCTGTCTTCCCAGAACTAAACCGCCCTTAAATGAGGATGGATTCTTACTTTACACTCATCCTGTCAGGATGATATCAAAGCCCAGTGACCTCTGTATATGACTATGAGAGGCGATTCAGTGATGCTTTTAGATGCAGGTGTAGGGGTAGACATTCTGGGCCACCTAACTGAGCGGTCACTGTAGATGCGGAGGCTGGAAAAGAACAGAAACATTCTTAGAGCTCCTGCAGAAAAGGTGTGGTAATGGGTCATGTTGAGGGTCAAAGAGAAAGGGAGGGAGAGAGAGAGCCAGCAAGAAGGAAGGAGTGGATGGGCATGGAAGACAATATGCTTTAGGAGAACTGGGTGAGAGGCGGAAGAGCATCCATGTACGAAGAACTGGAACCCTGAAAGTCACATATTGGTACTTGATCCAAACTGTCTTACTACCTCCAGCATAAGGAGACAGAGGAAAGAATTCAGGATCTAAAACTAGATTGATTTATAGGAATGGGCCAAGTATAAACTCAAGGACCAAGCTCAGACTTGGAATTATAGAACAGGCCACATGCACGAATCTTCAGAAGGAGGTAGGTGATGCCCATCCAGGAAGTCCACTAGTAGAAAATAGGATTCTAACCCCTTGGCTTTGGTTTGGACTGATATTATAATCTTTGGAAAGATAGGGCAGGCATAACCAAAGCAGAAAGCCATGTCTAGGTAGTTATGGTATAGGGAAGGATACTGGTTCAGAGATTCATAACATAATTTATTTACTATTTGAAGAGTACAAGGTATCCTGAAAATAAAGAAGAGTTCCAGTTATGAGAATCAGGAATAAAGCCAGGATTAAAATAACAACTAATAATAATGATGATAGCCATCATTTACATATATATTACCAGGTTCCAAGAACCCTATGCCTTTTCCATATCTTTTTCCTTTAATTGTTCCAACTACTAGTGAGGTAGGTATTATTGTTTGATTTAACAGATGAGACTGAGCTTCACGGAGTTAAATGATCAAAATCATATAGCTAATAAGGGACAGAGCCATAAATTGAATTCAAGACTCCGATTTCAGTTATAACTCAGTGATAAGCATAGAATTGAGCTTAATTTCCCTTTATCATCGCAGTGACCAAAGAGTATTTTCCAGAGATGGCTACATTATGTCCTATTCTACATGGTTTTCTGTACTGTAAGTTTACCACTCCCCATAATGAAGAGTATATGGTACAGAAATGATGTTCTGGTTAAAGATTCAGCTTTTAACTGGCCTGGCAGTTTCCATTTATAGCCTCTTGGAATGTGAGCTCGTGGGACACTCCAACTCAGAACATACCCACCATGCTATGAGAATCCTAGGGGCTTATGGGAAAAGTCACATGTAGGTGCCCCAATTGACAGCTCCAGCTAGTTCACTGATGACAGCCAGAATCAACTGCCAGTTAGAGTGGGTTGTCTTGGATAGCCAGCCTACCTGAGCTTTTAGATGACTCCAGCTTCACCATTTATATAACTGCAACCACATGAAAACAGCCCGGCTGAGCCCCAAACCATGAGAACTAAGAGTATATTATTCTTTCAAACCACTAAGGTTTGGGATAATTTGTTATGACAGTTAAAGATTAGAATACTGCACAAGGCAAAATGTGGTCCTTGCTATTGAGTTGAGACTGAGCCTGGACAGAAGGGTTAGGTAGGTCGAGGTGGGGGAAGAAGCAAGGCAGAAAACTATACAACAAAGTAGCTACTCTTAAATTGGGGTAGAGGCGAGATTAGATAATTTAGTGACATGCAATTGTGTACTGGTTACTTAGCTCTATTAGTTGTGCTGGTTTTCCATGCTGCATATAAAATGACTAAGCACTTAAAAACAGATAAAATTACTAAGCACTTAAAACAACACACATTTCTTATATCACATTTTCTATGAGTCAGGAATCTGGGCACAACTTTGCTGGATCCTCTATTCAGGGTCTTGCAAGGCTGCAGTCATGTTGTGGCCATACTACATGGACTACTCCTCCTCTGGAGCTGAACGTCCGTCCTCTTCCTAGCTCACGTAGTTGTTGGCAGGATTTAGGTACTTGTGGCTCTGGGGCTGTGGGCCCTCAGCTCCTGGAACACGGCTGCACTTTCCTGTTATGTGGCTCTCCACAAGCAGTTCATACCCCAAGAGCTTGCATTTTCAAGGCCAGTAGGAGTCTCTATGGTGTATGCTAGCAAGACATACACACACACACACACACACACGATTACATTATATATGTATAATGATGTGTATATGTATACATATGTGTATGTGTGTATATACATGTTTCCACCTGTATGTGTATTTTTCTAAGCAAAAAACGACAACAACAACGACAACAACAAAAACACACGAAGTGGTTAAAAGCTGCCTGGTGGCTGCAGGGAGACGCTCGGGCAGAAGCCCTGACACCAGTGGGTTGCCAGAGGAGCCCCACAAGGGCTGCTGGGCTCAAGAGGCTCCTGCTCGCAAGGCGGTGAGCCGAGGGAAGAGCTAGCTAGCTGCTGCCCAGCGCAGAGGCAGGCGTGCGGGTGGTCCTCACCTTCCTGAGGCGGCTCACGTGGCGCTCCAGGAAGTGGCCTCCCAGGAAGTGACGGAGCTGAGATCCGCGTGGGCGGGCCCCAAAAGGCGCGGTTCCGGGTCCTCGGCAGCAGCCAGGCAACAGCCGGGCAGCGCCGAGGGCGTACTGGTTGTTCCTCGTTCGTTTGTCTTGGGACGGCTTCTGCGAGTCCTGGTGCACCTTCCGGGCAGGCTGGGCACCCTCGCGCTTCTGCTCAGCCTGCAGGCAAGCGGCACACGCTTCTGGAGTCACCTCAGGCGAGGGAAATGGGAGCCCTGAGGGAGGTAGGTGAGGGCGGCCGGCAGCCGCATGCCGACCAGGCGGTTGACGCGACCGCCTCGTCAGGGGCATAATTAATTCTCACCAACCTGGGAGGCCGTGGTTGGTCGGCAGTAAGGGGTAAGCTTACGCAATGGTGTTGGCGGGTCTGGGAGGCACAGGGTGGCTGAGGAGATGATTCTGAAAGTTGCGACTGGATAAGAGGTTTGGGGGTGGTGGGAGACTGGTTTCAGAGGCGTCCGTGGCATGGTCCGTGCAAACGCTATTGAAGCAAGGGGCAGGTCATTGGGGCCGCCGGCTGATTGCCTGTACACAGTTTTTATTGTGTTCTCAAAGTATTTGGTCTTCCTTCCCGTTTTTTAAATTACATTCTCTTTTCTCTAACTTGCCTTATTGCAAGAATATAGTATATAATACTTACGCAAAGCATGCGTTAATCACTTGTTCATGTTGTGGGTAAGGCTTCTGGTCTGCAGGCGGCTACATTTCTGGGCGAGTCAAAGGTGATGGAGGGGGGATGTTTGTGCGGGGTGGCACCCCTCACCCTGCAGTTGTTCAAGGGTCAACTATATCTATATTACACATTAGAATATATAATAATGTAATAAAGGAGCGACATCCCCTCCTCACCTTTGCGGTATTAGTAAGTTAGTAAGTGACCACCCTGATGAGAGGAGATGATTCAGGATGTGAACATTGGGATCCTCTGAGGATCTGTCCCCAAGAGTTTCACTTCGTTAATTTATTCAGTATTCATTCATCTCTTCATCCTTCCATCCATCCATCAGCACCTTTCCATTTACTTTTGCCTCTGACTGGAAAACTTCCCCAGAATTTTGCTCCTGTCATACTCTGCCTTTCTTCAGGTTTCTGTTCAAACGCCACTCCAATAGTGAGGGCTTTCCTTGACCAGCCTGTTGAAAACAGTCAATCCTGAACCCAGGAATTCATGATCTGTCTCTAATGTTATTTTAGTTTTCCTCAGTAACTCTTACACACATTTTATACATATATTTACTTCTTTGTTTATTGGCTGTCTATTCCACCACGGTGTAAGCTCTGTACGATTAAGCACCTTGTTTTATTCACTGTTGAAATCCTCAAAGCTAGCCATAGCTAGAACTCAAAAAGTAGTTGTTAAGTAGATGAGCGAATGAATGCATAAACATTTATTGAGCACCTACCACGCGTAAAGGATGGTGCCAGTTACGCTGGGGAGCTGAATGGTTTTTGCTGTGAAAGGGTTTGCTAGGTCAGTACAGAAACTTGACCCTGACAATGAAGATTTTGGAGTAAAAAGACATTTTAAAATCAAACTGCAGGGCACATGGGTGGCTCAGTCGGTTCGGGGTCCAACTCTTGATTTCGGCTCAGGTCATGATCTCAGGGTTTGTGGGATCGAGCCCTACGTGGGACTCTGCACTGGTAGCATGGAGCCTGCTTGCGAGTCTCTCTATCCCTTTCTTGCCCCTCCCCTGCTCATGTTCTCTCTGTCTCTCAAAATAAATAAATAAACTTAAAAAAATAATATCAAACTCAATCAAGCAACTTAAAGGAGGCATTGTTGCAGGATTTTTTTTTTTTTATCTCAGTACCCGGGATTTGTTGTCTTGCTGCTTTGAAGAAGGAAGGGGTGGACACAAAATAAAATGAGTAGCAGGCAAAAGTTTATTAGAGTGTAAGATCGGAAAGTAAGAATGGTATGAAAGCTCTCTTTGCAGTGAGGGGGCATTCGAAAGTGTGTGCCCGCGACTGTGGGCAAGGGTCTTTGTTTTTTTGGTCAGTCCTCTCCGCCCCCCTCTCCGCCCTCTCCCCCCCCCCTCTCCGCCCTCTCCCCCTTATTCCTTCTCAGGTCATATCCTTATTGGCCTTCATAGCCCTAGGTGCTGGGTTGTCCATTCCTGATTGGCTCCGCTCCATCCTGTGAGGAGTCAGACTGTGGCCATGTTCTTCCCTCCTCTAACATAAGTTTTATGGTTTACTTCTTTTAGTTAGGTTATTTTGATTGTCAAATTCCTGAGGGGAACCTGAGAGAGAGTAGGAGGTATCTGTTACATTTTTAAGAGGAACCTTAAGCCCTAGGGAGTATGCTGTGGTCAGCCCCTCCTAACACTGTTCCAAAATACCTGTTGTTCTCCACCCAGGGACCTTAGGACTTAACCTTTCCCTCTCTGGCTGTTTAATGTATCTTTTCCAATCATATCATCAGAGGTACAAATTAAAACTGAGGCAGCTAGAGTTAGTGTTTGGCATGAAGACAAGCCCTCGGAAAATTAAAAATCAGCTCAAAACACAGATGGAAAACAAGTGATTTCAAGAGCTGTGGTTTCAGGGTTCACTTTTCCCTGAGGTGGAGAGCTTTAAGGAAACCACTAATTTTGGCTTTACCCAAGGGCTGGTGTGTTTATGCTAGTTTTAATTGTTCCAGGGAAAAAGCTAACTTCTTGTAGACAATGCTTGATGGATCCTGGATCATCCCGAAATGTTTTCTAGAGTCATGTATGATGTCGCAGGTGTGAATATTGTTCCAGTGAGAGGGCACTGAAAAGCCTTATTTCCAGATGCTGAGCCCTGCTGAAAAGAACATATGAAGGTGTAAGTTACAAGCAACTGTTGGAACCAAAACGACAGTAACTAGTCCTAGGAAATAGGAGAATGTGCAAAGACAGGAAAGATTTAGCCCTTAAAGCTGGTCTTGGCAAGGAGAAATGAGGATGCAAGGGACAGTGATGGTAGATAGTTCAATCATAAATCATAAAAGTAAAAGTCAACCACAATATCTGGAGAAATGGATTGGTTCCCTTGTTTCCAGTCTTATTTTATGATGTTGGAGATCATGCCCAAACTGTCAGAATATCCATGGAGAAAATATCCAAAGCAGCAAGAATAGGACTAGGTAGCCTACAGCAGTTCCCTCCTTATGTAAAGAAAAGCAGGAAGCCAATTTCAGAGTGTGAAATCAGTATGGACTTTGGTCTTAAGCTAATGGCCAACTTCTATCACTACTTTGGCACTGGTGAGAAAGAGCTAGGCATAGCTGATTCAAAGAACAGTGTAAGAACTATGAATTGGTGGTGGTAGGGAAGTAAAAATAATTTCACTGTGAACACTGCATACATTGCCAAAGCACAGTGGGCACTACCTGGGCACTGCCTGATGCCAACCAGACACAGCATCTATCTGGCGGAGAAATGCAGTAACTGAAAAAATTTGTAGCCAAGTGGGTGTACCCACCAACATGATGTCTGAGTGCCGAAGCTTGTATATTGCAATTAGCTGTTACATGATCATAGATTGGGAGTAATTGGTATCTCTGCAAAATGTAATATGTTTGCAATTTGGAAATGCCAAATATTGAAGTAAAGGCGCCAGTTAAAGTGACATTTGCTAACTTTGGAATCTCCAAGTTAAAAAAAAAAGAGAGAGCAAATGGGTTATTGAAGGTGCTTTTGTCATGTAGACAATAGATCAGTGGTTCCTTTACTTGCCTGTACATTGAATTTGCCAGAGAAACTTTTATGTTACAGACTCCTGGGCCATGCCTCTCGATGTTTTTGGGTTTACAGACCTGAGATTGAGAATCTGTTTTTTTAATCCCAAGTAATTCTGATGGGCAGTTTTGAGAACCTTGGAAGTAGATGACTTGAAGGAGGCCTAGAGTTGATATAAACGAAGAATTGAAACACTCATGTTTAAGGAAGAAAATGTTCGTTATACTTAAGGGTTACATAGTACCTTAGTCACAAATGACAGAAGGTCACAGAAGGCCTGTTCTGGCTCAACATAAGGAGTGACTCTCTAAATTTAGAGTTCAGAAGACCAGTGAAAATCCAAGCATGATGACCAATAGGGTGATGGGTGTGGGAGCCAGATTGTTATCACAAATGTAGACATACCCAGTGGAATAGTGGTTTCTGGTGGCAATGCAGATCTTGTTTGCCACTGGGTTTGTCCAACTAAACAATTTTATCAACAGAGCATTTGCTCTTTAACCCACTCCAACAAATTTCTGCCTCTACTGTTCTGCCAACCCCACCCTTACTATGTCACTAATACGGTCCCTATTGCCAAATCAAAAAAGTACTTTTTAATGTTTGTTGAGTGCTTACTGTTTACTAGGTACTTTTCCATGCAATCTAGATGTTGCATTTAATTCTTTAAAAAAAAACCTATGAAGTAAGTGATATTCTTATCAAATTTATACATGTAGAATCTGAGGCACAGTGAGGACAAATTATTTTCTCAGGGTCATATGATTAGTAAGGAGTACAATTGGTAGATGATTCCCAGAAGCCAAATTCTGCAACCAGAACTCATAAGTAGTCTACACAGCCTCTCTTACCAGGGCTCCATGCAACATTTGGCATAGCTGACCTCTCTCTCTGAAAAACTCTGAGCTTATATGACACAACAATTTCAGGGTCTTCTCTTCCTTTTCTGTCACTCACTCCTAGATTCCTTTACAAGCTCCTACTCCCCTAGCAAAGTAATGGCTTACTGTATCTCTCGTCATCATCCCACTCTTTCTTTCTGTCGGGGTTGTCATCTATTCTCAGCGGTTGTCAGTGCCAACTAAATATGCAGGACCGTGAAATGTTTATCTCTAGTCCAGGGTACCTTTATGCAGTTTTGTAAGTATGTGTGAAATCCCTACAACATAGCTTCACAGGCAGCTCACAATGAAGCTGTTAGAAAAAGAACTCTGGATTTCTAACTTCTTTAGAAAATGAGACGAGGAAGAATTTCAGAGTCAACCTATGATGGCCTTGTCTCTCAGTGCACCTACAACCACTTCTTCCCCAAATGGGATCCATTCTACTTCCTCAGTGTTCATGATCTGTTCACTTCTTCCTAATCCTTTGCCACGAATCTGACACAAGTCCGTCTCTCCATAGACTATTGCGAGAACACATTTATTAGCTCTTTGCTTAGATTTTTTCTGTCCCAAGGGAGTCGATCTCCTCACAGAAAAGTTAGTCCTGCATGCTGTCCCCCTCTTGCCTGAATGTGTTCCTCCAGGTTTGGGCTGGGGATGGTTTTTCTTTTCATAAACACTTTATGTTACTGCAAAACATTTTATCTTAGAGCTATATATATTTTAACTGTTTTCTTATTTTAGTTCATTTAAGTTCCTACTTTTCAAAAAAATTAATAGACTCTTTTAAGAGCATTTTTAACTTTTTTTAAATTGTTTGCTTTTATCTTTGAGAGGGAGCACATGCATGAGTAGGGTGGGGGCAGAGAGAGAGAGGGAGACACAGAATCCGAAGCAGGCTCCAGGCTCTGAGCTGTCAGCACACAGCCTGACGTGGAACTTGATCTCATAAACTGTGAGATCATGACCTGAGCCAAAGTCAGATACTCAACCGACTGAGCCACCCAGGTGCCCCATTAAGAGCATTTTTAGGTTGGCAGAAATATTGAGCAAAAAATCAGAGTTCACGTGTACTCCCATTTTCCCTCTCCTCATAGTTTCCACTATTATTAGCATCTTGCATTAGTGTAGTACTTATTATAATTGATGAACCAATACTGATAAATCAATGTTAACTACAACCCATTAAATTAGAGTTCATGGTTTGCATTGGACAGTCCTACAGGTTTTGACAAATGCATAGTGTCATGTTTATGTGATTATGGTATCATATGGAACAGTTTCACTGCTCATAGATCCCCTGTGCTTCACCTGTTCATCCCTCCCTCCCACCCCTCACAAAAATCCTCCAAATTGATGGAGGATCCATCAATCCAAAGTTGATCCTTTGGCAACTACCGATCTTTTTATTCTGTTTAGCCTTTTTCCAACCCTGCATGCCTCCCCACTCCACAGCCACAATCACCTTCCAGATGCCATCACAAGAACCAAACACAGGCTTTGGAGGCAGTAGACCTAACTTGATATTTTCCTTCTTCATAGAATTTTAGAGTTTTCAGAAATCAGAGAGATTATTTAATTTAATAATTGTTGTCCTTCAGTGTTGTGTGTGTGTGTTTTTATTTTATTTTTTTTTACTATTCTCTTTTTTTGACTGGAGATGGGAAGAGGTAGGAGACTAAACCAATGGGACATTTTAGTTTGTAAATACAAAAAGTGAATAGAACTGCAAACCACAGAACTAGAGGCACAAGGTCAGTGTGGTGTAATCCTGCAAATCAGACATCTCCTAGCCCTGCTTGGACCAGCTGCAGTTCAGCTTGTGGTTTCAGCATGCCTCCATCCATGCACACTTGAAGTGGGGAAGTTAGAGGGTGAAGGCCCAGAAAATATTATGTATTGTGGTGGTTGATTTTATCTGTCACTGTGGCTGGACCATGATGCCCGGATATTTGGTCAAACATTATTTTGTTTATTTCTGTGAAGCTATTTTCTGGATGAGATGAACATTTAAATGGATGGATTTTGAGAAAACTCATTGCCCTTCCTAATGTGGATAGGTCTCAATCAGCTGAAGGCCTGAATAGAACAAAAGGCTTATCCAGCCTAATGAAGAAGTAATTCTGTCAGAAGATGGCCTTCTCACTTGAACTACAACCTTGGCTCTTTTCTGGGTCTCCAGCCTGGTGGTTCACCCTACAGATTTTGGACTTGCCAGCCTCCATAGTCTGATGAGCCATTTCCTTAAAGTTAGTCAATCCCTCCTCATGTCTCTCCTCCCCTACCCCATAGAGTGTTCTCTACGTTCTGTAGGTTCTGATTCTCTGCAGAACCATGACTAATACACATGGCTTAAAATGAATTGGAAACACTGAGTCCTGTTTTTGGTAGACAGGATTGAGAGCATGTGAATTCTTTGTAGTTATTATTTAAAACCTCCTTTCCACTTGGACTATTTCTGGTTCCCACTGTGGAGTTAGGAGATGGGAGAGTAAAGGAAATGGGAGGTATAAGAGGGGATGGGGGTGGGTGAATATTACCGTCCTAGCCTCGTAACTTCCCGTTGACTAGAACTCCCTTGATAATGTATTTCCCCTTGGCAGGCAGTGGCTTTTAGGATAATTACATAGACTTCATGACTCCTCAAAGTAATATGATTAATATTCCTGTAGTATGGATAATGATGCATCTTTCTCAGAAAAGGATTTTTTTTGTTTTTTTAAAAAAATAATTTATTGTCAAATTGGTTTGCATATAACACCCAGTGTTCATCCCAACAAGTGCCCTCCTCTGTGCCCATCACCCACTCTCCCCCCTCCCACACCCCCCTCACTGCTCAGTTTGTTCTTAGTCTTTGAGAGTCTCTTATGTTTTGTCTCCCTCCCTCTCTGTGTCATTTTTCTTTTCCCCCTTCCCCTCCCCCATGGTTTTCTACTAAGTCTCTCAAAATCCACCTATGCGTGGAAACATATGGTATCTGTCTTTTTCTGCCTGACTTATTTCACTCAGCATAATACCCTTCAATTCCATCCATGTTGCTACACATGGCCAGATTTCATTCTTTCTCATTGCCACGTAGTATTCCATTGTATATATGTATCACATCTTCTTTATCCATTCCTCAGTTGATGCACACTTAGTCTCGTTCCATGATTTGGCTATTGTCCAAAGTGCTGCTGTGAATATCGGGGTACACGTGCCCCTATGCATCAGCACTCCTGTGTCTCTTGGGTAGATTCCTAGCAGTGCTATTGCTGGGTCATAGGGTAGCTCTATTTTCATTTTTTTGAGGAACCTCCACACCGTTTTCCAGAGCGGCTGCACCAGTTTGCATTCCCACTAACAGTGTAGGAGGGTGCCTGCTTCTCCACATCCTCGCCAGCATCTATAGTTTCCTGATTTATTCATTTTAGCCACTCTGACTGGTGTGAGGTGTTATCTCAGTGTGGTTTTGATTTGTATTTCCCTGATGATGAGTGACATTGAGCATCCTTTCATGTGTCTGATTGCCATCTGGGTGTCTTCCTTGGAGAAGTGTCTATTCATATCTTCCGCCCATTTCTTCACTGGATTATTTGTTTTTCGGGTGTGGAGTTTGGTAAGTTCTTTATAGATTTTAGATACTAGTTCTTTATCTGATATGTCATTTGCAATGATTCTTTCCCATTCCACAGGTTGTTTCCTTTGCCCTGCAGAAGCTTTTTATCTCGATGAGGTCCCAATTGTTCATTTTTTATTTAAATTCCCTCGCCTTTGGAGACGTGTCCCATAGGAAATTGCTGCGGCTCAGGTCAAAAAGGTTTTTTCCTGCCTTCTCCTCTAGGATTTTAATGGTTTCCTGTCATATTCAGGTCCTTCATCCATTTTGAGTTTATTTTTGTAAGTGGTGAAAGAAAATGATCTAGTTTCATTCTTCTACATGTTGCTGTCCAGTTCTCCCAGCACCATTTGTTAAAGAGGCTGTCTTTTTTCCAATGGATACTCTTTCCTGCTTTGTCAAAGATTAAGCTTGTGGGTCCATTTCTGGGTTCTCTATTCTATTCCATTGGTCTATGTGTCTGTTCTTGTGCCAATACTATGCTGTCTTGATTATTACTGCTTTGTAGTAGAGGTTAAAGTCTGGGATTCTGATGCCTCCAGTTTTGGTTTTCTTCTTCAATATTACTTTGGCTATTCAGGGTCTTTTGTGGTTCCATATAAATTTTAGGATTGTTTACTCCAGCTTTGAGAAGAATACTGGTGCAATTTTGATTGGGACTGCATTGAATGTGTAGATTGCTTTGGGTAGTATTGACATTTTAACAATATTTACTCTTCCAATCCATGAGCACGGGATGTTTTTCCATTTCCTTGTGTCTTCCTCAATTTCCTTCATAAGTTTTTTGTAGTTTTCAGCATAGAGATCTTTTACATCTTTGCTTAGGTTTATTCCTAGGTATTTTATGGTTTTTGGTGCAATTGTGAATGGGATTCGCTTCTTTATTTCTCTTTCTATTGCTTCATTGTTGGTATAAGGGAATGCAACCAATTTCTGTACATTGATTTTCTATCCTGCAACTTTGTCAAATTCATAGATCAGTTCTAGTAGGCTTTTGGTGGATTCTATAGGGTTTTCCACGTAAGTATCATGTTGTCTGTGAAAAGTGAAAGTTTGACTTTATCCTTGCCTATCCTGATGCGTTTTATTTTGCTTTCTTGTCTGATTGCTGATGCTAGGACCTCCAACACTGTGTTAAGTACCAGCGGTGAGAGTGGACATCCCTGTCGTGTTCCTGATCTCAGGGGGAAGGCTCTCAGTTTTTCCCCATTGAGGATGATATTAGCTGTGGGCTTTTCATCGGTGGCTTTTATAATCCCTAAGTATGTTCCTTCTATCCCCACTTTCTTGAGAGTTTTTATTAGGAAAGGATGCTGTATTTTGTCAAATGCTTTCTCTGCATCTATCCACAGGATTGTATGGTTCTTACCTTTTCTTTTGTTAATGTGATGTATCACGTTGATTGATTTGCGAATGTTGAACTATCCCTGCAACCCAGGGATGAATCCTGCTTGACCATGGTGAATAATTCTTATTATATGCTGTTGGATTCTATTTGCTAATATCTTGTTAAGAATTTTGCATCCATATTCATCAAGGATATTGGCCTGTAGTTCTCTTTTATTGCTGGGTTTCTCTCTGGTTTGGGAATCAAAGTGATGCCAGCTTCATAGAATGAGTCAGGAGTTTTCCTTCCATTTCAGTTTTTTGGAACAGTTTGAAGAGGATAGGAATTAACTGTTTTAAATGTCTGCTGAAATTCCCCAGGGAAGCCATCTGGTCCTGGACTTTTATTTGTTGGGAGATTTTTGATAACTGATTCAATTTCTTCACTAGTTTGGGTCTGTTCAAGTTTTCTATTTTTTTCTTGTTTGAATTTTGGTAACATATGCCTATTTAGGAATTTGTCAATTTCTCCTAGGTTGTTCAGTTTGACGGCATATAGTTTTTCATAATACTCTTTGATGACTGCTTATATTTCTGAGGGATTGGTTGTAATCACTCCTTTTTCATTCGTTATTATCAATTTGGGTTCTCTCTCTTTTCTTTTTGAGGAGCCTGGCTAGAGGTTTATCAATTTTGTTTATTTTCTCAAAGAACCAGCTCTTGGTTTCATTGATCTTTTCCACTACTTTTTCTGTTTCCATATGATTAATTTGTGCCCTGATCTTTGTTATTTCTCTCTTTATGCAGGTTTGGGGTGTCTTAGCTGTTCTGCTTCTAGTTCCTTTAGGCATGCTGTTAGAATTTGTGTTAGTGATTTTTCTTGTTTCTTGAGGTGAGCCTGGATTGCAATACATTTCCCTCTCAGGACTGCCTTTGCCGCATCCCAGAGCATTTGGATTGTTGTAGTTTCATTTTCATTTGTTTCCATGTATTTTTTAATTTCTTATCTGATTGCTTGGTTGACCCACTGGTCTTTTAGTATGTTGTTCTTTAGTCTCCATGTTTTTGGGGATTTTCCAGACTTTTTCCTGTGGTTGATTTCAAGTTTCAAAGTATTGTGGTCTGAAAGTGTGCACGGTATGATCTCAATTCTTCTATATTTATTCAGCGCTTCCTTGTGCCCCAAAATAAGGTCTATCTTGGAAAATGTACCATGTGCAGTTGAGAAAAATATAAATTCCTTTGCTTCTGGATGAAGGGCCCTGAAGATGTCTTTCAGGCCCTTCTGTTCCAATGTGTTGTTCAGAGCCATTGTTTCTATGGTGATTCTCTGTTTAGTGGATCTAACCAGTGCTCTGAGTGGGGTATTAAGGTCCCCTGCAGTTAGGACATTTTTATCGATAAGATTCCTTATGTTTGTAATTAGTTGCTTTACAAATTTGGGTGCCCCAGAATTTGGCACATAGGTATTTATAATTGTTAGCTCTTCCTGCTGGATAGTCCTTGTGATTATTATATAATGCCTTTCTTCATCTCTTATCACATCTTTTACTTTAAAGTCTAGTTTGTCCGATATAAGTGTGACTACTCCAGCTTTCTTCTGAGTTCCCGTAGCATGGTAGATAGTTCTCCATCCTCTCACTTTCAATCTGAAGGTGTCCTCAGGTCTAAAATGGGTCTCTTGAAGACACCAGATAGATGGGTCTTGTTTTTTAATCCATTCCGTTACCCTGTGTCTTTTAATTGGAGCATTTGGTCCGTTTACATTCAGCGTTAATATTGAAAAATATGGGTTTAGGGTCACTGTGTTATCTGTTGGTTTCATGCTTGTAAGGATGTCTCTGATACTCTTTGTTCCTTGCAACCTTTCCTTCATAGAGTCTCCCTCAAGATCTCTTATAAGATTGATTTATTTGTGATGTATTCCTTCAGTTTTTGTTTGTTTGGGAAGACTTTTATCTCTCCATCCATTTTGAATGACAGGCTGACCGGGTAAAGGATTCTTGGCTGCATATCTTTCTTGTTCATCACATTGAAGATTTCCTGCCATTCCTTTCTGGCTTGCCAAGTTTCTGTAGATAAGTCTGCTACTACCCTAATGTGTCTGCCTTTGTATGTTAGGGCCCGTTTTTCCCTAGCTGCTTTCAGAATTCTCTCTTTGTCTTTGTATTTTCCCAGCTTCACTCTGATGTGTCATGCTGAGGGTCTATTTGAGTTACGTACGAGGGGAGTTTTCTGTGCCTCTTGGATTTCAGTGCCCATTTCCTTCTTCATGTTGGGGAAGTTCTCAGCGATGATTTGTTCAAGTACCCCTTCCACTCCTTCTCTCTGTCTTCTTCCTCTGAAATTCCTGTAATACAGATATTTTTCCACTTGATTGCATCACTCAGCTCTCAAATTCTCCTTTCCTGTTCCTGGATCAGTTTTTCTCTCTTTTTCTCTGCTTCCTCCTTTTCCATAATTTTATCTTCTTTTTTTATTTTTTTTTATTTTTAATAGTTTATTGTCAAATTGGTTTCTATACAACACCCAGTGCTCAATCCAACGAGCGCCCTCCTCTGTGCCCACCACCCACTCTCCCCCCTCCCACACCCATCTCTCCCCTCAGTTCTTTCTTATTCTTTGAGAGTCTCTCATGTCATGTCTTCCTTCCATAATTCTGTCTTCTAATTCACCTATTCTCTCTTCTGCCTCTTCAGTCTGCATTGTAGCTGCCTCCAATTTGTTTTGCGCCTCATTTAAGGCATTTTTTAATTCCTCCTGACCATTTTTTAGGACCTTGATCTCTGCCTCGAGGGTCCCTCTGTTTTCTTCTATGCTTTTTTCAAGCCCAGCGAGTATTTTTATGTTTATCATTCTATATTCTTGTTCTGTTAAGTTGCTTATGTCTGCTTTCGTCATTTCTTGCGCTGTCACTATTTCCTGTACATTCTTTTGAGGGGAGTTCTTCCGTTTCCTCATTTTGACTAGGTGTTTATTGGTTTATTTCATAGTTCTTCTCAGTCTCCCAGGATTTTCTGAGTTTCGCCTTCGCTTCCCCGTAGCCTCCAACTCCTCTTCCTGCAGATCTCTGGGATTGAGAATCCCTCAGTTTCAGTCCTTCTTAGTTTGAAAGACACCAGAAACAGCGGGTCTTCCTACTCCTCTGCCATGTTGCCCCCTCCTCTTGGAGATCAGAAAAGGATTTTTAAAAATCAGGTCTGGTGCATAATTTCTCTCCGGTATATCTTATCCCTTAGCTTATAAATAGGTACAGTATGAGGCTAAAGAAGGAGGAAACGATCATTAAATTCTTCCATCACTATTTTCAGTGCTCCAGAAAGGTGACATATTGTCTCATCGACTTCTCTCTTTACAGGAAGAATATTAGCAAGGACTTTTCAAAGGAAACTTCAAAAGAATAACAGAATTTTGAAGAGTAGGAAGGCTGCTTTCATGTGTTAAGACCGATGGTAGAATGCATCAAAAGGCAGCAGTAATTGTGTATGGATTTTATTAGGTAATATTTATTTAACACAGTCTTTGGGAGTGCTTTCCTGTATGAAAGGTCATGTGATTTAGGACCTGTTAACAGTGATAGTAAGAAAGTGTCTCGGACTTTAGGAGGTCCATCATTGAGCAGAAAAGCAATCGGGTTACTCAGTTACTTAGAATGTACTATGAGAAGCATTATTACAGAGTTTTGTCAGGGATTCAGGAAGAAACCGTGAGGCAGTAACACTCAAGAGTTCTTACAGACTTAGTAAAAATGTGAATACAGTGTAAGACAAAACCCCACTGATGAGTTTTTAAAAATTCATTCTTATAGTAAAGATCTATTTTGAAAAGCATCCTTTTGGGAACAATTAATATTAAGTTCGTGTAGTTTTTTTTTCTTGAGTCTTTAAAGCTGGAGTAGGATGGTATCTTAGTTTTTAATCTTTCCAGAACATTAGAGGAAACAGAAAACAAAATCAGAAAGTTGTGCATATATGTGAAAGAACTGATAGATCAGATAAATTGGTTCCTTTAAAAAATACTAAATTGTTAATTTTTAAATAAGTGTATGAAAAAATAAAGACTGATTGTTGAAATGTTTGCAAGAAGCTTTCAAATAGATCTATCTCTAGCCTTCAAGGTCTTGTGAGAAATGGAAAATCATGCTCATCTGGATGAGGTATGCTTTGGTAGTTGTTTAATAGGGTTTTATGACTAAATTTAAAAACAAAATATGGTCTTTATTTAACCTATTGAAACATTGCATTACAAGAGAAAATACAACATGGGGCAGCTCAGTTGCTGAAACAATATAGAATTATTTCAGCATAACCAAAAAGAAATCATTTCCTTTGATCCAAGATATCTACAGATTACAAAGAAGAAACTAAAAAAGAGAAAGGATTAAGGATCTTACTTGCCTTTGAGTTTGTCTTTATTTATTTTCTTCAACTTACATGTTTGTAAAAAGTCTCCAAAATTTTTTTAAAGTCTCTGAAATTTTTTGAGGATTAAAAGGACAGAATTGCTCTGTCTTTTCTGTACTGCGCTGCAGGAGGCCACAGTCTGTGCTAATGGGACTGCACCGCTGGCATAAGTAGCCCTGTGAAATTAAAGTGATTGGACATTGTTCTGATGAGGATTAACATTTTTTTTTTAATTTTTTTTTAACGTTTATTTATTTTTGAGAGACATAGAGACAGAGTATGAGCAGGGGTAGGGCAGAGAGAGAGGCAGATACAGAATCCGAAGCAGGCTCCAGGCTCTGAGCCGTCAGCACAGAGCCCAACGTGGGACTCGAACTCACAGACCGTGAGATCATGACCTGAGCCGAAGTCGGCCGCTTAACTGACTGAGCCACCCAGGCGCCCCAACATTTTGTTTTTAAAAAGAGTGTGGGTATGGTAGATATGTGCATACATCATTTTATCTTAAAGTGTAACAAATTACATAAATTAACTTCATGCTGTGAAGCAGAGATATTACTCAGTTGTTCGAAACCTCATCCTGGGTGAGAATTATTGTACAATTGCCTCTGTGTTTTGAGTGAGGCACTTCACGAAGAATACAAAGACACACATCACTTTCCCGAAAGGAAAATAACGACTTCACATACGAAAGTCTCATGCTATCATTTTTCTGTTATTTTTTGCAATTCAAAAGTGGCATGAGTGCAGATTGGAGAACTTTGTGCAAATCATAAGTTTTCATTTTCAAAACAATACACTTAACAATTGCATTAGCAGTAAAGAGGTTTCTTCCTAGCTATTGTTCATGATGACTGTGTCTCAATCTGGAATTTGAAAGGACTCGAAGTAGTCTGTGAGCAACATGAAATTCACCTTTGCAGGCACATTTTTTTTTCTTTTCACAAGACCCTGACTTAAGACCTGAAAAATAATGAGAGAAATTAGCTTTTGAAGCATATTTGTCAAGCTCTGGATTGTATGTAACAATGTGAAGGGAATAAACTAATTCTAAAGATGCAGGCAAGTTAACATGGTGAATATGAACCCTAACATTCACACTCTTTGCTTTGTAAGCCTGAAAATTGTCACCCTACTGGAATTGCATTCTTGGTCATTCAGGTAGGGTTGGGTAATAAAGTTTTACAGGATCTTAAACAATCAAACTTACCTTGCAAAATTACAGGTAAGGCTTGAATAAGCTTTACCTGCCTTAATAAAAAACAAGAGCCATCTTCGAACAATAATACTATAAAAATACAATGAAATGAGTGGAAAACATAAATAACATGGGCTTTCAAAGGCGGGAAAACATTGTGTAATGGCAGGCACTTACTCATAAGCCCAAAGGAAGAAAATAAAGAGGAGAACAAAAAAGTAGAGCCTTGCATGCTCTTTATGCATCTTTTGAGTAGCCCAGTGCTGAAGGAACAAGACATGGGCTTAAGGGTCAGCCATGCAGGTTTGTCAGAATACAATGTATAGTCTCTTTAAGGGTAGCCTGAAGCTAGGATAAAATGCTCTTCCTCAGGTCCTGTCTCCAAACACAACATTTTTCTTTTGAGAACGCTGCAAGAAATCCATGTGTAAAATGTTGGAATGCTGTATACACTGCAGTGGGTTACCACTAAATTAGTAGCAACGGTCTTCTGGCTTTGTGAAGTTACTGGATACATACTTGCCCTCTTGCTATAAACAACTGGAAAACTGTATACAATAAATGAATTCGTACAACACAGTATTACAGAGATCCCCAAGAGAAGGGGTACAGATGAAGTGAGCCCCAGGATTGTGTCACCTTTCTGCCAGGAGGCACTTACTGGGATGCGACGCCAGAGGGAAAACCCAAGCAGAGCACGGTGGTTTCTTTGAGTTGAGGGATTTGGGGAGGCCGATATAGATAGAATTTCAGGGCAGAGTATCTTAAAGCAGGGAGCTATGTAGAGAAAGAGCTCTAGAAAACTTCCTATGGCTTCTCTTGAACCTTTGGTTGAGTACTATGTATGCATGTGGGAGGAAGATCTGAGAGGCTGGCCACAGAATTACCAGGGAGCCAACACTCAGCACTTTTCAGCAGATCATGTCTTGTTATTCACTTACGTTATTCTGGAGCAACGTGAGATTTTGATGGAAGTTTTAGGGAAAAGGTAATGATTTTTAGTTTGAAGTGTTATTGGAACATCTAGGTAAACATGAGACAATGATAAAACACATGATTGAAAAGGGACTGATAGAACATGAGACATCCGAGAATCAATTCATACAGGTAGTAGTTGAAGTCAAGAAAATGTAAGTATATGTACTCTCAGTAAAGAAGTGTGGAAAGGAGTTTGAAAATAGATAATTATTGAGCAGCCCCTTCACACCAGCACTAAGGTGGGAACATTCATGTGCTATCTGAACCTAGAACATTGTAACAATCCTATCAGCTAGGTAATTGAATTCCAGTTGTAAAGATCAGAAAATTGGAACTCAGAAAGGTAAAGTAATTTGTTCAGCATTCTACAAATGGAACCAATAATTTTATTCAAGCTTTCACAGTAGTTACCCAGGTATGCGACACTTTAAAGCCCAGTCTTAACTAACTGAAAAAGCTGATGGTATTCCTGTGCTGAATTTCAAAAGAGCAAGGGATATGGTCTGGATACTTTTGAGGGTATAACCATGGCCAACCAGAACTACCTAATTTGGACCCTAACCTGGCCCCTCCTCTAATCTCATTCCCAATGCTCACCTGGTATTCACTCTAATCAGCCGTAATGATTTCTGGGTGTTACGTGGAGGGACACAGCATGTTCCTGCCTCAGGCAATTACTTGCAACATCTCTTGCAGCGATGCTCATTCCCAGGATATGCACTTGGCTTACTTTCTCATTTCATTCAGGATTCTGTTCACATGCTGGTTCACCATACAAGATGGCCTGACCACCCTATGTAAAATACTAATCCTGTCCATTTTCTGTCGCCTTAATTGGCCTTTTTCTTCGTAGCACTTTTGTCTACCAAACATTGTGGCCTGTAATCATGTATGTTATTATTTTCTGCCTCCCTAGATAGGGAGATTGATTTAAAAGATTTCTATCTGTTTTATTCATTGCTCTCTTACTTGTGCCCAGAACAGGGCCTAGCACATAGAATGTTTTCCATAAATGTAAACCAGTGAATGAGAAACCTGTGGTAGGTTCCAGACCCTTTGAGAATTGATTAAGGTATGGACACCTCTAAATGCACATATGGATAGCTTTGCTTCCTGGGGGTTTAACCAATCTGTAAATCTATTTGACTTTTGGAGAGCTCAATTTAAAAACTAAATGATTAAAGATGTAGAAAAGTGATGAAAGTCATTTTAAAAACAGAAGGTGGAAGGGATAATTAAAAATAAAGGAATGGCCACTTGTGTCAAGCCAGAATTCAGAATGAATGAGTTTGATATACTGTTAGATTTGGCAAGGAAGACAGTGGTGACCTTCAGAAGTTCAGTTTCCACATAGAGGCAGACAAATACTGATGGACAATGCATTAAACAAAGTGTAGATAGAAAGGGACTGGAATAAGGTTAAAGACAATTTTGGTTCATGGTAAAGGATAACAAATTAAGTTAAAGGTGACTTGCCTTCTCATTGATGCCATAGTTGCTGGCAGAATTGAGACCAAATCCCAGGTTTCTTGATATCTGTCCTTGAATAAAATAGAACGGTTCATTGCACAGGCTCTGGAGATAGAGCTGAATTCCACCACTTACTGTGTCTTTAAGCAAATAAATGTTTTTAATGTTTTTTTTTAATTTTTGAGAGAGAATGAGAATGCAAGCAGGGGAAGGGCAGAGAGGATGACAGAGGATCTGAGGCAGGCTCTGCACTGACAGCATTGAGCTCGATGTGGGGCTCAATCTCACCAACCATGAGATCATGATCTGAGCCTAAGTCGGACGCTGAACTGACCGAGCCATCCAGGCACCCCTACACAAATAGTTAAAAATTCTCCAGGCTTCCATTTCTTATCTGTAAAATATGGACACTAATAGGGGTATGATGAGCTAATGTATGTAATAAGATGAATGTTATAAGTGGTACAAAGAAACCATTTAATAGATTTTATCTATCATTTTTGTCATCCCATAAAGATAGTCCTATGTCTGTTACTACTTATTATCCTATGGATTATTGTTTAACACTCTATCACATAGAATGTTTATATTGTTATGTGATTATTATGTAATAAGTGAATATTTGATAACAAATAGAATACTTGACACTAAATGGAAGAAAATAATTAGAGCAATAGCTAGAATGGTTATATAGTTAAGTAAAGGTTTCTTAACCACTACAAATTCATTCATTATTCTCTGGGTTCAGCCTAATGGCACATCTTTGCATGTAGTATTGCATGTAGTGTTTTCTGGGCTCACTCATGATTTTATGTTCAGCCTGTGGTCCATAGCCTTACTCAAATGTCTGATGGTAGACTGTCAGCAGGGCAAAGGGGATATTTTGATCATGTGTCTGTCATCATCTAGCAGATGAGACTGGGCTTGTTCACATGGTGGTGGTCACAGAGTTTCCTAAGAGCAGTACGAGAGGGGAAACCCCAATAACGAAGCCCTTTTCGAGTCTCTTTTTGCATTATATTTTCTATTATCCCATTAAACACAGCTATAACTGTTGCTGAGTCAAGAGTCAGTGTGGGTAGGCACAGCCCAAGCCTTGGATAACAAGGAAGGTCATCACTGTGACCATTGATGAACATGTTGTTTGATGAAGGCAAAATAGACTTCAGACAGGAAGAGTTCATGGGACAAAGAATTCTCAAGAGCCAGAAGGGGGTAGATCTCCCTCTGAAACTGAAAAGAGAGATGAGATCATGAGTGCAAAGAGGAGATGTTGCTATAAGGAGAAATAAGACAGTTCACAGCTGACTCACTTGCTCAGACTTAGTCTGATGTCTTAGTCATCTTACTTTGATACTTTCAGCGTCTTTCTGTTCTTATTGGTGCTCCTAGGGCATCTGTCCTAGGCTCTATTCTGTCAGAGCTATAAACTTCTCCTTCATGTTGGAATCCTAGTAGAAGACTCAAATCCTGGAAAGCACTTTAAAACAGATTAACCACAATAGTCACTGAAGAGATGTTTTGAGAAAGCTTTCTGGCTGATCCTTCACAAATACCAGATCATCCCACTTTGGCTCTGTGGGCTACAGAAAACCCTAAAATCTGAAATTTGTATGTACATAATTTCCTCTCCATGAATAAACTGTCATGGACTAAAGCAACCTGGCATACCCATCCCAGTTTCACATTCTGTATTGATGGCCTTAGATCTAATCATTTTTTCCCACAATGCACCAAGCCATTCTTTTTCAAAGAATAGTTATTATAACCAAAAAAATTATCTTAAAATTTTGTTTTAAAATTTTACTGAATTTTATTTTTTAATTTATTTTTAAAGTTTATTTATTTTGTGTGTGCGTGTATATGTGAGAGAGAGAGAGAGAGAGAAAGAGAGAGAGAGAGAGCATATAGGAGAATGAAAGGGGCAGAGAGAGAGGGAGAAAGCATCCCAAGTAGGCTCTGCACTGTCAGCACAGAGCCTGACAAGGGGCTGGAACTCAGGAACCATGAGATCATGACCTGAGCCAATATCAAGCGTTGGATGCTTAACTGACTGAGCCACCCAGGTGCCCCTAAAATTTTGTTGAATTTTAATAGATAATACTTTCAAATTAGGTTTAAAAGTTTGTTGAAAAGTAATATATGCATATTGTATAAGAGTTCAGATAGCAAAAAATAATTTAAATGAAAACAATACCCTCTTTCCCAAACACACCTACTGTTAAGAGTTTCTGATTTGAACCCTGAACAAATCTTTGATGTTATTAACAAAACATAATTTTGTTTAGATGTGAAAACCATACTTATTAGTTTTTTAAAGTCATTATCTTCCATAGATGATTAGATGTTTATGGCTTAAAAAAGAATTTCTTTACCTTACCTAAAATTTAATTTTCTGCACACACATGCACATGCTCCTACACACATACACCTTTTTGTGCATTTTGAACACTGCCATTGGCTTTGAGTTACCGTATATTTAGGGAGTATTTTTGGCTGAGCGCACTTTTCAGGACCGAATCATATTTACTGGAAATATGCTTCATTTTCCTTCCTCCCATTAGCCAAGGACATTATCTGGGACTACATCCAAATAAGTCTTTACTACACACTCAGCTTAATTGGTGTTTCTCAATAATATTGCTCATTTTTAACTAATTGCAAAGTTACCTGAAGGTAGCTTAATATGTAAATATAGCAATAGAATTGAAATTATAGACTCAAGAATCATGTTTTCAACCAGAAAAACATTTCTTTTTAATAGACATTGAATAATGATCAAATAGCTAGGAAGTGTGGCATTCAACAGTAATCACTTCATTGACTGGCTGTTTTGGTCTTTTATGTAGCTACATTTGTGGAACAAAATTCAGAGATAAGGGTATTGGAAAGGTAATTAGTGCATTGATTTCATGGTTGTCTTTAAGAAAAAAATAAATAGAAACTCACAATAGGAAAGAAATTTAGGCAATTGCTTTATTCATGAGACAGGTTAAGTTCTTCATACTGTTTAATAAGAAATGACAGTGGTGTTCCTTTAGAAAGAACTGCAAATGGGACGCCTAGATGGCTCAGTTGATTGAACATCCAGTTCTTGATTTTGGCCCAGGTCATGATCTTACTGTTGTGAGATGGAGCCCTGGGTCAGGCTCCACACTGGGCATGGAACTTGCTTAAGATTCTGAGTAATCTATAGAATTGTCGAATCATTGTATAACTAATATCGCACTTTGTGCTTATTATACTTAAATAAAAAAAGAAAAAAAAACCCGACTAGTTCCTGATTGAGGAAGATTCAGGACAGCAACGTCTGTACTTAAAAACAGTTTTAAAATAGGAAATGGTTATTCATATTTTTTAAAAATCCTTTTTATTCTCAGTGGCTAATCACCAAATTCTTCTACATAACTAGCTATTAAGTATGATTCTATTTTATGAAAGTCAAGCTTCATATCTTCTCAATAATCTTGGAATTAATTTGTTGTCCTTAGCCAAATGAGTTCACTGAATATGCTGAGGTATGAGATCTCTGGGTCTTGACATTTATTCCTCTGGGAATATGCCAACTAAGTATCCTCTCTCCACCAGAAAATATGGTAGTATGGCAGCATGAAAGAGGTTTAATATACTCAATTACCTTTGTTAATGTATAGGAGAGAATACAAAGATTACCTTAAATAGTTAGTAATAAGGATATACTTTTTTATGTTAGGAATAATTGATATCCTTTACATCAACTATATGAGGCTAGTTAGATATGACTTACATATACGGTGAAAATTTTTTAATTTCTTATGCATCAGCCAGTAAAGAGCAACAAAACTAAAAAGATACTTCCTTTTCTACATTTTCTTCTAAATATAGCAATTGTTAATAGGCAATGTTAATGATTTAGAGACATCAACTTGGATTGGTTATTTCATGTTTTGATTATAACCATTATAAAATATGATGAATCATTCCACTCTTAAATCATTTTGTAGTCTCATCTTGCAGAATTTAGAAAGTAAAAGTTGGAGAGAAGATGATAGGTGAATTTCACATATAGTAAGGTAGCTGCATCGTAATGATAAATTCTCTAACATTTTCTGTGTAAAAGTGGTCTTTAATTATCCTAGTAGTGTTAAGAAATCAGTAAAACCAAGATAATAGTGCTTTTTCTTTGTATGTTATTACTACAATTCCAATAGAAAAGTATGAGATATTAGAAATGGTTAAAAGGCAATGAGAATAAACCAGAATGCCTCTGGTCACGCTTAGGATAAATAGTGGAATTGCACATCTAATTGTATTGTCAAAAGTCCTTCACCTCTAATGAAGGTCATAGGATCTTTCTCAGTATCTCCGCCCAGACCTTTTGTCTAACACTGTAGTACCTAAAAATCTAAGAGAAAGAGTAAGAAACGAACAAGTGAACAAAAACAGAAGACAGAGATTCTTCTGCTCTATACCTCTATGAAAGTTGTATTTTCTTAAGAATTTTAAAAGTTCTCTAAGGACATCCACAAATAGATAGACATTGGGCATCATGAAGATCCAGCCTCATTTGAGACTAGATATTAACAGCTATGGAAACTTGATAATATGGGAGAAAGTATGAATTTTGCACTCAGGTCTGAGTTTCTTTCTTGGTTTCACCCTTTACAGGTAGTATGCTTATAATAATTAGCATTAATTGTTTACTGTGTCTGAGAATTTGATTACTTAAATGCTCTGAGGCTTAGTGTCCTCATCTGCAAAATAAAGGTAATACTGATTCATATCTTTGATGTGAATGTACTTAAATTGTCCGACACACAGTAAGGATTCAGTAAAGTTTGTTTTCTTCTCCTTTTGGCTATGAAATCTATCACACCTTACCAATATATGCTCATTTGTTCTCGTTGTAGATTCCACGCAAAACGATCTTCTCATAACTTACAATAAGTATACGCAATTTTAATATAGAAGTCAGAATTCTTCTTTCCTTCCTCCCTCCTTTCTTTCCTCTCTCCTTTTCTTCTTCTATTTCTTTATTTCCTTTATATTTTTTATTCCTACTACCTATCTAGAATACCTAAAATTCTAGCCAAAAGTGTATAACAAACATTTCTGTACATAGCCATGAATTCTCATAGACAATCTGATGTGCCTTCACATTAATTTAAGTACCTACTATGTCACAAGTACTAAGTCACCTTCTGAGGATGGAAAATTGAACAGAGATTTATGCCTTCAAGAAGATTTGGGTTCACTGATGGAGCCAAGAAATTATGTCACAAAGTAATATGGAAAGAGGGCTAGTATATGGACAGCCTAAAAAGGAAATGGGATATAGGGAGGAGTGTGGAGGTGCCATGGATATCTAATGACATGAGGAGTGGTGGTCAAAGAAGCATTCTCTTCAAAGGAGGAGAAATGAGATAAGTTTTACCAAATGAGTATTAGTAAGTGAAATGAAGAAGAGGGAAAGAGACATTCCAGGAAGTGTGAACAGCATTTATGAAAGCACGGGAGTGTGAAGAAACAAGATGCTTCTTCTGGAAAGATTTCTGTGGCAGATTGTGTTTATCAAAATATCTGCAACAATGTTTCCAGACTCACATGCTTTCCAGAACCTTACCACTCTTCCATTAAAAGGTAAAGTCTGCTTTTAATTTTTAATTTTTTGAGGAACCTCCATAATGAAACCAGTATTACATTCTATGTTAACTGACTTGAATTTAAATAAATTTTTTTAGAAAAGGTAGATTCCATACCTCCCCTTGAACCTGGGCAGGCTTTGGAGAACTACCTCATTAATAAAGTATAGTGGACATGACACTGTGATTTCCAAGGCTAGGTCATAAAAGATGACCCAGCTTTCTCTGCTTTGCTCCTAAAAATATACCTTCGAAGTCCTGAGCCATCATGTGAGAAGTCTAGGCTCCCTGAAGTCAGTGTGCTGAAGCAAACACACAGGTAGGGGGATAGGCCTGAGGAGTCCTGACTTGTTCAGCTCCCAGCTTCTCAAGACTTCTCAGACCAAACATAGGAATGGGGATGCCTTTGAGATGACATAAATCCTTAGGCACTGAAATGACTGTAAGTGATGAGCAGTTCTGAAGAAGGACTCCCTAGCTACATCAGTCCATACTCAAAACCCTGGGACATAATGGTATGAAATGATTGCTGTTGTTTTAAGCTACTATTTGGGGATGGTTTGTTATCTAACTGTAGGTAACTGATACAACTTTGTTGCTTATTTTCCTCCCTTGTGTCTGGCTTAGGAGTGTTTTCTAACATTCTACTTACTTGACTGCATCCTCTGCTGGTGTGTAATTTCTGGGGTGGCAGGACCCAGGCCCATCATGATCACTGTTGCATCCCTTGTACCTAGCACAATAGTTGCTATACAGTACATGTTTAATGTAGAGCTATTCAATGAATGAATAAATGAATGGATTGTCTTTATACATTTGGAGAGTGAGAAAGGTAGAGTCAGTGGGAGATGAGCCTAGAGAGGACAGTAGATGATGGATCCCGAGCATTTTTGTATGTATATTTTTAAAAGTTTGAGAAAGAGAGAGAGAGAGAGAGAGAGAGCGTGCAAGTGAGCATGCGCACGTGAGCAAGGAAGGGGCAGAGAGAGAATCCCAAGCAGGCTCCTTCCTGTCAGCACAGAGTGCAATGCAGGGCTCAAACTCAGGAACCTTGCGATCAATGAGCTGAAATCAAAAGTCAGACACTTAACCACCTGAGCCACTCAGATGCCCCCAAACATCATCGTGTATTAAGCTAAAGTATATGACTTTATTTTGAAAGCTACAGGGCCATATAGAAGAATGTAGGCACTGGAGTGATTTGATCAGAATTCACACTTGGGAAGATCACAGTAGTAGTGCTATGGGGGATAGAATAAGATCAAAAAAGGAATATTGGGGCCCCCAGGCGACTCAGTAAGTTAAGCGTCTGACTCTTGATTTCAGCTCAGGTCATACCACTGTTCATGAGTTCTAGCCCTGCATTGGGCTCCATGCTGACAGCACGGAGACTGCTTGGGATTCTCTTTCTCTGCATGCCCTGCCTCCCTCAAAATAAATAAACATTAAAAAAATAAGGACTATTGGCAGGCTATATGGAGAAGGACTGGTCTGGAGGAGTGGCAGTGAGATTGAGAGAAAACATTGGATACTTAAATATGAGGATAGAGGATCTACGTAATAGATTTAACAGCAATCTTCTGCCACATGGGCTTTCATTTATAGTAAAAAAAATAAGTTAATTACATCTTTTACATATGCCCCTTTAGGGCAATTTTGAAAAGTTTCTTTGTTTGATTTTGTATTGACTTCATAATTACTGATTATTTCTGATAGACAGAAATCAGTCCCTGTAGTACCATATCCCAGAGATAAGCAACTATGCCTTATGTATTAATTTCTTGTGATCTCAAGCAGTTAATAGACTTGAGCTAACTCATCATGCTGATCTTTTGGGAAATGAATTTCCTAGCTACTCATATGTCCTCTAAACTTAAACATCTTCTTTCTTTGGAAAATATGTTTCCTAATCAAGTTAATTATTATTGCTAGCTCCAACCCTGAATCTTTACTGTTAAAAGGGTATTTGTTTTTAGTAGACTTGTTAACCATGAAATACTGCTTACTTGTCATGTTTTCCTGTTGTTTTGAATACAGGGTCACTTCCATGAGATGAGTATTGTGGGGTTGATGGAATGCAGAGAGTAAGAATATGATGTGATTGTAATCTTTGGAAAAGATGAATAATCCTCGAACAGAGGAAGACTGAAACAGTGTTAAGAAGAAGTAACATTATGGTATTAAAAATAAGATCAGTGAACCTAAGAACCAGAGTATGTTCAAAGACCAATCCACAGAACTAGAGGGATGTAGCAGACACTGCTGGTAGCTTATCCAATATCTATTGTCATCTTTTCTATTAGAGTAGAACCTAAACTGTGTTTGGACAATGTGCCCAACTAAAAGAATTAAATTTTCCAGCTTCTCATGCATCTAAGGATGACCACGTGACATAGTAGAGGCTAATAAGATATAAGTGAAAGATGCTTGTGGGACTTCTGGGAAATTTCTTTAAAAGGATGCACTCAGCTGACCTGTATCATCTGTCTTAAACTTTTTCTCTTTTCTGCAACACAGTTATGATGTTGATAGTGGAATTACTACCTTGCAACCATGATCATAAGGGCAAAAGTTGCTAAGATTAGAGAAGTAGAAAGCTAAAAGAAGCTAGAGTCCCTGATGACATCATGAAGCCATTGAATTGGCCCTGGAATGATGACTTCTTGCCTTATGAAAATAAGAATCTTCTGTATCAGTCGATGTTCTCCAAATAAATTGAACACACACTCACTCACTCACAGAGACAGAGGCTGAGAGGGACAGATACAGATACAGATATGGAGAAAAGGGTGAGATTTATTTTAAGGAATTGGCTGTCATGTGCTTGAGGCTGAAAAGTTTGAAACTTTCAGGACAGGCAAACAGATGGAAACTCAGGCAGGGTTTCTGTGTTGCAATCTTGAGGCAGAATTTCTTCTTCAAAGAGGAAACATAGCTCTTACAGCCATTAGCTGATTGGATGAGACCACACTTTATGGAAGGCCATCTATTTTATTTAAAGTCTACTTATTGTAAATGCTAGTCACATAAAAAATACCTTCACAGCAATGTCTAGACTACTGTTTAACAACTGGGCACCATAAAATAGATAAGGTGACACATAAAGTTAACCTTTACACCTTCTAAATTGTTTGACTCCCTGCTTAGTTGGGTTTCTGTTGCAAACACAAGTACAAAATATGTTAAGTATTAGTGGCAAGAGAAAGAGATCGTATCTGGCAACATGAGTAGTCTTAGGTGGTTGGAACGGAGGATGAGCAGGAGTAAGTATGGAGGAGGAGAGGGTATAGATTAATAAATAATTTCTTAACTGCTTGATGTTAGCTTCTGTTTGCACATGCTGACGTTCACCTTTTGCACTTCAAAGGGTCTGAATGTAAAAGTTCAGAATCTTCTGGGGCGCCTAGGTAGCTCAGTCAGCTAAGTGTGGGACTCTTGGTTTCAGCTCAGGTCATGATCTCGTGGTTTATGAATTTGAGCCCTGCGTTGGGCTCGGTGCTGACCTCTAGGAGCTTGCTTGGGATTCTTTGTTTCCCCCTCTCTCTCTCTGCCCCTCTCCTGCTCTCCCTGTGTCTCTCGAATTAAACAAACAAACAAACAAACTTTAAAAAACTTGAATGCCTTGAGCGTCCGTCCAACTCTTGATTTCAGCTCATGTTATGATCTCATGATTCCTGCGATCAAGCCCCACATCAGGCTCTGTGCTGACAACACAAGGGCTGCTTGGGCTTCTCTGCCTCTCTCTCTCTCTCTCTCTGTCTCTCTTTCAAAAATAAATAAACTAAAAAAAAAATTTTAAGAATCTTCTGACCCATCAAGGTAGACATTGCAATAGTTACTGCCTTTCTCTTCCTCTATTTTTTGTAATAAGAATATTATAATAATATTGATTAGGCAAAATGCATTGACAAATTGAGTCAGCCATTTGAACACATATCAAAGAGAAATGAGAGAAGTTCGACTTCTTTATTTCTTTTATCTGTTGAGAGCACCTTTGCTTAAAATACACTTATTTCTCCCCCAAGCTGCAGAATCATGGTCATATTTTAGTGCAGTGTTTCAAAAGCCTGCTGTGGTATTTTTGTTTCTTGGTGAAATTTAACTTGTAACATCAGCTCCTGGGATTACTTAGATTTATTTAGACTGCTTGTCTACAGTTTGGGGTAAATCTTGTAGGATTATTTTGAGGACCAATCTACCTCAGCCTTTAGATTTGGAATTTCTTGGGCAAGTCATTCAGCTTATTTAGGTCTTAGTTTCCTTACCAGTTAAATGAAGTGTTCATCCTGGATAATCTCTAAGTTCACTTCCAGTATAAAATGTTACCATTTTGTGGTATTATCTAAGAGTACTTGGTACACTGGTAGGAAAAAAAAAATTCTTAAAGTAACTCTCTATCCTGGAACTGAAAATTTCAGTGTCTGCACAGACAAAATCAAGTAGGACTAAGCTGGCTGTTTATACCCCACAGTGGGTACTGTCACATTTTTCTAAGTTTTACTAAAGTATAACTTTATATGACAAAATTTACCCTTTTAAAGTATATACTTATATCATGCTGACTGCAGTCAAAACATAAAACATCTTCATAATTCCCCCAAAGTTTCCTTATGCCTCTGCCTACCTCCAGTTTTCTAGATTTCATTGCTGTGTTTTCTGCCCCTAAAGTTTTTCCTTTCTAATAAGGTCATTTAAATGGAATCAGGCAGAATGTTGTTTTATGTGGCTGGCTTTTTTCACTTAGCTTAATGATGTGAAATCTCTTATTTGTATCAGTATAGATTGTTCTTATTGTTGAGTAGTGTAGCGTTGTATGGATTTGAAACAGTGTGCTTATGTGGTCACCAGTTAATAAAATTTGTGTTGTTTCCAGTTTTTTTTTTCCTAATTTCTCTTGGGTACCTATCTAGGAGTAGAATTATTGAGTCTTAGAATAAATACATTTTTATCTTTATAAGAAATGATCATAGTGACTGAATCATTTTGCATTCCAACTAGCAATGTTACAATTTTTTCCGTGTTCTTATCCATACTTATTAGTTTTGGATATTTTTTTCCTTTTTTAAAAAATCTTAGCATTGTAGTAAATAGTAGTGTTTGTGTTTTTAATTCCCATTTTCAGGTTGACTAAGTATTTGCATTTGCTTATTGGCCATTCATATGTCTTCTTTAATGAAGGTTTTGGTCAAATATTTTGCCAATTTTTTTATTGAGTATATTGTCTTTTAATATTGAGCTCAAGGGTTCTTTATATATTCTGGATACAAGACCTTTATCAGATATAGGTTTGCAGATATTTTCTCCCAGGCTGTGTCTTATCTTATGAAGTACAGAATTTTTTTTTAATTTTGATAAATCTCGTTATCATTTTTCCCCTTATAGTTCATATTTCTTTGTCTTGTCTAAGAAATATTTGATAACCCAAGGCCACAAAGATTGTATGCTATGTTTCTTATAGAAGATTTATAGTTTAAGCTCTTACTCTTGGACCCATGATACATTTTAAGTGTAGCAAGCACTATTTTTAAAATTACTTTCCCCATTGCTTTACTTTTGTACCTTGGTGGAAAATTAACTGACCATTTATGTGAGAGTCTGTTTCTGTACTATCTGTTGCATTGATCTGTATGTTTATCCTTGTGTTGGTACAACTCTGTTTGTCGATACTTATCTTTATAGATAGCATACATATTTCAATTTTGTCTGCTTTTAAAAAAACATTTGACTACTCTAAGTCTTAGGCATTTCAATTTTAAAATTGTTGGTCAGTTTCTCTAAAATTCCCACCATGATTTTGATAGGATTACAGTGAACTTAGGGATCAAATGGAACAAACTGACTCCTTACCAAAAATGAATTTTTTGATTCATGAACACAGTACGTATCTCCATTTATTTAGGTCTATAGCAGTACTTCTTAATTTTCAATGTGCATGTCTTTTATGTATTTCGTAAAATGTATCCTTAATAGTTTCATATTTTTGATGCTATTCCAAGTGGTATTTAAAAATTGTATTTTTCATAAATAAACATCTGATTCTTATAAATTGACCTTTTATCCTGTGGCTTTGCTGAACTCACTCTCATCACCTTTATTGTAGAATTCCTGAAGATATTCTTTGTAGATGACCATGTATATGATAATAAAGGCAGCTACTCTCCTTCCTTTCCAGTCTCTACCCTTTTTTCTCTTTGCTGTATTGTTCTGGCCAGGACCTCCAGTCAGTGTTGAATTGAAAAGATGAGAACAGATACTTGACTTGTTTCTAATTGTAAGGGAAAAGAATTTGGTATTCACTGTTAGGTATGATGCTGGCCTTATTTTTATAGAGCCTCTTCATTAGGTTAAGGAAGTTATATTTTATTCTTAAATTAGTGAGAATTTTTTCATGAATAAGTGTTGAATTTTGTCAAATAGTTTTTCACATGGTATACATTTTAGTCTGTTAATATGGAAAAATACAATGTTTTTTGAATGTTGAACCAACTGCATTCTTAGGATAAAGTCCTCTTGGTCATGATGTAACATGCACTTGATATGTTGTATATAACATATATGTATATACATATATACAGATGCATACAACATATATGTTCTAAATTGATTTGCTAATATTGTATTAAGGATTTTTTGCATTTATGTGTGAATTCTTACATATATGTAGTATTCCTGTACCTCTCCCAGTGGCAGATAGCTTTTGCATAGTATCAGTGCAGTGTTGAGAGGGTGGGTTTTCTACTCTTTACCCAGCAGCAGCCAAACTCTGCCCACAGTGGAGTGGGTATGACAGTTTCCTCCCCCTTCCCCAGTGGCAGGTGGCATTTCCAACCAAAACGTGGTTGGATTCCAGATTGGAGCAGATTTCCTGCCCTTTACCATTAACAGATGCATTTGTTTAATATCAGTGAGAAATTCTACGTATGGGCACATCTCTCAGGTTTTGTGTCCCTGGCAGCTGCTCATCACCTCACGTGCATGCAAGTCCTGGAGCACAGAGGAGCTTCTCTAGGTATTCGTGCTCAATCTTCCAATGTTGGCAGACCGTGCATGGCTTTCCCACCAAGACAGTATCTCGGAGTTCACGCCTGACCCCACTTTGCCTTGTGAGCCCCAGGGAAAGCTCACAGAAAAGACTTGGCGAGTGGGCGCAGACTTGCCTTGTGTATGTTGTTCCCAAAGATTCTAAACTGTCATACTAGCAAGTACTTGGCATTTAACCATTCATTAAGCTTTCATTTTACTTCTTAGCTGCTTTGTTGAATGCCAACTCTTCCTCCCTTGCACTGCCAAAAGTAAAACAATTTGTTCCCTCTCTTGTCAGAGAGGCTTGCTACCTTTTGAAATGAAGTTAATCTTTTTGTCTGATGATCTTAGCTCCTGAGGGGCTCAGAAATTGATGATTTTGCAAATATTCCATTGTTTTTCTCATTGTTAGGAGAGATAGGATCAGTGTTCTCTCATGGCTTTCTGCATCCTAAGATGCCCTGCAGAGGTATATGACATCTTCTGCCTAAGAAACATTCTGGAAAGCATGTAACTGAGACTATATCCTATCCCCAAATGCATTCTTCATGGAGAGCTTGAGTTTCAATGTTAATGCCCTTGAAATTGAGACAAGGGCTGTAACCTGTAGACAGATTCTCAGATATGATTTCATATATTCTTGTTTACATAGAGAGTAATTTAGTTACCTTAAGATTTTATTTGTCCAACAGTTATTGAACACCTACTGTGTGCCAGAAACTCTTCTTGACTTTGAGGACTGAGCAGTGAATAAAAAACAGTGCATGAATTTCATAAAGCCACATCTACAACCACCAGTGAGAACGTAGAAACACAAACATGCTGATTATTTGGCTTCATCTTGGTGAAAAATCTAGTTATTTTAACCCACTACGGCCAGTTTAAGTCATTATTTTTTATTTAGTCAAATTGTGTTTTCACTGAAAGGATTTCTCGCCTTTTTATTTACTCCAAGGGAAGACAATTTGCTTGAGTACATCTCAGCAATTCCCTCTTTGTTAGGGTGGATGCCAATTCAATATGCAAACTTACTCCATAGTATGTTTAATTATACTTAGTTGGGGAAATCCCAATAACATTAAAATACTCCATTTGGAAATATGGCATCTGTATTTTTTCTAAATTCATTCTAAATCTTCTAAAAGCAGTGAGACCAGAGGTAATTACAAATCTAAAATGTAAAAGAAATAGTTGAGACACAACATAGTGTTTGGTAAGTGAAAAGGATGCTTCAAGTATAATTGTCTGAATAGAAATCAAGTATTTCAAGAAAAGTCCTTTCATATATATAAGGCATTGGATTTTGAGTGCTCGTTAAATAATGTTGAATGCTGGCACCCCAGATATCACCAGTACAGCTTGTCGATAGGACGGATCTACATGTACTGCTTACTGTTGTGAGGGAGACCACCACCTTGACAGAGTTTGTTCTTGGCTCACAGGGAAAAGGATGAGGATGTATTTTTGTTAAGAATTTTAAATTTGGTGTAAGACAGTTTTTCAATGTGGAAGCTTGATTAGGGTAAAGTAAGGATTATGATACATTAGTTGAGTGAGGGTTGGGGGCACAGCAAGGTGAGGGACCCAATTGTTTTCTTTTGAGGAGTTGGTGGGGCTTTGGGGAAGTGCTGTAATGAATGATACATTGTTTGCCTGGGCAAGAGTCTTCTAGAATAATAAAGTTATACTAATGTGGACAACTGAATAGTATAGTCATGTCATTGGTTCTCACCTATGGCTGTTTTGCCTCCCAGGGGGCTTAGGGCAAAGTCTGCAGACATTTTCAGTTGTTTCAAGGGGATCGGGGGCTGTCAGCCTAGGCTGCTGCTAAACACCCTACAGTGCAGAAGACAACCTTCCCAACAGAGAATTTTCCAGCCCAGTATGTCAGTAGTGCTCAGGGTGAGAAATCCTGGTGTAGACAAGACGTCTGTAAAGGGCCAGATAGTAAAAATTTTTAGACTTTGTGCCATACGATCTTTGTTGCAACTACTTGACTCTGTTGTAACACAAAAGGAGTCTTAGAGAATACAGATGTATGTGCATGGCTGTGTTCCATATTTTATATACAAAAACAAGCAGAAAGAGCAAGCAGGGAACAAGATTTTGCCTGTGGGTTGCGGTTTTCTGACCCCTAAAGGAGACCGTAAACTGTATGGGATGGGTAGTCCCAGTTCTCAGTGTTTATGAGTGCGTTCAACTCTGCATTTTATCTTCAATGGAAGCAAAACCATTTTCAAGAAAACATAGGTAAAAGAGCAAATACAGATGGAATGCTTTATGAAAGTCCCAGATTTTCTTAAGAACACTGTGAACATTTCTATGGAGTTGATTTTTCTGTGCTATCTAAAATATACCAAAACAGTGATCTGATTGCCAGATCGGTAATTTTCTGGGATGACCTGCTGAAACTAAAACTACCTTTTAGCTGCATCTTACCATATAATTAAAAAAAAATGGTAGTATGCAACAAAAACAATTGTTTCTCTTAGAACAAACAAGATATGACACCCTTGCTGAGTGTGGCTTCAGAATTCTCCCTTTAATCTTTAGCTTTCTTTTTTCAGTTTTTGTTTTGTGGCATTTATAACTTTCTGATATTTATATATTTATAATCAATACCATAAACCTAGCCATATTTGGATGGTATTTGTTTATTGTCATGCCCTCCCCATAGGCCAGGGTCATCATCTATTTTAGTCACAGCTGTATCCCATCACCTAGAGAGCCAGAATGGATAATTGCACCATTAACAGAGAACCATTAGTATGATCATAACTAATGCTTTCATAGCACTTATTATGTGCCAGGGACTATTCTAAGCACTTTACATGGATTAGCTTATCTAATCTCATTACAACCCTGGGAAGTGGGTGCTATCATTGTTCACACTTTAAAAGTTGAGAGTCATGAGCTAGCAAGTGATAGAGCTAGGAGTGGAATCCATGTAGTCTGGCTCCAGAATCCATGCTTTGAAAGACTACACTATAGCTGCTTCTCATGCTTATATGTTGCCTAAACACACACACACACACACACACACACACACACACACACACACACACAGAGAGTTCGTATATTACACAACTTATCTATTGTAAAGGTGCATTATACTTTGAGCCCAGGTCAGCTGGCTTTGCCATTCTGAAATGACACTTGGATATTCAAGGCACAAGTCCATAGAGGTCTAGCTCTATGAGACACTGAGGTGCCTAATGGGAAACAGCAGATCATAAGGAAAGAAAAAGTCGAGGAAAGAAGCTTCCTCTACTATATGTGTTCCTACCATTAGAGAGAGAGATGGTATTGCTTAGAGCACAATGTACACTGCTTCCTGTGAACAGACATCTGGACCCTAGCAGAGAAAGGCTTCTGTTGATAAAATATGAAAGGGCAATTTTCTTACACAAATCTCAGACCTCAGGAGTCCAGAGAGGGAACACAACTTAGTCATAGAGTATGACACAGAGGTAGAGGTTGGGAGGGACCCCTGCTCTACCTCAACACTGCCGAGTATCCACAGCTGCCAGTGTTTCTCCAGAGCTAGGGGTATATTATCATGTATGGGCAGTCAGGCAACACAGAGTGTGGGCAATAAGGCATGGCCATCAGTGTTTGCAGTAGGAGGGTGGTGGCAACAGTCGAAGACCAGCTGCAGCTGAGGGAGGGAAGGTATTCTGGGAGGTCTCAATAACAGGTGTTACCACAGAGGGAAAAATATTCCTATGTTGTATGGAGAAAGCCATATCGATGACTGTGAGTACTCCTGAGACATATTCCGCAAGTCCCCAAGTGATTGAGTCAGGAGAAGAACTTTATAGAGTGCTAAAATTCAAGTGTTTTTATTTTTTTAAGGTAGCAGATTAGAATTATCCCATTTTTATCACAATAACTGCTTAGAATCAAAATAATGGCTCACAACCATTATAGAGCTAAGGCCATTATTACTTCCCGAGTAAGTGTGTGTGTGTGTGTGTGTGTGTGTGTGTGTGTGTGTGTATTAGGGAGCAAGGGAGAGAAAGGCTGTACGTATATATACTTAGGTCTAAGTCATCTCCGATCTTACAAATTAAGTAAATTAAATCCACTGCAATGGGTTTTTAATAAAAACACAATGGTCTTGGCTGTTCTCTGAATTACTAATGTCTTGAAACTGTCTGAAAGTCATTTGGATATGCTTGCTGATAATACTCTTGATGAGGAATAAAATTTATTTTTTTCTCAAGAGCTAATTAATGTAATCTTTAAAATATATAAATCCTGTGGTGAGCCCAAATAATTATAATTGAAATGTGGACCTTGCCAAAATTGAGAAAATTAAAATGCAAGCAAAATCTGTTAATATATCTAAATTAAAAAAAAATAAAAACAAAAAAGAAAGAAAACCAATTAACTTCTGGAAACAGGGTTTGGTATTTAGAATGCAGGAGATTAAATTATGCAGATATCAAATTAACACTTGGAATGAAGGTGGTGTTGCCTAGCTGCCTTTCAAAGCCTTGCTTTGCTCAGGCTAACATTTCTAGAGAGCAGTGAAGTGAGCTATTTAAAAGGCCACAGTTGTGTGCCCTAAATGGTCCACACAGGGATCATAAAAATCCCCAATGGAATCTTTAGCAGCCTGGAGATAATTGGAAGGAAGGCATGGGACTAGTAATTAAATCACAGGTACTTTCTGGGGAGATTATATGTAGATATACATATAGAGAGATATATAACACTAGACAACATACAAATTGATATGGGCAGATACATATATGTGTGTGTGTGTGTGTGTGTGTGTATTTATTTATTTATTTCTGTAATACCTACTCAGTCATTTTGATCACTTCAGTAAATAGTTGAGCAACTCCACTAGAGGTAAAAAAAAATAAAATAAAATAAAGGACACCAATGTCCTTAGGGCTTAGAATACAATTGCAAACCTTTTAGAATATACATTGTCATGTGACACCTATGCATCTGATGCATTTGAGCAATTTAGTAAGAAAAACAAAATGGCCAAATGAGTCATTTTGTTTTGTTTTGTTTTGCTTTATGCCTGAACTGGCCAGCTTGATATCAGTTCTGATAGTTCCATGTTACTACTACACTTAGGAAATCTCAAAACTGCATCTTTGGTTCTTCAGAGTGCCGCTGTGTGTTTCTCACTTACCAAAGGTTGTTTTTAGCATTACATAGGTGCTGTCACAGCCTCTTTCACTGCATTATTGTAAGGAGTTCACTCTGGGAGCAGTTTCTGTAGATATACTACCATAAAGAGGTTATGGTATATCAGTATGGATGGATTTGTTCTTACCTCATTAGCCAGCCAGACAGGAGTAATTTTTAATATCAGATCTGGACCCAGGGGGAACTCTTGTCTTTTTTTTTTAAGACAAGCTGTAGAATGTATACCCTGCTCCACAACCTTGAGATGACCATTAACATTCAGACCTCCATCATAGGTGCCATCACCAAATGGCCATATTAAGAAGACACCTGAGAGAGCAATAAGATTTGAGAATACTTCCTGAGACTTATAACTGGCATTGGCACAGACATGAGACATTCATCTTATTCTGATTATTTTGGCTTCTTAGCCTAGAGGAAAGGAAACAAGTCAGAAAAACCAAAGATTTGTGGAATTAGTTTGGTATCATTACATCTATTCCCCCAAAAGGAACAAAAGAGCACAAAATGGGGGAAGAAATGGAGATAGAATAATTTCTTTCCAAGTACCATATAGATCTTCCTCGACTCATAATGGAGTTGTGTCCTGATAAACCCATCATAATTTGAAAATACTGGAAGTCGAAAATGCATTCACTACACCTAACCTACCCAACATCGTAGCTTAGTCTAGCCCACCTTGAAAGTGCTCAGAACACCGAACATTAGTCTACAGTTGGGCAAAATAATCTAACACAAAGACTATTTTATAATGAAGTGTTGACTATTTCATGCAATTTATTGAATACTGAAAGTGAAAAACAGAATGGTTGTACAGGCACAGAATGATTGTAAGTAAATTGGTTGTTTACCCTTGTGGTTGGTGGCTGAGTGGGAGTTGGAGCTCGCTACCACTGCCCAGCCTCATAAAAGAGTATCATTTAAACTCCATCTCACTAGCCCAGGAAAAAATCCAAATTCAAAATTCAAAGTATGGTTTCTGTCGAATGCGCATTGCTTTTGCACCAGTGTAAAGTTGAAAAATCATAAGTTGGGAACCGTTTGTATTTGAAAAGCAAACTGGTATGATGAATAGTTGATGAATACATTAACTCATTTAGCAAATATTAACTAATTTAGGCTTGAAGTTATTAGGATGAGCAAAATCAGACAAAACCTCTGCTCTAACAGAATGATAGCCTAGCATGGGGTACAGACCTTCATTGAATAATTTCTCTGATGGAAAGAAGCACAGTTTTAAGGCTGGGTGTTAGGAAGGAAGCAGATATAGAATGGGGGTCAGCAAAGTAATTTAGTATTTGGAATATGGTTATACTAAATCCTACTCCAAATTGGAATGAATGCTTACCTAATTCAGTCTTTAAGTTAATCTTATCTGCCAAAAACTTTTATAAGAACCTCATTTCTAAAGGTGCAAGGCTCTTTTCACATTAACTACTGCAATATTCTCATATTTTGCAAAAATTTAGATCTGTGACTAGGAAATTCAGCAAGTGTGGTACATCTCTTTATGATATGCTACAACATAATTTACAGATGGAGACTTTATAAATTAATTATGCATACTTTGGCACTATTAATATACACAAAGAACTATACAGTTCTGAACTTTGAAAATTATTGTTAAGGATTTTTTCCTGAAATTTTCCCTAATTTGATGGCAATCTGAAGACTTTATTTTTCAGGTTAAGGAATAAAGACATGGCTGTGTTTGCAGCTGAGGATTGTTATTTTGCAGCTTTGCAGTTCGTATACAACTAATCAGTTTTGAGATCGAGCTGGTGTGGCAGGTAAAAATCCAAACCCACATATTCAGGTGTGCTAGAAAAGTAAACTGACTTTTTATTTCTATTTACTTTATTCCTACTGGGTAGTTGAGATTTACCTTAATCCATTCACTTTCTTTCCCATTCTTGCTTTTCATTCAGGGTTCAATCAAATTACAGGGAAATTATATACCACTAAAGGCACAGGAAAGGGACTTTGGCCTGAGTAATCTAGGCACGTTGGCATCTTCCAAGTTGCTCTTGTTCACATCTGTTCATTGGTCCCTATGAGTTATAGCCAAGTTCCACTCCCAACTAGAAGCTACCCTCAGTTTGGCTCTTTGTGTGCATTTGTGGATACAAGGACATAATCTTCATGTTCTTTTCCACTCTGTGGTGCAGTTAACTCTGTAAGGCTCTCTAAGTCCCATTTGTCTAGACACCTATTGAAGACCTTTCTCAATCTCTTTAGTCTTGCTGCCTCTCTAGAGTATCCTGAGAAAGGGAGTCAAGGATCCAGTGTTCTTGGGTATGCAGTCTGTCAGCATTACCCTTCACTATTCACTCTAAATATGAGACTCTGCTTGGTAGAAGTATAAGACTCAAGTCTAACATTTCTGAGGGTTCCACACTGTTTAGTCAATGCTTTCCATAGAGATTCCCTGCAATCACATTAAACAAGGGTATCTTTTATAGTCTTGGGGTGGATAGCCTTGCTTTGCACCATTATATGATCTTTTTGCCATGAATACTCCTATCAGATATTTTTCTCATCTCCTGTTGTAGCATCCATTTTGTGTGATACTGAAGCTACATTTTCTGGCTTCTTGAGTGGGGTGAGGATCACCAAGGGTCACAGATAACTAAGTATGTCATTTAGTAATAGCATAAGGCCTTATGTTAACATATTTTTAGTGCTTTTAAAGATCATTCGTGAGTGCATTCAAACCTCAAGTGAAGCAACTAAACAGTTTTGTCTGGGTCTTGAAAGAACCAGTGTTCTGTAAAGGGATCCCGTTCAATAACAGATACTTTATATTTTCACAGAGGGTTCTAGGGTTGTATGCTTATTCACGTCCCCATTTCCTGTAGGTTTCATCATCTTTTGATGGAGGAGGGCAGCAGGATAATGGGTTCATAGGTTTATTAGAGTTGAGATTTCTACAATGTTCCAAAAGTGAGCAGGAAGAAGTTATTTAGAAATTGTTTTTGTTCTCAGTATTTTTTTCCAAAGTAAAATATTTTCTGATTTTTTAATTTCTTTTTTAGAATAGGAAAATGATATGTGTGTGTGTGTGTGTGTATACACCACTGATTCACTTATCACTCTCCAGTGTTTTTGACTTCTTGGTCTGTTCGTGATCTTCATACCCTTTCAGACTGTAAGGAATTAAATGAATGCGGTTACCTCTTTTCTACAAAAGCAAGCATAAATTGATGTGTTCTTTCCCATATTGCCCCTTGGAAATGCAAACAGGATATATTTCTTTCTCTTTTGTTGTATGAACACATTACTAGGTATGCAGTCCTTATTAACAAAGGCACCATACTTCTCCATTCATTTTTATGCTGTTTAATATGGAGGAAATAGCACTAGACTCATTTCCAGAATTTCTAAGTGTATGTCCCCAGTGCTCTCACCTACCCATTCGCTGTGTGATCGTGATCATATTCATAAGATAAAATTTTCTCATTCTTAAAATGGTAATAATAGTATCTTCCACCCCATCTCATAAGGCTTTTGCACATTTGTTGTTACTGCTGAATATTTTGCCTTAAATAGTTACTTAATCTTACCATTTATAAGTTAGAAATACTGTTCTCTCATTGTTGATTCAGAGGTTTACTTAGAGTAGGATAATATATAGTATGTCAGAGTCTCTCTAGTTACAGGTACGCTCCCTAAAGCTCCTGTCAACCTAGACATCTCCATAGGAAAGTGGTTTTTTTGTTCTGTGTTTTGTGTTTTGTTTTTTGTAATTTTTTTTTGTCACGGGGGGTGGGGCAAGCGTTGATGAAAGTATCACGGCACTGAGGTTCAGGGAAAAGGTCAAGGAAATACCTGTGGCTGAATTCCTAAGCCATATTCATGGAATTCTCCATAGCCTCCTTCCACAGATTTACTTAAATATAAAGGGAAATGCTTGTGTTGATAGATCTAATGATGTTAGCCTTCATCAGCCAGTCAGGTGAGCCAAATTCAGGATCATAATCGTATTGTATAATAGTGATCAGATCTCAGGGTGGTCAGAGCAATGAGTTGATGAGAATGGTTACATACTCTCTAGGTTAAGTACTCAACTCGTGAATTTGCTAGATTTTTGTATTGTTTTGTATTTCATAGTATTTGTTGTTGAAATAGCTGAAGTGAGAGGTTTAGCTGGGCTGTCACAGGCCGTTTTTTCCAGGCTAAGGAGGGGACTGCCTTAATTAAGAGGGTAGAGGGTCCATTTAGGACTTTTTTCCTTTGCACTTACTAGGTCAGTTGATTGTTTTCCCTGTTCATTTGTGCTACACATTGTGTGTCTGAAATTCATCATAAAATAAGAGAAAGTTTAGGAGGAGAGGAGAGAGAACAAAGAAGTAGAAGTTTATTATGTTTTCAGGAGCACAGTGATTCAATATTAGCCATTTTGTTTGGTTTGAATTACTGTAAATTATGCTTCATTGAATCATGGTGGAAATAGTTTATAGCTAAATTTGAAAATAAAGGGGTGTTTTGTTGATGATATGCTCATTTGTTGTATAGTCTATTTTATTGATACCCAATCTAGTATCTTCTGGTGATGAAGATGACATCTAATTTAAAAGAAAAATAAACATCAGCATATAGTGTGAACTCACTCTAAATTGCTAGTCATCAGCAATTAAACATGGCCTCCCCTTGGATTCTTCACAGCCAATACACTTAAAATAGTTATTTTGGCACATCCTACACTGTTTGATACCATTCAGTCTCCTTACTGAGATGTTGAGAGGATTTCACTCTATCGTGAGGGAAAACCAAATGTCAGGTAGAAGGTTGAAATATAAGCTGATAGGGAAGAGCCCTTAAACTCTTGCCAACATCATATTTGTGTTTTATCTAGGAGAGTGGTTCTCAACCAGGAATGATTTTGCCCCCCCAGGGGACATTTGGTAGTGTCTGGGGAACTCTTGGTTGTCACAACTGGGAGATACTACTGCCATCTAGTGGGGAGAAACCTGGATGCTGCTAAACATCCTAAAATACATAGGACAGCTCTCACCCGCTGCCTTCCCCACCTCCCATTCACAAGAAGAATTATATGGACCGTTATGTCATTGGTGCCAAGATATAGAAATCCTGACCTACCACAAACGTCTGATGGAATCCTAGGATTTTTGAGGAATAGCTTTTCTTAGCATCCTCAGTTCTTGAGCACTAATATATATTTCAAGAATGTAATCATCTGTGTTTGTGGGCACTGCTGCTTTGAGTTCAAATATATAGACTTTTCATCTGAATTCCAGGAGTTATAACTTCATGCATACCCTCAGCAAATACTCTCTTCTTATACAATTTAGATTCTAGGAAGAGAATTTTTTTCCCCTAGATGGGAAAAACTGAGGTACTTTCCATTAAAAAAATCCATTATAATGAAGAGATTATCATAGCCTTAGGTTAAACCATAAGACTTACTGTTTCTCTAGGTCATAATTGTCACATATCAGCTCTATCATATAGTTAAGCTCTACTGACTGATGTGTTATCAGATGATCATGATCTGAAAGAAACTCCCATTTGGGAGAGAGATGTCAAGATCCCTCATCAGTGCACCTCACTTATATTTTGACCTATCATAACAATTATGGTTGGAATCTGAATACATTCACGATATCTTAATAGTGAAATAGTGTTCAGAATGTGTTTTGGCAAGGACTCGTGCCAAAATCCTTTAGGTTGGATGCCATAAATTTTTTGAGAACTATAGATAAAACAGTTGATAATGCTTGTAAAATTTTTAAAACTTTATAAGATTTAGGGGCACCTGGGTGGTTCACTTGGTTGAACGTCTGACTTTGGCTCTGGTCATGGTTTGTGGGTTCGAGCCTTGCATCTGGCTCTGTGCTGACAACTAGGAGCCTGGAACCTGCTTTGGATTCTGCATCTCCTTCTCTGTGCCCCTCACCCCTCATGCTTTGTCTTTCTCTCAAAAATAAACATTAACAAAATTTATAAAATTCAAGTATGGTTAACATACAGTGTTATATTCATTTCACGTGTACAATATAATTCACCAATTCTATACATTTCTCAGTGGTCATCACTATAAGTGTACTCTCAATCCCCTTCACCTATGTCACCCATCCTTCCACCCACCTCCCCTCTGGCAACCACCAGTTCTCTAGATTTGAGTCTGGTTTTTTGTTTGTTTGTTTGTTTCTCTTTGTTTTGTTTTTTAAATTCTATGAATGAGTGAAATCATATGGTGTTTGTCTTTCTCTGACTTATTTCACTTATCGTTATACTGTCTATATCCATCTGTGTTGTTGCAAATGGTAAGATTTAATTCCTTTTTATGGCTGAGTAACATTCCATTCAACATATATACCATACTCCAACATATATAACATTGCAACATATATACCACATCTTCTTTATTCTTTCATCTATTGATGGACAATTGGGTTGCTTCCATATCTTGGCTACTGTAAACAATGCTGTAGGGGCGCCTGGGTGGCTCAGTTGGTTAAGCGGCTGACTTCAGCTCAGGCTGACTCACAACTCACGGTCTGTGAGTTAGAGCCCTGCGTTGGGCTCTGTGCTGATGGCTCGGAGCCTGGAGCCTTTTTCAGATTCTGTATTTCCCTCTCTCTCTGCCCTTCCCCTGCTCACACTCTGTCTCTACGTCTCTCAAAAATAAATAAACGTTAAAAAAAAAAAAACAATGCTGTAGTAAGCATAGGAGTATATATATCTTTTCAAAATAGTGTTTTCATTTTCTTTTTCTTCAGATGAATAACTAATAGTGGAATTACTGGGTCTTAGGGTAGTTCTGTTTTTTAATTTTTTGAGGAACTTGCATAATGTTTTCCATAGTGGCTGCATCAGCTTGTATCCTGTCAACAATGCACAAGTGTTTTTTTTTCTACATCCTCACCAACACTTGTTATTTCTTATATTTTTGATCTTAGCCATTCTGACAGGTGTGAGGTGATATCTCATTGTGATTTTTGATTTGCATCTCCATGATGATTAGTGATGTTGAGCACCTTTTCATGTGTCTGTTGGCCATCCATCTGTATGTTTTATTTAGATAAATGTCTATTCATGTCTTCTGCCCATTTTTAAATTGGATTGTTTTTTTCGTGTTAAGTTGTGTAAGTTCTTTATATATTTTGAATATTAACCTTTTATTGGATATATCATTTGCAAATGACTTCTCTTTTTGTTTTACTGATTGTTTCCTTTGCTTTGCAAAAAGTTTTTATTTTAGTGTAGTCCCAATAGTTCAATTGTGATTTTGTTTCCTTTGCCAAAGGAGACATTTCTAGAAAAATGTTTTTATGGCTGATGTCAGAGGGATTACTGCCTGTGTTTTTTTCTAGAAATTTTATGGTTTCAGATATCATATTTAGGTCTTTAAACCATTTCGAGTTTATTTTTATGTATAGTATAATGAAGTGGTCCAGTTTCATTCTTTTGCAGATATTGCTTAGGTCTCGAGAATATCTCCATCAGTCTGGTTTTGAAATAAAATAAAGTTTCTGTAAAAATTAAGGAAATAGAGGTTTAATACAGCCAATGGTAGACTGAAGGTCTAGAAGTATACAGCTGAAGGATCAGAGAAGAGTCACTATAACATCAGTCTGAAGCCTTGGAGTGGGTGAAGGACCTGACAGTCCTGGGGAAGTCCAAGAACCTTACACTGCAACCAAGTGAGATTTTGCAGAATGGCTGGAACTAGACTCCTGCCCCTCTGATTGTGATGTTATATTGAGCAATAATAGCTTCTGTTTCATTGCTATCTTCCAATTTTCCCAAGAGTTCCTTCCAATAGTAAACTCTGACTTGGGTCTGTACAGTGAAGGTGGTAGTGAGAAACTTATTTCTAAGCTTTAGGAGGAACTGGAGGCTGTGACCACCACCAGTTTAACACAATGAAAATCTCTTCCTTGATGGATTTCTTGCGCTTCTCACTGACGGTAGGTGAGGATGGGCAGCTGAAATTTTCACAAGATTTCACAGTATTGTAACTGTGTTTTCATAAAGACAGGTGAGGATGGGCATCTAAATCCTCAGAAATCAATGTTATAAATGCATAATCATAAGGGGATGTGAGGATGCACGGCTTAAAACCTCAAGAGATTTTACATTGTTATAATTGCCTTATCATAAGAAATTATCAGTAATGAAAATGAATAGGGGAAGATCATTGTCATCCTTCTTGCACTCAGACAATGAGAGGTGCCTTTTGGGAGAAGGGAGACAAAGAGAGGCTTGAATAACTTACTAATCATGAAATAACCCCTTAGGAAGGTCATATATCAGTGTTTCTACCACTATTCCAATATTAAAGCCAAATGGTGGGATGGAAATGTGGACATTCTGTTTTCCTATGACTGAACTTATTTACTATTGTACAGTGTTACTTTCATTTAAAGTAGAACACAGAATTTCTAAAAATGCTGGCTACACAATTATTTCATGATTAAAAATAGTTAATTCATGCAGTTTCCTTCTCTCTCTCTCTCTCTCTCTCTCTCTCTCCCCCCCCCCCATAGAGAGCATCTGATTTGCAAAGATTCTACTCAGTGTCCTTCCTTCAGAACAAAATATCTGGTGTTTAGTCCTCAATTTATTTTTGTATCCTTCTAAGATATCCCTATTTTTGCTTTGGTATATTAATCAGGATAGAATAGCCAGTATTTATCAAACTCTCAGTGAAATAACCAGTTTCTATTATTTTCAATCTGTCACAGACCAGTACTTTTGTAAAACACAATACAGATAAATTACCAGAAGAGTGAACATTTAAAAAAGTAAAGCCAAGAAAAACAAAATACAAACCTGGATTTGTTTTTTATTCATTCCAACAGATAGAAAATTTCTCTTTCAAATTGCCTGAAAAATGTCTACAAACTTTGAAGTTCTGTACTTAATTTCATCATAGGTATCAAAAAATTTGCAGACTAGAACTTACAAGCATGGGCTACATTTTGATTAACAGTAGACTAAGCTATGCTTCATTAATAAATAAAACACAAAATCTCAGTGACTTACAAGAATAAAAATTTATATTTTGCTTATGTAAAGTCTATTGTGATTATTCCTGGTCTGGACTCTGCCAGGCAGCTCCTTTTCAAATAGCGATAGAAAAATCTGTTTCCCTTCCCTCTCGTGCTTTAGTATGTAGTCTCTTAATGTCATACCAGGAGAGGGTGGGTAAGTACACTTAATACTAAGTCTCCTGATCCTGAAGTTATTGGCACCACTTCTGCTCATATCCTCTTGACAAAACTAGTCACACGACCAAACTAACTGAAAGAGTCTGGAAATGTAAGGGAGCACACGAATGTCGGTGAACTCTAGCAGTCTCTTACATACAAAATGTCATATGTTCTGGGATCTCCTTCTTCCCATTTCTACACTCTTCTGACAGTATGCACAACTTTCACATATTCTCTTGGGTATTTCAAATGTAATATACAAGGTCTGTGTGAGACTCATGTTGCCTGTCTCAGGTCCTAACTGCCTAGATTCAGCTTATTGGTATTTCTTCTCTATGGCTGCAATACTGTTCTGGCCTTGGCAAATATCTTTGAAATTTCCCATGAGAGCTATGCATAGTCTCCTTGTTATTCAGGTTTCCACGTAGTCTATAGAGTTTATCATCCCATCTGGGATTCTTTGGGGAGGATCGTGTTAGAGAAGACTTAGACCTCCTTCAGGGATACCGTTAGAGTTAAACCGTTTCACTTCCCTTCTGACTTTACTCTTTATCAACATCATTTGGAATCCTAAAATTTAAAGCAGGAAAGTAGTTCTTTAATCATCATCATGCATTCCTTCTAAATTTATCCTTTATGGGATACATTTTGACTTTGCTACTCAAAAGCACTTTTTTTTTTCAGATTTTGCAACACTTAAACTGCTTTTTTTTCTCAGCCTATAGCCTATTCTAGATGTTCCAACATCTATTTCGCTGTTCTTATCCTGTTCAGGACATAGAAGGATATAAACAACCATGTTGTAACAACTGTTAGAAAGTAGATACAACAAAATAATCATACTTGCACACATCTGTAAGTCTACTGAATAATAGTGGATGCTGGAAAAGTCTTAATGAACGGAATTCCAGAGAGGAGTGAGCTCAAGGGATACCTGGGTGGCTCAGTCGGTTAAGCATCTGACTTCAGCTCTGGTCATGATCTCATGGTTTGTGGGTTCAAGCCCCACATCAGACTCCCCACTGATGGTGCAGTGCTGAGCCTGCTTGGGATTCTCTCTCTCTCTCTTTCTCCCTCCCTCCCTCCCTCCCTCCACCCCCCTCCGTCCCTCCCTCCCTCTCCCCCCTCTCTCCTTCTGCCCTTCCCCCACTTGCATGTGCATGCTCTCAAAAATGAATAAACTTAAAAAAAAAAGAAAAATAATTCAAAGTCATCCATCATGAGAAAAAAATAGAACATCAACAAGTAGGAACAATATCAAATATACTAACATGTAGTTGGATCTTGAGAAGGAAATGAGACAAGGAGAGGCAGAGCAGGAAAAATAAATGAAAAGTGACTCCAGATTTTCCAAATTTTTAGAATAAATATCAACATACAAATTTCAGAAAGTTTAGTAAATCCTAAGCAAGGTGAATGAAAATAAAACAACAGTTAGACATATCATAGTCTATTCAAAACAAAGGATAAAGCAAAAAACCTTAAAATTAGCTGAAGGAAAAAAGGCTCAGTACATAGAAAGGAAAAATGATAATGATAAATTAGGAACAATGTGACACTAGAAGAAAATGGTGCCGGGAAGTGATTCGATTCTAGTTTCCTTTCTTTCATCCTTTAACATAGAGAAGAATGAACATGGATTATAAGACGTCTTCCTGGTGTTTTCTTCTATCTGTGCAGCAGCTCTATGTCAAGACAAGAAACTCTTTTCAGAGAATTCCAAACTGTATGAGATAATTTCACTAATTTTTATTCATAGGTAGATATGTGAGAATGTTATAGGATGGAAGCAGGGTGTGGTTAATTATGTTCTTCATTTCTCTTATGTTTTTAAACATTCAGGTCAAAAACATGGAAGGCAACTTTCTTTCGCTACTTACGTGAATACCAACCAAAGCAAATGCAACAGAATTATTGTCAGAGTTAATACTCTCTAGAACCCACTGTGAGGTGTGTGGTAACTGGTCAGGCTGGGACAAACTGTTAGGTATCACTTTTCTCAGTCTCCCATTTCTTTTGCTCTAGGATTAAGCATAGCATAAGAATCTAGAGTCATTTCAGGCTAGAGAAAAATTCCCATAAATATTAGAATCTTAAAATTTAGTGCTGTAACATAGGAACTTTAGAAACCATCTGCATTTTGTGCATGCAGAAATTAAGTCACAAAGGCAGCAAGTGACCTCACTGTCATATGACTTGTTACTGACACAGTCTGGTCCCCTCCCTCCATCTACTGTGTTTTCCAGCAAACCACCCTGAATCTTTTGTCTTCAAAAACATCGTGAGAAATGAACTGATTATGTTTGTTTTCTTCTCTTTCATTGACAAGACATCTCCATTGTGTGAGAGGGCCATTGAATCACAGTGCTTGTGAAAGTAGACCTGGCTTCAAATTATTCTTCACTATCATGCTTCTCTCTCCTCTTTGCCTTCACTTTCTACTCCCCTCCTCCTCTTCACTTCTTCCTGGTTCTTCCACTCTGTTCCCTATTTCTTCTCCTTCTCATCCATCTCCCTTTTCCCCATGACCATAAAAGGTAGACATACAAAATAAGTGCCACAATTATCAAATTAATCTTTTATGCAACAATAGCCTTCAGACAGATAAGTATTCCTTTAGTTATTGAATTGACCTTTATTTCAGATTAATAGTAAATAATTGTAAATTAACTTGAATTTTGTGTGTGTAATTAACCTTCAGAGTCTTATATTTCGTATGAGGAGACCAAGCTCTGTCAACACCTTCTTATGAAAATGTTTCTAAATGGAGGAATAAATAAATCCATGAACAATCACTCATCCTTTGGACGTATAATCAGAATTAATGAATTGAAAAATTGTTTTTACTGCCAGTAATACTGGCCAATAAATATCTAAAATGGCCATAAAATTTGAGTGTGGTTGGCTCTGACTGAGATCTTCAAATGTTAGCTGAAGCAGAAATGAGAAAATGAGAATGATGTTGTGCAAGCCATTGGCATGTTTGTTGGGGTTATCTCTTGCTGGGGAACGGCCCACCACAACACTTAGTAGTATAAACAATGGTAATATTTATTTTGCTCATGGACCTGCAGTTTGGACAGGACTCAGTGGGGACAGCATGTTTCTGCTCCATGTGGCATCAGCAGGGGTGGCTTGAGGGCTGAGGTTGGAATCCTCTAAAGGTCTGCTCCTTCATTTGTCTGGCCCTCAGTGCTTGCTGTCAGCTGGAATGTTGCCTGGTACTGTGATCAGAATACTTACATGGGACCCTTTCCTCATCTCTGCTTGGCCGTTGCTGATTCCCAGATGGACTGTGTAACCTGTATTTAATTTTTTCAGCTCTTGAACAAGCTAATGTTTGAAATGGCTTCCCTATATTAAATTAACTCTGTTGGATTACACCTCAAAGAGCTTGGGTTCCAAGATGAACAGGGAGAGAAGAGAGAGAGAGAGAGAGAGAGAGAGAGAGAGAGAGAAAATATGTATGGAGGAGAGGGATGGAGAAGGGGCAAGGTGGAATGAACAAGGCGAAGCCGTATATTTTACGAATTCATGTAGTCAGTTTGTTACTGCATTCTCTTCCTTAGAAGCAGGGCACCAAGGTCAGCCATATTCAAGAACTCGGGAATTAGATTCCACTTACTGTAGCAAGAGTGCCAATGAATTTATGAACATGTGTTAAAACTACTGTAGTTTCCATCCTCTAGTCATTTGCTTGTTCAGATCCAACCCTTGCTCTTTCCCTCCTCTTACCTGTATTCTTGGCAACTGAGTTCTGCACACTACTGCCTCAGAACTCCTTGCCTTCTGGCTTCTGGTTTAGGACAGCCAGTAGAAGGCACCGAGAAGAGATTGGGGCGTAATGTGAGAGAGGAAGCCAGGATAGTTATTTCTTCTCTTTCTGCTTCAGGCAAAGCCTTGAGCAGTTGATGCACTCCTTTTTGGTTCCAGTACCCATTGGGATTCCCTATTCCCCCTGTCGTAGTGCCTATAGAACCTGTACTGTAATTCCTAAAATTGTTTTCAAACCACATCATGTTGCTGAATTGTTTCTATGATAAACTGAGTTCTTATGTGCTCTTTTTTAAGGCTATCAGATGATAAGAGACTTTACTGTATGTCCAGAAAAAGAGTTTTCTTTGAACTTTCAAATACAAAAGCTACTGGTAAAACTTTATGATTTAATTTTTAATGTTTATTTTTTATTTTAGAGAGAGAGAGAGCGAGAGCACAAGAGAGCACAAGCAGAGGAGGGGCGGAGAGAGAGAGAGAGAGAGAGAGAGAGAGAGGGAGAGAGAGAGAGGGAGAGACAGAATACAAGCAGGCTCCAGGTTCTTAGTTGTCAGCACAGAGCCCCATGTGGGGCTCAAACCCACGTGAAATCATGACTAGAGCCAAAGTTGGATGCTTAACCAACTGAGCCACCCAGGTGCCCCAAAATCTTAACATTTGGAAACAACAACAGCAAAGTCTTTTTGATTTTTGGAGGAAAGTGGGAGGACAATTTGGAGGAATTTGGGTGCTCAGTGGAGTGGCATTGTAGGAGCTATGAAATTAAAACATCTTCCTCTCCTTACAGTATGGATACGGTTTATTTGTAATTTTTTACTTTAAAATTGAAGTCACTAATCTTATGATTCCTGTACTGCCTTGACTTTGTTAATAATTAATTTCCTTTGCTTGGAATATCTTTAATTCGCACCATAGTGTTTGAGAGCTTCCAATCTGTGGATCTGAGCAAATGCATTATTGAACATACTTCCAACAGTTCTCTTTTCATTTTGCTCCTGTGGCCTTCTCATTACTCAGTCTCTAAAACATACCAAGCTTGTTGCTTTTCTTAGAGAGTGCATTGCTGATAGTATATTCTTTTTGTATATGCCACTCCTCTTTCCCTTTGTAGGGGAGTCTTAGGTTTTATTGATGGCACTATCAGCCAGGAAGGGAAGTTTGTGTCAGGTGGAGAAGCGTTAGCCCTTCTCTTAAGCTTTAGCATCTTTGGTTCAAAAAGGCATCTTTTTCAAGAGGAAGAAGCAGGGGCGCCTGGGTGGCTCAGTTGGTTAAGTGGCTGACTTTGGCTCAGGTCACGATCTTACAGTCTGTGAGTTCAAGCCCTGCATCGATCGGGCTTTGTGCTGATGGCTCAGACCCTGGAGCCTGCTTTGGATTCTGTGTCTGCCTCTCTCTGCCCTTCCCCTGCTCATGCTCTGTCTGTCTCTCAAAAATAAATAAAAACGTTAAAATTTTTTTTAAAAAAATAAAACTAAATTAAAAAAAAAAGAGGAAGAAGCAAAGTCACCTAACATAACACTGTGTGTGCACACACTCATGTTTCCATGGTGGAAGCTTGCACATATCAAGAGATATTGGGCATATTCTTCAAATGTGCAGCAGATTCTCTGATAAGGACAGGGCAGCTCAGGCACAGTTCCTAAGGGACTGTCATAGTCTCTCCCTTTGCCGGCTTCACGTAGAGTGGAGAGAACTCAGGGTAGCCTTAGAGTAAGCTCTCCCTGGCCCCATAGAGTATTCATGGATCAATAGGAAAGAGATGGATGAATATAAAATGTATAGGGATCTAAATGCTACACTTGATGCTCCTAATCCCAAATGTTTAGACTCAAGAGATGTGAGACTCTCACATCAAAAATCCTTACTTAGGTTTCTTCAATATTCCTTCACTGTCCGTTAAATTGTCATACTTCTTATTTAGTCCAGCTCAGTAAAGATTGCAAAGTCTACTGGTCAATTCAAAATTGATGGTGTGCTTAAATCTTAAGAGAAATAAATATTTTTTTACAAGCCACTAATGACCACTCATTCATTTTAACTTTTATTAAATGCCTACTTGTGTGCTAGACAGCGAGAATTTATAGAAATTGGGATATAGTTTGTGTTTTCAATATATTCACATATATTCATGGTAATTCATTCCCTACTGAAGTTACTGGGTTTATGATGTTTGTACTGTCTTGACTCTGTTAGTAATTGCAGGCTTTGTAGTAGTTATTCTTTCTGCGTGGAAGTTCCTCTCCTCTCTTCTCCATCTGTGGGATCGTGCCATATTTATTCATTGTTCAGTATCCAGCCCAAACAACTCTTCTGTCTCCAGTGAAGATTCTGTTTTCTCTTCAGAGCTTCACAAGCACCAGTCATTTGCATGTGTTTGCCTTTTTACGCATTGGTCTCTGTATTAGCAGTGTGACATTTGTCTAGTTTTCACTAGCACCTAGCACAGAGCTTGGCACATATTAGATGCTCCTTTAACGTAGACCACATTAAGTGAAATAGCTCAGGGGCATCTCACCTGTCTGTGGAGAGTATTATTTTATAATAAAGTGATCAGAAAAGACTTCGCCCCCTTGACCCTGCCAAGGCCCCAGAAGGGAATGAGGAAGCAAACCCTGTCTTTTTCCGAAGGAAGGTTGCTCTTCAGTGACACACCCTTGAAAATGGTATTGGGCCATTTTCTTCCAGCCTTGGGCTGTGTCCTCTCAGGGCTGAGAACCCCATTGTTGACACAGCTGACAATATTTTCATTAATTCAAATGAAGAAGCTGTTTGGCAGCAGAGCCTTGACTGACACTGGCATGCTAACCACATTGGCACTTTCTTCTTTTTTCTGGCTAAAAGGAAAAGGTTATAAGGAGGTCGCTGCCAGGAAATGAGGGAAAGCAAGTCATAGAAGTCTCCATGTACAGTCAAAAGTGGTGTTAAAAATATAAAAGTATTGCACAGATTGCCAGGCGTCATCATGTTCCTTCAATCCACTAGAGTGAGTGTTAATCTTCTATTCAGTTTTGTGGGCATGAATTTACACAGAGGAAATATTATAGGTGAAAAAGTTAAACTGATCGGTGTTAACAATTTTAGATCCCAGGCTGTGTTATTGACTTTGACTTGGAATTCAAGATTTAGTTGAGCCCACTTAAAAAAAATGATAGTCCAATCCTAATGTGAAAACCAAAATTCTCTAACAGCTGTGGACCCAGAGAAGACTAAAAATCCTCAACAGAAATTCTTAGGTAATTAAGTAGTACTTAGCAACAAATGAACACAGGTGGAAATAATTAAACAGTACCAAATTATGCCAACTCATTGACAAAAGTTGTTGGTCAAGTGATGAAAAACATGATACTTACCTATCCATTATTATACTAATACATCTCACTGAGGCTTTGACTATAAGTAAAGTTAAAAAGTCAAGAACATGTGATGTTCACTGTGTACCATATAGTACAGGAGCCATATTGGATTTTTGCTGTTTTCCTGTTTAGATATGCTCTCAACCCTTCTTTTCCCTGCTCCTTGCCATAGTACTCCTGTAGACCACAGCAGTGGGGCTTCTCTACCTTCTGTCCTCTCTTTGGATTTGACCTATAGGGAGTTCTGGGAGGCTGAAGGGGAAAAAGCAAAAGAGAACAGAGTATTTATTCCTCTTACAGTGTTGCTTTGGATTGGCTCTGTCTCTCAAATTACCTTCTTGAAGTACCCTCTTCTATACACTCTTCTCATGTTCTGGGCTTTAGTAACTTGTCCCTTGTTTCCTAGGACCTAGTGGTGGTGACAGCTTCACTGTTGCTAACCTGAGGTTATTGCCCTATCTCTTGTGGTTCCCCCATACCCAAACTAATCCTTTGCACTGAGTAATCCTCTCCACCTTTTATGAATTATTTTAAAATAGTATGTCTTAAGTTTCCTGACAAGACAAAATAGAACAGCAAAGCTTTGTTTAATAAAGTATCCTCAACATAATAGGAGCTAGGTATACAAATGTCATTATGTGATATGGAAAACAAACTGCCTTTAATGAAAGATAAAAGATGAAGCTTAAAATATGTGCCATCCTTAAAAGAGAAAATAGATTCCTATTTGTAAGTAGGAAAAGGTGAGTAAAAGAACATGTAGCCAGCTTAGACCAATGTCACTTTACCAACTTGTAGGATATTAGTTCTCACAAAGAGCAGCCGCAAATATTGCACAGATCCTAAATGCACTTGAAATTTTCCCATATACCCACTTAAATTAAATCATCTCAATCATTTTCTGGATGAATAGTTCTCAGTGGAAATAAATACCTCATATCTAAGTAGAAAGGCATGTGCACAAATATTCATTGTATTTTTGACATTTTCAGTTGACTTAGCGTTGAACGACAGGGTGTAATTGTCAAAAAGGACCAAACAATAAGACTGCAGAAGGATTTTACAAGCATCGCCCGTTCTCTGAACAGTTTTACAGCGTCCATGAAAACATACCTATGTGAGGGGGGGGGGATGCCAGCTCCTCCCCTGACAGGGAGTAGTACATCAGATGTCCCAGGCTTTCAACAGGACAAAGACTCTCTTTTACATTATTTGGTGCTGCATGTTCTGATAAAATAAAATCCCTGGCAGTTAGGAATCTTCATCTTCTTATAGCTTTTGAAAGTAACATTTTTAATGTCTGTTTATTTTTGCGAGAGCGCTCGTGTGAGAGAGAAAATACACAATTTGGGGAGGAGTAGAGAGAAAGAGAGAGAGAATCCCAAGCAAGTTCTACATTGTTAGCACAGAGCCTGACCTGGGGCTCAGACCCACGAACTGTGAGATCATGACCTGGGCCAAAATCAAGAGTCAGACACTCAACTGACCCTGAAGGTAATACCCCTGAAGGTAACATTTTTTTATATTTACCCAGATGTCTTATAGAGTCCAAGTTCTCATAGATGAAAAAATAATTCTCTCACATTTTAACCTTAGATAATACATCTCTTTTTAGGTTTTTGAAATTTAAAAAAGAACATATTAACTCTGTCAGGTAGAAGGGTAAACCTGCATATGTAGATTTTTCAAATTAGGGTAATGGCACGGCCTCTCTGTAGTCCTAACAAAATCTTTAGACACTTTCCTTACTTGACAATTGAACCTGCATTTACTATGTTAGAAGTCACATTTTATAAATTACTAAATATATAAGTATTGTAATTAATTTGTAAAAATTCAATACATATTGTTTAGTAATGTAAATAGATCAAATTATGATTTAGGTATCCAGTTATGTTCATGCATTCAATAAGTTTAAATAATAGAGTTAGGCTGGCATTGCCAATACAACAGAGTTATAAAGCACCCTCTAGGTTCCAGATGATGTTGGAGATAGAAAGATAACTAAAACACAGTCCTTATCCTCAGAAAAAATTGAAATCAAATGGAAGGGAGAAACCATGCATGTGATTGAATAAAATGTAAGATGAAACATGATAAAGTCCCTCAGAAATACATAAGAAAAAAGTGTTAGGAGTATTTACAGGAGTAGATCATATTTGGTTGAGTTTCTCAGGAGCAGAATCACTGAGGGTATATGAGAAGGAAATAGACTTAGAAGGATCAGTAAGATTTCAAAAAGAAAGAAAAGAGACCAAGGATGGGAATTAAAGGTAAAGAGCCTTACATGAAGAAATAGTGTAAAAAAGCACATGACAGTGGGAAAACCTAGAGAATATTTAAGGGACAGCCAAAAGTGCAGTTAAGTAAGCATAGATAGGAGGATTATATTCAGCACCCTACAGATATGTACTGTGTCCGTGTAATATGAAAAAAAGAATTCTGCTTGTGTCTGTGGTAAACAGTCAAAAAAGAATGACACAATCTTTGCCTTCAGGGAGCTTTCAATAAACAAATATCTAGTTAGTTAAAATTGTAAAGCCCCACATGGCATGAGGGATGGGAGAAAAAAGTGGCAGAAAGGGATATGCCTTGATTTTGAGGACAAGTGTATTTGCTTATGAGCATGCATGTTCTAGGAAGACCAAGAGGAGCGGTCAGATTCGAACTGTGGTCTTTATCCGGAATCTCCCTAGTCAGATTTTCTGATCCAATGGAGAGGACCAAGTGTGATGTAGAGAGAACAGTAGGTGTTTTCTTCCCAGTACTTTCAAATGAAGGCATAAGTATGGATGACCATTTATCTTGTGAGAGTAAGAGAAGAGATTCCTTTTTACCCCTAAGAGATAAATTTGTAGAAAACATTGAAGACATGATTGGGAATTTAACACTTAATGTAATAACAAAAATATTGCTACTTACTACTAGACAATTGACTACTAGAAAAAAAATAGGATATTGTTTTTGAATTATTTTAAGAGTTGGTTATTCTAATTATCTCTCAAAATCGTCAAATTATAGAATTCTCTGTGGAACTTGTATTCTGAACATCAAAATATTCCCTCACATGAAAGGATATTTCAGCTTATACTACATTTCTTTTTAAAGCATTATACTAGAAATCCCACAAAACATACAGAACATACATGCTCTATCTCTTAATGAAGAAATCAAAGTAAACATTATATATAGACATTAGACATTAGGCTGTTATATTCCTGTTTGGTATCAGGAAAAGAGAAAAGGAAAAGCACAAAAGTTTCTGATTATTCTTGCGCAGTACATTAAAATAGTTATAATCTACGAACCTACACTGACACATCATAATCACCCAAAGTTCATAGTTTACACTAAGGTTCAGTCTTGGTGTTGTCCATTCTAGGAGCTTTAACAAATGTGTAATGTATTCACTGTTGCAGAATCATAAAGCATAGTTTCACTGCCATAAAAACCCTCTTTGCTCTGCGTGTTCATCCCTTCCCTGCCACTGCAGTCCCTGGTGATATTTTTGCAGTCTCCATAGTTATGCTTTTTCCAGAATGTCATATAGTTGGAATCACACAGTATGTAGCTTTGTCAGATTGGCTTCTTTCACTTAGGAATATGCATTTAGGTTTCTTCATGTCTTTACATGGCCCGAGAGCTCATGTCTTTTTAGCACAGAGTAGCATTCTATTGCCTGGATATACTGCAGTGTATTTATTCATTCACCTACTGAAGGACATCTTGGTTGCTTCTAAGTTATAACAGTTATGAATAAAGCTGCTCTCAGTAGTCATGTGCAGGTTTTTGTGTAGACGAAATTTCAGTTCATTTGGGTAAATACCAAAGAGAATGATTATTGGATCATGTGGTAAAATTATATATTCTACATCTTCACCAGCATTCGGTGTTGTCAGTGTTCTGGATTTTGGCCATTCTAATAGGTGTGTAGTAGTATCTCACTTTAATTTGCATTTCTCTAATGACATATCACGTTGAACATCTTTTCATTTGCTTTTTTTTTCATATGCTTATTTTCCATCTGTGTATCTTCTTTGGTGAGGTGCCTGTTCAGGTGTTGTGATCATTTTTAAATTTGGGTGGTTTTTTTAATTATTGAGTTTTAAGAGTTATTTATATATTTCAGATAACAGGCCTTTATTAGACATATCTTTTATAAATATTTCCCCCAGACTGTGCCTTGTCTTATTCTCTTGATGTTATTTTTCATGCAAAAGTTTTTAATTTCAATGAACTTCAGCTCATCAGTGATTTCTTTCATGGATCACGTTTTTGGTGTTGTATCTAAAAAGTCATCACCTTACCTAAGGTCACCTATATTTTCTTCTGTGTTATCTTCTATGAGTTTTATAGTTTTGAGTTTTACATTTAGGTCTATGATCCATTTTGAGTTATTTTTTTTAAAGGGTATATGGTTTGCATCTAGACTAAATTTTTTTTTATGTAGATGCTCCCTTTTTCCTTCCTCCCTTTCTTCTTTGCTTCGTTGACTTTCTATTCTGGCTTATTTTTGTTTCCCCTCCTTTCTTTTCTTCCTTTTTTACTTTTGTGGAAAATTACAAACGTGCCAACCCCCAAAATCCTCTCCACGAAATGTAGAAAAGAATCAGATTTACTGAAAAAGCATTAAAGTAGATTATAGTGTGTATCGTAGGAAATCAGATAAAAATAGAAAGACATCCCACCCTTTTTATAAAGCCAAATAGTTAGAATTCATTTGGTACATATTCTCTACATTACTGGCCACTCATCTTCTTGTAAGAGGACTTGACAGCACCCTTGCTATGCATTCTTTCATAGTTCATCCAAAGTTCACCTGGTAATTGAGGCAGCCCTGTTTTTGCTAATTGCTTTTATCCAAAAGGATAGGAAATTTTTTCTTATCTCTATGAGAAGCAAATAGTTTACGTAGCTCAGAGAAAGGCAGCTAGGCTAGACTCCCAAGGTGACAGAAAACTAAGGCTCTGTCTTCCTTAATGTTTACGTTTCAGAGATGGTCCTCAGACCTTAAGAAGACAGCTCCTGAGTTGCAAAGCTAACAATGGGCTTACCTAGCCTTTGCAAAGATTTGCATACATATCAAAAAGCTAGAGAGGAAGGATTCACAAATACTAGGTTTCTCACGGTAAGGGAGAAAATTTCATTTTTAAATTTACCCTTACATTTTCAACAAATATTTGGCCCCTACTATTTGCTGGGCATTGGAGCATGTACACTTTATGGGGTTGTGCAGTCATGGTACGGTAGTGTAGAAACAAATTGAGAGAATTTTGGGGGGTGGGGAAAAGGGATTGGGGCACATGATTCAGTGTGAGAATGGTGAGGAGACTGGAGGGCGGTGATGGTAGTCTTTGGTCTTTTCAGCACCAGCTAGTCTGCTCCCTTAGGCGCTGGGCTGACCTCTCGACTTTACCAGGGTAGAAGCACAAAGACCAAACTTGCTGTTTTCTTTGGAAATACTGGCTGAACAAAACTGTTGGCTTTCTTGAGATGTATATCACATGGTTGAACTGAAAAGGACTTACACCTGACTGGGGTACACTCTCATTTCACCGACTTTATCTACAAGGGCCTAAAAGATGACCTGGAAAGCAATGTGATACATTAAGTAGGACCTGGACCAACCACAACTAAAGAGATGTGGCTTTTAACCCTTTTCAACCAAATTGAATCTGTTCGTTCAATTCTTAATTGAGATAGTTGCGCCAAGCAACCTTCAAGGCTTCTTTCAATTCCCTCAGTCAGCATGGTCTACAGCCTGGCTACTCAAAGTGTGCTCCGAAAACCAGCAGCAACATCTGGGAGTTTTTAGAAATGCAGAATCTCAGGCCCACACCTACTCCTCTCAGTCAGAGTCTGCATTTTAACAAGATCTTCAGGTGCTTGTATGCACCTTAGAGTTTGAGGAGCACTGGTTTCCAGTGCTGGGGGAGGGGGGAAGATCGACAAAAGTGGTTCGAAATGTGGAGGAATATCTGGAACGGTGACTGATAGAGGAGCAAGAAGAGTAAAGGCGATCCCAAGCAGTTAAGGAGAGAATTGTCACAGAGAGAGCTGTAGCTCGACACAGGTATAGAGCAGAACCTGGCAAACTTCTGGGCCTCAAAAACAGACCAAGGAAAAATGTGAGATGGACGCAGAAAGAAAATCTGAGTTACTTACCACCGAGAGTAAAATGCTCTAAAGTTTTTCAGGTCCAGAAAAAATATTTTCTTTTTAAAGTTTATCCATTTATTTTGAGAAAGAGAGCACTCTCATGCAGGGAAGGGGTAAGGAAGGGCAGATAGAGAGGGAGAAAGAATCTCAAGCTGGTTCTGCAGTAGCATGGAGCCCTACACGAGGCTTGAATTCACAAACCATGAGATCATGGCCTCAGATAAAACCCAAGAGTCGGATGCTTAACCGACTCAGCCACCCAGGTACCTCAGAAATTCTTAATTATACTGGAAAGAAGTATAATTTGAAGAAGACCAAGAAACAGAATGGACAGATAGCTATAAAATACTAAGAAAGTCACATGAATAACCCCCCTTCTAAAGGTAATAGACTCACTTAGTTTCATGGGTCCATTCTACAAAACTCAAGAACAGAAAGTATTTTTTCTACTTAAACTTGGAGAGCATAAGAAATGATGGAAGGCTTGCCAATATATTCTACCAGGCTAGCACAACCCTAATACTCAAATCTTACAAAACCTTGTAAGCTAATCTCATGGAAATAAATGTGGACATCCTAAATAAAATTTTAGTGAAAGAAATACTAAAGTGTAAGAATATTAGATTTAAAGATTCATCCCAGGAATGCAAGGATAATTCATATTAAGAACTATATTAATATAATCACATTGACAGAATACAGATAAAATCATGTTACTTCTGTGGGATGCTAAATTTTTGACAGAATTCAAAAACTCTTAATAATCCTAATATTATAAATTTATTAACTTGAGAGTACCTACCAGAAATGTATAGTGAACATCATAGTTAATAGGGAAACTTGAACAACATCCTCATTATTGGTAGCAAGAAGAGAAGAATGCTCATTATATCTACAACAATGTTCTGGAAAGCCCAGCCAATGTAATAGAATGTTAAAATGTAAGAAGACATAAAAATATTAGGGATGAAAAGAAAGAAAATTGTAATTTACAGACTGTATGAGTACAAGAGGACCAACCACAAAAATTATATAACTAATTAGGAAACCCATAAAGGTGGCCACGTATACAGTAACAATACCTAAATCCTTAAAGCTTTGCTGCACATCAGAAATAACTACTTTAAAATGCAAGGGACCTGTACCACCTGTCAATAAATATTTCTTGGATGAACAGCAGAAATCTCTATGAAAAGAATACCCACTCGCAATAGCAACAAAAATTATTTTTAAAACTCTCCTATGGTGGCTCCAGAGTGCCTCAGTCAGTTAAGCATCTGACTCGTGATTTCAGCTCAGTTCATGATCTCACAGTCTTGAGATCAAGTCCCACATTGGGCTCCACGCTGAGCATGGAGCCTGCTTAAGATGCTCTCTCTCCCTCTGTCCCTCTCCCCCATTCGCATATGCTCTCTCTAAAATAAAAAGAAAAAAATGTCCTAAGAATGTGTTTAAAAAGAAGTATGTAAGGAGGATCTATTTTAGGAAAGAATACTGAAGGCCATAAAAGAAAATCTAAATAAGAGTTGTATTGTGATGATGGATTTAACAGTGAATGTTAAAAATTTATCAAAGTGTACAGAGAATATATTGGTGGCTGCCACAGGCAGGAGGTGGAGGGTGGGAGAAATGGGTGAAGGTTGGCAAAAGGTACAAACTTCAGTTTTAAATAAGTCCTGGGAATATAACATATGGCATGGTGACTCTAGTTAATGATACTGTTTTGTATATTTGGAAGTTGCTAAAAGAGTAGATCTTAAAAGTTCTCATCAAAAGAAAACATTGTTAACTCTGTGTGGTGATGGATATTAAGTAGACTTATCGTGGTGAGAATTTTCACAATATAGACAAATATCAAATCATTATGTTGTACACCTGAAACTAATATATGTCAATTAAAAAATAATCTTCAGACATACATCAGAAATGTATCAAATTAATTCCTGATTCAATACCAAACAAAAAATATAATAATATATTTAATAATGCATAACAAACCAAAATTTCATGTTCTCATGAACATAACAGCCAAAGGATAGTTGGGGAAAAAATGAGGGAGGAATTTATCTTACCAGATTTAAAGTGTTCTTCTACTCTGAATTTCCCCTCCCCTCAGCTCCTGGCAACCAACATTCCACTCTGTGAGTCTATGAATTTAACTACTTAGATACTATTTGTCTTTCTGTGACTGCCTTATTTCAGTTAGCATAATGTGCTCAAGGACCATCCAATCCTCCAAAACATTTCAGAATTTCCATATTTTTTAAGGCTGAATAATATTCTAGTGTATGTTCATATCACATTTTCTTTATTTTCCAGGTCTTTAATATTCCAAAGTTGTCCACTCATAATCACATTAATAATCATAATCTAATACTAGGTTAATCTTCTGTCTTATAAAAGTCTTTCTGTTAATTTTTAAATCAATTGACTTTTTTTATGGAATATATTTGACATATAATATTGTGTAAATTTAAGGTGTACAAAGTGTTAGTTTGATACTGTGACTGCCATTGTCGCAATATTTATCACATTACATGTTGACAGTACATTATTTTTGTGTATATTTATTCTAATTATCACATTTTCTTCATCCATTCATCTGTCAATGGACATTTAAGTTTGTTTGCATGTCTTGGTTATTGTGAGTAGCGTTGTAATGAACACAGGAGTGAAGATACCTCTTTGACATCCTGACGTCAGTCCTTTTGGATAAATACCCAGAAGTGGGATTGCCAGATCATGTTGTTTTAAGGATATATCTATCTCATGTCAAGTGTTCTTAGCACAGTAAATCACCACACACTTTCCCTGAGCTTTATATGTTCCAGGTGTCTTAGGTCTATGCGTCCTGCTTCATTCCTGGCATTGATTCCTCTTTGCATCTGCACGTTCTTCATGCCATGTCTTCGCCACTCTCCTCCATGTGGGCAACATTCTGAGATCCTATACCACCCTAGGGAAATCAGCTTCTATACTTCACTCAAGAGCATGGGCTGTTCTGTCACAGTACCGCAAAATGGCACAGGGAATCCTATGAAACTGACATAAGCCCAGTGAATAGACCAAGAATGGAGATAACTCTTTTGCTCCTGCAAACCTGCCTAACCCTTACCAAAAAACCAGGGGCTTCTACACACCGCTCCCCCTGAGTCAGGGCTTGATTGGGGGCTGGGGTGGGAGATGAGGGCTCAGGACCCTTTTTCATGTCTCACTAACATATAAACACTTATCACTTCCCCTGTGGCTCTGCTCTACCTTCAGCCTACACAGTCTAATCTATGCTTGAGTCAAAGCAGATTTGCTCTAAGTTATCTTTAGTCTGTTAGAATTAGACTTCTGATATTCCAAGAACAAGACTCTGAACTTTTTCTTAGAGAGTTTTACCTTTTATAAGACACTATATCCAGCAGAATGAAAGGAAAGGTGGGTCCAACCAGAGATACCAAGACTGTGAAAGGTGAAATAAAATGGGGCCACTTACGTCAAGGGTTTTAAAATGGAGGTGGGCCTTATGCATGTCCTCACCAGGTGGATCTATGAACTTTTAAATTGGGCCAAACCACAAACACTCCAATGACTCTGCACAAATACCTGCAACTTGCTACTGTAAAAGACATTTGATTAGTGATAGCTTTAGCAACCGGTTATGTTTAGCCAAGATTAGTTTTCTGCTGCCAACAGTCAAAATTCTTTGTAACCAATATATACAAACATTCCCTTTTTGTCTTGAAAAATCCTGAGCTTTTGCTTCCTAGTGGAACACCTAGTGAGTTGCTGCCCAAATCTCTGTACCCCACATGGCAATTTTTGACCCCAAATAAATGCTTTGCTTAATTATTGCCTCCTGAAAGTTTTAGGTTGACATGACCAAAAAAGATCTACTAATATATCTGTTTGTAATGTGGATATTTGTAAATCCTAGAAAAAGCTTTAGGTTCTACTCCAAAACAAGTATACATTCAGAGAAGGGGCTATTGGTGAATGGACACTTGTGCTTTTACTCATTCTTCTGAATTCTTTAAATACTTTAGAGCAGTGATTCTCAAATTTTAGCCTGAATCAGAATCACTTGGAGGTCTTGTTAAAACTCTGATTGCTGGGCCCCAACCAGTAATTTGCCTTTCTAACAAATTCCCAGGTGATGCCAATACTGCGGGTCTGGGGACCACACTTGGTGGTGAGACTACACTACAGAATGATCGATCCACTGCCTAATGCAGTACAGTAGTCTCCCCCTTATCTGCTGTTATCTTCTTGCTGTTTCAGGTGCCCGGTGTCAAGCATGGTCCTGAAGCAAATGATCCTCCTTCTGATGAGTTGTCATTCGGCTCATTTTATCTCACCATATAGGCATTGTATCATCTCACCTCAGGGGAATAAGAATGGTGAGTATAGTACATTGAATTGCATTAAGATATTTTATTACGTTATGTTATAACTGTTCTATTTTATTAGTTGCTAACCTTCTGTGCCTAATTTATAAGTTAAACTGTATCCTAGGTATGTATGGGAAGAAAAAAATCTATCCATGGTTTCAGGCACCTACTGGCGGTCCCTCATGGTTAAGGGTGGACTACTGTAATTGTTTCCATCCTGCAGAGGGAACGGTTATGTGCGCTTCCTCTGTCCTCCCAGCAGCCCATGTATATGCTTCAACAAGCCTCCCCAATCTGGGAAGAGCCTTCTCACTGCTGCCAATGATGATTGAAATTCATTAGCTTAAATTATTTCTTTTTTATTTTTTAAAAAATTTCCTACCCATGTCTTTTCAAAAGAGAAGCATAAGTGTGATGAGGCAGTGAAGAGATAGTAAAACGTAAAAAAGAAAATACCTGAATAGAGTAGATAGATTCCTTGCATTATCTGTTTTAAATTCCATCACTGTGATCCATTTGCTCTAGATATTTCATGAACTCTTACCAGCTTTCTCTCCTTTTTTGGAGGAGGGGAAGGAGACATAAATCTCCTCATAGCCGGTATAACTATAGAATGTCTTTCTAGAACTTTCCAGTGTCTTTTGCAAGTGGCATTACTTTTGTCCTCAAATGTTAGTGTCTTACGTTTTTCCTATTATGTGTGTAGTTCGTGTTTTGTTTGGTTTTTTTAAGTTACCTTAGAGACCTGGCCTGGTTTCTGCGTCTTATGACTTTCTCATTTGCCTTTTGTGTCTTCGTACAGTGCTGGATTTGGCTAGAACTTTTAAACTTCCTGTTTTTTTTGTTTTTTTAATATTCTGGCAGATAGAATCTTCTTTTTGGGGGGAATTGCTTCAGTGGATTAATGCCTCCACCTGCTATTTTCCCTTGGCTCAGTGAACCTAACCAGTAAATTCACTCTTCTCACACAATTTTATTTGCTTACATAGCCAATCGAGTATTCCAAGTATATGGAATATATTCATACCAATTTCTTCTTAGGCTTCTCTTCTAGCATGACTGGGACTTTCTGTCACAGGCATTTTCTTTCCATATTAGCTTTCATTTCTGTTTTGTCTGTTATACTTTTGGGTATGTTCACTGCAAATGCTTCAAGCCTATCTTTGCCTCCTTGCTTGTTTTGCAGCAAAAGTGAATAGCAGCCCTAAAGTGATGGAGTCTTAATGTGAATGTATTTTAATTAAGACTTCATATGTAGGCTGATGAGAATGTCTAATTTAGACTGGCTTCTACAAACTCTTTTATTTTAATCATGGACGTGGAGTGGCATGTTGTTTTAAGCTGCTGCAGATGTACTCTTTGGAGGCAAATAATAAAGAACCAAAAGGACTTATTATTTTAAAACGGCTTTGCATTAGCACATTTTAATCCTTTCAGAACTGCTTTTCAGGCCCGGAATTGTTCTTATAAGTATATATGCAACAGAAAAGCCAATGTGTCTTCACCAAAAGACATGCACTGGAATGTTCAGAGTAGCAATATTTGTTATAGTCCAAAGCCAGGGCCTGGCCAAGTGCTCATCCTCAGTAGAATATGTAAGTGTAGTGCCATCATATAATGGAACATCACTAGCCTCCAATAAACCAAGGCATATATATGCAGTAGTATGGATAAATCTTACCACCGAAATATTGAGTAGAAGAAACCAGTCAGGAAGGAAACCAGACACAAAAGAGTATATATTTTATGGTGCCCTTTAAATTAAGTTCAAAAATAGGCCAAACTCATCTTTGGTTAGTGGTTACTGTTGGGAAGTGGTTTAGTGACTAGAAGAGGGCGCTGGTGAGTCTTCTGAGATCTAGAAATTAGCCTTTTGTTGATCTGGGTGCTATTGACATGGTGGTGCTGTTTTGAAAGTTGATCAAATTGTCTAATTATTATATATACATTTTCCTGTGTGCATATTATATATATCAATAAAAAGTGAAAAAGGATATAAATGAAAAACACTTCATCCTATACGCTATTTATTTATTATCTCTCCTTTGCTTAAAAACCTATTTCTTCCCCAAACCTACTCTGTTTTTCTCTTTTTAGGGAACAGTTTTTGGTGTTTCTTTCACATTTCTATACATCTTATGAATAGGCATAAGGTGCACTGGTGAATTTTGTTCTGGACTCTCTTTTCAAGGTCATTTGTATAGCCAACGGTCTTTGACAATAGAGATGGTATCTCCTTCTGGGGAAAAGGGAAGATTTCATTGCCTTTAAGAAGAGTAAAGGGGGGCACCTGGGTGGCTCAGTTGGTTAAGCGGCCAACTTCAGCTCAGGTCATGATCTCGCGATCTGTGAGTTCGAGCCCCACGTCGGGCTCTGTGCTGGCGGCTCAGAGCCTGGAGCCTGCTTCGGATTCTGTATCTCCCTCTCTCTCTGCCCTTCCCCTGCTCATGCTCTGTCTCTATGTCTCTCAAAAATAAATAAACTTAAAAAATATATAAAAAAAAATAAAAAAAATTAAAAAAAAAAAAAAAGAAGAGTAAAGGTATTATCTTCCTCAGGGCAAAGTTTGGGCAGGCTTGCTCTCAAACCTCTGTACAAGGTTGGGAGTTCCTAAGCCCAGGGTTCCTCCCTGATGCAAGCCTCCTCCAAACACAGAATCCACCTGCACTGTTCCACATTGTCCTCAGGAGACCTGGAAGGAAATAGGGCAGTCTCACACAAAGATGACGCTCATGACACCTGCTGTGCTGTAACAGAGTCCTTTGTTTCTGATTCAGGAGTCTCCTATATTTTGCCAGCATCCACGAGACTGCAGCAGGCTGCCCTGGTAGTTTGCAAATAGGGTAAATTCTCAGACCCTTGAAAGTCCTTGACCCTCTTCTAGCCAAGCAACTCACGTTGGGTTGAGTGGCTGTTATTTTATAGCCTCACTATGTTATATGGACCCGATTATCACAATAAATCAGTTACTTGTAATAATAGCTATATTAGGCAAAATAACACGAGTTAATATTTATTGAGCACCTACTATGTGTGAGACACCATAGTAAAAGATACACATACATGCATTGTTTGTACTCTTGGCGATCCATGAAATAGGTTTTTTTCCTTTGGTTTTTGGATGAGGAACCTGAGGTTCACAGATAAAGTGACTCATCATACATCAAGCAACTCATTAATGACTGACTTGGGATTTAAACCCAGTTACTCTGATATCAGAGCCCATACTCTTAATTCTGTGGTCTAATATATAGGCTAAGTTCATGTAACAGTAAAGACAAGTACCACGTCTTAATGACCTGGTTGGGTAGAACTGTTTAAAATCACTACAAGCAGGCAAGTTGAAAAGAAACTATTTGTTAAAACCATTTTTGGAAGCATCACAGCTTTGCTGTTAAAGAAGCCCACACTCCTACCAGCACGTAGGTGTTTGTTCTCCCACAAAACATTGGTTCTGAAAAATATTCCGTTGTAGAAATAGTCATCTCTAATAGCTTCTTCTTCTTATGCCCTAGAGTGTTTTAATCAAAGGGATGGCATGGTCCACCAGTCCAGCATAGACATGGAAAGTTCTTTGTGTTTTAGGGTCCACCTAGAAACAGAATAGACTAGGCAATAATGTGCATCCAGAAAATCTCCAAGCAGAGCAAGATCTTAATCTTCACTCCTTTTTAGCACCTGATGTCTTTCTACCACCAGGATCTAAAGAATGTGTTTTTGTTTGTAAAGAAAAAAAATCAAATGTTCTAAATGTAATTCTTCTATGTCTCCATTGAGCTTTTCAACAAGAAACCTGCAAATCAATACAAAGCAAGGAAAAATAGGATATTTGGTTGGCTGTTTTATGCTTATAATTAGTTGATGTCAGATAAATTGTGTTTTTCTTAGGTGAAAATTTATCAAAGCAAGTTAACAACTGTTTCTGTGACAGAAGAATTAACCAAATAAAAACTGAAAATACATTCTCAGTGGTCAGGGAAGGACTTGTAGTAAGGATTTCACGTGCCTCAGTTAGGAACGACCGAGACAGAATCTACCACTGGGTCTATTTATTGTGTCTAAGATACATGTTCTCATAGGAGTGTAGCTGCATATACTGCAGTTCTCAGAAATCACAGACAAGAAATACACTTACTGAGGGCGAGGAACACATACTAAGGGGCAAAAGCTACTTTTTCATATAAAGTAGAATGCACAATAAGGGAGGTCCAGGTGGTGGCAGGATTCTCTCCCATGCCCCTCCCCAGGCCCTGCTCCTTGCCGATTCATTTAGTTCAGAGAAACCAGGCAGTTGAGACCACAAGGAGAATCATGGAAACAAGACATATTTTCAGGATGCAACCTGGCTTTATGGCAGCTGATGAGCATGATGGCATGGTGAAAACCCATCTATACGTGAATGCTGGCCCTTCCCTTCTCGCCTACAGGGACCCTTGCAAGTAGCTAGCCAGAAGAACCATACTCATAAGACAATAAAAATAAAAAGGGAAATGGCACAACATCAAGACAAAAGCAACATGAGAAAGACAAAAATAAGTTTTTAATTCTACTGTTAATCTTTTTAGTTACAGAATATAGCATACTCACCGAAAAGTGCAAAAAACAAGTATGCACTGCTCAGTGATTGATCCAAAAACAAACGTCCATGTAACCACCTCTTTAGTCCCAGAAATGGAACATGGCTGAAAATGGGGACACCCTCATTTTCACTTGCTGTGACTGTCTTTCTTTCTCCCCAAGATAACTATTATCCTGCCCTGTATGGTAATTCCTTCCTTGTATTTCATCAGGTTTTCAGTCTGTTAATGAATTCTTAAACACTGTGGCATAGTTGGAAGGTTTTCTTCAGTGTTATGTAAGTGGAATTATATGGCATTTATTGTTTCATGCTCAGCATTATGTCTGTGAGAATCATCCACGTTGGTGTGTGTAGCTGTGGTTTTTGTATTTTCAAGGAGTTGAATTGCTGGGTCACAGGGAATGTGCATCCTCACCTTTAGTAGATGCTGCTGGACCGTTTTCTACAGTGCGTGCGGTCAGTTTATCCCCAGCAGTATTTGAGAGTTCCAGCTTCTGCACATCCTCACCTTCTCTTGGTATTACCAGTCTTTTACATTTTAGCCATTCTGGTGGGTGACTAGTGATATATTGTGTTTCCATTGCATTCTGCCGATGATTAATGAGTCTTAATTTCTTTGAAATTTTTGTTAGCTGTTATGTAATCCTCTTTTGTGAAGTGACCCATTCAGTTACCTCACTCATGTTTCTATTGGGTTGTCTCTCTTTTTTTTTAATGATTTGTCGTGGCTTTTAAAATACTGTATATTCAAGATAAGAGCCTTTGTCAGCTATATGTACTGGAAATATCTTCTGCCACAACATTGCTTGCCTTTCTATTCTCTTAACACTCGGGGGGAACCTAGCCACCATCTGACTCTCCCAAGATTTTTGTGTCAAGAAGGAGTCCAAATAACCACATGCAGAGGCTTCATGGACAGATGTCTAATTAGCCTCAGCATTCCAGCCATCCCAGTGCAGACAGCAGACATGTGAATGAAGAAGCCATCTTAGATATTGCAGCTCCAGCAGGTGTGATGTGGAGCAGAACAAGGGAACACAGCCAGCAGCCACAACAGAGACCTCAGACATAGGACCTAAACTGAGCCATTGCTGGCCTCTCTAGCCATTCAAACCACCCAGCTAAGATCCTAGTCATTGTGGAATGAAAACTATTCATCCCTGCCCAAATTCCTGACCCATAAAATCTCAAGCATAATAAGTATTGTCTGAAGCCACTAGGTTTGGAGGGGATTGTTATGCAGTGACAGATAATTGGACCAGAAGGTTCCATGGAGGCTGATATGGAACAAGGCTCTAAAAGATTGGAATAAAAGTGCAGGAATAGAAGGGTTCTCAGAGAGAAAAACACAGGAGCCAAGTTGGTGAATGAAGAATAAACCTGGAGTCTTTTGGTGTTAGTGAGGTGACCCTACCAACAAGGTGGAAGGATTATTTTAGTATAAATGTGGCAAGGGCTTCTTCACCCTTTCCTGGTTAGACAGAGAAAACAAAGAAACTAAAATTAAGATGTGGTAAATATCTTTTATGGTGAGAAAAATATTATAGAACTTATGGATATTTAACTTTGAAGAATCTAAAGTTACAACTCCTGGGAGGGATCCAAAGCCCTGACTGAGGCCACCTTTAGAAAGAAGAGAGACAGGAGAGACAGTATGACCTCCAAGATGTTTATCCAAGATATACCTGGTATGTACTAAATGATTGACTCCCTGGGAAAAGACATTTGTTTACTTTTATTCCTCCAAGAGATTCTGAACTAGTATATATCCATTATCAGCAGTTAATGGTGAGACTACTCTCTGGAAATGAATTTTACCTAGGAGCTCTGCCAAGATTTACCAAGTTTCGTTACAGAGATGTATTGACTTACCTAGTAAGAAGCATCAGATTAGGAAAGACCTTGAAATCATGGAACGGGTGTTGAGATGTAATTTTGGAAGCAAATGAGAACTTCTAGTTTGTCGAAGGGGTTGTAAGTATATGCTCTAAACATAATTCCTAGATACCTTTGGTGAGGGGAGGAGTGATTTCTCCAGATGAGTTTCTGGAGCATAGAACTGGGTAAAAACTTGCACTGGTGAAGTTGGCCAAGAACAGCATAAAGAGACAGTGACAATGGGACAAAGTTGCTCTTTCACGGTGTCTCATCCTTTTCATTTCTCAACCTTGAAAATTGCCTTTGAAGCCATAAGTGGAATGAGATGATGATTTGAAGGAAAGTGTATGATAACTGCATGCCCCAACTGTGAAGAATAGCACAAAAAAATTATGGAGCCCAAACTAGATGGTGCATATTGACTTTTGTTGTCAGCATCTTGTATGATAGCTTATCTCATAATACTGGCATTTTGAACTACAGTAAATAAAAACTTTCTGAACCAAGAAGACTGTATTTTTATTCTTAGTGATACATAACTTCAGGTATCTTTAGAGGAAAGGAGAACATACTGGAGTTCAATAATAAAATGTTTATTATAGCACCGAATGTGAAAATGCCTCAGCAGTAGTTTTAAAAAATGCATGACGAGAATGCATGGCCCTTCAGTGCACTGATAATAAATAAATAAATTAAGCCCAGAGGCCGAAAAGCCCAACTGGATTCTGTAGTCAAGATATGACCAAAAATAATGATTCATAGAATGGAAAGTTAGACTCTAGGTTATATATATATATTTCTTGCTCTGAAATCTTCAGTCTTTCTTCTTGGTCAAATTAATACCTTGATATGCATGTAGAAAAAGCATTTTTTTCTTTCTTTGTTAATTATTTATTGTGATAAATAGTACATTTCATGTATAAATGGTAGATTTTGAGCTGTCATTCTAGCTAATTTTTATCATCAGGAAATCTGGAGTTTCTGAAACCTGTTTGCTTTTTTTCTCTTAATGTGAAAATATTATTGTCTCTGAAAGTGCACAGTATTTCTGATGTAAACACTGATATGGTATAATGTATTGAAAGTGTTTTAAAAGCCATAATTTATGACATTAAAAGAGTAGTGTTAATGTCGTTGATGTTGATGATAATAGCTTTATCGGGTACACATAGACTTACATATTAAAAGTCACATATCCCTAGATGTTAAATAGAAAGAAAAAATGTCTTTTTTTGTATTGAAAAAGGAAAACAAAGATTTTCCCGAGCCATGGTCTTTCCACATAGGCTACTTTCTTTATAATAGTATGTCAGTCCATATTTATTGAGATCCGCTGCATGTAGAATCCATGTCTTGTTGTTATGGAGAATTCTAAGAAGTAGTAGTGAAGTCTGTGCATGGGAAGAATTTATCTTTTAATGAGAAAAAGAATAATTTCATGTACCTAACATGTATGTGAAAGAGTGTGTCTGTATTAAATTATGTACATACATTGTACATCTCTCACCTGCACATGCACTTTTTCAGTGATTTAGTAAGGGATTGACAAAGTATGGCCCAAGAGCCAAATCCAGCCAACAGCTTGTTTTTGTATGGTCCTGGAGCTAAGAATGCTTTTTTTTTTTTTTACATTTTTAAAGGATTATTTTTAAAAAGAAACAGAAAATATGCAATACATATAGTACATGTCCCACAAAGCCAGAAATATTTACCCTCTGGCCCTTTACAGAAAAAAAAATCTGTTTCCCTTGATTTAGAGTAATCTATGAAACTGTGAGTTTTGCTAAAGTAGGGAGACCAGAATTCTCTGGCATTAGTGTAAGAATGCGTGCAGAATGATCTGTCCCCACACTGGACAAAACTTAATAAAGATACCTCCTGTTTGTACTTCAGTGGCTTCCAAAGCTCTTCCTGTATGAGAAGCAAAACCATGTCCTGAAGTCATATTTATTACTACAGGAAGTCTCATGTGTCAATTCCCCATGCAGGTGTGTAAATCTCCTGTCATCTCTGGTAGTACAGACTATTCAAGTGCAGGTCTCCATTCTGTCTTCTCTGTCACTGAGCTCATTTTCAGTGTTTGCATTCTCTTTATAAAATGTGCCCATAAGGACCTGGGGTGCTCACTCGGCAACAATTTAACCTTCTGTACTCGATTCCATGGCTAATTGTGACATTACTGCTGGTTGAAGTTGCCATTGGATGTGACAGAAAAGACCCATATTTTCCCAACATTTCTTTGGTTTTTGTACCAGAAAGCTGCCTTTTGATTCAGAACTGCAGCTGGAATTTGCAGTATGTGACTCAGCTGTTTGGTTTATGTTCTTGTCAGTGCCTTTGTGGGAACATGTCATTTCATTTCTGCTTCAAAAGCATTCTTTATGGGACTTTCTCCTGACATTAAAAAAATTCCTTGCATCTCACTAGCCTCCCAATCCCCCAGAAGTTCTCAGCTCAGCAATGTAATATTAACTTGTCCTCTGGTTTAGCATTTGGGAGAGAGAGAGAGACAGACAGAATATGTGTGTTCATGGATTTTCTTCATGAGTCTTTCATTTCCAGTCACCGTGCACAATTTTGAGGGATGCCGGTGTTACCTAGTAGAATGGTTATCTGAGAAGTCTCTTCCTGGGTGTGGCCCATGCACAACCCTTGTGCAATGATTAGAATGTATGTCTTTGTTTTTTATTCAACTCTAGTTAACCAAGTAGTCAAATGTATGCATAAATTACATAATATATATATCTCGAAATTCTCTCTGCCTTGCTTTCCTCATATATTGAGTGGATATGTGCTCATGGGTGTGTCGGGAGAATTAAATGAGATAATTCATGTAGTTTTTTAGCTCAGTGCTTGGCATAGAGTGGGCATTTGATAAATGTTAATACCATTATTGTCACCATTATTATGTCTTTACTCTGACACAACATTCCCTTGAGGATTTGTTTACTCATCCCACAGATATTTGGTGACTGCCGTTTGCCACACACTGTCTTAAACACTGGATTATCAAAGACACTCTTTGAACCTTACTGAAAATTGAACAAGTTTGCATTGAACACACATCTGATCAGGTGTCTGATGGATGCCTGAGTCAGTGGTATGGAGGACGTGCTCAGGTCATTGAGCTGATTTAAGTCTAAATGATGGTTCTTATCTCCAAGAGCAAACCCATGGACTGGCTGTAACTGCTTCCATTGACCTGTTAGTAATCTCTGCTCAGGCAGGCTCCTTATTCCAATGTGTTATCAGTGAACCACATTCTTTCAAACTAGGACTTTCTATATCTGCCACTCTATCCGTGTCCACACAGTCTCCACACCAGCTTGCCACAGATACGGGAATAAGCAGTCCAGAAATGAGAGGTGAGGTCACTTCACAGGTGCGCAACCAGAGATGGCCTGAAGAGTCCCTTGGTGTTCCAGAGAACCACTACTTCTGAGTTACCAACTTAATAGGTTCTGGCAGAGAAGTCATTGCATAGGCAGCGACTGTAGATTTCCTTTGGCATAGCCCCTTTCAGGAATAGAACCATACATGTTGATGGTTTCAGCAGAATCTTCTGATAAATTATATGACTTCTACTACTGATGTAGTCCTATGAATGTCTCAGATTCTCCAGCAAGACATAACTCACACAGACGGAGGCATTTGTGGAGATATTTGACATCTTTCCATAGATGTGGTGGCCTCCTTAGAACCTCCATAAATACTTTTTCATGACTTTCATCATAGCCATAATAGCTGATTTAAATTCCTTGTCTGCTGGAGTTGTTGGCAGCCGTGTTCCTGCCACATAGAGAAACCTGAAAATGTAAAGCCAGCCCACAGATAATCAGAGGCCTCCCCCCGCCCCTGGAATCAGGAACAAGAGACAAACAGAAGGACTCTTGGGAGGAGTGAATCCCTGCTTCTGTCTTGAGGTTCCAAGGGATGCCATGACCCCTGCGGTTCTCCCATTCTGTGACCTCCCCTATTGTTTGTACCTCAAGTCCTTACTTTGACTTAAGCTGCTTCCAGTTGTGTATCTGTGACTTAAAACTAAAGAGTTCTGTCTAAAACCCTTTCCATTTTCTCTCTCTCTCTCTCTGTTTTTTTTTTTTTAATTTCTCATGACTGAATTCTTTATTTTCTGAAATAGGTTACAAACTCTAAAATGACAGTTTCCTTTTTGAATAAAAAAACTAAATAAGAAAAGGTGAAAAACTGCCACTTCCTCAGGCGTTCGGCCTTGTCCTCCCCTTAGTCAGAGGCCTGCATTCTCCACATGCTTGGGAGCACATGAGGCCCAAACCTTGGCACCCTCTAAGACTCTAGATGGAATTTGACTGACAAACATTTTGTTTCCTTGTGATGAAAGTATTGAGGAGTGAGTCACTCATGGTAATCCTCAGTGTTGGACAAGGAAGCTCTAAGTCTGCCAGAGAGATACTAAGAGAATGAAATGTAGCTTAAAGAAATAACAGGTGACAAAGTTAGCTGGAAGAATAAAGGGCCATCTCCTTTTTTTAGAAAATGACCGAGGCGCCTGGGTGGCTCAGTCGGTTAGGCGGCCGACTTCGGCTCAGGTCATGATCTCACAGTCTGTGAGTTCGAGCCCCGTGTCGGGCTCTGTGCTGCCAGCTCAGAGCCTGGAGCCTGCTTTGGACTCTGTATCTCTCTGTCTCTGCCCTTCCTCTGCTCACGCTCTATCTCGATGTCTCTCAAAAATAAATAAATGTTAAAATTAAAAAAAAAAAAAAAGAAAAAAGAAAATGACCACGCTCCTGAAGATGACTCAGTGGATTGGAGATTGTCCTCAGAGCAGCCTTGGGATACATGTGATGCAGATAGCAGGGCCACATGAGGGAAGGAGCCTGGATTACTGAGCCAGCACGAGAGGAGAGTCATCCCCTTCCAGGGCACTTGGAATGAACAGGGACAAACTGGCTCCAGAAAATCCTTGAAATTTTAAGATATTGCCAGTTCCAATTGACATCTTTTGAATTCTTAGAATTGAAAAACAGGTCTTAGTTACTCCTTTTGGTGAGTTACGGTTTTCTCCATTACTCTGCCTTTCCTGCACTCACCAGAGACAAATGAGAGATGGAGCCTTTAGAGAGAGAGTTGATCCCCGTGACATTGGTAAGCAGGGTCAGGGTTCCATGTTGCAGAAGGAGACTTAAAATCAGGAGAATGAGCCTTACCCTGTCTTGTGGGCACACTAATCCTCTCCTGCAGTATGCTTTTACCATTATGCCCTGACATACTCTTGAGCAGAGGCATATTAGTATGGGACTGGTTTGACCTGGGTTTGTCGTAAGAACAGTTGGAGCCTGTTGTCTGGCCAGAGCTCATTGGCTAAACTCCTTTGACTTTCATCAGCCCTTTCCACATCCCCAAATGCTATTTATGCAGTGAACAAAGCAAAATTAGACTGAATGAGTACTGTTTCACAGAATCTAGCTGGTCTCCCCTGCCCCCAGGCCCCACCGATACTCTGTCTTCTTTGTCAGGCACTTACTTGGCTTAAAACCAGAACATTCGACAAGATTCTGTGTGGTCAGATGTGGCTTACAGGATACTGGCAATCAGAGACAGAGCTACAGTGCCCTTTGGAGCCATGAGCGGCCTGCCGATTTCCATAAAAATGTCTTTCTAGCTGGTCCTGGAGCAACTGTATGATATTTTGATGGTGTTTTCCAATTATTTGAGTCAAGCTCTGTTGTATCTTTAGGTTTTCCTGGGAGATTCTGATATATGCTCTCATAATGTTTTTATGATAAAGAGAAGATACATTTTAAGGAAGAGAAAAGAGCCAACCAAGAGATTTTCTGCCAAGGTTGAAGAATGTCATGAATTCCCTCTAAGAATTAAACTATTTACACAAACCTATGAAGCCTACAGGTCACCTGTAGAGGAAGCCAGTCCTCGGATGTTATAAGCTTTATTTGGTAGCACTTCAGAAAAATAAGAACAGGTTCACCTCTTCATTTGGGGACCTTTACACACACATGTGTGGTCACAATTCATATACACACACATGCACATGCACACACACACACAAATGTAATTTCCCTATACTTTGATTTTATAGGGAGATGATAGCTTGCCTTAAAGTTTAGACACAGTTGCTCCAAGAATCATCATAATCTCTCCAATTCCAAGTTGCTGAAACCAAAAAACATCTTAAAAGCATTCAGAAGAATGTAAACCATGTTCAGAGTGAAATCCTGTATGGTCAAAAATAACTTGTCTTTAGGAAAACCTAAAACTGTTTTCCAAGAAACTGCATAATGGACTGAAAGAGCCTGGGTAACAAGAGAACCACACAAATTCTTGAGAACTCAGAATTTAAATTACTGGATAGTTTAAATAGAGCCAATTAAAATCCCTGGTAAGTACAATATCTGGTCTTGTGATCAGTCTGTATTGACTGACTTTTCCCTTCTGTGGGTCATACTTTTCTGTTTCTTCATGTCTCGTACCCTGGACATTATGAATAATAGGATGTACAGACTCTGGATTTTGTTATGTTCCCACAAAGACTGTTGATTTTTAACTTTAGTAGGCAGTTACCTTGTCTGAATTAGAACTTCAAATTCTGTTTGCCCTGTTTTGAGCAGCAATTGAAAGTTACTATTTTCATTTTCAGGGAATCACAGGAAATCATGAAAGTATAAAATTCTTTTATAGATAAATGTCATTATCAATTAAGGATAATACATCACATAGAGTCAGAACTACTGATGTTTGCCAGTTCACTTTTAGAGGCTAATGATAGCAACTGAAAAATTAGTCACTTGACTTTTTCTACTTCATTAAGATGGTGAAGCTACATTTTTCTTGGTAAATAAGTTAAAAGTGTGAAATTATTTGTACAACTGCAATAAAAGCAGTGAAGAAAGAGGCAGCTTTTTCTCAGTATAACATTTTAAAACTGCATTTTAGATATAGAATGACTAGTTACTAATAAAAGGCTAGACTACATGGAATGATTTCTATACCTGTGTTAATCAATACATCTTTCTCACTATGAAAAGTCAATTCCCTATAACCGATAAATAAATGTATCCTCCGAAATAGAATAATTTTAATAGATGTATGTCTGACTGGAAAAATCTAAAGGCAGAAATAAGAACAAAAATAAACTTTAAAAAAAAAACTCACATTTTTATACTGGTTTAAGATCTACAAAAATGTTCCACATATATTATTTCTGGTGGTTTTTCATGATTATCCTAAGCAATAACAGCAGTAGATATATTCTTCCAGATAAAAACCTGAACCTTAGAAAAGTTAAGTAATTTGCCTAAGGTCTAAATGCACATGGAGGGGTAGGATTAAAACTCAATTCATGACCAATTTTTCAATGCTCTTTTATTAAAAAACTTAACCCATTGCTTTATTTTTTAAGGTTTTAAATTGAAGTCTAGTTGGCATATTAGTTTCAAGTATATAACCTACTGATTCAACAATTACATGTTACAAAATGCTCACCATGATAAGTGTAGTTACCATCTGTCACCATATAAAGTCATTACAATATTATATTGACTATATTCCCTATGCTGTACCTTTCACTCCCATGACTTACTCATTTTATAAATGGAATTTTGTACCTCTTTAATCCCCTTCCTATTTTGCCTATCCCCAGAGCCCCTGTCTTCTGGCCACTGTTAGTTTGTTATTTTAGAGTCTGTTTCTTTTTGTGTTTGTTTTGTCTTTTAGATTCCACATAGATCCATCTTTGTTGTCACAAATGGCAAGAGTTCATTCTTTTTTATGGCTGAGTAATATTCCATTGTGTGTATATACAATGAATATGCATCTTCTTTATCCATTCATGCATCAGTAGAAACTTAGGTTAGATTTTTGGGTTTTTTTCCCTGTATCCTATCGTACTCCTATTTTTAGTTTTTGACAGTGCACGAGGCTTCCATTTTCTCTGCAACCTCACCAACACTTGTTTTTCTTACCTTTTTTTTTTTTTTTAACGTTTATTTTATTTTTTTTTTTTGAGAGACATAGAGGCAGAGCATGAGCAGGGGAAGGGCAGAGAGAGAGAGACACAGAATCTGAAGCAGGCTCCAGGCTCTGAGCCGTCAGCACAGAGCCCGACGCAGGGCTTGAACTCACGAACCATGAGATCATGACCTGAGCTGAAGTTGGCCGCTTAACCGACTGAACCAACCAGGTGCCCCTCTTACCTTTTTGACACTAGCCATTCTAACTGGTCTGAGGTATCTCATTGTAGTTTTGATTTGCATTTTCCTGATGATTCGTGATCTATCACATAGAATACAGTATTGTGTCTAAGGTAAGATTCATTACCTTTCCTTGTTAAATGACAGTCCCCCCACCAAAGATGCTTTGAATTTGGTCCACATCATTGTAGCATGGTTGAGATTAAGACCTTTTGTATTTCCCCACGTTTACATCACAGCTTCTTTAATGTGACCACCTCAGGAGAGTGAAATTCAAGCAGGCCCATTTCTAAGGGAAAGAAGTATCTTTTTTTTTTTTTTTTAATTTTTTAAAGTTTATTCATTTTTGAGAGACAGAGAGACAGAGCACAAGCAGGAGAAGGGCAGAGAGAGAGGCAGACACAGAATCCGAAGCAGGCTCCAGGTTCTGAGCCATCAGCACAGAGCCTGATGCGGGGCTCGAACTCACAGACCGTAAGATCATGACCTGAGCTGAAGTCGGCCACCCAACTGACTGAGCCACCCAGGCGCCCCAAGAAGCATCTTTTAAAAAAGTTTTTTAAAATTTGATTTTTTTCTTGAGAGAGAGGTAGAGAGAGTAGGGGAGTGGCAGAGAGAGAATCCCAAGCAGGCTCTGCACTGTCAGCACCAACTGTGATGTGGGGCTCGAACTCATGGAACCGTGAGATCATGACCTGGGCCAAAAATCAAGAATGGGATGCTTAGTCTGAGCCATGCAAATGTCCCAAGAAGCATCTTTTTTTTACAGTTACTTTATTCTTTTTTATTTATTTTATTTTTAAAATTCCAGTGTAATTAACATACAGTATTATTTTAGTTTCAGGTGTTCATTGCAATAAGTGTACTCTTAATCCCTTCACCTATTACATCCAACCCCCCACTTCTCTGGCAACTGCCAGTTCTCTGTATTTAAGAGTCTGGTTTTTTTTTGTCTCTTTTTTCTTTCTTTTCTTTTTTAAATTCCACATATGAATGAAATCCTATGGCATTTGTCTTTCTCAAACTTATTTCGCTTAGCATTAAACCCCCCTCGATATATCCATGTTGCTGTAAATGGCAACATTTCATTCTCTTTTATGGCTGTGTAGTATTTCATCATATATATATATATACATATTTGTATATATACATATATGTCTCACATCTGTGTACCACATCTTTATTGATCTATGGATGGACACTTGGGTTGCTTCCGTATCTTGGCTATTGTAAATAATGCTGCTATAAACATGGGGGTGCATATATATTTTTGAATTATTGTTTATGTTTTCTTTGGATAAATACCCAGTGGTGGAATTACTGGATCCTATGGTAATTCTGGTTTTTTTTTTGTAGAAACTCCATACTGTTTTCCACAGTGGCTGCACCAGTTTGCATTCCCACTCCCAATGCATGAGGGTTCCTTCTCTATATCCTTGCCAACACTTATTTCTTGTGTTTTTGATTTTAGCCAATATGATAGGTGTGAGGTGATACCTTATTGTGGTTTTGATATGCATTTCCCTGATGATGAGTGATGTTGAGCATCTTTTCATGTGTCTTTTAGCTATCCATATGTCCTTTAGAGAAAAAGTCTGTTCATGTCTTCTGCACATTTTTAATCAGATTATTGTTTTTGGCCATGGAATTGTATAAGTTCTTTATATATTTTGGATGTTAACCTATTATCAGAGATATCATTTGTTAATATCTCCTCCTATTCAGTAGTTTGCCTTTCTTTTTGTTCATGGTTTCCTTTGTTCTGCAAAACCAGAGAATCTGCATCTTAAAGACCAAATCACAGTTCTGGTTACTCAAATAGATGAGGCACAGAACACTGTGAGATATTGAAAAATACCAAAGAATGCTGTGGAAAGTTTTATGCCTTCAAGGAGATAATCTATTTAAGGAATCAAGATTTTCAACACAATTAGTAAGCAATGCAGAACTGCACTAAATTATGTGGTACAGAATTAAAGCACCATAGGAAAAAAGAGTAAGGAAAATTATTGCAGTCTAGGAAAATCCAGGAAGGGAAAGCTTTTACAGGGCACTAGTTCCTGCTTTATGACCTTCCTTCCAGCTTTAAGTTGGACAGATGTGAGACTACTCAAAATGCATGCTCTTATATTCATCACAAAATACACTTTTCTTCTTAACCTCCTTTTGATGAACTCAGTCTCATTTGAATCTCTTTGGCACCCTATTCCACAACACTTTATTCTTAATACAGTGAGTTCATATTGTCCTTTTTGTTTAATATACATACATATAATTTCCATTTTCTTTTTCAGTTTGTTTAGGGCAGGAACACAATTTTTTTTTCCTATCATGTCTTCCATTGTATTAGTATATGGTCCTCCACAAATTATCCACTCAGCCGAAGTTGTTGATTGATGGAACAAAATGTCTGGGCCATGGCATGTTTGTATCTATTCAAGTACCTGGCATAAATATTTTAAAGAAAATCCAGCTAACTGTTAAATGGACTCATTGGCCACTTTTCATTGCTCTATTATCAGTTTAATCAGTCATCCAATAAAGAGCTTTACATGTGCAAGTAATGAGGAAAAAGTTAATTTAGTCACTGTAGATAGATAGGACTTGGAAGTGGGTTGTGGTAATTGGAATGTATTACCTGAAAAATATATGTGTATATACACATAAACACATTGCCATCGACACAGAGCGTTACAAGGGCTGTGTCTTTGAATAGCAGTTCCTCATTTTTAGTGTAAATAACATTATATAAAGTATTTGTCCTAAAAATTAAACACTACCCACCCATTTTTCTGTGTCTCTTTTATTGATTAATTGTCATATTGATTCATTGCTTGCTACATTTAAAACAGAAGGCAAAAACCAGACTATGCTTTAGAAAATGCCATGTAGGGAGCATTCTACTCCAACCAGCAAATGCTTAATGCCCATTACATTTCTTCTTTCATTAGAAAGTGGATTTCATAGTTAGATTTATATTGAAATCTTTTCTCTACATCGTGGTATATTCATACAATGGAAAACTAGATAGCAATGAGAGCAAACTGTTGAAAGCTACTCTCAGTAATACAGATGAATCTTGCAGGTATGGTGTCGTGTAAGGAAGACAAACAGGAGAGTGTATATCCTATAATGCTATTAGTGTGAAATACTTAAACTGGCAGAAGTAATGTACCCCATTAGAAGTAAGGGTATTGGTTACCTTGCAGGGGACGGCCTTGGGATGGAAAGGAAGCAGGAGGGTGGCCTCTGAAGTGCTGGATGCATCCTTTCTCTTGATCTGGCTGCTACTTTCACACTTGTGTTGACTTTGTGAAAAATCATAGATATGTGTAATTAAAACCTATTTGTTCACCTTTATTTTTATTTTATTTTCATAGAACACTTTAAAAATTAGGTGAATATTTATCTTTCAGGTTTAACATAAGGACTGAGTCAAATGTCATTTATGAAAGTGCTCAGCAGACACTGCCTTCAATAAACAATTGATAACCATTCCCTCCTAATATGTTTAATACTTGCACCTCCAAGATGCAGATAAGGTCTTTGCATAATCTGTATCATATGTATTTTAATCCATGACATAATGAGGCAGTGCACTAATTTCTCTCAGGACTTGTCTGTTCACTCTTCTTCTCCTATCCTGCAGATTTTGACAAACAACAAATAGTAGCCTAATAGAACTGCTTTGTCAGGTTGCTGTCCACAGGTTGGTCCTTGCTGAAAATGCGTCCACACATATCAACTGTATAATAGTACCCATCGTGCACTAATGATGGGTGAACTCTAGCGGAATGGAGCTCGTAATAAAAATCAAACCACAATCAGAGCAAAAAGCCCTTCTGTTTTTTCAACTGCCAGGAAAAATATTGCTTAAAATTGTGATTTGGCAGACCATCTCAAAGAAAATAATAAGATATGATTTCCTGCATCATCAATTTATTAATCAGGGCCCAATGGATATAAACATTGTTTTTTTCTACCTCTTGAACTAAACAGTGTTGAGAACTGATATAATCCCTAGGTTCTCCGAATTTGTGTTTCCTGCCAGTTGTCTTAAACTAAAGACTGGATAATCTTTAAAGAACAGAATCAAACATGACTACTTTTATTTGCTGGATTTTTGTCTAATTGTAGCCAGTCTCACTAATGGTAGCCAATGGTATCTTTCTTACCTAATTACATATTATTTATTGCCTAACCTTCTTCTCACATTGAAGTTAAAGGATGGTCATGGAAGGATTGGGTTTTTCAGCGAAAGCATTATACTCTGGAACTGAGCATCCCTAGTAATTATTATCATGCATATGCATTGCACACTTGGCTCTCCATGCCTTCCTAAAAGAATTTCTCTGGCAAAAGTGTTTTATGGTTCCTGGAATCGCTTTGCATTTACTTTTTTATCAATACAAATAACTATATTAAGGTTTGAAGATCAATGTTGAACCTACTCTCTGAAATTGTAAATAATCAGCTTTTCCCTAGTGAAAGCAAAAGCAGAAAACCTTAGAGGCCTGTTGTAATTGATTTTTCTTAGAACTGCAAAAATGTTTGTGAAGCAGCAAGAGAAACAAAAGGAAAAATCTAAAGCAATAAGGTATGACATTTCAGAAGACAGTCTTGTTTATCTGGAGATAAAACACCAATCACAAAATCCTTCCTAACTAACTTTATGACAGCACTTCCTCAAAATCAATAGCCCCTCCACATTTATGAAATAAAAGACAATCTTACTGAGTTAAACACAGACATGCGAAAGAAATGCTTACTTTGATGAAATAAATGGAACTCTAATATATTGGTACTGGTTTCTGTGATCCTTGTATCCTAGCCTCGCTAATCTGTACTTGTATGCTGTAGCCATCATCCATGACTGGTTTTCTTAAGTCAACAGTGGTAGCAGCCAGAAAGGTACCTGACAGCAAGCCTGTGCTGTTTCTAAAAACTAATGTTTTTAAGATGAGTGATGATGTGGTTGACCTATTTATTCAAGGTTGTTTTAATGAATACTAGGCAGATTCCTTTTCTTAAAAGTGGAGGGGTTATAGATAACATAATTGAAGTCGTATAGTTTCAAGAAGTTTTAGACCTCAGAAATAATTATTTTTCCAAAAAGAGTACAAAGGGTCAACAACTGTGTGAACAAATGTTCGACATCACTAATCATAAGGGGAAGTACAAATAAGACTGCAATGAGATATCATCTCATACCTGTTAGGATGGGTGTTATCAAGAAAAACAAGAGATAAGTGTTGGCCAAGATATGGAGAAATTGGAATCCATGTACACTACTGGTGGGAATGTAAAATGGTGTAGCCACTATAGAAAACAAGGTTTTTCAAAAAATTAAAAACAGAACTCCTCTATGATCCAGCAATCCCACTTCTATACATAGGAGTGTATACATATATACATGTTTCCAAAGGAATCAAAATTGGTATCTCAGACATGTACTCTCATGTTCATTGCAGCATTATATGTGAGAGTCACGACATCAAAACAACCGACATATGTATCAGTGGCTGAATGGATAAAGAGAAAGTACACACATAATATAACACTGTATTTTAATTTTACCAGAATTTAAAAATTTAGTTAACATACAGTGAAGCATTGATAAAAAAATTTTAGTACACACTTGAATATTATTCATCCTTTAAGAAGAAGGAAATACTGCCATTTGCAGCAACACGTATAGACTAAGTAAAGTAAGTCTGACACAAATACGGCATGATCTCAATTATATGTGGAATTTAAAATAGTCAAATTTACAAAAGCAGAGAATAGAATGGTGCTTGCTAGGGACCTGGAGGGAGGGGAAATGGGGTGATGTTGGCCAGAGAGTATAAACTTCCAGACTTTTTCTGTGACTGTCAATCACAAAAAGCATGCTTATAAAGCTAGTATTAAATGAATTTAATCCTGCAGAAAGGACTTACTTATCAGTGTTTAGGTAGTTCATCCACCCGTCCATCTATCCATCTTTGTATCCTTTGTTTATCCATTTAACACTTCATTCATTCATTCTCCAAATAGTTAATGGGATTTTCCCATATGTCAAGCACTGTGCCTATAAGTAGCTTTTAATTTTTTTTAATGTTTTTATTTTATTTTTGAGAGACATAGAGAGAGAGTGTGAGCAAGGGAAGAGCAGAGAGAGAGGGAGTTACAGAATCAGAAGCAGGCTCCAGGCTCCGGGCCGTCAGCACAGAGCCTGACGCAGGGCTCGAACTCACAGACCGTGAGATCATGACCTGAGCTGAAGTCGGCCGCTTAACCGACTGAGCCACTCAGGCACCCCTGTAAGTAGCTTTTAAAAAGTTGTGTTTGAGGGAAGAAAAATGTGATAACAATTGATAAACCCTAAATATTTGAAAGCTGCAAGAAAATGAAGAGCTTGGAACTTTTATCAAGCTAAGTATCTTCAACCACTTTCCAGACGCTTTGCTGAGTAGGTGCATTAGAGATTGCTTGCACCTTATTTTGGAGCGATTACCAATGGTATTAGTAGTTTCATTTAATAAGATTAATGTGAGGTTTTTCATTTTCTGTTTCTCTTTAAACACATAAATGATGTACTTAGAGAAGACAGTGTATCACTTGCCATGATGTTTTGTGCAATATCCTTCATTGTTGACCACATGATTAAGAGAAATTTAAAGTATGAAAGCACATGTCAAATGAGAGCATACAGGTTCTCCGTGAAGCACTGAAAATTATAGAAACAACAGAAGAAATTTCTTGAGAAATATCAATCAGGCAATGACCACTTAGGAGTCTGTGGCAGCAGCATTAGGGGGCTGTGATAAGCTCGGGCAGTATCGTGTATTACAAAAGCCCTTCCTGCACCAGAAAGAATAATAGACAAGTCAGCTCGCTGCAGGTAACAGGTGTGTAGATGCTGGTTAAGTGTCTCACTTGCAGAGTATAGTATTTTATGCAGAGCCTCACTTCACCCATGGATTCTGTAGGGGAAATGTGTATAAATAATTAGAGGACACTTCAGTAAAATCAAGATCTTGAATTTTTTTTTTCATCCTTGAAGCTACAGGTATAGTTGTAGCTTTCAAGAGAATCAACAGGTTCATATTTAATTTTTAAATTTAGAAGCACCGCTTAAAGGGTTTTATTTTAAATCCATATAGAGAAAAATCCTCTAACAAATAATCTAAGAGCAGGCTGATTATTATCCTAGTTTATATGAAACTAAACATCCTTTGAGCAGGAAACATTGGTCCACTCCTTGCTGTGTACATTAGGCTCCAGACTCATCTTCATTAGGACTTCTCCCTGATGGGCTGAAGAGGGCTGTGGTGTCTGAACTTGCTAGGGAGCTTCATACTCTGGCTAGATGAGTACAGGATTCTCCTATTTATTCTTTCTCATTGTCTCATGTTCATGTGTCCTTTTAATAGACATTCACACAGTGACGAGGCTGTAAACCTTCTATCCAGATGGCAGACCCCTCTTTGGAGTAATGTTTGGAAAGGTCCCTGCCCAACCGACAACAGTTTGTTCCTTTCTAACATGCTTATTTGCTGCCATAGAGCAATGGGAGGTACCAAATTTGGGCAGTATAAACTTGGCAATTCATGTATAATTGTTGGCTCATTGAGCCAGGGGTATATTCAGTTTTATGACTCAACTCACTTTTATACTCTTGCTGATGAGTTTTCTGGTACCTAAATGTAAACCCAAACTGCTTTCATATTCATCGGTCATTATTCTTAGGCAGAAATTCCTTAAGCTTTCTCATATGCAACATGAACAAGATACAGCTGAACCATTGGGTGAGCAGCTCCTGCACTGTCAATTTTAATTTTTTATTAATGAAAAGGATGTTTAAACAAGTACACAAATCATAAGTATATATCACGGTGAATGTCCATAAAGTGAATGTATCTATGTAACCAGCATTCATAGTGAGATACAGATTATTATTTAGAAGATTCGCTCGTGCCCGTGGAGCCACAATCTTGTTTCCTAGTATAATCACTGTCATGACTTCTAACACCACAAACTCGTTTCTCTCAGTTTGAACTTCGTAGAAATGAAAAAAAAAATTCAGTTATGTATTCTTTTGTGTCAAGGCTTCATTTGCTCATAATTTTGTTAGCCACATTTATCCTTGCACTTGTGAATAGTTCTCATTTGTTCATTCTCATTGCTCTCTAGCATTCCATTGCGTGAATATACTGTGATATATTTCTCCATTTTACCATTGATGGACATTTGGGCAGTTTCCCCTTGGGGAAACTGTTACAGATAGTGCTGCCATGTACATTCTTTTCCATGTCTTTGGGCGCACGTGCCTTTTGACCTGTCTTCTTCTTGCTGTAATTAGAAGAAAAATTCTGGGGCGCCTGGGTGGCTCAGTTGGTTAAGCGGCCAACTTCACCTCGGGTCATGATATCACGGTCTGTGAGTTCGAGCCCCACATCGAGCTCTGTGCTGACGGCTCATCAGAGCCTGGAGCCTGCTTCAGATTCTGTGTCTCCCTCTCTCTCTGCCCTTCCCCTGCTCACGCTCTGTCTCTATGTCTCTCAAAAATAAATAAATGTTTGCTCTAGTTTTGAGAAGAATGCTGGTGCAATTTTGATTGAGATTGCATTGAATGTGTAGATTGCTTTGGGCAGTATTGCCATTTTAACGACATTTATTCTTCCAATCCATGAGCATGGGATGTTTTTCCATTTCCTTGTGTCTTCCTCAATTTCCTTCATAAGTTTTTTATAGTTTTCAGTGTAGAGGTCTTTCACATCTTTGGTTAGGTTTATTCCTAAGTATTTTATGGTTTTTGGTGCAATCGTGAAAGGGATTAGCTTCTTTATTTCTCTTTCTGCTGCTTCATTGTTGGTGTATAGAAATGCCACCGATTTCTGTACATTGATTTTGTATCCTGCAACTTTGCTGAAATCATGAATCAGTTCTAGTAGGCTTTTGGTGGATTCCGTCGGGTTTTGCATGTAAAGTATCATGTCATCTGCAAAAAGTGAAAGTTTGACTTCCTCCTTGCCAATCTTGATGCATTTTATTTTGTTTTGTTGTCTGATTGCTGATGCTAAGACTTCCAACACTATGTTAAATAGCAGTGGTGAGAGTGGACACCCCTGTCGTGTTCCTGATCTCAGGGGGAAGGCTTTCAATTTTTCGCCATTGAGGATGATATTAGCTGTGAGCTTTTCATATATGGCTTTTATGATGTTTAAGTATGTTCCTTCTATCCCGACTTTCTCGAGAGTTTTTATTAAGAAAGGATGCTGTATTTTGTCAAATCCTTTTTCTGCATCTATTGACAGGATCATATGGTTCTTATCTTTTCTTTTGTTAATGTGATGTATCACATTGATTGATTTGCGAATATTGAACCAGCCCTGCAACCCAGGGATGAATCCTACTTGATCATGGTGGATAATTCTCTTTATATGCCGTTGGATTCGATTTGCTGGTATCTTGTTGAAAATTTTTGCATCCATATTCATCAGGGATATTGGCCTGTAATTTTCTTTCTTTGCTGGGTCTCTATCTGGTTTGGGAATCAAAGTGATGCTGGCTTCATAGAATGAGTCCGGGAGTTTTCCTTCTGTTTCAATTTTTTGGAACAGCTTGAGGAGGATAGGAATTAACTCTGTTTTAAATGTCTGGTAAAATTCCGCAGGAAAGCCATCTGGTCCAGGGCTTTTGTATGGAACCACAAAAGACCTCGAATAGCCAAAATAGTACTGAAGAATAAAACCAAGGCGGGAGGCATCACAATCCCAGACTTTAACCTCTACTACAAAGCAGTGGTCATCAAGACTGTATGGTATTGGCACAAAAACAGGCACATAGACCAATGGAATAGAATAGAAAACTCAGAAATGGACCCGCAAGTATATGGCCAACTAATCTTTGACAAAGTGGGAAAATGTATCCAATGGAAAAAAGACAGCCTCTTTAACAAATGGTGTTGGGAGAATTGGACAGCAACATGCAAAAGAATGAAACTAGACCACTTTCTTACACCACTCACAAAAATAAATTCTAAATGGATAAAAGATCTGAATGTGAGACAGGAAACTGTCAAAATCCTAGAGGAGAAAGCAGGAAAAAGCCTCTTTGACCTAAGACGCACCAATTTCTTACTCGACACGTCTCCAAAGGCAAGGGAATTAAAAGCAAAGATGAACTATTGGGACCTCATCAAGATAAAAAGCTTCTGCACAGCAAAAGAAACAACCAACAAAACGGATAGGCAACCAACAGAATGGGAAAAGATCATCGCAAATGACATATCGGATAAAGGACTAATATCTAAAATTTATAAAGAACTTACCAAACTCCACACCCGAAAAACAAACAACCCAGTGAAGAAATGGGCGGAAGATATGAATAGACACTTCTCCAAAGAGGACATTCAGATGGCCAACAGACACATGAAATGATGCTCAGTGTCACTCATCATCAGGGAAATACAAATCAAAACCACACTGCGATACCACCTCACACCAGTCAGAGTGGCTAAAATGAACAAATCAGGAAACTATAGATGCTGGCGAGGATGTGGAGAAGTAGGCACCCTCCTACACTGTTGGTGGGAATGCAAACTGGTGCAGCCACTCTGGAAAACGGTGTGGAGGTTCCTCAAAAAAATGAAAATAGAGCTACCCTATGATCCAGCAATAGCACTGCTAGGACTCTACCCAAGAGACACAGGAATGCTGTTGCATAGGAGCACGTGTACCCCAATGTTCATAGCAGCACTTTCGACAATAGCCAAATCATGGAAAGAGACCAAGTGCCCATCAACTGACGAATGGATAAAGAAGTTATGGTACTTATATACAATGGACTACTACGTGGCAATGAGAAAAAATGAAATCTGGCCATGTGTAGCCAGATGGATGGAACTGGAGGGTATTATGTTAAGTGAAATAAGTCAGTCAGAAAAAGACAGATACCGTATGTTTCCACGAATAGGTGGACTTTGTGAGACTAAGCAAAAACCAGGGGGAGGGGAAGAGGGGAAAGGAAAAAAAAGACACAGAGAGGGAGGGAGATAAAACATAAGAGACTCTCAAAGACTAAGAAAAAACTGAGGGTGAGGGGGATGAGGGAGGGGGGAGAGGGAGTGATGGGCATTAAAAAGGGCACATGTTGGGATGAACACTGGGTGTTATATGTAAACCAATTTGAAAATAAACTATTATAAAATTAAATAAATAAATAAATAAATAAATGTTAATAAAAAAAAAAAGAAGAAAAATTCTCAAGTAAAGCAGAAGTACCCATCTAAAAGATAAGTTCATGGCGCTACTGTTATTTGGGACTTGCTATGTGACTAATTGTATTTTGAATATGAACGACTCCCTCTGCCTCAGTGCTTTCCCTCAGGAACTCTAACTCATTGAGTAGCTTAGCAAAATGACCCCAAGATTCTTCTGTTCTCATTTGAAAATCAGCCAGATTTTGGGTAGGGATGAAAGCAAAGTTTAGGATAAAAATATGCAAGCTTAAAGCCATATAGAATAGCACAGCCAAAAACACATTAAAATTACTCATGGAAGAAAGAGATTTACACTAATTAAAATGCCTGGTCACTGTAGAGTGGGTTAAGAAGGAAGATTGACTTAGTACCAAATGGCTTCATTTTATGGTCTTACTTTTGAAATATTTTCAGTTGAGGAAATGAAGGGAAGATAAAAAAAAACCCTCATAGGGAAACAAATAAAATACCATAGACCTAAAGAGATCCATTATTACCATTATGGCAGCATTTCCAATCACATTTATGAATTTGGGCAATTTGTATCACACTTGTTGTTAAGGGACAATGGAGCAGGTGCCATTTTATGAGCCACTAATTCTTTAGTGATTCCCAAGTGGAGGATACACACACAAGGGTCAATTATTATGAGTCTAATAGAAATGCTGTGATTAGGAAAAATGCAAAGTAACATTAATCTTCTCACTGCTCTCTTGAGCAGAGTTCAGCTGTCAGTTTTAGTCCTGAGGAGCTTGGAGACCAACAGCATGGCCAGAGGGTTTTGGATGTCTACATCAAGGGCAGGGCGAACTGAATATTTTTAATATAACTTTATAAAACTAGTTCATAATTTTAATGTTATAAGAATATTTAAGGAGAAAGGAGATTAAGTATGATTCCTATCATTGAAATATAGATTCTATATGTCAGTAGATTAGCCTGAAATTTTAACCTTCTAATTCAAATTCATGTTTAGTTTAGACCAAAGTTCTGATTCTTCTCCTCCTTTAATTTCATGGTTTATGCAACTAAGCATGGGAAGTTTTATTCAGGTGATATGGCGTTTGTATTCTTCTTATGAAAATCAGAACAGCCATAAATCATTCTAAAAATTGAAGTAATAAATGTGAAATTGTGCCATCAGTACACATTTGGCATTTAATACGCTTAGGTTCTTTCTAACCTGTGTTTGTATGATATTGACATATAACCATCATTTGCTCCATATGGGTGGGGCTATGGAAATGGGAGGAAAAAGAAGGAAAGATGGAAGAGGACCAGTACTTATTAATGGCTTGTTATGTGCCAGATAACAAGCTCAGTATTTTGTATGTGGTAGCTGATTTATTTTAGGTGTTTTAATTATTTCAATTATGCCACAGGATATGACTTATTAAGCTCTCTATGGATTAGAAAGTTGAGATTCAGCTAGGTTAAATATCTTGACCATTATTACTTTCTAACGAATAGTGGACTCAGAAATCAGAGTATGCCTCTTTCCCCCAACACTTTTCCACTACCCTACTTGGCCTTCTCATTTTAAGGGCTGATTCTTCGTAGTTAAGATCCTTAATGTTCTTTGGGAAAACTTGAAAGGGAAGTGCTCGTAGCTGACCTGCCAGTACACCGAGCCTTTCTCCACACTCAAGGTCATTATGTCTCACCCCAGTATTTTACTGGGAGTCTTTTTCGAGAAATCTCAAAAACATGCATACCACCTTCCAGTTATGGGGCCCAGGACAAGAAAGACTCAGCCAGCAGCTATAGGCCACAGGTAGGCCTAGGTCAAACTGCTAAGAAGGGACAAGACTGCTACTGTTTATCATCTCCAAACTGACAGTGCCTCTCGGTTTAGAACATTCTACACCCCTATTTCTTTATTCCTTGCTCCCACTTTGCTGTTTTTTTTTTTTTTTCTGTATCCAGTCTCTTCCAACTCCAAACCATCTTCTAGGCTGCTGCCAGAGACCTTGAGGTTCATAACATGCATATCTGACCATATCACTCTCCTTTGAAAAATGCTTGAATCCCCTAGAATAATGACAACGTTTCAACTTATTAGATTAGCGCACAAGATTGGGACCTCGTCTTCCTTCTCTGGCCTTGCCTCTCCCATTCTCTCCCTGTACCATCATATCTTTCTCTCTGTCCATTCTGAAATAATGTGACAAGCTGCTTCTTATCTGCAAGCCTTTCTTCATGCAGTTGTACGTGCCTGGAATATCCTTCCTTCTTTTTTTCTCCTGAGTAAATCCAACCTTGTCTTTCATAGTTCAGCTCCAACCTTTAGACCTCAGTGTCTGATTTTTATGTACTACTATATATTCCAATATAATAGAATGACGTTACTGAATTACAGTAATTTGAGTATATTTCCCATTACACGGTAAGCTTGTCCAGGACATCGACTGCAGTTTCAGGTATGTTTTTTTCTGTACATAGCGTGAGAACATGGGCTCTGTATCTTGCTTCTTAACTTCAAATCTAAACTCTGCCACTTACTGACTGACTCACTTCTCCCTTCTGAGCCTCCCTTTTCTCATCTATGAAATGGAGCATCGCCACCTTGTGTGATTACTGTTGGGATTAAGTGAGATTAACCTGTGTTGATAAAGCATAGTGTCTGCCATACGTTCAATACTCAATAAATGTTAGTAATTACTATGATGAGAAGGACAATAACTGTTTAATGAATAATGATTCTCAAAGTATAATAATAGACGTTAAATAACCATTTGATGATATTTTTTGCAAACAAAGGATGCTCTACCAGTTCTTTTTGTTGTTGTTGTTACTGAAGTGTAGGTGACCTAAAATGTTATATTAGCTTCAGGTGTACAACCTCGTGATTTGACAATTCTATACATTTATTACTCAGTGTTCACCAAAATAAATGTAGTCACCATCTGTCACCATACAGTGTTATTACAAAAATTAGTTTTAAAATGTAATTTAATTTTAAATTCCAGTATAGTTAATATAGTGTTATATTAGTTTCAAGGATACAGTTTAGTGATTCAGCAATTCCATAAATCACCCAGTGCTCATCATGACAAATGCACACCTTAGTTGCCATTAACAATATTATTGACTATATTCCTTATGCTGTATTTTTTTAATCTCTGTAACTTAGTTATTTTATAACTGGAAGATTGCACCTCTTAGTCCCCTTCACCTATTTTGCCTATCCCCACCATTCACATCACCTCTGACTACTACCAGTTTGTTCTCTGTGTTTATGAGTTTGTTTCTGTTTGTTTGTTCATTTGCTTTTTCACATTCCACATGTAAGTGAAATCATGTGGTATTTGTCTTTCTTTGATTTATTTCACATAATATAATACCCTCTAGGTCCATTCATGTTGTTGCACATGGCAACATCTCATTCTCTGCTATGGCTAATATCCATTATATACACAAACAATGAATATACATCTTCTTTATCCATTCATCAATCAACAGACACTTAGGTTGTTCGCATATCTTGGCTGTTGTAAATAATGATGCAGTAGACATAAACGTTCATATATCTTTTCAAATTAGTGTTTTCATTTTCTTGGAATAAATACTGGTAGAATTATTGGATCATATGGTATTTCTATTTTTAATTTTTTGAGTAAACACTGTTCTATTTTCCATAGTGGTTGCATCAATTTACATTCCCATCAGTAGGGGACGAGGCTTCCTTTTTCTCCATATCCTTGCCAGCACTTGTTATTTGTTATCCTTTTGATAATAGTCATCCTAAAAGGTGTGAAGTGATGTCTCAGTGTGGTTTTTATTTGCATTTCCCTGATGATTACTGACATTGAGCATCTTTGCATGTGTCTGTTGGCCATTTGTATGTCTTTGGAAAAAATGTCTATTATGGTCCTCTGCCCATTTTTAAATTGGATTATTTGTTGTTTTTTTTATTATTTTTTAGTGTTGAATCGTATGACCTCCTTTTATGTTTTGGATATTAGCACCTTGTCAGATCTGTCATTTCCGAATATCTTCTCCCCTTCAGTAGGTTGCCCTTTTAATTTGTTGATGGTTTCCTTCATTGTACAAAAGCTTTTTATTTTGGTTTAGTCCCAGTAGTTTATTTTGCTTTTGTTTCCCTTGCCTAAGGAGACATATTCAGAAAAATGTTGCTGAGACCAATGTCCAAGAGATTTTTCCTGTATTTTCTTTTGGAATTTTTATGGTTTCAGGTCTCACATTTAGGTTTTTAATCTATTTTGAGTTTATGTTTGTGTATGGTGTAAGAAAGTGGTACAGTTTTGCACATAGCTGTCCAGTTTTCCCAACAACATTGATTGAGGAGATGATCTTTTCCCCATTTTATATTGTTGTCTCCTTTGTTGTGGATTGATCATATGTGTATGGATTTATATCTGAGCTCTCAAGTATTTTCCATTGATCTGTCTGTTTTTGTGCCAATTCCATAGTAGTTTGATTAGTATAGCTTTGTAATATAGTCCGAAATATGGGTTTGTTTTTTTCTCAAGATTGCTTTGGCTATTGAGGGTCTTTTGGGGTTGTATACAAATTTTAGGATTACTTATTCTAGCTCTGTGAAAAAATAATGCAGGCATTTTGATAGGGATTGTATTGAATCTGTAGATTACTTTGGATAGTATGAATATTTTAACAATATTAATTTTTCCTAATTCCATGAACATGATTCCACTTGTTTTTGTTGTCTTTAATTAATAAAGTTTTGAAGAATGTCCACTTTTGTCAAACCTGTTAGAGGAACTCTTAACAGGAGGTAAACTTTATGATATCTAATAGAGAAAGGAAACTAATATGTCTTCTAGTATCCTTGCTCTGTTTGGCAGATGAATTAATTGAGGCCCTGTAATATCACCTGTATCATTTAGGGTTTGATAAGTGACATGGAATGAGGGAATTTATTACTGGGCAGAGCTGGTGGGGAAGTCTATGTAAAGCCATTGCTTTCATGTCTGGGGGTGAGTCTCAAGTCACAGCAGGTGAGCAGAACCAGCAGTCTGGATGTAAAGCTGGACTGGAGGTAGAGGAGCATGTGGACAAACTAGAACCTTCATAAATAGCTGGAACCCATCTGGACAAACTGGAACTCCTGTTTATCTCCCGCTGCCTCGAAGTTTGATGATACAGATCACCTGAAAAAAGAGATAGTGCTTTTTGCCATTGAGCCACACATATGCCTAGTCCAAGACTTGGAGAAACTGAAGAGTAAGATGTGGCAGGAGCTGAAGGAGCTGAGGTCTGGTGGCTCCTGGTGCCAACAAGCTGAGTCAGCAGACAGTAATGTGTATGTGCGGCAGCATTACATGGGGCCCCATGGGGCCCTCAGAGCATAGAGGCTGCTGCTTTCCTCTCACCTTGTAAATCTCAGGTAAATTTCTCTTGTGGCCAACGCTAACCTGGTGAAGTGAATTATGGGAAACGCTGTTCCAGGTTAGATAAATTGGCACAGTGTAAAGCTCCCACATGAAGTAACAACTCCACAAATACACAATTGTAGAGCTGGCCCCAGGACATGGTGTTATTTTCATTAGATTATTCTTCTATCTATAATAGTATCAGTTGTAAGACTAAGAACATGTATTTTACTTTGGAAGCATTAAGTATCAAATTTTTGAAACTGGACATCAAGTCACAAATTGCTATCGAAAGCAATCTCAGACTTTCCAGTAATTTCTCATAAAATTTTATTTTGTAGTATCACATGGTCTGTGAAGTCATTTAAGCCTACTTTTCTTATTCAATATGACACCCATGTTGGAAAAATTTGGCTTAACACTGATCTATTCAATATTCCATTTCTTGGCAAAATGGAGAAGGTGGTTTGCAAAATTCTGAAGTTTGTGAGGAACTTCTGAATCATTCAGTTTTGGCCAAAATCACATAAACCTATATACCCACGAAGGCTTTTGGTTTCTCCAAAATGGCCTAATTTAAGACCACAGAACCACAAGTAGCCACATGCCGTTGTTTGATTTTGTGAAAACTTCCAGCACTCTAAACTCCAAATTTCATAGTGAGGGAAATGTTACCTGTAGGAGAATCTAAATTTCTCTGAAGACTTTGGTTTAAGCAGCTTCATCCAACTAATTACATGTTGCTCAAAAAAACTTCATGAAAAATAGAACAGAACATTCAGCCATTCAGCCAAGAAGCATGATTTATGAAGAACCACCTCTAGGTGGCCTCAGAGCTCTGTTTCTGTTCTGACATCTTTGGGTTCTTATTTAAAGTCTCCACTCACATAGAAACTCTAACATACCTTGTGATAATTATTAACTTTATGACTTTATGACAAGCTACATTTCCTCCCCCCTTTCAATTCCATTTTACTTTAATCATAACTTTTTAAAGTGTTCTGTTTTGAAAACATTTCTTCAGTCCTTCCCATAGCTCTTGTTTTGCCTTTCTTGTAAATGTTTTAGCTCAAAAACATGAATCAATCAAGTCTTAGAATACTCTATAGCGTATATACCATGTAAGGCGTCTTTAAAATATCCTGATATTTTAGTTGTCATTTGCTTTGAGGAGAGGAAAGTGTGCCTGGAGCCATTTTTCCCCCATGATAAAGGGCAGGTTCCAGGAGTGTGAGTCCTTCATCTCTGTGCCCGAACCTTCACTTAAAGGGTTTGGATTCTGCACACCAGGCTCTCCATGGCACAGGAAGGCTGGCTTAAAAGGTATGTTCACCTTGGCGACACAACTGGGTTTTCAGGGGCTTGACTGAGCTATCTATCAGAAACTATGCTTTAAGGATAGAAGCTGTCTTCAGAGTCCAGTTTGGGGCAGTGGCTTTTTTGAATTGGAGAGCCAGCCATAGTTCAAGAGTATCTTCGAAGTGAGGACTTTCTCTATGGAGGCCAGTGTCAGGAATGTTTATGCAAATCTCAGCTCACCTCCTCCCCTGTATCTGGTTCCCCCCCCCGCCCCCCTACTAGATCAGTTCTGCCTGCTGTTCTTGCTAAAGAATAAAGTTGCTAATTCCCTCTATGCTATTAAGTGAAACAAGGGTATTTACAGATAGTCTAACAGACCAAATGCCCCAAAGACATTTTCATCTAGTAAGATGTTCTTTCGTGTTAGAATAAAGCGGTGGTTGAGACCTTGGGGTTTAGAGTCAGGGAAGATGTAGGCTGAGTTTTAGCTATGCCACTTACTGGCTGTACAGCCCAGGGAAAAATCAGTTCATGTCTCTGAACTTGGTTACCTAAATGATACAATATAAACAATACCTGAGAGACTCACTGCAAGGATCAACTGAAAGGTCAGTGGATATAATGATAGGCATTAAGTGAGCATGCCGTAAGTGGTAGTAGCTCTTACTGTTTTTATTATCATTTATACAGATGTAAAATTATAATGGCACTTGATAGGAATGGGTTTAAAGCATGGAGTCTGGATTCATAGCTCATATTTCTTTCTGGCATCATCATTTATGAAATGTGAGACCTTGAGTAAGTTGTTTAACCCTTAACTCCCTATGCCTTTGTCTTCTTTTCTGCATAATGGGGAGAACAGCTAGTTTTTAGGGCCATAGTGAGGAATATATATCTATATCTATACATACATATAAAATTTACGGAGTGACTAGTGCATAATAAATACACCATACATATTGTCTAATTATGCTTCAGAATGAGCAGTTCCCACAAATAGGTTTAATCCATGTATTTTAAATATTTGTTAGAAAAACTTGAGGAAATAATCACTCTGATTTAGGATGATAGGCTATGAAGAATTAGCTTCTAAAGCAACAAACTGGTCAAATTTTGGGAGCAGGCAAGAAAGAGTGGCTCCCATATCTTTCATATATATCTTTTCCACCTTGCTTTTCCTTTCACTTGTACCAGAAAGTTATTATAGGGGATAAAATATTTAAGGAGGGTTTACGGCATTTTTTTTCTCCATCCCTCTCTATGGCATTTTAAATGTCTACAAATTTCAGGAAAAGGAAAAGCTGGGAGTGGCATCAGAGATCACTGAGTGTGCATCACAAATGTGAGAACTTGTTTTAAAATGCAAAGCAGGGGCTCCTGGGTGGCTCAGTTGGTTGAGCATCCAACTTCAGCTCAGGTCAAGACCTCACAGCTCATGAAGTTCAAGCCCCGCATTGGGCTCAGTGCTGTGAGTACTGAGCCTGCTTGAGATCCTCTGTCCCTCCCTCTCTCTCTGCCCCTCCTCGACACTCACTCTCTCCCTCTCTCAAAAATAAATAAACATTAAAAAATAAAAATGCAAAGCATCCATCTTCCTCACAAAGAGTTTAACTAAGTAAATCAAGGTCGTGCCCAGGAACTGGCATTTTCACTAGTTCTCCCGGTGATTCTAACACCCCACTTTGAAAATCATGGGAGTAAGAGCCCTAAAAGGGGTAAAATTCCATTTCTAGAAAATCTGTCTCTAAACCCCAAGATTTCAATCACCATATTATTTTGGTCTTAAAGGGTGTGGTCAACTATTGATGTACAAATGTATGTGCAAGAATGTTTGTGGTTAAGAGTGAAAGTTTAGCAGCAGTGTAAATGTGCAAAAGGAAAGGATTCATTAAATAAATGATGTCCAGGGCACCTGGAGGGCTCAGATTGATTTAGTGTCCAACTTTGGCTCAGGTCATGATCTCACGATTCATGAGTTTGAGCCCTGTGTCAGAGTCTATGCTGTCAGCGCAGAACCCTCTTTGGATCTTCTGTCTCCCTCTCTCTCTGCCCCTTCGCTGCTCTCTCTGTCTCAGAAATAAACAAACATTAAAAAAAATAAATCATGTCAGTTCTATCTATATGATAGAATGCTATGTAGCCATTACAATTAAGACAAGTTTTTACAAGTTCGTAATTTTCTGGTGAGTGAAAAGATAGTGAAGATATGTACAGTAGTGTGAATCCATTTTTATCAAAAATATTATGTTCATGGAGGCTATTTGCTAAAATGCTACTGTTTTTTTAATTTGTTTTTTAATATTTATTTATTTTTGAGAGAGAGAGAGAGGACAAAGTGTGAGTGGGGGATGGGCAGATAGGAAGACACATAATCCAAAGCAGACTCCAGGCTCTGAGCTGTCTGCACAGAGCCCTACAAGGGGCTTGAATCCACAAACCATGAGATCATGACCTGAGCCAAAGTCGGATGCTTAACTGATTGAGTCACCCAGGCACTGCAGTATTCTTAACTAGATAGTAGGTTATAGATAATCTTAAAAAATTTTTAACATTTATTCATTTTTGAGAGAGAGCGTGAATGAGGGAGAGACAGACAGAGAGGGAGACACAGAGTCTGAAGCAGACTTCAGGCTCTGAGCTGTCAGCACAGAGCTTGATGCAGGGCTCGAACCCAAGAACTGTGAGATCATGACCTAAGCCAAAGTCAGATGCTTAACCGAGTGAGCCATGCAGGCGCCCTAGTAGGTTATAGATAATTGTACAATTTTCTTTGTGCTTTCCAAGGTTAGGAACTTTGTAAATGTGATATTTTAAGAATTAAAAAAGTCAATATGTATGTTCTGCAGTGCTTAAACACATTTGGCAAGAAAACTGTGGTAGGCCCCCCAAAGGTACCCACACTGTCATCCCCAGAAACTGAATATGTTATCCTAAATGGCAAACGGGACTCTGGATATGTGATTAAAGGTTTGTTTGAGACTCAGTATGGAAAGATTATTGTGGATCCTCCAGTAGACCCCGTCTAATCTCTGCTTAAAAGCAGAGAACCTTCCTGTGAGAGAAATGTGGTGTGAGAACTCACCTGCCTTTGCTGACTCTGAAGGTGGAATAATGAACCATAAGACAAAAATGCTGATGGTTCCTAAAGTTGGAAAAGACAAGGGAACATATTTGCCCTTAGAGTCTCCAGAGAGGAGTTCACTTGCTGCCTACACCTCTGCCTTAGCCCAGTGAGGTCTGCGTTGAACTTCTAAACTGAGCTGAAAGATCACAAGTTTGTGTTGTTTTAAGCCGCTAAGTTTATAGTAATTTGTCACAGTAGCAACATAAAACTAACACAGAATTAAAGCTAAATATTAACCAGTGTTTAAGCTTTTTGCTAATGTGTAGACCCCTGTCCTAATCAACAACCAAGTTGCTTTCCTTATCTACAATTTCATTAAAATAATAAACGTTGGGGTGCCTGGGTGGCTCAGTCGATTAAGCTCATGTCATGATCTAACAGTTCGTGAATTTGAGCCCCACGTTGGGCTCTGCACGGACAGCTTGGAGCCTGGAGCCTGCTTTAGATTCTGTGTCTCCCTTTCTGTCTCTCCTCTGCTCATGCTCCTTCTCTCTCTCAAAATACATATTTTTTAAAAATGACAAACATTAATAGTGGAAAAAACTTCTGCAGTCATCTAATTCAAGACTTCTATTTTATACATGAAGAAGTCAGGACCCACAGAGGTGTGTGACATAGCTATTGAAAATTAAAATCCCTTAAGTTCCAAGTCTTGAAAGTTTTGACTCACTCTCATTTATACAATGAGAAATTTTATTATCTCACATAACAAGAAACATGGTGGTCTTCTTCACAGGTTATCAGAACTCTGGCTGTTGGCAATTTTCTTGCCTCTGGCTATTGCAGAGATGAATGCCCCATCACCAGGCCGCACATCACATGTGAAGAATGGGACCGTGTGAAATAGTTTGTGTTAGATGCTTCTGCTACATGTGTCGCGATTCTGAGCCTGAAATCTAGAACAGGATTGACTGGGTTCTAATAATAATGCTGCCGCTTAATAGCTGTGTAACCTTCCTTGTGTAACCCATGTAACCTCTTTGTGTCTCGTTTTCCTACACTGCAAAATGGAAAGAGTACATTTTTCCTGCTTCATTGAATTTTTGGAGGATCAAATGAGTTACTGTAGAGAGCTTAGAACATTATTTGGCACTTGGTTAATATAGTAGCTACCAATTTATTCAAGCCTCCTTATATCCACATCCTTTTAAAGAAAGTTTATTTATTTTGGGAGAGAAAGAAAAAGTGTGAGTGGAGGAGGGGCAGAGAGAGAAAGAGGAGACAACGAGAATCCCAACTAGGTTCTGCACTGGCAGCACAGAGCCCATTGTGGGGCTCAGACTCACAAACTGTGATATCATGACCTGAGCAGAAGTCAGACACCCAACCAATTGAGCCACCAGGCACCCCCTTATAACCACATCCTTAGGGTAGACCCTTTGTAGGCTGACTTTGGGCTCAGCCATATAACTTACTTTGGTTGTTGAAATGATACTGGGCATGACCCAAGCAGAGATGTGAAATGCACTTGCATATTAGGGCTTGCCTTTTCTTGTTGCTCTTGAACATTGCTATCATATGTAGTAGCCCAGGGTAGCCAGCTGGGGAGGAGAAACACGTTGCTTCTGTTGCCCTGGCAACAGCTGGCCCTATAAATGAAGCCATTCTAGATCAGTTAGTCGTCACTCATCCCTCCAGCTGACTATGGACACCTTTGTAAGAATAGCACAGATCAGTGGTGTCAACCCAGACCCGAAGAACCTGGCAGCCAACCCATAGAATCATGAGATAAATTGTTGATTAAAGTCATTAAGTTTTAGGATGGTTTGTTATGTAGCAAAGGCTAGCTGATACAGTAAGCCCTCAATAAGAATTAATTATCCTTTGATGCTCATGAGTCAGTCACCAACAATGAGATGAATATGCAAATGATCATAACAATGATTTGTGTAGACTGGAGATTCTCACCCTGGCTATGTCTCATTAAATGTATGTGAAGCATTAGCAAGTGGCAGAAGTGATTCTTGTATGCATCCGGAGTTAGGAGTAATGGTTTGATTTGGAGTAATTATTGAGAAGGAATGGATGCTGGAGTGTCAGTCATCAGAATCATTACACGCATAATCACATAGCTGGTCAGTATCAGAGGATGACTAGTTCCCCTGAGCCCCTGCCTTGTGTTTTTGGTTTTTTTGTTTGTTTGTTTTGTTTTTGTTTTTATCATTGCTTGCTGTGGGAGAGAGCGATACCCTCCGGCATTCACAACAAGTTAATTATTGGGCATATTGTCCAACAGCAGAGGCAAACTTGTTCACACTGTTTTTCTTTTAGCTGCACATATTCTGAGGCAAAATAGAAAACTTCAGATACCATTACTGAGACATTTTTTTCTTTTTTCATGCATGCCCAGCAGCTGGTGAGTGTTCAGCATCAGATATGAGAAGTTAAGCTGAATAAACTGGAGGAAAACCTTCTAGAGAAAGCAAGCTCAGCTTAAAAAAAAAAAAAATGCTAAGTTTGCCGACTCAAGAGCCCAGGACAGTTTAATAAAATTGAACAGAGGAAAACCAATTAAACACTTTAAACTGCTATTCCGGGGCTTGCCAAAACAACACAAATCAAAAGAGGAAATATTCAATTATTACTAGCAGCTGGATTTTTGTGAAAGTTTTTTTAGGTAAGCCAAGTCTCACCTCTTACTACTGCTTCCCAGAGGGCCTACCGATTTTTCAATCCCAGAAAGTACTTCATTGTGTTTTGGCCCACAGGGATATTCAAAGAAACCCTAATGGCCTAATGCATAGCTCTGACCTCCTCACTTCTCTTTTCAAAAACATTCAGGGTTCCCCATGGCTTGTCAATAGCCTTGATTTGGTAGACAAAACCTTTTGTGATATGTCCCTCACCCCCCACCACACCATACCTGTCTAGCTTTCTCTCTGACTCTGCCAATTTGTAGCCTGAATTCTCGACACTGTGGGGCTCATTGTTCTCTAATTAATCCTGTTCTCTGCTGCCTTGATGTCTGTGCTTATGCCTGCTCCATACTCACCTCTTTCATATATCCTCACCAGCTAAGTAATCTATTTTTCAAGCCCAACCTCAAATGCTAATTTCATGAAGACTTTCCTTATTTTTTGCCAAAATTCACCAGCCACAGACCACCTATAGTTAAGGTTTATTTAACTTGCTGTAGCTTGGAGGAACACATATCAGAGAAACCATGAATATTTGAGCTTCTGCCGGGTGACTCTAAGGAGGGTTTGAGGAGGTGAGGGTCATTTCTGGATTGGGTGCTGTCAGGAAGCAGGAGCCACTTAGTAATGGGATATCTTGATAACTTTTATAAAAGAGGCAGCATAATTAAAGCAATGCAAGGGCGGTTGTAAAGGGTTCGAGACCCCAAATACCCAAGAACAGAAAGTTCCAGACGCCGAGGCTGCGAAAGCATAGGAGATTTATTAGCTAGCTCGAGCTAGGGTCCAAACCCAGAGCACCAGCACAGTGGCCTCCTTTAGGGTAAGGACCCCGCTGTCGGGATTCAGTTCTCTTTTTATAACATTGTAGGGTTACATGAGCTGTCTCTGCCCCTTCTCTTTGTTCGTTTGAGTCTGGATGGCCGTGTCTTCTTCCGATTGGCTCGTTTAAGTCCGGGGCTTTTCAGTTCGGGGCTTCTTGTGTTGGTCTCATGAGGCGGGTCAAACCGGCTATCGGCTATTGCTGAGAAACAAACTCCAGGGGGTACAGGAAACATAAACAGAAACCTTTTGGCCTTTATCACAGGAACAAAAACCTTTTGGCCTCCATCACGGTCAATGATGAAGAAGCACAAATTAGAAGGAGTCATTTAGTCCCCTCACTTTTGCAGAGTATTCTTGCCTTTATGACTTTGTCAGATCCTTATTTTTGTACTCTGTGTACACATTTTCTTTATATTCCCTGTGTGTTGTTGATGTTCAGTTGGGACATCTCATCTCTCAGAACTGTTTGTTTGTCCTTCCTTCCTTTATTCCTTCCAGAGAGAAAAAGAGACTGTGAGCTGGGTTGGGGCAGAGGGCAAGAGAGAGAGACTCTCAAGGAGGCTCCATGCTCCAATGCAGGGCTTGATCCCACAATCCTGGGATCATGACCTGAGCCAAAACCAAGAGTTGGTTGCCCAACTAACTGAGCTACCCAGGGGCTCCTGTTTTTCAGTTTTTTCATTATGCTACTAGTTGTGTCCATCTTGTCAGAATCTCCATCATACACATGTGAGGGAAATGTTGCATAGATACACCAACATTGCCATCATTGCCGGAGTCCAGCTCTGGCGAGTCCAGGGGTCCCCAAAAGATGGATGGTTTGTGAAAGGAATGAGAAAGCCACAAGATGTAGTCTGATCACCAAGCAGGCATCTCTCGTCATTCTGGCATCTCCACTCTGTTAGTCTCAGTGTCTTTTTTTAAAAGTAGTAAGTGACATTACAGCAATGAGTGACATCCCATCAGTGAGCATAGTTTGATATCTTTAACAACGATGTGTTTTTGTCAGCAAAGCCATGATTTCCTCAATCTTGCAAGTTGTTTTACATCATTCATTTTTAGACCATAAAGGAAACAATTCTTATCTTAGCTATTTGTGATTCTGCTCCTAAATTAATTAACATATGCTGTCTTTGATGTAGGATTAGGTAAATTTGTGTGCAGGGGGAGAAAACAGGATGTTTATGAATCAAGCGGGGTTGTTATGGTTGTTACCACGAGTCTCAGAGTCTCAGTAAACAGAGGGCGCATACATTATCATCTTAATACCTATGTTAATCGTCTTTAGAAAGGTTAAGAGTCATCTGTCCAGCTTCCTAAACTACTATGAGGGAGGTGTAACTCTCCTATGTAATTCCTAAGGCTTGTCTAAGTTCCTTTGCTTGTGAATGAGCTAATTTACATAATAGGGGCCTAACGTTTACACAAGTCACACCAATACCCAGCCAGGTCTTAATGCTATCATTCTGTGCAAATCATCCCCAAGATGCAACTTTAAGATTACTTCTGGCCAGGCTACTCTCATTCAGATGTAATCCATCAAAGCATGTGCTCCAGGTCCTTCCTTTTTATTTAAATGCCATAAATCAAAAGAGCATTACATTCTTTGGGGCCAACAGAGCAGCTCAAGAAATCCAAGCCTAAAAAATTATTTAGAAGGAGGTAAGACTGGGCGCCATTTGATTGGCAGGAGCTTTGCTGTGACTGCCTTTCCACACAGGTAGGTGTCTCAACCTGTGAGCCCAAGATGGCTCCCAACACATCATAGATTGTTCTTTTTTGTTTTCAGTTAGGTCTGGATCTGTTATATTTCACATTAAAAACATTGTTTGTTTGAAAATGCAGTGTGTTTTGCAAAAGAAGAAAACTTGGCGTGACTAGCCTTGTAGATCTTCATGGAAGAAGCTGAATAGCAACTAACTCTTTCAGACATGCTTTCTCCAGTCAACCACAGCCTGGGCCACTCATACAATTTAGGCTTGTCTGCTTCTGTTGGACTCTTGTTCCTCACCTGTGGCCCCTAGGGTTGGCTGGCACTGTGATCTCTACTTACTGTATTTCAGAGTTAAATAAGGGACTGTATAGAACACTGTAGGAAGATGAAACAGTGACTTGGAAATGGCCAGATACTAAACACTAGGCTTTGTAGGCCAGACTGTGTCCATGACAATGATTCAACTCTGGCATTGTAGCAGGAAAGTAGTCAGAGACCACATATAAATGAATGATCTAAGTTCCAATAACTTTTTTTTATTATTGAAGTATAGTTGACATACAATGTTATATTAGTTGTAGGGGTACAACGTAGCAGTTTGAAAGTTTCCATATTATACAGTGTTTACCACAGTAAGTGCAGTTATTATCTGTCACTATTCAAATTTATTACAGTATTATTGACTCTATTCCCTATGCTGTACTTTTCATCTCTGTGACTTATTCATAACTGGAAGTTTGCACCTCTTAATCCCCTTCACCCATTTTGCCCATTCACTCACCCTCAAGCCGCCAGTTTGTTCTCTGTATTTAGGAACCTGGTTTTTTTTTGTTTGTTCATTTGCTTTGTTTTTTAGATTCTACATATAAGTGAAATGATTCGGTATTTGTCTTTCTCTCTCTGATTTCTTTTATTTAGCACGTCCATCCATGTTGTCACAAATAACAAGATTTCATTCTTTTGTATGGCTGAGTAGTCTTCAATTGTGTACACACACACACACACACACACACACACACACACACACACTACATATTCTTCATTAATTCATTCATTCATCTATCAATGGACTCTTGAGTTGCTTGTAAATAATGCTACAATAAGCATAGGGTTGCATACAACTTTTTTAATTAGTGGTTTTGTTTTGGTAAATACCCAGTAGTGGCATTACTGGATCATATGGTATTTCTTCTGTTTTTAATTTTTGAGAAACTTCCATACTGTTTTCCACAGTGGCTGCACCACTTTGCATTCTCACCAACAGTGAATGAGGGTTACTTTTTTCCACCTCCTTGCCAACACTTGTTATTTCTTGTCTTTTCAATAATAACCATTCTGGCTCGTAAGAAATGATTTCTTATTGTGATTTTTATTTGCATTTCCCCAGTGGTTGGTGATATTAAGCATGTTTTCAAGTGACTGATGGCCATTTCTATGTCTTCTTTGGAAAAAATTTCTATTCAGGTCTTCTGCCCATTTTTAAAATGGATTATTTTTGTGTTTTTGGTGTCAAGTTATATAAGTTATTTATATATTTTGGGTATTAATCTTCCATTGGATATATCTTCTCCCCTTCAGTAGGTTGCCTTTTCATCTTGTTGATGGTTTCCTTCAGTGAGCAAGAACTTTATTTTAGTAGTCTTGATAGTTTATTTTTGCCTTTGTTTCTCTTGCTGGGGGAGACATAGAAAAATGTTGCTAAGGCTAATGTTAAAAAAATTACTGCCTACATTATCTTTTAGGAGTTTTCTGGTTTTAGGTCTTATATTTAGGTCTTTAATCCATGTTGAGTTTGAGTTTATTTTTGTGTATGGTATAAGAAAGTGGTCCAGTTTCACTCTCACACATGTAGCTATCCAGTTTCCCCAACACCATTAGTTGAAGAGACTGTCTTTTCCCCATGGTATATATTCTGCCTTTTGTGTCATACATGAATTAACAGCATAATTCATTGCAGTCCTGTCAAAATACCAATTGCATTTTTCACAGAATTAGGACAATTAATTCTAAATTTGTATAGAACCACAAAAGACTCCAAATTGCCAAAGCAACCTTGAGAAAGAAGAACAAAGTTGAAGATACCACACTCCCAGATTTCAAGATCTACTATAAAGCTATAGTAATCAAAATGGTATGGTACCGGCACAAAAATAGATGTAAAGATCAATGGGACAGGATACGGAGTCCAGAAATAACCCAGTAAAATTTATTTACAAAAAACAGATGATGGACTAGATTCAGTCTAGAGGGCTAGTGCTAAGTTTGAGACCCATTCTTGCCATTTGATCACAAGCCAGTGGCCATCTCTGAGTTTTGCAATTCTCATCTGTAAAATGGTGATAATATTTCTTGCTTTATGGTTTAAAATGGGATATAGTTATGTGAAAAACCTTTTAAAATATGAAGTGCTATATACTTAAAATATATTGTTAGCTTATTATGTATTTAGAGAACAGAATCGTTCATCTTTCTGCAGCAAGACTGCAGTAATTGTGAGAATGTGCCATACAGATCTCCCTTCAAGGGAAGACTTGCTGCTTAGATGTGGGGGTGTGTGCTCAGCAGGTAGCTTCCAGCCAAGAGCTGCCGCATGCATGACAGACATCCTGGTGACTGAGCACAACAGAGGTATACAAGTTCAGGCATTTCAGCCTCAACTCTGATGGGTAATACCCACTGTAGAGCTCCTTGCCAGACTGGTCAAAGATCAGTGAAGGACCTGCATGTCAGTTCACCTTCTCTCTGTTCTCAGTCATGATTCCTCTCCCTTCCCTTCATGAGTTGTTCCTTAGTAAATATCTTGTACTCTAATGACCATCTCAGGGTTCATCTGGTGATTTTTTTGTTTGGATCTCCTTTATCCATTTCAAGAACATAGCCAGGCGTTGTCTTGAGGCTATTTATGTTCTCTGAGGACAATCTCCCTTTCTGGCCAGAATCTGTGATGGACACATGCTTGGGCTTTAAGGGTATAGATAGAAAGATGGGTTGAGAGGTAAGTGGCAATGCAGAGGGAATGGAATTACTCTGGACTAGGAAGGAATCAGTGATTTGGAGTCTGTGTTCTATAAGCATCAAGACCTGCCCACCATGTTTTCGCACCACCTCAAGAAAACCTCAGAGGCAACAGGCAGAATTACATAACTCAGAGTCTAGAACTGAGAGACTGGGAGACTGATGCCAGCAAAATTTCTTGGCACAAGGGGGCTCTTCAAGGTAACATGTAGGCTTGGATTGCGAACAGGTCATCACCAGGATGGGAGTTGAGAATCACATTGAATTTATATTTCAAAAAGTAAGGTAATGTGATATATGTTGCATAGCCTAGTTATTGAGGAAAATCCAGTCTAGTGCCTTTATATCCCTTTAAAAATATTTTCGGACAAGTGAATTCAGTGAGTTTTGAGAAAATCATCAATGAAGGTCTAATCACACATACATTTTACAGATATATATTAAGCATCTACTATATCCCTGGTATTCTGCTGGCCACATCATGATGAACAAGATAGATATGGTCAGCAGAAAGTGTACAGCCACTTTTTCTTCTGCCACTGCCAACAACATGTCAGGGCCGGGCATCTGGAATCACATGAATCTGACATGGCCTTCAAAGACTGAAGAGATCAGTGCCACCTCCCGCCACTTCCTACAAGACTCCAGTTCACTTCACTGTAGATAGAGCACCTCAGAGGCTTCTCTTGCTGCCAGCACCTGTGACTCTCTATTTGGGGGCTTTCTCTAGCTGTATAAACTTGGTAATTTCATGTGCAAGGCAGGCCTGAGGGGTGTGTGTGTGTGTGTGTGTGTGTGTGTGTGTGTGTGATGGGTTGTGGGTATAGTGTGTAATTGACGTATTTGGAAACAGTCCTCAACCATTAGAGATGGGAGTTGGTGGATAAACCCCTCTGTTTGCTTGCTCCTTGGGTGGGAAAATGCTGAGATATACTCCATGCCATCTCCCATAGATTCTCAGTGGGATTCAGCCACAGGCGCTCCCCGACCAATAACATGCTCATTACCGCAGTCTGTCTTGGCTTCCATCCTTTCCCTGTCTCATTGTTCACACTCCTGTTCCAGTGATTCCCAGAATTACCTTGCAAATAAACTACTGAAATCCCCATCTTGGTATCTATTTCCTGGGGAGCCTAAACTGAGATTCCCACCACCTTTAGGCTTGCTTTAGCCTAGGAGGAAGGGGCACCGTGGCCACTACCGCGGGCACCCCAGCACTCTGTATGCAGGAAAGCCCCATCTCTGGGTCCTTCTTGATAAATGTGTGTACTTGAAAGTAGCGAATCTCTAAGCACTTTGTTTGACATACGGCTGAAAATAGCAAGCAACTAATTTGCTTTTGTTTCTAGTGAACAGTAAGCCCATTAAGGGCAGGTTTGTGTTATTTCTTCTTCCATCAGCACTAAGCAAAATGTTGGTGCCCAGTGATGAAACTAAATTTCTTTCCCAGGAAGTTAGTCCCTACTTGTGACTAAGAAGCCAAATAGGCCTCTTAATTCATGTTTCTAGATCTTATTTAGAGCCTGCAGAAATGGTATGTGTAGATTCTTGAGGGAAAAAATTGAGTTATCTCCAGTATTTTTATGAAGTCTTTGGGCATTTCTATGCAAAATCTCCAAACTGGCATGATCAAGAGTAGTCTAAGCCAGGGATCAGCATATGTTTTCTGAAGGGGCCAGATAATAAACATTTTAGGCTTTGTGGCAAGAAGTCTCCACTGACACTACCCAATTCTGGCTTTCTAGTGCAGAAACAGCCAGACACAATCCATAAATGAATGTTCCAATAAAATATTATTTACAAAAAAACACCTGCTTGGATTTAGCCCATGGGACTTAGTTGCCTGACCTCTGGTCTAAGGCACTGTTGTCTAATAGAACTTTCTGCAAAATGAAAATACTCTGTAATAAGAGATACCCAATTTGGTAACCAGTATGTGGCTAGTGCTACTGAGAATACGAATTTATTTTTATTTATATTTAAATAGGCACATGTGGCTGGTGACTAACATATTGGGCACTGCATGGTATTGTTTTGCCAATTCTGGGCAAAGCCCGAACCACTTAATCATGTTTTCATCAACCTTTCTGCCCCAACTGCTTCTTCATTGGGAACCACAATGATTGAAACAACGAAAGTAGGAACAACATATGCTCTGTCTTCCCAGTGAATCTGCCAGCCTCCCTCTTGCTTTTGGTGTGGTTGGCTGAACATGATGCACGTGGAGGAGACAAGCCGTTATTTCTTCCTGGGCATGCTAAGGCGTGAGTAAGGCTCTTAGGCATGTAGTTCGTGAGCTTCGGTGTCTGTGCCAATAATTCAGACATCTTCAGGTAGTCTTGGATAGTCATACAGGTTGCATCAAGGTTGGGGCTTCAGTTTTTTACTCTCAATCAGCCCTTCCACTTTCCAAGCACTGTCAGCTCCAAAGTTCTGACCTTTTAGCAGCTGATGTCTCAATTTTGGCAAGCTAAGTTTCCACCCCCCTTCTCCTTTTTAAAGTTTGCTTTTCTAAACCAGCCTAACAGGAATCATTTCAGTGTGTGATGAAGTAGGCACTTATTGAGCAATAAACCTGTGGATTTATGCTTATGGGTTTCTAGAAGCAACTTTGCCACAATCCTGTGAAATCTTGCTCACAGTTCATTGAGCTCTGACTGGAACTTGAATTATAGTTGATGCTCCAAACAGAAAGTAATATTTGTCACATTCTATAACTGTATGTTCTGCAGCTTTGGAATACTGTGCCTTGCTTTGACAGATTCACTCAACTAAAGCTGAAGTAACTCTTTACATCCTGGATCACACAGTTCTAAGGTGCTACCGTGTATTTTTGCATATAACTTATGGATAGGAAAGCACACACATCGAACCTTGATCTTCACCAGCTCACCACAGCCATGGAGGCAGCATGCAGATCATTCTCATCCTTACTTTTAGCAGTATAGGTAATTTTTTTTTCAGTTTACATAAATCAATCGTGTATACTGTATATCTGGATTAATTTGTAAGAACCAATTCCATCTATTTCACTATATATAGTTATAGATTGTGCATTCTCCTTAACATAAGGCCTTTCATTATATGAATATTTTTCCACTTAACTCTAGATTAAATATTCGTGTGTTTTCTGAAGTTTGAAACAATTATAGACAGTACTTCAAATGACCCTTTTAAGGCCTGCCTTTGGAGCTCTTGTACAGAATTTCTAGATCATTGGGTATGCATATATTCACTTTAGGATATCCTGCCAGTTTTCTAAAATGGTTGAACCATTTCACACTCCATTTACAGTGTATGGGAATTCTAGTTGCTCTACAGTTTAACCAACATATGTTATTTTCTTTTTTCTTTTTACTGTTCTAGTTGACATGTGGCACCATATTGTGGTTTTAATTTGCATTTCCATGTTGATGATTTGAGCACCTTTTGACATCTTTATCAGCCATTTGGATATATTTTTTTGTAAACTGTCTTTTAAATCTTTTGCCCAATTTTCTATAGGAGTAACTACTTTGCCTTATTTAATTTTTGAATTTGTTTTTGAATAATCACAAGTTCAAAACCAAAAGTAGCTTTGAAAAGTTCAAAACTAAAAGTAGCTTTGAAAAGCCGAGAAAAATATATTCCTCCCCCTGCCTCCTTAGTCCTAGGTTCAGTCAGGTCCCACTTCTCCCTTTCCCATGAGGAACTAGTTTTTATTTATGAGTTTTATCATTTTATTAGTTTCATCATTTTATTAGTTTCCTGTGCGTTCAGGGTTTCTTTATGAGGGTGCTCCTATTTAAATGTGAAACAAGGGTTCCACGGAAATTAGCAAAGAGTGAGGACAGTGGCCTCACTTTGAACAGCCCAGGAGGTGTTGTTGTTGTTGTTTTTACATGATTTGGTAATTTTTTTGCAGAGCCAAAGCTACATTAACCAAAGTTGAGATGATAGCTGTTACGTACAACCATAGAGCAAGAGGCATAATTCATGAATCATCCCAGATCTGAAAAACAGTATATGAACATGTCATCTAATGCTTCTGTTTTGTCAGGACTAAATAATTTAGTCTATTAAACATAATGCGGGGCGCCTGGGTGGCTTAGTTGGCTAAGTGTCCGACTTCAGCTCAGGTCATGATCTCATAGTTTGTGGGTTCGAGCCCCATGTTGGGCTCTGTGCTGACAGCTCAGTGCCTGAATCCTGCTTCGGATTCTGTTTCTCCCTCTCTCTGCCCCTCTCCACTTGCACTCTGTCTCTCTCAAAAATAAAAATAGAACATTAAAAAAAATTTAAACATAAAGCTTAAAAATCAAATATCTAAGTTGTAAGTCAGTAGGTTTATCCTCGAAGCTATAAATTCTCTGAACTGAAAGATTCATTGGCATCGTAGGACCTACATAAGAAAAGATGTATGATTTGCTGCAGATTTTCTGACTTAACTGATGCTAGGCTCTTCACTCTTCAGTTTCTCAGTTACTTGCTACTAGTAAGTTGGACACTTAGAGAGGTGCATTAATAACTTTCGAGCCACCTGGGTAACATTACCACACAGAAAATTAGTATAAAGAAGATTGCTTTCTCTATAAATGTTCCTTTTTTACAAGCTGGCTGAAGTGCTAAAGTTAACACTTTGAAGCAGAATCAGATAACCTATTCATGAAACTTTGAAGTTCTGTGTGTACATAGTACCCCAATGGCCATATGTCAGCCTTTAAGAGAGAAGCCCCATGTGCAGTGGAAGAATTAATTTGCCCAAGGTGAAATGTTGTCAGAACCAGCATATAGATATACCACTTATGACCACAAGTGATCACATGCATATGTTTGAGACAATTAAAAAAAAGTTACAACACAAAACGATCTTAATTTCCACCCAACATGGTAGACTTGTGGGAAGGCCCTCAGACTTCCCTCAGACTTTAATCTGGGAGAACCCCAGGTATGGATGTGCATCATTGGGGAATATCGGTTGGCCTTTGGGGATAAGGCTTCTTTAAATATTTTTTAATGTTTGTTTATTTTTGAGAGAGAGAAAGACAGACAGACAGACAGTGTGAGAATGGGAGGGGCAGAGAGAGAGGGAAACATAGACTCCGAAGCAGACTCTAAGCTGTCAGCACAGAGCCCTACATAGGGCTCAAACTCACAAACCGTGAGATCATGACCTGAGCTGAAATCGGATGCTTAACTGACTGAGCCACCCAGGTGCCCCTGGGGATAAGGCTTCTACCTTGAGGAATGCTAGGTTCAAATTTTCCCAGGAAAGCCTCTACACACCTTTATTTCTCCTTCAGAGAGAGAGAAAAAAAGAATCTAACTAGAGCCACTGCTGAGTCGGAGAAGCAACTGAATATAAATGTAAACATGTGGTTGCAGTGCTAACAGACATAATACATAAATGGGAGAGTAGTTTAGCTGATGCCAGGTGTCCTACAAAAGAAAAAGATAATATTTTTGTATTTAGGCATTTGAGCTAGGTGCTAAGACTTGACTTATTTCTGATAACATTTTAAATAAGTACTTCTATTAATTTTAATGAAAACTAAAGTCTGATAATCATTGCACCCAGTTATCTAGATTTATAACAAATTATATGTTATGTATTAACACAAATAAGAAATGAATTATGTAATAAATACATCGAAACTTTTTTGTATCAGCTAAAAAAACTCCTTAGTTATATAAAATCATATAATTATTATAATTGTAATATCTTTAGAACATTCCATTGTTTTCAAATTATAAACTAATTCACACATTTATCTTACTTGTCTTTATTAATTTTTTAATTATTTTTTTTAAGTTTATTTATTTGTTTTGAGAGGGACAGAGACAGCATGGGTCGGGGAGAGGCAGAGAGAGAGACAGAGAATCTCAAGCAGCCTCCATACTATCAGCACAAAGCCTGATGTGCGGTTTGAACTCATGAAACTGTGAGATCATGACCTCAGCCAAAGCCAAGAGTCAGATGCTCAACTGACTGAGCCACCCAGGTGCCCCCTAACTCCCTTTTTTAAATAAGGCAGTCTCTTAGGCCAAGCAGAATATAAAATTGGTGGGTCCTAGAGAAGATATAAATCAAGCTAGCAGATAAATAGTGTATGTTCTGTCTTCCTACCTTGAGCAGTAAAGAAAGAGCTGATCTCCTCTTATTTCACTCATATGTGGAATTTAAGAAACAAACAAATGACTAACAAAGAGAAAAAGAGACAAAAACACAGATAGCAAACTGGTGTTTGTCACAGTGGAAGGGGGTGGGTGGGAGGAAGAGTAAAAGAGAGAAAGGGATGAAGAGTACATTTATCTAGATGAGCACTGAGAAATGTATAGAATTGTTGAATCATATTGTATACTTGAAACCAATACAATGCTGTATGTTAATTATACTTGAATTGAAAAAAGAATTGTTTAAAAATAATAGTTGCAACAATAAAAAAGGTCTGGTTTCCAGTCTGACCCTTTATCTTTCCTCACTTTGGCCCTGTTCCAAAACAAGTCACATACGTAGATATTTGCACACTCAACCCACGTGTGCAACCTCCATCTGCCTACCTCCTCTGCAAACAGCTGCTTCTTAGCCAGTTCTCAGACCCAGGGCTACACACACCAATAGAGTGTCCACCCTGATATGCATGGAATCAAGAAAAAGCCTTGCACATACCTTGGAAGCAGAAGTGTGCTCTAGAGTGAGTTGGAAGAGACCTGAGTTCCAGGTAAACCTCTCACCCCTAGTTGGGGCAGAGTTGGTAGAGGACCAGAGCAGGCCCTCAAGAGTACAGGAAATAAGGCAGGATCTCTTCCTATCCTGTTCTCACAGTGGTGCTATAGCTAGGCTGCTGGACATAGTGGGGAACGGAAGGTAAAGAATAACTTTCATGCAACTTGCAATTTATTTGATGGAATAAGCTTCTTATAAGAATGATTACAACTCTTCAGACATCTTACCAGAAACTTAAAAGAAATTGCTTAGGGCAACCTCTTGCACTATTTTGAAACAGTTCTTCATTTTTAAGAAATATTGGCAAGCAGATTCTCTTTGGAAACTTCTCTGATGCCCACGCCCCTTCATTACATCTCCAACAACCAAGAACCTTGAAAGATGTACTTTATCGGCTACATTAGGAGTCGTTCATATTTTTTCTGTAAAGGGCGAGAGAGTAAATATTTTAGATTTTATAGGCTGTATCACATAGTATCTGTTGCAAATCCTCAACTATGTCTTTGTGGAACAAATGCATATCTGGACAGTGTGTAAACAAATTTAGAATAGCTGTATTCCAATAAAACCGAATTTACAGAAATAAGCAGTGGGCTGGATGTGGCCCATAGGCCCTCATTTACCTATTTATATTATGACCAAATAAGGGAGAAAGATAGAAGAAAGAAAAACCCTAGGAGAAAGAGGCAAATATACATATTCAAAGGGAGAAACATATTTTTAAAAAGAAGGAAGCAAGAGTGTCATAAAACAATGTACTCAAGGAATAACTGCAGGTGTATGGATACACAAAGATACACAGAGAACAGCAGTAGGAAATAAAATAGAAGCAAAGAAAGGTCAACATGCTGATCCTATTCTTTAGTTGTATTTACATATTTTTACATATGAATATGTGGAAATCTTCTTTTAGCCTCATTTTAACTTAAAAAATTCAGTTTCCTATACTAAAAAAGAGGAAGTAGCTTTTTATTTTATAGAAAGTAGTGATATTTTCAAATAATATCTATTTCTTATCACCTGTAGGACTTCTGCCATCAAAAACTTGGAATGCCATTTTTAAAGTTTAAAATGTAATTCTGATAGAGATTATCTTAGGGACTTGGTCTAACTAAACAGAAGACTAGATTGAGCCAAAGAATTAGAACATCCTCACCTATGACCTAAGCATCTAGGATGATCCTATTTCCTCTCTTGAATCAGGGAGATAACTATTGGAAAAACACGTTTTAATGGAAGAAAATCTTACTGAAACTGAGATCACTTGAGTTGAGGATGCTTTCAATAATATCATGAACTTAAGTCATTGTTTGCTTTGCGTCGGCTGGCTCTCTGCACTCAGCCACAGATGAGGTTTTCAAGGACATCTGGATTGTGGAAAACTTTAGCCAATGTATCCTTGACATTTCACTGGGGGAAAGGGGAGGGGAAGATGTTTACTAATGTGAGAGCTTATTACACATTGCACTTTACCTTGAGATGGTGTTGATTCTTTTTGATATGTGGATAGTCCTGAAAGTTACATTTGACAATAAAACTTATGTCTTAAGTTAGCCCCTTACTGGAAAAACATGCATTTCTGGATCTGTGGAAAGAATGTACTGTCTTTTTACAGTGCTTTCCTAAAGAGCTGATGAGCTCACAGATCATCTCCACTGAGTGTATATATATATATACTTCTTTCCCCTGCAGCCTCACTCCTTCAATGTTTAAGAACTCCATATCTGATCATTTTGCTATTCCCTTGGTCAAATATCAATTTTAGTTGCTACAGGTCGGATAGATGAAATGCTTGGGTCCCAAAACTAGGGAAGAATTCTGCTGTCAAGTAAGAAAAATTTCAAAAATAAATAGAAAAATCTGACCTTAAGTTCCGAGTCCATCTTAATATTCAGTCAGTGATATTAAATCCATTGTTAGGATTCCAGATTCTCTAATCTGAATGCCTCCTCTAACATGGAAAAAGAGGAGTGACTTGTACAAGGACCAGTGACTCATTAGTCAAAGAGAACAAATTCAAATCTCACGACTCCCGCATCATTTCCACTTAGCGGTTACACTACTCCCATTTTTCATATTGTTCTTTCCACTGTTCAGTCTTTTCATTCCTTTAGGAAGCATTTGCTGCAGTGAGATATCACCTCACATATGTTAGGATTAACTGTGATCAAAAAGTTAAGTGTTTGAGAGGGTGAAAATAGAAACTTGTACACTGTTGGTAGAAATGTAAATTGGTGCAGCCACTGTGGAAAACAGTATGGAGTATCCTCAAAAAATTAAAAATTGCCATATAATCCAGCAATCCTACTTTTAGGTATATATCCAAAGAAATTGAAGTTAGGATCTCAAAGAGATACCTGTATCCCTGTGTTCACTGCAGCGTTATTCACAACAGCCAAGACATGGAAACAATCTAAATGTCTCTCAAGAGACGAATGAATAAGGACAATGTGGTATATACATACAATAGAATATTATTCAACCTTTAGAAAGACGAAAATCCTGCCATTTGTGACAACATGTATCAATCTAGAGGACATTAAGCTAAGTGAAATAAGCCAGCCACTACATAATTCCACTTACATGAGGAATCTAAAATAGTCAAACTCATAGTATCAGAGAGCAGAGTGATGGTTACTAGGAGCCTGGGGAAGGGAATAATGGGGATACGTTAGTCAAAGGGCACAAAGTTTGAGTTAAGCAAGATGATTAAGTCCTAGAGATCTACAGCCTGGGGCCTATAGTAAACAATAGTGTGTTGCAGACCTAAACATTTACTGAGACAGTCACAAATCTAATCTTGATAAAACAGAATGTGCCAGGTGATGTGGGAATATAAACGAAGGGATAACCCATTCTTTCTGTAGTCATGGGTGATACAGTTTTCCTCAGACTGACTGATTTTAACCATAAAGAACGAATCTGTTTCTCTGGTTTATTTGGTGTCCGACTGATCTATGTAGTTCTTGCACTTCGTAATTGTTATACATTCAACCTATATTTACTAAGTATGTACACTTTATCCTTTAATATAAGACATGGAATTCGCAGTCTTTACATTAAGCAGCTTACGACTGAAAAGAAAGTAGACTTGAGTGTGCCTTAATAAAATCTGCAAGAAACATAGCCAAATAAAGTAGGGCATGAAGGAGAAGAAAGGGTGGGTCGGAAGGAAGAAAGGTGTTATAAATAAGAATGTTTCTGGAAGAAGTGAACACAATATAAATTCTCTGAACTGAAGAAATATAACAAGTAGTTAATTTTATGAATGTAAATACATTTTTTGAAGAACACTAGGGATAGGTACAACTTAGTGAAAGAGAAAATAAAAATCCCTGTAGCCCCACCATCGAGAGCTAAGCATTAATATTTTGGTATCTAGTATTTTCATATATTTCTTTTAGGTACACACAAACACAATTTTTTCTTACAAAAATTGGATTCATGTTGTAGATAGTATTTTGTAATCCCAAGATTAAGCCTGGTAATATGGTGTTGGTACTTTTTACTCTATTGATTTTTTTAATTAAAAAAATCATTTACAATTTGCATAGTATTATATTAGTTTCAGGTGTACAATATGATGATTTAACAATTCTGTACATTTCTCAGTGCTCACCAAAAATTAGTGCACTCCTAATTCCTTTTACCTGCTTCATTCATCTCCCCCCACCCACTTCCATTTTGGCAACCACCGGTTCTCTGTGTTTGAGAGTCTGGTCTTTTGTTTGTCTATTTTTTTCTCTGTTCTTATGTTTTGTTTCTTAAGCTCCACATATGAGTGAAATCATACGGCTTTTGTCTTTCTCTGACTTATTTCCCTTAGCGTAATACCCTCGAGGCCCATCCGTGTTACTTCAAATGGCAAGATTTCATTCTTTTTATTCCTGAGTAATATTCCATTATAAATAGATAGCATACCTTCTTTTATCCTTTCAGCTGTAGATGGACACTTGGTTTGCTTCCGTATCTGCAGTAAACATAGGGGTGTATATATCTTTTTGAATTAATGTTTTCGTTTTCTTTGGGTAAATACCCAGTAGTGGATTTATTGTATCATATGGTAATTATATTTTTAATTTTTCAAGGAACTTCCATACTGCTTTCCACAGTGACTTCATGAAATTGAATTCCCACCAGCAGTGTACAAGCATTCCTTTTTCTCCACAGCCTTATCAATACTTGTTATTTCTTGTGTTTCTGATTTTAGCCATCCTGAACTTTTTACTATTTAATTCTTTTCTGAAATGTGATATTATAGTAGTGCATATCATATAAATAATTTTTTAAGTCAGTTCCCTATGTTCATCATGCATATTGATTCCAGTATTTTGCTACTCTAAGTAGCGCCATAATAAACACACTTGTACATGTTTCTTGGTTTGAATCTTTCAGTTTTTCAAATTCCTAGAACTTGAGTCATTCGGTTATACTTGAAAGCTTTTGAATCACACAGACCAATCACCTTTCAGAAAAGTATAGCCATCTTAATTCCATAAATGATTCACCCTAGATAATAGCATTACTACTTGTACAAAATCCTTTCAGAAGCACAAATTAAATATCATTGTTACAGTTTTTATTCCTTTGGTTTATAGTTATGTTTAATAATATATAATTATTATTATATATCTGTATTTTTCCATTGTGAGTTGTTTATTAATGTCCTAAAACCAATCACCAGTTTTTATAAGTAATGCTTCTTTTTCTTTTTCTAAAAAAAATAAAACCTTTATACCTTAAGATAGTTATAACTGTTACAAATATTCTTTGTCTTCTTCTGTTAAATTTCTTTCAGATGCTTTATGACATGGGATAGAGAGGTTTTTTTTTTTTTTAATCCCCTTGCCCCAAAGTTTTACCAGTTGTCTCAAAACAACTTATTGAATAGTGACCTCTTTCTTCAGTGAATATTTCCACTGAAAATTTCACACGTATCACGTACTAAATTATTTTATGTACTTGGGTTTATTGTAGAGCTTTTTATTTTATTTCCCTTAACTGATCTTGCGTTCATTTCACTGGTAAATTATTGTTATTTAAAGGTGTTATATTGCTAGAATGAACTTCACCATCCATCAACACAAGTGTTTTGTTGTTGTTGTTTTACAAAATTATCTTGGCCACGTATTCATTCATTCTACAAACACTTATTTGACTCTACCATTTGCTCTGTTTCAGGCTTTTGTACCTGATTTGTTCTTTTTATAAGGTAAAGGCATTAATCGTTTTGTTATAAAAATATATATTATCATTGGACACATTTTAGAAAATTTAAAAATATATGAATTAGAAAAATAAAAAACAGGGGCGCCTGGGTGGCTCAGTTGGTTGAGTGGCCGACTTCGGCTCGGGTCATGATCTCATGGTCTGTGAGTTCGAGCCCTGCGTCGGGCTCTGTGCTGACAGCTCAAGCCTGGAGCCTGCTTCAGATTCTGTGTCTCCCTCTCTCTCTGCCCTTCCCCTGCTCATACTCTGTCTCTTTGTCTCTCAAAAATAAATAAACGTTAAAAAAATTAAAAAAAAAAGAAAAAGAAAACACAATCTAATTGCTAGTCTTAATGCTTTGGACTACAAATTTAAGAGTGGTATCTATTCAGTAAAGTGGATAGTTTTTTTAAATGTTTGCTTAATATATGGGCCTTTTTCATTTTCATTTAAAATATATCATGAACATGTTCACATGTAACTAAATATTTTTGACAATATTTTATTGATTTGTTTTCCCTAATATGTATCTACCATAATCTATTTATATGTATTAGGTGTTTTCAGATTCTGTTATAAAGTATACCATGATTAATTTCCTCATGTATATGTCTTACATCTGAGGATTTCTTTAAAATATATTCCTGGAAGTAGCTCATCTGTTTAAATTTTTCAGAGGAAAGTTAAAATAGTTTTGTGAAGTTTCCAGATACTTCATTGCTATTTCAATTTAAGGTCCTCAAAGAATTAAAAATAGAAATACATATTATCCAACAATTCCACTCTTGAGTATTTACCCAGGGAAAACGAAAATATTAACTACTAAAGATAAGTGCACCCCTGTGTTTATTGCAGCATTATTTATAACATTCAAGACATGGAAGCAATTTAAATGTCCAATGGACAAATGGATAAGGAAGATGTGGTATATATACACAGTGGAAGATTACACAGGCATAAAAAGGATGAGATCATGCCATTTGAGACAACATGGATTGACTGAGAGGGTATTACACTAGGTGAAGTAAGTCAGATTGAGAATGACAAATACCCTATTATTCCATTCATAAGTAGAATCTAAAAAAATAAAGAGTCACAACTATACATACAGAGAGCAAACTGATGGTTGCCAGTGGGGAGGATACTGAGTAATTGGGCAAAATGATGAAGAAGAGCAGGAGATCCAGATGTCCAGTTATGGAATGATTAAACTATGGAAATAAAAAGCAAAGCATAAGGAATATAGGCACTGATATTTTAATAGCAATATAATAGGACAGATGGTAGCCACACTTATGGCGAGCATAGTATAATATGTAAACTTGTCAAATAACTAAGTTGTACACCTGTAACTAATGTGACATTGTGCGTCATCTATACTCAGATTTTAAAAATTGCATTTGAAATTCACACACTGTTTTTTGACCTGTTGATATCTTTAAATGTTGCATTTTTTTTTTTTACTTTGATATGTAATTCTCCATTTGTTCAGTTATTCCTTAAAATCTTTTAATTTGGGGGGCACCTGGGTTGGTCAGTCGGTTGAACGTCCAACTCTTGATTTTGGCTCAGGTCATGATACCAGGGTCATGGGATCAAGCCTCATGTTGGGGCTCGTATTGGGGCTCCACACATAGTGCAGAGCCTGCTTGGGATTTTCTCTCCCTCTTTCCTTCTGCCCCTCTTGCCTGCTCATATGTGCTGTCTGTTCCTCTCTCTAAAAATTAAAAAAAAATTAAATTTAATTTTTATTTAAATAAGTCTTTTATTGGGGCTCATCGGTAGCTCCGTCAGGTAAGCATCTGACTTTGGCTTAGGTCATGATCTCACGGTTTGTAAGTTCGAGCCCCGCATTGGGCTCTCTGTTGTCAGCACAGAGCCCACTTTGGATCCGCTTTCCCTCTCTCTTTGCCCCTTCCCTGCTCGCTCACTCTCTCAAAAATAAACAAACATTAAAATAAATAAATAAATAAATAAATAAATAAATAAATAAATAAGTCTTTTATTGATAGACATTGTACTTGGGTTTTTAATATTTTATGTTGCTATTGCAAATGGCATCCGTGTTTGGCTTTATTAGGTTGTAAGACATGGTTCAGAATGCCTTCTGTTTTTACTTCCATTTTTACATTTTCATAGGTTTTCCGGTTAGGCCTTATGTAACAAGAATAGTGACTAAGGAGAATGACAGAACAACCCTGCTGGTACAGTGTATCTGTGATTCAGCTCCTCCCTCTCGGCTTCTCTCTTTGAATCTTCCTCTCCCTTTCTCATTGCCTTCCCTGCTTCTCCTCTCCTGATCAAAATGACCCTTGTCTTTTGGCTTATACTAATTCCCTTCCCTCTTTTTTGTGTCTCAGCTTCTTACATGTTCTAGTGATTATGTCCCTAAGTATGTTCATATTAATGAAGAGGACCTGATTGGTTCATAGATAATAAATAAAGATCACCTCATTTAGGTAGGCCAGAGGCTCCTGGCTACCCTACGCATGGCTACATCTGGGCCAGGAGCCAATCTGTGATCAATTTTCTGTGGCTGGGAAATAAATACATGTAGTATAAAGCATGGCAAACTATGCTTTGGATGCTTACTTAGGAAGGTGGCTGTGGATACAGTGGGTACTCAGTGTTCTTAATAAAGGATTCTGTTTTACTATATTTGTACTAATTGTTTTATAGAAGTAGTAATAATTTGTCTTATTATTTTGTAACCAGTTGCTTTGTTGAGATTTATTTTTATTCTAAGAGTTTTTAAAGTTTTTTCTCTTAAATTTCCATGTAGATATTTTCTTCAAATGGTGATTTTCCTCTGTATTTACAGAGTATTTACACTTCATCTTTCCTTCCTTGATATATAGCATTGAACTCGGGAAGAAAATTACAATACAGTAGGAATAGAAGACATCCTTATCTCATTCCTACCTTCGTGGGATTGCCTCTGTGTTCATTATTTCATAGGGCATTAGCTCCTGGTTTGGGACATATATACTTGGTCATGCAGTGGTAGTATCTTTGTATTCCCAGTTGGCAAATAATTATTATTAAAAACATAATTATATGTATTTTGGATATCTAATGGGTTGATCATTTGGTTTTTGTCTCTAGTGACTTAATTGGTATGACTCGATGGTTTATCTTGGCTAACAGTTGTGTGGCAGAGATTTACCAATTCCTTCAATCTTTCTGGCTTTACTGTTTTCCTCGTCATTCAGGGGAAAATGCATAGTTTTATTTTTTTAATGTTTATTTTTTAGAGAGAGAGAGAGAGAGAGAGACAGAGTGTGAGCACTGGCGAGTCAGAGAGAGAGAGGGAGACACAGAATCCAAAGCAGGCTCCAGGCTCTGAGCTGTCAGCACAGAGCCTGACACGGGGCTCGAACTCATGAACTGTGAGATCATGACCTGAGCCGAAGTCAGACGCTTAACTCACTGAGCCACCCAGGGACCCCCATAGTTTTATTTTTTATCCACTGTATTATTTTTCAGTAGAGTTTGGTCTTACCTTTCCCTTCTTGTTTATGAATACATTATGATTTTCAAGCTTCCTTGAATTTAATTTTGTCATATATGGTAGATTTTACAATTATTTCACACCTTTTAAAAGAGTTTATACATCCCTGCCCATTGTCATGAGATTTTAGGAAATGCATCATAAGAATGTATGTCCCTTCCCCATTGATGAAAGGTTTGGGTGCATATCATGGTTTGACCAATATAATGCCAGTGGGCTGGTGATACATTACATCCTAGCAGAAGCAGAAAGAAAGGCTTTGTGTGTTTCAGTCTTTTCTTTTTCTCTATAAAGTGAGAAATACATACTCTGTATAGGGATTGATCCTTCAGAAGGGATCCTGGAATGAAGATGACACATGGAACACAGTGTGAGCCACCACAGCCCAAACTACCTTATAATCCAGATATTGAACTATTAAGTATTTACCCAAAGGGTACAAAAATAATAATTCGCAGGGCTACATGCACCCTGATGTTTGTAGCAACGTTATCAATAATAGCCAAAATATGGAAGGAGCCCACATGTCCATCGACTGGACGAATAGATAAAGAAGATGTGGTATATATACACAATGGAATACTACTCAACCATCAAAAAGAAGGAAATCCTGCCGTTTTCAACAATGTGGATAGAGCTAGAGAGTATTATGCTAAGTGAAATAAGTGAGTCAGTAAAAGACAGATACCATATGATTTAATTCATATGTGGAATTTGAGAAATAAAACAAACATAGGGGGGAGAAAAGAGAGGCAAACCAAGAAACAAACTCTTAACTATAGAGACCAAACTGATGGTTACCAGAGGGCAGGTGGGTGGGGGGATGGGTGAAATAAGCAATGAGAATTAAAGAGGGCATTTGTCATGAAGAGCACGGGTGTTGTGTGGAGGTGTTGTTTATCAATACATTGAATCCCTATATTGTACACCAGAAGCTGATATTACACTGTAGGTTAACTAAGTTGAATTTAAATTTAAAAAATTTTTAAGTGTAGCATCAATGAAAAGTAGACATTTGTTCTTATAAGACACAGAATTAGCGATTATTTTTTACCATTGCATAATCTAATAAAAGCTGAAAACACCAACAACCTGTCTTTAAAAAAAAAATCTGTATGGTAAGCTGGTTTATCCAGATGGCTCTGAATGGAACCAGACAAATTAAACTGAGAATTTATTGTATTATATACTGACCCATTCAGAGACGAGCCTAACTGAGCAGAGGCACTTAAGCAGTGATCCAAGGCCTCTTTGTTAGGTGGGAGTAGAGACAAAGAAGAAAGTGACCCAAATGACTAATTTCCCCTAATCTAGCTGCTGAGCAGAATGTTTTGAACATCTGGCTGTTCCTCTGTAGATACATATAATATACACGGGATGTGAATGAGGTTAAGTATGCATCTCACACCATGATTTATTTGCTTCTGCCAGTTTCTCAGTTGCTTGTTAAATAACAAGAATGACATAGGTATCAAGTTCTGAATTAGAGCACCAGCCAAAAGTATATGAGCTTAACTATAATAGTATAAAGAATTTTATAATCAAAGGAGGGTTTTTTCTTACTACCTTATTTATTCATAAATCCCACTCAGATAAGCAGGATCATAACTGTTATTAGCCCTCTTGTTTTAGTTTACATAGCAAATCAAAGTTTATACTTAGAGATGAAATTTTTATCACCAGGTGTTACCAACCAATAAAAGTTTGCTTGATTCCAGTTCATACACAACAGTGGATTCTAGGTCAAATGTAATACCTACAATGAAATGCAGTCATTATTATTTCGATCTTTTTTCCAAGGTATGAAACACATTTTAGGAAATTTTCCAGATAATTTATTCTCATTTTTAGCTAAAAATTCAAGTCTTTGTTTTCTTGGGAAAAATTTTCTCTTATTACATCTTTTGTTACTGTTTCCGTTCCATTTGTTTTGATTTGATCTTCAGGTATATAATTAACTTCACTCCTGGATCTCTACTCTCTGCCCATCACATTTATGATTTCTCCTAATATTTATCTCTTTATATTTGGATAAATACATATCTCTCTAATGGAGAGTGCTCCTCAAGTTTTGCTCCATTTTAATAATTTTGCAGCATCAAGTTTCCTCATTACTATTTCCAATATGGGCATTTACTATGCTAAATAATTTTCATTTCTTTAAGCTTTATATTTAACATTCTTTTCATTTCCACTTCCTTTCTTTCTTACCATGTCTTATATTCTGTCTCTTATTTCTTATAATCATATTTCCTTAAACAGTACTGTGACCACATACCATGTGCTTTCAAATTTTTACTTCTGTTTTTTTGTAACTAATACTTTTAAAAGTGCGCTGTTCCATTGCATCTTCTAATGTGTTCTCTCGATTAACTCACTTTTGGACTTTTACTGATCACTCTCTGTGCATATCCAGGTGCCTTTCCCTGGCCTAGTAGGAGGTTTCTTCTTGCATCATGCCTTTGACCCTGGAGGCCATTACATTTCCCTAGACACAGTTGTGACCCAGGTAGCACATGAGAGGCTGTGATGATAGATATTTCAAAGTTTTGGCAGCCTGAGAGACAGAGGAAATGAGAGTTTTGAGGAATGTTGTCTCTGTATAGATTCTTCTTCTCTATTTGTAATGATTTCTGAGGTCCCTAAGTTTTCTATAGCAAATATCCCTGCCCTTGTACCAAATAACTGATGTGGTCACCTCTAGCCACGTCCTTGATGCTTTCACTGGATGACTTTCAGGATTTGACTGTGAATGTTTTTATTGCTGTTGACTTCAGTAACAAAAACCATTCCCAGAGCTCACCGTTACCTCCAAGCCTTACCCTTCATTATTCACGAGGTATTTGTGAGTTTCTGCCAGATCTCATCTACTTACTTCTGTCAGTGCTCAACTGCCCTCCCAGGAAAACTGATTTTAAGCAAACATTTTGTTTGCTTTGTTTTATATGGCCCCTTAGCACTGAATCAGCATAAATATTTTAATGTTTGGCATGGATATGCCATTCTTCTCTTGGTTCCAGACTCAGTATAGCAGATAAAGAAAAAATGTTATTCTATTTCCTTTTACCCCAGTGTTTTTCCAAAAATCGAGTTGAAATTTTCAAAAGAACAGAGAAAATGATGGTTTTCTTCATGTTGCAAGAAGACTTTTCATTGATGGAGAATTTACTTTGACCTTTGGAATCAGAAGTCCATTGGCCAGGAATTTTTCTAGTTTGTCTAGTCTTATATTCTGCCGTCGTTTCAAACATTTCCCATTTTGCTAAACTAACCACCTCATCACGATCCTCTTCATTCTCAAGAGTTAAATTTGCCTCTCTCTTCATGGTAAACAAAAATAACTGGATGGGAACATATCCATCTTCTTGCCTCCAAACTTACATATTTACCTGTTGTTATCCTTGTTCTTTTTCCTTTCCCATGGTAATGGAAATCATCTCCATTTTCTGGCATTAACATTTGTCTTGTCTAGAACCCCAAACCCTTTGCCATGCAAATAATGATAATTCATTATGGCTTGCATATTCTTCTTCCTCGTCCTGATGTCTAATCCAACAGTTCATTTTCTCAGTCTGCTGCTATGAGCCAGTATGAAACAACCATCATATCCAGGCTGAACCACTAGGGTTGCCTCTTAGTCATCCACCCTGATCCTCTCATGTATCTTCTAGTTTTTTCGTTATATTGTAGCCACTATGATCTTTCAGATGTTCCAGAAATGCAGATATGATCATGCCCCTCTATCACTTAAAACATTTAATTGCTTCCTGTAGGAAAAAGCAGAATCCTTAACAGGTCTCTACCAGCCTCTCCAACCTAATCCTATGACCCCTGCTCCTCATGATCCAAGGCCATTTGCATGCATTCGCTGTGCATAGAGTATTCTTGCCTTCTCCTGTCACCTTATCAATACCTACTCGATCTTGCAATTTCAGTCAAGCCAACATTCCCTTGGAGAAGCCTTTCCTCACTTCCTGACTCATGGGGCCTACTCTCTGTTTGAATGTAAGTTTTAGGTGAGTAGTGACAATACATTTTTTAATCACGGTTAATTTTTTTTATTTGAATGTAGTTGACACACAACATTACATTAGTTTCAGGTGTACAACATAGTGATTCGATAAGTTTCTGCCTTAAGCTATGCTCACCACAAGTGGAGCCCCCATCTGTTACCTTACAAAGCTGTTAAAATATCATTGACTGTATTCTTTATGCTGTCCTTTTATTCCTGTGACTTGCTCGTTCCATGACTGGAGGCCCACATCTCCCACTACCCTTCACCCATTTTTGCCCACCTACTTACCCCCTTCCCCTCTGACAACCATCAGTTTCTTCTCTGTATTTATGGGTCTTATTTTTTTGTTTGTTTATCATTTGTTTTTCCTTAGAGTCCACATATAAATGAAATCATATGGTATTTGTCTTTCTCAGTCTGACTTTTTTCACTCATCATAATACTTCTAAGTCCATTTATGTTGTCACAACTGGCATGATCTCAGCCAATCTTTTTTTATGACTATGTAATCTTTGATTGTATATATACCACATTTTGCTTCTCTATTTGTGTATCTGGACACAAGAGTCATATCTTGACTCTTGTAAATAATACTGCAGTAAATACGGAGGTGCCTATATCTTTTCAAAGTAGTGTTTTCATTTTCAGTGTAAATACCCAGTAATGAAATTATTGGATCATATGGTATTTATGTTTTTGATTTTTTGAGGAATCTCTATATTGTTTTCTACAGTGACTATACCAATTTACATCCCACCACCAGAACACAAGGGTTTTTTTTTTCTCCACATTCCCATGAACACTTGTTATTTCTTGTCTTTTTGATTTTCACTATTCTGACTGTGAGGTGATATCTCATTGTGGTTTGGATTTGCATTTCTCTGATGTTTAGTGATGTTGAGCATCTTTTCATGTGTCCATTAGCCATCCGCATGTTGTCTTTGGAAAATGTGTATTCAGGTCTTCTGCCCTTTTTTAAATTGGATTTTATGGGTTTTTGGTGTTATGTTGTGTACATTCTTCATACATTTTAGATATTAACGCATTATCACATATATCATTTGCAATTATGTTCTCCCCTTCAGTAGATTACCTTTTTGTTTTATTGATGGTATCTTTCATATTGCAGAAGTTTTTACCTTGGTGTAGTCCCCATAGTTTAATTTTCATTTTGTTTCCCTTGCCAGAGGAGACATATCTAGAAAAATGTTTCTAGAGCTGCTGTCAAAAAATTCCTGCCTATGCTTTCTTCCCTAAATTTTATGGTTTCAGGTCTTACATTTAGGTCTGTAATCCATTTTGATTTGTTTTGGTGTACGGTATAAGAAAGTGGTCCATTTTTGGTTTTGTTTATTTATTTATTTTTTGGCATGTAACTGTCCAGTTTTCCCAACACCATTAATTGAAGAGACTGCCTTTTCCCTATTGTATATTCTTGCCTCTATTATTATGGATTAATTGACTGTAAAAGTGTCGATTTATTTCTGGGCTCTTCATCCTGTTCTGTTGATCTATGTGTTTATTTTTTCTGCTAGTACCATAGTGTTTGATTACTTCAGCTTTTTAGTATATCATGAAATCTGAGATTGTGATACTTTGAGTACTGTTTTGCTTTCTCAAAACTGCTTTGTATATTTGGGGTCCTTTGAGCTTCCATACTTATAATTATTTGTTCTAGGTCTTGAAAAATGCTCTTGGTATTTTGATACAGATTGCCTTAAATCTCTGTAGTGTTTTGAGTAGTATGGACATTTGAACTATATTGCTTCTTCTAATCCATGAGCATGGAATATCTTTCCATTTCTTTGTGTCATCTTTAATACCTTTTATCAGTGTTTTAGAGGACAGGTCTTTCACCTTTTTGGTTAAGTTTATTCCTAGGTATTTTATTCTTTTTGGTACAGTTATAAATGGAATTGTTTTCATAATTTCTCTTTCTTCTAATTCATTACCAGTGTATAGAAATGGTATCAATTTCTGGGTATTAATTTTGTATTTTGCAACATTACCAAATTCATTAGTTACTTCTAGTTTTTTTCATGGGTCGTTAAGGTTTTCTATGTATAGTATGTCATCTGCAAATTATAATAGTTTACTTCATTTTTATCAATACAGATGCCTCTTATTTCTTTGTCTTGTCTAATTGCTATTTCCAAGACTTCCAGTACTGTGTTGATTAAAAGTGATGAGAATGGACATACTTATCTTGTTCCTGATCTTAGAGAAAGAGCTCTTAATTTTTCACCATTGAGCATGATGTTAGCTGTGGGTTTTTCTCATATGGCCTTTACTATGTTGAGGTATATTACCTCTAAACCTACTATATTGAGAGTTTTTGTCATGAATCGATGTTGGATTTTGTCAGATGCTTTTCCTGCATGTATTGAGACAATTACATGATTTTTATCCTTCATTTTTTGATGTGGTGTATGATGATGATTGATTTACAAATACTGTATCATCCTTGTATCCTGGGAATAAATCCCACCTGATCGTGGTGAATGATCTTTTTAATGTATTGTCGGATTTGTTTTACTAATATTTTGCTGAGGATTTTTACATCTGTGTTCATCAGGGATATTGGCCCGAAGTTTTATTTTTTGTGGGGTTTATGTCTACTTTTAGTGTTAGGGTAATTCTAGCCTCATAGAATGTATTTGGAAGCTTTCTCTTCTGTTTTTTGGAGTAATTTGAGGAAAATAGGTGTATAAACTCTTCTTTAAATGTTTTGTAGAATTCATCTTTGAATCAATATGGTTTTGAAATTTTATATTTTTTGTAGTTTTTTTTATTAGTGATTTAATTTTGTAGTAGTGATCAATCTGTTTAAATTTTCTCTTTCTTCCTCATTCAGTTTTTGGGAGTTTATATGTTTCTAGGAATCTATCCTTCTCTTCTACGTTACCCAGTTTGTTGGTGTGATATTTTTCATAGTATTCTCTTACAATCCTTTGTATTTCTCTGGTGTCAGTTGTTATTTTTTCCTCTCTCATTTTTGTTTTTATTTATTTAGGTCCTTTCTCTCTTTTCTTTTCATTAGGAGTTTGACTAAGGGTTTTTCAATTTTGTTTATCTTTTCAAAAAACCAGCTCTTGAGGCCGTTGATTTTTTTGGTCTTGTTTTTTGTTTTTTAGTTTTTTTGTTTTTTGGGGTGTGTGTGTGTGTGGTGTCTACAGCATTTATTTCTCCTCCGATATTTGTTATTTCCTTTATTCTCCTTACCTTGGGCATCATTCTTCTTTTTCTAGTTCCTTAAAAAAGTTTGTTTTTACATTTATTTGTTTTTGAGAGACAGAAAGAGACAGAGCACAAGTCAGGGAGGGGCAGAGAGAGAATGAGATACAGAACCTGAAGGAGACTTTGCAGCCTCTGAGCTCAGAGGCTTCAGGCTGAGCTGTCAGCACAGAGCCTGATGTGGTGCTCGAACTCACAAACTGTGAAATCATGACCTGAGGCAAAGTCGGATGCTTAACGGACTGAGCCCCCTAATTCCTTTCAATGTAAGGTTAGATTATTTATTTAAGCTTTTTTCTTGTTTCTTGAGATAGGTTTCTATCGCTATATACTTCCCTCATAGAATTGCTTTTGCTATGTTCCAAAGATTTTGGACCATTGTGTTTTCATTTTCAGTTTTCTCCAAGTATTTTCAAATCTCTTCTTTGATTATTTCTTTGTGTAATTGGTTTTTTAGTGTCATGTTAAGTCCCCATATGTTTGTGTTTTTCCAGTGTTCTTTCTGTGATTTATTTCTAGTTTTCTACCGTTGAGATCAGAAATGATACATGGCATTATATCAGTCATGTTAAACATGTGATCATTTCCTGGAAATGTTCTGTGTGCACTTGAAAATAATATGTATTCTCTTGGTTTTTGATGGAGTGTTCTGTATATATTGGTTATGTCCATCGGTCCAGTGTGTCATTCAAAGACATGTCCTTACTCATTTTCTGTCCAGATGATCTGTCTGGTGATGTAAGTCGAATGTTAAAGTTCCCTCCTGTTTATTATCATCAATTTCTCTTTTCTCTTTTTCTGTCCATTAACATTTATTTTATGTATTTAGGTGCTCTAGTGTTGGGGGTGTGTGTGTGTGTGTACGTGTATACACACACACACACACACACACACACACACACACACAATTGTTACATCCTCTTGTTGAATTGATTCCTTTAACATTATGCAGTGCCCTTGTCTCTTAATGCAGTCTTCGTTTTAAAGTGTTTTTTGTTTCAACATGTAAGTATTGGTACCCTGGCTGGGTTTTTTTGCTTCCTTTTGCATAGTGAATGTTTTTCCATGCCTTCACTTTCAGTGTGTATCTTTAGGTCTCAGGTGAGTCTGTTGTAAACAGCATATAGATTTCTTTTTTAAGGCATCCTGCCACCCCTGTCTTTTGATTGGATCACTTAAGCCATTTACATTGAAAGCAATTCTTTACAAGTATGTATTTATTGCCATTTTAAAAATTTGTTTTCTGGTTATTTTTGTAGTTGTTCTTTGTTCAGTTCTTCTTCTCTTCATCTCATTTTTTGTGATAGATGAGTATCTATAATATAATATTTGGCTTTCTTTCTCTTTATTTTTTGTGTATATGTCATAAGTTTTGTGTTTGTGGTTACCGTGAGGTTCATGTATAACATCCTAAGTAAATAGCAATCTGTATTAATTTGATAATCACTCAAGTTCAAACATTCTAAAAAAGAAATCTTTCTTTTTACCTTTCTCTTCTGGTTTTTTACTTCCTTCTCCATGTTTTATGTATATGTTGTTATATTTTACATCTTTTTCTTCATAATTTTCTTATGTCTAATTATGGTCATTTCTTATCCACTTAAAGCAATCTCTTTAATATTTCTTGCAAGTCTGGTTTAGTGGTGATAAACCCCTTTATCTTATGTTTGTCTGGGAAACTCTTTATCTCTTTTTCAAAGCTGAATAATAACCTTGCTGGTAGAGTATTCTTGCTTATAGGTTTTTTCCTTTTAGCACTTTGAAGACATCATGCCACTACCCTCTGGCCTACAAAATTTCTGCTGAAAAATCAGATGATGGCTTTATGGATTTTCTGTTACAGGTAACTTTTTGTTTCTGTCTTGCTGTTTTTAAGAGTTTCTTTTAATCTTTAACCTCTGACATTTTAATTATTAGGTGCCTTGGTGTGGACCTCCTTGGGTTCATCTTGTTTGGAATTGTCTGTGCTTCTTGGACTTGGACGTCTGTTTCATTCCTTTGGTTAGGGAAGTTTCTTCAAATAAATTTTCTACTCCTTTCTCTTTCTCTTCTGAGACCCCTGTAATGCAAATCCCCTATTTGCTTGATGTTGTCCAAGAGATCTCTTAATCTATTCTCATTTTTTAAAAATTCTTTTTTCTTTTTGCTCTTCAGCTTGAATGCTTTCTATTAGCCTGTCTTCCACATCACTGATACATTCTTATGCATCTTCTAATCTACTGTTGGATCCCTCTAGTATGTTTTTCTTTTTATTTTAATTATTGTTTTCTTCAACTTTCATTGGTTCTTTTTAATATTTTCTGTCTCTTTATTGAAGATTTTTCTGAGTTCTTCCACTCTTTTTTCCAACCCAGTGAGTATCTTTATGGTGATTACTTTAAATTTTCTATCAGGCATATTACTTATTTTTGTTTCATTTAGTTCTTTATCTGAGGTTTTTTCTTGTTCTTTCCTTTGTAGCATATTCCTCTATCTCCCCATTTTGCTTGACTTCCTGTGTTTGTTTCTATGGATTAGGCGAAACAGCTACTTCTCCTAAACTTGAAGGAGTGGTCTTGTGTATGGTGGTGTTCCTGGAGACTTTGTGTGATTGGTGACTTTGGCTGGCTGGCTTGAGCTGTGGCTGTATATTCTAGAAAATAATAAAATAAAGGAAGAAAAAAGGGAACAAGCAAGAGGAGAAGAAAACAAAACCTAAAAGAAAAAAGTAAAAACAAAGCAAGACAAATTTTAAATGTTTAATTTTTTTAATGTTTATTTATTTTGTTTTGATTTTTTAATTTTTATTAATTTTTATTTTTTTAAATATAAGTTATTGTCACGTTAGTTGACATACAGTGTATCCAGTGTGCTTTTGGTCTTGGGGGTAGATTCCCACACTACTAGGAATTTATCCAAAGGATACAGGATGCTGATGCAAGGGGCATTTGTACCCCAATGTTTATAGTAGTGCTTTCAACAAGAGCCAAATCATGGAAAGAGTCCAAATGTCCATCAACTGATGAATGAATAAAGAAGATGTAGTTTATACATACAATGGAATACAGGAGCTGGTGTGGGCTTGCAGACCCTTAGCTCACTGAGATCACAAGCTTGCTATGAACCAGACCCTTTTCCGATCTGGTCTTCTAATATGGACAGGAAGAGAGTGTTCTCACAGCTCCTCGGCGCTTTTACTTTTTCATTTTTTTATTTTTAAATATAATTTGTTGTCAAATTAGCTAATGTATAGTGTATACAGTGTGCTCTTGGCTTTAGGAGTAAATTCCCATGATTCATCCTCCACTGCTTGGTAGAGTTCTAGTGTTGTCCCTTTTTTTTTCATCATTTTTTTCTGTGCCCATGGTCAGAGGAATCTGTTCCTGGACGCTCAGGATTGTCCCTCCCTACCACTTTGTGCAGCATAGATGGTGGGATTCCCTTTGTTACTGTATCTCCCTGTCTCTTGCTGTTCTATCTTTGGTTGTTCAGTAGTTGTCCAGTCAGCCCTCTGTTCTTCTTCAGGAGGAATTGTTCCATTAATAGTATAATTTGATGTGTTCCACAGAGGAGGAGAGTTCAGAGCCTTCCTTTGTTGCCATCTTGAACTGGAATTCCCAATGTCAGTTATTTTTAATCAGTTTTATTCCTATTACCTAGCATAACACAAAGAACAGAGTATGCCTCAGTAAATGTCTATTAAATTTATGAGGACCAAACATTGGAAAAGGAATCCATACACAGTGGAGGGTGAGAAAAAACAAGTGTAGAAGTTAGAAGAAACTCAGTAGGGCCTTTAGCTTCAGAAGTTGCAGGTAGAGAGAGTGCATTTCACAAAGGAAAGGAGCAGTAGACACATCAAATACTGCTGGAAAGTACCTTGGACCCATGGAGTTAGTCGATATGTAGGTAAATTGATGACTTGAGGGATAGTGGTTTCAGTGGAATGATGAAGGTAGAATCTGAACTATAGATGGTTTCAGGAGTAACAGAGAAAAGGAGATAGTATATATAAAAACAGATCTTTAAATATATTTGTCTTCGGAGAAAAGGAGAAAAATAGAGTGGCATATGTAACAGCATGTGGGTTAAAAGGAGAGTCTTGTTTTACTATGGGAGGAAGATGCTTACATGTAAATATTGATTTAAAAAAAGAGACAGTTGAGAGAAAGAGTGAAGATACATAATTTAAATTTAAATGTCTGTAGAGTAAAATTGATACTATTTTTGTTAAGAGAAATGAAGGATATCCCCTTGAAATGAGCTTTACTTGCGGCCACCCAAGATAGACCTTTAAAATCAAAAGCAATTCAAATTTTAGTATAAAGTATGAAAATGAAAATAAGGTAATTACAAAGACTATTAAGGGTAACAGAGTATAATCTGTACCTCCTTGCCACCCTCCCCTCGGGATGTCACCAAAGACTTAGCAATCATTGGGAATCTATGTTTTGAGACTTTTGAAAGTGAAACGAAACCTAAATACTAGTATCTCCTTTTTCAAACTTATTTTAATAGGCTTAGTTTATAAATAAGGCTAATTCCTCTGTTGGAAATTTCTGAAGCATATTCCTGCTTCTTGTTGTTTTATTCTAGTTTACAAATTGATTACTGTTGAGGAGCATGATAATGATACAGAGGAGACAAGGAATGGGGATCAGAAGGACTGGTGACAGCTCTAGCTCTGTTGCTAATTAGCTCTGGGCCGTTGCCATACTCTTTAATCTTCCCTGCCTTACTTTCTCCATCTACAAAATGAGCATAATGAGGTCTTTCATACTTTTCTCACAGGGCATATATTATGAGGATCAAATGTGTTCAAGTGTATGAAAGCCTTTTTATTCATATAAAATACTATTCAAAGGAGCTGGATGAGACGGCCCAAAATCTCAGTGGAAAATGTCACTTCATCCCTTTCCAGGCACGTGACTTTGGACAGGCTCCTTAACACTTTGAGTCCTCAGTCCCCTCACCCAGGAAATGGGGTTGATATTCCCTAGTTCTGGAAGTTGTTATTAAAATTAAATGAGTTGTGAATGAAATGAGAGAGCATACATGTTACATGTGCCTTCATGCAAGGTTTATTTGGCCTTCGATTTTGTTGTTTATTTTCCTTGTAGGAGAAGATGACTCTGCTTGAATGGTTTGACATTAGACAGTGCTTAGCCTCTACTGGGTTAAAGTCTTTCACACCTTTGCCATTTGAGAGGTGGTCCCCAGGCCAGCACCAGCAGGAGCACTTGGAAGCTTACTAGGAATTCGGAATCTCAGGCCCCACTGCAGACATAATCAAAATACACAATTTAACAAGATGCCCAGATGATGTCTACACAAATAATTTTAGAAATCACTGTTTAACAAGCCATCTGGTTGGGAGAAGTGGGTTCAAAGAGCAAGGTGTACATACTTGTAGCCTGTGACGCCATTTCCTCCCCTTCATTTTCCTTTGTCTTCAGTTTCCTGTGTGTGTTTTATTATGAAAATGAAACAAGCCAAAGATGAGAAAAAAGGAATGAGAAGTTGAAGGATTAAATATGTTTGTGAAGTAGTTATACACTAGGGCAAGAATTAGCTTCAGAGCCATTCTGTGCCTCTCTATTTGTCCCTCACTAGATGTCTCTGCATGGAATAACACTGTCAAGTGGGGCCTTTCTTGTTCTTCCTGCTCATCTGTTCTTTAACTTGCCACCACTGTCAAAGGCACTATCACAATACTCTGTGCTAGGGAGAGTGTCCAGGTTACTGCTTATTAACAAACAAGGTAGCTTTGGTTCTACAGATTCACCGTGACATGTAGAAAAATATTTAAACATTAAGTTTGTAACTTTTGAATAGGTATTTAGAGATATATCATTTTTCAAAAAGTAGGCAGAGAATAAAGTTAAGTCTGTTGCAGTAAATTTCAGTAACCATCAGACTGTAGAGTCTGAGTTTATCATCAGTAAATATTGCATTGTTGCTTTTTAAAAATTCTTTTCCTTTGTGAAATGACCAATCGGAATACTGGTGAAGCTGGTTACTGTTGACATTGATGATATTTCAGCACTGTAGTAAGTTTGCACATTGCTGATGATAAAGTAAGTCTGCTTTCGTTTAATCTACCATCTATAGCTTTTTGCTAAATATCATGAGAGTCATCTTGTCACTGCTCCAGAGGAAAGAGATTTACAAGTTATCCAAAATAGGTTAGCATCTCCTGGGATGAGAAGATATGTCATGAGAATAAAAGTATGGTAAGGTTATCAGGGGAGTGTTTCTAGATGCCCATGATTTTTAAAATTACTCTGTTTCCTTCATTAAAATTCTTCCTTTAAACAGCAAATGATCCCTTAAACATGGCATCTAAATTTTTGATTTATGGAAAACCAGATGTTAGTACAGTTTGATTTAAATGTCTTTGGGGGTGGCTATGATTTTAGGAACAGTATATTGTTATGTGGAGGCCTCCCACACAACATTTAAAGATTTGTACGTCCCTTGGAGGTACAGGTGAGGGAATTGTTGCTCTTTATTTCATGCTAACAGGCTCAATTTCTCAATTTGTAATTAAATAGCCCATCGTCATCTTGAGGGGCTCCTAGAATTGGTGCTCATCAAGCAAACCTTGAGGAAGTTATGGCAAATAAAGACTAAGAAGATGATCGCCTGAGAAATCAAGATGATTAAATAGTCAGACCCAGCAGGGCTCTCATAATGCAGTTAGCGGTGATTGTGAGCATTTGAAACAAACACAGATCCAGTCATTGCTAAATAAAACCAAGGTTGAATAATGGATTTTGCTGTACGGTCTTGCTGCAAAATTTAGAAAGGGAATCTTTGCAAAATGTCTATAAGACAGGGGAAGAGAAATTCAAACAAGGAAGCAAGTTTGCTGTAAATAATATTAGCTTGAATATTATATGATTCACATATGTGTTCTTGTTCTACATGTAAAGGTATGTTCAGGTTCAAGGAAAAATACACCTATTGGATAATCTTTTAAGTTCTCATTTTGCTAACCTTCTCACTTCTGGTTGTTGGGAAAGCAGAACCCCAATGATAAGATTCTTTTGTGCCTTACACCCTTCAGAAATAATAAGAAGAAAATTAAAAGAAACAAGAAGATATTAAACACGTCATTGTTGAAGAAAAGGAAGGAAAGGAGGAAGGAAGGAACACAGGTAAGACAGGAAAGCAGCCAGGCAGACAACATGCATGGCCTGATGTGGTTCATAAAAATTAAGCCTACGTCTTCCAGAGTATCATTTCCAATTAAGATTAGTTTATGATTACACAATCTTGGTATTATGATTTGATTGGATCTGCAAATTGATATCCTACCTCAAAGTAACTCTTTTTTTGTATTTGAGTATAGCTGACACACAGTATTATGTTAGTTTCAAGTGTACAACATAGTGATTGGATAAATCTATACATCATGGCTGTGCTCACCACAAGTGTACTATCAATTGTCACCATACAACACTCTTACAATACCATTGACTGTATTCCCTATGCTGTACCTTTCATCTCTGTACCTCACTCATTCCATAACTGGAAGCCTGTATCTCCCACTCCTCTTCATCCATTTTGCCAATCTCTCCACCCCTCTCTCCTCTAGCATCCATCAGATTGTCCTCTGTACTTATAGGTCTGACTCGGCTTTTTATTTAATTGTTTATTAATTTGATTTTTAGATTACACATATGAATGAAATATGGTATTTATCTTTCTCTGACTTATTTCACTTTCCATAATATACTCTAGGACCATCCATGATTGCACATGGCAAGAGTTCATCCTTTTTCATGGCTAAGTAATATTTCACTGCATGCATATGTTTGTGTATGAGTGCACACATGCACACATACACATCCCATATCTTCTTTGTCTATTTATATGTTGATGAACGCTTGAGTTGACTCCATATCTAGGCTATTATAAATCGTGCTGCTGTAAACATAGAGTGAGTATATATTTTTGAATTAGTGTTTTCATTTTCTTTTTTTAATATAATTTGTCAAATTGATTTCCATACAACACCCAGTGCTCATCCCAACAAGTGCCGTCCTCCATGCCCATCACCCACTCTCGCGCTCCCACACCCCCTATCGACCCTCAGTTTCTTCTCAGTACTTAAGAGTCTCTTATGGTTTGCCTCCCTCCCTCTTAGTGACTTTTTTTCCCTCTTCCTTTCCCTCATGGTCTTCAAAATCCACCTATGCATGGAAACCTATATTATCTGCCTTTCTCTGACTGACTTATTTCATTTAGCATAATACATGCCAGTTCCATCCACATTGCTACACATGGCCAGATTTTATTCTTTCTCATTGCCATGTAGTATCCCATTGTATATATAAACCACATCTTCTTCATCCATTCATCAGTTGATGGACACTTAGTCTCTTTCCATGATTTGGCTATTGTTGAAAGTGCTGCTATAAATATCGGGGTACACGCACCCCTATGCATCTGTACTCCTGTATCTCCTGGGTAAATTCCTAGCAGTGCTATTGCTGTGTGATAGGGTAGTTCTATTTCCATTTTTTTTTGAGGATCCTCCACACCATTTTCCAGAGTGGCTGCACCAGTTTGCATTCCCACCAACAGTGCATGAGGGTGCCTGTTTTTCCACATCCTCGCCAGCATCTATAGTTTCCTGATTTGTTCATTTTAGCCACTCTGACTGGTGTGAGGTAGTATCTCAGTGTGGATTTGATTTGTATTTCCCTGATGATGAGTGACATTGTGCATCGTTTCATGTCTCTGTTGGCCATCTGGATGTCCTCTTTAGAAAAGTGTCCCTTCATATCTTCTGCCCATTTCTTCACTGGAATACTCATTTTTCAGGTGTAGAGTTTGGTGAGTTATTTATAGATTTTGGATACTAGTCCTTTATCCAATATGTCGTTTGCAACTATCTTTTCCCATTCCTTTGGTTTCCTATTAGTTTTGTTGGTTGTTTCCTTTGCCGTGCAGAAGCTTTTTATCTTGATGAGGTCCCAATAGTTCATTTTTGCTTTTATTTCCCTTGCTTTTGGAGACGTGTTGAGTAAGAAATTGCTGCGACCGAGGTCAAAAAGGTTTTTTCCTGCTTTCTCCTCTAGGGTTTTGATGGTTTCCTGTCTCACATTCAGGTCCTTCATCCATTTTGAGTTTATTTTTGTGAACGGCATAAGAAAGTGGTCTAGTTCATTCTTCTGCATGTTGCAGTCCAGTTCTCCCAGCACCATTTGTTAAAGAGGCTGTCTTTTTTCCATTGAATACTGTTTCCTGCTTTGTCAAAGATTAGTTGGCCCTGTGTTTGTGGGTCCATTTCTGGGTTCTCTATTCTATTCCATTGGTCTCTGTGTCTGTTTTTGTGCCAATAGCATACTGTCTTGATGATTACATCTTTGTGGTAGAGGCTAAAGTCTGGGATTCTGATGCCTCCCGCCTTGGTTTTCTTCTTCAGTATTATTTTGGCTATTCGAGGTCTTTTGTGGTTCCATACAAATTTTAGGATTGTTTGCTCTAGCTTTGAGAAGAATGCTGGTGCAATTTTGATTGGGATTGCATTGAATGTGTAGATTGCTTTGGGTTGTATTGCCATTTTGACGATATTTATTCTTCCAATCCATGAGCGTGGGATGTTTTTCCATTTCCTTGTGTCTTCTTCAATTTCCTTCATAATTTTTTTATAGTTTTCAGCATAGACATCTTTTCATCTTTGGTTAGGTTTATTCCTAGGTATTTGATGGTTTTTGGTGCAATTGTGAATGAATTAGTTTCTTTATTTCTCTTTCTGTTTCTTCATTGTTGGTGTATAGAAATGCAAATGATTTCTGTATATTGATTTTGTACCCTGCAACTCTGCTGAATTCATGGATCAGTTCTAGCAGACTTTTGGTGGATGCTGTCGGGTTTTCCATGTAATCATGTCGTCTGCAAAAAGTGAAAGTTTGACTTCATCTTTGCCAATCCTGATGCCTTTTATTTCATTTTGTTGTCTGATTCCTAATGCTTAGACCTCCAACTCTATGTTAAATAGCAGTGGTAAGAGTGGACACCCCTGTCGTGCTCCTGATCTCAGGGGGAAAGCTCTCAGTTTTTCCCCATTGCAGACGATATTCGTTGTGGGCTTTTCATAAATGGCTTTTATGATGCCTAACTATGTTCCTTCTATCCGGATTTTCTTGAGGGTTTTTATTAAGAAAGGGTGCCTTATTTTTTCAAATGCATTTTCTGTATCTATTGACAGGATTATAAGGTTCTTGTCTTTTCTTTTGTTAATGTAATGTATCACATTGGTGGATTTGCGAATATTGAAGCAGCCCTGCAACCCAGGAATGCATCCCACTTGATCATGGTGAATAATTCTTTTTATATGCTGTTGAATTCGATTTGCTAGTATCTTGTTGAGAATTTTTGCATCTGTATTCATCAGGGATATTGGCCTGTAGTTCTCTTTTTTGGCTGGGTCACTGAAAATCAAAGTGATGGTGGCTTCATAGAATGAGTCCAGAAGTTTTCCTTCCGTTTCAATTTTTTGGAACAGCTTGAGAAGGGTAGGTGTTAACTCTGTTTTAAATGTCTGGTAGAATTCTCCAGGGAAGCCATCTGATCCAGGACTCTTATTTGTTGGGAGAGTTTTGATAACTGATTTGATTTCTTCACTAGTTATGGGTCTGTTCAAATTTTCTATTTCTTCCCATTTGAGTTTTGTTAGTGTGTGTGGGTGTTTAGGAATTTGTTCATTTCTTTCAGGTTGTCCAGTTTGTTGGCATGTAAGTTTTCATAGTATCCCCTGATAATTGCTTGTATTTCTGAGAGATTGGTTGTAATCAATCCATTTTCATTGGTGATTTTATCTATTTGGGTCTTCTCTCTTTTCTTTTTGAGAAGCCTGGCTAGAGACTTATCACTTTTGTTTATTGTTTCAAAAAATCAGCTCTTGATTTCCTGGATCTGTTCTACTGTTTTTTTGGATTCTATATTGTTTATCTCTGCCCAGATTTTTATTATTTCTCTTCTTCTGCAGGGCTTGGGGTGTCTACTGTTCTGCTTCTGGTTCTTTTAGGTGCGCTGTTAGCTTTTGTATTCATGATTTTTCTTGTTTCTTGCAGTAGGTCTGGATTGCAATGCATTTTCCGCTTAGGACTGCCTTTGCTGCATCCCAAAGGATTTAGATTCTTATACTTTCATTTTCATTTGTTTCCGTATATTTTTTAATTTCTTCTCTAATTGCCTGGTTGACCCTTTCATTCCTTAGTAGGATGTTCTTTAGCCTCCTGCTTTTGGGGGTTTCCAGACTTTTTCTTGTGGTTGATTTCAAGTTTCATAGCATTGTGATCTAAAAGTATGCATGGTATGATCTCAGCTCTTTTATATTTATTGAGGCATGCTTTGTGACTCATTATGTGATCTATCTTGGAGAATGTACCCTGTGCACTTGAGAAGAAAGTGAATTCCACTGCTTTCGGGTGTAGAGTTCTAAAAATGTCTGTCAAGTCCATCTGGTCTAATGTGTCATTCAGGGTCATTGTTTCTTCAGTGATTCTCTGTCTAGTTGATCTGTCTATCTGTAAGTGGAGTATTAAAGTCCCCTGCAATTAGCACATTTTTATCAATAAGATTGCTTATGTTTGTAGCTAATTGTTTTACAAATTTGAGTGCCTCCAGATTCGTCATGTAGACATTTATAATTGTTAGCTCTTCCTGATGGATAGTTCCTGTGATTATTAATGCCCTTCTACATCTCTTGTTACAACCTTTACTTTAAAATCTAGTTTGTCTGATATAAGTCTGGCTACTCCAGCTTTCTTTTCACTTCCAGTAGCATGGTAAATAGTTCTCCATCCCCTCACTTTCAATCCAAAGGTGTCTTCAGGTCTAAAATGAGTCTTTTGTAGACAATAAATAGATGGGTCTTTTTTTTTTATCCATTTTGATACTGTATGTCCTTTGATTGGTACATTTAGTCCATTTACATTCCGTGTTAATATTGAAAAATAGGGATTTAGAGTCATTCTGTTATCTGTAGTTTTCATGCTTGTAAGGATGTCTCTGGTACTTTGTGTTCCTTGCAACCTTTCCTTCATAGAGTCCCCCTCAGGATCTCTTGTAAGGCTGGTTTATTTGTGATGAATTCCTTCAGTTTTCATTTGTTGGGGAAAACCTTTGTCTCTCCTTCCATTCTGAATGACAGGCTGGCCGGATCAAGGATTCTTGGTTGCATATACTTCCTGTTCATCACATTGAAAATTTCCTGCCATTCCTTTGTGACCTTTCAAGTTTTAGTAGTTAGGTCTGCAACTACCCTTATCTATCTTTGCATGTTAAGGCCCATTTATCCCTAGCTGCTTTCAGAATTCTCTTTTTCCTTGTATTTTGCCAGTTTCAGTATGATGTGTTGTGCAGGAGATCGATTCAAGTTACATCTGAGGGGAGTTCTTTGTGCCTCTTGGATTTCAATGTCTGTTTCCTTCCCCAGGTTGGGGAAGTTCTCAGCAATGATTTGTTCAAGTACCCTTCGACTCTTTTCTCTCTCTCTTCTTCCTCTGAAATTCCTATGATGTGGATGTTGTTCCATTTGATTGCATTGCTCACCTCTCAAATTCTCTTTTCGTGCTCCTGGATCAGATTTTCTCTCTTCTCAGCTTCCTCTTTTTCCATAATTTTATCTTCTAATTCACCTATTTTCTCTTCCGCCTCTTAAATCCATGTTGTGGCCACCTCCATTTTATTTTGCACCTCATTTATAGCATTTTTTACTTCATGACTATTTTAAGTTCCTTGATCTCTGCAACAATGGAGTCTCTGATGTTTTCTGCGCTTTTTTGAAACCCAGAGATTAATTTTATGACTGTTATTCTATATTCTTGTTCAGTTATGTTGCTTATATATGCTTTGATCAATTCTTTAGCTGTCACCACTTCCTGGTCTTTATTTTGAAGAGAGTTTTTCATTTTGTCATTTTGGCTAATTTTTTGCCCCTTGTAAGTTTTAAAAGCTTGTTATGTGCCGTGCCCCTGCAAAGTATGTACTGCTATATTAAAGGGGGCTCATACACCATTCAGGACCTGGCCTTTTGGGAGGTGTTCTTTGGAGAGTCTTACTTCCTCTCTGTTGTTGTCACTTTGGTTAACTTCCACCAAGTGTGCCTTGGTTTCTTCCTTGAGGTAGCCTTGGAAAGGAGAACAGACAGACAGACAAACTGAAAACAAAAACACACAAACGTACCGACAAATAGAACAGGCAAGTAGACCGAAACAGAAAAAGGAAAAAGAGAACAACAATATGAAAGCATAAAACCAGAAATACCAGCTACAAGTAAAGAACAGGGTGTAGGTGGTGTTGATGGAAGAGCGTATACAAAGAGAGTAATGACAGGTGCCCGGAGAATGAGAAAATGAGCTTTGACCAGGTAGAGAGACTGAAAGGCTTAAAGAGAGAGAGAGAGAAATGAGAATATGGAAGGAGGTGAGGAAAAAGAAATGAAGATAAAGTTACCCAGAGGAACTATGTGGCCTGATTATTCCAGAGAGATAGAGAGAGAAGAACATAAAGAAGGAGATGTAGAACATGCATCAAGAGAATGAGTTAAATATGTCTGTTTAAGCAAACCAGTACCCTGAGTAACCAGCCTAGAGGAGGGAAGAGATAAGAAGGAGAAAAGGGAGAATATATCTAACAAGAATTGACCCGGAGTTAATCCAGGCAGTGCCGCAGTGCTTGTTTCACAGCGTCTGTCCAGCTCAGTTCCCGTAGAAAGGCGGCTCTCCTGCGAGGAGAGGCGTGGATTGGTGTAGGCGGTCCCGCCTCCACTGTGGGCCCTGTGGACTGATCCCTGAGGTCCCGCCTAGGTGGTTGTGGGGAGAAAAAAATGGTGACCGCCCAGTCCCTTCTTCACAGACCAGGAGTCCCAAATACCCCTTTGTCTCTTCCTCACCCTACGGGGGCATGCAGGCGCAGTGGGCTTTATCGTTGCGCGGTCTCCTGTGTCCTAGGCTTATCTGAGTTTTAAACTCGCTACGACTGCTACAGCCAGTTTCCCTGGTGTGGATTGCGCCCTTGCCGTAGCACTCAGAGGTGACTGCCTTTCTCCCCAGATATGTGAATGTGGCCTCTGGCTGCAGTCCGAAGAAAGCCCTGCATTTAGAAACGGTACTTCTCTTCGAAAGCCCTGTTGTTAGAGACTGGATGACAGGCTCCCTCTCCATCCCGGTCTGAGGTTTTTCTCTTGTCCAGATACAGTCCTACACTTCCCCAGCCACCCCTTCTCTTCCCAGTGTCTTTCCACAGAAGGGGCTCTCTCCCCTCCATATCTCTGCAGTCCATTTTATCTCCCCCAGTTTGCACTCAGACATTTATGGTGCTGCCTGGTTTTCGAGTTTTATTCCTTGTAGACTCCGTCTCGTTTCCTCCCAGACAGACTCTTGGGGTTGTGAGTCCTTTGCCTTTAGTCCTTCTTTGTTTGAGAGACACGGGCAGAATGGGTCCCTCTACTTTTCCACCATGTTGGCCCTCTAGTGTCCATTTTCTTGTAGTTCAAAATAGCTCTTTCTCTTTAAAATCTTTGGGAAATTATTTTTTAAGTTACTGTCTCAAAAGGCAACAACAGAACAATCTTGTTTGTATTTTTATTGTGAAAGTAATGTACTGTTACTGCAGAATGTTTTAAAATGTAGATAAACCAAGCAGAACAAGTAGTTCTGACTTCACCACCTAAAGAGAGAACTACTGTTTACATTTGTCCATTAAGTGTTTTTTCAGTACATGAACAAATTATAAAAAATAGTGTTTTGTGATACAATGATTTCCCTTAACAATATATGGGAAAGATCTTCCTGAACACCCCATATTCTTCTGTGACTTAATTTTTTAGATATTGAATAGTATTCTACCTTGTGAATTTGTAGTTATTTGTTAATCAGTACCTATTTGGGAATGTTTATAGTATTTCTAATTTTTTAGTTCCTAAAAACAGTGCTGAAATCAACATTATTTTTGCTCAGTGATTCTCAGCCAGAGGTAATTTTCCCCCAAGCGGACATCTCGCAACATGTGTAGATATTTTTGGTTGTCTTAATGGAGAGGAAAGGGGAGATGTCATTGTCATCTAGTGGGTAGAAAAATATATTTCACAAAATTGTTGAAACCCAAATGAGATCCCTGGATATGCTTATGAAATTAAGATGTTAATTTCCACTTATTAACCATAATACTTTTAACTTTATCTACCAAATAGTTAAAAGTTTTGGTTAAAAAGAGTTTACAATTTTATTTTGTATTCAAATATAATTCAAGTAAATACAGTATTCTATTAATTTCAGATGTACAGAGTAATGATTCAACAATTCTGTACATTTCTCAGTGCTCATCAAGTTAGGTGTACTCTTAATCCCCTTTTATCCATTTCATCCATGTCCACACCCACCTCCCCTCCAGCAACCACCAGTTCTCTGTTTAAAAGTCTGGTTTTTTATTTGTCTCTTTTTCATTTGTTCATTTGTTTCTTTTTTTTTAATGTTTATTTATTTTTGAGAGACACACAGAGGGAGAGGGAGAGAGCAAGCAGGGGAGGGGCAGAGAGTGAGGAACACACAGAATCTGAAGCAGGCTCCAGGCTCTGAGCTATCAGCACAGAACCCAACACGGGACTTCAACCCACGATCTGTGAGATCATGACCTGAGCCGAAGCGGACGCTTAACCGACAGCCACACAGGTGCCCCAATTTTAATCTCATTCTTGAAAACTGTTTTCCCTGGATACAATTTTAGGTTAGCAGTTCATTTCTTTTAACACATAGAAAATATCATTCCACTGTTTCTGTCTTCTGTGTTTTCTTTATAGAAGTCATTCTGACTGTTAGGTCTTTGATGATATTTTTTATATGTTGCTCTTAATATTTTACCTTTGTCTTTAGGGTTCTGCATTTCTACTGTAATGTGTCCATTGCTAGTATCCAATATTTGTCCTGTGAGGAATTCTTCATTCTTCATTCTTCATTCTTAAGTTTGTAGAATAATATCTTCATTCTGTTCTGGAATTTGTTCAGTCTTTAAATCTTTCACATACTGCCTCTGCTACATTCACTTCCTGTCTCTTCTTGATAATGTGATCAAATGTATGTTAAACCTTCACACACAACCTTGCATGCCCTTCAACCTCTCTTTCATATTTTATACCTAAATAGAAAAGTCTGTCCTGCAAATGTATCCTGTAACTGTATAATTTCTTCTCAATTATCCACAATTTACTAATTTTCTCTTGAGTCATGTTTGCTGATGAACTTATTTATGAAGTTCTTAAACTTGGTTATATTGTTGTTCTTTTTCAGTAGTTGTACTTGATTATTTTTAAAAATTTGCTAGCTATTTCTAAGTCTATATATATTTTCAAAATTAGAGATTTCTTAAAAATATAGTAAGCATCATCAAGCTTATATTTATGGCAAATTTAGCCTCCCAGTTTAACTAAATTACTGAACAAAATGTATGAAACAATGGTTGTCAGACATTGTTACAACAGGCAGTACAGCAAGTGATCTCTGAGAGAAGAGAAATAAATGAGGTAGCTCAAACTCATAGCCCGCCAAGAATTTCAAGGCCACAGTGCAGGGAGGGAAAACCCAAACAATGCCTCTGTTCTCTTCTGAGGAGACATTGTTAAAAATCAAGGGAGGTCAAGGTGGCTAGAATTTGCAGGGCAGATAAGCAAAGAGGAGATAACTGCTAAATAGAGAGAGGTCCAGAAGTCTATGCAGGTTCTCCTCCAGTTTTCATCTGAACCCTGGTGAGCACATGAGCATGAAGAGCTGCTCAAGGCTAAGGAAAGAACCATCAGGGCCTGGAATAGTTTATGTGCCCACCAAGAGTGGAAAATGTCATTATTCCCAGAGCATCAGGTAGAGTAGTCACAGTAACTTATTACCTTATTAGTGGAAAAAAAACCCAGATTAAATATTTGTCTGTTTCCATCTAGAAAAGCTTTAAAACAAACCTTAAGAGAATTAACGTCTTTTATAATAATTTAACTGTGCTCCAGAAAAAAACAAACCCCCAAAATATTTATAGGACTATTATATACTATATACATACATGCTATATATATACATACATACATAGGATCTGTGATCTACATATTATCTACAACTCCTGAGAAGATAAAATCATAGATTCTGTGTCCAGTAAAAAATTATTAGACATGCAAAATATCAGAAAAATATGATTCATAATGAGAAAAATCATCTAGCAGAAGCAGAAATGACCCTGCTGATGGAATTAGTAGACAAGTACACAATGGTTAGGATAACTATATCCCATATATTTTGGAAGGGAGAGCAAAGCATTAGTATGTTAAGGAGAGACATGGAATATATTTTTTAATTGTTTTAAGTTTTTATTTTAATTCCAGTTCATTAATATACAGTGTTATATTAGTTTCAGGTGTACAATATAATGATTCAGCACTTCCATACATCACCCAGTGCTCATCAGAAGTACACTCCGTAATGCCCATCACCTGTTTCACCCATCCCCTACCCATCTCCCTTCTGGTAACCATCAATTTGTTCTCTATAATTAAGAGTCTTTTTCTTGGTTTATCTGTCTGTCTCTTTCTCTTTTTTTCCCCTTTGCTTATTTGTTTTGCTTCTTAAATTCCACATATAGTTGAAATCATATGGTATTCGCCTTTCTCTGACTAACTTATACTCTCTAGCTCCATCTGTGTCATTGCAAAAGGCAAGATTTCGTTCCTTTTTATGGCCGAATAATATTCTATTGCATATATACCAAATCTTCGTTATCCATTCATTAATTGTTGAATTCTTGGGCTATTTCCATTATTTGGCTATTTTAAGTAATGCTGATTTAAACATAGGAGTGCATCTATCCCTTTGAATTAGTGCTTTTGTGTTCTTTGGATAAATACCCAGTAGTGTAATTACTGGATTATAGGGTAGTTCTATTTTTAACATTTGAGGAGCCCCTATACTGTTTTCTGCAGTGGAAAACACCAGGTCCAGTTTTTCCCACTATAACAGTGCATGAATGTTCCTTTTTTCTCCAGATTCTCACCAACACCTGTTGTTCTCTTGTTGATTTTAGCCATTCAGACAGGTGTGAGGTGATATCTGATTAAGGGTTAGTATCCAAGATATATATAGGACTTCTAAAACTTAACACCTAAAAAAACAAATCCAATTAAAAAATGGGCAGAAGACATGAACAGTTTCCCAAAGAAGACATACAGATAGCCAACAGACACATAAAAAAGATGTTCATCATCACCTACTAGCAGGGGATTGCAAATCAAAACTACAGTGGAATATATTTTTTTAAAGGTCAAAATCAAACATGTATAGATTGAAAAAATACTTTTTGAGATGAAAAATACATTAAATGGAATCAATAGTAGATTAGGCACTCAGTACAGAAGTAAAAGTTAGTGATCTTGAAGACCTAGCAATAGAAATTATCCAGAATTAAAAACACAGAGAAAAAAAGACTAAAAATAAATAGAGCATCAGTGAACTATGGATAACTTGAAATGGCCAAATATGTGTGTAATTGGATTCCCCAAAGGACAGGAAAGTGGGTGGGAGAAATATTTTAGAAACTAATGGCCAGAATTTTTTCCAAATTTAATTGAAAAAAGAAAAACTTACAAACCACAGATCCAAAAATCTCTATGAACCCCAGAGACAACAATTAATAAATACCAAGGGTCATGATAGTTACATTATTCAAAACTAGAAATGAAGATTAAAATCTTAAAGCAGCCACAGAAAAAAGTATAGATGAACAAAGATAATGATAGCTAGTGGTTCATAAAATAGTACAAGCCAGAATATAGTGTATCTATGTCCTTAAAATACTGCAGAAGAACAAACTTTAAAATTGTCAACCATCATGGGATTGCAGTGAGGGGAACAGGCTTACTCTTACCCTGAGTAAAATGGCCTCAGTTCAGTATAGAGAAAATGTCCATTATAAATCCAACCTATGGTGAGCACCAAATTTTGTGGGGTTTGTCCCCTTTTCCCTTTTTAGTCATTAAAAGGAAAGCTGAAGTTAGCCTATACCGATAAGTGGTACTGTACTAATAAGTGCCAAAAGGAAATTCAGTGCTGTGATTGTCTCTCTGGATTCCCTCGTTCACTCAGATTTTTTTTTCTTTTTCTGTTTCTTTTCTTTTTGGCTGGTATATCCCACTCCCTCTCACCCATTTTGTTCATCCTCTCACCCCTTTCCCCTCTGGCAGCCATCAGTTCTCTGCATTTAAAGATTTGTTTCTACTCTTTTATTTGTGTGTTTTTTCATTTGTTTTGTTTTTTTAGAAGCCGCATGCATATAAGTGAAATCAAGCAGTATTTTTTTTCTCTGACTTATTTCGCTTAGTATTATACCCTCTAGCTCTATCCATGTTGTCACAAATATCATTCTTTTTTGGCAGCACATGCATGCCTGCCACACCTTCTTTATCCATTCATCAGTCGATGTACACTTGGGCTGCTTCCGTAGCTTGGCTGTTATAAATAATGCTGCAGCAGGGATGCGCGAGTGGCTCAGTTGGTTAAGCATCTGACTCTTGATTTCAGCTTAGGTCATATCTCATGGTTTGTAGGTTCAAGCCCCATGTCAGGCTCCATGCTCCATGCTTCGGATTCTTTCTCCCTCTCTCTCTGCTGCTCTCCTGTGCTCATGCTCACCTGCTCACTTTCACTCTCAAAATAAATAAATAAACAAAGTTTTAAAATAATAAGTAATTCTGCAAAAAAACATAAGGGTGCATATATTTTTTGAATTAAATTTTTTGTATTTTTTTGGGTGAATACCCGGCAGTGGAATTCCTGGCTTGCATGGTATTTTTATTTTGAATTTTTTGAGGAACCTCCATAATGTTCTCCACAGTGGCTGTACTCTTTTACATTCCCACTAACAGTGCGCAAAGGTTCCCTTTCCTCCACATCCTCACCAACACTTCATATTTCTTGTCTTTTAGATACCAGCCATTGTCACAGCTGTGAGGTGATAGCTCATAGTGTTTTTATTTTATTTTATTTTTTATTTTTGAGAGACATAGAGACAGAGCATGAGCAAGGGAAGGGCAGAGAGAGAGGGAGATACAGGATCTGAAGCAGGCTCCAGGCTCTGAGCCGTCAGCACAGAGCCCGACGCGGAGCTCGAACTCACAGACCGTGAGATCATGACCTGAGCTGAAGTCGGCCACTTAACCGACTGAGCCACCCAGGCGCCCCATCATAGTGGTTTTGATTTATGTTTCCCTGATAATGAGTGAAGTTGAGGATTTTTCGATGTGTCTGTTGGCCATCTGTATGTCATCTTTAGAAAAATGTCTGGGCGGGTCCTTTGCCCATTTTTTAATGGGATTGTTTCGTTTTTTTTGGTGTTGAGTTGTATAAGTTCTTTACGTATTTTCCATGTTAATCCCTTATTAGATTTACAAATCTCTTCTCCCATTCACTGACTCACTTCTTTATTTTGTTGATTTCCTTCACTGTGAAAAAACTTCTTATTTTGGTGTAGTCTCAATATTTATTTTGATTTTGTTTCCCTTGCCTGAGGAGACATATCTAGAAAAATGTTGGTAAGGGAATGTCAAAAAGATCCTTTAGATTTTTGTTTAGTAATTTTTGTATCCTCTTAACAGCCCTTTGATATCTGTAGTTTGTTTTCAGTGGGAGGATGGTTTGAATAACCTAGCCTCTCCATGTCTCTGGAAAAGGAATTGATAATTTTCATGGTCATTCTCTATTTCAGTTTCCACCAATGGGCACCTGGGTAGCTTAGTTAAGCATCCACCTCTTGATTTTGGCTCAGATCATGATCTCACAGTTTGTGAGTTCGAGCCCTATGTCAGCCTCCGAGCTGACATCCTGGAGCCTGCTTGGAATTTTCTCTCTCTCTTTTTCTGCTCCCCCCAACCCACATGTGTACCTGCATACACTCTCAAAGTAAATAAGTAAACATTTTTAAAAATAAATTAAAACTTTATGAAGCTTAACTTATTTTAAGTTAAAAATAAGCTTTAATAGTATTTCTAATATTTTCTAGTGATTTTAGGATTATGTTGTTGAAAGTTGAGCCATATGAGGTTGTAATTTTGATGTAAAAATGATCAAAGATTGGCAATTGTATATGGTTAGATTTAATAATTGTCCCATTTCAGAGGCTGTTGATACAGCCCCAAGAGCATACAGTTGGGTGACAGAACTTAGATTCCACAATTTAGATATTCATGGAGCTTTTGAGACATTACTTTGCACCTCTGAACCTCTGGAATATTGTGAGATTTTAACCACATGACTTTCCTAAGATGATTACCAAATTCTGGCATGGCGGGAAGTCATTTGAGCCCAGTGGTTAAGAAGGTGGTCCAGGCATCAGTCAACTGTGGGATCATTCTCTGATTCTGTCATCTACTAGATGAGTCACCTTGGTAAAATACCTTAAACTTTCTCTGCTTCAGTTTCCTCATCTATGAAAACAGGATTAAAAATAATATCCACACCACAGTGTTGCAGTAAGGATTAAATGTCTATGTTTATAAAATGCGTAGGAAAGTGCCCGGCATGTAGTAAGTGAATAGGTATTCAGTTTTTATTATAGCAAGATATCATTAAAAATTAACAGCTTCCCTCCACCCTCTTCAAGTGGACACAACCAAGAAATGCAAGCAGAAGCAAAACTAATGCAAATGAGAATCATTATTCATCTAGAAGCCAATAACATCATAGAAAAGAACAGACATTTGCAATTCCAAGCATGATGGACAAAAGGTTCATGCTCCTGAAAAGGCACAAGAGTAGAAAGGTAAAAATGATTAGCTGCTGTCCGAAATGGCCACATGGAAGAGTGGAGACCACCTTAATCGTTTCCTCTTGCATTACATGGAGAATGGAGCAGCTGCTTGAGTTCCTTGCAGTTTTTCAGGAAAGCACTTCACTTTGCCAGTGTCGACATTTGGTGCATTGAATTGTTGAATTCCTCTATATTCTTTCTCCACATGGCTTCTGCTCCGAGGAAAATGTGGCATAAGGGGCTCACAGCTAGAGTTACTATCAAAAGCTAGGCAAGCAGAGAAATATTCATGCTCCTATAGGATGCTGCAATTATGGAATACAATAGCAACTTCAGGGCAAATGTTGAATCCTACAAGGATCAGTTTGAAATGTTTGCCCCAACTTGGTCTTATACCACAAATATTTTACAGTTTTGTAGCTTTTCTAACAGAGTCTCAAATTTTCTTGGTTCATGGCACCCTTAGTTTCTCAGTAATTTTTCATGGCTCCTTAGGCCAAAACAAATATTTAATAGTTGTTTTTTTTAAGTAGTTAAGTCCAAACAACTTAATAAATATTTACATGCTAACAACTTAGTAGCTGTTTGAAATAATATCTATATTTGTACTTTATAGTATGTATACATGTGAAAAATTAACTTCAAATTACCATACTTATTTACCAGTGGGATTTATGTACCTGTTGGTCACTGTACATCTCAAACCATAAAATCAGATTGGACACTGCCACTCTCATTTCCTATTTCACATTGATTTTTGAATACCATCTGCTTTTTATCACAACTACCAGAATGCCAACTGTGCAAAGACATGACATCATCAAAATAGATGTAACCCACCCAGCATCCCACAGGTGTCACTGACTTTACCTTGAAAACTTAAACTTTCCTAAGATGCTCCCATAAGTTTGCTCTGAAACCCCATGACACCTTGGCACACAGTTTGGGAACCACATCCCTATGCCATTTCCTGTATGTTTGAAATGATTTCAAATATGTGTTCATTAGGGACAGATTACTATATAAATCTAAATATCACTTTCTACCTTTCAGAGGCTTTTATTGAACAGGAGGCTGTGCGATGGTATTTGAATAAGTAAATGTAAGGAGTTACATCATCATAAAATATTTATTGAGACTTTATTGAATGTAAAGGATGATGAGGGAGGCAAACAGAATTATATGTTCAAGGAATTTATTGTATTTGACTAAGTAGTTTATACATACATATGTGATCTGATTATATCATTTCCTCAGTGAACGTTGTTACTGTCTCCCCTATATCTCTACCATGGAGTCCTTCACAATTTGGGTTCCCTTTCTTTTTCCAGCTCATCTTCTGTCTCTTTCTGATGCAACTTCTCTCCCCCTGCCTCTCAGCTGCCCACACTCAGGTATAGAAAGATGACAGACAGACAGACATGGAATTTCATAAAGGGATTTGACTTCCCATGATAGTTGGGGGACTAGATTAAACACTCTGTAAAGTAGATATTTCTGTGTGTGGAGCTTGAAGTCTGCAGACAAGTCAATCAGGAACACTGGGTGTTATATGTAAACCAATTTGAAAATAAACTATTATAAAATTAAAAAAAAAAAAAAGAAGAGAAGATATTCAGAAAGCAAGGCCAAAGTGGAATCTGTGAAACTGAGCCTGAACCAATGGGAACTTACTAGAATGTAGATTGATCTCTCACTCCCTCAGGCTTCCACCTTTGACAGTGGGAGTGTCTCGCAGGAGAAGTGGGTCCCCATCATCATGCAGCTAACTATTCATCTGGCCTGAGAGCCAGAGAAGTTGAAGGAGAACCTTGAGGAGCTCTGGTTCCAGCTGGTTGTCTACACCAACCCTGAAGGCTCACAGTTTACATGAGCTACAGCAGAGTCTCCTACTCTACCCCAATCATTAAAGCATGAAACAAAGCTAGCAGGTGCTTTAGTTCTGCCTTCTAAATCTCACATATGTCTCTTGTAATCCACACTAACCTGTACCTATGCAGAAAAGGAAATTCTGAGAAACATAGTTTTAACTTCACTAAGTTGATACAACACCATTACACCACAGCCTTTAAGATACTTGTCTCACTGTGGTCAGTTGTTGAAGTGTCTGCCTCTGCCCCTAGATTGTGTCCTCTTGGGGGGCCCGGACCACATCCTACTTCTAAAGTGTCTTTTGTGCTTCATGTAATACCTGACACATAATAGGGACTCACAGATTTTTGTTGAGTGATAAACGAATGAATGAATGAACGCATAAATGAATAGGAAAAGATGTCTGACACCATCAGACAGTACAATGTAGGTACTAAATATTTGGTCATATAACAAAATAATAAACAGGAAGAATCGCTTCTTTTCTTTTTTTTTTTTTAATGTTTATTTATTTTTGAGAGACATAGAGACACAGCGTGAACAGGGGAAGAGCAGAGAGAGAGTGAGACACAGAATCGGAAGCAGGCTCCAGGCTCTGAGCCATCAGCACAGAGCCCGATGCGGGGCCCAAACTCACAGACTGTGAGATCATGACCTGAGCTGAAGTCGGCCGCCCAACCGACTGAGCCACCCAGGCGCCCAGAATCGCTTCTTTTCAAAAGCAAATATTCAACATACCTTATATAGCCCGGTCCCTTGAGGGCGACATGAATATATTTAACCCTATCAAAATTGTATCACTTATGTCGAGCTTTCAAATTTAAAAATTGTGTTTCTAGAGGTCATCTCATTTGATTACTTATTATTAGTTTAGGTAGGACTGAATCACCACTTTTCTGCATATATGTGACAAAAGTATTCTTAAAACAAGCTTCAATTAAAGCAAAAATGTGGATTTACTAGTTAAATTCCAATTTTTATTCAGTTTTAAAAAATTTTTTGTACGTCATATTTCAGAATCCAGTAGCATAGAACTAACTGACGACAACTATCACCAACCTATCTCTGCATAAAATCACTACATGACCATACCATAATTTTCATTCTTCCAAGCCATCATCATCTTAAGTTTATGCCTGTCTATAAACACATGGTTAATAGCCTACAACAGGAAAGACCCCAGCTCAGTATAGAACTGCATCTTTCATAGAGAGGCTTTAAGATTAAGCATCCAAAGTAAACTTACCCTGATCCTTAGGGAAGCAAAAGCAATGCCTTGTCTTACTGTCATTTTGGGTAAGATACATATCACGCCCCCTCACTAACTGTCACCAGAGTACAAGTAACCTTTAGCTTTTGCTGTATGCTATTGACTCCTCACAAAATAAGAAAAATAAAAAACAACAAAACACTTGTTCCTTGACTTATGTTAATATCTTAAGGTATGTGAAAAATTTTAAAGATATGATAATCATATGAGAAAAATGTCATTTTACTATGAACAGACTAACTGTAACCTTGGTAACCTTAGAATCTTTTTTGTTTCTCTGAAAGCCTGTTGTGTTTTTAATTTGATGAATCAATCCTTCTAACCCCTGAACACTTGTCAGAATTCTTTGCAAGTAAACTTCTTTTCTACAAGTGTTGTCTTTGCGTCTTCAAATAACAAGAGGGAAGTAAAACTTAACGAATGACCACTATGTGATACATACCGATTATGAGGCAGGCTTTCTTATTCCTGTTTACAGATGAGAACGTTTAGGTCAGAAATATGAAATATCTCCTGAGGACTAAAGAGCTAGTGAATTTCAAAGCCAGGATTTTAATGTAGGATTTTAACCAGTTAAAAATGGCAAAGCTTTTACTCCATTAAGTCTTAATGCTTCCCAGTCTACCATTACCATACAGTGTTTTCAGAATTTAGGGTAAATTTTAGAGAGGCATAGCAATTCTTTTCCAGGTGTTTTGCATTATCCTCCCAGTCATTGTTCATTTATTCTTTGATTCACCAAATATTTATTGAGTGCCTAATATATATGAGTCATTTCTCACGGTGCTAGAGACGTGATGATGAACAAAACAGGCTCCCTCTTCTTATTGAGCTTCTATTCTGATGGGGAAGACAGATATAGACACAGAAATAAAAAATACAATATGATGTCAGGTAACTAAAGAAAAATGTCCCAGGATTAAGGGATGAAATGTGATGATGGTTAGGGGTCAAATTGGGCTTTATAAATAAGGGGTGAATGGAGGTGCCTATAAATATCAATATAGGCCTAATCTTAGGCTTCTTCAATTATAAAGAACTAAGATAAAAAGGATATTCCAAACAATATACTCATCAATGCTTATTTGCTTTAAAAGCAGTAATTAATTTGTGTTACTATGAAATAATCATCAAGAAAGGCAGAAAAAGAGCAAGACTTCAGTGTGGTAATAATAATAAAAAGTCTTTCAAGGCTTGTATTGGCCTGTCAGTATTTTGCCTCCAGTATCATCTTTGATCATATTTAAGTGTGGGAACTCTGGCCTTCCAAGTTCAGAGATCCTCACTCTCCATCTTCACAACTGTCTTTCTCATTGATTCTGTCCTAAAATATGATTCCCCTTAAAAAATTTAAAGACACTTTCTTTCTACTTCTGTTACAAATGACAGGCTTCTAAAAAATCAGACACATTTTTATTTTCCTTTTTTCTTTCTATAACATTCTAAATATTAACACAGAGAACCACACATGAATTAAACATTATTTTCATTATGACTGGGTTTAAAAGGGATCAGCAAGAAAAAGAAAAACACAACCTTGACACCGTAAAGGAAATGAGATTGAAGACCATTCTTATTTTAATGTTGTTTACCAAGATGTCAGTGTAGCAAAGTGATCAAAAGTCAAGTGAGTTCTAGAGTCAAAGCCCAGATCTTCTGGTGACCGGCTGTATGATTTGAGCAAATTACTAAACCTTTTGGATTTTGGGAATTCTTCTTATGTGAAAAGGCATCAAGATTGTACATATGATACCTCATATGTTCATTTTAAAGAATAAGATAAAGAGGTACTATTGGTACAGCACCAAGAACATACACACTGCAGATAGATATTAGTTAATATTATTTTCACCATTGATGAATAGTTAGGTTTAAAGACAAAAGATCTTTCCCATTTCATCTTGGTAAACTCCTTTGAATATTTAAAAATTCATCTTTAACATCACTTTTCCTGTGTTTCTTTGATTCCCCAGGAAGACTTAGGTGCCCTTTTCTTGTGCCCATAGCAATTTGTTCCTAATTATATGTTAGAATTGTGAAGGAAAAATAGATATGGAAGCAGGCCAAATGTCCATTGATCGATGAATGGATAAAGAAGATGTAGTGCATGTATACAATGGAGTATTATTCAGCCATAAAACATAATCCGTTCTTGCCATTTGCAGCAACACAGATGGAGCTAGAGAGTATAATCCTAGGTAAAGTAAGTCAGAGAAAGGCAAATACCGTATGATTTCATTTATACGTGAAATTTAAGAAAGAAAACAAATGAGCAAAGGAAAAAAAGAGAGAGACAAACCAAGAAACACACTCTTAACTACAGAGAATAAACTGATAGTTACCAGAGGGGAGAGGGGTAAGGGGATGGGTGAAATAGGTGATGGGGATTCAGGAGTGTAGTTGTGATGAGCACCCGGTGATTTATGGAAGTGTTGAATCACTCTATTGTACACCTGAAACTAATGTTACACTGTATGTTAACCAACTGGAATTTTTTAATGAAACAATTTTAACAATTAAAAATAGTTTTTGGAAGGGAAACAGCATTGTAAAGGGGTACAGCAGGCAACTCTCTCCAGTGGCTACTAAGACATTGTTCTTAAATGAAGTTTCCTAAGTGCAAAGACTAAGATAAAGATTAAGGTGCAACTGATTTATTTATGAAATGCTCCTAAGAGAAACTGGAAAGGATAAGAGGGAGACCAGAATGGACAAAGCCAAACGAAGTATGATTTCAGGTGAAGCCCTTCTCTTGATCTGATCCCACAGGGAGCTCTGGAGCATATTTTTTACTTCGAGTTTGTCACTACGTCAGGTAAAGAAGCTGGGCTTTCACACAACCCCATCCATCAATCCTTGGCCAAGGGGGTGGGATGCAGAGTAAATGTGCAGATTGTTCCACCTCTCTTCAGCCAGCGCTTGCAGGATGGCTCAGATGGAAGGCTTTAAAGACAAAGCACCCAGAAAATGGGCCATAGGGGTACACAAATCAAGCGTTAGGGGAGGAATGTGTATGTCACACCAACGGTGTCTGACCCCCAGTCCTCAATCAACTCCTACAGTTTTTCTGGTTATACCATCAGGTTCAGTAATTTCTTTGAGCTAAATGCCTATAAGAACAGTAGCTGCTATTCACAAATAAGCCATTCCTTTGAAAATAGACATGGTCACACAGCCCCAGGGTGTGGTTTGCTAATTATTGACATAAGATGACCGACATCCAGGACTTCCGCAGTGTCCTGGCCGCCAGAACTCCTACTGTTTTAGTGACTTTATTCCCTGCTCCCCTACCCTGCTGTATTGCTTCTGGTGCCTGGCTCAGTGCCAGGAGAGGTTGGCCTCAGAAGTCCCTTTCCATAGTAAACAGCATTCTAACTTATGGCAGTAACCAGAATGCCTTCTGGTCTCAGCCTGGAATGATGTTGCCACACCCTGCACGACCCTCTCATGGCTGACATCTCTGCTGCTGCTGCCAGGGCAGCTGCCACAGCCTAGAGCTCTTGCCAGAGAGTGCCACAGTCCTGAGGCAAGCACGTAGCCACTCGTCCTGCCCTGCTGCAGCACCTTTTCAACGTCTATGGCTGATTTTGTGGTAACCACTGTCTCTTCTGATCTATAGTAGCTTACGCTGGGTTGTAAATCTGGCTTCCTTCGACCCTAGTAACCATAGACACCTAGGTGGCCACTAGCCTCATCTTTTATTTCAAGACTTGCAGCCTAGTACTTCTGTCTAAGTCATAATATCCATTCCACTGTAGCGGTTCCACTCAGGAAAGAGAAATTGCCTTTGTCCTTTCTAATTAAAATTGTAAAAGCTCTGTCTTCTTTTCTGATGTTCCTGCCATTCTCCATGCAGTCGCATCATCAATATCTCCGCGTACCGAAATCTGTTACCCGAGCCTTCTGGTTCACAGTTGGAATTTGTCTTATAAGTAGAATATTTCCATTGTTAGGAAACATCCCAAAATTGAAAAAAATTGTGTTCAAAATTCATGAATTTCCTCTAAAATGTATCCATATTTTTTAAAGTTTCTGTGCATACTACACAGGATTCAGTGATCATTTTTCCATTATATGTCATTCTCTGTTATAAAATGTAGACCTTCACTGATAGTCCATAGGAAGGAAAGAACTGTTCCATGATGAAAACGTATCACGTTATTTTTAAAATGCTAAAAGAAAAGTCACTACTGTCTAGTCAGAAACAGGTTCCCATAGGTAGGTAAGTAGGCAGATAATTTATAGCATCGGTTATAATAATTTCTACTTTGTTGGTCATTTATTCTATAGTATTTATTGAGCCCTTACTGCTGGAGTGGACCCCGGGGAATAAAAGATGATAAAGAATTCAGAACTGCCATTAAGGCATCATAATTTAGTAGGGAGGATAGACATGAAAAAAAAAATAATTCTAATACATCGTTGAACTTACCGTAAACAAAACAAGGACAAAAAGCATAAACACCAAAGTTTTGTAATAACTAACTTTGTCTTCAATTTGCGTCATGTTCTGTTGAGTTAAGTAACCTAATGACTGATCTTGACTCAGCTCAGCCCACCCAGGCTGAGTCACTTTCTTTCTGCTTGTGGCTACCTTAGAATTCATCACGTAGTCCTGTAGTCCTTTACTGGTCTGTCTCCTGGACTCAAGTCTGAGCTTTTTGAATGTAGGATTTTGTCTAATAGTCTTTATATCCAAAGTGTCCACTTTAATTTTGGCACATAGTTGCTCCCCAGTAAATGTTTGGTAATTGAATGAATAAACTGAACAAAGGACAGAGAAGGAAGAATTTCTTTGAAATATTTATGTATGCATTTCTATTTAAACTACTAAGGATCACATACCATCAAGGTAAAATTCTGAAACTCCAAGCAAAGTTGAGAGAATCACCTAAGGTCACAAGCTCCAGCTTTGTTTTCTTATCCGAAGCTCTGGATTTTACACATTTGGCCAACCTGTCTCCCATCCTCCATGCTAAATTAGAGCTCCTTAGGGTCAGAAAATTGCTGTACCTTCCAGAGCATCTTATAAGATGTACCAGAAAAAACTGAATGTTTCTTGTATTGAGAACATGGGCTTTTTAATGCTGGTTGGATCCAGTTCTGGTAATGTTTGGTTTTTAAAAAATCATCTAGAAGGTTATTATTTGCTGTCCCTGCAGTGCTGTTATGTGATTGCTGCCTCAGCTCTTTGCAAGCAATTACGGCAAGTTTTAAAATCAAGTACCAGTGCAGGGGTATAGTCCTCCTAGTTCTCTATAGCAATTTGAGTTCATGCCTTAGTATTGTTGAATCCATTGTTATGTGATTCTTCTGGGCTTTCTAATTCTAAATCTTAATTTAGAAATAAGAGTGTTCTGTTGAGGGTTATGTATTCAAATTATTTTTTCTCTTTTTTGAAATACAGTCTAAAAATTCTGGCTGCACGTTAGAGTTAACTCTAATAACCTAAGTATTCCCATCACAGAGGTTAGCTATACAGATAATCATCCTATCCCACTAAGTTCCATAAACTATATTTGCCCCTAATGCCTCTTCACAATGTTCTAGGAAAGTGTTGGTTCAGAAGGCAGATGCTTTTTTAAAGTTTTGCCTGATGACTCTACAAGAGTCACTTAGGTTGAGAACAACCAGATAAACCCTTTTTCCTTCTCCTCCAAAATAATCAGAATGTGGATTCCCAAAGTGTCAAGGTTCAGTACTCCCGACTGGAGACATACCTACCTCGAGTTCATTGTTCAGAAGCCACTCCTGGTCTACTCATCTGGTATGATAGCAAATGGAGTAGAAATTCAGCTCACTTGTCCTCTCCTCGTTCTGCTTTCGCTTCTTCCTTAAAACTTTAAAATTTTTCTTTATTATTTTTGATTACTGAAGTATACTTGACATTCAGTACATTCGTTTCAGGCATACGACACAGTGATCCAACACGTCTGTACATTACTCAGTGCTTACCACCTCCTTTCACTTCTGATTCCTTCATCCCTTTTCTCTTCCTCTGTCATCTTGAGCACCTTCATTTGACCCTGCCAGTCTTTTTGTTACCAGGCTCTTGGTTTCTGGGAAAAAGCCTGTCTGCCTTCATCAATTCTTCTTTGCAGAAGAACTTCAAAATGTTCAAAAGAAACAGTAGTCTAACTTACCTAAGAAGTTAAATTTGATCATCCCCCTGGTGAAAGTGACCTGCTATGAGTATATTCCAAGATGCTAGGGTATCTCCCATAAAAGAGAGTTCAAAGTTAGTAGTGGTAGTAATAATAGTAATAGTAGTAATGATAATAATAATAATAATAATAATAATAATAATAATAATAACAATAATAGACCCAAAAGTTGTACTGAGACTAAGAGTTATTTTGGAGCAGTTACTGTTCCCACAGGGGTTTGAAATACAATTAATACCTCTCTTCTAAGTATCTGCTAAGCACATATTGAAGTATGTATCTCATAAACTGTAAAATGGCCTGTTGCTTTTTGCTGAAAGAAATATAATCATACAAATGGAGAAGAATTACTCAGTGATAATATACTCTGTTGGATTTTTGAGTAGAAACATAACATGTAACATGTTTTACTAAAAGGGACCTAAGAGATAATTTAGTCATGTCTTCATTTTGTCCAGAAGGAAATGGTCTTCTGCGAGATGGTAGTATCTTTTCCTGGTGACACAGCTGAGCTGGGAGAAGTGCAGCTGGGTCTCAGGACTCTTGGTTCCTACTGTGTTCTTCTCCCTGTAAGAGTCAAGTCAGTGAATTTGCGGGCTATTTCCTAAATTAGGGGTTCTTACACTGGGGTCTTTGAAAGAGATTCCTAGATCTTCTTGTAATTTCAGGTAAATTTTAGTGCGCATGTTCCTTTTGGGGGAAGCCTAGCTTTCAAAAGATTCCGAATAGCCCATACACCCTCCATCCCAAAAACGAGGTATAAAAACTTTTAAACTAAATAAATAATTGTTTTCTCTTAATAGATCAAAGATAAATAATAAATAATTATAAATCAAAGATAAATGTTTCAATGCTGTGTCCTCCTTATTTCTTGCACCTCTTCATATGGGAAATTAGTCTAGTTTCATTTCTAGTGCACCCATCCATGGTCTAGAAGGCAAAGTGACATGGAGTGAAAAAAAAATGATTGCATAATACCTTGAGCCTACTTAATCAATCTGTTAAGACATCTTCTTTTACATACTCTTCCTATATATGTGGTGTCCATTTCCTTACCACTTATCCCACTGACTTCCCCCGCCACCCCCTACAACTCCTTCCTGAACTGTCAGAAGTCTAACTTATAAGTATACCATGTCATAGTAAGGCAGTTCTCTTAGAAAACTAAAGAACTCTTGGAAAAAAAATAGTAAAGGATTTTTTTTTGTTTGCTATTTTTATTTCTCTGTCTAAATTCCTTTATTATATATTGTTCATTCTTGCAGCATGGTTGCCTTTTTTTCACCACAATTTTCTTTTCTCAGCTAATATAACACTGTTCTATCTTCAGCTGGCTCTGACTTCTCTTTCTTCTCCTACCTGTTAATTCCAGATATCCCAAAATCTTTAATTCTCGACCTTCTTTGAATACATAATATGTTATATACATTCTCTCAGGGGTTCATCCATTCTGAAAATTTAAATGTGTTCTCTCCACCAAGGAGTCCCAAATCTGCCTTTCCAGCCCCTTTCCTAATATCTTATATTTCCAACCAGTCACATTTAAGCCCAGCTTATTAGATACTCTTCCATTAAATACGGACCATCTCCATATACCATCAAAGGAATTGAATCTCGTTCATGAAATGAATCTTCCGTCTGTGTTCTGCGTGTCTGACAGCAGAAACTTTTCCAGTCTCCAAATTTAAACATTCAAACTGTTTTCTGACATCCCATTCTTTTTCATTGACAGCACCCAAGAACTATTTGGTTTTTTTCCCACTGTATATCATTTATTTCCATTCATTTCTTTAATAAACAAATGATTTTTAGAGGGCACCTGGGTGGCTCAGTCGGATGCATGTCCAACTCTTGATTTCAGCTCAAGTCATGATCTCACAGTCATGAGATTGAGCCCTGCTTCAGTGTCTGCACTGGGTGTGGAGCCTGCTTGTGATTCTCTCTCTCTCCCTATCCCCCTCTCAAAAAACAAAATAAACAAATGATTTTTGAGAATCAGCTAGGTGCCAGATGATTTTCTGGGTGCTATGGGAGGAACCAGGATGAATGAGACTCTTTTAGCCCTCTAAGAAGTTGCTTTCTAACAAGGAGTATGAAGAATATTTACAAAAAGCCACAATGCAAGGCCTTAATAACATTGGCAGTGGCTACCCCTCACTTCAGTATGCCTCATTTAAGCCTTGCTGTCGTTGACACTTGTCCAAATCCATACCCATCTATATGGTTTATTTCAGATTTTTGCATTCTACATACCTTACTTTATTTTTATTTTCTTTTTCACTCATGGTCCTTTCAACCACATGATTTATTTGATTTTTTTTCTCTCCTTTGGGCCTATGGTATAGAAGGATATGACTCCGTAATCCTCCTGTTATCCAATGGAGTTTTTTGTGATCCCTTCCCTTTGGCAATTAGCATCAACCAGAGGAGAGCCTGGACATGCACTTTCCTACTGGAAAAGCTGATTTTAATTAACTGGAGCTCCTTTTCTCGAACCCTCTTTGCCTTTGAAAAGCTGAGATCCTTTACTGCCTCAGCTTGGGCTGTGCTTCTCTCCCTGGGGGAGATCTGTCTTTTCTACTTGGGCTGAGTTTGACCTTCTAGGCTCTATAAGATAACCTAAGTCACTTCTTAGTATCCTTCTCTTCCCATCTGAAACACTTTGGTATGCTACAGGCTGTGATAAAGTAATCCATACACCCAAATTAACAAAAGGGACATGACTGTGCAGTGAACAAAAAGCTGGGCCCAGTGTTTGGTAGCCCAGTGCAAGGAGGGAAAACTGCTGAAACCCTAGCACCCATGCCCGTTGATTTCTTGCTCTCTCAACATCCATAGTCTACTTCAGGTATTGTCATTGAGTGCTCGGCTTGCCTGAAATTCCTGTACTACTATTACGAATGTTTTATACAGCATCCCGTCCTATGTGTTAACTGCTGTGTCACGCACTTGAATGGAGAGAGGACAACAAATCACTCATGCCTAGTTTTTGAGCTTTTGCCAATTCCAGTTCTCATGCAAAAGGCTGCCAAACCAAAAACCTATTCTTAAAACCAGGCATATTTGTTTATATTTCTTCTGCCATTAATTAATCCATGAAAGCATCATTTTCACAGTTTTTTTTAAACAAGAAATCCATTTTATTCAGTTCCTCTAATATCTTGTGAGAAAACAGTCATTGAAACATGATTCTGTTATTTTAGTTCTCTGTAAGAACTTACAGATCATTTAAAAATATACAACAAGGGGCTCCTGGGTGGCTCAGTCATTGAAGCATCTAACTTCAGCTCAGGTCATGATCTCATGGTTCGCGGGTTCTTGCCCTATGTTGGCTTCTGTGCTGACAGCTCAGAGCCTAGGGCCTGCTTCTGATTCTGTCTCCCCCTCTCTCTGCCCCTCCCCCACTTGTGCACGTGCTCTTGTGTGTTCTCTCTCTCTAAAAAATAAACGTTAAAAATTTTTTTAAATATACAACAAAAGAGAAGTAATAGCCACATTCTTGGTTGGATCTTGTTTTTAACCTGAAAGGTTATCAAATTGATTAATGAAATAAAGGTGGTAAATATAATTATCTACCTTTGAAAGCACTCCTGGTCTGTGTGTTACTGCTGATTTGTGATTTTAAATTTTATATTCTGGGAAATCTTGCCTTTCAGTTCTATGTTTGGAAAACAACTTTAACATTCCTTCAAATATTCCTGTAACTGACTATTGTAGGGGCTTGGTGTGGAGTTTAGGTCACTGAGAAGAATTATAAGGGTATAGTGACATCTACAGGTAGCATGTATATTGTTAAATAGGATGTGGTTATGATCTGCTGAGGAATGGACTGTTCTAACAAGCCTCTCTGCCTTACATACATTCAAATATACCTTGTGTGTGATAATCAACATCAAAGATTAGACCAGTCACACTGGAAGGGATGATTTAAGAGATCTTGCTAAAATTAAAATTCCTGTAATAAAGGGGCTTTGCTTTTACCTTGTTTCTTATACATAGATTATCTTCATTTTTGAAACGAGAATAGCAGTTTGATTGGCAGTTCATTTGGAAAAGCTATGTAAGGCATACATATATACCTGATAAGAGCAGTCACTGCAAATTCATGGCAATCACAGAGAAAGAATATGCCAATTAAAAACTCACACAAATTCATTTTTGGCTCTTAATGACAAAGAGCCAAAATACAACCATTCTATTCCAGTAGTAACCAGTGGTAACAATGTAGGTTAACAGTATTTCAGGAGGTATTCCTACATTTTCTTAATGACAGGACTGGAAAGAACAATAACAGTGTGTGTTGGGGGTTGGGGTTGAATAATTAAACTATAATCAAATCAGGTCATGAGCATCAATTATTTTTCTGTCTGAGGAAAAACAACAAATCAAGGGAAGGAAAATAAATTTTAAGCTCCTTGCAGGGTGAGAATGTTATAACTTTTGTATTTCTCTTGGTGGCTAGATATACATAGTGAATCACTGACCAATTAGGAAAAAAATTAAAAAGATATAAATTTGCTTTACAGAACTCTTTAATACCTTGTAATTTAGTAGAAAATAATGAGAAGTTTCAGCATAATTGGGATTTAGCAGTCAAGGTGCTAAGACATATTTATCAGTATCCATTTTGTGCAAAGCGTTACACAGACCTGCTTAAAAGTGGAAAAATCCAGCTGCTTAATTAATTCTTACTACTCCTTCCTATCTTCTTTTCCTTATATCTTTCTACTTTCTGTATTAATATCAAAGAGGGATACCCTAAGAAGGTATCTTTTCCCAAAAAATTTCAAGTGGTTTTCCATTTCTGTGTTGTTGTTTTGTAATCTAGAATATATTTCCTTTGTCTGATATATAAATCCTACCCAGCCCAAGTGTCCCGTCCTCTAAGTCTTTCCTGGGTGAGTCAAAATAGAGTTTGTCTTCTTTTTTGAATTCTTAGAATACTCTCTTATGTCACCTGTCATCTTTTACCTTCTCGACATTAAAAATATTTAGGGGTGCCTGGGTGGCTCAGTCGGTTGGGCATCCAACTTCAGCTCAGGTCATGATCTCACAGTTCGTGGGTTCAAGCCTTTCATCGGCCTCTGTTGCTGACAGCTCAGAGCCTGGAGAATGCTTTAGATTCTGTGTCTCCCTCTCTCTGCCCCTCCCCTCTTCATGCTCTGTCTCTATGTATGTCTGTCTCTCCCTCTCTCTCTCTCTCCCCCTCTCAGAAATAAATAAACATTAAAAAAATATTTATGTAGCTATGTTAGCTCTCCTGGAATATCTGAAGGCAGAGACAATTCTGGACAATTTTATTTATGTGTCCTGTATACTTTGAGTGCTCAGTAAATGTTGAATGAATGATGTCAAAGATTCATCACATGAAAGTTGAATAACAATTCAAGAATTAGAGAAGAAGATAATATTTACAAACATGAGTTCTGAAGGTCATTAGTTTGTCCTTGTTTTAAGGAGTCCCATTTTATTCCTAAAGACCTCTTTTGACATAAGTTAAAATAGTAAACACAGTTTTGAATTTCACCTATGTGCTTATCTGAGAAGGAGGAATAGGGTAAAACAGGGATGACTTCAGAGAGAGGGAAGCAGTAGAACAGTCTGAATTCCCTCCTTTTGGCATGGGAAAAATGTATGAATTTCTAGTGATCACTGTCGAGATTACCTGGCTAGAGCAGTTTTGCTAATAGCCCAATCAAGGAGGCTGGTTCTTAGGTGAGACATCTCATCAGCAAGGGGCCAGAAGATGTTCTGCTACATGGGGGCCTGTCCTGTCCAGGGAACAGGCTCCTTGGAGACCCATGAAGAATTACATGTGTGTCCAATGAAAAGATCAATAATTTGGGCACTGCCACACAGATTGCATCTTAAGCCTCTTAATATTAAAGAACTAAGAATAGCCTCAGAGAGGTTAAGTTTCAAAGAGACAGGAAAGTGATGTCTCAGAGCCAGACCCTGCCTGCACCATTCAGCTCAAATCCAGCAGTCAAGACTGCTGCACAAACCTGACCTGAGGTTAAGGAGAAAAAACGATGAAATTTAAAGCAAGTTTGAAATTGATGCTTTAATTTGAATGAAATTTTAATAACCAAAAGTAGCCACAGCGCTACGGAGTCTTCAGAAGGTCATATTGCTATACTAGAAAGGGAAATACAACAGTGCATGAGAGAAGACAGTAATTGGAAACACTGTAGCCCCTTTATCTTTAGATACCAGCAAACTCAGACTTCTCCATAAACCAAATTACATTACTCAACAAAGGATTGGCGATGTCCCCTAGGGCTGCCATAACAAAATACCAAAGGCTGGGTGGTTTATAGACCAGAAATTGATTTTCTCAGAGTTTTAGAGGCTAGAAAGTCCAAGATCAAGGTTCTAGTAGGGTGTAGTTTCTCTTGAGAGATCTCAGGATTTCCTGAGTCCACATGTAGTGAAAAGAAAAAGGGAGAGGGCAGAGGGGAGGGAAAAAAAAACAGATCTTTGATATTTCTTCCTCTTTTATAAGGGCACCAATTCTGTCAGATGAGAGCTCCACCCTTATGACCTCATTTGACCTTAATTACCTTCTTCGATGATTTATCTCCAATATAGTCACATGGGGGTTAGGATTTCAACATATGAGTGTTAGAGAGGGACAGTTCAGCTCAAAGTTAGGACCTGTTGACATGTGGCACAACTGTTTCAAGATATGATAGGATGGAGGAAAGCAGGCCAGAAAATGACTTTCTGTTCTGTGCCAAGGTCAGAACATTGCAATTTCAAATGGAAGCAAGAACTTTGAGACCTTCATTACATCTTGATTATGAGCAGAAGCCCACAGCTAGAACCAGAATAGCAGGAAACTTTACATTGAAATTGATGAATTACTGCAGGCTCAGTGTCAACTGGCTTGAGAGTTCAAAACTCCAAGAGGGCCCATTGTTAGGAGAACCCCCCATCTTTTTATGAGTTTTACCTTCAGGAGCCCTACCCAGTTCTCAGTCAGTATAAATACCAGAGAAAAATCCCTGTATACCTTAGGGAGAGGCAAGGTTTGGGAAAGTAACACTTTTAAAATACCCACAGAGCCCTCTGTTCTCTTTAACAAGGACTTTACCCAAGGGAAATTACTCTACAAGAGCATTATCAACTAGTTTTACCAAAGCCTAAGTGACATGGGAGAAGACGTACTCAACGCAGCTCTCTCTTGCCTTCCATATGGTGGAAGGGAAATACCCACTTAGGCTCACTAAAAGTCTAAGAACTCGGGGTGCCAAGGTGGCTCAGTCGGTTAAGCGTCTGACTTCATCTCAGGTCACAATCTCCTGGTTCATGGGTTTGAGCCCCATATCACGCTCTATGCTGTCCACGCAGGGCCCGCTTTGGATCCTGTTTCCCTCTCTCTGTGCCCCTCCCCCACTGACACTCTCTCAAAAATAAACAAACATAAAAAAAAAAGACTAAGACCTAACCATAAACTATAGAATGCTTCCCCTCCCCCACACTTACCACCACATCAGTAGGGCTCATGTATAATAAAAGGAGATTACAGTTAAAAGAACCTGATGCTCTCAGACCCTATTTCAGAAGTTACCAGGAAAACTTAAAGGCAATAGGAGGAGAAAAAACAAGGACATGACAGCCTCTGACAGCACAATTATAGCAAGCAGTAAACATAGTCTAACTCCCAGGCAGATAAACCTAAAACTCTCACTACTCAGTTTCTTTTATCTGGTATATCATGTTTGGCTTTCAGTACAAAGACTGTAAGGCATTCTAAAAGGAAAAGAAGCACAATCTGAATGGACTTTAAAGCAAGCATCAGACCTAGACTCACACAGAGCAGAGATTGTGGAATTATCAGACTGGGAATTTAAAATAACTATGATTAATATACTGAGGTCTCTCCTGGAAAAAGTGGACAATATGCAAGAAAACATAGATAATATAAGCAGAGGGACGTAAACTCTAAGAAAGAATCAAAAGAAAATTCTAGAAATCAAAAACACTAACAGAAATGAAAAATGTCCTCCATGGATTTATTTGTAGACTGTACTCAGCCAAGGAAAGAAGCAATGAGCTTGAAGCTATATCAAGAGAAACTTCCAAAATTGAAATACAAAGAGAAAAAAAAGGATGAAAGATAATGAACTGAAAACTCAGAAACTGGAGGACAATTATAAAAGATGTAACATATATGTATTATCACTGTCAGAAGCAGAGGAAGGAGAGGGACAGAAGTATGTAAAGCTTTAATGGCTGACAATTTTCCAAAATTAAACACAGACATGAAACCATAGGTCCAGAAAGCTCATAGCAGAAGCAGGGTAGATATTTAAAAAAATCAACATCTAGGCATATCCAAACTGCAGAAAATTCAAAACCAAAGAGAAAATCCTGAGCCAGTGGAAAAAACGTCTTCCCTATAGAGGAACAAGGACAAGAATTAAATTGCACTTCTCTTCAGAAATCATGTAAGCAAAAAGAGAATGAAGTGAAATATTTAAAGTGTTGAAAAATCCAATCACTATCCTAGAATTCTATATCTAGCAAAACTCCTTCAAAAGTAAAGGAGAAAAAAAGACTTTATCAGACAAACAAAGTTGAGGAACTGTTCAGCAGTTGACCTACTTGTAAGAAATGTTAAAAATTCTTCAGAGGGGGCGCCTGGGTGGCTCAGTTGGTTAAGCCTCTGACTTCGGCTCAGGTCGTGATCTCACATCCATGAGTTCATGAGTTCGAGCCCCACGTCGGACTCTGTGCTGACTCCTTGGATCCTGCTTCAGATTCTGTGTCTCCCTCTCTCTCTGCCCCTCCCCCACTCATTCTCTCTCTCTCTCTCTCTCTCTCTCTCTCTCTCTCTCTCTCAAAAATAAACACTAAAAAAAATAAAAGTTCTTCAGAGAGGAGGTAAATGATAGAGGTCACAAATGTGAATCTACACAAAGAAAGAAAGTGTTAGAGAAGGAATAAATAAAAGTAAAATAAAGCCTGTTATTTTTCTCATTCTTAATTTATCTAACAGATAATTTATTCAAAGTAATAATAGCAACAGTGTTTCCAATGAGTATAGTTTATAAGTGAAATGAATGATAGCTTTGTAATAAGGGTTAGAAGAAGGAGTTGGGAATACTCTGGTCTAAGTTACACATATACTACCTGTGAAACTATATAATATTATTTGAATGTGGACTTGGATTCGTTGTAAATATATATTTCAAACATGAGGACAGTTGTTAAAAAGGTTTTGTTTTTTAGGCATAATTGATATGCCCAGATAGCAGAAAAAATGGAATCGTGTAAAATGCTCAGTCAAAACCAGAGAAGTCTGAAAAAGAATGGAAGACAAAAACAGACACCAAGAAAAACAGGGCAATGAGTACAGAACAGTTACAAATACAATAGATATTAATCCAAATATATCAGTAATCACTTTCAATGTGAATGGTCTAAATAGACTAATTGAAAGAGACTTTAAGAGTGAATAAAAACAAGGCCAAACTAGGTGTTGACTGCAAGAAACCCACATTAAACATTAAGACAGATGAATTTAATGTAAAGGGATGGAAAGAGATATACCTGGCAGGCACTCATCAAAAGAAGGGTGGAGTAGCTATAGTAATTTTAGGCAAAGCAGCCTCATAGCAAGGAAGATAATCACTGATAAAGAGGTGCATTACATAATGATAAAAGGGTTGATTTTCTCATAAAACATGACAGTCTTTAATGCGTGCTTAATAACAGCATCAAAATACATGAGACAGAAACTGATAAAATGCAAGGAAAAATAGATAAATCCACTACTATAATTGGAGACTTCAACACCTGTCAGTAGTTGACAGATCCAACAGGCAAAAAATCAGTAAGGACTTCGTTGAACTGAATAGCACCATCAAACAACTGGATCTAATTGACATTTATAGAACACTTGGTCCAACAGTGGTAAAATATACATTCTTTTCAAGCTCACATGAAACATTCACCAAAGTAGATCACATTCTGGGCCATAAAACACACTTTAACAAGCATGAAAGAATAGACACCAGAAAAGTATGCTCTCAGACCACAATGGAATTAAAATAGAAATCAGTAATAGATAGTTGAGAAATCATAAGATATTTAGAGATTAAACAATACAATTCTGAATAACACATAAATCAACTCAAGAAAAACGAAAAATATTTTTAACTAAATGAATGGAAATAAAATCTGTCAAAATTAATGGGATGTGGCAAACCCACTGTTAGAGGGAAATTTGGAGCAGTGAATGCATATATTAGAAAAGAAGACTGACCTAAAATCAATAATGTATCTTCCACCTAAGGAAAACTAGAAAAAGGAGGGCAAATTAAATTCAAGTTAAGCAGGAAAAAAATAAAAAATTAAGAGCAAAATTGTGACCCAGTCAGTGAAGTGTCTGACTTCGCCTCCGGATCATGATCTTATAGCTTGTGAGTTCGAGCCCCGCATCAGGCTCTGTGCTGACAGCTCAGAGCCTGGAGCCTGCTTTGGATTCTGTGTCTCTTTCTCTTTCCACCCCTCCCCTGCTCGCACTCTGTCTCTCTCTCTTCAAAAACAAACTAACATTAAAAAAATTTTGTTTAAGAAAAAAAAGGAAATCATTAGCAAAAAGTCAATGAAAACAAAACCTGGCACTTTGAAAATATCACAGCATCTAGTCAGGCTGACCAAGAAAAAAAGAGATAAGACAGAAATTAATAATTTCAGATGTCAAAGAGAGGCTATCACTACTGATGCCATAGGTAAAGGATAATAAAATGATATTTTGAATAACTTCATATCCACTAAGTTGAGAACTTAGATGAAATGGACCAATTCTTTGAAAGACACATCTTCTAAAACCCACACAGGGAGAAATAACCTGAATAGGCCTCTAACTGTTAAGGAAACTAAAACCAGTAATTCATAACCTTCTAAAGCAGAAAGCACCAGGCCCAAATGGTTTCATTAGTGAATTTTACTAAGAATCTAAGGAACAAATTACACCAATTCTCTACAATCTGTTCCAAAAAAGTAGAAGTCAAATAGATACCTCCTAGCTCCTTCCATGAGGCCAGCTTTACTCTAATACCAAAGCAGACAAAGATATTTCAAGAAAGGAAAACTACTAACCAATATGTCTCAGGATGATAGATTTGAAAATTCTCGGCAAAATATTTGCAAATCAAATCCAACAATGTATACAAAGGATTATATACCACAACCAAATGTGATTTATTTCAGGGATGCAAGGTGTAGTTCAAACTATGACAATCAATTAACATAACCCATTATATCAACAGGCTAAAGAAGAAAATAATAATATCATTTCAATAGATACAGAAAAGGCGTTTGTCAAGATCCTGCACTCATTTATAATAAACTCTCAGTAAATTAGGTATAGAGGGGAAATTTCTTCAACTCGATAAAGAATATCTAAAAAAATACAACAAGCTTCCTTTTTAGTGGTGAGAAACTAGATGCTTTTGCCCTAAGTTGGGGAATAAGGCAAGAATGTCCCCTATCACCATTCCCTATCAAAATTGTACTGAAACACCGATCTAATGCAACAAAAACAAGAAAAGAAAAAGAAAGTGTATGCGAATTGGGAAGAAAGGAGTAAAACTGTCTTCATTCATCTGATAAAGGGCTGTTATCCAAAATATGCAAGCAACGCTTAAACCTTAGCAACAACAAAATGACCAACCTAATTAAGAAGCTGGCAAAAGGTCTGAGCAGTTATATCATCAAAGAAAATACAGATGGCACATAAACATAGGAAAAGATGATCCACATCGTATGTCATTAGGGAATTACAGATGAAAACACAGCTCTTAGATTGGCCTAAATCTGAAACTCAGCACCGAATGCTGGTGAGGATGTGGAGCAGGAGAAGCGCTCATTCACTGCTGGTGCTGATGGGAAATTGTCTGACCACTTTGGAAGACAAGTTAAAGTTTCCTACAAAACTAAACATAGTCTTACCATATGATGTAGCATTTGTGCTCCTTGGTATTTGAAAATTTGGAAACTTACGTCCACACAAAAACCTGCACAGGGATGTTTATAGCAGATTTATTTATAATTGTCAAAATTTAGAAGCAACCAAGATGTCTTTCAATAGGTGAATGGATAAACAAATTGTGATACAGTCAAACAGTGGAATATTATTCAACAATAGCAAGACATGGAGTACCAAGCCATGAAAAGACACAAAGGAGTTTTAAATGCATAGTGCTGCATGAAAGAATTGAGTCTTAAAAAAGGCTATATTGTCTCTCATTCCAACTATCTGCCATTGTGGAAGAGGCAAAACTATGGAAACAGTTAAAAAAAATCAGTGGTTGCCAGGGGTTGAGGGAAAGAGGAAGGATGAATCGGTGGAGCATATGGGATTTTTTAGAACAGTGAAAGTCTGCTTTCTGATACTGTAATTGTGACTATATGACATTATCCACTTGGCAAACCCCATGAAACTGTACAACACAGAACTGTTCCTTAATGGAAACTATGAACTTTACTTAATAAGAATGTATCAATATCAGTTCATCCATTGTAATAAACGTAGCTCAGCGATGCAAGATGTTAATAATAAGTTAAATCATTGGGGGGGGGATATACGGGAAGTCTGAGTACTTTCCATTCAATTTTTATGTAAACCTAAAAGTATTCTCTAAGACATGAAGTCTATTAAAGTAAATACATACATACATATATACATACATACATACAGAATATTTTCCACAGAGAGGGGGGAGTGCCCATCTAAAGCAGCCACTGGAGCTGCAAACCAGGATCAAAGATTGGGTAGCTGACTCATACCCTTCACAGTAACCAGCCAAGAGGATCTTTCTTGATTTGTGGCGTGTTCCAGAATATGCCGGGGTGTTTACTATCTTTCCACCTTTGTTGTCCTCTTCTCTCAGAAAGGCCTTCTTACAGTGTTTTCCAAGAGTAAGCATCATCTCCTCACTGAAACTTTCTGCATGCTCCCATTTGTTCTTCTACTTGATTGCAGTAAAGCATTTATCATGTTGTATTGTTATTATTTATATCTCTACTTGCCTAGTAGCCTATGAACTTCTTGGGAACAGGACTTGGATGTTTTTAAAATATATGCGTGTACTTTAACATAATGTTAACTTAATAAATGTTAGGATGAAAGTCTGAATGAACAAGAACAGCAAAACAACATGAAAACCTAACTATATGGGCTCCATGTCATGGATCAAAAAGGAACCTTTTGAAACATGATATTCTAAATATTTACTAGTGTGGTAGAACTTTACTGTAACTTACTATTGTCATCTGTAAAATGGATATTCGCAGAATTGGATAGTTCATTGAAAAGATTAGTATAGTTAACATATGTAAATTGCCTATATATTCAAAGCATTTAATGAATGAGTTTTTCTAATAAAAATATGCTGTGGAGTCATTACATTATGTACACACTAAATAGCTTACTAGCTAGACTGCCACCAACTTGAGGGGCAGGAACCATGCTCTTGATACCACTAGAGCTCTAATATAAGTGGTCTAGCCCATCAGAAGGTATATAATATATACTTACTAAAAGAATAGTGAATAATTGGAGGAAGGAAGGAAGGAAGGGAGAGAGGAAGGAAAAGGGAAGGGAAGGAAAAAGGATTTGTAAATACCAGCCTGTCGAGTAGAAATTTTTACATTGGCAGAAATGTGTTGTATCTGTGGTGTCTGGTGTGGGAGCCACATGTGACTACTAAACACTTGAAATAGTGCATAGTGCAGTGAAAGAACTGGATTTTTCATTTTATTTAATTTGGATTCCTTTAGATTTAAATTTAAATAGTCACATGTGGCTGATGCCTCCTGTATTAAATAGCACACCTATACGTACTATTTTCAATTAAGAAAATTCAGTGCCTTAGAAAAATCTGTCAAGTAAGCCATTATTGAGAGTCCACTACATTTAAGAAATAACTTTGAATATTCTGGATATTGAAGAAGGCGAATCTGTGCTCCTCCTTTTGGAAATTCATTTGACAGAGAAGAAAAATGCCTATTGAACAATTAATTAACACCTGAAATGTGACCTCTACATAAGCCGTAGACATGACTTTGAACTGTAAGTAAGGCTACTTTCAACTGTAAATCTGAGGCTATAAAGAATTCTAAGTATAGAAATGAAAAGAAGTTAATAAATACATGGAGAAATCTTAAAAGGGAATAGAAAAAGAAAATTATATGTGACCTAAACTCTGTTTTTATTCTTACCTACAAAAAAAAAGTTCGAAATACTAATGGTGGCTTAGCAAGGTCTCAACTAACATTTTGAGCTGTTCTTTATCCATCCTGACAAAATGTGGACAGTTTGAGGCCTATATTTGAATAAATGTCAACAGCCAGCTAAGAAAAATGTTCATTACTGATGGAATCACTCAGCAGTTGAAAATGATCAGCACACATTTTCGTAGAAGTTCAAAGGTATCAATGGACTTCAATTAGTATTTTTGAATTTAAGTGGAAAACACATTTTTTATCTTCTGAAAAAGCCTTATTTTCCAAGAATTTAACACTTTTTAATGAAGTGCTAGCAAGACATCAGTGTCGGTAACACTGTGGTTCCATATTTGGCTTCTCATCAGAATCACTGAGACTTCCTTTTTTTAACGCTGCATTACAACATTCCTTTTGATTCAGAGGTTTCATTGGGCCTGGAAATCTGTATTCTTCATAAAGTCCCCAAGTGATTTTTGGAGAGGGATTTTTCCAAGTGGGAATGGAACCCACTGCTCTTGAAGAACTCACAAGTTCTTTTGTCTGTTGCTTTTCCTCAGCGAAAATGTACACAGTTCACTACACAAATGCACTTTCCCCCTCCATCATTTGTGTGACTATCTGCAGCATTATTGTGCACTCCAGACACGTGAATGGACTCTGAATTTAACACAAATCTCCCCTGATTTAACAGAGCTCTTTTAAGTTCAACAGCACTTAGTTATTAACTTATATTGTAATATCTTTTGTACCTTTTGTTGATTGTTTGATATTCTTCATTTTAAATACTTAATGGTTTTTGTCATTAAAGAAAGATGGTCTTTGGGCGCCTGGGTGGCTCAGTCGGTTAAGTGTCTGACTATTGACTTCGGTACAGGGTCATGATCCCAACGCTGTGAGATCAAGCCCCACATTGGACTCTGTGCTGAGCACGGAGCCTGCTTAAGATTCTCTCTCTCTACCTCTGCCCCTCTCACCAATTCATGCGCACGCTCTCTCAAAAAAAAAAAAAAAACAAAACAAACAAACAAAAAAAAACAAAGATGGTCTTGATTACTCTTAGTGTGGAGTCCATTTTGTTCTCCATATAGCATATCTTTGTCATCTTCAGTCAGGAACTGGAAGCCGGGGAAACCTTAGTTCTACCAATTTGGACTTGGAAACAGATTTGATATAATTTAGAATTTAAGGCCCCATCTCTATATCGCAGACACTTGCTATAGACCTCTAGCTTTCAGTCACAAATACCACATCAAATCCAACTCATTAAATAAATACATAACATATGTAGGCCACTTGGTAATTGAATGTTTTATAGATTAAAGTTTGAGGGAAAGTGCCATTCATTCTATATTAGGTGTTCTCTGTCAATCACTGACAAAGCCTAAAGTTCAGATCCTGATGGTGGATCTTTGTCTCCCTTTATTCTTGCTCTCTTAATATCCTGTGCAATTTTTAAGCTATTTTCTCCATGGGGTTCTTTTTTAAAAGAAAAATCATTGTCAACAGCTTAAGCAAAGCCCTACAGTAATCAAAGCAGTATAGAGTCATTGGCTGAAGAAAAGTAGGGAGGAATAATTTAAGCACAGCATTCTTTTCTTAGGACTGAGTTTCTTTACCCATCTGCAAACTGAAAAGAGCTAACTAGGTGGTAGGAGTCTGCCATTGTTCACCAGGTGGTTTGGGTATGCCAAGCTGAGATTTTTTTTTCAGAGTCTTCCACAATTGCCTAAGAAGAAATAAGAAAATAGTTTGATAGCAGCAGATGTCTCCAAATAGTGGAGATTATATTGTTGTTGTTGTTTTCCTCTGTGCCTTTCTTATTTTCCTACCTCTTGACAATGACCATTTTAAAGATAACACATTAAATATTTTTGAATAGGCTTTCATAATAAAATGGACAAACCAGTTAGAAGAAACATAAGAATGATTCTCTAAAACAAAACTGGCACTTTGAAAGTCTGGTAGTATGGTTAATCAACATTGATTAAGACATTTTTATTTTGTTCTGGGTTTCTTGCTCTACAATAAAAATGGTATATGATAGCCCAGAATTATAAAACTTGATGTCATCTTTTGATATCAGTGGCTACTCGAAGGGTATGTTTTCAACTGAATAGATTTTTAGTAAAACCCCAAAGCCCTGCTCCAAGTCCCTGATAAAGAATTTTACAATTTAAAATCATACAGCTTTCCACATATCGTAGAGGGAAATATTAAAACACCAAAGTCTCACTGAAGAGGTATTGCTAAAATATATACTGGAGTCATAGGTTTCAGACATGGTTATATTTAATATATTAATTAGCCATTATATGACTAAAACAGTATATTAATGATATTCATGAGTTTTGTTCCACTGGGAGATGAAGGCACTAATGAATACTAAAATTACCCAAGAGATGCAGTAAATATAGCTCTAAATATGTTATTCATATACTATTTTTTAAATGTCAGTTATCTTGAACCACCATGTCGTGTCTCTTTTTTTGAAAATGCTTTGAAATACAGCATTTAAGAAATTGATCATATCAATACACTTCTAATTCCCTGTGTACATTAAGGCCAAATCACAAGATAAAGGCCAAATTTGTTTTCCATTTTTGCCTAGGAAACGGCTTTAGTTAGACTGTAAAGAGGAAAGTGGATGCGTGTTTTCAGCAGTACCCATCTAGACTTCTGCAGGCATCTCTGGGTCACTGCTCTGAGCCTCTGTCTCCATTCCCCTGCCTTTGTCTTTCTCAGATACATTTACTGTATATGTCCTCTAAGGAATGTGGCTTTCTCTGGTTTCGGAACTAATCATTGTCAGAGTAGCAGAAAGAATATCAATAACCTCAACCCCAACATCCAGAGGGGCCCAGAATTAGGTCTTTTGAAAGATACAGAATCTGGTACCACTTGGGTGAACTGTAAACGCTTCCATAGCTTTCCACATTACCACATTCCTATTCCGCTCATGCTATGTAAAGCCACTTCATAAGATGAGATTTTCCCTTGTGATTTCCAAACATTCCCATTCGCCACTGAGGCCGAACATGTGTCCTGTACTTAGACCTTTGTTTGATGAAGTCCCTTACAAGTGGCCAGCTCTAGCCCAAGTGGAGGTTTGGGGGCTGAGAAAATGTGCATCTGCTCTCCTTTTAGTAACCCTAATTCACTATCTCTGGGAAATTTAGGGTAACCTGTTTTTAACGCAACCCGTAGAATGTGTCTCTCAGTGGTCAGACATCTCAAGCAAGTTGTGAATGTGGTTAACTCTAGGTCCTGTTAACTCTAAGTTGAAATTTTGAAAAGTACCTGAAGAGCTAATATTTTGTGTCATTTACTAAGAGATGGCTGTGTGCTTTAGATATTATCCTTATAGGCACTAAAGCAGATATTTTGTTTCGAAAATGTCCCTGGCCTGTATTGTTGCCCTACCCAAGGGCTGCTGCACTTTCACCGAAAACATCCAGGAAAATAAGCTGAGGGTCTGTCAGGAACATCATAGACAGCATCTTCAAAGTATTCTGTGTTGAAATCTTGAGATTCAATGTGACAAAAAAAATGGTAGGAGGGCATATTTTCCACAGTCAAATATATTAAGAAAACTCATTATGCTATATTATCCCTCTTGGAGTTTCTCAGTAAATACTGGTATATTGAGGGCTCTGGAAAGTCTTGCTGTGAAAACAAAACCAGAAACTAAAACCTATTCAACTTCGTTTAAGCCAGCTTACTCTAAAACGATTTGACTTTTTTTTTTTTTAGTGGCACCTAATATTACCTCACAGGCCCTATTTTTGGCAATCCTGATGTAAACACCATTGCAGCACTGATTGGGAGGTATATTTGATTCCCTGCAACAGTATCTCAGCAAGACGTGCAGGTGCAGGTGTGGTCTGCTGTTCCACCCTTCCCTGCTGTCACCTCCTCCCCAACAGGTCCCTTGCAGGCCCTCACATTTGCTTTTTTCTGAGTACAGTGATTTCACAGAGGACCTCCCATATGAATGGAGATGAATAATATAACTCCAGAAGACAGGGACCTCAGAGTACTGTCCCACCCATGCTGTGAGACCTAGGAGATTCAGACAGAATTTCAAAGGACCTTTATTTTCCCCTCACATAGTTTTGGTACTCGTGTGTGTGTGTGTGTGTGTGTGTGTGTGTGTGTGTGTGTGTGTGTAAACAGTCCTATATTACTTTGTCTTGTGTTATTTTTCTCTTCAGAGGACTCATCGAGGTGAGGTTCTTGGTCTAAAGAAGGTGATCCCAGTTTGGCAGAGGGAGAAGTCCATACTCTGCTAGGAGTCAAGGTAAGGAATCAGAATGAGTGGTGAGGAGACCACCCACTCCAGAAGGGAGGAGTCCTGACATCAACCCTTGGAGGACTGACAGAAGGACCATCATGAGATGTCCCCTCATTTCCTTATAAGAGTCTCAGAGAGGCAAAGGCCTTGGTATAAAGGGAGACGGCCACAGGCAAGCACAGCCAGTGTCCTAGGGGCTGCCAGGAGTCGTAGTGAAGGCCCTGAACGAGACCTAGAATGGCAAACTGCCCTGAAAGTCACTTTGAGATTGTGAAGAAACCAGAGAGAAATCACCTGGGGTGGGGATAGATTGTGTCATGTGCTCTTGTGTGAATGCAGGTGAAGGCAGTGTACAAATTCCATGTTTAATCAAATTGTCTCTAAGTAGTTTCTGAGACATTATGGTGATTCTCCCTTGAGATGAGATGTTAAGAAGTCACTAGGCACTCTTTGTACCTGGCCTGGATGGTCAGAGCCCACTTCTTCAAAAGGGCATTCGGGGTGCCTGGTTGGCTCGGTCAGTTAAGCACACAATTTCATCTCGGGTCATGATCTCACGGTTCGAGTTTGAGCCTCACGTTGAGCTCCTTGCTCTCAGCCCAATCCCCCTCTCAGAGGGCCATTTCAGATCCTCTGTCTCCCTCTCTGCCTCTCCCCATTCATGCTCTCCCTCTCTCTCTTTCAAAAATAAATAGACATTAAAAAAATTTTTTAAGGGCTTTCAAATTAAGTTATCGTGTGTAGTTTGGCAAATTCTCTGTGAGTTCTAGGTTTTTAGTGCAGGTTAAATTAACAAAAACAAGAGTGATTTAGATGGAAGGGCCCCTGAGAAGGCAGAAAGTTGTTGATCCTTGATGCAAATTTTAGAGCTTTGTGCTGCATCTAACTAGGGAACTGTACCTTACACCTGTGTTGAATGATTTATCGTGTAATAGGGAAATATTACTTAGTTTTCCTTCCTAATCAACATTTTGGCTGATTTGATTTTCTTTGTTCTAGAATGTTACATATTTGCTGACAACTGCTGGATTAAAAAAAAAAAAATCCCAGCAGGGTGGGTGGTATCATCGAGGTTCAAATTAATCATACTAAAAATTACCATGTTGAATTGTCATTAGGCCACGTACTGTGCCAGGCACTGAACACTTATGAACTGTAGTGCACCATCCTGTAAGACAGAGCTTATCCAACCCACTTCACAGATGCAGAGTCTGATACAAAGGTTAGTAATGTGCCTGGATTTGCACAGCTGTTAAGAGACAGGATTGAAACTAGTCCTCTAGCCTGGACTAGTCTAGAGCCCACACTGTTCTACTTCTAGCCTGAGATCCACCTTGTGTCTCTTAATGCAGTTTTTCCTTTCTTCTTAAAAATGTATCTCTGGCAACTACAAGAAGGACTCTGTGCTTATACCACCAGGTTGGAATACATTTCCAGAGCAGTATGAATACCAAAGTAAATGAGAGGCATGAAAAAAAGAAAAGAATACATAGTGAAAGTATGTCTTCTATACATGAAATTTCAGATGAACTTCAAAGATGAGGGGCTTACAAAGTCATCCTGGACAGCCCCTTCCCTGGAGAGTGTAAATCTATACGAACTGAATTTACATGAGACTGTGAGACTGAATCTTGCTGATGAAGAGAAGGAAAATATCAGCATATTTCACCCCTCACAGACCATTGCCTTCCTGGGACTTGGGCCTCGTGTATCAGCTTCCCCATCTGCCATCACTCCCAGGACAGGGACCAAGGTTTGCAGAGGGGAAACTGTTCATGCGTTGGCAGGGACGTGGCATTTCCCAGAAAGCCTTTAACCCAAGAGGCTGGGGCCAAGATGAAGAGCCCAAGGTTAGAGGGTCTGGGGGACCAGCACCCTAGAATATGGGGGATCAGAGTAGCCTGCCACCTGCTCTCAGACTTAGAGGGCCTGAGACAGAGCTGGCAGGCTGAGCATACTCTCACTTACTCTTCAGGCTTCTCAAGGACTTAAGAATTTTGGCCCAAGAAGGACAATCTCAGGTCAGTAGAAGGAGGAGTCCCAGTCTCTGACAGATACAAACATGAGGACCCCAAATGAGGAATGATGGAAGGACTCAGCCAGAACAAGGGGTTCTGTGAAGGCTGGGTTAAGTCCTCAACTCTAGGAGATCCAGAACAGTATGTCTAGATGTGGCTCATTCTCACTTCCATTTCAGAGGTCCCCAGAAGGTGTATACCTTGATTTCGTGTGAGTAGCAGACAGTGGAGTTCCAAGACCAGTCAGGTGTCAGGGGTGAGGACTCTGAATCAGAATGGAGGAATCACTCACCCCAGAACAGAAGATCCCCACAAATGCCCCCAGTGCTGTTGGTCTTGGGATGCCTAGGACAGAATTGTGAGGTGGAAGAACCCCCTCATTCTCCCTGGAGTGTCTCATATAGGTGATAATCTTGGACTAGTGGGCACAGCCCTAGGTGTGCAGAGAGAGAAAACACAGGCCTTAACAAGAGTCATAGTAAGGACCCTAACTATTAGGTAGGGATCTTCCTACCCGTAGAGGGTGTCAAACAGAGCTCCATCCTATTCTTAGCCCTGGGAGGCCCCAGAAGAGCTTATCAGTTCTTTGTCAGCCCCAGTTCGGCCAAGGGAGGAGTCCTGGCCTTAATTCAAGATGAGGACCCTGAGTGCTGATTTGCGGAAAACTCCCCTAGAGAAAGCTTCCTAGAGCCCTGTTCGTGCTTCCAGGCTTGTGCAGCCCAGGAAGGGGTAGCCACATGCCACAGGACCAGAGATTCCCCTCTAGCGACTCAGGAAAATGGAGCTTTGGAGGTGGGCAGGGCTGGGCCAGCAGGGGGAGGAGTCCCAGGCTCTGACAGACGTGGTGTGGCAAGGACGTGGGGACCACCGAGTTCTAAGCGGTGGGGTCCTAGAGCGCCCCACCCCTGTTTTCAGCCCTCAGAGACCCCGGGCCCTGCCGCCACGAGCCGGATGCGGATGAGCCGACTTCCTTTTGGGTCCGGACCTTTAGCGGCTGGGCACGGCTTTTGTTCGGCGGCGGCCGGATTCCTGGGACTGGGCTGAAACTAAGGTGAGGATGCTGCGCGGGACCTGCATAGACTAGTGCCCGCACCCCCATAACAGAATTGACTGCTCCCCGAAATCGGCCCATTCCGTCCCAGCTCTGGGCGGTCTCAGCCGAATGTCAGGCCTAATTCAGCTTAGAAAGTCTCAGAGACGAGGACTCTGTCTATAGGAGTAGTCCCGATTCTACCGATGGAGGAGATCTAGATCCTAACTAGATTCAAGATAAGGGCCCCCAGTGCTAATGAGCGGACCTTTACCCAACAGAGGGGGCCACCCCGGGAAGCACCCCTGCACTCAGCTCTAGGAGGCTCCAAGCCGGGTAGACAGATGCTGAGAGAGCTACCTTCCCTTCTAGCAGCTAAGGGCATTCAGGGTTATACCCGACAGCTCGCCAACTCAGCAAAGGAGGCCCGGGGCAGAGCTAGCAACCTCAGGTGCCCCCTCATTTCCTCTGGAAGTGATCTCAGGGAAGTGAGGGCCCTGATCTAATGGAGTAAGTCCCATTCAGTGAAAGGAACCCAGTCCCCAGACTGGAATCGAGGTTGTGACACTCAGTGACGATGGGGGATCCCTCCAGGAAAGAAGGGGGCCACATAAAGCCCAAGTCCTGCTTTCACACTTGGGAAACTTGGGCATGGTAACATGATACACTACACTCATTTCTTCCCAGGACATCTCAGGGAGGCAATGAGGTCAAAGGGGGAAGCCTCAGGCCAGCAGAGGGAGGATTTGAGGTTATGCCACATGTCATAGTTTGTGAGTTCAAGCCCTGCGTGAGGCTTGGCACCGATGGCCCAGGCCTGCTTGGATTCTTTCTCTCTGCCCCTCTCCTACTCTCTGTCTCTGTCTCCTTCCTCACTCTTGCAAAAGTCATGAGAAAAAAAGAGTCCTGCCTAATATCACCTCTGGGAAATCTCCAGGATAGATGTCAGATGAAGTGCTCATCAGTTTCCACTCCATGGTAACAGGAAAGTGAGTGTCTTGGTCCAGGGGAGTGATTCTAGATCAGCAGAGGGAGAAATCTTAGACCCTATGCTGAGTCAAATTTAGACCTTGAGTTGGGATCCTGTGGAGGACCACCTACCATAGGACACCAACCTGCTTGCAACTGCTTTTACTCTTGGGAGACCACATTTGCTCAGTTAAGGTTGTCTTCACTTCTTCCTCTTGGGACTAAACTCTTTTAATATGAGGATATAGGCATCAGTTCAAGGAAAAGTGGAGATTCTCTACCAGGAGCCAAACTGAGGAACCTGAGTGAGGACTCTAGGGATCATCCAATCCTGAATACAGGGGACATCAATGCATCCATCTTAACCCTTTGATTTTAGCCCAAGAAGCCTCAGGGGAGGGTTCTCAGGTTGAGCATCCGCCTCACTTCTTTATATCAGGTCTAAAGGAGGTGATACTCTTAGTCTGAAGGTGCAACCAAAGTTAACAAGGGGGAGTGGTTCTGAGCCTTTTAAGGAGTCAAAGCGAAGACCTTAAATGAAGGCTGAGGATCCCAGTGAACTCAGGACAGAACGGACCCTGCTGAGCTCTCAGTACTGGGCAGCGGAAGTAGACTGAGGTGCCCCTTCACTTCCTTCTCCTAGGTCCCTGGGAGCTTTGAGGCATCAACTTTCAGGTAACAGAGGGAAGGGTGCCCAAGGTCTGCCAAGGGTTGACATGATAACACTAAAGATAAATGTTGAGGACCCAACATGCCAGAACACCGGGGCCCCTACACCAAACACCTGCTCTCACCTTAGCAAACCCAAGGCAGGAGTAGTAGGATGCAAATAAGACTCACTTAAGTGTTCTGTGGTTCCTCTGTAAAATTCTTAGGGGACAAGATGACCAAGAGAACAGGAGCCTTTGTGGGGTCCTAGAGCAGTATCCTCAAGGATCCTGCTGAGGTTGCCTTTGATAAAGCCAAAGTGGAATCTACCTGTTGAAGGTGATAATACCATCTATTCTCACTTCTGCAGTTGCCCAAATCACCTGTCCACTGGCTCACACCCTTGCCTGCTATCCCTGATCACAACCATTATGCCTCGTGGTCAGAAGAGTAAGCTCCGTGCTCGTGAGAAACGCCGCCTTAACAGAGGCGAGACCCAAGGTCTTAACAGTGCTCAGGCCACTACAGCAGAGGGAGAAGAGACCACTCCTCCCTCCTCTCCTGTTCTTGGGGGTGCTTCCTCAAGCTCCTCTATTGCTGGAACTTCCCAGGAGCCTCAAAAAGCCCCAGCCACCACCAGAGCATGTGTTTCACGGCGAAGATCTAAGGCGGGTGCCAAGAGCCAGGTTGAGGAAAGTGAAAATTCCTCCCCAGCCTCAACTTCCATTGAGATAGCTCAAAAAGATCCTCTAACCCGGAAGGTGGGGATGTTGGTACAATTCCTGCTGTATAAGTATAAATTGAAGGAGCCCATTAAAAAGATAGACATGATGAAGGTTGTCCACAAAAGGAACAGGGAGCAGTTTGCTGAGATCTTCAGGAAAGCCTCCGAGCGCATGGATCTGATCTTTGGCCTTGAATTAAAGGAAGTCAAGCCTGGCAGTAACTCCTACACCCTCGTCAGTAGCCTAGACCTCACCGATGATGGCACTAGGAGCAACCTCCGGGGCTTTCCTAAGAGTGGGCTTCTCATGCCTCTCCTGGGTGTCATCTTCTTGAATGGCAACTGCACCCCTGAGGAGCATATCTGGGAATTCCTGAATATTTTGGGCGTCTATGATGGAAGGAAGCACTTCATCTTTGGGGATCCAAGGAAGCTCATCACCCAAGATTTGGTGCAGGAAGAGTACCTGGAGTACCGCCAGGTGCCTGACAGCGATCCTCCACGCTATGAGTTCCTGTGGGGCCCCAGAGCCCATGCTGAAACCAGCAAGATGAAAGTCCTGGAATTTTTGGCCAAGGTCCATGATACCGTCCCCAGTGCTTTCCCGCCCCACTATGAAGAGGCTCTGCGTGATGAGGAAGAGAGAGCCCAAGCCAGAGCTGCAACCAAGGATGCCTCTGCTGCCAAGGCCAGTGCGTGTTCCCGGGCCACATCTGGACGCTCTTCTCCTCCCTAGAAAGGGCTGAGATAGATTATTTGCTTTGTTGTGGGAAGGCCTGTTGAGTAGTGTTTCTCATATGCACAAATAACTTGTCGATTACCTTTTTTAAAAAATATATTTTTCAGGCACTTTTCCTTTCAATAGAAAGTTTGTTGAGATTCAGAATATAAGTTTATGAATGACCCGGATCACACATTTTTTGCTGTTTTTCAGGTTTAGGGATAAGAGTTTTATTTTTTTTCTTTTAATACAGATGGAAAATTCTTAAATCACTTTTGTGATCCAGAGTAAGATAACATGGCTTTAAAATAGGAATATCCTTGGAAATGTGAAAGAATTCCACACTAAATTAGTTGGGATAAGAAGATGGATGGATGGATGGATAGATAGATAGATACCTAGATGTATAGATAGATGAATAGATACATACATATATAGGTACACAGATACATTGATACATAGATTATATAGGTACGTAGATAGGTGCATAGATATAGTAAAAACTGATTAATTCTTGGTTTGCCTTACTCTGTTTAGTATTTTTCTAAATTTAAAGGACATATACCTAAATTTGTTTATGTTTGTCAAGAATGTTTGATAATATATAATCATAATGAATCAAACCTCTTTATTTGTGTGTCTTATTTTACACAAACCTTGAGCATCTGCTCTTGGGAAGTCTTCATCATTATACTGGGGATGTTTAGTCAAAGAAGACCCAGCCCCTGCCCGTGCGATTATAGGTTATAGGAGCAGCTGTCATTATGGAAGACGGTGAGATAGTAGTACTCCATAAAGAACAAGTGAAGGGGCGCCTGGGTGGCTCAGTTGGTTAAGCATCTGACTTTGGCCCAGATCATGATCTCGCGGTTTGTGGGTTCAATCCCTGCATTGGTCTCTGTGCAGACAGCTCAGAGCCTGGAGCCTGCTTTGGATTTTGTGTCTCCCTCTCTCTCTGCCCCTCCCCCACTGACTCGCACATGCATGCATGCACGCGTGCTCTCTCTCTCAAAAATAAACATTAAAAAAAAAAAAAGAACAAGTGAAAAGCATGTTAAAGAGGGAGCAGAGAACATACTACTTAATTTTCATTCCTAAGCAGAATTTTGGCTGATGGAGAGGTTTTTCTTGGCCAGAGCACTGCATATTTTCTGACATGTCTTAGATGTAAAACGAAACAAAACCAAATTCAGCTGCATAGATGGTAATGTCTGAGGTCAAGATAATCATAGTAATATCTGCCATTCCCAGATGTCTCAGTACAGCTGATTTCTATACATTACACACACTCCACCAGCCCTGAAAGGGCTTTGCAAACTTACTTCACAGAGGAGAGCCTGAAGCTCATAGAATTAGAGTTTGGCAGTGTGCCAAAATGCATAGGGCTAGTAAATGACAAGGCTGGGGCTAGTCTCCCGGTCAGAATGACTACAGAGCCTGCACTGTTTTACTTCTCACACCCTGAGACACACCCTGTGTTTCTTATTTCAGTTTTCTTTTCAGTACTTCAAAGTTCGTCTTAGGTGTTAAAAAAGAATGGCCTTGTGTCCAAACTGCTGGACTGGAATATATAGCTAGAGCAAAAAGAATGCCAAAATAATTGAGAGGTATAAATAAATAAATGACAATATTAGGTGACAGTATGGTCATCCACATTTGCAATGCTAAATAATCTCAAAAGATCAGGAGCTTTCAGAATCAGCCTGTACAATCTCTTACCGGTAGAAAGGAAATCTAACAGAACAGAAGTTACATGAGAGTCTTCATCAGGCTGATAAACAGAAGGAATAGATCAATGTGTGTTTTCCCTTGACAGCCCATCACCTTTCCTGGGACTCCTGCCTTGGGCTACCGCTTGTCCGTTTCACATTACTCCCAGGACAGAGTCGCATTCTCTGTAAGGTTTGCAAAGCAGCAACTGCTCCAGAGATTGCAAAGATGAGAAATTTCCCAGGGAGCCTTAAAGCCAAGAGACAGAAACCAAGGTGGGAGATTTGCATAGGAGGACTGGGGAGACCCATGCTCCAGAATGTAGGGAATGCCAGGGACTTCAGTCCCGTGTCTTCTTGAACACAGAGGATCTCAGACATAGTTGTCAGGCTGAGCATACCTTCCCCTATTCTGCAGGCTTCTCACTGGCGTAAGAACCTTGGTGTAAGAGCCGAGTTCTCCTGTCACTAGAGGAAGGGATATTGGTCTCTTGTAGAAGTGATAGAGATGAACCTGAATGAGGATGATGGAAAGACCTAGCCAGAACAGTAGGATCCCATAAAATCCTGACCCACTTGGCAGCTCTGTGAGTCCAGAAGAGTCGTGGCTGCTTGTGGCTAACACTGACTTTGAACTCTGGTCTCAGAAAGGTGAGGCCTTTGTCTGATGGCTGTATCTTCAGATTAGCAAAGAGGGTGGAGTCACAGGAGGGGTACAGGGTCAAAGTGAAGATGCTGTGTGTGGACATGGGGATCACCCGGCCCACAACTGTCAGGGCTACACCTAATCCGTTCTCTGCTATTGGCTTGCAAGGTACAGGGGGAGAGCTGGCAAGCTCACGTGCCCCCTACCTCCCAACCCCTGCCTGGAGGGAATCAAGCAAATGAGGACCTTGGTTTTACAGGCTGGCTATTAAGTGGAATCCCAGCCATGACAGTGTCAAGGTAAGAACCCTAGATGAGAAAAGAGGCAACCAATTACTCCATACCAGATATATTATGACCTACTACAGCAGTAATAGTACTAAAATCAATGTGGGGTGTGAATAAGGGGAAAAAAGAGTTGCTCTTTGCAGGCAGTAGGATCATCTGCATATGTGATTTCAGATAACCTTAAAAGATCAGAGACTCAAAAAAAAATGATTTGACTCAGCCTCTTCCTTATAAAAAAGCAAATCTATGAGACCAGAGGTATGTGAGACCTTAAGCCTGTACAGGAAAAAATAGACCAATATACTTTATTTTTCCTACAGCCCACTTACCTAGGCCCCCTGATTGGTGCTGAGAATTTCCTGTCTCAAATCGCCCCTAGGACAAGGACCCATTGTCTGCAAGGTTTGGAGTAGGGAAACTGCTCCAGAGTTTTTGGAGATGTGGCCTTTCTCAAGAAGCCTTCACTGGAGGTGACAAGGGCCTTTAGGAGGACTCCCATGAGTCAGGACTGGGGAAAGGGGAAAGCAGCATTCCAGAGTACTGGCTGTTACAGAGAGACCAGCCCCTGCCGTCTCTCAGAACTCGAAGGCTCCAGGCAGAGCTGGCAGGCTGAGAATCTCCTCACTTTTTTATCACAGTTGTCAGGGACTTGAGAGCTTTGGTCCGAGGAAGGCAATCTCAAGTCAGTAGAGGGAGTTGTCAGATATAAGTGTGAGTTCCCTTAAAAGGAATGAAGGAAGCATCTACTCGGAACACTGGCCACTCAGAGAGTCCAGTTCCTGCTGGCAGCCCTTGGAGGTCCTGAATTCCATTGCATGATGAAGTATAAAGAGGTTTTGAGGGGAGACTGGGGTGCTCAGTCAGTTAAGTGTCTGACTCTTGATTTCAGCTCAGGTCATGAGCCCATGGCTTGTGGGACTGAGTCCCGAGTCGAGCTCTGAGCTGATGGTGCAGAGCCTGATTGCAGTCCTCTCTTACCTTTCTCTCTGCCCCTCCCATGCATGCTCTTGCACTTTCCCTCTCTCTCTCCTCTCTACTCTCATAAACAAGCAAACAAACAAGAGGCTTTGAGAGATGAGAAAGAGAGAACCTGAGCCAGAGTTGCAGCCAGGCCTGGCACTACTGCCGTGGCTGAGGTGTGTGCCAGGACTGAGAACCAGCAGGGGAGGAGATTTGTCATCTTGTGATGGAAAAGAGAGGTCAGCATTCTAAGTAATGAAGCACCTAGGTGGAGATGGAGGGGACACATTTTAAGTCTTCTCTTTGTCCTTGCATTGCTTGAGTGGGAGATTTATCTGTTTTTGTTTTGGGGTTTCTTTTTAGCACTTTTAAAATACTGTTCCTTGTAATAGAAGGTTTGTTTGATTTCAGTATCTCTATTGATGAATAATATGTATCACACATATATTGCTATTGGTCAGTAGAAGTATAAATGCTTTGGTATTTTGTACAACAAATTAAAAAATTCTTACATCTCTTCTCTTGGTCCAGAGCAAAACAACTTGTCACGTGAACAGGGATTGTCTTGCAAATGTGAATGAATCCTGTAGTAGAATTGTTGGGCTCAAGAGAGAGAAAAAGTTTTGTCTGAGTGGCATCAACAAGATGGTAGAATAAGAATTTTCCAGCCCTTATTTGCCCACAGAAACACAGAATTTACAATAATATAAGTATCAAAATATCTTTATGAAAGGTCGAGAATCTAATTAAGAATTTGCAATACTATATGTGAGCATAAAACTGAGATCACCTGCTCTTGAAATGAATAAAAAAAATAGACTTTACTAGCATCAGCCCCTTCCTCAAGTTGACACAACTCAGCCCTAAGAGAGATTATGACTCCTTTCTGTGTGTTGTGGGGGCATGGGGGAGATTTGTTTGAAAATCCCATGCACCCAAAAAACTGTTAAAACTAATAAATGTATTCAACTGCAGGACATAAAATCAACACACAAAAATCAGTTACGTTTCTATACACTAAGAAACTATTGGAAAAAGTTAAGAAAACAATTCTATTTATTTTTTTAAATAATTTATTGCCCAATTGGTTTCCATACAACACCCGCTACTGATCCCAACAAGTGCCCTCCTCAATGCCCGTCACCCACCTTCCCCTCTCCCATAACCCCCATCAACACTCAGTTTGTTCTTAGTCTTTGAGAGTCTCTTATGTTTTGTCTCCCTCCCTGTGGCTTTTTTTTTCTTTCACTTCTTCCCCTCCCCCATGGTTTTCTGCTAAGTCTCTCAAAATCCACCTATGGGTGAAAACATATGGTATCTGTCTTTCTCCGACTGACTTATTTCACTTAGCATAATACACGCCAGTTCCATCCACATTGCTACACATGGCCAGATTTCATTCTTTCTCATTGCCACATAGTATTCCATTGCATATATATACCACATCTTCTTTATCCATTCGTCAGTGGATGGACACTTAGTCTCTTTCCATGATATGGCTATTGTCGAAAATGGTGCCATGAACATCGGGGTACACATACCCCTATGCTTCAGCACTCCTGTATCTTTTGGGTAAATTCCTAGCAGTGCTATTGCTGTGTCATAGGGTAGTTCTATTTCCATTTTTTTGAGGAACCTCCACACCACTTTCCAGAGTGGCTGCACCAGTTTGCATTCCCACCAACAGTGTAGGAGAGTGCCTACTTCTCCACATCCTCACCAGCGTCTATAGTTTCCTGATTTGTTCATTTTAGCCGCTCTGACCAGTGTGAGGTGGTATGTCAGTGTGACTTTGATTTGTATTTCCCTGATGGTGAGTGACGTTGAGCATCATTTCATATCTCTGTTGGCCATCTGGATGTCTTCTTTAGAAAAGTGTCTATTCATATCTTCTGCCCATTTCTTCACTGGATTATTTGTTTTTCGGGTGTGGAGTTTGGTAAGTTCTTTATAGATTTTAGATACTAACCCTTTATCCAATATGTCATTTGCAACTATCTTTTCCCGTTCCTTTGGTTTCCTATTAGTTTTGTTGGTTGTTTCCTTTGCCGTGCAGAAGCTTTTTATCTTGATGAGGTCCCAATAGTTCATTTTTGCTTTTATTTCCCTTGCTTTTGGAGACGTGTTGAGTAAGAAATTGCTGCGACCGAGGTCAAAAAGGTTTTTTCCTGCTTTCTCCTCTAGGGTTTTGATGGTTTCCTGTCTCACATTCAGGTCCTTCATCCATTTTGAGTTTATTTTTGTGAACGGCATAAGAAAGTGGTCTAGTTCATTCTTCTGCATGTTGCAGTCCAGTTCTCCCAGCACCATTTGTTAAAGAGGCTGTCTTTTTTCCATTGAATACTGTTTCCTGCTTTGTCAAAGATTAGTTGGCCCTGTGTTTGTGGGTCCATTTCTGGGTTCTCTATTCTATTCCATTGGTCTCTGTGTCTGTTTTTGTGCCAATAGCATACTGTCTTGATGATTATGTAGTAGAGGCTAAAGTCTGGGATTCTGATGCCTCCTGTTTTCATTTTCTTCTTCAATATTACTTTGGCTATTTGGGGACTTTTGTGGTTCCATACAAATTTTAGGATTGTTTGCTCTAGCTTTGAGAAGAATGCTGGTGCAATTTTGATTGGGATTGCATTGAATGTGTAGATTGCTTTGGGTAGTGTTAACATTTTAACAATATTTATTCTTCCAATCCATGAGCATGGGATGTTTTTCTATTTCCTTGTGTCTTCTTCAATTTCCTTCATAATTTTTTTATAGTTTTCAGCATAGACATCTTTTCATCTTTGGTTAGGTTTATTCCTAGGTATTTGATGGTTTTTGGTGCAATTGTGAATGGGATTCGTTTTTTTATTTCTCTTTCTGTTTCTTCATTGTTGGTGTATAGAAATGCAACCGATTTCTGTACATTGATTTTATACCCTGCAACTTTGCTGAATTCATGGATCAGTTCTAGCAGGCTTTTGGTGAATTCTGTCGGGTTTTCCATGTAGAGTATCACGTTATCTGAGAAAAGTGAAAGTTTGACTTCATCCTTTCCAATCCTAATGCCTTTTATTTCGTTTTGTTGTCTGATTGCTGATGCTAGGACCTCCAACACTATATTAAATAGCAGTGGTAAGAGTGGACATCCCTTTCGTGTTCCTGATCTCAGGGGGAAGGCTCTCAGTTTTTCCCCATTGAGGATGATATTTGCTGTAGGCTTTTCATAAATGGCTTTTATGATGCCTAACTATGTTCCTTCTATCCGGATTTTCTTGAGAGTTTTTATTAAGAAAGGATGTTGTATTTTGTCAATGCTTTTTCTGCTTCTATTGACAGGATCATGTGGTTCTTGTCTTTTCTTTTGTTAATGTAATATATCACATTGATTGATTTGTGAATATTGAACCAGCCCTGCAACCCAAGAATGAATCATACTTAATCATGGTCAGTAATTCTTTTTACATGCTGTTGAATTTGATTTGCTAGTATCTTGTTGAGAATTTTTGCATCCATATTCATCAGAGATATTGGCCTGTAGTTCTCTTTTTTTGCTGAGTCTTTATCTGGTTTGGGAATCAAAGTGATGCTGGCTTCATAGAATGAGTCCAGAAGTTTTCCTTCCATTTCTATTTTTTGGAACATCTTGAGAAGGATAGGTATTAACTCTGTTTTAAATGTCTGGTAGAATTCCCCAGGGAAGCTCTTTGGTCCAGGACTCTTATTTGTTGGGAGATTTTTGATAACTGATTGAATTTCTTCACTAGCTATGAGTCTGTTCAAATTTTCTAATTCTTCCTGTTTGAGTTTGGTAGTATGTAGCTGTTTAGGAATTTGTCCATTTCTTCCAGGTGTCCAGTTTGATGGCATATAATTTTTCATGGTATTTCCTAATAAGTGCTTGTATTTCTGAGAGATTGGTTGTAATCAATCCCTTTTCGTTCGTGATTTTATCTATTTTGGTCCTCTCTCTTTTTCTTTTGAGAAGCCTGGCTAGAGGTTTATCAATTTTATTTTTTTCAGAGAACCAGCTCTTGGTTTCATTGATCTGTTCTACTACTTTTTCAGTTTCTATATTATTAATTTCTGCCCTGATTTTTGTTATTTCTCTCCTTCTGCTGGGTTTGGGGTGTTTTTCCTGTTCTGCTTCTAGTTCCTTTAGGTGTGCTGTTAGATTTTGTGTTAGTGATTTTTCTCGTTTCTTGAGATAGGCCTGGATTGCAGTGTCTTTTCCTCTCAGGACTGCCTTTGCCACATCCCAGAGGGTTTGGATTGTTGTATTTTCAATTTCATTTGTTCCCATATATTTTTTAATTTCTTCTCTAATTGCCCGGTTGACCCATTCCTTCTTTTGTAGGATGTTCTTTAGCCTCCATGTTTGGGGGGTTTTTCAGACTTTTTCCTGTGGTCGATTTTAAGTTTCATAGCATTGTGATCTGAAAGTGTGCATGGTATGATCTCAATTCTTTTATATTTATTAAGGGCTTCTTTGTGCCCCAAGATGTGGTCATTCTTGGAAAATGAACCATGTGCATTTGAGAAGAATGTAAATTCCATTGCTTATGAGTGTAGACTTCTAAAAATGTCAGGCCCATCTGTTCCAATGTGTCGTTCAGGGCCATTGTTTCTTTAGTGATTGTCTGTCTAGTTGATCTATCCATTGCTGTAGGTGGAGTATTAAAGTCCCCTGCAATTAACACATTTTTATCAATAAGATTGCTTATGTTTGTAATTAATTGTTTTACAAATTTGGGTGCCTTCGAATTCGGTGTAGACATTATAATTGTTAGCTCTTCCTGAAGGATAGTCCCTATTATTAGTATATAATGCCCTTCTTCATCTTTTGTTACAGCCTTTACTTTAAAGTCTAGTTTGTCTGATTTAAGTGTGGCTACTTCGGTGTTGTTTTGACTTCCTGTAGCATGGTAGATAGTTCTCCATCCCCTCACTTTCAATGTGAAGGTGTCCTCAGGTCTAAAATGAGTCTCTTGTAGACAGCAAATAGATGGGTCTTGTTTTTTAATCCATTCTGTTACCCTGTGCCTTTTAATTGGAGCAGTTAGTCCATTTACATTGTGTTAATATTGAAAAATATGGATTTAGAGTCATTGTGTTATCTGTAGGTTTCATGCTTGTGAGGATGTCTCTGGTAGATTGTATTCTTTGCAACCTTTCCTTCATAGAGTCCCCTTCAGGATCTCTTTTAAGGCTGGTTTCTTTGTGATGAATTCCTTCAGTTTTTGTTTTCTTGGGAAAAACTTTTATCTCTCCTTCCATTCTGAATGACAGGCTGGTCGGATAAAGGATTCTTGGCTGCATATCTTTCCTGTTCATCACATTGAATATTTCCTGCCAAGTTTCTGTAGATAGGGTGCTACTACCCTTATGTGTCTATCTTTGTATATTAAGTCCTGTTTATCCTTAGCTGCTTTCAGAATTCTGTCTTTATCCTTTTATTTTGTCAGTTTCAGTATGATGTGTCGTTTAGAAGATCAATTCAAGTTAGGTCTAAGGGGAGTTCTCTGTGCCTCCTGAATTTCAGTGCCCATTTCCTTCCTCATGTTGGGGAAGTTCTCAGCAGTGATTTGTTCAAGTACACCCTTCAGCAACTTTCTCTCTCTCTTCTTCCTCTGGAATTCCTATGATACGGATATTGTTCTGTTTGAGTGCATTGTTCAGTTCTCGAATTCTCCTTTGCTTTTCCTGGATCATATTCTCTCTTTCTGGGCTTCCTCGTTTTCCATAATTTAATCTTCTAATTCACCTATTCTCTCCTCTGCCTCTTCAGTCTGTGCTATGGCCGCCTCCAATTTGTTTTGCACCTCATTTATAGCATTTTTTAATTTCTCCTGAGCATTTTTCAGGTCCTTGGTCTCTGTAGTGATGAACTCCCTTCTGTCTGCTATGCTTTTTTCAAGCCCAGCGATTAGTTTTATGACTGTCCTTCTATATTTGTGTTCTGTTATGTTGCTTATGTCTGTTTTCATCAATTCTTGAGCTGTCACTACTGCCTGTAATTTCTTTTGAGGAGAATTTTTCCGTTTCGTCATTTTAGCTAGTTTTCTGACCCTTATAAGTTTTAAAAGCTTGTTAAGTGCTCTGCCTCTGCAGGTACTGCTATATTAAGGGGAGCTAATATACTGTCCAGGGCCTGGCCTTTCGAGAGGTGTTTTTTATTTCGGAGAGCATTACTTGCTCATTGTTGTTTGACTTTGGTTGTCCTCTACCAGATGTGCTTTGGTTTGTTCTCTTAGGTGGCCCTGGAAAGGAAAACAGACAAACAAACAGGAAACAAAAACACACAGATGTACCAACAAATAAAACAGGCAAGCAGATCAAAGAGAAAAAAGAATAACAGTCGATAGTCTGAAGGCATACAACCTGAAATACCATCTACAAGTTAATGACAGGGTGTGTGCTGTGCTGATGGCAGAGCATATACAGAGAGAGTAGTGATAGGTGTGGGGAGAAAGAGAAAATGAACTTTGACCAGGTAGAGAGACTGAAAGGCTTAATCCAGAGAGAGAGAAATCAGAATCAGGAAGAAGTTAAGGAAAAAGAAATGAAGATAAAGTTCCCCAGAGGAACTATGTGGCATGATTATTCCAGAGAGAGAAATAGGAAAGTAAAGAAGGAGGTGTAGGACATGCATTGAGAGAGAATGGGTTAAATATCTGTTTAAGCAAACCAGTACCCCAAGTAACCAGTCTAGTGTGGGGGGGGGGAGAAATAAGAAGGAGAAAAGGGAGAATTTATCTAAATAACAAGAATTGACCTGGAGTCAATCCAGGCAGTGCTGGAGTACTTGTTTCACAGCGTCTATCCGGCTCCCATAGAAAAGCGGCTCTCCTGCGAGTAGGGGCGTGGTTTGGTGTAGGCGGGTTCAGCCTCCACTGCAGGCTGGCGGTCGGATCCCTGAGGTCTCATGCTGGTTTTGGGGAGAAAAATGGTGTCAGGCCAGGAGTCCCAAATCACCCCTTTGTTTCCATCCTCACTCTGCCAGGGATGCAGGCACAGTGCGATTTGTTGCACGGTCTCATGTCCTGTGCTTACCTGAGTTTTTAAACTCACTCCGACTGCTATGCCTGGTTCCCTGGTGTAGATTGTGTCCCTGGCATAACACCGATCCGAAGGTGACTCCCCACCTCCCAGTTATGTGGTCTGGATCTTCAGGCCCCTGTCCGAAGAAAGCTCTGCCGTTAGATACGGGACTTCTCTTCAAAAGCCCTGCGGTTAGGGAATGGATGATAGGCTCCCTCTCCATCCCCTTCCAAGGTTTTTCTCTTGTCCAGATACAGTCCTACACCTCCCCAGCCACTCTTTCTCTTCCCTGTGTCTTTACGCAGAAGGGGCTCCCTCCCCTCCATACTTATGCAGTCCGTTTTATCTCCCCCAGTTTGCACTCACACACTTATTTAGGTGCTTCCTGGATTTTACGTTTTCTTCCTTGTAGACTCCAACTCCTTTCCTCCTTGACAGTTGGGGTTGAAAGTCCTTTGGCTTCAGTCCTTCTTTGTTTGAGAAACGCAGGAAGACTAGGTCTCCCTGCCGAAAAGAATTCTATTTAAAATAGTTTTGGGACGCTTGGGTGGCTCAGTCAGTTGAGCAGCCAGACTCTTGATTTCGCCTCAGGTCATGATCCCAGGATTGTGGGATCGAGGTGCAATGGGCTCCTTGCAGAGTGTGGAGCCTATTTGAGATTCTCTCTCTCTCTCTCTCTCACTCTCTCACTCACTCTGCCTGCCTCTCTCCCTCACTCACACACACACACACTATAAACATAAAAAATAATAAAAATTAAAAAATCAAATAGTGTCAAAAATAAAATAGGAGTAAATTTAACCAAGGAAGGAAAATATCTATACACTGAAAACAATAAGACATTGATGGAAGAAATTGAAGAATAATAAGTAAAAGGAAAAATATCCAGTGTTCACTGATTGAAAGAATTAATATTTTTTTAAATATTCATACTACTCAAAGTGATCTACAGATTCAGTGCAATGCCTATCATAATTCCAACGGAACTTTTCACAGAAATAGAAAAAAAACCTGGAAATTCATCTGGAACCACAAGAAGCCCTGAATACTAAAGTAATGTTGAGAAAAAGGAACAGAGAAGGAGGCATCACATTTCTTGAGTTTGAAATACATTACAAAACTATATTAATCATAACAGTGTTATACTAGTATAAAAATGGACACACAGACCAATGGAATAGAAAAGAGCCTAGAAATAAACCCATGCATAAACTGTCAAGTGATCTTTGACAAGGCCACCAAAAAATACACGAGGAAAGGATAGTCTCTTCAGTAAATGGTGTTGGAAAAACTGAATATCCACATGCAAAAGAATTAAATTAGATGCTACTTATGTCATACCCAAAAATTAATGAAAAACGGATTAAACACTTAAAAATGAGATTGAAAGCTGTAAACTTCATCAAAAACAAAACACAGGGAAAAAGCTCCTTGACATTGATCTTGCCAAAGATTTTTTGAATATGACAACAGAAACATAGACAAGAAAAGCAAAAATTTCAAACAAGTGCGACTACATCAAACTGAAAGGCATCTATCCAGCAATGAAAAAATGAAAATGCAGTCCGTGGAGAGAGAGAAAGTATTAGCAAACCATATATCTAAGGAATTAATATTCACATTATATAAGGAATTTATACAACTCAATAGCAAACAAATAACTAAATTTTAAAAATGAGTCAAGAACTTGAATATTTTTCCAAAGAAGACACACAAATGGCCAATAGGTATTTGAAAGGTGCTCAACACCATTAATCATCAGGGAAATGCAAATCAAAGCCACAACAAGATATCACCTCATACTTGTTAGGATGGCTACTATCAAAAAGACAAGAAATAACAAGTGTTGGTGAGATTGAGGAGAAAAGGGAGCGCTTGTGCACTGTTGGTGGGAATGTAAATTGGTAGAGCCATTATGGAGAAACTGTTTGGAAGTGCCTTAGAAAAGTAAATGATCCAGCAATTCTATTTCTGTGTATATATCAAAAGGAATTGAAACCAGGATCTTGAAGAGCTGTCTGCAGTTCATTCACAATAGCCAAGCCATGGATGCAACCTAAATGATCATTGGTGGATGAATGGATAAAGAAAATATAGTATATGCATACAATGGGGTATTATTCAACCTGAAAAAGAAGGAAACCTCGCCATTTGCAACAACAGAGATGAACCTGGAAGACCTTATGTTGAATAAGCCAGACACAAAAGGACAGATACATGTTATGTAAGGAATCTAAAATAGTCAAACTGATAGAAGCAGAATAGTATGGTGGTTGCCGAATGCTGGGAGGAGTGGTATTGGAGAGGTTTTGGTCAGAGGGCACACAGTTTCAGTTCTATAAGGTGAATAAGTCCTAGAAATGTATAGCATAGAGTCTATAGTTAACAATGTCATACTAGATATTTAAAAAGTTGCTGAGAGGGTGAATGTTATGTTAATTGTTATTGTACTCCTAAAAAATAGTAAGGAGGACAGGAGAAGACTATTGGAGGTAGTGGATATGTTTATGGCATAGATTGTTATGGTAGCTCATGGATGTATACTTATTTCCAAGTTTGTATACATTAAATGTGTACAGCTTTTGGTATGTCAGCCATACCTCACCACAGTAGTTTTTGAAGAAGCAGATGTTTTGTCTTCTTTGGAGTTGTAGTCTTAGCACAGTGCCTAGTATACAGTAGACACTTTGTAAATATTTAACAAGAGAAAAAAGAAAGTATAAATAAGGAAAAGATTGTCAATTCTTGGTTTGCCTAATTCCTTCTAGTGCTTCTTTTTGTAAAAGTAAAAGTTATATACCTGGATTTGTTTAGATTATTCACGTATATAAAAGAGAGATTAAATGTCGATGAGCTCACTCTTTTGTTTATTTGCAGTCATTAATTGAGAATGAGCTCTTTGGAAGGCTTCAGGCTATTACTGGGGGTGCTTTTGTTTCTTTCTTTTTGTTTTTAAATGTTTATTTATTTTTGAAAGAGAGAGAGAAAGTGTGGGGGAGAGGCAGAGAGAGAGGGAGGCAGAATCCAAAGCGGTCTCTGCACTGACAGCAGAAAGCCTGATGCAGAGCTCAAACTCATGAGCTATAAGATCTTGACCTGAGCTGAAATCGGATGCTTAACAGACTGAGCCACCCAGGCATCCTGTGGGAATGCTTAAACACACACACACACACACACACACACCACTCAAAACAGCAACAATAACTTCTAGCCCCTGCCCATTGAATTTTAGAGTCTGATGCTGCTATCATATAAAAAGAGATGGTGATATATTCTCTGTGACCTAAAGAGCAAGTAAAAAATGGGAATGGGTTGAAGAGGGAAGGAGATTTGAGGTGAAAGCAATCGAGTGTCAAAGTCCTTGGGCAAGGCAGTATGGAGGCTTAGGAAACTGCAAACCCTTGTAAGTAGGATTACATGGTGAGCTAGATGAGGCTGTGGGAGTGATGAGCAGGGGTCAGGTCCTCAGATGGAGGGCCTCAAAGATGAAAGACTAAGTCTGCGATAGAAATTTGTCCTTAACATGTCCTTTGGGATTGTGGCTAAACTAGAGAAAATCTCCAGGTGGTGTAGGAGTGGAAAGTGTCTGTGCTCTTGCCCAGGGCAGCTGAATACGATGCACAGACTAGGTTTATGTACAACATCACCAGGAAGTTTCTGAGCAATAAGAGTTCTACTTCTTTGAGGTGGAGTGTCCAGAACCCACTGGACTGGCACTCTTCACTCTGGGTCGGGGGAGCCAGAGACCACTCTATTAAAAGGGTCTCTTTTACTCAGTTACTTCATCTGCATGTAATTTGGCAAATTCTAGGCAAGGTCTAGATTTTTGCTGATAGTTAAATGAATGAAAATAATGGTGATTTAGATGGAAGGGCAGCTGGAAGTTAGGGAAAATATTGGTCATGGACAAAAAAAAAAAAACAACTTTGAGTTGTATGCAATTGGGACTCTCCCACAAACACATTGTATATTAAAACCTTGAATGAGGATATATTACATAACTAGCATTGCTAAGCAGCATTTTGGTTGATTGTGATTTCTCTGTCTTAGAGTTTGGTAATGCTCTCAAGTTCACAGGGCTACTAAGTGACAGGGCTGGGACTAGATTCTTGGTCTGAATCATCTAGAACACATGCTGATCATTCTATCCTGCTCTGCCTAAAGCAAAAAGTTGTGTTCCTTAATACTCCAAAATGTGTCTCAGGGGATAAAAGTAAGGATTCCGTGTCCAAAGAACTGGATCGGAATACATAACCAGAGCAGTTAAGAATACCACAGTAAATCAAAGACACGAACAAAGAGAAGAAGCAGAAAATGTCCAGTGACAGTATGATTATCTACATATGCAGTGTCAAATAGTCTCAAGATTGGGGAATCACAAAATCATCCTGGACAACTCCTTCCCGTTAGGAAGTAAATCAGTTAAAACAAATCACGTAAGAGGCTCACTGTGACTACTGAGAAGAGGGATAGATCAGTGTCATTTTTCTTTGACAGCCTACCTCTGTCCTGCATCCCCTGCCTTAGGTTGCAAATTCCCCATCTCACATGAAGCCAGGGACCAGAACCTACAAAGCTTGCATTAGGGACACTGCTCAAGTTTGCATGGATGTGGAGTTTCCCAGGAACCCTTTAATTTGAGAGACAGGACCCCTGTGAATGAAGATTTGGGGAGACAACCACCCCACCTTATAGGGGTCCTTCAGAGATCTGCCAAACCAACTCTCAGGTCTAGAATGCCCAAGCAGGGCAATCAGGGCAGGCATCCCTCTTTCACTCCTCACAGTTCTTAGCAAATTCAAAGTCTTAGCCTTAGGAGAGTGGCCACACTTCAGTAGAGGGAGGCTCCTGGGTTGGAGAGGTATCAAGTTGAGGACCCTGAATGATGAATGTGGAGACCACCGACTCAAGAACAGTGATATTTCACATAGACTCTACTCTGCTGTGCGCCTCTCAGGACCCGAACATCCCTGGCCTAGTGTGGCTCACTCTTCGACCTGGGAGGTCTCAGGAAGGAGCAGATCTTGATAGCAGAGTAACCTCATGTCAGGGAGGATGGAGTCACGTGACTGATCAGGAGCAGGGTCAGGTCCTGCAGTGACCAAAGAGGACATCGCTAGACCCACAAATGAGGGAGCTTTACAAACCCCTGCCCCCATTCTTAACCGTTGAGAGGCCTCAGGTAGAGCTATGAGCCTAAGAAGCCTCATTTCTGCCTGGTGCCTTTTGGAGGAGGAAGAGCCTTGTCCAACAGGGTGGGCCCCAGTTCTGCAGAGGGGGAAATCTTGGCCATAACCAGAGTAGGGGAGGCTCACAGAGTCCTGCCCTCTTTTCAAGCCTATGGGATCCCAGGCAGAGGTAGTGGCGGGACATCCTGACTCCTCACTAGAGACTCGGAGAGGTGAGGGTTTGCTTTGGAGGCTGGCCGACTTGGGTCAGTAGGGGGAGTAGTCCCAGGCTCTGATAGACACCAAGGGAGGATGCCGAGTGACGACCTAAAGACCACTTACTTCAGGACACTGTGATTGCATAGAACCACGTCCTTCGTGTCAGCCCTCAGAACCCCAGGTGGTCATGGCCGGATATGATGTGTCTGAACTTCCGCTTTGGAACGCTGGACCTCGACCAGTGTGCGCAGCGTTTGTTCTGTCAAGCAATGGAAGATTACTTCCCAGGAGTTCTTTGAAGTTAGGGTGAGGACCTGAATATAAAATGAAGGGACCGCTCCTCCTGCTGTAACAAAGGTGGCGCCACAGAGTACTGCCCCTGGGGTCTGAAATGGAATGTCCTGGCAGGACCTTTAGTCTGAGTTTTGTCTGGAAAGTCTGAGGAAGGCAGGCCTTGGTCTAAGACAGTAGCCCTGGTTCCACTCATCAAGGACACCTAGGCCCTAACCAGAGTCACCGGGAGGGTCCTGAGTAGCTAATGAGGAGATCTTTTCCCAGTAGAGATGGCAATAGAAAGCAGTACCCCTGCCTTTGGTTCTGGGAGGTTCCTGTCAGGGGTAGTTCTATTTGGCAGGCCCTGACTCCCGCCGCCCCTCTCCCCCCCCACCCCCCGCCACCGCCGCCGCCGCCGCCACCCCTCGCCCCCCCCTGCCGCCGCCGCCCCTCAGCTGCCACCGGTCTCCCCTCCCCCCGACGCCCCTCTGCACTCTCGCCGCCGCCCCACCCCACCCCCCACCCCTAACCGTCACCGCACACACAGACTCCCCAGGAACTCCAAGAAGTGAAGGCTTTATTTGGAGTTCGGTGAACTGAATTTCGTAGAGGGAAGTGTCCCAGACTCCGATACCAAAATGAAGACTCTGGACCTAGGGATCACCATCTCCAGAACACTGGGGTCCCACAGAGCCCCCTGCCACTGCTTCCAGCCTTTGGAGACCCTGAGCAGTTGTGGCCATTTATGACTCACCCTTACTTCCATTCCAGAGTTTCCAGGAAGTAAGGTCATTTGTTGGGGGTGGGGGGTGGGGGTGGCGAGGCCACTGGCCAGCTGAGGGTGGATTCCCAGAACTGACCTGGAGCCAAGGTGAGGACCTTGAGTGGGGACTGAAGGGACCACCCCAACCCATAACACAGGGTGCTCCATTAGGTCCCTCTGCTGCCCTTGGCCCTGGGAGGCCTGGCAGATCTATCAGACTTTCTGCCTGAAAACTCTCAGATAAGGAGGGCCTTTTTCTAGGGGAGTAGCCTTGGTCCTGCAGATGGGGGACACCTAGGCCCTAACTGCAGTGAAGAGGAGATCCCTGATGCTAATGAGAGGACCTCTCCCCACTTAGGAAAAGCAGCATCCCTATAACTTCTTTCTGGTAGGCTCTTGGCAAGTATAATCCTATATGGATGTCCCTGAATCTCCATTCTAGGGGTTCAGGAAATTCAAGGATTTGCTCTAAGGCAGGAGGCCTAAGTCCTACCAGTGTATTGGTGGCAGAAGTCCTAAAGCCTACCTGTAGTTAAGGTCAGACATCTAAGAGGACTAAGGGGAACACCAACTCTAAAAAGTAGGACTCATAAGTTCTTGCCCTTCTCTGATAAAAAAGAATGAAATCTTGTCATTTGTAATGACACCGATGGAACTAGATTGTATTATGCTAAGCGAAATAACTGAGTCAAAGAAAGACAAATAACATGATTTCAATCATAGGTGGAATTTAAGATATAAAACAGATGAACATAAGTGAAGGGAAGCAAAAATAATGTAAAAACAGGGAGACAAATCATAAGCCTCTTAAATACAGAGAATAAACTGAGGGTTGCTGGAGGGCTTGTGGGTGGGGGGATGGGATAAATGGGTGATGGGCATTGAGGAGACCACTTGTTGGGATGAGTACTGGGAATTATACCTAGGGGATGAATTACTAAATTCTATTCATGAAATTATTATTACACTATATGTTAACTAACTTGTATGTAAATTTAAAATAAATAAAATATATAATTCTGGCCCTTCTCTCAGCCCTGGGGAAGCCCTGAATATTTGTTTGTCTGAGAAACCCCCCTCATTTCTGTCTGGAGAGTCACAGAGAGGTGAGGGTGTTGGACTTACTGGCATCAGTTCTGCAGAGGGAAGAGACCCAGGGCTCCACAGGAATCAGAGTGAGGACCCTGAATAAAGAGTGATGGTACCACTTACCCCCAAAAAGGAGACAACAGAGAGCCCCTCTTGCTTGTACACTGAGGAGCCCACCAGGTGTGGAAGTCAAGTGTATGTGAACCCACCTTTATTTTTTATGGCAGCAGGTTGGGGACAGCCTTTGTTTGACGGGAGAAACATCAGATCGGCAGAGGAAAGTGTACCAGGCCCTACCTAGAGTCAAGATGAGGACAGTGACTGAGGATTGAGGACCCCAGTGACCCCAGAGCAAATTCCCACAGAACTGTCAGCAGTGGGTGGCAGTAGCGAGCTGAGATGCCCCTTTAGTTCCCCTTGAGGAGTCTCAAGAAGATGAGGTCCTGGGTTTGAGATGTCAATTTAGGGCAGCACCGAGGAGAGGGCCCAGGCCCTGCCAAAAGCTGTTACCACAGTCTGGAACATGACCTGGGAGGATCCTCATACTCCAGACTAGAGGAGATTCTGCAAGGACTCGCCCTGCCCATCAGTGCTCTCAGCCCCAGTAAGCAGGGCTGGCAGGCTGCAGCCTGAGGCTAACTTTAATTATTTCCACAGGGTTCTCAGAGGACAGGTTGGTCATAACAGGAACCCTTTGGTTTCCTAGAGCATTGCCCTCGCAGAACCTGCAGAAGCAACATTGGTTAAAGCCAAGGTGGTCTCTCCCTGCTGAAGGTGCTCCTTCTCATCCTCTCTCCTGTCTCTTCTCATGCCCAGATCACCTGCTATCCCTGACCACAGTCATCATGCCTCGGGGACAGAAGAGTAAGCTCCTCACCGGTGAGAAATGCCACCAAGCCAAAGGTGGGACCCCATGTCAGATGGGTGCTGAGATCACTGAGGCCAAGGAAGAAGCACTTCCCTCCTCGGTCTCTCCTCCCTTTGAAGTTCTTACTCAGAGGAATCCTGCTGCTAGGTCACGTAGCTCTCTCAAGAGGTCTCAGAGGGCCCTGTCTGCCACCACTAAGTCTGCAGGTGTTTCTCGCACAAGATCATACAAAGGAGCCAACTGCCAGATTGAGAGAAAGCAAAGTTCCTTCCAGTCCTCAGTCTCCATTATGCAGTCTCGAGGAGACCCTGTAAGCAAAACAGCGAATGTTTTGGTCCAGTTCCTGATACACATGTATAGAATGAAAAGGCCCATTATGAAAGCTGATATGCTGAAGTTTATCAGTAAGAAGTATAAAAATCGCTTTGTTGAGATCCTCAGAAGAGCCTCTTTCAGCTTGGAAGTGGTTTTTGGTGTTGATGTAAAAGAAGTCGATCCTACCAAGCATTCCTATATCCTGGTCAGCAAAATGGACCTCCCCAACAACGGGACTATAAACCGTGGCTGGGGGTTTCCCAAGACCGGCCTCCTGATGAATCTACTGGGTGTGATCTTCCTGAAGGGCAACTGTGCCACCGAAGAGAAGATCTGGGAGTTCCTAAATAAAATGAGAGTCTATGCGGGGAAGAGGCACTTCATATTTGGGGAGCCCAAGAAGCTCATCACCCAAGATTTGGTGAAGCTTAAGTACCTGGAGTACCGCCAGGTGCCTGACAGCGATCCTCCATGCTATGAGTTCCTATGGGGCCCCAGAGCCCATGCCGAGACCAGCAAGATGAAGGTGCTAGAGTTTTGGGCCAAGATTAATCAGACCGTCCCCAGTGCCTTCCACCCTTGGTATGAAGAGGCTTTGAGAGATGAGGAAGAGAGAGCCAAACCCATAGTTGCGCTCCAGGCTGAGACCGATTCTATGGCCAGTGAATGTTCCAGTGAATGTCCAGCAGCTCCTCCCACACCTAGTGAAATCGAGGCCAATTCTTCACATTGTGACTGAGGAGAGCAGTCAGTGTTTTCAGTAGTGGAGGCCTGGGTGTGACTGAGGGAACACAGTGTATAATACCTTTGTGCTCCCGTTCTGTATGGGTAATTTGGAGATTTATGAGCATTTTGAGTTTTTGCTACTTTTCAAAAATTGCTATTTTGAAATGAAATCTTATCTAGCATTATAGTCTAAATTTATGAATTATATTGGTCTCATTTATTGTTAATCAATTTAAGAGAGTGTTGCTGTTTCATAAAACAAATTGGGAAAATTCCCATCTTATTTAGTGTTCTGGTACGAAGTAACATGGCATTGAAATATGCATTTCTTTGAAAATTTAAAAAACTTAAGCAGTAAAATGTATGAAATCTAGAAATGGAGGAGAAGAGTAAGATGGTCTGTATTTGGCTTCCTAATTCCTTTTACTCTATGTTTTATTAAATTCTAAATAACAGCATGTGTTTGACTAATTGAAGAATGTAGACTCATTCTTTAATGAATTAAACTCACTGCTCATAGGCTCGTTTATTCCCTAAACATTGATGGAGCATCTGCTCTTAGAAGGTTTCATGTTAGCCCTGGGAGAGCTGACAAAAAGACCAAGACACTGACCATGAAATCATAGAGGCGAGAAGCATCTATCATATAGGGAAGAATGGCGATAGGCACTCTCGGACAGAAAGGACACATGACAAGACAGGAGGAAACAGGAGAGAGGTGGTTCCAGATGAGAGCAGTTAAGTGTCAGTGCCTGAAGCAAGTCAGTGCTGGGTCTTCAGAGACTACATGTCCCGCAGTGGGAGGTAATTCTAAGTTAGCTGCATGGGAGTAGGGGGGCTCCAGGAGGCTGTGAACACAGGGAGAGGGCCCAGACCCTCCCATGGTGGACTTCAGAATTGAAAGACTAAGCCCAGAATGGCAAACTGCCCTTAACAGTTACTTTGGGATTGTGCAGAAACCAGAAGGAAATCACCCCGGGCAGGGATCAGGTGTGTACTGTGCTCTTGTGCTGGTACAGGGTGAACACAGTGTGCAGATTTGATGTTTTATTTACAACCTCTCCATAGAGTTTCTGAGAAATAAGAGTATGCTCTCTTGTCACAGATGCCCAGAATCCCCTGGACTGGCACCCTTTGCCCTGTTTTGGGAGAGCCAGATCATACTCCACTAAAACATCATTCACATTAGGTTATCTTTTATGGCATTTGGGAAATTCCAGACAAGGTCTAGGTTCTTGTTGGTGGGTGAATGGATGAAAGTCAGGGTGGTTTAGAAAGAAGGGCAGCTGAGGGGCGCCTGGGTGGCTCAGTTGGTTTAGCATCCGACTCTTGGTTTTGGCTCAGGTCATGATCTCACAGTTTTGTGGGTTTGATCCCCATGACGGGCTTTGTGCTGACAGTGCAGAGTCTGCTTGGGATTCTCTCTCTCTCCCTCTCTCTCTGCCCCTCCCCCGCTTGCACTATCTCTGTCTTTCTCAAAATAAATAAACTTTAAAAAAAAAAAGGCAGCTGAGAGGAAGGTAAGTTTTGGGGCCTTGAAACATATTTTAGGAGCTCTGTGTTGCATCTACTAAGGAAGTCTACCCTATGCCAACATCGAATGACATACTTTAATGGGGGAGATATTACGTAGTGTTCCTTGCTAAACACAATTTTGTCTGATAGAGTTGTCTCTGTTCTATAGCACTGCATAGTTTCTGACATCCCCTGGATTAAAAATTATTTAATTGAGATTTATCATTGTAGTGGGTTGAAACTCCAGGGGAGAAATTGATCCTACTAAGAACTGGCATCCTTTAAAGCTCAACACAGGCCATGCAATGTGCCATGCACTTTACATGCATTATGGACTTTCTACCAGTCCCCAAGACAGAGCTTATCAAACCCATTTCACAGATGAAAAGACAGCCTTACAGAGTCTGGTATTGCTGCCCAATTTCACATGGCTGCCAAGTGACAGGGTTAGAACTAGACCCTTGGCCTGAATTAGTCTGAAGCCCACACTTCCGCTCCTCCTCACCTGAGGCTGACTTTGTGGTCCTTAATTCCCCTTTTTTCTCATTACTACAAAAAATATCTCAGGTACTAGAAAGGACTCTGCCCAAGATGCTGGACTGGAATACGTAACCATAGCAATTGCCATATCAAAATAATTAAGTGTGAATAAGGGAAAGTAAGAGATAATATTCAGTGACAATAGGATCATCTGTATATTCAAAGACAGCTTCAAAGATCAGGGGCTCACAAAATCATTTTGGACGACCCCTCCCATAAAGAAAGTTACATCCACTCAAACAGAACTTACATAAAATGCTAAGTGTGACTGCTAAAGAAATGGATTAAGGTTTTGTTTTTTTTCTTAGCACATCTGTTCTGGGGTCTCTGCCTTGTGCTACCACTTCCTTTCTGATACACACATCACTCCTGGGACAGGGACCCAGTCTCTGAACGGTTTGCAGTAGAGAAAATGGTCGAGTTTGCAGGGATGTGACCTTTCACAGGTAGCCTTGCATCAAGAAATAGAAGCTGTAAGTGAGAGGATGCTCATGCTAGGGAAAGTTGTTAGTGTGAGCATCCCCTCACTTAGTCCTCAGGGTTCTCAGGGACATGTGAATCTTGCCATAGGACGGTGGGCCTCCGGTCACGAGAATCGTCGACACATGAAGGTGAGGACTCTGAATGAGGAATGAAGAAAGCATCCACCCAGAACTGTGTGGCCCATAGATGCCTGCCCCCTGCTGTCAGCCCTCGGGAGCCCCAGACAACCTTGGAAGGATGTGGCTGAAACTGATTTCCACTTAACAGGTCGAGAAGGTGAAGATATTGCTCTGAGATTGATTGACTCAGGTCAGGAGAGGTAGGATTCCCAAGGTGTACCAGGAGCAAGGCCAGTACTCTAGAGAGCTCAGGGTCCACCAAGCCTGTATCATTGGAGACCTCACAGATTCCTTCCTACTGTCATGAGAGATCCAGGCATAATTGTCAGTCAGAGATGGCCTCAAATCCTTCTCAGGGGTAACAGAAAAGTGGGGAGGTCCCAGGTCAGCAGAGAGAGGAGTCTTGGGCCTTCACAGAAGGCAGACTTAGGACACTGACTTCAAAACCTAAGTGGGAGCACCATATCATAGGTGCCTGCCACAGCCGTCACATGGCACATGTGGCCAAATAAGGTATAAGCCTTTCTCTGAGGAAATGTCCTCAGATCAAGAAAGAGGAACCTCAGACCCTGCCGGGAGTCAGATCAAGAAAACTGAGTGAGGATGGTTGGGATTACCCATCCCTGAGCACACGGGAAAACAAACAGTGTGGCCCTGCCCTTGCACTCCAGACTTACATCCCCAGGGCAGGATAGGAAGCTGAGTGCCCCCAGCATCACTTGTTTTTAAAAAATCGACCCCATTTTTTAGAGCAATTTTACGTTCAGAGCAAAACAGCAGAAAGTACAGAGAACTCCCATGTACCCTCTTCCCTGACACACACACAGGCTCCCCTACTTTCAGCATCCTGTACCAGAGTGCTACCCGTGCTACAAACTCTGACCTTACACCGACATATCATTAGCCCGGCAAAGCCCATAGTTACATTAGGCTTTAGTCTTGCTGTTGTACATTTTGTCCAGTTTGACAAATGTATGATGACTTGTATCCACCATTATAGTATACAGAATAATTTTGCTGCCCTAAAATCCTCTGTGTTCTTCCTCTTCATTCCTCCGTCCCCCACCCACAACCCCTGGCAACCACTGATATTTTTTACTTTTCCTTCAGTTTTCCTTTTCCAGAATGTGATATAGTTGGAATCATGCTGTATGTAGCCTTGACACATTGGCTTCTTTCACCGAGTAATACACATCTAAAGTTCTTCCCTGTCTTTCTGTGGCTTGATTAGCTCATTTCTTTTTAGCACTGAACAATACAGGCATACCTCAAAGATATGTGGTTTTGGTTCCAGACCACAGCAATAGAGTGAGTCAAATGAATGTTCTGGTTTCCCAGTGCATATGAAAGTTATGTTTATATTCTACCATAGTCTATTAAGTGTGCTATAGTATTATGTCTAAACAAAAAACAACAAACATACATTAATTTAAAAATACTTCACTGCTAAAAAGTGTTAGTCATCATCCGAGCTTTCAGAAAATCATTTCTTTGCTGGTGGAGGGCCTTACCTCGATGTTGGGGGCTGCCAACTGATCAGGGTGGTGGTTGCTGAAGATTGGGGTGGCTGTGGCAATTTCTTAAAATAAGGCAATACTGAAGTTCGCCACCATGAGCGACTCATCTTCACACAAATAATTTCTCTGTAGCATGTGATGCTGTTTGATAGTTTTTTTTTTTAACCCACCCGAGAACTTTCACATTGGAGCCAGTCATCTCAAACTCTGCTGCTGCTTTATCAACTAGGTTTATGTAATATTCTAAATCCTTTGTTATCATTTCACCAATCTTTGAAGCGTTTTCACCAAGAGTAGTTTTTATCTCAAGAAACTACTTTTTTTTTCTTTTTTTGCTCATCCATTAGAAGCAACTCCACCCATTAAACTCCATCTCTTTTATCATGAGATTACAACAATGCAGTTCCATCTATAGGACTCAATCGTAATTCTAGTTCTCTTGCTAATTCCAGTGCTCTGTGCTCATTTGGTAAATGACCTTTGGCTTCAACTTTAAGTCTCCAGCTGCCCCTAACGAGAGAGTCCGCCTGTTCTTGGAAGCTTTGAAGCCAGGCATGGGCTGCTCTTATCTAGCTATGAAAGCCCTACATGGCATCTTCTTTCAGTATAAAACTGTTTTATTTACACTGAAAATCTGCTGTTTAGTGCAGCCACCTTCAGGAATGATCTTAGAGCTTCTGGGTAACGTGCTGCAGCTTCTCCATCAGCACTTGCTGTTTCACCTTGCGTGCTGATGTTATGGGAAAAACTTTCTCTTTAAACCTCATGAACCAACCTCTGCTGGGTTCAAACTTTTCTTACACGGCTCCCTCACCTCTCTCCGCCTTCACAGAATTGAGAGTTAGGGCCTAACGCTCTGGATTAGGCTTTGGCTTAAAAGAATGTTGGGACCGGCTTTGATCTTGTATCCAGACCACTCAAACTTTCTCCATATCAGCAAGAAGGCTGTTTTGCTTTCTTATCATTTGTGTGTTCACTAGAGGAACACTTTCCCTTTCTTTCAAGAACTTTTACTTTGCATTCACAACCTAGATAACTTCAGTGCAAGAGGCCTAGCTTTTGGCTTTCTCGACTTTGGACATGCCTTCCTCACTAAACTTAATCATTTCTGGCGTTTGATTTGAAGTGAGAGATGTACGACTCTTCCTATCACTTGAATGTTGAGAGGCCAGAGTAGGGTTATTAATTGGCCGAAATTCAACATTTTGTGCCTCAGGGAATAGGGAGGCCTGAGGAGAGGGGAAGATATGGGGGATGGCTGGTCAGTGGAGCATTCAGAACACAGACAACATTTATTAACTAAGTTCACCATCATATATGGGTGTGATTTGTGGTGCCTCAAAACAATTACAATAGTAACATCACTGATCCCAGATCACAGTAACAAATATAATAATAATGAAAAAGTTTGAAGTACTGCGACTTTTACCAGAATGTGGCACAGAGATACAAAGTGAGCACATGCTTTTTGGAAAAATGGTGCCAAGAGAATTGCTTGGTTGGTGCAGGCTTGCCACAAACCTTCGATTTGTAATAAATGCAATATGAGCAAATCGTAGTAAAGCGAAGCACAATGAAACAACGTATGCCTGTATTCCATTGTTGGGATGTACCATAGTTTATTTATCCACTTACCTGCTAAAAGACATCTTGGTTCCTTTCACATTTTGGCAACCATGAATAATGCTGCTGTAAACATCCATGTGTAGGTGTTTTGTTTTATCTTGTTTTGAGGATATAAGTTTCAACTCATTTGGGTAAATACCAAGGAGCATGATTGCTAGATAGTATAGCATGTTTAGTTGGGTTTTTTTAATTGAAGAAAACACTTTTTTGTGGTATGATAGACAAAAAGCTGTACCAATTGATGAATTTGTAGGTAAGTATGTACCTGTGAAACTGCCTCCACAATTCGTTATAAAAATATCCATCACGTACAAAGCTTTCCTCCCACCTTATTTATTTATGTATTATAAGAACACCCCTCATAAGATCTATTCTCTTAGCAAAATTTTAAGTATGCAATGCAGTATTGTTAACTATAGGCTTTCTGCTGTCCAGTAGATCTCTAGGATTTATTTATCTCCTACTGAAACTTTGTAACCTTTGATTAATACTTCCTCATTTCCCCCTTCTCCCAGCACCTGGCAAGCACCATTCCACTCTCTGCTTCTGTCAGTCTGACTAGTACTTTAGATGCCTCATATAAGTGGCATCTGTCTTTCTGTGTCAGCCTTATTTCACTTAGCATAACCTCCTCCAGGTTCACCTGTACTGTTACAACTGGCAAGGTTTCCTCCTTCTTAAGGGTGAATGATACTCCATTGTATGTATGTTTCATTCTTTCTTTATCCATTTGTCCATCAACAGACATTTAGGCTGCATCTCTATCTTAGCTGTTGTGAATAACACTGCAGTGAACATGGGAGTGCAGATATATCTTCAAAATCCTAATTTCAATTCCTTTGGATATATACCCAGAAGTAGGATTGCTGAATCATATGGTGGTTCTATTTTTAATTTTTTGAGGAACCTCCATACTGTTTTCCAAGTGACTGTACCAGTTTATATCCCCACCAACAGTGTAGATATGTTTGGTGCAGTAAGAAATTTCCAAACCGTGATGCAAAGTGGCTGTACCATTTTGCATCCCCACCAGCAATGAACGAGAGTTCCTCTTGCTCCATATCTTCACCAGCATTTGCTATTGTCAGTGCTTTGAATTTTGGCCACTCTAAAAGGCATGCGATGGTATTTCATTTTTATATTTTTAAGTTTATTTATTTTGAGAGAGAGAGAAAGAGATCATGCAAGCAGGGGAAGCAGAGAGAGAGTGAGGGAGAGAGAGAGAATCCCAAGCAGGCTCCGCACCGTCAAAGTAGAGCTGGATGTGGAGCTCTAGCTCAGGAACCCATGAGATCATGACGTGAGTCGAAATCAAGACTCAGACACTTAACCAAATGAGACACCCAGGCGGCCCCTCATTTTTATTTTAATGTGCAACTTTCTAATGACATGTGATGCTAACTAAGCATCTTTTCATATGCTTATTTGCCATCTATATATCTTCCTTGATGAGGTATCTGTTCATATGTTTTGTCAATTTTTTGATTAGATTGTTGGTTTTCTTCTTCTTGAGTTTTAAGTGTTCTTTGTTTATTTTGGATAACAGCCTTCATCAGGTATGCTTTTTGGTAAACATTTTCTCCCAGTCTGTGGCTCATCTTCTTGTTCTCTTGATGGTTTTTTTTTGCAGGGCAAAAGCTTTAATTCTAGTGAAGGCTAGCTTATCAATTATTTCTTTCAGGGATCCCTGTCACTTTTTTATCATATCTAGAGGAGGTGAGATTCTTGGTCTGAAGGTTCAGTCACCAGTCAGCAGAAGGCAGGGTGGGGGAAGAGTCCACAGCCCTGTGTTGTGTCCAAATGAGGACCCTGAATGGATACTTAGGACCTATCAAGCCCAATACAAAGAGGTTCCCACAGAGCTATAAGCACTGAGTGCCTCCTGGTGAGGGTGGTTGACTAAGGTGCCTTTCTCCCTTTTTTTTAATGAGTCCCAGGGAGCTTTGATGTATCAATTGTAGTGCAGTAGAGAGGAGGTTTCAAACCCTTGCCAAAATTTATCATGATAATTTTGAAGGTAAACAGAGAGGACCCCTCGCCATGTTAGAACATGTGCCCCACTGCCAGCCATGCTGTCACACTAGTCAGTAAAAACAGGGCTGACAGGCTATAGCCTAAGGCTCACTCTGTCTCCAGTGCGTTCTCAGAGACAGGCTGACTAGGAGAACAATAGCCTCGTAGATTCCTAGAGAGTGTCCTCAATAAAACCTGCAGAGGAGGTTTTGTTTAACACAAAGGTGGACTCTCCCTGCTGAAGGTCCACACACCATCTTATTGTCCCTCCTCCAGGGGCCCACATTACTTACTCTTCTGCCTGCTGTTCATGACTGAAGAGTCATTCCTCAGTATCAGAAGAGGAAGTTCATCAGCATGAGAAATGCCACTAGGCCTGAGGATCTCAAAGGGGCTCAGGCCACCGCAGCAAGAGTCCCCCTTCTCCTCCTCCTCCTGTTTTGGGGATGCTTCCCTCAGATTGCCTTATTGCTGACATTCCTAGGAACCTCAGAGAATCCTATCAACCATCATTACTTCTGAAGCTATTTCATGTCTGAGGTCTGAACAAGGTGTCAAGAGTCAAGATGAGACAGTGCAAGTTGCTCTGAAGTCCCATTCTCTGCTGAGAACTCATTGAAATATTCCCTAACCAAGAAGGTGAGCATGTTGATGCACTTTCTATTGGGGAAGCATGCAGTGAGGGAGCCCATAATGCAGGCCGCACTGCTGAAGGTTGTGAACAAAAGGAATAAGGGGCACTTCCCTGAGATCCTCAGGAGGACCTCTGAGCACTTGGAGCTGGTCTTTGGCCTCGAATTGAAGGAAGTCAAACCCAATGGCCACTCCCACACCCTTGCCAGCAGCCTAGACCTCACTAACGATGGCAGTGTGAACAGTGGCTGGGGCTTTCCTAAGAGTGGGCTTCTCATGCTTCTCCTGGTGTCATCTTCTTGAATGGCAGGTATGACACTGAGGAGGACATCTAGGGATTCCTAAATGTGTTCGGGAATCTGTGTTGATATGAAGCATTTAATCTTTGGAGAGCCTAGGAAGCTCATCAAAGCAGATTTGCAGCAGGAAAGGTACCTGGAGTACAGACAGGTGCCCAACAGCGATCCTCCACGCTATAAATTCCTGCCAGGTCCAGGAAGATGAAAGTGCTGGAGTTTTAACCAATCTACGTATTCAATGCAATCTCTATCAAAATAACACCAGCATTCTTCACAGAGCTAGAAAAAACAATCCTAAAATTTGTATGGAAACAGAAAATAGCCAAATAGCAATCCTGAAAAAGAAAAATCTAAGCTGGAGGCATCATAGTTCCAGACTTCAAACTGTATTACAAAGCTGTCATCAAGACAGTTTGGTACTGACTCAAAAACAGACATTTAGGTCAATGGAACAGAATAGAGAACCCAGAAATGGACCCAAAAACATTTAGCCAACTAACCTACGACAAAGCAGGAAAGAATATCCAGTGGAAAAGAGACAGTCTCTTCAGCAAATGGTGCTGGGAAAAATGGACAGCGACATGCAGAAGAATGAAACTTGGACCACATTCTTACACCATACACAAAAATAAAATGGATGAAAGACCTCAACATAGGACAGGAAGCCATCAAAATCCTAGAGGAGAAAATAAGCAACAACCTCTTTGACCTCAGCCACAGCAAAGTCTTACTTGACATGTCTCCAGAGGCAAGAGAAAGAAAAGCAGAAATGAACTATTGGGACCTCATCAAAGCAAAAGTCTTCTGCATAGTGAAGGAAACAATCAGCAAAACTCAAAGGCAACCGATGGAATGGGAGAAGATATTTGTGAATGACGTATAAGATAAAGGGGTAGTATCTAAAATCTATAAAGCTCTGATCAAACTCAATACTCAAAAAACAAATAATCCAGTGAAGAAATGGGCAAAAGACATTCTTCTTTTCCAAAGAAGACATCCAGATGGCTAGCAGACACATGAAGAAATGTTCAATATCACCCATCATCAGGGCAATACAAATCAAAACCACAATGGGATATGACCTCACACCTGTCAGAATGGCTAAAATGAACAACTCATGAAACGACCAATGTTGGTGAGGACATGGAGAAAGAGGAACCCTTTTGCACTGTTGATGGGAATGCAAACTGGTGCAGCCACTCCAGAAAGTAGTATGGAGGTTTCTCAAAAACTTAAAAATAGAACTACCTTATGACCCAGCAATTGTGCTAGCAGGTATTTATCCAAAGGATACAAAAATTCTGATTCGAAGCATCACATGAACCCAATGTTTGTAGCAGCACTATCAACAATAGCCAAAGTATGGAAGGAGTGCAAATGTCTATCAACTGATGATAAATGGGCAAAAAAAGATGTGGTACATATATACAATGGAATATTACTCGGTAATCAAAATCTTGCCATTTTGCAACAAGTGGATGGAACTAGAGAGTATTATGCTAAGCAAAATAAGTCAGTCAGAAAGACGAATACCGTATGATTTCACTCATATGTGAAATTTAAGATACAAAACTGATGAACGTAAGGGAAGGGAAACAAAAATAATATAAAAACAGAGAGAGAGACAAACCATAAGAGATTCTTTTTTTAAAATAATTTATTGTCAAGAGATTCTTAAATACAGAGAACAAACAGGGTTGCCAGAGGGGTTTTGGGCAGGAGGATGGGCTAAATGGGCAAGGGGCATTAAGGAGGGCACTTGTTGGGATGACCACTGGGTGTTATATGTAAGTGATGAATCACTAAATTCTATTCCTGAAATTATTATTACACTATGTGTTAACTAGGATTTGAATTAAAGAAATAAAAAAGAAAAATAAGGTCAAAACAAAACAAAACCAAACCAAAACTAGTGCTGCAGATTTTGCCAACATCATGGCCTTCCCACGCCATTAGGAAGAGACTGCGAGATGAGGAAGAGAGGGGCCCAGCCCTAGTCATAGCCAGGGCAGCCTCTACTGCCAAGGCCAGTGCACATTCGCGGGCGACGTCCGGCAGCTATTCTCCTCCCTAGAGAGGGCTGAGGCAGATTCTTTGTGGTTAACGAAAGCAGTTGATCTTGTAACTAATGGAGGCCCAGGTGGGGCTCATGGGAACACGGAGTGTAATATGTTTGTGTTTCTGTACGATATGTTTAAATTGGAGATTTTTCTTCCTAGTTTTAAATGCCTTTTCTTTCAATTAAAGGTTTATTTAGCTTCATAATCCAAGTTTATGAATGACATGGATCATACACTTATTGGAGTTTATCAGGTTGAAAAATAAGAATTTTGGTATTTTTTGAAACAAATTGAAACCCTTGAATCATTTCTTGTCATGCAGAACTAGGTGACATGATGTTGGAATATGGGTTTTTTGTGAAAAAGGGAACTACTCCACAGTTATGGACTTTATGAATAAAGGAGAGAAGGAGACAGTGACAATAGGATCATCTATCTGTGCAAAATCAGATATCCTCAAAAGATCAGGGGCTCACAAAATCATCTGGCTCCATCGTTCTCTGTAAAAAGTAAATCTTTTAGAGCTACCCTAAGTGTGGCTGGTGAAGAGAAGGAATATATCAACGTTTTTTTGTTTTTTTTTTCCTCAGCACACACCTGTCCCGGGCTCCCTGATGTATGCTGCACTTTCCTTATCTTACTTACATCACTCTTGGGACACAGACTCATTTTCTGCAAGATTTCCAATAGGGAAACTAGTCAAGTGTTTACAGGTACATGTTGTTTCCCAGGAAGTCTTTAATTAGGCAAAGATGAGGACCCCCATGAATGAGTACTGAAGAAACAGCTATCCCAACATACTGGAGTCATCCAAAGACTTAAGGATAGTTACTTTAGCTCAGGAGAAGGAATCCCAGACTCTGAAAGATATTGTGAGGACCATGAATGAGAAATGATGGAAGACCCCAGGTAGAAGTGATTAGCATCATATCCCTACTGTCTGCTCTTGGAGGCACCGAAGGACCAGGATCAGGCCAGGATCACCCTCACTTCCAACTTGGAATTCTCAGGAAAGAAGAACTTTGATGTAATATGAGCAGCTACAGGAAAGCAGAGAGTGAAGTTACCAGATTGGTCGTCCATCAAGGTGAGAATCCAAATGTGGACTAGGAGCAGCACCACAGCATAAACGGAGGCCCCAAAGAATCTCTGAGGTCGACCTGGGAAGCCCTGGGCAGAGTCGTCAGTCTTATTTCAGCCTAGAAAGTCTCAGGGAGGTAAGGGCCTCCGTTTAATGGAAGCTGCCTCACTTTTGCAGAGAGTGTGACTGGACCTTAACAAGAATTCATGTAAAGACCATGAATGTTATGAGGCGACCCCCAAAGCAGAGGGGGCTAAATAGAGTCCTGTACTTTTCTTAGCACTGGGGGACCCAGAAGAGCTTCTACTGAGGAGTCACCTCATTCTACCTCCTGAGTCTCCGCGAAGGAATGGCCTTGTCTAAAGGTCATAAGTGGAGTCAAGGTGTGGACCTTGAATGCAAGTGAATCGCTCCTGAAAGAAGTACGCTCATAGAGTCCCCGCACCTCTTGCCAGGCTCATGCAGCCCAAGAAGTGGTAGCCACGCGCCACAGGACCTGAGATTCCCCTCTAGCGACTCAAGAAAATGGAGCTTTGGAGGTGGGCGGGGCGGGGGAGGCAGGGGGAGGAGCCCCAGGCTCTGACAGACGTGGCGTGGCGAGTACGTGGGGACCACCGAGTTCTAAGCGGCGGGGTCCTAGAGCGCCCCACCCCTGCTTTCAGCCCTCAGAGACCCCGGGCCCCGCCGCCACGAGCCGGATGCGGATGAGCCGACTTCCTTTTGGGTCCGGACCTTTAGCGGCTGGGCACGGCTTTTGTTCGGTGGCGGCCGGATTCCTGGGACTGGGCTGAAACTAAGGTGAGGATGCTGCGCGGGACCTGCATAGACTAGTGCCCGCACCCCCATAACAGAATTGACTGCTCCCCGAAATCGGCCCATTCCGTCCCAGCTCTGGGCGGTCCCAGCCGAGTGTCAGGCTTGGGTTGTCCTCGTAGCCACTGGGAAAGCCTAAGGGACGGGAGGGCCTTTGTCTAAAGGGAACAACTTCTTTAGGCAAAGGGAGTAGTCTGGGACCTCGCAGGTGGCAAGGTGGGACCCTTGGAACTCATGAGGGTACTTCCTTTCAGGGGACTGCCCAGAACCCCATTCCTTCTGGCAGTCTTGGAATGCCGTAGAGTAACTCGGGCTGAGATAGCCCCTCGTTTTTGCCTAGGGGGTAGTTCAGGGAGAGAAAGGCCTTTATCTCAAGAAGGCAGCCCCGTTGGCAGAGGGAGGAGTCTCGGCCCTGAAAGGAGTAAACGTAGGGCCCTCGGGCCTCTCCTCAAAGCACGGAGCTGCAGGCGCGCCTGCATGGCTCAGTTGGGTGAGCAGTTGGCACTTGATTTCTGCTGAGGTCATGATCTCATGGTTGGTGAGTTGGAGCCCCGCATCAGACGCCGCAGCTGACAGCGTGGAGTCACGCTGCCTCTCTTTCTAACCCTCCCCAGCTCGCCCGCTCTCTTTCTTTTTCTCTCTCTCAAAAATAAATTTTTTTTAAAAAAAAATAAGGAAATGCACAGAACTGCACCCCTGCTCTCAGATCTGGAAGTCTCCAGGTAAAGTATCCAGATGTGAAGCACACTAACTTTTCTTCCAGCTACTCACGGTCGTGAAGCCTTCGCTTTGAGGCTTGTAGACTCAGGTAGAGGGAGGAAACCCAAAAGACTCCATCTTTTACTGATATATTTATTGTTTTTATTGTTCTTGTTAGTGCCCTTATGATGTCATTTGTACTTTTTAAATGTTTGCTTCCTAAGTGAGCAGGTTACACAAAGGCAGTGTCTCCTCTGAAGCGTGAATCACAAGTCTCAGGCATGAGCCATAGTTTAAGGGTTGGCTTCCCAGTTTAGCAGAGAAAGAGGAGTCCCATGTCATGACGTATGTCAAGGTACAAATCCTGTAAAATGAGACAACTAACTACAAGAGAACAGAGGAGGCCACAGAAATTCCACCTGTGCAGTCAGCCTCAGGAAGCCAGATTTAGACCTCTCTGGCAGAAGTACCCCCTCCTTTCCTTTAAGGGAACGATTTGGGTCTAATTGGAGAGGCCCCATTCAGCAAATGAGGGAGACCTGGTTTTTAATAGGAGTCAAGATAGTGACACTGAATACAGATGAGAGGACCCTTTCCAGAAAAAAGTGAACCACATAGAGCCCTCTCACACCTGAGAGATCCAGACATAGTGACATGATGAATCTCCTTCACTTCTTCCCAGGGCATCTCAGGAAAGCGAGGAATCTTCTCAGTAGGGGAAGCATCAAGTCAGTGTATGGAGGATTTTCAGGTACTGCCAGGAGCCAAGGAGAAGACCTAAGAATTGAGGGGACCACCTCCCCGACGGCAGTGAGGGCAACAGAATCCCTTCCTGTCAGCCTTGGAAGTCCACACACAGTGGTAGCTAGATGAGGAAACTTTTACTTCTGTCTAGGGGGTCTCAGGGAGGTACGGGCCTTAGAATGATGGGATAGTCCTTAAGTCAAGACACAAAGGATTTCCAGGTCCTGCCTGAGATAAGGATGAGGAGGACTCTGATGGATGACTGAGATAAGCACCTACCCAAAGCTCCGGGGCCCACAAAGTTCTGCCCCCTCCAGCCCTGGGAAACCTCAGGTAGAGGAAGCCAGATGTGTCTCCCCTCACTTCCACCTCAGAAACCTCAGGGAGATCAGGGCCTTGATCCAAGGCTAGAAGACCCAGGTGGGCTGAGGGAGGAACCTGGATCCTGTCCAAATGAGGACTGAAAAGGTCAGTGATGTCAGAACGGTGAAATCCATGGGTTCTAGCCGCTGCTACCGGTCCAAGGAATCCATGGATAGGCGACTAGAAGTAGCTCACTGTTTCTTTCATCTTGGGGTTCTCAGGATGGTGAGAATCTTAATACCACGTGAGGGAGCTCACGTCAACAGAGGGAGGATCTCCAGGTTTCACCAGGACTCACGGAGAGGGCCCTGAGGACTGTGTGGAACTCTACCCCCATGGTAACTCTCCTTCTCATAAGTCCCAGGAGTCTCCAGGCATAGTTGTCCATCAGAGGTGCCCATCAGGTCCCACTCAGAGCTAACAAGGGAGTGAGAATATTGATCTGATGGGTCAGTAGCGGGAAGAATCCCAGGCCCTCTTCTGAGTAAAAACTGAGTAAAATGTGAGGACTACACATAATAGGGCCTCAGTGTGCCTGCTATAGCTTTCAGCCTCTAGAGACCATGGGCACTGTGGCCAGATATGGCCACCCTCCCTTGCATCACTGGATCTCAGGGACTTGTGGACTTTAGTATGAGGAGATTTCCTCAGATCATGAGAGAGGGGAGTCCCAGGTCCTCCAGAGAGTCAAAGTGAGGACCATGAAAGACCAGTGAAGCTGCCGCCACCACTGCCCTCCACCAGATAGGAGGAACAGCAGAATCTTTCCAAGTCTCCATTCTCAGCCCCTGAAGGCCCAAAACTGAATTATTAGACTGAGACTCCTTCTCATTTCTTTGCGTCAAGTTTAAGGGAGGTGAGATCCTGTGCTGAGGGTGCAACACCTGTCATTAGAAGGGAGAGTCCCAAACTCTAGGCGTAGACAAGATGAGGACTGTGAATGAGGACTGAGGACCAACAAGTCCAGCATAGAGGGGACCCCACAGTGCTGTCAGCACTCCTCAGCTCCTGCTCTTGGGTCCCAGGGAGCTTCGAGGTGTCAACTTCATGGAAGCACAGGAAAGAGGTCCCAGGCCCTACCAAGAGTTGATGTGATAATTCTGGATTATCCTTGAACACAGAGAAGGTCCATGCTACCAGCCCTACTTGTCACACCAGTGAGCCACAGGCAGGGCTGGCAAGCTGGAACCTGGGGCTAACTTAATCTAGCTTTCTCCATTGGGTCCACAGGGGACAGGCCGAGCAAGAGCCCTGGGGCATCCCAGAGCCCTGCCTTCAGAAAACCTGCACAGGTGGCTTCCGAAAAGCCGAGATGGTCTCTCCCTGCTGAGGGTCTCACACTCTCATCTTCCCTGCTCCAGGTGCCGGCAGCTCCTGCCCACACTCGTGCCTGCTGTCCCTGAGCCAGCCATGCCGCGGGGCCGTAAGAGTAAGCTCCGTGCCCGTGAGAAACGCCGCCAGGTCCAAGGTGGATCGCAGGGTCTTGAGGGTGCTCAGGCCGCTGCAGCAGAGGTTGAAGAGTCTCCCTCCTCTTCTGTTTCTGGGGTTACTCCCTTGAGCTCCCCTGCTGCTGGCACTTCCCAGGAGCCTAAAAAAGCCCCAGCCACCACAAGGGCTGCTGCACGTGTTTCACGGCGAAAATCTAAGGCAAGTGCCAAGAGCCAGGTTGAGAAAAATAAAAAGTCCTCAGCCTCGACTTCCACTGAGAGAGCTCAAAATGATCCTCTAACCAGGAAGGTGGGGATGTTGATGGAATTCCTGCTGGAGAGGCATAGCCTGAAAGAGCCCATTATGAGGGCACATATGCTGAAGATTGTCCCCAGAAGGTATAAGGAGCACTTCCCTGAGATTCTCAGGCGAGCCTCTGAGCACTTGGAGCTGGTCTTCGGCCTTGAGTTAAAGGAAGTCAAGCCCAATGGTCTCTCCTACACCCTGGTCAGCATCCTAGATGTGACCGATGATGGCAGTGTGAGCAGTGGCTCTGGCTTACCTAAGAGTGGGCTTCTCCTGCCTCTCCTGGGTGTCATCTTCTTGAGTGGCAATCGAGCCTCTGAAGAAGACATCTGGGAATTCCTGAATATTTTGGGCGTCTATGATGGAAGGAGGCATTCAATCTTCGGGGAGCCGAGGAAGCTCATCACCGAAGATTTGGTGCGGGAAGAGTACCTGGAGTACTGCCACGTGCCCGACAGCCATCCTCCACGCTATGAGTTCCTGTGGGGCACCAGAGCCCATGCCGAAATCCGCAAGATGAAAGTCCTGGAATTTTTGGCCAAGGTCCACGATACCGTCCCCAGTGCCTTCCCATCCCATTATGCGGAGGCTCTGCGGGATGAGGAAGAGAGAGCCCAAGCCCAGGCCTCTCCCAGGGCAGCCTCTACTGCCAAGGCCAGTGCACGTTCCCGGGCCAGATCTGGCCGCCCTTCTCCCTAGAGAGGGCTGAGGCAGAGTCTTTGCTTTGTGTTTGATGAGGTCTGCCAACCTTTTAAGTAGTGAGAGGCTAAGGTGGGGGTGGAAAGACCATTATATATATCTTCTTTGCCTTCCTGTTGTGTATTGCATAGCCTACAAGTGTTCCTTTCAGAAGAATGTCTCAAAATGTTTTAAAAGAAGCTAATAAGATTCAGGATCCAAGTTAATAAATGACATGGATCACACATTGCTGTTTATCAAGTTTAAGAGTAAGGTTTAAGAATAAGATTTAAGAGTAAGAGTTTTGGTATTGTGTAACGTAGCTTGAAAATCCTCGCATCTTTGAGTTCCAGAACAAGATAATATGGCTTTGGAATGGGAATTTTTTTTTTCTGAAATATGAAAGAACCAGCAAAAATACAGCTCTGGTGTTAAAATAGAAACAAAGTAAAATGTAGTTAAATCTTGGTTTGTCTTATTTTTTTCTTTCTCTTTGTAAAATTCAAGGATACATACCTGGATGTCCTTGACTTGTTCAAGAGTTCAGAGAAAATTAAAGAGTGATAGTTACCCTTGCTCAGTGCCTAATTTATTCTTACCATTAATTGAGCATCTGCTCTTTGGAAGGTGATATGTTAGTAGTCATGATGCTAAGGATAAAGAAGACCCTGCACCTGGCATAGATTTTTAAGAGCAGTTATTATATAAGGAAGATGGTGTGATGAACTCTAATACGTAAAAGACAGTTTAAAAAAAAAAACGGTGAGGAAGGGGGCAGGTGAAAGCAATGAAGTATAAATTCTCAGAGCCAGGACACTTTGGGTCCCTTGGTGCAAAGTAATTTTAAGTTAGTTGCATGCTGGGCTAGATGGGGCTGTGACCATCGTGAGCAGGGGCCAGACCTTCGGATGGTGGGCCTCAGGGTTAAGAGACCAACTCTGGAATGAGACACTGTCCCTAACAGTTACTTTGAGATCATAGGTAAACCAGAGAGCATCACCACCTGGGGAAGGACGAGAAAGTGGCTGGTGCTTTTATCCGGGCACAGGTGAACATGGTGCACAGTGTTTTATGCAGATTGTCTTTGGGAATTTCTCAGAGATCAGGGCGATATTCCCGTAGTGGGATGCCAAGGAGCACTGTGCTGGCACTCTTTGCCCTGAACCTGGGGGCACCAGAGCCTACTCCGTTGAATAGGTTATATTGAATGTAACTTGACAAAACGTCAAAATAGGACTAGATTTTGGCGGTGGAAAATAGAATTGTTTTTGTTGGGAGGGAGAGAAATTACTGGTGCTTGACATAAATTATACAAGCTTTGAGTTGAATCCTGGTGAAATCCCTGCATCCAAATTAAAGAACAAACTCTCTAATGGAGAAAATTTACTTTAGTGTTACTTGCTAAGCAGCAGTTAGGCCGATGTGGTTTTCTTTGTCTAGAGCACTTACGTCTCTGACGACATCTGCACAAAAAAAAAAAAAAAATTCCCAGAGATGAGGGAAGTTTCTTCAGGTGTGAACATAAGCATAATAACAACTATCATTTAGTGATCCCGCCAGTCACTGTGCTAGATGCTTCACATACGTTACCTGTGTTCCCGCAGTCCTGCAAGATAGGGCTTATCCAACCCACTTGGCCGATGAAGAACTTGAAATTTTCCTAAGTTCACATGGCTGGTGAAGTGACAGAATCAGGAGTAGAGCTCAGCCTGATTGCTCTGGAGCCCACACTGTGCCACTCCTCCCAGCCTGAGGACTACCTGTTCCTTAATTACTTTCTCTTCTCACTGTCACATGATGTCTCTCAGGCTACGAAAGAAGGACCCTGTGGCCAAAGTACTAAAAGCAGGCCGAAAGAAGGTAAAAGTGAGAATCAGGCACAATTTGGGGATTGTCCCTGGGGTTCATTTCCCTAGGATCTCCTGGCCCCTTGCCCCAGGGTCCCTTGAGAGCTGGCTCTGCCCTGATCTCAGCACAAGTGTCCGGTCCTGGCACTTTCCTGCATGACAGATCCTTCCCCTGGAGCTTCCCCAGTGGGTCCTCATGTCCAAACTGGGACCTGACCTTCAGGCCAGCTCTCCTCTGGGTCCTCTGGAGACTGCTCCCTGCTCCTGGAGGGGGAACAGACAGCCCTCGGGCCGTGTCCTCCCCTGATTGAGAGCATTCCAACTCCCTGCAGCTCCTATCCTGCCTCCTGGCCCCCCTCTGACAGCAACTGCCCTTCAGTCTAATTCTGACAGGTTTATATACCTCCTCATCTCCTCTGGGTACCTCCACCTCACTCTCCAAGGTTTTGTTGCCAAATCAGCTGGTAAATATACTCTGATTTGGCATGGAATCTACAGGACCTTTGTTTATAACTCTGAGGCTGGAGAGGACTTTTTTTGGAAGCACCTTGATAGTTTCAGTAGAATTTTAATGAAGTGTCTTATTTGAATGTAGTCATCGAATCCATACACTGATGAGCGAACTTAAGTGGTCACAAACCAAAGCCTCCTTCCTAAGTGGTAGATGAGGAAGGACCCAGGAAACCACTGTGTAAGCAAATGTCTGCTGAGGCTGAATTCACAAAAACTCATCTTGGTGTCCTTGGCAGACATGCTAAGTTTCAATAAAAAGGAAAAAAGATTCACCATTCTTTCAGTGAATCTTGTCTGTATCTGTCCCAGGGAAAATATAACAATACTGTGCTTAATGGCACCTGTTCAGGTCAATTGGCAGGTAGCCATGATTTTGACCATGCACCTAAAGGTAGGGGAAAATTCTCAGCCTACTGAGATTATACAGGTTATTGCAAATGGCCATGCAGAAAGGTGCTATTGAGGGACAAGGGGTGTGACCTCCTTGCTGAGATATACAGGACCCTTTTGAAAATTAGATGGGGGGCACCTGAGTGGCTCAGTCGGTTAAGCGTCAAGCTTCGCTCAGGTCATGATCTCACAGTTCGTGAGTTTGAGCCCTGCACTGGGCTCTGTGCTGACAGCTCAGAGCATGGAGCCTGCTTCAGATTCTGTGTGTCCTCTCTCTGCCCCCCCCCACTCATATTCTCTCTCTCTCTCTCTCTCTCTCTGTCTCTCTGTCTCTCTCAAAAATAAACATTAAAAAAAGAAAAATAGATGGTACTCTATATTTGAAAACCTCAGTTACATTGTATGCAGTAGAAAAATAATTGATGAATTTCAAGGTAAATTTGGCCGCCTCAGAAACTCCTCCAAGAAGGGAAGAAGGTTGGGGTTACCTGGGTGGCTCAGTCGGTTGAGCATCTGACTCTTGATTTTGGTTCATGTCATGATTTCATGGTTTGTCGAGTCAAGCCCCACATCTGGCTCTGTGGTGACAGTGGCAAAACCTGCTTGGGATTATCTCTCTCCCTCTCTCTCAGCCCCTCCCCTCCAAAAACAAATAAACATTTAAGAAAAAAGGAAGAAGGTTGTAGTTATAACCAATTGCAACAATTGTTCCTGATTGAGCAGCTTACAATGCAGAAGCCATTCCATTTCCATCCCACTCATAGTTGGGAAGTGTCATGTGACTGACCCATACCACTAACATATGAGTAGAAGCATATTTATCACCTCCAGGCCACGGCACAGGAGAGCCAGTATGCTACCTCCGGCCTCTCTCTTCCATTCAGCAGCAAACGTGGGGAGCCAGTGTTGAGATATGCAGCCTCCCGATGGAGACAGCCTGGATCTCTGGGTCACCTCATAGCAGTGAGTCTCTGCCAACCCGCATCAGGCTGCATATACACAAGAAATAAGTTCTGATTGCGTTAAGCTGTTTAGATTTCAGGTTTTCTCTGTCGCATCAGTTAGCAGTAACTTTATCTGAGTGATGTGCAACTGCTATTTCTGTTGTTAGGCTCATTTAAACATTATAATGGCAAAGCTAATAGTAGTGTATATATTCTTGTTATAAAAAATTCTAACACAAGTCAATCACAGTCTCCACCCCCCCATAACATTCCTCCAAAATTCAACCCCCTTTTCAAAAGTAACCACAATGAACAGTCTGGTGTGTGTCATTTTAAAACTGATTTGAGGCTTTTTCGTATACAGATGTGCTGTAAGAATATAGAGTTTTTAGGCATACATAGGCAACCATGTGCATTTTGTTCTGTAACTTGCTCTTCTAACCTAATGAAGCGAATGTAGGATCTGTCCATGACAGCTCGTATAAGATCTGCCTCACTTTTTATAACTCCCACCACCATTAGAAAAAGTCCCAACCATCCCTCTCTCTGGTTCTGGCAACCTACAGCATGAAGCAGAGCCACCTCAGCCAGCCTGTGGGTCCCTGAGAACAAACGGCCGCTGTGTCAAGATGTGGAGTTTTCTGGCTATCCGTCAGGCACAAGACATTTACTCATATGTACATTAAGGATTAGCAATGGTTACAAGCAATTCATATTTGAATTTTTCGTCTTTGTATTCCATGGGTAGCACATATGACTCTTAAAAATATGTTAGGGGTTCCTGGGTGGTTCAGTTGGTTGGGCGTCTGACTTCCAGTTAGGTCATGATCTCATAATCCATGGGTTCAAACCCCATGCCCGCTTCAGATTCTGTGTCTTCCTTTCTCTCTGCCCCTCACCTTTTTGTGTGCTCTCTCTCTCAGAAATAAATATTTAAAAAAATTTAAAGGTTAAGAAAAACTTTAAAAGGCATAAGAAATTCTGATTATAGATATGAGAGAAACCTTTTAAATGGGAAAAATAATTGATAAAGGGAGAGTTAAATGATATGTAATAATTTCATAAACTGTTCTCTCTCAAGATGGCAGACTACCAAAGAGAAAATTTGTATCAGAGGATAAATTCCTGGTAGTTCATGGCTTTCTAGTTAGTTCATGTGGCATATTTATCTCACACCATCTAGGAAGGCAACATGCAGTACATAGGATCATGGGATTCTGGAGCTAGACAGCTGGTGTTTGAATCCCAGCTCTACCATTTATTAGCTGTGTGATCTTGGATAAATTACTTAGCCTCTCTGTGCCTCTTTTCTCATCTGCAATATTGAGTACCTAGTAATAGTACCTAACTATAAAATTATATTGAGGATTAAACATAAGGCATTCAGAACAGAGCCCACAAATTCATAAGCATTAGATATGTATTAACTATTATTTTATTATCAAAGCATTTTGCTGAAGTTTCATCTTGTATGTTAATTAGCCTCTAATACAGTAGAAATATGAACCCTGTAGATAACCTTAACAACAAACCAAAATGTAGAGAGGTGCCTGGTTGGCTCAGTTAGTTAAGCTTCCAACTCGGTTTCAGTTCATGTCATGATCTTAGCGTTTGCGGGTTCAAGCCCCACATCAGACTCCACACTGTTGACATGGAACTTCCTTGGGTCTCTCTCTCTCTCTCTCTCTCTCTCTCTCTCTCTCTCTCTGTCTCTCTCTGCCCCTCCCTTGCTCATGCATGCATGTGCTCTCTCTCAAAATAAATAAACTTAAAAATAAAAACCCAAATGTAGAAATATAAGAGAGGACTGTCATGCCTGTAGTCCCTAAAACACCATAGGAGAATTCTCATTAATATTGTTGATAAAAAATTATTATATAATGTTTAAATACTAGCCACGGTTATCAGAAAAATTTATTAACTTTAGTACTTCAGTTTTTTAACTTTAGTACTTCATTCCTCATTTGTATAGGATAAATGAGGTGCTTCAATAGAGATATTTTATTTTCTGTCGTTAGTAAATAGCTACTTGAAGAAGAACTGAGGAACTTGGCATTGACCACATCTCAGACTAAGTAAGACTTAAAGAGAGTTTGGTATCTAAGGATACTTTTTTTTTTCAGTCCAATCTTGCTTTAATCTATTCTTTTTTTTTTTTTTTTAATTTACATCCAAGTAGGTTGGCATATAGTACTAAAATGATCTCCTACCTGGAGTAGGTTCCAGTGATTCATCCCCCATGTATAACACCCAGTGCTCATCCCAACAAGTGTCCTTCCTAATGCCCCTTACCCATTTAGCCCATTCCCCCAGTCACAGCCCCTCCAGCAACCCTCAGTTTGTTCTCTGTATTTAAGAGTCTCTTACGGTTTGTCCTCGTCCTTTTTATATTATTTTTGCTTCCCTTCCCTTATGTTCATCTGTTTTGTATCTTTTTAAATTTTTTTAAAATATTTTTTATTTGTTTTTGAGACAGAGAGAGACAGAGTATGAGCAGGGAAGGGGCAAAGAGTGAGGGAGACACAGAATCTGAAACAGGCCCCAAGCTCTGAGCCATCAGCACAGAGCCTGATGCAGGGCATGAACCCATGACCTAACCCAAAGTCAGACGCCTAAGGGACTGAGCCACCCAGGCGCTCCTCTTTTGTATCTTAAATTCCTCATATGAGTGAAGTCATATGATATTTGTCTTTCTCTGACTGGCTAATTTTGCTTAGCATAATGCCTTCTAGTTCCATCTACGTAGTTGCAAATGAAAGATTTCACTCTGTTTGATTGCAGAGTAATACTCCATTGTATGGATATACCACTTCTTTATCCATTCATCCGTTGATGGACATTTGGGCTCTTTCCATACTTGGGCTATTGTTGATAGCACTGCTAAAACATTGGGGTACATGTGCCCCTTTGAAACAAAACAACTGTATCCCTTGGATAAATACCTAGTAGTTCAATTACTGGGTTGTAGGATAGTTCTATTTTTAATTTTTTGATGAACCTCCATACTGTTTTCCAGAGTGGCTGCACCAATTTGCATTCCCACCAGTAGTGCAAAAGCAATCTTCTTTCTCCCTGTCCTCACCAACATCCGTTGTTGCCTGAGTCGTTAATGTTAGCCATTCTGACAGGTGTGAGGTGGTATCTCATTGTGGTTTTGATTTTTATTTCCCCGATGTTGAGTGATGTTGAACATTTTTTCATGTGTCTGTTAGCCATCTGGATGTCTTCTTTGGGGAAGTGTCTGTTTATGTCTTTTGCCCATTTCTTCACTAGATTATTTGTTTTTTGGGTCTTGAGTTTTATAGCTTCTTTAGAGATTTTGGATACTACCCCTTTATCTGATATGTCATTTGCAAATACCTTCTCCCATTCCGTCCGTTGCTTTTTAGTTTTGTTGAATGTTTCCTTTGCTATGCAGAAGCTTTTTATTTTGATGAGGTCCCAGGATTTCATTTTTGCTTTTGTTTTTCTTGCCTCCAAAGATCTGTTGAGTAAGAAGTTGCTGTGGCTGACGTCAAAGGCTGTGGCCTCCTATCTCCTTTAGGATTTTGATGGCTTCCTATCTTATGTTTAGGTCTTTCATCCAATTTGAGTTTATTTTTGTGTTTGGTGTAAGAAAGTGGTCCAGTTTCACTTTTCCGCATGTTGCTGTCCAGTTTTCCCAGCACCATTTGCCGACGAGACTGTCTTTATTCCATTGGATGTTTTTTCTTGCTTTGCCAAAGATTAGTTGGCCATATGTTTGTGGGTCCATTTCTGAGTTCTGTATTCTGCCCCATTGATCTGAGTGTCTGTTTTTGTGCCAGTACCATACTGTCTTGATGACTACAGCTTTGTAATACATCTTGAAATCTGGGATTTGATGCCTCTAGGTTTGGTTTTCTTTTTCAGGATTGCTTTGGCTATTCGGGGTTTTTTCTGCTTCCATACAAATTTTTAGGATTGTTTGTTCTAGCTCTGTGAAGAATGCTGCTGTAACTTTGATAGGGATTGCATTGAATATGTAGATTGGTTTGGGGAGTATTGACATTTTAACAATATTCTTCTAATCCATGAGCATGGAATATTTTTCCATTTTTTTGTGTGTCTTCTTCAATCTCTTTCATAAGCCTTCTATAGTTTTCAGTGTTTAGATTTTTCACCTCTTTGCTTAGGTTTATTCCTAAGTATTTTATGGTTTTCGGTGCAATTGTAAATGGGATCAATTCCTGGATTTCTCTTTCTGTTGCTTCATCATTGGTGTAAGGAAGGCAACTGATTTCTGTGCATTGATTTCATATCCTGTTGACTTTACTGAATTCATGGATCAGTTCTAGCAGTTTTCTGGTGGAATCTTTTGGGTTTTCCTTCTAGAGTATCATGTCATCTGCAAAGACTGAATGTTTGACTTCCTCCTTGCTGATTTGGATGCCTTTTATTTCCAAGGATACCTCTTAATGTATCCTTTATAACTCTGAGAAGGTTCTGGTGATCTCATCTGAGAGTAATATGGAAGAAGAACTGGAATACATTGGAAATCTTACATACTCAGAGCATTGTTTTCATGTGTATATATATGTGTGTGTGTGTGTGTGTGTTTTTAGAGAGAGCGAGCAGGGGAGGGGCAAAGGAAAAGGGAGAGAGAGAATCTTAAGTAGTTTCCGTTTTTCAGCATGGAGCCCAACATGGAGCTTGATCTCACGACTGTGAGATCATGACCTGAGACAAAATCAGAGTCAGTTGCTTAACCAACTGAGGCACCCAGGAGCCCCCATGCATATTTTATATAAGTGATTTTTAAACTTACAAGCTGGAACATTTTATGTCATGATTATTAGCCTCATAAGATATTTCATTTTTATTTATACAAATATTTGGAATCTATGATTAGATGTGTGCATTTGGGTCATGTGGACTACTTTCATTTTGCATCAATGCACTTCTGGAATTTGGCATTCTCCTTTTTCAAATAAAAAGCATAAATACCTGGCACAGCTTGCTGCTTGACTCTATTATTGTGCCTTATGTGATGTTAGTGATATTTATGTCCTGGAATAATATATATTTCTTATCTAGCCACATTGTTGGTTAAATAGGCTGTGGGATCTGGCCTGGGAAACTAATCATCCTTTGTTATTTCTTTCCAGTTGGGAAAGGGCAGCCAGAATTCTGAACAATTAACATAAGAACTAAATATATAGGATAAAAGTTGTTTATAAATTGAGATCTCTTGCGCTAAGGGGAAAACATTAAGACCACTCTTCTTGCAAAACATAAATGGAGAATTCAGGGAAATACAATTCAATCAGCATTTGTATCATTATCTCAATATTTCAAGCCAAACTTCAAGTATAATATACTGTGATGTGTATATGTATTATGATGTCAGTTTCAAGTTCAAGGTAACTCTATTGGCTTTATTAATCTGACAAACACATTTCTTAGCTAAAGCCAAAAGACCCTGCAGAATCTCTGTCAGATTGTTATAACTGAAATCCTCTAAAGTGTTTGGTCTTGCTGGCTCAATAATTCCACATCTGGAAATCTATGGAAGGGTCTCTTTTCTGGAACTCTGATGCATATTGCAGTGTTGTGACTCTTCTCTCCTTTGCCAAATATGCTACTGCCTTGCCTTTTGTAGTAGTCACAATAGGCTATGTTAGAGGGTCAAAATAATACTGAAAGCTCAGTGTTTTACGACAACAAAGGTGTGTTTCTCGAGGACGCTACATGTTCAGTGGGTATGAGGGAGGGATGTATATTAATGGTTTGTCCTGGGACTCATCCGCTCACTGAGGCAGGGAAGAGTGACCAGAAAGTCGCTACAGGGCTTTTCTCTGATTCAGGCAAACCTGTTATTTCCTTTCCCATTTCGTAGGCTGAAACTAGTCATACGTCCTTGGTTAGCCTCAAGAGGTCTGAAAAATGGAGCTTTCTAGGTGCCTAAGAAAGAAAAATATGGAATTGGATTTGGTGAGCTTAGCACTGTCTGCTAGAGTTTTCAAGACACTACCCTGTCCTTGTTCTTCTACCTCTCAGACTTGTTTTCTCCATCTCTTCAGTGGACTTCTCCTTCTCCACATCACCGCTTACACATTGTTGTTCCTCATATTACCATTTTGAGTTCACTATTTCTTTTCTCCCCAATACTATCCACAGGTAACTTCATTTACTCTGGCAGTTCTAACTACCAACTATGTGATGCTAACTTCCAGGTCTGTTATCCCAAGCCCTGACTTACACACAAAGCTTTTAACACAGACCTACTATGATTGGTTCAGAGATAATACAAATTCAGTGTGAAAAAATGTATAAACTCATTATTTTCTCCCAAAACATTTTGTCCTCTCCCTATAGTCTTTGTCCCAGGTACTGGTAGCACTATATTTCCCAAATCTAGAATCCTCCCTATCACTCCCACCTTTTAATTTTATATGCCAACTTGGCTAGATTCTGGTTCCCAGTTGTTTGGACAAACATCATTCTAGATGGGACTGTGAAGGTATTTTTTAGGTATGACTAATATTTAAATCAGTAGGCTTTGAGTAAAGCAGATTACCCTCCATAGTGTAGGTGGGCCTCATCTAATCAGTTGAAGGCACCAAGAGCAAAGACTGACGTTTCCCAAGCTTCGAGACTGCAACACAGAAACCTTTTCTGAATTTCAAGACTGCCTGCCCTGCTCTACAAATTTCAGACTCAAGATTGTAACATCTTAAAAGCCTACTGGCTTGCCCTATTGATTTCTGATTTGCCAGGAACAGAACACACACACACACACACACACACACACACACGCGCGTGCGCGCACATATATATTTACTGACTTGCCCTACTGTATGTATCTCTCTTATCAGTTCTGTTTCTTGGAGAAGCCTAATACCCCACCATGCACACTACATGCACTTCAAACCCATTATGTCGAAAAGAATTTATGGGCTCTCCCCCAAACCAGAAGCCTTCAGTAAATGTTCCTACTATCTACCCCGTTGCTGATGTTAGAAACCTAGGCATCATTCTCTTCCTCATTACCCTCCCAAACTATAATCAAGAATCAAGACCTGTTGATTCTACTGTTAAATATTAGTTACAATCTTCCAAATTCTCTTCAGGTTCACTAAACTTCTTCGCCCTCATCTGCCTTTGATTCCTTCATCTGCCTTCGAACCACTGATTGCCCTGCATCTGCTTTTATGCATCCCTTCCAGTTCTTTCTTCCTCAGGCTTTAATACTTGCATTACAGTACCACTCCTGTGATGCAATTCTGGGTTTCGTTTGCATGAGCTGTAAATGGTGGTGTGGATGGTCCTTGAGATAGTTTCCAATTATTCCATTCATATTTTGTGACCTAGCACTCTGTATTATTGAGGAGATGCTAGGAATCTTCAGAATTCCAGAAATCTACTTCGAGAATCATGAAACCTGGAAGTAGATAGAATGGAGGACTTGGTTAGAAAAGGAAAGAAAGCATCAGCATCATTTCTTGATCTTTCACAGCCAGGTGGCAGTGTTGCTTCTTGGAAGATAGTCATCGGAGGTTTGTAGGTTTGAAACTGGGTTTAGGGTTTACCTGCAACTTGCTTCTCCCCAGTCATGTCACTGGAGCAGCAACGCAAGCTCGATTCCTTACTTCTTTCAAGTATCTTTATTCTTTTAGCACCCCTCCGATTCCCTGGATGAAAAATATTTGTCTAAAAGAAAGATGATACGAAAAAGAATTAAAGTAGAGTTCCCAGTTGTCCTTCCTACAGAAAGACTCATTATCACGGAACAATTATAGTACCATTGCAACAGGTTTGTGAAAACCGATTTGAAACTTATAGCAAAAGAACTTGTAAAGCAAAGTGGTCCAGTCCAATCCATGTGGCTGCAGGGTAATTAGTTGAAATCCAGATTAATCAGAAACTTGCTAGGCAGCAGGGTGCTTTGACTAACAGCCTGGAAAGGTACAAAATAACTGGGTAATGAAGTGGATCCGACTAGAATGTGCAAGATTGCTCCTGGGATCGTACTGAAATCCATTATTCAGACAGATGCTGTATCCTGTGGACAAGAGATCTTTAAAATTGGAAATACTGTATTTTCTCCATCTGATTCTGCTTCACACCCGCCATGGACCAAGGATTGAGGGGCAGCTTTAGAGAGGAAAATATCTTAGTAAATTATTTTCAGGTCCAATCTCATATGTCCTCCAAGGCGGAGGGTGTGTTCTGTGTTTCTCTAGGGCTCTGTCACGCATCATCTTACCTGGCCGTAATAAAAAAGAAACCCTATTATTCCAAGGAGGAATAATAGTCACCACTCCCATTTTTGCATTGGTGATGTATTTGAGGCTCCAAGATATGAAATGGTAGGTTCGAATATAGTTACCCATAGCGCATAAAGACAAGTTTTCTTTCATTAGTGATACCCATGGGAGTTGCCAGGTACCCAGAGCTTGGCTGCGGCTGAAAAGTCCTCTCTGATTTTTCTCAGGCAGAGTGGAAAACTGCCCGCACACATTATTGGAGAAATCATCAGCTTCACAGGTGACATGTGCACATTTTTGTCCAGGTGAAGTTCTCAGAGATAAGTAAGTGCAAACAGCATCCACTGCTTATTAAAAATGAGAAGTTTTACCCTAACAAGAAGAGTTAGCCTTAGGCACAAGGAAAATCGGTATCTGCCCGTGTGGCAACATTCAGGAAGCATCTGAATAGCTTCTTGCTCTGTCCTGATACAAATCCAGATATATCTCTCTGCCTACTCTTGCTGTTCTCCTGTGTGGGGGAACATACACGGGACCAGAGGTAGACGGTGCTGCCCCTATAGTCCAGTGTGGGTGTGCTGGACCAAATGAATGTGTGGGACATTTGGCAAAAAGACAGAGGCAGAAAGCAAGTTTCTAGGTCTCGAGACTCAAAACATAAGCAGAGTCTAGTTCAACTTCCCTGTGTGGAATTAGCAAGTAGACAACAATCCACAGGAACAATAACAACAATAAAAATAAAATCAGTTCCTTAGCAATTACAAGGCTCTATGATGGGTAATAGGAAGTATAGAAATAAGGAAAACATTGTCCTAACCTCAAGGGGTTTCCAATTTACCTTGAGAGATAACACGTGTGCAAATACAACCACACCTAACTGTCCAAGGCAGTACACCGCACTTGTGAAGTGACTAATCTCAGAGCTAAGGGCTTGCATCTGGTGCCAAAAGAGAATCTTTCTTTGTTTCCTCTATGCTTATCTTGCACTTTTGGGGCATGTGGGAATTTTTCTGCAGTTAGAACTTAATATTTCAGAAGAGCATAGATGAACGATTAAAGGTGTCCTTTATTTCTTAAAACCAAAGCAAAGATATAAAGATAGTCTGACTCCCCTCTCGTTTCTCCATTCCTAACTATAAACTGCGTCGACCAGCAAGAATTGACTGAATGCCCTAAGTTCGTGTAGTGCTTAAGAAAGGACAAAAGCACGTGCATATTCATATTTTCCATGCATCCTCATAATTTCTCTGCGCGGGTAAGTGGGGCAGACACTTCTCTGGTACTTGCGGTTGACAGCTCTGAATACACTGTCAAAGTCAAGACCAACCTGACCACACTGATACTGTCAGTGGATGGTTCTACCATTAAAAGCCCTTGCCCCAGTAGCGGCGGAAACATGAGTCATACGTATGACAAAAAAGAAAGCTATAGAGAGACCAGAAAATTAAAAGGTACGTAGCTATTAATCAGAAGATTTTCATTTGTGTCCTAATGCTGATTACACCAAGCGAATCTAAGGCAAGTTACTCGACTTCTTGGAACCCTATTTTTTCATCCATAAAACCAGACAATAGCTTGCTTCAAAGGGTTGCTCAGAGGTTCACATCAAATGTATGTAGACAGGCTTTAGAAAGAGCTATATAAATATGTAGCATTAAAAGGGAAGAAAGATTGGAAAAGTATGAAGAGAAATGTTAGATGAAATAGTCATAATAACAATAATAAACATGCATTGACTGCATACTATTTCCAAGAGCTGTCATCAGTAATATGTATAAATCACTTTATATATTTTAGAAATTTTATACTTTATATATAAATGCATATATTTTATATATAAAATACATTTATGGTATATAATATAGAAATATATACAATTTTGGTTAATCTCCATAAGAACTTCTCAAGTAGGTATTATTATTCCATTTTAGTGATGGAGAAACTGAGGTTTAAAGAGGTTTCATCAGTTGTCCAAGTTTACATACTAGTAAATAGGAGGGCTTGTATTCAAACTAAGACATTTTTGCTTGCAAATCTCCACGCTTTCTCATGCTTATGTGCTTCCTTTTAAAATGTACTATACTTATTAGATCCTCTTTAATTCTATTTTCAGTTTTCTGGGGAACCTCTGTACTGATTTCCACAGCGGCCACCCTAGCTTGCATTCCCACCAAAGGTCTCTCTATGAGGGTTCCTTTTTCTCCACATCCTCATCAATGCTTGTTATTTCTTGTTTTTGGTTTTTGCCATTCTGACAGGTGAAAGGTGCTAACTTGTTGTGGTTTTGATTTGCATTTCCCTGATGGTAAGTGATGTTGAGCTTTTTTTCATGTATCTGTTGGCCATCTGTATGTTTCCTTTGGATAAATGTCTATTCAGGTCCTCTGCCCATTTTTAATTGGATTATTTAGGGGGAGGTTGGTGTTGGCTTCTATAATTTATTTATATAATTTGGATATTAAACCCTTATCTGATGTATCATTTCCAAATACCTTCTCCCATTCAGTAGGTTGTCATTTTGCTTTTGCTTCCCTTACCTGAGCAGATACATCTAGGAAAAATGTTTCTACAGCTAATGTCAGAGAAATTGCTACCTATTTATTCTTCTACCACTTTTGTGGTTTCAGGTCTCACACTTAGGTCTATAATCCATTTTGAGTTTATTTTTGTGTATTTTGTGAAAGAGTGGTCCAGTTTCATTCTTTTGCATGTAACTGTCCAGTTTTCCCAACACCATTTATTGAAGAGATTGTCTTTTCCTCCATTGTATATTTTGGCCTCATCTGTCATAGATTAACTAAGCATTTTAGCATAGGTTTATTTTAGGGCTCTCTATTCTCTCCATTGATCTATGTGTCTGTTTTGGGGCCAGTGCCATATTGTTTCGATGATTACAGCTTTGTTGTTTATCTTGAAATCTGCAATTGTGATACCTCCAGCTTCATTTTGTTCTTGTTTTTCACAATTACTTTGGCTATTCAGTACACCTGAAGCTATGATACAGTGGGGGAAACTGGAAGTCATGAGCAATCAGAAAACCTACATTCCAGTTCTAGCTCTATCGGGAAACCACTTACCTATTTAACTTAACTTTGTTTAGTCGCCTAGATGCTCTGTTTCCAGGTCAGTAAATTGAGAAGGTTGATCTAGATAATTTCTGGGGTCTTCTCTATCTCTTGAGTTACTGACATGTCTCATCTTGCTTGGGATTGTCCCAGTTTTAGCACTGAAAGTCCCATGTCCCAGAAAATCCCTCAGTCCTGGGGTTTCTGTTAACATTCTATGATTCCATGTTAGGGGAAAGCTTTGTGTAAGAGGTGAAGGATGAGCTAAACCCTGCAGTATTTAAATAGGCAGAAAATAAAGAATTCTCATCAAAATAGATGGAAGACCAGTAACCTGCTGAGGTGGTGATTAGCCAGCTACATAGACAAAAGGACATCAGAGATGACAGGGGAAACGAAGACAGCATAGGGCCATGTAATGGGGAATTAAACACTGGAATTTGGACTCCATGTGAATCTCAATGCAGAGTCTTTGTAGATCTAAGGATTCTTGGTAAGAACTATGATAATAATAGCAAATATTTGTTGACTGCTTACTGTATACCAGGCACTCTGCCAAGCCCTTAATATGTATTATCACTTCTAATTCTCCCTGTAGGCTTACCCAGCAGTACACTTATTACTTCCATTTTAACGATAAAAAAGTAAGGATTATACGGTTTAAGGGAACTGCTGAACGTGACCCAGCTAGCATGTAGCTGGGCTAGGATTTGGACTCTGTCCATTTCAGGTCAAGCCCTTAACATTGACACTCTACTCTCACTCAATACCTGTACTTCCCTGTTACGTGTGCTCAAATAATACCTTGCTTACTCCTCCCTATATTTAATTCTAAGAGAAGGACTTAATTTTTCGCAACTTATATTATTCTTTGAGCCAACCGCAGTGCTATGGCAATTGATGGCAACACAAATTAGAGTTTTGAGTCAATATGGGAATTGGGAATCCCATGCGGGTGGATATGCCTCTCTGGAAGGGTCATCATTGGCCGCTCTCTACCATTTGCAAACAATAGTGCCCACTTCTGCTCTCTCCAATTCTCCCAGCTTCTCTGTATAAAACCAAATAAGATTCACCCGGTTTCAACACTGTGTGAGCCTTTAGAATATAATTTTATATTTCTCTATCTTTGGCCCAAGAAATAAAGGATCAAGAAACCAATGTATCTCCTTCTGGCTGTTGATGATAACCCACAGAACTGGGAAGATAGCCGGGTTTAAGGGATGTAATAAAGTTATAAAATAGGATTGAGTCAAATTGAATGTAATTTAATTTAATATTAATTTAAACATTCATCTTCCTGGGAAAGGAGCTCTGTATTCCATAACAGATACCTCTATCACATCCATTTCAACAAGGAAAAAGAATGTAGAAAAGAAGGAGGCCTTTAGGAGAGTACATTCACTTTAACAATGGTAGGGTAATGTATGAAGGGAGAAAAATTACAAATAAATGTGATAACCGTAATGAGGCTTAAGAACTGATCAGTTTTACAATGAATGGACTGATATTTTTCCCCTGTAACAACATTAGCTTCGTGAAGTTAGATATTGAAGTGTAGGCTATACTTTATATTTCATAACCCTTTTAGAAAGTTAATATATATTTATTCTTGATTTTTCTATTAAGCACTCAGTTGTGGGGAGATGATAGTGTAAAGTAATTGATGGTTTAAAGTCATTCTATTCTACATTTAAGTATGTCTGATGCTAAAACAGGAAAAAATAACGACACACTGGAGCAATTTACAAAAAAATCCATGACCTTATGACAAGTAATATTATACAAACCACCATGGAAATGAAATAATGTGCTTCAGTAACTGAATACCATTCTATCAGTTGCATTAAGTTCATATAGAAACCTTGAAGTGATGAAATTAATTTTACCTGCTTATTCTGAAGATAGTTATAATTAAAAGTTTGTTTTTGAAGTTAGGCTCTGGCTTTGTATCTTATGTAGAAGTTACAGCGTCTCTTCCAAGTGTCAACTTTAAAAAGCTAGCTTCTATCTCCAAAATATGTTAGTTAAAAACTACTAGAATCAAGAATCTCATCCCTGAATTGAGGGTGTAGATTCTTCAGAATTTCTCTGAGATTTATGGTCCCTGAGCCCCACTGACTGTCTTTTCTTACTTCTTCTATATCTTGGGGAGGGGAGATCAGCTAATTAGACCCTTTTGTCGCACCCAGTTTCCCAGAAAATCCTATATAGAGGGTCTTTTCTCAGAAGCAATATATTAGACGAGGAAAACCTCAGTCTAATAGTGTTTTATTAAAATTTTAATTAGGTTAGTAATTTAATTGCGCAAATGTGGAAATTGAGTGATTGGGAGTGTGAAGGATCTTAATGTGGTTCAGAGGCCTGAAAAGCGTTGATTTAGAAGGAAGGATCAAGGAGGATGTAAAATTTGTGTTCTGGAATTTGAATAGCTGTCAAGTCAGGAGAGAGAGGTAAAGAAATGTGGCTTATTCATCTTTGTATGTCAGCGCCTGCCTCAGTCCCTGACAGAGCTACTCTCTGATACTTACTAATTGAACTGATTTGAATTAAACTATTCCTTTGAAGCTTCAGAGAGCAAAACTTAGATCAAAAAAATAAGCGATGGGGAGGTAAATTCTAGTTAAGCAGAAGGCAAAGCTTCCCATGAATTACAGCTGTACAAAATAGACTTCTTAGAGAAACAGTAAGATACTACACCTGTTCAGGCAGAAGCTGTCTGGCCATCTGTGAGTGACACAGCAAAAACAATTCTTACATTGGATGGGGTTGGGAAGCAAGCCATAAATATTACTTCTCTGCTGGTTCTAAGATGCTGTAGTTTTTTTATGTGTACCCTGGTTATATTTTTTAATATAAATAAGCTGGTTTGGTGGCTGGTTGTCATCACCGTATGTCGTCTATGCCATGCAAAGTTAAAATTGTATTTGCAATTTTAAATGTACCATTGCTACAATTTTAATCATATACACTTACTTAGTCATGGAAACCTACTCATTTTCCTCATATCTCATAATTATTATCTAAGCAGGTGTCCAAAACAGGTAGTATATGTGTCTTGAAATACTTTGAATTAAGTCTGCTTTCTGAATATTTGCCTCACACTTTTAATTCCTACCAGTGCATCAAAATGGCAAACATGGTCTCTATGGGCTGTTGCAGTTCGTAAGTGTCTGTCAAATTAGTATAGCCATTTCATTTCCTCTTGCATTGATTTTAATATTTAGTATTTTTTTTTGCCACCACTTGTCACTTTCAAGGATTCACATAACTTGATGCATTACTTTGAGGACCATGAGATACATTTTATTATGGATACTTAGCGAGTCTTGCATCTAAATCTACATAAATTTAATATCAAACTTTGGCTCATGTTTGTTTTTATCCAAAAGTAGATATACTAATTAAGGAGTTCTAGGGAAACGTAATAATTGGCTATAGTATTCATATATTATTATTTTTTAATTTTTTAACGTTTATTCATTTTTGAGGGACAGAGAGAGACAGAGCATGAGCAGGGGAGGGGCAGAGAGAAAGACAGACAATCTGAAGCAGGCTCCAGGCTCTGAGCTGTCAGCACAGAGCCCGATGCGGGGCTTGAACTCATGAACTGAGATCATAACCTGAGCCAAAGTCAGATGCTTAACCAACTGAGCCACCCAGGCGCCCCCATATATTATTATTAAATTGCATGAGCATTACAAGAGGCCCTCAGCATGCTCCAGAAAACTCTCCTCCTTTCCAGTAATAATAAAAACTTAAAAGTTTATGAATGGTGTATGTAGAATAAGAAATCCAAATCACACTCAAAATGATTCTTAGGATTCTAGTATGTCTTCCTTTCCTTCTCATAGTCCCATATTCTACAGAATCTTCCAGACCCCCACCAAGGTCTACTTTTTCTGAAAAGCCATCCCTGGTGGGCCCAGTTCTCAGATATGAAGATCCCACTCCAGTATCTACTGTTTTGATAGTTTTTGCATGGCTGGCAATTACTAAATAATGATTGAATTAAAATTAAACAAAATTTCTCCATAAGTAATACCTCGTACTCTAGCTAAATGACATAGCGTACTGTATTATTCTCTAATGGTTTTCTCTGTCTCATCGGGGTAGCACGGTGTAGGTAAGACTAACTTATCTGCTGAGAACTTGGAAGAAAACCTTGGTGTCCTGCCTCTGCGTGCATTTCAGCGTGTTTTAAGAATTATTAATAAAACGGCAACACGCTTGATTTCTCTGACTGAGCATTCAAAGAACAAGAAACCATTTCCAGGCAGAGATTTGATCTAGGGACCCATTCAGCCGTTGCCAAACTGTATGTATGATCATTTGTCTTCTTTGTGGAGTTTTGCTTCCCCGTGTCTCCCAGGCAGCAGCTTTCATTTACAGAGTAGGTATCTCAGAGATTGACTGAAGTGAAGCCTTTTCCTTCCTCACAGGATTCTGAGTGTTTACTCTTCTTGTGTAATTCCCATGCCCAAGAGTCTGCATCAGACCACTCACCATTGTCACATACTGACCATTTGCTCATCCACGGTGATTACAGACTTTGGTTATTGGCATTTGTTGGGCTCATCCCTCTTATTTTTTTCTAGTTCCTCATGGCCTTTTTTTTTTCTTTAGTGCTCTTTGCCCATCTGGATTTTCAGAGTTGATTTTGAGCTCATAGTTTATTGGATTTCTCTTTTCCTATGTCACTTAACATTATTCTTCAGGCTTTACAGAATTCTTACACCAAGGTCAGTCATTATTATGCTTCTTAAAACTTGTCAACCTTTGGATAAACATCCAAGAACCTGTATAAATTGTCTGATTAAGTTAATATACAGAATTGTATTCAATTCATGTGAGCAGTCAGAACTGATCAGTCCTGGGTTAGTAGAAACATTTATCAATTAAAAGTCAATGTATTATTTGATCATTTAGTGAGCATTAGCTGGAGTGTACCTAAGAAAACTAGCCCCAGCTACACCTTGAGGAAAGAATCCAGAATATTTGATAGACATGTACCATGATGGTTCTTTTGAAATAGTAATGTTTTCTGCAAACTTTTCTCTTCCTTCATTTCAGTCAGTTGATTACATTTTGTAATTTGCCTAATGGAGTTTTACAGAGCACATAGAGGCAGGATGGCTAAAGTCATTGGCTCTCCCTGCCCCTTAAATTATATTTTGCCTGTCCCATAACTCTCATGAGGAGAGAGGGAGATGGCTTTTGAAGAGGGGAAGGAAGGTGAGAGAAAAAAATTAAGATCGGCACTGAGATTGGAGAGACCAGAAACTGAAGGTCCTGGAGAAAGCAAGGACGCACACATAAATCAGAGGCAGCCCTACAGGGATATGACTGCCCTTAGAGACATGGCTTGTGACAGGCTCAAGGAGTCTGGGTCTCGTGCACATGGGCTTTCAGAGTCACTAGGTGAGCCACAAACATGACTGGGAAGCAGAATTGCCAGACTTGAAGAGACTATGTAGAAGCCTTAATAAAAGCAGCCTGGTGGGACAGAGCTTGGATTTGGATTCAGGTTTAATTTTATTTAAATAAGATAGCAAGTGAATATTTCTTATACATGTAATCTTGTTGAATAAGATTCTTATCTACCACACATGGAAGTTAGTCTGAAACTGCTCAGAATTCTCACGTTGCATATATCTGCATCCTCGACTGATAATAATCTCCATCTTCCAAAAGTGGCTTTCAAGACAATTGCATCTGCATCAAGCTACCAGAAGGAGAAAAAGCATGTAGGCATCAGCTTAGAAGTAGCACATATCACTTCTGTCCACATCTCGTTGGCTAGAACTCCATCATATGCCCACACTTCACTGTAAAGGTAAGAAGTTATACTCGGTGGTGTATTCTAGCTGTGTGTCCAGGAAGAAAAAGACCTCAGTTAGAACAGCCAGCCAGCCTCTTCCAGTGTTTATCCTTCTGGTCACTAAATATCCATTTTTCTCTTCCACATAGGGAACACATTAACACCTGTCCTCAAGCAAGATAACCTCAAATGCAACCCAGTCACTGAATACAGCTGAATGTCCAGGATCTCTGGGTGATCGGCATTCTTGTTCTGAAGATCAAGATGGTCCTTTTGTGGTCTGAGATATACAGTGGATATGCGATGATAAATCAGGTATAGGATAAATACCACAAAAACTTTCATTCACAATAGAGAAGAATGAAAAACACCCAGCAGTTACTGATCTACAGAAATTATGAAATCCTGCTGGGGTCCAAGACATTTCTTGTGTCTATAAAAAGGAGTGAAAAATTGCTGATATTTGGAGAGTAGCTGGAGTGCAGAATCTTTCTCTATTTTTGACTTTTTCAAACATTCGGAGTTGTCTCACTGGCATGTAGGATCAGGACACTATTTGGCAGCAGTTTTCCAGGGATTTGGCAAGGTTGTAGATGATGCCAAACTTGAACTACATGGTTTCCAGTCTGGCTGAAGATTCCAGTGTTTTAGGGATAACAAGGGAGGAACAGGGAGGGACATTAGGACCACGAGCAGCTCAGGGACCATCATTAGACCGAGGATTGGGGGCCAAGACAGGGAGAGGGGAAGTCTGAAGAATGATTAGGGTTAAATATCTCACTGGCCCTGCGGATTTATTCTTAGGGTCAGTTTGATTTGATTTAAAGAAATAAATAGCTGGCTATCTCTCAAGTGACTGTATTTTAGGTTGAGATTCATACCTGTTACATAGGAAGGATTGTCCTCCAATCACCAGGATTTGGAAAGGCATGTTAAAGAGACACTTATCCGAGGACAGCAAAAGATAATGGGTGTTATATTGATGTTACCAAATTGAGAAAATATGATTGGCAACAAAAATTTTAGGTAAAGGGTAGGAGCAAATGTTGGCACCACCAACGCAATACTGTCTGGGAAAAGAAAAGCCCAGACTTTTTAAAAAAGTCTATGCAATGGAGATAATACCCACTTTTCAGAACTAAATTTGATAAAGTTTGTTAAGAACCTTGCACATTATCTACTATTACAGTTTAATCAACTAACTTTGGATGGCACTCAAAACTACTGGCTGGTTACCAGCTAATAAAATAAACCACAAGATGGAGTTATAAACCAAAGTAAAGTACAATCAAGCAGGCTTTTATTGAGTTCATATCTGCCTTCAGGATTAGTTACTAGTCTATAATAGCCATGTCTACCATATATGTGACTTTTGAGGTCAGCTTGCCCAAATTTCAATGTGTAGAAAATTCTAGCTATGTTAACTCAGAGAGTTAGCATGGGATGGGACAGGTGGATCTTTCTCGCGGTCTGCATTCCGGTATCTCCAACAGTGGGAGTGTCTTGCCTCAGTGGATGTGGTCCACTGTTTTATAAAAGCCATTTTTTATTTTTTGCCAAATATGAGCCAGAAACATGAGAAAACCATTTAATCTGGTGCTCACCTATAAAGAGCCATCCGTTTTAATACTGCAGGACAAATTAGTGTCGCACTGTCTGTAGTCACAGGCAACGCCATGATGATATCCGAAGGGGCACATTCCCTTAGGAATCTTTGAGGGTAACGTTTAATACAGTTGATTTTCTTTTTTTAATTTTTATTTAATTATTTTTTTAATTTACATCCAAGTGAGTTAGCGTATAGTGCAACAATGATTTCAAGAGTAGATTCCTTAGCCCATTTAGCCCATCTCCCCTCCCACAATCCCTCCAGTAACCCTCTGTTTGTTCTCCATATTTAAGAGTCTCTTATGTTTTTGTTCCTCTCCCTGTTTTTATATTATTTTTCTTCCCTTCCCTTATGTTCATCTGTTTTTATCTTAAATTCCTCATATGAGTGAAGTCATATGATATTTGTCTTTCTCTGACTGGCTAATTTCACTTATCATAAAACCCTCTAGTTCCATCCACATAGTTGCAACTGAAAGATTTCATTCTTTTTGATTGCCGAGTAATACTCCATTGTATATATCTATACCACATCTTCTTTATCCATTCATCCGTTGATGGAAATTTGGGCTCTTTCCATACTTGCGTTATTGTCAATAGTGCTGCTATAAACACTGGGGTGCATGTGCCCCTTCGAAACAGCACACTTATATCCCTTGGGTCATAGGGTAGTTCTGTTTTTAATTTTTTGAGGAAACTTCATACTGTTTTCCAGAGTGGCTGCACCAGTTTGCATTCCCACCAGCAGTGCAAAAGAGATCCTCTTTCTCCACATCCTCGCCAACACCTGTTGTTGCCCGAGTTGCTAGCCATTCTGACAGGTGTGAGGCGGTATCTCATTGTGGTTTTGATTTATATTTCTAGTTGATTTTAATTGTATGGGCTTATGTTATGATGCCACCATATCCTCAACATGGTTTATTTATTGAGTTTTTTTCTTTTGTTGAAATAGCAAAGAAACTTCAGTCCTGAAGCATTAGAGCCCTTTATAGAAAAACACGCTGGCATTGAAACTTCTACATGACAAAGTACATTAATAAGTGAATCAGTCCAGAATTGTTAGCTTATATTTTTTATTTTTTTATCACGTATAAATATTTTAAAAGAAATTATCTTTTCACAGTACTACAAATTCTCCAACTAATGGTATAAATTTTACATGGGAACAAATTGTTTTGGCTTTCCATTCAGACAATGTACAGTTGACTACATCCCCGACTATACAAGTATTTATTACTGCAAGCAATCTTATGTAAAAAAGAGGAGGAGGAATTCATGTTTTCATCATTTAGTTTGTTGATGCCTGAGGTTTAGAACCATTCCAAAGCACTGTTTGTCAGCTCTCTTTGAAGTGTCCAAAATATTTTCATAAGCTACAGATTTTTTTCTGGTAAGTCCACAAAATCACGCAGATCCCCTTTCATACTTAATGTTGATATACTTGGTGCTTACTCTTGTTATGCTGTCAGGCAAACAGGTAATAAGGAGCAGGTAATAAGGGCCTAAGACACCTGAGATACCAGTCATCATTCTATGGCTGATTTTTCTCAGTTATTCCATTATATAATGAAAGTTCTTTGGTTTCAAGTGGCAGATAAAATCCCATTTTGCTGATGTTCAACAGAATTTGTGTGGAAAACTATCAGGGGCTAGGTTTTTAATTGGGCCAGGCCCAAAGGTTGTCTGTCTTACAAGCTGTCAAGCAGGAATCAGCAGTTGGGACAGTCAGAACACCCCTCCCTCAACTCCCCCCTCCCCCCGCCCAGGGAGTAAAGAAATTCCAGCCATTGTTAATCTTTCTTTCTCTGGCAGAGATTTACACTGGTTTGGATTGGGTCACTTGCTCACCCCTTAGCTGGGATAGAACGGAGTCAGCGTTCATAGCCCACCATACTGCATTCAAGGAAGAAGTAATTCCTCAAAGTCAATTGCTGACTGCTTTTAGGGAAAGTAAGTGGATGCTGGCCTACCAAACCCAACACATTCCTGCTCCAACTATAGAATTTTGTCTTCACATAAGAAATTTTATAAATCGTCATTTACTTTAATTCCTCCTCCTCTCCCCAGTGTCAACATCATAATAGGCTGAAAGTGTCCTTCTGTTCTCCTTTAGGTAGTTTAACTCTTACTGGATATCCTCATACTTGGAGAAAAGAAAATTCTATAAATTCGACCTGGAGGGTGGAGAACCTCATCCAGGCACTTGAGTTTTGATAGGAAGTTGAGAGGAGTTACTGTAGGGGCCCCTGGAGAGAAGGAAAACAAGCCCACTTTGCCAAGATGCCATCTTGAACTTGAAGAAGGACGTAAGGGAACCTCTGCGCGCCAGCCACTACAGCCGCTTTCGAGCCAGTGAGGCTGCCGTGCTGTCTCCCAAAGCAAGGAAACGTCCCCACCCCTAACTGCTTTCAGCTGCTGCCTGTCCTCAGGGCTCCAGGGAGTCTTAGAAAGAGATTTCCAGGAGGTACCTGGCAGCTGCTACTATTCATAAGGGGATGAGGATTGCAGGAGCACCTATCCACATTCTAAACTGGGATTCCAGACACAGGAACTCAAGCAGAGCTGGAGGCAGGGGGTAATTTTGCATGGAAATCTTTGAGGTTTTTCTCTTTCCTTTTATAATTTTCCAATGGTGAAGTTAGTTTGGACCTCATTATTGGAGTAATTTAACAGAAAAAATATATTGTCTTTTAGGAAGTGTAATTCGAGTAATCATCCTGCCCCCTCATGTTAATGAAAATAAAACAATATATCTTCCTGAGACATTAATAAAAACAAGACATCATAGAGGGAGGGGGTTTTTCACTCTTATGGGATTCTTTGACGTTATAAAACTAAAAAAAAAAAATAAAAGTTAAGAAAGTATTGTGAAGGAGAAGAAGAGATTATATTGGTTTGACAGATAAAATCGGTTCCTGTAGAAAAGATTATTTGAAATGGCCTTGAAAAGTAGACAGAGTTTTAAAACTCCCGAATGGAACTTTAGGAAGATGGAGGCAACATGAGGAAAGACTCAAGTATGATGGATCTTTAGAAAAGTGTTAGGCCTTTTAAAATATTCAAGGGAACTCAGGGCGCCTGGGTGGCTGGTCAGTTAAATGTCCAATTTCGGCTCAGGTCATCTCACGGTTTGTGAGTTTGAGCCCTGCGTCATGTTTTGTGCTGTCACAGTGGAGCCTGGAGCCGGCCTCAGCTTCTATGTCTCCCTTTCTCTGCCCCTCCCCTTCAGTCTGTCTCTCTCTCGAAAGTAAATAAACATTAAAAAATATATTTTAAAAAAGTGAATTCAACTGCCACAAATGGCAAGTGGTTACAGACCTTTGCTGATTTGTGTTTTGGCTTAGTTTTTGTTTTGTTTTGTTTTTTAAGTTTTATTTATTTATTTTGAGAGAGAGAGAGCCCATGCATGAACAGAGGAGGGGCAGAGAGAGGGAGAGAGAATCCCAATCAGGCTCTGCACCTGACGCGGGGCTTGAACCCATGAACCGGGAGATCATGACCTGAGCCAAAACCAGGAGTCGCATGCCTAACTGATTGAACCACCAGGTACCCCTATTTTTAATTTTTTATTTATACATTATTAATTTAATTTATACATTAATTCTTAATTTATACATTTTTAATGTGTACGGTTTGATGCGTCCAGGCATATGCGTGCACCTGTGAAGCCATTACCTAAATCAAGGTAAGAGACATATCCATCATCTCCTAAAGTTTCCCTGTGTCCCTTTGGTTTTTTTTTTTTTTTTTTTTTGGTCTGTTTTTGTGTTTTGTGGTAAGAACACGTAGCTCGAGATCTATCCTCTTGACACAGTTTTAAGTGCCCAGTGAAGTGTTATTGGCTGGAGGTACTGTGCTGTAGAGCAGGCCCTCTAGAAGTAATTCATCTCGCATAAGTGCATCTCTATACCAACTAAACAACAACTCCTCCTTACCTCCTCTCCCCAGTTCCTGGTCACCACTATGGTACTCCCTGCTCCTAGCAGTTTGACTATTTTAGGTACGTGTAAGTAGTATCATGCAGTAATTGTCCTCCTGTGGCTGTCTTATTTCACTTAGCATAATGTCTTCCAGGTTTATCCACATTGTAACAAATGGCAGGATTTCCATTTTTAAGGCCGAATAGGATTCCATTGTATGTATATACGACCTCTTCTTTATCCATTCATCTGCTGATGGACAGTCTTCTGGCTAGCTCAGCAGATAGAGTATGAGACTTGACTTCTTTTTCATAATTGGATTCAAATAGCCAAAGTTAAGGCAGACTTTTTTTCTTATGATCTGAATTAGTGACTCATACATTCCCAGAAGAGATCTTAATACCTTGCCATTCCTAAAGTCCCTAAAAAACTAAAGGCCTCTAATTTATATTTTAATTTGTTAAATGAAATGAATACCTTTGGAATAATGTGGGAGCTTGCAGGGCACCTTCAGGAGAGAGACAACTTTCACTTAACCTTTTGCAAATCTGTATTTTGAGGAAGAGAAATATGAACTAGTGAAAGCCCTCTCATAGGATTTTGCCTCCTCAAATTTGGGCAAATGATCTAGCTTTGGTTTTATTGATATGTTTGGCATATGTGCTAAGTGTTTATTAAACAAATAGATGTCCCCTATGAAGAAGGAGCTGATGATGGTACAAATGCCATCAACACAGCATGGTCAAAGTTATTCTGTCTAAATGGCTCAGCACTGAAGTGTGCGTCTTTCACAGATTTGCCAGTTTCATGTTCATGAAGGGCATCTACTAGAGCAACAAAAATGGATGCGAGACCGTTACCTAAATATTTTGAAACAAAGACTGAAATTTTTATCTACACGATTTCAGAATTATTCCACTTCCTTCTTTACTTTGCCCTTAGCTAGAAGAAAATCACTGATAAAAATTGGAGGTGCCCTGCAGAGGGAAGAATCATGACGGTATAAGGAAATGGGCTTATTTCCATCCCAACCACAGTCAAACTGCAGGAGCTGGGGGTTACCGTTTAGGGGCTAAGCATTACTAGTGAAATACTTCAGGGTCAACTATCTGCTTCTTCTATGTTAAACCTCTTGAGGGTACAGTAGGTTTCACGTTATAGAGATTCAGTGTGTGTGTTACTTGGATTGAATTGAACTCTAAAGTTACTTGCTCTAATTATTTGCTGACTGAAAAACGCTTGCCTGAGCGCCCACAACCCCTACCATTTTGAGGGAGGAAATACGTGTTATAAACGGCTATCTGAATATGGAGAGCAGTTTTACTATTTGTTAAATTTTGTTTATATCTTTGGTCTTATCAATGGAAATTTTCTGGTCAAGTCTTCATGTGAACTGTCGGCAGATGAGTTTACAGGGCTGTGTTACAGGTGTCCTTGTAGCATACATTCCACTTCTACCTAGATGCCCTCCCAAAACGAAGAGTATAGGAGTACTCTCTTGTAGAGCCAGGCTCAAGTTTCCTAGTACCACCTAATTTGTAACTTTACCTTTCTTTGACATTCACATCTTGATGGAATTAAAGGCTGAGGGTTTTCATAATTTAACTTGCCATCAGGATGCACTGAAACCAGAGCAGAAAAACAAATACGCAGTGGCATCAGAGCCCAAAGCCTTGTGCATAACTCAGAGGAACTCAAGCAGAGAATGTAATTGCATGCTGAAATCAAAATGATTATTGATCTACAAATCCTCACCTATATACAAAGAGAAAAAAATGGTCCGAGAACAAAGGATGCCCCAATGCACCTGAGTGTAATTTCCTGACATTTTGTTGGCACGTTAGATGAGATAACTGAGGTAAAGGCCCCAACTACATAGTTTTCTCTACATCTTACGTGTATCCCTGGAGGTTGATTTTTCTTCAAATTTTTAGCAGAACTTCAGATATCTTAGGCTGAAAATTCATGTCCCTTCTTCTCAGCTTCCTCTTGATGAGAAAGACAGCTATTGCCATTAGCATTCATTAAAGTGGACTGACATTAAACAACATTCAAAGGAGTAGACCTTTATTTATGTACATAGAACTGAAACTTGGCATACAACAGATCATGCTTCAATTTCTATTTCTTGGAACACTTTGTTAACCTTGTCTCTAAGAATTGTTGGTGTGTTTTACCTAGAATAAAATTCTCTAGACCTCAATTGCTCACTATATCAGTCTGGGTCTGTTGAGGAAACAGAAACAGCACTATAATTTGAATAGAGAATATTCACATAAAGAATTCATTATGAATAAGAGGGAGTTAAACTCTAAATGGGTTAAAAAAAAGACTCTGAGGCATCTAGGGATAGCAAGTTCTAATACAACCACAATATCTAGGCTGAGGAGAGTTGACAAAGGAAGTGCAATAACTTAGCAGAGGGTCCCCCCAAGACTGAGCTTCTGACCTCTTCAAAGAGGGCAGGAAAAGTCATCCTCCAGGATCAAAGAAACTTGCCAGAGGACACAGATTACTGCTGGAGGCCACTGAGTGGGGAGGGTGTGGCCTGAGGGGGTGGCTGGCTGGCACAGCTCCATGAGGCCTGCTGGGCTCCTGTGCTGAGTAATAAGAACAGGGGACCGAACCGGAAGGAAAGTGTTTTCTGTGCTATGCCTGGCCGTGTCCCTTAAATTTTTTCTGTTGTTGAAACTAACATACATTGCACCACTGGCCAAGAGGAGGGTTTATGGGTTGTGCCTCTGATATCACAAAGCAAGGAAAAAATGGAGGATTTGGAGCTAAGAGTCAAAAAATGAATAATTGGAGCACTCACACATATTTATCTAGCTTAGGTGTCCAAGGTTTTATTTTTTAATATAATGGCCAATATAACATTTATCTGTTTCTTTCATTATCTCAATCAAGAGTAATAAATTCACAAGATCCCTAGAAGTCCAGCAGATAACCCGAATGAGTAAAAATTGGATGGAGTGTATATGTATATATATATGTATATATGTAAATATATGTATGCATGTATATATATATATATATGGAGAGATATATATTTGCAATTGCAAACATATATATATATATATATATATATATATATATATATATAGAGAGAGAGAGAGAGAGAGAGAGAGAGAGAGAGAGAGGTGGTGTGCCCTGCAGTGAATATGCCTTGTGTCTTAAAAGTGACCCAATTCACGTGTGAGCATCTGTAGTCTGCATACATACCTCTTAATTCTGTGTTAACCATTATGAAGCTAAATAATGAAACTGTCTATAAACCAGAGGATTTAGTTTCAATTTTTTTTTTTTTTGGTATGGCCAGTGAGAAATGCCATTCTCAAGTTAGTCGTGGAACCACAGATGCAACCACCCAATTGATTAGACAAGATTTATCATTCATCCACTGTTTAAATGTTGTCTGCTATAAGACCACCAAATAAACAATTCACAGTATTTAACCAGATACATGTACGAGTGGGTTTGGGGCTAATTATAAGTAATCATTTTTATTTTGTATTGGAAAGAAAGGAAATGAAGGAAGCAAGGTTCCTTGTATTTTGCTATTCTACGTGTTATGCCTAATTTAAATTAGGATGCATTTTCCACATTGGCAATTCCCTTGTTTATAATTTAAAGAGCAGTGATAATAGCAGCATCAGACTCTATTACAATTACTTTGTGAAGGTAAGAAAAGAAATAGCCACTTAAAGCATTGTAATTACATCAATGTTATTAAATCCTCTACGTGTGTTTTTAAATGTCAAAATCCCAACATTAATTTCCTTTCTGCATTGAAGCATGAAATGGCTTCAAAGTCCCTAGCTAAACAAGGATTGTGACTAAATGAAGTAAGGGTAAAGCCTGAACCTGAGAGCACCAAAAACGTTTGGCTTTTTGGATTCTTCTCTCCCAGAGGAGAGAAGTATGTTTCTACAAAACCATATGTTGGTATTTTCCACGTGGACGTATTTCATGTGACTTTTTTTTTTTTTTCATTTCAATGAAGGTGAGTTGTTAAACATGTGATGAAACCTGTTGGACATTTTATGTCCTCATAAGATTTTTCAGGTAAACATGGGTACAAACCTGAAACTCTCTTCGTCAAACCTTGGGTCCCAGATTACTGTGGTTATTTGTATCCATGTAGTAGGATTGAAACAAACAATGTAACCATATAGGCTATTTTAGGTCAATCTGATTGCATTTTATATTACAAATTTCTTTTTCCCACTTTCCTGCTTGTTTTGTCCCCTGTCCTCTGCTATCTATTACCTTCCTACTTCCGTTCTACTTCTCTTTACATTCTGTTTTCTGTAGAAAATATATATGGATTTTTTTTTTCTCTCAGAGTAGTCTGTCACTCACCTTCACTTTACTGGCTAAGTTTCATCATGTATTACCTAACTGCAATAGAAAAATGAGTCAAAATGACACAGTAACTACAGTGCCACAGGGAACGCCATTAACCAATGATGGAAAAAGAGGATAGCAGGCGTGGGGTCACTGCAGTCACCCAGACAGAATTCCTAAGTAGGCTGTTAGGTCATGGTGGCTTCTATCCAAAGACTTTCTTCTGCCTATCGTTATGAATTGTCAGGCCCTCTCGCTTGCCCCAACCCTGGCATTCCACCACCCTCTTACTTATATCCAGATGGAAATTCCCTAAGAAGATTAACCCAAAAATCCTCTTCTCCCTCAGTAGGGACAAACTTCCATTTATTCAGTGTGCCTCCTCTTCGTGATCAGTATTATTCAAAAGGAAGGACATGTAATTTAGTAATTCTTACTAAGGTGTGAACCTCTCTGACATATCAGCAATTGCAAACATTGTAAATCAAACTAATCTTTACAGAGAGTATCAGCACCTCTGAGCTGGACCAGCTTTCCCTGTGCTGAAGGCGGACTTTCATCTCTCACCGGATGGGAACATGTGGAGCTTTCTCAGGACAGTGCTGCCTGCCGACCAACCACAGTTGGATTTCTACAGTTTTGCCATCTTAGTGTACCCATGGTGGTGTTTGTGAAACATTTAAATCATTTCTCGCAGTCTTCCCTTATAATTTTATGGGAAAAAGAATTTAAAAACAGGAGAATGAAAGAGAAGAAGGTGCAATCAAGACGAAGATTGGAATCATTCTGTATGCCAAGAAAAGACCCTCATAGGGCTCACATGCTGACCGTACATTCAACTGCTTAGGAAAAGAACATTAATGAATGCACATTAGTACCCGGATGTTAAAAGAGGACTTTCCTACCAGTTTCTGCTGAGGCCCAAAGAGAACGAGAAGCTGAATGAGGTTTACAATCAGGATGCAGGAAGCATAGAGTTTACATGATCCTTAATCCCTTGCCCACATCAGAGTATGGAAATTGGGAAGGTGAAACGAATGTTTGAGGGCACCATTTGTGAGATGAGGGTACCTCAGAGGTGGAGTGGCAGATGTCCTTCCCCTTCCAACTCAAGTCAACCAAAGGACTTGAAGGAGGCAACGTGTAGAGCTAATCAGCGTCCATTGCAGTTTGGAGAACACCATGGTTTCACGTGGGACTCGAGCCGGGAAATCTAAGGGCAACGGGCTGTGGAGAACACAGAAGAGCAGAGTACAGAAACAAGTGGCTGAGTTGGGCAACGACACTCTCAAAACTTGCCAAAGCCAAAAAGAAAAAAAAAAAAAAGAGTGTTTCCCTTGCAGCGGGGGGCAGAGAGAGCACAGGCATGCTGCCACATGTTGACCTTACATCATCCCAAAGAGCTGCCCGGTGGGGTGGAAAGACTTACCAGAAGGAGCTGGAGAGACAGCGAGCTATCTAGGGACTGAAGAAGCAGCAAAACTGGCAGGAATACAGAAGTAGCTGCAGGAAAGTGATCCAAAGAGATCAGGGTTGAGGGAAACATGGAGAAAGTTCTCCAAATAATGTCTGTAAACACCCACAAGGAGAGTTAACATGAAACATCTGCTGTGGCCAGAGAACACTGTAAGATTTGAATCAGCCAGGTGAGAACTCTTCTGTATGCTCTTCCTCTTCCTCCTCGATTTCTTCCAACCCTGTGGTCCTGTGCGAATGTGGAAGTGCAACTAGAGCTACAAAGCCGGGGTGGATGCTAGAAACCCCTGCTGTCCCACTGCCGGCAGGCAACTTGGAAAAGTCTCAGGCTGGGAAAAAATGAGCCATCAAATTTCACTGGTTCTGAATCAGTAATCTGGGGAGTTTCCCTCTCTTGAAGGAGTAGATGGATGGAAATTGGGGTTCCCGTAAACCTGAAGGAGAAAAAATAGTTATTTTTGTTAACCTCTCACTGAAATGTAGCCTCCTCTTTTATTATGAATGCACGTAACACAACGCAGAAGTATTAGCAGTGCCTGTGGAGAAGAGAACACAGAGAGCCCAGGAGCGTTATCCTTCGAAAGGTCTGCTGGCAAGGCTGGCCCATGGCTAAATCTAGGAACTGTGATTTCAGGAGTATTCCCACCCTTCGCTAAGTGATCGGGGTGGCTCACTGGGCCTGGATTGTTTGTGCAGACAGCCTTGCTGATGCTGAGCGCCAGCTTTCCTGCTGAGAGTCCGGAGTTCTTACACCCGAGGTAGATGGTGCTTATGTGAGCGGCCCCTAGTATAAACTCGGGACACTGAGTCTCTATGGGCTCCCCTGGGAAGAAACGGTGCACCCCTGTTGCTAATTTTTGTTGGCATGAGGGGGCGTTAAGGTAGAAGAGTGCACCCTGGATGACCCCTCAGGGGAAGAAGGAAGGCTGCAGGGGGATTCCTTCAGATTCCACCTGTGTCTCTTTCCTTTCTGTTCTGGCTGGCTATCTTCTCTGAATCGCTATGAATTATCTTAGCTGTAATCACAGCTACATGCAAGTGCCGTGAGACCGTATAGTGAAATATTTGAATGTGGAGTCGTCGTGGGGACCTCCAAGACGGTGGTAGTTTACTAACTTATGTAACTCACTGAAATACAGCCACAGCCTTGTTCTGGGGAAGGCAGCGGGGGGAGAGGGCAGGCGGGTGGCTGTGGAGTTTCCATGGTATACAGCATGTGTGTGATCAGAGGTCAAAGTTAACCTATGCAACGTCCAAAGAATCCATTCCTAGGAGAGTTGGCTCCCTCACTGGATCCTCCCGCTCTTGTGGGCCATGCAGGCTACAGTAAGGGAAGAACAGCCACAGCCCAGGTGATGATTTGTTGGTCTCTCTCTTTCTGGCAAGGGGAGAAAGGGCCCCAACATAAAAATTAGTTTGTGCCTGCTCTGTCCTCTACTTAGGAGGGAAAAAGGCCAGAGCAAGGCTTTAGATAAAGCAGAGGAAAAAAGAAAGAGAAAAAAACCATCCCAGACATTTTTCTTTTCAGCATAACTGCTACTGCAGCCGTCCCCACCCGTAGCCCTGCTAGAGTCTCCTGGCAGCCATGATGTGAACCCTGTAAATGGTGAATTTATGTCAGGGGTTTGCATAAGCTTGTAATTTTTTTTAAAAACGAGAATTTTAAAATCACAAACTTGCATTTTGTGGCTACTGCATCTGGATAGATGATTAAAAAAATAATGCAGAATGGTATGCTTTCAATTTCATAAATGCTAGAGGGGTCATCTCAACCAGGGAAAGCTGTAAAAAAAAGTGTCCCTTGCTTTTTGTCACAGGTGGGCAGATTGAAATTTAAACTCATAGTATTGGAAACAAGTGTCCACAACTGATGAATTTTTGCTACGATGCTGGCTATTGGAGTCTCCAGAAAAAGAGAGCCAATGTCCAGATGAAGATACGCTTTGGGAATTTTATAAAGCATTTTTTTATTTTGCTCATGAGTTCTTGTAAAATCCGATTTCTGACCCTTGGAAGCTAATGATTTTCTGGCCCTTGGTGTGCACAGTTTTGCATGGGGCAATTTGGAACCTAAGACCGACAAGGTAAAAAGTGCTTAGGAAAGCCTGGACTATCACTTGGACTTGGAACACAAGTGCCTGGCCCTACAGTGTCTCAACTTTGCCGCTGCTGAGGAAAAGTTGCTGGCATGTTTGATTTACTGACTTTCCAGATCCTATTTTTCTGGACCTGACTCCCAAGTTGAAACCTGATACTGCCTGCCCTGGGCTGTTTCGTGCCAGCACTGAGCTGTACTCAACTGAAAGCAGATACAGGCTCAATGATCAGAAGTCAGACTCTGGGACTGCTGGAAATTTAGGACTCCCCTCTACGGGGTCGTAGTTATGAAAATGTAATGGATGGTGGCGAGGTCATCCCAGCTGGGTCACTTGGGGATGCCTAAGGAAAGGGCTTGTTCTCCAATGAGACCGTATCTAATGAAGTTGCAGAAGGGCTCTGTGTTTCGAATGAGGAGACTGACTGCCTTCTAACCCTAACCTGTGATTCCTCTTGAAAGCTGCCAGCTGGGAGTGGGGGTGTGACCCTCCACCCACGTCTGACAGATGAGACTCTGGAATCCCTTGGGGGCAGTATGTGTCACTGCTGTTGACTATCTTTTGCTTCCCAGATTAGTTGCAATTTCCAACAATGAACTGACAGCCTGACTCTACTCCCCCACCTCTCTCCTGCTGTGCACACCTTAGGCGGTTGGATCATTCAGTGCAGCTGTGTCTAGAAAAGGGCTCCATCTTTTCTAGGCTGCTCACCAGATAAATGACCAGGACAAGAGGTCTGGGGACAGAAGAGGTTGTGTGAACCCATTTTTTAAAAAATACTGAAAAATTGGGATTTTACCCTGACCATTTCTTTGCCCTGGCCAGTTCTTGAATATGATGTATCTTTTCGGTTAAGTCATATAAAAATGTTATCCTGTGCAAATATCCGTGTCCCTCTTGCACACAACCCTTCCAGACGAAATGTCTGAACGATTAGGAGAGACTATAAAGTTAAGATCAGTGAGTGGGGGACACGGATGTTCGAACAACCACGAAACCTTGGTACATGGGGAGGCATGGCAGTGGAGGCAGAGCATAAAGGATATTTGTTTTCCAAACTGCTCCCAGAAGCTCTCCCCTCTTCCTGGAGGAAAACCGGGCCACCCGTGCCAGCGGCCATGAGTGCTTCACATTCCAGAGGACCAGCAAGCCCAGGATGCATGTTGACAGCGCGACTCTGAGCTGCGGGGTCCTGCATGGTCCCCCAGAGCACCCCCATGTGCCCTCTACACTCAGCAGGCGACAGACTAGTGTTGCTGATGGAACTCTTTGGAGCTGATCACATCGGGCACTTCCTCCGAAAGGCCCACCTGAGAACCCTGGGGTGAGTGGCAGCACGGGGGCAGGGGGTGGAGCCACTTTGCCCCGCCCCCAGTAACGTGTACTGCATGACCAATGCATGTTCTGCATGGGGCGCCAGAACTTTGTAAGCTCTTTGTTTCCAGGGACACATGTACCTTTGGGGATTGTACTTCTCAGATGGATGTGTGCCCTGACCATCGTGACACTGCCTGAGCCTTGAAAGGCTTGGGGACGGCTTCATCTTACTTGCCAGGCCTTGCTGGGCCAGAATTGACTCCTCAGGCCAGGTTTTTTTTGTTTTTGTTTTTGTTTTTAAAGGGGTTCATACAGGAAGTTATGAAGAAAGCGGCCTAAGACATGTTTGTGGCTCCTGGTTTGTCTGTTTTAATCACCAAAGTCCAGAACCTCCAGAGGGCACATGTATGATCACTACTGGAGGCTGGCCTCAACCTGTTGTGTGGAGTCCTACTTATGATAATTCTGTAAAGACACCCTGGCCGTGGGGCAAAGGAGTGGGTTATGCAGACAAGTTAACATAGCAAGAGTAAGACTGTCCTCAGCCTCCTTGCAAGGCTGACCCTTGGCCGGCATGTGGGAACTTCAGTCTGGGAGTGTTCCTGCCCTCCGTCACTCCTAAGAGTAACTCACTGGGCCTAGAATGTGCCAACAGTGGGGTTTATACTGAGCACTTGCTTTCTCTCTGCGTGTTTGGAATTTTGGTACATACTAGGTAGAAGATGTCTATGTGAGTGGCCCCCAATGAAAAGCCTAAAGTCGAGTCTCAAAGAGCTTCTCTGGGCAGAAATATTGCAAACATGTTGAATTTTCACTGCTGGGAAACAGTGTGCTTTGTGTGACCCATCATGGGAAGCAAAGAGCCAAAGGAAGCCTGCCTATGGACACATGGATTCCTCCATCCTCCATCTGTGCCTCCTCCCCTTGCCATCCGGCTGTATGCCCTTCCCACATCACCGTGGTAAGCCTTGGCTCTGAGCACAACTGTATGCAGTGTCCCATGAGGGCTTCCAGCACATCTGAATGGGCTGGTGATCTTGGGGTCCCCCGAAGCAGTCAGTCACCAATGGAAATGTCGGATTTTCTTATCATACTGTAGATGTGGTGGATTATTTTGAATTTTCAGTTATATTGGTCAATGCTTTGAAATGAAGGCAGATATGAGACCTGCTACCAGTTTGTTATTTAATGTGTTAATAAAGAAACATACATTATACATTTAAAAATATTTTTAAAATTTAACATTTTTACTATTATATTTTCACACAATTCATTTCCTTTGCAACCCTAAGTATTTTATTTGCTGCATAATTCTGAGAGCCCGATTCTGAGATGTCCAGGCATTCACCAGACTGCCAAAGGGGTCTGCACAAAAGTTTAAGGCTTCTTGCGATGGGTTAGTACCCTGGGTTAGATGTATAAATCACTAATGGGCAATTTATTAACTGTGAGTGCATAAACATTTAGCGCCTTAAGTTTTATCCAGGGATAAGGAAAAGCTCATTCTACAGATTACATTTACAGGGACAGCAAAAGTCAGCAATCAAGTCCCTTAATGATTTTATGCCATGCTTGTTCAAGGTGACAGTTACATATATAACATATCTTAAAGATGAGATACTATTTGGGGTCTATAACAATGTTGAGCTTTCTAGAACTATAATGCGTCCCTATAGAATATAAGTTTCTTGTTGAACTCTATTTATTGCATAAAGTCCTAAACTAAAATTCTTAAAAGCTCTGACTTCACTGCCAGGTGTCTCTGTGATCACAGATTGCCACTTAACTCCATTTGGTACAAGGACAGTCTTCCATTCAGCCGATGGCATGTCATAACATTAAATGTCATGGTGCCACCTACAAAGGTAACTTTATTTTTGTTTTTGTTGGCTAGGTTTTTGATATTTTTTGAAACCTTGCTTAAGTTCTGATTTTTTTTGCAATCAAGTTAGTGGTTAACACCTTAACATTTCTTATAACTTAATATTACAGATTTGACTTTAGCCGGCTCAGTGGAGAGTCACTCCAAGTGTGAAAAGAGCTTATGAGAGGGATATCCTGCTCTTTCCCCAAAGATGGACAGAGATGTGTTACCTGCTGGTAAATGTTTTTCTTCACGATGGAACAGTATGGAACAGAGGATGTTCTAATGGCCTCTAGAACTCGAGTTTTTCTTTCATTGAATACAAAAATATGCATAGAAAAATAAGAAAGTGTATTTTACACTATTTTTTTTACACTCTTCTGCCTCCGGCTCCTGATCTTTCTTTCATTGTCACCTGCACCTGTGTGGCCCCCCCACGCCTTCATAACTTCCCACAGAGCATTTCCAGCATCATATCATCCATGCTGACTGAACCGATGACGGACCTGAAGAACAGCTCCACAAGGACATCGGCGTTGATGTATCTCAGCAGGAAGAGGACGCTATTCAGTTGGGCGAATCTGATGTGGAGCTCCCTGTGCGTCATCCTGATGTAGTCGCTGAGTATCTGCTGAGTTCCCCACTGAAGTCCCTGGATGTACTTCATGCACCGCAGGCCTGGCAGGCCTGGAGGAGAAAAAGGGACAACAGTCTCTTTATTGGAAAGAGCTCACTCAGCATCCTTTGCTCGCTTTTTAAATATACCCATTTAAACAAGAGTTCAAGCTTCCTACTTCAAAGGGCTTTCTAGAACAAGGAAAAAATGCCAAACTGGTTCTAAGTTTTCAGAAGCAATGCTTCCAAGAATGAACTATCACATAGGTATTAAATAGTTTCTATGTTTGTATCTTCACATTTAAAAACTGCTAGCCGGGAGCCAACAGATACACATTTATTCAATATGACAGCAGAATATCATTTAATGAATCAAGGCTCCAATTCACTGTGCAAATAGGAAGACATTACAATTATTTCCAGAAGTGAGCACTCTACATTTTACCTTATGGGAAACAGACCAGTGGAGAATGATCACAGGTTTTTCCAGATGACAAATATTTTAGCACCCTCCCTTGAATTTCCCACCAATACGGTGATTAGTCAGCTGATGGTGGTAAACTTCACAGCCACAAACAGTGACTCATGAGGTGTATCCTAGCTGTTTGCCTACAGGCTGATTTTAGTCTCCAGGCCTGGAGTAATTTAAGAGATCACATTGGCCATTTAGCTCATTGTACAGTGATTTCCCTATTGGGGAAGGTTTAAAAAAATTGCTTCTAATGAATACCACAAAAGCATCTTTAAAAAAATACTTAAGTAAGAGCTCTACTGAAGTAAGAGGTCTTTAAAAGGTTAAAAAGTAAAAACGCAAACATCATGGATCGAAATATGGCTCAAAAGTAACTTTTCCAACAGGGAGAGCTGGGCCTCCTTGCAGTATTGTGTGAGAACCCCCAGTAAAACTGAATGAACTACAATGCCGGGAAGATAACGTGCCTGGGAGTTTTATGAAGAAGGTGATAAGAGGAGGCTGCTTTATAAGTTCTTTGATGCTGCATGACCGTTATATTACTGGAAACTTCCTTAACTTGTATTTAAATAATTACCTATTTATTGTTCTGTTTAAATGTTCTCACTGATGAGGACAATCATTTTCCTTCCCTTTCCTACAAAATCCAGCAGTGAAGTATTTCAAAAACACCATCGTAACCAACAGAGTAGCAGGACCAGCCAGCATTCTTTGAAAATTCAGTAATAGTAATAGGCAACTCATTCCTGTTATAGGCAAACATATCTGACACATGGAGAATGAAATAAAGCCACATCTGTACTCCATCTGTACTGGCCACACATTAACACCCCCTACTATCTACACTCATTATCCAGACTTGAGACTCCATATTATTGTTTGAATTCCACTGATGTGGGCAAGAGGAGGCTTGCCTGAACCACCACCAACTATGTGAAGCTCCTCTTGGTCCAGATTTATGGCTCCTTAAAAGGTCATCTTGTGAATTCCCTGTCACTTTCCTCTGCTTTCAGACCACAGCCTCCTTTTACACTGCACCCCCCACCCCAAAAGGCATGCCTATAAAGTAAATTCATCAAAGAGAAAATGAGAACAAATAGACTCCACAATAAAAAAAAATGTTTGAACATAAAGATCAGGGCACACAAAAGGTTAAACATCAAAGAAGGGCCGAGCGCTTAGCAGGTGCGTTTGTTTGAAACACACTCAGCTGATTAAATTCAGTGAGAGAGGATTCAGAAAGGCAGAGAGAGAATAAGAGAGATGGAGTGTGTGTGTGTGTGTGTGTGTGTGTGTGTGTGTGTGTGACCAAAGTATGCAAAACAGGGTGGAGGGAAAGAGGGAAACTAGTGGAATATAAACTTCTGGAAGCTGAGCGCCTGCGTGTCTTTATTCCAACAGAACAAGGCACGTGGCTGATGTTTAACAACATTGACTGAAGGAGTGGGAAAACGCTATACCGCAAGTGATTGTAAGAACCACCGTGGGCACTTAACTACAAATGCAGATTCACAGACCCTCGACCACAGCTACCAAGTCAGAACCTCTAGGCAGGATCCTGGTAAGACTTTGAACAAGCCTCTCCCCACACCTCACAGCATTTCTTATGCACAAGCAAATTTGGAAAACAATGATAGAAGCAAAACGTGACATACAGTGATGGCTGGGATGAGCCGAGATCTCTAGGTACTGACATGTGAGTTCCACATGAAATATTATACTATTAAATATTGCTCTACACCCTTTCAAAAAATACTAGGCAGGAGGCAAGGACATACCCAGAGTGACTCCTGTTGTTAGAGAAAAAGGTGTTGAAGGAACATTATAAAAACTATCCCAACTCAAGTTACCTGGAAACTTTGTGCCCGCTTGTGACCTTTTTGGAGGGATTCTGGTCAAATACAATTCTAGTAGGACGACATACTCAAGAAAAAGTGCTGGGTGGTCCAGGGAGATGTGCTCTCATGATCTGGTTGCCCCGTGTGGGGCAGAGTGTCCAGCAGGGAATAACCTGTAAGTGTGTTGCAAGAGACGTCCTGTGGGGCCCAGGAGACCCTAGCTCCAGACTCACTGGCATCCACAGCTCACTGGCGGTTATTGCGGGCTACCTCATTTGCAGACGGGGTGGAGTAAGGACTGAAGGCAGAAGGGCTTGATTTGGAGGTCCCTAGGGACTCTGCAAGCTCTAGGAGTCCGGGCTCCTGCTGGCAGTCCCTAGAATTTTTTCCCTGCCCTCTTGGTACCCTGATAAAGACACTTGTAGGATGAGAAAGTCCAGCTGCTTAGGACCATAAAAATAATCAGAGTCAGAACCATGAAACAAAGTCTAGTGTTCTGAATGACAGTATCCTCTTGGGATGGTCTAGGACTCCTTAACTAATGTTTGCTTTCTTGCCGGCCTCAGTAGATTTCCTCCAACAGAACAGTTCTAGTAAATTTCAGGACTGGGTTTCAGGAAAGCGTGTTGCAGAATTTGAGGTGAATACAAACTTTTTTTTTAAAGCTATACTACTGGATTTAAAAGACTAGAGAACGACAGCCCTGTCTCTTGAAGGCACAAACTTTTCCTTGGTAACAGGGGTAGAGAGAGAAGTAATAAATTTCAAACAACCTCCCTGCTCTCTGCTGAGTGTCTGGCAGCAGCCCACCCACTGGAGTGCTTTCTGGAGCTCCCCCAGCTCTGCGGAGTTACTCACGGTTCTTCGCTGGTGCCTCGACACTCCCCTGACCACCGAAAACTGTTCAGTGCCCGCACGCCGGGTACGCTCTGCGCAGCGCTTTCCTGAAGAGAGAAAAGCCTGCGCCCGAGGCCGCGCTCTTACCTGGGTTAAAGAGCACGGTCCCCTTGAGGTATGCGTACTCCTTGGTACTGATGTCCAGGCTCCAGCACTTGGCAAGGAACCATTTGATGACTTGGACTTCAGCGGCCAACGGCCAACGCCTGGCCTCCAGCGGCGGTACCAAGTGTGGCGGCAGCGGGGACTCTGTCACAGGCGGCGGTTCCTCGCCCGCGGTCTCCCGCCGCCTGGTGGTGAGGATCCTCTGCAGCAGCCTGGGCTCCGTGATCTCCACCGTCTCGAAGTTCAAGCGGTCCTGAGCCAGCTCGAGCATGAGCAGCGGCGCCCAGCAGTTGCGCACGAGCACCAGTTGCTGGTCCAGAGGGAGCACCTGGAAGCAGGGTAAGTACTTGACAAAGCGAATCGTCTTCAACAGGGCGGCCGAGGCCGCCTCGCAGACCACCTGTGGACTCTTGAGGGCCACTCGCCGCTGTGCGCCACACTGGGGGTCCCACCAAGGGGCCGCGAGCTGCGTTTCGTGAGCAGCGTGCGCCAGCTTTGCGCTCATGGGCAAGTGATGGAAGATGCCGCCCTGGTGCGGGCGGTCTTCCCCGAAAAAGCTGCAGCGGTACAGGAGCGCCCCTGTCCGCCTACCTGGCAGCGCCTCTCTGCCCCCCAGGCCCTGGGCGCCGTAGGAGCGGTCCCACCACGCGCCCCTAAGCCGCGCTTCGGGCGCTGCCGGCGCCACGTGCGTCTGCTTTGCACTCGTGAGCAAGCTGTAGAGGATGCTGCCCTGCCGCGGGTGGTCTTCCCCGCAAAAGCAGCAGCGGTACATGAGCTCCATGGCCCGCCTCTCCGACAGCTCCTCTCTGGCCACCGGGGGCTCCGAGCCGCAGGAGCAGCCCCAGCACGCGCCCCCCAGCCGCGCCTCGGGCGCCTTCGCAGCCGCGGGCGGCTCCGCAGCCGCGGGCGCCTCCGCAGCCGCTTGCGCCTCCGCAGCTGCTTGCGCCTCCTTTGCGCTTGTGAGCATGCAGTAGAGGATGCTGCCCTGCCGCGGGTGGTCTTCCCCGCAAAAGCAGCAGCGGTACATGAGCGCCGCTGTCCGCCCGCGCGCCAGCTCCTCTCTGCCCACCGGGGGCTCTGAGCCACAAGAACAGCCCCAGCACGCGCCCCCCAGCCGCGCCTCGGGCGCCACCGGAGCCGCGTGCGCCTGCTTCGCGCTCATGAGCATGTTGTAGAGGATGCTGTCCTGCCACTGGCGGTCCTCGCCCGCCATGGCCCGTGGTGCCCGGAGCTCGGCTCTGTCTGGTGGCAGCCGCCTGGGATATATTTATACCCAGCGCGCACGCACGCGCGTCGGCCGTCTCCGCCAGGGCAAGGGCGCGGAGGGGGGCGCGGCGCTGTGCTCGGGTGTGTTCGCCCTTGACCTCAGCGGTTACTAAGGGGCAGATGCTTCTTAAAAGCTGGGAATGGAGGAGGAACGGAGACAGGGGAGCTCCCGACCACTTCCTTCTTTCCTCTCATTACACCGTTCCCCGCCTCTGGAAGACAGAGAAGAGAGCAGGGAGCAGGTATTTGGAAGCACTGTTCCAACTCTTCCCATTGAACCCGGGCATGTAATTTGCTCCCTTTACTGAGAGGGCAGAGGTGCCTAATAAAAGAGGGAAAATCTATTTCTATGCCATCTTTGCATACTTTGATTAAGTGATCAAAGTTTGCATAACTTATATTTTTCATATGGATAGGGAGGTCTCATTTTCAGAGAACTTGAAAAACATAGACCTTGGACCAGAGGGATCAGCATTACATGCTAACTTGGTAGAAATGCTCAATCTCAGTCCCCAGCCGTATCTTCTGACTCTGAATCTGCATTTTAACTACGTCCCTAGAGGGATTTGCATGCACCTTAAACTTTGAAAACCACTGGTCTAAGGATGCTGTCAAAAGCGTTTTGCTTAATCCATTTGATATCTATGAGCGCCTGGCCTGTCCTAGATGCTGGGTTAAAGAGCTGGTAGAGTGACCAGGATGTAAAAGCGGCTGGCTGATATTTGAGGCTATAATAATCACAGGGGCTAAAGTGTTGCTACAGTGAGAACTTTGGATTCTTCTAGAGGTATTACCTTGGATAGTTGTGTAATTAACATTTCTTCTTCCACCCCTTCTAACTGAATAATGAGAAACACAGGTTTCAGGAAGCCTGGATCCTTTGATCCTTGGTTGCCACGCAGCCTTATTCCTTGAGTTCTACACAGGCACTGAGGTCAGTGGTGGGGTTGGGGGGGACGAGGGCAGGGTGGTCTCTCCACATCACCACCTGCCCCTTGTATAACTAACTGTTTCACCAATCAGCCGGGTAACTTTAAAATTACAACCCTTTAGTCCTCTTATTCCTCCTCTCTAAAACGGAAGGTGTGTTTACTGATTTCAGGGTCCAGGACTGAAGACTGAAGTACATCAGCTGGTATAGGATTATCTTTTCCCTTTTGTAGTTTCTTTGGGGCCTGGAATTCTGAGCTTAAAAGGAAAACCTAGGAGACACATATTTGCATTCAACCTGAAACTTTATTCTGTCCGTGAGGGACCCTACAACACAGAGGTTAAATCTCCAACACTGACACCGGATTGCCTCAATTTGAATTCTAGCCCTGACACTTGGTAGCTCTATGGCCTCGGGCAATGTATTGGTTTCCCACTGCTGCTGTAACAAATGACCACAAATCTAGTGGCTTAAGGCAACTCATATTTATTATGTGACCGTTCTGGAGGCCGCCAGTCTGAACTCAGTTTCACTGGGCTAAAATCAAGGTGACATTCCTTCTGGATGCTCCAGAGGAAGATCTGCTTTCTTGCCTCTTCCAACATCTACAAGTTGCCTGTATTCCTTGGCTCCTTGCCACATCGCTCTTACCCCTGCTTCCATCTCCCTTCTTATTCTTTTAAAGATCCCTATAATTACATTAGGCAAAGCGAGATAATTCAGAATAATCTCATCTCATAATCTTTTACCATGTGAGATAATATATTCACAGGTTCTGAGTATTAGAGTATGGACATTGTTGGGTGGGGGCTTTATTTAGCTTCCACAGGACAGTTCCTTAAGCCACCTGTGCCTCGCTTTCCTTATTTGTGAAGTGTGGACAGTAGTCTCTGTGAGATAGTCCTCATACGTGAGTTACTGGTACCCGGTAAGTGTAGGCTGTATCGACCAGTACCTCCCCCACTTTTTAAGACAATGTGGGATAACTTCAGGGTTATCACCGCCATTATTCCGTGTCTCCTAGGGAAGCCCACCCTCACTCTCCACCCAGAAGCGGTCCACATTTCTTGGCCCAAACTCAAAACCCCGAATGGGTCATCTGGTCCGCAACAATAATATATATTGAAAATGTTATCTCATTGTCCATTTCTTCATTTGCTACTTGCAATATTCAAGCCACTATTTGGATATTTTTATCGCTACTTCATCAAGCAGTCTTGATGAACCCCTGCTGTCAGCCTTGCTGAAAGACCCAGCCTACCCCCGACCCCTCCTTAAGTTGCCAGCGATGGTTACTTTTTATTGTGTTACCCTGTATTTTTTTCCCAATATTTATCAGAATCTGATAGGATTGATTGATCTCATTATATGATGCTCGTTAATTGTTTCCCCTAGTAGTATAAAAGTCCCTAGAAGGCAAGGAATCAGTCACTCTATATGCAAGCAACTAGAACAAAGTCTGCAGACAGTAGGTGCTCAAACATATTTGGTGGCCAACTGTACCTTTAGAAAAAGACGAGAAGGCCGGAGCTCACAGTTTCAACGCAGAGGGCAAGCATTCCCACGGTATTTTTGCTCCACTTACTCTGGAGGGAGGAGAAATTAGCAAACCTGGTAGGACTGAACTTTCTGGAGGCCTTTGTTGATACTCAGAGTGTTACAGTCACTGTGGGAAAGGAGCAAGAGGACTGAGTGAACATTCAAAGGACATGACTTTGACTTTGGACACTTCCATTCTAAAGATAAAACATTGAACAAGACATTTCAGCCTTCACACTTGTGAAACGGGGGAAGTTCTCTAAACCTTTGTTAACAGGTACAGCCTGTTCTCAGTCCTTCAAGGATTATTCTTATTTTTTCTCTCAGCGTAGCCCTTGAGAGAAATGTTTGCTGACCTCAATGTTACATTGAAAATACAAAGCAACTTAAGTTGCTTAGTAAGAATATGTTTATGTTAAGCATATTTATTCGCTTTCATAGCATTTAATCGTATGTTAGGCTTTTCACCTATGAACCCAGAAAAAGTGCTATAAACTACTTTAATATATGTACCTTAGCCCTATATAGTTCAAGGGTTTTTTTCCTACAACTCTTTGTCTCATCAGCTATAGTTTTTACAATCCTAGTTGCTTAAGCCCATTTTTTGTTACTTTAATCATGCACATCTTGCACGTATTTGATGCCTTTGACTTTGCCTTTCAAGCATGTCTCAAATTGAAGCTTCAGTACAGTGCTGAGAACCACAAACTTGTAGCATATTGGTTATAATCCATGTTCTTTCCCAGGAGCAGAGTCTTCTGATCTTCTTGTGTGCTTCTTGAAGTTACAATCTTCTATTTGCAACTCTGAAGGACTTTCTAGGTTCTTTGGATTGACTGTTTTTAAGGAGAGATTGCCTGTGTGTCCTTCACAAGTATTCATCCTTAGAAATGTCAGGAGACAACTGACTTCATCATTCTACTTTCCATTTTTTTCCCTGAACAAATAGCTCCTGGGAAACAAAATCACCCAAACACACCAGTGCAGAAATTTGTACCAAGTAAGGCCAGCCTGCTGGTTGCTACAGGATTAGTGAAGACATAAGCTTCCAAGGCAGGCACGAGCTTCTTCATTTGATTTGTTCTGTGTCCTCAGCCCACTGTGACAGCTAGACAAAAGGACACTCATCAACTGCACCTGTCATGTGCTGAGTTTGTCCACAACTGCAATTGGGATATTTACACTGAGTCATTGTTCGGTGACCTTGGTCAGTTGGACACCTGCTCTGCAGAATCCATTATCTCTTCCAACTCAGGGTGGGAGTAACGCTATTCCGCCTGCTTGAATGCAACCTTCAACTTCAAAGTAATGCACTTCTCACTAAAGGATGGAGGAGTGTGGTACAGGTGGGGATAAAGCCGGGTACAATTGGAAAACTGACCTTTGCTCAGCAAGCTGCTCTTGACCTAGGAAGGCATGATGATCTGAAACCTGATACAAATTTTCAGTCCAGGTTTAAAAGAGCTGAAATGCCTCAGGATTCAGTTCCTTCAGTAAATAGGAGGCAGGGAGTAACAGTAGTGTTTTCCTTATTCTTCAAGGTAAATGTTGGGAAACGCCATTGTCGAAGAATAGTGGTTGATAAAATCCAAGAGATAGCCTCCTTCCTTTTCCTTTCCAAGACCCAGAATGTTTAAAGCTCTATCTATGGAAGAATTAATAGGCTTTAGCTGCTGAGTCATGAAACCCCTAAGGAAGATCAAGTCATCGTTATTTATTTCCTCTGGATGCTTGTACTCAAAGCAATTCTGAAATGTTTTAAAATCAACTTTCCAAATCAAACAATGACTCCATTTAAGGAAAAAAAATGTTCATCCAATCAATTAATTTTACCGCATCAACCAATTTTGCATTCATCCCAGGACCAAATGATCAGATGATCTAATTAACACAGTTGACTGGCAGGTCAACTCAGAAAAATGCCCCTTCAGTGGACAGGCTATTAAAATTGATTTGACTGGTCAGTTTGGGAATCATGGCTCCCTTGGTCCACATAGCTGTGCCCCCTAATGGTGATGGTAATCTTATTAGACTCCTGTCTGTACTGGGGTCTGGAACTATCGTAATATCTCCCTTCCAGGAAATTGCTTTCTTTTTCCCTCTTCCTTGACTTTTCTTAGCAAGTTCCTCCCCACAACTAGTGTGTATCTAGAGTGCCTTGTATGCATTGCCGGGCATATTAAAAGCACTCAGCAAACCCCTGCTTAATGAAACAGTGATGAAAAGTTTCTTCTACGACTACAGTTCTTTTTAACTTCACTAGGTTGCCCGACCTGCTCTCCTTTGCTGTGACTGTGTGGGTTTTAAAAGTCTTACCAAATATCAGCTACCTGTTTTAAGTACTCTGATTACTAGTTTAATAATCTCAAAAATGAAAGTAAATATATAATCTGTGTTTACTTTACAAAGTTGTGGAAGGTAGGAAATGATTAACAATACTTGAAAAATGTGAGCCGTTACAGTTAGATTGCAGTTTACTTAGGTGAGAAACCTCAGGCAGTGCATATAACGCCCACTTATAATAAGTGATATATTGCCTCCCTATGTCAAGTTTGTGCGATGAAATTCGCCGCGCGTGTACATAGCAAATACATTTGAAATAAGGGATCCTACCATTGGTAATAAGTCGTTTCAGTCTGCAGTTAAATGCATTTACCATTCATAGTGCCATAAACCTAATTGGTTTGTCTGAGGTTACAATGACATACGAAGAATGAAAATATGTGAATGGATGTAGGTGAATTTCTTGGCAGCAGAGCCAAATGCTTGTCATAAAGAAAATCAAATCTGTTATTTCCAAACTGATGTCCCTGCCGTGACAGGTGTGGCCGAGTTATTAAAATGAAGCTGCCTTAGTGTGACTTCTTGGAAGCAGGGCACTAGATAAAGACTGTGCGCATCTTGGGGAGATGATTCACTGGTGAGGGCGCTGGAAAAGCGGAACTGGGAATGAAGGAAGGCCAATGTCAAGGTGCATTAGTGAGGCAACTGCTATGAGCAACAGAAGTGACTCCCCCAGGCCCTCCCGGAATTGCCCACCCAAAGGAGGTGGTGGCGTTATTTATCTATTAGTTTCTAGCCCCCATGGTTACATGTGGCCACAAAGTTTCTGCCAATGTCCATGGTGCTGCAAAGCACATTTAGCATGAAAATGGCCACAGCCTGCGTGGAACTGACCGCCCACCTGTGCTTGGACTTGGATCAGAGGTATGGACAAAAAGAAACAAGGCAGGGAAACAAAGACATCTGGGAGAGAAGTTCATGGCCCCTCATCCTTAACTTGCTGCCCTGAGGTCAGTGCCAGCCGGGACAAGGATTGGGTGAGGTGGAGCCCCTACCTCTTCACTCTCCTGCTGGGCTTGTTCATCTCGGAAAACCATGTTACCATTTTGTCCCAAGATGTTCAATTCTTGAGGCAGGTAAGGCCCTTGAGCAGGGAAGCAAGCAAGAGCATTTACTCGCTGTTAGATAATAATTTGTCCTGACTGAGCCTTTTTATTCAATGCTATTACCAGCCATTCTCTTATCTATCCATTGATAAAATATATGTAAGATCTTTTGGGTATTTTTAAATACTTTGACATTAATCACAGGTTCTTAAATTTTTCAATCTATTCAAACAAGTTGAAGCAAAACCAGAACCTTCGCCCAGGCCTCCTCTTGAGGCTTGAGGCATGGCTGGATGTGGATACTCAAACTGCATTGCTGGGGCATGTTTCTGGAAGCTTTCTGACCTCTCATTCGATGTGAGTCGCCCTTGACTCCTATCCTGCAGCCAACCTGGTAGCCAGTTTTATCAACCTTACTCTCAAAACGTACTTCAGATTTAACACCTGGCCGTCACTGTCATCACTACACCCTGGCTCAAACCACGTCTTGTCTGACCTCAACTCTTGGAATTACTTCCTCACTGGTTTCCTGCTTCCATGCATTCTCTGCCTATGGCTTTTCTCCAAACGAAGAGGGATGCTTAAAGATAGGTGAGATTGTCTAGTGGTAGAGGCCCTTGCTTTTCAGATCGTACAGGATCTGGCCCTGGCTCTCTCTCTCTCCCTCCCATTCATCACTTACAGTGCTCCCCCTACATGGCCTCCTCGAGAGTCCTCACACCTGCAGCCTCCATCATCTGGATTGCTGAATATCCTCCTTCGGAACATCCCTTGGTTCATTCTTCACCCTTGTTATCTGCTTTATTTTTCTTCTTGGCCCTTATCATTCAACATACATATTTATTTATTGGATTGTTTGTTTACTGTTTGCCTCTCCCATGAGAATATAGGTTCTATGAGAGTAGAGACTAAGGCATTTGCTGCTGCGTCCGGGCACCAGGAGCAGTGCCTGGAACATGGCAAGTGATGAATATTGCGGACTGGTCATTCTCCAGGTTTCCCGGACCTGACTGCCTATCTGGAGTTTCTTTTCAATCTCGTGTTTTCTGAGCAAGGTACTACACGAATGGTTCCTTAATCACCTGACCTACCCAGCAGCCTGGACCTGTTCTCTGCCACGTGGAAAATGCCAACCTTCTCAGTTGCTTTTTCCTGTGTTTTCTGGGTCATGTTTTCCTCTGCCCTGGTTTATCTCTCATGTAACTTATATCTTCCTTCCGTCTTCCAAAAAATCTAGCCAAATCTCTATTCCGTAGATTGTTTTCTTCTCAAAGCTTTAATGGCTTTATCTCATCTGTACCATTTACATGGTCTTTTCAACAGGATTCTATGAAAAGAGATACTGGTTATATGTTCCACCTAATAACTTGAGCCACAAGTTCCCAATTAACAGTTTTGCAAGCATGAAACTGTTAGGACTATGCATGTATATGTGTTCTTTAGAAAATTGTTTCATGCAGGATTTGGCCAGAAATGGTCGGGAGTCCCCAAGGTATAGGGTGGTGGAATTTGGTTTAGAGGCTGGCCATAGGAGACTGTCCAGCACCGCTCCTGTGACCTTCCTCCAGCTGGAGTCTGATGGATAGAGGTGAAAGGTGCCATTAGGGGTCAGATCCTAAACCTTCATTCAGTAACCATTTAGCATTTGAAGTGGACATTCCACATTTAAGAAAGGATACGCACAAATAAATTAAGCTTTTCATAACAATTCTGCTAATATATACACAAACTGGAAGCACTGTATGTAATAAAAGTGTAATTTGACATTTCCGTTGCCTCTAGAACTGTATGTAGCATGAGAGAGGTGACTTTTGTGTTACTGGCATCTTTTAATTCTCCTGATGAACTTGAATCTCATTATAAGTACCTCCTTGTCAGACAGAAAAGGCCATTCTAAATGGGCTTAGCTTGTTTGGCATATATTAAATGTTAATTTAACATTCTCGATTACAATTGTACATTGATTTATTTGGTATCTTTTTAGAGTTCTTTGATTAAGGGTCAAGACAGCAGAGCGTTTCCCATTTCAAGACCATCGAGCCCTAATAAAAGGGTGCGTTGTCTTATGCAGTGTTTCACTACATTTGGTTTTTTGTCAACGCTCCATCAGATACTTGTAAGGTAGGAGAGATGGCTAGACAATGGGCACATGCTTAGTCAGAATCCAGACGTAGCCCCGGCAGCAAGGGAGAAGAAAATTGTTCCTTGATAACCACAAATAGTAACATTTTCTCTCAAATAGCCTCCACTGGTTTTATACCAGAGATACTAACGGTTCACTAAGTCCTGGCTACACGACGTATTGTCCTCAGACCAGGAGCATCAGTGTCATCTGGGAGCTTGTCAGGAATGCAGAGTTTCAGGCCTTGCCCCAGACCTGCTGAGTCGGAATCTGCATATGGGCAAGATGCCCAGACGATTTGCACATTAAACTATGAAAATCCCTTCATAAATCTCTGCTTCTCAAACTCAGCTGCTGTTTGGTATCAAACTTGCAAGTTTGAAAAATTACTGACAACACAATTCCATCCCCACAGATTTTGATTTGATTTGTATGGTCTATGACCCGGGTATAGAGAGTGTGAAAAATTCCCCCAGGTCATTCTAATGAGCAGCCAAGTTTGAGAATCATTGATCTTAAAAATAAAACCCAATGTAGTATTCAATATGTAAAAACAACAGCAATAATAATAATCAGTAGTGGTCGTAATATTTTGAGATAATAAATCCTCAGAAAGCACAGATGAAAGAAAACATGGCGACTCCGATTTTCACATTAATGGCGATGAGTTTATCAGATTAGCAGAATGATAAAAGGATGGGACAGAAGTGGTAGGGCTTGAAACTTGGGAGGAGGCATCGTCAGCTAAACCCTAGAAAGCATAAAAATACAGGGTCTTCGACAGCAAAGGTTCAGTCTATAAATTAGTGTGGTTAGCAAGGGGTTAGCCTCAAGCTTACCTTTGTGGAATTGAGACCCCAGGGAAATCACAGGTGGTTTCCCCGCCCTGTTGAGAGCACTGATCTATGCCCCTGACATCTAAGGATTCCATGAGAAAAAAAGGGGAAAGCCCAGGTACTATCACTGCCTCAGCTCAGATCCGCGTGTTTCTCTTGGTGGTTTTATAGCATGGAGCTCCTAACCGCCTCTCTGCTTCTCATCATCCCACTACCCCGTTCATCTTCCACATGCTCCTAGAGTGATCTTTCTAAAGTGTGATTCTGATCCCATTAACCCTTGGCTTAAAAAATACTCCAAACACAACCCATTTCATGAAACTTCTCCTTAGTGAAATGGGAAGGAACCAAGATTTATTGAGCATTAGATACTTACTTCTTTTGTTCTTCACACCAAATCTGTGAGGCCTGTGTTATCAACCCCATAGTACAGGTATAGGAACCAATATTCTTTTTCCTTTTTAATGTTTATTTTTGAGAAAGAAGTGGGGAAGGGGCAAAGAGAAAGGGGGACAGAGGATCTGAAGGGGGCTCCGCGCTGACAGCAGCAAGCCCAATGTGGGGCTCGAACTCACAAATTGTGAGCCGAAGTTGGATGCTCAGTTGACTGAGCCCCGGTGCCCCTGATATTCTTTTTCAAGGGGAAAATATTTAATGGCAAAGATAAAAATCACAATCCTGATCCGCCTGTATCTTTACTACCTTCCTAGCATGCTGTGCAAGACTCTTCATAATCTTTTTTCTTTATCTATAAAAGTCAGTTTATTTGCTTTTCCTGTGTTTTGTATTTTCCCTTTTTTGTCAGTAATGAGCAATTAACAGATTGGAAATCTCCTTGATTAAATAACACTAACAAGTTCATAAACATACCATACTTGATGTATAAAGCAAGAAGTTGAGAAATATTCCTAACCCAACACAACTTAGGCTGCCCTCAGAATTGCACATTTTACCCCTAGTTTGTATCCATAATTGAAAAAATATATATATACAGAATGACCTTACAATATTGGTAATTAGTATAGAAGTCACAGCCCTGAAGACACACATGCTACAAACTTTTAAAGAATAGATGCCTAGGGATGCCTGGGTGGCTCAGTCAGTTGAGCATCTGACTTCAGCTCAAGTCATGATCTCACAGTTCGTGGGTTCTAACCCTATGTGAGGCTCTGTGCTGACAGCTCAGAGCCTGGATCCTGCTTTGGATTCTGTGTCTGCCTCTCTCTGCCTCTCTCTCTGCCCCTCCCCTGCTCATGCTCTGTCTGTCTCTCTCTCTCTCTCTCTTCTCTCTCTCTCAAAAATAAACAAACATTAAAGAATTTAAAAAAAAAAGAATATAATATGCCTGGTCCTCAGGCCCTAGAAACCCATTAATGTGATTCAAGGTCACATTCTTAATGCCTACTTTCCTCTGTTTCTAATTCTAGTCTTCTGCTGAAGACCGTTCATAATCTAACAACATTTCTGGATTCATCACTCAACTATTCCCCCCCATGTTATAGATGTCTGCGCAGACATTACACCTCTCCCAACCACATCATGCTTTTTGCTGTTCCTTTAAAAATTAATCTTCTTTCACACTCCTATACTTTTGAACATGGTATTTGTTTCTAGAATGTTCTCCCTTAAGAAAGGAACTCGTATATAGGCTTTCAAATTCCAAGTTCAGTGATATTTCTACGTGAACCTTTCCCAGAACTTCTGTAGGGTTTGCCTCTCCGTCTCCCATGTAATCATACTACTTTCCATGTGTTTTATTAGCTTTTGATCTATTTTTTTTAATTATTCTGAGATATTTGTCTCCCTGTTGTGAAATTTGCACCTCAGGGTGCAAATCATGTCTTATTCATTTTTATAAGCAGCATCTTCTTCAGCTTGGGATCTATATCAGTCAGCTTGGGCTAAGTTATATAACAGTTAACCCCCCAAATCTCAATGGCCTACACACAGCAATGGTGTGTTTCTTGCTTGTGATATCATGGGTAGGTTGTGGCTCTCTTTCATGCTCTCTTTACTCCAAGACCCAGGCTGATAGAGCAAATTCCATCTGGAACATACCTGATTTTATGACAGAAGGCAAGAGATGAGGTGATCCTTGAGATTATAAATTTTCTGCTTAGAATTGACACACATCAATTCTACCCATATTTCATTGGCCTAAGCAAGTTGCATGACTACTTCTAATATCAGCAGTGATGTGATACCTAATTTTACTGCAGGAGTGAGCACTTAAAGTCACGTGGCTAAGTCTGATGTCAATGAGACAGGGGGATGTAAGCCCCTCTGCGGTGAGAAGAGACAGTGACTGATATCATCAACCACGGGGACACTTACACCTTAGAAACACCTCCTGTTCCTCACACAGTGAGGTTGCTTTTTACACAAACTTGCAGGGTGTTCCTTTGAAATCTTAAACTGTCAAATTATTAATGAAATCTTTCTTTAAGCATAAGATATGAAATAATTCAAATTTCTTACCTTGAAATATTCACTCCAAAATCATAATTTCAAAACTAGAGGACCAAGCGAATTATTGGAAACTCTCTATTGCCAAGTGAACACACTATTTTAGCTGGCACCCGGAAATACCATCATCCTTTGTTAGTGCTAGTCTTTATTATTGGAGGTACTATCAGGGAAACTGTTCTTGTATACAGTTTTCCCTGCTCTGGGCAAACCATACATATTTCAACCCCGTTCATGACTCTTCCACCATTAAAAATGTAATTCCCAAGTTCATCCCTGACCTGCCCGCTAACCACTTCCACACAGACTTAGAGCAAGTCAAATTGCTGCTTATCCTCATCCATGCAAGGAATGTAGATATACTGCTAAGATCCACGGTCTGTTCTGTAGATCAGATGGGTTACAAAATCTGATCTGTAGCATTCTCCAGGTTGATACAAAAGAAGTTTGAAATCCTGGTTCTCTTTTCCATTATCCAAGCAATTAACAAACCGATCAAGTGTCCTCGGAAACTTTTTCCTTCTTTGTCAACATTCACCAAGTAAAAATTTGGGCTGAGAAGGTTAAACTCTGCCTAACAACTGCTACCAAAAAAAGAAAATGTCCTATCAACCATAGACCTTTTATATTTAACATGCTAATATCATGGAAACATGCATCCCTGTGTCAATTACTATAGTTAACATGTGGCAATGCAGGTATGTTTAATTACCATGCAACCTTCCTTTATTCCTCCAGGCGTTCCATGCACACCCGCACATGCCATGTTACTCCTACAAGTAGTGCGATGTGATTTTGAAACATGCCCTGATGATACACAATTTTCTGTAACCGTCATTCTGAAGATAAATTAGAAAAAGGCTTTTTCCCCAAATATGAGCTATTAACTCAAATAAGATAATTTAAATGTTTTAGACCCAAATATTGAAATTTTTATCTAAGTCACTGAGACACTGTGTGGGTACAGATCTCTGAAAACAGTTCGAACTCCTGTTAACAAGCGTGTCTTTCAATATGTTCCTCATGTCTGACCTTTTTTGCATTTTTGAACAATGACAGTCTTCAAGCAACAGATTTTTATTGAGCACCTATTATGTTCCAAGTACTGTGCTAATAAGCACTTTCTGTGGCTCCTTTCATTCTCAGCATCTCAGGAAATTCAAAAATTGTTTATTATTGAAGTATAGTTGACATACACCGTTCTTTTAGTTTCAGGTGGACAACACAGTGATTACACAATCCTGTACATCATGCAGTGCTCCTCACAGTAAGTGTGGTCATCTCATTACCCTACAGTATTATTATCTAATTATCGACTGTGTTCCCCATACTGTCCTTTTCATCTTCGAGACTTAGTTATTTTATAACTAGAAGTTTGTACTTCTTAACTCTTCACCTGTTTTGCCTTTCTCTCTTCCCCTCTGACAACGACCAGTTTGTTCTCTGTATTTGTTAGTCTGTTTCTGTTTATTTGTTTTGTATTTTAGATTCCATATATAAGTGAAATCATATGGTATTTGTCTTTCTCAGTCTAACTTATTTCACTTAGCTTAATACCCTCTAGGTCCATCTATGTTGTCACAAATAGCAAGGTCTCATTTTTTTTTAATGGTTGAGAAATATTCCATTGTATATATGCACCACATCTTCTTTATCCTTTTGTCATTAATGACTCATAGGTTGCTTCCACGTCTGGGCTGTTGTAAATAATGACTGCAGGAAACAGAGGGGTGCATATCTCTTTTCAAATTAGTGTTTTTATTTTCTTTTTTTTTAATTTTTTAACGTTTTTTTTTATTTATTTTTGAGAGACATAGAGACAGAGTGTGAGCAAGGGAAGGGAAGAGAGAGAGGGAGACACAGAATCCAAAGCAGGCTCCAGGCTCTGAGCCATCAGCACAGACCCCGCCACGGGGCTTGAACTCACAGACCGTGAGATCATGACCTGAGCTGAAGTCGGCCGTTTAACCAACTGAGTCACCCTGGCGCCCCGTGTTTTCATTTTCTTTAAGTAAATACCCAGTAGTGGAATTACTGGATCAGATATCATTTATACTTTTAATTTTTTGAGGAACCTCCACACTGTTTTCTGTGGTGCCAGAACCAATTTACGTCCCCACCAATAGTGCAGAGGGTTACTTTCTTTCCACATCCTTGCCAACCCTTGGTATTTCTTGACTTTTTGATACTAGCCATTCTGACTGGTGTAAAGTGATACCTCATTGTGGTTTTGATTTGCATTTCCCTGATGATGAGTACTGTTGAGCATCTTTCCACATGTCTGTTGGCCATCTGTATACTACAAAACTATAGTAATCAAAACAGTATGGTACTGGCACAAAAAATAGACCTATAGATCAATGGAACAGGATAGAAACCCCAGAAATAAATCCATGATTATGTGGTCAATTAATCTACAACAAAGGAGACAAGAATAAACAATGGGGAAGAGACAGTCTCTTCAACAAAAGGTGCTGGGAAAACTGGACAGCTCCATTCAAAACAATGAACGTGGACCACTTTCTTACACCACACACAATTAGAAATTCAAAATGGATTAAAGAACTAAATGTGAGACCCGAAGTCATAAAACTCCTAAAAGAAACATAGTCAGTAATCCCTTGGACATCAGATTTAGCAACATTTCTATGGATATGTATCCCCAGGCAAGGGAAACAAAAGCAAAAATAAACTATTGACACTACACCAAAATAAAAAGGTTTTGCACAGCAAAGCTCTTCAACAAAATAAAAGCAAATAAACATCAACAAAACAAAAAGGCAACCCACCGAATAGGAGAGAATATTTGCAAAAGATATACTTGATCAGAGGTTAATATCTAAGGCATATAAAAAATGTATACAATTCAACACCTCCAAAAAAGTAAATAATTCGGTTGAAAAATGGGCAGAAGACCTTAAGAGACATTTCCAAAGGGAATATTTTCTTTTCTAAGTGGCATTTAAGTCAGGCATTGAAGAGTGCCTGGGATTTACTAGGGAAGGGAGAGCCTTTCAGGTGGAAGGTATAGGCAGACCAGAGCCCTCAGGTGGGAAACGTCTTGGCATGGTCAAGGAACTGAAAAGAGACAAAGGTGGTTGGGACAGAGTGTGAGAGAGAACAAGTGGGCAACAAGTTGATAATACCATCACTATTTATGGGGATGCTGTGTTAATGCGCATTTTCTGTATCTAATGTATGAGTATCAATTTTTGTATTTATTTAAAATGAACCCCCATCCCCCCTTTTCCTACCTATGCAGGCGTAAATGTTTATAGTGAATATTCTGCAACAATCTGGCAGAACAGAATTATGGAACGGGCCACGTTTTCCGCATTTTTGTCAGTCAGACTGAGGAATACATTCTGTAGGTATGTAATCCTGTTTTTTCCGGGCGGGGGGGTTGATTCTCTCTGTGCTTTATCTTGATGCCAGTATAATGATGCTCGAGGACTTCTCTGTGTTGGTAATAGTCCCATACACATTTTAAAAGGCAATAAATCTGCTCTATCACAATATTGTTTGACACAATTTAAAATTCTCATTAACTTCAGTGAGAATGTGTACTTAAGAAAGCACCTAAATAGTTGTCTTATGTTCAAATACAGTGTTTGAATAATCAACGAAACTAAAAGGCAACCTACAGAATATGAGAAGGTATTTGTAAATGACATATAAGATAAAGGGTTGGTATCCAAACTATATAAATAACTTAATCAAAATCAACACCCAAAAACCAAATATTCCAATTAAAAAATGGGCAGAAGACGTAAATAGACATTTTTCCAGAGATACCCGGATGGCCAACAGACACATGAAAAGATGCTCAACATCACTCAGCATCAGGGAAATACAAATCTAAACTACAATGGGCTATGTCCTCATACCCATCAGAGTGGCTAAAATCAACAACACAAGAAACAACAGGTGTCGAAGAGGATATGGAGAAAGGGGAGCCCTCTTCTACTGTTGGTAAGAATGCAAACTGGTACAGCCAGTCTAGAAAACAGTATGGAGTTTCCTGAAAAAGTTAAAAATAGAACTTCTCTACAGTCCAGCAACTGCATTACTAGGTATTTACTGAAAAATACAAAAATACTAATTCAAAGGGATAGATGCATCCCTATGTTTAAAGCAACATTATTGACGATAGCCAAATTATGGGAACATCCCAAGTATCCACTGACTGATGCATGGATAAAAAAGATGTGAGGTGTGTGTGTGTGTGTATGTGTGTGTGTGTGTGTGTGTGTGTGTGTAATGGAATATTGCTCAGCCATAAAAAAAATGAAATTTTATCATTCACAACAACAATGGATGGAGCTGGAGAGTATTATGCTAAGTGAAATAAATCAGCCAGAGAAAGACACACACTATATGATTTCATTCATATGTAGAAATTAAGAAAGAAAACAAATGAGCAAAAGGGGGAAAAAGGAAAGAGAGGCAAACCAAGAAACAGACTCTGAACTATAGAAAACAGGTTGATGGTTACGAGAGGGGAGGGGATGGGTGAAACAGGTGATGGGGACTAAGGAGTGCACTTGCTGTGATCAGCACTGGGTGTTGTATAGAAGTGTTGAATCACTGTTTTGTACACCTAAAACTAATACTACACTGTATGTTAACTGGAATTTAAATATAAACTTAAAAAAATATGGCATTTGATAGTTTTTGCTTCTTCTCATTTTAATTACTGAGTATCTATTGGGACCTTACCTCATGTTACTTCCTTAGGCGTATCTTATCTGAAAAACATATTTTCTTTCATTTTTAGATTTTTATTAAAATCTTTTGGAATATTCAACTCATTTCAATGTGTTTACCATGTCTCTTTTAAAGCCCTAGTTGGATAAAGTTAGGTTCGTCTGTGACATTCAGTCATTCAATCCAAAACGATAGTACCTTGAACAACATAGAAGTTCATTTCTATGTCATTTATATTTATTAGTCTAGGGATAGAAATTTCTTGGTTGTTACAGCATCTCCATGTTCATCAAGGATCTGTCATGAACATCCTTCTATCTTCCTCCTCTACCACGACTATTAGTCTACTGCTTATGGTCAAGGTAACTGCCATAGGTCCAGCCATCAAATCCACATTCTATCAGGAAGATGGATGAGATGAGGAACAAGCGGCAAAATGTCTCTTTGAACATATTTACCAAGAAGCTAACATGCCACCATTTTTTGTACATGCCATTGAACATAATTTAGTCACAAAGCCATGCTTGGTTGAAAGGAAGACTGGGAAGACTACTTTTTAATACAAATCTAAAAATGAAGGAAAATATGTTTTTCAGAGAAGATATACCCAAGGAAGTAACATGAGGCAAGGTCCTGATAGAGTATTTATTTATAGATTTATCCTACACGGGCATGTACTCGGTAGAAATCAGGGGTTCTATTACTAGAAGAGAAGGAGAAAATGGATTTTGGAATAGACATCCATATCTAGAGTAAAATATATTCCAAAATACAAAAATAAATAAGCGAATCTGTGTGACGTGAAATCTGCCTTTTCTGAGTCTTAACTATCCTTTTTGCCTCCTGCCCTTGCCTCACACCACCCTGTCTGTAGGCTTTACCACAGATGTTTGAGCTCATCTATGATTTTGTAATACGTGGCTCATCCAGAGAAGTGTGAGTTACACGTTTACTCTGTTTTGAAATAAGTGCTTTTTACTCAGAGCTCTCATTCTCAGCCCTGAAAGGGAAGAGTGATTCTCATTTGGGTCTAACAATTCGCAGTCTATCAAAAATATTTTTCAAAGAGGTTCATTTTATTGATGTAAAATTTATATCCCATATAACACAAAATTCCCCCCCATTTAAACCATTTTTAGGCACAATTCAGTGCCTTTTAATGTATTTACAATGTTGTGCAACCATCATCGCTCTCTTATTCCAGAACATTTTCATCGTCTTCAAAACATGTACCCGCTAAGCAGTCACTCTGCATTCCTCCTCCCCACCAAGCCCTTGCAACCACTGATCTGCTTTCTGTCTGTATGAATTTGCCTCTTCTGCACATTTCCTAGAAGTGGAATCTTACGACATGTGGCCTTTTGTGTCTGGCTTATTTCACTTAGCGCAGTGTTTTCAAAGTTCATACATGTCGTAGGACCTGTGAGTACTTCCTTTTTTCATGGCCCAATTTATCCCATTGTGTGGATGTACCACATATCATCTCTCCACTCATCAGGTGATGGACACTTGGGTTTTTCCTGCTTTTTTGGCTAATTTTCAGTAATGCTGCTATAAACATTCATATACAACTTTTTGTTAGAACGTATGTTTTTATTTCTCTTGTGTATCCACGTAGGAGTAGAATTGCTTCATTTTATGATGATTCTATATTTAACTTTTTGAGAAACCACTAAACTGTTTTCACAGTGCCTGGACTGGTTTATATCCCCCACCAGCAATGTATGAGGGTTACCGCTTCTCCACATCTTTGCCAGTACTTTTTATTTTCTGTTCATTTTTTAATTATAGCATGCTAGTGGGTGTGAAGTAGTATCTCATCGTGGTTTTGAAATACATTTTTCTAATGATTAATGATGCTGAGCATCTTTTCGTGTGTTTGTTGACCATTTGTCTATCTTTTGTGGAGAAATGCCTTTTTGAGTGCCAAGTTTTTAATTGGGTTGTTTGTATTTTTGTAGTTGAGCATGAAAAGTTCTTTGTATAATCTGGATATTAGTCCTTATCAAATATATGATTTCCAAATATTTTCTCACATTCCTAGATTATCCTTTTACTTTTTTGATAGGTCCTTTGATGCATAAAAGTTTTTTTTTAATTTCACTAGAGTCAAATGTATCACTTTTTCCTTTTGTTGTTTGTGTTTCTGTTGTCACTTTTAAGAAACCAATACCTAATCCATGGTCATAAAGATTTACATCTATGTCTTCTTCAAAGAGTTGTATTGTTGTAGCTCTTACTTTTAAGTATTTGATCCATTCTGCATTAATTTTTGTATATGATGTGAGATAAAGGTACAAATTCAATTTTTTTTGCATGTGAATATCTCATTATCCCAATACCATTTGCTCAAAATGCTGTCCTTTCCTCATTGAATTGTCTTGGCCCCCTTCTCAGAAATCAGTGGACCACAAGTGTAAGGATTCGTTCCTAGAATCTCTATTCTATTCTGCTGATCTATATGTCTGTTCTTATGCCAGCACATTGTTTTGATTTAACAGCTTTGTAGTAAGTTTTGAAATCAAGAAGTGTGAAGTCATCCCCCTTTGTACTTCTTTAAAATTGGGTACAGTTGATACACAGTGTTGCATGAGTTTCAGGTGTACAACATAGTGATTTGACAAGTTTATGCCTTATGCTATGTTCCCCACAAGTGTAGCTACCATCTGTCCTGATATATTGCCTTTACAATATCACTATCTATATTCCTCATGCTGTACCTTTTCTACCTGTCACTTATTTATTCCATAACTGGAAGCCTGTATCTCCAAATCGTTTTGGCTATTTGTGATTTCCTGTAATTCCACATTCCATCGGGAAATTGGGACCATCTACTATTTCTGCAAGTCCATAGGAAACCCCATGGAGTGGAGTGTACTCTGGCTTTTAAGGAGTCATTTTATCATCCCAGCCACATAGAATTGGTGAGGCGATAACTGAGTTACACAATTGTCAGGGAGCCTGTCTAATTATTCGAATAATCATATGCCCACAGGATCCTGTTATTATCCCCACAAAGTAACATGCATGAAGATAGTCTATATGTGAACTATTGTGGCAGTTTGTCTGAAGTTCACCTCAAATTTTCCAGCTTCAGCAAACAATAAATATTCAAGGACAATGAGAACTATAATTTAGCATCCACAAAGACGTGTTATTGAACATAACTCTTGCCTCTAAAATCACCCTCATTTCCAAAGATAGCCAAATTGAGACTTAATTCATTTGTAAAACAAGTCCACCTTCAACCACTTTGGCCTAATTATTTACAAAGCTCAGCAAGAATAGTGATTGACCAAACTTGCTTTTCTGGAACTTTTCCTAAGGAATCTCTAGATTGAAACTTTAATAGCCTCTCGTGGCCAGAAGCCAAGCCAAATACTTGCCACCAGACTTGCCTGAAATACCTGTAGATTTAAGTGAATTCCTCTTTTTGGGAGTCTCCGAAATATCTTGAGGTTTCTTGCACCTGCCAGGAAGTGACATTCTTTACTCACCTGATAAGGCTGCTGGGAACTCTAAGCAAGGTATCAGGCCAACATTTCCAAGGGGCTGTATTGGCTTCATAAAGTCAACCTTAGTTCCTTCAAGCTTTCTGGTCATATCTGAGTCTCTGCATGTCTCTCTCAGATAATGACCTTCCAGTCAAAGCCTTGGTAATATAACCAGTGTTTCCAGTGAGGTCCTATTACAAAGAGAACAGATTCTTATTGAACTTTTGCAAAAAACTGTAATTGCCATGAAAGAAAGAATACCCACTTGAGAGTTTCTGAAATCTAGAGGGTTCAGGTAGAGGGAAAATTAAATGTTTCAATTTGTTCCGAAAGGAATATTCTATCATATTTCTGTAAGTCATATATTAAGAGAAAACTTCCTTAATCTGCAAGAGCACACATTAGAGAACCAGCATTGTTTCAAGAAAGAGTCATAAAAACTATAATCACCTTTCTCAATTCATTTAGTCCCATGTCATTCTGGTTCTGTCTGAATGCACCTTTCCCATTAGTTCTGGGAAGTCCTACTCAGCCTGGTTTTACCGTCTTAAGGATATCAGAAACCTGTGTTTGTTAAAAGTCCTTCTCAGGAATCTCCTTGAAGATGAAACACATTTTGCAAGAGGATACGAACAATAACTATAGATGACAAAAGACCCAAAAATGGTTGAAGATTTGATGAGAGATCATTATAATGAAGTTGACAAGGAAATCTATTATTTTTGTAGCACACAATATTTCAGTAATCAGAATATCAAGCGATGACCATATACCAAGATATATTAAAACTTAAGGAATTTTATATATTTTCTAGAATGGTTATAGCATTTACCCATGTAACACAACCTAAGACTTATCACCATTTGTTTGACAATGCTTCCCATGTAACTTAACATGCCAAATAAACAAGCCTAATTAGTCAAAAGATACTCATTCAGAATTTGAATATTGAGAATTTTGTTAAAAATCTCAGAAGGTTTGGGGTGCCAGGGTGGCTCAGTCAGTTAATCGTCTGACTTTGGCTCAGGTCATGATCTCACAGTTCACGAGTTCGAGCCCCACATTGAGGTCTCTGCTGTCAGCATGGAGCCAACTTGGGATCCTCTGTCCCCCTCTATCTGCACCTCCCCTGCTTGTGTGCACGAGAGCACTCTGTCTCTCTCTGTCTCTCTCTCTCTCTCTCAAAACTAAACTTAAAAAAAATCTCAGCAATGCCTGAGTGTTTCAGTCGGTTAAACATCCGACCTTGGCTCAGGTCATGATCTTGTGGTTTATAAATTCAAACCGCACGTCAGGCTCTATGCTGATGGCTCAGAGCCTGGAGCCTGCTTCAGATTCTGTGTCTCCTTCTCTCTCTGCCCCTCCCCTGCTCATACTCTGTCTCTCTCTCAAAGATCATGAAAACATTTTTAAAAATTTTAAAAATCTGAGAAGGTTTTAAAGTACATCCCTAAAAGGGATCACAGATTATTACAAAATTGAATATGTATATTTAACCAAGGTGGCAATAAGGGATTCTACAGGAAGTTATATAGTTGTTAGCAAAACTTAGCTCCATTAATACTGAGAAGTTTTAAGTAAACAAAGACCTGATAAAGACAAGACACAGAAGCTTTCATTTTCTGGGTGGATAAAGAAAAGGAAAAATTAAACTTTCTTATCAAGAACAGATCAACAATCCAGAAAACTATGACTTTTTAACAGAAAGAAAAGCAGAATTTTAATCTTATACCAGTGTACTTTAAAAATCCGTTCATTTCTACCTTAGTCCAGACCACTCATAAAATTCTTTCCCAAAGATTTCCTTTATAAACCTTCTACAACTTTCTTTTTCTTTTTTTTAAAGTTTATTTATTTTTGAGAGAGAGAGAGCAAGAGAGAGAGAGGCATGAGCAAGTGGGAGAGGGGCAAAGAGAGAGAGGGATAGAGAGAGAGAATCCCAAGCTGGCTCTCTGCTGTCAGCACAGAGTCCAACTCGAGATTCAGAGCCATGAACTGTGAACTCATGAACTGTGAGCTCATGACCTGAGCCGAAGTCAGGAGTCTGATGCTTAACTGACTGAGCCACCCAGGTGCCCTTATGACTCTTCTTCATTCAGATTTTGTCCTGAGCCTTTTGTCTCTAAATAACCAGTCTCTTTTTAGGACAAAACCAGTTTGGTTTTTTCCCCTCCACAAAGCGTATTCCCATTCCTTATACCTTTCTCTTATATATTTCCTACATAGAGAGTTGCTTTCCTTATTTTTGTCAGTCTGAATTACATTTAGCCAAATTCTAACTCTTCGAAACCTTAGTCTCCAGTGAAAATTAAGTAGTGACCAACTATGAACTGTATGTTACACCAGAATTCTTTGGATTGGCAAGTTTATGAATATATTTTGTAATTTCTAGAAAAATATGCTTTTCCATAAGCCATAAAGCATATTTACCAATAGACCCAAGTATCTTCAGTTTCTCTGTAAAAAGAAGCCAAAAGCAGAAACCTATGTTCCGTAATCAATGCTTTAGTATTTTATTTGGGAAAGACTGAGGTACCAATGAATTCTATCCAATTTATCATTTAACTTAGCAAAACTTCAGAGTTTCAGGTTACCAAAGATTTTGAAATCTATTTAAAAGTTGTACCTCTAAACCTTTTCATTTATTCATACTACTTTTTCTTAATAATCACCCATGAAAACTTATTGAGACAGACAAAATTAACCATCATTTTAAGCAATCCTTTTGGTGACACATTGCAACAGAGATCACACGAACTTATCTGACCTTTAGTAAACCTTGGTGGAATAAAAGTATTACATTTAATGCTGATAACTTTATCGACTTGTCTATCTTAAACTAACGCATTTAAATTAGCTTTAATCCAGAATACGTTGCACCTGTGTCCACCGAAAATTCATCAATTTATTCCCCACTGTCAATTTTTTTTTTTACCTAGGGCACATGTAGGGAAATCTGAAGTGGGTGGTTTAAGTCTAAGGGAGTCTGTGGTTCCTTTCATGTTGATTTGGGAGGTGTTCCAGTTGGAACGTTATAAGGAGGTGGCCCAACAGTGTGGGATGCTCTTTGCTCCTCGACAGTGAGGGTAAGAGGAGCAGGAGGCAGTGGAGGCACTGGGGATGGTGTAGGAGCCAGTTATGCACTCTGTGCCTGTGGTAGTGCAGGAACAGAATGAGGTGGAGGGCACAGGCACAAGGGTGCCACCAGAGAAGCCACAGGCAGATTGGACTAACGTTTCTTTCTTTCTTTTTTTTCCTCCTGTCTCTCCCTTCTGCAAAACAGATGTTGTCATTATTTTTTTTTTTCTGATTGCTTTTTAGGCCTCTGCACCATTTATTTAAAATATGTCCTGGTGGACTTTCTATCTTTCTGGGCCAAAGTTCACAAAGAACACAGAAGAAACAGAACCATAACTAAGTGAAGGCCAGAATACATCTGTTACCATTCGTTGTTCCCCCAAAGTTGGGGGACTTCACCAATTTAACCAAATAGTTCCCTAGTTTCTGATTCCTGCCCAAAAGTTGGAGTTTCACCGACTGAACCAAATAGCTTCCTGACAAGCTGAGAGAGCCAAACCAAAACCCTTTATTTGGAGGCAACTGAATGGGAGGAAGGAATCCAAGAAATCCATTCTATGGCCACCTTTCCTCTGAGCTTAACATGCACGACAAGGCGGTCATAATAAAAATCCTTTTTTTCTTAGTCATGGGTTCTTGGCAATATTCCTTCCACTTATTCAGAATTCAGCCCAGGGAGCTCTTTGGCAGGATAGAGATGGAACTTCCCATTATATGTACAAATTTAACATAACATAACTGCCCCCCCACACACAGCAAAACAGATCTGTTCCATATTCCAAATACATTGACTATAACTCAAGTCCCTTGTAGTTTCTCCCCAAAGCCTCACCTTTCTAACAGGAGAAGCATGGACAACAACAACAACAAAAAACCACAAATGAGAAACTTGCATCAGCTTGCACTCTGATGGACTCACCCACTCCACACACTCATCAGCTCCCCCAAATGTTCCTTTCCTTTCCACTCAAACCACAAAGCACAATTGGCAGCTAACATGGGTACGGAATCAGCAGGGAGTTTGCCCCAAGACGGAGATATCCAGGGCTGCTACAGGGAGAGATCCCTCAGATCCTCTCTTTGAGAACGCCTAGCCCCCAGCAGCAAACCTCCTGCAACCGTCCAACTTCCTATCCTGGGAAATGAACCAGGAGGCCCCTGGTGCACTGTCATGATGTCTCGAGATTCCCAGGGGAACCGGATGCCATGGAAGCCTTGGCTTCTGGCTGGCCTGCCACTAGTCGTTACCAAAACCCAGCTGCCCGGTGCTCCAAAGGCCAGTACTCAAGAGACAAGCTTTGATTGGGAAGGAATATGAATTTTATTCAGGAAGCTGGTCACCTGAGGAGAAGGTGAACTCCTGTCCAAAGCCAACTCCCACATTTCTGTCTGGCCCAGGAGCTTTTAAAGGAGTTTTGGGATGTGCGTTACAGTGGTCTGTAACATTTCTTGATTATGTGCAGGCTCCGTGGTGCCAGCTACAGATGTTATCTCAGCACTCAGAGGTTCCTGAAAGGGGGTCTGATTCCTTAGTGCCTGGAAGTTGTGCAAGAGTACTCTGTTCCTTCTAGGAAAGAATGCAGGATGTATAGATATACAAAGAAAGGTTAGTTAATCAATCACACCGGCTAATGGTGCTTGCTAAAGCTTAAAGACTACTAGGTTAGCTAAAGGGACTGAGATGTCTTCAATCTGTCTAGTTGTTCTGCTCTTTACTTTTAAAGAAGTGGAGTATTGAAGTCTCCAGCTTTTATTGTTGAACTGTTTCTCCCTTCAGTTCTGTCAGTTTTTGCCTCATATATTTTGGAGCTCTGTTATTGAATGTATGTATGTTTATAATTGCTATATTTTCTTGATCGATTGACCCAGTAATAGATTAATCCAGGTACGTTTAATGTAATTACATATAACAAAGGACTTACCTCTGCCATTATGCTCTTTTTCTGTATGTCATTTTTTTTTTGTTCTTCAGTTCATCCATCCCTGACTTCTCCCTGTATTCAATAGCATTTTTCTTGTAATGTTTTGATTATCTTCTTATTTCCTTTACAATGTATGTTAAATTAGTTTCTTCATGATTGCCTTGGGGATTACAGTTAACATCTTAATTTACAACAACCTAGTTCATATTAATACTAACTTAAACTCAAGAAATTGAAGGGGTGCCTGAGTGTCCAACTTTGGCACAGGCCATGATCTCATAGTTCGTGGATTCGAGGCCATGTTGGGCTCTGTGCTGACAGCTCAGAGCCTGAGGCCTGCTTAGGATTCTATGTTTCCCTCTCTCTCTGCCCCTCTCCCACTTTCTCTCTCTCTCTCTTTCTACTTCTCTTTCTCTCTCTCAAAAAAAAAAAAACCAAATAAACATTTAAAAAAACAACTCAAGGGGCGTCTGGGTGGCTCAGTCAGTTAAGCACCGACTTCGGCCCAGGTCATGATCTCCTGGGTTGTGAGTTCGAGCCCCGCATCGGGCTCTGTGCTGACAGCTCAGGGCCTGGAGCCTGCTTCAGATTCTGTGTCTCCCTCTTTCTCTGCCCTTCCTGTGCTCACACTCTGTCTCTCTGTCAAAAGTAAATAAACGTTTAAAACATTTAAAAAAAAAACAACTCAAGAAATTCAAGACTGTAGACAGATGGCTCATGATTTCAGGGCATGGGGGAACAGGGTAACTTAAGAATGCTTCTCAGATGAGGATAAACTGAGAAAAAGCAGGGAGCAGTGTGAAGAGACAAATCCAAAACAGTGCCCAGCAACCTGGCGAAAAGTAATTCCAAATCAAAGGATTCTTTAAGTGGCTTTGGTATTCAAGGAAAGATAATTTGAAAGGGAAACAGGAGATTCCTACAAACTCAGGTGAACAGATTAACAGAGCCTTTTGAAATATCCCTTTGACCTCACTTATGGGTGACTGGACAATCCAAATGGTTTAAGTAAAGGATAGTCAACTCCAATTATTTGTTGAGAAAAGATGATATATAGAATATAATAATTAAATATTTAATGGTTGGAATTTTCTATTGTGGAACATCAGTGAGAAAATATTTGTAAAAAATAGGAAAATAGGTGGGCAACAGTACATTATTTATGAGGAAGGATACATTATCACATTTTACTGTAGAGAGAAATTCTATACCTTCCTATAATTTGCTTTTGCAAAAACAGTTGTAATCATTGCATTTGAAGGATTAATAGAGGCATTATATTTAAAAATACACATTAAGAGTTCTTTTCTAACAGAAATTCAGGATGAGTTTTAAACAAATACCTGCAAGAATGGAAGAGAGTACGAAGCCTGTGTTTCCAAATAGTATTTGCTTGTTTCCAAAATTAGATCCATCGTCACTGTTTTTACCATCAAAAACTACTGAAAGGAAGGAAGAAATGAGGGAAGGAAGGAAAAAGGGAGGGTAGGAGGGAGAAAAGGGAAATGAGAGAATTCTCATCCCCGAAGTCACTTCTAAGAGATAAATCACACAAAGGTTTTGATTAATTTTTTAATGTTTATTTTTGAGAGAGACAGACAGAGTGTGAGTGGGGAAGGGGCATAGTGAGAGAGTGAGTCACAGAATCCAAAACAGGTTTGCGGGGCCCAAACTCGGGAATGGCGAGATCATGACCTAGGCTGAAGTTAGATGCCCAACCGACTGAGCCACCCAGGTGCCCCTGAATAATTTAAATACAGGTTTTACCTCCCAGGTCAACTACGAAGAGTATATTGAGGTGTGTTGTTGGTGTTATTATTTAAATATTTGTTTTTTTAAGCATATATATTTTGAGAGAGAGCACACTAGCAGAGGAAGGACAGAAAGAGAGAGGGAGAGAGAGAAGTCGAAGTAGACTCTGTGCTGCCAGCATGGAGCCCGACGTGGGGCTCAAACTTACATACCGTGAGATCATGACCTGAGCTGAAATCAAGAGTTGTATGCTTAGCCACCTGATCTACCTAGGCGCCCCTAAATATTTGTCATTCTGTATGTACATGTGTGCTGTTAAAGCCTAATAAGTCGAAGATTACCAGAGAGAGGCCTATAATTTGACTGAATCATATCTGTCACTGAAGTGGGAGAGTTGTACCCCAGAGGGTCTGTGGATTGCTGCTCTCAACAAAAAGAAGGATGGAGCCGTTTTGTAAGGTTTGGATTCCTGTTGAAGAGTTCAGTATAGGGTCTTAGCAAAGTGGGGCATTTCCAAACTGGTTAGTGCTCATGAGGCAGGATCAGGGGAAGCAGGAATTGGCTCAGGACTAAGGAGTTGTCATGAAGGGCAGGTGAGCAATTGAGTATCCCCAATAATAGATAGGAAGAGCGGAGTGTGCTTGGGAGCATCGTTTGTAATAAGGTAGTAAATGCTCAAAACAGACTTGAGATTGGGAAGAGTAGTTGCATAGCCTTGAGTGAACCAGTATTTCCTGTTAATTTTGCAACTACTATTGTCAGTGTCTTCCCTCCCAGCGTGATTGACAACAGAGATGTTTCCTCTATTTTAATCCTAGACAGTTTTTTTTTTCAGTCTCAGACAGATTTTTACTCTTTAAGTGTATATATTCTAGCCGTTTCTTGGATGTCATATATAATTAAGAGCTTTTTTAGCTTTAAATGACTTTAAGTCTTTAAGGGTGCTCTTTAGTACAAAAGCACAGGAACGAAATAATTCCTGATTTTTTGGTTAAATTTAAATTTTCCTTTAAAACTTGATTAGGAAGTCAAAGTCTCTAGGATCTCCTTTTCTCTGTCTTAATCATTGACTCTTAGAGGACATAAAATAGGAGAGTTAATCAAGTCTGGCCTCCAGCAGCTCTACTATGGTTTTTAAAATCCTTCGCACTAGTGAAGAGCTAGTTTCATGCAAAGCTGGGTCATAAATAAACTGGTCCAGGGGATCCGCAAACTGCTTGAGGGCAAGGATCTTGTTTTATTCACATTTGTGCCCCCTCACAGCTTAACACAAGGCCTTGTCTATATGGCTCTCAATAAATATTTGTTGGGTTGAATCCTATTTAGAAAAGAACTTTGAGAACACTCCATAAAAGATTGAGTGTATTATAAGACGAGAAAGAGAGAAATGTTGATCTTAACTGTACCTGGAAGTGTGTATGTCATTTTAATGCTTTCCCAAAGGCTAAGGGACAATCAATCTCAAGAGACGAGACCATGCTCTTTCTTTCAAAAGCAAAGGTGAGCTTCCACCTAGATTTAGTGAAATAACGGCCTATCCTTTATTGAATGCCCTATAATCATGTCTTAGACATGTTTTGTTTTCCACCAGTCTATCTCAAGTTTACTAAATACATAAAGATGTATACAAATGTAGAATTATAATAATGACACTCATCCTTATTAGTTGGCACATTAACCATTCTAGTCACAATCACTATATTCAGCTTATAACTTGGTATTTCTATTAGGAACATCGGGTATTCCTGAACACAATAGTCTGTTGGTAGTAATGGCAACCTTGTTATTTTTTTGTCTTGTGAGAAACTGTGTTTGTGATATGCAGAACACTAGGTAATAGCTTGTATTTGCTTTGTTATATTTTTTAACAAAAACCTTTTTTTCTTCAAATCTGTTTATTTAAACTGTGGGAAAAAGCTTTGTTTCCAATTGATCCTACGTCCACGGTTTGAACTGCATTCCGCCTCCATGAAATTATGCCCAGTGTTTCCATAACCAAAGAGATCTCTGAAATGTCTGAGCTCTCACAGGTCTTTGTATATTCCTCTCTTATTGAATACACCAGTGGGAAACTGTCTAATCTCCCCCCCCACACACACACCATATGTAGAATAATGAGGACAATGTGAATAATAGCTAGAGAGATGAGAAAATGCTCTGGGAACTTCAGGTTTTCCAGTTTAGTGTGTGGAAGCTTTAAGGCTAATTTGGGTCAGCTATAGTGAAAGGCAATTTTGATTTGGATTCTCCTCAAAGTTAATTCTGAGGCAAGAACTTGAGTGCATGCAGGTGGTTTATATTTGAAAATTATTCTCAAGATGAGTAAGCGAGCAAGTGAGAAAGTGAAGGGAGAAAAGTACCCTCTCCCTCCAGAAAAATGGTACATTGATGATCCAGTTACCTCTGTGGGCACCTGACACCCGATCCCTTTAGGGAATTTGCTGGCTAACCACGTGGAACATAATGCAGAATTCTTCCCCTGGCAGAAGGGGGAGCTGGGGTATTTATCTTTGAGGTCTCATTCCCTATCAGTTGAGAGTTGAGAAATAAGGGTTACTACACAACCACACTTCTAGGTTGGTACTGCAGGCAGCTAGTCAAACTCCCAGGTGCTGGGGAACTCCCTCAGACAGAGAAGTACAAACACAGAAGCTCAGGATGAATATTTGATAGCGGGGTGGGAACCGTCTCCGTGTGCAGTTTCAGGTGAATTCAGTCTAGCCAAGTGTATGGGAAGGGACATCAAAAGAGTCTACCACGAGGGCCTTGCCTGCCAAAGTGAGGCTTTTTCAATTGTTGATGGAACTCTTGAGGCTAGTTGAGAAATTGAGTAATATGAAGACACGTATATCAGGAAGATGCATATAGAATTGCTTGGAAGATGAACACTGGAAGTCAGGACAACCGGATGTGGAACTATTAATATAATTTGTCCAATAGTTAATCGAGTTTTGAATTACACATGGCATAGGTAGAGTAGGTCATGGCAAGAATGGAGAGGAGAAATATGCTGGGTAAGGTTTCAAGAAAATGTGTTAAATGATAATTTGTAAGGTCATATGATAGAGAGGGGATTGAGAAGTAATAAGAAGTTAGAAACTTTCTATTAAAAGTAGGTAACTTCTTTTGAGCCTGATTCATTAAGGGATTCATAGAAAGCCAGACAATATGCAGCTAGGGGGAGTGCAGAGAAGGTATGGAGTAAGTTTTGGTCCAGTCAGTTCAGAATTACAGGGACATTAAGACCTGTCTGATTCTCTCCAGTCTCATTTCCACCTCTGGGACAGATTCTGGTTTGAGTCATGGTTCTCAGTTTTGCTACACATTAGAATTACCTGAGGAGGCTTGTAAAACTCCTGATGTCCAGGCCTCTTCCCAGGCCAATTAAATCAGACTCTCTAGGCGTGACATCCAGGCTTCAGTGGTTTTTAAAGCTCCCTAGATGATTCCAAGGTGCAGCCATGTTCAAGAACGACTACGTTATAGTCATAAAGTATGTAATGAGCTCTACCTTAATATTCAACATTCAATCATCAGTTCTGATTCTGGCTTTGTCCCAGTAACTGGGTTTTTGCTTTTTCCTGGAAAAAAATTATCTTTCTAATTCAACCACCCTGGTGACTGCTTCCTGCTGCCTCAATAATATCCCCAGTACCCAAATCCACTGTTTTTGCCAAGTTTCCCCAGCCTTGACCAGTATCTGAACTTTAGTGCTGAGGGTGAGGCTTTCTTGGCACACATTTCTGATGTCCGTAGCCTGCCAGCCGGAAGGTGTTCATCACACTCCCATGCCCCAACCCTCGCCGCAGGAAGCCTCTAAGCTTAATACACTTAAGTTCCTCCCAAGCTCACAGCTAACGTAAGGTGTGTTTCTCCTGATTTTTTTCATCAGGCAATAAGAATCCATTATGCTTCCCTTTTCTGGAAGAGCTGAGTGAACTTTTAGATTTTTTTTGGAAAGGCGACATTAAAATGTGTAGAACACTTGGTATCCAGAAATTGAAGCCAGTTGACAAGATGGACCACCTCTTCCACCCTGCTCCCCTACTGCTGCCGAAGATGTTGCACTTAAAAGGTATGGCCATTCACAGCTTCATGATCTTTCTTTCTCAACAAATGTATCCACTTATCCTGCATCTCTGTCAACAGAGCCTCTTCCCTCCAGCTTCAGTTTATGAGATGTTTCTCTCCTTCTCCAATCTAGTCCAAGTCCTCGTGCTATGGATTCCATACTTTGGTTTTCTTCTTAGTGAGCTTACTTCATTCACTCATGTTTCCTCCAGTTACTCAGATCTCTAAAATGCCGTTTATATCTTACATCTTTAAAACAAACAGATGAAAAACAATCAAACAATAATCTCTTTGGTCTTAAATTTTCCTCCAAGCCATATTGCCCTTTCTCCTTCCCTTTACTGCAAAAAGAATTACAAGAGTAGCTTACACTCACTGAATTCACTCCTACAGTATATTACACTTAGACTTAGCACACTCTTCTTTACTAAAACGATTACATGGGTTCCTAGTGACCTTCTAGTTGCTAAAACTAAATACATGTTTCACTAATTGTTTGATGTCCTCCCTGCAACACTTAACAGTTTCACTGAATCTCCCTTTGAAACCTCTTTGCCACCACACATAGTGACATCACTGTCTCGCTTTTCTGGCTGCTCTCTGTTTCTTTTACAGGCTTAACGCCCTCCACTCTTGCCTTAAACATTATTTTTCACTACAATCCCAATCTTGATGATCTTCTAAACTTCATATATTTTCTATGAGTTAATTCTTGTATACCGTTCATTCCAAGGTCTTTCTGTCCTCGCACAAGTATCATGTCTTGAATTCTAGATGCATTTCTTTAGCCTCTCTCTGCATGTACCGTAAACACCTCAAATTCAGCCTATCGCTTTGCAAGCCATTGCCATCTGGCCACCACCGCTACCACCCTATGAACATGCTTGGGCAAAGATCTCTAATGCTCTCCTAGTTGAAAAATCCAATTATCATTTTCCCCTAATAGAATGTTTTTTACTTCCAGGCTCTGTCATACACTTTTTCTCTGGACACTTCTTCTTTCTCTTTGGCACAGTTTTCTTTTCCAGCTTGTTCCGTGGGTCTTGTTATTCCCCCAGCTTCTGACCTAGTACAGTTAGCAGATAGCACCTCCTGAGGGAATCTTCATGCTCAGTGTGATGGAAAAGCATGTATCATGGAAAGAAAATGAGGTTGTTTTTTTTTAAAAAATCTATTCAACTTCTCTATGTCTTTTGATTGAGAAGTTACATACAAAGATATTAATTAAGGAAGAGGTAGGAGAATGACACTGGTGTGACCCATGGCGAAGGGGCATATATTAGGCTTGGTGTAAGCGAGAACACTTTTTGAACAAAATGCGATGCCAAAGTCACTGTTTCCAATCCTCGAGTTTTTCTGAACCACATTGGGTCATGGCTGTTAAGAGAAGACTAGGGGAAACAGCGAAATATATGTAAATTACTATTAATTTACTATTTATTTGTGAGCTACTTGAAGACAGAATTCATTCTTTTATCTCTGAATTTCCAACGTCTAACATATGGCCCTGATTGTTGTAAAAACAAAACAAAAAAAATGTTTTAAAAGCAAATGAATGACTCAAAGCCCTCAGAGCCCAGCTAATGAGATATTTGTGCTTTTCAACCTATACAACCTTGAGAAGCTTAGCAGTAAGAGGAGAAAAATAGGATGGTAGGTATGTTCAGAGGCTGATAATTTACAGAGTGGGCCCAAGGGAAGGTGCAGCATGTAAAACCAAAACAAATCTTTTGAAATAAGATGGGTTGGCTACCAGTGATAGAGAGAAATGTACATCTGACAGGAACATGTGCGGAGTAGAGGTAGTAGAAGAGCAGGCTATGGTCAGAAGAGGAAATTCAACGTTTCCACCCTTGGATGAGGGCAGTTCCGAGTGATAAGCCTCAATTAATGACCCTTCCAGAGTCTATTAAAGTTATGAGGAAATTAGGTGAAGCAAGGATCTGTGATACCAGTGGTTGGTGAAAGAGTGAGACCAGAGGTGGGGTAGAGCCCTGAGATCCAAGTGCTAAAGAAAGTGAGAGAAGTTTCTACTCTACACTATGGCACAGTGATTAAGAGAACAGATTATGGATTCAGAAGTTGGGTTTAACTCTTACTTCTATTGTTTACCAGCTGCGTGACCTTAAACAAGAGACCTTGGGAAAATTATTTGACCTAGCCACACCTAAATATCATCATCTGTAGAAGAAAATCGCATCTGTCTCTTAAGGTTGTCATCTGGATTAAATGAGATAATGCAAGCAAAGTACTTAGCATGTGATGGCTAATACATACCAAGCCCTCGGTAACTGTTAACTGAAAACCATTGACCCTGGTAGTGAGGGCAGGGCAACAATATGAGAGTTGGTTTGATTTTCAAGATATGAAAAGTGAGAGTAAGGTATTTAAATTCATTCTTCTCACTGAGCCCAAATAACTTTTTCCAGGAAACTAAAAGAAAAAAAAAATCTACCAATGCAATCCCAGAACTATTTCTAGTAATTTTCAAAGAGTAAAGGTTGGACTCAACAGAAAATAAATTCTAAGGCCAACGCTTATTGCTAATACTTTCTAAAGGCATGCAATCTCAAGAATCAAGAGTGAGAGAAAATGGTAGAGAGGCAGCATATGAAAGCAAATATGAAGAAGCACACTACACAGTTGGGTGGAGCTTCGTAAGCTAACCAGATGGCTTCATGATAAACTCGCCAGATGGTTTCAGAGCAGTCCTGCCCTTAGACCCAGACAACAGGGAATGCTTGCTTTGAGCCTTGTGTCTCTCCCTCTCCACATGCATGCACACAGTTAAAGAGCACATGCATGCCTCTTTGACTAGAGACACAGCGCTCAGTGGTTCTGGCACAGCCATAGTATGTGTCCAAACACTTCCTGTCATGACTAACACCTTCAAGACCCCCCAGGATGAGGTCTCTCAACATCTCGGGCCTTATGTTCCCAGTTATGGGTTGTCCCACTGCCATCATTGGAGATGAAGTTGTTCCCTACTTAAGTCTGCAGGGAATATTCTAATGGCTTAAGCACTTAGGCACGAGAAAAACACAAAAAAAAACAATTTGCTTCTTGTATAGTCTCCCTTGGGCTGAATGAAATAAAGTCTTGCATTCCCTGATTAGGAAGAAGCCTGAGGGATACTCCTTTGAACCCCACCTCTATCTTTTTATAATTGTCCCATCTTTCTTCCAGAATCCCAAGGAAACTTAACCTTTCCTCATACAAGGAAAATGTTGTATGCCTCAGCCCTTTCGTGTCTCTTACTTTGTCTGGTACCTCATTCTTTAGACGTATGCTTCTGCTTACACGAGATGAGTAATGGCGGCAGGTGCTCCCACCCTTATCTCTTGAGTCTTGCATCCCCACCCGGAATAACCTCACTACTTCTTAAGAAGACAGCTTCTCTCACCAAAGAGAGCCCTACTGTTACTGCCCCCTGGGGACAAGGGCAAGTTCCTTAGGAGGAAAGCATTTTCTTTCCTGTTACTGTGACACTGTTTCTAGCAAAATAATAATAGTGACATAAAAGTGCTTAGCAGCATTTTACCCTTCTAGAACTTGACGTATATAACAGGATCCGCCACATTTTCTGTGAATGGCTCCATCACACTGATTCTGAATGGGTAGCACCAGCCTCAGATGAATTCTTTCTGATTCCAGATTTCTAGGTTGATAGAGGAGCATGGAGGGAGGCATGAGACATAGTTGTTATTTTCTAGTATCTGATGGGTTTCCAAATGATGTTTTCCTGATTTTCTGTGAATTCCAAAGAGTTGGATCTATGTCCGTCTTATTCAGCACTGTATCCCTGACACCCAACACAATACCTGGTGTGTGGGTAAATGAATGAACAAATGAATAAAAATGATTCTCATTCTCCTTGGTTAACAGTTATAGAAATAGAGCCAAATAATAGAGATGCAAAATTTAACTCAGCATGTTCGAAAAACTTACTACAAAGTAGAAATTAATAAGTATAATGAGCTACATTGTGGTAACATGAATTCCCCCACAAAACCCCAATAACTAGGGTGTGGAAATAATTTAGAGAAACTTTAAAATTGGAACCAATAATCCCTACAGTCCTTTTGATGTCAAAGAAATTCTTCTCAAATACTTTCTTCTCAAGAAACAGAAAATAAAGTATAGTTTTCACATTTTATGCTACCATATATTTTTCTTGTTCATTTCTTCATCAAATGTACACTTAACAGGATTTAGAAGTTATGTAGACAACTTAATATAAAAAAATAAAAACTTCCATGATGAATATTTTCATTTCTGTACTAGATATAGCCCCCAAATCAAGATACGTTATATTTTGTCAAGAAGTTTCTAGAACAGATTCATCCTTCTGTTTCTCATGTTTAAAGCAAGGATATCCAAAATTAAACAATTGTATGTTGTTTCCATGTGTACAAAAACTTTTAGATATGTGAAAAATCTTTGAGAGTTTTTAACTATGAATGGATAAGTTGTTACCAATTTCTTTATGTCCTTGTTTAGGGGCACCTGAGTGGCTCAGTTCATTAAGAATCTGACTTCAGCTCAGGTCCTGATCTCACCATTCCTGAGTTTGAGCCCTGCATCAGGCTCTGTGCTAACAGCTCAGAGCCTGCAGCCTGCTTCAGATTCTGTGTCTCCCTCTCTCTCTCTGCCCCTCCCCCACTTGTGTTCTCTCTCTCTCTCGCTCTCTCTCTCTCTCTCTCTCTCTCTCTCTGCCTCAAAAATAAATAAACATTTTTTAAAACCCCTTGTTCAAATGAAATTTTATAAGGAAACACTGTATGTATGCGTATCAGTCTGGCTGGGATAGGGTTGTAGCCCTGATAACTACTCATTACCTGGACCATTGAGGGCAATTGGGGTTGGAAGTGGATTCCAGATTCCCTAGGGCTTCACTCGTATTTCTCATGGTTTCTTTATCTGTTCTCTTGGAGGGCCCGAAAAGCAGTCAAATGATTGAAAAGTGGATGCACTGCCTTCCAAGTAATCATTAGACAGCAAGTCCTTTTTCTCTTAATTGTGTAAAGAAGTGGTATCTAGAATTCAATCTTAGCAACAGAATCTAAGTCATATAATTTCTAGAACACACTGATATCATTTCAACGTTTTTATGAGGATGAATTGCATTGCTCAACAAACACGTTAACTCTCCTATAGCCTTCTGATGATGAGATCTCAGGAAAAGGAAGAAAATTGTAAGTCCTGTAAGCCTGCAAAGAATAAATCTTATTCAGGTTCAGAAATTTATTCTATCCACAACAGACCCTCGTTGTGTCCTGTCTTCATAGTTAGACTAAACTATCAACTTTCATTCCGGTCTTGAAACTCCTTACCCCACCAAACCATCCCATACCCATCACTTGAGGAATACTTTCTAATTGTATAATTTTCCAGCTGGCTCCTTCTTCCCCTCTACAGTTTTAAAACTCCCCCAGTAAATGGAAAATGCAGTCATTAACAAATGTTTTGTTATATGACCGAAAACATTAGGCAAGAATGTCAGAGATACTTGATCTCTGCCTTGTTTCTGTTATTTATTTATTTATTTATTTATTTATTTATATTGAAGAATGATTGACACGCAATATTCTATTAGTTTCAGGTGAACAACATAGTGATTTGGTATTAATATACATTACAAAAAGTCACCAAAATTAGTTCCCATCTGTTACCTTACAAAGTTACTAGAATATTATTGACTATGTTTGTTGTGCTGTACATTACATTTCCATGTCTTGCCTTATTATTTAACTGGAAGATTGTATCTTTTAATCTTCTTCACCTCTTTCATCCATCTCCCCAACCCCCTAACCTCTTGTAACCATTGGTTCATTCTCTATATCTACGTGTTGGTTTCTGTTTTGTCCTGTTAATTTGTTTTGTTTGTCTTTTTTGAGCATTTGTTTTGTTTTTTACATTACACATATAAGTGAAGTCATACGGTATTTGTCTCTGTCTGACTTATTTCACTTAGCATAATACTCTCTAGGTCCATCCATGTTGTCAAAATGATAAGATTTCATTCTTTTTTATGGCTGAGTAATATTCCATTATATATGTATGCCACATCCTCTTTCTCATTTTATCTACCAATGGACATTTAGGTTGCTTTCATATCTCGGCTTTTGTAAAACAAACAAACAAACAAAAAATTCTACAGGGAACATAGGGGTAAGTATGTCTTTTCAACTTAGTGGGTTTTTTTCTTTGGGTAAATACCCAGAAGTAGAATTGTTGAATTACGTGGTAGTTTTAATTTTAGTTTTTTTAGTAACTTCCATACTGTTTTCCATAGTGACCGTACCAATTCACATTCACATGTTGCATGAGAATTTTTCCTTTTCTGGGGTGCCTGGGTGGCTCAGTCAGTTAAGCATCCAACTCTTGGTTTTGGCTCAGATCATGATCTCACAGTTTGTGAGTTCAACCCCTGCATTGGGCTTCACACTGACAGTGCAGAGCCTGCCTGGGGTTCTCTGTCTCCCTCTCTGCCCCTCCCCTGCTCGCTCTCTCTGTCTCTCAAAATAAACAAACTTTAAAAAAAAAATTTTAAGTAAAAATAACAATAAAAGAATTTTTCCTTTTATTCACATTCTTACCAACACTAGTCATTTTTTCTTTGATACTAGCCATTATTGACAAGTGTGGCTTGATATCTTATTGTGGTTTCGATTTGCTTTTCCTGGTGTTTAGGGATAGCGAACATCTTTTCATGTGTCTGTCGGCCATTGATATGTTTTCTTTGAGAAAATGTCTGTTCAGGTCCTTCCTCTACCCATTTTTATTTATTCATTTATTTATAAAATGTTTGTTTGTTTATTTATTTATTTAGAGAGAAAGGCATGAGCAGGGGAGGGGCGGAGAGAGAGAGGGAAGGAGAGAATCCCAAGCATGCTCTGCACTAATGGAAAAATGTTGCTATGGTGAATGTCAATGAAATTACTGCTTGTGCTCTTTTCTCGAATTTTAGGTTTCTGATCTCACATTTAGGTCTATAAGCCATTTTGAGTTTACTTTTGTATGTGGTGTAAGAAACTGATCCATTTTCATTCTTTGGCATGTTGCTGTCCCGTTTTCCCAACAGCATTCATTCCTTCGTGCTCAGTCTTGAGAACTGTGAGATCATGACCTGAGCCAAAATCAAGAGTCAGACGCTTAGCTGATTATGCCACGCAGGCACCCTGATTTATTTTTTATTTATAAGATTTTTATTCCAGTATAGTTAACATACAATATTATATTAGTTTCAGGTGTACAGAATAGTGATTCACCCCTTCCATACATCACCCGGTGCTCATCACAAGTGCACTCCTTACTCTACATCACCTATTTCACCCATCCTTCCACCCACCTTCCCTCTGGTAACCATCAGTTTGTTCTTTGTAGTTAAGAGTCTGCTTCTTTATTTGTCTCTCTCTCTCTCTCTTTGTTCCCTTTGCTCATTTGTTTTGTTTCTTAAATTCCACATAAGATTGAAATCATATAGTATTTGCCTTTCTTTGACTGACTTATATCCCTTAGCATAATACTTTCTAGCGCCATCCATGCCATTGCAAATGACAAGATTTCTTTCCTTTTTATAGCTGAATAGTACTCTATTGTATATTTATACCACATCTTCTTTATCCATTCATCTATCGATGTACATGGGCTGGTTACATAATTTGGCTATTATAAACAATGCTGCCGTAAACATAGGGGTGCATGTATCCCTTTGAATTAGTGCTTTGGTATTGTTTGGGTAAATACCCAGTAGTGCCATAACCCTCCATACTGTTTTCCACGGTGGTTCCACAGTTTTCATTCTTTGGCATGTTGCTGTCCGGTTTTCCCAACACCATTCATTGAAGAGACTGTCTTTTCCCCTTTGTATATGCTTGCCTTAGATTAATTAATCACATAATTAGTTTATTTCTGGGCTCTGTATTGTGTTCTATTGATTGATGTGTCTGTTTTGGTGCCAGTACCTTAATGTTTTGATTACTATAGCTTTGTAGTACAGTTTGAAATCTAGTCGCATGTGCCTCTGACTTTATTCTTTTTTCTCAAGATTGCTTTGGCTATTTGAAGTCTTTGTGGTTGCATACAAATTTTAGAATTATTTCTTCTAGCTTTGTGAAAAATTTTGTTGGTATTTTGATAGAGATTGCATTAAATCTGTAGATTGCTTTGCATATTATGGACATTTTATCAGTATTAAGTCTTCCGTGAGGGTGGAATATCTTTTCATTTGTGTGTGTCACTTCAGTTTCTTTCATCAAAGTCTTATAGTTTTCAGAATACAAGTCTTTCACCTCCTTGGTTAAATTTATTTCTAGGTATTTTTTGATGTAAATATAAATGGAATTGTTTTCTTAATTTTTCTTTCTGATAGGTCATTATTAGTATATGAAAATGCAACAGATTTCTGTTTACCAATTTTTTATCCTGAACCTTTACTGAATTCATTAATTAATTCTAATAGTTTCTGGGTGGAGTCTTAAGGGGTTTATATATATAGTCTCATATTATCTGTGAATAGTGACAATTTTACTTTTTCCTTTCCAGTTTGGATGCCTTTTGTTTGTTTTATTGCCTAAATTCTTTGGCTAAGACTTCCAATAGTATGTTGAACAAAAGTGGTGGGAGTAGACATCCTTGTCTTGTTTTTGATCTTAGAGGAAAAACTTCAGCTTTTCACCACCGAGTATGATGTTAGCTGTGGGCTTGTCACATGCGGCCTTTGTTACATTAGGGTATGTTTCTCCTATACTCACTTTGTTGAGAGTTTTTATCATAAATGGATGTTGAATTTTATCAAATTGTTTTTCTGTATTTATTGAGGTGACCATATGATTTTTATTCTTCATTTTGTTAATTTAGTGTATCACATTGATTGATTTGTGGATGTTGAACCATCTTTGCATCCCTGGAGTTAATCCACTTGATTAAGTATATGATACTTATTTTATTTATTTATTACTTACTTATTTATTGTTTTTTAATGTTTTATTTATTTATTTAACATGATTTATCGTCAAGTTGGCTAACATACAGTGTATACATCATGCTATTGGTTTTGGGAGTAGATCACCATGATTCATCGCTTACATACAACACCCAGTGCTCATCCCAACAAGTGCCCTCCTCAATGCCCACCACCCATTTTCCTCTCTCCCTCGCTCTCTCCCCATCAACCCTCAGTTTGTTCTCTGTATTTAAGAGTCTCTTATGGTTTGCCTCCCTCCCTCTCTGTTTGAAACCTTTTTTCCCCTTCCTTTCCCTCATGATCTTCTGTTAAGTTTCTCAAGATCCACATATGAGTAAAAAAGTATGATATCTGTCTTCCTCTGACTGATGTATTTCACTTAGCATAATACCCTCCAATTCCATCCACGTTGTTGCAAATGGGAGTATTTCATTCTTTCCCATTGCCAAGTAGTATTCCATTGGATATATAAACCACATCTTTTTTATCCATTCATCAGTTGATCAACATTTAGGCTCTTTCCATAATTTGGTTATTGTTGAAAGCAATGCTATAAATATTGAGGTACATGTGCCCTATGAATCAGCACCCCTGATTTATTTTCCTAATATTTTGTTGAGGATTTTTGCATCTATGTTTATTAGGGATATTGGCCTGCAATTTTGTTTTTGTTTTTGTTTTTGTTTTGTTTTTGTCTTATTTAGGTATCAAGGTAATGCTGCCCTCATTGAATGAACTTGGCAGCATTTTTCTCACTTACATCAATGGATAGATCATCCAGACATAAAATTAATAAGGAAACATTTGCCTTGAACAAGATAGTAGACCAGATGGACTTAATATACAATTACAGAACATTCCATCCAAAAAATAGCAGAATCCACATTCTTCTTAAGTGCAACTGGTACATTCTCTAGGATAGATCACATGTGAGGCCAAAAGGTGGTTTCTTATATGAGTCTGGTGTTCAGGAAAGGTGTCAGGGCAGAATATATAAATTTTGGGGTTATTACCATATAGAGAGTATTTAAAAGTCACAAGACTGGATGAAAAGTTTGGATAAAGAAGAGGGACAAAGGCTATGCTCCTAGACACTATTACTTAGAAGTCAGGAAAATGAGAATGGGTTATCAAATGAAATTGAGAAGGAGCAAGCCAGTGAGGTAGGGGGGGAATCTGGAAGCTCAAGTAAAGGAAGAGTTTCAAGGAAGAGTATCATCAAGTGTGTCAAATGTTACTGAGAGGTCAAGTAAGGTAGAGGCCAAAAATTGATCATAAGGCTTGTTATTAAGTAGATTGGTTACTGGTGACCTTAATAGAAATCCGTTCAGAGTAGAGGTACTACACATCTGACAGTACTCTCACTCTGACAGTAGTGAGAATGTGGAGGTTAACTCTTTCATGCTAGTCCTCTTTCATAAAGGGTGGAATATGAGGGGCATGACTTCACATGGATGATTCTTAAGTGTGTCCAAATGTAACATAGTTCACGGTGGATAAGAGTGTCTAGATAATTACCATGCTCCAAGGACACATTGTTAAGGAGCTCTATTGTAATTAGAGTTTTAAAATCAATAAAAGTTATTTTCTATCTTGAAATATAAATGTCGTATATTAAATGATGAAGCAGAACCAAGTTAATATTTAATTCAATATGAGGATAATCTTTGAGGTCAATTCCATACATTTAAATGAAGCAAAAGACTAGCTCCAAAGATAGCTTAATAACTTTACATCTTTGAGAGGCATCTCTAAAATCACAATAGCCAATATAGCTATCTTCAGAGCTAGTCATTTAATACGTGGCATTGACCTACTTTCCTCTTTAATTATTTAAGAGTTAGCTGTTCAGTTGAATTTTGTCCTTGTGATGTGAAGAAAAGGACTGTTACTTGTACATTTTTTAGTTAAAATTATAGAGTTCATCTAACAAAAGGATCTTTTGCACATAAATGTAAATTAAATCACAGGACACCGAACTCATTTTTTAAAACGTTGGTTTTCCAGTATGAGGAGTTTAGATTATCGTTTGATTACCATTTGTTCCCAATTTTTTGATGTTAGACAAATCAAGTCGCAAGTTATATACTTGAGTAATGATTTACATCTAGCACATGCAGTTGTACAGATTGAGATGTCTCCTATTTTGTGTTCCCTCAGTAAATATAATATAAAGTGTTTTTGCAGCTGGAGTGAAAAGAGGGTCATCTTTCCCATCAACAATGAGGCTGTGTTACCTGTGCAAATATGCCAACTCTACTGTATGATGTTAGGCATTATGGTTCTTGTATTTAAAAGCCTGATTTCTTGGCCCTTCTACTCAAGATTGTCTACCTCTTGAGTTACTGGCGGGTAATGACAAAACATTGCCCAAACTGCCCAACTGGGACTAGAGCAAGAATTCCACTAGAACAGCAAGCCCTGTCTCTCCCTTTGCCAAGCACTGACTCAATCTCTTGTAAACTCACATAACAGTCTCTTATAAATTAGACAGACAGGGGCGCCTGGGTGGCTCAGTCAGTTGAGCGTCTGAGTTCAGCTTAGGTCATGATCTCACAGTTCGTGAGTTCAAGCCCTGCATCAGGCTCTGTGCTCTGGACCCTGCTTCCAACTCTGTGTCTCTGGCTCTCTCTGCCCCTACCCTGCTCACACTCTGTCTCAATCTCTCTCTCTCTCCCTCTCTCTCTCTCTCTCTCTCTCTCTCAAAAATAAATAAACATTAAAAAAATAAATAAAGTAGACAGACAGTTTTCCAAGTGATAAAGAGAATTTTCATGAAGGCCAGGAATAAAGTAATGGGTTCGAACTTTGGCGAACCACCAGGAACTCTGACAGAAACTACATAATAACCTTGATCAAGTTGTTTTCAGTTTGGCTCTGAAGACAAAACCAAGTAGAGATGTGTTTTAAAAAAAAAAAAATAGAGGTATCTCAAAATAAACTCAACCCAGGACAGGCAAATATAGTTAACTGTAATTAATCATCCCTGGAGGCATCATGATTCTGGATTTTAGGCGATATTACAAAGTGGTAGTCATCAAGACAGTATGGTAATAGCACATACATCAGTGGAACAGAATAGAAAACCCGGAAATTGACCCACAAACTAATCTTTAGCAAAGCAGGAAAGAATATCCAATGGAAAAAAAAGCAGTCTCTTCGACAAATTGTGTGGGGAAAACTGGGTAGTGGCATGCAGAAGAATGAAACTGGACCACTTTCTTAACACCATGCAAAAAAATAAATTCAAAATGGATGAAAGATGTAAATGTAAGACAAGAAATCATCAAAATCCTGGAAGAGAACATGGGCAGCAGTCTCTTTGACCTTGGCCATAGGAACTTCTTACTAGACATGTCCCCTGCATCATGGGAAACAAAAGCAAAAATGAACTATTGAGACTTCATGAAGATAAAAAGCTTCTGCACAGTGAAGGAAACTGTCAACAAAATTAAAAGGCAGCTTAAAGAATGGGAGAAGATATTTGCAAATGGCATGTCTGACAAATGGTTAGATTCCAAAGCCTATAAAGAACTTATCAAACTCAACACCCAAAAAACAAATAACCCATTTAAGAAATGGGCAGAAGACATGAATAGACACTTTTCCAAATGAGAAATCCAGATGGCTAATAGACATATGAAAAGATGCTCAACATCACTCATCATCAGGGAAATACAAATCAAAACAGTGAGATACCACCTCACACCTGTCAGAATGGCTAACATTAACAACAGAAGAGTCCACATGTATTGGTGAGGATGAGGAGTAAGGGGAACCCTCTTGCATTGTTGGTGGGAATGCAAAATGGTGTACTAGTCTGGAAAACAGTATGGAGGTTCCTCAAAAAGTTAAAAATAGAACTACCCTATGATCCAGCAATTGCATGTATCCAGCAAAGGATACAAAAGTACTGACTCGAAAGGGTACACACACCCCAATGTGTACAGTAGCATTCTGAATAGCTGAACTATGGAGAGAGTCCAAATGTGTGTGTGTGTGTGTGTGTGTGTGTAACTCAGCCATCAAAAAGAATGAAATCTTGCCATTTGCAATGACATGGATTGAGCTACTGTGTCTTATGCAAAGTCAAATAAGCCAGTCAGAGAAAGACAAATACCATATGATTTCACTCATATGTGGAATTAAAAAAACAAAACAGATGACCGTATAGGAGGGGGAAAGAAAAAAGAAAGAGAGGGAAGCAAACCATGAGAGATAGTGAACAAACTAAGAGTTGATGGAGGGAGGTGGGTAGGGAGTGGGCTAGATGGGTGATGGGTACTAAGGAGGCCATTGGTGTGATAAGCCTTAGGTGTTGCATGTAAGTGATGAATCACTGGGTTCTACTCCTGAAACCAATATTGCACTGTATGTTAACTAGTTAGATGAAAATTTGAAAAGAAAAAAAAGTCACAGTCATAGACTCATAGATGTGCATATTTTTTAAACCAATCTTGTACAGTGTCTTTTTTTAAGTTTTATTTATTTTGGGGAGCAGGGCAGAGAGAAAGGGGGAGAGAGAATTTTAAGCAGGCTTCATGCCCAACATGGAAACCAACATGGGACTTGGTCTCACTAACCACGAGATCATGACCTGAGCCGAGATCAAGAGTCAGATCCTTAAGCAACTAAGCCACCCAGGCACTCCTCGTACATTTTCTGAAATAGTTCCTTTCACAAAACAAACACACATGATCTCAGTCCTGGGGGGAGATACTAAGTTCTCTAGTATAACTCAAAATTTTCGTAAATGTAAATTTATGGGAAACTCTTATAATATCAAAATCCTTAGCAACATAGCAAGCATAATACTGAAATTAATAAATTGTAACCTAATTTAAAGTATATACAAAATTCTCTTTTTATTCTCATTTTCATCTCTAGAATGTTTTGAGTGTCAGAGGATATGCATGAGGTTAACAATTAATAATAGGTAGAATTTGGAAATAATTTAGAGACAAAAATAATGATATGAGTGAGGTCTTGGGAAGTCAGTCCTTTTAAGGAAGAAACTGGGTGTGTTCCCCGCCCCCCAAAAAGGGCAGGATTTTAGTTTATTTTTATTATGCTTGTTTGTGGTATACAAAAACGAATATAATACTACTAGGTAACATTTAAAATAAGCAAAACAAGGGGCATCTGAATGGCTCAGTCATTTAAGCATCAGACTCTTGGTTTCAGCTCAGAGCATGGTCTCACAGCTTTGTGAGTTCAAGCCCTGTGTTGGGCTCTGCACTGACCGTTTAGAGCCTGCTTGGGATTCTTCCTCTCTCTGCCCTTCCCCCACTTGCACTGTCTCTCAAAATAAATTAATTTAAAAAATGAAATAAAATAAGCAAAACAATCAGCCAAAGGTGTATAAAGGAAGGAAAAAACTAAGACAGAGGTTAAGCGTGAAATAAGCACACAGAATATAGCCCGAGAGGCTCTGTATAGTATATTCTCGCAAGAGGTAGACCACTTATTTGGCCCTGTGCCCTCCTACGTCAAAGGCAAAGATCCAAGACAGTAAATTACATCACACAGTCAAGCTTTTTAGAACAACTCTACCTTTTCCTGGTACTGAGGCCAGAGAAATAAGATGCTACAGTACACAATTATCGATGCCCTCAGCAACCTCCTTTCAGTGAACATAGCAGTGGATTCCATAGGGTGCTTCTTTTAAATTTTCTTAGTGAATGACTGTGACATAATATCAAAGAACATTCGGGAGAAGCATTTCTGGGAGATACTAAAACAACACAGGGCAGGAATGTCTCCTAGTTAGTGTGACACAATGTAGAATGAGGACTTTAACCTGAGATTTCCCTATAGTCATGTGAGGATATTTACAATTTACATTCAGTTTAATTAAAATTAAAGGCCATGAAAAACTAACTCAGTTCCTCAGTTATACTAGCCACATTTCAAGTTCTCCATGGCCATTCGTGCCTGGTCCTATGATATTAGACAGCGTAAAGAATATTTCTCTCATTGTAGAAAGTTCTATTGGGACAGTTGCTGATAAAAAGGAATATATTGAATATTTTTCAGACAAGCCTATCTTAGTCAAGCTTGTGAGAAATTGTGAATTCAAGCTTGTGCTCTCATAACCACAAATAGGGCAACAACTGCCATTGTTTGTTAAAGCCAGAACCACAGCTATCATAGGCAATGCAGACGTCTCAATAATTTCTTCTCAGGACAGAAACGAATGGTAGTGGGCTTAATGCTTACTGAACAAGGCTGGAAAAAGGTAGTTTATAGTAACAAGAAGAATAAGATGATACAATAGGAAACTGTTTAAAGAGTTGGGGGCGGTACTCTATAGCTGCTCAAGACATGAGAATACAAAGGACAGTTATCTTTCTGTCATGAATCTGCGCCCTCCTGCCCCTTGAAATGCTATGGGCTTGAAGATTTGACTATATACCTATAGGTAGTTTTAAACAGTGATCATCATCTCCACTTCTGGAAGTTTTATCATTAGCCTAAGCAGAGTATCTCCGAAATACAGAGTCTGGAGATCTGTTGCATCTGATGTTGTTACAAACCCATCAGAATTTACAAGATTAGATAATATTTGAAATTATTTAACTTGTCCAACATACTCTCTACAAAACAATCCGTGCAGTCCTTTTGGTATCAGCTCTGTATCTATTTTACAAAATACATAACCAGGAATGGCATGTTCTCATTGCTTCTACCTTTGTTCCCTTATAAATATTCTCAATATAGTGGCCAGGGTGATCCTCTATAAATGTATATCAAGATCATAGCACTACTGCATTCAGAGCATTGTGGTGGCTTCTACCTCACTTGGAATAAATGCCAAAGTCCCTATAATGGCCCACCGGGCCCCTCCGCAATCAACCCTGTTCACTCTCTTGCGTCCTCTCCTACCACTTGCTCTGGGCTCAGTCAGCTCCAACCACACTGGAGTCTCTGCTCTTTTTCAAACAAGACACACGTGATCCTGCCTCAGGGCCTTTGTTTTAGCTGTGCGGTTGTCTGAATCATTCCTCCACAAGACATCACGTGATTAACTCCCTCATCTCCTTCAGGTCTTTTTATAAGCTTCACCTTCTTAATGAGATCGTGTCTGAGCACTGCTTTCAGTGCTGCCGCCTTCCCACCCCTGCCCAGCTCCCTAACCGTTGCACTCACCAGTCTCCATCCCTCACTCTTATTTTTGTCCATTGCGCTTACCCTGTTATATATTATCGTGCTGTGTAATTGCTTTATTTCTTACCTTCCTTGTCTGTTATCTATCTCGTCATTCTAGAATTTAAGTTCCACAAAGACATGGCTCTTTATTCTGTTCACCCGTGTATCTCCAGCACTAAGGAGAGTGCCTGGCACACTGTAGCCACTAAAAAATATTTGTTGAATGAATAAACGGCTTCAATAAGAAATCCTCTTTATAAACATAAAATTGCCTCGGTTTCAACCCTGATTTCTAGCCATTTCCAAATATCAGGTCACGAAATTTTATACTATGGTTGAAAAGGCCCTTGGTAACGATACGTAGATAAGTATGTATATACTTGATGTATATATGTATAAACTTCATGTATATAAGTATATATGTATATATTTTATGTATGTAAGTATATATGTATGTGTATATATGATGTCTTTATGTATATAAGTAAACCATGACCCAGAGAGATTAAGTGACAGCACAAGGCCAACCAGCTAATTTACAGCAGAGCTATGGGACTCCAGATTCTTAATCTATCTACAAATTATGATTTTCCAACACTAAGTATACTCAAAAGAATATGCCACTGTCTGAAAATTATACCAGAAGAGGGATGCTAACGTATTTTCACCTAAAGCAGCATCATTGCACTACGTGTATATCCTCATCAGCAGCACGAACTTGAGTTGAACAAATCTAAGAGTCCTTGTTTAACATAGTCAGGGAAAAACCAATAAAACAGTCACATAACTTTAGAAATACATCATATGACCCCTCACCAAACCATAGTTTTTAAATATAGTGAGTGCTTCACTTGGAGTAAAAATTAAGTGTTTCTAGAAAAAAATAGGGTCTAATAGTAAAAACATAAATTAAAGCTTGATCATTTTCTGCTTCCTTTATATTTTCTGTCACCTGGGCTCTACTTTATTCCCTTGCTGACAGCTGCAGTCTTAATGTGCATCTTTGAGAAAATAGGTGCTTTTCGGTCCAAACCACTTTTATCTTTGGCTTATTAGAGGCATCCATATATCATAGCCTGGGGAAAGAAGATAAAATAGGGCATCTTTCTTGCATATAAATCATGGCTTGTGGATCATCGCTGTTAATTAAAAATCCTTGCAAGGCTAAATTCAACATGATGGCAGCTTAGGACATCCTTGCTAGAGGACAAACCTGGAAGGAAAAGTGTCTTCCGATTTCTATGAGAAAGAAAGTAGGATTGGGTCATTATGAATCCCGGCTCTGGAGTTAGGGTTAACATTTCTTGCGCATACTATACAGCCCCATAATTTGTTGCTGACTGTCGTGTTACTTTTTTGTTTCACTGGTGTTTGCCTTTTTCACTGTGTGGCAAGACAGTTGTCTTAGTATTTTAACTAGAGATAGGAAAGATACAGCCTTGTTTCACGTGATGTGTGATTTTTACAAGGTCAGAACAAAATAAGCAGAATTTTCACCGTCACGTTTTAGTGACACATTCAAAAGAGAAGTGCGTTAGCCTTGAGGCTGGTTTGCATGGCTATTTGATACCCTTAATGCATAAAGGAGAATGGTGAGCACAGGCTTCTTTTCGAGTATGAATGAATATTTATTTTAAGGTCGTGATTACTTACGCTCCTGGTCGGTGCCAGTCAGGTCAATAGGATTATATTCCAGAAATTGATTTTTCCCCCAACGAGTAAATAATGAAGCAATTTAACCTCATCTGCTTCCTAATCTAAAGCCTTTCACTGGTACCGTGAGGAAAGGCAGCTGCCTTAGCCTGAGATGTGCTCACGCACAAGGCCAAGAAACACCTCTGGGTTTTCGCTGAAGGTCACGGAAAGCTGATCATCTCGGAAACGTGGACAGCGGAAGCGCACCTTCTGGTCCTTGCAGCCATCCATCCTGGCTTGCAGAGACGTCTCCACCTATGTAAAAGGGAGAACACAATACTGCATTAATCATGGATGTGGTTGCTGCCCTGCGAATTTCCTCTTTCATTTATTTTAATTTAAGTGTTTATTCAGATACTGGCAGGGAAAGAAAACAGCACTTAGCTGGAAATGAAAATGAAAAGACAGGTGGAAAATAGTAATCGCTCAGATTATGAATTATCTGGGCTTGCTTTATACAATGCCTGTTATTTTATTACTGCAAAAGCGGTGGCTTCTTGAAACATCCTCACACACCTGGAAATCAAAATTGGCCTCAAAGATTTGACTCTGCTGTCATAAATAAAATCACCTACTGGTCAGAATAGTCCCAGTTTCTTCATGATTCACGTAGCTAATAATAATGATGGTATCCAACATTAATGCACATGTACTGCGTGCCAGGTAGCGCACTGACACTTTACTTGCATTATCTCGTTTAATTGTTTTGGAATTGGGCACCTAGCTGGCAGTGGCTTCGGAAATCAAGGTCAAGCCATTCAATTCCAGAATCCGGGTGTTTGAGCACTGGACTTCACAGCCTTCTGTCCCCATTGTTACTGATAAAAACATAAAAAAATCACTCTCCTCCAAGTCATGCATTAGCTGGCTACACCTCCTGTGCAGATAGAGGACTGTTTTAGAGAGGTACCTTTGGGAGCTTCCCTTTCATTTGAGGAAATGAAAGATTAAAGGACTGAAAAGTGTTATAAAAAGTGATAACTTAATTGAAAATTATTTTTCATTTCCTTCCCTGATGTTTTAAAAATTGGTACTATCTTTCCCAGATGCTAAAATTTAGAGCTTTGATGCAATTTTGATTACTCCTTTATTTTTAGTTGTCTGAGATTGTTAATGAAAAAGATGTTTACGATATTGAAAATTTAAAAATAGATAAGCCTGTCTTTTCTAGCAGACAACATTTCAATATATGGGGTTAAGGTTAAGTGGCTCGCATGAGGAAACTGTAAGTTCTGGGAGAGGAGAAATGTGTAAGCAATCTTAACAAAAATATCTTTCTCATTTATTCCCCCAAACATTTGTTGGGTGCCCACTGAATACCAAATAATGTGCTAAGCATTAAGACCCATCGGTTTTAGGTTAATCGCTCCTGTTAACTCTTCCCCCAAACAATTACACTTTCCCCAAACTGTTATTTTAATTTTCTGATGATTTGTCTTATTTCCCGCTAGACGTCATGATTGTTCAATAGACAATCACAAGTGCCTAATAGAATATGTAGCACCCGAATACACAGCAAGACCTGGTTTTTCCTATCTCCATTGTACTTGGGTTTGAGCACCTGTCTGAGGAATGGTCAATGTAATATAAGCAGACAGGATGGGTGACTCTGGCCCGTAGAAACCTTCCACTCATGATCGTTTCTCTTTCCCCACCCATAAGCCAAATGTAGAGGACTCTGAAGACCTCAAGGAGAGCATACCTATAAAATGGAAAGAGTTTTGGTCCTTGAATGGAACACAGCCACCCCTCCCTCTCGTCAACCCTCGTTGGAGCGGAAAGGAAGAGAAAATAAATTTTTGTTGGATAAAACCAGAGTTTTCCATGTTTATATGTTGCAGAAGCTGGGTTTATTTACCTTAACTAATACAGAGAAATGAATGAGCTTGCCTGTCATTAAGGGGTTCTCAGATTAATTTTTCAGCTTAGAGATATCTTTATCTTGTCTTTCAGAAGAGCCTTTTCAGGATCATTGGGTAGTTGAAAAATATGAAAGATATTTTTATGACAGTCGCATAAAATGCAACTCAGAGGAGCTATGTGGGAGTTATGTGGGAGCTATGTGGGAGTGTTATGCTGGGAATCTGAAAATCGTTCGCCTCCACACATGTAAGATAAATCAGCCCCAAAGGATATAAAAATAAAAGACAAAATTCAAGTTCCTCGGGAAACTTGCAAGCTGGTGGGGAGGAGAAGCTTAGTAGAAACTTACAACTCCGTCTCGTGACTCCTGGAGCAATTCTCTCTCTTCTCTCAGTACTTTCTCCCTGACAGTCTTGCCTGGGGCTTTATCATCTATACGTTGACAGCTTTCAGTGTAGTCCCAGCCCCGGAACACTTCCTCCAAGATCTGGAGAAGTCTGCCCAACTGCTTCCCTGACATCTCAGTTGGATGTGTCACCTACATCTCAAAGTCAGCATGTCCAAAAAGGAACTTAGACTTGGCCCTTACCAAAGCCGGTTCTCCTCTGGTGTTCTCAACACAAAAAGTGGCGCCACCATACCCCCGACACAGTTGCGCAGGTCTCAAGTTTGTGAGTCATTCTCAAAGCCCTCCTTTTCCTCATTCCTTATCTCATCTCAACCCGGATGAGTCCTGTCAATTTTACCTTTCAATATTTCCCCAATCCTTCAGTACTCTCCATCTTGGCCTCCATTTTATTCCAAGCACATGGCAAATGCTACCCAACCAGCTGCCTCATATGTGTTCCAGTATATCTTTTATCTGTAGCCCACACTGCATCTGGAATAACATTTTAAAAATAGAGACATGGTTATGTATTCTCTTAATTGAATGCCCTTTGATGATCTCCCATTTTCCATACGGGAAAATAAAATCCTTAACAATTCCAGTGTCCTTGATTCCTCTGGCCTTCATCTACCTCACCTCTGCCATCTCACACTGATCTCTCTCCATGGCTCCATCACCCTGGCCTGTTTCTTGAATGTGTTCCTTGCCATATCAAGGTATTCCCTCACCTGGAATATTCCCCCTGTTCTATTTTGTCTGCACAAAAAAATCATACCCAAAGGAATCTGGCCCTGCCCTTCTGCTATATATCAGGTTCCTTTTCCTCTTCTTCCACAATAATTTATAATTGCAATTAAATATATAAGTATAATTAGTTATTTAACGGTGGCCTCCCCCGTTCAACCATATGCTCCGTGAGAACATAGAGAAGGTCTGTTTGTTGACTGCTGTATTCCTAGTGCCCGGTGTGGGGTCCAGCACAAGGGAGACACTCAGTCAATATGTGCTTAATTAATTAAACATGTGATGCAATATAGACATTTCAGAAGCAGAACTAACCATAGTAGGCGCGTCAGAGGTGCCTTCCCTGGGCTTCTTTAGGAAGGATCAGTAAACTCGGCCAATAAAAGATGATGATTAAGATCTTCTGGGAAAATACCCCTGAGGCCCTTGCTGTAAGTCAGGCACGGTGGTAAGCATTTACACGCACTGCTCCATTTTCCATTTGAAGAAGCTGAAGCGCAAGGAAATTGAAGAATTGGCCAGAGTGACAGAGCCAGGATTTATATCCAGATGTTTTGACTTCAGAGGCCCTGGGATATTACACCTGTAGGCCTTTCTCTGTGAAACAATTTCTGAATTTAAAAAACAATAATAGCCTATAAAACTCACCACAACCATGTCTCTGGTTTCACCTAACAGACACCAGAAGCAGATTTAGAATCATTGGAACTCTGGCATTCTAAGGATTGGAGATAGCTGCCTTTGCAGCGTATGGTGACGTGGCCTGACCTTGAGGGCACCCTGCATGGGGTATGAGTGCATGGCTCACGTGAACCACAGTATGACTGGCCTGCCGGGAAGAGAGGCTCCGCTCATGAGACAGGAAACAGAGCCAGGTGAGTGATATTTCTCTGTTCCTGGGGCTAGGGTAATGGAGATAAGGGTCAGACTCAGCTTGTAAGTTCTCATCAACAAATTCCCCTGGCTGGCAGGGACGTGGGGCACACCTGGATGGCTCAGTCGGTTAGGCTTACGACTCTGGATTTCGGCTCAGGTCGTGATCTCGCCTTCATGAGACTGAGCCCTGGGTGGAGGTCCATGCTGAGTGCCAGCCTGCTTGAGATTCTCTCTCTCCCTCTCTCTCTGCCCGCCCCCCACTCACACACTTGTGCGTGTGTGCGCGTTCTCTCTCAAAATTAATTAATTAATTAATTAATTAATAAAGCAGAAAGTGACCTCAAAAAAAAAAAAAAAGGAAAAAGAAAAAAAGAAAGTGATTTCAAGCAAAGTCACTCTAGAAAACATTTACCAGGCGGGAAGTCTCTGTGAAAGGAGCAGCGTTCTCTTCTGGGAAGGGAGACCGAGTGAGGATGAGCGACTCCCCTCGGGAAGAAGAAAGCAAGGTAAGAGGTGGCAATGACTACAGCTCTGCTTTGCTTTCACTCTTCCCTGTAGTTTATTTCCTTGGCAGATATGGTGGAATATTAAAGTCTCAAGAGGTTGGGAGAAACGGTCGGTCCAGTGTTCACCTGGATAATTGCTTAAGCAGTGTCTGCCCTCCCTATGACTTCCTGGGCCCTGTTTACCAAGTTCAGGGGCCTTCGTACTTGGTGTAGATCGCTCCAGCGGGTCTCAGTTTTCCACTGTTCCTGACACACGGGACAGTGATTCCTTAGGTCAGTGTCCTCCCCTCCACCTCCACAAGTTAAATAACTCCTGTCAGCCACTGTGGCTTTTCAAGATGTCAGGGGAGGAGTTTTGACTTTAACTGTCCATGAGATTGTATCAGTCCTTTGTGAAACACTGGCCTGGCAGCGTGTGGGTAATGACCCAGTTACAGTATTATTGGATATGGTTTTAACACAAAGCTTTTGAAAGACATTTGGCAAAGACTCTGTGAAGCTCAGCTGGAAATAAAGCAGAGTTCACTCCTCTCGTGGCTTTGTCCACTCCTAGGTCTTTAAACATTCTATTACTTTAAGGGATGTCTTTTCTGTTTGTTTGTTCTATTCCTATAGGCAGCATACCAAAAAATATAAGAGAAATGAATCACTTTTTTCCCATAACTTAGAGCCCTATACTGGAATCCATGGAGAAGGGAAAGATTTATTGAAACGGGTTGTTCTGTTACAGTAAATTGGTTCTCTCACTGATTCCAGTCCAGGGGTGATCTGGAGGCCTGACTGGGTTAGGATCACTTGGTAGTTGAAAACTGTAGTGTTCAAATATCTCTCATTTCTCCTCATGAGCCACACATCGTCTGAGAATGCTTGTCACTCTGTGTATCAATTTCATGTCAAATATCTTAAAGTTGATTATGGTTTTTAAAAGCCTCCCTTCCAAGCGGTGGTAGCAATTCAATTCAGAGTAATCGTGTGCCGAAGAAGTGGTTATGACTCAATTCCTTTCTAGAAGGTGGAACATGGAGAGTTTATAAGTTTCGAGCTGCCCTGGAAAAATCAGGAATATAATTCATGCTCTAGAGTAAGCAGCTGGGGGCACCTAGTGGCTCAGTCCATTGAGCTTCTGACTTTTTATTTTGGCTGAGGTCATGATCTCACTGTTCCTGGGATCCAGCCCTGCATCGAGCCTTGCAGCAGGCTTCTCACTGAGTGTGGAGCCTGCTTAAGATTCTCTCCCTCCCTCTCTCTCTCTCTCTCTCTCTCTCTCTCTCCCTCTACACCTCTCCTCTGCTCATTCTCTCTCTCTCTCTAAAAATTAAAATTAAAGCAAACCTAAAAAGAAATCAGCAAGCTGCTTCTTGTTTAAAAAAAAAAAAAAAGAAAGGAAGGAAGCACGCTGTTGCCTTGACTTTCCTAGACTAGTTTTCTCCTGGCTTACCGAATTGCCCACATCTCTATTTTGCCTTGTATGGAGAACAGAGCCCAGGCAAAGTCTAATATTCTGGCGTATCTGAATGTGCCACCGTGATAGCATTTACATGGCAGAGAGAGGGAAGATGTAGAGAAAATGGAACATGGGTCAGGCTGTCCTCCTCGCTTTACTCCAGGGCTGCCGTCTCTGACTGGCTAGTTGGGGCATGTGCTGCGCAAAGGTACCGAGCCCAGAAACCCAGCTTGTGTTCTCTCGCCAAGCCACACACCTTCGTATGGAATTGTATTCCCCCCCAGAGGAAAGGGTGCCTCTTTTTCACAAACAGACAACTACATTTTACTAAGCGTGATGCCAGAGGGTTTTTTTCAGACCAGAGGGGGGCCTTATTCTAAATCACCCGAGAGTAGCGGATAGACTAATAGGATCCCGCCCAGTTCTTTACACCAGACCAGCAATTCCACCATCTAGCAGGTTACAGCACACACGATCCTAACTCTACGTGATATAAGCTGATGTCCTAGATCAGATTCCTTAGAGGCAGAGCCAGAGACAGAGAGTAACTACCTGTCCCTCTTTGCCCTGGACCAAGGGATCGCCTGGGATGTGAGACTTACAGCACTAAAACTGGGAACGTCCTGAGCAAATCAGGATGATTTGGCCACCTTACCAAGTGACATACTGAGGGGGTATCCTTAGGCAAAAGGAAGTGAGGGGAGCAGCATAAGGCTAAGGAAGAAAGCTAAGAAAGGAAGTAGCCTCAGCTGGAGAATTGTTTCAGCCTGGTCTGTGGGGGATTCTGAGGGATGAATTGGTTGGTTCCATCTTGAGGCAAGATAGCCAATTTCTTTAACTTTTGTCAATCAGTCATTGGCCACTGGTTGTGCCTGGGGAGTGAAGGATATGTAACTTCCTCAGTGAGGCAGCCCCCCCGCCCCGCCGCCACCCCGTAGGCAAAGAGCAATGAGGGCAATTCTGCAGAGAAGGAGGCAGCTGTGGGCCGGTTGCAGCGAACACTCAGAGCGGCTAGGGAATGGGTGTCGCAGCCCAGTGAAAGCAATATGTGTGGGGCCCAGCATGTACTATACTCTGTCATTCACACCTCCACTGTTTGCCTAACTTTGACTCCAGGGAGCACAATGAAGGATAACACAGCATTCATATCCCTTAGTGCCAAAGAGAAAGAATGCTTTGGAAAAGCAGATGATCCTTGGGGATCAGATCAGGAGTAAGAACATCCTTCTTGGCAGCAAAGCCCCTGTATCCTTTCATGCAGAAAGCATGGTGGTATCATCTCCTCCAGGAGCTGTGTCTCTCCTTGTCTCCACAGATAGTGGGAGCAAGAAGAGTTCATGATGCTCTCCTAGTATCTTGGAAAACCCTGGAAGCAGCACTAACGTCCCCAATAAGGTGGCCAACTCGTTCTGGTTTGCTTGGGAAGTTTCCTGGTTTTAGCAAAGATAGTCCCACATCCTGGAAAACCCTTCATTCCTAGGCAAACCAGTGCCATTGGTCAGTCTACTTCCCAGAGTTTCAACCACTGAATTGTTAGCAAGGGAGAGGATTTTCATCCACTAGATGGCCTCCAGGGTGAAAAAGTCCATCGAATGCATTAAAAATATGGAATCCTTTAGGTACTGTAATACTAATTTATGCTAAATGCCAATAAAACTCTAGCTGTTGGAAAGTAGAGTAAGAAGAAAACACTACACATAAATAAGACAAGTGACAGGGCAACGAATTCCAGACCAAGATGTCTAGATTTAGTGGAGCACATAATGAGAGATCATGGGAAGACTGAGTGCTTGTTGACATGCCTGGAGATTCAGCTTAGGAATGTTAGTCTGCAGGTAGTGTGTAGAATGTAGGAGAACAGAGAAGTCCCAAATTAAATAAAATATGAGTGTATTTCTCTTTGGGTGACGTGGTCTATTAGTCACACCCTGTTTCTCCTGGCCTCACTCTGATCTCATCTTTGAAATTCCGGTTACATTCTAGAAGCTGGGTATGTTTACATGATATATCACTGGAAGGAAATATGGTGCATTGGGGGGAGTAAACATTTCCTTTGAGGAGAAGTGAATTGCTGAAGAACAAAATGGCAAGGGAGGTCGTTAATCACGCGCCCTTTTGGAAATTTTTGAATTTTGAACAATGTGAATGTTTTATCAATTCACAAATTAATAATGCAATTTAAATTAAATAGCCAAAAAACAGAAAAGAAGTTAGGAAGAAGAAAAGACCCAGGATGAACCAGGCTGACTGTATTTTAGAATTATGCATTGAATTTTTCAGGCTGAATTGATTGATTCTGAGTCTATCTTAATTCTATTTGTTTATATTAATCAACAAATAACTGATGGATTTAGTTTGATTTTGTAAGTGATGTAAATATGAAATTACTTGCAGTTATTATGTTTTTCCCTGTATAAAACAAACAAGAACAACAAAAATAAAAATAAAAGACATATATCCAGAAGCTACAATTCAACTTAAGCAGGGTGATATGATGGAAAGCACATGGTTTGGGGAGTGAGTCAACTGGATTTAAACCCTAATTGTATCTTTAATAGCTATCGGCTTTTGGGGGCAGGTTAGTTAACCTAATTGAGCCCATTTTCTTGTCTGTAAGTGGTAATTATAGCTACCTCAAAGGACCACCATAAAGATTATATCAGAATCTATATGTGAAATTTCATGAAAAGAGGAAAGTTCTCCTTCCTCTGCCAAAGTATTTATACTTTGCCCTAGAGATGGCGATACATAAATATGAGCTAAGTAATAAAATACATAATTGTGTGATGATGTTTAATTTGGCATCAGTACCTTAGTACATTATAAAGAACTCTATACTCCTTTCCAGTTCTACCATTTTGTGTCAAATACTTAATATTACCAGAAGGAAATATGACACAGTGGTGACAATAACATTTCCTCTGAAGAGAAGAACTGAATTGTTAAAATGTCCATATTATCCAAAGCAATCTATAGGTTCATTGCAATCCCTATCAACATCCCAGTATGTTTTCACAGAAATAGAACAATCCTAAAATTTGTATGGAACCACAAAAGATCCTGAAAAGCCAAAGGAATCTTGAAAAAGAAGAACAAAGCTGGAGGCATCATACTCCCTGATTTCAAACTAAATTACAAAGCTGTAGTAATCAAAACAGTATGGTACTGGCATAAAAATAGACATATAGACCAATGGAGCTGGATAGGGAGCCCAGAAATTAACCCTGCACATATGACCAATTAATTTATAACAAAGGAGGCAAGAATATACAGTGTGGGAATCTCTTTAATAAATGATGTTGGGAAAACTGGACAGCCACACGCAAAAAGCAACTAAACTAAAACTCTCTTATATGCAAAAATTAACTAAAAATGGATTAAAGAATTGAATATAAGACCAGAAACAATAAAACTCATAGAAGAAAACACAGGTGGTAATTGTGGCATTGCTTTTGGTGATATTTTTCCTACTGAATGGGAAAAGATATTTGCAAATCATACATCTGATAAGGGGTTAATAACTAAAAATTGTAAAGAACTCCTGCAGCTCCATAACAGCAACAAATAACCTGATTAAAAAAATGGGGCAGCCTGAGTGGCTCAGTCAGTTAAGCAACTGTTTCTTAATTTTGGTTTAGGTCATGATCTCATGGTTCATGGGATCAAGCCTTGAGTCAGGCTCTGTGCTGACATTATGGAGCATGTTTGGAATTCTCTCTCTACCTCTCTTACCCTCTCTCTCTCTGCCCTTCCCTCTCTCTCTCTCTATCTCTCTCTCTCAAAATAAATAAATAAACTTAAAAAATTATTTTAAATAGGCAGAGGACCTGAATAGACATTTTTCAAACGAAAACATCCAGATGGCCAACAAACACACAAAAAGATGCTCAACATCACTAGGCCTCAGGGAAATGCAAATCAAAACCACAATGAGATATCATCTCACACTTGTCAAAATGGCGATGATTAAAAAATAAAACAAGAGATAAGTGGCTAGAATGTGGAGAAAAGGGAATCTTCCTGCACTGTTGGTGAAAATGTAAATTTGTGCAGCCACTCTGGAAAACAATAGGGACATTTCTCAAAAATCTAAAAATAGACCTACCACATAATCCAGCAATTCTACTTCTGGGTATTTATCTGAAGAAAATGAAAACACTAATTCAAAGATATATATACCCCTATGTTTATTGCAGCATTATTACAATAGCCAAGAAACAACCAATGTGGATGAATGGATAAAAATGATGTAGTATATAGAAACAGTGGCATAGTAAAGAAGACATCCAAATGGCCAACAGACACATGAATGCTCAATGTCACTCATCATCAGGGAAATACAAATCAAAACCACACTGAGATACCACCTCACACCAGTCAGAATGGCTAAAATGAATAAATCAGGAAACTATAGATGCTGGCGAGGATGTGGAGAAGCAGGCACCCTCCTACACTGTTGATGGGAATGCAAACTGGTGCAGCCGCTCTGGAAAACGGTGTGGAGATTCCTCAAAAAACTGAAAATAGAGCTACCCTATGACTCAGCAATAGCACTGCTAGGAATCTACCCAAGAGACACAAGAGTGCTGATGCATAGGGGCAGGTGTACCCCAATGTTCATAGCAGCACGTTAGACAACAGCCAAATCATGGAAAGAGACCAAGTGCCCATCAACTGACGAATGGATAAAGAAGATGTGGTATATATATACGATGGAATACTACCTGGCAATGAGAAAAAATGAAATCTGGCCATGTGTAGCAACATGGATGGAACTGGAGGGTATTATGTTAAATCAAATAAGTCAGTCAGAGAAAGACAGATACCATATGTTTCCATGCATAGGTGGATTTTGAGAGACACACCAAAAACCGTGGGAGAGGGCAAGAGGGGAAAAGAAAAAAAGACACAGAGAGGGATAGAGACAAAACATAAGAGACTCTCAAAGACTAAGAACAAACTGAGGGGTGAGGGGGGTGTGGGATGGGGGAGAGTGGGTGATGGGCATTGAAGAGGGCACTTGTTGGGATGAACCCTGGGTGTTATATGGAAACCAATTTGAAAATAAATTACTTAAAAAAAAAAGAAAAAAAGAAACCGTGGCATACTACTCATCCATAAAATAGTATGAAATTTTGCTATTTGAAAAGACATGCATGAACCTGGAGACTATTATGCTAAGTTAAATAAGTCAGACAAAGACAAAAATACTGTATGACTTCATTTTATGTAGAATCTAAAAAACAAAACAAATGAGCAACTGAAACAGAATAAAACTCATAGATACAGAGAACATTTTAGTAGTTGCTGAGTCAGAGAAGGGGAAACTGAGTGTAGGCGAAATGGGAGAAGATGGTCAAGATGCAGAAACTTCTAGTCATAAAATAAATAAGTCATGGGAGTGTAATGTACAACACGGTGACTAATAATCAGTAACGTATTGCATATCATGTAACTTTGTATGGTGACGGGGATGCTAGACTTATTGTGGTGATCATTTTGCAGTATATACAAATATCAAATCATTATGTTGTACACTTGAAACTAATATAATGTTACATATCAATTATTTTATTATACCTCAGTAGAAATAAATAAATTAAAATTTGAAGGGTGTTGACCTTGACTCTGCTGGTCCTGGATTCTCAACATCCTATGGATGGTTCCACATTACCCTATGCAGGGCTGGAAGCAGGGATGCCCTCACACCCCAGAGTAAAGTGTGAGAAGAGATTGAACAGATCTGGAAGAGCTTCCTTTAACCTTGCTGCATATACCGAATCATCATTTTGCACAGCTGAAACTGATAAAGTGTTATATGTCAGTTATATCTCAGTTTAAAAAACAAGAGTGGTGTGTGTGCTTTAATAGTGTCATATTTATTTGGTAAAGGGTCTCACACTTTGAAAATCGGAGAAACATTGAAGACAATGAGAAACAAAGGAACCCAAATAAACTAATGTGATTACTGAACTGTGAGAGTAAGAGGAAATTTTTCATATACTCCTCAAAAATGTAATAAAGCAATTTAAATTTTTTCTTAGGAATTTGGAGGCACCTGGGTGACTCAGTTGGTTAAGTGTAGGATTCTTGATTTTGACTCAGCTCATTATCTCATTTTTTGTGGGTTCATTCCGCACATAGGGTTATGCACCGACAGCACTAAGTCTGCTTGGGACTCTCTTCCTCTCTCTCTGCTCCTCTCCACTTGAAAGAAAGAAAGAAGGAAGGAAAGAGAGAAGGAAGGAAAGAATAGAGAGAGAGAGAGAGAGAGAGAGAGAGAAAGAGAGAAAGAAAGAAAGATTTGCTAGTCCACCTTACCAATGTACATATGAGTTTGAACATGAATATTTAGTGTTGCCCTAGTAAATGTGATTGCTTCTAAATTGTGTATTGTCTCTAGATCAAAGTCACTGGATGTACCTAAGCCTCAAAGAAGAAATTTCCATAAAATTATGAGAAACTGAAGATAGTGTTTTATAATAGAAGCCTGGAGAAAGTTAACTGATGGTTTTTAACTTACTCTTCATGGGTAGTGCAGATACTTTATAACAAGGGGAAAATACATCTTGACCACTACAGGAAAATGTGTTTTATTTCTAAGGAATTGGAACATTTATAGACTTAAGTAGCACTATTCACTTTCCTGTTAGAAAAATGAGAATTTTTATTTTTAGAAGTTTGTTGTTTAGTCTCCAAATATTTTGGGATTTTCCATCCATGTTTCTATTATTGACTTTGAGTTTAATTCCACTGTGGTCTGAGAGCATACTTTGGATGATTTTATCTTTTAAAATTTAAGTTTATTTTATGGCACAGAATGTGATCTATCGTGGTGAATGTTCCAAGTGAGCTTGAGAAGGACATGTATTCTGCTGTTGTTGGGTCAAGTATTCTATAAATGCCAATTACATTCAGTTGATTGATAGTGCTGTTCAGTTCAATTATACCCTTACTGATTTTCTGTCTGCTGGATCTGTCAGTTACTGATAGAGGAGTGTTGACGTCTCTAACTATGATTATGAATTTAATTATTCCTTACGGTCTGATCACTTTTTGTCTCATGTATTTTGATGCTTTGTTATTAGGCACATACATATTAAGGATTGTTATGTCTTAGAGAATTGACCCCTTTTCAGTTACGTAATGCCCCTGTTTATCTCTGTTAAATTTTCTTGCTCTGAAGTCTGCTTTGTTTGATATTAACATAGCTACTCCAGATTTCTCTTGATTAGTGTTGGCATTGTAGGTCTTTCTCCATCCCTTTGCTATCTGTGTCTTTATATTTGTCTATCTGTGTCTTTATATTTATAGTGGGTTTCTCGGAGACAGCATCTAGTTGGGCTTTGTTTATCTTAGCCATCCTGACAGTCTCTGTCTTTTAACTGGTATATTTATACCATTGACATTTAAAGTGATTATTGATATAGTTAATGTAATATCTACCATATGTTAACTGTTTTTATTGTCTGTGTGTGTGTGTGTGTGTGTGTGTGTGTGTGTGTGTTCCACTTTTTTCCTGCATTCTTGGGTTTTGAGGATTTATATGATTCCATTTCTTTCTTCTCATAGCATGTCAACTATACTTCTTTATAAGTTTTTTTAGTGTTTAGCCCTAAACACTAAGGCCTAGTGTTGAGTTTGCAGTATCCATTTATAACTAATCTAATATACTTTCAAATAACACTATCTCACTTCATGGGTAGTGCAGATACTTTATAACAAGGCATACTCAATGTCCCCATCCTGTCTCTTATTACACTGCTGTTTTCATTTCACTTATGCATAAGCTATACTCACCAAATATATTGCTCTTGTTACTGTCTTGAACACAATGTTAACTGTTAGATAAATTAGACTAAGAAAAATTAAAGATTTTATTTTGCTTTCATCTATTACTTTCTGTATATAGGTCTATTTTTGTGACCTATATAATTTTCCATACACAAAAATAAATTCAAAATGGAATTAAGACCTAAATGTGAGACAGGAAACCAATCAGAATCCTAGAGGAGAATGCAGGCAGCAACCTCTTTGACATCAACCTTAGCAACTAATTACTAGACATGTGTCCTGAGGCAAGAGAAACAAAAGCAAAAATGAACTATTGGGACCTCATCAAAATAAAAAGCTTCTGCACAACAAAGGAAACAATCAACAAAACTAAAAGGCAACCTTCAGAATCATAGAATATATTTGCAAATGACATATCTGATACAAGAACACTCTCCAAAATATGTAAAGAATTGGTAGAATTCAACACCCAAAAAACGAATAATCCAGTTAAGAAATGGGCAGAAGACATGAATAGACATTTTTCCAAAAAAGAAATCCAGATGCCTAATGGACACATGAAAAGATGCTCAACATCACTCATCATCAGAGAAATTCAAATCAAAACTACAATGAGATACTACCTCACACCTGTCAGAAGGAGTAAAAATTAACAACTCAAAAAACAACAGATATTGGCGAGGATTGGGAGAACAGGAACCCTCTTGCGCTGTTGGTGGGAATGCAAACTGGTGCAGCCACTCTGGAAAACAGTATGGAGGTTCCTCAAAAAGTCAAAAAAAGGATTACCCTATGATACAGCAATTGCACTACTACACATTTACCCAAAAGATACAAAAATCCGATTTGAAGGGGCACATGCACCCTGATGTTTATAGCAGCATTATCAACACCAGCCAAACTATACAGAGAGCCCAAATTTCCATTGACTAATGAATGTAAAAAGAAGTCGTGGTGTATATATGTGATGGAATATTACTCAGCCATCAAAAAGAATGAAATCTTGCCATTTGCAACACCATGAATGGAGCTAGAGTATATTATGCTAAGCGAAATAAGTCAGAGAAAGAAAATTCCATATGATTTCACTCATGTGGAATGAGAGAACAAACTAAGGAGGGCACTTGTGTTAAGCACTGGGTGTTATATGTAAGTGGGGAATCACTAAATTCTAGTCCTGAAATTAGTATATGTTTACTAACTAGAATTTAAATAAAAACTTGAAGCTTAAAAAAAATCTGGGGGGCACCTGGGTGGCTCAGTTGGTTGGCTTCAGTTGGCTTCGGCTCAGGTCATGATCCCACAGACTGTGAGTTCGGGCCCCGCGTCGGGTTCTGTGCTGATGGCTCAGAGCCTGGAGCCTGCTTCAGATTCTGTGTCTCCCTCTCTCTCTGACCTTCCCATGCTCATACTCTGTCTCTATGTCTCTCAAAAATAAATAAACGTTAAAAAAAATGAAAAATAAATCTGGGGGCACCTGGCTGGCTCAGTCGGTTAAACGTCCGACTTCAGCTCAGGTCATGATCTCACGGTTCGTGAGTTTGAGCCCCACGTCGGGCTCTGTGCTGGCAGCTCAGTGCCTGGAGCCTGCTTCAGATTCTGTGTCTCCCTCTCTCTCTCTGCCCCTCCCCTGCTCTCATTCTGTCTCTCTCTCTCAAAAATAAATAAAGTAGAATAAAATAAATAAATAAATTTTTTTAAAAAATCTGAAATCAAGGGGTCATCAGGGTTGGTTGCATCTAAGACTTCTATATGGCCCTCTTCTTTTTGTATCTTCACATACTCTTCCATCTATACATGTTTGTGTCCTAATTTCCTCCATTTATAAGGATACCAGTTGTATTAGTTTAGGTCCCACTCAATTGACCTCATTTTAACAGTTACCGCTTTAAAGACCTTATCTCCAAATACGTTCACTTTCTGGGGCACTAGGGGTTAGGACTTTGACATATGAATTTTGGAGGGACACAATCCAGTGTATAACACAGTTATTTTAAATTTCCAGTCTGATATTCTAAAGTCTCTACCATATCTGAGTCTGTTTCTGTTGCTTGCTGTGCTCTTCAGATTTTGTTTTTGCTTTTTAGCATGCTTGTAATTTTTTATTGAAAAATAGACATGATTTGTTGAGTAAAGGAAACTTAGACAAATCTGCCTTTAGTGTGAGATTTTGTATGTGTCTGGCTAGGAGTTAGGCTGTTTACTGTTTGCTATAGCTGTGTAGTCAGGGACTAAAATGTTTTCTAGTGTTCTGGGTTTTTTGTTCCTCATATTATCTTTGGGTTTCCTAGAGATTCCTTCTTAAATTGGGTCTGAGGCTTATAGTTCTTTCAGCTGTAAGCCCCTGTTATTATATGGAGGCCAAAATGATGTAGCGTTAAAATGTGGGAATAAGATTCTATAATCTTATGATTAGTGTTCAGTCTTCAGTGAGCCTGTGACATTCACAAGTGCTTCTCAGCCTTCTCTTTCTCCTTAGGTGAGGCAGGAAAGCGGGACCTACAGTTGGGTATTTCTCTTCCCCTAGATCAGTTAGTCTGTGGTAAAATCTAAGTGTTCTAGGCTCTGGTAAAATAGTTTCCCTTGAGAGCAGACTGTTGTTAATGAGAACAAAATGCTCTGGGCTCTTTTCAAAGTCATTACTCCCATACCCTCACCACCACCTGTAGCATAAGGGGATTTTTCTATCATCTTCAAGCTGAGATCCTATCAGACTCCCAGAGGTAATACTCATAAAAGCATGAAGGTCCCCATTAGACTGGGTCCCAGGCATTTTACCTGTCAGTGTAGCGCACAGTCAATCTCTAGCCATTAGATATTCTTTCAGTAGGAGCAGTTAACAACTAGCATGTTCATATAAGAGCTTCTGTTCATGGTAAACTGTGATTCTCTTTACCCTGCACGTTTTTAGTTTCCAGGCCAACAGTTTGCCCTGTGACCTCAACTCTCTAATGGATCTAAGACAAGCTGTAGAGTTTTAGTCTATTTACAAGCAGTTTTCTGGTTGCGAAGATAGAAGTGAGGACTTCTAAGCTCTTGATATGTTGGGGTAAAAAGCAGAAATGAAAAATGTTTATTCTTGAAAATTAAGAAAAATCAGCAAAGAGAAGAACAAAGTCATGCCATATCTCATTACCCTGAGATACAAAGTTAGAATATTCTTCTACCTATATATTTGTTTTATGTAATATTTTAAACATACGGAGAAGACGGAGGATACTATAGTGACCATTTACCCTTGTTCACTGTTTGCTCCATTGTTTTCTGGGTCTTTTGTTTTTAAGAAATACAGTGTAATATGAGTTGATACCGCGTTCACACACTTCTCAATTCAATTCTTTCTTCTCACTCCATAGAGATAATCATCATCCAGATTTTAATCTATATATTTCCTTATACTCTTTTTGTTCTTTTTTAAATAATATGCATATATTAATAGTATGCATGCTAAATATGCTAAATATGCATGCTATTAAACATTTCATAAACAGAATCATATCGTATGGAACCTTCTGTAGGTTGCTATTCTCAATCAACATTTTGCTTTGGTAATTTATTCAGATTGAAACATGCACATCTAGGTAATTTGTTTAATTATTTCTGATTCTTGTACTATATGACCTCACCCACTTTGCTAATGTCTTCTCCTGTTAATGGACATGTAGGTTGCTTCCAGTTTTGGCTCTTACAGGCAATGCTGCAATGACCATTCTTATATGTGCCTCTATGGGCATATGCGAGTTTCACCTGAGTCTGTATGGTGTAGATTACAAGAGCACAGGCCTCCGTAGCAGCACTGCCTTAGTTCACATTCCCACCTTAATACTTAGCCGTACTGAATCATAGTCAGTCTATATTTTGGGGCCCTATTACTCAGTGGCTAGAATGCCAAGCTGAGGATTTACTACTTAATGGAATAGGCGATGAGGAGTCATTGGAGATTTCAAGCAGGGAGTGAGAATGTTAGATTGACAGTGAGACGTATCTGGAAATAGCGTACACCATGCATTGACCTTGAAAGCTGAGAAACTGGAAAGCCGGCCCTCTCCACCTGTACTTCTGGATGTGTCACCTGTCTGAGTTCTCAAACCATGAACTATTTCAAACCAGATGAAATTCTAAAGGAAACAACCTGGGTAAATAAAATAAGATTCTTGTTTTCTGTTTATTTTCAACCCGGCGGTGATCCTTTTTTTCTTAACTTATCTTCCCCACTTTTCTTTTCTGGCATCCCAATTTCTGGATCCCATAATGCATCTTCATCCTCAGTTATGCTTCTTCTCTTTCTTTTTCGTCTCTTCACAACAGGAGCTGAAATCACTCACACCAAGAGGATTAGAGTTGATCATCCCCCCCAATAATTCATACTTTTAAACCTTCATTCTTTTATATCAAAGTAATACATATACATGGCAAATCATTAATACAGAAGGGATTACAATGAAAAGGAACCATCTCTAGGCCTAGCTGGTCACACCCAGCTTCTCCAGGGACCACCTCTCTAACCTTTTTTAGTTCTTCGGAAGTGTATCTTAGTAACTGTAAGTAGCTTAACATGCTTGCATTGACTTCTTGCTTTATCAACTTTAAATTCTATCTGTTTACTCCCATATATGAAAAATGTAAATTTCAAAAAAAAAATTAACCTCACTTCCTCACCTCTTCTATTTTTTCTTAATTATGCTAACTTTAGCTTTTCTGACTTTAACTGATATTCTTAAAATCTACCTTCCTTATATCTCCCTTCCAATTTATCTAAATTATAGTATTATTTTTTCTATTCCTTGCTGTTATAGCTTTAAATAATGCATATTAAACTCTGTTTCCCATCCTATCAGCTTTTAACTGTTATCTCTCTACTATCCACCTTGTGAGATGAAGATATCCCCTTTTTTACATCTCTTCCTTCCATGTCTAACCTGTTATCCACTTCCCTTTATTTTATATTGCCAAGGCCCCTAAAGTTTTCATTCCAATCCGAAGTCATATTTATGTATTTCATGCTTTATCTAAAGATTATGAACGATAAACATTATTAAATGGTAGAAATTTTATTCACTCTTGCATCAACTAGTATTTACTTTTCCAGGGATTGAATGTCATCGACCCTGGACCTCTTAAAGGGGAATGTTCCTATTATTGAGGTAAACTGTAGTCTCGTTTCTAATAGTTCATTAGTTGCTTCAAATCAGATCATAATTTTCTTTAGCTTCCTACTAGATTGGCTAAAATTAAAAAGCCTAACAATACCAAGTGCTATAAAGGATGTGAAGCAACTAGAATTCTCAAACCTGCTGGTGAAGGTGTTCATTGATAACAACCACTTTGGAAAACAGTTTAGCATTATCTGTTAAAGCTGAGCATATACTTACCCTCTGATCCAACTCTGCTACCCTCACATATGCACCCCAAAGAAATGTTAATGTATATTACCACAGACGTGCAAGAATGACCATATCAGCACTGTTCGTATTAGCTAAATCAGGAAGCATAGCAACAGTAGAATAGTTTAACAAATGCATACAGTAAAACACTATACAGCAATGAGAATGTGTTGCCATGAGCAACACATGAATTATGATGTTGAATAAAAGAAGCCAGACCCAAAAGAATAATATACTCTATGGCTAATTTGTGTAGAATCAAAATACAAGAAGAAATATTCTATCTAGTGTTAGAAGTCAGGATTGTGGTGACTCTCAGGGATGCAGGTAGTGACCAGGATCACAAGAATGGTGTTGGGGTGCTGAGAATATTCAGTTTCTTCATATGGATGGTGTTCGCGTGGCTGTGTTCAGTTTGTGAAAATTCATCAAGCAGTACATCTACAAATTATGAGCTTTTGTTACGTACGTTATACTTTTATTTTAAAAATTGACATTAAAAATGGTTCTTTTGGTGGTCAAATACAAATACTTGTTTTAATTGGGCTCAGAAATAACTTTTTAAAATTAAATCACACATTTTATTTGCATCTTCATATTTCTATTTTCTGAGTTTCCTAACATGAAAATTAACTTATTTTCTTACCATAAAAGGTTAGCTTATCAATTCCATAAAAAAATTAGGAGTCATTATCATGCTTCTCAAACTTAAACCATTTTAATATGCAATTTTTAGTGGAATGAATTGTATTCCCCCAAAAGATACATCTGCCCTGATCTTCAGCACCTGTGAATAGAACCTCACTTGGAAATGGAGTCCTTGCTGATGTAATTAGGGATCTCAAGATGAGGCCATCCTGGATTTAGAGCCTGCTCTAAAATCCAGTGAGTGGTTGCCTTTATTTGAAGAAGGAGAGAGAGATTTAAGACTTAGAGGGGGATGGGGAAGAAAGTCATGCGTAGACAGAGGCAGACATGGGGGTGATGTTTCTATAAGCCAGGGAACACTGAGGATCATCGGTGCCACAGGAAGCTATGAGAGAGGTCTGGAACAGATTCTTCTTCAGAGCCTCCAGAAGGAACCAACCTTGTTGACCCTTTGATTTCAGACTTTGGACCTCCAGCACTGTGAATCAATGTCCATTGCTTTAATCTACCAAGTTTATGGTAATTTGTTTGAGCAGCCTTAGGAAACTACTACACCATCCCTCCTCATACACACATTCAGACAAAGGCGCACTTACAGTAATGGCCTATTTTATTCTCAGTGGTCCCCACTTGAGTGCTAAACTTGCAGTAACACGATGTTACCAGATTTTTATTGTTTTTATAATACTTAAAGAGCCCATGGTGATTGGGAAAGTTCGTACGTACTTCCTACATCACCTCTCTTTGGTCCCAGGTTTCCATAGCCCTACAGACCGCATCAGTCTAGCAGTTTGTCAAAGAAACAGCTGTAAGCATCTCAGCTTCTCCATCCCATGACACATTTCATCATTTTCTTTTTCATGGCAGTTGATAAGGCAAAAGAACAGAGTATATCTCTTCTTGTAATTTGTTTTTTACTTAGAGTCCTAATTAGCATAAAGGGAGTTGAAGAGTAATTTCTATGTGGAATACTTATTACCAAGGTTAAGAGACACTACACTTAACATTTAATTGGTTTATAGTGTTGTGAAGCTAGTCTTCAAGGTCATAAAAATCTTACTTATGAACACAAAAAGAAAATGCTAACAGCTGTTTTAAAAACATCAAAGTTGCATTTTCTTCTTGAGCAATGAGGAATTCTTCCTTGCCCAAAACACCAAGTTTAATGTACCTTTAAATATTCTTTTGAGTAATAGAAGAAGTAAGCTTGGCCCTGCTGTAAGAACAAATGAGTTGACTGTAAATGTGACATCTTTTGATTCGCCAGCATCCCCCACCCCATGCACGAACCAATCTGCCAGTCATTCAGCTTATACTGACAAGGAAGTAAGACCCACTCTGGGTCTGCCACAGTCTCACCATCTCCCCTCATGCAAGAACATGGTAGTACAGGGCTTCACTACCAATGGAAGTAACTAGGTTATGGGTGAGCCCTATTGAACGGGCTAACCCTATACTGTCTCCTAACTTTTCCTAACCTCCCATCACCACAACCCATTTTCTTATACAGAAGCCAGAATGACCACTAAACCATTTCTTTCTTTCTTTCTTTCTTTCTTTATTTATTTATTTTTAAAATTCTCTGCTTTTTAAAAAATATATTTTTTGAGAGAGAGAGCGAGTGTGAGTGGGTCTGGGGGGAGGGAAGAGGGAGGCAGAGAATCCTAAGCAGGCGTCATACCTTCAGCGCAGAGCCTGATGCAGGGCTTATGCTCAGGAAGAATCATGAGATCATGACCTGAGCGAAAATCAAAAGTTGGACACTTAACCAACTGAGCCACCAGGCACTCCACCACTTAAACATTTAAATGAGATGTTCTACTCCCTCTCAAAACTCTCTAGGGGCTTTCTACTACTGTTATAATAAAATCCAAACACACTACATGATCCAATCCCTGTCTACACACTATTCTTATTTCCAGCTTAGCATTTGCCACTCCTTTTCCCCGCAGTCTTCTGCCCAAAGATTTTCACATTCCTGGATTTTTCTCACCAGTCAGAATTCAACCCAGTGGTTACAGATTACAAGGAGCTTTCAAAAGAGGTGCCTCATCCACATGGCCAGTCTGTCTATATAGCATAACTCACTTTTATTATTTCTGAAATTATTAATCATTTATTTGTGGACTTGATCTGTGTCTCGCCATCTCTTTCACCCTAAACTAGATTTTGAACCCCATTAAAATAGAGACCTTTTCTGTCTTGAATTCTGCCTGTCCCTGAATTAGGTCTTTATAAAATATTTGTGGATGAATGAATAACTATAACCATTTTGATAAATGCCACTATGAACATAGGTTCTCGCTCAGAATTATCCTTCATTTATCACCAATAATTCACATCCTCTTAAAAAGATACTCTTGTATGTAATTATATATTTCGCTCTATGACTAGCCTATGCATTATTTATGACTAAGTAAAAAATTATACCCAAACTTAGTGGTTTAAAACAGCAAATATAGTTATCTCATACTTTCTGTGGGTCAGGAAACTAGGAATGGCTTAACTGAGTTCTCTGGGCTCAGGGACTCTCAGGCTGTAATCAAGGAATTGGCCAGAGCCCCAGTCATCTCAAGGCTCCAAAAGGGAAGTGTATGCTTTTGAACTCACTATAGTTGTTGGAAGGATTCAGCTTCTTACAGCAGACTGAACGCTGAAGCAGACTGGTTATGGGCCTTCCCTTACAGCTGCTCCTAACATGGCATTTTGCTTCTTCAGAGGGAGAAACTGAGAGAGAGCAAGAGACGCTAAGCAGCACAGAAACTAAATCATTTTGCAGCCAAATCTTGGAAATGACATACCATGACTTTTGCAGTATCCTATTTGTTGGAATTGAGTCACTAGGTCCAGCCCAAATTGAAGGGAAAGAGATTTCTCCTGAGTACCAGGAAGCAAGGATCACTGGAAACCTTTTCAGAGGCCACCTGCCACAGCAAGTACCTCCATATATTGTATATATTTGTTTTCTTTTCTTTTTTTTTTTAACGTTTATCTATTTTTGAGAGACATAGAGACAGAGCGTGAGCAGGGGAAGGGCAGAGAGAGTGGGAGACACAGAATCTGAAGCAGGCTCCAGGCTCTGAGCCATCAGCACAGAGCCCAACACAGGGCTCGAACTCATAGACCATGAGATCATGACCTGAGCTGAAGTCGGCCGCTTAACCGACTGAGCCACCCAGGTGCCCCTATATTTGTTTTCTTAAAATTTTCTACTCTTGAGGACCAAAGCTGTGGTCTTCACAACTTAACAATCTTGAGTGGAAAGTTTCCGTTTAAGATACATAGGCACCTAGGACAAGTAGCCGGTCACAAAACTGCAATAAAATATGGGCATCAGAACTATAGGTAGGGGCGCCTGGGTGGCTCAGTCGGTTGAGAGGCCAACTTTGGCTCAGGTCATGATCTCACGGCCTGTGAGTTCAAGCCCCACATCTGGCTCTGTGCTGATGGCTCAGAGCCTGGTGCCTGCCTCGGATTCTGTGTCTGCCTCTCTCTCTGCCCTTCCCCTGCTCACACTCTGTCTCTCTGTCTCTCAAAAATAAATAAACGTTTAAAAAAAAAAAAAAAAAAAAAAAAGAACTGTAGGTACCAAGGACTGGGTATGATTAGAAGAGAAATGTACAGGAGCACCTGGATGGCCCAGTTAAGCGTCTGACTTCGGCTCAGGTCATGATCTTGTGGTTTGTGAGTTCAGGCTCCCTCGAGTTCTATGCTGCAGCTCAGAGCCTGGAGCCTGCTTCAGATTCTGTGTCTCCCTCTTTCTGTGTCCCTCACCCACTCGCACTCTCTCTCTCTCAAAAATAAATAAGCATTAAAAAAATTAAATAAAAAAAGAAGATAAATATTTGTTCTGTCTTTCAAGAAATATTTATTGAATAACCTTCTGTGCTGGGCACTGTTGTAGATGCTGAGATACGTCAGTACAAAAATGGAAAAATAAAGCTTGCTTTCATGAATCTTTATAAACTAATGTAGAGGGCAGGTAATATACAAGATATAAATAAAAATGCGCAGTGTGTTCGTGCTCAGTGCTAAGGAGAATGAGAGGGGACATAAGGTTCCAGATTGGGAGGGGTTGACAGTTTAGCTACATTAGACCACCATCCTCTCTCACCTTATATCCCCTCTTGTATTCTTTTTTTGAGAGAGAAAGAGAGAGCACGTACTCAAGCAGGGGAGGGGCAGAGGGAGAGAGAGAGAATCTTAAGCAGGCTCCAAGCTCAATGCAGAGCCCGATCCCACAATGCTGGGATCATGACCTGAGCCAAAAATCAAGAGTCAGACGCTCAACCAGTGGAGCCACCAAGGTGCCCCATATCCTTTCTCATTCTCCTTAGTGCTTAGCACTGTTTCCTCATTGAGAAGATGCCCTTTGAACAAAGACCTGAAGGGTGACCTGCAGATATCTGTGGGAAATTGTTCAGGTAGGTGAAATAACAGGTACAAAGGGGAGACCAGGACCAATGTATTACAGGAAGTTAAAAAGTCCAGTGTGCCCGAAATGAATGAATAATGGTAAGTGTGGAAGAAAATGAGGTTGGAAAGGAGGGCCAGATCATACAAGGCCTTGCAGACATTGTTAGAACTTTGATTTTTGCTGTGAGTGATGCGGGGAGCATTTTGGAGGATTACAAGCACACCACTGGTTATGATCTGCTGTAATATGCTAACAGGGTCATGTTGGCTGCCATGATGAGAGAGCAGTCTGAAGGGAACTTGAGAAGAAAGAGACACCCCCTTGATGTGGCTACTGCAATATGCCAGATAAGAGATTTTGGGCACTCCAACTAGAGTAGTAACAGTGGGGGTGAGTGAGAAGTGATCAAATCCTGGGTGCGTTTTGAAAGCAAAGTTGAGAGGATCCATTGGGTGATTGGATGGGAGAAAGGGAAGTCATGTTTGACTCCAAGGTCTTTGGCCTGGACCAACAAAGAATGAAGGTGCGATAAACTGAGATGGGGGAGTCAGTCCGTTAGAGGAGCAAGATCGGGGGAAGAATGAGACTCTGGAGAATCAACTTTCGACATGTTAAGTTTGAAAAGCCTTTCTAGACATCTGAATGCAAGTGTTGAACAGGCAATACTCTGGAGTTAGAGAAGAGGTTCAGTCTGGAGATAGATATTGGCAAGGACTTAGCATATAGTAGGTATTTAAAGTGAAAAGAATGGAAGAGATCACCTAAGGAATGAAGGTACCCAGAAAAGACAGGAGGTGAAACTAAAAACATCAGAGTCAAAAGCGTGATTCTTGAATCAGCCCTGTGCTCAAACTAGGTCCAATTACTAGGAGCATGATAGGGATTTCCTGCCGAGTAGATGGTTCAGCGCTCCCAGGAGGGTCTTGCTTGAGATTTCTTCTAACCAGGACTAACATGAGTCAGATCAGATCTTCCTCCTGCCTTCAGTCTGGCAAGGCTCAAGGCAAGCTCCACTCCACAGCTGGGATTTAAGAAAGCCCATTATTTCTCTTCTTCTGGCTCTGACCTCGGTTTCCTCTGGGTCGGTGGTTTTCAAAAATCATTGTGCGTAATAATTCCCAGAGGGGTTTGTCGTTTCCTTCCTCCAGAGTCTCATTCTGGAAGTGGGGCTAGAAGTGCTCACTCTTAGCAATTACCCTGGTTAATCTTGATGACGGGGCTCCACTTTGAGAAAGCTAGATCACCATAAAAAATACTAAATATTTTATTACTCTAGAAAGGTATGTTTAAAGACTCATAGTGGCTATTGACCTTAGCTTTCTAATCATAATGTAGTTACTTCGTAAAAGCTGTCCTAGATTTTAAGCTTAAAATCATACATAGTCCATTAATTAACTGCTTGAAAAATGCATTCAGAAACAAACACTCCAACTCTATTATTTTTATTAAAATTTTGAAAAGAGTACCAAACAATGATTATTGATTCAGAGAGTTAAGTTTTGAGCACAAAAGACGATATGTCCCTATCAAGATGACACTGATAGGGAGACCTGTGATCACCCATGGCCAGTTTTGCTCTCCCTCTGGATACTGAGGAGTATTACACCTTGGAAGGGCCGTGTCATCAGTGCTGGTCAATGGATTGTGAGCAGAAATATTAGATGTCACTTCCAGACCAAAATATTTCAGAGTCCGACTTTGGCCTTCCACAGTCTCTTCCTTTGCCACAGCAATTGTGGAGGAGGTATCAGGTTGAGTTGATGGATATGGAAGATCAAAACAGTCTGCATCTTCAGTCCTCTGATGGCAGTGTTTCCGAGTCTCTGTATTCACAGCAGACTTTGTGAGTGCAAGATACATTTTGCGTTAAACCACTAAGATTCTTATTTGTTTGTTTGTTACTATGGCATAAGCCTGTCCTATCCTGACTCATCACCTGCCAATGTATCATAAGCCGTCTATAAAAGCATAGGTCTGGAAGAGATTTGATTATTGTAAGTTTGTAACTCTGAATTTCAGACTTCATATCATCACATATTGAAATGCTCTCTTTGCTATAAAAGCAATCAAATCACCTCTCACATAACTGCTCTGTGTCTCTCTCATGTCTATAATTTCAAACTGTCTGCTAAATGTAACATGAAACTTTGCTGCCTGCGTGTTCCAGATTATTCTACTTACTTTGTCGATATTTATATTAGGAAACCATAACAGAGCACATCTCATTTTTCAAACACCACTCCCCTCAGGAGTTGTTTCCTGTCCTTAGCTCTATTTCTACTCCTCAGTAGGCCCACTCACCACCTCACCTCCTTTCTCACTTTCCTTTTTACACAGGCCAGGCTGGGTGGCTACCCAACATCTCCCTTTGCTGCCCCCACGTGCTTCTGGAATATCCTCCATATCTGTCTCACCACATGATATTAAAATTTGCTGTATTAGGCTTGAGCTCTTGACCCGTAGGGACTGTATCTCATTTTTGCCTAGTACGAGCACCAAGAAGGCACTCAGTAAGTGTTGTTGAACTGAACTAACTGCTTGAGTCACATACTTAGAGGCCGTATGTGGCTCCACAGATCTCATCTGTTTCTTCATCAACTGACTTACACCCTTGGAGAAATTCTCTGGTTTCTTAGGGGTGGCCCTTATTCCAGACATCAAGTAATGCCCCAACTTTCTCTGGTGGTACTCATAGGAAGCCCTTAGGTTTAAAAGGAATATTAATAGTTATTAAAGACACAAAATACTAGCTCACTGTTCCATATCAATGTGTCAAAAGAATCATAAAAACATAGAGGATGTGGCCACTTTTTAAAGTAATCACTGTATGCAGTGAATACTGGCTGATTTCTAATTCATGAAATTTCTATCATCCATCTTCTGAAAATGAGTTGGGAATCTAGTTTTATAGACATCCTAATTTCATTTGATTAGTTTAAGAAGCAAAAGCACGAGTTAATGATGTATTACCATTCCCATGTACTAGAAAGATGTGTTAATGAAATATAATTGTCAACTATTCCATATGTAAATGGGAGCTACATGTGAGAATGTGATAGGCTTGCTTGCTCTATAAAACACTTTGAAGAGGCTTTTATGGGTATTTTACAGCTAATGCAGAGATTTCAACTATGGTCAAGTCAGAGTAACTTGATTTGGCATTACTATCTACCTTTCTGCAAAGTGATTATCATTGCCATTTGAAAGCAGAGAACATTTTTTCCCAACTGTGTTTTATAGAACACTGGTCAGCTTTGAGATCTTAATAGGATCCTGTGAGCAAAAATTTTGGAAATGTTAGGTAAGACAACAGTAAACAGGTTTTCTCTTTGTAAGGCTTCTGCGAGTCTTTGAACAGGACTGATTTATCCCATAGGCCTAGGACCCATAATACTTTAAGGAACCCACAAAAATATTTTAATTTCTCTTTTAAAAACTGTTTATTTATTTTGAGAGAGGGGGAGGGGCAGAGAGAAAGTGGAGGGAGAATCTAAAGCAGGCTCCTTGCTCAGCACAGAGCATGACGTGGGGCTCAAACTCACAAACCATGAGATCGTGACCTGGGCTGAAATCAAGAGTCAGACACTCAGCTGACTGAGCCACCCAGGCAACCCTTAATTTCTTTTATAATAATAAGAAAAAAAATGAAAATATAATAATGAAGAATAATGGAAGAAGTAGCCCACACAGGCAAAAGTGTCTAGAGCCCTAGAATATCATAATGCATCCCTGGTGGTAATTCTCTAAAAAGTGTGATATGCAGAGTTTTCCAGAAGTTACTTGTGCCTGAGTATCTTTTTGTACAGTTTCTCAGAGGACCAGGGTTAAGAACATGTAGAAAGATTTGTGTGGTGAAATGAATCCTGGAACAAGAGTTACAAGAATTGGATTTTAGTGCTATCCACTACCAACAAACCACACATCTTTGAGTAAGTCATACAATATCGCTGGCCCCCAGATTGTTAAGAAAAAATGATGGTGTTCAATTGGATGTCTTAAAGACATGTAGCTTAAAGGTAGTATTATTTCATATTTTGAATATCCTTGTTTGGTTTGCTGATTTTTTAGGTTTATACACATAGGTTAGAACATAAATTCGGAGTGAAAATGTATTACTCTAGGCCAAAAGTCAGAAATAATTGTTTTACACCTGCTTTTGGTCTTAACTAACTTCTACCAATAACAATTGGTAGAATTAACATCTACCAAATGTTTCTCTCTCAGACAAGAAAAAAAAGTAAGAAATTTGGGGGTATTTGCATCTTGAATGTGTTCTCTACTTACATAGCAAGTGATTAAACTGAAAGTCTTCTCTCCCTATGATGAGGGGTGGTGATGTGTTGGAGGTGTAATTGGCCAAGAAGGAAAAGGCAAATATGTCTCTCGTGTTTTAAGTGTGTGCCTTGGATAGCTGTACTACCAACTCATTTTTTGACAAGTTAAGTTTTTGGTTATTTGTAGGATAACAAAATGGAAATGCCCCACAGATGGTTGTATACATGAGTCTAAAATTCAGGAGAGAGGCTAGGCCTGGTGTCTTATATTTGGGATTCTTCAGTGTAGTGGAGTAGAAGAAATAATCCTAGCAAATAAGAAAGTGAGAGGGATAGTAGGCTAAGGATATAAGTAGGGGAAGCATCAACTTTAAGCAGTAGTTATAGCAAGATAAACTCCCAAAAGGGGGGACAAAAAAACCCTCAGAAAATACAAGAACTAGAAGAGGGTGTCATTATAGAAATAAAGCAGAGGATACTATAATGGAAATGGAGTAGAAAGTTTTAAGACAAGAAAAAGAAAACAGGTACTCATACTCACTGCAAATGAGACCACGAATAACTACAACTTTCCTGGGAGTCAATTTGACATTGTGCAGCAAAATCCCAAAAATATTTACAGCCTGGAACCTGATAATTCCTTTTCCAATAATTTATGCTATAGAAAGAATCCCAAGGAAATTGTCAAAGACTTAGGTTCAAGGATGTATATAACACCTTGATTTATAATAAAAAAAGATTAAAAATATAGAATCAATATCCAACAGTAGAAGAATGGGTCCATATAACAATTCACCCCATTTTATAGAATATCACGCAGCAGTTATAAGCATTTTCAAAACATATTTAAGGATATGGGAACATATTCACAATATGATGTTCAATGAAAACCAGGTGTAAGTTCTCTACTGTGGAGAACCATGCCTACATATCTATCTGTCTATCGATCATGGTATGTGTGTGTCCATCAAAATGTTAGCAGTGGTTATCACCATTTAGTGTTATTACGGGTGATGTTAATTTTCTTCTTTGTGTTTTCCTACATTATCCAAATGTCATATAAGTGCTATGGTCTGAGTGTCGTGTCCCTCCAAAAGTCATAAGCTGAAATCATAACCCCCAGAGGTGATGGTATTAGAAGGTGGAGCCTTTGGGAGGTGCTGCAGTCTCTAGGGTGAAGCCCTCCTGAATGGGATTAGTGGCTTATAAAAGGGGCTTCACAGAGCTTCCTCCCCCTTTTGGGGTGTAAGTATCCGATCAGAAGTTCACCACCTTGGGGCACCTGGGTGGCTCAGTTGGTTGAGCAGCCGACTTTGGCTCAGGTCCTGATCTTGCGGTCTGTGAGTTCAAGCCCCGGGTCGGGCTCTGTGCTGATGGCTCAGAGCCTGGAGCCTATTTCAGATTCTGTGTCTGCCTCTCTCTCCGCCCTTCTCCTGCTCATGCTCTGTCTCTCAAAAATAAATAAATATTTTTAAAAAACTTAAAAAAAAAAAGAAGTCCACCACCTGGAAGAAGGCCTTTGCTGACCATGCTGGCACCTTGATCTCGAACTCCCAGTCTCCAGAACGGTAAGAAATAAATTTCTGTTGTTTATAAGCTACTCGGTCTGTAGTTACAGCAGCTTGATTGAATGGACTGACAGTAATGGACAGTAAATCACCAATTTTACAATCAGGAAAAAAGATTACATTTTGAAAGGAGAAAGCAATTAACAGTGTCAAAGACAGAATGAAGTCTGGTCACGGAAGACTGGAAAATGTATATTCGATTTGGCACTTAGGTCATTATGTATCTTAGGGAAAACACTTCATTGGAGGAATGACGAAGGCCAGTTTGAGAGCTTAAGGAGTGAAACTGAAGTGAAAACCCAAGAAAGCCAGTTTTTCTGTGCTTTCAAAAGAGCTGCAAATGGAGTAAGTGAGGTCAGCTGGATGGTAGTTGAATAGGATGCAGGTGTAAGGGCCTTTTAAAATGAAAAGGTCTTCAGGTGTTTATAGGCTGAGGGGTGGATCCAATAAAGAGGTCGAGAAAGATGACTGACAGGGCAAGGTCAGGGCAGATACAGGAGATTGAGGTGGGCCACCGGCTGGCCTTGAACTGGGAAGGGACACTGAAGACTTCTGGAGTGGAGGAAAGAAAGGAAAAACCAATGAATATAGATATGTTTACAGAGAAATTGAGTGAGACCTCCGTGATGACCTCAATTTTTTCACTGATGTAAAGGCAAGGTCATCCGCCGAGAACGAAATCAGCAGTTGTTGGGAGGAAGAACTTGGGGTAAGCATTGAAGTTCCGGGACAGTCGTTGTGGGGAGCGGAAAAGAGAGCTGACCAAGACCAAGTAAAATGACAGCAAAGTTGTACTGGGAGGCTCACCAAATATGGACACGGTTGGAGTGAAGCCCCCAGGTGGAAATAAAGTGGTGAGAAAAACAAAAAGTGGGGAGTGGTGAGCAGCGGGCAGGAAGCTAAAAGTGGAGCAATATGTCAGTCGTGACAAGATTCAGGGCCCGAGCTTCTGCACAGGGAGCTCCAGGAATGGCAGGGCCATCGAGGTGGATACGGTATCTCCATGAATGCTCAGATCTAGAGTTAGGCCAGAAGAGGAAGACTGGGAGCCGGCCATTTTGGTAAGGTGATGGATAACCAGGAGGCAAGTGGATTGGCCACAATCGGGAGGGATTGAGGGCGGAACACTGTAACGAATATGCCAGGAGAATGAGATCTTAGGAGAGGATGGCAAAATCCTGTCCGGAAGCAACCCTGAGAAGTGCATTGAAATGCTACCTCACCGGTTGGACTCACAGCTCACTGTGCAGGAGATAGGGCAGCCTCTATGCAAACGGGCTATGGGGAAGGAGGTGCGGGGCTGAGGAATACTCCAGGGAAGGCCAGAAGAGAGCAAGCTTTCTACCCAAACAACTTCAGGTGGATAGGAGTTGGTTACCACTGGAATGCGGTTTTCAACAGGATCCACAGGTGAATGGGGCCAGTAGTTAGAGGAGTGAGGAAAAGAAAACATAGAATGGGAGGAGGGTAAAGAAAGAAGAGAATAAAACAGGCTTACTGTTGAGAAGTTGGGGCACCTGGGAGGCTCAGTCGCTCAAGTGTCTGACTTCGGTTCAGGTCATGATCTCGTGGTTCGTGAGTTCAAGTCCTGCATCGGGCTGTGTGCTGACAGCACAGAGCCCACTTCAGATCCTCTGCTCCCCTGTAAGTCTCTCTCCCACTCCATTATAAAAAAAATCTCTGGTATAATCAATTATTGCATTTCTACTTTCTGAGACCTATGAAATCTTAAATTTTGTGTTCAGAACAAACATTCAAATCACATTTATTGAATATGCAGTTGAGGAAAAAACTGATTTTTGAAGAGCTACACTTAGGTTGTTGTTTTACTTCCTAATGGAAGGAGATCCATATCTGGGTTTCCCCCCACACCAGGTTATTTAACTTGGGAAGAGACAATCTTAGAAACTGATTTTGGGGGTGCCCGGGTGGTTCAGTTGATTGAGCAGCTGACTCTTAATTATGGCTCTGGTCATGATCCCAGGGTCACGGGCCTGCTTGGGATTCTCTCTCTCCTCTGCACCGCTCCCCGTCCCCCATCTCAATCTTGCTCTCTCTCTCAAAGAAAAAAAAAAAAGAGCTTGTATATGCCCAGTATCTGAACGCTAGTCTCTTCCTCTGTTTGGAAAAGCCTACATTATGCATCCCTTTTCCCGGGCTTCCTTGTCGCTGTGGCCTGGACACGTGACCCGGGCCTGACCTATCAGCTGTGCACACACCGGACTTGGAATCAGTGACTAGGGAGTCAAAGAAGCTGAGACAGAGGCTTTTTTTTTTTTTCTGGCAGTAGCAGCCAGAAGAATGTGGTGTTAGGAGAGTGTGGCAAGAGTTCTGGTATATGCCAGCTATGAGGGCTGGTCTGCAGCATGACTGAAACGTAGCTCTCCCGACGCCAGTACCACAGTGTGGTTGTGACTGTGTTGCAGCCCCCGGGGCCCTCGTTGCTCCTCGCCTTTTCTGGAGCCTATTCCTCAAGTCCTCCCGGTGAGTTTGTGACCTACTACATGGTTTCTCACTAAATTCCGTTTTTCTTAACTTTGCCAGAGTTGGTTTCTGGTGCTTGCAACTATGAACCCTGACTGAAACTTGTAGACCCCTTATTCTAGTTACCACCAATTGCTGAGTGTTCTGAACATAAACTTCGCCTGTGACCCAGACATTCTCCTTGTAGGTTGAAAGCACACAGAAATGCAAACCCTGACTAGAATCTCCAGAGCAGCCTTATAATAAAAGACAAACACTGGAAACAATGCAAAAGAACGTCAGCAATTGTTCACTGTGTAAAATAAATACATAAATCGTAGCAAATTCTTAGAATACCATACAATGATGACAATGAAGCACTGCTATTTCAACAATATAGATGTATCTCAAACCAAATGCTGAGCAGAAGAAACCAGACAACAAAAAATACATACATGTTAATTCCATTTATGTGAAATGCAAAAACAAGCAAGATGATGTTATGATATTACAAGTGAGAGTAATGTTCTTTTCGTAGAGGGGAGAGTAACTAGGAAAGGGCACCACGGGAGGACCTCTGGGTCTCTTGCCCTGTTCGGTTACTTGACCTGCACGGAGGACTTTGTGGCTGTACTTCCTTTATGGTAATTCAGAGAGTGCTCTTAATCAGTGAACTTTTCAGTTTGTGGTTATCAGTGAAAGTGCATATGGAACAAGCAAAACTGAGGCTGAGAGAGATCGAATAAACTGGCCAACGTCATACAAATGTTCAGTTAACCAGGCTGCCTCATTCCCACTCCTAAGCTCTTTTTTTTTTAACGTGTATTTATTTTGAGAGACAGAGCGACAGAGCGTGAGCAGGGAAAGGGCAGAGAGAGAGGCAGACACAGAATCTGAAGTAGGCTCCAGGCTCTGAGCCATCAGCACAGAGCCCAATGCGGGGCTCGAACTCACAGACCGTAAGATCATGACCTGAGCTGAAGTCGGCGGCTTAACTGACTAAGCCACCCAAGCGCCCCTCCACTCCTAAGCTCTTATAATTGCCCCCAACAATCTTGATACAAAGGCCTTACAAGCATTGTCGACTAAAAATGTGCGGTTCAGAGATTGAGGCACCTTGCCCATGTCACCAAGCTAGTCTGCAGGTGATGGAGGCATAATCTCCGTGAACCCAGTTTCTTTGTGTTTTCATTCATGGCCTAGTTCTGCATGTGGAAAGATAGATCATACTGTCAGCATACAAACGGCATGTATAAAAACTTCATTGCTGATAGGAAATGGTATCCATGACATGCTTACATGAAAGCAAACAGCCAGGGTACAGATTTCTATGTCTGGTATTGCTGCCATTAGTGGAAAAGTTGAAAATCTTTGTGCGTATGTGTATGTGCACACATGTATGTACGTGCACAAGTGTGTGTGTATGCATTTGTGTATTTTCTCTCAAGTATTTCTGCAAATATCCTCAAGAAACTGGTAACACTGATTGCTTCTGAGAAAGTGAACAGGTTGGCTGAGGACAGAGATACCAGAAAGAATTTTACTGTAGATTCTTAAAATCATTTATATTTTGAAACTTGGGAAATGTGTATTTTATTTATTTGTTTAATTAGAGAGAAAGCACAAGCAGGGGACAGTAGCATAGCGGGAAAGAGAGAGAAAGAGAGAGAGAGAGGGGGAGAATCCTAAGTAGGTTGTAAGTTCAGCACAGAGCCGGATGTGGGGCCCAATCCCACAACCCTGGGATCATGAGCTGAAATCACGAGTTGGACACTCAACTGACTGAGCCACCCAGGCCCCCTGTATTGTGTATTTTAAAATACATTTAAAAGTCTTGATTCATCCTGCAACCAAAAGTTTATCTCCCCAGGGTAATGTATGAGCAGCGCTTAGAGGTGAAGAATTCAGGATTTTTCAGGGAGTCAGTCGATGTGTTCGATTTGGGTGAACACCATTTTCCTTGTGTCTCAGGCTCGTAATCTATAGTGACGTAAGATATGTCTTAGCTCCTTCTTGGCACCTGTAGGAGGCCAACGGCATAGTAGGTGAGCATGGAAAGCTATGATGTTTTCTATGATGACCAGCACCTCTCCCATGTAGCATAGCACTAGACCATGACCCTCTTCTCCCCCTGTTTCTCTCCTTTCCTAATTAATTGTATCCACTGATTGTCCATGTCTCACCCCTTCGCATCCCCAGACCTCACAAACACCGGTTATTCCCAATTTGAAAAGTCTCTCCTATTTTGGAGGTGTGCAGCCCTAGGCCTGATATTTTGTTGTGTGACCAAATTTTAAAACATTTAGAGAGTGAGCAACAGGCCTTCCTTTGTTGATCATGAAAAAGAGTAAGTTATATCAAGCACAAGTTATTTTTCTTTGGAAAAATTCTGTAACAAAATTTGACACATCATGAATGAATGGATTGAGTGAAATAAGGAGCCCTGTCCACAAGCATTCGGTTTTTGGTAGGACCCTTGCCTTTATTTTATCCCGACAGTTGGTCCCCAGTGCTGAGAGCCAGAGTTAATCTCTCGATCGCCTATTTTATTATGGAACTTGAGGAATGGCTTATACTTTTGAAAGCTCGATATGGATTGTTTTGAGTTTTTAAGACCTCAGTTGATACAACAAGACATACAGAGGCAAACAACACCATCTACAAATTAATCATCCTTAACCAAGCATGTGGGCGTTAACTAGTTGTCACATAACTCTGTGTCCTGATTGTATTAGGCCTCCAGTGTATCCAGAGAATTCCCCCACCTTATACATCTGTTCATACCTCTTTCTACATTCACCAATCCTTCAAGTCGTCACATAGCTTTAGATGCATACAGCATACACACATAAAAATACATTCGGAGAGAAATCAGTATAGTCATCAGTAAAATGTACATGAAGATATTTTTTACATGATGTTGAACGGGAACTCAACCGTTTCGAGGACATCAGAGCAATTGGCAAGCCTATTTTAACAGATGAAGCTTTTTGTGGGAAAACATATGTCAAGATAGAACAGTCAAACCGGCCGAATTTTAAAAACTTAGACTACTTTAGCATTTTCAGTATCGCTTTGGCATTTTTAAGGGTGGCTTAGTGATAGTGCCGTTAATTTCAATTATTTGTTAATATTGGCTCCGCATCAGAACTGAACTTTTTTCGTTAAGTGGTTTCAAAGGTGTGTTGATTCATTTTAAAATTTTTATTGAGGTGTGCGACATATATGGTAATGCACACAAATCTTAAATCTTCAGCCCTATGACCTTTAGTGCTTGGGTGTGTGTAGACACACACACACACACACACACACACACACACACACACACACACAGTGGGGTAACGACCACTCACATCAAGGGCAGCGAAGATAGTCTGTACAATACCCAGAATGACCCTGAGATAAACTGTGGACTGTGAGTGACTATGTTGTGTAAGTATAGATTCTTCTTTGGTTAAAAAAAAAAAAAGAAACCACTGATGATAGGGGAGCCCGTGTGTGTGTGGGAGCACCGGGTATATAGGAAATCTCTGTGACTTCCTCTCATTTTTGTTGTAAAACTAAAACTGCTCTTAAAAAGGAGTCCTAAAAAATTAGCCAAACTTTTCCAGAACTTTCTGCCTCTTGGATTTGACTTTTAGAGCCCGAGATCAAGACATAAAACCTTAATTTGGTAACTAACCATTATTCACATTAGAACAACTAACAGAAACACTGCTACAGGACTGTTCATTGTGCATGCCTGTCTGACTAGATGTACGGAAGATGGAAATACACACATTTACAAAGTCAGCTTTCCAGAAATGAATCTTAGTTACACTGTGAAGTAACAATAATAATGGTAGTAACAATGCGAAATACACTTTTAATTGCTCACAGCTCATTTATGTACAGTATTTTCACCAACAGTAGCAACCACCTTGAGAAGGGTGAAGGGTTGTTATTCACAGTGTGAAACTGAATAAAGTAAGGGACAGAAAGCCTAAGTGACTTCGACGAAGACCTGTTTCTTCATTTCGAAAGTGCTGATACATATCAATAATGAGATACTGATCTTCCAACGTACCATTCTCTTTTGCCACCTCAACTTATTTCTCTTTTGAAACAATAGCAAATATCCTCTCTTGGGCTCACCCCCTAGAATTCACAGAACCAAATCAATGGACAATTGATCCAACTATTTTCTTGAATTAAATCCAACCATCCCAAAGTAAGCACAAGATTGAATATTCTCCAGTGGCTTGTGACATCGACTGAGTGACATGAGTGAATTACAGCTGCATGTCCCCTCTAGGGCTATCTATTATCCAATATGTCTTATTTAATTTTCAGGTTTCAGGCAGGCAAATTGACCATGTATACTTGCTTGTGTCAGTAGCTAATTTTAGATCACTATTCTAATTGGAAATGGCATGCCCCTTTAGCTTGTCATGTGAAAATTCCCATTTTCTGATTAATGTGATTCATTTATATTAGATTTGACTTGACAGAATGGCAGTGTGTAATATAGGAGGCAAGTATGACAGGATTTCTCTCTCTCTCACTCAGTCACACTCTTTATAAATGATCTAGTCAAGGCATCAGGCTGCAGTGTCTTCCGTTGAATGAGATAAATTTTGAACTCACACCTATTCTAATGTGACTTTCGTGGTGTTTGCTTACAAGTCAGGCAACCCTTATGAGAGGGGGGCAATTTTATCCGGAGTCCTGTATTTACATTCATTTATGGCAAATGGACAACCCGCTGTGATAGATAGCTTGCTCTTTCACTACCGTCGTTGTGTGTCTGTGTGTGTGTCTAAAATGCAGATTGGATAGAGCTGGACATTCATGTTTCCAATGCAATTTAAAGACAGTGGTAGGAACTGTGAATTATATAAGTAATATCTGATGTTGCCATTAGTCTGGAAGAAGTAAGAACTGGAAAATAGATTTGTAACTAAAAATAAAAGGAAATGTTTCGAAGACTAAGGGAAAAACATATCAGGTTAGGAATTCCTGTTTTAAAAAAAAAAAGACTTTAAACAATTTAAGAGTTTTATATACTCTATGCCCTTCCTTTTATTATGTTGAAGTATGTTCCCTCTAAACCTAGTTTGTTGAGCTTTTTTTTTTTTTATCATGAAAGGATATTCTACTTTGTCAAATGCTTTTTCTTCATCTGTTGAAACTATCCTATGCCCTTATCCTTTCTCTTATTGACGTGATGTATCACATTGATTGATTTGCAAATATTAATCACTCTTGCAACCCAGGAATAAATCCCACTTGATCTTAGAGAATGATTTTTTTAATGTATTCTTGAATTAGGTTTGTTAGTATTTTCATGAGGATTTTTGCATCCATGTTCATCAGAGATATTGGCCTGTAGTTCTCTTTTTTTGGTAGTGTCTTTGTATGGTTTTGGTATCAGGGTAATGGTGGCTGGCCTCATAGAATGAAATGGGAAGTTTTTCTTCCTCTTCTATTTTTTGGAATAGTTTGAGAATAGATATTAACTCTTCTTTAAATGTTTGGTAGAATTCACCTGTGAAGCCATCTGGTCCTAGACTTTGGTTTGTTGGGAGTTTTTGATTACTAATTATTTTCTTTGCTGGTTATTGGTCTCTTCACATTTTCTATTGCTTCCTGTTTCCGTTCTGGGAGTTTATATGTTTCTGGGAATTTATCTATTTCTGGTAGGTGGTCCAATTTGTTGGCATGTAGTTTTTCATAATATTCTCTTATGATTGTTTGTGTTTCTGTTTCTGTGGTGTTGGTTTTATTTCTCCTCTCTCATTTGTGTTCTCATTCTTTGGGTTCTGATCTTTATTATTTTCTTACTTCTGCTGATTTTAGGCTTTGTTTATTCTTTTTAGCAATGTTGGGTTGTTTATTTGAGATTTTTTTCTCGCTTATTGAAGTAGACCTGTATTGCTGTAAACTTCCCTCTTAGAACTGCTTTTGCTGCATCTCAGAAGTTTTGGACAGTTGTGTTTTCATTTTCATTTGTTTCCATGTACTCTTTTTATTTCTTCTTTTATTTCCAGGCTGACCCATTCATTGTGTAGTAGCATGCTGTTTAACCTCCATGTGTTTGTGGTGTTTCCAGAATTTTTCTTGTGGTTGACTTCCAGTTTCATAGTGCTGTGGTCAGAAAATAGGCTTGGTATAATTTGAATCTTCAGGAATTTGTTGAGGCTTATTTTGTGGGTTAACATGTGATCTGTTCTGGGGAATGTTTTGTGTGCACTTGAAAGAATGTGTATTCTGCCCTTTTAAATGGAATGCTCTGAATACATATGTTAAGTCCATCTGGTCCAGTGTATCATTCAAAGCCATTGTTTCCTTGTTGATTTCCTGCCTAGATGATCTGTCCATTGATGTAAGTGGGTGTTAAAGTCCCCTACTATTATTGTATTATTATTGATTAGTTCTTTTATATTCATTATCAGTTTTATGTATTTGAGTGCTCCAAGTTGGATGCATAAATACTTAGGATTTTTATATCTTGTTGTTGGATTGTCCCCTTTAGTATGATATAGTGTCCTTCTTTGTCTCTTGTTACAGTTTTTGTTTTAAAGTCTTTTTTGTCTGATATTAAGTATTGGCACTCCAGCTTTCTTTTGACATTCATTTGCATGATAGATATTTCTCCATCCCCTCACTTTGAGTCTGCAGGTGTCTTTAGGTCTAAAGTGAATCTCTTGGAGGTTTTGTGTGTGTGTGTGTGTGTGTTTCGTTCTTTATTTAATTTTATCTTGATTTTTATATTGAGTGGGAAAGACAGAGTGTAAGCAGAGGAGGGGTAGAGAGAGAGGGAGACATAGAATCTGAAGCAGGTTTCAGGCTCTGAACTATCAGTACAGAGCCTGATATGGGACTCAAACCCATGAACCATGGGATCATGACCTGAGCCGAAGTCAGACACTTCACTGACTCAGCCACTCAGGCGCCCCTAAAATGAGTTTCTCGTAGACAGCATATAGATGGGTCCTGTTTTGTTTATCCATTCTTTGACCCCATGTCATTTGATTGTAGCACTTAGGCCATTTATGTTCAAAGTAGTATTCGATAGATGTGTATTTATTACCATTTTATTACTTGTTGTTCTTGACGTTTTTCTCTGATCCTTTCTTATATTTCTGTATTTGATGGTTTGTTGGATTTCTTTAGTGATCTACTTGGATTTCTTTCTCTTCACCTTCTGCATATTTATTAGTGTTTTCTCAAATACAATTACCATTAGGTTTGTATATAACTTCTGCATGTAACTGTCTATATTAAATTGATGGTTGTTTAAGTTTGAACCCATTCTTTGCTCCTCTCCTCCCTACATTTTCGGTGTTTGTTATTATATTTTATATCCTTTTGTTTTGTGAGTTTCTTCACAGATATTTTTACAGAAATACTCATTTTTACTGCTTTTGTGTTTCCATCCTTTGTACTATCACTTTTGGTCTCTCCACTCAGAGAGTCCCCTTTAATATTTCTTGCTGGTTTAGTAATCACAAACTCCTTTAATTTTTGTTTGCCTCAGAAACTCTTTATCCCTCCTTCTATTCTGAATAATAGCCTTCCTGGATAGAGTATTCTTGGCTGCAGATTTTAACCATTCAGCACTTTGAATATATCATGCCACTCCCTCCTGGCTTGCCAAGTTTCTGTTGAAAAGTCTCTTGCTAGCCTTATGGATATTCTCTTGTAAATTAATTACTTCTTTTGTCCTGCTCCTTTTAAGATTTTTTCCTTTATCACTATATTTCACAATTTTAATTATAATGTGTCTTGGTGTGAGCCTGCTTTTGTTGATTTGATGGGAGTTCTCTGTGCCCCCTGCATCTGGATGTCCATTCACTTCCCCAGATGAGGGAAGTTTTTAGCTATTATTTCTTCAAATAAGTTTTCTGCCCTCTTTTGTCTTCTTTTGGGACTCCTATACTATGAATGTTACTACGTTTAATAGAGTCACTGAGTTCCCTACACCTATTCTTGTTTTGGATCATTCTTTGTTCTCTCTTTTGTTCAGCTTTTTTGCTTTCCATTACTCTGCCTTCTAGGTCACTAATTCATTCCTCTGCTTCTTCCATCCAGCTGTTCATTCCATCAGGTCTGTTTCTCATTTCATTTATCGTGCCCTTTATCTCTGCTATGTTGTTTCTTACTTCTGTGTTAAGGGTCTCACTCATGTCTTTCCCTCTTTTCTCAAGTCCAGTGAATATCCATATGATGATTGTTTTAAATTCTTTATCAGGCATGTTACTTGTATCTGTTTTGCTTAGATTTCTGGCCGTGGTTTTGTCCTGTTCTTTCGTTTGGTATACATTGCTCTGTCTCCTCATTTTTTCTACCTCTTGAGAGGTGTCTGTTTCTCTGTGTTAAGAAAATCACCTGTTTCTTCTGGTCTTGAAAGTGGTGACTTTATGAAGAGGCCCTGGAGTGCCCTACAGTACAATGTCTCTGTTCACCACAGCCTGGCACTTCAAGAGGGTATCCCATGTGTGTTGCTTACACTCTGCTGTTGTGTCTGAGTCACTTTTCGTTTCAGTGCATTTGTATGTACTGACTCTCTGCCTGTTGTGGGTTGTGTTTGCTCTCAGGGGTGTTAGTGGGAACCAAGCAGGCCAGCTCTGAGGCAACATGCCCACTGGGGAACTTGGGAGCAGACACTGGCGTTAGCAAAATTTGCACTGGGTCACTAGTCCTGTGCCAGATCCCCTGAAGCACTGAGACAATTGGGGCTGTGCCTGGGTTCAAGCTGGAGACATGTGGCTAGGCATGGCACTGGTGATGGCTGGGTGCGCTTGAGCCTGACACGAGATGGTGCCCGGGCATGCACAGCTGGACACAGCTCACTATGGCAGCTGTGCACCTGGCGGCTGGGCAGGGCACAGCAGTGAGGGCTCTGTGCGAGTCATGGCTGGGTGGGGCATGCATGGGGCTTTAACAAAATTGCCCTGAGCCCAGGTCACAGGCTAGCAGTCTTGAAGTGGTGGGCCCTTAAGGAGAACTCGGGGGTATGGCACACTGCCGGCAGGTTAGGTCGCAAGTGTCTGTGCGGTGCCACGTGCTGCAGGTGGATCTGTGTTTATGCCGAGTGGTGGGGGAGGAAAATGGCACCTCCCAGCTTCCCCTTGTTTCAAAGAAGCCTCCCAACATACCCTGAAATCAATATGAACAGATGTGTCCCCCGTTTGCCCCTAGTGTTTTGTAAGCTGTCATTTTTATGTTGTTTCTCCACAGGCTGCTGTCTCTTTAAGGGTGACAACCCAGCTATCACTCACCTTCCAGACTCACCCAGTGCTGAGTCAGCTGACTTTTAAAGCTCCAGGTTCCAAACCCTACCGGAATTCAGCCTCTCTGGTTTTTAAAACCAAACCTTGTGGCGATTAGTCTTCCTCATGTGAACTCCCTGGTGTGAGGGCCCATTTCTCTGCCCTCTCTGCCCTCTCTGTGCTCACAGCTCCCTCCCTCCTGACCTCCCTCTGCCTTTCTGACCTTTCTGACCTTGCAGGTACAGCTTCTTCTCTATATTTAGTCGTGGATTTTGTCCTGCTGGTCTTCACATTGCTCTCTGGTTTATCGACTTGGGTGTGGGTGAGAGTTAGCTGTAAACTGGGATGGGGTGACTCAGGGTCCTCCTGCTCTGCCATCTTCCCCAGCTCCTTACTTACAATCAAGGTCATTATCACAGCCATCCCGCCACGTACTTAGCCTTGTTTGTGTGTGATGAGAACACTTGAGATCGACTCTTAGCATATTTCGAGTATACAATACAGTATTATTAACTGTGGTCGCCACGCTGTACATGGCATTTTCAGAACGTACACATCTCATAACTAAAAGTTCGTACCCACTGAGCAACATCTCCCCGTTTTCTCCACTCTGCCTCCAGCCCCCGGCAACCACCGTTCTACCCTCTGCTTCTGTGAGTTTGATTTTTTTACATTCCTCATATGAGTGAGATCATACAGTATTTGTCCTATATCACTGAACATTATGTCCTCCAGGTTTCTCCATGTTGTCACAAATGGCGGGATTTCCTTCCTTTTCTTGGCTACATATTTCTAGTGTATGTGTGTGTGTGTGTATACACCACATTTTCTTTATCCGTTCACTTAGGTTGTTTTCATATCTTACCTATTGTGAATAATGCTGGAATGAGCATGGGAGTGCAGATACCTCTTTGAGACTGATTTATTTCCCTTGGTCATATACACAGCAGTGGAATTGCTGGATCATACGGTATTTCCATTTCTAGTATTTGAGGAACCTCTGTACTGTTTGCCATAGCTGCTGGGCCAGTTATATCCCCACCAACAGTGCACAGGGGCTCCCTTTGCTCTGCACCCTCACCAGTACTTGTTACTTCTTGTCTTTTTGGTGATAGTCACCTTAACATGAGTGACATCCTATCTCATTATGATTTTGATTTGCATTTCCCTGACGGCGAGTGATGTTAAAAACCTTTTCATATATTTTTTGACCATTTGTATGTCTACTTTGGGAAAATGTCTGTTCTGAGATGCTTTGTCTAAGGATTGTTGGTGGGTCACTGGCGACAGTTGCCAAAGAAAATTTCTTAAAAGACATTTCTCTTCCCCCTTGAGGTTATTCCTGCCCCATTCACCTATGGAATCTGCTTTGGCAGGAAATTAGAATAAATATTTATAAACTTAGAATAAGGAAAATGAGGAATTGCTCATGTGTATGGCTAATCTTGATGAAGTAGACCCAGTACTATTAAACATACTGATACTTGCTTTGCAGCAAACACAAAACTCTGAACCGCAAACACAGAGCAGTCCCCGAGCTAGTAAGTGGTAGAGCAAGGCCTTGAACATAAGTCTTACAATTCCAAGTCTGTTTTTCTAATATTCAGAATCCCAAAATGTACTATAATTATCCATTGCACTTATTTACTAGCGACCTAAATTGCAAGTGCTAAATGAGAATTATAACATAAATACTCTGTAATGTAGCTAGTGGTTTTTATACATCTAAACAGATTTCATTACTCAATGTAAAATTGAGTATCGCCTTAAGCGTTCTTCACAATTGTGTGTTTCCAACAAGGCAGATGATCGCTGCATTCTGTAATTTCATTGGGTAGGAATTGATGTACTGTTTGACCACTGATGATCAGTGAAATTTTTTCAGATGTTTGTTCGACAAAACAAAGGAAAATTATTCATGGTGAATACTAATATATATATATTATACCACACCATTCATTGTTTCCTGTCTGAGTGAGAATTCTACCTTTCACATTTGCTGCTAGACTTTGCGACCATCAATACTATTATACACTGTGTGGTGCGGGCGTATGTGTTGACATGAACTAACTGCTGACAGCTTATGCTGAGATTGGAAAATACTGTGTTCCCTGTATACTGTGCAAGCAAGTGCCTGTTGTCCTATCTTGTATATACAAGTGCAATAAAATACATTTATTTAATTTGAATTATTATTGACAATTTAAGAGTAAAATAATATCATCACTTTATAACACCAGAGATGGTACCTGTCCATCTACTTTTAAATATAGTCTTTTTTACTGGAGTGTAATTAATATACAATATTACATTAGTTTCAGGTGTACAGTCTTGGCACAAGGTAGGTGTCAAATGCTATTAGAACATCTATAATGAGGAAATCCAAAATGACGGCAAATATTCTAGAACTTAAGGTTCCACCCTTCCTCGCCATTCCTTTGCTGTGACCATTTTCCACAATTTACTGTATCAGTCTGAGACTCCTATAGTATTTTCTTGGCTAGCTTTCATGAGTCTGGTTTTGAACCATCCAGTTTGCCTTGTCTATCATTAATAGGAGTGGTTTTTCTTAGGGGCTACTGTAATTCTGTTACTTTCTTGCTCAAAATGTGTCTTATCCCATAGAGTCTTAGTGCTTCTACTCTAACACCAGTTTTCCATAGCCATCATAATCGTGCTAACAAGCTCACACATTTGTATTTAATTCTTAGCAAACGTGTAATTTTACACATGGGGATACTGAGGCTCAGAGTAGGCAATAACTTGAAAATAGTCACAACCAACCTGTATTTGGCAGAGTCTGGGTGTGATTTCAGCTGAGTCCTATGGCCTGAATTTACCTTTCTAACATTATTCCTCCTTACTTTTCTACACATTTGATCAGTACTATTCATTCCAGTGTCCACATGATCTCCACAAACATAGCATGCTTGTACTTGTGTCCATCCTGGCCCCTTATTGGCATGTCCTTTCTCTTTCCTTTAGAGACTCAAATTCCACCCATCTTCCAGGGCAACGCAAGCTCCAGCTCCTCTGTCTTCATTGATTTCCCTCTGCTTTCACTTTCTATAGCAAATTATAAAATTCTGAATATTAGCATACTGTCCTCATTATCTTGTGGACATTAATCATCCCTACCAAAACATATTGTGCACTGCCCAAGCGCACGTACCATGTTTTATATGCCTTTGGTATTTCTTGGCACAGTCATAAGCCCATTGTACATGACAATAAATGCTGGCTTCTTTAACTGCTCTTTTGCTTTAAATGAGCCTTTCTGTTTTTAGTCTTTTCTCAATGAGAATAAAAAGGATTTGTTCAAAGACTGTAATTGAACTTTAGCCATCAGTCATTCTGCATTTTAGTTTTCTAATATAATAACTTAAATTCTTATTGGGTTAATTTTTTTCCATTCAACATAAAATAGTAAATGTAAAACATGGGAAATAACAAATTACCTGAGGGGGCATTCTGAATGCCATTTGGAGTTTCCAGGCTGACCCAAATAAATAATTTGAAAATGCTGGTATGTCCTGCATTTTTTTTGCTTGCAAAATGGTCTCCAAAAGTGAAATTCTTAATCATTTATTAAATAAAAACAGATTATTTAGATCTATAAAAATGTAGTAGGCAAAGTAAGATTAACCCCTTTAGTTCCTAACATCCCATCATACTGCCTAAATGACATATGGATGGGGAAACAACTCTAAGAATGGCACTGGCTAGCTCATGCACCCCAACTCGCTGCCTTTTTCTTTACGTAGAGCTCATTTTTCAACCAAGTCCTTCCCCTCTACCTTGCACCCCTCCCTCCCTCCCTTTTTCTTGCCTGACCAAGTGTCAAAACATTCATAGGAGTAATTTAGTCTAAAGAATTTCATTTGAATTTTGGTAAAGTGATATTAAGAAGTTATTTTTCTTTGAATAAATCTTTCGCTGAATTGGTGTAGGTCTCAAAGGTATAAAAGAAGAAAGTTATATACCTATACATATGTGTATATGTATTTGTATATATATGTATATGTGTATATATATACACACACATGTGTATGTGTATATATATATACACACACACACACATGTGTATGTGTATATATAAAGGGAATATCTCCATACTAGCTTGAGAAAGAAATACCTAAGTTATATATATGTATATCAAAAGTATAAAAGAAGAAAGTGTTCTATATGTGCGTATATGTGTGTGTATGTGTGTGTGTATAGAGTTGGAGGGGGGACGCAGAATGTCCCCGTACTAGCTTGGTAGCACATTTCGGTAAAAATTCCTACTGATGATTCCTTAGATGTAAAGTTTGTATCCTTTTTGTATCTTTTTTATTCCCACATCACCCTTTTCTCAACTTTCTTGTGCATTAATGATCCTGATATAGGCATTTTCCAAGATGGATGGAAGACTAGCTAAAAGGTTTCATAGCCCAAGGCAAGGGAGAGGTCCATTAACTTCACATGGTCAATAATTTCCCTGGGTAATGCCCTTTTCTGAGATTTTATTGCTAATAAAACCCATGTTTTAATGTTCAGAAAAATTAAACATCATTGTAAGTTGCTCATTCTTAAAACGACACCTGTCCTTGCTGTTTTGCTGTGTCTTCATTCCTCACATATGTTGGTATACTCTTTTTATATATTTCTTTAAAAGTTAAATTTTATTTTCTTTTTATATACTGAGTCCCACACTTAGAAACTAAGAGTCATTTTCAAGGGACACATTTATATAATTTCCTTAACTAAAGGAATCAAGTTTGGTATTCCGAAATGGAGTGTCTGTAACTAATAGCTTTAGTCGAACTATATATTTATATCTGATGCATTTACTAGGATTATTAGGTTGCCAAATCCAGCTGAAAAATAGGAAAAAGGGAGAAAAAAGACACTCACTATCAATTGGGAAAGAATAACAAAACTTTGTTTTTTCCGTGGTGTTTAATGAATTGACTGAGCTGAGCTGAATATAAGGCCATCTTTTCTGTAGACCTTACTTTTTCATCTGAAGAAACCTTGTGTGGACTATTACTGGCCTTTTGGTTTAATTTATCACCCTATCTGAAATCATTAATTCTTTGTATGGCTTTTAATTTTTAAATCCCTCTAGATCACAGAACTTCAAAGGGTCCTTTGTATTTTCTGATATATGTCCAAATGGACTTTTATTTAAGACAGAGATCAAGGTATTAAAAGGTCCAAAAAAAGCGAGAGAGTTTACTTAAATATTTTTCACTCCCTTGGGGAATTACCAGTAATCTACAGCTTGGGTACATAAAATCTCATCCACGTTATATCCAGATACAGAGTACAGGGCTTTCTCTCCCAGTTTTCTTACTTTCAATGATGGAATTAAAAAGTAGAGAGGAATGAACTGGGAATCGAAAAACTTTATTTTGAGCTCTCCCTTACTGGCCAAGTGACCTCTCGAAAATTGCTTAACCTGCTAGTACATTAGCTTTATATCATCTCTTCGAAACAATATTTGGTAGCAATGATACTTGCCCTGCCTAGGTTACAGGGCTGTAGTAAGAAGCAGTGAAGGCAATGCGGGTGAAAGTACTTTCTAAAATCTAAAAGCCCAAACAAATACCATATACCAGAGGGGAATGTAGCTGCATTTCAGCCTTGCTACTTTCCTTGGCATGAAATGTCTCTCTATAAATTACTTTGTCTGCCATTGGCAACTTGTGAAAGAAAAAAAAGAATCAAGGTCAAGAAAAAATGCTCCTGAGTTATTCTTCCGCATGTTAATAAGTGAAAACGGTACCCATTATGGCCCTTATAAGTTGTAAAACCTGGGGGAGCCATGTTGGCTAATTATGTTAATGGTTAGATGCTGGAGGATGTTGAAGATTAACTCCTATATCGAATTTGTCTAATCACCCATTTCTTACCTGCCAATCTGTTCCAACTACTAATCAGTCAGGCAGAAAGCACAGAACTCCAGCCATTAGAAAACAAATGGCCACACATATGTAACTGAATGTGTCTGAATCCTTCACTGGCGATGAAAACATTTTGCCTGTAATGGAATCACATTGCGAATATTTACTTGATCTTTTTATATAGAACGGATTTCCCTTTCTGTATGGAGGTGTAGAATATATGCATATATAAAAATGGCTGTTCAATCAGATCATATAGTTCCAATAATATTATCCCTCTAATCTGGTCTAGAAAAACCAGTCCATTTTCAGACAAGAAAGAAGACTAAAAAAAGCTACTGATGTGAGGCTGCTTAAAATGGACTGTGGAAAAATAATTTAAAAAATTAAAACTTTGGCAGGAAATCTTCACATCTAGGAATTCATTAGGTGGGAAAATCCATATTCGTTAATAAATTAAAAAGAATCTCTAATGCGTCCAGTGCTTTTAACTAAGGTAGTATTGTCATTTGGGGAAGAAAAACTCTTTGGAGGGGACTGTCCCTCAGAGGGCGAGACCTTTACCCATTGGCTTCTGGTCCTGTAATGACCTACTCACAGTCATTGTGACAAATGGCCTTTAGCAATAGATATATTATGCTAAGTGAAATATATCAGTTGGAGAAAGATGGATATTGTACGTTTTTCACTCATATGTAGAAATTGAGAAACTTAACAGAAGACCATGGGGGAAGGGCAGGGGGAAAAATAGTTTCAAACAGAGAGGAAGCAAACCATAAGAAGCTTAAATACAGAGAACAAACTGATGGTTGATTGTGGGTGGAGGCGGAAGGGAGGGGGAAATGGGTGATGGGCGTTGAGGAAGGCACTTGTTGAGATGAGCACTGAGTGTTGTATGTAAGTGATGAATCACGGGACCCTACTCCCCAAGCCAAGAGCATACTGTATATGCTGTATGTTAGCTAACTTGACAATAAGTCATATTAAAAAAAAAAAAAAAAGAGAAATATCCCACTATTGAGAACCGCTGGAGGGAAAACTCTACATGTTAAGGTTTGACAGAAAGAAACATAGACTTGTGTCAGAGTAGAGCCTAGAAACATAGAGAAAGAGGAACAAAACATAACAGACAAATGAAATTTTGAAGATGATTTTAATTAACAGGGGTGAAGACAGCACTTTTAATAGTGCTTTGTTATTTATGGATGAGTAGCTTCTGTTGAAACCAACCATTGCGTAATTCTTCTTAATCACTTTGTTATTTTCATTTATTCATGATAAAATGCAGTTTCTTCTACCAAGCAGTCATTAATTTTGCTTATAAATTGACAGTTTCCATCATTGGCTTTAATTTTCTCAGTAAATAAAATTCGTTCACATTCCCCCAAGAACCCCAGCTCTCCTGCCTCAGCTCCTACCACACATCACCCCGTCCTCACCTGGCTTCGACTCCAGTTCGTTTTCTGTTGTATTCTTCTCCGGATATTTATAGGCTGGCTAATAATTCTCCTGCCCTTTCCTTAAAACGCACAGTCACGAACTAATAGCTAGCACTATTATTAAAACAAATGCCATCAATATTTTGATTTAAGATCTGTCTCATGTCCCTTAGGTTCCATGTGACTTGGTCCCTAGCCAGTCTGAGACTATTTCCTCCTCTTTCACTTGCCCTTTTCTTCACTGGCTGTCTTGTAATTCTAGAAACCGAGGCTGCTCTCGGTTGAGGGGCCCTGCCCTGGCAGATCCGTCGACCAGGAAGTGTTCCTCCTGGTCTCCACATGGAGATCTTCTTTCAGATCTTGACTCTTCTCCTCAGAGAGGTCTCCCAAGACCAACATATCTAAACGTGTTCTTCCCACAATCCCCTGCCACCACTGTCACTCTGTGTACCCTTTAGCTGGCTTTTACTTCTTGTCACTGAGCTTCCTGCCACCTGCCATTTGTTCCGTAGTAATTATTCAATAAATTCTTTATCAGTCACCTATTGAAATGGTAAAGGGCAGGCTATCTGGCTTGAGTCCCAGTGCTCTGCCTTCCTAACTGGCGACCTTTGACAGTTGTTCAACCTTTCAGCCCCTCAGGCCTCTGACCATCTACTTTAGAGTGCTTTTGTCCCATCTTCTTCCTCGGCGTTTAAAGATCTGAGTTAGGAAGGACTTGAGAGAATATTTACCCCAGCTTCCCATCAAAGGCAATATTTGTTTCTCTGTTCCTCCTCTATCTTCTCTTCCCTCTTACTTTTAGCTGTTTATTACTTACAATCTCAGAATGGTGAGACTGCTTAGGGTTTTTAGCTCTCTTGCGTATGTCTTTTTTCTGAGACTCATACATGGAAAACTTCGGCGACCTTAATTAGGCCTCACATCTGCTTTTCAGTAAACATAGCTCTTCAGCCAAGCTGGTTTTCTCTGTCATATGCTACAAAAACTGATAATTGTCATTTGATGATTGGACTAATTTCAGTCCAACAAACAGCCACACCGAACAGCTCTTATGTCCTCATAGGTGGTAGGTACTGAGAATAAAAGGAGAGATTGCAGAAAGAAGTTTAAATGACAACCTGTGTCCTTCAAAAATTTGCAATACAATTATGAACATAAAAATGAATGCTCATCAAGAGAGCAACCTTATGTAAATTTTTTAAACTTCTAAGGGTATTCATTTTTTGTTCCCAGCAGAAAATTTTTGCTGCTACCTATTTTTAAGTGAATTTTTTGGTGAAGTTAAAAAAATTAAAACCTAGTTTTTCTCAAGCACTTAAGTTCAATTACAAATCTTAAACTACATCCGGATCTAAAATTATAAATCATCATTTATACTTTTACTCTTTTATTGGTTTTTATTAGCTCACATTTAACAGATTAAATTTCGCTAAACAATTAACCTCAAATGTACTTAAATTCCCTTAAGAATTTCAACTTACATCTACCAAATAAATATAATTCTTAAAACTCTTTGCAACGCTCCTAGTACAACACAATCTTCTTCACTTAAGTGACACCTATGAAGCTAATAGAGCAGAATCATTAATACAGGAAATCAGAACCACTTGCCCACTTAAATACTGTTAAACACTTTAAGATTCTCTTAGACCTTTCAGGTCAAATTCACAAGTCCAGTGTTGATTAACTATTTGAAATCAAATCATTTCACATGTCAGATTCTCCAGTACGTCAGTTTCTTTTAAATGCGTTAAGCATCTTAAAACATATAGAGATCATAACTGAACTGGGCAAAGGTGATCCTAAACCTGACACAAAGTAATATTATCATGGTTTTGATTTTAATTCTTGTTTGTGCTTTTCTAGTTACAGAGATACAAGTACAGGATCTAAGACCTGGGACGATAGTTTCAGTTTGTGGTCAGAAAAATCCATGCCAGAACATAGGATCCCCCTCTTACAGTTTTATACTGGGTTGCTTTTCCACGCCTGTCAATAAAGCTAGTCTCCTTACCATCCGATTGGATGCCATTTTATTTGAATACCTTTTCCTGGCTGGTTCTCATCAGCTCCCTCCGCTCTTCTCATAATTTTATTTAGATTGCATAACATGAGTTACAGTATAATATCTAGTAGTTTCACCGTGCCCTAGACACTGCGTTCACAAAAGTAAGCTATTTGCATGTTACCTGGGGAATTTCTATGAGCAAATATATTCTGGAATTAAAAGATGAGATTCTGTTTTCACTCATGTTCATGTTTCATTGCAGAAATACATGGTCCTTTATTAGCAGATCTCGAAGCTAACAGCATAGCAAAAAACTCAGTATTTTGAGTTTGGTTGAGCCCCTTTTTAGAGAGAATGAGAAAAATCGAAGAGTGAAAAAGGATCTAAAACCATTTGGTGTTTGGGGGGATTTCCCATTAGAACTTGCCAAGTGTTTTTTTAAAAAAGTATTCTATACTATAGTCCAGCTCATGGAAATCTGAGCCGATGGCCAACGTGAATGGCTGGAAACCCATATTCAACTCCAACTTCATTTCTAGCCCCTCCTTTTCTTCTAAACTGCCTCAGTTGAGTGTGTTAATGGCAGTGAAACTAAAGCCAAAGCTGAAGAATAGAACCAGAGGACAAGAAAAGCAGTTGAATTAACTTTAAAGTACTCTTCATATTATCCTTTAAAATCTTCTACAAAAAAAAAAAAAAAAGTCTTCAAAGTGGAATGTTATTTAAAGGGAATTTTCAAGTGCGAGTGTTTGCAAAGCTGGCTGAGGAAACTATAGGCAATGAAGTAGCCGAAGGAAGAATGTCAGAACGAGCCTGAGGCTTCCGTGTGAAGGCCTTGCTTCCTAATTGTTATTATGCTTACAAGGACACTCTGTAAAAAGAAAAATGAACGCCTTGTTCAACACCTGCTGTAAAAAGATACCGGGACTCTGTGGCTTGCTTAAATCATTTTTTTTCCAGAAACAAATTGCCGAACAAGCCCTAGGCCATTTAATTTCCAAATACCAGTAATTAAAATGAGTAACATCGTCAGAATTTGGCAGGGCCACAGCTTTCCTTTCCCTTTTCATTTTCACATAAATTTCAGTGAAGGTCAGATTTGTTGAAGGGAGGAGAGGGGGGCGAAACCTGCCGGCCGTATGCTCATGGGAGGTTAAAATATGACTTGTTCACAGTGTCCCTCATAGTTCAGGACTTAATGGTCCTTGACGGGGATAACCTAGAAGTTAATTTTACTCTGTGTCCCAAAAGCAGTCATTGTCAATGTAATCTTTCTTGTGGGCTGAAGGGTATCGTCAACAAATGATCTGACTTTGAATAGCAATTGACCAGCAATGTCTCAGATCCAAAAACTCGTGGATGTGGCTCTTTATTGATCTGTTTCCTACTCATAGTGGTAAAAATATTTATTCAGTGGCTTTTTCTTTTTTTGCTTTATCTCCTAAACATTTCTACGTATTTCTCCCTAAAATTAGTTCTTAATAGATTTTGCATTACTTTTTTCTGACGTTCATAATATATCCCACTCAGAAACTGTAAAATGCTTCACAGTACACTCTATAGACTTGTGTCAAGGAGAAAAACCAAACCTTTTGAAGACATGGCTCCTCTCCGTTTGGGTAAGATGGGGTGCCGCAGTGTGGAGAACGAGCACCCTGGTCTCAGTCTCTGTTTCTCCCCGAGCTCTGGTACTTCCTAGATGGGCAAAGTGGGTTCCTTGTTTCACCTCTCTTGGCCTCAACTTCCTAATCTTCAAAAGAGAAAGATTAAAACTTGGTGTAAATCCAATGACATGAAGAATGCAAGGCAGATTCAGTTTCTAAAGAATAACCTGAGTCTGATTTTCACCAAGGACTCATCCATGGATAAACAAATAGGGTTTTTCCTTTTCCAGTCTACCCCCACCCTAAAGAGAGCCGTTAAGTCTCATCTCCTTGAGGTTTGGGTTCACGTTACCCAGCTGAGAGTGACAGGTATTGACTTTCCAAATGCTAGTACCTGGGTTGTTCGCCACAGTGACCCTGCTAGAAAGGATGACTCTCGGAATCTATGGAAGCTCCACCAGTAAATGCCAAGGACATGCACATCATCAAGGGCCTTGAGTGGCAGGGCCTGCTGGGAGGGACATTGTGGTAGAAGGGCTGTAATTTGAGTGAAAACCTCTAATGATGGAAAATGTGGAAATAGAGGACAAAGGACCAGAATGAAAAAAAACTGTTGCAAGACGGTAGTAGGAACACATGGAGATGACATATTTATATACAGCATGGAGCACAACCCGATGTACCCGGCAGATAAATGGGCAGCAAGCTGAGATCTGCCTGGTTCTCTCCAGTTGATACCCATGGTACCAAAAACTCCAAAGAAACAAAAATACAGGGAGTGATTAAACCCAATACTTTGTGTTCTTGAAAGGATTGCTGGGCGAATCCATACGTGGGCAGACAGGAGGTTTCTTTACTGTTTGATCATTTCTGATCACAGATCTCAGACTTCAATTTGAGAGTTACTTCTTGTCAAATTATTTCTCATCCAATCCACGGGAGATAAAAGATGATAAACAGAGCACAGTAAACATGGGAGAGAACTGGGTAAGCAGCGAGGCTGCTGTGAATTTCATGGCCCACATCCTCTTTCCAAACCTCACTACTCTGTGGAAATGTGGTTGCCTTAACAATCATAATAATGGATTTTCTAGCCCTGACCCACTTTTCCAGGACGTTTAGGGAAACCCGGGAGAGTAATGTTCTCAAGAGCAAGTTCACTCCCAGGTTATCACGAAGCTTTGCCAGGAACATGATATTCTGAGTGGAGAAGAGAGCAGGGGTCCTTCTCTGTTGAGTCGGGTTCTGCAACACAATTACTCCTGGTTCGTATGTTTTAAGTTAAATGAAAGAGCATTCTCAGCTTTTACTTACAGTGTTCTTTCATTTCAATATTTACATAAGTGTTCAAGTGACTGGAGGAATGGATTTAAACAAAAGCAGGATGTTTCTCTCCCCTTTGAGGACGTAAGACTAGATTAAGCCTGTAACAGACACCATCAGTGCCCTGTCTCTTACTGTCCCTGAACTTGATGTATGTTGCTGTCTGCTTCCAACTACCCAATCCGTACCCCTGTGCCTAAGGCTCTTCCCAGGGCAAGAAAGTGCTTAGGAATTAACACGTCCTGGGGGCAGCCTTCACCTCTGATTCTCAAGACAGGTGCATACACTTGGCTGATCTCACCTTTCTCCAGCACTTCTGGGTATGTGTCCTGTACTCTTTGCCAGAGGAATTCTTCTCCACGTGGCCACTGTGGTAGTTGGCTTAATGTATTGAATACCTTCCCTGCCCTGTCCCAGGACCCCATTCTTCTACCAATGTTATCTGCGTTTCCTCATGCAACTACTTGAATCGGAATCCTTGCCTCGGGTCCCCGGTCTGGAAAAATACCACCCGAAATAAGTGTCTTCAAACAAATTATCTTCCAAGAAGTTTCTAGCAACTCCTACACACAGACTCTTCTTTGGTCATGCTGCATGCTCATGAGGGTCATTCAGCTACGTCTGAGCCACAGTGTTGGGCACGCACTGCGTTCTTTCCCAGGATACTTCCATGGCATGACGACCCCACCAGTTTACCAGTCCTGGTGGAATTCTTCTTTGACTCAAGCTGTAACTCATCCTCCTTTACCCATACTGCAGCCCAAATCACTTTTTATTAAATTTTGGGTTTATTGAAATATAACTGACAAAATTTGAAGGTCTTTTTGTAAATTTTTTAAAAATGTTTATTTTTAGAGAAAGCATGAGCAGGGGAAGAGCTGAGAGAGAGGGAGTGAGAAAAATCCCAAGCAGGCTCCATGCTGTCAGCACAGAGCCCTACATGGGGCTCGATCCTATGAACCTTGAGATAACGACCTGAGCCAAAGTCAAGAGTCAGACACTTAACCGACTGAGCCACCCAAGAGCCCAAAATTGGAAGGTCTTTAGAGTGCACCTCGTGCTGATTCAATGTAAATATGGAGAAAGGATCCTCCCCTATCTAGTTAAGTAGCTCATCTGTTGCCTCACAGATATATCTGTTTTCTTTTCGAAGAAAATATTTAAGTTCCACTCTCTTAGCAAATTTTACTTACATGATAGTGTTAGCAATCAAATTGCTTTAAGCAAGAAATAGCAACTGGATTTTTAATGTGCCGTGATGATTCAGTTATCAGAATCTTCTACAGCTGTTTAAAGCCACAGAGCAATGAGAAGCAGCAATAATAGAAATAGTCATTATCCAAAATTCTTTTTCCACTAATATTTTTCTTTTAACTATGAATTTCAAGACCATATATACAAGTAAACTTTGCTGTTCCTTTGCTTGCTTAGTGGGCATGAGAAACGGGTTTAGGGGGTGATAGAAGTTTGATTTTAACATAAATATTTGAAAAATTGAAAGTATTTTATCTTTAAAATGGATTTTTAAATAAAGACACTTCATGAGGACTCTACTGTTTCTTTTTTTAAATTTATTTAAATTCGAGTTAGTTAACATACATTGTAGTCTTGGCTTCAGGAATAGAACCCAGTGATACATCTCTTACATATGACGCCCAGTGCTCCTCTCAACAAGTGCCTTCCTTGATGTCCATCTCCTGGTTAGCCCATCCCCTCCCACCCAGCTCTCCTCCAGCAACCCTCAGTTTGTTCTCCATAGTGGTTTTCCAGAGTGGTTGCACCAGTTTGCATTCCCACCAACAGTGCACGAGGGTTCCCCTTTCTCTGTGTCCTCACCAACACCTGTTGTTCCCTGATTTGTTCATTTTTGCCATTCTGACAGGTGTGAGGTGGTATCTCATTGTGGTTTTGATTTGTATTTCCTTGTTTTTGAGGGATGTTGAACATCTTTTCATGTGTTTGTTAGCCACATGAAAAGTCTCTGTGTCTATACTTGTCTTCTGCCCATTTCTTCACTGGATTGTTTGGGGTGTTTTTTTTTGTGTGTCTGTGAGGGGTATTTATTTGATAAGTTCTTCCTAGATTTTGGATACTATCTCTTTATCCAACATGTCACTTGCAAATATTTTCTCCCATTCTGTCAGTTGCCTTTTAGTTTTATCGATGGTTTCTTTTGCTGTGCAGAAACTTTTTATTTTGATGAGGTTATGATAGTTCACTTTTGCTTTTGTTTCCCTTGCCTCTGGAGACATGGTAAGTAAGAAGCTGCTGCAGCCGAGGTCAAATTTGTATGGAACCACGCAAGACCCCGAATAACCAAAGTAATGGTGAAAAAGAAAACCAAAGCTAGAGGCATTCCAATTCTAGACTCTAAGCTGTATTACAAAGTTGTAATGATCAAGACAATATAGTATTGGCACAAAAACAGACACACAGATCAGTGATATAGAATAGAAAACCCAGAAATGGACCCACAAACATAGGGCCAGCTAATGTTTGACAAAGCAGGAAAGAGGATCCATTGGAAAAAAGGCAGTCTCTTCAGCAGATGGTGCTGAGGAAACTGGACAGCAAAAAGCAGAAGAATGAAACTGGACCACTTTCTTACAAAATATACAAAAATAAGTTTGAGATGGGTGAAAGACCTAAATGTGAGACAGGAACCCATCCAAATCCTATAGGAGAACACAGAGAACACTACTTTTTCAAAACCCTTAGCCCTGGTAGTTTTCATATGGTATAATTATTTGAAACATGGTCTATGTGAAAAGTTTCATTTACTTGTTCACTCTTAACGTTTCTTCAAAGACAAAAATTCAGGCAAATACAACAATTTAGGTACAAAAACTCCATGTTATTTTTTGAATCTCTAAATAGAAGTGAAAATCAAATGAAATAACTAAAATGTTGCCCATATAAATCTCTCCATATAGAAATAGAGTAGAAAGTTACCTTTTCAAGATGTGGTAGACAGAATCTTAACATGGCCTCCAAGATTCCCACCCATTAGTATAAACATCTTCATAAACATTGTGAGTGGGTGGAATCTGTGAATATAATAGGGTATAACTCCCATGGTTAAGAGACTGAACTCTCATGGTTTACTTCATTTTGAATTTATCTAAAGGGAGATTATCCCTGGTGGGCCTGACCTAATCAGGTGAGTCCTTAAAAGAGAGCTTTGGCCTTTTCTGAAAGGAAAAGAGATTTAAAGTGTTAGAGAGATTGTTTTTGTGCCTTAGATGGAGCAAATAGTCATGTTGTGAAATGGCCTACAGAGGAGGTGACATGGTAAGAACCTAAGAGTGGCCTGTAGGAGCTGAGAATCCCCCTTGGCTGACAGAAAGCAAGAAAACAGATCTCAGTCATATATCCTTAAGGAAATGAATTTTTCCAACAACTTGAGAAAGATAGAAAGGGAAACTTTGCTTAGTCAAGCTTCCCGATAGGGACATAGCTGGCCACCACCTTGGTTTCAGCCTTTTGGGATCCTGAGCAGAGGACCCCCAGCTAAAAGGTGCCAAAATCTGACCTGTGGAAACTATGAGATAATAAATTTGTGTTGCTTTAAGCTTCTAAGTTTGACGTCGTTTGTTACGCAGCAATATATAACCAATACACAGAACTGCCTTGGAAATTGATTACCATGGTCAGTCTATTAGATTAAAGGTCCGTAATGCACGCAAATTTTTTGTACCTCAAAAGACATCGTCAAGAGAGTGAAAAGACAACCTACAAATGGGGAAAAAATATTTGCAAGTCATATGTCGAATAAGGGACTCGTGCACAGAATAAAGAACTCAGGGCACCCGGGTAGCTCAGTCGGTTAAGCGTCTGACTCCTGACTTGCAGTCAGGTCATGATCTTGAAGGTCCAGGGTTCGGACCCCACGTCAGGCTCTGTGCTGGGAGTGCAGAGCCTACTTGGGATTCTGTATCCCTCTCTCTCTCTCTCTCTGTCCTTTCCCTGCTTGCTCTCTGTCTCTCTGTCTCTCAAATAAAAATAAAAATAAAACGTTACATATTCTTGTATTTTTTTAAGAACTCTAAAAAAAAATCAAATAATAAAAAGACAAATACCCAACAGACATTTCTCCAAAGAAGATAGACAAATGGCCAGTAAGCACACAAGTGCTGCTCAACAGTATTAATCATCAGGATGATGCCGATCAAAAACAGAATGAGTTTTCACCTTCTGTCCACCGGGATAGCTGTAATAAAAAGAGGACGTGAAATCTGAGTGCTCCTTCATTGCTGCCAGAAAGGTAGAATGGTGCAGCCACCTTGGTCACCAGTCTGGCGGGCCCTCAACAATCCCCCTCCTCGAAATCCACACAAGAAAAAGCTGTCCACACAAATACTGGCATATGCATGTTCATAGAAGCATTCCTCATACTAGGAAAGAGTGGAAACAATCCAAATGGCCATCGCCTGATGAGGATATTGTCATCCGTCCATACAATGAACTACTATTTAGCAATAAAAAGACCACATGTTGTATGATTCTCTTTATATGGAAAGTTCAAAAAGGCAAATATATATAAACAGAAAATACATTAGTGTTTACTTGGGGTGGAAGGCGGGTCACAGGCCTGACCATTAATAGCGTAGGGATTCTTTTGAGGAAAAAATGGAAATATTCTAAAATGAGGTTGAAGTGATGGTTGCTCGACTGTAAATAGAGTAAAAGCTGTTGAATTGTACTCTTAAATGAATTTTATAGTATATGTATTATATTTCACTTAAGCTGGTCTTTTTAAAAGATTTTTTAAAAGTTTATTTTGAGAGAGACACGGCACACCAGTAGGGAGGGGCCAAGAGAAAGAAGACAGAGTATCCCAAGCAGGGTCTGAGCTGTCAGCACAGAGCCCAGCGAGGGTCTCGAACTCACAAACCGTGAGATCATGACCTGAGCTGAAACCAAGAGTCTGATGCTTAACATACTGAGCCACCCAGGCGCCTCATACTGTCTTTTTTAATGCTAGTTTTCCCTTATTTTGCTGGGGCCATGCTAGGAGAGCATGTGTTCTGTAATAATAAGACAAAACAAAAACAAAAAACGGTCAATCCATTGATGGGCATAACTCAGTGACCAGATGTGATACACTTTCTGAGAGGGCTGGAGAGGCAGCATGGCAGAGGGTCAAGTGGCATTCACTAAGCAGAGAATTTTCTTCTCTTAGCTTGCTGGCTTGCTGAGCCTCAATATTGCCTGGCACGAGGAGGGATTGAACTGGATAAATTCCCAGTCGCTCCCCATTCTAAATATTCAGCTTAATGACTTACCCAAAGATAATCACTAAAATGATATTCAAAGTAGCCAATTATGCCAGATATCCCTGAAAAAGTCCTTACTTTCTTTAAATGAAAGAATTTATTTAAATTCATAAGTGTAACCAAGGATGACCTCAAGCATTTCATGGTACCCTTCTGTGTTACTTACTCTCAATTTTTTTTTTAATTTTTTATGATGTTTGTTTATTTTTGAGAGAGAGAGACAGAATGTGAGCCAGGGGAGGGGCACAGACAGAGAGGGAGACACAGAATCTGAAGCAGGCTCCAGGCTCTGAGCTGTCAGCACAGAGCCCGACGCGGGCCTCAAACTCACAGACTGTGAGATCACGACCTGAGCCGAAGTCAGACGCCCAACCGACTGAGCCACCCAGGCGCCCCACTTACTCTCTATTTTAATGCTCATGTGAGTTTTATACAAACTACCATGTATGTCTGAAGCACAGTCATTTGCGTTGGATTTCCTCATACCAATTTTGTTCTTACTCTTTAGCTAAATTATTTTCAGGCCATTTTTAATTTACCTGTTCTGAAAGCTCAGGAAAGAGGAAAGGAAAGAACACAAACCAGTTTAATGCAATGAAAAAACATTTCAGTTCCACTTAGAACATCTAAATGGCTTTCCACTCTCCTTGGTCACTAAATACTCGCAAGGCCTTAGTCTATTAGTTACTAAGGTAACCCAAAGCTGGCAGCGTGTTGACATACTTTTCAAGGCCAACAGATTTTTCAGTATTTCACAGATAGTGTCACATTAACCTCAAACTTGTCCTTTTCCCAAAAGTACAATGGTTGTTGGAATGAATCTGTTATAATTTTATTGTTTCTTTTTTTTAAATGTAGCTTTTCGCTGCACTTTCTTTCAGATCAGATGCTATTTATTCTGTTTTTAGAGTAACCTAGTGGTACAACTCAGCTATCTGAATTGATCCCTGCGTTAAACCACGCCTTTGCGCTTCGTGCCGGGTACTCACAGGCTGAGTCAGAATCTGTGTAGTCATCCAAATGCTGCGCGAAACAGAGGACATCCTTCGATTTACCTTGGCAGCCCCGTAAGAATATACCTGGTGTAAATTGAGGCGAAGAGGGTGTAATGGTGAGAAAGGATAAAAACGGACAGCCTTTTGGCCATTAATTATGGTGTCTAAACCTTGATGAGAGAAGCTGTGTTAAGGAAGTGAGGTTGCTGGGGAGCCTGTGTGGCTCATTCGGTTAAGTCGGGTAAGCCACTTGGGCTCATGTCATGGTCTTGCGGTTCGTGGGTTCGAGCTCCGAGTCAGGCTCTGTGCTGACAGCTGGGAGCCTGGAGCCTGCTTCAGATTCTGTGTCTCCCTCTCTGTCTCTGCCCCTCCCCTGCTCAAACTCTGTCTCTCAAAAATAAATAAACATTAAAAAAAAGTTTTAAAAAGAGGGGCACCTGGTGGCTCAGTCGGTAAGCGTCCGACTTCGGCTCAGGTCATGATCTCATGGTTCATGACTTTCAGCCCCGCATTGGGCTCTGTGCTGACAGCTTAGAGCCAGGAGCCTGCTTCGGATCTGTGTCTTTCTCTCTCTCTCTCTCTCTGTCTGCCCCTCCCCTGCTCATGTGCTCTCTCTCTCCCTCTTTAAAAAATAAACATTAAAAAATTATTTTGATTAAAAAAAATGAGAGGTTGTAGCCAGGAATCTGGTGTATTTCCTCATAGCCCATCGTTGCAATGAGAAGGTCAGGCGTGCTACCTAGTGTGTCTAAGAATCAGCTACTTTACAAATTTAAACACGGTGCTTAGAGCGAATTAGTCTTTTCCAAATAACCCAAATTAACAGTAAATTGAGATAAATGTACATTTGAGTAGATATATTAAATATTAATAAAAGCAAATATACTGACAGCAGATTACTCTTTGTTTAACAATTATGTACTTAAGAAAAATTTGAGATAATTTACATGTAATAAATCTGATCCAAGAAAATGCCAGTATCTAAAATCATGGCAGTGTTCAACTATTTGCAAACCCTCCCCCACAAATTGAGCGCTAATATTTGTTGGTGGTGAAATTCTCCTTCTAAAGTTCAAGTTCTTTTAGATTTAGTAGTTTTTAGAAGCTCTTAAATTTATTCACTTTCAGGGGCATCTCGCTGGCTCAGTTGGTAGAGCATGAGACGCTTGACCTCAGAGTTCTGAGTTCAATACCCACATTGGATTAGAGATTACTTAAAATCTTTTTTCTAGGGGTGCTTGTGTGGTTCAGTCAGTTAAGTGTCCAACTTCTGCTCAGGTCATGATCTCACGACTTGTGAGTTCTAGCCCCATGTCGGACTAGGTGCTGACAGCTGGAATCCCAGAACCTGTTTCGGATTCTGTGTCTCCCTCTCTCTCTGCCCCTCTCTCGCTCATGCTGTCTCTGTGTCTCTCTCTCTCTTTCTTAAAAATAAATAAACATTTTAAAAAATAAACTTTTTCTAAACCTTTATTTGCTTTCAGTTTAGTGAATTTTCAGGCATCCTTACACTTAATCTTATTTGCTTAAATTCTTTTAAAAAGTTATTTCTAGACATGGTCAAGTACATCAAGTTCATATTGAGTTCATCAATTGGGTTAATAAAATGATTTCATAGTTGGTGTATTCAGGTTTGTCTAGGCAAAAATAATGTCCTTAGTGTCTACCCCATTTTAACTGTTTTGATTGCTGCTTATTTATAGTTTGTTTGGTCTCACTATGTTAATGAAATTCTAAAAGGGCACAGTCGAGTGTCACAGAGTTTTATTTCATCATCTAACCCTTTGGTTTTTTAAAACTAGGTTCAAAATTCAATTAAGATCACATAGACTGTTCACAAATAAGCTGCCTTAAGTAGAATAAAATATTAACCATAACACAGGAAAATGTAAAAAACATTTGAAAGGAGCAATGCTTGGAAGATTCTAAAACTCAAGAGAAGTTTTATAATATAATTGAAATTGTATTTTCAGACACTAAAAAAGAGAGCCTCTGCCTTGTCAGATTTTACTGAAGAGGTGATACACTAACTGTTTTCAGGTTTTTGAGCTCCATGTGAGTAACCTCGGATTCTTTATATTTTTTGAACAGATTTGATAGGTAAGACTGTAAGTTTAACGTATGTATGTTACTTAGATACATTTACATTTTGTAATGTGATTGCTATTGTGATATTTATCCCATTATATAATGAGGGTACGGTATTGTCTATATTCGTTACACTGTACGTTAGATCTCTGCAGCTTATTTGGTGCCCATTTCACATTTGCACCCTAAACACCGTCGGTCACATTCCCCGATCCCCAGGTAATTACCATTTTACTCTCTGTCTTTTACAAGTTTCAGTTTTTAAGATTCCACGTATAGGTGATGTCATAGAGTTTTTGTCATTGTGTGACTTACCTCATTTAGCATAGTGTGCTCAGTGTCCGTCGTGCTGTCACACATAGCAGGGCAGCCTCCTTTCTCATGGCCGAATAATACTGCATTGTGTATATAACCACATCTTTTGTTATCCATTTATCCATTGGTGGGCATTTAGGTTGTTTCCATATCTTGGTCTGAGTCTTCGTAAACTAAGAAACTTTCTGTTGAGTATTTCATTCCTGTTGATTTACTCAAGAAGAATAAACACTGTCATATATTAGAAGGAACAGGATAGACCTTGAAAGTCAGTTAATCCTGTCTGAGAAAACCTAGTCAAAGGTAGCCAGTTATAATATCAGATAAACAGATAATCAGTGAATCACAAACTCTTTATCATTTGCCAAAGCCTAGCACTGTCGTAGAAGTTATTAGACACATAAAAGAAATGTAACCTTATTTTGTAACTAAGCTAGTGACACACAGTATATCGATGACATAATCGTGCTGTATCTTTCCTTCTAAATTGTGAACAACTTAGCGTATGGGACTGGTTTTTATTTGCCTTTTTATTCTTCCCAGTTCCTATCACTGAATCCTGAATTCAGAATGTGAATAGAGGTGCCTGGGTGGCTCAGTCAGTTAAGCGGCCAGCTTGGGCTCAGGTCATGATCTTGCAGTTCGTGGGTTCAAGCCCTTTGTCGGGCTCTGTGCTGACAGCTCAGAGCCTGGAGCCTGCTTCGGATTCTGTGTCTCCCTCTCTCTCTGCCCCTCCCCTGCTTGCACTCTCTTTCTCTCTCAAAAATAAATACACGTTGAAAAAAACCAGAATGTGAACAGATGTAGGTAGGAACCAAAACCAGACTTTTTCTTCTTGACAATTGAGTCTAAATCCTGGTAAGAAAGGGCCTCGATGATTATAATTTCTCTAACTGCCCCACTTGTCCCCTGCTGTCACACATGATCAGCTGAGTTGCTGTACATGTAACCAACAAAATAATAGACTGAATCTCAGCTCTCTTATCTCTGTTAAAAAAGTGTTTATTGCGATGACCTTTCAGATTTGCTCGCCCTTGGTAGCTTTTGTGTGCTTTGATGAAGACCGATGCATCTGCATTGTTTCCTTTAGAACCACCGTTATGAAAACTTCCTGAATGTAGAAAAGCACTTTCTAGTTAGTGTCCACCCTTGGAATCCAGCTGCTTATAATGTTAGTTACAGTAATCCAGATTCTTGGTTCATATTATTTTTGAAAAATTGTGGTCTTGGCATCAGGCTGTGGAAGAAGATGGTGGTCTCCACAGACAAATTATGAAAACAGAATATATAGCCTGAGAGTAGAATGTGGACCTCACTACCCAGAAGCTCCTCCATCAGTTGGATTTGTAACCAAAATTAATATGAATGGAATTGATAATCCCAACTGAATGGTAGGTGGACAGAGCGTACCAGTGCCAGTCAAAGGACAAAGTTCGTATAGCGTTCAAGTTGTACTTCAAGAGCTAAGACATCTAATCACATCCAAAGAAAATAAGAAGTTTCCACAGCCACCCGAAGGACAAAATATAACAATTGATTTTAGTGGGTTTCAAACTTGTGTTAAATCAACAACCTTCTATTCATGTTCATGTCTTAACTGAATCTCACAATGCAAAATAGCCACACATGAAATGAAAGAATTCCAGCTGGTAAATGTGACCTGGACATTTGTAAGGACATAGTTAATATATACACACCTTCGTGTTTTCAGGTTACGGGAGGAAAAATGCAACATTATTTTTTAATCCCTTGTTAAGGCACTGCCATTTAAGCAGCCTGGAGTACTTAAAGTAGAATTCGAGTTTGTAAGACGAAAGCATGGGAAGAAGAGTCAGATGCTGTGGAGGCATGCGTATTTCTGAAAAGCAAAAAAGTCTCAAGAAGGAAAAACAGAAATGGCATGCTTTATCCATCTTGCTAAGTGAAAGGTCCTCGAGCTGAAATTGTCTAAAGTAGCAGGTACAATGAATACTGTTACAAATTGTGTTAATTTTTGAAGCAGTGTGGGTGCTGACTATGAGGAGTATGAAAAATAAGTTCAGGATTGTTTCGATACCTGTATTTACAATAAAATAATGTTGTGGGAGAGGTCGATGAATTTCGGTTAAAAGCCGTCCCTTTGTGTTACGTGTCACATACATGGTCAACGTTTGTTAGGGTCTTTGTTTGACACACCATGCATTTAAGGGAAATGAACAAAAAGGAAATAGGTGTATGGATATGTGATTTTGAGGTCGAAGTTAGTCTTAAAATGTAAATAAAATGTGGAGCATGTCCTCAGGGAAAAAAAATTGCATTCTTTTTAGTTGGCCAGTTTTACCGTAAAATTCATCGTTTCAGTTTTTGCTGATTTTATTTGGGACAACATATCCTTTTATTCTGAAAGCATTTAAAACCTTTGAGAAAGGGAGCAAGTAGGAGGGGGGAAATACTAATTTGTCTAGTTCTGATCAGTTAAAGAGATAATATGAACAAAAGCAACTGTGGTTACCTCTAAGGTTCTGGGGTGGAGGGAAACAAAACTGCTCCACTCAGCTCTAGAAAAAAACCATTGTCTTTGACCTGCTCCCAGCTCCATCCTTGAATTTTTGATCCCTGACAGAGTCTAGTCGACCTTTTGTCTTGGAACTTTTAAGTGCTTTGTACCCACGTTCTGGCAAAACCTTGCACCGTAGCGTTTCTTTATTGATGTCTAGTCATTTTCTGGATTCTGCGAATGCCTTCAAGTCATATTGCCAACATGCAGTTTAGAAGAGAAACTGGTTCACTTCAATCCTGCCACTCTTCAGGCAGTTGATGAATAGTAAAATATTGGGTAGCTACCATTGCATTAGCGTGTCTCATCTGTTCTAGGTATGACATTAGGCTTTCTATGCATGTTTCTTAATGATACAGAAAAATCGTCTTATTGAATCTAAGTATGTGCACCTTGGTTCTGCAATAGGTTATCTAGTAGTCCAGCTTGTGAGAATCTTAAACACTTGCGGTTAAGATTTCACACCTCTGTAATTCATTTTATTTGCTCCCCCTTCAATCGACAGAGCACACATACTCCACACCTGTGGAAGGGAAAGCCTCACACATGTGAGGCCTCACATTTACTCTTTATTCTAGCTCTAAGATGGTATCCCGTGGAAAGCTCTATACATAAGGGTTGTAAAATTGAAAGCTGAGAAGGAGTTATTGTTAAGTAACCCCTTGCCCCAGAGAGGGAACAGATGGACCCTCTGTGAATGTCTTCCTTCCGTACACAGTTCCCTGAATGACAGAGGGTGTCCTCACACCCCACCTGTACACATACCATAGCATCCCAAGGGGCATGTGACCCCCGGTGGGATCACTTCCTGCCTCGGAAGAATGTTAGCGTTGTCGAGAGAGCCGGTCTAGCTCTCCAGCATCCAGAGTACTGCCACAAATGTGCTGGGTCACCTCAGATTGTTGGCTCCCTTTCTTGGAGCCACTATTTCTTTTTTTTTTTTTAATTTTTTTAATGTTTATTTATTTTCGAGAGAGAGAGAGAGAAAGTGTGCAAGCAGGGGAGGGGCAGAGAGGGAGACACAGAATCTGAAGCCGACTCCAGGCTCTGAGCTATCAGCACAGATCCTGACCCTGGACGTGAACCTACGAACTGCGAGATCATGACCTGAGCTGAAGCCGGACACTTAACTGACTGAGCCACCCACACACCCCCACTATTTATCAAAGGATTTGTCTAGGCTTCTCTTCAAAGTAAACAATCCAGGAACAGAACTCAGAGACATTGTTTCACTAGGTAGGTCACCACTACTACCACTGTAACCTGTAAGCTGATCCCAATCCAGAAAGAAGCTAAGACACTACAGACCTCCTAATGCAGGCAGATTTAAGAAAGCAAATGGTGGCCCTGCATTCTGAACCTGTATCCTCTGTCCAGAGAGTGGGCTCTGTGAGCCAAACTGTATCCCTTCTATGGCAGCTGGGCCACTGTTCCCAGGCCCTAGAGCACGGTGCAAGGACAGGCCATCCTTACTTCATCAAGACCCAGCAACCTTCATCCTTCAGCACCTCTTACTATGTTTCCCCTCTTCCTCAGAATAGAAGAAATTATTATTTGTCATTATCTGTGGCTTAAATGTGGATGTAACTTTGTTATTGCTATTACAATATTTTGCTCTCTTGTTTGACTTTTGCCCAGATCTCAGTCTTGCCTGGCAGAGGACCCTGTGTTGACTGTTTTCTCTTTGTGAAACGAAATGTGAAAGTGAGAAGTCGCCCTGATATGTAATAACTCTCTCCTCACCCTAGAATAAGTTTCTTTTGTAAAGGATCAGTGGAACCCAAACTGTATAGTAAATGGAGCGGTACTGGGTCGCTGCAGGAATTTCTCCCTTAAATCTCTTGAACACAGAGACACACACTGGGTGATGTACCTAGGGTTTCGAAGTAAAATCTTTGGTTTAGTCCCCAAATACCATGATTTAAAACACATTTACCTTTCACACTGCTAATAGGTAATGGTCTTAATAGGCAAAGGTCACTTAGTAGTACTTTTATTTTTTTTTCTAATAATAAAATGATACTTGTTCTAGAACATCTGGAAAATTTGGAAAATACAGACAGCGCAAAGCTAGCATATTATCCAATTAACCAGAGAAAATCCCCAGTAACTTTCTAGTGTATTACCTTCTTTGTTCTAATTTTAACACATCGATTCATTCATTCATCAACTATTTATAGTTCTCAACCTTAGGTACACATTCAGAACACCTGAGGAATTTAAAAACTACTGATGTGCAGGGGCCCAGCCTCGTAATTCTGATTTCCTTGGTTGGGATAGGGTATGGACACCAAGATTTTTAAAAAAGATTCTCTAGGTAATTCTAATGTGCCGTTGAGATTGAAAAACTCATCAATCACATTTCAGTGATAGGCCAGACATTGTTTAGCATGGAAATGAAATGAGAAAAAGATGTAGAGTCCCCTGCGAGCCCTTAAGTCTTGTGGAGGGACAAATGAACAGTTTGGGGAACCTAAAATAAATATTAGAACAGAAGACTCTACCAAGAACTGTAGAAGCATAGGAAAAGGAACCCTTCAATCTGTCTTGAGAATATTTCAAAAAGTAAGGCAGGCAGACAAATGAGGTTGTAGAAGTGTAGGAGTGTATAGAGTGCTTAGAAAACTCTAGGCAATTCCACTAAGCTTGGCAGTCGAAGTGTTTGAAGATAATACTGGGTATGTAGGCAGCAGGCAGATTTTGAAGGATCTTGTTGGTATTGAGAATGATGGGCAGCCCTTGAAAGGTTTTGAACAGAGGAATGCTGTGGTTACATCTATGTCTAATTCACTTGTCTCTGGCATCAGTGTGGATTTAAGGGCCTGTGGAGACTAGATACGGCAAGATTAGACCCAAGTCTGTAACAAAATTCCAAGAGAACGAGTCTGACTGTTTTCGACGCCCGAGGAAGTCTCCTAGAGATTCATGGTTAATCTTATTTATCGCAATAACTTGCACTTGAATACTAAGCAGTCATGGTAAAGTTGGGTTCTGTTTTTTTTAGGGACGAGGTTCTTATAAAAGCCTGATATTTTCTTCCTGGGGATCAGCGAAGATCCCAGTAGGAAATACAATTTACCCTCACACGGTTCAAAATTAAGAGATCTTACTATAGAGTTGATGGGGAAATTAAGGCATGTCGAGGCACCCGGAATCTAGCAGCACTGGAAAGCCATTGTCCCTTCTAAGGCAGAAGGGGACAAAACAGACACTAGCGAGAACTGGAATCAATGAAGAGATGTTGTCAGCAGATGTGGAGAAATGGAGCTACCGCCAGAACCATAGCTTGAAGCAAGGATGAAGCAAAGAAGAAACACCCTGACCTCATTCTTCTTCTTCTCCCAGCCTTTGATCTGCTGATGACTCTCACTGGCCAAACCCAACTTGAAGCCATCCAGTAACAGAACCTAGGAAGCTTCCAAGTGGTCAGACTCCCAGGAGCACAAGAAAGATCCCAGAAGGACATAGAATGCATCTGCAGGCCAACAATGAATAGCCAGCCTACAGATGAGCATGGTAACATAGCAAAAATATTTTAGACATGATATCCATCCTGATATTAAGTAGACAACTAAAGAAAATCTTGCTGGACTGTATAACACATCTGCTGGCAATAAAAGAGGAGCCTTCTTTCCACGAACCAGACTATTCAGAAATTCCTGACGACTAGTAAAGACTTTTTGTAGTAGATAAAAGTAACAGTTAACAAATGGAGGCCATTTTACTTAAAAGCTAAAACTAAAGAGTAGGTATAGCTCAGGTATTAAAATTTTCCATACTTACTCAGACCTTTATATGTTGCTGCTATTCATCTAAGGTATAGAAAAATCAAGAACTCATAAGAAACTGAGCTAAGAGAAGTATGATATGTCAGATGCTACGTATATGGAGTTAACTAAGAGATAGTACGTGAGTGCTTATTAGTTACATTCTAAAAGGTGCACACAGGTATTGTGTGCCAGTGGCTGAAGATTGTCCTTCCTCTGGCTATGAATTTTGGCCTCTTTTTTGCAATACAGCTTCAAGAGGGTTTAGTGGTTCATACACACACACAGAGCATACCTATGTAGGCAACTATTCAGAAAATCAGCCCTGGAAGTAAATCAGATACACTTTGCCACAGATATCCCCGTGTTAAAATGTCTAGTCCCTCCTTTCAAGGAATCAACAGTTATCAAATATCAAATGCTAAATTTTAAGTTTTTTTATGTTTTTATTTATTTTAGAGAGAGAGAGAGAGTGCAAGCTGAGAAGGGGCAGAGAAGGAGGGAGACACAGAATCTGAAGCAGGCTCCAGGCTCTGAGCTGTCAGCACAGAGCCCAATGCGGGGTTCAAATTCGCAAACCGCAAAATCATGACCCGAGCCAAAGTTGGATGCTCAACCCACCTAGCCACCCAGGTGCCCCTCACATGGTAAATTTTAAATCTAAGTGTTTTACTAGCCTACAAGTAAGGGTAAAACTGAACCACTGGGGTAGGTTCTGCAGTAGTGGTCTACATATATGTAAAGACATTTTTAAAAAAATATTTTTATTATAGGGGCGCCTGGGTGGCTCAGTTGGTTAAGCGTCTCACTTTGGCTCAGGTCATGACCTCACAGTTTGTGAGTTGAAGCCCCCATCAGGCTCTGTGCTATCAGCACAGATCCCACTTCGGATCCTCTGTCTCTCTCTCTCTTCCACTCCTCCACTCACACACGCACACTCTATCTCTCAGAAATAAAATTTTTAAAAAATGTTTTAAAATAATATGTTTTTAAAGAAAAGAGGGCAGGTAGACTTCCCTCTGATGGCCTAGGCAGTAGAGAAGCATTAAAAAATATTTTTATTATAGTTGCCTGTATACATACCTTTCTGCCCCATCAGATTGTGAAGGCCTGAAGGATCTTGTCTTGGCTTTTTTTTTTGGAGTTTTGGCACAACCTAGTACACTTTCTTGTGTATTGTAGCTGCTCAGAAAATCTATAGTAAATGCTGAAAGGAACTTCTATGTTTTTTAATCTATTAAAAGATTAAATATGATCTTACTCTGTCATCTGTATATGACTTAAAATTTTCATTTCTTGTTAGTCAAATAATCTGTTGAATTGAAGGTATTATACTTTTGTGCCACATTTCTTTCCTCAATTTTAAAAGCATTTAAGAATGTTTACTGGAATTACTGTGGTGATAATTTTGCAGTATATACCAATATTGGATCATATTGTATGAAATATGTTTAACATTGAGATGATACCATAGTCGTTCCATCTTTCTTTGATAATTTGGGAAAGCTTTCAAGAGGTTTCAGGATGTCAGGGTCCCTACTGAGAATTTCAGTTTTCAATGATCCGTGCGGGAGAATCCATTAATAGGAATTTCTAGTTAACAGACTATCAGAAAAAGTAGACTTCGCTTTATTTTATGATGGTTAGTTTTCACCACAGTACCTGGAATGTGGCCTATAGACCTTTGCACGTAAAGGGCTCTAATTGTATTGCATGAAGTTAACTCTCGATGTTCAAATCTCCTTGCTTCATCCGGCTCCCCACAGTCCATTCTGTGAAGAGGGAACAAGTTTGTACATTCTCCCAAGATGACTGCAGTTGACCCCCAGGCTTGAGTAAAAGAGACATCTCTTAGGTCCATAGTGACGATTTCAGTCCTTCTAAACATCTCCTATTTCATGGCTAGGGGCTAAAAAAGAGCTTTGTAACGTTCAGCTGTCCAGGCACGGTTTAATGTTTCCACTAAATAAAAGCTTTTATTTTGGATTTAGGCAAAATGTTCCCATCACTCATGAGTATGCTGCAAGACTATAAAATTCCTCATACAGTTGCAGCAAAGTCAAGGTATGTGTGAATGAAAAAAAAACACGTGAATTATACTTTTGAATAATGGAAGAGATGTCTTACAGCCTTCATTCCCACACACGTCTAAGCTTGATGGAAAGTTGTCGAAAATTCAATTTCATAGAAGTAGTTTCAGCTTCATACACTTTTTACTTGTTTCTTTCAACACAGAGCATTTTTCTCTAGATCACCACAACATAAATCAGTTTTCATAAGTCAGTTTTTATTATTTTATTTCCTATTTCTTACATAACCAAAAACTATTATTTGGGTTATGGTGCTGGTTATAGATCTCCTTCATATTCTTTTATGTCAGCTCGTGCCTTCGTAAAACAGAAGAATTGACACGTGCACACATGTGTGTGCACGTGCACGCACGCCGACTTTATAGCTGTTTCTCCCACTCACTGGCGGAGAAGGCAGGAGAAAAGATCCTGGCTCTCATTTTGCCCCACGGTCTTGCTGGTGCGAGGAGTGCATACTAACGGGAGTGAGTACGTGTCCTTTCCAGGCCCTCTGGGAAGCTAGTATGTTCTCTGTGGTCAAGAGATAGAAATTCAGTCAGCTGGCTTCGGCAAGTGTGTGGGTGTCTCTGAAGCCAAAAGGAGAGAATTTTAATGAAGCCAAGTCCAGCCTGTCCACTTTCCACTAAGTCTCAACCTTCAAGCAACCTTTTAAGTTTTCATCTGATTTGGTCAATAGTCTGATGACCACATGAAGGGTCTTTATAAGATTGATGTTAATGGGCATGGAGAAAATCAAAAACCAGAGAGATGGTCCAGGTGTTTTCTCCAGTTAAATATGCTATTTACTGAAAGAGGTGAGGTTGGATAGAAGATTTTGGAAACTAGTTCCACTTACACCTTGTTTGCAAACCTGTATTCTATAAATTATAGAGAAAACTTGAGATAGACTAAAACAACTAGTATTGCCAACTTTAAATAAGGCTAAGAGAAGAAGCTATGACCCAGTTTTTGGTTTTTTTTTTTTTTTGAAGAGAAATACTGAAAGAGCACTCATGAGAGGGGTAGAGGCAGAGGGAGATGGAGAGAGAAAATCTTAAGCAGGCTTTTTGCCCAGCCAGGAGCCCGAAGCAGGGCTTGACCGGGGCTGAGTCTCACAACCCTGAGATCATGACCTGAGCCAAAATCAAGAGTCAGACATTTAACTGACTGAGCCATCCAGGCACCCCGACCCAGTTTTGAAAAAACTATGAGGATGAATTTATTGACCCAATTCTAATATAGTAGAATCCACTTAAAAGTTGAAAGACATAATTCAATGATAATAAAGGTGCATAACAATCTTTAAGAAGTAGTACAGTCTAGAAATCTGAAGATTGCATTTCTGACCTTTCTGATCATGCTTCATCTCATTGGTTCTTTAGAGACTGAAACCAGACTGGAGACTCATTGTAGAGCCCACTTTTAGACAACAGGCTTGAGCAGTGGAAATTTAATGAAGGCATAAGGGCCCACAGTGACCTTCTGGCTGAATAGAGACAGGCCCATCAGGCCACCCACCTCAAAATACCCATAGGCCCTAACTAACCAGTTGGCTACTTCCCACCAGGCACAGTTACCACAAAGGCAAAATCCCATACGAAGCCATACCTCTTCATCTTCCCCCTTTAAAAACAGCCCCCACCCACTGTCTCCTTGCAGACAGTCTCTCCTTTGCTGTCCTGCCCATGGCTCCCTTGCTGTGTATTCAGTAAACTGTCTCCTTTGTTCTGCTTCACGTGACTCTTTCATGTCCTGCACCACCGCCCTCCACCCGAATCGTTTGCCTCGCATTTGCCCCTGCCCATCCAATCAAGAGACACCACACTCATAACGGATGCACTTGTACAAGCTCGCTCTTACTTAGTTTTTCTGCAGTCAGGGTTACAGTGTTTAATCTGGTAAATCATCCCTGATGTCTTGACTGTCTTCTTTTAAACCTCTTCCCTAATCGACGGGAAAATAAGAGATTAAGATAGCACTTAAGATCAAGAAGGGGATGGACACTAAAAGCGGTGAGGGAGGTCACCACCCAGGATGGGTAAGTGTGGAGTTAGGGGAAATTTTCGAAGCCACACCTAAGTAAAGTCTTGATGGATGTTTGGAGTTGAGATAAGTATAGAAACTGGGGAAAGTGTTTCAAACAGACAAAACAAAAGGAAAGGCTCTGAAACTTGACCCGGCATGGCTCGTGCAGAGTATTACAGGAAGTCTGTGTGAGTTCAGGAGGCATTAAGTGGGAAGTGGTGAGAAATAAGTCTGTAGAGAAATTTCTAGCAAGGACAAGATCATGCAGCTTTATACCCTGCTAAGAAGTTGCGTTTTGCAAAGTCACTTAGTATATCAGATATAGGATAAGACTAGGATATGGGACAAGAATCAGGGTGATTTCTTTGGAGTCCAGGCAGTGCCTCTACCTGAAAATTGTCAGCATAAATCTGTCTCAGAATACTTCATTGACGTATATAATGGGCTCTCTCAAAACTAAGAAGAAACACATTGCATTGGAATTTAATCTTTAATTTGAGATAAAATTTTGCACCGACAATTCAGTAATTGATAAACGTGGACAGAGAAATTGCATTATACTTTGGCATGGTTGATGGAATAAAAGAATTTCAGATTGCTTGCCAAACCTATTGGTTATGCAGCCAAACCCTTTAGTTACACAATATGTCCTAAAAAAAAGACTACCTTTGGACAATGGCTGCCTCCTCCTCTTCCTTAGATATTTTGAGTAATGATTAGAGTACCGCAGGCTTATGTAAAAGGTAATCTTTCTAGGTGTGAATAGACACATCAGTCTTGTGAGGGCACATATGTGTGTGCCATGATCATAGCACACACCTTACACCTAGCACTTCAGTGGTACTTGGTGGGTTTTACGTATCTATTTTGAAACTGATTTCTGCAAATGGCTTATTCCTCACTAATATTTATTTAACTTGATAAACCACTGACCTGGTTGGGCTGGGCTTAACAATTGTGTGAGAAGCTGCCTCTTAGGAGGATCCTAAACTGAAGGACAAAACGGGGGCTTCTGTCTGAACTAACATGAGAATGTCTGAAATGATATGTGGATGTTTGAAATTTCCCTGACTCGGCTTGTCCGCATCGCCTCCAGGAGATTTGTTTCATGGCGTTAATTTAACTAACATTTATTCTGTACAAATTTCCCACTCGTGCTCATTACTTCACTTGCTGCCATGTGTGATAGGCAGAATACTGGCCCTTCAGACATGTCTACATCTTCATCCCTAGAGCCTGCGAGTATGTTACGTGACATGGCAAGAGATCATTAAGCATGCAGGTGGAAATAAGGTATCCTTTCCTCTGGCTTTAAGATAAGGGTATTTTCCTGGATTATCTGGGTGGATCCAAGGTAATCACAAGGGCCTCTGGTACAAGCGGAAGGCAGAATAGTCAGAGCCAGAGAGATGGCGACATGAGAAAGATTTGACTGGTCATTACTGGCTTTAAAGGTGGAAGGGTAGTACCTGCTAAGGAATGTAGGTGATGTGTAGAATCTGGAAAAGGCAAGAAGCTAGATCCCCCCTGGGGCCCTCCAGAAGGAATGCAGCCCTGCCCATACATTGATTTTAGTCCACTGACGCTCATTTTGGGCTTGTGACCTCCCGACCTGTAAGAGAATAAATTTGTGTCGATTTAAACTACCGTTTGTGGTGATTGGTTATAGCAACAATAGAAAACGGATGCATCATGTATGTGACAAATGTCGTTTAGCATTGTTAGCTGAAACTGACGGCAAGTACAGCATTCAGCTTCTACTCAGTCAACTCTTTTATTCATACCGCGACATCTACGTTTTTGTCAAAGGCAGGTGAGACCCAATAGGACACCAAAGAACCTTGGAGAGAGGTGAAGAAATATGCTTTTTTAATTTTCATTAGCTGATTAGATAAGGTTTCATAAGATGTTTTATTTAAACTCTTTGCTAAATACAATCATCTTCACCCCTTGGAGGATTTAGCCAGAGCAATTTGGCAAGTGATTATGTGAATGGAGAATTGATTAAAAAAAAAAAAAATAGGTCAGTGCTGAACTGAGGCCTGAGCTCCTGTTACCTTGACCAGATTCCTCGTTTCTTCCACCACTTCTTCCTCACCCTCTTTCACGCTGTGTCTTCCGTTAATTACTGTTCATATTCACTTCAAAAGAACAAAGCATACGGCTCCATGCCCCATTTCCTGGCCACCAAACAGGACCTGGGCCTAAGGTCAGCACACTGAGGCCCTGATTAGAATTGACCGTAGGTAACTGTTGCTACAGCCCCGCCGCCGGGAAGGCCTTGACAGCTCTGTGACCCCGTGCCTCTCCGTAGACCTTCCCCCTCCTGCTCCCTTCTCCTGCTGCCGCCTGCACAAAACATCACATCAGCACTGTTTACCGCAGGAAGCCAGCCAACAGAGTCCTAACAGGACAATAGACACACAATCTGATAACCTTGTTAGCTCAAATCAAAGCTGCTAACAAGTAGGAGAGGTTGGTGAAGTGGGATAAAACTATTGGAGTATTTGGGTTTGTTGAAGTGGCTTTTCATGTTTTTTTTTTTTCCCCTGTTGGGAAAAAAAAAAGTAGCATTTCTTATCCCTTTATTTAAGATTAAAACCAGGCACAAGGACACTAAACAAAACAACATGTACAAGGCTAAGGTTAACTTTTATAAGAATATAAATTATAAGTGGAGGGGGCTGTACAAAGTTCATAATTATCTTGTAATGGAAAATAGCATACAACTTTCCTTATGTTGCCAGATCTCTGCAAAGGTGTAGTAAGTGTGGAGTAATCTTCATTATCCAGAAAAAGTTAGGGATATGAATTAATTTGTGTAAATGACAACCAGTAATGAACTCATTTCAGATAACAGGCAAAGGATGATCAAGGTCTTTGTATTCTTCTGTTTTATTTACTTCACATTACAGGACACTATTTCAACACACAGAGATTTTGCCAGGTTTGATTTTGGCCTTTTATTGCCTCCCTGGTACCCACCTCATGCTTTGGGGAAGGTTCCAACCTTTAAAAATAGAATTTTAATCCCACCATTATCTCCCTAGTTACACAGAAGGCGTTAATGTGCTGGCCCAAACTGTCTAAAATGCAGTGTCTCGTTCACCCTACTCCCGCCCTCGGACCCTTGTTCTTGCCACGCCCGTGATCGCAGAGGAAATCGCACTAACCCTGAAGTCAGCACTTGGCGCTGCTCAGGCCTTGTGACCTGGTTAATAGTTTCTGTGCCTCAGTTTCTTCATCCGTGGCCAATGACAAAATAATGAATGGATTCAACAAGTGGGCATCTGGATGCTTTTGAATGTGTCATTTTTATACTTGGTGTTATTTCAAGCTTGAAAATAGGTAAAACTTGATGGTTTGGCTCCCTATGTATCTTTCACTCTTGTGTTTCTCTGAAAGATTAATTAACCAGAGCTAAGTTCATACTGGCTCAGTACCCTGTATCTAGTTAGGGGACTTTGTTATGAACATTTTGTTCAGGCATATTTTTACTCTTGTACTAAATGGAAGTCAAAGTAATGATTCTGTGTGTGTGTGTGTGTGTGTGCGCGCGCGCCCGTGCGCGTGAGTGCACATGCATATCCTTTATCTGGGAAAAAATGCTTCTTTTATAGCATCTGGGAAATTGTAGAGATAAACAGAGACCATTTTCCTTTTCCTATTTCCCTTTATTCGTGAGGGATGATCAAAGAGCACTTCTCCCACTATGACTTGGAAAAGGTGAAAATTGCTTCCTCTCCTCGTATATGACTTAAATTGAAAAAAATCTTAGAAAAGAAATTTGGAGAAGATGAAAATCATTATTTTTACATGCGTGGTACATGTATAATTCCTGTTCACCAAGATGACAGTGTGGAAATAGAAAAGGCTGAATGAAAAGAAATATATTTTCTATATATTCGGCAGTTACATACATAAATAGGTAATGTAATGCAGAGTTTGTCTAATAGTTACATAAAATGATTGGGTCTTGGCAGTGAGAAGTTAAATGTGAGTGTTTTCATTTTAAAGATATTCTTTTATGTAGAGTCCCAAACAACCTTTTACTTAGACATCTACGAATACATTGTTGGAAAGGCCTCACTACCCCAAATATCTACTCCACTGGTCTCCTCTAGTATCTAAAATTTCTAGCACTTTTACACACCTTTGTACTAGGTCATTGAAAGATTCTTAGACAGTCAATGGTATTTGGAATGGGTAGGTAAGTCCTCATTCTTCAGCGGCAATTCTAGCCTGAATTAGTTCAAACAGCTGTGGCATTTCTTGGGTTTTTGATCTTCATGGAGTCTTAGACTTGGGACATAGTAATTAAGACCTAGCTGGTTCTAACCTTATATTTGTACACCCAACTCATGTGAAGATTTGGTTTCATTGACAAGCATGCTTCTTGGGACTAGATCTAGTCTGCCTATAATCACCAAATCATCTTGAGGAATATTTTGAAGGAAGAAATACTATTGGTGATAAATATCTAAATTTATTCACTGCCTCCGTTTCCTTTTGGAATTCAAATAACAAAAGAAATTCAAAATACTGGATCAGGGATGCCTGGCTGGCTCAGTCGGAAGAGCATGCAATTCTTGATCTTGGAGTCATGAGATCAAGCCCCACATGGGGTGTAGAGATTACTTTTTAAGTAAATCTTTAAAAAATACTGGATCATCCAAAGGTAAATACAATAACTATGAAACAAGAACCTATACCATATCCAAAGGATAGCCACTGCCCGAAGAGGGTAAAGCAATTAAGATGTCCATGAAATATCTTTCCAGCCAGAGGCCATCTCTCAATAGTTCTAGTGCTATATGTTCAAATGAGACTGCGTTTTATGTTTCCTTGGGAAAATAGTGACACATTTTAGCTCACTGATGAAATGTGGAACTTGGGAAATCCAAGCCTACTATGGAAGTCCCATTTCTTTCTCTAATAAGGGATCTTACCTGTAATCAAGGTATAGCCTGACATGTAAACAATTAGCTTGAGTATTTGAAATGTAAATAGGAGACAGATTATTAGCTTGCTAATTGTCCCTTAGAACATGGACTATAATTTGATTTTTAGCCCAATTAGAGATATGCCAACTAGTAATATAATTGAGAATAAGAACAGAAAGTCAGGATCCACCAGTAACTAAATGCGGATCCATTCAGTTGAGTGGAGTATATATCCACTTGACCTTTGATCTCTGAAATTCTAGCAATTCAGAAAAGCCAGTTAAAAAGGATTTCAGGACAGAGCTCAGTTCTTGTTTATCTTGTATTTCCTATATACCTAGCACACCACTGAGTATGGGCTTAGGAGGTGAAGCTAGGTACATAGTGGAGTGATTAAGAAGGAATCAAGAGAAGTCAGTTTCTGAGTTCCATTCGAATGTTGTCAAGGACATCCAGTTATTGTTATTTCTTCCCAAAGTTGATTCATTTTGAGCTTCAGTAGCTAACATTCCACGTTGCATTATCTGCATCAGAACATTCAAATTGTATTGAAATGCCTTAAGATCAAATTAGATGCTTCTAGCATTGATTGTCATTACTTGAATTGGACTTGGACTTAATCATTTTTAACTAAAGAAGGAAATACTGTGCTGATTTTCCCCCACAGGTTATGTGACACAGCAGCTCATGTTTTTAAATGAAAAATTACCTTCTGATGAAAGAAAACAACTATAAAATACAGAAAGAATGGATATTTTGTATGGTTTTACAATATGGCATCCATTAGTTTTGTAGTTAATGTAATTCAAGCCATGCCAGGGATTTATTACAGAAGTCACATGAACTAGAATGGTAGAATCTAACTCCTTCGGTTCTGACGCTAACAAGAGAAGTCATATATTAGTGACTTCTTCTCAGACAGCATACTTACCCTTCTGACTGCTGCAGTAGTAAAACTCCAAAGTGAAATATCTCATTAAAACATTCTTTACATTTGCAGCTGCTTTCGTTTGCCCTCGGTTGCTCTGCCCCAACCCTAAATTTACAAACCGTGTGTGTCTGCGTGTCTGTGTGTGTCTGTGTGTTCCTCAACTCACTGGTACCCTTGGAAAGCTTAGAATCCTTTAAACTAAGATATTTTTGGTACAGATTGTAAATTAGAGCAATAACAAAAGTGACAGTGTATCTTGATTGAACTTTAAATGCAATCTTCGTTCAGTTAAAAAATAATGAACCAGATTTAGTTAGAGTCTGAGTTATGACCTTGCAAATAAGGTAGCTTTGGAAATGACATGAACTCTTCTAGGTTGTTATTTTACTTCCAAATAGCTTTGCCTGTAATTCACAAATTGATGTTAACAGCCCCTTGTAATTAAACAAATGATCCTGCATCCAAACAACAACAGAAATAAGAACCAAATATCCCTCCTCGAAGCAGGGGCTTGCTGGGCTTTTTTTTTTTTTTTTTTTTTTTTTTGATATTTATTTATTTTTGAGAGAGAGAGAAACATAGAATTCGAAGCAGGCTCCAGGCTCTGAGCTGTCAGCATAGAGCCCGATGTGGAGGTCGAATTCATAAGCCGTGAGATCATGACTTGAGCCAAAGTTGGACGCTCAACTGACTGAGCCACTTGGGCACCCCTCTGGACTTTTTCATTATAAGTCACTAACTACAGGAAAATGACATAACTTTACACAGTGCCCTGCCATGTTCTGCATTTTGGGCTCCCAACATGAAGATGAAGTTCATGAATCCAATGATGTTCAGGGCTCTTGGCATATTCTGTAAATGCTAGAACAAGATACTTGAATCTGAGACATAAGATTGCACAGACTCAGAATTTCAAAGTAGGAAGGAGCCTAAATGGTTCTCTCATTCAGTCTCTTAGTACAAGTTTCCTCCACAATCCTAGCTTTCCAGAGTCTTGGCTTGTGAGCCAGGATAAAAAAAAATACATAAAATATATTATGATACAGTATATATAAACTGGGTCCTAACCAGACATAATTGTGAGTTTCCATAAAACCGTACTTACTGTGTGCAGTGAATTCAGATATTTTTCCCTTCCATTCTATATCTGTTTTTAATCTTTAGAACAACCCATGAATTGGATTTCATGACCACTAATAGGTTGAAACGTGTTATACATCCTGGCAACGAAAAGTGTGGCCCATGAACCAGCAGCAGCAGCAGCACTCAGGAGTTTCTTAGAAATGCAGAGTCTCGGGCGCCGGCCCAACCTTGTAAAGCAATACGCACATTTTAACTCGATCCCCAGGTGATTCCCAGCACCTTAAAGTTGGAAAAGCCTTGGTCTGCGTCATCCCCAAGGGCATTCAAAGTGTTTTCTTTCTCCTAAGGGGCCACATTTTATTTGCAAACAGTTGTGCTTTACAGAATTCTCTTCGTTGTATTAAGTGGAAATTTCACAAGCGATAAATCCTTTACCACGTAGGTTCTGCCCACTGGCACTAGTGTCTCTTCCTGTAAAATTAATTTATATTTCTTCGCACGTGGCAATCTCTCTGCCAAAACCAGAGGAATCTTTGTGACTCTTCACCTGCTCTCTCATCCCACACCTGAACAGTCAAAACAGTCGTGATGCAGTCACCTTCCACATATTTCTCCAATTAAGGGTTTCTCAAATTAGTATCCAACAGTCCGAGGATGAAGGGGGAATGGTGAATAAACACGGAAAGTCATGGCAGAAAATTCAGCATTCGCTATATTCATTTATCAAGGCACTGAATCCATATTCCGGGGAAAAAAATGGTAATTCTTGGTACACTTTGTTTAAAAAGAGCTATTGTTTTGACCTCAAGAGACATTAAAACTCAAAAGGATGCCACCACCTAGGGTACCTCACTGTTTCCGGTCTCTTGTCAGACTATTGCTCAACTCTCTGGCTTCTGACTCATCCCTTTGGAAAACCTGGAATATTCGTCATGCATGCAAAATGCAATGTATATTTGTTTTCTTTGCATTCTTTCCATTCTGCCCACCTAGAGCCGGTTGACTCTTCCCACTGTTCGTTTCAGAGTGCGACTCCCACTGCGTCAGCCATTCAGTTGGAGAGAGGCCACTCAGTTTTCCAGCCATAATATAAAATGTAATTGAGAATCATCCTTGGGCTCAGACGTTTTCTCCTTTGAGGCTCCCCTGATTGAAGTTGGGTTACATACAAGTGTGAGTATAAACATATTTCTTGTATCTTTTTGACATTCAAAATGGCTTGTATTCTTAAGAACAAGAAGGGGACTTGGTATTTAAGAGGATGTCAGTGGGCTGATAAGATAAAGTCATGGGAATAGTTTTCACTCTTTGGGAAATGTCTGGGATGTGTGTTGAGGGGTAAGGGAGTTGTCAGGCCAGTTCTGTGATCCAGTTCCCTGGAGATGAAGTTTCCTCCTCAAAATCAGTTCTTGGCATTAGTTATTACTTTGTTGCCATTGGGTCAAGGAAGAATGCTTTAAAGCTTCTAAGCTTTAGAATCTATGGCATGCGGCTGTCTCCTGAACAGGAGGATGGAAGAAAGAATGTTTCCCAACTTGGTCCTCTTTGTGTGAGTTCTTTTAATTTATTATTTATTTAAATTCAAGGTAGTTAACATACAATGTAGTCTTGGTTTCAGGAGTAGAATTTAGTGATTTGTCACTCATGTATAACACCCAGTGCTCAGTCCAATAATTGCCCTCCTTAATGCCCATCACCCATTCTGCCCTTCCCACCATCCCCCTCCTCTCCAGCAACCCTCAGTTTGTTCTCTGTAGTTAAGAGTCTCTTATGGTTTGCCTTCTTCTCTGTTATTATCTTATTCTTCCTTCCCTTCCCCTATGTTCGTCTGTTGTGTTTCTTAAAGTCTCCGTATGAGTGAAATCATACGGTATCTGTCTTTCTCCGACTGCTTATTTCGCTTAGCATATCACACGCTAGTCCCTTCCTAGTGTAAGGGACAGAGCAGCTGTCTGTGTTTCTGGGGGAAGAGGTGATGCTCTGATCCCCTTCCTCCCCGGCATTGAGAATTCTTTTTATTGTTTTGCTTCATGCCAAACAACTAACTGAGGTGAACTGTCCTGAGTAAAACAATACACCTAAACTCTGGTATCGTTGCCAAATACTCTCTCAGATGACCGAACAACATTAATACGTTTTGTAGGGAGGAAGGTGAATACACACTTTTTTAAAAAACAGTTTTGTTGACATGCCATAAATTCACTCATTTATTTTTTTAAATTCCTTTGAATTTTTTAATATTTATTTTTAAGGGGGTGGAGTAGAGAGGGAGACACAGACTCCAAAGCAGGCTTCAGGCTCCACGCGGTCAGCACACAGCCCGATGCAGGGCTCGAACCCACAAACCGCGAGACCGTGACCTCAGCTGAAGTCAGACACTCAACCGACTGAGCCACCCAGGCGCCCCTTTAAATTCACTCATATAAACTGTACACTTCAGCGGCTTTTAGTATATCCGTAGAGTTGTGCCTGCATCATCAAAAACAACTTTTGAACACTGTGATCACCCTGAAAAGAAACTCCATACCCTTTAAGTAGTCTCCTCCCGTTTCCCCATCCCTCCATTCCTGGGCAAGCACTGATCTGTTTTTCATCCGTATAGATTTGCCTCTTCAGAACACTCCATATAAATGGAGCCGTACAGTATGCAGTCTTTGGTGACACTCATTTCTTCTTTCGTTTACCATAATATCTTCAAAGTTTATTCATTTGTTGTTGCATGCATCAGGACTTGATTTCTTTTCATAGCTGAATAATATTCTGTTGTATGGACTTGCCTCACTTTGTTTATCTCTTCGCTAGTCGGAGAACAGTTGGGTTGTTTCTGCCCTTTGACTATTATGAGTAGTACTGTGGTGAACTTTTTGTGAACACAGGTGTTTTAAATTCCTCTCATTTTATCTACCCCGAAGTTGAATTGATACGTCGTATGGTAACTCTATGCTTAAAAGTTGGAGTATTGCCCAAACTTTTCTTCACAGTGACTGCACCATTTTAGATCCGCCCCCCCAGCAATTTATGAGAGTTCCCAGGGCTCCACATCCTCACCAGCACTTGCTATTATGTCTTGTTGTCATTGTAGCCATCCTAGTGGCTGTCAAGTGGTATCTCCTTGTGCTTTTGATTTGCATTTCCAAGGATAAGCACTCTTAAAATATCTCTAGCTTACCCACATGTAAAAAGTGAACATGTAATTTCCTGGATAGACCATGTCTGAAGAGAAGGCTAAAATTAAAAAAAAAAACAAAAAAACTAATGAATTGCCATCTTTATGGGAGGAAATTTTATTACATAAGAGTTTATCTGCAACTGGTATTCAGAAATCATCCCTTTTAATAATTAAATTCCCAGAGCTAGTCCCAGACTTAACCCTAATCAATGATTCTGTCTTTATTAAGGGTAGAGGGGGTAAAAATTAGGGGAAATTAATCTTGTATTCATGTGACAAATTGTACAAGCTGCTTATCTTCTGTGATACTGAGTTTTCTTATCTACAAAATTAGGTTAATATTACCTAACTCACCATTAGGTGAGGATTAAATGAGATTTTTTTCCATGTGAAAAGCTGTACCTGACTAAAAATAAATGTTAGCTATATATTTTAAAAAATTTTAAGTTTATTTTTGAGAGAGAGAGTGCTAGTAAGAGAGGGGCAGAGAGAGAGGGAGACAGAATCTGAAAGCTGACAGCAGAAAGCCTGACGTGGGGCTCAAACTCAAAAACCATGAGATCATGTCTTGAGCCTAAGTTGGACGCTCAACCCACTGAGCTCCTGAGGCACCCAGTTAGTCTTACTGTATAAGGTGAGTGATCAGAGGTCTTCTGTATTGTAGGAACTTAAGAAAAATATCCTCTGCAAACTATGGAGAATTCATTGAACATTTTGATCTGTCGTTTTCCATCTCTACAAAAAATGTTTTAAAAATTAGCTCTGGGGCACCTGGGTGGCTCAGTCACTTAGGCATCCAGCTCTTGATTTCAGCTCAGGTCACAGTCTCACAGTTGGTGAGATCGAGCCCCAACTCGAGTGCTGCCCTGACAGCCTGCAGTCTGCTCGGGATTCTCTCTCTCTCTCCCTGCCCCTCTCCCCACTTGCGCATGCGTTCTCTTTCTTTCAAAATAAACTCTAAAAAAAAAAAAAACTCTATAAAAATTAGCCCCCAAATTCCTCAGAAACCTAAGTTAGCTACAAGTCAGAACAAACTCTGTAACAGGCTGTTGGCGGGCGTATTGTCCTCTCCAGAAGTCTTTCGTGGTTGGGAAGACTTGCAGCTTTTCAGCAAGTTAGCTGTCATCCCACCAAAGGGTAGAAGTGGCATCTAATTTCCTCAACCTAATAATTCTTTGTTTGGTATAGACTGAAGGTCTCTGGATTCCCTGGCAACCTAGGAAATATAACTCCCTGGCCTTGGATTACTTAGCCTTGTCCTCAGAGATGATGCTAGACAAAACTGTGAAGGAGGTAAGGCTTGTGTTTGTTCTGTCATTCTTGCTTGCTGCTCCCTCATCCTTTCTGTTGCCCTGTAGGGGCCTCCTGTTTACAAAGTCTTCTGGCACAGATCCTACTCTGTCTTTATCTTGCCCTCAGAAACACACACACGAGCTCTCTCTTGACCCTCCACTCCAGCACCGTCTAAACTTAACTCTGAATGACTTTTTATATAGCTGATAAACAAATACGTTCATTCAGCAAACCCATATTGAATCCTTACTGTGTGCCAGGTACTGTACGAGGCCCCTAGATGACTGATAGCAACATAATCCACTCCTTGTAGTAGAAAGGAGAAGATCGACAAACTTGTCAGTGGTTATAAAAAGATTGCGATAGTAATGGATGTATGCCACAGGGTTCCTGGGAGGATTAAGAGAATTGATCATTGTAAAGCTCTTAGAACAGTGCCTGACACAGAATAAGTATCCCATGCATGTTTATGAAACAAATCACATGCTAGAAGAAGGTTCTGCCCTGGGGGCTGTAGGAACATATACCAAGACCACACATCCTGACCTCAAGTACGAAGAGCCCAAGCTGGGTTGAACACAGTAAGGGTTAAGCCAAGGTAAGATGTGGAAGAAGCATGTTCCATGTAAAGGGAACACCACGTGAACACAAAGAGACATGGAGGAACCTGGCAGATGTCGGGAAGCTCCAAAGTTCCAGGATGGCTAGAATATAGGCAACATGTGAAGGAACGGAGGGTAAGACTCAGACCATGTGGTCCCGGTGGGTAAATTGCATTAATGGCCTCTATCAGCCTCTGGTATGTTAGCTGTGCTTTGCCATCAGGGAATATTGGGGAGGGGAATGGGCATTGATTGGGTAAGCAGCAGTATTGGCCATTGCGGCAACATGAAGAAAATTTGGGGAAATATTTTGATGTCTTAAGTGCCCTTCAAGTTAACTTTATGCCGTATGGTTAGCGTGATTTTTTTTCTTCAGTAAAATAATTAGAACTAGATAAAGCCACAGCATGTTTGAAAGAATATAAAAAAGCTACCGAACTTTATAGACTTTAGAAGAAAAAGTCTAGCAGTTGTTTCAGTTGAGTGCTGCACTTTCCAGGTTTTGAGGCTCAAGAGTGTTGTTAGATCAAGGTGAAATATTGAAAAAGATACAAGGTCCTGGTTTACTCTTGAGCAAACTATGCTTGATTAGTTTATTAGCTCCCAGTGCCCTTTGGGGGGGAAAATTCTATTGAATGTTCTATAGATGACATTTCTGATATAAATAAGTCTGCCTTCCATTTAAGTCGCAAGGAATTGTTTCAGGAATAGTGTGTAAGTGTTAAAATGCTGTAGATTTGAAATAAAATTGGCAGCGAGAAATTACAGCTAATCTAATGTTTATGTTCCTCTTGTGAAATGTGAGGTAATAACTCTCACTTCTTACAACTGTTGTGAGGATGATTGCTGTCTAACACTGTATATCCCGCCTTCTCACTCGTTTTGTGCTCCCCCTCCTAAAATGTAAGCTCTGTGAGGACAAAGTATTTTACACTCTTGTATCCCTAGCTCCCAGAAATAAGCCTGGCACATAGAAGACACGTTAAGAAATTGCTGAATTGTTGATGAATGAAAAGTATTTACTACACGGTAGTCATTCATTGAATTATTGCAATATTGAACCTCAGGGAATTCTATGCTGTTGTTAATATAATTTAGCTATGGAAGTTTATCTGTCCCTCGTGGTAATTTAGTGTGTTTCTAATTTTATGCTTTTACTTTGTAAGTTGCTTTTTACTGTTATCTCTTTCATGCTTTTAGGATGTGCACATTTTGTCTTGGCTTTACGATAACTTTCTGTTACCTTGTATTCTAAATGGGGCATCCGCACGGTGGCCTTTTTTTTTTTCAAACTTTTATTTAAATTGTAGTTAACATATAGTGTAATACTGATTTCAGGAGTAGAATTTAGTGATACGTCACCTACATGTAACACCCAGTGCTCATCACAATAACTGCCCTACTTAATACCAATCATCCATCTAACCCATCCCCAATCCACCACCTTCCATCAACTCTTAGTTTGTTCTCTAGCATTAAGAGTCTATTATGGTTTGTTTCCCTCTCTCTTTTCTTTTTTCCACCCTCCCATATGTCCATCTGTTTTGGTTCTTAAATTCCACATATGAGTGAAATCATATATCTGCCTTTCTCTGACTTATTTCATTTTGCATAATACATTCTAGTTCCATCCGTGTCATTGCAAATGGCGAGATTTCATTCTTTTGTTGACTGAGTAATATTCCATTGTGTATATATACTACATCTTCCTTATCCATCCTTCAGACAGTGGACATTTAGTTTGGCTGTTGTCGATAATGCTGCTATAAACATCAGGGTGCATATACCACTTCGAATCTGTATTTTTATCCTTTGGGTAAATACCTAGTAGTGCAATTGCTGGGCCATATGGTAGTTCTATTTTTCACCTTTTGAGGAAGCTCCATATGTTCTCCAGAGTGGCTGCACCAGTTTGCATTCCCACCAGCAGTGCACGAGGGTTCCCCTTTCTCTGCATCCTTGCCAATATCTCTCATTTTCTGAGGTGTTAATGTTAGCCATTCTGACGAGTGTGCGATGGTATCTCATTGTGGTTTTGATTTGTATTTCCCTGGTGATGACTGATATTGAGCATGTTTTCATTTGTCTCTTAGCCATCTCGATGTCTTCTTTGGCAACGGGTCTATTCATGTCTTCTGCCCATTTATTAAATGGGTTATTTGTTTTTTGGGTGTTGAGTTTGATAAGTGTTGTATAGATTTTGGATACTAACTGTTTATCCGATATGTCATTTGCAAATATCTTCTCCCATTCCGTCCTTGCCTTTTAGTTTTGTGGATTGTTTCCTTCACTGTGCAGAAGCTTTTTTTATCACAAGGTGTCCTTTTTAGAGAAGACTTGGAACCTCAAAAAAATGCCTCATACACTTCAAATTCCTTTTGAAAGAAGGCAAAGTATAAATAGGTAAGAATACGTTGAATGAAATACAGAGATCTCTTTATAAGTAGAGGTAAATCCTCCTGGCTGTTTTTAACTCAACATATAGTTTTGTCATTATTGAAAGACCTTGTGCTCCAAATGCTTCTTGGATGGCAGTTACACCAAAACTGAATAATCACTTTGCTGCCCCTCTCATACATGAGATGGGGCTATTGATTCCTTATCTGTAGAACCCGCTTCCCATGTTAATCCCAGTCATGAGACGGCCTCTTAGTACAATGGCTTGTCCGGTGACCAGAAACCAAAGAGAGGAGAGGATAAGGATGCTACCGTTACGATGAAACAGAAACTAAGAGGATCATATGGAAACAAAATGATGCTTTTGGCTTCATAGATTTTTTTTTTACTTCCAGACAACTGATCTATTTATGCTGGTTACTTTCTGGCAGTTCATGTATTTATTCAACAGCTGTTTATTATCTGCTGTCAATTTGAGTTCCAGCTTCATGCTTACTAACTGCATATTTTTGGGTACTGCCTCAGAGCCTCAGTTTCCTTTTCTGGAAAACAGAAGTAATGATCGAACCTGCTGTCTAGAACTATGGACAGATTAAATAAGCAACTATACTTGAATAGGCTTCAGCACACAGACTTCTCTACACATGTTAGTTATCCTCATATTATTTCAGAGGCAACACATTTCCTTTTTATTTGCCTGACTTTACATCAAATTGCCATCACTTGCAAGCTAGTGATGTAAGGAAATTGCAGCTCAGAGAGGTAACGTAACCTGCCTGAGGTCACACAGCAGAGTGAGTGCCAGGTGTCTCCAGAGACTCAAATGATCGATGTCATGAGTCTGGTGCCCCCAAACAAGTTACTGAGTCTCGAGATTCCTGCGCACAGTTAGAGCCTGTGTAATTCCTACCGGTCAAAGCAAGCTCGCCGGATGTAGGAAAGAGCACTGCCTACACTGTGGCGACTCGCTTCCCTGTATACCACAGCAGGCTCGCGGTAGCCGGCAGTTACACCCCTTACACTACCCTCTCCATCCTTGGTAATCCTAATCTCTCCAAAAACCCTGCTAGACAAAAATACTACAGTGAGATAGCCTTTTCATTTCTCTGAATTGTCAAGAACAGAGGAAAGAATACACTTTCTCCTCAGAAGTTGGCCCCCTTGTCACCTTGCACCAAGCTGTGTTGTGAGATGAATAAATCAGTCCAACTTCCAGAAGAATATCTTCTGTGTCCACCAAATGATTTGCCTGCCACTTTAAACCATATTATTCCTGGCGATGTAGATGTATTTGTAGATAAAGAAATAGACATAGAGATCGAATGTAGATATTCTAAGGGCTATCTTTTATCACTTTATTGCACTGTCTGCATGTTTTTATACCAGTTACATCTATCTGACTACGATATAGTTGCTTTTGGACAGCCTCAGTGCTAGGCTGTGGGGCTCAGGACTTTACCTACCTTTTTCTCCATTTAACACACCCATGAGTTTGTCATGATTTTATCTGTCTGGTAGTGCTACAGGTGGTCTTAATTTATGTTTTTTTTTAATTCATCACGTTTTCCACAGTAAACATATTTTAGCATCAGTAACACAGTTAACCACATGTTTATTATTTTCCAGGAAATAATCCATCTCGAGCTAAATGTTTATGAAATTCTTGATACATTTCAGGAGCCAAGTTCTAATTATTTTGGACACATTTTTTTCTTTTCAAAATTCCAAGAGCTCACTATTATTATCTCTGATTTTTTAGAGAACAAGGTTCGTTAGAATAACTCATTCAAGGACGTCGGGTGACAAGGAGCATAATCCTCTAGTCTTTGAAGCAGACATCAGACATCAGAAAAAGCAGAGGAAAGAAATAAAATGATAAAATTCAGATTCATTGTTGGCACATCTGGGACTGATTGTTGAATATGTTTGCCAAAATCGTTCTAATAGTATTTGTAGCTTTAATATCTCCATCTCCCGAAAGCCGAAAGTATAACAATGATGGTATCTGAAAGGGAACAGTCATGGCTGACAGGACACATAAGCAATTCAGAAAATAATTTAAGTGAAGTTGAACCCAGCCTGAGCATATAGCCATTATTCTATTCACCTTAGAGTTTGCCAGTCATGATTAATTGCAGAGGAAAATGTTTGAAGAATATATCCTTTGAAAAAGTGGCAGAGGTGAATGAACTCAAGAAAAAGCTAGAGACAATTCACATTATTGGAATATAAAATTCTCATGATCCTCAAAGGCAGAATCCAGTTCATTCTAAACAGGTCAGATATTACCGCAGCTGGCTCCTACCTGCTAAATTTATAACTAGTGCAGGCACAGACCTCACACTGATGAGGCTTTAACTCTGTTCAGGTATTCGTACAGTTCTGGAGATAATTTCTTGCACCATTGTTTCATGCGGAATGCTTGACGACTAAGGTAATTAAAGCATAGAAACATAGATTTTAGCTTCAAAATTAGTAAGATATCCCGGGGCCCCTGGGTGGCTCAGTCAGTAAGCGTCTGACTCCAGCTCAGGTCATGATCTCACTGTTTGTGGGTTCAAGCCCCACATCAGGCTCTGTGCTGACACCTCAGAGCCTGGAGCCTGCTTCAGATTCTGTGTCTCCCTCTCTCTGACCCTCCCCCGCTCAAACTGTCTCTCTCTCTCAAAATAAATTTTAAAAAAAACCTCCCCCACTCACACTCTGTCTCAAAATAAATTTGAAAAAATACAAAAAATTTTAAAAAGACAAAATTAGTAAGATATTTCAACAGAAAGAGAAGGTAACTCTGAGACTTTCTCCTTTCCTCCTGAGTAAACTTGTAGTCCTGACTTCAGCTTGATACTCAAGGAAACTCTTCACATAAATGTAATCAATTACCTTTACATTTACTCAAAATTCAAATGAGGTCTTTTAATGCTGTAATATTATTAGAGAATTTAAAATGATCTCAAATATATTCACTTACAATCTCTCCATTACAAGTAAAAAAAAAAAAGCATTTGGGGCATTGGGATGGTTAAATTAGAGGAGAGACGAAGGAAGTGGCAGTGCCCCAGGTTACTGAACATACCCCTCCAGAGAGAGCCACGCAAACACTGTCCCAGAACCTCTGGCATCTGACTACGTCTAATCGCACTGTCTCCACTGAGAAAGGGTGCAAGTTCATGGTCTTCAGTGTCTTGTACCATTTTAGGGACACACATGAGGGCCCAAAGGGGCTGCTCAGGCTGCAGAATTTCTGGAACTAATATAAGCAATCATATTCTTCCTACTTTGTTGGTTTTTTTTTTTAATTTTTTAATGTTTTTTCTTGAGAGAGAGACACAGAATGCGAGCGGGGGAGGGGCAAAGAGAGAGGGAGACACAGAATCTGAAACAGGCTCCAGGCTCCACACCTGTCAGCACAGAGCTTGGTGGGGTTCGAACCCGCAAACTGTGAGATGATGAGCTGAAGTCGGATGCTTAACTAACTGAGCCACCGCAGATGCCCCAGGTTCTTCCTACATTGTAAGAGAAGAAGATTATTTCCAAGACGGGACAGGTAGCTATGTGAATTGATACATCACAGTGACAATTTTGTTTTGATGGTGAAAATACCATTCTGCTTCCTTTGTTTCTACTTTGCTTTCCACTTCCTGCCTGTCTCTATCCTCCTTCACAGCCAGACTTTTCAGTAGAGTTGTCTACACTTCCTTCCCACGCTCTCATTTCTTACATTCTCCTCTACCTATCTCATCTGGCTCCCATCCCAGTCTCTCTACCAGAAAGAATCCCTCTGGCAAGGAAACCATCGATTTCAGTTATTACACCCACCTACATTTTTCCTGCCTCTTCTTGATCTATCGCTTCTTCCATTAATATCTTACCACCTAGTGTTTGCCATGCTCTATGCAAGGTGCTGGCGAGAAACACTCATCAAACACACTCATCATCAGCTAGGTGCTGGCGAGTGACATGCTCATTGTTGTTGCCTTCACAAGGAGCTTACGTTCTAGTGGGGAGACAGAATTACCTAAATAACCACATGTTTAAATTAGAGTTACAAAGCAAAAAGAAAAGTGATATGAAAGAGAAAGTTAAGTGGGCTGCGAAGGCCCTGAATAAAGTACAGGAGCAGTCTTTCTCTTAGTATTTTTTGTGGAAATTAAAAAAATATGTTGGTGATTTCCTCCTTTTTGAAGCACTGTTTCCTTGGAGATCATGATAATGCATTCTCCTGATTTTATTCCTACTTCTCTGAAGAGTCCCTTCTATTTTCCTTAGATAATTTATTCTCTGCTCCGCCAAGTATAAATGTCCTTTCTCTGAGCCTAGCCTTTGGGCCTCTACAAATCTCTCCCCATGTTCCTCCTGTTAGTGATCCTATCCAATGCCCGGGGTCACTTTGCATCTATTTGCCAGTGGCTTCCAAATGCAAGTTTCCAACACGCATTTCACTTGTTCACTCTAGTTTTACATATCCAGTGTCCTCGATGGCACAGGGTGCATTAAAATGTGCATCTCGGCCCCTCTGCTGTCCCTCGAGGACAGGCTGCCACCATTGTCTCACATGGACTAGTGCAGTAGCCTCCTAACTCGTTTCACTGCTTACACTCTTACGTTCCACAGCGTCTTCACCATGTTGTAGCCATAGTGGGTTTTTTTTTTTAACAGAACTTCATTTTACTGTTTATAAGATCATTTAGACATTAAATGAGATTGATGAAAAGCACCAATTGTCTACACAGCTGTGTTATTGCTATGTCGTGTGTAATAGCAATATTGAAAACACAATTTTCATCTGTGTGTTTGTGACAACATGAATGGACCTCAAGGGCATTATGCAAAGTGAAATAAGTCAGACAGAGAAAGACCAGTACTGTCTGATCTCAGTTACATGTGGAATCTACAAAAGATAGAAGAGATTGATGGTTGCCAGACTGGGGGTGAGCCATAGGGGTTGGGTCCAAAATGGGTGAAGGGGGTCAAAGGTGCAAACCTACAGTTATAAAGTAAATAAATCCTGGGGATGTACAGCCTGGTGACTGTAGTTAATAACACTGAATTTCAAGTTTGAAAGTTGCCACGAGAGTAGATCTTAAAACTTCCCATCACAAGAAAACATTGTTTTAACTACGTGTGGTGATGGACGGTAACTCGATTTACTAGTGTAATCATTTTGCAATATATGTCAAATTGTTATGTTGTACAAATAAAATGAGGTTATTAAAGAAGTTTTCATAGGTATCTATTAATAAGAGATCAGCTGAGGAAATTATGATATATACACCCAGGGGAATATTGTGCAACCATTAGAAAACAATGAATCAACTCTATGTGAAGGAGTATGGGATGACTTCTCAGATATATCGTGAAGTGGAAAAAGTGAAGCATGAAAGGGCATGTGTTATATGCTGCCCCTTGTGCTTAAGAAGTATAAAATTTCTAAGTTTACGTGTTTCTGGGAGAAATGGATCTTGTCGACTCTAGGGGAACCGAGTGGGTAGAGACAGAAAAGCTGTCTGAGTTACACTACTTTGTATCTTTGCGTTTTCTCTTCCAAAATACATTTTTAAAGTTGAGTTAAAAAAAAAAAAAAGATCAAGAACTCTACAAAAATCCTATCATTAGAAATTGTAAGTGTAGCTCTTCCTGCACGTGGCCCGGGGTGATCTCTGAAAATGTTCGCTCTTCACTTGTGGCAGAAAACCCTACAAAAGCATGCAAGTCAAGAGGCTCAAATCTTCACGTTCACTTTAAGAGCTCATGTGAAACTACCCAGGCCATCAAGTATCTGAAAGATGTCACTTTGCAGAAGCAACGTGTGCCATTCTGTCCCTACACTGGTGAAATTGGTAGGTGTACCCAGGCCAAACACTGGGGCTGGACCCATGGTCACTGGCCCAAAATGAGTGCCGAATTTGTACTTCACATGTCTAAAAACGCAGCGAGTAGGGACACCTGGGTGGCTAATTCAGTCAAACCACCAGCTCTTGATTTTGCCTCAGGTCATGATCTCATGGTTCGTAGGATCGAGCCTTGAGGAGGGCTCCACAGTCAGTTTGAGGACTGCTTGGGACTCTTAATCCCTCTCTCTGCCACTCTCCTGCTCGCTCACTTCGACGTGTGCATATGTGCTTTCTCTCTTCCTCTCTTTCTGAAAATAAATAAATAAAAATGCAGAGCGTAATGCTGAACTGAAGGGTTTAGATGTAGATTCTTGGGTCATTGAGCACATCCAGGCAAATAAAGCCCCCAAGATGTGGCCTGGAACTTACAGGGCTTGTGGTCGGAATAACCCTCCCTGCCACGCTGACATGATCTTTACTGAAAAATTGTTCCTAAGCCAGAACAGGAGGTTGCACAGGAGAAAACGATATCCCAGAAGACACCGGAGAAATAAAAAAACTTATGCCCGAGAATAAATTCTGCATGAAGCAAATGCAAATAAAAGTAAAAACAGAAAAAAAGAAGTTCTAAGTGTACACACACATGGACATGGCCAGACAGATACACGCACGTGCACACACACGCACACGCACATTGGGCCTCTTAGGCCGAAGGCACCCAACTAGCTCTTCAAATTTTCCTGCAGGTCCAAGAAGCAAATCTAAAACTTTTTTAATGGATTCACTGAGTAATCGTTATGTGAATATCTCTGTGTTATGGACCTGCCAGAAAAATCCTCTGCAAATGAACTCGTAAAATTTGCATCGCTGTTGGTAGAACATCTAGGAAACAATAAGAGTACGTATCTCATAGGTGAAATTATTGAAATTACATGTTTTTGCTGGACACACCCATACTTTGAGTATGGGGTCCTCATTCTTTTATTTTCCCTTTTCCATTCAGGGAATTCTGGCAAGGGAATCTGCTAGAACTCCCAGATCTTGCCCAAAACCTCCCTGATGAAAGAACAGTGCCATGAGAGATGAGACTGTCAAAACGAAACTCAGATGACTTAGCAAAGGAGGGCTTCTCTGAGAAAGTAAAAGTAGAGCAGAAATCCGAAACATGAGTAAGAATTGGTGAGGTGAGGAGGATGAGGAGTTAGCCCAAGCATATGGACCACATACATTTAACGTTCTCCCTCCTGAAACAACAGCGAAATGGCGATGGAGAGAATAAAATGGCATAATCCACAAGAACAAAAGGAAGATGATACAGTGACAGATGAACCATTGCAAGCAAGTGCCGGAGGGTGGAAAAGAAGATGGCGAGTGAGAACTGCCCGCGAAGACCCGAGAAACCTAAGATAGACAGTGTGGGTAGCAAGATCCAGAAACTAACTGATGGATGCTACAGAAATCCAGAAAGGTTCTGAAATTATAGACTTGTACTAATTAAGGCATACGTACAGGTAGGACTGAAAAGGAGAGGATATGTAATGGCTGCGTAGATGGCTAGGTCCCCTCCATTCTCCATGCAGGTAGGACCCCCAGGAGATGGGAGGTATATTCTCTGGTGAGGTTGAACCAGCACTTTCTGTCGCAGCGACTCTCAACCTTGACTGCACATTTGAATCATCTGGGGAGATTTTGAAAAATCCCTATACCCAGGCTTCCCTGCGAAGCAATGAAATCAGTGTATCTGAAGATAACACCTCGTGAATTATTAGTTTTAAAGCTACCCAGGTGACTACACCGCAAAGCTATGGATGGAAAGTCAGTGTTGGTGTACCAGGCAGAACTACTAAAAACTAAGGGAAAACGGCCCAATCGGCACACCCCCACCCATAAATGTAGAGCTGGCAGCCAACACTTGACTGCTTGTTATCGTGTACATATGACTATCAGCCAAGAATTCCTAGCATTTGAGGGAAGCCTCAAGCATAAAAGACACAGACCAAAACAAATGGTTACAAAGCAGGGAACATAGAAATTTCTAAACACCTTTTCAAACATCCTCAGCAGCATCTGAGAAGATCGGCTTCTGTACAGCAAGGACAGGATGCCATTTTTATAGTTCAAAGCCTAACAAAGAGCCCCTGGAAATGAAATGAAGACAGCTGAAGTAAAGACAAATATCCAGCAGGAACTTTGGAAGACAAAGTGGAGGTCATTCTCTGTGACACTGAACAAAAAGGAAAACAGCTGGAAACTAGGAGTGAAAAGAAAATGGGAAAATTACTTTAGGAGATCTGACACCTTACAAACAGGAGGGACAGAAAGAGAGAACCAATAAAACCGAGTGAGGGAATTAGAAAAATAAAAACACGGAGTACATGTGCAAAACTGAAGGATGTTGGTTTCCAGATGAATGCTCACGCACTGTGGATGTAAAATTACCCACACCCTGATATGGGAGTGCGAGATTCCAGAATGTCGTGGGTAAAGACAAGACCCTAATAACCCTCAAAGCTAAAAAAGCAAAAACAAAAACAAGAAAAAAACAGGTAAGATAACAGATTGACAATGAGAATGGCATCCGACTTTGCAGAAGCATAGCTACAATTCAGGAGACCGTGGAGAATTACATGCAAGGTTCTGAGGGAAAATGATTTCCAAACTAGAATTCTATACCTTGCCAATGTACTCATGGAGGGGGAAAGGAGAATAAAGACGTTTTCAGATATGCAGTCCCTAAAGATGTGCTTTAAAGGCACCTTCTCTGGAAGCTACTGGAGGATGCTTCACCAAGATAAGGAAATAAAACAAGAAAAAAGATTTTGGATGCAGAAAACAGGGCTCTAACACAGGAGAGGTGTAGGGTGATTTCACAGGGAGGTGGGGAAGGGTAGTTTCAAGATGGCATTGTGCAGGGCGCCTGGGTAGGTTGAGCGTCCAAATCTTGGTTTTGGCTCGAGTCATGATCTCACAGTTTTGTGGGTTCAAGCCCCACATCGGGCTCTGTGCTGGCGTCACAGAGCCTACCTGGGATTCTCTCTCTCTCTCCTTCTCTTTTCTCTCCCTCTCTCTCTACCCCTCCCCCACTCATGCTGTCCCTCTCTCTCTCTCTCAAAAATAAATAAATAAATTTAAAAACAAAAGGATGGCCTCGTGCAGGCCTACAGAAAACCCAGTCCAAATTGGAGTAGGCAGACAGACACTCGCTAAAGCATGTTACTGGTAGTTGGTTTAATGTGTTGGAAAGTACTGAGAGGAAATTAAACTTTTGTTGCGAGTTTAGGGATCAATCAGCAAGCAGTCCGTATCACACTAAAAACAAAGAAAATGCAGTGATTATTAACCACCTCCAGGGAAAACAGAAGTGTATACAACAAAGGAAAGGTCAAAGCACACTTAGTGGCTCATCGATAAATACTATTTACATCATAAAAATTTACAGATTAAAGACACGTTTATCCAGTAATTGTGATGTAACCTTTTTGGAAGAATGGAAAAAAGGGAAGTGTGGAAGGAGAGGAGGTATTGGAGGTGGTGATAATTAAGGGGAAAGTGGTTTGTGATTTATACCTTTGTCTTCTGTAGTAGGAAACCAGTATGTAATACGTCCTATTGAAAATCAAGAAATCGGATTCTAAACTTACAGGGCAAAGACTGTGCCATATTTAACAATTCCCATTTCTTTTTTGTATTTCTGACCCTTTGGAAAGGCCACGTTTCTTAGCCTAGGCTGGGGCCACATGATGTGGCAATGGCCCCTGGGTTGCTGTTAGAAGTAATGCGAGCCTCTCCCAGGCCTTGCCCTTAAACACTTGTGTTCCACCCTCTGCCTGCAACAGAGGCCGCGAAACCCTGGAAACCGTGAGCAGAGATCTTAAATACCATAAATAATCTTATTTATTACCTGTATAAATATATATGTTATTCACCCCTGTTTACTTGGCCCATTAGTGTTTACTCGACACAAATACCAGTTCTAAAGAAATGGAGCCATTATGCCTAATGTCTATCACCAGGTTTCTGACTTTGCCGGGAAAGTATCTGAAGTCGCTAAAGTTAAAAATGGGGTGATTTCCTCTGCTCTCTACCCAGGGACAGAAGGCCAAGTGGGAATCGGGAAACTGTGTACGGCACCTGCGGCCATCCCCTTTACAGAGATGTTCCAGAAATTTCACTTATTACTTCTGTTTATAAACTACTAACCAGAACCATGTCTCATGAGTATCCCATGAGTATCTGTAATGGTTTTTTTTTTTTCATCATCCCAGCATAAATAGGCTCAGTTCTGGAATTGAAGCTAGTAATTTTGGCAAAGTCACTAAAAGTCAGCAAGTAATATAAATGATAACCTCTTCATGTATTAGAACAAGGATGACTTTTTAAAAAAATTTTTAATGTTTATTTATTTTTGAGAGAGCAAAACAGAGTGCAAGCAGGATAGGGACAGAAAAAGAGAGGAAGACACAGAATCTGAAGCAGGCTCCAGGCTCTGACTCGTCACCACAGAGCTCGATCCAGGGCTCGAACTCACAAACTACGAGATCATGACCTGAGCCGAAGTTGGATGCGCAACTGATGAGCCACCCAGGTGCCCCAGAACAGGGATGACTCTTAAGTGACTCTTACTCATGTGCTACAGGCACTCACAATAGTATTGCCCTGTTTGTCTACTCTTAAAACATATTGCTGTCCTTGAATTAAGCCATATGTAAGGTAAAAGGAAAAAAGCAAGAATAGCATGACTAAATGACACATTTGCTAATTTCCCCTTCCATTTTTATAATCATATGATCTACTCCTCTAAGCTAAGGTAATTGAAGGAGCTGAATCAAAATATCTTCGAACCAAATGCCACCTGTCCCCAAATTTCCTAAGCTGCCATTTCTTATATACATGTTTTTTCACAAATGGAGTAACAAACTTTGATGACTTAGAGTTCCCTTTGTTGTGACTCTGGACAATGAAGTACAGGCTTCTTTGAAAATTGAATCCTAGGGCTCCTGGGTGGCTCAGTTGGTTAAGTGTCTGACTTTTGATTTTGACTCAAGTCATGATCTCAGAGTTGATGAGATCGAGCCCCGCGTCAGGCTCTGTGCCAACAGTGCAGAGTCTGCTTGGGATTCTAGCTCCCTCTCTCTCTGCCCTTCCCCTGCTCGCTCACTTGCTCACTCTCTTTCTCTCTCCCTCTGTCTCAAAAATACATAAATAAGCATTAAAAAAATAAAATGGAAATTGAATCCTAAAATCAATTTTAACTAGATATCTCTTGTGTTTTTGATGCTTCCAATTTACTGTGTGCAGTTTTTATATTAATTTTTCATTCTGATTGAACCAGTGGAGTTTATTTACTGAGCTACTTACATTTTTCTTGTTTTTATTTATTTGTTTATTTTTGTTAAACAGTATGGAGCAACTGAAAGGTCTAGTTGGGTTTATTTAGGTCCATTCCCTGGAAACAATTCTTTACTGAGCGTCAGCTGGTTACCAGGAGAAAAGTAAAGCAGCGGATAGCAAAGGCAGAAGGCAGGAGCAGCCCACCCTGAGTGCAGGCAAAAGAGGGTGCTTCTCTATAACGAACCCAAAACAGTGATAAAACTGATAAAAACCGGTCTGCTCTCTATTGTCACCACGTGCCAGCGATTCTAAACAATGGCAAGCCTTCCATTGCCTTAAGTTTTAAGCAATTGCTGCGGATACTGCTGTGTTTTAATAATATATATGTTAACTTCAGTTTAGCACATTAATCAAGAAAATATAGTTACTACTGATTATTACATGATTATTACTGAAAATAATGTTGCCCTTTAGAGTAGGAGTTATTCATGAATGATCTTTTCCACGTGTCAAATACACTAAGTACACACCACAACAAAATGAGCCAGGCACACACTTGCTACCCTGTCCTTCTGATGCAAAGTGTAAATTAGAGAAGGAGCAAGAAAATAAATGTGCTAGTGTTTCAGGATGTGTTTTTATACACTCAGGTAGTCTCCCCCAAGAAACATGGTCCTTCATGACAAGGTGTCTAAGTTCAAAGCTAGGAAGCATGTTCATAGGTGATTTTTGTCATAGGTAGGTCCCTTTAACTCTCTTAGTAGTGGTGTTAACAAATACTATAATGGTAATTCTGCATGAAATAAGCGTTTTTAACTCCTTCATGTTAGATATAATCCATATACCATATAATTCATTTAAAGTATACAATTCAGTAGTTTTTGGTACATTCACAACTATGTGCAACTATCAGCACAATTTTAGAATATTTTCAGCATCTTAAGAATAAACCTCCTCTTATTTTTTTTACATTTATTGTTCTTTTTTTGAAAGTTTTTTCTTGACTTCTATCAGATCTTTATATATATTTGAATACCAACCCTTTATTAGATATGTCATTTGCAAATATGTTCTCCCATTCAGTAGGTTTAGTTTTGTTGATCATTTCCTTTGCTGTGCATAAGCGTTTTATTTTCATGTAGCCCCAATAGTTTATTTTTGCAGGAGACATATCTAGAAAAATATTGCTATAGCCGATGTCAGAGAAATTATTGCCTGTGTTCTCTTCTAGGATTTTATGGAAATCCTTATTTTTTAGCTATTGTTTCCCTATTCCCCTCTCCCTCCCCACCCCAGCCCTTAGAAACCACTAATTTGCTTTCTGTGTCTGTAGATTTCCCTGTTGTGTTTTTCTCATTATATGAAATAAGATAGTGGTCTTTTGTAAGTGACTTCTTACATTTAGCGTGTTTTCATGGTTTATTCATGTTGTACCTGTGTCAATATTTCATTCCTTTTTATTGATGAATAGTATATCATTGAATGGATATACCACATTTTGTTTATCCATGTATCTATTGACAAACATTTGGGTTTCTGCCTTTGGGCCATTATGAATAATGTTGCTATGAACATTCATGTACAAGTTTTTGTATGGACAAATGTTTTCATTTCTCTTGGGTATATATAAACCTAGGAGTGAAATTGTTGGGTCACACACAGTAACTCTGTGTTGGATCATTTAAGGAACTGCCAGAATGTTTTTCTGTTTTTGTTTTTAATTTTTTAATGCATTTTTTATTTTTTATATTATTATTTTTTTAATTTTTTAACATTTATTTATTTTTGAGAGACATAGGCACAGAGCGTGAGCAGGGGAAGAGCAGAGAGAAAGGGAGATACAGAATCTGAAGCAGGGTCCAAGCCCTGAGCCATCAGCACAGAGCCCGACGCAGGGCCCGAACTCACAGACCGTGAGATCATGACCTGAGCCGAAGTCGGCAGCTTAACCAACTGAGCCACCCAGGTGCCCCGCTTTTTTTATTTTTGAAAGAGAAAAAAAAACCGAGTGTGAGCAGGGTAGGAGCAGAGAGAGAGGGAGACATAGAATCTGAAGCAGGCTCCAGACTCTGAACTGTCAGCACAGAGCCTAACATGGGGCTCGAACCCATAAACCGCAAGATCATGACCTGAGCTGAAGTCTGACACTTAACCAATTGAGCCACCCAGGCACCTCCAGAATGTTTTCTCAAGTGGCTAGGAGACTTTTCACTGTAATCTTTGCCAGTGATGAGGCCAAGAGAAGGTTCCAACCATATATGTAACCTGCCCTTTTCTGACAGGAAAGGAAATTCTTGGGTGAGAAGGCATACTGGATGCACAAGCAGGAGATGCGGATCATGATCTTTGCCCTTCCTTTAATTATCTACATGACCTTGTGCTATTCATCTTCAGTGCACACAGAACCTCTGTCACTGTACATAAATTAAGGGAATTGGATTAGATGTTATCCAGTTCTGAACTCCATCGCCGAAGATTTAAAGTAGTGTGACATTATTCACTTAATCGTACAAACCATTTTACCTCTGTTCAAGTTTTTTCGGTAAAGAAATAGGATATGATTTTTATCTCTAGATTATATCTTATTCCTCTAGAAAACCACAGCTTTCCTACTGTTGCTTATTTCATCTTTTCCTTAGATAGATCGTGTACTGCTAGTTCTAAATAGAAAAGTACCATTACCTAGAAGTCTTTCAAATGTCTTTTTGGAGATAGGTCTTTTGTTGGTTAGGTACAACACCTTCATAGCACTGAAACTGATGTATAAGGATTCCCGTTTTGAATATGTCACACTGGGCCGAAAAACAGTTAGTCGTTAGGTCAGTGTTACTCACTGTGTAGGGTCACAGCCAAGTAGTGCTGGCATCACATGCTTGTGAGAAATGCAGATCCACAGGCCCAATCCTAGACGCAATGCGTCAGAATCTCTGGGGGTAAGATCCGACAGTCTGAATTTTGACAAAATCTAAATGAATCCTCTTCCCACTGTCTCTCTTCCTGACTCTCAAAATTATTGCTTCAGACCCCATGGCTTACAGTCTTCCACTTTAGTAGATTATATTCCTGGCTTGTATCTAGATTTAATATCTGATCACTTTTTAAACAGAGGATCTTGGCTTGACCTAAGTGTCTTTCATGAAGGCTTTGGAATTAAATGTGCTGGGTTTAGCAGCTGGCACTTAATCCATGTCAAACAGTTGATGTCCAGTAGTAACAGCTGAATCAGTAGACCTTGGTTTACTTTGATGTGCCTCAGAAGGAAAATCACTTCTTCCCTGGATAGCTTCTGCAAGTACGCCTGCCTAGTTGCTTTATTTCCTTATCAGTTATTTTTAACAGCACTGAATGCATTGCAAAAACTTCCAGCGATTTATTTCCTAATCATTTTGTGTATGTTTCTCAAGGAAGAACACTCTTCATACAACAAGGAAAACAACAAATATTTGAACAATGTTTTATGGTTGCAGAGTTGTTTTCGCGTGCATTTTATCATTTAATTCTCATGAGAACCCTGCGAAGTAAAAAAAAAAAAAAAACACGTGGCTTTACATAGCATGCTGAAAACTTCTACATGCAGCCGCAGTAGATGATAAGGTAGATCTGATAAGATTGGGGTAAGAGAAGGGAATTTAGGCAGCGGGAGTGGCCCCCACTCTGACCTATTCACATTGGGGTTCACAGTCCAATTCTGGCCAAGCGACAGTGCCTAAAGGTTCCAGTAGAAGTAACATACGGAAGCTCATTATCTATGCAGGCCCCGTGAAGTGCCAGAGGAGATACCAGGAGAGCCCAAATGTGCCAAATGGGTCGCCAGAATCCCTCTGGGAAGGTTTGGCTTTCCAGCCTGACAACTGGAGACTCAAGTCAGGGAAGTGAAAAACAAGGACATAGGAATCTTTTCTCCGTTTGTTCGGCAAAACTGAGTTCCAGTTCTATGCGAGGCGTGGTGCCCTTCTCTGGGACTGCCCTTGAGGGAAAAAGTCCAGGTGGTCACTGCAGCTATGGCACTTTCAGTCTTGTGTGAGAAACAGAGATGAATGAATCTACTATGGCAATTAATGTATAATCATAATCCCAAGTGGAGATCAGTGCTCGGGGTGAAAAGGAATCACAGATCTATGAAAGAGGATCTGACCTGGTTGGGAGAAGGAAGACTTCCAGAGAAGTGACTCTTGAGATGAGAACTGAAAGATCGAGTATGTGTTCGCTAAGCCGGTGTTCTTCAAAGTAATTATTTATTTTCTTCCTCATACTTTTATAATACCTTTTAAATACCTTTAAATTTGTGACTGTATTATATACAACATATTAGCATATCTGTATATGTATGCCATTTATAATAAACAAACATACATTTGGAGGGATGTTCTTAGGCCCACCCTTACAATTTGTGAGGCCCAACGCATTGAGCATGAAATTATTTAATAGGAACATGTGTAGGGGGTTGGCGAGGGGAACAGTGGACAAAACAATTATCATTATTTCTGCCTCTTGGAAAAACTGCATCAGCTTGAACTCCAAAATGTAAATACTATTGTCAACTAAAGGATCCTTAAAACCCTCTCCCACCACTACAACACATGTAAGAATGCTGAACCTGGAGGGAAAACTGCTGGCTGAGTGCTCAACATGGAGCTAGAACTGCAGCCCTCTATTATCTATTACTGCATAAGACTTTATTCCCCAGATGTAGTGGCTTTACAATAGCATTTATTATCTCATAGCTGTTATGGGCCTGGAATCCAGGCATGGTTTAGCTGATCCTCTGGCTCTCCCACAGGCTGAAGCCATCTCCGGGCCCTGACTGGGCGAGATCTGCTTCCTGTCTCACTCACATGGTCGTAGCAGGATTCAGTTCCTCATGTACTCTTGACTGAGGCCTCAGTTCCTCATAAGCTGCTAGCTAGAGGCCTCCCTCGTGTCCTTGCCACATGGGCCTCTCTGTAGAATGTTTTACAATATGGCTGCCGGTTTCATCACAGTGACCAAGTGAAAGGGCAGGAAAGAGTGCCAGCAAGAGGAGGAGTGCTAGCAAGATAAGTCAGTCTTGTAACCTAATTGCAGAAATGGCGTTCCAACACTTTGGCCATATTCTCCTTGGTAGAATCATGTTAGGTCCAATCTGCACTCAAGGGGAGGAGATTACATAAGAGGGTGAATACCAGAAGGCAGAGGTCATTGGGAGCCATGTTTTTAAGCTGCCTACTACAAGTCCCAAAGTAATACTTGGAAAACTACAGAAATGAGGTAGCTAGTATACAAGGATTCCATTTGCCATCTTGAATTAATGTTATCACCAAAAGTGTAAAGCCTCCTCCCACCTTTTCTTAATTTGATGTATAGACATGTACACTGTATTCCACGCAGAATTCTCATTCTAGACTGTTGAACCTTGGCTCCGTCACTTACTGCATTGTGTAGGACTTCCCTCCCTCGGGGCTCACCAGCCTCACTGACAGCCTACCCCATGGCCTTATCTCATCTATCAAGAACATATTTGCTCCATATATAGTCCTGACTGTCCCCTCATTTCACTGGGTTCTCTTCTCAAATGTTACATCCTCAAAGAGGCCTTGCTTGGTCTCCACCTCTCCATCAACTCTTCACTCTCCTTTACTGTGCTTCATGTTTCTCCATCATAATTATCACTACCCGGCATTCTCTCACACACTTGCCTTTTATGGTTATTGTCTGTCTGCTCCAACAAACACGTATTTTTGGTCCTCAGTTCCAGAGACTAGAGTAATACCAGCACGAAGTAAGCACCAATAACTATTTGTCAGGATGGTGAGGGAATTTTTTTTATTGAACACAAGGAAAACGTGCACTTCAAATTAGTGTTTGTATCAGTTGACTAATTAATACACATCCACCTCGTTATTAGAAATTAGGCCATCATTTTTTCCCAACTATGATAATGAGGACATGCATTATTAGGAATGGGAATGTTTTCAAGGACTTCTTTTGAAAAAGAAGTTGATATTTAGCAGCTTGAATTCCATTAAGAGAAGGTACTCTTGGTCTTTGCCAATAAGTTTTCATTCACTGAGAAAAGAAAAAGACCTTTAGAAAATACTACATACTGGGAATTATTGATTTCCCAATAGTTCCCTTGGCAATGATTTTCTGTATGAACTTGGTTGTATATTTGCTTATTTTCATCATGATGAGAAACCACGGAAATGCAAAAACCTATTGTCAACAAATGTTTTTGGTGGTTTCCACAGACTTACTCATCCTGTACTGAAAATTCACTTTGCTAAAGCAAGAATATTTGAAAGCTTCTTCAGGACCCATCTGAATGGCAAAAAAAAAAAAAAAAAAAAAATTGTTCTTAGGTCAAAAGCCTCTGAATGCTCTATTTAGTGTGACTCCTCTGAATCAATATCTTAGGGAATATAATGATATATGGATCACAACATATGTGCAGAATACTTGAGATATTATGAAGAACACAGAGATAAGTCGGGGTCATATACAGGGAGATGAGCAGTAATACAAAGTATCTATAATTGAGAATGTATGGGGCACCCAGATGGCTCGGTCTGAAGAGCAGGTGACTCTTGATCTCAGGGTCCTGAGTTTGAGCCCCAATTGGGTATAGAAATTAGTAAATAAAATAAAATAAACTTCCTAAAAAATTAAGAATGTGTATTCCATAGTTCAAACTGTGGTTACAGCACTCTCTCTATTTCAGTACTTACCTCCTAGTGTTGTTGTGATCGGTAATTTTGTGTCAATTTCACAGGGCCCAGATATTTGGTTAAACATTCTAAGTGTGTGGGGGAGAGGATTGCTGGATGAGATTAACAGTTCAATCAGTAGCCTGAGTAAAGGAGGTTGCCTTGCCCCGATATGTATAGGTTCAACCAATCCACTGAAGTCCTGAAAGGAACAAAAGGCTGAGTAAGGGAGAAATGCTCTCTTTGGTCATGTGTCTTCACACTAGGACGTAGTTACTCCTGCCTTTAAACTCAGACCTGGAATGACATTTAAACCGCTTTCCATGCTGTTGGACTTGAACTGGAACTATATCATGGATTTTCCAGTGTTTGGATTTCTCAGGCTCTATAATCACATGAGCCAATTCCTTATAATAGATCTCTTGGTAGATAGGTAGAGGGAGGGAGGGGGAGAGAGAGAGAGAGAGAGAGAGAGAGAGATGATCTATTGGTTCTGTTTCTCTGGAGAACTTTAATACAGTTGTTGAGTTAATTGAACAACATAACTAATGTTATGGTGAAGGTTTGTTTTTAACGGAAGTGTGATTGATGTACAATGTTATCTTAGTTGCAGGTGTTCAACATAGTGATTTGTAAATTCTGTACATTACTCAGTGCTCACCACGATCAGTGTATCCACTGTCTGTTAGCATACAATGTTATTACAATTTTTAAAAATTTTTTAATGTTTTACTTATTTTCGAGAAAGAGATACAGAATGCAAGTGGGGGAGGGGCAAAAAGAGGGAGACACAGAATCCGAAGTAGGCTCCAGGCCTGCTAATCCCCTTCCCCTATTTCACCCATCTTCCTACACCCCTCCCCTCTGGCAACCACCAGTTTGTTCTCTGTATTTAAGTCTGTTTGGTTTTTTGTTTATTTTTTTTGTCCTTTTTATTTTGTTTTTTTAGATTCCACATATAAGTGAAACCATATAATATTTTACTTTCTCTGTCTGACTTACTTCACTTATCACAATATCCTCTAGGTCCATCCATGTTGTCGCAAATGACAAGATCTCATTCTTTTTTGTGGCTGAGTGATATTCCGATGTATAGATATAGCACATCTTCTTTATCAATTCATCTATCACTGGACACTGAGGTTGTTCCATTTTGTGGCTATTGTAAATAAGGCTTCAATAAACATAGGGTGCATATGTCTTTACAAATTAGTGTTTTTGTTTTCTTTGAGTAAATACCCGGCAATCAAATTCCTGAATCATATGGTATTTTTATTTTTAATTTTTTGATTGAACCTCCATACTGTTTTCCATAGTAGATGCACCATTTTACACTCCCACCAACCGTGCACAAGGGTTCCCTTTTCTCCACATCACCACCAATGCTTGTTATTTCTTGTCTTTTTGATACTAGTTTTATGACTGGTGTGAGGTGATAATATCTCATTGTGGTTTTGATTTGCATTTCCTTGATGATGAGTGCTGTTGAGCATCTTTTCATGTGTCTATTGCCATCTGTATGTCTTCTTTGGGAAAATGTCTATTCAGGCCCTCTGCCATATTTTTTTGTTTATTTATTTTTTGAGAGAGATAGAGAACCAGTGGGGGTGGGCCAGAGAGAGAGGGGGACAGAGACTCTGAAGCAGGCTCCACGCTGACAGCAGAGAGCCCAATGTGGGACTTGAACTCATGAACTGTGAGATCATGACGTGAGCCGAAGTTGGATGCTTAACCAACTGAGCCACCTAGGTGCCCTCTGCCATATTTGATTAGATTATTGTTTTTCAGTGTTGAGTTGTATAAGTTCTTTATATATTTTGGTTATTAGCCCTTTATCAGATATGTCATTTACAAGCATCTTCTCTCATTCAGTAGGTTGTCTTTTGGTTTTGTTGATGATTTCCTTCCCTGTATAAAAGCTCTTTATTTGGGGGTAGTTCCAGGAGTGTATTTTTGTTTTTGTTTCCCTTTCCTGAGGAGACATATCCATAAATATGTTACTGAGGCTGATGTCTAAGAGATTAGCCTATGTTCTCATTTCAGAGTTTTATGGTTTCAGATTTCATATTTAGGTCTTTAATATATTTTGAGTTTATTTTTATGTATGATATAAGAAAGTGCTCCAATTTCATTCTTTTGCTAGTAACTGTCCAATTTTTCCCAACATACTTTATTAAAGAGAATGTCTTTTCTCTATTGTATATTCTTCCTCCTTTGTTATAGATTAATTGACTATATACATGTGGGTTTATTTTGGACTCTCTATCCTGTTTGATTGATCTCTGTGTCTGTTTTTGTGCCAGTACTCTTGTAATTACTTTAGCTTTGTAGTATAGCTTGAAATGTGGGGTTGTAATACGTCTGGCTTTGATCTTTCTCATGGTTGCTTTGACTATTCAGTGTCTTTTGTGGTTCCACGCAAATTTTAGTATGATTTGTTCTAGTTTTGAGGAAAATATCATTAGTATTTTGATAAGTATTGCATTGAAGTTGTAGATTGCTTTAGTAGGGTGGACATTTTAACATCATTAATTTTTCCATTCCATGAGCATGGTGCATCTTTCCATTTGTTTGTGTTGTCTTCAGTTTCTTTCATTAATGTCTTGTAGTTTTCAGAATATAAGCATTTCATTTCCTTGGTTAAATTTATTCCTAACTATTTTATTCTTTTTAATGAAATTTCAAATAGAATTGCTTTCTTAATTTCTCTTACTCCTAGCTTGCTATTAGTGTATAGAAATTCAACAGATTTCTGTGTATTAATGTAATATTCTGCAGTTTTACTAAATGAATTTATTAGTTCTAATAGTTTTTTGGTGGTCTTTAGGGATTTTTTTTTAAATATAATATGTCATCTGAAAATACTGACAGTTTTACTTTTTCCTTATCAATTTTGATGCCTTCGGTTTCTTTTTCCTGTCTGATTGCTGTGACTAGGATTTGTAGTCTGTGTTGAATAAAAGTGGTGAGAGTGGACATCTTTGTCTTATTCCTGACCTTAGAGAAAAAACTTTTGGGTTTTTGCCCTTGAGTATGATGTTAGCTGTGAGCTTTTCATATTGCCTTTATTATATTGAAGTATGTTCCCTCTAAATCCACTTTGTTGAGAGCGCCCACAAGCACTGTTGTTCCTGGAGTAATCTCCCGGATATTCCTGCCCTTGACCACGTACTAAGATTAGCCAGTAAATCTCCTTCACGTATACCCCAGGCACTTTCCAAACTATTGCTGCTGTGCTGTGTCTCAGACTGAGTTCTTTAGTGTGCTGACTCTTTAAGAGCAAAGACTCATTTTCTTATCACCCTCCAGCTCTCCTGGAGTTAAGCCCCACCGATTATTAAAGCTCCCAGAGTTAAGTCCTGCTGGTTTTCAAAGCCAGACTTTATGGGGACTTACTTTCCCAGCGTGGGTCTTCAGGGCTGGAGGCGTCTGGTGTATGGTCTGATCCCCTCATTCCTCCAGGCCTGTGATGTCCATCCCATTTGTGATTAGTAACACTGGGGCTCTGGTTCCCAACTGTGTTTGTGCCCCTCCTGCCCTTTCCAATGTGGCCTTTTCTCTGTGACTAGCTGGGGAAGATCTGTCCTGCTGGGCTTCAGGCTGTTTTCAGAGGGGCTTGCAATAAATGTAGTTGTGGCCTCAGTGTGTCCGTGGAGTGAGGTGAGCTCAGGATCCTCCTACCCCGCCATCTTCCACCCAGTGGCTCACTGATGTGAACCTTTTAACACAGTGTGTGGCACATAGTAAGCCATCAGAAATGCGACCCACGAAAAGATATTTTACTTAGAATCCGTCAAAGTTCCAAAAGATGGAAAACCCAAACTAACAGCAACTTAAATTTAAAAAAAAAAAAGAAGAAGAAGGTGAAATCCCTTTCAGGTAAATGATTATGGTGTGGTAGAGTGGCTGCCCCTCAGCCAGGCTCTGCTGGCATGGCCACTCAGTACTCATCAGGAACCCTGGCTCCTTCTGCCACATGGTCTCCCTGTGCGCAAAACTTGGCTATCAACCTTGACCATGCCCACTCTTGGATCGAGTGTTGGTCTAAACAGTCAAAATCACGGGACTACAACAGGCCACCATTGGCTGTACTTAAAAGAGTAATGATGGTAATGATGTCATACACTGACCAGCAGTGTCTGAGATTGGGAGCTGCTCGTGAACACTTGATATTATCAGGTTTACATTTTTCTCCCAACCTCATGGTTGTATTGTGGTGTCGTATTGTGGTCTAAATTTGCATTTCCCTGACTGTACATGAAATTAACCAATTTTTCACATGCTTATATTATTTTATTCCTTTTTTGTACAGTGCCCATTTTTCTTATTTATTTGTGGGAGTTCTTTATATGTTCTCACTATTAATTTTTTATTGGTTAGATGCATTGCAAATCTCTTCTCCCGCACTGTGTTCTTTCTTTTCCATGTTCGTGATGACTTTTGATAAAATTCTTAATTTTAACTTGTCAGTCTCTTCCTTCATACTGAGTGCTTTCAACGTTCTGTTTAAGAAGTCTTGCCCTCCCCTAATGTTGTGAAGATACTCACCTGTATTGACTTCTCAAGTTTTATTAGTTTGCTTTACACATAGGATACAGCTAGAAATTATTTTTATGTATGCTTTGAGGTGAGAGGTTGCTGCTTCATTTTCCCACATGTGATGACCTACTTGTCCCAGCTTTAGTTATTGGAAAGATAGTTTTTTTCTTCACTACCATGCCCTGTTTGTCATGAATCAAGTATCCATTCATGCTTGCACCTATATCTGAGTTCTGTAATCTGTTTTACTTTCCTAGTTACCCCTCTTTGTACTAGTACAATAATTACTATAGCTTTGTGATAAGTCTTGATATCCTGTAGTGCAAGCTTTCCCATCTTGTTAATACTCTTAAAGATAATTTTGTCGATTTTTGGCCCTCTCTATTCCCATGTAAATTTTAGAATAAGCTTATCACATTCCATGAGAAAATTGGTTGAGTTTTTTATGTGTATATCATTGAATCTCTTGTTCAGTTTGGGGTAACTCATATGTATTTATATTTTTATATATACATATGTGCGTACACAGTACAAAGCCACCCAATCCATGAGAGATAGATCATTTCACTTATTTGGATCTTCTTCTTCTTAAAATTAGAGAATGTGTGTTGGCATTTATTACTAGGTACTAGATAATTTTTAATGATAAATAATATATTTTTATTTTATTTTCCGTTTGTTGATAGTACAAAGGATCATTTGATTATGTAATCAATATAATGTATTCTCAATGTTGATTTCCTATCCAACAGTCTTGTTAAATTCTACTGATTTGTCTATTGATCATTTTGAATTTTCCATGTCTATATATAATGATATCATTTGTGAATGGCACTGTGATTTCCTCCTTTGTGCTGCAGCCTAAAGGCTCCCAAGTTATTTGTCCTTCTATTACTAGTTATGTCTTTGTACTTGTATACAAGTGTATTTATTTTTTTAAGTAAGTTTTTATGGAATGATGACATAGGGAGAAAAAATACGTAAATCATTATTATACAAGCTGATGAATTGTCAAAAAGAAAACACATCCCTGTAACCACAACTCACATCTAGGAAAAGACAGTTACCTACATATCAGAAGCCCCCTCCGTACTACCTCACAGTTCTTAACCTAAGCTTTTCCCCCAAAGTGACCAGTATCCTATTTTATAACACTATAGCTTGGTTTTGCCTTTTTGTAAACTTTATGTATATGCAAACTTACAGTATTTAATCTTTCTTAAAGTTTCTAAGTACTTAATCTTTTGTGTTGGTTTCTTTCTCAATATTAGTAAGTATCCCTGATGTATAGCTATTCATTTGTATTGCTGTGAGGTATCCCATTGTAATCTAACATGCTGACATTTTGGTAGTTTCCAGTTGAGAATTAATAAGAATAATGTTGTGATGAGCATTCTCATACACGTCTCTTGCTGTACATATATACATGTTTCTGTTCAGTAATGACTACAAATGGGAATTCTAGGTTAATAGAACAAAGAAGAAAACACCTAAGATTTCAGTAAGTACAGTGAAAATGCTATAAAATAATGACTGAGATACCAACAAGCAGAATTATCATACACATATGTCTTTGGATATGTGTAATCAGGTATCTACACGGCCTTGGAGAAACTGTGCGGTGGCCCTGGCCAGGGTGGTTAAGTAACTTGCCTGATAACTGCATTCATTCAATAAATAAGTATAGATGTTCCTGTTACGTGCCTGGTATGGTTTTAGACTGGGGATCCAGTGATGACTAAAATGCAGTCCATTACTTCAGGTTGCCTGCAGCCCAGCACAGGTTCTTTCTCTAAAGGGCCTCTGTAGCTTCCCAAATGAGAAATACTAGCCAATCTACACTCCACATGACTCCCCGCAAGTACTTGCTAACCTATTATACCGTCTCTAGGTGTAGTCACAAATTGAGAAAGTTGCTAATGATTTAAAGGGGGGTTCAGTGATAATACATAAAGAAACAAAATCATACTGCCGGGGTCAGTTCTTAGGGAAATGTAATAGAGCTTGGGGAAAATGTGAAATAAAGGAACAAGAAATCAAAGAAAGGACAATGAGACGGAAGAGAAAGCCCACGCTATGTTGAGAAATATTTTAAAATATCAAGGAGATAATATTAATGAGCTTTGTCACCAGATGAGATGTGAGAAAAGGGAAAAATACTCATATGATGATAGGTAGAAGTCAAAGAGAACAAGAAGATTATGTGTACTCAGTTTAGAGCCTATTTGAGTAGCATAAGTTTAGAAATTTCAATGTAATCTTAGAAATTGTACTCCTAGTTTCAAGGTCACAATTTTTAGAGGAAAAAAAGCCTCTTGAGTTCTCTCTGAAAAGTACAGAGGTCTGAGTAACTTTTCAATGTTAGGTAACATCTGGGATAAAATACATTTTTTGAAGTCCAAATTATTCAATAAATACATGGATTTCATACTTGAGAAAAAGGATCTCAACAGAATGTGTTTAGGATCTAAAAACAATTTAGAATAAATTCAGAATCAGGTCTTGGACAGCCCAGAAAGAGCATAGCATTAACACCAGAAATCTTGAGGTCGGGTGTTTGTTCTAACACTACCAACTTGTAAAATCACTGTAAGGAACTTGATCCACCAAAATGTACATTGTGTTGTGTCTAAAATAGTCATGCTTGGGGCACCTGGGTGGCTCAGTCGGTTAAGCAGCCGTCTTCGGCTCAGGTCATGATCTCACGGTCTGTGAGTTGGAGCCCTGCATCGGGCTCTGTGTTGATAGCTCAGAGCCTGGAGTCTGCTTCAGATTCTGTATCTCCCTCTCTCTCTGCCCTTCCCTTGCTCACTCTCTGTCTCTGTGTCTCTCAAAAATAAAATAAAAATGCTAAAAAAATTTTTAAAAGAAAAAAAAATAGGCATGCTACTCCAAAAGGTTGTCATTTATTTTTTAGACTCAGCAACTGTTGTCCTTACAAAGTAGAGGGAGTAACAATGTCATACAACTTTAGCGAATACAAGCCACTGTTGTACTCTGATAGCTCAGACCCCTCAGTCCCTACCTTCAGCGACTTAAATGGAAATTCTACAGGTAGTGCTTTCCTTCATTTGGGGAAGAAAGAACTGAAGAACAATAGTAAAGCATAAATTCAAAACTACCCTTACCAATCCCTCAGGCTCTTGGAATCTTCTCTGCCACTCATAGCCCACTGAACATAGTTGATGTGAGCTGTGGAAAATGTCACTGTGATGTATCATGAATGCTGCCAAGTTCCCAGTTTTACTCTCTGTTAATTGCTCAAGACTTCCCCAAGGTTTGATTTTGTTGATTGCATAGGTCCTTGTGTGAAAAACTTGTAGAATGTATTCCTAAAACATGCAGTTCACTGTTGTATACGGTTGGTGGCAATATTAATAATACTGAAGAGCAGTAGTCAACATATATAGACTTTAGGGGCGCCTGGGTGGCTCAGTTGGTTAAGCGGCCAACTTCAGCTCAGGTCATGATCTCATAGTCTGTGAGTTCGAGCCCCGCGTCGGGCTCTGTGCTGATAACTCAGAGTCTGGAGCCTGCTTCCGATTCTGTGTCTCCCTCTCTCTCTCTGCCCTTTCCCTGCTCACACTCTGTCTCTATGTCTCTCAAAAATAAAAAATAAAAACGTTAAAAAAAATTAAAAAAAAAACATATATAGACTTTAACTGTACACGTTCTTTGATGCCAAAAATTCTAGTTCTAGAAATGTATCCTACAGGTATACTTTCCTATGTGCACAGAGATATATGTTCAAAAATGTTTTTGCAGCATTTCTGTAACACCAAGAGAATGAAACAAGATACATATCTATTCTCATTGGCTGAATCGATTAGTGTAAATATCCTGCCATCTTTGAAACATATGAGATGAAGCCATATGTAATGACGAGGAAAGAGGTAATGATGGAGTATTTTTAAATAGATTATAGAACAGCCTGTGTGGCCTGTAGTTAGCTAAGTTTCTATGTATCCTGCCGGGGTCCAATTCCGGCAAATCTAGGGGTCCCCGAAGGATGGACGGTCAAGCAAAAGGAAATGAGAGAGCCACGAGAGAGATGTAGTCTGATGACCAAGCAGGCAGCCCTGGCAATTCTGGCATCTCTCCCCAGCCGGTCTCAGTGTCTTTATTTAAAAGTAGTGAGTTATATTACAGCAATGAGTGACATCCCATCAGTAAGCATAGTTTGAACAATAATGTGTTTTAGCAGTAAAGCAACCGATTTCCTCAATCTTGCAAGTTGTTTTCAAGTTAATTAGCATATAAATTTAAGGCAGGGGGAGAGAACAGGAAGTTACCTAGGCCTGCCTATGTTAATTATCTATAAACAGGCCAGGAGTCATTCTGCCTATTCTTCCAACTACAATGGGGGAGGTGCAACCCTTCTGGCAAGGACAGAATTCCCAATGCTTGTCCTTTGCTTGTGAATGAGTGAATTTACATAATAGGAGCCTAACATGTACACAGATCACACCAATTTCAGCCAGCTCATAACTGCTTCAACCACTTTTTCCACACAGGGAGGGGTCTCAACCTGTGAGCCCAAAATGGCTCCCAACAGTATCCATTTATGTACTTACACGTACAGTAGGTAATATCCCTTATCAACGGACGTCCTATTTGGGGTTCCTAATAGAATCCTGATTAAGTGGGAAATTGTCGCTTTCTACTTCATATGCTTATATGTTGCTTGAATATTTAATAAAAAGGTCACATGAGTTCTATAATGTTAAAAAGAGGCCTCTCCCTTTTGAAAAAAAAACTATTCTTTAAGGATCATTGTTCCAATTTGTCATGGCCATTTAAAAACATATCTTGTTTTACAACTGCCCATAAATCAAGAACACTGACAGGCATTCTCCTCGGTCCAGATCATCAGCTAGGATTTATTCACAAGATTTATTCTACCCTTTTGGCTTCTTCCCAGTCAACTGTCATTGACTCCTTGGACCCCCTGGAGCACTGTGACACCATCCTGGCTCATACTCCGCTCCCACGCACCCCCCCCCCACCGACTATCTCCTACTTTCTATTGTTTCTAACCCACCAAGTCTTAATTCCTTTCACTGTGGTCACCTCACTGGCTCCATGCAAGAGCCCATACCTTTCTGCTTGCTTTGGGATCTCATAGTGATCCAAATGACATTAATATAAATATACCAAATATATAAGGTACCATCCCTGTGACACAGACATGTAATTCTCACCAAATCTTTATGTTTTCACCTAACTTACCTGGCCATGTTGCAACTGGACATAGCCAAAACTGAGTCGATCTGGGCAATGGGCTGTCAGCAAAAGTGACTGTTTATGGGTGAGACCATGAAAAGTTGCTTTGGGACTCTTAGCATTCTAGTCTTCCCCTTCCCTTCCAGCTTCCATATATCATGCAGGCACTTCTCTTTGGGAAAATCAAATTCAAACTCTGTTCACAAGCGAAAGTGGGAAATAGAGTTTCCAAGATTCCACCCCCGGAGTATGGGACATAGCTTAGAAGGGCACGCACAGTGTATATACCAACTAAAAATACTGACCACCAGTGATGTTTCTTCTTATAAACAGAAGAAGAGGTCCAAGCTTATTCCTGTTATAACAGCCCTCCCCTGCCTCTGCATACCAAACTTTCTTCCCTGGGTAAAGAACAGTGTGATGTTACAACACATGAGCCAGGAACTCACAGCAAAGAATATTTACTCATGAGATCATTGTTGAGACAGAAAATAAATGTTGACAACAGTTATCCTGGAGAATTTGGAGATACATCCTGAAGTTTCCTGCCCCAGCTCCATAGCAACGTGACAAGCATGTCTTCGATACATGCTAATCAAATCAAATAAAAGGTAATGATCGTACTCTAAACATAAGAGTGCAAGCTCTGTTTATCTTCCATACAGAATATTTCAAGTCTCGGAAATGAGATCATTTGCGATTCTGTCAAAATATGTGGCATCAGATTAATCTTAATTTAGGTTCTGAAATAAACTAACCCCGGAGTTGATTCCTTCTACATACTTCGGAGCAGTTTTTACTGTAACGTGTGAGCATTCGTGTCCCCTCAGCTGCCATCCTTAGTGTTAGCCATTTCAATAATAATAGAACGGGCTGTTCACTCATTATAAGGTGATAGGAATGTCATCAGTCATTTTTAGGTCTGCGTTGCACTCCTTCAGGAGCTCATTTTCATGTTTTTGTCCTTTCAAAGGGATGTCAGCGATTTACTTATTATTATGTTTGTATGATCCATTCTGAGTATGGCCCTTTCTCATGTTAATTTAAACAGTTCCTTGCATGTCCGTGTTCCTGGACGCAGGAGGGAATGCAGGGGATGGTATCAGACCGTTCGCGTTTGAATCTGTCTTAACTGCCGCTAGCCGTTTGACCTTGACTTAAGCATTGCTAGCCATGTGACCTTGGGCAAACCTTGGTTTCTTCACCTGTTAAATGGGAATAATAGTGCCTGTCTCACAGGATTGCTGTGATTATTAAATGAAATAACACCTGTATCGCACTGAGAACAGTGCCAAGCACGTAGTAAGAGCACCGTGATATTAGCGATGAGTATGAATCAGTGATGTATTCAAAACTGGCCTAATCAAAACAGGCCTAATGAAAACTGGTATAGCCTCTCTTTGAAGCTTTCTTATTCCCTACAGTGTCAGGGACTGCAGGAATCTCTCTGTGCATCACGGTGTGAGATTTGTTTGACTCACACGCTGATTGGCAGGACACATTATGTTACCTGAAAAGTAAATGAAAGGATCTCATTTACAGTAGCATCAGAAACCATAAAAAGTTAGGAGTAATTTTAACCATTGAAGTGGAAGTCAGTACCCTGAAAACTGTAAAGCCTTAACGAAAGAAATTGAAGAAGACACAAATAAATGGAAAGGTATCCTTTTTATGTGTATGGATTGGAAGAATTAATATCGTCAAAATGTCCATACCACCCAAAGCCATCTATAGATTCAGTGCAATCCCTATCAAGATTCCAAAGGCATTTTTCACAAAAGCAGAAAAAGCGATCCTAAAATCTATGTGGAATCACAAAAGGCCCCCAAAGAGCCAAAGCAACTCAGAAGAATAAAGCAGGAAGCGTCACACTTCATGATTTCCGATATATCTTATCAGCCCTCTTGGGCAGAAAGTGCTTGGGAAGCCGTCTGCAAGCTGCACTGTTTCCCCACACAAAATAGACGTACCTGCGGTTTCCCAGACGTGGCGGTCTCTCTCGCTCCCCCGTGGCTTGACATGTGCAGTTCCTCTGTCTGCAAGGTCTTTCATCCTTTTTTCCAGCTGGATAACTCCTACTTCTCCTTGAAGACGCAGGGTAAACATTGCCTCCTGTGAGAAGCCTTTGTTAAAATGCTACTCCCCACCATCTCTACCGGACAGCCTAGTACCCAGTTACGTGAGCTAGCCGTCAGCGTCCTTCCCCGGGTCTCTGTGTACTCCTCTGTCCGTGCATTTATGTACTATTTTGACACCATTTTCCCGTCTCTGTCCATCAGCAGCCTACCCATTCTTTCAATGCAAGAACTTTTGCCTTTATTGCCTGCCTATGGAGGCACGGTTTTGTGGAACAAAGTAGCATGTCCGTAATCACGAACGAATGAATCAGTGTATGTCTACCAAATACATCGTTCCTTTATCTGGATTTGAGCATGTCAGAGAAGAAGGATGCATGATCGAAGCTATAAAGAATGTGTAATCCTCATTAGAGCGAGAAGGCACAGACCTGTGAAAATGTGGAAGTGAAAGCTATCGTATCAACAACTGCTCCAACGTGGCTATGCGATACGCGGCCTCAAAACTCTCAGTGATATAAAACAGCAAGCGTAGCTTTCACTCAAAGGTATGTTTTCGTGCTGGTCAGAATCAGGATTCGTTCCCAGCCGGGTTCGGATCTGACCTCCCAGCGTCTGGCTGGGGCACGATCTTCTGGGGGCACGTCCGTGGAGCACCAGAAGGCAGCCAAATCACCGACATACACCTAGGCTTCCGCTCACTTTCCATTGGGCAGTGCGGGTCCCATGGCAAAGAACGGCCCCTGGGGAGGAGAAAGGTATTCTCAACCCATGGTGGGAGAGGTAGGGAATGAATACTTGCTGAATGATAAATTATCACGCAGAGTATCAGAATACCCATTCGAAACGCTTGGCCATCGCCTGTGCCATGAAGTGCTCCAAGTGTACAGGGGAGAGGAAGATTTCAGCTAGGCCTTTAGAAATGGGTACGACTGCATTAGCCTGAGTGGGAGAAGGGCAGCTTTCTAGAGTGGAGGAACCGCAGGAGCCCAGGTGGAGAGGCAGGATGTCCTTAGCATAGTGGGTGTGTTGAAGATCAGCTGAGTGCTGTTAGAAGGGGACCAGGAGGGTCGACTACAGAAGTTCGGATTTCTCCTTCAGCATTTGTTTACCTCTTGAACTATTTAAAGCAATTAGGTGACATGACTCCTGACACTCTGCCTCTTTGCTCATTTTGGCGCTGTAGTCTCCCCACCCCCAGATAGGAAAGGGACTAGCTCAGGCTGGCTTAGCAAAACAGAATAACCGGGAAAGTCAGTAGGCCAGCACAGGAAAATGGAGGCTCTGTGGGAGCCACGCACGGCCACGTCCCATCCCATAAGTCTAATGAGAGTAGCATACGTGCTGTTAAAACCTGGTTTCAGAACTCACACGGTCACTGCTGGAAGACACTGGGACATAGGATCCCTGCCGTACCATCAGCATCACTGTCTCTCTGGTCCCTCAGCAGTCTTGGCGCTGCTTCGGCTACCACTCGTCTGCAAAGTAGAGTCTCCGTAGTGCCTGCTATTGTGCACCTGTCCCAGAGTTAAACTTAGGGAGGGATCGCCTACTTGGTTGAGCCGAGGCCGCCTGTCCATATCCTGGCGGTAGGGCCTGCTGGGAAATCAAATATCTGGCACTTACAGCATTTATACTGAGAGAGAAGGCCCCGCTTCCCATTAATAAGGCAGAAAAGTCTCCCAGAATGGGAAGTGGGTTAGAAGCTGGCAGTCAAAACAAATATTCACTGACTTCCACCCCCGAAAACTTTCCCACGGCTTTTTTTTTTTTTTTACTATTCGCATACCTGTACCAGCCTCACACCTTCTTCCTCTGAGATCCCAGAGCATTTGTATTAGAGCTAGCTACTCCTTAGATGTTTGTCTCATGCACCTTGGAATGTTCAGAACGTGTGTCTGTCTCTCTAGCCAGCTCGTAAGCAGTGCGGGGGCCGTGACCATGGATTATCTTGCTGTGAACCCAAAATGCCTAGCTCCGGTAACTGGTCATGGACAGTCACCGTGATTTGTATTCATTGATAAAAGCGGTGAGCGCTGAGAAACGGAGGGGCCCGGAGAGAATGATGTTCTACTGTGGTAGAGTTTTAGGCGAGCAGTAAGAAAGGTCTGAACTGTGTCGAGGTGGCAGGGAAGAGGCAGATGGCAGGCACGAAGACAGCAGAGCGCTCCGGCTGACGGCCCCCGCGGGACAGCTGACGGCACACGTGTCTTCCCCGCAGCTCCAAAGCGCAGCCTTCCGTGCCGTCTCGTCAGTAGCTTGGAATGGGCCATGGTGGGAATATTTACACCACAGATTCTGCAAATGCTAAGAATCTGAATTTTATTTCTTCTCAGGGAGCCAGTTGTTAAACATTTACCAGCCTGCCACTTCACTAAGGAAAAAGAAAGGCTCCCTCTACGTCTTTTACTTTCGAAACTAATATTCAGCAATTTAAACCCTGCCACATGTATGTTATCCATATTTTGAACATAACTCTTTCTGATGTGGATCTTTAGATATGAATTTTTGTTAATATTTTTTAATGTCTGTTTTTGAGAGAGAGAGAGACAGAGCATGAGCAGGGGAGGGGCAGAGAGAGAGGGAGACACAGAATCCGAAGCAGGCTCCAGGCTCCCAGCTGTCAGCACAGAACCCGATGCGGGGCTCGAACTCCCAAACCACGAGATCAGGACCTGAGCCGAAGTCCAACGCTTAACTGAGCCACCCAGGTGCCCCTAGATACGAATAATTTTATGTGCCTGTAAAGAAGCAGTAGGAATGCATGAGAGGATAGGAGACTTTATATATTCATAATTTGGTAAGTAGACCTTTTGGGTTAGTTTGTTTTTTCTTTTCAAATTTGTATTTCCATTCCAGTTAGAGAACATACCGTGTGATATTGACTTCAGGAGTAGAACCCGTTGATTCATCACTTCTGAACGCCCAGTGCTCATCATAACGAGTACCCTCATTTTGGGTTAGTTTTTAAGATACTTACAACATAACCTAAAATGACAACTGAATGATGATTTACTCAGCATGATTTACTTCGTGGGAGATAGCTAGGTAATAATGACATGGAAATAAAATAACGGACTAACAGCTAAGAGCAAATTCTTAGCTCGGTCTTCATCTGCTGCCCTTCCACCCCACTCTGCTAGCCAGCTTCCGTCATTAATATGGGTATTCGCGCCTCACAAGGGAGAAACGATGAGCCATTTAATTCTGTGGGCAAAGGACAGCCAAGGCCCTGTGCCTTCAAATGAACATTAGTGTAAGACAATGGACAACAACTCCCCTCAAGTAGAAGCTAATATATGCCTCTCCGTTTGAACTGCATGATTCTATTAACAGCTTTATAACCTTCGTGTTCAAATGTTAATGAAATGCTTTTCAGCCTCCGTTCATAGTCAGACCTGCTCAATGAAAGCCTCACCTCTAACTGGTAGCATCCTGCTGTGTTATTCGAGAAGGGCTGTGTGGACCCTTGTTGCCACGCGTCCGTCAAAGGGAACAATGCACAGGGGTCTCCAAACGACTGTTTTGGCCAGTGTTAAGTGACAGAGTGGCAGTGTTTCCCTTTGTGAGATGAAGGACGCTTGCACTTAAAAGTCTTTAAGAAGAAATATTGAAGGCAATTTCTGTAAAAACTTAAAATTAAATGTGGGATTTTTTTTTCCTATTGTGCTGCATCTGGTTTCTGTAGAATGAATCTTGTTGATGCCAGTTTCAAGGTTGCTATTCTTTGTGCTTTTAAACCAAGGTCAAGCTAGAGGCAGCTCAGAGGCCTTGAGATTGTCATTGACAAGGAAAATAGAAGCTTTATAGCTAGGGCACTAATTAATCACTTCTAGAATAATAGAAATAGGAAAAAATATATTCACAAAATTTTGCATGCCGACAGCTAATAGAAAATTCAGTTTGTGATCTTATGCATGTAATTATGTATGTACCAACATGCTTTACAGCACATTAAAATATATGCTCTGTAACTAGATAAGTTTAGGGGGGAAATATATAGTCTGTACTACAATAGCTTTCCAAATTACTGTTGTAGTCAAGGCTGCCCTTCAAGAAGTCTGAAGTTTCAGAGCTAACCATCTCAATTAAAATATAGCTCTAACTCTTAAATCGAGAACAAACGGAGGGTTGCTGGAGGGTGGTGGGAGAGGGGATGGGCTAAATGAGGAAGGGACGTGAAGGAATCTACTCCTGAAATCATTGTTGCACATTGGGTAAGTAACTTGGATGTAAATTAAAAAATAAATTATTAATTAAAATAAAATATAGCCCTATACTACCACTGAATTTCACTGGATTTCAGTGTCTCCTAAGTAACTTAAGACAAAGAATGCTACTGATAGCATGTGTCTCATCATTTGCAAAATATATAACAGTTAACACTGAAAAACAGATTGTAAATAAATCAACCAACCAACCAACCAAGCGTTAACCCTGGGAGAATTCAAACAAAAAGGATTTCTCAAAATAAGTGTTTAAATTCAAAACTTGTGCATGAAAATTAATTTGTTTCAAGGTCATAGTTACTCATTCCGGCCAGTCTTCACAGCTCTATGAGCACCTACCTAATGCGCCAGGTGTTGTGTGATGAATTTCCCAGAGACAAGAAGTTTCTTTCCGATAGTCTTCTGAAATATTTCACGTAGTGTGGAGTTTATTTACATAGGCTCACGAGTAATGCTTTTTGTTAATTGCTAGGTGAAAAGTGGGATTGATTTTTTGGTTACCTTAGAGACGTTTACCTTAAATGGACTTGCAGTAATTGTGTTCAGGAAGAAACTCAACTTATTTTATTACAAATCAGTAGCATCACGCTCCTGTACAAAAGCAAATTTTTCCAATTTAAAAAGACAATGGGACTAGAGTCATATTCTCTCTTTCCAGGTTGGTAAGAAATCAGATCCTCTCTCTAATTCATTTCTTCATTACACAAATAATTAAGCATGTAACATTGAAACGCTGAAAACTGTGTACCAGGAACTGTATAAAGCTCTAATGATACAGCAGTGATCAAAATGTCCACCATTTCTGCCCTCGTGGTATTTCCGATCTAATCAGGGAGCTCACTCACCTTTTTGACAGGAGTAATAACCACCTGTGATGGGAAGATTTAGGAAGGCCACTCAACCCAGAATGGGAGTTCAGGTGGGGTTCCCCACAGGAGGTACCCTGTAAACCCAAAACCCAAAATAGAGAAAAGGATTAGCTAGTCTGGAGAAAACAGTGGGATTCCAGAGAGCAGAAAGAGCAACTGTTCAAGAGAGGAAAAAGATCTTGAAGGGATTAGATTCATTTGGTTGTGTCTGGAGTTTAGCATTTGAAAACAAACAAAAAAAAAAAAAACTGGCAGGAGATGAGGTTCTGAGCCCAAAGCCATTGAAGGATTTCAGTAAGGGGTTATGTTGAGATGTGTGTCTTAAAATGATCTCTCTGCCCATGGAGTTGGGAATGTAACAGGACAGCAAGACTGGACTGGGGGATCAGATTGCTACAGTATCGAAGTGCGAGGGGATGCTGGCCTGAATTTAAACGGGGGCAGGGAGAGAGAGAAAAACCAGTCTGATGCGATCAGTAGTTAGTCTGGCATCAGCAAAATTGGTGACAAATCGTACATGGAACGTAAGGGTGAGATAGGTCTATGCCAGGATTTCTCACCTTGAGCACTAATGATATCTTGGACCAGAAGCTTCTTCATTGTTGGGGTCTGGCCTGTGCATTGTAGTAGTTTTATAATATTCCTTGTCTCTACCCACTAAATAACAGAAGCCCTTTCCCCCTAGCTCTGACAACCAGAAATGACTCCAAACATTGCCAATGTCCCGTGCGGGAGCAAAACTCCCCCTTGTCGAGAACCACTTGTCTATTTGAATGTCAGTGTTTTTCAGCCTTGGGTCAATATTAGAGTCACCTGGGAAGCTTTTTTTATTATTATTATTTTAAGTTGGTTGTGGTTCTTACCTGCCTAAAAGCAGACAGATTTCATCAGGCAGCAACAACCACTCTTTTTTTTAAGGTTTATTTATTTATTTTGGGGGGGGGGACACATATGCACAAGCAGGGAAGGGGCAGAGAGAGAGGGAGAGAGACAATCCCAAACAGACTCCATGCTGAGCACACAGCCTGACGCCGGGCTCGATCTCAGGAACCATGAGATCATGACCTGAGCCGAAATCCAGAGTTGGTTGCCCAACTGACTGAGCCACCCAGGCATCCCACTGGGGAAGCTTTTTAAACACACCCGGGTGCCCTGCCCTCATCTGCTCCCCGTTAGATCAGAATCTCAGCGGGAGACCTAGACATGGCTGTTTTCTGAAATAAATGCCAATGTGCAGCTAAGCTTGAGAGAGCTGCTGATACAGAGTAACATTTAAATTTAATAAACTAAGACAGATTACCATGCTCTGCAAACACATTTTTTGTTAAATTTTTAACATTTGGAAGTAAACTTGTTAAATGTCCTTCTCTTCATAGTGAGCGTAGTGAGCACAAATGTTCCCTTGGGATTCAGAGCCATAATCATGAACACTTGTACATATTAATGTACATTTTTACAAAACTGCTCTTAGGCTTTATTCCGTGGCCAGAGCGTCTAACCCATATGCCACTTAGCCCAAGGGCATGATTCATTGCTGACTTTATCTTTGTTTTCGGATACCTCTAGCAAGTCCAAGAAATTATGGACATCCAAGGGTCATTTCTTGTTGTTATCAATGTTTCTACATCCATTTGTCTCTTCTCTTGCCCTCAGTCGACAACTTTTATTTACTACACTTCATACTAATTTGTGATTTTAATCAGTCATAGACTGGAAAACCTTCTAAAACAGATTATTATACTTGACCTAAGCAGTACCCAACATGGCTTTCAGGAAGAGGTTAAGAATGTCTTCATCAAAGGAATGCAATAATATTTATACATGGAAAGCTTTCCAACTCATTCTAAGAATATAGTATAAGGCACATATCAAATTCAGCCAATATCACAACATACACACACATACACACACACACACAGGAAGCAAATATATTCATCTATCAATATAGATGCAAAACTTTGAATAAAGCATTATCAAATGAATGTATTTTTTAAAATAATACCTGTAGACTCTATTGCTCTAATAATGATTCAACATTAGAAAGTATAAGAATGAAATATATTAAAAAAAGAGAAAAGACATATAATTATCTTTAATAGAGATTGAAAATGACATAAAATTCAAAAACCATTTTTGTTTTTAGTAAATACTAAAACAAGCCATCAAAAAATATGACTTTCTTAAACTATGTAAACATTTCACACATTGGAAAAATATTAAAAACTCTCCGATTAGTTAAGAACAAGACAAAAATAGGCCTTCTCTCAGTTATACAATTCAACATTCAATTAGCGGTTGTCTCCAAAGTTAAAAAAACTCAGAAGAGAAATTTGAGGCATAATTGCTGGAAAGGAGAAAGCAAGATAGCCATAGTTCACTGGATGTTTCTTCTTCCTAAAAATACAAGAAAATCAAGTACTAAAATATTAATATGAATTTTAAAAAGAGTTCAGGAAGGTTAGTTCAAGAAGGTTCTCTCCCCCCCAAAAAAATAAATAGACATTTAATAAATAAATAAATAAATAAACAAACAAACATTAAAAAAAGAACCTAAAAGGCCAATGCAATCCCAATCATTATACCCATCAAATGTTTAATGAATCTTAAATTTTACCAAAAAAAACTTTTCTCAAGGTCACTAGGAATAGAAAATATACAAAAATTAAAAGGCACATTTTTTAAATTATAGGAACTTGCCCTTTATGTATTAAATATACTGTAAAGGATTAAAATAATGTGATGTTGGGGCACCTGGTGGCCCACTCTTGATTTTGGCTCAGTTTGTTGATTGTGGCTCAGGTCATGATCTCACAGTCATGGGATCAAGCCCTGCCTGCATCTGGCACCACAGTGAGTGTGGAGCCTGCTTAAGATTTTGTCTCTCCTTCTGCCCCTCTCCCCAACTTGTGCACTGTGTCTCTCCCTCTAAAATGAATGAATGAATGAATGAATGAATAAATAAGAAAAAATAATGTGATGTTGGTACAAGAATAAACAATAGATCCTGGATTCTCATAACAGAATTTTTTTTATATGGCGAAGATGGCGTTTCAAATCTTCTAATCTGACCCAGCAGTCCTGCTTCTAGAAATGACCATTCTTGCCTGTTTCTCCCACCCCAAAGAGGCAGGGGTGCATGTGCCCCTTCAAATCAGCATTTTTGTATCCTTTGGATAAATACCCATTAGCGCAATTGCTGGGTCATATGATAGTTCTGTTTTTAAGTTATTGGGGCTCCTCCATACTGTTTTCCAGAGTGGCTGCATCAGTTTGCATTCCCACCAGCAGTGCGCACATGTTTGTTTTTCTCCACATCCTCGCCAACCCTCGTTGTTTCCTGAGTCGTTCATGTTAGCCATTCTGACAGGTGTGAGGTGCTATCTCATTGTGGTTTTGATTTGCATTTCCCTGATGATGAGGAATGTTGAGCATCTTTTTATGTGTCTGTTAACCATCTGGATGTTTTCTTTGGAGAAGTGTCTCTTCATGTCTTCTGCCCATGTCTTCACTGGATTATTTGGTTTTTAGGTGTTGAATTTGATAAGTTCTTTGTAGATTTTGGATACTAACCCTTTGCCAGATATGTCATTTGCAAATATCTTCTCCCATTCCATAGGCTGCCTTTTAGTTTAGTTGGATGGTTTTTTTTTTTGCTGTGCAGAAGATTTATCTTGATGAAATCCTAATAGTTCATTTTTGCTTTTGTTTCCCTTGCCTTCAGCAATATATCTAGTGAGGAGTTGCTGCAGCCAAGGTCAAAGAGGTTGCCGCCCATACAAAATAATCTTAAGTGCCCAAGAATATATGAATGTTTTGTGACTTGTAGTCAAGGCCAAAAATTTGGAATTTACCTATTTAGGAACCTCAATAAAGATTACACATTATGGCACCTCTATATCACAGAATATTAGAAAACTGTGTAATTATTGAAAAGACTGAGACAGAAACATATGTAATAGGACGGAAATAGTTCCAAGGTACAGAGTTTACAAAAACAAAAGAGATTATATTTTATTCTTAGTTTCTTCCCTCTCCCTGCCCTGCTTCCCTCAGTACCTTATCAGTCCCACCCCCGGAACAGTTCCTTAATAAATCACTCGCACATGAATCTTCACCTCAAGGTCTGTGTCTAGGCCCATCAGCCTAAGATAGACTCCCGCAGGGACGTGATGGCCTAGAAGGCAAAGGTCCATACTTACCCTTAGGGGCTACTGAACACAACTAACCCAAGATCTCCCTGTTAAATGGAATACTCTTCTGCTTATTTAGGAAAATGCCCCAAAACGCCTAAAAGGTAATATAGCACATCACTAGAAAGCGGTTATCCGTGGGAATTGAAGGTTGGGGGAAGGTGACAGAGTTTTCCTTTTTCCTCTGCGTATTTCTATATCGTGTGAATTGTGTACAGTGAGCATGAGTTCAAACTTTACAAACATAGTTTTAAAAAAACACGTTAATTACAATGAGTGTGAATTCAAATATTCCAAGTGTAGTTTTATAAAAAGGGCTTTGTCACTGCCCTTCTGTCTGCATAACAATCTTCAGACTGGGTTTGAGTTATACTGGGAACATACAGCCTTCCCAGCGGGTGTATGGGCCCCAAGAACTTTAAGAAAATCAATTTCTGGATTCGAACTAACATATTTACTCTTACCTAAATCTGGTGTTACCAGCCCCTTTTCGGTCTGCCTTTGCCGAATTATACTTCTGTTACTTCTCCCCTGTCCTAAATGTTATTATACCACATTTTTGGGGCACCTGGGTTAGGCGCCCAACCCTTGATTTCAACTCCAGTCATGATCCCAAGGTCAGGGCATCGAGCCCCACCTTGGGCTCCATGCTGAGAGTGGAGCCTGCTCATAAGATTCTCTCTCTGTCTCTCTCTCTCTCCCCCCCTCCCTCTGCCCTTCTCCCCTGCTCACTCTCTCTTTCCCAAGTAAATAAAATTTAAAAACTTTAAAAATACATTTCCCCTCAAAGCATTAATATATGTGGGTGCCAAAAAAATAATTAGAAATATTATTAGAAAGTAAATGAGTTGAATGACTTGGTAACAAATCTTTTAGCATGACAGGTGGTTTCCAGTTTTTTGCATTCACAAAATAGAGTCCTAATTCAGTTGTCAGCTAATAGATCATTAAACTGTATTCTTGATGATATATGACGTCCTTATATTGGCATATAATTCAGGAGTTAAAAGAATGAAGTTTTATACCTTTAACGAAACTCCTTCTATTCCCATCTATTTATTTATGTGAAGGGTTATCAGTACTTACATCTAGAAGAGCAAACAGTGGAGACAGACTCGATGTGGAATTCTCTTTGTGGAATTAACATTCATCTGGAAATATAAGTGAATTAGAAAAACAATCCCTGATTATTTCATTCAGAGAGGCACTTTTAATAAATTTCTACTTTTAATCTTTAATAATTATGTATTGGATCGTGTACTATATTTATAGGGGTTTTGGTTAATTGTGTCCTAGTAATAGCCGACATAATCCAAGAGCAAAGAATTTTTTTTATACCTAAAGATTAATGATCATGAGAATTTAAAAAATTTTTGATTCTCATAAATATTTTCTTAATGGATAAACACAAGATAAAATGTGTGATCAAATTGCGATAAAAATTCAGTTTGTAGCAAAAAAGGAAACAGTGAAACTTCCTCCTATTAACAGAGAGCTTATAGGGGCACCTGGGCAGCTCAGTCGATTAAGCTTCTATCTCTTGATTTCAGCTCAGGTCATGATCTCACAGTTGTGAGTTCGAGCCCCACCTTGGGCTCTGTGCTGACAGAGCAGAGTCTGCTTGGGATTTTCTCTCAATCTCTCTCCCTCTGCCCCTCCCCCATGTGCTTCCGTGCTCTCTCGCTCGCTCTCTCTCTCTCTCTCTCTCTCAAAATAAATAAACTTAGAAAAAGAGTTTGTGCATTTATTTTTATATTGATAATGGTATCAAATAACTATGATACTCCAAATACTATGTTCTTCTCCAGGACATATTTATTTCTAAGAATGATTGCACAGTTTTATTTCTCAATGTATAGTTAATAGTAGCCAGCAAATTTTTATTAATGTAAGCATAATTCTGTGTTCAGAGTCATGTTCCAGAACATGAGACTTTTAGAGTTCCAACCTCTTAAGAAGTAAGGATTGGCTATTGGTGTTTCGAAAGAGAGGAAGAATCTCATCAAGTTATTTCAGTCAGGGCCAAGAAGGAACAGTCTCTTCTAGAATGTGGGCTCTTGAGCTGACAGGTTTGGGTATCAGGGTGACCATGCTAAGTCCTGTTTGAAGTAGCAGATTGTAGCAGTGAAGAGGCAGGAAATAGTTGAACAGGTTAAGAGGAAATGTCTTCAGAGAACATTCTGCTCTAGAAACAGGCAAAGGAATCTGCCTTCTCTGACCAGTGACTCATGACCTTTAGAATCCACTTCTTGGTACTTGGCTGGTTTCCACCGTATGCTATGAACCCACTCTTTTATTGTCGTTGTTTACTTCGGAGGAGACTGCTACTGATGTTTGGTAGAATGCTGAAATTAGAATTTTTTTTCAAATGGCTTTATGTCTCTTGAAATAATTATATTGAGAAACCCAAATGGTAATTCCCTTAGGAATCTTAAAATGATCACACTGGTTCACTCTGTACCTGGGCAACCAGCAGAGGCGTCTCTTTCTGACGGCTGTTTCTAAAGTCCAGAAATCAGATAGGAAAAGTTAGGTCCACACCATAGCCTCAGTCCCTTCCAGAATCACTAACACTTACTAAGCACTTACTATGTGCTGGTCACTATGTTGAGCACCTTATGTAGAAAATCACGTTAATCTTCATAGCAACGCTGTGTGAAAGGTGCTATTTTATCACCATTTTACGGATAAGGAAACTTAGACCCAGAGTGCCGAAGTAACTTCACGTCACACAGCCTTAAAACCCAGCCTGTCAACCTGTTTGTAAGCGACAGATGCAGCCTTGGCAGGTACTTGCCACGCTGTTAACGCTTGAAAGCAGGTCATGGGCATTTCCCTTGCCATTTATTATCCACTAGCAGCTCTCAGGATAACTCGTTTCATAAATTTATTTTCCAGGATCCATGATGCAGACCGGTATTTAAAAATAATTATTTGTGGTTAGCGTTTGCATGTTACAAATGGCAAGCTGAACTTCCTGTTTTGTAATTTTCCCTTTCAAGCATGTACTTCTGCAAATCAGTAGTCCTTTTCCTCTTTCTATTCCTCATTTTTCCAGGGAGGGCATGGCCGTATGAACACGAATGAAAGAATTGATCAGACACCTTCACGATACAACTTAAAAAAAAAAATCTTGTTTTAATTGCTCAGAAAAGGGCAAATGAGAAGTACTCCAAAATGTTGCTCTCAGGTCAGGAAATAAGTACACATCATCCAAACTAGTTTAAAGATTGTCACAAAAGAAAGAAGCCAAGAATTAATTGTGATAAAGTTAATGAGGTTTATCGAGCATTTGAGCTAACTGCAGGAGGGAGTCCATTCAAAAGTGATTCACTATTTTGAGGACTTCCTATTACAACATAAGCTTTGTAAGGGCCAAGGATTATGTTTTATACAGTGATGTATCTGGAGCTCTCACACATGTACGTGCTCAGTATATATTTACCGAGTTAATTAATCCCTCTCACGTATTACAGTCATAAAAACTGATCATCCTAATGGTTGCCGGAAGTTGGTGTTTGTTGTATCATTTCATCATGGCTCATTACGGAGTGTTATAAGGTATAGTAGTGGTGTCCTGTAAACAGTGATACATTCATGCTTACCGCTTTTTGACCCTCTGAGACAGAAAGATGGCTGTGGTATTGTCAGGGGCAAAAAGAAAACCCCAGGGCTGGTATCTAAGGTCCCCCACGGGCTGGGCTGTGAATTGGTTGCGCCAGTTCGTAAGATGAAGTATAGAAACCAAGGAGTAACCAAATGAGAAAACCTTTACAGGCACCTTACTTTGCTCTAACATCTAGAAAATCATTTTTACTGTGATTTACAAAAATATCAGATGTCCGCAAATTCAAAATTTAGAACGAAAATGCTCCCTTATTGGCTCTTGGATACCAGCAGAGCCAGTGTTAAAAACAGACCTTACTGGAATAATCTGTTTTGGGGACTGGCCTAGCAAGACTATGGTCTTTCCCCAAATCTAAGCCACTCTTCATGCCAGACCCTTATGTTCTTTAAGTTTTTATTTTCATTCTAGTTAGTTCACATACAATGCTATATTGTATTAGTTTATTAATATGTAAAACTTGTATGTATTATATTAGTTTCAGGCATACAATACAATGATGCAACGCTTCCATACATCACCCGGTGCTCATCACGACAGGGGCACTCCTTAATTCCCAGAGACTGTTTAACCCATCCCCGCACAGATCTCCCGTCTGGGAACCATAAGTTTTTTCTCTACAATTAAGAGTCTATTTCTCGGGCGCCTGGGTGGCTCGGTCATTAAGCATCTGACTTCAGTTCAGGGTCATGATCTCATGGTTCGTGAGTTTGAGTCCTACATTGGGTGAGCTTATGTCCTGCTTATGGTGAGCCTCACTCCTCTCTCTGCCCATCATGGGATTGTCTCTCGTTCACTTGCACTTTCTCTCTCTCTCTCTCTCAAAAAAAAAAGAGTCTGTTTTGTGATTTATCTCTTTTTTATCCCCTTTGCTTGTTTTGTTTTGTTAAATTCCAGACTATTATTAGAGCATAAATCTTTTGAGTACTGAAGTCCTTTGATGTTTAAGAAACCCCCTACTGAGTGCAAATCTCTCTAATGGAAATCTTGTTTACATCCACTATTAACACTTTGATCATCACTTCCCACCTCAGCATCATAAAGGCACAAGAGGACAAGTCAGCCTGGACTGAAAGCGCCCAGAAAAAACCTTGTGTAACAGTCATAGTAGCAATAGTGATTTCCGGAAATGGGACCAAATGAGGTTTAGTCCTATGCCAAGTGCAAAATTAAAACCATCAGTTCCCAGATGTCGCTACGACCCATGATTTCTAAGTAGTAGTCGAATATCTATGATTTTAGTTTGTCCTAATGTAAAAATTTATTAATAGATACAGTTCACTTGGAAGCAGACCAAGCATTCATCGATCGATGAATGGATAATGAGGTGGTATATATACACGATGGAATATGACTCAGCCATAAAAAGAATGGAATCTTACCATTTGCCACAACATGAATGGAGCTAGAGAGTATCATGCTAAGCAAAATAAGTCAGCCAGAGAAAGACAAATATCATATGATTTCACTTATATGTGGAATTTCAGAAACAAAACAAACAAGGGAAAAAAGAAACAAATCAAGAAACAGACTCTCAAGTATAGGGAACGCCCTGATGGTTACCAGAGGGGAGGTTGGGTTAAGTAGGTGATGGGGGTTAAGGAGCATGCTTCTCATGATGCGCAGCGGGTAACGTATAGAGGTGTTGATTCACTGTATTGTACACCTGAAACTGATACAGCACAGTATGTTAGCTAACTGGGATTAAAATAAAAACTAAAAAAAAAAAAAAAAATCCAGTCTGTAATTTCCTATGATATGATATGTGACTTTGTTTCTCCAAAGAGTACTGTTGATTGAGCAGTATATTAAAATGTCTCCACTTTATCAGTTAGATACGGCCCTAAAAAGGCAGCATACCCAACACCCTGAAATCCAGTGACATAAAACAACGATAATTTCTCCTCCCTTACACATGTGTGGTTCGGCTCGTGGCTGGCTCAGCTTGGCCTCACACGGACTTGGTGCCACACTGCATACTGGGTCCAGGGGGCCACCTTGTGTCCTCCATCTTCTTCTTTTCATGGTACACAGGCACAGAAGGGTGGGCGGAAACACAGATGCCTCTTAAGAATTTGGCTCGAGGGGCGCCTGGCTGGCTCAGTTGGTAGAGCACGTGACTCTTGATCTCAGGGTTGTGAGTTTGAGCCCCACATTGAGTATAGAGATTACTTAAAATCTCTTTGGGGCGCCTGGGTGGCTCAGTCATTTAAGCGTCTGACTCCGGCTCAGGTCATGATCTCATGGTCTGTGAGTTTGAGCCCTGCGTCAGGCTCTGTGCTGACAGCTTGGAGGCTGGAGCCTGCTTTGGATTCAGTGTCTCCCTCTCTCTCTGCCCCTCCCTCACTCATTCTCTGTCTCTTCCTTTTTCTCTCTCTCAAAAATAAAAAAGAAACTTAAAAAATATTTTTAATAAAAAAATAAAATAAAATCTTTTTTGTTTTTTTTCTTTTCATTTTGGCTCAGGGCACCTGGGTGGCTCACTTGGTTAAGCATCAGACTCTCAGTTTCCTCTCAGGTCATGATCTCACCGTTCATGAGTTCGAGCCCTACATCAGGCTGTGTGCTCATAGTGCTGAGCTTGCTTGGGATTCTTTCTATCCCTCTATCTCTGCCCCTCCCCTCCTTGCTTGTTCTCTCTCTCTCTCTCTCTCTCTCTCTCTCTCTCTCTCTCTCTCTCTCTCTCAAAAATAAATAAACTTAAAAAAATAAAAAATTTTAAAAATAAAAATAATTGGCTCAAAACTGCCACACTGTCACTTCCCCTTACATTTCATGGTCCAAGGCAGATGACATGGACAGGCCTAGGAAGAATGCTCTGCGTGTAGTGGGAAGAACTGAAAAGCCCCACCGAAAAGGGAATGGATATGAGAAGGGGTGACACACTGAATAACACCTCCATCAAGAATCTTACTAGAAACTTACTAGAAACTTTGTTTCCGTGAAGCCAGGGATTGTGTGGTATATTCGCCACTGTGGCTTTCGGTGTGTAAAAAGCCTCCGGGGGGCTCCTGGGTGGCTTATTCAGTCAAGCATCCAACTCTTGATTTTGGCCCAGGTCACGACTTCACAGTCTAGGCATCAAGCCCCACTTTGGGCTCAGTGCTGAGCATGCAGCCTGCTTGGGATTCTCTCTCTGCCCCTCCCCTCCTCACGCTCACTCTCTCTCTCAAAATAAATAAACATTAAAAAAAAAAAAAAAAAACTTCTCCAAAACTTAGTGGGTTATAGCAACAATCAATTATTAGCTGATGACTGCATGGTTCGAAAGTTGGGGCTGGGTCTACTGAGCGTTTGTCTGCTGGTCTCAGAGCTCATTCCCGCAGTTTCCGTTGGCCAGGCAGTTTGCTAGGGACCGGTTGGTCTGGGATGGCCTTGCTCATGTGCCTGGTGCTCGGTGGCGAGTGGTTAGCTGGAGTGGCAAAGGCGACAGGGCACGTATGTCTAGCAGTGTAGTGTGGGCTCATCCACATGGGGGAGGGTCCACACGAGGGAGGTTTTCTAGGACCAGCAAGAGAGAACGAGCCCTCAGGCACAGATGTTGTCAAAGCTTCCTTCCACTCATGTCACATTTTCTGCTCTTCCATCAGCCAAAGGAGGTTGATTAGCTCTGCTCAGGTTCAGGATACACGAGGGCACAGAGACAGAGTGTGAACACATTGTGGTCTGTTACCGCAACACTTGGCCATACCTGGCACTGTTTTTGACATGTCACAGGCATCCAGAAATAGCAGCTGGATGACTGAATACTGCTGATTTTTTGTTTTGTTTGTCTGTCATCAGTATGGACTTCCAAAATCTTCCAAACTGCTATTGATGTATGACAAATATGTTCATCTGTACCAGGTTAGTCTCCAGTGATGTGCTTTCCATGCCAAGGGGCCATGAAAGACATGTTTTCCAAATTTCCAAACACCATGATATTTGAAGCGAATACACTGAATCATATCATTAAAATCCAAACTATCGAGCTGGAACCACCATAATATTTTTAAAGGATAACTAGTAAGTTCTGCATGGAGACACTAAAAATTTATTTTTGAAGTTTGGAATGAAAGGCCACCTTTGGACTCAAGTCACTTGGTGAAGATGTTAGGTTTTAGAGAATTTCAGGTTCAGATAGAGCCTACAGCATAATACGTCCCGTAAAAAACATACAAATGCAATTTTTACTTTCTTTTTTTTTAATGTTTATTTATTTTTGAGAGAGACAGAGAGAGAGTGAGAGTGGGGGAGGGGCAGAGAGAGAGGGATACAAAGAATCCAAAGCAGGCTCCAGGCTCTGGGCTGTCAGCACAGAGCGCAACGCGGGGCTCGAACTCACGAACTGTGAGATCATGACCTGAGCCGAAGTCAGACGCTCAACCGACTGAGCCACCCAGGCGCTCCCAATTTTTATTTTCTTTTTTTTCTTTTTTAATTTATAATAGTTTATTTTCAAATTGGTTTACATAAAACACCCAGTGTTCATCCCAACATGTGCCCTTTTTAATGCCCATCACCCCCTCTCCCCCCCCATCCCCCTCACCCTCAGTTTGTTCTTAGTCTTTGAGAGTCTCCTATGTTGTATCTCCCTCCCTCTCTGTGTCTTTTTTTTCTTTCCCCTCTTCCCCTCCCCCTGGTTTTTGCTTAGTCTCACAAAGTCCACCTATTCGTGGAATCATATGGTATCTGTCTTTTTCTGACTGACTTATTTCGCTTAACATAATACCTTCCAGTTCCATCCATGTTGCTACACATGGCCAGATTTCATTTTTTCTCATTGCCATGTAGTAGTCCATTGTATATATGTGCCACATCTTCTTTATCCACTCGTCAGTTGATGGGCACTTGGTCTCTTTCCATGATTTGGCTATTGTTCAAAGTGCTGCTATGAACATTGGGGTACACGTGCCCCTATGCATCAGCACTCCTGTGTCTCTTGGGTAGATTCCTAGCAGTGCTATTGCTGGGTCATAGGGTAGCTCTATTTTCATTTTTTTGAGGAATCTCCACACCGTTCTCCAGAGCGGCTGCACCAGTTTGCATTCCCACCAACAGTGCAAGAGGGTGCCTGTTTCTCCACATCCTCGCCAGCATCTATAGTTTCCTGATTTGTTTATTTTAGCCACTCTGACTGGTGTGAGGTGGTATCGCAGTGTGGTTTTGCCAATTTTTATTTTCTATTTAATTTTTATTTTTACGAAACACACAGATAGATATTTCGTATCGTTATCATGGAGGCTAATAGTCCTGGTAAGAACATGACCCATACCTTACCTGCATGTCTAGATGCTCCATCTAAAGAACCTTCGCAAATTAGAAAATGGTTCAAGGAAAGCAGCCAGGTGCAGATATTTATCCTCAAGCAAAGAAATGTAGAGGAACCTGATAGCTGTCTTCCAAGTCTGAAGAAGTATGTCCTACAGAAGAAGACAGTCAACCGCAATATTTTGGCAGCTTCCTAGAGCCAGTTGCTGGAAAGTTACAGGGGTGTGCTCAGTGACATAGCCTAGAAATGAGACGCCCACGAAATGGAGCCCGTGGTAGAGAGTGAGTTCCCCTCATCAAAAGTATTCAAGCAGATACTGCGTGGCCACCTCTCAGGGATGCTGCAGAAATAATTTTCTTTAGTTTGGAACAAGGTTGATCGCATACCATTTAAGCTCCCTCCCAGATTCAAGTTTGCATCCAGTGCTTTGCATGTATGGAGGAGGAGACGGGTTTAGGAGGGGGACTGTTGCCGGTATCGGAAAAGACGTACTATTTTCACTTGTACATGAATTAGTTAGAATAATAGTGTTGTCGAGTACCAGGCCGAAGAGAAAACTACTCAAGGTTATTTTGTAATGGAAACTGAATTACTGCAAATATTGCCAGAATGAGTCACAAATTCATTTCAAATAAAGAAAGCAAAACTAGAAATTTCCTATTTTAATTATTTCCTGTACAAATTCTATTGTTAGTGCACCCATGAGTTTGCCCTCTCATTCCAGGAAAATGTATGGGGTTTTTTTCTTTTTTCCTCTTCTTTCAATATAGTGATATTTTTCCTTTTATTACTGATAGAAGCAAACATTTATTTTTAAATTCTAAAGCCATTATCCTTCCACTAATTAATTCTGTCTCTGTGGCTGCGGTTTGTAAAGTACTGCTTTTCTGTATCTTGAAGTCCAAACAAAACTGTTTTTAAGCTGTTCCCTGTGATGTTAAGCACAAAGAATAAAATACATAAGTTCTGTTCTCTGTCAGGATTTATCTGTTTCAAATATTTCTAAAGCACAAAGCATTATTAATGAAGCACTTAACATTAAACTCCCAATACCCTGGTACAAAAACAACCACAGTAATCCACCAGATAAAGAGAAACATGGGAAGTAGTTTTCAGTGGAAGCCGAGGAGGGATGTATGCACTTTTAATGGAGTTTTACAGGTTCTGGGTTCTATTACTGTGTCAGAGATATGAAGAAAGGGAAACTGAATAATCTTTTTAATTAATTCCAAAGAGTTTAGAGAACAGCGGAGTAGTTCTGGAGATGAGTATGAGAGTGACCGAGTGAGTGCGAGCGAATTTTCTTATTAAATGTGCAAGCTGAACTCCAGAGATCCAAAGAAAGTTCTGTAGTGAAAAACCAAGACACCATCTTGCTCCCTGCTGGTCCTATTGCCAGAAGTTAGGAGACCATGGCAGGAAAGGGTTGTCAGTGAACTCGGTCAAGAACCCACTTGGCAATCTCTGTTAGCCGAAGAGAGGGAGGGGTCTATCAAGGCTGTCCCTAATGGGAACGGAGTTTGTGCCAAAACTTGCTAAAGAAGAGGAGGCTGCGTTTTGAAATGATAAGCAAGGCTTTACGGTTCACAAGGATGTGTTCAAGAAGCTATGTGGAATGTATTTGTGAACAAGAAGCAAAAAGATAAAGTATAGGGGCCCTTTGGTATTGGTGACGTTAAAAGCACACTGCAATCTTCAAGGATCGCATTTTACATCTGTCTTTTTGCCTGTTTCATAGGTTTTCATTTATATAGACGATGCAACTGATTCACTGGCCAATAGGATGTACATACAGAGTGTTCATTTTTGGAGATGGACTGGACTGAGCCCAATGAACCTTAAAACCTTATTCCTCTCATGGCCAAGAGCAGATCTGGATGAAATTAGCTTTGGTTTAAAATAGTATTTTGGGGAGCACCTGAGTGGCTCAGTCGGTTAAGCATCTGACTTGGGCTCAGGTCATGATCTCGCAGTTCATGAGTTTGAGCCCCGCATTGGGCTCTGTGCTGACAGCTCAGACAGAGCCTGCTTTGCATTCTGTCTCTCCTTCTCTCTCTCTCTGCCCCTCCCCCCCATCAAAAATAAAAATAAATATTAAAAAATAATAAAATAAAATGGCATTTTCCCCCAGGAAACGTAATTTCTCCATTTAAGAGACTTCTTGATCCCAGTAGAAATCATAAAGTTAACACAAGTCCTACACAGAGAGTGCTCCTAGAAATATCACACATTTCAGTAGATAGTGGCCTTATGTGGGAAGATTTTCTTTCCACCAAAAGTAAACATGCTCATTGCTGAAGAATCAGCTAGAACTTTATGAAACTGCCAGATTTTTACATTCAAGAATGAACAAGATTATTACCCTGGGCATCTTCCATTCCTCCGGGGCTCCCGCTCTTCTCCTTTCTCCAGCCTGCTGTGACCCAGGGGGCTGCCGCAGATGACCTGCGTCAGTGGGCTTTGCTCTCTGCTAGTTTTGGCTTCAGACTGGCCACCAGGGAGCAGTGGCAAGAGACAGGAGGGAAAGAGGAAGGGAGGGCAGAGAGTTTAGTCCCCTGGCTCCCTCTCTGCCTGGCCACCTAATCTTGGCCAATTTGCTCCATCAAAGGCTAGAGGCTTTATCATCCTTCCCTCTCCACAAGGCCTTCTCTGATCCAATATTTCAGGAACAGTTATCTCCCCTCACACCTTAAGGCTTAGGGGTAGTAACAGCATGAAGCAGTCATTAGCCCTGTGGATCCTCTATATCCTTTGTGGTTTTCCTGTACTCTGACTACTTGTAAATGTATTTATTAAACTATCCTTGAATGACACAAATTGACAGTGCCACCTTGACATTAAGTGTTTTCAGAACCTAGCAAATTTACTAATATATGAGGAACAGAGACATTTCATAGGAAGATGAAACTTTTATACTCGAGTTTTCTCCATAAGTAACTACAATAAAAAATAATAGCTAAGGTTTATTGGGTGCTTATCAGAAATTGCTCTGAAGAGTGTACACATGTTAACTCATGTAACCTTGTAGTTGAACCTGTGAAGATGGTAAGACCACTGTCCTTACAGGTGCAGTGTTGGGAGCCATCTTGGGCTCATAGGTTGAGACACCTCCCTGTGTGGAAAGGCAGTCGAAGCAAAGCTCCTGCCAGTCAAATGGCACCCAGTCTTACCTCCTTCTCAATAATTCTCAGGCTTGGATTTCTTGAATTGCCCGCATTGGCCTTAAGGGATGCAATGCTCTTTTGTTTTATGGCATTTAAATAAAAAGGAAGGACCTGGAGCATGATGCTTTGAATGAGAGTAGCCTGGCCAGAAGTAATCTTAAACTTGCATCTTGGGGATGGGTTGCACAGATTGATAGCAGTTATGAGCTGGCTGGATATTGATGTGACTTGTGTAAATGTTGGGCCCCTATTAGGTAAATTAGCTCATTCACAAGCAAAGGAACTTAGACAAGCCTTAGGAATTACATAGGAGAGTTACGCCTCCCTCACTGTAGTTTAGGAAGTTAAACAGATGACTCTTAACCTTTCTATAGATGATTAACATAGGTATTAAGATGATAATGTATGTGCCCTCTGTTTACTGAGACTTGTGGTAACAACCATAACAACCCCACTTGCTTCATAAACATCCTGTTTTCTCCCCCTGCCACAAATTTACCTAATCCTACATCAAAGACAACATATGTTAATTAACTCAGGAGCAGAATCACAAATAGCTAAGATAAGAATTGTTTCCTTTATGGTCAAAAAAAGGATGATGTAAAACAACATGCAAGATTGAGGAAATCACGGCTTTGCTGACAAAAACACGTTGTTGTTAAAGATATCAAACTATACTCACTGATGGGATGTCACTCATTGCTGTAATGTCACTTACTACTTTTAAATAAAGACACTGAGACCAGCAGAGCAGAGATGCCAGAATTGCCAGAGATGCCTGCTTGGTGATCAGACTCCATCTCGTGGCTCTCTCATTCCTTTTGCCGGCCGTTCATCCTTCGGAAAATCCTAGATTCAGCTGCAACAGGACTCCGGCAGTGCAGGAAAGTTAAGCAACTTGCCCATGTGATAATGTGATTTATTAGAAAGATGTATGTGGTCTTTGTCCCCATTTCTAGCCCAGCGTTCCCAAAACTCTTGGAATTTCCTAGGTGAGAAGGGCAATAAGAAGTGTCTTTGGTTATTAATAACAAACCCCTTTCACTCACACCTGAGTTTATGTTAATGAGGTGACCTTTGGAAAGCAACTAAGGATGGGGGCTGGGTACCACGGTAACCAACCATGTGATTGGAAGATTGGAACTCAGTCCCAACACCCACCCACCCCCCACAACCTCTAGGGAAGGGAGAGGGGTTGGAGGTTTGAATCCATGGCCAACGACCAATGATTTAATCAACCACACCTATAAATTGAAATCTCCATAAAAACCCAAAAGGATGGAGTTTAGGCCCTCTTAGGTTGGTGAACATGGGAGACATGGGGAGATCGGTGCACCCAGAGAAAGCATGGAAACTCCACACCCTTTCCCCATGCCTTGCTCTGTGCATGTCTTCCATCTGGCTGTTCCTGAGAAGTATTCTTTTATACCACACTGGTCACCTAGTAAGTAAAATGTTTCCTGAGTTCTGCAAGCCACTCTACCAAATTCATCAAAACCAAAGAGTGAGTTGTTGGAACCTCCAAGATAGCCAATCACTCAGAAGCACGGGTGAAAACTTGAATATGGGCTTGGCAGCTGAAGTTGGGGCTGGGTGGGGGAAGTCTTTTTGGACTGAGCCCTTAACTTGTGGGATCTGATGCTGTCTCAAGGGAGAGAGTGTCAGGGTTGAGTTGAATTGTAGGACACCCAACAGGTGTTGGAGAGCTGCTTCGGTGGGGGTAGGGGGGAAACATGTCGGAATTGGTTCTGGAATTGTACTCAGTATGACACAGCGAAAAGTTGGCAGGGTTGAGATGCCACAGCAAAGGAGTCTAACTGCCGAGCCCATGCTGGTGACAACACAGGGCAAACTGCCTGTTTATATTCGAAGTGTGATTTGTGAGGAAAATTAATTCATATGGAAAACTACATTGCTCAAAACTTCAGCACGTATAAACTTGTGAAGTATTAAAATTAGCCATATTGGCTTTAATGGTAGCACAAACGTTTCTAGAAGATAAAATGTTATGCAAGGGAAAGCCCTGTGAGACGCGGTGCTTTAGAAAAGGTAGACTGGGAGGGAAACTGGTGATCTTGGAGCACCTTCTCTTTTTCCTAAAAGTTTATATATGAACCTACACACTTGCATTTTATAAATTATAATCCTTGTAGGAAACTTGTGTGCCAGGTGCCGCTGTCCTTATTTTGTAGATGAGGAAACTAGAGCTCCGATTGAATCACACCCCTGGGACAGTCAGGACAACTGGGAGATCAGGGACCTATCACAAGACCTGTGTAAAGCCCCAAATTCTGAAGCCATCGTGGAACACAGCCCCATATGAGATCATGGTGGTGACAGAACAGTGACACAAAATACAAGCTCCCTTTGCGCATTTCCAGTTGGTTCTGTAGAATGTGACGGTGCTATCAGTTACTCTGAAGTGGCTCTTTGATCTGACATAGAAATGGAGTCAGATGCCTTCCTTGTCACAACAAAATGTTAACTTCGCTGACACAGCTGGTGGCTTCACCGAGCAATTTTATAGACACTCCTTACCAAGTCCCATTTTAAACTGGTAACCATCAGTTCCTGCCTTAAGTATAGTTTGTACAAATGGTAATTGGAAGACTCAGACTAAGGAGCATTAGTGGCGTGTTACATTTCTTTTTTTTTTCTTCTCTTAGTGGATGAATGCCCTCTCAGATTTCTTACCGGTACGCCTCCCGGACCCCTCAGGCATCGGACTAGAGTGGAAGAGGAATCACATGTCTTCCTATCTTCTGTCTAGGTTGCTCCGTGTAATGAACCAAAGTGTGAGTAAGGGATTTTTTTTTTCTTTATCTAGCCTATAAAGCATAGGATTGTGAGAACTTCCTCCTAGATTTTGTCAGTAACCTATTTTTTGTCTTTATTCTAAGCTCTCTTTTAGGTATTATTTATGTGCGTATTCATGAGCCTATTTTTGTGGGACATCAGGAGGACCTACAATCAGAGGCGCCTCTTTAAATTCCTTTTACTTTTCTGTCTTTCATTATAAGCCTGAATGAAGAAGGTTGGGAAATAAGGAGAAAATTGGCACCAAGCAACACATCATGTCATACTATGATACCTAAATTGTGTCAGATTTTGTTTTCCTTTCTCCTATTCAGTGAAACAATTTGCCCATTTCTAGAAACTTCTAGATTGTCTAGAGCCATCTTATGTGGGTACTGCAATCTTAACCCAGTACAGAACTCAAAATTTTTATTTTTATTTACATTCTTTAGCTCCTCTAAACTCTGTTCTATGAAGTTAGCATGTAATGACCTTGTAATATATGAACTCAGTTTTGTGACTAGCTACATAATTTGTTGGGCCCAACACGAAATGCAACTATGAGACTTTGTGTTCAACAATTTTGTCAGTTTCAAGATGGCAAGAGCAGAGCATTAAAGCAAGCCCTTCTAAACACGGGCCCTGCCCTGTGCTGCTGCCTGGGCCCCTTGCCCATGAGGCCAGCCCTGCTCAGTTTCCTAGATACACTTTCAGTGCATCAAAATGTTTTCATGTTGCATTCTTTCTTGTATTATTTTTAAGCAAGAATCTATATGACAAGTGACCAAAAGGAAGCTTCCTGAAATATGAAAGGCTTGAATTAGCGCATTCAATTCCTTTATTTAAAATAAAAGGCGGGGAGAGGGCACCTGGGTGGCTCAGTTGGTTGGGCGACCAACTTCGGCTCAGGTCATGATCTCATGGTTTGTGAGTTCCAGCCCCGCATTGGGCTCTGTGCTGACAGCTCAGAGCCTGGTGGAGCCTTCTTCGGATTCTGTGCCTCCATCTCTCTCTGCCCCTCTCCCATTTGTGCTCTGTCTCTCTCTGCCTCTCAAAAATAAATACATGTAAGAAAAAAAAAGAAAGAAAGAAAGAATGGGGCGCCTGTATGGCTTAGTCAGTTAAGCCCCGGATTTTGGCTCAGGTAATGATCTTGTGGTCCGTGAGTTTCAGCCCCACGTCAGGCTCTGTGCTGGCAGCTCAGCCTGGAGCCTGCTTTGGATTCTGTCTCTCCCTCTCTCTCTCTGCCCCTCCCCTGCTCTCTCTCTGTCTCTCAAAAATAAACAATAAAAAATCTTTTTTTAAAATGTCTCTTCCTAAACAAAGGCATGTGCTTTCTTTCATTACTCATCCCTTCATTCACAAATAGTGACTGACTAGCCTCTCTCTTCGAGCACTTTTCCAGACTGGGAATACATCAGTGAATGGGTTAGGGGGCAAAATTTTTGTTTTCTTGGAGTTTACAATCAGTGGGTGGAGTTATGATCAATTTTCTAACCTTTTCAGCTCTCCTGAAGGTTGACAGTGTTTGTGGCCTTTTCCTCCACCAGAGGTTAACACATTTTGCATCTTATATTAAAGAAGCAAATATTCAAAATTTTATTTCAGTGCACAGTAGGAGTAAAATGAAGAAACGACATTCTAACATACAACCCTCCTGCATCTCACAGAACTTTTTTTAGTATGAGAGCAAATTTCCGAGCACCTGGGTGGCTTAGTCAGTTGAGCGTCCAACTCTTGCTTTCAGCTCAGGTCACGATCTCATAGTTTCATGAGTTTGAGCCCTGCATCTGGCTCTGCGCTGGCTGCGCAGAGCCTGTTTCAGATTCTCTCTGTCTCTCTCTGTCTCTCCCTCTCTCTCTGCCCCGCCTTCGCTTATCCTGCCTCTGTCTCTCTCAAATAAATAAACTTAAAAAAATTTTTTACCTCATAAAAAATACAAGAGCAAATAATTTACATGAACCATTTAGATATGAATGAAGAACATGTTTCCACATAACTCCTTAACTGATAATCAGTATTTTGTGGCAAGTTTTAGGCATATCCCAGTCGCCCTCTGTCATGACCAGGCATCAGTATTATGTCTAGTCCCTGATGAAAAGGGGGCAAAGGAGCAAAATAATACAAAAAGTCTAAACAAAGCTTTTTCATTGAATGTGAACACCAAATGGCAGAAGTAGGAAATCTACTCCCAGCTGGTACTCTCAGATTTCAAAATCCCAGATTCAAACAAAAACGCCTGAAATCCCCTGAGCCGGCTACTGAACAGAATCCCTAAACTCCCACCAAAATCATGGCTCAGAGGGTGACGAGGGCAGTGGCTCTGCTCTGTATGATATAATGGCTGACACGTGTCATTGTACATTTGTTCAAGTTCATGCCATGTGCAACAGCAAGAGGGAACCCTAACGTAAAGAGTGGACCTTGGGTGACAGTGATGCGTCGCCACGGGGCCATCAGTTGTAACAAATGTGCCACTCTGGCCGGGGGTCTTGATGATGGGAGCCGTGCCGATGTGGGGGCAAAGGGTATTTCTGGACGCTCGCGGTCAGTACTGCTGTGGGCCTAAAACTGCTCTAAAAACTAAAATCTACTAAAAAGAAAACCCCAGGCCCACATAACCCTCTCAGTCCATTATATCCTTAGCCAGAACACCACTCTCCTCTTGAGTTAGCCTTGCGACAGAATACAGTTTGAGGTACAACACTTCGAAATTTAAAGTATCTCCTAATGGCTTACAGTATCTCCCAAGATTAAACAAGATACTGAGTCAGTACAGGATGATAGGGAAGCAAATGGCTGGTGAGCGTTCTCTCTTTCAGACATGGTGAAAGCACACTTTATTAGATAGCTCCTTAAATTACCACATCCGCCATCAACTCCTTAGAAAGGTAGGTAAGTGGGACTTGAGAGAGCTTTTCCAAACAGCTTCACTGGGTCACTGTGTATCGTAGTCAGCTCAGGCCGCCCTAACCACATACTACAGGCGTGTGTTTTCCTCACTGAGACTCCCGAGGCTGGAGAGTCCGATTTCTTCTCTCGGCTCGTAGGCAACGGCCATCTCGCTGTGTGTGCACGTGCAAAGAGTGGTAACTCTCCACTGTCTCTTCCTCTAAGGGCACAGATTCCCTCATGACTCCTACTCTCAAACTTTCTCCGAACCCATTTACATCTCAAACGTCCAAGTTCCAAGTCCCATCATACTGGGAGTAAGAATTTCAACATGTGAGTCTTGGGCAGGGGAGCAGTGGTACACACTTCAGCCCCTCGTACCATCATTCAAAGTTTGCTCTCTTGGCCCTACACATAGGAGATAAAGAAAGAAACGCTGTTTGTAAAGCACTTAATATTTTCTGACACTAAGGTAAAGTTTTCAATATACTATTTCATTTAATAGAGCCAACCAAATTGGGAGGCTCAGAGAAATGAAATTGCTTTCTCCAAGTTACAAAACTAGTACACTTTGCAGGTTCTAACCCTGTCTCATTTGAGCCGAGTGCTGTTGTCTTCCTGCTGGCCCCTGGGGCCTTTCTTAAATTTCACTACGTGCTGTTAGGTTATGTAAGAGTGATAAGGTCCCCAGAAAACAGGCTCGAACCTCCAAGGTCACGTGACACCAAATCGAATCAGGAAGTCAGCGTTTTTATTTCGTAGAGCTATATAGCTGGTCAAAGAGCGTATACTTGTATTTGCTCTTGAATCCATGAATGAGTTGAAGAAATTGATTTTTTTGATTGCTGAGTTGACATGAAGTCAGACAAAGGGATCCGGATGGTCTGCAGTGGTATTTCAGTACTGACTGTTCTGCATTCTTCGTGAACGTGTGACTTTTCATGTCGCCTCACATCGGTATCATGTAGTTTAGGACGTAAGGACTACGTCAGTGTAAATTACTGTGTACAGCCGAATATCGTAGCAAAAAGAAAGAAGAATATGTAAAAAGAAGCTCAGTAATTTCTCTTGACCTGGTGAAGCTACCTGCTACATCTTCAAGCTCTCGGCTGCTAAGCCAGGAGAATCTACACGTGTTCTTTCTTGGGCCTGGAACCCAGTGGACGCTGTCTCCAAGATCCTTACACCTCTCGCATGTTGACCCAGTACACAGCACTCTGCTGAAACCCTTCTCTACCCGCAGCGCAGCCCCCATGTAGTGGCACAGGCCTCGACCATCTTTTTTCTGTAAAGGGCCAGATAGTAAACACTTCCAACTTTGCAGGCGATAGGATCTCTGTTGCAGCTACTCAAGTCTGTTGTTGTAACATGAAAGCAGCCTCTGACAGTATATAAACAGATGAACGTGACTGTGTTCCAGTAAAATTGCAGTTTAAGAAAACGGCAACCCAGATTTGGTCTGCTAGCAGTGGTTTCCTCAGTCCGGTGTGAATAAATAACGTAGTCTTTCGTGAAATTTGTATGATGAATGGAGAAGAGCGTTCATTCATACAGCACCCTCAACCAAAGAACTCACTTAAAACTCTCCAGTGATGGGGCGCCTGGGTGGCTCAGTCGGTTGAGCGTCCAACTTCAGCTCAGGTCATGATCTCAGAGTCCGTGAGTGCGAGCCCCACGTCGGGCTCTGTGCTGACAGCTCAGAGCCTGGAGCTTGCTTTGGATTCTGTGTCTCCCTCTCTCTCTGGCCCTCCCCCACTCATGCTCTGTGTCTCTCTGTCTCAAAAATAAACAAACATTAAAAAATAAATAAATAAAACTTTCCAGTGAAATTCTCATTGTTTTGCCCTTAAGTCCCTTTTGGCCTCCCGGAACCCCTGGTCTCTTTCCTCTCTCCCCTTCTACCACAAAGACGCCAGTACTCTTCAAAGCGTTTCAGTTCTTCTTTAAAACTGGCTAGCCTCATTAAACAGTTAATGATACCCACCGTTCTCGAAAGGTCGTGTGTGAGCACTCTTGTTGGTGGATTGTGTCCCTCGAAGGTCTCACTCTCTACCCCAAGATTGCATTAACAATACAACATCCAGTAATCGCACAAAAAAGAGCTGCGTATCAGTAATCATCAGGGATCCCTGATCGAGATTTAAAACTCAGTCAGATCCCACTGCACACTCACTAGAACGGCTAAAATAAAAAAGCTTGACAACACCAAATGTTAGTGAGGACGTTTGACAGTTCTTTAATACCCATATATCTACCCTATGGCCCAGCCGTTGTACCCTTTTTGTTTATCCAAGAGAAATAGACCATACATCCACATAATGACCTGTGCATGCATGTGCATAGTAGCTTTCCTCATAATAGCCCAAATCTGGAAGCAGCCCAGGTGTTTCTCAACAGAAAAATGAAAGAACTGTGGGATATTCACATCATGAGATAGTAGTCAGCGATAAAAAAGGAAAGAACTCCTGCTACGGACTGAACGTGTTCTCCCAAAGTTACCCACATTTAATTCTCAATGTGATGGTACTTGGTAGTGGGGCCTTTGCCAGGTAGAGCCACGACAGGGGAGCGTTCATAAATGGAATTAGTGTACTCATAAGAAGAAATTTGAGAGAGATGCTATTTCTTGGCCGAGTGAAGATACAGCAAAAAGGCAACCAACACACAGATGAGGAGGAGGGCTCTCACAAGACACTAAATCTGCTGACGCCTTGATCTTGCACTTTCCAGCCTCTTGACCTATGAAAGATAAATATTTGCTGCTTCAGCCACCCAACCTATGGATTTTTTGTTATAGCAGCCCAGTTGACTAAGACAACTACTGATACACATAACCGCATGAACGGTTGTCAAAAATATTATGCTAGGTGTAAGAAAGTGGTTGCGAAGAAAAAAGTACATACTGTACGACTCCTTTCTGTGAAATTCTAAGTAGATGAAATTGATCTATGGAAATACAAATGAGATTAGTGGTTGCTTCTTAGGTGGAATATGAGGATTGACTAAAAGAAAGCATGAGGGATCTTTCTGGGGTGATGGAAATATTGTGGGTCTTGATATACATATGTTAAACTTATTGAACACTGTACTTCAGATCTGAATGTTTCGCCGTATGTAAATTTTACCTCAGTACAAAAATAATAAAAATATTATATCTACCTGACATTTTTAGAGTCCCAAGATGACTGCTGGAGTTCCAGCCATCACGTCTTCATTCCAGGTAGTGAAAAGGAGAATGAATGGAAAGATAAAAGAACAAAGGACATATGCAAGCTCTCCATTCATTCTCACAGAGACTACAAGTCTCATCAACAACTTGCACTTAATTCTCATTGGACAACCCTAGCTACAAGAGAAGTGGGAAAACAGACACATACAATATTTGGACAAGCACCTTTCAGACAGCATAAAATCTGTGTTTGTAAAAACAAGAAGAAGGGGAGAATGGGTATTGGCTATCCATTGGTAGGTTCATCCATACCACAAAAAAGTGTGTGTACACACACACACACACACACACACAGTGTCTTACATAATTTCAGGGGATTCCTGGACCTCACTGGATCCCGTTTTATCTGAATTCTATAGTAAAAAACCACCAGTCTAGGGAGTTTGAGCAACTATTTATTATTAAACTCAGTAATGAAAAGCACCTGAATAGCAAGTTCATCCAGAATGGGCCTTCAGTAGACCCAAGGTTGCTCACCCACCCAGAGGAAATGTTGTTGCCTCGGTCTCCCAAGACTGCGATTTAGTAAGTAGCCTCCTTGGAACTGAGCGTCATTTAATTCCGTTGCCTTCTGAACGACACAGTATGTGAATGTGGGAAGATAGGCCACTTAAGTGTACATTTTACTTACACACTTGATTTGATGACATTAGTTTGCAGGTGTCTCTACTTCAATTAATTGCATATTGGTGAAATCTGTAATTGAAACTCAGTCCAAAACCCAAGTATTCAAATGATAGTCTCTTCAATATAATTATTCCACATAAGTTGGAGTGCTGACAAAATGTTGTCCTTTATTTTTTTTAAATAATGGCTTCAAGTATGTTCAAGATTAGATAACACAGAAAATGTCAACAAGATATGCAAAATATGAAATGAAAATAATGAGATGAAAACGTTGTATCTTCATCCAATTTTGCCTCCGTAGATACACAAACTCTGTTTCCATCTGCGACTGGGTTACAGATACTCCGCGTCCTACATAGTGTTTTCAGCCTGATTTGAAGAACAAAAGAAAGTACCTTCCAAAAGCCCACACAAATACACAGCATTTTTGCTGACCAGTAAGTTAGAAGTTGATCTGTAAAAATATGCTGACTTCCTTTTATTGTAATAGGAAAAATAGGAAAGAGAAAACATGAAAACGAGTCTGTATCATGGAGGAAACATAACTTATGCCACCTAGTGTGTGTGAAGACTAACTTAAATGACTGTTTTTCTTAGAAATCAATCTCTTACCTGAGTAGATATTGAAAAATAACTGCCTGTGGACCTTCCCTACGCCCAGAAGGCGAAAAACGTCATTTTCTCACTGAATCATTCCCTGACACCGCCCCACACTGCCGAATTAACGTTTCTCGTCCTAGCGTAATAAACATAGTTCTGCGTTTTGTGCACCTCGTCACTGGTGGGGACTTGACATGTAACATTTCCGTGGTCATCCGAATAATGGTTCCCTCAGGGCCAAATACCTGGAATCTACGAACGCTACTTACGTGGCAAAGAGACTTTTGCACATTTTATTTAATGAAGGATGGAAACAGGGAGGTGATCTTGGATGGTCTGGGCGCGTCCGCTGAAGTCAAAAGAGTCCTTTAAGAGAAAAGAAGATGCTATTCTGCTGGCTCGGAAGACGGAACAGTCCGTGAACCAGAGAAGGCAGTGGATTCTCAGGCTCTGGAAGTCGAAAGAGGCAGGGGATAGATTCTTCCCTAGAACCTCCAGAGGGAAACGGGCCTGCCGAATCTTTGATCGCAGCCCGGTGACCCCGATTTTGGACTTCAGACCTTTAGAATGCCAGGAGAACAAAGTTGTGTTGTTTTCAACCACTCGATCTGTGACGATTTGTCACAGCAGCGATAGGATACTAATACACGTTCTGATTTCCTAACTACTCTGCACAAATGGCATTACTATTACTACACATACACAGTGAAGAAAATGAGGAATAAAGAGATGGAAGAAAATAAGCAAATGTACGACACTAGGTAATGACAGAGAAAGTGACTCGAAGCCCACAGGCCATTTTTCTCTCTAGGTCCTTCCTCTGTTTGAAAAGAAGCAGAGCAGAGTGATTCGTGTTACATGCACTTCCAAGGGCAAGTATTTGTTCTAAACAATGAGGTGATTGGATCAAATCACTAGAGCCTATTTGTAGGCCCTAGTCTGCTTCCATAAGGGGGCTTTTCTATTCCAAATTAAACTCCTTTGCACTTGTAGTTCTGGGAAATATAGTTCCAAAGCTGCTGTCAAGAATGGATTCTAAGAGCAGCCACCATTAATGAAATCATTGTGCATTTGTGAAGGAGTCCAGCCTCTGCCTGAAGGTTTAATAATTCTGCGAACCTTCTTTGTAGCTGACCTGTGATATGGTCACCCAGGCTTTATAAAAGTTCCTCTTTTGCCAACTACATTGAAATTCAAAAGGAATGTATAAAACGTATGCAGTTATGAGTCTATTTTATCACTTACTACTGTCAAATCTTTGCAAATCTATTGTAAAAGGTTAAAACTTACCAAAACGCATGCACACGCTTACAGACCGTACAAGGTGCCATTCACAGTCAAGAGAAAAGTAAACAAATGTAAAGATGCACTCTTAAATCATAACTGCAGAAAGTTAACTGGAGTGCAGGGTATACCGCTGTAGTGGTTTCGTAGCCGCCTCCTGTTGCTGTTACTGTGAGCTCAAGTGTTGCAAGTATCTGCTTAAAGCCGTGTGATGTTCATCATCTCTGTGTGAGCGGTTCGTCTCTGCAGTAAATTGCATATTGCAGTAAAAAGGGGTCTCTCGCGGTTCTCACGTGTTTTTTCATCGCCTTTAGTGCAATACCATAAACCTTGAGTAACACCGGGGGACCCTTACAAAGTGCCCCTAGTGGTGCCGCGAGTGCTCCCAAGAAGCAGAGGAAAGTCATGACATTACAAGAAAAGGTTGAATCGCTCAGTTTGTACCACAAATTGGGGTCTGCAACTGTGGTCCCCCCACCAGTTCAGGGTAAGGACGGTCGTGAAAAAAGAAAAAGGAAATAGGTGAAGCCATCACTGTGGCTACGCCTGCAGGCAGGAAAACCTTGTGCTTCTGGTAAAATACCTTTTTATCTTGTATTGCAAATGCAGCTGCTTTGTGGGTGCAGAATTGCTATAAGAAAAGCCTACCTATAGACTCTAATGTGATTTGAGAAAAAGCGACGTCATTATATGACAACGTAAAGCAAAAGGAAGGGGAAGGATCTAAAGGTGGAGAATTTAAGACCAGCAGAGGATGGTTTGATGATTTTAGAGAATAGTCTGGCTTAAAAAACGTCAAGATAACAGGAGAAGTAGCTTCCGTCGACCAAAAGACAGCAGCAGACAAGTTCCTGGATGCCATTAAGAAAATCACTGAGGAGAAAGGATGCCTGCCCGAACAGGACTTTAATACAAAGTACTCCATTCTGGGGGAAGAGGCACAAAGAACATTTATTAGTAAGGAAGAGAAGCGAGGACCAGGATTAAGGCAGGAAGGGATAGGCTAACTCCTGTTTTATGCAGTCGCGGTTCTGGTCAGGATTGCCCTCGTCTATAAAGCTGCTAAACCCCCGAGCCTTGAAGGGCACAGATAAACACCAGATGCCAGTCTGTGAGTTGTACGAGAAGGCCTGGACAACGAGAACAGTTTTTCTGGATTGCTTCCATCAATGCTTGTCCCTAAAGTCAGAAGGGACCCTGCCAGTAAGGCGCTGCCCTTTAAAATTATTTTGCTACTGGACAATGCCACCCCTGGTCACCCAGAATCCCATGATTCGACACCAAAGGCATTAAAATGGTCTTCTTGCCCCTGGGCACAACGTCTCTAATTCAGTCTCTAGATCAGGGGGTCGGTCATAAGCTCATTACACACATACTCTATGGGAAGGATTGTCAATGCAGGGGAAGGAAACCCCAACAGAGAGCACATCATGAAAGTCTGGAAGGATTACACCATTGAATATGCCATCACTTTTACAGAAAAAGCCATGAAAGCCATCAGCCTGAACGGTAAATTCCTACTGGAGAAAACCGTGTCCAGATGTTTCCCATGACTTCACAGGATTTATACAGAGCCAGTCAAGAAAATCACGAAAGAGACCGTGGCTATGGGGAAAAGGTGGGGGATAAAGGGTGTCAAGAGGTGGGTCTTGGAGAAGTTCAAGAGCTAAGAGACACCGCACCAGGGGAGTTAACAGAAGATGCCTTGCTGGAGATGAGTGCTTCCAAACCAGTGCCAGACGATGAGGAAAAAGACGCAGCAGTAGTGATGCCTGGAAACAAATTGACATTAGACAGTCTGGCAGAAGGGTTTCAGTTATTCAGGAGTGCTTTTGACTTCTTGTCCACCTTGGACCCTTTCATGATATGGGTGCTGCAGCAAAGGCACTCAGTGACAGAAGGATTGGTACCATATGAAAATATTTTTAGATGCTTCTAGAGACATGAAAAGGCAAAAAAGCCAGACAGAAATTGCCATGTATTTCTATAAAGTTCTACCACGTGTGCCTGACTCCCATGCCTCTCATTTCACTCCCCGCCTCTTCTGCCTCTGTCACTTCTGACACAGCAAGACCACCCTCCTCTTCCTCCTCTTCCTCCTCAGCCCACTCCTGAAGACACCAAGGATGAAGACCTTTATGATGATCCACTGCCACTTAATGAGTAGTAAACAGTCATCGTGCTGTATAGTTAATGAACTTATGTGTTGTGTAGGTGTGATGAAGTCTAACAACTATACGGCAAGAAATGTATGGGACATTTTGTGTCATGGCCATTATCATTGCCTACGCGTCAAATATCGTGAAGAAGTCTCGTAGGGAAGTGGTTAGCGTGTCCTTACGCAGGAATAAGGTGAGTGATACTTCATGTCCTTACGCAGGAATAAGGTGAGTGATACTTCATACGCAATAATGTATTTGTTTTCTTACTGTTTTCTAACTTTGTTTTCAAAGAATTACATTAACATACAGTATGCCTCTCATGATTGGAGAAACATATCAGCCTATCATCACAGGTGAGTGGCTTTTTTTAAAAAGTAACAGTGTTTCCAGTATTATGAACATGACTGGATTATTGCATGCAGTAAAAATTTTATGAGGATTCATTCCTTAGTGCGTAGGCTAAGCTACCGTACAGCTGCTTCTGTGTTATCAATGTGTGAGTTGTTACACCTGTAAAAAAATACGAATTTCTTTTTCACACTAACTTTTCATTTTTAATGTCTAATGTTAGTAATATATATAACATCTCTACTGTCTTCTTTCTTTTGTTTTGTTTTTCAAATGTTTGTTTAATTTTGAGAGACAGAGCACGAGGAGGGGAGGGGCAGAAAGAGAGCGGGACAGTTTTTGCAAGGCGGGCTCTGTGCTGCCAGCAGAGAACCCCATGCGAGGCTCGAATTCACAAATTGCGAGATCACGACCTGAGCCAAAGTCAGACACTGAACTGACTGAGCCACCAGGGAACTCCATGTCTATACTGTTTTATATCATAGTGGACAGTATCGATGTAGTTACTCACAGATGATTCATCTTTTAAACATAACATAAACTTCTAATATTGATAAATAAATGCAGTACTGTATTTTCTCTTTATGATTTTCTTAATAATGCTTTCTTTTTCCTAGCTTACCTTAAGAATACAGTAAATTATACATATAACATCGAGATAAGTGTTAATTGACTCTTAATGTTATCGGTAAGACTTGTGGTCTAGAGTAAGCTATTAGTAATTAAGTTTGGGGGGAACTCAAAAGTTTTATATGGATTTTCGACTGCACGGGGAGACAGCACTCCTAACCCCCATGTTGTTCAAGGATCAAGTGTTTTCCTAATATATAAGAAGTAATGAATTAAAATATGGTTTTGTAAATCTCAAAAGCATAGAATGAAGCAAATAATTAAAAAGTAAATATTTCAATTAACCATGATAATTATTGTCTGCCCAATGCGTATTGTGGTGGAAGTGATTATTTCAAAGACTCTGGAAGGTTCTGGATTTGGTGAAAGACATCCCGATCATTTGTAGTTTAATCTTCCTTCCAGTGAAATTTTTTCCTTTAAACCAAAATTTGTTTTTTTATATATCGAGGTGTAATAGGCACATAACATTATACCAGTTTAAGATGAACAACATAATGATTTGATATTTGTATACACTGTGACATAATTACCACAATGAGTCTAGTTTTCCCCTGTCACCGTACAAAGTTATATAATAGACAATACAATATTGTTGACTCTAGTCGTCATGCTGTACGTTACCACTGCATGACTTACTTATTTTAGACCGGAAGTTTGTACCTCTTGACTCCTTTCTCCTATTTCACCCACCTCCAAACCCCTTCACTATGGCAGTCACCAATTTGTTCTCTGCATGTATGAGTTTTGTTTTCCTGGTTCATTGTGTGTTTTTTAGATATCACATGTAAGTGAAATCATATGGTATTTATCCTTCTCTGTGTGACTTATTTCATTGAATATAATGCCCTCAGGGTCCCTCTGTGTTGTTACAAGTAGCAAGATTTCATTCTTTTTTATGGCCGAGTAGTATTTGCTGCATTTTTATCATACATAAAATGTACGCTACCCTTTTAATGCATTCATTTCTTGATGGACACTTATGTTGCTTCCATGTTTGGGCTGTTGTAAATACTGCTGCAGTAGACGTAGGGCACATATATCTGGATGATATGGTAGTTTGTTATGAGTATTTTATTTATTTTTACTTATATTCAGGTTAGTTAACATACAGCGTAGTCTTGGCTTCAGGAATAGAACCCAGTGATTCATCTCTTACATATGACACCCAGTGTTCATCCCAACAAGTACCCTCCTTAATGCCCATCATCTATTTAATTCATATTATTAGTTTTTTTGAGAAACTTCCATACAGTTTTCCACAGCATCTGAGCCAATTTAAATTCCCATTAACAGTGCACAAAGGTTCCTTTTTCTCCACATCCTCACAAACACTTGTTGTGTGTCTTTTTGATAATAGCCTTTGTGATGGGCGTGAGATGATAGCTCATTGTGGTTTTGTTTTGCATTTCCCTGATGATGAGTGATGTTGAGCATCTTTTCTTGTGTCTCTTGGCCATCTGGAGGTCTTCTTTGGAAAAGTGTCTATTCAGATCCTGTGCCCATTTTTTAATTGGATTTTAATTTAGAGTTGTATGAGGTTTTTTAATATATTGTGAACAATAAGCGTTTTTGAATATATGATTTACAAATATCTTCTTCCATTATATAGATTGCCTTTTTCTTTTGTTGAAGGTTTCATTTGCTGTGCAGAAGCTTTTTACCATAGTTCCATTTGTTTATTTTTGCTTTTGTTGCCATGGCTTGGGTGTCAAATCCAAAGACTTGTCACCAAGACTGATGTCAAGGAGCCTACTTCCCATATTTTCTACTAGGAGTTTTATGGTTTCAGGACTTATATTGAAGTCTTTAATCCATTTTGAGTTGATTTTTGTGGATAGTGTAAAGTAGTGGTCCAAGGGCACCTAGGTGGCTCTGTTGGTTAAGCATCTGATATTGGCTCAGGTCATGATCTCGCGGTTTGTGGGTTCAAGCCCTGCATCGGGCTTTGTGCTGACAGCTCGGAGCCTGGAGCCTGCTTCAGATTCTATGTCTCCCTCTGTTTCTGCCTCTCTCTCTCTCAAAAACAAATAAGCATTTAAAAAAAGTTAATGGTCCTGTTTCATTCTTTTCCATGGGGCTGTCCAGTTTTCCCAATGCCATCTACATCTTTACCCATTGTATGTTCTTGTCTCCCTTGTTGTCAATTAATTGAACATATATGCATGGGTTTATTTCTGGAATCTCTATTCTGTTCCATTGGTCTATTCGTCTGTTTTTATGTCAGTCCCATACTGTTTTGGTGACTAGAGCTAGGTAAAATGGTTTGAAATCAAGAGGCATGATACCCCCAGGTTTGTCCTTCTGTCTCAAGTTGCTTCAGCTATTTGAGACCTTTCGTGTTCACATATACATTTTAGGATTGCTTGTACTATTTCTGTGAAAAATGTCCGGTATTTCCATAGGGATTGCATTGAATCTGTAGATTGCTTTGGATAGTGTGGATATTTTAACAATATTCTTCCAGTTTCTTTTATCAATGTCTTGTAGTTTTCAGCATATAGGTATTTTACCTCCTTGGTTAAATTTATTTCTAGTTATTTCATTGTTTTTGATGCAATTGTGAGATTGTTTTCTTAATTTCTTTTCCTCATAGTTTGTTGTTAGTGTATAAAATGCGACAGATTTTTGTATATTGGTTTTATATCTTGCAACCTTGCCGAATTTGTTTCTTCTCACAGTTTTTGATAGAGTTGTCAGTGTTTTCTAAATATAAAATCATGTTGATTATGAATAGTAAGAGTTTTAGTTCTTCCTTTCCATTTTAGATGACTTTTATTTCTTTTTCTTGCGTAATTGCTCTTACTAGGACTTCCAATACCGTGTTGAATAAAACTGGAAAGAGTAGGCATCCTTGTGTTATTTCTGATCTTAGAGAAAAACCTTTTAGCTTTTCACTGTTAAGTATGATCTTAGCTGTGGACTTGCCATATATGGCCTTTATTATGTCGAGATATATTCTTTTTTATTTAAAATCAAGTTAGCTAACATGTAGTGTAGTCTTGGATTCAGGAGTAGAACCCTGATTCATCTCTTACATACAACCCAGTGCGCATCCCCAAAAGTGCCCTCCTTAATGTCCATCATCCATTTAACCCATCTCTCCACCCACCTCCCCTCCAACAACCCTCTTTGTTCTCTGTATTTAAGAGTCTCTTATGGTTTGCCTCCATCTCTGTTTTTATCCTATTTATATACCTTCTTCTTTGAGAGTTTTATCATAAATGGATATTGAATTTTATTAAATGCTTTTTCTGTATCTATTCAGGTGATCATATGGTTTTTATCCTTCATTTTTTAATGTGGTGTATCATGTTGATTGATTTCACATGTTGAACCACTGTTGCATCCCCAGAATGAATCCCACTTGATGATGGTATATGACCTTTTTAATATAGTGTTGAATTCGGTGTACTAATATTTTTTGAGGATTTTTGCATAATGTTGATCAGGGATATTAGTCTGTAGTTTTCCTTTTTTGGGTTGTCTTTGTCAGATTTTGGTATCATGCTGAACTCATAAAATGAGTCTGGAACATTTACTCCTCTTCAGGATTTTTTTAAAAAGTTTGAGAAGAACAATTGAGGAAGGAGAGTCCCTGGGTAAGGAGCTTTGGACCACAGGAAGATGGATTCCTTCTCTTCCAGTGTAATTTTGATCATGGTCATTTCCAAAGCCTTTAAACTGGATTTTGTTACTGGTTTGGGCTACTGTGAATTTGCACATCCCTCTCAGGGAGACATGGCCTTAAGAAATGGCGACAGTATGTCGCAGAAGGAGCCTGCAGTTCACCATTGGTGTTTCCAGTTTGTGCCATCCCTAGGAATCCAGGACACTAAGTTGCTGCTATCTGAATGGAGGAACCTGCATACTTTGGTCCTCCTGTGCCTGCCCTCCCTCCATCTATGGCCAGAACTGTGAGCATGATTTGCATAAAGAGAACTGTGAGTCTGTGCCCTATGACACCTGGCTGCCCAAGAAATGTTCCATGTGTAAATGGTGGCATGGGCAGCTTCACTGCTTTCCTTAGACATTTATACCAGGGTGTGGTACGCAGATAATGCCCTCTTTTGCCCTTTTGGGTGGCCACATGATGGAAGGGCACTTCCTGGTTCAGGACTCCAGAATTAACACTGTCTTCAGGCCCTACTTGTTTTGCTAACTGACGTCTGCCTTGCTGTCCAAAGTTACTACTAATGAACACGTGTATGTAATATTGGTCATGCAGATTTCATGACCTGCAAAAGCTGTCACTCCAGTGTCCTGACTGAGAGATGATCATTTGTTCGTTGCTTTGATGTAGTGAATAGATTTTGGTAATGGCCCCTAACACTTCCTTCAAATACCAACTACTTTCCTCTCCCTGCTCTCTCCCAAAAACTTGTTTAAGAAAAAGTCAGCCATATCTACATTGTGACTGAGTTCTATGTTTCTGATACATGTATTTCCACCAAGGGAAATATTATTTTCTTCTTATTATTATTTTCCTGTAAACAATTGAATTCTGTCTTCACATTATTAGAGACTATCCCTAATGCGGAACTGAGGATAAAGCTTTGAGTAGAGCTGATCAAAATCAACTAAGACCTCATCCTTTAAGGGAAAGTAAAGGAAGTCCCTTAAGGGAGCAAATGAGAGGGCAGGGAGCAGACGCTGGAGGTAAGAAACGGGTTGGTGAAGTATTGGGTGTGTGTGTGTGTGTGTGTGTGTGTGTGTGTGTGTGTGTGTGTACCAAGGAGAATAGATAGAAAAGAGGGAGAAAATGGGAGAGATGATGGAAAAAATAAAATGGATTACTTGGTTGGTGATTAGATAGGCATGAGGAGCAGGTTAAAAAGCTAAGTTGAAAAGCAAGTTTCTGTCATCTATAGAAAGCCGTAGAGGACAAGGACGTCCTTTTCTTCTCAGTGCATTGTAAAAAGGATGAAGTCTCTTTGGAAAAAAAGTTTCTAAATTTCCGCAAGAAAAGAGCATAATAAATTATGTTTTCTCCATACTTTGAAAGTGTTTTAACTGTTGTAAAAGGGAAAATGTCCACAATATATTTATTTGTAAACCAGGCGATAAAACTATGCACTGCAAAACCCATTTTTGAAAATACATTGTGTATATGAGTATGCCCAGTAAAAATGGGAAACATATTGAAAAAAAAGAGCCTGAGAAGAACAGATATTAAATCTTTCAATGTTCAGTAGAAATCACCATTGAAGCTGTCTGGTCCTGGACTTTTGTTCATTGGTAGTTTTTGGATTACTGACTCAATCTCATGCTGATGATTGGTCTGTTCAGATTTTCTCTTTCTTCATTGTTCAATCTGGGAGGATTGTATGTTTCTAGGAACTTACCCTTTTTGCAGCAGGCCCACAGCACTGTTCCGACACGGCATACACCTGCTCACCATGCTTAGCAGGGCAGAGCCTCAGAGAAATACAGGGGCAGGGCAAGCAGAGTTAGCAAAGGTATAGGGAGAGCGCAAAAATGGCATCTCCTATCACCCCCTGCCCCCACCGCTGGAGTGAGCTCCAGTAGACCCCTGTGGCTCAGCCAACGAATATCCTTCGCATATGGTCTAGGCACTTTTTAACCTGCTGTTTTATGCAGCAAATGAGTTTTCCCTGGGCAAGTGAGTTTGTGTGCAAGCCCTTTAAGAGCAGAGTCCCAGTTCCCTACAGCCCTTTGGATCTTCTAGACGTAAGGCCCATTGGTTTTCAAGGCCAGGTGTTTGGGGGACTTGTCTCTCCAGTGCAGGTTGGAGGATTGCCGTGCTGGATATGGGGCTCAAACCCCTTGGTCCTCGGGGATACATTCCGTATTTATGAAATGCCTCCCATTATGGGCGGCTGCACTGGGGGCGAGGTCTTCAGCAATACCAAGTCTTTGCCTCTCCTGCCGTCTCACTGTGGCCTTTTAATCCTTCGCTGTGGAAGAGCCGTTCAGGTTCTCCTCTGGTCTTTTGCAGAGAGAATCGTTCTAGATGTAGCTGTAGTTTGGATGCGTTCATGGGAAGAAGCAAGTTTTGGGGTCTTCCTTTGCCACCATGTTGATACACCCCTTCTCCAAGTGAAATTTATAACTTCTCCTATCAGAAAAATGTTGACAAGTTAGGGGATGTGTTTCAAGAAGTCACTGAAACATCAGCAGAGGAGATTGTTTTTTAAAGGGTTGCAGAAACGCATTTAGATATTAGGCTGGTAAAATACTGACATCTTGTGGTAAGAATTAGGAACAAAATCCCATAAGTTCAGAAAAGTGAAGGCCGGGAAGTGAAGTAAAGTGGGGAAAAAAAACAACCAAAAACACACCAAAAAACACCATATTAAATCTTTGTTTTTGAAGATAAAGTGAATTTTTTTCATTTTGGTTTTCGGTCTTGAAAAAAAACTCTCAGTTTTGCCTTATAACTGTATTCCCCATATCAATAGAGACAAAGGAGTTTAAATTGAGAAAATAAAACCCCGCTTATAGAAATAAGTAGGGCATTGGAAATATTTCCTTCTATAAGCTCATCACTTAAGACAAAAATATTTAGGGGCCCCTGGGTGGCTCAGATGGTTAAACGTCCAACTCTTAGTTTCTGCTCAGGTCATGACCTCACAGTTCCTGAGTTCGAGCCCCATGAGAGGCTCTGCGCTGGCAGCATGGAGCCTGCTTGAGGTTCTCTCTCTCCCTCTCTCTCTCTGCACCGTCCCTACTCACACTGTCCCTGTCCCTCTCAAAATAAATAAATGAACTTTAAAAGATAATCAAGAAAAATTTAAAAATAAAAAATAAAACAAAACTATTTATACTTGAAATGCATGTAACATGAAGACTTTGATTTTTAAAAAAACTTTAAATAAAAAGAAAGGAAAGGAAACACGTTTTCCCCGTAGTGCCTATATATAGCGAATGCTCTTGGCGACTTCGCCCACGCTCCTTCTGCTGACCACGGTGGTCAGCGGCGCGTGGGGGGACACTTAGAAAGCACATGCCTTCTCTCTCCCTGATTTCCATCTCTGAATGCAGAATGAGCACTGCCTGTACAGTACAGGCTGGAAACGCCCGAAAGTTAACACCCCCGTGAATTTCTTTCGGTCAGGAGTGAGGGCACAAAGAGTAAATACCTCAGTTTTGTAAGCCACCAGTGAGACAGTTCTGAGTTGTGTGCTACATGCTCTCTCAGGAGGTCGCCAGCAGGACTGAACTCCAGTTTGCCACAGCAGGGCTCGCTCGTCAGTGCACCTTTCCTTTTTTTCCTAAGCCCATCCCCATGCTTCCTGGGGTCACCAACTCCTAAAACTATGTGCACCCTTTGGAGGCTTTGTCTTTGTGGAAATGAAGTTCAATGTAGGGAAATTGCCTTAGTAAGGAAAGAGGGCCCTTCCACTCCGGGGATTTTGAATCGCTTAAATCCCTGCAAGGAAACTTGAACTATGTGCTAAAAGCTGGTTGTACCAGTTGATTTTCTAATTGGTTAGGAAATAATATATTAAGATTCCATACATGAAGACCCAAGAATTAGAAGTATATTTTACAAAACATGTTTATCCATTAGGAGTTGTCATTTTTCTTTTCTAGCAATCAACTTAATCAACTATTTTTCGAGACTTTCAAGTGCATGTGAGGGGTAGAGACACCAGTGAGTATCTCGATATTTTATACAAAGCATGTCCCAGTCCAGGAGGTGATATACAAGAAGTGGAGTGGGGGGGCAGTCAGGCTAGTCCACACTTTGACCATCAATCACGTGTAAATTTCAACCCCTGGCTGCAGCTTTGCATCAGGAGTCAATTTATTCCAACACGATGGCAACAGAGGGGCAAAGACAAAAGGCTGTTTTATATTGGCATGATGAAATTACAAAATAAATCTCAGATGTATTCACCTGAACTCTTGGTCACAAACAAGTCAAATGTGCTAACTATGGCATGTGACTAATAGCACTTTATACACCAAGTGATGTTGGTAAAGTCATGTTTTTATTTCCTTTAATAGAAAACTATTTCCAGGTCAATTATTCATCTCCTCAGGTAGTAAATTTATGAAGTTTAATAATCATTAAACTAAAGAACAAGGATTTATCTGCCCAGAGGTTCAGAATAAATGCTTTTCTTTAAATCACCATATATTCTAATATCTAATCCCTGTCTTCAAATCTACGCATGTCTCCTACTTCATTGCATTTCTGAGTCCCAAAGTTTCTTTATACCCGGAAGCATAATAATATTAATAGTGAGGCATTCTGCCAAGTACTTTCCATATATTGTTTTATTTAGTGCCTGTAAGACTGTGGTACCGTGATAATGATACACACTGTGCAGATGAGAATGCTGAATCTTTAGGGAGTTTGTCCACATTCTGATCTGTCTGAAAAATCAAGCTCTCCCGTATGGTATCAGCCAGCTAGTGCTGCCTAATAAGCAATCCCAAGATTTCAATGGTAGACAATACTAAACATTTCTTTTTCCCACATCCACATATTAGGTGAGGTGGCTCAGCTGATCTTGATTGGGCTTAACTAGACAGCTCCAAGCTGTGGGTTGGATCCAGCTCTGCCTCACACATGCCTCAACCTCCTCAAGTCCATGAACAGATCGGCTAGACCATGGTCTTCTCACGGCGATGACAGAAGTGCAGAGGGTAAGCAGAACACACAAGGTCTCTTAAGGCCTAAACTGGAAGCTGGTACAGTGTTCTTTCCATCCACATCCCATTGACCGAAGCAAGTCATGTGGCCAAGCTCAGAGTCAAGGGGCATGAAAGTATATCCCTCTTTCACTGAAAGGACGTGCCAAGTTACATGGCAGAAGAGTGGATACAGGGAAGGGTAAAATACTAGAAACAAGAATTCAGCATATCCCGGTCCCTCTGTCAGTAGGCTCTCACAGGGGTATCTATCATAAATAGTTTGACTTGTCTGTGTTTGTAGTGAGGTCACAAATGAGCTCTCATTCTGATACCCTTAGGGATAGTGAAAGGATATCTACTGTGATCAGTTAACAAGACATGGGTGATATGGCTCTCTCAGTTCTGAAAGCCTGAGGCCTAGCATCATTGGCAGGGCCCATCAGAGCCACGAAGCAGGCAAATATCTCTTTGACACTACTTAATCTCCCTTCCAGTCATGCCCATTTTCATGCCTCTGTCTTATCTATTTCTCCTGTCTCCATTACAAAATATCCCATCCCTGTAGTCTGTTCTCCCTAAACCCTACCCTCTGCATTTCTTTTTTTAAAATATTTATTTATTTGTTCTGAGAGACAAAAAGAGAATAGAGAGCATGAGCAGTATAGGGGCAGAGAGAGAGAGAGAGAGAGAGAGAGAGAGAGAGAGAATCCCAAGCAGCCTCTGTGCTGCCAGCACAGAGCCTGATGCGGGGCTCAATCTCCTGGACTGAACCATGGGATCATGACCTGAGCCGAAACCTAGAGTTGGACGCTCAACCAACTGAGCCACCCAGGCGCCATTGCTCTGCATTTCAAGGCTGAACTGATAGCTAACATCCCTGAGGTAGTGACAGCTGAATAAGTTGAACAGGTATCCCTGGGTACAGGCCATGTATACCTAAATAGCAGTTGTCAACAAAATTTCCAGAAGTAAAAGTCTTCTATCTTCAGATGAACTCAAGAGTGTATTAAAATATAATAGTGGCACTGTACTATTATCCCATTATTGGTCACATAATACTAATATTATTAACAGTCAACTATTAGTTCACACCGGGGAAAGGGCAGGAAAGAGACAAACCAACCTGTTCGCTGGGTCTCCTTCTCATTACACCCTGGCGGCCTCTGAAGTTCTTGCACAGACGCTCTGGGTACCGAGGAACACAGTTTGAAGACCCGTAACATGAACTCTGATGTGTGGAATGTCTGGTGGATCCGCTCATCTTTCAGATCAAACCTCTGTGAATGCACGAAGCTGTCTTGCTCCCAGTGCTTCTGTGATGTGATCTGAGACGCATGTGAAATTTCTTCCCTTTAGTCCTCCACAGTGTCGGCCTGTCTGCCATTGTACTGCCCCTCTGGTCTAGGGCGCCTTCTTGTCCAGGAGTCCTTTTAAAAGTGTAAGGTCTCTTTAGAGAAACAACCCATCAGTCCATTACTACCTTAGCTCGAACAGGGATTTTCGGATGGCCTTTAGACAGCACATGGAGGTGGGGTAAGAACTGTAAGGCCTAGACGTTCGAGGGGCCTGGTCAAAAGGGGTCAGGAGAAGCTCTGGGGGGAAAAAGTAAACAGAAAAAAAGAAGATATAATTGGAAAGGTGAGGAGAATTCAAAACAGAGGCAAGTCTTGTCTGAGAAAGACTTTCTCACTCCTGAGCCCTGGCATCTTGTGTGTGAAGATCACGTTCTCTGAGCACAGACCCTTTAGGAAGTCCATTTCCCTCTTCTCCTGTGGGGAAAACCTGGTAGGTGATGTTCCTTTGGATTCCACACTTGTTGTTCGATTCGCTCTAATTCGGATTGATGCAGAGCTCACAACATCCATCTTAAACCATATGGTTGTAGAATGAATTGCCCAGGGAAGAAGAACCTCAAAATTATTTATTTCATATTTTTATAGATGCTGGGAAGGATAAATGGAACAAAATGGGCATAGTTTAGGCTTATCCGCGAGCTGTGTTACATTTTCTAAAGGCTGTCATATGGTAAGGAATCAACTGTGCCTTCTCACGAGCAAAAAGATACAGAACTCGTTGAATTCCTATAGGATGACTTGTTATTTGGACTTCGAATATACTACACAGTAGCACGTAGTTGCTGAAAAAGTACAAATTGATAAGATATAAAAAGAATTTAATGTTTCTTCTAAAATTCTTTAGGACTTTACTGAGGCCTTCCATTGTATTTGTTTAATTCCATTCAGCAAATAAATATTGCCTTTTTCATGCCGGGCACTGTGCTGACAAAAGCAGAGATAAATGGGACATTCTGTCCATACTCAACATGCTCTAAGCCTAAGGGAGAAGACAGAGATACGAATGACCGTATTACTGTGTACTAAGCACTACATTCGAGGTACAAAGAGAACTGCGTGGGAATAAGCAAGTGAGGGAGGGGGTCTAGTCAGGCTTTCAGTGAAAGGGAGAAAGGTAGGTCAGGGGAAGATTTTTAGCTAAGGTGAGCCTTGAAAAGCCACTGGAGACCTGGAGCTGGAGAAAGGTGTGATTAGATCAGCTTTCTCAGAAAAGCACTCAGGCAGGGAAAAAGCAGTCGAACTACTTAAGAGATTCTTGCAGTCAATCACTCAAGATCTATTAAAAGAGCCCAAATAAAATGTGGAGCCTAGGGACAGAGGAGGGACTTGTAGGTGACCTCAGGAGGTAGAAATAATGAAAGCTTAGTACTCAAACGAGAGGTTTATAAAAGGCAACTACTTTTTCACATATATGAAAAAACTAAAATTTTCCACTTCCTGTCATGCATTGTGGAAGTTCTCACGCAGGTAACTGCTCCCTCTGAGTAAGAAAGAAACCAAGAAGCCTTCCTCACGAAGAGTCAAGCAGCTGATAGGGATAAGACATTAGTGCCCGGTCATCAGGGGACTCACATTCTCAATTGAAACAGAATGACTCTGTTATTTTCCATGGAAATCCTTGTTTGAAATAGCTGCCCTCTTGGCCTGGATAAGAGAAGGTTCAATTTGGGCTTACATGTCTTCGTATCACAATCAATTTCTGAGAATCACTTTGTCACACAGGTACTATGCAAAACACTGTAAAATCAGGGAGAAAATAAAAGGTTAGCACTCCAGTATTAATGCTGGATATCATGTAGTGGGTAAAGATGACAGTGGTAGTGAGATGTCACCCCATCAATTAAGAACCCATTATTGGGGGCACCTGGGTGGCTCAGTTGGTTTAGCATCCAACTCTCAATTTCAGCTCCTCCAGTCATGATCTAATGCTTCATGGGTTTGAGCCCCATATTGCTATCAGCACAGAGCCTGTTTGGGATTCTCTCTCTCCCTCTTTCTGCCCCTCCCCTGCTCTCACATGTGCTCTCTCTCTAAAAGTAAATAAATAAGCATTTTTTAAAAGCACCCATTATTGAATGCCAGTGCCCAGAGGTCTGCCTGACATAGAGTGGTACTCAGGGAAAATGTGATGGATGAGTAAATGAAGAAACAGGAAAAGTAGATATCAAGAATACATAAATTACTTTCTCATGATATTTGTCTCTGAAATGGTAAGAAAATACTAATGCCCTCCCTCATGTGGTTGCAATAAAAGGGCATAATAAATATTTTGTCATGTCCTCTAAGTCTTTTCCCATTTTCATTTTCTGAGATTCAAACCACTATTCACTTCAACCAGAAGTGGGAACATGTTTCAATTCTTAGATAGCATATAAATTGCCTTTCCCCCCTTCTTGTATCTTAGTGGGGAAAAATATTTTTTTGAATAAACAAAATGTGAAATTAGATCCATACAGTCAGAATAAAAATAAAGTAGGAAGAAGACTTGGGATATTATGGCAAATCGTGGTGGAAGTGAGTGGCCATGAATACCCCCCACGTTAACTAGTGGGACACAATCCTACCCACAGAGAGAGAGCTGAATCCCAAAATCCACCAGAAATAAAATAAAAATGTGACCCAATATGTCAAAACTCAGTGAACATTTTTATGACCCATCAACTGTATCATTGCAAGTCGTTAGAGAGAAGATTTTGATGAACATCAATTTCTACATCAAGAAAAATAAATGAGCCGCCATTTCTTTCCTTCTCTTTGTTCTCACCTTCAAGTTGTTAAGGTCTTTGAGAAGAATAAAAGATGACACTTCAGTAGCTCACAAATCAGACTTAACTGTTCCCATGTCAGTTTGAGTTTAGAAAAGATTACTTTCATCTAACAGCCCTCTCAGATACAGTACTACAGTGGGGTACCGTGTCACCTCCAGAAATGATTTATACTGTAGCTATCTAAATTTTAAAATATTAGAGAACTCTGCCTTCTATCTATATCCATGCTTTTAAAACAGCTCCCACAGCACAAAGAACAAAGGAAGAACCTTTTCATATTCCTGAACTACCTACAACCCTAAATTAAATTAGTGTTTAGAAAAAGGTTCAAAACAGAAGTCAAAATGAACACGCGCGCACACACACACACACACACATACACACACCCCTTCTCCAGTTGTCCAGTCATCATAAGAGAAACAATCCAAACCTAAGACTTGGTTACTTTTCATCCAAAAAAATCAGAAACTAAAAGTAAGAGACCCTTGTGAGGATTGCAAGTATAAATAATCCATTTCCTCAGAGAACATTCAGTCTAGCAGGGATTCACGTAGGACCAGTGGTCTTCAAGAAGAGTCAAAGAGTCTGGTTCCCCTAGGAGTAAAGAGTAGTGGGAGGAAGCTTGAAAAACTAAGCATAGAACAAATCATCGGTGACCTTGAGTGTCAGGATCAAGAATTTGGATTTTGTAAAATAGTAAGAATGCTTCAATGCAGGGAAATGATGGAGGTCAGTTGCATTTTAGATTAATTAGGAAGTGATGCAAGGCTGCAGTCGAGGAGACAGAGACTTCAGACAGACACTTACAAGACCGCTCTTATATTTTTATAAAAGCCCAGTAAAGGAACCTTAAACCAGAGCATCAGCAGGAGGGATGGAAAGGAAGATCCAAACTGAAGAGGTATAAAACGACACAATGGCTTCCAGTTTCCAGGTTTGCATGTAAGGAGCTCGGAAGTGACCACATTGTCCTAACAAGTAAAAAGCTGAACAGGCCGGAAAACCAACTCTTTTTAGATTCATAAGAGAGGGGAGGACACAGGGTAGATCATTGCCCCCAGGATTAGAGAGATAGACGAGTAAATGTAGGGAGTCACAGTTTATTGGAGCAGAGACTCGTGAGTGGAAACCGTGAGAAGAACCAGTGCCAGGGAAGAAAAACCTGACCTGTAATTGATGAACTGATGCAAAAAAAAAAAAAAAAAAAAATGAATCTAGACACAGACCTTACACCCATCACAAAAATTAACTCGAAATGGCTCGTAGACCTATACGTAAAATCTCAAACTATAAAACTCCTAGAAGATAACATAGGAGAAAACCTAGATGACTTTGGTTTACCTAAAAGGTGATGATGCCTTCTTCGATACACCACCAAAGACACAATCCGTGAAATAAATAGTTAATAAACTGAACTTCATTAAAATTAAAAAGCTCTGTGAAAGACAATATCAAGAGAATGGAAAAGACAAGCCACAGGATGAGATAAAATATTTGCAGAAGAAACATTGGCTAAAGAACTTTTATATGAAATACACAAAGTACTCTTAAAATTCAACAATAAGAAAATGAAGAACCCAATTAAAAGCTAGGCCAGGGACGCCTGGGTGGCTCAGTCGGTTAAGCGTCCGACTTCGGCTCAGGTCATGATCTCACGGTCTGTGAGTTCGAACCCTGCATCAGGCTCTGTGCTGGCAGCTCAGAGGCTGAAGCCTGCTTCGGATTCTGTGTCTCCCTTTCTCTCTGCCCCTCCTCCACTCACGCTCTGTCTGTCTGTCTGTCTGTCTCTCTCTCTCTCTCTCTCTCTCTCTCTCAAAAATGAATAAACATTTAAAAAAATAAAAAATAAATAAAAGCTAGGCCAGAGACCTTAACATACCCCTCACCAAAGAAGATAGATGACAAAATAAGCCTGTGAAATGACGTCTCACATCATGTGTCATGAGGAAAAGGCAAATTAAAACAATGAGATACCATTATTAGACCGGCTAAAATAGCCAAAATCCAAAATACTAACAACACCAAATGCTGGTGAAGATGTTGAACGACAGGAATTCTCATTCATTGCTGGGGGGAATCCAAAATGGTACAGCCACTGTGAAACACAGTTTGGCAGTTTCTTATATATACCTTTGGGGCACATGGGTGGCTCAGTCAGTTGAGTGTCCACTTCGGCTCAGGTCACGATCTCATGGTTTGTGTGTTCAAGCCCCACATGGGGCTCACTGCTGTCAGTACAGAGCCTACTTTGGATCCTTTGTCCCCCTCTCTCTCTCTCTCTGCCCCTCCCGCACTCATGTTTCTCTCTCTCTCTCTCTCTCTCTCTCTCTCTCTCTCTCTCTCTCTCTCTCGTTATCTCTCAAATAAACTTTTAAAAACAGGGGCACCTGGGTGGCTCAGTTGGTTAAGCATCCGACTTCAGCTCAGGTCATGATCTTACAGTTGGTGAGTTCAAGCCCCGCATCAGGCTCTGTGCTGACAGCTCAGAGCCTGGAGCCTGCTTCAGATTCTGTGTCTCCCTCTCTCTCCGCCCCTCCCCTGCTTGTGCTCTGTCTCTGTCTCTGAAAAGTAAATAAAAACATATTAAAAATTAAAAAAAAAGCAGGGGCACCTGGGTGACTCATTCGTTAAGCATCTGACTTCAGGTCAGGTCATGATCTCACAGTTTGTGAGCTCGAACCCCACATCAGGTGACCAGGACCCCTATTTCCGGTCAACCTGCTTCTCTCTTTCTCTTCCTCTCAGCCCCTTGTGGGATTCTCTCTCTCTCTCTCTCTCTCTCTCTCTCTCTCTGCCTCTCGCTCATTTGCACCCTCTCTCTCTTTCAAATAAAACAAACCAAAACATACTCTTACCATATAACCCATTAATCATGCTCCATGGCATTTACCCACAGGAGTTGAAAACTTAATTCCACACAGATGAGACGTTCACAGAATCTTTATTCGTAATTGCCAAATCTTGGAAGCATCCAGGAGGCCCTTCGGTAGGTGAATGGATAAAGAAACTGTGGTACATCCAGACACTGGAATGTTCAGAGCTAAACAGAAATGAGTTATCGAGCCATGAAAAGACATGGAGTTTAAATGCATATTCCTAAGTGAAGGAAGCCAGACTGAAAAGGCTACCTGCTGTAAGATTCCAACCATATAATCTTTTGGAAAAGGAGACATTAAAACCATGGAGATGATAAAATGATCAGTGGATGTGGAGTGGGTGGGGAATAGGGGAATAGGCAGAGAATGGAGAATTCTTAGAGCAGTGAAAATACTGTGTGATATTACAATGATGGATATATGTCATTATATATTCATTCAAACTGTAGAATGTACATCAAGAGTGAACTGTAAGGTAAACTGTGGACTTTAGGTGATTATGATCTGTCAGTGTAGATTCATCCTTGGTAAAAAAAAAAAAAAAAATACCATTTTGGTGAGCCCTATTGAGAATGGCAAAGGTTACACATGTGTTGGGGCACGGGATATATGAGAATCTTGGTACTTTCCTCTCAGTTTTGTTGTAAATCGAAAACTGATCTATAAAACCACAAAGTCTTTTAACAAGAGAGACATAATCTCCAGGATTTTCTAAGTGCTGAGACGTGGAGACAAAATGGGTACAGACAAATATGAAATCTCTGTGAAGTCTATGCGACTGGGAAAATGGTGTGGCATTTATACAGATTAGAAGTCAAGAAAGTAGGACACATGGGAGAGGAGAGATTTAAAACATGTTGAATTTGAAAAAAAATAAATAAAATATATTGAATTTGAGGTCCCCATGGAACAATCAGCTAAGAAGTTCCACTTAACGTTCAATGGCATGAGGCATGAATTTAAATAGAGCTGTTCAGTTTTGTGACTTCTTCTTGTGCGTGAGCAGAAACTCTAGATAGTAGAGTTTATCTTAGGCTAGGTATTATCAACCACCTGTGAGTGAGACCCAACTGGAAGGAAGTCAAGACCTCACTGCAGAACAAGACCCATCTGAAATGAGGTCAAGAACAATGACTATTTCACATTACTAGCAAAAGCAGTATTGAAATGGCTGGTCTTGGAATGGATAAGACAGAAGGAACAAACCTTGTGTTATTTCCCTGTGTCAAAATTCCTCTCTTCCTCTGATTTCCATGACTTTTGCATTGTTACCTAGAATCACTGCATCTTTTTCTTTAAGCCTTTTAGATCTACCCTAATCTTTTCCCTTGCCACTAGTCTCATACGACAGTATACCCAGTGGTTATAATTGAATCGTTGTTTCCAAATGCAATGTTTAAACATAAACTTAAGGGGCGCCTGGGGCGACTGGGTGGCTCAGTTGGTTAAGTGTCCGACTTCGGCTCAGGTCATGATCTCACGGTCTGTGAGTTCGAGCCCCACATCGGGCTCTGTGCTGATGGCTCATCAGAGCCGAGAGCCTGCTTCAGATTCTGTATCTCCCTCTCTCTCTGCCCTTCTCCAGCTCACGCTCTGTCTCTCTGTCTCTTAAGAATAAGTAAACGTTAAAAAAAATTTTTAAAAAAACCATAAACTTAAGTTACTTAACCAAAAAAGTGTGGAGCCCAACATGGGACTTGAACTCACAACCATGATCAAGGCCTGAGCCTAGATCAGGAGTCGGACACTTAACCAACTGAGCCACCCAAGTACCCCACAAAGTGAGCTTTTTTAAAAAAAATCAATTTTGTCAGGCAAAGGAATAGAATACATTTTGGCAGGTTAGCAAAGCAAGATTTTCCCCTCACCAAATCACCACCACAGAAGGAAAAGATGAAGGGGGGGAGCAAGGGGAGAGGGAGAAGGAAGCAGAGGAAGGTGAAAAAAGAACAAGAAAGGAAGAAAGAGAGGAAAGTAGGAGAGATGGAGAAAGGAAGGAAAAAATGTCTGATCGGATCCACTGAGGTGCTGTAGAATCACATAAAGATGATCGGTTTGTTTCTTTTTTCAAATTTTTATTTAAATTCGGATTGGTTAATATATAGTGTAGTAATTTCTGTAGAATTTAGTAATCCATCACTTACACACAACATCCGGTGCTCATCATCCCAAGTGCCCTCCTTAATACACATCACTCATTTAGCCCATCACCCGCCCACCTCCCTTCCTCATCCTTCAGTTCATTCTCCTCAGTTAAGGGACTCTTACGGTTTGCTTACCTCTCATTTTCCCCCTTCACATATGTTCATCTGTTTTGTTTCTCAAATTCTACATATGGCTGAAATCATATGGTATTTGTCTTTCTCTGACTACTTATTTTGCTTAGCATAAAACACTCTAGTTCCATCTACTTTGTTACAAATGGCAATATTTTGTTGTTTTTGATGGCTGAGTAGTATTCCATTGTGTATATATACCACATCTTCTTTATCCACTCATCAGTCGATGGACATTTGGGCTCTCTGCATAATCTGGCTATTGTTGCTAGTGCTGCTGTAAACATCAGGGTGCATGTGCCTCTTCAAATCAGCATTTTTGAATCCTTTGGGTAAATACCTAGTAGTGCATTTGCTGGGTCATAGGGTTGCTCTATTTTTAACTTTTTGAGGAACCTCCATACTGTTTTCCATAGTGGCTATGCCAGTTTGCATTCCCACCAACAGTGTAAGAGGGTTTGTTTCCCTTTCTCCACATTCAAGTCAACATAGAGGTAAGAAATTGAGATATGTCAGTGCTTAGCACTCGTTAATCAAACAAAGCTATATTTATTAATTCTCCTTCAGACATATAGACCCTACTCAGGTCTCTTAGAAGTAGAAAACAAGGTAGAAAATAGGAGCCTGGGTGGCTCAGTCGGTTAAGCATCCAACTCTTGATTTTGGGCTCAGGTCAAGATCTCTCAGTTCATGGCATCGGGCCCCAAGTTGGGCTCCATGCTGACGTGCGGAGCCTGCTTGAGGTTCTCTCTTGCCCTTTCTCTGCCCCTCTCCCTGCTCGTGCACTCTCTCAAAATAGATAAACTTTTTAAATAAACAAATAAAGTGCTTCTAGTAACATTCACTTTATGATGTCACTTTCAGTTAAAAGATGTATATGTAGGTGTGCTGATTATGCATCAGCATAAAATTCCACATAGTCTCAGTACCTTGTAGTTCACCTCCTTGTGGAATTACTCTTGGAATTAAATGAAATAATGTGTTTGAAGGCACCTGGAAAGCCGTAGATTAGCTTGACAACTTACAAAGTAATAAAATGATGCTCGAAAAAGAAATAGCTATAGCTGTGTTCATGTCCTCATGATTCTTTTTAAGTCGACATTGAGAAGGAACCTATTTTATTTTACTGAACAATACCTTGTAGCCTTATTGAAGTTCTAAATATTCTACATGCTAAAATAAAATTATAGTACAGTCCCGGAAGTATTTTCAATCACTATAAAATGCCATCTAACTGCAATGCCTATTTTTTAGACGCAAGCCATATTTGCCTTTGAAACTCTGCTGACTGAGAAAGAAAATGCAGTGTTGATTAGCTTTCTAAGCCCCACTAGATTTTCAAGATAATCATCTTCTCTACATTTTAGTTGCGTCAACATGGCCGTAATCTGTGTCCGTGTGACCTCCAAAATTTAGACGAAAGTGGTTCCAAACCCATAGATCTCTGACCCGTTGCAGTAGTTAATTGCAAAAGGTCTGCATGTTCATAGACACACAGAATGCTAATTTCTCATTAAGTAAATACTCTCTCGTGAAAATTTATGCTAATATTTTAAATATTACTTGCTCTTGAGGATTAATAAAATAAAATATCATCCGAAAGCATTTATACTAGCAAAGACTCTTGCTTGCAAGTAGGAGAAATCCAATTTGAACTAAAAATGGAATTTATAGACTCATATATCTGAAAAGTATATGAGTCGACCCAGGCATGAATAGTTTCAGCGGCCCAAACCATGAAAATGGTACTCCATCTCTTTAAATATCTCAGCTTTATCTCCTGTCCTTGAGGTTATTCTCATGCATACTTTATCATCATGAAGACGGTTGCCAACAGCTACAAGCTTATATAGGCAAATCCCAACAGCCCAGGACACAAGGGGGCAACCTTACTCTCAACAGTCTCAGCAAAGGTTCAGAGACCATCTGCAATCGGGTGGTCCAGGCTCGTCCTGGAGATAATTACTGTGGCCAGGAAGACGCAATGCTATGATTGGCCAGGCCTGAGTCACATGCCCAGTCTTGGAGCCGAGAATTGAGTAAAAATCATTCAGCATGAATGGATTGAAAATAGAAAAGGAGAGACAGCTCACCATAGGAAATTTGGGGTACTGGGACATCAATAAAGGGAGGAAATGCTGACCAGCAAAGTAGCGGATAGCCATTATGGCATTACAGAATCCATAGTGGGAACTTGTGGTGATGTCGTTTCTCAACTTGTGTGGATCTTAAAATGTTTTGATGCTTAAAAAGGGGTCCTTCCCTTTGAAAAGCTTGAAAATATCTAATTGATACTTCTTTCTAGAGAAGTATATGGACTAATGTACATCAGATACATGGATGAGTGACTGAAGTTTCTGTCTCTCAATTTAGATGATTACTGTGGTGAGTCCGATACGATAGACAGCTGCTTTGGAACTTCTTGTGCTTCTAAGTCACTAGCCCAGTGAGTTTCCTTGGCCCATTAAGTAACTTCCGAAAGCATTGCCTTCTCGAGGGAGCAGGAAACACAACAAAAGAAAATTTTATAAGGCACATTTTTCAGCAGGCTTCTCTTTCAGTTGAGGTGTTTATTCTTGAATCTTCTGAAATATCCAGGTTACTGCTTGCAGAATGAGTTTAAGAATTTTCTTAGTGCTAATTTGAAATTAGTTATGCAGTCTATATATAAAGGCCTTTAATCTTTTAGTACTTCTTTCCAGGAGATAGCTGAGCTCAAAGGAATTTTATGAGGTTGATCATTAAAGCATTTCCCTGTTTCTCCTCACTTTCCTCCTTGTCTTCCATCAATTATTTCTTAAATAATATTACCTTTTCTTTTTTAAAAAAAAAATATTTATTTATTTTTGAGAAAGAGAGAGCTTGAGCAGGGGAGGGGCAGAGAGAGAGGGAGGCACAGAATCCGAAGCAGGCTCAAGGCTCCGAGCTGTCAGCACAGAGCCCGACATAGGGCTCGAACCCATGAACCGTGAGGTCATCACCTCAGCCCGTCAGACGCTTAACTGACTGAGCCACCCAGATGCTCCTTAAATAATACTATCTTTTCTTGATACTTATCTTTATATACTCTTATTTGCACACAAAAATTCCAAAGAGGGGTTAATATCCAAAACCTATAAGGAAGTCACACAACTCATCATCACTTACCATCAGGGAAATGCAGATCAAAACTGCAATGGGGTATCACCTCACTCCTGTCAGAATGGCTAATATCAAAAACTCAGGAAACAAAAAGTATTGGCAAGAATTTGTAGAAAAAGGAACCCTCTTGTACTGGTGCAGCCACTGTGGATTACAGTATGAAGGTTCCTCAAAAAAAGAAAAAATAGAACTACTCTACGATCCAGTAGTCCCACTACTGGGTATTTACCCAAAGAATACAAAACCACTAATTCACAGGGATATATGCACCCCTGTGTTTATAGCATCATTATTTACAATTGTCAAGATATGGAAGCAGCCCAAGTGTCCATCCACTGATTAATGGATAAAGGAGATGTGGTACATATATACAATGGAATATTATTCAGCCATAAAACATAATGAAATCTTGCCATTTGCAATGACATGGATGGAGCTCAAGAGTATAATGCTAAGCATAATAAGTCAGAGAAAGATAAATACCATATGATTTCACTCATATATGGAATTTAAGAAAAAAAACAAGCCAGGGTGAAAAATAAGAAAGAGGAAGAAAGCCAGAAACAGACTCTTAATTATAGAGAACCATCTGATGGTTCCCAGAGTGAGGTGTGGGTGGGGGGTGAACTAAATAGGTGATGGGGAGTAAGGTGTGCTCTTGTCACGATGAGCACTGGGTAATGTATGGAAGTGTTGAATCACTATATTGTACACCTGAAACTAATAAAACACTGTATGTTAACTAACTGGAATGTAAATAAAAACTTCAGGGGCACTTAGCTGCCTCAGTCAGTGGACCATGCGAATCCTAATCTTGGGGTCGTGAGTTCGAGCCCCAGGTGGGGTATAAATTGTACATTTTTAAAATACACAGTTTGGCAAGTTTTATCACACTGCCAAGAAATCATGACCATAATCAAGAAAAAGAACATATTTAACACCCTCAAAAGTGATTTATTTTTACAAAAGCTAGATATAACAGGTATATTTTGATTCAATTGAAGTGATAGTTTTATGATAATAATAATATTTAATTTGGAAAAAAAACTGGGCAACCAAAGAAATGGGTTTATTGTTGTTTGATATATTCAGCGAGATGGGGATTAAACAAGATATCAATTCTAAGATGCTCTGATTATCTGAAAATGAGTGTTTCCCTGATTTCTATCTTTCAAGGAATATACCATATGTCTTAGTTTTTGGAACTATCTTATAAATTTTACACTGAAACTTTTTTTTTAAGTTTATTTATTCACTCTGAGAGAAAGAGAGAATGCAAGTGGGGAAGGGGCAGAGGGAGAAGGAGAGAGAATCCCAAGCAGGCTCTGCCCTGTTAGCACAGAGAGAGAGAGAGAGAGAGAGAGAGAGAGAGAGAGAGAAAGAGAGAGAGAGTCCTAAGCAGACTCAATGCTCAGCATGGAGCCTGATGCGGGGCTCGATCCCACAACCCTGGAATTATGACCCGAGCTGAAATCAAGAGTCAGATGCTCAATCAAGTGAGCCACCCAGGCACCCCTGTGTACAGGTTTTTGTGTTAATACGTTTTCATATCTCTGGAATAAACTGCTGAATTGCATGGTGTTATTGACTGAATATTTGTGTCCTCCCCAGATATTCCTATGGTGAAGCCCTAACTACCAGTGTAGCTGTATTTGGAGTAAGGAAGTAATTAAGGTTAACGAGGTCATAAGAGTCAGGCTCCAATAACTGTAAGACTAATATCCTTACAAGAAGACACCAGAGAGCTAGCTAGCTGTCTCTCTCCCTCTCTTTTCATGCACACGTACTGAGAAACAGCTATGTGAGGAAATACTGAGGAGATGGCCGTCGGCAAGCCATGAAGAGAGCTGTCACCGGAAACGAAATCAGCCAGAACCTTAATCTTGGACCACTGGCCTCCAGAACTGTGAGAAAATAAGTTTCTGTTGTTTAAGTCACCCAGCCCGGGGTATTTTGTTATGGCAGCCCATGCCAACTAATATGTATAGTGAGTGCAGTGTTAGTTATAAAACAAACTGCCAGGGTGCCTGGGTGGCTCAGTCGGTTGAGTGTCCAACTTCGGTTCAGGTCATGATCTCAGGGTTCGTGGGTTCGAGTCCCACATCAGGCTCTGTACTGATGGCTCAGAACCTGGAGCCTGCTTCAGATTCTGTGTCTCCCTCTCTCTCTGCCGCTCTCCCACTTGTACTCTCTCTCCCTCTTTCTCTGTTTCAAAAATAAGTAAAAACATTAAAAAAAAAAATAAAAGAAACTGTCAAACTGTTTCCCTGAGTGGCTGTATCATTTTACATTTCCGTCATTAGTTGGGAATGATCCCATTTCTTTGCCTCTTCACCAGCATTTTGTATTGCCATTATTTTTTATTTTAGCTCTTCCAATAGGTAGTGATTTCCCTTTGTGGTGTTAATTTGCATTTCCTTAATGGCTAATAATGTTAAACATTTTTTCATGTGCCATACTTGCTTTTGCTTCCCTAGAACTTTGAAATGTCAGATGTAAACTTCAGTCCACAAAAAATCATACGTGCTAAAACTTTAACCTTATTTTCCATAAACCGAATGTAGATGTTCATACACCTCTATCAGTCAGCTATAGCCAAAATAATTCAGCAGAAGAATTAAACTCAGAATTTCCGTGGAATACAATAATTAACATTTTTTATAGGCTGATCTCTACAGGGTTTGGCTAGATGGCTTTCCCTGAAACTAACTCTAGGTCTGACTAGGCATGGCTGGGGTGGCTCTGCCCATACCCCCTGTGTTTCTTTCCTTGAGGAAGCTCTTTTCATGGTGATGGTAGAGGCTCAAGAGGGCACACGGCCACTTTCAGGCCTCTCAAGAGCTAGGATGAAAACCCACAAACTGTCATTTCTATCCATACACCGTTGGCCAAGTCAAAGGCAGAATGTGTGAGAATTTACAAATTACATGGCAAAGGTCATGGACAGGTGGAGAGTACATAACTGAGGCCAACAATTTCAATCTGTCACCACCCAACAACCAGCCAGAGGGCTAAAACGAATTCTTAGATACCTCGAGTTTTCCCTTGGGGTTCCAGCTGCACGTTAGGCAATGGGCCTTCATAATTCTAAGCATGAAGGGTGGGGAGCATCCTCTGTGGGAGATCATCATTTACTCATTCTGGCATCTTCTAATCCCCCTCTTTGTTCCATTGTGCTCTTTAATGGTCAGTCTACAAAGGTCACTGCTACATCTTCTTTGGCCAATGGCAAGGCTTTTTCAAGTGTATTTTCTCTCTGTTAAGTCTTCTTGGCCACTGGTAGGTCCTGTGGGTCATACTTGAGTGCTATAGAGACGTCTCAGGCATATCTGCCTGTATACCGTTCACAGGTGAATTATAAAATCTCCCCCTCTCAGTGACACCTAAATATTTGACCCATGGCCCAGCCTCTTGCAATATTATCTCAAAGAATGTGTAGAAGTATCCCAGACCAAGGAAAGCAAGGGTCCTCTTGAGGCTGCTGTGTACTGAGCAGTGTTTTGTGGCAAGCTATACATGGTTATTTGGTTATTGAGATTGTTCATTGTTTCCTTGAGTCATCTGTGATTGACGAGATTAAGGAGCCCTGGAGAATGGAATCTAGTCACGTACTCCTGAAAGGTTTATAATACTATAAAAATATAAATGCTAACGAGACCCTAGAGCATTCCTCGATCTATGTATATTCAGCCTCATGTCTTGTGACCTTGCAAGTCCCTGTGTGGAGTCATTAAAGACATCATAAGCTGTGCCTGGGAGTTGTAAGGACTTTGTTGTGCTGTCATTGTGTATGTTGATTTTCCTGTCCTGCCTCCTCTGTTAAAGTTAAGTAAACTTGGTGCTGTGTGAAGCCAGTGGTATCATTTGAATGTGATTGTCATTCTGAACCTGAGACATCCTTTAGTGGTTTTGTAGGGTTCAAGTCTCCCTCTCCCACAAGGACTTGGCCTCATTTGGGCAGGGATGGGCAGGGAAAGGGCTTCTTTTCAGAAACTGTACTGATGTCCAAGATCTTTCCTGTGTCTTCCTGTCCTAATCGTGTCTCCCTTTTCATGATCTACAAAAACTTTCTAGTACTGATGATATCATCTTCTAAATCTTTTGTCTTAAGCCCTAAACTTGGCTTTGTTTTTCAATTCAAAAGTCTGATTCTGTTGTCTGTGTGCTCTGGAATGCAAGACCTTCTCTGAGGAAGTAAAGGTAAAATGCCTTAGCTCTCTTGGTCCTGTCTCTAAATACTACCCTGCTTTACCTGTCAGACGAGGCTGCATATTGTGGGATGAAGTTCAGGTTTGTTACCAAACACACCTTGGTTCCCATCTCACCTTCAGCTCTTAGTAGCTGTATGATATGCAGCCAATCAGTTAACCTCTGCGAGTCACTTAATAAAAGCTCCCAGTTTCAGTTACTCTTTGGTTATGTCCTTTCTTCTTTCGGAACCTGTCAATTCTTTTTCCCCAGTGCCACAAAGATGTCACTTTCCCTCCAATGGAGCAAGGTGCTGTATTTAAGTAGCACTCCTTCTTTTCTAAAAGCGTATCAGTCCTGTGCCTCCATCACCTCTGCATCCTAGCGCAGCAACCTGGGGAGATCTAAATGACAAAAGAGATGTAGGAAGGGAAGAAAACCCACACCTGTAGACTGAGACTGTTGCTCCCTCACTTTCCCAACTGTCCCCGATGCACAGCAAATGCCAGAGCACAGAAGAACTAGCCGCACACCCTTTCTGTCATCTCATTCTTCTGTCTTCGGCCTCTGTCAGATTCTGTCCCTTAGAACGTCTGTGTCTCTCCTCCACCACCTCCCCAACTTTCCTCTCATCTAACTCATCCTCTCTGTATCTGTGACTGGCACTACAACCTTGAAAGAGGAAAGCAAAAATTCTCATGAAAGTGATGCTAGGTCACCTGGGTGGCTCAGTTGATTAAGCATCTGAATTCAGCTCAGGTCATGATCTCACGGTTTGTGAGTTCAAGTCCCACATCAGGCTCTGCACTGACAGTATAGAGCCTGCTTGGGATTCTCTCTCTCTCTCTTTTTCTCTCTCTCTCCCTCCCTCCCTCCCCCCTCCCTCCCTCTCTCCCTCCCTCTCTCCCTCCCTCTCTCCCTCTCTCTCTTTCTCTCTCTCCTCTTCCTCCCCAACTTGCACTTTCTCTCTCTCTCAAAATAAATAAATAAGCTTTAAAAAAAAAAAGGAAGAAAGGAAAGGCTGGACAATGGGTAAGCAAGATTATCTTTGGGGTGCCTGGGTGGCTTCGTCAGTTAAGTGTCCAGCTCTTGACTTTGACTCATGTCATCATCTCACAGTTCATGAGTTGGAGCCCTGTGTCTGTCAGTGCAGAGTCTGGGATTCTCTATCTCCCTCTCTCCCTGCCCCTCCCCTGTTTGCTCACTATCTATCTCACAAAATAAATTTTAAAAATTTATAAACTTTAAAAAAATTTAAAAAATAAACTTTAGAAAGTGATGCTACTACTTACCTCACAGCTTTTAGAGATCAGGTAAGCTCGTTGTTTGGAAACCCCTTTAATTTTTTCATGTTTATTTTTGGGAGAGAGAGATAGAGAGAGAAAGACAAGCATGAGTGGAGGAGGGGCAGAAAGAGAGGGAGACACAGAATCCGAAGCAGGCTCCAGGCTCTGAGCTGTCAGCACAGAGCCCAACGCGGGGCTCGAATCCATGAACCACAGGATCATGACCTTAGCCAAAGTCCGACTCTTAACCGACTAAGCCACCCAGGCGCCTCAGTTGGAAATCCCTTTGTAAGCTATAAAGTGCCACACACATAGCAGTGTCATCGTCCTATGAGTAGTCATGGCGACAGCAGGAGTAACCTCCCTAGCGCCAGATAGAAACCAATCAGGGATACGAACCTGTCCGGCCATGTCTGGCTGATTATTGGAACAGGTGGTCAGAAGTTTATTTGCATAAGAGCCTGCACTGCTCCTGGGAAGTACCTTTTTGCGAATAGAAAGAACACTGAGTCTGACACAGGAAAGCTCCTGAAAGTTGATTAATTACTGTTGCAGCAGCTGGAGACCCTAGAAGCCTAATATCGGTCATAAAGATCTGAAAGTGATACCACCAGCCTTAGTCACAGAGAGGCAGTGGTGCTTCTGAGCCCAGAGGGATGGCAGTCATTCGAACTCCACCCCCCTTCACCAGAAGGATCCTTACTTAGGTCATTGGGAGAAAAAGTGGCCGTCATGAAAATTTAGATTATTAAAAAAAAAAAAAAAAGGCTAGAAAACATTGGGCCACCTGCAACCTGCTTTATGTATCCGTCCAACAGAAGGTGACGCACAAAGTAGAGGTCACAGCATGCCAACCATTGGTACATGCAGGGCTCCAGGGGTACTGGGGGAATCGTTGAGGCAGCATACAAAGATTGATAAAAGAGAGCCCCTGATTTAACAAGTGTATACTTCAGCTCGGAAGATCACTTTAACTTTCTAGAACCATCGAGAACAAGTAAAACCCATTAAGGCAAACCAACCCCAAGTGCCTATGCATGAGCTAGTTTTAAGCCTTTGGGGACCAGCAGAGGTCTGTGGGCCACAATTTGAGCAGCTACGAATTGGCGAATGAATGATGCTATTCTTTCACACACTCCCATACACGCGTGCTCCTCTCCTCTACACCAAAGCTTCTAGCGCTTTATATCTAAGAGATCTTCCATGCTTAGTGAGATAAGGAAAAAGACCTGGCAGCTCCTATCACTCCATTTCGTAAAGTTTCATAAATAACAAGACAAATGTTAGGGTTCTTCAACTGCATAATAACAAGTCCAGGCCTCCAGTTTCACACTGTGGTTCCGAATCTTCTGGCAGCAGAAGACTTCCACAAAGCCTACAAAACAACTAGCTAAATCCAGATCTTTGAGTCTTGGAAGCCTGAAGCTTCTTTTTTCAGGCGTGGGTTTCCAGAAGACACTTTGTCTCTCCTCTAGACATGTATATCCTCGTTGTGGGTCTACCTATGTTCCGCAAGTGTGAAACACTACAATTGCCATCTTCTTATTTTGTCTTGACATCTTTTAGTCTTCATTTATATCCCACAGTGCCTGATGAGCCTTTAATTATTAATTATTAATTAATTGTGACTAAGAAATGGAAAAGTAACAGTAAGTAATAGTAAGAATGCAGACTCTTCTAGCGAACAATAAATTGTTATTTGACTGCAAAGAAACCACTCATATCTATAAGACACTGGTTTAATAAACAAAAATAATTAAAATTATAGCACAAGCTTCCTGTCATTACACCATTTTTTAGTGAATGGCTTTGCGTTCTTAGAATCATCAAATCTTAGATCTAGAAGTGACTTTTAAAATTATATGATACAGGGTAACTTTTTCAAAATCAACGTTACAGACACAGGTTCTTATAATCAAAGATAATTTGGAAGATATGGAAGGACAAAAAGTCACATCTGGACCCATTACCCATTACGCACAGTCACCTTGAGTATCATGTGTCCTTCCTGCCAGCCTACTTTCCACGCAAAGGTGACTCGCTTTATACAAACCTAACTGTAAGTCATACCGGATCTACAATATGATGTCATGATTTTGCATTTAATATTACAGAGCGATGTTTCCTACACTATTACATAATCTTCACAAACGACATTTCGGATAGTTTTGCAAGATTATTCATCAAATGCTGTACCATAGACTACTGAAACATTCTGCCTACTTTAATTGATGTTTAATTGACACATTAATTTTCATGACCATAAATTACACTAAAATTAATAATTTATTAAAAAATTGTCTTGCCCATGCAGGGTCACCTTGTGCTGACTCCTTCATTTTGTATAACTGGCAGAGTCCTCTTCACCTCACAGGATAGGGTAGAAATTAAGTTTTAGTCCGACCTGGTGAATTCCATGAAGGCTAAGGATTTAACCTGAGTTTTATTTGGATGAGCCCAGATCTCAGATATCCTTTACATGTACTACTGTTGTTATTTTTTAATTTTTTAAATGTTTATTTGTTTTTGAGTGAGAGAGAGAGAGAGATGGGGAGTTGGGGAGGAGCTGAGAGAGAGAGGGACATACAGAATCCAAAGCAGGCTCCACGCTCCACAGTGACAGCACAGAGTCCGACGTGGGGCTCAAAGTCACAAACTGCAGAATCATGTTGGGAGCCAAAGTTGGACGCTTAACCAGCTGGGCCACCCAGACCCTCCCTACTGTTCTTAAGAAACCTCTAGGCTTGACTCTACCTCATGGCACCGGGGACAGAGATGGCGTCTAGGAGATGATGTTGATCCGAGCCCATCCCCATGCGTTCTGCTAGCACCTGCTGCTGGAATTGGGGCCGGTGCAATCTGTGACCTGCTTTAGCAACAACTTTGCTCGATCTGAGCTCCCAGTGAGGCCAGAGAAACCTCTGAGGTCTTGATATGTGTCTGCCTTCACTGCATCATACACCACCCGAAAATGTAGTGGTTCAAAACAACTGTTTAGCTCCTGACTCTGCCGGGCCCATCTTTGTCCAGGGTCGGGCCCCGGGGATTTCAGCTAGGCTTACTCGTGCATTTGTGCTCAGCTGCCAGGCCAGCCTGCGACCGGGTGGCCTCACAGGGCCCCTTCTCATGTCTGGTGGTAGGCCGGGGCACAGGGGGCGTTACTAGTCCACAGATCCCTTGTGATCTAGCAGGCTAGCCCGGACTTTTTCGTATGGCAGCCGAGTTCCAAAAGCAGAAAGAGGCAAACTCCGCCACATGGTTGCTTTCCAAGCTAACGTCTACACACCGTTTGCACATATCCCATTGGCTAAAGCAAGTGTAGGAACACACTGGAAAAAGGCATGACAGAGGGAAAGAAATATTTTGTGGCTCTTTTCATAATCTACGACACCTTGTGATTGTTCATTCAATTACAGACACCAGAGCCAGAGCAACCCGCTCTGGCGTATTACCCAGTTAGATTCTGGGAAACCCACTGGGGACATGCAGAAATTTCCTGGTGCGATTTAAGAACCAAAGGCAGCTTTGGAATAAGCTCTAGCTCTCTTTTCGATCACTCCATTGCCCCCTGTTTCTGCGGCAAGTGGGAAAATGACCCATCTCAGCTTTATCTTCACCCCCTCTAAATACCTCCTGTGTCTGCCACATGGTTGCAGACCACAGGATTCGTGGACTAATTGAGCACAAAATGTGCTTGTTAAAGTTGCATGAAAAGAAAAAGATTCCATTGAGCCAACAGATAGCAGTGATTCCCTTAGTGACAGTGAAAGTTGTCCTACACGGTAACCCTTCTCTCTCTTGTCTCCCTCCCACCAGCCACGAAGGTTTTCAAGTGCAGGTTAATTCTTTTTCTTTATATTTTGATTTTCTGTATCATTTTTATTACAGTATTGTAATCATTTTTACATGAATAGCTTGGGGTTGTGGAATGAATCATCTGAGTTTCCATGATATCTTATGGGGAAATTCACTTTGATATTACAAGCAGGTTTGAATTACAAGCATGTTTCCAGAACGAATTATGCTTACAATCCAAAGTTTGACTGTATTTAGAGTTAATATAGGGGCCCTGTGGGTGGCTCAGTCTGTTAAACATCTGAGTCTTGATTTCAGCACAGGTCAGGTTTGTGAGTTCAAGCCCCGAGTTGGGCTTTGCGCTGATAGCGCAGAGCCTGCTTGGGATTCTCTCTCTCTCTCTCTCTCTCTCTCTCTCTCTCCTTCTCTCTCTACCCCTCCTCCATTCAGGCTCGTGCACACGCTCTCTCTCTCCCTCTCTCTCTTTCTCTTCTCTCCCTCTCGCAAAATAAATAAACTTAAAAAAAGAGTTAATACAGTCTGAGAAAATAAAATACTCAGTTCTATCACAGACCCACAGCTGAGCTCTTTGGCACCGGGTGCCAGAAACTCCGTCGCAGCTGAACATCAAAGGCGCCAGCCCCTGTACCTTCCAGATAATCATCTCTTCCCATGCAACCATTAAGTGATGTTGCTGCCTCCAGGTTCAGTACTAATGTGTTCTAGAAACTGGGTCACATGCAGAGCGCTATAGGCGGGGAAATCTGAGAAATGTAGTTTTTATATGTCCCCCTTTGACTCTATGGGGAAGGAAGCGCAAAGGCGTTTGCAATGGATGCTCAGTGACATAGTCTGCATTGTCTATCGTAACCTCCTAGTCTGAGTTCCAGCGTTAGACAAGGGAAATCGGAATGCATAGCTGACCGTCTGCTCCCTGCGGATCCATCTCTACCACCTTTCTTATGATCCTTACTGATGGACAGGGCATTTGGGGTTTGGGTTCCCTCGAAATGTACCCTGTGGCAAGGATCTCTGTGCGTTTGATTTATGAAGGAAGTGCTCTTGGGGTAAACCGGTAAAAAGGTGGGAACAAAACAGCAGGACAAAGAAGTGGGGGAAGGCAAGCAAGGTTGCAACTGCAGGCCAGGTCCGTGGGAAGATAGCTGCAGCTTAGTCCCGCAGGGCAACTCCACAGCGTAGTGCCTTGGAGTTTGTCCCAATTAGAGGCAAGGGGGCAAGGCTTTCACACGAGTGCCTTCTTCAGCTGTTGTTGGCTGAGGGTTGTGTCTTACTCCATTCATGCCGCTATAACAAAAATACCACCGACTGGGTGGCTTACACAATGAGCATTTATTTCTCCCAGTTCTGGAAGCTCGGGAAGTCCCAGATGAAGGCACCAGCAGATTTGGTGTCTGGTGAGAACCCACTTCTGGCTCATAGGAGGCCATCTTCTCTCTGGGTCCTCACTTGGGAGAAAGGATGAGAAAATTCTCCAGGGTCTTTTTTTTTAAGGGCAGTAATTCCATCATGAGGGCCCCCCCCTTCGTGGCCCAGTCACCTCTCAGACAGCCCACCTCCTAATACCCACCTCGGGGGTTAGGATTTCAACAAATGAACTGGGAAATGGGGAATAGCACACACGTTCAGCCCATGACAGGCCACCCCAGAGGTACATAAACTCCTAAACAGCTCCAGGTCTCCGCACCTATGGGCAGAGCTGACTTGAGTCCAATGGCAGGCCTCAGCTGACAGGTAGAAAGGAGCTTGATAGCTAAGCACAAGAAACCTGACTGAGGAGTGTATGGAAACAATGAAAAAGATCACAGGAGATCTAGGGGACGCAGTGGACAGTGTCCACCATGCAGTATCTTCTCATTATCAATATCATGCAGTCCCCTGGGGCTGGATTTTATTATGTGTGATGGTATAGTGGCTGGCATTCAATATCCATTTGACCCTCTTTCTGTTCTGCAGTGGCTAGAAAGCAAAAGCTGTATTTCCCAGGCTTCCTTGTGATTAGAATTCTGGGTGTGATTTCACATCAGGCAGTCAGATACATCCATACAAAACTTAGAAAGTGGCGGCCATGAAACAGAGGCTGAGATTGTGCCATTAGTACTGGTTTTGGCGGCAAGCGTGGAGGTGTAGGCATTTGGTGTTTCGTAGCAGCATTAACGGCCTCAGGTTTCAGGCATAATGTTGAGAGACAGGATATAGGGCATTATTTTGGTCTGCGTGGATCAGAGCAGGAATGATGCAGCCCTCATGTGCCTAGTCGTCTCCTGCTCCTGATTGTAGCAAGAACCACAGAATTCTGGAGCCAGGAGACTTCTAACCACGTAAGAGGTAGTAGCTGGCCAGACGGCCCGGTTCTCTGGTGAGTCTGTGGAAGCTTTTCTTGAAAGCTCAAACTACAATCTTTTTCCTTGGTCCTTTTCACAATCCTCTAGCTCCTTCCTGCTTGAACTTGTTCCAGTGCAGCCTCTGCTGTGCAGCTGAGCCCTGATACATAATACATAAGACACTAATGGAAACTGTAAGAATTTTGAAATCTTTTTCTCTCAAAAGAAAATATCGATGTGCTTGTCTTTCTTGTATGTGAATGATGGGATTTTTGTCTTAGTTGGCCTGATGATCAAACAAACTGGAAATTTCTCTTGACTCAAAAATGCTATTTTAGTAGTCAGAACTTAAAGAATTGGTTTTTTTATCCTGGGGAAGAAAACAGGCAGCCATCTCTTTGACCTCAGCTGCAGCAACTTCTTATTAGACACATCTCTGGAGGCAAGGGAAACAAAAGCAAAAATGAAATATTAGGACCTCATCAATATAAAAAGCTTCTGCACGGTGAAGGCAGCAGTCAACAAAACTAAAAGGCAATCAATGGAATGGAAGAAGATATTTGCAAGTATCAGGTAAAGGGTTAGTATCCAAAATCCATAAAGAATTTACCACATACAACACCCAAAAAACAAATGATCTAGTGAAGAAATGGGCAAAAGATATGAATAGACACTTTTCTAAAGAAGACATCCAGCCAACCGACACATGAAAAGATGCTCAACATCACTCATCATCAGAGAAATACAAATCAAAACCACATTGAGATACTACCTCACACTGGTCAGAATGGCTGAAAGGAACAATTCAGGAAACCACAGATGTTGGTGAGGATGTGGAGAAAGGGAACCCTCTTACACTGTTGTGGGAATGCAAACTGGTGCAGTCACTATGGGAAACAGTATGGAGGTTCTTCAAAAAATTAAAAACAGAATTAGCCTATGACCCAGCAATTGCACTACTAGGTATTTATCCAAAGGATACAAAAATGCTGACTGGAAGAGGCACATGCACCCCAATGTTTACAGCAGCACTATCAACAATAGCCAAATTATGGGATGAACCCAAATGTCCATCAACTGATGAATGGATAAAGAAGAGGTGGTACATATATACAATGTAATATTACTCGTCAATGAAAAAGACTGAAATCTTGCCATTTGCAACAACATGGATGGAACTAGAGTGCATTATGCTAACCAAGATAAGTTAGAGAAAGAGAAATATGATTTCACTCATATGTGGGATTTAAGAAACACAGTAGATGAACACAGGCAAAGGGAAGGAAAAATTAGATAAAAACAGAGAGGAAGGCAAACCATAAGAGACTCTTAAATGCAGAGAACAAACTGAGGGTTGCTGGAGGGGCTGTGGGTGGGGGGCGGGTTAAATGGGTGACGGGCATTATGGACGGCACTTGTTGGGATGAGCACAGGGGGTCCTATGTAAGTGATGAGTCACTGGGTTCTGCTCCTGAAACCAATACTACACTATATGTTAACTAACCTGAATTTAAATTTAAAAAAAAATTTTTTTAATAAAATAAAGATTGAGTTATTTTATTTCTGCCTTCCTGCTATAACAGCTTGTGCTCCCCATTCCCTTCATACACACAAAGAGATGCATCAGATCAGCTGAGCAAGTCACATACACCTAAATATACAAAGTAAAACTACAATGACACATTTTTTAGGTAGTATCTCTCATATATATATATATATATATACATATACATATATATATATACACGTTACTATTTCTTTGGGTCCCAGAAATGAAATGGTGCCATCAGCATTTTTCACTCAGAATACTTATTTCATATCATTTACTAAAGTTTTGCACCTGTCTGTTTCCCTTCCATGATGTTATAATTCTCTTCAAGCATTCATCCATCGCACACCTCCCCAAAATAAGAATCCTGACGGAGTTTTTTCTAATATGATTGATAAATGAAGGTCTCTTCTTGTTGCCTCAGTTTGTATTTTTGGTCATTGAGCTACTTTAATCTTTTACAATATTTATTCAAACGAAATGTATTTTCATTTGTTAATGAAATCTTTAAAGCCTGAGAGACTTGTGTGTGTAAGAAAATCACCCCTACCTGGACTTTGCTTTAATGTTCAACTTATCAAACATTTATGTCTAGTGAAGAAAGACACAGGGAAAGTCATTTTTTCTTAAACACATAGATTAAATTTCCTAATTAAATTTCCTCAAATGGTTAAAGTTGCAATAAGAAGTCTAGTGTAACTGATTGTTTTGAACACCATACCTTACAGCACTTTGAATATTACAAATGCTCTCAACAGCAGAGAGATCATGAGTAAGTACAGTGATTATAAAACTTATTCCTATAAAATAATCCCATGTTCAAGTTTCAATATCACCTAAGCTGCTGAAGTAGAACATCTGGGTCCCTCAGCCAAGATTGCGCTCTGAGAGAGACTCTCAAGGTATGGAGAAGACTGTGCGCCGCCCCTTCGGAGTTTCAGACCCCTGGCATGGGGCTCGTCGGCAGTTAAATCAGGGCAGTGCATGGACAGTGCTGAGGATCAGACTGACTCCTCTCCAGAATTGACTTTGCCACTTCACTCTGAACGTCCAGGGCAGGTCCCTTCTCCAGATGTTGTATAGCAGGGGTACTTACAGAAGGTAGAGCTTCATCGAGAAGAAATAGTGTGGTGGGGTAAGGAGTGATTAAATGTGGGGCTCCCCATTCGAGGGGGCTTATTGCCCCCACAGTGACTCTGTGAACTCATTTAACAAACACGTAGTGAGATCTGGCCTCTGACCCTTGCCCCATAGCCATTAGTGGAAACGGTTTCCTGTATTGCAAGAAATATGGGTCCACAGGCCAGTACATCAAGGAATCTGAAGAGCAGGGCAATTTCACAAGAAAGATCATTTCAAAAGATTCCATCTTAAGCACAAAGAAATATTACAACATACAGAACAGTCGTTTTAAAACTCAGAATAATAAACATAATACAAAGTATCTTCTTTTTTTAAGTTTATTTCTTTATTTTGAGAGAGAGAGAGAGAAAGAGAGAATGGGGGAGGGACGGAGAGAGATTCCCAAGCGGGCTCCACACTGTCAGTGCATAGCCCAACGTGGGGCTTGAACTCACGAACCCCGAGATCATGACCTGAGCCAAAATCAAGAGTTGGACGCTTAAGCAACTCAGCCACCCCAGCGACCGTAAAATATCTTAGTGACACATGTAAAGCATCAAGGACATGCAAAGCTTGAAAGTAAACGGATGGCAGAAGTCATTGCCGGCAAATACTAACCAAAAGGAAACTCGTGTGTATGATAATATCAGACCAAATCGATTTTTAGAAAACAAAGCATTGTTAGGGTCAGGGAAGGTCGGTACACAATGATAAAGATTCATTTTGCTAAAAAGGTATCCAAATTCTGATGATGGATGAATCTAACAAAATAACCTCAAAATGTGTAGGGTTAAAATTGAAATTACATAGCAATAGAATTCATAGGAATTACAGAGGAATAGAATACACAGGAACTACACAGGAATAGAATTACAAGAACAAAAAAGGAGAAATTGATACCACGATGGTGGGAAACATAAATACACCTCTTTCAACTATCGATAGATTAGGGAGACAAAATTCAGCAAGGGGATCGAAGAGCTGAATAACAGAATTAAGAATTTTGATATGATAGGCCTGTATAGAATTTTACATCCAAAAGCTTGGGAATACATGTTCTTCCTAACGACATACTTTGTAAGCAAAACAATTAAAAATTTGGATCACGTACTGGATCACAAAATGAACCTTAACAATTTTCGAAGCTTGGGTATCTTGCAGACTATTTTCTGTGACTGCAAGTCAATTCAATTAGAAAGATTGCAAAAAATATTAACAAATATCTATGCTATTGGGAGTCCGTTTTCCGTGGGTCTCATATTTTTGCAAGTCTTGGAAGCAGACACACTGACTGGCTTTTTCACTGGACTGTTATTTTCAAGGAGGTGTGTGTAGCACCCAGGCTTGGTAGAGATGGAGCCTTCCTCCAAAGCAAAAGGCAACATAGTATAAAAGATTTGTGTTCCTTAAGCCCAGAGTTCCACTCCCACAACACAATTCACTACCCGGCTCCTTTTCCATCACCTTGGAGCAACTGGGCCTTGGGGACCCCACGTATGAAAGCTGACATGTGGCCTACTGCTAATGCTCTAACAAAATCCTTTGTCTCTGACGCAGGTGTCAAATCTCCTGTCATCATCCATGAAACAAAGCTAGGTTACCTTGCTGCCTTGTCCAATGTCAGATCCTTCCTGATGATTGACATCCATCGACATCCATTGTAAAAACACACTGCTAAATAACTCCTCACGAAAAGTGTAATATGTTTTAAAGTAAATTCTAATAAAATTACTGCATATCAGAACTTAAGGGAAAAGCGCCTGGATGGCTCAGTCGGTTAAGCGTCCAAATCTTGACCTCGACTCAGGTTGTGATCTCACAGTTCGTGACACCGAGCCCTGCGTCAGGCTGAGTGCTGAGAGCACGGAGCCTGCTTGGGATTCTCTTTCTCCCTCTCTCTCTCTGCCCCTCACCCTCTTCTCAAAATAAATAAGCACTAAAAAAAGAAAAAGAAAAGCTGCAAACTAATTAGACATTTGAAAACATAAGATGAAACTTAAAGAAAGCAGAATAAAAATAGAGTATAAATCAATGAAAGAGAAAACAAAGACACAGAAGAGGAACAAAGACTAAAATTGGTCCTTCAGGAAAAAAAAATTACAAAATAGACATCCTCCCAGCAAGATTCAAGAAAGAGAGAGGAGGCACCAAAATAAAAGTGATAAATGAAAAAGAGGAACCTAACTCGTTATCCATTGTAATGAATTAGGCACAATGGACAAATCCCTGAAAACTAGAACTTACCAAGGTTGACTTGAGAACAGTATGAATTGTCTGGCTTATATTATATTTATTAAAGCAATAATTTAAAATCTTCCTCTCAAGGAAACCCCAAGCCCAGAAACGATCCTCTCAGTCTCCTGCAAACTGAAATGATGTCAAGATTCGCCAAGCCTGTGGATTGACAAGATGTCTTGTATATTGCTGCTGAGAATGGATTTTTCTCCTTATTTTGAAAATTCACGTAGCCCGTGACCCAGCAATTCAGCTCTTAGGTGTGCACCTGAGAGAAACTCATATACTCACACTGACAGTGCCACCAAGCCGACAGTTAGTGAGGTCATTACAAAAGCTAGACAATTATCAACGAGGTTTATATGAAACATGCACGGGAAAGAGAGGCAGAGAGCTCTCCAAAGAGAAGTCTTTACAGTCTTGCTTCATAGTTGTGTCATTTACTGCATATAGTGAATCTACTACCGTGTATTTTGCTGTATGGTAATGATTTTTTTATTTTGTACTAAACTACTTTATATATAAAAAAGGAAGAACATCAAGTGTAATTAGGAACTGGATTTTCGTTCCTCAAGCAAAAATGGTAAACGTCCACCTTTAGAAGAAACATTTGTCAGGGCGCCTGGGTGGCTCAGTCGGTTAAGCATCCGACTTCGGCTCAGGTCATGGTCTCACAGTTTGAGCCCTGCATCAGGCTCTGTGCTGACACCTCAGAGCCTGGAGCCTGCTTCAGATTCTGTGTCTCCCTCTCTCTCTGACCCACCCCGACTCACTCTCTGTCTCTCTCTCTCTCTCTCTCTCTCTCTCTCTCTCTCTCAAAAATAAGTAAACATTAAAAAAAATTAAAAAGAAGAAACATTTGTCAACATGGGTCATCAGCTGTGGCAGTCACAACAATATTACTGACTACCTCTAAATAGAAATCTGCTCAAGAAGCAGGAGCAACTATGACAAAATGTTATAGTTATTTAAGACCATACTTGCAAAAGATTGAGGAAAATGACCTATCACTTTTCACTGAGATCAAATGCCTATTCTAAATTAACTCTGCTAATTTTCAATTCCACATTTTCTTGTGCATGTATAAAAAAAGCCAATTGCATTGTTATAAATATACTTGTGCCATGAACAGAAGAGAAATTTCTTAGGAAGTTAAATGACCTCAGATTCTTCAAGTTGAAAATCCATTAATTCCAATAATTGTTCATTTTTTCCATTCAATTTATGTAATTAAAGCTTTGAGTGCTCAGTCTGTTGAAGATAAACATCTGACATTAATATCAATGGTATTGCAAATTCAATCAAAAAGGTAAACTTTGAAGGTGGGGCACCTGAGTGACTCAGTTGAGCATCCGACTATGGCTCAGGCCATGATCTCACCAGTCGTGAGTTCCAGCCCCGTATGAGGCTCACTCACTGCTGTCAGCATGGAGCCCTCTTCAGATCCTCTGCACACTTTCCCCCCTCCGCCCCTCCCCAACTCATGCTCACGCTCTCTCTCTCTCTCTCTCTCTCTCAAAAATAAATAAATTTCTAAATTCAAAAATTAAAAAAATAATAAGTTAAACTTGGAAGACAAAGTTTTTACTTTGGGTAGGACAGAAGGTTTACTAATCTTGGTAGGTAGGGTACAGTATCATAGTAATAACAATGTACTCACTAAATTAAAAAACCTATAAAACAAGAACATATTCAGCATAGGTCATAGTGAACACAAAATTCATAATTGCCTTCAAACAAGGAGTAATATTCTACCAACTGAAATGCAAGTTGTAAGTATTTTTAAGCATTTTAATAAAGACACAGAATAAGTGAACTCTAAAATGTTTGTAATAAAGCTGACTTTGAAAACTAAAAATACTTTACCCTGGTAATACGAGTTTTCTCTGCTTCCTGTCATTAATCAGATTGTAGAAATGCTGGCACTTTTGAAACACTTTTTTGTACATCCACCTAAGTCGCTTCATTAATATTGAACTTTCATGTAAATTGGCCCTCTCAAATTTGGTTGCATTTTGTCCAAAATGCGGTGGTTCCCCCCTGGGAACCATTGGAGCTCCTAGAAAATTTTGATTTTAAAAATGAAAATTGCAAAAAGACTGGAAATTTATCTTTGCCAAAAAAAAAAAAAAAGATTTAATTTTGATATTCTGTTTTTGGGCTTTGCAATAACTCAACCTGTGGGAAGAATCCTTTGATGGAGGTCTAGTTTTCAAATTACCTTTATCAGATAAAACCGAGAAGGCTTTAGGGGCGCTTAAATGGCTCAGTCAGTTAAACAGCGTCCGAATTCGGCTCAGGTCATAATCTTAAAGTTCGTGAGCTCGAGCCCTGTGTCAGGCTCTCTGCTGTCAGCACAGAGCCCGCTTTGGATCTTCTGTCCCCCTCTCTCTGTGTCCCTCCTTGTGCACGCACGCGCTCTCTCTCAAAAATTAAAAAAAAAAATTTTTTAAACCTCAGAGTCTTTAATTTTATACCATTGAAATTTGGCAAAACATTTCCGAGTGTCATAGACAATGTACTGGACCCATTTTGTCTTGTTTATTTATTGAAAAATTGAGTAAAAGATAGCATCTGGAAAATATATTTTTCAATCTTTTTTTTTTTAATGTTTATTTATTCTTGAGAGAGAGACAGAGCACGAGCAGGGGAGGGACAGAGAGGAAGGGAGACACAGAATCTGAAACAGGCCCCAGGCTCTGAGCTGTCAGCACAGAGTCCATTGTGGGGCTTGAACTCACAGACTGTGAGATCATGACCTGAGCCGAAGTCAGACGCTTAACTGACTGAGCCACCCAGGTGCTCCAGTGTTTTTAAAAATTATAATACTTGCGTTTTAGCATTCGGAAGGATATTATCTCGGATAAAAATAATATGCAACCAGCTGTTGGGAGCCATCGTGGGCACACAGGTTGACACTCTCCCTGTGTGAAAAGGCAGACGTTGCAAGGCTTCTGCCACCAAATTGGCACCCGCTGCTATCTCCTTCTAATATTAACCTTTCAGGCTTGGATTTCTTAAATTGCCCTTGTTGGCCTTAAAGGATGTAATGCTCTTTTGTTTTATGGCATTTAAATAAAAAGGAAGGACTTGAAGTGCTTTGATGGATTACATCTGAATGAGAGTAACCTGGCCAGAAGCAGCCTCGAAGCTGCCTCTTGGGGATAGGATAACAGATAGCAGTTATGAGCTGGCTAAATATTAGTGTAACTTATGTAAACGTTAGGCCCCTATTGTGTAAATTCACTCATTCATAGGCAAACGACAAGCATTGGGAAATTCTGTCTTTTCCAGATGGGTGCACCTCCGCAGTTGTAGTTGGAGGAATAGGTAGAATGACTCCTGGCCTCTTTATAGATAATTAACATAGGCCTCAAGGTAACACCCTGTTCTCTCCCCTTGCCTTAAATTTATATGCTAATTAACTTGAAAACAACCTGCAAGATTGAGGAAATCCCCCCTTTGCTGATAAAAACACGTTGTTGTTAAAGATATCAAATTATGCTTATTGATGGGATGTCACCCATCGATGTAATGTCACTTACTACCTTTAAATAAAATACTGGGATCGGTAGGGCAGACACGTGTGCGCCTGCCTGGGTCCAGAAACCACGCAGTTCTCTCGAGTCATTCATCGTGCCAACACGGTTCATTCTTGGGGGACTCCTGGACTTGCTGGAGCTGGACTCCGGCAACCAGCCATTCTGTGCCTTCTCATGGAAGGACACAACACTTCCCATGAATTCTTCCTGGAAAAAAAAAACACTCCTGGATCTGATTAAGCCTCTAGATCTAACTACTAATTTAAAAGACAGACAAATACTCTGGTAATGCAATGAGCAAAATCTAGGACACTACAGGACAAGTGAAGTAACTAAGTTGGTTTGCAAACTGTAAGGAAAACAAACAAGGATGAAGGTACAAAGACACTTCAGATACATCAGCCAATTGCAATACATTGACTTCATTGAATCCTGTTTCAAACAAAGAAATAGAAATTTGCCAGACACCGCAGAAGCCACTCCATGTGTCCAACCCTAATCACGACTTCCTTTTCCTTCCAAAAGTAACCACAATCTTGACCTCTAAGCTCATCGAATCCTTGTCCTTAATAGTTGTATCACCCGTAGACACTCTAGTCTTGCCCATTCAGAAATAGTTTGATGTCTTTTGAGTCTTTTCATCTACAGCTTTCCCCTTTCCCCCTTTCTTTTCCTTACAATTTATCTGCTGAAGAACCTGGCTCCTTTGATCTGCAGACACTTCTCGAGTCTAGATTTTGCCAACCGCATATCCATGGTGCACTTTAACATATTCCTCTCTTCCTCGTATTTTCTGAAAATGGCATCTGGATGCGGAGACTGGATCAGTCTCAGGTTCCTTTGGCAAGATGACGTGTGGTGGTGTATTTTTCCATCAGGAGGTAAATAGTGTTCAGGCTCCTCTCTTTCTTTTTTTTTAAGATTTTATTTTTAAGTGAACTCTCTGGCCAATGTGGGGCTCAAACTCACAACCCCAGGATCAAGAGTCACACGCTCCACCAACTGAGCCAGCCAGGCACCCCTGGTTTCTCTCTTTTTTGATACTAGTGGACGCCAGCGCCCAATTCCTAGCTCCATTTAATTTGCTGAAGGATTCACAATAGTGTTATTTTAATTCTACCATTTTTCTTGAACAAATGAAATAATTACATATAGTAACATTTATATAAATACATAATTCATATAATAGAGTAATTTTTGAAGCAGTTAAGCTGATATTAAATGAGTGGAAATCCTAAATTACATTTGACACATCCATGTCAGTTACTCTTGTACTAAACCGTGAATCAGGCACATGGTGTGATAATGAGTCTTCCTGTTGCCTTCGATGCAGGGTTGCTCTGGCCCAGAATCTAACAGACTTTATCCTGACCCATAACTTAAAATTAGTCTTCCACAGAGGATCAGAAGAGTGTCACACTTACCTGTGTCCTTTGTGGAAAAACTTTAGAGTTGCTAAAAGTGTGAATCTTTCTTCTAACGTTGTAAGACACCTGTAATTTACTGCTCTTTATAAACTATTGGGAAATTGTGGTCCAGGAGAACTGACGGCAGAGTCCAGGACTTCTGAATGACGGTGCCTTTGTATTATTAGATACTTTAGAGAAGTTTGTCGTTGTCATTGTTGTTGTTTTGGTGGCAGTCCTATATGTTTTCAGAAATTAATGGCATATATTTCTTTTTATTTAATCTATGCCTTATTAAAAAAGCAGTGTTTCCTCTTACCCTAAAATAGTAAAAGGATTTAAAACACAAAGTGTTGAATTTGTATTTAAAAATACAAAAATATGTATATGTGTGTATAAAACGCCACTTTCAATGAATTAAAATCCCCAAACTGAGGGATACTGTCACCCAGGGCATTATCAATTCTTATCCACGATGCTGGCTCAACTAACTTTAGTCATCCTCCAGACATAAAGGAAAATAGGAGAAGTTTCAGAAGTTTGGAGATATAAATATCCACATTTGTTAAAAGTAGGAGACACAGTTAAGGTCTAAAAAATATACATTGTGAATTGGCATTAATCAGGTTATTAAAACGGTAGCAGCTGGGTGCCTGCACATGAAGACTGTGATCACCAGGTGGCGCCATCCATGCAGCCAGAAGTAGTCATGCCTGACCAAAGTCATTGTGCTTTTGGGGAGTCACTAGGCTGATACCTCAAGAAATGCCATAGATGTAGTACATCTTTTCAGGAAGGCATCTGAAAAATTTGTCATAATATTTGTGTTAGGGTTCTCCACAGAACCAGAACCAATAGGGTGTGTGTGTGTGCGCACATAAAGAAATGTATTATAGGGGCACCTGGGTGGCTCAGTCAGTTAAGCGTCCGACTTTCACTCAGGTGATGGTCTCACAGTTCTTGAGTTCGAGCCCCTTATGGGCTCTCTGCTGTCAGTGCAGAGCCTGCTTCAGATCCTCTGTCCCCCTCTTTCTCTGCCCCTACCCCACTCGTGCTTGTGCGCACACGCTCTCTGTCTCTCTCTCTGTCTCTCTCTCTGTCTCTCTCTCTCTCCGTGTGTCTCTTGAAAATAAAATAAATTTTTTTAAAAATATTGTGAGATAGACTCATGCAATTAGGGAGGTTGACAAATCCCAAGATCTGCAGGCAGCTAGCTGGAGATCCAGGAGAGCCGATGTGTAGTTCCAGTCTGAGTCTGAAAGTGTGCAAAGCAAGAGAGCCAAGGGGGTAGTTCCACTCTGAAGGCTGGCCAGCTGGAGTTGCAGAAGAGCCATGTTTCAGTTTGAGTCTGAAGGAAAATGTCCCTGTTCAAAAGCAGTCAAGGAAGAGAAACTCTTTGAGGGAAAGGTCAACCTTTTAGTTCTCTTCAGCCCTTCAACTGACTGGCTGAGGGCCACACACATAAGGTAGGCCATTCAGCCTTATTCAGTCTACTAATTTAAAGTTTTTATCATGCCCAGACACCCTTACCAACACACCCAGAATCATGTTTGACCAAGTATCTGGACGCTCCATGGCCCAGTCAAGTTGACACATAAAATTAACCATCACAGTATTCTTGCAGACAAGACACAGAAACAAGAGCTAGATGAGAACACAGTCTAGAATCTGTGATCCGTAGATGAGGATTTTGTTGATGGACCAGCGTCAATAAGGCAGCAGGCCTATTGGAAAAGAATGCCTTCCACAGAGTCCTTTTCAGTGTAATACCATGTGTGTCAACAATTACGCTCCACATAACGCTGGGTGCCTAAAAACACAAAGTCTCATTTATTTGGTAGAGACATTCTTCCCCTGGAAGAGATATGGCTTAGAAGGAGATAGTGTTAAATGCTTCTATTCCGTATTGACATTTGCCTGTGTAGGTCTTCATAGTTCCCATCCCAGAGACAGCGGTGGCACGATGAGGTCTCAGAGCATCCTCCTCAGAGTGTATATGACTCGAACCTTTTATAGTGCTCCTTCCTGTGGAAGTTTGTATCGTTAAGTGACAAAAGCTGGGACAAGATAGTAGAATACCATTTGACTAAAAATGCAAATCTATGTATTTGTATAAAGGTAGAGGAGTATGAGACTTGCTATTAGGGAAAGCAAAAGGCACGGGGGCGCTGAAGTAAGGAGTGTTCATTCTTTGAACTTTTTTAAAAGTTTTTTTAAGTTTATTTTGAGAGAGAGAGAGAGAGAGTGAGCATGAGCAGGGGAGGGGCGAAGAGAGAGGGAGAGAGAGAATCCCAAGCAGGCTCTGCACTGACATTGTGAGGCTCGATCCCACGAGCCATGAGATCATGACCTGAACCAAAATCAAGAGTCGGACACTTAACCAACTGAGCCACCCAGGCGTCCCTGAACTTCTTCTATGCAATGTGCATGAATTAACTTCTTATTAATTAGCATTTCATCAAATAAAATAGAGAAATAGATTTGAAATTTCAGAAATTTGCATTTTACCAAATAAATAGTGGAGGGGAGGAGAAAAGTAAGGCGGGAAAGGAAAGGAAAAGAAGGAAGAAGGAGAAAAGAAGCAAAGAGAAGAAAAGGAAAGGGAAATGGAGCCGGAGAGGGAAGCAGAGGATGGGAGGAAAAAGGGAGGGAAGAGACAGAGGAACCTTTCCTGTTTCCATTGCCTCCTCCCGTCAGCTTCCTCCCCTGGACAAGTGCTCCCACTAGCTTCTCCCTGGTCCCTCTCACGACACTGTCACTTCAAAGTTGGAGGTTTCTGTCCTTAGCTTATTCCTTCCTAGGACAGCACAGAGGAATAGGGGTCTCATTACATAACTTCAACTTCATCACAAACTCAGATGTGTAATAAGTAACACTTTCTCTGAACATGAACCTCGTCTTCCCATGATGGCAGAAAATACTCCGTCAGCCATTCTTGGCATCTTCAGTCCTTCTCAGAGTTGTGCCCCCGTTCCGGCATGTTGCACAATGCCAAGGAATGATGGAGGGCAAATCGGGAGTCTGTGGCTGACCTTCAAGTCTTAGACTGCGGGTCATCAGGGGACACAGATTACCACAGGTCACTGCCAAGAGGCCCATTGTCCCATGTGCATGAGCCCTTTGGGTCCGCAGATGTCTGCTGCTTCTAGATCACAGATGGGACCCAGGAATCATTTTCAAGGCCTACTATGGTCCCATCTACATCAAAAATGGTCCTCTTTCAGGCCATGCCACCTCCCCACATGTGTGTGTGTGTTTGGGGTGGGAAGGTCACGAGAGGTTGTCAGAAAGTGGGTCCAGGTTCCTGACTTTCTACAGTCCAAATTCCACTTTCTCTTCTTCCTCCAACCCTGAGCTTTATTTTAGTTAAGAAAACGGTCTGTTAAAGCCAAACAACCTTTTGACCAGGACATCCTGACAGTACAAAATATCTTTTAATTCATCTTGCAATTTCAGCTGAAATATTCACTCCCTGAACCTCGACTTTTGCCTCTGTTTTTCAAGAGGAAACAAAGTGAATTCTATCCTGAAGAAGCAAATTTGTAAAAACTTGTCTCACACTTGACTTGGTTTTTTCATCTTTCATCATCTTCCTAAATCCCCAAAGTTATCAAATCACACAAACAGTGTTAACAGGTATTCTCTGCAGGTCACTAGTGAACTGTGGAGACAATCTCTACCTGAGAGTCCTTCTTTTCGACATTGTAGTTGTTCCTGGCAAAACACTGGGCACAGACAGACAGAAATAAGTACTGTGGGAAGGAGGGGAGAGGTTTCACTAGCAAATGTGCCTTAGCCACACATCATGCCAACTCTGAGATTAAGGCCTAGTCAAGGTCAAAGCCAGGATTGATTACTCAAGTCCATACTGAAGGTAGCCCATCCTTATCCCTTTCCGTGCGCACTTAGTAGAGGAGGTTCCGGCTATAGCCCTGTAATAGGGGCCGAGGCTCAAAAACTAAAAAAATAAATAGGATATCAGCAAGGACTGACAGATGCTGAATTGGGATAAATTGAAAGGAAAATTAGTCAACATTTCTTAAATAGTCACTGCGCACGTGTCTTACTACACTAGTGTCAGTCTCTTCTTGGTATAATAGTTCATGCTCAGTGAATATTTGTGGGATTTCTTTGAATTTAAGGTGAGTAAGTGAGGGTCGCCTGGGTGGCTCAGTCGATTGGGTATCTCACTTCGGCTCAGGTCACGATCTTGCAATTCGTGAGTTCAAGCCCTGCATCACTCTCTGCCTTCAGCATGGAGCCTACTTCGGATCTTCTGTCCTCCTCTCTCTGTGTCCCTCCCTCAGGCTCTGGCGCGCGTGCACGCTCTCTCTCTCAAAAATAAACATTTAAAAAAGTAAAGTGACCTAACAGAAAACCAGGGGTGAGGGGAAGAAGGGAAGGGAAAAAAAAAAGCCACAGAGAGGGAGGAAGACATAACATAGAGACTCTCAAAGACTCAGAACAAACAGAAGGGAGAGGGAGGTGTGGGGGGGGGAGAGTGGGTGATGGGCACAGAGGAGGACACTTGTTGGGATGAGCACTGGGTGCTGTATGGAAACCAGTTTGACAATAAATTATTGAAAAAAAATAAAGTGAGTAAATGAAAGTCTAGCAGGTGATTTTCAGTAGGGACAAGTACAATATAAAAAGGGAAATAATCTAAATTATATGTATTGAATGTCAACCTTAAGGTTAACAGTTACAACTCAGAAAGAGACCTTCTTGTTAATTTAGACAATTTCCTGAGCCTGCTGCCTCTATGCTGTACAATAGACAGAAATGTCCACAGAATATTGGACATTGTCAAATAGTGTATGAGGAAGGAAGAAAAACTAATAGGTTGTCCCCAGGCAAACAATAGAAATCTATTAGTTTTAGAACTTTTGATCTGTTACAGTGTCAGTGAAACACACAAAGATACAATATTTGATTCAAAGATAACATGATCACTGCTCAGAGAAGTGAAAAACAAAAAAGTACATGAAATTTTGATGAGCACTGAGTAATGTATAGAATTGTTGAATCATTATATTGTACACCTGAAACTAATATAACACTGTACATTAACTCTACTTCCATTTTTTAAAAGTACATAGAGAGGGGTGCCTGGGTGGCTCAGTCGGTTAAGCGGCCGACTTCCCCTCATGTCATGATCTCACTGTCTGTGAGCTCAAACCCCACGTAGGGCTCTGTGCTGCTGGCTCGGAGCCTGGAGCCTGCTTCAGATTCTGTGTCTCACCGTCTCTCTGCCTTCCCTTGCTCACGCTCTGTCCCTATGTCTCTCAAAAATAAAACAAATAAAAACGTTAAAAAATTTTTATAAAAACAAATAATAATAAATAATTAAAAGTACATAGAGAAAAGCCTGGAAATAAATGCATTCAAAATGTTACCTGAATATTTGGGGACTGAGGACTTCAACTTTCTACTTCACTGTTATTCAAATTTTCTAGAGTGAGCAGATAGCACGTTTATAATGAAAAAAAAACATTTTATTTTTTTAATTTTGAGAGAGAGAGCAAGAGCAAGCGCTAGTGGAGGAGGGGCAGAGAGAGAGGGGGGCAGAGGACCCGAAGCGGGCTCTGTGCTGACACTAGACAGCCCGATGCGGGGTTCAAACTCAGGAATTGTGAGATCATGACCTGAGCCAAAGTCAGACGCTTAACCAACTGAGCCACACAGGCGCCCCAAGAAGTGTCTTTTAGAAGAAAGATAAAAACGGAATTAGAACCCAGGAAAGGATATCTAGAATGAGCACGAGAGAAAGTGGATGAATGTAGATGGCCAAGTCAAATTATCCAGCATGGGATGACAGCAGGAAGAAAAGTAACCAACTATTTTAAATATAAGCAAACATGGGCTTATTTATCGGGAATAAGGAGAATTGACAGTGGGGGGGGGGGCAAATTTCTGACAATCAGGAGGAAAAAATGGTCTTTTCTGGGGTAGACAGAATACTGTCGTCCTCCCTGGCTCCCTGCCCTGCCAGTAGGTTAGCTTACACGGCAAAGGGAACTTTGTAGATGTGGTTACTTGAAGAATCAGCCTCAATCATCCAGCTGGGCCCAATGGGATGATAAGGGCCCTTTTAAGGAGGCAGCAGGAGGGGCGGTTCTGAGGTCCTTCTGTCGATTGCGGCGCAGCTGGATTGGTGTGCAGCCAGTAGCCACGGAATGTGTGAGTCTTCTAGAAGCTCTAAAGGGTAAGCAAACCAATTCTCCCCTATAACCTCCAGAAGGAACACAGCCTTACCGACACCTCGATTTTAGCCCAGTGGGAATCATTTTGGACTTCTGATCTCCATAACCCTAAGATAATACCTTGGTTTTATTTTAAGCCACTACTTCAGTGGTAATTTGTTACAGTACAACAGCAAACTAACATATCGCCGTTCATACATTCATGCAGCTCCAGCGGGAGCCACCGACTCGCAGTTCTGTCACACCAAACACACTGACACCCTTGCATGAAACACTCTTCCATCCATCTATCCAGGAGTCACTTAAAACATCACTTCCCTTTGGCATCTTTTCCAGCACTGAGCTTCTCCACCGTCCACTGCCCCCCCCCCCCCCCCCCCGTCTACTTTTAGCCCATATCACACTTGACTTGCAAACATGGATAACTATATTCCTGTTTGGGCCACTTTGCCAAGTTCTTGCTTAATAAGTGACTTCATTACTTGTTACCTTGTTATTTGGTAAGTCTTTCCACCAATGTAGTAAGCTGGTTAAAGAACACACCTGCTCCTCTGTGTGTGCACACACCTGTATGTCTCCCCTGCCTACGTTTAATGCAGAATGCTCCCCCCCCACACACACAGCATCGAATTCATGCTCATTGGAGAAGACGAAGCCATCTCTTTAGTAACGAATTATTTCTCAGTAAATAAGCAAAAGGGAAAATATCCGTGATATTTTCTTATAATGTACTTTATTATACTAACATGCTGTAAGAAAAGAAGCTCATTCATTCAGTTATTTTTCTCCCCAAGGGGAACTCTGAAGAGCACTTGTCTCTAGTCAGAAGTAGTTGGTTTTTCATACCGATGGTCTTTCACTTCGACCACCAGATGCAATATCCAACACAGCAAAATGTATCCATTTGACATACATTAACTGGGCGTCTCCTATGTATAAATATTGTTTGAGACCTAGAGAAACAAATGAGTAAATCAAAGCTTAAGTTCTTGGGTGGGCGGGAAGATATGCAAATATTATCAAGCAAAACACTGAAGAGAAAATGATGTAGCGTAATGGTAAAGGATTAATGAGTTCTTTCCCCCTCAGGCAGCAAAACCAGTCTTTCATGAGAAAAACATGGTGGTCATTAGGAGAGCCAATGACAGTACTTAAGGACCAGGACTTTGAATTTCAATCAAACTGAATTCAAATCCCAGCTCACCACCCCTAGTTTGACCTTCCACAAGTTCCTTAACTTCCCCTAAGCCCAGCTGGCTCACCTCTAAAAAGGGGTAATAGGCATTTTCTTTCATAAGAGAATTCATTAGAGAATTCTCTAATCCGTGCAAAATACTTAACATGGTGCCAGACACAAATGAAGCAATTAAATAGTAGCTATTACTTTTGATAAATTTAAAACCATGAATAGCAAACTGAATAATTAGTTGAAAACCATGTTTCCTTACCCATAGTATATGTTGTAAAAAAATTAATTTATAAACATAAATAGTGAGAAATGTAGAAGATGGTGTTTTGATTCACCCAGATCCCTTCTTCTCTTTGAGGAGCTCATTTCCCCAGCACCTGCTTCCCACTTGGGGGAATTTGGCCCCAACTGAACTGCCTCAGCTCAAGTTACGCCACCCCCTTGTGGTCGAGCTGGAGAACAAAAGCCAACTTCTCACATCAGTTCGGATCCATTTGGAAGGGCCTTCCTGGCTCCACAGCTCCCTAGCTCCCTAGCTCCCTGAGATGGCCTGAGGCCTCTTTGGAAACCTCTGCCGTTTGCTCCCCACTAAGCTCCCTCACCGGGCTTCCTCTCAGAGTCTTCTTCCCAAGGAAGGTCCATTAAGTCCAGCAACCATTGTGGGTGCGAGGCACTCTCGAGGGGCATGGTTGGCAAACTTTTTATGTGAAAGGACAGATGACGTTTGAGACTCTGGCGGGCCAGGCGCGCTCTGTGGCATTTACTCGAGTCCCCCATTCTAGTGCGAAAGCAGCCATCAGCAGTACATAAATGAATGGCAGTGGCTAAATTACAGGGAAACCTTACTTTATGGACACCGAATTTGAATCTCTTCCCATTAACACCTGTCAAAAAATATTCTTTGGGGTGCCTGGGTGGCACAGTCACTTAAAACATCCGATTTTGGCTCAGGTCATGATCTCAAGGTATGTGAGTTCGAGCCCCGTATTGGGCTCCCTGCTTCTCTGCTTTGGATCCTCTGTCCCTCTCCCCCACGCACATGTGCTCTTTGAAAAATAAATATTTAAAAATATATACATTCTTTGACTGGTTTTTCCTTTTTTAAATGATAGAAAATATTCTTAGTTCGTGGGGGTTCAAAAAGGGTGTAACTGGATTTATTGTAATCATTTTGTAATAGATACAGGGACACAGTGAATTTGCATACAGCCCAATAGATGCATGTTATACACCTGAAACTAATGTCATGTGATATGTCAGTTATATCTTAATTAAAAAAAAATAGGCAGCAGGTTAGACATGGCCACTGAGCTGTGTTCTGCCATCCTGTGAGCCAGAAGAATTGGGTAGCACAGCGAGGTGTTCATGAAGCTACCATTCTTGTGCTCGTGTTGGCAGAATTGACCCTAAAACATGTAACCTTGTTTGGAGGATACAGAAGACCCCTTCCTGCCTCCAGGAAGTCCAGGGTCAAGAAAGAATGGAGAAAAAGATGAGGGGGTAGAATTAACATTCATAACTTCTTTTGAAGCTTAGTGCCACCAATAAAATCATATATAGCAATTAAATAAAAGAAATTATCTTAATATTCACAATCTGAATAGCGTGGGCCTGGCTGGCTCAGTTAGTGGATCGTGTGACTCTTGATTTCAGGGTTGTAAGTTCAAGCCCCACATTGGGTAGAAAGATTACTTAAAAATAAGATCTTTAAAAAAAATATCGCGATGTGCTATTTTCCATTTGGAAAATTTCATCTTCACTAGTAAATAAAACTAGGAGGTTAGAGTGGCTGTCTCTGACTGTCGCTAAGTAATCATTAAAAAAGAATCACAGTTGTAATTTGCTACTGTTTGAATGTCTATAAAGAGTATGTATTTTAAATGATTGGCTGATAAAGAATAGAGAAGAGAAATAGAAACATATTTTCAAAGCTGTTTAAACTGGTCTTTCTACACAAATCTGGCACCCTTCTAGAGTCCGTTTCTCTCAAGAAAAAAAAAAAAACTTGGAGGAATTTATTTGGTTAACACATAATAACTCGTTACCCTGAAACCTTTGAATTTTTACTTTTCCATCATAGATGTTCTTCTTTGGCTTGGCTTCTTTTTCAACTTGTCTACTCCTTTAAGTGAAACATACCTTTTTTGGGGGGATCATTTTTATTTTTGCTTCAGTGGTATACAACCTTTGCTTTGAAATGAGTCTGTATAGACCGTCTTCTCACATGCCTTCATTGCGTACAATAGAAAGAGATGTCCTCTGAATTCACACTTGACCTCTGTCCAACCCTTACTTGTTAACCCCAGAGTCCCCTTCACCCCCACCTCCTGCATATTCTCAGAACAAATGAAGAAAGTGTTACTCTCACTTGGAGGAATATCTATGGATTGACGTTGCTATACTGAGAAATATGGAGACTAGGTGTGCTGATTTCACCCGACACCAGCTGCAATAGGCAGTTAATGACTATGTCCTTGGCTTTGGAGGTCTCCAGATTCTTCTCTCTGGACACTTGGAGACTAATTTGATCCACGCTTGTCATGATGAGTTCAGACGCCAGAATCTGGGTGGGAGAACTGTCATGAAACTCAACGTCCATAATGTACTGCTTGTATAACTCGACCACCTTCTGCTCCAGGTACTCATTAAGCACCGCGTTCGACACAGGCTTCTGCATTTGCAGGCTGCTTTTCTCTTTGACGCTGGTTATTCTCCAGTAGGATGAATAGCGCTGGATAGGTTTTTGGGGAAAGTCACTGGGCTGAGTGGAAATGGAATCCTCCATGGGCAAAGGAATCTCAGATGATTTCAGCAAAGGGCCGTAGTCAAAACTGCTCTCAGGGGGGAAATCCGTTGTCACTGAATTAATAGCCATCACCTGGTCCCCTGCAATATGTAAGTCATTGTAATTCTTGCAAATACTTTTACAGGAAGGTGGAACCAAGTAGGTCTCTCTGCTGGAGTCTCTACATATCTCCACGGCAGCCAGGCCGGGGCTTTCAAACACAGGATTGGGGTTTGTCTGCAGCATTGTGATTTCCCGATTTCTACTGTGTTGGCTCTCTCTTGAGTGCACTGAAGAAATAAACTTGTCCGAGGATTTGCAGCTCACGTACAGACTTCGGACTTGCGTTTCATCCAGAGAGCAGTAGGAATGAGTAGCAGATTTTGTCTCTTCTTCCTTCTCAGCTACCTGCTCATTACAAGGCAAACAGTTCCAGTGGATGTCTTTCTGGTAGGCAAGTCCACTGAGATAGCCCTCTGACAGCATTCTGGAAAGAGAGTTGATAAGTAACAATGGGGAAAGTGAAGACTGGAATTGTAAAAAAATGGGCAGTTGATAGATCAAAACTAAAGGACAGTAAAGGAAGTGATTTCATTCTTCCACCACGCCATTAATAATTAGGTGCCTGCTTTGTGCCAGAACTGTGGCATATGCTAGAGATAAAAAGACGAACAGGACATAGTCCCATCTTTCAAGAAGGTTCTATGTGAGAAAAACTGGGGGGTAAACAATGCCAATATGATATCCCTGAGAATTGTAATAGTGATGGGCACAAAGGAAGTACAGAAAGGGACCTCTAACACAGCCTGGGGCAAAGGCAGAGAAGTCAAAGGATGTGTCCTAGAGAAGGTGACCTTTTAGCTAAACGGTGAAAACTAAGCGGGAGCTGCAGCCATACATAGAGTTAGCAGAGAATATGGCGGCATGGCCCTTTCACCATATCCCAAGATGCTGAATAGAAGCAGAAGGGGCTGGGAAAGAGATCAGATTTGGGTCTCAGAGGGCCTTCAGAGTGTCAGGCAGCAGAGTTTGCTTTCTGGCCCAGAGAAAATGGAGAATGACCAAGAAGCTACAAATTGGGGAAGCGGCTAGTGGGTTATGGGGAAAACATTGCAGAAACTTCCGGTACATTCTGCTGAAAAGAAGGGCTGCGTCTTACTCATCTTTGTATTTATCCCTGGGAGCTAGCACAATTGTTTGCATTGTGTAGGAACTTAGAAGATATTTGTTAACTTCATTTGAATAATGGGCTGCAATGGCAGGTAGGAGAATAATTCACTCTGCACCCGTCACGAAGGACCAGGGAGTCTCCCCTACCGTTGCAGCCCGGGATGAGTTTCTTGCTCTCTCCCGCCTGCTTCTTACCATACCACATCCTAGAAGTGTCTCTGTCCCCACTGATCTGTTTACCTCTACCCTAGTTACCAGAGAGCTTTCCTGACCTCAGGCTTTGGCTACACCTGCCTCCCCTCCCCACCCTTCGTGGTTGTCACTGGAGTCAGGAGTGGCTAGAACAGGCTGGAAACTAGCAGCTGCATTTTCTAAAAAAGGAACGCTGTGGCATTCCTGGCACTGGGGCACCAGACAACGGAAAAGATAACTGGTCCTCTTTGGCCTTGAGGGCCAACCTTTTCAAACCTATCAACTTGAGCCTGAAATTGAAAAGTGAAATTAGGAAATAATTTTATCTAAACAGAAGAGTCTTTTTTTTTCTTTATATTTTACTGTCTTATATATTCAGAGTTATTTCCCAAGTGAATTTTTAATTGTGTAAGGGGAACATGATAAAAAGAGTATAATTAAGAAAATTAGTATAATTGTTTTATTTGTATAAGGGTCATATTTTCAGTGTGTATGTTCCCTTTTGGAACTACTTGGAGATCTCTTCAGTAAATATATCAATTAAATATTTACTGTATTCTACCCAGTGTCATATACCATGAAGATACAAAGTTAAAGGTTTTCAACAAATCCGTGAGGTAATTCTTGTATCCTGGACATAATTATAAGGAAAAAGAAAATGTTTCCTGAAGAAGCTTTCTAAGTACAGTTCTGCCTTCAACTGAACATCAAGATGAAAAGGCAGATCTTACGTACATGAGAAGCAGATAATTTACACAGCAAAAGACTCGATCATAAAGCTTTAACAGTGATAGAGTTAGTTCACAACTCGACCGCAGCTGGGGACTTCAACCTTCAAGATCTCAGAATATCATTATGAAAAACCAGAGCAAAAATGTAACTTTCTACTTTTGAGTTCATTAATGAGCTTCTAGAACTCTTGGCAGAATTCAGTTTTAGAAAAATGGCTTTTGGGACAACATAACTTGAGCTTTTAAACTGGAGAATCCAGAGCCCCCAAAGGACTCAAGGCACTATATTTTTGCATCAACAGCAGACTAGTGGATACAATCCCCCATGGGTGAAAGTCGTATGAATCCAGACAGATTTGGGAAGAGAAGAGCTCTGTGCCCTATTTCCCACATAGAATCTGGGGAAGCAGAAATCTGAGGAAATTCTGTCCTGTTCAGTATGGTGTGGGAGAAGAAGCAGAGCCAGCCATGTGGATTACTAGAGTGGACAGGCCTGAGGTGGCCTCCTCAAGTCTGCTCACAAACCAGCATGCCGCCCCGAGCCTCCAAACCTGGAGAAGACCAAGATTTGGGGTGAGAAGATTGCAGACATATCTGTAGACTATTCACCAGGGACCAGCGAATGATAACTTTGCATGGATGCCAGTATGACTCCATGTCGACAACCAAACATGGCCGCACTTCCATATCCATAACCGACCCTGTAGCTCTATGTGAGCAAGCTAGAATTTACAGGGGAACCCAAGGAGGAGGGAGCCCCGAAGTGACTGAAGAAATCCTGATCGACAGTGATTACTCAGGAGACTGTGAGCTCAAAAGCAAGATCAAATTGAGGTAGAGGAAAGCAAAGATCTCCAGGAAAAGACAGGAAGTAAGACCTATCTGTGTACTTTTTCTTTTTCCAAACTTTAATGAAACAACAAAAAACTATTTATTTGAAATGTTAATATTCAGAAGAAAAGTGAGAATGGGAAAAGAGACAAGTTCAAGAAGCTGGAAAGCAGGAACCCAAGGGTTAATGTCTTTGGAGACCTGAGAAAACTGATTCTTAGAAGAACCGTGGAAAAATCTAAGAGCCAATCTTGTTGAAATTCCCCTACATGTTCAGGAGTTGGCGTTACCATGTAACTTTTGGGAATATACTTCTTTCACTCATTCCCTACAACCAGGTGACCATCTCCCCTTCTCAACCCGAAAGGAAAAGTTGAGATTTATTCTCTGAAGAATAAAATAGAGAGTCTTGGGAGTATGGGATACCAACTGAGGATCGAATTACTGAACAATAACAGACTACATAAACGAACACATGTTGGATTGTGAGATCCATGACCTCCCCCCTTAGCTTCCAGAATGCTGACACAGGGGCATTCATGGTCTAGGCGGGATTTGGGGAAGACTGTTCTGGGGAAACTGGACTAATCTGAGAAGAAGAGCAATTGACACCAGAGGCTCCACAACTAAATAGGGCATCCAGACCACCCTTCCTTCAAGTTTACAATCACAAGAGCCCACTGAGCTTTTTGGATCTGCATCCTTAAATGTGAGTAGAATTTTGGAACATCCAAAGAAAGCTCTGAATGAGAGAGACAGAAACAGCCACTTAGAGGAATTAATTCTGGGTAGGTGGAGCTTGGACTACTGTCAATAATCCCAAGGGGAAAGGTTAGTAGTATTACAATCTTTAATTAAAACTTGGATGCTATTAAAAAAAAACATTCTGAAGTTCTTAGAAGTTAAAAATGTTAGGGAATTTTAAAACTCAGTACAAAGATTGAAAGACAAAGTTGAGGCAAACTCCCATTTCGAAAGTAGAACAAAAATACGAGATGAAAAATAGTAAAGATAAAATTAGAAAACCAGTCCAGGAGATTGATTATCTGAGCAATATAAGGCTCAGAAGAAAGAGAATATAGGAGAGAAATTTAAACAATTAAAGAGTATTTTCTAGAACAAAAGGATGTGAGTCTACAAAATACTGGATAAATATCCACTTTCCCTATATTTCCCTTCTTGTTAGTGTAAAACGAACACTTGGGAAAAAGAGAAGACACCTCTACATTTCCAGAGAGAAAAAAGAAGAAAAAAACCAACCCAAGACCCTAAATGTTTAGACTTCTCCACAGCAACATGAGAAGCAAGAAGATTATGTAACAACATCTAAAAATTTTTGAATGAGGGTGCCTAGGTGACTCAGTCGGTTAAGCGTCTGACTCTTGGTTTCAGCTCAGGTCATGATCTTGCAGATTCGTGAGCCCACATCGGGCTCTGTGCTGACAGCGTGGAGCCTTCTTGAGATTCTCTCTCTCACACAGTCTCTCTCTCTCTCTCTCTGCCTTTCCCCAGCTCATGCTGTCTCTGTCTCTCTCAAAAATAAATAACCTTAAAAAATTATTAAAAATTTTTGAATGTAATTTGTATTCAACCTAAAATTTAATGACGAAATTATCAATCAAGTATACAGGTAAAACAGAGATTTTTTTAAGTTTGTGTATTTTTGAGGGAAAGCACAAGTGAGAGAGGGGCAGAGAGAGAGAGGGAGAGAGAGAATCCCAAGCAGGCTCCTCATTGTCAGCACAGAGCCTGACGCAGGGCTTGATCACGCCAACCGTGAGATCATGACCTACGCTGAGATCAAGAGTCAGATGCTCGACAGGCTGAGCCACCCAGGCACCCCAAAATAGAGATATTTTTTAAGTACAAGCCTCAAATAGCTCATCTCCCAGGCACCTTTCTCGGGAAGTCAGTGGAAGATGTGTTCCACTGAAAGGAGTGAGTGAAGCAATGAGCAGGAATGCAGGAAAGAGGAAATCCAGCACAGGAGAGACAAAGGAACCCTGGGACTGGGATAACCTGAGCCCCTGTGCCAAACCCAGCTCTAGAAAAGGCCCCACTCTGTCCGTCCTTGAGTTTGCCCATCCCAACAAGGTAAGGCATTCTAGAGACCAATGTGAGGAAGCCCAACCAGCTGTCATGGTACTCTGGACCTCAGAATTCTCCATGCAAATTGCCGAGAGCCAGTCTGAAAGTTGGCACAGGTTTTTCTCCCAATCCATCAAGACTCATGCCGACTTAGGGAATGGGCACACACACAAGCCCAGACCCAGTAGGTGATGAAGGGGCAGCTTTTTGTTGGGGCCATGCACTGAGATCCGAAGTGTGGGCTGAGTGCAAGGGGTAGCCAGGACTAGGAACAGAAGATTGGAGTGCTATGGACTGAAACTCCCTGTTTTTTGTCCTAGGTTCAGGAAGTTCCAGAGTCCTACTCAGGGTGAAAGTGGAAGGACATTGTGGCAAGAAAGCTGCATAACAGGCTCAAAAGGCCAGCTGGCAGGTTGGAACAGACGAGAAGACTTTTGGATTTGAAGATGAAATTGAAGCCAACTTAGTAAGTCTGAGCACCATGAAGTAAGATTTATATAACTGGCTGTGGACCTGGGGGTGAATTAAGAAAATGTAAACAAATCAAAAATCTGGACCCATACTATCCAACAGAACTTTCTGAAATGATGGAATGATCTGTATCTGTGCTGTCCAAAACGTTAACTGGTAACATTTGGACTGGTAACATGTGCTTACTGAGCACTTGAAATGTACCTACTGACACTGAATTTCAGTTTTATTTAAATGAATTTAGGGGGTGCCTGGATGGCCCTGGAGGTTAAGCGTCCAACTCCTAGTTTCGGCTCAGGTCACGATCTCATGGTTTGTGTGTTCAAGCCCCCCATCGGGCTATGCAGTGGCAGTTCGGAGCCTGCTTGGGATTCTCTCTCTCCTCTCTCTGCCCCTCCCCAATACGTGCCCGCTCAGTCTCTCACTTTCAACATAAATAAACTTTTTAAAAATTAATTTAAAATGCCACACAGCACACTCTTGGACAGTACACACTTAGAAGATAGTGAAGTCGATAACAAAACTTTAAAATACTGAAGACAGGCAATTATAATTGAAATTTAAAGATGATCATTGTCATTCATCTCTGTACTCCTTTCAAGGAGCACTGGAGAGGAGGTAGCAAAAAATAGCCAAGGGTGTTAACTTTTAGCTATTTGGTGATGATATGGGACCCTTATTAGAGACACTTGTTGTTTAGTTATTTTGAAACTAACATTATATGAAACTTCCTTTTAATATTTTTTTCCATGACTCTTTGGGGAAGTCTAGAATCCCTGTGTGAATGGTTCAAGGAAATTTTTTAAAGCTATTTTTGTTTTAATAGTATGGTTTCTTGGGTTGTCTCTGAGGTGATGAAAGTGCCATCTAACACAGGTTTCTCCGGCGATGGAAATGTTACATATCTCTGTTGTCCTGTACGATAACCGAGAGCCACTTATGACTAGTAAGTGCGTGAAACGGAGCCAGTATGAGTGACATTTTCATTTAATTCAAATTGCCACATCGGGTGACCATATCAGACTCCACAAATCTAGGCAATTATAAACTCTGACTCAAAATTTAAGAAAAAGTGGTGCAAGAAAAACATGGTTTAGTACCTGGCTGAGGTGGACATAATATATAAAGCAGTGAAAATGGATCTAACCAAATTTGAGATATAGTCACAGGATGACAATAAGTCAGGAAACAAAGGTAATATTTTCTCACATATAGTAATGTGATATCAATTACAATTGTCTTAGGCATCGGCCCATGTGTCCAGACTGGGCGGCCAGTCCAGGAAGTAAGAGGGGCACTGACTTAGTGTGTACTTAGTAGGCAAGGTTGTATGTTCTTGGTAGAGGGGAAGGGAGGAAAAAAACCTAAATCATTATCTGGTTGGTGACAAGTCAGTAATTAAAGCCCCAAACTGAAAAATCCCAAAGTTGGAATATAAGCATGCTACTTGAAAGAAATGGAGGTAAATACTAAATAATAAATACTAAATAATAATAAAATGGAGATAAAAGTAGTTGCTTCTGGAAAAGAGGTACAGGGATTGCTGTTCTTAGGACCATTTGACCCCAATTATGTTCCTGTATAACTTAGATTCATTTCTTAATTAAAATAAAAACTAAATATAAATATTTTTGAAGTAATTAAGAGGGGGGGAAAAAAGCCTCGGGCCCTCCTCATACAGCTGAGTTTCTGGCTAAAGATACAACACATTCCGAGGGTGAAGAAGAGAGAAAAAAATCACTGTGTAAAATGTCAACTTTTATTTGGTCCTAAGAACAAGAAGGATTTGAGGGGCCTGGGTGGGTCAGTCGGTCGAGCGTCTGGCTCTTGATGTCGGCTCAGGTCATGATCCCAGGGTCATGGGATTGAACCTGGCATTGGGCTCCACGCTGAGCGTGGAGTCTGCTTGGGATTCTTTCTCTCTCTGCTTCTGCCCCTCTCCCCCTCTCACTCTGTTTCTAAAATAAAATTTAAAAAAAGAACAAGAAGGATTTGAACAGGCCTGAGAAAAGGGAAGAGTCACTGCAGAGAGAGGAGAAATCAGTAAAAATGAAGAGACCTGTGTCGTCATTCTCCTGTCGTCAGTAACAGACACCAGTCTAGGTGGGATGCAAGTATTATTTCTCCAAATCATAGTCACCTAAGGCTTTTACTAAAATTTCACTGTCACTCTTTATTAGCCCTTGTTCCCATTCAGCCCTACCCCAAGTCTCCCCCAGTTTATCCTTTTTCTTTTCATACCAAGTGATCAGCCCGAATGGAGTCTTCTTGCATTTTGTGTGGTTGATGTTTATGAGTACTCCAGGTAATCTCCACCCCTTCCAAGCAATGAAGGAAGAGGGTCTAGGCTTTTGTTTGAACAATAGGCCCTTTGCACTATTTGTCATCGTCCGGGAGCTTTGTCGATAGCTTGATTCTGGCAGCACAGGAGCGCTAGCATTCTGGTGTGTGGGGCCCAAGGCAGACCAGTAAGTGGACTTACCAGAAAGTGGCAAGTCCAATGATAAAAAGCAGAAAATATGTCCTACTTTCTAGAGAGGATGCACTCAAGGCTAAAGGAAAAGACTCCTCAGCCGGAGGAGCATAAAGGGAGGTGAGTTGGGACATGGAAGGCTGAAGGCTTCCAGTGTACCCTGCAGGCCATAGCAAGCTCTGGAAGCTGATGCAGGGCATGGTGCAATGTCAGTTAAGCACAAGACATATTTCAGCAAGTACAGGTTGGAGTGAAGGACCCAAGTTAGGAGGCTGCTAAATTCATCCTCCCCGCCCCCCATCAGGAGATTGGGACAGGAACCGGGGAAGGAGGTAGCAGAAGAGGAAGAGAAGGAAAGAATTTGAGAGACCAAGATTCCTGGATATGGAAATTAGGAGAGAGAGGAACAAAAAGTGACGGAGTCTGGGCCTGCTGGGAAATGGCACCAGCACTGACCAAAATGAGGAGATCAGGAGAAAGAACTGGAAAATGAGCTAATGGGTTTAGTTTAGTTCCTCTTGAGTCTCACACAAGATGAACTTTCTGAGTGCAAGTGTGTAATTGTGCTTTGGAGATTCAGGTAGGGAGTCCATTAGAGAGACTACTTACAACCAACAGTCAATCATCTTCCAAGTGTGCACATGAGAAATTTATATTGGAAGGGGTGCCTGGGTGACTCAGTTGGTTGAGCCTCCGACTCCTGGTTTTGGCTCAGGTCATGATCTCAGAGTTTGTGGGTTCAAGCCCCATGTTGGGTTCTGCACTGCCAGTGTGGAGCCTGCTTGAGAATGTCTCTCTCTCACTCACTCTCTCTCTCTGCCTCTCCCCAACTCGCACTCTGATGCTCTCTCTCTCTTTCAAAAATAAACTAAAAATATATTTTAAAAAATAAAATAATAAAATCTAAATTAAGGTAAAGTTTTGGGGTGGCTTGGTGGCTCACTTGGTTGTGTCCAATTCTTGATCTCAGCTAAGGTCTTGATCTCGGGGTTGTGAGTTCAAGCCCTGCACTGGGTTCCACACCCAGCATGGAGCCTACTTTAAAAAGGTAAAGTTTCATCATATAGTCAGACTAGTGCAAAAAAATATCTTGAATTAGTAGTCAGGAGACCAGAATTCTGGTTCTGACCTTGTCATTAGCTATGGTTTTAGTCTTATTGATGACAAGTCAATAAAATAGCTAACATTAGTACTAGCTACAACCCACAAAGTATCCTAAGTGCTTTTTACGTACTAACTTACTGGATCCCCACAGAGACTCTAAGATGTAGGTAGTATTATTCTCGTTATACAGATGTTAACATTAAATAACATGTCCAAAGCCACGGACATTCAAACGTTGGCAGTCAGAAAACAAGCCCACACTCACATTTTGCTTACCCTCTCAGAGACTCAACTTCTGATCTGTAAATGAAGCATGTAGGATTAAATTATCAGTAGAGTCCCCTCGAACTTTAATATTGCATGCGTTTATAAGTATCTATTAAGAGAGTATTTAAGTGAGCATTGCTCAGAATCAAAATCAGTTTCTGAAAATTAGCAGCAGAGGGCAGCAGAGAGCATGCTAAAACAGCATTTGAATGCTTGCTCTAAAGCTATGCAGTGTGTGAAATTTATAAACAAAATTAAACATACATTAACGCATTTAATATTCCTAAACCCTTTAATGTACCATTAGAGTAAATTTCATTCGAGACCCTGAAACTTAGGCCAATGGATTATTTTAATCGTTCCAAGATATTTTATCATTGAATTTTTGTTTCTCATCACAGAGAAGATATGTAGATATATTTAGAGTCGCCCACAACTAAGTGTGAAGGAAAAGACATCCAAGGGCATGTGCAGATGAGAAGTTTCAGTCAAATTTAGCCTAGATTAATCATTACCAGACAGGGGAATACCAAAATTAACCTTATGTGCAAATTCACATCTTAGAAATACGTGCTAAAGTGCAGAACCTTGTTAAATCATTTACTTGGATTTCAGAAGAAACTGCAATATAAATTCTTCTTTCTGTGCTAGCATTGACATCGTTTCTCAGAAAACTCTTGTTATACTCTGTACATGGAAATACTTTTAATTTACACGCAAACAACACAAGTGTGAATTGAAAAAGAAAACATAAAGAGGGAATAATTTTACAACAGGAAACATTTGGAAAAACCTAAGTTAGGGATCAGCGAACTTTTTTTTATGAAGGGCCAAATATTTAATATTTTAGGTCTCTGCCGCAGCTGCTCAACTGTGCATCATAGCACAAAAGCAGCCATAGACCATAGGTAAACAAATGGATGTGGCTGTGCTCCAATAAAACTTTATTTAGAAAAACAAAGGGCTGCATTGAAGAGGGCACGTGTTGGGATGAACACTGGGTGTTATATGTAAACCAGTTTGAAAATAAACTATTATAAAAGATAAAAATTTAAAAAATGAGATACCAAAAAAAGACTATATTATCTGGTAAAATATATTCTATGCTACTAAAAAAATAAAATATGTTTTCTCTTGAGGCTGGGAGGATACAATTCGGTTTATATTAAATGAGGATAAACACAATTCAATAAGACCAGTGTTCACATTGCAGTTTAAATGATGTATTCCTTTATAAATAAAGACTAGGGAACTAAAAAAAAAAAAACAAAGGGCCAGTTTCATTCATGAGCCATGGTTGCCATGGTTTTGACCTAAGTCAAAAAGCAGATGCAGTCGCGGGATAGAGCGTGATAATGACGGCAGCTGTGTCAGGTGCTTTTCCTACATTATGCCTAATTTTTTTTAAGTTTATTTATTTTTGAGAGAGAGAGTGTGTGCTTATGGAAGGGGCAGAGGGAAAGAGAGGGAAAGAGGATCCCAAGCACTGCCTGTTAGCTATTTTCATAATTTAGATTTTCCTAATGAGAAAACTGAGGTTGAGATTTGACAAATGACCTTCCCAAGGTCACAAAGCAAGTAAGTGCTGGAGGTAAGATTCAAGTCCTAATTTACCAGCTCAAAGGGCATGGTCTGTTCATAAAATACATCACAGTACTGCCTTGTTGAGAGCAGTTAACATCAAGGAGTCGTGACAAGCAATTAGTCCTTCCAGGAGAAGGGTGTGACTCTAAACACCACTTGGGGGCACCTGGGCGGCTCAGCGGGTTGAGCATCTGCCTCTTGATTTCCGCTCAGGTCATGATCTTGCAGTTCGTGAGTTCAAGCCCCGCCTTGATCTCTGCACTGGGCAAATCCTGCTTGGGATCTCCCTCTCTCCGTCTCTGCCCCTCCCCTGCCCCTCCCCTGCTCACACAACAAAGTGATGCGCCATTTGAATATCAGCGTTACCCCATGACCACCAGGAGGAAGTCCACATATGTTAGGCCCTCATGCTACGTGGTCCTTCTCTGTCTTCCCAGCCTATTCTCTCATGGTTGGTTGTAGGCCCCAAGGCCCCAGCCGAGCCCAACTGTTCCACTTCTCCACACTTTCACGCCCACTGCAGGCATTTGTGCATTTTTATTTCTGTCCTGAGAGCCCTGGTTCCCTATCCAGGCCCTGTTTCACCGCCCATACCCTTCAACTCTCATATGTCAAGAACTCAGAGCCGCTGGCCATCCATTCAGCATCCTTGCCCCGGAATTAGAGATTCTAGGTTATTTCTGTCCCTGCCCCCAAGATGTTTATCAGAATTGAGCAAAATCGGCTGCTACCTTAAATAAATCAGGGAAATAAGTAATTGGGATAGTCTGTTGAAAGAAGGAGTAACTGGCAATAGCAAAAGGAAAGCAAGAAGTTCGGGGATTGGTGGGAGGTGGGGGGTTGGGGGTGATAGGGTGGCAGAACAGAATTGTCCCTGGAAGGACACTTTGCACACAAGTGAACTAAGACATCTGAGGGACTGGGTTGAGACACGGGTGCAGAGGAGACCTCCAGGGGCGCCTGGGTGGCTCGGTCAGTCAAGCGTCCGACTCTTGATTTTGGCTCCAGTCACGATCTCATGATTCATGAGATGGAGACCCACTTCAGGCTCCGTGCTGACAGCCAAGAGCCTGTTTAGGATTCTCTCTCTCCCCCTCTCTCTTTCTCAAATGAACTTAAAAAAAAAAAAAAAAAAAAAAAGATCTCCAAAGCCACGTGGAGGCAGCAGTTACAAAATAGTACATCTACAGGCGCATCTGAGGTTAGCAAATCATTTCTCAGACTGCACACTGAGGTTTTTATTCCTTTTTAACTATGTGCGATCACCGCCTGCACCTCCACGAGTGTTTTTTCCTTAGGCCAGTTTTGAAGACGTCGAATTACTACCTCACAGCTCTTGCCAATTGCCTTTCAAGGAGCTTGGGCCAGCTGATTCTCTGACCAGCAGTGTTTGAGATTAGTTGTTACACTGACATCCTTCGGTGCACTATTGCTATTAATTTGCCAGTCGGCCGAGCATGTTTATTTTGGCCTCAAATGTGAGGCTGAAGCGCTGTCTTGTTAAGATGATGTATGGGTGACCTATCAGAGATGTTATATTTTTAATACCCCCCAATCCTCAAAGTATTCCATTTCACCTCTTCGCCTGTGTTCCCTAGAATCTAAATCCTAGATCCCATAACTCCAGTCTTTATTTTTTAAGATCTTGAGCTTTGGGGCTTGCGAACAAATCGCCTAAAGGTTATCACTGAAAAACTTGAATGCTGTTTTGTTCGTAATCTGGTTAGTATCGTGTAACCAAATCTATATTACCTGTTTGTTTCATCATGATCAGGGAATCTGTATTATGCGTTTGGTTTTTAGGCGAATGATGCAAGAACTTTTTACCCAAAATGAAGTTTCTTTAGGAAGAATCTCCCCACATTAAAAAGCTCCCACAGTTTCCTCAGTGTTACCTTTGAAAGTTCATGGATTTTAGAGCTAGGAATAAGTGTGTACTTCCTCATGTATCTTGGTTTATATCCGTCTTATTTCATCTTTGGTGGCGTATGTCGACAAATTCTCTAAAGTAGCTCTCATCCATAAGTCAATTCTTGTTACAAAATCAATAATTTGGGATCATCTATTTCAAATGTGAAGTGATTCTTAAGGTCTGTAAGTCTAAATTGATGGCTAAGATGATATAAGTCAAAAGGCCTCTGTTTTCCATATTAACATCACCAAGTATATAATTTTTTGTTCAGTTCTACTTCTGTCCTTATGACCAAAGGTAACAGCTACTTCCAAGGGCTTTATCCAGGAATGCGAATTTTCTTATTTACAGCAAGTGTAAATTTCGATGCAGAAAATTTGTAAATATATTTTTGTCTTAGTTTGGATTTGCTTCATGTTCGGTCTTCACATCTCACAAATGAAAAAAATTAAAGTAAAGTTCATGAACACTTCTTTGAATTTGACACAAAATGAGAGGAATAAAAACATAAGGAAAGTGATGCCAAGAATATTGACCGATATTAAATTTCTTTGGTGTTAAAACTGTTACTCATTATTAATTATATTGTTTTACATCTATTACCATTATCACTTACTTAATTGTAGTACTAGCACCAAAACGCCTGGATTCTAAACTTAGAAAATAAAACTAGGGGGAGCGTCTGAGTGGCTCAGTTGGTTAAGTATCCGACTTCGGCTCAGGTCATGATCTCACAGTCTGTGAGTTCGAGCCCTGCGTCAGCTCTGTGCTGACGGCTCAGAGCCTGGAGCCTGCTTCGGATTCTGTGCCTCCCTCTCTCTCTCTGACCCTCCCCCACTCATGTTTTGTCTCTCCTGCTCTCAAAAATAAATTAAAAAACATAAAAAATTATAATTGGGAAGAAAAGTGGATAATTGGAGAAATTTAAATTTAAATATGAATCATATATGAAAGAATAGAATTGTATTGGTGTTAAATTTCCTTAGCAGTGTAATTATGTGGAAGCCTGCCCTTTTTCTTAGGAGGTAAGTGCTCGAGGATTTGGGGGTGACATGTGTCCTAAAGTCACCAAAGGAACTGTGTATATATGTGTGCCTGTGTGTATATAGATGAAGAGAGAGCAAGAGAGTGAGAAAGTAAATTTAGCAACATGCTACGACCGATTAATCTACGTGACGGAAATATGGGTGTCCATTGTACTCTTCTTTGCATTTTAATACAGGTTTTGGAACTTGGCAAAACAAAACCTGGGAGGAAGATAACTCTGTACAGTTAATGAAGGCGAATTCCCATTGTGTCATGTTTGCGAAGAACTTAATTAGCCCAGCCCCCCACCCACCTCCGCTCCATCAACCCTCAGTTTGTTCTCTGTGTTTGAGAGTCTCTTAGGGTTCCTTCTCTCTCTCTTTTTATCCTATTTTTCCTTCCTTTCCCCTATGCTCATCTGTTTTGTTTCTTATCTTCCACATATGAGTGAAATCATAGGATATTTATCCTTCTCTGGCTGACTTCTTTCACCTAGCATAATACCCTCTAGTTCCATCCACATTATCGTACATCTAAGCTAATCATTAGGTATGTGACTAGAAACGGTTCAGTAACTTGACGTAGCTATTGCAACACCACTTTGATATAAGATAACAGAATTAGCACCCTTGCCTTAGTATATCCCCTAAATGACCGTTAGAATGTGAATTTTTTTTACCCAAACTTCAAATACTCTCCACTCCCACGAGAAGCTTTTCACGCTCAGAAACACGCTGTTCTTACACTGACCTATGCAAGAAATGTTCCAAAAATATCAGTATGAATATCCCGGCCAAGTCAGGTCTCTGTTGAAGCAGAAGATGGATGTGTGCGCAAGAGACAGTGTGTTGGAACAGATGTAACTAACGATAGTTCACACGAAAGCCCACCTGTGCGTGCAGTCTTCGATACCAACAGGTAGACTTTCCCCGAATCGGCCAGATGGCAGCTCGGAGAGCAGCAGTGCCGGAGATCACATTGGCTTTGACTGTGCCCTGCCACACAGGAAAACACTTAGCTCAAGCTCTCGGAATGAATAACTGAGAGTCAAAGCCAACTGCGGCCTACTGTCATTGTACTCATCTCTAAACCTCGATCACTGTAACTGAATTCTGGAGATGTGCTGTCCCTGCAAAGTCCTGCTCAGGTTCTGAGGCCTGCTTTTCACAACGTGGAAGCTATTTCTGTGCATTTCCTGAACAAGGGCTGTATAAATCATACAACAAATGCTTGATCCGATCTGTCCAAGTTTTTAGATAAAAAAATACACATACATTTTAGAAATGCCCAAAATGGGAACACAAGGAGGTAAGAGAAGGGAGCATTTGACTTCATTCATCCTGACTGCCTGGCCCCTTGAACGCCTGCTGAAGCTCCCGCTCACCTCTGGCTTGGTCAGCTAGAAAAGCATCTGAGATGTTGCAATTGCTTCTGGCTTCTGATGGCAAAGGACTCAAAAGTGAGAAGAGAAATGACAGAAGGATTGGCAATTAGAGGGCCTCTTGCCTCCGTATTCTTACCTTCGCTAACCAATCTGCTCCTTCGGTCCAGAAAAAAACAGCAAATGACCATACAGAGACAAATAAGCCAGCCAGTGCGTTCTCCAGAAATGTCCGCCAACCTTCCGCTGATAAGACCAAGAAACTAAGCTGCTCTTTGTACGGCCATTCTTCTTATAGCTGATCCCATGGAAAGAGTTGTTTTTGCTCGTGTCTGATTTGTGCTCACGAACAGTGGGAAGTCCCAGGAACGGGGGGAGGCAGTAACTGACAAACCCACACCGAGCCACAGAATGGTGTTTCTTCCCCTTTTTTGAAAAATGAAACCTATCTATGAAACTGTCTCTTGTTAAAATAGTTGATTGGTATGCTTTATAGAAGAACTCTATCCACATAAACGTATTCCTATAAGAGTGAATTCTCTGGGATCCCTTCACCGAAAGAGAGCCAGAATCCAATAGGATTGAGCAAATTCTCTGTTTTGTCACTGAGCTATAATTTTTAAGAAGTACTCTCAGATTTGTACTCAGAATTTTAAAAAATGCTGATGAAAACCGTTTTCCTTCACAAAATAACCACAGTAAAAAATGTGATCATGTACCCAGTGGGCAAGGTCGTGGAGAGGCAGGCACTCTCCTGCGTTAGTGGTGAAATTATAGACGTTTTTAGAGGGCAATTTCCCAGTATCTGTTGAAGTTTTTTTCCAAAATTTGAAATATTCATACCCTCTGACCCACCAATTTTATTTGTATAAATTCATTTGCATCACATGTTTACACCTGTGCACAAGAAAAAAGTGAAAAGGTATTTGTTGCAGCATTAAGAAAGTAAATAACTGGAAAACTACTCATAAATAGGACATTATACTAAATAAATGTAGAACTGTATACAGTATTGTGCATTTGTTCGACTCATGTGGCTTTATATCTAATCATAGGAAAAGGCTTCCAAGATATGTTGTTTAGCAGGAACATATACTATGTTCAAATTTACATAAATATAAATATATATTTTTATATTTAATATAAAATATAATATTTATATATATTTATATACACACACACACAGTGAATACTTGTATAGGGATATGGAAGAAACTAGAAAGAAATAATTGCCTTTTAAGAATGAGTCTTTTCGCTCCATACCCTTGTAAAATTTCTACTATGTATATGAATTACTTTTTCATTTTAAAAACTAGTATTTTGGGGGCACCTGGGTGGCTCAGTCAGTTAAACATCCAACTTTGGCTCAGGTCATCATCCCACAGTTCATGAGTTCAAGCCCCACGTTGGGCTCTCCACTATCATCACAGACCCTACTTCAGATCTTCTGTCTCCCTCTCTTTCTGCCCCTTCCCAGCTCTCCTTCCATCTCTCTCTCTCCCTCTCTCTCTCTCTCTCTCTCTCTCAAATGTTTTTTAAAAATAAATAAAAACAAGTATTTTAAGTTCTGTTTAGTTTTATTTGACTTTATGCCCAAACATACTGTAATCTGTGTTTTTTCTGGAGGACAGACAAGTCTATCTGCAGATAGACTTTTTCCTCTTGCCCAAAAGCAGAAAAATGTTGAGAGTTCTGAAAAGAATTGATCTGGTTTACCCTGACTGCTTTAAGTGAACCCACAGAGAATAATGCTACCCAAATAATACCTACTTCTATTGTCTTTTTCTACCTAACTGATCAAAGCTCAGTTCCCAACCCTGAATATGTGAATATGTGAATATGTCCGCTTCATGGGTTCATTTGGTTACCTTTGATCGATGACTTGCCTTAAAAAGTTAGATCTTTAAAAGCATACTGGCATTTTTATGTATGTTAGTCTTTAGGGATTTTCTGCATTATTTCATGGGGCATTACTTAGGTCTAGTTGAAAAGGCAGGTTCCCACATGCAAGCCCTAATATGAATTACTGTTGAATTGGACCATCAAGAACTTAGTTGTAAGCAAGAGGTTGTCATCACTCAAGGGTCGAATATTGTTTTATTTCATTTGATTGTAGGTTCAACCACAACCAGATATACTGAGGATATTCTAGAGTGGGTCATACCTACCTCCAGAGCACTTTCTAATGGGTTCCCAAAGAGCTTGCCTGGCAGTACTGCGCGATAACCATTATGGGGCGATTGCATCATGCTCTGGGTTGGGTTAACTCATACTGATTGTTTCAAATAGAATGTGCAGAATTTGTATCCTACTCACTCTTGATTTTTGTCTCTTAAGTTATTCATTTTATGGAAACCATCCTTTGCAAAAATTATTTTCTGTCATCAAAAAGTTAGCCCTAGGGCGCCTAGGTGGCTCAGCCTGTTAAGTGTCTGACTCTTGGTTTCAGCTCAGGTCATGATCTCATGGTTTCGTAAGTTAGAGCCCCTTGTCGAGCTCTGTGCTGCAGGTGCAGAGCCTGCTTGGGATTCTCCCTCTCTCTGTCTCTCAGTCCCTCCTCCACTCACACCGTCTTTGTCTCCCTTTAAATAAATAAATAAACTTTAAAAATAAGTTTTTTTTTAAAGTTAGCCCTATGTTTGGATGCCTGTCTGGCTCAGTCAGTAGAGCATGTGACTCTTGATCTTAGGGTAGTGAGTTTCCAGCCTCACATTGGGCGTAGAGCCTGCTTTAAAAAAATAATTTAAAAAACACAAAAAGTTGGCACTCTGTCAAGTTGGCTTACCATTTCTCTTTTGACAAGACCTGAGCTTATGAAATTGGCTTTAAACTGCTTTCTCTTTGCTGACTAAATAAAGGAGAATATATCCTGTGTAACTAAAATCTTTTAATAAGATTTTCTATCAATCTATTGGATGGTAGGTAAAGAGTCACTCCCTTGATTTCTGTGCCTCTAAAAGGATATTTTTCCTGGAGCGCCTGGGTGGCTCAGTCGGTTGAGCATCTGACTTTGGCTCAGGTTGTGATCTCATGGTTCATGGGTTCGAGCCCCACATCTGGCTGGCTGCTGTCATGGCGGAGCCCGCTTTGAATCTTCTGTCCCGCTCTCTCTCTGCCCTTCCCCCGCTCACACTTTCTCTCAAAAATAAAAAAAAAGATTTAAAAAATTTTTAAAAACAAACAAATAAATAGAAGGATATTATTCCTGTTATTCAGTTACCTCTCCTGCTGTCAAAACTTCCTCCAAGTTATTTCCATTATGATTTCATTCGTACTTAGCTCACTCCCAGCCCTCACCAAGTTACCTCCACCCGATGCTCACCTCCTGGCGCTCTCACCAGCGCTCTCGAATTCCTCAAATGTTGGTCTTGGTGTCACATCATACTTAACAATTGCTGGGGAGCAGTAAAATCTCTCACCGCCCTTCCCATAACTAGAGAGAGGTGGTCATGCGTGCGTAGCTGTGAGTATCTCTGCGCATACACACACCAATCAGTTCACAGGCTTAGTCCCTGAAACTCCAACACTTTCAGGGCATAGTCTGTCTTCCTGAATTATGTTCTCCAGCCGTGTACAATACAGTTTGCAATCGCAGTATCAAACGACTGAACTGAACCTACTTTCTTGACGTTACCAAGGCCCCTTAATCAAGTCTAATGACCTTTATCTCAGTCTGCAGCCTCTTTGACGTTGCTGTAGAATTTGGCACTGTTCATGAATCTCTTCTCTTTTTTAGTGGTTTGTTCTAAGAAGTTCATGTACACGGCGAAAGTGTAAATGATACCCAAAGAAGACAAACAGTGAAAATGCAAGCTCCCTTTCCATCCGATCATCAGCTCTCAAGACCCATCCCCAGAGGCACTTAGGATTGTCACTTCTTGTGTATCATTCTGAAGATGACGTACATCCTTTTGTATTCCATTGATAGGATACTGCATAGGCTATTTCGTCCCTTTGCTTTCTTTGTATTAATTTTTTGGTGTCAGTACATGTAGACTGACCTCATCCTTCTTAACAGCTACATAGGCTTTCGGTGCAAGCACGTTCCAGTAATAATGTATTTATCCAGTTCTTTAGGAAGGTCTCCCCCCATCACCCGGAGGAACTCGTGTCACTGCACACTGCCTGTCATTCTCCTACCTCCCCACTTCATCCTTTCTAAAAACTTCCATTGGTTTCCTACCAACCTTCCATTTCCTAGAACTGAAATTCTTGCCTCCCCCACCCCCTCCCGCCTGTGTCTTACCTTGGTGGACTCATCGCTTGCCATGCCTGCATTATTTTCTTTGGATGACCTGTGAATCCGTATCCCCGGTCCCTCATGTGTCTCCTGTGATCTCCACATTTTCATTTGTGGATATTTGACTCCTTCACGTAAATGAGGCCGAGTCTTTCATCTTTTGACCCCGGGATTTACATCTATACTTATCTTTATGGCATCACTCATGCTCAGTACTTTGAAATTCTCTCTAATTCCACTTTATCCCTAGTCTCCAAAAAAATTAATCACCAGTGCCTGCCAACTCGACTCAGTCGACTCCAGTAGTTTATAACTCAATTTGATCTGTGCCTCTAGGAAAAGTAAACAAAACAAAAGCCCTAGTATCCATATGACAGGACATAATGGTATGACAGTGTTTAACTCATGGCATCTTTGAAAACAGTCTGTTGTCCCATATTCGTTTTCACAGTTTATCTTAGTCATTTTACAATCACTGTTTCCTGAAGACGCAGTTACAGTTTTATATATAAAGTTGTAATGCATTTCCTCCATAGAAGATTAATCTTAAGTAGTATTCTATAAAAATTAACATGAACATGCCGGAGTTTAGGAGCATGTTACATATTCCATGGAGTAAACCGAATATGACATTTAAAAATTCTTGGTTATACTTCAGTAAGTCTAATTTATACCAAAGGAATCCATAAGCTGTGGGGCAGTAGTGCTTCCCTGGAGGACGGGATGGCAGATTATAATTGCTTTATTAAGTACAACATTCGGAATTCCTATGAAGCTGTAATGGCTTGTTGTGCACTCGAGACTTTGTTATTTAGGGTATAACTGATTGTAATGTATACTGTTTGCTCTCGAATAACTCCCGTTTTCCACTTCAGAGAGATTTTCATTTCAACATCAAATAATATGATTACTGCATTTGTCAAGTTTCTGAAGCATTTGAAGTTCTCTCGGTTGCAAAATGATTCAAAATTGAAATAAGATATGAATTAAAATGGCAAATTGTGTTCCATCCCGTGTGTGTCATTTTAAAATCACCTGTGGTCTAGAGAACGGCTCATCTTTGTTGACTGTTGCCCGGTAGTTGGCATTAATCAGAGGTAGCAAGTCAAGTACCTGAATGCTTAAGGAATTAGCAACCCCCTGAACTATTTTGGTCTCTGCTTTCTGATTGTTAGTCTTTGCCATTGCTTGACCTTCTCTGCCTTAACGATCTAGCAAAAAGTTCTTGGGGCACCTGGGTGGCTCAGTCGGTTGGGCGGCCGACTTCGGCTCAGGTCTCGCGATCTGTGAGTTCGAGCCCCACGTCGGGCTCTGTGCTGCCGGCTCAGAGCCTGGAGCCTGCTTCAGATTCTGTGTCTCCTTCTCTCTCTCTGCCCTTCCTCGACTCATGCTCTATCTCTATGTCTCTCAAAAATAAATAAACTTTTAAAAAAAATTTAGGAAAAAAAAAAGGTTCCTAACACCCAAACTGAAATCCCTATCATTTACTCTAAAACAAATTACCCCAGAAACATTTGACAGAGTTTTGCTACAAGCTCTTGCTTCTTTTTGCCCATTTGTGCACACTTGTGCCCCTCTTCCCTAGTTTTCACATTTTTCTCTATTAACCTCTTACCTCTCCCCCCAATCGAAGGTTCAGGTCTTGGGGCACAGAGATACTTCCTCCTCAAGTCAAGATAATGCTTCACTTCCTCTACCATAAATTGGTCTTGAAGAGAAAAGCTTGTTCTGTTCCTTAGTTGAGCAACTGAGAATTTCCATTTTACTGATGTTGTTTGTTTGTTGCGGCTCACACAAATGAGTATTTGCGTGAACTCTGCTTTCGCCTCTTAATAATTTATTTCTGTTAGGACCAAGAGGCCAAAGACACAACCACACCTGTGGAGAATTTCAATTTTTATGCATCAGTTTTAATCCTCAACCCACGTGCATCTCATTATTCTTTCTTTTGTCTACCTTTCAGACTGTTTTTAGTGTGTATTTATTTTTGTGTGTGTGAGAGAGAGAGACAGAGTGTGAGTGGGGAAATGGCAGAGAGAGAGGGAGACACAGAATCTGAAGCAGGCTTCATGCTCTGAGCTGTCAGCACAGAGCCACACACGGGGCTTGAACTTGTGAACTTCAAGATCATGACCTCAGCCAAAGTCAGATGCTTAACCGACTGAGCCATCCAGGCGCCCCCACCTTTCAGACTTGTATAAAAGAAGGAAAGAAAGGAGAGAGTTGAATCTGTTAGTTTCCCTTTCTACTCATGCCTCCCTAACAGAGTGAGTTAGAGGAAAAGGATATGTTAAACCAATATGTAAAAATTGGGCTTGGAGATAAGCTATGGATTCCGTTCTCTTCAGCATCCTTATCTCTGCATTTTAGGATAATCTGAACTATAATACAAAGAACGAGCCTAGTAAAAGTTCAAATCCGAGTGCTTCTTTCTCTCCCAGCCTAACTGAGGACAGTGGCTCTGGAGGGCAAAGGTCCCAAACAATTTAAATAATTCCCTATACCCTGGCTTCTAGTGAACATTTTGATTTCTGCTCCAAAGCAGTTCGAAGGTCATAGATCCCTTCATGAAAGCCAACTGAACAGCTCTTAGATGTTGGCCCAAAGGTAAAAGGGCCCAGCAAAATTAAACCTATCCAATCTTTCTGAGCTCTGATCATACTAGATTGTGCAATCTGGGCAGATATCTGAAACAAGGGGGACTACACACACCAAAACCACATAGAAACTTCTAGCACCCCAGAAACAGTTCCAGGTTTTTAAAAATGGGCATTCTCTTTGGAATGCGTGTTCTTAGTTTTTTTTTTTTTTTTTTCCCCTCGATTCTATTTTTGTCACACCATTGTACTGACTCATGTTTATAAAGGCAGCCGGGAACACATGAGGCCTATGGAGGAGAAACTAGAACTTCACTCCAAAAACATTTCACAAAGCAACAGGGAAGTGAAAATAGTGCCGCTGAGCCCGTAGGTCTCCAGATTTCCTCCCTTCATGGAGCGCCTTCTGGGGTAGAAATTTTCCATTTCTGTCTCCTGCTAGTGCATCCAACCCTCCTTTGGTTCTTGTCCCTATGGGGTAAAATCCAAGTAATGTATATGTCATATTATGGGTTTAAGAGCCAGCTCTGTCTAAGCAACTTCTATTTACAGATAACCATTTACAACAACAAAGTAATTTCTACTCTTGGTAAGTCTCGCCCTTGCTCTTTAACTCCTAGGGATGAAAAGGAAGATCTCGGAGGCTAACAACAACCCAAAAACCTTTCAAGGTAAGTTTTAAACCTACAAGTCCCTCTGCATTCACGTTAAGCAGAAATTAATTAATTCATCGGTTTTGAAGTTTGGGTAAAACAGAAATCCTTTCTGTCAGGTCTCCTGGATGAGCTGCTGTGATGTGGGTGATGACCAGGCTTTCTTCTGGGAGCCCACTCTCAGAAGTTCTCATCAAATAACGAGATTAGATGAGCATCTAATCCAGTGGATATGAGGGCTTAATTGCCCAGATGTCATGGTAAATCCATTTACAGATCTCCTGGCTTTGTTTTAAGGTCTTTTGAAGAAGTACTTCTCAAATTTTACCATGCGTATGAATCACCTGGGAATCTTCTTAAAATCCGTATTCACTGATCTGGAGTGGGCCGACATTGTCGATCTCCGGTAATCTCGCGGGGTATGACAGTGTTGCTCATCTGCACAGGAGCACACTTAGAGTAGCCAGGTGTTAAGGAAACTGCGTTCTGCATCTTAACAGAAGGCTTTGTTTCTAGCAAAATGTTTTATTTGTAGCATGACTGCTGTGCGTGCAATGCTAAAGAAGGTTTGAATTATGTCTTTTAATCCTCACAATAACTCTGTCAGGTAAGTGTTATTTTTTTTTTTTTAATAAGGAAAGTTTGGCTTTCAGAGAAGTTCATTCCTTTGCCCAAGGTCATCCAGTTGGTAGGTGCCAGGGATTTGAACTCGGGCTTTTTTTACTCCAAAGTCAGAGGACTATTCTCTATGTCGTATAAATAAGGTCTTGTACGAAGCACTTTGGGAAAAAGATAAGGAAGCATTTCTGCCCTTCGGAGTCAACAATATAATGGCAGAAATTGTACACACACATAAAAAGATAACAGTTTTTAAGTGTCGTATACGTATCAAAGAAGTATAGACTATTGAGTTTAATAGTAATAAAGTTGAAAAGGAAAATTTAATCAGCATATTTCTGTAAAATTACTTTGGATTAACTCTCCTCGGTCTCTGTTGTGTTAAACTACAGAAGTACTGGCAGGAGAATTCAAAACCTAGCACTAGCATGCACGCTTAACAGATAAAAAGCATGTTTCAAAGGTTTAGAAAAGAAAGCTCTTGGTCATGGAGAGGTAGAGGAATTGAGAATATCTCAAAGAAGACAGATAGGTGTGCCCGGGTGGCTCCGTCAGTTAAGCGTGCAACTTGGGATCACATCATGAGCTCACACTTTGTGAGTTTGAGCCCTACATTGGGCTCTCTGCTGTCAGCACAGAACCTGCTTCAGATCCTCTGTCCCCCTCTCTCTCTCTCTGTCCCTCCCCTGCTTGTATCTTTCTCAAAAATAAAATAAACATTAAAAAATGAAGAAGACAGATAGGCCTTGGATAAAAACTGAAGATAGGGAACATATGTAGGGAACAGAGTATGAACAGAAGTGTATAAACAGTGGTTTATTGCAGAGACCGAATGGACCTATTCTACTAGAGCAGAGAATTGATCATTTGAAGACTGTATCAGTTATCAACTGCTGCATAACAAACCATACCAAACTTTGAGATTTGAAACAACCACCATTGATTTAGTTCCTACTTTTGTAGGAGCTTCTTCTGGTCTGGGCCAGCCTGATCTCAGCTGGGATTGCTCATGTGTTTGTGGTCAGTCAGAGAATCAGATGGTGGCCCCAGGTGGCCTTGCCAACATGTGTAGTGGTTGCCTAGGGCAGTGAGTACAAATGGGCCTTTTTCATCATCAACAAGCTAAACAAGTGAGAAAAGCACCAAAGCACAGGCCCAAGTGAACCAGTGGTTTTTCAGCTTTTCCTGATGGCACCTTTGCTAACGTCTCATTGATCAAAGCAAATCACGTGGCCAGCCCATATTCAAAAGATTCTACCTCAGGATGCCTAGATGGCCCAGTCAGTTAATTGTCTGACTTCAGCTCAGGTCATGATCTCATGGTTTGTGGGTTCAAGCCCCACATCAGGCTCTGTGCTGACAGCTCAGAGCCTGGAGCCTGCTTTGGATTCTGTGTCTCCCTCTCTCTCTGCCCCTCCCTCGCTCACACTCTGTCTCTCTCTTTCTCTCAAAAAATAAACATTAAAAAAATTTTGTTTTAATTCTATCTCTTGATAGAAGAGAATTGTCAGCATTCCAACCACTGCCACTTGTAGATAATAGTGAACAGGAAGTTGGACCAGTTCAGAGAGTTGGGTTTGAGGATGAGGGAGGAGTCTCCATGGTCCCTGGAAGGGCTCCTGTTCTATGATTACGTAATTCAAAATGTAAACGTGTCATTTAAAAAAAGTCTATAGGGGCGCCTGGATGGCTCAGTTGGTTAAGTGTCCGACTTCAGCTCAGGTCATGATCTCACAGTTTGTGGGTTCGAGCCCCGCATCGGGCTCTGTGTGGACAGCTCAGAGCCTGGAGCCTGCTTCGGATTCTGTCTCCCTCTCTCTCTGCTTCTCCCCCACTCATGCTTTGTCTCTCAAAAATTAAATAAACATTTAAAAAATTTTTTTAAAAAGTCTATAAATTAGCTACTCATGATTAAAAATATGTAATAGTAGAGAGCTTTAAAGGGAAAAGTCTCCTCTCCTAGTCCCCTCATGTCCACTCCCCAGAGGAAAATCTTGTTTTCAGCTTTATGGTTATCTTTTCTGACAATCCTGTTTTCTTATAGGTTGCTTCGTTAAACACCAGTTATATTATAGAAATTCTCTGTATAGACTTATTCATATTTTTGTACCTTTTTAGCATTGAGCTCTAGACAAGTGATCATGACTGTCATTGAACATTTATGATGCGAGCTGGACATTAGGTCATTTAGCACATGAAAACTACTAAGGCTCAATTTCTACCTCCACTCACTCGTACTTGAGTGATTTCTAGTCTCTGAGACCAGCAAAAAGAAAGACTGTGGCCGTGCAGACAGGAAATTACGATTTAACTCTGGCAGTGCCTTCTTCCTGTTTCACCCAAAGATAAAAAGTAGGAATTTGAGGGCGTATTCTCTTGCGGCAAGTTTCACTTCTCCACAGTGATTCCCATAAACCACTCTCCAGTCTGTTCTTCAAGGTAATCCATCCATTCGTACCCCTCCTAGGATCTGTTGGCCTCCTTACAACACATGAGGAAATGAAATTATTGTATTGACAAAGCTTTTATCCTAGGTGCAAGACAATCAAATCAAGAAAAACTGGTTCTTGCCAGTCCCCTGACCCAGGCCCCTCCACACACGTGGGCTGGAAAGTCAGCTCTGCGTGCAGAATCCTCTCACCCAGCCCAACCCAAACTTAGAAAGTACTTCCCACAAAAACTGTGTGAAACTTGAGTGACCTGGGAGAAAAGCCCCTCCATACAAATAATCAGCTACTCTGTATTCCTTGAAATCCTAAGTCATTTCTGCATGCCACACCTCACATTAGAAGATCATTTCCCACGGGAAGTTTTAAGGTGTGCACTCCAAACTTCGTGGGTTGAACTTAGTCAAGTAAGGCCTTTGTTCACAACTGATGCCTTAGCTAGCCTGCCATCACAAACGAGGGTGTTGTATGGAAGTGATGAATCACAGGGTTCTACTCCTGAAACCAATACTACACTGTATGTTAACTCACTTGAATTTAAATAAATTAATAAATAGGGGCGCCTGGGTGGCTCTGCCATTCAAACGTCCGACTGTTGATCTGAGCCTTGATGGACTCTGTGCCAACAATGAGGAGCCTGCTTGGGATTCTCTCTCTCCTTCTCTCTCCGTCCCCCTCCCCAAAAAGACAAATAAACTTTAAATAAGGAAATATATATGTACACACATACATACGTACGTATGTACATAAAGCATTTTTAAAAAAGAATGAGGAGGTTAGGAAGAGAATGCTGAGGTGTTTCCCAAAGTTGTCTCATTTTAAGCGTCACCTGAGATGCTTAAAAAACAGGCAGATTTCCCAGCCACTTTCCCCAGAGATAGGATTCATTAAATCTACATTTAACAACAGTCTCAGGTGATTTTTATGATTGGACAAGTTTGGAAAACACTACACTGGGGCAATAGTTTTCAACCCTGGATGTACATTGGTGTCACTTGGAGGGTTTCAAAATAAACCTATTTCTTAATGCCCAGGCTCCAAACCCAGAGATTCTGATTTAATTTATCTAGGGGACCAGGGCAGCACCAGTGTTTCTGAAAAGTTCCTCAGGTGATTCTGAATGTGTTTAAATGTCCGGAAATAATGGTCCAAAGCAGTAGCTGTCAAATGTTTTGGGGTCAGGATCCCTTTATAGATCTAGACATGAGTGAGGATGTCAAAGAGATTTTTGTCTAGGTGGGTTATTTTGATGTTTCTCATAATAGAAATTAAAACCAAGAGAAATTCTTTTTTTAAGTCTATTTATTTATTCTGAGAGAGAGAGAGAGAGTCAGGGAGTAGCGGGGGAGAGAGAGGAAGAGAGAGAATACCAAGCAGGCTGAGTGCTGTCAGTGCAGAGCCCGATGCAGGGCTTGAACCCATGAACCGTGAGATCATGACCTGAGCTGATGTCAAGAGTCAGACCTTTAATCGACTGAGCCACCCAGGCACCCCATTAAGAAAAATTCTTCATGTGTATTTATTTAAGAATCACAATAATAACAAAAGAATAATAATAATAGACTAATATATGAATAACATGATTTTAAAGAAAAAAAGAGTTTCTCTAAAAGCACTGAGAGAATTTTCTCCCATTTTTATAAATTTCACTAACGTTGACTTATAGAGGACAGCTAGATGCTGTATGGAATCAATTGGACTATGTTGTTTTGGTTACAGACTTCAACTTGGAGGCACCTAGCTGGCTTAGTTGGTGGAGCATGCAACTCTTGATCTCAGAGTTGTAAGTTCAAACACCACATTGGGTGCAGAATTTACTTAAAAATAAAATCTTTAAAAAAATTAAATTAAAAAACTTGAAGTATATGAAGAAAATTCAACCTCTCAGAAAATAGGCAGTTGAAAGAGGGAAGGGTATTTTAATAGGCTTTTCAGATAATTGTGGATGTCCTTCTTTGACATAACACCAAAATTCATTAAGTGATAACTTCTTCAAGGTCTTTTGAATGCTAAGTCTGAAACCACATCAATGAATTTTTCATGCTCTGTTCCATTAAAATCCATTGGTCTATCTTACACTTTGAATGTATCTTTGACTCACATGTGATTTTGTAATGTCACACATTGGTCATTTGAAAAATGACTAGTTCACTGAGTTATTTGGTTCTTGCAAATGCTGCCACACTTCACATTGTACAACATCAAAAAAATCACATAAATATCACAATCAAGCTCATTAGAAAATCTTTGAGTATTGGGAAGATGTCACGATCATAACGGTGGACCACGTTTTCTAAAATTTTCATTTTCATTTGAAAATGGTATCATTGGCAACATATGCTATCAGTTTTCCTTGAAGTGACAGACTCTGGTCATTGTCAAGAAAATTTCTGCCCAGATTCCAAGTGTGACTAGCCATAGTTTGTCCATCGTTCTTTCAAGCAAAAATGGCGCTTCATGAGAAAAGCTGCTAGGTCAGCTGGTAACTCACTCACATCCTTTCCTGAAAGCAACGATTCCACCTCAGGATGCAGCCACAGTGCTCTATCTGTATTTCACGTTTCATGGAGGATAATTTTTTAAAATGTACTCAGGGTTCAGGATGTAATAAATTTAATATTTCGTGCCACTTCATCAAGGACATTCTTTTATTAGACGCCATTTTTTTTACTATGACTGTGTGGGGGTGAAGACTAAAATGATGACTAATAGCATGGGGTACCCCTGCCCCGATGTGTGCCAATGAGCCAGAATTTTTTTTTTTTTTTTGCTTTTGCACATTCAGTGCCAATGTCAATACAGTGAAAATGGCAGATAGCATCTTAGTACTATTATAAAAATGGTTCTGACCTCCTGGACTCTTGGGGACCATACTTTGAGAACCGCTGACCTAAAAGAGCAGAGAGCAGTGTTAGTGGGAGCGTTGGGTAGAGCGAGTTTAGCATGCATTTACGTATATATTGCCGAGCCTAGAGTATCTACAACACATGGTTATTTATTATTTAAGCCTCACGGCAGCATTCACAAAGTAGTTACCATTATTCCCATTTTGCCCATAAGGACCTTAAAGCTCAACACGGTTAAATAATTTTCTAGATGAGGCGAGGATCAGGATTTAAAGGTGAACATCTAGATCTTTTGATTTTGAGCTCTTTCTCTTGCCACTACCCCAAGTCACGTTCCATATATTTAACTGTTTGGGGTTCGAATGACAGGTCCAAGACTTAATGAATACTTACTATGCTCTAAAAACTATTCTCAGAACTTTATATTTCATCCTCCCAACAGGGCCCAGCTCAGCCCTACTTTAAACATGAGGAAACAGAGGCACAGAGAGGTTTCCAGGGACACAGAGCTAATAACTCCAGAGCTGGGATTTTAACCCCAGAAGATTGAATTCACAACCATTTTGCTAAAACATCGCCTAACTTAAAACACTGAGAAACCTGAAATTATATATGTGAAACAACTTGAATACATGAAACAAGTACTCTTGCCTCTTTCCATATAAAATATCATGTGATCAAAAGGTCTTGGTTTATAAGTTTCATTTCCTTCAGTCAAAGCAAAAGCATCTATGGAAAAACCTGAAACTTGTGGAAATTTAGGCAAGAAGTTAATTCACATAAATCACTAAGAATAGAGTCCTAAAAAGGAGCCTAGTTCAGTTTACATTTCAGATTTTCAAGATCAGGATGTGGTGACCAAGTCTGCAGATGGGAAAATGATGTGGTCTCTGTCATACTGAGCATATGACAGACACCCGTTGAGGAGCACACCTGTTTCTGGAGAAGACCAGGGCACTGGAACATTCACGGGTATAACAATAAAACCATTTCCTTTACCATTTACCACCTCAAGAATTAGCCATCTTGGGGTACATTTCCTCTTGCTAAAAATAATAGCGGCATTCCACTAAATTGTTACTCGTTCCGCTAACACAGGTTCATATGTTAACTCCCAAGACAGCTCTTTTTCCCAAGTGCTACTCCAGTTCTCCAGCCAATGAGAGACTCTTCATCTAGTAAGAAAAGTTAGTCCTTTTTATCTATGAAAAAGCATGAAAATGCCAACCAGCTGTCCCCCAGTTGGTCTTTGCCCATGTGTGCTCAAGAAAATGCCTCTCTCTGGATCAGGTCTGCTGCCAACCTTCTTGCCTTCCCAGGTCAAAGCAGAGTGGAGCGTCTCTGCAAGAAAGGAAGGGCTTTTAGGGGCAGGAAACCCAATTTGAGTGGGCAGCATCTACCAGCAAGAAAAAAGGGGAGAGAGAATCCCTCCTTCCACCAGCCCTGTTCTCTGTGAGGTTTTGGTCTCTGCTTATCACCAGAAGAAACTCCCTAGTGACACGGATGTGAAGGAAAGAGAAAAGCAACCTGTCCTCTCCACAGGAGCTTTTCTTCTCCTCAGCTCATCACCTCCCTCCTCCCCCCTGCAACCCCTCAGCTCCAAACCCAACAGGGGCTTCTCCTTCGTAAAACTTTCTCACTTGCCATTAGAGTGTTCATTCCCCAACTCTAGAACTCCAGTCCCTGTCCAGATGCCCTCCACCTGGACCTTGGATCTGGAAAGATCTACTGTTCCATTTAATTTTTTTTTTTAGCATTTATTTATTTTGAGGGGGAGAGAGAGAGAGAGACAGAGCATGAGCAGAGGAAGGGCAGAGAGAGAGGGAGACGCAGAATCCGAAGCAGCCTCCAGGCTCTGAGCTATCAGCACAGAGCCTGACGCCGGGGTCCGAACCCATGAGCGAGATCACGACCTGAGCTGAAGTCGGACGCTCAACCGACTGAGCCACCCAGGCGCCACTACTGTTTCGTTTAGAGCTGCTTCAAGGGTCAGAAACCTCTGAAGCTATTTACCCTAGAAGTACTGCTACACCTAGTGGTTCAGATCTGTAGTTCTCCTCACAGAGACTCCACCTCCGTTCTGCTGAAGTCAGCTGTTCTTTGCTAGCCTGGGAACCTCACCTCATTTCTAGCTACTAATTTATTATTTCTCCTTAATGCAACTCAGTATATTTTTTGAACACAGAGCTTGTCCTAAGAACTGTTTTATGCATTGTATACAAAGTCTGAACTTTCATAAAGGAGACCAACCCTTTGACCCAACTGGAGGTCTGTCCCTGGGGATAAGCAAAAGTTCCTACCCCAATCCAAGAATTTTAACACAAAGTATAGCCTGGGCCTCTTGGAGGGTTGGCAGAAGACCTGTTGTCTTAGAACCTGTTCTCTCAGAAAAATTAATGGAGCAGCCATTAATTCTCCAGGATTTCTCACCTTTAGGCAAAACAAAAAAGAATCTAGGAAGTGTAGTGAGTGAGGGTCCTGGATCCCTGGGAGAACAGGAAACGAGTCTCAGGGGAGGAGAGGTTGATTTCCTCCTGGCACCTGTCCCAGCCATGGTAAAGAAGTCACCTCAAGGAGGGCCTCACCAAACTGGCCTAGACTGGCCTGGAGAGTCCCCTACCACTGTGGCAGCCCTGCTTGGGAAAGGAGGATTGCAAGAGGCAGGAGAACCAACGTAAGACAGAAAGTGGAATAGACTGGCCATGAGGACGTGCTAGGAGGCGTAAACTGGGGGCCGCCACTAGGTAGGAATTTGCTTTTCTGTATGCAAAGTAGAAGAAAACCACAGATTCCTTGGGATTTCAGCAGTTCTTGCTCATTCTTTTCCCCAAATTTTTCTTTCCCTTCCCATCTCTAGTCACTGACCGCGGCCACTCCAAATCTTCCCAGCTAGAAAGAAGCAACTCATTCCCCACCCTTCCCTGGCCTCTGGCCTGTTCCCATCACCTCCTCCATAGTTCCCATTCTTTGCCTTGTCCCTATTCTCTGTGCCTCTTGGTATTAGCAGTTCTCAGTATCGGTCTGCAGGCATTAGCTTCTCTTAATTGTCTTAGTCTTACTAAAAAAGGGGTATCTTCAGCTGTGTTAGTTCTTGCCACCTAGCCAAAACATTGAAAATTTCAGTGAGCTGCAATGTCATAGATCTCCAAGATCCGTTGTAAGTTCTACAAACAAGATGTTGTGTAAGGTTTGGGGTGTGCTACCATTTGTAGGAGAGAGATATATATATAGAGAGAGAAATAATTATATTATTATATATATTATATATATTATCTCTGAGAAGGCATAAAAGAGCTATACACCCTTTGGTGACTTTTGAAACTTGGATTATGCATATATACTACTTTTTCTACAAAAGGGAGTAAATCTTCTAAAAAGTTATAGGGTGTGAGGAAAGTTATTCTCCACTCAGTTATGTTATAAGCAAAATTACTCAGAAAAAATTTTATCTGCATAAGGGTAGCCATCAAAAATTAACAGTGATTATCTTTAAAAGATGCTACTTGGGAAAAAAATCTTCTTCCTCTCCCCTTGTGCTTATTCCAGGCTTCTGTGTTCTATTTATGGAAAGTAAGAAAGTGGAAAATAAAATGAGCGTGAATGGGCAGCGAATAAATGGGAAATCTTTGCTTAATTTTGCTGTAAAACTACAACTGCTCTAAAAAACAAAGTCTTAAGAAATGATTGGAATATTGCCATACATAAAAGACAGAATTATAGAAATTCAAGGAACAAGATAAAAGGCAAGGAAAGAGACTGTTTACAGAAATGTGTCATACAAAGTCCCATACGTATCTAGCTGCCCAGTTTAAAGCTTGAACTATTTTCTGTTATTTATCCCCTTAATGTACCAATCGAGGGCCTCATTTGCTATTATAAATATACGCGCACCAGGAACAGCTTCGTGTCTATCTAGACACCATCAGCCCTCTGGGATCCCAGACCTGTGAGCCCCCTCAGGAGACTCTCATTTCAGAATCCCCTAGGACATCGCTAATACCTGGCAGACAAATACCTTCAGCCAAGTGCCCAGATTGGGACAAGTGCTGGTTTCAAGAGCTGTGCCTCTTCTCTTTGAACGTACCTGATCAAAGCACCGGCTCCAGGAAGTCAAGGATTCCAGCACAGCCCCTTAGTGTTCTGACATAACATGTCACACCCGGAACCAGGGCAATACTTGCCATTTGTACGTGCCCTCGGCCATGACATGGCCATTTAGCTCCCACATGCTGTCTTGTCTTCTAATCGTTCCTTCTTTTTTTTAATTTTTTCACATTTATTTATTTTTGAGAGACAGACAGAGCGTGAGTTAGGGAGGGGCAGAGAGAGAGGGAGACACAGAATCTGAAGCAGGCTCCAGGCTTCGAGCTGTCAGCACAGAGCCCACAAACTTCGAGGTCATGACCTGAGCCGAAGTCGGACAGTTAACTGACTGAGCCACCCAGGTGCCCCTAATCATTCCTTCTTTATCTACTCAGTCATTTAACGATTGCCATCTTAGGTATTTTTCGTTTCTTAACCTTTGTGTCAGAGACTGGGAGATAGCTCCTACCATCAAGCAACTATTTGTGTTTGACTTCCCAGTTAGAGACTGCCAAGGTTGGGTCATAAAGAGTTTCAAGTCAGAATATCATAAATACTTGAGTAGAAAAATTATTTAAAAGGTGCTACTGGAGTAATTCATTTTGGCCAAAGCCCTGAGGAAAATTTGACAGGGGAATAAACATTGGAGCTGAGTCATGAAGAAAAAAGAAGCAATCTCCAAGTAGAAATTAATAAAATGATATTCCAAGGACAAAGAGCACCATGGGTAAAATTAAGGAGATGTGAAAACTGATGCACACTGAAGGAATAGCCAATAATTTACTGTATATAGAGCACAAAGACCTAGAGGTGGTGGGGGACACATCGGGGGTGAATGGAAAGGGAATGGAAGGAGAAGGGCCAGGAAATTAGGGTAGGTACCCTCACTGGGAAGGACCTAGCATGCCTGCAGAGCCATGACTCCAGCCTTCCCTGGAGTTGGGGGTTGGGCTTACCTGATAAACTGGTAAGGTCGGGAGGACTATTTGTACAATGATACCTTCAGGGAATGCAAAGAACAGCCTGATGTTTGTCCCAGATATGTGTTCCTTGCCCCCCCCCATGACTTACCATTGGGGATACAGCCTGTAGACAGAAGCCGAGGCACTGATTTTAAAAAGAAATGCTGGGAGGCACCTGGGTGGCTCAGTCCATTAAGTGTCCGACTTCAGCTCAGGTCATGATCTCACTGCTCATGAGTTCAAGCCCCACATGGGGCTCTGTGCTGAGCAGCTCAGAGCCTGGAGCCTGCTTCATATTCTGTGTCTCCCTCTCTCTCTGCCCCTCTCCCGCTCCCACCTTGTCTCTTCTCTCAACAATAAATAAAAGTTAAAAAAAATTCTTTTAAGTAAATAAATTAAATAAATAAAAGGAAATGTTGTCACAGAAGCACAAGCAGGTCTTGGCCAGTGTCCAAGAGATAAGCATTGAGTGGGAGAGAATGGACATTTCCCCACTTTTGCATGCAACAATCACCTGCTTTGGTACATCAGGTACTCCAGAGAATGAGACGGTCTGTTGACACCCTGAGGGTTTAGGTGTTAAGAACCTAGGACAAGAGTTCACTCGATGTAAACAGCAGTATTATCATGGAGCGAGGGCCTCCCCGTATGCGGTAGGTTACAGGTACCCACGTGCAGTGTCTTTGTGGGAAACAGATATCCACCAATGTGCTGAGAAAGGAAGAACTTGAGAGGACAAGCAATAAGCTTATGTGAGAGCCCAGTCAAAACTCAAGAAATGAATAGCTTGATGTACATTTAAGACTGTGGAGGGGATGCCCGATGCCTCTGCTCTGCAGGAGAGGCAGAGCCAGTACAACTGGAGGTAACGAGACGGTGTGTAGTGGAGCAGAGAGAAGCCACCGCGGCTGAGCAGGAGCCTGACCTCCACTAGTAAGGGAAGACACCCCAGACCGCTCGGCCTCCAGCACATCCTGGCCAGAGAAGAACAGCTGCCCGACTGGCACGCATGGTCCTGAGAAACCATAAATAATAAACGTTTGTTGTCGAAACCACTGGATGTTGAAATGATTGGTTACACAATAAGGACTAACTGATAAAGTCCCAAGATGAGAACTGGGGGGAAAAGCTGCATAAGTATGGCCGACAGTTGGATCCGGGTCCCCAAATGCAGGGATCATAAGTGTGGATGGCAAGACTACTCTGAGAGGGTGTGGAGGATTTGTTTTGTGTCAGCTTAGGTCAGCTGAAACTACATTTCCCGGAACTCTCTTCCCCGCAGGGTTCCAGTTCGACTGGGATCATGAGACCTTCTGCACCTCGTTCACAAGATGGCAGTAGAATAGCAGTCATTGTCTTTTTAATTCAGAACGTTGGAGTCGGGCACGAGGTGCCAGTGCAGCTCACACACAGGTCACCAGTCTGCATATGGCAGCAGCAGGGTTCTTAGCTCTTTCATCCTCTGTCACCTCCTCCTCTAGCTTCTCTGACTCCCAGGCCAACCGTGTGCTTAACTCTTTTGCAAGAGGTACCAGCTTCTCCTTTGGGACACGCCCCTCGTCAGGATTGGGGGCTTCAAGGCTATGAGAGACTAACAAGGATTCCAGTCTCCCTTCCTGGATCGTCGTTTAGCCTCAAAGGTTCCAGCCTGTTCTTGGTTCTCGGATTTCATGTTTCCTTCCCGACTGCCTTCCTGAGCCTCCAGGCTTTGGCATCAACAGCCTTAGAAACGACTGGCTCCCAGGGTTAGGTGAGGTCACGTCCCTATAATAAATATATAATATATACATATCGTGTATAACATAAAGGTTATAGGTATCATATTCAAATTATATGTCATACTCAAATTGTGTATGTGTAAACATTCTAGTAGTTCCGCTTCTCTGACTGACACAGAGAGTCTAAAAACCTTGGCTAGGCAAGATGAATAGAAGGAACGTCTAATGGCCTCCCTCCACAACAGGCTGAAAATGCTCTAGCCCTTGGGTGGAAAAAACTGAGGTAACCATCAGTGAATCAGAAGACAGGAAGTGCAGAAGACAGAAGCAATGGTGGTGCTATACCATCTGGGTCTCACTACTAGGGACCCTTCAGCCTGGGAGCTCTGAGCCTCTTTCCAGTTCCTTAAGAGAACATTGAAGAGAGGTGATTTTCTGGAACACCGGAGAATTTGTTCAGAGGGGAGAAGACTGCAGCTGGATATCCCATGGAACAATCAACATGAAGGCTTTATAAAATTTGCTGAGAGAAGATATTCCACTCCACTGTAATCAAAGAAATGTAAATTGGAACTAGAAAGTGGTTCCATTTTCCCTTCTACAAATGGCCAAAGATACCCATAAAAAATGTAATTACACAAACCCTCTGACTAGGCAGTTTCAGTCTTAGTTATTTATCATGGATATTTTCACATGTGTGTGGAATGACGGGTATAGAGGGTATCCATTGTAGCATCTTTTATAATAGCCAGAGATTGGAAATTACTCGAGTGTCTCCCAATATGGGATTGGATAAATTATGCTTAGTCTATAATTTATCCAATTGTCACTGTCGTAGCTGTATCCAAAAAAGTTGTAGTTTTTTTTATAAACTGCAAGCTATTGAAAATTACCCAAGTATCTTCCAATAAGGAATTGGATAAATTACGGTTCATCTGTATAATGGAACATAATACATTTATTTAAAAGAATGAGGCCATCGTATGTCTCTTGATATAGAACAATTTTCAAGATGTATCGTTAAATGAAAAACAGGACTTGAATTTTTTGTATGCAGTATATGTCCCCTCTCTCCCTCTCTCTGTTTTTTAATTTTAATTCCAATATAGTTAACATATCCTGTTACATTAGTTTCAAGTGTACAATATAGTGATTTAGCAATTCTATACATTACTCAGTGCTCATCATGGTAAGTGTACTCTTAATTCCCCAGCACTGTTTTCACCCATCCCCAGATCCCCTCCCTTCTGGTAACGATCAGTTCTCTATATTAAGAGTCTGTTTCTTGATTTGTCTGTCTCTTTTCCCTTTGCTCATTTGTTTTGTTTCTTAAATTCCACCTATGAATGAAATCATATATTTGTCTTTCTCTGACTGACTTATTTCACTTAGCATTATACTCTCTAGCTCTATCCGTGTTGTTGAAATGGTAAGATTTCATTGTTTTTTGTGGTGGTATCATGTTTCAGTGTATATTGCTACCTCTCCTTGATGCATCCATCTCTGTCCTGATACTTGGGCTGCTTGCATAATTTGGCTGTTGTAAATAATGCTAGTATAAACATGGGTGTGCATGTATCCCTTTGACTTGGTATTTTTGTATTCTTTGGGTAAATACCCAGTAGCACAATTGCTAGATCATAGGGTAGTTCTACTTTTAATTTTTTGGGTAACCTCCATACTGTTTTCTGGAGTGGCTGCACCAGTTTGCATTCCCACCAACATTGCAAGAGTGTTTCCATTTCTCTACATCCTCGCCAATACCTGTTGTTGATTTTCGCCACTCTGACAGGTGTGAAGTGTTATTGCCTTGTAGTTTTGATTTGTATTTCCCTGATGATGAGTGATGTTAAGTATCTTTTCATGTGTCTATTGGCCATCTGGCTGTCTTTTTTGGGAAAAATGTCTACTCATGTCTTCTGTCCATTTTTAAATTGGATTCTTTGTTTTTTAGATGAGTTTTATAAGTTCTCTATATATTTTGGATACTAACCCTGAATTGGATAAGTCATTTGTAAATATCTTCTCCCATTCTTTAGGTCACCTTTTAGTTTTGTTGATTATTTCCATTGCTGTGCAGAAGCATTTTATTTTGATGTAGTCCCAATAGTTTATTTTTCCTTTTGTTTCCCCTGCCTTAAGACACGTGCGTAGAAAAATGTTGCTACAGCCAATGTTAGAGACATTACTGCCTGTGCTCTTTTCTAAGGTTTTTATGGTTTCAATCTCACATTTGGGCCTTCGTTTTGTTGTTGTCGTTGTTCTGTTTTTGAGTTTATTGTTGTGTGTGGTGTAAGAAAATGGTGCAGTCTCATTCTTTTGCATGTATCTGGCCAGTTTTACCAGCACCATTTGTTGCAGCTGTCTTCTTTTGGATATTCTTTCACAGGTTGTCAAAGATTAACTGGCCATATAACTGTGGGTTTATTTCTGGGTTTTCTACTCTGTTCCATTGATCTCTGTGTCTGTTTTTGTGCCAGTACCATATTGTTCTGATTACTACAGTTTTGAAGTATAACTTGAAGTCTGAAATTGTGATACCTCCAGCTTTGCTTTTCTTTTTTAAAACTGCTTTGGCAGTTTGGGGGTCTTTTGTGGTTTCATATGAATTTTAGGATTCCTTTTTCTAGTTCTGTGAAAAATGCTATCGGGGTTTTGATAGGGATTCCATTAAATGTATAGATTGCTTTGGGTAGTATAGATATTTTAACAATATTCGCTCTTCCAGTCCATGAGCATGGATTCTGTGTGTGTGTGTGTGTGTATTTTTTTTTTAATTTTTTGTTGTCAAATTGGTTTCCATACAACACTCAGTGGTCATCCCAACCCGTGCCCTGCTCATTGCCCATCACCCACTTTCACCCCTGCAATACCCGCCTCAACCCTTGGTTTGTTCTTAGTCTTTAAGAGTCTCTTATGTTTGGTCTCCCTCCTTCTCTGTGTCTTTTTTCTTTCCCCTCTTTCCCTCCCCCCTAGTTTTTTATTAAGTCTCACAAAGTCCACATATGTGTGGAAACAGATGGTATCTGTCTTTCTCTGACTGACTTATTTCACTCAGCCTAATACCCTTCAGTTCCATTCATGTTGCCACACATGGCCAGATTTCATTGTTTCTCATTGCTGCGTAGTATTCCATCGTATATATGTACCACATCTTCTTTATCCATTCATCGCTTGATGGACACTTAATCTCCTTCCATGATTTGGCTATTGTCGAAAGTGCTGCTATATCCTGCAACTTTGCCAAATTCATGGATCAGTTTTAGTAGGCTTTTGCTGGATTCTGTCAGGTTTTCCATGTAGAGTATCATGTCTTCTGCAAAAAGTGAACGTTTGACTTCATCCTTGCCTATGCTGATGCCTTTTATTTGGCTTTCTTGTCTGATTGCTGATGCTAGGACCTCCAACACTATGTTAAATAGCAGTGGTGAGAGTGGACATCCCTGTCGTGTTCCTGATCTCAGAGGGCAGGCTCTCAGTTTCTCCCCATTGAGGATAATATTAGCTGTGGGCTTTTCATAAATGGCTTTAATGATGCCTAAGTATGTTCCTTCTATCCCGACTTTCTCGAGAGTTTTTATTAGGAAAGGATGCTGTATTTTGTCAAATGCTTTCTCTGCATCTATTGACAGGATCATATGGTTCTTATCTTTTCTTTTGTTAATGTGATGTATCATGTTGATTGATTTGTGAATATCGAACCAGCCCTGCAGCCCAGGGATGAATCCTACTTGATCATGGTGAATAATTCTTTTCATATGCTGTCGGATTCTATTTGCTAATATCTTGTTAAGAATTTTTGCATCCATATTCATCAAGGATATTGGCCTGTAGTTCTCTTTTTTTGCTGGGTCTCTATCTGGTTTGGGAATCAAAGTGATTGTGGCTTCATAGATTGAGTCTGGGAGTTTTCCTTTCATTTCAGTTTTTTGGAACAGCTTGAGGAGGATAGGTATTAACTCTGTTTTAAATGTCTGGTAAAATTCCGCAGGGAAGCCATCTGGTCCTGGACTTTTATTTTTAGGGAGATTTTTGATAACTGATTCGATTTCTTCACTAGTTATAGGTCTGTTCAAGTTTCCTATTTCTTCTCGTTTGAATTTTGGTAGCGAGTGGCTGTTTAGGAATTTGTCTATTTCATCCAGGTTGTTCAATTTGATAGCATATAGTTTTTCATAATATTCTCTGATATTATATTTCTTATATTTCTTATATTTCTGAGGGATTGGTTGTAATCACTTCATTTTCGTAATATTCTCTGATATTATATTTCTTATATTTCTTATATTTCTTATATTTCTGAGAGATTGGTTGTAATCACTTCATTTTCATTCGGGGTTTTATCTTTTTAGGTTCTCTCTCTTTTCTTTTTGAGAAGCCTGGCTAGAGGTTCATCAATTTTGTTTATTTTTTCAAAGAACCAGCTCTTGATTTCATTGATCTGTTCCACTACCTTTTCTGTTTCCATATGGTTAATTTGTGCCCTGATCTTTGTTATTTCTCTCTTTCTGCTGGGTTTGGGGTGTCTTAGCTGTCTGCTTCTAGTTCCTTTAGGCGTGCTATTAGAATTCGTATTAGTGATTTTTCTTGTTTCTTGAGATAAGCCTGGTTTGCAATATATTTCCCTCTCAGGACTGCCTTTGCTGCATCCCAAAGCGTTTGGATTGTTGTATTTTCATTTTCATTTGTTTATATGTATTTTTTAATTTCTTCTCTGATTGCTTGGTTGACCCATTCATCTTTTAGTAGGTTGTTCTTTAGCCTCCAAGTTTTGGGGGATTTTCCAGACTTTTTCCTGTGGTTGATTTCAAGTTTCAAAGCATTGTGGTCTGAAAGTGTGCACGGTATGATCTCAATTCTTTTGTATTTATTCAGAGCTTCCCGGTGCCCGAGAATGTGGTCTGTCTTGGAATAGGTACCGTGTGCAGTTAAGAAGAATGTAAATTTCTTTGCTTCCGGATGAAGGACCCTGAAGATGTCAGTTATGCCATCTGTTCCAATGTGTCAATCAGGGCCATTGTTTCTGTAGTGATTTTCTATTTTGTGCATCTATCTAATGCTAAGAGTGGAGTGTTAAAATCTCCTACAATTAGGACATTTTTATCGATAAGGTTGCCTATGTTTGTAATTAGTTGTTTTACAAATTTGGGTGCCCCCGAATTCAGCGCATAGATATTTATAATTGTTAGCTCTTCCTGCTGGATTGTCCCTGTGATTATTACATAATGCCCTTCTTCATCTCTTATTACATCCTTTACTTTAAAGTCTAGTTTGTCTGATATAAGTGTGGCTACTCCAACTTTCTTCTGACTTCCAGTAGCGTGGTAGATAGTTCTCCATCCCCTCACTTTCAATCTGAAGGTGTCCTCAGGTATAAAATGAGTCTCTTGAAGACAGAAAATAGATGGGTCTTGTTTTTTAATCCATTCTGTTACCCTGTGTCTTTTGATTGGCATATTGAGTCTATTTACATTCAGTGTTAATATTGAAAAATATGGGTTTAGAGTCACTGTGTATCTGTAGGTTTCATGCTTATAAGGATGTCTCTGGTAGTTTGTATTCTTTGCAACCTTTCCTTCATAGAGTGCCCCTCAGGATCTCTTGTAATGCTGGTTTATTTGTGATGAATTCCTTCAGTTTTTGTTTGTTTGGGAAAACCTTTATCTCTCCTTCCATTCTGAATGACAGGCTGGCCAGATAAAGGATTCTTGGTTGCATATCCTTCCTGTTCATCTCATTGAAGATATCCTGCCATTCCTTTCTGGCTTGCCAAGTTTCTGTAGATAAGTCTGCTACAACCCTTATGTGGCTACCTTTGTATGTTAAAGCCCGTTTTTCCCTAAGTACTTTCAGAATTCCCTCTCTTTTCTTGTATTTTGCTAGTTTCACTCTGATGTGTCATGCAGAAGGTCTATTCAAGTTACGTCTGAGGGGAGTTCTCTATGCCTCTTGGATTTCCATGCCCATTTCTTTCCTCATGTTGGGGAAGTTCTCACCAATGATTTGTTCAAGTACCCCTTCAACTCCTTTCTCTTTCTCTTCTTCCTCTGGAATTTCTATGATATGGATATTGTTCTGTTTGAATGCATTGCTCAGCTCTCGAATTCTCTTTTCCTGTTCCCGAATCTGCTTCTCTCTCTTTTTGTCTGCTTCCTCCTTTTCCATAATTTTATCTTCTAATTCACCTATTCTCTCTTCTGCCTCTTCAATTCGCTCTGTGGCCACCTCTAATTTGTTTTGTACCTCATTTATTTTTTTAACTGCTTTTTTTAACATTTATTTATTTTTGAGATACATAGAGAGAGAGTATGAGCAGGGGAAGGGCAGAGAGAGAGGGAGATACAGAATTCGAAGCAGGCTCCAGGCTCTGAGCCATCAGCACAGAGCACAACGCAGGGCTCGAACCCACAGACCGCGAGATCATGACCTGAGCCAAAGTCGGCAGCTTAACCAACTGAGCCACCCAGACGCCCCTGTTTTGCACCTCATTTAAAGCATTTTTTAATTCCTCCTGACTGTTTTTAAGGTCCTTGATCTCTGCAGTGAGGGACCTCCTGCATTCTTCTATGCTTTTTTAGCCCAACGATTAGTTTGATGTTTACCATTCTATAATCATGTTCTGTTATGTTGCTTATATCTGTTTTCATCAATTCTTGTGCTGTCACTACTTCCCGTAATTTCTTTTGCGGAGAATTCTTCTGTTTCATCATTTTGGCTAAGTGTGTTTTGATTTGTTTCCTGAGGTCACCCTGGAAAGGAAAGCAGACAGACAGACAGACAAACAGAAAACAGAAACAGTCAAACGTACCAACAAATGATACAGACAAGCGGGTCACCACAGAAAAAAGAATGACAAACAACACTCTAAGGGCATGCGACCTGATGTACCAGCTGCACATTAAGGACAGGGTGTGCACTGTGCTGATGGCAGAGCATATACAGAGAGAGTAATGACAGGTGTGGGCGGAAGAAGAAAATGATCTCTGACCAGATAGACTGAAGGGCTTAATCCAGAAAGAGAAAAGTCAGAATAAGGAAGGATGTGAGGAAAAAGAAATGAAGGTGTTACCCAGATGAACTACGTGCCCTGGTTATTCGAGAAAGAGAGAGAGAGAGAGAGATAGGAAAGTACAGAAGGAGGTGTAGAACATGCCTCGAGTGGGTTAAATGTCTGTTTAATCAAGCCAGTACCCCGGATGACCAGCTCAGGGGTGGTTATCGTAAAAAGGAGAAAGGGGAGCATGTATTTAAAAAGGAAGAATTGACCTGGAGTTACTCCATGCAGCAGTCTGATCTCTGCGTCTGTAGCTCCTGCAGAAAGGTGTCTGCCCTATGAGGAGGGGTGTGGTTTGGTGTAGGTGGGTCCCGCCTCCACTGCTGCGGTGGATGGATTCCTGGGGCCAGTTTTGTGGCTTTGCGAGACAACAGTGGCGTCCTCCCCAGTCCCTTCTTCCTGGTCCCAGAGTATCAAATTGCCCCTTTGTTTCTGTCCTCGCTCTGCCCAGGACGCAGGTGGAGTGCGGTTTTTTGGGCGGTCGCACGCCCCACGCTTAACTGAGTTCTCGACTCTCTTCGCCTGCTACACCCGATTTTGCTACAAATTGTGTCCCTGAGTTAGAAGCGATCCGCAGGCAGCTCTGCACCTCTGTGTGATGCAGGCTGACTGGGCCGCCACTGCCCGCCCCAGTGCAAGGGGAATTTGGAACTCCTCTTCAAAAGCCACCACTGGATGGTGGTTTCTCTCTGTCCCATTTTTCTCTCGTTCAGATGTGGCCCGCTCTGCACTTTCCCAGATTTCTCTTCCCTTTGTCTTTCCTCCCCTCAGCTCCATATCCCCACTGTTCTTTTTATCTCCCACAGATTACACTCATACTTCCTTGGGGCGCTGTCTGGATTTCACTTTCTATTCCTTGTAGACTCCAACACCTTTCCTCCCAGACTCTTGGGGTTGAGAGTCCTTTGGTTTCAGTCCTTCTTTGTTTGAAAGACACGAGGAATACCGGGTCCCCCTACTCCTCCACCAGGATGGACCTCCTCCATGTGTATGTTTTAAATTTAAGAATATCTCTGGATGAATTCACATGAAACTGGTAATTTTCATTACCGTTAAAGAAAGGAATTGGGGGGGGGCGCCTGGGTGGCTCAGTCGGTTAAGTGGCCGACTTCGGCTCAGGTCATGATCTCTCTGTTGTGAGTTCGAGCCCTGCGTCGGGCTCTGTGCTGAGAGCTCAGAACCTGGAGCCTGTGTTCTGATTCTGTGTCTCCCTCTCTCTCTGCCCTTCTCCTGATCACGCTCTGTCTCTATGTCTCAAAAATAAATAAACATTAAAAAAAAAATTTTTTAAAAAAAAAAAAAAAGAAAGGAATTGGGTGCCCAGGGAACTATTTCCCCTTTTGTACCATGTGTCTCTGTTATCTATCACCCCCCCAAAAAAAACACTTAATTTTAAAAATTGTTGATGGTTCATTTCAAATACTGCTTTTTAGGAGGTAGCCCCTGAACTTTTTTCTAATTACAAGAATGGCCTGAACAGCAAGAGTAGCAATTATACCTAAGATTAAGAAGGTGAAACCCAGATTTCCCCTACAAAAGAGATTCTTCATAAAATATATTACAGTAGTGTTATATGGAAGTGATGAATCACTAAATTCTACTCCTAAAACCAGTACTACACTATATGTTAATTAGCTTAAATTTAAATAAAATCTTGGAAGAAAAGAAAAGAGATTACAGTAATCCAGAACATGTACAGGCAAGAAAAAACACATAGACCCAAGAAGATGACAGAGAGTGATATATTCCAGAGAATAAGAGATTGAGTGGGATGAAGGTATGTCAGTTTTAGGGGGCATGCATAGTGAAGAAGACTCGATAGGAACAAGGAAGACATTTATGTGGTAGAAACCAATAGGGTGGGGTGCCTGGGTGGCTCAGTTGGTGAAGGGGCCAACTTCAGCTCAGGTCATGATCTCACGGTCTGTGGGTTCGAGTCCCGCGTCAGGCTCTGTGCTGATGGCTCAGAGCCTGGAGCCTGCTTCTGATTCTGTGTCTTCCTCTCTCTGCCCTTCCCCTGCTCACACTCTGACTCTATGTCTCTCAAAAAAATAAATAAAAACGTTAAAAAAAATTTAAAAAAAAGAAACCAATAGGGCTAAGAGAAGAGTGCTTGAAGATGATTTGTGTTAGAGAGGGTTGGAGTCTTGATAGACAAAGGTAATCAAAACCGTATGATAAACGGAGTTTGGGAATGCAACAAAGACAGTGATGGAAGTTCCAAATATTGATAATTATGTATATAGAATACATCATATAAGAGAATTTTTGTTTCATTTTTTAAAATAGTTGTTGATAATAAAGGGAAGTCATAGGAATAGTCCTGAAACATAGGCTACCATTTAGGTCAACGACAAGTGATTCTTCTCTAGCTAGGGAACTTCTAATGCTAAGATCCAGCAATATAGGTTGAGGTGAAGAAGGCATGCATCTTGGTATACACTATTTTTTTAATTGTTTTAGAGAGAGAGAGCATGTGTGAGCAGGGAAAAGGGGCAGAGGGAGAGAGAGAGGGAGGGGGGGAGAGAGAGAGAGAGAGAGAGAATCTCAAGCAGCCTCCACACTCAACACAGAGCCTGATGCAGGACTTGATCCATGACCTGAGCTGAAATCAAGAGTCGGATGCTCAAACAGACTAATCCACCCAGATACACTTTGATCCACAATCTTGACAAGACCTCCAAAACCCTTCAAAATCATGATGGTGGACATCTTGGCATGAGCACCTAGCATACCAATTCTCCATTCTATTTGATCCAATAACAGGTCAAAATACCCCAGTTATGAATGGAATTTTGCCAACATACATTTCAAATTTTGATTGCAATACTTGAAAGTGTAGTAATGACTCTTTATAAGCTGCAGATCCTGTTCTTTTTATCCATTTAATAAGTTGTTTTAGCTGACACTTGATAAATAACTTGTTTTCAATGTCAAAAATAGTAGTCTCACATTTACTAAGTACTTAACCATTATTAGAGGGTTTTCATAAATGCCTTTGTTTTCCAAACAACTCAACTGTTTTGTTCTCAAAACACTTCTGTGATAAATGTAAGGTCTTATTACCTAATTATTACCTATTACCTAATTTTAGAGATTAAAAGCACCTTGCTTACAAGTCACAGTGTTGGCTCATAGCTGGTTTATCCAGCATTTGGTGGTCTTTAAATTTGTCGTCGCCATGCAAAAACAGACTATATTAAAGTGAAATAAGTTAGAAACTAAATTAGTTGCTATATAAATCAGGGTTCTTCAGAGAAACAGAATATATAGGCATAGACATAGGTATATAGATAGAGCTCTTTTTCTTCCTCTCTCTCTAGAGACCAGGAGAGATTTTAAAGAATTTCTTCGTGAGGTAGCAGGAGCTAGAAAGTCCTAGATCTGCAGGGAAGGCTGACAACCTACAAATTCCAACAAGAAATTAATGTCTTCAGTCCAAAGGCCATCTGGGGGCAAAATTCCTTCCTCATTCTGTTTTCTTAAGCCCTTCAACTAATTGGATGAGGCCCACCTATGTTTTTGGGGGGCCGGTAATCTACTTTACTCAAAATCTAGTTACTTAAATGTCAATCACATCTAAAAAATACCTTCAGCAACATCTACACTGATACTTGGTCAAACAGTTGGATACCATAGCCTGGCCAAACTGACTCATAAGATTAAACATTGCTGTTGGGATTTGGAATGGCTGTACATAACTCATATCCTAAATTAACAATGGCTTAAGCAAGTTAGCTTTCAAGTCAACAGTCAAAAGCAGCAGTCCGGAGCTGGTATAGTGGCTCAACAATCATTAAGGGTCCAGGCCCAGTCCAATTTCTTGCTCCATTATCCTCAACACATAGCTTCTGCCTCATGTCCCATGATGACTGCTTTAGCCTCAACTCTCACATTCTCATTCAGGTTTTCAGGAAAAGGGGAAGAAGGAGAAGAGCATCTACCTCACTTTAAAGACACTTCCTAGAAGTTTCACGTGTCTTACATGCCTGGTCTAGAATTTATATAGCCACCATTAGTTACAGTGGAGGCTGAGAAATACTGTCTTTATTTTTGGTGTCTACTTACCTAGCTAAAATTCATGGAATCTGAACTTCGGAATTCAGGGAAGAAGGAAGAATGGATAGATATTGGGAAGAGGTCTACCACATACCGATTACTACACAGAATAACTGAAGGGATGTTGTTTCTTTCATGGACTACACTGTGGTCTACACCAATTATTCAGGGCTACTCGTATGTGAGTATAAATTAGTGAATGACACATAAAAGTATAGTTAGTGTATATATGGTTGAAAAGATTACACAGATCAAGGGGCACTAATCACCTCACAGTCTATGCCATGGATCTTTCTTAATTCTTAATTCTTAATGAGCATCCAGGTAAGTGATGACTACATGAAACTAGGCATTCTGTATACTTTTGGGTTCAGTGCATAGCTGAAGGTGAGGAGGGGGACCATTCACATTCCACTCTCTTCCATAGATCTTTCTGTGTTTAATCTTAGCCCAAAGGCCAAAACGCAATCCATAGACATTTCTGGAATCTTTATATGCTCAATGTGGAGGTAAAAGATGGCCACATAACAGAAGACTTATTCCATGTTTAGCTGTGAGTACCACACACTCAGAAGTTTCCGTTCACATCACAATTTATGCCAGGTTTATTCCTGGATTCCTAATGTGCTCAAACAGTAATGATAATTGCATTGTACAAGATGTCACTTACGTTGTCATATATACCATATAAATTTCTGGGCTCCTCATGTGGTTACTGTGTGGTTAGTGACAGTCCTACTAAAAAAAATTGTGGATATACTCCACAATTTAAGGGATTCTCTTCATATTACAGTCTATGTCATGAATCTTTCTGGATTCCTCATGTATTCAATGTGGAAGTATGTGTTGGCCACATGAGATTAGATCGTGCCATATTTTGAGTACACGGTAGAACACAAGTGGTAATAATCACATCCTAGTCTATGCCATGGATGTTTCTAATATTTTCATTTGCTCACTGTGGAGGTATATTTGGATACACTGTACAACTAAAGAGGTACTACTCACTATCTGGTAAATCCCATAGTTACTTCTAGACTCCTCATATGTTAATGTGGAGGTAAGTGATGGTCATACAAATTTAGACTTATTTCATTTACAGTTAGATATATTGTGCTACTCAAATAGTACTGAGAGCCTCGTCTAATCTGGGCCATGTGTCTTAGAAAGACTCCTCATGTGGTCAGTGTGGAGGTTAATGATGGCCTTATGAAATTAGATTTATTGCTTATACATCTGAGTGTACTGTACATTTTAAAGGCTGCCAATCACATGATGAGTTCTGGACGCATATGTTTGTGGGAGTGAATGCCACATTCATGTAAACGAATTCCGTGTAAATTTTAGTGCACTAAAAAATTTAAGGATGTCATTCACATCCTAGTTTGAGACAGATCTTTCCAGACTCCTCATATGCTCGATGAGGAAGTAAATGATTTCTGCAATAAAGAAGAATTATGCAAAATGCACATCTAAACCACAGTGAGATGGCATCCCATATCTGTTAGAGTCTTACCAAAAAGATAAGAAATAACAAGTATTGGCGAGGATTTGGAAAAAGGCCTTGTGCCCTGTTGGTGGGAATGTAAACTGGTACAGCCACTGTGGGAAACAGTGTGGAAGTTTTTCAGAAAATTAAAAATAGAACTACCAATAATTACATTTCTGCATATTTATCTGAAAAAGTAAAACAAAAGCATGAATTTGAAAAGATATATGCACACTCATATTCATTACAGCATTATTTACAATAGCCAAGACATGGAAACAACCTAAATGTCATCAGTGGATGAAGAAAGTTTGGTATCAGGAAAAAGACAGTCTCTTCAACAAATGGTATTGGGAAAACTGGACAACAACAAGCAAAATAAATGAAACTGTACCACTTTTTTACACCATACACAAAAATAAATTCAAAATGGATTAAAGACCTAAATGTGAGATCTGGAACCATAAAAATCTTAGAAGAGAACACAGTAATTTCTCAGACACTGGCTATAGCAACTTTTTTTCTAGATGATCCCCTGAAGCAAGGAAAGCAAAAGCAAAAATAAACTGTTGGGACTCAGTCAAAATGAAAACATTCTGGACAATGAAGGAAATAATCAACAGAACTAAAAGGCAACCTACTGAGTGGGAGAATGTATTTTTTAATATGATCTATTTATTTCGAGAGAGAGAGAAAGAAGGAAGAGGGGCCTAGAGAGAGGGAGAGAGAGATTCCCAAGCAGGCTCAGCACTGTCAGCACAGAGCCCAACATGGGGCTTGAACCCACGAACCATGAGATCATGACCTGAGTGGAAATCAAGTATCAGATGCTTAACCACAGACTGAGCCACCCAGGTGCCCCATGAGAACGTATTTTTAAATGACATATCCAGTAAAGATTTAGTATCCAAAATATATACTGAACTTATAAAACTCAACACCCGAAAAACAAATAATCCAAATAAAAATAGGCAGAAGACATCAATAGATGTTTCTCCAAAGGAGACATCGAGATGGCCAACAGACAAATGAAAATATGGTCATCATTGCTGATCATTATGGATATGCAAGTCAAATTATAATGTGGTATCACCTCATGCCTGTCAGAATGGCTAAAATGAACAACACAGGAAGCAACAGGTGTTGGCGAGGATGTGAAGAAGAAATGGGAATCCTCTTGCACTGTTGGTGGGAATGCAAACTGGTGCACCCACTCTGGAAAACAGCATGGAGGTTCCTCAAAAAGTCAAAAATAGGGGCATCTGTGTGGCTCAGCCAGTTAAGCATCCAACTCTTGATTTCATCTCAGGTCATGACTCATAGTTGTGAGATTGAACCTCGCCTCAGCCCCTGCACTAGGCATGAAGCGTGCGAAAGATTCTCTCCCTCTCCCTCTGCCCCTCTCTCTCTTTTTCTCAAACAATAAATTAAAATATTTTTTTAATTTTTAATATTAATAATTTTAATTTAAATATAGAAGTACCTTATGATCCAGCAGTCACACTACTGGGTATTTACCCAATGAGTACAAAAACACCAATTCAAAGAGATATATATACCCCTATGCTTATAGCAGCTTTATTTACAGTAGCCAAGATTTGGAAACAGCACAGGCGTTCAGCGAAGAATATTTCACACACAGTGAAATATTACTCAGCCATAGGAAAGAACAAATCTTGCCATTTGCAACAACACAGAGCTAGAGAGTATTATGCTAAGCAAAGTAAGTCACTCAGAAAGACAAATGTCATATGATTTCACTCATATGTGAAATTTAAGAAACAAAACAAAGGAGCAGAGGGTAAAAAAGAGAGACAAAGCAAGAAACAAAATTAACTGTAGAGAACAAACTCATGGTTACCAGAGAGGAGGTAAACGGGGGGAGGTTAAATAGGTGATAGGGATTAAGGAGTGTTGTTGTTGTGATGAGTACCGGGTAATGTATGGAATTGTTGAATCACTATAATGTACACCTGAAACTAATATTATACTGTGTATTAACTGGAATTAAAATCTTAAAATGTGGTAGCTGTATGTCTGTGTGTCTATGTGTGTGTGTATATATAATGTATATAGGTATTATATACATATTACATGTGTTGTATATATACTTTACATATAATATAGATATACAATGCATATTTCCATGTAACAAATGTAATATACAATATACATACATATAATCCATACATGTCGTATATACATAATACTTTGTGTTTATTTTATATATCTAATATATATGGCTCAATATTATTCAACCATAAAAAATAATGAAATCTTGCCATTTATGACAATGTGGATGGACGCTGAGGGCATTTTGCTAAGTGGAATAAGTCAGGCGAAAGAAGTTAAATACCGTATGATCTCATTTATATGTTGAATCTTAAAAATATGAGCTCATTGGTATGGAAATCCAGTGTTTGCCTAAGGTGGGGAGTGGGGGTGAATGCAGTGGATAAAGGAGGTCAAAAGGTACAAATTTCCAGGGGCGCCTGAGTGGCTCAGTCAGTTAAGCGTCCAACTCTTGATTTCAGCTCAGGTCATTATCTCATGGTTCGTGGGTTTGAGCCTCATGTCCGGCTCTGTGCTGGCAGTGCAAAACCTGCTTGGAATTCTGTCTCCCTTTCTCTCTGCCCCTCCCCCGCCTGCTCTCTATCTCTCTATCAAAATAAAACAAAAAAGGTACAGATTTCCAATTTTAAAACAAGTCATGGGGTTGTAGTGTACAGTGTGGTGACTGTAATTAGTAACAGTATATTGCATTTTTGAACGTAGCTAGAAGAGTAGATCTTGAAAGTTCTCATCATGAGAAAAAAATTGTAACTATGTGTATGGTGATGGATGGTGACTGCATTTATCTATCGTGGTGATCATTTTGCACCATATACAAATATCAAATCATTATATTCTATGCCTGAAACTAATATAATATTATATCAATTTTAGAAAAGGATTGTGCCATTAAAAGTTGTGTGCACTATACACTCAAAGGCTGCCATTCACATCAGCCTATATGATGGATCTTTCCTGATTGTTTATATGCCCAATGTAGGGGAAAATGATAGCCTCGTTAAACTAGATTTTTTCCATGAAAGGTTCTTTGTCCTGCATGTTCAAGCAATGCCATTCATACAACAGAGTGGTGCCATGGATATTTCTGGGCTCCTAACACGGTCAACATGGAGGTAACTCAGGGCATCATAAAAATGCAATATTCCTTGGACTTTGGGTACAGTGTACAACTCACAGGGTGCCATTTATATACTATTATATACAATGTATATTTCTGATCTCCTCCTATGGCTCATACAAAGGTAAGATATTGCCAAATGAAAGATATATTCAATACATATATGCATGCACTGCATAAATGAATAGATTTCGTTGACCATTTGGTCTAGTCCATGGTGTTTTCTAGACTCCTCTATTCTTAAAGTTATAGTCAGTAATGCCTACATGAAAGTAGACTTATTCCACACATGGTTCAGTGCACTGAACAACTGAAGTAGTGCCAGTCACCGTCTTACGTACTCCACGGATATTTGTGGACTCCTCATTTCTTACCATGAAGATATGTAATGGCCACAAGAAACTAGACTTACTCTGTATGCTGTTTATCGCACTCCGTACTCATTCAATGCCATTCACATCACAGTCTGCACCATGGACCTTTCTGTCCATGCTAACGTAGAGGTAAGTTTTGGGCATTTAAAAGTGGACTGAGTATGGTTGCATGCACTGTGTACTCAAGATACTCACATCCTAGACTTCGCCATGGATTTTTTGGATTCCTGACGTGCTCAATGTGGAAGAAGTGATGGTCACATGAATGTAGACTGGTTCTATGTGTACTTTGTGCTCTGCACACTCAAAGGTGACATTTGCACCCTAGTTTATGACACAGAGCTTTCTGGATCTTCATATGCTCAACTGAGGAAGAAAGTGATGGCACATGAAAGTCTATTTATTCCACGTATGCTTGCATATGAATGAGAAGCACTTCGCCAGGCTACGACTTGCAAGTGAAAGGATCAGGAATAACTACATGCCTATAGGCTCAGAGTTGAGAGGCAGTATAGTGTGTTCATGGAATGAACAAAGCCCATGTTGGATGGGGCATCAAGAAGGAGCAAGGCAGAGTATGGTTTAAGACAAGACAATCATTTTCAGAGGGCCAAGGTCACAACTCCAATAGCCTACTTCCATTTGTTATTTTCTCAGGGAAATCAGAATTTTTTTTATCTTTTTAAAAGCTCTACAAGCCCTTGAAAACTTTCCCATTTGCCATATTTTGGGCACACTTCTTTACGTATTTTATTTCACTTATTCATTTCCATAGCCTCGTACATTAGATACTACTCATTTCCCATTTTTAAAATTGAGGAAACTGGGTCACCTGAGTGGCTCAGTCAGATAAGCATTCGACTCTTGATTTCAGCTCAAGATACGATCTCACACTTTGTGGGATCGAACCCCACATTGGGCTCTGTACAGACAACAGGGACCATGCTTGGCATTCTCTCTCTCCTCTCTCTCTCTGCCCCTCCCCCACTCTTTCTCTCTCTCAAAAATCAATAAACTTTAAAAAATAAATAAAAATGAGAAAACTGAGCCTTTTTTTTTTTTTTTTTTTTTTTACTCTCTCCACCCTGTTCCCAGGACTGCTATGGCTGTAATCTGTCTTCGTCTCAGCTCTGGGCTCCCACTAAGCTAGCGCCACCATCCTTTCTCTTCCAGCCACCATCACGATCATCTCCCGGAATCTCATCAGCAAGGATGAGATGTTGTCCATTGTCTACAAGATCTGGGAGATCAGAGAGGGTCTGTGCCTGGAGGTGGAGGGGAGGGTGGTTAGGAGAACAGAGGGTAACACTGATGACTCACTCATTGGTAGAAATGCCTCGGCTAAAGGCCCCGAGGGTGAAGGTACAGAAAGCACAGCAGTCACCCGTGTCGATGTTGTCATGAACCATCACTTGCAGGAAACCAGTTTCACAAAAGAAGCCTGCAAGAAGTCCATCAAAGATTACATGAAAGGAAATCAAAGGCAAACTTGAACAGAAACCATAAAGAGTCAAACCTTTTATGACAGGAGCTGCAAAACAAATCAAGCACAATACTGCTCATTTCAAAACCTACCAGTTCTTTACTGGTGAAAACGTGAATCCAGATGGCATGGTTGCTCTGCTGGATGACCGTGAGGATGGTGCGACTCTCCCCATAGATGATTTTCTTTAAGGGTGGTTTAGAAAAGGGAAAATTTTCATGAATTTGGCTATACCTTGAATATATCACCTACGGTCGTAACTGGCTGCTGCTTTTCATCCACACATCACCCGGACTTGGACAAATGGGACAGATGGCCATCTTGAGCTCGTCATTTATTTTGATCTTATTGGGAGTGAAGCAACTGTTTAAAAAAAAAAAAGAGGGACACCTGGATGGCTCAGTCGGTTGAAAGTGCAACTTCAGTTCAGGTCATGATCTCGCTGTTCATGAGTTCGAACCCCATGTCAGGCTCGCTGCTATCAGAACCTACTTCAGATCCTCTGTTTCCCTCACTCTCTGCCTCTCGCCTGCTCACCCTTTCTCTGTCTCAAAAAAAAATAAACACTAAAAGAAAAAATTTAAAAATAAAAAATTTTTTAAAAAAGAAAAAAGAAACATGTCATGTAGGTTGTGTAAAAGTAAAATGCATTTAAACTAAAAAAACTGAGGAAACTGAGACAGTTATATAGCTGTTAAGTCATAAAGCCAAGATTTAAATTTAGGTCAATCTGAAACCCAGCACTCAAAGTATGCTGTCTTGTTAATACTTTTTAAACTGTATTGTCATTCCACTAATGGTCTTTTGAGCAGAGAAAGTTAGCTGCTTCATAAATACTAAATTTTAGAAAAATGGAAAGTTCATTGAAGGAAAATGTGAACCAGAAGATATCAAACTGTCATGTGTACAAAGTGCTGTATTAATGTGCTCGAGTGGCTGAGATTCCATTCTATTCAAAGGAGATTATATTTAGGATTTAACAAATTATGATTGTAGCCCACACTTGGATCTTTGCCTAATAAAACAGTCAAGTATGACTAAAGCAAAAAGGGTTTATACACCCCTCTCAAAGGGAGCTCAATTCACACTGTGAAAAGTGACTTACTGCAGAGATGAAAAGAATGTGTCTAGAGGAAGCTGCTGTAGTTGTGTCTTCTTCCTGCTGGGCCTGAGCCTTCACACAGATCCCAAGACAGTATATCAAGGCCTTTCTAAAAGCATCATTATGTGACTGAATAAATAAATCATTGAAAAGTGAAATTAAACCAAAATTCCTAGGAAAAGGAAGTGAATATTCTAGAACAATGTCTTTGTAGCTAAATTAGGCCAGTGTAATTAACTTCTAGCTTTTAGACCATTCCAATTTGTCTATCAATGCAGTATTGAGTTGCTTACAAATTAGGGAGACATGATCTTCACCCACAAGCTCCTCTTTATAGACACCTGATGTTTCTGGAACCACTTATTTTGCTGGGAAGGTTTAATTTTGCCTTGCAATTTAATAATATTGGAATAGTCCAGTGTATTCTCAAAGCTGAAGTATTCCTTAACTTAGGGATCAACTAGTAACAAGTATACTTGTCTTTTTTTAAGTTTATGTATTTATTTTGAGAGAGAGAGAGAGAGAGAGAGTGAATGCATGCATGAGCAAAGGAAGGGCAGAGAGAGGCAGAGAGAGAATCTACACTGTTGGCGCAGAGCCTGACATGCGGCTCGAACCAACAAACTGTGAGATCATGATCTGAGCTGAAGTTAAGAGTTGAACCCTTAACCAACTGAGCCACCCAGGCGCACCAACAAGTAAGTATACTTATCTTAAAAAATTGAAGTTTTGTGATGAGGAATTCTGTGAATATTGAATGCGTTTTTAACCTATGTGATACCACTCTTGATTGATTTTCTTGGATGACCTACGTTCAATTTAAAAGATTTCAGCATGAGGTACACCAAGTGATATAAAGTTTTAAATCTCATTTTACTTTCAGTGGTTTCCCCAACCGTGTGTGTGTGTGTGTGTGTGTGTGTGTACACACCAACAATATATTCCCTTAAAATAGAAATATAAGGGCGCCTGGGTGGTTTCAGTCTGTTGAGTGTCCAACTCTTGGTTTTAGCTCATGTCATGATCTCACAGTTTCGTGAGTTCAAGCCCTGTATCTGACTCTGCGCTGGTGGCAAGGAGCCTGCTTGGGATTGTTTCTCTCTCCCTCTCTCTCTGCCCCTCCCCTGCTCTCACTCTCTCTCCTTCTCAAAAAAGAAAAAGAGGGGCGCCTCAGTGGCTCAGTTGATTAAGCGTCCGACTTCAGCTCAGGTCATGATCTCGCAGTTTGTGAGTTCGAGCCCCGCATCAGGCTCTGTGTTGACAGCTCAGAGCCTGGAGCCTGCTTCAAATTCTGTGTCTCCCCCTTTCTCTGCCCCTCCCATGCTCATGCTCTGTCTCTGTCTCTCAATAAAAAATAAATAAATAAAAATATTAAAAAAAAAAAAAGAAAAGAAAAAGAAAGAAATAGGAGCACCTAGGTGACTCGGTTGTTAAACAGCTGACTTACATACTAGGAAAGCCCTATGATTGCCCCAGAAAAATGAATCCAATAATATAATTAAAAAATTATACATCAGGGCACCTGGGTGGCTCAGTTGGTTAAGCATCCGACTTCAGCTCTGGTCATGATCCCGTGGTTCATGGGTTTGAGCCCCGCATGAGTTTCTGTGCTGACAGCTCAGAGGCTGTAGCCTGCTTTGGATTCTGTGTCTCTCTCTTTGTCTGCCCCTCCCCCGCTCACACTCTGTTTCTGTCTCTCTCAAAAATAAAAAAATAATATTTTAAAAACTTATATACCCTGATCAAGTTGGGTTCACCCAGGAATACAAGGCTGGTTTAACATTAAAAAGTAAACAGTAAAAATTCCCAACAAACTAGGAATAGAAGAGAACATCCAGACCTTATAAAAGGCATCTATGAAAAAGCTACAATTAACCTTATATTTAATGGTGAAAGACTGAATGCTTTCTCTGTAACATCAGGAACAAGGTAAGGCTATTCCCACTTACCAATTCTATTCAAAATTGTGCTGGAGGCTCTTGCCAGTGCAAGAAGGCAAGAAAACAACTGGAAGGGAAGAATAAAACTGTTTTTATTTACAAATAACATTTTTTCTGTAAAAAATCCTCTGGAATCACAAAAAAAAGTACTATAATAAGTGAGTTTAACGAGTTGCAGGGTACAAGATCAATATACAAAAAAATAATTGTATTTCCCTATTATAGCAATGAAAAATTGGAAATTGAAATTATAAAAATAACATTTACAGGGGCACAAAAGATATAAAATAACTATGAAAGAATCTGACAAAGCTGTGTGATACTTGTCACTGAAAACTAAAAGAACACTGCTTAAAGAAATTAAAAATGACCTAAATAAAAGGAAAAATATACCATGTTCATGGCTTGGAAGACTCAGTATTGTAAAGATGCCAATTCAAAGCAACCCAATTAAAATCCCAGCATTATTATTTGTAAACCTTAATAAGATGGCTCTAAAATTTGTATTAAAATGCAAAGAACCTAGAATACTCAAAACAACTTTCAAAAACAGGAGAAAAGTTGGAGGACCTACATTACTTGATTTCAGGACTTGTAAAGTTGCAGTTGGTATTGGTCTAAAGATTCATAAATATATCAATTGATCAGAATAAGGAATCCGTAAATAGACCCATACCTACATGGTCAAAGATTTTTGACAACGATGCAACGGCAATACAGCACAGAAAGATTAGTTTATTCAACAAACTGTGGAATAATTGAAATAGTTGGATATCCTTATGCAAAAAAAAAAAAAAGCAAACATCATTCTCTACTTCACATCATATACTAAAAATCAGCTAAAAATGTATTGGAGACACAAATGCAAAACCTAAACTATAAAACTTCTAGAATAACACGAAAGAAAATATCTGCAGGATTGGGTTAGGCAATTTCATAGATATGACACTGAAAATGGGATATATAGAAGAAATGATAAATTGGGCTTCAACTAAATTAAGAACTGCTGCTCTTTAAGAAACACTCTTAAGAGAATATGGGGCACCTGAGTGGCACAGTCAATTAAGCGTCCGACTCTTGACCTCAGATCAGGTCATGATCTCACTGTTCGTAACTTCAAGCCCCGCATCAGGGTCTGTGCTAATGGTGCAGAGCCTGCTTGAGATTCTGTCTCCCTCTCTCTCTCTGCCCCTCCCCCACTTGTGCACACTCTCTCTCAAAATAAATAAATAACCTTAAAGTTTTTTAAATAAAATAATAAATAAATAAAAAACACTGTTAAGGGAATGAAAAAAGCCACAGATTGGGAGAAAATATATGCAAATTACATACCTGATAAATAACTAGCATCCGAATATATAAAGATCTCTCAGCGGCATCTGGGTGGCTCAGGTCATGATCTAGTGGTTCGTGGGTTCGGGCCCCACCTCAGGCTCTCTGCTGTCAATGCAGAGTCTGCTTCGGACCCTCTGTCTCCCTTACTCTACTTCTCCTCCAGCCTTTATCTGTCTTTCAAAGAGAAATAAACATTAAAAAATTTTTTGAAAAAAAAAATAAAAATAAATAAAGATCTCTCAAATCTCAATAATATTAAAACAACCCAATTTAAGAGTGGGCAAAAAATTGAATCAATACTTCATCAAAGAAGATAAAAGGATGTCAAGCATACTAACAGATGTTCAACATTAATTAAAAGGAAATGCAAATTAAAATCATAAGGAGCTACTACTACAGACCTATTGGAATGTCTAAAATTCACATGGCTTACCATACCAAGTTTTGATGTGGAGCAACTGACTCTAACACATTTCTGGTAGAAATGTAAAACAGTGCACTCACTTAAGAAAAGTGTTACTTTTTATCAAATAGTTACACATATACCAGCCATATGATTCATTTATTCCTCTTCTAGTTGTTTGCCCAATGAAAGAGAAATGAAAGCATAAATCCACACAATGAATTGTATACAAATGTTGGTAGCAGTTTTACCTGTAATAATCAAACACTGGAAATATCTCAAATGTCCATCAATGAATGAATTTAAAAATATTGTGATGTATCATGCTGTAGATTATTATTTAACGATAAAAAGGAGGAGGGGTCTGGCTGGCTCAGTCAGTGGTGCATGCGACTCTTGACCTTGGGGTTGTGAGTTCAAGACGCAGATTGGGTGTGGAGATCACTTAAAAATAAAATCTTTTTAAATAACAATAAAAAGGAATGGACTAGTGGTACCTACAGCAGCAAAGATGAATCTCAAAATACTTTTTTCTGTATTAAAGAAATCCAAATGGAAATGAGTACATACTGTCTGATTCCACTTACATAAAACTGTGAAATATGCAAACTAATCAAGAGCAACAAAAAATACACCAGTGGTTGCCTGGGGAAAGGGGATGAAGAGTGCAGGAGAGGACTGCAAAGGGGCGTGAAGAAGCTTTTGGGGGAGAAATGTTCTTTTTCTTGATTGTGGTGACGTGTGTACATCTGTCAAAAGTCATCAAATTATGCAATTTAAATATGCGAAGTTCATCATATGTTAATTACAGCTCGGTAAAACTGTTTAATAATTATTTTTTCTTCTGCAGTAAATTAGCTGGCTGTATCCTAAAAGATAGATGTTTACTGTTACGTTTGGTTCTTTGGCATCAGTACAAAAGATTTAGAGGTATTGAACAGAATGAGAAACATGGTCAGAGGGCAGCTGCCTTGTGGGTTAAAACAATGTAAAAATAACTGCAGCCAACTGAGAGGTTAGTACAGAAAGGGGAAGCAATTTTAGAAATAAATGCTAATTGTTTCTCATTTCATAAATTATTTCTAAATATGTTTGGTGCATAACCTGTTTTATTCCTCGAAATGAGAGGGTTTTTTTTTACTTAAATTTTAAAAGATAAACACACACATTTCAATGAGGAAAGAGATTGCAATCATCGTGACCAGTTATTATTAGATACTGTGGCATGCTTTGTAATGTAAACTGGGGCTGAGTTAAGGCAAATGTTTTCTTTAAGGTAATAAAGCAAGGATGTTACTTTTCAGTGAATAATAGTCAAATATGTATTAGAGGGGAAAATGGATTTCTCTTATATGCATTTAGGTTGTCTCTTATGGACAGTTTTGGAAGAAAATTAATTTTTGTGAAAGCAAGATGTATTCGATTTTAAATACTCTAGAAGATCAGCCAGAGCCCCTCGTTCTTCATGACCCTTTTCTCACCAGACCACCAGAGTCTGAGATTATCTGCCTCTGAGCAGTGGTAATTTAGAAGGAATAGAAAAGCATATCGAAATTAGGAATCCCTGAAACTACAAATGTGCAAAGGTCCAGGATAGACTGATGGGTACTGTGATTGAATTACTTCTACTGGGCAATTTAGCACATACTTAGTAGGAGGCTACAGTAATCCATATTCAAAAATGGATAGGTCATCCACACAAAATCAGTAATGAAACAGACCGGAACAACACTACAGATCAAACGGACTTGAGAGACACATATAGAACATTCATCCCAACAGCACCAGAATGCGCATCTTTCTTAAGCACACATGGAACATTCTCCCGGATGGATCACATACCGGGTCACAAAATAAGTCTTAATAAATTTGAGAAGATTGAAGTATTTACAAGTATTTTTATGACCACAATGGAATACAATTAGAAATCAATAACAAAAGGAAGATGGAAAAACACAAACAGATGTAAATTAAACAACGCACACTTGACAACTATGGAGTCAAAGAAAAAATCAAAAGAGAATTTAGAAAATATCTCAATACATACACAAACACAAACAAAAAGCATATGAAACCTTATGAGATACAACAAAGACTACTAAATGCGAAGTTTGTAACCGATATTGAAAAAGAAGTTCTCAAATAATCTAACTCTAAACCTCAAGGAAATAGAAAAAAGTAACAAACTAAGCCCAAAGTTAGTATATGGAAGGAAAGAACAAAAGGCAGAGCAGAAATAAATGAAAAAGAGGCTAGGAAGACAAAAGGAGAAAAAATCAGTGAAACTAAGAACTGTTTTCTTTTAAAAGATTAACAAAAGCGACAAACCTTTAGCTAGACTAAAAGAGAGAAAAGGCACTAATAAAATCACAAATGAAAGAGGTGTTTCAACTGATAACATGAAAACACTAAGGATCATTAAAAAACTGCTATGAACAATTATATGCCAGCGCATTCGATAATCTAGAAAAATAGGCTAAATTCCTAGAAACAATCTACCAAGCCTGAAAAATAAAGAAATAGAAAATCCGAATTTACCAATTACTAGTAAAGCGATTGAATCAATAATTAAGAACCTCCAAACAAAATCCTACGATCAGATAGATTCACGGTTGAATTCTACAAAATATGTAAAGGGTAATTAATACCAATCTTTCTTAAACCCTTCCAAAAAAAAAAAAAAAAAAACCAGAGGTAACACTTCCAAACTCGTTTTATGAGATTGGCATCATCTTGATAGCAAAGCCTGACAAAGACATCACAAGAAAAGAAAACTACAGACCAATTTCTCTGATGAATACGGATGCAAAAATCCTCAACAAAATAAGGACAGACTTAATTCAGGAGCATATTTTTTTTAGTGTGTATATATTTTTGAGAGAGAATGTGTGTGAGCAGGGGAGGGGCAGAGAGAGAGGGAGACCCGGAATCCGAATCAGGCTCCAGGCTCCGAACTTTCAGCACAGAGCCCAATGCAGGGCTCAAACCCACGAACCACGTAATCATCACCTGAGCCGCAGTCAGACACTTAACCAACCCAGGGGTCCCTAGGAGCTTATTTTAAAATATCATACACCATGACTAAGTGAAATGCAATGATGGTTCAAGATATGCAAATCAATTAAAGTGATAAAGGCCATATATGCAAAGGTCGCAGGTAACGAACATTATCCTCCGTGGTGAAAAACGAAAGCTTTTCCTCTAAAATCTGAAACAAGGCAAAGATGTCAATTTTTACCGCTTCTATTCGACATAGCCTTGGAAGTCCTAGGCAGAACAATTGGGCAAGTAAAAGAAATAAGCAGCATTCAAATAGGAAAGGAAGAAGTAAAATCACTTGTTTGCAGATGACGTGATCTTATATGTAGAAAACCCTAAAGACTCCACAAGAAAACTTGTTAGAACCGATAAATAAATTCGATAAAGTTGTCAGATACAAAATCAGCATACAAAAATCACTTGCATTTCCATACACCAACAAAAAACTATCCAAAAAGAAAATTAAAACAACAGTCTCATTACAATAGCATCAAAGAGAATAACATAATAAGGATAAACTTAACCAAGGAGGTGGAAGACTTGTACACTGAAAACTATGAAACTCTGATCAAAGAAATTAGAGACATATAAATGGAAAGACGGCCTACATTCTTGCATTGGAATAATTCACTTTGTTAAAATGGTTGTACTACCCAAAGGGTTCTGCAGATTTAAGGCAATCCTTCAAAATCCCAGTGGCATTTTTTCCAAAGACATTTTTAATAGAAATAGAAAAAATAATCCTAAGACTCATATGGAACCACAAAAGAGCCCTATTCAGCCAAATCAATTTGGAGCAAGAAGAACAAAGCTAAAAAAGTCACACTTTGTGGTTTCGAAATATATTACAAAGCTACAGTAATCAAAATAGTATGATCATGATATAAAAACAGATGTATATAGACCAGTGGAATAGAACAGAGAGAGCCCAGAAAGAAACCCACACACATACAGTCAACTAATCTTTGACGAGGGTGCCAACAACACACGATGGGGAAAAGATACCCTCTTCGGTAATTAGCGGTGGGAAAACTGTATATCCACCTGCAAAAGAATGAAATTGGACTCTTTTACCATACACAAAAAGTAACTCAAAATCAATTAAAAACTGAAACATAGGACCTGAAATCATAAAATTCCTAGAAGAAAACATAGGGGGAAAACTTCTTGACATTGGTCTTGGCAATGATATATTTAGTATGACACCAAAAGCTCAAGCAACAAAAGCAAAAATAGGCAAATGATACTACATCAAACTAAAAAGCTTCTGCACAACAATGGAAATAATCAACAAAATGAAAAGCAACCTACAGAAATGGGAGAAAATACTTGCAAAGCATATATTTGTAAAGGATTCATATATAAGATATAAAACGAATTCCTGGGGGAGCACCTGGGTGGCTCATTTGGTTAAGGACGAAGCGATGCTCAACATCACCCATCATCAGGCAATTACAAGTCAAAACCACAACGTGATAACACCTCCCATCAATCGGAATGGCTAAAATCAGTAACACAGGGGACAACAGGTGTTGGAGAGGATGTGGAGAAAAGGGAGCCCTCTCACACCGCTGGTGGGAATGCAAATTGGGGCAGCCACTCTGAAATACAGTATGGAAGTTCCTCAAAAAGTTAAAAATAAAACTTCCCTATGTTCCAGCAATCATACTACCAGGTATTTACTCAAAGAATACAAAAGCACTAATTCGAAGAGATACATGGCACCCCGATGTTTTCACAGCATTATCTACAATAGAATTGTGGAAATAGCCCCAGTGTGCATTGACTGATGAATGGATAAGGAAGATATGATATATATAATATATCACACACACACATATATATGTCATAGATAGATGATAGATACACACAATGGAATATTACTCAGCCATAAAAAAGATTGAAATCTTCCCATTTGCCACGAAAAGGATGGATCTGGAGGATATTATGCTAAGTGAAACAAGTCACTCAGAGAAAGACAAATACCATATGATTTCATTCATATGTGGAATTTAAGAAACAAAACAGATGAGCAAAGGGGAAAAAAGAGAAAGAGAGGCTAACCAAGAAATAGACTCTTAACTGTGGAGAACAAACTGATGGCGATGGTGATTAAGGACACTTGTGATGAGCACCGGGTGCTGTACAGCAGTGTTGAATCGCTATATTGTATGCCCGAAACTAATGTCACACTGCATGTTTGCTTGAATTTATTTTTTTGATGTTTATTTATTTATTTATTTTGAGGGAGAGAGCACGGGGGAGAGGCAGAGAGAGAATCCCAAGCAGGCTCTGTGCTGTTGGCCCAGAGCCCAACGAGGGGCTCAGTGTCACGAACCATGAGATCATGACCTGAGCTGAGAGGTCAAGAGTCAGATGCTTAACCCAGTGAGCTAGCTAGGCATCCCTACTAACTGGAATTTAAATAAAAACTGAAAAAAAAAAATAGGTGGGACGCCTGGCTGGCTCAGTTGGTATAGCATGTGACTCTTCATCTCAGGGTCGTGAGTTTGAGCCCTGTGTTGGGTATGGAGCCTATTTAAAGGTAAAATAAAAATAAAGAAAAAGAAAATTAAAAAACATATTTTTTTACATTTTTTTTAATGTTTATTTATTTTTGAGACAGAGAGAGAAAGAGCATGAGTGGGGGAGGGGCAGAGAGAGAGGGAGACACAGAATGTGAGGCAGGCTCCAGGCTCTGAGCTCTCAGCACAGAGCCCGACGCAGGGCTCGAACTCACAACCGCGAGATCATGACCTGAGCCAAAGTTGGATGCTCAACCGACTGAGCCACCCAGGCGCCCCTAAAAAACATATTTTAACATTTAAAAAAAAATAAAGAGAATTCTGTGGAAGATAAGGATAAATACAGAAGCATTACCACCCCTAGACTTAAAATAGAGTATCCAAGGAAGAAGACTAAAGGCTGAAGGCTGAAATCCAAGTCAGCGTCTTGAGTCCCTGGATGACAGAGAGGTCACTGTGGTGTCATGCCCGCAGAAGTTGCTGGAAACCCACCAGTAACTTGCTGGGGAAAATCTATCCTCTAGGATTCCTGGGAAGCTTTTCATAGGAGGTGTCTTTCAAGAGGCACTGTGCTATAAAACCACTCAAGATGAGTCCCAGGAGAAGCTTCTGGACAATAGATGCTGCCAGCTTCTGTGCACTGTGGGACCTGTATACTGAAGAAGCTGCCCTGGTGAAGCCCAGCATCTAAAGAGCCTGCTGAAGGGCGCCTGGGTGGCTCAGTCAGTTAAGTGTCCAACTTCGGCTCAGGTCATGATCTTGCAGTTCGTGAGTTCGAGCCCCACATCAGGCCCTCCCCTGACAGTGCAGAGCCTGCTTGGCATTCTCTGTTTCCATCTCTCTCTGCCCCTCTCTCTCTCTCTCTCAAAATAAATTTAAAAACTTTAAAAAAAATAAAGGAGCCTGCTGAGCAAGGACATCAGACCGTGATCCTTTCCTCCTGCCATACCTCTTCCGGCACCTTTTACTGACAAAGCTTAACACTGTGCAGCTAGCAAAGGAGGACAATTTAAAGGGTCCCGAGCCATTTACCCACCGCACGTGAAAAGGGTAAATTTGGACCTGAGAGTCAAGGAATCAGAAACTGGCACAGAAAGTGAGAAAGACGGAGGACAGGAAGCAGTGGGCAAGGTGACGAAGGCCTGGGAAATGTCCCTATCGCATGCCTCCCACGCACCCACAAGGTTCTGAGGAACAAAGGAGCCGAGGGCTGGTCCTCCTCAGCCCCTCTAGCCATGAGGTGTTGGATCAGCTACTAGCTGTCTGCAGATAAAAGCAGTTTAGTACTTGCTCTGGGTCTCGTGCACCTTCCCTTCAGAAAACTGTGGTGTCTCATGCAAGGAGTATTCCCACCCTCCAGGGTCTTCACCTGTCACTGGCTGTAGTCATAAGGTGGTTTACTAGGGGCGAGCAAGGGTTTACCCCAAAGTGATGGCTTCAGCAGACTAGCAGCATAGCCATCCTCTAGCGCTATACCCTTCCCCAGCAGGCAACCGGTAAGAACAGGAAGGGAAGTGTAAGCAGCATTGAAGTGTTCTTTACCATGTAGGCATCCGTGTGTATGCTATGCATATATGTATATATTTTGTACGCATACATTTTACAGATGAGGCATCTGAAAATTAGTGACTTGTCCTAGTGACAGAGCTATGACTTCAACTCATAACTTCTAACTCCAGTTCCAGAGTTCAGTTTACTAATCCACGTGGAATGCTGGCTCCCCACAGATATCGCTGAGACGACTTGTTGATAAGACTGGGCTGAGATTATTCTTACTGCAGTAAAAGAGAGCAACCTTAACAGAATCTTGCGGCGGGGAGGAAAAGCCAGGATATTTATGAGATATTCAAGTCTGGCTTGAGGAACGCCTTTCAGTGAGGAGTCTTGGTTAGGATTAGGTAAGGATGGTGATGAAATTGTGGATTGGTAACCACAAGGTGAAGATTTTTACGGCAAGGAATTCAAAGAGTCTGGGGGTGGTAACGTATCTTCCAGGAAGTTCCCAGAATGAGCAATAAAGTTATTTGCAACTGTTATCTTCTTGGGCAAGAGTACTTAAGCTGGTGACGACAGTGGAGTATGAAGTAATAAAGTCACATTAATAAGTGTAGACTGGAAGCATTGTCCGTGTGTCTGGTTTAGGTTGTCATCCATAAAGGTTTTTCTTTTCTCCTTCTTGATGGTCAAATTCCAGCCTGATGTACAAGTTATTCTGTTAATGGAATGATCATTAACCAATTTCGGTAGTAAGACTGCTCAGCATAATAACTAACTCCTACGTGGTACTTTCTGTGTGCTCCTGTTTACTAGCTCATCATATCATGGTAACTCTGTGAGGGAGGTGCTATTTTCTTTTTATTTATTTATTTTTTTAATTTACATCCAAGTTAGTTAGCACATAGTGCAATAATGACTTTAGGAGTAGGTTCCACTGATTCATCCCCTATTTATAACACGCAGTGCTCGTCCCAGCACGTGTCTTCCTCAGTGCCCCTTACCCACTTAGCCCATCCCCCCACCCACCACCCCTCCAGCAATCCCCACTTTGATCTCTGTATTTAAGAGTCTCTTATGTTTTGTCCCCCTCCTTGTTTTTATATTTATATTGACTTTTTTTATTTATATTTATATTTTTGCTTCCCTTCCCTTATGTTCACTGTTTTGTATCTTAAATTCCACATATGAGTGAAGTCATATGAGATTTGTCTTTCTCTGACTGGGGAGGTGCTATTTTCACCCACATTTTGTAATGGCGAAGCGATGCACAGAGGTGAAGTAACTTACTTCATGTTACAATGCAGTAGGCAATTGAGCTGGGATATGAACCCGAGCAGACTAACTCCAGAGTCCTTTTTAGCACCTAATTAGTACACGAATTATCCCATGTAAGGGTTTTACAGCTACTATTCCTTCCATTCATATGCAATTCATATAATTCAGACCAGAGAGGTGATTCAGATTAATCCATTGTTCAAGGTCACCCAGTAAATAAGTTATGGTTTTCAAACTAAGTTTTCCGACTTCCTCACCTGAGTCATTATTTTCCCCATCCCCACTTGGTTTTCTACAACTACCTCTTGATTTCCAAAGAACATTTAATAACCTCATTAAATATTGTCCAATGAAGACAGAATACAAAAAAAAAATCTAGTGCTGTATTAAGTTAGGGGTTTCTGCAAGTTAGAGCATGGACTGAATTCTGGTTGTTTCTATAAAATAGGATTAAAAAAAAGACAAAAGTTTCATATCCTCATAGCTCCGCAGTATCATTACTAAACGATTTTCATTAAAAGAAGTGACTAAAAGTAATAATCTTTGACTTAGAACAAATATTTAACTTTTATGATAGAAATGTAAACAGAATATTGATTTGTGATTTCTCAATGTTCTTTCTTGCTGAAGGACAGCTATTTTTGACCTGTAATCAGGATAAACATAGGGCAGCAATAAGGACACACGGACAGGAAAGATAAGCTGCGACATAAACCTTATTCGGAGAAGAGAAAATAAAGCATGGCACCATTAAACTTCTAATGCTAAAGAGTTTTTTCTATTAATTCAGGAAACAAAGCTTTGTAGAAGTCACTAGGGTTGACCTTCTTTTATTCTTTAGCAGAATAAGAGTCTTCTCTCGTTTAGTTGATGTCCCCTTTCTTCTGGACTCCAAGGTCGAGGGACTGGACGAGTTGATATACAGTCACTCTGGGCACCCGGGGAAAAAACAATAGGTGTGCAATTTACAGACAATTGCTAATAAAGATACAACCTTCCTTTGTTGGGCGTTTCACACGCAGATCACGTAACCTGTCAGGGATAAGTCATCAGCAATGACAAGGTTTATTTTTTTATTTCAGTTTTTAGTCTGTTTTATTTTATTTTTTCTCTTAAGTAGGCTCCATGCCCAACTCATGACCCTGAGATTGAGAGCCTCATGCTCTGCCGACGGAGCCAGCCAGGCGCCCCTTAAGTTTTTATTTTCATTCCATTTAGTCAAAGTACAAAAATCTGGATCGCTTCACAAGTTTGCGTGTCATCTCGCCCAGGGGCCGTGCTAATCTGTCTGTAGCGGTCCGGGTTTAGTGTGTGTGCCATGAGCACAGCGGCAATGTGTTTCAATCACATAGGCTAACTACACGGGGATACTCGGCTTTGTACTAAGTGTAGTTGGACGTGTGCTTTGCTGCGTCCCTTCTTTCCTCATGGTGGATAGAGAGGGAGGAAACGGGAGAGAGAGGCAAGGGTGAGAGGAATGTTCTAGTAGGCCTGTTTGGAGAAAGGCAGGTGTGTGTTCCCTAGTCCTCTCCCCAAACCAACACACACGCCCACATTACATACAGAGCCCCATGCAGATGAAAGGTCTTTATGTTGCCTTGAAAATGACATAGTAATTGTGTGTTTCTTGGTTGCCTTTCCCTGGATTTAAATGCCCAAAGCCATGCAAAATTGCCACTCCTTCTCCCGCCCCAGTCCGTCCCCATCCTGTGCTCTCCCGACATCATTCCCTTGTGAATCAACCACCCTAGAGGCTGCCACCTGGTTTCTAATTCTTTTCACCTTTAAACCAAATTAAAAAGAACATTACACTGGAGAAAAAAGCCACACCAATTAATTGGCAAGTGAATATTTGCTAAGAGACTGTGTTGGATCCACCCCTTTACCTGATACCAAGTACATCACTAACCTTGTTCTCTGCCAACCTGGTAGGGACAGCCACCTCAGCCTTGAGGCTTTGCCCATCCCTCTGAAATGCCCGCAAGTCGGCATTTTGTCTCCACTTTAAAGGGTAAAACTTCTGGAACTAGGAGTCCAAAGACATGCACTTAAGTTCTGGCTTTGTTCCCTCAAAACCCGTACCACCTCTCTAAGCAGATCGCTCTTGTTCATGATTAATCTCTTCTATCTTGATTCACATTAGCTCCGCTTCAGATGGCGATATTTTTTTCTGACCTCATTTTCAAATTCTGAGTTGAATACTACTAAGGCCACAAAATTAGAAGGGATGGGGTGCCTGGGTGGCTCAGTCGGTTAAGCGGCCGACTTCAGCTCAGGTCATGATCTCACGGTCTGCGAGTTCGAGCCCTGCGTCAGGCTCTGTGCTGATGTCTCAGAGCCTGGAGCCTGCTTCAGATTCTGTATCTCCCTCTCTCTCTGTCCTTCCCCTGTTCATGCTCTATCTCTATGTCTCTCAAAAATAAATAAACGTTAAAAAATTTTTTTTAAAAAATTAGAAGGGACGATAAGATTTAGGGGGAAAATTATATAATTGTTCACAAAAAAGTGCACTCGAGACCTTAGAAAATACCCAGTGTTCCTAAACAATAGGATTTTGTTTAATCGTAGAGGTAATTTCTCTTATTATCCTCAAAGTAACTTTTACTCCTTAATTTTGCATGGGATTTCCACTTCAAGTCAAATTGTATTGTCCCTTCCTTTCCCTACTTAAATCTTCAGAGTAGATTGTGTGTGTGTGTGTGTGTGTGTGTGTGTGTGTGTGTGCGCGACACATGTATATACATCAAGAAAATGTTGCTAACTCGCACCATTTGTTAGTGAAGAGTGATGATAAATGCTTCAGCAGATGTTCTGGTGAGTGATAGCTTTCTCCAGAAGTATGCCGAGGATGAAGTACTATGGATATTTTCACCCTAGGGATGTTTATGTTGGTGGATGAAGGACTCCACGAAAGAGCAAAAGCCCCGATGCAGATATAGGGATAGCAAATACATCTTAAAATTTAAAATGGGGGAGGAGAGATAAAGGGATTGAGCAACTGGGAGTCCTCTTGGCTTCCAGGTTCAAGGCAGGTACGAAACTAGCCTATCTAGCCTAACAGGTTTTCCTTCCGGCTACACTAGCGAGAGATATTGTCAGCCTGACATTGTAAAGTCACATTCATCCTCATCAGATAAATGACTCTCATACCAGTCCCTCTGCCTCACGTTGGGACCATCCTTGTGTTGTCCCAGAAGTCATCATTGTCCTGACATCCTATGATAGGCAAAATAATGGTCCCCCCCCCAACACATGTCCATGTTCTGATTGCTGGAGTTTTTACATATATATCTTTATGTGGCAAAGGGGAATTGAGGTTGGGGGTTGAATAAAGATTGCTAATCCCTTGATATTATGATAGGGAATTTTTCCTGGATTATTTGGTAGGCCCAGTTTAATCACAAGGGTCATTAAAAATGGAAAAAAGAGGGGCACCTGGGTGGCTCGGTCCAATCAGTGTCTGACTTTTGATTTGGGGATCCATTTTGTACTTCTGACCTCAAAACCGTCAGGTAGTAAATGTGTGTTTCCTGAAGGCACTAAGTTTGTGATGATTTGTTACAGCAGCAGCAGGAAACTAAAGCGGGCCCCATTTGGCTTGTTGATGATATTTTTTCATTTAATGTTTTTACTTTCTTGGATCTTTAATTTAAAAACGAGGTTTTCTGTCCTTCCTCGCCAATCCTGCCCCTCTAAGCTTATAATGTAATATTTATTCTTCCCCAGGTTTTTTAAATGAAAAATTTCACTTTGCAACTTGTCTTTTTCACTTAAAATTCTCTGGACGGTTTTTTAGGTCACTTCAGCTGTAACTCAATATAAAAGTTAAATATTTATTCCTTCGATCAGAGCACTATTAAGAAAATATATGGAAAAGTATAAAGCCGAAACAAGAAACAAAGAAAAAATTATTAGCCCATGACTGTATGACCTACGGTAAAGTCTGCTGATGATTTTAAAATATCAGTAGTAGATTTAAATAGGTAGAAAGTCCATATTGTACAGATGAGTACGAGATAGTAAGTAAAAGCTTTCTTCTTTTCCTTCCTCCATATGACTCTTGATCTCAGGGTTGTGAGTTCGAGCCCCATTTTGGGCATAGAGATTACTTTAAAAATAATAATAATAAAATTTTTTTAATTTTAAAAAGGATCGAAGTGTATCACAATTACAAACAGTAAGTGTCTCCGTCCATTTGGACTGCCTTGGGCTGCCTTAATGAAACACCTCAGACGAGGTGGTTTGTAGAAAACAAAAAAATTATTGCTCGCAATTCTGAAGGCTGAGAAGTCCAAGATCAAAGCACCAGGATTCAAGAGCCCGCTTCCCGGTTCATGTGTCTTCTCACTGAAACCTCACATGGCAGGAGGGACAAGGGAGCTCTCTGGGAACTTTTATAAGGGCCCTAGTCCCATTCACGAGGGCTCTGCTTCATGACCTAATCACTTCCCAGAGGCCCCAGCTCCAAACACCATCACACTGGGGATTAGGTTTCAATATTGAATTTTGGGAAACAGAGACTTTCAGTCTATAGCAGTAAATAAGCCACAGTGTACAGATGTAAAACAATAATAATAATAATAAGGAGAACAATAATGCACAGCCCTGAAGGAGAATCTTATTGATCCCTGACTTTTTAAATAAATTTTCATAGTTTTATGAAATAAAAACTTTTTCATTACATCAAGTCAAATCAAAATATTCAAATGAAGGGAGTAACCCTTGCTTAAAAATTATTTCTTATTTCAGGGTGACTGGGTGGCTCAGTCAGTTAAGTGTCTGACTCTTCATCTTGGTTCAGGTCATGATCTCATGGTTCATGAGTTCAAGCCCCATGTTGGGCTCTGTGCTGACAGCATAGAGCCTGCTTGGGATTCTGTCTCTCCCTCTGTCTGCCCCTTACTCACTTGCTCTCTCTCTCTCAAAATAAATAAATAAACTTAAAAAAACTATTTCCTATTTAGCAACAGGGTCGTTTCCAATCCTATGGCTTATACTATGATTTTTATAAGGCTGATATCAATATCATTCAATTGTATCAATTGTTTACTTGTTTTCTGTATTTACTTCCACATATTTATATGGTCCTAACATTTGTCATTTCTAATGGGAATGTTAATTCATTGCTTAAACATATCACAGTCTGCCTAGCAATTGCTCCACGGTGGTTTTTCAGATAACTTTTCAATTTCGACTGGAATTCTATTAGCCAGGTATAAAAATAGCTTTCTTTCCCACAACTCTGTCAACAAAGAACCTATTTAAATTGATTTATTTTTACTCATTAAACATAGTTAAGATGACACCTCAAAGTTGCTCTAATTCACAAAATTTGAAATTCTTCTGGAAGCTTAACTTTTGAATAACATTTGATTTATTTCTTCTTATATAACCATACGTTCGTAGTCTTTAACCATGTTTCCATTAGAAAGTAGTTGTTGCCTTTATTTACCAATATCTCTCTTGCTTACATATTTTGGGGCTAAAATTTCTGTTCATACACAGCAGTTACAAGTATCTTTCTCATTCAGTTGTTTTCATTTTATTATTCATCGTTGTGGGAAAACATTTCATTTCTTATTATATCCATTTTACCACAGGTATTTTTATTACTTTCATTATCAAAAAATTATGTCCCTTCTACTACCAACTTAAGATCCATTTTCTTCTAACTTTGTTTGTGAATGGCTTTTTAATATTTAACTCTAACTAATTCGAAATATATTTAGGATGTAATGCAAGTTACTTCTGCAAATTTCTTTTTCTGCATTTTCATATTCATTTTTTAAAGCACTTGTTAGTGATTCATTTTTATTTGTGTCACTGGTTGTAGCATATATTGACATCTTAAAATGTTACTAGTGTACTTGTTATAGCTTTTCTACCTTATTATCCTCTTTTCTCTACTTAAAATAGTACCCAAAAATTAGGACAACGATTTCAAGGTTTGGCAGAGTAAATACTACACTGTTACGTTTTCTTCTAAAAGTATTGCTTGGTTGCCATGTTTCTTCGTAAAAAGTTTTCAGATAGTCAAGTTCCATTAAGCACAGTGTTGTTATTTTATATTTTATTTTATTTTATTTTATTTATTTTTAAATTTATTTATTTGCCTTGAGAGAGACAGACAGAGCACAAGTGGGAGAGAGGCAGAGAGAGAGGGAGACGCAGAATCCGAAGCAGGCTCCAGGCTCTGAGCTGTCAGCGCAGAGCCCAATGCGGGGCTCGAACCCATGAACTGTGAGATCATGACCTGAGCCAAAGTCAGATGCTTAACTGACTGAGCCCCCCAGGAGCCCCTGTTGCTGTTTTATTCAGTAATGAATTAAATCTATAAATCAACTCGTGAAATATGTTCTTTATTATATTATCTTCCCAAACAAGAGCATATGTCTTTCTTGTGGTCAGGATTCTCATTTCTGCTGTTAAAGGTGTCCGTTCCTATTTTATAAGTTACAGATGTCCCTCATCAGATGAGTACCTAAACAGTTAATGTTTTTATTATCGTCCACATTTCTGAAGCATGGATCATGCAGACTTTGTTTTCACCACACGGTCACTTAACAGTTTGCTGTTTGTGCAGCACTTTCCTATCCGTTATCTCAGTCGAGCCTCACACCAACCTCTGCGAGGCAGGTCAAGTCCCAGACTTGTGACTCCAGACATGAACACATGGAAGAACTTAGCCCAAGGTCCCTGAGCCAATAACCGCTGAAAATAAGTCTCAAGCTTCAATCTAGAACCCTCTCAACTTCCTTTTTGGATTGCCTAAGAAAATAGTGACATTCCAAGTGTTTTCTTTGTTATTATTACCTTACTGAAATTTCCTTTAGATCAATAAAAATTCACGAAGGCTTACGTGGTGCAGGAAAAAGCACAAAAATCCCAGCACCGTCATATGTCACGGCTGTAACTGTACTGTTTGTGCTGATAAGTTTGTGCTGATAAACAAAGATGAGCTTTGTTTTCTCATCTGTGAAATCAGAACCCCAACTTTCACGTCCACTCTGCAAGGTTTCACAGATAAAAGGGCATCATATATATGAAAATCCCCAAGAAATGTTACCAGGCAAAATCACCAAATTTCTCTTAATCGTAATTTTTAATTCAGGTACTAAGGAGTGATCGCCAAGGTTTCTTCCGACACAAATATATTCCGTCATTCCAGGCTCTTAATTAGGGGAGCAATTTGCATGTAATTTAAGGTACAGTATCCTTACTTGCTAATTGTACTTTCCATCTTTTACTGAGGGTGGCAGTGCTCGCCTCTGTAGATGCCAGAATTTTTGGAGTTCCAACAATCGTGTTAGATTTCACGAAACCCTGATTACGTCTGCTACGTGTCGTCTTTGGCGTGTGTACATTTTTAAGTGGAAATGCAGTGAATATGTTAGAATATATAATATCCTCTTTTTTTAAGGTGCATCATTGGGATGTCACTGGCCCTGAGGTCAGATTTCCTGTCAGGTGACTTCTGCAACCCCGAGCCAATTCTTTACGCTTGAAGGTTACGACATTTTTGTTGGCTGTCATCGCCGTGTCCCTGTCAGTTCTTTAAATAGGTTAGAGGCCATTGTGCACGTAGACGTCCCTTTTTTGTTGCTTATGTAAATAGCAGCATGAAGAGATTAAGGCACCGACCTGCCTGCTAGACACTGAACTTTGCATGCGTTTGTAAGTAGAGTTAGTCTTGGGCAAAAAGTGTGAAGATTTATGTCCAGCTCCCATCTTTTCTCCTGTATCCTCTCTTTGACCTTTTGTCCAGATCTCTCCTACCAGGAGGAGCCAGATCTGAGAGGCAAAATTTAGGGGAAAGAGCACAGTGTTGGCATCAAAAAAAACTCTGTCGTCATCCTTACTCTCTTACTTTGAGTTCGATTGACCCCAAATTGACCTGGTTTCCTCACTTATAAACAGGGGTGAAAGATAGCTTATTGAAGGTCGCCAGAAGATAAAACAAATAGGAAAGTGTTTATGTAATTTATACCTTTAGGTTATTAATAGACCAATATCTAACCATAAATATTTTATGTACTGCTCCTTACAGCCATTTGTGAATCACCCCAGTACCTTTGCACATACTGTGCACATACTGTGCTGTGCTGCAATGACTTCTGCCTTTGACCTTCAGGATGCTGATTCTAGAAGGCTAGTTAGAATAACCCTCTTAGAGACTCCAATAGCACTTAATGCTTACTTCCATTTAGTCTTTACCACACTTCGCAATTCCCGTTTACCTGTCTGCGTTTCCCTCTAGACCAAGTAGAGTCTTTTGGGAACAGAGACTTTGAGGACATGCATTTTTATAGGTCCAGATAAAATATAAGACATCCAATAGTTAACTAATACACAGGGAAGAGGAGGGAAAGAATGGATAAGACAAGTATAGGGGAAATGATACTATAAGACAGACTATGAGATGTACTGTGGGAGGTGAAGTAGGAACAGGGCGTATTTGCTTGAGGAATCCACTTCATGGAAGGAGAGAACCTGGAGACAGGCAAATATGGGAGAGCCAGCATCCTAGATGCTGGGAACGGCACGAAGGCCCAGGACAGGCGAAAGGGCAGGATGTCTTTGGGGAACAGAAAGCACACTCATCAGCAAGGGGTAGAGTGCAGATGCGGAAGTTGTGGGGGACGCGGCTGGAAAGGTAAACAGGAGCTTATTCTGAATTCGGAGATGAGGAAGTTTAGAGAGTTCCCGCTGCTGCTTGGCCCTTGTCCACTTCTTCCCCTAAGTGCTCAGAACAAGCTCCGCCTCCCTTTCTCCTGCCGCTTACAGTCAGGCCGCAGCCTCCTTTCCGCCATTAGCAGCCAGCTTGCTTCAGGAGCGTCTTGTGGGGCCAAGCCCTGCCAATGAGTGACTCTCATTGCCTCTTCCTCCTTCCTTCAGTTTACACTTGCTGGCTCTTCTGACTTTGTCACCCTGACTTATCTTTTTTTAACAATTTATTGTCAAATTGGTTTCTATATGACACCCAGTGCTCATCCCAACAAGTGCCCTCCTCAGTGCCCGTCACCCACTCTCCCCCGTCCCATAGCCCCCTCAACCCTCAGTTTGTTCTTAGTATTTAACAGTCCCTTCTGCTTTGTCTCTCTCCCTCTCTGTGGCTTTTTTTTTCTTTCCCCTCTTCCCCTCCCCCCTGGTTTTCTGCTAAGTCTCTCAAAGTCCACCTATGCATGGAAACATATGGTATCTCTCTTTCTCTGACTGACTTACTTCACTCAGTATAATACCCGCCAGTTCCATCCATGTTGCCACACATGGCCAGATTTCATTCTTCCTCATTGCCAGGTAGTAGTCCATTGTATATACGTACCATAACTTCTTTATCCACTCGTCAGTTGATGGACACTTAGTCTCTTTCCATGATTTGGCTATTGTCGAAAGTGCTGCTGTGAACATCGGGGTACACGTACCCCTATGCATCAGCACTCCTGTGTCTCTTGGGTAGATTCCTAGCAGTGCTATTGCTGGGTCATAGGGTAAGTCTATTTCCATTTTTTTTGAGGAACCTCCACACAGTTCTCCACAGTGGCTGCACCAGTTTGCATTCCCACCAACAGTGCAAGAGGGTGCCTGTTTCTCCACATCCCCGCCAGCATCTATAGTTTCCTGATTTATTCATTTTAGCCACTCTGACCAGTGTGAGGTGGTATCTCAGTGTGGTTTTGATTTGTGTTTCCCTGATGATGAGTGACTTTGAGCATCGTTTCATGTGTCTGTTGGCCATCTGAATGTCCTCTTTGGAGAAGTGTCTATTCATATCTTCTGCCCGTTTCTTCACTGAATTATTCATTTTTCGGGTGTGGAGTTTGGTGACTTCTTTATAGATTTAAACAATCAGAATCTACTCTGCGGACATCAGTCTGCCCTGAATTTTATTTTTTAAAATGGTTATGCAATTTTTACATGATCCATACATGAGAAATAAACAGATAAATTGAAGCATAATGAATTGCCAACTGAGTCATTTAGACAAGTGGGATGGGGTGTGGGTGCAGAAAGCAGTGGGTTTATTAACAACACACGAAATAACAGGTGTTGGCAGGGATGCAGAGAAAGGGGAACCCTCTTGCATTGTTGGTGGGAATGCAAGCTGGTGCAGCCACTCTGGAAAACAGTCTGGAGTTTCCTTAAAAAACTAGAAATAGAACTACCCTACTATCCAGCACTTGCACTATTAGGTATTTACTCAAAGGATGCAAAAATATAGATTCAAGGGGGTACATGCACCCCAGTGTTTATAGCAGCAGCATCAACGATAGGCAAGCTATGAAGACAGCCCAAATGTCCATAACTGATGAATGGATAAAGAATTTTTATGGAATATATATACAGTGGAATATATATACAATGGAACACACACACACACACATATACTCAGCCATCAAAAAGAATAAAATCTTGCCATTTGCAATGACATGGATGAAACTAGAATGTATTATGCTAAGTGAAATAAGCCCATCAGACAAAGACAAATACCATATGATTTCACTTATATGTGGAATTTAAGAAACACAACAGATGAACATATGGGAAAGAGAAGAAAAAATAGAGAGAAGAAAACAAATCACAAGAGACTCTTAAGGATAAAGAACAAACTGAGGGTTGGTGGAGGGAGGTGGGTGGTGGATGGGCTAGATGGGTGATGAGTGCCTAAGGAGGGCGCTCGTTGTGATGATCAGTGGGTATCATATGTAAGTGATGAATCACTGAATTCTACTCCTAAAACCAGTATTGCACTGTATGTTGGCTAACTAAAATTTTTAAAAAATTATATAAATAAAAAGGAAACAGTGGGTTTACAAGACAAAAAAGCAGTGTGAGCTAGCAGAATCAGTCTATGTTTTTTTTCTTGCCATGCCCTGAGGACCTTAAGTAACCTTGCATCTCTAACCTTTGCCACCCATGACCAAAGCAGACCTTCTGGAGCTTAAAGTGGTCTTGTCCAATTAGCCTCAGGCCAGGGCTTGCTGTCATGCTAACGCCTTGCTTCTGACCTCTTCAACACTGGCCAGACATATGATTGTATATCTCCATTGCTTTCTTTGATATGCACAGCAGTGTGCTCATTCTAGGGAGTACAGCTCTTCCCTGAACAACCCGGCTGGCCCTCTCCTCTGTAGGGCCATGTCATAGCCTAGAGATTGCAGCTGTGGCACCATAATGGATCTTCTGCATTAATAGTGTTGACCAAAACAAGCCAATATCCACCATCTCTCTTTAAACTGACATTTTGACTGCTGACAATCTTAGAAACCATTCTAATAGATGAGTTAGTTCCTCTAGCCCTTGGACCCCTCTTTTCCAGCTCTTCGCCTTTAGTTCCCACCACTACCATCTTTGCTGAGCCAAAGATGAGCATATCAAAGACATGAAAAGGGAAAAGCATACTAGGTTTCATTGCTGGCCCCAATTTTCACCGTCTCATCATGGGTGGAGTGGAAATTTCCCTGCCACTTGACTTTGGGCTTGGCCATGTAACTTGTTTTGGTGAATGATATCTGGATAGAAGGGCCACTGTGACGTGACAATTTTGAACCTAGGCCTTAATAGGTCTTGCACATTTCCGTTTGTTCTCTTCCACTTAAAACATCGCCAGAAGATGAACATGCCTAAGAATGAGGCATCTGGACCAAGAAAAAAAAAAAAAAGAACACACATAGAGCCAATCAACCCTATCCAGTACAAAACCTGAAGTGAGAAAAAGGGCCACCCTAAGTGCCCCAGTCTGCAGCAGTGACATCCAGCTGAGCCCAGCCTCAATTGGTAGAACTTCAGCCAAACAGCAGATGCACAAAGTCTTCTTGCCTACTCCGTCGCTTTGTCACCACTACTGATCAGATCTGGGTGACCACCTGATTAAAGAAAGGGAAGCAGTAGGTAAATGAGATAAACCAGTCAAGTCATCTTATTGAGAGTTTGTATATGAAAACAAATTGTAATCAGTAAGGGATGGAGTCAGGAAGACTTAGAAACTGAGGTGTCACATGGAGCCCCATATAACTTGGTAAATTAATAGAGAAAGCCAAGTCTTCAGAGTGAAATAGTAGGCTGAAAACAGAGCACATGTTCGAAGAGTTTCAGAGATGAGTCTGAAAAAGACAAAATAACAAAAAGATGATCAGAGTAAACTCAGTTCCCACAGGCTCTCAACACCAGCAGACTTGAAGCCTTGTTGGGCTGGAAGTCTTATGTCTAAGAAGTTGTCAATTGTGTCATCAAAACCATCTCTTATTTCCCACTTAGTGTGTGCACGTGTACACATGACCACACACATATGCACACAAAGAGTTTTATTTTTAGATAGCTCAAATGGATTTTGTTCCTTGAAAGTAAAGAACTGGACTAAGATATTTTCCATGATGGACAAAGAGGAAAGCTTCCAACAGCTGCGTAGTCAGTATGCCCTCACATGATAGAAAGCCAAAGTGACGGCCTATGGGACTATGTATCATGTAGCTTTTGCTGTATAAGAAAGCTTCTTGAAGTTTAAGAGTGTGGAACAACAGGTGCACCTGGGTGGCTCAGTCGGTTGAGTGTCCGACTTGATTTCAGCTCAGGTCATGATCCCAGATCATGGGATCGAGCCTCACATTGGGCTCCGCGCTGAGCATGGAGCCTGCTTAAGATTCTCTCCCCCTCTCCCTCTCTCCCTCTCCCCTACTCACGCCTGCACTCTCTCTCTGTCTCAAAAAAAAAAAAAAAAAAAAAGAGTGTAAAACAACACAATATTTTGCTCACACATTTGTGGATTGTGATGGTTGGGATATTTGGGACATTTGTGATGGCACGTCTGGTCTTATCTGGCTGGGCTGAGGCTGAATGTTCTAGGGTGGCCTCACATGTCTAGTGATTGTTAAGCCGTTTTTCTAGTAGGGCCTTACTGGCAATGACTTGTCTCACCTCCGTGGGGTCAGGCTTCTCCACATGGTGGTTGGAGGAATACCAAAGAAGAAGCAAAAGAGCAGTAACCCAAATGAGGAAGTTCATTTTAAGTCTCAGCTCATGTCATCATTACTAGTGGCCCTTAGCCAAAACAAGTTACTTGATAGAGCACAGACCCAGGGTGATGGAGGCTGAGCAAAGGCTTAGATACAGGGAGGAGTGAATACTTTGGAAGTCCTTATTGCAACAACCTAGCAAAACTACAATGGACAGGAATGGAGAAAGGAACACTGCCAAGAAGGGCCTATGCGCAAGGGCCAAAGGCCAGGGGTGTGGTATTTTTAAGGGAATGAGTCTAGGAAAACCTTCAGTTTGCTATAACTTGACCTGTGTACCTTTGGAAGGGTACAAGATTTTTTATTATTTTTTTAAATGTTTCTTTGTTTTTGAGAGAGAACAAGCTAACAGGAGCAGGGGAGGGGCAGTGAGAGAAAGGGAGAGAAGATCTCAAGCAGGCTCGGAACTGACAGCAGCAAGCCTGACGCCGGGCTAGAACTCATGAGATCATGACCTGAGCTGAGGCCAGATGCTCAACTGACTGAGCCACCCAGGCACCCCAAGAGTACAAGAGTTTAACTCAGTGACTTATTACCCTACCTCATGGAAACACTCTTCTAAACAGTTATAAAATATACAATAAGTATCTGTAGTATTTCACTCTTGCTGTAATGCCTAACCTCCCTTCCCTCCTTTAGAAAAGAAGAATTTCAGTAGAATTAATGGGGGGAAACAATCAAAAGCTTGAAAATAAAGTGTTTTTCCTGAATACAATTTACGTAACGAGGTCTCTTAGACTTGATAGCAGAGAAGGCTCCCAAATCATGAACATATTTATGAGGGGGGACTATTCTGTTTCAAACACTTCCCTGGGGGTACCACCGAAGGCACCAAGCCATTACTTGAAATGGAGCATGTCCGTTTAAGTAACATAACCGGGTAGCTGCGAATCATAAATTAAAAGTGATCACTCTATTCCCTATCCCTGAACACATCTGCCAGTCTGGGCATCCATATCTGTGAGGTTGGCAGACCGGGGACCTCCAAAGGTCAAAGCAATATGTGCTGTCACCTGTGGGTATGCAGGCATACCAAAGTGTCTAGACACGGACCCTAGAGCGCAGCAAGTCCTCTTGAACAGGCGGAGCTATCATATTACCCCATCAAGGAGAGGGAGTCATCAAAGGAGAGCCACACGAATGTACACTTTCCTCTTTGTACAAATGCTAATTTACAAAAACAAGGTATTTCTCCTTTAACCATGTTCCTCTTGCTGTGTTGCCTAACTGCAAACCAACCATTGTGACATCACGATCATTTCCAGGCAGACAGACACAAACGACAAAGAGAAAATTTCCATTTGTAGACTGCACTGTCATTAACCAATGACCAGGGAAAAGGATATGAAGGGCGGGGGAGAAGTTAAGGCATACTGTCTTTGAACATGTAAGTACAGAGTGTATATGAAAATTTCCTGAAGAGCAGGGATCTGGGGACCAATTGTTTTTATTTTTTTTAAGGGTTTTATTTCTAAGTAGTCTCCACACCCAACATGGAGCTCAAACCTACAGCCCCAAGATCAAGAGTTACGTGCTCTACTGACTGAGCCAGCCAGGCAGCCCAAGGCACCAGTTGCTTTTTTTTTAAAGGCAGTAAAACCTTCTGTCCTTCATAAATTAGTTATTTCATGTGTGCCAGTATTTTCCAAAATGTTAAAATAACCTTTTAAAACTTTGTAAGCTCATTTAAATACAACTAAAAAGAATTGTAGTAGAGTATATTTTATCAGAAGCAAGGAAATAGGCCAACACAAGCAATGTGGTCAAAAGTAAAGAAGGTCAAGATCGAAATGGCAATGGGAGGGAAACAGGTGATTTCTCAACCAAGGTAATGAATGCCCCGTAATGTGTAGTCCACCAAGGGAGAAGAATAGAGGACAGAACCATTCAAATACATTGAAACTATCTCTTTAGGCTGTAAAAATACACCTAATTCTTGATAGCAGTTTTAGGTTCACAGGAAAATTGAGCAGAAAGAACAGAGATTTCCTGGACACCCCCGGCCCCCATATCCACAGCCTCCCCCATTGTTAACATCCCCCACCAGACTAGTATATTTATTACAGCTGATGAACCTACACTGATACATCATCAACCCTGAGGCCGTAGTTTATACTAGGGCTCACTCTTAGCCTTTGCATTCTATGAGTTTAGACGAATGCGTAATGGCATGTATCCACCATTACAGTATCATACAGAGTAGTTTCATAGCACTAAAGATCTTCTCTTCACCTATTTGTCCCTAATACTGCTCCCCACCCCCTCCAGCAAACCCTGGCAAGCGCTGATCTCCTTGCTGTCTCCATAGTTGTGCCTTTGCCAAAATGTCCTTTAGTTAGAATCATACTGGCTGAGGCCTTTTGAAATTAGCTTCTTTCACTCAGTACTATGATCTTAATTTCCTCCATGTCTTTCCATGGTTTGATAGCTCATTTCCCTTTAGCACTGAATCATAGTCCCTTGTCTGGATGTACTACAGTTTATTTATCCATTCACCTACTGGAAGACCTCTTGCTTGCTTCCAAGAATAAAGCCACTCTAAGCATCTGGTTCAGGTTGTATGTGGACCCAAGTTTTCAACTCCTTTGGATAAATACCAAGGAGCACAATCGCTGGATCATATGGTAAGAGTGTGTTCACTTTTGTGAGAAACTTCCAACCTGTCGTCCAAAGTGCCTGCAGCATTTTGCATTCCCACCAGCCATGGATGAGAGTTCCTTTTGCTCCACATCCTGGCCAGCATTTGGTGTTTCTCTATACTTTTTAATTCCTCATTCTCTAACAGAGAGAGATACATGATAGAGATAAAGACCTAGGTTTCCGCAACGAGATACCACCTCACGTCTATCAAAATGGCTAAAACTAACACAGGACACAACGCGTGTTGGCAAGGATGCAGAGAAAGGGGAAGCCTCTTGCACTGCTGGTGGAAATGCAAATTGGTGCAGCCGCTCTGGAGAACAGTGTGGAGGTTCCTCAAAAGATTAAAAATAGAATGACCCAGGGGCACCTGGATGGCTCAGTCGGTAGAGCATGCAACTCTTGATCTCAGGGTCATGAGTTTAAGCCCCATGTGGGGTATAGAGCTTACTTTAAAAAAATAAAATTAAAAAGACCACAGCTTTTTTTTTTTCAGTGATGGCTTGCTTAATTATTTATATATATAGTGTATATATATTTACAGCATCTTTGGGAAAAGAGCACCGTTCATTCATTGCTGGTTGGCTTATACCCTGAGTTCTTTTTCTTCAGCTCTAATAAATGGACATGAGCTAGATGATCTGAAAATTTCTTCCGAGTCCTTTAAGAAACTACATTCATATGTTTCTTCACAAATAGGAAGTGCCCCAAAGATGTGTGATATCAATGAAATGTTTCCAAAGGAAGGAGAGTTTGCCATTAAAAAGGTAATGAATGGTGGCACCTGGGTGGCTCAGTCAGCCAAGTGTCCACTCTTGAGTTTGAGCCCCCTGTAGTGCTCTGAGCAGACATTACAGAACCTGCTTGGGAGTCTCTCTCCCTCTCTCTCTTTGGCCCTCCCCTGCTCACACACACTCTCCTGCTCTGTCTCAAAGTAGATAAATAAAATTTTTTAAAAAACACAATGAATGTACATGAATTAAGATCGTTGTTCCTCTTTCCTTACATGCCATTTACTGAATGATAATTGATATACCTTCTTCCAAAATTTTCCCTAATCAACTTTCAATGTGAAGCCTAAACAGGTAAACTGTAAAGTTACCTTTTCTTTTCAAAAGCGTGCTTTTTAAAAAAGAATCAGCAAAGGTATAATTATAATCCATGGAGATTAGTGAATTCCCTTCATTCAACATATACTTTGTGCCTTCTAGGTGACTTATCAGAGAAGGCACTAAATAAATTTTCTTTGTCTTTTATGATGTCACTTTTAAATTATTTTTTAACGTTTATTTATTTTTGAGAGACATAGAGACAGAGTATGAGCAAGGGAAGGGCAGAGAGAGAAGGAGATACAGAATCTGAAGCAGGCTCCAGGCTCTGAGCCATCAGCACAGAGCTGGACATGGGGCTGGAACTCACAGACCGTGAGATCATGACCTGAGCCGAAGTCAGCCACTTAACCAACTGAGCCACCCAGGCGCCCCTTTTATGATGTCACTTTTAATGCAGCCCTTGAAAAGTCAGCGCCCCATGATACTGAGTGTGACACATAATTTATAATCGCGAACATAATTAGACATAATTGTGAACATAATTGTCGATACTTTGGCTTCATTTTTGTAGGTGTCTAGATTTTTCACATCTCTATCTGCAGTGGTAAAAGGCAAAAAATAAAAAGGGACATACATCTTTGTCTCTCTTAGCCATTGGAGACTTGAAGGTGGGCACGTAAAAAGGGAAAGACAAACAGGCACACAAAAGAGAAAGCATGAAGAAAATAAGAGGACTGTGAGACAGGAAAGCAAAATGGATGCTGAGGGAAGGAAATAGAAAAGTCGAAGTGACAATGGTCCATTGTAAGCACCACCTTGCCCTTGATAGACGCAACCGAGACCTCAGGGCATTGCGGGCATCATCCCTGCCTCAGAACCTTATCAGGAACAGGGGGACAAATTGAATACCTGTCAGCTGGCATCCATGGCAAGTTTTCCAAACGTGTTTGGAAAATGAGAAAACTTCTGGATAGTCACATGTTGATCTTTCCAAAAGACCCAGTGACTGGGTTGTAAGGAAATATGACCAAACATTAAATTCTGTGAGGAATGGCGATCACACCAACATCTATTCATTGTGTCATTCGTCTGTCGCTGCATAGCAAACGACTCCAAAACCAAGTGTCTATAAACAATAACCATTTCTCATTTGCCTCGATTCTGTGTACTATCTGTGCCCAGCTGGGTGGTTTCCCTCCTCCAGGTGATTCATTCACCTGGGCACTCATTCAGCAGCTGCAAACAGACGGGAGCTCTCCTGGGGCTGAAATACCCGAGATGGTTTCATTCCCATTTCTGGAAGTTGGCGTTGGTCAGCTACAGTGCCGTTTCTCATGTGCTAGCGGGTTAGATTGGCTTTCATAAAGCGTGGCAGCTGGGGTCCAAGGAGGAAAGGCTCACTTTTGTACATCACCGAGCAAGTCTCTGCACCGTGTTTGCTAATGTCCTACGGGCTTGCAAGTCACATGGCCCGAGTCCAGTCTCCTCTGCACTCGTGAAGGAATAGAAGTGGCCTTCGCCTGTCCGGCTGGATGAGACTAGAGCAGGTAGAGATGAGAGTCGTTACAAGGAGATGAAAATGTGCGTAAGATAATGGGAGGGTTTTGTCTGCTTATCAAAGGAAACGTTACTATTTTATAATAACAGTATTAATATGGGCAGCCTTTGACACGATGTATTCCAAAACATGACTTTCTATTTTGAAATGGTTTTTACTGCCGAGACTGTGTGCACTGCCCTACTTGTGACAGTTGTATGCCTTTCTTTTGTACCTGGCAGCAAAGCCTACAATAAAACTTTAAAACGATAAAAGAAGTGTGGGAGGGTACAGCACAGTGACATTATGACCAGAAGGTATGATTCCATTGATTCATTCATTCATTCATTCACTCATTCAACAGTTGCTGATAGAACACCCAGACCCTGGTGCTAAAATAATGATCAGGACAAAACCCCTGGCATCAAGGAGCCTAGCTCGTTGCATTCTGAGGGCTTGGGGTAGGGAGAAAGTAGCAGGAATCTGCAGCTCGAACAAGTGCCCCAGGTGATTCTGACAGACTAATAATTGGAACTGTCTGCCCAAAGTCTTTCTCTACCAATATTCTTTTTTAATGTTTATTTATTTTAAGAGAGAGAGAGAGAGCAGAGGAGAGTCAGAGACAGAGGGAGAGAGAGAATCCCAAGCAGGTTCCGCGTTGGCCAGTGAGAGCCTGACGGGGTTTGATCTGACAAACTGTGAGATCAGGACCTGAGCCGAAATCAAGAGTTGGATGCTCAATCGACTGAGCCACCCAGGCACCCCTACCAATATTCTAAGTGGATTATTTGTTAGCAAAGAACTAAGATTTGGAAGAAAAGGTCACGAACACAAGTCAAAAGATTCTTTTACCACCGTTTTGCCAAATTCTAGGAAAATAGTCATTCCAGCATATTCATGGTCCAGGGATTTTCGAAGTATGGTGCCTGTAGCAACAGTACCAGCAACACCTGGGAACTTGTTAGAAATGCAAATTACCAGACCTTGCCAACTAAACCAGGAACTCTGGGACTGGGGTCCAGCAACCTGGGTTATAACAAGTCCCGTAGGTGTTTCCGATATGGAAGAGTTTGAGAATCATTGCCATATCCTAATTCTGTTACACTTGCAACATTGCATAGAGTGACACCTAATTTTTAGGTAGCAACACCTGGATTATTAACATGCCTGTGAGTGGATTCTCCAGTTTGCATGTAGGGAGAGGAAGGCTCCTAATTTGGCTTTTTTAAATCAAGTATATTTAAATTCTTAAATAAAACCAACCAAACCGTACCGTTGACCTGGACGGAACGATGTGTGAGAGCACTCTGTGAGCGGCATGGCTAATCGTGAAAGGCGAGAAGCAGTCTCACTGGCAAGTCTGTTTCCACCAGAGAAACTCAGGGGTCAAGACCAAGGCCCTTCAGGCAAATGATTTAAGTAGCCTGAGTTACCTAAAGTTCATTGTGATGATTTCAGACTGGCAGAGCAAGAACAATGTCAACTCCCATTGGAGAGACTCTTGGTGTTTCAATTATTCCTCCTCTGGTGATTCCTGTTGTTAATGTACACAGAATTTACATAAGCAGAAAGACTACATTGCCGTAGAGATTCTTTCTTTTTTTTGAGTGGGGGGTCCAGTCATGTTTCTTGGTCTTCCCATATTTGCCTTATTTTTATAGTCTACTTGGAAAGTTACTCCTTAATCTCTTCTTGCTATTCTAACAATTATTGAGATAGGGACTGACATGGATATGGAAAGGATAGCATGGAAAGTTACTGAAGGAAAGGAGTACAATAAGTAGGTCAGGCATTCCTTTATTTTATGGGACTGGGATGATTCAGGCAGATATAAGAAGTGATTTGCCCAAGATAGCACAAGGCGTTAAAGACAGATTAAGAATTTAATCTGGACCAGCATCCTACCTTCTTCATTTTTATTTATTCTCCTGGCTTCCCTTCCCTCAGACGGCTGTAAAAGGGCAGTGGGCCTGATGTCAGGAGACCGAAATTCTAGTTCCAGTTCTACCACGGAAGGCGGGCTGGTCTCAGACATGTCACTTAATGCCCTCTGGACCACACGTGCTCTGATGTTACTTGCAACTCTGCCTCAGGGATAGTATGAAAAATGAAATCAGAATATCTATTGGTTGATTTTTACTTTTATATAAATTTGAGTTTTCAGACTGCAGCTAGGGCTTGAAGGGATGAGAGAGAGCAGAGAATGGGAGTAATTCCAGTTGGATAAGAGGAAATAGGACTAGGAGGCTCAGAGTAAATATTTAGGGTGTGGCGATTAGATAAACCAAGCTAGACTCTTCTGTTTAAGACTCTTCCCTTTGACCTTCCCTGAACTCCAAGAGGGAGCTTAGATGCGTGTGACGCTGTCCTCTTAGAATCTGAGAGTCAAAACTGTGTGAAAGTTGGAATGTCAGTCACTTTTTTTTAAATGTTTTTTTTATTTTTGAGAGAGAGAAAGAGCATGTGTGAGTGGGAGAGGGGCAGAGAGAAAACGGGACAGATGATCCCAAATGGGCTCCGTGCTGACAGCGGAGAGCCCGATGTGGGGCTCAAGACTCACGAACCATTAGATCGTGACCTGAGCCAAAGTTGGCCACTTAACCATCTGAGCCACCCAGGTGCCCCAGTCACTTTTTTTTTTTTTAATGGATTGATGTGGTAGGTTTGGTGGCTTTCTTTTTACCGCCTTCAAGAATCAAGGAAATCCTTATCTATATCACTTAATTAATGCCTTTCATGGTGTTCGGAGGCAAGTTAGCCTACTTCCTTTACATGTGCCTGAATACCTGTCCGTGTCTTCTTCCAGGAAATTCGGAAATACCAATTCATCTGCCCTCCTCTGCTAAGCAGGCCAGTTTATCAGTAGTTACCAAGTCCAGCATTTCTGTAAGCAGGCATGACCTCGAACACCAGGGTCTGATATCAGAGTACAGGATAAGTTCCTTCCAGAGCAAGTGTGGTTAAACTAAAAACACAGAGATGGATAAGAGGGTGTGTTGTAGAGGAAAGGCTAGAGGGGGAAAAAATAGAAATGATGTTCCAGAACACTAAGAGATTAGGGAAAAGAATGGAAAGAAATGAGAGTGTCAATACTAGAGTGCCTTTGAGTTTGATAGCATAGCGGTTTACATGATTAATTTAGTGATTTTCAATCAGCATCTTTTAAAAATTGTAGAATCGGGGGCACCTGGATGGCTCAGTGGGTTGAGCAGCCAACTTCGGCTCAGGTCATGATCTCACCGTTCCCGAGTTCGGGCCCCACATAGGGCTCTGTGCTGATAGCTCAGACCCTGGAGCCTGCTTCCAATTCTGTGTCTCCTTCTCTCTCCGCCCCTCCCCCACTTACACTGTCTCTCTCTCTTTCTAAAAAATAAATAAAAACATTAAAAAAAAGGTAAATTAAAAAAAATTTGTAGAATCGTATAAAATTTCTGGACAGAAGAGACTCAGTTTTGAGGCTCCATTTTTCTTTCCAACTACGGAACTGTCCAACTGGACCAGAGGTGGCCATTCTTTTACATGTAATCGCTCATAAAATTTCAACAGAGCAGGTGGCATTCGGATTATATGAGGACAGTAATATTAATTAATACATACCAGAGACAGATTTGTTTGATAGCACTAAGAATCAATACAATAGTAATCAGAAGCGGCTCCACCACTCAGCACCCAAAGAGGAGCAGGGTTTTTTCTTTGCTTTATCTAACTTACGGAATGACCCCTTGCTTCTGTCTTATATAAAGCCCTTGCTTTCCCCACATAAGCAAGACACTCTTCTCGCCCCTCTGGAATCTGCGTGCCTCAATTGCAATTCCAAGACCACAAGTGAAGGCCTTTCTTTTTCAGTTTTGCCTCTTTTTCTCAGCCAACATAAATGGTATCAGAACAGCATGGGGGCTGAAGCAATGCACCACTCTGATTCTGGGGCTGCCGTTGGACTCGAACGTGGTACCTGCCTGAGCAGGCAGCTCGAGGTTCTGCTGGTGAGTCCTCTCAGTTCTGAACCTCTTTCTTACAAGTTTTTTTTTTTTTTTAAGAAATCTCTACATCCAACATGGGGCTCTAACTTGACCCAGCCAGCCACGAGCACCCAGCCTTCCCTTTTTCCCTTCCTCTCTTCTGTCTGGTGAATCCTCGGTGGGGTGTTTGGTTTGGAAATTGAAGCTGGAGAGCCGCCCCTGCCTGGAACCTGGCTGGGTGTATGTTATAGGTCCATTTTTTGTAAGTGTCTGTCTTGCGAGATCATTGTGACCTCTCGTTACAGTGGCCACTCCGGGGATCTTTTGAGATTCAAAAATTAGTTTATTTGCGTGCACAATTGGAAAAAGAAAAAACCAAGCAATTCGAGTAGGAAGCATAGTTCACTTGGTATTTGGAGGCCTCTGACAAATTAAAGGATTCTAAACGTGCTTCCTTACAAACCCAATTACCTAAACTTTCTAAAGCTGACTCTGACCTCTCTCAGAGATGATCTGACCCAAAAGAGCTTCTGAGAAACTTCTAGAACTGTCGTTCATCTTCCACCATCTCCCTCCGGCTCTCCTCCCATGTATCCTAGTTCTATAGCAGTTCCATTCCAAAATATCAACCTGGAGGTTCCTCTAGACCCTCCTGTCATCTGAACTCCTTCTAAACTTAAACCCAATGAAGGGCGCTCTAAGACTTCATCAGTCATTTATACTCCTTGGACAAGGCGCAACTATGAACTGCTACCAAGGACTTTCCCTGTGCCCTTGAAGACCCCCCTAGGATTCACTAAGGAATTCCTTTTAGTTATTCAGACCTATAAACCTGGTAATTCTGACCTTTATCAACTTATACACATGCTTGTAAATGAAGGTCATGGAAGAGAACGAATGGGAAAAGGAGGCTGGACAGAGCCTTTTGATTTTTCTAAGTGAAAAGCTGTAGGGAAAACAAGCTATTAAGCTAGCTAAAGATTTACATAAAACCGTCCCTCAGATTTTCAAACAAATCAACAACGTAATCAATGGCCAAACGAATCTGGTTTTTGATTCTTATGATAGATAAGAGAAAAACTTTTAAACAATACTTTGGTATTGACAAAATTAATTGTGAAAACCCTTTTTGTTTTTTAAAACCTTTTTTAAAAATTTAACTCCAACTTTGTTACCTATGAGACAAAATTGGCTCGAACAGCCTACGAGCACTTCCCCCCCCCCAAGGACACAAACAGGAGAACTAATGCTCATATGACAGAATAGCGCAGCTCCAAGGCAAAGGGGATCTTCCCATTAATTCTGCCCGATGCTTCAGGGGGAATAGATGTTATTGGGAATGAGGTGAGATGGGCTCTCTTTCTGTTTTTGTTTCTGGTTTTTTTTTTGAGTATAGCTGACACACAATGTTACATGAATTTCAGGTGTACAACATAGTGATTCACCAGGTTTATACATTATGCTGTGCTCACCGCAAGGGTAGCTCCCCTTTGTCACCATAAGACATTCTTACAATACCACTGACTCTATGCTGTGCCCTTTTATCCCATGACTTATTCCTTCCGTAACTGGAAGCCTGTATCTCTCACTGCCCTTCACGCTATAGACGTGGGAGAAACACTGTCAGTTTTAAACCCCACCCACCTTCCTTTCCCTCTTCCTCAGAGTACAGAACACTATGGGCGGTGGGAGTGTCTAATACCCCATGACAGTTTTAAATATTTTACCCGTTTCTTTTCAGCTGGGGCCCTTACAGCACTCAGCAATTCCTTCTGGTCCCTACAGACCCCGTTTGCCTGTTAGGCCTCAATTCTCTTGAGATGCATCAGCATACATTTCCTTCCCTCAAAAGGGGGACATATTTTTGGAAATAGTGGGACAGCACATAGAAAATTTAACTTAGCTTCTGGATTGTCAAACATCTTTAAGACTGAAGGGGATTTTGGGGGTTGAGAGCAAGTCTCCCCCGAGGGTGCCACTTTGCATGTGAACTTCTTGGAGCTGAAGGCCATTGAGACCCTGGCGGCTCAAGAGAAATAGCCATCAGCTTCCTGCTTGACTCGTTTTGTCTGCCTTTGTGTGGCATGCACGTTGTCATTTCTTTCTTTGGGCTCTCTTTGGGAGTGACTCTAGATCGTGGAAAGGGAGTATCTTTGCACCCTCTTTGGGGACCCGTCTTACATCTAAAGCCTAGTTAGTTAGTACTGTCAGAAATACTTGCTGTTTGTCCCAGCTCAAAACTGGCAAGAATTTATTTTAAAGTGACTCTGTCGTCCAAAGTTGGCCAGATTGGAAGCTGATATTCAGCCCCTGATGGAAATTTTTTAAAGGCCTCTGCCCTAAGTTAAAACTAGAACTATGTACCCAGAGGGAAAGAAGCAAACTGGGGATAAAGTAGTCATATGGGTGGACCAACCTAGAATGTTATTTAAGTTGCAACCCAATTCCTTGAAGGATTAAAAGCAACTGTCCTTATCTTACAAATCTTTGCAAGACCAGAAATAAAGGCCCAGAAACAACTGAAAATCCTTCAACCTCGCCTTTTCGCCATTCCCAAAACATCCCCTATTTACCTCAAAAGTCTAAGTGGTCTCTGGGAACTCATGTGTTAGATCATCCTCTATTCCTAAAACTTGGGGTTAGGGAGAAGTTTTTAAAAATTACAAATGGCTATGGAAGCACCCTTGCCCCAAATCTAGCCCCCAGCTTCCATAAGGTGACTGGGCAAGGACAAATACCAATGGTAATTGTCTTCCCCACAAATATTAGTAGCAAAAGTTTTAGCTATCTGAGCATATAAACTTAACTGACCCTATCTCCCAGAAAAACAGTTTGGACCCAATTGCTCTTTTCTAAACTAGTGAATTCTGAATTATCCTACTTACCTCATGGCTAAAAAATGTATTACTTTTTTTAAAGATTTTCTTTTCAAGCAATATCTCTGCTCATTGTGGGCTCAAACTTATGACCCCAAGATAATAGTCGTACGGTCTTCCAGCTGAGCCAGCCAGGTACCCCTCATGGCTAAATCCTTTAAAATAGTAACTATAAGGTTTCCGTTTGTGTCTGTCTTTATGTTCAGATGTGTTATAGATGTTAGTATTTTCTACCTCTGAATGGTACTGCCAAAATTAATTTATCAAAGAGCTCTGTTTAATTGGCTTAAAGAAAATGAGTGCTCATTTAAATTAAATTCTCAGAGATATAATAGAAATGAATCCAAATAAACTTCAAGTTCATGTGATCTAAGATTAATCTTTAATATATAAAAGGTAATTGACATTGGTTGGTTTAATTAAAACAGGCATGTTTTTAGAGTTGTCAGCATGAAGTATAAAACTTTTATTCTACCTAGGTTTGCTAGAAGTCAAATTAGCTCGTGTTATCTCTGTTACAGAATTTGTCAGCAAGAAATGTAACTTAAAAGGTGACGGTTAGCTCTTTAGTGTCTTGTGAAATTTTTGTGACTAATTAAACATATTTATTAAGAACGAGTGGATTAAATTGATGTAAGTAAAATGCAAGTTTGTAAATGAACTTTTCAGCAATATTTATGTCTACTTAAATACTTTCCCCAAATCCTTTTTGGATTTGTGAAATTAAAGTACACGATGGATAGTCTTGAAATATCTAAATCATTTCCAAATACGATAAAATACTGAAACATGAATTACTAAACATAAGCTTATTTACTTTTGACTTCCCGTTACAGAGAAACTAAAGATATTTAGGTCTATTGGTAAACATGTTTGGTGCCATACTGAGAAATTTACTACGAGAAGGCATATGATTCTAAAAATTATGAAATGTATTCATAAATTTGCCAGTCTAAAGAATGCTGATATAGGGGCCCCTGGCTGGCTCAGTCGGTGGAGTGTGTGACTCTGGATCTTGAGGTTGTGCATTTGAGCCCCACTTTGGGGGAGAGATTGCTTAAAAATAAAATCTTAAAAAAAAAAAAAACCCAGAATGCTAGTATAACAGTTCACAATCGCTTACTTCCTAGTTTTCATTACAAATAAGTTTTCCTGCGGTGGCTGGCGGGCTCCCTTGGTGGAGTGTGTGACTCGTGATCTCAGCGCCGTGAGTTTGAGACCCATGTTGGGTGTAGAGATTACTTAAAAAAATAGGTCTCTAAAAGTTAAGAGTTTTTAATGTCAAAGGTGTATTAGTACAAGATTAGAACTGCTTTTCTCTCACTGTTAAAACACCAAAGTTTTCTTAAATTATTGGTCTACTCTTAATATAAAATTATAAACAAAGCTTTTTCTTGGTCTTTAATGTAATCCAGGTAAGAAAATCAAAGTTTCTATGTTTTGTCTTTATCAGGTCTCTAATTACTTAAGGAAACTGAATCTTCTCAATATCAAAAGAGCTAAGTTTTGCTAACGACTTTGTCATCCTCTATATTTGCCTTTAGAATCTTATTGTCACCTTGGATAATAGATAAGTCTTAAGTTTTGTAATGATCTGTGATCCTATTTAGACATGTGCTTTAAAACCTGATATTTTTAACAAACTTCCTCAAATTGAAATTCTAAATCAAGCCTTTGTGACCAATTAGGCTTATTTACCTGGTACATTATATTATCGAAGGAATTGTCAAATTATCAAAGCATTGTCAGGTAAGCGATGATAAACCTTCTTAGGTTATCTTGTATGGGTGAATTGCTATTAATGTAACTGTTCTAGAAATAATATGAAATTCCTAAAGTTTTCATATGTCCTGGGACAGTGTTCTCGCTTATAATCCTAAACAGTTGTGTGTCATAGAAATAACCACATTTTCTTTTCAATTGTATTATAATGAACTCTTATCAGATCTTTAACCATAGCCATTTTGAAGCTAATGTCCTTTCCAGTTATTGGTTTACTCTTGATGCTCTTGCAAATGTGTTTCAGCTTCAAGGAGATTCATGGAAAGGACTTTTGACAAATAAATACAGGGTCCTGATAACGTTCAGATCATAAAACGGAATTGGGTAAGAATTTCTGCAACTGGTAGGAAAACTGGATTCAAACAACAAGCATTGATACCATGGGCTTGAATAAACTTAGGAAGATGATTATAGTTTTTATCACTGTTCTTTGAAACATTGCTGGTTTTCTAATGTTTTCTCTTCCAGATTTAAAGACACTTTCTCTCTTAAGCTATCTATGTCTTACAGAAATTTGGTAAACTATTCCTTTGTAAACGGAGATGAAACATTGATCTTTTTCTCCCTACCCGATCCTTCCAGAATTTAGAAACTCTCAGTGAGTATTCGTATTTTCATGGCAATTTTAGTTATTTGTATAAATTTATTAAGAATCTGTTCTCTTTGTGACAGGATGGCATTGGAAACATGGATTACATTCCCAAGGCTTTGACTGGAATGTCGTGTTTCAGACAGACAGGCATAGACTCAGATATGACCAGACAGCTTAAAGGAACTAAGGTTGACTTTATGGAGCCAGTGAAGCCCTTTGGATAAATCATACTGACACTTTGCTTACAGGGTTCCCAGTAGCCTTACCAGATAAGGAAGGAAGGCACAGGAACCTCACGATATTTGGGGGACCTCAAAAAGGGAGGAATTCACCCAAATCCAAAGCTTTTAATGACACAGAAGTCTGATGGCAAGCATTTAGCTTGGTTCCTTAACTCAGAGAGGCTGTTGAAAGTTCAGTCTAAAATCCCTTATGAAAAATTCCAGCAAAGCAGATTTAAAAGAACCTATAGAATCAATCACTATTCTGGCTACACTTTTGAAAATAAACAGGCCAAGGTGTTGAAATGGGACTTATTTTACAAATTAGTATTCATTTGGCTATCTTTGGTGGAAATGATGGTGATTTTAGAGAGTGTTAAAAAACAAAATCCAATTGAACTAATCTGAAGATCTAATTGGCTTTAAGAAATGATTCCTGAGTCAGGCAGCATCCCATCTAGCAAGTAGAGGGAGGCTTTGAGGAATTGTATAAAATGGAAGGTGTTTATAGGAAGGAGGGCGAGGCCAGCAAGTTATTAGCAAATGAATAGGATTGTTTGGACAAGGCCACTTTCCCTTAGGGGGGGAGAAGAAGGGGGTCTTATCATGTAGATTACCTCATCTTCCTTTGGGGGATAGAGAGGCCCCATATGACAGACTCAGTGGGCTGATCTGGAAAATTCCTGACTGACCAGTTAAGATTACATTTCTGGGAGAGGTTGAAACTGCAATTAAATCAGGTATAAGCCCCAATTTGGAAACTCAGCCTAAGTAACACCATTTTGGGCCCGTGGTTTTCTTTGTAAAAAGAGTAAAAAAATTATATTTCCATAACACACATGCGTGGATGTTAGATTCTAGTTCTGATTCATTGTCTGACGGTTTGTTGTTTCCCTAAAAAACTGGGCTGTATCCTGAATTCTGGTTTCCTCAAATATCTGGCTGTGACTCTCCAAACGAAGGTTTCCAATTTTCTTTCATTCTCTTGACTTGGAATGACAGAGAACTAACATTGCCATTTTTCCTGAAGCGGTGCAAACTGAAGCTAGACAACTTGAGATAAACTTCAGAGGAATTGCCGCAACAGCCCGTGTTTACACAGTCTTCGTGCCTGTTGCTATACGGGCCACTCAGAAAGATCACCAGAGATATTCAGACTGCAAACCAGGAAAACCTCGCCACTGCCGGCTCTCGCTCGCTCTGAAGATGCTCTGAGCCTGACACCTAGAAATCTTCTCACTGGCAGCACTCAGGGCACAGACACTGGGATTATAATATGCTCCGACCATTAACCTTTTCCTTTTGTTTCCAAATTTTCCAATTACCTGATTGCTTGCACAATACCGGCCTAATGTTTGGAACTCCCTTGCAAGACCACCTCCTGAAATGAGACACAACTATGTAACTGAACTGACTTATTTACTTTTTTTATGTTTACTTTTATTTATTTATTTATTGAGAGAGCGAGCCTGAGTCGGGGAGGGGTGGGGCGGGGGGGGGGGGGAGAGAATCCCAAGAATCACACTGGCAGCACAGAGCCATAGGTGGGGCTCAAACTCACAAACTGTGAGATCATGACCTGAGCCGAAATCGAGGGTAGATGCTTAACCCACTGAGCCACCCCAGGCGCCCTTGAACTGACTTATTTTCCAGAGTAAGACTGCTTCATGAGCCATGGAGCAGACCTCTTACGTAAGGTCCAGAACAGAACATTTCAACTCTGGCTACCAGGGAACGAGATGGGTCTGTGACATTTTTCTTAAGAACAAAAAATCGTGATCAAAAGGGACTTGTGGAATTGTGGATAGAAGATTCTCCATACTGAAGCTCCATTTTCTTCCCAGCTAAAGAACTCCTGAACTAGGTCAGAAGGTGCAACTGTATTACAAGCAATCGATCATAAGGTTCAAACAGAACGGGCATTCAGACCATATGAGGGCCGCAAAGTTACTTTAATACATAGCGGGGACAGTTTTGTTTGATAGCACCAATAAAATAATAAGATAGTAATGAGAAGTGGCTCCACCAGTCGGCCCGAAAGTAGTTTTTCTTCTTTTATTTAAGTCATTTAATCACCCCTTCTTTCTTTCCCATAAAAACCCCTTGCTTTCCCCAGGAGCAAGACCCTTTTTCTGCTTCCTCCAGAATCTGTGCACGGGAACTGCAACTCTGAGACCCCCAATCCCCCAATAAAGGCCTTTGTTCTTTCGGTTTTGCCTCCTTTCCTCAGTCGATAAAATGATATGCCATATAATAAAGCAATAGAGAATGCATAGCATGGAAGGATAAATTGTTTTGGAAACATTTTTCAATAATGTAAATATGTAGAAAATATATGTGCGTGTATACATATGCATTACACATAAATTTATGCACATGCACGTGCACACACACACACACCTGGAGTTGTAAACTATTTCTCACAGTGGGTCTTCATTCAAAGTTTGCAAAGCTCCTGAGACACAGGACTCAAAAGGATCCTGGCAAGGTAAATTCAAGGTCAAATGAAAGAGCCCCCTTCCTCTCCCTTTGCAATGTAGAGCAGTTAATGGAGGGAGAGGAAATGGCGTGAGAGGGAGGGGACACCAGGGTGAGGTCAAGCGAGGAGCAAGGGCGCTTCAGGATAGGGAGTTGCCGGATGCCAGATTGTCAATTGAGGGGCCCGAGGTTGATTTTGCGCTCTTCCCTTAAACGCTAAACCGAAAGAACTTCCGCCTTCCTTGTCCCTGAAAAGCGTACGAAGATGAGGGATTAGCATTGCTCCCGGAGGTCACACTACGTGGGCCGGTTCCCTACAGGGAATTATTACCCACGGCCAGGAGAGGGGAGGTGGGCGGGGCGTGGGAAGCGCGGGAAGGCCTGGCCGGGTCAGCCTGACGAGCGACTCACGCCGTGCCCGGCACAGCCCACCAGAGGAACGAGCAGTCCTGCACTCTGGGACCTTTTCGCGGTAGGGAGCCCCAAAAGGGGGTTTGGGGGTTGGGGGTTGCGCCCTTTCCCCAGGCCAGTGGCGCTCCCTGCCAAAGGGCAGCAGCCGCCTCCGCCCCGGGCCCTGCCGCAGACCGGCTCGGCGGCCGGGTCGCAGGAGTCCACGTGACCTGCTGCGCGGGCCACCGCCTCCGCCGCGCCCAGGCCCCGCCCCTGTGACGTCTCACCGCCCTCTCATTGTCGGAACGTTCCTCCTCTTTCCACGTTCGCTAATTGGCTGGTCCGGCAGGCAGCGCCTCCTTCCCCCCCCGCCACGCCCCCGGAGTCATGGGGAACGCGGTTGAAGGCGGAGCCTGGGCCCCAAGGGGCGGGGTAAGAAGGTTCCGCGCGGGTAAAGGGGCTGCCTGGAGCGCGATCGGAGCGTTCTGTCGTTGCACGCCGTCTCGTCTTCTCTGCTCGCGACCGGCCCCTCCCCCGCCCGCCGCCGTCTCCCGGGAAACGGGCCGCGATAACCCGCTGACCCGAAGCTGGTTTCATGGCAGCCGCGAAGAAAGCAGTTTTGGGGCCGTTGGTGGGGGCAGTGGACCAGGGCACCAGCTCAACGCGCTTTTTGGTGAGCCCAGGGTGACATTTGAGGAGGCGCTGAGCCGGGGCGGGAGCCCGTGGACTTCGGGGCTGGCTGTCGTGACCCCGTCTCGCGCCTCCCCCGACCCCCGGCCCCAGTCGCGAGGCAGCGGGTGGAGGCCAAGGGCCCCGGAGCGGCACCCGCCGCGCTGGAGCTGCCCTGCGTGGGCCTGGGGGACCTCGGCCTCGCGACCCCCGCGGCCGAGTTGAGCAGCCCCGGCCTCGGTGGTGGAGCCGGATCACCTACTAATAGGGGGACTCCACCCCCAAAGGGAGCTAGGACTTGCCGAGCATCCGTGCAGAGCGGTCCGCCTGTATAGCCAGGGACAGGTGGCCACATTGACCGCTACTGCGGTCTTCCCCAGGAGCATTTGGCCTGCGGGGCGCAGGACGTCCTTGGATGGGGCAAAAGCTGTGTCACGGCTTTGGTAGCCTAACACGGCGTCCTTTGGAGCAGTAGAACGAATATAGTATTAGCGTGATGATGCGTTGTCATCCTCTCCCACAGAAATCGCAGGAGGTGGAATGCCGGCATGGTGGGGTGGGGGGCGGTGCTGAACACATTAGGAAAAAGTCACGCTACACTGTTTTTACCGGCGTCTTTATTTAATTCCGAAGACTCGAAAATTTCAGTTCTGATACTTTGCCCGTTACAGATGATTGTTTTCTCCGTGCTTCACAACATAAAGTGACAGGAAAATTCTGTTTTTCTTTTTATTTACCATGCATGACAGCAGTTTTATCACAAAGAAGTGCTATTTAAGGGACTCTGCTTATTAATGTTTTGTGCAATTAAGAAACTTGCTCTTAAAGTGATCTAGCACTGAGTTTAGTGAGATCATTTAAAAGTAATTTAGATAAACGGTCGTTGGTTAAGAACGTATGCTTTCAGGGGACGTTTGGCTAACTTGGCAGGTTGATGTAAAGACTGAATGATTATTTAGCTCTGTCTTCATTTATTTACTTCAAATCATATTTTCAAGCATTATTTTGTATGTATATATGTGTACATACACTATATGTATTCATTGTACGTACAGTATATACATTCTTCCCAGGTTCTGTTTAACTGACCACTTGACTAAAAGCTGCATTTGTGCTTTCATTTTGATACTTGTGTCTCTTGTCTAAAGTGAAAAGCTTTCTGACCAATTTTAGTTTGAATCTTATTTAATGACTTAGCCTGGTTTGAGCTGCCAAGACGTAGTCCTACTGTCTCTTACATTGCTTATCTTTCGATCACCCCCGGCAGGTTTCACTTTGTCCTATTTTCATATAAATGTTTGTAAAGGAATCCTGAATCATAAGTAAGATAGTCTGCCTCACTGGATTTGATATATAAAATACACAATCATCATTGCCGTCTTCCCAAATTAAGAAAGACGATGAAGACGTGTGCTGACCAACTGTGGGTTGATTTTTGAAATCATGTTCAAGAATTGCCCACGCAGGTGCCTGCAGAAGCCAGCCAGGTAGAAGGTGGAGAGCCAACTGAGGCCAAGGGGACAGCCTAGAGCTGCCAGGCAGCAGCACGAGCTCAGTGTTGCCAGATCTTCAGATTCTTTAAGAAATGCTGATAGTCGAGTTTGCAGTGAAATCTTGCTATTCTTCAATGTCGGCCAACTACTTCATAAAGCATTGTGGGGGCCAAACTAAACCTGGCCACTGTTCTCAAGTTTATACAGCTTCTACCCTCTGAATATGGGTTAAGTATTTGATTTTTCATTTCATTATTATTATTACATCATTATATTATTCATTTCATTGTTCCTTTCCCTCTAGGAGCCAGACTTACTGTGCTTCTCTTTCTTTTGGCTCTTCACCCTTGCTGTCCATGTAGCCGGGCAGTCTTCTTTAGCTACTGCAGATTGTTCCTGGTCCCTCAGATTCTGTTGCCCAAGGGGCATCTTTCTGCGCTGGTGGGGGAAGAATTAATGGACTTCATATTATCACAATCATTTGTTCAGTGTGCAACATGAACAACATAAGCCTGCTGGCATTGGGTTTTGTTTACTGGGCTCTTGTATGGCAGGATCTCACTGAGTAAGCAGAGGTGCAAATTCAGAAGATTCCCACCCTGCTTATAGAGTGATGTATACAAGTCGACCAGTCAAGTTTTCTGCCTCTTGAGAAACAACTGTGAAAGAATGCTTCACCGGTCGATAAAAGACTTAGAGATCATGTGTGAAGTAGAACAAAACTTAGGAATGGGTTAACAGTCAACTTCTCCTTCAGTTATAAGGAGAAAGGTTGCTAAACCACTCCCTGCAAAATGCAGATAATAGATTTGCTGAATAAGTGCTTCAATCACAAGGTATTTCCCAAGAGTTCTAGTCATTTCGTTCCACGTTGTAATTATGACTCAAAAATAATTGCTTACCTTCTCAGGGAAGAATACAACGAATAAGAATTGTCATAAGGAAGCTTATAAAGTTAAAGATATTTGAATAATTTCCTGACCATTGTTCATTAGATTTGCATATCTCATTCAACTTTAACAAGACCAGTGACTTCTCCTAGCTTTCTTCTTCCTTTTTCTATACTAGCAATGTTAATGTTCTCCCATAACGGACACGAGATTTCGATGTTCATGCTCTTTCCTCCTAGGGAATTGTCTGCTCCCCTGTTCCCCGATCTGCTTCTTGAAATTCAACTCTACCTCCAAATAGTGCCTCAAATCCCATCTCTTAGCAGGTCTTCCTCAAACCCTTAGAATTTCTACTTCTTGCTATAGTACTTTTCTTATACCTCTATTAATAGCTCTTATCACCTGATTTGTATTATAATTATATACCTGTACTTCAGAACAGGGACCTCCTTTTAGGTCTTGTTGGTCTCTGTTCCTTAAAACATCTTGGTCCAGGGCACTGGGGTGGCTCAGTCGGTTACGCGGCCGACTCTTGACTTCGGCCCAGGTCGCACGGTTTGTGAGTTGGAGCCCCGCATCCGGCTCGAGGGTAACGGCGTGGAGTCCGCTTGGGATTCTGTCTCCCTCTCTCTCTGCCCTTCCCCTGCTTGTTCTCTCTCTCTCTCTCAAAATAAATAAAAATAAAATCTTGGTCCCCACAACAAATGAACATATGTTTTGTCAACAGGGAGCACTTTATATGTATTGATTGAATAGATTTTTATTTCTCTAAGTGGGTCAACTGAATTTTGATTCTGGTTAGCTTTTTTACCTTGTCAAAAAAAATCTTAAAAACTTCCTGACTTGGGTGTGTTCGATTACTTAATTTCTTCTCTTTTAGTAGACACTTTGCAAACATGTTCATTTCTTTGTCTAGTTGCCAAAGAGTTCACCCTGGGACCCTACGCGAATGCTTGTCCTACAGGAAAGAGTTCGTACTCCTGTCTGATAGGAAAGTGAACTGGGGTTGGCACACGATTACTCAGTTTACAGAATAGGAACTTCTTGGAAAGAGAGTCAGTGTGACAGGTTTTAAGGAGGGGCCATTTCTTTAGAAGACCAAAGTCTCAGCTTAAACAGTCAACTTCCCTCTTTATTTGGTAACTTTGTTTTTCCCCATTCAGGCAAAGGCTTGGAATGCGTTATGACTTGAAATGGGTCGGATGCCATAGTGGAGGATTTTTCCAGTTTTATCTCATTTAATGCACATAACAACCTCGATATAGGTAGTATTGTTAAGCTCCTTTCCACAGGTGATTGGACCGTGCCGAGGACTGTGCCCAAGGTCCCAGGGTAGCTGGGGAAACTAGGATTCAAGGCCAGGTCTGTTGTACTCAGAAGCCTGCCTTAAATTGTGCCCATGGCTCCCCAGCTGCCTGGAGCCCTGTGAAGGGACGAGGAGAGGCTGCGGAAGGCCGCTTACCCACTTCTCAGGTGTCACTTCTGATTATAATCACAGATGAATCTTCACCAAGGAAAACATGCGCACACACTGGTTTCGCAATATGTAAAAAAAAAAAAATGTTGCCTTTGAATAAGTGCTGCTGGTTTGATCGCCCTGTGACTGGGCTGGGCTCAGGTGTAGTCACCGTGGATAATGGTTTCGCAACCACTGTGCTCCCATAGCACCTCCAAAGAATGACTAGAATTGTAGTTCGGTGCTTGTTTTGGCAGGAAGCATCTCCTTGCGCCCAGCAGCCTCATCCTTAGAGATCTCATAAGGCTTAGGGACGGATTTCCGCTTTCTTCTTTTCTTTCATTTGTTTATTCCACACCTATTTATTAAGCACCCATTAGGGGCCAGGGACTATGAGGCCACTATTGTGATAACTATGGCTGTGTTTCCTTTGTGTTTTCTTCTTTTCCACCCAGTTGGCTTATTTTCTTGCCCGTCACCTTACACAGATGGCAAGAAGACGGTCCCCTCACGGGGCTGCCGCCCTCTCTTGTCACTCACAAGCATTGAGTGTGAAGAGCTCTCCCTCCCCAAAGCCTAACACAGCGTCTGGCATGTGGTAGGCGCTCGTTACGTGACTAGATACCTGAGCCCTTCAGATGTGTTGACTAGAACTCTGGGATTGGAACACTAGGAAGGTTGATTCGTGGAGTCTTGGAAAAAGTCTTAAGTTGGTAACTATCGCCGTATTCGATATATGCTATTTAATATGGTTTCGTTTTTTTTTTTTTTAAATATAATGCCCATTGCCATGTTTTCCTTCTGTGACTTGTTGGAAGATGCCGTTTTGCCTGTTGTGGTCAGGCTCGCAATGTATTTGTAGCTGGTGCTTTTATTTTAGGTCATTCAAATTTATATAGTATTCTAGAGCTCTGGAGAGGGAGTTCTCATTCCTGAAAAATGTTTTCTCACGGAGTAAAGCCGAGTGTGGTGTAGAAGTGTAGGCCAGCGGGGAAGTCACGTGGCGGGGGGGGGAAATGAACGTGCATGTTTCTGATGGGCCGGCCGAATTAGAGGATGCGCAAGCAAGGGTAAGCGAGTTCATCCTGGGACCCTAAGGGGCAGTTCCTGAGGGCAGTGTGTGGTCTCTCTCCCGTTCTCCTTCTTCTAAGACAGAGAAGGCATGCAATTGTTTCGGAAAGCCCTTACATATTAAAAAAAACCATAATTTCCTTTGTTTCTTCAGTTTCTAAACTGTCCCTCTCCTCCAGAGCTGGAATCGAGTTATGAATTAGGCTTCGTGGTGAATATAGAGGTGGTGGCTTCTCGTTCTGCCACTAGCAGGTAATAGTAGTAGTAGCAGCCCTGATAATAATCATGATCATAATCATAAACGTCATAAGTAACAGTAGTAGTGGCAGAAGTCACAGTGGTAACATTCTTGGGGTATATGCTATGTGCCTACACTGTGCTAAATTCCTTTAATTGTCTTTATTTTTATTCTTTTGAGAGAGAGAGCCAGCAGGGAGGAGGAGCTGAGGGAAAGAGAAAGAATCCCAAGCAGACTCCACACTCAGCAAAGAGCCCAATGTGGGGCTCGATCCCACAACCCTGGGATCCTGATCTGAGCTGAAATCAAGAGTCAGACGCCCAACTGACTGAGCCGCCCCCAGGCGCCACGCTAATTTCCTACATTCACTTCTTTTTTCGGTTTGTAACTGCCCTCACCGCAAAACAGAATCTGGAACAGATGCGTGATTTGGGCTTAGAGAGATGAATATAGTACCAGTAGCTTTGAATCCTAACTCTCACTGGCCAGTTGTGCCGGTGGCTGGTGGTAGTAGTAACCGTAATAAAAATAGCAGTCATAGCAGTGACGGCAGTGGTCACACCTTTGGAACACATACTGTGTGCCTGCCCTGTGGGAAATACTTCCCATCAATTGTTTTATTTAATCCTTTTCTAGATGGAGAGGTTGAGGTTCAGAAAAGTTAAAGTCAAACAGCCGACACGGGCAGGACCGGAGCTCGACCCCCACCCCCAGCTCTGTGCTTCCCAGGCCTGTGCTTTTTGACTCCATGTTACACCAAGCATCACCTTCTCATCTGCCTTTCTGGCCAGCACAGAATTCTGAGAACCGAGCTCTTCCTCTGTTTTTTAGAAAGAGGTTTTTTTTTTAATGTTTATTTATTTACTTATTTATTTTCGAGAGAGAGAGAGAGAGCAAGCGAGTGAGCCTGCACAAGCCCGGGAGGGGCAGAAGCAGGCTCCAGGCTCCAAGCTGTCAGCACGGACCGACACAAGGCTCGAGCCCACGAACGGGGAGATATGACCTGAGCCGAAACCCGACGCTCAACCGCTCAACAGACTGAGCCACCCAGGCGCCCCTCTCTCTCTTTTTTTTAATTCAAATATAACTGACATGTAACATAGTACAAGTTTAAGACGTACCCAGGGTTGTCTGATACATTTACGTATTGTAATGCGATTACCCCTGGTAGCATCAACACCTCTTCCACGTCTCATAAATATCATTTCTTTTTTGTGGTGGGAACAATTAAGATCTCGGCTCTTGGCAACTTTGCTGTTGAAAATGCATTCTCGTTGGCCGGAGTCACTATGCTGTGCCTTAGATCTCCAGAACTTTTTTATCTGCTAGTTCCAAGTTTGTAACGTGGACAGATCGCTTTCTTTAAGCTTGAGACCTCAAATATAAGAAATGGCCCGCTGGACACCTGTACGTATGTGCCCCAGTAACACCGCAAGCAACGTGTGATCGGAAATGAACTTTGCAGTCTCTTTAACTCCCTTCTGGGCCACCACTGCTGTTCCTGCCCTATCCTTTGTCTGGTAAACACTGCCTCGGCTAGCCTGTCCCCTGTCATCTGTGAGCGGGCCTCCTTTTTCTTTACTCGTCCCCATCCAAGCCCTTGTTTAATTGCTTATATCCTCATTAAATCTCTCTCGGCAGCGTACTTCATTTCTTTCAGTCCCCACTGCCGCTGGCCCTCGGACTGGAGCCCTCACTTGACTCCCCCCTACCCCCGAGACCCCTGGATTCCCGGGATCCCCACAGACACCTGGCGGCTGCTCTCCCCGCCTCAGCCTGTCCTCCCCTCAACTTCCCACACCTCACGCACTCCCTTCTAGTCAACCTGAAGTCTCGGTCTAGAAGTGACCTCTTCTGAAAGCCCCTCTTAGACCCCCACAAGTCTAAGTTCGATGGCCTTTCTCCTTTTATGCCCTAAAACTTTGTATTTGCTGCCACTCGATGGAGGATTAAAAAAAATTAAGTAGTATTAGCTCGATTTTGTATCGGCAAAGCACTGAATTAGCGTTTAGAAAACCCAGAGTTGAGCCCTGTTTGTCGGTATTCTCCAACTTCTTTGTGAAGATGAGAGCATTATATTAGGGCCACGGGTTTCGGGTTGTGTTGTGTTGTGGTGCGTTTTTTGCTCCATTGTTAAGCTCTTTCTGGATAGGTCCAAATCTGGAAGCTGGAGATGATAAAATGTGAAATCTAAGGTAGGGCGTGGCCCAGAGGCTCGGCAGGAGCTCCTGGGGCCTCCTGCCCAGCTTCAGAAAGCCCCAGGATGCAAGAAGCACATTTTGGAAAGGCTGGCCCATGGGACCGCGAGGATCTCCCCAGTAACCATAGACTCTTTGCGCCTTCAAGTAGTCCTAATTAAATTTTCTTAAGGAGAGCCTTCAGTTTCGTCTTGTTCACCTGAAGTTTTTTTTTGTTTGTTTATTTTTGAAAGAGAGAGGACATGAGCAGGGGAGGGGCAGAGAGAGAGAGAAGGAGACAGAGAATCCCATGTAGGCTCTGAGCTGTCAGCAAAGAGCCCAGTGCGGGGCTTGAACCCACGAACCACGAGATCATGACTTGAGCTGAAGACGCTCAACCGACTCAGTCACCCAGGCGCCCCTGTGCATCTGAAGTTTTAACCTACTTTTAAATTAGGCGAATTTCAAATTTGAAAGGGGAGGAAAACAGGCGAGGAGCATCTGTAATTCTGGGATCTTTCTCTTTTGCCATCTAATGAGTTTTAAACAAATGATCATGCTTGACCTTTTATCAAACTATATAGCCACTGCCATGTTTAGTTGACAGTGGCTTTTGAAATCTACTGGAACAGATCAGACGAGCATTCTGGCTCCTGGGCCTTGTGTTCTCTTACAGAGTTAGTAGCCCTCCAGGCAGAAAGTATTGTGGAAACATCATTAGCCTTCTTTGTACATTTGTCCATCTGCATTCAAATGGACAGTCATTAAAATTCTTCACATGAGGGGCACCTGGGTGGCTCAGTTGGTTAAGTGTCAGACTTTGGCTCAGGTCACGATTTCATAGTTCATGGGTTTTGAGCCCCACATCGGGCTCTCTGTTGACCGTTCAGAGCCTGGAGCCGGCTTTAGAGTCTGTGTCTCCCTTTCTCTCTCAAAAATGAATAGATGTTAAAAAAAATTGTTTTTAAAAACTCTTCACATGAACCTAGATGTCTGAGAAAAACAGCACTCCAGAACTTGACTGTCCCTGTCCAGTAGCCACCAGCAACCCGAGGCTGCTGATCACTTTCAGTGTGGTTAGTCCAAATTGAGATGGCCCATAAGCATAAAATATACCAGATTTCAGAGGCTTCTAAAAAAAACCAACAGATCTCCTTAATAGTTTTTTATTGCTCACATGTCAGAATGCTAATTTTTTAGATATATTGACTTACATCCAATGTCATTAAAATTAATTTCACCTGCCTCTTTTTACTGTTTTGTCTTCAAAAAATTTTAAATTCCGTAAGTGGTTCGTATCATATTTCTGTTGGACAGTGCAACGCTAAGAAAGTTGAAGATTCTACAAATATTCAACCTAGAAATCGACCCACAAACTTGGAAGTGTTGCACAGGGTCAGGTCCGAAACACCTAAAGGTGGTGTCCGTGTTCCGCACGGTTTCAGAGCTCCGAAGAATTAGGGAAGGCGGGGCTCCATCCTGTTATGTCCGAATGCTGGGTAATCACCAGCGTCACGGTCTAATAAGCCAAATAGAATTTACCAAAATTCTCCCCTTTTCTCTGCCTCTTCCAAAGGTCTACAAATCCATCATTCGTGTGAGGGCCCCGAAGTTAGCCTAGTTAAAACTAGTAGGGGTTGGAACAAGGATTTTACTCCCTTCAGAGCCCCATAGGTCTGCTGTTGAGGTCTTTATGAATCCAGCCAACCAAAAGGGACACCTTGTCTCTTAACCTCAAATTCTTTGGAGGGAGGGATTTGCGAGTAGTCCTTGGGAGCAGTAGTACTATGAATAAAAATAATACAAATGTGGTTTCCTGTTAGAGTTTTTCCGCTGCATAACCAGTTCTCATTTGATTTTGATAATTTTCTCCTAGTAAGTACGTGACGGACCGTAATGTTTCAGACGCTCAACAAATATTTCTTGAGTGTCACCCTGATGGCAGGCACTATTCTAGGCCCTGGAGATATTCCAGCAAATAAAACAGTACAAAGGGAGTGAATACCTCAGAGGTAGACCCTAGCGCTAAGTTGTGAGTCAGAGCGGTATCATTTATGGTTCTGTGACATGCCTGTTATTTATGACGTGTCAAGTTAACCTTTGGCTTATATTTTATCTCCTCACAGGACTTGAGAATATATTCCTTTTTGCTTTCATTATATTTTTCATTTCCTCCCCCAAAGAGAGGTAGCGTGGCGGGCAGAGAGGGCAGCAGCGACTCACGGTGTTTTCTCTTCTCACTTTCCCTTTCTTAGGCTGCAGGGAGCGGGTAAGTTTCTCCCACAGGAAACCTAGGCATGGAAACACTTACCTAATTGGATATAACTTCACTGCTGTAATTACAGTGATTTCGGAAGTTGAGTTTAATTAAAATAGGAATCCTTACTCTGAAAGACTAAGTACTTCGGTACTCAAGTAGAGATACGTGCAGGTGAAAATATATGTGAGAAAAGATTATCGAGTGTTTTTTAAGTATTGTTTCTCTCGTATTAAACTTGTGGAGGATCGTATAGCACTTCTTTGGGAGCTTTGATCCATCGGTTTTCATCGTTTGTACCGAGGGTCAACCATTCACGGCAAGTATGTCCAGAGGGCACTCAGCCCGGTGGATGCTGGGATACACCTCTCCCCCTGTTGGTACGGCTGTTTACCTTTATAAGAGCTAGATGCATTGGGACGCTTCCCTCCAAAGGAACCACAGCGTCCTTGCCTGCCTGGCTATCTACGACTCCTTGTGTCCCCACGTCCTAGATGGAAGCAGAACGGAAGCGTGTACCACCACCATCAGCGTTTTGCCGGCTCTCTTTTATTCTTGGTTTTCCCGTTCTCTTTTGAGATCCGTACTATTCATTGGTCGATGTGTGAAATTTCCTGTATCTGGAGCCAGTTTTGCTCTCTACCTGCCTTTTCACCCTGACATTGCAATATGTTTTTCAGGTCTTCAATTCAAAAACAGCTGAACTACTTAGTCATCATCAAGTGGAAATAAAACAAGAGTTTCCAAGAGAAGGGTATGTTTCCTGATTTCATATGTCAAAGATACCTCATGTTTATGACTCTACCTCGCCTTGACTGTCCTTTGGCTTTGTAAAGATAACTTGACCAAACCCCTCCCGAGGAGATTGGAGGGATAGGTTTCAGTCAAGGAAAAAAAAAAAAATACCTTGGCGGCTCAGCAAAAACAGGCAAGGAAGGGATAATAAAGTAGTAGGGCAAAGAAGTATTAAATATCAGAAAGTCCACATTGACCTTAAGTTCCTTTAGTTCTTTGTCTGCATCATTGCCAAATCACTGCTTTGCTGATGGGAGTAAAAGGGCTTTTTCCTTAAGTAAAGATACCTGTTTTTTAAAAAAGCATTCACATATCTTATCAGTTAACAACCGCAGTCCTCCTTCTTGGGAATAACGTGCAGATGTGTAGTTGTGATTAAATAGAATGTTAAGTACGTTCTTGAAATTTTAATGATGTTTATGCTACAACTGCTCGGAAAACCTGCGTGGCAGTGTCTTCTGAGATCAGCCGTGTGTCTGTAGCCTTGCACTCTGAGGAACCTATCCAAGAGAATTGAAAGCGTATGGCTATACAAAGACATACATGAGTGTTTATAGCAGCTTTATTCATAATAGCCTGAACTGGAAACAACCCAAATGTCTGTCATCAGTAGAATGAGCAACAGTGAAATACCATTCAGCAATTTTTAAAAAGTGAACTGATGCGTGCAACAACATGGTTGAGTCTTACGAATGTCATGAAAAGCGCAAGAAGCTGGACGCCACGGAGCACATGTACGTGGCTGTGTCTGAAATTTAAGATGATAGGAATCAAACACTGGTTGCCTGTGGAGTATGTGACGGACTTGAAAGAGGCTCAAAAGAACTCTCAGGAGTGATAGAAATATTTTATATCTCGACCGGGGAATTGGTTAGACGGGCACATGTATTTGTTAAAACTCAAACAGATTGCACACTTTTGATCTGTTTATTTTACTTTAAAGTTTAATTCAATTTAAGAAAGAGAAAAACCGATGTCTTACCAAATTTTAGTGTTTTCTTTCCATGAAAAATGTTCTTCATTTTAGAGAATTTCTTTACCCGTAAAAGATACTGATATGGGGCCAGCATTAGAGTGACTGTCCACGGGCCTGCTCCCTGTACAGTTTGGAGAGAGAGAGAGCACCTGGCTGGGTCTTGGAGGGACAGAAATTAGAAATATGTGGAAGGAACTTAGGTTTTTAGAAAAAGAATTTAGAAACCGAACTCAAAGCTCAGGAAAGCCAGGCAGGCTGGAAGAAGGCAAAGAAGAAAGGCTTTTGGAATTCCCTTGTACTTCCAGATTGTAAGGTAGGAGGTTTTAAACTTGGGCCCTTTCTACTCGTGGTTTTCCTCAATTGCCATTTGTTTCTCCCACATTTCTCTTCCTTGTCATTTATTATGTGCCTTTCATCTTTCTGAGGGCCTTGTACCTTACCAAGATGGCACCAGGATTGGGTCTGAAAACTGGAATCGATCACTTGTCTACATGAAATAATCACTGGAAGAAATTTAAATTTTTTCCCTAAACCTTAACAAAATATTTTGGGAGAAAATGGCAAAAGACATTAGTACACTTATTTGACTTTTCAGAATTCCTTTTGCTTCATAAGTAAATAAGTACATACACAAATAAATAAGTAAATAAGTAGTTAAATCCACCCATCCATCCCAAGAATAATACATCTCTCTATCTACCTATCTATCTGTCTATATCTCAGTCTGCTTAGAAATAGCTAGTGACTAGTGAAACATGCAGATAGTTTATCAAAACTCATTAAAGAGGCGCCTGGGTGGCTCAGTCGGTTAAGCTGCCGACTTCGGCTCAGGTCATGATCTTATGATCTGTGAGTTCGAGCCCTGCATCGGGCTCCGTGCTGACGGCTCAGAGCCTGGAGTCTGCTTCGGATTCTGTGTCTGCCTCTCTCTATGCCTCTCCCCTGCTCATACTCTGTCTGTCTCTCAAAAATAAATAAAACGTTAAAAAAATTAAAAAAAAAACTCATTAAAGCCACAGGATATAACGAATTGGGAAACTAATTTCTTACTGGATTTGAAAAAATTATGTAAAAGTAGGTAGAATATGTGCTATTTGTGGACTGTCATTACTTGCCTTCTTTCAAATGACTAGGTACTATATGAAGAATAATAAAAATGTAAGGGAAACAGGCTTTTGTTGAAATCATTTCTTTAGAGTATCAGCTGTTCTTTGCTTTGCTAATCTAGTTTTCTTTGATGTGTGCACCAGCCACACCCTCATAAGTACACATTTCTAGACAAATAAATTATACTCATTGCTTTCTTGTGGACTAACCAAATACATTCTTTTGTTCAAAGATGGGTGGAACAGGACCCAAAGGAAATTCTGCAGTCCGTCTATGAGTGTATAGAGAAAACATGCGAGAAACTTGGACAGCTCAATATTGATATTTCCAACATAAAAGGTATTTTTAATAGAATATCTTTTTCTCCTGTCAAGTTGATTCATTCATTCAATGCATGATTATCTCCATCAAGTTCATTCATTCATTCAGCGCATGACCAAATGCATATGCAGTAGCAACTATTTCTGTGAGAACTGAGGATGCAACAATAAATGGGAATGTTAGGTCTCTGTTTGCAGAAAGCTTTTATTTTGGTGGGTGTGGGACCAACAGTAAGAGCAGACCAACCGATACAAGCTGATTTCAGATACCAGTAAGTCCGATGCAGAAACTAAAACTGCGTGATACGGTGGGGCGTGCCTAGACAGGCTTACCTAGATTGGATGGCTAGAGAAGGCCTCTCTGAGAAGAGAACACTTTTCTGAAGTCTCAGAAGCCAAAAGGGGGGGACGATCATGCAAATATCTGGAAGAAGAAAGTTTTCAGGAAACGGAAGCAGCATGTGCAAAGGTCCTGAGGCGGGAATTAGTTTGGCATATTCCTGGATCAGGAATCCAGCAGTGTGTCAAAAGTGGAGTAAAAGAAGCGTGAGGGTAGGTGGATAAGGGGTTACAGTAGGAGCCGAAATCAGGGAAGTGGATAGGGCATTGTCAGCCAGAGGAGCTGGGGTGTCATTCTTAGTATGACGGAGCCAGCTGCGGGAAAGTTTCAAGCAAGGCGACGGGATTATGACGGGATCTGACTCGCAGTTTAAAGACCGTTTCCCGCCTGCGGCGCGGAGCTGTGTGTGGGGTGGACGGTAAAGGTGTGAGTGTGGGCACAGCGAGGCCGATGCTGTCTTGAGAAAGAGGGTTGGCGAGCCGACAGTGGAAGCAGTGGAGGCGAAGAGAAGGGGCGGATGGATTGCTGACAGATCGGATGTCCGGGTAGCAGGGAGAGTAGCGCTCTCGGGGGCAAGGGATGGGCCAGAGCTGATGCTCGGGGTTTCTCCTGGAGCCGTTAGATCGATTGGGCAACGGCTTGAGGGAAGGGTGTTAGGAATCAAAACGTTTCACTTCCAGAATCTCCCTGAAAGCAGTGACATGGTGGATGAGTACAGATCTGCATTCCCAGTAGTGTTACTAGACCATCTACCTCGGCTCGCCTTTGCATCATTCATTCCAGGAGGAAAAAATCCCCCACTCGTCCACAGCAGACATGCTAGCACGAAGCGTGGACGCGTAATGTGATGACGGTCATCTCTTTATGGTTTAAAATCTGGGGGTTCATCATTCAAGGGCTAGGTTTTTCTTTTTTAGGTACTTTGACTCTAGATAAGGGTAACCATCAATTGGTATCACTGGTTTCTTGATTTCACATCATCTTGGCTCTGAGATTTACCAACACAGTTAATTAATTAATTTATTTAGTTGGAGATACTGGGGAGAAACTTGGATATTTTTTTTCAATCTTTCCTCTATGTGTATAAATGAAACTTACTATAAAAAGACTAAACATAGGGGTGCCTAGGTGGCTGAGGAGGTTGAATGTCTTGACTCTCGATTTCTGCTCAGGTCATGATCTCCCGGTTGGTCGTGAGATCGAACCCCGAGTTGGGCTCTGCACTGGGCATGGAAACTGCTTAAGATTCTCTCTCTCCCTCTGCCTCTCACCCACTCACGCATGGTGTTCTCTATTTCTTAAAAAAAAAAAAAAAGGACATAATCCTAAAAAAAAAAGAGACATAATCTGTAAAAAAAAAGACTAAACATAATCAAAACCATTCGTTCCGACTCACGCTAGGTCTGCTGGGGACACAGTGAAGCACAAATAGGGTCACGCAGCCAACAGCCAAGTGAAGGAAATGGATGTTCACGCCATCACCCAATCGTGGAATATCCTGCCCTCATTTTGTCCCTACATCTATGTGTACTTCAGACTTTTTTTTTCAATGTTTATTTTTATTTTCAAGAGAGAGAACGAGCTAGAGGGTGAGCAGAGAGGGAGACAGTTTACAAAGCAGGCTCTGCGCTGTCAGTGCAGAACCCAATGCGGGGCTCGAACTCACAAACTGTGAGATCGTGACCTGAGCCGAAGTCAGACACTTCACTGACGAAGCCACCCAGGTGCGCCCTCAAACTTCTGTTAGAGTTGCGTTCACCAGATTTTAGAGGAGTCGTGTATCACTGATGGCCGGTTGTCTCCATGCTTACAGCTTTTACAGTGTAAACGCCCTACCCGTGTGAGAGGCCTTCAGTAGCACAGCCCGTTACTAACATACCCATCACCGAAGGCGTGAGAAATCGAGGTGGCTGATAACAGCCATGTTCCGGGTGTGGATTCCGGGGAGATCAGCCCTGGTTTTGACCTCACTCTACCTCCCTTGTAGGTCAGGTAGGCCGCAATGTGTTGGCCTTCTGGACCCTGAGACTCGGTGCCATTCCTTTCCCTCTTGCTTTTGTGAGGTCTCTGAAAGTGACACACGACTCCGGTCTAAGTGGCTTGTCTTCGCCTGGCACTAATCGCTCTGTGAGAGGATGCAGCTCTCTGCTCTACACTCCTCTGTGGCTCACCACTGCCCAACCCATGCCTGAGCCACAGTGACCCAGCACTTCCTTCTCAACAAACACCGCGGGTGACCGAGGCAGATTATGTTCCACGACCGCCTCCAGACCAGGCCACTTGTGCTAATGTTTCTCTGCCCAGATAGTTTATTGAACTGACACTGCCAAGGGCCAACCTTTTGCTTGCCTGTATAGAACTCTAGATCGCAAAACACTCATGCTTCAAAGGGTCTTCTGTCACCTAATCCTAGCTACAAATGAGGGGAAAGGATTCCCTGGAAGTCCTATAACTATGTATTAGCGGAGAACATTAAAGCACAGCTCCCCTGTCTTCTGGGCCAGGGCCCTTTTTCCTGAGCCATACTGATGATAACCTCACACACCGCTTCACTTTTTAGTTCCAGCATGAAAATAAATCCATTTTTCCAGCTGCAGAGCGATTTATTTGTAGTCTTTGCCTGGCAGTCGTTAAGAGTTTCTCATTTCTAATGGCCTCGGCAGACTCCAGTTTGATTGGTGTTAGCTGTTGTCTTCCAGAAAGTTCGTTGATTTCAGGTCCATATGAACAATGTCTCCAAAATTAACCTTGAATCTCTAGCTGGACAGCACACCTGGTCCAAGACAAGTAAACAGGCTGCTTCTTTCCTCCTTAGGGGGTCTCGGCTCTGTCTGTTACAGGACTGAAGGAGCTACAAAGTATAAAGACTGGAAGTGCCAGTTACTCTCATCCTCCTGTGAGAGAAGGAAAACAACCTACGCGGTTTCAAAGCTGAGGGCGTAAGGGTGCCTGGCGAGCTCAGGGATCGTGAGTTTGATCCTCATATTGAGTATAGAGATTACTTAATATTTAAAAAAATCTGAGAGCATAAATTTAGCAATTAAATTCTCTCATATCCAAAGTAATTGCCCTACCGCCTCACCCTGCCAAACACAGCCGCACAACACACACTTCCGTCTTCTGTCAGCCTCCTAGCCTCGGGGGGCTCGGAGAGGCGCCTCGTTCTCCCAAATCAGTTCCCAGCTGTGGCTGCAGCTCCTTTCCAGTTGTTAGGACATCCCTGAAGCACACATCTTCCACGGACTGTTTTTCTTGTAAAGCTTTGCACCTCTTCCCACATGGCACTTTTAGTAGTCTGCCTCCGGGACTCTTAGTTTTCGCTGTGTGTAATTTCAGGGTCTCGGGGATTTTTCCTAAACATGTTCCAATGATAAATTATGATTTTATTTCTATTAATTTTTGTAACTGGGCTCTAGGCCAGTGGGGCTTGAACTCACGACCCCAAGACTAAGAGTCACGTACTCTTCCAACTGAGCCAGTCACGTACCCCTGCTTTTATTTTTCAATAAGGCTGCGTACCATCCAACAGTTATAACGCCCGGTAGTATTTCCAAAGGCTTTTTCTAAGCATATTTTCTGAACAGTGATGATAACTTTTCACAGGCAGCGTTAAGCAAAATTGAACCAGAGATTTTTGGAGTTAACGGTTAACTAGTTAATTTTACTAGCAACATTCACCGTTGGGAAAAATCCCTACTGAGAAAGAATAGGCGAAGCCAGAACCTGCTAGCTGTAACTTTTCTATGCTTCTGAATGGGAGGTAAACCAGGGTGAAGTACAGAACCCGAATGTGTTATTCTGAGGAAGATGCAATGACGATTAGGAGAGGCACATGTGCTGGGATTAGCAGTCAGAAAAGTTGGCTTTTTTTTTTTAAATTTATAATAGTTTATTTTCAAATTGGTTTACATATAACACCCAGTGTTCATCCCAACATGTGCCCTCTTTAATGCCCATCACCCCATCTCCCCCCTCCCTCACCCCCCTCATCCTCAGTTTGTTCTTAGTCTTTGAGAGTGTCTTATGTTTTATCTCCCTCCCTCTCGGTGTCTTTTTTTCCTTTCCCCTCTTCCCCTCCCCCTGGTTTTTGCTTAGTCTCACAAAATCTACCTATTCGTGGAAACATATGGTATCTGTCTTTTTCTGACTGACTTATTTCACTTAACATAATACAGAAAAGTTAGCTTTAAAAAAAAACACGGGGGCTCCTGGCTGACCCAGTCGGTTAATCATGTGACTCTTTTTAAAAAATGCTTATTATTTTTGAGAGAGCGAGAACAACGAGCGGGCTGACAGCAGAGAGCCCGATGGAGAGCTCGAACCGACTGAGCCCCCCAGGTGCCCCAGATCATGTGACTCTTGATCTCCAGGTCCTGAGTTCAACCCTGACAATGGGGGTAGAGATTACATTAAAAACACATACACAAACAAAACAACTTAAGGTCGTCTGGGTGGCTCAGTCAGTTAAGCATCTGACTTCGGCTCACGTCATGATCTCACGGTCTATGGATTCAAGCCCCTCGTCGGGCTCTGTGCTGACAGCTCAGAGCCTGGAGCCTGCTTTGGATCCTGTATCTGCCTCTCTCTCTCTGCCCTTCCTGCACTCATACTCTCTCTCTGTCTCTCAAAAATAAATAAATGTTAGAAAAGTTAAAAAAAAACAAACAAACAGGCATTTAGAGTAAAAATGACAAGAAGTTGGAACACTGAAAAGTTCAGAGGTGCTGCCTGAGGCCCATGCGCCCTGGGGAGGAACCGGTAAGAGCGACGTGTTTAGGGCTGCAGGAGAATGCTAGGAACCCGTTTCACTGGACGCGGGTTGTCCGCAAGAAAAGCATTTTTACTTGGCACAAAGGAATCAAATTAAGATGGAAAAGAAGGGGTGGTCAGGGAGGAACCTGTAACCAATGAATCAGATAGAGAAAGCTCTAGATTTCGTTCTGAACACAAGTTAGAGTGAGCCAATGAAGAGGGAAAGCCTGAAGGGCCTAGGACAGGGACTCTGAGGCTGCAGCTAAAGGAGAAGCCGGTCTGTTGATGGAAAGTGAATTAGTGGGGGGAGAATAGGGGCTTTCACTCCCCCGTGAATTCATTGTGATCCCACAGTGTAAAGTTGTCACTAAAAGGATCATGTCGACAGTATTCCACTTTAGCAGTCCATTGCCGACATCCCACTGAGTTCTCTGGCGTCTGTTGTGTCCACAGCGCTGCGAGGCAATTCCTTTATGTGTCCTAATTAGCTCAGTCCCACTCTGCAGTTTTTCGTCTACTCTCTCGGTAGTACTGATAACAATGAAAGGAGGCAGTAAGTAACATGTATTGAGCGGTTACTGCACCAGGCACCGCTGGCCTATGCTTTAACTCTGGGATTCCTCAGTGTAACCCTGTCAGGTGGGGTGAAGCTATTATTATCTCTAGTCTACAGGAGACGAAACTGAGATTGAGATCTAGGGTCATGCTGCTAGGAAACAGAGGAATTCGAGTTTGAACCCCAAGAGTCTGGCTTCAGAGCCTGAGGTGTCTTAAATAGTACCCAAAACTGACGCTTCTACTTGCGCTTGGACCCGTGGGAGCAGATAACCTTGTGCGCTACCTCACAGGGAAAGCTGAGGCTCCGGGGCCTGAACTCCTCATTTCCTGTGCCTGTGCTTAATATCGAGAACTCTTATCCATTTCCCTCCATCACAGGGAAAACAATACCCTGCCGCCTTACTTGAGGCTCCTCCCGCCACCAGTGCATTAATCTCCCCTCCTGTCACTGTAAGAGTCAGGACCATGTCTCATTGTTTCCCAGCACCCCTGCCGCCCACGTTCTCCTTTGTCTTCCATCTTTATTCCTACAAACATTAGTGTCCTCTATTAAAAACAAACAACAAAACCCAAATCTCTTCCTTTTACCCGATGCTTCCAGGTTTCTTAGAAGTAGGCTGTTAGTCATCTTTATATCTTTAGAAGAGGTGTTCTAGTAAGTAAATTTGCATTGGATAAAGGTTATTTCGATAAAATTTTAGCAGGCTCTCCAAGGAAAAAAGAAAGGGCTCAAATAAATACAATAAGAAATGAAAGACAGGAAGTTACAACTAACAGCAGAGAAACACAAAGGATCATAAGAGAATGCTACTAACAATTCTACATCAAGGAATGAGACAAAGGTAGAAGGAATTGATACATTCCTGCAAACATAATCTTCTTAGACTGAATCATGAAGAAATAGAAAATCTGAATAGACCAATCGTTAGCAAGGAATTTAAATCAGTAATAACAAAAAGTTAAACAAACGGGACTACATCAAACTAAAAAGCTGCTGCACAGCTGAGGAAACCACCAACGAGATAGGCAGCCTACTAAATGGGAGAACATATTTGCAAGTCATCTATCTGATAAGGGGTTAATATCCAAAATTATAAATAGGTCCTACAACTCAATGGCAGACAGTCTAGGTAAAAAATGAGCAACCTGAATGTCGTCTTTCAAAACAAGACCTACAGATGGCCAACAGGCACATGAAAATGCTCAATATTGTTCATCATCAGGGAAATGCAAATCAAAACCATGATGAAATATCTCTTCACACCTGTCAGAATGGCTACTCTGTAAAAGACAATAACAGCTGTTGGTGAGGATGTAGAGAAAACGAACCTTGTGCACCGTTGATGGGAATGTAACTGGGTGGGGACCACTGTGGAAAACTGTAGAGGTTGCTCAAAAAACTAAAAATAGAACTAACATATAACCTAGCAATTCCACTCTGATATTTATCCAAAGAAAATGAAAACATAAATTCAAAAAGATACATGCACCCCTATATACGTTGCAGTTCTTAACAATAGCCAAGACATGGAAACAACCCAGGTGTTCGTTGATGGATGACTGGGGAAAGGTGTGGTGTATATACATACAGTGGAATATTGTTCAACCATAAAAAGTGAAATCTTGCCATTTGTGACAACATGGATGGACCTTGAAGGCATGCCAAAGTCAGACAGAGGAAGACAAACACGTATGGTTTTATTTGTACGTGGAATTCAAAAAGCAACACAAATGAAACAAAACTCATAAATGCAGAGAACAGACTGATAGTTCCTGGTCAGAGGGGGGCAAAATGGGAGAAGGGAGTTGAGGTACAAACTCCAGTCATAAAATAGATAAGTCATAGGGATATAACGTACAGCCTGGTGACTATGGTCAACAATGTTGCATCGCGTATTATATAACTTCGCATGGTGCCAGGATGATACTAGACTAGACTTAACTTTGGTGATCACTTTGTAGCCTATACACCTATCCCGTCCTTAGGGGCTATACCTGAAACTAGTATAATGTTATGTGTCAGTTATATCTCAAGAAAAAAAAATACTCATTTTCCATAGGCCAGTTTTCATTACTCTCTATTACACATAAAATCCACTTACAGTAAAATCTAAGTAATTTTTTAAATTAAGATTTTAGTGTATTGTTTTAAAAATAAAATGTTGTTTTGAGCTTTAAAGAAAAGATTATTTAGAACGAGGGAACCATTGGTCCCCCTCAGCTCTGTGCTGCTCAGAGCATTCCTCTTATGTTTTATTCTGGACGTGCAGCTTGAACAATATGGGGAGGAAGTTGCATGTTCCTTGGGGAGTTGGTGAAGACACGTTAAATCATGCCATGTGGAAAGGTTCCTGAATGGCTCAGTCGGTAGAGGGTCTGGCTCTTGATCCTGGGGGTTGTGAGTTTGAGCCCCATGCTGGGCATATAGGGACTACTTAAAATAAAGCTACAAGGAAAAGGATTTTTTTTTAATACTAAAGTTGTGAATAGAGATTGATCTGTCTTGAGAGACGTAGGGAGAATTTTGTTGCTAGAAGTGCTGTCTAAATGGTCACATGACAAGTGGTTCTCGGGGAGATTTAAGCAAAAGATGTGTTGCTGATTCTAGAGCCTTTAAAGTCGGTCTGCACTTTACATTCCGGAAGAGCTGGATCCTTTAGGTCAGTGTGTTCAACTTGGGCTGCATAGTAGGATCACTTGGTGGGGGAGTTTAAGGAAAAAAATACTAATGTTTAGCTCCTATCCCAGTCTGTTAAACTGGAATGTTTGGGTCATGGAGAAGACATTGATATTTTTTCAGAAAGTCTCAAGTTGATTCTAATGTACAGCCAAGTCTGGGAACCTCTGATTTAACTGAATCCAGCTGAATTGAGTAAAATGGTATGCATTGGTATTTTTTTTATGCATTAGTATTTTGCTCACAGTGACTTAACTATAACGATAGCGTTTTAGTTCTTTGTAGGTCAGTATAATGTAAATGCCATCAATGCCATCACATATTTATGCCAGATTCAGATTTGTATGTCTTATAACATATTAAAATACAGGAACAAAACAATTTTTTTAATGTTTATTTATTTTTTAGAGAGAGACAGAGCACAAGCAGGAGAAGGGCAGAGAGAGAGGGAGACACAGAATCTGAAACAGGCTCCAGGCTCTGAGCTGTCAGCACAGAGTCCGATGTGGGGCTTGAACTCGGGAATGGCGCGATCATGACCTGAGCTGCAGTCGGACGCTTAACCGACTGAGCCATCCAGGCGCCCCAGGAACAAAACAATTTCTAAAGAACCATAATACAAAGTGGCCTAGCATGAAGGATTTTATCTGTAGCTGTTTTCTTACAATGCAGGCCTGCGCGCGTGCACACATGCACACAGAGAAATTGCTTATAGCAATTAGTAAATAAATGAATAAGGTGATCGTCGGTCTCTGTAGGGTAATAAATTGGGTATTTAAATTTGGAATTAATTGCATTCCCTTTTTATAAGGTAACCTGGGAGCCTTTCATGTGGATATTGACCCGGGTCCATATTGCCATGTGCTGGTTAAACTGGGAGGCGGTCTGGAGAAATAGAAAGAAGCCCTTGACATTGTTTGTTCACTTTTCCTGGAGCCGCTCAAAGACAGTACATTCAATACCGTTACAAAAGTGCCAAATGTTTTTTCAAACTGTTAGGTTTAGTTATGCATTTATAAAAAAATGTGTTGTTTTTTTTAAACTGTTCTCCTCAAGTACTTTTCTCCTTGTTTAATTTTCTCCTCCCTTCTGTTTAACTTTCTCTTTAAAGCTATTGGTGTCAGTAACCAGAGGGAAACCACCGTGGTCTGGGACAAGTTCACTGGAGAGCCTCTCTACAATGCTGTGGGTAAGCCGCTGTTCACGGATGTCCGACGCGAGGCCTTTCTCCTCTTGCAGACGTTATGACACTAAAGTGTCGGGCTGAAAGAGCACGCTGTCGTGTTGCCTGTGCTCTGACAGGATGGGCAGAAGAGTCCTCTGAGAAATGAGCTGTGATTTATTTACAGATATTTATTCACAACTTGAATTCTCTCTTTACCTTGCTCTCCTCCTTTCCTGATTATTTGTGTTATACAAATGGCTCGGTGTTGCCGGGACTGTTGTCCAGTCCCTGCTGTTTCTGGCACCTAAAGAGACCTCCCCTCCTCCCCGCAAAACTCCACATTATACGTGTTTGCAGCCCTCTCTCTATAAAGTACTTGCGTACTTGTTCTTCCCATTTGTAATTTTAACGGACTCATCTGAGGTCGTGAAAATAAAATCTCAAAATGCGAGCTCCTTCTGCTACACATTTGGCTCTTTCAGCCGGAGTTCAAAACCTCAGAATCTCAAGTACCCCAGGAAAATGTCAACGACCATGAGTATATTTTAGTATACTCTTAGCACATGACAGTTGCACTAAATAATACTGCCACTTGCCGAAACTAAAATTTTGTTGTAAATCTAGTCCCTAAAAGACGTCATTCTATTTACAAATAGAAAAACACAGTTTTTTGTCCATAAGATAGCAGGTTTGTGGGGCGGGGACGGAGGCAGAAATTGTCAGAGATGGGATGATTTATAGAGGGAGCTGTTTTTACTTTAGAGTTACTTTAGTGGTATAGATCCTTTAGTATTGATTGGAAAAAAAGTGGTATTCAAGCAGAAAATATACTGAAAAGGTGCCTTGTAAGAGTAGCATGTTTCCTTTGGAAATAATAATCTTTATAAAACATTAAGGTATTTAATGTTATTGTGTTATTAGGAAGCATTTACAATGTCATCTGCATGTGTGATAAAAAATTAAAGACTCAAAAAATGTCAAAGAATTGCAGCCACAGGTCCTGTTTCACAAAAGTACATGTTTTTAAATCTTTATTGTTCTCCTTCTCCTGGGCGAGTAATTTTGAATGTCATTAAATAGGATCTCACAGTGTTCGCGACCGATACCTAGGAGTTATTCTTTCCCGGATCACCGTTGGCCAACTTCTTGAACTAGTTAGGGTTTTATTTTTTTTCCCCCCGAGGGAAGAGGAAGGTCCTTCTCAAAGGAACCAGAAAGTTCCTGTTAAACTCTAGACTTTGAATTATAAAAATGCAACTTTGGACTTTGAGTTGTCATTTTAAAATAATGCAACTAGGTTAGTTGAAGTTATACTCACAGCGAGAGACTTAAGTAAATATTTTACCAGAAATACTTTCTTTTTCTGACGTGCTTATCTACTTATTTCCTGTTCTTCTACCTGTGTCCTTCTGTGCCCCATTCTTTGGGCTTTTCGGTATTAATTTGTACGGCACCTAGGGGCTATGAAGAACTTTTTCAATCCTGAGCCACGCGCATGTCTTGAGAACCCTGTGTGTTCGGTGCTCTCCTGGATGTGTTTATAGAGGACCGAGTTACTGGCCTGTTTTGGAAGCACTTTGTAATCTAGTTTTAGGAAGAGACTCACACAGAATTAGGGAACAGTGGATACACTATGCTGCTAAATTGAACGGGAATTAGAGCAAATACACATTAGTATGGATTTTGAATTTGGGGCATACCTTTGCGGGGGGATTTGAACTCCATTTTAGGCCTTCAAGAACGTGTTCGATCACATCAGGAGAAGGGAGCGTCGAAGGCTAGTATGAACAAGCTATGAACATGAAAATGTGTACACATATTTCAGCAAAGAGTAAAGAGACTGGTGAGTTTTGAGGATAGGAAGATGTATTTAAGAGTTATTATTCATAGAACTAGCAGTAATAATAATGTTCACTAAGTGCTAACCTTACTACGTACTAGGGATTGTGCCTAAGTGTTCACCCAAATTATTTAATCTCAGGGAGCTGAAGCAAGTTTTACTTGCTTTATTTTACAAGTGAATTCTGGAAAAGCTCTGTAACTTGTCCAGTAGCTACATAGCTAGAAGTAGAGATAAAGCCACAGTTTGGACATAAACCCCTCCAACCTCAAAGCCTATGTTCTCATTTGGATAAAGAGGAGTTGGGGAGGCTGTAGAGGGCTCTGAAAGACATTCACTGGGTGACACGGGACGACAAGATGAATAATAAACGTGAGTTTACCTTCCCATATGGTGATATGGGTTGTTTCAAGTCCACCTGTCTACTGAGAACAGCTCAAGAAGTTGTACAAAACAAAGCAAAATTCTGTCTGAGGGACTGGAAGGCCACCAAAGCCGTGAGGAATTATGGGCCTACGATACCGGAGAGAAGGAAAGCCCAGAGATGAGCCTGGCTTTCGGTGTTCCTTGTGCTGTAGAGATACCTGTAGCTTCTAAAAGGAGCAGCTAAAGTTAAGCAGCATTTTCATAGGTCGATGGACATATGGAGGCCAAAGGTAGTCAGGCACCAGGGTAAAAACTCAGGTGATGAGTTTGATATCAGATTAGACAGAGCCGAAGATGAATTGGTGAACTAGAAGAGAGATGAGAAGTAAATATCCAGACTGAAGCACAGAAGAGACAAAGGTTTAGAAAATATAGAAAAGAATCTAGAAAGATGGAGTAAGGTGAGGAGGTCTAACCTTTTTGTAACCGGAGTTCCAGGAAAAAAGTAGAGAGAAATGATAAGGTTTTTCAGATTCTGGAAGCACGGTGATTCCCAGGCATGATAAATACACAGAAAGCCATATGTAAACATGTGCAGACACCTGAAGATGAAAAGTAACATTTCTAAGTAGCCACAGTATATGACCTTCAGGAGAGCCACACTGACTTGCAGGGGCTGGCTGCTCAGTCAGTGGAGCGTGCGCCCCTTGATCTCGGGGCGGTGAGTTGGAGCCCCATGTTGGCCGCAGAGATAACTTACAATAAATCTTTAAAAGAGAGAGAGAACCACACTGACTTCCTGTTCATTTCTCAATGGAAACAAAGTAAGTCAGACTACAATAGAAGTACTGAAAATATAAGCTGAAGTAGTAAAAAACTAACTTCCACCTAGGATTCTATACCCAGTGAAAAATAGTCTTCAGTAATTAAATTGAAATATAACAGCAAAAACCAGTAGAAATCATTACAAGCACACCCCCACGGAAAGAAAACCTGAGCCCCGTCTTTCACATAGAAGGAAAATGTTCTCACATGGAAACTTGGTGATGCAAAGTCCTAGAAACGGTAAATATGTAGATCGGTCTAAATGCATTTTGACTGCATAAAATAATAACTATTATGATGCTCAAAATGTGTTGAGAATTAAAATACATGGTAACAGTTGTACGTGAAAGGAATTTGGGGTAGGTGAGTTTCACCTGTTTCGAGGTCCTTGTATTATCAAGGCATGTTTTAATAATCTCTAGGGTAAGCAATGAGAGTAAAATAATAAATAATGAACCAGCTTATAAAGGGGGAAAATTGAGTGATTTTTTTGAAAAAGGCAAAAAAGGAAAGAGAAAAAGAATGTGAAACGGGAAAGAAGGACAAATAGAAAGCATTTAAATCCAAATTTGTAAGTAAATATATTCAAAAGAATAAGATTCGGGGCAGCCGGTTGGCTCAGTCAGCTGAGTGGCTGACTTTTGTCTTCGGCTCAGGTCACGATCTCACGGTTCGTGAGTTCAAGCCCCTCCTCGGGCTCTGTGTTGGCAGTGCAGAGCCTGCTTGGGGATTCTCTCTCTCTCCCTCTCTCTGCCCCTCCCCTGCTTGTGTGGTCTCTGTCTCTCTCCAAATAAATAAATAAACTTAAAAAATATATTAGAAAGGACAAGATTTCGTTTCTCTGCAGTGAAATCTAGCAAAGGAGTTGAGACTGCTCATCAGTTCATGGGATTAGTGGAGAGAAGGCAAACCAGAGGCACCTTTCAGAGGAATGACACAACCTACAGGTTTGTAGATCAGAACATAAAGATGAGGCGAGGCGGTGGGGGCGTGGGGTGCGGAACAGGGCTGCAAGATTTTCAGCCTGAGAGACCAGAAGGAAGCTAGTATTTAAAGGGTGCCGTCCTGGGAGAAAAAATGGCTGGCTGACTTTGAACAAGGAATCAAAGCTCATTTCTGGGCACTTCGGTCTGTGATTTTTTTATAAATGTTAGATGGAGATTAAAAGTTGGTACTAGAGAGGTGAGAGTCTCAATTTATTATAGATGACTTCACTATAGGAATGAACGTAAACCATTCAACGAAAGTTTAAGTGCCTTTCTGTGTACAGATTCTGTGATGCCTCCTAGGCGTACAGGGACAAACCAGGCAGGAGGTAGGCACCTTGCTTGCTTTTGTGACTCAGAAGCCTAGGGATAAGTATCCGGAAGTGAGAAAGAGGGAGGGGAATAGAAAAAGAGGAGAAAGGAGTAATTAATTAGCTGGGAAGAGAAGTCACTCGGTCATGACAAGGATATAGATTCTGCCTCCAATTTTATGTTCCCGAGGAAAACACTGAGGTGTTTCCTACCTCCATGCAAATCTCACTTAAGAATGTTAACATGGAGGCGCCTGGGTGGCTCAGTTGGTTAAGCGGCCGACTTCGGCTCAGGTCATGATCTCGCAGTCTGTGAGTTCGAGCCCCGCGTCGGGCTCTGTGCTGACGGCTCAGAGCCTGGAGCCTGCTTCTGATTCTGTGTCTCCCTCTCTCTCTCTGCCCTTCTCCTGCTCAAGCTCTGTCTCTATGTCTCAAAAATAAATAAATGTTAAAAAAAAAATTAAAAAAAAAAAAAAGAATGTTAACATGGTATTAAGTCTTCAGCAGCTTTCTCCGAAAACAGCACAAGGTGGGATTGATGGACACGGAATCAGATTTTCACATATCTTTGTCCTTGAGCTTTGTCTTTGTTTCTATCACAGTCTGTGGGTTTTACTCTCTCTCGCCCTCTCTTTGTCCCTTTCTTGTGAATCTGTCGCTCTGGGCCTGTCCTTCTCTTCATCGCTCGCTTTACTTTTGTAACTCAGTTCTGTAACCGATGCGCAGTATTTGTTATAGACTAGCAAATGGGAGAAGCGGTCTATCTACACTTCTCTTTTTTAAAACGTGCTATTTACATGGCCTTCTTTTTATGGTTCGGGGTCTCTTGAGAGGCAGGCAGCTCGCTCACCCTCATAACAGTAACCAGACTCTAGGTCAATTAGTGGACCCGAAATACATTTGATGATGAAGCTTAACACAGAGCAAGACTGTTTTTTTTTTTTTTTGCTTGAGGTAAACATGTGTTTGTTTACTGACATCTTTTATAACAGATACAGTTACAAGCACAGAAAAAAAACATGTAAATCGGTCCATCGAGGCACAGATGGCCTGTTCAGAAGTTCCAAATAGTGTTAGAGTTTGTGCGTTCCTTGTGTGATGAGCGAGGTAAACATTGGTGTGGTACCTAAAAGAGCGGTGTCACGTAGCGTCCCTGCTCTGCAGTCACTGTGCCATGATGGAGCCATTTACTCTCCCGGCCTCTCGGGTGGACTGCAGGAGCTTTGCAAAGGCTCCTTTGGCCTTTCTCGCCTGTCTTCGCTTATCCTTGCCCCTCGGCGGTGCTTTTCTTTCTCCCTGGTAGCATCCTCTTCATCAATATTCTTTTCGAAAGACTTCCCTCCTCCCCAAGCCTCATCCTTTTTCTAAACCTTTTCCTTCCAAGACCAATTTTTATTAGTGGTCCACACACCTTGGCGTCTCCTGAGTGTTACTGACCAGAAGGGTCGGGGTTTACAAATACACCGCAGAGGAAACTGAGCACAACTACAACTACGCACCCAACCCCACACCACTGAAGCGGTTCGCGTGTCGAGTGGGGAAAGACTTGAATCGTGTGTGTTAAATACGTCCGTGTGCACAGTTCACTGACGCTACCAGTGAGGTGTTCAGGCCTGACGAGCATGGCCCGCTTGTTTCCCTCCTTGGACCATTTTGTCCCTTTCCAGTACAGCCGATGGGTGTGCACGGCACGCCCACTGCAGTATGACCCATACTCCAGTGGCTTTCTCTGGAGCACGGTTCATGGTTCAAGATCAAAATACTCTTCATGTTAAAGACCAATATCCAGAGAGGCAAGAGTCCTTGATTTAAGATCTTTATATGTTAGAGAAAACTTTGACAGAAATCATTGGTCTCCGATCCAATTTTTCCTTATTTAAATGTTATTGCAAACATTGTTTTTCTAAGTTGTTGGCTTTAAAGTTCCCTATGGGGCGCCTGGCTGACTCAGTTGGTGGAGCATGTGACTCTTGATCTCAGGGTTGTGAGTTCGAGGAGTGCTTGAGCCCCATGTTAGCTGTAGAGATTACTTCAAATAAAATCTTTAAAAAAAATTCCCTGTGACATACAACTTTTTTCTGCAGAGAGTTGCACTTTTAAACATTGGTCATCCTCTTTGCCTTTTTTAATTTTTATGTACTGGTTAACCCCAGGCCAATGATTAAACTTACGTAATTATCTATTGAGGTCTGAAGGAACCTTGAGCTTGTTTTTTGTGTGTTTTTTTTTAACCCCGTCCGGACCTAGATTACATTTGAGAGTACCAGCATGAAAGAAAACTATAAATGGCCAACCACCTAAAACTTGGAAGCACACTTGTCCTTAAACAACAGAAATATAGTTTTGTTTTTATTGTTTTGCTTTGGAAGGGAACAGATTTTTTTTACTTTGGTCAAATCTAGAATATTCAGCTTGTCATTTCTCCTTACGTCCCCAGTCCTTTATTACAAGGTTTTTTGAATGCCTTCCATTTCCTTCATTTGAGGTAAAAAAAGATACTGCTGTTTTGTAATTATTAAACTCTTCAACTCTGGGCAAGTTTGAGAAGAAACTGAATTCGATTTCAACTTTGAGGTTTCTGATCTTTACTGTTTCTTTATATTCCGTTGAGGACTTTAAATTCACCCTGGCTTACCTGTGTCATAGGGGTTTCATGCTGCATTCAAGACTCTGGGTTCTAATCCTGGCTTTTCTACTTCCACCAGTCTGTGTCTTTCCTCAGAAGTTAGATTTGAGAAATTAAAAGTGTGGACTTCCTAGGCATGAGGGAAAGATCAATGAGCTAATATATGTAGAGGACTTACAACAGCGCCTGGCAGAGTGCACGGCCTCAGCAAGCGTTCGCCATGGCCCCTGTTCAGAACTGGCCGATAGTCTTTTTCAGCCAGCAGTGCCAGATGGAATGATTGATTTATACATGACAGGTGTTCTTAGGGGACATGCAGAGCCCCCCTGGATCATACACGCTTGTGTCAGTCCTTGGCATCCCAGCATTTATACACCTAAGAGCCGAAATAGGTTCAGCCCCCCACACTGTGGCATATATATGTTTTAAATCACTCCCTGCCAACTCTGCATTGTTTTCTGGCCCCAGTGACTTCTGAAGATGTGATCAGGGGAAAGACAGTCGTCGATTACAGTCTCTTCTCCTTTGTAAGCGACCTCTTTCCCAGCTTAATTAATAGCTTAACGTTTGGCCAGTGGTAACACATAGCAGTTCAGTCTGGTTTAATGTTGTTATATCTCTTGTTGGGGAGACAGCCCGATAACACTTCGTGGAACTGCCAGAAGTCCTTGCTCAGGGTGTGCTCTGTAACCCGGAGCCCCACCTTCATCTCCCTCCCCGGGAGGCCTGCGGCTCCTCGTAGTAAACCCCCTCGGAGATGTATTGCTTGTCTTTGCTTCTAGTCAATTGAAAATAATTAAGATTGTTTTACTTAATATTGAAATTTTTTCTTAGGTGCTTTTCCCTTCCCAAAACCCAAACCCAAAGCGATGCACACTTGTAAATATTCTATAAGTCGTCCCTTCCTCTGTCCTGTTACCGCACCACCTGACTAACCCCGGACCGTGGGCAGTGAGACAACCACATTTCTCTCCACTCTGCAAGCTTCGTTGTTCAGACCTGACTGACTCCAACAGACATATTCTGGATGCGACTTTATTTAATACAAATGAAAGTTTATCGCATCATCCAAACTGGATTTTTCTTTTTACTTCTTTATTTGATGATTTGAGCCATTCGAAACAGAGTTATTTGTTCTAAGTAAGGGACATACCTTATAGAAGCAGGCTGTATAGTGTTTGGGACTCCCTGTGGTCTATTTTCCTTCTTATGTTTTTCCAAATCACTTTAGAACTTAGCCATTCCCTGTGCCCTCCAGACACGCTTCTCCCGTTTGTGGTTCTGGGCTTTCCCACCTGCCAGCCTCCCAGGGAAGTGCTTTCTGGGGGCCCTGCCTTCCCAAAGCAGCCTTTTCAGGTCTCCCTATGGCTCGCCCCAACAGTGATTGTGGCTCCCTCCTTAGCCTTCCTCTGTAGGAATGCTCACTCACTACGTTACATAGCCTTTCAATTTAGTGGTTGGGTGAGCAGTTAGTAACCAGCTGGGCTGCTTTTCTAACTGGGACGCAGATACGTGGCCAGGTAGGGAAGAGTCATCCTGAACAAGAAGCACATTCTTACCTGGTCTTTGTCCACATGGACGAGGTCCACCAAACCCAGAGACTCTCACCAGACTGCCTTGGTTTCCCTCCTATGCCACGTGTCTTCCTTTTCCTTTGCTCCGCTCAAATGCGTAGAAAATGTTCGTTCTGATGAACTTGCCCGAGTCATCTACCATTCCCTAAGTGGTCAGCAAGAGAACACAGACCTTGAACCTGGCCACCTCTAGCATGAACTGCCATTATTTCTCCTAATGCTCCAGCCGCTCCAGTCTCTCCCGGCCCTTCAGACCCGGTTGCCGTTGTCCCCTCTGGCTCTTCAGTTCCAGCTGCTGGCACTTCCTCAGGTATTGCTGCTCCGGCTCCTGCTCCCTTCCCAGCCTTCCGACTCCGACATCACGGGCGAAATTGACCCCCGCTGCTGGATGTGGATCTGGCCCTTCTTTTGATTGTTCTCAGAAATTCCCTCCACAAGGGGCTTAGTCCTCCAGCTTGGGGCCTTCTCTGTGGCTTTTGGTCTCTTATTCTGCCAATCTAATTCTGCCATCTTAGCTTCCTTAATGAGTTTTCTAATTTTTTTTGTTCTTAATTCAATTAATTTTGAGCATTCGTGAATTGTTTGGTAGCGTATCAACCACTGACTTTTTTCTCTTTGGCAGTCGTACTAATTCATTCCATGTATTCTAATTACCTTAAACTCTTGGGCTAGAAAAACAAAGTGAATCTGCGATCATGGAAAAAATGGCAGGAGAGGGACTGCAGAGACCATCTAGTCCGACTGCCTTGTTTTATGTTCAGGAAATCCAGGCCACAAAGGGTAAAATGATTTGCTTGAGTCATGTAGCTTATTGGTGGCAAAGTCGGAAGACAAACAATTGTGGTCTCCTGATTTCACATCCAGTGTTTCGGCTCTTTTTGGTGAGAGGTGGATTCTGTGGATTCCACTCTGGATACTCGGAAGCTCTCAAGTGAGGAGTAAAGTGCCCAGTTACTTAAGCAGTCGTTGTCAAGGAGCAATACTGTCACAGAGCAACTGGGACTCGGGAGCCACCTGGTCATCACGTTTTCCGTCATTGTATTTTGTTTGCATTTATTTATTTTGAGAGACCGAGAGAGGCAGAGCACAAGTAGGGGAGGAGCAGAGAGAGAATGAGACACAGAATTCGAAGAAGGCTCCAGGCTTCGAGCTGTCAGCACAGAGCCTGACGCGGGACTTGAACTCACAACCCGTGGGATCATGATATGAGCCGAAGTCAGACGGTTAACCGACTGAGCCACCCAAGCACCTGTATGTCATTTTGTTTTTAAAGAAATAATTGGGGGGCGCCTGGGTGGCTCAGTCGGTTAAGTGGCCGATTTCAGCTCAGGGCATGATCTCATGGTTCATGAGTTCGAGCCCCGCGTCGGGCTCTGTGCTGACAGCTCGGAGCCTGGAGCCTGCTTCCGATTCTGTGTCTCCCTCTCTCTGCCCCTCCCCTGCTCACGCTCTGTCTCTGTGTCTCTCAAAAATAAACGTTAAAAAAATTAAACTTAAAAAAATAATAATAATTTAAAAAAAAGAAATAATTGGAACAAGTTCCATATCCTAAAGACCAGGCCCTAGAAAAGAGGCTCTCAAGTTATAGTATATATAGTACTGAATGACTTGGGACGTTTATGACAAAAGTACAAAGACTTCTTCCTTGCATACACCTGCAACCAGAATCCTGCAAGGTAGGGCTTAGAATGTGTAATTTCACATTTTTCCAGGTGGTTCTGATGTGCTTTCTGGGTAAGAACCACTGCTGTGGAGTCTAGCAGTGTTTCTGAAAGGAGGGGGGCACCTATTTAAAAGGCGTATTTCTGGGATCCCTCCCTGGACCTACTATGCTAGAATTTCTGGGAATGGGGTCCATCTGTAAGTTCCCTAGTGATTATTTACATTAAAATACAGAAAAGCGTTCATCTAGGAGGCTCTGAGTCATTCAACAGCCTAGAACAATGACTTTCATGTCCTTTGTTCATGTCCCTTGATAAGAAATACATTTTACATCATGATTCATCAAACTCCCATAACTAAAACAGAAGTTTCACGTTACTTACTGAGTTCTGTGAACTCCGATATTTTCTGTTCTAATCCATCCTATTTCAGTTTTTAAAAGCAAGTAGTTGAAACACACTCAATTGATTTTAAACCCCCAGCCCACTGGAGCTTGAAACGCTGAGAATTGAGGTGTGTTTGTTAATTCACAGACTCAAAACCTCTCTCTTGAGTTCCTCTTTTCCCAATGACTCCTGTTAATACCTCTTGGAATGGCTCACCTCTGAGGAAGGTCTGCTTCGTTAGAGCCCTACAGTACCGCCCCTCTGTGAAAAGTGGGCTTCCTTGGTTCCCTAGACATGGGAGTTCTTGCCAACTCCACGCGGCTGCTGCTAACGGCTTTTATCAGTCACAGTGCAAGTCATGGAAAACTCAAGCTGAACTAAATAAAGTTTAAAAAAACAAGAATTTATTTGTTCGTGGAACCAGCAGTGCGAGAGTAGCTTAGTTCAGGTGCTGTTTCATTCCGGACGCAGACATCATGACTGGATGCCCCACGAGCCTGCCTTTTCTTGGGATGGCTTCAGATGTGGCCGATTCGGCTCTCCCTCCACCGGCGCAGCAGGCCCGGCCGCACGCTGCCGAGCAGGGTTGCGGAGAAGGGACTCCGGCAGACTGAGCCCAAATCTCCGATGGGCCGATCAGACCACACGCTCTGTGGCGAACCAGTCCCTGGGATGCGGACTCGATACTGGAGCTGGGAGCTGGGTGGCATCTCAGGCAGACCACACGGCTGAGGATGAGGGAGAGACGGTTCGCTAAAGAGGGTCTGAGATACAGCTCTCGGGAGAGAGAGGAATACACGGTGGGCAGCGAATGCAGACGTGCTCTTAGGCCCGGGATCCCCCGGTCCTCCTGTCTGCCTCCTGTTTCCGCGGTGGTGGCGAGCCTGTTCTTGCTGCTTTTCACACCGTAGAAACCAGCCTATTGTCCCGAGGTAGCCACTGGTCAAATCAAGCTCAGACAACCCTCAGTGAGGGAAATGACAATTTAAGTGATTAGAAAGAATGGATTAAAATTCACTACAGAAAAGAACTGGTTTTTTATTTTTTTATTTTTTTATTTTTTTATTTTTTTTCTGGAAAAGAAACCTGGTTTTCAAATGAAGAGAGAACAGTCGGCTAGCTCACAGTGGACCACACTATGCAGGGAGTGGCCAGCCTTCACGTGTGTGGTGGGCAAGCGTGTACTACCACAGGGTACTTCCTGGTACCCTTTACATAAATTACAGGCCTGAGCCTTTTCAGGACGCATCTGGGCATAGTCCGTGCCTAAAAATACCAAGTGACCAGTAACGGATGAAAAGCGATAGAAGTTTAAGTACGAAACTTTTAAATCTGACAAATAAAACTCCACAGTCCTATTGGTCACTCTTCGTAGTTGCTTTACGTACTGTACTGTTTGATACCTTCTCTTTCTCAGGCCTTCTGTCCTGAAGCAGAACAGAAACATTTTCTCCTAGAGGGTCAGAAAGTGGAGGATAGTTACTTACTATAAATAATGTTAATCTCTTAAAATAGATTTTTTTTTTTTTTACAATCTAGCATGGAGCAAGAATGGTGACCTTTAAACAATTCTTTTAATGATTCTGGCCTGTAGCCTACTTTTGAAATGAAAGAATTTGATGTAAATAAGCGTTTCATACGGGAGAGACTGAATCTTACTTTTTCCTCCAATAAATGGTACCAGGTGCTCTACTTTGTCACAGATTGCTCCCAAGTTTTCTGAGATCCCTGTTTCATACACAGTACCGTGATCCTGAGCTGTGAATTCTGCCCTGGCAACTAGCCTGACGCTCATTTAGATTTTCTCTGTACCGCAGGTATTCTTAGAAAATGCTTATCCAAGACATTTTTTCATTGTGTTTTTTGTTTCCTATAAAAGGGTACAAAATAAGGGCCCTAAGGTTTGTATTGTTCTAACTTGGTCTGTAATTTTGCATAAAACCTTTCAATTCTTCCTCATAAATTTATTCCTTTTTCTAACAATATGCCCATTCATTTTTAATTTTCTAATTTCTATCTTTTAAAAGCTGTAGCATTTTAATTGCTTATGGAAACTAATCAATCTCCTATCCTTGATAGTGATTTCATTAAGATCTGACTTTTTAAATGAAGTTTTTCATATATATTATTATATTTTGGTCTATAGTGTGGCTTGATCTAAGAACCCAGTCTACCGTTGAGAATCTTAGTAAAAGAATTCCAGGAAATAATAACTTTGTCAAGGTAAGAGATGTCTTCAAAAGTATACTGTAAGAATGCTTGTTTAAAAAAAGGGTTTAGAGATTTCACCTGAAAAACTATTCGGGTCCTCTATCCTATCACACAGTAGTTATTTGATACGTTTTATAGACTATCCGCAGATAATTGAGGGCAACTGAAGTATTTACCTTTCTGTCTTCTTGCCCTATGGTGGATTGGAAGATTCATATTCCAAGGTTGATAGGCTGAAGGGGATTATAACGTGTCCCAGTGACTTAAACCACACTTCCCAGGGCCTGCTTCTTCCTACAATTCAGCCATGCCGTATATTTACTTGTCAGTGGGACTCTTAGGACAGTGGTTCTTGGTTCTGAAACGAGCGTTCAGATCCCATTAGTTGTAGCAATTGAACAGACCATTCCCTACCCTCATACGCCCGAATAACTTCAGGCTAGTCCTGAATATCCCCTTACCCATTTCCTATTCTGTTCCTCTTTGTCACCTTGCCCAACCCTCACCCCCACCTCCAGTTACTTTGCTTCAAGGGATGCATGTTTTTCTCTTCAGTGCCATTTTAGGCAACTTTTACAATTTCTACCCAAGTCATAACAATGAAATATTATGGACTCCCTCAACTGTTGGTTTTGTGGGATGATCCTTGGTCCTTCAAAGAGAAATAATCCCATAAATTATTTCCTTTTATTAGTTTTGAGCATTGATTTTTTTTCCTAGGAAAGCTAGAAAACCATGAGTTAAGAGTCTTAATTTACAGGGTGCATTAAAGTATTAAAAGATTTGGTTTGAATTTTCTCTAGTTAGGTGATGAATGAGAAGATCGAGGATTAGGAGAGGGGAAGGATAGTTGCATTATTTTGATGTATGTATCTTCTTTACCACTTTCACTAGCCTTTATAAATAAGTCTGGTATTTAATATACTAACAAAAATAGGAGTTGGACTGATCTAAAGGAATACTGATAAGCCAGTATGTCCATTGTATTTATTATCCTTTATCCTTTTTTCAGTCCACCGTCTCTTTGTTCAGTGTACTCGCTGAGTTGAGGCAACTACTTTCTTCCATAGAACAACTCACTGTTGCTTCCATCTGCCATGTCCTCGAACTCTATACTTTATTCTTCACTTACTTTATGTTATTCGAGTATGTGTGCGTGTATAAATATATATATTTGTTTATAATATATATTTTTTACACACATAAGTATATAGTTGTTAAGTCTTCTATGTTTTAAAATAGTCTTCTGGTATGGTCGTTAGTTTAGGATGTGATGTACTCTCTGATTTTTAAGAGTTTAAAATATCACTTTCATGAAACACAAAGTGAAAAAGCAGAGTTTCGGACTAGGCTCCACATGTAATACTCAAAACGAAAACTAGCATCTCCGTGTTCACTATCTAGATGACAGGATATTGTGTCATTTCATTTTCTCTTTACCTTGCAACGTGGATGCTCTTTGAACTGCAAACATATCAATCACACTGATCTTTGTTCGTGAACACACTTTCCTGTGCCACAAGATAGGAAAAGTATTTTTATCCATAATACCCTGGGCTTGGCTTTAGCGCCACTGAATATTTTGTAATTTGTTGAGTGTTTTGGGTTTGGTGTTTTATTTTAAACTGTTAGGAATTTAATTTGCTGGCTGAGCTTCATACCTGTTTTTAGTCCAAGACAGGCCTTCCACTCAGCACTTACTTCAGTGCCGTGAAACTTCGCTGGCTCCTTGACAACGTGAGAAAAGTTCAAAAGGCTGTTGAAGAAGATAGAGCTCTTTTTGGGACCATTGATTCATGGCTTATTTGGGTATGTTTCGATGTAATGCATGTATGCAGAAAGCCATTCAGACGTTTTTTGGGCCAGCTGTGTTCTATTAAGAGTTCATACATGTTAGTTGGCAAAATTAACATTTCAGCCTCCATTTTAACAGGCATTTTTCCTTATCTCCTTATTTTTTCTTGCTTGATTTCAGTAAAAATGGAGGATGATCACCAAAGACGTGTCTCAGGTCTAGTGTCCTTACAGTAAGCAATTTAGGTAATTAGTGATTTAGGTAGTCTTTTTCTCCTGCCTATCATATATTCTTTTCCACTGGTCATTTCTTTTTTTTTTATTTGTGAGAGAGAGAGAGCGTATGTGCACTCGCATGAGTGGAGGAGGGACAGAGGGAGAGAGACAGAGAGAGAGGGAGAATCTCAAGCAGGCCCCACGCTCAGCACAGGTCCCCACATGGGACTTGATCCCACATCCGTGGTATCATGACCTGAGCTGAAATCAAGAGTCAGATGCTCATCCCCTGAGCCACCCAGGCGCCCCTCTGCTGGTCATTGTTAAAAGAAGCAACTATTTAACATGATAAGCATCTGTGTGATTTTTATCATTTGCTTTCAGCATTACACCGTCGTGTCTTATTTAAGCCATAATGTAAAAAATCATAGCGGAAATTTCAGTGTATGATCTTTCTGCCTAAGCTGAACACGGATGAGTAGAAAGTAACATTTTAGACATTCCCCAGATTTATCTTAAAAGTACATGTTCTCAGAGCGCCTGGGTAGCTCAGTCGGTTGAGAGTCCAACTTTGGCTCAGGTCTTGTTCTCACGGTTCATGAGTTGGAGCCCTGCGTCGGGCTCTGTGCTGACAGCCCAGAGCCTGGAGCTTGCTTCGGGTTCTGTGTCTCCCTCTCTCTCTGCCACTTCCCTGCTCGCACTGTGTCTCTCTCTCAAAAATAAACATTAAAAAAACAAAAGTACATGTTCTCTCTCCTTTTTTTTCTTTTGTTCTCTGTTATTTTTATTGTGGGCATTTTCAAATATACCCCAAAGTAGAGGGAATACCGCGATGAACCTCTACAACAGCGGGCCAGCTACAGCAATCAACTCTGGCCAATCTTGTTTCAACTATACTCACATACTCTTTCTCGCCACAGATCATTTTATTTTTTTTTTTTTAAATTTTTTAACGTTTATTCTTAAGAGACATAGAGACAGAGCGTGAGCAGGAGAAAGGCGGAGAGAGAGGGAGATACAGAATCTGAAGCAGGCTCCAGGCTCTGATGAGCCGTCAGCACAGAGCCCGACATGGGGCTCGAACTCACAGGCCGTGAGGTCGTGACCTGAGCTGAAGTCGGCCGCCCAACCGACTGAGCCACCCAGGCGCCCCCACAGATCATTTTAAAGCAAATCCCACACATACACTTTGATTTGTAATTATTTCAGTAAGTGTGTGATTATCTTTTTCAACATTCAGGAGAGCTTCACGGGCATATTGTCCCTATGCACATTTGCCACACCCACCTAGCACATGTTCCAGAACCAGTCCCAGGAAGCAGCGCCTTCTCCGCCCCTCCCCGTGCCTGGCCAGGGCCAGCCGTGGGCAGCACTCTTATGGTCCACTGTTTTCACACCTGTCACAGTTGACATCATTCTGACGATCAGTTGCCTAGAACCAGAGGAAGGCAGGCTATGGCAACTGTGGGCTGTGGGAGACAAGGGAACGCATTTTGCTGTGGGGTCAAGGGGGACCTGCTTGCAGGACGCCCAGGTGCCTTTCCTCCACCTGTGTTCCTGCGTCCCCTCTTATGGCTCGCACATAAAAGAAAGCAGTATTCCTTTCGGCCCAGCTCTGAGGGTATTAACGCTAGGGAATTTAAACTTCTGCTTTTGGGATACATGCTTGGGTCGGCGCAGCCCAATGAGAATTGTTATTCTCAAAAAATTAAGACAAAAACAAAGAAAGAACAACACAGAGTTCTGGAAGATCCCGAAGAGGCAGACATGTCAATATATTACACTTGACCAAGTCTGATAAGACTGCATTTGCCAAAGGTAACAGGTGAAGACAAAACTGACCTTTTGTCTAACAACCAGTTGACTAGAAACTGTGCTAATAGGGTGGCCACTTAGCCATGTACGGCCGCCGAGAACTTCAGATATGGCTGGTCTGAACCATTGAGTGCCATGAGTGTAAACATGTACAGTGTTGGGGCCCCTGGCTGGCTCAGTCACTAGAGCGTGTAACTCTTCATCTGGGGGTATTAAGTGTGAGCCCCACGTTGGGCAAAGAGATTACTTAAAAATCAAATCAATTGATCAATAAGTAAAATGTCTCCAAAAGAGTTTTTTATATTAAAAGGATATTTTGGAGATATTGGGTTAAATAAAATATACAGTATCATTAAAATTAATTTCACTTGCTTCTCTACACTTTTTAAATGTAGCTACTAGAAAATGTAAAAGTATGTATGTAGCTTGCGTTATATTTCTGTGAGATGCTGCCGCAAACTGGCACGCTCAACAATTGCAGCGTTCCGTCCTCTTTCTTTCTGCACTCTGCTCCTGATTACAGCCCTTGACGACGTGTAATTTAGAGTGCAAATTAGTGCACATTTAACGTGTCCTTTTTATTCTGTCTAGAGTTTGACAGGAGGGGCCAACGGAGGTGTCCATTGTACAGATGTAACCAATGCAAGTCGGACGATGCTTTTCAACATTCATTCTCTGGAGTGGGATAAAGAGCTCTGCGAGTGAGTCGGGTTTTGCCCTAAGAAACACTTGCCAGATACGTGACCTATTTAGAACCTAAATCTTACTCTTTTCCGATGTCGGCGGACCACCAAACTCTCATTGTTGGTATTACAACTACAGTGTGCAGGTCTGTACTGTGTATTCACACAACAGACTGTTGTTGCGTATATAACAGACGGGCTAAATTAAATGTCTTGGTTAGGAAGATTAGGTTTCTTTACAAAAGTACATCGTGTGTTGTGCACTTTTTATTTTTTATCAATTTGTTTGTATCAAGTTAGAATGTTAAATATCCATACGTATGGCTATGTTCTGCTGGCTCCGCGCTCCAATACAGCCACTTTCTAATAGTTACTTACGTTTTCGCTTCTAAATACATATAAATGTTTCCCAATATTTATTTAAAAATAGTGTTAAATACTCAGTGTTTAATTGTTTTTCAGATTTTTTGAAATTCCAATGAAAGTTCTTCCGAATGTTCGGAGTTCTTCTGAGATCTATGGCTTAATGGTAAAAAAAAAAAAAAATTTTTTTTAAATTTCATTTTTAAAAAAGCTTTACTATTCAGAATTCAAAAGTCAGTTGTGTTACGTTTCCTGCTTTGAGAGTTGTGACTTTTCTGTCAGTGTTGGTAGTATGTAAACCGAGAATTTAGTGCTGTTTGAATAGTTTAATAACTTAAAAATTTTAGAAGCCTTCTTACCAGTTGATTTTACATCTTAAAAGTCTAATTGGCTCTTCTTTGAGTATTTTACTTTTAAAGTATTACTGCAACAATCTAACTACGGACGGTGGCATGGGAATGTTTGAAAGGGTTTATTCTTTTAATTGAAACAACCGTTTAGTAGTTGTGGTGTTGGCTTATAATTTATGGGAAGGAGTCTTCATGTTTTAGTGTTCTTTTTCCTGTTGAATTTCTTTTAATAGCCAAACCATGTTTTTTATATTAGATTCTTTGTTGGCCCCCCCCCACCAAAAAAAACTTTAGCAAAGAAACCGAAAGCAAAGTCTGTTTCTGATTTGTGACTGCTAATTAAACAGATTTCCATAATGCACATTTTATTATAGATTTCACTGAAACCGAGAAAAAAAGTTGTTTTAGCAAAAAGTGTGCTTCTTTTTACTGAGTATCTCTGATTACACATCAGGGATGAGAAACCTCCAGGAGGATTTGAACTGGTACTTGAGTACAAAAATCTAGACTTACTGATAAAAGTTAAAACTATGTCTAAGATAAATTGCAAAAAAATATTGTTTAGACATTTCTTGACAAATATTAGAAATTCTCCTTATAGAGTTAAGAAAAAGTGAGTTAAATACTAAATGCTCTGGATAAAGCTTGAGCAGACTTCTTAAATATTTCATTGATGATAAAGCCTTCTCGGGTACCGTGGAATTTTTTTAAGGGGAGCATTGCTCATCTATACTGAAAGTGCTTAGATGACTTCATAGCTGTCTATACACTGACTTGGGTCAGAGAAAAGAACTTATTCTGGAGAAATAGTTCTAGAGAACAGTTGAAAAAGCATTTGCTGGCCTAGTTTTTCTCTTGCATTTAAAATATTATGCTTCTGTCCCCCTTTTTCCCCTTGCTGACTATAGAAAATCTCTCATAGCCTGGTGAGTAGGTTGCCCACCAATTCTGCTCCCCATTCATTTGGAAAAGATACAGTGCATTTCCGTTTAGTTTTAGGCAAACAGAAGTCCATTTGCTGAACAGATTCATCTAGAATCTCCGTGACCTTCCAAATTACTCTAAGCTTTAGGCAAGCTTCAGGTTTTCTCTAAACTCATTCGTATCTGTTTTTAAGTTTCCCCTAAGACTGAAAGTGGTGTTTCAAAATAAAAGACTAAGGTAACTTTCCGGAGTGAGAAACTCTGCTGTTCCCCGTGACAAAGTACAGTTGTGATGTGCTTTGGGCCTTAGCATAACAGGGAAATGAGATGTAGGTGTTAAGTGTCCTCAATGCCTGTCTTCGACGAAACTGGACCAGCCTTTCAGACTAGTTAGTTGGAAATGCACTGTCACTTTTTCTGCATGCTACACCAGAGGACATTCCCAGGAATCCTCCGGAGGTCCCTCCCTATGAAGGAAAAAAGTGCTTTATGTGCCTGAATGCACATGAGTAGATCCTGCTGGTAGTTTGATAATAACTTCGATAGTGTAAGCAAAGACTCCTTTTAGTACCGTAGCATAGTAAGATATGTAGCCTCTAGGTTTCCTACAGATTGACTTTGTGTTCTTCGTGAAATTTGCCCTTCACTTATTATCCAGGTCCAGATTTTCTAAGAATGCATACAGTACATAGAAATGGCAGGTCTTGAATTAAGCAGAAAGCGTGAAAGAAAGAAAGTAATGTCCACCATCTAGAAGATGTTTTCTTTTTTGTAAAGCATAAAAATATACGCCATGGTTTCCTTATCACCGTAGCCATGTGAGGTGGCTTCTGCTCCTACCCTCGTTCGAACAGATAGGGAACCTTAAGCTCCCAGAGGCTGGGGGACTGGCTGACAAATGGCAGACTAAGGGGTCAGTGAGACGAAAGCTTTTATTTGGCGCCCTTCCTAGTATGTCACACTCCTTTGTGGATCACGTTCCTTTCCCCTAATTCCTTAATACCAATGCAAATTACTTTCTATTTGAATATGTTTTTTTTAAATAAGTTCTATAAAATTCGCAACCACTTAAATCTCGTTTTTGTTCTAGAATGCTGGCCACATTTGATCAAAATAAAAACCGCTCTTCGCGACCTAAATTTAACTCTCGCTTTTTTAAACTGGAAGAATGATATTGACTTTGTAAACAAATAATACCCAATACCCAAACGCGTTTGCGTTTCTTACTTAGCTCGAGTAGTTTGGGTCGGAAGGATAGTTGGTAAAATACAGCCTTCCAAAATGAGAATGTTCCATGCCGGTTTGGTAGCTACTTACATGTTCATTTTAAAGGATGCATTCATTTTCCTTCTTAACAGCAATAATAGCAAAGAGCTCTCGGTCCTAGGCTTTCTTGGTACCTAGATTCCATTTTGTAGATGAAACAGTTGAGGCAAAGAGAAGTTTCAGCGGCCCACTCAGTGGCATAACACTGACTAACCCAGAGTAGAGCCCACGTCTCCTGAGTCCGAGTCTAGTGTTTGACATCCATTCTCCAATGCCATGTCTCTTCTTGTCTTTCTAGAAGTACGTCTAGTATCTGTCTTTGAGCCACATGTGTAGTTGAGTCACTTGCTTTGTCTTGTCTGCCCACATGCTCTGGCATGTTGCTGTTCTTGCTCATTCCTGTTGCAGTTATGTTAGTAGAGATGATGGTTTGTGACTATTCATAATCCCTTTTCAAAATTTTATTAGAAAGCTGGGGCCTTGGAAGGTGTGCCAATATCTGGGGTAAGTTTCATCTTCTTGCTACCTCCCCAGCCTTAGTCTCTTTCCGTGTCATGGGTTTCTTTCTGTATCTGAATCAGTCTCCCTCTTCCTAAACTACGGAAAACAAGTAAAAGCTGCAAAATTCGTTGATTCTTGTTCTTATGTGACACGGTATGGGCCGTTGAGAATCTTTTGACTGAATTCTAAGTCTTCCTTCCCATACCTACTATCTTATAGGGGTTTTAAGAAATGGGAAAATGGGGGCGCCTGGGTGGCTCAGTCGGTTAAGTGTCTGACTTCGGCGCGGGTCATGGTCTCACGGTTCGTGGCTTCCAGCCCCGCGTTGGGCTCTGTGCTGACAGCCTGGAGCCTGCTTCAGATTCTGTGTCTCCCTCTGTCTCTGCCCCTCCCCCACTCTCACTCTGTCTTTCAAAAAAAAAATAAACATTTAAAACAAATAAAAAAGTAAAAAAATGAAAAAAATGACCAAATAGAAGCAATGGAAAAATCAAGACAATTAATTCCTTGATAAATAAAAAAAGGAAAAATAAATCCTATGGCAATTTTAAAAGGAAAATTAATAATATTGTCTTCGTGTTCTTTATTGTCATTTATACTTTCAGTGTTTGGGGGACCAGTCTGCTGCATTGGTGGGGCAAATGTGCTTCCAGGATGGACAAGCCAAAAATACGTGAGTTTAAGAAACAAAAAAAAAAAAACCCAATGATGTTTTGTTTGTTTGTTTCTCTCTTTTGTGCTTTGAATGAGGAAAATCTGTTGAAGTTCATCCAGGCTGAAAGTCAATAGTTGAAGAGTTCCATTAAGATTTTGCTGTTTGGTTTTCTTTATCTCCTTCAAATAAAATGCGTTATGTCATATGTAAACACACTGCTAAGGTTCATAAAGACCTTAATTTATAAAATTCAGTACGTTTTCCATCCAGAAACTAAGTTATGGTTTAAAGTATTCATGATGGGGAGTGGAGAAGGGCAGAGCAGAGGGGAGGCAGAGCCATGATTCAAACTGTACTTTTCAGGGGCACCTGACCGTCTCAGTTGGTGGAACATGCGACTCTTGATCTCAGGGTCATGAGTTCGAGCCCCACGTTGGGTATAGAGAATACTTTAAAAATGTTTTTAGTTAAAAAAAATTTTTAAAGAAACTATATTTTCAACACACTGTTCCTGTCTTAGATATTTTCACTGTAACTATAAAGTTATATTTTTGTGAGATTTTCAGTGCCGTTTTTCTGGCATTGTATTTTCTCCCCACCTCATTATTTGGGAGTTTCTCCTTCGACAAGAAGCAGAGCAGTTATGGAAGTAGAGGTTTGGTGCATGTTTTTCCGAATCTCGTCTCCTCACCACTCATACTGGGGAGTCTGTAACAAGCACCGTATCTCAGGGTGATAAGGTTTCTCACGTTTTCAGATGAGAAAACAGATGCTGGAGTTGTTAAGCTCGTCAGTGAAAGCAACCACCCCTCCCCCCAGATGAGTCGGATTCGACTTAGCCGGGCTCGTAGTAACCTCTATATGTTACTATACCCCATGTAGAAACGATTCCCATAGTTCCGGCCGAAGACTCTACATTCGATTCTTCTTTTCTAGAGAATTTTCTGATTCTCTCCTCAACGTCAGCCTCAGTGGCTGTGTTCTTCTGTTGTGAAAAATGTAATGTCTGACATGTTTAATGAAATATTTTGTAGCCCAGCAGGGTCAGCAGTCCCCACATGAGAGTGTGACATTATTTGTGTGGGAGTTTTTCTTGGCGGGGAGAGAGGAGATAAGAATCTGTGCAGGACATGGTGTCCTGAGGGTATGATCAAGAGAGCTTGAATGAGCACGAGTCTGGAAACACACACCGCATTCTGGGTTCCAGGCAGCTGCATCAGGAACCAAGAGAAATGTTGGAAAACTAGGCCATTTCTCCCCCCGCCCCCCCCCCGCCTGTCCCCCTTCCCCTGCCAGGCACGCTAATGCTGGTAAATCCGACCCACTCCGTTTGTCAAGTACCTAACCGAGTGTAGAGCACATGGGAGGTACCTGAGAAAATTGTCTGCTTTTCCTCCTCTCTGCTCCCTTCCCGTGTCAGCCTTAATCAGCTGAGTCCTGAAATGATGAATTTAAGTGCGGGAGGGCTTATCAAGTACGTCTACAGCCACTGCACGTCGGAGGCGGGAAATAGCCAACTGTAAGATTTCTGGGCTCGTATTTCTCTTCCTGAGGGGGAAAGAACAGAAATACACCGTTCATCCTCTTACGGATCAGAACTTCTGCGCCGTAAGAAACTTCGAAAGTCTGCTGTTGGGTTTCAAAGGAAGGGGAGAAAAATCACAAAAGATTTTGTTAGTAATGAAATGTTCTGAAGAATGAGCTCTATTGGTAAGTGCACAGAACACTGAACAAACAGGCAAAGGGCGAAATGAAAGACTTTGTTTAGAGGATGTAGTGGACATCCGGGTAGGGCGGTGGCAGAAAATAAGGCTAGGATCGCGTCGTGACGCCCTGGATTTCAGACTGAGGAGTTTTTTCCTGATTAGGCAGTGGGATGCTTCTGAAGGGTTACGAACTGGTTTTCAGAGTGACTAGAGTCATTCGTGAATAACATCGAAGTCTTTGACCAAAGCGAGGAGAGAATAAAGGCAGAGAGGCCACGTAGGCATCCCGATGACGAAAATAAGGACAAAAGAGGATGGGGACAGAGAGGGAGGTTATAGGTGGACATCCGTGGCACTGTAGAGGGACCAGAGACAGGAAGTAAGTATTGAGTCTCGTCACCTGGGCCCAGTGGGTAGGCCGAGCCAGAGTAAAGAACAGGTCTGAATAGTATGCTTTCTGTTTGGGACATGTCTCTGGTTGGGGTAGGCTGTACGTTGCACACACTTGTAAATATGGAATGAGTTCAGTATAAAAATAGAGATTTTTAAGTTTTCCTTATTTAGAGGCAATTTTTGAAGCAGTAGAAATAGATACCCCAAGAAAAAGTGTACAGGTAGAGGGGATACTTAGGACAAGTAAGAGACACAGGAATGGGACACTCATAAAGATGGAATGCAGCGATTCATTAGTGTGGAAATCCAGGGTAGAAATATTTAAGAGGAAGGCTTGGTCAGCAACACAAAATCCTACAGAAACGTCACAGAGGCTGAGACTGAGAAGCAACCGTTGTACCCAGCAAGTAGGTCTTCAGTGGTGACTTCTAAGCATGAAGCTTCAGTATGCTTCAGAATGCTCAAGTGAAAGCCAGGTTGCACAGGGCCGAAGGAGACCTGGGTGGGTAGACAACAGAGACAGCCAGACAGAATGTACTTTGCAAAAATCACCGTCCAGAAATAGTGAGCGAAGTAGGGGGTTTGTTAATTAACAACATCACAGCAAGTTTGGGGCATTTTGTTTGGTTGTGTTTTTAAGTTAGAGCGAGACCAGAGAATGTTTCTGTGGAGTCTGAGTAGAGAGCAGATAGGACTTGTGCAATGAACGAGAGGTGAGTGATGGGCAGAATGAAGTCCTGAGAGGCCGGAGATAATGGGATCAAGAACCGAGTCAGTTTCTTCAAACCCCAGCAGGGAGCAAATGACGGCCATGTCAGGATTCAGTGGAAAGGCCATCTCAGTTTTGATGTGGAGGAACAGATTGTGGGTGGCTGTCATTTTTCTTTCAGCCTTTCCAAATTTTCTAATTTTTCTTGAATGAACAGGGATTATTTGAACATTACATTTTACTTTTCAGGACGAGAACCTAAGATAGATGTCCTTTCTCCCCAGAGGCATTAAGTAGTCTAAAGAAGGCCTTTCACCTCCTTTACGGGCCAGGCCCCTCCCCTCCTCCTGGGCTCCACCTTTGAGAGAGCGCCCTCGTCTGTGAGGGACGGCAGGCAGCCTTTACCGTCCCAGAGGTTACAAAAGTCAGACGTCTTTCCGGGATGCTCAGACACAGTTCAGTCTTGAGAAAGGATACGTATACCATGTGAATGCTGAGGCTCCGTATATGTTTAAGAGAAAAATAATTGCCTGTGTACTGCTTTGAAAGCTGTGGCCTCTCTGTAGCAACAGTCTCTTCATACACCGATAATGTTCATCGATTACTAAGTATACTAACTTAAGAATTCACTTTTATTAAATGCCTTGAGCCTTTGTGTCATTTTGGTACTTTGAGATTTGTACACTACTGTTTGGTATACAGAGTGTTTATATAGGGGCCAAATTGGTACAGATTTCTCCTTTAAAAAGCATGAAACCGGTCATTAACTGCCATTTTTAAGAGTATTTATTAAAGGAGATTAATTTAAAATATATAGCCTTTTCAGCACTGTGGAAGTAAAAGGGTGTAGCGATTTATATGTTTTAATTAGCAAATTTATTGTTGCCTGTACCTAGTGTTAGTTGACCATCATCTTTACAAATACAGGTATTTGTCGGGGCACCTGGCTGCCTCGGTTGGTAGAGCATGTGACATCGGGGTTGCGGGGTTGAGCTCCATGTTGAATGTAGAGATTACTTAAAATCTTTTTTAAAATTTTATTTAGAAAATTGTTTTGATGTTTATGTATTTTTGAGAGAGATACAGAGTGTGAGCGGGGAAGCGGCAGCGACAGAGAGAGACACAGAATCCGAAGCAGGCTCCCACGAACTGTGAGATCATCATGACCTGAGCCAAAGTCGGATGCTTAACTGACTGAGCCGCCCAGGTGCCCCTAAGAATTTAGAGAGAATGCATGAGTGGGGGAGAGGGAGCAGAGGGAGAGAGAGAGAGGATCTTAAGCAGGCTCCCCACTCAGTGTGGATACCAAGGCAGGCCTCGATCCCACAACCCTGGGATCGTGACCTGAGCTGAAATCAAGAGTTGGACACTCAACTGACTGAGCCGCCCCTGGTGCCCCAGAGAAATCTTTTTTTAAAAATGTAGATATTTGTTAATCACATGCTCCCTGAATGTGTTAGCTGTTCATGTGCAGGCAGAGAATATATTTGAGTGGAAAGCGATAAAAGGGCTTGGGTTAATTCTCGTTCACAACAGTGGTGCCTGGAAAAATGTTTTTTGGAAAAAAATGCCCTCGGTTTCTATTTGCTCCACACAACAAACGCAGCTGATAAGGTCTGCTGACTTAGTGCTGACTGGTAGTAGCTTCTGCTGGGCTCCCTCTGCCCGCCCCTGAACTGCATGCTCCCCCTTCTCCCACCTGCTGGAATGTCAGAGAACACGGCAGCCAGCCCTGCCGCCCGTGGGAGGGAATCCCAGGCTCGGGCAGGACTGTTGGTAGAAAGCCAGGGTTGACATTCGCAGCCACCTGTTTCCCTGTGACCCCTACTGGTATCAGTTTGGATTATTTCTCTCCCTGGCACAAGTCATAACTACTCACTCATGTCCAATGCCACACTTGTCGCCGAGTCCAAAGCTTATACTAATAAGGCTGCCATAAAATAAATTCAGTTTTTCCATGTCAGCGGTGTTCCCTTCTGGCTGTTTAGAATGCCCTGTCGTGCAGACAGGATGTATGTGCCTCTGCGCTGCTCCTGTCGCCGAGGCCCAGCTACCCTTCCCAAGCTCCACACCTAGCCTCCCCCTATGCCAGGAGATGGCGCTGTTTCTCACATCATGACCGAACTAATGTTGGAGCTAAGCAGCCAGCTTCCGGAAGTGCTTCGTTCCGCGTGGGTTGGTAGCGACGTAACTGTGACTGGACATAGAATTTGTTGAATGGGGTGATATTTTATAAACTCAGTCCTGGGCTGTGGCTAAGTACTAAATACCATGCTTGCATTTTCCCGTTAGGATCTCACTAAGTACATTTTCTTCTAGACTTCTCTTTAAAACATTATTCCAGAAGGAGTACAGAATGCTTCCTAACTTATGGAACTTTTCTAAAAATTTAAGATAATGACTTTTACTGTGCTAAGTTAAACGTCATTTTAAATGATATGTATTATTGTTTCATGATTTATTTTTAATCAAATTGTCACACCGTTTATTCTTCCCCTAACTGTAGGTATGGAACGGGATGCTTCTTACTGTGTAACACAGGTCGTAAGGTTGGTGTTTTCCAATTAAAAGATTGCTGAAAGTCTTCTTGAACTTCGTGCAAATAGTGCTTGAGCATAATTTGCTATTAAGTTACTTAGGATTCTGGAGATTTTATTTATTCTTTATTAGGGTTTAATTTAGAGCTCAATAAAAATGATGACAATCACTAAATTTAAGTGGCTCCGGTAAGAATCATTTTAGGTTCTTTGAATTTTATATGTGCGTTTTTAATTGTTGGTTGGATAGCTACACTCGTACCTTGTCAGATTCTTAATACAAATCTAATCTGGAGCAAGGGATAAACTTTTATACTGTTTGAAGTGTACTGTCCTTGATACTGATAATTTTAACTGTTGAGATTTATTTTTTTGTTTGTTACATATTTATTGAATTATTTTGTACCCGGTTCATCTTAGCTTTTAAAAACATTCTTCTGCCAACCTTTTAATTTCCTGGCGGCTGAAGTGTTTGTCTGTGTCCTACAGTGTGTGTTTTCTGAACACGGCCTGCTGACCACAGTGGCTTACAAGCTGGGCAGAGACAAACCGGTGTATTACGCGTTGGAAGTAAGTACGTCTCAATCAATATGGGTAACGTGACAAACAGTCAAAGCCACTGAAAGTCACCGTGCTTTCTAACACCTTTTCTGGTAAATCTTCATAGATGGGACTGAAAAACTCAGGGTTTTTTCCTTGGCATCTGGTTGAGTGGAAGGAACCCGGCAGTGCGCCGCGGTCGGGACCCCCGGGAGGTCCGGAGGATGCCGGCTCCTGGATCCTTTGCCAGCCACTTGAGGCACCTGGTGGCCGCCTGGCACAGCGTGAGATCTTCTGTCTGTGAAGTTTACTGCGGGTGTTGACTCGCTCTCCCGTATTTCTGGCAGCTGAAGAATGCTGCGTTTTTTATAACTTCGGTGCCCCAGTGTTCCAAAGAGCACCACTGGGGCCAGACGCCGATGAAGGCTCTTCATGCGGCTCCCCGTAAAAATGAGTTTTGTCTCACGTTTTGATGTGGTAACGAAAACGAGGAGACGTATGCCATTTTTCAGTGGAAACATTCGTCTCAAACACATTTATAAATTTTATTAGGGATATATCAGTCTCAGACTGTAGGGCACAGTGAATTTATAGTAGGAACATTAGTAACTTTTATAGATAAGGTCAAAGAAGCAGTACTCTTTTTCTAAGATCAGATACATTCCTTTTTTAAAGATTTTATTTATTTTTTTAAAAATATTTATTTATTTGGGGGGGGAGTGCAAGCCGGGAGGGGCAGAGAGAGGGTGACAGAGGATCCGAAGCGGGCTCTAGAGCGCTGACAGGCTGACCACAGCGAGCCTGACACGGGGCTCCAACTCACAAACTGCGAGATCATGACCTGAGCTGAAGTCGGATGCTCAACCGACTGAGCCACCCAGGTGCCCCTAAAGATTTTATTTTTTAAGTACTCTCCGCACCCAAAGTGAGGCTTGTACTCACAACCCCAAAATCAGGAGTCACATGCTCTGCTGACTGAACCGGCCAGCCACCTCGCATTTTTTTTTTTTTCCTTTTCGAGTGTAGCTGACACACAGTGTTACGTTAGTTTCAGGCGTACAGCTTAGTGATTTAACAAGCTTATATATTATACTATGTTCACCATAAGGGTAGCTCCCATCTACCCTATACATCGCTGTTACTGTAGCATTAACTGTATTTCTTATTGCCTTTTATTCCTGTGATTTATCCATTCCATAACCGGAAACCTGTGTCTCCTTTGCCCCTTCACTCATTTTGCCCACCCCCCCACCCTCTCTCATTAGATATATTTCTCAAAAGCGTCCCTTTACAATTCATTTTAAATGGCTCCCTTGTAATGTACAAATATACAATTGATCTGAAGACTTACTGAGGCTTCTTTCCTAAAGAATCTATCTGATGATAATTTGGTCACAAGTGTTAAGACTTCTGTTTCTAGTTCAAACATATGTATGCCTAGAGCACAAATTTTTCCAGTTTTTTTCTTGCTCCCTTCCCTGCATAAGCACTGTGCTCTCTCCCCCAGCCCCTTTTCTTTGGATAGTAGGAACATTTGGGAATAATAACAGTATCCTGTCATTTCTCAAAAGTTAAATTCCTACAAGCCGTGTTCTGCTCTGTTTCCCCCCAGGGACACTGCTTATTTAGTACAGCGCTGCACACATCAGACATGTAGTACCTGATAAGTGTTACCCTATAGCAGTTAAGTAGGCCGAAGAGCTTAAAGAGTCTTTTTTCCTGACACTGGAGGCAGTCACTTAGAACGATAGCTGCCTTAGACCTGGAAAGGGACTCTGGGGTCCGGCTTATCCGGTTTTAACTTCCCTCCCGATACGAAGAGTCTTATCTTCTTTCCTTCACCAACAGCCTTCCGACTTCTTTTCGAAGATGGCACCCAGAAATGCTTCTTACTGGCACCCCTACCGCTAGACCTAGACCAGCTCTCAAGAGCATTCCAACGCTGGCAGGCAGCTGTCAGTTTCTCTGGGTCTTCTTGCTCCAGGATAAACTCCTCCAATGCCTTGATGCCGTACGGTTTCTAGATGCTTTCTAGTTCTGGACTCCCTTCGTTAGATGCCTTCTGATTTGTCAGAATCTTCCAGAATGGAATAGAATATTCTACATGTAATCAAACCTGTACTCCCTAGTGTGATTTGTTCCTCTCCGACCATAAACTCTGCTTCTGCTACTCTAACCTGGGAGTTCCTTCATTTAGTCTAATAACCCCATCATATCATTGTTTCCGGGAGCAGATGTTAAAGTATCTGGCTCTTTCTCAGTCTCAGTGGCTCATTATCAAGCCAAGTCCTCTCCGTTCTGTATTTGTGCAGATCTTTCTTTTTTCCATAAGTAATCTCTTACACACAACACAAGTCTTGAACTCAGACCCCGAGATCAAGAGTCACGTGCTCTAATGACTGAGCCGGCCGGGCGTCCCTGCAGATCTTTTGTTCATGTGAACTCGGGTCTTCGCTTCTTCCTGTTAATTTCGTGATAGTGATTTCAGTCCGATGTTGACAATGTGGATTCTTTTTCACTCTTTGTAATTTTCCCAGTTTTGCCTCATCTGGAGACTTAATAGGCATATGCTTTATGATTTTGTTTCAATTCATGTAATATTTTAAAAGATTCATAGAATTTTAAAGCCGAAAGGGACAGTAGATCAGATGACAACCGGCTTCTCTACCCCCCTCACAAGAACTTGGAGAGTAGGAAGTGAAATTAGAGTCACTTGGCCAAGGTCACTTTTGAAAGCTAGTAAGTAGCAGATCCAGGATGCAAATTCGGGTTATTGGACATCAAAATCTAGACACCTGGGCCACCCATTCTGTCATCTCCTGTCTCCGGAGCCCGGTGTTCTTTTCACTGCATCTCAAATCGGTCACTTCTTTCCTTTCCTAACCTAGCATCTGAGCCACACCATCTATACACACGTTAACAGTACGGGATGGGATTTTTTTTCCTGTATCTTCTAACTTTCTTTTCAATTAATAGACATGTAAAAACATTGAACCAGACAACAAAAGAGGGTGAAGGAGAAAGCTACATTGGTAATACTTTTCCTCAGTAAATTCCTGCTAATTCCACTTGGTCACACCATTTCCATATTTTGTAAGGGCTTACAGAGTCTGTATTTGATGACCATTGCCTTAATTTGACAGATTGTTGTTAGGCTTGGCAATCTAAGGTATTAGAATTTCACTTTTCATTTTTTAAACTGAAACTGTAGCCGTGTAGCTCAAGTCTTTCAGTCTTCCACTCTCCCTCTGCTGATTCGGAGGCAACACAATGCATTTCTTTGTGCTATTGTTGTTTTGGGTTCCATTTCTTTGGGGGGCACCCTTAAATTTTTTTTTAAATTTTTTTTTTGATGTTTGTTTATCTTTGAAAGAGAGCGCGCGAGCAGGGGAGAGACAGAGAGAGAGGGAGACAGAGGTTCTGAAATGGGCTCTGCGCTGACAGCAGCAAGCCCGATGTGGGGCCCGAACTTGACCTGAGCCGAAGTCAGACGCTCAAGTGACTGAGCCATCCAGGCGCCCCAGCACCTTTAAATTTTTAAGATGTTATTTAACTATATATTTTCCTAACCGTGTTTATAGCTGTTTCGTATTTATTTTAACGTCCCACCCATGATGATGACCTCGATGCTTTTCCTCTGTTACCTCCGACAGCAATCATGTCATTGAGCTTAATAGTTTTCATTTCCCTTTTTTCTTAAACATGCAGGATTAAGTTCTGTTTTCTCTCCAGTCAATTGTATATTGTACTTACTGGCTTATCATTTTCTGTGTCCATCGTCATTTGCTTGGGGTGAAACCTTTCATGGCCCTCCCCACCATTTTTTCCTTGCAAAGGGCCATCCTTTTCTAGTTCACTAACTCAGAATCTGGGGGAGTAAGCCTAGTCCTTTTAGGTCTGTCTTTTTTTTTTTAACGTTTATTTATTTTTGAGAGAGGGAGTGTGTGCATGAGTCGGGGCGGGGGAGAGAGAGAATGGGACAGAGGATCTGAAGCAGGCTCTGTGCTGATAGCCCGATGTGGAGTTCAAACCCGTGAACCGCGAGATCATGACCTGAGCTGAAGTCAGACACTTAATCGGCTGAACCACCCAGGTGCTCCGTCTTTATTTTATTTTTAATGTTTGTTTATTTTGAATGAGAGAGAAAAAGCCTGAGCGAGGCAAGGGCGGAGAGAGAGAGTCTGAAGCAGGCTCCATGCTCAGTGCCGGAGCCAGACCTGGGGCCCGATCTTAGGACTGAGATCATGACCTGAGCCGAAATCAAGAGTTGGACGCTTAACCGACTGAGCCCCACAGGCGCCCCAAGTTTATCTTTATTTTGCCCTCTCTCTGGGGTGGGTAGAAAATCTTAGATGAAACACCCGTTTCTCCCATCTCCTTGTGGCCATTCTTGATGCTAGTGAGACCTCTGATCTCAGTGCGGTTCCTCCTATAGATGACTTGGCTTATTTTCAGGAGTTTTTAACATCTCCTTATGATTGAAATTCTACGGTTTTCCTGTGATGTGCCGGGTTTGGATTTGATTTTACTGATCCTGTTAGATAAATTGGATACAAGTCTGTCTTCAGGTCTGAGAATCGGCGGCACTTACTCTCTTTAAACGCTGCTCCTCTACCACTGCCGCCGCGCTCTTCTGCGATGGCTGCCGTGGGCTTTGGCAGCCCTCGCCCCGGCCTCCATGGCTCTGAATGGCTCTTTTCTGTATTTTTCATCCCTCTGCTTCTGTGCGCTGCCTCTCCGGTGAGTTACCCACTATCTACCTTGCATTCCAAATTCTCTCTTTAAAACAAAACCAGACAAACACTTTTGTAATGTGAAATATGAAACACAGAAAGATGCGTAAAATACCAAAGTACAGCTTGACACATGATTATAAAGAGAAGACCCGGGTCAGGAAACAGAACACCGCCCCCAGCCGGGAACCCCCGAGCGCCCCTCCCGCCCGCGGCCTCTCCCTCCCCCTCTCCCCTAGGGCGACCAGTGCCCTGGCTTCTATTAAAATCACTTCCTTACTTTTCTTTAGAGTTCCGGCACTTAACATGCACAACCTTGAATACCAAAATTGAGTTCTGCATGTTTTTAATACTTCATATATTAAAAAATATAAAAGACAGTGGGAGAGACCGAGTCATACAGTGTGTATTCTTTGATGTGGCTTCTTTCACTCAGTATCACACCTGTGAGCTTTATCCGTCTTGTTAGATAGAGCTGCGATGTCATTCGTTTTTATCGCCATGTGAAAATGCCACGGTTTAGTATTTATCCGACTGTCAGTGAATTTTTAGTTGTTTTCTGTTTTCATCTGTGATGAAAAATGCTGCTGTGAACATTCTTGTATCCATCTCCTGGGCGCACCTTTCTGCAGGAGTACCGTCTGTAAGCGGTAGACTCCGAGTATCTTCCCTCTGAGTAGATCATGCAAACCAGTTTGCACCCCAGAAGCAGCAAGTTACACTGTCCCGGGCAGTGTATGGGAACACCGTCTCCTCATCTTCCTTCTGTTCTAGAGTTGATCCCACCTGTTACATTCTTTTTTATTATTATTATTATTTTTATTATTTTATTGTTTACTTTTGAGAGAGACAGAGTGTGAGTGGGGGAGGGGCAGAGAGAGCAGGAGACACAGAATCCGAAGCAGGCTCCAGGCGCTGAGCTGTCAGCGGAGAGCCTGATGCAAGACTCGAACTCATGAACCATGAGACAATGCCCTGAGCCAAAACTAAGAGCTAGACACTTAACCCACCGAGCCACCAAGGTGCCCCTCCAGGATTTTTAACGGGTCATTTGTTCATATCCACCTGATTTTCTTTTGCTTCTCTTTTCTTTGGATTCATAATTTAATGGTTGTTTTTTTTTAATGGAAATCGTGCCTTAATTTACATCTTTGAATACTTTCAGCACTTATTCTAAAGTCTTTGTCAGACTGGAGTGAATTCTTTTCCAGCCGTTAGGAGTTTTGTTTGCTGGTTTCTTTCTTTCTTTCTTTTTTTTTTTTAACCAATTTATTGTCAAATTGGTTTCCATATGACACCCAGTGCTCATCCCAACAAGTGCCCTCCTCTGTGCCCATTGCCCACTCTCCCCCCTCCCATATCCTCCTCAACCCTCAGTTTCTTCTTAGTATTTAAGAGTCTCTTCTGCTTTGTCTCCCTCCCTCTCTGTGGCTTTTTATTTCTTTCCCCTTTCCCCTTCCCCATGGTTTTCTCCTAAGTCTCTCAAAATCCACCTATACTGGATTCTCTGCCTGACTTATTTCACTCAGCATAATACCCTCCAGTTCCATCCATGTTGCCACACATGGCCAGATTTCATTCTTCCTCATTGCCACGTAGTATTCCATCGTATATATACACCACATCTTCTTTATCCATTCGTCAGTTGATGGACACTTAGTCTCTTTCCAAGATTTGGCTACTGAAAGTGCTGCCATAAACATCGGGGTACAAGTGCCCCTATGCATCGGCAGTCCTGTACCTCTTGGGTAGATTCCTAGCAGTGCTGTTGCTGGGTCATAGGGTAGGTCTATTTCCATTTTTTTGAGGAACCTCCACACAGTTCTCCAGAGCGGCTGCACCAGTTTGCATTCCCACCAACAGTGTAGGAGGGTGCCTGCTTCTCCACATCCTCACCAGCTTCTATAGTTTCCTGATTTGTTCATTTTAGCCACTCTGACTGGTGTGAGGTGGTATCGCAGTGTGGTTTTGATTCGTATTTCCCTGATGATGAGTGACATTGAGCATCGTTTCTTGATAATAGTTTTCTTCGTGTGTCTTGACTTTAACTTCCAGTTTCATGTATTAAAGCACCCGTCTTTGTCGGCACGTAGTTCTCCTTGCATAAGCAGGAGAGCGCCACCTAGCCCCTGGCGTCAGGCCCTGAAGCCCATGCTATTTCTTGTGTCACACAAGCCATTTGGGACCCCTTTCCTCCGGAGGAGCCGGGTCCCGGCCACCACTCCCGGCTCCTGACACATACAGAAAAACTAAGCAGAACCTTGTGGTCTGAAGTCCTGCTCAGTCGGGCGTTTCTGTTTCTGTCCACATCCACCGCCGCTCTGCATCTGAGTCAGCACGTGCTGTTTTGGTTGTTCCCTTTTTACATTTTGCCCTGTTATCCTCTGTGTCTAGAACAGCGAGAGGGGATTTTTAAAGTGCAAACTCACCATTTCTGATGCAGACATCACCAAGAGAATTCTTTTTCTTTCTCCCTGCTCCCTGGCATGTGGTGCATCCAGGCCTGACCTGTTACCATCTCTAGGCTCCTTATTTTCATTATCGGAGAAAAGGAATTGGAGTGCGTGATCCTCGAGTTGTTCTAGGACTTTCAACTCCTATTAAACTGCATAAATGTGTCCCACTCTTTCACTAGAAAATTTTCCTTTTTTTTCTTTAAAGATTTTCTATTTTGAAGCAATGACTACACCCAACATGGGGCTCACCCTCTACAGCCCCGAGATCAGGTGTCCCGCGCTGCCCCTGCTGAGCCTGCCAGGAGCCCCCACTAGAACATTTTTCTTTGTGGTGGGAGAGGTTGGAGCAAACCAGAGCAGCCGCGCAGCTCCGCCCTTTCTTCAGCCACACTTCTCCCTTTCCTTGGTTATCTCTTTCCAAGTATTATTTCACAAAACAAAAATCCTTTTGGGGACCTTGAATATTTCTGAAGTTGACCTTGCTTAGCATCTGAGACTTCCGTGTTCTGTACTCTGTCGCTGGGATGCCAGTTCCCCGAGGCCGTGGTGCCCGTCTGGTTCACTGTCTCTTAAAGTGGGCTGCCATGTCGGAGATTCTTAATAAATATTGTTTACATACCAAATGTTATGCCATTTTTTCAGGGGCACCTGGGTAGCTTAGTCGGATGAGTGTCTGACTCTCGATTTCAGCTCAGGTCATGATGTCATGGTCATGGGATCGAGCCCTATATTGGTCTCCATGCTGAGCATGGAGCCTGCTTAAGATTCTCTGTCTCTCCCTCTGCCCTCCTCCCTCCCCACTCTCTCTCAAAATAAATAAATAAATCTTTAAAAAAAATAAGTATGAGCTTTGGGGTGCCTGGGTGGCTCAGTGGGTTAAGCGTCCGGCTTCGACTCAGGTCATGATCTCGTGGTTCATGAGATCGAGCCCCACGATCTGTGCTGACAGCTCAGAGCCTGGAATCTGCTTCAGATTCTGTGTCTCCCTCTCTCTCTGCCCCTCCCGACTCATGCTCTGTCTCTCTCTCTTAAAAATAATAAGCATTTAAAAAAATATACAAGCTTCATAAGGGCTTCCCTGTTTGCCCCTTTGGTTTCTTTTAATGTTCCCCGTCCCGTCTCTTTGGTATGATTTATGATCATAGTGTGGAGATTTCCATTTGAGTTTTTCATCCTTCTTAAGCCAGATACTTACTTTTGTTAGAAGCCTATGTTATTACTTACCTCTTGCTGTAGGACAACTTTATCACAAATGTCAGTGGCTTACAACCACACCCGTTTGTCTCACAAGGCTGCAGTCAAGCAGTGTGAGACACTCCGTCTCCTTCCAGGCCCACTCAGATTATCAGCTGAATTCGGGTCCTTGTGATTGTAGGGCTGAGGACTTCAGTTGTCAGCCAGAGGCTGCCCTCGGCTCTTAGCGGCCACCTGCAGTTTCTTCTCATGTGACGACCCAAAGAGGACGCTCTCTGCTTCCTCAGTGCCAGCCAGGCAGGGAGAAAGTGCAGAAAACAGCCCTGATAATCTTCTGTAGCTTAATCACGTGCACATACATCCCATCACCTTTGACGTGGCCTCTTGGTTGGAAGCGTGTCCTAAGCCCCACCATGCTCAAGGAGGGAGGATCGCGCGCCAGCGTGAACACCACGAGGCGGGGACTGTGGCGGCCGCCTTAATTAACAACCTGCCTGCCACGGCCTATGAACATTGTTTATGGACTTGAATAATGTGCTTTCTTAGGAAGTATACTTTCTGAAGTATAAATGCTTTTTATCTTAATTCCCTAACTTGTTACTGGAGTATTAATAATATGGATTACATTTTTAAAGTAATGTTCCCCCAATTTAACTCTAGGTTCCCATTCTCTCTTCTATGCAATTAAAAATGCTGTGGACTTAGATTTTGCATTTGTAATCTTAAACAGATTAGTACGTTATAAATTATCTATACAGAGATACATGTTATTGTCGCATACAGAAAGCTGGGTTTACCATGCCTGGTGGGTGAGGAAGCAATTCATGGATAATCTTAATTTTACATAATTTTTCTCCATACACTCTGATTTTAGCCATAACCGCCCCACCTCCTGAAATGTGTCCTTTATATGGGTACTGTTTGTGGCTGTGGTGTTCATGGCAGGGAGCTTTTGAGAAGTATATGTGTCTGCTATGGTACTACATCAAATCTACCTCATTCTTTTTTTTTAAATTTATTTCTTTGTTTTAGGGAGAGGGAACACACATGAGCTGGGGAGAGGGGCAACGGGAGATAGAGAGAGAGAGAATCTTAAGCAGGCCCCACACTCAGCGTGGAGCCCGATGTGGGGCTCAATCCCGTGACCCTGGGATCATGATCCGAGCCACCCAGGTTCCCGTCCTTCCCTATTTTTATCTTACTTTTCCCGTAGCCTGTTTCTTAACCTTCCACTTTTCAGGCTATGTATCTAGTTTTTAAATGATTTATTCTTCCTGTCCTGTTCACCTTTTCATTTATTTTTCTTTGTACCTTCTCATCTCTGTTACGTCTTTCTTAGGGTACAGCTGCTGGCTTGTGTGCACCTTCCCCATAGGTCGGGTCTCAGAGTGCGTTCATATCTGTACATGACGCACGGAAGTACTGGATCTTGATGTTTAGGATATGCCTGACCGTAGCTTACTTGATAGCAAGTAGACAGTCACCTTCTATCTATCATGTTAGCTTTCTGTTCCTGTACTCTTTCTCCTGCCTGTCTTGAAAGCACGATACCATCTTCCACTTTCTCCCCTGCCTCTGAATTGTGAAAACCACATGTTTTGTGAATCTGGAGGTTTCTCTCATCTTTTGTTAATTTTTTAGAAGGCTAGCTAATACCACGTATAATACCCTGGTACAAAATTATATTCTTCTTTCAGAGAAGTGTTTCTAACCTACCTTTTCGGTTCTTATATTGCATTTATTTTTTACTTACAACTAAATACTCCTGTACATTCCTGATGACCCAATTTAAGATAATTTTCTTCTGGAGCTTTGATGGTGGCTTTGTATTATTTTTCTTTGATTTCAGTCTAACTAATGGCCTCTGGTTCACAACCAATTCCTTTTTGCAAAAACCTTGATATTCCTTTTCCTAAAACCATACTGCTTCCTCCCAGAAAAAAATATCTAAGCCTGTAACCTCCTGCCGTTTCAATAGAAATGAGTACATCATGATTTGGATTCCCAAAGTACGAAGTTCCACTAGCTAATAGCCACCGAACCACTCCACTAGACTTCCAGCACAGTAGTTGTTTAAAGTTCATAGTTTACTCACTAAAACTTTTGAAAATATATGCATTTCTTGGTTAGATATTATTTACGGCCAGTGTCTTCTGAGTGTAAGGAGGACGCCTGTGTTTTCGATTAGATGTAGAATTGTGCTGTCCAGTATGGTGGGAGCCACCAGGAACATGTGGCTGTTGAGCACTTGAAATGTGTCTAGTCCAAGTTGAGACGTGGCGGAAGTATAAAATACATACCTGATTTCAAAGACTTCGTGGGAAAAAAATCAAATACCTCAATAATTTTTATGTCGATTACATGTTGCAATCATAGTATTTTAATATATTGGGTTAAATAAATTACAATTAATTTAAGCCTGTTTCATTTTATTTTTTTAATATGATAACTACAAATTTAAATTCTATTAGTGGCTCATATTATATTTCTCCTGTACAGCGCTGGTCTGGAATATCTTACACATTTACTTGTCTTTAGCAACTACTATCTCTGAATTTTTTGCTTCCGAAGGAAATTCGAGAGTAAAATTCTTCTTTGTTGAATTAAAAAAAAATTTTTTTTAATGTTTATTTATTTTTGAAAGAGAGAGAGACAGAGAGCAAGTGGGGGAGAGGCAGAGAGAGAGGGAGACACAGAACCTGAAGCAGGCTCCAGGCTCTGACCTGTCAGCAGAGAGCCCGACGCGGGGCTCGATCCCACGTACTGTGAGATCATGACCTGAGTCAGAGTCAGATGCCCAATGGACTGAACCGCCCAGGCGCCCCAAGAGTAAAAATCTGAAGTCTCTTGGAGCAAAATAATTTCCTTAGTTTTCCTTGATGGTTCCACTAAAGACCTAAATATGTAACGCATCAAAGTTAGGAAGTGTATCGAAAACTTTGCCAGAGGGAGACGGGGGGGGGGGGGGGGGGGGGGGGGGGGGGCGGGGAGAGGGGTTAGAGTCTCACATACCTTACATACCTTGGTATGTGTTGAAATTTTTCCCCATCTTCAAAACCTGGTTAAATTTTCACAGCAATGTCAAATCTCTTCCTCAGTAATTTTTCCTAGCTAAAAAGCCAGCGTATAAAGAGGACAGTCGCGGCGTTTTGCAGTTTTGCAGTTAACATATAGTGACTTATTCTCATAGAAGCTCTGAATGACAGAATGAATCAACATCTTCTACATCTAGTTTGTTTACCTCCTGGAAATTGGCAGCAAGAGGGGGTGACCATTTGTAATTCACTTAACAGAACTGGAGACAGGGAGGTAGGCAACAGATTAAAAACATTCTGCCTCCTGCACTTAATTTCGCCCGATGTTTGGTTTTGGGGTAACTGTGTGGAAGTAATTTACATTAATAATCTATATGAAATGAAACATCAGAACCAAAGAACTTTTTTTGGAATTCCTAATGGTTTGTGCCAGTAATGTTTTTACCCCTCAAGATCTGTTTACAGTAGCTTTATTGAGATATAATTCACCTATCACATGAACCACCCTTTTAAAGTTCACAGTTCAGTGGTTTGCAGTATATTCGGTCGTGCAACCATCACGGGAATCCAACATCAGAACATTTTCATCCCTCCAAAGAATCACCCTCCACCCCAACCTTCAGCAAGCACTAATCAACTCTTTGTCTCTCTGGATTTTCTTATTCTGGACATTTCATAAAGATGGATTCATACACTTGAGGGTCTTCTGTGACTGGCTCCTTTCACTTAGTGTAATCGTTTATAACTTCATGTTGTAGTAGGACCTCATTTCTTCTTGTGTGAGCAAATAATATTCCATCGTATGGGTATACTGTATTTTATTTGTCCATTCATCAGTCAGTGGAATTTGGATTATACTTTTTTAACACATAAACAAACCGATGAAGGTAGTATTTGCATTCCGTACTAACCTTCCCCAGAGTTCTCCTATCGAGTGTTACCGTAGTTTAAGTAGGTGTTTAAGTCGCCATCGTTTTCAGGTGACGGAATGGAGGCTCACTAAGCCGAATTTGCCTAAGATCGCATGGCAGTTAAGAACTAGATCTTGGGGGGCACCTGGGTGGCTTAGTTGGTTAAGCCTCCGGCTTCAGCTCAGGTCATGATCTCACAGTCAGTGAGTTCGAGCCCCGCGTCAGACTCTGTGCTGACAGATTAAAGCCTGGAGCCTGCTTCAGATTCTTTGTCTCCCTCTCTCTCTGCCCCTCTCCTGCTCGCTCTCTCTCTCTCTCTCTCTCTCTCTCAAAAATAAATAAACCTTTAAAAAAAAAAAAAGAACTATATCTTGGACACAGAGCCTGTTCATCTGGCTCCAAACCAGATGTTTTCTTCCTTGTTGCCGCAGCCCTGTCTCCCTCCCCCACTCCGCCCCTTAGTGGTTTTGTTGAGTAATTACTTTGTAGTTAGTTTCTTTGCAAACTTTATTCTTGTTGTTGCTTGATTGAGTATACTGTTCGATGGAGCAAATGGACTTGAAAAACCCTTTTAATGTGGCCTCTCCTGATAACTCGGCGGATAAGGCGGGAATGTTCTGGGTGATAATATACCTCGTAGTTTAGCGACAGTACATAGAACAACAGATCGTACAGGCCCAGGGGTGTGCTGGAGGGTTCAGTTCTTTTCCCTAGCTCATGAAAAAACGTCTATAATGATCTGTATAAAGCCATGTTTGCATTAATAGACTCAGTTTATGATATGTGTAGAAGCCCCAACGTCGAAACTTTTAAATTGTATCTGTCTTGTAGGGTCATACATAGAGAAATGCTTAATAAAATCTTTTTAGAGTGAAAATATAAATTCTCTCTCGGATTCCTTTTCTTACACAGGGTTCTGTAGCTATAGCTGGTGCTGTTATTCGCTGGCTCAGAGATAATCTTGGAATTATAAAGAGCTCAGAGGAAATCGGTGAGTATCTTCTAACAAAGGGTTAGAGTCTAAATAACGAAAATTTTTACCTTTGCTTTCTGTCAGTACTTGTGATTTGAGCCATAGTGACACTAAATTAAATGGATTCCTATTACGAGTTTGAATTTATACATAAAAGACTATTCGTGAAGATTTATAAAACAACAAGTCGACATAAATAGTGGTGGCTATTCATAAACTAGCAAGGCGGGGCATAAAAATTACCAAGTGTAAAATCCAACAGCAAAGATTGCCAGAATCTGCACATAAAGCGGTCGGGTTAAATTTCTCTGATGAGAAGGAGCTTTACGTCTTAGATTAGAGCGCGCGTTAAAGCTCCAGCACCCATCGTTTAAGTAGCAATATGGCAGTTTTCCGTCTACGGCTAATTATCCGATCGCATTTACCTGCTCTTTCATCTACTCGTTTACTTCAGCCTGCGGGGGAGCCCATCAGAAACACGTTTGAGACTGGGGACGCCCTGGAGGCCACTTTTTCTGCTCCTAGTCAACCACCTTAAAGATAGGGGAAATGAGTTACGATACCTTAATGAAAGCCATCAGTCCCTTTACCTCCCGGTCCGAGTCACACTGTAGTGGAGGCATTCGCGTGGGGAGGTGTTTCTCCCGCTCCTCGCTTAGGGATAGAATTAGGAACACTGTGCTCCACTAGTGAGTAAGAAATCAAAAGCCCTATTGTAATTTTTTCTACGGCTGTGTTTATTGACTAAAATAATCGAATATATTAGAGTGATTTTTGTTTTTCTCTCTTTTTTTAATGTTAGAAAAACTTGCTAAAGAAGTAGGTACTTCCTACGGCTGCTATTTCGTCCCTGCGTTTTCCGGGCTGTATGCCCCTTACTGGGAGCCCAGTGCCAGAGGGTAAGAACTGCTCACGAGGTACACTTTTGTGGGTCTTGATTTATTTACTAAAGTCGCTGAGGACTTCTTAGTTCCTAGTTTCCCGTCTATTTTCAAATGATTTTAAAGTGCCGAGGAAACCTCGTCTGTTTGGAGAGCGTAACTTCAGAACCTTTAAATTCCGAGAAGTTACAAATCATCTGACCGGAAGGCCCTGCCTGCCGCGCCCGTGCTCGTGTCAGTGTCGTGGTCGTTTATCTTCAAGGCGTCTGCAGGTTCAGCACAGGGGACATCGTCCAGATGAATTCTGACTTGGTGTTACCTCATTGTCACCTGTTCACTTCCATCCTGGACTTTTCCAAGCTGTTTCGCGTTTATGTCCAGTTTTTGTTTTTTTTTAATGTGCATTTTTTTTCCCTGAACGTTTGTATCTACCAGGACCAACCTTCCCATATTCAGGACATTTCAGATTGAGGACTCGTTTACTCCACTCTAATCTTAAAATCTTCTTTTTTAATCTTAAAACTCTTTGTGTGTGTTTTTAGGATCATCTGTGGGCTCACTCAGTTCACCAATAAATGCCATATCGCTTTTGCTGCATTAGAAGCTGTTTGTTTCCAAACCCGGGAGGTAATAATATGTGTTTTTTCTCTTGTGCTTAATATGCTGTTATCACTCTTAAACAAATTACATGTTAGTGCTGACTCTTTATTAAATACCCAGGGGCGTCTGGGTGGCTCAGTCGTTTAAGCATCTGACTCTTGATTTCTGCTCAGGTCATGATCTCATGGTTTGTGACTTCAAGCCCTGTGTCGAGCATTGCGCTGACCCCGAAGAGCCTGCTTGAAGTTCTTTCTCTCTCTCTCTCTCTCTCTCTGCTCCTCTCCTGCTCGCAAATTTTTTCCTCTTTTTCTTAGCTGTCATTACCTTTTTTTTAATGTTTATTATTTTTGAGAAAGAGCGCGCGCGCATGTGTGCAAGCGGGGGAGGGGCAGAGAGAGAGGCAGACAGAGGATCCAAAGCAGGCTCTCAAGAGCCGATGCGGGACTCAAACGACTGAGCCACCCGCGCGCGGGCCCTGCCGTTGTTACCTTCTGAGTTCCTGTTACTCGCCAGGTGCTGGGTGTTTTACATTTAGTGGCGGGGGCGGGAGGGGGGGGCCTGATAAGTGGTACATGTTAGGCAAAGGAAATGAACAGCACAAACACAGGCATCGAAGCAGGGAAACTAGGGTGCAAAGTTGAAGTATTTGGTGAGGCTGGCTCTAAGGGTGAGGGCGGAGGTGTAGTGAGAGAAAAGATTGGTGCGTCTAGATCAAAGAAGGCTTGGAAGACCAGAATAAGAAATCAAAATTTTCTTTATATATATATATAATTTATTGTCAAGTTTGCTAACATACAGCGTCCACAATGTCCTCTTGATTTCGGGGGTACATTCCCATGACTCATCACTTCCATACAACACCCAGTGCTCATCCCCACAAGTGCCCTCCTCAATGCCCATCACCCATTTTCTCCTCTCCCCTGCCTCCCCCATCAACCCTCAGTTGGTTCTCTGTGTTTAGGAGTCTCTTATGGTTTGCCTCCCTCTCTATTTGAAACTATTTGTTCCCCTTTGCTTCCCCCATGGTCTGCTGTTCAGTTTCTCAAGTTCCACAGATGAGTGAAAACACATGGTATCTGTCTTTCTCTGATAGGAAATCTAAATTTTATTCTGTAGAATTTGGGAAGCTCTGGAGTCAAAGACCGCCATTTTCAGAGCTGTTACTATGCAATAGTAGTTTAATGATGTTCATCGCATTGGTTTATTTAAGATTTTGGATGCCATGAACCGCGACTGTGGGATTCCACTCAGTCATTTGCAGGTAGACGGAGGAATGACCAACAACAAAATTCTTATGCAGCTACAAGCAGACATTCTGTATATCCCAGTAGGTCAGTAAAGCTTTCGTTCCTTTAAATTCCACAAGTAATACTTCTTTTGGAAGAACCGGGTTTTTAGGCAAATGTAACTGCAGAGATGTTGATGAAGCTGTTGGTGTTGCCCTCTTCCCTCAGTGAAGCCCTCGATGCCCGAAACAACTGCCCTGGGAGCCGCCATGGCGGCCGGGGCTGCGGAAGGAGTTGGCGTCTGGAGTCTCGAGCCCGAGGATTTGTCAGCAGTTACGATGGAGCGGTTTGAACCCCAGATCAATGCTGAGGGTATGTTTAAAAATGAACATTTAGGGGCACTTGGCTAGCTCGGTCGGTAGAGCGTGCGACTCTGGATCTTGTGGTCATGAGTTCGAGCTCCCACGTTGGGTGTAGAGATTACTTAAAAATAAATTTTTTTTTTAAATGAAAATTTAATGGTATACTGTGGAGAGGACCTTGGTGAGAGAGAGTTTGCCTTTCTGTTTAGTTGCAAGTGAAGACACTAAGTGAAATAGCAAATACTGCTGTTTATTTATTTTGAGATAGAGGCGGAGAGAGAATCCCAAGCAGGCTCCACGCTTAGTACGGGGGCGGTCATAGGCCTCAGTCTCACGAACTGTGAGATCATGACCTGAGGCAAAATCAAGAGTCAGACGCTCAACTGACTGAGCCACACAGGTGCCCCAAAAGTTCCTTATATTAAAAAAACCTTCCAGAATCCCTTTTTTTTAACCATTCACTTCTACTTAGAATCTTTTCATGCCAAAGGATAACAGCCACACTCTCAGTTCTAACTTGCTAACAGCAGTTTTTAGAAGGAAGAAGGGAGATATATCAGCCACCAAACCGATCATCTTTGGTGCCAGTGGCCTGGTTTTAGGACGTGATTAGCGGGACTAAGGGATATGCTGGTAAATTTTAAGCATAGCAGGCCTACCCTGACAAAAGCAGCAACACTGTAAATAAGTGAGCCTTAAACACCTGAATACCTGATTGACTCTCCTAACAAACGAGGCTCTGACCGACACCTTTATTAAAATATAGTGGTGCATCTGTTAAATGGAAATAAATGTGAGTATAAAAATAAGGTTTTATATATATTGTGGTAGGATCCCCTCCCTAAGAAAAGAAAAAAAACCCTCAACAGCCTGGTTACACACATACGTGACAACATCCCTCACAATCTTGTAACGGGAGACCACTTAATCAGACTGATTGTTTGTGTGTTACCATGTATGGGAGACAAGTAAAAAAAAAATATATATATATATGTATATATATTTCTATTATATAAATAATACATAATATAATATAAAGATATATTATATGTATTTAATATTTATAATTAATTTATATTTTTATAAAATTTATAAAATATTTTATAAATTATAAAATATTTATAATTTAGTTGTATATAAAAACTACACCACGTGGCATTCAGCATTCAGTTCTTCAGGTACGAACCCAACTGAGCAGTGCCGGCAGGAGTAGAGTTGCTTCCTGGAAAGAAAAACCTCGATGTCACGACTCTGTGTGAGAATCCTGCTACAATATTGAATTTGGTTTTTAAAGTTTTTTTAAAAACTTATGTGTAAAATAGGATCCAAGTGGCTTTTACACTACTGGGAAATAAGCTTCCAAATGCATTTGTGTTTAATTTTCTGGAAGACTAAGCCAGCGCTTCTTAATTTTATTCCTTTCCACAGACAAGAAAATGGATTGTTAACACTCGTAATTTTATAGTTAGACAGTATACTGTGTAACTTGATGTAGAAATGTGTTTCAAAATCTGATATTCTGTACGTAATTTTTAACTTTTAATATTGCATGAAATTTGGAGTTCAAACAGTTTTTCTACTTCTGAAAAAAATCAGTTTTTTAATAAACGCTCTTCAGAGTGAGTATACGATCTCGAGGTGCTAACCCCACACCTTAGCAAGGAAGTTTTATACAGAGTTTCCTGTTTTCTGAGGAGAATCTTCTTCGCTGTTTTTTACGGCCTTAGCCCAGAGTTGGTCAGTACGTCAGCTATCCTTCCCTTCGCCAGCCCTACTCCTGTCCCCACAACACACACACACACACACACACACACACACACACACACACACACGTGCCTGATGGCCATCTACATACAAACAGTTCATTCTCCAGCAAACTTTTTTAAGAGCCTTATACAAGCCAGAAATTGTCCTAACGTGGGGATATAGAGCTGAACAAGACCAAGTGTTCACCCTTCCGGAGTCTCCTGTATCTTGGGAGAGGCAGACAGTTCACTGTGGTAGCTGACAGCCTAAGATGCGAAGTGCTCTGGGAAGACAGAGGAGGGGCGTAGCGGGGCCTTGGAAAGCTTTCTAAAATGAGTGATACTTGAGCAGTCGCCCAGGTGTCACAGGCTTCAGGCGCTGCGGAAAGGCTGGGAGGCCTGACAGGGCCATCTTCATGCATGGTCCCTGTTGTCAGGAGCGTGATGTGGGTGGACCCACCAGTGGCCATTTTTGTTTAGTCCTGTTATCTATGAATTTCTTTTGTAAGGAAATCCTGTCTCACGGGAATGCAACTTGAATCTTGTGAGGAATCAGTATTTGTTCGGTCCTTCAGCTAGACCAAAAACAATTCTCCTTCTAAGTCTTTCCTTATTACAGTATACCCTGTATCCCAAATCTCCCCACCACACCCCCTGAAAAAAAGAGAAAAGAGATCAAATAGGATTTCCCTTTTTAATTCATCACTGCTTATTTTTGAGTGGCCTGGTCCTCACAGGTGGCCTGTGTCCCAGTCTCCCTTTACCTGTACACCATGCTGAATTGCCCCTTCGCCCTCCAAGGAGGCGTCTCTCCCAGTCCCCGGCCGTCGCCAGCAGCCATACTCACCCCAATTTGAGTTCTGGTAAAGCCCCATGCGAGGGGTGTTTTACTTTAGTTACATGTAACAGTTTGTTCAAAATGCCGCGTAAACGTAAGTATGGTGCGTAGAATATCTCAGTAAACTGGTTTTCAGATGTATGTTTTTCCCACCTTCTTTTTTTAGAAAGTGAAATTCGTTACTCTACATGGAAGAAAGCTGTGATGAAGTCAGTGGGTTGGGTTACAACTCAGTCTTCAGAAAGTGGTAAAAATGCTTTTATTATTCTTGCCACTTTGCCTTAGTATGTTAAATAAGTTATTTAAGTATCTAACCATTTACACTTAGCAAGGCTGCTCTGAAGAAAAGCAATGTTTTCTGTCAAGAGTTTCTAACATTTTGAGAACACTTTAAAGATGTGGGTTATTAAGTTGATAGATACATACTTAATTCTATCCTGCCTTTTTTTCCTTATTGTTTATTCCTGGTACTTCAATGGATAACTTAGTTTTCTAAAAGTAAAATTACTTCTTTCTTCTCAATGAAAAAGAAAATCGACTAGATTCTTCTTTTTATTTTTCACTTAGTTTCTTCTTTTATCTTTTTGGGGAGCTGTCTTCGTGACCTGAACCAACCAAAACTTATGTTAATTTCTCAATCCGTTTCACCACTTCCTAGGCTGATTCCAAGTTCTTAGTGAATGCACATTGGGTCAGAGAGGAAGAAATGTACCAAACAGTAAATTAGAAGTGTCATAATAGATTGGGAAATGCTCTTGGCAGAAAAGAGAGGACCAGTTTTTTCAGTCACTTAAGTAGGCAGGTATTGGGCTTAAGTAAACCATTTAATTGTAAACAGCATCAAGCTGCCATTACTATGCGCTTGATAATTAAACAGACTTGAACACACTTTTAATATGCCATAATATTAAATTTAATTAATTAAATATTTAATTCTTCGCCAAATGCAAGATTTAGAACGTAAAGAATAGAATGGTGTCCAATAATATATTGAAGCATATACTTTAATAGAGAAGAGTTTATAAATGAAATGTTGCCTGCCTTCTAACCCAAAAAGTGAGTGTAGAACCACTTGTAATGTATCTGGCTTTTAGGAGAGGCTTCCCGGAACCATCTGTTACCACAAATCGCTGTGATCTGTATTTTCAGTCCTGGGTGTTCCAACCTGAAACTTCTGTTTTTTCTCCTGAATAAGCTTAACACCCTTTTTCTTTAAGTCCTTTGTTCTTAGACACACTTCCCTTTCCAAGGTGGTGGCAAAGCTTTTCTTACTCTACCTTTTGCAATTTTGAGACCTTTTATATAAACCTCTCAATCATAAGTATTTTCCTAGCACAGTACTAGTTGCTATGCAAGATATAACAGACATGCACCCTGATTTATTTTATTTTCTAGTTGTCCTTAATCAATGGCTAATGGGAAGTTGGGTCGTTTGATTTCTTTGACTCATTGGATTTTATTTTATTTTATTTTTTAAGTTTATTTATTTTTGAGAGAGAGACGGAGTGCAAGCAGGGGAGGAACAGGGAGCAGGTTCCAGGCTCTGAAGCAGGTTCCAGGCTCTGAGCTGTCAGCACAGAGACGCACGTGCAGCTCAAACCCATAGACCATGAAATCATAACCTGAGCCGAAGTCAGACACTTAACTGAGTGAGCCACCCAGGTGCCCCTGGTTTTTTTAAATAGCACAATCATCCCTGCGTCCCTCCCCCCACCACAGTGCGACACACACACACACACACACACACACTTCTCCTTAGTTAAAGATCAAATTTTAACTGCAAAATTCCCACAAAACCAGTTGATCATGTTCACTTTGTCTGCATGCCTTTCTGTCGATAAATTTTAAATGAAAGATAAAGTTGATGAAAGAAAATTACGTGATTTCTTTAATTCTGCTATCAGCATTGATGAGAAAAGTAATTTGATTTTTTTGAGTTTTAGATTTTTCACTTTTTTTGTTACAATTAGACTGCAGGGCATTTAAGCCAGATATTCAATCAATGACACGCTAATCGTATTTCTTTAAGCAGTATAAGCTATATAACTGTATATCAATAAGCCGTATAATAGTAACAGTACAGATAGAACCCTATTTTAATGTCTTGAAAGGATATTAGTATTGCTACGTGGTCTCTTACCCTCTTTAAGTTGCTTTCATTTATGGAAAAAAATAGTATGTTCTCTTAATTTCTAATGCAGTTTGCCACTTCTGCAGAAGTCCTATTTATTTTCTAATTTATAACTATATTTGAATATATTATAAACATTTTTTAATATACATTTGTATGTGTTTAAAATGTAGAAGTGATTGGAGATTTGATACATTTTGGAGAGAGCTTATCATAAATGATAATCTTGGCTTTGCACTCCAAACACACCAGAACAACATTTCGGGAAGCGGTCACGTTGGTTTAAATGTGCACAGCTTTCAAATAAGCAGCGTGTGATCGGAGATGTAGATCAGTCACCAAAAAGGATGTATTTTCATTAAATCAGTGCCACCTAAACTGGTAAGGACTTGTGAATGCAGGCAGCACTCAGGATCTTCTTTGCAAACTGGAACTTACTGTGTAGCCGTATCAGGAAATCAGTTCTCAGAACTTAGTGTAACTAAAAAAAAAACAAAACAAAAAAACCCACCTAGCATAACTGATGGCTTGCTCTAAAAGAACTAGAAATATATGTTCCCTTTCCTAAAATCAGATTAAAATGTGGTCTCCCCAAATGTGAAAACAAAAATAAACTTTGTTTTTATCTGAAAAATAACCTAAGTGGTGGTAAAATGAAGAAGAATGGTTTCTATCCCTCTTTAATCTACCTTGTAAGGAGAAAGAAATACAAGGTGAAGGGGAAAAAATCCTCTCCCAGTGGTCGTATATTTTTAACACTTGGAGATTAATTTTGCATATGCTTCTTTTATAAAGAGCATTAAATATTATAGATACATAATTTTTACATTCAAGAAAAGCATATGTGTATAAATAATATTCTTTAACATAAGGGATTTTGACAGAAATCAGGTTAGGAAATATCAAAACAACCATATTCTCAGGCGTTTTTTGTTTTTGTTTTTTTTTTTAAGTTTATTTATTTTGAGAGAGAGCATGCATGAGTGTAGGGGAGGGGCAGAGGGAGAGAGAGAATCCCAAGCAGGCTCCGTGCAGTCCATGCCAAGCCAGGCTTGGGGCTCGATCCCATGAACCAGGAGATCATGACCTGAGCCAAAATCAAGAGTCGAAACATTCAGCCTACTGAGCCGCCTAGGTGCCCACAGGCAGTTTTTAAAACTTTTTAATTTAATTTTTTTTATTTAAAAAAATTTTTTAAGTTTATTTATTTTAAGAGTGACAGGGACAGCATGAGTAGGGGAGGGGGAGAGAGAATCCCAAGCAGGCTCCGCACCATCAGCGCACAGCCCGATGTGGGGCTCTGAGTCCTAAAACCGCGAGGTCATGACTTGAGACCAAACTGAGAGTTGGACGCTTAACCAACTGAGCCCCCCACGCGCCCCGGCAATTTTTTTAAATGCAGAATCATAGAGTACCTGGCTGGCTCAGTCGGTAGAGCTTGTGACTCTTGATCTTGGGGTCATGAGTTTGAGCCCCCGTATCAGGTGTAGAGTTTACTATGAATAAATAGATATGTTGGGTGTAGAGTTTACTATAAAAAGATAGCTCAATAGATCGATCGATTCATACAATTTAGTGTATAATCACAGTAATATTAATTGTCAGGTACATTCCCTTACATAGTAAATTCTGTTTATAAAAGAAAACAAAACCACTAAATCCTATTCCCAAAATCATTAGTACACTCTATGTTATCATCTAACTTGGACTTAAATAAAAAAGAGAACAAAATAAAAAGAAAAAAGAAAACAAAATGATTATTTTAGCAAAAATAAGGTTTGAACTTCATTTTCAGCAGAGCAATATAATTCTTCTCTGCTCGCTAAAGGATCTCTAATTTGAATCTTGGGGAAATTGGATTACGGGTTTAGTGTCTCTGGGGGAATAATCAAGAAAGCTAACATAAACAGCCTCCCAAAAAGCTCTCTATCGCCTCTTTGGCTTTGCCAGTGAAAGGCTTACGTGGGTCTGTGTGTATTATGTTCTCGGCTACCTGCGGCATGCTCTGTGTATTGTTCGTTAACTGTCATAAGCCTTCGATATTGATTATATTTTTGATTTAAAGTAATAACTCTTTGCTAGCTTTTACGAATATACTGTTTTTATAACTTATTTTGTTTTGCTGTCATGTGATTTTTAACACAAATATTGTAATTATGTGTCTCTCTTTTGGTTTGCTTGACTGGAATCCCCTTCTGCTTGGATGACCACAGGTGACCCTAGTCTCTTCTGTAGTCTACCCTTGGGCTTTTTTATAGTGAGTAGCATGGTAATGTTTATCGGAGCAAGGTACATCTCAGGTCAGTTACTCTTTAAATTAGACAATTTTATTAGTTAGCGCTAATGTATTTGTGTGTAACTCAGCAGAAAACGTTCAGTGTCATTCATTCTCCCTATGCTTAGGAATCTGGAAAATCCATGAAAGGTCTCATTAGTCAGACTGCTTAATCTTTGGGGCAGTCAGAACTGAGGGCTGTGACTCTGCTTAATTCTTTTATTTTTAGTAAACAGCAGTTTCTTGGCGGGGGGGGGGGGGGGGGGCGGGCCTACCTTCTGCTGGCAGCTGTAAGCACTAAAGCCAACGTGAAAGTAGCCTCGTGAATGCTTAAATGAAAGGACTTTCCAGAGTGACAGATGACTGTTAAAGTCTTCTTTTGACATTCATTACATTGGCTGTCAAACGTCCAGAAGTTGGTCACGCTTCAGAAAGTTTGCTCTGAGAGTCTTAATATTTCACTTCTGGTAAGAGTTTCGGCCAGAGTATGTCTGAGCAGAGTCTCTGGAAAACTCTAGAACAAGGGAAACCAGGCTGTATTTTGTCAACTGCAGTTTTAAAAATTATTGCTAAAATGAATTGGAGTTGAAATTAAAACCGATTATTTGTTGCTCATTAACTTCTGAATATTCTTATAAACGTAAGATTGCTCAGCATGTTGTAAAATACAGTGCATAACCTGCGTTAATTTGAATATAATAATCATTTTTGGAAGCTGTTCCTGACGGTAGCTCGGTTTTTCTTCATGTTAAGGGCTTAAATGGCAATGACTTCTTCCATATGTTACCAAGAAAGTGAAATGTTTCTTAAAATTTCATAATTAGGCAAAGACTGAAATTATTCCTCTTAATTAACTAGATGGTGGCCTGGGTTTAACATATAAATTCTAAGGTTAATTGGGACGGAACACCACCATCAGTTCAGAGCTGTTTATAACTATGAAATGAAAATTATTGACGTCAGCAGAACATTAGGCTATCTTTTAATGATACAGTATGGCTTACTCGTGTGAGAACTTTAAACTACATTACGTTTTTTCCGTGTTTTTCCTTCTCAGGATAAATGTGTTCCAGTCTTCTCCTTTCCTAAAAACAACACCTCGTGTTGGTATTAGTGCCTTACACCTTACAAAGGGCTTCTGTATTCTTAAGCCTATACGGAATTAGCGGGTGTCCATTTTCTTTCTGCTGCTTGGGAGTATTTGGTGGAAGAGTCTAAATATTCCCTAGAACTATAATTTAGATTTATAAAGAAACCTAGATGGTATTTTAGGAAAGGCTCAATTATTTTTTCAGTATCCTCAGTTTTGCTGGCTGCCTAATGATGGTTTGGAAAAGGAAAAAAATATCGCAGGTGAATATTTTCACTGATTTTTTTTTTTTTCCTGTTTCCCTCTCGGTACCATGACAGGACAAAAAGGCCTGCTCTCTAAGAAAATTGAGACATACGGCTTATCTCTAAGCTAAGGAGTACTGTTACTTGTCGAAATTCTTAGGCTTCCAAATAGATACGGTTACCATCTTTAGGTTCTTTCTTGGTAACATATGCTGAGATTTGAGAACAGTGACAATTGTTCGCCTTGGTAAACAGCAGTAATGTTAATATTTGCTAATTTTGGAATTGCTTAGTTATATTTGTTGCATTTTAACTCTGAAGCAGTAGTTAGAAATCGTGTGGAGTTGGTAGCTCCATAAATGATTGAATAGCCTTCATTGCCTTTATTCTTGAATTGCATGTACGTCGTTATTAATATATATGGTTTTTGTCCCTCATTTTAGGTATCCCATAAATAATACCAACTCATGGATTCCAAAGACACGAGCTCTTTGCCTAATGAGAGAATCCAACAATTGTCTCTTAATGTGATGACACTATTCATAGACTCTGATTTTATTTATAAGCCACTTGCTGCATGACCCTCCAAGTAGACCTGTGGCTTGAAATAAAGAAAATGCAGCAGAGAGAATGCTTTAGAAACATTTGGTGTGTTTTTTAACTTCAAGAATTAAGATTGGACCAGCCACCTTCGGGGCTGACCCCTCCGTTGCCATCACGTCCTGCCCAGCTCCCTCTGAGATCTAGGAAGAATTCAGATCCTTCACTGGAATCTTTCGGCAAACCTACTCACACGCTGACGGTCTGGGCTCTGACTCTCTGCACTACACACACTCGGTCAGCAGGTGACTGCTAACCAGCTACAAATGAGTGGCTTTTTGGTTGTTTCTTTTTGACAGACCCTAAAAGTCCTCTTTTCTGCACATTAAGGAGACCACAGCATCTTCGCTGAATATTTAAATGGAAACCTCTACTCAATTCTTAAAATGGAAAATTTAGTACTCTCATAGTTTAGATATTTTTCGGAAAGGTGTTTGCCAAAGCTGAAACTCCTCAGGCATTTTACATGGTCTTGCTAATTCACCGAATTGCTGTCCAGATCGTACAGGGAAGGACCCTTTGTTCTTTCTTTTTTCATCTCTCCTTTTTGTATTTCTTACTTTGTATGTATAACATACATGCCTATCTATTTTATATACCGAGAGTAGCCCATTTATAAATTAGGAGCACATTTTACACGATCTCACTAATTCCGCTGAATTTCCGTCTGGATCTTATAGGGAAGAACACTTTTTTTTCTTTCCATCTCCTTTTTATATTTCTTACTTTGTATGTATAACATACCTGCCTTTATATTTTATATACAGAGGGTAGCCCATTTATAAATTAAGAGCACATTGTATCCAGTGGGTTATAATGGGGCTGGTCTCAAGTGGACCGCTATGTGTATACGTATTTTGGGGAAAACTCTGTACATTTTTGGGCAACGGTTATGCATATCTACCAGGAGAAACTTTTTCTTAAAGAGCCAACATTTAAAGTTTATGTTCTATGTCAATAAAAGAAAATGTACTTTATTATGACTTCACCTATATTTCTTATACCTTACCTTTTTATTTCATTGTTTTAGCTGGATATATGTTTTTTTTTTAAGGGAAATAGCTCCACTCACTGTCTTATTACAGCTGAAGTAAGGTTTGCAGTTAGAAATGGCTGCCAGTGAAACCAAGAATTTCTCACAATATATTTAGTATTACATGTTATAAAAAGCAACATAAGCTAGCCTCTTAATGTCAGTTTTTTAAATCTTAAAAGTAATTTCTGTTTACTGCAAATAAGAAAATGCTGCCTCCTAATTATTTTCTTCAACCAGTGCTGAAAATGGGGAAATAATTTCTCTGTTGGTCTAAAAGGTGTCGTTTGGAGTGAATGGGAGCTTGCATTTGCAGTTCTGGTAGTGCTGTCGCTAATCGTGCATCTCCTTGGGTTCCACTGATGCAGCTGCCACTTCGGACGAAGTAGGATAGAAAGGTGCTGTGAAGTCGTTACTGGGTGGCGAGGGTACTTTGACCCATAATTCTGTTTCTACAGAAGTAGGTTGAGTTCATTGTAAATAATTGTTAAATCACTGTTGAAATAATTTTAAGATGACTTTAATTTTCTATAAATGGCAATATTTATAAATGTTTGGAGTTGTGCACATTGATATTTAAAGATAAATTGACTTAAAATAAATTGAGCCCTCATTCTTACTTGCACCTCTCATTTATAGACTAGAGCTTAGATCAAAGTTAAATGGAGAAAGGTGTTTCAGGAAACCTAAACCGCCACTGTTAGCGCTTGATCAGGCACACGCTGAAGAATTCATCAAGAGCCGACGAAGTAGTTTCTGGAATGAAGGGCACCTTAATCATTCTATTGGAAGAGACTACCCTGCTCCACATCAGCATCCAGAAAACACCTGGTGAGGTCAGAGGTCATCAGTAGGGTCTCACGTGGCTAGCCACGCCTTTCTACCGGCTTTATTCATTCTGTGCTTCCGGTTCTCTCTTGCTAGGTTGACCGGTAGAGGGTCGAGTCCAGTGTGCCACTGTTCTCTCAACCTGACTGCCAGTCCCTCAATCTTTTGTTCTCTAGTTAATCAGTAAGGCGAGTAATACACCTGTGCTTCTAGAACGATATCTTAGAATTCTTTGTGTTTGTTTCGCAGGGCCCGAACTCAGTTCTTTGGTTTCTGAGTGTTTTGTATCGTGTGGGGATGAGGAGTGATAGCTGTTTATGGGAAACCAGCAAACAAATGATGCCATAGCACAGAAACCAACAGCATTGACAGTGCAGTAGGTACTATTTAACTCACAGCGTCTACCTAATAGTAAATAGGAATACAAAAATTATTTTTTACAGCTTTAATGAAGCATAATTGATATACGGAAAACAGCACGTATCTAATGTATACAGTTTGCGGAGTTCGGACGAGTGCAAACACCCCTTACACTGTCACCACAATCATGGTAATAAACATATCCATCCCCGCCAAAACTTCTCCTTGTCTCCCTTTGCTTTTTGTGTGTGGTAAGAACGCTTAACGTGAGACCTACCCTGTTAACAATGTATTAAGTGCACGGTATTGTGTTGTTAACTATAGATAGCACACTATACAGCAGATCCCTTCAACTTACTCTGCTTATAAAAAAATTGTTCAAGTTTATTTATTTCGAGAGAGAACACGAGCAGCCGAGGGGGAGAGAGGGAATCCCAAACAGGCTCCACACTGTCAGCGTGGAGCCCGATGCAGGGCTTGAACTCACAAACCGTGAGATCATGACCTGAGCCAAAACTAAGAAGCAGATGCTTAACCCACTGAGCCCCCCGGGCGCCCCTGAGCTTCCTCTTCTTGTGAACAGCCGCTCCCCTCTCTAATCTGGTAACCACCAGCAGTCTTCTCTGTTGCTGTGAGTTTGTTGTTTTTATTATCTTTTTAGATTCCACATGTAAGTGAGATCATGTAGTATTTGTCTGTGTCTGGGTTATTTCACTTAGCAGACTGTCTTCCAGGTCCAGTGATATTGCAAATGGTAGGATTTCCTTATTTTTGAGGCTAAATATTTCATTGTCTGTGCACACCACATTTTCTCTATCCATTCATCTGTCAGCGGACTTTTGGATTGTTTCCATATCTTGGTTCTTGTGACTCCTGCTGCAGTGAGTGTGGGGGTGTAGATATTCCTTCAAGATCCTGATTTCCATTCTTTTGTATAAATATCCCGAAATGGGATTGCTGGATCATATGGTAATTCTATTTGTAATTTTTTTAGGACTCTCCCTACTGTTTTTTATAGTGGATGCACCATTTTACTGCTACCAACAGTGTACAAGGGTTCCAAAAATGATTTTTAATTAAATTTTTAATAGCTTATTTTAAATAAAAGTATTTAAATAACAAAGTCTACTTGATCCTTTGTTTTTGCAACCTAACAACTTTCATAAGATCACATAATAGAAAACTGAGTGAATTTTGGGGCACCTGGCCTGCGATCAGGGGACCATGTGACTCTTGATCTCGGGGTTGTGAGTTCGAGCCCCATGTTAAATATAGAGATTACTTAAAAAATAAAATCTTTATAACAAGTTGTTCAACCACACCAGTATCTTTATTTGCCAGTTTTCATCCTAGTTCAGATAACTAGTTCTACCTAACAGCATAATAGCTGAGAGCATGAAGATATTTTTATTCTTTTTTTCTCTCAATTTTTTTAAGTAACCTCTATGCCCAACATGGAGCACAAAGTCACAACCCCAATGTCGCACATTCTGCCAACTGAGCCAGCCAGGCACCCCAAAAATATTTCGTTTTAAAAAGTAGCCTCACACTCTGGTTTCTCTTCAGATGGCATAAATCTTTTGCCTTTTAAAAAGTAGCCTCAGGCCTTTTCCTTTCCTGTTTAGTGTTACAATTAAGTAGCTTTTTAAATTCCTCATTATTAAACCTGATATTTATCTCATTCATTGCTTATTGTCTAACTAGTTTACAGGTAGATTTCATAAGTATCCAATCATCGTCCCCAAAACATCCATCAAAGGGAGACTGGTTAAATAAACTGGTGCAACCACACCACACCGCGTGTGTAGCTTTTGAAAAGGACACTGCAGAACATGGCGACCGTACATTAAAAAAAAAAACCGGGAGGTTTGCCTCTGCTGCAGGGATACCTAAGAAGCTGTTGATAGTGTTTTCTTACTGGGACAGAAAGCAGTGTTAACTGGTCAGGTGAGAGGCAAGGGTGAGAAAAAAACTTCTCACTGTGTGTGTGTGTGTGTGTGTGTGTGTGTGTGAACAATTCACACTTCATATATATATAAATCGTATATATAATATTGAACCAATTTCAATATTTCAACTTTATAAGTAAAAATTTTTAACATAAATTCAGAGGTCATTGCACATGAATGTTTATGGCAGTACTATTCATAGTAGCCAAAAAGCAGAAACAATTCAAATGTCTGTCGATGAACGGACAAACAGAAGGTGGTATATCCATACAGTGGAATATTAGGTATAAACACGAATAAAGCACTAATACATTCATGTTGTAACACGGATGAACCTTGAAAACTATGCAAAGGAAAGAAACGTTTTAAAAGCCGCAATATTGGGGCGCCTCGGTGGCTCAGTCGGTTGAATGTCTGACTTTGCTCAGGTCACGATCTCGCAGTTTACGATTTTGAGCCCCACATTGGGCTCACTGCTGTCAGCACAGACAGAGCCTGCCTTAGATCCTCTGTCCCTCCCTAGCTTGTGTGCTCTCTCTCTCTCTCTCTCTCTCTGTCTCTCTGTCAAAATTAAACATTAAAAAAAGTCACATATTGTAGGACTCCATTTATATGAAATGTCCAGAGTAGACCAATCCGTAGAGAGAATGTGGGTTAGTAGTTGCCAGAGTCTGGAATTAACTGCTATTGGGAATGGGGTTTTTCAGCGGATAATGAAGTGTTCTGGAATTAGATCGTGGTGATGGCTGCACAATTTTGTGAATATACTAAAAATCACTGTCAACTAAATAGAATATCTAACTTTAAAAATTCAGATGTCATAAGTTAGTGACACATAGGCCAAATTCAGCCCGCAGGCTTGTTTAAAACAACAGAATTATTTTTCATTTGCATTTATGTAAAGTCAGCATAGGACCAGCCCCTGATGGCATGTGAGTTCGTAACCTCTGAAACGAGTCCTCGGAAGGAAGGCTCCTTGAAAAACTAGAGGTTAATACATTTAATTCCTTTTTGTTCCACTTTCATCCACTTTCTCAAGCATGTAATATTGGAAATAAGGAAAATGCTTTAGTTACTGATACATAAAAGATTACAATGAAACAAAAGATCTGGCGTTCCATTCACCTTCCAGGGGTTTCCATGGTTTTACCACCACATTTTTCTTTACTACAGACATTATAGGAAGAAACAATAGATCTGTTTGTAATCTACCTCTTCAATTAATTGTAAATCTAATTCAAAGGACAGTGAATATTTGCCAGGTTACAGTGTATATAACTGGTTTCTCAGCCCAGGGAGCTTTTTTTGTTTGTTTTTTAATGAACTCTACAACTCCGAGCTCAAGAGTCGACCCCCAAGATCAAGAGTCGTATGCTGCACCAACTGAGCCAGCCTGGCACCCCACAAGGAGCTCCTTGTAAAACGACCATTCCTTGGGGCACCCAGCTGATTGAGTCAGTAGAGCGTGTGACTCGATTCCGTGGTGGTGAGTTCAAGCTCCAAGTTGAGCCTAGTGCTTGCTTTAAAAACAAAACAAAACAAAAAACCGATGCCTGGTGGCTCAGTTGCGCTAGCATCCTACTCTGATTTCGGCTCAGGCTGCGATCCTAGGGCCGTGGGATGGAGCCCCAGGTAGTGCTTGGTGCTGCGTGCGGAGTCGGCTTGGGATTCTCTCTGACCCTTTCCCCTGTGCTCGCTCACTCACCCTTTCTGATCTTTCCCTTTCTCTCTTTCTCAAATTAAAAAAAAATCTTAAAAGCCAAAACACACACACACACACACACACACACACACACACACACACACACACACCTGAGCCTGAGCTTTTTTTTTTTTTTGGATGAACTAGGTGTTTGGAAATAATGCTGCTCTTTGAAAAATTGGAAAATAGATTAGAAAGAATAGAAAATAATCCATAATCCTAAAATGATGCCTCTGGTTATTTTTATTTTGTTCCCCAAGTTTCAGGGAATGTTTTCACAGATCTTGAATGTTCATCAACTTTATGTAAAAATGTTAACACACAAAATGACAGGAGGTGTCCTGTGTATGGACACATACGGGTGAACCAGAGAAGTATAAAACTCGCATAGGGATGGATGGTAATTACCAAGTTTAGGATGGTGGTTACCTCTAGAATCAGGGAACCTGAAAAGTTGTGTTTCATTATAAAATTAAAAGAGCTAAAGCTGATATAGCAAAATCTTAAGATCTGACATTTCTGACCGTGCCTTTACTATCTACTCTTCTGTATGCTTGAAAGATTTCGTAACAGAAAGGTAAGGCGTATTGCCGTCCTAATTATGTGTGCCTAAGCCCATCCCTCCCTGTCCATTACTGCAATTTTGTTTATCCTGACAGCCTTCCCAGTTAAAAAGGCTGAAGTCTCACTGATCTTTCGGCATGACTATTCAATCCCCTTGACCTCTCAGAGAGAGGCAGTAATGAACTCCAGGTCCGGGCAGGGTGCGGCACATAGCCCGCCGGGCTTTGCGTGCTCACAAGCCTGTTGCTGCTTACTACTGCTTCCTGATTACCTTCAGTGATTCGGGCCAGTTCAGCTGCGCTCCCTGGTAACTGCACGGGCGTTCCAGAAAGAAGGTTGCCTTTCAAAACCAAGGAAAGAAAACCCTCTCTTCACACACGGGTCCTTCGGTCAAGCCAAGCAACTGTTCGGTTCAAGCCACAGATTTGTTTCCCACAACTGGAAGAAGTGGTGAAACTACAAGTGTTAACATAGATTTCTTTCACCTGATCATAGTAGACAGGATTTCAAATATAACGGTTTTTTTATTGAGCTCTATTTCAGACCCCACCATGCCGACATTATCACATGGACATTTCTGCTGAAATGTCTTGAACAGCCAGTCACAATTTATGAAGCCATGTGTACCATACTAGCTTCCCCTATCTTTTCCAAGTCCATGACTTATAGTCAAGCCTTCTATCAGGTTGCTAAAAGCCATGTGGAACAGGATCCGGTGACCTGGTTATTGTAAAGCTGGGCCTGTTTCTTGTTAGAAACGATTTTAACCCCTAGGTGGCGCTGCTCTCCACAGTCTGGCTTTTCTTTCTCATCAGCGGTAACGTACTGCACAAGTTGGCTGGGCTACTGCTCACTGCTCGGAATCCTAGTTAAATGACAGCATTGTGGTGACCACGGGAGGTGTCTATGATGCTTTCATGGGAGGATCGCAGAAACCAAAGGCTTAAACAAAGTCATCAAACCATTTATACTTCCCTGCAGCTTTGGTTTTCCTCAGTCTTTTCAGGTCATCATAAGGTTAGGTTTATAATTCCCTTCACGATCTATAATTTAACATTTATCAATCATTTAAAAACTGGAGTATATCTGGTATTTACACATTATATGCTTTTGCTAAATTTATTCAAAAAGATCTTAGTTACAGCCTGTTTTCTTAAAAGCTATTTTTAAACATGTCGGTTCATAATTGACTTTGGGGATGATATGGTAGAATCAACCAATTCCAAGGCAAAATTGTGCCCCCGTTTTCCCCATACCAGCCAAACTACTTTTCATTTTTATTCTACTGGTTTTGTTTTATGACGATTTGGTTCTAGAAAATTATAGAGAAATAATCTCATAACGGTCGACAAACGATCAAATCAAGACAAAAGGTTGTTAATTGTACCATATGTTGATATGATTATTGCCTCAATGCCAAACAAATCTTTTTTAACTCTTGTGGTTGTCATTAGCTTTTAACATAGTAAGCTTTAGAGCTATTAAAATATTCTTTATCACTACAATCCACCCGCGTTTAGATCATTTGTTCTAAGCACCATAAGCACTTTGGCATCCAACCAAAATAAAACTTAATTAATTTAGAAAACGGTGAAAAATCTAGTTTATAGCATATTTTGTATCAAAAAACAAAACCTTTCCACCATGGTTCCGGTTGCTGAGACAAAGGGTTTTACTTTGAAAAAACAATCACTCTAGATTCGTATCAGTGTTAATCAGCTACAAATAGGATTAAAATCGTTTAATCACAAAGCAGTTGTTGAGCCAACAATCTTAACATCCTAATTCCTTGGCATCTTTTGAGTAAAATATTTTTGTTTTAAATTTTATTTATTTAGGGGCGCCTGGGTGGCTCAGTTGGTTGAGCGGCCGACTTCGGCTCAGGTCATGATTTCACGGTCTGTGAGTTCGAGCCCCGCATCGGGCTTTGTGCTGCCGGCTCAGAGCCTGGAGCCTGCTTTGGATTCTGTGTCTCCCTCTCTCTCTGCCCTTCCCCTGCTCACGCTCTGTCTCTATGTCTCTCAAAAATAAATAAACGTTAAAAAAAATAAAAATAATTTTTACTTATTTAAGTCCTGTCTGCACTCCATGTGAGGCTCAAACTTACAACCCCGAGATCAAGAGTCACATGATCCACTGACTGAGCTAGCCAGGTGTCCCAAAGAAAATATATTATAAATTGAATTTTTTTTTAATAAAACGAGATATTTTTGAAATTTCTTCGAAAATACTACTCTAAGAAGGATCATACACAACTTTGGAATTGTGCAATTCGAATGAATTTTTAGCTGAGGGAAGTGATGGTATTTTCCTTTGCATTGTACTATTGGCAATCTAGTTGTGTGTGTGTAGATGCTAAAATATATAAGCAGGAAAACATAGTGAAAGACCATCTTGCTCCTGGCGCTCTTTTAGGAGCTCTGCCGTAGAAAGACATTAAAAAAGTTTTTATCCAAAACAGGTGAGTAGGATGTTAACTTGAAAGGCAAGGGCCTTAAGCTATACTATGCCTTTCTCTGTGCGCAGGTTTCTAGGTTAAGGAATAATGAATTTCGTTTCTAAAATTGCTTTTATCAGAGCGCATTTCAGTCCCCTTGGGGAAAAGGTTTGGAGGAAGGCAGGTGTGGTTCTTCCTCCCATGCTTTAGTGATCTATTGACTTGAGAATATCCAAATGAACTTGGCCATTCTAACCACATATGCTTGAAGATTTTTCTAAATCAAAGGGGGAAAAAGGTAAATTCCATTCTGCCATTTAATGTTTGATTTCTAAAGTGAAATATACTTAGATTACTACCAAACTGTACATGAACGTCTTCTCAAAATAGCGAATAACAAAAAATCAAGTTAGCGATAGTTTCCACATGGACATTTCAGTTAGGGTAGTTGTGGTTTTGGGCAGTGAGCCAGGCGTATCAGTTATCTGTTGCTGCCTGAGAGACTGTCAAGGAGGAAACCCAAAAGGCTATACTCTGTTTTTTAGAGTAGCATGTATAGGTGTGAAACTGTTAAAAATGCAAGGGAGTGATTAACACAGGACTCAGAATAGGGGTTACTTTGGGACATGTGTGGAGGGGTTTCTGGTTGGGCAATGTCTTACCATTCAGGCTACTACAACAAAAATACCATAGACTGGTGACTTCAACAATGAACATTTATTCCTCAAAGTTCTGGAAGCCAGAAAGTCCAAGATCAAGGCACCCGCCGGCAGAATGGGGGTCTGGAGAGAGCCTGCTTCATGGTTCGTAGACACTTCTCCCTGCGTCTTCACAAGGCAGAAGGGTCAAGGAATCTCAGGGATCTGTTTTATTAGGGCTTTAATCCTGTTTGAGAAGCTTCACCCTCCTGACCGAAAGCCCCACCTCCAAACACCATTGCCCTGGGGATTAGGCTCCCACATATGAATTTAGGAGGGACACAAGCACCCAGTGTACAGCTGTCAGTAGCATAGGGAGGGCTGATACAATGATGGCCGTGCTCGCTGGTGACTGGAGTGCTGGGGCGTTCACTTTATACTAATACATAACGAGTTCGACTACGTATCATGTTTCATGTACTGTTCTGTATGTAAATTATCTCTCACAATTAAAAAGAACCTAAAATATAAAATATCTAACAGAGACCATGGAAGAAAATAAATAAGAAACAAAGCACAAGAGGAAAACCACTTAGCACCATCTGACACGTTATGCATTTTGGTAAATGACTTTGTCACCTATTTCCCTTACCTTTGTCCGGAATGTATTTTTCACAAACACAGGAATTTTTTTTGGATTTAGTTTCTAATCCCTCGATGCTAGGTGCTGAATATATATGCGTTGACTCGACGAATGAATGAGTGATGTTCTGAGAATTAACCTTTAGCTACAAGAGAGACAATTGTCCTGCTGGACGGGGAATGGCCATTTTAAAATGCCACTTTATGAATGATGGGCCTCCCGGTGGCTTAGATAATGATTTTTCACCATGTATCTGGTGATCAGTCACTAGCGTGTTGGGCTTCCCACGGAGTTTGGTGTGAAGGAAGGCCCGTGGCCGTTCTGTCTCCTAGGAGTTGCCTCTGCTGTCGTTCTTCTGCTTATGCATTTTCCTTAAAGGCTGAGGTAAAGTGTGACAGAAATTATCAGAAGTCAGAGCAGGTCCGAACATAGTTCCTGCATATTCCACTCCTCCTATTATAAAGTCCGTGAGACTGATTTTCTCCTGATGTGGCCATGTCATGTCCGAGAATACTACTGAGCTTCGCGAGAAAGGTCTACACTAAACTGTTAGCAGGGCTTTCCTAGTGGACCACGGGGAAGGGGACTTTTCACTTCTTCTGTATATACCTGTGTATTGCTTGAGTTTGTAACAGGGTTAGTAAAGAATTGCGATCACAGAGAACAACTTGAAAGCAAATCACAACTTGCAGGAAGCTTCAAGAAAAAGGATACATTCTGAAAACATCAGAGGAAAGCCATGGGGTCAAGGGCATGGTGGTGAAGATCTTGGGCTCTCTGCCTGGGTTTGACCCACAGTAATTAGTCGTGCGGCCTTCGACTAATTGTTTCACTTGTTTGCATCGCTCCCTCATCTAGAAAATAAAGCTAACAATCCTCACTTCTTAGAGCTATGAGGATTCAATTACATACGTCACATTGCTTAGAACGAGGGGGCACAGAACAACTGCTCAATAAATGTTAACTCTTATTATCACTTAACAGGGAGGGAACAGAGTAAAGATGAGGTGTGACAAAAAGAGAGCCTACAAAGAAGACGGTCCCTTCCCGCCCCGTGCCCGTGGCAAAATGCCCGCAGAGGCCAGACAAACTGTAGACAGGGAAGAAGGAAAGGAAGCAGGGAGAGACCAGGCTCTGGAGAAACAGAGACTACGCATGCTGCGGGCATGGGGCTTGTTGCCATGGGAGGAGCGTTGGCCCCTGTTGCGATAATTAGCACCATCCTACTCGTATAAAGTAGACTTTCGGGACCTAAGAATAGACTACATTAAATTCAGAAGCTCTTGGGACATAGGTTACCAAAACCTGAAAAATATTGCATGTCCTTAAAAAAGAAGAGTCAGAATTGGAATCTCCATCTGATTTACTGGAAGACAAAAATGCCTGAGAGGTTTAATATAAAGTACTGACCTTCTGGTTAATAAAATGTTCACATGAGATGACGATGATAGGTAAGCAATAATAATCTAATAATAATTATTACTGAATTGGTACTATATATCCAGCTTAAGTGCTTTATGTACTTTATCACATTGTAATGCTCATAAATACCCATTAAATTAGTTAATACTACTTCCATTCTACAATCTAATGTGTTCAGCTATTAGTGTCTGTTCTCTGCTGTAAGTTTTTTTCATTAAAAAAATTTTTTTTGAGTTTATTTATTTTGAGACAGAGAGTGCAAGCAAGGGAGGGGCAGAGAGAGAGGAGGAGAGAGAATCCCATGCAGGCTCTGCACTGTCAGCGCAGTCTGACACAGAGCTCAATCTCATGAACTGTGAGAACATGACCTGAGCCAAAATCAAGATGCTCAACCGACTTAGCTACCCAGGCACCCCTATGTGCTTTTTTCCTTTTAAAGATTGGAGGGCTTTGTGCTTGAGAGGAGGAAAAAGATATAAATGCTTCTGAGGCCAGGGAGGGAAGAAAGGAAACAAAAGGGGCTGAGCCCCAAGTCTCCACAAGAGGGGAAACTCAGCTTCTTCTCCCTACCAAGACCTGGGGAGAGAACTTCAGAGGCCTTGGAGGTGGGCGGGTGAGGCGAGCAGCAGGAGGCGAGGTGATGCTCCGCGAGGCTGATGGTAGAAGCTTCCCTAGGAAGAGACAAGCGCCTCGAACCCCTCGAGCAGTCAGAGATGTTGAATGATCGTGCTCAAGGTCAAAGGCAAATGAGTAACAGAACTGAGATTCAAGCGCAAGGGTGGCAGACTCCAAAGCCAAACCTCTTCACCGCCCTACCAAACTTTTCAGCGTCACTGACTCTTCTGATCGTGACTGACTGTTGTCCTGCCCATGCATTTCTGGGCCCCAAATGTATATACTAAGAAATGTTACCAAGAAATGGTAGCGGCACAGGCGAGGGTCGTGTGCAGTTCAGCTGTCTGTTCTGAGATCCTGCCCGGCTCACTTGGACTCCACATCCCAGGCTTGCTTCCTGGAAATGCGGCCCGCTTTCACTCCATAAAGTTGTCATGATGAATATTTGCAAGTATATTTGCTTGCAAGCCTTTATTTTCTACTCCAGTAACCTCTGCCATTAATATTTATTATTAATCCATAAAGCATACATAATTGTACCTAAGTAGGTGATCCTAAATTAGCAAATTCCTATCCCATCAACTGAAGAAGATTTATGGGTTCCAGGAGTTAATTCACTTTTTTATCACTGATTCTCTGGGGGGATTTCAGAGCTTCTTTTCATGGCCATTGCTTCTCAGATAACTGGCAAAATAGCCCGAGCAGCCTTTGAAAGTGCTGCATATTTGATAGATGTCTAGAACTTTCATTTAAAGTTAAGGACAGAAGGTGATCATTCCTCTGTGAATAATAACACTCAAAAAGGAAAGAATGTCTTGGTATACTTGGGATAAAAAGGACACGGTGAGTGATACACTTGATAATTTAGTTTAGCGAACAAATTTCTCACCCACTGGTTATTACATACCAATAGCTGACTGGTGCGATCATTACGTCTGTTGGAAAGGACATTGTTATTTTATTTTATTTTTTCTGTTTCTAGCACTTCTGATTTTCATATGATTTCAAACCTTCAGAAAAGTCCATTAATTGTTTATATTTGCCCCCTTTACTTTATCGTTTCTCTCCAAATACAGGATGGTTATAAAAATATTAGTTTTCTGAACCATTTGGAAGTAAGTTGGACCGATCAGGCCCTTTTGCTCCTATGAAAGGACATTTTTAAATGCAAAGCTTACCTAAGCCAATGGATAGTGATCCGTGAAACAGCTTCAGTCTAATACAAGATAATGGAGACCAAAAAAAACCATTCCAAGCCTCCTCATTAGAAGCATGATACCCGCGGGAAGCCATCGTGCAGAGGCTGGAGAGCCTGCTAAGGAATGGATGCATCGAAGCCATGGTGGTTCAGGAGAGCGAAGATAGGGCAAGGGTATCAACCAACTCTATGCTCTGGTCTTAACTACTGAGCACATGCATCACGTCACCCCAGCTAGACAGCAGGTCAAGAACACCAGGTCAGACAGTGGCTGTGCCTGGATAATAAGGCATTAACTCTATATAAATGTCGATAAATCCCTGAGATCGCAGGAAATACTCCCACAAGTTCTGAAGTCACTGCTAGTTAAAACAATAAAATTGTAGAGCCAAGGGCATGCCATCCCAAGATGGGCCACTTCGGTATATTGATTATTTTAAATCAACAGAAGTTACTTAAGATGGGGTGCCTGGGTGGCTCAGTGGGTGAACATCCGACTCATGATTTCAGGTGAGGCCGTGATCCTCAGGGTTGTGGGATCGAGTTCCACGTCAAGCTCTGTGCTGATCATGGAGGCTGCTTACGAATTTCTCTCTCTCTCTCTCCCCCCGTTCCTGAGTGGCTCAGGCAATTAGGCATTTGACTTCGGCTCAGGTCATAATCTCACGGTTCGTGAGTTCAAGCCCTGTGTCTGGCTCTGCACTAACAGCTCAGAGCCTGGAGCCTGCTTCTAATTCTGTGTCTCCCTCTCTCTCTGTGTCTCTTCCCCCACTTGCTCTCTCTCTCCCTGTCTCTCTCAAAAATAACATTAAAAACGACTTTTTTTTAAAGTTTCTCTTTGTCTCGGGGGACCTGGGTGGCTCAGTCAGTTGAGCCATCTGAGTCTTGGTTTTGGGTCAGGTCATGACCTCTCATTTCATGGCTTTGAGTCCCACGTCAGGCTTCATGCTGACTGTCCAGAGCCTGCTTGGGATTCTCGCTCTGCCTCTCCCCAACTCGCTCTTACTGTCTCTCTCTAAATGAATAAATAAACTTAAAAAAATTTTTTTAAATAGAAAAGTATTCTCTCTCTCAAAAAAAAAGTTACCTCAAAAATAAATAAACGTTAAAAAACATTAAAAGAAAAAAAAGGGGCACCTGGGTGGCTCAGTCGGTTAAGCGGCCGACTTCGGCTCAGATCATGATCTCGCGGTCTGTGAGTTTGAGCCCCGCATCAGGCTCTGTGCTGACGGCTCAGAGCCTGGAGCCTGCTTCGGATTATGTTTCTCCTTCTCTCTCTGCCCTCCTCTTGCTCACGCTCTGTCTTTATGTCTCAAAAATAAATAAACGTTAAAAAATTTTTTAAAAAAACGTTACTTAAGAGACGGCTTATGCAAGAAGTACTTTCAGAGACTCCTCTGCCCCTTGAAAGGAAAGACATCGCCCATGTGAAAGGCACGCTCCCTGTACCAGGAGGTAAAGAGGCATCCTTATCACCAGAGATGGGAAATTTAGAGCCCAGAAGGCTGTACATACAATCCTGATTCCTTTTTACTAATTCACTACCACGGTCCAAATTCTGTTTGGAATTCCTTGCTAATTGAAATTCTCCAAGTTAAGTTTTCTTTGTTCTGTCAATTCCTCACAGATGTATTGTCTCTTTGTCTGAAACATATAAAACTGCCTGCCTTGGTGATTTCTTTAGGTCTCAATTTCACCATTGGGCCTCCGTGCCCCACAGAATAAAACTTGGGGTTTTTTCGCCTGGTCACGCGAGTCACATAAATTTAATTCCTAGTCCAGCTGGAAGACTTGGAGGGTAGAGAAAGAATTTCTCCTTCCCTTCAAAATCACATGTGGTTGGCCGTTTCCGTAATTGTTGCCAACTTGGTCACAGCTCCCTACATCCAAGGCCCTGAGTGATCGATCCTCTTGGACAGTGACTCTGGGCTTGACCATGTGACTTCTTTTATCCATGGGACAACAGTGCAAGCGAAAGCTGGAAAAAGTGATAGTGCTTCTGGATGTCTTCTCTCGTTACTGCTTGGAGCCTGGAGATTCCCGTGTCTACAGCAAACCACGCGTGCCCACGCCACAGGAGATCGCAGGGAGCAGTTAGGAAGTCACCTCGGCCGAGGGCACTTGGCTAAGTTAACCTCCAGCTGACCGCGTTCACGAGCCACAGCCCAGAGGCCAGCGGTAGAGGAGCCACCTGTGTGAGTGTAGCCCAGACTGCCAAATCTCCGCAGGGTCAGTCCGGAAGTGATGGCTGCGTTAAGCCATTACATTCGAGGGGAGTGGTTGACGGCACGAGAAAAGCTAACTGACGCACCGCGTGAAGAACCTCACACATCGCCTGCGCAAGTCTTCTCCAAAAGAAAGTGTGTCTTGTTTCCATCACTAACAAGTCTGGAGTGTGGTATTATGATTCGTAATAAGACAAATATATGTGGTTCCTGGCACACAGCTCCTAAAACCCTTGGAATTTCCTGTGAGGAGAGTGGTAAAGGTGTCTTTTATTATGTTAACGAGGTGATTTTTTGGAAAACACTTAAAGACGGGGTTGCCAGTGGAAGCAAACCTGAGCTCACGGGTTCGAACCTCCAGTCCCACCCCCGGACCTCCGAGGAGCGGAGAGGGACTGGAGATGGAGCTCAATCACCAAAGGCCAGTGATTTAATCAATCACACCTGGATCCTGAAGCCTCCATAAAAACCCGATAGGAAGGCATTCAGAGAGCGACTGAAGTAGCAAGCACCTAGAGGTGCCGCGAGAGAGGCACGGTTCGAGAGTTTGGTAGCTCTCTGCCCTTTCCTCCATGGCTCGTCCGGCACGTTTTCCCACATGGCTGTCCCTGAGTCACATCCTCTTATAATTCACCAGCGATCTGGTAAGTAAATTGTTTCTGTGTGTTTTGTGAGCCGCTCTAGCAAATTAATTGAACCTGAGGAGGGGATTCTGGAACCTTCTGATCTATAGCTGCTCGATGAGAAGCTCGGTGACAATTTGGATTTGTGACTGGCATCTGAAGGTGGGGGGGTGGTTAGGGGGTGGCAGTCTTGTGGGATTGAGCCCTTAACCTAGGAGATATCATGCCGGCTCTAGATGATAGAGATGGTTGAAAAAAGTGTGTTGAACTGTAGGACGCCCAGCTGGTGTCGGAGAACCGCTTGGTAGTGTGTGTCGGGGGGGACCCACACATGGGAAATGGGTGCAGAATCCTAGAATCCTTATTAAATGTATTATGGAAGCACTTGGGGATCTGTGAGTCAGCTGTGATGCCTTCCTGTCCCTCAGCCTGCCCATTTCCATCGCCAAAGTCTCTTGTCTTTACTTGCTACAAGTCTGACATGCACCCCCTGTTCTGGTTCTGCGTTGACAAAGGCAGCACCCTAGTCCGGGCTCCCCTGAGCGTGAACAGGGATTCCTCCTCCTCCTCTCCCTGCCCCTGTTCAGATCTGCTGTCCTGTGTGACAGAACAGTCATTTTCAATGCCCTACTTACACTTAAACTCCTTCAAACTCTTTTACCTTAAAGTAAAAGGCCATGTTTTTTTCTTGACCTTCAGCCCTCCCCCCTCCCCCCTCCGCATGAGTCGGCACACCCCCGCCTCTGGCGTCCCCTCCCGGTCTTCCTTCAGTTGGACTGTTGAGCTATTGTGGCTCCGGCCACAAGTCTTTTGGGGTCTCCTGACTTCTTTCCGTGATTTCTGCTCTTCTTTCCCCCTCCCCCCACTTTTCCCAACCTTCTCTACCTTCCAGCATCGCTTACTTAGGAAAGCCTTTTCGGGTGCCTTAAAGCAGGTGATACTCTTCTCTCTTTGATTGGGCTGACGTCTCCCATTTCGTGGCTGAGCGTACTCACGTTCGTGCCCTAAGGTTAATGTCTCTATTCCCACCTGCACTTCATAGTGGAGTTGATACTCCAGAAAGTACGGAATGCTGAACTTGGCTCACCCTTGGCTCCCTAATGTCTTAGCATAGTGCCTGCCCTATAACTGATGCTGCGAATGTGTTTGTTGATTGGATGAGTTGGCAAGAGTTATCACTGTGCTTGGCGTGTGACCTCTACTCACCGCGTACTTGGGAGGAGGGCTGCTGAGTGAGTGAGCCTGGACAGGGAGGGCACGGCAAGTGGGAAAATCCTACCTTCGATGCATTGCGGCTTTTTGCACATAATAAGCTAAACAACTCTTAGAATGAGTGAGTAATCTAATTAGGGGATTTCGAAGGGATAAATATGGACAGGAAGAACAAGAATGTTTCCTCTATCCTTGAAATAATCAATTATGTGGTTTCCTTTGTGTAGCTGGGGAACTCATTTGTAAACAAAAAAATTAAATGTGTATTTCTGTGAATGCAGAGCTATAAACAGTGGGGAAGTTATCTGGGCTAATTCCTGGTGATGAACATTCCTGAATGTCTGTCTACACTCTGCCAGAAAGGATTCTCTTGGTTTGTATAACACTAAACTCTTACCAGGAGAAAAAAGAGCATAAATTGAAGTCTCCCTTTCTTAAATATAAGTAGAAATCAAAACCGAAGATAAATATTGATTTGTCCCCTAAACATCCTCCTTATTAACCTTATTGAAAGCGTCATCTCTCAAATGTATACGAGTATTAAAAAAAAGTCGGGGGGAGGGAGTGCCTGGGTGGCTCAGTCAAGCATCCGACTTCTGCTGGGGTCATGATCTTAGGATTCTTGAGTTCTGAGCCCTGCGTTGGGCTTTCTGCTGTCAGCACAGAGCCTGCTTCCCATCCTCTGCCTCCGTCTGCCTCCGTCTGCCTCCGTCTGCCTCCGTCTGCCTCCGTCTGCCTCCGTCTGCCTCCGTCTGCCTCCGTCTGCCTCCGTCTGCCTCCGTCTGCCTCCGTCTGCCTCCGTCTGCCTCCGTCTGCCTCCGTCTGCCTCCGTCTGCCTCCGTCTGCCTCCGTCTGCCTCCGTCTGCCTCCGTCTGCCTCCGTCTGCCTCCGTCTGCCTCCGTCTGCCTCCGTCTGCCTCCGTCTGCCTCCGTCTGCCTCCGTCTGCCTCCGTCTGCCTCCGTCTGCCTCCGTCTGCCTCCGTCTGCCTCCGTCTGCCTCCGTCTGCCTCCTCCCTCTGTCTCTCAAAAATGAAATGAAACATTTTTTAAAAGAGGGAAAAACTCGTGTTAAGAAAAATCACAGGGGTCATAGAAGGTCCACAAGGGTGGAAGTAATTTACAGATGAGACCGACCTTCTGCAGTCCGTAGCTGCAGGAATGGTCCCTGACGGTCCCCAGTGTGCTCACCCCTTCCTGTAGTCACACCTTTGGTCCCCATGTGCACGGACTGTGTGGCCATGTGACTGGCCTTGTGTACCGAATCATGAGCATAAAAGGATGGCTTATTTAAGTCTGTGTTAGGGGGTCATTTGTCGACACAGCCAAAGCTAACGGGCCCAGTCTTGCTGCCCTAACCATTTTCTAACGTGAAGCTGATAGGTCAGTCCACTACTTTCAGGCCTTGAAGACTGAGGAGCGGCTTTGACGGAGGACCCCTCTGAGGGGTCAGGCGCTGCCTGAGGAGGCTTCTCAGAAGAAAAATCAGGATTCGTTCAGGAATTGGGTGTGTGTCTGTCTGTCTGTCTGTGTCCATCTTTGTCTTTGAGGGAGTCCGAGAAAGGCCTGGTGTCCATGCGATTACATACACTTGGGTGTAGTCTAATACAGGGACAACTGCTCAGTGTGTTTTTAAATGTCAGAAACTGTAAAATAAGGAATCCCGGATGGGGGATGGTTTGTTGTGTTGTTTTGGCCCCACACGGCATTCCCAGAGAGTTCGGAGTCCTAGGGAAGCGGACATGTCAGCACTCGTTCCTGGTTGAATTTCCTTTCAGTGCGCACTCAGCATCTCGACGCAGCGCCGTGGCTGGGGTGCAGCCCCGCTCACATTGTTAAACCGTGATGAATAGGTCCAGATGCTTTACTTTAAAAGGACATTTTAGTTAATGTTCCTTGAGGAGAAGCAATAGTAACCAATGTTGCCATTTGTCTGGTCATTCTGGGCTCCAGATGGCCTCCTCAGCGCTTGAGGAAATGGGAATGTTTTATTGAGCTGGAAGATTAAATAAAATGTGCTGAGCCACTTGGACCACTTTGGGAGGGGTTTCAAGTCCAAGCCGCAGGCATGTCTGGTGAGACGCGCACCAAGTGTAACGAAGTAATCAAAACTGCTCTCTTGCAGCAGGTCGAGGGAGCTGTTACTGTCTTTGCCACAAACAACAATTGATACAACTGTCTCTCCTTGCCTGCTAGCAGAAAAGCCTTAGGAGGGTTACTGACTAAACTTAGAAAAACAGTTTGAGGACGATGTATCTCGAGGTAGCCAAAATGATTAATTATCTTCACTAAAGGTTTTGAAAAGGGGGTTACCCCCGTAAAATGCCAGTAGGGGATGGCTTTGAAGTTACTGTTTGTCTATTTGAAATACACTTCTTGGAAAATTTGCCTGATCAGTGACTTGATAGTTGTGTCAATGAGATAAGAGTGTAAACGTTATTCCACAGTAATCCTAGGTAAAAATTAGCATCGATGGATAGTTGATCACAAGTGAGGGCTGGGAATCCAGGTAGGACGCTGGAAACACAGTGAGAACTAGCTATGGTAGATGGCCGACATGCCCAAAACCTTTTTCTTCTTTCACAACGTGGAATCTGGGTTGGCCATGTGACTTGCTCTGGACGATGGGACACTAAAAATGTGATGCAGCCACAGGTTTGAAACGTATTGGCACAATTTGGGTTTGCCCTCTCTTGCGCCTCACCTGTGAATGCCACGTCAGGAAGCCCAGGCTGCCCTGGGGAGGACAAGGAGCCACGTGGCCCTGTCACTAACCTAGCACCCCAGCCAAAAGCCATCCACCTGCCAGACCTAAGGGGGAGTCCTCTTCTAGATCATCCAGCTGACCGCAAGAGTGGTCCAAGAGTGAGAGCAGGTGAAACCCACAAAGGTAGCCCAGCCCAGAATCCTCCGGCTAACCCACAGTCCCATGAGCTAAATAAAGGCTGGCTTGAAGCTGCTGACTTCTGCAGTAGCTAAGCAGTAAAAGCTAACTGCTAGATCGCTTCAGCCAAAAAAGATATATTGGAAGACTCCTGTGTGTTTTGAGGCTGAAAGAAGTGGAGGAAAGAACAAGATAAACTTGAGCCTTAGGAACAACCAGTACCAGGGACTTGAATGTCAGCGTGAAATAAAATTGCCATTTACCATGAAGATAACTTTGAATGGTGCACGTAGCTGGTAAGCAATAATATAAAGCCCTTCAATGTTTATTTACCCAAATAGAACTCCAACTCCACTTTGAAAAATATTCCCTGCCTGGTGAAAAGGTTGTGGGGTCGAGCCCCACCTCCTTGGGTGCAGCGCCGAGCGTGCAGCCTGCATAAGATTCTCGCTCCTTCTCTCCCTCTGCCCCCTCTCCCTGTCATGCGCACCCTCAAGCAAGCAATTAGAACCTTGCTCACCCTGGGGTCCTGAGGCTGGTCTGAGTTTTCATCAAAGGCAAATAGTAGCTGCGGAAGCTGTTGGGCCCATCAGACTGTTTCCTTTGGATCTTCGTTAGTCATTAAGAGTCACCACAGGGACCACATAGGCTTAAAAAAACGTACTATGCTTTCAGGCACGGCCTCAGAATGCAAAAATGAAGCTTGTATTGGTAATGCACACGAATGAATACAAGTGAATCTTGTGAAGAGTGGGGGTTTCTATCATTTTTTAATCAATTTGTATTGAGATACAATTGACCTATAAGGGTCAGTTGAAGGTACACAGCTTGGCGATTTCATACATTTATAAGTTGCGATACGATTAACAACATGTTAAAACATCTTGATCATATCACATAATTCTTTGTTGTGCTGGGAACAAAGAAAAGCTAGTCTGCTAGCAGTTGAGAGGTTTATCATAGGATCTGGCTGAATATAATCACTATGCCGGGCATGGTGCTGACCTGTCGACCGTTTGCATTTGTCCCCTGAAACCCCGGCTCCCCCATTTCTATCCACCTCCACCCCTGGGAAACGCCGTTCTACTCCAATTTTACAAGTTTGGTGCTTGTAGGTTTCTTAGGCAAGTGATCCCTTCCATCGTTTGTCTTCATCTGACTTCCTTCATCCATTCCCGTAGGATCCATCCATGTTGTCTTCAATGGTGGGATTTTTTTTTTTTAATGTTTTATTTATTCCTGAGAGCACGAGAGACGAAGCATGAGCAGGGGAGGGGCAGAGGGAGAGGGAGACACAGAATCCGAAGCAGGCTCCAGGCTCTGAGTTGACAGCACAGAGCCCAACACAGTGAGATCCCAAAACCCACAGACGGTGAGATGATGACCCGAGCCGAAGTTGGACGCCCAACCAACTGAGCCACCCGGGTGCACCAATGGTGGGATTTCTTGATTTGCCATGGCTGAAGAATAATCTATTGTGTATATATACATCACATGACCATTATCTGTTCATACCTTTATAGAAAGGTAAGGTGTTTTCATAGCTTGGTTATCTTGAATAGTGCTGCAATGAACATGGGACTGAGGATAACTCTTAGATACTCTTTTCTTTGTTTTTTAAGGAAAAGCCTATTTACATTTTGTTGTTTTTGTTTTTGCTTAGTAAGCTCTGTGTCGAAAACGGAGTTTGGACTCAAGACTCTGAGATCAAGAGCTGCATGCCTTATGGACTGAGACAGCCAAGCGCCCCTCCAATTAACTTCCTTTTTTAAAAATTTCTGGGGCACCTGGGTGGCTCAGTTGGTTGAGTGTCCGACTTCAGCTCAGGTTATGATCTCATGGTTCTTGAGTTCAAGCCTCACATCACGTTCTGTGCTGACAGCTCAGAGCCTGAAGCCTGCTTCAGATTCTGTGTCTCCGTCTCTCTCTGCCCCTCCCCTACTCTTGTGTGCTGTCTCTCTCTCTCTCTCTCTCTCTCAAAAATAAACATTAAAACATCTTTTAATTTGTTTTTTAATTGAAGTTTTAGTTAACATACAGTGCAGTGTAGGTTTCAGAAGTAGGATGCAGTGATGCATCACTTCCGTACCACACCCAGTGCTCCTATCCCAACAAGTGCCCTTCTTAGTACCCATCGCCCATCTGGCCCATCCCTCCTCCTCCCTCCATCAACCCTGTTTGCTCTCGATCTTTAAGAGTCTTTTGTGGTTTGTTTCCCTTTCTTTTCTTATCCTTCACCTTCCCATATGTTCATCGGTTTGGTTTCTTAAATTCCACATACGAGTGAAATCATGTAGCATTGGTCTTTTTCTGATGACCTATTTCCCTTGGCAAATACATTCTAGCTTTGTCTATGTGTTTGCAAATGGCAAGGTTTCTTTTGTTTTGATGGTTGAGTAGTATTGCAGTGTGTGTGTGTGCGTGTGTGTGTGTGTGTATACATACCACATCTTTTTTCAACTTTGATTTTTTAGAGAGACAGTGAGTGAGTGGTGGAGGGGCAGTATGAGAGGAAGACAGAGGATTTGAAACAGGCTCTGTGCTGACAGCAGAGAGCCCAATACCAGCTCGAACTCCTGAACTGTGAGATCATGACCTGAGATGAAGTCAGGCTCTTGACTGACTGAGCCAGGCACCCCTACACCACATTCTGTTTATCCATTCATCGGTCAATGGGCATTTGGGCTCTCTGCATAGTTGGGCTATTGTTGATAATGCTTCTATACATATTGGGGTGTATGTACCCCCTTCAAATGTGCGTTTTTGTGTCCTTGGGGGTAAATACCTAATAATGTGATTGCTGGATCATAGGGTAGTTCTATTTTTCATTTTTCTGGGATCTTCAATATTTTTGACATAGAATGTGTAAATTTAGGGCGTATAGCATGTTAATTTTATATATTATAAATAACATTAATTATAGCAATAAATAACATCTGTCACATTACATAATGACTTTTTGATTTTAGTTGTCAGAACAGTTAAGTGCTAGGGTCTTCACAAGATGTTTGGATTTTCTTTGGATATTTACCCAGGAGTGGGAGCGTTGGATCATGGGTTAGCAGTGTTGGTAACTTTTGGAGGAAACTCCATATGGTTTTCTGCAGTGGGTACGCCAATTTTACGTGTCTAGGAACTGTGTGAAAGGCTTCCCTTTTCTCCAAATGTTTGCCAGCATTTACTTCTTGATGATCACTGTTCTATCAGGTGTGAGTGATAGCCCATTGCAGTCTCCCTGGTGGTCCGCGATAGCATCTTTTCATGTATCCGTTAGCCATCTGTGTACATCGGGAAAAGGTCTCTTGTGGTCCTCTACCCATTTTTAAATAAAATTATTATCATTATTGATTGGTGAGTTGTAGGAGTTGTTTATATGTTTTAGATATGAAATCCTAATCTGATAGGAAATCTTTTTCTCTCAATAGGTTGCCTTGTTTTGTTAATCAAATATAATTAGCACAGGGTTGTATTGGCTTCAGGTGTTCAATATCAGAATTCGGCAATTCTATTCATTTCTCAGGGCTCATCAAGAGAAGTGTACTCTTAATCCCCTTCATTGGCCTCACCCAGGCCTCCATTCACTCCCCTCTGGCGACCACCAGTTTGTTTCCTGTACTTAAGAGTCTCTTCTTGGGTTTGTCTCTTTTTCTCTTTGTTTTTTCAATTCACATAAGAGTGAAATAACACGTTTTTCTTTCTCTGACTTAAAACAGCCAAAATAGGGAAGCTTCCCAAGTGACCATCAGTAGATGAATGGTCAAAGATATAGTGTGTGTGTGTAGAGACACACACAAATGCCATGAAATAGTACTTACCCATTGAGAAATTAAATTTTGACATTTGCCGGAATGCGGGTGAACCTAGAGGCTATAAAGCTAAGTATAGGTTGCATTTTCATTTTTGTTTTTTAGGGGTTTTTTGGCTGTACTGAAGTGTTGTTTGTTTTTGTTTGTTTAATGCTTATATATTCTGGAGAGCGAGACAGACCTAGACAGCATGAACAGGGAAGAGGCAGAGAGAGGGAGGGATACACAGAATCCGAACCTGGTTCCACGCTCAAAACTGTGAGCACAGAGCCTGATGCGGGGCTCAAGCTCACGAACTGTGAGATCAGGACCTGAGGCGAAGTCTGGGCGCTTAACCAACTGAGCCACCCAGGCTCCCCGAATACTGAAGTTTTTCAACTTGATAGAGTCCCACTCGATGCTTGTGCTTTTGTTGTCTTCCCAAAAAATAAATCCTTGCCAAAACCAATGTGAGAGAGTCCTTCCTTAGGTTTTCTTGTAGTTTTAGAGTATCTCGTCTTAGTTTTCACTGGTGTAATACAGGGGTATGACTTAAATTTTTGACATGAACTTACCTCGTTTTCCTAACACCCTTTGTTGAAGAAACTGTACTTGGCCCTTTGAGTGTTCTTGGTTCCCTCGTCAAATGGTAGTTGACTGATGAAGAGAACCCAGAAAAAACTCCCCTCATTGATCATGTGTCTGTTGCTGCCAGTCCCATGCTGTGGAAACGGCTCTAGCTTTATAGTACAGTTAGAAATCAGAATGAGTGACCTCTTCACTTGGGCTCTTTTGCATGATTGCTTTGACTGCTTGGGGTCTTGGGCGGATCTCTGCACACGTTAAAATGGTTTATTCTGTTTTTGTGCAGAATGCCACCGGAGTTTTAATAGAGATGCTGCTGAATTTATGGGCGGTTTGGGGTAATATGGACCTTGTGACCACATTCTTCCAATCCATCAACTTGGGGCATCTTGCCATTGGTGTTCCATTTCTTTCATCAAAGTCTTAGGTTTTCACTGTTGCTTTGTATATTTCGATAGCATGAGCAAGGGCAAGAAGGGGTGGGGCAGAGGGAGAGAATTTCAAGCAGGCTCCATCCTTAGCACAGAGCTGGATGTGAGGCTCAATCTGCTGACTGCGAGATCATGACCTGAGCAGAAATCAAGAGTTGGATGCTTAACCAACTGAGTCACCCAGGCGTCCCCCAAGCCTTGTTTTTGATGTTGTTATAAATGGCTTAGTTTTATTTTCAGATGTTTCATTATTAATGTATAGAAACATAAGTGACTTTCTATTTTACTTACATATGGACATAATATATATCAGGTAACCGTATGTCTTCTACAGCTTTGCTGAAATCCTTGATTAGTTCCAAATGTTTTTTATTGTCTTGAGGGCTTTCTATTTTGGTGTTTGCAAATAATGACCATTTCACTTTGCTATTTGGATGCTTTTTATTTCCTTTTATAATTGAGGTATAGTTGACACATGATTAGTTTCAGGCATATATCAGAGACTCAACATTTTGTCTTTTTTAAGTTAATTTATTTCAAGAAGGAGAAAAAGCATGAACCAGGCAGGGTCAGAGAAAGAGGAAGAGAATCCCAAGCAGGGTCCACGCTGTCAGAGCAAAGCCCCACATAGGGCTCAATCCCACGAACTGTGAGTTCGTGACTCAAAAGTCAGACACTTAACTGATGGAGGCACCCAGGTGCTCTAGGACTCAACATTTCTATAGGTTATGAGATACTCCCCATGGTAAGGATAGTTACCAACTGTGAGCATGCAGTTAGAACAACATTATGGACTGTATTCTTATGCTGTATTTTTCATCTCTGTGACTGCATTTTTAACTGGAAGTTTGTACTTCTTAATCTTCACTTATTTGGCCTATGCCCCCACCCTCTATCCCTATGAAAATCACTAGTTTATTCTGTGTTTTGGGTCTCTTTCTGTGTGTTTGTGTGTGTGCGTGTGTGTGTGTGTGTGTTAGATCTCACGTAGAAATAAAATCATACAGTATTTGTCTTTCTCTGACTTTCTTCACTGAGTATAATAGCTCCTAGGTCCACCCATGTCGTTGCACATGACAAGATAATCTTTTTTTTGGGTGAGCCTTATCTTGGCTCTTGGAAATACTGCTGCAGGTAACACAGGGGTGCAGACGTGTTTTCGGATTGTTGACTTCATGGTATGTAAATACCCCGAGGTGGAATTGATGGGTCATATGGTATCTCTGTTTGGAACTTGGAGGAACCTCCATACTGTTGTCCACGGTGGCCGGACCACTTTACACCCCCACCAACGGACGTGAGCGTTCGCTTTTCTCCACATGCTCACTGGCACTTATTACTTACTGTCTCTTTGAGAGTAGCCATTCTGACGGCTATACGGTGATAGGTCATGGTGATTTTGATTTACGTTTTTCCATAAGTAATGTGGATCATTGTTTCGTGTGCCTGTTCTGGCCATCCGTAGGCTCAATTTTTATTCTTTAGTGAAATATAATGAATATACAGTGTTGTAGTAGTTGTGGGTGCACAACCTGATAATCCAACACCTGCTGGGTGTGGTAGGGAGGTAGTCACTGGAGGGACTGCGGGGAGACACTGGTCCTGACAGACTGGGTGTGGTGGGGCAGAAGCTGCTTGGGGGGGCTGGTGGATTGGGTGGGGCGGGTCCACAGAAGCTTGCCAGGTTGGGCAAGCAGTGTTAGCAAGCTGGTTAGGTGTTAATTGGTTGCTGTATGTGGCCAGATCCGCTGAAGTGTAGGGCAAGAAAAATGTTATCCTGGATCGCCGGGGTGGCTCAGTCAGTTGACTGTCTGACTTTGGCTCAGGTCATGATCTCACTGTTGGCAAGCTGGAGCCCTGCATCGGGCTGGGCTTGTTGCTGTCTGCACAGAGCCTGCTTCAGGTCCTCTGTCCCCCTCTGTCTTTGCCCTTCCCCTGCTCACTCTCATTATCTCTCTCTCTCAAAAATGATGAATATTAAAAAAAAAAAAAAAAAACTAAATGTAGTGCCTGGGTGGCTCAGTCTGTTAAACATGCAACTTCGGCTCAGGTCATGACCTCACGGTTCCTGAGTTCAAGCTCCACATCGGGCTCTGTGCTGACAGCTCTGAGCCTGGAGCCTGCTTCGGATCCTATGTTGTCTCCCTTTGTCTTCGTGTCTTTCCCCTGCTCATGTTCTGTCGGTCTCTCAGAAATGAATAAACATTAAATTTAAAAATAATATAGAGACAGAAACATGAAAAATGCCACCCATCCATCAGCACTTCCGTTCCTAGAGAAAGCTCCGGCAGATCCCAGTTCCTCCAGGAAACATCCTAAAATTAGTCCCTAAATCCCCTTCACACATAACCTGGATGTTCTTCAAAGTGCTCCTTCTTTGCTGGGTCCTGTAGACTCCTGGTCCTTTGAGAGTGCACACGCAGTTCCCTGTCGCTCTCCAGCTCTCCCAGACTCGGGCTGAACCGACTGTCCAAGCCAGCTGTTACAGGGGCATGTCTTCCTGGTGCAAGCCCCCCAGGGCCATGGGTGCATGGCGTCCAGGCCTGATCGCCTGGCTCCCCTGCCCATTCGTGATATCCTCACCCGACCCCTACCTCCCTGCCCTGCTTGTGGGTTGGTGAGCCAGGGGTGTGGGTGCCCACCGCATCCAGGCCCTTCCTGCCCTTGTCATTGTGGCCGCCTCTCTCTGTTCTGCGCTGTGGAAGATGTTCTGACAGTCTTGAGGTCATTTGCAGAGCAAGGTGAAGTGCGTGGGCTTGTGGCCGCTGCGGCGGGGGACTTGGGGGGGGGGGGGAGGAGGTGAGCTCAGGATCCGCTTCTGCCATCCTCCCCTGCCTCCCTTTTGTTTTATTGTCTCGAAGAGTTCCCCGAGCTAAAACTTAGAGCGCTACATGCAGGCAGATCAGGGAGAGTGGGTGTCCTTGTTTTGTTCCTGTCTTAGAGGAAAAGCTTTTAGCTCCTTACCCTGGAGTATAATATTAACTGTGGGTTTGGTGCTTAATGTCCTTTTATAAACCTTCGATGTTTATAACCTATAATTTTTCTATAACCAACCCATGGAAGACTTTTATCATGAAAAGACATAGCATTTGGTGAAATAGTTGTTGTTTTTCTTAAAATGATAGACTTTTTACCGTTCATTTTATTGTGCTGTGTCACTTTGATCGATCTGTGTGTGTTGAACCAGGCTTGCATCCCAGCAATAAATCCCCCTTGCTCATGGTGGATAATCCTTCTAATGGTGTTGGTTTGCTGATACCTTGAGAATTTTGGCATCTCTGTTGATCAGGGATGTTGGTCTCTACTTCTAGTGTCCTTACCTGGCTTCGATACCACAGTAATGGTGGCCTGCTACTGGGAGTGAAGAAGTGTCCCCTCTTGAGTTTTTTGGTAGAGGTTGAGAATTGATAGGACTTCTTTAAATGCTGGGTAGAACTTACCAGTGAAACTATCTGGGCCTGAGGTTTTCTGTGCTGGGAGATGTCAGACTCTGTGTCTACCTTCTTAGTAGTAATGGGTCAGTTCAGAGTTGGTTGCTTGCTGATTTAGTCTTCGTAGGTAGTATGTTACTAAGAATTCATCCATTTCTTCTAGTTTTTCTATTCGTAGGCAGATAATGGTTCATAATATAATCCTTTATATTTTTGTTCTATCAGTCGTGATTTTATTTGAATCTTCTTTTAGTCTATCTAAAGGTTTGTCAGTTTTCTTTTTGAAAAACCGGTTTGATTTTTTTTTTTTTTTCTATTTTTCTGATCTCTTCTATTTCCTCTTTGAACATGGTTATTTCCTTCCTTCTACTAACTTTGGGCTTTGTTCATCTCCTTCTTTGAGGTATATAGTTAGACTGTTGGAGATCATCACATTTTCTTGATAAATTGATACCTGCGTTTATCACCGTAAACTTCCCTCTGAAAACCTTTTGTAGCATCCCGTAAGTTTTGATATGTTATGTTTATCTTTGGGTTTCTTTTTAGATACTTTGTAAAAATGTGTTATTTGACCCACAGCTTGTTGTAGAGGGTGGTTAATTTGCACATACTGGTAGATTTTTATTATTTTCTAGCTTTCCTTTTGTGATATCTAGTTTCATATCATTGTGGTTGGAAAAGACACCCAGTAGGACTTCACTCTACTGAAATTTGAAACACTTGTTTTTGTCATCCTATGGTTTATCATGGAGAATGTTAGGTATGTACTTGAGAAGAAAGTATTATGCTGTTGGATGTGATGTTCAATAAATGTCACGTTAGTTTGCTTTAATGTATCATTCAAGTCCATTATTTGGTTTCTGTCTTGATGATCTATCCATTGATGAAAATAGGGTAGTGAACTCCCCTACTATTGCTGTATTGTTGCCTGTTTCTCCCTTCAGATCTGATAGTATTTGCTTAATCTGTGTGTGCTCTGATGTTGGATGTCTATATATTTATGATCATTCTATTTGTTTTTTGTTTGTTTTATTTTGTTTTTTGCATGGAATCCCCTTTTCGATCCCTTTCCTTTGGACCTTTGTATGTCCTTAAAGCTGAGGTGAGTTTCTGGTAGGCAGCAAATAGTTGGATCTTTTTTTTATTTATATAATACATCTAGCCACTCTGCCTTTCAATTGCAGAATTCAATCATGAGCGATGTGTACAAACATTAATGCTCTCATTGTTTTCTGGTTGTTTTGTATTTCCATTGTATTTTTCATTTCTGTCTACATATGTAAATAAGTGATAGTTTTCCCCCTCTGGTGATAGGTCTGTTTGCCCTTTCTTTATCTTCTATGCAACCACTCTTTTTTTTCTCCCCTTCTTTGTTTTGAGAGAGACTGAGTGAGCAGGGGAGGAGCAGACAGAGAGGGAGACAAAGAATCTGAAGCAGGCTCCAGGCTGTCAGCACAGGGCCCAACGGGGGGCTCAAAACCATGAACCATGTGATCATGACTTGAGCCAAAGTTGGATGCCTAACCCACTGACCCACCCAGGTGTCCCATCTATGTATCTACTCTTAAGACTTGCTTTGTAGCTCCCTTGAAGCTTCTGGAGCACATGAATAAAACCTTCATCTTAAGCTAACCGCGACTTACCTGTATCTACAAAACCTTCACTTTTTTACTCCCCACCCCTTTATATTTTTGATGTCATTATTCACCTCTTCCATATTGTTTATACATTAACAAATTATGGTATCTATAAGTGTTAATCCTTTCATCTTTTAGGTACAGTTAGGTGGTTAATACAATAACCTTTGGCATAGTTTTCAAAATCTCACTGTATATTTATCTTGACCAGTGTGTTACACACTTGGATACGTTCTCACATGACTGATGACTGTCTTAATTTCAGCTTGCAGAACTCCATTCAGCATTCCTTCCAAGGTTCATGGTAATGAACTCCTTAAGCTTTTGCTTGGCTTGGAAACTGGTGATTTTTCTTTCTTTCCTAAGGAATAATTTTGCAGGTTAGAGTGTTCTTGGCTGATTATTTTTTTCTTGGAACATTTTTAAAGTATCCTTCCATTCTCTTCTGGTTGGGAGGATTTCTGCTGGGAAATCGGCTGATGGCCTAATGGGCCATTCTCTGCGGGTGACCATCTGCTTTTCCCCGGATGCCGTGGGGATTCTGTTTTTGATTTTGGACAGTTTCATTATGAGATTGGGAGAGGTATTTGGCTTGGAGATAATAGGGTTATTTGTTGGTTTCATCAACTGGGATGTGCAGTTCATGGCCTAGGTTTATAAAGTTCTCAGCTACTATTTCTTGAAGCTTTGTGCTCTCTTTCCCCCTTCTCTCCTCCTTGTAGGACTGTGATGAGTCTCACATGTTCTTCGATGGAGTCCCACAGATTACATAAGCTTTTTTCTCTTTTTAAAATTGTTTACTCTGTTCTTGGTATTGTTGAGGTCTTGGGGTCATCCCCCAAAGACCATGAGACACTTATGGAAAGACAAGAGCGTTTATTGAGATTCCAGCATGCTGGGGTCAGCCGCTCCATAAAATGGCTACGACAAGAGGAGCACACAGGCTCTTTTAAGCACATTGAGGTATGAATTCCAAGGCGGGAAACAGGTGTCTCTATTTGGTGGGGGGGAGGGTACGGGTGCTCTAAGGATTGGTCCAGGCTGGTCTGGTGAGGGGTGGAACCTGACTGATTGGTCCATCTTCTATTTCCTATTCATTTGGAGCAGGAAGTGTTTTAGGGTTGCCTCTTGCCCCTTCAGTCCGGGACCTCTCAGTAGTATGACTTGGAAAGTGCTATTTTCTCAGTTATGCCGTCTTCCATTTGCTATACTCCACTGCAGGTGCTTTGCGTCCTGACTTTCACTTAATTCTTTGAGTTTTTCAGCTCTGGAATTTTGGTCTGGTTTTTCCTTAGGATTTCTGTCTGCTACATACTTCATTTGGAATATACTTCTTTTTGTGATTGCATTATCTTGCTGAGTTTTCTTGTAGCTGGAGTTGGTTCCAAACAGCAATGGTGGGTTCTTGATCCCCTACATGATAAAATGGCATGCCTTAGAGCTTGGCTGTTGAAGAATGACCTTGCGTCTATGAGCTATTTCCTTCATTTCTTTACGTTGCTTGTAGTTTTGTATCCCCACTTTCACGTGTAAAGTGGCAGACACCTTGAATCCTTGCTAGTTGACTTCAGATGGGTTATTCTGTTGGCTGGTGCTATTACCTGGCAGTTTTCTCTGCCTTCCCATGAACATACCTGATCGATTCTTCTTGCTCCTCCTAGCAAAACTGTTGAGGTTTTATGTCTTGGGTTCTTAGAACTCACCGGGCTGGCTACTGGTAACCTCTCTTATTTCCCAGAAGGTGGCACTATAGTTGAAGTTTTTGGTTTCTCGACATTGATCTGTGTTCTGAGCACACAGCTATCTACCAGAGCTCCCTTGTACTACTCCCCTCGCGACTGTACACACAGAACCAGTTGCAGAGTGGGGGATCGTGTGTTTGCCTCTCAGGGCATGGTGGGTATCCTCTGTCCTGGGAAGGAGATCCCCAAGTGCGATAATCCCCGAGGCTCCGAAGTGTACTTGCGATGAACGTCGTCTGTAGAAACCGTGTCTCTTTCTTGCTCTTGGCTATACTTGACCTTCTTTGCAGTCGTGGCGGTTCTGCTTGTGTACCCTAGGTACTGTGGGAGAGAAATTGATGAGTTCATTTGTGTCCCGCACCACTGGAATAGCTGGGCACTCCCTCCCCACTCTCCTTCACCGTGAGAGAGGTGGGGAGAGGAAGGCTTCGCCTGATACTTCTGTCCTGGGCAGTGTTGCCTTGGGGTGGAGGGAAGGATACTGGGAGGGATGACACCGGTGAAGTTCTTATTGTCTCCCCTGCCTCCATACTGGTATTTTTTTTTTCCTCTCCCTGCAGTGCTAGGCCACAATCTCCTGTTGGGAAGACTGGATTTTAAAAAGTTCTCTCTTATCCGTAGGAATCGGCCCAGATCTGCCTTCTCCAGGATTTTTCTGAACTGCGATGAGAGGAATTGGGACAAATTGGCTGTTCCAATTGTTGCCCAGCCAGTCCTGATGGTGTCGTCCCTGACTGGATTTTCTGGTTGAGGAGACTTCTCCTGGGTCCCTGGGTCCCTGGTGCTGGATCCCCCAACTCTGAGTGGCACTCGAGTTCTTGGATACACCTCTATTTCTTTGAAAAGGGGAACCAAAGGGAGGAATATCTTTCATAGTAATAATGCTTGGAAATCTCTTAATAAAAACTAGTCTTCCTGGAGAGAAAATGCATCTGTCATGCTCCTGGCTGGCTCAGTCTGTAGTCATACAACTCTTGATCCGCCGGTTGTGAGTTTGAGCCTCGTGTTGGCTGTAGAGATGACTTAAACATAAAATCATAAATAAAAAAAGGGGGGGGGGATGCCTGGGTGGCTCAGTTGTTTGCGCCTCTGACTCTTGATTTCAGCTCCGGTCAAGATCTCCCAGTTCAGGGGATCAAGCCCCATGTTGGGCTCCACATTGACAGTGTAGAGCCTGCTTGGGATTCTCTGTCTCCCTCTCTATCTCTGCCTTTTCACCTGTTCTCACTCTGTCTTTATTTTGAGAGATAAACTTAAGAGATCTACCTTCAGTTTTGCGATACAGATACCTAGGTTAGGTTAAGATTTAGAAGACCATAATTCAAGTATAGTCTCTCGAGTCCAATAAGGCCAAAGATGACCTGTGCCACTGTAGAGTTCTGGGACACCGGACATCGTACTTGACCAGCTGTAGTCTAACTGTAAGATACTGAGGTAAAGGCCTGAAACAGTACATTGAGCAGATGTTGTAATTAGGGCATTAATAAAAGAAGTTTTAGTCTCTGAAATTAAGTGAGGAAAAACCCTCATGGTCTGTAAGAATATACATTAAGATAGTTGAGAGAAAAAGGTACCTGCATCTCTACGTGATTGATTTCCTTGGGAGTGAAATGACCACGTACACTTCAGTAACACACATGCAGGTTATGATAGCATCTCACTGTATTTGGTAAGGAGATGCATACATTCAGTATGAGAGCTTTGGGTTGTAAGCAACAGAAACTAGCTGGAGCTAAAGGGGAATAAATGTACTTCTTAACTAGACCTCAAGTTCTGTCTTGGACCCCAAGGACAGGAAGCTCTTTCAGCATTAGGGTGACATCGTAACCCAGACGAGATCACCATCAGCCATGAGTCATGGTTTCCTATCTCTGCTGTCAAAGAACATTCTTTATCATGGCTTCTAATTGGTGAGGTACAAACAAGGGCTACCACAGTGGCCCAGGTTTTGGGTTCCTGTATCTATCACTGGCCGTTAAATGAGTCACTCTTGGCCCCCTGCTGTTGTGATTGTAAAAGCAAATGTTCTGATGACGCCTCCCTCAGCCTCACCCCCTGAGGTCGCTACTGGGAGCAGAGGCCAGAAATAAACTTGAGTTGTGTTCAACTAAGATTGAGGGGTTGTCAGCACATCATAACCTAGCCTATCCTGGCTAATACTACCTTGGATGTTGACAGGCTTTGTAGATCCTCTTCTTACCCTTTGATGATAGAAATGGACGAGCAAGTTGGGAAAAGAAGACTTAAGCCAAGAAAAATTAACGTCCTTTGCATCACAGCTTGCTTTCTTAATGATCTTGTTGTCACGAATAGTAAACCCACAAGTAGAATTAGCTAAAAACGGCTAAAATACTCTTCTTGTTGGTTCTAGAAGACGACTTCTGGGACACGTTCTTGCCTATTCTAAAAGTACCAGCAAACCTCAGATACTGTGGTTGTTTCTAGACCGCTGCAATTCTGCAAATACTGGAATAAAGCTAGTTAAATTTGTTCGGTTTCCCAGTGCGTGTGGAAGTTAAATTTATAGTATATTGTCATCTCTTAAGTGTGTAACCGCATTTGGTCTAAAGGCAACCATGTGTATATTTGATTATCGCTAAAAAAAATGCTGAACATCATGTGAACTTTCAGCAAGTTGTAATCACTCAACATGGATTACCTTAACAAATACAGTAAGAGTGGAAGTTCGAAAGATGGCTAGAATTAGCAAAATGGAACAAAGTGAAAAACGCTGTTGGAAAAATGACCCTGATAAACTTGATGGATGTAGGGTTCTGACAAAACTGTGGTTGGTAAAAACAAACAGAACATGATGTGTGCAAAACGAAGTAGGAGAAGCACAATAAAACAAGGGGTTCCCTGGCTGGCTCAGCTGGTAGAGCACGAAGCTCTTGAGCCTGGGGTTGTGAGTTCAAGTCCCATGCTGGGCATCGAGCTTACTTTCAAAAAAAAAAAAGTGTATCTGAAAGCTGATGCAAAAAGAAAGGGAAGTTTCATTTCATGCAATCAAGATTTGAATAACTTAATGCAAGTATTGCTTTAAGTGTGCTATAAATAACAAATGACCTATATTTCAGTGGTTTCATTTAACTTAAAAGGACTCTGATAGCCCAAACTGAATGACAGGAAGTGACCAGGCTTGGAAGCCCTTCCAGGTGATGTATTTCACGAAGTTCAAAGCAATACTCCAGGATCCTTCGAGTCTGGCAATTTTCTTCTCCTGATCCCTTTCCTCTGGCATAGAGGAAAAATAGAAGCCCTCTCCCTGCTAAAAAAGGGGAGGGATAAGGTAATTATAAGGAAGAATCATTAGAATGTTGAAACTGAGCTCATAAATATGTGGTCATGTACGATGACCGTAGATAAGAACAAAGAAATACCTGTTTACCCCACATTTACCAAGGAGGCCTCTTTATTTCCTTTAGTAAATTACTTTTGAGTTTGATACTGTGTGTTAAAAAGCGAGAGCCTTTCTTTTAATGTTTATTTTTTTGAGAGAGAGCAAGTGGGGAAAGGGCAGAGAGAGAGAGACAGAGGATCCAAAGCGGACTCTGCACTGACAGCAGAGACCCCTGATGTGGGGCTCGAACTCATGAACCATGAGATCATGACCTGAACTGAAGTCGGACACTTAGCCAACTGAGCCACCCAGGCGCCCCTTAAGTAATCTCTATACTCAAAGTGGGCCTTGAACGTAGAACCCTGACGTCAAGAGTCACATGCTCCACTGACTGAGCCAGACAGGTGACCCAAAGAGAAATCTTTTTATTAAAAAGTGTAGGGCCACCTGGGTAGCTCAGTTGGTTAAGCATCTGACTAATGATTTCAGCCCAGGTCATGATTCCAGGGTTGTGGGATCGAGTCCCACATCAGGCTCTGGCCTGAACATGGATCCTGCTTAAGATTCTTTCTCTTCTTCTCCCTCACCCCCTTCTCTGCTCATGTGTGCACACACGTTCTCTCTCTCTTGCCCTCTAGCTCTGTCTCTGAAAAATTAAAATTAAAAACAAAGAGTGTAACCCTAGGAATTATTGTACTGAATGGGTGTTTCATATCAAGCATTAGATTACTTTCCATATTGTGTGAAAAAGATACCGTATTGGCTAAGAAGTAGAGTTTGAACTTACTTACGATGAATTGACTCAATAGATGTGTCTTAGTAAAAATGGGCAGCTTGGCTTTATGGGACATTTTCATGATTGTTGGCATTTGTTACACCACTAGTAATTTACACTTGGGGCTCCTGGATACATTGCGTACAGTTTTCTTAGAAACTTGTTTCATAGCATCTAGGCATCACTGTTTCCAGAGTCTGTGTTTTTGGTGTGGCTTTTATGTAGGTGGTAAAGCAGTGATGTCATTTATAAAATCATATAAATATTTTTTAAATTAGCTTATAACAGTCTCCTTGGATAAAGTAATCTATTTTTTTCTCTAAGTCCTTGTCTGGTCTATTTCTCATAAAAATTACCTGTTCTATTCTTTCCAAGTAATGTTTTAGAAAAAGTAATATCCCAAGGACAGCTGTTGGTTGGTACTACCTCCTCGTTGGCCAGAATTCCAGAGCACCGTCTACTTAAAGTATTTCATGAATGTAGTGAATACACCCCATGAAACCAACGGATAGATCAAACTACCTTACTGGGGGGGATGGAGGGGGAGGAGGAAGAGGTGGAGCCGAAATTCGTCTCCTGTAACCAACCAGCAGTGGGGCTAGATTCATAGACACGCAGACATGAGTGAGGTGAGCCCTCTTACCCCCCCACACGCATGCACACGTGCACACCATTTTCTTGCTGCTCCCTGCCTGCTGGTGTTATTTGCCACAAGAAGGAATTCTCCACACAAGGAAGAACCTGATGGAGAAGCACGGTCTCCCCATCGACACAGAGTTTAGATGAACACACAAGGAAACTTCCTCCTCAGTTGCCTCCCAGAAAAGTCAGAGGAGGAACTTGACCCAGGCGTGGTCATTTGCCTATTCTTCACACTCCTCAGTGTGGCCAAGACAGTTGGTAGATTTAGAAAAGACTAGATTCAGTGAGGGAGGAGCAACTCCTGCAACGGATCATTGTTTCTAGTAAAATCAATGTGATCTGGAGAACACTTATTATCTGTGGTCTAGTTGTGAGCCAAGAGATCTTAATGCACAGAATAGCATACAATGCAAAAACAAACAAACAAAGGCTTTCCACAGATTTTTTTTTTTTTTAGTTCTTTATTTGAGAGAGACAGCACAAGTGCAGGAGGGACAAATTGAGAGAGAGAGAGAGTTCTAAGCAGGCTCCACATGCTTGGAGGGGAGGGGCTGGAACTTCTAAGCTGTGAGTCATGACCTGAGCTGAAATTCAGACTCGGACAGTTAGCCAAATGAGCCACCCAGGCACCCCTCCAAAGATTTTTTTAAATGATCTTTATAAGTTTTGGTATGCCAAGAACTCTCCATTATAATTTATATGCATTTGTTAATGGAATCCAAATACATAGAGCAAAAATTGGCAGAATAAAGGCTTAGCAGCCAAATCCAGGAGCATAGTGGGAGATAGCAACTTACCTTAGTTTGCTATATCCTGAAGATACACAGCATTAAGGATACAGACAATTTGAACCACATAATCACATTGGATCTAATGGAAATACTCCACTGGCTAGGGGTAAAGTGCATATTCTTGACAAACAGAAAATTTATAAAAATTGATCCATGAAACAAATACCACCATGACCCCCAAATCAGTATCCTCCAGGTCCTGTTTTTCAAACAAATGTAGTTGAGCAGAAGCTCACTTCCTCTGTGGCTAATAAAATGACCCTGGCATGGAGAGCTACAAAATAGGAAGAAAAAAAAGCCTACCAAAAAGCTGCAGAGGGTGAACCAAATCAGGTATATTTAGGATGGGAGTAAAACTTGACAGGAGGGATTAGCATATGAGTTTTCACTTTAAGTTGTTTTTTAAAACTTTTTTTTAACATTTACTTATTTTTGAGAGACATAGAGAACAGAGCGTGAGCAGGGGAAGGGCAGAGAGAGAGGGAGACACGGAATCCAAAGCAGGCTCCAGGCTCTGATGAGCCATCAGCACAGAGCCCTATGTGGGGCTCAAACCCATAGACCGTGAGATCATGACCTGAGTTGAAGTTGGCTGCTTAACCAACTGAGCCACCCAGGCGCCCTTAAGTTGTTTTTTAAAAGTAACACTGCACAGGAGTGCCTGGGTAGCTCAGTCGATTAAGCATCTGACTTCGGTTCAGGTCTCGCATGGTTCATAAGTTCGAGCCCTGCATCTGGCTCTGTGCTGACAGCCTGGAGCCTGCTTTGGATTCTGTGTCTGTCTCCCTGTCTCTCTCTGCCCCTCCCTTGCTCATGCTGTCTCTCTCTCTCTGTCAAAGATGAACATTAAAAAAATTTTTTTTAAATGACAGTGCACGAAAACTTTGGGCACTGTCGATGAGGGAAAGTGATTAAAGTCAAGATTTGGTGACCATTCAGCAAATGTCTTTGTGTTCTGAAAAGTTAGGTGTAGTCTTGCCCCATCCAAATAATCCATGTGGTGCTCCCCCTTCCAATTTTTTCTTCATCCCTTCCAAAATCCATCTCGACCTCTGATCCTATACCTGAGCCTGTCTGGACTCCTTGGACTCCTTCTATCGTGACGACCACACTGGAACCGAGGAAGCTTAGCTCACTGGGTCACCTTTCAAAATCGATGATGATAAGATACTCATTTAAATAGATAACATGGTGGGATGCCTGGGTGGCTCAGTCTGTTAAGCATCCAACTTTGGCTCAGGTCATGATCTCATGGTTCTTGAGTCTGAGCCCCACATGGGGCTCTGTGCTGACAGGTGGGAGCCTGGAGCCTGCTTTTGATTCTGTGTCTCCTTCTATGAGCCTCTCCCTCATTCACACTCTGTCTCTCAAAAATGAATAAATGGTAAAAATCAAACAAAAAAAACCATGGAAACATGACCTGAACTTTCATGATACAAAGGTTAGAAATCCTTTACTAGCCCTTCCTCCTTTTCTCCTCCCTTCTTTAGATGGTCCCTTTTCCAGTAAGTTGGTAAGAAATAGAATGCCTCTGCTATCACTGCTTATATGAGTAGCAGGTCACTACCTCAATCATGGATTTATGATTAAAGTTCTTTTTGCCCTAGAATACTTTTTTTTTTAAAGATCTTCTTTTTAAGTAATCTCTACACTCAACGTGGGACCAGAACATAGAACCCCGAGATCAAGAGTCCCACGCTGTACCAACTGAGCCAGCCAGGTGGCCGTCCATAATACTTTCGTAAAGTATTTGTGTAAAGTCTCTGTAATGAAGTAGAAATCTGGTAGGTTGAGACTGTTTGAGTTACCTGCATGTAGCGTCCCATGTATCTGTGGCCATCGTAAATGCAAAGGACCCCAGGGACAGACCAGTACACTTGGTAAAGGTTCAACAAGAAAGTCAATTGGAAATTGATCAGGACAACCAAGTGCTGAAATAAGGTGTACTTGAAAGAATGAAAATTGAATAGAATGTAGTTTGTTTTAAAAGAACAAAACAAAACAAAAGTGAGATCTCTCTCAAAGGGGCACTGCTTTTCACCCGTGAACACAAGAGGTACTCTTGGCTAAAGGCCCTTGTAATGAGTCAAGCAAAGGAAATGGTTTTGATTATATGAGGAATTTTTTTTTAACAAAGCAAATAGGGCATACTTATTTATAACTTGCCAGTAACTGTGAGTTTTAGGGCTGTGATTTCGTGTTTGCTGCCAACCAAGTATGTTTTTTTCTGTCTCCTGGTGATCTCTGTCGCCATTCCTGGAGCCCTATTAACAAAAATTTAATGGTATGTCAGTAAGTTTGTTTTTATTCCAACACAGAAATGTTTTTAATAAGTTTTTAAAGTAGGGCATAGTTAAATCCATTTGCTCTTGTCCGAAGACATTTTAACTTAAAGGCTGTTAACAATATTGAAATCTATAGGAAAATACCCACAGAAAACAAGGTCGAAGAGACATCTGAGTTGTTGACTGGTTCTCTCACGACTGGGATTTCAGTTCGTTTTACTTTGCTCTTTGTGCTTCAACTTTTCTACCCTGAAGATAAAATTCAAAATCACAAGAAACAGACCTTAAAATGGAAAGAGATTATGATAAAAGCTCTACGAAAACAAGTCCATTTCTCAAGGCAATCATTTCACTTAGAAAAACAGATAGGTATTGATACCCTTCGTTTATACCCACCATAGAGGGAGAATGAACATGTAAATACTGGTAAAGAATAGAGCTATTTGTTTTTACAAGACTTGGCTATAAATATTTTTTTGACATTTATCTCTATTTTTTTAAGTAATGTCTATCTCCAACGTGGGGCTCCATCTGACAACCGCAGCAGCAAGTTGCACGCTCACCCAACTGAGCCAGCCAGGCGCCCCCTGATAGAAATGGTCCGTGCATTTTAGTGGTTAAGGAAACCAAAGTTGAGCGGGGTCAAAACTTGACTAATGGCACGACTAATGGCACATAACCAGGAAGCAGCTGGGCTAGAATGTGGCAGCATTGGCCCCAAAAGCATCTTGTCTTCTTTGGTCCACATTGACTCTAAGTCTTGTGAGTTGGCATTTCCTAGGCGACGTTAGTAAGGAAGCAGTCAGAGGTTGACAAGCAGTGGTACACTGAGGGTTGGCCTCATGTGCTGCATCTTGGAACCGTGGGTCTCCCAACATGAAGAAGCCCGTGTCGCCCTGCTGGAAGAGGAGCCCACGTGGAGAGCAGGATGGGCTATCCCAACTGAGGCCTATTGGATAAATTACCCCGATAACCCATCCCAGACCCTCCAGCTCAGCGGCCCTTCCCGCAGATTGCAGAGCTCCAGCGAGCCAGCCCCAACGCAGTTCCCGCCAGTCCACAGAACTAGGAGCTACAGTAAAAGCTCATTTTTTTAATGATTAATATTTGGGGGTTTGGGTTTTGGGTGAAGCAGCAAAAGCTGATACAGTGACTGGGGGCACCTGGCTGGCTAAGTCAGTAGAGCACGTGACTCTTTATTTCTGGGTGGGGAGTTCAAGCCCCACTTTGGGGTATAGTAATCTTGAGTAGGCAAGTAATCTTATTTCAAAAAAAAAAACCCAAAATACTGATACAGTGATGAAACATGAATTGGATATTTGTCCTCAGGAAATGGTGGTTTTTCTTTACTGTCTATCACAACTGCCTATCAGTTGCTGCTAGCTTTCAGACAGACAAAAGGAATATATATGACTCAAGTCATTAAATCCAAAGGGGCTGGGGCACCTGGAGGGCTTAGTCAGTTAAGCTTCCAACTCTAGATTTCGGCTCAGGTCATGACCTCACGGTTGGAAAACTCAAGCCCTGCCTGGGGCTCCTCACTCCTTGGGATTCTCTCTCTCCCTCTTTATCTGCCCCTCCCCTGCTCACACTTTGTCTCTCTGTCAAAAATAGACATGAAAAGAATAAACATGAGGCAGAGTGGAGGGAGGAATTGAGTGGAGGTTGAAAGCTCCTGCCTCTGCGGCCCTGGCAAGCCTTCACGTATGGGTATCCAGCCAACGGGAGGAATGGGGACTCCCAGCGTCTTGGGAGGGATCAGAAAGCAAATTGGCGTTCGCTGCATCGGACTTCCCTCACACAATCATATGTACACAAATTGTATTTAAACAAATTAAAACTTAATTCTGTATCAAATGTATCATGTCAGTTTGGATTCTTGGGAAATCATCCCAAAATTTCACCTGAGCTGCACAAGTCCGCCCTTAATCACCTTGAACAGACGGGGTTAGTTGTCTCTGAACCAAAAATGAATCATCTGTTGAAGTGTTCTTCTCATGTCTTCAGTACAACAGTAGGACAAGAAATCTAGGTCTTCGATTACCGATGTCGATTTACTGTTGGCTGAATTCGTAGGAAGCCAAGAACTCGAGCATCAAAAGGAGGCAAAATATTTGGAGAACTTGATGATAAAAGTGTTTAGTGTTTCATGTAAATATTATTTCTATTTAACAGAACGAGGTTGCCAACCCTTTACTAAAGTCCAGTAGTGAATAACATAGACTGTGAAGGCTACGCAGTTGCCATCACCACTGTTAAATTAGGTTATAACTACTCAGCTCTGTCCCGGTCACAGGAAGGTAGTCCTAGAAGATACGTAAATACACAGGTATGGGAGTGTCCCAATAAAATTTCATTTATATCCAAACAGGGGACTGGATTTGGTCCACAGGCTGCTGTTTGCTAACCTCTGCCTGAGGTAATTACATAAGCTGGTCGTGATATTTTCTGATTTACATGTACTTTGCAAACTTTTGCTTGGAATGGATACTGTAGTCATTTTATTGTTTAAAAACATATGTGACAATTCTGTCCTCTGTGAATCTGGAACATTAGAGATCATTAAGACTTTGAGGGGAGTAACCACTCGTTATGTGTGTTTTTCCTGCACCTTGCTCAGTCCATGCAATATACTAAGTCCCTAATTAATGGCCATTTATACATTGCTGAATTAATTGCATCTAGTCAATTGCCTCGTCTACGGTACCTTTGAAGAAGCACTGGCTTCTAGTGGGGGATGCTTAGAATTGCATAGTAGGAGGGGCGCCTTGGTGGTTGAGTGTCCAGCTTCAGCTCTGGTCATGATCTAGTGGTCTTGACTTCAAGATCCACGTTGGGCTCTGTGCTGACAGCTCAGAGCCTGGAGTCTGCTTCAGATTCTGTCTCCCTCTCTCTCTCTGACCTTCCCTTGTTTATGCTGTTTATTTCTTTCTCGAAAATATATTTTTAAGAAACTACACAGTAGAAGCATAAAGTTTCCAGATTCTGGCCATAACCCTAAATTGGTATAAGTCAACTTCCCTTCTCTAGACCCATTTTCATCATCTGTAAAACCAGGGAATTGGCTTGTGGCTGACCTTTGACTGCCTAGCTCACTGCCATTCCCAGCCTCCTCTTTCCTTGCCTAGGTCCTTCTAGAGGCTGAAAATGTCCAATCCTCCCTTAATCCAATCTCCTTTGCAGTCAGAATTGACTATGTGCCCCAATCTGGCCAGTCCGGTACAAGAGAAGTTATAGGCGTCTTCTGGGAAAAATTCCCCTCCCCTCATGAAAGAAATAGACCATATAAGGAGAGTTCCTTTTCCTTTCCTACCGTGGGCTCCACATCACGTGAGGACTTAATGCCTGAGCTGTGGCAGCCGTAAGATTAACAGAAGGCCATAGCCTTTAGGAAGCCATAGACAACAATGGCTTGGTATAAATATTTTGCAGCCGAATCCATTTTAACGCGTATGATGAACTTCAGGCAACCTTTTAGATGCGTGACTAAAGTCACATGTGCAGCTAATCAAAAAGATCTCATCCTTGAACTCACCAATCTTAATTGGCTTACTGAGACTATCTACAATGTAGTCCCTCTCCTAGGGAGACACGGATATCCAGAGACATAGGTATTTTACATTGAGGATCTCAGGTAGAACCTTGCAATCAACTGAGACAAGCCTCCGTGAAGGCTGAGGTTTCGGGTTACTTTTTTTCCCCAGATATATGATCCAATATGAAATCATAAACGATTTATTTATTTATTTTTTAAATGTTTATTTTTGAGAGAGAGAGAGAGAGCAGGGAAGGGGTAGAGAGAGAGGGAGACAGAGAATCAGAAGCCGGCTCTAGGCTCCAAGCTGTCAGCACTTAGCTCAACGCGGGGCTTGAACCCACGAACTGCGAGATCAGGAACTGAGTCGAAGTCAGACGCTTAACTGACTGAGCCACCGAGGCGGCCCCATAAAGGATTTTTCAAAAGCTGGAAAACATTGAAGAGTATCTTTTGATACTTGGTCAAAACCAAATGGTTCTTCAACGTTCTTATTAAGCCAAGCAGAACACTTCCAGTGGAGCTGAAACAAAGTTGGTGTGACAACAGAAACATACACATACTGTCAGACTATACCAGAAGCATTTAGAAACTATATGCTAATTGAAATTTTTTCAATTGCCCCCAATTCAGAATAACTGTTTCGAGTTAGGTGTTTTCTTTATTTTCTTTTCCTAATGAGATCACAACTACCCTTGTACGATAGTGAAACAATTGAGACCAAATATTTGGGGGAAGTTTCATTTTCTGCCTTCAATGGGCCAGGGTGGATTTTTGAAAGCTAGGGAGAAATCCGAGAGCTGGAGGGAAATTAATCAAAATCAGATAATCTGTGTCATTAATGGGACAGATGGAAATGTCAGGAAACCAGAATATAAAAATATTAAGATAATTATAACAATTGACTTAATGACAATATGGTATCTTGGAATAATTATGCAATTTATTATAAATTAATGAAATAGAGACTAGAAAAATAAAAGCTGAGAAAGAAGGAAGGTAACGTGTTCATGATGTAAATAGGAATGACAAGTTACTATTCTTTCTAAAGAATAGTTTTTAGACAAAAACTCTTTCAGTAGAGAATGATATTTTGAAGAAAATACCCTAGCATGTCTTTCAATAAATGGGTCATTTTTATAATTTCAAATTTTTAATATTCTAGTTTTATAATTATAATATGCCAAGTATTATTTTGAAGCTTCATCTCCCACATCATTTGTATCTTTGGAGAATGTCTCACTTTGAAATCCTGTAACGAACCAGGAGTTGTATGGTAGACTAAAAATTTCGTTGATCCTAGTATCGAGTCTTGTACCTCTTGGTCCCTGCATTTACATAGGAGGCTTCTCTTTTCAAAATTGAGCTTATGACTTTTTCTTGTAATTTAAACTTTTTTCCTCCCTGTAATTTACCAAAATGTAACAATAAATTTTTTTCTGGGCTTTCATACCTTTGTTATTACTATTTTTTTTTTTTTACAAAGGTTTTGAGGAATCTGTATCTTCCATGATGGGGCTTGAACTAAAGACCCTGAGATGAAGAGCGCCATGCTCTAATGGCGGACCCCACCAGGCACCCCATGGCTTATATACTTCAACAGTACTAAATGAATACTTGTTTTGTCTAGCTGAGTTCAGATAATTTTGTTACAAAAGTAAAGTCCATATTTCTACAAACTTTTTTTTTCCTGTTGTGTTTATGTGGTAGATTGCAAAAGTGTCTGCAATACTTTGTAACTCTGCCCACCGAAAAATGAAGTCTATTTCCTTACCTCTTGAATCTGGGCTGGGCGAGTGACGAGCTTTGATAAATAGAATGTAATGGAAGAGATAGATAAAATTCTGGGTGTAGAACTTAAGAGGTCTGAGAGTTTTTTGCTTTCTTTTGACTCTTGGAACTGTTTCACCACCATATGATTTAGCCCAGACTAGCTTGCCAGATGTGAGAAAATAGAGCAAAGTTGTTCTAGCTGAGGCCCCCACCAGGATCGAGGAGCCCCTAGCCAAGCTGGCAGTCAACCAGAGACACGTGTGAAGCCAGCATCAGATGTTCCCTGTTGAGCCCAGGCCAAAGGGCTGACCCATAGAACCCTAAACTAAATGAGACTGTTAGGTTTTGGTTTCTTTTAATGTTTGTTTATTTTTTAGAGTGAGGGAGATAGAGAATCCAAACCAGACTCTGCACTGATAACAGCGCGATGGGGGGCTCGAACTCACAGATGTGAAATCATGACCTGAGCCAAAGTTGGATGCTTAACTTGTTTTTGTTTTAACTTATTTTTAAAGTAATCTCTACATCCAAGGGCTCAGTCAGTTAAGCATCCAACTTCAGCTCAGGCGATGATCTCAGGGTCCATGAGTTTGAACCCCGTGTTGGGCTCAGTGCTGACAGCTCAGAGCCTAGAGCCTGTTTAGGACTCTGTCTCCCTCTGTCTCTCTCTGCTCCTGCTGTACTTGTGCTCTCTCTCTCTCTCAAAAATAAATGTTAAAAATTATTTAGAAAGTTATCTCTGCATCCAACGTGGAGCTCAAATTCAGGACCCCAAGATCAAGAGCTGCATGCTCTACTGACTGAGCCAGCGGTACACCTGTAGATTACCGGGCCATGAACCATGAGATCATGACCTGAGTTGCAGTCTGACACTTAACCAACTGAGCCACCCAGGCTCGCCTCTTTTTTCTTTTTTTAATGTTTATTTGTTTTCGAGAGGGGGAGAGAAAGAGGGAGAGGGAGAATCCCAAGCAGGCTCTGCATTGTCAGCACAAAGCCTGATGTGGGGCTGGAATTGACAAACCCATGAGATCATGACCTGAGCTGAAGTCAAGAGTCAGTCACTTAACCAACTGAGCCACCCAGGTGCCCGAGAACAACTTTTTTCTTGAAGCTGCATCTAAGAGCTTCGACTCTATGTAGAACCCCTGGGCCAGCTGTGAGCTCTGCTTGGTCCAGAGAAAGTCCTCTGGGGCCTGGGCCCTGAGGGGCAGCCGGGTGGGCTCTGCTGTAGCCATCTCCACGCTCCCTGCATCTGGAAACCGCACTTAGTATGCTAGTCGAGGGATAAAACTCTGCAACATCATGCAGATGGGGACAGTCATCAGAACCTCTCGTTCTGGCCCAGTCTTGTGAGCTTCGTTCTTTGTGTCCGGCTTGGAAAGCGTTCAGGGCAGTTTGCAGCGGGGACAGGTGGAGGTGAGGCTGCAGGAAGAGGCAGATGTGAGCTGACCACATTGCTCCCTCTCAGGTCATGGGCTGCAAGCCTTCCAGCTTCTCTTCACTCTGTTTTCTTCTGGGTCCATCCAGTCCCTGTAGTCGTCTCCTACCCTTGAATTGGTGGAGGTGGAGATGAGGCCTGGGTGCGTATCATGGCTTCTCATGGCCCCTTATCTTGCCGTCTGGGGATTGAGACCTCCCACACTGGGCTCCCTTATTCCCCTGAGGCCTAGAACACAAGAGCTAGAAAGATCTTTATCCAACAGGCTTACTGCACAGATGGGCCGTGGGGATGTAAGAGCTGGGTGTGTGACTTGTCCAAGGTGACCCAGAAGGTCAGTATCACGGATGGGACTCAGATCAGACCACCTAGGCCTTAAGGGGAGCGGTATTCCGAGCATCTGAGTCCCCAGGCCCTCAGCCCACAAGGCCGGGTAGAGGGCAACGGCCGATGGCTCGTCCTTAACAGGCCTTGGGGACTAGGCACCCAGAAGGCTGGCAGAGCTGGGGCACAGGCCTCCCAGGGGTGGCCTGACTATGTTGGTAGTGGCTCTGGGGGGAGTTGCTGCAACTACTGTTCCCACTGCTTGTTTGTTTTGCACTCTTTTGCCCGCGGGTTGTGGAACCAGATCTCGACCTGCCCTTCAGCACGGCCCAGATCGGCGGCCAGCTCTGATTTCTGCTGGAGGGGGCTCTAACACGTATAACGGAAGCTCCTTTTCCAGCTCCGTGTGCTGGTCATTGGTGTAGGCCGCTCAGTACTTGTCTTTAGTCCCAGGCCTACTCTGCTGGCCAGCTCCACCAGCTTTAGCCCAGTAGTTTCCGCATGTGTCTGCAACGGACATTCGGGGAGCTTGTGAAAAACATGGCTTCCAGGGATTCCTCGACCCTGTGACTTGTCAGTGTGGTTTTAATTTGCATTTTCCTGAAGATTAGTGATGTAGAGAACCTTCTTAGATACTTTTTGGCCGTTTGTGTCTCTTCTCTGGGAAAATGTCCAAGTCCTTTGCCTATTTTTTATTGAGTAATAGAGTTTTTTGCTATTGAGTTATATGAACACCTTGTATATTTTGAATATTAATCCCTTATTGAGTATGTAGCTTGCAAATAATTCCTGCCGTTTCATAGTGCTTCTTGGTTTTGTTATTGTTGTTGTTACCTTTACATTCAGTGTCCCATCCAAAAAATCATCTGTAGAAGCTGTGTCAAGGAGCTTACTGCTTATGTTTTCTTGTAGGAGTTGTATGGTTACAGGGCTTACTTCAAGTTTTTTTTTTTAATTAAAAATTTTTTTAACGTTTATTCTATTTTTGAGAGAGAAAGAGAGAGACAGAGCACAAGCAGGGAAGGGGTAGAGAGAGAGGGAGACACAGAATCCGAAGCAAGCTCCAGGCTCTGAGCTGTCAGCACAGAGCCTGATGTGGGGCTTGAACTCACAACCCATGAGATCATGATATGAGCTGAAGTCAGACCCTTAACCGACTGAGCCACCCAGGTGCCTCTTACTTCTAGTCTTTAATCCATTTTGAGTGAATTTGTGTGTGTGATGCAGGGTAGTGGTCCAGCTTTATTCTTTTGCATGTGGATATCCAGTTTTCCCAACACCATTTACTGAAGAAACGACACTTTTCCCATTGTTTATTCCTGGTTCCTTTGTTGTTAATTAACTGAGCATATGTGCATGGCTTAGTTTCTGTACTCTGTATTCCGTTCTATGGATGTGTCTGTTTTTATGTCACTATGACACTGTTTTGATTACTGTAGTCTTGTAATAAAGTTTGAGATTAGGACATGGGATGCCTCTCTGTTCTTTTTTTTTTATAATAGTTTATTTTCAAATTGGTTTATATATAACACCCAGTATTCATCCCAACATGTGCCCTTTTTAATGCCCGTCACCCCCTCTCCCCCCTCCCTCACCCCCCTCACCCTCAGTTTGTTCTTAGTCTTTGAGAGTCTCTTATGTTTTATCTCCCTCCCTCTCTGTGTCTTTTTTCCCCTTCCCCTCTTCCCCTCCCCCTGGTTTTTGCTTAGTCTCACCAAGTCCACCTATTCGTGGAAACATATGGTATCTGTCTTTTTCTGACTGACTTATTTCACTTAACATAATACCCTCCAGTTCCATCCATGTTGCTACACATGGCCAGATTTCATTTTTTCTCATTGCCACGTAGTAGTCCATTGTATATAAGTACCACACCTCTCTGTTCTTAAGATTGCTTTGGCTTTTCTGGGTCTTGGGTGATTGCATACAAAATGAAGAATTTTTTTCTGTTTTTATGAAAAATGCCATTGGAATTTTTTAAAAAGATCTTATATTGAAGTAATCTCTACACCTAACATGCGGCTCGACCTTACAACCCCGAGATCAGGAATCGTACAGTCTGCTCACTGAGCCAGCTAGGCACCCCCGCCACTGCACTGAACTGTACATCATTTCAGATAGTATGGACAATTCAATAACAACCCTCCAATGAATGAGCATGGATCTTTTCATTTATGTCTTCAAGTTCTTTGATTAGTGTTATACAGCTTTGAGCACACAGATGGTTAACCACCTTGGTTAGATTTATTCTTAAGTATTTTACTGTTTTTGATGCTTTTGTGAATGGAATTGTTTTCTAAGTTTCTCTTTCCAAAGTTCATTGTTAGTGTATAGAAATGCAACTGATTTTGTAGATTGATTTTGTATCTTGCCCCTTCGCTGGATTCACCGATAGTTCTAACAGCCTTTTGGTCCTTGTTTATGTTCTCTGTCTCTTGGTCAAAATTCTTATTTTGTTGATGATTAGCTCTCCTGACCTTGATGAGCATTTTTATGACGATTATTTTGAACTCTGTGTCAGGTGACTCACTTATTTCCATTTCATTAACATGGGTTTCTGGAGATTGATTTTTGTCCTTCTGTTTGGAGCATAGTCCTGTTTGTTCTTTTCCCTCGATTCTCTGTGGTGGTTTCTGTTGGCTCCCCTGACAGTCTTGACAAAGCTGGTCTTGTCATAAAACGGACCTCATCAGTCAGCCTGGTCAGAGCTCCTGGTTGCCTGGGAACTCTTTCTGCCATCTTTGTGTGTCTCAGTGCCTGCCAGTAGTTTTGGGTGTGCTCAGACTCATCATTGTCCCAAAGGGGAGGATATCTTTTTGCACCTAGATACAGGCCGTTGAGAAGCTGAACCCTCAGCAGTGTGGAGAGTATGCTTTCAAACCCTTTGCAGAGAAATCCTGGGAGTTGGACACTTCTCAGAAGGAAAGCTGCAGCACGTGCTCACATGCCTATTAAATAACAACTTTTTAAAAAATACATAGTCCTGTGGGACTTGTAATTGCAAGCCCCATTTGCATTCAGAGGTAAGTGATTTGGGGACTCCTCCTTAAAGCGGTGTCCTGAAAAATTGAAGCATTAGATGGATAGTCCAAACCCCTCTCTCCTCAGGGAAACGCTGGAAGTTGGGCATTTCCTTCCAATTGCATGGCATCGCATTGGGGTAGGATTTATGGTGACAGCAAGTCTCAGCCTTCCTACCTACTTCCGTGTGGGCATTTCCTCAGTTGTGTGATGTATAGGAATCACTCGACTAGTTTCTGGATTTCTCCCACAGGGAATTGGTCTCTGTGAGCTGTATATTTAGTGTATCTATGGGAGTAGAGAAATTCAAGAGCCTCTTATGTTGCCATCTTTGTCTAGAGTGTCCTTTGTGTTCTAAGCAATACCATCAAGAAAATGAAGTAATGATTTCGAGGTACCCGATTTATCTATTTTTCTTTTGATGCTTTTGGATTTACTCCTATGTTTTCTTCTAGGAGTTTTAGGAGCTTCCTACATTTAGGTATAAGATGCATTTTGAGTTAGTTTTTGTGTATGTCCTAAGAAACAGGTTGAAGTTTATTCCCAACACCATTTATTGAAAAGATCCTTCACTGACTTGTCTTGGTACCGTTGTTGAAAATCAGTTGACTGTAAATGTAAGAGTTGATTTCTTGACTCCGAATTTTATGCCATTGATCTACATGTCTATCTGAATGACATTACCGTACTACAGCTTTGTAGTAAGTTTCACAACTGGGAAATATTAATCCTCCAACTTTGCCATTCTTTTCAAGATTGTGTTGGCTTCTGGTAACTTGCATTTCCATCAGGATTTTAGAATCAGCTTGCCAATTTCTGCAAAGAAATCAGCTGCAATTCTGATAGGTATTGCATGGAATCTGTAGATCATTTTGAGGGGTATTGCCATTTTAACAAAATTAAGTCTTTGAATCTATACACAGTGAGATGTCTTTCCACTTACTTAGATTTATGACTTCTTTCAACCATGTTTTCAAGATTTTAGTGTACAAGTCTTACACTTGCTTAATTTTCTAAGACTTGTCTTATTTTTCTAGATGCCTGGGTGGCTTAGTTGGTTGAGTGGCCAACTTCGGCTCAGGTCATGATCTCACAGTTGGTGGATTTGAGCCCTGTATTGGGCTCTGTCCTGACAACTCACAGCCTGGAGCATGCTTCAAATTTTCCCTCTCTCTCTCTCTCTCTCTCTCTGCTCCTCCCTGCTTCTTGTCTATCTCTCTCTCAAAAAAAAAATAAAAATTTAAAAAAGACTTATTTTTTGATGAGATTATTAATGGAGTTGATTCCTTACTTTGATTTTCATACAGCACATTGCTAGGGTGTAGAAATGGAATTGATTTTCAACATTGATGCCCTACCTTGCAACATTGCTGTGGCTCATTTATGACCCGTAATGGTTTTTTTCTTTGATTTCTTAGGATTTTCTCTGTACAAGATCACTTCATCTACAGTTAAAGATAGTTTTACTATTTGCTCTATAATAGAGATGCCTTTTACTTCTTTTTCTTGCCCAAGTACCTTGGGTAGAACCTCAAATACAATGTTGGATAGAAGTGGTGAGTGGAAATTCTTGTCTTGCTCCTGGTCTTAGTTGGAAAGTATCCAGTCTTTCCCCATTAAGTATAATGTTAGCTATGGGTTTTCCGCAAATGTCTTTCATCACAATGAATAAGTTCCCTTCTGTTTTTATTTTATTGAGTGTTATCACAAAGCTGTGTTGGATTTTGTCAGCTGCTTTTTCTGCATCCATTGAGATGATCATGTGGTTTTTGTCTTTTGTGCTATTAATATGATGTATTACATTGATTTTTCAATTGTTAAATCAGTCGTACTTTCCTGGGATAAATCTCACTTGGTTGTAGTGTATAATCATTTTTATATATTGTTGGATTCAGTTTGTTAGTATTTTGTTGAGGGTTTTTGCATCAGTATTCATAAAGGATATTGATCTATAGTTTTCTTGTGATGTTTTTGTCTAGCGTTGATGGCTGAGTAATACTGGTTTCATAGCATGAGTTGAAAGTGTTCTTTCAATTTTATAGAAGAGATTGTGAAAGATTGGTAATAATTCTTTACACATTAAGTAGAATTCTCCAATGAAGCCATCTGGGCCTCTAATTTTCTTTGTGAGAACTTTTTAATTACTAATTTAATTTCTTCTTATACTTCTATTAAGCTTTCATATTTCTTTTTGAGTCACTTTCAGTAGTTAGTGTTTCTCTAGGAATTTGTCCATTTCATCTAAGTTACCTAACTTATTGACTTAAAGTTGTTCATAAAATTCCTTTATAACCCTTTTTATTTCTGTAATTTCAGTAGTGATGGCCTCTCTTTAATTCTGATTGAGTAACTTGAATTCTCTTTATCTCTTTATTCTGGTCGTTCCAGTACATGTTTATCAATTTTGCTGACATTTTCATTTTTTAATTTGATTTTTTTTGTTTTTTAATGTTCGTTTATTTTTGAGAGAGACAGTGAGAGGGAGACAGAGCTTGAGCAGGGGAGGGGCAGAGAGAGAGGGAGACACAGAATCTGAAGCAGGCTCCAGGCTCTGAGCTGTCAGCACAGAGCCCGATGAGGGGCTTGAACTCATGGACTGCGAAATCACGACCTGAGCCAAAGTTGGATGCTCAACCAACTGAGCCACCCAGGCGCCCCTTGCTGATCTTTTCAAATAACTAACTTTTCACTGGTTTTACTTCATTGTTTTCTATTCTGTGTTTCATTTAATTCTACTCGAGTTGTAATTCTTTCCTTCCCTCTGTTTGCTGTGGATTTAGTATCTTTCTTTTTCCCGTGTCTTTAGGTGGAAGATCAGGTTATTGATTTGACATCTCTATTCTTTTTTAATATAGATTTTTATAGCTATAAACTTCACTCGAATCCCTGGTTTAGCTCCACCGCATAAGTTTTGATATCTTTCACTTTTGAATGTGTTACATTTGAGGTATTGATTGAATGTTTGGATGTAGCAGTTTCAATAGGAAGTTGAAAACTGTCCTGACATTTACAAAAAAGTTCAAGAAGAGAGATGAATGGAGATAGGATGCTTCGGGGTCCAAATGACAGTTGAGGGGAGTGAGTGGATTTATCCAAGGAGAGGACATGAAGGAAAAAAAAAAAACAAAAAAAAATAAAAATAAAAAAAGAGGGGCACCTAGGTGCCTCATTTGGTTGAGCATCTGACTTTGGCTCAGGTTGTGATCTCATGGTCCCTGGGTTTGAGCCCAGTATTGGGCACAGTGCTGAGAGTTCAGAGCCTGGAGCCTCTTTATAGGATTCTGTGTCTGCCTCTGTCTCTCTGCCCCTCCCCCACTCACACTCTGCCTCTCTTTCTCTCTCAAAAAATAAACATTAAAAAAATTTTTTTAAAGAAAAAAGACAGAGCCAGTGGTTAAGCACAGTGTCAACAACAAGAATATGGTGGGCAGGATAGGAGACAGCTAGGAAGAAGACTTAGCAAGTCATCAGTAGTAGAAGGAAACCAGGAAGGTCCTGAGATACTAGAGGCCAGCCCAAGAGAGGGCAAGGAGAAGTAGTTAACATCACAAGGTCAAGTGAGATAAGGCCTGAGACCATGTCATTTTCAACTTAAAAGTCCCTTTCAACAGGCAGTTTGGCACAGAGTCCAGTCTGTGGCAGAGGAATCAGTAGCCGGGAAAGAGTACAAAGCTAGTACAAAGCTATAAATTTCTCTGCGAAAGGAACAGGGGAGAGAGAGAAGAGGAGTGAGTGTTTGGGAAATTAAAAAGTACATTTACAAAATCCCATGCCAGTGGTTGAGCGGATCTAGGATGAAGACTCCTGAGAAGCACCCACCCTCTACCCAGAGGTCAACACTCATAACTGTTTATCTGCCCTGCGTCATGTTTGTAAATCGTATGTTTTTATAAATTCCTAACTTACCAACTTTTGATAATAACTGGTGGCTTTCCATTTCCATAGATGAAGATTTAACTCCTTCGCACCTCCACCTCTTCTCAAGACCCTTTCCTGCCAGTATAGTCTTATTAATATTTGAGTTACCTTCCTAGTTGTCTTTGAAACTTGGAATCCTACTCACAGAGCTCTGCTTAGCTCCTCAACATAGCTGGTGTCCTTTGCCTCTGCACTTTATAAGATGGGGACAGCAGTGCTAATGCCCTCTTCCTGTTTGTCACTACTCCAACCTCCCTACTCCCTTTCACAGTGCCCAGATGGAGAACATGTATACCCTTTCCTCTAAACACCGTGCACTCCTTCTGACTTGGTCTCCAGGTTGATTGTAACAGCCAACCATCCGTAGTATTCATGTTGTGATGGCTTTGTTAACTGTAAAACCAAGTTGGATATTAATGTGTTACCTCCTGGAGTTTCTAAGAAATGAGAACACTTCCCTTCTGGAGCCTGCTGTTGACAGTTTAGACTGTTGGAGTCAGAACTGATTGCTTTTACGTAACTTTCTTCCAGGGACTTCTCTGATTGCTCTGCCAAGATGCACCATCTACTTCCTACTTACCATTTCTCCACCTTCTCTCGTTTACCCCCTCATTTTGCCAGAGCATACTCTCCAGAAATTTCTTAAAGGGTATGGAAAAAGTAAACTGCTGCATCCTGGCTTTGACTAGAAATGTCTTTACTCTTTTACTGCACTATTAATTTTCATTTGAAGATCACCTTTACTCAAAATTTAGGCTGAAAACATGTGAGGTATTGATGTTGAGAATTCTCAAACCAAGCTGATCGTTATTTTTTTAAAGCGATGTGTATATTCTTCCGGAAAGCTTTTTGGGTCTTCTTACTACTGTATTTAAGGTAAGCTCTGTGCCCAAAGTGGGCCTCGAACTCAGAACCCTGAGATGAAGAGTTGCATGCTCCACTGACTGAGCCAGCCAGGTGTCCTTGTGTCTTCTCATTAAGGAAGTTCATTATGAATTGTACAAGTGTTTTGCTATGTATCTTGTATATCACTGAGTAAACCTCAGTATTTTCCTAAAACTCTAGGAATGTTCTAGTGTCTTTTCTGTGATAAGATTCTCCCTCTATATCTCTATTTTCTCCCTGGAACTCAGTATTTGAAGATGGAGCCTCCAGAACTGAGTCTATATATGTCTTAGTTTTTCTCCCATTTTTCCTGTCCTCATGTTTAGCTGTTCATTTGGGAAATTTCTTCAACTACAACTTTTTTATAGATACTTATTATTTTAGTAATTGCATTTTTTAATTTCAAAAGTGTACCATTGTAGTTATTCTTTGATGTTACCGCATCATGTTTTACCTTAACACAATTTCCATTCCGGATTTGCTTTTGTAAGCTTGCTTTTTATCCCTGAATCGTCTTTGTTTTTGTGCTGGAGTTAGTTATTTCTGTTTCTTTGGAGTTGCAGGTTTATTCAACTGTCCGGTGATCCTTGATTGTCGGGTATGTGACGGGGCTGACGGGTCACATGGCTTATTATCTGTCAGTGTGAGTTGGCAGGAGGTTACCAGTAGCTCCAGATTGTTCCCCTTTTTTAGAGAAAAATCCTCTGTTTTGTTGCTTGCTGGACGATGAAACACATGGTCATAATCAGTTTTTTGAGCTGGCATGGTTTCCCACTCCACGTCTGTATCCTCTCCTCTCTAGAACGTACAGAATGTGAACCCAGGGTGTCCTCTGCACTTGGTGGACAGGTCAGCTGACTTCTCACATACGTACTCTAGGCTTTGGGTTGTTCCCATCTGCTGCCGTCAGTCCACTCTTAACTACCTTCCAGTATTTGTTGTCAGCTCTTGTCCCTCAGTACGCCCCATTCTGGTGATTGAGTCTTGTGGGTTTGTATTTTTTAAATTCCTTTATTATCATTAAAAACAATTTTTCTAATGTTTATTTACTGTTGACAGAGAGACAGAGTATGAGCAGCGGAGGGGCAGAGAAAGAGGGAGACACAGAATCTGAAAGAGGCTCCAGGCCCTGAGCTGTCAGCACAGAGCCCGATGTGGGGCTCGAACTCACAAACTGTGAGATCATGACCTGAGCCAAAGTCGGTGCTTAACTGACTGAGCCACCCAGGCACCCCCTTTATTATCATTTTAATGGAGTCTTGATGGAGATAAAGAAGTATGCTCATTTGACAACTCAGAACTCCAATTCTGGAAGATTTGGGGAGGATCACTTCTTATAAGCAATTTCAACCTCCAAATCCTTTTCTTCAACTGCATTATCTTTCTCCTGTGTGTGTGTGTCTGTGTGTGTATGTGCGTGTATGTACCTATACATATATATCCCATAAGTATACACACACATCTGTCCATCATTTTTGTTCTGAAAAATTTGGAAATACATTAATGATATCCTCTTCTTTACCCCTAAATACTTCAAGTATATGTTTCCTAAGAATTGGACATTTTCTGGGGTGCCTGGGTGGCTCAGTTGGTTAAGCGTCCAACTTCGGCTCAGGTCATGATCTCGCAGCTTGTGAGTTCAAATCCCGCATTGGGCTTTATGTTGACAGCTCAGAGCCTGGAGCCTCCTTCAGATTCTGTGTCTCCCCTTCCCTCTGCCCCTCCCATGCTCATGCTCTGTCTCTCTCTGTCTCTCAATAATAAATTTAAAAAATTAAAAAAAATAATTGGACATTTTCTTACAAAAGATAGTATAATTTTCAAAATCAAGGAAATTATTTGATTATTATATAACTCATGGTCCATACTCAAGTATTAACAGTTTTCATCATAAGGTTTTTATAGCAAATTTTCCTGATCTAGGAGCAAATTGAAAATTTTACACAGTACATTTAGTTGCAATGTCTCTTTTTTTTTATTTTGTTTATTTTTTCTTTTAGAGAGTATGTGAGCATGGGAGAGGGACAGAGAGAAGGGGGAGAGAGAGAGGGAGAGAGAAAGAAAGAGAATCCCAAGTAGCCTCCGCACTCAGCAGAGCCCGACCCAGGACTTGATCTCACAACCCTGGGATCATGACCTGAGTCATCCAGGTGCCCCTAGTTTCCCCATGTCTACTGAGTATAAAACAGTTCTTCTGGCTCCTTTGTTTTTCATAATACTAATATTTTGTGACCATTATTTTGTAGAATGTCCTGTAATATTGGGTTGCTCTGATAATTATTGAGGATTTGATTCGGGTGTACAGTTGTGGCAAGAATACCATGTGAGTGAGGTTTTCTTATCAGGAGCCACCTAATGCCAGTCAGACATTTTACTATTGATGTTAACTTTGATCACTTAAGTTACTGTCCGATGGCTTTCTCTACTATCAAGCTTTTGTTTTTACTCTTTAAGTTTTAAGCTGTTTATTTGCTTTTAAAGATTATATTTATATGTAATCTCCACATCCAGCATGGGGCTTGAACTCACAACCCTGAGATCAAGAGTCCCATGCTCCACCGACTGAGCCAGACTGGCCCCCCAGTTACAAGCTATTTGTACGGAGACAGGGTATTTCCAGGTGGGAAGCCCTGAACATATTTGAGAAGGAAGGGGCCAGTGCAGGAGCAGAGTTAGGGAAGACCGTTGAAAGCACCGGATCTTGGAGGTGGGGAAGAAGTGGTGCCATTGTGTGAATGAATGCTCCTGCCAAAAGTATCCTACAGAACAGTAGTTATCCCAAGAACAAGCATGTCATTAACTTATTGATCAAAAACTAGAGATGTTATGCAGAGATCATTCATGTTACTTTATTTTAGCTCTTATAAAATCTAAAGCTTCTTCCAAAACTGGTATCGAGTTGTCACTGGGAAGTACTACACAGGTGAGGAACAGGGGTGGAGAAGACAAGGTTCTATCGGATGCTTTTGGGTAACATTTGGATGATAAGCCTTAGGGTTATGTTCCCTATCATAAACTATAAATAAAAGAGAAATGTTCTGACCATTCTGAAAAGTAGTTGATAGTTTCTCCTCTTTACAAGTTCAACTCGGTCAAGGAAATCAATATTAAAATGGCTCATCATTATCAAATGTCAGACCTGTAGCCTTTATCAATATTTTGTTGGAGCACAACTATTTTTCCCATTGTTTGCCACTATTTTGTCTTTAGGTCTTTTTAATTAAACTGTTCTTTAAAGATTTTATTTTTAAGTAATCTCTACACCCACCATGGGTCTTGAACTCACAACTTTGAGATCAAGAGTTGGACGTTGTGCCGACTAGGTCAGCCAGGTGTGCTTTTTTTTTTTTTTTAATTTTTCTTCTTCGTGTGTTTTTTATGATATTGGTATATATTTTATTGAAGTAAAATTAACATGCAGTATTTTATTAGTTTGGAGTGTATACCATAATGAATCAACAATTCTATACATTACTTAATACTCACCATAATAGGTGTATACCCCGTCTCTCACCAAATAACGTTTTTACAATCTTAGTAGTATATTCCCTATATTGTACCTTTCATCTCCATGATTTACTTATTTAATAGCAAGAAGTTCGTGCCTCTTATTCTCCTTTACCCATTTTGTGCAACTCATGTCTACCTCCCCTCTGGAAACCAGTTGCTTATCTATTTTTAAGAGTCCAGGGGCGCCTGGGTGGCTCAGTCGGTTAAGTGTCCGACTTCGGCTCAGGTCATGATCTTACAGTCTGTGGGTTCGAGCCCTGCTTTGGGCTCTGGGCTGACAGCTCAGAGCCTGGAGCCTGCTTCCCATTCTGTGTCTCCCTCTCTCTCTCTGCCCCTCCCCCACGCACACTCTCTCAAAAATAAAATTAAACCTTAAAAAAAATTGAAAGAGTCTGTTTTTCCATTTGTTTCTTTGTTTTGTTTGTTACATTCCACATGTGAGTGAGATGATACAGAATTTCTCTTTGTAGAGCTCATTTCACTTAGCATTATACCCTCTTGGTCTATCCAAGTTGTCAGAACTGGCAAGATCTCATTCTTTTTTATAACCGAAGAGTATTATGTTGTATGTATATACCACATCTTCTTCATTCATCTATTGATGGACACGTGGGTTGCTTCTGTATCTTGACTATTGTAAATAATGCTGCAATAAACACATGAGTGCATATTGTCATTTCGAATTAGGGTTTTCATTTCCTTTGAGTAAATACTCAGTAGTGGAATGACCAGATTATATGGTATTTCTAATTTTAATTGTTTTAGGAACATCCGTACTGTTGTCCACAGTGGCTGGATCAATTTACATTCCCACCAGCGGTGCTTGAAGGTTCCTTTTTTTGCACATCGTCGCCAATGATTGTCATTGCTTGTCTTTTTGATTCTAGCCACTCTGACAAGTTTGAGGTGCTATCTCCTTGTGGTTTGCATTTCCCTGGCTATTAGTGACAGTGAGCATTCTTTCATGTGCCTATTGGTCATCTGTATGTCTTCTTTGAACAAATGGCTCTTCAGGTCCTCTGCTTATTTTTAATTAGATTATTGGTTTTTTTGGTGTTAAATTGTGTAGTTCTTTATGTATTGTTGATTTTAGTCTCTTACCAGATTTATCATTTACAAATATCTTCTCTCATTCAGTAGGTTGCCTTTTTGTTTTGTCAGTGGTTTCCTTCACTGTGCAAAAGCTTTTGGTTTTGGTGTAGTCCCAATACTTTATTTTTGCTTTTGTTGACCTTTCCTGAGGACACACATCTAGAAAAATGTTTGTATGGCTGATGTCAAAGAAAGTACTGCCAGTGTTTTCTTGTAGGAGTTCTATAGTTTCAGGTCTCACATTTTAGGTCTTAAATCAATTTCGAATTTATTTTTGTGTACAATGTAAGAAAGAGGCCCAGCTTCACTCTTCTGCATGTAGCTTTTGTATGCATTTTTTTTAAGCACCAGTTGTTGAAGAGACCATCTTTTCCCATTGTATTTTCTTGCCTCCCCTCAGGTAGGTTGATTGGCCTTATAAGCATGGGTTTGTTTCTGGGTTCTGTGTGCTGTTCCACTAACCTCTGTTCCTATTTTCGTTCTAGTCCCGTATCCTTTAGATTACTATAGCTTTGTAGAATATCATGAAATCGGGAATTGTGATGCGTCTTGTTCCGTTCTTCTTTCTCAAAATGGCTTTGGCTGTTTGGGTGTTTTGTGGTTCCGTACAAATTTTTGGACTATTTGTTCTGGTTCTGTGAAAAATGCTGTTGGTATTTTGACAGGCATTGTGTCGAATCTGTAGATTGTTCTAAATAGTATGGACAGTTTACTAACAGTAATTCTTCCAATATATGGGCATGGAATATACTCTTGTTTGTGTTGTCTTCAATTTCTTTAATCAATTTTTTTTTTTTTTTTTTTTTTTTACAGTTTTCAGAGTACAGGTCTTTCACCTTCTTGGTTAAGTTTATTCCTAGGTGTTTTATTCTTTTCAATGTACTCTTGTTTGTGTTGTCTTCAATTTCTTTAATCAATTTTTTTTTTTTTTTTTTTTTTTTACAGTTTTCAGAGTACAGGTCTTTCACCTTCTTGGTTAAGTTTATTCCTAGGTGTTTTATTCTTTTCAATGGGTTTGTTTTCTTACTTTCTCTTTCTGATACTTTGTTATTTGTATATAGAAATACAACATACTGTTGTATAGTTTGTATCCTGTGACTTCACTGAAGTCATATATCAGAACTAGTTTTTTGGGGCGCCTGGGTGGCTCAGTTGGTTAAGTGGCTGACTTCGGCTCAGGTCATGATCTCACGGTCTGAGTTCGAGCCCCGCATCGGGCTCTGTGCTGACGGCTCAGAGCCTGGAGCCTGCTTCAGCTTCTGTGTCTACCTCTCTCTCTGCCCTTCCCTTGCTCATGCTCTGTCTCTATGTCTGTAAAAAATAAATAAACGTTAAAAAAAATTTTTTTTTAAAAATAAAAAAAAATAAATAAAGAACTAGTTTTTTTTTTTTTTGTTTTTTTTTTTTGATGAAGTCACTAGGGTTTTCTCTCTATAGTATCAGGTCATCTGTACATAGTGACAATTTTACTACTTTCATACCCGTTTGGATGCCTTTTAATTCTTGTCTAATTGCTATGATAGGACTTGTAGTACTATGTTGAAGAAAAGTAGTTAGAGGGGCATCCTTGTTTCTTCCTGATTTTAGGCAAAATGCTCTGTTTTTCACCAGTGAGGATGATGTTAGCTATGGGCTTGACATATATGGCCTTTACTTTGTTGAGGTGTGTTACCTCTAAACCTACTTTGTTGAGAGTTTTTTTTTTTATCATGAATAGGTACTGTGTTTTATCAGATGGCTTTGCTGTTTCTGTTGAGATGATCATAAGGCTTTATTCTTTCTCTGGTCAATGAGCTACATCATGTTGATTTGTGAATATCGAACCACGCTTGCATACTAGGAAGAAATGCTACTTAGTTGTGGTGAGTGATTTTTTTAAAATGTATTGTTGAATTCAGTTTACTAATCTGTCGTTAAGGACTTATGTGTCTATGTTCATTCTGATGAACATAATGTCCTATAGTTTTTCCTTTTTAGAGTCTTCGTTTGGTTTTGCTATCATGGTAACGCCTCAAAGAATGAATTTGGAAGTTTTACTTCCTCTTCTATTTTTTGGAAAAGTTTGAGAATGGGTATTAACTCTTTTGGTTTTTGTTTGTTTGTTTTTTACATGTTTCATAGAATTCACCTGGGAAGCCATCTGGTCCTGGACTTTTGTTTGTTGGGAGTTGTTTTTGATTACTGATTCAATTTCATTATTAATAATCCATGTGTTCAGCTTATCTGTCTCTTCCTGATTCACTTGTGGGGTATTTTACATTGCTAGGAATTTTCGTATTTACTTCAAGCTGTCCAATTCATTAGCACACAATTCTTTGTAGTAGTCTCTTAAAATTCTTTGTATTTCTGTTATGTTGGTTGTTATTTCTACCCTTTCATTTATAATTTTATTTATCTACCCTGTCATTTATAATTACATTTATTTGCATATTCTTTTCTCATGATGAGTCTCAATAAAGGTTTATAATTTTGTTGACCATTTCAAAGAGCCAGCTCCTGGTTTCATTGATCTGTTGTAGTTATAATCTCTACCTCATTTATTTGTGCTCTAATCTTTATTTCTTTCCTTCTACTGGCTTTGGACTTTGTTGTTCTTTTTCTAGCTCCCTTAGGTGTAAAGCTTAGATATTTTATTTGAGATTTTTCCTGTCTTGAGATAGACCTGTATCACTATAAATTTACTCCTAGAACTGTTTTTGCTGCATCCCCAAGATTTTGGCCCATTTTGTTTTCATTTGCCTCTGTGTATTTGTTGATTTGCTCTTTCATTTCTTTATTGACCCATTCATTGTTGAGTAGCTTGTTACTTAGCCTTCATGTATTTATGTTCTTTCCAGATATTTTCTTATAATCGATTTTTAGATTGCCATCATTGTGGTCAGAAGAGGCGCATAACATGATTTCGTGTTTGAACTCATTCTTAAAGCACTAAATTTTTACTCTCTTTCCCCATTTTATGTACATAATTACATACATATATTACGTACTTGTATTTTGTGAATCTCATGACTGATTTTTTTTTGTAGATAATACTTACTTTTTCTGCTTTTGTGTATTAATCTCCACACTGGTTTTATAAGTGATTAATCTGCTCCCTTTAGATCTGTGCATTTATTTACCTGTGAAATTTTCTCCTTTACTAATTTTCTTCTAGTTATGGCCTTTTCTTTCTTTCTTTTAAGTTTATTTATTTATTTTAGAGAGACAGCATGAGCAGCAGAGAGAGAGGAGAGAGGAGAAAGGGAGAGATAGAGAACTCCAAGCAGGCTCAGCACAGCACAGAGCCTGATGTGGGGCTCGAACCCACCAACCATGAGATCGTGACCGTAGCTGAAGTGAGACGCTCCACTGACTGAGCCACCCAGGTGCCCCTACAGCCTGTTCTTTATACTGAAAGAATTCCCTTCAGTATTTCTTGGAGGCCTGGTTTGGTGGTGATAAACTCCTTCAACTTTGTCGTGGGAAGCTCTGTCTCTCCTTCTATTCTCAATGATAATCTTATTGGGTAGAGTATTCTTGGTTGCAGTATTTTCTTTTCAGCACTTTGAATTTATCTTGCCTCTTCTTGTTGGCCTACAGAATTTCTGCTCAAAAATCAGCCGCTAAAAAATCCTCATGCTGCTTTTATTATTAAAAAAAATTTTTTTTGGTTAATTGCTTTTGAGAGAGAGAGAGGAGGGGAGAGGCAGAGAGAGAGGGAGAGAATCCCAAGCAGGCTTTGCATGTCTGTTTTCTTCCCCTGATGAGGGAAATTTTCAGCTGTTATGTCTTCACATGTTTGCCACCCTTCCTCCCTTTTCCTCCTGGGGTCCCTAAATGCAAATGTTACTTTGCTTGATGATGTTGCTGAGTTGCCTTAACCTGTTCTCATTTTGAAATACTTTTTTCTTCTTGCTGTTTAACTTAGTTGCTTTCCACTACCTTGTCCTCCAGATCACTGATGTTCTTCTACATCCTCTAGTCTGCTGGTCATTCTCTCTAGGGTATTTTTTACTTCAGTTCCTGAGTTCTTCATTTCTAATTGTATTTTTTTTTTCTTTGAAGGTATCACTGAGATCTTCCACTTTTTTCTGAAGTCCATTAAGGGTCTTTGTGACCATGGCTTTGAACTCTCAAAAAAATGTTTTTTAATGTTTATTTATTTTTGAGAGACAGACTGCGAGCAGGGAGGGAGAGAGAGAGAGCGAGAGAGAGAGAGAGCGAGAGAGAGAGAATCCAAAACAAGCTCCAGGCTCTGAGCTGTCAGCATAGAGCCTGATGCAGGGCTTGAACTCAGGAGCCACGAGACCATGACCTGAGCTGAGATCAGGAGTCAGTCTCTTAACCGACTGAGCCCACCCCCAGGCACCCTTACCCCAGGTACTTTCTAAATTTCTGCTTCTGTGTTGTTTCTCTGCTGGCTCATGTATTACCCTGGCTCTGGAATGGTGGGCTGTTTCTATTGCCCTCCAGCTCTCCTGAAGGTAAGCCTACTGATTTTTCAATTACTTGGGGTAAAAACCATCCTGATTTAAAAAAAACTCATGCACTTGAGCCCCATTCGTTTTCAGTGCCACACGTTCTGGTGCCCAGTGCATGTCCCCCATCTCTGGGGTGCCTGGTGCGGAGCCTGACCCTCTTCTTCCTGCTTGTGGGGTCCCTCCCATTTGTGGTTAGTCTCGCTGGGGTTTTGGCTCCCAACATCGTCTCTGCTTCTTCTGATTCAATGTGGCCTCTTTTCTATGATTAATTGTGGAAGGTCTTTTTTTCCCCCCAGTCCTCAGGTCATTTTTAGAGTTAGTTGTGTGGCAGAGCTCCTCCCTAAGGAATGTGGTGGAGGCCTTCTCCAAACAAAGGAAGGCAGTGTACACCATGGCCCTATAGTCACCTCCTACACACGTGTGTGTAACTCTGACACCGCTCTGTAACTTGGACTGTGTCCAATCAGACTATATGTGTCAATTGCATAAAAGGCTACACCCCACTGCACTCGGGGCTCAGCCTTTTTGGGGTCTTAGCCCGCCGAGCCGGTTCTAGCACAAATAAAGGTGCCTCCTGGAAAGAAGAGTCTCAGTGTCCTGTCTTGCTGTGCGAGCATCCTACTACAGTTCTACAGATAAAACTGTTACCTTGTGTCTGTGACACAAGCTGAGCTTGGGAACTTTTTTTTTCTACCATCTTTTTCACTTTGATCACCAAGAACTGCTTTAAACCCTTGGGACTCATGAGTGGAGACTGAACATCCTATTATGAAAGCTTCCGGTCTCACAAATCATAGCGACTCTGTTAATGACTTACGCTGGTGTCACTCCCGTTTACTTCTGCAGGTAGATCCACATCCCGCTGAAATATTCAACAGTCGCTTTCTGTCAACGAGACTGTAGTTATAACTGAATCCCTCTCTTCAATCCCTCAGCTATGAGAAGGGTTTTTTGTTGAATGTATTTAAATTCCAGTCCATGAACATACAGTGTAATATTGGTTTCAGGAGTAAAATTCATTGATTCACAACACCCAGTGCTCAACACAAGTGTCCTCCTTACTAGACATCACCCACCTAGCCCATCCCATGTACCCTGGGCTACAGTGTTCTTAGTTAGAATGGTCCTTTCCCCAAAGCAAAGCAAAACAAAACACAACTGCAATCCTTATCATTGCTTTATATTAAGTTCGAAATGGGAAAAAACTATTTATGATAGTAAAATAATGATTACCCTTTGGGGAGAACAAACAGCAAGAGGCCACAAAGAAGCCTTGCAGGTGCTAGAACTACTCCATATCTTGATGTGGTTGGTGATTATATGAATGCCGATAGATGTAGAATTTTTCCAGTTGTACACTTAAGGTTGGTGCACTTTGACATAGCATCATTAACCTAAATCAGCAAGCAGACTCCTCTTATCCTCTCATTAAAATATTTTCTTACTAGTTGTGATATTTTGATTTATAATGAGAAAGATCTATTTGGTCTTTATCCCTTGTTGGTACAGAGCTCCTGAAAGCACTGGAATTTCCTGTGATAAGTGCACTTTGTCATGCTAATGAAATGATTTGGGGAAAGCAAGTAAAGATGGGAGCTTATCGCCAGGTGGCAGCAACCATGTGATGAGTTAAAACTTTCAGTCTGACTCCCTGACCTCTGGGGAGAGGAGAAGGGCTGGAGATTAAGTTCTGTCTCTAGTGGCCAATGAGTGAATCACTCATGCCCATGTACTGAAGCCTCCATAAAGACCTAGAAGGTGGGGTTCAGAGAGATTGTGAACTGGTGAACACCTAGGCCTCGAGGGAAAAGTAGTGTGCTGGCGGCAGTGCAGCAGCCCTGGTCCTGTCCCCTTACCGTGCCCTGTGCATCTCTTCCATCTGGCTGGGGCTGAGTTAGGTCCTTAAAGAATACGCTGATCACGTGGGAAGGAAAATGAGTTCTGGGAGCTGCTCTAGCAAACTAATCGAACCTCAGAAGTGGGTTGTAGCAACCTCTGATGGATAGCCAGTCGGTCAGAAGCATGCGTGATGAGTTGGACTTGGGGTTGGCGTCTGAAGGGGCAGGATTTCTTCTGGGACTGAGCTCTTAATCTGTGGGATCCGATGCTGTCTTTGGGTAGATAGTGTCAGAACTGAGTTGAACTGTAAGAGACGTGGTGTCTGCTGAGACTTGGATTGGTGGTGTGGAACACGCGCGCGCACGCACACGCGTACCAGTCTGTCTCTGTAGGGTTTTTCCACTTAATCTTGTGTTTATCGATATGTGTAGGTTTATTTTCAAATCAAGAGTTATATCAAAACTTTTCCTTCAGCTTTGCATTACAGAATATTAGTAAAATCCCTGGTGTGGTAACATGGTAAAAATTCTGGAGTAGGTTGGAATAGTGCAGAGAATAACAATTCTGTTAAATAACAAACCCCCTCATATCTACCACAAACAGAACCCATCCTCCTTTTTTTTAGCCATAAACCTGAACTCAGAGGTTTCTATAACCAAGGAAGAGGTAGAAAATGAATCCTGTGGGACAGTCACAGGGCCCTGCCAGACCACGTGTTTTTGGGAACCATCAAGACCCTTCACAGGTGTCCGCGCTTGAGACAGAGAAGGCTGTCGTGGCTACAGGAGCTGAGAAGCCACTGCTGAAACTCCCTGCCCCCGGAGCTAAGGTTCTCAGCTGTGTCTTCGTGTTCATGCCTGATGACTTAAATGTTTCTCCCACCACTGATGTTCCAGGGGAAAAAAAGAAAGGCACCAGACACAGGTATCTGTCGGTGTTTTTCTCCGTAAGAGGGTGATTGCAAACAAGGGTGCTGGCCCCTGAAAACACTGCTGTTAGTTGAGTTCTTGCGTGCAGGCTTTGTTCTCAGGACACAGCATGCCTGGTTGGTGACTGAGGCCAGGGCTGCCCCGCCCTGCCATTCAGCTGTATTCCTCACAGCCATGTTATTCGCATCGGGGTCAAATGCATTGCTTTCTTTCAACCCTGTTCTGCAAACAGCTTAGTGATGCCAAGCTTCTGTTTCCCTTGTGATAAGATCTCTCTCAGTGGTGTTGATGTTCATTGACAAAATAAGATTATTGTCTGCTCCCTGTCCCCACTCCTGGAAGCCCACTACACTCATTAAGCCAAGTATACGTGATATTCATTCAACCAAGTCTTTATTAAGCATCTCTTGTTTGTCAGGCAATGTGCACGGTGTATACGTATCTATAAAACACTTCTCGGGACCCTGGTTCGGTTTTCCTTTAGTCCTGAGTTGCCCCCTCTTCAGTATATAAACCAGGGCATGAAAGTTGGCAGTAGAAAGATGTTGGTTCAGTCTCCATAACCAGGAGAAGCTTGAATGCCTAGACCCAAGGTAGCCAAAATGCTCAGTTATGTTTGCATGTAAGGGAGAGAAAATCTAAAATGTTCCCCCCTGATAAAGCTTGTTCATTGCTTAAAGTTAATGTGTTTATAGCAGTCTCCATAGCTGGTGCGCAAAAACCAAGCCAGAATTCTGAAGGTAAATTAAAAACTGTGTGCATGCCTGTGTGCGTGTGTACATGAGACAAAGGGGAGAAAGAGGGAGTGCTCTGAATTTGACTTTTTCTTGTGCTAAAAACAGCATAAAATTTGTCAGAGCTGAGAAGGAGAGTTAATGGTTTAAAGGTACTTCAGGCCAAATACGTTTTGATGAACCTGTGATTCAACCAAATCTCTGACTCACTCTCAATGAAGATAGACTTAAAAGTCTCCCAGGGAGTCAGCCTCACTCACACAGAAGTGGCGAAGTCCAGTTATCCAGACGGTTGCTTCATGCACACGGGATCTCCGGTATTTCACTACATCTCCGGTATTTGAGATACGCGATGTGTCAGGAAGACAAAATCCTAGCGCTCAGACGTTTTAAAGTAGACAGGCTAGCCTAGTCTAGTCGTTTCTAATCCTTGGCTGGAAATGAGAACTACCATTGGAGCTTTGTTAAAATGCTGACTTATGGGTCCCACCATCCTTGACTTCTGATTCAGGCACAATAAGGTGAGCCTGTAGGCAGCACTGTGATTTCTGCAAGTGGAGAATAAATTGGAATTGTGAACATTTGTTTAAAAAGACAATAAAAGGAATAAAACAATAAACCATCCATCACTTGCAACTCCCTAAGTCCAGTGGTCTTAGGAGACCCAATCATTAGCTATCATGCTCCAGGCAAACATCCTTAGAGACCACACCAAGAACAAAGGTCATCTGCGCAAAGCACATGGGCCAAAACTTTCTCTCCTCAAGTTCAGAGAGCATAGATGAGCTAATTCTATCCCATTGCTGCATCTGAGGTCTGGGGCCCTCTCAGAGGAGACCTAGAGAGCAAAAATGAAGTCAGTAGATGGTCTCATCAAAACACTCAAAGTACTGTGTGAGAGTTAGATTGAACTCAGAAACATGAAAAAGCAGTCCTTTGGATAGTCCTAACTTCACACGGTTGTGAAGTCATCTGCCAAAGTTTAGCCAATCCTCCTCCTGTAAACAACGATCATTTTTAGCCTGGTTTTTAAACCATCCCTCGCTCTCTGCCCCATCCCCGCTCACATGGTCTCTTGTCTGTTTCAAAATAAATAAACTTAAAAAAATTTTTTTTAATTGGAGTGGAAATTTTTATGTTTCCCTTGTATTATCATGAAATTCACTTGGGTCTAATTAAGATTTTTAAAGCCAGCATTACAGAGCATTCTTTTTATTCCTTTTTTTAAGCTTTTGTTTTGGTTAGGTTGGGGACAGAGTGAGCAAACGGGAGAGACAGAGAGAGAGGAAGACAGATCCCCAGCGGGCTTCACACTGCCAGCACAGAACCCGATGCAGGGCTCGAGATCATGAGCTAAGCTGAAGTCAAGAATTGGATGCTTAACTGACTGAGCCACCCAGGCGCCCCCAGAGCATTTTTTTCTAAATGGGTGTCTGCAACAACATTGCAAAAAGTAGATGTAGTCTGGACTCAAGGTTCAGTGAATCTCTTTGGAGATGAGGGTTCTGGTTTGGGTACCTAAGATAAACTGATGTCTGTACAAACCTTTGATACCATTTTTTAAACTTTTTTATTTTGAAATAACTAGAGAGTCACCGGAAGAAGCAAAATAGTATGCAGAGTTCTACGAAATCCTGTATGTGCCTTCACCCGGCTTTTGCCCACCTCATACAACTATAGCTTAATACTATGGTAATATTTTATATTGATAATGGTTTTGACCTCAGTCACAACTACTTCTGTAGTTAGTACATGTCATGCTAAAGCTTCATCTACTTTAAATTTAATGAAGTACCTAATTAGTTGAGCAACTTTTGACTGTTTGCAAATTCATATATCCTCAAAATTTTAGTTGCATGTCTTCTATATCCAGTTGCCTGTAATTAATGTGACGATCTTTCAGTCACATCGTAAGACAATTCTGTAGAATTAACTGCTCTTCGAAGATGATGTGGCAGTTTAAAACCTAATGATATTCCTACAGATTAATATTTCAATATAAATAATCATTATATTCACTACTTGGTATCTGCTTAATTGAGGTATATATAAATATTTTGGCAAAGCAACGTATCCACATGATGAATGAAAAGAGCTGAGATTTCCAGTATCTTACTGTAAGTTGATAATCTATTCCGTAGACGTCTTAAGTTTGCCTTTTAGGGATGCTGAGACCTTAGTGATATGCACCAGCAAAGTCAAAGAGAAACTGAGAGCCGTCAAGGCCAAGACCAAGAGCACTAATGTGATTATACACCCAGTCTTGGGGAAGCATGTTTTCATTTCAAATAGAATGTTTTCCATAACCGAACCTTTAAACATGTTGGTATGACCCGTGCATTTATTTTTCAAGGGGACGAAGAAAACCCTAATATTTGGCAGAAAAAAGTGTTCCCAATTTAGAACCCATCATTTGCTTTACCTTCTTACATGACAGAGTTAGAGGTAATTCCAACCACATTTTAAGAAATATCTTTTAAGTTCAGGATTTTCACAGAGCTGATCTCAGCATTTTATGGATGGTGGTATGCCTACTCATCTGGCTGGGGCTTGGGACATAGTTTGGATCAAGGAAAAGATATTTTTAAAGACAGAGGAAATCTCTTTGTGATGTAAAGAAATCATGGTATTGACTTTTTTTGAATTTGCCAGGAAAGAAAGAAATGTTAGATGATAAAAGTTTAAATCATCTGAAATGGGTATTTCAGAAATGGTACCAGTGCAGTTCAAAACGGCATCCACTTTAGTGACACCAACAGAAAGTTATTTCATATAGGCAATTAGATGTTCACACTGGCGTTGGATGGGCTGGAGGACTAGAAGTCCAGAGAGTCTGCATCATCCTTTAGATCAACTGAGATCCAGAAATGAAAGTCCAGGAGACTCCAAATAAACACCTAGATTTGATACCCTTTTTCACACACAGCTGGTGTGTAAATAGTGATACGTGGAGTCTGGCCCCTGCGAGCACTCATACTTGCTACAAACTGTGAGCCACCCTGCTGCCAGATCTCTCTCCTTAACCCTCCACAAACACATGACTTCACTCAAGGGAAAATGCATCCAGTGCCTTCATGGAAGGCTCTCTGTTGAATAAAAGTTCAAGTTCCTGTAATAGAAGAAGGAATAGAGAAGGGACTGAAAAAATGCCAAGTGTCATCGGACAATATCTGGGAAAGAAGTAATACATCTATCCTTGGAAATAGCATGTGTGTATAATACATGGTTTAGCGTGTCCCGAAGAGTAACGCATGGGATGTTGATTTTGCACATATCAGTCAGAAAGAAGTAGGACTCATGATCAGTAGTCTTTAGGGATCCCCACATCCCCATGTTTTAGAGAATCCTGGTGCAAATTAATGTTAAAGATTCTGAGAAGGCCTGCAGCAAAGGACTTTATTTTGCTTCTTTGGAGGACACACAATATACTGTAACAGTGGTGATCTCTGGGAAGCGGAAAAGGGCATCAAAAGACCATTATTGGTCACTCTCTACTCTTTTAAGCAAATAGAACTTGATAGAATGTTAAGAAATCATCATCTCTGATAAAGTATGGGGGCGCCTGGGTGGCTCAGTCAGTTAAGCATCCGACTTTAGCTCAGGTCATGATCTCACCATTTGTGGGTTTGAGCCCCTCGTCGGCCTCTGTACTGACAGCTCAGATCCTGGAGCCTGCTTCGGATTCTATGTCTCTCTCTCTTTCTGTCTCTCTGCCCCTCCCCTGCTTGTGCTCTGTGTCTCTGCTTCTGAAAAATACACAACAATTTTTTAAAAAGTATGTTTTCCTTTTTAACATTCAAATAAGAAGTTGAGGCAGAAGAGTGAAGGTATGAATCCCACGGATGAAGGGACCCAGGTGCTGTTTACAACAGAAGAGCAGTAGCACTGGTTTTCCCAGTGAGATCTTTGTGCTCCCTGTATCAGAATCACTTGGGGGAAGAGCAGCTTCCTAAAATGAAATTTCTGGGCCCTTCTTGAGATGTATTCAATCAGAATTCTTGACAGTGGGACCTGATTATTTGCATTTTTGGTTTTTTTCATCTTTTAATCGTGATAAAACTAGCAAAATTTGCCTTGTTCGCCATTTCTTTTAAGCTTTTGTTTTTAAGTAATCTCTACATCCAATGTGGGGCTCAAACTCCCAACCCCAAGATCATGTTCCTCTGACCGAGCCAGCCAGGCACCTCTTGTTAGCCATTTAAAGCGTACAATTAACTGGCATTAATTATATTGACCTTGCTGTGCAACCATCATCACGGCAAAAATTTCATCGCTTTATTTTATTTTTTTAACATTTTAATTTATTATTGAGAGACAGAGAGCATGAGCAGGGAAGGGGCAGAGAGATGGGGAGACACAGAATCTGAAGGAAGCTTCAGGCTCTGAGCTGTCAGCACAGAGCCGGATGTGGGGCTTGAACTCCCAAACAGGCGAGATCATGACCTGAGCTGAAGTAGGCTGCTTAGCCGACTGAGCCTCCCAGGCGCCCCTTTTAAAATTTTTTTTTAACATTTTATTATTGAGAGAAAATTTCATCACTTTAAATGGAGACTATGTAATCATTGAGAAATCTCCCTCCCCTCCCCCCCGCCGTAATGTGAAATCTACTTTGTGTCTTTATCAATTTTCCCTATTCTAGATACTTGATATAACTGGAATCACACAATATTAGTCCTTTTGTTTGGCTTATTTCAGTTAGCATAATGGTTTCAAAGTTAATTGACGTTGTAGCATGTATCAGAATTTCATTCCTTTTTCTGAAAACTGGGTGAGGGGCACCTGGGCGGCTCAGTCACTTAAGTGTCCCACTTCGGCTCAGGTGATCTCGCAGTTCATGAGTTCGAGCCCCGTGTCAGGTTCTGTGCTGACAGCTCAGAGCCTGGAGCCTGCTTCGGATTCTGTGTCTCGCTCTCTCTCTGTCCCTTCCCCACTCATACTCTGTCTCTCTCTCTCTTAAAAATGAATAAACATTAAAAAAAATTTTAGGGGGGCACCTGGGTGGCTCAGTCAGCTAAGCATCTGATTTTGGCTCAGGTCATGATGTCACGGTCCGTGAGTTCGAGCCCCGCATCAGGCTCTGTGCCAACAGCTCAGAGCCTGGAGCCTGCTTCAGATTCTGTGTCTCCCTCCCCCACTCACACTCTGTCTTTCTCTCTCTCTTTCAAAAATAAAATAAAAGCATAAAAAAATTATTTAAAAAATTTTTTCAGGGGCACCTGGGTGGCTCAGTCGGTTAGAGTGTCCGACTTCAGCTCAGGTCATGATCTCACGGTTTGTGAGTTGGAGCCCCATGTCAGGCTCTGTGCTGACAGCTCAGAGCCTGGAACCTGCTTTGGATTCTGTGTCTCCCTCTCTCTATGCCCATCGCCCACTCACACTGTGCTTCTCTCTTAAAAATAAATAAACATTAAAAACATTAAAAAAAATTTTTAAACACAATGGAGAAGTACCTGCTGTATGTCTCTGCTACATTTTATTTCTCCAGTCCTCTGCTGGTGGACCCTTGGGTTTCTGTCTTTGGGCTGTTGTGAATAATGCCGCCTGGATCGTTGGTGTGCAAGCAACTGAGTTTCTCTTCAGTTCTTTTTGAGTATTTATCCAGGACTGGATTTGGTGGGGCATAGGGTAATCTTATGTGTTTTGCTTTTCTTTTCTTTTTTCTTTTTTTTTTTGGAGGGAGAGAGTACAAGTGGGGGAAAGGGGCAGATGGAGAAACAGAGAACCTGAAGCAGGCTCCACACTCACTGCAGAGCCCAATGTGCAGGCCTTGACCTCACCACCCTAGCATCACGATCCGAGCCAAAACATCAAGAGTTGGATGCTCCACTAACCGAGGCAGCCGGGTGCCCCTATGTTTCGCTTTCCGAGGCCCCACGAGACTGTTCCCAGAGCAGCTGCACCAGTGGACATTTGCTGGCAAAACACAAGTGCTCCAGTTTCTCCATATTCTTGCCAGTACTTGTTGGTTTCTGTTGTTTTTTTAGTTGCCATCCTAGTAGGTTTGAGGGTTGTATCTTGATTGTGACTTGAGTTTGCATTTCGCTAATAATCGGTAATGTTGAACATCTTTTCATGTGTTTATTGGCCATTGTCTCTTTTCTTTGTAGAAAGGTTTTGTTCAAGGGGTGCCTGACTGGCTCAGTTGGTAGCGCATGCCAAGAGAGAGAGTCCCAAGCAGGCTCTGCCAACAGGGCAGAGCCGGATGCGGGGTTTGAACTCACAAACTATTCAATCATGACCTGAGTGGAAATCAAGAGTCAGACTCTTAATGGAGTGAGCTACCCAGGTGCCCCATTTTAACGTGCCCCCCTTGTTGTAGAATAATTGATCATATAAGCATGGGGTTATTTCTGGCGTTTTTATTCTGTTCCTTTGATCTGTGTGTCTCTTTCTGGTGCCCGCAGCATACTGTTTTGATGACTACAGCTTTGTAGAGTAGATCATGAAATCTGGGATTGTAATGCTCCCAGATGTGTTCTTTCTCAAGTTTGCTTTGGCTCTTCGGGGTCGTCATTGGTCCCATACAAGTTTTGGCATTATTTCTTCTAGTTCTGTGAAAAATGTTGGTATGTTGATAGGGATTTAACTGAATGTGGAGATTGCTTTGGGTAGTACGGACACTTTAATGATGGTAATTCTTCCCGTCCATGAGCATGGAATATCTTTTCATTAGTTTGTGTCATCTTCAGTTTCTTCTTTTATGTACTTTTATTTCCTTTCCTTCCTTTGTCATTATACCTACAGTTTTCTCAATTTTATTTTTCTTTTCAGAGCACCAAATTTTGGTCTCAGTGTTTCTCTTATTTTTGTATTCTCTATTCGATTTATCTCTGCTTTAGTCTTCATTATTTACTTCCTTCTGCAAGCTTTTCATCTAGTTGGCTCTTCTTTTATTCCTCAAAGTGTACATTTAGGTTATTGACTTGAGATCTTAGGGAGGTTTTTTTCCTATCACAGGTATTTATAGCTTTAACTTTTTCTCTGAGCACTGCCCTCGGTACATCCCGAAAGCTTTGGTAGTTGTATTTTCTTTTTGATTCATGTGTAAGTATTTTCCCTTTTCCTTTGTGATTTCTTCCTTGATGCACTGGTTGTTGAAGAATGTGTTATTTCCTTTCCACATACTTGGGAATTTTCCAGTTTTCCTTTTTTTTTTTTTAAAGGTGATTTCTAACTTTACTCCATTATGGTTGGAGAAGATACTTTCTGTGATTTCAGTCTTTCAAAATTTATTGTGACTTGTTGTGTGGCCTCACCATGACCCATCCTGGAGAAGGTCCCGTGTGCGCTTGTGAAGGCTGTATTTTCCAGTGTTGTTGGATGAAGTGTTCTTTGTGTCTGTTGAGTGAAGATAGTTTATAATGTTGTTCCATTTCTCTGTTTCGTGATTGATTTTCTGTCTAGATGTCTTATCCATAACTTAAAATGTTGTATAGAAGAATCCAACTGTTTGCAGAACTGTGTCTCCCTTCAGTTCTGAAAGAGTGCTTCATAGATTTCATAATATTTTTTTAAAAGTAAAAATAACAATGATAATAGTAGCTATCAGCTTTTGAAAATTTAGATTATACTAGGAACTATTCTATGTGCCTCAAATATAGTAATTCATTTAATCTCCACAACAACCCAAAGAGGTAGAGCGCTATTGTCTGGATTTCACAGATGAGGTGAGTGAATTTGAATAAAACAAAACAGTGTGTAGAAGATCACACACCACGTAGCTTGTACGTAGGGCACACAGCCCACCTCCACACACAGAATCCTTAACCATTCATAGTCCAGGCACTTCTCCATGCTCAAAGATAAAACACGGCTCAAAGAACTTAGGTGGCATAAAATCTATATACACAGTGTGTGTGCTTCTAAGTAGAGGAATATGGTTATTTTAGAGAATAAACACAAACGGATGAGTTAATGTAGTCCTTCATTCATTACAGCTATTCAGAAGGTAAGCTGGTGTGCTTTGTACCTAACGGTTAATGCTAAGAGTAATTCATACTTGCTCTTGGAAACTAACACATCGATGGGGTAGGAAGACAGATTTACTCTTTTATTAAATTTTCACTCCTTAGTGTAAATTCTCCTTGTAAATTAAAATGTTCTTTGATAGAACATCAGAAATTCTAACTTTCCGGGCCCTGAATAACTGCTTTATCACATAAAAAAATGAATAAAATTGACAAGATTTGGTAAGTTAGGAAAGGTACGATTTGCTCGATCCCTCTGTGTAGATCTGGGAATTGGGTCTCACAGATTTCTAGACCAAGATATCCCCTTCCCACATCATGTCTTCATTCTTCCTTAGACTTCTTGATAGTGATTAGAATGAAATTATTACATGCCCATTATAAATAACAACAGTTCCAATATGGACTTGATTATACTAAGGCACGTTCCCTCTAAACTCCTTTTGTTCAGAGTTGTCGTAAATACATGTTGTATTTTGTCGAGTGCTTTTTCTCCATCTGCTGAGATGACTTATATGGTTTTCATCTTTCCTCTTGCTAATGCGATGTGTCATGTTCATTGATTTAGGAATTTTGAACCACTTTTGTATCCCTGGAATAAATCCTACTTGAGCTTGGTGAACGGTGATTTAATGTGTTGTCGAATTCAGTTGGCTAATATTTCAAAGAGGATTCTTGCATCTGTGTTTATCAGAGATAGTGGTCTACGGCTTTCCTCTTTCTAATGTCTTTGTTTGGTTTTGATATTAGAGTAATGCTGGCCTTATACCTTCAATTCAGATATTTTCCTTCCTCTTTAATTTTTTGGAATAGTTTGAGAAGAATAGGGATTCTTTTTTACATGTTGGCTAGAATTTCCCTTTGAAACCATGTGATCCTAGACTTTTGTTTGTTGGGAGTTTTTTTTATTACTGCTCAAGTTCATTACTAGTAATTGGTATGATCAAACTTTCTACTTCTCCTTGATTCACTTTTGAAGGACTGTACGTTCCTAAGAATTTATCCATTTCTTCTAGGTTGTCCAATCTGTTTGCATACTTTTCGTAACATCCTCTTAGAATTCTTTGTATTTCTTGGCGTCCGTTGTTATTTCTCGACCTTTATTTTGTTTTTCTCAAAGCATAATCTTTAACTTTTTTAATGTTTATTTTGTTTTTTTAAATGTTTGTTTATTTTTGAGAGAGAAGAGGGTAAGAGTGCGAGTGGGGGAGGGGCAGAGAGAGAGGGAGAACCCACAAGCTGTGAGAGCATAACCTGAGCCAACCAGGTGACCCTATTTATTTTCTTTTTGAGAGACAGAGTGTGATCAGGGGAGTGGCAGAGAAATGGAGAGAGAATCCCAAGCAGGCTCCAGTCAGAGCAGAGCCTGACGCAGGACTCCATCCCACAACCCTGGGATCATGACCTAAGCCTAAATCAAGAGTTAGACCCTAAGCCATCTAGTTGCCACAAGTTACCATGTCTCTTGAGTATAAAACAGTTCTTCGGGCTCCTTTGTCTTTGATAATATTAATATTTTGTGACCATTATTTTGTAGACTGTCCCATAATATTGGTTTTTTTTTCTTTAGAAGAACTGTTTCACGTTTAATCAACATTACAAAGTGTTCACAGTACATACAGCTTCATCACATCCAGGGGTGGGGACACCATTAAAAACAGGCAAGTTCAGCTCTGTCCTTGTACAGATGGGCAGCCTGAGGGCCCGACCACAGTGCTTGCTTGCTTGCTTGGCCCCCTGCTAAGTCACGAGCTGTGGACCGCTGACAAGTGGGCTCCTCGGACCTGAGCACAGAGCTGGGCTCCTCTCAGGCCTTCCGGAAACCACACCTCATCCTGCTTGGGCAGCTGGGGCTTCTGTAGCATGGTCACGTGTAGATGACCACGTGAGACAGCGTGTCCAGGGGCCCCATGGCCTGGCCCAGGCCCAAGTGAGCCGGCCCCGTTCCCTGGCGCCCAGAGGTACATGGAGCTGAGGCCACAGAATGAGAAGCAGCCCCGGGTGTGCAGCACACACTAGTTCCTGTGAGGGGCAGAATGAAGAGAGAGGCCCAAACCCACCAGGCGCCAGAGAAGGCCAGAGGGCAGGACAGTCGGGGCACCTGGAGGGAGCCTCACACACCTGGGTCCTCTCCTGTGCCAATCTAATGGGGCAGGTCGAGGGGGCTGCAGGCAGGGCTGGTCCCCTGCCTCTCTCGTTCCCTCCTGGACCGAGGGGTCACAGAACAGAACACACGGGGCCAGCACACAAGGGGGAGCACAAGCACGAACGTCCCCACCGAAGGCCAGCGGGACTTGGACTCAGGGCAGGAGGAGGCAGGAGCCGTGGGGCCTGGGCTCGTCACTCATACTCCGGGTCCGGCGGCTGCTCCGGGAGCATGTCCTCCGTGCCACTGAACTCGATGTGGTACCCCGTGCACCAGAAAGTAGGGCTGCCACATGGAGGGAACAGGCCGGGGTCCAGCGGCTGGGACACACAGCCTCCCCCAGGGGCACCTCTTCCTGCTGAGGGCGGGGGGGGGGGGGGGGAGAGGGACAGAAGATCTGAAGTGGGCTCCGTGTTGAGGGAGAGCCCGATGTGGGGCTCAATCTCACAAACCGTGAGGTCATGACCTGAGCTGAAACCAAGAGTCAAGACGCTTAACCCGAGCCACCTGGGCACCCCTCTCCACGTTTATTTCATTTATTTCATTTATTTCAGTCCTCTCTCTCTTTTTCTTGATGAGCCTAGCTAAAGGTTTATCAATTGTTCATTTATTCCTGGCTCTTGGTTTCATTGATCTTTTCTATTGTTTTTTTAGTCTGTATGTCATTCCTTTCCTCCCAGTCGTCTTTGTTTCCTTCCTGACACTAGCTCTGGGCTTTATTAGTTCTTCTTTTCCTCGGTCCTTTGTGTGTAAGGTTAGCTGGTTTGAGATTTTCCTGGTTTCTTAAAGCAGACCTGTCTTGCCGTAACGTTTCCTCTTGGAACGGTGTTTGCTGCATCCCAAATATCTGAGACAGTTGTGTTTTCATTTGCATTTGTCTCCATGTATTTTTTTCAATTCCTGTTTGATTTCATTGTTGACCTGTTTGTTGTTGAGTAGCATGTTTAGTCTGCGTGTATTGGTGTGTTCTCTGGATTTTTTCCTTTGTAATTGCTCTCTAGTTCCACACTGTTGTGGTTGCAAAAGATGCTTGGTATAATTTCAGTCTTCTTAAATTTGGTGTCCTAACATCGGACCTATCCTGGAGTTGTGCGGCTACTTTGAAAATTTAACACTGGATATTTGATAACATTCTGTAAGATGGGATAGGAGTATGTGGTGCTTCTGTTAAAAAAGCTTATTTACCGGCGTGCTGCCCGGGCGGCTAAGTTGACTAAACAAACATCCGACTCTTGGTTTCCGCTCCGGTTAGGATCTCACAGTTGGTGGCATCAAGCCCTGGGCTACGCTCCTCACTAACTGCGTGCAGCCTGCTTGGGATTTTCTCTCTCCCTTGCTCTGACCCTCCCCCGATCTTTCTAAAAATCAATAAACTTAAAAAAAAAATGTATTTACAGATGAATTGCTACGATGCCTAGGATAGGTTTCAAAAGATTCCGGGGTTAGGGGAGGGAGAATACAGATGAAATAACACCGCTTTCTATAGGGCTAACTTCGGAAGCTGGGTAATGAGTAAATCGAGGATGATTCTACAATTCTTCTGTCTTTGGGTAGGTTTACATATTTTGACTGCAGGTACTCTTGCTGAAAAGACTAGAATTCATCCATGCAGATTTCTGTGTACATGTTGGACGGTGAGGATTAAGTGTCCTGTGGTTACTGGCTTCTGAAGAGCTATCGATGACCACTGACTAACATGGGGGTTTTGGGGCACGGAGGTCGTGCATGGTTACAAATCTGCGTGTACTCTGAGTCTCCCAAAAGTTAAATAGCGTATTGTTGACTGGAAACCTTACAGATAACGAAGTCATTTATCGCATCTTTTGGATATATATTATATACTTATATTGTTAAAGTAACCTAGACAAAAGGAAATAACAGGAAAATCATAAGACAAAACACACTGGCAGTACCATGCTGGATTCATGACAAAAATCCACAGCAGCAGACCTGTGCAGTTCAAACGCATAATGTCCAAGGGTCAACTGTAGCTACGAAATAATGAGTAATTTTCTGTTTAATCTTTATCTTGCAAGTAATATACTGAAGTGGAATGCAAAATATAAGTTCCTAACATAGGCCACGTTTTTAAAATAAAATGTTTATATATACTTCTACCCAATTTTTAAAATTAATGTACACTAAAGACCCCACATCTAACATGACTGCACGTAGTAACAGGAATAGAAAGATGACGGAAGATGAGGTTTGTGCGACAGCGTGTTTCAGTCTAGAAACTGGATGTTGGAAGAGGGTCTAGTGTGGTGCTGCACATCATTTCTAGCTACACAGAAAAGATGCAGAATGTAGTGTTTGCTTTTAGTTTATTAATTTATTTTGCAGGAATCTTTGACTTTCCGAATATGTACTGTTTGGGAGTACGATGCATGCATAGCCTTTTAAAATGCCTTTGTACAATTTCACCTCAAAATAATGATTCACAGCATACACGGAAATCTAAAAGAAACATGGTATTTACAAGATTTAATAAGTTCTTGCTGTTTTAATGAAGAAACTGATCAATTCTTTTACAGTAGGGAACCATGGACATTGGGTCTCATTATAAATAAGAGTTCAGAATCGTTCAGTCTCAAAGCAACTTTTCATGGCTTTAGAAACTAAAATTGAGTCATCATCCTTTTAATCTCTGAATGCCCAAGCCATGCAAAATTCTACTTTTATTAAATATCTGGGGGATGCAAATAATAAAGAAAAAAATAGGCAGGTCTAGTGAATGTGAAAACATCATCAGAATTAACTTTTACAATAAGAAAATACTGTTAATTCTTTCAAAAAGATACAGTAGTGGTGCAACAGACAGTGCCCAATTCCTGGATTTTTTTTTTTTTATAGTAACATTTCAGTGGTCATTTTTCTTGCTCGACCGATATACCAATATACCCTTTAACTATGAAGGGACATCTTCACATTCCAGGATACATGACTGATGTTTTCAAAGGACAATTTTTCTAATCCTTATTCTTGCTTTTTTGTTTATACTGTCAAAGACATTACAGTTACCTTTTAAAATACTATAGAAAACTGAGTTGCCACAGAAAGTTGGATACGAACCCTAGATAGCCAGGACAAAACGATGACAAAATTGAAGGAAACAATAATTTCTTTTAAAAATTAAAAAGTACTAAAATTGAGACCAGCTCCTTAAAAATTAAACTGCTCGTCACACTTCCCACTTCGTTCAGGGAAATAAACAAATTAGCAACACTTTCCCCACTCTCCTTTACCTTGTCTAAAACTACCTTTTCTACAATGCATTCTTTTGTTTCTTTAAAATCCCCTGCCTCCTTGCTCTCTCATACAAGGTCATTATCAATCCAAACATTTTACGATGCGTAGGAAGTTTCTGGCTCCTCTATTACCACTTTGGACTCTTAAGACTTACTCCACACGTTAAGGGGCAATGCACTTTGAACAAAACAGCACATGTGCTTTCTTAAAAACGCAGTTTACAAAACCATGAAATAGTGTAAAATGTATAGTCAGATCTATGTGTTACCAGATACATCAAACTAGACACGTTTTAAGAAAAAAGACGTTTCACTAGAAATCAGCAGTGCACCGGCCGGCACAAAGAGCAGAGGGCCTGAGCGGACAGGTGCTGCCCGGCTTAAGCAACCCCCCCCCCTCCCCGCCGGCGACTGGGTGCACGCTTTAGTCTGACCAAGACAGCCTTTTGAAAAGGCATCTTGAAAGTTGACCGAGTCTTCAGTCCTTCAAAGTGGTCAGGGGCAAAAAGTCTATAGAGGGGACACAGTCAAACAGATCAAATGTGTCCGTGGAAAACAATTTTGCTTCGCTTGAAACCTGAAAGCAGCCTACTCTGGCCTATGAAACCTGTACACAACCAGAAAGGAACACATACGAAACTTCTTGAAAAGCAATCTCTGATCCCTCCTACCCCACCCTCTACACCTATCCAAGAGACTGGTTTCTTCTCCTTTTTCCTGGCAGGTGAAAACAATGATTTACTAGATAGATCACCAAAGGACTGGAACCATGCATCTACTGTATGAGGACAGCTTATTAACCTGGATGTATGTTCATGCAATAGTTGTAAAGTCATCTACGTGGTTTTAATATAGCATCCGACTGTTTCCATACATGCTACTTTCATTCTTAACCGACGAGTGCCAAGTTAAATGCTGCCACTTCAGCGTATCTAAGAATACTGGTAAACCTGGAGCTAGAACACCGAGCAGGATATATATTTTCCCCCTAAATTGTTACTTAATACCAAGTGGGGTTGATCATCACTGAAGAAACAGGAAACCATACAAAGGCAAAGGCATTGGCATATTACAGAGTAGGACTGATAGACGGTTGCTGGGGACAGACAGACACCAGTGTCACGGAAGCTTTTAAAGAATGCTGTTTTCAGGTCGATGCTTTTACGCCCATCTGCTTTCTCTCCGTTATTTTCACAGTTGTGCCACAGTTGGGAGGTTTTATCAGTGTAATAACATGGCCACGCATACTTTGTGAGACGAGTGGATATTTCGGGGATTTGCCACATACAAAAACGTTTTCAAAGCTGTAGGTAGAGTGTGAAATTATGATTTCGAAGGAGAATTATGATGGGTTATGATGCCTTTGGTTTCATTACACTGTTAGGTACAGCTGGTTTTTCCAGGTCTGCCCGACACCACTTCCACATCACAATACAATGACAGCTTCCAAGAGTGTGTGTGTGTGCGCGCGCGTGTGCGCACGTGGGGGGGGGGCACACATTGTACGTGAGAGCAAATACTCTTAAATTACAACCTGAGGTAAAATCCTCCAGGATTAAAAGCCCCACTGATCTTATTGCTGTTTCTATTCGCCCAAATAACGGGAAGATTCCAAAATCCAATGCTAAGCTAGGAAGGAAATTCAATCATAGAGACCTTAGAGAAAAGTCCTATTAACAGTTTTCCAGTGGTGCGCCCTAGTGAGTCACATGGTTTTACCTCTCTTCGGTTATTCATTCCCTAAAGTTTGGTTTTACAAACCAGGAGTGCTTTAGTATCACCTGAACTACCTGAACAAACTCATTATTATTATCTCTGAATACGGCATGTTAAATTTAAACAGTTCTTAGTTTTAAAGTCCTTCGTATTCACTTTTCTCTTAATCTTATTTCTTGACTAGCCTTCCCTTCCTCCCAAGTAACGCAGTGTACAACTTGATGCTATTGGCCGACTGTAATTTCCCTCACACTGGTTTATTAATATGTGCAAATAAATCTGTATTGAACAGCTAATATTGATTTTTTTTTCAGCTAAGTTAGGATTGTGGCACAAAACACTGTGCTGTAAACATCATGAATTCATCACAAAATTGGAGGGAAAAAAGGCCCTGTGGACTGCGCAGAGTTCTTACTGAACCACAGGTGAGCTCGAGATTTCCAAATGGAGTTTGGAATGGATTTACACTTGGCATACATGCACTGTGCTACTGGCAAAGCGCAGTTTTAGGAAAAGGTCGTTCATAAAATCGTACTTGGTAAGGACTTGTTATTTTTAAAGCCGATGGCCTAATAAAAGCATGCAGTAACATAAAAATTATATCTCTTGTGGCATAATTAGGCCTTAGTTACCAGTGTTGATTCAGCTCGACGAATTACTGTACAAGCATAAGGAATCTTCTCATCTCTGATTGTACTTTTGCACAAAGGGCAGGATATGCCTCATTCCTGACTGCTACAAATCACATTTTAAACTATAATCTGTGTGTGAAATTACCTCTGAAAAAAGCAGCAATTACAAATACCCTTATTACTTTGCCCCCCCACCCAAAAAAAATCTGGGTGCTCTTTCCTGTCCTTCAACAGGAAACAACTGGGAAGAAGCCTGGGGAACCTCAGTCTTCCAGAGAGCTGTGACCAGGTAGGTCTGCTCTGGGAATTCACAGTTGGTCTACCTACACTGTAACAGGTCACACCATGATTGAAAGTTCTAGTTCATAAAGTAAGGGCTACTCAGCAGTAACTTGAACAGTTGGGATTCCACAGAAGAGCGCATGACTTCTCTGTGTACATTCTTTCAGGAGTGAATCCTTTCCCAGTTTCAAGTATCCCTTTCTATCTCACTCTGCAATGAGTTAAGAAAGGAAAAAAAAACACCAAAAAAAAAAAAAAAAAAAACAAAAAAAAAAACCCAAAACAAAAGAGAGAGAACTCCCCATTTTTCTCTTAGCGAGCACAAGCTGCTACAGGGTCCTTCCTCCTCCCCCCGTGGAATCTGCCATGGAACGGCTGGGCACATGAACAGATTCCCCAGGTTTTCTTTCCTTCGAGTAGGTGCTCAAAGTGTCAGTCTCAAGATGACGCAGACCCGTCCGAGTTCAAGTGTACCGTGGCATCTCGCACTGCTCACAGCGGTTTAGGGCGGGGTGGTTCAGGAAGGTGCAGCTGTCACAATTCCACGGAGCCCCTTCATAGTCTTCATCTCGGGGCTGTGTCCGAGGACTCTGCTTGGAGCCAGTTAGATGCTCTGAGGGAAGTTAGGATTAAGAGAGAAAATAGACTGAACATTTCCAGGTATAATCCAAGCTGAGAAACTATAAAAAAGCAGGGGGGAGGCAGTTTCATACTGCCCTAATGGGAAAGCCAGCTGGTACACAGCTACTAGACACAGGCAACTCAAAAGGAGCTTTATGATACAAATTCTACTTTGTTCAAAAAATTTACTTCCTTGCTTTGAGAAGAAGATAAACACATAACATAGTCCAGTTACAAATGACATTCCTCATTCATGACCCTTACAGAGCGGTTATGCTATATTTCAGCCAAATGAACCAGACGAGTAATGTCCCAGAGCGCAGGAAATTCTGCCACCTCAAGTCTTCCCTGACGCCCCCGGGTACTAACCAAACTGTCGTCAACCTGTGTGCTCTGTCGGTCTCCTCCCATTAGCCTCATGGTATGCATGTAGAGTTTAATCAGAATGGTTCAAAATGACAGAGATTACTCCTGACAAAGTTGTTCCCAGAATGGTAAAAAGATATAGACTATACAGGTTTTCTTAAAAGCTAAGTTCATTCAAAATAAAAGATTATTCTTTATTCTTAGCTTCTTTCCTGTCTTTTTGCCATTACAGTGACCTTCAGATAGTTTTTAAAAACGGATATATCTGGGGAACCTGGGGGGCTCAGTCAGTTAAGCGTCAGACTGTTGATTTCGGCTCAGGTCCTGATCTCACAGTTTGGGAGTTCGAGCCCACACTGGGCTCTGCACTGACAGTGTAGAGCCTGCTTGGGATTCTCTCTCTCCCCCTTGCTCTCTACCCCTCCCCAACTTGTATGTGTGCTTGCTCGCTCTCAAAATAAGGAAACTTAAAAAAAAAAAAGGTACATCTGGTCATATAAAATGCTGGCAACCCTTGATAGATCCTCAGGATTTTTTTTATAAACACTTAGATTCCTCCTAGGTCCTCCTTCCCTCTGGCCTTGTGCTCAGGAAGTTCTTCTAGAGTTACTTCACAAATTCTGCTTTTTGAGGACCAGCGCCTACTGAACGTGGCATCTGTGACCAGGAGGCTGGGAAAATCTACCTGTAAAACCGTGCAAAACCTCACCGTGAAATGGAAAGGAGATGAAGATCTAAAGTCAGCAGCTTTTGTAAGCAGGTAACGAAAGAAACTAACATGGAAGGCTTTAATCAGCCACCCTTTGGGGTGAAGTCTATCTTCTTTTGGCAATCAACAAGCTGACTCGCCATAAACAATTTGTCTTTCCTGACAAATGGCTGGTGTGAACATTCGAGTTGTAAACCCAAACCTTCCAATTGTCATAGTAAGGCTCAGGTTCACCAGAGATGTTAGTTTGACAAAAGCACAGAAAACCATCTGGGTTCATCAACGTATTCCTAAACTCTAAAAAGGAAAAAACGGGCTTGTTTCTCTAACCTCCACTGGCCATTTAAATGGCCACCCACCTTGTATCTTTGGCTCATGACTCTAAAACATACAGACTTTATAGTTTTCTTTTTCGTACAATATGGAAGAAAAAAGGACGTTTAACTATTAAAGCCTTCTGTTATAGGAAAAATGTTCTGCATGCCATTTCCAGAAAAGAGTCTTTCTCGTGTAAGTAGTCTTTGGTTTTCAAGGCATGTTGTTCTTTTAAAAGGTAAACACTTAAATCTTATTGCTGTTGGTTTTTAACAAACAGGCTCTAAAAACTCACCTTTACACTTTTCTCGAGTAGGCAATTTTTTACTTCATGAAGTATTTATCTCCAAACCTAGCCTTAAATTCTAAACTGCATAAATAACTGCACAACCTCTTGTAGCCTGACTAATACGGGCCACTTGGGGCTTCTCTTGTTTAATACTATAAAAGAAGAAAAAAATCATTTTCCCTCTATCGTTCTGAGTTCTTGACTGAGATCCTTCCATCCCTGTAATAAAAGACGATCAAGTGAAAAAACAGAGTTCAAGACCTAGGAAAACTAACTCCCCAGAGGGGGCTAAGTGGCCATTTAAATACCATCTTCAGCTTAAGACAAAGCCAAATGTTGGAGGGAGGGCAGAGGAAGCCTGTCACAGGAAGTTACCTGACAAGCGAGGTAAATAAGGGTTTATTACCTAGGTTTAAGTCCCGTCCTTTCTCCACTGACAACCATTATCTTTTGATTTAGTCGTAAGACTCTGTGGTACAGACAGGGAGATTCCTCTAAGTGGAGACTGCCTGTATAAAGGTCACCTTTACTCATATGTGGAATTTGAGAAACACAACAGATGAACACAGAGGAAGGGAAGGAAAAATAAGATAAAAACAGAGAGGGAGGCAAACGGTAAGAGACTCTTAAATACAGAAAACAAGCTGAGGGCTGATGGGCGCGTGTAAATGGGTGACGGGCACTGAGGAGGGCACTCTTGGAGATGAGCCCTGGGTGTCGTATGGAAGAGAGGAAGCACTGGGTTCTACTCTTGAAGCCTAGACTGCACTGAGGGTAACTAGGGAAGGAATGAGCAAGGGGCCGTGTGAGTGGGAAGTGTGCATGTAAATGTTGCTGACAAAAGCGGAGCCTCTACTCTGGTGTCAGAGCTGCTCCTGCCTTTGTTGTTTCTTAGAATAAATCTTTATGCCAAAAATGGCCTATTTCACCGTGCCTTATTCTCCCCTGCAGTACCATCATGATTGAATTTAGAATAAATCACTCTCAACTAACTTACCAAAATATTTAAAAGGCACCTAATTTAGAATTACTGTTGGTAAGACATAGTGCATTTCATCCCAGGGAAGTACTGTTTAAATAGAAACATCTCAAACCCAGAAGACATTTTAGATGTCCATTTTCCACTTGATTTACAGTTGTGAAATCTTTTCTTTTTATGGACTGTTTAAGAAGCAAAAAATTTCAAGCCTCATAGAAAATAAAAACTTAAAAAGAGAACTGAAGTAAGTAGGTTTTTCCTTTAAGACTAATTATTTTCAGGGGCGCCTGGCTGGCTCAGTCAGAAGAAAAAATGTGACTTCTGATCTCAGGGTCATGAGTTCGAGCCCCACATCGCGTGTAGAGATAAACCCATTGAAAAATAAGTAGATATTTTTTTAAAGTTTAATTTTAATAGGCCAAATTTCCAGAAAAATAATTATCTTCACAAATAACACAAAAGTTTAACCAATAATGTTTATAATATTAGAATATAGAAAGCAAATTGCCTAAAAGGATGCTATTAAAAATTTCAAAATTTGGGGTGCCTGGGTGGCTCATTTGGTTAAGTGTCTAACTTCAGCTCAGGTCATGATCTCATGGTTTGTGAGTTCAAGCCCCACGTTGGGCTCTGTGCTGACAGCTCAGAGCCTGGAGCCTGCTTCGGATTCTGTGTCTGCCTCTCTCTCTCTGCCCCTCCCTCACTCAAGCTCGCTCTCTCTCAAAAATAAACAAACATAAAAAAAAAATTTAAAAAAAAATTTCAAAATCTCTAACTTCTACCCAAGTTCAGAGAGAAAAACAGATTTTTACCCTAATGGGAAATATGCCAATGGTAAAGGTGGATTTTTTTTTTAAACTAAAGTACAAGGTAGTTTCATGCTGGGTTGGTTCTTAGGTTGGGATCTTTCCCCTAGTTCTGTAATAGTCAAGTAAACTAGTTGCATAAACTCATATATATATATATATCTTAAAAATATTGTGTATACATATGTATACATATATATGTATGTATATATGTATACACAATATTTTTAAGACCCTTTTTTCAACTGAATCCCAAGGTAAAATTCAAGAAGCAGTAGGAAATTGCACTGAGAGATTATAAAAAAGTAATTAAAAAAATTTTTTAAAGGTTTATTTATGAGAGAGTGAGCACATGGGAGAGAGTGGGGGAGGAGCAGAGGATCCAACTCAAGAACTGTGAGATCTTGACCTGACACAAGGTTGGACACTTAACCAATTGATGGAGCCACCTAGACGCCCTCAAAAAAAAATTTTTTTTTTAACGTTTATTTATTTTTGTAAGAGAGTGAGAGCTGGGAAGCGGCAGAGACAGAGAGGGAGACACAGAATCTGAAGCAGGTTCCAGGCTCTGCACCGTCAGCACAGAGCCCAATGTGGAGCTTGAAGCCATGAACTGCGAGATCATGACCTGAGCCAAAGTCTGACACTTAACCAACTGAGCCACCCAGGCTCCTCAAAAAGTTATTTTTTAAATTAATTACTTGGTCTTGCTTTCTAGATGCTGTTCAAGCATTCCATCCAATATGGTGGGCTACTAGCCACTTAAAAAGTGGCCACTGTGAACTGAGATGTGCTCTTAGTGTAAAATGTACACCAGATAGGGGCACCTGGGTGGCTCAGTCGGTTAACCATCCAACTTTGGATTTAGGCTCAAGTCATGACCTCACAATTTGTGAGTTCAAGCCCCATGACAGGCTCAGGCTCCATGTTTCGCCATGACAGTGTGGAGACTGCCTGGGATCCTCTCTCTCTAACCAATAAACTTAAAAAAAAAAAATGGACAAAGACTCAGTTTGAAATAATGGGAAATATTTCATTAATTTATGCAGACTTTATACTGAAATACTATGTTGTAGATACTATATAATTTCACTTTTTAATGTAGCTAACTAGGAAATTTTACGTATGGAGCTTGTGTTGTATTTTTACTGGACAGCACAGCCTTAGAAACTCATTAGAGAGGATAAGTTTTCATTTTTTTATTAATAATCTCTACAGTCAATGCAGGGCTCAAACTACCAACCCTGAGATCAGGAGTCACATGCTCCATCACCTGAGGCAGCCGGGCCCTCCAAGAGAATAATTTTCTAAAAGGAAAAAAAAAAAGTTGACCTTTCCTTGTGGTAATGCTACATGGGTGAACACGTGTGTTTGGACGTTTTGAACAAACTCCGGACACACAGGTACAAACCATCTGCAGCTGCTGCCTGGGTGTCATGGACGTCTGCCTGTACTTTGGAGGTCACGCTAATTCTTCGGGCTTTCCTCTCAATTGTGCAAGGGTCTGATGAGTCTGCATGGAAAGAAGCAAAGCCAGTAGGAAAGGGATTAAAGCCGTTCATGAGAAGAGTGGACAGGCTCCCAAGGATCTGTTGTGCGACACGCACGGTTGAGTATTTGCCCTATTACTTCGTGTTACCCTCGGTTCTCAGATCAGGTAAGTGCCAGGTTTCATACTGCTTTTACAACCTAGACAGAACAGTGGCCCTTTTAAGTTTTTCCATTCTCTACCATTACTTGGAGTAAATGTCTAATTTCACCACTCTGCCACTTTCCTAGTGTAAACTCAGTGATAGTAATTAAATGTTAATATGAAGACAAAATTTAGGAGAGGATACTTTAGGCAACTCCTGATTAATCAAGTTATTAGAAAATCATGGGTTGAAAGTACATGATCTGTAAAGCTAGCCAAGGAATCCATTACAATAATAACATTAAGCTACGGTACTTCATAATTAAAGAATAATAATAGCAGTAATTGAAAACTGAGAACCAACTGGGAGCAATATGGACTGCAGGCACCCCTTGCTAGAAGACTGTTTTTTTAATTTACACCTTATTAGTAAGTAGTCCTTTGTAGTATCTGCCCTTAGAAACCAAAGAATGTTCATGCATTTTCTGACTAGTTCTGAGCCCACAGGCAGTCCCCTACTACGATCCCCCTTTGGAAATCACTGCCCCTGAAACCTAAGCCTGGTGGCCCGGTACTTACTTAAACACTCCATTATCAGAGTAAACAAAAGCAGAGTAAATGGTCTCCTTAGGCTCCAAAGAATACTGTAAAGCTCTATTTCTTAAATTTCTAAAGTACTTTTATAGTGTCACATACTTACTTTCACAGACTCTTAAGATAGCCCTGTAAAATACATAAACTGGTAAGTATTTGGACTGATCACCTCTCTGGTGCACAGACTAGATCTCAATAACATCAGCTGGCCATAAAAACCAAGACCAGGGCTCAAGTCATGGGATAACATGGTCAATGCACTCACCACTGTGCTACCAGTCAAAATTTGGGGAGGACTTTCTAAGTCAGCTGAGAAGCTTACATGTACACTGAATTGCTTCACTACAAAGTTCAGTCCACAAAGGTTTTTTGGTCTCCTTCTTTTCTTTTCTTTTTTTTTTTTAGAGAGAGAGACAGACAGTGCACCTGCGGGACAGGGGCATAGGGAGACACACACCTGAAGCAGGCTCCAGGCTCAGAGCTGTCAGCACAGAGCCCAACACGGGGCTGGAACTCACAAACCACAAGATCATGACCTGAGCCGAAGTCGGATGCTTAACCGACTGAGACACCCAGGCGCCCCTCATTCTCTCCTTTTTATTATCATACTTACTATTAAGATAAACATCCATATTCCACTTGGATTTATAGTATATGTAATAATGCCATTTATTCTACCCAATAAACCAATTCTGTCATTTATTTATCTTAATTTAAGTGGTACTGCAAGAAAATCTACATTAAAGTACATAAACATTTTTTAGAAGAGGCCAATTTAGTGTTTAAAAACGTGCAAATGCTTAGAAGACAACACACTTGATTTCATAGGGAAAACCAAATAGCTTTTATAAATGTGATAAAAGGATTCTTTAAGAACTGAATCACTGAATCAAGTTCTATTCCTAAGTTTGAGTAGAAAAGAGGTGAAAGGTGGTGTCTGTATGGCTCATTCGGTTAAGCATCTGACTCTTGATTTCAGCTCGGGTCATGATCTCATGGTTCGTGAAATCGAGTCCTGTATCAGGCTCTGTGCTGTCAGAGCCTGCTGCTTCTGTCTCCTCTCTCTCAAAATAAATATACCTTTCACCTTGTCTTTAAAATGTTTAAAAACTACAAGGGGTACACAACAGGACCATTTTATACTCTCACCAACAGTACAGTATGTATATATATATATATATATATATATATATATATATATATATATGTATATATATGTGTATATATATGTGTGGGTATATATATATAGATATATATATATAAAATGAAAGCTCAATTAGATTTCTCAAGTAGAAATGGATTTATAGTGAAAATGTTAGTTTTCTAGTCTACTCTGTACTAAAACTGTATGCAGACTAGGACAAGCCGCTTGGGGTAAGGGTCATGGCTTCCATCTGTAGCATCAATATACTCACTGAGCATCTGGTCCATATTTTAGAAGTTGACTGCAGTTAGAATTTAATTACAGCTAACTCTGAGGGACTACTCAAAGTGCCACGGAATACAGCCTTCTTAGTGTAAAGGTACTTACAGAGAGTCAGATGAAGCTTGATATTATAGCATCCTAACAATAGTCCTACTGAGTAGTCCCCCAAAACAGGAGCTTCCCACCTAAATATACAGTGTTGGTCTCCCAGACAGAGGCACAGTGACACTAGCATACCACTCCTAGGACACTCTTTGGACCCCTGGCAGCTGATCTACCACACTACCTCAAGACATTTTCCTCTTAGTTCTTTTTGAGTTTTTAAGGTGAAACTTAGGGTTTGTATATTTCACTAAGAGTGCCATCTGAGTAGTTTTGACAAATGCATATACACCTGAATAATCTGAATCCCTATCAAGACATTACCATTAGCCTATAAAATCCTCCCATGCCTTCTCCCAGTTAATCCCCGACCTTGACTCCCAGAGACAACAGCTGTTCTGTTTAATATTAACTAACTGAGCGTATGAATTGCATGTAAACAGAATCATACCGTATGCTTGCCTTTGTACTTTCATTAAGCGTTATGTTGCTGAGGTTCATGCATGTTGTGTGTAACAGGAATTGATTTGTATTGCTGAATAGTATTCCGTGATGTGAATATATCACAGTTGGTTTATCCATTCACCTGCTGGCGGCCACTTGGGCTATTCCCAGTTTTTGGTTATTTTGAACAAATTTGCTATGAATCTTCTTCTACAAGCCATTTTATGGACACAGGATTTAAATTCTGTTGGATAAATTTTTAGAACTAAAGTTGGTGGGCTACAGGGCAGGTGAATCAATGTTTGGTTTTACAAGAAATGGTCACACCATCTTAAACTTTTACCAGAAATGTGTTAGGAATTGATTGCTCTACATCCTCGTTACTGATTTATACCATCATTCTTTAGGAATCTCAGGATTTTAATTTGCACTTTCTTAATGTCTATTCAAGTTGAGCATTTTCATGTGTTTATTAGCTACTTATATATATTTCTTGGTGAAGTGTTGATTCAAATAGTTTACTCTTTGTAAAACTGGATTGCCTTTTAGGTTGTTTTGTTTTAATATTTATTTTTGAGAGAGTGTGTGTGGGCGTGCGCCTGAGGGTGCAGGGGAGGGGCAGAGAGAGGATCCAAAGCAGGCTCTAGGCTGACAACAGACAGCTGGAGGCGGGGTTTGAACTCCCAAACTGTGAGATCATGACCTGAGCCAAAATCAGACGCTTAAGCGACTGAGCTACCCAGATACCCTGGATTGTCTTATTATTGTGTTATAGAAGTGCTTTACATATTCTAGATACCATTTTTTTTTTAACCAGATATGTTTTCAACTATTTCCTTCCAGTCATGGCTTGCCTTTTCACTTTCTTCATTCTGATCTTGATGAGCAGAAATGCTGAATTTTAATGAAGGCCAATGTACCAACTGTTCTTGCAGTGTCCTCAAAATTCTTAGCTAAACCCAAGTTGCAAGTGTATTTTAGGTTTTGTTCTGGAACCTCTGTAATTTAGCGCTGACACTTAAATACCTATGACCTGTCTCAGATCTTGGTGTATAGTAGTAAGTAAGGATCAAAACTGGTTATTTTTCCATATGGTTAACTAAGTTCTTGCACTGGTTGCTGGAAAGACTACCCTTTCTCCATTCACTGCTTTGGTGCTTTTGTCAAAATCTGGTAGTGTAAGTGAGGGGCTGTATCTGGGCTCTCTGTTTTCTCTATCTACTTTTTATCCCTCTGCCAGTAACACACTATGATGACTGGAGCTTTCTGTGAAGTCCTGAAGTTAGTTAGGGTTAAGACCTCCAACGACATTCTTTTTAGAGATTGTTTTGAATATTCTATGTCCTAGAGAATACAGTATGAATTTCAGAATCAGTTTATTACTTTTGCCTAGTACAGTTAAAATTGGTATATGTACAAAATAACAGGGAAGAAGGTCTCCCAATTTTAATTGCAAACATGGTGTATTACTCTAATTTCTTTTGGCAATGTTTTGTGGTTTTCAACATCTATCACTGGGTGTTCAATTTATTTCTGTTTTCTGGTCAGCTCTGTAAACTTTTTAATTTCAATTTTCAATTGTTTGCTAGTACATAAAAATATGGTTCTTATATATTGACCTTCCACCCCAAGACCTTGTTAAATGTACTTATTAGTTCTAATAGTTTTTTAGTATGCTTACATTTTCTTTGGAAATAATCATGTTGGCTAAAATAGCTGCTGACTTTTACTAGACATAGGAAAAGCATCTGACTGTCCTTTATTGACAGCACATTCTTGAGCTAAAACAAACCTGGTCATGATCTATTATCCTTTCTATATTGTGAATAGATTTTTTTTTTTTTTTTGCTTTAAATTGTGGAGGGATATCGATGTGTAATTCTGGGTTTTTTAGGGGTGTGGTGAGTAGATAATGCCTTTACCAGGTTTTGGAATCAAGGCTCCACTGACTCTGTAAGACCAAAAAAAAAAAAAAAAGAAAAGCTTTCTTTCCTCTAATTTCTCAAAAAATTTGGTAGGATCTCTTCCTTAAATGTTGGATAGAATTCAAGTACCAGTGAAACCATCTGGGTATAGAGTTTTCTTTGTGAGAAAATTTTTGAGATAATGGATTCAAATTCTTTAATAGACAGCTAAATCTATCCTGTGTCATCTTGTTTTCAGTTGTGGTAGATGTGTCGATTTCATATAAACTGCTGAATTTACTGGTATCAAGACATTGATCACATTCCCATATTATTTTAATGGATAACCCATTACTACTTTTACTATTTTGATAATTTGAAAGATAACCAAATATAGAAAGAACACAATCTCCTTGACTTTATTCTTTCCTAAAAGTGGAATTTTAGGTAACTGGTCATTAATCTTCATGCCTTACGTGTGTATTTACAAATATCCTTCTAAGCACTGCTTAAACTACATACAAGTAAAGAATTTAGCCTTCCCTGGGGTGCCTGGGTGGCTCAGTGGGTTAAGCGTCTGACCTTGGCTCAAGTGATGATCTCGCAGTTCGTGAGTTTGAGGCCTGCATCGAGTTCTGTGCTGACAGCTCAGAGCCTGGAGCCTGCTCCGATTCTGTGTCTCCCTCAGTTAAGTGTCTGACTTCAGCTCAGGTCATGATCTCAAGGTTCAGGAGTTTGAGCTCCTTATGAGGCTTTGTGCTGTCAGCTCAGAGCCTGTTTCGGATTTTGTGTCTCCCTCTCTCTCTGCCCCTCCCTGACTCATGCTCTCTCTCTCAAAAAAAAAAAAAAAAAAAATTTTTTTTTTTTTAATTTTTTATTATTGAGAGACAGAGCATGAGCGAGGGAGGGGGAGACACAGAATCTGAAGGAGGCTCCAGGCTCTGAGCTGTCAGCACAGAGCCCAACGCGGGGCTTGAACTCAGAAACCGCGAGATCATGACCTGAGCCGAAGTCAGATGCTTAACCGACTGAGCCACCCAGGCGCCCCTCAAAAGCTTTTAATTATAAAAAAAAGTATTCTTTGCTAGTCTATGTATTTTCATGTTCACTGTGAGTTGCTTAAAACAAAATGGATTAAGATATGTAATGCATACTTCACGTCAGTCATGAGAAGTGCATAAAAGATGATGAGCCTTTAAATAAGAATGGGGTGTGTAAATTCAATGACTCGAGATTTAAATTTAATTCAAATTAACTTTTTAAGATACTGAGATGCCAGTTAAACACTGGTACACGAGAATAAGGAGAACAGATCCAAAAGTGATTGCTCCAAATCTTGGTTACAGCAAATTTCTGTTGTTTTTGATGAAAAACCACCTAGTCCCAGGGTGCCTGGGTGGCTCTGTTGAGGATAGGATTTTGCCTCAGGTCATGATCTCAATAGTTCGTGGGTCAAGCCCCAGGTCAGGCTCTGTGCGGACAGTGTAGAGCCTGGTTCAGATGCTCTAGCTCCCGCTCTCAACAATAAATATTAAAAAAAAAAAAATTCGGGGTGCTTGGCTGGCTCAGTGGCTTAGGCATCTGATTTCAGCTGAGGTCATGATCTCGTGGTCTGTGGGCTCAAGGCTATCGGTGCTGAGTCAATGTTCACCTGCTGGGCACAGAAGGTGGCTTCCGTGACCTGCTAATTTAACAAACTTTCTATTCTAATGTAACACCTTTTAAGTGCTCATTATTTTATAAGAATGATCTTTTAGGATTATTGTTATGACAGAGGTAAGTAAATTTACAATGTTAGCTCTATAATGTATTGTTTCACTTAAAAAATCAAATTATATATCCCATTTTATTTACCTTTGACAATAATTCCAGGAATGACTTTAGTGCCTTTTAGGAATTAAAATATGGGGGACATTTGGCACAGTTATATCAATATGGTAACTTTTTTTACGCTGAAAAGTTACTATCACTAATGGAAATTTCTTCAGCTAAAAATTCTGGTATTTATTTCTAGGTTTGTGGCATTTCCCTACTCACCTTTTTTAGATGGCTTGGGTGGTACAACTGGGCCAGGTTCTATGTTGTCATAAAAATTATTCATGGCTTTTGGATCAAAGTTTCCTATAAAAAAAATAAAATCACCATGCATTTAGGGCTCTTTATTGCTCCTATTTGGCTTTTTTGTTAAAGAATATATAGAAATAAAATATGTAAGAAGGGAAACTTTCCAGGGTTCAAAACTCCTATCCTCTCCCCACTGAAAATGTTTTCTTGATCACTGTGAGAAAAGACCCGGGCAAAGTACCACATCAGTGTCGATCTACAAACCAACTATCAGCTGAAGGAATATTTTTCTAACTGCAAAGGTAGTCTCTTTCAGGAGGATTATGTATGTGGCACACTGAGGGAGGTAAATGAGGAGACAGGATGGCTGAACTCTTTTGTGTTAGTTTTGATTTTAATGAACAAACCTTGAGAAAGAAGATATCTTTCAAGTTACCCATGATAAAGTCAACTGTGGAAGAAGTGAAACACATAAATTTACAAAGAGGAATCAAATTACAGTAGCAGCAGCTCACAGATTCTTATCTTTAAGAAAAGGAGAATACTGAATGGTGACTACAGATTTATCAAAGATAGTAAGGTGCCAATTTCAGAGTAATAGAACAATCCCTGAGAAATTTTGTCTTGCCAGAAATTTTTCAACGGTCAAGATGTTCACTCCCTGGCTTAGTGTGTACTTCAGTCCCAACTCCTGCCATGAGTCCTCCCAGGGAGGCTGTGATCCAAGGTCAGCTTTGAGTCCTCCCCCCACTTCTGTCAACCTATCACTGTAATCTGCTTGTTCTGCACAATTCCAATGAGGGTTCAAAACTACTCATGCTTAGGTACAGAGAAGGCTATATGGTACTGGTAATTCAAATATATTGGATGTCTTGATTTCCAGACCTTACAATCTCTTGCTTTCAATATAAAGTTTTTCCAGAGGGTGGAAGAGTAGAATTCAGTATAAAATGGATATATTTGGACCCCTTACGAAAAGAGATTTAGAAACGCAAAAGAGCTCTTTGTTGCCCAATGGAGACCAAAAACACAGCTCTGTCCTCATAAAACCTTAATAGTGGTTTCCCTGGCAAGTTCTATTACAAATGGTTTTATCCATTTGGAAGACAATGAAAGCCAAAATGCTGTAAGATGCTGCATATGTGTTTCCTCAATTGAGTTACAGCTGATATTCTAATTTCCAGGTCTCATTAAGCCCTACTAGAAATATCCCAACCAACTGAGTGTTCATTGTTCTACTTCAAAAAAAAAAAAACATTAATGCGCTCTTCCAATACAGTAACGACCCCGGCACTATGCACAGCTGCAGTTCTTTCAGTGTGTAAAGCAAGGAGTCTCTAGGATTATCTATGGAAAAAGTGAAGGGTACCTGACCACCAGACTATGCCCCTTTCACATTCAAATTTCCTCCAATTCAGATTGTTCCCTAACTTTTAAATATTGCCTACACATGGCAACACGGTCCTTTATTATAATACTCTTAAAATATAGAAGCTCTCTTAGCTGCCATAATTAAAAACAGTGGTGGTAAGGGGAGAGGCGGACTGAAACAGACCTTTTAAGAAAAAAAAGACTTTTTAAAGGTGTGCCCACTGAAGTTTTCTATGATCTTTCTTGTGTAAACTATACACCTCTAAGGATCTACAGGAGGAGTGGGCAAACTTGTTCTTACGTAAAGGTCCAGATAATAAACATCTCAGGCTTGGTGGATCTGTAACAGTCTGCAGCCAGCCCTCAAAAGGAGCCCCAGATGATTCTACCAAAAGAGGCAGCAGGCTAGTGTGCTGAACCCTGAATCTCCCATTTTGGATTTTACAATCCAAGAATCCTCTTGGATTTTTATGACTTATCCCCTTCACCCTTGTCAGTTTTCACCTGTAACTAGTTCACAGACCATCTCCTTTTTTTTTTTTTTTTTTTTAGTTATTTGCCTTTGGTTTTTTATAGGAAGAACAGCTCCTGAAGAAAGAATACAGAAATACAGATAATGGCATCTAAAGCTGAGGGAACGGGCAAGACTAAGTTGTGGAGCAGACCATTCAACTGCTAGAAGCAACAGTACATGAATATGTCGGTATGTGGCCTCCTAGTCAGGACTGTGCAGCGCTGTGGCCTCGGTCCAAGTATCTTTTGAGGGGCAGCGGGGGAATGAACACCTCTGCGTAAATGAAAGTCAGGTAAGAGAGCTTCTACCTTACTACAATTCTGTGAGTGAGCCAAACAAGAAAAGAACCTCAAAATCCAAAAAGTGTTAAAATGTAGCTGGATGTTTTCATGTAGTAGATACATAAAAAGGACATGGAATTTAACACGGAGGAATCTGATATGTGATTCCCTACTTAAATACGCTCTTGATGATTAACATATCTAGTAAGTTTTGTAATTAAGACCCATCAATATAAAATATTCACAGTAAAGGACCAAAACAGGATAAGTGCAGAGTAACAACATAGAGCAGTCTAAGCAGTAAGAACTTAATGATGAAATTGCCAAAGTAAAACTATTTTTGATCCCCCAAATCTATGATCATTGGGTAAAGGGATCTCTTTACTAGGACTTTAATGGATAAAAACTGTATCTTAAATCTGTAAAACCAAAATGATTGCTATTTAGGCAGCTTAAAACACCACACTATTACTTATGGTTTACCAAATAATCAAGTCTATACCTCTAGATTGAAGGAGATCAACTTCTTTCAGTGTACAGTCAACATTTATCTGGAGTTGTCTGTTCATGCTTCTCAATCTTGTCATTTCCTCAGGCTAGTAAGAAAGGACCCAAAATAGCAATTGTGGGAAAGTCATTATCAAGCCCAACATTTAAGACCTGCTATTCATGTTAATCGTTCTGATTGGTTATTACCAAGAATATGGCCTTAGTCCGTAAGAGGCCATGTTTAAGAAGAAGTCCTAAATGCTGAAAGGGAACAGTCAGGTAAAATGGGGACATGAGTATGGCCACATAAACATAAAATCTGCATTTTGATCATAGAGCAATTAAGAATATTTTACTTCTGTTTTTCATGGTAAGGGAAACTATGAGGATCAATTTGTAAAACAAGCAAGATCCATGATTTTAATCTTGTCCAGGCTTACAGAAATTATAACAGTACTAATTTCAATTAACTGATACTGTGTTCACCAGAGGTTTCTTATTCTTTCCTCACAACCATCTTTCAAGCAAGTACTAAGGTTATAAAAGACAGTAATTGGTTCAACCAGATTTAGAGAGAATTTTATTCTAGATCAAAGGAAGCACTCTGTTATACGAAGACGTCACAAACAAATGGACTCCATTTTTCCTCCAACCTTGTTTGCTTCTTAACTGACTTCCAGCCCAACCTACTCCCCTTAGGCCTTTTAGGGGCATACGTGAGACAAATGTAAAGAATATTCTATTCTTCAGTTAAAGTTTTTTGGAAGATTTTACTTCCTTTGACCATCTAAATTTCTTTACATACCTATACAGTAAAAACATAATTGAGGTTATAAATTCCAGAAGTATAGGTAATAAAGCTTTGAGCACAGCCCAGGTATGAACTCAGTTATTAATGTGCTTTTAGCTATATATGGTAAAAGTATCTGTTAAAAACTGTTTTTTTCTATAAACGATGTTAATGGAAGAGTCAAGAAAAATGAGCAAAAAGGTTCTCTTAATGTACAGTAATACAAGCTCTCACACGGTTTGAGGTGTTCTCAGAGTAAATGGGACAGCCCCTTAAATTTGCGGGTATGAAACCTTTAAGTGATGTAACACCACTTAGAATAAGAGCTACAATCCCTTAGAATTCTATGGGAACACTAAAGTCACTTAGAAATATTTGTTAGGGATTGCCTTTTTCCTACCTGCAAAATATGAGACATTACCACATAAAATGCTTATACCTTGTCTACCAGGCAATATTAAGAGTTTAAAATATACCTGACCATTTTTGCTAAAGGTAAAGATGTTGTCCTCCTAAGAATATGTAAAAGAACTCATTCTTCGTAGAATCTTACCGGGAAAGTCGGGGAAGTCAAGTACCTAAAGGAGTTGAACCTTATTATGAATTTGCGGGAGGAAGAGGGGTGTTTCGGCCACGATGGTCCTCAATAGTGAAGCTATAGAATGAAGTATGGAAATACTAGAACACGCTTTACAACCCAGAGGCTACGAGCACATTTCCTTGTAATAATACCAGCAGCTCTAGTCAACACGATCATTTCCAAAGACAGTAGAACCACCGGAGTTCATTAAAGAAATAATTTACCTGTAAGATTCTCACGTCCTTTTTCATGGCTTCTGATTAAACCAAGGGGCTGGGGGAGCTGTTTCCGAAAAGTCAGTACCATTTGTCAAAAAGTACACTGTATTTCCAAGGAGGGGTTTCAAGATTGGCTGTGTGTAATTTAGAGTTGTTTGTACAAGATCTGACATTTCACAGTGAAAAATTCTAAGTTTCTTTCAGAAGGTGGCAGAAATACCTTAAGTCAAGTGAGCACTTGAAGAAGTTGTATCACAGAGCCCAAGGCTGACGACCACTGTTGTTGTTTGAGGGCTTGACCCTCATTCTGCATCTGGGGCTGTAAGATGTGGGTTCATCCAAACACCCACTTAGAAGAAGATGAACAGGAGGAAACACTTGCATGAGGGGTTAACAGGCAGCTCTCAGCTTAATGAAACTTTATCCTTTACAGTTTAAGTTAAATTTCTCCCTCTACTATGAAACTGGTTCATCTTTGAACCCAACACAAAAAGCTGACATTTCTATCTCAAACCTCTGAAACTACTTAATATCTCTACTATTTAGCTGGCCAGCACTTCTGATTTCATGCCAATTGTCTTCTCTCTTGCATAAAAACAAAATGCTTTGCAAAGACCAGATTGAGGCCGTCTTGCACTTCTGCCCTCCTTAGATCATTTCACTCTCTCTCTAAATTCTACAACTGCAACCTCCAGCTGGTAATCAATGTGCATTTCAGGCTCCTAAGGCACACACTTTTTTTTTTTTTTTAATGCACTGCTTGATAAAAAGTTTGTTAGCAAACTTGAAGGTAGAAATAAGAGTTTAGTAGCAAAAACCGAAACAACAACAAAAAAAACCTATAATCCTCCATGTGGGTGGGACGAAGATAAAGATAGACATTTACTGAGCACCTAACTCCATGCCCAACACTTGACATTTTACGGAAATTAGACCCAGTGATTGCCGGAACTATTCTGCCTCCAGAGCCTAGGTGGAGGCTATGTGAACTATGTCATGGTGCCTCAAATGAGCCTCTATCAACAAAAGGGAATTCTGACTAAATGCTTTATTTCCTATGTAATTATATCCTTATGTTGCACATGTTCCTAAAGTTTTGCAAAACGGTTCTAATTTGTGTGTGTGTGTGATATCAAGCGGGTTTTTCCAGTGTTGTCCAACCAACATTTACAAGAATATTCACTATTTGCTGGGTACTACATAAATTCATTACTGTGTATTATTTAATCCTAACAAAAATCCCAAGTGATAGGTACTCACAGACATTATAGGTAAGAAACTTCACACCTAAATAGAGAGCCACTGTTTGAACCTCTATGCAGAACTGTTCCTCACCCATGCATTATTAATAATCCTTCATTTTACTCTAGGGCTGGCAGCAGAAACAGAAGGGAATCACACACTTAAATTTCTCATCTCTCAAATACTGTCACCCAATTGACATACCAATTTCTGAAGATGGGTGATGGCTATACAGGGGTTCCTTATGCTAGTCTACTGTGTTTCTTTTTTCCTGAATAAGTCATCAATAAGACTGCTTATCTAAAATCTGGGTTTTTGGGGGGCAGCTGGGTGACTCGGTTGAACATCTGACTCTTGATTTTGGCTCAGGTCATGATCTCAAGTTTGTGGGATCAAGCCCAGCATCGGGCTCTGTGTTGAGCACAGAGACTGCTTGGGATTCTCTCTTGCACACACACACACATTCTCTCTCTCTCAAACTTAAATCTGGGGGGTTTTTTTTGGAGCACTAACCTACGTTACTTTCCAACACAACAACAAAAATCAACATGGCTTTATTTAGGAATTATCACAGAGCAAGAGGTCACTATACAAAATGTATATGGTGAGGGAAAATTGACTTTTATGCTAAGAAAATCTGTTTATACTCTTTAAGTACCTAAAAGACTCCAAACTGCTCAACCACAGGGGTAGATTCTCATGTGGCTTATATTCTTCAATACCTCCCCTAATCAGAGAGTTCAATGAAGATTTTAAGTGGAGAAAAAAATGAGAAATGTATCACCCTTTAGTTAAAGACAGCTTTGTAATTTTCTAAGTGTTTTTAAGTAAAATCCTCCCTTCTTTCTTGTAATCTTTCTTGAAATTTTTTCTAATATTGACTAAATGCCTTTCAATTATTAAATATGCCTGTTTAGCAATAATTTCCTTCTGAAAAATTCCTCGTTTCCGCAGTACCAGCAGAATAAACTTCAAACACCTCAACCTCAAGGTCTATGCCCCACACGACTGATGCACATTAACCTTTTAACACTCGAGAAATCTCAGCTTAAGTGTGAGACCTGTTTCTGCTGCCTCCTGAGTTTGTCTGAACTTCAGAAACCTCTGTTACCTCAGGGCTCTTGTCCCTTCTAAAATGCCCTCGCTGTGCACACAGCAATACTGTACCATTTAGAGCAGTGGGTCTTCAGCCTTTTCCCCTTCCCTCTATTAACCTGATGAAAATCACATGGAAGCCTAGACCCACTTCCACATAAAAACACCTTATGAAACTGCATAGAATTTCAGGAGTTCACATATTTGCTTTGAAACCCCAACTCTCTATTAAAAACCTCTCTATGAAGGCAGACCTGCCTGCTGTCTGCAAGAGGCCCAACAGGCATGCTACTTCTCTAAACTGGTAGATGCTGGGAAACCTCCCTCAGTTGCCAGAGGTTGGGAAAATAAGGAATGGCTCTATGGAAAAAGTGAAGGTGAAGCCCTGAAGACTACACAGGACTTGGCCCACGTAGAGCTTCATCAGGGCGTTTCAACAGGAGGAGGATACAAGAAGGCAGAAGCGCACCGAGTACGTACACAGACGAGGCGCTGGCGGGCTCCCCGGAAGCACCAACAGCACTAGCCGCATGGCGCTGTCACTATCTGCTGATGGACATAGTTCTTTCGCTAGCAGGTGTGTGCTAAGCACCTAGCACAGGACCGCATTCATAAACTAAAAACAGCGTGCTGCACGGATGAACGTTCAAAGGTGAAGTGATAGGTCAGATGACAGCAAACTTGCATTGTCACAAGATTTTAGGAGGCTGGTTTCAAAACTTTCCGAATTGGTTAACAGTTTTTAGAACTCATCAACAGCACTAAACATGTTAAAAATAAAGTTTCCAAATCTTTTCATTAGAGCACTTACTGTTAGGACTGCGGTCAATATTGCTATCTTAGTTTCTGCAATTATTTATACTTAACAACACTTCTCTGCTTTGAAACACTCTATAGTCAACACTTTCCCAAATTCATATCGATATCGTTCTAAGTCATCTGAATTAAAGTACTTAAGAAAGTAACTCTTAAATCTTCAGAATTTATATGTATATTATATACTTAAAAAATGGACACATGAGAACAAATTACAAAATACTTACTAGGGTACACTTTCCTACTTTGAAAGAAACTTAAATGAGATGCCATACCTTGATTATAAATGTCAGTTATATGAAAATACTGATGTACCTATGGAATTCATACATGTGGAAAAAACCACAAGCACCAAATTAGTTTGATGAAGGCTACTGAAGGCCACACTTCCTTATCCGTCGTTTAAAAAGCACAAAGGCCCTGCAGGAAGAGAACCTACAAGAGAAACAAATGACCCAGACAGCCACCATCCCCACCTTCCTGTCCGCACATCCCAATAAGAGGACTTACCGTGGGGATGGCGGTGGTGCAGCTGACCCTTCGGAGTCGTCTCTGCATCAGGTCATGCTCCATACTGTTAACTTCGGCCTTCAACCGCTCTAGCTCCTCTTTCTCAAGTTTCAACTGCTTTGCTAACCTCTCCATCCTTGCTCGCTGATGTAACAGCAAGGCTATAGTGTTACAGATAGAGTCATTGCAGAGAGTAACAGTGAACGAGTGACTGGGAAATTTCTCTATGCACTGCTATTGCATAAAATACTCCAAAGGAACCCTGTCCTCAGCTTGAGTGGGCATTTACTCTTAAGTCTTGCTAATGCTATCATACCTTTCCCAGATCTGGTTTCATTTAGCTCTGGTACCAAAATGACATCATCTACACATCCGGCTTGCTCTGCTGTCCCTTGGTTCCTGAAGATTGTGTTTTTAACTATGCCTGTGTGGGTTTTAAACAAGTTCACTACTAGGCATATTTAATTATAATCATAATTACTATCCCTCTTCTATAGTGAAAGAATAAATTCTCAACTGTCTGGAAATCGGAACAGACTTAAAAAATTCTGTCCTTTTCTTTAGTTCTTCAGTACACTATTATCTAACCATGTTCTTCATCACCAATCCCACTTATAAGTATATATCATTTGTAAATATTACAAGCTCCAGGCCATCCTCTTGAAAAAAGATTCAATTTCTTTAACGCTGATCAACTTTAGTGCACCCTTTATGAATCTCTTATTCCTACTCTGTAATTTGTTTTTTGACAATATCGATTTCACTTGTCTGTATTTTTGTCCCAATGAGTGTTCTTCCTAAAAAATAGCCTTATAAAGTCACCATTATCAGGCCTATTTTAAAACAATATTTTCATATTTTAAAACAAAGTCTAGAGAGAGCTCTGAAGCACTAACCCTATTCTTGACAGCCATGCTATTGCCCAACATTTTATAAATACTAAACATTTAATTAAAACTAAAAAGCTAATATAGGGGCGCCTGGATGGCTCAGCTGGTTAAAGGTCTGACTCTGGCTCAGGTCATGATTTCTTGGTTCATGAGTTTGAGGCCCATGTCGGGCTCGGTGCTGACCCCTCAGAGCCTGGAGCCTGCTTTGGATTCTGTGTCTCCCTCTCTCTCTACTCCTCCCCCACTCGTGCTCTGTCTCTCTCAAAAAATAAATGAAAACATCAAAAAAAATTTTAAAAACTAAATAGCCAATATAAATTTATTTTAAATAGAAGGCTGGCACCTCACTACAGAAATTAAATTTCATAACAGGGCTAAATAAAATTACCTTGTGTATAGGCATAGTCATCTGATCCAGAACTAGAACTCCTCTGGTATTTATGGCTTCCCTTTTCTCCCCCAGAGCCAGGTATCACTGAAATGGGCTGGATAGGTTCTGGGGCTGCAGAACGTTCTTCTTGGTCCACTAAATTTAAAAGATTTTCAGTCGTTGCTCGACCTACGGTAATTTTAAAAACTGTAGTTGGGTTTGGTATCATTCGAGGAGATGGTGATGGAACACATGAAGGTCCAGTTGGCTGTGTATATGTAATATACACAGGATTAACACTAAATGGAGGTTTTGGTTGACTGGATATTCCTCTAGAAGGAGAACTCGAAGGTGGTGTGGTGGCTGTGTACAGTGAGTGCTGATTCCGTGGAGACGGCTGATTACTGATAGGTGAAGGACTCCTATTCATTGCTGTCCCAGGTCTTTGAGAGGGTTCAACTGTAATTTCTATCTTCTTCATGGATCCTTTGGGTAAGCTGGATGGTGTATATGGGAGATAGGCTACCGAATGGCTTCCCTGTTTCTGATAGCTAGGATGTCCTTGTTGATATGGATGGGGTGGAGTGGTGGAAGGACTAGGTGGCATAAAGACGTGGGAACTTGGATGGCCCAACTGGGGAGGTTGCACTTGATGCTGTGGAGAGCTGAAGGGTGAAGGACACTGAGAAGGAGGTGGTGAATGGTAAGCAGGTTGAGGAATCTGCTGTTGTTTGGGAGAATACTGAGAAGGTTGATAGTTCTGTTGATGTGGATAAACAGGTAAAGGACGTTGGCTATAATGAGGCACTGGGCCCTGTGGGGAGGACTGCCATGGCGTACTCTGAGGAGTTTGTCTTCCAGATGAACTCTGAGATGTCTGTCTAATATAAATAGAACCAGGAGGCCCATAGAGATTGCTTGGAATCTGTGGAAGAATTTGTAAAGCTCTTGGTACAGTCTGTCCAGAAGGGAGGTTTTGTGATACTGTAACAGTAATCGGATTTGTACTATACCGAGGTATGTGCATGTATGAAGGAGGTGGCGGTGGTGGTGGTGAAGGCCCTTGCATAGCAGATGGATTCATTCCTGTTTGCATGGAAGATGGCTGTTGAGGTGGCTGTGAAGGAGGAGTAGCTGCACTTCTGTTCTGTTCATTCATAAAAAATGGATTGTAGTTCGGAGTAGCAGCCACAACAGCTGGAGCCGAGTGTGGTTCCTGAACCAAACATATCAGCTGTTTACTTGCTGCATGCTGTGGATCAATATGTCCGTCACTTGAGCTATGTACCAGTGTTCGACCACCATTAAGTTGGGCTCCATCTCCTGGGTGGTAGCTACCAGGAGAATGGATACCCAGATTAATATGCAAAAGGCGATTTCGATTCATCCTGTTGTCATCTGGACTGTGGTATTCCATATATAAGTATTTGCTACTCTCCTGGGAAAGGGCTCGGCAACAGGCTTCAAGATTGTTGTTGTTCTAGGGGAAAAACAGTAACAGTAACATTGGCACAAGTAACAAATCTTAATAGTGGAAGTCAAGCTTTGCCGGTTTTGCAAATACAACGGTCCTAGAATAAGTAGAGAATGCTATTTTAAGCATAAAAAGCTTCACAGTCCTCTATTTGATCCCAAACACAAAGACAGTTAGCTCATATAACTACTACTACCCCTACTGCTACAGAAATGTAAAGAAACCACTAATGAACATTGTGACTCGACTCCCAGTTTTCTGAGTCCAAGTCCAGGACTCATTTTAAGTTTGTTGGATGTCAACAAATTGAACTGTTGGGCTATTCTTGGATTCATCACAACTGCTCTAATATACAAGTTAAAGTAATACTCATCATTAATATTTAAACTGAAAAACATGAAAACAACCATGCTTTAGTTTTCAAAAAACACTGAAACCAAAGGAGAAAAATTATAATAAAATTCTGGGAGTCAAAACAATAAAAATTCTAAAGCAGCTTTTCTTTTAACCAAATTTATCCCTGTATAAGTTCCACTCTCGTTATGAAACATTAAGCTAAACAAATCAGTGAAAACAAATATACTTCTTGAACCATGCTTCCACGACTTTGCCAAAGTTATGGTAAATTTTAACAGAAAACCAAGTCTCAACTGCCTTAATGAAATTCACTCACACTCCCACAGTCTCAAAACTTTTTACCACCTGAAAGGTTGGTTGCTTGGTAAACCTTCAAATTCATTGGAGGATTTGAATTTTTTGAGTTATGCACACACTCAAAGACGATAATAGCAAAGTGACATTTTAGAGACTCTGCTCAACAATAATCAAACTAATGCAGAGTTCTTTTTTTTATTTAAAATATCATAAGGTAGTTTTCCATTAAAATTCAAAACTCTCAACTATTAGCCTCAAGCACTGTATTATTCATTGCCCTAAAAATAATAAAGTTTCTCAATTACTGGGACTTTGTGGTTCACAGATATACACACAGATAAGCACATACATACATGTATACTACTACATAATTATTTTAGGAGAAAGCACATTTTACAGAAAAAACAAAGGAAAAACTTACTTCTGCTAAGAAGCAAATAAGGATAAACCTAAAACAGAGCATATAGTGCTGTAATTTTAGAGCTGGAATAACTTCTGGGTCCATCTATTGCAACTCATTTACAGCTGAGGAAAGAAATGCCCCCAGAGTTACGTGGCTTGACAGCAAGCACTTGGCTCATTAATCTGGAGCCAGTTCCAGATTCCTGGTCTCTTGACTCCCACTGCTGCTTCCACTGTAACACAGTCATTTCAAGGGAAAGGATGTTAGGCCAAAAGCAAATTACTATTCTAAAGCTTTAGAGGAAGTAAACAAAGATTCGCTTAAGCAAACCTTTACAAAATGAATTCTCAGAAATTTAAAGAATTAGCTTTATCAAAACTCCATATACAACTGGTATCTTTTTCCTTATGTAAAGCTCCTGATACTAAAATTCTGAGCCAGAGAAAAAAGTAATTGTTGAAATTGAAGAAGAAAATTATTACAACTCAAAGTTTGGCCTTTTTCTTATCCTGCTTGAAAATCACTCTGATCTGATTAAGGAAGAAAAGCTAGATATTTTGCAAATTTGGATCCAAAGGACTCAAACTGATTGCCAACTAGAAAATGTCACTGAAAGATTCCTGAAAGAAAAGAACATGAAAAGTGAAAATAATTGGATTAAAAGGAGGACAAAACCTAGATAGTTTTATATGAAACCTAAAGCAGTCATGGATACTTCCCTATTTGACATTTGTATTATTGCCATTGAAATTTCATGTTTTCTACACTGAAATAGGCAGCTTAAATAATTTAGTATCCTCACAAGATGACCCAAATTCAAAATGATACAAGGTTAGGGATGCCTGGGTGGCTCAGTCGGTTAAGTGGCCGACTTCGGCTCAGGTCATGATCTCACGGTCTGTGAGTTCCAGCTCCGCGTCGGGCTCTGTGCTGATGGCTCAGAGCCTGGAGCCTGCTTCGGATTCTGTATCTCCCTCTCTCTCTGCCCCTCCCCTGTTTGTGCACTGTCTCTCGAAAATAAATAAAAATGTTAAAAAAAAATGATACAAGGTTGATTGGTCGGCCTATTCAAATGCATGTCTACAGTGACAAGGTAAGTCAATCTTCTTATGAAGAAAAAATTTAAGCCAAAAATATAAAATATTTAAGTATTAGTTTTATGAAAGCATTTTTAAAAGACACCAGAACAGTCAAGTGTCATATTTATCCTGCTGAATGCCTTCAAAAGAAAAAAATGGATATAAAATTTATCGTTCAACATGAAGAATAAATCAAAATTATTTAGTTGGATAAACACAAAAAATATTTAAGAAAACATATATCAAGTTTTGAAAAGACGGAGGCAAAAAACCATACTCCTTAAGTGATCATAAATTGAGAAAAGATAGCTCAGAGAGAGGCTATTAACTTGTATATTACATATAAACTACTGCGTCTTTAAATGCAAAGAGAAAAACTTTTCACAGCCCGTAGGTGGTAAGTCTCTCTACCAACAGACTATATTAATCCCAAAGGAACAAACAAGAGAAAGACTTTAACTTGAATTTAAAGTTCATTTCTTCAGTTTAGAAAGTGTGATAAAGACACTAAGCCATGAAAAAATACAGGTGATAATGGGATAAACTAAATGTGAAAAAAGAAGTCAGAGCTGGGCGGAGGTGGTTAGGATAGGTAAGGAAGGTGACTGCTAAGGAATGGTTTTAACTAGAAGCCTGACTCATGCTTGATTTCGTTCCAGTGGAATGAGCACCTCTGCTCAGGAGAAAAGTACTGTACCCAAACGTAAACGAAAAAGGTAAATTCTATAACCCAAAACATGCCAAGATCCTATGGAGGATGATGCAAAATTCAGCAGGGGGAGTATCAGGCCTGTTTCTCTGTTGCCCCTTGAATGGAAAAACATATTTTATCCAATATGAAAGATTTATTTTAATACAAGACAACAAAACCAAAGGAGTATGATTAAACTAAAGACAGTGGCCTTACACTTAAAACTGCTTATTAGTAAGCATTTATCAACTAGAAAAACAGTAAGAAAGGGACAGGACTCTACAGACTTTTAAACATTGGCTCAAAGTTATAATGATAAATCTGAGATTGAAAATTCAAATATAAGAATGTGGGGACTGATGAAACAACTCCAAAATGTAAGAAGTGAAATTGTGAACAAAATCATTTTTTCTTTTGCTACATACCTTAACTCTTTTCTTAAAGGGTTCCTAATGGGGTAGGTTTTGCCTCCCATGAGGCCTTTATCAATGTGTGAAGACATGTTTAGTTGTCACAACTGCAGGAAGACTATTATCATCTAGTGATAGAGACCAGAAATCCCGCTCGACAGCCTACGAGGTACAAGGCAGGACCCCCCAACAGAGACGACCCAGCCCAAAGTGTCGACAGCACTGATGTTGAGACATACCGCTCTGAGCGGTTTCCCACTGCCCACCACAGACACAAGAAAAAACAGAACTAACTTCTAGTCACCACAACACAAAGCCGGCTCTAATAAGGAGAAATGTAGCTTAATATCACCATCATTGCTGGGCAATCTACCTGTAACATGCATTGAGACACGACACCCTCTGGAATCTCCGGGAAACGTTGTCGGAGGTCATGGAGAACCTGCATATCAAGCTGTGGACTGCTCTGCGCCATGCCAGAACAAATGGTGGTCAAGTATCTGTTAGGAAATTGATGCTAACCGGCCTTCCAATAGTAATGATCTTCCAACACCGCAGTCATTTTCTATTAAAAGAAATAAAAGTTAATCACTGTGTTATACACCTAACACTCATGTAACATTGGGTGTCCATAATACTTCAATAAAAAGGTAAAAGAAATGAAACTATGGTTGTATTTAATTACATATTTCACTGTATTCAAAAAGAAATGATCAATACGTTAAAATGGAAAGACCCAAAATGAGCCTATTTGATTCCAAAGTTATAAAATTGAGTTCAACTTATCCAGACTTTTCTGATATAATACAGCCAATCACTGGTTTAGAAACAAAAAGAGCCAAAATGCATCCCAAAATTTCAGTTTCATTTTAGTACGTAAAAAAAAAAAATGCAGCAGCTAGATTAAAACTATAGAGTATTCCTATTTGACAACCCAATTTTTCTAGCCTTGAGAAATGCTACTTAGATATAACCACTTATGTTTTTCCAAGGGCTATTACATCACTCCTCTAAAGCAGAATAATCATTTCGACGCCTGAAATAAGAGAACAAGAACTAGATGGTAACACCACAAAGCATACTTGTCCTGGCTGCCTTACATTCAGCTTCTATCTTGAGGGCAAAAGGTTTGAATTTGAAGTATGAGTAAAGGAAACCCACTATCTTTAGGAAATAACTTAGCAAACAAAAATGGAAATGTAGACTCCTTTGTTTTTATAGATGCTGCTGGTGGCCCAGCCTTAGCCAGACCTAACTAGATAGGCTTTCGCCTTCTTCTATTAAGAATTTTTTTTTCAACGTGTATTTATTTTTGAGAGACAGAGCGCGAGCGGGGAATGGACAGAGAGAGGGAGACACAGAATCTGAAGGAGGCTCCAGGCTCTGAGCTGTCAGCACAGAGCCCAACGCAGGGCTTGAACCCACAGACGACGAGATCATGACCTGAGCCGAAGTCGGACGCTTAACTGACTGAGCCCACCCAGGCACCCCTGCCGCCTTCTGATGCCACTGGCAAAAAGGTTAAGATGGAAGGATTTGAGGTTACAGTTTAAGTGGAGAAAATTAACACCTAATCTCACTGGCACTACTCATGTTAAGCACTCATAAATAAGGCAACTAGTGAAATAATAATGAAATCATAAATTAACTGGCAGCATCAAGGATCAATGACCTAATACGCTTTTTAATACAGCTGACCTTTGAATGACATGGGGATTAGGGGCATCAACTCCTGTGTAGTCGGAATTCCACATATAACTTTTGACTCCCCAATAACTACTAAAAGCCTACTGCTGACCTTACTGATGATATACACAGTTGATTAATACATATTTTGTATGTTAATGTATTATATACTGTATTCTTATACAAGTGAATTCAAGAAAAAAATGTTAAGAAAATCATAAGGAAGAAAAAATAGATTTACAGTACTGTACTGTATTAAAAATAATTTTTTTAATGTTTATTTATTTTTGAGAAACAGAGTGTGAGCAGGTGAGCGGCAGAGAGGGAGACACAGGCTCCAGGCTCTGAGCACAGAGCCTGACGCGGGACTCAAACTCAGGAACCGCAAGATCATGACCTGAGCTGAAGTTGGATGCTTAACCAACTGAGCCACGCAGGCGCCCCTGTACTATATTTATTTTTAAAAATCTGCATACACGGGCACCTGGCTGGCTCAGCTAGTAGATCATGCGACTCTTGGATTGCGAGGGTGTCAGTTCAAGCCCCACACTGGGTGTGGGAATTACTTAAAAATAAAATCTTTAAATAAAAAAATAATAAATAAAAATCTGCATATAAATGGACCCATACAGTTCTAACCTGTGTTGTTCAAGGGTAAACTGCACATATTTCCCTTTATAATGGGAAAAATGAATATCCCACACAATCTCATATTTCTACTGTGTTCACTCACTAGATAGTCAAGTATTTTTAAGTAGAACAAGTAAACAGCTGCATCTTCCTAAGAGGCATGGAAACCATGATTATAAGACACATATCTAAATCACACACATAAGGGAGGCCATTCCACATCAGATCTATGTCTTGCGAATAAGCCCCAAAACTTGAAATCAGAGCATTTCTTGGGACAATGTGGAGAACCACAATCATTATTTTAAAAATAAAAAAATGTTTGGATGGGTCCAAGAAGGCACCATAGGAAGACGCTGAACTCATCTCCTCCTGTGGACACACCACACTTATACCAACATACTGATCAATTCCTCCAGAAGATCTGAAGGCTGACTGAACACCTTCTGCACCATAAAGGCTAGAGAAACCTCCATCAGAATGGCAGGAGAGACAGATGCACAGTAACAAGGGCAACTCCACCCCGATGCTACCAACTGCAGGACTGAAAGCACTGCCGGACCCATGCATAAATTCACCTGCCTGGGGCACAGAAAATAAGCTGCAGTTTAAAAGGTAACTAGACTAGAAGTGAAGGAAAACCATTTATTAGCCGCAGAACATCCACCCAACGTGGGGGTGACTACCAGAACTCTCCCTGGGGTTGGAAATGCTGGTGAGCACCACTGTTTGTTCACCTCCCCTCTCCACCTTGAGAGGCCACAGAGGACCAAGGTCCGGGTGTTCGAGCTGGCTTGCCACTTCGGCTAGTCCTGGCCCCCAAGCACACACCAGCTCCAGCCATCCAAACAGGGCATTCCCAGCAGGGCGCACACTGGGGCACACCAGGCCTACATCCGCTACGGCTCCAGTCATCTCACCAAGGGGGCATAAGTGCAAAGCACCCTGAGACATCTCCATCCACACCAGCTTCCGCTCCCGTTGTCCCACCAGGGCAGCCCTGATGCAGAGTGCCCAGACCCACAGACCACGCCCACCACCACTCCAGCCAGCTAGCCAGCCAAACTCTGAGGAACACCCAGTCTGCACAGGGGCTGTGCCTGCACAAGGCCACTCCTTCTGGGAGTGACAGACTGGGAGAGGCAGCTGTTCCACCTAATTCATAGAAATAAACACATAAAATCAAATAAAAAAGAGGACAGAGGAATATATACAAACAAAAGTAAGAGAAAATTTCAAGAAAATAACTAAATCAAAATGAGATAAGCAATCTACCTGACAGAAATTTCAAAGTAACAATCATAAAGTTGCTCACCAGACTTGAAACGGTGGATGAACTCACTAAGAGCTTCAACAAAAATAAAGTATTTTTTTTTTAAAAAACCTGAGTGAAAGACTAAAATAATTGAAACAAAAAATACACGACAGGTAATCAACAGAAGATTAGAGGATGCAGAAGAATAGATCAGCAATCCAGAACGCAAGGTAAGAGAAAACATTCAACACCGAATAGCAAAAAGACAAGGAATTTTCAAAAATGAAGAGGGTTAACGGACCTCTGTGACAATATTGAGCATATTAACGTTTGCATTATAGGGATCTCAGAAGGAGCTAAGAGAGACAGAGGCATACAACATATGAAGAAATACAAGCTGAGAACTTCTCTAACCCGGGGAGTAAAGAGACACGCAGGTCCAGGAATCAGAGAGCCCCAAACAAGATAAACCCAAAAGGCCCATACCAAAATACCTAATAATTAAAATGTCAAAGACTAGGGGCGCCTCGGTGGCTCAGTCGGTTGAGTGTCCGACTTCGGCTCAGGTCATGATTTCGTGGTGAGTTCGAGCCCTGTGTTCGGCTTTGTGCTGACAGCTCAGAGCCTGGAGCCTGCTTCGGATTCTGTCTCTCCTTCTCTCTCTCTGGTCCTCCCCCGTTCACATTCTGTCTCTCTCTCAAAAATAAATAAAAAAAATTTTTTTAAATAAAATGTCAAAGGTTAAAGAGAAAGAGAAAAATCTTAAAAGCAGCAAAAGGAAACCAATTACGTACGTACCAATTACATATTACAACAAAAACAATAACAACAAAAACCATGAGAATATCAGCTGATTTTTTCAGCAAAAACTTTGCAGATCAAAAGAGAGGGAAAAGATATATTCGAAGTGCTGAAAGGAAAAAACTTACGACCAATACTCCACACTACAAGGTTACCACTCAAAATAAAAAGAGAGACAGTTTCCCAGACAAACAAGTTAAAGGAGTTTACCACCAATGAAGTAGCCTTATAAGAAATGTTAAAGGGTCTTAGCCACAACTAGAGGTAAGAAAATTATGAAAGGAAAAACTTTCAGGGATAAAGGCAAACATATAGTACATCAATCACTTACACTGCTAGTATGAAGGTTAAAAGCAAACAGTACTAAAATTATTTGTATCTAAAAAATTAAGAGATTCACAAAATAAAAAGAGGTCAAATGTACAGAAAAGATGGATGGGAAAGTAAAAATGCAGTGTGTTTGGAAAGTGTTAGAACTTAAGCAACTATCAACTTCATATAGACTGCTATATACTTAGGATGTTCTATATGAACCTTTTGGTAACCATAACACAAAAACCTATAAAAGATACACAAAAAAATAAAAAGAAAGGAATCCAAGCACAGTATTAAAGAAAGTTACCAATCATAAGGGAAGAGAGCAAGAGAATAAACAAACAAGAGAACTACAAACACAATCAGAAAAAATTAACAAATGACAGGACATACCTATCAATAATTACTTTAAATGTGAATGATTTAAATATTCTGATCAAAGCCACAGGGTGACTGAATGCATTAAAGGGGCACCTGGGTGGCTCAGTCGGTTGAGCGCCTGACTTCGGCTCAGGTCATGATCTCGCTGTTCGTGGGTTCGAGCCCCGTGTCAGGCTCTCTGCCCTCAATGCAGAGCCTGCTTCAGACCCTCTGTCTCCCTCACTCTACTCCTCCCCCAGCCTTTCTCTGTCTCTCAAAAAGAAATAAACATTAAAAATGAGACCCATCTATATGCTGCCTATAAGAGACTTAACTTCAGATAAGAGGACACATACAGACTGAAAGTGAAGAGATGGAAAAACATCCCGTGGAAATGAAAGGAAAAAAAAGCGTGGGTAGCAATACTTCTAATACTTTTATCAGACAAAATAGACTGAAACAAAGATTGCAACAGAAGGAAAGGAAGGGCATTATGTAATAATAGAGGGATCAATCCAACAAGAGATTGTTACAATTGTAAATATACACCCAACGTTAGGGCACCTAAATACATAAAACAATTATTAATGAACCAAAAGAGAGAAACTGAGAGTAATACAATATTTGTAGGATATTTTAACATCCCACTTACATGAATAGATAGATCACTGACACAGAAAATCAATGAAGATACACTGGCTTTGAATGACACATTAGACCAGATGGACCAACCAAACACAAACAGAACTTTCCATCCCCAAACAGAAGAATACATAATTCACTTCAAGTGCACATGGAACATTCTCCAAGACACATCACATGTTAGGCCACAAATCATTCTCAACAAAGTTAAGAAGACTGAAATTATACCCAACATATTTTCTTTTTTCTTTTTAAAAAATTTTTTAATGTTTGTTTATTTTTGAGAGAGACAGAGCACAAGCAGGTGAGGGGCAGAGAGAGAGGGAAACACAGAATCTGAAGCCGGCTCCAGGCTCTGAGCTGTCAGCACAAAGACCGACGCAGGGCTCGAACTCAGGAACCGTGAGATCACGACTTGAGCCGAATTCGGACGCTCAACCAACTGAGCCACCTAGGTGCCCCTCAAACATATTTTCTAGTGACAATGATATGCAACCAGAAATCAGTAACAACAGCAACAACAAAAATTAGAAAAACACAACCATGCAGAATCACGCAGAATCAATGCGTCAACAAGGACATGAAAGAGGAAATTTAAAAATATCTAGAGACTAATGAAAATGAAAACACAACAGTTCAAAATCCTTGTGACACAGCAAAAGCAATTCTTCTAAGAGGAAGTTCATAGTGAAACAGGCCTATCTCAAAAAATAAGAAAAATCTCCATACCTAAAGGGACAAAAAAAATAAGAACAAAAAAGCCCAGAGTTACTAGAAGGAAGAACACAGTTAAGAAACAGAGTGGAAGTAAAGGAAATAGAGGCTAAAACTCAAAAGAAAAGAATCAGTGAAACTATGAGCCGGTTCTTTGAAAAGAGAAAAAAAAAAAAAATGATAGACATTCAGCCAGACTCATCAGAAATAACAAAAAAGGACTCAAATATATAAAATCAGAAATGAAAGAGGTGAACAACGGACACCACAAAAATACAAAGGACTGTAAGAAACTACTACCAAAAATTATATGCCAAGAAACGGGACATCACAGAAGAGATGGATAAATTCCTAGAAATCAAAAGCTTCCAAGAATGGATCAGGAAGAATAGAGCATTTGAACAGAGTGATTACTAGTAACAAAATTAAATCGATAATCATAAAACTCCTTCAAAACAAAAGTCCACCACCATACGGCTTCACAGGTAAATTTTACCGACATTTAAAGGCTGAATACCTATATGCTAACTAACTTGGACTTAAATAAATAAAAAAAATAGATAATTGAAAAATAAACTTAATACCTAACCTCAAAGTATGCAAAAAAATAGAAGGAGAACTTCCACATTCATTCTATGAAACAAGCACCGGGGTGCCTGGGTGGCTCAGTCGGTTAAGCATCCTGACTTCGGCTCAGGTCATGATCTCATTGTTCCTGAGTTCGAGCCCTGTTTCAGATTCTGTGTCTCCCTGTCTGTGCCCCTCCCCTGCTCATGATCTGTCTGTCTGTCTGTCTCTCTCTCTCTCAAAAATAAAAATAAACATTAAAAAAAAAAAGAAAGAAACAAGCATTAATCTGATATCAAAACCAGATGAAGACACAATAATAAAACTAAAGGGACACCCGGGTGGCTCAGTTGGTTAAACATCCAACTTCTGCTCAGGTCATGATCTCGCACTTCATGAGTTAAGCCCCACACTGGGTACTGCGCTGACTAGTGAAGAGACTGCTTAGGATTCTCTCTCTCCTCTCTCTGCCCCTGTCCCGCGCACACACAGTCTCACTCTCTTTCTCAAAATAAATAAATAAACTTTAAAAAAAGAAAAGAAGGGGCGCCAGGTGGCTCGGTTGGTTAAGTGTCCTACTTTAGCTCAGGTCACGATCTCACGGTTAATGAGTTCGAGCCCCACGTTGGGCTCTGCCCTTACAAATCAGAGCCTGGAGCCTGCTTTGGATTCTGTGTCTCCCTTTCTCTCTCTGCCCCTTCCCGGCTTGTGTTGTTTCTTTCTCTCTCTCAGAAATAATAAATGAATAAACTTTATTTAAAAAAAAATTAAGGGGTGCCTGGGTGGCTCAGTTGCTTGAACGACCGACTTCAGCTCAGGTCATGATCTCACAGTTCGTCAGTTGGAGCCCTGCATCAGGCTCTGTGCGGAGAGCTCAGGGCCTAGAGCCTGCTTCAGATTCTGTGTCTCCCTCTCTCTCTGCCCCTCCCCTGCTCACACTATGTCTCTCTCTCTCTTATATAAAAAATTCTTTTAAATTATAATTTTAAAAAGAAAATTACATAACAATATCCCCCATGAATATAGATGCAAAAGTCCTCAACAAAATAGGAGCAAACCAAATTTTATACACTGAAAAAGTCATTTACCACAATTAAGTGGGGTCTATTCCAGGGATGTGAGGATGGTCTAATGTCCAAGAAGAAATGAACGTGGCACACATTAACTGAATGAAAGATAAAAAGTATATGATCATCCCAATAGATGCAGAAAAAAATATCTGACAAAATTTAACAGACATTCATGATAAAAATTCTCAACAAAGTAGGTTCAGAAGGAGACTAACTCAACATAATAAAGGTCATCTATGAAAAACCCACAGCTAACAGCATACTCAATGGTGAAAAAGTGAGCGCTTTTCCACTAAGATCAGGAACAAGACAAGGATGTCCACTCTCACCACTTTTATTCAACACAGTACTGGAAGTCCTGGTCACAGCAATTAGACAATACAAATAAGAAGCATCCAAAGCGGTAACGAAGAAAAAAAACTATCACTATTAAGAGATGACATGACACTATATAGAAAAAACCCAAAGATGCCACCAAAAAATTATTAGAATAAATGAATTCAGTCCAGTTACAGGATACAAAATATACAGAAATCTGTTGCATTTCTATACACTGATAACAAAGTAGAAGAGAAAGAAAATCCCATTTACAAGTGCCTCAAAAAAGAATAAAATACCTAGAAATAAACTTAACCAAGGAGATGAAAGACCTTTAACTCTGAAAACTATTAAGACATTAATGAAATAAAATGAAGATGATACCAATAAATGGAAAGATAACACCTTACCACTCACTGAGTTATATAATTAATACTGTTAAAATGTCCACGGTACCCAAAGCAATCTACAGGCTCACTGCAATCTCTATCAAAATACCCACAGCAGGGTGCCTGGCTGGCTCAGTTGGCTAAGTGTCTGACTTCGGCTCAGGTCACAATCTCATGGTTTGTGAGTTCATGCCCCACTTCAGGTGGGCTTGTGCCCCACACGGGGTGAGCACAAGCCCCGCTTCAGGTAAAACCAGGAGCCTTGCTTCGAATGAGCCCCACTTCTGTCTCTCTCTCTCTCTCTCTCTCTCTCTCTCCCCCTTCCTCCCTCCCTCCCTCCCTCTCCTGGGATTCTCTCATTCTCTTTCTCCCTCTCTCTCTCTGCCCCTCTCACTTGTGCCCTCTCTAAGAAAAACAAAAACAAAAATAAACACACAACATTTTTCACAGAACTAGAACAAACAATTGTAAAATTTGTATGGAACCACAAAAGGCCATGAAAAGCCAAAGCACTCTTGGGAAAGAAGAACAAAGCTGGAAGCATCACAATTGCAGATTTCAAGCTATACTACAAAGGTCTAGTAATCAAAACAGTATGATACTGGCACAAAAACAGACACAGAAATCAATGAAACGGACCAATTAATCTATAATAAAGGCAGCAAGCATATACAGTGGGAAAAAAGTCTCTTCAATAAACAGGGTTAAAAAAAAAAACAACCCAAAACTGGAGAACTACAAGTCTAAGAATGAAACTGTACCACTTTCTTACATCATACACAAAAATAAACTCAAAATAGATTAAAGATCTAAATGTGAGACCTGAAAGCATAAAACTCCTAAAAGAAAACATAAGCGATAATGCCTTACGGTTGGCCTTACCAACATTTTTCTTGATATGTCTCCTTAGACAAGGGAAACAAAAGAGAAAACAAACTGTGGGGACCACATCAAACTAAAAAGCTTGTACACAGCAAAACAAACCATTAACAAAACAAAAAGACAACCCACCAAAGGGGAAAAAATATCTGCAAATGATATATACGGTAAGGGGCTAATATCTAAAATATATAAAGAACTCATACAACACCAAAACAAACAAACAAACAAAACCACCAAACATTCTGATTAATACACCGGCAGAACACCTGAATAGGCATTTTTGCAAAGACAGACAAATGGCCAAAAAACACGCAGAAAGACACACAACATCACTAATCATCAGGAAAATGCAAATCGAAATCAGAATGAATTATCGCCTCACTCTAGTCAAATGTCTAATATCAAAAAGGCAAGTAACTATTGGCAAGGATGTGGAGAAAAAGAAGCCCTTGTCCACTAGTGATGAGAATGTAAATTGGTGCAGCCACTATGGAAAACAGTATGGAGGTTCCTCAAAACACTAAGAACAGAAATACCATACAATCCAGTGATTCCACTGCTAGGTATTTACCTGAAGAAAATGAAATCCCTAATTTGAAAAGATATATGCACCCCTATTCTTAGTGTAGCATTATCTACAATAGCCAAGGTATAAAAACAGCCCAAGTGTCCACTGCTAGCTGAATGGTAAAGGACGTGTGGTATGTATGCATAGTGGAATATTACTCAGCCATAAAAAATAATAAAATCTTGTCAAAACAACATGGACCCAGAAGGTATTATGCTAAGGGAAATAAACCATTCAGAGAAAGACCTATACCATATGATTTCACTTACATGCGGAATTTTAAAAAAATGAATGAGCAAGCAAGAAAACAGAAACAGATTCATAAACACAAGAGAACAAACTAGTAGTTGCCAGAGAGGGGAGAGGATGGGCGAAATACATGAAGGGGATTAAGAGGTACCAGCATCCAGTTATAAAATAAGTCAAGGGAGCTCAGTCAGTTAAGAGTCCAACTCTTCGGGGCGCCTGGGTGGCTCAGTTGGTTAAGCGGCTGACTTCAGCTCAGGTCATCATCTCACGGTCTGCGAGTTCGAGCCTCGAGTCGGGCTCTGTGCTGACGGCTCAGAGTCTGGAGTCTGCTTCCGATTCTGTGTCTCCCTCTCTCTCTGCCCTTCCCCTGCTCACACTCTGTCTCTATGTCTCTCAAAAATAAATAAAAACGTTAAAAAAAAAATTAAAAAAAAAAAAAAAAGAGTCCAAGTCTTCATTTTGGCTCATGTCAAGATCTAGCCCCACGCAGGACTCTGTGCTAAAAGCGTGGAGCCTGCTTGGGTTTCTCTCTCCCTGTCTCTCTGCCCTTCCCATGCTCGTGTGCATGTGCTCTCTCATTCTCTCTCAAAATAAACTCAAAAAAATAAATACAATTAAGTCACGGGGATAAAAAGTACAGCATAGGAGACAGAGTCAGTAATATTGCAATAACATTGTATCATGACAAATGGTAGCTACACTTACTGTAGACAGCACTTCTAATGCATGTAATTGTTCTATCACTGTTGTGTACCTGAAACTAACATGACTTGGTAAGTCTTCAATAAAAAAATTTTTTTTAATTTAACGTTTATTTATTTTTGAGAGACAGAGAGACAGAGAGACAGAGAGACAGAGCAGGGGAAGGGCAGAGAGAGAGGGAGACACAGAATCTGAAGCAGGTTCCAGGCTCCAAGCCGTCAGCACAGAGCCCGATGTGGGGCTCGAACTCATGAACAGCGAGATCATGACCTGAGCCGAGGTTGGAGGCTTAACCAACTGAGCCACCCAGGCGCCCCAAAAAAATATTTTTAAAAACTAAATGAAACTTCGAAAAACAAAAGAAGAAATAAAAATGTTTAAGGAAACTACTGAATTACTTTTGCTGGTTTATAACTAAGTAGATACTTGAAAAACCACCATCACATAATCTCAAACTTGATGTTAATTATAGGCAGGGTATTTCATTTTGCATGTGAACTGTTGGCTTTTACTGGGCATCTAGCTTGCTCTCTTCTTCCTTCCAATCCAAGATTGTTAAGTGTTATGTACACTCTTTTTGTCTACAAAGTGGCCACCAAGCCCAAATGTATGAGACTCTGCCTAACCAGAGTAAAAAGAGTTATTAGTTACTGTTTTAATAACTTCCAGCCATCACACGAAAGATGTCTAATAAACATAAAGAAATATTAAAAAGTTGGGGATTACAAGTGGCACACAGATGGCTGTCGACCCCGTACTCTTCTGCCCCTTGCAATTCATTCCTTAGTCTGCTTTAACCTGGCTCTTATCACTGTTCCCCTGAAATACCATCATCTCTCTGATGCTAAATCCAGAGGATATACTTTCTGGTCCCTATGCCCTCTTGACCTCTGCAGCATCTAACAATACTGATTACTACTTCTTTGTTTTAGCCTCTGCAACAATATACTAGCCTGGTTTCTTCCAACCTCTTTTGTCTCATTAAGGTTCCCAAGTTTTTGCCCTAAGATGCTTACTCTTTTCATTCTACATTCTTTTTTTTTTATTTATTTATTTTGAGAGAGAGAGAGAGACACAGAGAGACAGAGAGAGAGAGAATGAGCACAAGCAGGGGAGGGGCAGAGAGGAGGAGAAACAGAATGCCAAGCAGGTTCCGTGTCATCAGTGCAGAGCCCAATGCGGAGCTCAAACCCACGAACTGTGAGATCTTGACCTGAGTGGAAATAAAGAGTCAGATAGTTAACACTTAACCAACTAAGCCACCCTGGAGGCCCTACATCCTTTTAAACAATGATCACATGTACTAGTAAGCTTTCAATAACATTTAAAGACTGATGATTTCCAAACTGGTATCTTGAACATCATGCTCTCTCCAAGACTCCAGACACATATAGCCAACTGCCTGCTACAGAGCACCATCTGGATATGCCCAAAGATAATTGTCAATATGTTCAAAATGGAAATCCTCACCACAACCCTTCCTCAAATGCTCCCTGTTCTGTCCATGAATGTTAACACTATTCAGTCAGTTAATGATACTAGAAACCCAGGTGTGATCCCTGACTTCCCTCTCTTGTATGACCAACTAGAGTATGAAATGAAGTGGTCATGGTTTCTACTCCAGTTCTGCCATTTGTTGGTCTCTAAGAAATATACTCAATTTTTATGCCTTTGAAACTTCACCTATAAAATGGAAATAACGGGAGGGCTGTAGTCAGCTTTGTATGTCAAACAGTAAGAAGTCAGAAAGCATTAGTTACTATTATTTAAGGCATTTCTGAATACTGTGGTCATCAACATTACGGCTGCAACTTCCTGCTGCTCTCTCACCTCTGGTCTTGCCTTCCTCCCTCCACATCACAACCAGAGTATTTGTTTTCTAAGATGCCGACCTGATCGTGACCCCTCCACTCTCTGCGTCCCAAGAGAGCACAGCCAGGTGTGATCCTGTGCCACTTTGCCTTAGGGCATTAAACCGTGATCATCCACCTGCTTGAGATGTTTTTTCTATCTTCCTCCCTCTCCCAATGTTTCTCTGAGCCCCCATGATCTTGTCCATGTTGGTTATGATGGCACTTCCTCTAAGGAGGCTTCCACAGACAACTCCCTCCCGAGTCCTGCTACCAAGACTCTCCTTCCCCACACTGTGCTGGAGGGCCCTCCACTATGCTGCCACAGCAGGTTGGGCTTATCGTCATAGGCCCACCAAACACATTATACTGAAGCCACCTGCGTACCTCAAGGTCTCTCATATAAAACTGTAGCTCTACCTGGAACATGTTGTTATGCTACAGAGTGGGGAAGCACTCAAAAAATGACAGGAGCTTGTCATAAGGATCTGGGAGCCAGCTTGAAGAGACACCCATTGGCCAAATTTGTGACAAATGGAGTATCAAAATAATTAAGGACAGTAATGAATTACAGGCCTGTAGAAAAGAGGAACCCTTGAGTCGCTATCAGTATTAAATACACACATACATAAATGGAGAAGGGAGGGCTTTTGTTTACAGTAGAATCCAACTGGTAAACATTCACGGAGCGGTAAAAAATCATTTTGCAGACAACATGGTAGAGACTGCTTCAAGCAAAAATCATCAATGGATGCTACATCTTGGAGTAAATTTGGATGAAGAGTAGGATGCATGAATGGTCTTAAAGGATCTCCCCCAAAGAACTGCTTATTAGTTTCAAGGGTGAAAAATTATGCGGTAGATAAATAATATCATGCCTGGTTAATCAAAATTAACATCGGTGAGGTTAAGATGGACAATGTGCACCTCCAGATGCGACACGCTGTGAAAACATATCACTTTACACTATTCCAGTCGGGAATGCAGAACCTGAAACTACTTATGATGAAACAGACAAACTCAGAATGACAAATGTTCTATTATTAAAAAAAAAAAAAAAAGAGAGAGAGAGAGAGAAAAGAGGGGTGGGGACAGGGTGAGAATGTCATCTGAAAAGTGCCAATGTCATAAAAGAAAAAGGCAAGACAAATATCACAGATTAAAGGAGACAGAGTACATGACAACTAAATCTAATAACTGATCCTGGGATGCCTGGGTGGCTCAGTTGGTTGAGCGGCCGACTTCAGCTGAGGTCATGATCTCGCTGTGAGTTCGAGCCTCTCGTCAGGCTCTGTACTGACGGCTCGGGGCCTGGAGCCTGCTTCAGATTCTGTGTCTCCCTCTCTCTCTGCCCTTCTCCTGCTCACGCTCTGTCTCTATGTCTCAAAAATAAATAAACGTTAAAAAAATTATAAAATAATAATAATAATAATAATAACAACAACAACTGATCCTACACTGGATCCCATATGAGGTGGGGAAAATGTTAGAAAAGAAAGGCATCAGTTGACAAAGTTGAAATGGAGATGACAGATTGTGAAAAGTATTCCACCAATGTGTAACTTACTGAATTTACTAACTTTACTGAATTGATAACTATGCTATGGTTGTATGTGAGACTATACCTAGTTTTAGGAATTAGGCAATGAAATATTTAGGGGTAAAGGGTATGACAACTTACCCTCAAATGATTCAGGAAGAATACATATACCACATATGTGTACACGCATGCATATACACAAACACACATGCAGAGAGAGGGAACAAATAAAGCAAACAGGGAAAAATATTAACAACAGGTGAATATGGATAAAGAATATAAGGTGTTCTTTGTATAATTTTTATTCTTGCGACTTCTGTACTTTTGGAATTATTTCTAAATAAAAATCAAAACAAAACAAAACAATAGACAAAAGCCTATAGTTATACTCAGGGGCTATGCCTTGTTCACCCATGCACTTCCAGAGCCTGAGGGAATACTTGCTCAAATGTTTGTTAAATAATGAAGAGTTACTTTTACTGTGGTAAACCAATCTACCTAATAAGATAAAAATTCATATATAGCTGAATCTTGCCCCCTACCTCCTGCACACACCCCCAATCAAGTATTGGGGCATCAGAGACCACTTATATAGAACAATTTGTGAGTGCTTAGGAAAAAGGAAAAACAGATTTAAGCTACTCAATCAGTGGATATGTATTTTCAGTTTTCCACTTTTAAAATATCTCAAATTTGAAATGCAAAGATATTCCACCAGATTAACAACCTACGCTTAATTTAAAATATACATTTCAAAGTCCTGAGTGTTAATTCAAAGCTGTTTGAATAACCTACCATTTTGATCAAAACAAACAGTATCCACCTTTTTCCCAGATAATCTATAATTTGCACCGGCCACGGGAGTCCTAACTAGAGGACTAACTCTGCCAAATCACAGAAACTGTAACAGTACTGTCTAATAAAAATATAATGCAAGTTAAGTGTTCTTGTCACCACACGAAAAAAACAAACAGGTGAAATTTTAATATATTTTATTTAACCTGATATATCAAAAATAGTACTGTTTTTCCATATGATCAATATAAAAATCACTGACGAGCTATTTTACTTATTTCTCTCAAACTAAGTCTTTGAAAATCAGTGTGTATTTTATATTAACAGCATATCGCAATTCAGAATGGCCACATTTCAAGTGTTTAGCAGTTAACGTGTAGTTACCAGTGGCTGCCTTACTAGACAGCACACCTCCAAGGCTTTAGGATTTTCATTCAGTTAAAAGTCTAACATGGAGGTGCCTGTGTGGCTCCGTTGGTTAAGCATCCAACTCTTGATTTCACCTCAGGTCATGATCCCAGGGCTGTGGGATTGAGCCCCATGTGGGGCTCTGCACTGAGTGTGGAAGGTGCTTAAGATTCTCTGTTCCTCTGACCCTCCCCCCCTCATTTAAAATAAAAATAAATAAAATAAAAGGCTAACGCATACAATTCTTAGATTCCATAATTCACTATCTCCTCTAAGGGTGTAAAATCAATCAATTAGGGACAGGGCCTGGCAGAGACTAGTGTTCAATGAGTATTTGTGAGGTGAAATAGAAAGGAAAAATACAATTCCTTGAATTTAAAGGTAGGGATGACCTTAGTAATTAAATCTGCTTTGATTTACAGAAATAATGACAACTTTCCCACAGGAAATTATAATTCAATACTTGAAAGGCTAACCACATTCAGAACACCTGATGGCTATTTAACTGTTGTCAATAAAGAGCTTTTGAAGCACCCAAAAGCTTAACTCAAGCTGTCCTAGTGGCTCCAAAAACCAGTTTTATTCACTTCTAAACCCAATTTCAAGTCTTTAAAATATAAGGATATTACAGCTTCAGGTGTCGAGCTCTTGGGTTCTGTACACTTCTCAGCTCTCTGGAGCTGCTAGATCTCTGCGGGCTCTGTCTGCCTTTAGAACCTCAGGCGCTACGGAAGCCAAAGTTCCCATGAATTTCTTCATCACTACTGCTATCAGATACCACTGACTGAACAACTGTGCCCTGAAAGGTAGCTGTGATCTCTAATTTACACATAAGAAAACAAATTCAAAGATTGGGCATATGGCAGAATCATGACTCAAATCCAAGCCTGCCTTCTCCAAAGGCTGGGTCCTTTCCAGTGGACCCAGGTTAACAAGGACATTGCCAGTAGGGAGAGAATGAGTGCCCTTCTTTGACTGGGGGAAAATAAAACAAGAAACCCCCATCAGCTTATCATCCAATTAGGGGGTTATAGGTGTGGGAGGTAGGGCTGGGAGGGGAGGAAAGAATCTTTATATAAATAAGCTGTTTTAGGAGACACAACAAGGGGAGCGAAAAGGAAAAAGCTGTCCCTTTTCTAAAAGTTACAAATACTGTACCTGCCTTGGAAAAAACATATTAAAAAGCATCCTTAAAATCAAATCCAACAACTTACATACCCACAAAGATGGCTAGCACCTGAAGAGATGATTAATAGTACACCTACTTTTCACAAACATGAACCTAAACGGATAAAAACGTCTTCTCTTGAAGGGATTGTGTACAATATCTCAATAGTGGTGAGCACTCTGCCCTATGCAAACACTCATTCACGTAAGCACTAACTGACATGGGTCATCATTAAGTGTTTCACAATACATAGCACTCTCAAACTCAGTAATTTCCTGATAATTAAAAAATGTTAAAAGACTTCTTTAAAAAAAGCAATTTCCTTTCTGCTCACTGGGAGGCTAAAATAACAGATAGTTTACAAACAGAAAATATTCTAGCCAGTAAGATGAGCCTGTTTTTCTAAAAAACAAAGTACTACATTTTTGCATTTAATCTCAGAGAACACAAAATGAAAACACTGCCATACAGCATACTACAGATTTCAATATGATGCACATCAAAACACACCATCTATTCTTGTCCATATATTATCAACGTATGCACCAAGTATGCAAAATACATACGGACTTTGTTTCTTAACATTTTAACGGGCTGCTACTTTTTATACAATTCTCAAGTGGTGAGTGACGATCTGACACCAACCAGAGGACTCAGGCAGTATGCGAACTGTACTGGCTAAGCTAGGCTGTGACCTAACTCCTGGGACACCCATACCACCCCCACCTCCCCCCCACCCCACCCCCGTCCCAAAGCACAGATGGCCACAGCTGTGGATTGTGGAACTGTGTAGGCGGTAACCCTAGATCAAAAAAGAAATACTGGAGGCATAAACCCCACGATCGTCACAGGGTTCCAAAGCCAGATAAACCAAGAGGTGCTGCAGCGTGGAGCCTTTCTTATCTGTCAGCTCTGCTGGGACTCCCAATTTCTGAGGGCAGGATGGAGGTGGGGGTGGGGAGGCTCTGATGCTATGCTTAGCAGTGGAGTCACTCTGCGGTTTCCTTCAGTGGTGCGGCTACCCTGCCCCCTGCATTCAGGCACCACGAGGCGCAGTGGGTTCTGTTCCTCGAAAAGCAGCTACTGGGATTTCTCCCAGCACAATTATTCCTCCCGGAGGGAAAGCTCCCCCAGAGTTCTGCTCTGATGCTGCCGTTCACCACACTCTAGAAAATGACCTGACACCTAGTGCTTTGTGTCCACAGTCTTCTCTGAGATCAGCAAATATGCACAGTAGTGCGGTTATGGGCCTGAGTGTTTACTTCTGCCACATTTTAGCTCACTTCCTAAAATAATTATAGCAGAGGTTACAAACCAATGGTCTGTAGGCCAAATCCAGCCCACTGATCTGCTTGGCTTGACCTCAATAGTGTTAAGGAAAAAAAGTTCAGCCGCATTTTTTTAAAGAGATTTTTTACTTCCTTAAGTAATCTCTACATCCAACGTGGGGCTCAAACCCGCAACCCTGAAATCAAGGGTCTCACATTCCACTGACTGAGCCAGCCCAGGTGCCCCAACCACACTTTAACATAGAGAAATTTTACATAACAATCTGGCTATCCAGCTTTCCTCTGAAAAAATGAGAAGCTGAAGCAACATGAGGCAGCTGGCTAAAAGTGTGGCACGGAAGGGACACATACTTTCCAGCTTGCCTACTTTGTACACTCCCGAGGGCGTCCCAGAGTCAGAGGCCTGACTCTGCCTCAGTCACTGCATACTCGCTGGGTCTGCACCACCCGCAATGTGTTCCATAAAAGGTTTAAAGCCAGTACTGTATCAGTTGAGTCTAGCGCATCTCAACAGCAGGCTGCTGACAGAGTCGTGTGGGGTACAGGAACTCTTCACCATGCAAGTTTATGTGGTGCATCACAAGGTGGTTAGCATCCTGTCCCCTCCTGCGAAATTGCCAGAAACACCCCAGACTTCTCTAGAAAGGCTAGCATGTTAAGTTTGGTGACATGAGAATGTCCGAGGTTTGAAGAAAAGTTAGCTTTGTCTTGAGAGGACTTATAAGTAAAGGGATCGTTCGTTTTTCTGATTAGTCTGGCCCAGCTAATAACCAGATAAAAATACGTACACTAGTATAAATCTTTGGAACTTTCATCCATTACTTGCTGCTTCGGAGGTTTTGGTTTTAGATGATAGTTATTGAGTCAACACTTATGTGCCAGGCACTGTGCTAAGTGCTTTGTCTCATTTAATCCCCCTTATCCTAGGGACAGGCAAGAATATCACCCACATTTTAAAAATGAGGAAATATGAGGCTCAGAGAGGGTAAATAATTTGCCTGTAGTCACATAGTTAATAAGCAGCAAAGCTAGGATACGAACTTAAACATCACTCTCCTTCCACCTCAAATCAATTAGGACTTACAATTTCCTTTATTTCTGGCTACATGGGAGCCAGATGATGTTGAAACTCTTAAAGACAGTTTAAAGTTCAAACCAAAATCTGATTATAAAATAGAAGGGATTTCTGTATAGATAGTAAATTCATCAAGGTAAACACCAACAAGAAGTGGCCTGAACAGTGGAACATAACAAATGGTCTTTTACTGGAACAGATAAGGGTTCCAATTTCAAGATTTTTCATGCATCCATGTAAAGGTACAACCAATTAACAAGGGAGGGACAAGAATATGATAGTTGTTATTTCCCCTAGATGAGCCTTCCAAATAATTTATAGGACAATCATCTCACAGGATTCTGATTATAGGGGAAACCATTCTGAAATAGTCACATTTTCGCTGCATCTATCTCATATTCTATTATATTCTCAAAAATATATTATGGATCAATATAATATCCATATTAAAAGAATCGAAAGCACTTTCATGTTAAATATAGTCCCCCAGATGCAAAAAGAAGCATATTCAGTTTAAATTTAACCTAACACCTCCTCCCAAGTGAACATCCGCTTGCCAGCTGTCCCCTATACAGGACCTATCACACATGTCACTCCTGCCTTCCCCCACCAACCTCCCCCCAAAAAATAAAAATGAAGGTACTTGGGATCTCCTCCCGGTTCTGAGTTTGGTAACCAAAAAGTAGGATATCATTATTTGTTTTTTAAGTAAGCTATATGCCCAACATGGGGCCTGAACTCATGATCCCAAGATCAAGAGCGGCATTCTCCACCAACTGAGCCAGCCAAGTGCCCCGAAGAAGTAGGATATTAAAAAATAAAGTGAAATGACCTTACACAGTGGTTTACGAAAAAAGAAATGGGAAACCCTTGATTCTTATTAGAAATAGTTTGTTCATTTAGGAATACTGAGCTGGTGAAAGGAAAAAAAGAGTATCTAGGTTAGAAAAATCAGATTTCCTTTATAAAATGACTTTAAAAATATCTCAAGAACATTCTGGAAAAGACAAAACTATAGAGACAGTAAAAAGATCAGTGGTTGCCAGAGGCTTGTGGGGAGGAAGGGCTCACAGGTGAAGCACGGGCAATTTTAAGGGTGGTGAAATTACTCTGTATAATACTCTAATGGTAGATACATGACAGTATGCATTTGTCAAAACCCACAGAACCTGATAACACAGAGTGAACCTTAAAGTACGCAAATTTTAAAACAGGTCAGGGGATCCCAGGAAGGAACAGAGACCATATGATGTAATCTCAATGTATTACAAATGTAGGAAACAATTTCACTGCAGGGGGTAGAGGGGAAAGGTGCTGACCTAAATAACTTTGGAAATGAGTGGCACCTCTAAGAGTAAAGTAAAGGCAAAAGGAAATGTTTATAAGCACTGTACTCTAGTTGATAAAGTTGTCTCTTATGGGGGTAGAGGTTAGTAAAACTAAAATACAACTATACATATATACTAAGAGTGAACTTAAAAAAGTAAGTACATGGATGGTGAGGGTTGGGAGCCAGGTCTCACCGCTGGAAGTGAGAGGTCACCGACAAGCAAGAGGAGAAGACGAGTATGATCCATGTAGTAATGGATTAGGTTAGAGACATCAGTAGCAACTCACGTTTGGCTTAATACTGATTCGCATATATAAAAACAGATATGGAGAAACATTCATAGACATGCATAAGTACACATCTATACGTGGGATTTCAGCTAGCAGAGCCCAGAAGCACCAACACCGGAGAGGCAATGAGCACATCTAGTACTCAGATCTCAATTTCTAGTAGCATTCTCTAATAAAAGGAACCAGGGCTGTGTGGAGAAATGGCTGATTCTAGAACTGGAAAAAAGAATACACAGGATAAGCCTGGAGTACCTTATAAGGCTAGAAAGTTATGAAGTGCTCAAAAGGAACTTCCCCCCTCCATCACCATGGAGGCATGTTAAAGTAACACAGGGACCAAGGCTAGCAAAAGTTAAGCAACAAAATAAAGTAGTAATGGATTATGACCCAAAGTATAAAATAATTATCCATGAACCCATACTGATATAAATAAATGACTAAATGAATAACTAAATGGGGGAGAGGAGACAATCTTCCATTCAAAGAATTCGCAATGATTTATGTACAACTCAGGAGACGGAGCCTAACTTCCCATTCAAGCGGAGACCACACAGTGACTTCACTCCAAATAACACAGTGCAAGAAAGACTTAGGAAAAAAAAAAAAAAAGTAACATTACAGTGGAGAACCCTGACGTAAACCTCAGCCAGGTGACCAAAGACAACATGAACAGTGACAAATCATGTTGAAGAGTGTACTCCTGATGTGATAAGAATAGAAGAATGACACTTTACCTGTGCGGTCTTCCTCCCCCAAACCCACAACACCAGTCTGATAATGAGAAAAACACGAGACAAACCCTGACTGAAGGACATTCTACAAGATACCTGATCGGTTCTCCTCAAAACTGACAAGGTCATCAAAACAGTGAAAAGTCTGAGAAACTGTCCCAGCAAGGGGAGCCTAAGGAGACATGGTGACTACACGTAATGTGGTGTCCCAGGGCGGATCCTAAAACAGAAAAAACACATTAGGTAAAAACTAAAGAAATCTGAACAAACTGTGGAGTTAATAACAATGTTTTTTCAACACTGGTTAATTAACTGTAATAAATGTACCATTGCTAATGTAATCTATTAATTAGAAAAAACCAGGTGCTGAGTAGACAGGAACTCTCTGTATTACCCTCTCCATTTTTCTGTAAAATTAAAACTGTACAACACAATCTATTTAATTAAACAAAATTTACCTGAAGATGATTTATGAGCTCTGGCACGGGAGTCTTATTCACATCTCCAGCTCGAAAAGCACCTTCTTTTCAGTAGTCTGCAAAGGTGGCGAAATGAGGAGCTGGTTATCCTTGTGTTGACTTCCTAACTCGATGTGGAGAAATGACAAAACCCCACAGACTTCTGGTGCCTTAAGGTAACAGCACACGGGTGCTAGAGCACACTTTTGGGGCAGGTGGTTCATTCCCAAGTATCATCACAAGCTGAATCACTGTCCTTTCTTTTAGGTCACAAATATCTTCTGCATTAATTATATTCCACGTTATTCCAAGAAGAGAGCATCGTTTCAAAAAAACAACAACAAAAAAATAATCCACCACTTGTTTTCTTAAAGTTTTTTAGCACACCTGGTTGTGACTTACCATCCTGAGCCCTCCCCCCCATCTAATTACAGAAGAAAGGAAGAAGCCTAGGCCTCAAGAGCATGTATGAAACTTTAAATTGTATGCTCAAAATAGTAAATATCTTTTTAAAATATGTGTACGACAGGGGCACCTGGGTGGCTCAGTCGGTTGCATCCAACTCTTGATCTCAGCTCAGGTCATGATCTCACGGTTTGTGAGTTCGAGTCCCGTGTCAGGCTCTGAGCTGACAGGTTGGAGCCTGCTTAGAATTCTCTTTCCCTCTCTCCCCACCTCCCTCTGCTCTCTCTCCCTCACCATGAATAAACTTAAAAAAATTTTTTTAATGTGGACTATAATACAAACCACTTCTGTTCCACAAAGGGCAATTTACACAAAGAACAGTAATCTTACGGGCTTGTTTTGACAGATGAACAGTCTCTCTCGCCACCATTCAGAAACTACAGTAGTCCCCTCTTACACATGGCTTCGCTTCCTGCAGTTTCAGTTACCGCTGGTCAACTGCAGTCCAGAAGCAGATGATCCACCTTCCAACTTCCCATCAGAAGGTCAATGTCAACCTAATGCTATGTCACAATGCCTACGCCTTTCAGCTCACTGTAGTTCATCCTGTAGGCATTTTATCATCTCACATCATCACAAAAATAGGGGTGAATACAATAAAATATTTTGAGACGCCACATTGACATAACTTTTATTACCGTATATTGTCATAAATTTTCTCGTTTATTATAGCTAATCTCTTCTTGTGTCTACTTCATAAACTTTATCATAGACATGTATATACATAAAAACCCACAGTTTACATAGAGTTCGGTACTATCCACGGTTTCAAGCATCCATTGGGGGACTTGGAACATGTTCCCTGTGGATAAAGAAGGGACTACTGTATCTTCATCCCAGTAAACCTAAGAATCCAATGTTAACTTTACCATTCGGGAGTAAACACTGGCTTCTATCAGAGGCATCATGGATACAAATCTCTACTTAATCTCATTTTATAACCGCAGGAGAGCTACAACAATATAACCTGTTTATATTGTATATTTTCAGCACTTTACCATATTTTTCTTGTTTTTTAATTTCTCGATTCCTTTATCTTTTTTTTTTTAATTTAAAAAAAGTTTTTTAACGTTTATTTATTTTTGAGAGACATAGAGACAGAGTATGAACAGGGGAAGGGCAGACAGAGAGGGAGACACAGAATCCGAAGCAGGCTCCAGGCTCTTAGCTGTCAGCACAGAGCCTGACGTGGGGCTCGAACTCACAGACCATGAGATCATGACCTGAGCCGAAGTCGGCCGCTTAACCAACTGAGCCACCCAGGCGCCCCTCGATTCCTTTATCTTAAACACTATCTAAAACATGAACTTCAAGTAGGAGCAAAAGTCCCAAATCTGATAGGACAACACAAAATCCACCCCACATTCATGTGAACTTTCTCCCATAAACCTTAATCGGCAGAACTCTCTCCCTTTCCTAAATGCCCAACGAGCTGAGTGCCTGTCACCCCCATTACCACCTGAAAGAATGTTTGTTGACTTTTTATCCTTCTCTAGGTTTCAGCACTACAAATCTTGAGAACAAAAATCAAACATGCTCCTTCAGTTACAGTGCCTTGTGCACACTAAATACTTACGATAAATGACAAAATACAGGATTTTAAATTAATTGGAAATCTAATTTGCTCTGGTTGAGGTGTTCCAAATTTTTTTGTTTTCTGTTTTTTAAACAAAAGGGTCTTTATTTGTAAAAAGCCAAAGGGCTACTGGGGCGACAGGATAGGCCAGCTTCTCAGGGCTTGAGGGCATTTGGGCAGATGTGGTTGGGGTGGGGGATGCCCTGTATCTGTGTCACCCAGGGCTGCCTCGGAGACAGGTGGCACTGACTCAAAGACAGGGTAAGCTTCAGGGAGTGGGGGGCACACAGCCTCTAGCAATTCTGGAAGAAGATCCACCTTGGTCAGCTATGGGGGTGTATGGGTGCTGCCTGCAGTTATGGCCTCAGGATCTCTCTCTTGGCACAGCCATGGTGGCTGAGCATGCTCTGGGACTTCTTCCAGTGGTCGGGCAGGAGACACAAGGCAGCTGGGCTGGGAGGTGTCCCCAGGGCTGGGCTCAGTGCCCTTTTGCAGGGAGGTTTCTGAATGGAAACTGTGGGTACTGTTCTCATCAGAGACCAAGCAGGATGAGATGGCCATCTCAAGGGACTGGTGTCCCTACCCCGCCACTCCAGGGCTTGGAATCTCTCTGTCCCTACCACCTGCCCTCTGTTGCCCCTCCTCCTGGGGATCCACCAATGGCACCCAACTTGAAGACACGAAGGGAAATGTAGCCTACAGTTCACCCAGCACTCCTATCTCCAGACCTTCTCCATGGTTACCACCACCTTCCTGAGGTCAGGCTTGGCCCAGCTCTGGGTCTCAGCCTGCATGGGTCCGCCGGCCACACTGGCGGGGTTGGAGTCGAGACCAAGGCTGCAGCTGGGCCGCCTCCCATCCCATGGGCTCGGGCTCAGTGCCAGAGCCAGGTGCCGCTCTCTCGGCCTGCCGGCCCTCCCTCCAAAGTCTTGAGTCTTGAATGACATTATTTAAATAGAAAGACAAGACAACTGACTAGTATCACATGCCAGAGGCAGATCATCTCCACATTTTATAACTTAAAGAGATTACTTAGAACACTTTTTCAAAAGGCAGGTTGTGGCCTATTAGTGAAGTATATAATAAATTTATTGGGTGATGACAAATACTAAAGAAAAAAAAGTCAAAGAAAATAGCAGAGTGCTTGATACATGGTAATGGTAAATCCGGATTCAAAAGTCTTGTATGAGGTGTAGGTATGTATTAGATCATGATAAAAATGTGTTGTCTGTGTGTGTGTTGTTTTTTTGTTTTTTTACTGTGGGATGTTATGAGAAATACTGACTTAGAATATGGTGAGGTATTCTAGGCTATGTAAAAATTTAAAAAAACATTTACTACCTTTCCATTTTACTTTTATCTCAACAGATGACGACTTTAACTTTTTAAATGTTTATTAATTTTAAGAGTGCGTGCACACGCAAGCAGGATAGGAGCACAGAGGGAGAGAGAGAATAGATGGCAGCTTTCTGTTTAACCACGTGGAGTTGTTTGAGACACATCTGCATATAAAAGCTGAAACAACTCTTTATGTTGTGAATTTCTGTGTGACTTGGTCTTTCTCAAATGCAGCCTTGAAGTGTTCTGTGTGGCTCCCTCACATACAACTGGAGGGTTTCTGCCTTGTAAAAAGATTTTAAAAAGGTGAGCTTGGGTGGCTCAGTCAGTTAAGTATCCTGATTTCAGCTCAGGTTCATGGAATTGAGCCCCTTGTCAGCTCCGCCCAGCCTGCCTGGGATTCGTTCTCTTCCTCTCCCTCTCCACCTGCCCCCAGCCCCACTCCCGCACGCGTCTGCACTCTCTCTCTCAAAATCAATAAATAAACGTTAAAAACAAAAACATCGGGGCGCCTGGGTGGCTTAGTTGGTTAAGCGGCCGACTTCAGCTCACGTCATGATTTCACAGTCTGTGAGTTCGACCCCCGCGTCGGGCTCTGTGCTAATGGCTCAGAGCCTGGAGCCTGCTTCGGGTTCTGTGTCTGCCTCTCTCTCTCTCTCTCTCTCTGCCCTTCCCCTGCTCACACTCTGTCTCTCAAAAATAAATAAACGTTAAAAAAAAAAAAGAATGTGATTATAAAAACAAAAACAAAAACAAAAACCAAAAACATCAAAAAAAGTAATCAGTTTCCTTGGGTGCCTGGGTGGCTCAATTGGTTGAGCATCAGACTTAGCCTCAGGTCATGATCTCACCATTCCCGAGTTCAGGCCCTACGTAGGACTCTGTGCTGACAGGTCGAAGCCTGGAACCTGTTTTGGATTCTGTGTCTCCTTTGTGCTCTCTGCCCCTCCCCCACTCATATTCTGTCTCTCTCAAAAATAAACAAACATAAACAACTGTGGAAACTTCGTACTGGACGGGTATGAAAGAAGAACAAAAATATCATTTATAATCATTTATTTAACAATGTCAAACCTGATAATCCTCCCGAATCCATTGTTCATTCATTTAACAAAATCTGAGCACTCAGCTTGTAGGTACAAAAGACCCATGCCCTCAAAGAAACACAATGACAGTTACAATAGAGGAGTTAAATCACAGAAGTTGTCAAATAAAGAAACAAGGTAAGACAAGGAAAAAGAGTACAGTAGAAAGCCTCATGGAAGAGATGACATTTAAGCTAGGTTGCAAAGAATAAGATTTTCTGAAATAAAAATGAAAAATACACAGTTGGAAGCAACTCTAGATACCATCTAATCCAGTGGTTCCCAAACTGGGGGTGATTTTGCCCAAAAAGGCACATTTGGAAATGGAGACAATTTTAGTTGTCATACTGGGGAGGGATGCTACTGGCATTCAGTAGGCAGAAGCCATGGACACTGCTCACCATCCTATGGGCCACAGACAGCCCCTGACAACAAAGAATTATCTGGCCTCAAATGTCAATAGTGTCAAAGGTGAGAAACCCTGAATCCAACCTCAGTACAACGTCCTTGTTTTATACAAGGTAATTGAAAGCTGAGGGGATTTTAAAAACTTGCTAAAAAGCTAAAATCATACAGCAGGCCTCATAACATAGTGGTTCCCAAACTGGGGGTGATTTTGCCCAAAAAGGCACATTTGGAAATGGAGACAATTTTAGCTGTCATACTGGGGAGGGATGCTACTGGCATTCAGTAGGCAGAAGCCATGGACACTGCTCACCATCCTATGGGCCACAGACAGCCCCTGACAACAAAGAATTATCTGGCCTCAAATGTCAATAGTGTCAAAGGTGAGAAACCCTGAATCCAACCTCAGTACAACGTCCTTGTTTTATACAAGGTAATTGAAAGCTGAGGGGATTTTAAAAACTTGCTAAAAAGCTAAAATCATACAGCAGGCCTCATAACATCTTGTCCAGTGTTTATCTCACACAAACACCCACACATTATTATACTAGGAAACAGATGTTTTGTAAGAGTGGGAACATTTGTATAGGGTGGAAAAACTATCTAGGTAGAAATCAAAGCTGGTATTATTACACAGTCTTTCTTGAAACAGATCTACCAATGGCCCAAAGAACTACAAAACTATCTAAAAAATTACACCCGTATTTGCTCACAATACTAGATTAATCACCTACACAACTCTGTTACTGGGCATGGACCTATAAGAACAATTACAACCCAAACTAGGCAGATGGAAGATGAGCCTATGCACACACCACTCAGTCACTCCGGAGAGCAGGTCTCAGACACTCCACCAGCTCCGGCCACAGTCACTGAGGGTCTGGGACCTGGGTGGGACTTGCCCCTTTAATTCAAAATCATATGCTAAGTTACCCATCCCTTTGCTGATGAGGTTTCTAATAACAAATTAAATGTACAAAGACCTTCTTAGGGGCCTGATTTAGGGCCTAAATCTAAACACATCAAGTTACCCGGACATCTTTTGGTTTTTCATTCTTGCTCTTCAAGGCCCAAAGGGGTGAGAGTAGGGGATAGGGTAAACATGTGTTAAGAGCAGTATAGATTTGATTTCAAGAAAGCCCTTGGCTTTAATAACTACAGAAATAAAGATGTATATATACACTCCTTACCTCTAATTTTTCGATTGCTGAAACTTCAACTAAGATACCTTGTCCAGTTTGACGCACAACGATTCAGTGACGGTGAAACGCTTGAGAAAAGGCTGCAGACAGTATTCTAAAAAAATGAAGACCAAAGAGGTTTCAATTATAAAAGGTTTAAAGACAGCCTGAGCAAGTGACAGTGTATAAATAAAAGGTCATGAGACAGAAAGCAATGTTTATATACCTTTACTACCTGAAATTTCAGTGAATAAAGTTTATGTTCAATCAATACCAACAGAAAGTTCACGTGACTGCATAGGCCACCCAGCCCTTCTTCCCGCTGAGTCACTTGTAGTGCCTAAGGGAGAGCTAGCAACAGAAGGGAGGACAGCCACAGCTTTTCTGAGGTTCTGTCTTCACAGAAAGCTAGCGGGTGGGGGGGGAGGCCTGGGTAGGTCAGTCAGTTAAGGGTTTGACTATTGGTTTCACCTCAGGTCTTGACCTGCATCAGGCTCTGTGCTGACAGCGCGGAGCCTGCTTGGGATTCTCTCCCTCTCTCTCTGCCTCTCCCCTGCTAGTGCATATGCACTCTCTCTCTCTCAAAATAAATAAATAAACTTAAATTTGAAAATTTGAAAATTTTTTTTAAAAACTAGGAAGAGGAACTTTACCTGCATTCCTGGCAAACCATCGGGGGTCCCTGCAGCTCCCCATTTATACTAGTCATTAAAACTTAATGAGTTTCAGGCTCTTAAAATTTAAATGACCCCCCCCATATTGAATCTAATTTACTCTCCGGTAAAGTAATTATTTAAATTTCCAAGCCCCCAAAGGAGCACCACACACTGACTGCAAAGCCCAACAGCGAAGGCGGTATATGGCTTTTTGTGACTTGCTATAACTTCTCAGTAGAATTCGAACTGCTCACTAAAGACTGGGAGGCCCTCCTCATAACCCAACTCACAAAATCACACACCCAGCATTCAAAAATACAAAAAAAAAAAGTATTTGATCATAAGCCTCAGTGAAATAATAGTCTTAGATAAAGAGGAAAGGAGAATACATCTAAATCAATAATTACTTTAAATGTAAAGGGACTAAAGCTCCAATAAGAAGATACTGGGTGGGCGTCCACTAACAGTATGCTGGAACCACGGAGGCCAGAGGCCGAGCCAAGTGCTGAGGCATGAGCCCCCACAGTGCCAGTGTAACCCGGGCCTTGGACGACCTGACGCCAGACTACATGAACCTATTCAGCATTACCTTCAGCCTGCGCAGCCTTGAGGTGCTGCGTAAGCTCAAGAGGTGACCCTGAGTCAGGTCTACTGCTCCTTCATCAGGTTTGTCAAAGCTCAAAGCTCGGAGCTCTGAGGACAATGAACAGATGATGAGTGGCAGGGAGGGGGAGGGGGAGGGAGAGGGGGGAAGGAGAAGGAGGGGGAGAGGGAGGGGGAGAGGGAGGGGGAGAGGGATACACGGTAACTTGAATAAAAAAACAAGACCAGGAGCACCTGAGTGGCTCAGTTGAACATCCGACTTCAGCTCGGGCCATGATCTCACAGCTCATGAGTTTGAGCTCCACATCAGGCTCTCCACCGTCAGTACAGAGCTCACTTTGGATCCTCTGTCCCTTGCTCTCTCTGCCCCTCCCCCATGCATTCTCTCTCCCTCTCTCTTTCAAAAATAATACGTTTAAAAAATAAAACAAAGAACAAGACCATTCACATGCGGTCTTACAAGAGACTCACTTCAGAACTAAAGGCACATGCAGAATGAAAGTGAAAGAATGGAAAAGCATTTATCATACAAATGGAAGTGAAAAAAAGAGCCAGGGTAGCAATACTTACATCAGACAAAATAAACTTTAAAACAAAGACTGCAGCAAAAGATAAAGAAAGACACTACATAATGATAAAGGGAATAATACAAAATGATATAACAATTGTACTTATCTATGCACCCAACAGAGAAGCATCAAAATATGTAAACTAATTATTAACAGATACAAAAGCAGAAATACTAATACAACAACACTAGGGGACTTTAACACCCACTTACATCAATGGATAGATGATTCAGACAGAACATTAAAAGGAAAGAGTGGCTTTGAATGACACTTTAAACCAGACGGACCTAACAGATATATACAGAACATTCCATCCAAAAACAACAGAATACACATTCTTTTCAAGTGCACATGGAACATTCTCCAGAATAAATCACGTTAGGCCATAAAACGAGCCTTAGTAAACTCAAGAAAACTGAAAATACGTCAACCATCTTTTCTGACCAAAACAGTAAGAAACCAGAAATCAATTTTAAGAAAAAATCTGGGAAAAAACACCAGTACATAGAATCTAAACAACATGGTACTAAACAATGGTTCAACCAAGACATCAAACAGGAAATCCAAAATTATGTGGAGACATAAAAAATGAAAATACGCTTGGGAATAGAGGAAAAGCACTTCTAAAAGAGAAGTTAATAGCAAGAGAGGCCTTCCTCAAGAACAAATGTTAAATAAACAACCTAACCTTACACCTAAACAAGCTACAAAAAACAAGGCCCAAAACTAGTAGAAGGAAGGAAATAATAAAGATGAGAGGGGGAAAAAAATGACATGGAGAATAAAAATACAATAAAAAAGATCAGTGAAATCAGGAGATTGTTCTTCAAAAAGATAAAAGTGATAAATGTTTAGCCAGACTCATCAAGAAAAAAAGAAAGGACTCAATTAAATAAAATCAGAATGGGGCACCTGGGTGGCTCAGTGGATTGAGTGTCTGACTTCAGCTGAGGTCCTGACCTCCTGGTTCGTAAGTTCAAGCCCCACATGAGGCTCTGTGCTGACAGCTCAGAGCCTGGAGCCTGCTTTGGATTCTGTGTCTCCCTCTGCCCCTCCTCCGCTTGACCTCTCTCTCTCTCAAAAATAAACAAACATTAAACATTTTTTTTAATAAATAAAATCAGAAATGAAGCAACAACTGACACCACAAAACTAAGGATCGTTAAGACACTACTACCAAAAATTATCTACCAAGAAAATGGACAACCTAGAAGAGATGATTCAATTACTATAAGCATATTATTTTCCAAAACTGAATCGGGAAAAAATGGTATTTGAAAAGAATGATTACAAGTAATAAAAGTGAGTCCATAATCAAAAAACTCCCAAGGAACAAAAGTCCAGGATCAGACATCTTCACAAGTGAATTCTACCAAACATTTTAAGAGTTTATACCTATTCTGCACAAAATATTCCAAAGACAGAAGGAAAACTTCCATAATTATTCTATGAGACCAGCATTACCGTGATATCAAAACCAGACAAAGACACTACAATAAAACAAAATTACAGAGCAATATTCCTGGTAAACAAAGATTCAGGGTCACCTGGGTGGCTCAGTCAGTTAATCATGGCACTCGCTCAGGTCGTGATCTCACAATTTGTGAGTTCGAGGCCCACAATGGTGAGCTCGAGCCAAGGATGGTACAATATTCACAAATAATGTGATACATCACAGTATCGAAAGAAAGGATAAAAACCATTATGATCATCTCAAGAGATACAAAAAACGCATTTGACAGAGCACAACATCCATTCACAATAAAAACTCCAAACAAAGTAGGTTTAGAGAGAATGTACCTCAACATAATAATGACCATATACTGAATGGTGAAAAAGTGAGAGCTTTCTAAGATCAGAAACAAGACAAGGATGGGACACCTGGGTAGTTCAGTCGGTTAAGAGTCCAACTTCGGTTCAGGTCATGATCTCACAGTTCATAAGTTCAAGCCATGCGTCAGGCTCTGAGCTGTCAGCACAATCTGAGCCTGCTTCAGATTCTGTGTCCCCCTCTCTCTGCCCCTTACCCCCTCGCGCTCTCTGTCTCTCACTCAAAAATAAACATTAAAAAATAAATGAATAAACAAGACAAGGATGTCCATACTCAACACTATAGCTAAACACAGAACTGGAAGACCTAGTCAGAGAAACCAGACCAGAAAAAGGAAAAAAAGGTAACAAAGTGGTAGGGAAAAAGTAAAACTCACTATTTGCAGATGACATAATACTATATAGAGAAAACCCTAAAGATTCCACCAAAAAAATTAGAATTGATAAACGAACTTAGTAAACTGCTGTCTATAATACATACAGAAATCTGTTGCATTTCTGTACACTAATAATGAAGTAGAACAAAGAAATTAAGACAATTCCATTAACAACTGCACCAAAAAGAATAAAATACCTAGGAATAAACCTAACCAAGAAGGTGAAAAATCTGTACAGTCTAAAAACTGTAAAATGCCAATGAAAGAAACTCGAGATGACACAAATGGAAGGACACTTCATGCTCATGGATTACAAAAATTAGCAATTGTTAAAATATCCATACTACCCAAAGGGTTCTATACATTCAATGCAATCCCTATTAAAATACCAAGAGCATTTTTCACAAAACTAGAATACTACTAAAATCTATATGGAACCACAAAAGACCTTGAATGGCCAAAACAATCTGAAGAAAGAACAAAGCTGGATGTATTACAATCCCGGATTTCAAGATGTATTATAAAGATGTAGTAATCAAAACAGTAAAGTACTGGCACAAAAAGACACACATAGATCAAAGAAACAGAATAGAGAACAGAGAAATAAACCCACACTTAAAAAGTCAATTAATGTATGATAAAGGAGACAAGGGTGGGTGTACAATGGAAAGAGAACAGTCTCTTCAATTAAACAGTGCTGGGAAAACCGGACAGCTACATGTAAAACAATGAAACTGGACCTCTTTCGTACACCATATACAAAAATAAATTCAAAAGGGATTAAAGACCAAATTGTGAGACCTGGAAATATAAAACTCCTAGAAGAAAACAGACAGTAATTCCTTTGACATCAGCCTTAGTAACATGTTTCTAGATATGTCTCTCAGGCAAGGGAAACAAAAGCAAAATTAAACTACTGGGACTACACCAAAATGAAAAGCTTTTGCCAAACAAAGAAAAGCACCAACAAAATGAAAAGGCAATCTAGTGAATAGGAAAGATATTTGCAAATGCTATTAACTGATAAAGGGCTAATATCAAAAATATATAAAGGACAGTGGTACATATACACAATAGACTACTACGTGGCAATGAGAAAAAATGAAATCTGGCCACGTGTAGCAACATGGATGGAACTGGAGGGTATTATGTTAAGTGAAATAAGTCAGTCAGAAAAAGACAGATACCATGTTTCCACAAATAGGTGGATTTTGAGAGACTAAGCAAAAACCAGGGGGAGGGGAAGAGGGGAAAGGAAAAAAAAGACACAGAGGGAGGGAGATAAAACAAAGACTAAGAACAAACTGAGGGTGAGAAGGGTGAGGAAGGGGGGGGTGACAGGCATTAAAGAGGGCACGTGTTGGGATGAAAACTGGGTGTTATATGTAAACCAATTTGAAGATAAACTATTAAATATATATATATATTTTATATTTATATATATATTTTTTTAATATATATATAAAGGACAACAATTGAACACCAAAAAACCAAATAATCTGAGGGGCACCTGGGTGGTTCAGTTGGCTGAGTGACCGACTTCAGCACAAGTCATGATCTTGCAGTTGTTGAGTTCGAGCTCCACATTGGGCTCTGTACTGACAGTTCAGAGCCTAGAGCCTAGAGCCTGAAGCCTGTTTCGGAATCTGTAACTCCCTCTTTCTCTGCCCTTCCCTTGCTCACGCTCTGTCTCTATCTCTCAAAAAATAAACAAATGTTAAAAAAAACTTTTTTTTAAACAAATAATTTCATTAAAAGTGGGCAGAAGACCTGAATGGACATTTTTCCAAAGATGATATATAAACAGCCAACAGACACATGAAAAGATGCTCAATCATCAGTGAAATGCACATCAAAATAACAATGAGACACCGCTTTACACCTATCAGAATGGCTATTATCAAAAAGACCAGGGGTGCCTGCGTGCCTCAGTCAGTTGAAAATCTGACTCTTGATTTCAGGTCAGGTCATGATCTCATGGTGGTGAGACCGAGTTCGGCCTCGTTCGGCACCAGGCTCCGCGCTGAGGTGGAGCCTTGTTAACATTCTCAGTCTCCCTCTCCCTCTGCCCCTCCTTCGCTAAAGTGCGCACATGCTCTCACTCAAAAAAAAAAAAAAAAGAAAGAAAGAAAGAAAAGAAAAGAAAGAAAAAGAAAAAAGAGAGAGAGAGACAAGAAATAACAAATGTTGGCAAGGATGTGTAGAAAACAGGAACTTCATCCACTGTTGGTGGAAATGTAAATGGACACAACCACTGTGGAAAACAGTACAGAGTCTCCCCTAAAAAATTAAAAATAGAAATACTATACAATCCAGTAATTCCACTACCAGGCACTTACCCAAAGAAAACTGAAAACACTAATCCAAAAAGATATGCTAAGGATATTCAAAAGATGATGGCACCAGTCACAATTCTATCAACATTTTAAAGTACAACAGGTTTGTCTGTGGGACAAGAGAGGAAACTAATGAATGAATTTCCAAGAAAAGAATCCTTAGGGATTAAAAATAAAATAAAATAAGTAGTTCTTGAAAGACAGTGGAGTAATATTCAACGTGAGGAGGCCACATCTTCATACCCTTAAACCTGTCGTAACTGAACACCATGTGACTGACTACTCCAAGTAAACAAGGGCATTTGACCTTCACAGACCAAACGTAAGGTAACTGTTCAAAGTTACTGTAACAAGGGCACTGAATATGCAATCGAACACCATGTAGAAGAAGAAGCACCACCATATTTCTGGTGAAGCACTGACTGCGAAAAGGATCCAAGGCAGAAAAGCTTTTTGTTCTCCCAAAGATTCAGATGATCAGAGCAAACAAGATTTTGGCTAGGATCTTCATAAAGAGTGATTAGAGAAGGAAAAGAATCCTTAAAGAAAATACCCAGTAAGGAAGTTAGAGCGTTTGAGTTTATCCATAAGAATGACAAGGATGGCAAATGTGCTGGAAAGAAAAGAGGCTATCTTTTTTGTAACTTGAAAAATGGAGGCGTGTCTAAAGAGAGGGAAAGGAACTGACTATATATGTGGGGATGAGAAAGGACTAGTGACAAAGCAAGCTTTCCAAACGGGCAGAGGAGCTGGCAAATTCCAGAGCCAGTGGAATCAGGTGCTAGAGATGGGGGGTGGGGGACTGAGGATGGGATATGAAGGAGTAATCTCCCCACTGTGTCCATCTTTACGACTTAAGTCATGAAGTCATTATATCATTTAGTTTACAGTAGACAGAAGAAAGCATAACATGACAAAACTGGGAAATCAGTGAATATGTATAGGCAAGTGTTAACTGGTCGCAAGAGCTGAAAAAATGCTCAAATGGTCACAGACAAAGAACATATGCCATTAGCCAGCTGTGGGGCCACAACAAGTCACTTAACTTCTCTTACGCTTTGTTTCCTAATCTTTTGCTTAAAAGTGCATAACGACCACACCTCACAAGGGTCTGGTGGAAATTACACAAAGAAGGAAAATGGTTCTCACCTGTAAAGAACCACATTCGGTCACAAGGCTGTCTGAGAGCTTGCACAGGAGAGCAAAGAGGAATCTCAGCAGAACTACATCCTTGTTTCCTATCCCAAAAGGACAGATATGCATTACATCTACGAACGGGTAAACTATGACAGATGTACCGACGGTAAAAGCGCAGCTGGGAAAGCATTCTCTTCCATGACAGAAAACAGCGGCTGATACTGTGCATCCCAAAAGTCATGAAGAGGGATTTCATTTTCTGAGAGTAACTCCACTTTTTTTTTAATTTTTCAAAAATATTTATTTTGAGAGACAGACAGAGTGCGAGCAGGGGAGGGGTAGAGAGACAGGGAGACACAAAATCTGAAGCAGGCTCCAGGCTCTGAGCTGTCAGCACAGAGCCCGACGTGGGGCTTGAACTCACGAACCGTGGGATCATGACCTGAGCCACAGTCAGAAGCTCAACCTCCTGAGCCACCCAGGTACCCCTTCCAGACACTATTTTTACCTGAAATTTAAATACAACAAATCTGTCCATTATCAAGATCTAGAAACTACCTAAGGTTTAAGAGACTTAAAATGCTGCTGAGTATTCTGGTAAAATTTTATTTAGATCTACACACATGCATACACACAGAATATAAATTTTTAATACAAATGTACAAAATTAGCCAAGTGAGTACAATTACATAAAACGAAACTTAAAGAAGACTAGCGGCGGAGTCTGAAGTCTTAATAAACACGACAAAACCATACTCTGCCATGAAGAGCCAACAGGAAAACTTCCTCTCTCAGTTACAGCACATTAGGGGATTTGAACCAACCTTCCTGCTGAAGACATGTAAACAGAGCTGCACAAAATATAAGAAATGATTTTCTTAAATTGAAGAGCCAACGAGATAGTGCTTCCAGATTAGAGGACCAGAAAATTCAGAGAGGTGACCCCAACAATCCAGAATAAACTTTAAGTTAAACTGCATCGGACAGCCTGACAGGCTGAAAGGGACAAAAAGAAAATCCTCTTCCCCAACTCCAGGTTAGGAACCTAAAGAGCAGCACCTCAGAAGTAAGGGTGGACCAGAAATATTCAGTCTGTACACTGAATGCAATTTGGCTTTGAGTCATCTGGTTGGCCCAGAAAAATCTTGACAGAGATTAGACTAAGTAATCCTGGATTCCCTCAAGCAGATGCCACAAAAATAAATCCTTTCTGGAAGATATCATCCTTGGTCACAAGTAATTTGTCAAAATAACTTTTCAAATCCAATGACCAGCATACAATTAAAGACAACTGGGCACTTGAGAAGAAAACAGAATCAAAAGCCACAGAAATAGAAAACAATGAAAAGAGAGTCATAGGAACTCCAAATACTGGAATTACCAAACAAAAATTTTTATAATACAACTTAATCTCCGTAATGAACTAAAAAACCATAGTAAGTGACATAACAGATTTTTAAAAGCAGCAAAAAGTTACTGAAAAATACAAGAACTGAAATTAAGAATTCAATAAACAGGTTTAACAGCCAGTAAGATAGTAAATCAGACAGTTGAGACAGTACATCAAAGATCAGAGGGAAAAAAGCTCAGAATGCAGAGAAAATAACAAACATGAAGATATAGTGGAACGTCCACCATACAACACAGTTAACTGGAATCCCAGAAGAGGAGGCAGTATGGGGCAGAAGCAATACGTAAGTAGCTGAAATTTTTCAAACCATGTCAAACCACAACCTTAAGATTCTCAATGAATTCCTAGCAGGCAACCGACAAAGAAAAACTTAAAATTATTCTGTGGGGTGGGGTGGGGGAGAATTACTTTTTTTTTTTAATGTTCATTTATTCTTGAGAGAGAAAGAGAGAGAAAGGAGGAGGCTGAGGAGGGGAGGAGCAGAGGGAGACGGGGACACAGAATCTGAAGCAGGCTCCAGGCTCTGAGCTGTCAGCACAGAGACTGACATAGGGCTTGAACTCACAATCCATGAGATCATGATCCAAGCCAATATCGAAGGCTTAACCGAGTCACCCTGGCGCCCCAAGATAGCTTAATTTGCAACAATAAAAATGGAAGCTAATAAGACAATCTCTAAGGAGCAGAGAGAAAAACAACTGCCAGCTTAGTATTCCACTGCAGAGAAAATATCCACCAAAAACGGAAACAAAGGGGGCTCCTAGGTGGCTCAGTCGGTTGCGTTCAACTCTTGATTTCGGTTTGGGGCACGATCTGATAGTGTGAGAGTTCCAGCCCTACATCCGGCTGTGTGCTGACAGTATAGAGCCAGCTCGGGATTCCTGCTCTCTTTCTCTCTCTGCACACTGTCCGCCCCCTCCCCCCAACAAAATAAGTAAACATTAAAAATAATATAAACGAAATATATTCTCAAATAAAAACAGAGTTCACTTCCAGCAAACCCCACTCAGAAAACAAAAAGCAAAGGAAAAACTGATCCAAATTGGAAGGTCAGAGATGCAGAAAAGAATGAAGAACCATGAGGGGCACCTGGGTGGCTCAGTAGGTTAAGTGTCCGACTTCGGTTCAGGTCATGATCTCACACTCTGTGAGTTGGAGCCCCATTTTGGGCTCTGTGTTGACTCCTCAGAGCCTGGAATGTGCTTCAGATTCTGTGTCTCCCTCTCTATGCTCCTTCCCTGTTCACACTTTGTCTCCCTCTCTCTCTCAAAAATAAACATTTAAAAACAAATTTTTTTTAAAGAAGAACCATGAAAGTGTAAGTGGACTTAAAACCCTATGGAACACTGTATAAAATAATGTCTTGTGGCGTTTAAAGTATGTATAGAAACTTATATGTATTTAATCTGTCTGCCTTTTGTAAAAAAATTATATTTTACAGAAAATGAAATTACAGGACAACAGCATGTATGTCAAGAGGTGGTTAAATGGAACTAAGGAATTTTAATGTTCTTGCTTCAACCAAGAGGAAAGTAGAAGTATCACTTAACACTAGACTTTGATAAATGAAATACACATGCTGTAAGTGCTGGGGTAATCACAAAAAGAATTAAAATGAATATGTGGTATTTGAACCAATAATGGGAAAACTGATACAAAAAATAAAGGTAGAAAAAAAGAACAGAACAGGTAAACTGGAATGTTCCAGAGATGCTGGAAGTAATCTCAAAATAACAATAATCATATTAAATGTGAATGAATTAAATGTTCCAAAACAATAAAAGAAGGATTATCAGACTGGATTAGAGAAAAAAAAACCCTACAAATATGTTGTTTTCAAGACACTCATCTAAAATGTATCACAAAAAGATTAGAAGTAAAAGGACAGAAAAATACATCACACAAACATGAGCCAAAATAAAGATGGAACAGCTAAATTGGGTTGCAGACACAAAATCAACATCAAAGAAAAAGCATCACTAGAGTTAAGAGTCACTTCAAAAATGATAAAATGTTTATTTCAGCAGAGCAACGGAATGAACTAAATTTGCATGCAATTGATAACATGGTCTCAAATTATATATACAGGTAAAATACAATTACTAGGAGAAACAGACATAGGTCACTATCATAGTAGCAGATTTAAAGATCTCTCTCAGTAGTTAAAATAGGGACAAGAAATCTTTAATGATACAGATCAACACAACCAACAAACTTCACCAATGTGCACACACAGAATACTGAACCTAAGAGCTGCAGAATATATGCTTGTCAAGCATATACGTATTACATATTTACAGAAAATGACCACGTTGACCATAAAATCTTTAGAAAACTCAGACTAAAATCATTCAACAGAAGTTATCTAAGGAAAATGTGATAAAGTCAGAAACCAATTACAAAATATGCGTACTTAGAAAATTCTCATTATTACCAAAATTTAAGAAATACTTTAAAGTAATATTTATTTTGAGAGAGAGAGTGAGAGAGCACATGTGGGGAAGGGGCAGAGAGAGAAGGAAACAGAATTGCAGCAGGCCCTGTGTTGGCAGCGCAGAACCCAAAACAGGGCTCGATCTCACAAACTGTGACCTGAGCCAAAATCAAGGGTCAAATGCTTAACTTAGTGAGCCACCCAGATGCCCCAAGAAGTTCACTTTTAAATAACCCACTGATCAAAGATGAAATTATAATGGAAATTAGAAAATGATGTGAAATAATGAAAACAGTACCTATCAAAAATTACGGGAGTCAGGTAAAGCAATACTTGAAAGTGAAATGAGGGGCGCCTGGGTGGCTCAGTTGATTAAGCAGCCCACTTCAGCTCAGGTCATGATCTCATGATCTGTGGGTTCAAACTCCACGTCAGGCTCTGTGCTGACAGCTCAGAGTCCGGAGCCTGCTTCAGATTCTATGTCTCCCTCTCTCTCTGCCCTTCCCCTGCTCATGCTCTGTGTCTCTGTCTCTCAAAAATAAATAAACATTTAAAAAATAATAATAAAAAAAGAAAAAAAAGAAAGTGAAATAATTTTAAATCCCTGTGTTGGAAATTAGGTTGTGAATTAATACCTAACTACCTCTGCTAAGAAGTCAGTAAGAAAAGCAAAATAAACCCTAAAGAAGTAAAAGGAAATAATGCACATAAAAGCAGGTATTAACAAAACAGAATGGTTGTTTGGAAAAATTACTGTTAATTGCTAAACCTCCATGCAGATTATTTTTAAAAGGGAGGAAAAGATACATTTACTCAGTAATAAGAATGAAAAATGCCCGAGATGAAAATATACATTTAGACAAAAACTTGTATATGAATGTTCATGACAGCATCATTCATGACTGCCAAAAAGTAAAAACCGCCCAAATGTCCATCAACTGATGAGTGACTAAAATGATATATCCACAGTGTACTATTTTCTCACAATAAAAATATAAAACTAACACGTTACAATACAGATGAACCTTAACATTACGCTCAGTGAAAGAAGGGAGCCGCAAAGTACCATATACTATATGATTCCATTCATATGAAAATTTCAGAACAAATCTACAGGGGGCAAAAAAGACTTGTGATTACCTAGGGCTGATGAGGAGGGAAGGGGTTGGGGAAAATGGGGAATGAATGCTAATGGGAGGATTTCTTTTCGGGGTGATGGTAATGTTCTAAAATTGATTATGATGGTGGACAACTCTGTGAAATGTATTAAAAACCACTACATTGTACACTCAAGTCTATTTTAAAAAGAATAAAAGGGAGGACTATCACTAAGCAATCCGTACACAATAAATGATAAAAGTATAACTGTACTGCCAATACATTTGGAAGTTCAGTTGAAATAGACAAGTTTTCATAAATACATTATTTACCAAAAGGTTGTAAGAAGAAATAAAGCCATATTAAGCATCTTTTCTCAACTACAATGGCATGAAACTAGAAACCAACTGCAAGAACAAAAAGAGCAAATTCACGAAAATGTGGAGATTAAACATTCCTCTGAACAAATGTTTCAACAAAGAACTAAAAAGAGAAATTTAAAAAATACCATGAGATAGCCATCTACACATTTAATGCAATCCCTACCAAAATTACCACCAGCATTTTTCACAGAGCTAGAACAAACAACCCTAAAATTTGTATGGAATCACAAAAGACCCCAGTTGCCAAAGCAATCTTCAAAAAGAAAAGCAGAGCTAGAGTCACCACAGTCCCAGACTTTAAGCTACATTACAAAGCTGTAGTCATCAAGACAGTATGGTACTGACATAAAACAGACACATAGATCCATGTAACAGAATCGAAAGCCCAGAAATGAACCCCCAATTATACAGTCATTAGTGTTCAACAAAACAAGAAAGAATACCCAAGGGGAATAACACTGTCTCTTCAACAAATGGTGTTGGGAAAAGTGGACAGCAACATGCTGAATAATTAACTAGACCACTTTCTTACACCATACACAAAAATAAATTCAAAACGGATAAAAAACCTAAACAAGAGACCTGAAACCACAAAAATCCTCTAAGAGAACACAAGCAGTAACTTCTTTGACATCGGCCATAGTAACTATTTTCTAGATATGTCTCCTGAGGCAAGAGAAACAAAAGGAAAAATAAACTACTGTGACTATACCAAAATAAAAACGTCTGCACAGCAAATGACAAACAAAACTAAAAGGCAACCTACTGAATGTGAGAAGATATTTGCAAATGACTTATCTGATAAAGGGTTAGTATTCAAAATATAAAAGAACTTATAAAACTCAACACCCGGGGCTCAGTTGGTTAAGTGCCCAACTCTTGGTTTTGGCTTGGATCACGATCTCACAGTCTGAGGGTTCAAGCTCCATTTCAGGCTCTGTGCTGACAGCCCAGAGCCTGCTTGGAATTCTCTCTCTCTGCCCCTCCCCCATTTGCGTACATGCTCTCAAAATAAACTAAAACAAGAAACAAAAAACAAAAAAACCCAGTGGGGCACCTGGGTGGCTCAGTCGGTTGATCAGCTGACTTTTGCTCTCAGCTCAGGTCATAATCTCATAGGGCCTGGGATCAAAGCTCGCATTGGGCTCTGCACCGAAGGCACAGACGGTGCTTGGGATTCTCTCTCTCCTCCTCTCGCTGCCCCCTCCACCACTTGTCTTGCACGCTCTCTCAAATAAACATTAAAAAAAAACCACCCAAAAAATTAATAATCCAATTAAAAAACAGGCAGAAGACACGAATATACTTTTTTTCAAAGAAGACATACAGATGGCCAACAGACACATGAAAAGATGCTCAACATCACTGATCATCAGGGAAATACAAATTAAAACAATGAGGTATCACTTCGCACTGTCAGAATGCCTAAAATCAACAATACAGGAAACAACAGGTGTTGGCAAAAATGTAAAGAAAGAGGAACCCTCTTGCACTGTTAGTGGGAATGGAAACTGGGAAAGCTACCCTGGAAAACAGTATGGAAGTTCCTGGAATATAAAATGAAATATTACTCAGCCATAAAAAAAGAATGAAATCTTGCCATTTGCAGTGGCATGGGTAGAGCTAGAAAATATTATGCTAAGCAAAATAAATTGGTCAGAGAAAGACAAATGGTACATGATTTCACTCATGTGGAATTTAAGAAACAAAACAAATGAGCAAAGGGAAAAAAAGAAGAGAGAGAGACAAACTAAGAAACAGACTCTTAATTATAGAGAACTGATGGTAACAGAGGGGAGGTGGATGGGGGGATGGTTGAAATAGGTGCTGGGGATTAAGGAGGGCACTCGTGACGAGCATCGGGTAATGTATGGAAGTGTTGACTCACTATATTGTACACGTGAAACTAATATTACACTGTATGTTAACTAACTGGAATTTAAATTAAAATTTTTTTAAAAAGTACCTTGAAAAAAAATAAATAAATAAATAAAAAGTACCTTGAGTCAAATGAAAATACAATATACCAAGATTTATGCAATGCAGCAAAAGCAGTTCTAACAGAAAAGTTCAAAGCAACAAATGCCTATGTCAAAAAACAAAAACAAAAACAAGAAAGTTCTCAAACAGCTTAACATTACATCTCAAGGAACTGGGAGAGGGTGGAGGGGGAAGCCCAGAGTCAGGAGAATGAAAGAAATAACAAAGAACAGAGCAGAAATAAATGAAATAAAGGCAAAAGAAACATAGTAAAGATCAATAAAAGTAAGAGCTGGTGCTGCAAAAAGATAAAATTGAAAACTGTTAGCCTCATCAACAATAAAAAGAGGGCTCCAATATATAAAAATAGGAATCAAAGGATACAACAGATACCACAGAAATACAAAGATTAAGAGACCACAATCAACAATCACATATAAACACACTGAAAAACCTAGAAGAAATGGATAAATTCCGAGAAACATTCAAACTTTCAAGACTGAATCATAAAGGGCGCCTGGGTGGCTCAGTTGGTTGAGCGGCCGACTTCATCTCAGGTCATGATCTCACGGCCTGTGAGTTCGAGCGCCATGTCGGGCTCTGTGCTGACAGCTCATCAGAGCCTGGAGCCTGCTTCAGATTCTGTATCTCCCTCTCTCTCTGCCCTCCTCCTGCTCACGCTCTGTCTCTATGTCTCTTAAGAATAAACAAACATTAAAAAAAATAATAAATAAATAAATAAAGACTGAATCATAAAGGAATAAAATTCGTAAGTGGAACAATTAGTAGTAAGGAGATTGAATTGATAATCAAAAATCTCCCAATGAGCAAAATGCAAGGACAGTGACAGTAGTGAATTCTATTGAACGTTCAAAGAAGAATACCAATCATTCTCGAACTCTTCCAAACAAAAGAAATAGAAAAGAACACTTCCACACTCATTTTACAAGGCCAGCATTATTCTGATACCAAAACTAAATAAGGACGCCACAACTGAAGAAAACTATAGGCCAGTATTGATGAATATACATGCAAAATCCTCAACAAAATATTAACGAGCCAAATTCAATAATACTTTAAAAAGATCATACACCAGAATCAATAGGATTTATTCCAGGGACACAAGGATGCAAATAAATCAATGTTATGTATCACATTAAGAAAACAAAGGATAAAAATCATCTGATCATCTCAACAGATGCAAAAAAAATCAACATCTTTTTATGAGAAAAGTAAAAATAAAGTGGGTATAAAGGGAACACACTTCAATATAATAAAGGACATATATGACAAGCTCTCAGCTAATATCATACTCCAACAGTAAATAGCTCAAAGCTTCTCTGGCTAAGTTCAGGAACAACACAAGATGCCCACTCTCACCACTTTGATTCAACATAGTATCAGAAATCTTAGCAAAGCAATTAAGGAAAAAAAATAAAAAGCATTCAAATTGTTAAGGAAAAAGCAAAACTGTCACTATTTGCAGATGACATGATATTATGTAGAGAAAACCCTAAAGACTCCACCAAAAAATCGTTAGAACTAACAAATGAATTCAGTACTTGAAGAAAACAAAATCAATACACGGCAATCTGTTGCATTTCTATTAACTAATAACAAACTATCAGAGAAATTAAGAAAACAATCCCACTTACAAGTGCATCGACAAGAATAAAATATGTAGGAAAAAATTCCAAGAGGTGAAAGACGTACCTGTACACTGAAAATTCTAAGACATTGATGAAAGAAATTGAAGACAAATAAATGGAAAGATATTCCATGCTTATGGATTGGAAAAATATTGTGAAAATGTGCATAACCATCCAAAGCAATCTACAGAGTCAATGCAATCCCTATCAAAATACCAATGGCAGTTTTCACAGAAATAGAACAAACAATCCTAAAATGTGTAGGATTGACCTCCAAAGGACCCCAAAATGGCCAAAGCAATTTTGAGAAAAAGGAACAAGTCTGGAGGCATTATACTCCCAGATTTCAAGCTATATTACAAAGTTACAGTCCTCAAAACACTACGGTATTGGCATAAAAACAAACATAAAGACAAACAGAATAGACAGGTCAGAAATAAACTCATGCATGTATGGTCAATTAATTTATGACAAAGAAGCCAAGAATATACAGGGAGGAAAGGAGAGTTTCTTTGATAACCTGTCAGGAAAACCGGATAGCTACCGGCAAAAGAATGAAACTGGACCACTATCTTATCCCATACCAAAAATTAACTCAAAATGGATGAAAGACTTGAACATATAACACATGAAACCATAAAACTCCTAGAAGAGAACACAGGCAGTAATAAGCTTGACATGAGTCTTGGTGATAATTTTCTCAATCTGGCTCCAAAAGCAAAGCAAAGCAAACAAGTGGGACTACATCCAACTAAAAGGCTGCTGCACAGCAAAGGAAATCATCAACAAAAATGAAAAGACAACCTACTGAATGGGAGAAAATATTTGCAAATCATATCTCTGAGAACTCCTACAACTCGACAGTAAAAAAACAAACAACCCAATTTAAAAATGGGCAGAAGTTCTGAATAGTTTTCTAAACAAGACATGCAGATGGCCAATAGCTACATGAAAAGATGCTCAACATCATTAATGAACGGGGAAATGCAAATCAAAATCACAATGAGGAGTGCCAAGTTGGCTCAGTTGGTAGAGCACGTGCCTTTTAATCTCAGGGCCGTGAGTTTGATACCCATACTGGGCATAGAGCTTACTTCAAAAAAAAAAAAAAAAAAAGTGGAAAAAAACCCCCCACAATGAGATACCATCTCACACCTGTCAGAATGGCTAATATTGGGGTCCCTGGGTGGCTCAGTTAATTAAGCATCCAACTCTTGATTTTAGCTGAGGTGATGATCTTGTGGTTCATGAGATTGAGCCCCATATCAGGCGCTGGGTGCTGACAGCACAGAGCCTGCTTGGGATTCTTTCTCTTTCAAAATAATTAAGAAATAAACATTTAAAAATAAAAGAATGGCTAATATAAAAAAAAAAAAAAAAGAAGTAACAAGTGCTGGCAAAGATGCGGAGAAAATGGAACCTTGCCCACTGTTGCTAGGAATGCAAATGGAACAGCCACTGTGGAAAACAGTATGGCGGTTTCTCGATAACTTAAAAATAGAACTATCATATGACCCAGCAATTCCACTTCCGGATATTTATTCAAAAATAGAAAAAACACTAACTCCTGAATTCACTGCAGCATTATATTTAATAACCAAGACAGAAAGTAAAATTCCATATGATCTCACTTATATGTAAAAATCTTTAAAAAAAAAAAACAAAAACAAAAACTCAGTGATACAGAAAACAGATTAGATTAGTGGCTGCCACGAACGGCAAGCAGGGGTAGGCAAATGGATGAAGGAGGTCAAAATGTACAAAATTCCAGTTATAAGATAAAGAAGTCCTGGGGATGTAATGTATGTCATGGCAACTATAGTTAATAATACAGTACTGCACACTTGAAAGTTGCTAAGAGAGTAAATCTGAAAAGTCTTCATCAAAAGTGGGGTGTCTGGGAAGCTCAGTCAGTTAGAGCATCCAACTTCAACTAGGGTCATGATCTTACGATTCATGGGTTCAAGCTCTGCATTCGGCTCTGTGCTGACAGCTGGGAGCCTAGAGCCTGCTTCAGATTCTGAGTCTTCCTCTAGATCTGTCCCTCCCCTACTTGTGGCCTCAGTCACTCTCTCGGTCTCAAATAAAGATTAAAAAAAAAAAAAGTCTTCATCAAAAAAAAAAAATGGGGGTAATAACTATGTATGGTGACAGATCTTAGCCGGACTTACTGTGGTGAACATTTTGCAATATACAGAAATACGAAATCACTATGTCATGGGCCTGAAACTAAACTGGTATGTTCTATGTTATGTTTGTACCTCAATTAAAAAAAAAACAAAAAACAAAAAAACAAAAACAAACGAAGTATATATAGTTTAAAGTATATTTTAATGCTTTCCTACAAAGCAAACTATAGGCCTAAATGGCTTCAATGCTCAGTTCTATCATAACTTTAAAGAAGAAATAAAACCTATCTTATCACACTATCTGAGAAGAAACAGTCTACAACTATACACAATACATAAATAAGTCCCACATTCATAATGTTGTCCAAGAGTATACTAGGGTTCCATCTACATGAAGCACAAAAGTAGGCAAAACTATATGATGTTAAATATCAGGAAAATGGTGAAGGAAATTAAATTAAAAGGTACAAACTTCCGGTTATTAAAAAAAAAAGTCAGGGAAATGACTGGGGTATAGGGTAATAAATGATCACATGGGCACTTCTGGGCTTCTACATGGCTGGTAACATTCACTTTTTTGATCCGGGTGCTGGTACAAAAGTGCGCTCGGTGAAAATTCACTGAGCTGTCTACTACTGATACATGCTTTCTGTACATTTAATAAACTTTTAATAAGCTCTTTTTTAAGTATGAAGGAGTACTTATTTTTCAAAATTTGTTAAAGGACAGGAGAGTAAAAAAGTCTGAAGTCCATTGCTTCAGGGCAAATAAATCAAATAACTAACAAAAACTTAAAAAGCAGGTATCAGACAACATGCTAACTAGCAAAAAATATTCACAGAGGTGCCAAACCAACCAGGAACTCTCAAAGTTATAGTAAAATTGGTTTAAAACTATTCAAATTCAAAAAGGTAAATTGATTTATATCTACATTTAGTGACTAATATTGGTTCATAAAGATCTAAGACAAGGCACTTGATGTTTTTATTAAATAAGCAAGTCTAAAAAAATAAATAAATAAATAAGCAAGTCTTTCAAATCTTAGAAATGAACTAACAGATTCACACCTCTAGTCAAATCTCCTAGTTTTATAAATGAAAAGAAACCAAAGTCCTTTGAATTGGACGATTTGTCCAAGGTCATAAGCAGCTCTCCATAAGTAAAAACAAATTTATTTAATTAAGTTCATCACTCTCCCAATTTTCTTTAAGTTCTAGAGGATTCTCACCCAGCAAGAGAATTTGTTTCCTGGCAGTGTCCCTAAATACAGGCTGTATTCAACTTAAACATTTTCATCCAAATGTTAGCAACTCAAAATTACTTTCTGTGACATCCATGACTTATAGCCAAAAGCTATTTCTGAAGCAAAAAAGATAAGACTTTCTAAAAGTAAAGTTCATGATGTGCAACCTAACCGATAACTTTCTGTTTACACTAAACGACTCTGTGGCATGTGAGGTAATTTAGAATGATAATGGCACCTACAGCATAAGGTACCCATGAAAAAGACCAAAAACACCAATAGTGACCATAACCTGAAATCATTACGTAGTAAAAAACAAACAAACAAACAAACAAAAACAGTGCTAAATCTGTGACAATAAATTTTTGTACTAACTTAATATTAATTTATTAAATCAGTCAGTTTAAAAATTAATTTCTCCAATTCATTCCAGTTAACTTCTATATCCTACATGAGGAAAGTATGCTTTCTATGTAATTTAACATTTTGAAAAATTTTTTATTTTACAGAGAGAGAGAGGGAACATGAGCAGAGGCAGGGAAGGGCAGAGAAAGAGAGAAAAAGAGAGAGAAAGAGAAAAAGAGAGAAAAAGAGAGAGACAGAGAGAGAGAGAGAGAGACAGAAAGAGAGAGAGAAAGAGAGAGACAGAAAGAGAGAGAGAAAGAGAGAGACAGAAAGAGAGAGAGAAAGAGAGAGACAGAGAGAATTTCAAGCAGGCTCCTGACATGGCATCAATCCTACCACCTTGGGATCATGACCTGAGCCGAATTCAAGAGTTGGACGCTTAACCGATTGAGCCACCCCAGGCGCCCCAACTTTAACATTTTTAAAAGAACGACTTGTCACTCTGAAGCTAACTCCATCAAAAGTATACAGTACATAGAACAACCCATTTAGTCCTGTGAAAACATATTTTTAAACTATATAAATGCTTTTGTCTCCACTCTATCCCCATAGCATTCTTTCTACTATCATAGGACTCCCTCCTTTTATTTCAAACTATAAATTTCAGCACCAAGATGAATCCTGGACTTGCAGCCCCAGGGGAAACACCTGGCTTTCTGAAAATCTGCAGAAAACTTAATTCAGAAAATGGTTTTATGGCCACAGACACTTATTCACTAAAGAAAAAATAGGTAACATTTAAAAATTTTTCCAATTATACTAAATAAACCCCAGAAAAGCTTAAAAACAAAAAAAAAAAAAAGATGCTTACGTTAGGCAGGTAAGAAAATGAAAAGCTCTGAAACCATTTCTCAGTAGAAAAGGAGAACAATACTATTTAAGTATGAGAGACATAGGTAGTGGACAGCCAAGTAGAGAGGAGTATTTTAGAGGTTCTAACACAGTAACATGTATTAATAAATATACGCGTAACATTACTTACGCACTGGCCTGTGGGCTGGCTGCTATTGTGAGTGCTTTATATTACTACCACATTGAACCCTCCCAAGAACATATAAAGTAGGTAGTACAGTAAGTAGTAGTAAGTACATTCTACACATGACAAGTTCCCTAAGTGATGGAACAGAGAGATTTGAGGGCAACTGCTACACTAAACAGCCTTTTGAGGATTCACCCCAGGCAAAAAGCTCTGTCTTCTAGAGACTGGGTCCCACTACTTACCCCATCCTCTACGTCCACTAGAGAAGCAAGCCCTCTGTCCCAGACTTGGGAGTCCTTGCTAGGATCCTGAAGGAAGGTGACTCCCCCCATCGCATCTTCAAGATTGTATTCATCATCTTACAGTACCTCCTGTACTCAATGCGGCTCTTGTTGAGACATTGTTATACATAGAAGTTAGTTTATTAACACTATCAGTCTTCAAATTCAGATACGTGGGACTGGCCTGGGAATCTGAAGGCCTTTATGTGACATTATTTCTGTGGGAAAATGGTGGTGAATTCCAAAAAGATAGTCTTATAAATGGGCCATTTAGAACCTGAGGCTCCTTCCACACAGAATTTGGCCTTATAGATGCCAAGATAAATAAATTTCAATAAAAGACACTACAGTTACTCACATAATCCAGTTTTGCTTATATAGCAAGGTGGCACAGTTTCTTATACTTAACATAATAGAAATGGTGTTACTGAAAAAAGAACTAGCTTAATATTTTATGCATTTCCTAAACTACAGTCAATTCTGGATGTATCCAGCAGTTAATATACTGCTCTTCCTGCCCCCTCTCCCCATTAGCTTTGCACTAAAAATTACTACCAAGGGGCGCCTGGGTGGTTCAGTTGGTTGAGCATCAGACTCTTGATTTCAGCTCAGGTCATGACACCAGGGACATGGGAACAAGCATCATGTCATGCTGCACACTGAGCATGGAACCTGCTTAACATTCTCTCTCTTTCTCTGCCCTTCTCCCCTGCTCACGCGCTCTTTCCCACTAAAATAAAATTTAAAATTATTTTTTTTTAATTTTTTTTAACGTTTATTTATTTTTGAGACAGAGAGAGACAGAGCATGAATGGGGGAGGGGCAGAGAGAGAGGGAGACATAGAATCCGAAACAGGCTCCAGGCTCTGAGCTGTCAGCACAGAGCCCGACGCGGGGCTCGAACTCATAGACCGCGAGATCATGACCTGAGCCGAAGTCGGACGCTCAACCGACTGAGCCACCCAGGCGCCCCTAAAATTATTTTTAAAAATTACTACCAAATACACATATGTTTTCTTTCTCCCTCTCCTTCACACACACACACACACACACACACACACACAGGACAGAAGGGGTGTCATCTCGGTAGTAATAGCAGTAGCAACAATGATGATGATGGTGTATTAAGAAAAACTAACTCTTCTGGAGTATTTACCATTGCTAGTTATGCTCCAAATATGCACTATACATCCTCTGGTTCATTTGATCCTCACGAAAACCGTGTGAGGTAAATATTACACTACCCCAATTTCAAAAATGAGGAAACAGGTCAGTGATTAAGCAACTTGTCCAAGATCACAGAGCTAGTGTCAAAAGATTTGAACATTTGAGTTTTTTACCCCAGAGACGTTTTTAACCACTGCACTCTGGGTATAATTAAATAATTTGGCAAACTCTTAAATAAAGGGTACTTACTCTATTTTTAAAACAAGAGTGATCTGGAGACCAAAAAAAAAAAAAAAGAGAGAGAGAGAGAGAGCCCTATCTTGCCTTTCATTAGGAATGTATTTTTCGACTAAGCTAAGATTGAATACATTTACAGAGAACTAATTTAAAATGTATTTTGCTTTGCTTTTATCACTTTAAAATCCCTCACTTGTCTGAACACTACAGTGGTAACAGCATGTAACTCCAACAACAGAAATAAAACTTTATTTTAAAATCTTCAGGTAAAACAAACACTGTCCCTGTTTACCATTAAGTAAACAAGGATAAAGTAACTGCTACAGTTCAAATACCCTTGAAAAGTTTCAAAACAGCAACAAGAGATAGTGAGAACAAGATACGGTTTTTATGACAAAGCAAAACTCTGTTCTTTTCACAACACTGTAACATCTGCTTTGAGGACAAATATTAGCCTGGGATGGACTGAACAACTATATTTCAAAACATGTGCCTAAATTCAAAAATGCTTCACTGACAATCTAAAAAGGCTATCTGTTTATCTTCCAGAAGAGCCACCTGATCCACACAACACATCTAATTTTGGACAGCTAAAAGGTGTGCTCCATACCATCTCGCTGAGTAATTAACAAAAAGCACGCAACTCCCAACAACTTCTGGAGCACACACGGATTTTTTAAATCATCTATTTGAATCTCAGAACTTGACTTCCCAGCAAACAAAGGTCTACGTGGCAGGAGTCCAAACCAGTCCACAAAAGCTAAAACACCCGTAAGGTTACCGAAGTATAATAAAATACCAAACCTGCATGGGCAACGTTTCTCTGGGAAAACTCATTTTGCAATCAACTTTAGAATAAAACCAACTACCCCTGCCCCACTCAGCCCTCCAGTAGCACAGAATTCTTCTCACACACACACACACACACACACACCCCACACATACACCCTCCCCACCCCAGGACCACAGGCCCAGGCTTCCATGATCAAGGCAGAGCAGGAGAAAAGGCAGGGAAGATGGCAGTTGGCAGTGCATGAGGCTTCTGAGTTAGAAGGACAAAAAGGCAGAGCTGCAGTGGGAGGAGATCCTGGGATAAGGAAGGCAGGATCTACTTGGGAGAGCAGCAGAAAGAGGCAACAGTGTGAGGGTCTGGGTGTGCTATGGAAGAAGACAAGAAAGCAGGGCCCACTCCTGGAGCAGATGAGGTTTTACAAACTTTCCTTCTTAATGCCCAAGAGAGGGAAGGAAAAGAAAAAGAGAAACCGTGGCAAAGATTTTGACACTGCCCCTCTCACTCTTGCTACTCCGATTCCTCTTTTCAATAAAGAATGGAGTGGGTTCAATAAGGGGTCTTGTCCAGGTCCTTCTCGATCCCAAAGAGCACAGGGATTCGGAGAAGGGGAGTGGACCCAGAGGAGTTTTGTTTTCCTCCTTGTCGGCATACACTCTGCCGACGACTTCAGTGTCAATCAGAACTAAGGAAACTATGGGCTCCAGGTACCAGCAGGAACAACTAGTAGTAAAAAGAGAGGAAGGAGCTTAAGGAAATTTGATGCAGGAAGTGGGATGGTGGAGGGTCAGACAAATAAGTTAATATAACTGCCGATGAATTAAACTATAATAACCATTCTTAAATATTTAGGATTAATTCATTGACAGTTTCCAGTATTTCTTTAGGTCCATTTCACTTTTAAACAAACAAGTATTTGTGGCCATGGTAATAAATTGAGGTTTATTATGTGGAAGATATGAAAATATACTTCTAAATACATAAGAGATTATTTCCTGGGGCTTTTTCCTTATACAGTGCAATATAAATCATTGCAGAAAAGGCTTTTTTGTTTACTGAGTGAGCACTCAGTTACATTATCATCTGTCAATTTTTTCACCCCGATAGCCCAAATATCATGAGTAATTACCTTCACAAATAAGGAAGGATAGTTAACTCTTTCTTGGGAGTATAACTATAATGAGAACCTTGCTCATTCAGACCAAACACTGCCTGTCAGGACTGGAAGTTATTATTTCAAGCAAAGCTCCAAACTCGTACACACACATGCACCCTGAGGAGCACAGGACTCCAGGCTGTACCTCCAACCTCTCTAATGCCTACATTTCCATGAGACATGGCTACTTAACCGAAGGTTCCCCAAACAAGTTACTTCTTAAATCCCAAATTCCATAATAACATTTCCACAACTCCCGACCAGGGATAATTAATTCGAGAGGTAAACCTAACCAAGTGACCTGCTGGAGGACGAGTGCCACTTAGCATCCTTTTTTTCCCCTCTATTGTTTTAGGTGCTACTCTTCCAGGTGAACTCTCTCCTGAGCGGAGATAATGGCCAGGAGGCCAGCTCAGCAGCACATCAAAGACACAGGAGCACGTGTTCCTGCTGTTTCACTGACATCTCAGACACTGCTTGGGAACCTGGAAGATTTTTCACTCCCTAGCCCCATAAAAGATTATACTGGATCCCAGAATAGCTGCAACATTTTCTGCAAATGACAAAGTGGATCCAAAACCTCTGTACTAAATTCGAGAGAAGAAAAACAGCGTCTGTTATCAAATACTCCGCTTGTTGGAGAAGGTAGGTGGGTGGGTGGGTGGGTGTGTGTGTATACCTCCAAGCTATGATAAAGCAAATTCAAGCCCCTAGAAATAGTTGGTATTTTATTTTAGTAATGTAATTTGAAAAACTATTCAGGACCAGAATAAACAAAATATTTGATCTTTGAAGTATCCTGGGCATGCTAAAACTGTAGGCAAAGTTACTGAAAACATCTGAATTTCACATAGGTCACTACTGGCTACTGGGAATCCTTACTAATCAGCAGACTTCTGTTAAAATGTTACCTCTGGCTAGAAAATGAACACTTCTGAAAAGAAGGGGAAAAAAAACCCAAACTTGAGATTATCTTCAACCAAGAACACTGAAATCTTTCAAGATTACCAACAGAACTGAAAGGTTTCTTTGTAACAAAAATTTCATGAAATTTTTATCAGTTAGCACACACTTATGCAGAGTATAGTAGAAAAAACACATATTCTAAAATCAGACACACATGAATTTGGGTTCTAGCTCTGCAGTTTGCCAGCTACATAACCTCCTCAGGAAAATTACTGAAGAATACTAGAGATCAGTGTGGTTCTCTGTACAAGAGGAATAACATTACCTGCACAGGAAAGCTATGAGAATTAAATGCAAACATACATAACCCACCAAACCCAGTGCCTGAACACACGCAATACTAGCTTCCTTAGCTCCAACACAAACTGTACGGAATAGGCCAATGAAAAAAATCTATGTAACTGAGAAGACTGTGTCAAATCAACATGTGAAAGAAGATTCAGGGTGACAAAACATAGATTATGTTCTGTTCGATGTAAAGATGAAAGTCATATATTTAATATGTATCTTCACCCAAGTCTTTCCTTTGATTAAGCCAGTCGTAACCAAACCGCGCTAGGGGGCTAAAGTTGAAAAACTTCCTATGTCACAGTGCTCTAAAATATGTATGTGTATTTGCTCGCATTCTTGACACCATTACAAAATTTACCATGGGGGATGATGCCTTTTATAATACTGTTAAAAACTAAACTCTCATCTCAAAAACCTTTTCTGGATCGACATGTTTCTTTCTTCTGACAAATGTTCTGGTATACGATTGCAAAACATTTACAAAGCAAAGAAAAAAAACAAATCCCTTTATTCTGGTAAAAAGAAAAAGTGAGAAAAAGACGCTAAGTTTGTCAAATTGTTCTTCTTTCTCATTCATTCTTGTTCTTTCACAAACCAGAACTAAATACATCACATGCCAAAATTATTGTCGGATTGACAAACGTCACCGAAGAACACATGGAACTGACAAGCCCTGTCTGGACCAAAGGTGACAAGTGTTCTTAAGCAATTTAAATAAATTACGTTTCGGTAAAGACAAAAATGCTTGTTATCAACACTATGAACTTTTGACTTTAGACGCAGCCTACTTGATAACCCACCTTACCCCTCATCCCTTCCCCCCCAATCCTGTTTTCTATGCCCTTTTAATGAGCTGGCACACAGGACTAAACTACACAACTCCAAATGGGAATAACTAATCTGTTGTCGGACCTCAGAGGACGCTTGTGCGATCTTTGTTTAAAAAAAAAAAAGAAAGAAAGAAAAGAAAAAAGAAACGGAGACCAGGTTTTCTCCTTACTCCACACCTGCCACCAATGTGCAAACCCCGGTTCAAACAATTACTATTACTACTAACCTTCCCCCACATCTCTCGATACCCTCAAGAGACCCAACCTTGACGCTGATTAGTCCTCATCCCCAAACGCCTTGCTGGGGCTTGAAGCCCGTCCACTGAGGTTCACCCTCTGCAATGTCCAGGGTGCGGCGAGGAAGGACATCATCCCCTCTGCTTGGGGGGCGAAGGCCAACCAAGGCCCCCGGCCACTCCCTCTCTCCTCGGCCTCCCAGGGCGTCTGGGGCGGGCGCGCCAGGCCCTGCGCAGACCTCCAGCAGCCCCGCAATTCCCGGTGTCCGCTGCAACTGCAGACGAACAGAGCCCCCGGGACGCCCGCATTCGCGCGCACACCTAGCGCCCGGGAGCCGGGTCAACGAGACGACCCCGGGGCCACCCCCGACGCCCCGGCTCGGGCAGGTGCCGGGCCCTTCTCGGGGATACTCACCCGGCAGCCGCTGCTCCCTGTCTGCTGCTGCCGCTGCCTCGCCTTCTCGCCCGCCGTCTGCTCCCGCAGGGGGGTCCGGGCTGGCGCCGCTTCCCCGCCCGACCCCCCTCGGGTGCGCGCCGCGCGGGGCCCGGTCTGGTGAGAGCCGCCGCCGCCGCTGCCGCCGTCGCCGCCGTCGCCGCCGCCCCCTTTCCTTTCCTCCCTCCTCCCTCAGTGCGTCCCTCCCATCGAGGCCCGCCTCGTATTTCCTGGATCCGGTCTCAGCTAGAGCTTGGCAAGCGAACCGCCCGCTTCAGGACGCTCGTCGGGTGCCGTCGCTCGCCAGGCACAAAGATGGCGTCGCCAGGGACTGCCGAAGGCGATCTCGCGAGACTTCTCCCACAGTGATTTGAGAGCGGGGCCCACAGGAAAGGTGGTCAATTAGGGCAGCCTCAGCTGCCCTCAGAGCAAAAGCTCCTCCAAAGCGAAAATGGGCGGGACCGGTTACAGCGGGAGTTTTTGCGACTGCGCGGAACGGGAGTGACGCATGCTCAGAACGGTTCCTGAAATAAGACCCAGTTCTCCGTGTTTTACCTGTTTCCTTCCAGAGGCAAGGGGCGGAGAAAGGGTGGGCGGAGGAACCAGAAATGAAACCCGGGAAAGGGTTGGGCAGGACCGATTGGGAAGTGGGAGGTGTCACTTAAGGCTTGGTCCTCCTTGCCGAGCCTGAACGGCCAATTTGGCGTTCCTAGGAGTCCCAACCCTTTCCTTCTCCCTGCTCTCCAAGTGACCGGGTATTTGCAAAGTCTCAGTTGCCCTTTCATCTTGTTTTCCGATTCCCGTTTTTTTAAATGAGCGCTCGCTGCGTCCTAGGGGCTGGGTTCGCTGCTGGAAGCCACAGCCCTCCAGTTTCTCACATTACCAAATAACTTTCTCTTTCATTTTGGCGCTACGTAAGCCTTCCAAATGGCATACAATTAACTGCTACTGTTCCTGTTTTATTTTTCTTCGCTCATTCATTCATTCATTGATTCAAACGTATATTGTTTAGAGTTTGCTATATGCCCGGGACTGAAGAAACGGAGATGGGCTCCGACCTCAGGGAGCTATTGGCCTGGGATGGCGATGGATGAGAAAAAAACGATGACAGTTCAACTCAGTGAATGCTATAACAAAAATAGGTACTGAGAGGAGTGACAGGTAGTGGGAGCATGGTATCATGAAATACGTCAAAAGGGAAAATTCTTGAGGGTAGTCTTACAGGCATAGGATTTAGTCCATTGAATCAGGGTCATGTCAGGGAACAAGCCACCCGATTATTTTAACAGGATTTAATATAAAAAAGTGATCGTTAGATAACTGAAAATGCAAGAGAGCTCAACATACGATGGAGGTAGCAAGTGTGCTACAGTGGCATAGCACCTACTCTGCCAAGAGCTAGGGCGACCAAGGGGAGAGATTGGGACTATTACAATTTAAATATTTAGAGGAGGGGCTCTGATTCAGGTGGAGTTCAGGTGGAGCTGAAATTCAGACCTCTGAGGAGGGAAGAGCACCTACTGGTGCTGCTGTCTCTGATGAGGGCTCAGATGTTGCGGCTCTGCCCGTGTGGGGACGACTGCAAACTGGATCCAACTGCTGCTATAGAAAGGAACTGCCACTGTCCTAACAGTTCCAATCTCCCTCTGACCTGGGTATGAGAAAGACACTAGAGTGCAGCCGGACTTGACCCACATCCAACAGCAGAGCAGCTCAAGGGTTGAGAGTCATTTTAGAAGCTGGATGTGGCCAAAAAGGGAGCCTTTCACTCCTGTCACCCATCCCATATAGTGGGCACCCTTGTGTTAAAACATTGATAGAAAACTTGCTTTGAGTTCAGGGTTTCCTACCAAACAAAGCTGCCCCGGCCAGCCCACTCACAAAGCCATGAGTGAGAAATAAATGTGCATTGTAGTATGCCCCTGAGACTTCTGCTTATTACACGGCGAAAACAGATTAATAACAGCAGCTCTGTTCCACAGAGTGAGCTGGAGTTTCTTTTTTTTTCTGTCTTCTTGCTCCACCATCCCCAGAGTGCTGACCTAGCATGTTTGGTCCAGAGTGGCTCAGCACCACCTCACATTCCAGTCCTCATCAGGAAGGGGAAGATCTACCCATTTCCTTTAAGGGTACACCCCAGAAGTTGTTAACATCATTTATGTCCACAGCCTGTCAGCCAGAACTTATTCACATTCGTGTATTTACCCGCAGGGAGACTGAGAAATGTGTTCTTATTTTAAGCAGTCTCATACCTAAGCTAAAAATTCTATGACTCTAGAAAAAAGGTTGGTGGGTTGCTGTGGGGGGTGGGGGGGAACCAGCAGCCTGATAAAATCATCAAGTCTCAGAACCCAATTTAAAGTTATGTCTTGTCCTCTCTCCCAGTTGGGTTCCGCCACCAGCGAGGGGCTTAAAGTCAAAGAAGCGAGTGTAATCCCCTTTCTGTTCCTTAGGCTTCTTCTTGTCCTTCCCCAGTTTTCTAACCAGGAGTTTCTTCTCCTCCAAGGATGAGAAGATGGCTAGAATGGAGATAGATAATTTCCTGCTTTACAGATTATGGTCATAAGAAGGTTTTGTCCTCTCTGGACATGACAGATGCCGAAATTGGCTCTTTATTTCTTGATTGTTTCTGGAGGTTCTTCTTAGGCTCCACTGGGAAGATTTGATAATACATCCTGGGGCGCGTATGAGGCTCTTCGCTCTGTCAGGCCTCTCTCTCCTCAATCCCTGGTCTCTTACTTTTTGATGGGGCTAAAAGTCCTCTCTTGGAGGCTTGACTGTCTTTGGTGTGACTGACACCATGTCTTCAGTGTGACTGACATCCGAATGCTGGCTCTCTTATGAGGTGAGTGTGATTCTTCGGCACCCTCCTCATGGTATAGTCCTTTCATATAAACTGCCCTTATCCTTATGGAATACCCACAACTTCTTACTACCAGGATCCCCTCACCCATTAGCAGGGCCTTTGGCAGGACACAAGCAGGAGGCTCAAGCTTTTTTGCTTTCTGTGACCACCCTTTGATCCTTAGGAAATACACATACCCTTACCATGCTAAGTAACAGACATGCCGCCCTGTCATTGCTCCACCGGGAGAAGCTTCCTGTCTTCAGAACTCTCCTGGCACAAGGCAGGGAGCAGTGTCTGTGCTGACTCTGGTCTTTAAACTCCAAGGATATTTGGCCGGCTCTCCCTAAAATTCTCTATCTCTCCCCTAAACTTCTCCAAGAGCTACAGTTCAATCAAGCAGCCGAAGTGTGACACACCTTTAAGACACTCCTAACTCAGCTCTCAGAGGCCCCCTCGCTTTGGCTTTGCCTTCTCCAGTGGAAGAGAAAATCTACAATAATTCCGGAGAGATGAGAACTGATGAAAATCTTCCTTCTAGTCTTATGTCAGCTGGAGAGTGTCTGGGTTAGAGTTCTAGACCTAGGTTTGCTGCCTCTTGGTGAGCCTCTAGGGAAGGATCTAAAGCTCTCGTTAGAATGTGATAGAACTTTGAGGCGCCTGGGTGGCTCAGTCGGTTAAGCGTCCGACTTCAGCCCAGGTCATGATCTCACAGTCTGTGGGTTTGAGCCCCGCGTCGGGCTCTGTACTGACAGCTCAGAGCCTGGAGCCTGCTTCAGATTCTGTGTCTCTCCCTCTCTCTGCCCCTCCCTTGCTCAAGCTCTGTCTCTCTTTGTCTCTCAAAAATGAATAAACATTAAAAAATATTTAAAAAAAAAAAGAATGTGATAGAACTTAGCATGTATTTTCTTCAGCTGTATCAGATACATCTATGTACCATTTCATATATTTGGGGCCTCATTTGTGTTAATAATCTATTACCACATAACAAACCATTCCAAAACATAGGAGTCTAAACTAATAACCATTTTATTTGCACTTCATATAGTAGGTCAGCAATTTAAGGATTTGTTTTTTTTTTTTGATAATCTCTACACCCAACGTGGGGCTTGAGCTTACAACTCCAAGATCAACAGTCACACACTCCACCAACTGAGTCAGCCAGGCCCCCCAGTTAGTCAGCAATTTAGACTGGTCTCCTCTGGGCTGCTCTTCTTCTGGTCTCGCCCAGGGTAACTCATGGTGACAAGAGCAGTGACTCTTCATGGGACTAACAAGGTGCCCTGCTCACCAAGTGGCCCCAACTCCACAGGGTACAGTCTAAAATCTAAGAAGTTGTGCTCACTCTGGCAGCACGTATACTAAGAGCTAAAAATTGAGTTCGGCCTGTAATGGGCCATTTCATTAAACTGTCTGCTTCTGAGTGGTGAAGTATATGGTGAGACCGCAGATTCTCACGGTCATGTGCAGCTCCTTTGCCGTAACACGGTCTGTTGGTTTTAAGCAACACTGCCTGGGATACCATGTCAATGGCTGACCATTTTGTAAACTCTTCAACGGTAGTGCTGCTGGCGGAACTGTGGATAGGAATGGCAAACTCATAACTAGAGTGTGAATCAGTCCTGAGAAGAATGAATTGCTGCCCCATAGTCACACACACCCCATGTGGAATTGATCCAAAGTAATTATTTGCCCAAGTGACTGGCTGGTCCCCTTGAGAAATGGTGCCATACTGTGGCTCAGGGCTGGTCTCCGCAGGTGGTGGGTTGGGCCAGTAGCAGCTAAATGAGCCTTAGTGAGAGGGAGTCCTTGTTGGACCTGAAAGGTGAGCCTGGGTTCCATTGGCAAGAACCCTTCTCATAGAGCAAGCTTATGAGGAACCTTGTTGGTGATGGACTATTTGGACTGCTTGGTGCCAGGCAATCTGGATTTGGGGTACCTGCTGTTTATAGGAATTCTCTGGGACTTTGACATTGATGGAATGTTACAGTCCTCCTGTGAGAGGAAGAGGTTCCATGGGAACTAAGCTTGAGGGCAGCCTGTCCCTCTGAGAGAAGGGCAGATCTCTGGTTCCAGTTACCTTTTTGCCTGCAAACTAGCAGCATGTTTTGTCAGAATCACTTTCAGACAAGTGTACTCTTTGTACTAAAATATTCTATTTAGATTATGTTAATTTTCACTTCTGTGTGGCCCCCTTGATTTTTACCTTGTGATTTGATGATTCTTAATGGGAAAGAGGTCCCTTGTAACCTAAATTGTCCCCTGTGTTCTACATCCTATTTTGCCTCCCACCTAAACTTCCTTTAGCCCTTGTCCCTGTACTGGCCAGTACCGTAAATAATGAGTGTGTCAAAATGCCTCCTGATCTTGCTGGAAGAAGTGAAGGCCACCGATTCTCATTGTCCCTACCAGAACCACAAGAAACAAGAATTTAGCCCTCTTATACCAAGACATTTAAAGAAGAAAAATAAAATTATGAATTAAGTGCAAAGGAGCAAGAAGGAAAAGGTAGCAGTTGCCCAGCACCAGAACCCTTTCACCCCTGGTACCGGGGCAAGACACACTCATTGTCTCATGTTTCAGCATTCTCTGACTTGGAAGTTGTGATCCAGTGATGGATAATGGGTTAGTGCTCTTTCTGGAACATGACTCATCTATACTCACTAGAACTCTTTTTAGAACAGGCCGGAGAAGAAGGATTGGTCTCAGGCCATCACCTGAACTGGGTGGATATAATACACCCATCTAAGCAACTCCAGCTGGCGACCAGGATCAACCCTTCCACATCCATCCCTTTCCTTGCTAGTCCCCATTCCTAACTACCTGTGCCCCCATCCAGTGGCCAACTCCCTGTGGGTTCATCTCTACCAAGGCTGTCGTCTCATGCGTGGGAACATATTTCTCTTAATATAGCTTAATTAAAACAGGCTCAATGTCTTTTTCCTGTTTAAAGTCAAAGGTTAATTAATAACAGGCATAGGGCCCTGGATGGCTCAGTTGGTTAGGCGTCCCACTCTTGATTTCAGCTCAGGTCATGATCTCAGGGTCGTGAGATCTAGCCGTGCACGGGGGGCTCTATGCTGAGCATGGAGCCTGCTTAAGATTCTTTTCCTCTAGGGGCACCTGGGTGGCTTGGTGGGTTAAGCGACCAACTCTTCATTTCAGCCCAGGTCATGATCTCACAGTTGATGGTTTGGAGCCCCACATCGGGCTTTGTGCTGACAGTGCAAAACCTGCTTGGGATTCTCAATCTCGTTCTCTCTCTCTCCCTCTCTCTCTCTCTCTCTCTCTCAAAAATAAATGAATAAACATTTAAAAGGACATTAAAAATAATAAAGTGAAAAAAAAAAGAATCCCGCTCTGTCTGCTCCCCCTCAAAAAAAATAATAATAGGAATAAAAACATTTAGGGGTATAGTTCTTTCGACCAGTACAAAGTAAGCTCTAATTCCTTTTCCAAAAGAGTACATTTCAAATAGAAAATAGACTCAGTATTTACTTGTAAATAAATTCACTGTGACTCTCAGTGTATTCTTCCTTAATGCGAGATAATCTCCATGATGCTCTGAGAGAGTCCTGATGCACGGGGTGACAGTTGCCCACCTTCCTCAACTCTCAAGTTGAGAGAATGACAAATAGATTTCTTTTAAAAATATCTGAGGTTGCCTGGCTAGCTCAGTTGGCAACTCTTGATCTCTGGGGTTGTGAGTTCCAGCCCTGTGTTGGGCATAGAGGTTACTTTTTAAAAAGTAGTACTTTAAAATAAGTAAATAAGGGGTGCCTGGGTAGCTCAGTCGGTTGAGCATCCAACTTTGGTTCAGGTTATGATCTCACGGTTGGTGGGTTCGAGCCCCTGTGCTGACACTTCAGAGCCTGGAGCCTGCTTCGGATTCTGTGTTTCCCTCCCTCTCTGCCCCTCCTCAACTCGCACTCTCTCTCTCTCTCTCAAAAATAAACATTAAGAACAAAATTAAAAACTGAAATAAAATAAACTAAGTAAATAAATAAATAAAAATCTCTTCTGTAATGAGCCAGCAAGGTAGATTTGCACAGATACAATGGGTAGATAACAGTGGTAGGAGAAGACAGGAGAGTTAAACGGCATTTTTGGCTAGGCAGGTAGAAGAGAATGGATGAGTAGGTAAATCAGGAAAAGTTCATGCAGCATGACCTCATTAAGATTGTAGCAGTGGTAAAGAGCATTTATGCGGGACACTGTAGTACTGCACTGAGATCCCCTCTTCAGAGCAATGCACCCATCTCCAAGTTTCTGGGACCGTTGATTCCTGACAGGTGACATCTATGTACCTCACTGAGAATCGCCTTTGCTTCAGGGATCTGCCTCACAAAAGTTATGCACTTTCCCAGTGGGTGGCCCACAGCCAATGACTGGCTGATGTAGAAATGCTAAGGCTTGGCATCCTTTCATTCATTTGGGACAACTCTGAAAGACCATTCCAGCTTCAGAGCTCCATGTGAGATAGGCTGAAGTCTTGGTTGCACTGTTGTCATGGATCAGTGTCTCCCTCTATCCCCTTTTGTTTTGCCTTCCTTACTGGTGTATTTTCCAAGAGAGTTTCTCAATAAACCTCTTGCACTTAGTTATTCATTTCAAAATCTCTTTCCAGAGAAGCCAATCTAAGCCCTCTGTATAGTAAACCCATGTATATTTGACTGAGTTGTTTTATTGTCGAGCACTTCCAAATCCTCCTAATAACTCTCCCAGATTTCCCTTGGGGAGGGATGGAAGAGACTACTCCCCTGTATTAGTGTGTGTGCCTCTAATGAAGTTCCTCCACCTCTAGCTCCAAGAGTGATCATATGATTCAGTTCTGGCCAATCAGAGCCTCATAATCCTTTGGCCACAGTAATTGGTTCCGGGGTGGCACATGACTTAAGCAGGGCAATTCTGATGCAGCTGTGAGGCTTTTGCTGAGGCATCCAGGGAAGACATTCCTACTTCTTCTAGAAGATAGAAGATCTGGAGTTAACAACAGCCATCTCATGACAGAGGGAGCTTCTGTCTAAAGAAGGGTAACAACCCAAAAGAAGTGACTTGAGATGAAGAGAGAGATAGAAAGGAAGTAGGTTTGGGGGATATAATTTGAACTCTTGTATCACATAGTACTTAAAACTAGGCCTATCCCCTACACCATTCAGTTAGATGAATTAATACATTTTCCTTTCTGCATAAGCCTGCTTAAGATCAATTTTCTGTTGCTTGCAAATAAAAGATTCCAAACTGATATACCACGAAAGAATGAGTATAAGAAATGAGTGGGTGGAACACTCAAGACCATGGTTGAGATGGGGAAGGCAAATATTTATATTCGGTGTTAATAAAATGAATTCTATCTTTTCTTAGTGTTTTTAGGTCTCAACATATAACTGCTCAAGACTTAAGTGCTCCGTGGGCATCTGTTAAATTAAAAGTAAGTCTACGAAAGGAAGCAAACCTGGAGAACTAAAGTGGCACAGTGAGTTTGGGTGGAGGCAAGATTTAAACCCTTCCTCACCAAAAAGTTAATGATTTATGGATATAAATATTGTACCCGAGAATCTTCTTTGCTCTTGGGAAGACTCAATACATATACAAAATGGCTTCTGTTTTAGTCACTTTCTTTCCCAGATGGTCTTGAGGTCTTTCTGAACTACAGATTTCCTTTTCATAGTAAACATGTGTAGGGGAGGAATAATTTTATTCTAACCTTCAAGATTCTTTTAGCTGGCCTAAGAATTAAATAGACATGAGACAGATTAAAGGGAGAAAAAAAATGAAGCTTAATTATGTGTACATTGAGGATGAATAACAAAATTGAGACCTAAAAAGAACGACCAAGGCAGTTTTTATACTTTTTTTTTTAAGTTTTATTAATTAAGTAATCTCTGCACCTGACATGGGGCTCAAACTCATGACCCTGAGATCAAGAGTCACATGCTCTTGAGACTGAGCCAGCCAGGTGGCCCAGGTTTTATACTTTTTAAACAAGAAAATAATAAATTTGTGAGAAATTGACAGGACAAAAAACCTTATGTTTGTGAGGTTCAATTAGTAGGGAATTCTACACAGGTTTCTAAACAGAAAATTAGTAAAAGTAACTGTTCCTTTAGATATCCGTCCTGGCTCTGAATTCCCTATCTCTGGTAATAAGGATGTCTCTTTACCTCCTGGTACAAGAAGGGTTCCTTTCACATGGGAGATATATTTTCTTCTTTCTAGCAACAAAGGTCAGGGTGTTCTTGCACTGGCTGTTTCTTAAGTAACTTTAATTCATAATTTTTCTTTTCAAATATTTCAAAGTAATCTGTATACCCAACGTGGGGCTTGAACTCAGGACCCTGAGATCAAGAGTCACATGCTCTACCACCTGAGCCAGCCAAGCACCCCAACTTGAGTTCAAAATAATCAATATGCCAAAGTAGCACCTTTCAGGACAGACCGCCCTTGGTACCACAGATGGAGAAGTACAAAGAAAATTGAAAATGAAAATTGAGGTTGAGAGAATTGCTTAAGGTAATAGGTAACTGGACCAGTCGATATGGGACTTTGATCCTTTTCTTCCCAAATGCAATAAGTTCTCTGCCAGGAACACCAGTAACAGCAAGTGCCATTTGCTCCTGTCTTGGGAGTTTATTCATTGTTCAACATACATTTATCAAGCCAGATTCCGAGGCTACAGAGATGAATCAGACAAAGTCCTTGGCTTCAAGGTCTATTGGAGAAAAATGTCACAGAAACAAATAAGCATGATAGAATGAAACAAATGAAGCTATCGTTTATACATTTGATGTTCTAGAAATTATGGTCTAGAGGAAGCGTTTGGCATGGTGGGAAGTGGGAAAATTTATAGAAAAGAGACAATTGTCTGGAGAGAGTGTTTCCAAAGAGGGCTTATGTAAACTCATAATGAAAATGAGTAAACAGGAGCACCTGAATGGCTCAGTTGGTTGAGCACCTGACTCTGGATTTTGACTCAGGTTATGATCTCACAGTTCCTGGGTTCAAGCCCCACAGTTAGGCTCTGTGCTGATACTGTGGATCCTTCTTGGCGTTCTCTCTTCCTCTCTCTCTGCTTCTCTCCCACTTACACTCTCTCAAAACAAATAAATAAACTTAAAAAAATTTTAATAAGTAAATGTATGTTCAGTTATTATAAATGAAGTAATAAATACTCAAAATTAAAGTTTATTATTATTTCAATTTTACCAGGAAAAAATTATGTATAGTTTTTAAAAACTCCTTTTGGTATCTAAAAAGATCACTTATTCATTCTCAAATCTTCTCCTCCCAATCAGAGAGTAGTGAAGTCACAAGAATTCTTTTTAAACTTCTGATTCTATAATCTTCTGACCCACTGTCATGAGTCCAGAGATGCGGAGGGTAATAGCTGGGAGGTGATAAATCATGGTGAATGAGAGTAGATCCTCATTATATTTTGATTTATAATAAAAAATAAGTATTTGGTCTTTGTCCCCATTCCTGGCATAAAGATCTAAAACCCTTGGAATTCCTAAGTGATAAGAGCTATAAAGTGCCTTTTGTTATTCATAACAAGCTCCTTTCAACCACACCTGAGTCTGTGTCAACAAGGTAATTTTTGGAAAACCCCTAAGGATAGGAGCTGGTTGCCAAGGGAACCAACCTTGTAATTAAAGGGTACTTTCAACCCCTCCCCCAAATCTCTGGGGAGGGGAGAGGGACTGGAGATTGAATTAATCATCAATGACCAACGATTTTTTATTTTTTTTTTTGGAGAGAGTGAGGACCAAGTGAGAGAGGAGCAAAGAGAGAGAGGGAGAGAGAAGGAACTGGGGTTTCCCTGAAGCGAGACTTGTGCTCAGCCAAAGTGGGCCTCGAGCTCACCCAGTGTGGGGCTTGAACTCACAAACTGTGAGTTCATGACCTGAGCCGAAGTCAGATGCTTAACCAACCGAGCCACCCAGGTGCCCCAGTGGCCAATGATTTCATCAATCATGTCTATTTAATGAACCCTCCATAAACTCCCAAAAGACAGGCTTGGAGAACTTCCTGGTTGGTGAATCTGTGGAGGTGCCCTGTGAGTTGCATTCCAAAGAGGGTGGAGAAGCTCTCTCCATGCCTCTTCCCTGGGACCATGCCCTGCACATATCCTCCATCTGGCTGTTCCTGAGTTATAGCCTTTTATAATAACCTGGTAATCCAGTAAGTAAACTGTTTTCCTAAATTCTGTGTGACTCTAGCAAATTAATTGAACTGGAGAAGAGGGTTGTAGGAGCCTCTGATCTGTAGCTGGTTGGTCAGAAGCACAGAGGACAACCTGGACCTGTAACTGGTATCTAAAGGCAGGAAGGGTAGTCCTACGGGGCTTAACCTATAACCTGTATACTCTGATGTCACTTCCAGGCAGGTAGTGTCATTGATTCGAATTTAATCATCTGGGGTCACCTAGGTGGCTCAGTTGGTTAAGCGTCCAACTTTGGCTCAGGTGATGATCTCACCATTCGTGAGTTCGAGCCCCTTGTTGGGCTCCGTGCTGGCAGCTCAGAGCCCGGAGCCTGCTTCAAATTCTGTGTCTCCCTCTCTCTGCTCCTCCCCTACTCACACTGTCTCTCTCCCTCTCTCAAAAAAAAAAGGAAAGAAAGAAAGAAAGAAAGAAAGAAATATTAAAAAACTAAAAACAAAATAACTTAATCACGCAATTATATCTAACTGCATATGCCCAGGAAATGGGGTAGAATGGATTGTGGTGGACAGCTCGCAGACTGTACCCCAATAGTGTATGTAAGTTTTGCTTATGATTTTAAACATTTTCCGTATTTCTTCATAGCCTTCATTATTGTAGTAGATTTTTTTTATTGTTCAAAATATTTGTTGCCCCTTCCCTCTAGGACTTTTTCTACAGAGGCAATTCCTGGTCGGCCTCCCTGTAGGAGCACTATCTGCCTTGTTGATATATATTTTTTAAATGTTTATTTATTTATTTTTGAGGGAAGCGGGGGGCAGAGAGAGAGAGAGGGAGACAGAATCTGAAGCAGGCTTGGAGCTCTCAGTACAGAGCCCAACGTGAGGCTTGAAGCCATGAATCGTGAGATCATGACCTGAGCTGAAGTGGGGTGTCCCTGCCTCGCTGATATTAAGCTTCATCATAGGACTTGCTTTCGGAGAGTGGAATTTGAGCAGAAATGACATATCCCACATTTAAGCTTAAGTTTTAAGAGCTATTATATTCTCTCATCCTTCGTTTCTACTGTCTTGAGACCAACATGAAGCTAGTCCTTCCAACTGAGACCTGGAATGAAACAGCTGCAGCTAACCTGCAAAGGATAGGTAACTGAGTGAGAAACCTGTGATAAATTAGACCTCTGGGGATCATTTGTTACTGCGGCGTAATCTAGCAAAAGCTGACTGATGCAATGATTATAATGGCTGCATGTTATTCCATTGTGTTACATATTCTGATTCTTTAGACCATTTTCCTCATATTGAACATTTAGGTGGTTTCTAATTTTCTGTCGTTATAAATAATGCTGAAATGGACATCTGTGAGCACATTTTTGTTACTGTTTCTATTAAATTATTTCTTTAGGCTACATTTTTAAGGGCAGAAAACTGGGTCAACATAGATTTTTGAACATCAAGATTGCTCTTATTCCCAGAAGGTATGTGTTGTCTGTACATTGGGTCAGCTTCCAGCAAAACCCCACAAAAACCACTCTAGTGCTTTTGACAGATGGAAAATAAAATAGGAAAGTGACTTTACAAATAATGGAGAAATCGAAAAGTTGGTGGTAAATGAACTCCAAGATCGGCAGCAGCAGAAAGATGCTACCACCCCCGAGGGAGAGAGGGACATGTGGATGAGGTAGTATTGCCAAAGCTCAGACACCGAGGCCTCCTGAAGAGAGCTAGAACCACAGCTAGGTATATCTGGTCACAACTGTCCAATAGTAGGTTGAACCATCAAGGGAGATTTGGTCTAGCAATGCTGAATCCATGGAAGAGTTGCTACAAGAAGTAGAAAGAGAGGGGGAGGAACGTACTTTGAACTCTTCGTTCTTTGTACTCTCCAGGCTTCTGCAAATATTGTCCACTGGGCAAAATGATCCAGAAGTCAGGGAATAAAGGTGTCTGGGAAATTTGGTTTCCTAGAATAAAGAGAAGAGCGAGAGCAGGGCAGTGAAGGATCTGAGAGCAAACTGGACAGTATTGAATGAGGAAACTACTTCGCTAGTCTTGCCTGTATTGTATGTTGTCATCATTGTAAATGTTCTTTTGGCACAGGAGGCAATATAGTTTAGTAGTTGAAATGCTGACTCTAAAATCAGACATGCTTCGGTTTGAAATTCTGCTCTAAGCATTTGGTAATTATGTGACCTTGGGTGAGTTGCTTAAACTCTTCAAGTGTGAGTTCTTCATATATAAAATGTTGTGAAGATTAAATGATCTAACACACTTAGCATAGTACCTGGCATGAAATAAGTCCTCAATAAACACTAGCTAATATAATTACTAGGTACATAGGAGAAGCTGTGAAGCCTAGTGGAAGTTACCCTTTTGTAAAAGACATTTACATTTATAAAGGAAATCTCCACCTGTAAGCATGTCTCCCTAGTACCAGGAAGAGGAGGATAGCTGAAACCAGAAACTTCAACTGCATCCCAACCTTATCCTTGTTTCCTGGGCTTTTCCTGGTCACCTCCGATAAATGGCTCCCCTCTCCCCTAATGTCTTTCTTTTATCTTTATCTGAAGGTATTTAAGGGGGTGGCTTGGGCCATTACTCAGTTTTCCTGGGTCACTCCCATGTGTAGGGGAGGTACACATGTTATTCAACTTCTTTGTTTTTCTCCTGTTAATCTCTCTTTTATTATGGTGTAGGACAGGTCTCATCCAAGAACCTAGAAAACTAGAGAGAGAATGATTTTTCCTTCCCTACGCTACATACATCTTGAAGTTTGGGATCTCTGAGGAATGTGTGATCCCCTATGTTAGGTTCAAATGTATCTTCTTGTGATCCTGCGATCTGTAAGAAATGAGACAAGCAACGTGCCCCATCCACAACATAATGGTGGAGTAGGAAAAAGGTGACAAGAACAGAAACAGTGATACTGGAAAGAGAGAGGTAGAAAACACCCCGCAGTTGTCAGTCGGATGGGGTTTTGCAATGATGGGTGGGGTTCGGAGCCGACAGCCAAGAAAGAATTCTTGAGATGTCTTTGGGACAAAAAAGGTGATTTTATTAAAGCACCCCGACAGGACCCGTGGGCAGGGAGGGCTGCCCTAGGATCAGGGGGCCAGAATGATTATGTACTTGGGAGTTGGGGGAGGTAAAGTCAAGGGGAAGTTTCCAAAAGGATTTTCTTGTGTTAAAGAAGATTCACGAGAAACGTTCCTGGAGAAACTTTTTCCTCGGCCTGCCTCAACTATTTGTCAATGGGCTGCAGGTTATAAGGAAATTTAATTCTGTCTGCCATTTCCTTCTTGCTTTTGTTCCTCCCATCAAGTTCATGGCAGTTATTGAGTCTGACTGGCTTGGAAATGCAAAAGCTCCTTTTCCTAGCATTGGATCGCATTCCTTAGTTAGCTCATCTGACAGCCCTTAGCTCTGCTCCCTTAAAGAAAAGCCTTGTCCATTGTCCTCTATGGCCCTCCAGAAGGTTCATTTCCGTTGATTCCTATGGCCACACGGACGTCCTATGGCAGCGGGACTTTGGGGATGGCGATGGGGATTGGGATGGGTGAGTTTTCGCCATCTATTCCTTGGTGAGCAGTTTGGGGGTCCTAACACTGCTTGAAGGTGAGCAGAATTTGCCACCCCAAAGAATACTTCTTTGGCATAAGGAGTATTTAAGGGTGATTATTTTTAAGGAATTGCAGACACAGGAGAAGCTCTGAAAACGAAGTGGAAGTTGCTGCTTTGTAAAAGCCGGTTACAGGTGTAAGGGGAATCTGCATTTGTAAGGGTTTCTCCCTCAGGTACCAGGAAGAGGTGATGGACTTAAATCTCTAGAAACTGTCCTCAATGGAAGAGGCGGGGATTTAAATCTGCATAACAACTACGCCCTTGTTTACCGTGCTCTGCCTGATAGCCTCCCATCACTGACTCCCCACCCCCAACATATTTTGTCTTTTGCTGAAACTGGTATTTAAAGTGATGGCTGCAGCCATTTCTGGGAGTTACTCGCTCTTCCTGAGTCTCTGCCATGTATACAGGAGGTATGTGTGTCATTAAACTTCTGTTTGTTCTGTTCCTATTAATCTGTATTTTATTATGGGGGGTGTCTCAGCCAAGAACCTAAAAGGATAAAGGGAAAATGATTTTTCCTTTCCTGTGCAGGGTCTAATCATCACAGGCATTTGCAGACCAGGCTCTTGGTTTCTTTGGCTTTCAGATTCTAACATTTAATAGGCTTCTGGTCTATTTGCTGCTTGTCAATTACATCCAGGAAAAACCATCCCAGGGGGTCAGTCTCAGGGCAGCAAGAGTCTGTCTTGGCCATGAACTCCTCCAGAGGAAGGAGGCAGGAAGCTGCAGGGCTGAGGGGTTGAAGGGCTCACAGACCCCGGCAACTTGACCGAGATGCACAGCTGCCCGAGGCTCTGTCCTATGCCCTGCACCTCTGGGTGCCCTTCCGCAGTCACCCCAGTTCCACGCCTGTGCAGCTAGCGGTGACGGTTTGCCCCCCAGGGTCTGACCAGCTCTGACTGGCTCCATCCCCTCTGTAGGATGTTCCTAAAAGTAGCGAGATGCAGCGGATGACTGTTCCACATTATAAATGTTTCTTATTTATCCCAATGCTATTCTTCTCAGGCCTGGGAGCTGCTTTCCAAGATCTTGCTGACCTTTGTTAATGCTGTGCCTAGCTAAAATTTCTTTTTCCTTAGAAGAAAAAGAAAATGGGATGTTGGGGGGAGGGGAAGAAGTAGCACTCTTTGCCACAAATGCCTATTGATTCAGACAGGTTCTTAATTCCCCTCCATCAAGTGAGTCAGCAACTTGTAAAAGGCATGGGGCCGGTGAAATAGCAAACTGGCTCCCTCAGATTGCCATATCAGTGGCAGAGGACGCACTCTGGAAAAAAACCCCAGACAGCCCCACCCCACCCTCCCCAAAAAGTTGCAGCTAAACTTTGGCTCGTTTCAGTCTGATTCATATAAGTGCTCAAAGATTATGTTATAACTCACAATGAGGCTGATTTTCTGGGCCCCGTCAAAAACTTGACTCTGAAAGCCTGGTAAAACAGCTACACAGCGACTTTCAAAACTAAAGTTGAGAAAACCCATGTGCTGTTACAGTTTTTCGACATGGTTGTCATATTGCTTAAGATGCTTCTGAAATTCTTTTAATCTCTTTTAGGTGTATTTAATGTGGATCCGTAGCTTGTAATATATTCTAAATGCTTCGTGACGTTTCTTCCCTTCTTAGAATGTAAAATAAACCTTTAAAGAGACTGAAAAATGAATGATTGTCACAAAGAGAATTTTCTTCCTCTTCTCAGCGTGTTCATTTTCTTTATATGTCATTTTCTCGATGTTCATTTCATCTAATAAATCGACTCTAGATTCCTTCCTCTCTAGCACTGAAGATAGCTTTATTAGTTTGCACTGTCAAAATATAAATTAAATACCAACTTTATTTGAGAATGGAAACAGTGACCATTCTAAACAGAAGTTCTGGAACCAAGTCAAGAAACTTTGAGAAGTTTGTATCCTTATAGTTATTTATACTGGTGTGAAATATAGGAGAATTCGATCTATTTTATTCCCTGCAATATAGCTGGCATCTGTAGCGGTATGTGGTGGGCACTCAATGATTATCTATTGGGTTAATAAATGAATGGATTTTCCTTTTCATAATCCTAAAATACACTGGAAAATATTTAACCAAAGTAGTTGAATAGAGTTGGATCTTTGCAATTCTTTACGAGGAGAAGGCATGGTAGATTTATATAATGCAGACTATTAAAATTCATGAAAGCATGCAGACTGGGTGAGAAGATACTTAACTACAATTTGATGTCTCTAAATATTCATACCAGGAGAGAGGAGGAGGGGCACAGAGTGTGGGAACACAAATTTTGTGATATGACAGTGTGTCAGATGTGCCTCTAGTGGAAGATAATGGCCGAGAAGACATTGGCCCGAATGATTGGCAACATAATATTGAAATAAATATTTTCAAATGTTCTTCATATAGTCTGCTGGTCTCACAACAAATTCAAGAGTGGTTTTTATTACTATTCTCATTTTAGAAATATAGAAATTGAGCTTCCAAGATGTAACTTGTTCAAGGTCCCAGGGCTGATGGTTGGTAGAGCCAAGACCTGAAGGTCATTGGCAATCAACGTCACAGTGGGTAAGAAGGCCTGCATTTGTTCTGCCGGCATTCAGCCTACTGTGCAGTTCTCTCTTGACCCCACAACCGTTTTCTGCCGCGTATCTCCCTTTCTTTTTGTCAAGGATATTGTACTGATATAATTTCATTATGTGCCCTGAGTTAATAAAGGACTTCTTTATTCTTCGAGTGTCCGATAGGACACATAATATTTGCTGGGTCTTCTAGAAGAAAATAATGGTAACTGGAAGCAAAGTTCCATTGTTCTCCACCGGCAACCTGCCATATTCCTGGGAGAGCTATTTAGTAGGAACTCTCTGTTAGGGGCTGAAGGTGTGTGCCCTCCTCCCATTCATATGCTGAAGCCCTAATGTGATGGTATTTGGACACTGGACCTTTGAGAGGAGGTTGGGTTAGGTGAGGTCCTGAGACTGAGGCCCTCATGATGGAATTAGTGGCTTTATCGGGGCGAGAAATGAGAGCTCCTTCAGGCTCTGTGCACATGCACCGAGGAAAGGCTGTGTGAGGACATAGAATCTGCATCTGCAATCCTAGAAGAGACCTCACCAGGAAATGATTTGGTTGGTACCTTGATCTTGGACTTCCCACCAGAAGGGTGAGATGATAAATCTCTGCTGTTTAAATCACCCAGCCTATGGTGTTTTGTCACGGCAGCCCAAGCAGATTAATACACACTCTGTAGTGCTTTGGCCCCCAGACTTCTATGTGGACATCTTGGCCCAGGGAAGGTAGGTTATATCACTAGTGTGGAGTGAGCACTGTTTCTGCCTGGACTAGAAACTGGCTTTACCCATGTGTTGTTTTTCCAGAGCCTGAATCTAGGCTTCTAAGGGGATGAAAATAGGGGTGGGGAGCTTCTTCCTAGCCAAGTGGGCAGTGATAGAAGAGGTGTGGCCTACTTGTCATCACCAATCACTAAAAGAGGCCAAGAATAAGAGTCTAGAGGGAGAAAATACAAGTAGGGAGAATCTCTGTACGTGACTTGTCTTTTAACTTCTCAGCTAATCATAGAAATTGAGGTCATTGAATTCGGACTTTTCTTCTTGAGCTGGAACTTTCCCTCTAAGCACTGTTTAAAGTGCATCTAGCAAATTTTCGTATGTCCTATTTCATTTTCATACAGTTCAAAATACTATCTAATTTTTCTTGATTTCTTCTTTGCCCATGAACTATTTAGAGTTGTGTTAATTTGGGAATTTTCCAGAAATCTTTCTGTTTGATTTCTATTTTAATTCCATTGTGGTCCTATAACACACTTTGCATAATTTGAATCTTTAATTTATTGAGACTTGCTTCATGGCCCACGCTGTGACTTATCTTGGTAAATATTCCACGTACACTTGACAAGATGGCATATTCTGCTCTTGGTGGATGGAATATTTTATCAATGTTAATTAGGTCATGTGGGTTGATAAGTGTTCACCTCTCCATATACTTGCTGATTTTCTGTTTACTTGTTCTTTTATTGAGAGGGGAATATATATATATATATATACATATATATACACACATATATATATTTAGGTTTTGAGAGACAGAGTGCGTGCACATGCATGAGCAGGGGAGAGGGGCAGAGGGAGAGAGAAAGAGAATCCCAAGTAGGCTTCATACCCAGTGTGAAGCCTGACGCAGGGCTCCGTCCCACAACCCTGGTATCATGACCTGAAATGAAACCAAGAGTCAGACACTTAATCGACTGAGTCACCCAGGTGCCCCTCCAGCTTTATTTTGATTAGGGTTAGCATGGTATAGTTTCCCATGCTTTTACTTTTTTTTTCCCCTTGCTTTTGCTTTTAACATAGATGCATTTGTAAAATCGAAGTGAATTTCCTATAGACAGCATATGTGGATCTTGTTTTTCACGCAGTGTGATAATCTCAGAAATTATCAGAAGTTCTATACATATTTAATGTTTTAAACTAATGTTTTAAATTTTTTTTTTTAACATTTATTTATTTTTGAGAGACACAGAGAGAGAGCGTGAGCAGGGGAAGGGCAGAAAGAGAGGGAGACACAGAAACCGAAGCAGGCTCCAGGCTGTGATGAGCCAGCAGTACAGAGCCCGATGTGGGGCTCGAACTCACAGACCATGAGATCATGACCTGAGCCGAAGTCGGCCGCTTAACCAACTGAGCCACCCAGGCGCCCCTAAACTAATGTTTTAATTAAAAATTAAATTAGAAATCACACAGAAAGATTTCTGGAAAATTCCCAAATAACACAACTCTAAATAGTTCATGGGCAAAGAAGAAATCAAGAAAAATTAGATAGTATTTTGAACTGTATGAAAATACACACTGTGTGCGTGTGTTGACACAAATATTTCGTCAGTAAAGGCATGTATATATATATTGGGGATTATGATTAGATACATCTTTTTACTGATGGGGCAAACAATCAAAAAACATAGCAACGGTGGCCTTAATGGCAATGCGAACAAGTGAAGTGACCAATCTTCATTCCCTGTGAACAAAAATAGAATGGAGGGAGGGACAGAGTCTTTAAACAGCCCACCCTACCATCCACTCCCCACCCCTACCACCCCCCCATCCCCCCCCACTCCTACAATCTTCCCCCATCTTTAGCCTTCATCCCTTAAATGGAAATTCACATGTTTGGGTTTTGTCCTTGCAAGTTACAGTTGTCTCTGACAATTCCCTTTCTGTTTGAGAAAAGCCAGAGTGGTGCTGTGTATTTTCGGTCATATTTTCTCTGGTATCAAATGTCACAGCTGGGTTGCATGAGGTTTATTTATATTATAATAGCATTTCCTTTAGATCTCAAGGGGCCTCTATCTCTAAAATCACTTGTCTACAGGAACTTGAGGGAGAATAACTTGACCTTTTTTAAAGTAAACTTTCCAACCGAATGACTCCCTCTGGATCTAGGTTCAGATGGTTCTGTGTGCGTGTGCGTGTGCGTGTGCCTCGAGCTTTTAGGTTAATGTAGATTCTGACTTTTCAAAGTGATACAGTGTGTCAAGCAGTGAGGTTTCGTTGATCGTGATGAAGAGCAAACAATAACATTGTGGGAGGATAATTTATTGAGATTATAATGTGTGGTCTTCTCCCCCCATTCCAGAAAGTTAGTCAATTCTTTTTAGTTAGTTTAGTTGATAATTCCTTCCTCCAATTATATTTATAGTCAGAAAGGGTGACCAACTGTCCCAGTTTGCCCAGGACGTGGGGAGGGGGAATTCCTGGCACGCGGAACTCGCAATACAAAAACCAGGAAAGTCCCATGCAGACCGGGATAAGTTGGTCCCCCTGGGCAGAAGTCCTATCCAAGACACCTCCCAACCTGGAATTTTTTCTAAATCCTGAGTTCACTGAAGAGAAGTGTTCCTAGGGCAAAAAGAGCAGAATAGCATATTAATGTAAACTTCTTAAAAAATTCTTAGTTCCATAGTTAGCATACAGTGTTAGTTTTATGTGTACAACATAGTGATTAAACCATTGCATACGTCACCCAGGGTTCATCGTGACAAGTGCACTCCTTAATCCCCACCACCTGTACCACTCATTCTCGTACCATATAAATTTTTCTATCATATTAATGTAAACTTTTAATTAAAATACAACATACATGTAATATACAAATCACAAGTATGTAGCTCTACAAAATTTCACCAAGTGTACACACGCGTAAGTACGTAAGTAGTATCCAGATCTAGAAAGAGAATATTTCCACAATCCTAGAAGCCCCCTTAGGCATCCTTTCAGTAACTATCTCCTCCCTTGAATAACCATGTAAGGGAAGAGGGGGATAATTTTCCCTCTACTCTTCCGAGCTCTTCTGAGCCCTTGTCCGAGACCACCTGTAATAAAAGACAGATTAACAGGAGAAGAACAGAAGATTAACAATATGTATGCTTCCTACATACATGGGAGAGACCAAGAAAAGGGAGTAAGAGTCTCTGAAATGGCCTAAGATGCCCCCTTAAATAACAATGTCAGCTAAAGACAAAAGAAAGGTTAGAGGAGGCCCGATATAAACTATCCAGAAAAACTACCCGGAAAAACACAGATAGTTATACAGATTTAAGACCTTGCCTTCTCCATTGATGAGTTTTTTGCAAGTTAGAGTCATCCTGCCTTTCCTGAAGCTAAGATGGAGATTATTCTTCAAAATGTAAATTTTTCTCACAAAAGAGTAAGTTCTACTTTGGTTTTAGAGCTTTCTCTAGTGTCTACTTTTTCTCAAAAATATGCCACCTCAAAATAATTCTTATGCCAGAGAGACGTATTTTGGGATGGCATTCCACTATTCTTCAACTATTATTCTTACGTAAAATAATTTAGATTAGTTTTACCTGTGTTTACAATTTATACAAATGGAACCATACACTTTGTACTCTTGTTTCTAGTTTCCTTCACTTAACATTAAGTGTGTGAGATTCATCCACGTGGTGCGTCACGTAGTTTGCTCATTTTTGTTGCTGTGTCGTATCCCATTGTGTGACTATACCACAATTTACTTATGATTCTACTTTTTTTTAATCCATTCTCTTAAAAAATTTTTTTTAAGTTTATTTGTTTTGAGAGCGAGAGAGCAAAAGCGGGGTAGGGACAGAGAGGGAGGGAGAGAGAATTCTAAGTAGGCTCCGTGCTCTTAGCACAGAGCCCCATGAGGGGCTGGAACTCATGAACTGGAAGATCATTACCTGAGAAGAGACCAAGAGTGAGATGATTAACTTACTGAGCCACCCAGGCACCTCTATCCATTCTACTTTTTATGGCCATTTGGATTGTTTCCAGTTTGGGGTTATTATAAACACTATTAACTATGCGTACATTTGATGGTAAGGAGAAAAAGAGGACAGTGATTTGGCAGAATCTCCGGGGGGAGAGGGGACAGAAATACCCAAAAGGATTGGTGAAAAGTAGACATAGACCCTAGATATGGAGGTTCTCACTTTTGCAAATTCTGTGACCCACACAGGGCACAAAAGCAGGGGAGTGCTGTACCTTAAGGGAAACTCAGTTTTTGACGAGAGAACAACCATGTACAGTGAAATGAAGTTTAGTGGCCTGCACGTAGTTAGTCAGACTGCAAGTTTGAGGCTGCAGTCCTCCATGACGTGCTATGAGGTTGAGAGCGAATGGGTCAAGAAAGAATTCTTGAGACCTTTTTGATACAAAAAGGTGGTTTTATTAAAGTACAGGGATTGGACCCTTGGGCAGAAAGAGCTGCACTGGGGTTGTGAGGAGCAATTGATTATATACTTTTAAGTTGGGAGGGGCACAGATAAAGGAAGTTTCCAAAAGGATTTTCATAGGTTAAAGAAGAAGACTTGGGGCGCCTGGGTGGCTCAGCCGGCTGAGCATCCGACTTCGGCTCAGGTCATGATCTGCGGTCTGTGAGTTCAAGCCCCCGCGTCGGGCTCTGTGCTGACAGCTCAGAGCCTGGAGCCTGCTTCACATTCTGTGTCTCCCTCTCTCTCTGCCTCTCCCCCACTCATGCTCTGTCTCTCTCTGTCTCAAAAATAAATAAACATTAAAAAAAAAAAAAAAGAAGAAGACTTAAGAAGACTTAGAGGATTCTGGATTCGCCTCTTAAGCATTAACTTAAGGCACTTGTAGTTCTTGAGGAATGTCACCCTCTGCCTGTCTCAAGTATTTGTCAATGGGATGCAAGTTGTGAGGAAATTTAATTTTATCTACATTTCTTTGCTTTTATTCTTATCACTCCAGACTGCCACTTCTGCCCAAGAATTCTGACATCAACTTCAAGGAGTTTTTTTTTTTTCCTTCAGTTTAGCGGGGGCATATTGTGTGTGTGCACGTGTGTGTGTGTGCACGTGTGTGTGTGCATTTTCTTTATCTGTTTATCCATTGAGGTGCACTTAGGTTGTTTTCTTGTCTTGGCTATTATAAATAATGCCGCAATGAATGTGCGGGTACAGGTAACTCCTTGATGTAGTGGTTTCTTTTATTCCTTTTCTATTTTAAATTAAAAAGAATTTTAAGTAGTTCCCATGCCCAACGTGGGGCTTGAACTCACAACCCTGAGATTAAGAGTTGCATGCTCTACCAACTGAGCCAGCCATTTCTTTTAGGTATATATACACCCACAAGTGGAATTACTGGATCAAATATTTTGAGGAGACTTCAGTCTGTTTACCGTAGCAACTGTACCAATTTACATTTCTACCAACAGTGCACAAACAAAGGTTTCTCAAAACCACCTTCAGGTTGGATAATTCCCTAGAAAAACTCACAGAACTCATTAAAACCTATTATACCCGCAGTTTCATTTATTACAGGAAAAGGATATATTAAAATCAGCCAGATGCATAGGACATAGTCCGGGAGGGTTCCAAAGGGTTCCAGACTCAAAACTTCTGATTTTCTCAACATGCATTACGCTTCTGACGTAGCTGTGCAGCAGCACACAGGGCATTGCTGACACCATTCCATGTCTGTCGTCAATCCAGGAAGTCTACTCAAGCTTTGGTGTTAAGAATTTTTATTGGGATTTAATTGTGGCGGTATGATGGATTGATTTGTGGCCAAATTCAGTCTCCACCCCACCTCCTATCACATGGTTAGTCTTTAAAGTCACACTAAACGGAAACACTCTGTAGTGTGGCTACCTCCGCCCTGATTCATCTTGTTAGCATAAACTATCAGGTGTGGTCCAAGGAGCTCACTATGAAAAGGAAAGGAGACAGTCCTATCACACCAAAATTTTTAAAAAATTGATGCTGGGCTCGATCTCATGAACCATGAGGTCATGACATGAGCTGAAATCAAGAGTTGGACATTCAACCAACTGAGCCACTCAGGCACCCCTCACAAGAATTTTAAGGATTTGGAAGTTACCTCCAAGAGCCAGGACAAAGGCTAGATCACTCTTTTGGCAAGGCCAAATTCCTTACTGTATAGGGTCCTCTCCCCTTTTCTCTACAAGACTCCTGGCCTCCGACGTAACAGTGAGAGGGGGACTTTTCCAGTAATGATGGAGATCATCTGCCTGGCAGGAATGGGGACTCCAACAGAATTCAAGGTGACTTGTAGAAAACAAAGCATTGTTGTATTTCCTGTTGCAAAATAGTATTTAGAGATATAAACCAGTGTGTTTTTCATTATTGGTAATTTCTTTATAGCCCCACATCCCTTTCCTTATTAAAATCAGCAGAGAGAGTGTTAGAAAGTGGGGGAGGGACAGTAAAGTATCCTCCAAACTGAGAAGTCCCTTTGAGACGAGAGAACAAAGCAAAAGACTCCATACAGTTGACACCAAGTTTTATCCAGGGTAACTGACTTAACAAGCAGGGGATTGGCTGGAGGACGATCTACGGCAGGTGCGCAGTTATTCTCTACAAAGTTTGGACAATAGTTCACCGATTTTATAGAACAAGGGGACGTACAGAAATGCATTGCAGTGAGATCAAAGGGTTCTTGTGCACGGAACTGATGGCCAAGAGTGGGGGAGGGGCAGAGAGAGATGGAGACACAGAAACCGATGCAGGCTCCAAGCTTTGGGCCCGATGTGGGGCTTGACCTCACCAACCGTGAGATCATGTTGACCTGAGCCAAAGTTGGATGCTTAACCGACTGAGCCACCCACACGCCCCTTGGCAGCCAATTTAATTAGATCTTGTGGCACTGCCTGGGTGTCAGGCATGGGAAATACTATGTTTTCTATTACAGATTCATGGGAGGTCAAAAGAAACCTCCCCTGATCCCTGCCTTGATGTGCATTTCTAAGGTATGTACACTAATGTCCAGGGGGCCCAGAACACATAGCCCCAAGATAGGTCATTGACTGAACATGAGCAAGATGGAGGGCCAAAGATGGAGTCACGATTGTCAGCATTCCTACAAAAAGAGAAAAGAGGATCATTTGCTTTTGTGGTACAAAATAGGCTTTTGAAGTCTGTGAGCTGGTATTCATGAGAGGAACGGTTTTGGGATTACAGAATCCTGAGTGGTTTGGGTATCAAAAGCCAAGGCTCTGAAGGCTTCAGGGTAGACACTGAAAAATCTGGAAGACCAGATCAATCAAAACAACTTAAAGTAATGCAGAGGCTTCCCAGGACTAGATGAGAGGAGAGGCAGAGACAAAAAGAAACTTACAAATGTGCACCTCGGAAGAGGCTCCGTGCTCTCTGCCTCTACCCGGGCAAAGAAAACGAAAAGGCAGAAACATGTTAAAAGTTGCTCGTACCTGACCCTCTCAGTGCCCCATCCACAGCCCTCCCATCTTAACTGTTTCATTGTGCTCTCTCTGACTCCACTGGCCGGTAACCGCATCTCTGTGTCTAAAGGGTTTTTGTCCCTAGAACTATTCTGCTTGGTGCAGTGGGACAGAAGTGTCAGGGAACCAACTCTCTGAGAACAGTCCTTAGCCAAAATTCTCAAAATTATTATCCCCCATTGTCAATTCTATCTCATTATTAATACCCTAGCTCTGTCCCGCCTTGGGGGGGGAGCAGTTTTGGGGATATATGTTTTACGCCATTTCTCTGAATCACCTCCGGGGTTAAGCTCCAGGTGCCCACCACAGTAGTTGGCTTAAAAACGCACCTTATCTGCTTTGCCTTCCTTCATCACTCCCCAACTTCCCAGGGGATTTCGGTACTGTTCAAGTGAATTATTTGCGCTTCAATCCTTGTCTTGGGGTCAGCTTCTGGACGTGCCCAAACTAAGGCACAACTCTTTCCGTTACTTAAAGAAGCAAATGTTCTTTTGTTTATTAGGCTCATTAAAAATAAGGGAAAATGAAAAACAAAAAACCACAAAAACAAAAAACACAAAAAAAAAAACAAAAAAAATAAGGGAAAATGGGACACCTGAGTGGCTCAGTCGGTTAAGCGTCTGACTCTTGATTTCGACTCAGTTCATGATCTCATGGTTGGTTGGATGGAGCCCCATGTCAGGCTCTGCACTGACAGCGTGGAGCGTGCTTGGGATTCTCTCTCTCCCTTTCTCTTTGCCCCTCCCTTTCGCTCTCAAAATAAATAAATAAACATTAAAAAAATAAATAAAGCTGGAGTGGTTCTATTAATATCAAATTAGATTTTGGAGCAAAAACTAATATGAGGCATAGAGAGAGAGTTTGGGCCCCACGTCGGGCTCTGCCCTGGCAGTGCACAGAGCCTGCTTGAGATTGTCTCTTTCTCCCTCTCTCCCTGCCCTTCCCCTGCTGGTGTGCTCTCTCTCTCAACATAAATAAATAAGCTTAAAAAAAAAGAGAGATTCTTTAAAAAAAAAAAAAAATTCTAGAGTCAATAGTCCAGACTGAGTTGTGTCTCCAGGCTCAGTCCTCCAACAACTTCCTGGCTTCGATTCCTTCTCACTGCTTTGATTCTTAAATTCCTTGTTCTTGTGACACCTGCAGATTTGCTTTCGACCTCATTATGGTTTAAAAACATTTGTTTTCATATCTTATCTAGCATTTCTATTTGTTAGGAGTAGAAGGGGCTACAACATCTTAGCAGGCAACAATAGTTACCATGAGGCAAAGCAATGTAAAGTCTCAGCATGTCGCCCTGCCCACAATGAAGACAATTTTTAACATTTTACAGATGAGATTAGCTCCTCAAAGTCCATTCTGGAATAGGATCCTGGCTTCACTTTTAGGCATCCCAGGGGTTCCAAATGCAAAAGAACCCTCCAAGAGGAATGTAAGCCTCTGCGTCAATGACATAGGCTGTGTTTCAAGATTTCAAAAATTTCAGAAACAGTTTTTTTAGGTAGATCTCATGGTCAATGTACCCAAGCTATCCCTTTTAACACAAGTCTCTAAAAGAAGAAAACTCTTCTCAAACACCTGGCCCAAGATGGGGGCCTATCTTTGACATGAGGAGAGATAAGTAGCCTCAGCTATCTCTCCCAATTCTAGAGACAACCTCAGGGGGTCACAAGTTTGTTCCTGTTCCAATATATATCAGCAGGCCCATCTTGAAAGGTCATCTAGTATCGGGAAGGACCAAGGACTTTGAAGTCAAACATAGCATCAGAGTGATTTTCAACGGGTAAAAACTTGGTACTCATACAAATATAGAATGGATGTATGTGAAAGATTTTATTCAACTTATTAATGAGGGGATCAATAAGGTAGTAGTAATGCTGGTTCAAAAAGCATTTTGTGGGGCGCCTGGGTGGTTCAGTTGGTTGAGCGGCCGACTTCGGCTCAGGTCATGATGTTACGGTCTGTGAGTTGGAGCCCCATGTCGGGATCTGTACTGGTGGCTCAGAGCCTGGAGCCTGCTTCAGATTCTGTATCTCCCTCTCTCTCTGCCCTTCCCCTGCTCACGCTCTGTCTCTATGTCTCTCAAAAATAAATAAATGTTAAAAAAAATAAAAAAAAAAAGCGTTTTGAGGACTGGCATATTTATAGTCCACTAGGAAAGGCAGTTTGAAATAAATTTACTAAGTTAGAGACAAAACTGATTAATGTCCAAAAGGCAATGAAGCTGTAACTTTGGGGCTGTATTATCTATTGGACAGAAGAATTACCATATAACTTCAGACTCTAAGCCCTTAATTAATAGTAAGTGGCCGTTACACACGGATATATGTTCCCTAGATAATTAAATAATCCTTGGGTATCCTGTCAACATCCCAAGATGACTTTGAAAGGAAATGCAACTTTAGGAGCCAAGGGCAGGCGACCCCATAATAGGCCACTTTGGCAAAGATCATTCTGAGCTGAAGGCAATCAATACCCTATGGGCTCAAGAGAAAACTGGCTCCTCCCTAACTCCATAGAAGAATCCAAATTGGGGATCTTTGGGGCACCTGGGTGGCTCAGTCAGTTGAGCTTCGGACTTTGGCTCAGGGCATGATCTCCTGGTTCATGAGTTTGAGCCCTGCATCGGGCTCTGTGCTGACAACTCAGAGCCTGGAGCCTGCTTTGGATTCTGTCTCTCTCTCTCTCTCTCTCTCTCTCTCTCCCTCTCTCTCCCTCTCTCTCCCTCTCTCTCCCTCTGCCCCTCCCCTGCTCATGATCTGTCTGTTTCTCAAAAATAAATAAACATAAAAAAAGATTTGTTTCTCAAATCGGGGAATAAGGGGTATTATCAGAAATAAACTTTATCTGAGTGACCCATCTGTATGGCAGGGCAAACATCTAATTACCAAACATTTGCTCTTCTTATTGCCTGTGAATTGCATTTCTTTCCTCTTAAGTCCCAGACCCCTACCCTCTTCTCTTTAGTTCAGGACGACGCACACACCTTATTTTGTCAGCCTGTCTTTGGAATTTCTAGGTCTGTATGGATTCCCCGTATATATGATATGAAATTTGTTTTTCTTCTGTTAATCTGTCTCGTGTCAGTTTGATTCTTAGTCCAGCTAGAAGGACTCTTGAAGGGGACAGGAATTCTTGCTCTCTGACACAACTCAACTTTATCCCTTATTTCTTAAGTTTTAAATGATGTGACTTAGCAATAATTAAGACACCTCGCTGCACAATATACTGGCTTTTGAGCAATTGCCCAAATTCAGTTTGGGACTCCTAGTTTCTTCATCTGTAAAATTGAGATGATAAATATCCATCTTGCCAGACTACTTTATTTTTTTCTTATTTCCCAGCTAATGAAGGCCAAGCAGGGATGACCCCTGGGTAGGCAGATGATGGAGTTGGGTGCCTTTCATACGCATGACTGGGACAGAAACCAGAGGGTGGCAGGGTATGGGTCAGGAAATGGACCAAAGCCTGGATCACTGTATTTGAGGGATGGCAGCCAGGAAGGGGAACCAAGGGAAATGAGCAACAAATCTAAGGGGGCAGTAAGAGTCGAAGAAACCCACAGATAAAACCAGGAACGTGTGTCAGCCAGAGGCACGTGCAAGTTCGGAGTTCAAAAAAGAAAGTGGTGGCAGAGAGGGGACAAGAATGAGTCTGAACGTGAGTCAGGAAACGGTGGCAGCTTTTCCTCTATTCCGTTTTACCAACAGTGGGATGGCCTATCTTTGGAGACTAGGGTTACTCTCGGACAATAAATCGGGTAGAGGCTAATGATAATTTATGCCACATGCCTTGTTTAGTAGCTAAAAAAGCAGGTGCTTAATAAATGGTACTGATTAGACTTTTTGTCTACTTCAATGTCAATGGGGGTTGTAGGCGAGACAGTTCTCTTTCAAAAGAAACTACAAGAATAAAAGTCTCTATGACTTTCTTGTTTGGTATAGAAGGCATTCAGATTACTGGTGAAAATGAGGAGATTCATCTGTCATTTTTGCATGCTCTGGCAACCAAGATGTACCACTTGCACCTTCCTTCAAGAAGGAACTTTCTCTTAGCTGACAGCCTCCAAGTGCGGTGCCCTCACAACCTGCCTCTGGTCTGAGGCCCTGCTCTTCTGGGCCGAGCCCAAGCTTTGACCCAGCGTAATGTGGCTATAAAGCCCCGGCCATTCCTGCTGAACATAGGTATTCAGTAACAGGCAATCTTTGCTCAGCGCTCTTTGGTTCCTTTGGAGACATCATCAGCTCTGCACTACGGTCTGAAGCTCTCTCTCTGCTCAATTCTTTCTCTTCCCTTTTTTCACCAGGGTCAGATCTTCAACACAGTTTAACCCCTTTCTCTCTTGATTTTGCTTCCTCTGTCTTCGTTTTTCCCACATGTTAAACTCATCCAATGAACATTTTTACTCTTCACTCTGTCTCATTGTTTGCTGCCCAGAACGATTTGAACGGACGAAGCTGCTAAGGACACAGGAAAGGTGGAGATAGGTGACAGTCAGTCACCACCTATCTGGCAACGAAGACCCCATCCTGGGTCGAAAAGAGGACATGGGGAATGTTGTGGCCTAATTGCTAAAATGTACGCTGGTGGCGATTCGGGAGAAGGTTCTCATGGTGGGAAATGCTCAGGCTAGTGCAAGAATTGAAGAGTCTGGAGGTGCGGGGGTGGAGGCTGGGAGAGTGGGTGGAGGTGGCAATGCATATGAGAACAATGGAATCGTCTTGGTGCTGCTAAGTTCTATAATACTCTAGTGAGAGAGATAATGAAACACGAGGGCAGTCAATAAACAATTGAAAACCAGATGTGAAGGCCAGAAGTCCTCTTTGGTAATTTACAAAGAGGCTCTTATCTCCTGCAGTGGGAGAGCAGAAAAAGCTGAAGGCAAAACTCAAGATTACATAGTTACATTCATTGGCCTTCAAAGCTGATCGATTGTTTGACTGAGGCAGTCTGTTATGACAAGGTTGGAGCCCTCTTTGGGGCAACCTGCGACCCTGCTACACAGAAGGAGGACGTGTGGGCGGATGCCCCTGAAGATTTTGGCTTCCCAGTATTAAAGAAACTAGATTAGGCCCACGTTGGAATCACTCATGCTAAGCCCCGTGACTCTTCACCAAAACCATGCTCTCACTCGTGCTAAGCCCTGTGACTGCTCACCAAAACTGTACTAAATTTCTTTGTCTGTCTTTCCCAGAAAAAGAAGGCCTGGGTCAACCAATCAGCACTTAGGCTGCTCAGGACAAGTTAGCCGACCCGGCTCCAAGACTTCCCTTTGCTCCAGATAAGGAAAGTAACCCTGCTTCAACCAATCAGCAAATGTCCAGCTTAACTTCCTTGTTCCTGCCCTTTTGGTCTGTAAGACCCTCTTGAATTGTACAACTCTTTGGAGCTCCTTTCTCTTGGTTAGAGTGAATGCTGCCCAACTCATGAATTGCTGAATAGAGCCAATAAGATATTTAAAATTTATTCAGTTGAATTTTGTTGCTTAACACTAGGCTCCTTTGAACCCTGAGAGCCTTCGAAGGTGGCCCACTCCTCCCTATTAAGAGCTAGAATGAGTCCCACCTCCAGTGTAGAAAGATACTGTAGAGTGTTCTCCCGAAAGAGGCAGCAGCGTCCCCCCGCCCCCAACTACCACCAGGATCTGCCCAACTTTATCTCTTGATTGCCAGGCCAATAACTAGAATCATGCAGCAGCATAACTCTGCTTAGGCAGGGCCAGGCTTGATAAAGGGGGAAAGGGGCCATACCCCAGTGAACTGCAAGACCTGTCCAGCATGTGCCGGCAAGAGCTGTGGGGGAAACAATGGACTGGGTTTTGAGGCTGATTGGTCAATGGACCTGAAAACTAGGACTGAAGAGGGGGAGAGTTTATGGACTTGCTGGCACTCTCTTGGGACACCCTGGTGAGGACTCTGGAGATGGAGCGAAATCTGATAGAGTAGTTTCTAGATATCCGGAGAGAGTGGTAGCCCAAACTGAGCAAAGCTGAAATGCCTAAATTGTCACAAAAAACAATAGAGCAAGGAATTAAGAGTCTGAGAGAGGGGTGGGCAGACAGGAATGCATATATTATAGGAGACCAGATGACTCACCAGTGGATTATGGCCCACGGAAGAATCCAGAGGACATAGCATTCACCAAGACCATCAGAAATGTACCAGGGAGCTGGCTATCAGCCTTCCTGAGACATTTAGTGGAGGCTTCCACTGTAAGGTTAAGACAGAGAGACTGTCACAAAGTTTGGCTCGTTGATAGTTAAAGGAGATGATAAAATGGGACTCCAAAGCAATAGAGGCCAGATGGTGGTGCTTAACCACCAGAAGCTATGGGAGTGCAATGATCATGACCAGAAAGGATGGAATAGCAGCCAAGGGGCTTTAACTAGGAGAGAATCGGGAAGATGGTTATAAAACTACAGCTCCCGAGGGGCTAAACTGTAGCTGTCTGGGGGAAAACCAATGGGCAGGCAAGGAGCTGCTCGATACGCACAGTAGGCCTCCCTTATGTGCGGAGGACATGTTCTAAGCCCCCCAGCGGATGCCCGAAACTGTGGATGGTACCGAACCCTATATATGCCGTGCCTTTCCCTATACATATAGATCTATGGTAAAGTTTAATTCATAAATTAGGCACAATGAGAGATTAACGAGAATAACTCATGGTAAAATAGAACAGTTGTAACAATGTACTGTAGTAAAGGTTATGGGAGTATGGGCTTTCTCTCTCTGAAAGTATCTTACCGTATGGTACTTCCCCTCCTTGTGATGATGCGAGATGATAAAATACCTACCTGCTGAGATGAGGTGACGAGAATGACACAGGCACTGGGACCTAGCGTTTGGCTGCTCTTGACTTTCTGAGGAGGGGGCTCTCTGCTTCCAGACTGCGGTTGACCGAGGGTAACTAAACTGCAGGAAGCAATACCGCGGATAAGCGAGGGACAGCTGTATAACCAAAAGGGAGCAAAGGTGGATGTGCAGAGGCTTAAGAGAGTCGCTTCAAGAAAAAGCCATGACCCGCTGCCTTTCCCTCATCCATTTAGTTAGTTTTCAGTCCTGGAATGTATTGAATTAAGAGGTGGCCTCGTCTTCAGGTCCCCAGGTGGAAGGAACCCACAACCCATGGCAAATATAGACAACCGTGATTCCCCCAGTGTTTTCCCAAAGAAACCAGCTGTTGTTTACTCAGGTAACTGTATACATGTGAAGTAGAGCAGAATTTGCCATCCCAAAATATTGTCTTTGGCATAAGGATTATTCGGGGCTGCTTATTTTTAAGAAACTGCCGATATAGGACAAGCTCTGAAATCTGACTGAAGTTACGTTTTGGTAGGAGACATTCACGTATATAAGGGGAATCTGCATTTGGAAGGGTGTCTCCCTCCCTGTACCAGGAAGGAAAGAATGACTAAATTTCTAGAAGCACTTTATCAATGGAGAAGATAAGGACTTAAATTTGCATGACTACCACACCCTTGATTACCGTGCTTTTCCTGGTCACCTCGCATAACTGGCCTTCCTGTTTCCCCCAACATCTGTCTCTGACCGAAGATGGTATTCAAAGTGGTGATTTGGGCCCTATTTGAGAGTTGCTCAGTTTTCCTCGGTATCTCCCATATATACAAGAGGTATACGTGTTAGTAAACTTTTTTTGTTGTTGTTGTTAAAGAAGATTTTATTTTTAAGTAATCTCTACACCCAATGTGAGAGTCATACTTACCATCCCAAGATCAAGAGTTGCATGCTCTCCTGACTGAGCCAGCCAGGGACCCCCACACTACTAAACTTCTATTTACTTTTCTCCTGTGAAACTGTCTTTTATTGTAGGGCAGGGATCTAAGCCAACAACCTAGAAGACTAGAGGGAAAATTATTGTTGCCCACCTACAGTTAGGAAAGGGAAATATGCAGACATTTTGACGATGATTGGACATAGACTCCTAGTTGACCCTGGTATACAGAGACTCAAAACATCACCAGGCCTCATATTAGACATATGGGGGCCAAAGTCTAGCTTACAATGTCTCTGCTTTCTTTGTGGACACACCCATTAGTAATTTTCCTAGTCCTTGAATGCATAATTGGGATTGACATACTTTACAATTGATTTAATCCCCACATTGGTGCTTGTGGGGGGTGAGAGCTATCATACTAGGGAAGGCCAAATGGATGAAGCACGATCCCTCCTCTACCCTATACTCTCTCACCCTTATCCCGGCAGCCAAGGTAGTAACTCAAAAACAATATGGTATCCCAGGGGATGGTGATTATTGCTGTGCCTAAGGACCTAACAAGATCTCATGAATCCTTTAATTTGGTGGTCTGGCCCCTGCAGCAAATGGATGGATCCTGAGAAATGATCGTGGACTTTTGCATGAATAGGCCCGTTCGCAGTTGTCATGCCAGACATGGTGTCCATATTAGAATAGATGAACATGGTCTCAGGTACATGACATACATGTACTGTTTTGCCACAAGGCTATGTTAACTTCCCTATCCTCTATTATCACATAGTTCAAAGAGGTCTAGGCAGTTCCACAGAGGATCCCATTGATTCATTCCATTGGTGACATTATGCTGATTGGGAAGGATGGGAAGAAAGTGGCTAGTAAGGTGGAGGCCAAGGCAAGACGTGCGCTGTGGAGTGTGGGAGGTAAACTCTATGTTTCGGTATATGAGAGAGAAATAAACTTCAGCTGCACTGAAGCTAATGTTTTTTGACTTGCTGTCACTAATAGCCAGTCTTAATCGTGATACAGGATCATTTGCCCCAGATAATGGTGTTTAATCGATCTTAAGAAGTATATCCGATGACTAGATTACAACTAATTACCTATTGATATTGCTGCAAGCTCATGTCAGCAATGAAAGATACAAATCTTTCTATCCTACAGTGGCACTTAAAGTGAGGGATATGATTCTAGGTTATCTAGATGAGGTTTTTACAAATGGTCAAGATACAAAGTGAGGGGAGGGGAGGGGAGTAGAATGCAGACCTGTATTACACCACTTAAAATTATCGACTTAGCTATCAAGAGGCCATTTGAACAGACCCTAATTCTCACAGTGGTGCTGAGGCAGGGGCCCTAATAAGTATGAAGAATTGGGGGTCCCTATTGAGATCAGTCACTTGCCATACATAGCTGACAGTCAGTAGGTAAGGAGTAGTCAATTAAATTAAACTGACATATAACACATCACCCTCAACAGATGTTTCCAAAAGTTGTGAAAGAGGGTATTAGTAGCCATTCGTGCCCGTGTAACATACTGTCTGAACAATCTTAGACGTAAAATTTGTCAAGTAGGAGCAGGTATTGAATTTCAATTGAGGGATAAGCAGACCAATAGGTCTGTGGTTTGGTTGGAACTAGAAGATTGCCCGTAAAAATGATTTGATACGACATGAAGAAACCTTACCAGGGGTGCAATTTAAGAAACCTTAATAGAATTGTAGGCAGTGTCCTCGAGTTATAAAAGCTGAGTCAAGAAAGTTTTCTGCGTGTCAACTGAAATCTGAGCGCGCTTCTTTAATCTCTTCACCAAATCTAACATATGGGTTCGTTCGTCCTCTAAAGTATGTCCATTAGTGCTTCTAGAGGCTTCACCTAGAGTGATCCAACAAGGACATGTTTATGCAATTTTTTTTAACTTAAAACATTTTACAACTTGTTATTTTGCCGAAGGCATTCCTTACGTAATAAGAAGTTTGTAGTAAGGGTTAACTTTAGTATCCTCCAAGGGACCTCTTCTGTATCTCATTTCACCCGGCACCACACTAACTTGGTTAAGGTTTTGTTTTGTTTTGTTGCGTCTTTAAAGTACTTGTCAAACCAGAAACTGGAAGGGTGAGGCCCGCATTTACCAAAACCTGGAACATGGTTTTAATTTTCAATGGTCCCTTGTTAGAAACGAAAGGGGAATTGTCACTCAGGCACTCAGGGCCATTTCAAGAAACAGCAGGAAATTCCCAACGGAATAAAAAGCCTCTTGCCCTGGATTACTTTTTTCCGACCTTTTCATCTCCCCATCCAATTAGACTAATTCGACTTCGGGACAAGTTAAGTCACCAGTTGAAGTAAAAGAAAACTGTATACTTTCTACAGCGTTCAAAATACCTACAATACAATGGATAGCATTGGCCTCAAGGGGTATAGGCAATATTTTTTCAAGATTTGTCACATTTCCTGTGACTCAGCAAAATGCAATTTATAATTGTAGGTAGTCGGTTGAGAAATTCTACATTTAAGCAAACACAGCTCTCTCAGGACAACTAGCGTGTAGAGAAATAGCCCTGGCTCCCTGTCAGTTGGGACATTTAGGCATTCCAAAGATCCATAAATAAAGATTATTAAAACCGGTAACGACTAAAATAGGAAAAAATAGGATCTCAGTCACACTTGAACTTTAAATTGGGATATACTTTCAGAAGGGCTACTTGGCAATACGTTTTGAAGCTTTCGAATGTGCATTTCTTTTATCCAAGCATCTCCACTTGAATTTCTTGTGAGAATATAATCATAGAATTGAACGAAGACAATAAAATGTTGTAGTTTATTTTTTTAATAAGTTATCTGATTGTTCTTTTTTTTAATGTTTATTTATTTTTGAGAGACCTAGAGACAGAGTATGAGCAGGGGAAGGGCAGAGAGAGAGGGAGACACAGAATCTGAAGCAGGCTCTAGGCTCTGAGCTGTCAGCACAGAGCCCAATGTGGAGCTCGAACTCACAGACCGTGAAATCATGACCTGAGCCGAAGTCGTCCGCTTAACCAACTGAGCCACCCAGGCACCCCTAAAATGTTGTAGTTTAGATTTTGACAATAAAATATTGGAAACAGATGTGACCATATAAGATTGGTTAAAAATCACGATACAAATGTATAATGAAATATAATAAACCATTAAGATATTCTATATATTCATTAACATAAAAGATATTCATGACACTATTGAGTGAAAATAGCACATAATAAAGTAGTATGAAGTCCGCGAGCTCAGTATTGTTTAATATATATATTCCTTTAACGTTTTATTTATTTATTTGGGGAGGGAAGGGCAGAGAGCAAGGAGAACAGAAACTGTGAGATCATGACCTGAGCCAAAGTTGGACGCTTAACTGACTGAGCCACCCAGACACCCTTTAATATTGTTTAAAATCTGAACTTAAATATTTGCACCCATACCCCCCCCCACACACACAATATATATATAAATAAAAGATGTCTGGGAGTTTGTGGTAGAAAATGTTAAAGGACTATTTCTAGGTGCTAGAAATAGTTTATTATGAAGTATTGCAAGCATACAAAGTTATGAAAGATAAAATACTTTGTACCTGACACTTGATACATTAACATCTTGCTATATTTGCTTCAGATACATTCTAAGTGGTGAAACATTTCAGGAATACCTGAACTCCTCTGTATTGACCCCTCAAAGCCATTTCTTTCTCTCCCTCCTCAAGGTTACCACTATCCCAAATTTGCCAAGATGTTAGCTTTAGCAGGATGATATAGTTAATACACATATAAAATATACTCTAACTCCACATATGTGTCTACATAAGCAATAGATAGTATACGTTATATGAATATAATATGTGGTATTGCATCTTAAAAAGTATCTTTTTTTTTAATGTTTATTCATTTTTGAGAGACAGAGATAGAGTGGTGGAGGGGCCGAGAGAGAGAGAGAGAGACAGACAGAGACAGAGACAGAGACAGAGACAGAGACAGAATCCGAAGCAGGCTCCAGGCTCTGACTGTCAGCACAGAGCCCAACGCAGGGCTGGAACTCAGGAACTGGGAGATCATGACCTGAGCCCAAGTCAGATGCTTAATGGACTGAATTACCCATGTGCCCCTATTTATTTGTTTTTTTAAAATTATATCCAAGTTAGTTGACATACAGTGCAATAATGATACCAGGAGTCAAATCCGGTGACTCATCCCCTATATATAACACCCAGTGCTCATCCCAAAAAGTACCCTTACCTTACCTTAATGCCCCTTACCTATTTAGCCCATCCCCCCACCCACAACCTCTCCAGCAGCCCCTCAGTTTGTTCTCTGTATTTAAGAGTCTCTTATGGTTTGTCCCCCTCCCTGTATTTATTTATGCTTCCCTTCCCTTATATTCATCAGTTTTGTATCTTAAATTCCACATATTAGTGAAGTCCTACGGTATTCGTCTTTCTCTGGCTGACTTATTTCACTTAGCAGAATACACTCTAGTTCCACCCACATTGTTGCAAACGGCAAGATTTCATTCTTTTTGATTGCTGAGTAATACTCCATCGTGTGTATGTATATATATATATATATCTCTCACATTTTTAAAAAAATTTTTAGTAAGTTTTTTTTAACGTTTTGTTTTTGAGAGACAAAGAGACAGAGCCTGAGCAGGGGAAGGGCAGAGAGAGAGAGGGAGACACAGAATCCGAAGCGGGCTCCAGGCTCTGAGCTGTCAGCACAGAACCCGACGCGCGGCTCGAACTCACAGACCGTGAGATCATGACCTGTGCTGAAGTCGGCCGCTTAACCAACTGAGCCACTCAGGTGCCCCGTTTCACATCTTCTTTATCCATTCACCTGTCGATTGACATGTGGGATCTTTCCGTCCTTTGGCTATTATTGATAGTGCTGCTCTAAACATTGGGGTGCAGGTGCTCCTTCAAATCAGCACTCCTGTATCCTTTAGATAGTGCAATTGCTGGGTGGTAGTATAGTTCTATTTTAATTTTTTGAGGAACCTCCACACTGAGACTAATTATTTTGGAAGAACTGATGTCTTTCCAAAATTGAGTTTTCACATTTGTGGTGCATTACCTAATTATTCAAAAGAGCCTTTTCCCCTTTCTGGGAGGGCAAGATACGGCCGTGTCTGTTCGAGGTAAGCTTTGGCCACTTTCACCAAGCTGATGTGAAAAGTAAGCTGTGACGCTTTTGCACAAAACTTGAAGAGCCATCACATCTCTCTCTCCCCTCTGCCATGAGAGCCACAGTGCCCCAGAGAGAGGCCACTCCCTCAGCCAACATGCTAGAACCCAGACAAGCTTCAGGAGAACACAGCTGTCCTGTGATGGACATATCGCAAAAGCAAAAAAATGAACTATGTTGTTGGAAGGCACGGAGAGTTTTGTGTCATTTGTTCCTGCTTTATAACTAAGCCTAAAGTGACTAAAGGAGATCATTAGTAGCAAAAGTGAGATCCTGCCATAAAAAAACGAAAAACAGGGGCGCCTGGGTAGCTCTGTTGGTTAAGTATCTGACCTTGGCTCAGGTCATGATCTCACAGTTTGTGAGTTTGAGCCCTGCACTGGGCTCTGTGCTGGTAGCACAGAGCCTGGAGCCTGCTTTGGATGCTGCGTCTTTCTTTCTCTCCCTGCCCCTCCTCCACTCGCACTGTCTCTCTCTCTCTCACTAAAAAATAAACAAACATTAAAACAAAAACAAAAACAACAAAACCCAGAAACATACAACTACCTGGTATTGGCTCTGAAGTTAAGTGCTATTTGGAAAAGAAACAGTCTTTACTTTTTTTTTACTTTTTTTTTAATGTTTATTTACTTTTGACAGAGAGTGTGAGCAGGAGAGGGGCAGAGAGAGAGACACACACAGAATCTGAAGCAGGCTCCAGGTCCTGAGCCATCAGCACAGAGCCCGATGCAGGGCTTGAACTCATAAACCATGAGATCATGACCTGAGCCGAAGTCGGTGCTTAACCGACTGAGCCACCCAGGCGCCCCATCCTTCACTCTTGAATTACAGTTTTGCAGGCCGCTGTCAGACTGTCATTTGGATGTGGGTCATTTTGTTCTCATTTGTAGCTGTGGCAGAGACTAGCTACATGATTAGCAACCGAGTTTTCCTGGGCACAAAACTAAACTGGACTTCCCAGGCCTCTTTCATCTAAGCCGAGCCTTGTGACTAGTAGTTCTTGCCGATGTAACGTGAATTGGGAGTGATGTGTCACTTCTGACAGGAGGCAGTTAAGAGCTGGTATGTCTTATCCACACACTCTCTCTTTATCTTCTGATTGGATACAGCAGTTCTAGTAGAAGATCACAGGGATCACAAGGACCTAGAAACTAGAAAGAGATTGGATCTTTGGGAAGGTCATGTGGAAGGCTTTTCTTATCTCCCCTTCCCCGCCTCCCTGCTTTATTGAGACATAATGGACATACAACATGGCATAAATTTAAGGTGCACGACATGTTGATTTAATATACTTATATTTTGCGGGGCGCCTGGGTGGCTCAGTCGGTTGGGCGTCTGACTTCGGCTCAGGTCAGGATCTCGCGGTCCATCACTTTAAGCCCCGCATAGGGCTCTGTGCTGACAGCTCGGAGCCTGGAGCCTGCTTCGGTTCTGTCTCCTCTCTCTCTGTCCCTCCCCCAGCAGCACTCTGTCTCTCTCTCTCTCAAAAATAAAATTAAAAAAACATTAAAAAATATATACACTTATATTTTGCAAAATATAACATATAAATTACCACCCTAGGGTGAGCTAACACCTCCATCCCATGACGTAATTACCAGTTTGTTTTTGTGGCGAGAACATTCAAGATCTTTTAATGCGGCATCTGGGTGGTTCAATCTGTTTAAGCATCACTCTTGATTTCAGCTCAGGTCACGATCTCACTGTTTTCGAGCTGGGCTCTGGGCTGGTAGCTCGGGGCCCGCTTGGAATTCTCTCTCTCTCTCTCCCCACCCCTTGCTGCTCGTTTTGTCTCTCTGTCTCTCAAAATAAATAAATAAACTTAAAAATTTTTTTTATTTTTTTAAGTAATCTCTACACCCAATGTGGGTCTTGAACCTACAACTCCCAGATCAAGAGTTACATGCTTCTTAGAATGAGGCAGCCAGATGCATCTCCAATGTTTTAATACAGGAAAATCCTCAAATGTTATTTCTTTAAATATTTCTTTTTTTCTTTTATTGCTACTTCTCTCTGTCTTCTCTAACCCTATCAGAAACATACGTAACTTCGCAGTGTATTTTCCATGTCCCTTATTTATTTATTATTTATCCCTGCTCTTTTTTTATTGTGATAAAATACACATAATATGAAATTACAATTTTAGCCACTTTTCAGAGTACAGTTCAGTGGCCCTAAGTGCATTCCCAATGTTGCGTAACCATCACGACTACCTAGTTCCAGAACTGCTTCATCATTCCAAACAGAAACTCTGTACCATTAAATAATTTCCCATTACTTCCTTCTCACAGCTCCTGGTCACTTCTATTCTACTTTCTGTCTCTATGAATTTGCCTTGTACTAGATACTTCATATAAGGAGAATCATACAATAATTGTTTTTCTGTTTCTGGCTTATTTCACTTAGCAAACTGTTTTCAAGTTTCATTCATGTTGCAACATGCATCTAAATTTCTTTTCCTTCTAAGGCTAAAGAATATTCCATTGCATGTACATACTCCATTTTGTTTTTTCATTATCTGTCGATGCACACTTGGGTCGTTTCAACTTTTTGGCTCCTGTACTAATGCAGCTCGGAACGTGGATGTACAAGTATCTGTTTGAGTTCCTGCTTTCATTTCTTTGAGTATAAACCTAGAAGTGGAATCATTAAATCCTTCTACCTTCAACTTTGTGAGGAACTGCCAAAGTGTTTTCCACAGAGGTGCTACTATTTTACTTTCCTACCAGAAATCCACAAGGATTCCAATTTCTCCATATTCTCAACAAAACCTATTTTCAGGATTTTGTTTGTTTGTTTGCTTGCTTGTGCTTGTGTTTTGGCAGTAGCCATCCTAATTAGTGTAAAGTACTATCTCATTGTAGTTTTGATTTCCTAATGACTAATGATGTTGACCATGTTTTCCTGGATTTTTTGGTCATCTGTGTATCTTTGGGGAAATGTCTATAAAGCCCTTTATCCAATTTTGAATTGGGCTGTTTGTTGTTGAGTTGTAGGAATTGTTATATATTTCTCTTTGATACATTTTCTCTCTCTCAGCTTTGCAGTCTATGTGAATCCTTTACCTGTTTTGTAGTCATCGATGGTGGGAGGGTGTGTTGAGCCCCAGTTATTCCACTATGTCTGGAAGCAAACACCTGTCTCTGAGTCTTTAAAGGCACGTTTCCTCACGTAGAGCTTGGATAGAAAGACAAACACTTTCCCAACAATTCAGATATGGTGTCTACCAGGAGAAAACCACTGTTAACTATCGCTCTCCTGTATTATTGGGAAAGATAAGTTTGGAGATAGTAAATGTGGAAGTGATGAGAGATTCAGTTCGGAGACTTTGAAACAGTTCCAAGGGTCATTAGAGGAGAGAGAGAGTATCTAATATAATAAATGCCATTGATATTCTGCCCCATATCCTCCTGGCTTGCTTGAGTCACTTGATTCCAAACAAGCCACTAGCTTCCCACTGCAAAGTATCTGCGTATCTCTGTGTTTTCACCAAGGGCTTTCCCTGGCACAGCACGACTCGCTCAACCTATACAGGATAGTTGATGGTCCTGGGGACAACTCTCAACTAAGGGGTGGGGAATAGGAGTGCTGGATAGATTCCTCAGCGTCCTCAACCCCCAATGGGACCATTTTTAAAAATGTGTGTTTATTTTGAGAGAGAGAGAGAGAGAGAGAGAGCAAATTGAGGAAGGGGAGACAGAAAGAGAGTGAGCGAGAATCCCAAGCAGGCCTCGTGCTGTCAGCACAGAGCCCAACAAGGGGCTTCATCTCATGAACTGGGAGGTCATGACCTGAGCGAAAAATCAAGAGTCGGTTGCCTGAGCTACCCAGGCGCCCTCCACAATGGGACCCTTTGCAGAGGTGTTGCATACCGCATTACAGGATCCTCAGCAGAAGTGAGCCTTAATTACTTACAGTGATAATGTTATTAATTATACATTCTTTGTAGGATTTTCACCCTTCCTTTTCTCACCTTCTCCAATTCCTCACATGTGCTTCCTAAGACCATCTTCCAAATAAACTGTCTGCATTAAAACTCTTGTTTTAGGGTCTACTTTTAGGAAAACCCAAGCTAAGATCGCTAATTTACCCTGTTTATGATAAGGGCTCTTACCATGACATTTCTCCTCGAAAGACTGTGTCTTTTGCCTACAATTACAAAAGTAAATGCCCAGATTAAATCTATGGACTCAAAGACATGGTTTTTTTTTTTTCCTTATTCATTCGGTGGGTCTATTCTATCTAGACCCTAAATGAGTGGTCCATGTCTGTGTTTGATGACACTGGTCCCATACTCAGATAGAAAAGCAGGAAGGGGAAGGCAGGGTATTAGTCTGGTTGCAAATTTCTTTCTTTCTTACTTTTTTTCTTTCTTATTAAAATTTTTGTTTATTTATTTATTTATTTTTGAGAGAGAGAAACAGAGTATGAGCAGAGGAGAGGCAGATAGAGAGGGAGACACAGACTCTGAAGCAGGCTCCAGGCTCCGAGCTGTCAGCACAGAGCCCGACGTGGGGCTCGAACTCACAAACCGTGAGATCATGACCTGAGCCAAAGTGGGACACTTAACTGACTGAGCCACCCAGGTGCCCCTGGTTGCAAATTTCAGAAACCTACTCAAAGTAGCTGTCTTAGGCATTTTGGGTTGCAACGAAAACATACCACAGACTGGCTGGCTTGTAAACCGCAGAAATTGATTTCTCACAGTTCTGGAGGTTAGGAAGTCCAAGATCAAGGTGCTGGCAGATTTGGTGTGGGGGCTGGTGAGGTCCCACTTCCTGTTTTATGAGAGCACTAAGCCCATTCATGAGGACTTCTCCCTCAGGACCTTCCAAATGCCCCACCTTCTACTAATATCCCCTTTGGGGGTTACGCTTTAACATATAAATCTGGAGAGAACACATTCAGAATGCAGCAGTAGCTTAATCACAATGGAGCATTTACTGAATGTTTGGAACTGGGGTGTGATTGCTAATACTTCTTCTCCTTTTTTTTTTCCCCCCTCTTTGGATCTTATCTTTGCTTCTCTCATTACTTTTCCTGAATTTTTTGTCATTGCAGATCAGTTCTCTTCTTTTTCTCTTTCTCATCCTGTTAGCTAATGTTTATTAAGCTTCCATAATATTCTAATTGCTTTACATGAAAGTTTCCTTTTATGCTCAAGCAAACTTATGAATTAGGTGCTCTTATTATCCCAATATTTCATTTCGTGTGATTGCTCATGGGTAAATCACTTAAATTCTCTGGTTCTTATTTTTCTCATTTATATTATAAAGATAATGAGAGTACTTATTTAATGGAGTTGTCTTCATGATTGAACCAGATAATGTACGTGCGAGATCTAGCACAGTGTCTTGCCCACAGTAAGTGCTCAATAAATATTAGCTACTTTTATTGTTGTAGAGGGTTACCTGCAAAGTGAATCAGGTACATACGACTAGCCCTTTTCCCTTCCATGCATTGTCTTTATGGTAACGTTTTTTTCTTTAAGTCTGCATATGATGTTTTTTAAAGTTTATTTCTTTTTTGAGAGAGAGATAGAGAGAGCATGAACAGGGGAGGGGCAGAGAGAGAGAGAGAGAGAGGGAGAGACGGGATGGTAAGCAGGCTCTGGCTGTCGGCACAGACCCTGGCACAGGGCTTGAACTCACAAACCATGGGATCATGACCTGAGCCGAAATCAAGAATCAGACGCTTAACCGACTGAGCCACCCACAGGCCTTGAGGCTGCATATGATTTTTAAAAACCAGGTTGCGTCAGGGTAAAATTGTACCAAGTAGGAGGATGAAGCATAAAATACCAAGCATTGTAGGTCCAACCACCCTAGGGATAGCCGGACACGTAATCAAGAGTGCGAAAGGTCACAAAAATTTCCACTAACTTGTAGAATCTCTCTTAAAAAACTTCCTAGGCTCTTTATTTCTGATTTCAAGTTGAAAGTCACACATGTCCTTCTTTATTTTAATCCAAGACCACGGGCTGTTTGAGCTGACTGTGGCGTGAATATTAATACTGTGGTCAGTGTTTTTTGAGGAAGTCCTCTTATGATAATTGTGTGTGACATAAGAAAAATGAAGCCTAAATCTAGTTTTGATACCTAGGGGAGAAAAAATCAGCTGCTATTATAGGTGTTGCAGATTTCTGCCAAAGGGAGTCATGCCCTAGAAAAATAAGGTATTTTGTGAAAGAATAGCATGTCCAAAACTTCGTAAATTCAAATTTTAAGATCAATTGTGAACCGCTTTTTCCTTTTTTTAGCCCTATAAGTTTGATTAAATACCGAGTTCAGACTATGAAGATATTATTTATTATGCAGACATTAGTTCAAATGTCATCTTATCTTTTTATTTTTATTTATTTAAGTGTTTATTAATTTTGAGAGAGAGAGGACCAGAGAGATAGAGGGAGACACAGCGCAGAACCCAATGTGGGGCTTGATCCCATGAACAGCGAGATCATAACCTGAGCCAAAACCAGGAGTCGGCCGCTTAACCGACGGAGCTACCCAGGTGCCCCGAAATGTCATCTTATATTTCTACAGAGCTTTAGAATTTTCAAAGAGCATTTTTGCATTTTACTCTTTTTGTGGCTTTCTAAGTGAAGTAGAACATGACGATTATAAACGACGAAGTTAGAACACAGGATGCTGTAGGGGTAATTCCTGCCCCAGACCAGGTAGAAATTCCATTAGGGTGAGGAAGGAGTGTAATTTGGAGGGGAAACGAGGGCGTTAGAGATAACCCAGAGTCCGTAAGAGAGCAGTGGGGCCTGGCTCTCGATCTTGGGGATGGGTCTGGGGTGGGAGGAAGGGGTGTAAGCCTCCAATGGGGTCACAGGGTGGAAGAAGGTGTGGCACCACGTCTCCGGTGTAGCCAGGAGACTGCAAACCTTTGAGTAGCCTCTCCTTTATTTAGCAAGGCGCCAGAGCAGAGGACATCGATGGTGACGGAGGTCCCCCAGCAGATGGACCTGGTGTCAGCCTCCCAGGGGCCCCTGCACATCTGCCCGTTGTGAGGAAAGCAGCCGAGCGTTCCTAAACCCCCGAAAGTCTGAGAGAGCACGGATGGGGCCTGTGGCGTCCGGGGTCAAGACGGAGAAGAAACGGGAAGATGGGAAGACGTGTTGGTCATCACAGGCCATGATGAGATTATGCCGGAACTCAGTGACAAAGACCAGATGGGCAAGTTAAATTCCAGTTAATTCTGGTAAAAGACAGGACCTTTGTATTTAGAGACCCTGTTCACATTGAAGCCTGATCTGTAGTGAGTCACCCAGAAAGAACCTAGCTTATTTCTGAGGAGGGGCGGGAGGACGGGAGTCCTCAGTGGCTCAGAAGGGGCTGAGTTTCAGTCTGGAAGTGGTGGAATTACCTCGAATTGGCAAGATTACGCTTTAAGGGGCTCGATAGCTAAGCGAAATACAGTTAAGGAGAAAGAAAGTTACGTTTAGTTCTTTGAAAGTCATTTGAAAGTTCAACTATTTTAGATAAAATGTATTTACAACACATTAATTATTTAAAGGATTTCTGTAGTGATGACTGCCACGGTGAAAAATTATCGTGAAAAATTATCGTATGTAATTAAGGAGTTATCTGACTTCCAGTAAGAGAGAACTAGACATAGAGACAGAGACAGAGATAAAGATGGCGATGACAACATATACAGGTCGATCCTAGTTCTCTTTCTCTCCTGCCCTTCTTTGTGTCAAGAGTTTTTGGAGCCTCTAAATTAGCTCCATCCCTGGTATTCTCAATAAGTGGGCCAGTATATTTTAGTTTTTCTTTTAGCTCGTCTGCTCTGGTTCCTGTCATTTGCAGCTGAAATTCTGGACTAATTAAGAGAATCTGACACAGGGGTGCCTGGCTGGCTCAGTCGGTAGAGCGTGCGACTCTTGATCTCGGGGCTCTAAGGTCGAGTCTCACATTGGGTGTAGAGATTACCTTAAAATAAAATCTTAAAAAAAATGAATCCACTTAAAAAAAATCTAACAAAAACTTCCAAGTCTTTTAATAAAACTATAGTACTTTACATTATGTTCTAGAAGAGGATCTGAATAAATGGAGAGATACAGCAAGAAGACGCTTTTCTACTTGGGAGGGGACTTCTCTTTTGTGTAACACCGGTGAGAGCACTGTGAAAAATAAAGTAGGGGATTACTCCCTCTTGTCATTATTTAGGGAGGGGACGAGTGAGCATATGATGAGGGCTCAGCCAATGCATGCCACCCTCCTTGAATCTTGAAAGAGTGATATCAAGATTCAGAAAACTTTGGCGATTATTCATACGCATAGTGGTCATAAAAATTGAGCAACATGGCGCACCTGGGTTGCTCGGTTGGGAGAGCGTCAGACTCTTGATTTTGGCTCCGGCCATGATCTCACAGTTTGTGAGATCGAGCTCCGAGTCAGGCTCTGGGCTGACAGCACGAAACCTGCTTGGGATTCTCTCTCCCTTTCGGTCTGCCCCTTCCCTGCTGGCCCGCTCTCTCAAAATAAATAAATAAAGTTAAAAACAATTCATCAACAGTGGCACAGGGTGCTAGTGCCAGCATCTGTATTTTAACTGTGGTAAACACGCCCTAAGGTGACCCTCCCGATGAGTCACACCCTTGAATAATCCCTTTTCTCTGAGCGTGAGTGGAATCTGTGACTTGCTCCCAGCCAATAGAATAATGTGCTCATATATATTTTTTTAAAGTAAACTACACCCAGTGTGGGGCTTGAACTCCCAACTCCAAGATCAAGAATCGTGTGATCTACCGACTAGCAAGCCAGGCACCCCTCTTTCACGTCGTATAATAAACATGTGTTCATATATTAAATGCGTGATCTTAAAAATATAGTAAAGAAAAACCCAGCATAGAGAAAACAGATGGGAAAAAATGCCCCCAAATGAACAGAAGGTGTTTTGGGGACGGTAAGACCTTGAATGCATCAATAATCTTTTTATGCCATTTTCATGTATGGGCATGAAAATAAAGAGTAAGAAGAATGGTTAATGATAACTAGTTTCAGTTTATTTCTGCTGGGTGGCAACAGCTAAACTAGTGAAAGCAAAGATGTACGTTAGGCTTTGAAGTCCAAAGGCCTTTGTTTATACCCTCGTTATTAGATCTTATTCTTTTTGAATTTAGTCAGATTATTTACCATCTTCGAGCCTTAGTTTCTCATCTGTAAGATGGATTAATAACAATCCTACTTAATAGGATCATTTTGAGGGGTAACTGAGCTAAGGTCTATAATTAACCAGGGACATTGCAGGTGCTCAGTTGCCATTAGTTCCTTCTTCGCGTTTGTCAGGCTGCCTTAGAGATGGAGTACCCGTGCACGGTTTTGTGCTGGTCTTCATTTATTTCCCTTAGGCTACGTTGCGCTCCTAATGTGTGTGTAATTATAATGACAGCTTAATTTTGTTCAATGTTTTAATATTTACCAACATTTTCACATATTATGCTTTGCTATACACCTTGAATCCTTGTATACAGTTGTGTCAATCATTTGTTTTTTTTGAGAGAGAGAGAAAGTGAGCAAGTGGGGAACAGGGCACAGGATGAGAGAGAGAGAATCCCAAGCTGACCCCACGTTCAGCATCGAGCCTGACGTGGGGCTCAATCTTGAGACCCTGGGATCATGACCTGAGCTGAAATCTGGAGTGGGATGCTCAAGCGACTGAGCCACCCAGGCGTCCCCCAGTTGGGTCAGTCTTATTTTTAGCTTCCTTCTGCTTGGGTGCTCAGGAGTAGACGGGGTGGTATGTATATCCCTAAGAATGTTTCTACAAGAAAAAAATTCTAGTGCTACCTCAGGCCCCTCATTTTATGTCCAGAGTGCTATGTGTTCAAAGGGCCATGACGTCAGTGAGCTTTTGCTGCAGCACAAATACCTTAAAACATAGCGGCTTCAGATGACCATTTATCTGGCTCTTCATTCTGATGGCAGTTTTTATGATCTGAATCAGGCTCAGCTTTTCTGGACCGGGCTCACCGCTAGGTCTGGAACCGCGGTGGGGATGGCCGGAGTAGCTCGGTCACCTATCTAACCCTCTTAACCTCCAGTAAACTAGGCCAGGTCTATTCACCTAATGGTGTCACCTTCCAAAAGCAGCAAGACTTACAACACACACGATGTCACTTCAGCTGCCGTCTTGTAGCCTAAGCGCATCTTGAGAACAACTCCAATCTTAAGGGCAGGGCAAGTTTTGATGGTTGAAGCCGAAACCGGGAAAGGCCACCGACGGGGGAGGTTTTCTGCAGTCTATCCTGATACATCGCTAATTATTGGATATGCTCTGATGAGCAGTCAAGTCAGCTGAGTGCTGATCCAGCACTTCCGCTCCTGGGAACGCATCCAAGGAAAAGGAAAACACCGCGTTGAAGACATGATAGCCCAGCCACGCCAGCAACCTCAAGGTCCACCGATGGATGCATTGATCAACACAACGGGAGATAGGTATCCATGTATCCTTCAGTCATCGTAAGGGAAATCCTGATGCTTGAGGGCATTATGCTCAGTGGAATAAGTCAGACAGGAAGACAAGTACTGTGATCACACTTACACATGGAATTAAAAAAGCAAACCACTCGCTGAGAGACACCCGAGTGGCTCAGTTGGTTCAGCATCCCACTCTTGGTTTCATCCCACGGTTGGTGAGATTGAGCCCCGTGTTGGGCTCTGCTCGGACAGCATGGAGCCTGCTTGGGATGCTCTCTCCCTCTCTCTCTGCCCCACCCCTGCTCATGCTTGCTTTCTCTCTCTCAAAATAAATATAAACTTTAAAAATACATATGGATGATCAACAATGAAAACAAACAAACAAACACAACACCTCGTAGAAAAAGAGCTCAGACTTGTGGAAATGCAGGGATTGGAAGAAAGGGGTGGAGAGGTACCAACTTCCAGCACTAGGTTTGTCACCAAACAAACGAACCCCAGATGATCGATGAATCTAGACCCAGTGCAATATGTTTTTATAACAACAACAACCACCAATACTGAAATCTGAATGCATCCTTCATTTGCTCTCGTTCTCTTATTGTCCTTAGAAATGCACGCGTTTCAGTCCAAAGACTAACTGGAGATTTTCTTTTCATAGGATCTACTAATCGTGGATGGAGTTAGCCATCTGAGAGAAGCAGAAGGACTTCCTCGTGACATCCTTAAAGAGTGACAGTAAAACTTGTCTTCTATAGACCGAATCTAGGACAGAATTGTTGAAAAAGATGAGGGGGTGAGGACAATGTGCATAAGGACTTTAATGTCCCCGAGTCAGTCATGAATGGAAAGTGAAAAAAAACAAAACAAAACACCACAATACTTAAAAAAGTCTGCCTCAGGCAATCTCAAAATGTTTGACATTTCATTTATTGGAAGAATGTAGCTTTTTGTAATTAAAAAAGTTTTGACAACTGAAAGTGACTTTAAGACCTGTTAAAATCGGGTCAGCGAGGTGGCTGCTGATCTCCAAGTTTCTATCTTAACGCCGCCGAGGGCTTGGAGGCTGTGGATTTGTAGCTGTACGTGTAATAGGTACCGCAGAGGGAAAGCGCATCCCAATGAAACCTTTTTAGACTGTGATGATGCCTAGGGTTGCTGGAGCCTAGGGCATCTGAAATAAAAGGCGACCATAAAAGAAATAAGCGCTAATTCTATTAAGGTAGCATTAAAAAATTTTTTTAATGTTTATTTAATTTTGAGAGAGAGAGAGAGAGAGAGAGAGAGAGAGCAGGGGAGAGACACAGAGAGGGAGACACAGAAGCCCAAGCAGGATCCAGGCTCTGAGCTGTCCGCACAGAGCCCAACGTGGGGCTTGAACTCACGAACAGTGAGATCATGATTAAGGTAGCATTTTGTGGGAAGTACACCTTATTTGATTTGTCAACTCTGTCAACAGTATCTTGACTGCCGTGGTCACCTGGTGTCTATGGGGTCCACAGCTACCGACGGCAGCGTGAAGGCAAGGAAAGAATTAAGGATGCCGGCGGGGTCCTCGCTTCCCCTCCCCTGTTGTGTGGGTTCAGCGCACCCCGTATTCGCGTCCACACTGGTGGCTGCTGGGGACGGTCCAATCACTGCTCATAGTTCACGCTAGATACAGAGCCTATGTAACGGCAACTGCGAAGGAAGAATGGCCTACTTCCCAAACCGCCTCTGACGGCTTATGGGACTGTAGCTTTATTGTATTCGCACAGCCCTGCAGTCTGCAGCCTCCTTCGCTTCTCGATCTCCCTGTTCTCTAGCTTCCTGTGTCCCGCCTGCTCTGGGGCTGGGGGTGGGGTGTGCCAGGAAAGGCAGTTTCCAGTTAGGGTCCTTAACAAATGAGCAGTCTCTCCTGAACACTCAGTTCCAGGTAGACTTTTTTATTTGGAGGGGAAGTACCTGACTCCTGTCCGCCGAAATAATAAAGGACTAAATTGGGAAAATAGGCGGTGGCCCGCCGAATCAAAAAAGAGGCTGAAGTAGCAAACCTTAGTAAAGACGGGAGCCGGGGATAGTCCAGGAACCAGGCAGCAGGAAGTAAGGTGAAGATTTCCGAGATCCAAATTCCAGAGCAGGGAGGGGATTGTGTGGTCTGGCTTGTATCGAATTGGCCAGAACGAGGGCAGGTCATCTCGAGGCCGCATGTGGCGGGGGAGCTGGGGCGATTGCCTGAGGAAACTTGAGATCCTTCCCTCTAAATGAGGTGGCTGGGGGCTGCCCGGCTGGTTGCCTTAGTGGAGAGAGAGCATGCAACTCTTGATCCCTGGGGGTCATGAGTTCTAGCCCCACTTTGGGTGTAGAGATTATAAAAAAACTTTAGAAATAAGTGTGGCAGGAGTGCGGGGTAAGCAGTATAGCAGACGCCCCTGCAGTCTAGGTACCTCAGCGCTATGGTCAGGCACCGTCTCTGGGTGTAGAAGTTTTGTTCCGTAAACATTCCAGCCCTGAACTTCATAGAACTGCTCTTGAGTAGGGAAAGGGTTAATGTTAGGCAGGGATAAACAAGGGACCTTCAAGGAGGCCGAGCACAGCCACAGGTAGGAGGCCGAGGAAGTGGCCACGGAGTCTGGGGAAGAGGAGGCTGAGATAAATGCTCCCGGACCTGCCCGGCCTAGAGGCCAGACATGGAGTCTCACAAACTGTCTCATACGGTCCCAATAAAAAGCCCGGGACAGAAACCCTCAGCGGCTACCCACTCAGGACTCCTCTCACTCTTGAAAGCTTTACCCTTTCTGTCAATAAGCTCTATTGCTCTGCTCCCTCCCTGTTGTCTGCGAGGTTCATTCTTTGACTCCATGAGACCGTGGCCAGCGTCTCCCCAGCCCTCCTCTAACACTCTGGGCCGCATTTATCTGGATTTCGGTGACAGTACACATGGATTTGAAGCCCCGACAGCTGTTTCCTAGCTTCGTGAGCTTGAGATTGTGACTTCCTTGACCTGTCCGGATCTTGGTTTTCTTATTAGAAGAATGGAAATAATAAAAACATTTTCATCAGAGTGTTGTTATGATGATTAAATGAATTAATCCGTCTGAATACACTTAGTGTCTGACATCTAAGAGCTGTATACTTCTTGGCTATTATCAGAGAGAGATAATGCATGGTTGTATTGTCCGAGATCTTTCATTATGGTTTAAAATCTTCATTATTCTGAGGGTGAGTGTCCAGCTCATGATTTTGGTTCAGGTCATGTTCCTCGGGTTGTGAGACTGAGCCCCGCATGGGGCTCCGGGCTGAGGGTGGAGCCTGCTTAAGATTCTCTCTCTCTCTCTCTCTCTCTCTCTCTCTCTCTCTCTCTCCTCTCTTCCTCTCTCCCTCTCTCCCTCTCTCTCTCTCTCTCCCTCCCCCTCCTGCTGCTCTCTCTCAAATAATTTTAAAAAAAGAAAGGCAAAACGTGCATATTGAATCTATGAAATGGCCTTCCTCTCCTGGCTTCACAGGTCATACAAACGTATTTTTTGCAGTTCTGAAGGTCAGAGACCCATTCATTTAGGAGGCTTTAGGAGAGAATCTATTCCTTGCCTTTTCAGTTTCTAGAGGCTGCCTGCATTCCTTGGCTCCTGGCGGCTCCTCCCATCTCCAAAGCCAGGGATGGCCTCCCTCTGACCTCTGTTTTCTGGCATCACGTGATTTCCCTTTCCCTAATAAAGACATCCGCCCTCTCCCTTCTAAGGATCCTGGACAATGCAGGTTAATCTCTCCACCTCAGATTTTTTTTCCTTTAAAGACTTTATCTTTTATTATTTATTTATTTTAATGTTTATTCATTTTTGAAACTGAGAGAGACAGAGCATGAGTGGGGGAGGGGCAGAGAGAGAGGGAGACACAGAATCCGAAGCAGGCTCCAGGCTCTGAGCCGTCAGCACAGAGCCCGACGTGGGGCTCTCGAACTCACAGACAGACAGATCATGACCTGAGCCGCAGTTGTCACTTAACCGACTGAGCCCCCCAGGCGCCCTGTAGCAGGGAGTTGTTGACAAAGACCACCAGATGAGTAGAAGCGAGGCAAGGTTTTATTTTATGGCCGGGCCAAACCTGATCTCCTGGTCTTAAAGAGACAGTGCAGAGAATGGCCCCGAACAAAGGCAGCAGTGGGCTTATATGGATTTTAGCAAATTAGGGTACTTCATAAGTTACTTAACCAATTATAATTCACAACATCCCTGGGTAGCCAATTACATAGACATAACCTTTGGCGGAGGCCTATTGCTTCAAGGTTCTTTGTCTTAAGTGAGCTTTGAAATGACCAATTATAGTTAGACACTTCAGACACCGTGGGACAGCAGTTACGTGACTTCTCACACGTAGGCCTTCCTTTGATCAGCTCCAAACAGTAGGGTGAGAGCTCACTGCAATCTAAGTTAACTATTTTAGCAAGCAGGCGAAGTTACAGGGGTGAGACGGGCAGTTTAACCCCTTCTGGTAACTCTAACAGGGAACTGCATAGGCTTTTATCCCAATGTTTTAGCGGTTACCATACGGTTAGTCAAGAACAGTGAATGGGGAGATGCATTCGCAAAGCAATTTACAGAAGCCAAAACAGCCGGTTAAGGGTTTCCATTATTGACTCAGGTTTGTTAACCTACAACACGCCCCAAGACTTTAACTTTTAAAAAAAGTAATCTCTACACCCAACGTGAGGCTTGAAATACAACCTTGCGATCAGGAGTGGCATGCTCTACCGACTGAGCCAGCCGGGAGCCTTTCCATCACAAGATCTTTAACATAATCACATCTGTAAAGTTTCTTTTGTTTTGCAGGTTCTGGGGGTTCGGACACGGACATCTTTTGGGGGAGGGCATTATGCGGCCCACGGCAACCACTTAATAAATGGTTGCTACATTATAAATTTCTAATTAGTTCTTATCAAGAATGGTTAAGCCTGTTCACTGAAGTCAACCTAGCTCCTCTGTTGCCCTCTTCTATCAGATATATCTTGGCTAGATTTTGAAATGCAATTAAGAAACGGATCCGCTCCCAAATATAGTATCGGCAAGTTTGACACCTTTGAATTAAGGAAGTCTAACCCTTGGGGTTTGGACCAGGGGAAAGGCTTGTGTATTCTGTGTCATGTTCTAATTTACAGACGCTTTTCTGTATCTTACCTGCGAATGGCTTTCTGTCTCCCTCTAGCACGGTTGTCCTGGGTGGGGGGTGATTCTGCTCCCCTCCCTCCCCCTGGGGTATTTTGATCAGTCAATGACTGAGGGTGGATGCCCCCAAACATCCTACAATACATGGAACCGCGCCCCCCCCCCCCTGCAAGAAAGAATGTTCCCACCCAAAATGTCACTAGTGTTGAGGCTGAGAAATCCCACTTCAGTGAGTGTTCCAATTTTGTCCCTGGACCATTTTTTTCCCCTTGATTATTTGATTCATTCTGAGACAGTACCTTACAGATTACAGGAAAGGTTGTTTTAGTCAATTGAATTTAGATTTTACCGAACCATGTTTTCCTATCATTCAGCAAGTATATTTTGTCTGTTAAAAAAAAAAATAACCCATACTTTGTAATGATTCTATCAGAAACGTCATGATAAAAGACCGAAAAATATTCTGGAAATAAGAAAGAAATTCATTTTAGACTCAGTGTTTCAGCTTTTTTTTGGGTAACTTTCATAAGATTGATTTAAATAAAACATTTATTTTCCTTTGTGTGGGAGGGGAGCCTGAGTATAACTGCAAATGTTTTCTCGGTGGAGGATTTGTGACTCTTAACGAACTTTCCGATTTTCTGCATCGATCTATCATGTAACTCCCTGATTTGGTAAAGGCAGTGTATATTTTTTTGAGTCTTCTTGTGAGGCTATCCATTCAGAAATTATTTGATGTAGATGATGAAGGAGTATAAAATGATCTCTAGTGTCTACCTCACTGAAACACACAGGGTGGCACAACATCTGTCTCAGAGACCTAAAAGACAAAAGGGAAGAACGAGCTATCTTTCCATTAATTGATGAAGGTGATTTCAATCCCGAGCTGTGACTTTCTCCTGGCAGCTGGAGTCCGGCAGCCGAGCGAAAATCAACCAGTCCCCTGGAGATGGCAGTAGCAGGCAGGGATGGAGATCTTGTGCCAACCAGCTGCAGCCGGAACGGCGGGCTCCTGCTCCGAGCTGGGTTCCCCCGGCCAGGCAGCCCTGATGGACCCCTGGAGATGCCGTGGGCTGATTTTGCGGGGGCTTGTCGCCCTGAAATCCCGCCTTCTGTTTCTCCGAAGTTTAGTGGTCCAGTGCTGCCCTAAGTCCCTTTTGAACAATGTCTTGTGTAAGTGAACGAACACGGAAATAATCTTCCTAGTGCGGGTTAAGCGCTACTGCATTTGAAAACCTAGTGAATTGCAGGCATGATATTCACAGGCACGGAGCTACAGAAGGTGGTAGGAGTGAGTCCTTGGGCTGGAGAGATTTAAAAAGACACTGATCAAGGATTTCAGCATAACATACGACGACCGAGTGACCCAGGGCCATGAATGCCAGGGGACCAACTTAACCTAGCCGGAGGGATAAGAAACACCTTCCCGATGAGATGGCACCTGGGCTGAGTTGAAAAGAATAAATAAGGGTTAGCCAGGTGAAGAAAGATAAGGAATATTCCAGGGGCGCCTGGCTGGCTCAGTCTGAAGAGCATCTGACCTTGGGTCACGGGGTTGTGACTTCTAGTCCTCTGTCCTTATGTTGAACGTAGAGATTACTTTAAAAAAAAAAAAAAAAAAGAGGTGTTCCAGGCAGGAGATACAGGATGCATAAGGAGCTAGGGGTGGGACACACCATGACATTCGTTATGTTACTGGACTGCAGCAACTAAGCCAGGGTGACTGGAGAGTTTTGTAGCGGCTACATCGAGCAAGTGCTAAAAAATAAAAATGCTTTGGAATTAAAGATGTCAGGGTTTTGCAGTGGACTCATCTGGAGGTCTCATTTTCAGTGGATTTCCTGAGCCCATCCGCAGAGGTTTCCACACACGCTGGCAGCTGGTGGACCTCCTGTTGGAGCTGAGTTAATCACGTTCCTCAGTTCAAAGCACGTTGTCACCCCTGTCTGGGCAGAGTTTCTTCCCTTTTATGCTTGTTTGTCGCCTAATATTTACCAGTTTTTTTTTTCCATTGTCCCTGATCCTCACTGCCATTCCACTTTAACTCTGCTATACCGTCTCTATTCGTGGATCTTTATTTGAAAAGAAATAGTGTATTTGAAAGCATACATTCATTTTAAATTTACAAAATGGTGCCATGCTCTAAATCCCGTGTCTTGCAATTTTTGTTACAACTCTTTGTTTTTCTGCCCTTGTCACATTGCTCCCTGGCACATCTAGTTCTTTGCTTCCAACTGCAGTCTGACTGCACACATTTTGCTTAGCCAGTGTATCATGGTTGATACACTGTTTTCCCAAATCCTTCCCTGGCAAACAGCTCTCTTTTTGGGCTCGAGAAACCCTTTTCTGCGTCTCAAGGTCCTGATTCGATGGGTGTGAAGCGGGTTCCAGATAATTTTTAAAATATTATTTAAGGGGCACCTGGATGGCTCACTCGATTAAACATCCAACTCTTGATCTCAGCTCAGGTCATGATCACATGGATAGTGAGTTCGAGCCCCGCCGTCAGGCTCTGTGCTGACAGTGTGGAGCCTGCTTGGGCTTCTCCTCCCCCCCCCGCCCCCCCCTCCTCCTCAGCTCTCACTCTCTCTCAAAATAAATAAATAAACACTTAAAAAATGTTTAAAAAATTATAAAAAAATTTTTATGTTTATTTGTTTTTGAAAGACAGAGAGAGAGAGAGAGCTTGCGCAAGTGTGTGTGTGTGTGTGTGGGGGGGGGGGCAGAGAGAAAGGGAGACACAGAATCCAAAGCAGGCTCCAGGCTCTGAGCTGTCAGCACAGAGTCCAATGCGGGGCCTGAACCCATCAATGGCTAGATCATGACCTGAGCTGAAGTCAGATGCTTAACTGACTGAGTCACCCAGGTGCCCCCTCCCCCCCCAAAATAAATTTCTTTAAAAAAGTAATCTCTACAGATGCATGGCTGGCTCACTTGGCTAAGGATCTGACTCTTAGTTTCAGCTCAGATTATGCTCTCATGGTTCGAGTGCCTCATCTGGCTTTGGATTGACAGCTCAGAGTCTGGATCCTGCTTTGGATTCTGTGACTCCCTTTCTCTCTGCCCCTCCCCCACTCTTGCCCGTGCTCTCTCGCTCTCTCTCTCCCAAATAAATAAGCTTAAAAAAAATAATCTCTATACCCAACATAGTGCTCAAACACATGATCCCGATATCAAGACTCTTTGGACTTAGGCAGCCAGGCCCAAGGTCCCAGATAATTTAAATACAGTTAGGCTGCTACCGTAGTGAGGTGGGTTAGTGAGAAGAAAGGAGAAAATAGTTCTCTAACTCTGGCACTAATCCGAATCACCTGGAGGACTTGGAGGACACCATCTGCTGGACTCAGGTCCGACCTTGCATTTGCATAAACCCAAGAAGTAGATGCCTCCTTAAATTTTGCCTGATTCTAGTTCTGGCCCTGGCTGGACTGGACCCCATGCCCAGAGTTCTTGATTCAGTAAGCAAGTAGGTCTTGGAAGCCAGTCTGAGAAACTGCATCTCTAACAAGTTGCTAAGCAATACTGCTACTGCTGGTCCAGGGACCACACTTCGAGAACCACTGCTTTAGGACCTTCCTATTCAAAACTGAGCCTGCAGACCAACAACGCAGACTTCGCCTAAGAGTTTATTAGGAATGCACAATGTTGAGCCCCACCCCAGATCTACTGAACCAGAATTTGCATTTAAGCAAGATCCCCAGGGGATTGGTAAGCACAATAAAGTTTAAGAAGTACTGCTTTGGGAGATACAGGGAGGGTATCTTTCCACCAAGGGAATTAATAACAAGGATGTCCCCGCCCCCGCACCCCAGTTTCCTGAAAGCAACCAGGGGTTATTTTTCAGGGAAGCTAAGGTACCTACTTCGGGTATCTCATCTGGAGGCCCGCCATGTCTGTTTACCGCTACCGGTGGTGGTAATTTTGATCACTTGGCTAGGGGATGGTCTCATTTTCTACGACGAAATTATGCTTTGAGAAATGATGTTCACCTCTTGTTTGATGCAGTTACTAGAGAGAGATCGCCCCTGGATAAGGTATGAAGGTCAGCTTGGCTGTCTCCCTGGCTCTTTATTTCTGCCCCAGGACAAGTAACAAAACGGTCAGAAGATCTCTGTCCCTTCAAAGAGGGCGTACCTGGCAGGCCTCCAGGGCTTGGCTGTAGAGCGAGCTCAGTCCACTCCTCAGATCAGGTAAACTGCCGCAGCTCGTGAGGCAGAGCGGTTCTCCAGTAGGAACACCAAGTCCGTCTACAGCAGAAGACCTGAGGCTGTGCAGATAATCCACTGCTTGACATCACTTGGAATTGTCTTGGACAGGGAATAAAGTTAACATCCCACAAGCACAAATAAGCAAACCTGACTACTGATGTTAAGAAACTTCTATCTTGTTGATTTTAAGAGGATCAAAACGATGTCTCGTCCAGAGAAAACAGCCATGCCTACCTTTCGTAAGGGTCTAAAACACCCCGCTGCCTGAAACTAGTATAGGTTATATGTCAACAATACCTCAACTGAAAAACAAAACAAAGAAACACACCGCCCTGTTGCATATTTCCCTTGAGGCACCTTGCACACCCTCACCCAGCTGCTTGAGCAGGGAGAAACAGGAGGAAGCATGGGGGAGAGAACATTGCAGTTCCCATTTCAGAAGCACCATCCATCCATGCCTCTGACAAAATATAAACAGATTCTGTGGAGGAAACCCCTTGGAACGCAATGACTCCTTCTCTTTGAAAAAGATAACGCTTGTATATGATATAGGTATGTAAGCTTCCTTAGTAGGATTAGAGTGGAAGCGTTTCTTTGCATGTAGCCGAGGATTATGCCTCTTCAAGTTAAGCCCAGCGGGAGATTTCTGTGGTGCATGCACTAGTCTTGAGCAACTAGCTCTGGCCCAACACAGCCCCAAGGAGAGAGTATCAGCGCCCCCAGCAGGGGAAAGTAGGAGATGCAATGAGTAAACAACTCCCCATTTCGTAGCTATGCTACATGCTTTTATGACTGCCCCACAGCCTGGGATATATCTGCCCTCTATGCTCTCCCTTCTAATCTCCAGCTTGAAATTCTCCAAGGCCCAGCTGATATAACTTTCTTCTGTGAAGATTTACTTGATTCCTCCCATCCCCATTTACCGACTGGTTTCCTTCTCTATCTGGTTCTCTCTCTCTCTCTCTCTCTCTCTCTCTTTTTTTTTATTAAAAAAAATTTTTTTTAACATTTATTTATTTTTGAGAGACAGAGAGACAGAGAATGAGCAGGGGAAGGGCAGAGAGAGAGGCGGACACAGAATCTGAAGCAGGCTCCAGGCTCTGAGCCATCAGCACAGAGCCCGATGCGGGGCTCAAACTCACACACCGTAAGATCATGACCTGAGCTGAAGTCGGCCGCTCAACCGACTGAGCCACCCAGGTGCCCCCCTCTCTCTCTTTTTAATGTTTGTTTATTTTTGAGAGAGAGAGAGAGGGAGCGCAAGTGGAGGAGGGACAGAGGATCCCCAGAGGGCTCTGTGCTGACAGCACCGAGCCCAGTGCAGAGCCAAACTCAAAAACGGTGAGATCATGACCTGAGCTGAAGTTGGATGCTCAGATGACCCAGCCGGGTGCCCCTCTTTCTGACTCTTAACGCGTTACTTGTGTCTCTAATAGAAAGCCTGTGTCTTTCACTTTTTGGGGGAACATGTTTTATTTGGTGAAGTATATATAACATGAAATTTACCCTTTTAACCATTTTTAGGTGTACAATTCAGTGGCATTAAATGCTTCCATAACATTCATCAGCCATCGCCACTATCCATTTCCAGAACTTTTTCATCATCCCACACAGAAACTCTGTACCTATAAAACAATAACCGCCACCCTCTACCCTTGGTAACCTCTGCTCTACTTTCTGTTTTTCTGAATTTGCTTATCCCCGATACCTCGCATAAGTGGAATCATACACTATATATATATTTTTCGGGCGTCTGGCTTATTTCACCTAGTATACTGTATTCGAGGCTCATCCGTGTTGTAGCATGTGTCAGAATTTCCTTCTTTTTTAAGACCGAATAATATTCCATCGTGTGTGCATATCAAATTTTTATTTATTTGTTTGTTTATTTAGTTAAGCTTTACACCCAGCGTGGGGCTCAAGCTCACACCCCAAGATCATGAGTCACACGGCCTCCTGACTGAGCCAGCCAGGTGCTGCTGTACAGATCACATTTCATTTATCCCTCCATCTGCTGATGGACGTTGGGGTTGTTTCCAGCTTTTGGCTGTTGTGAGTAAAGCTGCTATGAACATGGGTGTGCAAATATATCTGTTCGAGTCCCTGCTTTTAATTCTTTTGGGTACATACTCAGAAGTAGGATTGTAGGATCGTAGGGTACTTCTATGTTTAACATCTTTCATTCTTTAGCCTATATAGACAAAGTGAAAACACAAGAGCCTGATTAATAATGTTTGTGATATCTGGCTAGAACTCCCAGCTAACTTCCTGAAACTATTATCTACTGATAATTCAGTCTAGTCCATGCAATCCAAACCTCGGCTGCTCTGAGCAACGCATCTACTCCAGGCTTGGGGCGGGGGGGCCTCAAAGCATAGGGGCCATTTTATCATGTCTTTGGTAGAGTTGTTCTGACCTCAGGCCTCTGCTGGTTTTCTTCTCTGGCTCTTGGGTAACCTTGCATTTGTGGTCTAGGGCTGCTTTTTTAGTTTCCATTGTTGATGACTTGCTCCCCTATTCCCGATGAGGAGCACAGCACTTTCTAAACAGGAGGATACTTCCTGCCTTCCCCATCTGCAACCCTCGCTGGATCTCCTGTCTTTCAGCTGCCGTTGGGTAACTGGCCATGGAACACTGATAGTTCCCCAGTTGCACAGTAGGGAGCCTTGCTGTGGTCAAGACTGCTGGTGTCCACCAGTCTGGCTCCTCTCTATGCTGGGCACACAGCTCAACCGAATTTCTCAGCCACCCTCGCATCTGAGCGGAATGCCGTAACTGAGTTCCGGTCCGTGGAATTTGGGGCAGAGTGGCCGTGTGCCACTTCTAGGCATAACCTACGTATAATTCCACACACAGGTCTGTGTGTTCGTCTCGTCAGCTGTTAACTAGATGGCCCCAGAGCTACTGAAGCCACAAAATGAAAGCACCCGGGTGCCTGAGTCACCATTTGGAGGCCAGCCAGCCAGGAAAACTGCTCAGACGAGAATGTCCGCTAGCACTTTGAGGGAGGAAGAAAGAAACCGGGACTGTGTGAAGCCATGAAGATTACCTGCTCCGATGACTGCATTTGCATTTCCAGTTTTACAACTCCGCTTAACAAGGATCTAGACGAAGACCATGGGAAGCTGTTCTGTATAACCCTGACCTGGACAATCTTGTTAACTATCTTCCAACATTCCTACCCCTTTGTCTCAAATTAGGTGCGATCCTTTGGCTCCCCACCCTCTTGGGCTTGGTTTCTACTTTCCTAGACATTTTTTTTTTTTCCAGGGGAAGGAAGGCAACCCTGTTCCAACTTCTTTGTGAAAGAGTCTTAATCCCAGCACTAACCTATTCTTGGGCTCCCCAAAATTCTTCCCGGAGGATTTAGGAACCATAAATAAATAAGATCTCCAATAGGTCATGACAGTTCCTCGAATTGACTAAATATGTCTTAAATAAGGATGATCCTATTGTACCCTTTTATTATTTATTTTTTCAATAATTGGTTGAGTGTACGCCCATTTTTTTTTCACCACTAGGCCCCACTGGGCCCAAAAGAATTAGCGGGAACTTGAGAGTGGGGGTTTTGATGCGTTTTTTTTTTTTAATTTATTTTTTGAGAGAGAGACACACAGAGGGCGAGCAGGGGAGGGGCAGAGAGAGGAGACACAGAATCCGAAGCAGGCTCCAGGCTCTGAGCCATCAGCACAGAGCCCGACGCGGGGCTGGAACTTGTGAAGCGCAAGATCCTGACCTGAGCTGAAGTCGGCCACATAACCGACTGAGCGGCCCAGGCGCCCGAGAGTGGGGATTTTGAATTCATCTTTATATCTCTAGTGATGGCCAACATGTCATCCTCCAGATTCAAGCAGTCAGTAATGGTGTGTTGAATATGCCGGGGCAGGTCAGGAGAGTTTTGGCCACACGTGACCTCGCTGATTTAACCACCTCCTCTAAACTACCCGTATGTGAACTTACAGACAGGCTGGTGCAGGATCCACGGTGTACTCTGGGGAACATTTTTCCCCCTAAACTCTTGCCTAGAACCCAGCATGAATTTTTCAGCCAACCTTACTGAGGTAAAATTTATACACAATAAAATGCATAGATACAAAGTATATAGTCTGGTGAATATTGACAAATATAAACAGCCCTAAAACTTCTCTATAGGTAGAGATGCAAAACGTTTCCACTACACCGGAATGTTGCCTTATTCCCCTTGAAGTCAGTCCCCCTTCAACACAGCCATCCCTGTCGCCCCAGGGAACTATTGAACTTTTTTTCTTTTAATTTATCAATTTATTTTGAGAGAGAGAAAGAGAACAAGCAAGGGAGGGGCAGAGAGGCAGAGGGAGACAGAATCCCAGGCAGGCTCCATGCTCCACGCTGAGCCCCACACAGGGCTTGAACTCATGACCAGGTGATAATGACCTGAGCCAAAATCAAAGGTCGGATGCTTAACCCACTGAGTCACCCAGGCTCCCCGAACTGATTTCTATCACCATGGATTAGTTTTATGTGTTCTAAAACTTTATATAAATGAAAACTGTATAGCATGTGCTCTTTTGTGTCGACGTTCTTTCACTCAACACAATGTTGGGGAGATTCATCCAGATTAGCATAAGTATCGGCAGTCAGTATCCTTAGGTTTTATTGCTGGGCAGTAATCCATTGTATGAACACGCCACAATTTGTGTATCTATTCATATGTTGATGGACCTTAGCGTAGTTTCTAGTTTTTGGATGTTATGAATAAAGCTGTTCTGACATCTTATATAGGTCTTTGTGCATACATGTTTTCATTTCTCTTGGCCAAATACCTAGGAGCGTAACTGCTGGGTCATACGGCAGATGCATGTTTTAACTTCTAAGAAACTTTGAAACCTTTCCCCCAAATGGCTGTGCCATTTTCTACTACCGCCAGCAACGTATCTGCACTATACTTGTCAACCACATTGTGGTTCCTAGTATAAATTGACTTGTAACAAGTATTTCATTTTAGTAGGGGAGGGGGAGAGAGCAGAGAACGAGAGAGAGAGAGAGAGAGAGAGAGAGAGAGAGAGAGAGAGAGAAAGAGAGAGAGGGAGCGTGGCAGAGGGGAGAGAGAGAAAGGGGTTGGGAAGGGAGAGAGAAGAGACGAGAAGGAGCCGGGAGGAGAGGAAAGGGGAGAAAAGAGGCAAAGAGAGGAAAACCAAAAAAAAGTGCAGTATCTAAGAAACAGAGTCATAAATACAATCAGGTTTTCCGGTGTCTGCTCTGATCTCTTATCAACTAGACTGCATTGCCTTTCAAGGGAGAAATATGAAGCTGTATTCTTCCTGTTATTGAGGGGGCGGCATGAGCTGGACATTACATAGAGTTTATTCTAGGAAGCCGGTCGTTTTTCAAGTATAATTTGGACGGGAAAAACTGCAATTCTAAAAGAATTATCTGCATGTCAGGAACTGGTAATAATTTTGAAGTTCCTGTTCACGTTGTAAAACCTGGCTTTTGGTACTTGTGGGAGGAGACGTCTTTTTTTCTTTTGTTAATGCATGAAAATGAAGCCTTTATTCATTGTAGGCACATTCAAACTAATGATTGGCAAGAGAGGCGAAAGCCAGTAGCTGTGACAGATAGCATGCGGAGAGAAGGGCAGGACATATATTCTTTTTTTTTTTTTTAATTTTTAAATGTTTATTTATTTTTGAGAGACATAGAGATAGAGACAGAGCATGAGCAGGGGAAGGGCAGAGAGAGAGGGAGACACAGAATCGAAAGCAGGCTCCAGGCTCTGAGGTGTCAGCACAGAGCCCGACACGGGGCTCGAACTCACAGACCGTGAGATCATGACCTGAGCCAAAGTCGGCCGCTTAACCGACTGAGCCACCCAGGCGCCCCAGGACATATATTCTTAAACTTCACTTTTACCTAAACAAGCGCAAAGCTGATCGGGCTCAGCAGGAAAATATAATGAATGTAATTATGAGGTACGATTCAAAGAACTAGTCTTTCTAGGGCAAAAGCGTAATCCTTCTGAGAATGATGAATTTGAATACAGAAAGCAAAAGAGGGATTCTAAGTAGCCAGGCCAAAAAAATGGATTTAAAAAAATTCGTTAGAAATGACCACCATTGTGAATATCTGCTCGGTGTTGAAACTGTTCTCCTTATCAAGACATTTTAAAAATTTTTTTTAATGTTTGTTGTTTTTGAGAGAGAGAAAGAGAGAAGACAGTATGAGCCGGGGAGGGACAGAGACAGAGGGAGATACAGAATCTGGAGCAGGCTCCAGGCTCGGAGCTGTGGGCACAGAGCCTGACACGGGGCTTGAATCCATGAACCACGAGATCATAACCTGAGCCGAAGTCGGACACTTAACTGACTGAGCCACCCAGGGTGCTCGAGACATAATTTTTTGTTTATTTATTTATTTTGACAGAGACAGAGACAGCACGAGTGGAGGAGGGGCAGAGAGGGAGAGAGAGAATCCCAAGCAGACTCCACACTGTCAGCACAGAGCCCAAACTGGGCCTTAAACCCACGAAGCCATGAGATCATGACCAGAACCAAAACTTACATATGTAAGTTAACCGACCGAGCCACCCAGGTCCCCCCGAGACCTGAATTTAATGCCACCCCTCTGCTCCCTGATGCAGGACTCTGGATTATTAGTGCCCGTCAGCCTTAAACCTAGAATACAGTGAGTGAGAGAGGGGTCCCTAGCTTTCTCCCTGTGGGGTCCTAACTGTGTTTTCAGGGGGCAGCATTTCCCAGGGACAATTGGTGGGGAGTTGGCATTAAAAGTGACATTTGTCTCACTAACCCCAAATCAAGTCTTCGCCACATGCCAGGCGGAGAGTGCGAGCCACCATGGCTCTCACCAGCACCCCACATACTGCTTGTGATCTCTTTTCCCCTAAAAGCTGTTCTGAACTAATTTTATCAAGGTGCCTGCTGTCTGGAATACATAGAGTAAATATGAGCCTCTTTTCGTTCAGTCACTCATTCATTCATGCACTTAATATTTATTGAGGTCCCGCTGTGGACCAGGTACTGTTCTAGGTGCCGGGCATATATAGTAATGAATAAACAGACAAGAATTTCTGCCTTCGTACCAGTAGGGGGAGACAGATAATAAAAATAATAAGTTCGTAAATGATAGAAAGTGTCAGAAGATGATGCATATGGAGAAAAGAAAAGCAGGGTAAAGGGAACGGGGGGGGTGTTGGGGGCAGGGAGGGGGTGCTCCTGGGATGATGATAAGCGGTTACTACTATCCTGTTTATTGAAGACCGATTTCACCTGGCCTACAAAGTGGGATTTATCTCACCTCTCCCTAAGCGACCACTACCATGACAACCTTGAACTGCGTCGGAGTGATTCTAGATGGTCCGGTCCCCACTCTGGAGAAGGAGGCTGCATTGGGATGTCATTATGCTCCGTGTAGGTAATGACATCACCATCATGCATCTCGATATCTCGTCGGTTTCAGGTGATAGGGCCACTGCAAGCAGTGCAAATCATGGAGTGAATCCTGCTGCCACCCCGGGGTGTGCAGTGCACACATTGACTGATAGCCTGCTTAGTTTCCTTTTCATATAAGTAGTGTATCTTTCCTCAGGTCTAGAAATACCTTTTATAACACGGTTTTATCCCCGGCATGGTACGTGTTGTGATTTCCGAACAATTCCATTATTTGAAAACATTTGGTTAATTTCCAAATTTTCACTGTGACGAAATAGTTACGTATGTAACTTTGGACATATTTGTGGTTTTATCCTTCGGCCAGTTTGCAAAAGTGAGTTCAGAAGATATGCAGACTTTTAACCTTTTTTTTAATGCAAATTACCAATTGCCCACTAGGAAGTGTGAATTTAGCCGCACCTCGCCAGCTGCGTATGAGAACGTGTATTTTCCTATATTCTTACCAATGCTTGTGACATCATTCTTTTTACTTCATTTTTTTTCTTTTTACTTTATTAATTTGAAAGGTGATACTTGGTATCGCATTAATGTTTTCGATTGCCCTATCTTTGATCGTGAGGTTTACTGAGATTTAGATGTTTCCTTTTGGAAATGGCTTAGTTTTAACTGGAGTGTTTATCTCTTTCTTACTGATAGCTAAGAGTTCTTCAGATGTTAAGGGTCTCAGCTTTTTCTGCCATAACTGTTGCAATATTTCTCCCCGTTTTAAGTGTTGTGCTTTAGTTTTATTTATAGAGTTTCTAAAAGAGATATTGATGCGTTGGCAGGTAAAACATCCTAAATTTATTATGGCTTTCTTCCTATGCTTTCTCGGTAAGTGCTTTTTGTACCCTTCCAAATTATATAACTATTCATCCAAATTCTCTTCATTTTCTATATTTTTAATATTTAGCTAAATGGTAATATCTGGAGTTTATTTTTGTGTGTGGATTGATGTACGAATCTCTCTTTACTTTTTCTCAAATGCTTGTCTCATAGTCTCAGGACCATCTTAAACAATCCATCCTATCCCCACAAATATGAAACACCCAGAGTCTCACATGGCTATTCTCTAATTACTTACAGACACAAATATGAAACTAAAAAATACAAAGTTGCCATCTTGGAGCCAAAAACAGTAGAATACTGGCAATCCTGTACAACTCAACCTAATTCTACCCTGTGGCAAAGTAAATTTCCATTTTTTTAAAAAAGTGAACTGGAATATTTGAGTAATTGAAAAAATAAGCTCAGTTACACAGTGAGATTCCCCCCCACACCTGTCAGAGTGGCTGACATTAACAACTCAGGCAACGACAGGTGTTGGCGAGGAAGTGGTTCTCTTTTGCACTGCTGGTGGGAATGCAAACTGGTGCAGCCACTCTGAAAACGGTATGGAGGTTCCTCAAAAAATCAAAAATAGAACCACCCTACGACCCAGCAATTGCACTACTAGGTATTTATCCAAGGGATACAGGTGTGCTGTTTCGAAGGGGCACATGCTCCCCAATGTTTATAGCAGCGCTATCGACAATAGCCAAAGTATGGAAAGAGCCCAAATGTCCATCGTAGGATGAATGGATAAAGAAGCTGTGGTATATATATACAATGGAGTATTACTCGGCAATCAAAAAGAGTGAAATCTTGCCATTTGCAACTACGTGGATGGAACTAGAGGGAATTATGCTAAGCGAAATAAGTCAGCCAGAGAAAGACAAATATCATATGACTTCACTCATACGAGGACTTAAAGATACAAAACAGATGAACATAAGGGAAAGGAAGCAAAAATAATATAAAAACAGGGAGGGGGACAAAACATAAAAGACTCTTAAATATAGAGAACAAACAGAAGGTTACTGGAGGAGTTGTAGGAGGGGGGATGGGCTAAATGGGTAAGGGGCTTAAGGAATCTACTCCTGAAATCATTCTTGCATCATATGCTAACTTGGATGTAAATTAAATAATAAATAAATTAAAAATATATAAATAATAAAAAAATAATCTCAGTTGAAAAACAAAGATTTCGACGTGTGTAAGCAAGACATTTTAGCTGACGAGAATAAATGAGTTGACAGCAGGTGAAGTCGGTGGGTGGGGTTGACTCTCAAACATTTTTTTCCCCTGAAAACAAACGTAGATGCTGCACACTGCATTTTCAAAATATAATATTCCTTCCCCCCGTGGACTTTCGGGCCCACTTCACACCAGCTGAGTTGGCTCACTGAGAAGAACTCTCCTTGTAAGGTCTTTCCTCCTCTCTGTCTTTTCCCTGCTGGCCTCATTATTAAAAATGTGCTACCGTCAGATATAAATGATGTTTCTCACTAAGTACGCTCCATAAGAGCATTTTTCCTTTCACTCTGTTTTTCCTCCAAATGTAACAATAAGCCATCTTGCCTTAGCAAGAAAAGATCCCAAGCCTCTCTGACTATTCCCAGGCTTGCGGGTTGGAGGCACTGGCAGTCCGAGTGATTGATCCATGACCTTTGGGCACGCAGGCAATTATAAGTTGCCCATAAGCTTTGCTGTGCCAGCAGAGCAAGTTAAAAACTTAAACTTGGGGATCTAATTCTGGGTCAGCAAAGCTCTCTTTTTGTGATGTCATATAAAATAAGAGGGGAGAGGAGGGGAAGGAAGGAAGGAAGGAAGGAAGGAAGGAAGGAAGGAAGGAAAGAAAGAAGGAAGGAAGGAAGGAAGGAAGGAAGGAAGGAAGGAAGGAAGAAAGAAAGGAAGGAAGAAAGAAAGAAAGAAAGAAAGAAAGAAAGAAAGAAAGGAAGGAAGGAAGGAAGGAAGAAGAAAGAAAGAAAGAAAGAAAGAAAGAAAGAAAGAAAGAAAGAAAGAAAGAAAGAAAGAAAGAAAAGGAAAGGTCGACTGTATACCTACCCACCGACCTACCTACGTACCTACCTATCCAACTACATCTACATATTTTTTCGTCACGCGTATTTAAAGTGGAGATACAGTTCACATGCCCAAATTCCCATACTTTTAAAAGTGTACAGTTCAGGGGCACCTGGGTGGCTCGGTCGTTAGAGAACAATGAGAATTATATTTTCCCTTCTAATCATCATGAAACATGATATTGATTCTTTGTTCTTCTCTGCCCATGCCTAAATTTTTTCCTACTTCCGACCTTCATCATTTCCTTCTAGAGCCTTTCTGCTAATCTAGGAACGTGGGGCAAGAAAGCCAAGTTTTTGGTGTTCAAAGAAAAATGAAAGTCAGAAATAGCCCTTGTAAATCAAAGTTTCAATATTTCCTTTCCCATAATCCTGGGAGTTGTCAATGATTTTTATTTTCGCTAATGAGGCAATAACTCAAGAGCTGGTCCTCTTCTGTCAGGAGACAAATATTATGAAACAGAACTCTCGTTTGTCTCCGAGCTCTGCTTTATGCAGGGGCGTATGTGTGTGAGCTTGTGAGAAAAAAGGGCATTTTCTCAGCCAAGACAGAATGAGCTGTAATAGACTGATTACTAAATGGTTTATCATAAAAATCTCAGTACTGGAAAAGAACATTAAAGGTCATATGGTTCAGTCTCTTGTCTACAAATACGCTCATTCGAAGCTGAAGGGCCAAGTTAACACGTTTTCAAAGCTGCTAAACACTATCATCATCTAATTGTACGACCTCTCTCTTCCCAAAATGTTCTATGACACATGGATTTTCAAATCGATTGTCTAGAATTTGGTGACATTGAGAAAAATTGCAGATGTCCTAGACTAAGTTATGATACTCTTAGGAAAATGATTGTTTTTCTAGAAGCAGAACTGGTTCACTTTTCTGTTCAGTTTTAGCTGTTATTTACCAGCTGTACAAGGAAAGCATTGCTCCTATGTCTGCCCCGTGTAGTTCCGCGCTCTCTCCATAGACACTAGGCCTGGTCATGTGACTTCGTTTGACCAAATGGACATTGACGGATGTGTCACAAGCAGACACTATCAAAGTGCTTGTGCACTGGCATTTGCTCACTCTTGCTGCCTTTATTTTTTATTTAAAAAATATTTTTTAATGTGTACTTATTTTTAAGAGAGAGAGAGAGTGAGAGAGCACGAGCACGAGTGGGGGAGGGGCAGAGAAAGAGGGAGACACAGATCCGAAGGAGGCTCCAGGCTCTGAACTATCAGCACAGAGCCCGATGCAGGGCTTGAACCTACCAACCGGGAGATCATGATCTGAGCTGAAGTCTGATGCTCAATCGACTGAGCCACCCAGGCACCCCTCTCTTGCTGCTTTTAGAATCCAGTTTTCGTGTGAACAAGCCTAGGCCAGTCATCCAGATACTAGAGGACTAGCGAATAGCCAATGCCAACTGCCGACATGTGAGTAAGGCCATCTTAGACCATTCAGTCCCATTTGAGCTACCAGATAACTAAAACTGCTTAAGACAAGACCAGCAGAAGAACTACATAAGCTGAACTCAGCGCCAGTTGCTGACCTACAGAATCACAAGCAAATAAAAGGGCTGTTGTTTTAAGTCCCTAAGTTTTAGGGAGATTTGTTTCGAAGCAATCAGTAACTGCTGCCTTCCTGGTATATAGTGAAGCCACATATTTCTCTGGGGTTAGGGTTTTCAGTTAACGTGTAAGGAAGAAATCATGTAAAGTCAAAATTGCCATTGCGTATCCCTTAGGCAGTTACCATTTACAATCAAAGCAAACATTTTGGGAGAGATTGGGAGACATTGTTAATTTTCTTTTGAGCTCCAGACGAAATAATTGGCCCGTGTTTGGGGCTGTGTTATGTGAAGTGCACGTTCTGTGTCTTTATTTTTTTTAATTAATTAATTTATTTTTGAGGGAGAGATTGAGAGTGAGCAGGAGAGGGCCAGAGACAGAAGGGGAGATTCTCAAGCAGGCTCTGTGCTGTCAACACAGAGCTCAAAGCAGGGCTTGATCCCACGATCTGTGAGATCACGACCTGAGCCGAAATCAAGAGTCGGATGCTTAACTGACATTACATTTCAATGTAAATTCAACCATATTACTATACTGCTTAAAATCTCCCAATACGAGCTTCTGATTTTAGCTTAGAGATGGAGACAGCTGGAATGAGGGTCTCTCCCTTCCACACAACAATGAAAATCTGGTCAAGCTGAAAATTAGTGGTTTTTCTTGAATGGACCAGATAACTGAGGTTATAGGACAACCACCGAATCCAACATCTGAACAATGCCAAGTTCTTGCAGGGATACATTGGACCCGAACTTTGGCTTATCTGGGCCAGATGCTGTTCGACTCCATAGGAGCCAGCAAAAGGATTCCGCCAACTGCTTTTAAGAAACCGCTCAAAGCCAAGTGTAGGCTAGTTTGAAGACTTCATCCTCTTGCAGAATTTTCCTCCACAAACCGCAGCAGGCATTCATAGGGAAGGTCGGGGAAAATTGTGACAAAACTTCCATCACGCTGCTGGCTGGCAGAGGGGAACAGTAACCGTTGTTGACACTCTGCTCAACCCGTCTTTCCTACTTTCCCTGTGGAACAAAATGCTACGTTTCCAGGGGGACACACATTAGACTACATTCCTCTACACACACACACAGACACACACACACACGTGCATGCACGCACTCTTTGTCTTCTGGCACATTTGCCATATGCCTTGTTTCCTGACCTCCATGTTCCGTGGTGTGTGTGCACGTCCCCGTGCGTTTGTGCTTGTTTCTGTGTTTAGTTTTAGACTTGGCTCCACGCTTCTGAGGTGGCGAAAAACCATTCTGATAGTCTGAAACTAGACTTAGATGTCCAGATCTCCAGACTTGACATCTGCATTGCAAACATTCTGCTTTTGATATTTAGTGGAGTCAAAAATAAGAATAGAGGAAAATGAAGTAATTAAATAATTATGTGTCAAGTTATGTCGGGCAAAATTCTCTCTAAGTGGCAATACTTTATGAACTCAGTGGAGATAGGTGTTTAGGTGATTTCTTTTTTTTTAAATTTTTTAAATGTTTATTTTTGAGGGGGGGAGGGGCAGAGAGAGGGAGATACAGAATCTGAAGCAGGCTCCAGGCTCAGAGCTGTCAGCACAGAGCCCGACGAGGGGCTGGAATTCAAGAACTTCAAGATCATGACCTCAGCTGAAGTGGGACGCTTAAGTGACTGAGCCACCCAGGTCCCCAGGTGATTTTTTTTTAATGTTTATTTTTGAGAGAGAGAGTGAGACAGGGCATGAGCAGGAGAGGCGCAGAGAGAGAGGGAGACACAGAATCCAAAGCCGGCTCCAGGCTCTGAGCTGTCAGCACAGAGCCACGACGCGGGGCTTGAACCCACAAACTGCAAGATCACGACTTGAGCCAAAGTCGGACGCTCAACCGACTGAGCCCCCCAGGGCCCCCCCAGGTGATTTTTAAAAATTTATCTGACTCGGAAGAAAAGACTATATTAGCTTTTTATTTCAACTAGCTTGTATACACTTTTTTTTTAAACGTATATTTATTTTTGAGAGACATAGAGACAGAGCGTGAGCAGGGGAAGGGCAGAGAGAGAGGGAGATACAGAATCTGAAGCAGGCTCCAGGCTCTGAGCCGTCAGCACAGAGCCCGGCGCGGGGCTCGAACTCACAGACCGTGAGATCATGACCTGAGCCGAAGTTGGCCACTTAACCAACTTAGCCACCCAGGCGCCCCTATACACTTTTGATTTAATTATTTTTTTAAGGATTTTATTTGTAAGGAATTTCTACACCCAACACGGGGCTCAAACTTAACCCCCAAATCAACAGTCATGTGCTCTACCGACTGAACCAGCCAGGTGCCCCTACAGTTTTGATTTTAAAAACTTATATTGTTTCTTGATTGATTGATAAATATATTCATTCAGTAAAACAAACATCCGTGAGACACTTACTACGTGCCAAGTGTTAGTTTCAGTTATGAATAGCATATAGTCCCTGATCTTAAGAAATTCGGGACAGAGTGGTGGTGGGGTAGCGAGAAAAATCTAACAAACTAGCATAATAATGTGTTTGAAAATTTGGTAGAGTGATAGAATGTTGCCTAGTAAGAAAAATAAATTATTTTAGAAAAAATGTATAAGAATCCAAATTATCTTTTCATTTATTATTACTAAAGACTTAACCTATAATAGAAGGGTGCCTGTTTGGCTCAGTCAGAAGAACATGTGACTCTTAATCTCGAGGTGCTGAGTTCGAGCCCCAAATTGGGTGTAAAGTTTACTTAAAAATGGGGGCCCCGGGTGGCCCGGTCGGTTGAGCATCCAACTTTGGGTCAGGTCATGATCTCGAGGTCTGTAAGTTCGAGCTCCACGTCGGGCTCTGTGCTGACAGCTCGGAGCCTGGAGCCTGCTTTGGATTCCGTGTCTCCCTCTCTCTCTCTGCTCCTCCCCCGTTCACGCTCTGTTTCTCTTTCTCTCTCAAAAGTAAATAAACATTAAAAAAGATTTAAAAAATTACTTAAAAATAAAATCTTTAAAAAAAGACAACTTACAGAGATCTCTGGTAATGAAGAATATATTTATTTAAGGGTTGAGAGTCTTATTTTTTTACTTTATTAATTCACAAATATAATTTACCTTTGTCCTGATTTTATTTCCCTTTTTAATTCAGTTATTTTTAAAATTAAAATTTACCTTCCCACAGTTAAAAGCAGTGGTTCTCAAAGTGTGGTCCACTGACCCCTGGGAGTCCCCAGAATACTTCCAAGGGGGCCCATGGGGTCAAGATAATAACACTAAGACTTTATTTGCACTTTTCTCTGTGTCGCCAGTGCATCCATGGTACAAAAGCAAATGTGGAAAAAACTGCTGACTTTTTTTTTTTTAACTTTTAAAAAAAATTTTAAAATTTAATTTAAAAGTTTGGGAGACAGAGCGTGAGCAGGGGAGGGACAGAGAGAGAGGGAAACACAGAATCCGAAGCAGGCTCCATGCTCTGAGCTGTCAGCACAGAGCCCGATGTGGGGCTCGAACCCACGAAACCCTGAGATCATGACCTGAGCCAAAGTTGGACGCTTAACCGACTGAGCCCCCCGGGTGCCCCAGAACTGCTGACTTCTTAACACAAATTAAGACACCAACACCAAACTGTACTAATAGTCGTTATATTTTTCATCTCCACACAGTTGCCAAAAAAGGGCAGTTTCACTTAAAATGTCCTTGAATAGGCAGTAAACATGGTTAATTTTATTAAATTTCGATTCTCAAACACGTATCTTATTTTTTGAATACATGGCTTTTTAATAGTCTGTGTAACGAAACAGATAGTATACCAAAGGATGGGGACTGTCTCAAGAAAAACGACTTGTGGGATTGTTTGGGTTCTAAATTGAATCGGCTGCTTTGTTCCGGGAGCGCCATTTTTACTTCAAAGAATGACGGAGAGACAAACTATGGTATTTCTGATGTGGATATTTGGCAGACGTTTTCTCAATGATGAATGGAGTGAGTCTGGCACTATAGGAAACTCAGCTGACAGTATTTGTTGCCAGTGAAAACTTATTAACTTGCCTTCTTGTTCTTTTTCAACATGTCAGTGTCTCCTGAATGTTAAGGAATTTGCGAGGTGGACCCAAAGACCTTTGAACTTGGTTGAAAGACAACGCAGTTTCCCTGAAAAACGAAGTACAAAGATTAGTGTGTAGTTCTGAGCCTCTTGTAAATAAATCTATTTGTAATTACTTGCACAGTCCTGTCATTTGTAACTAAGGTTTGCAGGTAGTTAAATGCATCATGGGTTTGCCCACATATTCTGTGCCTTTTCTTGGAGGAATTTCAGTTGCTTACGGCACTTGAGCAGCGTGGTCACAGTGTGGGAATAGATCGTATGAAAATGGACCGAACTATTGGCAGACAAGCTTAAAAAAACCCCACACAGTATGTTTGTAAAATTAGTTTTAAAAAGTTTTCTAGTATAGAACATTTATGATATTTTAAAAACGATGTATTTTCTCATTGTGTAAATAACACATACTCCTCTTAGAAAATTTGGACAAGAAAGAAAATCGTAAAGAAGTAAATGAAAACTCTCCATAATCTCACTATCCAAAATTAGCCACAATTAATAATTCGGTGGGTTTTCTGGCAGGCTTTTTTCTCCTCAGAGCCCAGAAGAGCTGGAAGGGACCTCAGAGATTATCTAGTCCAAACTACTCATTTTACAGATGAAGAGAATCCATTAAAAGGTCGAGTCTATTTCTGGTTTTGTTTCAAGTCATTGCAGCAAGAACAGTACACTTAGGGAAAAAGCCTGGCTTGTATCTTGGGTGGGACCCATGAGGAAGAGCTAACCCAGACAAAGAGCCTGATGGAACCCAGTTGCCTTCTAAGGCCTTCCCGCTTTGATCATTGCCTGGGATGATGTGACATCTGGAGCTGCAGCAGTCATTTTGTGACCTAAGGTGACAAGCCTGAGGATAAAAAGCTCAGACATGAAGGTGACAGAGTGGAATGAGAGAAAGAATATGGGTCTTTAATGACATAATCGAGCTGCCAATCCCTAGAATTGCCCATCCTCAGATCTCTTGGTGAGGAAAGTAAATGCTTAAGTTCCTCTCAGTTGGGTATTCTGTTACTCATAGCCCCCAAATCCAAATTCATAAGTGCTGTGACCTTGAACACATACAAATATTAACTAATCTCTGCCTAGGTGGCTTCATTGGTAAAATAGAGATAATCCACACACATACATTTTACAAAATTATACCCTCTCATTTATTTTCTATTTCTGCCCTATAACATCGAATAATGAGGGGCGCCTGGGTGCTCAGTCGGTTAAGCATCTGACTTCGGCTCAGGTCATGAACTCTCGGTTTGCGAGTTCGAGCCCCATGTTGGGTTCTGTGCTGACGGCTCAGAGCCTGGAGCCTGCTTCGGATTCTGTGTCTCTCCTCCTCTATGTCCCTCTCATGCTCATGCTCTGTCTCTCCCTGTCTCTCAATAATAAATAAAAATGCTAAACAAAACAGAAACATTGTATACTGAGATTCTCCCATGTTCTTCAAATTTTTTCTAAAAGCATAATCTTTGATGGCTACAGAGATGTTTGTCCCCTGTTTTTCTCCAAATGCCCCTGTCGCTGACCATTTCCATTGTCAGCAAATTTTCTCTTGTAAGAGGAAAAGCTGCAATGAATCCTCCTTGTACATGAAGTTATGTGCCTTCAATTCTTGTTTGAGGATAAATTTCTAGAATCAGAAATCCTATGTCGCATGTTTAAGGCTTATGATATCAAGTGCCGCATTGTCCCCCTTCTGTCTGTCACAGACTTAACATTGCTTTAAAACGCGTAAAAGAGGGGCACCTGACTGGCTCAGTGGGTTGAGCTTGGGACTCTTGATCTCCGGGTTGTGAGTTCAAGCACCATGTTGGGCATAGAGCTTACTTAAAATAAAGTTAAATTAAATTAAGGTGAAGTGAAGTGAAATTAAACAGGAGCACCTGGGCAGCTCTTTTGGTTAAGCGTCCAATTTCAGCTCCGGTCATGATCTTTTGGTTTGTGAGTTTGAGCCCTGCACTGCACTGGTGGTATGGAGCCTGCTTGGCATTCTCTCTCTCCCTCTCTTTCTCTCTCTCTCTCTCTGCCCCTTCCCCACTTGTGATCTCTCTCTCAAATGAATAAAATTTAAAAATAAAATAAAAAAATGTACATTAGCGGGGAATGTTCTTTTTAATAAGTAATGCATTTACATGGTTCTAAATTCAAAATAGTCGCATCTGGGTGACTCAGTTGGCTGTGTCTCGACCCTTGATTGGAGTTCAAGTCATGATCCTAGGGTCATGGGACCCAGCCCCACATCGGGCTCCATGTTGAACGCAGAGTCTGTTTGGGATTCTCCCTTTCCTCCCGTTTTTTTTTTCCCTCGGCACCGAGTTCCTCTCTCCAAGGTTTCTGGGAAAATCTTTCAAATATATTCTAAGCATATATGGGGCCCTGACAGGAAACAGATGGTGTGGTAAAATTAATCAATTTGAGGAAAGAGATTGTTTACAAAGTAAAGAGGGGTGTTGGGAAGCCCACGGTAACAGTGTCATACCCTGGACACAAGCAACAGGGGGCTCATAAGACTAATGGGGGGGGTGATGGAATGGGGGGGCAGGAAGTGACCCTGGAGGCAGAAAGGCTGTGTGGAGAGGGCTGCCTTGACCTTCAGTGGAGACACAGCTAGCCTGTGGCAACGGTGGAGGGAGGTGCTGGGTGAATGAAGCCCCTGAGTTCACTGGTCTCCTGTTGGCGTGCCATTCAGGTGGAAACCAGGGGGCCAGGGAGCCTACTCCTGGCATTTTGTTTCATATTAGGAAACCCGATTTCGTGTCAGCATCTCTTCTTCTCAAGGTTTCGATGAGAGGATGGCTACACTGAGTTTCTCAAAGCGAGTGTGGCCCTCATCACAGGTGCCTTCTTTATTCCTTTAACGAAGAAGGTATCCCGTGGGTCCTCCCAGAGAAAAGTCAAGGACCGAGACTCTCCAGTTACTCCTTTTAATCCATTCCTGCGTTCTCCCTCCCTCACCTTGCGGCCTTTTCCCAGTGCCATCATCACCTCTGCCCAAAGCTTCGAGAACCGTCCCAGGAAAGTACTAAGACACAGGAGAGTGCCTCGGTGATCCACGCTGGGGGTCCACTTGCACTGATCCCAATTGTCGTATATAGGATTCTTTAGGAAAGAGAGCCCGATTCAACGCTTAAATCCAAATGCTCTACTCGGAGTGCAATTTGCCTGTGACTGTCCAGGTTGTAACACTGATTGTCCCACATCCTGGAAAACCCGGCAGTCCTAGGCAAACCTGGCTGATCTGTTGCCCGGGCAAGAGGGAAAATCCCAGGGCAGCAGCAACGAGAGAAAAGGGAAAGCAAGGCGGGGAGGCGGGGACCAAGGGATAGCAAATGCAAGGAGATGTATTAACAAACTGGCCAGACCTTCAAGAGGAAAATACAGCTGATGACTTGGTCATGAGACTTCTCTCCAGACAGCTGGTGCCCCACCACTGCTCCCCAGAACAGTCTGTTGGAAGGAGAAAGGAAGGGTAGCGTGTCTGCCGGTTTGCTCCTGTCTCCTACCTTTCATTGGTCAGAGTTCACCATATGGGAGGTTGAACCCCCTGCATCTCCGGGCTCTGCCACCTAGCCTTTCTGCATAGCTGCTAGGGAAGCCACACTGCCTACTTCCTGCTGCAGTATGCTGAGTCCAAGGGGATTGGGGGGAAACTATGGCCTCTGTGGTTCTGGTGATGGCAGGCCTCTGGGTAATTAGAAATACCAGCTGATGCCACAATCTTTATTTTACTTATTTAATGTTTGTTTGGAGAGAAAGAGCAGCGGAAGGGGGGGGGGACAGAAGATCCGAAGTGGGCTCTGCAGTTATAGCACAGAGCCCGATGGGGCTCGAACTCACAAACTGCCAGATCATGACCTGAGCTGAAGTCAGTGCTCAAGCGACTAAGCCACCCAGGCAGCCCCTGCAGTCTCATTGCACGGCGATCAAACTCCACAAAACCTTGCCCTCCATGTACACTCTGTGATCATTTGAATTGTTGTGATGGCACTGAATCCATAAAGATCGCCAGCGCCCCAGGGAAGTTCTCTATGCACACTTCAAATCTGTGATCGATCGTATCCCAGAATGCCATTTTAGCATCTGCGTCTTACGGCCAATTCTGGTATCAAGTACTATATCATTCAGGGTCCCAGCATAAACCGTATGGCACATTTAAACTGGTTAATTGAGGTGAGTTAATAAAGGGGCCATTTAGGGGCACCTGGGTGGCTGAGTTCGTTAAGCCCCTAACTTCGGCTCAGGTCATGATCTCACTGTTTGTGGGTTCGAGCCCTGCATCGGGCTCTGTGCTGACAGCTCAGAGCCTGGAGCCTGCTTCAGATTCTGTGTCTCCCTCTCTCTCTGCCCCTCCCCTGCTCACACTTTGTCTCTCTCTCTCAAAAATAAACAAACATTAAAAAAATATATATATTAAAAAGAATAAAGGGACCATTTACAGAGGTGGGGGCAGGGTTTAAAGAAGAGATGGTGTAGAACTCCAGGGCTAGCAGCAGCACGAGGGAGCAGATGGAGGGAAGAATGACCAGATCCAGGTGAGAATAACTATGAAAAGGAACACGAGACAAATTTTATGGCCTTTGATAGAAGGCTATGGCAACTCGCAGTCCAGCAGAAGAGGAGTAAATATCCTGTCTTTACTCTCCTCCCCCCTTCCAATCTCCTCAACGTGACATAGTTCAGTGTCGGGGGCGCAGAACAGATGATGGATAGGTAGGGAGTAGACTGGATGGTCAAATGGAAATACCCAGCACGACTCTAAATCCCGTGCTTCTTATTGCGATACATGAAGACACTAGCCCACATCTATTGTTTGTAATGCCTAATAATGGGAAATCTAGGAAAATGTCACTATCATTTTATTTTATAACCATGAGTTCATAATTGGCGTTGAGATTCCCCAGGTCCATGGAGGACAGATGACTGTCACCATGGAGTTTCAAGGAGAGTGGTACCTACATTGACTACATTTTTAAAGCCTATGTCTTTCATACACTTTTGATACATTAAATTTAAAATTTTACTTGAAAATTATGATATTAAATGGGGTGCCTGGGTGGCTCAGTCGGTTAAGTATCCACCTCTTGGTTTCAGGTGAGGTCATGATCTCATGGTTCGTGAGTTTGAGCCCCGAGTCAGGCTCTGCGCTGATGGTGCGGAGCCTGCATGGGATTCTCTCTCTCCCTCCCTCCCTACTCGTTCTCTCTGTCTCTCAAAATAAACGAACAAACTTAAAAAAAAAAAAAAAGAGAGAGACCTGTTTTGGACATTTTAGTTTGCCAGCCATGTAGAGATATCTAGTAGGTCATTGGTTCTTGAAGTCTGGCGTTCAGAGTAGAGGGCAGGTTTGGGGGTTCCTGGCTGTTTCAATCGGTGGAGCCTGGGACTCGATCTTGGGGTTGTGAGTTTGAGTCGCATGCTTGATGTAGAGATTACTTAAATAAATACTTAAAAGGAAAAGAGAGAGAGCAGGTTTTGGAGATATAAACGTGGGAGCCACGAGTGAACGGGCAGCATTTAAAGCTGTGGGACAGGATGAGTTACGTGGGGGTGTAAAATAGAAAGCCCAGAGGCTCAACTGTTAGAGACCAGAAAAAAGAGGCAGAATCAGAAAGGAGACTGCAAAGGGCCAGAGTGGTAGGCTGGGGGAGTTTGGTTTTCCCCAAGCAGGTTCAAGAGTGTGGAGCAGGCAGAAATCCGATTAAAGGTATTTAGGAGAAAGGAAGTGGAGATAATGAGTGTACACAATTCTTCCAACAAATGTTACTGTGGATGGAATGAAGAAATAGAGCTATACATTGTTTAATCTTTTCTTTTTTCTCTGTCTATAAATGCAGTGTTTAAAGATGATACCTTTTATGACTTTTAAAAGAATCGTAAAAGCTTAAAAGGGGGTTGTGCCTGGGTGGCTCTGTCTGTTAGGCGTCTGAACTTGATTTCAGCTCAGGTCATGATCTCACAGTTGTGGGATCAAGCCCTACATGGAGCTCTGCGCTGAGCGTACAGCCTGCTTGGGAGTCTCTTTGTCTCTCTCTGTCCCTCTCCCCCACTCGTGCTCTCTCTTTCTCAAAATAAATATATAAACATTTTTTAAAAAGCTTAAAAGGTAGAGGCACCTGGGTGGCTCAGTTGGTTGAACGTCTGACTCTTGATTTTGGCACAGGTCATGGTATCTTGGTTTGTGAGTTTGAGCCCCACATCGGGCTCTATGCTGGCCGCAGGGAGCCGGTTTGGGATTCTGTCTCTCCCTCTCTCTGCCTCTCCCCAGCTCACACGTGTGTTCTCTCTCTCTCTCTCTCTCTCTCTGAAAATAAATAAAACTTAACAAAAAAGGCTTCAAGGGTATTTTTAGAAAGGAAAATATTTATAATTTCCTATTCGCTGGCAGTTCTTCTGGTCTAGGGAATCCAGGCTGAGGTTGGCTCATCTCGGACGGCTTCATTCGCATGTCTGGTTATTGTCTGTATGTCACGTGAGGAGGGGGATGACTTGACCACATGTCCCTCATTGTTTGGAGGGCTAGCCTGGGCTCATTCACATGGTTGTGGTTATACAGTTCCCGAGAACAATGCACAAATACTTTTCAAGTCTTCGCTTGTGTCACATTTGCTATTGTTCCATTAACAAAGCAAGTCACGTGGGCAAGCCAAGCGTCAGTGTCAAGGGCATGGAGAGAGGGAGGAAATTATTACAATTCTTTTTGCAAACAATCTCCTACAACTATTAGTGAATTTCTAATGATGTGAATTCACCCTTTGAGTTGCTCACATTAAAAACCTCAAAGTTATTCTCTACCTCTCTTTTTTTTTTCTCCTAGTGTAAAATGGAAATTATTTAATTAGCTAAGTAAAAATGTATTTTGTGGGAAATCATTTCCTCTCAGTACTTCAATAATCCAAATACTAATATAAACTTTGATTACAGACCCATTACTGTTTTAATTAATTATATTCAGAAACTGGAAAGAAATAACAATTGGCAGACTAAAATATAAAATTTATTTAAATTCCATACAACAAAATGTGGCTTAATATCCCAGTAATACATTTCATTTTATTTGTTTTCTTACAAATATGCAGAGGTAATCACCACTAAGTGGTGATATTTAAACACTTAGAAAAAACATTACAGGGGTGCTCCTGCCTTAGGTGGTGTGTATACGCCTCTTATCTGAAGTTGGCAGCAACTGAAATTAAATGGTTTTCCAAATGACTGCTTTGTCAATCCGTTTTCTTTCAGCTAATCGACATTTCCGTCATTGCTGCCTCCCAAGGGGGTCACTTGCCCTGACGTGGAGTACTGACAGTCCCATATGGCGCTAAAGCTTCCTACAACCATCCATTGCATCCGTTAATGCAACCCTAGAAGGGCCTTTCATTAATTAATTAGTTATTAAAATTGTATTTTAATTCCAGTGTAGTCAACTTAGAGTGTTATATTAGTTTCAGGTGTACAATACAGTGATTCGGCAGCTCCACATACTTATTATTCTGTGCTCATAATGATAAGTGTACTCTTTAATCCCCATCGGCTATTTCACCCAACCCCCACCCCCACCCCCACCCCCAGTTGCTTCCTCTCTGGTAACCATCGGTTTGTTCTCTGTAGCTCAAAGTCTGTTTTTTGGTTTGTCTCCTTCTTTCTCCCTTTGTTCATTGTTTTGTTTCTTAAATTCCAAGTAAGAGCGAAATCATATGGAATGTGTCTTTCACTGACTGCCTTATTGCGCTTAGCATTATATTCTCTAGCTCCATCCACGTTGTTGCAAATGGCAAGATTTCATTCTTTTTACGGCTGAGTAACATTCCATTGTATTTATATATCGTTTTTATACATTCCTCTGTTGATGGATACTTGGGCTGCTTCCGTGATTTGGCTATTGTAAGTAATGGTGCAATAAACACAGGGGTTCATATATCCCTTCGAGTTAGTGTTTTTTGTATTCTTTGAGCAGATACCTAGTGGTGCAATCACTGAACTGTAAGGGACTTCTATTTTTTTTTAATTTTTTTTTTAACATTTCTTTATTTTTGAGAGACATAGAGACAGAGCGTGAGCAGAGGAGGGGCAGAGAGAGAGGGAGACGCAGAATCCGAAGCAGGCTTCAGGCTCTGAGACACTAGCACAGAGCCCGACGCGGGGCTCGAACTCACAGACCGTGAGATCATGACCTGAGCTGAAGTCGGACGCTTAACCGACTGAGCCACCCGGATGCCCCGGGAGTTCTATTTTTAACGTTTTGAGGAACCTCCTAACTGTTCTCCACACTGGCTGCACCAGTTTGCATTCCCACCAACAGTGCAAGAAGGTTCCCTTTTCTCTACATCCTCGCCGAATACTCGTTTCCTGTGTTGTTGATTTTAGCCGTTCTGACAGGTCTCAGGCAGTATCTCCTGGCAGTTGTGATTTGTATTTCCCTGTTGCTGAGCGATGCATCTTCCCATGTGCCTGTTGGCCATCTGGAGATCTTCTCTGGAGAAATGTCTGTTGGTGTCTTCTGTATAAGGGCCCTTTTAGAAAACACTGAGTACGGATCCTTTCCTACCAGGAGGGGTACACGAGGACACAAGCATGGCATTGTAGAGGCATATTGTTGGTCTCCTCTCAAATTAGCTTTGTTGGGGTGCCTGGGTGACTCAGTCAGTTGGGCGGCCGACTTCGGCTTAGGTCATGCTCTCGCGGTCTGTGAGTTCGAGCCCTGCATTGGGCTCTGTGCTGACGCCTCAGAGTCTGGAGCCTACTTTAGAGTCTGTGTCTCCCTCTCTCTCTGCCCTTCCCCTGCTCACGCTCTGTCTCTATGTCTCTCAAAAATAAATAAATGTTAAAAAAAACCAAAAAACAAATTAGCTTTGTTACAATTCTGGGCCTCAGTTTATTCATCAGGGAAACAGGAGATTACATTTAAAGTCTTCCTTCGACCTGTGGCATTCTGAGTCCACGTGGGTCCTGCTGCTACAATGGAATCAGCACTCTATGAACCTTAGACACAGAGAAGGGGCCCTGAACACCCCCAGTTCTGGTTAACGCGGGAGGCAAGAGCAGTCACCAGAATCTGGTAACACGTTGGCCATCCCGCCAACACGAATCCAAAGTTCAGGAGATACAAGTGCCAGCAAGGTAGGGATCTTCCTTCCAAACTTCACGGACACCGAAGAGTTACAATCATCTGCGGCTGCCGTTGGTTCCGTCACTGAGCCTTAACTCTTTTTCCACGTTAGAAAATGTCTTGCAGCATCACCTTGCTGCTGAAATGACGGTCCCCCTGCTCTCTGAAGTTCATGAGGGTGACCGGATCCGGAGGGAGCGTCCACCACTTTCTGGGCCCCGGATCTCTGAGAAGCTGAAAGGGTTCCAGGGGCGGTGGGTCCTCCGTGGAACGTGCATCTGCACGGGGCTGCGCCTCGCACGGGCGAACGACCAAGAAGGCCGCGCGGGTCTCGGTGCCGTGGGAAAGCTGCCGGCCTGGCTCACCGCTGGCCCCCCTTCCTGCCGCGACCTGTGTCAGGACGTCCGCCCGTGCTCGCGGCTCGACCCCAGCGGGCGCCCGCGTCAGTCAGGCCACTCGACCTGAAAGATTCCTCCTGTCCGGGTACGTTCTGTGTCCCCTCGTGTTTACTTCCCTCAGATGGCTTTCTCTCCTCACTCCTCAGGGCTTCTCTGCCGAGTCAACACCTTGTCAAGCTGGTGTCAAATTAAGAGATTTTAGAGTAGATGTGGGAGTCCCAAGTCTCACAGTCTTCAGAGCGCGGGCCCTCAACTTTGCTCTGAAATCCCCCATCTCTTTCTTCCTCCCTCTCTGCCTCCCACTCTTAGAATCGCAAAGAGCCAAGAGCCCTCTGGTCCCCAACCGCGATGCGAAACAGAAGTTTTCCCTGCGCACACAGGAACTCTCCGTAGGGTTGTTCAAAACTCTCCCCCCAGCCACTGAACAACAACTGCGGCTCTTCTGGGGGCGGGGGTGTCCATCGCGAGTCCTTTCAGCCGCAAGTAGCTTAAAACCTGCCTTACGGCAGCTGAAATACAAACAGGGCTTATTTTTTTTTCTCCTTAAATCAGAAAGTCTCAATGTAGGTGGTTGTTTGCATTCATCCGGGAACTCAAGGACTTTGGAGCCGGCAACTCTGTAATCATTGGAGCGTTTCCTTCTCTCTGACCCCCTACGGTTTTTATTCCAGCTTTATTGAGATACAATCGACATAGAGCATTGTGTGAATTTAAGGCGCCCGATGTGATGATTCGATAGAATTCTATATTCTGAAATGGTTACCACAGGAGGGTTGGTTCGCCTCACATAATTAGCATTTTTTTTTTCCTTTCTGCGGTGAGGACGCTTAAGATGTATTCTCAGCAACTTATATTTATTTATTTATTTTTAAACTTTCTAATTTTTTTTTATGTTTTTATTTATTTTTGAGAGCAGGAGAGACAAAGCATGAGTGGGGGAGGGTCAGAGAGAGAGAGGGAGACACAGAATCTGAAGCAGGCTCCAGTGTCTGAGCTGTCAGCACAGAGCCCGACTCCGGGTTCGAACTCACAGACGGTGAGATCATGACGTGAGCGGAAGTCTGACACTCAGCCCATTGAGCCACCCAGGCACCGTGATGTGTGATCCTTTTAATGTGCTGTTGAATTTGGCCTCCTAACATTTTGGTGAGAATTTTTGCATCTATATTTATCAGATATTGGTCTAGAGTTTTGTTTTCTTGTAGTGTCCTTATCTGGCTTTGGTATCAGAGTAATGCTGGTCTTGCAAAATCAGTGTGGGGATGTCAATTCCTCTTCAGTGTTTGGAAGAGTTTGTGGAGGAATGGCGTTCATTCTTCTTTAAGTGTTTGGCGTCGTTCCCCACGGAAACCATTTGATCCTGGGCTTTTCTTTGTTGGTAGATTTTTGGTTATTGATTCAGTTTCCTTCCTCATTATTGCTCTATTTACGTTTTCTATTTCTTCATGATTTAGTCTTGGAAGTTGTATGTTTCTAGGAATTTATCCATTTCTTCTTGGTTATTTAATTGATTGGCATATAATTATTCATAAGAGTCTCTTATAAAGCTTGCATTTCTGTGGTATCAGTTGCAATAGCTTTTTTTTTCATTTCTGATTTTATTTGAATCTTCTCTCTCTCTCTCTTTTTTTTCTTAGTCTAGTTGATCTTTTCTAATGTCTTTCTGGTCTCCATTTCATTTGTTAAAAATATAATGCTACTTTAATTAAGTTTTTAAATTTTATTAATTTTTCGAGAGCGGGGGGAGAAGCAGAGGGAGAGGGAGAGAGAGAATCTAAGCAGGCTCCACGCTCAGCATGGAACCTAATGTGGGGCTCAATGTCATGACCCCGAGATCATGACCTGAGTCATCACATCAAGAGTCAGACGCTTAACCGACTGAGCCACCAGGTGCCCCAACATTTCATTTATTTCTGTTCTTGTTATTTCCTTCCTTCTGCTAACTTTGGGCTTAGTTTGCTCTTTTTTCTATTTCTTGTGGTATAAAGTTAGATCATTTATTTGAGATCTTTGTTGTCTCTGAAAGTAGGCATTTATCACTATAAAATTTCCTCTTCTTTTTTAAAAAAAACCTTTAAATTTTAAAATTTAAAGCCCCAATGGAGCTCGAACTTACAACCCCGATGTCAGTAGCCTCATGCTCCCCTGACTGAGCCAGCCAGACACCTCTATAAAATTCTTAGAACTGCTTTGTCTCACCCCATAAGTTTTGGTATGTTGTATTTCTGTTTTCCTTTGTTTCAAGATATTTTTTTTGATTTCCCTTTGGATTTCTTCTTTGACCCATTGCTTGTTCAGGACTGTGTTGTTGAATGTCCGAATATTTGGGAATTTTCCAGTTTTCTTCTTCTTGATTTCTAGTTTCATACCATTGCGTTCAGAAATGATTCTCGTATTGATTTTAATATTCTTAAATTTGCTAAGACTTGTTCTATGGTCTAACCTATTATCTATCTTGGTGGGTGGCCCTTGTGCACTTGAGAAGAGTGTGTATTCTGCTGCTGTTGGCTGGAATATTCTCTACACGTGTGTTAGGTCAGTTTGGTCTGAAGTATAGTTCAGCTGCACCGTTTCTTTACTGATTCTCTGTCTGGGTGATCTATTCGTTGTTGGAAGTGGGATACCGAAGTCTCCTACTATTCTTGTATTGTTGTCTATTTCTCCACATAGGTCAGTTTGTATTTGCTTAATATCTTTAGGTGTTCTCATGTTGGGTTCATATATATTTATGAGTGTTATATCCTTTTGATGAATTCACTGCTTTATCATTATAATATGACTTTCCTTGTCTCTTGGTACCATTTTTGGCTTAAAGTCTATTTTCTTTTAAGTAAAGCTGCCTCTGCACTCTTGGTTTCCACTTGCATGGAATATCTTTTTCTATCCCTTCACTTTGAACCCGTGTGTATCCTTAAAGCTGAAGGGAGTCTCTTGTAGGCAGTATGTAGTTGTGTCTTGATTTTTTTTTTCTTACCCATCCAGCCACTCTATACCGTTTGATTAGATAATTTGATTCATTTACCTTTAGAGCAATTATTGACAAGTATGGATGTACCAGTGGCATCTTATTGTTTTCCATTTTTTATCAGGTAAAGCACAGATCTCCATGTGTTTGAGGCTGGTTGTTAGAAGATTTTTGTGATCCTTTGATGGTGTTATGTTTCCCTGATTTTTCATGTTCTCTCAAGTCTTGCATCACTGTCTTCCCATTTGAAGTAGCAGTCACCTCCACTAGTCTTTACTAACTGCTTTCAGGAGAAAAATACCTTCTGTCAGCCCTGACAAGGGTTCTGAGGCATTCCCAGACCTTCTATGGATACACCTGTTCCATGTTTCTTGCTCCCTCATTTGGAAGAATTCTTAAGCTTGGATGCCCTTCCCTGATCCTGCAAAGTACCAGGCTTGTGTGCTGACAGCCTCCCTTCTGGCTTCCCAAGGGCAGTGCTAAAGCTCAAGTTCGTGGTCTCTCCCTGCCCAGAGATTTAGGCAGGCTTTCTGCACATGCTCACTAGCCATCTGCAAAGCTTGCTTTAGATGATCAGGAGCATGCAGAGGGAGCTGGTCCCGGGTTGGGAGCGCATGGGGGTGAGGCAGAGAGCAGAGGATGTACCCATTGGCTCCTTGCAGGGATCTGTGGGTGAGGTGTTCTGAGCCGCACGTGTGTACACTTCTCGATGGAATCCTTGCTGCGGTTATTAGGATCTGCATCCTTTAATGCCCTCGGAGGATCCTGTCTGCCACGCTACCAGCCAGTTCCCACCCCCAGCCACGTAGGCCACAATTCAGTACTCTGCATGGGGCATGAGAGAGAAATAGTTCACTTTGGAGTATCTTCAACAGTTGGAGAAGCTGGGTACTTATTCACTTACTGCCTATGGGAGAAATCATAGATTGGGAAGGTCTCCTCGGTACTGAGCTGTGTCACCTGAGGGGCACCTGTGTGGGTCAGTCGGTTGAGCATCTGACTTTCACCTCCGGTCATGATCTCATGGTTCATGGGTTCGAGCCCTGCATTGGGCTCTGCACTGACAGCTTGGAGCTTGGAGCCTGCTTTGGATTCTGTATCTCCGTCTGTCTCTCTGCCCCTCCCCTGCTTATATTCATGTTTCTTTCTCTCTCTTCAAAATAAATAAACATTTTTAAACAATGCCCCTGAGCTGTGCCACCAGGAGAAGGGGTGACATGGGTAAAGTCAAACCATTCCTTTTACCCTCTACAATTTGTCCAAACTCATCATGTTTTTTCTCCAGTGGTGTGCTGGAAATTCTCTGCTGGAAACCTGGACTTGCACCAAGGCTCTCTTCTCCATGAGCGATGATCTAAGACGGTGTTCTCCAAGGGCTCTAGACCATGGCCAAGAGGGGATGGAACCAGTTCATGGGCCCCTGCAGAGTCCACAGCTGAGACCAAGGTCTGTGTACTCATTACCTGATGCATGGATGGGTGATACTTTTCTCAAGTCCCTTGGCATCCAGTGCTGAATCACACAGCTCCCACAAAGGCCCTTTTGTCCATGGATACATTCCAAATTGTTGTTGTTAGAGTGGTGATATGAATGAAGGACATCTTATGCAGCCATGGTATCATTTCTGACTTTTTACGATTTTTTTTTTTACTCCCACCCCGACTTTTTATGATTTTAAGATGGCTGTCTTGGTTCCATATAGTGTGTGCAGTGTATCCAAAAGTTAGCAGTTCCCCAAACAGGGTTTTCCAAAACTGAATGACCATGGGCAAGCTTCTTAACTCTCTGAGATTCATTACTTTAGTCAACAAATATTTGTTGCTATGTGCAGAGCCCTTTGCTAAGGGAAGCTTAGCAAACCAGTGATAGTTGCTGTTAGTCAAGAAGCAAACATTGTAATTGCGTGTTTCACACTAATCAAGCGAATAAACGTGTGATGATAAATTGTGACAAGTTATATGAAAGGGAGAAAAAAATTGTATAAGAACCATGGTATCATCTGTGAAATGGGATTATACACTTTCTGTCTCAAGAATTAAATGAGATAATGCATGACAATCACTTTGCGTAGCATTTGGTGTTCACTAAGTGCTCAACGAACACGAGTGGTTTGGGTATTAATATATTTTTGTCATGTAATTCCAAACTATAAATATCTTATATATCAAAGTATTATTGATTTATAATGACAAATCGTTCTTAACGATTTATGGCCCATTATTATTATTTACTACAGTTAATTCACCAACTTGTTATTCTACCCTTCCATAACGAAGAAGGGAGTATATGTAGCTTCTATGTCCCAATACAAACATATATGGCTTGTTCCTATGCGCACTAATCACAGGGTCCTCTTAACTCTATTGCTGTCAGATAGAATTGACAAACAAATTATGTGATATTATTTGCGTTATTTTCTGCCAAAACACTAAGAGTTGATATTATTTATATTATGCAAAAACCAGACTGACTTCTAAATCATCCTTGCCAGTGTTTACGATCAATTATTTACATAGGTCTGTTTTCAGTTTTCCAGCCATCCCACAAAGTCTTGCTATTTCGATTTACTTCAGCTCAATGCCAGTCTTTCCTCCACTTGGAAAGCGTTCTTGGCACACGGCCCTGGGAGGGAGATTACCGTCGCTGGCAGCCTCTGTGCCATTCCCAGAGTATCGTCGTGTGACTGGGAGGGACCAGAGTGCCTGTCTCTTTGTATCAAGTGGCCGTTCGCATGTATCTTTCCCCTTAGAAGAGCTATGGTTCCGTCTATATGGAGAGTTAATGAGGAATTTTAGGCGCCGCCTTACTGAAACGGGATCTACATGTACTTGCAAGACCTTTATCAATTGTGAAGTAGAATTTCAATTTAGGGAAAGATTCTCCTGGTCTGTCATAAAACTGATGATAGGACTATATCGCCCAGATAATAATAATAATATTAATATGAATAATAATAGTAATACAGTCAAATAATAATAGCTAAATTTAATAGCTAAATTTGTTAAAACTCAATAGCTGTCAGTCCTGCACAGTAAAAGGGAAGCCGTTTACCTACTGACTCGTGCAATTTTGGCAATACCTGCCTGTGGGACGTACCGTTATTCCCAGAGGAGCAAACTGCAGCTTGGGGAAGTTGCAGGTGTCCATGAGGCTGTTATGGAGGCCACGTGATTGCTGAGGTTTTCCCATCAAATCATGTTGCATATATATGTACTTTGGAGTTTACAAACTTCTTTGGCATGCGTTATTTCCATTCGATCTTCCTCCTCACGGGCTTGTGAGAGGCTTCTGCCAACATCTCGCCTGCCATCTATTTTTGCCCCTTTCATCTGAGAAACTGGAAAGCCTTATCCATACGACCTTATCCACATCCTAGAAGCAAGGGACTGGAGTGTGGGCCTAAATGCGGCCTCCACGGTTTGTTCTGGGCCATCGAAAGTTTCTCCAGGTAAATGGTGGTTTGGGTAAAGAAGTAGATTGTCCAATGTTCCCAGGAAGCCGGTGATTAGTAATGAAGACATCTAGCCTCCGCCGCTGCCTCCAGGCCCCCTTCTCCTCCCTGGAGTCACAGGGAAGCCTGGCAGAGCCAGGAGAGAGAGGTTCCTTCCCGGGCCCCTTGAGGCCAGCAAGCCTCAGTTGGCGACCTCCAAGCTGGAGCCAGAGCGGGCTGCTTCTCACATTACCACAGTGATGTAGACGTGAGCGTTCCAATGAGGAACACGATGCTAGGGTGTTTCTAGGAGAAGAGACAGATCGTTTCAATGGGTTACCACTGAGATGCCTGCGGTGTTGAAAGCCTCCCAAGACTTCCCTAAGGAAGGACTCCCAAGGCAGTCCTAAGCAAATTAAACAAGTAGAGAAAGGGTGTCTTTGGGATATCTGTCCACGTCTTCCAAAAGCCCATGCGTCCCCGTGGATGGAACGAGACAGTGTTATGCTAAGTGATATAAGTCAATGACAGAAAGGCAAACACCATATGATCTCACTCATAGGTGAAATTTAAGAAACGAAACAGACGAACATAGGGGAAGGGAAGGAAAAATAAAATAAGACGGAAACAGGGAGGGGGACAAACCATAAGAGACTCTTACCGATAGAGAACAAACAGGGTTGATGGAGGGAGGTGGGTGAGGGATGGGTGCCGAGGAGGGCCCTGGCTGTCATGAGCACTGGGGGCTGTATGTAAGCGATGAATCACTGAGTGCTCCTCCTGAAACCATTACTACACTATATGCTAACGAACATGAATGAATTTAAATAAAATAAAATAAAATTAAATACCAATAAAATTAAAGCAGGGGGAAAAAGCCCATGTGTTCCTTTTCAGCACAGTGTTTTCCTTCCTCCCCATCCCTGTTTGAAATAACAACTTTCAGTGTTCTTCCTCCCTCCTCTGCTCCAGCCGTTTGATTTCCCAGGAGCAAGCACGACTGTCTCGCTCTGTCCTCACTTCTCTTGAGGCTACCTGCCCCCGCCCGCCCTGTCTTTTTCTCTTGCTTGCTTCTCTCTTTCCACCGTCCTGCACTTGTGAAAGGGAAGAGAGGAGGGCTGCTGTGGCCAGAGGAGGGGAGGGCACAGGGGAGATGGCTTTCCCCAGCCTGGCACCATGATGCACTGCTTCCGGGCTCCTGCCTGCTACATGGAGGGGCCCCTTTTCAATGTTCGTTCTTGGAATTTTATTAAAAAAATTTTTTTAATGTTTATTTATTTTTGAAAGAGAGAGAGAGAGAGAGAGAGGTGGAGGGGCAGAGAGAGAGAGAGGAAGACACAGAATCTGAGGCAGACTCCAGGCTCTGAGCTGTCAGCACAGAGCCTGACAACGGGGCTCAAACTCATGAATCGTGAGATCACGATCTGAGCTGAAGTCGGACGCTTAACTGACTGAGCCTCCCAGGCGCTCCTGGAATTTAATTTTTTTAATGTTTATTTATTAATTTTGAGAGGAGTGGGGAGGGGCAGAGAGAGAGGGAGATAGAGAGAATCCCAAGTAGGCTATGAGCTGTAAGTGCAGAACCTGAAGTGGGGCTCCATCCCCTGAACCCCGAGATCATGACCTGAGCTGAAATCAAGAGTCAGAGCTTAACTGACTGCGGTACCCAGGTGCCCCTGTTCTTGGAATTTTAAAGGATATTTTCTTTGGAAGTTCATACTTAGAACATATATACTGAAGTATTTTAGGTACAGAGCTGCAATTTACTTTCAAATGGTTATATATATATACATACATACATATATATATATATATATATATATAGAGAGAGAGAGAGAGAGAGAGAGAGTGTGAGAGAGAGAGTAAAATCTTGGTTTGAGAGCATAATTCATTCCAGAAACAAATTATGTAACCCAAAGCACTAGTACATCAAAGCGAATTTCCCCATAAAGAGTAATGGAAACTCAGATAATTCGTCTCACGACTCAAAAATATTCATATAAAAATGATTACAGTATGGTAATATAATAAAAATAGTAAAGAAAATACAAAACATAAAGAAAAATAAATTAACCTGCACTTACCTTTTGAAAACCTTCATGGCTGACGTGAGGGAGACAAGAGAGAGGAGGGTTACTGTGTAGCACGACTTTGTAACTAATGGAATCACCTCTATCTATTGGATCAATGGAATCCTTTTCTTTTTGTGCAACTTTAGCAAGGAACCTATCCAATGACACTTGCTTTTGCCTCCTTTTGAGCATTTTGCAAAAATGTGACAATCCCACAGAGAGAGAGAGAGAGAGAGAGAGAGAAGAACCATTGGCTCTTTTGTGATCATGTGATGTTTGGCATCACGTACCACTCGTATTGTAAGATATCGCTTGTTTATGAAGTAAAAATTTATTAGAAATGGTTGCTCGTCTTGCAGAACACTCAGAGAACAAGTTACTTGCAATCCAAAGTTTTACTGTATATATATATACACATACACACTATAGTCCATGTATATACAGTCAGCGACTCATGATGGTTCCACTTGGGGTTTTTCAACTTTACGATGGTGAAAAAGCAATATGTATTCAGCAGAAACTATGCTTTGATTTTTGAATTTGGATCTTTTCCCAGGCTCGCAAGATGCTGGATGATTCTCTCTCGTGGTGCTGGGCCACAACAGTCAGGGAATCATGAGGATCAATGACCTATACACTTAGAACCATTTTGTTTTTTACGTTCAGTACAGAATTCAGTATATTACATGGGACATTGAACACTTCGTTATAAAATAACTTCGTGTGAGGTTATTTTGCCCAACTGTAGGCTAATGTTAAGTGTTCTGAACAGGTTTAAGGTGGGCTAGGCTGAGCTGTGATGTACAATAGGTTAGGTATAGTAAACGCAGTTTTGACTTACGATATTTTAGGCTAAGAACAGGTTTCTCGAGAGGTAAGGCCATTTGTAAGTTGAGAAAGATCTCCATATACACATATACATTAAATGCTTTGAGAATAGTGGAGACACACACACACAAAATGAGAGTACAAATGATAAAGCAAATGAGGCAAGCTGTTAACAGTGACTCTGGATAGAGGGTCACCTGTTCGTTCGTTCGTTCTTTCTTTCTTTCTTTCTTTCTTTCTTTCTTTCTTTCTTTCTTTCTTTTTATTTTAGAGAGAGCATGGGGGAGAGGAGCAGAGAGAGATCATCTTAAGCAGGCTCCACACCCGGTGCAGAGCCCGACTTGGGGCTTGATCTCATGACCACGAGATCCAGACCTGAGCCACAATCGGGAGTCAGAGCTCAACTAAGTGAGCCATGCAGGTGCCCAAAGGGTCACTGGTTTTATGTACGATGCATGTTCTTGCAATTCTTCTGTTCCTCAAAACTACCTTGAAACAAAAGGTTAAATGTAAAATCTTAAAACTCTCTTTTCTAAATCAAGTTTTGTGGGCAATCGTCTACTTTTTAAAGTACGGCGCCCAGTTTTCCAGGAACTGTGGCCTCAGGGTGACCCTGACGCTGCTGAGGTGATGGATGGAGGGAGGAAGGAGGGACAGCTGAGGAAGAACCTCTCCTAGGCCCGCCCCCTCCTGCCTGGACTTGCACGTCTCCTTTCTCACCCACTCATCAGTTCACTCCTCAGGAAATGGGCCGCCCTCCCTCGCCCATACTATCTCCAGACAAGTAGACCTTGTTGGGGCCTTGGCCCTTCCAGCGTGTTCTTTATCTCTTCTTGCCAGGTGTTTGCTTTGAGTGCCTTCCAAGGCGACACGCTGCAAACCCAACTTGGAGCCTTTGGGAAAGGGCTCCAGAGAAGCAGTTGGTACCACCTCTTTCTGCAGTCACTTCTTTCTCTGTGTTACCTTCTGGGAGAGCGACAAAGGAGAGATAATTCAGACAGGGAAGCGTAGTGAGTGTGGGAAATCAAATAGCTATGTCCTGGGTTAGGAGATTATAGGGAACGCATCGCAAAGCCCAACAGTGAAACAGCAGCCGTCCTTCGCTTATCTAGTTAATGTATGTCTTGGGGCACTCGCTTTGCTTATCTGGTTAATGTATATCTAGGGGTTAGGTCCTGCCTATGTTCATAAATTCCTTAAGCCATGTTGTCGCATGGAATATTTTTTGCCCTGTCTTACCTGGTTTTTCTGCACGCTTTCTATACGTTCTTACTGGTGCATAGCCCACTGCCGTATTGCGCACTGTTTCTCTAAGTGCATGCTCAATAAATATGGGAGCTTGAGAGCAGCGCAGGGAGACTTCCCTCAGCCTCCCCCTCACCTCTCTTGACTGGCACGGAGTCCTGAGTAACCCTTTCTGCCATCCTCGCTTTGCTGGACAAAGCTGAGAGCCGAACCTACGGTGGAGGGGAGGTCCTGTCTGCGTATCCGTGCATGCGTGCCCCTGGTCGACGTGGCTTTGCACGTCCTCCCATTCAAAGGTGCCCTCCGTTTCTCCGATTCCTCCATCTGGGCTGGCCTTGTGTCCCAGCACCCTGACCCAAGCAGAGGTTTGAAAGCCCACGTGCTAGGACTCACTGTCCGGCTGCACTTGGAGGCCACCCCGTGACCCAGCCCGAGCTAGCCTGCTGGGTGATGAGACACACGCGTGTGGCCGCGTCATCTCCCTTGTCCAGGCTGATGCTGGGCCAGTTGCCAGACACGTGAGTGAGGCCGTCCCAGGCTGCCTTTCCCTTGCTGAGCCACCAGTTGGCCCTCCCCAGGGGTCAGGGGAGTGAGAAGTGATACTCTGTTGTTTGAAGCCGCACAGCTCGCCCGAGGCTTGGGGCCCGTCCCCAGCTGGCAGGAGGGCTGTGTTTGGGCCCGGGGCCCCTTACGGCGTCGTACCCCACGGACAACTGCCTTGGGTACCTGTACACACGGCTCCTTCTGGCTTCCCTCTGGGCAAGCCGGGTCCTGGCCACTTGTCACTTGCTGAAATAGAGAACGGGAGAGTGGCATGGCATGGGACATTATGACTAATTTATTTCTGAGAGAGTTCTACTGGTGACCCAGCACGCTTCCTCCCGAATGCTGGAAAATCATTGCGCTGAAAGGAGCAATTTCTCATTGTAAGCTGCTCTTCTCGTTAAGAAACCAAACAGTTAAATGTATATGTGACCTGCTTGTTTTGATGACAGGTTCTGTCTGGAGGGTGATATCTTTATCAAGAAGTAGTCAAGATGTAGATGAGTACCAGAGGGATTACTGGAAAAACACCCCTCCGCTGTATACTTCCTAATAACAGTGGCCCCATCTGTCTCCAGAGAGGGAAGGAGGTGGCAGCCAGAGAGGGGGTTGTAGTTCTGCGAATAAAGGTTTATTACTTTTCTCTACCTTCCATCAATCAGCTCAGTGTTAGGAGAAGTAAAAAGGAAAAAGCAAACCTAATCTTTGTGTCTGCTCATAAAAGAAAACGGGCAGAATATTCCCTCATTCCTGACCTTGAAAGTAACTTTTTCAAAGTTGAGTAAAACCAGGGAACATTATCTGATTAGACCTGGAAACTGGAAGAGAGAATCTATAGCTTTTACCCTCAGCTTTGACATTTATCCGGCTGTCACAGTTCAAGTCAGGGAACGTTTATGACACCTACTCTGTGCAGGGAGCAAGGCCGATGATGCGGAGAACACAGAGACAGACAAGACACGGTGTCTGTCCTCTCTAGACTCCCCAAATAGCAGGGAGTGAGCAACACACAAATAGAATATGCAACGGAAGACGCTAAGATCAAAGAGCAAACGAATGAACTAATGAGGACAGCACAGATCAATTTTGACTTTGGGGCCAGGACAACTTGCTAGAGTAGGTGGACTTTGTAAAAGAACCTGTGGCTTTCATGCATGGCAATGGTGGGAAAGACCGCTGTCTGAGAGGTGGGAGAACTGGGGCAGCTGCCTTGGATCGAGAGAAGGAAGCCCTATCTTTAGGAAGCCTTGGACTTTGTACTCTTAAACATTTTTATTTTTATTTTTATTTAAAAAAATTTTTTTTAACATTTATTTTTGAGAGACATAGAGAGAGAGTATGAGCAGTGGAAGGGCACAAAGAGAGAGAGATACAGAATCTGAAGCAGGCTCCAGGCTCCGAGCCATCAGCACAGAGCCTGATGCGGGGCTCGAACTCACAGACCGCGAGATCATGACCTGAGCTGAAGTCAGCCGCTTAACCAACTGAGCCACCCAGGCGCCCCTCTTAAACATTTTTAAAAAGGGGGTGGGTGAAAGTGGTCAGAAAGATACAAACTTCTGGTTATAAGTTCTAAGAATGTCATATACAGCATGGTGACTATAGTTAATAACTTTCTATATTTGAAAGTTGCTAAGAAAGTATATCCAAGGGTCGCCAGGGTGGCTCAGTTGGTTAAGCATCTGACTTTGGCTCAGGTCATGACCTCACGGTCCTTGAATGTGAGCCCCGCGTTGGGCTCTGTGCTGACAGCTCGGAGCCTAGGGCCTGCTTCAGATCCTATGTCTCCCCACCTCTCTGCCCCTCCCCGACTCATGCTCTGTCTCTCTCAGTCTGTTAATAATAAGTAAACATTAAAAAAAAAAAGTGTATCTTAAAGGTTCTCATCCCAAGAAAAAAATTCTTTAACTCTATGGGGTGAAGGATGTTAGCTAGACTTATTGTGGTGATCATTTCTCAATATATACAAATATCAAAATATTATGTTATATACCTGAAACTAATGTTAAATGCCAGTTACATCTCAATGTTGAAAAGAGTTGCGGGAAGGAAATTCTAGACAATGAAAAGGACATAAGACAAGGCAGAGAGCTAGAAGATGTGTCAAGCAGAATAAAAACTACAAGAGTCCATGGGATACCCGGGTGGCTCAGTCAGTTGAACATTCGAGTCTTTATTTTGGCTCATGTTGCGGTCTTGTCGTTTGTGAGTTTGAGCCATGCGCAGGACTCTGCACTCGCAGCACGGAGCCTGCTTGGGATTCTCTGTCTTCCTCTCTGTCTGCCCTTGTCCCGCTTATGCTGTCTCTTTTCTCTCAAAAATAAATAAATAAACATTAAAAAAAAAACCTACAAGAGTCCAATGAAGAGTGGTTAGGCAGTGGGGATAGGATGTGGAAAGGGGAAGGTTGAGAAGAGATTGTTGGAGGGGCACCTGGGTGGCTCAGTTGGTTAAGCGGCCGACTTCAGCTCAGGTCATGATCTCATGGTCTGTGAGTTCGAGCCCCGCATTGGGCTCTGTGCTGACGGCTCAGAGCCTGGAGCCTGTTTCGGATTCTGTGTCTGCCTCTCTCTCTGCCCTTCCCCTGCTCATGCTCTGTCTCTCTGTCTCTGAAAAATAAATAAATGTTTAAAAAAAATTAAAAAAAAAAAAAGAGATTGTTGGAAAGGTCAGTGGGGGTGAGGTAATGGAAGACCTATTTGTGTGCTTCAGATTGTATTTGAAAACATAATCCCGCCCCCACCCCCCCAGAGAATTTTCTGCACTCCTGCCAAGGGCATGGGGGCACAGGCAATTCAGAAGCACTCAATCCATGTTTAGGGCAGGCAACTTTCTGATTCTCTCAGATGACTTGAGTCCGGGATGCAAGTTCGTGGTGGGTTTGCTTCTGGCTTTTCCTGACTTCTGGAGGGGCTTACTAGGGTCCTTACCCTTGACAGCCCCTGGACCCTGACTTTTATCTTCCTAGCCCTGAGAATCTATCAGACCGCAACTTGTTCTCTCAGCAGCCTGGTCAGGACGCTGCTGTCACCTCCCCGAATCCCCTCCTGCATCGGCCTCGTGTTACTATTTTGTACTTGATGTTTTTAAGAAGATTGAAAAAATATTTTGTCCAGTTGGAACCTTGTTCCGAATCACTTCGTTCTCCTTACCGGGTGCGGAAGTTCTGCTGAGTTGCTACTGTAAATTTATGCCAAAAAAAGTCTGAGGTGAACTTTCAGTATCGCTGAGCGATCTTAATACATTAGGTAGTAAAGTCACTCCCGCTTTCTCTGAGGTAACTGATACATGCCCTGTTCTTTCTTCTCAAGTGTTCGGCACCCCTTCCTGCCTCCTCATTTTCCTTTGGAGCTTTTGAGTCAAACTGCAGCGAGGTACTAGAAGTGAAGGGGACGGCTTCATCTTTGCACCGCTTGCCGCCATCACTGTGGCTCTACCCGTGGGTTCCTCGGCTACCATGGGTGAAATGTCTGAACTCCTGCTGGAGCCGAGGGGTCTGCTTATCGCTGGGTGGCATCCCCTTGTGCCTCCTGCAGTGATTTTTCTCCTGTCATTCGTCCCCTTGTCATGTATCACTCCATTCTTTTCCGACTGCATCATCATGAAAACATACCCATCTCATATTTATGATGTTTCATATTAAAAAATAAAACAACAGGGGCGCCTGGGTGGCTCAGTCGGTTGAGCGTCCGACTTCGGCTCAGGTCACGATCTCGCGGTCTGTGAGTTCGAGCCCCGAGTCGGGCTCTGTGCTGACGGCTCAGAGCCTGGAGCCTGCTTCACATTCTGTGTCTCCCTCTCTCTCTGCCCCTCCCCAACTCATGCTCTGTCTCTCTCTGTCTCAAAAATAAATAAACATTAAAAAAAAAAAACAACAACAGCCTTCTCTTAACCACATATGCCCCTTTAGCTAAGCAAAATTCCCTGAAGGAGTTGTTTCTTACTTGATTCTGCTTTCTTAATCTCTCATTCTCTCGACAACAGGTCCCAGTCATGGCTTCTTCCCCTGCGCTCTGCTGAAACCTTTCTGGTCATGGTTGCTTAGGACCTCCTTCTCATTAAATCCAAAGGTCAGTTCTCAAGCAGCTTTTAACATAGTTGGTCTCTCTCTTGTCTTTTAACTTTTTATTTTAAAATAATTTAGGGGACACCTGGGTGGCTCAGTGTGTTAAATGTCCAACTCTTGATCTTGGCTCAGGTCATGATCTCACGGTTTGTGACTTTGGGTCCTGCATCGGTCTCTGTGCTGACAGTGTGGAGCCGGCTTGAGATTCTGTCTCCCTCTCTCTCGGCCTCTCCCCCACTTGCTCTCTATCTCTCAAAAATAAATAAAAATAAACTTAAAAATAATAAAATAATTTTAAACTTATGGAAAAATTGAAAGGGCAGACCAAAAAACTCCCACATATCCTTCGCTCGTTTTACCAGTTGCTAACAGTTTGCCACCACTTCGTTGTTATTTTCTCTCCACCTCCTCCTCCTCCTCCACCTCCTCCTACCTCATCTCCTCCTCCCTACCTCCTCCTCCCTCCCCTCCTCTTCCTCCACCTCCTCCTCCCTCACCTCCTCCTCCCTACCTCCGCCTCCTCCTTCTCCTCCTTTTCCTGTCTCTCTCCTCTCTTCTCTTCTCTTGTGATATTTATCTTGAGTCAATAGAGAGTAAGTTGCAGACAGCATGCCCTTTTACCCCCAAATACTTCAGCAGTGTGTATTTCCTGTGGATAAGAACATTCACTTGCATAATAGTGTTCTAATGATCAAAAATCATGATAATACAATTCTTTCATCTAACCAGTACCCTTTATTCAACTATCACCCATTGCTCCAGTAATGACTTTTATAGCATTTCTTTTTCTGGGTTAGGATCCAATTCAGGATTATGCCTTTCATTTCATTTTTATATCTTTTTAGTTACCTTTATCCTGGAATGCTTTCTCAGCCTTTCTTTGACTATCATCACCTTGACATTTTTGAAAAGTAAAAGTCAGATATTTTGTAGAATGTCCCTCAATTTGGGTTTATCTGATGCTTCCTTATGATTAAACTCAGCTTATGCATTTTTTTGATAGAAACACTGCATACACGATATTGCATCCTTCCTGGTGCATGATGTCAAGGGGCACATAATGTCAGTTCTATTCTTGGAGCAAGATGATGGTTTTTGAAGTCTTTATTCCTTCTAGATTTATTAGGTAGTATTAGCATGTAAGAAGGAGCTTTTTCTATCTATCTATCTATCTATCATCTATCTTTCTATCCATCATCTATCAATATAGAATCATAGATTTTTTTGTTGTATTTGGTGGGTTATAATTCACTGCTATTTTGAAATATTTTGACATCAAAATGTTCTGTATTTGGCCAGTGGAATCCTCTTAAGGATGACTACTATATACTTAGTTATACACTGTAATTTTCTGAGTACTTTTTAAATTTTCTGGCACACACATAAAAGTATGTTTCATTCAAATCTTTTACTTTGTATATCCTAGCCCTGAAATCAGCCATTTGTCCAAAGACCCTCAACTCCTTTTAGTGGAAATGGTATTTAATGGGAAATAAAGACTTGGTGCTAGGTTGTCTCATTGCTGTTGTGGTGTTTTGCTTCTCCTACAGCGGACAGACCTACAAAAGAGTTGTGGTTAATTCCAATTCACCATCAAAATATTCTTCCTAGTCTTCACTCAATCCATATTTATATCTCCCTTCTCCGACGGTGAGAAACCTGGCTCCCACTATCATCAATATATTTACTCGGTTGCTCAAGCCTATAACACACATCAAAGAATTTCAGAGTTGCAAACTTACACCATTAAGAAAAACAAAATAAATAAATAAACAAAACTTCCATCGATGAAAGTTCAAGATTTGTTCGGAGTTCTTTTTGTATTTAAATTAAAGATTTATTGTCAGAGTACTGTGTTCGAAAGTGAGCGTATCTTTTCAACTCTGTATTCAGTTAGGGCACACTGATAGCTTGACATCAGCTATGAAAGAAGTATTCACACTATGGAGACTGACAAATGCTACAAATCATTAGGGCTTTTTTTTTTTCCCCAGAGTGTCATTTGTCAAACATGTTCCAGTACACTACTCACACAATTCTCTCCTTTGCTCAGGCCCAAAACCTAGCAGTTATTTTTGATAACTTTTTCTTTACATTTCATATCTAATCTGTCAAGTTATGTCCATAATCTGGCCACTTTTCTTATGGCCTGAATGTTTGTATCTCCCCAAAGTTCATATGCTGAAGCCCTAACCCCCAAAGTGATAGTGTTAGAAAGTAGAGCCTTTGGGAGGAAATTGGGTTTGGATGACGTCATGAGAGCACAACCCTTATAATGGGATTAGTGTCTTTACAAGAAGAGGAAGAGACACCAAAGGTCTCTGTGCTTGTACAAAGAAGAGGCCACGGGAGCGCACAGTGAGATGGTGGACTGTCTATCAGCCAAGAAAAGACCCTCACCAAGCACTGAATCTGCCAAGCCCCTCCACCCATATTGGACTTCCCAGCCTTTGGAGCTGTGAGAAATAAATGTGTATTGTTGAAGCCACCCATGTTATTTTGTGATAATAGCCCTCGTTTAGACAGCTACTTGCAGCTCAGTCCTCTTCCAGCTGTTCTCTCTCTCACCTAAACCACTGTAATGCCTTCTGATCTAGTGTCTTTCCTTCCACTACTTCCCACCTATAGCTTACGCTCTGTCCAGCCATCAACATGATCAAATTGAGTCACCCTTCTGCTCAAATTCCCCCCACAGATTGCCTCCCACTCAAAATAAAATGTAGTCTTCTTACCATGGCTTACAAGACCTTCTATTATTTAGGCTTGATCACCTTATGACCTTATCTCCTACCATTCCCCCCCGCCCTCCCCCAGCTGCTACAGTCACATTAACCATTTGGGTGTTCTTCAAACGCTCCTGCAGGGGAGTCATTTCTCCCTCAGGGACTTGGCTCTTGTTGCTACCTATGCTGGAAACACCTTTTTGGGGACAGTTTATCCAGATCTCTCCCTCACTACTTTCACGGCTCTGTTCAAATGTCACTTCCTTTAAGAGGCATTCCCTTAAAATCCCATCTCAACTTGCAATCCTTATTTCCATCCCACTCAATCCCTTAGGCCTGCTACGTTTTTTTCCCCAAAATGTTTATCATCATCTTATTGTCTCCATAATGCCTACATTAATTATTTTTGCATTCACCCCTGTGTTCCAAGCAGCCTCGACAGTAGCTGGCACATGGCATTTAAGAAATATTTGTGAAATAATTTAAAAAAGTGAACAAATGAATTCTAAATTTTTACACTCCAATCTGATTGGGAACCTCACATTGCTGAGAAATCATTTTACTTAATTACTGTTTATCTTCTGAATGGTGACTTCAGACATTTTACTGTTTTCTTGAAATCATCCTCCCTTTTAGCTCAGGAGTCACGGAGAGCATCTGTTTTGCTTTTCTAGCTTCCCAGAATCTTCTGAAAACCCTTCCTGCACTCCCGTGTCCCCAAAGTCTAAGGCAGAAACGTGCTTTGCAGCTTCCTTCGAAGCTAGATCGGCAGCGGCGGCAGCACCTGCATCGTTGGAAGAAGATCCCTCCTCTGAGTGGATGCAGGTCTCAGGGGCTCACAGTCAAGTGTGAGCACAGTGCTTTCATGCAGATTAGAAAAAAAGCCCTGGCAGATCTAATGATCTGGTTTCCTGGTTTCCTAAGAAGGTAATGCCCATCAAGTAATTCCCATACCGCAGTCAACCATATCCTTCTCTCCTTCCCGCCTGCCCTGGAGGAAGCACGGTCTCCAATGGCTTTGATCAAGGTTGCCATCTCCACACAGCCGCTTCCTCCTATCATGTGCCACGGCACCCACCACACCCATTACTCTCATTCTCTCCGGAATCCTTATCTTCCACTTGCTTCCTCCTCTCTGAGTAGAAGTCGGTTTGCACTGCTGTCATTCTAAGGAAGCTCTTGACGTTGTCACCATCCCTCTGAAACCTGAAAAACAGATGCTTCATCCATCCCTTGGCTTCTCCCTAAGCTTCAGAAAGCAGATTCCATCCCACACCTTTTCAACCTACTGTAGCCTTTCTAATTCTCCAAGCCTCTGGCCCGTTATCCTCTTCTCATTCCCTTTGACTTTTGTGCAGAACTAGGATGCCCAGTGGATCCCCCATTCTTCTTCTAAAACACTGCATCCTGGAGCTTCCAGAACACCCCTTGCATCTGATTTCCTCATTATCCCTTTGGTTGTTGCTCACATTTTCCTGATTCTTCCCTCTCTTCCAGATCTCTGAATATTGCAATTTCCCATCATTTTGTCTTCAGGCATTCCCTCTTTTTACTCTAAACGATCTCTAATGAATTGAATCTATTCCTGTATCACTAACTCCCGAGTCCTAGCCAACACTATCGAATCTACGTTCCTGCTCACTTTCTGAAGTATAGACCATATTTCTTATTTCGACACAGGTTGGGTCACTCACATCGCAGACATAACCTGTCTGTGTCAATCAGGGTTTTAGCAGAGATTGAATCACACCCATGTGATTTCCTACAGGGACTTTACCTTTTGTAGTTACAGAATTTCGCAAACTATTTCTGTAAGGCTGTGGTCTCCACGCTGGATTCTGGAGCGTGAAGTCAGCAGGGTGGGCGACTGGGAAGGGAGGATAGCAATAAATTGGGGTGAAGCAAGCACAAATAGGAATCCATGAGAAAGAACTGGGGCCCACACCAATCTCTCGTGGTCTGTGTCTGTAACTTGAGTGAGGTAGGTGTCCTACAGGAGAAGAGAGCGTCCTTCGCCCTGGGGCTGATCATGCACCTGCTCCAGCAGTCAGAGAAGCAGAAGGCGGAGAAGGTGCAAGGTGGAGCAGCTGCTGGCCCACACGACCAGGAGAGCCGGCAGATAAGTGACAGTGTGCATGAACTGCGACATCACCTGGCGTCCCTGCCCTGCCCTTCCGAATCTCGTGCCAAATGTTTCCTGACACCAATCCTACCCAAAAACATTCAGAGAAAGGAATCCTGAGAAATAAAGATTAGCCTAGGCAAGGTGACATGTTAGAAGGCCATCCTACTTAAATTAGATTCACTATCTTCCTGTGTCTTTTCCCTCAGAAAAAAAAACCCTCTTCTGACACCCTCCCTATCTCAGTACCATCCTCCTACTTGTCTAGCTCCCGGCCTCTGACTCATCTCTACCTTTTTTCTCTCACAACCCCGCCCCCTCCCCCTCATGATACATTCAGTTAGTCACCAAGTCTTGCTAATCCTAACTCCTTAATTTTTTTCACATTTATCCTCTTCATGCAATCCCATATCTTAACCATGACTTGTCTGGCCCATGGATCGGAAACACTGGTCCAAATGCCTCCAAGTTGTTCCCCATCCCGTTCGTCTTCCACAGAGTCACCAGGATGACCTTTCCAAAATTTAGATCTAATTATGTCGTTTTCTTTCTTAAACAATTTTTAAAAAATGTTTATTTATTTTTGAGAGAGAGAGAGAGAGCGGGGAAGGGCAGAGAGAGAGCGAGGGAGACATAGAATCCGAAGCAGGCTCCAGGCTCTGAGCTGTCAGCACAGAGCCTGATGTGGGGCTAGAGCTCATGGACGGCAAGATCATGACCTAAGCTGAACTTGGATGGTTAACTGACTGAGCCACCCAGGTGCTCCTAATATTTTTTAATGTTTATTTATTTTTGAGAGAGAAAGAGACAGAGAGCAAGAAGTGGAGAGATAGAGAGAGAGGGAGACACAGAATTTCAAGTAGGCCCCAGGCTCTGAGCTGTCAGCCCAGAGCTTGATGCGGGGCTCGAACTCAAGAACTGTGAGATCATGAACTGAGCTGAAGTCGGATGCTTAACTGACTGACCCACCCAGGTGCTCCATAATTGTGTCATTTTCTTAATATAATGTCGTTCGTGGATCATTTAATCTATAGAATGAATGAAAACCCTTAAACATGTAGATTAGATTGTTGTTCCTAATTCTTCCCTCTCCCTACAATAAAATTATGTGTCCATGCCCTTTGCTGTGTGACTGCACATCTTTATGTAATGCGAACACAGTACACTTTCCCGTCCCATACGACTTGCATTGGCCAATGGAATCTTGGCTGACGTGATATAAGAAGACTTTAAATGCGCTTATATGGTTTAGATCCCCCTCTCTGATTTCAGTTATTGTCATGAGGAATGCAAGCCTAGAAATACATGCCGGGTATAGGTGGCTACAGGTCCTAGAACGAGACCCGAGGAGCACGACTGGTCTGCACTCTGTAGCCAACTTTGGCTGAACCTGTGGAGGCCCAGCAAAAATCAACCAAAATCGACCGAACCTCAGCTGACCCACCTGTGAGTTAGAAAATAAATGTTTGTTATTGTAAGCTAGTAAGATTTGGGGAGTTATTCATTACTCAGCATTATTGTAGCAATGGTTGGGTAATACAGGTAATATATGAGCCTTCCGTGATCTAAACTCAGCCAGACATTTAGTGCCAGTGTCAAGCCATTTTCTCCCAAGCATCTCTAGGAATACTTGTTCTCATGTATTGAGCGCCTACACTTTTCATGCTAGATTGCCTTGCTCAGACACCCAGCTAGTGAATAAATAGCGGAACTAAGGTTCCTGTATGTCACGGTCCATAGCATCAAATATTCTCACATTTTTCTTCTGTTAATCTGTTCTCCAGCTATAGACTTGCTTGGGGTTCTCCAAACATGCCTGTAACATGAAACCTATAATTCTCCGTCTACTTTTGTAGGTCAAACTTCAGGCTCCCTTTTACGTATAATCTGATCACATTAATAGTGACTAAATTTATTGTGATATGTTGTAGCCACTATGTTCTTAGTTATTCATTTCCTCTTCACAACGACTCTGTAAGATAGGTACCCTCATTGTCACTATAACAGAGGAGAAAACTGCGACCCAGAGAAGCAAAGTTATTTGCAAAGTCACACAGTGAATCACAGATCCAGGATTCAAGCCCAGTTTAACTCCAAAGCCTTTGCTCTTAACGACTCTACTGAATCCCCAAAAACTGCTATTGGGTCTCTATGTCCCTGTATGCCTCTGCACATACCTGTATTATAACTCTGCACATTTTATGACGATTATTTATACTACTGTTTCCCCATTTCATTGCGAACTTTTAGAAGTCAAGGACTCGGGGCACCTGGGTGGCTGACTTGGTTGAGCTTCGGCTCAGGTCATGATCTTGTGGTTCATGAGTTCGAGCCCCACGTTGGGCTTACTGCTGTCAGTGTGGAGGCTGCTTCAGATCCTCTGTCTCCCTCTCTCTCTGCCCCTCTCCTGCTCTGGCTCTCTCTCCCAAAAAGAAATAATCATTAAAAAAAATAAAAAAAGAAGAAGCCAAGGACCCAGGGGCGCCTAGGTGACTGAGTCGGTTAAGAGTTCGACTCTAGATTTTGGCTTAGGTCATGATCTCACAGTTCGTGAGCTGTCAGCACAGAGCCTGCTTGGGATTTTTTTTTCTTTCTCTCTCTAAATATATACCTACATACATGTATGTCAAGGACTCAATCTTAGATGTCCTTTGTCCTCATATATCCGGTATACCTAGTGAGCGGACAGCCCATTGCTACTTCTCACTAGATGTTTGCGAACGCTATATGCTGTTGAATTGTTTTGTCATCAGTCAAATTTTCATCACAAATTGCTGGAGAACTGGTCCAAATTGCCTTTGTCTGAAACATGAAAATGACACAACCTATTTTGAGAACGATTTATAGAAAATCATGGTTTTCACACAGTTGGAAAGGACATAAGGATAAGGAATTTTTCAAATTTCCCCTCAGGTGCTTGCCTTTTAAACATCAATCAAACAATCAACAAATCATGACCGAGTGCCTCCTGTGTACCAGAGACGGCTAACTGATTACTGTGTGCTCTGCTGGCCGCATTTCATTTTTTTCAGATTCAGCCTTATTTTTGTGTCTTTGAGCCAGTGGGATCAATGAATATGGAAAGAACTTAAGATAAAATGAAAATTTTACCTGACAGCGTTTTCTGGAAGCTTCAGTGGCTCTGGGAGAGTTTATGGATTGCTAAAGAAAAATTACCATTCTCTTTTAAGGAAGGGTGAAATATAGGAGGGTTTAGTGAATAAAAGAAATTAGAGCAATTAGCACAGCCTTTTAAAATCTAGATCATTTCTATTGATTAGATGGCCTTAGAATTGTTGAAGGAATTGGAAATTACATATGTGAACAAGGCAGGCATTAGGTCTGTGAACCAGGACCCGCGTTTTTGAAGAAAAAAGCCCAGGGTTGAGAGAATGCAGTCACAAAAGTGAAGGGAGAATTTCTGAAGGTTTCAAAGTGTATTAGGAAAATTTGTTTTTTCTTTAGAAGGGTTAGGGGGTCATAGTCATGCATCGGGATTTTTGAGACCAAGCACAAGGTACTTCCTTAAAACACAGAATTCAAAACAGAATTCAAAAAAAACCTCTATTACTAGAGGTAATATTTCTTGAACCTATTAGACCTATATTAGTGGGTTATTTTCTTTCAGTGAATGTATGAAGTTTGCTTTTTGGTGCTGGGACGTTTTACGCAGATGCATTGTCGTAATCACACTGAAAAAAGCACACGGTAGAATCCAAAAATTTCAGCCTTGTTCATCAAGAAAAAAAAATAGGTGAGCAACATTTTCTTCCATGGTGTTGCCTTCTTACCAGCTCTGTATGAATATACTGAGCGAAAAAAGTGGATTTTTGAATGGCCCAGTGATTTGTTTGGTCCAATCTTGCCTGGGTTTTAGAGAATTAAAACAGATGCACATTTCCCTTATCGTATGCATTTGCTGCATCAACAGAATGGTTCGTATCCCAGATGTGGGGAATGCAGTTTAAGAAAAGTAAATCTCAAGGTTGAAGAAGGAATATAATGATGAAAAACATAATTGAGGCAAGAAAGCACAGAAAGCTCAGTATTTCGTTAGTTTGGGTAATTAAAAAAATCATTTATATATAAAGAGGAAGACGGAAGATGATGGCTTTGGGGGTTCTTTGTGTGGCGTGATAGCACAGGCTGAATGGAACACAATTAGGGCATATGTAAAATCACAGTCGAATGAACCAGAGGAAGAGTCGGCGTTGAATGTAGGCCTGCATTCCCAATGGCGGTCAGGTACCATTTCATCGAAACGCATGCTCTCATCTGTTCCGTTGCACAAGCATCCACTGGTTTGCTGTATGTGCATTTCCTTCATTTATTCATAAATATGTATTGAGGTCTGTTCAATATGCTTGGCTGAGTGTACAGTAACTCTTTTATTCTTCCCAGACCTGTCACTCCTACCGTCTTTCCTTTTGAAGTAGAAGTCACTATCTGGCTTGCCTTTAGAACTGGGCACCAGGGCCAGGGGTCCCGCCCTGGGCTCTGCCTACACGCGGTCCCCCTTGGGTCCTTTTTTTGGGTACAGCCCTCATCAGAGGGTGAGGAGTCCTTGGGACCAAAAAGATATGCCCGCTGAGATCAGACCACTGAGAGCTTGTGGGCACCGAGGGTCTCTTCTCCCACCCTTCTGGGCCAAACTCTGAGGCAGGGCCGGGTTCACGGGCGTGCCACCTGTGTAGTTCTGCGGCGCCCTGTGCTCAGAAAGGCCCAGCCTTGATTTCATGCTCTGCCGTTACTGTCTTGAAATGATTCATAATTTTATCTTTGAACTTGTGTTTTGTAAAGGAAGTCTGATGGGACCATGGTCACGCACATGGTCAGATGAGGCACGCTGCGTTTCCTGTGAGCTGCCTCTCTCTGCTGCTCACTGAGCACGTAGCATTTACGGGGCCCTGGGAGCCCCGAATTCTGGAGGGCCCACATGTTGGGGGGGTTGTGAGACCGAACGCAGGTACAAAGTAAGTGTGCTACGTTTATGATCAAGACAGTGAGGGCGAACAACCCGGAAAGGCCACACTTCCCATCTGCACTAGAACTTGCTGTGAGGGCAGAAGGAATTCTAAGAAAGCGTGAATGAGCCGGAAACCCTATCACATCCTTTCTTATTCATTGACTTTCCTATATTCGTTAACCACTTTTGCTGAAAATGAAGACATAGAAGGAAAGAGGCAAATAGGCTAATACACAATTTCTGTTCCTCTCCTTCCTTACGTCTCAGGACACTGAAGGTCAAGAGTATATTGGTAGAAGGTGCACATGTCAAGAAGTGAAATAAAACAGTTGAGTTAATTTTGTGCAGGCTTTCCATTGTTCTAGTGAGAGTGAAATACAAATGCACACACTTCTTATAAAACAGGAACTGGGTAATTTTAGTACTCTTCATATGAGTTAAAAGCTCTGAGAGTGGCATTTAAGCCTGGCATTGCATGGTATAAAGATGAATGGTAAAATTCATGCTAATAATTTAGATTTAAAATTTTTCTTTTTTAGAATGGCATTAAATAGCTAATCAACAACACTGAGACAAGTCAGAGAGAATGTGGAAAAAAGAAGCAAGCTTTGTATTTTAGTACCCGTGACAGCACTTTCTGCCTGCCTTTTGAACAAGGGGCTTTGCGTTTTCATTTTGTACTGGGCCAGGTATGTCTGTAGCTAGCCCTGCTCAGGATAGCGGGGGCCCAAGAATCTCTTGCCCAAAGGGTTCTTAGCTCTCTTGAGACCTTTCCCCCCGCATGCATCCTTTTAATTCATGTATAAGAACACACATATTGTCTTTATATTTTCTGTTTCCTTCACTGAAGTCTGAGTGCATGGGGCACCTTGTTCACTTTTGTTTTCCTAACTGCTGGCACAGAGCCTGACTCTTAGTAGGCACTTCGTAAGTACTTGCTAAGTTAGTGAAAGAATGAATGAAACGCATATAGGGAAGTCCCGGTCTTCAGTGGTTTAAAGCCTACAGGGCGCAATAGGCAATACGAATACTGCGAAGTTAAATGTGATAACAGGTAATAAAAGAAAATAAATGAATGAATGACTAAATAAAAATAAGGTGTATGGGCCTACAGAAAAGGGGCATCTAACTCAGCTTTGGATACTGTCTAGGCCGGTAGTGTTCAACTTTGGGTGAACATTAGCATTATGTAGAATTTTTGAAAGCTGAGTGACAATGATTTAATTGACCATTTCCCAGATTCTTTAACCCAGACTCCCTGGGAATGGGAGCCGGATAATAAGAACTCCTCAGGTGATTCTAAGATAAAGCCCAAGCTGAGAACCATCGGTCGAGGCTGGGTCAGGAAAGATGAGTAGAATTCCGGCAAATGGTGGCGGGGGCAGCCAAGGTGGACCGATGACATCGTAAGAGAAAAGTAGGTGGGTTGGAGGATAAACAACTTGTTTCAGTTCTTGGAGCTTCATTTATCTCATTTGTAAAATATGGCTAAGAATATTTAGCTCATGGGAGGGTTGTAAGGATTAAAGAGATGATTTCTGTGAAGTGCTCAGTTTATAAGAGGTGCCCGGTAATACGGAATTTAGGTCACTTGTGTGTGCAGTTGTCGGTGATTTATTTTCATGTGTAGGTTGTCTGGAGTGTAGACGATGTATTACCGAATCTCTGAGCATTTCTCCAAGGAGGCAAGGGCATGCTCAAGGCCTCCTTCCAAGAGGCATGTGGAAGCAGAAGCCAAACTTCTTTAAGGCCCAGCAGATCGTTGGGCTCCTCTTGATTCCTGGTGGCAAGCTTCCTTGTCACTAATAATTAGGCTCTGCTCTATTCTGATCGTGTTTCTCCTTGTCAGCTTGACTTTCAATCTCCCTCCTCTGCCTTGCTCAACGCATTACATTTACGTGCTTGAGGGACAGCGAGGGAGGATAGCTCCATCAGCATTCTCAATAGCAGGTTGAGTGTAGATGAACGGACCGAGTGCATGGTTGCCAGGGAACAATTTGTGTTAAATCCTTTGATCCAAATCTCAAGAAGATTCAGTGAATGAGTTGGACCAGGCCAATTCTAAAGGACTGAGATGGGGGCGCCTGGGGGGCTCAGTCAGTTAAGCATCCGATGCGGCGCAGGTCATGATCTCACAGTTCGTGAGTTTGAGCCCCGCGTCGGGCTCTGTGCTGACAGCTCGGCCTGGAGCCTGCTTCGGATTCTGTGTCTCCCTCTCTCTCTGCCCCTCCCCTGCTCACACTCTGTCTCTCTCAAAAATGAATAAACTTCAAAAAAATAAATAAAGGATTCAGATGGAGACAGATTCCCAGGTAGGCCAACATGGCCCTCGAGTGGAGGCGGTTAGGGCATGGCTTCTCAAGCTATAGGTGGTAAAGGATTCGATATTTAAAACATTTTCCAGCCCACGGTAAACCAATACTTTAGTAAAAATGCAATAAAACCAAAATACTAGAAAAATAAAAGAAAAAGAACCAAAGACATAAAATTCAAGTCTAAATGTTTATTAGGTTCAACAGACGTCAAATTACATTTCAATTAATATAATCAAAGCAAATAAAACATAAAAAAGGAAAGAATCACAGACACTATGTATGTCGTTTATGAAAATATGCATATAGACTATTAATACAATCACTATTACACGTAACTTCTCGTTATTCCACAATCGCAACTAAACAAAAGTTGAACAAAGTAGCAATTCCTTGTATGAAATGCCTACACACATTTTTGAACACACATTGTATATATGTATATATCATTGTATACATCAATATTCGCAGTGCAGGAGCAAATGAGCATGCTTCTTGCTCGTTAACTAATCTAGATATGACTACTCACAGAGCATCATTCATATCTAAAATGTTTCTGTTTTAATAACACTCATAGTAGAGACATAAGTCTTAAGTAAGAGTACTGAGGGAAATGAAACAAGGGATTTTAAGGCGGTTTCAGCAAGCTGGGGATATTTGTTTATAACTTTTATCCAGAATGAACGAAGCAATGCTGTGTTTTCAAACTTCTTCTGCAATCTTTCATCAGCAGCCAGTTCTAACAGTTAATCTTGTAAACTATAATTGAATTTAAGTTCTTATTTAATTACTTATTTAATGTTTATTTATTTTTGAGAGACAGCAAGGGGTAGGGAGGGGCAGAGAGAGGGAGACAGAGGATCCGAAGCAGGCTCCACAGCGAGGAGCCCAATGTGGGGCTCGTGAGATCATGACCTGAGCCGAAAGCAAGAGTTGTCCGCTTACTGGCCGAGCCCCTCAGGGGCCCCTTAAGTTCTTTTTTAAAGAAAGGAGTGGGTTAGGGGCAACGGGGCCACTCAGTCGGTTGAGCATCGGACTTCGCCTTGGGTCATGATCTTGCAGTTTGTGGGTTCAAGCCCCGTGTCCGGCTCTGTGCTGACAGCTCAGAGCCTGGAGCCTGCTTTGGATTCTGTGTCTCTCTCTCTCTCTGCCCTTCCCCACTTGCGCTCTGTCTCTGTCAAAAATGAATAAACGTTAAAAGGAAATTTTAAAAAAAGAGAAAAAGAAATGGGTTAAAGATCCATCAGTTTCCTGTGTGTGATTGTTTTTGAAGGAAAATAAAACTCCAAATGCTCTATCAGATTTGTGAGGCATTCAGAGAAAACATTTTGCAGGTATGCAATATTGAGATCATTATTCAAGTCCATGATAGTTGTTAAATTTTGAAACATGTCATAAAAGTCTGTACAAACTCTGTTCTACCAATGTTTTGACTTTTATCTTGGGTTTTGGATCTTAGCTGCCATCGAAAAACATATTGTACTGTGTCCTTGCATGGGACGAGCAGAGCGCGGGAGCTCAGATCATAATTATACTCAAACTGTAACACAAAAATATCAAACCGGCTGTCTAATTTGTACCTTTCAAAAACAGGATTAAACTGGTTTCCTATCTTGCAGAAACAGTGGGAGTTTATTCTGTAGTTCAAACATTCTCGACAAAACTTTTCTCAGCATGCGATAATCATTGTTTATGTTCAGCTTCTCTGTTATCACAAAACATAGAGAACCATCTGAAATGTAATGCATTAGCTTTAATGTAATTCTCAGATTCATCAAGACAATATCCACACTGTTCAGTTCAGCTGACGTTATTTTGTAGCAAGATTTTCGTGATGAAGGGAAGCGCATCCATTTACATTCTGGAGCCACCTTGATCTGAGTAACTACTCAGAATGGTTTTTTGTAATTGCAGCTGAGCCATCAGAACATCACTTCGAGGGGTGCCTGACTGGCTCAGTCAGTAGAGCATGTGACTCTCAATCTCAGGGTCACGAGTTCAAGCCCCGCGTTGGGCATTGAGCCTCCTTAAAATAATAAAAAAAAAATTCACTTTTACTTGAAACCTAAACTCTCCAGGACATTTGTTGGCAATGTTTTATCAGATGAAGCATTGACCTTCCAAGTTTTACAAGACGTCCTACCAGTTGTATTCTCAGCAATGAGGTTGAGCAAACAGGTCTTCTTCAAGATTTCATCATATTGAGATTGTACATATGCTAAAAGTTGCTGTAGGAATCGTTTGCTGATGATACCAGGTTGCAATGGGAAGCACTTGCAAACTTTAGGTTTTCTCTGAGTCACTCTTCTATAAACTAGCCGGTTCCTGTTGTTGGAAAGTGATCCCTGAGTTACCTTTTTGCCACCAGTCCCTCCGCTGTGGTGACACCTGTGCTGATTGTATATAAATCTGTAGGCTTGCAAGCTGAAGGGCTACTCTGTAAGAAGCCTGCAGGGCACCCGTGTTTTTATGTGAAAACTGCAGTGTCTGCCTCTGTTGACTTTTTTTTCAAATACTCTTTTTTTCAAAGATTTTTTCTATTTTCAACTTATTCCTTTATGTCTGGCCTCTAAATGCTGCTTACATTTTGATATTTTTATTGCTTTTTTTAGTCAGAAAATCTCTACAACTAGTACACTCTGCTAGAAGGACTTGACCATCCGTCATGGCTCCAAAACCGAGCTCACCACTTGAAGGAAAATACTCGTGAATAAAACTAGTACAAATTCCTCTTGGCCTTCCTTTTTCGGGACTCAAATTTGATTAGCATCATCTGGTTTCCTACCGCTGCTGCAATCAGAAGTGGTTTATCTTCTGGACAAAAATGTCCCAGCGAAGCTTGTTTTGTCAAATGTAATTCAGCACTAAAATTGACTTCCTTAATTTTGTTAAAAATGTTAATCTCTAAAAGTTAAAAAGTTGTAAAAGTGAAAAACTACTAAAAGCAAAAAATTCCTAAATTGCCTCTGATTTTTATGGACGGTAGAGTGACAGGTGACAAAGTAATCCTGAGACATGACATATTGTAATGTGCTCTTACTGTGTGTGACTTGTATGTGGCTTGCACCCACGTGGGACTCACCAGGCCAGTGTGACAACAGCCAAGCTGGTCCGAGCCCTGTTCCATGAGACGAGTCCGCTAACTGACTCTCTTAGCTGCTGTGGCAATGTCAAACTCTTCTAGAAGTTTCCAAACATTTACTCTCAATTTCACTTACCTCGACTGTAACACTTCATGGAACAGCACTGGTCTGGGGATCACTGTTTAAAGTACAAGAGTCTGGGGCGCCTGGGGCACTCAGTAGGTTGAGCATCCGACTCTTGATTTTGACTCAGGATTATGATCTCAGGGTTGTGGGATCGAGCCCTGCATTGGGCTCTGAGCTATGTGTGGAGCCTGCTTAAGATTCCCTCTCTTTCTCTCTCTCTGTCTCTCCCCCTCTGCCCCTCTCTCCTGCTTGCACACTCTCTCTCTAAAATAAATAAAAAAATGAAAAATAAAGTACAAGATTTGAAGTCTAGAGACATTTGATTTCAAAACAACCTCCTTTGCAACGTCCTCTCCTCTAACACAGAGCTTGTGAAGATGAAGTAAAGCATTCACGCCTTTGCTCAGTAAACAAAGATTTCATGAGCCCCTACTACGTGTCAGAAACTGAGGATCTTGGGTTACATCAATGAACAAAACAGACAAGGGCATGGTAGAGAGGAAATTACAACAAAACAAATAAGTATAACGTATTTAAAAGGTGGTAAAAGTCCCGGGGAGAAGGTGCGCAGGGGAGTACGGTAAGGGCAGTCAAGAGTGCTAGGCAGGTGGCAGGGGGCAGGTTGCAGTTTGAATAGTGTGATCGGGAAAGAAATTCGAATCAATAACGCAAGCACAATCACTTAGCCCAGAGCCTGGGCAGTATTTAGTAAATGGTAGCTTTAAAAAAATTTTTATATATGAGAGAGAGCGTGTCAGTGGGGGAGGGCCAGACAGAGAGGGGACAGAGGATCTGAAGAAGGCTTTGCTGCAAGCCCGCCCAGGGCTCGAACTCATGAACCGTGAGATCATGACCTGAGCTGAAGTCGGGTGCTTAACCGACTGAGCCACCCAGGCGCCCCTAAATGGTAGCTTTTCTAATTAGTTCACGATTACTTTGTGTTGCCCTTCGTGAGGCGATGCCCTTCATGGGGGGCGATCATTAGAAATGTGTGTGCAGATGCAGCAGTGGTAGCCCACGCACACAGTGTCCCACGCACACAGAGTCCCACGCACACAGAGTCCCACGCACACAGAGTCCCACGCACACGCAGAGTCCCACGCACACGCAGAGTCCCACATTCTTTGCGAATTAACACGGGGGAAGGTGTCGAGAGGGCAAGACCAGCTTTTTATTCCAGACCATTTTTCTGTGCCTCTAACTTGACGGTTCCTCCTTATTTCGTTGAAGGGCCACTGTCTCTTTTGATCCTGTAAGATGCATTACATTTGACCAAAGCCATGGGAGAAAGTGTATCAGAGAAGTGAAAACTGTTGTCAGCTCACCCTTACAGTTGCTGTTTCTTGAAGATTTACCTGACCATCGCTACCTTTTCGGAGATAACTTTCCCCACAAAATTGTACACACAGTGCGATACAACTTTCATTAAAAAAAAAATACAAAAAGAATGGTTATCTTAGAGTGGGGGATGATGGGTATTTTCTAATTTTCTACGATCGGTATGTGGTTTTTTGTTTTTTGTTGTTTTTTTAGCAATCAGAAATAGCCAATAAGTGTTATTAAAAAAAAAAAAGAAGAGAGAGTGAAAACAGCCTACTCTTGCTAATACAAAAAGGCTTATTCTTTTGTGCTTTCATTTTCTTCCTGGGGGAGGTGATGGGGTGGAATTTATTGGTTTGGGGACTCTTTTGAGAATTTCTCTTTCGGATTTTATCTGCACATTCTCTGAAAACCGCTATGTGAATTTACTACTCAAACTGCTTTGCTGTGTTATTAGTAGACCATCCTCCTCTAAACTCGGCTGGAGATCAAAGGCCCCTCCAGATAAGAATCTCCACAATGTGCATTTTCAGAGCAAGTCAGAAGCTGGTTTGTTCTAACACTCAAAGAAAGCTTTTGTATTTTCAATTTCAAGTGCTCTGCAGTAAACCAACAGTCTATATAGATTATACAAAAGGGTCATATGTTGGTTTGAGCCGGTTTCTGGGGGAAAAAAAAATCACCAGCGAGGAACAGCAAGTGTTTAAACAATGAACTGACGGCCGCCGGTCCATTAGATCCGTCCACGGGGCCAACTCCCTCTCCTTTCAATTTTGCTGTGATCTGTAGATACGACTCTCTGTGGCCGGGCTGCTGGGGGCGGGCTACGTCCCAACAGCACCTGCGCTTCTCAGAGGGATATCTTTCATCAGAGACGTCTCACATGAAGTCCTTTATAAGGAAGACAAACAATGCCGGCTTGGAAAGGGAGAAGAAGAAAATGTGTACCGATTTCCAGTTCCGTATTGGCCATTTAAGTACTTGTGGAGTCAGCACTAAAAACTTGAAGCTCTCGATTTCTACCGTAATGCCATGGCCATTGTCAGGAGTATCCGGATCCGTACCCAGCTGAGGTTTCATCCAGATAACTAAATGTCAGAGTTTGCTGAAGTCAGTGCTAATTAATGAGAATGTCTGTTCTTATTTTTATTTATTTTGTTTTTTTAAATAATTTTTTAGTGTTTATTTTTGAGAGAGAGAGAGAGAGAGAGAGAGAGAGAGAGAGAGAGAGAGAATGAGTGGGGGAGGGGCAGAGAGAGAGGGAGACACAGAATCTGAAGCAGGCTCCAGGCTCTGAGCTGTCAGCACAGAGCCCAGTGTGGGATTCCAACTCCCGGACCCTGAGATCATGACCTGAGCCCAAGTGGGATGCTTCACCTGCTGAGCCACCCAGGTGCCCCGATAATGTCTATCTTTAAAAAATATCTTTGTGGTGATAGGCTTAAAGAAGCGAAATGAAACTTTGGGAAGCTACAATCCTCTTTAATTTTCTCTTCTCTGGGGTCAGATGTTAATAATCATCAGCCCATTCAGACGGCCTAGGGGTCTGGTCCAGGGTTTCACACGAGAGTCAAAAGTTCTAGGTGAGGACAAGCCTTTGGTTCTTTGTACCAAGGTCTTTCCTCAGCTGTGATTTGATTCTCTGGTGCATTGCTTTTTTCCCTTCAGTCTCTTCGGATGTCTTCCCTTGGGAACTCTGGATTAGCTTTTCCATTGATGTTCACACCTGTGTTCGGGTCCATCGCTTACCCTGACGTCATCTCGGACGGGCCAAGTCTGGACTGCTTACTCGCTTCTTGGCCCCGGTATGTCCTCTCACCTCCGATCCTTACTAACTGTCTCTCTGCTTTCCTGGACAAAGCTTACCCCGCAGCGGCGCGCGCTGAGGCTAAGCACAACAAGGTGCTAGCTCTACCGCTCTGAACAGAGCAGCCGGTTGAGTCACACCATCCATTCAGTTCACGTGCCAAAAATCAGTTGCTCAAGTTCTTTGATTCAGAGGATTTACTTTTTGTGCAATGAAGGAGCAAATTTTTTTTCTGCATTAAATGATAAAGTCAAAACAGAAAATTGGTCATGTCTCAAACGACATCATTTTTTAGTCCTTTTTTTCCCCCTGCGAGGATACTGAGTACTGAGTACATTTGGTAGGCGTAGAGAATACCTTAAAACAATTTTTTTTAATCCTTATTTTTTTTTTTTTTGAGAGAGAGAGAGAGACAGAGTGCGAGCAGAGGAGAAACAGAGAGAGAGACAGAATCCGAAGCAGGTTCCAGGCTCTGAGCTGTCAGCACAAAGTCTGACACGGGGCTCGAACCCAAGAACTGCAGGATCATGACCTGAGTTGAAGTCGGACACTCAACCGACTGAGCCACCCAGGCACCCCAAGAATACAATTTTTAATTTCATGGTTTAAAGTTTCAGGGGTGCCTGGGTGACTCAATCAGTTGGGTGTCCGACTTCGGCTCAGGTCATGATCTCTCGGTTCATTTCGTGGGTTCGAGCTCCACATTGGGCTCTGTGCTGATGGCACAGAGCCTGGAGCCTGCTTTGAGTTCTGTGTCTCCCTCTCCACCTGCCCCTCTCCCCCACTCTCTCTCTCTCTCTCAAAAATAAATAAACATTACAAAAATTAAAGTTTCATAGTTTGATCGCAAAGCAGAAAGAGGCTGACTCAATTCATCAGACCAAAGTAGACACTAGTAGCAGTAGTTTAACAAGAACAGCCCAGGACACTCAAAATTGATACTATGGGGCCTGCAGAGAGTCATTATCTAGAGCCCTCCCCCTAAGACCCAGTTCACGCATTCGATTCCATTGGGTCGTTATTGGCGTTTGAGCTCTTCCTCAGTCCAAGCACAAATGCCTTGAGGTTGGGCACCTTCCCACTCATATCTGTTCCTTTCCCAATACCTAGCTTCAAACTCGATGCCCAGTTAAGTCTCCAACAATCACTGAGGTGAATTGAATTCACGGTTAACCTGAAGAAGGAAATGGCTTACGCTGAAAACTAGAGATTTTTTAGTTGTTAACACAGGAGCGAAGGAGGATGTAAATAACACCTTAGCAGAAGTGTCTCGAAAGAACCTCAAGGGAGCCTTTAACCACTCCATCCTAGGAGTCCCACTGGTGTCCTGTCACCTCGACTATGGGGAAAGGAAATCAAAATAGGTTAAGTATTCAAACAGCCACTTAAAAAGTTCAAACTGCTACTAAATAAATCCAGTACGATATTTTTACCAAAAAGTCAGAAGGCATCGGATGGCAAAATAACTTTAAAAGATTCATCAGACCAGTTTAATTCACCCGGACCGAGATGAGCTGGGGAGCAGTTTTATCTGGATGCGGAGGCATTCAGCCTTCTCTCTCGCAGACAGAAACATTCAGTCCGATGAGGGGAAATGCATACCCTGAAACATTCTCTGTGTATCATCAGAACACGGGGCGACAGAAGTTACAAAAACTGCTGAACAAAGTCTGAGGCACGACCACTGTCCAAACGCTGACATTGATGTGATTCACTTCTTGAGATCTAAATTGGAAAATGAAAAAGGATCAGACTGAACACGGGTCTTTATGATCTACTGTAATCAAAGACAATACAGGGCCGGGAGTACGATGCATAGTGGAAGGTCTCGCCGGATGGGATTTGCTGATGCTGAGATGGAGAAGCGAGCTGCCATGATCAGAATGAGTTTCGTTCCACAACTTCGTGATTTATTACGTTGCCAATTCGCAGATCATTGTCACGTCACTCAGACAAAGATATCTGAAGCTCTGCAAAGAAGAAATAAGGAAAGAGGAAAGACCCAAACCCACAAAATTATGTGCGAGGAAAGCAAGGGAAAACTCATTTGCTATCAAATGGCTTTTATCTTTACTTTAAAAAAAAAAACATCCAGAAGCACAAAGAAGCAATTCTTCCCTGTGGTTGTATATAAAAGCAGAGTCGCTTAAAATTTTTTCAAGAAATCGGCTTTCACATAGAAATGTATTTATAGAGAAAATAGCCATACCAAAATGGAGTTGGGAGAGCTCCAGTCTGGAATCTCTGCTTCCTTTGTCAGACGATCGCTCTGTCAATTAGTGCACTAGGTCAGGAGTCGGTAAAGCACGGCTCGCTGGCCAAATCCGCCCCACAGCCTGTTTCTGTACAACCCCGGGGCTGACGATGGCTTGGACATTTGCAGAGGGTTGCAAAAAAATTTTTTTAAGAATAATATTTCGTGACGGGTGAAAATTACATGAAATTCAGAATTCAGTGTCCATAAATAATGTGTTATTGGAACACAGCCTCCGTGTGCTTACAGATTGTCCATGTGCCTTTCATGCTACAACAGCACAGAACAGGAGTTGTGACAGACCGCACGGCCTGAAAAGCCTAAAATGTGTGTCATCTGGTCCTTGGGCAACCCTTACCTCCACGCACACACATCCGAGATACCTACAGATGACCTGTAAGGGCAGCTGATACATCTACAGGGATGCTTTTGCTAGAAGGGTGAATTTACATACTACCTAGAGAGCTACTCATAAGAGGAAATTAGCATTTGGAACAGATCCCTGGTAGTTTTTCTCTGTTCTCTTGAGGACTGGAATAGATGGGATGCATTTGACAGAGCTATTTCATAAAATTCTAGACATATACAGAAAGGAGGAACACCAAGGTCAGGTCTTTCCAAATTTAAATACATCAAATGTCGCCAGTGCCAATGAAAACCTAATTATTCTTAGAAACTTGCCACGTTAAAAAAAAAAAAAAAGTGTAGCCTCTTTGGCTCCCATACCCCAGAATGCGTGCTAGGTTGTATGTTATCTGAGCACCGAAGGACTTGGCCAGAGAGAAAAGGGAGCATGCGCGGGAAAACATATCGTTGAGTTTCCCGGTTACGGCGTTCTTATTTTAGACGACTCGAGTGTAAAAGCGATCCTGACCTTTAAACATCCACGCGTTGATATATGAAAAATACACGAGACAAGCAATAAACAACCAGCCAAGCGTTCTATTTCTAACGTAGTCTGCTACTGTCTTGCAGCATGTTAGTTTGCTAAATATAATTCGTAGCATTGCTATTGGGCAGAAAGCCGCTGCCCACAAGCGGGCTCTCTGAATAAAAGTGTCCTGTAAAATATCTTTAATAGAAAAACAATGCATTTTAAAACATTTTACTTGCTGTACGCATGAATGACCCCGAGGATAAAAATAACTAGTGTGTGGGTGCAATATATAAATCGGGAGATACTATGGAACGCTACTGGCTAGTTTTATTAGAATATTCTCATGCTGGAATATTGTGATGTCTCTGTAGGACTCAGTCACGGAAGAGGCAAAGCAAGCGACCGGGAAACAAGGAAGAGAGCCGTGTATCATTCATGGGAAGGAGGTTTACACGGGTGGGACTTTGAAGAAAGTGCTTGATTGATGCAAAGAAGGCCACAGATTCCTCCCATCTCTCTGTGTCCTCTCTCTATGAGTTAACTTCGCTGCTTCTCCCAGCAAGAGATGGAGCCTCTTTTCCCGCCCCCTCAATCTGGACTTGGCGGCAGGAAGGTAACAAGTAAGACACAAATAGAATCTTCAAGAGCCCCCCCGGCCTCCCCTTGGAGTTCACCCTCTCTGGGTAACCTTTGGAACCCTGAGCCCGCCGTGCGAAGAAGTCCAGGCTAGCCCGCTGGGCTTTATGGGGCAGACAAACCGTCCCAGCTGTGGCCCTGAGACCAGTCACCCTGCCAACTAGCAGACATGTGAGTGAGACCACCCTAGGCAGGCCAGAACACAAGAACCTCTCGGCTGATGCACAGACTCAGGAGAATTAATAAACGCTTATTAGGTGAAGCCACCACACTTGGGAGTGGCTTGTATGCAGCGCGAGGTAGAGTAGGTGCCCGGGTGGTGGGCCCTGAGTGGTTCCTGCATCGGGGGTCCAATCGCACTGCTCTTGCCAGGATGTGCCTGACCATGGGGGCCATTACGTACAAGGCCGTGAAGTCTCCTCGGCTACGTGCTGATTGCTGGGGCTTGTTTATGGGTACAGTGTTACTGTAGGTAACGTGCGACCCGTGCCAAGCTCTAGGGACCTTCTTGGGCCAGCAGCCACCTCCTTGAAGGGTCTAATAAATTCTGGCTCCTTTGGGTTTCCTGCTGGCCTGATGAAATGACTCCCGTCCATGAATCTGGGGACGTTCTGGGACTTCCTCCACCAGTTAAGAGTTCTTTATACTCCACAGCCTCTGAGGCTCCTCTGACATTTCCATATATTTCTTGGATTTGTCCCGACTTAAGTGAGAATCTTTGGGATCGTCACAGAAGCTCCAAGGACAGGGATAAAGGCAGAAATCCAGACTATAGCTTAGGGGGTGCGATGGTATCAGGCTCTCTGGAGGCAAATGGCAGTCATGAAGAGGGGGTTTGGCATTCCCCAGAGGCAGGTGACTTCATTGAGGGCCTGGGTTCTACACTGGATTTGGCCACGAACTACCTCTACATTTCAGACCATAAATGAACAAACAAACAAACAAAATGCTTCACTTGCTGGGTTTCAGTTTCCAAATCTCTGAAGCGAGGAGAACTGGGTTAGAGGGTATGTACCATCTTCGGTGGATTTAACTCACAGTCTTTGGGAGTTATCTCCCAGGCTTCCCACCTTGTCCTTCTCAGTCTCTCACATCTTTTGACTTTGCTTTGTCAACACCGACCCCCCCCTCATGATTTTTGGGATTTGGAGGGAGAAGGGAGGCAGGCCCATTTCAGGATGAGGACAAGAGCCATGCACACAGACTCGACCAGAGCTCATGTAACTGATGTCAGTCACTTCTCTCAGGGGAACATTAGCGAGGGTGTGGCAAAAAAGGATGTAGTAGAGCAAGTGTTGGGGGTGGAGGGGAGAGCAGCCCAAGAAGCAGCCTGGGAAGGGATGTCCAATCTATTATGCCGTCTTGTAAATAACCTCCTATCCACGGAGGGGCGCTCTCTCTGGCACGCTCGCTCCCGCCCCGCTCCCGCCCCCGCCCCCACTCCCGCTCACGCTCTAGCTCCCTCGGTCCCTCAGTCTCTCTCCCTTTCCCTCTCTCTTCTGCTCCCACTCCCGCTCCCTCCCCTCTGCCAGTTGATCAACCAGTCTTGCAACAGCAGGTAAGACCTTTACCCTGTGGGTTTACTTAATTCATTTTTCTCTGCGATTTCTGTTATCCTGACGTTTTGGTTTTGACACTGCATTAATAGACTAACCACTCTAAGTTCATATGTAGGGTTTCGTTTTTCTTTTTAACAGAGTCAGGGCTTGAGTTTTTTTCATATTCTGAAGGCTTACACTCTAGTCCCAGTTCAAAACACACCAGTGGCTCCCCATCAAATAAAGCCCTTACTGGTTCCAGTGGCCTGAACGTCACGTTGGAACAGCCTTTCCTGCTGACCTTACCACTCAGCCCCACCTGCTGATCCTGGAATACACCAGCACTGTTCCCACCCCACCTTATGACCCCCGGTTCCTCTTGTGACATACTGCTCTACTGGGAAGCAGGACTTTTCAGATCCTCCAGCAGGTTCTGATGTGTGGCCAGGGTTGAGAGTAACTGAACTTGCGTTTATATTTAGGCTCAAAGCGTCTCCAATGTAAATACTGGTGTAAACCACCTGGGAATCTTATTCCAGTGCAGGTACTGATTCAGGAGTGGGGAGGGGCTCGGGCTTCTACATTTCACCTCAACTCCCCCATGATGCTCATCCTGATGCTGGGGTGAGTTTCCTAAGGTCATGGAATATACCTCGCTTCATGCCAACTGTGAATGTTTGCTGACCCAAAGCTTTGCAAGTTGCCTCGGCCTCCTTTTATAAAAGTCGTATACCAGCTCCAATAGGTTCTAATGACCTAAAATAAGATTGGATGTTCTACCTAATCAAGACAGCGGGCTCTGTAACGTACATCTGGATGTCGTAACGGGACTTGACATGGGTGAACATTTTGTATTAAACCCTTACATCCTAGAGCCATAACTGTTTTATTCTGGACCACGAAGGAAGTTCTCATCTCTCCTGCGATGATAAAATGGGCTCTTGTTCTTCAGATTCCTCCCCATGGCTATTATTATCTCCTCAGTCTTGCTGGGTTTGACACGGAGTGAAGTAGACTTGAGCCAGAGTGATTTTCTGAGGGAAAAAATGGCAAAGTAAAGATAGCCCCGAATCCTGACACCCATACTACATAACTAGATTTCCAAGGCTGTGTTCTGTCAACAACTTCATCAATTGCCTTTATAGCGTTTTCTTCTGAAGTCTTCTTTGTGCCACTTTATATATCTTCCCTGCCCAGAGTGTCCGCACCCACAAGACATCCCTCAGGCACCCCACTTAGTCACCCACTAAATCCGAAACGAAGTCACCCCTAGTCCTCCCCATCTTGCACTGGCAGAGAAGATGATCTAATTTCAGGGGCTGCGGCTTCTCTCCTCCCCAGAGCAGGAGAGAATGGAATTTCTTGGTAACGAGGCTAACAGGGATATTGTTGTTTCAGAGTTTGTTGACAGGCTGAAGATTTATCCTCTCCGCTCTCCTTCCTGACTTGGAAGAGATTGCGGACCTGGAATCTGCAGTGCCCCTGGGTCACTTGGTAATTTAAAATTGATGACTTGGAAAGAGAGTGGAGATAAAGGCTCTGTCCTGGGATATGTCCTTATATAGAGAGGTATCGTAATTCGGGAGCACGGTGTTCTCTCATGCAGTTCTTTTGGAAAACAACAACCACAACAACACATCACACAGTGGCTTATGGATGTACTTTGATCACTGACTTAATCAGCCTGATACTCACGGCCACCCCTTTCTGAGCATAGAGACAAAGATGTACCACTTGCTGATTAAAACAGCGGATCGAGAGGGTGCTAATTCAAATCTTACAAGCAAAATAGTATGAGTCCGTTCTGTAACATTCAAAACCAGACATAACTACTGTGCTATTAGAAGTCAAAACAGAGGTTACCTTGGGGTGGGGGTTAAGGACTGGAAGGAAACACAAGGAATGCTTTCTGTTATTTTGGAAATGTTCTCTCTCTTGATTCATTTACTTGAATGTGTTCACTTGGCGGTATTCCACTGACGTATATATACTTCTGATTCGTGCATGTCTCTCTGCCTACCGTCCTTCATTAAAAAGCTTACCAGTAAATATCCAACACCCTTCACACTCTTTTAAATCAAGTTTCTACTTAGGAATACACCGTAAGTTGAAGAAATCACTGTCCGAAAATGTATTTGGAAATCAGTTGTTCGATCAAAGGACATACGCCCTCCTCCAACCAAGTGCTCATTTCCCTACTCCGGCTTCAGTGCCACGCACGTGTTAGTCCTCTTCCTGACCCGAACAGCTTTGCTTTGATGATGCTTAACGCCGGAAAATCCATGACTTGGAAGGAGCTGGAACCTTAACGGGCTTCTTCATCTTATTGATGAATTATATCTTAGATATGTGCTCGCATTGAAATACGCAGCCTGCCATTAGTTATTAGTCACTGAAACCGCCCCGCATCACGGTGACAGCGCACACCATCAGTGCCTGCAGGACAAGATGAGGGACCCTTGTGATCAAGCCTAGTGCTTCCTGGCTGCTAATTATGTCTCCACACAATGGCGCTGGCTTTGCTTACCAAGTTAAGGAATGAATCAAAATGTCGAGACGGGTTATACGGTGCCTGCTTTACTCCCTAGGAACAAACCAGATGTAATAAATGAATCCTTGGGTTTTTTTTTCTCTCTGCTATAAATTTATTTATTTAATTTCTAGGACGGCTGTATCTTCACATGGGTCATGAATCACAAAGTACAGATCGTATACAGGCAGTGGTATTTCTCCCACCTGTGTTCTCCGTCAGCCAGTGTCCATGCCCCACCGTCGCTGTCGTTAGCACCTTTCTATCTTCCAGAGACTTAGTGCATATTCAAGTAAAATTGGAAATTATCAGTAAGAGGAGCCTGTCAGGCTTCTATAGTCAGTTAAAAAAAAAAAAATCCCTGTTTTGGGATCTTGCGGCTCAAATTGTGATCTTCGGACTAGCAGTGTCAGCATCAGGTGGGGGTTTGTTAGAAATGCAGAATCTCTGGCCCCAGTCCAGTGCCGCAAATCAGAATCTGCAATTTCCCAAGATCTCCAGGGAATCTGTTGAGCCCGAAAGCGGGAGAAACAATGCTGTGGGGGAAAGGGATCTTAAGGAATAAGTAAGATCGGTAGGTTCCAAAGGTACTCAGCTTATGCCAAAGGAGTTCTTTGTTCTTTGGAGGAAAAACTAACTCAGTATAGTCTCATTATCCTTGCCACAATTTCATGAGAGATTTTTTTAAAGATTTTTTTTTTTAAAGTTAATTTATTTTTTTTTAGGAGCGAGGCAGCGCAAGTGGTGGAGGGGCAGAGAGAGAGGGAGAGAGAGAGAATCCCAAGCAGGCTTGAACTCACAAACTGTGAGACCGAGCCAGAATCAAGAGCCGGCTGCTTAACCGACCGAGCCACCCAGGTGCCTGGCATCCGATTTTTCTGCTGCGTGTGTGTAAAATGATGATCAATTGTCTGCTACACGTATGGCTCTCTGAACGCCTTCCCCTGTCTCCTCTAGCGTTTGAGGGCTTTCATCTCTGCGTGTCTGGACCAGAATGTTGGGTGTCTGCGTGTTGAGCAGTGGACGTGGCCCCAGCAAGGAGCCGGTGCCAGGGCCTGCCTAACTGGAGAATTTGCTAAGTTGCTGGCATCCTAGTCCTCTTTCCCCAAAGTCCCTATCTCGGTCCCCTAGTCTGTTGCTGGCCTCCGCTCGCCTTTACGCCTTGGTCCAGGGCTCTCAGTCGGAGGCAGCACCGGGCTCCTCTCCAGCCACTGTGTTCATCAACCTCTGTCGCTGGCTCTGGGCAGTTCCTTCCGGGTTCAGGGATCCTACCCGCAGACCTCAGACACATTGTCCTGTTCCGATCTGAGGATCCGGGGCCCATTATCAACCTGAAAAACAAGGGAAGGCAATTGCTTTTAAATTCTCATTGCTTCTTAGGGTAAGAACATAATGATACTGTTTATGGCTTTCGGCGGAGGGAAGAAAGCCCACAGACTGGTCGCCTCTTGCACCGACACGTGACCTTCTTTTTGCTAATTAAGTCTGTTGGTGGGAGACGTTTTTGGGACCGGTATATTCTGGCTCTTCCAAGAAGGGACACGGTGAAACTTGACACACTTTCTCACTTCCTTTCCTCTACTTTTCCAAGTTCTTTCCTAAATAGATGTTAGCCAGAGAGCATACCTCATACCACTCGACCATTTTTCACTACTCTAGATCTCCTTCGCTGCAATTTACAGTCGCTGGGCATCTATCACAGTCTGATGCTGAGGACTTGTTCTAATGAGTAAACCACATTAAACAAAATTTTTTTTGTGGCAAGTACACTTAACACTCGATCTCCCCTCGGAACAAATTTTGAAGTGCAGGATACGTTATCGTTGACCGTTGGTACGATGTTGCATGGCAGGTCTGGAGAGCGGATTCATCTTGCCTAACTGAAGCTTTATGCTTGCCAAATGAATTTTTATTAAATTATAATAACATACAAAGGTGCACGTAAGTGCGCAGCTCAGTGAGATTTCAAAGCAGGTTACGCCCATGAAACCGGCACCCAGATGAAAAAACTGGAAGAGAACACGGTGACTCCCTCAGGAGCTCCCTCTTGCCTCCTGCATGGTCCCCACATGCCTCCATGGGCCACCTACTCTCTTGAGTCCTAACCTCGCGTACTAAACCAGCGTCCGCACGCTTTACGTAAATGGCACCCTGCACTATGCTGCCTCGCGCCTGGCTTCCGTCCCGCAGCGTGATGCCTGCATAACGATGTCAAAGATCATTAATTCTCATTGCTGCAATTATTTATCCGTTCTCCTGTTGATGACTGTTTCGTGGTTTCCAGTTTGAGGCTATTATGACCAGCACTGTGAGGAAAATTCCTATATTCTCTTGGGTATATAACAAAGATGGAAATTGATGGGTGATGCTGACTTTTTTAACGTATCAAGGCCAACGATGTCGTACGCGTGAGTGCCAAAGAAGCAAGGTATGCGATTAGACAGGTAGGCATGCATTCGGACACCTAAGCGCAAGAACTGGAGGTGGACTCTGCCCCCCGCCCCCCACGCCGCGTGAAAAAGGATCTTTTTGCCTACCAGCGGTTTCTGAGCTCCTGCCTTATTCCAGCATTCCGAGGATGCAGTGTTGATTGCTTTAGTTTATTTTATGATTTTAATGAGATCACCCCACTGCTGCAATAGCTTTTCCAAGCATGACATATCCTGGCTCCATAGCGAGAACCGAGTCAACTCTCAGCTGTGCGCCAGCGGCAGCTAAAACATTGCTCTGCACGATCTTCTGCTTTAGCCTCTCCATCCTGGAGGGTGAATAGTAGAGGCAGGGCACGCCGTCAGCAGAGGAGGTGGCCAGACGGCGCGCCGTCGCCGGAAGCTCTGCCTGGCCCTTAAATAGCACTGCCGTAAACACCCTCTTCCTAGGGGGGCCTGGGACCCCCACCGCTTAAGCTCGAATTTTAGGTTAGACCACTGAGGCAGGCATCTGAGAAGCTGCTGGAAGGCTACTGCTGAAATGTATGTGCTCCCTGCAGAGAGAAGAAGAGTCTTTATCTGTCTCCCAGGGGGTTAATAAGTCATAAACTTGGCAGTCAGGAGAACTCATTGCGTGGGGCACAGGAAAGAGGGTTTTAATGGAGGCAGCAGGGGTAGGAGGAGAAACAGTAGGAACTTGAGGGGAAGGAGCAGAGTCTTAGGGCAGTGTAATAAGAGCCTCCGCCTGGAGGGGGTTCCTGGCAGGACCCCACGGACCACCTAGAAGGCAGGGCTGGGGTTGAGAGAACACCCAGGAACCAAATGCCTGCTGGGAAATCACTTGGATCTTTAATGGTCTGTACTTCCAATTCTCTGATTTCATCTGTTGAATAAAACAGTGTTTTGATTCTTACACTTAAAAATCTTTGCTGTTTGTACTTTCTTTATTATGCTAATCTTATTTGGGTGTATTTTAGTCATTTCTTGTGGGAGAGGGTAATGGGGCCATAATTTGATAACTTCTTCTCAGCTCCAGGCTGTTCAAGACTTTTTCCTGTCAAATGTATAAGATTTTCTCTCTATTCATGAATATATTATGTATTTACATAATACATACTATATATATGTATATATATAGTGTTTGATACCATTAAATTCCATCATAATGGTGATTTTGAGGGAGAAGAGGAGTGTTCTTAGAGATTCACCCACATTGAACAGACTTAAAGAATCTTTATTGTTTTTCTGATTATAAAATAAGGCATACTCATAGGAAATTCAAATTTTACAGAAGTGAAAAAAGTAGGAACCAAAAGCCCTGGATACCTTGAGTGTGTGTTAAAGGTATAGCAGGACTTGGGGATATCTGTTGCTCATAATTTTTGATAATAAGGGCGTATTTTTAAAGAGGTATTCTGACTGCTTCTCATACAACAGGATTAAATGCATGTATTAAATACATTCCTTATAACAAATATCCGACTGGCCATGATATGTGATGGCCCTTCTGAGAAACACAGCAGAGCCTGACTTTTCCCTTTGCCTCATCCTGGCTCCCGCTCTATCTTCCACTGAAATTTATGAAGCAAAGACAGTAACTACAAGACCACTCCACATATTCAAAAGGAATTTTAAAAGTATAAAAATTGCCACAAAAGATCATATAAGAACATTCATAAGTCTTCCTCATATTAGCCAAAACCTGGCGATGATCTAAATTTCCATGGGTGGGATAACGAACAAACAGATTATAGCGTATCTGTGGTGTATCATTTCACGTAATGGAACACTCAGCAGTGAAAAGGAAGAAGCTACTGATCATGTAACATTAGGAGTGATTCTCGAGAATGTTTTGTTGACAACAAAGCTAAACAATGGAATGGGAGAAGATATTTGCAAATGGCTTATCAGATAAAGGGTCGGTATCCAAAATCTATGAAGAACTTATCAAACTCAACACCCAAAAAACAAATAATCTGGTGAAGAAATGGGCAGAGGACATGAATACACACTTCTCCAAAGAAGACATTCAGATGGCCAACAGACACATGAAATGATGTTCAACATCTCTCATCATCGGGGAAATACAAATCAAAGCCACAATGAGATACCACCTCACACCTGTCAGAATGGCTAAGACGAACAACTCAGGAAACAACAGATGTTGATGAAGATGCAGAGAAAGAGGAACCCTCTTGCACTGCTGGTGGGAATGCAAACTGGTGTAACCACTCTGGAAAACAGTATGGAGGTTCCTCAAAAAATTAAAAATAGAACTACCCTACGACCCAGCAATTGCACTACTAGGTATTTATCCAAAAGGAGCAAAAATGCTGACATGAAGGGGCACATGCACCCCAATGTTTATAGCAACACTATCAGTGATAGCCAAATTATGGAAAGAGCCCAAATGTCCATCAGCTGATGAATGGATAAAGAAGATGTGGTTTATATATACAATGGATATATATATAAAAAAGAATGACATCTTGCCATTTGCAACAACGTGGATGGAACTAGAGTATTATGCTAAGTGAAATAAGTCAGAGAAAGACAAATATATGATTTCACTCATATGCGGAATTTTTTTTTAATGTTTATTTATTTTTGGGAGACATAGAGACAGAGCGTGAGCAGGGGAAGGGCAGAGAGAGAGGGAGATACAGAATCTGAAGCAGGCTCCAGGCTCTGATGAGCTGTCAGCACAGAGCCCGATGTGGGGCTCGAACTCACAGACCGTGAGATCATGACCTGAGCCGAAGCTGGCCGCTCAACCGACTGAGCCACTCAGGCGCCCCTCATATGTGGAATTTAAGAAACAAAACAGATGAACATAGGGAGGAAAAAAAATAAGATACAAACAGCGAGGGAGGCAAACCATAAGAGACTGTTAAATACAGAGAACAAACTGAGGGTTGCTGGAAGGGAGATGGGTGGGGGGCTGGGCTAAAGGGGTGATGGGCATTAAGGAGGCCACTTGTTGGCATGAGCACTGGGTGTTATATGGAAATGACGAATCACTAAGTTCGCCTGAAATTTAAAAAAAGAATGTTTCTTTGAGCAAAAGAAGCCAGAATCAAGAGTACTTAGTATATGATTCAATTTATGTGCAATTCTCAAACAGTTTCACTTAATCCATGGTGATAGAAATCAGAACGGTTGTTGGCTGGGATGAGGAATGGGTTGGGGGAGGTCACGGGCAGGGATTGGCTACAAGGGGCACAAAGGACTTCTTGGGATAAAGGAAATGTTCCATATCTCAAATGAGGTGGTGTTTTCACAGGCATGTACATTCGTCAGAGTTCTCCGTGTGTCTTCTCATGCATGCCGTTTATTGCGTAGAAATTAGATTTCCGCAAAAATAATTTTTTAATAAAATTTTTAATGATTATCTTAGAGAGAGATAGAGTGCGAGTGGGAGAGGGGCAGAGAGAGAGAGAGTGAGAGAGAGACAGTCAGACAGACAGACAGACATAGAATCTAAAGCAGGCTCCAGGCTCTGAGCTGTCAGCACAGAGCCTGACGCGAGGCTCGAACTCATGAACTGCAAGAGTCATGACCTGAGCTGAAGTCGGATGTCCAACCTGACTGAGCCACCCAGGTGCCCCAGCAAAAATAAATATAAAGGAATCTCTTAGAATGCGAGAGAGGGCATTGTCCCATTTATGCTCCCTGTTTCAGCGGCAGCGCCAACTCACCTCTTGTCGGTCCTTCCTTTCTGCCCCAGGCCTTCCTCAATGCCAGGGACACGCCGAATGCCCACTAAAGCACTTCCCATGAGTTATCATCCATCGGGCCACCATCAAGAGCCTGTGGGGAACAAGAGCCTGTGGATAAGTACTCCACCCTGTCAAGTGGACAGTTCTGGAAGGTCTTCTATAGGCTGTTTGATGGTCTTCATGGAATCGAGTCACCGTAAGCTGCATAAAGCACCTTTACAGCGGCTAGTTCTCCTTCCCTCTCTCACTCGCCCTTAACTGTTGCTCCGTCATTTTGGGATCCACTCCCTAATGGGCTCCATGCCTATCTCAAGTTGTGCTGTCAGGAACCCAGACCGTGTAGGACAGGAATTGCTGTGGCTTCTGTCCCAGTATTCCTGCTTCCTTATTCCTTTCTTTCCCCGCTCTCCTTTCATTCTCTAAGACCATATCTTAGGAAAAATAGAGGGGAAAGAAGATGCATTAGAGGGGGGTTTAGGAAGAGAAATCTATATATTCCCCATGAAAGCACCATAATCTAATTGCAGAACATTTTCATCACCTCTAAAGAAAACCTTGCGCCCACTGGAAGTCCCTCCCCACCCCCGCTCGCCTGTGGCTCCTTCACTCTCCAGCCTCTGGCAATTACCAGTCAGCTTTGTACCTCCGTGGACTTGCCCATTCTGGGCATTTCATACAAATTTGTTTAGTCAAGAGGTATAAACAACCCAAATGGCCATCGAGAGATGACTGGATAAACAAAAGGTAGTATGTACATACCACGGAGTATGACCCAGCCACGGAAAGCACTCAAGCTCTGATGCTTGCTGCCACAGGAATGGGCCTCGAAAATATTATAATAAATGAAAAAAATCCCTCAATCATAAACACCACATATTGTACTATTCTCTTCGTATGAGATGCCCATGTACATGGATTGGTCCTACCTTTTGGCTGGTGTGAATAGTGTTGCACGAACCTTCAAGTGCCAGTTTTTGTTTGAACAACTGTTTTTAGTTCTTTGGAGGTGTATACATGGGCCTGGATTTGTTGGGTCATTTGACAGTTCTGGGTACAGTTTTTCAAGGAACCACCAGACTGTTTTCCCTAGTGGCTGCACCATTTTATATTCCCACTGGCAATGTAGGAGCATTTCAATTCATACATTGCCTTTTTTAACCTATTTCTTCCCCAAGCTTTCCCCAACGTTTATGGGAAATACATATATAATCATCCCTCATTTACTTCTCATGTCATAGATTTCTCTTACTGACCTTCCTTGAATGTACCTCCCTTCACCTCCTGTTTTCCTAAAATGCATTCCTTCCCACTGACAGAATTCCATTGGGACTATTTCATGCCACGAAAGAGGTAAGACAGAGGTCACAGTCTCTTGTCTCCCAGAAGATTCTTTGGTCCCTGAGGACATTTACCCATCTCTTGCCCAGAACCAGCTCTGTGCTCTAGTGAGTACTGGGAGACAGAGCTTTCCCCAGGACCTAAAGTGATAACTGTAGTTACCATTTGATAGAGAAATTTCACCTGGCTTTTTTCCCCCTCCTCTCTATTTCTCCCTCTGTCAGGATATTTTGTGTAGCTTTTTATGTCATACGATAAGAGTGTATTATTTATAACTGGAAAACAATAAATCAAAGGAGAAAAAGTGTGAGATTTAAAAAAGAAATTCCCTAGTGATGTCTCAGTATTTAAACATGCAACACTTGTTGGGATGAGCCCTGGGTGTTGTATGGAATCCAATTTGACAATAAATTACTTAAAAAAAAATAACATAAACACGTAACACTAATAATGCAAACTTAATGTTGCTCATCAAATTCCCTGTAATTCACAACATGCTAAGTTGACGCTGGACCCCCTACCTCTGAATTGGAAGAAAGTCTAAGTTCTTTTACCAAATACTTCTAAGAATCTCTTGGGATGCTTATGGTGAGTGGTGCACGATTGTGAATATACTAATAACCACGGAATTAGTGCATTTAAATCAGTGAAATTTCTGGTATGTAAGTCATCTATCAGCAAAGCTGTTAGAAAAAAAATTAGTCGTGGCCCAGGGAAGGGAATCAGCACTAATTTTAGCAAACAGTTTTCTCGCTTTTTAAATTTGGTTGGTAAAATTCCAAGGATCATAAACAATGGAGGGAGAATTAGAAATTAGACACCTGTACTCATGTACTGTTTTCCCCAGATGTCCTATTTTTCGAACTCATTCACTAGTTAAATTATTTAACAAATATTTAAGTATTAATTAGTACCGCGTGCCTCTGGACGCAGGGGTGAGTAGGAAGTCACTGTTCCTGCCTCACGGAGATCCGAGTCTAGTGGAGGAAACAGAAGCAGGGACAAGGACGCACAGAAAGCTGCTGAGAAATGCCGTGCTACCGTGAGTTCAGTTTTTAATTCAGAAAGAGAAACAGATTTCTTTCAAACAACGGCAAAACCGGGACTGTGTAGAAGGGGCACTCTGCCTTGAGAACCTTGCAGACCTGGTGGCCAGAAATGGACTGTGCCCCCCTCCAGCCCCCCTCCTTTCATTGAGTAACAGTGACATAGAAACTTGCCTGCTGCATCCAGATGGTCCCTAATTCAGGCTCATGTATTAGTGATATTTTCTCTATCCTTTTTCGTTGTGTGTGTGTGTGTGTGTGTGTTTTTTTTTTAATCTCTCGTCTTGATGCTCTGGAATCAGGGGCTGGGGAACAGCTGATCAACAAGGGATGGTCCCTCCCAGGGTTGGCTCATTCCTAGGGAAAACGCAGAGTTCAACCTGGAGTGTGCCTTTCCTATGCAAATGAACAAATCCAGACCCCACACCTCCACCCCTTCCATCTGGCTCTTACACTCCAGGCTGCTCTTCCCAGGCCCTGATCACCCCAGGGCCTAATCAGACAGCTCAGGACAGCCCCAGACCAGCCTGCAGAGATGATTCAAACCAGCCGACCCCAAACCTGTTTCTCCTGTCCCTGCAGTGAAAACCACAGGAAAGGCTTCTACCCACATTTTCTCTTGACTTTCTCTGCCTCCTGATCAGCGCTGTTCTCTCTGCGTCTGCGACCCCGCGTGGCGTGGTGTGCCCCATCCTTCTGGGATCTGTGAGGAACAAACTCTCTTTTCAATGGTAACACCTTTCCCTCTGTTGGCTTCATCACGTATTACTTGGTAAGAAACACCTTACATTTTAAAACAGCTCGCTGTATTTAAGGCCAAGCCTTCACAGAGGAAGGGAACCAGGAGTTTATATGGGTGGCTCCGTTCTGCCCAGGGCCTAAGTATTAGCGGGGAAGATTCGTTCTGCACATAAAATACAGTGACTATCAGGATAGCTTCAGAGATGCTGATAACCATCCCTATAGATTGTAAGAAGTACTGGTTAAAAAAAAACAAATATATATATGACTTGCTTCAATTTCAGTAGGTCAAGATTCCAACGTTAATTTAACATGTCATGAATTACAGGGAGTTTGATAAGCAACCTTAAGTTTGCATAATTTAATAGAGTTGCATGTTCAAATATCGAGACACCACTGGGGGGATTTTTTTTTCAAAAGTGCTCACATTCTTTTCTCCTTTGATTTATCATTTTCTAGTTATAAATAATACATTCCTACAGTAAAAAAAAAAAAAAGCTCCACAAAGTTTTCCGAGATAGGGAGAAAGAGAAAGGAAGAGATCGAAACAAGAAAAAAAAGGTGAAATTTCTCTTATCGAATAGTAACTACCGATATCGCTTTAGGTCCTGGTAAAGTCGCCGTCTCCCAGTACTCAGTACAGCACAGAGCTGGTTCTGGGCAGGAGACGGGTTAATGTCCAGAGACACCAAAGAATCTTCTGGGAGGAAAGAGATCGTGACCTCTGTATTACTTCTTTCATGGCTTGAAATATTCCCTTTGGAGGTTTGTCAGTGGGAGGGACATGGAAGTCCCCAAAGGGACCATCACAGAGAACTCTTGATGGGTGATGGGGGTCCAGTACCAGGCCCTACATCTGTGCGGATGGGCGGGTGTCTCGGTCCAGGCCGGACAGCTTTCCTTGCTTACAAAAGGGTTTTAGGGACAGTAACTGAGCGTGTGAAAGTAAAGCTGGTTAGAGCTCAATAACTAACTCGAGCGGCATTGTCTTTCCTTGAGAATCAGCTGTGGCTGACAGAGATCTGGACTAGGGTGAGGGTCCCAGGTTCCCGACGACACCTTACAGGGACCACAAAGGCAAGAAACAGAGGCTTATCAGGGGTCGAACAGAACATACCTAACTCTTGTGCCAAGTCTAAATGTGTTACATGCCTTTATTTATTTAGCCCTTATACTTTAACACTCCCGATATAACAAGAGGGTTGCAGTCAAGAAATTCCTCCCATTTCCAGAGGAGCAGGTGATACCCAGAGCGCTGAAATAGTTCACAGCGCTACTGGAGGACTGTGCTAAACCGTACTCTTCGTCAGACGTAGTCACTTCCTTCTCCACACACCTCCTCCTTGCTCCATTGACCGGGGGCTTGACCAATATGCTTCGCTCACCGGTCCTCGCAAAACCGACTACCCCAAAAGTTAGTGGCCTAAAACACGCCTTGATTATTTCTCATGATTTTGGGGTTTTGCCGGGACTCAGCTGGAGTTTCCTCTGCTGGTCTCACTTCATGCGCCCACATCACCTGGGCTCTAGCTGAGGCCGGGATGGTCTCCCATCCTTCAGGACTTCCCTTCACGTGGATTCGGTTCACTCTGGTGTCCAGACTGGATTTTCTTCCAGCCTGTGTCCTAGGACACAGGAGGTTGAAGCTACCAACCTTCTTAAGAGCTGGGCTTAAAAAATCCTCAAGAGACACTTCCTGCCACATTCTGTTGGTCCAGGCGAGTTCACAAGGCCAGTCCAGATTCAAGAGGATGGGAGATAGGCCCCACTTTTTGATGGACAGAGAAGCACATACATATGGAAAAGGAAGGAAGTGATGGTGGAAATGATACCATGTGACTTACTTTATTTAGTAAAAAAAATATGGAGGCGCCTGGGTGGCTCAGTCAGTTGAGCAGCCGACTTCGGCTCAGGTCATGATCTTATGGTCTGTGAGTTCGAGCCCCGCATCGGGCTCTGTGCTGACAGCTCAGAGCCTGGAGCCTGCTTCAGATTCTGTGTCTCCCTCTCTCTCTGCCCCTCCCCCACTCATGCTCTGTCTCTATGTCTCAAAAATAAATAAACATTAAAAAAATTTAAAAAAATGAATGGATGTGACATCCAAGCAGAAGCTTTAAGAGTGCTTGCAGAGTATGCTTTAGTCTCTGCTGTCTTCCACTGGAACGTGTATTTCTCAAATCAAGATCCCTCCTTCAGTCGAGAAGGCACATGGTACAGAGCCTATCATGACCCAGAGTCAGGATCATACTCAAGGCAGCTTACCTACCACTACCTCCACGTCAGATGAAGGAGAAATCTACATTTGTTGCTGTAATCAACATTTATTTGCTGGGCAGCTGACTAGCATACCCACAGAGCTGGAATTTGCACTCAGTCAGCATAGGTTGAGAATCCCGACTCTCAGCCACTATACTGTACACTTCACCTGGAAGCAGTATTTCAACTTTGGATTAAGGAGGCCTTGAATGTTCTGAGACAAACCGAAACTGTTGGGGAGGTGCTAAGAGAGACGTTGTGCAAATGTGAGGAGGTATGGGCTACAGGAAGAAACTGAACTGTTAGAAGGATATATGATCACATTTATCAGAAGCTAGACAAGGGGGCCATTCTGCTTATTCAACTAATATGTGCAGCCCATCTCTTGCCTCTGCTGCACCTTAAGTCCCATCCTAATTAAAAGAGGCTTTTACTTTCTACTTTTATTGTTTATTGTTTTTAAAAACCTGAAAAACAGAACGAGGTTACCCTGTATGGGGAGCCCTATTCCCTTCCGAGACAACATTGCAAAAATTTTTACTGATAATAAAGACGGAGAACTGTTAAAAATTTGATTTCATTTTATTAATTTTTTTTTATTATTTCTTTTTCTTTTTAGAGAGCATGAGCAGGGGAGAGGGACAGAAGGACAGAGAGAATCTCTCGCAGCCTGGAGCCTGATGCGGGGCTTGATACCTGTGACCTTGGGATCCTGAGCTGACATCAAGAGTCCGATGCTCAATCCACTGAGCCACCCAGGTGCTCCTCAGAATTTCATTTTCAATGCTGAGCGTTTTCTGTACATCAATGCAATGGTCACCTCTCTGTTTCCATGTTACCTGACCTCTGAGCATTATGAGACAGAGCCGAATACCCCTCATCTGTTCGCTGCACTTCCTTCACGTGGCTTCTGAGACCCTGTGCCCTCGGGTTTCCTCTTCCCTCCCTGGTTGTTTTTTCTCAGTATCTTTTGCCAGGTCCTCCCTTCCCTGTTGTCTCAGTGGTGGAGCACTGCAGGGCTCCATTTGCAGTCATTATCTCTTCTCTATCTCTGCCCACTTCTTTGGTGAACTCATTTGATTTTTAAATAGTTTAAATTCTGTTCGTGTATCAATGACCCCAAACTTACCTGCAGTCCAGACCCCTCTCCTCAACTCAAGACACACTCATCTGACTGCTTGTTTGACGTCTCCATTTGGACGTCAGCCCTCTCGAAATCACCCTTCCGAATGGAACCCCTGGTTTCCTCCCGCTCTCCTACTGGTTTTTTCATCTCAGTTGATGGCAACTCTGTGCTTTGGGGAGTTACATAACCCCAAGCCTTTGGAGTCATCTATATTCTTCTCTTTTACACTCCATGTTCAATCCAGCAGGAAACTGTTGATTGTACCTTCCACATATATCCGCAATGCTCTTACTTCTCATTACCTCCCAAACGACCATGCTCTGAACCCCCATCATCTCTCACCTGGTTCATTGCAGTTGCCTCCCTATGGGTGTTCTTGCTTCTACCTTCACTCCCTCCTAGTCATTGTCTGCATAGTCAACAGACTGATACTTCGAGACGTAAGATCATGGCACGTCTCTGCTCCACTGGCTTTTCATTTCATATTAATATAAAGCCAAAGTCCTTACTTTAACTTACAAGACTCTCTCTGTGATCTGGCTCCCATCAGACAGAGAGCACTCGTCTCGTACCCTGAGTGCAGGCATATATCTCGATATGTAGCAGGTATCTAAATATGTACTGAATGGATAAGTAAACGAAACTAGTTATAGGAAAAGCCTTCAATCCCCGAGTAAAAGGTAAGAAATGTATTTTCAGAATAGAAGGGTTCTGTTTCGATTTTTAAAGTCAGAAGTCCAGCAAGATGTGTTCCTGTTTTTCACAAAAGCTGGTAAGACAGTAAAGATGGAGAGGAGTTTAGCTTGCCTCAACAAATTCTTTCTTTTCTTCTGTTTCTAGGACTGGGTTGAATGAATTCAGCAGCCCTCAGCTACACTGTAATGGCACATGGCCACATCTGGCTTCTCTGAGCTCACACAGCTGTTCTGTCAACTCCCTGCGGGTTTATGTCCCCTCCTCTTCTAGGAAATGCACTGCCTACTGGCAATTAGCCCTAATGAAGCAGCAGGAGTTTCCTGAGGGGAATGCATTGCTGACAGGTATAATTACTATTAGCAGCTGTAGGGCCTCTGGCTCCAAGAAAGGAACCCATCCACCTGTCAGAGCGGGCAGCAGGACTGCTAAAGCTGCACCTAGCAGTCAGTCCGTCTCTCCGAGCCAGGGCCCTATGTGATGAAAACAGGAGACTGGCATTTGGAAGCCAATTGAGAGCATTGACTTCAAATGCTCAAGTTTCTGCGGCCCAGCTGCGTGGGTTGTGGAGCCGTAGCAGATCCCCGGTTCGCATCTCTCAGTTCAGTGTGATCCTTGTCTCTTCCAAGTATCCGTAATGTCTGCCTATCCTTAGAAAGTACTGCCTCCCCCCCACTGGGATATAGGAATTTCTAGTTGTATTTATTTTTGTCAAAAAAAAAAAAAGAAAAGAAACAGTTTTGGTAATATTTAATAACTGACTGACGCTAGTTTCTTCAATGGGTCAGCATATGAGACCTTCATGTCTCACTTCTGGGAGAAGGTGTGCAGTTCCCCAGCGAGGAGGGTTCACGGTGGCTCCCTTTTGGTGCTGTATTGCTATGGAACTAAATATGGCTGTAGATTCTTTTCCACTTCCGAAAGATGGAATCTAACTGTACTCTTGCTTGAATCCAAGCTGGCCTTAGTGACTTACTTGACCAATAGTGTATGATAGAAGTGACTCTGCCGGTCGTGGGGCTAGCCTATGAAAACACTAAGAGCTTCTGCATTGCACTCTTAGAACCTTGGGCAACCACGCTGTGAGGAAGCTCAAGCTATGCAAGTGGAGAGGCCATGTGGGGAGACGGCTGGTGGCCTCAGTGTTCTGTCTCCCAGTCACCTCGTCGGAGGTGACGTCTCAAGCATCATGAAGCAGAGATGAGTTGTTCTCATTGTGCTTTGTCCAAATTCCTGACTCACAAAATTTTTAATATTGAATAATACTAAATTATTGTTTTAAGCTCCTATACTTTGCATAGTTGTACAGCAGGAGTTAGTAGAAACAGTTACCAGTTTTCGTAATTGAGAGGATTTTGTAGTTGAGAGGATTTCGAGATTATATTAAGAAGTTTAAATAAACTCTTGAGACACTGATAGGGACCTCAAGAGATTCTTGCAAAGAATCCTCAGATGGACGAAAATACCAAGACTAATACAAGTAAATTTAGGAGCTGACACTCCTCCATAGAACTAGGTCTTCTTCAGCCATATTGTGAAGTAACAATGGGACAGTTGTATGAAATCTAACAAGTAGTTATCCCCAAATTTGAAATTATTAAAGAAGACCATTTGAAAAATTAATACACACCCACTATCATTAACGATATACATCACCCTGAGTGTATACTAGTCCTCAGAAGTTAGCTAACCTGAAGCTATCATGATTAGCAAGCCGTTAAAAGCTAAGCGTTCAGAATGTGAAACGAAACTCCTACAATTCACTAGAAGTATATTTTTGATACCATTTGTTCAAAGAGTATTTATTTCATTTTACCCCATCCTTTAAAAATGTCTGATTTTACGTGTTTTGTAATTTCTATATAATACTACAGTCGTTCTGTATAAAAATTTATATGATTTAGCCCATTAATTTTTAAAAATTATTACAAACTATACCATACACATAAATTATACATGTAATTGTGTAAAATGTATATATGAAAATTAAGTAAGAATAAAGTGCACGTTCACGGACCTATCACCCCACTTCAAAATAGAGCACTGCCACCTCCTTAGAAGCTCCCTTAGAAGGTCCTGTCCCTGACTCTCCACGTGACCAGTAGCCTGGATTTTGTGTTGTCAATTAGCTCATTTGCTTCATAGGGTTTTTCTTAACTCGACGTGAATATATCTGTTACTGATACACGGCTTAGTTTTCCCTGGTTAGACTAGTAGACGATTTGATTTGATCCTGGATGAATTCTTCAGTGACCTGGCCTTTCCGCTGAACTTTGTTTCTTCGAGTCTTACTCATGTAGATGCGTGCGGCTGTAGTTCATTCACGTCCGCTGTTGCGGATCATTCCAGTGTATGAATGTCTCAGTCTGATGATCTCGTTACTTACGACGGAGAGTTGGTTATTTTCAGCACTTCGCTCTCAGGAGTAAGGCTGCTGTAAGCTCTTTCTGTACCTCCTGGTGCATGTGCAGGAAGTTCTCTGGCTTACCTACCTAGAAGTGGAATCGCTAAGTTGTAGATGTGTACGTGTTCAACTTAACTTTTCCAAAATTGATGAGCTTCTAGCAACAGAGGCTGAGGGCCCATGTTCTTTTCCGTTTTTTTGTCGGCCCTTACTGTTATCTGACTTCAATGTTGCCGTTCTAGCATGTGTAAAATGGTATCTTGTGGAGTTAATTTGTGTTTTCCTGAATAATTCGTGATTTTAGCATCTTTTCATGGTATGGCCATTTTTATTTCCTCTTTGGTGAATTTGTCACTGGCACACTATCTTAAATATTATAGCCATTAAATAAGACTCAATGTCTCCTAGGGCACGTCTTCCCACCTTATTTTTCTTTTTCAGGAGTGCTGTGGTTATTGTTGGTCCTCTTCTCTTCTATGTAATTTTAAAACCAGCTCGTCAATTCCACATTAACCCCACGGAGCATTAAAAATAGCATTAAAATAACATTGTATGGATTCGACTGGGAAGAGCTGACATCTTTACAATGCTGAATCTTCCAAACCAAGAATATGCTGCATTTCTCCATTTATTTGAGTCATCTTTGTCTTTCTATGCAGGATTATAATTTTCCCATAAGAAACATACTCATCTGTTGCTAGATTTATTCCTAGAAACATTTATCTATCCTGCTCATTTTAAATGGCAATTAAAAAAATTGTATTGTCTAACTGCTTTTTTCTTGAGGCATAGAAAATCTATTGGTTTTTGTATTTTGTGTTTGTATTCGGAAATCCTGCCAATTCATCTTTTATTTTTTTCCCAGCTGAATCGTTCTTTCCACCATGTCTTCCACCTTTGTTTCGCTCCTAATAATGTATCCTGTCTTTCTCACTTGCCCACTGCATACATTTTCCCCTTACACCTCTTCATTCACCCAGGCTACTTTTACCCCCTCACATTTAATCTTTTTTAACTCTCAGAGAACACTCATGCCAGTATCTTCCTTCCGCTCCGGATTGCCAACCCATCTTATTAATTCTAATAACTTATTTGTAAATTCTCTCAATTTTTCTGCGTAGGAAATTATAATCACATGCCAAAAGAATTTTGTTTTTCCTTATCAACTCCAAGGCATTTTTTTTTGCTCTTACTGTATTGGCTCAACCTTCCAAAACCATGCTGACTGGAGGCTGTATCAGTGAGCCAAGTTATGATATTAACTTAGCTGCAAATCTCAGTGGCTTACAATAATTTTTTTATTCGTGCTTCTCGTCCATATTGGGCTGCCTGTAGCCTCCAGTTTATTTTCATTCCAGAACCAAGGCTCCATGGGCATCCTGTCGCTGGAGCATTTCTAGAAAGTTAAATATGGTGGAATCGATGCTATAGTTCTTAAACCTTTTTTCAGAAGTGGGCCATGTCTCTTCTAATCACTTTCATTAGTCAAAGGAAGACTGTTGACCAAGGCCGACACCAGCAGCGTGGGCATGTCTAATCCTAAACAGGGAGTAGCAGCAAACACTTTGAGCAGTAAAGCAGTCTCCCACAGGGGCTGTCCCCCCGTTATTTTACTACTAGGAGTGCCTCTTCAGAAGACGCTTCACATTTTTGAAGCAAGTTCAACTTTGTCTTTTGAGCATTTTGGCTTTTTCTGTCTGTCAATTCCTTCTTGTAGCCGACTGCATCGTCTTCTGCTGCCTACCATGGGGTCCGTTCTCCTGTCAGTGGTCTCTCTTTATATTTCCCTACTCTCTTTTTCCTCACTTCCTTCAAGGCCTGGTGAAGGAACAACTCTTCCATGAATCCTTCACCGAATAAGCCCTGCTTTCCTTACTGGAATGCCTAGAATATGTCCTCCCTTTCACCAGGCCATTGACTAATTATACAGAGCACTGTACTCTTCTTTATTAATCAGTGCCTACAACATACGGCTTTTTTTCACCTCATTACATAAGATAGAAGCATTAAATGAGATACGTGGAAACCTCCTCCTACATAGTACTTAAAATATGTGTTTGCTTTATGATTGAGAATATTTAGGTATACTACATAGGGAACAATAGAAATAAAGGCAATAGGTGAAATAGAGAAGCTAGAGATTGCTAATAGATGGAGACATATTAGACATGATAAGGTAGGTAGAGCATATGTGTTGAACATCGACAAGAAGGACCAAGTCAGACTAAATATTCAGAAGAATTGTAGATTTCTTAAATCGGCTACCCATTAGTGACTCCTGTTCTGGCCCCACATGTCCTCTGAGACACACAGACAAAAGCGGCAGAGTGACTGATCAGTAGATTATTGGCAAATTACAACAGCGGCCAGGCACACTTGTCCCTGTTTCTCACTGATAGAGCAAGAATATATTATCTCCAGGTCATTTCTTTTTTTTTTAATTTTTTTTAAATATTTTTTTAACATTTCTTTATTTTTGACAGACATAGAGACAGAGCATGAGCAGGGGAAAGGGAGACACAGAATCGGAAGCAGGCTCCAGGCTCTGAGCCGTCAGCACAGAGCCCTACGTGGGGCTCGAACTCACAGACTACGAGATCATGACCTGAGCTGAAGTTGGCTGCTTAACCAACTGAGCCACCCAGGTGCCCCCAGGTCGTTTCTTTTTTTAAAAAAAATTTATTTATTTTGAAAGAGAGAGTGCTGGGGAGGGGCAGAGTGAGGGATAGGGAGAGAGAGAATCCCAAGCAGGCTCTGCTCTGTCAGCACAGAGTCTGACGCGGAGTTTGAACTCATGAACCGTGAGATCATGACCTGAGCCGAGATCAAGAGTTGAATGCTTAACCTGCTGAGCCACCCAGGCGCCCTGTCTCCAGGTAATTTCCACTCGATGAGTCTCCTTGTTCGTTTGTAACTCTGATCTGTATGACCACATCATCAGTAGGTGATGTGACCGAGGGGTACAGGACATATTGCATAACCTATGTTTCAGGTGTCGTGGTCCTTCTATCCCACTAGTACCCTATCCCAAATGTGTCACCCAATCCATTTCTTTCCCTTTTTTCCTCACTCTGTTTTTCTGAGTCATCTCCAACTATGTGATTCGAGCATTGAAATTCGATCTGTGAGCCTTTCTGTTTCTCTTTTTAAATGCTTATTTATTTGAGAGGGGAAGGGGCAGAGAGAGAGGGAGAGAGAAGCCTAAGCAGGCTCTGCTCTGTCAGCACAGAACCTGACGCGGGGCTTAAACTTAGGAAGCGTGAGATCATGACCTGAGCCTTAATCAAGCGTCAGACACTTAACCAACTGAGCCACCAAGGCGCCCAAGCCTTTTTGTTTCTGATCCTTTGGGATAGCTTGTCCGCTAGTGTTGGTGGAGTCTCCTGATTCATCAAGAATTTGCCACCAAGACAGTTTCTTTCACACAGTAGATGTCCATCAGTATTAATTACTGTCAAAAACAAAAGCACAGGCCCAAAATGGAGTCACTTAAGCTAGACCACATCACCAAAGCGGGGCTTAAAACCTAACCTAATTAGGTTAGTTGGGCAGTTTCCATCTCCCCTAGATACGTAATTTTTACTGGTCAGTCAAGAATTTTCTGGTCAGCACCAGTGAGGTAATCTGTCGCGTGGGTCCTCTCCATCCGCCAAAAGGAGGATGAGGTAATCTGCATGATCAGACCCCCAGCTTTCCCCGCTAAGGGAAAGCGGCCTTGCCCGACCCAGTGTTTTCTTTCTGTCATTAGCAAAACCTACTGGCCCCACCCTCCTTCCTATGAACACCTTCCATTTTGTACAACTCCTTGGAGCTCCCCTCTGCTTGCTAGATGGGACGCTCCATGGCTCATGAATTGCTTAATAAAGCCAGTTAGATCTTCACAGTTACTCGGTGAGTTTTGTTTTTTTAACATTACCTTCATTTTTTTCTCCACTAAACTCTTTGAAGTCAGGAACTATTTTTTCTACTTTTCTAACATTCTCTCTAGCAATCAGTTGGACAGATGTAACCATTTAATAAATATTTCTTGATGAACTTCTCTCCCAGTTTCATGTAGGCAAGATGTGAGAACCATGACATTACATTCAATCATACGGAGTTTTGTTTTTTTTTTTTTAAGTAATCTCTATGCCCCACGTGGGGCTTGAACTCTCAAGCCCAAGATCAAGAGTCCCATGCTGTACTGACTGAGCCAGCCAGGCGCCCCCAGCCATATGAAGGTTTACAGGTATACTTCCAGCTCTTAATGTATGTAATTTTGAAACAGTAGTATTTCTTTTCATGTACAGTATTCATACAATTATTGATGTGTGCGTGCGTGTGTCTGTGCATGCGCACATGCATCCACACTTTTGTGTGTGGGGTGAGTTGTGGGCAGTGGGGAAGGCAGAGGAGGTGGTAAAACTTCCCGTGCAGTTACTCTGCGATGTGGCTGCTTGGCCTCGTGCCAGTTATTTATATACATCACACCATTTAATCCATCATAACAGTGCTTCTCAAACTTTAGCCCGGTGGAATCGCCTGGAAGGCTTGTTAAAATACAGATGGCTGGGCCCCACCCTCAGTGTTCTTGATTCAGTGGGTCTCAGGTGAGGCCTGAGAATTTGCATCTCAGACAGGTGTCCCAGTGATGCTTCAGCTGCCGATTTGGGAACACACTTTGAGAGTTGCTTTACAGCAAATCGGTAAAGTAAGCACTATTCTACGGATGGGAAAATACAGTTAGACAAGTAAAGCACATTTCTCAAATGCACACACATAGTCAGTTGGGAAATTGGAATTTGAACCCTGGTCTTTCTGGCTTGACGTGTTGGTTAGGGGTGGAAGACAGAGTTCCATGACTGGTGTCCTTGACTTCCAGGGAAGAAGGAGCCATGGGGTCTTGCAGAGACATATGTATAGTCTGCAAGTTAACAGCAGGGCTTTTTGACAAAGCATTGTCTATAAAACACGTGTTGGATCTAGTTCAAGTGCTACCGAATCACTGCTGTCATCTTCTGTATTCCCTGTATAGCCTTGACAGTCATGTGTCCAAATCCAAATCGTTCCTCTGTAGCTGTGCCTTGACTTTGAACGATTCCGTAGTGTCAGACGGTCCTGCTATGCTTCCCGTCTCCCCGCGTATACCCACTCTGTTTTCCACGGTCATCGCTTCAGTGGGAATGCAGCACAGTTTTAGTTCAGCATAAACATCATGTGCGTGTGTCTATTTCTCAAAAACAGTTTTTGTCATCCTAATCAAGGGCGTTTGGTCACTTGCTTCTTAAGTTCGACCTGAAGTGTCCTGACACTGAATATCCTTATCAAGGATATGAACATGGGGGCGCCTGGGTGGCTCAGTCGGTTAAGCATCTGACTTCGGCTCAGGTCATGATCTCGCAGTTTGTGGGTTCAAGCCCCGCGTCGGACTCTGGGCTGATGGCTCAGAGCCTGGAGCCTCCTTCAGATTCTGTGTCTCCCTCTGTCTCTGATCCTGTCCTGCTCACGCTCTGCCTCTCTCTCTCTCTCATATAAATAACATTAAAAAAATTGAAAGAAAGAAGAATAAGAGCGTCTATGTATATTTGTATAGACCTTCCTAGTTTTGAAACCGCCTAAAGATGTATATTCTTCTTATCTGATCTTCTCAGGAATTATTTGAAAATATTATTAATAATCCTAATGTCCCGATGGAACTATAAGCTTCTAGATGAGAGAAGAAATTTGCCTGAGGTTCCTAGACATGTTCTAGGTATTCAGTAAATATTTGCTAAAGAAATTAATGAATAAAAATGAACAGCTAGTGCATTATGAAAATAGGCCTCCAATTTATAATATTATCTTCATTTCCAATGATTCCCTTTTATATGTTTTTTAAACCCAAAACCCTTCCACAAAGAAATGTCTAGCGAAGTCCATTTTTTTTCTTTCTTCCCTGCTACCCTAATATCTATTATCGGATTCTGTGTCTCCCTCTGTCTCTGATCCTCTCCTGCTCACGCTCTGCCTCTCTCTCTCTCTCTCTCTCATATAAATAAACATTAAAAAATTTAATCTATTGAGCTCTCGTCACATGCTAGACGTGTCTCAAATTCCGTGTTATTTATCCTGTAAACAAGGATTGAGAGAGAATCTTTTATGTAATCCTGTGAGGTGGATGTTGTCGTTCCCATTCTAGAAATAAGGAAGAGCCCAACTGAGGGACATTCTATAGAATAATGGGCATGTTCTCTAGAAAATGTCAATATTACCAAAGACGAGGAATAGGAGGCTAAAAACAGATGAGAATTAAACGCAGTGTGTGATCCTGGTTTGGATCCTGAGTGGAAGTTTGCTTTGGGGACAGTTTATGGGTTTGGAATATAGACTGTTGATTAAAGCGTCGTGTCGATGTTAACCTTCTTACATTTGAATTCTGGTCATGTAAGAGCTTATCCTTATCTCAGGATATACACGCCGAAATACTGAAGGGCGAAGAAGCATAAAGCTGTAGTCTGCTTTCAAATGGTCCAGAAAAAAGAGAGAGAGAGAGTGTAGGAAAGCAAGTAATTTGTACTCTTCTTGTTGTTTTTTCTAGTTGAAGCTTTTCCAAATTAAAAAGGAGTACACTGCTAACAACAATCAGAAAACCTGTCCAGGGACGTTTCCTGTTTGGCACCACACCCTGTCAGGCTCCTCGCCGACCCCTCTCGCCACGCAGACGCTGCCTTCCTTGCTGAGCTTCCTCCGTGGTGCTCTGTGGCCTTGAAGGTATTTCACTAGGCCCCACAGGAGGTGGTGAGCTGTCCCACTTTGGCTAGGACGGTCTCAGTTTGAGTACTGAAAGTCTTGTGTGCCCTGAAAGCCTCAGTCCTGGGCAGACAGAATGATTGGTCACCCTACCCCACCATTAAGCTTTGACCGTGTGTACTGCACAGTGAGTCTAGGACCCGGGAAGGAGGTTTTAAGGCTCCACTGCACTCTGGGAGGTCGAAACGTCAGTTACCTGTTCCCCTACAGCGCCAGCCTAGCAAGCGCCATCCAAACTGCCCTTGAAAGGGTCACTTAACCTGCCCAGGACCTCATGGCTAGTAAGCGGCAGAGCTGAGCTAGAACCTGAGCTCGGGGCTGATGCTCCATTTATTCATTCATTCATGAATCTAGTCATCTAAAACCTGTATTTAGTGATCACTTACTATGCATCAGGCAGTGTCGCAGGCCCCTGGGATATAGGGGATGTAGCTGTGAACGAAATAAGATCCCTCACTACCTTAGAGTAGTGAGGAAGATGGGCAAATGGACCAATGGACAAGTCAACAAGGAAGAGTGAGAAAGGGTTTGCAGAGGATTAAAACAGAGCGAGGTGATAGAGTGAGTATGTCTGGGTAACTATTTTAAATTGGAAGAGGGAAACAAACTTGGAATGACAAAAAGGAGACTGCCACGGAAGGTTAGGGAGGGACATTTCTGGCTGAAGGCAGAGCATACGCAAAGTCCCTGAGGCAAGAATGATACTGACGTTGTCAAAGAACAAGAAGAAAGCAATGTGGCTGGTATACAGTCTGTATGTATTAGTGTGTGTGTGCGCGCACGTGCGTGCGCGTGTGTGGTGTGTATCAGGTGGGAGAAGGAAAGAAAGGAAAGGGGAGAGAGAAAGAGAAGGAGAGAGAGAGAGAGAGAGAGAGAGAGAGCAAGCTTGCTCTAAGAATGGCAGGAAACCATTTAAAGGTTTTAAGCAGGTCAGTGACATGAGCTTGATATGTTATTTTTTTTTTAATGTTTATTTATTTATTTTAAGAGAGAGAAAGAGAGCAGGAAAGGGGCAGAGAGAGAGAGAGAGAGAGAGAGAGGGAGAGAGAGAATCCTAAGCAGGCTCTGTGCTATCAGCACAGATCCTGGTGGGGGGCTCAATCCCACGAACCGTGAGATCATGACCTGAGCCAAAACCGAGAGATGGACCCTCAACCAACCGAACTGCTCAGACACCCCGACCTTGATATTTTAAAGAAGAGCGAATTTGTCCGGGTGCAGTGGTTCAAATAAGACGATGGTGACTTGGATTCTGTCACTGGAGACAGAGACGGAGGGAAGTGGAATTTGGAGGAAGAGGTGGCAGAGCTTACCGACAGAGTGGATATAAAGGGTGAGAGAATAAAAGGAATCGAGTATAATTCCTAGAGTTTTGACTTGAGCAGTTCTCTAAGGCAGCTGTGTACTGAGATGGGGGAGGGGGGCAGGGGTGGGGAAGCCGACTGAGAGGCGGGCACTCAGGAGTCACGTTTTGGCCATGTCAGTTCAGATGTCTGTTGTAGAGCCACACGGAGTTGTTAACTAGACACCAGGAGCCGTGAGTCTGGTGTTCTAGAGGGAGGAAGAGCTGGAGATTTAGAGCACAGAGTCTTCAGTGTTTGCAGAACCTCAGCGTAAACTTGGAATTGAATGAGGCGGCCTGTGCTTCTCCCTAGCTGCGTGCGCCGCCTGCATTCAGAGGCTGGGCCGAGGGCGAGGAGCTGGCACCGGAGACCTAGCAGAGAGAGGGGCTGGAGGCCGAGCGAGGAAGCTCTTTGATTAAGGCCCACTCCCGCTATGGGAAAGGCAATTTACGCATCGCGTGATATTTACATTAGGTCATAACAATCCTTTCAATTCAAATAACGCTTTAGGTGAACGAGGGTATTTGCCCAGGTTTTCTCATTTAACCGGTGCAGCAATCCCACGCGCGTGAGGGACCTGCTAACAGACCGGGTCCAGGTGCATCTTAGGTCAGTTCCCTAGAAGCCAAGCCTGAAGCCGCCGTTCTTGTTCAAGTGGCTTATTGAGCAAGTGCTCTTCGAAGAGAAGGGAAGTGGGAAAGGACAGAGAACAACGATGTGGTCTGGACTAGAGGCTGATTTCTTCCTGATCCGCGGGAGCCCCAGGGGCACACGAAGCACCGCGAATTGGTCCTCCCTTGAGACCTCGGTCAGTCTCGGGTACTCTTGTGGCACCACTCGTTGGCTAACGGCTGACCCTGGGAGGGGAGGGGGCCTGAATGTCCTGGGACAAGGGACTCTCGTTTGTCTGAGAGCAGTTTCCTGGAGAAAAGACAGCTGTGAGCAGGTAGCTGCCTACACCGATAGCAGCTCGGGGATGAGTGAACCAGTGAGGGTAAAGGTATCTGGGCATTGCACCAAGGGCCCCACCGCACAGCGCTAGCGGGAGTTAGGACTTGAACCCAAGTCTTCTGGGGCTATGTCCCACCGAGTTTCTCACCATCTTCACACCGCACTATGAGATCAGTATGGGGTCCTTTACGGAGTGCAGCTTTTTACCATGGGGGGCTGGTGGTGGAAGAAATAACTCCCGAAGAATAGGAAGAGGGCAGAATCGTAACTGAGAGGTTCTAGAACGTGCAGTAGGGGTAAGGTAAGATACTAGAAATAAAGGATGAACTTGATCCCTCTATTAACATTACATACATTGATTAAAATAAGTCCTATGTTCCCATGTCTTCCACATGAGAAATTTAATCTGCGAAATGGGTAACGTGAAAAAAATATTCAAATGCGGGACAGCCATCTTATTGGTCATGGGAAGCAGGGATGGCTGGTGAGATTGTTCCTGTAAACATTTAAAACGTTTTCCTCTGCATGCGACGCCTAGGTTGGTTTCACATGTCTTCCCTGGCTTCTTTTCATGAGCTCACTTTTTAAGGACAACGCTGAGATTAGTTATACTTTGCTATAAAGCCCCTAACAACTTTCGTGTCCATTTTTCCCTTCTTCTGTGACCTCTGGATAATTAAGTGTCTTTTTCTCCTGAGGAGAAATGTGAACCGTGTGGCGAGCCTGCCGGCCTATTTGCTGATTTATGGGTCAGGTCTCTGGTTATTACAGACCAAATTTGAAAGTCTCTGATTAAGAAGCCCTGCTGATTTAAGAATCTTGCTAGAAATATGTGCATAATGAATTATCTACAGATAATAATTCAAACTGTCCCTGGGTGATTCATATCACCCGCTTTTATTAAATTATCCACTTTCTGGGAGATACTCGGGTCTGCACAAAGTAAGATGTAGGGACGCACGTCATATTGCAAGAGGTTGAATGGAAAACAGTTTTACTGCAGAAGAGCAGTGACTCCAGATGTAAAGCTCATTTTCACACGGCAAGGAGTATGTGTGTGTGACTTACACACGTGTGTTCCAGGACGTCTTCTGTCCGTATGTGTTGGAGCTCTCAGCGTGTTTAAAAACGGTTTTTGCAAAACGAGAACCATTTCCCTGTGAGGGGTGATAGAGAGAAGCAGGATAAAAATAATCAAATTATTTCTTAGAAAAAAAATGGAAACAGCAGTCATGGAGGCCCATTTTTAGCAAGGCACATGGGCCTGACGAGGCAGTGGTTAGGAGAATGTGTCACCCTTAAATATGTGGGTTTATTTAACAATGGAACAAGTAGATATATAAAGAACAGAGCTCCAGTACTGAGAATTCAGAAAAACCTATTTTTCTTTCTTTCTTTCTTTTTTTTTCCAGCAACGAGGCTTATTTTTTTTTTCCATCTCTTTTTATATAACAAAAAGAAGGAAAGAAAACCTTCACAAAACAGATGCCGGAGGATTCCAGGAGGCAGATGCCAGACTCAGAAGGTTCCTGGAGCCTCTGCCCTCCTCTGATGGACACAGGGGCGCGGGTGGGGTGGGGGGGAGCCAGCTTTCAACCGGGGTAGGCTCATTTTCACCCGAGACGCTGATCGAGGTCTGCTCTTTGCAGAGCCCGGCTGGAGATACTGAGGAGGAGGAATCGCGGGCAAGCGTACAAACCTTCTGGAAGCTCCTCGAGGCCTTCTGCTTCTCCACGTTTTGATTTTTGGGGGTTATTTTAAGGTTTTCATACCTTGGGCAAGGTGATTTATTATTATTGGGACTTTATATAACTCCTTATTTTTGCAAACTGCTTTACAGTCATTTTTCTCTCCTTATTGAGCGCCGCGCCTTCCCTCTCCGCGGCTGTAATTGGTTTTGGGGGAGGCGGCACTTCCTTTCCCAGGGAAAGGAAGATGCTGTTTCTGATAGAGGCGCCTTCTGAGGTTTTACCTTTGTTTCTCCTTTGCTTTTTCTTCTTTTGATCTCATTCCTTCCAGGCGCCTGGCACCTGTTTCTCCGCTGCTATCCAGCCCTGTGCTCATCTCGCCACCTCTGTCCTCGCGTCCCACGGAGCCTCCTTGCTCGGTCTCACCCCCGCAGCTGGATCCTTCTCTCCCCGCTGGGTGCCAGGTGGTCCAGAGCCAGCCTGGGGTCTGTCCTCGGGAAAGAGGCATTCCTCTCATGCCCTACCTGCACCTGGAGCTCCACCGGTGAGATCTGAAATTAACCGAAGGTAGTGGCGCATTCATCCCGGGCCCCTGCTGGAAGTGTCATTCCCTTTAGTATGCACTCTCTTTTTTTGATGTTTATTTATTTATTTTGACAGAGACGGGGGGGGGGGGCGGGGGGGGGACAGCTCGAGCATGAGTGGGGGAGGGGCAGAGAGAGAGGGAGACAGAATCCCAAGCAGGCTCTGCGCTGTCAGCACCGAGCCCAGTATGGGGCTCGATCTCAGGAACTGTGAGATCATGACCCGAGTCGAAATCAAGAGTCGGATGCTTAATCGACTGAGCCACCCAAGGCGGCCCTAGTGTGCAGGTACCCTTAAGTTGAACCCTATGACGTTACCGTTTTGGTAGCAATTTGAATAGTAGCGGTTCTGTGTGCTTCAAACTAAATGCTATTTCCGTGCAACGTTAGAGTTCCCACGAGGGATGCCTGGCTTCCGGGAGAGCCAGCCCTACCGCTTCTCCTCAGGCCGCCAGAGAGAGTTGGGGAAAATTCTCTGAAAACTTTGTAGCCGGTCACGTCCTCTCTGCCGCTTTTCTCTGGTCCCTGTCTGCTAGATTCGCGAATCCTTCCACTGTCTTTCCTGTCCGCCCGCGCTGTCCCCTCGGTACTGGGTGGCTTGCAGCTCGTATCCCGCGGTTCACTTGCCCATATCCTCGCGCTCTGTCCCTCGGTCCTAACTGAAGCCTCGTCCCCCGTGCGTCTCTCAGGTGGAGGCACTCTATCTCTCATTCACACGTGTCAGGCTGAAAGGGGGGGGCAGGACCTCCCCTGGCTCTTCTTGCTTCTTCCAGATCATTTTCCACCCTCTGGGCTTTTGAGATTCAGAGGAGGTAACTCTGCTACTCTCTAAATGTCCTCATCTCTGTCAGCGTCCGGCTTGCTGGTCCCTCTCCCTCAGTCAGCGACTGTCGGTTGTTTTCTCTGTACCCCAGGCCCGCCATCACCCGCTGAGCTCCGTGGCCTGTGTAGGTAACAAGACACCCCTTTCCTTTCCAGGCGTGCATCTTCTTCTGTGACCTTTGCCTACGCTCCCTCCATTCATGCATTCCATGGCCTTATTCTAGAACTTGTCACTCTTAGAACCGCACCCACTTCTGGTGTCCTACGTTCAAATCGTCCACCGTGACCGCAGTCTCCTAAACGTCCCCTCCCCCTGCCTCGCTCAGTTGCTCCTTCCACACCTGTTGGTCAACCTCAAGGGAGCTCTCCTCCCTTGACCCACTAAGTTCTCCCTACATGATACTGGCTCCCTCCTATCTTCCGTTTTTTGTTTAGCTTGTATCTGGTGGTCTATCCCTCTAACCTCTCTCTTTCCGGGATTCTTAACATCTTTGCTCTATCCCTTCTATCAAATCCATGTGCCAAAACCCTCTTCTTGGACGGATCCAACTTCTGCTGTTGGCTTACATCTAAACGGTTGAGCGCTTCTGGACAAAATCACACCACCGGTCTGGCCGTTGGTCCGTGACTCATGAGTTCGCTCAAGACCACCCTCCATGGCACCTAGAAGTCCCGCCATGTTTCCAGAGTTGACTCAGTCCTTCTCAGTGTCCACTGTGACCGTTTGAAACCTTATCTCTGGTCTCCCCCTCACCCCTCAGTCTCTGCAGAGGTACTTTGGTTCCTGGTTCACTGAGAAAAAAGGTCACCAGGTAGGAGCACCCAAAATTTCTGCCCACCAGACTTACAAATATCCCTGTAACGGCACCCTTCTCTCTTATTCCCTCCCTCCTGTAAGGATGGACGAGATGTCCCTCCTTGCTGTCAATATTTAAAAACACTTAAGCCGTTCTACTCTTTTTTTTCGTTTAGAGCGAGAGAGTGAGCATGCACACAAGCAGGGTAGAGGGGCAGAGGGAGAGGGAGAGAGAATCTTTTTCTTTTTTTTAAATTTTCTTAATGTTTATTTTTGATAGAAAGAGACAGAGCGTGAGTGGGGGAAAGGCAGAGAGAGGGAGACACAGAATCCGAAGCAGGCTCCAGGCTCTGAGCTGTCAGCACAGAGCCCGATGAGCCCAGAACTCACAAACCAGGAGATCATGACGTGAGAAGTTGGACACTTAACTGACTGAGCCACCCAGGCGCCCTAGCCTTTCTCCTCTTAATCAGCCTTTCTCATTCCATGTTCCCCATCCTCTTCTTTTTTCCCACTCCCTCCCACATATTTCAGGGCTAACTCTCCCAAAAGGATTGTCCACACTTGCCGTCTTCATTTAATACCTGCCACAGCCGCCTGGACTCACTACAATCTCCCTTCTGTCCTTACCACACCACAAAAACTGCTCTGGCCAAGGTCACCAGCAGGGAAGTCCCTTCTCCTCAGTTCTTGTTCTCTTGGCATCCTCCTTGTGTTGAAGCCCTCCTTTCCTTGAGGTCGGTGGCATAGACCACTCCAGCCTCCCCTCCCACCTTTCTGGCCACTCCCTCTCAGGCTCAGGCTCAGCCTATACTTTTAGTATTGGAGCTCCTTGGAGTTTGCTCTTTGGCAGTCTTGTATCGCCACTCTCTAAATGTCCTGGGGCGGGCTTGTCCATACTCATGCTTCACTTATCATCTGCACGCCTCTCTCTTCTCTTGTTGTGTTCATGTGATGGTTTCCCTTTTTTCTTTTTTCCCTACTGGTTCTTCATTTCCTTCATCATCCGGTGTGTGGATCGCTTTCAACCACGGACTGTATCCAGCTCCTGAATATTTCCAACACAACTTCAGTTACTTTTTACTGTCTATTGGCCAAATGGAAGCTTATTGTTAATTAACTCCAGTTCAGTGGCATTTGACTTGGTATGAGAAAACTTCAGTTAGATCCTAGTTCTAGAACTCTCATTAATCGCCTTAATGGTGATCATTTATTTGGACTAATTTTGATTTCTTGAATGAAGCTCGAAATTCCAAATTATATCCAGAAAAATCTGTTAGGCTTTAAAAAAGGCATTTGAAATTCTTCCATGCAAATGAACACAGTCAAGCCCGTGTATGAAAAGCAGAAGGAGCCTGAGACTTATTTTGGGTTACTCAGTGGTGTTCTGAGATGTCCCCCTGATTCAGTGCAGCTTAGAGAAGGGTTTAAGAAAATGGGTTATGTGGTTATCCTCAACCAACAGTAACACCATCACCATCTAATAAAGTGCATGTGTGGGGGGGGGTTCAGAATGAGTATGTGATTTGAATATGAGGCATCAGCCTTGCAAAGAGTCAGTTGCTCCCAGAATGAGTTGCCATTTGCTGTGTCAGATGAATGCTAAAACGGCTGTTTTCATTCATTGCACGATCTGTAAATCTCCTGGGGGAAGGAAAGGCAGGTTTAAAAAATTCTCGGTTTTATACTTAGGTTTCAGGTTGCAGAATATGAATTTGATAGAAAACCTTACACCTTGTTCCGCTGAATGAGGCTCCTCAGATAGTGTTTACAGACGATGAGTCTTCTCTCGCCAAACATGTTCAGCAAGAGGAACAACACACTTTGAAAATGCCTATCAAAGGCATTTAATCATAGTATAAAGACTCCCGGAGTGAGCCTGGGTAGTGCAATCCTGCCCTGTTCACCATTCCAGGTTTATTTAATATATTCTGCACAGTAACGCTTCAGTGGCAGAGAGGATGCTGGATTTAGGCGTTAGGATGTTTCTGATCCTCCAGGAAGCTTTTCTGCCTCAACAGGTCGCAAGCTTCCGTGGCTGGCTTTGATGAAGCCATTTATCTTGGCACCAGCAGCACGATGTTGAAAGAGCGCGCGTGGGAAGGTAGGCAGCAGATTAGGCACACCTTTGTGAAGTTGGGAGATTATTATTGACAGTCGGCTCGGGCAAGATTTAGGTTCTACGTCCTTCTGCACGAGGCCGCCGAACTGCCTTTCTCAAAACACTGAGAGGGAAGTAGGGAAGGGTTCCTTCGTCTCAGTCCCTCGCTACTTCCAGAGTGTGCTTTGTCAAGAGAGACGGTAAAATAATTCCTGGTGGGCATTGTGATGAAAGAGCCTGCCGGAAAATTCGCACAATAATGTCTGCTCATCTGTGATACGCCCTTCTGAGCAGCATCTTTGTCAACTACAGAACTCACACTCTAAACATGAAACAATCCAACTAGTAGCATATGCATAGAGCCTGTATTAGATAGCTTTTGCCGTGTAACAAACTTTTCCCAAACTTGACGGCTCTGACCGTCATTTGTATCTATCTATCTATCTATCTATCTATCTATCTATCTATCTATCCATCTATGAGAAAGAGAGTGCAAGTAGGAGAGAGGAGCAGAGAGAGAGAGAGAGAGAGAGAGAGAGAGAGAGAGAGAATCTTAAGCAGGCTCCATGCTTGGCATGGAGCCTCACGCGGGGCTCGATCCCATGACCCTAGGATCATGACCTGAGCCAAAACCCAGAGTTGGATGCTCAACCAACTGAGCCACCTAGGCGCCCCAACAATCATGTATTTAGCTCACAATTTGGTGGGCTTCCAGGCCAGTTCTTCTGGTCTAGGCTGGCTCTACTGATTTCTGCTGGTTTTCTTCATGAGTCCACAGTTAGCTGGAAAGTTAGCGGGTGGCTGGTGATCCAGAATGGCCTCATTTATGTGACTGTCTCTTGGCTGGTAGCTGACTGACTGTGGTTCTTCTTCATGTGGTCCCTTATCTTCCAGAAGGCTAGTTGAGACTCAGTTACATGGTGGCCTTAGGGTCCCAGATATGGCAGTAGGGCAAACCTCAATGTGCAAGGACTTTTTAAGCATCTGTTTGAGTCATGTTGGCTATTGTCCCATTGGCAAGAGCAAATCACATGGCCCAGATTCAAAGAATGGGCCATGCCTTGATGGGAAGAGCTGCAACATTAATACTGCAAGTGTGTGGATCTAGGGGTTGGGGCATGATTTTTGGCTATTTTTGCGATCAACCACAGAGCCATTTGGAATTTGCGAATGTTCTCACATGCGTTATCCTCACTGCAATCGTGGGATGGAAACTATGATTCCCATTTTACAGATGGGTAAACTGGCTTAGAGAATCTCATCATCTTAACCAGCATCCTTGCCCCGCACAGCAGCCTGAAGTATAAAAAAACCAAGAAAGTCTTTGTTATACAGTTAGCTCTAAAAGCATACCCTTGGTATCTCAGCATTTTTTTTCTTCCTATATCATGTGGTTCCCAAATTTAATAAGAATCATAGTCATTTCCTGGCACTTGTTAAAATTCAAATTCCAGGGAGCCTCCTGAGGTTCTGAATCTACTGAGGGCCAGGGAGCTACATTTTAAATGTTTTATTTTTTTTTTTTTTGAGAGAGAGAAAGAGAAAACACAAGGAGAAGGAGGGTCAAAGAGAGAGGGAGACACAGAATCCAAGAAGGCTCCAGGCTCTGAGCTGTCAGCACAGAGCCCCATGCGGGGCTGGAACTCAAGAACCATCAGATCATGACCTGAGCTGGAGTCGGACGCTTAACGGACTGAGCCACCCCGCTAGGTACCCCCAGGGGACTACATTTTATGTAGGTGACTCCAGGAGACAGTGGATGCAGCTCCTACATTGAGAAACACTGGCTTATGTTACGCTCCTGGGTGTTCCTAGCGTGGTACATTTTTTTTAAAATTTTTTTAACGTTTATTTATTTTTGAGAGACATAGAGACATAGCATGAGCAGAGGAAGGGCAGAGAGAGAGGGAGACACAGAATCCGAAACAGGCTCCAGGCTCTGAGCCATCAGCACAGAGCCCGACGCGGGGCTCGAACTCACAGACCGGGAGATCATGACCTGAGCCGAAGTCGGCCACTTAACCAACTGAGCCACCCAGGCGCCCCAGCGTGGTACATTTTAATGCTATTTGGACACTAAAATTTGTGGCTTTCCAGATCCACGAGTTCATAGCATTTGGACATTTATTTAATTTCTTCGAGACTTCGTCTTGCCATCTGTGAAGTAGGGTAATCAGAAAGACCCCCACAAGGCTGGCGTGAAGATTAAGTGAACAACCTAGGAGCCGTCGAGGCTGGTGGCCGGGAGATGCTCAGTAAGCGTTATTTTTTGATCTCTTCATCCTGACAGGCCGTAGGACCTATAGATAAGGAAAATCAATGAGAAGGGGTACGATTGTGTCTAGAACGCTTCGCAGACTAGTACTGGCAATGCCCATGCCCGAGAAAAGATGGTCAGTATTCATCAGCACTTCAGAAAGCCCATAGCTCTGTTCGAGGGGGAAAAGATACCCGATTCTTCGGGAGCCTAAGATTCATGACTGGAAAGAGTGACAGGCCTGGTGGGCAACAGCTGTTGTCATTAGAGACCAACTACATGCACAAGAGGCACAGGAGGCCTGGCCATGCCTCAGCCCCTCCAGTCTTTTCCAAATTGCTGTGAACTCCCAGCGTCAGCAGTATTGTCTGTATGTCCCCAGACAATGACAAAATGTACAATGATTCTATGTTCAGACCTCGCCTTATCCAAGTCAATTGTGTCACCGTGGAGAGAAGGCCACAAAATATATCCTTAGAATCATTTCAGTGAAGGATCTGAAACATGGCACATAGTATGTTATTTCCGGAAAACGTGAGACATTCTCTTGAAGTCTCCGCGTCAAAATGCCAATCAAACAGCTGGGTTCTTGAAGTTTTCTCATCTTGGCACTTCCTCTCCTATTTTTTATGCTGCTTCTCCCATCGTGTCTGTCTGATATGTCTCTTTTTTCTTCGTAGCTTCTTTGTAAATTTTGCGGTTTTCTTTCTTTGCGCCTTCTTTCTTGTTTGTGAAAAAGAAAAGGTGCCTTTTTTTTTTTCTTAAACCCAAACGACCGGATTCCATTGTAAAATGCGTGCCTGTACTCTGTGTTAGGGCGTTTGCAGCTCTGTCTGTGGTTGTCATCTGCGGCGGGCCAGCAGATGGAGCACGGCTCCCGTCCTAACCACTGTAGGCTGTAGGGCGGGGTGTTTTCCCCTCATCTGTCATTTTTGCTGCAGTGAAGTCGTCGCTGCAAGCCGGTGTAACACAAAGGAGAACTCCTAGTCTTGGCTAGACTGGAGCATCTCGTTTTCTGACTCCTGTGACGAGCGCGGGGCTTCACAGCTGCTGGTCTAGACAGGCGGTAGCTGAAAAATAAATGAGGGGGTCGCACGTGTGTGCGTGCGTGCGTGTGTGGCCAGCGTTCTTGTTTTGAAGAAAGAGCGGCTTGGTGCCGTAGGTAGCCTTTCTTCCCCCTCCGGTCCCTCCCTCTCCTCCCCATTATGCCTTTCGGCTATCTGGACTTCACCTCTTGGCTGTTTCTCCCGAGTTTCGAGGCTCCCCGTACCCGGCAACATGCACGTGTCCGAAGACCTCAAAGTAAAATTAGAACTTTGTTAGAGCTGGAAACTTCGTTGTTATCTGAGGCCGAAAGCAACAGGGCTCAGGGTGGCAAGAGGACCCCTGCCGGCATCTGGGGCAGGCCTGGTCCCCGATGGCACTGCCGTCACTGTCCTTGCTGTTGTCCAGTCACCGTCCCCTAACGGCGGGCTCAGGGCACGGAGAACTTCCTCATTTGCCCGCTTTAACTAAAGTTACTCAACACTGCTACCAAACAGCTGATTTGATCTTTTTCATCAAATCAACCAGCTGTTTTAACTTTGCTGTATGTTGTGGAAGATGCAGGCGTCAGCTTTTGAATGAATTTGTTCCGCGTGTCGCCTGCTGTAGTATCGTCTGCATTTGGGGACTTGTATTTAGAGTTTGTCAAAGGTCTGTCTGAATCAGCTGGGGTACTTGAAATAAACCCACAAATTCACGGATCCTATTTCTGTTCTGTAGCGTTAGAATCTTTTGGCTTAGGGCTTGGGAATTTGCATTTTTAACAAGTTTGAAGAAATACCTGACGTTTGAGAACTGAAGAGATGGTGCTGATCACTGATTCTTTGGTGTACCTCACCCGCTTCGGCTGCGCGTCCACTTTCCACCCCCGTTCTGGGGAAAGCAAAGCTTAGGCGCCATGTTCTGTGCAGAACTTGGGGCTGGGAACCAATAAAGCCAAGTTGTTGTCCATTTTTCTGGGTGAGGGCTGGGGTTTTCTTTCTTTTTTTAAGAAAAAAGTTTATGGGGCACCTGGGTGGCTCAGTCAGTCAAGTGTCCGACTTTGACTTGGGTCGTGATCTCACGGTTCGTGGGTTTGGGCCCCGCATTGGGCTCTGTGCTGACAGCTCAGAGCCTGGAGCCTGCTTCGGATTCTGTGTCTCCCTCTCTCTCTGCCCCTCCCCTGCTCACACTTTGTCTCTGTCTGTCTTTCTCTCTCTCAAAAATAAACATGAACAAAATTAAAAATTAAAAAAAAATTTTAAAAGTTTATTTTGAGAGAGATAGTGAGAAAGCACATGGGGAGGGGCAGAGAGAGAGGGAGAGAGAGAATCCCAAGCAGGCTCTACTCTATCAGCTCAGAGCCCAACACGGGCTCGATCCCATGAACAGTGAGATCACGACCTGAGCCGAAATCAAGAGTTGGATGCATAACGGACTGAGCCACCCAGGCGCTCCTGGGACTTTCTTTTGTAAAGACAGTTCAGAAAAGCTCATTTGAATAACTTCTCTTTGGGGGAAGTCAACTGTTGCTTCTATTGTAACCCAATAAAAGACTTTTGACATGAAACTTTATTAGAACCCTGGGCTGGCACGTTATGACAGGTGAGTGGTGTCCTGAGACACTACAGACAACCTCTCTCATTCAACATGTTTGAAGATCCTAATATTTTTCATCTACGACCAGGGACTTCGTACCAAAAGGCCAAATTCTGACTGCCTTAAACAGATTAGCGTAGACATGTAAAGATTTGGCTGATTCCAAGATGTTTTCCAAGTTTCTAGGATCCCGCCAGCTGCATCTTAGGGGTCCCTGAGGGAGGCTCCTGGGTGTCACGTCGCTTTCTCCCTTTTCCTTTAGGAAACAACCCTTGTTGCCTTCAAGGTGTCCCAACACTGCCCTGAATCTGATTAAAGGCCACATTTTCCAGCCTCCTTTGTGGACAGTCGTGGCCACGTAATGAGGTTCTGGGCGATTAAATGTAAACAGAAATGCCCTGTGGGATTTCTGCTTCAAGGTCACGGCCTAATTTGGGAGGGTTTCCCCTTCTGTCTTTTTTCTCTTGCTCCTTCCTGCTTCTCTGAACGTGACACGTGCGTGCTGGAGCCTGGCCGATCGTCTGGGACCGTGACGCAGCATTTGGCGGGAGAGGCAGCGCTGAGGCCCGCAAACCAGGCGGACCGAGCTCGGGCTTCCGATGGCTGCAGTACTGCCATGCCGGCCCTGGATGGCCCACCTGGACACTTTTGCTACATAAAAGAATAAACCTGCTATGTCGGGCCACTAATCTTTGGAGTTTTTTTTTTTTTTTTTTTTTTTAATATTTTTATTTATTTTTGAGAGACACAGAGACAGAGTGTGAGCAGGGGAAGGTCAGAGAGAGAGGGATATACAGAATCCGAAGCAGGCTCCAGGCTCCGAGCCATCAGCACAGAGCCCGACGCGGGGCTCGAACTCACAGACTGTGAGATCATGACCTGAGCCGAAGTCGGCCGCTTAACCAACTGAGCCACCCAGGCGCCCCTGGAGTTTTACATTGTATATGCACTTGAAACTCGTTCCGATCCACGTTATAAACCTCCTTCTTCTTCCCTTCTGTGCTCAGACTTCATCGTGTATGAGAACTGCCTGGAGGGGGCAGTGTTTCTGACCCCCGCAGTGTGGGGCTGATGCCGCTGGTGCCGGGACTGCCCTTTGAGAACCACTGCTCTCTCAAGTCGCTGAGAGTGAGTGTAGGCCAGCTAACTGCACGTCTCTCAGCTGATACCGCAAGAGCGCTCTCCCCACCGCAGTGAAAGTAATGCAAATGCCATGGTTTATTGGCTTCGAGCCGAGTCGCTTAGATCACTGGGTTCAACAGCACTGCCGTATCTGCGTCTTTTGTGGCCGTTCCGCCTTCCCCTCCAGCTCCAAACTCCCCGATACCAACTCCTCTCTCATCCTCTCAGCCCAAAGATGCAGACAACTTCCAGAGAAGCCCTGCGTTCCACAGGGAACTCCTTCACTGTCATCATTTCGGACCAAGTTCAAGATGGAGGAGAAAGCCTTCCGTCCTTGTCACGCCGGGTAAGACCGTTTTCTGATCCATCTGCGGGGGGCAGAGCCTCTGTAGGTGGAAAGGACACATGTGTTCATTCTCATACGTGAAAATGCTGAATCGAACTTGGAATATCACTGGTGTCGTCTACCCCGGGTCAGTGCTGACATGCTGTTTGTCACCGGGGCTTGCCAGCAACAGCCCCTTCTCTATGCCTTTTTGCCGGATGGGTTAAGTCCAGTCTTTCCCTAGTGACCCTTCCCACCTCCTGTATCCCAGCCCAAGTCCTGAGGAAATCCCGTCTCAACTAACTCTCCCCAATCTTTTTTCTTAAGTCCGTTATACCCTGTACTTTGGAGTCAGATGTACCTGAGATTGAAGCCAGTCTTGACTACTTACTCACTGTATGAGCTTTAGCAAGCGACCAAGCCAGCTATGATTCAGTCCCCTTGTTTGTCAAAATGCAGCTAATCGTGTGGACTCCGCGGGGCCGAGGGGAAGATGAAGGTAGATGATGCATATAGAGGGCTTAGCGCCGTTCCCGGCTCCTGGTAAGTGCATACGCCATGGTGTGTATTATCACAAACGGCAGCGTTTCAATCCGCCGAAGAAGACTTTAGCCCCTTTATGATACCAAAAGCATGAGCCAAAAAAGAAAAAAATGGACACGTTGGACTTAATCAAATGAAAACCTTTTGCTTTACAAAAGCCCCTCTTATAAGAATGAAAAGACAGAGATTATTTGCAAATCACATGTGCAACAAAAGACTCATATCCAGAATATATAAAGAATTCTTTAAATTCAACAGTAAGAAAACCAACAGTCCAATCAGAAAATGGACGAAACACTTGAACCGAAATTTCACCAAAGACGATAAATGGATGGCAAATCAGCACACGAAGAGTTATTCAACATTGCCGGCTGTTAGGGAAAGACAGTAAAATCGTGGGAAGATACCACTACCGTAGAGAGGCTAAAATGAACATTACCGATCATACCAAATTCTGGCAAGAAGGCAGAGATATAGGGGCACCTGGCTGTCTCAGTCGGTGGAGCACGCGGCTCTTGATCTCAGGGTTGTGAGTTCGAGCTCCATTTTGCCTGTAGAAATTACTCAAACCTAAATCCTAAAAAAAACCCAAACAAAAGAAGAATGCAGAGACATTGGCTCTTTCATAATTGCTGCTGGAAATGTAAAGTCGTACAAGCATCTAGGAAGCGTTGTGGCAGTTTCTTTAAAGAGTTACACATATACTTACCATACAGATGAATAATCATCAGACACCTGGGCATTTATCTCAGAGACATGAAAACTTATGTTTATGCAAAAACATATACAGGAATACTCATGGAAGCTTTATTTGTAGTAGCCCAAAACTGGAAACAGCTCAAACGTCCTTCATCAAGTTAATGGTTGAACACGTTATGGTACATCCAATCCAACGGAACACTCGTCAGCAATAAAAAGGAATAAACTATTGATACAACAACTTGGACGGATTTTAGGGGTGTTGTGTCCAGTGTCTTAATCCATCTGGGTTCCTGTAACAAAATACCACAGACTTTGTAGCTTATAAACAATAGAGGCTTCATTAGCACAGTTCCGGACACTGGGAAGTCTAAGACCAAGGGGCTAGCATGCTCTCACTCTGGCGAAGGTCCCTTTCTGTGTTCATAGCCTGAACCTTCTAGCTGAGTCTTCTCCTGAAGGAAGGGGCAAGGGACCTTAGTGAGGTCTCTCTCTTTTTAAAAAAAAATTTTTTTAACGTTTATTTATTTTTGAGACACAGAGACAAAGCATGAGCAGGGGAAGGGTAGAGAGAGAGGAAGATATAGAATCCGAAGCAGGCTCCAGGCTCTGAGCTGTCAGCACAGAGTCTGACGAGGGGCTTGAACCCACGAACTGCAAGATCATGACCTGAGCTGAAGATGGATGCTTAACCGACTGAGCCACCCAGACGCCCCACATTTTAAAAAAGATTTTTAATATTTCTTTTTGAGAGAGAGAGAGAGACAGAGTGCAAATGGGGAAGGGACAGAGAGAGAGGGAGACACAGAATCTGAAATAGGCTCCAGGCTCTGAGCTGTCAGCACAGAGCCCGACGCGGGGCTCGAACCCGCAAATCGTGAAATCAGGACCTGAGCCGAAGTCAGAAGCTTAACCGACTGAGCCCCCCAGGTGCCCCCGGAGGTCTGTTTTATAAGAGCACTAATTCCATTCCCAACGGCTCTACCCACAGGATCTCAGCACCTCCCAAACACTTCCTAACACCATCATCTTTGGGGGCTAGGATTTCAACCTAAGAATATGGCGGAGGTGGGGCACGACATTCAGATCCTAGCACTCAGTGGAAAAGGCTAGTCTCAAAAAGTCTTATATTTTATCGTTCCATTTATGTAACCTTCTCAGTGTTATGTAACATTCGTAATGACAAAATTAGAGATGGAAAGCAGACAGGCGGTTCCCAGGGGTGAGGGAAGGGGAAGGAAAGGAGGAGGTGTGACTAAAAATGAGGCAGCTCAAGGGAGTTCCTTTGTGGCGGTGATGTCACACCTTCACACGTGTGACAAAATGCCCTAGAATCACACACAGACATAGGAAAATGAGTGCACGCAGAAACTGGTGAAATCAGAATAAGATGTGTGGTCTGGTAACGTATGCTAGTTTGTTGCCCCGTTTTGGTGATGCGTGACAGCTCTGTAAGATGGCACCCCGAGGGGCAGCTCCGTGATGGGCGCCTCGCGTCGTGCTATTCTCGCAGCTTCCTGTGAATCTCTCATTATTTCCAAATTAAAAGTTAAAAAAAAATTCGCAACCACAAAATTGCGGCCCCAATCACAGAGTCAACGGCCAATTCAGTCAGCAAAATGAGGGAAAAAAATAACCCTCAGACTCTTGGTTTTCGTGTTGATTTCAGTAGAGAAAAGCTAGATTTTGGAGAGATTCGTGCTCGATGCTGAAGTTTTCTTCAGACAGTTACTTGGTTGTGCGTTTTCTTTCTAGAACGGGATACGTGTTGTGTTCTCATCAGAGCTTTCACATCCCACGGAACCCTGAGTGGGAACAGATTTTTTAAAAGGAATTTCGTGTCGAAATTATTCTCCGATCACAATATACGCTTCTTCCCCGTATTTGTTCTGGCTGCATGACAGAAGCGTCTAATTTTTTGCCCCCGTCCAAGTTGGAGGCAGCAAGGATAAGGTGACTTTTGTAGTCCCTTTTCTTAACCGGGAAGAGTTAAAAGTGGGCGGCAGGGTCAAGCAGTGTTCAGAAGTCACCCAGAGCTGTATCCAGTGAATTAGCAGAGACCTAATTTCTACACCACATTTCGGCTGGGAAGAGATTTTATGGCCAAATCTTAGAGCCTTAAAGACGAAGTCTATAATAGAAGCGCGCTAGCAGCATTACCTCCAACAGCACCCGGCGGGCTCGGCGCACAGCCCCGTTTATTATTTTGGTTCTCTGTGGCGTGGAAGACGTCTCAGTAGTCCGTGTAACACTTCCATTTATATGCTTTTCGTCTGTGGACGGTCAGATGTGGCACAGAACTACATGCAAAATTGAATTATAAACCCACAGAATAGATTCAGACTTTCGGTTCTAGAATGGACTTTTATCACTTCTTCCCCTCTGACAAAATAGAGTTTTGGATATAGGCTGGGCCGGCCCAGGCTTTCTTCCAATTTGTTCTGGCTTTTCTTTTCCAGCAAGAAGTAAGTGACTGAGAACTATCCTTTTTCTTCTGGGTTGCCGGCTAGGTTGGCTTGGTTACATTACAGTAAGGCCATGGGTGGAGGAAGCAACAACAGCTATCAAGTGTCTGCTTTCTAGAAGTCCTGCTTCTGGGCCCTCATATATGCTGTGCCCTCTATTTGCAATGGTCTTCCATCTTTCTCTCTACTTCAGACTTTGCCCCTGCCCTTGAAAGGTTTTTATTCATTCTTCAGAATGAGCTCCAAACTTATTTCCTGAAGGAAGCCCTGGATTAGATCAAGTCCCCTATTCTACTCTCTCCTGACATCTGGCCTTCTCTTTCATAGCATTTATGACAGATGTCAGTAAACATTTAACTGAGTAGTTCAGTTCCACATGACGTCTTTTCTACTACACTGCAAAGTCTACAAGGGCGAGAGATGTCTGACTTACACGCATGCACGTCCCCGGGGCCCGTCACAGTGCCTGGCATATACGAGGTGTTCAGCAAACATTGGTTGAATAAAGTAAAGAATGCATGCAGACAAAAGTAGATGCAGAAGAATGGTATTAATCATATTATCTACGTTTATGGAGCACTTTCGTGTACATAATGCGAGGCATTGGGGTAAATGCATTGTGCGGTGTTGTGCTATTTCATTCTTACCGCAACTCCCAGGTAAATACTATTCTTATCCCTCGTTTAACAGATAAGAGAACTGAGGTCTTAGAGAGTTTAAGGAAGTCGCTCAAGGCTACGTAGGCGGTAACAGTTTTGAATCCTGTACTAGCTCCTCTCGTATTCCTTTTTGCTCCCTTCCCTCTCCTTTGTCCATTTTATATCTACATTCACCCTTTCTCAGTGGAGAAAATTCCTGAGGTCAGTGACGGAGAGAAGTACCTTTGTTCTGGACATTCTTTGAGGACATTGCTCCTGGGGGACAGGCTGCTTCTAGAGCACACATTTGATGGGGTGGCCAAGGGCAAGTCAAGTTGCCTGATTCACAGCATCAGTATCTTTCTCTCTGGCAGTCTGCGGGTGTTCGGCTGATACGCTGAGGCGGGTTCAAAAGCACTGTTCTGCTTGTTCTAATATATATGATAATGCTGTACTTTAGTTATAGGGTCCTTTTTTTAAATTTTTTTTATCCAAGGGTCTAAAAGTTCTTTTTCAATCAATCAGTTTCGAACAACACGATGCAGCTTTAAATACGGACTCAGCAAGCTACTGGAGACCCAAAATTCAAGAGGCAAACTGCTAATATTTAATATTGTTCAAATCTGACTCATGGTTCTCCCCTCCCTGATGCCAGCGAGTGCCATCATCCTGACTATCACGGTTTGGCAGTTTTAAAATACACGTTCCATACCAAGGAGGCTGCGGTAGCTTTCTCAGTGGCATTTGGAAACACATTAAAAATATGCGGCTTGACTTTCCATCCCCTTCACACCCTCTGCATTTCCCTTTTGGAGAGCTCAGAGGGTCGCAGCGTGGGAAGAAAATCGGTCCACAGAGAGGAAAATAGCATTTTACCCCTGTAGAAAACAGTGTGCAAACACAAATCTATTGTTCTCGTTTCAGGTTCCGGTTTCCATGCCTGCCTTTTTTTGTCTATCATTTCATTTGTGTTTGATCGGGCTTTTGCCAGTTACGGGTGTCCTTTTGCTTAGCGCTCCTCGTGCCTGTCTCGCTGGATCTACTGTTCCCTTTGCTGCTGCCAACTCCAGCTTATTTTTATGTTGTTCCTGATGATTCTTGCTTTTCGTTTGACACGTTCATTCACTTTGTCTGCGGCCCTTTCCTAATTCTCCACTCTCTCGGAGTTTCTCAGATCTCAGGCAGGTCTTTCTTACAACTCCAAGAATGTATTGATTCCAAACCTTGACCGTTTTCATTAACTAGTGTTATTTCTTTAATTAATCTCTACGCGTTTTATTCTTAAAAATCTATCTACAGTTTTCTCTAATTGAATTTCCGGCTCCGTCTTTTCTTGTGAGGCTTCCTTCTGCAGAGCGTTTGCTTGGTTTCCTTTTTCCTTCATTAGTGAATTTAATTGGAGAGGGTTTTTCTCTTTTTTTTCCTGTCTCTGCTTTTGGTCTTCTGATGCATGTGGACTAAACAATTCTGTGAAGCAGTGACTGAGGGGACAGATTGAAGGAGCACTAGATTTGGAGTCAGAAGGTCTGTGCTCATGTCTCAACTCTGCCACTTAACCATCGGAAGCTCATGTGTACAGTGGAAGTAATGATATTATGGGCCCTGCTCAGGGATCAAATGAGATAAAATGATGCAGACAGACTGCAGATGTCTCCGACTCCAGGGATTTTTATGCCTCGGGGAAGCGTTCATGTCTTTAACATGGCACCTCTTTTCCAGTTAGCGCAGGGCCAAAATAAAATAAGGAAAAATGTTAACGTAGGCATTAGAAGCTTAAAATCTTATCCAGTTCTCTCTTAGAACCTCTTGGAGGATTTTAACTTCTAGGTAAAAATCTCTTGGTCACGGTGGCACAGAGAATGCCAACCATATCTCCGTTTCGTGGCGGTAGCGTGTGTCCCAAGAAGGCTGTGGAGGAAGGAGAGGCGTATGGAAACTTACTTCCAAGATTTAGATTAAACTAGAATTAAAAGAGTTCTTAGGTTCCGGGATCTGCAAATTGTCGTTCCAGTTTCCCAAACTACGATGGCGTCTTATCTTCATCATTCTCTTAAGTAGGTTGTCCAAACTTGGCGTAAGTACATTTTAGTCATGGGTACTTGCCCTTTCGGAAGGCAACCCATTTCACTGCCAGATATTTTGTGCAAAATGATCCGTAATGTTTATCCACTACCACCAGTGACTTCCTGAACTGGTCCAGCTATTCTTACCTGCGACAGCTCTTTGATGTTTCTGAGCAGTTTCTATGCTCTTCTTTTCTATAGGCTACAATCCCTGTCTCTTGAATCGTTTTTCATATAATGTGGATTTTCATGCCCATCGACATTCTAGATTGCTCCATTTGTCAGTGGCCTCTATGAAACCGATCCCCCAAAGCTGGATGCAATACTCTGCATGTATTTTCAGCATAGAGACCTGGACGGTATGAGATCAATGGGGAGGCTCACTTGTCTTCGTAACATGGGTGCTGTTGTTGGTTTGAGAAAGCTACATTACAGTCCATAAAATTCTCTAGCAAGAGCCAATAATCTAGCTTTTATATGTATGTCAAGAACTTGCATAGATTAATTTATTTTCAGTAAGACTGTAGGGGGCTTTAAGTTAAACTATGGATAATGAATTTCTTCTTATTATGTAGAAACCAGAGGTGTCCATTCAATATAATTGGAACTACTTGAGGTTACGATATTCCATGTGTCATGTTTATGCAAAGGATAGAATACTAGGTGTCAAGTTCTTATTTGTCATTCTTTAACCTTTATTGAATTTTTACTCTGCTCTCTGCAGATAGAGTATTTTACCGATTCGACAGCCCTATGAGGTAAGATAATTATTACTCCTGTTATCCTTATAGATAAGGATACTGAGGCGCAGAGAGATTGATTAATTTGTCTAGGGTCAGCCAGCAAGTAGGGTCAGCCCAGGAAGTCTGACTCTGAACTCTATCCAGCCTCCCCTCCCTGTGCAGTGGCATGATTGGAAAACATTACTTAGGGTAATTGGTTACTTTGTATTAAAGGAGAAGATGTAAACAAGGCCTGATTCAAATATAAGTCACAGGTTTCCATTAGATTTTATACATGAGAACACTTTGTAGATGCCGAAGACATGGTACATGCTTAGAGCCTCTCAGATCGTTCATGAATTTTGCATGTGTAAAGATGCCACTGAAAACAGTTACTTCTCTGGTCATTTACATCTCTTTTCCAAAGTAGTTTGAAACTTGCTGAATTTATGGTTTTCGGTAGTTGCAACACACATAATTACAATGAATTAGGAAGTTTAAGATCCAAATGTTTAAGATCCAAAAGTTTAAGATCCAGGAAATGGGAAACATTTTAAATCCTTTCGTGGTCTTCTGTAATTCTCCGAAGCAGAAATTCCGTTAAGTTCAACTGTCAATGATGCTCACGGAAGCACGGAGGAGAAATGCACATTAGTGATGTTGGGCCACCCCGTATGTACTTCAGTAGCAACCACGACAGTAACAATAAAGCTCTAAAGACACACAGAAATTCTCTAAATAAACTCTGTGTTTTAATAGAACAACGCTTATGACTACTCTATATCTGTCTTTATTCTATCATTACAGTCCAATTTGGTAGCTAGCTTCCTTCTATCCATTTTTGTTCCCCACGCACTATGAATAATTCTTTCAGTTGCTCATACCATCCTCCTTCACACGATGTATTTACTGAATTATCGTGGCCCACTTATAAGCATCACTTTGGGAGACTAAACAAATTAAGTGCATTCAATCTCTTTGTGTAAATGACATTTTCGAAGACAAGTTGAAAAAAAAAATCCATTCGGTACAAGACACAATAAAAATGTCACAAAAACTGGGTGTAAAGTCAAACCAAGCAAGTTTGTACATTGTTATTATTATTGTCTTTCCAAAATGAGAAGGGAAATAGAAAATACACGAACCTTAAATTTGAGACCAGTCTGGGAAACTGTAATTACATTAGCAACATCCAACAGTGTTATATCAGCAGTGAGCAATTCCCCTCATCTCAACACAGCAGCCGACTCAGAAAATCACACCTTCCCGCTCATGGGATTTGTGACACTTAGTAATGCATGTGTAATTGGGTAAAAATAGTCATTACTGCAAGCTTTATTTTTGTTTGCTTCTGTATTTCTCTAAAGGAAAAAATACTCCTGAGTCTCTTGCCGCTTCTTCAAAAAGGCTGTGGTCCGATCACCTTGCAAGGAGCATATAGCATGACCTTTTTCAGTCCCAGTCGTGCAAAGGCTGCCATGCTCCTGACAGGATAGTTGTGCCAGCAGAAGCCCCGGAAACTCTTCTTCACCTTACAAAGAAGCTGGAGGTGCTGGAAGATCCCAGTCATCTGTTGACTAGATCTCTTTGCCACCCCTTATGCCTACTTTTTCTCCTGGATGCTATTTCCAGACCATATTCCTAAAATATGAATCATATCGTGTTCCTCCTCTGTTCAGACACCTACCATGGCTTTTTATTTCTGATTGCTCCAAGTCTAAGCTTCCCAGCATCCATCCAGAGAAGAAACGCATTAGGGAATCCAGTGCCATCCTCTTGGTAATGCTTATTTTCCTCTTCTCTACCTCTTGAAACTTCTGCTCTTGCCTTGCTTGGTACCAGTGTTCCGCCTGCGTTGATCCCATGTTCCTTCCCTGAACTGACTTTTCTTCTCCCTTTTCATTGTTCAAATCCCTGCCTTTCTTCCAGTTCCCATTCACGTTCCACACCACCCCCAAAGCCTTCTCTCTTTATCTTCCTATCATTCGGTCGGACATTTCCTGCAAGAAAGGAGCCAGGATATACAAAGGCAGAAGGGAATTAGGTATTGGAAAATTTCCCCTTCACCTTTAGTTCCATGTAGTCTAAATATATACTTGCTGCATTTCTTTCCATTTCCAGCTCCGCCTAGATGTGTTATGGCATCTTGAACTTGAGAAGAGTCCCTACTTTCTCCCAACATCCTTATGTCCCTCTTCGGTCCCCTCTTTCTAACAATGATGTTACCCTCTACCCAGATGCCCAAAGGTAGAAATCCAAACGCTATCCTTCAAAATCCTTTCCTTTCCTTTATTACACATCTGGTCATCGAGAACTATGATTTCTCATCTTCCATATCTCCCAACATCACACTCCCTCCTCTCTTCTTCATCAGTTGAACTGCCAGGTTTTCTCTGAGCTCTCCTGCTTCTTTTCCAGTGTCTTTTCTCTTTCCCCACTCTCTGCCTTATCCTTCTCCACTTTTACCCTAAACATGGGAAGGTCGATGTGGCCCACACCACTCTTTCTATCTGCGATGTGTTGCCCTGTTTCTTCTCTTCGGCATCTCCTATTCAGTTTTCAAAATTCTGTTCAGGTATCATCGTACCTCAGGAAGCTTCCAGGACACCCGCCACTCCCAAGGCAAGATAACATTCCGTTTCTCTGTGGGTCCTTAATTCGATCATAGCACTCACCTACCAGTTTTAGTGTTGGTCTCTCCAACTTAAATATGAACATCTTGAGGGTAGAACACCTACCACCCAGCACAGTACTTGGCCATAATGAGGTCCTCATAAGTAATTATTCAATGAATAAATAGCATATAGTTCTAATTTTCTCCATATGGCTTTTTAAGAATTATTCATTGGTTTACCTATCTTTCTAAGGTTATAAGGACCTCAATAGTAAAAAGCACTGTGTGTCTAAAACTGCACTAGAATAACCCCACACACATGCAGAAGTATGATAGATACTCTAGAGATCGTGACTGAGAATAAGAGGTCAAATATGTGAACCGATCAAGAGGCTACATTTACACTTTCATTCCCCCTTCCTGCTCAGCTTTTAATGGATATATCTTTGGCTTATTGAGTAGAAGCGTAATCATTTTTCAGGACATCACTTTCAGGTCTAGCCAAGGGCACCCATCAACAGAGCCCATCATCAGCTGCGGTTGACCAGGGCTCTAATTTGGCTGTTATCACTGAACTCTTTTGTAAGAAAGGTTGACTAAGCAGTGACCTTGTCTGTTTCACAAGATATAGAGAGCTCTCCCTCCAAACTTCTCCCATAAGTTTCAAGACCTTTCATTTTAATGTCTGGGAGCTGTAGATGAGGTATAAATAACCACCGAGGAAGTGGTGTGATAGAGAAATAATAGCAGATCAACAATCCCACAAGCCAAAATTCTGCTCTTGATGAAACTATTAATATAAAAAAAATCTATTGCCACAATCTAAATCAAATCAAAATCTGCAGAATTTAGAATGGAAAAGAAACTATATGTAATTCAGTAACAGGGATAAGTGCAAGAACCAAAATGCATAAGGAAAGCTCACATATTGCCAAATTATTCCAGTTTCATGTATTCTTTTGGACATCTGGTAGACCCGGGGCTTGATCATGTTTTATGATAATTCAAAACATGGCACTTCCCATGCATTTGCCATACTTCTGCTATATTATATTGCATCATATGGCTCCTCTATTCCAGCCAAATTGCTCCACAACTTGTCCCTGAAAACGCTTCACGTTCTGGCTCCTGCCTAGATACTCCCACCCCTCATGTCACCCTTTTCTAAGTCATGGTCTTTCAAGATGTAGCTAAACCTATAAAGAGTGTATGATGCCTCAAAGGCAAAATGGATACTAAATTGGGAGAACTTAATTCTGCAGGCAGAAAAAAATCCCAACATTGTTGTGTATGGGGTATATTCAGTGTGATCAGAGCGTTGTCTTAGGAATAACCTCTCTTCCAAGAAATTACTATGCCAAAATAGATCATTGCAGTGCCCCACCCTCCACTTAAGAGGCTTAAATATAATAACTAGTGAGTGTTACCTGTTGAGTGACTTAAGATCAAACTTATCTAAGGAATAAAAAGCAAAGCAATAGTAATTCTGTTCTTACATTCTTGGTGTTTTCAGAGTGCTTCACATACATTATTCCATCGTAATGCTAGCAGCATTACCCTAGGAAGAATAACTGGTGGGTTGTAGACCCAAACATCAATAACGCTGTCATGGCTGGCAAGGACTGTTCCTGCTTCAGATCCTAAATATCATCAGATCATTCACTCATTCAGTCAAAAATGTTTTTTGATTTTCTACTCTGTTCTATGCAGTATTCTAAGCATCTCAAAGAAAACCATGGGAAAAACAGACAAAAATCCTTGCCTTCAGGAATTTTATATTCTAGAAGGAGAAGACAGACAATGAACAGAATAAATAAGTAAGGTAAGAAAGTGATAGATGTTACAGAGGGACATTAAACAGAAAGAGGGGAATAGGAAATAAGGAGGGGGAGTTCATCAAGGAAGGCTCACTAGACAAGTGACATTTGGGCATAGACTTGAAGGAGGTGAGGCAACAAGTCATGAAGGAGGAATAATATTTATCGTAGATTATTTGCAAAAATGGCCACAAAAATTCCCATTCCTATAGCCGTATCTTTGGGTTGGCCCTTCCACACTGATTCTAGGCTCAGCCATGTGATCTTTGACCTATGAGACAATATCAAGTGTCATCCAATTGATCTCAGAAACTCTTGTGACCACAATATGTAAACAAGCCTGAGCCACCGTGATGGGTGATGAGAAACATATGGCTAATGGGGTTAATATTGCCCCATTAACATCAAGCCACTCCTATTATCGTGTGGAAGTAGTCACAGACAATACATAAACATAGAGGCATGGTTGTGCTTCAGCATAACTTTATTTACAAAAAGAGGTGGTGGCTAGCAGCCTGTAGCCAAGGCTTGCCAAGTCCTCTCCTAGATTATCTAGTCTCAGCCAAGCTGGCCTAGACATAAACTGTCCAGTCAACCCATAGAACCATGAGAAGCAACCATGGTTATTTTTGAGCCATTATGTTTTGGATAGGTTTGTTACACAGCAAAAGCTAACTGCTACAGTGTTCCAGACAGAGAAAACCCTAACAAGGGAGTATGCTTGGGATACTCTTGAAATTATAAATAGAGCAATGTCGCTGGGGCCAAGTGAACAAGGAGGAGAGCAATAAAATAAAAGTGCAGAAGAAACAGAATAGAGGAATAGGACAGGCAGATTGTAAGAGCTGTGAGGGCCGCTGGAGCAGAGGAGTGGCATGATTTGACTTATGTTTTTAAAAGCTCAGTCTAGCCGCTATGTTGAAAATAGACAATAGGGCATAAGGACAGAGGCAGGGAGATCAGGTAGCCTATTGCAATAACCTGGGTGGGAGGTTTGGTAGACTGGAGATGGGTAGTAACCCCAGAGGTTGCAAGAGGGATCTGCATTTGGGTATATTTTTAATAAGATGCACTAATAATTTGGATGTGGACTATAGGAGACAGAAGGGAATTAAAGATGACATCATGGCTTTTGTCCTAAAAAAATGGAAACTGCCATTAATTTGAGATGAAGGAATTTGTAGGTTGAGCTGTTCTGGGGGGAAATAAAGGAGTTCTATGCAGCACATCAAGTTTAAGAGGCCTGTTAGGCATTCGAGTAGGTATTTGTGCACATGGGTCTGAAGTTCATAAAAGAAGATTAGATCGGAGGTACAAATTTGGAATCCTCAGCACAGAGCGGGCCTTTCATATGCATGAAATCGATGAGATTGCCAAAGGAGTGCATATATACAGTGAAGGGAGAAGCCTTAGGAAGTGAGCCTTGGGACATTCCAATTCTAAGCTATCAGGGAGATGAGGAAGAGGAATTGAACACTAAAGGAGCAGGTGACCAAGAAGGAGAGGCCAGAGAGGTATAAAGAAAACCAGGAGAGCGAAATATCCTGAAGGTCAGCTCAAGAAAGTGTTCAAGGAAGATGGGGGGTGAGAAATAAGCCTTGGATCTGTTGGTATAGAGGAAATTAGAGACTACGACCAAGTCCAATTTGGTGGAGTTATGGACATGTAAGCCTGATAGGCATGGGTTTGGGAAGGGAGGAAATGGCGACTGTGAGTATGGAGGGCACTTTCAAGGAATTTAGCCATAAAGTAGAACAGAGAAGCCAATCAGTAGCCAGAGGGTAATTAGAGGGATATTTTAGAGTAAGATAAAGGATATCATGGTTTTGTTCTGAAGAGAATGATCCAGTAAAGAGAGAAAATGATGATGTAGAGAAGGGAGTGAGGCCATCCTAGACCACGAAGCCCATTAGAGCCACCAGCCTACTGCATCAGCACGAGTAACTCCAGATGAGACCCAGGAGTAAAGTCCTTGAATGGGGACAAGAAGAGATGGACTCTAGGGCTTAGCCTTAGATCGGGGTATGGAGGGTTCATCTGGTAACAGGGGAGAAGGCAGAGTAAATGTGCCCGCGTGCCGGTGTCTGGGAGCTCTGGTGGTAGGTGGGAGTCTGTGGAGGTTCTTATACTTTGTTTGTTCAGCGAAATAGGAAGCAAGCCGAGAGTGAAGATTGGGAGGATGCGTGAGTGGTTAGAGCCTGGAGAAAGTAGTAGATTGCTCCAGTAACAACTCCCAGGGCATGAGACCCTTGACATTCCTCTCCTACACTGATTCTGGGCTTGCCATGTGATTTTCTGTAGCTAACTGGACATTGGCAAATATGATGCAAGCAGTGGTTTAAAAAATGCCTGTTTCTTGGAACTCTCACCACCACTCGAGGATGCTCAGGCTAGCCTGCTGGGGACATGGGACCCATCCACTAGCAAGTGCCAACTGCCATCTCAGACTGACCAGCCCCATTCAAGTCACTAGATGACCACAGCCACATGAGTGACACCAAACAAATGCAGCAGAGGAACTACCCAACCGATCCCAACCTAGCTGCCGACCCACAAAACCATGAGCAAATAAAATAATTACTGCTTTAAGACACTTTTTAAAAAAATTTTTTAACGTTTTTATTTATTTTATTTTTGAGAGACATAGAGACAGAGTGTGAGCAGGGGAAGGGCAGAGAGAGAGGGAGACACAGAATCCGAAGCAGGCTCCAGGCTCTGAGCCATCAGCACAGAGCCTGACGCAGGGCTTGAACTCACAGACTGTGAGATCATGACCTGAGCTGAAATCGGCTGCTTAACCAACTGAGCCACCCAGGCACCCCTGCTTTAAGACACTTTTATTGGGATGGCTTGCTACATAGCAAAGGTTAACAGATACGGAGGAGAATTACGGAAAACGGGCAGGGCAGGTAGGAGAGTTGGTAGAATAGGGAAATACAGTATGGAGGGCTGGTGGTACTGAGGGACCACTTAAGAGTCATGCTCTCAATTAAGTTGAAGGGCATTCAGACAGTCTGGTTGGGCTTTTTTTCTAGCCACATTCAGTTCCATGGGTACAGGTGTGGTCTAGGAGAGAAATGAATGTAACCAGCTTAGGGATTTTTGCCAAGCAAGTGCAGCAAAGCCAGAGGATCAGGTGAGGTGGACACGTAAGCAAGGGAATGATTATTGTCATTTACCATGGGCTTTAACCTCAGGAAATACAGGAGATCAAGGAGTTGAGACGAAGTGAAAAAGTCATCGGACTGACCAATCGATAGGATTTCCCAGAGGGCTTAGAGGATTTTTTTTGGACATCAGGACACGAGGGAGAATGAACTAGAAAAAGAGGACGTGGTGGTCAGAGAGTCTGGTACATGAATTAGAGACTACGGAAAGAGAGTAGTTCTTGCAGATGACGAGGTTTATGATACTATAGCAATAAGTGGCTGAATAGATAGGAGGGCAAGATCGTCGGAGGAGAAGAAGCAAGAAAGCAAGAGGCCAGGTTGTGGCAGGATCATCTCTGTGGATATTGAAATCACCAGGAATCAGGACGGGGCTAATATTGGGGAAGGTTGCCTTCGACCAGGAGCTAAGATAGTCAAGAAATGTCGGGTGGGGGTCCCTAGATAACTATAGCAAGAAAGGATAGTGTTGGAGCATGACGTGATGGCATTCAGTTCTAAACTGGGGCATTTAAGGGCAGCGGGACAAGAGGAAGAATGGCCTGGGCGTGTGAGCAAGGAAGGAGGAGGACACCTGTCTTACTTTCAGGCCCGGTGGTACTGCGTGTGTATGGAGGGGGGTGGCCGATGACTGTGACTCAATGGGGCTGCACTAGAAGTAGTGTCCTTGGGGCATTGCTGGTTGCCCACAGAGCAAGGAGGTAAAGACACTGTCCAGAAAAGAGGTTGAGAATGTAGGAGATTGTGCTAATAATGGCCCATGAGTTCCAAACAGCTGAAGGGAAGGATTTCAAGAATTGGGGGAGGGCAAGAGAAGAGGACGGACAGGGAAGTGGCCAGCCTTATGAGGATGAGAGCGTGAAGGATGAGGAGTGTTCCAGGAAAGCCGTGGGCGGTGTGCTTCTTGCGGTGACAAACATAAGCAGAGGTAAAGACCATTTGAGATTAGACCTTGTGCGGGCGAGGCAGACAGTGATGGTGAGGCGTCAGTTTTGGAGGGAGGGGAATTTCCAGGGGACTCCTCTTCACATCTGCCCATAGAGATGGGGAAGACTGGCAATGGCGGTCATGTTTTGTTAGTCGAAGAGGCACGGGGGTAAATGCCGTGCCGTATAACCTCACCGTTGCTCCCTGGATTCTGTCTTGACATGCACGCGTTCCCTGGGAATGACTTGGCAGGGTAAGGTGTGCCGGCATCTTGTAAACTTCGGGGGTTGCTGATGAAACTTCCTTCTTCCAAACGTCTGGCGAAAACGGCGAATGGATTTTTGAAGAGAGGCAAAAAGTGCCGGAGCCGGGCGTGATGTTCTTTCTCTGGGAGCAGGGGTGCAAAGCCTGCGTTTCTTTGATGTTGCTCTAAAACCCTTGCGCCGGCACCAGCGGAGGCTGTGATGTCCTCCTGGCACCGCTGGCGCTCTGACATCTGGACTTGTACTCTGCTGAGGCAGCAAATTGAAACAATAGTCAAACTCTGGTATCAAAGGCGAAAGGACAGCAAGACCTTCTACAGAGCTTTTCGATGCCACCCGCCTGATCAGAGAGAACACTCTCTCTGCCTCTTCAAACGCAAGATCATTGGGTCTCACGTTTTAATCTTCATCCCAAGTGTCTGTCACTAGGCGCCCCCGTTATCCCAGGATTTCTCCAAGAAGGGATATACCAACCCACTCCTGAAGCCCAGAGCCAAATCTGGGGTTTCCTCAAATGATCTTTTCGTTAAACATAAAAAACTCCATGCTTGGCCTTCAGCCGTCCTGAATGCTTCGTCTTTTATCAACTCACCTTGAGGTATACTTCTTCCCTTCCCACCAGATGGCCTTTGTCCTCAGTTCCGCCAGGCCCAGATTTGGAAGACCCGTCTCATGTTGTCCTCTCCTTCACGTCTGTCAGGCTGGCTCTTCCCGGTCTCGCAAGGTTCAGCTTAAAGCTAAGCATCTCCCAGAGAATGATCCAGATGTGGCTTTTTAATCAGTAGGACAGTCTTTCCTTCATTTCTTTGTTCTCTGTTTTCTATACAATTCACATACTTCGAAGAACAAGTGGAGGGAAAAAAGCAAATATTTTTTTGGCATTAATGTTGCTTTGTTCAATGTGGATCTATCATGTTTTTGTTTTTTTTTAAGCTTATTTATTTCCTTAGTGGGAGAGAGAGAGAGAGAGAGAAAGAATCTCAAGCAGGTGGAGCCCCATGTGGGGCTTGAACTCAGAACCGTGAGGTCATGACCCGAGCCCAAATCTAGAGTCAGACGCTTAACCGATTGAGCCACCCAGGCGCTCCTGGACCTATCACGTTTTTATATGTGGAATCTTCCCGGACAGAGCGTGCTTTTCTGCCACCCTTAACCCCGTTATGGGCTGGGCTGCAATGGTTGTGATTGGGTTCTCTGTCGTCTTGACACCTTCAAGGTCTCCACTTCTCTTCCTAGCATCTTAGACAAGTTGGGCATTTTCTTTTTCTTGAAACTTCTTTCCGTGAAGGCCACTCTCCCTTTGCTGCCGTGCGCAGATCAGATTAATGTCTTCTTCCTGGTGTGCTGATATAATAGTTGGAGCTCCAGTAGTCATATTGGATGTGAGATAAACAAGGCTGGAAGCAAGCTCTGTACTATAGAACAACAAAATAATATATTTTATCGAATCAGATGTATCAATTTTAAGGCACACCATTATTTTATGTACCATAAAGAAAGAAAACTCTCCCAAATTAGGACACAACTTTTTTCTAATCCATTAGATTTTCCTTGGGTATTTCAATTTTTACTTATTAAAATATCTCTTTTACATTTATTTAGACAAGGTATTTTTTTTTGTCATTAGATCACTCGTGCATATACACAAATGTGCTAAATAGCTTATGTAAGGTACTGCCAGAACTTCTTCAGATTCAGATTTCAACTCTTCTAAGATATCCAACTGTTCGTTGTAACATTATTCACAGTAGCCAAGACATGGAAACAACCTAAGTGGCCATTGACAGATGCCTACATGAAGAAAAAGATATATATATATATATATCTTGTATATATATATATATACACACACACGATTGAAAAAAGAAGGAAATCCTCCCATATGTAGCAACATGGAAGGACTTTGAGGGCATTATGCTAAGTGAGGTAAGTCAGCCAGAAAAGACAAATACTCTATGATCTCAGTTATACGTGGAATCTAAAAAGCTGAACTTACGGACACAGAATAGAATGGGGGCTGCCCGGGATTGGGGGTGGGGGAGATGAGATGTTGGTCAAGGGGTACAAACTTCCAGTTATAAGATGAATAAGCCATGGGGGTCTGATGTACAGCACGGTGACTCGACTTAACAATACTGCATTGGATGCTTGAAAGTTGCTAAGGGAGTAAATCTAAAACGATCTCACCCCACACTCACAAAAAGGTAACTATGTGAGGTGATGGAAGTGTTAACTACCCTTATTGTGGTGATCATTTCGCATTATATCCGTGGATCAAGTCGTCATGTTGTATGCCTTAAACTTATACAGTGCTACATGTCAGTAACATCTCAATAAAGTTGGAATAAGAAATAAATTATTTTAGGGGCATCTGGGTGGCTCAGTGGGTTAATCGTCTGACTTCGGCTCAGGTTGTGATCTCACAGTTCTCAGGTTCGAGCCCCACGTCAGGCTCGGTGCTGACAGCACAAAACCTCCTTGGGATTCTCTCTCTCCCTCTCTCTATCTGCCCCTCCCCAGCCCTCTCTGTCTCTCTCTCTCTTTCTCAAAATAAATAGACATTAAAAAACGCAAGAAATGATTTTATAAAACCAAATCTGAAGTCTTCTAAATCGCTTTTGCACTCAGCATCATTGATGTCTCTTGCTATCCCCCTCTGTGCATCGGGAGTGCAGCGTGTCTCAAAAGGCCCCTTCTCAGGCCTCCGGGATTTTGTTCCTAGCCAATAACGCCACTCTGTCGAATCTTGGTGTGCCCGCTCAGGCGATGACAGCGATGGGCGACAGCAACTGTAAGCTGCATCCCTCTTTCAAAGATGTGAAAAGATGGGGAAAACTGTACCGCTTGAATCAGTGAAGTCCTATTTGGAAGGAGCGTCCACAGCGGCCTGAGCTGTTGGCCTCCATACTTGTTTCATATGCAGGAGAGAAACCCTGTCTTTTTAAAGCTACTGCATTTCTCAGCTTTGTTATTCCTAACCGAACCCAATCCAAACTTATATATGATTTTTTTTTAAGTTTATTTAGTTATTTTGAGAGAGACAGAGACAGCGCGAGTGGGGGGAGAGGCAGAGAGAAAGGGAGAGAGAGAATCCTAAGCAGGCTCTGTGAGTTCAGAGCCTGATGTGAGGCTCGAACCCACGGAGCCATGAGGTCATGACCTGAGCTGAAACCAAGAGTCGGACACTTAACGGACTAAGCCACCAGGCGCCGGCAAACTTACATACGATTCTTAAAAACATGTTAGCCCCTGTTACTTTGCTTCCTCACTGTAACATACTCTACTCTCAGGTCCTCCTTGACGGGTCAATCAAGGCCTCATTTTTTTCTTTAACTTTTAGGAGTTCTAACACTTTGCTAGTTACCCTCCTTTTACCCTTCACCTCAGCCTTGCTGAAGCACATTCTCCATCATTATCTCTCTGAATCTGAACTCAGGACTGCAAGCAAACGATTCGTAATGAAAACGTTCATTATTTTAAACTCTGAAGCATAGTATTGCCTCCAAGATTAATGATAATGCCTTCCACTCCTGAATAGTGGATTAGATATGTCTCATGGGCTTGCAAAAAGAAACTGAAATTGCTGACAAATGAAAAAATATTAAAGGAGAATTTAAAAATCAGAAATGTAGAACAAATTTCAAGAGTAGAGAAGAGTCAGAAGAAATTAATGGGTGCTTTGTATTTCTTGGCACACATTACCGAGGGGAAAAAAACTACTTTTCCTTTTTCTGGAAAATGAAGTACAAGTTGTCAGTGACAACAGTCTATTAAGAAATTTCCTTTTGTGATACAGTGAGGATTTTCGTCCCCAGAGGTAAATTATTCAACACGGTTAATTTGAATCCATGTTTGAGCCTGAGATGAAGTTATCAGTTTTATCATTTTCCCCCCAGTCTGTCCTGATACTATCATTGCCTGAGACCCCGGTACCCATAGCAACAGCGACTATTTCAGACATCATGCCTTGAAGCAACAGAGCGTGGCCAATGACTGACATGCGTCCAGCTGTGTGTCTCAGGGTGGTATTTTCCAGGCGTGGAAGACCAAGTCACAACCCACTCAGATGTACTGAAGGTCACGTGATCGAGGGGTTGGAAGGCCGTGAGTGTGCAGGAAGGGGGCACACCCACGAGTGTGGCTTTCGAAGCGTGCTCACCCCGTCTGAGGGGTAGGTGGCAGAGGAGGGCGGGAAAACGAGCTAGCCACGGACAGGTTAAGACATTCGGAGAGAACAACAGGGCAGACTTCAGGAGTATGAATTCTCGCTTCATTCCGCCACTGCCCCACGTATTCAAAAGGCTGTTTGTGGACCCCAAAATTGAACCTAAAGGAGGGAATTTAGAAAATTCCTTTTGTCTTGCAGAACGAGAAGGAGGGCAACAATGGAACTGCCGCCGTTTCTAGACTTCCCTACCAGGGATTCTTAAAGAAAAGCTGTGAAATGCTACAGTACAAGCAGCGACTTGTAATAGACCCTGGAGTGTAATCACAATTCTCTTCGAGTCTTGAGGGCGAGGAAATCCTTCTTTTCCGGGTAAAATAAGAGGATGTAGGTCTAAGCAGACTTCTCTGCATTATCTCGGGGAGTCCCTCTGAATCGCAGGAAAGGGAAGGATGGGATAAAGAGGGGGCCCAGCAGCCAAGACAGAACCAGACTGGGGTCAGCTTTAGATCCCAGGGAAGAGACCACGGCGGGCCATGGTTCAGCACATAGAGTACAGTACCCTGTGCGTGGCTCGGATACAGGCTATCTCTGTTCAGCTGAGCTGGATTTGCAGGCGAACACGTATGTTTTGCAGCCTCCCCTTTAAAACCTATTGTGCCCAAGGGCGCCTGGGTGGCTCAGTCAGTTAAGAGTCTGACTTTGGCTCAGGTCATGAACTTGAGGTTCGTGGGTTTGAACCCCGCGTCGGGCTCCGTGCTGACAGCTCAGAGCCTGGAGCTTCTTTCAGATTCTGTGTCTCCCTCTCTCTCTCTCTGCCCCTCCCCCACTTGTACTCTGTCTCTCTCTCTCTCTCTCTCTCAAAAATGAATAAACATTTTTAAATATTAAAAAAAATCCGATCGCCCCCGCGGAGAAGCCACTCAGTGAAGCCATCCGGATGGAGAGTCTGCTCTGGGGATTTCCAGTCGTGGGGTCTTCCCAGGTACTCAGTGCCAATTCAGGTAACAGCGTTGCTGGTTGCTGCCTGTGTGGGGGAGGGAGCCTGGACCGAGGGAGTCAGGTGTCCAGGTGCTGACTGCCTTCCTGTGAGGTATACTACCTCTTATACACTCTGTCGCTAGTTCTGAAGACTCCTGGCATAGGAGAAGGTTTTGGCTGAGGTTTAGAGGCTTACCCCCACCCGAGGCTGCAAGGCATACCTATAATTAGTGGGGAGACTAGAGTGATCAGGGCTGTCTTTAAGAGGGTTGGGGATTTCCCTCCCTGCCGAGTCTGCTTGTCTGGCTGGATTTCCGGTCTCCCCACACAGTCTTGCTTAACCCATTGATATGCCTGTGGGCAACAGGAGAAAAAAAAAAAAGGAACATGGCATCGAAAGATCGGTGTTCGTGTCCAACTTCTGTAATTTCTTATTTGTTATGGCCTTCCTTTTTCTCACTGGTTAAGACTTGGTGAGAACATCTGCCCTTCTTACTTCCTGAGGCTCTTATAAAAATAAAATACACTAATGTTAAATAAAAGGACTTGGACTTGCAAAGTGCCATTGGTATTTTAGTTTGTCACGCCCATGTCCTTGAGGAAGCCAGCCTCAGGGTCGTTTCCCATAATCACTGTAGCCCGGGGTTAATCCCTGTGCAATCCTATTCCCTGTACCTCTTCCCCAGAGACAACTACTATAATGAATTCTAGACCATGTTCTTTTGTATTTTTATCATACATATGCACCCACCGACACCAGGGTCCCAGACCACCCACCCACCCCGCCCCGCCTCGCCCCGCCCCGCCCAACCCAACCCCGCCTCGCCCCGCCCCACCACCCCACCCCCCCTCCACCCCGCCCCGCTCCACCCAACCCCACCCTGCCTCGCCCCGCCCCGCCCCACTCCGCCCGCCTCACTCCGCCCCGCCTTGCCCCGCCCCATCCCGCCCCGCTCCACCCAACCCCACCCCACCTCGCCCCGCCCCACCCCGCTCCACCCCGCCCCGCTCCACCCAACCCCACCCCGCCTCGCCCTGCCCCTCCCCACCCCGCCCCGCTCCACCCAACCCCACCCTGCTCCACCCAACCCCACCCTCATCCTCACAACCATTTATCAGGGGATTGATTTGTGTTTTCCAGGGTCCCACGGAATGTCTTCTCCCTCCATTTTTGGAGATCCCGAGCTCCATACCGATGGGGCTGTCTGGATGTTTAAAAACTTAAAATGTGTGAGATTTGGACGCAAATCAAAAAGAGACCTTTATTCAGGAACCAAATAACTTTATTGAAACCAAATAACTTTATTTATTTATGGCAAACTGGAAGAAAAAAACCGGAACGTTTTGCAAGGGCAATACTGCAAAATGCAGGCTTGGCATGATGACCAGGGGAAGTCACCATGCACCCTGTGGCTGTGGGATGGCAGTCCCAACTCAGTTCTTGTCGCTGTTGCCCAGGGTGAGCTTGTCAAAGAGGTACTCTGCCATGCCGGTTTCTGGGGCCCCCATCTTGCTCAGGTTGGTGATGTAGTCACTCAACTCTTTGATGGCCTTGACTTCCTCGTGCAGGTAGTTGCTCTCCAGAAAGCTGCACAGTTGGGCGTCGTGCTTCTCAGTGGCCAGCTGGTGCAGGTCGAGCAGGCTCTGGTTCACGGTCTTCTTCAGGTGAAAGGCACACTCCATGGCATTCAGGCCGCTCTCCCAGTTGTCGCGGTCAGGCTTCATGATGTCATGGAGGCGGATACGGCCCCCACGCTGGTTCTGCAGCTGCATCAGCTTCTCGACACGGTCCCTCTCCTCATGGGACTGGCGCAGGAAGAACTTGGCGAAGTTCTCCAGGGCCACGTCGTCGCGGTCGAAAAAGAAGGACATAGACAGGTACACGTAGGAGGCGTAGAGCTCCAGGTTGATTTGGCTGTTGATGGCGGCCTCGCACTGGGGGTGGTAGTTCTGGCGCACTTCAGAGACCGGCGTGGTGGCCATGGCTGGCGGCTCCGGCACCAAGACGAGAATGAAGGCTGCTCGGAAGCGAGAGCTGCGAGGCCGCAGGCGGTGGTAGCAGGTCCCGGGCGCCTTTTCAGAGCGGGCGACCAGGCAGGGCGGCAGTCTCTGAGATGCAGTTCGTTACTCCACTCAGGAGTTAGGGGTTTGAAACCGTTAGGGGAATCCGTTACGCAAAGGGGCGTGGTCACGAAGGCGGGGGAGGAGCGGTGGGCGGGGCGCCCCGTTCAACGTTCCATCTGTTCAAGGTTCCAGCTGGGCGGGCGGGGAGGGGGGCGCGAGGCCCAGAGCAACTTCCTGCTGAGTGTCTTGCAGCCATTTTTAAAAATAACTTAAAAAAATTTTTTTAAATATATATTTAATATATATTAATATATTGCTGTGCTTTGTGAATATATTTCATGAAAAAAAAGCCCCACAGGATTTTTTACCTGTCTTTTTCAAACATTCATAAAATAACTCCTGAGATACAATTCATACTATAAAATTAACCTTTTGAAAGTGAACTTGTCATGGTTTATAGTATATTCATGGTGTTAGGCAACCATCACCACAGTCTAATTTCACATTTTTATCACTCCAAAATGAAATTCCCTGACCCATAAGCTGTCACTCCCCCGACCTGGCCGCCACCAATCTGTCTTCTGTCTCTATAGTTTTGCCTATTCAGAATATTTCAAATAAATGGAATCATACAATCTGTGGTCTTTTGTGTCTGATTTCTGTACTTAGCATAATGTTTCTAATCATCCTTTTCTAATTGCTGAATAGTATTGGATATGTCACATTTTATTTATCCTTTCATCGGTTGATGGACATTTGGGTTGTTTCTATTTTGTGGTTATTATGAATAATGTTGCTATGAATATTTGTGTGCAGGTATTTGTGTAGACATATTTTTATTTTCTTGGGACTATACCTAGGAGAGAATTGCTAGGTCATATGACAACTCTATGTTTAATATTTTGAGGAACTGCCAAATCTTTTCCAAAGTGGCTGCACCATCTTGCATTCTCACCAACGATGTGTGAGATTTCCAACAGTGTTATTGTCTGTTGCCTGCAAAGTAGCATCACGTTGTGGTTTTAATTTGCATTTCTCTAATGACTAATGATGTTGAACATCTTTGTATGTCCTTATTGGCTATTTGTTTATCTTCTTTTTCTCTTTTCCTTTTTAAAATTTTAATTCCAGTATGGCTACCATACACTGTTATATTAGTTTCAGGTGTACAACAGAGTGATTGGACAATTCTGTACATTATTTAGTACTCATCATAAGTGTACTCCTAATCCCCTTCATCTGTTTCACTCATTTCCCCCCACCCCACAATTCCCCATTGGTAGCTATCAGTTGGTTCTCTCTGGTTATAAGTCTGTTTTTTTGGTTTGTCTATTTTTTTCTTTGTTCGTTTATTTTGTTTCCTAAATTCCACATGTGAGTGAAATCATAACGGCATTTGTCTTCCTCTGACTCACTTATTTTGCCTATTAGCATTATACCCTCTAGATCCATCCATCTTATTGCAAATGGCAAGATTTCATTCTTTTTTATGGCTGAGTAATATTTCAAATACATATACATATATACATATATGACATTTTCTTTATCCATTCATCAATCAGTGAACATGGGCTGTTTCCATAATTTGGCTGTGGTAGATAATGCTGCTCTAAACATTGAAACATTGGGGTGCATGTATCCCTTTAAATTATTATTGTGGTGTTTTTTGGGTAAATACCTAGTCATGCAATTGCTGGATCATAGGGTAGTTCTATGTTTAACTTTTTGAGGAATCTCCATACTATTTTCCAGAATGGCTGCACCAGTTTGCTTTCCCACCAACAATGCAAGGGGGTTCCCCTTTCTCTACATCCTTGCCAACACTTGTTGTTTCTTGTGTTGTTGATTTAAGCCATTCTGACAGGAGTGAGGTGGTATCTCATTGTGGTTTTGATTGGCGTTTCCCTGATGATAAGTGATGTTGAGCATCTTTTCATGTTTCTGTTGGCCATCTGTCTGTCTTCTTTAGAAAAATGTCTGTCCATGTATTCTGCCTGCTTCTTAATTGGATTATTTGGGGTTTTTTGGTGTCAAGTTGTATATCTTTATATATTGTAGATACTAACCCTTTATCAGATATGTCTTTTGCAAATATCTTCTCCCATTTAGTAGGTCGTCTTTTAGTTTTACTGATTTTTTTCCTTTGCTCTGCTTTTTATTTTGATGCAGTCCTGATTGTTTTTGCTCTTGCTTCCCTCGCCTCAAGAGACTTATCAAGAAAAATGTTGCTGTGTCCAATGTCAGAAAAAATTACTGCCTCTGCTCCCCTCTGGGATTTTTATGGTTCTGGGTCTCACATTTAAGACTTCCAATTCTAGGGTCACCTGGGTAGTTCAGTCGGTGAAGCATCCGACTTCAGCTCAGGTCATGATCTGTTGGTTCGTGAGTTCGAGCCCCGTGTCGGGCTCTGTGCTGAGAGCTCAGAGCCTGGAGCCTGCTTTGGATTCTGTGTCTCCCTCTCTCTTTCCCTCCCCCACTCATACTCAGTCTCTCTCTCTCAAAAATAAATAAATTAAAATAAAATAAAATAAAATAAAACTTCTGGTTCTATTCTGTAAATCTATATATCTATATACCTAAACCTGTGCAAGGACGACACTGTCTTGATTAGTGCAGCTTTGTCGTAAGTTTTGAAATAAGGAAATGAGTCATCCAACTTGATTCTTCTTTTTCAAGATTCTTTTGGCTGTTCTGGAGCTTGCCAATTTCTTTCCAAAAAAAGCTAGCTGGGATATTGATAGGGATTGCATTGGATCTGTATATAGGTTGGGGCTATGTTGCTATCTTCACAGAATTAAGTCCTCTGATCCATAAATATGGGGTATTTTTCAATTTATTTAGGCCTAGGATCTTCCCCCCCCCTCATCCCGAGACCAGGTCTAGGATCATTTTTTTTTAAAATAATTTATTGTCAAATTGGTTTCTATACAACACCCAGTGCTCAATCCAACGAGTGCCCTCCTCTGTGCCCATCGCCCACTCTCCCCCCTCCCACACCCTGGGATCATTTAAAAAATTTTTTTAGTTTTATTTATTTATTTATTTATTTATTTATTTATTTATTTAAGAGAGCGAGAGCAGAGGAGCAGCAGAGAGAGAGGGAGAACAAAAATCTCAGGCAGGTTCTGCACTGTCAGTGCAGAGCCCACTGTGGGGCTTGAACTCATGAACCATGAGATCATGACCTGAGCCAAAATCAAGAGTCAGACGCTTAACTGACCGAGCCACCCACGCACCCCCTAGGATCTTTTTAAAATATAGATTCTGATTTAGACATAGGTCCCAAATCTGAATTTCTAAACAAGCTCCCAGGTGATGCCAGACCATGCTGTGAGTAACGATGCCGTAAAAGGGTGGAGGTTTCTTTGTTGTCTTAGTCTGTTTGGCCGCTGTAACAGAGCACAGAAAGTGGGTAGCTTAGCCCAACAGAAACTTATTTCTCACAGTTCTGGAAGCTGGTAGTCAAAGATCAGGACGGCAGCATGACTGGGGTCTGGCGAGAGCCTTCTTCGTGTCACGCGTGGCCATCTTCTTGCTGTGATCTCACATGGCCAAAGGGTACACGAAGCCTTCCAGTCTCTTTTATAAGGGCACTAGTCCCACTCACGAGGGCTCCACTCTCATGATGTAACCACCCCCAAAGGCCTCACTTGGGTGTTAAGGTTTCAACATAAGAATTTGGAGGGCGGGACGCACACATTCGGTCTGCAGCATTTATTGAAGTTTGTAGTTAAGGAAGACTCACGTATTTGGTCTCCACAAACAGAGATACCTATTCCCACCTCACATACAGTGCTTCCAGCGGTTAACACTGGCATATAGGTTGGTTTGGAAAAGGGAGAGAGGCCTTTCTCCTATCAGGAAAAATGTGAAAGACTTTAAAATTCACAAAGAAAAGCAAACGAACACACCAAACAAACCACATTTTTATTGGGTGGCCTTTATAGAGCACCCTTCATGGTTATCTCCACCTTTCACTGATTTTGAGCTATTTTAGGACTCTGTAAATGCAGAAAACTGGTAATAATGCCAACAGTTCTTGTCCAAAGAAATGCAAGTGAGTTGTGTTGAGCGGAATGCAACTTATTTTGGACTCATTTGGCATCCATTGGTGCATTTATCTCAATATTCCTTATTGCCTGCCTAGCTAAATATGGCTCTTTGAGTTCTCCTTTGAATCATCTCTAACATCTTAGTGACTTTCTCATTAATTAATGAGTTACATAAATTCTTTGGTGTGTACTATCTCATATTTGCAAGAGATTTCAGTTTTTTTTCTTTAATTGTCCTTTAACATTCCCCATTGTCATCCCCGCCCCACTAGGAACATAACAAACCCCAGAGTAGTTCTCTTAGTATGGTAAGAGCTACGAGTCCTGAAAAGTATTGAGGATCTCAAAGCATAGAATTCCTGACTGGGATGTGGACTGGGACGATAGCATCTCTGAGGAGAAGGAGGCAGAGTGTACTCTGGGAAAACAGGGAACCGGAGCAAACCAGTGAGGGAAGAGAGCACTTAGAGAGCGGGCCACAGGAGGGACCTCATCCGCAGAACACCGTAATCCCTTTGGGGCTGAGGCTGGCCCAGGCCATGTTAGGGAGGGCAGAGAAGTAGGCATGAGCAGTAAAGGTCTGTAGAGAACCAGAAGCAGCTGAGAACCAGGGGAGTGTTGAAAGCTTCCAGGCAGGGGAAGTAGTCAGCAGAGATTTGAGGGGATCCAACAGTCTGAGATGCAGGATTTGGGTAAAATTAACCCTGGAAAGAGGCAGGAATATGAGCTTTCTCAGCCAGGAGAAAGGATCCCTTCATGAGTCACATGCTTCCTGAGTCACACCCCTGAAAGGAGTGTTGGGACCCACAGATACTGAGGGTGTGGAATATTTGGGACTGGGCCATGAACTCTGTTTTCTAGAGAAGTTTCCTTCCAGCATAGGGCATAGGAAAGTTTTGCGGTGGCTCCTGTTTGGTTGGGTACTGATGAGATGCCCAACACCCACATGCATTGTGTTCTGAAGAGGAGAAAGCTTCTTCTGGTCTCCACTTCTTCACTGTTCCAATTTTGGGTGGGGGGAGAGGAAAATTGCAATCTCGAGAGACAAAGCAAAGACCTCTACAATGAAACACGCCTGTTGTATGTATTGGTCTGTGTAAGCTGATGACTGATATTAGTTCAGTTAAATACAAATTTTCTCTAAAGTTGTCACCTTTCAGTTTTATTCAGTGTGCTACATATTCTCCGTTTGCTTCTCCAGTGCTCTTCTCTGCCCGTTTCCCTCTTACTCTGAGCTCTGGAGCTTGACTTGGATGGATTGCATCCATGGGCCCCTGGCCCTCTGGCTCTTGGTTGAGCTCAGCCAATGGGAGGCAGGAGGAGAGGGAGTCTGAGATACTTATTTTCTTGGCTTGCTCTCTTTAGGGAAGATAATTAAGAGGCAAACCTATCACCCTTTTATAGATCTAACTCCCTGGATGAAGTAGGACCATTCTCAGGCTGGGGTTTCTGCAAACACCGCTCACTTCAGAGAAATTTACCCCAAAGAACAGGTGTTCTTTGGGTCAGGTTTAATGCATAGCCTAAGAAATTCATGAGGACCCAGAATTGAGTATGCAGCCAGCAATTGCTTCAGTTCAGAGAATAAATGGAATAAATAGACTAAATAGAAATAAAAGAGAAATGAAGTACCTCATCTACAAACAGTCTCAGGCAACAAAACAATAGGCCAAGTGAAGCTGCCGCCCAGGATTCAGACTCCACTTGAGTAGCCTGTGGATTTCTTTAGCGCCTGGCCCCCTTGTTTCCTTAGGTGATTGATCCTTTGGTTACCCCTCACCTAATTAGTAGGCCTATTAGAAAGAGAAACAGGAGAGAGGAAGCAGAGAGAATCATTTCCTACTTGTTGGTAGCCATGTTAAAAAGGCTGAGTAAGGGGCGGGGGTGCAATGGTTAAGTGGCTCACTTGACCCTTGGATTCTTGATTTCAGCTCAGATCATGATCTCGTGGGTTGTGGGATCAAGCCCTGCATTGGGCTCTGTGCTGACAGTGCAGAGCCTACTTGGGATTTTCTCTCTCCTAGCTCTCTGCCCCTCCCCCCCCCCACTCACTCACTCTCTCTCTCCAAATAAACAAATGTTAAAAAACTGTTTTAAAAAACTCTGGTTAGGGAAGATGTTGAGTTAGTAAGATTTGAGGATTAATCGTTTATTTCAAATAAACCCTTGTCCTTCCTTGCTCACCTTCTACTGCTCACGCTCACAGCTATTACAGACTGCTCTGTACAGCCCTGCATAGGTGGGTCCGATGAATGTACACAAGGGATTATCGGTGCTATTTAATTAGCCGACTCTTAATCATTTCCTCCTAGATGGGAGAGTGTAACCCTCAATTGCAGATAGCCAAAAGGAGATTTTAAAAGTTTTCTTTGCTTGTTATCTTTCCTAAATAGAAGATGAATACTTTTTATTTGTGACCTTCAATTCCTTCATAGAAAACACGAGGTCTAATGGTCAGGATAGGGAAAGCTATGTTGTAGTAACAAACCAGACCTAAAAACCTCAATGGCTGAAGACAATATGTATTTTTTTGCTCACATCACAGCCTGAAGAAAGTGAAGTGACCCTCTTTCATGGCTCTCTGCCAATGGTTAACTTCCCAATGCAGGCTAAATTCCACCCTTTACTTGTACCTTCCCGGAATTCTTCACTTCCAGCTGCACAGAAGGGAAACAAGAAGAATGGAGACCTCCCACTTACTCTTTCATTGCCCTGGGCCAGAAATCACATTCCCGTCAGCCCAAACCAACTTCAAGGGGACCGGGGAAATGTGGGGGGAAACATGGGATATTCAGCGAGCAAAATTTTCTGCCATGCATGCTTTATCCATTTCTCTTAGTTATTTTATTTTTTAATGTTTATTTTATTTTGAGAAAGAGAGTGAGAGGGAGAGAGGCAATAAGAGAGTTAGAGAGAGAATCCCAAGCAGGCTCCATGCTATCAGTGCAGAGCCTGATGCGAGGCTTGATCTCACAAACTGTGAGATCATGACCTGAGCCGAAATCAAGAATTAGACGCTAACCTGACTAAGTCACCCAGGCGCCCCTCTCTTATTTAAAAAAAAGTATTTAGAATTCACATTGTTGGCCAATGTTATGTATTTATTTATTTATTAGAGTATGATTATAGCAAAAATTCTTCTGAAAAACATTTACCACTGTGTGTGTGTGTGTGTGTGTGTGTGTGTGTGTGTGTGTAAGCCTACTAAGCAATACAGCTTGTGTGGTCTCGTTTCTGTATAATTGCTTCTGTGATGTTTCTCTCCCATCCCAGGTCCTAGCTTGACATTCACACTCAGATCCAACCCCGTCTCCTACCTACAATCTCTTCTGTCTGAAGCGAGCACAGACTCCTCTGATGATCTATAGGGATTAGCTTGGCAATCAGTCACGGACCACCCCTCCATGGCTTGTCTTTAATTACTTTGTACTATTAATCTTCTCCTTTTCGGTTGTGTCCCTTTGGTGCAATGTTGTCCTGACTTAAAACCTCTTGGAGGGCAAATGCCCTTTCTTCACCTCCAAAGCACCCAACAAGACAGAATAGCACAGACTAGGTGCTCAAAAACCATGGGCTGATTTAATCTGATTTAATTGGATTGACACAGTCAGCAAATATGTATTAAGCATCTAAGTACCATGTTCTAGGATCTGTACAAAGAATTGGGGGCAAAGAGATGATTAAAACATAGTGCCTGGAGCGCCTGGGTGGCTCAGTTGGTTTAAGCGGCCAACTTCGGCTCAAGTCATGATCTCACAGTCTGTGAGTTCAAGCCCTGCGTTGGGCTCTGTGCTGACGGCTCAGAGCCTGGAGCCTGCTTCGGATTCTGTGTCTCCCTCTCTCTCTGCCCTTCCCCTGCTCATACTGTGTCTCTATGTCTCTCAAAAATAAATAAATGTTAAAAAATTAAAAAAAAAAACATAGTGCCTATCCTCAAGACGCTTTCAGAATTTTAAAGATAGCACAAATTCAAAGCAACAGAGTGTGGTAGCTAGTCTCCAAACATGGCTCCAACAATTCCTTCCCTCCCAACTCGAGAGTGCTGCTCCTCATTTAGAGTTCGCCCTTATTTTTGCTGCCCAGTGACTACCTTGGCGAATAGAAAGTGTGAGAAGTGGCATTCTGGGACTTCCAAGAGGATGGATAGAACTGTCTTCTTTCCACTCAGGAGTTTTGCCTTCCTCCTCTGAATTCCAGTCTCCCTCTGAATCCAGCCACCATAGTGTGAAAAGAGCAAACCACATGATGTGGCAACAAGGAAGTTCCCAGCTGACGGCCAACCCCAACTGCCAGCCATGAGTGACGTATTTTACATATTCCAGATGACCCCGGCCCCAGCTGACATCGCCAAGAGCAGAACCAGTTCACGCACGCAATTGTAACATTATAATTAATAAAACTGTTGTTGTTTTAAACCAGTATGTTTTGCCAGTGAAGGGGGTTGATTTGTAGCAAAAGAGAACTGAAACTCAGGGTCAGAAATATATGGATCAGTATATTGGGTCCACACCGGAAGGAAAAGGATGAAGGAAGTTCAGGAATGCCCTCCGAGAGGTGATGTTTGAACCGATGAGTAAAAATAGCCCAGCAGAACTGAAGGGAAGGGCTTTCCAGTTAGTGCCCCCGCATGGGGAAAAGCAACGGAAGTGTGAAACTCCGCGGTCCGCCCGGAGAACTACCAGCAGTTTGCGACGGGTGGCGTGTGAATGCGAGTGAGAGCTGCAGGATTTTGAGAGAAGTCTGAAAATCCGGGAGCCCAGCTCTGGGATTGATTCTCTACCCAATGGGGCGCTTGGGGCTTTTCAGAACAGAAGAATGTCCAAATTGGATTTTCGGCTCCGACTGCTCAGGCATGAGTGAGAGGTAGATCACAGGGGCACGACGCTAAGGGGAGAAGAACAGCCAGGCAACTTCCGTAGTGACTCGGGGCCGGGGGCGGTGGGGGGGGGGGGGAAGGGGAGGCGTGGGGTGGCACAGAGGCGAGGGAAATGGAGAGGAAGGACAGGGCACAAATGTCATTGAGGTGGAAAATCAGTAGCATTCGAAGATGGATGCGGGTAATGAGGGAAAGAGAGTCAGACGCCCAGCCGTGGGGCTTTGATTCACCATTCTCGACCTTAGCAAATGCAGGAAACCAAGGGTGGGGGGGAAGAAGGTGGCTACCTGGGTTTTAACTGAGCTCCGTGAGTTCTGGAACATCCAAGAGGCACTGGGGGACGGTGGCGACTGGGGTCGAAGCTCAGGAGAAAGGGCTAAATCAACATAATAAACTTAAAAAAAGAGTTGCCCAGGACCCGTGCCGAAGTGAAGCTGCTTCGTGGGCGTTTATCCTGTCCTAAAGTAGTGATGTGTTGGAGAAGAGCAGCTCTGGAAGATTGCAGGTCAGGAGCCAGACCCCTGGGGAGGTGACGTAACCAGCAAGAGGAGGCCTAGGACTTACTTTTCCATTAGCAACGATGGGTTGTGGAGAGCCGTAGACACTGCTGATCCAGGCCCCTTTGTGGCTCATTTGCCTGAATTTGTCCGGAGACCGCAATTCTGGGTGTAGTTTGTGGCTGGGAAGGATTTGCTCTGTGTGAAGCTAACCGACCCACCTGGGCTGAGGCTCAGCCTTGGCCTCATTAGGCCCACTCTCCAGACACCCGAGCCATCTCCCGCCAAGGGCCGCCCGCTGTGCCAGTCACCCTAGCCGTATGATGCATCCGAAGGTGTGCGGCATGGGGATGCAATGTTGATGTTTTAGAAGAGGTCTGGGAGCTCATCACGGTTCTGCGAGTCCAAAGAACCCACTTTCGTCACCCTGTGGTACTGAAGGAGGTGACTATTTAGAAGGCGAGTGGAAACTTGTAGGCAGGCGCCTGAAGCTCTGGAATAAAATGTCTCACAGGCTTCCCAGGTTCTGCTGGGGGAGCTGCACGTCCCCTGTCCCCGTTGCTGTGTGTGAAGAGCCTGGCTTGACCCCAGGAGGTACGTTGTGGCAGATCTGTGTGCATGTTATAAATGGAATTTGACTACTTTTTTGGGAATATTTATTTAAGAAATTTTTTTTTCTTTAACGTTTTTATTTTATTTTTGAGAGACATACAGACAGAGCCTGAGCAAGGTAAGGGCAAAGAGAGAGGGAGATACAGAATCTGAAGCAGGCTCCAGGCTCTGAGCCTTCCGCACAGAGCCCGTGGCGGGGCTTGAATTCACAGACCGTGAGATCATGACCTGAGCCGAAGTCGGACGCTTAACTGACTGAGCCACCCAGGTGCCCCTATTTATTTTTGAAAGAGGGTGGAGAGACAGAGTGTGAGCAGGGGAGGGGCAGAAAGAGAGAGGGAGCCGCAGAATCCGAAGCAGGCCCTAGGCTCTGAGCCGTCAGCACCGAGCCCGATGTGGGGCTCGCACTGAAGAACCCTGAAATGATGACCTGAGCCGAAGTCAGACGCTTAACCCACTGAGCCACCCAGGCGCCCAGAATTTTACTACTTTTAACGAGTCCTGAGAAGAGCAGTGTAGGCATTTAATTTGAATCTGGACCAGCCTGTTTGCTTATTAATTTCTATTTCTGTACAATCGCCCTACCCTGGGACAATCTTCAATTATGTTGTTAAGTCGCTCACTTTTTTTCCCTCCTGCCCGTGCCCGTCCCATACAGGAATAAGTGAATTAAGTTCACTTAATCTGATTACTTCCTGTGATTTTATTTTCCCAAATGTCAAGGCTTACGCACGAGCAAAAACGGACGTGGTTTCAGAGCTGGGGCCTCCGGGTCCCGGAAAGCCGAGGCCCAGGGCTAGAGTCCGCTCCTCTTTCCGGTCCGGAGCAGGGCTGTGCCATCAGTCGCAGCCACACCCTCCGTCTCAGTGTGGTCGCTCAGTCAGAGCTTAATTCTCGCTCAGGGCCAGTGAGGCCGGTGGAGGGCCCGGGGCACGAAACGTAAGGAGGCGCCTCCCGCCAGGGTCCTGATAGCGCGGGGTCCTGCTTTTCCGAGGCCCCCACCGCGCAGCAGTGAGGAGCACCTGCGCGTTACTGCCACACGGAGGCGCAGACCGATGCCGGCAGTGTCACCGGAGAAGTGGGACGAACACACGGCAGGCTGCGCACGGGCTGTTCCATTTCATCGGCCGAAGACAATCTCGTGCTCTGATTTCACAGGGGACGGAGAGAAGCCGCCCTGTCACACGCCCGGGAAGTGGCGCCCTGAGAGGGTTCGGTGGACACTCCAGATGACTTCCGTGGTCTCGTTTCCTAGGTTCTCCGGCGCAGAGGTCACCGGCCCCCCGCGCCCCCTGCCCTGCACCCCTGCCCTGCAGACTCGCCGCCCCGGGGGCGCGACAGATTCCGGGGCCCGGAGCCGGGTGCACAGGGCGGCGCGGCGGGGGCCGAGGAAGGCGTCTGCCCGGAGCGCAGCTCTGCTCCCGCCGCCGCGCCTCGTGCACGGGTTCTAGTCACCAAGGCTAGTCAGGCCGCAGCCGAAGAGAGAGCACCGCTCCCCGCTCTCTCTCTGCCTCTTCATCTCTCGTGCGACCTCTTCTTCATTCCTTGCTATTTAACTCCAGGACACCGTGGGCCGTGTTCTGCAAAGACGTTCCCCTCAAGAGAGCTGCTCTGGGTCCCCCCATGTGGGAAGTGAAGGTCAGTCCACGGGCGTTCCTCAGGCGTCGCTGCGGGCCGCGGACATAGCCTGACAGAAAGGCCTGAATGTAAAATAAAGAGGAAAGACCAGAGCCACGGAATCTTGCCTTCGATGTTTTATCATTATTTTTTCCTCTTCGTTAAACATAAAGTCAAGCAGGGGCGCCTGGGTGGCTCGGTGGGTGAAGCGTCCGACTTCCGCTCAGGTCATGATCTCGTGTTGTGTGGGTTCGAGCCCCATATCGGGCTCTGTGCTGGCAGCTTGGAGCCTGGAGCCTGCCTCAGATTCTGTGTCTCCCTCTCTCTCTCTCTCCCCTTCCCCCACTTACACTCTGTCTCTCTCAAAAATAAACATTAAAAAATATTTTAAAAAAGTAAAGCATAGTTGTGAAGTAAAAAAAAACACTTATATTTTGTAGGAAACTTTTTTCAAGAAAGTTTGGAGTTATTTTCATAATTAATCAATTCTCAGCCAATACCCCTGACTCCCAGATTTGGCACACCCATTTCACAGATGAGTACTCAGGAGCACTGGCAGGTTAAGGTACAAAGTCACGAGGTGAAGAACTGTGGTTTCAGGATGTGTATCTTTTAGGGTTTACAACTTAGACTTCAGCTTTCCTGTGGTAATAAATCCATAGGTTTAATTTCAGCAGTGAGTTTGAACTTGGTTTGGGGCATAGTAGACAATACGTTGAAATTGAGATTTCAGTCAGCTTCTGCCGGACTATGGATCAGTTACATGTCATATATTTGGTTGGATATTTGTGTTGAGACTGGGAGGGAAAGGAGGAATTAAAGATGGAAGGTAGCTCAGTTCTGCTGAACATAGTATGATGTCAACTATTCAGGGCCTTTTGTTTAGGAAATGTCAAGTCCATGCTCACCCAGAGCGAGTGGGAAGTGAGGATGGCTGTACATCGGCACCCACATCCGGGTCTAATGGGAAAGGTTTAGCCTGACCTTTTTCCACTTCCAACTTTCTGGCTCCCCAGACTTAAAGGTAATGGTCCAATGTATCATCGATGAGATACTATTTTAGCTTTATTTCTTTTAATGTTTATTTATTTTTGAGAAAGAGTATGTGCATGATGGGGGTGGAGGGGAAGGGGCAGAGAGAGAGGGAAACAGAGGATCTGAAGTGGGCTCTGCGCTGACAGCAGACAGCCTGCCACAGGACTTGAACTCCTGAACTGTGAGATCGTGACCTGAGCCGAAGTCAGATGCTCAGCCGACTGAGCCACCCAGGTGCCCTCTATTTTAGCCTTAGAATTGTTAAAACACAATGCCAAGTATTGGTGAGGAAGCGGTGAGGGTATAAAATGGTACAACCGCTTTGGAAAAGAGTACGGTAGTTTCTTACAAAGTTAAATGTGGACCTATCCTATGACTCACAAATCCTCTTCCTAAGTATGTAGGACGTGAAATTGAACACATGTGCACTAAAAGAACCCTAGGGGGTGCCTAGGTGGCTCAGTCAGTCAGGTGTCTGATTCTTTTTTTTTTTTAAGTTTATTTTGAGAGAGAGAGAGACAGACAGAGCATGAGCAGGGGAGGGGAAGAGAGAGAGAATCCCAAGCAAGCTGTGCACTGTCAGTCCAGAGCCCGATGTGGGGCTTGAACCCACAAACCGTGAGATCATGACCTGAGCAGAAACCAAGAGTTGGATGCTTAAACGACTGAGCCACCCAGGCGTCCTAAGCATCGGAATCTTGACTTTGGTTCAGGTCATGATCTCCCATTTGGTGAGTTCAAGCATCATATCGGGCTTTGCACTGACAGCACGGAGCCTGCTTGGAATTCTCTCTCTCCCCCTCTCTCTCCCCCTCTCCAGCTTGTGCGCTCTCTCTCTCTCTCTTTCAGTATAGATAAAAATAAACTTTAAAAAAAAGAACTATAAAAGAATGTTCATGGCAGCTTCATTCATAATATCTTCACACTGGAAATAACTCAAATGTCCATCAATAGGTGAATGGATAAGTAAGTTGTGGTATATTCATACGGTTATATAATACTGAACGATAAAAAGGAACGAGCCACAGATGCACTCAACAATATGTATGAATGTCTAATAGACTGTGTTGTGCAAAAGAAGTCTAAGACACACAAAATATTTTGACTTATATGATGTTCAAGAGCTGGCCAAACTAAGCTATGGCTATGAAAGTTAGAAAGTGGCTGTCTTTGGCAGGGGGATTGACCAGAAAGGAACGTAAGAGAACTTTCTAGGATGATGGAAACAGTCATAGATTTACCGAGGATGGTAGTTCTAATGGTGTTACAGCTCATCAAGCTGTCTATTTAAAATCTGTACTTTTATGGTATGTAAATTATGCCTTGATTGGAAAAATACAAAATCAATTCAAAGTATCAGACTTCAGGGACCCCTGACCTGACTTGTACTCTCTGCAATTGTTCTCACTTATTTTCCTCAGGGATTATTGAAGAGGTATGTCCTAGACCATGGTCAGTTGAGCCAGAGGAAATCAATTTTCACTGTCCCAACATGACTTTCTTCCAGGAAGAGTGTAAGAGTCAGAGTGGGATTTGAGTCACCACAGGGGGTTGACCAGCCTTGGCTTCCCTTATCTCCTGTTAACAGCTCACGGTCACAGTATTGGCAGGGCACCGTTACAGCCAAGCTCCCTCTTTGTCTACTTAGAATCAATAGAAATACATGATGTCGTGGAAGATTAAAGGCAAACCGCCGGTCCTCCAGGGGCTGAACATGGAAGGTACTACCTGCTCTTCATCTTCTGCGTGTCGACGTGCTTCTGGCAGGTGAAAGGAGCTGTGTCAGACACGGGCGAAGCTGCGGTGACTGTGGACGGAGGTGTGCAGAAAGAGGACGGAAGGGAAGGAAGGGTGACAAATATGTCCCCTTTTAATGCCACAAAGGATCGCATCATAAGCTTGCAGGCCCTGGATTGGCATCTAGTCTACAGGTACTGACATGGGAGAGTTGCATGAGAAAAGGAGGAAAAATCCCCCCACTGTCCGATATTCTGCCTTGGAACGCTGTTAAGAGTTATGTCACTTATTTATTTATTTTTTTGGCCCCTTCATGCTCTCTAACTTTCTGCAAACGAACAGCCACCATTAAGACCTGTTATCTTTTTATATCATGTTAAGTATTTACATTTTTATATATTCGTAACCATGAATGACATACATTTTCAAAAGGTAGATGTCATAGGTGCTAAAAAGAAGCCTGTGCAGTTATTTAAAGCGAAGATATTTTGAAAAGTGAACGAGTTTTGAGTACACAAACCTTCCCCTTGACTATTAGAGCAAGTGTGAAAATCAGTGGGTTTATTTTATTTTTAAGCTTATTTATTTATTTTGAGAAAGAGGGAGGGAGGGAGGGAGGGAGGGAGGGGCAGAGAGAGAGAGAGAGATTGAGAATCCCAAGCAGGGATCCCAAGGCCGGGCTTGACTCAGGGCCCGGCTCAGGGCTCAGACTCACAAACCATGAGATCATGACCCGAGTGGAAGTCAAGAGCTTAATGGACTGAGCCACCCAGGCACCCCATCTGTGGGTTTCTTTTAAAAGTTCACTAAGGGAGCCTGGGTGGCTCAGTCTGTTAAGCATCTGACTTTGGCTCAGGTCATGATCTGATGGTTCGTGGGTTCGAGTCCTGCTTTGGGTGAACATGAGCCCCGCTCTGGGTGAGCCCCGCTTCTCTCTCTCTCTCTCCCTCTTGCTCTTTCTCCCTCTCTGCCCCTCATGGAATTCTCTCTCTCTCTCCCTCTGCCTCTGTCCCTCGCTCACTTGCACTCTCTCTCTCTCTCTCAAAAAAAGTTCACTTAAAGTTTGATTTGGTCTGGCTTTCATTTTGTGACATCGTTGACCCCCAACAGAATGCACTCCCCCAGTATTCGTGTACTTGGATATTCCCCACCCCCAACTTTGACTCTGGGGCTGGCATGTGACTAGCTTTGGCCAATGGGAAATTAGCAAGTGCGATTCATGCAGAGGCCTGGATGCGCATTTACACACGGGGGCTTGTCCTCTTATAAAGCTTGCTCTTAGAACCCAGCCACCAAGCTGTGAGAAAGTCCAAGTGGCCACATGGAGAGTCTTATATGGAAGACGACAAAGGCCCCTGGCCAACAGCTGGCCCTAACTCACCAGCTCTGTGAATGGGGCCGTCGTGGAAAAGGATCCCCGCCCCCGCCCCCCCCCCCCCCCCCCCCCCCGCCCCAGTGGATCCTCCCCAGCTGATTGCAACTGGGACAGAGGTGAGCTTTCCCCATCAAGCCCTGCCCAAGTTGCAGATCTGTGAACAACCAAATGGTCATTGTTGTTTTGAGACATTGCGTTTTGGGGCAGTTTGTTACGTATGCCTGAAATGGGACTTAAGCTATTTTATGTATGGATTTTATCTAGGTGTCTATCACCCCCTGAATTTAAGTTGGCACAAAGATTTTAACTGGTTAGTAGTTCAGGAACTCTGTGTCGAGGGAGGTTCTGGGACTGCATCCTAGGTTAGCAGGCCCCTCATTTTACCTCTTCTCCACCCAGCAGCCAGAGTGAGCTTTCAAAAATCAATGTGATCGTGTCACTCCCTTGCTTACATCCTCCGGGGCTTCCCTCTGCACCTGTAATGAAAACCAAATGCCTCGTCCTAGTTTGCAGATCCCTCTGTACCCTGGCCTTCGCTGGATTCCCCCGTCATTCTTGTCTCGTGCCACTCTCCCACTCCACCACCTGCACGGTCCAGCCTCCCCCGCCACCTTTCGAGTCCCTGAGCACGCCAAGCTCGTGTCTGTCTTGGCATCTTTTTACCCATGTTAGGTGTTCTCTCTGCCTGGAGCGGCCATCGCGGGACCGGCTTCTTACCATTCAGATTTCAGCTTAAATGTCACCTCTTCAGAGAGGCTTCCCTGACTATGAGGATCAGCCAACTGTCGCTGTAATAATATTTGTTAACAAACCACCTCAGTATTCAGTGGCTTAAAACAACAAGCATGTCTACTTCACAGGTCCGTGTGGCGATTGGGGCAGTGGTACTCTCTGTCTTGGCCTGAAAACTCTGAAGCCTCTAAGGCCCCGACCCGGAACTCATACACTGCCCCCTCCACGTGGTCCAGATCAATTCCCATGGCCAACATCGCTGGAGAGGGAAAGTACTCTTCCCATGGGGGAGGTATTTGCGGAACAACAATCGAATCTACCGCACTGTCAAACCTAAAGCGGGCACACCATCAGCCCTTCTCTGCAAATAATTTATCATTCTCCGATATTTTTTCGTGATTATTCATTATGCTTATTGCCTGTCTCGCTTTGTTACATCATGTGTTCTGCGAGAGCAAAGATCTTATTCGTCTTCTTCAATGCCATATTCCCCACCCTTGGAGCAGTTTTTGGCTGAGACGAGGGACCCAATGAGAACAAATGTTCGTCGCGGATATTTGTAAGTGAAAGCCACTTATTTTTTTTCCAAACCCAACTTACATAAGTATCTTAAAAAAAAAAAAAGATTTTATTTTAAAGGAATCTCTATGCCCAATGTGGGGCTCAAACCCACAACCCTGAGATCAAGAGTTGCATGCTCCACTGACTGAGCCAGCCAGGTTCCCCCAAATATCTTGATATATTTTTTTAATGTTTATTTATTTTTGAGACAGAGAGAGACAGAGCATGAGTGGGGGAGGGGCAGAGAGAGAGGGAGACACAGAATGTGAAGCAGGCTCCAGGCTCTGAGCTGTCAGCACAGAGCCCGACACGGGGCTCGAACTCACAGACCATGAGATCATGACCTGAGCTGAAGTCGGCCGCTTAACTGACTGAGTCACCCAGGCGCCCCATATCTTGATATATTTTAAATCAGTGGTTCCTCTTCCTAGAATTTCTCCATCTCTTCCAGTATTATCTTCAGAAAGGTAAGAGACATCACAATGACCTGCCTTTAATGCTTTGTTTGTATTACCCATCCATTGTTGTGAAAACCTTTTTGTGCCAGATATTAGCTTTAGAAACTGTGCTTTAACTCAAAGGGATCTGAGGGCGAGGACCTTAAAACTCCCATCCTCAGATCAGTCTCCCTCTAGTTTCCAGGGGGAATTCCTCACGAGACCTTTGACCCTGTCTGAATTGGGCTTTCCCAGAAGCTGAGCTTGGGATCAGGACTGGAGTGCATGTAATTTATTTGGGTGCATGGACATGGGTAAGGCAGTGGAGAAGCGATATACGGAATAGAAGACAGCCCATCATTGGGGTCATTATTAGGCCAGCGACCACGAGATGCATCTAGAATTTAATCCCACCAGTATTCACAATCCACCTCAGAATTATCCTGGCCAAGGCTCAAGGGCACTGGGCATTTATGCCCTTGTTCTTGCCAGCCATTAAAAGCTGCCCGGAGGACTGGGGGCAAAGAGGCAGGAGAGGTGGGAGATGCTAACTCCTGGTACTTTCACCCAGTTTGTAGAACAACATGGGTTTAGGCAACCCACGAAGATGGGGGTGTTAGCCGTTGGAAGTTAGGCTGGGCACATGAGGAGTTTAAGGAGATCAGAAGGGACAGGAGAGAAGACCCTGACTAGTCTTTTTCTTGAACCGGTTTTATTGTGGTATAACTGACAAGCAATAAACTGCATACATTTAAAGTGGATTGATTGTTAAACTTTGACATAGGTATAGACCCATGAACCTGTCACCACAGTCAAGATAACGAACATAGCTGTCACTTCCAAAAGTTTTCTCTTGCTCTTTGGTAAACACCCCCAAACAAACACTGATCAGCTTTCTGTCACAATAATTTGCATTTTCTTGAATTGCATGTAAGTGGAATCATATGATATATATTTTTATTTTGCCCCATTCTTTCATTCAACTTTCATCCAGGTTGTTGCCTGCATCAATAGTTCCTATCTTTTTGTTGCTGAGTAATATTGTATTGTATACATATATGGTGGTAGAACCCCTTCCTAAGGAATGTGGTGGAGGCCTTCTCAGAACAAAGGAAGGCAGTGTGCACCCTGGCCCGATCAACTCCTACACACGTGTGCATAACTCTGACACCGCTCTGTAACTTGGACTGTGTCCAATCAGACTATATGTGTCACCATATATGGGGGACAAAGAAGTAGAAATTACATAAAAGGCCACACCCCACTGCACTCGGGGCTCAGCCTTTTTGGGGTCTTAGCCCGCCGAGCCCGTGCCGGGACCAATAAAGCTGCTTCCTGGACACAGAAAGCCTCGGTGTCCTGTCTCTCTGTGCGAGAATCCTGCTATAATATCACAATTCGGTTCTCCCTTTACTAGTTGATGAATATTTGGATTGTTTCTACCTTTTGGCTATTATGAATAATGCTGCCGTGAACATTTGTGTACAAGTCTTTGTGTAGACCTATGTTTTCATATCTCTTGACATCACATCGATAACTTGGAATTGGCCATGAGAGTAGTATTTGCACCATAGAAGTTGGCAAACACCACAAATCCAAGGCGCCCCCCCCACCCCCCAGCGATCTGGTTGTTAAACATTTGCCACCACAGCACCGGATACAGCCTAGAACTGGAATTTCTGAGTCGAAGAATGTGCACTTTTTAAAAAGCTATTGACATAAGTTACCAAGGAGGCTTTCCACAAAGGTTGTAATTTTCATGTTTATTAAAATATGTATATCCTTTATGTCATTTCAAAGTGTTCAACTCCAAGTCAAAGATCCACAGAGTCTAAAATGCCGGTCTTTCCTCAGGGAAAAGTAGTAGTTAAGAGCAGGAGTTTTTGAATATTTCTAAGTCTTAAAAAATATTTCTAGGCTGGTGCATGCATATATAGGAATTTCATAACAGAGAAAGGAAGATATTTTTAAAAATCAGGCCAGAAAGGTGACACACTCAAATAGGGGAAAGGGGCAGAAAGGAAAGATGACACGTTCAGTTCTTGTTCCTCTGGTACACACAGTTTTCTCGGTCATTGTTTATAAAGACACATATTTTCATAGAGCCATAGCCTAGCAAGCGTGTACCGTTTCTGCTTTACTCATTTCCTATGATTTCACACCACATTTCCACAAATGGCTGTGATGTGCGTTGCTTCCACTTAGACTACTGGACAACATTCTATTATTATCACTCCCCTATTGTTGAGCATTTGGGTTGTTTCCAGCTTTTCGACCTTATAAATAGAAGGGCTTCCTGTGAATTCCTCCTTTTGCCTTACCGATGACTGTTTCCTTGGATTAGCGTTCTTAAAGTCCTTTTTTTCCCTGTCCCTGACTTGTTTCTTTTGTTCCACGTGGACACTTCTTTTCTTCCCTGTCCCGTCCTGACCCTGCACTTGACGGGGTTAGGTGCTCTTGCCGTGTACCGTCACGGCACCCCGCATTTCCCCCATTACAGCCTACCGCACTTTCCCTAATAGTGTGTTTGCTTGTTTTCCCAGCTCCGCTCTGGGCTTCTGGGGCAGGTGCGGAGGCATGTTGTTTTTCCCTCTTTCTTGGTCCCCTATTGCTTATACTGTAAGTGCTCACCATGTAGTATGGATTTATCTAACTATCTATTTCTCTGACTTTCTTTTCCTTCTTTTTTCAAATGGAATTGACATTAATTCCCTCAGGAATTAATACAGGACAGACCCTTAGTGTCCTACCCTCACCCTGCTGGCTTTACTGTAGTTCGAAAATTGCTAACCCTGAACGAAACCTTTATTTGGCACCGGGCCATGCCTGCAGCAATCATGAGTCAAAGTTCAAGGCTAGTCAGTATTTCCCTCATAGATGAGTTAATCATAGGCCATAAAAATGTAAAAGAATTCAATTAGTTAGACCTGTAGGATTATCTTTTCGGCTCTTCCAAGTGCAGCCGTGTCCTCAAAATGGGTGCGTCTTAGGTCAGGTTCTCTGGAAACAGGCTGGAGGGTGGAGACTAGTGGACCGGAAGTTCCCTGAGGAATTATCTAGGGAGGTACACCTGTGGGAGTATGACGGCAGCAGGGCTGGGCAGAGGGAGAAGTTAAACTGTGACGTAGACCCCTCGGCCACCCCCATGGGGAGTTTTAGACCTGGGGCAGCCCTTCAGAGTCGTTCCCTAAGTGAGGGAACAGAGCCCTTGGAGCTAACCCTCACTGACCAGTCGTTGGAGGCAGGCTGTCCCCAGGAAGCAGGCACAGCTTTGGATGAGAAAGCCTCGACAGAGTAATTCCCAGAGAGGAACTGAGCTGTGAGCTAGCACCACTGCCAGCATCTGGGAGCACCCTAGCTGCCACCCCAGGGGGCATGAACCGGCTCGAAGTGGAGTGCCAGGAGAATAGATTGGCAGGTCTCACAGACGGATGGAGTCAAGTCACCGTCTTCATTCAACTTAATCCCTGTTGTTACCAGGGAGCTCTGGAATTGAGGAGGTAATGGCTAAAATAGCTCAAGTTGGTGTGGTCTCAGGAGTTTTTTGTTTGTTTGTTTGTTTTTTAAAAGCAGCAATCACCAGCCTCCTTTTCTTCAAGGTGTTTTCCCCTGGATGCATCCCTCCACAGCTGTTTCCTCATTTTGAAGCCCCAAGAGACGGAGGCAGGAAGGTGTTATGATATAATCAGGAAGTCTGCCCATAAAAGTTGAGGATTGTCTCGGGATCCCTAAAGATGCCCCGAGGTTGGGGGGGGGGCGTGCCTTACCACAGATACCTTTCCCTCAGCAAACCACCACCCACCAGATACAGGTTCAAAGGGAGCCACGGACATCAATCCCATTACAGAAACTTATTTACAAGGCTGAATTAGCTCATGTCTGCAAAGCACTTTGAGCAATTCGGATAGACTTCCTAAATTGTTTACTTAAAGTATTACCTCACCCTTAAGTCAATTTCCTAGAGGTGGGATGGGCTGAACAGCTTCTATTAGAAAATAATCTTCTCACGAGCTTTTCCAGCATCTAGCACGTACTATCATTAGCAGTTTGATGTAAGGGTCTGCTTGTTGAGGCAAGACCATTATTCTTTACATGTGTTTATACATTTTTACATACTGTCTTTTTAGAGCGGATTATGACTTTTGTGCTAAAAAAATTATACCTTGGTACGGCCCCCATGTAAGTGAATACTTTTAGGCTAAAAGAACCATATTTCAACATAATGTAACCAGATGTCTTAATTATATGTGTGCATGCGAGTTTTAGCAAGTTCCATGTTAGAATCCCGGTTCCCTGGATACAAATAGCCCGGAATGTCCTCCAGCATCTCGGGCAAAAGCCGGGCCGTAAGCACCGAGTCACTTTCCGGTATATATAGAATATTCCAATGCGTAATGTCACCACAATGGTCAATTGTTTTAAAAAGCCGGTTACAGGTCTATCTGATTGCTGTTACTCTGGCTGCTGGTGCAGCTTCAATACAGAGAGTGGATATTTCTCCTTCCCGCTAAGATGTGACGGATGAGTTTCAGAGTATTTGACTGCTTGTGAGTGGGCTGGTCTTGGGGGATGGGAGGTATGGCTTGGTAGATCCAATCTAGCGCTTTCTTATCAATGCCCATTAAGGACTGCTATGTAAGAGCCCCTAACGGGCCGATGCTGGGTGAATGTTCGCTGCCTCCAGGCCCAGCAGGCCAGCAAGACCGCCCCAGGCACCCATTACACGGAAGTTATATTTTCTGTGGCCACTCCCGCTCTTCCTCCTGCACCATTCAGTTTTCTCTGTTGCAAACAACATAACCCCTCTTCTTAGTTTAAGCTAGAAAAGAGTTTAGAAGATTCACATGCTTTCCAATAGGGCTGCAATCCCCCAGCAGAACCGCTCAGGTGGAGACAACGTCACCGCCATTCTGGGGACAGGCAGGCCTGATCACATCACTAATGCTGGGTGTGGGCACAGCTGCTGGCGACTCTGCCTCCGATGCTTCTGGAAACTGGGTTTATCTGCTGCGGCCCCCATCATAGTGACTCAGACAGCACCGCTTCTCTAGATCACCAGCCTCTGTATCTACCCATTTTATTTATGTTATTTTTAAATTTATTTTTTATTTTACAGTCCAATACTTGGTTGAAAGGGTCACCAATTTCCGATTCAAAGGCTGGCATAGGTGTGTCTCATTGGTGAAAGTTAGGGTTCTAGGTCGATATTCTTGAGTCTTCTGCCTCCCATGGCTTACAAATTGACCTCCCCTTCTGTTTTGGATTAGTTATTTAGAAGGGAGAGAAAGAGAGAGAGAGAGAGAGAGAGAGAGAGAGAGAGAGAGAGAGAGAGACTGTAAAGCAAGAAGGTCAAATTTCAGAAATTACACCAAAAACCATTTTTACTACTTTATCGTCCCATCAGAAAGGCCATTTTACACCTCTGAGTACTACTTTTTACAAACGATTAAACTTTCAGCTGTTACATGTTTTTTTCCCAAGGAATGTGTAAAACAGTCATTCTTACCCTTAGAAGAAAATTTACGTGATTATTTATATATTCTTGGGGGAGAAATGTCTAAGCATGACACCAAAGCCAGAGACCATAAAGAAAAATATTGAGAACCTTCGCTACTTCAGAAAAAAACCCACCATAAACAATGTTAAAACATTTGACGAATGAGAAAACATTTGCAACTCATTTGACAGAAGACTAATGTCCTTAATATAGCAAGATCTCTTACAAACCAATAAGAAAACTTTTAACCCAACAGTATAAAAATGGTCAGAAGATATGTACAAGTAATTCACCAAAGAAGGCAAATAGTCACCAGCCATATGAAAGATACTCAACCTAACTATTAATAAAAATGCAAATGAAAATAAGGCATAATCTCCCTTTCAGACTGGCAGGGACAAGAAAGATGTTGCAAACAGACCTAAACCAATTTGGCAGTCCAGCAAATGTCAAGGTCCTTTAGTGAACACATGAAAGCTGAGTGGCGGCCATACATACCCGCCCTCACAACCTTGGGAGTGGCTGGTGTATTACTATGAAATTAAATATTAAACTCAATTCTCCAAATTCTCTCAAACATACAAACAGTTATTAGCAAGCAAGTACCTAAGAGGTTGGATGGCTTTTTCCGTGGTAGATGTACCTCTCCTCCCGATCACGTGACTGGCTGGTTTTGCAGCCGAGTCAGCATCTGGCAGAATCGGAGCTAGCACGCTGCCTCAGTGGAATCAGACACCTGGGCTGGAATTTCAGACCTTGCTCCCGCAGGGGAGCACCACCTCCACGGATGTCACTTGTCATCTAGGGCCCATCACATGCTGTTTAAGTATCTCTGGATGCGTCAAATGCGAGCCCACACTCACAACTTGAGCCCACGGAGTTACCTTGGATCCATACGGAAACACTGTCAACGTAACAGTTGAAAATGAGCAAGGAGAGACCGTCGTTGCCCATTGGTACCTTTCTGAAAGGCAATTTGTCAAAATGTATAACATTATCAAGTGAATGTACTCTACAGATTAGCGATCCTACGTGTGGCGTTTTATCCTAGGGAAGTAACTGAACACATATGGCCCCGTTATTCTTAATAGCGCAAGATTGCAAACAATCCAAATTCTGTTAGTAGGACAGTGATGGGGATCGGCGCTGGCCTGGTGCTGGGGGTCAGGGCTGGGGGTGTCAAAGGGACGTGAGGGCAGGAGTACAGGTGGTGGATGAAGTTTTTGGGGTGATGGACGTAGTCACTCTCTTTGGGGTGATGATTTCATGAGCATGTAGATCTATTAAAGCTTCTCGAGCTGTATAAATCTATTCAGTTTACTGTATGTCAATTATATCCTAATGAAGGCATTTAAAAAATTCCGTCAGTAGATAATACATAAATAATAATGAGAGGAAGATTGATTGAGCACTTCTCACGTGTCCGATCTTGTGCCAGGTGTTCTGCAGACACTGTCTCTTGACTCTCACGTTAGCCCTTTGAATTCAGAACTCTTATTATCCCCGCCTCCTGCAGATGGGAAAACCGAGGTTTAAAGAACTCTTGGGACCTGTCCAAGGTTGCACAGTTAGAAAGTGGCTAAGAGTAGGACTCGACAAACTACAGCCCATGGACCAAAGCCAGCCTGCCACCTGTTTTCATAAATAAAGTTTTGTTGAAACACAGCCATGCCCATTCGTTGACATATTGTATATATCTGCTCTTGCACCACAAGGAAAGGGTCGGGTAGATTGCCACGGAAATCATGTGGCTCGTGGGATGGTTCATTTTATGTGTCCACTTGGGCGGGCCATGGTATCTAGATATTTGGTCAAACATTATTCTAGATGTTTCCGCAAGGGCATTTTTCAGATGAGATGAACAGTTAAATCGGTAGACTTTGAGTAAAGTAGATTTCCCTTCACAGCATGGGTCAGCCTCATTCAATCAATTCGTGGAAAAAGAGTGGTGTCCCTGGCGAAAGAGGGAATTCTGCCAGCAGACAGCCTGTCGATTGCAACAGTTCTCTGGGTCTCCAGCGTGCTGGTCCACTTTGCAGATTCTGGACCCTTCACCATCATGTGGTCTAATTCCTTCAAATCTTTCTTTCTCCATATAGAAATACATAGATAAAGAGACAGAGACAGAAGGAGAAACATCTATAGACACAACGTTACAGATATCTATAGATATATAGAGACGTTGAGATACAGATTGATCTTTCTATAGACATCTATGTAGATCTGTAACTCTGTGTCTCTCTATCTATATATCTGGTTGCTTCTGTTTCTCTAGAGAACCCTGACTAATACAGCCCACAAAATCTTTAACATTTATTTGGCTCTTTACAGATTTTGTTTGCTGACCCTTAGCTTAGAGCCAGGATTAGAATCCAGACAATTCAGGGCACCTGGGTGGCTCAGTCGCTTAAACGTCCGTCTTTGGCTCAGGTCATGATCTTGGTCCGTGAGTTCAAGCCCCATGTCGGGCTCTGTGCTGACAGCTCAGAGCCTGGAGTCTTCTTCGGATTCTGTGTTTCCCTCTTTCTCTGCCCCTCCCCTGCTTGCTCTCTCTCTCTCTGAAAAATAATTAAACATTAAGAAAAAAACTAATCCAGGGGTGTCTGGCTGGCTTAGTCCATTAAGCACCGGACTTCGGCTCAGGTCATGATCTCACGGTTTGTGCATTTGAGCCCCACGTCGGGCTCTGGGCTGACAGCTCGGAGCCTGGAGCCTGCTTCGGATTCTGTGTCTCCCTCTCTCTGTCTGCCTCTTCCCAGCTTGTTTTCTCTCTCTCTCTGGCTCTCAATAATAAATAAACTAAAAAAAAAAAAAACTAATCCAGTCAGAGAAAGACAGATACCATATGTTTCCACGCATAGGTGGATTTTGAGAGACTTAGCAGAAAACCATGGGGGAGGAGAAGAGGGGAAAAGAACAAAGACACAGAGAGGGAGGGAGACAAAACGTAAGAGACTCTCAAAGACTAAGAACAAACTGAGGGGTGAGGGGGTGTGGGAGGAGGGAGAGTGGGTGATGGGCACAGAGGAGGGCACTTGTTGGGATGAGCACTGGGAGGGAGACAAAACGTAAGAGACTCTCAAAGACTAAGAACAAACTGAGGGGTGAGGGGGTGTGGGAGGAGGGAGAGTGGGTGATGGGCACAGAGGAGGGCACTTGTTGTATGGAAACCAAATTGACAATAAATTATCTTTAAAAAAACACAACTAATCCAGACAATACAGATGTAGGGCTTATACTCTGAGCCACTACTATACACAGACATCCAACCAAAGGAATGCTCTGTGGCCATTAAAAATTCTTATAGCCAGACTTAGTGCTTTGAGAAAATGTCCCAAATTGATTGCTAAACAAAAAAAGCAGGTTATGTCTGTGTTATCACATTTCTATTAGAAAAAGTATGCATGGGGAAAGTAATAAAAATATACGCACTGAATATGTTAACAGTGGTTTTCACCAGGCACTGGATTATGGGTGATTTTTACTTTTCCTTTATACCTCCTTATATTGTCTGAATATTTCGCAAGGAGCATATAATCAGATGGAAAAACAACAAAGCAGCGTTCGTTCTGAAAAGGGAAAGAGAATGTCTAATGATTTGTTTTTTACACTGCCTCAAAATTAGCCATGTAAAACACCCCATGTAAAAATGCGTCTGCATCAAAATGTCCTTGATGGCAAAACAGCGATAGCTATAGAGGAGCCACAGCCCTCTCCGCCATGTCCTCCTAGTTCTTTTTCCATTCGGCAGGCAGTCTGCGTGGTCTTTCGAAAGTGCTCATCAGATTGTGGTACTCCTGTGCTTCAGTTCTTTCGATGGATTCCCATTTTGAGCCCAAATTGTTGTAGGCATGGCGCGCGGCGTCTTGGTCCACGGACCTTGCTTGCACTTGTCTTGGCCACACTGTTCCAGCCATACTATGTATGTGCAATTTCTGAAAACACCCTGGTTCTGATCTTGACCTGACGGGAGTTAGTTTCATTATTGCCACTGAGAGCAATGAGCAGATCTCCTCTTGTTTTGTTTTTTTTCAGTGCCTAGAATAGTGCCTGCCACAGGAAGGCATAATAAGTGTGCAATAAAAGATGACCGAAGGTATAGAATGCAGAAGCTCTACTATGTTAAGGAGTTTTCAACTTTGGTCCCTGGTAGACAAGATGGCCCCAGAGGTGACATGAATGCCATTGAGGTGTTACTCTATTAGCGCTGTTTTTCGGGTGCATTTTGGGTGGGTTAACTTGGGAACCTAATCACAATGTATAACATTGCTTGAAAACAAAGTGTGTTTTAAGTTCTCTCCGTCTGTATCAAAGACTGGCTGCCTCTTCACCAGTCTGTTTTCTTTCCCTGGGCACCCAGAAAAACTATATTTCTTAGCCTTCCTTGCCGTGAGTTTAGGAAATTGTGACTGAATTCTGGCCAATGGGAATATGAACAGAAGTGATCCGTGCCTTCCACAAATGTGCTTTCTATGTATTCTCATTTCCTGCTCCACATGGCTGGACTCAAAGGCCTCTGAAAAGGTGGAGTTGCAAGATGCTGGCAGACTGGTCCCCGATCTATGATGTGGCCTAGACAGGAATCTTTGTTGTGCTTAGCAACTGAGAGAGCGGGGTCTCTTTGTTATTGCAGCCCAACCTAGCTTCTCCTGACTGCACCATTTTCCAAAGAAACTTTTGTAACTCTGCTTGTTTTTTTTAAGTTGGGCAGGACTTCCGTGGTCACTTCGATTTGACACGGCAGAATGCAGATGTCGGAGCCTATCTCCTTATTCAGCTTCTTCATTTTTATTTTCCAAATGATTTGAAAGAGAAACATGGAGTAAGATAATGACTATTCAGTAGAAAGCAAAATATAGTACAGAGCACAAATAACTCACAATTAGCATAACAATTCTTGCTATTAATATGAATCATTCATTTCTTCTCTAATTTTTTTTTATAGTTTAGAAATCTGCAGTGTTTAACAGAAAGCTCCAAATACACGGCCTCTTTGATGAAAGAGGGGTTGTGTAAATGTATCAGATACATGCATATATTATGTTTTTAACTTGCAGCTTCATTTATGTAAGAATGAAATCCAGCCAAAAATTAGGGAGGACCTACTATGTGTGTTTTGTTGTGCAGCGGTGTGCTCAGGTCGCTATTCAGATGGGGCCGTTGCCGGATTCCCGCTGCTTTTCTGTTAAATAATCCTTGCTAGACGTGACGAGCAATGTGGAATTTGGTACTGGCAGTTACCATGCTTGGGCTGCATGTTACTCTATTAGACATCTGGCTGCCGATTCCATGCAGGATATTTCATGACTGTCGTGTACAGCAGGGAACACTCATTTACGCTGAAGATCAAATTAATTGCAAAGGGGCTTTTCCAAACAAAACACAGGAAAAGATATTATCACAGCACTTGCACATGTAAGTGTCTGATCCAGTGGAGGGGTCCTGCCTGTGAAATTTTGCCCGATTCTTCGTATTCCCTTAGTGTACCGCCCTTGTACTGCACCTCTTAGCTCGTGTGAGCTCCATCAAGACCCACGGCAATTACTTGTTTTTAAAACTCTTTAAAAATTTTTTTTAATGTTTATTTTTGAGAGAGAGAGAGAGAGTGTGTGTGTGGGGGGGAGGGACAAAAAGAGGGGGAGACACAGAATCTGAAGCAGGCTCTAGGCCATCAGCACAGAGCCCGATGCAGGGCTTGATCCCATGGACTGCAAGATCATGACCTGAGCTGAAGTTGGATGCTTTAGGGGCACCTGGGTGGCTCAGTCAGTTCAGCGTCTGACTTCAAGTCAGGTAATGATCTCGTGATTTCGTGGGTTTGAGCCCCACAGTCAGGCTCTGTGCTGACAGCTCAGAGCCCGGAGCCGGCTTCGGATCCTGTGTCTCCGTCGCTCTCTGCCCCTCCCCCATTCGTGCTCTGTCTCTCAAAAATAAATAAACATTTAAAGCATGTAACATTAAAAAAAAAAAAAGTTGGACGCTTTCCCAACTGAGCCACCCAGGCGCCCCTACAGCAATTACTTCTTACCTCTGTCCTCTAGGAGACTGGGAGTTACACACCAACCCCCTTTTAACTTCATATCCTAAGTGCCTGACAGGAAGTAGAAACCCAGGAAATGTGTATTTTACGAATATCAGTGTCGTGCTTTCAGAGTTAGAAAAAACCCTTTTAAAATAAACGAACCCCTCCTTTGCAGTTACAACTTTTTACAAAGTTTCGGTATGTTGTACCTATATAAATAGGCTGAGTTTTGTGTCAGTACATCATGGCCTCACGTACGGCCTCAGGATACCAAAGGTATTTATTTATTTATCGAGGTATAACTGACCCATAACATTATGTCAGTTTCAGATCTACAGCATAACGATTCGACAAATGATCACCACAATCAGTGTCCTGACCATCTGTCAGCGTAATTGCCCATTTCTTTCTTATGATGAGAACGTTTAAGATCTCTGGCTCAGTCACTTAAGCACCCAACTCTTGATTTTGGCTCAGGTCACAAACTCATGGTTTGTGAGTTCGAGCCCTGCATCCGGCTCTGAGCTGACAGTGTGGAGCCTGCTTGGGATTCTCTCTCTCCCTCTCTCTCTCTCTCTCTTATTAACGACAGTCATGGGGCCGTATATTACATCCCCAGGACTTCTTTATTTTATAAGTGGAAGTTTGTACCTTTTGTCCCCCTTCACCTATTTGCCTGCCCCCACCCCCCACCTCTGGTAACCACAAATCTGTTTTCTGTATCTAGACCTGGGATACCAAACATTTTTAAGCAAAACACAGTGGGAGGGTGGGAGGAGGTTGAGGAGAGATTTAAGCAAGACTTGAACATGACTTCTGGAGCTGTGTTTGAGCAAAATGCCAGGATGGGCCACAGGGTGCTAAGTGAATGCTGGGGCTGGTTGCGAAGTGTTGTCGTATGCGGAAAAGGCCAGGCTGAGACGAGACATCCAGCGAAACAACCCAGAGGACGGGGAGATTCGTTCTGAGGCCCTCAGACTTTCTCGTTTTAGCTTTGACCCTGCCCATACTGCTGTCGAATAGGCCCAGACGCCAAGGGGCATCCTTCCTCCTGCAACAGCTTCCAGAGGAAGCCAAATCCCCTGCGTCCAGTGTTTAGCCAGGGTGGGGGCCACCGAATTCTTCCTTGTATATCCTCCCAAATTCTTTAAGCTGTGATTTACGTTCTTTTGGGGGCGGGGAGGGTGTTTCTCTCCTTGGCAGGACTGGAGAACAATGAGTTATCTTCAATGTAAGACGTGAAATCACCCTGATTAGTTTTTCCCCCTTTTGTATGAAATTCCAGCGCCCTTGTCGATTTCTCTCGGGATCTTATCTGCTCAGCAGTCATGGCTGTGCCTGCCGGAACGTGGCTGGGCTCCCTCTTTCATCCTGAAGCTTTGAACACCGCTTCATGCAAAGAACGTGACAAATGCCTAGAAAAGAAAAGCTAGTATGTGAAATCCCTAAATGTGACTTTCCTGGTGTACTTTGTCTCCTCCCTAGTTCCTTCATTCACTCCGAGGACGTTCTACACGCGGGAAGGTCTAGATGCTCTGGAATATCATAGCGGAACAAAACCGACCCAAATCCCTACCTTCATGAACTTTACACTCTAGCTAGGGGAGATATATACACCAATATGTGAGTAAACAATTATAGCATGCCGGCTATTAATAAATGTGACGTAGTAAAATGAAGCAGGGGCAGGGTACGGGGAGTGTTTGGGGGGTGCAGTTCTTAAATTTTTTTTAATGTTTATTTTTGAGACACAGACACGGCAAGAGCAGGGGAGGGGCAGAGAGAGAGGGAGACACAGAATCCGAAGCAGGCTCCAGGCTCTGAGCTGTCAACACAGAGCCTGACGCAGGGCCCAAGCTCATGAACCATGAAATCATGCCCTTAGCTGACCCGGATGCTTAACCTACTGGGCCACCCAGGTGTCCTAGGGTTTAGGCGTGACTGAGAAGGTTGTTAACAAATGATTAAAGAGGGGGCACCTGGGTGGCTCGGTCAGTTAAGCGCCCAACTCTTGGTTTCCACTCAGGTCATGATCTCAACAGTTTTGTGAGTTTGAGCCCTGCTCAGCTGACAGTGCTGAAGCCTTCTCGGGATTCTGTCTCCTCTCTCTCTGCCCCTCCCCTGCTGGCACAGTTTGTCTCTCTCAAAATAAATAAATAAACTTAAAAAGATGATTAGAGAAGACAATTTAAGTGAAACTGACAAACCTTTATACTTTATGAAGTGGCTAGCCTACATTCCCAAGGGTCAAAAGAAGAGCGGAATTGGGCAGAAGGCAGGATAAAGAGGAAGGAATGAGGAAGTAAGTACAGAGCCCAGAGTTGGCTTGGTGGGTGGGGACTGGCTGAATGGACATACTGTGTCCCTGGCCAAGCAGAGAGCATTTAAAGGGACACGAAACTCGATCTAAGTTTCAGTTTGTGGACGTGGCTCCCAGACAGAAGTGGCTTCATGGTGGGCCCAGACATTTGTTTCGATAATGTGAATTTCCTCACCACGGAGGTGAGGAAGCCAGGAAAACGGGCCTCCGAGGCAGAGCAAACAGCCAGCACAAAGGTGCATGTAGCAGAGTGGATGAGGGGACAGATCGCAGGGCTAGGGACAGAGGCACAGGTCAGACTGTGTTAGAATCTTGCAAATCACCACAAGGAGTTTAACTTTTACTCTGGGATGGGGAGCGGTTGGTGGGCTTTAAGCCCCAAACTGGCAAGATCTGATTATGACTTAAAAGAGATCCCTCTGGGGAGGCCTGAGTGGCTCAGTCCGTTAAGCATCCAATTTTGGCTCAGGTGGTTGGTTGGTTCCAGCCCTGCATCGGGCTCTGTGCTGGTGGCTCAGAGCTTGCAGCCTGCTTCAGATTCTGTGTCTCGTTCTCTCTCTGCCCCTCCCCTGCTCTTGCTCTGTCTCTTTCTCTCTCAAAAATAAAGAAACATTAAAAACAAAGGATCACTCTGTGTTAAGGAGAGCCTGAAGGAGGGAGGACGGCAGCGGGGAGACCAGCTGAAGACTATTGTAGTGACCCAGCAGCGTGATTCTGACGTCTCAGGCCAGAGCAGGGCAAGCAGACGTGGGGAGAGGTAACTGAATTCTAGATGTATGATGAAGGGAAGACCCACGGAACTTGCTGATGTGAGTAAGAAAGACAAAGGGGCGAGAATGATGCTGCTTTTTGGCTTGAGCAACTGGGAGGATGGAGTTGCCATTAACAGCTGTGGCAGAGAACGTTCTAGATGGTGGGGGGGGTTGTGGTGGGTACATCAGGAGCTCAGTTTCAGACATGGTAAATTAATGAGACCTCCAGGTAGCGATGTGGAGGAAGCAGCTGGATCTATCTACAAGTGAGTTCACCGACGAAGTTCCGGCTGGAGACACCAAGCCGAGACATCATCATATCGAAGGTATTTATAGCCCTGAGACTGAACGAGCCTACCAAGCTGGCATTCACGTTATAGACGCGCGGTTCAAAGAGTGAGTCCGGGGGCGTACCACGGGGGGATGGACTGTAAAAATAGAAGCGCGCATACATGCACATGGCACAGAAGCGTTCTGGTGGGAGCACCCATGAGTGAGTAAAGTTTGGAGGAGGAGGGCGACTGGGCTCAGTGCGGAAGAAGGGAAGGAGGCCGGTGCGCGGAGCCGGAGCGGTGCCGGGAAGCCTGGCGGGGCAGGAACGCAGCAGTGAGCTCCGAAGGCTAGGCTGAGGGCTTAGAAGCAGGTGAAGCGGCCGGCCCCGGGCAGCAGCATGGAGAGGCAGGTAGAATGGGTTAAGTTACTCTCGGTTTGCAAGGCTGTTTCCCACCAGGGGTTTGGACTGCCCCGCCTGCAGTCAGTCTGGGAGAGGGACCAGTGTTCGCAGCGTTTCCCGGGGTTGTTCACCTGCGAGGTGCCTGGGGCGCGCTGGTGGAGAGATGGGGGAAGGAAGTGAGCAAGGCAGAGGGAGCCCAGGAGCTCAGCATGCTGTGTCTGCCGCCGAGGCCTCAGCACATCCCACAAGATGCTCCGGAGCTGGGGGAGACTTTCAACACTGTCCCAAATGGAGGCCAGGGGACTAGGTGTTTGTGTCATTCCATCAGCCAGTCACTGGCCCAGGCGGTTCCTTCAGGAGAGGTGGTGACACCTTGCCCAAGACAGCTCCCTGTGGCTGAAGGGAAGGCCCAGGAGAGGGACGCAGCCGCGAACCATCAACCCGGGATTCTCCAAAGCTCGGTGTGGGAGTCCTGGCCCTGAACACAAGGGGGAAAGTGGCCAGAGCATTGAGGTCTGCACACTAAGTAGCTACAAGTTGCAAATGCACTGAGGTCAGATGTTACATTTCACCGAATGCAAACGGTTGGGGATAACTTCTTTCTCCACCCTTGGAACACATCTCTGTTTCCTGGCTTTTCTCAGATGGTCAATGTTTCTATGTGGGGTAGTGTCATTAAATGACTTTAGAGAAGTGACAACAGGGTTGGACAAAGTAGGAAAAGTGTGTATAAGAACTAACACCATTAAAATATCTCTGGGAGCTGGAGCCCACCAGTGCGGGAGAGTATGCAAAGAATACAGCTTGTATTTGGGTTGGAAAGAGAACCCATAATTCTCTACCGCTTTCCTAACAGGCCTCGGGAGATGGCTTGAGAAGACTTTGTCATCCCAATGACGGGTGACGGTGGGATGGGGCGGGGGAGACTGCAAAGTGAGGGAGAGTCGTGTGTGATGAATGGTTGTACCCCCAGAGGCTAATAGGATGTCTACTGGGAAGCTTGTGGTTGAATTAACTTAGGTGCAGCCTGGTTGTAGGTAGGGTGGGTGGCCGGGCAGTTGATTCCACTAACCAGGACATGGTTGAGAGTGAAAAGGTTTTATTAATAATTCTGTGAAGGGCTCCCGGGTGGCTCAGCGGGTTAATTGTCTGACTCTTGGTTTCTGCTCAGGTCCTGATCTCCTCCGTTGGTGAGTTTCAGTCCCACACTGGGCTCTGCACTGACAGTGCAGAGCCTGCTTGGGATTCTCTCTCTCCCTCTGTCTCTGCCCCTCCCCTGCTTGCTCTCTCTCAAAAAATAAATAAACTGAAAAAAAAATTCTGTCAAGACAACAGGCATAAACCATGAATGAGGCTGGTGAGCTAGGACTTCTAGCATGGACAGGAATTGTTGAACCAGTAACCTCGATTCGTGGGGGTTAAAGTGTTTCCTCAGTGCAGTGTTTCGCAGCTGTTTTCACGTCGTGGCTTCCTGAGAGATTAATTTGTAATTGCAGGGCGTCCTGGGTTAACTGCAGGAGGCTGAAGGTTACAGGCTCCGTCTGGCCATCCTCAAGCCCTCGAGGGTTAAGACGTCGCCACACCTGGGCCATGTTGGCGCACACCACTGGGAAGCTCTGCCTCACCAAGTTAAGTCTTGAAAGCCTAAGAAGGTAAGGATAAAACAAATGGTGAAGTAGAACTATTCCACGGTTTTAATGCTTTGTTGACTTGAGCAATAATTGGTTTAAAGTGCTTAAAATGTTGGTGACAATTTGGCGAGATTAGCCTTAGGTTCCAATGGGAAAAGTACGTCTTTTTAAAATGCGGTTTCGAAATGAATGGTATGAGGACACGGCCTCGTTTCATACAGTGTATGGTCTGGAAATGTTTTAGAGACACAGCTCTTCCCCGTGTGCGTCGGCGGTGCATGCGCAGTTCACTCCTCCAGTTGGCCAATGGGTGCGGGGCGGGGGGCGGGGGCCTGGGGGGGGGGGGCGGGCAGGAACTATCGGTCCAGAGAGACGCGCCGGGAGAGGATAGGCTGGTATTCCCTGACCTTCAGAGCAGGGTGGACTCAAGCTGCAGGCGCCGCTCCTGCCCGGGGTATTCTTTCCAGAGGCAGTCACACCTCTTGGGATCTCGGATTCCATGGAACAGCGAGAGAGTTCTTTGGGGGTGAGAAACACCTGAGTGCCTCCGTCCTGGAAGGCCTTCCTCTGAGATTCATTCATTTTTTTTTTTCTTTTAAATTTTTTAACGTGTATTTATTTTTGAGAGACATAGAGACAGTATGAGCAGGGGAAGGGCAGAGAGGGAGATGCACAATCTGAAGCAGGCTGCAGGCTCTGAGCCGTCAGTACAGAGCCCACGCGGGGCTCGAACTCACAGACCATGGGATCATGACCTGAGCCGAAGTCGGCCACTTTAACCAACTGAGCCACCCAGGCGCCCCTCAGATTCATTCTTCAGGAAGGTGGCTCATGCCACTTATAAAGCCAACTCCAGTCACCCTCCCTTGGGGCCCCATCAGAGTCCAGGTGTGGAGGCCACCGGCTCCAGAGGCCCCGCCAGGTGTGAAAGACCAGAATCTGGCCCAAAGGTGCCGCAGGGGTGCGAATATCCAAAGCTAAAAAGGAGGAGCGAGCTGCGCCCACCCAAAGTCTGTTGCCTTCCAGAAGGCCGAAGGACCTTGGGGAGCCGGGCTTCTGGCGTGGGTCCCTGGGGGGCCCCGTCTCCTGTCTGCCAAGATCTAAAGCCATAGCAACCCAAAGGCACGGTCCTGTTATTCTCAGGGCCACTCGTTTGACCTAGCAGCGGAGGAGGGTCCCAGGTGTCTGAATTCCAGGAGGACACCCCCAGCTGTGCCTCAAACCTTTCCCGAGAGGAACAATCACAGGGCACTGCGGGCTTTCTCACCCAGCCCAACTGCTTGTCTTTTTGCTGATAGCACTCGCACAGGTGTGAGGGGAGCGCGCCTTGGGAGTCGGATTTGCACTTCCCTGATGCTTAGTGGTGGTCGGCACCTTACAGTGTATGTGTTGACCATGTGTATGGTGTTTTTGGAAAAGCGTCTCTTGAGATGTTCTGCCCCTTTTTAGGTAGGATTGTTGGTTTTTTTTTTTCTTTGCCACTGGGTTGCATGAATTCTTTATATATTTTGGATATTAACCTCTTATGTGACATATAGTTTGCAAAATTTTCTCCCATTCCATAGGTTGCCTTTTAATTTTATTAATGGTTTCCCTGGCAGTGCAGAAGCTTTTTAGTTGGATATAGTCCCACTGGTTTATTTTTGCTTTCGTTGCCTTTGCCTTTGGTGTTAAATCCAAAAAATCATTGCTGAGACCGATGTCCAGGATGTTATCTCTCTGTATTTTCTTCTAGGAGTTGTATGGTTTCAGGTCTTACCTTCAAATTGTTAATCCATTCAGACTTAATATATGAATATGCTGTAAGACCGTAGTCCAGTTTCATTCTTGTGCATATGGCTGTCCCGTTTCCCCAGCACCATTTGCTGAAGAGACTGTCCTTTCTCCCACTATATGTTCTTGGCTCCTTTGTTGTAAATGACATATATGCATAGCTCATTTCTGGGCTCTCTTGTGTTCCATTGATCTCTATGTCTCGGTTTATGCCAGTACCATACTGTTTTGATTACTACAGCTTCGTGATCTAGTTCGAAATCAGGGCGCCTGATGCCTCTAGCTTTGTTCTTTCCAAGATTGCTTTGACTCTTCAGCGTCTTTTGTGGTTCTGTATAAATTTTAGGACTGCGTGTTCTATTTCTGTGAAAATGTCATTGGAATTTAATTGCATTAAATCTGTAGATTTTAGGGGCACCTGGGTGGCTCAGTTGGTTAAGCATCTGACTTTGGCTCACGTCATGATCTCATGGTTTGTGAGTTGGAACCCCATGTCTAGTTCTGTGCTGACAGCTGAGAGCCTGGAGCCTGCTTTGGAATCTGTGTCTCCGTCTCTACCCGCTCCTCTCCCACTCATGCTCGTCTCTGTCTCTCAAAAATAAATAAACATAGGGGCGCCTGGGTGGCTCGGTTAAGCAGCAGACTTCAGCTTAGGTCATGCTCTGGCGGTCTGAGTTCGAGCCCTGCGTCGGGCTCTGTGCTGACAGCTCAGAGCCTGGAGCCTGCTTCGGATTCTGTGTCTCCCTCTCGTTCTGCCCTTCCCTTGCTCACGCTCTGTCTCTATGTCTCTCAAAAATAAAATAAAAACGTATAAAAAATAAATAAACATAGAAAGTTTTTTTTTTTTAATCTGTAGATTTCTTTGGGTAGTATGGACTTTTAATGATCTTAGTTCTTCCAATCCAAGAACACAAAATACCTTTCCATTTATTGGAGTCGCCTTCAGTATCTTTGATCAGTGTCTTAGAGCTTTCAGTGAACAGTCCTTCACCTCCTTAGTTGTTAAATTTATGCCCAGGTGTCTGTTTCTTTTTGTGGAATTGTAAATGGGATTATTTTTGAGAATTCATGATGATTATTGTATTTTAATTGAGGTGTGATTGACATATTAGTTTCACATATGCAGTGTAATTATTGATATTTGTGTATGATCGCCACAGTGTGGTTAACAACCGTTGCCCTATATAGTTAAAAATTTATTTTTCCTTGTGATGAAACCTTTGAAGACTTATTTCTTACCGATTTCAAGTCTGCAGTGCGGCATTATTAACTATAGTCGCTATACTATTAAGTTACATCCTTGCAACTTGTTTTATAAATGAAAATTTGACCCCTTTCTCCACTCTCTGCCCCCAACAACCACCCGTCTGTTCTCCGTATCTTTTTATCTATGAGCACCTGTGTTCTTTTTAGATTCCGCATTTAAGTGAGATCATACAGTATTTGTCTTTTTCTGTCTGACTTACTTCACTTAGCATAATGTCCTCAAGATTCATGTATGTTGTCGCAAATAACAAGATTTCCTTCTTTCTTACGGGGGGATAGTATTCCATTGTGTAGACACCACATCTTTACCCATTTGTCTATTGAGGCACACTTAGGTTATCTCCATCTCTTGGCTGTTAGAAATGATGCTACAATGAGGGTACATACACAGGGGTACAGATACCCTTTTAAGTTTGTGTTCCTATTAAATACCAAAAAGTAGAGTTGGTGGATCATAAGGTAGTTTTCTTTTTACTTTTTTTTAAATGTTTATTTTGAGAGAGAGAGAGTGTATATGAGTGGGTGAGGGGCAAAGAGAGAGAGGGAGAGAATCTCAAGCAGGCTCCGTTCTGTCAGTGCAGAGCCCGCCATGGGGCTCGATCCCACAAACCATGAGATCATGACCTGAGTCGAGATGAAGAGTTGGATGCTTCACTGACTGAGCCACCCAGGCGCCCTGGTAGTTTTCTTTTTAAGTTTTTGAGAAACCTCATCCTGTTGTCCATAGTAGCTGCATAAATTTACGCCCCCACCACCAGTGCACACAGGGCCCCGGCACATCCCTGCCAACACTTGTTGTATGTTGTCAGTGGGATTGGTTTCTTAATCTCTCTTCTACTACTTCGTTATTAGTGTGTGGAAGCACAACAGATGTTTGTCCACTGATTTTGTTCTTGCAACTTTACTGAATTTGTTTTTTTCTATAGTTTTTGGTAGGCTTTTGGTTTTTTTTAGGGTTCTTTCTGCATAATATGTCATCCGCAAATAGAAACAGTTGCACTTCTTCCTGATTTGGATGCCTTTAATTTCTTTTTCTGACCTAACTGCTCTGCCTGGGATTTTCAATACTATGTCAAATAAAAGTAGTAAGAGTGGACCTCCTCCTCAGGTTTCTGACCTTCGAGGAAGAGCTTTCAGTTTTTTTTCTTTTCGATCATCGAGTGTGATATTATCTGTTGACCTTTGTTACGTTGGGGTATGTCCTCTCTATACCAACTTCTCTTGATAGTTTTTATCATAAATGATTGTTGAATTTTGTCAATGTATTTTCTTGATCTGATGGGATTGTCTTACAGTTTTTATCATTCATTTTGTTAACGTGGCGTCTCACATTGATTTGTGGGTGGTGAACCACTGTTGCCTCCCCGGAATAAGTCCCACTTGATCCTGGCATACGGGCCTTCTAATGTATTACTCAATTTGATTTGCTAATGTTTTGGTGTGGAATTTTGCATCTATGTTCATGAGGGATATTGGTCTATAATTGATTTTTCTCGTGGTGTCCTCGTATGGTTTTTGTATCAGACGAATGCTGGCCTTGTTAAATGAGTTTGGAAGTATTCCCCCTTTGATTTTTTGGAAGAGTTTAAGAAGGATTGGTATTAATTTTCCCTAAATGTTTGGTAGAATTCACCTTTGAAGATATGTAGTCCTGGACTGTTCCTTGTTGGGAGGTTTTTGATTACTGACTCATCTGCTTACTAGTAGTGAGTTTTTCCGAATTTCTATGTTGTTTAATCTCCACATAATTGTGAATTTTCCAGTTTTTTTCTTATAACTGATTTCCAGTTTAATACCACTGTGGTTCGGAAAGACGCTTGATAGGATTTCACTCTTTTTAAATTTATGAAGACTTGTTGACTAACGTATGATCTATCCTGGAGAATGTTACATGTACACTTAAAAAGAATGTGTATTCCGCTGCTTTTGGATGGGCTGTTCTGTTAATATATGTATAAGCTCAGTGTTTCCGTATCGATTTTCTGTCTGTATGATCTATCCATTGGTGAAAGTGGGAAATTAAAATCCCCTACAGTTACTGTATTGCTGTCTGTTTCTCCCTTTAGGTCTGTTAATATTTCCCTCCTATATTTTAGTGTTCTTATGTTGGGTGCATAAATACAAACAAACATTATATCTTCTGGTCGGATTGACCCCTTTATCGTTATGTGATGACCTTCTTTGTCTCTTACTACAGTCTTTGTTGTCAAGTTGTTCTGTTTGACATGTGTGCAACTGCTCAAGCTTTCTTTTGGTTTTCGTTGGCACAGAACGTCTTTGTCCATTCCTTCCCTTTTAGCCTGCGTGTGTCTTAATGCCGAAGTGAGTCTCCTGTAGGCAGCATAAAGCTGGGTCTTGTCTTTCTTATTTTTTAATCTATTCAGCCACTCTTTGTCTTTTGATTAGAGAATTTAGTCCTCGAACATTTAAAGAAATGGTTAATAGGTATGGACTTAATGCCATTTTGCTCCTTGTTTTCTGGTTTTGGAATTCCTTTGTTCATTTCTTCTCATGTTCTCTCTTTTTGTGGTATGATGCTTGTCTGTAGTAGTATGCTTAACTGCCTTAGTTTTTGTCTTTTTTGTGTCTACTATGGGTTTTTGCTTTGTGGCTCCCAGGAGGCCTCCATAAGGCATCTTACACTTAGAGCAGTCTGTTCTCAGTTGTTACTAACTTGAGTTCACATGCATTCTAAAGCTCGATGTTTTCCCCTTCACCCCCACACTGGAGATTATTCATGTCACAATTTATATCTGTCTCGTGTACCCATCAACAAACTATCATAGTTACAGTCATTTATACTTTGTTTTTTTAACCTTCATACTAAATTTATAAGTGATTAACCCACAACTGTTACATTAGAGTACTCTGAATTTAACTATATAGTTACCATTATCAGTGAGATTTATACGGCAAGGTTTTCCTGTTACTGATTTGTGCCCTTTCGTTTCAGCTTTAGGCAGTCCCTTGAGCATAGCTTAGGAGGCCCTTCTAGGGCTACACTTATTCAGCTTTTGCTTCTCTGGAAAACTCTATCTTTCACTTCTGAAGGACAGCTTTGTCGGATAGGGTATTCTGGTTGGCAGTTTTTTTCTTTCAGCACTTTGAACATAACGTGAAACTCCCTTCTGGCCTGTGAATTTCTGCTAGAAAAAAAAAAAACTGCTAATGGTCTTATAGGCGTTCCCTTGAATCTATTTTTTCCTTGCAGTTTCAAGAGTTCTCTTTCTTTAAGTCCTCTTTGGAAGTCTCTGGGTGTCCTGGATCTGGGTGTGTCTCTCTCTCCCTGAGGTTGGGGTAGTTTTCCACCCCTTTCTCTCCGTCCTCCTCTGGGACCGTTCTAATACTTGCTGCGTCTCATAGTCTCTTGCGCTATCTTCACTTTTCTCTGCTTTTTGTTCTTGCTCCTCTGGATAGATCGCACTGCCCTGTCGCCAGGTTCGCAGGGGTCTGCGTACACTTCATCTACCCTGCTGTTGAAGCCCCCCCATTGCGTGCTTGAGTTCAGTTATTGTATTATTTTTTAAATTTTCTTTATTTTGAGAGAGAGAGAGGGCGACAGAGACAGAGACATAGAGCAAGTTGGGGAGGGACAGAGAGAGAGAGGGGGACAGAGAATCCCAAGCAGTCTGTCAGCACAGACCCTGATGTGGGGCTTGAACCCAAGAACCAGGAGATGGTGACCTGAGCCTAACTCCAGAGTCAGATGCTTGACCCAGCCACCCAGGTGCCCCCCGTTACTGTGTGTATCCTTCAGCACTGCGATTTCTGTTGGCTACTGTGACAAATTTTCCCTTGGTTGAAATCCTCGCTCTGTTCATTTGTGGTCTTCTGACCTCGGTGAGCATCGCCGTGACTGTTTGAACTTTTTATCAGGCCAATTGCTTATCCTCGTTTGATTAAGGTGTTTCTCTTCTTTGATTTGGCACACACTCCTCCGACATTGCCACCTCTCCTGGTCTCGAAGGAGCGGTCGTGTGGGAGATGAGCCTTACCGCTCACCCCCACCCAGCTCTTGGTTGTCTGTCAAACCTGGGATTGTCGAGGCAGCTTTCTTTGTTCTTAGTGGCGCCCAGCAGTGGAGCGCGTGACACCCGTTGCCGTCAGCACCCAGAGGCAGGCTAGCTGGAAGCTGGGCCTGTCTTTCAGGAGCAGGCTGTGGCCTGGGTGTTGCCTCCCACCGCCCCTGCAGTGCAGCCTGCAGCGGGGGGAGGGGGGAGACCGCCAACGAAGAACTGTTTCTCTGTCGTATGTCCGTGGGACCGAGGAACGTAAGCCACGCTGGCCGTCAGAGCCAGGCGATCGGGAGCGGGGGGCCTTCCTGGGCGGCACCTGCACAAGCCAGGGTGCTAGCCGTGTGCCAAAGCTCCTTTACGGGAGACGCCAGCGAGCTGGAGGGAAACAGGAAGAGCACAGAGGTGGCATCCTCTGGTTTCTGTAGAGGATCACGGTCTGTCGCTGATTGTCTGTTAAATTAGAAGCCGGTCTCTCAGGCCACAACCATTAAGATAAACAAACTGGCCTCTTTGAAGGAAGGACCAGGTGCTTCCGTGTGCCGCCTCTGTGCCCTGACCCGGGGAGGTGGGGGAGGGGGAGCTGCTTCCAGACTGCTTCTCTGTCTGCTATAGTCCCGTGGCACCCACAAATGGGAGCCCAATCGGCCCCCAGAGTCAGAGGATGGAGGGGCGTCCCCTGGGCAGTAGCCACAAAAGCCGGAGTGCCAGACATGCACAGAAGCTCTTGCTGGGAGATACTGGCAAAGGGCCTGCGCGGTGCTCTAGGCTCTCTGGGGAGCGCCGGATCGGTCCCTGGATGCGTGTGAAATGAGAAGCATTGCCCCCTGGGCCACCGCCATTAATACAAGCACACGGGCCTCTTTCAAGGAAAGACTGGGCGTTTCGGCCTGCCGCCTGTGTGCTGCCCCCAGGGGATTGGCCATGCTGAGTCTGAGTGAGCCCTTCCAGAACCGTCTCCTAGTTCACCATCGCCTTGTGCGTCTCCTAGGTATCAGCCCCATCGGCTCTCAAACCTGGATGTTTGGGGGTCTCAGATGTGGGGTCCAAACCCGCCACTCCTCAGGGAGGAGCTGGGGGATGGGAGTTTCCTCCTGGTCGTGCGTCTGGCCACGGGAGGGATGGGGTTTATGGCGAGATTGTGTGTTAGCCTCTCCTGTCATTGTTCTCGTTTGCCTCTTGCGTACGGGAGTCGCTGGGCTAGTTGCTGGCAGTCTACAGCTGGTAGCCGTAGATGCACCGTCTGTGGGGGGAGGTCTGTTCAGGAGGCTGCCCTGGTGCCATCTTAGCCGCTACGCTCTGAAAGCAACTTTGCTTATTTCACACGATCATCTACATTGATACATAGGAAAATAAGATTTTCCAGGCAAACCTAAAGGTTTAAGAATGAGGTTTTAAAATGTATGCCAAGGAGAGAAACTTGGAGATAACTTTATGCCCTGGTGAACATGCTAACGTCACCGAGAATGGGACAGACCATCATAACATGCCTCCTGTTACAATGTGCTGAGGACACCGCATCCCTCGTGTGCGCCTGCTGAAAACACATACCCTGCATCTGATCACAGAGGGCATAGGAGACACACCATGACCGAGCCACATCCTACAACGTAACTGATGGTACTCTTTCAAAAGGCCACGGTCTTTCAGTGTAGAGCCCACTTCTAGTCTTCTGTCTCTCTGTCCCTGTCCTGCTCACATGCTTTCTCCTTCTTTCAAAAATAAACATTAAAAAAAACAACAACAGGGTGGCTGAGTTGGTTAAACATCCGACTCTTGGTTTCAGCTCAGGTCATGAGGTCACGGTTGGTGGGTTCGAGCCCCGCGTTGGACTCTGTTGATAGCATGGAGCCTGCTTGGGATTCTCTCTCTCCCTCTGTATCTACCCCTCCCCAGCTTGCTCTCTTGCTTTCTCTCTCTCTCTTTCTGTCTCTCAAAAAATAAATACATAAACATAATAAAAATTAAAAAAAAAAAAACCAAACCCAAAAGAAAGGCACAGAAACCATTCCCCATCAAAGAAGACTAAGGAGACCTGACTCAATGTCACAAGATCACAAATTAGATCGTAGACCAGATCAGGGGAACACACACAACTCTAAAAGACATTGCAAAGTGACATTTGAATATGGCTGTGTAGATGATATATTTGTTGAATGTGTTAGGTTTCTTTATTTTCATTTTCTTTACTTTGTAAGGTGGTCATGCAAGAGCATGTTCTAGTTCTCAGAAAATTTACATGAAGTATTTAAGCATAAAGGGGCATAATGCTTGAATCGTAACTCTGAAAATGGCTCAGGAAGCAAATAGACGGTATCTGGAAGGAGAAAGTCAGTGGCACAATATTAGACCGTTGTGGAATCGGGGTAAAGGGCAGATAGAGCTTCTTGCCGCTCTTCTTGCCATGTTTCTGTAAGCTTGAGTTACTCCGATGAGTTCTGGAAGAGCCGAAATGTGATCCTGTCTGTGTGTGTAAAGTAACGTGGCCTCCTGTTCCTTCCTCTCCATCATCTTTGCTGTACACAAAAGCCACTCCCGGACACCCCCCTCCACACACTCACAGGGTGTCGTTTAGTACGGGAAGTCGGACGTGTCACCGCTCTCAGGTTGTCAAGTGAGTTCGTGGGCTCACAGCGTTGCTGTCCAAGAAGTGCCGGACAGTGTGTTTGTGGTTCCCCCTCCAGTGGCTTTGCTACCGTGGGAAAGAATCGGATGCGTGTCCTTGCTACACTTAATCTGAGGGGAAGTCTTGGCACGTGTGCTGCGCTGGTTTTTGTATTCATCCCCCCATCAGAGGATCACAAATTTAGGGAAATCCCAGCTCAGCTCCACAGAACGCATTCATCCATTCGTCTTAGTACTTTCCCCTAAACACACATTTTGCTCGCTGGCACACAGTCTGCAGCAGCTTGATCCATTTTACATCGTAACAGCAATAATTCCCTCCCCTGCGGCCTGTGCCCAGTGTGGAGTGGAGAGCCAAGCGCCCCCCCTCGAAGTCCTCCCCTCGCAGTTGAGGCGGACAGGGTCAAGTGCCGGCTTCCTCACTTACCTACTTTCGTGCCATCGAAACAGCCAGTCTTGGGAACAAAGGCAGGTTTGGGGAATGGTGGGAGGGGTAAATGATTCATTTAAATCTGATGAAAATTAGTCTTGGTGTACGCGGACTCCAGGGGCCATCTTTCATGGCAAGTAGTCACTTAGGCCGGTGTCATCAGCCCACCTTCAGAAACTGAGCAGTGATTCCTATCGGAGATGCCGTACTTACTTGGTGTCATTCTTTTTAAAGTTTATGTTTTTTGAGAGAGACAGAGAGCGCACGTGAGTGGGTGAGGGACAGAGAGAATCCCAAGCAGGCTCTGTGCTCTTAGCGCAGAGCCCAAAGTGGAGCTTGAACCCACCACCTGTGAGATCATGACCTGAGCCAAGATCAAGGGTCAGACACTCAACCAACTGAGCCACCCAGGTGCCCCTCTCTTGGTATCATTAATAAGCTTGACTATCTCCTGTTCTGTCCAGAATCACTAGAATAGGCTTTCCCTAGCGGACCTTGCAATTCCTTTGGATCTCCGGCCTGTGAACACTGTCGGGAAACTCCTCTCCAGGAATCGGGGTCAGAGGCACAAATGACCCGTCCTAAGAGGAGCTGACATTGCTACTCCTTTTGCTAGCCTCCTCTGCAGTTAGGGTAGGGGTGAGGGGATCTTCTTCCAGTGGTGATCATGACTTAGGTGTAGGGGGGCTATCTTCCCCGGACCCAGTTCTGAGGTATCCTTTTCGGTGGGACCCCTGTTGCTCAAACCGCCCTTTAGATGTGCTGTTGTTAACAATAACAGAAGTGAGGAACTGTCCTGAGAGGCAAATGCTGCCTTTTGTCAAGAAATCTCAGCTACGGTAATGTGTCCTAGAGACCGAGGTTTGCACAAGCGCCCTGATGAAATGGAAGATGCGCAGTGCTCTGGGTCACAGGAGGAGACGGGAAGCAACCCACATAGCCCGCCAAAGAGGACAGCCTACATGATATGCTGCTAACATCCACTGGGATATTAGACAGCTATGAAAAAATGAGAAAGCATTTTATATATTGAAACGGAAAAGTCTGTTTCAATATAATTAAGAATGGCTGGGTCTCTTGAGTCCATAAAAGCAAGGTATATAACTGGGTGCATAGAAAGCGAGGTCAGGGGTGGTAAAAGGACAAAAGTAGGACAGGGCTTTGTAACCGCTTTCATAATAATGATAGTTTGGAAGGATACACAAGAAATGAACGCTTGTCATAGGCCAGTGTGGATGACATGGGAGTAGAGGACTTTCACTGTTCCGCTTTCTCGACTTTTAATTTTTCAACCATGTGCATATATTACGTATTTAACAACGAACCACGAAGTACTGCACTCAACACTTCTTTTTGTAACATAACTGCGTGCTTTATTGAGATACACAGTAAAGCAGTAATATAATACAATAGTAAGGCATATATTTGGTGAAGTCTGATATGTTGTGAAAATGCAGTAAAACTGAAGTTTAAAAAAATAATTAGTAAATGTTACAGTGTCGGTGTTAAAACACAATCTATTAGGATACTCAAGTAAGAACCCAGTACCTGAAAACCATGACAGAACATGCCACGTGATGTTTATGCTTCAGTTACATTTATGATTTACAGTTTAATACTTGGTGGTTATAAAGAACACGAAATAATGTCCAAATTATGCTTAAAATGTAGCAATAAAGCTCTCAATTTTTATTCAAATATTTTGACAGACTCACTCCAGAACTAATGTCTAAAAGATAAAACAAAAAGATTAAAATCAAATTCTGCACTCTATTTACCTCTGCTTTTTAGCATGAAACTTAAAACTGCTTAGTAGGAAGTAACACAACCCCTTGTTTTTAATCATGGTTAAACAAACAACAACAAAAAAAAACCAAGCCTGTGGGTAAAGGAAAAGTCCAGTGTCACGTAAAGGAAAAAAAAAAATGCAAGACTCAAACCAAATCTTCAGGTCATTTTGTTGCATTAGAGCTTTGGGTTTTCTTGTGGAACTTACAATGGGGAAAAAAACCAAAAAAAATTTTGACACAGGGGACAAGTGGGTAAAAGCAGGTGTGCACGATTATTAGGAACACCCCAAAACCAAAGTGAGGTAGAAATAGCATGAGAAGCCATGTCGGATGTTAATTATCATTAATAAAATAATACACAGAACCCACTCCCCAAAAGTTAACGACACTTGACCCTAAGAGGTAACAGATTTGCAAAATAATAGGTCACACGGTGATGTCTACTGAATGAATGATTAAAAAAAAAAGGCTAAGAACACGGAAGAGTAAAGCTTGTTCCTACCAGTTAGTCCTCTTGGGTTATTCTCTTTTTGAACAATCTTTGTATCTTTAACCTTCCTCATCCACCAGCGAGGCTTTCGAATACCTTTCGGAACACGTGACTCCGTCTCCGTTCCCCCTTACAAACCTGTGTGCAATTACTTGCAGAGAAATGTGAAGTAGGGAGACCAAGGTCCTGGGCTTCCGGGTGGACACTGAACAGTAACGCACCGCCGTGAGGCTGCCTTACACGTTTTCCCAGAGGGTTATTTTAAATGAAGTCTCGTATTTAAAAACTCATTGCAATGGGGGAAAATCTTAAAAAAAAAAAAAAAAAGAAAGAAAGAAAGAAAAAGAAGGAAAGGAAAAAACCCCTAAGATACCCACTGCTGTTGGTGAGAGGAGGGCAGAGTGAATTCGCTGTAATTACAAAGATCTCTAAGTATGGTTACGAACACTCATCCAGTCCTTGACTTCAAGAGCGGCCCCCCTCCCTCGCAGGGATCGGCTGGGAATTCACAGCCTTCCAGCCCTACCAGAAAGATCTCCTCCTGTCTGGGAGTTAAAAATGTCTTCTGATGTCGTGCCTTCCACTGAAGCATCATTAAATGTAGACGGTGGCACTGCCAGCAGCAGAAAGCTGAACGTAGCAACTAACGGATTCCTCTGACACAAGTCCTGTGTATTCATTCGTATGTCCCTTTGAGAAACTTCAGCACTGGCTGTCAGTGGAAAGTTGCAGATGAGAAACATCTGGAGCCGCAGACAGTGTTTGAGTGTGGCAGCTGCGCCTGGTTTCACACTCCGGGGGAATCCATTCTACACTAAGCAGGTAAATAAGCCTGGAGGACCAGCGGCCATCTCTGCGCATTAGGACGTGGCCAGGTCATTTGAACAAGAAATTGAAAAGGTCTCTAGAAATTCAGATCTATTTATCTATATACCTACAGTATTTACATACTTCTAGACATATAGATGCAGAAAGTGAAAAACCACAGCCAGTCCCACTCGGTCAACGATTGCAAAAAGAGCGCTGTGAAGCGGTCATCTGGTGGCGGCAGAGGACGCGTCCTATCTTTCATGTGCAAGGAAAGAAAAAAACCATGAATTTCGTATGGAGATCACGCTAAAACGATGCAAAACAACGCGCTGCCCCAAAGTGTGTGTGTGCGCGCGCGCGTGTGTGAGAGTTGTGTGTGTGTGTGTGTGTGTGTGTGTCTGTTTTTAGGGGTTTTTATAAACAACTTTTTTTTTTTATAAAGCACACTTTAGTTTACAATCTTTCTTTATAACTGTTATAAATTTTTAAACAACCCAAAATGCGTTCCATATAAAGAAATGGCAAGTTATTTAGCTATCAAGATTTTACATGTAGTTTTCTTATAACTTTTTTGTACAATTGCATAGACGTGTAAAACCTGCCATTGTTAACAAAACAATAACAGACTTAGAAACTACTGAAATCTACAGTATAGTACCACTACCCTTCACAAAAATATAGATTTTTTTTCTTGTAAACTCTTACTGTCTAATCCTCTTTGTTGTATGAATATTATAAAAACCATGCGTGAATCAGGAGTTGTAAAACATTTATTCTGCCCCTTCTTCATCTGTCATGACTGACACTAAGGACTCCATCGCTCTGCCCAAATCATCTGCCAAGTGGAAAAGGCTTCCTACATTGTGTCCTGGAAAACAAAGAGAAAGAGAGACTTGACACTAGGTGCAGGTAACATGACCCTGACTTTTTGCCATTCCGGAAATCCTTCCCCGCTTCTAGGTGAAGACAACACAGAAGCCGCATCGAGGGGTCTACACGACAGGATTGGATTTTTTCACCAGTTTCCCGGAAGAAGCAAAGCCTTGTTAATGAAGCCATTCCACGTGGTTAGTATCGGCTTAATACTGGATCAGGCTACTGTGGTCGTTTGAGTGGAAAAGTGTCAGAGTGCACTCATGTTCCCAATGGAAGTATCTAGCAAAAGGATTCCACCGGTAAGCACAAGGTTCCCTTCGTAACAGGAGTGTTGCATGATGGGATGTCCCTTTTCCACCTTGTTGCGGAAGATTACATACCGTGTCCTTGGACTCAAATTTTTGTATCCCCAAGCCACCACCACCATAACTATCACCACTGCCACCGTCACTCTTTACCTGCCATCGCCATTATCATCGCTACCACCATGACCAAGACATGGGGTCGTCATCTCCATGCTGCTTCGAGCTGCTGGCTCATTCTGAGGCTATGGTGGAGGAGGCTGTTTTCTCTCTGCTTTTACTGGAATTGAAACATAAACTCTAGAATCGGCCTTTTTGTGTATTAACTTTTGAATTTGGAAGCTTCGTCATAAAAATCCCTTTTCATTCCAAATTACCCTCGAGCCTGATTCCGATACGACCTACATGGAAAGCATGGATTTGGGGTTCCTGTGAATCCATTTTTTTGTTCTCCTCCTAAATGAGGGTTAACTCTCAGAACAGCCTTTTAATAATAGTGTGACATGACCTAGTATGAATCCCTCAGCATGGAGCACAAAAACCTCACAGTGTCTCTGGTACTCGGTGGCAAAATTCAGACCTAGAGTCCGATCATTTGAGACGTAGCTTATGACTTGCCTTTTCATATGTGTCCCGTATTTTTATACGGCGAACTTTAACTCTTGGACCTAAGTAAATCGTTCTCCCTTTTGGAGTACTGCCTTTGGAACTAAAAATGCTTTACTGGGCTATTACTACTTTGCCATGTATCAACTTTATATACATTCTCATAATTGTTGAAATCCCTGCAAAAATTAAAGAGGGACTAGGGCAGGTATTCTGCTTTAATACTTATTTTAAGAGACATAGCATTTTTAAAAAACACACGAGAGCTGGATACCTGGGGGGCTCAGTCGCTTAAGTGTCTGACTTTGGCTCAGGTCACGTTCTCGTGGTTCCTGAGTTTGAGCCCCTCAACAGTCTCTGTGCTGACAGCTCAGGGCCTGGATCCTGCCTTCGATTCTGTGTCTCCCTCTCTCTCTGTCCCCCTCCTCCTCACGCAGTCTTTCTTTCTCAAAAATAAATAAATATTAAAAAGAATAAATGGGGGAGGGTCTGAAGAGGATTCAGAGGCAGGGACTTAGCCAGTGATGGCACCAGATCAAATTAAGACCTACTACAAACTTAACACCATTCTGCCATTTGCTTTGAGTTGATCAAGACCATCACTCTTTGGAGCTTTATATTAATGCAAAGAGTTCCAGTGAGAACTGGCTGTATTTAAAAACAAAACAAAAAAACCCAAAACACTCGGAATTTGGGTTGAGGCTGCAAATAGAAAAACTTGGAGCAAAGCAGGCGTACCGTTCCTAGAGTGAGGCCGCAGGGTGGCAGTCCTCAGGGTGGCAGTCCTCAGGGAAGAACGGCAACCAGCTTTGGCTTTTCTAAACCATACAAACCACTAGAGGACATGGTGGGCCCTTGGCTGCTCCTTAGAGCACAGGCACTTAACTGATGCCGCCAGGTTAAAGGGCTTCCCTTGTATCTTTTTTTTTTTTTTTTTTTTAAGGTTGGTTGTTTATTCTGAGAGAGAGCAGGAGAGGGGGCAGAGAGAGACAGATAGAGAATCGCAAGCAGGGTCCTGCACTGTTGACACAGAGACTGACATAGGGCTTGAACCCACGATCCGCGAGATCATGACGTGAGCCCAAGTCGGACGCTCAACTGACTGAGCCACCCCGGTGCCCCCCTACCTTGTATCTGTTTCTGACTGCCTGGCAACCCGGAGAGATCTACCCAATTACTCGTGTGTGACTGAAAATGAGTGGACTGCCTGCAAATTTTCAGTTACCTGCAGTCTGAGCAGCCATTAATGAAGACAGGAAAAACAAAACCTGAGGTGCTTACAGCCTGGTAAATGAACAGAACTCCAACTCTTTACTACCCACATCTAACTAGAGGCTAGCCCACCTGGGAGATGGGACATGTATTACAAAATACCAACAGAACAGGGAGGAACTCCTTTTCCCCACTGGCTTATTGATGATAACCAAAAACTACCTATTTTACTTTCGCTCGAGCACTAGGGAATGTGGCAGTTTATGTGAGTTAACGCGTTGATGGATTACACGGCCGCGTACGTGCCGCTTCGGCTCCTTGAAATGTTCACTTACTACCCAGAAGGCAAATTCTAGGGACTCTCAAGAGGCATCACTGCTAGGGGTGTCTGCTCTTGAAAAAGTTACTAGGTAAAAGAAAGGTTCATTATTCTTAAATACACCACACACACTCCCACAAGACATCAGGTGGCCTTTAACCTGTCTGGACGGTTTACACTGTTGACAAGCGACCTCGCGGCCGTCCCTGTGCTAGGAAAATTAAGAACATTCAGAGTCTCCTCACCGTACCTATATTATGCCTTTGGTTACTTTTACAAATACCTGTTTCACCAGAGTCATGACTGCAATGTTTTCCATGGAGGTTTTCATTCGAGCCAGAAAAAAAAATAGTGTCTCTTTGACTAAATACTGCCCCAAAGAATCCTAACTCAATCCCCCGGAAGCACAAAACTACCTGTGATCTCTATCCCCTGTTAGGGATACAGAAAACCGATTTGGATCCTGGTTCTATTATCCGCATGTGGAAGGCAGAACATGCGTGAGGTCATTAATTTTACCTGACCGATTTTTCTGAAGTCAAAATTAAAATCTCGTACTCTGAATGTGAGGGGCCCTGAAAAGCAGGCAGGATTTAGGCGTTTGCAGTCAGCTTCGGGCACAAGTTGACATAAATATACGGCTGTAGAAAGTATTAATTTAATCCATTCTTAAGCAAGGATTGTTGAACACAAAGGCACCATGCATCGAACATTAGGACGGTCGTAGGTTTTTCCAAGTTGGCGCTAACTGCAACACATTTAGTCTCACCCGCCACCACGGCCTGAGGGAGTTGTTTGCCACAGTGATTGGAATTGAGACTTTCTGGCAGAAAGCCAACACCTCAATAGCAATCTGGCACTCTATTTGTTAAAAATACAGTTCCCAAATAAACGGTTAGCATTCAGTTGGCCACAGTGAAGCCAGAATACTGCAGTGAAATTTTTGTTTTTCTTCTCTGTAATTTAATCCTTGAAAAAAATATCTACTGTACGTTTGAGGTCATTTTTTATAGCACTAAAAATCACTTTCATTCTCTGGATTTCTGGAAATTTATCTGACTTGAATATACAACTCAGGTAGTAAAGTTTCCAAATGGCTGTGTGACTTCAATGATATGTGTTGCTGACCTGTTGTAAAATTCGTTCATGAGAGAAACCTGTTCAGGGTGGTCAGAATTACGGTGCAACTTTTTATAACATGTCAGAATAAATTGTAAGGGGCACTTACCATAAGAATGAACCCAAGAAGCCTCACATAAGAAGTACGTGAGCCAGGCAAACGGTCAGGAGCATTCACTGCTTCACCCATTCAGGTGTCCTCAGTTTCTCCTCCCAGCCTCCCACTCCCCTCCCTAGGACCCCAGTGTCCCAAGCCTTGGAAGAGAGCACTGGTACAGTCACACCGAAGGATCGTTCACTTCATTAGACTTGAATGGCATGGTGTTGGCAGACTTTCTGGTAGGACTCCTTATGTTTAAATGAATCCGGGACAACTCTTGGCTATCCTGTTGCTAAGCTTCTAGAAACTTCTCATAGAAGAACTCTCTACCTGTCCAACCTACCTCTCAGAATAGCATAGATTAGGGCCACCCAGGAAGGAGCTTTCCTCCTCCCATCCTTCACGCTAAATTCTTGATAAAGATGAGCTTGTTTCACTTGGGCTGTCACTCAACACTGTCCTCCAATAGCCATTTGATGAGGTAATGCAATGTTCAGACAGTATTTGACAGAAGTATGAAGGAGCTTTGCCTGTCAAACCTCAAGCCACGTTCAGTGATCATACTGTATCCTACCTCCTTTGAACCCATCAAGAGGCACTTAGAAAACCCCTCAAGACTCCAATATTCGATTTTTATCCCTACTCGGTTATGTTCTCTCTGGTTCCAAATGCCAAGGCAAGAAAGAACACTCTCTAAAGGGCTAGTTGAGATGACATAAACCTTTCAAACACCATTTGCTAAGGCGGCCATTAAGCCCAAGAGTGTGGCTCTGGACCCAGACTGCCTGGGTTCAAATTCTGGCTCTGTCATCTTGAACACCCTGCTTACTCTCGCAAGGAATCAGTTTCCTCATTTGTAAAATGGGGTTAATAAGAATACCTACCTCATAGATTTGTCATGAAGATTACATTATGAAAAAGATGGCAAGTGCTTACAACAGTGCTTGGCCCAGTAAGTGCTCAAAAAAAAAAAAAGTGTTAGTTGAAGTGGGAAAGGGGTGTCGGGATGAGGAAAAAAGAAAACAAAACCAAAACGAAGTCATTCCAGAAGAATAAAAACCAAGGGCACTGGCAGAAAATGCTAGGGTCCTGAAAGTGGATAGAAACTTGATGACTCATCGATTATGTTCAAGGCTAAAGTCATTATTTTGAGATTCTGTTCGCGTTACAAATGGCAACAGATGATGAACTGCAGGATTCCAACCTGGGGACCACAGAGGGCTGCCGTTTTAGAGAGATTCCTGCTCCCCCAACCCCTGCTCCTGTTGTCATGGTGATGACAATGGCAATGAACGTTTGAAGAATGTTCCTCATGAGCCGCAAGTGGAGAGGTGACTACCATCCTTACGTGATGACACATGTAGTACATACATGCGCGTGCACACACACAATTCTTACACAAGCGCCAAACATAGAAAGCGCGATGAGACACACAGAAGCCATGGCCGTGAGCCTGAATCTCACTAACCTCTCTCATTGGCTTCCCAGGGGTATTTCTTCCTTTAATAACGGGAGAGAGGAAGAGGCAGAGATATCAGAAAGGAAAGAAATGCATAAATAAACAGTTTCATACCCGTTTTTGCTTCTTTTACCAAACAAATGTTGAGATGACAATTCATTTATTCCCTTCTGGAAAAAAAAAAACAAACCGAAACAAAACAAAACAAAAAATCCGAAAGACACATCCAGTCAAATAACCTTTACATACACTTAAAATCAGTGTAAACAGATAACATGACCTGGGAGACGCCACTTACAGAATCCATAGAGTTCACGTGTTAAACCGGATGCAAGCTAGCACAGCGGAGAAATCTGACAAAGTGAGCATTGTTTTCAAGGACAGCTTTAGAACCTCACGCTTCGTGTCCAAAAACCTCCATCTCTTCACGCTCACCTTCACAACATACGAGAACACGAATAGTAGCTGACTGTGGGTGCCAAAAGTCTGCACCCCAAATGCGAGGCACAAGGCCACAGACTTGCGAGAGACTGTCCCCTTGGGAGAATCCGTTCTACCTGGCAGAGGTGGAGTGTGCCCATGATGACACGGGGCGGGGGGGGGGTGCATTTGAGAAAAGAGAAGGGGAAATACGGGCTGGGGGGGAAGGAGAGGAGTCCCACTAATGGGCCAGCCACAGAGCCAGATCCAGGAAGGAGCCTTCAACTTCCTCCCCGTAATTTGACAGATAGCAGGCGCCCTGAGAGGCTGTGGTTAAAGACCCACTCGCCTTGTTCGTTTTATAGAATTCTTCATGTGCATGTTTAGTTTTGGAAAGCAGTTCTGGTAAAATCCTCGATGATATTTCTAAGTGGACAGAAAATTCGGGACCTCTGACCATACCCAGCAGGTCTTGGGCTTGCAATTTCCTCTTACCACCTTTGGGTGAAATACTGGTTTTTAAACTGTGACTTGAGCAGTGAGCCCCTTCCTGACACCGTCCGAGGCAAAATCCCAGGATTTAGGGCAGATCCAAGCAGAACCATGTGAGCTCCTGTACGGCCCCTCCTTTCTCCCATGAGCCACCAAGCTTAGGGGCCGCAAGGACTAAAACCCCACGACGGTGTGAGGACTACTTGTCCAGACCCAAGAAGTATGCAACTACTATTCCAAAAGAAATCTTTCAAAATTCAAGGTCAGGGTCGAAAACTTGAAGGACACATTTACAGGTTCTCTAAGGAGGACTCTCCGTCCCTCCCTCTTTTCCTTCTTTCTGAATTTTCCCACGTGACTCCAGGATTTCTTAGAAGTATAAAAACTTCATGCTCGACCATGTAAGTATGGTCAAGGTATTCATGACGTTCCTTGAGCCAGGGAGGAGAGAGAAAAAGGGGCACTGCGCTGGCTTCTCAGCAGTGGGGGTTGCCAGTGGTAGGCCCAAACCAGATGAAAGGAAAAAGGGGAGAGATGAGAAGGCTATTTCATTCTTGATAGCTCAAACGAATCCCGGTGTGAGTGACTTAGCCATTGCTTTGGACTCCTGGAGCGAGTTTTTTTCCCCCTAATCTCTCTGTTTCTCTCTGTTTCTTTCTGTTATACTGTCCAGTAGTAGAATTCATTCCTTTCCCCTACAAGAATGTGAGTCCTCAAGGATGGGGTCCATATGGCGCTCTCCCATCCTCTCTCTCCCCAGTAACTTCTCTACCTCAACATGATGGGCATTTGATAAAGGCTGGCTGAACTGAATTAGTGAGGTAGCCACTAGATCATGGTCAAGAGTTCTTTGGTGTTTTAGGCAACTTGGCCTTGCCCTATTACCCTTTAACTTGTGTCCCAAGGGCTGGTAACTTATTCTGGAACTTTAGTCTCTTTCTAAAACTGAAGAGCTTTAGGAAAGAGTGCTGTTAGAAAGTAACAGGATTTGTTCTCAGAATGTAATGATGGCTCCGTGAGTGATAGGGTTACCTGTCTTTATTCCACACCAAGCCATATTCAGAGCTTGGTGTCCACTGGTCACTACGGAATATGCAGCACACGACTTGGGTTTTGTTTCGGGCACTTCTTCAGAAACCACATTTCATGTACAATGAACCTTCCAGAGCTACGCCAATCCTAATCTCTTTCACAATCCGCCCTCATCACTTGGGTCCTGATGTGCTCATTCCCACAGTGCAAAAGGAAGTTCCGCTTTTTGTTTCAAGAAAGTTAAAACAAATAATGTTTTCCACAGTAGTGGACTAGTTCCTACAATGACAAAATAGAGGCTAAATGGTTGCACCAGCGAAAAATATTCTTGACTGATAAAAAAAATAAAGTGCTAGATAAGTTTCAGTTCATGAATATTTTTCCAAAATGAGTTTCCTTAGACCTTTGCTTCGGGTGTCCATCTGGCACTGTGGTGTGTTGTCAGGAAGTGAATCAGGAGTAAAAGGAAGTGTGCTGGGGGAGTCCTGATTCTGAATAAAGGGCTTGGTCAGGTCTGGAGAGGTCAAGTTTCCTCAGGCAGTATGAACTTGAGATGATTCATTATTTAGGGTCAGAATCTCAGGATGCTACCACGTTGGGGATAACTTTAGCTTCTTAATCTCAGTTTACCAACTGTTTTAAACAACAGTTTAAAAGAATGAGCCCCTTGTTAGGGTTTCTGTTTTATCACAAGTGAAAGAAGATTCAAACGGTTATACTTTCTGTACTGAAACATGGATGGTCTCTGGCGGACATGGACATAAATACACACACCCATTCAGAAGCACAGTTGTGAGAGCTGAAAGCCGACCGGCACCGAAGTGTGTAACTGTGTGCATGGAATGAGCTAGAATGGACACCAATAGTGTAAAGCAGCGGTCGGCAAACTTTCCATGTAAAGGGCCAGACAGTAAATATTTTAGGCTTTGCAAGCCACACAGTCGCTAGAGCAACCGTTCAGCTCTGCCACGACTACTCCGTCCTTGGAGTGAGACAGCCATAGACGGTATGGAAATGAACGGGTGTAGCTATGTTCTGATAAAACTTTATTTATAAAGACAGGTAGTGGGCCAGGTCTGGCTCCTAGACTATGGTCTGTTGGCCCGTGGTGTGAAGGACTAACAGCTCAAAATGTATGGAAGCCAACAGCAAACAGAGCAGTGCCTGAAAGGGGACACACGAGTGCTTCTGTCTTTATGCTGTCCTTGCACGAAATAATTACAGACGAGGCTTGAATTTCAGAAGATGGCAGGTTCTGTAAAGCTGTCGGGTTGCTAATTTAGAGGCGTTTAACAGGACGTACGTGGGCTTCATGGAGGGGTGGGAAATACGAGAGGACGGCCTGGATGCTGGGGGTAAAAATGCAGCACACAGGTCAGCAGGTAAGAGATGGCACAGGCAGTAGAAATACCTGCATAGCACTGTTAACGGTGTGCTGAATTGTCTCACGGCAGTACGAGCTTGGATCCTATTGTTCATTTATCAGTATACAGTGGCGCCTAATTTTGAGAGAAGCCCCTCCCATACCACCGACAAGGGAAGCATTTTTTTCCCTAAATGCACATACATATAAAAACACCTTTGTTAGAATGCGAAATGCTCAGAGGCATGGGGACAAATCACTTAAATTGTTTATTTTTAGCTTCTTATTATTGTTCATTCTCCCCAGGTACTGTTCCTATAGGATAATGGTGGAGGTTGAGAAAGTGTCTTCTAGTAGATCATGATTTTTATTACAGTGGAATTCGCCTTCTACAGATACTTAACAGACGGAGAGGCACATTACTGGCAGATAGAGAGATCAGATAGAAATTGGCTAACGTTCTGTGTTTAATATACACGGAGCCGCTCAAATCCCTCAAGTGGCTGTGACTAACTAACTCTCTCCAGAAATTAATCGGGAAAGATAGCATAGCAAAGCTAAACACGCACACGTCCACACCTGAACCCCCTGAAATGTATATTGGCTACTAGGCAGGATAGTGGTGGCTGGCAGTTTTTCACGAGCGGGAGGAGCACGTAAGCCCTTTATTAATTCGGATAACAGTTGAGCAAGGCCAGCGAGATAAGATCAGGAGCCTAATTTCACTTGCTGAACGGCCAGGAACAAGGCACTGTGGGCTTCCAGGTACTGGTGGTGAAAATGCAAGGTGAACGTTAGCAGATATCTTAAGGCTCGGGCCTGAAGTCCAAACTGTGGCCAGGGTAACAAAAAAGTTGTGAATTTAAAATACAAAACATCTCCCCTATCTGTATGCTTTATATTTATGAAAAACATTTTATTGAAAGAGTCTTTTCCCCTCTGGGCAGTTACCTAGCAGGGTTAAGTAAACCCTGAGGTGGTATTTAATAGCTCATTCCCACTAAGTGTCAGACTTCTGGTTCTGATATCTCTGTGCCGAGTTCCTCACACAGCTGTCTGAAACAGCTGTAGCACCTGTGAACTTCATTCGTCCCAACTTAGACTCTGACTTCGAGTAACAGTACAGTGTCCTCTAAGCTATTAGGAATGTCTTGGCAGAAACTTCCATGGTAAAACTTTTCAAATAAATGTAATTTTCTTTTAAAAAATCAAAAAAACAGAGTAACAGTGTGAATTATACGCAGTGTAGGAAGTATTGCTTCACGAAACTTTTCTGATCTTTGTATGTGTATGTGACTACCCCGAGATGTTAGGACTCAAAATTTTCAGCTTAATATCAACCTAACATACCTACTAGTTGGTAAGATGCTCCCACTAAACCCTCCTGTATATACGTTTTCCATCCTATTTTTCTAATGACGAGACTTTTTATCCAGCCGAATTTGAGGAAAAAAAGGTGTGATACTGTGATTTAGAATTAATATTAGGTATTAATCCCCTTTCAGTGCACAGAGCTCCTAAAACCTTTGAAACTTCCTGTGAAGAGAGGCACCAAGGTGTCTTTCGTTATGTTGATGAGGGAAGTCTAGGAAGATACCTAACCACAGGGGCTGGGTCCCAGGGAAGCCAGCCCTGGGCTTAGTGGGGTGGAACTTTGAGCCCTACCCCCTGCCCTCAATGGAGGGAGGTGGGGGGGGGGCCTGGAGACTGAATTTAATCACCACTGGCCAATGATCAATCACACCTTTGTAATGAAGCCTCCCTAAAACCCAGGAGGAGGGAGAACTTGGGTTGGTGAACAGTGGAGGTGCTGGGAGGGCACGGCAGCTCCACACCCCCTCCCCACACTCACCGTGGGCATCTCTTACGTCTGGCCGTTCCTGAGTTCTAGTCTTTGGTAATATGCGGTGATCTAGTGAGGGAAACATTTCTGTGTTCTCTGAGCTGCTGTAACACCCCAGAAGTGGTTCACTGGAACCTCTAAGTCTATAGCGGGTGGGTCACAAGCCCAGGCAATAAACTGGACTTGGAGCTGGTCCCTGAAGTGAAGGGGGAGGGCAGTCCTGTGGGACTGAGGCCCTAAAATTGTGGGATCTGATGCTGTCTCTGGGTAGATGGTGTCCAAATTGCTTGGTGTGGTGTAAAGAACGCCCACACTTTGGAAATGGGAGCACAAGAGTAGAGGCCCAGGAATAAGGCCTAATTTGGCAGGAAGTAGCAAAAAAAAAGAAAAAAATGTCAAGATAACAGCATCACAGAAAGAACAGCCAGATCTTGACTGCTTTCCTCAGGAAAATAAATTATTTCTCTCATGCTTCCAGCCTACTATTAAGTAGGAACTTCGTTAGGGGGATTGGTCAGACAAAGCCTCCTTATCCCGTATCTGAGAACGCAAATTAGCACTCAGGGGAAGGTATGCTTCTCTAAGCACTAACTGAGTAAACCATCTAGGTGGCCTAAAGTTGCCCCATGTTTCCACAGAAGTAAATCAACATCACAGAAGTGAATTTAATATCAGAGATACTAATTGCCAAATATATCAGAGGAGGTACATTTCGCCTCTTCCAGGTGGCTTCTTGCATACCCATGTGGTATCTAGCTTCAGGAACTGAAAGGGGGATGCAGGGAGGTGGTGCCGAGAACTTAAGGATAATTAGGATGGGTCAGAGGCCCAGTACAAAAAGGCTGCCTGTAGGGAAGCAGAGCCATGAGCCCCGCTGTAGCCTCTACTCTACTGGTTCAAATGTGAATGAAATGCCCAGGGCATCCACAAAGCAGCCACTAACTTCCCACAGAGCAGGAAGCAAGCTCTCTGGGAAGCAAGGTCTGGGGCGAGGTATCCATCTGGGACCTTCAGGGGATAGGTTGGGGTCAACGAAATGCGTGCTGTGTGTGGGGCCCTAAGTTCTGGCTGTGTGAACTTGAAGAAGACCCTTGCTGTGCCTCAGGCTAACCCCTCCTACTTGTCCAAAAGGGTCGTTCTGGGATTCACCCATGTCCTAGAGCTCCCCATTAGAGCAATAATACTATACTGTAACGTGAACTTGGGAAGTCTACATCCTCAGTTGACCATAAGCACCCCGAGGGCAAGGTATTTGGGATTTCTTTGCTTCCCTAACACCTCCAGTGGTACAAAGTTAGGTGCTCGTAAAAGGTGGCAGGATAAAAGGGAAAGCATTTGATTTACATCAAACCGACATGGGGTCTTCTCAAGAACCATGGCATCTAGGGACAGAAGACGGCTAAGATAGTCAAGATGGAGATGAGGGTGGGGGGTGTGGGAGTGGGTGGAAGACAGCTAAGATTTTTAAGTGTTAAAATCAACACATCAGAGGCACTCAGCAGCGAAAAGATGGCTGGTGCAGACATTTAAAATTAGCTCCCCTAACAGTTCCTTAGCAACGCTCTATCAGAACATTAGTGCTTTTAATGTGCACTGCACAACGTTCACTCATACATCAAATAGCTTGGAAATGGCCACCGTTAATTGACACTGAACAAAAAGATCAGGAAAACACATGACCCAAAACACCCTCCTCGTTGCCCTTATGGAGAGGAACAAACAGCCAGGTTCTCTGTTGCCCCTCCCTCCGGGGCTGCCCATTAGAGGTGCCAGTCCCTGGCCACAAAGGCTTGTGTTCTCCGCTCTGGCTTGTCTAGGTGTTCCATCTATTTGCTTACAAGTGATTGCAACCATTCTTTTTATTCATGGAAGGGAGGTGGGTCAGTGACTCTGGTTTACGTGAGAGCACGGAAGTAAACTAAATACTCCCAAATGTTAACAAAGGGGAGCAAAATACCTCCTGGGATAAAGGAAGCCATCTGAAGCGCATACTGGCTAGTGGGAAAATCCGGTGGGGGTAAAATGCTGCTTTTATAGGAGGGGCAAAATACGCAAGGTCAAAGTGATGATGAGAAATGAAGGCATTAATATTAATGTCTTTAGAGAGATCGTATTCCATCTCTAGGAAAGCGAAGTCAACAACAAAGTAGTATACAAAGATTTCATTGTACCTATATTTAAATAATGGGGTAAGATACAATTTTTAAATATAAAAGGCATCAGATTGGAAGTCAGAGCCCCGCCCCCCAGCCATATACTAGGCAGGTTCTGGATTTCACCATATCATGTATCAACTGTGTGTCCCCTGGCAAATGTGGCATTGGGGCATGAATTTGGCTCTAGAAGGCACATCGGCATTGCTCTGAAGTATAAGCTATCTTCTCTTATAATGAACTCTTCAGACTACTGCATAAAGCAAGTAAAATAATGTGTAAGTTGATATTCTCATTTCTAGAGACATCTCAATTACGCAGGTGTTTGAATTCAACCAGAATCCCCAATCAGTCAATTCAGTCATCCAAACTAGAACTTCACACTGAAAGATTTCTCTTCCCACAATGATCCCAAATTGGCACTCTGTCAGCAAGTGCTTCATTAAACATGGAAAATATATAAGCTAGTTGGGTATGGAAACGAGGGGCCTAATTCCAGGAGGTGCGAGTTGCTTGCACGTCGTGGGCCTTACCTCGGGAACTAGGGAAGGAGTTGTTGAGCTGTTCCATCACTTCCTCTAACCCTGTGCTTGTGTCCTGGGGAGGACTGAGCAGGTCTTCCTCGCCTTAATGAAAGCAAGCACAAATAATGGCAAGTTAAGCTTAAGGAAAACAAACACTCAGAGAAAAAGCCCACAGTCCCATTTAAAAAGTCATTATTGGGGTGCCTGGGTGGCTCAGTCGGTTGAGCGGCGGACTTCGGCTCAGGTCATGATCTCATGGTCTGTGAGTTCGAGCCCTGCGTCGGGCTCTGTGCTGATGGCTGAGTGCCTGGAGCCTGCTTCAGATTCTGTGTCTCCCTCTCTCTCTGCCCTTGCCCTGCTCACGCTCTGTCTCTATGTCTCTCAAAAATAAATAAACGTAAAAAAAAAGTCAGTATTGGGGTGCCTGTGTGGCTCAGTCAGTAGAGCATGTGACTCTTGATGATCTTGGGGTCATGAGTTTGAACCCCAGGTTGGGTGCAGACATTACTTTAAAATATAAGGGGCAACCCAGGTGGCTCCGTTGGTTAAGCATCCAACTTCGGCTCAGGTCATGATCTCACGGTGTGTAGGGTTGAGCCCGGCATCGGGCTCTGTGCTGACAGCTCAGAGCCTGAGGCTTGCTTTGGAATCTGTGTCCCTTTCTCTCTCTGCCCCTCCCCAACTTGCGCTCTGTTTCTCTTTCAAAAATAAATAAAAACATTTTTAAAAATTTAAAAAATGTTTAAAAAGTCATTTTAAATTCATTTCCATTTGCTCATAAATAACATAAATAAAAATAACCCCTCAAGCTGAATAATTGGGAACGACTTCTTCAAGGGAAGAATTTCATGCAGGGATTTATCTGTGTTCTGGTCTTTGGAGAAGAAAACAGGTGATCTGTTTGGAAGTGAAGATGAAATTGATGTTAGTTTCTTATGCCCCATCAATAAAGGTGAAATGTCTTTCTGTGTAATAAAAAAATTATTAGACACTTGGATTGTGCCTTTTCAACAAAAGGAAGTAAGAATGTGACATTTTGCATTCACTTTAGGAAGGAAAGGAAGAAGTGGAGACCTGGAGGTGTTTTCTGCACTCTTTTCTTTGACATTTAACCAAAGATACAAACAAAACTCAAGTACATTTAAAGTCTAATGAAATAGGGAGAAATAAAAGTTGTACGCGACCTATGTAAGTAGTGAAATACTACTATTCTAAGGACCATGGACATGGAGGTGGGGAGTAACATTCCTTTCCTTTGTTAAGTGGGCCTATTTGATCATCAACAGGTTTTTGGAGGCTTTTAAGGGAAATCGTGGGTTTTTTTGTTTTCATTTTTGAGAATTGTTACTGTGAGGGGAGAAGGATGTTTTGGAAGGAAGAAGAATTAGGGATGGGCGGTCCTCGTCTGAGATTGGGAGTCTACCTGGAGGTTCTGTGGATCTATGTGTTTCTGCCGATGGCTCATGTGCTACTGAAATACACCTCAAACTGCCTTTGCAGCAAGGGAGAGATTTCTTCATTGAAGACAAAATTACTTGGAACTCTGAACGTCTCTGGAAACTAATTTTTTGAAATTCCTAAGTTCAGGCTCTATTTGTTCAGTACAGTGTCACTTCCATCACAAACAAGACCTTGCTTCCGCAAATCAACAGTAATGAAGATGCCTACGGACAACCTCAGGTTCACATCCGACTTGGACATGACCGGACAGCCAGCGATTTAATGACTTAAAACATGCTTGTTATTTCTTTTCGTCTGTGCTGCTTGAGTCTTCATTTATGATTATAATCCTGCATTCATTAATAAGTTTTCACCTTGGTTTTTTTTTTTTTTAAGTGTAAGCTCAAACAATCTTTGGCACAGTGTTCACCACGAAGACAAACTCCCATTGCAGGTGGAGGTAAGGCTGTATATCAACATCAGAGTGGAGGGCTTATGGGCCTAGGACAGACAGAAAGCCTCTACTTCTATGAGTCTCATTCATGGTAATATACCAGAGAAAACCTCTTTCAGATACTAAGGACAAGAAATAAGTGCTGAAAAATTAAGATCACAAGATGGAAAAAGAAGGTATGATAGCTACCTACCAATCTACACACACCCACACCTACACTCTACTTGCTTATGTTTATGTCTTTAGAAACAAACAAACAAAAAAATGAAATAGAGCATGCTTAATTTTTTTCCTGGGGTTTCAAACTACGATTATCTGGTGAGGATGGAATGAATGAAATAGTGCCAGTAGGAACAGAATCCTGACAACTGCAGGGATAAATATACCTCTTCGTCCCATTACTGATGCAAATTTTGCCAAGTTGTGGAACATGAAGCATTTTGAATAGCAGTAAGTCTGCTCTAGCAATAGTACGCCTTACAGAATACACCGGAACCAACAGAGACACCCGTGAGCAGCCATGTTAACGCTTCTGACAGGTGAATTACATCATACCGGAGCTCTAGGAACTGAATAGTCATGTGGTTAGGATTCAAATACAGTTCAGTGATGGGGTCGGCATTCCTCTCCCTGAGTTATTTCAGGGATCAAAGTTTAAAGCATAAACCTAATGATGTCAACCAAGTTCTCTTTACAGATAAACTATCATTTGTAAGTCTCAAATGGAAGTGTCTAAGTAGAAATCTAAAATTGGCTTGCTTTAATGGAAAACTTTCGGGACAGTGCTGAAGGTATCCATTCAAATATTTTTCAAGTGCCTAGTACATCCTGCATCGTACATATATGAGTCAAGTATCATCTGGTTTTCTTCTTTTCTCAAGATTTCCTCACTACGTAAAAAGTCCCTTGGGCTTAACTAATCTCCTTTTAAGAATCAAAATCAGAGTTTATCACATGTGTGCATGAGTAGAGATGAATCAACACTGAAACATGCTTAATGGCTAATATTTTCTGTGTCAATTATACTGGAAGAGTTAAAAATGCTAAATGATACCTGAAATTCGAGTAACACCACTGGACTCTTTGATATTGAGCCAGATTTTAAGTGTCTAAAAAAATAGCCATACAAATTTCCACATAGTAAGATTAGTTTATTTATACAGACATTTAGCAAGAGCCCACCATATGCCAGGCGCTATTGTGAGTGTTGGGGATATAGCAAGCAACAACAAAAAAGCCCTGTGTTCATGGAACTCACATTCATATGGAGGTACACCGTCTAAACAAATAAGTAAGTTATACAGCTATGTCACATGGTGATAAACCTTCATAAGAGAGGATGAGTGAGGAACCTTCAGGAAGGGCAGTCTTGAAAGCCTTCGTTGATGAGGTGCAGTTGGGCAAAAACTTTAAGCACATGAGGGCATGACCCATGTATAAGAACAGGAAATGCAAAGACTTTGAGAGGGGAGTATGACTGGCTTGCTCAAACAGCAAGGTCAGTGTAGACAGAACAGACTGGCCAAGTACTGGTGGGGAGGGTGTTTCCCTGGCTCAGGAATTTCGACTTGGTCATGTGACCTGCTTTGGCCAATGGAATGTTGGCAGATAGAAGGTGAGGTTGGCAATGTCCTTGGGTTGCTGGGCTTGTTGGCTTGTGCTGCTGTGCTGTAAAGAGTACGTGGCCCAGTAGAGCCTGCTCATCCAAGAAGGATGAGAGATAGGTGGGCCAGACCCGACCTACGACTTGGGGTCAAACCTAGATGAGCTGGAGCAGAACCCAGCCAACCAAGAGGTGCATGAACGAGAAATATGTAACCTGAGAATTTTGTAATTATTTTGTCACACAGCAATAGGTGATTGATCTATGTGGTCATAAGACATCAAACTAGCAAGCCACTACTATTTACACGTCTTCTAATCACATACTGATGTGTGGCTATAATAGGTAACCCAGAAATGTGTTTAACAACACATGTGACCACAGGTTCTCCCTACCTCCACCCTCCAAAAAGCCAGTAATTCAACAAGAAAATATGAAGTTCCAGCTGTACACCCTAGGAATTTGGCCAGCCTTATTCCTACCACACTGTTTGACTGCCTGCTCAAACAGCATCTTGCTAATGGTCAAGGGATTCCATACTTAGTATATGAAAGTGTTGTAACATTAATGATTCAGGTAGATTCTACTCCATGCTGATTCCTACAAACGCAAAACAAAATCCTTTTTATTAGCTATAGCCTACATACCTTGTCTGAACTTGGTCCAACAAAATGACTGAAACATGTAAAAAAATGAATGCCTCACTATAAGACAGGGTAAAGTTGGTTTGCTATGGACAAAATATTGTTTAAATTCTGAAACTCACCATGGTTTTAGGCTTTACTTGAAGGCATGACAGCCTATCTGACTCAATTCCCTTTCCTCGATTGAAACGTTGAAACGATCATCGTTCTACTTGCTAAAAAGTCACTTCAGCCCAGGCGGCTCAGTTGGTTGAACACCCAACTTGGGCTCAGGTCATGATCTCATGGTTTGTGGGTTCGAGCCCCATGTTGGGCTTCGTGCTGACAGGGTGGAGCCTGCTTCAGATTCTCTGTCTCCCTCTCTCTGTCCTTCCCCTGCTTGTGTGCGCTCTCAAAAACAAACATTAAAAAAATAAAGTGACCAGCCAGAACTGATAGAGCCTATGCCGAAAAGACCTCCAAATCCTTTTATCTGTGATTTTTCAGATATCTAAGCAAACTGCTTTCTCTTTATCAAATAGTGGTGTATTAGACGATTATTTTCTCTTAAAAGGCGGGCTGTATACAAACAACTGCGCCCATCATCATTTTTTAGATTACTCATCTAAATCACATTATGTCTTGAACCAGTTTCCAAGTTGATATAGGATTACCTTATTACTTCTATCTTTCCTGCCTTTCTCCAGTTTTTCAAAAGAAAAAAAAAATGTATCCATTATTTGATATTTAGTTTCAATCACCTTTTAAATCAGTCTTTAGGCCAGCTGGTTTCAATTTTAAATATAATTGCTTTGTGTACATTTTTAAATAGATTTTGATGATGAGTGACATTGAGCATCGTTTCATGTGTCTGAAATCTGGCCATGTGTGGCAACATGGATGGAACTGGAGGGTATTATGCTGGTGAAATAAGTCAGGCAGAGAAAGACACATACCATATGTTTCCACGCACAGGTGGACTTTGCGAGACTTAACAGAAAACCAGGGGGGAGGGGAAGAGGGGAAAGAAAAAAGACAGGGAGGGAGACAAAACATACGAGACTCGTAAATACTAAGAACAAACCGACGGTTGAGGGGGTTTTGGGGGGGGAGGGGGGAGAGTAGGTGACGGGCACTGAGCAGGGCATGGGTTGGGATGAGCACTGGGTGTCATATGGAAACCAATTTGACAATAAAAAAATTAAATTAAAAAAATACATAGATTCTGGTATTCAGTGATGGTGCCAATGATTAGCTGGTCAGCGTTGAAGGGGGACACGCAACGCTGTGAATCATAACAGTGAAAGTTACTGACATTCATAGCCAATACTCTCTTATTTTATTGGATTGAATATTCTTTTTTAGGTGTACAACCTAATGATTTGAAATTGATGACTGTAAGTGTAGTTAACATTTATCACCAAAATACCTATACATTTTTTTTCTTGTGATAAGAACTTTCAAGATTTTCTCACTTAGCCACTTTCCAATATACCATCCAGTATTGTTAACTACAGTCCCCATGCTGTATGTTACATCCCCAAAACTTACTTATCTTATAAATGGAAGTTTCTACCTTTTGGCCACCTTCACCCATTTTGCCCAGTCCTGCCTAGGGCCATCACTAATCTGGTTCTCTGTGTCTATGGGTTTCCTTTTCTTTAGACTTCACATGTAGGTGAGATCACATACTTATCACTTTCTAACTTAGGGTAGTTAGCATCATGCCTTCACAGTCCATCCATGTTGTCACAAATGACAGGATTTCATTCTCTTTGATGGTTTAATACCTCACTGAATGAATATATACACACACACATATTTTCTTTATCTGTCACTGGACCTTAAGGTTGATGCCACATCTTGGCTCTTGTAAATAATGCTACAGTGAACATAGTGGTTCACATATCTTTTTGATTATGCTTCCTTCAGATAAATACCCAGAACTGGAATTACTGCATCATGTAGTGCTTGAACTTCTACATTTTTGAGGACCCTCCATACTGATTTCCACAGTGGCTGCACCAGTTTGCCTTCCTCCCACAACGCCCAAGAGTTCCCTCTGCTCCACATCCTCACCAACACCATTATCTTTTGTCTTTTTGGTAACAACCATTCTAACAGGTATGAGGTGAAATCTCATTGTGATTTTGATTTGTATTTCCCTGGGGATGAGTGATGGTGACACTTTTTCATGTACCTTTTGGCCATCCATTTGAGATCAGGAGGCATGTAACTATTGGACGTTAACATTGGAAAATGTCTATTTAGTTCTGCCTATTTTAAAATCAGACTTGTTTTTCTATTGAGTTGTAGGAGTTCATGTATTTTGGATAATAAACTCTTATCAGAAAAAGGATTTGCAAATATTTTCTCCCATTCCATAGGTTGCCTTTTTTGTTGATGGTGTCTTCTGGTGTGCAGAAGGTTTTAAATTGAATGTCGTCCTACTTGTTTGTTTTTGCTTGTGTTAACTTTGCTTTCGGTGCTAGATCTAAAAAGTCCTTGCTGAGACAGATGGCAAGGAGCTTACCCCCTATGTTTTCTTCTAAGAATGTTGCGGTTTCAGGTCATATGTTCAAGTCTTTAATCCTTCTTAAAAAAAAAATCCTTCTTGAGTTTTGTGCATAGTACAAGATAGTAGCCCAGCTTCATTCTTTGGCATATGAATATCCAGTTTTCCCAACACCATTCATTGAAGAGACTTTCTTTTCCCCATTGTATATTCTTGGTTTCTCTGTTGCAAATAAATTGATTATATATGCATGGGTTTATTTCTGGGCTTTCTACTCTGTTGCATTGATCTTTCCGTTTGTTTCTAAATGTCAATACCACATCGTCTGAACTAGACTATGGCTTGGTAATATAGTTTGAGATCAGGAAGCATGATGCTCCCAGCTTTGTTCCTTCTCAGCACTGCTTTGGCTATTGGGGGTCTTCTGTGCTTCCATGCCTATTTTAGGACTGGCATGTTTCTGTGAAGCATGCCACTGAGATTTTGAGAGGGACTGCATTAACTCTAGATTGTTTTAGATAGGATGGACATTTTAACAATATTCTTCTAATCCACAAGCATAAAATAGCTCTTCATTGTTTGAGTCTTCTTTCATCAAGGTCCGATAGTTTTCACTGTACAGGTCTTTCAATACCTTCGTTAGAAGTATTCTCAGGTATTTTACTTATTTAATGTAAATGGGGTTGTCTTAATTTCTCTTTTTGATAGTTTGTTATTAGTGTAGAGAAACAATAGGTTTCCGTATATTGATTTTGTATCCTGCAAGTTTACAGAGTTCAGTTTTTAGTGCTAACAGTAGTTTGGTGGAGTCTTCAGGCTTTTCTCTATATAAAATTTGCCTGCAAATTAAGATCATTTTTTTCCTTCCTTTATGATTTGGACGGCTTGTTTTGTTTTTCCTAAGTGATCTGGCTATGACTTCCAATACTACGTTGAATCAAAGTCGTGAGCATGGAGACCCTTGTGTTGTGCCTGGTCCTAGAGGAAAAGCTTTCAGTTTGTCACTGTGGAGTATGATGTTAGCTGTGGGCTTGTTCCCTATGGCCTCTGTTATGTTGTCTACGTTCCCTCTATGCCCACTTATTGATAGTTTTTATCATGGATGGATGTCGAATTTTGTGAAATGGTTCTTCATCTGCTGAGATGACTATGATTTTAATCCTCCATGGTGTTGATGTGTTGTGTCATATCGATTTGTAGATGTTGAACCATTCTTGCATCCCTGGAATAAATCCTATGCGATCATGGTATATGATCCTTGTATTATACTGTTGAATTTGTTTGGCTAACATTTTTACAGGTTTTTGCATCTATGTTCATCATGGATATTGGCCTATAACTTTCTTCTCTTGAGGTGTCCTTGTCTGGTTTTGGTACCAAGGCAATGCTACCCTTGTAAAATGAGTTTGGAAGTGTTTCCTCCTCTTCAATTTTTTGGAAGTTTGAAAAGGATACATATTAACTCTTTAAATGTTTGGTAGAATTCACCTGCAAAGCCATCTAGTCCTGGACTTTTGTCGGAAGGTTTGTAATTACCGATTCAACCTCCTTATTAGTAACTGGTCTTTCCAGATCTTGTATTTCTTGTATTTATTCATGATTCAGTTTGTGTAGGTTGTAGGTTTCTAGGAACTTATCCATCCATTTCTTCTAGGTTGTCTAGCTGGTTGGCATATGATTGTTCTTACTCTTAAGATCCTTTTTATTTAGTGTAATCTGTTGTAGTATCTCCTTTTCTTGTTTTAATTTTAAATTCCAGTAAACATACAGTGTTATGTTAGTTTCAGGTGTACAATATAGTGATTCAACAATTCCATACATCGGTGGTGATCATAATACATAATAAACTCCTTAATCCCCATCACCTATTACATGCCCTCTTTGATTTCTAATCGTAATCGACTCCTTTTTTTCTTTTGGTGAGTGTAGCTAAACATTTGTCTATTTTTATCTTTTCAAGAACTGAGCTCTTAGTTTCATTGATCTTGCTTGCCTTTTTTGATTCTATTCCCTTTATTTCCACTCTGATCTTTATTTCCTTCCTTCTCTTAACTTTGGACTTTGTTCTTCTTTTTCTAGTTCTGTGACCTGTAAAGTTAGGTCGTTTGAGACTTTTCTTGTGTCATGATGTAAGTATTTATCACTGTGAACTCCCTCTTTGAACTGCTTTTGCTGTGTCCCACAAATGTTGGTATGGTGTTTCCACTTTCATTTGTCTCAAGGTATGGTTTTCATTTCTCTTTTGATTTCTCTTGGACCCACTGGTTGTTCAGGAGCATGTTGTTTAATCACCTATTTGTGAATTTTTAAGTTGTCTTCTTGTAACTGATGTTGAAATGTTTCAGTCCACTGTGGTCAGAAAAGATACTTGATTTCAATTTTCTTACACTTACTAAGACTTGTGTGGTGGCCTCTAACCTAGTGTCTATCCTGGAGATTGTTCCAGTGATGCTTTAGAATGTACATGGTTTCTGGATAGAATGTTTATATAATCTCTTAAATCTGTGTGGTCTAAAGTATCATTTTTAAGTCCAATGTTTTTACCTACTGATTTTGTGTCTGTATGATCTATCCATTAATGAAAAGTGGGATATTAAAGTCCCCTACTGTTACTGTATTACTGTCAATTTTTCCCTGTAGGTCTGTTAACATTTGCTTTATATATTTTGGTGCTCCTATGTTGGGTGCATAAACACATAAAAATGTCATATCCTCTTGTTGGATTCTCTCATTATTACCTAGTGCCCCCCCCCCCCTTTTTTTAGGTCTCTTATGACAGTCTTTGTTTCAAAGCCTATTGTGTCTGATGGAAGTATAGCCATCCCAGCTTTGTTTCGTTTCATTTCCATGGAATATCCTTCTCCATCCCTTTACTTTCAATCTGCATGTGTCCTTACATGTGAGGTGAGTCTCTTATAGGCAGCATATAGATGGCAGTTCCTAAAAATTTTGAGTATAGTTGATACGCAATGTCACATTAGTTTCAAGTGTACAACATAGCCATTGAACTTCTCTATACCTTATGCTATGCTCACAAGTGTAGCTCCCATCTGTCACCATACAATGCTGTTACGATATCATGGACTACATTCCCTGTGCTGTGCCTTTTATTCCTTGACTTAATCATTCCATAACTGGAAGCCTGTTATTTCTCACTCATCTTCACCCATTTTGCCCAATCCCCTACCCCTCTCCCCTCTGGCAACCATCAGTTTGTTCTCTGTATTCACCAGTCTGACTCTGACTCTTCATGTTTGTTCATTTATTGTGCAAAATTTTTAGATTCCACATCTGAGTGAAATCACATGGTGCTGTTTTTTTTCAGTCTTCTTTCAGTTAGCATACTGTATTCCTGAGTAGGGCTTTTTTTTTTTTTTTTTTAATCCATTCAGTCACTATGTCTTTTGATTGGAGATTTCAGTCTTTTCATTTAAAGTAATATTTCAGGGGCACCTGGGTGGCTCAGTCAGTCAAGCATCTTGACTCTTGGTTTCAGTTCTGGTCGTGATCTCACGGCTTCCTGGGTTCAAGCTTGGCATTGGGCTCTGCGCTGGTAGCGCAGAGCCTGCTTGGGGATTCTCTCTCTCTCTCTCTCTCTCTCTCAAAAGAAATAAACTTTAAAAAAGTAATTTTTCATAGGTATGCACTTACTTTCAAAATTGTTTTCTGGCTATTTTGTATTTCCTTTGTTCTCTCGCTCTCTTCCTCTCTGCTCTGTAGTCATCTGCCTTGATTTCTTTATCTTTTGTGTGTCTATCACAGTTTTTGTTTTGTGGTTCCCATGAGGCTTACATAAAATCTATGTGTAACAGTCTATTTAAAGTTGATAACACCTGTGAGGCTCCTGGGTGGCTCAGTCGGGTAAGCGTCCAACTTTGGCTCAGGTCATGATCTCGCAGTCTGTGAGTTTGAGTCCCGCGTTGGGCTCTGTGCTGACAGCTCAGAGCCTGGAGCCTGCTTCAGTTTCTATGTCTCCCTCTCTCTCTGCCTCTCCCCTACTCACACTCTGTCACTCCCTCAAGAATAAATAAACATTAAAAAAATTACAAAAAAAAGTTGATAACACCTTAGTTTGGATGCATTCTAAAACTACGTTTTGACTCCTCTCTCAACATTTTATGCTTTTGATGTCACAATTTATATCTTTTTATCTAGTGCATCCATTAATGAATTATCGTAATTATTTTTACTATTTTGTGTTTTTAACCTTCATACGAATTTGGTGATTAACCCACCACCGTTATAGCATCATTCTGAATGTAAGGATGTATTTCCCTTCACCAGTGAGGTTTATATTTTCATAGGTTTTCCTGTCACTAATAAGTGCCCTTTCACCTTAAAGAAGCCCCTGTGATCTCTCTTGTAAGACTGGCCTAGTGGTGCTGAATTCCGTCAGCTCGTTTGGAAAATGCTTTTAACTTTCTTTCACTTCTGAAGGACAGTTTTGCTGAATAGAGTCTTGTGGATGGCAGTTTTTTTCTTTCAACACCTCGAATATATCATTAACCTCTATTCTGATCTGCAAAGTTTTGCCGAAAAATCTGATGGTTTTACAGGGTTCCCTTGTACTTAACACATTTTCTTTGCTGCTTAAGATTCCCTCCTTGTCTGTATCTTCTGACAATTTTCCTCTTACTTGGAATTCTCTGGGCTCCTGGATCTGGATGTCTGTTTCCTTTCTCAAGTTAGGAAAGTTTTCTGACACTTTCTTTCTCTCTCTGCTCCTCTGAGATCCCTATAATGTGAATATTTGTCAGCTTGATAGTGTTCTAGAACTTTCTTAGGCCATATTCAGTCTTGGCTCTTTTTGCTCTTCAGATGGATGGATTCTACTGCCGGGGTCCAGTTCTAGCGAATCTAGGGGTCCCCGAAGGATGGACGGTCAGGCGGAAATGAGAGAGCCATGAGTGAGATGTAGTCTGATGACCAAGCAGGCAGCCTTGGCACTTCTGGTGTCTCCGCCCTGTCGGTCTCAGTGTCTTTATTTAAAAGTAGTGAGTTACATTACAGCAATGAGTGACATCCCATCAATAAGCATAGTTTGAACAATAATGTGTGTTTATCAGTAAAGCAGCGATTTCCTCAATCTTGCAAGCTGTTTTAAAGTTAATTAGCACATAAATTTAAGGCAGGGTGAGAGAACAGGAAGTTACCTAGGCCTGCCTATGTTAATTATCTATAAACAGGCCAGGAGTCATTCCGCCTATTCTTCCAACTACAATGGGGGAGGTACAACCCATCCGGCAAAGACAGAATTCCCAATGCTGGTCCTTTGCTTGTGAATGAGTGAATTTACATAATAGGAGCCTAACATTTACACAAATCACACCAATATTAAGCCAGCTCATAACTGCTATCATATTGTGCAACCCATCCCCAAGATGCAACTTTAAGGTGGCCAGGCTACTCTCGTTCAGATGTAATCCATCAAAGCATCATGTGCCAGGTCCTTCCCTTTTATCTAAATGCCATAAAACAAAAGAGCATTACATTCCTTGGGGCCAAGGAGAGTAGCTCAAGAAATCCAAGCCTGAAAAATTATTTAGAAGGAGGTAAGACTAGGCGCCATCTTGGCCCGTGGGAATTTTGCGTCAACCGCTTTTTCCACACAGGGAGGCATCTCAACCAACCTGCGAGCCCACACTGGCTCCTAACATTCTATTGTTCTATCTTCGATTGCTCATCCATTCTTTGAATATATGTCATCTGTTATTGAACCCCTCTCATGTATTTTTCAGTTCAATTACTGTATTCTTCAGCTTTGTGATTTCGACTGGGTATCGTTTTCTATTTTTTTTGGTAGTTGTCGACATTTTCACCTTACATGCACTGTTCTCTAGACCACGATGAGCATCGTTATGACCACTGTTCTGAACTCTATCAGTAAAATCTCTTACTTCCGTTTCATTAACATCTTTTTTCATGTTTTATTTTGTTTTTTGATTTGCAACATAACCCATTTCATTTTCCGTGACATTCTGTGTTGGTTTCTGTGCACTGGATACAACACCCACCTCTCCCAGTCTTGGACTGGTTTAAAATTCTTGTAGATGAACCTTCTCTTTCAACTCTGCCCTAGCTCTTGGTCGTCTCTCAAACATTTGTGTTTGTCCAAGCAGCTTTCTTGGTTCTTAGTGGCGCCCAGTAGTTGAGGGCATGCCAAGACCTGTCAGCGTCCCACAGGGGAGGATCTCGGCCCCCAGCTTTTAAAGTATGCAGATACGCGTTCTCCAGGGCAAGACTAGAGGTGGGAGGTGGTGTTTGTTCCCTGTGCTCTGAGCCCTGAGGACTAGTCATTTACATTTTTTCTTTGTTACCATCCCACTGAGCCTGTGAACACAAGCCCTACTGGCCACCGAAGCCAGATGATCAAGCTCTGTGTCTCCCAGGTGGCAGCCACAAAAACCAGAGCATCAGATGTGTGTTCATTCTCCGTTCCAAGTGATCACATGTGGGCGGGAGGGCAGGAAGATGGCAGCTGCCAGCCTCCACAGTCTCTAGAGACTATTTCAGGTGGCTCCTATGTGTGTATTAAATTAGAAGCCTACACCTCAGGCTGAAGCTTTTATGATAAACAAAGAGGACTCTCTGAAGACAGAGTGGGTGTGTTTTACTCTGCTGCCCCTGAGCTGAGCCCTGGGGGGTTAGCCATGGTGAGTCCGTGTGAGCCCTCTAAGTACTATCTCTTAATTCACTACAACCTCCTGGCCGTGTTGGATTCATGCCCTCTTGAATTGAAAGCTATGTTTTGGCAGCCCATCTGTCAGGCAGAAGTCTTGAAAGCTGGGGCGTCAGATGCGGAGTTCAAAAGCTCTCCTCAGGAAGAAGCTCAAAGTTGTGAGTTCCTTTCTGGTTGTGTGCTGCCATACCAGGGCTGGAGTTTAGGATGGCACTGCGTTGTGTCTCCGCCTCTCCTACCTGTTTCAATGTGGGGTGTTTCCCCCTGCCTTTGCCTGATATGTATAGAAGTGACGGATATGTGCTAGGTTTCTTTCAGAGAATTGTTCTGCATGTAGCTGTAGATTCGCTATGCATGTGGGAGGAGGCAATTTCAGGCTGCTTCTATCACCATTTTTAACCTGCTAAGTGTGTGGATTGTTTCTATGTCTACACAAAGATGTGTTGTGCTTGCTTTCCAAAATGAATGTTTCTTGCATAGACGGGGCTTAAGTTCTAGGCAGGAGAAAGAAACAATAGATGATAAGAGATGATGTGTGATGAACTTCCCCAAAAAGAAGGGAACGGCCTATTTCCAGTTAAGGAGACATTGTGCACAGGCTGGAGGCGAGCGGCAGCACAGATCCGTGCGACGGCAGGCTCGGTGTGGAGAGCGCAGCCTCTCTGGGCGGAGACAAAGGGATGGTGTTTGAAGGCAGTACAAATCTGGGCTGGGGAGGAGGCTGGAGTCTGTCGTATCACAGGCCGATGGATAAATCTTGGCAGGAGCAGCTCCCGTGAAGAGTTGTGCTCTTTTTATGAGAAGGAGACTGACCTTGATGCCCGGATTGGTGGGGCATGGCTAGAGAAGGCAGGGAAGGGCTGATGGACCTTGTTTGTGGTTATGATATCATGGGTGGATGCATAGGTCCAAACTCATCTAGACATATATGTGTGTGCCTTTTTTTGGTATAACAATTATACACTTCAAGAAAGTGAAAAAAATGAAAGTGTTCTAGATTACAGGGGCCTAGAAGGAAATGACACCTGTGTGAGCCTTCACTGGATGCCGAATGAAAAAAATAGAAAGCTATAAAAAATATTACCGGCAGAACTGGGGATATTTCAATTTTGCATACTATTGTATCAGTGTTAATTTCCTGTGTCATAATTTGTGAGAGAGAGCTTGCGTGTGTAAGCAGGGGAGGGGCAGAGGGAGGAGGAGACAGAGGATCGAAAGCAGGCTCTGAGCTACCGGCACAGAGCCTGATGTGGGGCTCGAACTCACAAACCATGAGATCATGACTTTAGCTGAAGCTGGACTCTTAACTGACTAAGCCACCCCTTCCTTTGTGATAATTCCATTCTGATTATATGTAAGAGAGGAACTTTCGTCTTAGAAGATACGTATTATAGTGTCATTTTGTATGGAATATAGTTATTAAATGGGTCAGTTAAATATACAAACCACAGACACATATGCGCTTGCACTAAAAATGTATACAGTATGTATAAAGATGTCAACGTTATATACATGTGTATATATATATATACACACACACACGCACGCATAAAGCAAACAGGCAAAATGTTCAATTAACTCCAATTCTGCCATAGTTTGAAATTATTCTAAGTAAGAAGCTAGGGAACCTCTTAATGTCTTTACACAAAGAAGATGAAAAAGTAGGAAGAAGATAAGGGGTCATCAGCAGTAAGGAGTTATTACTCAGTCACAGACCCCTGTATATGTAGTTCAGGAAAGCCAAAAGAAGATAGACTTGGTTAATTTCTTTGTCTTTTCCAATACAGTGTAAGCTTCATGATGTTGTCCCAGTAAAAAAAAAACGTACAGCTCACCACATACAGTATGCAGAGACTTACAGTGATAAGTATTTGGTGGTGTGAGGAAGCACTCTAGCTCCTTAGGGCACCTGGTACGACCTCCCCCACACTGTACAAAGTCATCGGGAGAGTGTCTTTGTGGAATGCAGTGTGGTTCTGTAAACCACAGCCGTATCACAGCTCAGGCATCCAAAGCACAAGGAATCACGCTGCACTCACTTAAAGACCTGTGTGCACCTTACAAGAAGACGGTTGAGGTTTTTTTTTCTTAAATGAAGCTGACTTTCCAAGTTGGAAAAACAACACAGCCGATCCACTTTATACTAGCCAGTTAGTTGAACTCACTCACATACGGCCCCTCTGCCCTTGGTTTCAGTTCTGCCCCAATCCTCTCAGCTGTACAAATCACCGGGACCACAACCTGATGTGTACTGTGACAGGGGTGCTTTTTGGACACTGCCTCCTTCCAGTGTTGACAGGCCTAAATAATTAATGCTTCTAAGCACCCGGGGCTCTGACTCTCACTTGTTAAAAACATGCAACTCAGTTTCACCTGCTTTGCTTATGACTTCAGAGGAAGGGAAAACCCAGCAGTGGGGAATAACAAGAAAGGCACACAAAGGCCGCTGTAACCTCCGTTGTTTTGGGAGTTGACAGGCTTCTCAAAGGCATACATTTGTTCATGTGCTGAACTCCCACTTGCGATCGTACCAGTCTATTACTTGCATTCAGATCTCAAGAGGAGAAAAGGAGTCTGATGCTGACCCTGCCCTAGAGCTCCAAGGTGTGGTAAAGCCAGGAAAACTACCTCACACACATTGTCTTCCTTCACAAAAGAGCTGAAACCGGGCTTTCCTACAAGCTTTGACTTTTCTGGAGGGGCACAGGACTCTGCCCACTGCTTGAGGTTCATCAGATTAGTTTCTAGTGCCCACATCCACCTTCCTACGAGCCTCACAACCACCTGATGAGCCCAACCACTCGGGGCTCCTCAAAGCCATGAAGAGCAGCCCCCAATGGTCTCCATGGAGCAGCTCACCAGGCTAGGTCTTAGACGGGGGCATCGCTTGAAAGCATTTTACTTTTATCATGTTCGACCTCCAAGTTTTCCTGACCATGGTCCCTTATCACCGCAGAACTCACTCACATCCCTAACTCTTCCTTTTGGTCCCACCCACTTGGGTTGGGGACTTGGCCTCACTATAATGCTACTCTCACGGAGCATCTGAAGTATAAAATGGATTTGTCATACCAGAGCTTTAAGTGTGAGGGATCAAGGAGACACGGGTAAGATGGAGAAGGTCAAGCACAACCAGTTTAGAGCCAGGGAAAAGGAAATATAAACAGGGGGCTGCCCCATGCTGGGCCTAAGAGAGAAGGGGGACAGAGCAGCTATTTGTGGCCTTCCGGCTCCCCCCCCGCCCCTGAGTGTCTAGCATGGCAGGAAAATCCAATAAGCAGATGGCTGGTGACAGTCTACTGTCATTTATGCCTCATGCCCTCCAGTTTTCTTAGAACCCAGTCCTAGGCAAAGAACACTAGACGGTCTCCTCAACAAATTCATCTTTTACTTCAGTTCTTATTGTTATTTAGTAATGTTCCACGAGTATCTTCACTATGCTCATGCCTCACTCATCTTCAAAGTTATCCCATCTTTTATTTCACTGAAGAGACAGAAATCTTCCAACTTCCCTTGGCTGAAAATGCCTTCTCAGAAGTGGCTCATGCATTTGCATGGTGCACTGAGCTGGAATTTATTTTCATATCCATTGAGCCCTTTTCTGCATTTGACCTGTGGCCCCCATCCTCCTGCCACTCCTTCACTGCCCCAAGACACCGGATCTGAGCATCTTGGTGACTGGTTTCTCAGCTTACACCCTGCAGCGATCAGTTCCGTGGGGCACACCATCAAATCCCCCAGCCTGCCCTTTTCCGCTGGTTACAGACCTGTGCTTCACGTCCCCAGGCAAAAGGATCGCCATCTTCTAACCAAACGCCCTCCATCATTTCCCAGGCAGGCCCGCAGCCCTAGGCACTGTATTTTCAAATCCTCTCACCCATGCTGTAGTCTCCTAAGCTTAGACTCTGAACTCCCAAAACTTGGCCTTTTGTGTTTTCCTTCTTTCCACCTATAAAAGTTTTCCTCTGAGATAGCTACAGCTCCCAGAATACAGCTTTTGAGATATTTCGTACTTGGTAAATAGGACTGTCAGTGGCTCCCCAACACTGACCAAGAGGAGTCAAACACCTGTGCCCCACACTCATGGCACCCGTCTGTGATCCCAGCCTTCCTCTGCGGCATTATTTCCTGCCCTCCAGCTTGGACCCGACTTTTCTATGGCAGCAGACTCTTGGCTCTTTTGAGCCCTTGGTCCAAGGTCTTCATCTTCACTTAAAGTCATTCCTTGTTCAAAGGGTGCTTGATTCCTGTTTCACTCATCAAAACTGTTCACAGATACCAATTCATGATAGAGCCTTTTCTATTCTCCGAAATGAATGAAACTTAAATACTATACTGCCTCGTTCCTTTTTGTCCCCTTTATTTTAGAAAGGGGGGGAGAGGGAATCTCAAGCAGGCTCCATGCTCACTGCAAAACCCAACGCAAGGCTAGATCCCTTGGGATCGATGACCAGCTGAAATCAAGAGTTGGATGCTCAACCAACTGACCCACCCAGGCACCCCTATATTGCCTAGTTCTGAGTAACTGAATGGCCGGCCTTTTGAGGGGACTTGGGCTATGTGACTCATCGTTGGGCCCATAAGGCATTTATGACAGTGCCTTGTACCAAGCGGATGTGAGGTGATTTTAGCTGATGATGTGAACCTCTGAGCACACAGTACCCCATTGCCAGCCCCGAAGAGAAAACACACTGCAGGAGTGGCTCAGACAGACACTTACCCATGGATTCTGAAGTCTGACTGCCAACCACCCGGAGCAGCATAGGCTGACTGCTGTCTGACCTCTGAAGAGAGGTAGAAGGAGAAGACACCGTTGTACCGTTCCCCTTGGCCTCGGCCTGGGGCTACAGTAGCCAAGAGAAAACAGAATGAGTTTTCATAATAAACACGCAAATAATTGTAAACATTTCACATGATTCCACATAGGACTCAGCAATTACAACCTTTTTTATTTAGAAACCTCCCAAATTTTGCTGTTGATAACCTCCGGTGATACCGTCTTTGTATCTGAATTGTACCCCCTGTTACAGTTGAAAAGGAAGGACAGCTCCACTGAAACAAAATGTATAAAATCTTGAGACCCAATAACTGAAAAACTCTGAAGGTCATGTGACAATGGAGAAACCCCATGAGACCACAAAAAGGTAGTGGAGAATGCGTACGTTTGTATAGCAGTAAGTAACGAGATGGAGAGAACACATCTCAAACTTCAAAATTCCCACAAAGCCAGGATCCCGTGCAGGTAGGGCCTGCCACAATGCCCCATCTTGCTAGGTTTTCAATGGAGGCTTCCAAAATGAGGTTTTAAGAACTAGAAATGGGCGCCCAGGTGACTCAGGTCATGATCTCACGACTTGTGAGTTCAGGCCCCACATCAGGCTCTGTGCTGACAGCTCAGAGCCTGAGCCTGCTTCAGATTCTGTGTCTCCCTCAAAAATAAACATTAAAAACTAGAAACAGGGGCGCCTGGGTGGCTCAGTTGGTTAAGCGGCCGACTTCAGCTCAGGTCATGATCTCGCGGTCTGCGAGTTCAAGCCCTGCATCGGGCTCTGTGCTGATGGCTCAGAGCCTGGAGCCTGCTTCAGATTCTGTATCTCCCTCTCTCTCTGCCCTTCCCTTGCTCACGCTCTGTCTCTATGTCTCTCAAAAAAAAAAAAAACAAAAAACAAAAAACAAAACAAAACGAGCTCCATTTCAAGAGGGCACGATTGTCATTCACTTTTAGGAGACTGGTGGAAACCCTGAGATACTTTTTTTCCGAGCTCAATTTTGAGTTGCTCAAATAAACAAATTCCGCAGTAAACCATCTGGAACAATTGTACAAAGATATAGTGGTTTTCCTCCTCTTTTGATAGCCCTCAACAGTCAGCACTTTGCTAGGCACCTACGAAGTACTCAACAAATCGATACATGTTGAAATTCTAAAAAGGACTCCGAGTCTGATTTGCTAGTGCCGTGCAAGAGGGGAAAGAGGGCTTTCCGGAAACGTCGTACAGTAGAGAGACGCGGGCCTCACTTGCTCCAGCAGCTGCCTGAGCCGGTGTAACTGTGACTCCAGCTGCTTGTTGTGGTCTTCCAGGATCTGCATCCTGGCTTCCAGGCGGCCTTTGTGCTGACGCAGGAGCTTGGCCTCAGCAATGAGCTCGGCGTCCCGGGGACTTTGGGGAGAAGTGGGCATCATTTCGGGAGGGGACGGCAGTGGGGACAGGCCTTTATGCTCGTGCTGCTGCTTGAGACGGTCATACTCTGCTTGCAGGTTTCTGTTGGAATCAAAAAGGTAAAAAAAAGAAAGAGCAAGTTGAAAGTGGTCCTCAGATTTCATATAAAATGGCAGAGAGGAACATCTGACCGCCACCAAACACAACAGCAAGCAAGAGAGAGGTACTTAATGAATGGTTTTTATGAGGACGATCAAACAAAATAAAATTGGAAGCTTCCGCCCGGTGTGCAAGGGAGAGGCTTTTCAACCTTTTATTTTATACTAAAGGCCTTATAAGTGCCACATTCAGATGAATAAGCAGCAATGGATTTAGTCATTTTACAACCATTTCTTTCTAATGTCATGAGATTACAATTTTTATACCTCTATCAACACTTGGGTTTGCTTAAAAAAAATCGAACATTTTCAACAGCAATGTGCAACAGCATAGTAAGAGCATAACCCTGAACCCACCACACTGTTTTAATACCTGTAACATTTGCCCTATTTTCTTCAAAAGTTTTTTTAAGAAATAAAGCCGCAGCTTTCCTATATCCTCTTCTCAATAATGAATCTCTGTCCCTCCTGCCATCCTGAATTCAAGGTCTATCGTTACCATGAATGTATCCACAAATACTAGGTTGAACCTGGCAAAGATGCTGGTATCTGGCTTTTTTTTTTTTTACCTACAAATATGGCCATTTCATGGGATTCAATCTAACAGCAGTATTTTGCAATGTTCTTAGACTTGAAGAACATTATGTTACATACCATTCTAAGAGTTGCTTTTGGCCTTTGACAATGTTTTGGAGATTTATTGTTGTTAATACCTAACAGTTGATGATTGTAATTGGTGTAAGGTAGTAGTCTCCTGCTTGAGTAGGTCAACAACATTATCCTGTCAATGGATATTTAAGTTGTTTCCAACCTTCACCATTACAAACAGAGAGGCAATGAACTTCCTTCTATCTGCCTCCTTGGATACTTGTTTAACTTTGTTCATGGCATCCTATAGTACACAGATTTTAAATTTCAGTATATTCCTCTGTGTTTTCTGTTTTTGCTTTGAGAACATCTTCCTTACACCTACAATGTAAAGTTAATTTTTGTGTTTTTTCACGCTTAGAACTTCACCCAGACCCTCTTGTGGCTGGTGTGAAGTCAGGATCCCCATCCCATAGAGAGGTAAAGCCAGCCCCTTTCACTGTAACGTCCATCTTTCCGTCACTGATTTCTAATGGTACCTCTGTAATCCATCAAGCACCCATAAACACACAAGTGTGATTCCGAGCTCGGTTCTGCTATTTTTATGTTCCCATGCAGACCACACACTACAGCTTTAAATAAACGAATGTCTGGGAGGCCCGCCTACTCTGTCCTGCCTTAAAAGTGTCTTGGCTCTTCTTGCTGAAATTTGGGGTTTGAATTACATTGGGATGTATATAGATTCAACAGGGAAGAAGTCACTTCGTGTTACTGAATCTTCACATCTAAGAATGTGGCGAGTCTCTTTACTCGAGTGTTATTTTACACCTATTAATAATAATCTGTCATTCACTGTGTTTTACTCTAGCTCTTGAAGTGGAATGCTGAAACCATTTATGTTTTTTAATATATACATTTAAGGCTGCAAATTTCCTTCTTGCTTTAGAATTGCCAAGACTACAGTTCCAGATGAGGACACTTGGACTACTGGCTACCATGTAACTGATTATAACTCTTGATCTCCTCCTAATAATGGTAAATAGCAAAATAAGAGGAAGTATCAGCTCTCAGAGGAGAGACCTTCCTGTCAACAAATGTGGCAGGTCTAGATGCCTGAGATACAAGCAAGGTTGTCCCCGGGTCCGGTTTGAGAAAGTAAGATAATCGCATGATCAGGTTTCTCGTTAAGGAAATCTTTCCTGTGGTTCCCTATCTGCATTGAAAGATCCACAGGGGATGGTATGTCCTCCAAAATGCTGGATCTCTACATTGACGAAGACCTAAAATCTATACAAGGTTTCTCCCAAGAGTGGAAAGTCACGTGGGAAATCAATACCTGATCTTTTTAATTACAGGAAGATCATCTCCGATGTTTTTTGACTGACATCCTATCGATCTGCTATCAATCTTCAAGGAAAGCTGGGTTTTGCACTTGGTCTCAAGGGAAGCTGCTTTGAAGAAGTTGTAATAAGACAACTTTTCAAAACAAGCTTGCCCCGAGGTTCTGTCCTTTAGGTGGGAACCAATGTATGTAGTTGTTGAGATAAATTTCATCCATTTCCTGACTACTTAATTGACAGCCATCTAACTGTTTCTGTGAACTTGAAGCAGCAGCCAGTGTTTACAAGGTTTCATTGGACAGGAATAACCTTTTTTCCCCCCTTGCAGTTATTCACTGTAAGAAATCCAACTTTGCCACAAAGTCTCAAGTAATACCACCTTTTAACATGGAATCCCATTCAAGGTTCTTGTGTTTACAGGTTGTTGATCTGGAAAACACTAGTTGCAGCTGTGGACTTGAGGACAGTATAGCAAACAGGTTACCATCTTCTTACCTACTTTTCACAGAGATACAGGTAGGAGACTATGTTTTCTATAAAGGTCCTCCTCGGTATCTTGATCTTCTGGATCTAGCAGTTCCAAAGAGCTCTATGAATTCTTTGAGTGTCTTTGTTCAGAAAACATGGCTTGATATATACAACATATTACATTTCTGTTCTTGTGCTTTCCAGTGAAAACCTGAAAAGCCTCATTTGAATCTCCCAGGGCTTCCCAAAGCTGGGCTGTAAAGAATACCAATTGCTCTACAGAGGCCCTTTGTCTTCCCAGATGTTGGAAATTTCTCCCAGGGGACCGTTTCCTTAAAGACTCCTATGCTTCTTCAGCTCTGGAAGATTCTCAGCTATTTTGACTTCAAATACGCTTCTCTGCCATTTCCTCCATGTTATCCTGAAGTGCCTACTGGATACATTTTGGAGCCTTGTGGTAAATTCTGTCTCTCTTAATTGCTCATTCATGTCTTTTAATGCCCTCATCTTCTCCAATGGGGTGAAGTCTAGAATTTGTCCTTTTTAAAATTAAGTTTACTTATTTGAGAGAGAGGGAGAGAGTTTAGTAATTTCAATGACCATAGTTTGTATTTCCAAAGAGGTCTTTTGCAAATCCATCTGGTTCTTTGTTAATTTTTACACCTCTCTCTGCATCCAGCAGTGCGGCTCAAGGTGCCTACCCCTGAGACCAAGAGTCACAGGCTCTACTGAGTGAGCCAGCCAGGTACCCCAGTTCTTTGTTATTTTAATAAATGATAGTTCTTCTGAACTCTGCTGTCAGGTAATTTTGTGACTGCTCCCACTCTGGGGTATAGCCAGACCTTACTTTGGTAGTTGATAGTTCTGAGATTGAGTGATAGGAATGCAATTAATTAGCAATTATCACCAGGCAACATGGTTCAGGACCTGGCTGCAAGGCCGTTAAGCGATGACGTCCTTTGTGCCTGCACCCCTCACCTCTTCCCATGAGAGCCTAATGCTGCAACCCAGCTGCATGTAAGTGAAGCAGTCCAAACTGTTCTTTTCATTTCAAGTACAAGTCTGTATGTGTATTTGTGGAGCCCTGATTCTAAATACCTGGCTCAGGGCCCCTCCCTCTTAAGGAACAGCAGGAACTGGAAGTGCACTAACTTATCTGTACACTCTGCTCTTCTTTTCATTGCATACGTGATCTAGCGCAGGATCACTGCGAGAAGCAGGCCGAAAACATGAGCTGATGGCATGGGAATCAGAAGCCTCCCAGGACACGCTGATTTTATAGACGTATGATCAAGGTCCCCTCAGTATTCATTCCAACATAACTTTACCAGGACAGGATTCAATGAGCCAGACAAGTGACTTTCTCCTAAACCAACAGGTGACATACATAAATCTGCTGTTAAGCTCAATAACAAACTTCATTTCAGGGGACTAGTTTTTCCTCCTAAAACTCTGGAGCAGGATAACGCGTCATGCCAAAGGTTCAAAAAGAGGGATCTTGGCCAGAAACCAAGTATCTGAAAAACTGATCTTAGGGGTGTGAATTAGACTTAACTTTTCCTAATAAATGTGGTCATGGTTGCAGTGTTGCTAGGGCATAGTTTTACTACAGGTTGGGAAATATCGAAGAACATCTATGCCACTGCCTTTTAAAGTTCATCATAATGCTAAGTTTTTTGGACACATTATTTATAAAGCATGGAGGGGAGAGCATTCCCATACAAGGCCGGTGGCATACTTACCCGAGTTCCAAGGTGAGTTGTTTTAAAGCTTAACCCCAAATACACAGTTTACTCATTTTCAAAGTTGGCTGTCGATTTATATAGTGGTAACAATATACATTGTGCTTTTCTTGAAGTTATGCATGTACATCTTACCCCTATTAATTCTCTCATTAGAATGTATTTATGATGTCATTTCAATATAGATGAATATATGTCAGCAATCCGACCACAGCTCCACAGAGAATCTATTTACCTTCTTGATTACTTGTAAATTACATTTCTCTGGTAACTCTCTAAAGAACACTAATTCAAATTCATGGCACATGGCTTTTGTCACCACAATTTCTTCCAGCAGCCAGTTATCCTAAAAATAAGTCTCCCATTATTAATTTCTTATTCTCCATACGGCTTTAAAAACTGCCTCCAGTCGACAATTATGTAGATGTACCTGATTATTTTTATGTCATCAAGTGTGCAAACATGGCTGTCCAGATACAAATTTACATTAAAAATTTTCCTACCCTGAACATTTCATCCCGAAACGGCAGTATACACATTTTTTTCCAGTGCGTGTGGAACATTCTCCAAGACAGATCACACATTAGGACACAAAACAAGTCTCAGCAGGTTTAACAAGACTGAAATCATATCAAGCCTCTTTTCTGACCACAACGGTATGTAACTAGAAATCAATTCCAAGAAAAAATACTGCAAAGACACAAACACGGGGAAAGTAAACCACCAATGGGTCCACAAAAAGTTCAAAGACGAAATAAAAAAATACATAGAGACAAATGAAAATGGGAGCAGGATGGTTCACAATCTGAGCCACAGCAAAAGAAATTCTAAGAGGGAAGTTTACTGGGATACAGGCCTACTTCAAGACGCCAGCCAAGTCCGAAATAATAAAGATCAGAGTGGGCATGAATGAAATAGACTAAAAAACCAGAAAAGATCCATAAAACCAAGGACTGGTTCTTCGAAAAGATCAACAAAATTAATAAACCTTTAGCCAGACTTGTCGAGAGAAAAGAGTACTCAAATAAATAAAACCAGAAATGAAAGGGGAAGATAAATAACCACCATGACAGAAATATAAAGAATTACAAAACAAACAAACTGGACAACCTAAAAATGAATGGGTAAGCTCCTAGAAACCTACAATCTCTCAAAAGTGAAGTAGGAAGAAACAAAGTTGGCACACCTCGATCAGTAATAACGAAACCACATCAGGAATAAAACTCCCAACAAACACAAGTCTGGGACCAGATGGCTTCATGGGTATTGGATATCAAACTTTTCAAGAAGAGCTAATACCTGTTGTTAAAAAAAAAAGTTCCAAACTCTTCCTCCCCCCCCCCAATTATAGGCCAAATATCCCCATGAACATAGATGCAAAAATCTTCCACAAAATTTAGCAAACCAAATTCAGTAATATAGTGAAACGATGAATTGACAGGATATGCCACATTAAGAAAATGATGAAGCAAAAGCATTTGACAAACCTTAACATCCATTCAGGATCAAACCTGTCAACAAAGTGGACTTAGAACACATTTCAACATAATAAAAGCCATACAGGACACACCCACAGCTAACAGCATAGTCATTGTGGAAGAACTTTAGACCTTTTCCTCTAATATCTGGAACAAGACAAGGATATCCCCTCTCACCACTTGTATTCAACATAGTTCTACAAGTCCTAGCCACAGCAATCTGATAAGAAATAAAGGGCATCCAAACTGGAAGGAAGAAGTATAGTTGTCACTATTTGCAGATGACATGATGCTGTATAGGGAAAACCCTAAAGACTAGAAGAAGTAATAAATGAATTCACTCAAGTTGCAGGACACAAAATTAATATGCAGCAATATGGTGTGTTTCTGTACACTAGTAACAGAGTAGCAGGAAGTAAGAAATTCCCATTTATAACAGCCTCAAAAGAATAAAATACCCAGGAATAAAATTTAACCAAGGAGGTGAAAGGCTTGTACTCTGAAACCTCTAAGACTCTGATGAAAGAGGATACAAACAAATGCAAAGATTGTTCATGGACTGGAAAACTTAATATTGTTAAAATGTCCATACTACTCAAAGCAATCTACTAGATTTGATGCAATCTCTATCGAAATACCAATATTTTTCACAGAAGTAGAACCCATAACCCCCAAATTTGTAGGGAACCACAAAAGATGGTGCAAGCTGGTGGCATCACATCCCCAGGTTTCACGTTACACTACAAAGCTAGAGTAATCCAAATAGTACAGTACCAGCACAAAAAAGGACACCTGGGGCGCCTGGGTGGCTCAGTCGGTTGAGCGTCCGACTTCGGCTCAGGTCATGATCTCACGGTCTGTGAGTTCAAGCCCCGCGTCGGGCTCTGTGCTAACCTGGCTCAGAGCCTGGAGCCTGCTTCAGATTCTGTGTCTCCCTCTCTCTCTGCCCCTCCCCCACTCATGCTCTGTCTCTCTCTGTCTCAAAAATAAATAAAACAAAAAAAAAAAAGGACACCTAGATGAATGGAACAGAGAGCACAGAGGTAAATACACTCTTGTATGGTCAAAAGTCTACAACAAAGGATGCAGGACTACATAATGGGGAAAGATGGTTTCTTCAGTAAATGGTGCCGGGACAACTGGACTGCTACATGCCAAGGAATGAAATTGGATCATTTTCTCACTCCGTGCATAAAAATAAAGTCAAGATGGATTAACCACCTAAATGTGAGATCTAAAACCATAAAACTTCTGAAAGAAAACATAGTCAACAATCTCCTGGACAATGGCCTTAGCCACATTGTTTTGCATATGTCTCCTCAGGAGACAGGGAAACAAAAGCAAAAATAAACTACTCGAACTACATCAAAGTAAAAAGCTTCTACACAGCAAAGGACATCCCCAACAAAACAAACAGGCAACCTATCAAATGGGAAAAGATATTTGCAAATGATGTATTGAGAAGGGGTTAATACACATAATGTATAAACAACTCTTAGAACTTGACACCAAAAAACCCCAAATGATCCAATTAAAACACGGGCAAAGAACTTGAATATACTTCCCCCCCGCCCCAAAGAATACATATAGCCAACGGACACATGAGAAAAAATGTCTAACATCACCAATCATCAAGGAAATGCGAATCATAACTGCAGTGAGATAGGACCTCACCCCTGTCAGAATGGCTAGTCTCAAAAAACCAAGAAACAAGTGTGGGCAAGGAGGTGGAGAAAAAGGACCCCCTGTGCACCTCCGGTGAGAACGTAAATTGGTATAGCCTCTGTGAAAGATGGTACAGAGTTTCTTCAAAAAATTAAAAATTGTACTACCATACTATCCAGAAATTCTACTTCTGGATATTTATCTAAAGAAAAGACTCAAAAAGTTGTATGCACTCCCATGTCTGTGGCAGCATTGTTGACAAGAGCAAAAAATACCCACAAGTCCACTAATAGGAAAACAGATAAAGATGCAGTATATAAACACCACAACGAAGAAAAGAAATCTTGCTATTGGTGACGACAGGGATGAAGCTAGAAAGGATTATGCTAACTGAAGTCAGTCATCCCGAGAAAGGCAAATTAGCACACGATTGCACTTACACGTGGAATCTAAAACACAACAGGAACAAACACCAAACAGAACAGACTCATCAATCCAGATAACCAGGGGTTGCCAGAGGGGAGAAGCAGGGGGACAGGCGACTTAGGGGAAGGGGATTAAGAGGCACAAACTTTCAGTTCTAAAATAAGTCATGCGGATGCAAAGTACACTCTCCGGTTTGGGAATGTTGTCACTAACGGTCATTCCACTTACCACGGGGAGCACCGCATACCGTATAGAACTGCTAAATCACTATGGCGCACATGTGAAACTAACACGACATGGTATGTCCATCATACTTAATTGAAAAAATTCTAACTGTATGTTAGACAAAAAAATAAAAATATTTAAAAAGAGCTCATGAAAAGGAGATGACTGTGAAAGGACTTAGATAACTTGTCAGTTACCCACATATGAAAATGAGCAAATTGTTGGCTCATGTTCTTTACTTTAGAACTTCATAGATTATGTTCTAAGAGCAATGAATGTTACTCTAGCATTACACTAAAAGAAAAGCAAATTCTTAAAACTGAGCCAGCCTGGTGCCCATTGCTTAAGAGACTACGACTCTTAATCTTGGGGTCACGAGTCCTAGCCCCATGCTGGGGGGACAGATGACTTAAAAATAACCTTAAGAAAAATTTCCCAAGCAACTAATGGATAGAAGAATCCAATTGGCCTTAGATCTACCTGCTGAGAATGTGAAAGCACCTGGCCCTTCTAGCAATCCTAACTAGCTACATGCCAGGTGAATTACTACAATCTCGGTGAATTTATAGAGGGCAGGTGTTTTCCCTGGAGGTCATCTGCTCTTTAAATGGAACTTCCATGCTGGGTGTAATTACCTAGTAGTATAATGGTATTTCTGAGATAAAGAACTGAAGGTCACCTGACAGTCATCAATGTCTTCTTACCAGTATCAGAGACCGGGCTGTATACCAGAGCACGAGAGTGTACAGGACCTAGTGCGTCAAGAGGGAACAACGACACAGGTCTGCATCTAAAAAGATTAGGCCCGGAGAAATCCAGCTTCAACCTCACACTTTATAAAAAGCAGCTCAATCACAGACACCAATCTGGATTCGGGTGAATATAGTATATCAGATAGAACGATCGCAGCTACTATAAATCTAGCAAATTAGCAGTTTCTAAAAAAAAAAAAAAAAGGGAAAGACAAGTTTTGCAAGCATGAAATATTTTAAAAACGGGAAACTGCACAGAGCTTTTTCAATTATAATAAATTTAAAGTTATACTGTAAAATTTTATCAAGCACCAAGTCAAAAATCCTCCTAAACTAGATAGAAAAAGACATTAGTGCGCCTCGGCATTACCAGTGTTAATTAAGGAGAAGCTCCCAGGGTGGGAAGTCAAAGTATGCATATTTTAGGTCTGCCTTAGGCAAAAACAGGAAAAATGGTAGGGCCCCCCAGGCTCTTATTTCTCATCCTTCTCTCTTAACACTGTCACCCTTTCATGTATTCAGAGCTCTTAATTCCAAGCCCTTTCCTACTGAAATGTGCTCAGCATAAAGGTGTTAGACCGCTCTATTAATCCTTACTTGGATTTTATAATAATATACAATTTCTTCCAGTGATTCCTCCATGAAAAGAGATGTTGAAGCATGTACAGGAAAGTAAGATTGCTTTTGACAAATTGTATTTTTGGTGCCTCTTACCACCCATGGTCAAGGAGGGAATTAGAACATGGTTTGAGGGGCGCCTGGGTGGCTCAGTTGGTTAAGCGTCCAACTCTTGGTTTTGGCTCAGGGCATGATCTCACGGTTCAGGAGTTTGAGACGCCCCCCCCCCCCAGGCTCCCTGCTTGGGATTCTCTCTCTCCACCCCCTCCCAAAATGAATAAACATTAAAAAATAAGAACATGGTTTGAGCGCATGGTTTTGGAATCAGGAAGACCCTGATTCACAACACGACTCTACAATTTGCTGACTCTCTAGGCAACCGACTTAAGCACTCATTTCATCAGGGGCATTAATGAGGCGGTATGTGGCCCATACTCCGTATGTGCGGCTTTCTGAGAACCACGGCCAGTGCATTCTAACTGTTCATTATTACCACTTCTTTCTCTGTCTATTCTGTACTTCTTAGATTTGGAACTCCGTGGGGCTGAAAGCTTGCCACCAAAAAAAAAAAAAAAGAAGTACTTAAATACCTGAACAATGAAAGCTATCAACTACTGAAGCTTGGCGGAAAATAAATGTATATAGTGCTTAGAAATGGATTCTTCAATATTTGTCTTCCTTATATATCCATCACTTCTAGTCCTCCAGTCAATACTGTACCAACCCCAGAATTTGGCAATTTTTTTTTGTATTTTCCACTGTCTGTGCTCTAGGCAGGTGTATCACAGCTGAGCACCTAGGCAAAATAAAATCACTAGGATGACATTTCCTTTAAAACCATTAAACTTTGGCCATAAATCACAGTGATAACAGAATGTTCAGACCAAGTCTACAGGGTTAATGTATCTGGATGTACTCTATTTTGGGGATATACCCTTGATATCAGGGGATACCTTACTTGAGTTCTAACAGAACCTGACAATATTAATTGGCTTTAGTTTATCTTCACAAATGCCTGAACGGGGACTAACATGCTGTTGTCTATAGAATAAATGTGTTAATCAAAAGTCCAACAAAAGAAGAGAAAAAGTCATCAAAAATCCTAACTGTATACCTGGAATTAGGCAGACAACAAAACCCAGAACAAAAATGACAGTAGCTCCTCTTCAACGTTCAAAAAACACACTAGGATAGGGGAGGTTTTAGAAGTGAGGGATTTAGTCCCCAGGAATAGTACCGTTGGGAGAACTACGTTTCAATTTTCGGACAAATACAGTAAAATATCAAACTTTCATTGTCTGTGGTCAGCAGAAAGCCCTAACGGTCGCTGGGAGAATCATAATTTTAAGCTTTGTGTGTCCCGGCTTGAGTCCCTCATGAGTAGTTAGACTCGGCCTTAAATTCTCCCAGTAAATTCATCTCGATGGCCTCTTTTTCACTTCCTGGCACACACTGCTCTATACTCTTACCATATCTGATCCTATGGCCTCCTCTGTTACAATGACAGAGACAAGAGAATCATTTCTTTAAAAGAAGTCCCAGTCCTTGTACACGAATGTCCACAGCAGCATTATCCCTAAGAGCCGCTAAGTGGGAACAACCGACATGTCCGTCACCTACTGAGCAATGAGAAAACTGTGGCATATCCATCTCATGGAGTATCATTAATAAAAAACAATAAGGTACTAATACCTGCTGCCACATACATGTCCCTTTAAATATTATGCTATGCGAAAGAAACCATTTACACAAGACCACATATTGTAGGATTCCATTTGTATCAAATGTCTAGACTAAGCATATCCATAGACAGAAAATAGACTAGTGACCATCTAGGGCGGGAGCAAGGTTGTTTTGGGAGCAACGGACAGTGACTCAATATGGGTAGGGGGTTTCTTAGGTGAGGAAACTGTTCTAAACTTGATTGTGTGATGATGGGGAACAACTCGGAATATACTACTAAAGAGTGAATTTTACAGTTTAAATGGGGGAATGACATGGTGTGGGAATTATATCTCAATAAAGCTCTTATAAAAAAATTAATTTCTAGGGGTGCCTGGGTGGGTCAGTCAGTTGAGCATCTGACTCTTGGTTTCTGCTCAGATCAGGACTCCAGCATCACGGGATCGAGCCCTGCATCAGGCTCTACACTGAGCAGGGAGTCTATTTAAGATTCTCTCTCCCTGTCCAAAATAAAGTTCTAGATTCAAAGTCCTCTCTTCCCATAGCACATAAGGTATTTTCTCAGCGCAGACTAATTTCCTAATGCTCGCTCCTACTATGGAGGAATCAAGTTTAAGCCACGTATATGAAAGAAAAGTGGTGTATACATGCCCGCAGAATTATCTATGCAGATACTTCTCAATACTTTTAAATGGCAAATTTTAGTAAGAGCCTAAAAATAACCCCAGAAAATGCTCAAGTCTGGGTCAACCTCCACAACTTAATTGTCTTCACTAAGACACTAAGACTAATAACAGTAATATAAGAAATGAGAAAAACAAGGAAGACAGCTAAAAATCAACCCAAAAAGAAACCCATCCTGGAAAAGGGATATTCCAAGGGGTATTCATCCTTTCGTTTAATTGACACTTATCTGTACACCCAGCACCACAGAGATAAAGATGTATGAGACACTGTCTCTCACCTTCTACTGTGTGGAATACCGCCTAGTACCACTATGGTGACAAGCCTTACCCTGATGCCTAATGACTGCGAATTATGCTCATTGCTAAAGCTAAAATTACAGGTGATTCTGATTAAAAAAATCACTTTGATTTATTAGGAAATTAAAGGAAAAGCATCATAGGGATTTATTGACGCCCTATAGTTAGCATAGAGGAACACTATAAGTAACCCAGAATTGAGAGATACAAAATAAAGAGTAAACTTTAATTATAAGGACAGTTTTAAAAAAAGGAGGAGGAGGATGAGTTTAGTCACCTGCAGAAGCCACCCACTTACCAAGTAATACACACCAGGAACCCACTTCGAACTGGGCATACCCATTTACAATCAAGTACACCAGGAGGGCCTCCATCTTCTTTCCATGTATCTTTTCTTCCTAGGAGGTCCCTAACCTCTCCCAGGGCCTTCACCTCCTCCAAGTTCACCATCCTGCACACCCCCCAACCCACTGGTCCTCAATCTAGACTTCTCTTATAAACTTCAGACCTGTCTTTTCAGTCTCCTGTATGTCTCCATTAGCCATGGGGTCCGTGAACTGGAATTTAAGAAGCCACAAAATGTTGGTATATTGATCGTTTATCCTCTAACACGGCAGTGTCAGAAAAATCATCAGCTTCCTCAAGTAGCATTCCACCGGACCACACAGTAGCTATCTACCTTTTAAACTTATTCCTTAAACTGTGGTTGAAATGAACACTACCCCGGCACTTCGGTTATAAGATAAAGAAGAAGAAACGTCTTCCCGTGAATTGATAATACACATTTAAATATTTCACAAACCAGGAGAGGCCTCAAATGACAACTGGCCTTTGCACCTAACTACTTAAAAAAAAAGATTCAACAGCAACTGCGATAGAAGTAGCAGTGGCTGTCTTTGGTGGACAGCCTTTAAAATTCAGTCATTTAAGAACAAGAACTCCATGTATCAATTTTGTCAAGTAATTGGTGGGAGTTCTTACTTATACTTTGATTGGAAAGCCAGGGTCACTCACTGGGATATTCCACAAAAAGAGTACAAAGAATTGCCTATGGCCATGAGAGATGATTTAATACCTATCTTTGGATTTTCCAGACTAAATCATTTTGGTGTCTGCATTCAGAGGGCTTCACTACTAGAGCAAATCACAACTGGTGCTGAGAAAAATCTAGGCTTCATCTGCAGAGATGCCTCTTACAGCTACTTCCTCCGACGACCCTCAGCTTTTCACCAACCGCAAGAGAGAGCCAATTGTACTGTTTCCTTGCCTCGTTTTCAAATTCAGTACAGATTTGAATTTCTTACCAAAGTGTGTTCCGCAGAACATTACAGTTGGGCCGAGGTCAAGTATGTGTCAACAGTGGGTTAAACAAATCTAATCTTGTTTCTTTGAGACTCCTCAATGTAAAGGTGAATTAATCATGGCTTTCCAATGCAAGTGTTTCCAGAGCTTATTTGTTCTTGGGATCACTTTTTAAGGAGTATCTTAGAGGTATTCTGCAAAACACATCATTTCAGGCAACAGTGACCTTCTTCCATGGAGAAATGTCATCATTTCTTTGGCCTTTAATGTTAAGCTTTCCACAGTTAATCAAAGGCACTAGAAGCAACTGCATAAAATTTCTTTCAGTCTCTGTTATAAAAGTATTGATAAGGATACTAGCCAGTGATCACATCCAAGTGTTAACACTGTTTAAGAGTCCAGGACTGCCGGGGCACCTGGGTGGCTCAGTCAGTTGAGTGTCTGCCTTCAGCTCAGGTCATGATCTCACGGTTCAGGAGTTCAAGCCCCGCATGAGGCTCTGTGCTGACAGCTCGGAGCCTGGAGCCTGATTCAGATTGTGTGTCTCCCTCTCTCTTTGCCCCTCCTCCCCTCACACCCTGTCTCTCTCTCTCAAACACAAATAAACATTAAAAAATATTTTAAAAATTAGTCCAGGACTGCCCGAGTTTAAATCCAAGCCCCATCCCTTGCTAGTTCTATGACATGTCCTTTGTACTTGTGCCATCGAGTCTTTACTTGGGAAGCAACTTCTCCTTCGTAGTGTCAGTGTAAGGATTAAGTAAGATTGCACATGTATTCAGAACAGTTCCTGTCCTTCGCAAGGACATCGTGCTTAAATGACAGCTATTTGTTTTTACTGTTGTTACTATTTAGAGCCAGGAAAATGGTGTCTCCTTAGGAAGGTGCATGCTTCTTTTATCCAACTTGAGACTGACATGTAATGAGGTTTCCTCTTATCCCACGGGCTGCAGGGAAACTGGAACCAAATCTGAATCTGTTTTATCAACTATACTAACTGTCCCTACTATGTACAATGACTGACTATTTAGACTGTGGGAATCTTACCGCTATGCTCTTTTTTCCACTCCTTTTTGGAGAGGGAATACATAAAATCAGTATAGCAAACTGCCCCAGGAATCGCTTTGGACAAACAGGGCTCAGTAGGCCCAGGACCCAGGTCTTTTTCTCTATTCATTGACCTCTGCCAATCAGTGGCTTTTCCTGTGTGCACTGTGTCATTCTGTTTGGTTTTGAATCATCATTTCCCTGTTCCTCGATTAAACATTTTCATACCACACAATTTCTGTCTCTTCCGTCTCCCTTGTGGCCTTATTCACTCAATGACCTTCCCATTTCTGCTCCCTTCTTCACTTGCCCACCACGTCCTTAGCTCAGACCCTGGCCACCGTTCAGTGAACTGTTTCCACTACCTTTCCGCCAAAAAGTAGAAGAGTTCTGGAAGAGTCCTATTCGGTCTTTATTTTTAGCTCCATTTTTGAAGGTCTCTCCAATCCCTCCCGACAGCCTTAATCCTGTACCTCCGTACCCAGAGAGCGGTCACAATGCGTTATAATGAGCGGTTTACAATTAGTTGTTTCTATTTTACTGCCTTTTCTTCAGTTTTGAGCTCCACGAAGGGAAGAACCAAGGCTTATGCATCTTTGTAGTCCTGGCAGTTTGAAAATCACATTAAGCGGTGACTACCTATCCGCTGAATTGAATTGGAATTTTATCCTCAGGCCTGGAAAGCAGCTAAAGAAAGTGACGGCCACAGTCAATTCTAGGACAGCAGGACGCTATAGCATGCAAGCCAAGAGGAGGGTGAGGGTCTTCCTGAAGGATCTAAAAACGGAAACTGGATTGTAAGAGCTTTACCTTTTATCCGGCCTGTTGCAGGGAGAGGGCAGCTGTACCTGTAATTCCCGAATATTCCTATCACCAGAAGGGTACTCTGGTTTTTCCGAGAGTCCTTCATGACTATCCAATTTCCTATGCCAAGAATCTAAGCTCACCAGACGACTGAGTGGTTTTTCTTCTGATCTCTAAGATATCTGATTGTGAGACAGAGGACCTGGTATGGAGTGGCAGCCCGTCTCTAAAAAACATCTCTTCCCCGTTTAAACAGATTAAGTGTTTGTACTTAAGCGCCATGATGTTCCCCCCAAAAAGGTTTAAGACAATATTAACGTATTCCGTACAACAAGACATGTAAAAAGAGAATTAGGAACAAGGGAGAAATAAATTGTCCTTCTGGGCTATCCATCCTCTTCCATGAGTCCGATAGGATGAACTGGTCCCCGTGGGCTTTGATTTGATTAACTCCGGATAAACTGAAGGAAACTGAGTTACTGGATGGTTAGTTAGAAACCGAGCCTCTGAATCTTGGTGACTGCACACCCTGTACCAGGATTCCCTGCCTAGGTAGAGCGGAGTCGGTGGACTCCTGCACAGCTTACTAAAAACAATGTGAACGCCCTTCGGCTTCTCTTCATCAAGTTTCTCTTCATACGATGGCTTCCCTTACCAGAAAAGATCTTGGACGTCCAATTAATGAAGGAAAACTCACTCCCTTTAATAAAGCTCTGCGGCCCTTAGTTTTGGGGGTACATGTTGCCAGATGACCTAAAAGCCTAGTTTCATGCAATTCCTTGGATACTGCTACTCCTTCCCTTCAATCCAACTTTTAAAAAAATGTGCAAGCCAGCTATGAGGATCCGTCTCCACTAATGACTAATGATGTCTATTGGACACTGAACGCGCATTCCATTATCCTCCCGCCCCCACCCCATACCCTAATATTCACTGCCCACACTGTCTTCAGAGGTGGCCTTCCACCCATTCAAAGCCACACCTCCCCCTGTACCCATAATTGCTCTCCCTCCTGCCTCCTCCATCATTCCCAAGTTCTCCTCCCCTCTTCCGGCAAGTTCCTCCAGTGTGTAAAAGTTATTAGGGATCGTTAAGGAAAAAGAAAAGACCGAGGTGAACCCTACATGGTATTACTGTACAAAATAATCCCAACGACCACCAACATATTTGCAAACAATTACATGTGTAGAGATTAGCTATAGGGATACCTAAGAACTCAAGAAACCAAAACATTTGGAGCTGGGAACATTATAGCCAGGAGATAAAGCTGGAGGAAGACTCACTCTTCTGTATATGCATTTTTGAACAATTTGGATTTCATTTAATGTGCATGATTACCTATTTTTCAACAAGTCCTTAAATAGACAATTTCACATTCAAACCTTCTCGAGTTCTACCAAGCCCAGAGTCGCCCTTCTGCCACACTGTCTGGGTAGATAAGATCTCTCCCACAGTTTCAAGTACTACTTGGGAGCTGGTGACTGCTAGCTCTAGTATCTCTGGAAGCTTCACAGTTGCATTTCTGACTGTCAGACATTTACCCGTGGGTGTATCTCCAGCCCCTCAACCCAAGCCCTCCCACACCCCATTCACTGTCTTCCAGCTACTTGACACTTGAGGAAGCATGTCTATACATAGTGTAAATACTACCAACTTGTATTTATTTTAAAAATATAGCTAATGGGGCACCTGGGTGGCTCAGTTGGTTAAGTGTCCAGTTCTGGCTCAGGTCATGATCTCACAGTTTGTGAGTTCGAGCCCCGCATGAGGCTCTGTGCTGACAGTTCAGAGCCTGCTTCAGATCCTCTGTCCCTCTCGCTCTCTGCCCCTCCCCCACTCACACACCCTCTCTCTCTCACAAATAAACAAACATTAAAAATGTTTTAAAAAATATATAGATCGCCTAGAGGGGCCTATTTCCCCTCCCCCTGGATTGTCAGTCCCAGCTGCAAATGACTGTCATCTTGCCACGTGCCCTCCAGAACTGGGACTTGTCCCTTCCGTCCCCAGATCCATCGAACCACAACACCAAGCAGCTCTGCCTCTGCCCAGAAATACCACTCGAATTCAGCCTGTCTTCCCCATTTCTCTTACCTTTCTCTGGCCTCGATGATCTCTTTTGTGGGTTTCCGTGCTACCTCCCAATTTGAATTATTTTCCAGTACAGTTCTTTTCAAGGTCACCCTCCACACAGCTGCCTGAGTGATGGATGTAAGGGTAAATCTAACAGCATCGCCCCTGGCTTACACCCGAGTGGCTCCCAGTCCTAGGTGAGGTGGCATCACGCCCTTCCCGGCCCGGCCTTGCCCACTCCTGAGGCCTCATCTGCTCCCGTTTCTTGCCTCGTCACCAAAGTAACACCACTGTTTGCAGTTTCCAGAACATTCCCTGTTCTTCCTTGCCCTGACACTCTCTGCTCCTACTTGGAAGGCCCATTCCTGACCCCCTTCAGCGTCCCCTCGTCTTGGCGGGCTTCTTACCATCACAGGAGACTCGCACCACGCCCTAATGAAGGAGCATGGAGCACGGACTGTGGAGACTAGGCAGAAAACTGGCAGCCCCGGACCCAGAGTCATCCCCTCATTCACAAGGTAAAGCAAGAGGATCCTGCTTTCCAGCCAGTTCAACCCTGTAGTGTGAGTAACCAATCTAGAATTCCCGTGACTGTAACATAAGCAATCTGGCATAATCACTGGAGGAGTGAGAAGGAGCCAGGAATTTAGACCGCACAGTGTCTGGCTGCCCCACAACAAGACATAAGAAAGGTACCGAGTAGGTTCTAGGAATCCACAGAGTTCCCTGCTGTCATAGAACATCTCCTGACAACTTTAATTAACTTCGGACTTCACAGGGAATCAGGGTAGTATTTACCCTCCTTTTAGACTTGGGGACCATCTAAACAATTTGCTATGCAGGCAGCAGGATGATAACGAGTTCTGGTCTCTCATAAAGACTACCTTTTCGTTGCTAGGGTCACACCTAAAATTTCAGAGCAAGTCTGACTTCACATAGACGGTGCAGAGAAAAATACGTTGCAGTCTGACACTATGGAATTCGGTCGGGAGGCTGCAGGCTTCTTAGTCTATGCAGGAAAAAAGCAAACTTTGAGACTGCAATGCTGAGGATACACAATGGATGAAATTCTCAGGACCAACTGGTCTCGCTCAAATGACAGTGAGTGAATTATTTCTAGAATGAGGACAAGACATTTTGCAGAAGTGAAACCTTAAAGACTGTGTAAGTTACTAGTCATCTAAATTTATGAGATGCTATCAAGAAACTTCAGAGTAGGATTTAGCTTGTGCTCAGGACTCTCTTTATATTTGTGGTATAAACCAATAATCAAGAGAATGGGAGAGACGTACATGGCCTGGGATTTGGAGAACGAATGTTTAACGTTCTCCATTAATGACAAAGCAACACTCGGTGCTAATCAGGGAACTCTGGGAAAAAAAGATTTTGAAAAGCCAGCAGAACAGCTTTTAAAAGGCATTCCTCTATAAAATTACATTTTAAAAATAATTTTAGTCAAAAGTACATGTGTGAGTGTTACAGTTAAAATAAATTCAGCTTCCTTTCATTCGTTCAACAAATATTTATGGGATGCTTTGTGCAACAACTAAGAGAAATGGAATCCTAAAGACACCCCTGAGACACTTCTAAATTAGCCATTCTCTCTTTTCCAAGGGGACTGGGGACAGCTGTCATGAAGAACAACAGAATTCCCTAACATATCTCATCAGGAATGGGGATCTGCAAGCCCCTTTGCTTGGCTAACTTATTTGGAGAGAAGTCGTAAGTATAGAACGAAGCAACACAAAATACATATAGATATGGTAATAAACATACGGCCATGGGACAATCTCAGTTTTAAATATCCATTCCCATTTTTTCTACAAGTACGCTTGTATTTGTCCCATTGTATAGCCCAGTTTGACTCAGGAAATAGCTTGGCAGGAACTGAGAGAGGGGCATCTATAACCCCCTGGGTTCTCTCAGAGGAAAGACAAAAAATGGTGAATTAAAGCCCCTAAGCGACACTCACTTCAGGGATCATGAAGGTGAAGTTAGGGCTCTGAAGCTCTCTGAGCGGAACCTTAAGAAGACAAGAGAAAACAGACCAAGGAAACTAGACGGTGTACTTTCAGGAGGGGCACTCTGCAGAGACAATTCTTTGGAATCTGGTAGGATGTGAAAATGTGACACAGTGGAGGGAGAAAGAAAGAAGCTCACCCTGACCTTTACTTGAAGGTCAAGAGAAATTACAGCAAGACGTGCATCAACATCAGATTCTTCATTTGGGGGCTGTGAGGAACACTGGTATTATTTCTTTCTTTATTTCAGAGAATAAACCATCCCACTCTCGTGGAACGATCTTGGGTATCTTTCAGGATAAAGTGGTTATCCCTGTACCACAAGAACATGAACTAGCCCTTAATAATATTGTCTCAAGGTGCCTGGGTGGCTCAGTCAGTTAAACATCCGACTTTGGCTTAGGTCATGATCTAGTGGTTCATGAGTTCGAGCCCTGCATCGGGCTCTGTGCTGATGGCTCAGAGCCTGGAGCCTGCTTCAGATTCTGTGACTCCCTCTCTCTCTCTGCCCCTCCCCTGTTCATGCTCATGCTCTCTCTCGCTCGCTCTCTCTCTCTCTCAAAGAGAAATAAACATTAAAAAATTAAAAGAAGTAATATTGTCTCAAGTCAAGGTACATTCCAGGGAATATGTGACAATTCTATATAAATTCTATTTACATAGAAAGACTCTTTTTTGTTCGCTGTTGCAAGACACAGTTGGCTAGTTTGAGTCAGAAAATCTGGGCCTGAGGTTGGTTCTGCCATTGGCTGAGTGTGAAATTTGGGTCAATCCGTTTGAACCTCCGTGAACCAGCATTTTCCCATCCATCTTCTTTACACAGCTTTAAGGAAGATTAAATGATCCCGAATACATTAAAGTACTCTGGAAATGATGAAATGTTATGTAAATGACACGTATCAGTAGTCTTCACCCTAGTTGTCACGCTACGGAACGAAAGTGTGCTAACAACGAACAAGACTAAACTCTTGCCCAGTGACACAGACATATCTACTGCACGATGGCAACAATCCTGTAGTACAAAAATACTTTTACTCCTGGGTAACATCAAATTCTACACACAATGCCAATTCCAACTTTTTCTAGTTTGACTTTGACCCCAGAAATAACTACAGGTTTAACACAGATGGAGACTAATCAGGATCCTCAATAAAGTAGACAGAAATGTTTTATCTACCACCATCTTCAGTGCCAGTTTTACAAATGAGGCCAAAAATAAGGTTACCGTGAACATCAACAAAATGTGCAGTATTACCTCCTGGATGGTATCCATGTGGCATCCTTGCTCGTATTCTTCACGTTAGGTTTTTACCAAACATTTCTTGATTACCCCCTGAGTATTCAAACCATGCTAGGTACTGTAGGGGACCACTAAGAGGATCAAGCCACAGCCCCTGCCCCAAAGACATTCACTGTCTTCTTCGGGTGGCGGGGAGGGTGCCACACCAGGAATCATTGATAAAAAGGCAAACCGTCAGGGAGTTCTCTGAGAAAGGTTCACAGTATTTGGAGAGTACAGGCAAAAGATCTATCACTTCCAAATGTAGGGATCTAAGAGGGCTCATGGAGAAGATTATTTTGAGGAAGTCATGGAGCATGGGGAGGAGACCTTCATCAGATATGGGAGGGCCGGGGGTTAGCGGGTAGGTTGACAAGCAAGCTTGCGCTTGACTCAGAAAGCGGAGGAGAGCAGGATGTATTCAGAAACAGTTGCTACAGCAGCGTGGCCAGAACACAGGTAGAAAGGAAGATAATGTTATAAAAGGAAGAGAAAATTCTGGAAGGCTTTAAATGCCCAGCTGAAAAGCTGGATTTTTTTTTTTTCTTCCCAGCTGCAGAAATTCCATGAACAAAGAATGCCATGATGCGTCTCGGTCCTGGAAAGATACACAATTCGAGTCGGTATGGAGGATTTATTGCAGGGGTGAGAAAAGGAGTAAAGGGAAGTCAACTGGATAAGAAGCATGGCTGCAGGTCAGGGGTTTTAAGAGCTAGAAGGTGGGCAGTGGCGGCAGAAAGCAGTGGATGAATGGCAGTTTGCTTTTTCATCTTGAGGTGACATACTCCCCGAGAGCACCAGTTCGCGGACACACTAAGCTGTCTAGATTCACCGGTTTTGGTGCCTTGGGCTAAATCAAAGAGATGAAAGTACTCAAGTCCCACAATTTGAGCAACTGCTCCTTTAAAGACTTGCCTGGTGGCATTTGTCGAAAGAAGGCACAGTGAGTTAGAAGTGATCATATGTAAAAACCTTTCTCAACCCAGAGATCTGTGATACGATAAATGTAACAAACACCATTATCCTGACACCACACGAAATCCCCGATTTTTACATCTTTGTCCTCTCTGCAGACATTGTGGATTTCCTTTAGCCTTTTAACTTCTACAGTATCCTTTCTTCTGTGAACACCTTTTCCAGATGATACTGACAACTGGAATTGTCTCACTAATCTGCTATGATGGTGAGCAGAGATGACTTTTGTATCTGATGATGAAAAATGAGTGAATTCGTTCGCAAGTAGGACAAAGCCAATGAAACTACTTTCTTGAATGCTTTGAGGTAGATAATATGGCCAAATATAAGTACCAATTGTATAATCAGGAAATTAAATGGCTTGCTTTGCTTTTAAATTCTATGCTCAAATATAAAATCAAAGCCTCGAAAACGCATGCAACAAGTCAAACACCACCATTAGCATTAATTCCTTTCACCCCTCAATTAGGACTTCTTAATTATACTATTGCATTCATAGAGAGAGAGAGAATCTGTAAAAGGAGCTAAACAGATTATTGTAGAAAACAATTAGACACAGAATGACTCTAAGTGAAGATTCCTGGCGCTTTTCTACGTGTGCACGTGTATGCGCTCTGCATACCAATGACAAAGCTAGAAAGAAAACTCACCTGTTTTCTTCCTCAAGATCTGCTAGGATTCTCTCTAGCTCCCCTCTTTCCTCACTCTCTAAGGAAATCAAGATCTGGGCAGGACTACGAGGCTGGCTCAGGGGGGAGTCCTGGTTCAAACTTTGGCAGTAATGCTGGATTAACAAATGTTCATCATCTCTGGAAAATAAAATCAAAGGTTTTGGTTTTTTCCCCCCTTATTTTGTTCTGGGGGTCAGGGACTCAGGTGTGTATTTAAAAATAGAAACATTTGCTCTTAACAAGTAATTAGACCCTTCTTCCTGTTTCTAAAGACACTCTGATGCTTCTGAGGTTGTGATCTACCATCATACTGGTGATAATTCAAAGCATTTCTTGTTCAAATCTTCCAGTGAATTCGGTCTATTTACATGGGTAAAGGAATGGCAGAATTACGGAAGTACTGGGACTCTATGCTGACCACTCGACCCATAGTTAACAAATATTAAAAGACAGAACAATGGCTCCATAATACTTTTGCTATCAAGCCTGTCAGGATAATGTGTTCACTGACCCACGCTATTGTTGATAATGACCAGGAAAAAAATGCAGCCTTTACAACCAAAAATTATTTTCGTAAGGGGAGGACCATGTGACCAAAACGTGTTGCTCTGGTAAGCCAGTGTGAACTTAAAAAGCCATAGAGGCAAGATGGTAACAATAATGACACTGGAGACAAATGATGGTTTCGCTCGATTATTGTTCAAATAGAAAAACAAAAATTCGAAGGGAGAAAAAGCCATTAGGATGATTAATTAAAAGAAGACTGAACAACTTATTCTTTAGAACAGCTTTTAAGGACTAATCTTCAGGAACAAAGAAGTAAAAGGCTCACATTTGGGGAAGCAGCTGCAATGTTTCCTTAAAACTAGGAACTCTCTATTACACAGGAGAAAATATTTTCAACACGTACTGCTCCCAGGTCTGTAGAAGCCTGTGTACCTCTAAGTTAGAAGAACCGTGTTCTATTCTTAATGAGAGGCTAACGCTCTTTGTGTCTAGTTAAATAGGAGCAGGATGATATGTTAATATCCCCCTAAGTCTTCTGAGTTGAAAAACAATTCATGTATTTAGGAAAAAACCCTCCTGACTGAAATGATTTTGGTCTGTCAAGCCAGGTAATTGGTTGAGAAGTGAAAAGTTGACTACAAATAATTATTGGGTGTTAAAAACAAACATTTAAGTGAAGTCAACCAATCCACCAAACCACTTCCCCAGGCGTGCTCCCAAAATACCATGATTTTACCATCTAACATGGAGTCAAAATGGATTTTATGTCCTCGGAAGGAGCTAAAGCTAAATTTCATTTAAAAATTGTAAAAGGATGTTTTAGTACTCCATTTACCAAACCTTTTCCCAAATTCTGAAATTTGATTGCTAGAACTTCCCATGTTTAATTACAACAGAGCTGTCATTAACTTTCTCTTCCTGTTGTCTCAGGCAGTCACTGAATGGCAGCCATCATTTTACAGACCTGAATGGAATTCATTTGAATGTGCTGGAGCTTCTAATATCAAAACCGCTGACCCAAAGAAGCAAATCATCCAGGCTCTTTACATTTATTTGGTTGATTCTTAGGCCACCTATTTTCCTGTCAATGTATCTCACATACTAATCCTACTGATGCTTATCCCCGGCTGAGAAAGAGAATATACCACAGTTCTGACTGGGGAAAAGACGGGTTTTAAGTAACTCAGTCATATACAAATGACTGAGTGTTGACTTGATTCAACACTCACCTTTAAAGTGATCACCTTCATCTACCAGATGGCTTGTTCTCATGTCTTCAACAGCCAATTATGTATAAATGCCACTTGGGTACTATTTCCCTCAGCCTAACCCTTATAAAGGCCCTTGCCTCATCTGAGTGTGACTGTGAGGTGCCACACCAACATGATAAATTTACCACTCATTCTTCCCTTTGCCTAGATTCTCCATGACAAAGTGGTGAGACACCTGTAACTTATCAAAGGTATCACTGTGCTTTGACTAGATTTTCTTCTATCTAAATTATCCATTCAGTTGGCAGGTCCTCATCTTTTCCTTCAGATTAGCTTCTTAATCGGCTCCCTGCACCTCAGGCCCTTGGTTCCTGCACTATTCCTGTGCCATTCCTCACCATGAACACTTCCCCCAGTCGGTACTGAAGCCTCTGTTTCCCCGCCACAGCTGTGGGCTCTACGACTTTTAGCATCCCACTCTGTCTTTCCTTCTATCTGACAGGCCTGGCTTATCGTCCCACTAAAATACTTTGACCTAAATCTCAACTCCTTCTTCTGAAACACTTCACAAGATCGCCTCACCTTCTTTAGCTAGGGAAGACGCTACACCACAAAAATCTACTACTTTAGATCTCTGAAGGAAAACACCCAACCAGCCTACCAGATGGGAATACCAAGGCAACTCTACCAAGAGTGCACGTCCACTCCCCCGAGTGGAGAAAATACTGCTCAGCCATCACTTTAAAAATTAATATCCGATCCCTTTAAATATGTGGCAGGTTTTGTCGAAGATTAAGCATTTAATATAATTTCAATATCTGCGCCTGTGCGACCTGCGACACTCTGGGATTAAATAAGAATAAGGCAAACTGGTTTTGCTACTCTGGAATTACCCACAAGGCCACATCTTGGATGAGCGCCTTCCCTGTCAGGTTGTTAAGAGTCAAAGGGAAAAAGCAAATGAGTGGCTCCTTGAAAGAGCAAATGACTATCATGCGGACTCCTATCTTTTGCGCTACCCTACCTCTAAAGCCCTCAAAGCAATTTCATCGTCAGGAACATTTTGTAAAAAGAGACAGGATACTTACATGCTCTCATTAGGAGAGATGCTATCATTTAGATAAGATCCATTGCTGTTTTCCATTTCTGCTAGCCTGATAAAAAACGTAAAAGCTCATTAAAACTTATGTGATTTCTTAGAATCTATTCAAGACCTAATCGAACATTCCTGAAAACTAAAGGATAAATCATGTCAAGAAGAGAAAGGAATCCTTCAAATTAAAGGATGTGTGTGTTGCCCTAACCGTTTCAGGCAGTGAGTGGTGGACCACGGCCAGTTAGCGGGTTTACATTTATGCTATAAATTAAAAGGGAAGTTGTATTTGGTAGGGTTTTTTTCTTCTTCACAGATCGATCTTCCTTTCACTGAGAACAGGCCTTTGTTTTTACAAGAAAAGCTTCCCTAACGACAAATACACTCTATCCCTTCACTACCCCTGGTATTTTTTAGACAATTTAAGCTTTCCCCTGATGACAGACTTATAGAGCTAGTTCGTTCTTCCCACGGCTGATAAACATGTTAGTGGTTAGAATATTGAAAAAGGACGGACTCACGGTAAGCTCTCTTAACAGTCTGCCACCAATTTTCACCTTTAAAAACCTCCTTCCCCTCAGACAATCGTAAACACTTTTTACCACTAAAAAATAAAAAACGTTAACCCGGCTCTTATAGACTTATTTAACGAGCATAAGGTATCTGACAGTCAGCACATCAGTTTTTAGGTCTAAAAATGAGCTGAAACACAAACGAGGTGGGGCATAAAGGTGCAAGGATTAGGACGATTAATTATTCTCTTCTTTACAGCATATCAGGTGAAATAAGCACACAGACAGAAGGCCAATGCCTTTGTATTCTCTACGGAACGTAGTACTGCTTCTTCACCTGGGCATGTCTCGTCTAGCAGTTCTCTAAGGTCAGATGATTTCTCAGCCAATTTATTAAACGTGCGCAGTATGCAAAACATAACAAAGCTGTCGGAAAAGTTTAAAGGCCAGGGCTGGGGGGAGATTGTTCCGGACCAACGTTCTTACCGCCGTCCAAGAACAACATGCAGTGCAATGGCATGCAAGTTAGAGGGCAAGTTGATTAGTAGAAGTCGGACGAGATTGGGGGGGGGGGGGAGGAGAAAAGATCTGTTGCAAATTATTATAGGTTAGCTTTCCTTGGTTAGTTATTTCAACCAATATTTGCCTGGCATTCAACTAGTGTCATACCTGCTAGCATAATGTTCAATGCGTGAATGAGTATCATCGTGTGAAAGCTGAGGGGACGAGGCAGGCCTATAAGGCAGAAAATGTGATTAGTCACAGATACCATCCATTAAGGGAGAGAAAAAAACCCCCACCACACAGTCATGTTATATACACGGCCTAGAATGTTTTATTCTAGTTCTCTGGATAAGGCACACATTTAGTTTTTCCTGCATCTTAGATATCATCGAGTATTTTAAATCCGAGCCTGAGAGGCGAGATCTCCTACTTCTACTTCTTTCGAAAGCCCTAAAAAAGAGGCGAAAATCTTCTCTGGGGAGCTTCCGTGAGAGACAAGGCTGGGGGAGACCATCTCTCTGGACTGTTTCCTCCTCCCTGGTTAGTTTCTCACATGCTACGGTTCTGAGACTGTGTTGGCGCTAGGTGGTCAAAAATGTTCAAGAGTTTACACCTGTGCCATTTATTAGCCGCTCTCTCACCGAACGGAAACTCTGTGTGTGCCTAGTACACTCTCAGTCAACAATGTGATTCCAAAGAGGCCAGGTCGGTCCCGGGCCTCTCACGACTCCACACCCCAAGCTACCTTTTCCATGCAGTTTTGCAAAGAAGCAATATAACAGATCCGCCAATTTAGCAGTACGACTATGTTACTACTCCATAAAATAAAACAGAAGGACTCGAAATGATACTGTGATGTTCTAAAAAAGAACTAAATTCTATAAAATGTCACAACATCGGAAATATTTATTAGGGATACTGTGTGCTAATATACAGAGAAGAAAACAAGAAGGGAGGATTATATACTTTGGGGTGTAAAACCCTACCTTTTTTATTTTATTTTATTTTTTTAGCTCCAGAGACCAGGAGATTTGGTAAGGTTAACATTTTCCTCATCCTTTCCTATCAGATCTATTAATTATCCTTGACGTTTTTTATAATACTTTTGGATTAACCTTACTAAAAAAAATCCATCTGTTCTGAAAACCAGTTTGGACTTGGGCTTTTTTGTTTTCATTGAAAAAGGACAAAAGTTCTCTTCCATTTCTGTCCTGACACAGAAAGCCCTTAGGTAAAGGCACGAATCCAAAAGTCAACAGTGATCTATTCAGTGAGGACTGGTTTAGCCCAACGTCCAAACAGCATTAATTGACTTGGTCACAACACTAAGAATAGGTTTGTTTTTTCTTATACTAAAAGAAAAAGCCATGAGGTTACGTAGGTTGACAGAGGAAATGTACTAAAAATGCCTATTTCTTAAAGACACGCAGTCGTAAGATGACTACAACACAGTAGAGCAAAGAGCTGGGGAAGGGAGGGCTTCCCTGGGAGATACAGGCCTTCTTTATGAAACCAGTGTCGTCTAGGTCAAGTGTCCCCCAAATCCAATTTGCGATGAACTCTCAAGATGTTTCAAACTGTCATGAGGAGACAAGGAAGACTACCCAATCTACTAGGCAGATCCAAAGATTTTCATGCGAATCTTCGCTCTAGTTTCATACAGTTTGTCTGCTCGTTTCTTAACACCCTGGCATAGCGCAGTGTTAGAAAAATGCTAAGGTTTGTTTTCAAATATTCATTGCAGGTCAAGATGGTTTAGTACTTGGATTATTCCATTTATAAGTCCTGTCTTCTGAAACAAACTTCTTTTTCAAGTACAGACTTCTCAGAAGCTAAAAGCCCACCAAGAAGGAAAACAGGTAAGTGTTTTCCCTTCTAACAGTGGCTAGCTTGGTAGCGTATAGAAGAAAACCGGACACCTTTGAACTAGAAACTATACAGCAAGAAAACTAGGCATGTAAATCCACAACACTTTAATAAAATCTTATACAGAAAATATTACACATAGCGCTTTAATTCTTAACCTGGAGGCTAATTCCATGTTATTTTTCTTATTGATGTTCGTAGCACCTAACAGCATGCGTAAGCACGAGAACTTGTAATAATCAGAAATCTAAAAAAAAGAGGTAGTACGCTAAAGGAGGCACTTATTAAGCCAGGAAATGAGCCAGAAGGGAGCACTGTTCAGAGAAGAATCATTTAAAAACCAAGAATAAGTAAAAGCACAAAACCACTTAGTTCAGGAACGAAACTAAATCCAAGGGCTTCTGAAACACTGTTCTGAGAGATGGTAAGAATACCGTTCTCCCTTCCTACTTCCTCAACACGAAACGACACACCCAGAAAGATCGGTCCTGTTACTATGAATGGCCAATTCCATCCCACCTAGTACCTCTTTCTCTTCTGTGAAAACTCCACTAATCCTTTTTCGTCCATTTAGATTTCAAAGTGGAATAGCTCAAAGAATACTACTCGTCTCCTTTGTGGACAAACAATATAAGAGGTTTAGGTTAGATTGAGTTTTCAAGGTAACAGGACAAGGAGCAGGTAAATAAGGGTTTCCTCTAAAGAAAAACTGAAGATCTATATCTCAGTGAACTTCCAAATTCTGTGATCCACATGAGAATCTGTTAACGACAGGTGCAATTCCTGTGAAATTAAAGCACCTTAGGACCTGGGTCTTCTGCCTCAATGGGAGAGCTTGGCAATATATATTATAAATTATGTATAATCCCATGAGTAAAGGCTTTAATAAAATTGCTGGTATTTAAGAAAATAGGGACTGTGGCCTGCTGGGTTTGTTTTTCTTCCTCAAAAGCAGAATTTCCCACTATTTCTGAATAATGTAACAAACTTTTTAAATAAAAAGGCAAAGTGATTCTATGTTTTAGTCATTAGAGGAGGCTATTTTAATAAACAAGGTTATTAATTAAAACCGGTAACGTGAAATTCACGGCCATGGTTTTTTCTCATTAGTTTATGTATCCAAAAAGCTTCTTGTGTTTTTTTTTCTCCCCATTCAGGGAACTGTAAGTTATCCTTTGCCTATATTTTGTGCTACCTCTATCCATGGGTTTTTAAAGTGACTCTTTAGCATAATTGTCTTTGGAATACTTCAACTGGCTAAAAGTTATTCCGACAGAGAGTACATCCATTTGCTTATCAGGATCCAGCCACCTTGAGAATTTCAGTCTCTTGATTTGTTTTGAAGTTTCTTATTTCGGAAAGGTTCTAACTTCTATAAACAAATAAGCTACCTGGGTTAGGGAAAAATAGTTGCCTACCAAAAGCAAAGACCAGAACTGAATCTAAGTCACTCCCCCTGATGATTAAAAAGAATCAAAATTAAGGGGCACGATAATGCTGCCTTAACCAAGAAAGGGACGCCTCACACTTCTGTGAGGCCAATAAAGATTTAAAATAAACCTCAATTAATAGCTTGCATTTATCACTACAGGATTTTTAAAAAAGGATATACTTTAAATTAAATTACATGGTAGAACAATAAAAAAGACCCAATAAAAATAAATTGAGTTCTCCTAAATTGGTCATCTCCCTCTTATATATACTAGAGCTGTCTGCCTTTAAATAAATATTTTAATAAAGTATGCTTCGAAATACCAAAACTTTGTTATAAAAACTCCGCACAATATAACTTTAAAACAGTGCATGCTTTGCTACCATATAAATCACAGACTCCCCACAGAGTTTCCTAATAACATTATAAACTCGGAGCTAAATCAATTATCTGTTGGTATCTAATATTAGTATTATTAATAAACACCAATAGTAATAACCAAGTCTATAGTACACCTTCCTTCCAGTGTAAATGTCTAACTATTTATGAGCTGAATATTTAGTTCAGAGAGGAGAGCAAAATGCGTTTAGTTCCAAACTGAGAAACGCATGTATAAAAAGATTAGTCCAATAGCATACACACGCCTCACTGAAATTATTCCATCAAGGTCAACATCACACTATAAAACAAATTCTGCTGATTTTTAAGGGTCCACTTAGAACAGGCCCTGAAGAATAAACCATCACCCTTTTGAAGGTCCCAAAGTATTAAACCTCAAAAACTATGGCTAAAGAATGTTATGATGTAATCAGAAGGCTCTTCCCTGCTTATAATGGAAGGCTATATAAACATGTCTCGCAGGACTGTAACTAACAACCCATTCATTTCTTTGAGGATTGATTCCAGGCCAGGATTTCTGCTGGTTAAAATCTGACCAGGTGGGGACCTGAAAACTTCACTCTGATTCTCCTGATCTGTGGCCGATGGCACTCGCAGCGTCGTATCAAGGGAAGAAAAAAATTGAAACGAAGGACGGGAAATTAATAGGTCTTTAAAACCAAACCAAACCAAACCAACAGAACAAAAACGGTCAAATCAAGCAAGCCGGCAGCACCCTTCAGCGCAAGTACTCACGCAGAATCTACCGGCCAGAAGTTGATCAGAGTAACAGGACTGCAAAACAAAAAATGAGGTGGTGAAGAGAGACACAGGCAAACTCAGCCACAACAAAAAGTAAACAAATCGAGAGAAATAAATAAATAAAAATAAAATACTGAAAGGTCAAAATAAATAAAATCCAGCCAATTAAGTATGAACCGTGAAAAGCAACGGCCAAACGCAGGTGGACAGTGAGGTGAAAGAAAAACAAACAAGCGTGCGATTGCCATCAGAAATGGAAAACACAAGAGGAGGGTGAATAGAGGTGGAGGTATCATCATTTTGATCACGAGAATCACTACTACTTACTGTGAAGAAATTTCCTGGGACTCTTATTTTCTCTCAAGGAGCTAAGAGCGACTAAGCATGACTGCCCAATCAGATACAAAAAGACACACACGCCTGGCGATTCGTGAGGGAGGAAAACCCCAACGAAAGGCTGGAATCCCTCATTTGTAAACAGTCCCGGATTTCTTATAAGGGAAGGAGGAGCTGTCACGGAGCTGCTCTCCCTGGGAGATGCAGGGTAACTTTTGGAACAGGTAATTGGCATGGGACAACCGACACGAGAAAATGGCAATTGAACATCGGCTTGTTTTTCTCTTCCCCGCTAAAGTCATATCTAAAGAAAGAAACAGGAGAGACCGTTTGCGTTTGGGAGCAAAGGAGGGTATTCAGCAGAGAGGAGCTCAGAGAGGCCTTTGCCAGTACTCACGTTTCCATGTTGTCCCCCTCTAAGACAGTCTGCACAGGCAGGTAGCCCATTCGGGGATGCTTCGCAAAATACCTTTTGGTTCGAAATTTGTTTTTTAGTACCTTGGCAAAGTCACGAACATCTTCTCCCGACGTAGTCTGGAAGGGAAAGGGCGCGGAGATCAGACACACAAGGGTGTGAGGTCAAGGGAAAGGGCCACTCCGGTGTTCTGCCTCAGGGTACTCGTTCTGTAATTCAGGGGACCGTAGGGGTCAAGAACAAAGTCTTGTGGACAAAAAGCAGGCAGGACCTAGCAGTGACTAGTAGGGTTAACATGTGCAACTTATTCCCCTCTCAAGGGCTCGGACCCTCTGTAAACTGGGGGTAACGACACCTCCCCAAGTTGTCGTGATGAAAAAAGGAAGCAGAAGGAGTACCTAGGTTCTAGAGTCTTAAAGTCAACCTCCGGTTTGGCCGGACTCTAAAGTATTTTAAGCAACGATTTGGTCCACGGTGATGGCATGTTTCACCCACCGAATCACTATTTCACAGCGTGGCTCATTCTGCATCACTGAATACCTTTGCAAGAGGAATCCAAGTGAGAGACACTAAGCACTGGATAATCACTCTGATGATGGAAGAGAGGAAAGTTCTAGGGCAGAGCTTCTCAAACTTGGACGTGTGCGGCAAGCACCTGCAGAGCCTGCTAAAATGCAGGTCGGATTTAACAAGGGGCAGGGCCCGAGTTGTTGCATTTCTAACAAGCGCCCGGGCTCCACCGTGCTGCCTCGGAACCGGTGAATAGCAGGCAGGTAGCGTTTAAAGAACATCAGACTGACCCCCAGGTGTGTCTGACCCCCCAACCTATTTCCTTGCCATTTCACCAGGGATTTTTTTCAAAGTTCTATAAGCTACTGTACACTTCCTCTAAACGACATCTAAGGAGAAAGTTCCGTCTCTTAATTCTAGAACCCTGGGCAAATTACTTACGGCCTCAGAGTGCTTGTCCGTAGGAAGGGGATAATAAGAATACCTATTTCATAGAGCATGTTTTTTTTTTTTTTTTTTTTTAAATAGGTTCCATGCCTAGCACGGAGCCCAGGGCGGGGCTTGAACTCATGACCGTAAGATTAAGACCTGAGCTGAGATCAAGAGTCGGACACTCAACCAAGGGAGGCACCCAGGCGCCTCTCACAGAGTAGTTTAAAAGGCAAATACCGGGGTGCCTGGGTGACTCGGTTGGTTAAGCGTCTGACTTCCGCTCAGGTCATAATCTCATGGGTCGTGAGTTCCGGCCCTGCGTCAGGCTCCGTGCTGACAGCTCAGAGCCCGGAGCCTGCTTCGGATTCTGTGTCTCCCTCTCTCTCTGCCCCTCCCCCACTCACGCTCTGTGTCTCTGTCTCAAAAATAAACATTAAAAATTTTTTTAAAAAAGGCAAATGCCTAGCGTTAGTTGAGCAAGACTGACGGAAAGTAGCAGACAATAAATCTGAAGAAACCCACATGACCCCCTCCCCCCACACCCAACACACCCCGTGGCCATAAAACGTCTCCGTACAACCGCTAGGGCGGAGCAAAATACCCCTGAGAACGTCCTTTCGACCACTAGCAAAAGAAGACGAAAACTATTGGTTCGCCCGATGCTATTTGTGGAGTGGCTCCGAGGCTTCCTTTCGTGCCGGGCGCTGCCCTGCGGGCTAGGGAGCAAGTCGGTCCCGAGCCTGCGCTCTGGAGCCGCTTTGGCGGGGGACCGCCTCGGGAACTTCTAAATCGCAGCGCTACGCATCACGTGCAACGCGGTACGCATCACGTGCAATGCGGTACGAAAGTGAAACTCCTCCCAGGTGAACTACCCGTCACGCCAGGGGGGCATCTAACTTACCGGAGTGCAGTATTCCACCATGGGGTAGTGCATTTTATGGCCTTTTGCCACTCGACCAGAGAAAAAGCAACTTTGGCAGATGTCATAATTAAAGTGCTTTAGACTCCTGTACCTGGTAAACAAACAAACAAAAACGAACACGTGTGTATTTCTTCAAATCGAATTCCCAAAGAACACTCTTTAATAAACCTTCCAGGCGGTCTTAACTCTGCAAACAGAATGCAGTGTTCATTAATCCCACAGGTACGTGATTAACTTCCTACATTCACATTTCTCTGGTGCTTCCACGGTATCAAAACATTTTGGCAGGAAGATTATCCTATAAACATATGGAAGGAGGGAAGAAGATTTCAGCTCCTATTTAAACTCCACCAGGAACCCTTTCAGATTAAGTAGGAAGATACTGGCAACCTTCCAGTCTTTTGAAGACCCAACGCAAGAATTTGAAAGAACTTCCAGGAGAGAGAGACGGGTGCAGTGCAGGCCCCCTACCCATTCTGGGGACAAACATTGTCTGAAGCAATTGTTTTCCAAACAATTTGTCAAGATAAAAAGCAATTTCATAAAACAAAGGAATACTAAACAAGAACCCTCATTTAGAATTCATCTTGCCTTAAGCATGTTTTCGGAACTGACACGATTCACCTTCAGGTAGTTACGTGGATGACCTCTTTCACGTGCCTTTCTTCAGCAAACCCCCACCAATTACCCACACATCGGTGAAACCCCAAGAAAAGACAGATTTGGGCTGGAGGAAAGAATCTGTCATCTGCAGGTATTAGGTGGTACACACGCCCCTATTCTCGGTATATGGCATTGTTTCCTATTCTCCCTGCCTTTGGCTTTCTTAGATAAGAACCCCAGCCAATTCAAATAAACATGTTCCTTCCGCCACATGTGGGAATGTGGGGGGAGAGCCACCTTTTTTAGATCCCAACCATCTTTTGAGAGGGGGAGGAGGAAAAAGAAGTGCCGAGTCCCAAAATAATCTAATTTGATAAGGGCAAAAGAATTAAATGCCAACTCCCTGTCTGGCCCTCCAAAGCCCTTGCCTTTTCTATTTTATAAACCCTCCCCTTGCACATGAATCTCACTAGCTAGGGAAGGTGAGAAAAGAAAGGTAGGAAATGTAATGGCGTCCCCTGGGGCTCGCCCCCCACATCCCCCCTGGCATCATTCGGACCTGCCAGAAACCAGGAAGGCAAACTGTTCCTTTGTAAGCACTGCCTGCTCGCTGTTGTCTACCTAGGCTTTAGAAATCTCCGAGGGTTTCTGTAAAACCTCTCTGTCAACGCCATGAAGCGTGGAAGGACAAACACCAGGGGTAAAAGAGGAGTGGATAAAAGAAAGCACACAAATGGTACAAAGTAGTTATTAGGAAACAAAGAAATAAAACAAGTCCAAGCATAACTAGACAAGGAGTATTTACGTAGCTGTGAAGTGGGTTCTGAACCGGCATAGACTGTGTGGCGAGTTTACGACTTCATGGCTTATTCATCGCTGTGGAAACCTTGAAGTTGATCCAGATGTTTAAATACATCATCATTTCAAAACGCGGACTGGGGATTATTGATGAGTAAGATGAATTCACTTAAAAATATCCCATCTCCCCAAACAGGTCAACCAGGCTGCAGATTGAACAGCCACTGGTTTCCCGTGACATTTTATGAACATCACAATAATCACCTGCTCTGCTTCCTATCTCTTTCACTTTTAAATTTATAAAGAACCTTTTCATTTTTTTAGCTGCTCTGTGAAATTTTCATTTCCCTGCATACTTTATATTCCCTCAGAAGTTCATTAGGGTACTACACAAAGAGCACAGGCAGATTCACAGGGAAACAAGTAAGTGCTGGGCTGCTCGGAACAATTCTTGTTACTTTAGGGAAGAAAAGCGCTACACCGTGAGTAAAAGGCCACACTACCATGACAGGTCTCCCCACACAGAATCGTCTCTTAGTGCTCTAATGGATTCTTAGAGAATTTCTATAAACAGAAAAAAAAAAAAACATGGAAGAAAACCCCAAGAGATGGTTTAAACTCTCTGGACCCAGGAAGGAGGTGGCACAGTTAATCCGCATGCCCTTGACAGACGAATATCTCAGGGGAGGCGGGCAATCGGTCAGTCCTGTTCCAACAAGGATGCGGTGCTGCCAAGCTCCACAAGAAGGTGGAAAGGGACACCTGCCTAATGAGCCAGAGCCACCGACATAGCCCGGCCATCAGGCAGTCCACAGTCTGGAAAGGAACGAACGCAGAGCGCCGGGCGCAGGAGATAAAAGATCACGTCCTAAAAAGGGGAGAACCACGAGGGAAGGCATGCCACGATGGGGGTGCCGGATACCTGAATCCGATGATTGGACACTCCTTGCAGATGTTGCACTTGGCCTGGTGCTTGGCAGTTTCCGCAGCAGCCACTCGGTGCAGGACAGGCAGCCACACCATGGACTGGGGCTCCAGTCTCATCCAGTCTAGGAAGAGGGCCGCTTCGATCTCAGGCTTATTGTTAGCCTGTGCGGACGGGAGGAAGGGTGGGGGGAGGGGCACAGGGCAAGAAGAGAAAGGACAGGAGGCATGTGTCAGTACAGGCCATAAATGAAGAAAAAGACACAATGGCGGTGGCGAGGCTCACTCTTCATGACCCGTTTCTGCAAACGTCCCCCCCTAAAGCCCACGGGAGCCACCGGTCCTCGGAGGCTTTGGAAAACTGCCATTACTGTGTGTGGCTGCTAGGTGAGGAGGAAGCAAAGCAAACCCAACAGGTGGAGGAAGGAGAGCAACACACACCCCTGAGCTCCGGTTTTGGAACACGCACGCTAGGAGTTAGCCGGAAGTGAAGTCCAAGCGCTTACTGATAACATTTCACAGGAGGTGAAGGAAAAACCAACTCAGGAATTAGTGATTCCTTGTTTTTCCTAGACAATCTATTTCTCGGTGTTTCACAGAATCCTAATGAAGAGCTCTTAAAATTCCTCTGATCCCAGAGCTTCCTTTTACAGACCGGAAAACAGAGAGAAGAGGGGAAAAAGCTTTCCCAAGGCCGTACGAAAGACCAGGAGCAGAGACGCTACCAGAATCCCAACCTCCTGGTCCAGTGCTGATTTCATGGTGGCCTGTTGCTTCTCGTCTGTGCCTATTTGTTTCCCTTTCAGAGTCTAAATTTAATAAACACTATTCCTCCCAAACAGTACAGTGATTTTAGAAAACTTGAAATATATTTACCTGTTGTTTATGGATTACTATAGTCATGCATTTTGATTACATCTTCGGTAACCCTACAAGATGGCGGGGTTTGGTGTGTTGTGTGTGTGTGTGTGTGTGTGTGTGTGTGTGTGTGTGTGTGTGTGTTTGGTATTTTTAGATTGAGCAATCTATTGACCACTATTTTTTTTTCCATTGCCTCTTTCATCTCACATCTTTCATCTGGGATCACTTCTGCCTAAGTATATCCTTTAGAATGTTCTTTTAAGTGTCTGGTTGGTAGAGAATTTCTAAGGTTTTGTTTGGTCTCAAAAATCTCTCTTAAAAAATTCGTTTATTTATTTTTGAGAGAGAGAGAGAGAGAGAGAGAGAGGGAGAGAGAGACAGAGAGAGAGAGAGAGAGATAGAGAGAGAGAGAGAGAGAGAGAGAGAATATTTTAAGCAGGTTCCACACTGTCAGCGTAGAACCCGACATGGGGCTCGAACTCACAAATTGCAAGATCATACCATGAGCTAAAACCAACAGTCAGATGCCTGACTGAGTGAGCCACCCAGGCGCTCCTCTCTTTCCTTAAATCCATACTCTTGACAGCTATCTTCATTATGTATAGATTTTGAGACTGAAAGGGGGTTTGTTTTTATTTTGTTTCAGCACCCTGAACGATTATTCCACTTTACTTTCCCTGTTGCTGCTGTTAAGAAGTCAGCAGTAAAGCACACTGTTGTTCCTCTGGAGGTAATTTGTCCTCTTCCTGTCTTGCGTTATGTTTGTAGGGTTTATTTATACTTTTTAGCATTCATTGGGCTTCTTGAATCTTTAGTGTCTTTGGTCAGCTCTGGAATCTTCTCAGTCACCATCTCAACAAATAGTGCCTCTTCTCCATTTCCTCTCTGCTCTGCTTACAGAAATCCATTCGATAAGCATTAGACTTTCTCAACCCAGCCCGTGTTTCTCTGGACTCCATTTCTAACATTCCCTTCTATCCTACCAGCTGGCTCTCTCTCTCTCTTTAGTAGCATCCAGGTGCCATTAAAGCCATTCAGTAAGTTTTAAGTTTTGGCCATTGTACTTTTAACATCTACAAGTTCTATCTGGTCATTTTTCAGGTCACTTCTAAAAAGTCTATGGCTCGCTGCAGATATGTTTCATTGTTACCTGTTGTTTTTTTTTTTTTTTTTAACAGAATAAACACTTTTCAAAAAATAATCTAATGATTCCAAGGTATGAAATTCCCATGGGTCTGCCTCTGCTCTCTGTTCTTTCTGCTGGTCCTCAGTCACCTTGGTTGGTTACGTGCATGCTTATTATTTTTTTTAATACATACGACAGTGATCTTAAAAAAAAATCTTCTAGAGATGCTTGGAGCCCTAGAATGAAAGCGCTTGCTACAGACACGATTGTCATTCGCTTTTGCCAACACCCAGAGGGCACTGCCTATTCCGAGACCAGTTTAAACTGAACAGATGATGGGAAAATTCACTATCATACAAGTAATGAGTATGTGCACTGTAAACCCGTGTTGCTTCTCTTGGAATGTGGTTCACTAAGAACGCATCGATTTGCACTGCACACAGGAAAGCAACAGGGTTTGAACCGACAGGTCATTTGGCTTGCAAAACTCACCACTTGAGTGGTAGTCCAGTCATTACCCCTGATTAGAAATTTAACATTATAATGAGCCATTTGACCTTGAATCTCCTAGCTGCAAAAGGCTACTGAGGTACTGATCAAAAGCTTCTGTTGAGCCCTTTTCTCTGTGCAGAGTGCTATCACAGAGGTACTCTGTGGGAACTGGGGAAAAAAAAAACCCAACAAAAAAGAATTACAGAACCTAAAGATCAAAGGGAACACGCGAGCAAACTCCTCGTTTTGGAATGGCACCACACAACTGTGAGGCCTCCCACGACCACTGAGTCCGAACTCTTATGCAATGCCAGTGTGTTCTTACCGCCGCTATATAAACACCAGCCGCGCCACGTGAGGGAGCAAACGTCCTTCGTGGATGACCTTGAACGCCTGAGTACAGGGACCTCTGTCAAAAGTGCGTCATTACACAAGGCTGAAATCCACAGAGCAGAGCAGAGGCTCCAGAATCCAGCCACAAAGAGTTCGAAACCCAACCATTTACTAGCTTTGTGACCCTGGCAAAGTAACTTTACCTTTCTGTGTCTTAATCTATAAACAGCACCTGCCTGAGAGGGCTGTTTGAAGATTTCCGTGAGTGAAATGAAAGGCACTTGGAACGTGGTGCGGCACACGGCAAGAGCCACGGCGTTGTTTGCCGTTGTTATCCTCATTATTATTATCCATCCAACCAGAAACCCGGGGGGTCTCAGGCTTTACAGAGCCCTTTCAATATTTTACCAGAATGGTCCTGTCTGTCCACGCCTCTTCATCCCTGTTCTTTTATTTATTCCTGATAGGCCATGCCTTGGTTTGCCACTGTCCTTTAGAAAACTACTTCCCAACATGATCGGTTGGGAATGGTCGCTCCACTGGTCTGGACGGTATAACTGGAGGACTTTCTTTTCTGTACTGTACGCTCACACAGCGTTTCCACTCAAGTAAAATCTCTGGGTCAGACCAATCTTCCGACAACTCGCTTCAAGAAAACAAGGTCCAGTTAATTGCTGAAACACTGTACACAGCACATCTGCCTCTTAAAATTCTTAGTGCATGTTAACATATTGAAAGCTGAGGAGTCGTCGGTAAAGAAACACGTTAGACTTTGACCTCAGAATTCCCCACGCTAATTATTCAGTGATTCCAAGACCTTTACCTTTAAAAAAACAAAAACAAAAACAAAACCTTTCAAGGCTTGTGAACACCGCGAGGTACTGATGCCGCGTTGGGCGTCATGGGAAATGCTGTTCTTGGCTGTTTTCAGGGATTCCTCGACTCTGTCCTTGCTCAGGCGGGACCTGTGTCCTTTTCCTTTCCTCAAGGACTTTCCTGTTCGTTTGAGCCCGCTCGAAATTTTTAAGAATTCTGACTCTCAAAGCCGAGCGATTAGCTATTCTTCCCTGCTTCGTGTCGTTTTCGGGTTCTTTAAACGTATTCGTTTTGAAATACTTTCTCCATTTTAAAGCATGTGTTCTGTCTTCATCGGAAAGTCAGCGGTGAGAACACCAAGCAGGCCGAGGTCAGAAAGGAGCCGCCCCCACCACAGGCAGCATGCAGCTCGGGCCAGCGCACACCCGGCAGTCGGCCTTCGCCGCTGAAACCAGGCCTCTTCCCGGGGACAGTCCCGTGGAGCCTTCCCCACCCGCTTCTCTACCTTGTCCACAAAAGCACAGTGAGAGACTCTGTCAAAGGAACTACAAGTTTCGGCTGCAATACGTCCTCTAACAATCTCTTGCTCCACTGGTCTAGAAATTAACTTGATCAAAATAACCCCTTCCAGCTTGGAGACAAGCCAGTACAAGGGGACTCATCAGTAATTCATTCCTATTGAAAACACGGATTTACCGCTGCTTAAGCTGAACCTAAGATATTTTTTTCTGACTTCGGTTTAAATGATAGTTTGTTTAATGGTGGACTAAGAGATATGCTACGGAGTAAAAATTCACGCTTAATACAGGACACATGATAAGCACAGAAAGCTTCTATTCATTCCAAAAGATGGAAAGTAAAACTCTGACCACGAGTCAGCAACAAATGCAGGTGTAAAAAAATAAGAAAGCGAGCAAGAAACGCCATGGCTGTGGTGGGTAAGTAAAGGCACAGCAAGTACAGCGTGAGGAAGTGGTCTCATCACCCTCGGGACTGTTCGAACCCTTCTGACGAAACGCCATCTAGTTCTGGTGGCTACGGCTGACCCAGAACTTCAAGAAGGCTTGGCAGAAAGGCACAGGGATAATTAAAGGGTTTGAAAGACCTATGAGAATGGTTTAAGGGAATTGGGATTATTTAGCCCAGAACAAAAAAAGAGAATGCGCAAGAAAGAGCGGCTGAAGGGGCGATTTAATAACAGTTCTCAATTATGTGAATGGCTCTTGCATAGGGGCCTGTGACCAGCTGTTCGATCCCTCCGCTGAGGACAGAACAAGAAGAAACAGGCTTAAGCAGCATGAAGAGTTTAGGCTGTAACTCATACAGAATTTCCTGATGCAGAAAGTTGTTAAAGCATTAGTGTGAACTCCCAAGGGAAGCTAGAGAATGTTCTGCTTTTTCGAAACACTATAGATTCTCTTGTGTTTAAAGGCTGGAAATTCTCAAGGTTCTTTCTAGCTCCTAAGATGCAAGATCCATCATTCTGGCTCTTTTTAAAACTGCTCGCTGATGTCAACCGACCGCACTGCAGACGAGATAAGGGGATGCACGGTCTCTTTCTGTTTTGATCTTTCATTTTTACTACAAACCACTCTGTATCCTCGTGGTATATTCCCTCGCCGTTTGTTTGGCAATAAAGAAGGAATGAATTAAAAACGAGGCAAGCTTCTATAAAGATCTAACAGAACTAAAACGAAAAGCCAGCTAAAATTACATTTTGGCATTCTAGAAAAAATAGACAAGGACAGATTGGCACGGGAGGAAGCTGCTGAGGACCAAAGGCAGGTACGATTGTACGGAGTTGAGATTATCCTTTTGGGTGCCGTTATTTGCTGACCTACGTATAGGCCTCCGATCGCTTCTCTCGGTACCAAGGAGGACCTTGCCCCTCTCCCTTAAATGCCACTCTCAAACCACCGAAGAAAAAACTCTTTGAACAGGTGATTTAGCTTTGGGGTTGGTCTTGTTCTGGCTTCTGGTTTTTGCCAGTGCTCTCTGCCCTTGCCATGGCACGCATACACGAAAAGCAAAGATATCACAGCTCCTTTCACTGTGATGGCCTTGTGATAGCCGCAATTCAGAAGGGTCTCGGCTTTCCACTCCTTCCCTGTGGGGCCTCACGTATCAGCAACTCTCCATAGCACAGAGGCCAGGGAAGGGTCAGTGGTCGCTACTGCTGTTCCATTACGGCAGGCTGCGGGGTGGGGCTTTATACAAATGTCATCTTAACGAGGTACAGACACAGTTCAAGGAATCCCAGGTTGGGGACTTTGCTGCCAGAAGATGTAATTACCAAAGTAATCATCTCAAAAGGGATAATGGGGCAAGTTTGGAGTTGGGGGATTTGCCGGGGTTAAGAATAACTTTGGGGTTTCTCTCACGTTCTACTTTCCATAAGCTTTTAGGCACCGAAGGACCAGGCCCTACATGGTTGCTAGGGAGTCAACCCAAATCCTCAGTTTTCTGTCGGGATAGCAGTATTAGCTCGTGGCTACAGAAGAAACGGGGTGGGACGGTCTCTCGGCATGCCCGACATCCCAGCCAGCATCAACACGTACACTGTATTTTTTTTTAAGTTTCTTTTTAATTACAATTTTTTTTAATGTTTGTTTATTTTTGAGAAAACGGACCATGAGCAGGGGATGGGAAGAGAGAGACAGAGTCACAGAATCCAAAGCAGCCTCCAGGCTCTGAGCTGTCGGCACAGAGCCCGATGTGGGGCTTGAACTCACGGACTGTGACATCATGACCTGAGCCGAAGTCGGCTGCTTAATCAACTGAGCCACCCAGGCACCCCCATACACCATATTTTTAAGAGAAGGCAATGAGCATCTCAACTTGGAGGTGTTTGAAAAAACATGGCAGCGCTTAATAAACTGCAAAGAGAACTGTATAGAGAAGGAAACGTTATGCAAGAGACTACCTAGTAGTTCTCAGAGGATCAAAAAAAACAAAAACAAAAACGAACTAACAACCTAAAAACAATACTTGCCTAAACCTAAACACAGGAAATGGGTTTCCATCCCCTCCATCAAAGTTTGCAGAATCGAAGGGAACTAGACGGGGGACAGGAATTAAGCTGCAGCGTGACCACAATAAATAAAAGGAAGGATGAGAGTCTCTGAATGAGGCTAGAATTTTAAAAAAATTGCCGAGTCATCCTGAAAGGAAGAGCAACAAAATTAAACCTAGAAGGGCTGTCTAAGAAGCAGAAGACAGAGTAAGAACATTCTCAGACTGGCTCGAGTTGACTTTTAAATGCTTTCTAAAGTAAATGTCTCTCCGTTGGTTTGTCTCTTACTCCATCGTACACCAAAAGGCTACCAGTCTCTATGTAAATGTGGAGGATATGTTTAGAATGATCCGGCTTAAAATACAGGAATATACAAACTTCATACTGGAAACCAGGTTTGCAGGGAAACGCACAGGCAGGAAGCCATGCTCGAGATGTCAGTGGTTCTCAGGCAGGGACGGTTCTGCATCCCAGAGGACATCGGACAACGTCTGGGGGCATTTCTGGGTGTCACAACTGGGGGAGGGATGTTACTGGTGTCTGGTAGAGAGCGGCCGGGGTCCCGCTAAATACCCGACAACGCACAGGACAGCCCCCTACAATTAAGAATTATCTCGCCAAGTGTCAGTAGTGCCAAGATCGAGAAACCCTGCCCGAATGTTCATGGGTCAAAATTCAGAAACCAACATGGGGATGGAGTATTGACTAAGCGGCCCCCGCGGGGCATTCAACGTACGGGTCCTGGTGCCCTACAGCACAGAAATGCAGGCGCCACGATAGGCCTGTTCAGCTCTTAAGTGGGAGATGAGAGCCACTCTGGTCAATAAATTGTGAACAGAGGGAAGAAAAAGGACTAACAAAAAAACCCCAAAAAAACCCCCAGCTGGAAGTCCCAGGGGAACCTGCTAAACTCAGAGTATCAGGTCTGAAATGAAGCTGCTTCTCAAAGAGACAACCCTATGCAATGGATAGGGTTAACAGGTAAACAGCAGCAGGAATTGATCTTTGCCTGGCAAACAATTACCCTAATCCGCTAGCATAAGAGAGTGTGTACATGGGCATGGGTACAGGCATGCGTGGGTGCTGTCATTTTGTTCAGGAGAGGTCCTGCCCATTCAGAAGAAGAAGAATAACTAGGGGCGCCTGGGTGGCTCAGTGGGTTAAACGTCTGACCTCGGCTCAGGTCATGATCTCACGGCTTGTGAGTTCGAGTCCCGCGTCGGGCTCTGTGCTGACAGCTCAGAGGCGGGAGCCTGCTTTGGATTCTGTGTCTCCTTTTCTCTCTGCCCCTCCCCCGTTTGCACCTCTGTCTCTCTCTCTCCCAAAAATAAAGATTAAAAAAAGAAGAAAAAAAACTAAATACATAAATGTTGAGTATGTTCATATGCATGAAGAGAATTTCCAAACAGTCTCATTGACAGAAAAAGGTAAATTTATGGAAAACACGAGGACAAAAAAAGGATTGTTTTAGAAGTTTCATTTGGTGTTCCATTATTAAAATATCCCCTTCATAAATCCAAATAACCATTTCGATAACACTACCACTATTCACAGATAAAGGCATTAATCACTCACAACCCAACTTTTCCGGCCCTGATTGTGAAAAAGCTCGTGTTTGGGAAGATTTGCTAAATTTAAATTGATCCCAACTGTTTTGAGCATTAGTGTGTACACAGAGACTTCGAAACTACAAGGAGAATGGCTAGCCAGGGTCAGACGGTATAGGACAGGCAGTTCCTGGCTGTTCCCTGAGCTGTTATTAGAATTTCTTTAACAACCTCTAAATCTACCAAGGGCACCAGTGGAATATTTTACATAAGAGAGAAGTCTGCACTAGCAACAGACATGAAAGGAGGAACAAGAGCAAGGTGTAAAGAATATTAATGACTCTTCTTCCAAACAATCCCAATTTTTATGAAAAGCAAATGAGTGATAAAAAAAAAAATGTCTCCTATGAAACGATACAAAACCTGCACGTCACAGAACAGAAGGAAGGTGGCATTTTGACCCTCTCAGACACAAGATACTTGGGCTTTACACTTGAGTTGCTGAGGAGATGATAGTCATGGACACAAGGGAATACTGATGGGCGGTTCCACACAAGGCTGGTTCTCATCTGGCTCTTAGGCTATGCTACTTCTATTCAGACAACAGCTGGTCTTGTGTGAAAGGCCACACTGTACGTACAGGACTCTTTGCTGTATTTTCTATCTCTGTTACAAGAGTCATTACCCAGAAGACCAGGCAACGTTTGCTGATAATGACCGAGCCTTGAAATGAGCACAGTAATCCATTTCTTGTTCTGCCTTTTCCATTTAGAACATTGAGCATCTAATCAAAAAGGGATACGTGCACCACAAAGTCTATAGCAGCATTATTCACAACAGCCAAATTATGGAAGCAGCCCAAGTGTCCAATGACTGATGAGTGAAAAAAGAAGGTGTGTGTGCGTGTGTGCGTGTGTGTGCGTGTGTGTGTGTAACAGACTATTATTCGGCTATAAAAAAAGAATGCGAGGCGCCTGGGGGGCTCAGTCAGTTAAGCATCTGACCTCGGCTCAGGTCATGATCTCACGGTTTGTGAGTTGGAACCCCGCATCGGACTCTGTGCCGACAGCTCAGAGCCTAGAGCCTGCTTCAGATTCTGTGTCTCCCTCTCTCTGCCCCTCCCCTGCTTGTGCTGTCTCAAAAATAAAGAAACATTTAAAAAAATTTTTTACAAGAATGAAATCTTGCCATTTGCAACGACCTGGATGGATCTAAAGGGCATTATGCTAAGTGAAATAAGTCAGAGAAAGACAAATACCACACGAGTTGACTCATATGTGGAATTTAAGTAACAAAACAAATGAGCGAAAGTTAAAAAGAGAGACGCACAAATCAAGAAACAGACTCTTAACTACAGAGAACAAACCGATGGTTACCAGAGCGGAGGCGGGTTGGGGGATAGGTTAGACAGGTGGGGGGCATTAAAGAGGGCACCTGTTATGATGAGCACCAGGCGTTCTATGTAAGCGACGAACCTCTGTCTTGTAACCTGAAACTAATATTTAACACTGCCTGTTAACTACACTGGAATTAAGACTAAATAAATAAATAAATGGGAGGGAAAAACCACAAACCGTGGAATACCCAGAATGGGATACTGTTTAGTAACTACAATAGAATGATACGGATACATACGACATAAATAAATTTCAATTATGCTGAGTAAGAGCCAGGCAAAAATGAGTCCATCCTATAAAATTCCCCTTGCCATGACTCCGGCCTGTGTGAAGTAGTCTATAGCCACAGAGCAGGGAAGTTACCATCTAGAGATGGTGACGGGCACAGGGCACCTAGGAGGACCTGGAGGGATTCCCAAGGGGCCTAAAAATACTTTTGGGGGATCACAGATAGGCCCCCATTTTGATTGTTGGGATGGTACAGGTCCAAAATTATCAAAGTGCACACTTTAAAAATCTGAAGAATTAACAATGCGTTACTAAAGAGAGAAGATAGGAGAAAGAAGAAAACTGGGGGATAAGTAACTCTTGCTATAATATGTTCCACTATGCTGCCGAGGAAAAAAAGCCTCAAAGAAATGAAAGAAACAGCTCACGACTAGCTATTATCTTAATACTTCAATATGTGTACACAAAGCAGTCTTAAAAAGGAAAGACAGAAGTGATTTCCTATGGGAACACACAGGCTCTGAAATCTTAGGAATCTTTAACCTGTTGGGAGAGTTCTAGAGGCTCTGATACCTAAGTTAGGTCTACCCGACTCAATGCCCAGCTGCTAAATCTTCAACAAAATTCTGTACTGACCTATGGACAGCCATCTGAAGGTACAAAGTGAATTGTCAAAAAGCACTGTGATAATCACGTACTTCTATCTTTTTTCAAATTTTTTTTAATGTTTATCTTTTGAGAGAGAGAGACAGAGCACACGATGGGGGAGGGGCAGAGAGAAAGTGAGACACAGAATCTGAAGCAGGCTCCAGGCTCTGAGCTGTGAGCACAGAGCCCAATGCAGGGCTTGAACACATGAACCGGGACTCAAACCCATAAACTGGGAGATCACAACCTGAGCTGAAGTCAGACGCCTAACCAACTGAGCCACCCACGTACCCCAATACTCCTGTCTGTTCTGATCACCTCCTTTCCCCCTTCTTTCTGGTATTGTATGCTATGGCATGTACGACCTACAAAGACTGACAGGTTCAGGTCAACATATACTGAAGTAGCAAACAGGACAAGAAGAAAGAGAAAGGCCTATGAGCATCTCAATCCTCAAGAGCACACCGGTCACCTTATATGCTTTGGTTAACTTGTCATTCCTGTAGAGGAGTTGGCAGATACGGGAATGTATTTATTAGATACATGTTCACATTGCTATGGAGGAAAAACGGACAGCCCGCTCTGGGCACTGGCATTTTGGGCAAGGCCGTGGCAAAAGTAGTAACCAAACGCAGCCCAGTCAGGAGCAATCTCATCTCTTGTACGTTCGACATCACTTTGGAGGTCTGCGGGGCTACTCAAAGCAGAGAAGGAAGACGTGGGAACGCTTCTTTACGGAAGAAACCCAGCTACCACATACAGGAGGAAAGGGAGAATCAGAAGACCGCTCTTATGCGACCACCAATCCAGTCACTGGATTAGAAAAGGGTCTTCAGTAGAGGCTATAATCATAGGGTGAAAGGTTGTTAAGGAATAGGACATTCACAGCCTCCAAATATCGCACAGATGACTTCTTGATTACACAGGGAAAAGGACACTTTTATGATGGAAATATGCGGCAGATACCACCTTCACTTACTTAGCCTCATCGGTAAAAAAAAAAAAACAAAAACAAAAAACAAAACAAGGTGTTATTTTGTCCCTCCGGATGTGACACAGTGAGGAGACAACATCACGTCTGTCGTCTTCCTGCCAGAAAATTTTCACCTGCGTCTCATCAGGAAGAAATAACTAGAGAAATCCCCAACGCAAGACACTCTTGAAGAGAACTGGCCTGAACTCCAAAAATGGCGGGGTCGTGAATGCGGAAAAAAAATGCTAGGAGACTGTTCCAATTAAGTGAAAGCACAGAGACACGACCAGCAAATCTGCGACAAAAACCTTGACTAGATCCTAGAAGAAAAGAGCCACCCATGAGGAACTCTCCGGGGCCACGGGGAAATTTTGGTGTGGACTGCACGCTGCATGATGTTACTGAACGGATGTTAAACTTCCATGATGAGAGCCTTGGAGTTACGGAGAAGAAAGTCCTTTAAAAAAAAAAAAAAAAACCCTTCTGGTGAAGTGCTTACGGCTTTATGTTTTATGTTGTGACGCTCTTGGACTTTTCAAGAGTAAAGGCGAAAACGGTGCTTGTGTGTGTATGTGTTCAAATATAGGCACAGGGACTATCTGCTCACTCGGAGTCCCGACAGAGTGAGCAGAAGGGGACTGTTCTGGAACAAAGCTCTAGGCTAACCCATGCGCCATACACATGAGACGTATGGGTGCGTGTGACCCTATCCTTTCTCCTCTTCTTTAAGCTTGAAGTTTTTCCCTGATACAATGCTGGCTGGAGACCACTGTTTCTTCCCAATCACCCCTTCACGGGGGAGGGCAAGGGTGGCTTTAATAATAGTTACGGGGGAGGGGAAGTGGCATTAATGGCATCAGTGGCATGAGCCACAGTGTTCCTAAAACATCCCCTCATACTCTGCTTGAGATGTGCTTTTCCCAGATACTTGTGACTTTTCCGCCTAAAAAGGAGTTTAAGAATCCCCACATTCTCAAAAAAATCAGGAATGCTGATGCATAGGGGCACGTGTACCCCAATGTTCATAGCAGCACTTTCGACAATAGCCAAATCATGGAAAGAGACCAAGTGCCCATCAACTGACGAATGGATAAAGAAGTTATGGTACTTATATACAATGGACTACTACGTGGCAATGAGAAAAAATGAAATCTGGCCCTGTGTAGCAACATGGATGGAACTGGAGGGTATTATGTTAAGTGAAATAAGTCAGTCAGAAAAAGACAGATACCATATGTTTCCACGAATAGGTGGACTTTGTGAGACTAAGCAAAAACCAGGGGGAGGGGAAGAGGGGAAAGGAAAAAAAGACACAGAGAGGGAGGGAGATAAAACATAAGAGACTCTCAAAGACTAAGAACAATCTGAGGGTGAGGGGGGTGAGGGAGGTGAGGGAGGGGGGAGAGGGGGTGACGGACATTAAAGAGGGCACGTGTTGGGATGAACACTGGGTGTTATATGTAAACCAATTTGAAAATAAACTATTATAAAAAAAAAAAAAGAATCCCCACATTTACGGAAACGTTTCATGTCGGAAATAAAGATGGAGAGAGAGGTCAAGAGTTGTGTTTGTGACACGAGAAGTAAAAGGCTTCCCATCACTGCTGTCTTGGGTAGAAATCAAGTATTTTATTTAAAGTTCTGAGGATAATGAGCAGGTTGGAGGCCAGCAGTCACTGCTCTAAATATTAATCAGGACTCTGAATTATCCATTAAAGATAAAATCAGCCCAAACAATAACACACGGTGATTATCCACTCTTCATTTCCATGTTCAAGGACAACTGTCCTGACCTCAGGCTCTCCACTCCACCTGACTAATAAACCAATTAACACCATGGCTCCAGGAAACGTAAGCACAATTTTTAAATTTATGCAAATCCATAAGTATGCTCGACATTAATTTATGCTAGAGAATTCTTAGGGAACAGAAAGGTTTCACATATACATGGTAAAACACACCTGTCTGTGTAGACATCACAAAACATACTCTCCCCAGTACGTATCAGGACGGGTTTTGCTCAAGTATAAGCTATCACATTAACCCTTCCACTACTGCCTCCTACAATCATTTGAAATCCAGCTCAGGGAAAGGCAAATCCGTAGGAAGAGAAAACAGAGTAATGGTTTCCTGAGACCGGGAGCGCGCAGGACGGCAACCAAGCAAGAGGGCATTTTAGGGCTGACGGAAAAGTTCTGGGTCCCGACCAGTGAGAGTAACATGATGCATTTGTCTGCGTTCACAGAACAGACCACCGGAATGACATTAACCCCATGTTTTCTTTAATGCAGCTTTAAAAAAACATAGAAAAAAATATCTGAAGTATTTTAATCAAATGCCAAGGCAAAAAAACCCCAACCCCAAACAAAAGACCTCTAGCTGTTGGAGAGTGAAGATATACTAGAGACCCTGGATAAACAGATAAGGATATCCCAGGAGGAAGTTTTACCCTTCCCTTCATCTTCAATAATCTTTGCAGAAAGATTCAATTAACGGGGCACCTGGGTGGCTCAGTCGGTCAAGCATCCGACTTGTAACCATCACCTCACATTGAGAAGTTAACCACACAATCCACAACAAATTAAATGATAACTATGAAGCTAAGCCCACCGTAGCTTATAATATTAAAAAACAGCAACTTAGAAGCCACGGTTAACTCACAATATTGATACTACCTCTGTTTATGAATACCAAACTGTTGTAACTAATAGTGTAGTTACGACTCAAGATCCACTATGCGTTCAAGGAAACAGGAGTTCAACATTTACCACTCAAAGGGGTATAAAAGAGTGTCTATGGAACAGAAGGGCCCAGATTTTGATTACTGAACAAAAAGCCAAAGGCAACCTAAGCAAAGTAGAATTTTCTGGAGCCATTTTAAGGATGGATGGTGTAAAATGCCGATTGGCAGGAGGAATGCCGTCAAATGGGTTCCGAAGTGTCCTGGCATGGTATTTTAACACTCGTGGAGAAAAGAGTATGTCAAGGGTCTCTAAAATAAAATCTACAGATGGTTGGTTATAGATAAAAGGAATTGTTAGTCTTGGCACGACAGTCTCATGTTACAAAACGCTTTAGATCATTGTAAGCTAACCCTCAGTAAGTACCTACTATGTGCCTGCCTCTAATGGCTCTCTTGGCCCTCACAACTGCCCAAAATGCAGGGGCCAGAAAGGTTACAAAACATGCCCAGGGCAGGAACTATCAGAGATGGGATTTGAACCCAGGCAGTTGGCTTCAGGGTCTACACACTTAACCATTCTGCCACTCACTACTCCAGGTATTTTGGAATGATTGTTTACATAGGAGAGTGAGCGAGCAAGATACATGCTTTCACAAAAGTCGAGGTTGTAATTTATTCTCATTTCTGTATCATTTTCTATTATAGGCACTGTACAGAGAGGATATTCATTTTTGTCACATGAATATAAAAATTCAGAAGACAGATGAAAAAGCGACTTACTCATTTCGAATGCATAAATACAACAGGAGGCAGGCAACAGATGTAAGATAAACAGATTTCGGTGGCCAAGTTCTTGTAGGTGAAACAGACTGAATATCGACTCCATTTAAACAATAAAGTCCTTAAAATGTTTACAGCATGTTTACAGAAAACAGCTACAGACTATCAGGGGGGAAGGGGGTCACTGCCACAAACCAATTTACAGATGCGCGACTCTTTTCTGGAGTCATTTAAAGGGAGAAAGCTTTCCCACCTCAAAGTCACTATTAGTAGGTTTGGTTTGCAGGAAGACTAGTCACCTGCAACTGAGAACAGGTCTTTTTATTTATCTATTTTGAGAGAGAGAGAGAGAGAGAGAGAGAGAGAGAGAGGGAGGGAGGGAGGGAATGGCAGAGAGAGGCAGACAGAGAATCCCAAGCAGGAGAGCCCGACGCAGGGTCTTGATCCCACGAACTGCGAGATGGTGACCCGAGCTGAAATCAAGAGTCGGACGCTTAAAGGACTGAGCCACCCAGCTGCCCCAGGAATAGAAGATCTTAAATAAAGACCACAGGGCGTGTGTGTGTGTGTGTGTGTGTGTGTGTGTGTACGCACGTGTGTGGGGGTAGTGGTAAGGGTGTTCATTTATCCACATCATCCTATTACAACCAAAAATTCATACAAGAGATCGCGTTTCTTAGCTCTCTGTTCACTCTAGTATTTGAACTGGTTAAAACCACCTGTTTCTACTCAGATGGCCTAGCAGAAGGAAATACTGGCTTGGAACACAGGGAACTTGGGCCTTCTGTCCAGATCTGACACGATCGAATTGCAGTACGAGGAACACAGTAAGTTCGGCCTCTCTGGGCTTCGGTTTTCTCACCAGAAAAAGGAGACATGGGGACCATGTCCAGCTTGGGCAGCCTGTGTGACTCAATGCCAGGGCGGGGCTGGAAGGATCCATCTACTCTGACAAGGGAGCTGTTTCCCCGGAACATGCAAAGAGGAACAACCTGATGATGCATTAACTGAAAAAGACTAGTTTGAAAACTTCACTTCTACTACCCCGAAGCGCCAGCCCCAGCACACGTGTGGACTGCAGTAGGCTTTGAGGCAGAAACATTACCCTGATGCCTTGTTCACTCTCAAGGAAGACATCACTGTCACGCCCATAAATTCAGGGTGGATTTTCCTTTTTTAAAACCCACGGATACACCTTCATTTCCTGGCTCTGCGGCTAATTCCTTGCAAGACCTATACTGATTTTTAAATGGGCAAAACACTGTGCTTGCACTTGACGGCGAGTTCTTTCTCTCTGTGTTTTGGAACAAAATTGGGGGGTTCTTCCCCAACTTTTTTTTTCTTTTTACTGAGGTCAAATACACACACCATAAAATCTACTCTATTAGCGGACAGTTTGGTGAGGCCAAAGGACATTTATACTGTTGGGGTACCATCACCACCATCCGTGTCAGGAAGGAGGGATACTGACCTGAGCCAAGGCAACCCTGAAAAGGTCGCCCAGTGAGCGCGGCACATGAAAACGCACCGCCGTCTCGGCCCCTTCTAGGCTCTTGTCTACGATCAGAAGCTACGCCTAACTGTCCCAACGTAAAAGAAGTTCTCTTCTGAAGTCAACTTCTCTTTCTGCGATACAAGGAATGCGTTTGTAGGAGAAGCAAGTACTTTACTGCTGTTTCCTTAGGTTGGGAGAAACAGCCCTTTGAGCACGGCCTTGCTCAAGGAACCGGCCCGGCCGCAGTCCCAAGGTCTTTACACTTCAAACGAGGGGCAAAGGGCCTACCTTTTCACTCGTGTTCTCTTTTGCCGCAGCAAACGACGCATTTTCATGCACGGTGCGCACTGAAAGGCAAGGTGACTGCCAGAGCACCTGGCTGAGGACAAGCCTGCCAGGTCCGCGATGTCAATCGTGAAGTACACAGAATGGATCAGTTCAACCTGACTGCAAATTACTACCCGGGCGGGAGGCTTCCCAAGCCTGAGTACCAGAAAGCTCTCCCGTGAGCCCAGAATGTGCGCGACATCCTACTAGAAACCCCCAACTTCCCGTACGCCATGTCTTACCCCCAAGTCTCATCTGCTCCCATTTGGACAGGGCGTCTCCTAGTCCAGCAGGGAGCCAGAGACAATGCCTGCTCTTTCACCTTTGGAGAGTAGAGAGGGCCTGGGGTGGTGAGTGGGGGCTTGGGGACACTGGACTAGGAATTAAAGCCTTCTGCCAGCTGAGGGCTTTGAGGGGCAGCAGCCAATCACTCATCCATCTAAATAACAGTAAAAACCCTGACCCCCGAAGCCTGCCTAGTCCATTATCCTCAAAGGATTGGTGGCGATTCAGGACGGAATCCGCATGAACAAAGGTACAGAATGACGATCAGTAGCAACAGTAACAGTATTATTTGTAAGCACAGTAGGCACAAAATGTAGGGAGAAGCCATTTCAGGGTGGTGAAAGCAAACTTGGGGTGCTTATGGAAGCAGATTAGGAAAGGTCTGAGAACTAGACAAATTAGGATTTACTCAGCAGACCAGAGAAAGACACGGATTTCTACACGTGGGGTCATACGGCTAATACATTTCTTTGAAACCAGTACGAGAGCAGTAACAGCAGTGACAAGGTCCGGGGGCCGAGAATGGGAAGACTGGTGAGGAAGGACATCAGACAAAAGAGGTTTCTTTCTCTTAAAAAATAAGTGAGAGCTTTACGCATTTGTTTCTAATTATAAATGTTCAAAGAAGAACATTCGGAAAACACTATAGAGTGGAGAGAAGAGAAAAATAAAATCCACCTGTTACCACTCTGAGTCTCTTGAAGCACCTCCCCCCAGTCTCACCGAAGTCATTCCCAAAAGCTTGGAGACCAGCTAGCCGGGACACATTCAGTAAGTATGCGGGGACGGACGGAGTCCGAGATTTCTGGCACCAAGAAGACAGTGTTGCTATTACCAAGACAGAGACGTGTGGTCAGGGAAGAAACGGGACATCCAGCAGAAGGATGCAGCTCACGGGAGCAGAGGGACAGGGCCCCTGATAAGGGCACAGCATTTGGGAAGGCGGAGCTTCTGTTCAGTGACCCCTCGTCCTGACTCCCACTCTAACGAGCCAGAGACTGGATCTCACTGATTCCTACCACGGGCGTGGTAATTACACGACTGCAGCCACAAGCAGTCCTGTGAGGCCCTGGGACAAGGGTTCCGGTGGCCCTGATGCCTGTCGGCTATTGGCCGACTTACGTTCTGACCCTTACTCTTAACCCAAGCCACAATACACACAGATGTGTGCGTATATATCAAGGTGCACGCACACGTGTGTCTGTGTGTTTCACAACTAAAATTTAAAGAGTAGCTGGGGGCACCGGGTGGGTAGGTTGGTTAAGCATCTGACTCTCGGTTTTGGCTCCAGTCACAATCTCCCGGTTCCTAGAATCGAACCCCGAGTCCGCCTCTGCGCAGACGATGCAGGGCCTGTTTGGGGTTCGTTCTCTCTCCCTCTCTCTGCCCCCTCCCACTCGCATGTGTGCACGTGTTCTCTCTCTCGCTCAAAATAATAAACATTTTCTTAAAAACATAAAGAGTAACTGAAACTTGATTAAAGAGAACCCCGCTTAAGAAAAACAACTGAAGCCGCTGCAAGTTGCTTTATAACTGGATTAAAAAAAAACAAAAAACCAAAAAACCACTGGATCTGGATTATCTGGGGTCACGGGTATTTGCTTTCTGAAAGTTACCTGTGTGTAACTCTGGAGTAGAGGGGGAAAAAATCTAGATACCAGGTTGGCCAATTTACACCTTGGGAAGTTTGAGTATGACGGGAAAAAATGCATTCATTGCCCCACATCTGTTTTCCATTTTTAGCTGCTGTACCATAACTTGGGCACAACAACGCAAACAGTGCATCCCACGCTGTAAAGGGGGCTTATTTATTATGGGTGCATGCGATCCATGTGCCCGGTTAGCTTTTAAATGAACATCCAAACTCCTTTAAACAGCTAAATATTCACAACGTTCCCCCTAGGAGGCCTCCTGTGGTTTTATCCTCGTCTGTGGTCAAAGACCAGAGGCCTGACCTGGCTATCTGGTTATCGCTACAGCTAGTTCTCTTGTTCGTGGGATGAGAATGGATTGAGAAATCCTGTCAAAGAAAAACAGTCCTTAGCTTTTAAGAAAACCTAAAAAACATACGACCGCTGTGAATAATGTGGTACCGCAAACGCCTCACTCTGTCAGTGCGGGGGGGCGTCACCGAGAGGAGCAACCTGTGACAAACGGGCATCTGGTACCACGTATCCGAAGCCACAAAACTCTTTCTAGCTTTTAGTCTGGTAATCCCATTCCTGAGAATTCATCCGAAGGGAAAAACTTCAATCGGGGCCAACAGTCGAATGCATACAGATGCTCACCACGGCGTCACCCACCTGAGCGAAAACGCAAACCACCTCAGGATCTCTCGACGGAGTTCTCGGCCACTTGGGAGGAAGACAGGGTTTGTGGGGGCACTGACTGGGATGGGGAGGAGGCAACGGGGCAGGACAAGAGAGCGAGTGGACAAGGCGCGCGTTGGGCCGGGAACGGACACTAGCAGAGCATGAACCTCTGACATTGTCATATGGGGCGTCACCATTTGGACCTTGCAAGAGCAGAGGAATGTCAAAGCTACAAAAGGAAAACTTATAAAAAGAGAGTCGTTTCAACTCCTGACCAACAGCCACTGAAAAGGAGGCTATGATGATAGAACTGAAGAGGATTAAAAAAGAATAAAGGAAAAGATAAAAAAGAATAAAGATCGAAAAGCTAAGAGAAGTTATTTTTTTTTAAATTTTAAACTTTATTTATTTTGAGGGGGGGGGGAGAGAGAATGTGAGCGGGGGAGGGGCAGAGAGGAAGGAGAGAGCAAGTTCCAAGCAGGCTCTGCACTGTCCGCACAGAGCGCGATGTGGGGCTTGAACTCACAAAACCGTGAGATCATGACCTGAGCCGAGATCAAAAGAGTCCGATGCTTAACCGACTGAGCCACTCGGGCGCCCTTATTGTCTCATTTACACAGGATTTCTGTGGCTGGAGATGGAGTTCCTCCCTTGCTCCACCACCGCACACTCTCTTCCCTCCCAGGACCTTAGTAACCACGGGGTCCCCGCTGGAGGAGATTTCGCCTCCTGTCCCCTCTCCCAAAACCCAGAGCCCGGAAGCCACTGCCTAAAGAGGTGTCGAATACCAACCCCCTATCCACCTGCCCGCACGGGCGCTAAGGCGAGCAACTCGATCGTCTGTTTTTGTTCTGCTGAATTTCTAACGTACAAAAAAGAAGCGTGTTACTTAAGCAGGTGAGTCACTCACAAACTGAAAGCAGCTCCGGACGCTCGGCTCGATGTTGCTGCCCCCGAAGGACGCGACTTCGCCCAGCTGTCTCGGGATCTGGATAGAGTCGTGCAGGAGGAGGCCCAGCCTGCGCTGGTCACAAAATCCTGTGGAACTCGCCACTTGCTTGAAAAGGTCTACGAATGGGAGAAGAGAAGTTCAACAACCAAAAAGCAGCCCCGAGGAGATGCTAGCAGAACCTTCCAACCCCGATTCGAGCACTCATTATCAGGAGGAGCCCATTTCCCACCGAGAGGGGTTCCTTCTAATTCAGGCCAATCCAAATGTGACAGCTTTTAAATAAGCTACAGCCCCGCGAGAAACGCAAGTTTACATACAGTCCTGACAACTGAATTTTTCCTAGGCCCAAACATAAGTCTGTGAGAGATATTTTATATAGAAGATATAACCACGGTCACAAAACAAATATTTTAGCGGGAAGAACCACGTAACTGGCCCAAAGCACCATCCCCCTGGGACATCAGAGATTCAAAACTGTACCCAGATGGGAACTTCTTTACGAGGCCATAAGATCACGGAGTTTCTTGTACGTGTTCCCCCAGGATGCTGGGTGTATTTGTAAATTAGCTCCTGTCACTCTATACCGTCATCGCCCTAACGTTCGTCTATCTTTTTGGCTGAAGAACAATATCCCCCTTGAGGGCAGGGACCACGTCCGCTCAGCCATGTGCCAGAAGGATCCCAGAATGAGCGAACACACCCAATGCTTGCGACGTGTGTTCTGTTCTCAGAAATGAAGCCATTTTCATCATACCCGTATTCGAAGGAGAGTTGCCAACAAAAGTAAATTCAAGGAAGCCTTTCCTCTTCACGAAGCACATTTTAAACTCTAAGTAATGAAGTGTTTTAACCGGGAACCTACGATGGCACGCATCTAATACACACAGATTCTTTTCAAAATTATGAACTATTTTCACATATCCCAATTTAAAGTTAACATTTTTGTCTCAGTAGCCTTAAAACATTTTCCCTCTTAGTGATCTGATGCACAGGCTCAAAGCACCCTTTGGTATTATGTTGTGCCAGTACTATGCATTGATAAGGTTAGATTATAACCTAACCTGTAAGTAATTCCACTATTTAAAGGAGGAAAACCTATAAACATACTCTAGTGTATCCAAAACACCTTTTTTAAGTGGTTACCGAAAGTGGTTGGGCTATTTTTCTTTGGATTGGAGGATAAAGAAACCTCAAGTGGAACTACATAAAAGTGAGAGCTAAAAGGGCTTGTGTATTTTTGTGGCTTCCTCCTGGGGGAAAATGAGTGGCTTTGGAGAAATTCAATCTCTTTTATCTCCTGCCCGTCCTTAAACTCAGCACATCTCATCCCTGCGTGGCTAGGCCTTAGGGGAAAAGAGAAACGACACGACAGGCTAGGTTTGCTGAACATTCCCACCATAAAGACTTCTTACGAGCAGTTAAAGGGGGAAAGCCGAGTACGGTCTCTCACAATGGGAACGGATGGTTGTTTAGTCGCTGCGACCATTTTTTCTCCTCTAGCATTTGCTTTTAATTTGGATTCGCCAATTTTAAGCCGAAGAACCCAAGAGCTAACCAGGAGGAAATTCTATACGGTGGTATTTACCCTGCAAGAAATGGCAAGCTATCGGTCTCTCCAGTAATAAAATGTAAGTCACGTCACAGAACTGGAGATGTCTCTGCAACTTGCCGTAAGATGATTATAAAATAAACAATGTTTCTTGAACACGAATGCCAGAGAGCACTCTTTAAATAAGAATCCAAAGCCTCGGCAAGTGCGCAGATTAAACCTACACATTTATTTTTCTGACTCCTGCGAAGGGGTTAGGAAATCAGACTTTATCCGCTAGGAACATGTGTTTTATTCAGACACAGTCCTTGTAATGTAAAATAATACTTGGACTGGAGAAGTTAATCCTCATTCTCTGTTTAAATACCTGCAATTGAACGTGTGACAGGGAAGGGCACAAACCAAGGTTCGGGACTCTAAAAGCGGTTCTACGTCTTACGAGAGGAACGCGCTGTCAGACAAGAACACCAGTCGCTCCCCCCCTACAGCTGGAGTAATCGGCCAACGTGAATAAAAGAATACAGAGTTAATACACGTGACTTACATCTGTACTTGTCTTCCAAATGCGCTTTACACAGGGAAATGATGCCGGTTTTAAAAGACAGGACCCGGATCCTCCCGGTACGTCCCCTATTATGAAGAATCAAACGAAAAAACAATTACTGATTAATTACTCTTACTAGATGGTAAACACTTCTTAAGAAAAAACAAAAAACAAAAACAAAAAACAAAAAACAAAAACCTTGGACATGGGAAATCAGACCACTCTGACCAGTGAAGGATGACCAAGTTTGCAATTCTTGAATTCTAACAGTGGCTCTACATGAAAAGGATAAAAATATCCTTCTATTCAATGGAGAATCGCCTGGGTTTAGGCCGGTCAGCGGGAGAATTCCTAGGGTGCTCTAAGTTATTTCGGCCACTGAAACAAACTGCCTATTGTGGTTATGAAAGCCAAAAAAGTACCAGCAACTGACTCGCTCTGCCCTCTTCAACGCTCCTAGATTTTCATTCGACTGCCCCTCATTGAGAAGAAAACCGCTCACTTCGGGCCACGTGACATATAACAGGAAGTCTGTACATTTATCTCCCTGAGAAAAATACAATATCCTCTAGTAGCGAACATTCAAATGTATGATCTTAAAGAGCAATTTTAAAAGCAACCTATCGCTAGATGAATGTTTTAAATATATTTACACTATCCCTTTACATATAAAGCTGAAATAAAGCATTCCACGTGACGCGCTTAATAATGGTTCATTTTATCCATGGGGGAAAAATGATACGGAAGAACAAAAAATTTCTCCTTTTGTAGAAAATGATTTTCAATGATTGGCAGCATTGATTTTGTTATGGAAAGAAAGAAAGCCTTGGGTGAGAGTTGAAAAGAGAGGGAGAGACTGTAGCCTAATTCTCTCATCTAGCACTTCCCTACTACAAACGGTAGGTCCCAATGGGGGTTGTTTTTGGGGAACGATGTGCTCAACTTTTCACTGGTACAACTTCCTAAACCCCTTGATCAAAGAGAAATCCGGGACCTTAAGGCATTAACAAAATCACCATCATGGGGAGATTTTCTCCTGTTGCCTCCTCTTGAAAAAAGGCAAATCAAAATTTTAACCAATAAACTTCATGGAGTATAACTCAGATCTTCAAGGAGTTAAAATTGTCCCCAAGTAATTCTGAGGCAGGTAGAAGGGACCTTATCTACACTCAGAATCCATTTGTATGTCATCTGCAAACAACACGGTACCAAAACATATGTGTGGGAACACCTGAGCAGAAACCCTTATCAGAGCCAAGGTTAAGTGTAACCCACGATTAAAATCCAGTGTGTTCAAGGGCTTGGTCAATAATTATCAGAATTAAATAGCCCGGTGATCTTGGAATTCAAAAAGCACTACCTTATCAAAACAACAAAGAAAGAGGCGTATGTCTTAAACACAGAGGTGGCCAAAATCTACAACAAAGGCAAAAAGCAAAATAGCTGATAGGCAACTCCTTACGGAAAGCCTTCCCAGATTTCCAAATGGGGACATGTTCTTCATGGCAAGTGAAATGAGGCATGTAATCATTGGGAGGGCCAAGAAGAATTCAGTCCAAATTAAGACCAATTCTGCCTGCTGCCTTCCTCAATTGTCTTCATTAAGCTCAAGACAAAAACTCGAACTGGGGATACGTCATGTGGGCAACCCCAAGGCAAACAAAACCCCTCAGGGCTCTCTCTCTCAGAGAATGATAAACCGGAGGCGCCAAATGGAAACGTTGTGGGACATTTTAAGGCCTCAGTGTGGGAAGCCCAGTTTGCTCATGAAGGTCTTGTTCTCATTTTGTCTGGCTTATCAGTTCACGGTCTTCTGCAAAAACCTCCGGGACACGAGTGAACGCCATGTGGATCTGGTGACAGGTGCGCCGGCATCGCCAGGAGCGCATCCATTTCTGCCAGTGAGTGGGAGCCACCCCCAAAGTGGATGGAAGAATTCAAAACACACAGGCAAGACGAGGCTACACACTGACTCATTCTACTATTTGAAAAATGAGTATCTCAGGGTTTTGTTTGTTTTCGGAGATCTGCGTACATTCTAGCCTTTACATCCTAGTTCATCCAAACATCTTTCGGCTTCAATAAACGCAAAACTGATTTATCAGAGGGACAGCATGAGGTCACGGGGCTTCATGAACCTTTCATCCTGAGGACAGGATTTCCAGACCGGGGCCCCTGCTGTGATGCTAATTACACTGGCACCATTCTGTACGCTAAGCCTCCCGTGGCCGAGCGTGAGAAGAGCTGGCCATACGTACGTGTCATAGACATTCAGCAGCCAATTGAGACACATGTCCACGCAGAGAGGGACGTTGACCAGATTGTTGTGCTCTTGCTCCAGGCGGTCGTAGATAGTGGTCAGACAGTTGATGACCTGCAGGATGTCCATGGGCTGGTCATTCTGCTTGAGGTTGTGCTGGTCCAAGGCATCGCATGCGGACGACAGGCTCAAGAGATCCACTGCAAAAGCCACATCAAACCACGTGTGACTCCAAGGGGAAAACCTCCTTTTTCGCTTTCCTTCCTTTGAAAATCCTGTTCAGGCTGTTTCATACCCTTGAACAAACACGTAACCCGGACCCTACCTCTTTTAAAACAGTTTGTCTTCACCGCCCTCCCCGCTCCCCCCGCCCCCCGCCCCGGCTCTAAGTTTGGCGGTTGGATTAGTGGAATAGCAGAAGCTATGGTCAAATCTCCCCGGCACCGGGTGGAGAATGTGGGTGGAGGTTCCCATTCCTGAAGTACGGGGGTACTAGAGAGTTAAGGGGACCGAGAGTGTTCTATGGGAATAGAGCCATTGGCACATTCTGAATAAGAAAGAATATGTAGTTTACTTTTTCCGATTTGTATTACAGAAGGTCAGTTTGATTAATCCGTATGGCTAGGGTTATGTAAACGCTATTTCCAGCTACGCATGTATAATCATTTAGTGATTTTTGCCTGCAAATATCGGTCACCTCACAATCTCTCTGATACCTTAATATTAGGTGGAAAAAATCATCAACCTGAATAAAATTTTCAAAAGGGAAACTAAACTAACTGCATAATCTATTCGGTTTTGAGACCCGAGGCTCACTTATTTCTTTCGCCTTCAAATTATATTTTACTATGTCTTTTCAGGTCCACTAAGAACTGTGTAAGATGGGGGTGGGGGGGCAGATTCCTCGGTCAGAAGTGGTATTTAGTCATATGCTGAAAGACAAAAATTGAATGAAAGAGAAACCTCGACCTTGCCCAACATCAGCACATAGCAAGCACTCCTCCCAAGCGTCACGCTTTGCTCTGAGGCCAATTTACGAGCCAAATCGGAAATGCAACAACAGTGCTTTTTATAACACCTTACACACTTCAGCTCTGGTCTGAATCCTCGGTCCTTTGAGACAAAGAATCGATGGTAATTAAGTACATCTCTCGCCCATCTAGGGGGAGGGGACAATACAATTATAAATGTAACCGCAGATACACATGGGCCATCCCAGTCAGTCAACAGCTTGCCCGGTGCTCAACGGACGCCAATTTCAGGGCCCTGGTCCATTTTACTAGTTATTTGTGGGTCGTTCTCATTAAACATTAAGGACAACGAATTGGGGTTAAATCCTCTGTAGGTTCATACCTATGCGGTGTGCGTTTTTCTCTTTTATAAAAGAAAAATAGTAACCTTTGAAGTCTCCCTGGAAGCAAGCAAGAGGCCTGGAGGGAGAAGCAGCGGGGGTGGGGGGGTGGGGGGGTGGGGTTTGTCTTTCATCGCAGTCAGTAAAGCTTGGTGCTTCCACGCACCTGGCCTCCAATTCCAAGGACTAGCACTCGCCCTGTCAAAGCAGAGGTCCCGTTCCTTTTGTGCGAAAATACTCTCAAGATAAAGACATGACCTCTTTACGTGGAAGCCGAGACTTGATTTAAAGTGGCAGGAAAGAACATAACTCGATTTGAGACGGAGGCAGGTAGGAAAAAGAAGCAAGAATTAAAAAACTAAGAATGCAAGCAGGCAGGAGGTCCCTAGGAGGGAAAGGCCCAGAGAGGGACACCGCCAGGGAGACTGGAGAGATGGACAGAGACCAAAGACTCCAACGTCCATCCTCTCCTCCGCGCGCTGGACTTCTTCAGAGGGCGAATGTTCCGGGGCAGGTAGCGAGAACATTTGGAAATACAGCCCACCGTTTCCATTAGCGAAAGAGAAGAATGGATTTCTTCCCAATCCCAATATTCTCAGCATGATTCTTTGTAAACTGAAGGAAGCTCTGGGTGGTTTGAAGTTTTTCTATTATTTTCTCGTTACTCTGCCTTAATCATTATAAATATTTTGCCTTCTATCCAAGGATACACGGACTAGCAAGTGGGAGCCATGAGACTTATTTCTGTATTAAGAGTCTAATTTACTCGTGTGAGGGAATCAAACAAACCAGTAGCAAAACTGCATGAATTTCTTTTTACCGAGTCTCCTCTCATCTCCGTACAGGTGAATGGTAACACAGAAAACAGAACCTCTGGAGTATGAATAGCTCCAGAGGGGAGCGAGGCGATTGCTCTGAAATAACAGGAGCAGGGATGACACAGTTAGGAGAGAAAAACTGTGCGCTGAGCTCGGCTGAAACCAGATGCGGTTCAACATGAAGGATCCATCGAAGAAGACCGGAGAACACATTGCCCCCAAACAAACATATATACCAGAATGCCACCTTCATGGGACAGTTTTTTTCCAAGACTTCTCCTTAGGCATCCATAGGCAACGCTACGGACTAGACAAGAGGTGAGAAAATCGATAGAGACAATTTAATTGCCACACAGACATGCACTCAGGTGTTCAAGATGACCATCTTAAAGAATACAGAGACTGATGAAACATTAAACATAATGGTTAGCCGTTTCTAGAAGCTTCAAAAAACAACCAGCGGACACCATTCTGGGAAACTACTCTGTTACCTCAACTAGGAATTCCCATTGGGGGGTGAATATATGTATCTCCTTACTAGGGAATGGATTTTAAAGCTATATAAAAACCCAAGTATGTGCTGATATACCCACTCTTTCAAAAGCTATTTGTACAGTACAGAATCCTACAGGTTTTGACCCCACTGAAAAAGAGGAACCATTTGGTGGTGTCCCTGTGCATGAGGGCTGTGGGGTTGAGAGAGGATGGTGGGCACAGGACCCGCTCTTCAGGACCCTCTCTGTCCTGTAGGAAAAGCAGATAATGAAGGAAGGGTGTGTGTGTGGGGGGGGAACCTGAGCACAGGATCCCATTAATGGCTCTGGTTGTGACTAATCACCCTTTCAACATCCTAGGTTCGAACATAAACTCTAGTCCTTTCTACATATACCACAAGTGAAAAGCTGAAGCCCAGAGTTTTTTTTTTTTGTTTGTTTTTGTTTTTTTGCCTTTTACTGAATCATAGGCTCGGAGAACCAAAGAGCACCTTCAGAATCGTTCTGCAGTTGAGAAAACTGAGATCAGAGATAAGGCTTGCTCTGGGTGTTCTAGCAGGGCACATGGAGGTACCTAGTGACGAGCAGAGGAGCGCCTGGGTGGCTCAGTCGGTTCGGCGATTTCAGCTCATGATCATGGTCATGAGATCACGCCCTGTACTGGGACTCTCTCCTCTCTTTGTCCGCTTGTGCACTCTCCCCCCTCCCCGCCTCAAAATAAATAGACAAACATATAAAAAAGGGAGAGCAGAAAGGTAGGTTGCAGAAGGTGTCCATTTAGACTTTACAGAAAAAGGAAACCATTCCACATTCTCTACTGCTGAGAACAGTGGGAGCAAAAAGGAACAGGAGAAAGTTGGTTAGGATAAGTCCCATGGTGCCCACATAACCTCAAGCTCATTCCATGGGTCAACCCTGAGGCTCTGTGCTAATATAGAAACGATCCCATAACCTAATTCGTGCAGCCAGAGACAGGAGGCAGGTAACGGCGGGATAACCGCCGGGGGTCTGCCAGCTCCCGCCCGGGCAAGAGGCACCCGTGAGAAGAGGAGGCTGTCGCTGACGTCATACCCTTCTCCAGGCGGCTGACGCTTCAGGCTCAAGGACTCGGCAAGCGCATCGCTGCCCAGCAAGAAAGTCAGTGCACTTTGATGTGGTTATCTGTGCTGTGAGGGTTAATTTCAGAGGCTCTCTGGAGTTGGCATAACATGTTTTTTGCTAAAATAGCCACACAATGCAGAGCCTTGATCAAAGCGATGAAGAGAAGTGCCTTCCTGTGCCTACGTGTAGCCGTGGGTTACAGGTCATCATTACTGTTTATTGCTCGAAGTAACGCTGACCATCTTTATCTGGTTTGGGGACTGGCTATGTGGGAAGAATAGGCCCAGGTTCCCAGAAGGCTTTAAGAAACCCTGTGTCAGAGTCCACGACGTGTTCCCTGGTTTCCAAGTGGTCTGTGATCACACTGGGGGTTCTGGATTGCCAGAGACCTAAGTGCATCCTGGTACCACCTTTACAGCGAGAGGGCACCTGGAGCCGGCACCTGGCCTCCGCGGGCACTGTGCTGTGAGGCAGCCTGTGGTTTTGCAGCGTATCCTGCTTTTAATATTGATGGCATATTGTAGCCTTTCCCCATAATGAACTGTAAATTTTTAAGCTTGCATTTGGGTTCCACGAGTCTGCTTAGCAACTGAGCCCCAAGTGCTACTCCCAGTGCAATCAGTGTCAGAAGTGAGATTGTTTAGAAGACCCCCAACTCATCCTTAGCTAAAAATATGGCTACGGTATTCCTGAAAACAACAAAAAAAGATGATTCCGATGAAAGGGATGAAAATAAACTGTTGATGTCAGTGGCCAAGCTACCCTTGATTGCAAGTAGCACAGGCTTTGAAACTGGCTATCGATGTTAGAATTTTCTAGTGCAATCTAGAAATGGTAGAACCTGAACCTTAGAAGCTAACAGAAGGGATACGGAAAGAACTCAAGCCGAGAGCGGGCCTGCTCAAGATTCGATTCCTTGGGAGCATTAGCAGAGCTCAAAGCAGTTCAGACTCGCCTGCCAATGAGCTCCACTCTCAGCGGCCTGCAGGTGGAGATCTAACCAAAGGAAACCGGACAACTCTCACTTTGATAAATGGGCTACACCTGTGAGACCACTTGCAATTAAAAAGATAATTCAAGTGGGGAACACTCACAGGTGTTCCCTAATTCACCACAGTTTCTTTTTCAATGCCATACCTAGCAGTCCCTGGACCGGGGCTACAATTAAGGGTCTGAAAGGCTGGTAATATTCTCAAACAGGATATTATGGCTATTACTTGGAACATTAAGTGCAAGAATTCCACAGGGGCTGATGGAATGGATTATTTCTTCCCCACCCCTCAACTAATTGGGGCGGACTGTCACAAATGTTTTGTTGCCTAGAAACTGGATAACCCCGTTTTTCTGTACTAATCCACTCTGACCCTTTACCATTGGGAGGAGATTGAAGGGGGAGCCAGGGCACACCTTATCTTGCCACCAGCTAAATACAGACCAGCCAAGTGGCTGAACCCAAGGGACTGACATAGTGTGGGAGTCGAAGGTTTAGACTAAAATTAATGATGTGAAGAAAGGTCAGAGTGTTGCCTAAGGGAACAAAGCCACCCCATGGGTGTTAAAAAGGGAAAATCTAACATGATGTTGTGCCTAGAAAGAGGCTGAAAATAGGCTCCCTTAGCTATGAGTCAACGGTCTCTTTAAAGAATATGGAGTGGAAAAAAAAAAAGAGTCAAGAAGTGAACAGGACAGCTGGCCAATCTTTCAAACGCACTGGATTCTGCCTGCGACCACGAGTCTACAGGAGCACTATTAAAGTGGCTATGTCTTTTGGTTCTCGTTTCACAGGACCATCTGTTATTCAAGACCTGTGTCGAAAAGTATCCTATGGGAATATTTACCCAGTCAAATCTGGAGAACACTGATTTATAATAACCTGAAAGAACTCTGTGCGGCCACTGTGATGGTAAAGGTTTAAGAAAGCTATTTGCTAAATGGTAGAAGGTTTATATGCTCTCTGTCTCATCTGTCACAATGTTACCTGAAAAAAAAAAAAGCTACTTGACTCATTCTTATGTGAGAAAAGCCACAAATGGGTAGAGGGACAACTGGAACACTCTGATCACTGAGGAATATTAGTTTACATCGATGGGCCCGCTTCCCTGTGATTGAAAAGCCAGAAATCTGAGGTGGACACTTACAGAGATTTCTGGGGCGAATGCGCACCAATATCTATTTAGGAGTGACCACTATTCATATGTTAGCCTGGGTGACTCGACAGTTTTGCATCTCGCATTTATGCAGTACAGATGTTAGTACACAATGGTAACAAAGGACCAAAGAGCATGTGACCACATGCAATAAGAGAGAATAAAAGGACGATTAGGAGCTGGGCAAGGAATACCCAGCCAGATACAATCTGCCTGGAATGGGAAAAGGTAAACTGATGGAAAAGACCTCCTAATGCAAAGAGAGGGAGGGCACCCAATTCCAGAAGGAAGGTTAAGATGGCAAGCCTCCTAGCACGATCACCAGAAAGGAAACCAGCTTCAGCACCACCACTCAGGGGTCCATCACTCTTCCCCTAGCTTGTACCTCACGGGTACTGGACACATGTTAAATAGGACTATGGTAATTCCCCTGCAGGCGAGAGAGGTCCTGTTACAAGAGCCCTCTCTTGGGGCACCGGTACCTTTGAAACCACGTAAGCTGAAAAAACGAGCTTGGCTCCAGTGGTCAAGATCGTTTCGAATCCTGAAATAACAGAGATCTGGCCTCTAACCTATGTGAAAAAAGAACACACGGTATATGGGAAAAGTAGATTTTGGTGGGGGTCGGACAGGACAATGACACTGGCCTCTGGGGCCGCCTTGCTGTGAGGCAGCCCGTGGCTGTGAGCACATCCTGGCTCTCGTGCTGCTGCCTCACTGTCGGCTTTTCCTGCGCTAGACCCAAGACGGGTAAGGTACGCTCTCCTGGATCCCGGGAGCCTTCGTTCCCAACCGAGCCCCATGGGGTGCGTCCCAGGGTGCCCTCTCCAAAGGTGAGGTGCATTCACCAAGAAGGCAGCAAATCTCTCGCCTGCTTCGGCCTGGTAAGGCTGAGTCCGGCAGCTGTGACTTGATTCAGACAACTCCGGGCTGTACCAAATCTCTCTACTACGTGATTCAGTTGCTAAACAGAAGCAAATTGTTCTCGATTTCTTGTTTGCAGAATATTTGTCACATTTATCAACTGCAGTATATTAAGCCCTATGGTTTGGGCTCTCTCCAACCCACCACCACGCTAATAAACTGAATACATGTGCTTTGTTAAGTGCATTTTTTTTTATATCTGCTCTTAGAAGGTGGCTACATTTTTAATTTTAGAAGCCACAACCTAAAAGATGTCATGAGAACAACAGACTGAGAAAAAGCTGAGATTATCTTCTTTGGAACTTTTGGGGGAGGGGGAGGGTTTCGGCCACATGAACCTGCTCATAAATCCCTCTTACCAAGATTTTCTCTTTGTCTCTGCTATTCCGTTGAGTTTAATTTTCATTCACGGTGCGTCGAAAGGCAGTATGGAGTCATGCAACATTAAACCGATTACAAACTGGGGAAATTATAAGCCGATGGTGAAGACTGCAACTTAAAGAGCAAATTCTCCATAGTGGATACAACTGTGTTACTCGGGTTTCTGCAATACTGATGCTTTTAATGTATCATTTTTTTTAATGTCTATTTATTTCTGAGAGAGAGCATGAGCAGGGGAGGAGCAGAGAGAGAGGGAGATACAGAATCCGAAGCAAGCTCCAGGCTCCGAGCTGTCAGCATAGAGCCCGACATGGGGCTCGAACTCACAAACTGAGATCATGACCTGAGCTGAAGTCGGACGCTTAACCGACTGAGCCACCCATGTGCCCCTCTGCAATACTGATGCTTTGATAGTAAAGTGAAAAAAATCTAAGACCAAGCGCTTAATGGAGGTAGCGCTGCGTGTTTCCTACGGCATCAGTAATTCAGACTCTTCACTGGCGTCGGGAAATCGCTGAGATAACGCCATTAATTTTCATGAAAGCCAAAGCTGGTCCGAGCGACCTTCGGTTGGAAAAGCCAGCTGGGACAACTTTTATTTGCCTGTACCACAGACGGTAGCCCTTTATCATGGCTTTGCAGGCACAGAAATGACAGAAAGGCGGGAAGGTAAACCTAAGAAATTCTTAAATCATCTACTGAACACGGAGGTAAGGAATGTGACCACAGACGTTTTCGATAATCAAAGGACCGGCCAACTCAGCATTCTGTAGTCAAACTACACATGGAACCCTCCTGCCATTCTTGAGAATTCAGCGCTTAATTGAGATAAACACACCCGAGCTGGACTATCCGTAAATCTGAAGGAGGAGAAGAGTCATGCTCAGAAAGGAAATGCTGAGAGTTTCACGTCTGTTAACAAGTAGGAGGTCTACAGCCTACACTCAGAGCTTAACTTTACGACGAGGTTATAACCTCCAACAGCCAAACTTTTTTATAATATCCAATCCCCCTGCTTTCCCAACATTTATTGGAAATTTTGACATGTAGTGAAATGACAGAAAATGAGACCTATTTGTGAAAAGAATCATTATTTAACAGGAGAAGCACGTAATGTCTAAACCCAACGTACAAAGCGACATTATGGAAAGAGACAGTATAAGGTTTTCCATCTTGTCTTTTTCTGGGCGTTTTCAGAGTCTGACCTGAAGTAGTTGATTATCTCTTATGAACTTTTAGGGTTGCACAGAAATATACTATATACTATAAAACCTTTACAGTAACAGGTTCATAATTATTCCTTTATCAATGGGAAGCATTATCTCTTTCCAGCTATGGTACATTAACAGGTCCCGGAGGAAATCCCAGGCCTGGGGAGCCCTTTAAAAACCACTTAAACTTGGCAGTTATACAGCTGAAAAATGATAGCTTCGGACTACAAGCCATAAGGAAAGGGAAGCCTAAATTTCCTTTTGTTCATGTGTCCATTCCATGAAAAACATCTGAAACCGTACCATGTGCCAGGCTTGGTGCTCAGCACTGGAGAGGCCCAGACAGAGAGGAGAAGCTGACTCTCTCCTCCCAAGGAACAGCACTTCTGGGACAGTTCTTCCTCATCTCCGGGGGTCAGGGGGCCGGTGGGGGGGGCACACACCAGTGATACTCCTGGACCGCCTGCTAGCCTCTACAGACCCCTGGGTCAGGCACCTTCATTCCTGAACACTTGGCAGCCTAGGTTCACAGTTCTCTCTTCCCCAGTTCTGGCCTCGCTTCTGGATGACTTCGACATGGGTGGGGATGACTTGTCGCCAGTTCTGGCCTCACTTCTCTGACTTCCGGTTTCATCTCCATGCAAGTTCGCATCTACTCCACCCACTCAAACGGTCACAGCCTAGATCCAGTCACCTGGACTTGTTCCACTTGTGAAACAATGTATAGCTATGCTTCTCTCTGACTACAGCCTCTCGGCCTTCCAGTTACTTCCACACCACCTCTTCCTATAGCCCCCTAAACGACCGGCGTCTTGATCCTTCTACCTCCTGATGACCAGCTTCCACGTGAACTCACAGCTCCTCCTACCCAACTTGGCCTTGACAGACATCACTTCAACCACTTAATCATTCTTTTGCCCAAATCCTCACTTCTCCTGCCCAGCTGGGCTGGACCCACCTGCCTCCTGAATACTGAGTGAGCCTCGTGAAGTGCCAGACCCGTGCCGACTGGTACTGGGGCATAACACTGAGCAGACTGGGCTCCTAATGCTGCTGCTCAAATTGGCCCTCTTCTCTCCCATTCTCCAGAACCGGGAACCCGCCCACAACACACTCACCTTTGGCTCTCAAATGCAGCAGAGAACTCTCTCCACCTTCATGCAGACAACAAACCTCGACACTGCCTCCCACACCTTCCTCCCACGGGGTCTCCTCAGCTACCTGGACCTGTGCAGATCCTTTCTCAGCCACTCCTCCATTATGGCGGCAGACAAGCCCATTCCCTCTCCTGGGTCCTAGATTACCTCCCCCGCGCTCTGGGACCTCCCATGGTTTATTATCTCCTCCTCTCTTCTCATCTTCACTGAAAAGGACTCAAGGGGCACCTGGGTGGCTCAACTGGTTAAGCCTCCAACTCTCGACCTTGGCTCAGGTCATGTGCGATCGAGCTCCACGCTGGGCTCTGCACTGATAGCACAGAGCCTCCTGGGGATTCTCTCCCCCGCTCCCCCAGCCCCTCCCCAGCTTGTGTGTGCTCACTCTCTCACTCTCTCTCAAAATAAATAAATATTTAAATGGACTCAAGTGTCTCTCAACTTCTAAGTATGTACACTTCATGGACTCTGTCCACGCCAGCTAACTACCACCCTCTTCCTTTCTCCTTCAAAATAAGTTTCTCTGAGAACTGGCCATTACAACCATCTGTTCATCCACTTTGCGTTTACTTTTAAGCTCGCTTCACCCCCTCTGCCATGCTTCTAAAAATCTCACTGTAGTAATGAACTCCTTGTTGCGAAATCCAAATCCACCTGCGCCAACTCCGTGCTGGCCTCCCATCCACATCTGCCCCCAGTGGCCGGCCACTTCTTTCCTCCCACACAGTACATGGCCCCCTCGTTCCTGGGATCTTCCTTCTCCCTCTCCGGGCACTCCTTGGCAGTTCCCTCTGCACACTGTTTGTCCTCTATCGTAAATACTTTTTTCTTCTCCCTCTACACACTCTCCCTGAACATCTACACGCTCATGAGTCCTAAATAATATTTGTCTATTTCTCCTGAGCATCGCAGCTTTACACCCAGCCCCCTTCGCCGGGCAGGGCCGCCCAAGGGAGCACCTAGTAGCTTCCTTGGGTCCCTTTCGCTCACCCCATTAAGTACATCAGTAAGGCCTGTCAAGTTCACCGCTTAAATATTTCTCCTTTGTCTCCAGATTTCTCCATTCCTCTGGTGACCATTCAGGCCACCGTGTTGCCAGTTTAGAATACCATGAGTGCTCACCCCAGTCTCTCTGGTCAGGTGCACAACCCGCACCGTCAACCCACACTCTACTGCACAGCCACGAAAATCTAAACGAAAATCCACCATGTTGTCCCCTTGCGTGGCTCCCCACTGACCTCTAAACTCTTTACATACATTTCCAAACGCTTTCACACTCTGCCTCCCACCTGTCTCTCCAGCCAAATGTTTCACCATAGCCCCTTCGTGGGACTCTGGCTTCAGCTGGGCTCTAGTGTTTCCAGCTCCTGAGTGCAGCAGCACAGGCTACTCCTTCCAACTAGAACACTGCTAGAGCGAACCGTACTCACGCTGCTGGACTCACAGAGCTGAGGCACCAGTTCTTCAAGCAAAGCTTCTCTGAACCTCACCTCCACACCTGGCTGTTCGCACAGTACCCCGTTCTACTGTCACACAACTAAACACAGGACTTTGAAACTGTCTCTTCACTTTTCCTCAAGGTGTCCGTCAAGTGTGCCAACAGAAACGGTATCGCTTGGTTTTGTTTTTATTTATTTTTTAACAGGTGTGCACATTCTTGGTGACCTTCTATTCATTCGCCTGTGTCTCCAGACTTCACGGACCTCCTGGGTCTCCCTCACTAGACTATGAGTTCCATCCGGGTAGGGGCCTGTACCTGTCTCCTTCACGGTTCTACCGTCAGTGCACACGGGCCCTTAAACAATACGTTCTACTTCACCTTGACGAGAGCGGAGAGTTATAACTCAACTATGAGACGAAGACAAAGCTGTACGACTCTAGGATTTCCCCAGAGAGGTAGGCTATTTAGCAAAAGCAGAGAAACTAGCCCACCCATCATCTGTACTCTTAACCAAATCATTCATCTGAAACTTAGCAGTCAAGCCAATAACCTACTCACACCTGCACACTGTAGTATGGCTAACGTGGGCATTGTCTTCTACTACCACAGACCATGCAGAAGAAGAAACAAAGGCAAAAGAGGGGGAGAAATCCCAAGTTTCATAAAGGTAACTCTGGATGTCACCGTCATTAGATGGAAAATGCAAAGTATGAATACCTTGTCCAATCAAGGAATGGTGACACAGGAGAGATTCTAGAGGGTAGTACAAAATAGTCTAGGGGCACCCTAGGCCACAGACACCTTACAAAGGGATTTCTAGGTTACAGCTGGACTTGTGATAGCTATTTCTCCCCCTCTTCAAGTGAAAATACCCCCGGGCCCACTTTATTTTTTTTAAAGCAAAGAGAAGCCATCACGGGTTCCAAGCACTAGTTAGTACTCACAGCAAAGGGCCTTCTGCAGTCTTCGGAGTTTCATGGCGGTCCTATAAGCTGAGAACCTGACATTATTCAGGTCCGCTGAGGAAAAAAGGGACAAAACAAAGATCATTTGTCATTTCATCAGAAAGTACAAAAACTCCCAATGTTTTGGAAACAACACCAACAACAACAATAACATGGAGAAAAAAATGTTTTGTACATCCCCCAAATTTAAAAATTCGGTCGGGGCGCCTGGGTGGCTTAGTCGGTTAAGCGTCTGACTTCGGCTCAGGTCACGATCTCACGGCTCGTGAGTTCGAGCCCCGCATCGGGCTCTGTGCTGACAGCTCAGAGCCTGGAGCCTCCTTCTGTGTCTCCCTCTCTCTCTGCCCCAGTCCCCCGCACACTCTCTCTGTCTCGAAAATAAATAATAAACACTAAAAAAAGTTTTTAAAAATTCTGTCAATGTGGCAAAAGCGAAAAAGAAAAAAGTGTCTTTTTGCCGTCTGACAATCAAGAAAGCTCAGTTCTGTGAAGGAGTCCGGTGGCAGAGCCCGCAGGGCGTGCGGTCGTGTAGTGCTTATTCCTAAAAGGAACGGACACACAGGGAGTCTTTTTCTTCTAGACTATAACTTTGGGTCTACTGGAGTGGATCTTGGCTACACAATTAAAAGAGAACAAGGAATCTATTTTTGAAATAGCTATTAAAACTCAGCAAACAATCAAGGGGCAATAAAATACTTTGTTGAGTTTTTTTGGTTTTTCTTTAGAAGTACAGATGACTTTGGTTTTGCAGCAGTATTTAAAAGAACAGTTCAATCGTGACAATACAGGAGGCCTTCTAAAAAAGACAGAAGTTTAAGACAGAGATCTCAGGTAAATGAAAAGCCTGTTTGTATAATTTAAAAATCACAGTGGAAGAGCTTCAGGCTTTAAAGAATGAGTACTGGCTTTATTTAAATGATGATTTTTTTCCCCCACGTCTTCCTCTGAATTCCGGTTAACAAACAGTGCAAGGTTAGTGTCAGGTGCAGAACGTAGTGATTCATCCCTCATACACAAGACCCAGGGCGCATCACACCAAGTGCCCTGCTTAATCCCCCTCACCGTTTAATAGGCTACTTTTTTCTGACGATCAAAGTTACACATGCTCACTGTGGACAACTTGGACATTACAGAAAAATATAAAATCAAGGCAGCAAATCACCTATAGTCTCATTACCCAAAGCCACATACTGTGAACCTTTTGAGAATTGCTTAGTATGTGTCTGTGTGTTTGAGATGTATTTGAAAATGTAACTGGGACGAAACGAAACCTTTAGTTTCTATTCTAAGGGGCAATCATTCTAATACTCAGCACAGATTAACATCTCGACGGTCCCTGCCACCCGTCTATCCGGCCCAACTTGCCTTCCCCAGGAGCAAGCTTTACTTAGGTCATGCCCTTACTCAAGGGTGTGCAAACCTTGAAATACACTGGGCTGTATTTCTTGGCTACTATTTCTGTGTAGCTGCGTTTCAGGAAGCCAGTTCCAAAAAGCTCCTTGAAGACAAGTACTCTGTCTCCTACTTCTGTCGTCTCTCCCAGTGACTCAATACACAACCGCTTTCTGGAACAGCAGGCCTCCTGCAGCTAGTGAACTGGTGACAGAATGGAGGAATCAACGAACAAAAGAAGGAAAGAAATGAAAGAGCCACACTGGCCAACATGACTAGCTGCCACAATCCAATGGCACCACGACACCAATTCTAACTGCGGATTAGGAAAGGGAAATAACGTAACGCACGCCCAGGTCGCCTGGGTCAACATTATCAGCTTCGTGGCCTTTGCAGAGACCGGACGCAAACACCTGAATTGACATTAGGGGGAAGGAAAACCAGGTCTGTAATTTACTTTAACATATGCAGCACATGGGGCGCCTGGGTGGCTCAGTCGGTTGGGCATCCGACTTCGGCTCGGGTCACGAGCTCACGGTTCGTGAGTTCGAGCCTTGCATCAGGCTCGTGCCGACAGCCCAGAGCCTGGCGCCGGCTCTGGATTCTGTGTCTCCCCCTCTCATGCTCTGTCTCTCAATAAAACATTGAAAAAAAGATATTTAAAATATGCAGCATAAAGATCAACAAGACTGACGATACTCCATAGTGGCGAGGATACCGAGCAATTGGAACTCTTCACGTGCTGCTGGTGGGAATGGAACATAGTCCAACCACTTCGGGGAAACCACTTTAGTAGTTTCCTATGAAATTAAGCATACATCTCTCTTATGACCCAGAGACTCCACTCCTGGAGAGTTATCCAAAAGAAATAAAAGCATGTCCACAGTCGTAGCTTTAGCCACAGGAGCTAAAATTTTGGTGACAAAGCAACAGGAGAGCGAATAAAGAGACTGTGGTGTAGTCCTACAGGACGACGCTACTCTGCGATGACAACGAACTCACTGCGGATAATTCGACACTGTGACCTGTCCTGAAAAACATGATACTCAGTACAAGCCCGGCAAAAAAAGAGTAAATACTGTCTGACACCACTTATCTGAAAAGCTAGAATAGGCCAGCCTCACCAGTACCGGCAGAAGACAGATAAGCTGGTAGCCTGGGGTGGGGTGGGGGTGGGTGACTGACTGGAGAACACACAAGGTTATTTCATAAGCGACTGAAATGTTACACATGTATCTTGATTGGTGTAGAGGTTATGTGAGTGTCTACATCTGTCAAAACCCTACTTACGGGCTTACGGCGGATGCATTTCATTGTGTGTAAATCACGCCTCAACAAAGTACATTTTAAGAGTTAAAAGAAAAACCTCGAGGGGCCAGTAGACTATGACCTATGTGTGTTCGCTTAAGCTACAGTGAAAACCCGGTCAGCGGTCTTCATCAGGAATGCACACTCTAGGGGGGACTGGCCAGCAATTCATCAAAAAGCCTCACTCCAGAGGTGGCCACTCTAAGTACTCCAGCTATATTTAGCTCCTATTACACCAGGGGATTCATTAATTATTCCAATTAACGTTAGATAGGTTTGCGGTGGTGATATTAGTGGTTTGCAAAATACGAGGACCATTGGAAAAGGTTTAGAAACATTCGCTGCCCTTCCACCATCAGGCTACGAGAAGAATCTAGCAGGCTCTCCACCTATAGAAACGGTGCCCTAGGCGGATTCCAAAATGTCCACCTGCAGGCCACTGAATTGCTGGTGGCGTGAATTCAGTCAGAAGGTCAACAGAACCCTGCTGTTAGAGCAGGGACTCTCGAACTTGAGCACGCGTCGGAGTGACCGGGGTAGAGCGGCTTTAAAAGTACAATTTTCCAGGCCCCGCTCCTGGATTTTCTTATTCCGGAGATCTGGCGAGGACCTGACAGTCTGCATCTCTAACAAGTTTCCAGGCGATTCTGACGTTGCTGGTCCCAGGACCACACTTTGAGAACCGCTGTGTGAGAGCGTTGTGGCCATGCGCTGTGAGGCTCTCACGCCAAACACTCAAAACGCAGGGCTGTGCCTTCACTCCAAGACTGTTCTGTGCCCCGTGGCTAAGAAATGTTTTGTGACAGAGCCTATTCGGAGACTTGCGTTCATTACAAATTGGTAGGTACGTGGGGAAAACACGACACATCTCAAACCGCATCTAGCTACGCATGGCTACCAAGAGGCACGAAAGAGAACCTGGGTGGGTGCTAGTTACCCAAAGTGTCACTCGAGGGCTGATGGCACGGGCATCTCGTTGGAGCGTGTTAGAAATGCAGAATCTTTGGTCCCACCCAGATCCATGAATCAGAATCAACATTTTAACAAGATCCCCAGGTGATTTACAGGGTCTTTCGAGTACAAGCCATAATTTAATTGTACATTTTAATGAAATTTCTTGTTTCACGCTGTTGGAGTTCAAGTACATGTTGTCTTATTTTTCTTTCTCGAGTTCCACTTTGTGGACTTTTACGAGATTATTTAATGACAATTATGACCAATTAACCCCAAAATTCACCCCTGGGATCTACCTGTGGGTCTCTTGTTTATGATGAATGCCGATAAAAGTACTCAATATATTAAAAGGGTCTAAACGTGTTCTTCCTCAAAGGTGATAGGCACGGATTCCTCCACGTGAATTAACTTTACTTGCTAAAGCTTGTTCTCTGCTCAGGAGAACTTGATTCACCGAGGTCCCCCCTGACTGCCCTTCCTGATCTCTCTCCCATGGGCGTAGTGCCTCTTCCTTTGTCCCTTCTCCCCAGTCATCACTGCTTACCTTTTTGGGTGGTCTCAGCCAACTCAGGTCTTGTGGCACTAATCCACAAGACACTAATTCCTGCCCTCCCCCCACAAGGGTGTGACACTATCCACCAGTATGACCAGACCTTCCCCACACTTGGTGGCACAGAGTTCCTTCGCACGCTCATGAACGAGCCCCTTTGGCTCTTTGGTAAAAGAAGCAACTTGGTAATACAGAGACGCCTTTCTTGTCAAGTACAGATCACTCTTCCTTTAACACCATCCCCTAGCACTTGCCACGGAAGAGGCCTCCGACTCCAAATTTCCTTTCATTCACTGACTTAAACCAAAGTGTGGAGTGTGAACTGCGTGGATCAAACGTCTTATTAGCAGAAGACACTGGCAAAACTTTCTCTGGTTTTTCTTCTCCTTTCTAAGCCTCCCTTCCAACCACCCCTTAACTCACTGGTCTAGTCGACTATCTTCCTTCTTTCCTCAAACTAAGATCCTACCCTTACGACCCCAATTCTACCCCCTTTCCAATTTTCTTGGTTCCATTCAGAACTCAGAACAGATGACCTAGATGAGGTCAGAAGCTTCAGCCACGTTTCACAGTTTATTTCAAGAACTGGCAAATTCCACCAGAAGCTACAGATCCGAGTGGGAGAGGCAAGGATGATCTGATTCTTTCAGGGTGCGGTTCACTGTGCAACACTCTCCGAGACAAGCATCTGGTACGTTCCTGCTCTAGCAGCTCTCTCGCCTTCCCTAAAGCAGTTCAAACTTTGTTCCCTTCCAAACCCTTCTAACTATGGCATTCTGCCTCCAGTTTATCTTCTCTGACAACCTTTCAGGGTACCCCCCACCCACTGCCCTTCTGCCACCTGGTTTTCAAGGCACCGGAGTCCAACCTCGCCCCGGCTCTCCCACAGTGATCTGGAAGGATCAGAAGAAAGAAGCTAGGAAAATATCTAGTTTTCATCATAATGCAACAGAAGCCACACAAATGTTTATCTAGTAACCATCGCTGAATTACAACAGCGCTCCGGTGCCCTGAAAGCCCTACTCCAGAGAGATAACCATCTGTGTTGTGTGAGTCTGCCCGTGTTGCTAGGAATCTGCAGCGCCACTCCCTCTGGCTGACAGCTGGAGGAGTTATGTCTCTGCCTTGGGAAGGCACATAAGATGCACAGAGAAACCTTAAGACATGGTACGGGTTGCGAACCACGTGACCCAGTCCTGGGCTGAGGTTGGAGCTGACCCGGTAACTGAAGTATGCAGGCCCGATAAACCTCAACACCCACCCCCCGCTTCCCCACCCCTGTCCCCCGTGGGAGGCTGGCCTCCGCTTTCCCCAGGAGCTGCCTTTCCAGGACTTGGATCCAAGTTGTAATGAGCTCACCAGCGCTCAATAACCGGAACTCAAGAGGAGCGAGACTATCCAAGAAACGAGTTACACAATGTTTCCATGGCAGCTGGTAGAAAGCACACTTCAGAAGGATAAAAATGCTGAACTGAACATTCCTCTTCATGACTTGAATTATTTTATCCAGGGCTGGTTCTAGCCTAAAAATAGAGAAATCTAGAAACTTAAGGAACAAGGGCAAATATCAAACCATCTACATTCTCAAGTTCAATCACCAGCGACTGAAGTGATGGCCCATTTGGCTTTTATTGTGAAGCACAAAACAAGTCACAGAGGGGAGTTTTGCCCCTTTGTGTAGCCTGGGAATTTCTATGGGCTTTGGTAAATATTTCTGTTGTAAGATTTTTACTTCCGATTCTGTGGACGGACGGTGGTGGTAGAAGGTGTCAAATGCCAGAAAAGACGAAGGACAGCTCAAGTCAGAAATCTACACGCATTGGACAATGCTCTTGCAAAAATAGTGCAAAACACCTCAGCATTTAAAGTCAAGGGAAAACTCGGAAAATATTGTATGAAATATAACATTAGGCCTTTTCATGTCCATTTGTGTGTGTGTGTGGTATTTTTCATTTCGTTTTTCCAGCTGGTTTCTGCAGTTCGATCATACTTCAAAACTCCTGCTATCTCCGACTGAACTGAGGTCTAGAATTTAAAACAAGGACTATTTCAGTCCGGCTTTCCAATGGCTTGTGGAGACTTTTTTTTGTGAAGGCTCAAAGTTTTAGTGTGTTTATCTATTAGGTAGAAAGAATGATAACGACCTCATAAAATTAATGAGTGGAAAGAGCTGGATGGCCAAAGATTATTCCAACAGATAAATTAGCATTGTCGTCTTGTGTTTCTCCCTACCAACTTGGTTTCCCAGAAGAAATGTAATCCAAATCATTCAGGTGACCAGGAGTGAAAAATACAATCTAGAGGCAGTAGGATCATTTTTGGAAGTTCCAACCAGAATGTCTGGCACGCGGGAGGAATTAAACCAATACTGCATGTCTATTTTTATCATTTTCCAAAGAAGCCAAAAGAAGGCAGGGTCCCTCGGCACCCCTTCTCCTACAGGAAGGTGGCAGATTTTTAAATATGAGAGTCTATCTCGAATTAATTCCCCAGCCTTATTCTTCCCATAGTGTTCTAATGGACTCTCCACAAGGCAACTCTTCTTCTTGCCGGCTCACACTCACTAGAAGACACCAGAACCATGGGTCTTAATGAGGCTTGAGATAAACTGAGTAATTTAAACCAAGTCTGCCTTGAAAGCAAGTTAAGCCAGCATACCCAGGCTTCGGGAATTTTAGAGTACAACGTAGAATTACTGTGAACCCTCCAACAGCAGCCAGGATTTCTAGAACTTATCTTTTAAAAATCAGCTGAGAAAGAAGAGGTACATTAACACATGAGACTCGGCCTATAATTTTTTAAAATATATATGAGGCCTTTTAGACGCCAAACTCGTTCAAACCACATCATCAACACAGAGTCTTACTCAAATGGGGAGAAAGTCAACGTACCCAGAGATACATAGGAATTACACCTTCACAGTTGCAAGAACTCAAGCAAGCCAAGTCTGTGAATTTATAATTACCCGAAGTTAGGCCTCCGGAAGGGAAAGGGTATTACTTATTTGCCACCAGGGACTCTCTAGAATTTTTCTGAAAAATGAAGAGAAGCAATCAAGTAGTCCACTGTGACCCAAATGTGGTGGACTTCAAATTGTAGGAGAGAGAAAGAGGCTAGGAGCCAAAAATAAAAAAATGGAAAATTGAGAAGCTCAACTGCGAAATCAAAGATAGCACAAAATCCTCACTGGGGGTTTGCTCCAGGCCCTTCCGGCTCCCTCCTCTGGCCCGGCCTTCCTCAGCAGAGGCTCCCCACCTCTTGGCAACAGTGTGATATTAAAGGAGGGGATACTCAAATAAGTTTTGCTCCCAGTTCCCTGCTCTGGTAAAAGGTTAGTTGAGAAAGCAGCTCCTGTAACAAAGAGTCCATGTAAAATTTTTTTTGACGGGGGTGCTGTATATCTATCCTTCAATACCATTTTGGGGAGGGCACCTGTTGCCTCGGTCGGTACAGCATGTGGCTCTGGATCTCGGAGTTGTGAGTTCAAGACCCACGATGGGTGTAGAGATTAAATAAAATGAATGAATGAATGAATAATAAATACCATTTGGGGAGCCTGACATCTTCCCCAGATAAGGGAGAGCTGACTCCTATTGACGATGTGGTGCCATATGCCTTTTTAAGTTTTATTTTGTTTATTTTGAGAGACAGAGCGAGTGGGGGGAAGGACTGACAGAAAGGGAGGGAAAGAATCCCAAGCAGCCTCCAGGCTGTCAACGCAGAGCTGTCAGCAAGGAGCCCGACGCGGGGCTCAAAGCCACCAACCGCGAGATCATGACCTGAGCCAAAACTGCGAGTCAGACGCTTGACCGACTGAGCCACCCAGGTGCCCCAGTGTGCCATGTTCCTTTTACTTCAGCTTTCGATCAGAAAGCACTGGGGCGGCTCTAATTCTCAAAACCTCGCCTGCTGAGAAATACATACAAAATAATACTTATGATTTAAAAAGACCATTTAGGCAAAACTGGTATATAGCTTTTTGAAAGACCTCCACGGAGCCATAATCCTTCCGTCTGTCCTTTCAGTACTTCCTGAGAGGACACAAAGAAGGAAACACAGGCCAGGCAGGCTGCTCTGAGAAAGTGAGGTTTTAGCAAAGACCTGGAGGGTGATGGGGATTAACCAGGTAGAGGAGCGAAGGGCAAAACAAGATCACAGGCCAGCATGGAGAAAAGGAGTCTCTCGAGTAGACAAGAGCGAGGACCACGAAGAATCTTAAGATCACAATTGCTGAAATCTCAGAGAGCGAGAAAGAATGGCCACCATGAGGCCTGACAGGAAGGCAGGAAGAGGCCTATTCAGGGCCCCACACATCACGGTAAGAAACCAACTCTTAGGATTTCCAGCTGCACAAGGCGGAGGGAACAGACTCATTTCTGTCTCCTTATTCCCGAAAATCTACTAGGATGAGGGTATAAGAATTAAAATGGACATGTCCCCAAGAGAAGAGGGACAAAACTGGAGAGAAGAAGAGAAGAGACCACAGTTAAAGTATCTCGGAAGCTTGGTAGATGATATGGTGGTAACTGACTTAGGAGACCAGAGAAATCCCAAATCTAAATTAATATGAGGGGAAGAAGGGCAAATTGGAGGGTGTGTGTGTGTGTATGCGTGCGTGCGTGCGTGCGTGCTTGCTGGGGGCTAATAATAAGAAGCTTCCCAACGTACATAACCAAGGAGTCTCAAAACTCAGAGGCTCCAGGCTCCAGTGAAGGCCGTAATGTGGCTGAAAAATACAAAGATCGGTTGTCTTTTGAGCCCTCTACACTTTCTCCCCCGCCCTAAGCAGCCAAGTGCCTCAGACACCTCCCGAGTCACCCTGATAGAAGGCTGGAGGTTTAATCTCAGGAGAAGCCGCCCGAGACGTGGGGGAGCGAGGGAAAAGTAAGTTTAGGAGTGAGATAATGCACTCAAAACAGAGGGCTTAAGTGCCATGCCAGCATACCCAAAGAATGTAAATCCTTAGCTTCACTCCCTACTCCCAAATTCCCTATTTAGTCAGCCTTTTTTCCCCCCTTCTGTCAACTCACTGAAAAAGCTCTTCTACCTCAGCACTTCCTGATTTGCTATCCTTATCATCGAAAGGCACTTCAATCAGCAAGGTCACGAAATTGGTCATTAATCTCTCATCAGTCTTACTTGTCCTCTTCTTCATGCTCCAATTATAACCACGCCAAATGAAGCCAACGCTCTTTCCTTCTCTTCTCCCTCTTGACGGAGACCGTCATGAAGTTCATGGCTGAATAACAGGATTCCCCTTCTTTGACTCAGAACCTTCCGCCACTGTTCTCCCGAGTGTTCCTCACTCCTAACGTGGGCAACTCAACTACTGACGGAACTGTAACAGCTTCATGAACTTCTCAACTCACCCTCGTCTCCCTCCACTCTATTTTAAACTTCATTAATTAACCAATCTTACCACTCTCTCTCTTCATAAATGAGCACACATCCCAGACTCTCTAGGGCAGAGACAGTTTAATTAAATTTTACTCTTTATAATAAAGGTGAGACTTTTTGAATTATCAAACGCGACTTAATTTTCATACCTTTGTGTGGCTTTTCCTATAACCGAATTCACAAATCATTTTTAATAATTGTATGCCCTACTTTTTTTGGATTGGAAAAGAGTACTTTTCCTGGGTAATACGCCTGACACTACCTCTTTCAAATCCACCATCCTTTCTCACAGTTGGGGAATTGGGGGGGAGAACCTACTTTAATGATGAAATTAAACAGCAGCCATTTTCCTCATTTCCTTTAATGTTAGTCTCATCTTCAGTGGTTTCTAGTTTTAGAACCACTCAAGATTCCTCTACATTCTCAAGTTCCTACCTGGGTCTCAGCTTCTCGGCTTGCGTTTGTTTTTTTTTTTCTTCCCCTCCACCCTTATCTTCCAGGATTTCAACAGATGATCCTTCTCCCAAAACTCTAATTTCTTTCGATTATTCCTCTGGTAACCAGAGACCAGAGGTCACACACTGGCTGAATGTAGCCTGCAGAAGGGTTTGTTTTTATTTTTGTTTTTGTGTGGTTGGTTGATTTTGGCTCACATAATGGTTTTTTGAACAGCTGACTGAAATGCCGAGAGTTAAAAATTTGGAGACTTCCATTGTCCTGCTTCTCAGGAAGAAGGTGAAGAGTCACATTCCCGCATGAGGACAGGAGAAGCAGAGGCTCCTTTACCCTAAGAGAAGCTTTTCAGGGGGCCCCAGGTCCCACCTGGCCACCTTCAGTCATTTAAATTCCCACCTAGGCCCCCAGGGGGGAGCATTTCTTTTTAGATTCCAGCCTCAGCAAGACCACTCCCTTATTCTCCCCCAAACTGGTACATTTGCCCTTTAGTTACACAGTCTTCTTCCTGTCCTTGTCAAAAGTGTCGACTTCTTCCAATTACTGGCTATTATCTGGCTCTCATTCAGATCACTCTATGGAAGCAGTTCTAACTGGGGTTTCCAAAAACTTTCCAGCTATTCATTCTTTGGACTCCACCTTTTACTAAGGCAGTCAAACTAAGTGACTCTGCCACCAAAAATACTACTGCCGTAATATACTTACTTTTGCAAGTGATGGGAAGACAGAACCAAAACCCCGATCACTCTGCTGACTACACTGCATCAAGTGACAGTGACTTACACATTTTAAATCCTCAATGAACATTTATGTAAGCACGTATTATGGGCCTAACCACGTACTAAGCTCACGACTTAAAGATTTAGGCTTCTAGGGGCGCCTGGCTGGCTCGGTGGGTGGAGTGGGCGATCCTTGATCTCGCGATTGTGGGTTCGAGCTCCACATTGGGTGTAGAGATTGCTCAAAAATAAAATCTTTTTAAAAAGATGCAGGTTTCTAAAAATGTGGGAAAACAAAAGAACGAAGTATTCACTCACAAAAAACCAGTACGTGTTTCCTGGTATTCGTGACATGTTGAGTAATTATACACACGACAAAGCCTGGTTATGTGAGCAGGCTTATATACATACACAAACATACAACGCAGACAGACGGCTGTGTACGATTTTTATACATCCACCACAAAAGGAGTTTTCAACAGGATCTGAGGTGTACTCCAGAGAGCATTTTTAATGGAACTGAAAAACTTCCATATATGCTATGTGTTTTATGAAACCCTGATTCATTTCCAAGTGAGCCCACAAACGCTAAAAGTGAATTTAAACCCTCCACTTACAATCAAAATAAAACCGATACCAATACCGATAAAAGTGGATGATATGACCAATTAGAAGCAGCTTCGCTTTTCATTCTGATACTTGAGGAAGAAGAGATGAGAAGAGAATCTGGGGACGTGAGAAGGGACTGTGTTAGTTTCCCGCGCGCAGGGCCCCGAATGCCGGTGTGCGATACACGGGATCTACGCGGAATGAGATTCTGAAAGGAACTTGCCTACTCTTACCAGGATTAAGCCGCTGAGGACATGAATTCTACATCTGATTTTTCTGCAAATGATACCAATTCCCAGTGCTATGGGTGCGTCACCAGAAGGATTCTCTTGCTTACCCCTTACAGCTGCAGCTTGGGTTTCTTTTTTGAAACACACATAACAAAGATATCAAGACTTTCCCAAGATATAAAGGACTTAGAATAAAGGGAGAAAGGAAAAAGGCAATATAAAGAGAATGCTTATGAGTGAGAAAGAAGAGTCGGGTGTATTGAATTGTGGCAGATTCTCGAAGGTTGGTTCACTCAACACTCGCTTCCAAATTCTTTCTTCCTGGCCGTTCTTGACTACGAAGGCTGGAGGACCTCAGTTCTCACAGTCAGCCAGGGGCGGCCACGTGAATGCAGTCTGACCAAGGCTTGAGAAGGTAACTGCAGGGAAGAATTTCCTTTTCCAAACTGAAAAGACAAAGAACCTCAGAGGAGGAGGGTTCTTTTCTCCTTTTTCCTGCTGGGATTACTGCGGGGGGAGGGGGGTAGAGCGGAGGGGGGTGGAGGGGGGCAGGAGTCATCCTGGAACCATGAGGTCAAACATCTGTCGCTAAAGATGGTACAGCAGAACAAACATAGAGACAGACACGTCTCTGGTGGCATAGCCTGGAACTCTTCCTTAGCTCGCTACGGTCTCCAGAAATCTCCTTCTACGAAACCATCAACCCCAAAGTGGCTGCCATAACAGTGAGAGGTTTTCTTATTTGCAGCAAAATGTATTTCTAATTGACACATTAATTGAACTGTAATCAACAAACTGCAGAATACTAATTACAGAGCATCAACACTCTGCTGTAATCCTCCTCAGAGCGGAGCAAAATACGTTAGTGGGGAAGCCATCTTGATCGCAGCGCTCCCCACCCATTGCTACCTGGGAGCGCCAGGGACGGGACAGTGTGACAGTTAATTTAATTTAAAACAATGTTGCAATAGAGGGCTTATGCGAATAAGGCAAGCTTCCCGACAGAAACAGATCTACAGAAGGTCTAACTAGACATTTGTTTTGGATGAGATGCTAACTAGTCTGATTGTGCCCAGATGTAAGATAAGGATTAGCATTTTTAAATACATATTCCTCTGGAAGTTAATAACTACCTCTGTAGGAACACTTGTAAGTAACTAATTTCTCATTAACTCTTTGGACATGTTCATATCTTTATCTCATTAGTACACAATCTCCTTAAAGACAAGGAGCGTCTTTCCTTACAGTTCTCAAGATAAATGTTATTTAAAAAAAAAAAAAAAAAAAGCTTTGGTAACTTTCAACTATTCAGAAGTTTTGAAACCCAAATTAAGGCTCTCCTTCATCTGGCAGCGTTAAGTTTCAGGTTCTCAGTGAAAATGATTTGCATCCTCTGTCTACCTCTCTCCATTGTTTTTGGTCCCCAACTGCCACACTCCCCCTCAATATCCATTGTCCTCAATCTCTTCATGAATAAGACCGAGGCCAAAAGGAACATCAGCAGAAATCTGACCTTTGTTACCGTGGGAGAAGCAAATCAACTTTCTTGCAAAAAAAACCGTTGTGCGACACTGCTACTTTAGGCCAGTGGGTATTCACACTTGAATCTAGCAAGGGAGGGACACCTGGGTGGCTCAGTGGGTTGAGCTTCTGACTTCAGCTCAGGTCATGATCTCACTGTTTTTTTTTTTTTTTTGAGTGAGAGCCCCAGATGGGGCTGTCTGCTGTCAGCACGGAGCCTGGAGCCTGCCGCGGATCCTCTGTCCACCCCCCCCCCCGTCCCTCCCCTCCTCCCCCGTCTCAAAAATAAATAAACATTAAAAAAGAAATCTTGCTAGGACAAAGAGACTGGGTTTTTAAGATTACCATTTTTGCCTTTTGAGAGGTGGAAGAAACTTTGTTAAATCCTTCAGCATGAGTAGTTACTCCAAGACAGTACACAATTCAGGATATTTAAGCATCTAGGACTATAGTAAAATGTGCTCATTTCTGCATTTTGTACACCCTACTGGGGGACGGGACCAGGTGACATGACTCAAACTGCCCACGCATCCAGAAGCTTCCTTATGTACATTTATAAAAACGAAGCATGTGACAGAATGTTTTCTTTTCACTGTTATGTGTTAATTTTTCTGAAGACTAAACACTCCTGATTAGAGCCTGATAAAGATACTAATATGTAAATCATTCATTAAAAAAAAAGACCAATCATTCAGCAGCTTGCAGCTGTTATAAAATTAATCAATGGCAGGAGCTTTTCATTTGATAATGGACGGCCTTGTCCCCTGACATAGACTGAGTTGCTTTTAATAAGGAAGGATGCCGTAGGGATGGAACCGCATACATCTGAATCAGGAAACGAAAATCCTCAGTGTTGCCGGGAACAGAGTCTTTTACCGCCTCCCAACTATGTGGCGCTTGGCAGTTGCTTGCTATAAAGCAGGTGCGCTCTCACCTGACCAGCGGGAGGGTTCAATCCCCAAATCGGGCAGGCTCCAAACTCCTCCGCACATCCCACAGATGGTCCTGAAGTCACGGAGGCGAGGGTCCTCCTTTTCCCTTGCAGGGGCAGCGTCCGGGGCTTCCCTTGCTCTGCGATGGATGCCCACTTCCCATCAGGCAGGAACCATTCCCCCCTCTACCTCTTTCTCGCTGCCCTCATCCCTACTTTCATCCGATCTGACCCACTTTTACTCTCCCCAGACTCCGGGATGAGACTACTTGGGGACAAGCTTAAAACAGCTTGCTTTTTTTGGTTGTTTTGTTTTTTCCCAACTAAGCCGTAGGTGATTTCTACTTCAGCCCTTTTTGTGTCCAACTGTTCTCTATAGAGTCTCAGGGGAAAACGGAAGTGGCCGATGCTAAATGCTCCTCATGCCGAGTCCTCACGGCGCCCTGAATACTGTATTACCGCCCTTATTGAAGACGAGTAAAATAAAGCTCGGACATGTTTAGTAACTTCCCTAAGGCTGTACCCAGAGCCTGGATTCAAGGCCAAATCTTTCTGACACTCAAAACCCCTGATGGCCTCCCAGACACCTCAGCGAAGGGAGAACCAGGTATTTCCTTGCCCGTTGTGTCTGTAACCCTAACCAGTAGGAGGGTGATGAGCAGGACCCTGAGAAGGGCCATGACTCTGGGCCGGGGACAGAGAGTGGGGAGTGAGGCAGGAAAGTGGACACATCACAGAAAACATTGCAGGAAAAAAAACAACTAAGGATCAAAGAGAAGGAAGGTGATAGGCCGGGATGGGGGGGTGGTAGAATGACCGGGAAGGCCACCATTATTTCTTACCCAGAGAAGCTCTGAGAGTAGAGCAGTCCACCCCAGTAATGCGAGTTTCTACCCAAAAAGCATTTTGTTCCACGGAAACCTGGAGCCGCGTTCATCCTATTCATACCACGCAGTCCGTCAGGCACTCTGAGACTTAAACAAGATTCAGTGACTTGGGGACCTAAACACCATTTACAACACAGTTTCTTCGAAGTTGTAAGCAACTAACTTACAAATAAACTTCCGGAACAGAGCCCGAGGGTTCGGAAAGGGCTAAATCTTGTCTCAGGGCAAGAATGTCGTTGTGGCCCGCTGAGGGATTTAATGGTTACTGAGCAACCAGGAATTAAAGTCTTTAGGTAGCTTTAATTTATCTCTATGTGTTCTTCTTAGGGAAAGAAAGAAACAAACAAAAGCCGACGATAATTTCTGTCAAATAAGAAAAAGATATTGTAGCGTCTTAGAAGCAGAAATCTCTCATTCTAAATCTTCATTTTCCAAATGAGTAAAAGCTAAGGGCTAGCAAGCTCTGAGTACTTGGTCCTGGGTTCCCTCCTCAGCTAGAAGGAAAATGAGGAGGAGAAGCCAAGCCTTTTTCTATTTTTCTTCCCTGGAGAGAAGAAGGGGCGTTTCAGCTGAGGAACTCTCCTCAGCAGGCAAATGCCAAGAACTGTCACATAAAGCACCGGAATCATCCTTTATCTTGTACATTCCCGCACATTCTTTTATTTTGTGTTTTAGTTTATTGTGGCAGGAACACTCAACACCTCTACTTCCGTGTCCCTTCCCTGTCAGAGCCACGGGCAAAGTACAAAGGGGTCATTCCAAGTGGGACTTCAAAACTACTTTTCGGGCCTAAAAGTTCCCACCTGCTTCCGACGTGAACAGAGACGGTGAATTTCTGTAACCTTAGCAAGTACTTGACATTCGTATTAAATTTGGGAAATGAATTTTCCCAGAAGCAAGCAAAGCCTAATTTTCCTCTTATTAAGAGTAGTTTCTAGACGCCGGGATCTTCTTAGGTTTTCAACATTCAGACCCTTCTAAACCACAGTGACGCTGAAAGTCCCGGCGGTTCTGCAGCGGGCTGTGTTATGGGAATAAGTCAGGAAGTGACTATGTGAACATTTCTTTTAAAGATCCATCTAAACCCCGAATTAAGTAAGAAACCAGGTCCCAGACACTTCTTTGGTGTCGAGCCCGGCGCTCGATCTCACAATTGTGAGATCATGACCTGGGCCATAATCAAGAGTTGAGGTTTAACGGAGCCACGCAGGCGCCCCAACACTTTCTTGAACATATCAACATATAAAACAGTTCATCTTGTTTGTATTTTTCATGCTAATCTTCATTTCTGTATTTGAATAACAGTTTTTTTGCTCGGTTTACAAGGGCTGAGAGCCAGGTAGCATTTATAAAGTTTTGAAAGGTTGACTTAAAGGTCACTACGCGCTGATTTTGAACTTCGTAGATTTTTTTTTGAAAGTAAACTCTCTGCCCAACATGGGGCTCAAACTCACGACCCAGAGATCAAGAGCTGTATGCTCTACTGACTGGGCCAGTCAGGTGCCCCTAAACTTCTTCCATTTACCTCTGGGTTTCTGTGTCTGAAAAATACTAATGTAATTCTCCATAGAGCAAATATTCATCCACAATCTATTACTCTACAAAAAAAGTAGCTTTAGTTTAATCACATAAAAGATCATCACTTGGGGTGCCTGGCTGACTCTTGATCTTGGGGGGTCATGAGTTCAGGCCCCACGGTGGGCCTAGAGCTTACGTAAGAAAAAAGGAGATCAGAAAACAGAACACTGTGTCTATTATGCTACTAGTGTGTAAAAAAACTGCATATTTATCTGTATGTTTGCTTATATTGCAGAAAATAACTACGGACAGAAACACAGAAAATATACTATCAGCGGCATCTGGAGAGTGAAAGTGGAGGGCTGTCATCAGTACTTTTTACACCCTCCTCTAGTCTATTTCATTTATTTATTTATTTGAAGTTTATTTATTTATTTTGAGACAGAGACTGCATGAGTGGGGCAGGGGCAGAGACAGAAATAGAGGGAGAGAGAGAGAATCCCAAGCAGGCTCTGAGCTGCCAGCACAGAGCCTGCTGTGGGGCTTGAACCCATGAAGCCGTGAAATCATGACCTGAGAGGAAACCAAGAGTCGGATGCCTCACTGACTGAGCCACCCAGGCGCCCCTCATTTTTTGAAATCATGTGCATCCGTTACTTTAAAATCGACGGAGTGTTCTTTCCTTCTATCTAACCATCTATCTATCTCTCCACCCATCCGTCCATCCACCTATCTCTTCTCCACAGTTTGCTGTGAGTTCTTTCAAATACTTGGCTTTATCCACTGTCTTTTGGGAGAATACTACTGTGTAAGAGATGAAGAAGAAAACGTGACGGGTTTGGTTAGGACTTTGCAGAAGAACAGTACTAACGGCCATCACTTTTCGGGTACTCACTATGTGTTAGCAATAAATACACACATTCTCACACAGTACCTCCATCTTTGATATTGTTACTTCGGTCCCATCTTACATATGAGAAAACCCAAGGCCTAAGGATTCAAATTGAAATCTGTGTGACACTAAATCCACTCTTTTTAATCATGATACAGTTTCCTAGTGTGCTTGGATAAGGAACCTTAACTCCCTGAAGCTTCACTTTCTTCATCTGTAACGGGAACAATAATAGTTCTGGTTTCGAGGGCTGTTTGGAGACGCCATCAGATACTGTATCCTCAAAGTTCCTAGGAGAGAGAGACCCAGGATATACACTTCCTCAGTAAACCTAAGAACCTCACCCTGTCTCCAGTACTTCATATATAAAGTGCAATAAAAATACAAGCAATCTTTTTATCATATTGATATTTCCAAAACATTGCTTTGCTTTCTTTGCTTCCAAACATTTTCAAGATAGTTCCTCTTCAAAATGACACTGTCACTTCCCAGGAACAAAGTTTAGCTCAGGGGCTAACCCATGGCTGATGCATTGAAAGCACATTTAAATCCCAGCCATGCTATGTGAGCAAATTACCTATTTTCTCTGAGCCTCGTCTGCACAAAGAAGATAGTAATACACCTCGCAGGGCTTCTGAGAAGATTAATGAGAAATATATGTTTATGGTATGAAGTTCATACATTTATACGAGCTGCCCCAAATAAATTTTTGTAAAACAACGAACTACATAAATAAATCTATAAGCACACAAATCAATACGATTCAGCCCTACTTCCAATTGCTCAAATCAATTTGCGATTTCCTTTTTGTTCAATGCGCTCACCATTCCCCTGTGACATCAAACCTGAAAATCTAGAAGGCATCTTAAAACTCTTTCGCTGAAAACCTGTCCAGTCTGTCACTACTCTCAGGCAATTCTACCTTGAGGAGAAAACTCCCCCCTCCCCCCACTGCTATGTTAAGATCCGCATCATCTCAAATGCCACAAAGCAGAACAGAATAACTGATCTCTCCCCTCTCTAAACATCCTGAAACCATCCCACCAAATTCGTATTCCTGAACCCCGAACATCATCACTCTCTTCGGAAGATTCAGCAATGCCCTCCTATCGCCCATCGAATGAAATTTCAATTTCTCGTTACGTAATTAAGGCACTTAAACTGCCTTTAACTGAAGAGCATTAAATCAGGTTTTTCTTCAAAAACTGGAGTAGATTCTCATAGAACAATGTCTCCACTGAACCTCAAACAAGCCAGTCTTTCTCTCAATTGTACCTTTGTTTATGCTGCTACACTATCTGGAATACCCTAGCCTACATTTTAATGTCCCTGAGTCTTACACAATTCCTTCCTTAGAACAATGGTTTGGTTCTACTCTCTAAATAGCCTTTCCCAATGATTCTCACCAATACTTCTCTGTCTACCTATATAAGGTACCGTACATTTGACCCTGATATTATGTAAGTTAGTATAGTCTTATAGCATTTATTAATGTCAGTTTTATTTCGTCAATGTCAATTTTACTCCCTCAAGAAGATAGTAAGGTATTTTGTGAAGCTGAATATATGCTTTTTTTAGAATCCCTTCGCAAGTAGAATGATACTCGGCAATGTCAGCCCTATGTGAGAGCACTCAGGAGAGCGAAAGCGAACTTGAACCTAAACCTCCGGTCATTCCAACTTGAGACATTTTATTTGCCTTGAGGGGTGCCTGGGTGGTTGAGTCAGTTAAGCATCTGACTTGGGCTCAGGTCATGATCTCATGGTTCGGTTCGTGAGTTTGAGCCCCGCATTCAACTCTCTGTTGTCAGCGTGGACCCTGCTTCGGATCCTGTCTCTCTCTCTCTGCCCCTTCTGACCCTCCTCAAAAATATTAAAAAATTTTTTTAATTTGCCTTGAGAAACAAAGTGGGTATAGGTTAGCCTTAATAAACCATTACATTGGCAATAAGAGATAACAACACGGTTGTCATTGGAGTTGCAAAGCCTGAAAGACCTTAGAAGAACTTGAGCAGCCCCCATCGCCACAGGTAGAGCTGGTACCATGCCCTTCACGCTCACAGGCCAGGACTTTTTTTTTTCCTATAATCTCTGTACCCAACACAGGGCTCAAACTCATGGCCCTGAGATCAAGAATCCCACCTGCTTCTGACTAAGTGATCCCAGCACCCCTCACAGGCGAGGTCTTCTATCACATTCTAAGACTCACTGCATGTCCTGGCTAACACCAGCTTGGGAGATGGGTAGGGATCATGCCTTATGTTTCTCTGTATCTCATTCCTCAGAGCAGGACCTGGGACATTCTAAGTATTCTATATTTATGGGAGAAAGAATGCCTTACAGGACTACAAAAGTAAATGGTCCGTATTTATGGTATGTAGAAGTTTCCTTGACTCAAGAGGCAGGAAGCAGCCTCCCTCCTCTACCCATAACTGATTAGCCCTTCAATCATCGTAGGTGAGGGCTCTGCATATATTTAAAAATACGAAGAAACTGGAGTTGGCATAGAGAATAAGAGAATCTAGCATAATGGGTGGATAAGAGGTCCTCTGAGGGTGGATGAAGTGATAAGGCTTGTTTAGCATGAAGAAGAGAAAGCTAAGGCAGAATTCAAAACCTGTACTGATGTAATCAGGAGTCTCTCCTCCCCAAGAGTCACGCAACGCAATGAGGGAAAGAAAAAAAAAAAAGCTTGCATCACAACAGAAAAGTTTGCAAGGGTTCTGTTTGCTTAAATTGGTTTTGCTTTTACATGATTCACAAGAGAAAAACTGTTCTGTAAACATTTAAAAGAAAATGTTCATGATCGCTAGTAATCACAGCTATGCAAATAGTAACAGTAAGATGGTTTTACGCTCTCTATTCCAGTAACAGAAATAAACATAGGGCTCCATCCCGGCAAAGACATGGTCAGACGGGCGCTTTTATGTAGTAAGAGGGTAAATCAGCACCACCTTGGAGAGCGCTTCAGGTAATCACACCAAGAAACTTAAAAACTCAAATATCCTTTGACCCTGTGATTACACTTCTGTGAATCAAACACGCAAAGGCTATAATACACAGAGATGTTCCTCACAGACTGACTTCCACCAGTGAAAAAAACAAAACAAAACTGGAAACAACTGTGGAAAAAATTATTAGCTCTACACTCTTTAATTGTACCTTGGTCAGAAAATGTAACTGAAGCAAGAGGCGGCAAGCCTTAATTGACAGTTTAAGAAAGAACCCGGAGCAGAGTGTGGTAATTGTAGCCACAAAAGTTCTGAGAAGATCAAGGGTTCTGCTCTTCATTCTCTTTCCAGATTGGTAAGTTCAAGTCAGTGAATTTTTACATATCAGTTATTATAAAAATTAAAACTTACAGAAACTCATCAAGTTGAATTTCTGTCTACACTTACTTGCTAAGAGGGCAAAGGTTTTCCTGCAATACTCAAAGTTTCCAAGGGTAGTTGCCTCGTCACCTTGAGATCACAATATCTTGTGTAAGAAATGGTACCCGTTAAAATATTTGTGGTAGAAACGTGTTTGTTCATTTCAATGTATAAACTATATTTGTTGTTGGATAAACTTTACTTATCAGCCTTCCGATTAGAGGCTGCCTGTTGTGGACCACGGTGACTCTATTTTGTAACACTGCTCATACGTAAGGAGCTTGTTGGACAGTAGGTATCGTGACACTTCACCAGGCTTTCTTCTCAGAAGCCCGTTTGCAGTAGATGTAGAGAATCTTCAAGATTCATTTCCATAAATTTGACATTCCTTTGAGTTTCCTTTGTCACAAACTAATTGCTGAAAAATGGGAATTAATTTTTAAGGAAGTGCAACTTGGGAAATAGAATACCCCTGAAAAACTGGTAAGAGAGAAAACTTACGATATTTAGTGAATGAAGTAGGATACATTATAAACATGGTATTATCTCCAACAACCATATAAAAATGCACAGGAAAAAAAAGACTAGAAACAATTCTCTAAAATGCAAATAGTGGTTATTTCTGGGTGCTGAGATTTGAGGTGTTTTTTTTTTTTTACACTTGACTTCGTCTCCCAAAATTTTTTGGAATGTACATACACTTCTTAAGGTTCCGCACAATTTTTTTTAGACCTTCAAGAGCCTTGTTTTCCTTAATATTTTTACCCTGTTGTTCTAAAGGTTAGGATTCACAATGCTTGGCACACTCTTAAATGTTTATTCACTCAAGGAACCCATGAATCAATGAGGGTAGCAGCGCACCACAGTACGTTCAGTGGTTACTTTCCTTGTGATTTAAATTCTAGGTCCACACTGACACCGCCTCCCGAGGGTCTTACTGCCTTGATTATCAACGAGTTACTGCTTTTTGTCCTAACATGGCAAAATTAATTCCAGAAGAACAATTCACCTGGCTTGGCTAAGATACCAAATTGCCAATAAAACGGATAACTTCATTGATAGTCTGTATTTTTATTAGCATGAGTCAAATCTTCTTCTTTCTGGAAAAATCTCCTCTTTCTCTCCAGAGAGTTCCATCTTGCCAGTTTCATAATGTGCCTTAGGAAAACATCATCTCTATCTTTCTGTCTGCTTGAGCGGTATTTGTCTTCTTCCCCACTAAAAATCACTCTCCTTTGCTCTACTGTGTTTCATTCAATGAACGGTTGTTTTTTCAGGGGCTATAACGCGCCAGGCTCCGGTGACAAAGATGAGGAAGACAGTCCCTGCTTTAAAGAAATTCATTAGTTTGCCTTGAGAGACTTCACAATAAACAACTGTAGACAATTCGTACTAGAATCAAACACATGGAAGCTTATTCTCAGCGTTTGGACTTCTGGGCAGTTAATTCTTTTTATGGCTACCTCCTCTTTCACTGCTTTTAGGTCAGCTTCCTTTGAACCCAGGGTGCCCTCTAGTGCCTGACGTCGCTTCAGAATCACAAAGTCCAATGAAAATTTCTAAGGCTTTGTGCTTCTCATCCCTGCACCGTGGCACAGATGGTAGGCTGCGTCCCCACCCACAAGGTCTCCTGTCCTTGAGTCATTTGCTTGTTGGTTCTCAAATCCATTCTGACCTTTCCCTGGTCTGCTCTTTATTACAGAGAACGGCATTTTCCTGCTCCCTTACCAACGGGCTTCCAGATAAGTGTGGCCAACTGGGAGTTACTGGCAAAAGACCAGAGGGCAGGAGGAGGGGAGAGGCCAGGCTCTTTCTCCCTTTCTCGGTCTTCAGCAGAAACTCGGGCAGTAGCTGTGCTTCTGGCTCAAGCTCCCTCTCGTCAGCCCCTCCCTTGGTAATTCCAACTTGGTTCAAGTTCCAGCCCATAGCTTTGGTTTCTGGGGCTCTGGTGGTAACATCTCTTGCCCTTGCCCTCGAGCCCTGGGTACAGCAGAGGCTCCTTGCTGTCTGTCTTCTTAGCTTTTCCATCACTGCGTACCCAATTTTCTGCATTAAATCCCCTCTGTCTGAAATAACGACGGTGGCTTCCATTTTCTGGCTGAACCCTGATTGAAACATTACCCAAATCAAAAATCTTAGCATCAAAAATCCTCAACATGTCATACAAAACTTTTTATGGTGTCATGCGTCCTTACCTCTAGAGCCATTCCCTTGCCGCCTCCCCCACCGTAGTAGTGTCAGGCATTTACTAGGTGTGAGGCATCTTTCTGAGCATGTCACATTATTTTACAGGCTTTCTCCTTACTTATGAATTATTGGGCATGTTTCTCTACCAGTGTGTTTTTATGGCACGTATTTGATTCTGTAGTTTAAACTTTTAAGGTCTTCAAGACACAGGTGGGAAGAGAGATATCAAGTTACACACATATATATGTATTAAGAGTCATTTGTATTTGTGGTTAAAGGTTATGGTGTATATTGTTTCCTATTACAAAAGGTCTATTATCTCAAAACTAGGAGAAAGGTAAAGAAAACAGTAGAAAATCTGTTTTCTAAATTGTACTTCAAGTTAAAGTAAGTTTATGCTTGCCGAAGTTAGGATACACTGTGACCAGGTGAACCTTGGTACGTTGGTTAGAGGTCAACTACTTTAGAAAAATTAAGTGGCTCCTTGAGAGTCAGGCTTAAAACCCTAAACCTGGGGATCTCTCACTACCTGAACTCAGGAGCCCAAGATATTTTTGCTTTTTTAATTCACTGTTTTTGTAGTCTCTACAACCCCCGTGGGGCTCGACCTCATGACCCCAAGATCAAGAACCACATGCTCCACCGACTGAGCCAGCCAGGCACCCCGGGAAGCCAAAAGATTTTGCATAAGGAGGGACATGGTATATGAAAGTAACACTAAGAATAATAATAGTGAATCGTCATAATTATCATCATTATTTAGAGTAATAAGAACTTCTTGAGCAGTTATTATGTCAGCCATTTTGTCACTCTACGAAAAACATTTGAGACGCATTATCTCAAATCCTCACACCACTCTCCAAGGAAAGCATCATCCTGACTACTTAATAAATCAGGAAGTTGGGTTTCAACATTGTGAGCGCCTTTGTCCGTAGTCATAGAGAGCTGGTGGCAGAGGCCGAATTCAAATCCATGCCTCACCAGTCTCCAAGTCAATGAACTCCTTTGTTGCTACGTCCCATTACCTCCCAAACTACACTCATAGAGTGAGATCAGCACAGTCACAGTATCGTCCATCAGTTACCCCATAGAATTCGTCACATAACAACAAGAGCACACATACCACATTTTCTATTCTGGATAAAAACAAACTTGTATTTGAAAAATATCACATTCGAGGGCGCCTGGGTGGCTCAGTCGGTAAAGCATTCAACTTTGGTTCAGGTCATGATCTCATGGTTCGTGAGTTCGAGCCCCACGCTGGGCTTTGTGCTGACAGTTCAGAGCCTGGAGGCTGCTTTGGATTTTGTGTCTCCCTCTGCCCCTCACCCACTTGCACTCTCTCTCAAAAATAAACAAACATTAAAAAAAGAGAAAAATATCACATTCTGTACAGTGTATTTAATTCTATGGTGGGGGAGGCATTAAACCTAGGCAGCAGGTGCCCTGCTACTCAACACATGAGCCTCTCCTATAACAGAGTGGTTCTATTACGCTGGCCTTCAAAATAATTGCGAAGACGGCCTATGCGTATCCTTCCTTTGCCTTAATTCGACTCAACTGGCAAAATATGAAGTCCCATAAATAACACTTTTTTAGGTGTTCTCATTTGGTGTCCATTAATTAGCCCCCTCCACACCTGAGGTCACTAGATTTGTGTTGACATTTAGACTTTCAAAAATTAAGTACTCTAGAACGGCACTACTCAAATTAATGGTTTTTCAAAATACTAGAAACTGGTTACATTAAGCAACTTTTATGGCAACTTGACGTGGCCATGACGTCCAAATGCGTCATCGGTGGGTTCATTTCACAGAAGAGAGTATAGGCTAGGTTGAGCGTTGATGAACCCGCGCAGGGAGTTACATGCAGCGGGAGTGGGTCCTCGTCAGTTTCAGCAGGCCCACCCACAAGTCTGTGACGTACTGTATGTTAAAAAAACAAACTCCTTCAGTTTGAAAAGCAATGCTCTAAAACGGCCAGCGTCTTTACAGAACTAGAAAGCAAAAGATAAAACTCATCACCTGCCCACCGAGATGAATACTTGATAAAGAATGCGTACACAAATACATGTGCACCACACGTGTGCACGCTTGCACATACACACACGCTCCTATACAACATATGTCCCAGTTACATAAGCTCCAATGTTTGAGGGGGCGCAAGGACTTCCCTGCAGTTACACAACGGATGGAGACGGCGGAGTGGCAAATTCTGAAACACTCTCACCGAGTATCACCAATTCATAAAGAAGCTAATGATTCATCCACTATGTCATAAGACAGTCTTTCAGAATATTTTTAGGTCATTTTATTACTACCGTAGAGGGTACAGACTTTAAAAACTCACTATCTATTTTATGTGAGTGTTCTGACTGTTCCGAATCTCTTTCCAGCAAAATTGCAGCTCCCGAGAGATGTACAGAGGTAATCAGACTTGTGCGCTTAAAAAAGAAATATTGGAAGTGTCTGAGTAAGAGCAGACGCGTCTTTAGATGCCTTTACTTCGTGTGCAAAAATCGTCTTCAGCAGACCCAGCGCTTTTCTCACCGCTGCAGGTGTAACCTTAATGCTCCTCTTACTGAGATCAAGTAAACTACATTCTGGCAGCTCTTTTACACTGTAAACCCATCTAAGCCTGAGAAGAGAATCCTTTCGAGCTGCCTTCTGAAATAAGCTTCGGAAGATGCAAATCGGAAATACCTATTTATGTACGTTCCTCAATTAGAAGGTTTAAATTGAGGGGCCTGAACAAGAAAAAATATTATAAAAATATTCCATTAAAGGGCCATAAATTTTGATTTGAAAACTGCATTTCTGGCGCGCCTGGGTGGCTCAGTCCGTTGGGCCTCCGGCTTCAGCTCAGGTCATGATCTTGCAGTCCGTGAGTTCAAGCCCCGCATCGGGCTCTGTGCTGACAGCTTAAAGCCTGGAGCCTGCTTCACATTCTGGGTCTCCCTCTCTCTCTGCCCCTCTCCTGCTCTCTCTCTTTCTCGCTCAAAAATAAATAAACATTAAAAACATTTTTAAAAAGCTGCATTTCTATTTTATAAATGGGGAAAATCAAGTGATTGTAACGGACATTAAAAGAGCAGATTATTTTTTTTTCTTTTACAAGCAGGCTAGTAGAAATAAAGGAAGAACATTTATAATGGCCTTAATGTCTTCTATTTTGCAAATCTGAGTAAATCTCCACCGCTAACTTTGTCAGCTAGGGAATAAAGAACGTCATTTGAGATTCCACAGCTTAATTATGCTGATAAAGCAGTTTTATAAATCATGCCGGGCGTAATGGATATTCCTTTGAGAACAGCAGAGTAGGAGCTATAAAATGTGTGCTCTGGACTTGGTTCCTTATCTTCTACCCGTACGTCAGTGTGAATAAGTCAAAGCAAGTCTTGTGCCTGGGCCCCCTCAAGCCCAAAAGGAAAGAAGGAAACAGCTGCCCCATCCACTGATACTCGAGCGTTATTTGCCGACTCAAAAACGCCAAGTATGCTCGAGGGGATGGCACGACACAAGATCCGAACCTGAAATTGCTACAGAATTCAGGTCACCGGCCAGCTATATACCAAATTTATAGCTGTGTACGGATTAAACACCGTTATTTCTGAAAACTCTGCACAGGACAAAGCACTACACAAAATCAAAGTACAATAATCATTAACATGGTTATCCTATTATTCCTATCTTCCAGGCTGGTGGTGACCAAGAGACACTGGAGAGAGGGGCATTCACGAGACCGAGCCACACCGTGGCCAGGAGTTCAGTGAAACTGCACATTTAGAGATGGAAGATCCGCTGCCCGACCTGCGATGTCAGAAACCAAAGACCAAGAAAAAGTCAAGGATTAGCCCAAGGTCACATCTAAAGCCGGAATCTGAATTCAGGTATTCTTTCCAGTTCCAGGCATTATGGTAGGAGAAAATCCAAAGACGGAAGGGTTTAATACTTAAGGGCCTGGAGATAAGAGACAAGGGAAAGGATACACTAAACATCGAGCAGCCTAGTTGAGGACACTTTACATAATCTGCCTCGAAAGGCAGGAGGGGCGAGCTCCTGATGTACACGGAATTCAGAGTCCTTCAGGATCCCGGGGCTCCCGAAGGGTCGGTGTCCTCGGGAGGGAACGCTCGATGGGAGGCAGAAAGCCGATGAACAGAGGAGAGCCAGCAAACCTCATGATATTCCCTCCTCGTGGACCCGCTACGGAAAAAGGTCCAGGCAGCGTTCCCAACTCTGTCTTGGCAGCTGTGCCTATTTGTCAATAACTCTATTCGTGGGTCTTGAGGAAGCTCTTAGCCTCTTGACTTAACTGGGACTTAACTAGTCCTCTTCACCAGTACTGCTGAAGAACCGCACCAGCCTCAGACCCGCCAGACCCTAAAACAAAGCCGTCGTTTTAACATTCTAAACCTCTTCTCAGGCAACGGACACAAGGCCAGGGGGTCACATGGTGAGGGACTGTCACCAAATCACAGTCACTTTTCCCAAGATTTTCTGAAATAGGCCTAAGTCCAGTTTTAAAAACAGAGAGCTTTCCTGTCATTCGGGCGAGCGTCATGCTGGGTAGCCGGCTGCAAAGCCTGGGCAACAGGTAACAGGGACTAGATCCTTCTAAAGATGCTAGAACTGCAGGGAAGGATGAGAACCAACCCCTCTAGAGAAGACCCTGGTGGTTAAAGGGGCTTCAATGATGCAAAAGGAAACTGGAATAAGTCACATCAGAGCATTTGGGGCATCTAGGTTTTAGTAGATGACATGAAACACACCATTAACCTCTGAAAGCTTCGGGATTCATTCTCTCTCTTCACGTCACCTTAGGTTTTACGCACGTGTCTCCTTGGCCAACAGCGGTTCCTACCCGGACTACGGCCATCACTGAGGCAAACCCCTCCCGGTGGAGTTCCGCAGGGAACCGTGGAGACGACCACGTGGTTTACTGCATTTAGAATTAGCGGATTCCCGTAAGACGGGCTAAGAAATACTTTCTTCAAGTAGTTGTAAGCAGTACATACTGTGGGGCATGGAAGCTTTTAATAATATATATATTTATGTACAAATGTTAGCGATGAACTTAAGAACCTAGACGGAAGTCATGAGCAAGGTGACAGGCTTTTTATCCTACGATGGCATCTTACCTAAGCTGATCTTACATTACTATTTCAAAACAAACTCTGGAGCACGTTACTACCCCACAGCCACTGATTTTGTAAAGGCCTTTTGGAGCTTTGGAGAGTTTTAGCTTATGAATTGTCAAGATAACCTGATAAAACAACAATCTTTCTGTGACATCTGTAAAGACGCTAACAGAAACCCGAAATTCACTTCACGAATCGGGCATGTGACTGCTTCTAAGAAATGATGAGGAACATGTCTTTTCAACCCCAAATGGATGGCCCAGTGGGTCTTGTGGGAAATATCTCAAGAGCCTCGGGACTTGGTAAGAGCTTGCCTCGCTCTGCCCATGAGCGGCGGATGGGCGGCCGGAGCTCCTCCCTGTTGCTGATTTTCTAAAATCGCATTTTTAAAAGCAGGAATGATTAAACTTTTAGAAATCCATTTGCCTGCAGAGTCAGCCAAAGGTACTTCTTGAAAAATTATGATCGCAGCAAGTTCTGGAAACAACCGGCCCTGCCTCAGCCCGAAGTAAGAGAAAAACAAACGAGAGTCTTACTTTTGTCCCTCATTACAAACATAAGATTACTGAGGCCCGTGCAAAAATAGACATGGCAAACTTTGGTTTTTGATAGACGCCTCACCTGGCGGCACTGGGGGGCAGTCAGAGGCAGATGCTGAAAGAAAACTGTTATTTTTTATCAGGTTGTTCTTATTGAAAGAAGACGCTTTTGCCGAACTATTAATGTTGCATAAAAAATTTTCCGGAGACCTCCCATTGCTCGAATTCCTAATGACTGTCAGGCCGTCGCTGTGAATATTTACATTATTTCTTTAGTATGCCTTGTTTTGTATTAGTGCGGGACCTGACAGTTTTTCCCTTCACGACTTAACATTTTTTTGAGCAGGTACACAGCCTAAAAAGTAAGAACACGTGAATATTCTGAACATTTGATGGGAGCTCCCTCCAAGAAGCTGCTGGAAATGTAGTCTCTTAATTTCTTCTTAATTTTTTAACAAAGAAGTTAGGCAGACCTTCTCTACCACTAAAAATTTTAGGTCTGGTGGCACCTGGGTGGCTCAGTCGGTTAAATGTCCAGTCATGATCTCGCGGTTCGTGGGATCGAGCCCTGCCTCGGGATTCTGTCAGCATGGAGGCCGCTTGGGATTCTATCTCTCCATCTCCCTCTGCCCCTCCTCTGCTGGCCCGCGCGTTCACTCTCAAAAAAAAATTAAAAATTTTTTTAGGTCTGCTATTATGCGAAAGGACGTATTTAGAACCTGAAACACATGAGGTGGTCTCCTTGTGCTCAAAGTTACCTGAGGAATCAGGATACCGAAACATAAATTCTACACGTCTGTGTGCTCTGTCAGAGAGGGACGTGTGTGTGGCTCCTGCTGCTTTTCTGTCATGGGTTCTCACTGGTTCAGCGATAACAGCTGTAGGGACGCTAAGGAATGGGGTAATGGTGAAGAAACTATGTTTTGCTCAACACCTAAGGAATATAAATTCACTTCTGAGAATCACAAAAAAACAACGAAAAAGGCAATCACCTGTCATTCCATTACCGAGAGCTCAAATATTAGCAGTAGAAGCAACACCAGAGCCTTCCATCAGTCAGTACGCCAGCACTACTTCTTCAGCCCCTCCAAAACGTTTTGGGCTTCTAAGGGTATGCTATCCGGACCACAGGTAGGGGGTGCCGGGAGACCGCCTGAATGCTTCAGAGGACAAGGGACGTTAATAAACATGTGTCGGGCCGGTTGGTGGGGGATTGTGACCACTTCGAGGAGGGAAGTCTTCTGAGAGGTGGGCATATTCAGAAATGTGTTTTATTTCCTGCATACTGTGTGAACCACTGTAGCTTCGATGGGGAGAATGTGTGGAGTTCAGGGTAGAGTGAGGATAAGCAACATCGTGGTATTTTCGACACGGGATCACAGGCCAGAGGTTCAGGTTCTATTAGGTGGGAGGCCTACATGCTGTCTCAAACACACCACACACCAGGTTAGTTTTCATGATACCTTTCATGAACTGGGTGCAGCTGAGTGCTTCCGACTATTTATTCCAGCTCAAAATAGCAACTTGGACCTAATGGGATACCTGGGGAGTAAAAACTAGAAGCCCATATATAAAAAATAAAAAGGGCGGCGCCTGCATCCAGTTGGTTACCCAGTTGGTTACTTGATCGACTCTTGGTTTTGGCTCACGTCATGGTCTTGCAGATCGTGAGTTTGAACCCCGCGTCAGGCTCTGCAGCTGGCAGTGCAGAGCCTACTTGGGATTCTCTCTCTCCCTTTCTCTGTGCCCGTCCCTTGCTCTTGCTGTCTCTGTCCCTCTCAAAATAAATACACTTTAAAAGATAAATATTAAAAAGAAATAAAAGGTTTCTTTTCAGTATGTTATGCCTGTATTTCAACTTTGAAACATTGTAATTGGTGGGTGAGGGCAGAAATAATGCTTAACCTTGTAGGTTATCTCAGGAATACAGACATGTAACAGACAAAATCAATCACTCCATGGTGTCTGGCAAAACAGAGGAAGGGTGCCTACTGTTTGGGAACCAAACATAACCCTCTACAGAAATGCAATGGATTTGTTCCAGAAATACTATTCAAGTCACTGTCTATCCATAGGTAAAATTGTCAATTTGTATATATTTGTAGCAGGTGCATAGTAACCTACATGGAGATACTTTACTGAGTTAACAAAAGCAATGAAATAAGTAAAAATGCTAACAGAAGACCCTGAGCAAACTCCAGTGGAGCCTCAGAAAGCTGCCTAGCCCCAATAAATGGTCTCCCTCCACCTGATTTCACCGCCCTGTGAAATAGGGATGTTGACACCACCCACGGTGCCCAGTGATTGTGGATGTGTTCCATGTGCAGCCCATACAGGAGGCGCTCAATACACCGAAGATGGTATTGGATGAGTCGCCATTTGGACAAAAGTTAGCCGAAGTAACATCTGATTGTCACAAAAATACTGGTGAGTTTAGTTCTGGAAGCTGTCAAACAAATTTCAACACTAGTTCATTTCCGAGACAATGGGTGTCAGGAGAGCAGCGAACAGCCTTTCAAAGGCGGTTGGAATTGATCATTTCTGTAAGATGGCTGCATTTTAGTGTTTGTAAATTATCTCAATAAAGTTGATTTCATCAAGGAAAAAGTTGGTAATACATGAGCTCTAAATTCCCCCTGCAACTGTACAATTCCGTTATCTCCGCAAATCAGGTGATTTGCCCAAGGTCAGAACTCAGGCCAGATTACCAAGCTTTGAGTTTACCACCACATTTGAATTACTGAGAAAACCTCAGAAATACGATAAAAAGTGTATTTAATTCCTACTTGAAGGTACAAACATCTATTCACTGATAGTTCATAATTAGCTTTTTACCAACCACCTTTGTGGTTTCTCATTACAGAGCAATTAAAAGTAAGCCGGTAGAGAATACAACGTAATGAAATGGAAATACGGCCATGGTACATTACCTTTAGGTGAAAAAAAGTTGATTATAAAACAGAACCATCCATCCAGCTTTTGTAAAAATGTATAAATGGAAAGAAAAAAATTTTTTAAGTAGGCTTCGCACCCAGTGCAGAGCCCAATGTGGGGCTGGAACTCATGACCCTGGGATCAAGGCCTGAGCTGAGACCAAGAGTCAGACGCTCAACCGACTGAGCCACCCAGGTGCCCCACACAGAAAGAAATTTTTGAAGATACCTACTAGATTATTAAATATTAGCTAACTCGAAGAGGTGGGTTGTAGAGGATTTGTCTTTTTTTCTTTTTCGTTCATTAGCTTGTATTTTTAAATTTCGAAAAATATGAACAATTGTTAATTCTATAATAATTTTTAAGTAAAAGGAAATTAAAATATTACAACTAGAAGTCACTGTGATTAGAGGTGAAACATTACAAGTGGCCTGAATCTATGTAAGCCCGAGGTTACAATCAGGAGGCCCACAGATGAGTTCAAATCAGCTTGAACTAATTAGACTGACAGATTTCTACTTTCTTCAGAAAAATCGGAAGTCCTGAGAGCGAGGGGCTAGGATGGCCTGCCCCCCCACACCCCGTCCCAGCAAAGCTGCTGCCTTCTTCAGATGAGGTCTCTGTTCTCTCATCTGGCAAATAAAAGCATTTAAGTTTTCCACCTGTGGTCTAAACAGAGCAGCAGTATAAGCCAGAAACATTCTGCAGGAGATGAAAATGGAGCATGTGAAGATTAGCTGATCCCAATTTTCTTGAAAGTTTTAGAGTGTGTTGTGGACATACGTGCATGTATACACACACACACACACACACACACACACACAGCCCCACGTATACACACACACTGCTGGACTCAAATGATGTAGTATTAATTGACATGTACTATGTATCTCTGGCTGGTAGAATTTTAAGGGACACCTTTTCTTTTTCATACTTTTTATTTGTATTTTTCAGATTTTCTAGAAGGAACTAAGTTCATTTGTAATTAGAAAAAGCCGAAGAAAACAATTTCCTAGACTAACATCTCCTACCCCATTCCTGAATGTCTCTAGAACTGCAATTCGCTAACCAGTGAGAACCTATGACAGCAAGTCAGCAAGAGCTGCGCACACGCGCACACGTGCGCATGCAGGTACAGACTCTGTCTGATCACCCTGATTCCCACGGGCAGGGTCACATGACTTCAAACCCAAAGAGGTCGCCTTACGCATCTTAGTCTGTAAATATGTCCATTCACAAAGAGGCCAACTTAAAAAACTGTTCTAGTAGTAGAGAAGACCTAACTATTCTTTTTAAGCGAGAATCATTTATTTTTTATTTTTTTATTTTTTTGTTTTTAATATAATTTATTGTCGAGTTGGCTAACATAGTGTATACAGTGTGCTCTTGGTTTTTGGGGTAGATTCCCGTGATCCATCACTTACATACGACACCCAGTGCTCTTCTCAACGCCTATCACCCAGTTTTAGTTAGAAAAGAAAAAAAAGAGGGGTGCTTGGGTGGCTCAGTAGGCTGACCGTATGACTTTTGGTTTTGGCTCAGATCACGATCTCACAGTTCTTGAATCTAAGCCCCAAATCAGGCTCTGAGCTGACAGTGCAGAGCCTGCTTGGGTTTCTCTCTGTCTCTCCCTTTCTCTCTGCCCCTCCCCTGCTTGCGCTTTCTCTCTCAAAATGTAAAAAAATTTTTTAAAAACCAAGCAATCTATAAGAAACAACTCGTCATTACGTGAGAGAAGTCATTTCAGATTATTCTCAAAAGATCTAAAATGCTATCGAGTGGACTTTCATCAAGCATTAAAAAGACTGATGTTTTCTTCTTATCTGGAGGCTGTGTGTCTGTTCAAAAAATTTCCAAGTTATGAGGGGGGAAGAAACTGTCAGGGTGTCACACAAACACAAAACAAGACACAGTAGAGAAGCCATTTAAATGCTCACGCTGACGACCCGACAGGCTTAGGAATTCTAAGCCCTGGAAAGACTGCAGAAAATTCCTAATACTACACTCGTGGTTTGGCAAAAGCACTGTCTTGAGTTTCGCAGGGAAGAAATCAATAAGAACAACTTGAAACCGTTTTCTTTCTCGGTGGGAAAAACAATTGCCATAAACTGCAAGTATTTTTTCCATCCTTTTGGGCAGCAAAGAAAACTATGGAGCCCCTTTGGCCCTCTCAGGTAGAGTGGATTCTCAGGAATCAATGACATTCTAAAACTTTCAGTTAGAGAACCTCCGTTAAAAAAAAGAAAGCTGTCAATTTTGGATAGAAAGTCATCGTTTTCACCCTCTAAACAATCGAGCGATAGATTTAGACAACAAACAACGTGCACAGGACAAAGTACTTTATCGTACGAGTCACCTGTCGTGAGGCGCGGCCAGTTACTTACCTAAAGACTGGTAGAGCTCTGTCATTTTGGGATGGTCCCAGCAAGTCGTTTGGGTCTCGTGGCTAAAACAGGAAACACAAAGAGAGACTTTAGAATTTATAATGAATAGGAAAGAAAAGGGAGAGGAAGAAAAAGTACGGTTTCTAATTCGGCATCATTCCTTCAAAGCACTTCCGTCATGGAGTCGAGAATGGCTCTTAGAAGCAGAGAGGCTGCCATCTTCGCTCTCAAAGCAAAAAGCAGTATGAACGCGATTGGGTAACCAGATGTGCTTCTTTTTGGCACCCCCAAGTCGGTTTTGCTTCTGTTAGAACAAAAGGCAATGCCTCCGCTAGGTAATCGACAAACGAATCCCGGGATTTCTTCGCCTGTCCCATGGAGAACATTCAGAAAAGGGCACGGACAAGTGGTAGTCAACTTGGTCCAAGAGACACTGGATATTGGCTCAATCAATAAATTGCCTCACTTGTCATTTGCTTTCACCGCCCTTGACATTTTTCCATTACTTGCTTCTTCTTCCACATATCCAGGTCTCATACCCACGATAACTGCATTTCATTCCGGCCTAAGGTACAGCCAGGGCCCGACCCATCTATCCTTCCCTTCCCTGTTTGACTCAGTACTCTACACGGCACTCCACGGTTCTCCTCCATTTCTGAAGTTTCGCTAAGTGTGATGGCCAGCTATCGGGTCCTGGCCACAAAAAGAACAAAACACCTTTGTTCCTAATTCAATTACATGAAGAAATCCGGGAGAGATAACTACATATACTTTTCCTTACTTTGGCCCATCTACATAAATCACCAGAGCATCGTATTTCCAGTTTTCGGGGACTGCATGACGGGCTTTGACATGGTAAGATGCGGCCCTGAACATAGGTATTTCAACAGTCATATGCTTGGCCTCTTCATGATCTTCGGGGGTGGGGGGGGGAAGGGTGGGCTGGAGAGAAGAGCAGTGGCTTCCATGTGGACACTTCGAGGCCAGCACAAAGTACAGAGGCGTCACACGGAAAGAGCAGTTCGGGGAGGCAATGATGTCAAGGGACCTCGGCACAGATTTTAACCGTGAGGCCTGGATGCTGGCTGTGTGCCCTGCTAAGTGGACAATTTGGGGCAAGCCTGCTCATTCGGGAGCATCAGTGAATGAGGTGACCAGCACGTTCCGGTGCTCAGCGCAGGGTGGCTTGTGCTACTGCGAGGACTCCAAATTAAGACCCGCTGAAAGTGAACGTTTTATTAGTTGAGGACACTACGGGCGTGGATCCACCTGCGGCAAGAATGCCAAGCCTCAGACCTTTTGTCGAGAACACCCACCCACTCAATGTGAATTACCTCTGTTTCATTTAAAGAAGTTAAAAGGAGAAGTATCTACTGCGGTCTGCGAAATACAGTAATAAAATGTCGCGAAGCATGTGGAAACTCCCCAAAGTGTCCACCTTCAAAGACCACCCCCTCTGATATGCACCATCCAGTGACTGGACCGTGACGGCTGCAGAAAAAAGTTACAAGACGATGTTCACCTGCAAAGGGCCCGTTCGTTCGCTTCTGGTTTACCCTTCCGCGGGGACAATTAGCATGTGAGGACATCAACAGGGGCTTCTCAGCGGAGGGAACGTATCAGGGTGACGTCTGAGTCTTAAGGAGCAAGGACAGCAGAAGCCGCACCCAAGTCCAAGCTCAGGGGGTTTGAGGAAGCCCCCCCACCACTCCGGTTTATGATCTGGAGAAGAGGCGGGCGGAACTGGTACTTTATATGCACAGCACAAGGAGGCTGCAGCTTGCTGCCTCATGAAAAGTGTTGCTTCTTTTCGGGCGTTTCTTAGCTGGGTAAGTGATTGTGTATCAGTTGTGTAGAGAAGTGCCCAGCAAGGAAAGACCACCATTCATTCAGGCGTCTGTCCTTTCCAGTCCTTTCCAAAGGCTGTGCACACTGGGAGCTCCAGGGAGGAAAGGCCAAGAGGGGAAAAGCACGCGTGTCCACACATACAGGCCCTCAATGCACACAATGCATGATAATAAAGTCCCATCTCCACGGCGTGTGGGAGGACTGTAGCATCCTCAAAGGATGGGCAGAAAAACGTCTGTGTGAGCCGATAAATCTGACCAGACCAGCATTCTGAAAAGCCACCATCTGCAAGGGACGTCAAGTCGGAAGAACGCGGTAACTTGTACCAAATGTAATTCCAAAGGAAAAGAGAAACTTGCATACAAGTGACAGGAGAACCCCACAGAGTGAATGCGAGCTCCGCGTAGCTCCTGCTCCCCAAAATAAACCTCGGGACTGGTGATACACTGACATTTCTACCTTGTGAAGGAATTTATTCCAGGGGTTCAAAATTATGAGAAGGATTCTAAACACTCTGCTTTAATCCCCAGCAGTCCTTAGCTCAACTGCTACTTCCTTTGTGGGAGGAGAAGAAATTCTAAGCCCCAACTTCTATCCCCACTCCATGGACTGCTAGGTATCAGGCCCTTCCAGGTACTCATTTTCACACTTACCTGGGATTCTGCAGGACTTGAATAATCCATATAAATGAACTCAAACAAATCCAAAAGCCCATCTTCTTTTACCTTCTTCCCAACATGCGACCCTTTTCTAAGCAATGCCAGGCAACCAGAAAACAGATTTGTATTTCACCTCTACAGTCTCAGTTGCACTGTTGATTGCAAAACCAGAACCAAGCAGAAGTGAACACAAGTGGGAAGAAGAAAAGAACAAAGGGTGTGGCTAATCCTCAAAAATAGAAAAATAATCTTTTAATCATTTAATGTGAAAAACACGACAGACCACGCGGCTCAAACGGCTTCCGATTCTTTGGGAACTGTAAGATGAACCCAATATTCTTGTCACTGGATGTGGGTGTTTTCAGTGTGTGGTGAATTCGAAAACCCTAGTGAGACATGCTTAACCCCCAGAAGAGAGAGACGAGATGAATATGGACAGTATGAAACGGCATGTACGAAGTCGAGGAACTCCTATCCCTACGCTCTCGTACAGGACGAAACCATTTTTTGTACGTGAACATAAACTTTACAGCTGTATTTATTACTCTAAGTTCAAAAACAGAAGAGAATTCTCACCAACTTCATGAAAAGCAGCTCAGGTCTACCTGGAAGGTAGAGAAAATACAGAAAAAGATACTGTGCTTGGGAGGTAGTGGTGGAAGTGTGGGTGGTGCTGTTTTTGGTAACTGTCTTTTTTTTTTTCTTTTTTGCATTTCACTTTTCACATCGGAAACACGCTCTGTATATACCATGCCCAACCAAAAAGGACTCGGAAACCTCTTCCCAAGTTAATGGGTCCATCTTTGTTCAGTCTCCTGGGAATAATGACGTTTGACACAGATCAAAATTCTGCATGCCCATTAACACCGAGCCCAGCTTCCTAAAAAAATCCTTAAAACGCTCTTTAAATCTTTAAAAACTGTTATTATTGATTTTAGGCTTGCTGGTTCCAAAGCCGGGCATCAGACAGGCCCCTCTGAACGGCCTTCGAACTCTGATTTTCCCCTTTTAAAATGTGTACAGATGACAATAATCTCTCTTTTCTCTTTTACATGAGGCCGTGATAGGAAGCTGACGCAAATTAAAATACATAATCACTCGATGAGACAAAAGACCCCGGCAACACCTACTTGTCAATAATAAGAAATTAAAGCATTACTCTACTGAGCACAGGGCTGACCTAATTTCCTACCATACAATTTAAATTTTCTCTCACCTTCTTTAGTTTCAAGTAGTGTGCAAGGTTATTATAACGGCCTCAGAGCTGTTCCTGCTGTCGGTGCTGGAATAATCAGACTTACTGGAATTGCTTTTTTTTGTTTCTTAAAAACAAACATGAAACACTTATAAAAAGTAACAAATATCTACTTCTCTCGCTGGGGAAATGGCAGTTGCCTAATTAAAATAAGATTTCTTCGGCCACCGCTGTTATTTGGTACAGAAAATATTCCAAACAGTTGCCGTTTTAAAAAAAAAAATCTCTTTCCACTACTTCCTGGGGAGGAATCGAATCGCTATGCAGTGGGGGTATAAAAAGGTACGGTTCTCTCTCGATTTGCAGAGGATTAGAGTTTGGCTTCATATATAATCTGGGGCCCATTGATCCACACACACAAAATCATTTCCCTTTAATCTGGGGATCAGACTTCTTTTCTCGAGGAACCTTGGCATTTGCATGCTGAATGTTGAACTTGGCTTCCATTGCTGGAATACTGGCAGGGTGGGAATGGGAAAATGGGAAAATAGATTTAAAAGTTCCTGCTACCATGGGGGAGGGGGCTAAGGGGGTTGGGGGTCCACCTACGCATCAGAAATCCTATCCTGGTCCCCCTTTCCCGTTCCCTGGGATATTTAACATTTTGTTCTGTTCGGCTCAACCCAGGCCAAAGATGATTGTGCCAGCTGTTACTTGTCATGCCTCTATTTGCTTTTTGGCCTTAAATCCCACCCACCCTCAACTTTGGCCAAAGCAATTTCACTTCAGGGTCGTGTCCAATCCAAGATCAAACAACGCTGACTGAAACCAATTCCACGGTGATCAAGGGTCAGAGACCTTTCACAGAACCGTGTTGTTCCATTTGCTCCTCTAGCTTCTCCAAGAGCAACTGTTTCCTGCAAAGAGGGGATGTGGCCACAAGGAAATAAAAAATCTGGTCAAGAGAGAAAGGGTGATGGGGAGGGCGGCGAGTAGTGACGAGCACAGGTGACAGGGATAAGGAAGCAGGGACACCAAGAGGAGCTTTTTGGCCAAGGAAGAATGTACATTTCACTTAAACGACTTCGGTTCCCCACTTAAGTCAGATGCACTTTTTTTTTTTTAAATGACGTTAAAGCATTTAATAATTAATACTGTGCCTCCCTCGGGCAAATGAACCCTTTCAATTTAAGCTTCAAACTTAACTTCAAATTTAACGGAGATAAACAAACCGTTCTGTCCTTTTCGTCGCCACGATCGTTCAAGGAATGACAAACTTTGCTTAAAGACGAGCAGACCCCTGGAGAAACGCGAGCGAAGGACACCCAGAAATGATTGCAAGCCCAACCCCAGAGGGCAAAACAAAAAACAATAACAAAAACCCTGGATCCTCTATGTCAAATCCCTGACTTCTGGGCTTTAATTGCTTTTTCTTTCTTTCCTGGTTTCTGCAAGTCTTGGGGCACAGAATGAACACAGTAGAAAATCCAACAAGGGGAATGTCAGTTGGAATCCTCGGAAGAAATCAGGCAGAAAGTTGACCTTTTGGCACTTGCAGTGCAATGGAAGGTAAAGCCTCGCGCGCCCCTTGCATCTGCGAGGTCGAGAGACGATTTAGGAACAGCCTGTCTGGCTCACGTCCACACAGCCCGGAAAGGAGCAAAAAGCTCCCGCGGCCCCAATCCCCGCGTGGGGAACGCGCTGTCCCCTCTGGGTACGGCGAGAAATCAGCTTTTTTCTCGCCGAGCCTATCCCAAAGCCAGAGCATGGGGGCTCCCGGCAAACCCGGCGCGGGGGAGGAAGCCGCGGGGACGCACCTGCAGCGGCGCAGCAAGGACCCGCGGGCTAGGTTCCCCGCCGCCCCGCCGCCCCGCCGCCCGCCGCCCGGAGTCCAGCCGCTGCGCTTGTCCAAGTTTTGGCTGCCTGGGTTTGCCCCCTGCTCGTGCCACAAGTGCACGGATTGCGGCGAGCTGAGGGGGCCGAACTGCACTCACCCTTTGAGCTGCTCCCTCATGGTTGCAAGGGCTCGGCGGTCGAGCGAAGGCGCGAGCGGAGGAGTGAGCTTCCCAGAGCCGCCGGGCTCCCCGAAAGTCGAGCGCTGCCGCCGCCCAGGCTCGCAGCTGAAAGCACTGCGGAGGAGCCGGCGCGGGCAGGCAGGCGGGCGGGGAGGGGGAGCTGCAGGCAGACGAGGCGGGGCCGGGCCGGGCTCCGCCCCCACCTAGCGACCTGGGAACCGAGGCTCCCAGAGACCCCGCAGCGGGGGGCTCAGCCTCTCCAAAAGGAAAGAAAAAGAAAAGACAGACGGAGGAAGAGATTTAAGGTAGTCCTAGGAACCTGAAAAGCACACAGCGCCCTGCTAGCACCGCCTTAAATCCTCCAGCAAGACTACTTGTTGCCTAAATAAATGACCTAGGTGCAAATGACCTCATTGCAGATAATTAAGTGTGTGGGCTCAGAGTTTTCTGTTCAGAGAATGAGAGGGAAAAATCACAATCATGGTTCTTTCTCCCCACCGCTTTCCCTCAATCGCAAATTAAAGTGGCAGGGCTGTAAGTTACATGAAATTCAGGTTAAGCTCAGCCTGGGCTAAATGGGCGTCGTAGGAAGCATTCGTATTTGTGACACCGCGGCAGTTCTCAAAGTGTAGAAGACCAGTATCAGCATCGCCTGGGAACTTTTCAGAAATATGAATTCCTGGGTCCCAGCCCAGACCTACTTAAGTTGAAACAGCACCCTGAAGTTTGAGAACCACTGCTAGAGACTCTCAAGAAAACGCCACCACCAATGGGGTGCACAGTTCGGTCTTTTAGGATCATTTTAGAGAAATCTAAAAGGAAACCATTTCCAATGGAACATTTTATTGGAAAAGTCGCAGGGCCTAGGCAGTTCAAGTATTTCTAATCCTAGGGTTTGCCGTATGACGATACAGGTTAACTATGCAAAATTATTTCAAGCCTGGAAATACTCTGAAAAGATGAAAGCCTTCATTAGCACATCACGTTTTTGCCGCCTTCACAGAGTATCTTCCATTAGCGTCCATCCACAGAGTATTTTAAGATAAACTCCCTTTGGTTTCAGTCCCTCTTTGTCCATTTGTTTTGTTGGCCTCTTTTTCTTTTTATCTTCTTTCAACTACTTCCTTTTCACTCTCTCCGGATGATTCATTCCACTTCGGTTTACAGTTTAAAACGCGCCCCCCCCTTTCATTTTAAATATCCCTTTTTTGCTCCGCATTTCTCCCCCCCATAGAATGTTCGAGTTGAAGGAGCTATAGACATCAATCTCCCTTTACAGTTTGCTACAGCATGACAAAAGAGGCAAAAAATAAAGTATGTGAACAAAAGGGAAAGGGGGTGCCAAGTTTCTTCATTACCCTTGACGAACCAAATAAAAATCTAACCGTTATCGGTAAAGACATGTGAATGTAGGTATGATTGGTATTGCTATTTTAAAGCAAATATAGCACTTCTGCTGGCATGCTGCCTCCGAAATTGAGACTTATTAATGCTGTCTTTTGACACTTTTGAGCCAGTGAGTGCTGGAGGCAGCGTCCGTTATGGTCTGAGGGGGGCACACTATGATTCCCTTTGGGTATGGTTGTCCCTTGGTCTAACTGCAGGTTCTAGGTCTGACCCTATCGTGGGAGGAGAAGGGATTAGTATTCTGTGATGAGGAAGTCGTGGCCTTTGCTATTAATCAGTGACTAACCTCTGTGTCCATGTGGCAAATCACTTAAATACTGTTTACGTTTATTTCAATGAAAAGACAGAAACCTCACAGCATGGGCATTTGTACGTATCAGAAATCTATTAGCTGAAGGTTTGCAACACCTGTGCATTGTCCTGCTCCTCCTTTCTTTTTCTTCTTTTTTTTCTTGTTTTACACTTTTAAATTACCCACTGACGATTCCAGAGTGCTGACACATTTCTCTAAAATATAAATTCTCAAGTCCATTTTCTCACTGTTCAGCTAGAAAACTACTAAGAACTATTCGTTGGAAAAAAAAAAGAATGGAAAATAAGAAATCACTATTCAGATTTTTTTCTTAAATTTGACAGATGGCAATCCTCAAAAATACATCTTTAGGTTCTTTTTTAGACTGGAGTTATAGGCACTTGAAGACTTGTTCCCAAATCTTGAGGTTATTTTAGAAATTAAATACTGAAAGTATTATTAAGAACTGACATGGGCATCACAGTAACTGCTTTATTGTCAGTTTCACTGAGATTATGAATTTTGCTTATTAGGAAAAGGCACTGAGAAAAGAACATAATTTATGTATCTTCGTGTCATATATAAGTTCTATAATGATGCCATGTATGAAAATAAATTGCTTACAGTAGCTGTTATTACGATTACTGTTTTGACATGAATCAGAGACAGGGAAGGAACGCGGGGCTCTGCCACCAGGAAAAACACGTTGAAATTCTGACTCCAGAATTTACTGTGAGCTACTCATCCCTGATACCACGGCGAGAATGTGACAGCGCAAGGTCTGGAACAGGGGGTTTTGCTCCAAGGTCTCTACTCTGCTGCCCTGGGGAGACGTGGCCTCTTTTATTGTGGGGGATGATCTGTGATTTTTCTTCGGGGCCCATGAGCCATCTCACTGCTGCCTGACAGCAGAGGAGAGTAGGTTTGCTGCAAATAGGGGTGAGCAACGAAGGAGATGGAGTAAGGTCTAGGAAGGCACCCCAGGTAATTCTTCCATACCCAAAACTCCAGTCTTTGAACCACTTAAATGTTACATGTACTTAGAAAAATGAAGATCTCTCTCATCTAAAGGACTATCCCCTCATGCTCCCCTCCACCTGTATCCTCGGCCCTTCTCCACTCTGCTCCTTGCCCCAGGAGGTTGGACCTCTGGGGATGGCATCCATCAGGCTCTCTCCCTTTGGCTTCCTTTTGCTTTCAGCCAACGGGAGGCCATGAGGAAGGGCCTACAGCAGGAGATAAAGGGCAGGAGAGAGAGGTTTGCATATTGTATCCGCAGGCTCCCTCCTGTTGGCCTTGGACCTGGCAGTGGCTAAGTTCCCTTACCCACGGCCACAAGTCTTGCTGGGCAGTCATTTCTATGGCAATGGCACTTTCCAGGCTCTCCCTTAGCTCTTGCTCTTTCCCCTAGACTGTTCAGCCTTTTGTAAATAACCTTTCCATTACACTCTTTTCAAGTACCACTTTCAAATGTACCATCCATTTCTCCCAGCCTCCTGACCAAACGGGGACCCATCCAGTCAAAGGCACCCTCTGGGTCACTAGATTGGATGCTGAGTGGGGACTCCTGATGGAGGAATAAGTCAACTCCACCTCTGGGAGCTGAAAAGATGACTGGGTTCATTCACTGAACAGCTATTTCTAGAAGTCTCCTCTGTAGGCCCAAAAGGAGCGTCTGGTCAGCTGGGGGCAAAGGCAAATCAGCAATTATAAATGCTGATAATGGCAGGTGTGATGGGAAAGAGGCCACAAACAGCTTTTTCTCTTCAAGAGCTTCCGTGGTCTATTTGCTCTTCGAGAGAGAACGTCGAGATAGAGATTGAGTAGGCGGGCAAATTGAGAAGGACCTGATGTGAAGCCCCAGAGTCTGACCTATCTCCCGAAAGGTCTGGATTTAAGCACGGGTGTGGTTCTGTCATATTTGCCTTTTAGAAAAATCACTCGGGACATAGAGCGAGGGCTGGATCAGAAGAGTCTGGAATTAGGAGACCAGATACGAGCTGACTGCAATTCGACGGGGATCTGAACAATGGTAGTGGCAGGGAGCAGAGAAACGATAATATAAGGTTTAAAACTACAGGAGTCATGGGGCGCCTGGGTGGCTCAGTCGGTTAAGCGTCTGACTCTTGGTTTCATCTCAGGTCATGACCTCAAGGTTCCTGTGCTGGCACACAGAGCCCTCTTGGGATTCTCTCCTCCCCCCGCCCCCGCCCCTCCCCTGCTTGCTCACGTAGGCGCACGCTCTCTCTCTCTCTCTCAAAATAAATAAATAAGCTAAAAAAAATTACAGGAGTCATGACTAGTTGGATGCATGAATGGAAAAGAGAGAAGGCCTACTAGGACCATGGACCTCCAGCCTGGCCGCCACTGTATCTCACCAGCCGGCCACTCGGATCCAATTGGCCTTGGGCGCTGGGAGTTTTAAGGCTCCCCAGGTGATTCTTATATGCACCCAAGGTTGAGTCACTGTTCCAGGGGGGAATCCCAAGACCAGATGAGTAATAGTCACCAAGCCAGGAAGGTCAGGTTCAGAACAGAAGAGGGTCAGGGGAGAGAGGATGAATTCAGTCTCAAGCATGATGGGTCAGAGGCGGCCGTGTGATGCAAAAGGCAGTTGGACATCTGAGTCTGGAGCTCAGAGGGAAGATGTCTGGATTGGAGCTAATGGCCGGTAATGTTAGTGTTGTAGGGTCACGCGTTTGGATGAGCCCACGTCCTGGGGGGTGTTCAGGGCCTAGGCCAGAGGCCAAGCTCCTCCTATCTTCCACACACGTGTCCTTGTCCTCAGGACAAGGTTCAGTGCTAGTCGGATTTTACCGTTATAAAATGAGGAGCAGAAAGGAAAAGGAAAAAGAGACGGAATGGTTTGCACTGGACACCTGACTGGGGATGGCCCTGGGGGACTTCGCTACCCACTAGGGTCCAGCTTCCTATGGTTCCAAGAGTCTCTACCTGCGTTGCTTTCTGTTCCCTAGCCAACTTTAAGTATAACCTGCCTCATTTTCTAAAAATCATTTGGAATATAGGTACTACTTCAATTAAGCATAATACATGTTTTACTGTAAAATCCCAACATTTGCATATGTAGCAAACACGTTAGGGACTCCATGTTGCTCTTTGCATAGCACAAGTCTTAGCCACGAGTGGTCAATCGGACGTCCAATAAATGCTTATGATGATGGCGAGTCATTGCGAGCTAGGGCAATTACCATGCTGGACTCATTAAACTATGTATAACAATCTCTTTAGCTCAATCTGAAACCAGCATCTTCTGGATATAAGACTATCCAGTCAGTCCACATGAACTAGTAAATGAAGAGGCCTCTACATTCAGACACAGAGTACTTCACACCCACACAAAAGCCTATTTTTCCAGGTCCTTCCCCTGCAGGGAGGCAGGGTAAGCCAGGCTGGGGAAAGTTCTCCCAGCCAGCTGCCAACTAAACCAGAGATTTCACCAAACAGGTTCCAAATAAAGTCGAACTCCGCTTGCCTCTCATGTAGTTTTCTTTTAAGAAGATTTTTCAAAGCTTCACCAAAGCCACCTATTTCAAACCGAACATCTCAAAGGATGTGAAGTTTAGCATCTTCACGAAAATAAAGCCACACTTCATTAACCTCGCAGGCCAGCGGTCGCTTCCGGGGGGAAGAATTCAGTAAGTATCAGCCTGCCGGCTATAGCCTACCCCCGCGCTTTGAAAGCACACCGCCACCTGCTAAAAATGGATAACTAGTTAAGGTGGTTCAACGCCACTGACAACAGCATTCCTGGTCTACCTTAACAGCGGCTCAAAGCTGTAACTGTCTGTCTGCCTTTCCGCGACCCATTGTGCCAAATAGCAGGAATTTCAAAACTAGGCAGAAATTCTGACACTGCATAATCTCCCTTCCTCTTCGGCTACAAATAGGCTTTGTATTCGATTAGACTCACAGCAGGTGGAAACCCCAATTAGCGAATTCATTCTGGGGCCTCTTTCTACCTTCCTCCCACATGCCATAGTAAAAAACACAATAATAATAATAATAATAGTAATAATAATAATAATAAGGAAGTCTCAGTCTTTTTCCAAATCACAACTAAATTAACCCTTGGATCTACCCAATCAAGCCCTTTAACATGTAAACAATTTTTACAGGAAAATAGGGGTGGGGGCGGGGTTGAAAGATTTGTCCTTCTTGACTTCATAATGGGGGCTGACAGAAAATTCTATTTTGCTCGATCTTATTGTTTTCTTCAAATCCATAAATACTCAGATTTTCTGATCTAGAAATTGCAGTTTTTCTTTCTACCTGAAAGTCACAAAGCCAATATTATCTAAACTATGATTAATGGACAGTCTGCTCCAAGAGAGAATGATTTTTAAGTTATGTTCTTATTCTGGTGTATTTGAGGTGAGAGAAAATATTAAATTTTAGTTTTAACAGTATGCTTTGGCCTTAGGAAGTGCACCGAGTCTATATTTCATACTTTGTAAATATTTATTTGTCAAAGGAAATTCATAATTGGACAAGGATACAGGTTTGGTTTGAACATTCAAAAAAAAAATCAAGACAGCTTTAGTTCTTAGAGTGATTTGCTTACACTTTGTCAATTGCTTCTCCGGAAATAATTCACAACCCAGTTTTATTTATGAGCATATGATTAAAAAAGAGCAGCTTTGTCTTTTTTAATTGTTTTAGTCCTGTCACTTTGCTTGAAACAAGTCGTAGGACTTATTATCCACAAGAAAACACTGAACATATATCAAATAGTAACGCGGCTTTTAGAAGTACTCATCTGTTACTGTCGGAGGTTCATTTCATTTTGAGGCTTTTTAATTAAAATGCAAAATTCTACATCCAGGCCTGCCTAAATGACTCCTTTCTAAAATACTTGAATTTCATAGAAAATGTTAAATGCTAATGTCACCATTTTTAATACTTATGACTTGGGTCCTTGAGATTTGGGGGAAAAAAAAAAGTAAACAAAGGAATTACCAGTCAATTAAGCGAACAAAGAAGTCATCCTAAATTGAAACAGATAAGGAAAATTTAATATTCAAATGCTACCGAATGAAGACACCAGGATTTTTTTTTTCCTTCCCTTTGAGATAAATATCTACCAGAATCAAAAGCAGCTTCTTAATCTTCAGCAAGCATAGCTGTATATTCTAGCAGAGCTCCGGACCAATTCTGCCCCTCAGAGGCCAGTCAGTTGGCTCCTCTGGAAAATTCAGCTACTACTGCAGAGGGCCACGGTGTTAATGCAAAGTCGCTCGGTGTGCAGTTAGATTCCTTAAAAGAAAACCCAGTGTGTCCAGGAAACGCTGTTGGGAATACAGCACAAAATAAATTCGGCAGAGACGCTTCCGCTTGCCATTTTGAGACTGTCGTTTGGAGGGGAAATGGGAGGTCTCAGAGTCTGTCTCTCCTTGTCAGCAATTGGCGAAAGGAATCTTTCCTTCTTCTGATTTCACATTTAAGAAGGAAGCAGGTGGGTCAAATAAGAAGTTTCTCTTTTTTTGCAAGATAAATCAGCAACCACAGGCCTGAGAGAGGAATAAAATGAATACCCTTTGGCTCTCATTCTTTGGGGCTGAGGTTAAAATATCAATACTATTCACACATGTTAAATGGTGTATTCTCATTCATACTGTCCTGAGCAGAACCGGAAGTAGTGAGAGAGGCAGGGGATATTGGATTTGCGGGAAACAGGGGGAGAGAAAGATCCCCCGCACCCTGATGGAGAAGTCCTCTTACTGGCAGGCCTTCAACGGACAGGATGTGATAGGAATTCCCCACGGACAGGAATCCATAAAGGGAGAAATGGAGGTTAAAGCCAATTTAACCAATTAATGATTTACCAAGGGCTGAATCTTGTACTCCGGGCTCTGGTTTAGTTTTTTCAAGGCAGTTTTTTGGAAGATAAAAGGAAAATATGAATGCAAGGAGTTGTAATTAATTTGCAAATCCCCAAGAATTTTTTTCATGAGCTGCACCTACATTATCACATATTCCCTTATATCAATTTCTTTGGATGACTGCGATCATGAGGTACTTACATATGTCTTTGCTTATCAGTTAAACTGTTTTCACTGTTCCTCACTATTAGTAAAACCTAGAAAGTGTTTGGAAGATGGACATAGACATTTTTAAATTTTATTTTATTATTTTAGAGAGAGACTGTAAGCAATTGAAGGAGAGGGGCAAAGCTGGGGGGGAGAAAGAGAGAGGAGGAGGGGGGAGGGAGGGAGAGAGAGAGAGAAAGAGAGAGAGAGAATCCCAAGCAGGCTCCATGATCAGAATCCCAAGCAGGCTCCATGATCCGTGTGGAGCCCAGGCCTGGGGCTCTATCTGATGACGCTGGGATCATGACCTGAGCCCAAAACCAAGAGTTGGAAGCTCAACAGACTGAGCCACCCAAGGTGCTCCTGGAAATAGTTTAAGATTTCAACATTGTAACCAGGTTCCAACTAGAGGCATCCAAATATGGCCTAGACTTTATGGAGCTTAGAATCTAGTAGGGGGAGGTGGGGAGGAGATAGACTCATATATAAGGAAACACAGTATCAGAGAGTAAGTATAGAAACAGAGCTGTAAAAAAAAGGAAGCAAAAGGGAAAAGCAGTTTGACCTACTGGAATTAGGGAACACACATTCCATTAAGAACTAACTAGGCTTAAATCACCAGGTTTCACGCATGTTTCTGTTACTATATGAAGAGCCGAAACAAGTTTCTTAAGTTGACTCCGTGAGCTAATTTCTCATACTAATAATTTATGAAAGCATAGATGTTTACATGTTAACATACTGCTGTGTTATAAAATCGGATCCTGCTTTTTTTTTTTTTGGAATTCAAAAAAGAATTTGGCCAATATTGTGTTTTGTATCTCAAGAAGGTTACTATTCAGAAAATACTACTGTCCCCATTAGAATATCAAATCACATTCTTGGGTCGATATCAAGACTAGTGTGGGAAAGTATGTCTTTACAGGGTGATTTATTCTCATCTCTTAGAAGCTTCTCCTCCTATGATGGAAAAAGAAGAAAAAAAAGCTGGCATCACCTGTACTTGTGAATATTTTCCTTTTTAAAGAGAATTCCCTTGGAGTGGGAAGAAACAAGAAGGTATGGATTAGAATGGAAATGTATGCCAAGGAGACTATTAAAATATTCCAGTTTAGAGAAGGTGACCAAATGGGTGGTGGGGAGACGAGATACAGGCTTCCAGTTATGGAAGGAATAAGTCAAAGGAAAAACAAGGTTCAGCAATGGGAAAATATAGTCAAAGGTATTCTACCAGCGTCTATGGTGACAGATGGCAGCTACACTTGTGGTGAGCACAGCACAACGTAAAGAGTTGTCCAATCCCTGTGTTGTACAGCTGAAACAACTGTGTCGTTGTGTGTCAGCTATACTTTGATTTAAAAAAGCAGATCCTTTGTGTTGTAAGTATCTGTGGAAAAAAACACACAGAGAGAGGATGAAACCCTGAATTAAGAAAGTAGCCCTGGGAATTGGTGGCAAGGTTGAACTCAAGATAGGTTACAGGATAAAATCAACTCTACTTTTCAACCAGTCAGATTTGAGGGCTGGAGGAAAGGGAAGACTCTAGGGTTTTTGATCCTGGAGCCACTAGCTAAGGATTCATACGTGGGTATATACTATGTATGTAATTATAGGGCAACTTACAAGAATGGATAAATTTCCAAAATTAATAGATAAAATCCAGGATTAAGAAAATGTAATAGCATAAAACATTAAGAAGAGACGAAAAGTTAGAAAACGGATTTGAAGATCATCAGGCTTGACATAGTAAAGTTTAGCTCTGCACGCCCACCGGAATGAGAAAGACAAACGACACAAAGCCTTGGGGACGGTGTGGGGCAACCTGCCGCTTGCTTCGCCGACAGGAATGTAAACCGGTACAACCGCATTGGAAAACTGGCAGAATGTATAAAAGCGGAACACAGGCAAACCTAATGACCCAGAAGTGCCACTCCCTGGTGTATTTTTTAAAGGCATGCACACATATGTTCACCAAATGACACATTTTAGAATGTTTATAACATCATTCTTTGGATCAAGTGTCCGTTAGCAGAATAGATAAATCGTAGCATATTTTCACAACGGGATATTATACAGTAATGACAATGAACAACTGCATACAACACTATGGATGAATAGGAGCTTTTTTTAAAAAAAAAACTTTATTTTTTTTTCTTCAAAATTTTTATTTATTTTGAGAGAGAGGGTGAGCAGGGGAGGGGCAGAGAGAGAGGGGGAGAGAGAGACTCCCAAGTAGGCTCCGTGCTAGCCCGATGCAGGCCTTGAACTCGTGAACCGTGAGATCATGACCTGAGCCAAAACCAAGAGATGGAGGCTTAACCAACTGAGCCATCCAGGAGCCCTATATGAATGTGAGTTTTAAGAAGTCAGGCACGGGAGTGCCGGTTAAGTCTCCATCCAATGTCAGCTCGGGTATGATCTCATGGTTGGTGAGAGCTGGGAGCCTAGAGCCTGCTTCAGATTCTGTGTCTCTCTCACTTTCTGCCCCTTCCCCACTCGCACTCTGTCTCTCTGGCTATCTCTCTCTCAAAAATAAACAAACATATAAAAAAATAAAATAAAAGGCCAGGCACAAGAGAATACAGGCTGTATGATTCCATTTATATGAAGTACAAACACAGTCCAGATTAATGGTGTTTAAATTTCAGATAGTGGTTACCCATGGAGGGTGACGGAGGATAATGATTGGAAGGGGGGGCACGAGGGGACTTAGGGGGCTGGTAATGTTCTATTTCTTGATCTGGATTCTGGTTACAGAGGTGTGTTCAGATGGTGAAAATTCCTTGTACCGTAGGCTTAAGATGAAACCTTTTTCTATGTCAATATTTTCAATACAAAGTTTTTGAAGCAAGCAAAGTGAAGCAAAGCAAAGTCTCCATTCTGCTCTTAGATCTAAATCAAATTACTGCATGGTCTGTCACCTGGGAGAAAGACTGCACGATGGCAGTCTTCAGCAAAATCCCTACAGCACGTGTCTTTCCAGTGCCCCTCGACATCAGCTGAGGGTCTGGTGCCCCGAGCCGAAGTCATCTTATGGGAACGTAGGCGAAGTGGTCCGAGAGTGCGGGTTTCCAACGGCCAGGCCTGAGTCAGGGATCAAACAAGGCAGGTAGGGCGGTTTTCCAAACATCAGGTCATGAACCATTCTTAGTTCATGAAATCTGTATAGTGCATCATCCCTAATATTGTTTTTAATGGCAAAGAAAAGAACAGAAATTATGAGAATGAATTATACGGTAAGGATAAGTAATGTTTTGTGAGGCTCTTCTTTCTAGCCTACAAATACAGACAGAGAAATATTTATAGATACAGCTAATGTCTGTGTACGCATATGCGTTTGCACCGGGATGATATATAAAATGGAATTTTTACTGTGGACCGGTGGAAAAAGAAGAAAGCTACAGACCTCTACTGCACAGAGAAAAAGATGGGCTGCGTACCTATTGGACAGTTATGAGTAAATACAGTTTTTCTAAACAAAGATTCAGAAGTAACCTGGGGGCGGTGCGCAGTTTCATTGCCTGGTAAGGGCTGGAGCGTTACATGACACTGGGGGCGGGGGAAGGCCAAGATTCAGGAGGGGGAACAAGTCAGGGAGGAATTCTCAAGTCCGAACTTCTAGGCACAGGAAGTGCTGCAGGGGCTGATAATATGTATGCTTCAAGCTTTAGGGACAGTCTTCTTTGCCAGCTGTTCATTTGGGTGACTGTATGAGAGTGCACTCAGAATCATTCAGCCTTTTCTCTTTATTCCAAATGGCATGGGGATATTGTCACATTGCAGAAGGCAAAACATTGCTGCTAAAAGTATTGTCAAGGGGAGTACCCGGGAGCTCACACCACTGCACACAACTGCACGTCACCTGTCTCGGCAACATGCTGCAAAACAGAAACAGAAGTAATCCTTCTTCTCTCACCCTGTGATGGGACCTCATGCGACACCCTTGCTAGAGCGCCCATGGCTAGGCCAACAAATTGGCTGGGGTGTGCCGGGCAGAACGGTGACATTTTAGGGCAGAAGGATGCCCATTCTATTTAACATCTATACATTCATCCTGTTAAGTGCTTGGGAGAAATTTATCTGAGTAAGTGTTTATAAAGACTGATAATGACTATGCTTTTACAAAAAGAAAAAAAGATTCATTATTTTTTATTTTTATTTTTTTTAAGTAGGCTCCATGCCTAGCACGGAGCCCAACACGGAGCTTGAACTCATGACTCTTGAGCTGAGATCAAGACCTGAGCTGAGATCAAGAGTCTGACACTGAAACGACTGAGCCACCCAGATGCCCCAAAAGAAAAAAGATTCTTACATGATTGTGGGAATACTTGGGACAGTTGATAGCTTTGGGGATATGAGGCATATCAAGAATCACAATAATAACAGCTTTGAGAATAAAATTCTTTTCGAAGGAATGAGAAGCTGGAAGAATAACCAGAAGAGAAGTCATAATCCTTCTTCCTTCAGTATTTAACTACAGCAGCATTCAGTGAATGGGTAGTGGTGATACGTGATTAATTAACTACATTTCTCATCAGTATTTTTCGTATTTCAAAATCACCAGACTACAGATACTTTGTTTCTACCACTGGCTGTGAAGCTACATGCCAACTGTCTCACCCAGCATGATTACTCACAAAGTAAGAATTATCAGAGCGCATCTTGTTTTACCTACACCTAAATTCAGAGTCCTCTCAGTCCGCAAAAGAACTTGCTGGTAACCTCTCCAACACTCTGCGATATACTGCAAAATGGCCACAAATTCTGGCCCCTCCACGGTATCTAGCTCTTGCAACGTGCCTCTGTAGCTCCTCCCATCAGAGGCTGGGGTCTTTTCCCACCCCCTTATCTGTGATGACCCTATGACATGACTTGCTTTGGCCAAGAGACAATATCAAATGGGACACGAGCAGAAACCGGACAAGTGTCTTTGTGAAGAAGCGTGGGTTACCCTGTTGGATCATGAGGCACACAGACCTAGTCACATTTGTTCCTAAATGCCGGCCTGTCAACCTTCAGACATGCAAGTCAGGCCATGATAGCTCACCCACCTGCAAGCTGACCACGGACGCGGGCGCAGGCCCAGCAAAGAAGAGGACCTGGTGCAGACCACCAAAATGGCCCAGTCCATTTTCAGATACTGAGCTAACTAAGTCGTTGCTGTGTTAATGGATCTACGAACCATGGCTCATAGGCCAAGTCTGGCCTGTGGCCTGTCTTCACATGGCCTCCTGTCTAAGTATGATTTTTACATTTTTAAAGAGTTGGAAAAAAAAAAAAAAAAGGAAGAGGCAATAGAGGCCTATGTGGCCCACAAAACCTAAACTACTATCTGGTCTTTGATAGAAATGTTTGCTGATCCCTCTGTTAAGCCATTAATTTGGGGGGATGGTTGATTATACAGCCAAACAGGGTTAGAAAAGAAGACTTTCTCCCAGAACTCAGTTGACACCTGCTCACTTCATCCTTGGTACAGGTCATCTAGTTGCTTGTTAACTAAGGTAACACTTAATACAATAAGCAAATATACATATAATCCATGAGGTTATTTTTGTGGTGTGCTTCTCAAAAGTAAGATTTCCAAGGAAAGGTAGAACCAGAAGTATACAATTTTTACCGGCTTTACTCATAATGTCCCCAAGCTAGACAACCACCCAAATGTCCACCAGCGAGTAAAGGGACAAACAAAACATGGCATTATCTATCCATACAATAGAAAGTACTCCGCGGTTAAAAAGGATTGAACTACGGGGGCGCCTGGGCAGCTCAGTCCATTAAGTAGCGGACTCTTGATTTTGGGTCAGGACATGATCTCACACTTGTGAGATCCAGCCCAGCGGAGGGCTGGGCACGAAGCCTGCTTGGGATTGTTTCTTTGTCTCTCTCTCTTTCTCTGCTCCTCCGCTGCTTGTGCACGCTCTTTCCCGCTTTCTCTCTCAAAATAAAAAATAAATAAACAAACACTAAAAAAAAGGAATGAACTACTGATTTTCAACTACTGATATTCAAAACCATTACGCCGAGCATAAGGAACCATATATACAAAAACACTGTACAATTCCATTTATATAAAAGTCTAGAAAATGCCAACTAATGCATAGTGACAGGCAGCAGATCAGTGGTTGCCGAGGGCCAGGGTAAAGGGAAGAATGGCCTGCAAAGGGCCACAAGGATGTTTTGGGGGGTATGAGAATGTGTTCTACTTTGGAGCCGTGGTTTTACCGGTACACATGTATCAAAAATCAGTGTACGAGAGTATTGCACAGTTTAAATGGATGAAGTTTATTGTGTGTAAGTGATCCTTTAGTCAAGTTGATTTTTAAAGTTCTTTCAAAAAGCATTTGCCCTGAAATCAAATTTAATGTTTAAAAATGTACACAAGTGGACAGAAAATGAGGTGCATTACACAGGATGTTTATATAAATACAGGACAGATTCAGGTCATGCTGTCGGTCCCTTCTGATTAATTCAGAAAATATCAAAACATTAGATTCAGACGCGACCTTAAAGGTTAATGAAGGACATCCTCTCATCCAATACGGAAATTGCCTTTGGGGGCGAGGCAGTCACTTCGGCCTTGAGTATTTACTGTACAAGGAGATTACCACTTTTTAAGGTGGCAGATTCTGTTTTTTTTGGTAGCTCGATTACAAAATTTTCTTTTATATTTACTTAAAATTGGCTTTCTTATAGCTTCCACATATGTAGTTGAATCTGTTGTCAGGGCAAAACAGGGAAAAACAAAAACAAGGAAAAATAAACAATAAACAAAACAAAACAACCAAAATGCAATAAAACACATCACTTCTTGCCTTAGAAATATTCGAGGCCCTCTATTATACTCTCCTTAGTACTACTTCTCTGTGAACCAAATCCAAATACCTGCATTTACTTCTATATTTTTTTTCTTATCTAATATGGCCGATAGGCACTTGGCTATTCTGGGGATCCTTTGAACAAAAAAAGATCCATTTAAAATGTGATATTCAGAACTGAGTAGGTGGGATGCTTACAGCCCTTTCTTTGCCTGTATTAAAGCCATCTACAACTGTTGTAGCATTCATTCATTCATTCATTCAACACAGAGCCCAGTGTGGAACTCACAATCCTAAGATCAAGACCTGAGCTCAAGTCAAAAGTCGGATGCCCCCGTTGTCGCATTTTGGTTTGTAAATGCCGTATTGTACTTTTTGTTCGCAATGAACTTATGGGTTGCTAAAAGACCCACAGGGTTTTAAACATAATCTGATATTAAATAAGGTCTCTTTCCTCCTGTGTGTTTAAATTACTTGAGCCTAAATAGGAGATTTATGTCCTATTTAAATATGCCTTCGTATTTCATCTCATAATAAGAACTGATCTTTCTAACTGACTTAAATCTATTATTTTGATACATTTATCACATCAAGTATTTACAACTTTCATCAATTTCAAATTTATTAATACGTATAGCAACTATCTATAATCATTCTTTCAACAACCGAGTACCTACCATGGATTCAATTCTATTAGGTAGTAAAGAGACAGAAGTGGATCAAAATGGTCCCTATCTTCTTGACATTCACAGACAACAGCAGGAGACATGTACATAAACAAACAACCACAACTCAGATAAATGTGGGTAGAAATTGTGCTCCCTCAATAGAGCAAAGAAGGGTTCACATAAATAGTGACGCCTGAGCAAAATCGGCCAACTGAGGTCCTCAGGCCAAGGGTCGAGGTGATGAAGAAGAGTTGAGGAAAAAAGCAGCTGCAGGCAAAGACGTGCATGTCTCAAATACAGGGCCAAGGACAGGGACTCTACAGCACGGTAATCCTCATCTGTCAGTTGCCATCCTTAGGGTGTTTTTGTCTATCAGCTGCAAATTCACTCTATTACCCAGCCCACTGTTCTTTCCCTTGTTCCTAAGACTGTCCAAAGACTGACTGTCAAGTGCTGACTCTCGAGAAGTAGGTTTTTGTTTTCTAGAATTATATCGCTCATTGACATGAAGCTGATTGGTTTGTATTTTTTAAAATTTATCTTCTTATTAAAAAAATTTTTTTTAAGTTTCTTTATTTTTGAGAGAGAGAGAGAGAGAGACAGAGTGCAAGCAGGGCAGGGTTTGGGGAGGGCAGAGAGAGAAGAAGACCCAGAATCCAAAGCAGGGTCCATGCTTGGAGATGTAAACACAGAGCCAGACGTGGGGCTCGAACACACGAACTGTGAGATCGTGACCTGAAATGAAGTTGGACGCTTAACTGACTGAGCCATCCAGGCGTCCCCTCTTATTTTTAAAAAAGGTTTATTTATTTATTTATTTATTTTGAGAGCGAGAGCAGAGGACGGGCAGAGAGAGAGGGAGAGAGAATCCCAAGCAGGCTCCGGGCTGTCAGCTCAATCTCATGAACTGTGAGAGATCATGACCTCAGCCAAAATCAGGAGTCAGACGCCTAACTCAGGTGCCCCTTATCTTCTTACTTTTTTTTTATTTTTTGGATGTTTATTTATTTTTGAGACAGAGACAGAGAGTGAGCGGGGAAGGGGCAGAGAGAGAGGGAGGCACAGAATCAGAAGCAGGCTCCAGGCTCTGAGCTGTGAGCACAGAGTCCGACGCGGGGCTCGAATCCACAAGCTGAGAGATCATGACCTGAGCCGAAGTCAGATGGTTAATCTACTGAGTCACCCAGGCGCCCCTTATCTTCTTATTTTTTAAAGGTCAAAATAAGGTTTACTCTTTTTCCTTGGATGACGTCTTCCCATGTTTTCTCCAAGCCAACCACCAGTAGCACTTTCCTCGGCAGGGAAGTAAAATTCTAATTGCTATTAGGCGAACAGAACACGCTCCTGCTGAGTAGAAAGGGGCTCTGCACCCAAAAAGAGGACTGACACTAAAATCACATGACGGCACTTCTAACAAATTAGATCTGGTCTCTGAATTGATTTTATTTTAATTAATTAATTAATTAATGGTTTAATTAATTAATTATTTTTACAACAAAAGCATTATGAGTTGAGATGATCTTTAAGACAGTCCAGAAGAGAATCCTGTTCCCCTTAAACTTGAATAAAAGTTGCACTGGATTTATAGCATCTTAAAAGCCAGAATACTCTCCTGAAAAGTAAGCGACCTGAAAGTTTCAGACCGTATTAAGTTGTTCCTTACTTCTCTGTGGCTCTAATGAGTGTATGACCTTCGGTAAAGAAGTGGTTGTCTATTTCTGACTTGTAAGTGAGAGCAGCTGCGGCGAGGGGGTTAAGAAGGTTCCAAGAGGGAACCCTCCTTTGGATGTATTCAGTGAGCACAACTTTCCAGCAGAAGTCATCTGAGTTGGGATGGTTTATACACATGTCTCCTGCTGTCGTCTATGAATGCCAAGAAGATAGGGTCCCTTTTGATCCACTTTGGTCTCTTTACTACCTAATAGAACCAAATCCATTATTTCATTGCTTTTTGGTGGTTGTTTTCCCATTTGGGAAGGAAACAAGGCAGATTTTAACTAGAGCTAAATAATTGGCATGTACTTATATTTAGTTTTAATCAAATGTAAAGACACATATGCAAAACAAAGACTTTGCTCCAAGTTCCTTTAGAGATGAAATATGATTACTGAACTTAACAGGAGATCCCTCGCTGGGAGAAAAGTGGTCAATCCCTCTACTGTGGTCTTGCCTCTACTTTTCTGTCCTTTGGTGACATTGGTTGTATTTCAAGGTTCTGAACGCTACGAAGGAGTTCTTTACTGAAGTAGCGTCTTTACCTGCCGCCAAAAGAAATGTGCTCCCTAGGACTAATAAAGTCATTTGTGCGTTTCAGTGAAGAGCAAATGCAAATGGTAAAAAAAAAAAAAAAATCCCATTATTTATGAGCAGGACACCCAATATTTTTTTGTAAAGCAGTTTTCACAGAAGCTCGATTTATGTTAGCTTTTCCTAAACCTTGCTACAAAGTGTCAGTTCTTTCTAATATATAATCAAGGGAATTTTGTGTCGGGAAGAAAACTTTTTATCTTTGCAAAGGGCAGTGAGAGGAGAGCTGGGAAAAACAAGAAGCCGTGCGTGAGGATTAAGTGTGAAGATAGGAATCAAGGGCATTTCAACCATTATTTTAAAAAGACTTATCTGATAAAAGGTATTTTTTTTGAATCAAGTGGAGTCTGATTTTCAACTTTAGAATATTTCCAAAATCAGTAGCATGCATTATGCTGAAAATGAAGGCAGATACGCATATTATCCCCAAATAATTCTGAATTAAATTCACCCACTGGTTTTTCTCACTCGACTGCATAAGAACCTATTCACTTCTGTTTTTTTAACCTTTCTAACCAGAAGAAATTTCAATAACCTTTACTAATAATGAGTTTAATAAAATTGTAGCTGAAATTTCTTTTCTTTCTTTTTTTTCTTCAATGTTTATTTCGAGAGAGTGAGAGAATGAGAAATCAGGGGAGGGACAGAGAGAGAGAGAGAAAGAGAGAGAGAATCCCAAGCAGGCTCCAACTGTTAGTGCAGAGACTGATGTGGGGTTCTCATGGATGTGGGGCTCGAATGCACGAACCATGAGCTCATGACCAGAGCTGAAGTCACACACTTAACCAACTGGGCCACCCAGGTGCCCGTGTCCGACTCTCGATTTTGGCTCAGGCCATGCTCTTGGCTCTGCATTGGGCTCCTCACTGTCAGTAGACCCTGCTTGGGATTCTCTCTCTCTCTCTCTCTCTCTCTCTCTCTCTCTCTCTGCCCCTTCCCAGCTCATGCTCACTCGCTCTCTCTCTCTCTCTAAACAAATAAATAAAAACAAAACAAAGCAAAGCAAAAGAACTGCAATAAAGAAGGGTTTCTGAGGATTAAATTCCGTTCTTCCCACTCTGTCTCCCCTTAAAGATAGCGATACTCTTTTTTTCCCTATCACTCTCCTTCTGTCCCTCTGACACCTTACTGTGGAATGGATTGCTGCTTCTCATCCCCAGTCATTTATCACAGATTGTAAGACCTGAAGTTTTAGATGGTAAAGCATTTGGTCTGTCAAACTGCGGAGCAAGCATCCTCAATGCCTTTAAAATGCTATTCTGAAGGACCATCTGCAATAAGAACGATCATTAGATGCCGATCAACAGTGCAGGGCCACAGATGGAGAAAGTAACAGTATCTGAGAGCCATTTTCATGTTAATGTTATAGATTACATATTAAAGACATGGGCCAGTAATGAAGCAAAAAACAAAGAGGGCTGTTGGCGAAGGGCAGCCCTGCTATTGAAAGCAATGATATAATAAGGAGAATGGCCCCGGGCCATCTGCTTTGAAAGCTCACCATATTTAGGCCGTTAGGACCACTCCATTGTCCCAGGAGGTGCTAATCAGAGATAACAAGGAAGTGGGCAAAGCTAATAAGAGTCAAAATATTATTGTTAATAATTTTTAAAACTTTATTATAAATTGTTCCCCCGCCCACGACCCCCCAGAGCATACCAGCGAGATAATAGAAACTTTTCCTCTGAAGTCGGTCTTTTTACCTTTGTCTATGTCGAGTGCTTAGCCTTTCACTTATGCCCCCTCCCAAACCCTCCCATTTTGAAGCTCTTTTCTAGGTCATTAAAGACAGTTCTGCCAACTCAAGATATTTCCTCCTTGTGTAAAAAGAAGCAGATTCTGAAACACGCAGATGCTTGTGAGTGGAAAGACAAAATGTCAGCTGCTTCTTTCAACCTTAGAAGCGGATCTCCGTAAGGGAAATATATCTTCCTATATAAACAACAGTTATAGACGCATAAAATAATTTAACAAATGGAGAAAATATTGGAAGGTACCTTAACTGCTACCTTTCTCATTAACAATCGCCATGTGCACTACAGAATAGAGGGAGTTGAAGGGGGTTAACTTTTCACATCTGGAACTTTTAAAATGTTTCTCAGTCTTCACTTAAGCACATCCCAAGTCTGAAGAGACTAGAAAAGAAGCGTACACCATGGGGCTCAGGGTCTTGAAATGAGGCTTTCGGGGATTGATTTTCACTAACGCTCTCCTCTAAAATGGTTTCAGTCTTCTGTGCTTCCAAAATTAAAACTTTATCCTTAGGTTGTGCGATTTGGATGTTGTAAGGAGATAAAGAGGGAAGAAAAAAACCAAGTTTATGATTCAGGGGCATAATAAACTCCAGCTGGTGTATCATGAGCCTAGTTATGTCAAAATAAATAAACGATCAAAAATAATCTTATTAAAAAACAACATCATATGGGGACTTTGGAAAATAAATATAGGTAAAACAAGTGCAAGGAAACTACGAAGGATCTTAAAATTCAGAACCTGATTGATTATGTATTAGCCAGATCAAAGCCGCTGGGCGATAATGAGCCACTGAATGGGATTTACCACCTGTCCTGTTCAACTAGCACCTGGACCTACCGGGAACAGCTGGACAAGAACACTTAGACAAAATTAGCCTTTAGAAGTACGAGCTAAGTTTTTTCACCTGCTTCTCAGTTCTGCATCTTTATCACTCATGCCAGAAGTGAAAAGCTTTTTATATTTTGATGCTGTTTTTGCCTCAGGGAAAATGCAGCTTTGAACACCAATATTCCTGAGAGCATGCTACCCAGTAACTGAGCTCGTCTCCCAGACCTGAGAAGCTAAGATGTCAGATCCACTTGGGTTTTCCTGCCCCTGGCTCATCGTGTGCTCTTCAATTTAAGCCACTGCAAATGCTCTGAAAAGCAAGCAGAAGCAGAAATTCTCAACGAAACCCAAATTATTACAAGTCATTTATCACTACACTCTTACTCAGAGGTCAACATTTCATTGGAACCTATTCGAATAAGAGAGAGGTACACCTGGAAAGTTTATCAAATAATTTGGATTCAAGGTAGTAGATTAAAAAGTGAGGCAGATGGGGCGCCTTGGTGGCTCAGGCGCTTGGGCGTCCGACTTCAGCTCAGGTTGTGATCTTACTGGTCTTGAGTTCGAGCCCCTCATCGGGCTCTGTGCTGACAGCTCAGAGCCTGGAGCCTGCTTCGGATTCTGTGTCTCCCTCTCTCTCTCTGCCCCTCCCCTGCTTGAGCTCTGTCTCTCTCTCTCTCAAAAATAAATAAACACTAAAAAATAAAAAAAAATGAGACCCATGACGATCTTTATTCAGTGCTGTAAGTTGTTTTAAAGTCAGCAATCTGTTTTGAGAGTTATTATAAAATAAGCAAATGGGCAAGTCAAAAATAATCTCCTGCCTTGTGGCTCCAAGTAGGGTCCACAGACGAGCAGCAGCAGCACCGGAGAGGCTGTGAGAATCGCAGAATCTCGGGTCTCGCTCCGGACTTCCTGAGTCCCAATCCGAATTGTGACAAGACTCTCAGGTGATTCGTATGCACGTGAAAATCTGAGAAGCAATGTTTTTGTGTTTAATCAGAACTTCTTTTCCTTTGTTCTATTTGCATTGGAATGCTTTTATGGGAATATGACATTTCAGCAGCAAGCAGAGCCTAGGATCCAGGGTATGCCTACTGTGCGCCAGTGCAGCCCACACCAACTGCACACAAAGAGGAGGTTCGGCAGAAGAGTACCGGAGGGGTCTCCTGATGTCAGGACATCTGTACATCTATATAATGGAATAGCTTTAGTTTTTTCATTAGATTCCAGTCTCAAGGTTTCTGTGTCTGTGAAAAGGAACTGAGAACGGAGTCCTTCTATTGCCACAATGCAAGGGAGAACAGAAGGGAAAGGCGGAGGAAGGAAGGAGAGAGGAGGGGAGAGAGAGAGGGAAAGAAAGGACAGAAACATAGGAGAGAGAGAAAACATTCTAGGTGGCAACTAACTGGCAGGAGACACTTGGTAGAACATGCCGAAAGTAGCGGGCCTTAGCAAGTTGCTGAGGGATCCTTACTTCCAACGTGCCCGTGGAGCAAATGCAGACAGAGACCAGGACTTCCTGTCAATGAGTATTTAAACATCTGAGAGAAGAAAAGCCGTATGTGGCTCAAGATTGGAATAAAGCACAGTGAAGAGAATCAATAAAAACGGGATGTTGGGAGAGAAGTGTAATCTGAAGCAGGATAGGGAGGAAATCTCTTTTTCTGATTTATCTGGTTCCCGCTAAAGAGGAAGCGGAAGCTAGTGTCAGAATGCGATGGTATGCAGTTAGGCATACGGGCGTTTCTTTGCTTATTTTTGTGAGTTATAGGTGTTCGTATCTAGTCGGACTTCGGTTCAGTGTAGAGCAAATGGAAAATAATTCTCATTTATAGAGCATGAGTTCATTCTCAGGGAATCTCTTCTGATGTCTTAAAATCTCCAATCAGACACTTCTTCAAAGAGTTCAATCAAAAGCCCTGATGAAGGATTCCTTCTAAGGGATAGATATCTGAACCAGGCAGTCTTCAAAACGATAGCCACTGTCAACATTGTCGTGTTCCAAAAAGACAGAGTAGTAAGCAGTCTCCTAAGCCAGGTGAATGAGTGTGCCAACTTTGGCCTTGACTGTGAAAGGAGCAAAAAGGATTGCTTCAGAGCAGTTGGGAGAAGGGGAGAAGTGAACGAAAAGAAAAAAGGGAGGGTAGCAAGATTTAAGAGGGAAAGAGAAAATAAGATGTCGTATACTGGTTTGAACCTGGACTCGAGCTGGGGGAAGAGAAAGTAAAAAAAAAAAAAACAAACACACGAGTGTTTTTGTTTCTCTCAAAATAGAAAATTCCGTATCCCTTAGGCAAGAACTTCTCTAGGTTAGTCTGTATTATCTACTTCGGGGCAGGTAAGCCGACTGGTGTTTTCAGTCGTTTTCGGAAGTTTGAAATGGAGGCGCATCCGGGAATTGGAAAGCCCTTCCCTTTATCACTGGCATGAGATAAAGCTGGTGAACTGTCGGGGGCATTTTGTCAGTTAAAGGAGGTAATGTGGGTAGGTTGCCAACAATTTATCAGATAACCAAGTACAATCCCATTAAGATAACAGTAATACTCTTGAACTGAAGACTTACAGAGCCATATAGAAGTGGCTTTCGTCTGGAAAGGACAAAGGAACTGAATATCGTCACTTCTCTGCCATAGAGACTTAAGACAAACCAAGGCATTTTGTATGTGCCTTGCGCCTTTAATCAGAAATAACGGGTGATTTTATTACACAGAACCTGTTTCAGAATGCCAAGAAAAACTGACAACTGACAACTTTAGAGGAAAGATTCTTACTGGAATAATCAAATTTGTGCTGTTCTTATTGAGTTAGTTACTCTACGATCTAAAATGCATGAAGAGAAAATTCCAAGATCTTATTTTTAGGCCTTTTGGATGCATAACTAGTACAAACATTCTTTATCGACTTGTTTGCTTTTCTTAAAGAAACATAGAATCTCAGAATGTTAACATTCTGGTGTGCAATTATAATGAAATGTTTATTATAATTGACAACGCAGATACAGTTGTGTGTATCTGGTAGTTTTGATAGTATTAAAGGGAGCATAAATTCTAATTTTTGTTACAATTTGTTTGAATGAAAAAAAGTAAATAGAACCTTTAAAGTTATGTTTCATTTCTTAATTTGCTTAACAGACCGTTTTTTAAAAAAGGCAAAGGGGAAATATGTGACAGTTTGAGGAGCAGACCTGAGCCCACTCAGCCGTCTCACCTGGCACGTTTGGAGCGTCTCAATACATGAGGAAAGAGTACCAGACCGAAGCTAGAAACTACTGGACTTAACCTTGACCTTAACACTGTGTGATGTTTAAAAAAGCACTTTGATAGTTTGAGTATTTCTTTCCTTCAAATTCTTGTTTTGTTTTAATGTTTATTTTTGAAAGAGATGGGGAGAGAGGGGGAGGGAGAGAGAGAGAGAGAGAGAGAGAGAGAGAGAGAGAGCGCAAACGGGGGAGGGGCAGAGAGAGACGGAGACAGAAGCTGAAGCAGGCTCCAGGCTCTGAGGTGTCAGCACAGAGCCTGACGCAGGGCTTGAACCCACAAGCCATGAGAACATGACCAGCACCCACGTCAGGCACTTAACCGACTGAGCCACCCAGGCACCCCGATCTCCTTAAGATATTTATGTTGAACTCCTAACCCCTAAAGGTGATTGTATCAGGAGGTGGAGCCTTTGGGAGGTGATTAGGTCCTGACCCTGGAGCTCTCCTGAATGGCGTTAGTGTTCTTAGAAAAGAGATCCCACAGAGCTCCCTGACACCTTCCTTCCGGTAACGACAAAGCTGGCAATCACCTGAGCAGAGCCCTCACCGGACCATGCTGGTGCCTTGATCGTGCACCTCCAGCTTCCAGACCTGTGAGCAATACTTTCTATTGTTTCTAAGCTACCCAGTCTGCGGTGTTTTGGTCTAGTGGCCCCAACAGATGAAGACAATCACATAATCTCTGTAAACTATAAAGGGTAACAATGCAACCTACCTCACATCCTTTATGGTGTTTTTTTTTTTAAGTTTATTTATTTTGAGAGAGAGAGAGAGAGAGAGAGAGAGAGAGAGAGAGAAAGTACCCATGTGCAGGCAGAGAGAGGGTGAGAGAGAATCCAAAGCAGGCGCCACGCTGTCAGCCCAGAACCCAGTGCGGGGCTCCAACTCATGAACCATGAGATCGCGACCTGAGCCAAAATCACAGGTCAGACGCTTCACAGACTGAGCCTCCCAGGCGCCCCTATAGTGTTCTTTAAAGATGAAATGAGATCCTGTATGTAATACAGCTTATAAACTAGAAAAATCAAAGAAATTATTATTTTATTTTTCAGGTTAGTGAATTTCATAAAAAGATTCCTTAACTCTATATATCATATACAGTCACTTAGATTATTATTTTATTATTATTTTACATTGTAAATTATTTTATTATATTTCTTAAGCTTTAATTTCTTAAACTTTCCCTAGAAGTGCAGATAAATAGGTAATGTCTTTGATGATGGTAGTAGTGATAATACCTAATCCTGAAAATAGCTCAAAAATTACTTTAAGCACATATTAACTATGCGAACGCATGAACCATTTATGTCAAATTCAGTCTGAAAATGGTTTGAGGTGTGTCTGGCCGGCTAGTTGGTGAAGCATGCGACTCTTGATCTCAAGGTTGTGAGTTTGAGCCCCATGTTGGGGATAGAGAGTACTCAAAATCTTCAAAAAAAAAAAAAAAAAACCCAAAAAGAAAATAAGAAAAAAATGGTTCGATTGTTCAAAGTTCTTGTATTTTTCACGTGGTACTTTTTTAAAGTAGGCTCCACACCCAGCATGGAGCCCAATGTGGGGCTTGAACTCACAATCCTGAGATCAATGCCAAAGGTGAAATCAAGAGTTGGATGCTTAGCCGACTGAGCCACCCAGGTACCCCTTTCATGTACTATTTTATACTTAAAATTATAGACTACAAGAGCAGTAGTCTTTATGCATCGCTGTGGTCCCCACCTGCCTCGTAGGGTAGCTATAAATACTTGTTGAATTAATGAAAATAATACTCTTAGAAATTATCCATTAATGATGATAATGTCCTAAGCATCTAATCTACAGGACCTTAATAAAAAGTAATCTAAAGTCCCTGAAAAATTAAAAGGAATCTGACATTCCTTCACCATGTAAAACCTTGACAAGTAACTAGGCAAAAACCTAGTAACCTAAAATAAGACCACCTGCTTAACTATAGAAAAGGGAAACTATAAGCCAGACAATTGTAAAACTTTAAGTGAGAACAGCTTAGTCCAAATTGGGCCCTTGAAAAGTCCTAAAGATACTAAGTTTCTCAGCAAACTAAGTTTTGGGGGAGAATAAATGCAAAAATATGAGGGTAAATGAAAATATTCTAACTGTTCATAGGCTTGGGTGTTTTAAAATCTAAACTTTAAAAAAATATGGTATCATTTATCGGTAAATGACAGACTTTCGTATTTAAGTGTGAATTACAATAACTAAAGTCAAATATAAATACACTTTGTTATTTTTATCTGTGCTGTTGTGTTTTTTGTTACTTTGGAGTAAAAGGCGCAAACTAGCAATCTTCTGGCTAAATTTGGCATGCACACATGTTTTGTTTAGCCCACACAGGTTGTTTTTTTTTTAATTTGAATTACTCAACATTTAAATATTCAGATTTTTTTTTTCAGAGTCATATAAAAGTTTCACTCCTCATTTAAATGGAATGATTTGGTCATCCTGGGCTCAGACTCTTACCTGGTAATAATTGGCTGGAGCTGAAAGCTACCACTGTGTAAAGCGGCATGGCCTCTGTAGTCCCGACCACTTCTGATTACCTTCTGCTCCGCCAGCTCTCCTCATTTATGGTAGTAGGCTAGCCTCTACTAGCATTGAACTCTGCAACCTCTAGTTTTGACAAGCCAGACTTGACCATGGCAATATGCGTATCTTCCTGTGCTTTAAGTTGGCTAACATGGATATATGAAGAAATAGAAAATGGAAACAGTCCTATAGTATTTAGAAAATTAACTCTAATTATAAAGTTTCCCTCAAAGAAAACTCCGGGACCAGATCGTGTCTCTGGCAGGAATACCTGTCTTACATAAACCCTCTCAGAGAGCAGAAGAAGCAGTACTTCCTTAGTTTTACGTGACCAGAATCATCCTGACGTCACAGCTGGCTGAGAAGTACAGATCAAGATCACTAATGAACAGGGATGCCACAGGCCTCACCAAAATATTAGCAAACCAAATACAAAAATGAAAGTTCAGCATCCTACATCAAACCCAAGTTGGGATGGCTTGAGGAATGGAAGTGGTGCTGAGCCAATGGGATATCCATGTTGTTAAAAACGAAACACTGGGGCGCCCGGGTGGCTCAGTCGGTTGAGTGTCCAACTTTGGCTCAGGTCATGATGTCGCTGTTGGTGAGTTCAAGCCCCACATCAGGCTCGCTGCTGTCAGCCTGTCAGCGCAGAACCCGCTTCAGATCCTTTGTCTCCCTCTCTCTGCCCCTTCCCCTTTTGTGCTCTCCCAAAAGTAAATAAATATTTTTAGAAAATGAAACTCAATCTTATCTCACCTGTGACACACAAAAAAATCGTCTAAATGTAAAAGATAAAAAAAATAAAGTTTCTAGAAGACAATGTTAGAAAAAATATTTATGATCTTAGGTTGGGCAAAGATTTCTCAAAGAAGATCCCAAAAGAATGAACTAAAAAGAAAAGTTATCTATCAGACTACATTAGAATTAAGACCTTCGTTCTAGCGAAAGACACAATTAAGTGAGTTGAAAACCAAGCTACTTCATGGGAGAAGACATTTGCAACACATACACTTTACAAAGTGCTGGGATTCACAATATATAAAGAACTCCTACAAATCAATAAGAAAGAGGGACAAAATTAAAAAATAGGCAAGAGAATAAATAGACACTTTGTATAAGTAGATATACAAAATGGTCAATAAAAACATATAACCATACTCGACCTCATAAGTACTCAGGGGAATGCAAATCAAATTCACAATGAGATCCTACTGCACTCCCAGCGCAACGTCTAAAATGTCAAGGCTGACGATATCAAATACGGTTGAGATGTGAAGCAGCTATAACTCTCATATGCTGCTAACAGGAGTGTAAATTGGTATAACCACGTTGGAAAACTGGAAGCATCTAATCTACTAAAGCTCAGCATATGCATACCTGAGCAACCCAGGCAGTTTGACTCCGAGATATACACCTAACATCTTTGCCCATGGGCACCAAAAGACACATAAAAGAACATTCACTGGAGCTTTACTCATAATGCCTCCAAACCAGAAAGAACCTGAATGCTTGTCACCAGTAGAATGGATAGATTATAGTGTATTTTTATAACAGCATATCATACAGCAAGGAAAAAGAATGACACTTATATGTAACAACATGGGACAACCTCATAGACACAATGCTGAGTTACAGACACAGAAGTTTATATGCTGTATGATTCCATTTTCCCAAAGTTCAAAAACAGGCAAAAAGACACCACGGTGTTGAAAGGCAGGAGGGGAGAGGTTACCGTTAGGATGAGGGGGGAGCAGTGATTGGGAAAGAGGGTGCAGGGGGGGATGGGATGGGGTAGTGGTTTCTGCTATGTTAATAATGTTTTATCTTCATCTCCCAATTTTGCTTCGAGATTTTCAAACCTACCAAAAAGTTAAAGAATACCCATAAACCATTCAGCTAGACTCACCAAGTGTTAACATTTTACCATGTTTGCTTTCTTTCTCTCAGAAAAGGGTAGACAGTTCTAGAGACAGAGAGAGAGAGCGAGAGAGGGAGCAAGCACACATGCCACACTCTTTGGGGGATACTGATAATGTTTTATTTATTGCCCTAGATGGTGAACATGGGTGGGTTCATTTTGTGTTACCCTTCACATTCCTTCAAGTTAAAAAAACACATTTAAGCAATCTGTTTGGAAAATACCCTTGAAAACAATACATTCGACACGACACATTACTAAAATAGTACTGCCTAATGATTTTCTTTGTTGTTGTTTTGACAGCATTTAGGAAAACTGCACCATATTTTTAGATCCATTTATTGAACTGAGAGACTTTAATGTGGTAATGATGCTTAGGTTAAAATTATAGTGTCACAGCCTCACCTGCTGGTTATTTTCCATAGCCATATTATATATTTGCCTTATATTATATGGATATAAAAATTTTCCTATCTTGCTGCTCTTAAGATGTGTGAAGGAGAGGACTGTTGAGGGTAGAGAGTGAGACACAGGGCGGGTGGGGGCTGTTGGTGGCAAAGTGGGGTGGGTATCAAATGGTCCTATCAGTTTAATATGTAAAACACAGTCCCGGCCTTCAAACAAATGGTTAAAGCCGCAAGCTCAAGAAAGGATGCATTGTTTTCCAAAGCTCAGGTGAAAAGTGGCCTGGGATGAAAGAGAGACAGGATTATAACAGTTTTCCCTTTGTGATGCTTACCAACAGGAGTGGAGCAACTATACGGCACAACATGCCAGGTCCTCGGTTTAGAGAAGGGTACCTTGGGTCCCACCTTTTCCTCCATGGCAAGTGATCTTAGGACCAAAACCTCTCAGAGCCTCAGTTTCCACAGCTATAGAAATGAAGATAACTATATATGCTATCCAAACCCTCCAAAGCACAATCTAAGAACCAAATGGTCTAACAGATGTAAAAGTGTTTTCTAAAGGGCTCTACAGATGCATGGGACTCCTTGTAAATCCTCTACTTACATATGGCTTTTAGTCCAACAACCATGGCTTCGTAAAAGATCCACAGGGCCAGGTAACACAAGATCGAGTTTTCTAGGCCAGTTTAGCTACTTTACCCAAACTGCTTTTCCCTTGTGAACTTCCATTTTCTTAGCTGTAAGATGAAGGGTTTGGGCTGGATTATTTTTAAGATTCTTTCTTCCCCTTATTTTTCATGATTTTACTATCTCCTCATGCTTAAGCAAACCCATTTCTTCTGTCTTTTAGCTGGCCGCAGACAACAGACTGATGACACATCATGGAGCTGTGCTATCAGAGATCAGTTAAAGTGCAAAGTTTCAATCCTAGGGTAATCCTAGGGTCTTTAAAGGAGGAGACCCGATCCCTGGAATGATAATAGCGGAAAGTGACCACTTAAGAAAGGCAAGAATCATCTGGGTTCTGAAATGCTAAATCCATTTCCTTAAATCGAACTCCAAAGTCAAATTAGGGATGTAGTGTTGATTGCACACTTCTAGGAGACGCTCTTGAAGCGTCCAGCGTGCCGTGTGTTTCAGTAGAGTGTACTTGGTGTTGAGTATTTGTCTATGTTTGTAGGAGACATTGCACATTTGTTTTCAAGATTATTTCAGGGTGGGAAAACTACTATTGTGTACAGGTGATCTTTACAAGTGATCTTAATCTTTTGGCTGCTCTATTTAGGGGGGCAATGTGCTAAAATAAATGAAGACCTGTATACCAGCCAAATACCAGGAAGCGCTTAATGATGACGGCTAAGAATAAACTTAGATGAGAAATTTAACTTTGATAATGTAATAAATTCATCTGCATCACCTAAAGTTACAAAGCGAAAGCCAAAGTGTTATTTATAGAGGAACATGTACTCTGAGTACGAGAAAAACAATCCAAAAAGTGACTTTTTACAATGGGAGATATTAAAATGTTTGCTAAGTCTGCTACATCCCTGAGGACACACCAAAGATTTAAGATCAGAAGAAGCTATTAGGAAAATCTTCCTGAGGTGTTAAACACTGAACATGGGGGCACCTGGGTGGCTCAGTCGGTTGAGTGTCCGACTTTGGCTCAGGTCATGATCTCACAGTTTGTGGGTTCGAGCGCCGCATCGGGCTCTGTGCTGACAGCTCAGAGCCTGGAGCCTGCTTCAGATTCTGTGTCTCCCTCTCTTTCTGCCCCTCCCCACTCATGCTCTCTCTCTCAAAAATAAACATTAAAAAGAAAAACTTTAAACACTGAACATGGACTACCTATGAAAAGAGGGGAGATCTTCCTAAATCAGAAGAGAGTAGATTCTCGTCGGTCTGGAATGCTTTTGGCTTAGCTCTGCCATGGGAAGAGATTGAACGATTGCCCTACAATTGAACAATTCTTTAAGCCATTCTCTATAAATTCTCTATCTCTCCCTAAGTATGGCATCTAAAAATAAGACTGATAGCCTGAGGGCTCTGGGTTGTGAAAAACTACTGGAAGTATTCCTGAGAAGGACCAACTTTCCTGGTCTTCGAAAAGCTAACAGTAGCCTATTTTTTAATCCAACAGATGATGACTTCAGTGAAGACAATTCCGTCACAAAGATTTTTACAGAGACCCACAGCATACCCAGCGATCCCCCTGAGAAAGCTGTTTACTGCTCCCTTTACAATGGGTCAAGAGACTCTGATTTCCAGCAAAGGACTCTTTTTATAGGCATCTTTCTAAACCCAATCTAAAGGCAGACGAGCGGCTCCTAATGTTACAAAGAACTACTCTGAGCTAAGTGAAAGAATTACAGTTGGCCGAGTGGGAATAAATAACAGGGTTCATCACTGCAATCATTGCTCACACGAATCTGAGTCATAATGTTGCTTTCACATCTCATCCAATTGGAAGAACTTTCTTGTTGGCACAGAGTCCCAGGCTTTTCATTACCCTTCGGGTTTCTTGCTCCGCACCTAGATTGGCACAGCTGTAAATTGGATGGGACCTTACAGTACTGGAGGTCAAGTAGGATCTTTCTAAACTATTAGTTATTCTTAATTATTTGAGTTTCTGTGCCACAATGCGTACTTTGGCATGTGTAGAGTGATCTACTCTTTAGAGGTCTCGTCTTTTCTCAAGTCTGTCCCGAATTTCCTGCCCCTGATATGAACGGGTATATAGAAAGCATGGTCGTTTGCAAATGCTGATGTCTCACCTGGGGAAAGGGAGTGATAGAAAATTGGAGAAAAGCCCCTGAAAAACTTAAGTCTACAATTATACTGTACATCTCTAACGGGACTGTCTGTGTCAACTTATACCCCCGTGTCCCTCATACAGTGGTAAACTAAGCCTTGTCTGATGGTCCGTATGCCTGACAAGGAGCAGAGGGGTTGAAAAGGAGCTAGTGGTAGAGATCCATTCCAAAGGCCACCGCCCCCAGAGTGACAAAGCAGGTGCCTAGCAGCGACTGCGAGCACCTTCTGTTTGTGCAGTTTCTCTGGAAACCCATAGTATAAATCAGAATATCGAGAAGAAAGAAATGATGTTCGGCGGTTATTTCTGCTGAGATTCTATTTCCTTTTTGGCTTCGTAAGATCTGTTGGAGTGAAGAGTTTTCTCTGAAATCTTTCCATTATGGAAAAGAAAAAGTAGGTGCTGGAACCGCAAGGTTGGAGGTGGTTTTCAGAGTAGTCACTCTGGATCCCAGCCTAATATGAATTTGAGTTATTCTTACCTACTTCGTATAATATGTACAGACGTCTGATTGGCTTGTGCTGCCTCTCAACAGGGTTAAAGTCGATAGAAAATCCCAAGGAAAAGCTCTTTTCTGGTCACCATGTGACAGGCAGCCTTGGATTAGGCATGGACTGCAGCACCGGAGAAGTGGGCAGTGCCTACTGTGTAAGCATCCGTATGAGTTCTACGGTCCTACGGTCCTGTAGCACACAACGGATTATGTGATTTCTGGGGGTGCCACTTTTCGGTAGCACAGAAACACTAAGAAACAACAAGGTATAGCCTACTGGCTGAGGGGCTCGAGCGACCCAGGGAGTCGTCTACTGTCCGACAGATGGCACAGATGGATCCCTACCTGAGAGCTATGTCCTCTGCTCCATTTTGCTTTGTTGCTGTGAGCTAGCACAGGCTTGTCCTCAGGCACCTGAGTGGAATGTACAACTTCTTGCCCTCACATGTAACAGGGAAGACGACTATGATTCATGTTGAGCAGTAAAAGGTACATGCATACCTGTCTACCACCAAGCTTGGGGCAATACTTCTGGGTTTGAGCTATGGCATTTTTGTATAATAAATGACAATAAAGCTTCTTTTCAATTTCATGATTACGTCTGACTGGTGTGATCTCGAAGCAGCTGGTAGGTCAATATGGTGCTCTTTTTATGCGTTTTTAGGATTGAAAGAAAGAAACATGAATGCTACATACGCCACTGGGAAAGTTTCTCAGAATATTAGAATTCAAACATGCACGCGCGCGCGCGCACACACACACACACACACACACACACACACTAACGGTATAATATCACTACTTGACACTCAGCCGAGATAACGTTGGTCTCTATTTGACTCACTTTTTAATTCGATCTAAAGATGAGTGACAATAATCACTGACCTATATCTACAACATGGTTCCATTTTTTTCTAAATGAGTTCACTAGAGGAGCAGAAACCTGGGGCCCGCGAATTAAATGCAAAAATCACGAATGCATCTAACACTTTTAGATTGGACCAAATATTTCCACGAATACCGATTCCTTCGGTCCACAAAGGGAACTGTATCGGTGAGCGGTGGCTTGGCAGTGCGTAAGCGCCACTCGGCAGGTCAGACGTGTACAGCTGGAGAAAGATCATGGAGTTCTGCTAGCATACTAGGGAAAATACGCATCTAGAAAGAAGACGATCCACATTCCCGTTAAAAAAAAACACCATACAGACTTAGAGACCTAGTACAGTACAACAAGACACCCGAGACACCTAAATATCTACGAAGAGAGTTTTTCAGTAGGCTTTGCCTTTGAAGATTTATTTTTCTTTTTTTGGAAAACAAAACACAACAAAACACCTCCCGTTGCCCTGAATGCTAATGATAGAAGACTGTTGCTATGGCGATGCTAATTTCAACACTGTTGCCTGTGGACTTCACATGAACTCGCTGTTTTAACTTCTGCAAATGTCATTTACAAAATGAAAACCCATTAATGATTAGCGAGGGCACAATGTTCCACTTTAATTAGAATAATAAGGAATTGCTGATGCACAAAGTACAGGTTTGTGCATCGCTCCTGAGCCTACACTGTCAAAGTTAATTACCACCGATGAGCATTTGGTTTCACTTTTTTAAAGGGAGCTTTAGAATAGAACAGTTGTATTTTGACTTTAAAGGAATTTAACACTCTGCCTTTTTAAATTTGATAGTAAAAAAACCAAAAACAAAAAAAACCAAAAACAAAACCTCCCAATAGTACATGTAACAACTGTGAAGAGCAAAACAGAAATTACGACCAAGGGTCAGGTATTTCTAACTGAGTAAGAACTGAAGAGAAAGCAACTAATTGTTGGTTTTTAGAGAAGGCAGGAGGGGATGATGGGAGATAAGTTGTTTAAATCTTTAAAAAGTAAGTATCGGTGGGAAAAGTGCTGCAGTTGACAAATATCACAAATACCGGCTATATTGTGATATACGCGTCCACACAGGAAAAGGGGGAGAGCACTTAAATTTACTAGAAATAGGGGCGCCTGCGTGGCTTAGTCGGTTGAGCGTCGGACTTCGGCTCAGGTCACGAACTCACAGTTCGTGGGTTCCAGTCCCGCGTTGGGCTCTGCACTGACAGCGTGGAGTCTGCTTGAGATTCTCCCCTCTCTCTCTCTATTTGTCCCTCCCTGGCTCATGCTCTCTCTCTCAAAAATAAATAAAAACATTAAAAAAAAAACTAGAAATAGACAAGAGAAAAAAAGATAATAAATATATATAAATAAATCTATTTAAATTAAATTATATTCTCTCTGATCAGAAAGATAAGATTGACTTACCTTAAAACAGATTTTTTTTCAACTCAAATTTTCAGGGAAAATCTAAAGACAAATCTGGAGGAGTGTATTCAATATTGAAATTTGTTTTCACAGAGCTCACTGCAACGGTTGCCTTAGACAGTTTTATTTTCAATGCTATAACTTCCCATTCTGGGTCATTCCTGCAGTTGTCACCAACCAAATATGGGGGGTGTTTTTATCAGAGGCAGAAGAAGCAAAACACATTTTTCAGTATTAGACAAATCTTCCCACAGAAGGTCCAAATCTGTGAACTTCGGCAAGATATGAAGAAGGAGTAGAACACCAATACTCCATAAAGTCTCTAGATGGTTCCATGCAATCCTCTATCATGTTCTGGGTCTTGTCGTCAAGCAATAGTACAGGGTGGAAGGCTATCAGATTATCTGTGTTACTGAGGAGGAATCAGAGTTTGCGGTGGTCTTGTCTATCTGATAGGAAGCTAGAAGTATCTCACTTGGGAAGACAGCTGATGTCTGCCTTCGAAAGATTAAAGAGGGGTGCCTGGGTGGCTTAGTCAGTTGAGCGTCACGCTTCGGCTTGGGGCATGATCCCGTGGTTCACGGGTTCGAGGCCCGCATTGGGGTTTGTGCGGATAGCTGGAGACTGCTTTCGATCCTCTTTCTCTCTCTCCCCCTCCCCCACTCACGCTTTCTCTGTCTCAAAACATAAACATTAAAAAAAACCAGTAAAGAAAAAGTTAGAGCACCTTTGTACCTAACTATAAACTTACACTGCTCAACAAAAAGGAGGCTCCAATTATATAAGTGTAATATTACGTGCCATTATGCACCTGTCAATATAAATCAGATACATTATTTTATTAGGAACAACTTAAAAACTGGAAGAAGAATTACCAACATGTTCACAGCAGTTGCCTGGGTAGCTAGGGTTGATTGGAGATTTCCTTTCTTTATCCTTTACTAAAATGTTTTCCAGAATGGACACTGATCACTTTTTGCTGCGAGAAGGGAAACCTGTCGATATTAATTTTCCAAAATACTGCTCCACCTTCTAGTTTCGACTGAGAGATGTAGAGAGCTGCAAAGAGGTAGCTCCCACACTCACAATCAGAAAAACCTGCACAAACACAGTAACGGCTTTTCAGTGACCTATGGGAGAAACGAGATCATAGGATCAACAGCCATCTTCAAACTGGAGAGAGGCGCCTTTGGCAAGACACAGGTCCTGAGCACTTGGATACTTGGGGACGGTTGGATACCTGGGGACAGAGGCTACCAGAGGCTATATTAGGTGCTAGGGAGAGGACAGTCCTGGAGGCCAGCTGAGGACCTGAGTATGAAGCTCCTGGAGGCCGTAGTCATAGGACGGTTCCTGACTCTTTACGGAATTTTTCCTCCAGACACTGCACCAGGCTCTCACAGGGAGGAGGGGGAGAATCCGGATGCAGCTCCCTGTATCCGTGGTGGTGCTGAGAGAAGTGTCAGCCACTGTGAACCAGCCCAGAACCTTCTCCTTTAAGGAAGAAAGGGCATGTTCTGCAGATGGAAGGACATCACTTGAGGATATTGGTGAAACATCGTCGCCTTTGGGGTTGAGGGAAGGGAATACCAGCCAGACCTAGAACCTCCAGTTCAACCATGTTTAAAAAAAAACACACACACAAGAAAAAAAGCACCTTAATCTGTAGGGAAAAGGGCCTCAAGGCAATAGACTGAGAGCATAGGTAGATATCTTCTACAAAAGGGGGAAGGGAATGGGAGGGGAGAAGGTTCTACCCCTGGAGGAGGGGCAGAAACAACTGTGAAGGCCACGCCCCCAAGAATGAGGCCAGCTGTGTGTTAATCAGAACCCTAGAGAAGGGCCCTGCCCCCACCCCATCTCGGCACTAACAAGCCTCTAGTAATAAAACAAAGCTACCAAAGGAATTTGAAGGCTCTGGTGCCCATAGTAACAACATAGTTAACAATGATAACCATAGCAATGATAAACTTCAAGCAGAGCCCATCTCCTGACCAGATTAAGATAAATCACCATACGAAAGGTCCGTTGACCTCAGTATTTACTACTCTACATAAGAAGTCTGCTTTCACCCCTAAAATGCAAGGCAGGCCCAAAGGAAGAAAAGTCACAGTCTAAAGAGACAAAGCAAACATCACATCTAGACTCAGATATGCTTCAGATGTTGGAACTGTCGGGGAGGTTTAAAATAACCATAACTAATATGTTAAAAACTTTAATGGAAAAGGAAGGCAGTATAGAGGTCAGACAGGTAATTTCAGTAGAGAGGTGGAAACTAATGGATCAAATGGAAGTGCTAACGATCAAAAATGCAATGACCAAAATGAAGAACGCTTTAAATGGGTCATCGGTAGATTCGACAGAGACAAGGCAAGAGTCAGTGGTTTTGAAGACAGGGCATCAGGAATTACACAAAAGAAAAGGAAATGGAGAGGGAAAAACAGTGGGCAAAATTCTGTAGTTTTTTTTAAAGTTTATTTATTTATTGTTTAGTAATCTCTATACCCAACGTGGGGCTTGAACCCACAACCCTTAGATCAAGAGTCGCCCACTCTTGCGATGGAGCCGGCCAGCCAGGCATCCCCAGATTTCTGGGGGTTTCAACACAAATGTAATGGTTCCTTAGCATTAGTTCGAGCTCTCAATAACAGTTCCTTGTCAGATTAAGTAACTTTGGCACAACCATGCTGATCAAGAATCAAGAACCATCAATTAAAGTTTATCCACGGAAGCAAGCTCTGATAGGCCACCAGGTTGGTACAAAGTATTTCATGGGCCAGTGACATTTCAGATGGATAATGATGTATTTTTAAAATGTTTGTTTCAGATTAAGAGTTTTAGGAAATAAAAAAAGGTCTAGAATACAAAATACAAGTGTGTTTTCTCCCACTGCCCGGAATTAGTAACAGTTAACATTTTGCCTTTGGGGACAGCCTCTTTTTAAAGAAAATAAAACAGTGAGGATGAAATTAAAGTCTCCTCTGATGTCCCCACTCCTACACAACAACCACTGGTAACTTTAATGTGTACCTTTCCAAATTTTACATTTTTAAATTTTATTATTTAAAAAATCAGTCTTAAAATTCGCTTTCAATACAGCAACTGTCCTCCAAAAAGCAAAGAGCTTTACAAATTGCCTTTCTAAAATTTAGCATTAGAATCTCATTAACACTCATGGTTTCATTTACCAGTTACATACAAATGCTATCAAAATTAATAACTCCAACCCAGACCCACCTACCTCTCTTCTGGACTCTAGACACTCATCATCTGTCTACTTGGCGGGACTTCTTGGATGTCACAAATCACCTTGAACTCAAACGTCCACAATCATAGTGCCACCCAAATGTGGTCTCTCTTCCGTGGTCCCTAACTCGCTATTAACTGTTATTGACTGTCCACTGCCAAGAAATAGAGGTGTGGTCCCTTGACACGTTTTTCTTTCTCTTTGCAACCCCTCCCCTTGTCACCGATAGATGACAAGCCCTAGGGATCTTTACCTCCTCAACTTGTCAACATCTCCAACCTGCCACCATCATGGTTCAAGTACCAACATCCCTCACCTGGATTTCGTGAATAGTCCTTTAATATTTGCACAGCTGGGGCCCCAGTGCAATTCCCTGACACCAGCCGGAGAGTGTTTCAGGTTTTCTCTCCATCCCCTCCAACGACAGTCACACTGTCAATATATTTATTTATTTTTAAAATATTAAATATTTTGATGATACGTTTTTGGAAAAAAATGATTTATTTTGAGAGAGACGAAGGGAGGGAGGGGCAGAGAGAGAGAGAGACAGAGAGAGAGAGAGAGAATCCCAAGCAGGTTCCTCCGCTGTCGGCATGGCGCCCAATGCCGGGCTCCATCTCACGCACCCTGAGACCATGACCTGAGCCAAAATCAAGAGTTGGACGCTTAACCAACTGAGCCATAGTTGCCCCAGTCACACTGTCATTTTAATTCCTTATACAGACAAGTTTCCTCCTGGTAAAGTGCCTGGACACATGATCTCCCCCTTTTGCTGTGTTGATACTCATTCATACTTACTACCTCCCTGGCTCTACTCCAGAGAGAGCATGGGTGTCGCTTACCAAAGGTATTCTATGCATCCAGCGCTGCGTCCGGCACACGTACCATGGTTAAATAAATACTTACTGAATGAATCCATCAGTCAAGGGTGTGTCTTTAAACAGTTACTTGAGATTTTCCTTAGGCAAGGAGAGTCTGAACATTTCTTAAGTGCATTTGAATTAAAGAACATTTTGGCATTTGTGTGAAATTTTGAAAGCACTAACAAATAGCAGCTCCTGTTTTTACAAACATAACCGAGGTTAAGCAAAATATACCAAGTGAAAAATGACTTCATACTAAATTGGCTAATTACGGGTGAAAGTAGCCATTTATGCTGTGACAATGATCAGAGACAGCCTTATAAACTATGTCTCTTTAATGAATAATAATGCATTTTATAGTTGTATGCGTTCATTTTAGCACTTCAGAACAGTTCACAAATACACCAATTAATCTCTGCAGTGGTATTCCCACATTACAGGCCAATTCAAGGAAGTAAATCACACGACAGAGTTCAAAAGCATACGGAATTCTCGGATACCTAAGAAAAAGCTCTCTACTTCTTGTACCTAGTTTATGTTATGTTTTTATAGTCTCATACAGATCATTAATATGGAATTAAAGTAAAAATAGAGATTATTCTAGATTTTAATTTTAATTTATTTAGAGTTTATTTATTTAGAGCTTATTTATTTTTTGAGAGAGAAAGAGAGAGGGGGAGGGGGGGAGAGAGAATCCCAAGCAGGCTCCATGCTGCCAGTGTAGAGCCCGATGTGGGGCTCGATCCCACAAACCGTGAGACCACGACCTGAGCCAAAAACAAGAAGGGGACACTCAATTGACTGAGCCACTCGGGCGCCCCTCTAGCTTTTTATTTAAATCCTATACAAATTTATTAATTAATCTTTTATTTTTAGGGCTAGTTTTTATTGCGATAAAATATATGCAACATGAAATTTACCCTTTTAGTCATCTGTAAGTATACAATGTTGTGCAACCATCACTACTATCCATTTCCAGAACTTTTTTTTTTTCTCATCCGAAACAAAAACTCCTGTGTCCATTAAACTATAACTCCCCTTCCCTCTTCACCTCATTCCTGGGCAACTGCTAAAGTACTTTCTATCTCTATGAATTTGACTCTTATAGGTACGTCATGAGTGGACCCACATAGCATTTGTCTCTTTTGTGTCTGCCTTATTTCACTTACTGTAATATTTTAAAGGTTCGCTCACATTATGAGATGGATCAGAATGTCGCTTCATTTTAAGACTGAATCATATTCCACTGTATGTATATACCACATTTTGCTTACTTGGTCATCTGTTAATGGACATTTGGGTTGTTTCCACCTATTGGCTGTTGTGAATAATGCTGCTATGAACGTTAGTGACAACGTTATCTGTTTCCGTTGTTGCTTTCAATTCCTTTGGATATTCATCTAGAAGTGCAAATGCTGAAATATAGGTAATCCATGTTTAACTTTTTTTTTTTAAATTTTTTAATGTTTTTATTTTATTTATTTTTGAGAGACATAGAGACAGAGCATGAGCAGGAGAAGGACAGAGAGAGAGGGAGATACAGAATCGGAAGCAGGATCCAGGCTCTGAGCTGTCAGAACAGAGCCCGACGCGGGGCTTGAACTCAGAGACCGTGAGATCATGGCCTGAGCTGAAGTCGGCCGCCCAACCGACTGAGCCACCCAGGCGCCCCCATGTTTAACTTTTTGAGGAACTACCAAGCTGTTTTCCACAGTGGCTGTATCATTTTACATTCCCACCAGCAATGGTTACAATTTCTCCACATCTTCATCCACACTTTTTTTTTTTTTTACAATAGTCATTGCACTGGGTGTGAAGTGGCATCTCGTTGTGTTGTGTGTTTTTTTTTTTTTTCTTTTGATGTACATTTCCCTGGTGACTAGATGTGGAACATCTTTCATGGGCTTAATTCCTCATCCCAGGTTATTTCTATTCTACTTGAAGCATTAAACATTTGAATCCTTGGTTTTACTTCTTTGCAAAAATATGCCATATTAAAATCTATGCAGGCACAGTTCGTCACAACTGCCCGCCTCACTGGCTCCTCTCTGGCATGTCCTCTGCATGCCATGCCCGTGTCTTTCACTAGGAGGACAGGAAGAGCTCTAGGACTTGTGGGAATTCCAGGAGGACTGAGCTATACCTGGTTTGCTCATTACCATATCTCTGGTGTCTAATACAATATCTGGCATGGTGGCCATCAATAAATACAGCTTGGTTAATTAATTCCACAATTCTATTAATTAACCCATTTGCCTTTGGCAGAGCAGAGAGAAGTTCACAAGTGAGGAGCCCTAGGGTTTCTTCTCTCATACCTATGCGGTGGCATTTCCCTCCACATGCATGCAAACGACTCCAAAAGTTAGAGCCCTTGGCCTGACCTCTTCCTTGAGCTTCAGAGTTTTATGTACAGCTGCATGCCTGGGTACCCAATATGTGCTTCAAAGCCAATATATCTAAACCCAAGCAGCCCTAGAATTTCTATGTAGAAAAGTGGCTGTTTGACTGGCAAGCTCATTCTTTTGTTTAGCTGTTCGCACGGTGCAGTGTGGTCAGGGGGCATGACTGGAGACCAAAAGCTCTCCGAGGCACCCACCGGTGCTGTTCATGGTCTCTAAGACTGATGGATCTCTTGTTTTCTCCCGCTAGCCTTGTTCATCCTCAGGCGTGTGTTCCAGCCAAAAGCCGAGGAGACATCTGCATTGCCTTCTTTTCCTTAATCCCGACCTTTAAGGCATCAGCAAGATCTGTTGATGGCTTCCAAAATATGCCTCCCAACTACTTCTCCTGATCTCCACTGCTACTGGTGTCTAATCTACCACCAGTGCTTCCCACACACCGAACTGGTCTCTCTGCTCGCACTCTGGCACTTCCTATTTCCTCACCTCCACCCCACATGGCTCACCAAGTATATGCAAATAGCAGTTAGTTACATTCTGCCAATCGAGTCCACTTTCAAACTGTACTCTAACAAAGCACTAGCAGAAAAGATAACAATAAACCAAACACCTCCGTCAACTTTGACTTGGGACACTAAGCAAAGTCGATATTTGTATTTCAAAATTTTACCTCTTTGAGGTTGCTGAAGGATTTATTCAGGGCTCAGCTTCAAGAGCCTTGCTGTTTACAAACCAGATACACTTTGCTACTGTGGAACGAAATTGAAAGTAAGGTTTGGACCAAGTCTGCTTTCTACTGCGAACATTAAAATGAACACACACACAAAATATGAACACACACACACAACATTGGGTCTGATAAAATGGTTTTCTGTTGTTGTTGTTATTCATCATTGTACGACCTGAGCTGTCACAGAAGACAATCAGAGGTAGCCCTGGGCAGTTAGGCATTTAAAGGACTGTCTTCTTTCTTTGAAAAGGATATAAGAAACTAGGAGCTTGGAAAGGTACATTTACTGGAGTACTCCAAGCAAAGTATCAACACTAATTAGGCAAAGTGAGAGATTAACAACAACAGTAGTAAAATGCAACAATTAGAGTGAGAAACCACAGTAAAAGTTTTGTGAATGTCATCTCTCTCTCTAAAGAGCTCATTGCACCGTACTCGCCTTTCTGTGATGACGTGAGGTGAGAAAATGCCCGTGCGATGAGATGGAATGAGGTGAACGACGCGGACACTGTGATGTCGGGTTAGGCTGCTACTGACCTTGTGACACTGTTTCAGAAGGAGCGTCACCTGACTGCAGACTGTGGTTGACCGCAGGTAACCAAAACTGTGCAAAGTGAAATCGCGGGTGGGGACGGGGAACTGCTGCGCATATTATCTTCTAACACCTGTAGAATTTACAGCTTAGGTACTTATGCCTAAATTTAATTTCCCATGGGTTTATTATTTTACCTGTGGCTGAGTTGGGTGTTTTATTATTTTTTCAAATGTTTATTTATTTATTTCTGAGAGGGACACAATATGAGCTGGGGAGGGGCAGAGAGAGAGGGAGACAGGGCGTCCCAGATAGGCTCCGCACTGTCAGGGCAGAGCACGATGCAGAGGTTGAACTCACGAAGTGCAAGATCATGATCTGAGCCGAAGTCCGAGGCTTCACTGACTGAACCACTCCGGCGTCCCAGTTTGGTGTTTCATATCTCAACTTAAATTTCCCACAGATTTCCTTAGGTATATTGTTAACCTACACAACCACAATCATCTGTCCACTACGGCCACCACTCTTCATGATCATCATAATTATTTTACCATGTCTCTATTTGTATCTTGCAATCCTAAATCGACATAGTGCTGTGAACGTTCAGAAGCTGTTAGAGTCGAGCCTGAAACTGACTAGAGTTACCATCTTGGAGAAGTACATCTACTAGCATTCAGTACTCTTTTCTTCACTCTCTGTTGATAACACTTGGTGATAAAGGTGTTTGTTCACTACAGAACTAGGCATTATTTGGATAAAAATATTGCTGGGATTCAGGCTTCCCCCAGAGATACTGATTTGCTGGGAGATTTTTTTTTCTCCCGTTCCTATTCGGCTTTTTTAATTTAAAATATTTTATGTTTACGTTATTTTTTCCCAATGTTTTATTGAATTGATTCTATATTTTTCAGGTCACAGCAAGCAATATAAAGGTATGGCCCAAACCGTCAGAGGCTATTATTCAGTATTCCTCTACTCACCCCACATCCTTCCGATAGTAGTTACGTTTATACATTCTATTAGACATCAGGACTTTTAGGTTTTAATTTTAAAGAAACGTTCTGCATCTGAGCTCTCTGATACGCTCTGAGCTAGAGTTACAGTTACAGTCACATAACTTCTCAGGAAAAATTACTTTGCGGCTTGAACATGTTTTTTTCCATACTTCCATACTAATTTTTTCCAGTTCACAAGTCAAAACAAGATTAGCATGCTCGAACCTATCAACCAGTAGAGAAAGATCAAACTTCCACCTCAACATCAAGCTGCTTCCTTTCAGCTTACACATCTTCTCGAGCAATACATTCAAGGACTTGGAATATAATTGGCAATTTTGTTGATGATGAACAAGGCTGAGCAGAGTAAGGATGACTTTCGCTCCTCTGCCGTGCTTCTAGAAAAAAGAAATGGCTTGGCAGCTGAGTATATGAAATACGACTTAGAGAAACAACTCTAAGCTCCCGAGTAATAAAGTCTATTTAAAAAGATAGAACGGGACGACTTTTCCCCTCGCCAGAGACAAAACAAAACCATATTTGAAAAAACCTGGCTCTCTTTTTCCTAATACTAGATATTTGTGCAATTCATCTATTTTATATTTGCTTGTTACTGGCATCTAATATTTACCAGAGAAAGACAAGAACTGGTTGCATATAACTAAGTGCCAGTTTGAGGTCTTTCCTTCCCCACTGGATGCCACCATGACTCTGTCTCAACGCCTCTCTTAGGTTCAAAGTTGTTTAATATTAACACACAGACCTCTGTGCACTCACTGAACTGAGCTTCTGAAGACAGCTTGTACATTGTGCCAGGAACAGGACTTGAAGGCATTTTTCTAAGATACCCTCATAAGTTTTGGCAAGGGAGCTACACTCACTTAACCGTACTTTCTCGAAAATAGCAACTTCCAAAGCATTACAGTTAGTGAGGCAACCAACACCATCAAGCATTTCTCTCTTCTTTCAACCACCAAAAATACAGAAAATGAATGAGCGGATGACTCAAGTTGCCTTCAAAATACAATTTCATCACCTAATGCCAGTGAGATTACCTAGAGTAAAAACATATAGAACACCTTTTATTTTTAATGTTTATTTATTTTTGAGAGAGAGAGAGACAGACTGCGAGCAGGGGAGGGGCAGAGAGCGGGAGGCACAGAATCCAAAGCAGGCTCCAGGCGCTGAGCTGTCAGCAGGAAGCCCGACATGGGGCTTGAGCTCACGAACCGCGAGATCATGACCTGAACTGGAGTCGGACGCTTAACCTACTAGGCCACCCAGGCGCCCTGCACCTTTTTTAAAAAGTGTATTTTATTTATTTTGATAAAAAGAGAGAAGGCATGTGCATATGCACAAGCAGGGAAGGGGCAGAGAGAGAAGGAGAGAGAGAATCCCAAGCAGGCTTCATGCTGTCAGCACAGAACCCGACCTGGGTCTCCATCCCACAAACCATGAGATCATGACCTGAGCCGAAAGTGAGAGTCGGACCCTTAGCTGACCGAGACACCCAGGTGTTCCTAGAACGCCTTTCAATTGTTATTATCTATTCCTTTACAAGAATACTTATTAGGATCATGGCTTCTTATTCTTCCTCAAAATCAAAACAAACTGTCGAGTATTTATTCTCCATTTTTATGTGTGAGATAATAAAATGCTCAGGACGATGCAGGGTGCATAAGGTTCAAGCAATGGCAAGGAGTTTAAGGCTTAACTGGGGAGATGAGGGATCAGAAAATTAACAAAACATCCCCAAGAGTTAAAGAGTAAAGATGACTTAAGGCTTCAAGGCAGTTACAGAGGTCCTTGCTATCTTTAAGATCTGTTCTAAGGTATCTTAAGAAAAATTGAATGTCGTTTATGTACTTTTCAATATAGAATGTAAAAAAATTTTATAACATTTTAAAAACTTCATAACCACTATAAAAATAAAGGTTATATCCCTCAGTGGTCTTGACCTTGGCCTTTTCTTAGACTGGTGATTTCCTACAAGTGGGGTCAACATGGTAAGAGGAAATATATGGCCCCCCTCATTCTGCTTCTCATTCCTTCCACTCACTGCAAAGGGAGTTTTTAAATTAAATAAATACATATTATATAGGCATAAAGGACTGCATTTCAAATTGGACTCACAGAAACCAGAGATTCTTATCCAGTACCCATCTCCACTAATGAGTCGAAGGATCATAAGGGAAACACCAGGCGTAGATAAAACATTCTCTCCCTGGAGGAACCTGAAATCCTCAGGACACGTTTCCAAAATACCCCTGTTCTTTTACATTATGATGTATTCTGGTTTCATATTAACAGAGGAGTTTTTCAAAAATGTGCATAGAAATAGCGACCATGAGAGGAAGCCAGTTCAGTCTCCGAAGGCTTCCTTTTGATAATTTGTTAATGACAAAAATAGGAAAATGCTCCTGTGATGATGCCTCATTTTCCATCCAGTCATCACTCATAAATCCATGTATTCCAGGTTTATTTACCGTAAGCAAAAGAGCCAGGCCAGGTATATCCTGCTAAGAACATTTTACGCACAGGACTTTCGGGTACCCTTCTGCTCCTTACGATGCCATGAATGAGATTAACAAGAAGGTCTTGGTCATTAGCGTGTTTATAAGGCGGTCTGCTGAGTTCAGGTCATTCGGACCCCTCATGACTCCCAAGGAATGAGTCACAGGCCTATTTTTCCTACCCTTTCTTTCCCGCCCCTCTTCTGCCCCTCCTTTTCTTTCTTGCTCTCATTCCTCTTGCTCTATTTATACTTCGAACTTTTGCTATACCTATGATGCCTGGTCCTTCCTACTCCATCTAGAGTTCATTCTTCCCTATTATTTGGTGAGACTTTTTATTTTTTTTGGTAGAAAAGTTAGTGCAGTATTGATATAAGAGTGAGGAAGAAGGCATTAACCTCAACTCATAGTTGGTAAAGCACTTCTGTTTCTAGATTAGTACAGGGTGACGAAATATTCAGGCAGAGATTTCTCTTAATCTACAGGCAATCTCAGTTCTTCTTTATCTTTGAAAACACACTAATTGCCCCCTTTGGTTTGGTGATTTTCAGTCTTTATGGGGGACGGTATATGAAATTCTTCTTTCCCACCATGGAGTTACGATCATAAACCCAGAGACATCACTCTGCAATAAGGGGAGATTCTCTCCATGTGATGCATGGGGTGATCCGATGCTCAATGCCTGGGAATCCATGACTTATGGCCCTAGGCCATATGTGTTTCCCTTGTAAGACTAGAACCACAGGCCTGGGATTTATGAGAAAGATGAGATGTCACTTGTTGCTGGAAGGGGAGGATGGTGTCAAATTCAAGGACATGCTCTAGCATTGAAAAGGCTCCTGAAGAGCTATTCTAGTCCACCTGAGTGGACCATGTGCTAACCTCTGAAAAGTCTTAGAACTGGGAGTCTGAGGAGAAACCCATTCCATGGCATCTATCAGATTAGTGTTCTGGCCATGCTCTCATTTTAGGGAAGCCCTGACGGAAGTGGCAGGACGTGAGTCTTGGAAATTCTCTGCTTCCTCAGCTCCTCAGGAGGTAGGAGGATCAGGGCTCACCAGGTATTTGCTCCATTTTATTTTTGTCTTGCCCTTTATTGCCAAAAGTAGCAAAAAGAAAATTAGGTCTGTGCAGTAGTATAGTGACAGAAGCTGACTGGGCAGGTATGCCAAGGAAAATACCACCAGCGGTGCAGGCAAGGCCTATAGGGGAGCGTAAGTGATGTCCAAGATGGCGGCCGCACAGTGCTGGGCTGGCCACACTTGGTTATGCTAAGAGCCAGTGTTTAACCAACGATGGTAGCAAGCTGAAATAGCTGGGAGCAACAAGTGAGTTATTTATGTGTACTATTCTTTTTTTAATCTCGATTCTCTACTCCTTTATTAAATGTTTTTTTCTCTCAATCCTCAACAGCTCTACCCCCAAATATGTCTCCACTCACAACCTTATGTATCTTGGCTAACCTGGCCTCTGCCCTCAGGGGGCAGCAACCATCTCCTCCCCGGCTTCACCGCATCCAGGTGGGGAGCTTCAAGCAGCTCTGACCTTCTGGAGCTGGCATGTGGGCAGTGAGACTGGGGACAGCGGGAGTCCTAGACTGGGGGTAAGTTGCGGGGAGAGCTGGCTGATGTCACAGGGTTGGTGGGAAAGATGCAAAGCTGTGTCATTGTTAGCGTGAATTCCGCCACCAACCTGAGTCTCAGCTGTGTCCTCTTTACTGGATAACAACTGATAGTGTCGTCCTTATAAGTGGGAAGACATACAGCTAGCCTATCATTTAGCACTTAGTAGGCACACATTAAACTTTGCTTTTCATCCCGTCTAAATCACATGGATGATAACTATGAGATGATAATCCCTCTATAGAAAGCTCAAGTCCAAGGAAAAGCGACCAAATCTAAAGGGAATAACAACCATCACTACAACAAATCCCCTTCTAAGACAACAAAGAAGCAAGTTAAAAATTACTCTTTGCACTGACTATGTGACACACGGCGGCTTTGGGGACCAAGATGAATATGGATAAGTTGAAAAACAGAAAAAGCAAATGAAAATTTCAGGAGGGCCAGGAAAGCTTCTCTGTTTCATCCACCCGGGAGTTAATGATAACACAAAAGACGGGATCGTTCGCTCAAGGCTGGCAGTGGGCTAAGCCCCATCTAGGACTTGTTCTTAGGAGCTTTGCAGGCCGCTGAAAGCAGAGATTTGTTTCCTCTCTCCTGTACAGGGATTTTTAAGTTTTGCAATGTGACAGCACTGCTTTATACAACGCGCTCAGTTTATTTTTTTTAAAAGAAGAAATTGCATGTGTGTGTGCGCACATGAACGTTCTCCCAGAAAGAATTCTTTCTCGCTACCCACTATTCCGCTCCCAAGCTCCCCTGCCTTCCCACCCTCCCCTTGGGCCCCAACCCCCTGGAAGGAAGGAGGGGAAGACTGAATGGGGTTTGGGTTTTCCCGCTGAGAAAGGCACATTTTCTGCAACCAGGTCAGTGTTCAAAGGGCTAACGCTCTAAGGAAATTACCCAAGGGGGAGAGGCAGTTCAAGGTTATTAAGTTATTTTCAAATGTTGTCTGGGCTGCCGCTGACCTTTGTGAAGGCAACAGGATGCTGCCTCCCAGGGAACAGGATAAGATGCAATTAGAGAAGCCTAGGAGAGGAATGTTTGGGAATTCGCGCGTACCCCAAAGGATGTGGGAACTCCAAAAATGAAAACAAACTAATTTGATCAAGGACATAGCCGTGTCCTAGAAAACGTTCGAAACATGGAGCTAAAGCTGGGTGTGGCCGCGTGGGTGTTTTCCTGCACACCCGACCCACCCTCGGCATCTCGTAGCTGTCAATGAGACTCCAACTCCCTTTCGGAGAAGAGGAGGACAACTAATTCATAGTCCTCTTGTGCCAGGAAGTAGAATGGGTGTGAGGTTAAGCAAATTGTTCAGATAACACCGAGTGTGACCGAGCCGGCCTTCACACATGCGTTTATCTGATGTGACGGCCCAGGTTTTTTCCTACCACATGATTACGGAACGAAGTGCATGTTTAAGAAAGTTCAAAAAGAAGACGAAGAAAGAGCTGGAATGGTTTACTTTTCTTCTTTTAGGGAAACAGACCTAAATACATTTTATGCGTGCTCTCACATTCCCAGAAGGGCCATGAACGAGGCAGGGGCCGCGGGTACTATACCTGTGTAACGTAATAGAGGTTTTGGCTTGTATACAACATTCTGTTTCAGTTCCCACGTATCTGGGTATATGTATCCCTGCTGGCAACTTTAAGCATTACTCGTAACATACAGAAAGTTACAAAAATCTTCCTTAACATAAAAACTAATCCATGCCATTCTCTTAAGATTCGGGGGCCACTAGATCCCAGCCCCAAATATAGAGCCTGTGTGCAAATGGTTAGTGAACACACCGGTTGGTCAATTCAAAGCTCTACTGATCACTAGAAAATCAGAAGTAGGAGAGAGAAAAAAAAGACCCCAGTTCTATGGAAACAAAGAAAGCGAGAACTCAGAGTGATCTCAGGCATTAGCTATTTCTCCTTCCTTATTGTTGATGGGGAAACTCAGTCCCAGATGGGCTCAGTTACACCCCAAATCATATTTTTAGATAAACACAGAACAGAAAGTGGATCTGAGGATTTGGTGTATTCCATTCAGACTCGCATGCTAAGGATTTTCTCCCAGGCACCCGCTAGAGGGGACGTGATTAACTCCAAAGAAGACCAGCCTGCTTCCTCATATTAAAGTTGATGTCTAGAGGATATAGGAGACCGACTCAGGCGGTACCTCAGAATTGACACAAAGATGCTGGAAGATTTTCTGAAGGTAAAAGTAGTCGGCAAAGTGTAAGGCTTGTGCTGTTACTGGTGTGCGTTCCTTTTTTCATTCCAATATCCACGTGCTGTCAGTGAGGCACGGGGCTGGGAAAGAGATACAGCACCTAACCTCATGGGGTCTGTTATTCCAGTCAAGGTTATACGTTACAGTCTACGAAACTATTCAGAAGGTTGTAAGAGTTTTTCACGAACCTCCGAGACACAGAGAATACCAACATCGACAACGGCTAACAAGGTCCACCTAACTAAAGGCTGCAATCGGGCTCCACAACGCAACGGTGTCGCATTCAATCTCTCCCCGTTAACAACTTAAACGGAGTTGTTTCCATGATTATATCATCAATTATTCATTACTGACTCTTCCTTCGTTGTGGTTCCAAAGCTTAATGAGACTCAGCTAATGTGACCTTTGGAACCATCAAACTGTGAAGGAGAAAGCCCGGCAGAGAAGACTGACCTCTGGGTTATCTCTGTGTACTAAAGCCTTTTGAAAAGTCACAACGCCAGGCTTTCGGCAGCGGTTTCACAAATTTAATTACCCGGAGATATTCACCAGTCCCCTCAAAGACTGACGGCTGAAATTAGACAGCTGAGTTTCTGTTACATCCACTTCCTATCATCAACGGTGCTAAACAGTAAAGTAAAGAAGAAAAAAAAAAAGGTTTACTATTATTTGTCCTTTATCTTGAGAAGATTGATGGTGAGGTAAGAATTCTCAAGGGTGATCTGAAGGTCCGTTTTCATTCCTCTGGAAAACCGTTACAAACAAGTTTTCTTTCAAAGTCAATATTCATAAAATCAGAGAATGTCAGGGCTGGAAATGACATGCGATATCCTGTGATTCGACCTCCTTAGATGACTGATGGAGAAACTGAGGCCCAGAGAATGTAACCGATTCGCCTGTGGTCAGGTAGCTGGTGGAGGGGTCCTGGCTGGTTCAGTCGGGGGAGCGTGCAACTCTGGATCTCGGGGTCATGAGTCTGACCCTCACGCGGAGTGTAGAGATTACTTAAATAAATAAAACTTAAAAAAAAATAGCTAGTTGATAGCACAGCCAGAAATAGACTTCAAGCCTTCCATGCCTGGTCTATTTACTAGTTTCATAGAGCACAAAGCTGGGCCAACCTTAACCAACGTTTAAACTGAATGTCAGAAGATTGGTATTGTTCCTAGAATGGTGAGGTACCAGGAACAAGACACACGGGAGTCTTTGCTAAGTTGTGTGAGAAGTGAGTGAGATGATTCATTTTCAGAAATATCAAATAAAAGCTGTGCTGTCTAGTTAACAATAGGTTTACAACCTATTGGAAATATGTACGAACCCCTCCACCCCGCACAATGGAGTCCCAAACCCTTAGACGCTTCACTTCCTGGCTCCTCCCCTCTCTATTTCTCAGGCTTATTTTTTGCAGGCTTTGCAATGAGCATGCGCCAAAGAACTGAAGTCTCTGCGTCACCTCAAGGAATGTACGCTTGTTCCAATCAGACTACTTTTTGCCTTACGTGGGTGTAGGCAACACCCGGGTAAGGGTGTAACCTCTGTAGTACTCAGCCAATGAGGAATCAGAGGAGGGACTTGCACACTAGCAGATAAGTTGTCTGCTGTAACTATCCCGAGTGTGCCTGTCCATTAGACACCCGTTCTTGGGAGAACATTGATTAAAGCCTCACTTTGCTGTGCTCCGAGTCTCCACCTCCCTCTTTGATTGGGTCAGTGGGTTGATTTCTCCCAGTTAGATATCATAATCCAGGGTTCTTTATGATCAGAGCTTCTCTCTTTCTCAGAAAATGTATGCGCTGACCAGCCAACACGGATACTTAGCACATTGGTCACTGTTAAAGCTGAGACATAGCTAACTGCTCCTTCCTCTCTCTATAAATACAGGTACTGAAATAGCAATCGGTAACTCAAAGGAACAAATAAACTCACCCAAACTCGACTCAGAGAAACTCCTGGCACAAATAACAGGGAGCTGGAGTGAGAACACTGGCGAGATATGCCTTAAATATGGGAGGGACGTGGAATCTGAAAAACTGCCCAGAAAGTGGTAACTGAGGCAATATGGTACAGAGGAAGGTGGTGTCAAACCTCAGATGCTACTGGAGTTTGGGGGCACGGGCGCTTAAAATTAGAGGAAGATCCATCAGTTTAATTGACACTAGACCAACAGGATACAAGAAGACAGAAACACCAAAAGGTAAGTCTAGGGAGATAGCTACGATTCTCTGCAGAGAGTCTAATACGGGTACTAGTAGAGCCAGAGGAATGGTAGCTATAGAAGACAGGAGAGTCAGAACCTCAACCAGCAATTTTCAGCAGACACAGCAATAGTAATAAGAAATGTTGACTAAAGGGATGGGTGGCTTCAGTCAAGGAGGTTTTATACTGCGTCTTGCTAAGCAGGAACCACCAGAAGGCTGTGAGCAACTCACACGCAATAGGTAAGTACAGAAACATGCCTGGCATTGAGAGTGGAGAGAAGGGTAGATCAAGGTCATTAGATGACATCTATAGCAATGTATACAACATCCGAAATAACTGGAAGTAAAGGAGAGACACTCTTGAGGACATGAATTGATTCTTGAACACTGTATGTACAAAACAACTGGTCAGTTAGCATGCTTCCCAGAACCCCATTTTTCACTCTTCTGTGAAGCGCTTCAGAGATATTTAGAAAGGGAACCTGATGAAACGCCTTCCTGGTGATTGAGTCAGCAGGTTTACTACCGAGTTTCATTAGTGAATGCCTCCCAGTATTTAGCAACTGCAGTGCCTTTAAAGAGGAAAGGCCCAGCTTGTCTAAAAACCAAATCCTTTCTCAGGGCCAGCTGGCAGAAACAGAAGGTCAAACATTTCAGCTGGTATTATGGAAAAGTAGTAGCAAACCAATCTTCAGCCAAAACTAATATAGGTAGAACAGGCTATGACCTCAACTGGTTTCTCCATTTCTGCACCAATGGGAGAAAGCAAACAGCATTTACTTTCTTCATGAGTGAGTGGAGACTACAGACAGCGCTAACAAATTTAATAACCAATATTTGGGCCATTGTGGTCACGACATCCCAAGGAAGATGTAACAGAGCTGGAAAAGATCCAGGGAAAAGCAGCTAAGATGATCCAGGGGGAACACTTGCCTTTCATTCAAGGACAGACCAAGAACCTAAAAAAGCATTAGAATTTCTCGGATGGGGAGGATGAAAAGGAAAAGGGGTTGGAAGGGGATGTGAGATTAAAGTCTACTTTGGGAAAAGGCCTGGGTGGCTCAGTCAGTTGAGGATGATTTCTCGATTTTGGCTCAGGTCATGATCCCAGGGTTGTGGGATCGAGCCCCGCATCAGGTTCTGCGCTAGCATTGCAGAGGCTGCTTGGGATTCTCTCCCTCCCTCTGTCTCTGCCCCTCCCCTCCTTATATGCGTGCCTGAGTACATGTTCTTGCTCTCTCTCTCTCTCTCTCTCTCTCAAAACAAATAATAAACATTTAAAAAAAAGTCTACTTTGGGTAAATATCATTGCATTCACTGAATTCCACAGCACTTCATTGGGGCCAACCCTTGAGGTTAAAAAAATGCAGACTGAAGAGAAACTGAAATATACCTTTATTTCTGTAAGTAGAAATCAGCAAATTTATGCAACTGAGTCTTCTGAAGACAAGGTTGAAGTGGAGAGTGGAAAAAAGTTTAAGAAACCACTGGATACACCCAATGCCATGCAACGTGATGCATACTAATTTTTTCAAATGAAAATTACTAGGTTAACTGACAGACAGCTGTTGGTGTCTGCATCTGGGACAGAGTTCTGGGCTAGCCGCCCTGTCGGTCTGCTCCAGGGTGCTATTTCTTATGCTCTTATTACGTCATCTTTGCCGGAACGTACTGCACAGAAGTTTGGGATTCCTAAGTTCTTCTGACAGTCCAGAACACAGAAGAATACTTTTCTAACTCATTAAGAAAGCAAGAGAGTCCCAGCTCTTGGCTCCGTGTGGTTTACCCATATGGGAGTATACAACATAAAAAGGTGAAAGAAATCCTAACAGAATGCAGCAGCTGGTTAAAGGCTATTATATTGAAATTTTCATGAGTTTGACAGTAGGCCAAAAAACTACAAAATGGCAGAGAGTGGAAAAGGCAGTTGTAACAGGTTGAACATTGTTGGTGATTATTTTTTCAGTGGCAATGAAAGCTGTAATCAAATAACCTGAAAGAGATGCTGGCAGGAGTAAGAGAGCCCCTAGGGAGAGAGAATATGAAAACTGTAACAATGATGAATGCCATGGACTAATAAACTAGACAAACATGTAGTGTGAAGTATCAAAATCAAGATTCTTAGCATCATAGGAAAATCTGGTGTCAGGATGCAGGCATGAACACCGTCTGATTTGTAATCTAGAGCAGAAGATGCTGATAATGACTTAAAACCTCAAGCAGGAGTGCCCAACTCAGCACCCAACTGGAATTACGTTATTGGGGCAGAAACCTCTGCTTATTTAGGTGATCAGTTTATCCCAGCATTGAAAAGGAAGAAGTATGAAGTATGAAAACAAGATCCAGAGAAGACACCTGGCTTTGTGCCTAGAAACGGTTGCTTAAAACTCTTGAATGCAAGTCTAGACAAACAAGATAACAAAGAGGAACAAGGGGTGGGGACTGGGTGAAGTAATGTCGTTATGAACTTATTAGTATTGTTATTTGTGGATAAATAAGGCATCTCGAATTACGAACGGCGTTTGCCAGTGCAGCAAGTCCACTGAACCTTGTACGTCAGAGTAGTTTGCTACAAAAAGAGTGTTTTAAACAACAGTAATGAATCACGCGAATGACATTAATAATCGGTTTGTTGACAATGTATATTTTTCTGAACATATGTTCTCCCTACATTAGCTTAACATTTTAGAGGTTTAGTTGAGAAATTATATAATCTCTAATTCCCAATAGGTTATTATTAAAAAAAAATGCTTATACATTTTGAGGGAGAGAGCAAAGAGGGAGTGAACAGGCCAGAGAGAGGAAGATGGAGGATCCTAAGCAGGCTCCCCGATGTCAGCCCAAAGCCTGAGGCTGGGTTCGATTCTGTGCCACGTGAGATCCTGACCTGAGCCGAAATCAAGAGTCAGGCGCTTAACCGACTGAGCCACCCAGGCGCCCCAGTAGATTTTAATTTTTAGAGACAAGTGATCTCCATAAAGTTTCAGAGGTATTTTTGAGCAGTTACGTAATTCCCCATTCCTAGAAACTGATCCCTTCCGAGGGTTTAAGGTCCATATTCCCCTTTCTATTAATTTTTTTTCTGTCTGGAGCTCTATGCCTCTTGCCATTAAATCAGGAAGAATGATAGGCCTAAATGGAACACCGAGATTTGAGCTCTTTATATAGGTACCTGGAGAAAGTGGAGTGGGTTGAGGGGGCATATCTGTGGTTAATTAAACAATGGAAAAATAGAATTGCTATGATTCTTTTAAATAAGAATTTATATTATGTTAATGATTAAACTAAAGAATTTAAAAAATAAAGATAACTTCATAAAGAAAAGCTGAGATCTTAAGTTTTTGAAATTGGACAAGACCATTCAATGAGTCATGCTCATTGATTCTTAGAGCTACAAAGAACCTTGGATATCTCCTAGTCCAACTTCTTCTTTTCTAAAGGGGAAACTAAGGGTTGCATAGGGCAAGTGACTTGCCCAAGGCCACACTATCAACTCATGACAGAGCCAGGACTGGACCTCAAGCTTTCTTGCTCCCAGCTCTGTGCCCAGTACCAGTACTGCCTCCAAGACCTTCAGGTCGGTGAACGAGCACTGGACAACGAGGGGGGATATGTCTCCTTTTTATTTTCAGACTGAATTCATTTTCACTGCCACACAGCAATGCACTGGAAACTTTTGTAGTGGGTGTAACATCAGGGAGAAGATAACTATCATTGCAGGGGGGGGGGACCCTAGGAATCCCTGTGAGATATTTAATAAGCCCCAAACAGTAATGATCTAGAGAATCTCTTTATCTGCCACAAAGGAATCGGATAAAGTGAGAGCTTTATAAACGGGTTGAAGAAACAGGTCCCAAACATCTTAGAGATGGAAATTTGTGATGACCGAGACACTGGCGATGACAGGGCAGAGTTTGAATAAAATGGTTCCACAAAATATACAGTGGATATAAAGCCATACAGTGCACGTCTAAGTCAATTTATCACCAATGAAACACGCAATTTAAAATCGGTATTTAAAATATATAGGGTGACTGAATTAATAATTATACAGAATAGAAACAACACAATTGAAAAATAAGAAAAATAAAAAGCAGGATCAAAGCAAATTGAAGGAGAATCTCTGAAGGCAAGAGATGTTTTGTCTGGAAAAACCTAATAAGACAAAGCTTTCTTAAAGGATGTGTCTTTCCCTGAATAGCCCACAGAATTCCCTCACCCCTATTCTTCTGAGTTAACAAAATTGAGGCATGCGATCTAATTTCTGGAGAATGGTAGTCATGAAGCTGTAGGATTGCTGTAATTGCTTTAGAACTGAATTATGAAGAATTGATGGGCGGGGGAAGAGCAGAAACCAACCCGATAAAAGATGGCAGGCCGAAACAATGGGAAAACATGGAGGATTTTTAGTCAGACTCATGGCAGAAGCAGGTTCAAACTCTGTGACTGGTATCGAAGACTATTTCATGAAGCCGATTGAATTACATTATTGAAACAGCGGATTCAAAGTTAAACTGAAGTTGAACTCGATCGCACAATCAATGAGAAACTGTTAAGGTACCATAACGACCCACTATCCTCCCTCCTCTCCCCTGCATGTTGACCCAATATGTCACAATTTGTATTTCATACAGCATCCTGCGGAAGGTGCTTCTAAGCACCTGTATTCCTTTGATGGACACAAATGGTCCCAGACAACAGTACCACTCTGTTGTTGTTATGTGAAAAATGCTGAGTGCTCTGTATTGAGAATGAACACCTCAGCTCCACAAATCCGGGCCTGCTGCTGACTGCCTTGTGGGTACATGAAGTATTTATTCACCTAAAACACTGTGTACATACAGCTGCAGAAATCATCCATCTTTGCTGAAAAAGCAATGTGGGAACACCCCTAAATAAATGAAACTGTCCTTTTAAATATTCACTCTCACTATCCATAATGTTATCTGCAGCTTTTGGGGCTACTGTGGAAAAGCCACACCACTTCCAACCACAGAACACAACAAACGGGCGGCATTAAATCGATTTGTCCTACAGGCAGCTCCCGATTGCGTCAGCACATTTGCAGTGGCAATTTTAGCATGAGTCGGCTTTCCCGGCTTCCTTGGGGAATGGAGAAGGAGGTACTGTAAGCCAGGTTAACGTCAGTCACGCTGTAGAAATAAGTTCATTTGTGAATATGCAGATTAGCCACGATAAGCGCTCCTTCAGGAGCGCGCCGCTTCCGACTTACTTGATATAGTAGGGCACTTTGTTTGGCGAGATGGCTCTCTCCCAGGGACCCTGGACAGAAGCTGAAAGAAAACAAAAAGGCAAGGAGGTCAAGTTCACCACGAACGGGAAAGACAACATTAATCTCCAGAATTACAATTTTACACTGATATTGGTCTGTTTGCTCAGTTGCCCATGAAGACAGGACGGATTAACCTGCTGTTCTGAAGTTTCTGTCCTAATCTAAGTGAAATTGAACTCATTCAGGCACAAAGATAAACGCAAAGGGGGAAGAAAAAAACCGTTCCAGTGCTAAACCTATAGAAGAGATAAGGAACTGAATGAGTCGACTGACGGATTTTCTCTTATGTGTCTCCATTGGGTGCTTTTCTTATAGCACTTCCTGTCGCTGCTTCTCAATATCTTTTACTATTTGATTGACTGGGTTTTATTAGTTCAGCAGCTGAAACATCCCTGCGTGATATAGTTACATTTTGAGTTTTTGAAGCTAAAAGACTACACTTATCATTCTCATATGCTTGTTTTCATCTTTGGTTTAAACAGAGTCCAATTTCATCGACCAATAATATGTTTAATTGGTGCCACGAAATATCAGCTGACCAGCACGATCTTATTGGAAAAAACAACCCAAAGTCAGAGAATGGCACCTGATGCTAGAATGTAATAAAACTTTGTGATGAATGATGAATCCAATAGGTGAAATTAAATTTCACACACCGGGAGTTTGTTTTCTAACATCCTTATTGTGTATTAGTCCAATCAATCATCTTTAAATTGTTTTTTAAATGCTTAAATTGTCATCGGGGGCTGGGCGGGGGGGGGGGTTCCTTTCCCAAAGCTGAGCTCTGAGAACACCGTTTACATGGTGTTTGATCTGACGGGTGTTTCTTTCTTTAAGACAAAATAATCATGTTAGGATAAACTACACCGTTTCCTCGACACTGAAATCTTCCTCCGGAATTGAGTTTATACAAAACTGGAGTTTTAAGAGAGAAAGAGTATCATCAGGAGCACTAATATAAGAAGCATGCTTATTCACATCTAACGACGTATGCCGATGTCCATTTTCCCCGGAATTTCCATCCTGCTTATAAATTGCAGCAGAGCTGATGCTGACCGTTATTTCCTTCTCTGAAGAGCTTCCTTCCAAATTAGCTTCACAGTAAATTCACGCCACAGTATATTGAGATGTAAGAAAACGTCAAAGCTAATATATCCTTGACTACGCTGTATAATATGAAAGAACAGCTCCTAATGAAAGGTAACTTCACCCACTGCCAGACAATTTAAGGGTAATGAAACTACAGATTCTTTGTTTTATATAGAGTAATAGAGGGACTGAATCACCCAACCTGCAACCAGACATTCTGCTTTGTACCTTGGTGATACGTCATTTAGAAGATACGGGACGTGGATTTGTATTTAGCTGCTAATTAAGCCTTTTCATTCTGGTGGACAGGCTTTTAATATGGGGGGAAAAAGACATTTATCCGCTGTTTTGAAGTCATCCCTCGCATCCACTCTCACTCTGCTGTTCTTTTTCTGTTCTTCCCCCCTCTGCCTTTCTCATTATCTGCCCTCCTCTCCTTATGTTTGTTTTGCTTCCTAGGATACAGCTCTCTTGCCCTGGTAAGGTGATGAAGTAAGTTAAGTTCTGATCTCAGAACTTAGGCTGGACTCTCGTACCTACCTGGGGAGAGTCTGATGTTATAGAAACCTAAACACCCAAGCTCTCTCTCTAGGAGGAAACGGGGTTGAGAGCCAGAAATCCTAGCTCTTGTCTGCTCATCATACCTCCCTGTTAAAACCCTACCATCGCAGAAGAAAAAAGAGAATTTCAGAGAGCGTCTGGTCCAGCTCTCACTGGCTGTACTGCCAAGCCCATGAATGCCTGGACCAAGAACCAAGGGCTATTCTTTCCTTAAAGGTGTCTATGGGCTGGATCCGACCATTTCTATCATTGTCCCTTTCCAGTTCTTTATCTTTCTAATGGTCCAGAAGGTACTTCTGACTGAGAGGGTGCTGGGGATGTCCTCCGATAGCAGAAGAGTCCGTTTGGACTCCCTGTACCTAGGTATCTCTCAGAGCCCAGTGTGTTTGGAGAAGTCTCTTGGCTGCCTGGGTGGCTCATGGTGGCTCTGTCTGAATGGAGCAAACTTCAAGCAGAAAATCTAGCCAGAGACAGAGGAAAAGCAGTGATGCCCAGCTGAGCTAATGGCTGGCCCTACGCTCAATATCTAGAGTTGACTGTGCATTGTTAAGTATTAAAAGGGGAAAAAAAAAAACCCAATAAAACACCAGAGGAGTACTCACGATATGCTTAAACCAAACAGGTGAAGGATGTAAAAAGAATATTCCAAAAAAATTCTAAATTCCAGATCGACATGAAACTTTCAGCGTTTATCACTGTAGTTCTCAACTGTCTGCCTTTCATACAGAGCACGGACATTTATATACATGAAAATGTATATAAAATGTTACTTTTTTAGTTTTTAAAATAAGAAAAGCCTTTTGTCTTTATGTGTAGTTGTGAAATAAATCCGATGGTCAAGTTCAGTGGATTTTTTCTGCTGAAAGATGTTTTCCCCCCTTCGACTCACAGTTTGCACACGCATGTAGCAACTGCTTTGCAGTCAGCATTTGAAACCCTAAAATTTTATACTAAAAAATGTCCTCGATGCAAAAAAAAAAAGGGGGGGAGTGGGGGAATAACAATGGCTTTCCCCCATTCCCTCCCTGCCCCATCACCACCACGGACAAACACACTGGAACTACGTGCTTTGGAAATAACACACAGTCCAGCAAAGGTTCTATGTGATTAGAGTCAGAGCTCCTCCTCGGGATGCTGTTGGCAATTTCACTCGGGGCTGCCAGATGATTCTGGTATTGCATATATTCAAAAGTTGATCAAATATCTGGTAACTCTTATACTTGTGTCCCCAAATTATCATTTCATTTCTTGCAGAAGGTGCCAACACCAAGCACAGCTGTCTCTTATCTCACGGTGCCAGCGGAAGCTTGTCATCGTCCACAAAGCTAGCCTCCGTAACAGACACGCATATCGCTTATGCCCGATGTGTCCATTTTTAGTAGCCCATCAAAAGCAGATTTATTGGCAAATAGTTTTTATATGACACTGTGCTGTCCTCTGATATTTTCGTATACAGATGTTCCTCTAACCACTGTGTGTAAATCCAGTGCAGCTCTGTGATTCAGATTCCTGAGTGTAAAAATCATCCATTATCATACGGCACCAGCACCGCGGGGTATTGTCTCCAGAATTTAAATAGCAAGCTACACGTGAGTTCATTCATTCCAAAACCAACCTCTGAATTTCCCCTTGCGTTACAGATGCAGTATGTTATTAAGAGCCAGAAAGGGTACCACTTCTACCTTCAAATGCTTTTCTTCCCTCAAGATGACAGGATTCAATATTGTGCCCAAGGTGGTTTTGAAAATCACAGAATCACAGATGCCACACTATGGAGGCGAAGTTCTTATTTCGACCATTTTTTAATGCATGATGAACAGAATGTGCGAAGCGATGCACTCCGGGGTTAAGCCAGATTTTAATCGACACGGGAGCCTAACTAGAAAATTAAAAACAATACTAATGTTATTTAAACCGTGCCAAAAGAGCACCCTCTGGAATTTGGACCCAAATACGTTCATTCGTCTTTCTACTTTTCTTATAGTTTGTGGATTCAGTGCCTGATAACATAGTTCAGTCAGAAGAAAAGTAGGGGCAGATTATAAAAATAAATAATATAGCCTACCCTGGAGACTAAACAGAGACCTCACCTATGGGGTTAAGAGAAAGGCATAAAGGAAGATCACTGGCCATGGGCGCTTGGCTTCCCAGGAGTGTGCCTGTTCCAGTAATGGTTTGATGGGCGTAGTCTATCAAGAGACCTACTCTAGAGCAGTGTTTCTCCATCTTTTTCTCCCGATGCTCCCATGGCCCCCTGCTAAGTATCTTATTTAGATATTTTTCCTCATCTTCCTCCCCTGTCCCTGATGAAATTTTGATGCCATAGATATACTATATGTCTGTTGACGTACTGGGTGTATCTGTGGTTCACATAAGAAGGATACGATTTTTCACTCCCTAGGAACCAATTTTTGTCCCTTTCAGGGCAATATTGCTCCCACTGAAAAGGCTCAATCGAAAAGGGGTGGCTGGGGGCGGGGGAGGAAAACCTCCCCCATGCCTACAACATGACCTCAGGTGTGACTGTCATCAAGCCCCGTGAGGTGTTACTATTTTCATTTTGCAAAAGATCAAACAGTTAAGATCACATGGAATAGTGTGTCTAAGGTCCAGGTCAGTGAGTATTAGGTCCTAATTTTGGTGTGTTACTCAAGTCAGATGATTCAGGAAATGCAGAAGACAAACATACTGTGTGTCTACCGTGTGCTCCGCATCGTATGTTCCTTAATATCATCCTCCCAAACACCCAGCGAGGCCTTGCTGATCCATTATCACACATGAAGAAAGGGAGGCTCGGAAAAGGTCAGTAAACTAACTCTGGTCATGCAGCTAGTAAAGGGCGAAGCCAGGACTGTGACCAAATCTGTCTAGTCTTTGGGCTTTATTTATTGTTATCATCATCATTATTATTATCATTATTATTTTAAGTAGGCTTCGTGCCCAGCACAGAGCCCAGCCTGAGGCTTGGACTCACAACCCTGAGATCAAGACCTGAGCTGAAATCGAGTCAGACATTTGACCAACTGAGCCACCCAGGTACTCTTTGTGCTTTATTTTAACATGTGTGGTATGTAACAGGTAGTCCATAAATATTTGCCAAACAACTGAGTAAATGCATTCATCCCACAAAAGAACATACTGTCCTCTAGTCTAAGTTCTTGACACTGTGGTATCTAAATTTACCCTCTACGTGATTTCCACCAAATGACTTCCCAGGGGTTGCTGGAAACTGTCACCAGATCCTGGAAGGCCTCTTTGAATTTCCCATAGTTTTAGTGATGATTTGAAAGAGCTGCCTTTTATTCTGGTCAAAATCGTCCTCCAATCTGTATCCCAACAATCTGGCATCTCCGCCATTAGTCCTATTCTGCCATCAGCACAGAGCACGACGTGGGGCTCGATCCTACGAACCATGAGAACATGACCTGAGCCGAACTCAAGGGTCGGATGCTTAACCAACTGAGCCACCCAGTTGCTCTGAGACTTATTTTCATACCAAAGGCAGAAATAGAGCCCCAGTTCCTCAAGAAACAAAGCAATACTCATTATTCAGTCCATTTCTACAGAGCCCCTACTATGTGCTAGGCACTTGGCAAAGTGCTGGCAGTAATGCAGTAAATAGACACGGTTCTGTTACTTTGTACTTTAGTCTCCAAGGGTATTTTTTCAATGAACACATCTAATATTCTAGCAGCAAAATCAATCAACTGCTATCTATTGAACACACATTATGTGCTCAGCCCCATACTAGGTATTTACAGGCAGGGGTGAAGGAGGGAAGGGTGGGGTAGAGAAACAGGTCGTAACAGGTCCTGTGCCTTTAGAATATCATTATTTAAAAGAGATCAAGTTTTAGAAGAACATATATTATAATGAAAGTGTACTGGTCAGAGTCCTGGCCAGAAATAGATAGCACATTCCTACCAGTTAAGTTGAGTATAGGGTTTAGTAAAAGGGCTGGTCACTAAGGTCTGTCCAGGGTACAGGTAAATCACAAGGGATAATATTAATAAGAACAAGGAGCTATTCTCATCCCTAGCTCTCAGGAACAAGGAGAGAGAGCCATTACTGGAATAAAGTGGGAGAGGGAGAAAGAAGAAGCAGGAGAAGGAAAGGGAAAGGAGGAAGAGAGGAAGAGAGAGGAGGTCAGAGAAGGTGAGAGGGAGAGAGAGAGGTCAGAGAAGCTGAGAGGGAGAGAGAGAAGAGAAAGAGGAGAGAGAGAGGATAAGAGCCAGAGTGGGAGTAACCAGGAGAATGGAAGCCATATTGGCTGCAATGCCCTAGAAGCAAACACGAAGGCAAGGATGTGAGTTGAAGTAGTTTGAGCTGTCATTCAAGGAGGCACTGCTGCAGGAGCCAGAAGTAAGGCAGGAAAGCTGATAAGGGATGCATGACTGCTTTGGGGACCCGGGGCCCACTGTAGGTAAGGACTTCAGCATGGAGGACATTCCAGAGTTGTCCCCCTCTGCCTGTCTCCAGGTGAGTGGTGAAGGAACTGGAGTATTCATTTACTACTGCTTGAGGGCTACTCCTGGAGTACGGATGGGGGTGCTCATTAACTCTCTGGCCTGTCCTTGGGCTTAGTGAGCAAGCTCCTATGGACAGAGAAGTTCTTGAAGGCAGAGTCACAGGTGTGTGTAGTTGGAAGCCTAAGTTTGGTGTGCCTGGGCACAGTGAATTCTAGAGGGCATATGGGCAGGGCCCTGACAACTTATGCTATAGGAGATATGCACTAAGAATGACTGAGTAGAAAGATAGGAGAAATCTGGGGTCCTGTGACTATGCAGTCACTATTCCAACTTATCACTGGATTTCCTTTTTTTAAAATAAGTTTATTACTTTTTAAATATTTGTTTATTTTTGAGAGAGAGACAGAGCGTGAGTGGTGGAGGGGCAGAGAGAGAGGGAGACACAGAATCCAAAGCAGGCTCCAGACTCTGAACTGTCAGCACAGAGCCTGATGCAGGGGCTCAAACTCACTAACCATGAGATCATGACTGAGCCGAGGTCAGACACTTAACCAACTGAGCCACCCAGGCATCCCTCCTTTTTTTTAATGTTTATTTATTTTTGAGAGGGAGACACAGAATCTAAAGCAGGCCCAGGCTCTGAGATGTCAACATAGAACCGGATGCGGGGCTCGTACTTGCTAACCTGAGCTGAAGTTGGACGCTTAACTGACTGAGACTTCTATATGAGAACCTTATACAGCTCTACTTGGGCTAACACACTGTTATTTGAGCTTTCTGTTCCATGTGGCCAATCCTGCTTCTGGCACAATCACCCCCACGCACACAGACCATCTACGTCTGCTCACATCATTCCTGGCTCACATCTTAAATGGCTGAACAGCATTCCGTAAACGGCTGTACCATGATTTATTGACAAAATCCTCTCTTTGGGAAAATTTAGACTGTTTCCAGTTTTTCACTGTTGTAAGTAAGGCTGCAAGGAACATCTCTGGTAGATAAATCTTTGCACACAGTTTTGTCAATTTTGTTAAACAAAATTCCTCGAAATATATTTATTTCATTGAAGGCTATGAATGTGTTAAAGGCATTTTACACAAATTACACTCCTGCCAGCAGGAGTCTTTCTTTATTGATCCAGGTAGAAAGGGAAAAATCCATTTTCTGCTGGTCAATGGCATTTAGTCGGTATAATTCTTAAGGCACATTAGATATACTGCCTGATACAGATTATTTGAGAACATGCCTCTCACACCCCTTCACTCCATGACAGATCGTAGACTTTTTGAGTTCAGAGAGGCACTCAGCACATTGGCTTTCTGTCTCAAAGCCCAGCCCAGCATCTTGAGACATACGTGGATCAAGTAGGAAGTGGCTACACCAGAGATTCGGAAGAAATAGATTTAATTCATGACTCCACCATCACTCCCTGATCTTAAGCAAGTCTTGTTTTGTCCCTGAGCTTTATTTATTTTGTATGAAAAGTAGGAATAATGGTATCTCCCTTGTGGAAATACTGTCAGGATACAATGAGAAAAGGGATATGAAATTGCTTTGCAAAATGTTAATCACCATACAAATAATGTCTGTAATCACACACCTATGGGATGTTGTCTGAATGATGGTAATTCTAGAATCAATCTCCCTGCCTCAACTAAGTGGCAGTTGTCTTCATCCCTTGCATCCACTCCTAACTACTAGTAATGTGCCACGCACAGGATGAACTGTGGCAGACAGAGACGCCTTTGAACACTAACTGCCTGGGCTTATAGGAGATCGTTCTATATCTTTGCCTAGACCAATGACATCTGCCCAACAGATCCTTCATTCTTGGGTAGACCATTTGTTCACTATTCATCAGCATGAATGATGAATCGATTCGTCCATATTTGATACAACGGGAAACAGAGGGTCAGAAACAGTTTTACAATCAGCGGATGATGTGGATGAAAAGAGAAGAACAGTGTTCTTGTGCTACCAGGTACAACGGAATGGAGGCAGGACAGTGGAGTTCAGTAGGTCGTTCCTAGGCGAACGTGGTGTCCACTCAAAGTGAGAAACCACACGTGACTCTATTCTTCTCAGATATAGTCATTAGGCAACGGGGCATTTCAGTGGCAGAAAAAGTAAGCTGGAAGGTGACTTTCAGATAAATTACATATTTAGATTAAAATATTTGGAAGGTGGGTCTTTTCACTGAAACTTAGGTGAAAGGACAAGACTGTAAGTACTAGAGGATAGCGGAAGCTATAAAAATGACGGGGCTCTCGCAGGAAAGGAGAATGTGAAAAGAAAACTGTACCCTGGGAAATGGGTCGTAATGGTGGCACCACTAAAAAAGCCTCCAAAGAAAAACAATACAGAAACTAGAATAAAGTAGGGTGAAACATCAGAAAGACAGCCAGATGGTGAGATACTCTGAGCACCCCTGGGTTCCAGAGGACTAAGGGTAGTGAAGAGGAAGATGGATTTGGTCACAAGGTCATTGGGGATCTCAAGAGGGCAATTTCACAAGAACAGTGAAGGCTGAACCAGATGTGGAAGTTGAAGCCGCGGGCAGATAGAAGGAAGCGGCAGGATCAGGTCCTAACCAAGCAGTGGAGAAGTTGTGGGTGAAAGGAGAGTGTAAATGGAGAGAGGGAACATCTAAAGGCTGGTCATCACTCTCTCCTGTTCTGTACACCAGCCCACTCAATTCATTTATTTATGGGATTTGCTTAGCGTCCTCCCTAAAATATTAAACGACACGAAAACCTTATTTCCACCTGTTTTTCACTTCCTAAGGTCATAATCAAGATTACAGAACACTGCTTAACTTTTCATGTAGTTGCTAATGGACGTGTATGTGTCTATCATTTTTCCCCACTGTGATTGCTTTCTCTGTATGATTTCTATTTGCTTTTGATGGGACGCATATAGCTCCCGAAGCAAGAGTAAGTTTTCTGTCATTTAACTGAAAGGCCAAGTTAAATTTAACACTTTTCAAAACATTAAATTAAAATAAGAATAGTGCTTTATATGTCTGTATCATATATCAAAAGTAAAGATTCAATGAAAACTTGAAGATCACTTACTAAACTTTCAAAGATGGGCAGATTTTCCATAAAGATTTCAACAGCAGAGACAGATGGGCTACATTCCAGAGGGGAAGGTCACGAGAGTGATGAATGAGACCTGTAATGTCTGCCATAGCTGTGAAAATCTTTATGGCTAACTAAAATTCCTCACGAATAACAACCTGTAAATATTATATGAGCTGTCAGACAGATAACACCGAGCCCCGAGACCATCGCACATGGTGAACAGAATACCGCACCATGGGCTTTGTCGGTAGATTGCCAAGTCATTTAGAGTATCAGGCTTACATTTGATCTGGGAAGTCAAGAGTTCACACCAAACTACTTGCCAAGGTGCCTGACTTGCAAAGATAAACATACCCAAGTGTTGCTGGCTTCAAAATCTCATAACCAATATTTGGGAGCACAGCTCATGAAAGGAAAGCTCCTTCCAACTGACTTATACAAAACACCAAGAACCTCCTTGTCATGATTGGGATGGTTAGAAAGAAATAAACCTGAGGCCGGCTATAAGAGGATAGGTGTTTATAGAAATAGAGCCATGACTGAGTTACGCTCATGGAATTTCTGACTAATTCTGAACAGAGTGCTTGATTGTATTACCACAGAACTCTCCCCCGGGGGTAAAGGTGGCTACAGTCTTCAGGCCATCTGGGTTAAGCCAGGTTACTAACAAGTCAGTGCAATATTGCCAGGTGCCTTTAGTGTCTCTCCAGATGTGCTTTTAAGAGACGGCAGGCAGGCAACACCATTTGCTGAATGCTCTCTGTGTGAATGGTATTGTATTAGGCTCCGGGGAAATTTCAAGGAATGTAAAATTTGAAACCTAAGCCAGTAGGGAGCAACTCAGATATTAAAAACCAAATGACTGTAGATGAGATGCACATCCATTTAGAAAGCAAGAGTGAGAAAGAGCTAAGGAGATGACAAAAATTAAAGCAAAAAGAAAGTGGGAGAGATTATGTTTTGATCCTAACACCGTCCTGCACTGTGAAACAATTAAACATCTATACTTTAGTCATAGCTTCACAGCGAGCAGTATGCTTCTCGGCCCCTTCACCTTGGGCTTGGCCATGTGACTCGCTTTGGCCAAAAGGGCCTTGGCAGACATGAACAGAGGCTTGTGTCTTGTGCTCTGGGAACCTGCCAGGAGCACATGCCCCAGGTAGTCTCTGAGCCTTCAGTGGGCCTCGACACCCCGCGTATTTAGAAACAACCTGAACTAGCAGCCTGGACCTAAATCCAGACAACCTCCAACTTGCTGCCTGCAGCCAACCTTCCCAGTCAAACTTCATCTAGATCATCTGAACCACGGTTGACCTGTAGACCTATAAACATGAGAATGGAAACTGTCTATTCTCATACAAGAGGAAGGGATGGGGAGAGTGAAGGTGAGAAAGAGAAGGAGGGGTGGGGGGAGAGAGGGAGGTAAAAGAACATCAAAGAGATCAAAGAATACAAAAATATTCCCAAGCCAGAGTCTCCCCGGATTTGTTACGAGCCACATTCTCTACCATTACCCAAAGATTGATGCAGATTACCCACTTTAGTCTTTGCAGTTGAGACAGGTAAGTTGCCTCTCACTAGTTCCTGGAACCCCTTCTCTGAAGCTGATAACCCGTAATGGTTACAAGTATAAACTTGAATGTGTTATTAAGCTTGTCCAGTCTGTTTTCTCTTCTATGAAAGAGAGACAGTAATACTCCTTATTCTACAGGTTTGTTGTGAACATCACAGAGCTTAATCCACAGACTATGCTTCCTTCGTGTAAGAGCAAAAAGTGCTCCATATATTTTGGATTCCTATCCCTATCCCTATTATCATCATCATCATTAGTGTAGTGAGTCATCAGGGTATTTATCCCATTAACTGACTTGATTGCCAATGCGAAGAATCCTAGGGGAACCAGGCAAGTGAGAATCTGTGGTCTTAGAGTTAAAGTGACTGTTGACCGCTAAAGCGCGGGCCTAGGCAACAACTCCAGCAAATAATCCCTCTTTCCCCTTTTCTAGCCATTGTGCTTCTCTTCAGAAAATTTTATGCAGTTCTCAGAAGAGTGAAACTTGAGAGGAGACAAATCTTGTTTTTGTCACTCTGATGCTCGTGTCAACTATGAAGGTCAACCATGTTTCATTATTTTATACTAGTAATTGTTTAGGAATTCAAAACCGATAGCTAAGTGTTTTTAGAAAGACAGAACAAGACATTTTCATTTTAATTTCTATTTTTAGGTCTGAGTTTTAAATTGAATTTCATGTGACCAAACTTACGATCTTTTTTTTAAAAAAAATTTATAAATTAGTGTGGCTGGTTCACATTAGAGGAATTATCTGATCTTGTTTAAGACATAAGCCTTGTCCTGTATTTTGCCCTAAGGTAGCAAGGGTTCTGGTGGGCTTTCGTGTTGGGCTCTGGGAGTAAGTGAGGATTTGGTTCGAAACTCTCCCTCTTCCCCTGCCACGTTTTAGTATTTAGTAGATGTATCTGCTCCAGACTTCCTGGACCAAGTCTTTCTAATCAATCTCTTTCCCATGATAGCTGGCCTAGGTCAAGGCCTACAGTTCAAGCTCTTGCTTTTTTACCTTTTGAGAATAAATCCCTCTGTCCTCAACTCACATCATAAATGAGCTCATTTCATTCCATTCCTCTTCTAATTTTTTTCCTAGATATTTCCTGCTCAGATTTTCTCTTTCCAAGTCAAACTGTCCCCATGTCGACTAATCCTTCAATTATTCTCTCTTGTCTGCCTATTTCTAGCTCATTAAAACATTAGCACTCTCTAAAACCTATATTTATATTCATTATACATACATAAGAAATCCCTTTCTGGACAAAAGGGCTATAAGGAGGCTACATGTAAAATCAGAAAGGGGGATATTCATCATATCAGAATACATCCCATGAACCTTGCTAGGTGAAGGAAATCAGGGGCCAAGCAATCGGAAGCACTGTTTGCTAGATTCCTCTCAGGTGAAATACTCTCCACCTTGGATTTGCATGTAGCTTCAGAGACAGGGTGCACTAATTCTAGTTGTCATAACTGTGATTTATGAGATACATTGGCTCTTCGCCTGCAGTTTCTGGCTCACAGTTCCCAAGACCCTTGGAATTTCCTGGGTGGAGAGTGATGAAGGTGTCTTTTGTTACGTTAATGAGGGGACTTTTGGAAGGCACCAGAGGATGGGCCTCTGGAGATACAACCTCTTAATTAGAGGGTTAGAACTTGCAGTCTCCATCTCTCCCCCACCTCTATGGAGATGGGAGAGGAAAGAGGCCGGAGGTTGACTCGACTGCCGATGGCTGATGATTTAATCAATCATTAGTCTGTAATGAAGCCTCCATAAATGCCCAAAAGGACAGGGTTTGCAGAGCTTCCCGGTTGGAGATGTGGGGAGAGTCGCTCACTAGGGGACGGCATGGGAGCCCCACACTTCCCGCATACCCTGCCCTATGCATCTCTTTCATCTGCATGATCCTGAGTTATATTTCTTTGTGAGAAACTGGTCATCTTCTAAGTAAAACGTTTCTCTGAGCTCTGGGAGCACCTCTAGGAAATGAATCAAAGCTGAGGAGGAGGTCCTAGGAACTTCTGGTTTATAGTCAGTCCGGTGGGAAGAAGTACAGGTTATAATTTAGATTTGCGACTATCTGAAGTCCAAGGAGGGGGCTTTGGAAATCTCCAGTCTATAGCTGGTTAGTCAGAAACACTAGTAACCTGGCTTGTGACTGGCATCTGAAGGGGGCAGGGCTGGCTGAGGGGGAGGGACAGTCTCGTAGGACTGGAATCCGACGCTATCTACGGGTTGACAGGGTCAGAATGGAGTTGGAGTCTAGGACCTGCTGGTATCTGAGAATTGCTTGGTGCTGTGTGGGAAGTGCCCCCTCCATGGAAATTGGGCTCATTTACTAGCCTGTGAAGAACATCTCATTTTGCTTCCCGTAGAATTAATTCCTCCTTCCCCTCCACTTGTACCACTCGTATTTATCGCAACTAAAGAAGATCATGACTTTTTTTCCTTATAGGTCTTTATCTTTTGTTTAGAATCTGAGCGTCCCAAGGCCAGGGTTCTGTCTATTCCACGTGCCTAGTGTTTGTTAATGAATATATGAATGAATGCTACAGGCAGAGTACTTCAGATCATGTCAGTTCCTAGCTCAGAACCCTCCGAAGTCTTCCTTTCTTAATAAGAAATTTCAAAGGTTTTTAATCACGGTTGACCAGACCCTACCTGGCCTGGCTCTTGGTTGCTCACTGACCTCCTTATTTCAGCACGTGGCTCCCTCAGCTTCAGTCTTACTGTACTCCTTGCTGCTCCTCAAACCCCGCTACGCTTGCTCTCATGTCAGGGTCATTGCGTTCACTGTTTCCTCTGCCTGGAACCCTGTTTTGTCTCCCTCCCCGCCCCTGTATGTGCCTGGTTTGTTTCTTCACTTCTCTACCCAAATGCCACCCCCATGGACACCACATTTAAAAAGTTTCCCTCCCCCAGAGTGCCTGGGTGGGCTCAGTCAGTCTGGCACCTGACTCTTGTTTTCGGCTCAGGTCATGATCTCACAGTTTGTGAGATCGAGCCCCATGTCAGGCTCTGTGCTAACAGTACAGAGCCTGCTTGGGATTCTCTCTGCCCTTCCCCCACTTAAAAAATGTTCCCTTCCCCTATCACCTCTAGCCTGCTTTTTTCTTCTTTTTAAACAGTTTATTTATTTATTTTGAGAGAGAGAGAGAGAGAGAGAGAGAGAGAGAGAGAGAGAAAGAGAGAGAGAGAGAGAGACAGAACACGAGTGGGGCCTGAACCCACCAACTGTGAGATTGGGACCTGAGCCGAATTCAAATTTGGATGCTCAATGGACTGAGCCCCCCAGGCGCCCCTTATTCTTCTTCATTAAACTTACCATGACCTGATTGCGTTCTCCGATTAAAATTTAACCTGCATGAGACAGAGTTTTTTCTTTTATTTACCTTCTCCCAGTCTCTAGAACAGAGTTTGACCCACACTAGTCATAGAACAGACTAGTTGAACGACAGAACGAATCAATTCTTAGCTGGCTGAAAATAAGTGAAGCTCCTCATTTTTTCAGGACATTAGACTAGGTGCTAGACTCAGTTCTTTCCTATTGTATTAGAGGTTATAATCTGTAGTGTGCCCAGTTTTTCATTCAATCAAGCCATATCCTGCACTTAGCTGCAAGATGTTGGATGCATGACATTATAAAAAAAAAAAAAAAGGAACTCATGCCCTTTACCCTTATGGTGCTCACACTCCAACCCATTTCCTTTTATGATCTATTTTATCGACTATTCCTCATTCTAACTCCTGGTCTGTCATTGGTACGTGTGCTGCTGAACTTAAGGTGTAAGGCAAGAGGCTGACGTAATCTCATGCCGTTCTTAAAGTCCTTACCCACTAACGGAGGTCATGAGGTCAGGCATCTGCAATCATGATCATCACTGCATACACTGGGCAAAATCGCCAGCCTCATAATGAAAGCAAGAGTAAATCGAATCACCCAGTGACCAGAATGAGCCCATTAAAATGCCTTTTCCTCAGCTACTTTGAAATGCCTGTCAGCTACCTCGTCCCTAACAGATGGGGTTCCCCAGGAAACAGACGCTAAGACAAAGATTAGAGAGCAGGATATTTAGTACGGTGTGCCGTTGAGATCAACACCTGCAGAAGGGAGAAGAAAGGAACCGGGAATGGCAGCCGGGAGAAGTCAAGCTAGGATGTAGGTCCAGTGAGTCTCAGTTAATCTCACGGGAGTAGAATGCTACTCCTGAAGTAGAATGCTAGGGCTCTCCCGAGTTGGGCCAAAATGGCCAGGTCTTTATACTCCTGCATCCATCAGGAGCCGCCATGGAGGGGAGTGACCTTGGGGGAAGCGGCTGAAGCAACTCCCAAAAGGACAGACGGCTGAAGGTTGTCTGCTGAGGATACTCCTCCTCACTGCATCGGAGCTGAGAGTTGGAGAAAAGTAGTTTCAAATGATTCCTCAGTTGTAGGCCATTCTACTTAGTGTCCCATGTGACCCAACTGCCATGGCTACACATTGTCCAGGAGTTAGGGATACAGGAGTGGAAGGGACAATTTTGCCTCCCAGAGGTCATGTGACAACATCCGGAGGCATTTGTGGTGGTCACAAGTGAGAAGGTGGGTACTACTGGTGTGTAGTGGGGAGGGGGCAGGGAAGTTGCTAAACCTCCAACAATGCACAGCACAGTCCCTACAACAAGGAGTTGTCCGGAGTGCCCAGGGCAAGAAAGCCTGATTTCAATATAAATAGATAGTCAACACCTAACCGAATCAGACGCTCTTTCTTGGCGAGTTTGATTCCAACATATAGAGAAAAATTTAGATGGTGGAAAGGTGGGGAGTTAAAAAAAAAAAAGTGAGAGGGCTCAAGAAGAAAACAGAAGTCACAAGGCTCTGGAAACTGAGTAAGGACAAGGCGGAGAGGAGAGAGAAGCCACGATATCGTGGTAGTTTGGAGTCCACGGGGGCAAAGCACATGGAGAGAGAAGCAAACAGTCTTCACGGTGACCGCCATTCCATCTGTCCTAGTGTTGGCAGCTGTCCCCTGATCACCTAAGCCCATGCCCACTCCTTGCAGCCCTAAGGAAGCAATGCCCGTCTGCAGTGGACTGAAATCAAGAGGCTTGCTATTGCTGATATCTGTAAGTATATTTAAAAATTCAGGAGAATGGTTTTTAAAACAGGCACAGTTTATGCAAGTCCACAAAAGAACAAAATGTCTTTGTCCTCACCTCAAAGGTCTCACCAAAAAGTATTTTGTAATCCCAAGCTGGTCGTGCTCTGAAAATGGAAAACATCCAAATGGAAAAACGAAAGTAATGATTTTTGCCCACAGGGATGTGATTCTGCCATTTCGGTGTTGCAAAGCTTTGTGTTTGGGGACAGATGACAAAATGGTACTCTAGGCCAAACTCACAAATGCCTTCATTTTCCAGGGAGTGTAAAAATATAACTTTCAGAGCCAGCATCCCACTAAAATAGTGCCCATGTATCACGAAACTGCTATAGGACTGCAGAGCCGGTCTTGGAGCCCTAGGTCTGCAGGAGGCCCACAGAAATCTGTCGTGATGAGGAAGATGAAATAAGAAAGGAGATGAGCACTTGTTTCATCTCTGCCCTGCCACCATACTAACTCCCAGGTACGTGTGGGGGGAGTGGTGAGCAAGCCAAGTGTCGCCGTTTAACTCCACCATCACGTTTTGCCTGGGGTATCGCAGTAGCATCGTCCAGTCTGGGAGAAGTTGAGGCTGCTGGTGTCTCCTTCAGAGCCCCCTTCCCCGCGGATGCAGCCTCTCTGGCTGCTGTGAGCGTTGGCTGCTATGGGCCCACTGACCCCGGCTCCAGAGAACCTTCCTCAGTGAAATGGGAAATGCCATGTTGTCCCCTACTCCCCAGAAATCCACAGTTACTGCCTGACTGATGGGGTTGTGGGGGGGAACAAAAGCCCAGCTCCCTCGCTTCAAAATGGGGCCAACGCGGTGGTGCGACGTGTGCTCCAGAGTGCCCAGTGGGGTCAGGTTGAAGTTCGTCTCCACCTCCTTGTTTAGCTTGACTCCCTCACCAGCATCCCCCACCTTATCCTACCTCCCTCATTCCCCTTCACCCAAGAGCTGCTGTCTAGACAAATTACTTGTACAAGAATAACCATCGAGGGCTCTATTTCCATGAAATGCTACTTAAGGCTAGGGTGACCACCCATCCTGGTACACTCAGTACTGACGAGGTTTCCTGGGACACAGGGATTTCAGGGCTCAAACCAAGAACATCCCAGATGAACGAGGACCAGTGGTCATCCTAGCTTAAGGGGGAGAGATATTTGGATCCTGAAGTTTGCCTCCAGGACTTGGGGTAAGCTGAATAATGTACATTTGGTGGCGTTCTGGTGAACCAGCTATGCAGAAAAGAAAAAAGAAGTCTTGATTTTCAGTATTTGCCATTTTTTTGTGGGGTCAATAGTTCCATCATGGTGGATTTCAAGCTACTGAGGGGCAGTTTCACAACCGGCTCAAAATCACTGTATATTTAACAACTGGCTCTTTCAAGCCAGTATAAGCCAGCTCCAGCACTCGAAATCCCACAGCAGAAATAAAGAACTTTCTGAAGCTTCCTCATGTATCCAAATAAATGGATATGTAGGCCAAAGATGCAAAAAGTTTGTTACTAAGGTTACTCTAAAGCAAATGAACCTAGGTCTTATTGGAGAATACAAATTTGAGCTCAAGGAGAAAGGGCCATAGAAACAGGTTTTGAGGAAAGAGTTTAATTATTATCACTGTACTTTTTGTGGGCATCTGAAATGTTACCTTTGAACTTATGAAGGTGTTACCAGCACCACTCATAAGTTAGAAGGCATCTGTCTCAAATTCCCCACACTCAAGACAGCATGTGATGACTGAAGAAATCGGCCCAAATTATTTTGCCCTGAGATCTTCCCCTGATCTTTGGGCTGAAAATCCTCTCATGCTGTATCTGCAAGCTTCTTCCTGACTTTTATCATGATGGCTTCTTTAAGTCTATCTGTAGCTTTAAATTATTGGCCCACTCGTATTTCAAATTCATCCATCCCCTGAGAACAATGGTAGCATAGACTGGAGCAGCAGTTAAGTGAAATGTCAGCAATTATTAGGTGTGCTTAAAGTATTTTCCCCCACCTTCTTTATTAAGTGTGTGACTAGGAGGTGGGGGCGTGGGGAGCGGGTACAGGGATGAAAGTTTGGCAACTCTCAGGATGGAAACAAACTTCTTAGTCCTATGTAGCAAGGGGAACCTGTAATGGCTGGCATTGCTTTAATGAGATAAAGAGTTAACCGGGCATTTGATTAAGACACTTAAGATGATGAGCCCTGGAAGAAGTAAGTGATCAGTTCTTTCTTTTTACATGGGCTCCTAATCTGAGAACAAGAAGATCACTCAATGAAACTCACAGCTTTTAAATTCAGAACAAATAGTAAAAAGGAAATCCGTCTTCCGGAGTTCCGTAGCCATCAAGAGAGTTTAATATGCAAGAGGTCAGTGGGTTAAAAGCTAGAGAATAAAGATCTTTACCATTACTGTTTTTTCCCCATTATCAAAGTAATACATGCTTATTATAAAAACATCTGCAAAAGTAAAAAGAAAGAAAAACACAACAGCTCTTCGCATTTGGATGTATTTTCTTTTCAGCCTTGTCTTTATGTGTCCTCTTCTGTTGTTTCTATTTTATTTTCTAATATAGTTGTGATCATGCTGTAACTTAGAAGTCCGCTTTCCCCCTTAATATATTACAGGGCACAGGAGACATTTATAAAAAGGACCATGTCAAGTTCTGAATGCTATTAGTCCTTGCTCAGAGGCAACATGAAAGGTCACGTTATTTATTGAGTGTCTACTATGTGACAGTCACTATGCTAAATCTCCTGCCGGTGTGTATTAGCAACGTCGGGAGCAAATTTACCTCGTCTTCTTTTGGGTATCAAACATAACACACTCTGTAAATGATTTTATTGAACATCTACCAAATACAGATACCATCCTGTCCTTGCAAAGATTAGGGTCTACTCGTTGATTAGTCATCCATTCATTCGTTACGCAAATAACTGTCGAGCTCTTAGAATATAGAAAACACTGCCCTTAGATCCATGAAAAGTATCTTCAGGAAGGAGAGAAACTAGTTACACACAATTAAATACAAGAGAATGAATGGTACTTTCAGGTCTAGTTTGACTCTAATAGGCAGATAAGAAGTTACACTGTTAAATTGATAGTAACAAAGAAACTAATGCTAATGCTAGTAGCAATCATTTATATTTCACTATGTGCTGGGTGCTACTCTATATATTTTACGTATATATATTTATGTATTTGCATGTATTAACATCTATTAAATGTATACATTTACATATATATTAATATATATTAACTATTTGATCCTCACTATAACCCTACAAGATAATATTACCATATTTCGCTGAATTCACAACTTCACTGGGCATCAGATACATTCTGATTTGAGGGCTTTTAGAACTTGGTGGGAGGGAATATGTCTTACATTTGATGAAACGTTACTATTATTCCCATTTTACAGATGAGGATAAAGAGACTGAATATCTGTACTTGAACCAAGTCACCTTAGTTCCAGAGTCTTAACCATTAACGCAAGGGAGACAACACTTGGCCCAGAGGCATCCAGAGAAAAATTCAGGCTCCGTAAATCAACTTAGTATGGCCCAGACCAAGAGAAACAGAAGAGAGAAATCTGAGGCAGTATCAAGTGAGCTAGACGATTGCTGGCCTCGGGGTCGTAAATGGTTAAGGCAGTGTGAGATGTGGCCTGCAAGTCCAGAAACTGGGGTCCAGTCCCACGTCTGTTATAAGCGTGTGTGTGACCTTGGTGATGTCATGCATTTTTCTGCACCTATTCTGTCGTCTGTAAAAATAAGGGTAGGGGTGGTGTATTTCAGTGCCTTTTAAACTCCTTTCAACTGCAACCCACAGAAGCAAAGTATTTGACATTTTGTTGAGGCACACGCGTATGCACGCGTGCACGCGCGTACCCCCACCCCTAATTGAAACCAAAGTGTCAAAACAATACTTAACCTTGCTTGTGCAATGTACTCTGATATTTTCTAATCTCCTCCATTCCATTAAAAAATTGTTGGTTGCAAGTCATTAAACTGATTTCGGTCTTCAGTAATGAGTACTACAAAAACAACTCAGATAGATCGTCTCTTAGCCTCTCTCCAGTTAGGAAATTCCACAGCATCCAGGACTCCTGGAGTGGGGGCGGGAGCCAGAAACCTCAGGAAAGAGCAAGTTGACCCTTTTGCCTTATAAATAACTCATTTTCTTTTTAATTGGATCGTGTTCTTACTACCTTCAGCAGAAAGTTCTCATTATTAAACCATTTGGCAAATACCACTTTAGGGCAAAGATTCCTACACTACGTTTCATGGCACGTTTAGTGAGAAATTAATTGGTATGCCTGAAAAAGGGTTCCGTAGTCATGGAAGTAGGGAGAAGAGCTACTTTTTCCTCTCCTAGCATTTCAATGTATATTCAAGGCTGCAACAATTCCAACAAAAAAGAAACTTTCTTATCTTTAGAAGCTACTGTTTTCCAATCTTATTGACCACAAAACCATTTTTGCAAGGAAGAGCTTTTAACATCGTACAGAACGTTAATGTTCTGAGGAACATGACTTGGAAAATTCTACTTTGGGGAATTCTATGACTCGTAAAATATTTTAAGTTTTAAAATTCCAGTTAGTTACCATACAGCGTAATCTTAGTTTCAGGGGTACAATATAGCGATTTAGCACTTGCCTACAGCACCCGCTGCTCACCGCAAGCGCACTACTGAATCCCCATCACCTATTTCACCCATTCCCCTGCCCAGCTCGCCTCTGGTAACCATCAGCTTGTTCTCTATGGTTAAGATTCTGTTTCTTGATTTCTCTCTCTCTCTTTTTCCCCTTTTGCTTGTTTGTTTTGTTTCTTAAATTCCACCTCTGGGTGAAATCATATGGTATCTGTCTTTCGCCGACTGACTGATTTCTCTTAGCATAATACTCTCTAGCTCCATCCATGCAGTTGCAAATGGTAAGATTTCATAGAACTGGTAAACTTTTGGGGCACCTGGGTGGCTCAGTCGGTTGACTTCGGCTCAGGTCATGATCTCATGGACTGTGAGTTCGAGCCCAGCGTCGGGCTCTGTGTTAAGAGCTCAGAGCCTGGAGCCTGCTTCAGATTCTGTTTCCCTCTCTGCCCCTTCCCTAGCTCACCCTCTGTCTCTCTCTCTTTCAAAAATAAATAAACATTAAAGAAAACATTAAAAAGAAACTGGTAAACTATTAAGAAAACTCTAAGTTCTTTTCACTGTTACAGAAAGATTTCTACCTTTATTCAAATACATAGTTATCCTTGGTTATGTAAAATTTAGAATAGAAGCTCAGAGAACTGAGAAAACTGACACATAAAAAGAGTTTAAGATCTTTTTTTTTAAAGGTTTTAAATTCTTGAAGCTAAAGGATGGACAATTTTCAGAGTGCTACGTCAATAAATACTAGAGTACTTTCTTGATATGGATATACGAAGACATGGACACTGTACCTTCCCACTACATGTTCCAACATATGTATAAATGCTAACAGTGTGATTAAAAATTATATAAATATTGTAAATTATATATATAAATTCATATAATTTTTAAAAATCAAGGTTTTAGAATTTCTCCTTTTTCTTGGTTTCAGTTGCCAAAGTCAATTAGAAGTGGTGGAATATTGGGGCGCCTGGCCAGCTCAGTTGGTGGAGCATGCAACTCTTGATCTTGGGGTCATGAGTTCGAGCCCTACGAGTGTAGAGAGATTACCTGAGATCTTTTTTTTTTTTAAAGTGGAAGAATCTTAAAGCTGGAATTAAAGGCAAGCTAGTGTCTAGCAATAGATAAGGGTCATATTTTACAATGTTTTTCTCTTCTCATTTCTCTCAGATCTAAGATAAAAGAAACAACTTCTTTAACAAGTAGAGATTGGGACACCAAGAAGAAACAGTGAATACTTTTCTTTAGTAAAAGCCTGCCTCTCTCTACTGATAAAAAAACAAAGACAGCTGGTAATGTAATTTTCAAAGGGGAGTGTGTGTGTGTGTGTGTGTGTGTGTGTGTGTGTGTGTGTGTCTGAGAGAGAGAGAGAGACAGAAAGAGAGAGAGAGATAGAAAGAGAGAGAAAGAGAGAGAGAGAGGGAGAGACAGTAAGAGAGAGATGGAGGGAGAAGGAGAGAAATGGAGAGGGAGAATGAGAGAGACAGAGATGGTGAGCATGTGCGGGGGCACAATTAATGGTTCATCTTTATTTCCCTTTGTAATTTCTAAGTCTCAAAGACTCAGTATTATTCCTACTAACCCGGAAGCCAATTAGACATCTATCAATTCAAAATCATTTACTATGACCTTAGTGGTATTTTTTTTTAAACATATTTTTATTCATTTTAGGGGAAAAACTGTTTTGCTTTCATTGAACACATTATAACAGCAAGTAAGTGACTTGGGAAGTGCCCTGCCTCAAATATGGCTTTGATGGGGCACCCAATTTCTGGAGCACACGTCTAGAGGTCAGGGAGGCAACACATATCAAAAGCCTTAGAAATGTAAGCATCCTTTTACCCAGCAGTTCTGTTTCTAGGAATTTATCTTGTAGGAAGAACAGGTGACGTTTACAAAGGTGTATAAAGGATGTTAGTCACAATGTTGGATAGAAGAGTGAAAAATCTGAAATAACTTTACTCTCGAGTAATTAAGAATTGCCTTGGTGAATCTGGTACTGCCAGAGAATACTGCCCGGCCATTTAACAAATTACTCTGTGGAGGAATATTTAGGCACACAAAAATATTTTTATTATAGTTCTAAGGGAAAAAAGCAGTTCATAAAATGTTAATGTATTTTTATTCCTGTTTGGTTTAAAAGAAGAGGATCTGAATTCGCACACATACATACACCCCCGAGACAAAGACAGCAAGTATATAAAGCATAATTTTTATAGTGGTTATCTCCAAGTGGTGGGATTAAAGGTATTTTTTCCCATTTGTACTCTCTGCTTTCCAAAATTTCCTAGATAGGCATCTACTACCTCTCTAATTAAAAAAAAAAAAAAAAGACAGGGGTGCCTGGGAGGCTCAGTCTGTTAAGTGTCCAACTCTTGATCTCAGCCCAGGTCTTGATCTCAGGGTCATGAGTTCAAAAAATAAGAAAATAAAATAAAAATAAAAAAGGACAACACGAAGAATGAAGAAACAGTCTTCATTTAGTTGTTAGTCTCACTGTCCTATTTCTCAAATATCTCTTAAACCGAATTGGTAGTGTTTGCTATCCAGAGGCAAAGCTTCTAAGCAAATACTGATATTGCACATGAGTAAGAAGTTGGCGACTTCGGGGCCGGCTCCATTTAAGCAGGAAAATGAGTGTCTTTATGAGCATTTGTATCTACTAGCCTGACCTTTCTGGAAGTGGGCACCGCTGTGATATTGTTTAAAAGGTGTAAGGATGTTCCGCCTGGCCCTTCCAAGTTCTTCCCTCACAGCTCAGAGATTATGGATGACGTTCTACCAACAGAGAGTCATTCCTCAGGCTTATGGCTTTTCACCCTATTAAAATGCAAATAACCCAGGAGACGTACACGTTAAACTTTACCTGTCACCTGGGTTAAACAACGTATCATTTTCTGAGAAGAGGTTTTAATGGGGAAGACATGGGAATTTGGGTGGGGCAGGCAGAGAGAATACAGGATGGATAAATAGACATGGTGTTTGAGGAGTAATGAATATTCTTAATAGTAATATTTTTGTTTACGGCTTATGAGTCATTTACATATATGTTATTGGATTTAATCTCAGTGAAATCTAAGAGAATGGCAGTCACCAAGGTGACTGCAGCAGACTGGAGATATGGAAAAACACAGAAGGTAAAGTCTGTAGGCTTCGTAATTATGCTAGAGGCGTTCCTAAAAGCCACAATTCCATTTGATTGTGTAAGCTCCTTTAACCTGCCCCTGCTTCTTTGGGCTCTTCCTAAGCACGGGCAATACTGCCCAAATAATGACTGCATGCACAGAGTAAGGTTAAACCCAGTCAAGAAAGTAAGACAGTCTCTTACTTAATACATTATCAGTGTGGAACAAAAAGACAGGACGGCCATCTTCTAGGAACTTTAGTTCGAAAAAACCGTAGCCAACTGGGGACACATGAAAGCATCCAGTCGAATACTTGAAAATGTGAGCAAAAATCTTTTTTCTGACCTATGGAAAATGGAATGGAAAGGATAGAACCAGAAAATGGCAATAAAAGAAGGCAGCAGAAGATGAAGGGAGATCATAAAGAATTACTTCCTGTCTATAAAATACAAAAATTAGGTAAGTGACAGTCCAGTGTGGTAGAGCCCACTTGGTTTTGAATCCTGGCTCTGTCAGTCTCCGTGGGGCTGTGTGCCTCAACTTCTCCATCTTTAAAATGGGAGTAATAATGGTGTCTACCTTATGGAGTGGTATGAGGATTAAATTAGTTCATCTTTGTAACATTGCCAGCCACAAAGTAACTGCCTTAAAATGATGATTAAGCTCTTATACATACTCATGTATGACAAGAAATATGCCAAAGTGTTAACAGATGTTAACTCCATGTGGTAGAAGTATGGTTTTTTAAATAGAAAAAACCCCTCAAAATACACATTTTTGTAATCAAAGAAAGAGTGGTAGAAAGCAATAACATGAATCGGAGGAAAACAGGAGTTCGACAATGTAATATGTAATGTTATATTAATAGGATATTCCAATATTAAACCCTCAGTTAACTAAGGCTGTTCCTCTTAGTATTTCTTACAAAACATATTTATCAATAATACATATGAATAGTATAATTAATGATAAAATAGGAAAACTAAAATAACAAGAATGACTAGTGGTAAAGGGTACAAGAGCAGTAAGAATGGTTAGGGAAAGGAAGCATAATAGGCAGCCATTCCAACTTGGAGGCAGGAAGTATTTCATGAATTATGTAGAGCTAAAGAATTATAGATTCCTAGTAACACATATTGAATTATCCTATCATAATTATATAGTATCATAATTATCAGCTCATGAAGTGAACTGCTATAAGCTGAACTAAAGACTCAAAAATATTACCAAATGATCTAATCGGTCCTCCTCTGCTAACCCTCTGCGTTTTCCCACCAAGGTGTGTTTCAGGATGATTTATGCCTCCAGTGCACTTGGCAGAGATGATGGTAACTCAGCTCTTGGTTCTCTGCTACCAAGATGCAATGAAGACATGAAACAATGAAAGGTGACAGTGACTTACTGGAAAGGAAGTGCTGGGACGCAGGGCCAAAGTCCCGGTGGGCTTCGTGCAGCTGCCTGATGCGGTCCTCGACGGCCACCTGGGGGGAAGAGGAGAGAAATGATGTCCTCTCATCAGATATACTGAGAAGCCATGAAAATGACATACCCTCTTTGGTCAGAGCTTTTGGGCCTCGAAAGCTGGAACACTAAAGCAGGAATTTATAACCCTGTTTTTTTAAATAGATTTTTTTAACGTTTTTATTTTATTTTTGAGAGACATAGAGACAGAGTGTGAGCAAGGGAAGGGCAGAGAGAGAGGGACATACAGAATCTGAAGCAGGCTCCAGGCTCTGAGCTGTCAGAACAGAGCCCGACGTGGGGCTCGAACTCACAGACCGCTTAACCGACTGAGCCCCCCAGGCGCCCTTTAAATAGAATTTTTAAGGTTTGCTTATTTCGAGAGAGAGAGAAAGTATGTGTGTGCATGAGGAAGGAAGGGCCAGAGAGAGGGAGAGAGAGAATCCCAAGCAGCCTCCAAGCAGTCATAGTGGGGCTTGATCTTACAACGGTGAGATCATGACGTGAGCCAAAATCATGAGTGGGACGCTTAACCGACTGAGCCACCCAGGCACCCCTATAGCCCCGGTTTTCATACATGGCCTCCAAGAGCCATTTTTATCAAACCAAGGTCAAACAAAAATGATTTGCCTTCTTGGTAATGTTAAAAGGAGATTTTTTTTCACACTCTGCTCGTTGGCAGACACAGATCAACTACTACTGCTCCAATGAGCATCAAAAATGCCACCTGTAAATCTTCTGCGCAAAGTTGAGGGAGGCTGTCATTCCCTCACACACTAGATAAGGATCTCAGGAACGGCATATATTTTGTCTTTGTCTATTGTTTTTGACTAATCTTTTTGGGAATCCTACCGATAGTTAATGGATCATTGAGAGTTAACGAGTAACCAACAGTTGATTAATACTTAAGCATCAAAGAAGTAGAGGCAAGGCTTAAATATAGGGTAATTACAGAGGAGATAATGAGATCAAAGACATTTTCAGATGTCAGTTTTTAGTAGACTTGAAAATTACTGTGAGGTAGATCTTTAGGTGGCATGAAATAAAAATTACCATTCTTTTTTTTTTCTATTAGGTTTTTCTATAATATATTGGCAGTGTCCTGATAGCTTAGTGAATTCCACTTGGGTGGGGAAAAAAGGAAGAATTTTTTTTTTTAGTGGTGGCCCCAGGCAGGCTAGCTTCACAAATCTGGATCTTAATTTGGTTCCGAACAGCCCATGGTCAACAAGGGATTGGTCAGCTCTTGTCCAGAGCCAGCAAAGCTCGAGTGGGTTCACTTCTGTGGTGCGGCTAATTCCCAAGGGATAGAACAGATATTAAACAAGATCAGAAACGTGGCTCAGGTAGTCTGGTCTAAAGCCGACTCCCATCTCGCAATATCAGTCAAGGGCCTAACATAGATTCAGAACAGTCTTCTTTTTTTCACTTTCTCTCAGCTTTCGCCCATCTTTGCTTGGAACAAATATTCGGAAAAGCGTGTGGAGTTCCAGAAAGTGCAGGATTCGCTTCGCTGTGACACACACAAAAGCGCGAGGAACATTTCAAATCTACATTCCCCACCCTATGACCCCGCGCTATCCGCCAAACTCGACCTGCCTGTCCTGCGATAATCCATTTGACACTCATGTGACTCGTTCTTGTTGCCACTCCTCTCTGGAACGCCCTTCTCCCCCTTCGCTTCCAGTTCCAGTCTTTTATGGGTTTCTATGTCTACTTTCCAACCCTCCAGGTTAGAAGGGATTGCTTCCTCAGCACCCTCAGGGCTCAGAGTTTCTACTTGGAGCGTTTCTGTCATATGGTCTGTTGTAGTCGCAGGGAGAGGAGTCATCTCCTACAGTGCCATGTGAAATCCCAGATAGCCGGGACCACTCCTTGCTTATCCCTGCTCTGCTCCCCACCCTCCGCAGGATGCAGTGACCCCTGCACGCAGTAAGTGGGTAACACATGCTTAATGACTAGTTGACCAAACTGATGTGTACGTGTGACGGAGAGGCACACAGACAGACAGATATGGGAGAACAAACGAGAGTGTTCACTGACTCTCCCTGCAGGCTGCATGTCCCTGGGTATAGGACTCTGACATTAACTTTCCTTATCGGTAAAATGGGACAAGAATATGACCTACCTCACAGAATTTTTTTGTGGGAAATAGCTAAGACATGTGTAACTTTGGGCCTAGTTTCTTTCACATGGTAATTACTCAACAAATGTTAGCAGCTATTGTTATTGTTGCTGTTACGGTTAACACATGGAGAGGAATAGGTTATCGTGGGCAAGGCAATATGTACGACACAAAATGGCTGATATTTCTTAAGCATTCTGTTCACGACAATATGAATTAACTTACTTAATTTTCACAGTAACTCGGCAGAAGTAATATTATCTGGGGGTGCCTGGGTAGCTCGGTCGGTTAAGTGTCCAACTCTTGATTTCGACTCAGGTCATGATCTCATGGTTCGTGAGTTAGAGCCCTGCATCTGCTGTCAGCGCAGAGCCTACTTGGGATTCTTTCCCTCCCTCTTTCTCTGCCCCTCCTCTGCGCTCTCTCTCTCTCTCTCTCTCTCTCCCTCTCTCTCTCCCTCTCTCTCAAAAATAAATAAACATTAAAAAAAGAAGTAATATCATCTGCCCACTTCACTGATGTAGAAACTGAACTATGAGAGGTTACAAAACAACAACAACACAATTTGCCTAAAATTAAATAGTAAATTGGCAGAGCCAGGATTCAAACTCATTTGGTCTGGCTTTTGCTCTTTACCTGCTATTAGAATAAAGTCAAAAGAAAAGCACTTTAGACATATTTAATAGGCAGTTGGCCTTTCAATTTATTGACTGCAGAACAGATCGAGTGTACATATCTATACAAGTCGTTGGTATCTTTTATGACCCAAAGCAAGGTCAGTTCTTGGTCACGAAGAACGTGATGCTCTAAGATTATGGAGAACACGTGCAAATGAATGTTTAGAAGGACATCATTATTTCTAAATGCAGAATGGGTCATTTCATGGACAAATTAATCAAGAGATGACCGTGAAAGTTCAGGGGTGGGGAAGAGTGGATGAGGAGGCCACATGAGAGTGGACAGTGACCAGAGAACTTTTCATGTCCTGAGAAAGAAATCCCAGGGAGAACATGAGGTGAAGGAACATGACTGTGTCACAGGCCCTGTCTCCCGGCAGTAATGTTAGTAGATTCACAGCGGCCAGGGGGAGGCAGCATCTGAGTCCATGAGAGGCCACTCATCTCTGAAGGTCACTTTCTTCTTCTCTAAGGTGATCTCCACAGGTAATTTCCAGGGTGTACCCGATATTGTCAAGAAGTTAAAAGGAGATAGAAGTGAATTCCCATCCCTATAACTCGAAGTTCAGAAAATGCATGAGAGAGACTGAAATGAAAAACATGTCATGTAATGAAACAGTCTTAAAATAACTGAGGAATTAAGCATAAAATATTTCTTTTCACAAATTATCCTTGGAGAAAGGCATGGCATGGATTGAATGCACAATTGAATAAACAAAGACATCATTTTAAGAAAGAGAAAAAACTTGAAGGCACACTGTAGCTACCTAAGAACAAAGGCACTTTGTTCTGTGAGCAATTAGGCAAGGAAATGAAATTTGATAAACTTTTGAAACAATAATCTCCATGCATTAGACCTTTCTAACTGGCTGTGTTTTTAAGCAATATCAAGTACTATGTACAGGCCAGGAAGCAAACGCCACAATTTTGCTTAGTATTTTGCATAGTATTGTGCATCTGGCACAATTCGTTTTTTTAATGTTTATTTATTTTGAGAGAGAGAGACAGAGACAGAAACAGAGACAGAAAAAGGGAGCAGAGATGGAGCAGAGAGAGAGGGAGAGAGAGGGATTCCCAAGGAGACTCCAGGCTGTCAGCTCAGAGTCCAATGCAGGGCTTGAGCCCATGAACCATGAGATCGTGACCTGAGCGGAAACCAAGAGTCAGACACTTATCCGATGGAGCCATCCAGGCACCCCACAATTCATTCTTTACTCGGTTAATTCCCTGTTGATTTGACAAAAACGTGTTAATACTGAAAAAGACACACAAGGAACAAATGCTGTAGTCTCTGATCTTTGGAAGCATAAAGGCTTGGAGGCGAGGAGGGGGGATGGGCCAAGGAAAGGCCTGGGCAGAACCCGGCTGTTGGAGAGGGTGGTAAGGTCCAGTGAGCCCCGTATCATGGAGGCAGAGATGCAAACCAAGGCTCTGAGGCTCAGGACTTTCCTGGAGAGGCTGAGGGAACCAGGGAAGATTTCTGTGCAGTGACTCATGAAGTGACAAAGCAGCTCAGGGTTAGGCAGGTGAGTGGGTCACAGATGCCTGAAACAGATTCAAGAGGGACCTGGGGGCTGAGACCAGGTGGAGGCTGTTGCAATCATCTAGGGCTGGGGTCATAAGTGTTGGAAGGAAGACTGTGTGGCCCTGAATGGGAGGGAAGGCAGATAAGGAGGTATTTGGAAAGAAGGAAGAACTCGTTAATTTTGGTGTTGGAGCTTCATTTGTGAAAAAGCAAACAGAACGTGTGTATTTCCAGCGTGGTAGGCTGGGAGAGTGAGGCTCTTGCTGATGGAAAGGGGGCAATTCCAAAGACAAGGAATGGCATATGGCTGTAGGAATTCATATGGAACATGATGCGTTGGACCTAACAGTGAGATTTTTACTGGACAGGTCATGTATCACCAGGTGAAGATGAGCAATTTGTCTCAGTCATTAAAGGAAGGAAAGGCAAGTGAGAACAAAAGCGGTAGGGTTGAGCATTAGAAGGTGAGCAAGGTAGGAAGAGCCAGAGGACTTTAATTAGAATTATTTAAAGAGACAGGAAGAACCCAATATCTTCTGAATTAATAGGCAATACCTCTGTTTCCTCTAATGAAAAAAAAAATACAAGTATAACATCTTTCAGGAAGCATACATCCTGTATCTACTATTAGATGATAGATCATGAAAGCTTAGAACTGGAAGAATCCTTATCTATTGATACACAAGGGTCTACTCTTTAGAATGATCTCAGATGGGCAAAAACCTGCCATCTGCTCCTTAAGTACTCATCGTCTCATTTGGAGTATTTCTCAGTAAAATCCTGTCGGAGAAAATTAAAAAAGGACTTTTTTTTATATATGGTCTGTGAGCACAGGGACACATCTTCCTTTTCCTCCTACATCCCTGGTGACTAGCACAGTACCTGGCATATAGCAGGTACTCTAATTAGTAGTTGAATGAATTAATGTACAGTTTATTTAAGAACTGTCACCCTAACAACTATACTTTGCACGAAGAATTCTCTATTATGAGATTCCCAGTGTAATTTTTGGAAAGACCTCCCCTCCCTTCCTTTTTTTCCCTTCTCCTTTTTTTAAAAAATTTATTTATTTTGAGAGAGAGAGAGAGAGAGAGAGTGAGCACATGCACGCATCTGAATAGGGGAGGGCAGAGAGAGAGAGAGAGAGGGAGAGAGAGATCCCAAGCAGGCTCCACGCTGTCAGTGCAGAGCCTGACATGGGCTCGATCCCACGATCCGTGAGATGATGACCTGAGTCAAAATCAAGATTCAGATGCTTAACGGACTGAGCCACCCAGGTGCCCCTCTTTCCTTCCTTCTTGATGATCAAAGTATAAAAAAGAAAAGAAGAAAATCGTTTAGATTTATTGGGCCTACAATACTGGACCCAAACTTTTAAAATAATTTGCAAGACAAACCAAGATCCCAAATATCCTGCCTATTTGTTTTATTCTAATGATTAAACAATCACATTTGAGAGCTATGAGGACTCTGTTATTTTCCTTGGCTTTCTCATTTCAGATGAGTTCAGTAGGCAGAGACCTCCCTTCTTTCGTGCCGTTAAGAAACGTTTATTCATTCATTCAGGAGATACTTACAAGAGCGTGAGTTACATGCCCACGCAGATAGAGACCTTGAGTATCTTATTCCTAGTTTAACCCAGTGCCTAACACCTAGGAGATGGCCAATAAATATTTGATAAATGTGATGAATGAAAATACTTCTTGAGTTCCTGCTACCCATTAGGCACTGTAGTAAGTATGATTATGGTAGACTAGAGAGCAACATTTTGGGGATAATGAAGGAACACCAAGTCATTCAACTAAATTAATGATAACACATTCTATTCCCAGCTGTGACTATTTCCCGAAGCTCAGTCCTGTGTTCTGAAGGATACCCTTATTTCATTTTTGTCCAAAATTGCTTTAAATAAGTACAAAAGAGCAGCAAGGAAAAGGAGAGATAACAACATCGTAGTTCCTAGAAATGATTCCAAGTATTATCTAAATGCAAATGTTACTAAACTTTATTTTCAATCCTCAAGGGCTTTTATTTTTTCTTTTGACCTGTTAATCACATTCAAGTTTTCATCTTCACTAGAAGTTTCAGGAGAGCCAAGGGGTCCCTCCCGATGTGCCAAGACATTGCTAAACAATGTGATTTCTTCCTAGTGTCCAAGAGTTCTTACTGGCACCGTACTCGTAAATCCTGTTTACTCCAGTCTGGGGAAAAGATGTAACTCGGCATGTACATTTTGACTTTCTGGCTCTCAGTTTGTCTAGACCTTTGATAAATATCCATGGGCATGCAAGAACCAGACTTCACACCTACACTAATGAGCCCATAAAACCCCCACAACCCTCTCGTGAATAAACTGGGTACATGCACGCAAATGACTCTCTACAGTCCAGTCACCAGTTTTTGTCCTGAAATTTTGCAGTTTGTACAGTTTTCTGTATGCATGGGTCTGTGTTGGGGAGGCCTTCCTAATTCACTCTTACTTCCAAATCCTTACTTATAATACTCATAAACACATGCCCAAACTTTAACCGGGAAACTCTCTTGAGATTTATTAGTGTCCATTGAAATCCTTTTAACTAATTATAATCCTTTTCAGTTAAACTCCATTGTTCGAATTCTGATTTATTTTGAGTTGTGAGGAAAAAAATGGTCTCAGACAAGGTTTGGGATGAGAGCTTGTGACAGGCACAGCTCAGTGGCAAAACCATCTGGGCTTGTTGAACGCAACAATTGGCTGAGTTCTCTTTTCCTTGAATTTATTTGTGTGTTTTCTTGACATTGAGACACTTAGGAGTTAAAAAGTGTTTCTTGCATTCCACTTCAGAATAGATCACAGGAAAGCAACCTCTGCTAAGAGCGCTCACTCAGAGGAGGAGCAGAATTATTCGTTGATTTTGTGTGATTTAGAGCATGGATGCCAATGTGCACCATCTGAGACCATCAACCGCCTCTCTTTATGTTCCTCTCTGCTGGCTTTTCGCCCCGTTCTATTTATATTTCTGTGTTGATTCCTTTCTTTCTTAATTTTTCTTTTTTAAAATTTTACATAGAGAGCGCTCACGTACATGAATAAGGGAGGCCAGAGGTAGAGACAGAGACGGAGGGAGAGAGAGAGAAAGAGAGAGAGAGAGAATCTTAAGCAGTCTCGAAGCTTTGAAACCAGTAGAAGTTACCTTTTTGTAGGAGACACTGACATTTCTGCATTTTAAGGGTGTCTCCTGCTCTCTACCAGGAAGAGGACTATGACTAAATCTCTAGAAACACTTATCAACAGAGAAAGCAAAACTTAGCTCTGCTTAAGGACCTTACTCTTGTTTACGTGCTGTTCCGGGCAACCTCCAATGCCCCAACATCTTTCTTTTGTCCTTAGCTGCAAGTGGTATTTAAGGTGGTGGCTTGAGCCATCTCGGTGACTTACTCAGTTTTCTCTCCCATGCATTTATGCTATTTAACTTCTGTTTACTTCTCTCCTATTAATCTGTCTTTTACTACAGGAGGTCTCCGCCAAGGACCCAGGTGGATAGAGGGATAGAGGAAAAGTTATTTTTCCTCCCCTGCATGGCCCATTGCTTCTCCAGGAACATTATTCCCCCAAATTCTGATGAACATCTCCATCCACTGGGGAGCATCGGAGGACGGACACCAAGCCCTCCACCCACTGTTGAGCCTCCAGCTTTCAGCTCGCTGATTTCTCAAATGCACCTTGGAAGCGTGTCTATTGGATTTCAGGCTTGTGCAACCGCCTCATTCTGTGATAATGGAGTCGGGTTATATCAACATTCGGTTGACTTCAGAGACCCAAGTACCTTCAGGGTATCATTAATTTTAATTTAGAAAAGCAGCAATCAGCCTCCTATCCTGCTTCATTTGTCAAAATCTTTAGTTTTGGTTGCATCTATAGGCTGTTATGAAAAAAATGTGATGGGAAGAGAAGAGATCTTAGGAAGCATTTCTTCTGTTTTTTTTTTTTTTTGGTCTCAAAGAGATAAAAGTTGAATTACCCTTCTTGGCTGATGTAACTTGATGCAGATTTTATCTTAAAAAACAGGTTCCCTTTTAAAAGCTTTCCTAATGTATCTCATGATTTGCAGCAGGAACTAAAGTCAAGTGGCTTGCACCTTGCAATGCCATTACATTAAATCATTTACATATCGGCCTCAGCTATTTATTCTTGCACTTGTATTTATTCCACATTTGGAAGATATCATTCTCACAGAAATTTCCCGAGGCCATCGTAGCATTCCCTTCCAGGGGCATTTTGGGCCCTAAGTAGCACAATGGTCACATGGTAATTACATAATTATGCCTCCTGGTATTAGAACACAGGAGTGCTCCTGAGGACCAGAAGTGGCAATTTGAAATAATTATCAAGGAGTGATATCAGAACTGGTATCGTTTGAAAAAAAAAAAAAGATATAACATATAGAGCTGTTAGCAAATTCATTCTAAAATAAGAAATGAGGAGAATAAATGAAAAAAAGATACAACACCAATAATTACACATTTTTTTTTGTTTCATGGTGAAATCCTCCTATTTGGGCAATGATATACTTGCAGATTTTCAGTTTGTTCTACGAGTTGCGTTTATAATAATGGCCGTGAGGGAGGATTTGCTCAAATATGCACACAACAATCCTTAAGCAAGGAAATCCACATTCCTTAAATCCCAAGCTACCCGCAGCATTTCCAAAGCTTCCTGACCTTGACTCCCTTCACGGTTAATTTGACCGCGGATCCAAGAACCTTGTGTGCCAGGAGCCCCTGTTTGCAGTGCCCAGCTCTCCTCCCAACCAGTGAAAAGCGCCTTTCTCTTCTCTCACTGATGCAGAGCTGCCAAACCAGGATCACGTCTTTCGTTACAAATCAATACACCGGAAGATCTCATCTACTCCGCTTGCAAATTCTACAACATTCAGTCCTTCTCTCTCCTCTGCATATCAGAAAACGCGGCACAAGTTACATCAAGAAGTACACTTTATGTTTCTTAACGAAGGGTACAGGATGGTGGGATGCCCTTCTATTGTTTCTTGGTGTGGACTTATCAGACTGGAGGCAAATTGGACATGTACTCACTCCCTGTAGTCTCTAGTCTCGCTCGCCTGGCTGAGCCCTCTCCGTCTTTCTCTCCCTGCCTCCCTCCTCCTCCACCACACCTCACCCCAATCCCCAAGGTGGTTGACAATCTCCTTCAACAGTCCTAACGCTTCCCTGAACTATTGCAGATATTTTCACTTCAAATCTAAACTAAAGCTGTTTTTTTTTCCTAATGTGGCTTTACATGGTGCAGAAAACTACAAGGTAAAAAAAAAAAAAAAACAACCCTTGAAAATACAATGTGATCTTTTATAGGAGAAAAAAAGATCGAATTTCTAGGTCATGACGGAAGTAGGTATACTTCCTTGAGCAATAATCTGAGGCACTTTATGAGATTCCTCCTTTCACTAAAGCAAGAAATCCTAAAATCCATCAGGATATGTGCACTGTACCTTGACTTTCTTTTTAATCCTCAAGTGAGACCAAGACAGTAAAGTGTAATAAAAATGCATATAGCCCCAGGCTTTGCGCCTTAGCAAAGACTGAAAAAAATAAGCTTCTTGACTTAATATGTCTACTGTGAATAATCAGCTGCTGCATTTTGGAATCTTGCTTTATAATCTTAACGGAGAGCAGTGAACTCCATGTTCATGGTGTGACAAGAATAAAGGATTTTTTCTCTTTCTTTAAAAAAAAAAAAAAAAAAGATTTCCCCTGTTTCCCAAACCAGATACATGGGTCAGCTTAAAAGAAATGAAACCAGGGACTGAGATCTCTTGAGCTTTATTAATACATTTTCTGCATTTTCCCTGAAGTCGTCAATGAAGTGTGGGCGAGGTAAGAGAGGGGCCCTAGGCTGTGCAATGATGTGGCTAACATCGGCTCTGGAGGCCTTCTCAGCCCCGTTCCCAGATGTTTAGCCCGTCCTTCCCCAACGCGGGCTCTTAGCTGCTTAATAAACATTCCTGGGAAGATCAATGATTGCTCATAAGAGGCTTCCAGTACTACAGCTGTGAATATTTACATTTAAGAGCAACTTTAATTAAATAATTAAGCAATTAATTACTCAAATACTTATTGAGTGCTTATAAGACTCTTTGTTAGGAGAGGAAGGAGAAAAAATAAATAAAAAAACAAGCAGCCTCCTTTTAATGAATTTATGGATTGGATATTTACAAATAGGCATAACAAAATAGCACCAGAAAGATTTTAATGTACCGCGGTCATTCCCCGATTTGACTGTGTGTCACCACTACCTGACTAAAAACCAGATTTTTAGCTCTTCTCTAGAATATGTTTTTAAGTTTACTTATTTACTTGGAGAGGGAGAGAGACAGAAAGGGAGTGAGCACATGCTCACACACGCACACAAGTAGTGGAGGGGCAGAGAGAGAGGGAGAGAGAGAGAATCCCAAGCAGGTTCTGAGTGAAGCCCAGTGTGGGGTTCGATCTCCCCAATCGTGAGATCACGACCTGTGCCAAGATCAAGAGTCAGACGCTTAACTGACTGAGCCACCCACGTGCCCCTTCTCTAGAATTTCTGACTTAGTCCATTTGGGACTGGGCTTGAGAATCCATACCTTCCTTTAAAGCTCCAGCAAGGACTCTGACATCTAGCCTGTTTTGGGAGTCACTGGTAGACTGCAAAGGCCACCACTTCTATGGGTCGGGAGGACCTGGGTTAGAATCACTTACTAGCTACTAGACCTTCAGCATCTCACCTACCCTTAGTTTCTTAATCTGTGAAGAGAAGTACTGAGAAGCAGCAACAGTGACAGCAGTAATGACAGTTAACAGTAGGGAGCCTTCACTATGTTCCAAGGGCCGTGTTGCTGTTTTTTAGGTAGCCTTCATTTAAGACTCTCCTACCAGAAAATAAACTTGATGAGAGCTGGGCCTGGTCTATTTCATTCACGTCTGTGTTTCCAGGATCCAGGTCAGGACCCATCTCATAGCAGGCAGCCATGTTTGAAGGAATGAACAACTCAATGAGGAATGACCATTTCAAAGGCGAGGAAACCGATGTACAGATAATGGGCTGTTGAAAAGTGTGTGCTTGGTGATTCCACTTCCTGGCCCTTGGTAGGTACTCGCTCCTTTCCCCTGGCAACTGTCCTAAGAGAAGCGTAGCAGCTATTGGGTTACAGACTGTGTGGATCATATTAATGAAGGAGGTTGCTTTCAAGCTAGGCCTTCAAAGTTGGGTAAGGTTTTGATGGGCCAAAACAGATGAAAGGTTGTATGTGGTAAGAGCAGAATGAACAATTTTCTGGCACCAGTCAAGGCCTGACTGTAGAATATAAACAGAGGAAGGGCTAAATAATGTACGACTGGAAATGTAGCTGAGAGTCAAACCAGAGCAGTCCTTGTCTGTCAGGTTTAAGAATAGAGACTTTATTTTGTCGTTTATGGGAAGGCATTAAAATATTTTAAAAAATAATTATTTTAAAATTTCAATCATTTTTAGGGGTGCCTAGGTGGCTCAGTTGGTTAAGCATCTGACTCTTCATTTTGGCTCAGGTCATGATCTCGTGGTTCGTGAGTTCAAGCCCCACATTGGACTCTGTGCTGACAGGGCAGAGCCTGCTTGGGATTCTCTCTCTCCCTCTCTCTCTCTGCCCCTCCCCCACATGGTCTCTCTCTCTTTCTCTCTCTCTCTCTCTCTTTCAATAAACATTAAAGAAAACAAAACTTCCATTAGTTTTACTGCATTCACATAACAAGATTCGAGAAAAACAAACCAAATCTTTAAAGACCAAGTCTCCCTTTTACCACATCTTTCTAGCCACATTGCTTCCCATCCTGGTGGCAACCACTAGTAACATTTTCATCATTTACATCAAGTTTTTTAAACAAAAATATCACGGTCAGAGTGGTGTTTTAGGATGAACTGAAGCACAGAAAAAGTGTAGAAAGGATCAGTTGCCCGAAGAAACACAAGAGATGGTATGAAAGATCATGATGGAGTCGATGTAAGGGTACCAGAAGGAAGGAGGAGTCCAGGAGACTGCAGACTTTGATCCTCGGTGACAGGAACACATGTGTAAATCGGGAGGGACCACCGGTGTGTTGGGGCATAGTTCGAAACGGTAACCCAAAGCAGACAGTCAAGAGCAGCGGAACAAAGACTAGATTGAAAGATGGAAAAGTTACGAAGTCGGTGGCAGTGAATTCTCAAAGCCCCTCACATCATTCATCCTGATGTTAGCAAGATCTCTGCTTGGGCAGAAATACTGTATTTGACTAAAAAAGACAACGTGTAAGACATGCAACAGCAACTGCTACAAAGTAAGCACCGAATACATGGGAGCTGTTACTTGTCTGGGTTAAAAGGTGTGGGCCAGAACACAAAAGGGGTGGGGGGCGAATTTGGCAGACGCACCCTTGCGGAAAGTTCCAGATCTAACTTCCCTCTTTTATAATGTATACATAAGTCGGCCAGTTGGGGATAGCTAGGTGATTTCTATCTTTTAGCAAAGCCTAAACAAGTCTAGAGTGGAGAACATGAGAAGTGAGCTCAAGAATCAATTATTTCACAAGCATTTCCAAGGGCTGGTATAGATATCGTACAGCAGGTTCATCTTGTGGAGAGTGGTGAAGACAGGGCATTAGACACTCCTGCTCTCAAGAACCAGTGTCTTAAGGGAAGAACATTGCACATAGGGACAAATCAGAGACTCTTTAAGTGCTCATCTCTGTGTTACTGACCAATACGAGCATTCCTCATTTCTAGAAGTGAGAAAGCCATGAGGTCTGGAACAATCTGGAAGGCTTCACAAAGGAGGTGATGCACTCTAGATCAACTCAGAGTCTTTATAGCTTAGCATCTCACGTCCACTGAGGAGTATGTTTTTGAACAGGCATTTTGTATACCAAGAGTGACATCATCTTAATGGATTAAAGATTCCCCAGATTTCCTATAGTATTGCTTATACAGTTGAATTTTTCTTTTGTTTTGGTAGGCAAACACTTCATCATTCTCTTCCCTTCTTTTAAGCATCTTGTATTTGTTTGCAAAGAGCTTTCAAAATATACTGATCAGAATGGTTTGTTTTCTTGTCTTTTCTTTACTGTGTCACAGTTGATTTTGTTACGGCTTTGCGAATATAGATGGCTGGATATAAAACATTTAATGATTTTGTGTTTAGATAAAACTAGTGGATTTTACCCAAGTAAAGAGCTGGTATCATTACCGTTCCTACTTGAAAATGATCCTATTGCACCGATAACAAACTTTCTTCTGGACTTTTCCTAAAGTAATGTTAAACCTCATTCATAGAACTTTGAACATCTAGTCCTTGATCTAGGATTGAACACACATTTCACATCTTCGAAAACCTTTTTTTTTTTTTTTTTTTTTTTTTTTGTTAGCTGATCTTTTTATCCCTTCAGGCATTAACCAGCCTTTTTATTTTCTGAGCAGTTCTGGAGCTAAATTCCCTGAAGGCTAAAGCATCTAGTGCTTTCAAAACGGAAAGTCCTCAAAGTTTGCTTTGGTCGTGTTATTTTTTAGTAGAAGTCCCAGAAAGAAAACTATGTTATTGCACAGGAGGACCTGTTGCAGTACATTTCCAGAGATTTCACTCTAATTTGGAGCTTGAATATTTCAATCTGAGCTAGCACTCCCATCTAACTTTGTAAGATGTACAAACGACAGAATACATTGGAGTAAGCTGTCAGAGTAAACAAATCCATAGTGCAGGGATATTTCGATGGGTCAGAAACAAACTAGCATTTTAAAATAATACGTTCATAAGGCCATTTATATGCTAAAGAGATGACTTCTGGTCACCAAAGCAGGCTTCAAGGACATTACATAAGAATACGTAAGGGGTGCCTGGGTAGATCAGTCGGTTGAACATCCGACTCTTGATTTCAGTTCAGCTCGTGATCCCAGGGTCTTGGGATCAAGCCCTGTGTTGGGCTCTGTGCTGAGCATGGAGCCTGCTTAAGATTGTCTCTCTCTGTTAAGTCTCACAAAGCCAACTTATGCATGGAAACATATGGCATCTGTCTTTCTCTGCCTGACTTATTTCACTCAGCATAATACCCTCCAGTTCCATCCATGTTGCCACACATGACCAGATTTCATTCTTTCTCATTGCTGCATAGTAGTCCATTGTATATATATATACCACATCTTCTTTACCCATTTGTCAGTTGATGGACACTTAGTCTCTTTCCATGATTTGGCTCTTGTCAAAAGTGCCTTCTTAAATCTAGACACTTCATACGAGGTGGGAGAGGGCAGACTTACACCCATTCTAATGTAATGATTCTCCTCACTGCTGCATTAATTCTCTGAAGATTGTCTCTAATGTCATCACAGAGAAATAGTACATATAGTATACCGGAGAACAGCTCCTACAAGGTTGTCAGTGCGCATTTGTTTCTATTTCCTCTCATGAGACTTTATGCAAACATGGGTGAACTCCCGCCCAGCGCACCCTGCCCCTTCCCATTTCCCATTCCTTGTTGCTTATATTAGGAAAACGGAACATTTGCACGAGTATAATATTTGACTTGAACCAATCTCTCAGGCTTGAGAATATTTCAATGTGTGTGTATTTAAAGACTGAAGTATGCCAATTTCAGTACTTTTTTTTTTTTAATAGAAAGGTTTCTTTGAAAATTCAAAGCCACATTTGTCCACTCGAAGTTTTTGAAAAGCTTCATTTGTGAGAAGCAGCAGTGAGCAGTGACTGGAGCTGGTGGAGATCATTAGTGGGAGCTGGATCTTCAAAGGAGTTTCTGTGTTAGGAAGAGGTACTTGGACATTTCGACTAAGTGCTGAACACCTGGGATTTGGTCATTTGAAAGGGTGTTCGCTTCAAGTTGTTTTAGATTCCAGATATAAGAGATAGCATCTAGTATTTGTTTTTCTCACTCTGACTTGTCTCACTTAGCCTAGTGTCCTCCAGATCCATCCATGTTGTTGCAAAAGGCAGTGTTACCTTCTTTCTCAGGTCTAAAGAGTATCCCAAAAAGAGGAAGGAGGATGGGAAAGATGGTGTTTAAGGATACATAACTGCAACTAGTAGAGGGCTAAGTTCTGGAGACACAGTACAGTGATCACAGACAACACCACTGTATTATACCCATTCAGCTTGATGAGAAACTAGATTTGAATTGTCCCCAACACTGTAACAAATGACCATTACATGAAACTGTAGAGGTGTTAGCTAACACTACAACACTCATACTGCAATATAAATGTGTCAAATGAATATGTTGCCCATCTTTTTTTTTTTAATGTTTATTTATTTTTGGGAGAGAGAGACAGAGAGACAGAGAGAGAGCGAGAGAGAGAGCGAGAGAGAGAGAGCATGAGAAAGCGAGGCAGAGAATCTGAAGTGGGCTCCAGGCTCCAAGCTGTCAACACAGAGCCCAACGTGGGGTTTGAACTCACAAATTGTGAGATCATGACCTGAGCCGAAGTGAGACGCCTAACGGACTGAGCCACCCAGGTGCCCCTGCACATCTTAAACTTACACAATGTTGTGTGTCAAACAGAACTCAGTAACAAAAAAGGAAAAAAAAAAGGTTTTAGTTGTGGATAGACCCTAATACTTATCCTCTATACTTTGTTAAAAAAATTCTTTTAAGAGATTTGTATTATAGGGTCCCTGTTACAATGAGGGATTGAGCAGGTGCCCTGTTTTACTCTGTGTAGGAGAAGGTGCCTTACATCAAGTTCCCATCAGCAGTCAGCCAGAGCACTGAAGTACTCCTCACCTCCGAGCTGGAGAGTTTGGTGTCTCGGTCATCTCTTCTGTTATGCCGGAGGCAGCCACGATGTGCGCAGGGGGACGAGGCCACTCGCATTATGCAAGGTAGGTTTTCCAACTCTTTCACACTGCCTAGTTATTGGCAGGTATTCTGAAGAAGTAGAGAACTCTAACCCGGTTTTTGAACATAGCAAGATCCCTGGAAGCAACTCTTTTTTCTTTTTCTTTTTTCAAATGCCTATGACTAAAAGGCTTTCTGAATAGGATTTTAATTGCAAAAGGACCAAGTCATGGGCTTCCTGAGTTTCTTTAGATGCTAATCATATTATTCTGAGAGCTGGCATAGGGCCTGGATTCCTCAGGCTACGCATCAGTGGTAACACAACTGCAGGCACAGCCGCAGATTGATCTGAGCAGAGGAAGGGGGAAAACAGTATCTCTGAGACCCTAGAAGGTGGCTCTGAACTGCAGTGCTACTCACCGGAAGGAGATTAGGAGAACGCTGCTGCGCAGAGGCCATTCTGTTGTTTAGTCTTCCCCAACCCTCTCAAAAATTTTTTAAAAAGGGGGGAATTAAGTAGAAGGGGAAGTCTGTAGTTGGCGGAAGAGAAAAGATGCCAAAATGGCTTAACCATTTTTAGGGACTCCGACTTTTCTTGGCGAAGACGCTGAAATCTAGTTTGCTACTCACTCCTTCCTCTTAGCCTTTTTACTGTCATTGTAATGGTTTGCATTTAATCTGTGTAATAATCACTGCATTTTCTCTTCAATGTCCTTTTGTATTTGTGTGTGTGTGTGTGCTTTAGTCTATTCCTATCTCTCCTTGATGCTTTGTCTTCTATTTGAAGCTATTTTTCTCCTCTTGTTGCTGCATTTAATGGTTGACTTCTGGTACAGCATGACTGCCTTTTTCTCCATCCATCTCTCTAAATTAGGGGGTCCACTCCTCCATTTCTATGCAGCAACCGCTCTTCAGCGTGAGGTCTTCACTTTTCTATGTTGTAGTCTCTTTTGTGATTGGCCAATATCAAAATGAAACTTACTAGAATCCAATTCTAAAAGCACTTTAGAAGGATGGAATCTTATCATTTACTTCCTGAATCACTGTCATCGGTATAGTTGGAGCAGAACGCTATTCCATTTTGGGGCTCATTGGATAAGTATGAGTTCAACTTGGTGGCCATAAAATAACTGGGAAAAAGTTTTGTTCCTTTCCTCCCTTATAGCTCAGAACTTTGTGGAGTCGTAAGAAAGGAAGCAGAACTGACTTTGCTTCTTTATTTCTGATTATGTGTGGCAGAAAAATAACATTTTTTCCATTTAAATTATATACATAGTGCCTAACATCTTCCTGGGCCTCTTACAAAAATCAGTACAATTTCATTTTCATTTTATAGATTATGCAGCTTAATTCTGGAAAATCAGACCACATACCCAAGGAAGGATTCAGCGTTTCCAGAGAACCTAGCATTTTCTGTCTTCCAGAAGACTAAAATTAGATCCTGTTTTAATGACTGTCCCTGCAACATTAAGTTCTATGTAATGAAAGTGTTTCCATGTCCCCACTGACAGACCACTCACTACTATTCACTGACGTGGGTCTGAAGAATTCTATCAACAATAATAATTGTATCAACACTAACACTAATTGAGTGCTTTCTTTGTGCCAGGCACTGTGCAAAGTGCTTTACGGTGATTATTTCACATTTGATCTTCCCAATGACTCCATGAGTTAAGAATACAAACGCTCTGGGTGTACCAGAATTGTCCACATTTGGTGGTTGATTTAATAGATTCTTTAAACTGTCTAGTAAGCTCCAATGGCACTTATCGTACTTATTCTCCTCACCACTCCAGTGACACAGAGCCTGTCTTGCTTAGAAGTCTCATATTATTGTTTTATTGTGTATGGCGGATGGGAAAAACAAACAGGTCTTCTACTGACACTCACAAGAAAGACGGACACTGCTGAAGCCCCGCTCCACTTTTGGTCTGTGGCAAGTACCTCCGTTGCTTACATCACATCTCGTTGGCCTGGTCCTGATTCCAGTGTCATCAGCTGTGGACAGTTCTGGCCAAACTGAACCTCATCATGGGGAGCCAGCACCCCACCTCAAAAGTGAGCCCCAAGTCTTCCTGTTTTCTGCCCCAGGGTTTCTCTCCAATGCCATGGGTGCTGGCTCCTGGGTGGCCAATCATAGCCAAAGGGGACTTTATGCTTTGGCAGCAACCCTCAACCAATGGGGGTCAGGAGCAAGTGGATACAAGCTCTGGCTGTGTGCATTTAAGACTCTAGCTACCTGTATTCAGATGTATTTCATTCTGTACCCTCTCATGTGTTCCAGAGGATAGCTTGCCTTTCTGTGTTGTCTCATTTGTCTCGCTTTCTTTTTCCTGCTTGTTAGAGTCACATCCTAAATAAGCTTCCTGCACCCAAGTCTTTGTCTTAATTCTGTGATGGGGTAATTCTAAGACACCAGGTCTTGGGAGAGTTTCACTTCCAATAAACATGGACACTTGGAGAAAGCAGATAGGAACACTAGTAAAAAGGGAATCTAGAATGTTGACATTGGGAAGCTTTCTTCATCCAAAATTTAAGACCCAATGAGTCAATCAATAAATATTTATGGTAAATCAGGGATTGTGTTAGGTGCTGCTGAAGCTGGAGATTTAATCCAGGGTCTGGTGTAAAGACTTGTTGGAACTTCTGCCTTAGGACAGCCTCAAACAATAGAAAGAGTTTCAAATAAGGACAGTTACCTAAACGAACCTGAAGTTTTGGAGGACTATTATCACTGCATTGTGGAGAAGGGATTAAGAAGCAAGAGCAAAATCAGGGAGAAAAAGTAGGAGGCTGCGTAGCCTTTGAGGCACAAGATGCTGAAGGCAGGGGGGAGGTAAAAAAGGGAATGGATCTGAGAGATGGGTTGGGGACACAGCTGAGAAGACTTGGTAAAAGATTAGATGTTAGATTCTGGGGTCATGACTTGGAAAATGAAGTTTCTACCTTGGGCAACTGGTTAAAGGCTGTTTAACGAGAAGAGTGAAATCAGAAGGAAAAAATGTTGAGGATAGGGTGGGAGGAGAGAGGACCATGACAAGCTCTGGTGGGGACATGTTAAGTCTTAGGTTTTTGTGGGACGTTCAGACAGTGCTGTCCAGGAGGCACTGAACGTGGCTAGACCTGAAGCAAGGAGAGAGCTAAGTCTGACTTCACTTCAAAAATCAACCCAGCCCCTTCAACAAATCCTGTTACAGCAATTGGACATCCATATGTAAGAAGTGAACCTCAACCTAAACTTCATGCCTTATACACGAGTTAACTAAAAATGCACCACAGAGTGAAATGTAAAAGGGAAGATTATGAAGTACATAAAACAGGAGAAAGTCTTTGGGATCTAAGTCTAGGCAAAGAGTTTTTAGACTTGACACCAAAAGCATGATCCAGGAAAGGTTGCCTTCTTGGGTACTTATCCCAGGCCGATGAAAACTTACATTGACACAAAAATCTGTACATGAATGATGATAACTTTATTGCTAATAATCTGAAATCAGAATTATCCCAGACATCCCCCAAGGGGTGAATTGTTAAACAAAGTTGTATCCAAAATACAGAAGACTACTCAGCCATATAAAGAAACTACTGCTACATGCAACAATTTAGATGAATCTCTAGGTAATCACATTGAATGAAAAAAGTCAATCCCTGAAGATTATATACTGCGTGATTCCATTTATAGAACATTATTGAATATCACAGACATGGCGAACAAACCGCTAGTTGCTGGGGGCAGGGGGTGGGGGAGGCAAGTGGGTGTTGTTATAAAAGAATAACAGGAGGAATTCTTGTTGTGACAGACATGTTCTGTAAATCGTACCAATGTCCATTTCCTGGTTGTGAGAGTGAACTACAGTTTTACAAGATGTACCATCAAGAGAAAGTGGGTAAAATGTACAGGCGATCTCTCTGTATTTCTTACAGCTCCATGTGAATCCACCATTATCTCAAAATAAGATGTTTAGTTTTTTAAAAAATGTGGAGATGTGGTAGTTCTCAGGAATATGTCAAGGACAGAGTTTTCACAGAATTAGTTACACTGAATATTAATGATAAGGTTCTGTAACTATTTCCTTTCAAGAAATCACAAGCTTAGATTTACTTTTGAAGCTGCCTATCATTACTTTTCATATGAAAATTTAAGGAGTTTCTATAGGTAACAATTTCTCGGCAATGGGAACAGAGAACGAAGAATGATTATTTTTTTTTTCCTGAAAAAACCCATTCTGAAGGAACATAGAGGCCGAATGGGGAAAGAGACATGAAATACATGAGACAGAGTATTGTCTGGTAGAAGGCTAGGACCAGAGTTTCCAGGGCAGTGAGTTAAAAGGCTCTGAGGAGGACGGTGAGAGGGGAGTGGGAGCTGGAGCTGGGTCTGCAGTCAGATCTGAATGGAGAGAAGCCTTCTAGCACCTACCAAACAGTAGGATTAAGTGCCCAGAGGCAGCAGGTGTCAAGGTTTGGAGACTTGCCTCAACAGGAGGAGAGCGTTTGCTTGGTTTGTCGGGGCATAGAAGGACTTAGGAAGGGCATGGATAATGGACGTATTTGGCCCTGATCCTGAGGACAGTGGCAAGTCAAGGCTTTTAAGCACAGTGATTAAGAACTCTGGCTCTGAAGCTGGGATGCCTATTTTGACTATTCCATTTCCCAGCTAAGAGCCACTAGGCAGGGCACTTAACCTCTCTCGGGCTCAGTTTCTCCATCAAAAAATGAGTACTCTAGAGAGGTACCTTAGAAAGTGGTTATTAGGATTCACGGAGATACTGTATGTCAAGCCTTTAGCGTGGTGTCTGAGTGAGAGCCTCACTCGGCAAGTATGAGCTGTTAAGAGCATGTCGGTGGTGCTCGAGGCGTTGACAACGTTTCTTCTGTCCAAAGGTTGTCAACAGCTTGGGAGCAGAGACCGTGGCTTATCGGGGACCATCTGACCCCTAGGACACCCCGGGCACACAGTAGGAGTGTGGCTAAATTAAAGTGGAAAAGGCAGTGCTCTTGGAGGACTCATCTGACAGCAGGGGACTGATCAGACGGAGGAAGGAGAGCCTGTAGGCACAGAGCATGATTATAAGGCTATGAGAGCAATACGGCCTCACTCCTTGTGATAAGAACCAGGAAAAAAGGCTGGTGATGGTAGGAACTGTCACAAATAGGTAAATACTGAAAGATGCACTCAAGTAGAGTTTCTGGGCTTTGACTGCATTGTAACAACAGATTCTGAGTTTAACTTGAGTGTGGATATTGGGTCTGTGTTGGAAAGAAAGCCCAGTATGATGGAAAGACAAATAAACACTGCTTTGTCCCTTGTCATTTACATGACCTTAAGAAATCCATTCTGCATCTGTAGTAGTTACTGTGATGACCCACGCCCTCTTCGGCATCTTTGCACCGAATGCTCCACCGGCCGCCCCCACGTGACTGCCTCACACAAGCTTACATCTCCTCCCTGAACATGGAGGCCTAAGCCCAATGACCGGCTGAGGCAGGAACACAAAGTCCCCACCATTTGACTCATTCGGGACAACTCTGAAAGGCCAAATCCACTCGAGAGCTGCCCGCTGCAGATTCAATTGCAACTGCACTGTCAATCTGCTCTGCCCTCTGCCTAATCCTGCCCCGCTTCACTTCCTGAGAGGTGTAACCCCCCAACGCTGCAGGCATCCTTCTGCGAGCAACCCTCTGAGTGCTCCCACATCTGCTCCTGAGCCCAGGCTTGGAGTGTCCTTTATCCTGAATCTGTAGGCTGGAAAACAGCACGGTGGCCACGGCAGTCATGGGGAGAAGAAATGACACCCTGTGCTTGGCACAAGAAGCTGTCTTCAAGAAACAAAGGCTGATGGGTGAACCTTGAGGCCATTATGTGAAGTAAAATAAAATGGTCACAAAAACTGTATGATTCCACTTGTGTGAGGTCCCTAGAGTGGTCACGTTCCCAGGGACAGAAAACAGAAGGGTGGTTTTCAGTGGCTGGGGGAGGGAGGAGTGAGCAACTATGTAATGGGTAAAAAAAGTTCTGAAGATCCATTGTAGAACATGGGGGGGTGGCAGGTTGCTCGGTCGGTTAGGTGTCCAGCTCTTGGTTTCAGTTCAGGTCATGATCTCACAGTTCATGGGTTTGAGCCCTGCATTCAGCTCTGCGCTGACAGCTGAGAACCTGGAGCCTGCTTCAGATTCTTTGTCTCTCTCTCTCTCCCTGCCCCTTTCCCGCTCAGACTCTGTCTCTCAAGAATAAGTAAACATTTTTTAAAAAAAGAGGGGCACCTGGGTGGTTCAGTTGGTTAAATGTCCAACTTTGGCTCAGGTCACAATCTCGTGGTTCATGAGCTCAAGCCCCACGTTGGGCTCTGTGCTGACAGCTCAGAACCTGGAGCCTGCTTCAATTTCTGTGCCTCCCTCTCTCTCTGCCTCTCCCTCACTTGCACTCTCCCTCTCTGTCTCTCAAAAATAAACAAACATTCAAAAAAGAACAGTGTGAATACACTCACCATTACTGAATTGTACATCTACAAATGGTTACGATGGTACGTTTTATATCATGCGGTTTTTTTAAACCACAATAATAATATAATAACAATAATAAAGAAAGGATAGCAGCCATACCATTGCTTTTATGTGACTTTAACCCACAACTAGGTACCTTTTCTGGCTTCCCCTCCCTCCTCCTCTCACTTCCTTGGGACCTACAGTTCCAAATGTGATTGAAGCTCACTGCCCCAGCTGGTGCCCTGAACACTGTGTCTCCATAATCTGCTCTTTCTACCAATAGCTCTAATCCCCATGTACCCCTATAGGCTCTCAATTCGCTAATGCTCTGAAATCACCCTGGGATAGGCTCTGAAGAACTCCATTAAAGCCACCAGCACCGTCAGACCCCCTTTCCCAAATAAAACAAATGTTCTTGAAAATCACCACCATAACCTTTTGAAAAGTACATCAAATTACATCATGATTTGAAAAGAAATTATACTGTGTCAGTCCCAGGTTGTTGAAAGAAGGGACTGTGGACAGGAGTCTGGTGAAGCTGACAGATATAATGATGTAGGTAGAAATCTTGATGGATTTTGATGTAGATTCTCTGCTGGGGGTGAGCACAATTACTATTTGTACAGAAAGCAGAATCAAGGTCAGAAAATACAGAGGAGAGGCCATCAAGCTCAAGGGGAGGACTCTAGCTGGCGGGTTTGTGTTATTCTAAAGTTCCAATTGGTCAGCAGGATACAGAACGTACAAGGTCGGGGTATGGGCAGGGGTCAGCATGCGGAAATTCACGTCTAGTGACTATGGAGAGCAAATGTCTGAGTATGCGTTGGCATATGGGACGAAGCTGTGGTCTGAGAAAGTGGACATGATGCAAAACAAGAGCAGGAGGTAGGGGTGCCGGGGCAGAATGTGGGATCAAAGGGATGGTCGCTGGGACTGATCTCAAGCCAGTGCTTGTCTCTTCTGCCCTAGTTTGGAGCAGCTTTCCTGGTGAGCGTAGTTGAAGGCCAACACAGGTGGGGTTCTCCCCAGAGTCGGGCAGGGGCCCGCAGGTTTTAATCATTACAGTTGAAAGCTTGGTTCCCTGGAAAGCCCTTTAGCTTCTAAATCAGCAAAACATATTGAATCTGACAGGTCACCATTTGCCACCTCTGGTGCCCATGCATCGGAAAAACGATCGTCCCACTTGTCAACATAGTACGTACATGGGGTCAGGGGGTTGCTATACTTGTTAAGTGTTCATACTGTAAGTAAAAAAAAAAAAATAAGTCTAAATTTCTACTTCGTACTTGTTTTCCATTTTGATGCCCGCACTGTGTTCTATAAGAAGACTAGGCAGTGATGGCGGGAAGGAATCGAACGCCTCCCGCTAGCTGAAGGGCTGTCTTGGCCGAGGCAGCCCTCACTTACTGTGCACAGCTCCAGAACATCCATATAGACAGAAAGGCAGAGGTTATGGGAAGATCAATTTTAGCTTAATGCCAGAGGGAAGGGCCTAATGATTAGGGCGTTTGCAAAAGGAATGGCCTGCCTTGAGACGTAAGGAGTTCTCCATCACTCTAGGTTTTAGGGCCAGGGCAAAGGCTTTTCTAGCTCCCATGCTGCAGAATGGCTCCTGTGCTGGGAAAGAAATTAAACTGGATCTTGAAGGGCCATTTCAACCTAGATTTTATTACTCAAACTTGTTAAAAAGTGATTAATACGAGCTCAAGGGGCACCTGGGTGGCTCAGTCGGTGAAGCGTCTGACTCTTGGTTGCAGCTCAGGTCATGATCTCAGGGTTTCATGATTTCGAGCCCCGCATTGGGCTCCACGCTTAAGGCCTGCTTGAGACTCTCTCTCTCTCTCTCTCTCTTTCTCTGCCCCTCTCCTAGTCCTGCTGTCTCTGTCTCTCTCAAAATAAATAAATTAGCTTAAAAAATACTAGCTCGAATAAGTGAAACGACTGAGAGGCAGGCTAACATGATGGGTAAGATCTCAGGTTCTAAAGCCACACTAGCTGGGTTTGAATTGTGGCTACTTGTTGTGTGACCTTGGGCAAACTACTGCATCTTATTATACTTTAGTCTTATTTGTAAACGGAGAATTACAGCACTACCCATCTACAGGACCACTGTAACAATTCGACTAGCGGATAGATGTCAGGTGTGTAGTATCTGTATGTGTATATGTCAGGATTACTTCTGCTGCTGTTATTACTACCATTATTGCTACTACTGCTGCTGCTCCTGTAGGCTCCCGGCTGTCAGTTCGAGCTTCCCGGCTGTGATTTTGCACTCTGATGACCAGAGAAGAGAATGAGGACTCGTGGAATATAAATGGAGATAAATTATCATTACGTGGTCAATTCATGAAAACCCCTGCAACGCAGGCTCACGTTTCCTGTGCAGCTCACTGTTCTCCGAAAAAGGGAATTACGGCAGTGGAGTAAGTCCAAATAGTGCTTCTCCATTAGGAGCATGCTACGCTCCTGCCCAAATCATATCAAAGCGGAGGCATCCATGAGTCTGCCTGGTGATATCTACTGTTTCTTCTCCTTGTATAACGGGAACCATGGCCTGGTGCCCTTTTTAGTCCATAATCTGGCACACTCTGTTCTCACGGTCACAGAAATGGGCACACTTTATCATCCACTATGGAGAAGATCCCGTTACTGAAACGCAATGTCCACCTGCAATTTCACGCCGAGCCGAGAAACCCTCTAGTCAGTAATCACGGGTCCACTTTTATTATGTGCTTGTGAGGAAAAGACAACCTCCTTTCAGTGGTGGTTGTAGAATATCTATATCAGAAAAACAGATAAAAAGAGACCCGGAGGACTTCAAATAATTCTCAAGCAGTCTAACAATGGTGAACCTCACAAGTCCCCTGAGAATACTTGGGTCTCAGTGAGAAAAAGCAGCTGATAAAACATAAGCTTTTCCCCAAATTGCTCATTTCTCCTTAAAATTCCTACCGGAAAGCTCCTAAGGTTTAGTGCACAGGTTGTTGGCAGCACAAACAAACCTACCCCGAGAGAGTCAAATCACCTCAGGACCACTCTCTCCCCTGTGCGCACACCTACTATTCGTTGAGAAGCCTGTTTGGATCAAGCACAGAGCCATTTCAATGGCAGAAGGGAGGAATGGCCCGGTCATTACCATGAGTCATTTATGTCTGCGCCGTTAACAAGAGAATCAATAACGGCAGTGCTACAAGGAGCACCTTCACATTATAGTTATAGGATGTCTGTGGTTGGCATATTAGAAAGGTAAGAAGTTTTGGAACAGTATGACGTTTCAATAAACGTTTGAATATTACATATCCACAGGGCTCTGCAACCATCATTGTCTTGAATGTGGACATATTTATGGATTTAATTTGAGTTGACTTAAGAAGGTGCTTATTATTGCTTTTCATAATAAGAGGTGATATTGATTGGAGTTGGTTTTACCCTGTCTATGTAAGGCTGAAAAATTGGTGATCTTTTCCTTTTTTTTTGTTTTTGTTTTTTGAAGGAAATGCCTTCCTTTGGAGCCCTCTGTATTCTTTATTACTATACTCATAGCACCTTTAATTCTTCACCTCAGTTTCTTTATATGGGAGGGAGATCTAGCCTGGTAGTCCTAAGATTCCTGGGGTCTAATCTACCTCTGTATTTCCAGAAATGAACACAGTGCTTGGCACGTAATGTATGCCTCATATTGTTTACGGTATAGGTGACTGTATGAAGAATGAGTGAGTGGTTTCTTAGCCTTCTGGTCTATCTGATCACAGTAAGCCAATCTATCTCTGATGCCACTCTATCGCTTGGCTGTGGACGTCACAATGGGATCCAGCTGTCTCTAGTTCTATGGCATTTTTTGTAGGCTTCATTCTAGACACATATGCTCAAGTGGTCTGCGCTGCTTTCTTAAGGCATTTCTTCAGTCAGATCCACTTATGGTTGACATCTCACCTCACTGAACATGGTCACCTCGGGAATATTGTTCATCTCTGCATAACGTCTGGGTCAGCAGGTGATGGAGCTGAACACAGTGATTAGGACTGGCAGACTTGAGCACTCTCTGGGGGGCAGCATTACTGGTGATGCAGAGTCCTTGGTTGACATTATGCACATGTGTGGATTTGACGCTTACAAATCCAGCCATGACACCCACAGCAAGCTCGAGTGCTAGAGTGGACGGAAAATGGTCATTGTTCCATCAACATTTGGTATGGTCTGAAATCCACAGCCGGGCATTGTCGGATTTTCAAAGACACATTGACCTTAAAGGTAGCATAATTTTGAAAGGGATTCAGGAGAGCTCAATTCTAACCCAGATGTCATATTACCTAGCTGTGTCACTTTGGTCAAATCCTAGCCTCTTTGGACTTGTACAGTGAGAGCGTGAGACCAGATGATCTCACAGTACCTAACTCAAGTCTTTTAAAGGTTACATCATCTGCTTGGTCCTGCCTCAGGAATTTTCTATGTGCAGCTCTGTCTGGAACACAATTGCTCATGAACTTTCTGCCCTCCGTCTCTTCCTTCCTTTTTTCAGGCCTCTGCTCAAATGTCACCTCCTGGAGGAACCCTCCCTGATCACCTTATATAAAAGGACAACGCCTTTCAGGTACACCTCTCTAGTCTTCCTTGCTTTCTTTTTCTTTGTCACATTATCACTCTCTGCAACTGTATTATATACAGATTGTTTACCTGTTTCTCACCTGTCTTCCCTACTGGAATGCAAGCCCCCGCGAGGGTGAGAGTTTGGTCTTATTTGCTGTTTTATTCTCAGTACCTAAAGCAGTGCCTGACCTATTACGGGCATTCAATAAATATTACTTGAATGACTAAATGACGATTTGAACTCCAAGCTAAGAAGTCTTTAGACTTTCTAAGGTATAATCTGGTTTAATACACTGTCTTAATCTCTTTAGACTGCCGCAACAAAACACCAGATGCTGAGTGGCTCATCAACAACAGAAACATTTATTTCTCACAGTTCTAGAGACTGAGAAGTCCAAGATCAAGGCACTGACAAGTTAGTGTCTACTGAGGGCCACTTCTTGCTATAACCTCTTATGGCAGAAGCAGTTAAGGGAACTCTCTGAGGCCTGTTTTATAAGCACACTAATACCAATCGTGAGGGCTCCATCCTCATGAACGAGCCATCTCCCAAAGGACCCACCTCCAAATATCATCACGGTGGGGGTTAAAACGTCAACATATGGATTTTACAGGAGACACAGACATCCAGTCTACAGCACATGCCAAGTTGGAAATCACATAATCATTAGTTCATTAAGCTAAAGGGATCACTGAAGTTACCTGGCATAATCTCTCATTTCAAAGACAGAGAAACTGAAAGCAAGAATGGATCAGTGACCTGCTGATTCTATTAGCAATAGAACACAGGTCTCTTTATTCCCATTTCACTCGTATATCCATTACTTCTGGTGGCTAAAACAACATAATTTATATTCCCCCAGATAGTTTATTTTATATTTTCTTTGTTTTGAGGGAGAAAGAGAGTGAGCATGACTGGGGGAGGGGCAGAGAGAGAGGGGGAGAGAGAGAATCCCAAGCAGGCTCTGCATTGTCGGCGTAGAACCCTACATAGGGTTCAATCCTACGAAATGTGAGATCATGACCTGAGCTGAAATCAAGAGTCAGGTGCTTAACCAACTGAGCCACCCAGTCACTGCCCCCCTACCCCCTGCCAAGATAGTTATTAATTACAAAGGGGAAAAAAGTAACTTCATAGTGGAGGAAACCCATAGTTACCACCTTAACCAAGGGGGCAAGGTTACTATCACTAGTAACAAAGCATGTGAACACCAGGCACCCAGTGACAGGATGTACTGAATAGTGGATACCTAACCTTTGTGTTATTCTTCCCTCAAATCCTTAACCTTAATGTAACTGTGAGAAAACATCAATCAGCCACAAGTGAGGGATATTGTACCAAACAATAGACCGGTACTTTTCAAAAATGCTAAGACATTTTGTGAAATGACAAAATGTTAAGACATTTTGTGCATACTGGAATAGAAAAAGGACACTAGTAAAAACAGTAGTAAAATGTGAATAAGGCCTATAGTCATAATATTGTACCAATGTTGCTATCTTGGTTTCGGTAACTAGACTGTGGTTATATAATATGGTAAGAGTAGGGGAAGTTGGGTAAATTATATATGGGAACTCTACTATTTCTGCAACTGTTCTGAAAGTCTAAAATTGTTTCAAGATAAAACGTTAAAAAGTACCAACAACATGATGTTTTGTTGACTCGGGACAAAGTTGCATGTGTCAATTCAAGGTGCCTGTAATGGGTGTTCGAATGCAGACAATTCTAAGATGACGGCTTTTAGGACTTCAGAGGGTATGTGGAGCTTCGATTGAAGAATTTCCCCCCAATGATTAAAATAACTAGCAGGTACAGAACATGGTTGCTGCATCGCACCTTAGAAGAATTCAAGAGCATGGAGGGAGAATGCTACACATCACTCCGTTCCTTTATTCAAAACATCTGAAATGACTGGGACATTGGAATCCCGGCATTCCAGCAGGACGTTAGTTTGCCTGTCCGGGAAATATCTCCAACAGGTTTTATGACAATTGCATTTTGAGACTCTCCATTCTGAAACTTGAGATGCCCCACCTGACTTGTCCATTGTCACTGGGCAAGTGTAGCTGATTCAAGTAACAGGCATAGCCTTATTTTAAGCCATTTTATCCCACGACGCAAAATGATTTCACGAGAGACTTTTAAACTTGTTACAAAGGGCTTCCTTACAAATACCAAGAGGTGCCTTAGTTTAGGAATGGCAGACAAATATAATGTACTTATACCATTACTTTTCAATTCAATACCTATGGTGCATTTTGTTAAAGTTTATTTTGAGAGAGAGAGAGAGGGAGAGAGAATAAGCAGGGGGGGGCAGAGAGAGAGAGAGAGAGAGAGAGAAAGAGAGGGAGACACAGAGAGAGAGAGAGAAACCCAAGCAGGCTCCTCCCTGTCAGAGCAGAGCCCGACACCGGGCTCAAACTCATGAACTTGAGATCATGACCTGAGCCAAAACCAAGTGTCGGCCACTTAACCAAGTGAGCCACTCAGGTGCCCCAATACCTATGGTGCATATTAATAATCTGTCTCTGACACCACTTTCTGGCCTTTCTCAATCAGCCTTGTGCTCTTTCATAACAGCGTTTTCCAAGCAGCTGATACCAGTTGACAAGAACTTGCGTGTGAGATGAACAATATTCACCGTTTCAGATACAGTGTGATGAGGAATTGGTTAAAAAAAAGAAACAGATTATAATCCCAGTTTTCCATTTTTTTTTCCTTTGTGATCTCATTGAACTTTTAAAAATCATTTCTGTGCCTTCCTTTCCTGATCTGTAAAATGGGAACCTTAGTACATGCCTACCTCACATAGTCAGGATGAAGGTTAAGTAGCCCAAGCAAAGACACTCTGTAACGTGTAGAGAATTATACAAGCGAAAGGCAGTCTGACTGGAATATTCAACAAAATCAACCAGAGAAAGGGTTTTCTCCAACCCACTTCATCATCTTCTGTTTTCCGACCATGTATTTTGTCTTCAAACACTCAGCGCTTACATTTCTGACCAACAGAATGGGGTTAGAGTGTGAGTGGCCCCTCATTGAGCAAGTACAATGAGGATAATGGAACAAATAATTGAATGTGCTGTACAGGCGTGTGCTCCCATGTTATTCCAGCAAGCAGAGCCTGTGACACATGCTGTAGTCACGTCCCTACCTCACTGCTCTGAATCTCAGAAAACTTCCAAGCAGAAGTACGTGACTTTAAAAATGAATGCTTTCTGATAAAGCATCAACGAATACCCCCAGCTAACTGGGGAGGCTGTGGGACCCTTAGCTGGACTGCGGTACAGTGCTAATTTAACATGGAACAAATCTCAGACTCGAAGCCATCCATTGCTTACACATTTATTCATGCCTATGGCTTCAGAGAGGTCATATTCTTTAGATTTTTTTTACCTCATTTTTCTTCTCACACTTCTAACTGATTTCTTCTTCTGGGCATTTATCAGAGTTTGATCCTAGGCCTTCTTCTCTTTTCTCTTCACACGCTACGTGACCTCCATTGTCAACACTCTGTTCCATGTATGTAGCAGCATCGTCCTCACACCTGCAATCTCTTGTCTGTGCTACAATTGTATTTTGACTTCTTCAACTGCATGTTTCAGAGACATCTCAAACTGAGCTCGCACTCTCCCCCAAACCTGCTTCCTCCACAACCTTTGTCTATCACTGCAGTCAATTTGACAACAAATTCTTCCAACAAAAAACGTTAATTAAGGACCCATCCTTAATCCCTCATGTCTGATGTAGAACCCATTTCCAAAGCACACAGACGTCACCTACAAAATACATCTCCAATCCGTTCAATTCCATTTTTTGTTGTCACTGCCCTAGTCCCAGCCCCCACCTCCATTCCTTGTGTGAAGACAAATCCCACTCTTCCCATCTTGGCAGGGTGCATTTCTTGGAGTGTGGCAGTCAATTCACAACCAGGAGGGTGGCAAGTGCAAATACCAAAGACAAAGGCTAAGGCCGCAGAATGAAAAGATGGAAAGAATTTGAGTCCTTAATGATAATACTGAGTGACTGAACCAACTCTTGGATCACCTTTCTTCCAAATTCAGATTGTATGAGGAAAAATTCACATCTACTGTTTAAGTTTTTATTACACATTCTGTTACTTGAAGTCATAAGCTTTCAAATGGACACAAACTGTTCCTGCTGTTACAATAATATAGTTGGCAGTCTCCTAAAACTACAGCTACCCTTGACTCTGGGGTCAAGAATAGGTCTCCTGATCCCACATCTGGGTACTCTAGGAATTCTTCCAGCTCCCCATTTATGGGGCTGAAGTGTGAAATTGTGTGTATTTATGTGTGCTGGAGAAAAAGGACAAAAAAAAATCCACTATGAGGCTCCTGTAATCTAGGTTTGATGGTTTAGTGGTGTTTTCATTATTTCTAAGATTCCTACTTTGATTCCTCAGAGGCATTACAAAAGCTCCATAGAAACAGAGAGAATGAGTGTCATGCCAAGAGCAGGAAACTAAAAAGAAGCAAAAGAAAATGTACAGCAAACTACTCATTAATGGAAGGAATAAAGGGTGTGTAGAAAAAGGTAAGAAATTATAAAAACGTCAGGAAAGGAAGAGGTCTGTGAACCAAAAGCTTGATGAGGACAAGGTCATGTCTCCTTCCGCCGTATCCAGCTGTCATCCCCGCATACCACTGTTCTGCAACTTTAATGTGGAAAAGCAAGTGCTTCACTTCAAAAAACTGGAAGGCATTTAAGAGTCAATAGGTTTAAATGAATCTATTTAAAATATGTATTAAAAATCCTATCTCGGAGTGCCTGGGGGGCCCGGTCAGTAGGATGCTGAACTCTTGATCTCAGCTCAGGTCTTGAACTCAGGGTCTTGAGTTTGGGTCCCGTGTTGGGCCCCCTACTGGGCATGAAGCCTACTTAAAAAAAAAAATCCTATCTTCAGTTTTTAAAAAAATTCACATATTCCGTAGGATGGTATGGTGAGTAAAGAGCACTTACCAAGAGACTACTTCATCACCCCCAACATGTTAATACTATTCTCATCGACTACCGCACTTTATTGAATGGCTATATACCAGGTATTCAAATTATGAATTATATACATCATCTCAGCTACTTCTCAGACACCTCTGAGTGACTGCTGTTGTTATTAGCACTGAACAGATGAAGAAATGAAAGCACGGGAGTAAAATGACTGGTCAGTAAATGGTTAAGAAACGATTTAAGCCCAAGACATTGACCTGTAAGCACCGTGGAAAGGTTCTGGGGAAGCTTACCAACAGAAATAAACAAATGGAGAAACTGTACTCCTCATCTGGTCATAAGAGAGTCTTTAATTTATGTGTGTTAAGCTACGTTGCTGTTATCCCCATTACTCTTTACAAAAAGCCTTATGAGCAGATATTCTCACTAGTTTACATAATAAGAAATTGAGGTCTTGAGCTACTTGCGTGGCTCAGCTGGTTGGGCCTCTGGCTCTTGATTTTGGCTCCGATCGTGTTCTTGTGGTTCGTGAGTTCAAGTCGCGCATCGGGCTCTGTGCTGACAGCTCGGAACCTGCTTAGGATTCTGTCTCTCCCTCTCTCTCTCTGCCCCTCCTCTGCTGGTACTCTTTCTCTCTCTCTCAAAATAAATAAATAAACTTAAAAAAAAAGGAATTGAGGCCTTAAGATAAATCCAGTTAGATACAGGAGAATCAGAACCTGAACTCCCACCCACTGTTTTTTTTTTTTTTTTTTTTTTTTTTTTTTTTTTTAATTCTAAAGCTGTACCAATATTGGGTAATTCTTGGTCTTGGTAATATTACCATGGTCTTCTTTTCATGACATATGCTATTCATCTGAATAACGGACGATTATCCCATTTGTATGTAACTTAGAAAAGGAGAAAGCTGTTTGAAAAGAGCCTGAGATGTGGCGGTGTAAGATTACTGTGTGACCAGAGCACTGATGAAAATGTTCCTGTGCGTTAGAATCTCTGCCCTTCAGGTCGGAGATCTTTTCGGAGAAAGAACTTGTTAAAACACAATCCCGATATCTAATATTCATTCTTGTGCCACTGACAATGACATTTTAATTTCATTTACCAAATAATCAACTCAGGTTTTTTAAAACACTACCTTAAAAACCATTTTGAAACCTGGGGATAAACATGGCACCTTTTAAAAAAATAGTGCATTTTTCCCTAAAATTACATCGGTACTCCATTTCTCTTTCACCTTTATAGATTTTTGATGGCCTCATAAGGATCAAAGTGAATGTCTATGAAGTCAGTGTTTCAGTTGTATCATGAAATGAGAGAAAGAGAGCCACAGAGAGAGAGAGCAAGCACGCACATGCACACATGTAGTCTTGGTGAAGGGAACATAGGCAGTTTTTGCCCAGCCAGCTAACTGCCTGCGATTTTTTTTTTCCTTTGGGGAATTGCTCCCGCCCTCCCCCACCGCATTATTCCTCGTGGTTCCAGTATAGCTGCCAATCAGAGTATCCCTGTGCCTTCCCGAATTCTCCCAAGGGATGAGTTTGAGGACCCAAACTACACTACTCCAAGGAAGCTGACAGAGGAGGAAAGGATACAAGGTCAGAAAGAGTTTGGAGCTGAGCATTCAAAAGACAAAACTCAAAAAGAAGATGCAGGTGTTTCTGCTTCTGAGATCCTGGAACCCTTCCAGTTCATGTCCTATTCTGAGACCCAGCTTTTAATTCACTTTTTTCATTTCTATGAACATCTTTTTAATAAATAGCCCCCACCCTCTTGCTCTGTTTTCTCCGACTTGAGTTAGACAGTTAATTGCTGATGTCCACAACTGAAGACTAGCAGACACCACTAGTTAGCTACCTCAGTCCCCATCTACAATGACTTCTAGTCACGTTTCTTTTTTTTTAATTTTTTAATGTTTTTTTATTTAGTTTTTGAGAAAGAGTGCGCAAGTGGGGGAGGCGCAGAGAGAGAGAGGGGGACAGAGGATTTAAAGCAAGTTCCTTGCTGACAGGCTGACCGCAGCGAGCCCAGTATGGGGCTCAAACTGCCCAACCGTGAGATCATGACCTGAGCTGAAGTTGGATGCTCAACCAACTGAGCAACCCTGGCACCCGCTCTAGCCACCTTTCCATTGGCGACTGTCCTGGGATGCAGTTCTGTCTGGTGATACATAAATATAAGTCTTCTGGGAAAGCTTTCTGGGAAATCTTCAGCTTCATATTCAAAGCTGATACACCCCTTTTACCCTTTCTTTCTCACCCGGTGGAAATGGCGGCTGGTGGTACAGTAGCCAGCTCATGACCATGAGGGGATAAGCATGAGGGCAAGTCAATAAAAACTCTAAAGATACCAGTCCTGACATGGCTGAGCCCATAGCACCTTACTTGCAGATATCTTAACATTGGAGACAAAGTTCTATTTATTTAAGCCACTATAGACAGCTTTTTATCTATCTGCCCATCTATTTGTTCCTTCAAGTGCCTGCAATCCTAACTGACACAAACCCCAGTCAATAAAATGGGGGTGCAGAAGACAAACAAAAAACTGTAACTCCCTCTCGACACTGAGGAACGTAAGGGGATACGGGCTGGGAGAAAGAGAAGACCGAGCCAAAAAAATTGAGGTGTATCTCTTAGTACTTGACCTCTATTCTTTTCCTATTGCTGTTAACTAGTCTTGGACTGCAGTGAACCTGGGAGCTGATATTAATGCAGAAATGAAGGATGGTGCCTTCTGGATACAGGTATACTGCGACACAGGGCACTTGGCTTCCAAAGATGGGGATTTATATCTGCATAAACATGTCTGCACTTGTACCGAAAATGCTAAAGATGATCTTACCCAGATGTCAATTCTACTTAGACAAAGGAAATCCTAGGGTATTTTTTTGTTTGTTTTTCTTTTTTTCTTTTTTCTTTTTTTTTTTTTGTTTGTTTGTTTTTTGGTCTCTCCATAATATGGTATTAAAATAAAATACTATTTTGTCCCTGCCTTTTTCTTTTGCTTCCAGTCCTGGACTGCAGGCAAGACTTACAGATTCTCCTCAGAGACTGAAAAAGGTCAATAATAGAAATGTTGTTTTCTTCCTCCCACTAACTGATTAAATAACTCATGGCCTTATGTATAGTAACTCATGCATTTCTAAAGAAAATCATTCAAGGACTGCATGATTTCCTGCGGTGACCTCCAGGGTGCTGAAAGGTTAGAAAATTTCAAGTCTAGTGTAACCAATAAAATAAAGAATCTGTGTTAGGCACTTTGAGAGTTTCGGGGTGAGTGACAGTACAGCCAAAGGGTGCAGTCCCGGGGAGAGGCAGGTGATGCCTGTTTATGTGGCTGTCTTGATGAGAGAAGTCCTCCTAAGAGGATAAACGAGATTTAGGACTTGTCCTGTGAAAATTGTTATTTCCCTCCGGTTAACTCGCTCGCATAATTTCAGGACTTCGGCCCTGATGGGGCTACTTTATTTGCAGCATTTAGACAAAGTTAATGACCGTTTTCTCATAGTAAGGGCAGTTCAGTAGAATTGGGAGGTCACTGGCTATTAGCATTTGATTTCCTTGCTGATGCCAGAGAGATGAGCTGGGGGAGGGGGGGCTCAATCACTCATATTTTAATTTAGTCTCATTAAATGAGAGTTCCACATGATGTCTGAGGGATGACTCAAAATTTCAGATGGGAAATGTCCAGTCCTTTGCGCAGTGGGGAGATCCGCTGATAACGCAATTGTCAGAGGGACACGCTTTCGATTTCCAGTCTCAGGGGAGGATGAGATCAGGCTTGAATGATCATTTGTGGTGATTGAATTGCTTTCTGACAAGGAAGCCTCACTCACTTGTGGACTTTATGGACGGCACTCTTAAAAATTGGCCAGTTAATCTCTTTAACTGTTGCGTCTTTCTTAGGTTCCACTGTCTCCTTCATAACTGCTATAAAATCGAGAAATGTGTTTTTTTTTTAAAGATTTTTTTTAATGTTTTTATTTATTTTTGAGAGCAAGAGAGACAAAGCATGAGTGGGGGAGGGGCAGAGAGAGAGAAGGAGACACAGAAAGAAGCAGGCTCCAGGCTCTGAGCTGTCAGCACAGAGCCCAATGCGGGGCTCGAACTCACAGACTGTGAGATCATAACCCGAGCCGAAGTCAGACACTTAACCGACTGAGCCACCCAGGCGCCCTGAGAAATGTGGTTTAAGCAAGATGCAGATGTGGTTCTGTCTTAGTAAGAGGGAGTAGCTACCTGCCAAAGCCTGGGATGGAGAGAAAGAAAATAGGATGGCTTTTTGTAGGAGCAAAAGACATAGGAGATAAAATCAAGAAGCTGATGTGGGGGCACGGCACGAATCGTTAGTGAGAGATCTCTAAGGCAAACGTGAGATTTAGGGACCAGCATAGGGACAGCCAGGTCCAGCTACGATCCCACGTGATGTAACGTTTCCTTTTCTCATTTCGGGCTCAGGCTATCTGGGGTTTATTTGATGGATGAAGATAGGAGATCCCCTTATGATGGTAGTTGTTACAACAAATGTGTCAACAAAGTAATGGGTAAACACATAAAAAGCACCAACTGACTCTGCCTAGGGAAAAGGAAGCATAATTTGAGTTATGTACTAAGAATAACAAAAAAAATTATAGCTTATACTGAACGCTTAGGTATAAACTACAGTATATATTGTGTTATGTGCATGAGGGTTATGTTTTACCTCATTTAATCCTTACTATAGCCATGTGATAAAAAAGTACTATTGTATTATCCACTTTTTACAGATGAGGTAAGTGAGACACAGAACATCAGTTGCCTGAAGTCCCAAAGGTGGTAAATGACAAAACTGGATTTTAAACCCAGACCCTGCAAGATAAGCCAATGAAAGTTAGTGGTTTCTGAATGAAGAATAGGGATTTCCAGGTTTAGAAGAACCTTCCAGGTAGAAGGCATGGAGCAGCGGAAAGAAATGGTGAGAGACAGAAGCCAAAGAGCAGACCAGGGTTGGAGGTGTGGTGGAAGGAGAATAATATGAGGCTAGATGGTTGATTTGGAGACGCTGTGAATACCAACCTGCAGGGAAAGAACAGCTATAGCTATGGAAGATTTGGTTTTTTTAATCAGAGAGTATGATGATTAGATCTATAGTTTAGCAAGCTAACTAGTACTGGTGGTCAGGATGGACAGAACTCTGGGGAAAGAGAGGCTAACCATGAAAAGGCCTGGTAATAACCACTGAGAGGACTGAGAAGGGCTGAGTGGTTAGTGTGGGAGGGTTGAGTGTGAGGGATTTTATTTTTTTTAATTTTTAACGTTTATTTATTTTTGAGAGACCTAGAGACAGAGTATGAGCAGAGGCAGAGAGAGAGAGAGAGGGAGACACAGAATCGGAAGCAGGCTCCAGGCTCTAAGCCGTCAGCACAGAGCCTGACGCGGGGCTCGAACTCACAGACTGTGAGATCATGACTGGAGCCAAAGTCGGCTGCTCAACCAACTGAGCCACCCAGGCGCCCCAGAGGGATTTTATTTTTAATGAGCGCCAATCAACAGGATTTGGCGACCAAATAAAAACGGAAGGTGATAAAGAAGAATCAAATGTGATGCCAGATTCTCTAACGAGCAGTGACATCATTGGTAAAGGATGTAAATGTGGGATGCAAAACAGGTTTGATTGTGATGTCGTATGTTGGAAACACCATCATTTCCATCCATCAGGCCATGACGGAATATTATTAGTTCTGGATAGCTCATATTGAAAGGGACCACAGGAGAGAAAGACCAAGAGGAAGGACACCATCTTGATAGCAGGTATTATGAGGAATAACAAAGGACGAGAAAGATTCAACTCAAGTCAATGATTTTACGAAAGCATTTATTTAGACTGCATACTCTGAACTCAAGTCCTGAGTTGACCAGGACTCTCTTGAAAAGAAAACCAAGCTTTTCTTAGCTTTTGACCTTAGCAGGACAATAAACAACCACAAGAACCCAACTGAGGACTATACCCAACTAAAAAGCTTCTGCACAGCAAAGGAGACCATCAAGAAAACAAACAGGCAACCTACTGAATGGGAGAAGATATTTGCAAATGATATATCTGATAAGGGGTTAATATCCAAAATATATAAAGAACTCATACAACTCACTCAATGCCAAAAACTCACAAGAATCTGATGAAATAATACACAAAAGATCTGAAGGACAGTTTCCCAATGATATAGAGAGAGTCAAAAGACACGTGAAAAAATGCTTAACATCACTCATCATCAGGGAAATGCAAATCAACACCATAATGAGATATTACCTCACACGTATCAGAAGGGCTAGTATCAAAAAGACAAGAAATAGCAAGCATTGGTGAGGATGTTGGGAAACTGGAATGCTTGTACACTGTTGGCGGGTGTGTCAATTGGTGCAACCACTGTGGAAAAAAGGAGTTTCCTCAACAAGTTAAAAACAGAAACACCATACGATCCAGTAATTCCACTTCTGGATATTTACCCAAAGAAAGTGAAAACAGTAATTTGAAAAGATATACTTACCTCTATGCTTACTGCAGCATTATTTACAGTAGCCAAGACAGGGAAACAACCAATGTGTCCATCAACAGATAAAGGATAAAAAAGATGTGTGTGTGTGTGTGTGTGTGTGTGTGTGCGTGTGTGTGTGTAATACACACAATACATACAAGGGACTCTTACTCAGCCATAAAAAGAATGAGATCTTGCCATTGGTGACAAAAGGGATGGACCTAGGAGGTATTAGTTTAATGGGAAAAAGTCAGAAAGAGAAAGAAATACTGTATGATTTCACTTATAGTGGAATGTAAAAAAAAAGGAAACAAACAAAAAAAGCAGAAAGAGACCCATAAATACAGAGAACAAACAGGGGGTTGCCAGAGCTGGGAGGTGTTTTGGGCAAAATGGGTGAAGGGGAGCGAGAGGTGTAGGCTTCCAGTTACGGAACTAGTAAGTCACAAGGATAAAAGGCACAGCATAGGGAAGAGAGTCAATGGAACATACAGTGAGTGATGGTGACTACACTTGTGAAGAAAGAGTCATGTGTGGACTCATTGCATTACTATGTTGTCCCCTCAATGCTTCCGTAACATTCTGTGTCAACTATACTTCAATAAAAGGAAAAAAAGAAAAATAATCCCAACTGGTTCACATTAGCACGAAAAGAGGACACTTGGAGAAGACGATGTGACAACAAATATTTGAGACATTGAAAAGTGACAATTCTTTTAGGCTCCAGTGGGCAGAAAGGGATCAATACATAGAAATTTCAGGAAAGTCAATTTCCATTTAACGTGAAGATGTTGAAACAACCAGAGCTGCTCTATGGGAGAAAGTTGATTTTATCATCAATAACTGCTCGAACTGGGTTCGGATGACAGCGTTTTTATGAAGGGAGTCCTGCCTTAGGAGGGAGATGAATGATTCCTAAATCCCTTTAAATCTAAGATTGCATGGCAGAAGCATGATGCACATTGTATTACCTGAGAAGAGACGGAATGATGTCACATATTAGAAGGCACAATTTTCCTGGTCCTTAGTTTCCTTATCTATAAGATGAACTTATGTTAGTTATTTCTAAGGTTTCCTGTTACTTTAAAAATTCTCAACGATTAAAAAAATATTTTTTTAATGCTTATTTATTTTTTGAGAGAGACAGACAGAGCACGAGCAGGGTAGTGGCAGAGAGGAGGACACAAAATCTGAAGCAGGCTCCAGGCTCTGAGCCGTCAGCACAGAGCCCGATGTGGAGTTTGAACTCACGAACCGTGAGATCATGACCTGAGCCGAAGTCAGATGCTTAACCAAATGAGCCACCTAAGCACCCCAAAATCTCAATGGTTTTTAAAAGAGTTGCTTGATATTGTTGGAAATATTGAATGCCAGAGTATAGATGGTTTATTGACTAGAACGATAGGAAAACTTTGCTCAAAAAATTTCAAGAAAAAGTCACTGTTAGAGGTACCTTACAGACTACTTATCTGGCAACAATGAGTAGACACAACACTGGGTAACACGTATTAAACACCACTCCGGCAACCGTCTTAAGTACTTTATGTAAATGATCCCATTCAATTCTTATAACAACTCTGTAAACATAGGTGCTATTTACAGCTGGAGAAACCAAGACTTGGAGAGGTTAAGTAATTCGCCTAAGGTCACACAGTTTGTAAGTGGGAGAAATAGCTGGCAGTCTGAATCTACAATAGAGATTGAGAAAGGTTTTCTGTAAAAGGCCAGAAAGGAAATATTTTAGGTGTTGAGGGCCACAAAGATCCCCATTGCATGTTCTCTCTCTCTCTCTCTCTCTTTTTTACAGCCTTTAAAAAAAGTAAAAACTAGGCTCTTGGGTGGCTCAGTCAGTTAAGTGGTTAAGTGTCTGGCTTCAGCTCAGGGCAAGATCTCACCGTTCATGAGTTTGAGACCCGCATGGGGCTCTGCACTGACAGCTCAGAGCCTGCCTGGGATTCTCTCCCTCTCTCCCTCTCTCTCTGCTCCTCCTCCCTCCTCAAAATAAATAAGTAAACTTAAAAAAAGTAAAAACTATTTTAGTTCCTCTGTCATAAATCAGCCAGGCCCCATCTTGGATTTGAACTGACACTTGGGGTTTGGAGCTCCCTGCCCCTGCTTTCTTGCTACAATACCCTACTGCTTCCCCCAAAATAACATTTGCTGAGAACCTATCATGGGCCAGCTAGGGTGCTGAACAATTCTCAGGGATTATCTCACGTGGTCTTCGTAAATAGTGTCTGAGCTCATTTTATAAATACAAAAATAAGCTCAGAGAGTTTCCGTAGCATGTTTCCTGGTTATGAGGCTAAGAAGTACCAAAGACGTATGAACCCAGACCCTGTGCTTTCCCCCGCTGCAGCAGAGAGCCTAAGCAGTGTGACCCGGGAATGGGCCAGGACCGCCTTGAGACACTAGTGTGTCGTGTTTAGCCATAGCCTGGGCATGCAGGGCGTGGTGTCAAAGACACCGGAGCTTCGAAACCATCTGGGTTTACCAGTTCACTGGCTATCAAAACGGATGCATTAGTGGAAGAGTGCTCTAAGGACAGAGCTCAGAGAACGCAGAGGACAGAACTAAGGAAGTCAGGTATAGGGCTGGTTTGACAGGACCAAAGGATAGGCTGACAAAGTGGGGAGTGGGGGCAAGGCCCCAGAGAGCTTCGGCAGCACAGCTAGTCGTGTTACCACAGGCAAGTCATTTAATACATCATGGCTTCAGTTTCCTAAAGTAGAAAGGGAGGGTATTGAATGAGATGGTCCCTACGTGGTCTTCTAGTAGTTAACACTTGAGTCAGTGAGGAGCAAAGCAAAGCTTGATGCCAAGAAGCAAATGGTGACCCCTCTGACGTATTCCTCTACCCAAACGCGGAGCAAAGAGCTGTTTGTGTTCGCAAGGTCCAAGCAACTTAATGTCCATTATCAAAGGGCTGAAGGACACTTTAGTGACTCGAAAAGATCGGAGGATGTATGCGGGCAAAACAGTGGAAAGAGTGACTGACATGACAGTGTGATAGTTTTTGGTTCCAAAGAATAAGGAAAAACAGCAAGTGAAGAAAGATGCAGAGGTCCGAGGGCCAAAAGTGAAGAGGATGTGAGTGGACAGGTCACTCTGATTATGTGGGTTGCCCGTGTAGGCAGGGAAAAAGGTGTCAATAGCCCAGGAGACCATCGAGTGAAATTTAAAAGGAAATAAACATGAACACCCCTGGGAAAAGACAGGAGAACTAGTTTTAGGATCGTAAGAACATAAGTTCGTAAACGTTTTACATCAAGCACAGAAGTGAATGGGAGCAAATGAAACTGTCTACAATTATAATGAGAACCAGCCGTTTTATAATCTGTGTGTTATATAAAAAGTGTCACAGAACAAGAGCGCTGTTATTTTAACATGCCTTATTTATATGATGCCAAGAGAAGACCATTTTTTAATGTTTATTTATTTTTGAGAGAGACAGAGGCACAGAGCGCAAGTAGGGGAGGGGCAGAGAGAGAGGGAGTCACAGAATCTGAAGCAGGCTCCAGGCTCTGAGCGGTTAGCACACAGTCCAATGCGGGGCTCCAACTCATGAACTAGAAGATCATGACGTGAGCCGAAGTCAGATGCTTAACTGACTGAGCCCCCCAGGAGCCCCAAGAGAAGAACGTTTCTGATGAGAGAATATAGTCTCAGAACAAGTTCCCAGGTTACATATTAATTTATAGATATCCAAGAAAAAAGTATACCCAGACCATCTATGATGTTAAGTCTGTTCTGAAAGAATACCGATAGCATAAAAATAATTCCTAGTTTTATGTACATGAATAAAAACTCCCTCCTTGAAATCATTTAAGAAACAAAGACTTCAAGTTGGCTATCAAGGCGCTTCCTTTCAATTACCGTTTGTTCAGTATATATAAATGCTCTGTTTCTCAAAGCTGGATACAAAAAGAAAAACGAAGATTGCTAGAAAAATCCAAATCGAATACACCTCTAAGAAAACAGGAAGCTATGAAAAGGATGTCAATGAGAAAGAAATCTATTTGTAGGGTATAAAATACTGTGAGATCATCTTTTGTGATTCCATCATTCTTTGCATTCCTGAAATTCTATTTTGGAATCATTGCCTGTGTTCATTGTCTAAAACAGCTTTTTCTTTCATTCCTCTAGGATCTTATGAAAATGAAAATATGCATAAAGAAATTTTGCACAGAATTGATTAGACATGGATAAATATTTACCCCAAACAGTTTGGGGGTGGGGAGCATAGTTCTTTCAAATATCATTCTAGGGAAATTTTAGATGGATTTAAGCATACTACTTTATGTGCCAGAGAGGAGGATGAATAATGTATCTGTGGATTTCCCCCTCTCTTTCCCTTCCTCCCTCCTTTATTCCTCTGTTCCTTTCTTAACATGCATAGGCAGAGTCTTCTCTCTCTCTCTACCTCCCTCCCTCTTGCCCTCCCCCCGCCTCTCTCTTCCCTTTTCAAAATAATACCAAGGGAGGAAATGCTCACGTGGTTATATGAAAACCTCAGGGGTATGAAAACCTCAGAGTTATAGAGCTAAATGCAGTCACACATTAATGCAATGTAAAAATTAAGGCTTGCATAGACGCTATTTCAATTTTTTAGGTCTTAAATGTGAATGAATTTTGGAGAAAACCCATTTATACATTCTAGACTTTCTGTGTTTTCTAGTTCCAATCTCCACCTGCAACTCCGACATGGCTACCTGCTGTTTTCTACATTAAGTTTATGCGGGTGCATGCGGCATACCAATGTACATTCCCTCTCTCGGTGACCATCGACCATGTGGATGCATTTCTTTATTAGTCAATATATATTCTGTAGGCTACATTTTGCAAATTTGAACGTGGACAAAATGCAATGATATAATCCACAACACTGCACAGATGTCTCGAAGAGATTGGTAGAAATCAGTCACCAGGAGGCCGAGTTTAAGAATTGCAAAATGCATGCGGATATACAAGTCAGAAAACAGGTTCCAAAAAAGTAGTAAAATTTTAATTCGGGACTCCATTTATGGGCATGGGATGAAGTTAAAGAATAACTTTACTCAACAATTTACATTTAAGCATAGAAAATGCAAAAAGCCTCATTTATATAGGAGGAAAAGAGACATGGATGTAAGAAAAGTGAGGAGAGAGAATTCTAATGAATGATCTTCAGATGAAAAGAATCAATGAAAAATATCCGGCTGTGGCGAAATGCTTTCAAATCGCTATTTATGCAAGTGATGCATGGAATAGGTATTTCTCAGTGCACAGAGTGAGAATGGAAAATTATTATGAAACAGAGCAGGATTCTTGGCAAAACACCAATGAAATACACTTTTCAATAGTAAGGAAAACAGAGGGTGTGAAATAATGGCAGTAGAGAGAAATGCCCGCTCCCGGAGACTCTGAGCACTATTCCTGGAAGAACCACCACCAAGCTCAGAAACCCTGAGAGTTCTGGGAAACAACGACCACAGAAACAAGACACTGATTAAAATTAACACTTCGGTTGTATTTAAGAAACAAGCAGGAATTACCATGGTATCGTATGACAAGAAAAATAATACGACGCACAATGTTGTATATCCCCGTTAGCATGGGATGGACGGACGGCAGAAAAATCAGACACAAGGAATGACTGACTGAAACAGAGTAAGAAGGTTTAAAATGAAAAGGCAGCAGCATGCTAGTATATAATGATTGACTATCCGTGCTCTGTATTCAGTGAACGTGTATAATCCACATCCAAAGGGATGTGAAATACAGTGAAATCATAATCAACATGAGCTCTTGAGACTTCAAACATATTACTGCTAAATCACAGACTAATATAGATTATATTATTATTTTCAGTGCGTATTTCTGAGTACCCTATTGCTCTTCTTTTAGAATTTTAATTTCCAGAAAAATTAAAAGCAGGTGAAATAATTAAAAAAATCTCAACTTTTATTTTTTTAATGTTTATTTTTGAGACAGAGAGAGAGTGAGAGAAGAGAGACTGAGTGGGGGAGAGGCAGAGAGAGAGGGAGACATAGAATCTGAAGCAGGCTCCAGGCTCTGAGCTGTCAGCACAGGGTGTGACACAGGCTCAAACTCAGGAACTGTGAGATCATCATCTGAGCTGAAGTCAGATGCTTAACTGACCGAGCCACCCAGGTGCCCCTTTTTTTAATGTTTTTTTTTTTAATGCCTCCCTATCTCAACTTTTAAAGAATGACTTTCATAGGACACTTGCCAAACAACAATGCATATTACTGACATTCATCTGTAATTCACGAGAAATAAGAGACTATGTTGACTCAAATTACTAAGAGCTATAAAATATTCAGAAAGTCAAAAAAGCTCTATTATAACAATTTGTCCCCAGATCATTTGCTTAACCCAAATTCAGAAGGGCAAATTATCAGCAATAGTGGTTTCCACCCATGGATTTAAGTACCCTTCTGAAACATTTTTTGAAAAGTTAAGAGACCATAATGGTAAACTATATGCTAAAAGCAAGCATGACAATTTCCTAAAAACGCTGCAGTCATTGTATATACGGTCTCAAAAGTACTACTTGGAACTGAAAGTTCCAATAGATGCCATGCATCGAGGTGTATTAAAGCAAAAAAAGGGGGGAATGATGAAAGATATGGAGGTTCTATACCTAGACAAGATTTAACATCTAGAAGTGTTCATAAATTACATTAAAAAAAAAGGACATGAATTGCAACTTGGCAACTTTCAAAGGATGTGAAATACAGTGAAATCATAATCAACATGAGCTCCTGAGACTTCAAATACATTAATGCTAAATGAGAGACTGATATAGATTATACACGCTCAGTGAATACAGATTTACTGAACATCTAGTAAGTGGAGTGCCATGGAAAATGTCGATGTTTCTGCAACACCGATCCTAATTTTAAGACACGGGAGTACTCTTGGGTATAAAATACAAATAGCAAAATATTAAGTGTTAAGATGAGAATTGGCTATTTTCATCTGGAAGAATCAGGGAAGGTTCCATAATGGAGTGGGGAATTTTTCTTCCTTTTTTTTGTTTTTTTGTTTTGTTTTGTTTTCAGTTTTATTGAGGTGTAATTGACAAAAACTGTGTATATTTAAGCTGTATAACTTGATGTATTTACAGACTGTGCAATGATCACCAAAATCAAGCTTATTAACATATCACCTCACGTAGTTACATTTTGTCTTAGGAGTCTTGGCGTGCACAGTTTATGGAATTGGTGTTCCACGTGGAGAAAATACTATTATCAATAACAATGATAAAAGGGAACACATTGTTTCTGAGGCCCAAGAATTTTTTTTCATGAGTTATGCAATTTTAATCCTCCAAAAGCCTCATGAAGTCAATTTTTATTAAGTCCGTTTTACAGATAAGGAAACCGAGGCACAAATAAACCCAAGGTCATCTATCTATCAAAGGGGTGGAAGGGGATTAGGAGTCAGTCTGTGGAATGGCAGGGCCTCAGTTCCTAGCCTGCCTCTCCATAAGCAGAGAGAGTAGGAGGGGGGTGGTGGGCATGGTTTAGTTATGTGTGGTTTGTGAAGGACCAGAGCACAGAAGGGCAGCTTGGGGCATACTTACTACATTTAGTAAAGTCTGTTTCAGGCACCTTCATCTAAATTATGTTCATCTCCAGAAGCTTTACACAATCTTTCGTTAATAACGTAAACAACTAAGAGAATACAGCATGGTCATTCAGAAAATTCCATAAATGCTATCACCAATAAAAACGATATTTGGAAATTCTCAAACTGTTGATGAAATTAGAAGTTATCCTTTGAATACCATGGGCATAAGAGAAAGAAACGTTTTCAAGGGTCAACTATATCTGACTTTTAATACTTGATTTTACTTTTCGTTTTTTCTTTTTATTTATTTTTTTATTTTAGGGGGAGAGAAAGAGTGTGAGTGGGTGGAAAGGGGCGAGAAGGAAAGATAGAGAGAATCTCACGCAGGCTCCATGCTCAGTTCCAAGCCTGACATGAGGCTCAAGGCCACGACTCTATGATTATGATATGAGCCAAAATCAAGAAGAATTGTACGTTCAACTGACTGAACCAGTCAGGTACCCCAATTGTACTTTTTAATTATCACTTAATGTATAGCTCAGGTCTTTAATAATACCATTTTACTGAACTTAAGAATGCATTTGCCATTGGTTCCATGACACCTGTTTTTTCCCTTTGACTTTCTTTTCTATTTTAATTTTAATTTTAATTTTTTTTAATGGAGAGAACTATCAGGTGGAACTTAAACAATGAAAGTGGGCATTTAAAAATTTCTTTTAGTGTTTATTTGTTTTTGAAAGAGAGAGACAGAGCAGGAGTTGGGGAGGGGTAGAGAGAGAGGGAGTTACAGAATCCAAAGCAGGCTCCAGGCTCTGAACTGTCAGCACAGAGCCTGACACTGAGCTCGAACCCATGAACCTCGAAATCATGACCTCAGCTGAAGTCAGACTCTCAACTGACTAAGCCACCCAGGTGCCCCCCCTTTTTTTAAGTTTATTTATTTTGGGAGAGAGAGAGAAAGAGAGAGAGAGAAAGAGGACGGGGGAGTGAGGGGCAGAGAGGGAGAGAATCCCAAGCAGGCCCTACGCTGTCACCGCAGAGCCCAACACAGGGCTTGAACTCACCAACCGTGAGATCATGACTTGAGCCAAAATAAAGCATCAGAGGCTTAACTGACTGAGCCACCCAAGGGTCCATCTTGACTTTATTTCTTACGCCAAAACATTTAACCAGAACACAGACCCTATAAGAAGTTATTAAAGTTCAAAACAGCACAAAACTAGATATAATGAATCAAATACTAAAAAAGAAAACTCACAGTGGTCTGACATCTTTCTCTTCCAGAACAAGAGCATAACTTGCCACCCTTCATAGAGGAGAGAAGGCATCACTACGGTATCAGCTCTGCAATGGTTTCTTCAGGAAGAGAAACAGAACAGTTGTTCTCTGACACCCAGCACCCTTGTTAGCAGGGATAGGCATATGTAACAAGTACGGCCAGAGTTAGCGGGAATGGCTAAGAGTAAACCACGGGGTATACAAGGCTACTGCAATGGCGCCACGCTCATGTTGGCCCCTTAATAACCAATCAGGTACTTTCAAAAACCACAAACGGTTATGAGGGCCTGTTTTCTCTGTTAAGGTTCCCTCTCTATTGCAAAATACCTCCTGAAGCTGGGAGAAATCAATTATTTTTCTCTCTTCTTTCGACTTTGGCATCTTAATATTATCCTTCCAGGCAAAAGCATCTAGCCCATTGTTCTTTCAATTTACTTCCCCCAGGTGACCTAATGTCTGCTTCTAGATGCTAGGAGTCTCCATCCTAGAAAGGGCTTACATGGGACGCCAGATCACAGCATTTGTGCTCAGTGAATTGTCTTATTTCCATAAGTCACATCAGGTGGCATTAATGCTTCCTCCTCAACACAACCATACACACTCTGGAGAGACGCTCTGTTATTACACTGGGGACTTCCCCTACTCTCCAGTGGGGGGATAGAGCTTCTTCTCACAACTAACTACTCTCTCGAGACTACTGGAATGATTTGCTAAAATGATCATTTCAAAGTGCTCAGTTAACTCTCAGGTGGAATCCATGAAGAACGACAACTACTCCGATAAGTACTGGAATATTCCATAGATACCCACGTCCTCAAATGACCTTCATAAAACACAACCTTCCACAGAGAAACAAAAAAACAGACTCTCTCCATCAAGGAGCATAACTTCTGAGGGGGCCAATGTCCCTGAAAATAAGTAGTCAAATTTCCTGATTTTGTCAAACTCAGTTTAGGTCTTTCTTGGCACTGGATGCTTTCAAGTTCTTCAGCCATTTTTCAAGTGGCACGTACCTTTAACCTTTAATGTCAAGAACGTAATTATAGAAAAGCATAGACATTCTGATCTGATTCATATAATGCTTTAATTGTGAGTTTCAACCTCGCACTCTATGACCCCCGAACGCACACCACAGCACGCTTCTGCTCTAGAACTCAGCACCAGTAGGCCTAATAAAAACAGTTACGGAGAGGCAGAGTTTGCTACACTGTGCTTCTAGTGAGATACAGAGTTGCACAGTTTTTAACAAGTTTTTCATTATGTAATTGGAACTCGGTGCTTAGAACAGCTCCGCAGGGAGAAGCAATACAGCGAGATATAAAAGTTTTCTCCATTTGAGATATAAAAGTTTTCTCCACTTCACAATGCAGAAGCCTCATTCTGACAGTATTATTTTCCTTACGTGGTCGTATTTTCACATGTTGGGGAAGAGTTCCCACAAATTCTGTATCATGCACCTTGGCCTCCTGCCATCTTTATTTCACCCTGTTCCTTTGTCTCAGAGTTGAAAGGCAAAAGAGGAAGGAGCGCGCAGTATGGCCTTCTGATTTTGACCTGCATGACATTTTTTAAAATGTTTTTTGAAATTGAAGTATTTAGAGTAAGAGGGGCCGTATAACTCACAATAGTAACCAATCAGCAATTCTTTAAATGTTTCTATGGAAGGGGACCAGTGCTTTAAATGCAAAATGAGAAACAGAATTACTAGGGAAAGAGAAAAGCACTCCATTAACTTACGTGAATTCATTCTTCCTAACTTACGTTGCTTATTCGCCTCCCTGTAGTCAAGGAACTTCCCTACTTACGAGCTGCCATAGAGAGTAGTAAAGCTCCCAGGCACAGCAGAAGCACGACGAGTGCCACCAACAGAGGACATTCATACTTATTTTAGTCTAGGCCACCATTATGTCCTCTTAGTCTGGTGTGCTTTGTGTGTGTACTTGTGTAATGTTTTATAAATTTATTATTAACACCACTATGCTCAAAAGTACAGAATACTAAGAGCGCTGCTTTAAGAAAAGACACACACTTACTATGGTAACAAAAGGGGAATTTGATTTTTTTTTTTTTTTTGTAGAAAGATGTATATTGTGTACATTGGTCCCCTGTGCCATTTTGGAGTTAGAAGGCAATGAACTTCCAAATAGCCCCTGAAAACCAATTCTGGTTGTTGATAGAAGAGATTCTTTAGTGTGTATAAATTGCAAGATCATAGATTCTTAAGAGTCTATAGGATCTTAAAGTTTATCTTGCTTATCTAGCGTAATTCTCTCTAAAACATCCCTGTGAAAGACTGCTGACTGCCTCCGGTGTGTTTCTGCCCCTTCTCCCACGGCAATGTAACTCAGGGTTTTGAGTTTGATTCATGCATGGCTGAAGTCAAGAATATAGTTCTTAGCCTCACATGCAGGCAGATAGAATCATGTCACACAGTGCAGGCTGAGGAACCACAAGCGGAGACTTGGTGGCAATTCCTGAGAGCTTTCCTTAAAACCCTGATGGCACACGGCCTCTGTGCCTTCTGCCTTCTTCTGTATTGCTTGGGGCTAGAACTTAGATGTGACAGCTGCAGCTGGAGCACACAAACTGGGCCCTGTAGGGACAGTGAGAATCGGGTCAGCGTGGCAGAACAACGCGATCAAAAGGGACCGAGGACTTGCTGAAGCGGAACAGCCTAATGAGCCCTGACCTACCTGCTTCTGGATTTTTACATGAGAGATGCACTTCTACACTGTTTAAGCGATTGGTACAGTGCATCTCTGTCCATTGTAAGTGAGCCGTGCATAACTCCCAGTAGCCGATCAGCCAGACTAAAAAACGATGGAAATCTGTGAAGCAGTTCACGCTACTCAATGAGAACTTGAACGTCTGCGGCGCCGGGGTGGCTCAGGGGGTTGAGCCTCGGACTTTTGGTTTCAGCTTAGGTCATGATCTCACGGTTTGTGGGCTCAAGCCCCACATGGGGGCCATGGTCTGAGGACACAGATCCTGCTTGGAACTCTCTCTCTCCCTCTCTCTCTGTCCCTCCCCCCTCAAAATAAATAAATAAGCATTAAAAAAATGATAATTCTAACATTCTGGTTTTCCTTCCTCATACTGAACCTCCGTGTAATACTTACTCATGATTCCTTTCCATCGTCTTCCTTAAATGTACTACTGCTTGTACCCCAGCTCCCCAAATTCAGGAAGCTATCCTCTACTTCAAGTTGTCTTCTTACTGAACATTCTCTATGCTTCCAAATCTTCTTCATATAACCATCTCCACGCCCTTCACGATTCTGGTTGCCCTGCTGAGGATATGTCCTCATTTGTCAGTGTCCCTGTTAAGTGTGGTGCTCACGAATCACTACGATATCATGGGTGTGATTTAACCAGTGAGGAGTATGCTAAGACCTTTGTTAATTCCATTAGTACGACCTATAACGAGCCACACCATACCATAGTAGAGATTAATGCTGACTTTGGGGTTGCCTAAAATTCCAATTTGCATTTTCAATTGTTGAGAGTAAGACAAGCAGGCCCCAAATAGATCTGCTTATGCTAAGCCCATGCCACCAACCTGACAATTATAGTTTTGGTTCTCCCAGAAATATCATCTTGAACCCGTCAATCAAGAATTGCCCGATCGGCACTAGTTAGGTAGACTGCCCGATAGACCCCTGTCATCCCTTGAAGGAAAGTAACGGAAGGGGAGCGGAATATGCCACCCCCAAAATAAGCCACTTAGATGTATTATTTTGAATTAAAGTTACTTAAGAAACAGCTAGTGCAAGAAGGACATTCTGACCTTTCTTTGTCCTCCTGAAAACAGGAAATAAATCTCTCATGTGAAACGTACCCTCCCTGTCACAGGAAGGTAGAAGGCATCCTTCTCTCCCAAGACAGAGAATTTAGGGCCGCAAAGGCTGTATAAGCAAACCTTGTTCCTCCACTAATTTGCTACCACAAGCCCAAAGCACTCTGTCTTGTCAATTCTTCACAAATTTATTGTTTCCTTGTCTGAAAGGTGTAAAAGCTGCCTGCTTTCATCACTTCTTTGAGTCTCATGTTTTTATAGACTCCCATACATAGAAAATTAAATTTGATTTTTTTTCCTGTTTGTCTGTCTTATGTCCATTGTCAGGCCAGCCAAAGAACCTAGAAAGGAAGAAGGGGAAGTTCTCCTCCCCTGTGGAGCCTTTCATTTCGCACAGCTCGTGAGAGCTCCTTTCTAGCTCTGGATCGGATGCTGCCTAATTCATCTACTGTTGAGTAAAGCCAAGAAGATCAGTTAAATGTTTTTCTTTAACAATATGAACTGCCACAAAGTTCCATGTTCCTTAGTCTATGTTTATACAGAGGTTAAGAAAAATCTTACCAGAGGACAACTGACTTGTTCTTGTTAAAGTTTATTTTCTTAAAACTTGGGTCCGGCATCCCCACTGTTGGAATCTTACCTTGAATTTGCATTTTGACCTTTCAGTGTGTTCACTGCCACTCTCACCTTTGTGTCCTTTGAAAAGTTAGTAACTGCACAGTCTATCTTCTAGATTACTGATAAAAATCTTGGTTGAATTCCAGGCAGGAAGTTGCACCCGGTTGTGCAGGTTGTGCAGTGCACAACTTTTAGGAGGCACCAATTACGTGGACAGGATGGGGGCTGCACAATGCAATGGAACTGAATCTGGAACGTGGTCATCGCCATTTAAAAACCTCTGAGACTGACAGTCTAAGACAACATTCCTCCTTAGGCATAGTTATTGGAACACCTGCAAATCTGCCTAATTGTACTTCTCTCGGTAGAGGATTCTACATGTAATTTAAGAAGGCATTGCGAAGACCCATGACAAATACATTGCTAACGTTCAGATGCACTGCTGTAGCAAAATACTGGAAGAAAAGGAAGTAGCCCCCGAAAATCACAATATTAAGATAAAAACTTTACAACATGACCCTAGTGACTGCTAAGGTCTAAAATAAAGAAAAAGAAATATTTGGTTAAAGTTTCAAAATATGGTTTCCCCTAGATTTATAGCTCTTTAAACAAAAGTGACAAGCCAAATTAATGTTTTAAAAACCTTGCAAGCACCGGGGAAGAAATTCAACAAAGTGCCAAATGGTGGACATCAAGTTAAATAATAAAAAAGGAGTTACACTGATGCTTTGTTATTTAAAATCCTTTTCCCTAAAAGAGTAAGAGTGATAAATTGTAAGGACCATCCCAATACATTTTCAATTAAATGACTAAATTAATGTAGAGACATTTAATTAAAGTTCCACCAGTTTTTCCAAATGCCGTTAATTATGCTGCTATCTAAAATTAAATCTCTCCCCAAACCCTTTTACATTTCTTCTCCTCATCTGATACAGGTATAATTAAAATGCTGCAAGTTCACCTAAATGCATCCAAACATTATAAAAGAAAATATGAAAAACTGGAGTTTCAGTAACTACTTAAGAAGTGGGTAATTTAATGGAATTTTTACAATCCTTGGGGAAAAACCAAAAGATGTTAAGTATGTGTATACACAAACACACACACACACACACACAGACAGACACACACACACAGAGAAAAACCTGTCTCCAAATTCTTCTGAAAATAAATTTCTCTCTTTATATCTAAGGCACTGCACCAAATACCACAGACAAATATAGTTTCAAAGGCTTTCTACCAGCAAAAGATAAGAAAATTTTAAGACTCCAGGTAATTAATTTCAGCAACAAGGCATACTCTAGTTATAAAAGTTCTGTGCTACTGTTTTCTACACAATAAAAATTCCCTAATGGCCTCTCCAAAAGGCACTCTTGAACAATTTAGAATTTGAGCTTTCTGGTATTGGGGCCAAACTTCTACGTGGAAAAAAGCCAGCTCAGGCAATCCTAGCTGAATTTCCCACGCAAAGTTTTCTCCAGGTTCAGCCTAACTCCCCAACTTATTATACATACGCGAGATGAACACACACTGATGAAAAGTGGCCTGCCAATATCAGACTTCTACTTCCTTTCTCTCAGAATCTCACTTCTTGTTTTTATTTGAGAGACAGAGAGGCAGAGAAAGAGGGAGAGAGAGAATCTTACGCAGGCTCTGTGTTGAACATGGAGCCCGATGCACGGCTCCACCTCAGGACCGTGAGATCATGATCTGAGCTGAAATCAAGAGTCAGATGCTTAACCGACTGAGCCGCCCAGGCGCCCCATGATCTTATTGGATTCTGCAAGTTGTTATTTTCATTGCTCTGGAAGGGACAGTATTCATCTGTCTGGAACCTACAGATTCTCTGTCCCCCATCCGCTGAAAGTTCAGCACGGGCTTATTTAAGAAACAGATTCTCTTAGAGTCAAGAACTGAGTCAGGGGAAGCCTGCAATCTCTTCAAAGGGACTTATCTCTTCCCCTACATTCCTTTTCCTTCTAGTCAAGAGAATGGCAATTTGGGAGGAGACTTTCTTCTAACTCATCATAACCAAAAACTGGGTCTCAAAGTTGTGATTGGGGAAAATTCCCATGCATGGATACATTTTGTTTACCCATAGCCTCCCTATTCCTGGTTCTGCCTTGCATTCAACCATACCTCCCCCAATCCCTTGGCCACAGGGGTTCTCAAAAAGACTGTACTTTCTATCGTTTGGGGAGCTTTCACAAATATTGATGCTTGGAGTGCTCCCTTGCCCCCTCAATTGATGTAGTGTGGTTGCAGCCCGTGCTTCAGGATTTTTCTAAGCTCCCCAACTGATGTGGACATGTGCCCTGTGCCTTAGGCCTGTCCTGGTGGTAAAGAAACTTGCTACTAAAAGTTTATTGACTGACTAAAGGGGTTACTTCATCTCAAAGAGATGCTCTACATGCTCAAAAACCACTATTACAATTTAGATTCAATGGAGGTGTACCATGTAATTAATACCAAATCTCGCAACACGGAGAGTGTGGTATGTTGCACATACCTTTGATGTAAGCTTCAACTCTAGAGGCAGCTGGTTATCTTAACCAAGAATCACACTCCAGGGGAGAACAGTCCTCATTTTACACCAAAGGGCAAAGCCCAGAGACTGCTACCACTGCAGTATGTATCTCTAGGAACCTCAGAGGTTTTGGTAACACACATAATGAATATCACAAGTAATAAAATTTCTTTATGCGTTCTGAAGGGGAACAGAATTTGCCACCCCAAAATACACCCCTTTGGTACGAGGATTATCATGAGCCAGTTATTTTCAAGAAACTGTAGACAAAGCAGAAGCTCTGAAAAACAAGTGGAAGTTACCCTTTTGTAAGCAACTGGTACATTTATGAGGAAAATCGCCATTTGAAAGGGTGTCTCCCTCTAACAGGAAAAGGATGAATAAATCCCTAGAAATTTATTAAGGCAAGGACAAATCTGCAGAACATTCTTACTCTTGTTTGCTGTACCTTTCCTGGTAGGCTCCTTTAGCTGGCCTCATGGCCTCAACAGCTTTCTCCTGTCTTGAGCCAGCGATGGCATTTAAGGTGATGGCTTGGGCTGTTTGGGAAGTTACTCAGTTTTGCTGGGACTTTGCCATGTATACAAGAGGTGTACATGTTATTAAACTTCGGTTTTTCTGCTGTTCACCGGTCTTTGATCACAGGAGAGCCTCAGTCAAGAACCTAGAAGGGTTGAGGAAAAATTGTTTTCCTTCCCCTATGACATATTTTGGTCTGAGGTTGTAATGAGGTAGCCACTCAGGCACCTCAAACTTTTCTGTGGCTTTCCATTATTCGCCAGAAAGAACCTAAGACCTTTGTGTGGCCAGAATGATTTAGGTAGGTTCACAGCAGGTAGGGTGGAAGGCAATGTGCCAGCGGAGAGGTAAATGAATAAACATTTGGGGTCAGGGGATATTCTTTCTGTACAGTCATTAATACGCCTAGGTGACTTCCTAATCTCTCCATTTATAAGAGAGGCCCCAGCAACAAAAAGAGACGGAAATAACATTTGGTTTTTAAAGCCTCCAACTAAGTACTCTTTCGGCTACCGTTAACTTACTCAAAGACATACTGATAGGAAACTCGAGTCCATAGTACAGCTTTTTGAATCGGTCAGTATGAGGAGCCGGGAGATGCCTGGAACAAAGCTTCCTATACTTACATGTCCCCATTTCCATTTGTTATTGACTGTCCTCTTCATTTACAAAAGCAGGAGAACTTGATCCACAAGTGATTGCACTGAGATGTAACCCTTAGTTTTATCCCAAGAAAAGCTTTGTAACATGCTTTGCACATCAGGTGCAGGCCCTGTGGATACTTTCATCCAAAGGTCTTAAACCCTAAGCTCCCCTTCAGGGAATGCAAAGCCTCCTTTCTCAGCCTTCAGTGATGACTGAGGTGGTTTCAGTTACCAGGTAACTGCTCAGTAGTGACTTCTTTACTAGACACTGTTGGGGAAGGCATGTGATCAATGGGTCACATGATCACTACTCTCCCTGGAATTATGAGAACAATGGTTTTCAAACTTTGACTACGACCTAGAGTAAGAAATGCATTTGGAATGCCTGGCTGGCTCAGTTCATAGAGCCTATGACTCCTGGTCTTGAGGTCATGAGTTTGAGCCCGAAATTAGGTGTGTGTGGGGGGGTTGAGATTACATAAAAAAAATAAAACCTTTTTAAAAAGAAGTGCATTTATCACTGCCAACCAGAATACATTCTGCATGTATGTGTGTGTGTGTCTAAAATACCATTTCCCCAGGAAACCTTTCCAACTGACCAGACCAGGTCAAGTCCCTCCATTATATTCCCTCTTCGCACTGCTTTTCTCCTTTCCAGTGCTTATTACAATTGGATTCAAATAATTATGTAATGAAGATGGTGATCCCATCTCTAGAACTGGATTCTGAGGCTCCGTGGGGGCAGGACCTTCCTGTCTTCTAGAACAGCAATCTAAGGAAAGCTGATCGGGAGCAAGGTCATGTCCACACGAGCTGCTTAATGAATGCTTCTAACCTCGTTAAATGGATCAAAGCCTCAGCGTGGAGGAGATATCCGGGTTCTCCACTCCTATACAACTCTCAAAGTGAAGCCCGAGTAAGTAACCCAGCGTGTTCACTGGCATGGCTTATAGGACAGCAGTACCAACATGAGATCAGGGCCAAGGGGATGCATATAGGGGAGCAGAAGTACAATACTTGAGTGGGGTATGTTTTTTTCAAAAAATGATTACTTATTTTTTCAGAGAGGGAGAGAGAGACACGAAGAGGGAGAATCCCAAGTAGGCTCCATCTTGTCAGCACAGAGCCCGATGTGGGGCTCCATCCCATGAACCATGAGATCACGACCTGAGCTGAGATCAAGAGTCGGACTCTTAAACCGACTGAGCCGCCCAGATGTCCCGTGGTTTATGTTATTAATAGCCTGCTTTTTCTCCTTTTTTCTTTTCTCAGAGCTTGACAATCTTTCTGGTTGGTATCCATTCATACATTTTGCCTCTCTCTTTTTTCCTCTTATTTCTTCATTTATTCTGGTATTACCAAGTTAATCTAGTCTTACTCATTTCCTTTATAACTATCTTATTGTCTGCCAAAAGTCAAAACTTTAAAAAAAACTTTTTTCTTAAAAGGTTGAGTAAGAATATACTAATATTTTTGTGGCTTAATTTCTCTATGCTGCTTTTCTCTGTGGAAGAAATTCAGAATACATTGGTTTTGGAAAGTAAGCTCAACAAAGATAGGAAACTGGAAGTTTTTCTTGATTAACCATTGAGAGAAAGTTCTTTCTACAGAATCACACAATCATATTTATATGCTAGGAATTGGTCATTTTTCTTCGTTACATAGATCGAATTACATGTCTATGTCCAGAATCAATTAATGGGAAATCTAGAACCAGATTCCAAGTTGCTTTTGTTGGTGGCCTCTTTTCTGAGAGTCAACACCTCAAGCTGCATGACAATTTTCAGGCAAGGTTTATGTCATTATCTCCTTAAGTAGGAAGTTCATTCGAACTCAAGCTCCTACCTGACATCGAAGAGAAATCTGTTTTTGGATCACCACACAGGAACTTTAGAAAAGAACCGGCCAAAAAAAAACAAAAAGAAAAATGTACAGGGTATGCAATTTTACTCCTCAACTTTCAGCAAAGCAAGGTATTTCCAGGCCACCTGGTAACCAAGGGCTGGGCCACTGTGGTGCTTATGATCCTCATTTCTATTTTTTTTAAAATTCTTTTTAGTGTTTGTTTATTTTGAGAGAGAGAGAGAGAGAGACAGAGAGAGAGAGACAGAGAGAGAGAGAGAGAGAGAGAGAGCAAGCAGGCAGAGAGAAGGAGAGACAGAACCCCAAGCAGCTCTGCCCCATCAGTGCAGAGCTGGACGTGGGGCTCGAACTCATAAACTGTGAGTTCTTGACTGGAGCCAAGATCAAAAGTTAGATGCTTAATCGACTGTACCACACAGGCGCCCCCTCATTTCTATTAACTAGTCTTTTCATATTACCTATTATGATATAGAGCAAAGTCAAGTTGTACATTGCTGTACCCAACCTCTTCTTCCATCCAGCTGCTGCCATGAGGAATGATGGCAATGGCCTTAATGCATCTCCATCCTAGGCACACTCTCTAGCTAGACCAAGAGTCCTGCCTGGTTGCAGCCATCGACTGACCTGTCTGTTTTCTCAACTTGAAACCGGTGCCCTGCTGCTATCCAGTACCACCTGAAATTCAAGGATTCAAACCAAGTTTCACCTCCTCTGCCATTCCTAGTGTTGGAAACAATGGACTTGCATGCATACTAGAGCCTGAATCCCGGGGCTCTGTTACTGCTGTGAAATAGATGAGTGGGTGGCAAGTATTACCATTCTGACTGTGCAGCAGAGAAACTCCATTCCCATGGAGGAGCGGAGTGGAGTTCCCATGTGGGGTTGCCTTTCAGCTCTCCTCCTCCCCTTGCAGAGATCCTGAGGAACGCCCAGCTAGATTTCAGATGTCACAGTTCCTTTCTTTTCAAAGAGGTTCTCGGGGTGAACAGAGAAATTGTTTTTATAGAACCACAAAACAATAGAGGGAAAATAAGCCTTGGAATGAAATAAGTGAGTAAGAGATATAAAGGCTAAATGCCACATTTCCAGCCCATGATTTCTGGGAAAGTGAGAGACCGTTCTCTCTAAATTGGGTTATCTTTTCTGGGCGAGTTTTATTAAGATAAAAGATCATGACATAATGAAAATGATCATGTGAACTTCTAAAATCTCCAGTTTTAGCAATTCTATGCAGATTTCAGCATGTCTAGAGAAACAGAATGAAGTCCAAAACCTAAAGAGCTTATCAGAACATGACCCCCACAATGAATTATTACCCAATGGCGAACATACGGTGTCAATAAGGATGTTTGGCTATCAGATCGACGGCATCAATTTTTGAATAGTCTATCTTTCTTTTCTGTAAGGAGAAAACATGGTGCAGTGACAAGTGTATTGAAGTGGGTCTGAGTTCTGATCTTGCTTGTAACAAATGAGAACAGCTTGGCTAAGTCATCCAGAACCAACCCCTCAATTTACAAACTAAGGGGTTTGGCCTAGATGGTCTCTAGTCTTTTCTGGTTTCAACAACCTTTTATTCTACATAGGAGGTGGGGAACTATTTCTCTTCAACACAGCAGACCTGTAGGAGAGGTCAGAGTGTTACTTCAAATTGTCATCAACCTTGGGAAACATGTACCTAAAAGTTTTAACTTTAAATCAACTTAATTTAACTTAAATTCCCATTTAAGGTGCTAAACAAACACACAAAAAGTAAACCTGTAACAACACAGAAAAAACAAAGTGTCGGGAAAATGAGGAGAAAATGGGACTTCCAGAAATGCTTACAATCGTACCTTGCCAGGTGCCTAAATTTTGAGTTTATGTTGCTAGCCAATGGCTAAGTGGTAAAATTAGTGAGTTTATTGCCACTGTCCATTTAGAAACTTTTGTTTTTATACCTTGCCTTTTTAAGATATACATTAAAATTTTATAGAAAGAGAACAGCTCGGAATCAAAAGGGATAAGATAGATATACTATCACAATTCCCTTCCAGTAGTAACTTTGAAAAGTCGGTTATGAGTCAACAATATGCCGTTTCTGATATGCAGACCTTTCCCCCATACTTAAATAAACAATTTAAACTGGGTCACAAATTGAAACTAGGGAAGGGAAAACAGAAACATGGCTCCAAGACCTAAATCATCATTGATTGAAAATCATCTAGAGTTCTCGTTACATGTCTGTAAAGGTAGATAGCATTATTCATTACATATACCTTCTTGGCTTTACTCAAATGCGACTTTGCGTTTACTCCTATGGTTATCTGAGTTATGCCTGATTCCTCCTTCAGACTGAATGCTCCATGAAGGTAGAAATTATGACTGTTCCGTCATCACGTAACCACCAGCATCCAGAACAATGCTACACAGGTACTGGAGGTTCAATACAATAGGTAATGAATCATTGAGGGTGTGGATAAATAAGTCAATCAGATACGGAGGAGATCAATAACAGAGGTCATGAGTAACTGAGTTTGTGGAAGAATATGTGAATAATATGCATGGTTCCTTGAAGGTCAAGCAGATTGCCAGAGTGGGAAGAGGGAAAAGGGAGGGTGGGCTTTTCATTTTAATTTAATTCATGCGAGGCAAAAGACAGCTTATTTGTATTGTGCAGGCTTACGAGCCTCTAAGTGGCAGTTCCTGGACATTAAACGAAGTGGGTAACTGTTTGGTTTTTTGTCACTGCTGCTCTTAAGGACACACAGACACATACACTAACAGGGCCAAGACCCCTGTTGCAAGGGTCTATGCGTTTTTCTAGACAAGGTCAAACTAAAATGAACTAACTGCCTAGTATCATGTTATCATCGGCCTTCCGGTTTCCACAAGGATGTATTCCACTTGCTTAGACTTCGGCAACTTGAAAATTTTGGATCTTAACGTCCTCTGAAATGTACAGATTTTATAGCTTAGATTTTAAGAGACACCGTTAGCTGACAGAGTAATGACAGTTTTATCTGCACGGGTGACTGGATTTGCTGTGATACTTAAATAATAATCCAAATCAAATGATAATTTTTTTTTGAGAGGATGTCAGGAAAGGAGAAAGCAAAGAACAAAATACACAGCATTTAACTTGGTTTAAAAACACAACACACTGCAGCTTCCCGTGGCTTCTTATTTTACTGGAAGAAAAAAAAAACCCTTAGCAATTCATCTTCCTTTGGGCGCATGAATGACATTTTACTGTGATGTGATTATAAGAAACAAAATCAATCAGAGAGGCTGCCTTAAAATATTTCTCTTTATAATGTTCTGAGCTCGACAAACCTTGGTAGAAAACAGAATACTCTTAATTATGAATAAATTAACTAAATTAGTAACATGAGATGGATATGCAATTAAGGGATTGTTAATTGAAACTGGAAACACAGCTGTATACAGCTCAGAAATGAATCATAGCAGTAATGACGCAGATGTTTATAAAATGTGATTATCTTTAGTGGAGACGGCACTGCATCTCCCAAGCCCATTCTTACATTGTGTCACTGAAATGGTTTTTCAACCCGTGAACACCAGGAATCAGGATCTCAGGGACGGCAAATTAGGCTCCCTGGATATGGGAATTAGTGTTGTCTGAATGTCAGCCATTTGATTCTCCGGCTTTCAAAGAATGTAGATATGGAGCCAACAACAAACATCTGTTAGTTCCATGGTCTTCAAAAACAACAACAACTGAAAGTTGCTTGCAAACCAGTGTCTGCTTCGATCTGACAAGACAGTCAAGTATCTGTAAGCAGTCACAACGCCCGAGCGAATGTGAGAAATGGTACAGAGGACGCGGGGCAGGGCGGGGCGGGGGGGGGGAGGGGGGGTTGTGTCAGAGACCTTATGCACAAATGCTAAATGCACCCTCTGCCGGCGGAGGCTCTAAAACATCTTTTGCGATTTTCCAGGCAATCAACCCAGAAGGAAGAAACCAAAATGTTCACAACTCAAGGAAGCAATGGGAAAATGCTGTCATTAAACTCGTTGTATGTTTAAGTGTACTAAAATTATCAGCGATTCCACAGCACTTTAGAAGCTTCCCTTTCTTGCTTATCACACACAATTTTGCCCCGTGTACAATTCCCATCTGTCCCAAGGAAGGGAAATGTCCCTATAGATCTGGATTTTAATGGGCCTGCATGGTCGCTGCACAGGTTTCTTTCGAACGAGGTCGGGGGAAGGGCTATAGACGATGTCTTAACCATCAATTAATGATACAGGACAGAGCGCCCAGCTACATTAGACCACGCTCTTTGAAATTTAGCTTCCCAGGCTCTGTGCACCAGCCTGTGGCGCTGAAACCAACAAGCCGTCTGGCTGCACGGCCCTCACCAATGTGGCAGACACCAGTTTCACCGGGCGAAATGCAAACTTCTCACTGTTGTAGGTTTTTTTTTTTAAGCAATCAACGGTTTTGAGATGGACCAACACAAAATAGATTCGTCATCTTAGCTTAGCTCTTCTTTCAAAGATAACAATTTTCTTAATAAAAACTATTTCTTGAAAGGAAACAAAAATTTAACAGGGGATAGGCTCACATTAGCCACTATCTTCCACTATCAAAAGAACACAGAAAACTTAGGAAATTTTCCTTATAATCCAGAAGATACCTTTTATGCATTCTTTTTTTTAATGTTTATTTTTAAGAGAGCGAGCGAGAGACAGAGAGAGTAAGTGAGTGCAAGCTGGGGAGGGGCAGAAAGAGTGGGGGGGGGAGACACAGAATCAGAAGCAGCTCCAGGCTCTGAGCTGTCAGCATAGAGCCCGAAGCGGGGCTTGAACCCACGAATGGTGACATCACGACCTGAGCCGAGGTCGGATGCTTAACTGACTGAGCCACCAGGAACCCCCTTTTATGCATTCTTTAAACCAAGTATTTAGATGACATGAGGCCCAAATAAACAACTCAGTTTTCCACTTTACATTGGCTGTGGGCATATGGGCCATAGCTGAGTGTTTGTTAAAGAAAAGAAGAACACACAGTTGCAAGAATGAATGACAAAAAAAAAAAAAAGCAAACATATAAAAAGACACATCACTATACATTGTTTTCTCTCTATGTTGGATACCTATGAATGTGGAATTTGTTAAGTTTGCACCACAAAGTCTTCCTATCCTATACGTTAGTCTCTCCAAGTACAGGCTCTGCCTGTGACTTCGGTATTGATTTGCTGTGATACAGGTTCCAACTTGTCTAAATTTCATTACCTGAAGGGACAGCTCGCAATTCCATATACGGGTATAATAAAAGCAACATGACTCCACGTATACAGTGGGCTTCGCAAAGGCGCTTTTTCCCCAGTACGCAGGGCCAAATTCCTCAGGAGTCTATGAGGCTGTTGCAAACAATGAGGACAGAGCTGATAATGGATTGTTTATTAGCAGCCGTATTAATATTTTCGGTTCTCGATCTACTTAGAATCACACTTCTATCAGAATCCATTTGTAACCTTGCCAGGTATTTGCCTACCTAACAGCTCTTCACTTCTTTCTCCTTATCTCAGTTATGATCGGATTTTGAGCATCAACAGACCCTGGCTAGAGGAAGAATTAAAGTTTGCCCTAAACTAATTATGATAATCCTATTTCTTATAACTAGTGACTGGTTTCAAGGAATACAGTGAGACCCAGTTCGGGCTGATACACAAGGGGAAATAGGCTAGGGAGCTTCTGGGAAATCCTTTCTTCTCCAACACACATGCATACCCACCCCGCACACAGTTATCTTTGGGCCTTGTTCCCTTCCTGCCATGGATACTGCTGTCCGAGGGTATGTTGCTTAGTGCAGTGGGAAGCCAGCCATCTTGGGACCATGAGGAGAAAGCCAAGAGATGCGCAAAGAAACAAAACTGGAGTCTTTCTATGGTTCAGCTGCTGAATTCGTCAGCCCCAGAATCTGATGATCTTTGGACTTGTGGTTGTGTTAGACCAGTGGTTCTCAAAGTGTGGTTCCTGGCCACAGCAGCTCCCGCATCACCTGAAAACTTATGAGAAATGCACAGTCTCCCACCGTATTCCAGACCTACTGCATCAGAAACCCTGGGTGGAGCCCCTCCGCCCGGACTTTAGCAAGCCGCCAGGTGATTTGGATGCATGCTAAAGATTGGCAACCACGGTGTTAGATCATCAGCTGTCTCTATTATTTAAGACAGCATTTTCAAAACTTGCCTGATCCCTGTGGGGTTCATGTTAAAAACACAGATTCCCAAACAGAATGATTCAGACTTGCCAGTGAAGAGGCTTGGGAATTAGTCATTTACACAAGTGCCCCAGTGATTCTTATGACTAGAAAAGTTTGGGAAAAACAAATACAGTGTAAGGCCCTCGAAGTTGGGCTTTTTGTCATTGGCTGCTGAAAGCATTCTAACCAACCCACTACCAACATTCTCTTATGCTCCAGAACCACATAGGCAAACAGATACTAGCTCTTGGCTTGGAGAGTATATTGTAAAGTCCTAGTCTGGAGAGCCTTTGGCTTAAAATGAGGTTTACATTTCTAAGATGTGGGTTTCTTAATGGTCAACGTGAATTCCTGATCTTTTGTGTTCAGAACATGTTCCCCCTACCTCCCCGCTACAGCTTCAGTCTGAGTACCTTAACCTCTTAGACATTCTTGACCCCCACTCTCTGGTGGTCCCATCACCCCCACCAAGATTTCAGCACCTTTCTCAAGTAATTACAGAGGTGATCATGCATTCTTCAACTCCTAGGCTAGATTCTCAGAGGCCAGAGGCCTACCTGCTGACCTTGAACCTGCTGATGCCTATGAAACCACCATGAAAGCAGCAATTAGTCTGTTACAAATGAAACCTCTATTTTCAAAGTCCTAAAAAAAAAACTTCTGCTCATTCAAAGAGAAATAACCTAGAACTCTAAAACATTTAACATTAAATGGTCTGAAATCATCAATGTTCTTTTCAGGCTGAATGAGAATTTTACAAGGAAAACTGTTTTGCCCCTTGTTTGCTAGGGCCAAATAAGCTAAAAGGGTAAAAATCATTGCAATGTAATATAATTTTTTAATGAGTGACAAATGTAAATAGTCAAAAGGAGATTTGAGAAAAATATTTAATTGCGTCTTTTTCCCAATTACAGGTACTTTGTTTGCTTAGATATTACTTCTTTGGTCTCTGCTCCCTTCCCTCCCCACAATCTACCCAATACCTCGTTCATTCCCAGCTTCTAATTACCTTCAGTTGAGTCATATTTCCCCAGACCTCTAAGCATTTGTTTCTGCTGTCTCTTCTTGCTAGAAACCCTTCCATTTTATCCCCTCTACCTTCTGCAACCCTCATCGTTGCTTAAGTCTGCACTCAAATGTCATCCCTGCAGCAAAACTAACTGCTGACTGTTCTACATATTAAATTCTCTTCTTTCCCCCTCAGATCTCCAGTGGAGTCTATGATATTGTTGGCAGTTCATGTATCCATCATACTTGAAAAAGGTTTGTACCATGGACATCTTTGTCCCTATTGCCAAAAAGAGTGTCTACCCTAATGCAGGCACTTAACAATACTCAACTGATTTTTAGGCAAAAGGGATTTCCAGACACAAGCATCAAGTGAATAGTGACTTTGTGTCCTTACTTGGTTTTTGCTGGGCGACAGGAGCACCGGCTTGAGTGGCACTGGTCCCAGCTTCATTCTGAGAAATTCAGATCAGTGTGGCATGGGAGTGGGGAGGGCAGCGGATCTTGTGTGGACTGAAAGCTCAAGCTGTAGCCACTTCTGGAGTTATGTATCCAGGCAAGTACTATAGTCATCTTTAAGAGATTGGGGCTCTCCACGCTTGTATTGCAAGGAGACCAAGAAGGCCTCTTCGGAGAAGGCCTAAGGAAAGAGTACATTACAAACTACATGATCCCCTCAGTAGGAAAAGCCTCTGTCAGCAAGAAGAGTATTTTTGAGAATGTTGTGGGGTCTGCCACTTGGATTCGTCCTCTGGTTTGGTCACGTCTCAGTCCTCTGGCTGAAAATCAAAATGTTCGGAAAGACCGTGTGCCAGATGCGATGCTTTTGGCTGCAGGTAAGAGAAAACCCAGCACAAGATGGCTTGGCCAGTCAAGGAGGGCAGAGGCAAGGCGGTTCCACAACGGGGAAATTCAGAAGCCCGATGGTCTCATTAGGACTCAGGTTCTTCCCCTCTTTCCACTCTGCCTTCCTTAGGTGAACTTCCCACATGTGCACAAAATGGCTTCTCAAGTTCTGGTTCCTTCCTTCCTTTGACAAATATTTACCATGTTAGGAACTGTTCTCAGATGCTTTGGGGATAGCAGCAAATAAAAGACAAGACCTCTGGCCTCATGAAGGGTACCTTCTCATGGTGGGAGATGATTAAAAAAAGAAAAGAAAGAAAGCATATCACATATGCTAATTCTATAGTTAGGGAAGAAGAAAAAACAGAAAAATAGGTTGGATGTTCCCCAATGCTATAAAACATACCGCTCCAGAACTTAGTGGCTTAAGACAAAAACTGATCTCTCTTGCTCCTGGATTCTTTGAGTTGCCTCTGCTCTGCTGGGTGTTTTTCGTTTGGGGTCTTTCGTGCATTTGCAGTCACACGGCAGCTGGAGGTGGAGTGATCAGAAAGCCTGACCAAGACGGATGGCCCAGATGTATTTTGTTTTTTGCTCACACATCTGGTGCCTCACTTAACCTTACAAACCACTATGGGAGATGGAACTTGAAAAGTGGCTACAGCTTGAGCTTTCTCCCAGCCTCCATGACATCCGCTGCCCATCCCACTAATTTGTCCGGCTTACCTGAATGTCTCACACGTAAGCTGGGACCTCTGCCACTCAGGCTGGCATTCCCCCAAGTAGCAAAAGCCACATTAGTGAGCAGAGGGACGGCCAAGCATTTCTTTCCTTTCATGTAGCTTCTCCATGTGGCCGGCTGAGCTGCTCCCCACATAGTGACCTGACAGTACTGAGACTAGTTGAATAGCAGCTCGCGTCCCCTGAGTGAAAGTTCCAAGTTGACCAAGACAGAAACTGCAAGATTTCTTTTGATGTAGCCTTGGATCCTACACTGTCACTTCTGCTGCCTTCCACCTGTGATGCACGGCCGACCTCGATTCCGTGGGGCAGGGGACCGCACAAGGCGTACTGCAGGCACGATTCATGGTGGTCATGGCGGTGGGGGCATCTCTGTGCAAGAACCAACACAAGGTGAGGGAGATTGAACTGAGATGGCTCCAAAGGGGGAGGAAGAGCATGTGGCTACTGAAATAGGGCCATCAGTCTTCAAGAAGTTGAGATTTGAGCAACACTTGAAGAGTGACGGAGTTCTTCACACAGATATCTGGGAGGAAGAACATTGCGGGTAGAGGAAAAGAGGCACAGTGTCCCGGAGAAAAAGAATATTGGTTTAGCTCCCTGGGGGAGGAAAACCTTTCTTGTGTGCTCCCTTGGCCTACTTCCCTTTGTATCTTATTGCTCGAGATTGCAGAAAATGCCCGTGTCCAATTCTTGCCAAAGAGACTGAGGCCACCAGATCACCATGAACTATCTCAGTGCAATCATTATTTATTCCCTAGGGCTGAGGCCTCCCATAAGGCACACAGTCACTGGAGTAGGGTAATCCCTGAACCAGCCAGGTCTCTGTCAGCAAGGGAGAGTGCTGTTCATGTCCACAACAGAGGGAACAGATTTGCAGAAAGGGAAATACTAGTGTCTCTACCACACCCAGGAGATGAAACAATATTCCTCTGGGGCCTAACAGAAGACGAGTCATTCCGGTTTCCCAGAGACAGCTCCTGACAACCAGGAGAGAATTCTCCTGCTTGGTGTTGAGCAGGAAAGGCTGGAAAGGAAGCTCTAGTGACTGGGATTAGCATCTAATTTGCCCAGCAGGAAAAGGGCCACTACCCACTGCGAAGGAGAGAGCTTAACAGAGTACACTCAGCAGAAAGGCAGCAGGTAATATTCAGAAAGCAGAAAGGTCACTCTGGAACAAAAATCCTATGTATGGCACAGAAATATACCGCAGTACCTGATGAGTGATGGACTTCATTCAAAAGGCCCTATGTCTAACTTTACTGCCCCTCAAGTTTAAGTGTCTAATGAGAAAGCTATGCCCGAGAATCAGGGTTCCTGCCTTGTTTGTAACAATTCAAATTCTTTTTAGATTTCTTGAGTGCCACATATAGTAATCCACGCACACGTTAGCTTTCTGTGTTACAAGAAAGTATATTAAGAGGTAGTTCGGTAAATATTTATTGACAGAAACAGAAGTGAGTATTTAGAAAGACTCGGTGAAACTGAGATGATAAAGAAATGTAAGCTATAATTCAGAGGAACGGAATGCCAAAAGGAGGGGGAGAATCTGAAGTTCATGACTGTGCTTTTCTATCATTTCTCCCCCCTGCCAGTTACAGGCAGCAATTGTCACAAATTGTTAAATTAACCTGGAAACCTGTTCAATTTTAACAAAGGGATGCAAAGGGAGGCATCGGTTGAAGATGAGACAAATTAAAACAATTTCATCACAAATATAGACGAACAAGAGTTGCTGTATCTCATCTTTGAAAATACCTTTTCTTTTTAAGGATCAGAATATTTCCCCCCTACACATCTAGAAAGATTTCGGTCCAATTTTATTCGACATGTACTTAGTGGGAGCCCATGAGACATATAATACTATAAAATATGAATAGGTTCCAGAAAAGAAGAGAGGCCCTCTTTTTGCAACCCAGCAGGGCAGAAAGGATTAAATTCTCATAAAGGATGAACAAATGTATTAGAAAAGATACTGTATAATCAAGTTCAGAAAAGTGAAAAAAGTGTAGCAAGCTTTCATAGAAATGAACTGCGGTTCTAATAATAAAACTTACATTTTTATAGCACTGAATAGTTTCTGAAGCACTTTTACAGACTTGATCTCATTGTTTCACATGGACCTTGCAAGGCAGGCAGGATTTGAGTAAGCAGTTCCTTTTAAAACATGTTTGAGAATGCAGAATATTTAGACTGAAGAATGCCTTTTTAAGTACAAAATTAAACGACGTGTGAGGAGAATATAGAACAAGTTGTTGGTTTGGGTTCCATTATTAACTAGCTTTGTGAACTATGACATATCATGTGATGTCTTTGTAAAATCAAGGGTTGGACTTCTGGACCTGGAGAACTAAAGTCTTCTGAGTGATGGGTGGTAACCACTTCAATAGGCCATCATTCCCAAAGAGAAACCTGATGCGTGGTCGCACACTGGCTACTAAATAATATAGTATTAAGAATACTTAAATAGGATCTTTGTAAAGAATGACTATTGAAGTGTATAGTTAAGAACATTAAAACATTCAGTAATTCAATGCAATAAAGCGCACTGACATATTTGGCTGTTTTAAAAGATTTAGCATCTGTACTGTTGGCTGATTTATGCTTGGGGCACCTTGCTACACAGCCTTGGCTTCAGGCCCTGATCAGTTTTTTTAGATAACAGACTAAGACCTGAGGCTTAGCCAGCCCGATTGCAAAGGCAAGGCTCTAAATACAACCAGGCAAAAAGTACGATGGAAACTGTACGGCAATTACTGCTATTGTGAAAGAAAAACAAAGTACGTGCAATGTTGGTAAGTGACTAATGGCATCTCTATGTCTGGAGGCTTGCACAGTGCCAGCTAATTACCTGTTTTTCTTCCAGCATTCTTTGCATTTGATCTCCAAATCAAGAAGGAAAAAAAACCCAAAACCAGGCTTCGGAAGATATTTTCGGATCTCTGCTACTGAACGAGATGGAGTGATAAGGACCATTTACACTCTGTCTTGAAATAACTCAAACATGGCCGAAGTGTACATAAGGATGGAGTGTAAGACAATGGACATCAGGCAAGGAAGGACAGTCCCTTGAGGGATGGAAAACCTATGAAGTGAGCCCCAGGATTGTCCTAGCTTATTGCCAGGGGAGAGTTTCCAGTTCACAGCATGCGGAAGAAGTCAGGGAGGTCCTGGCATATTCCCTGCATTGAGAACGTGGAACTGAGAGTCCCTGAGACTAAGTTCCCTAGACATCAGAGGAAAGAAACCCAGAGAGCAAGGAGTCTCACAGAGAGAGAACCTGGGAGATTCGGAGGGGGTCTCCCTCAAGTCTTCTGCTGAGCAGCGATTAGCACAGGCGTGCCAGAAACTGCTGGTGACTGGGAAACAATCACCAGGAGGGATCAGAGATAATAGGGTCCCGCACTCATGTGGCAAGAAGGAGTGCCTATTCCTTACAAGTCACACTGGAAACTTCATGACTCACAGGGCATTAGGTAGAGGACACAGAAGGGTCTTGCCTCACCTGTCAGGGATAATTAGCCAGTCTAATACCACCTAATTTTAAAAGACTCCAAAGATCAAACAATAGCAGAGAGTTTGGAAAGGGAGAACTGGAAATATATTGTTGAAAGGTTCTTATACCACGTGTGGAGTGGTCTAAAACCACTTGAAGGTATACTGTGATAAGTTAAAGATGCACATATACCACAAACCATAATGCAACCACTGAAATAACAAACCAAAGAGTTATAGCTAATATGCCAACACAGAAGACAAAGTGAACCCGTTAATTCCCATTAATCTAAAGAAGACAGAAAAAGAGAAACAAGCAAACAAAGAACCAATGGAATGAAGCAAAAACAAATAGCTTGATGAGAGGTTTACACCTAACCGTACCAATAATCACATTAAATGTAAACGGTCTAAACATCCCCCAAGTAAAAGAAATTATCAGACTGGATTTGAAGGAAGCGTAATCCAATCATATGCTGCCTATAAGAAATGTACATTCAATACAAAGACACGAATAGGCTAAAAATAAAAGGATGAAAAAAAGTTACACCGTGCCAACAGTAATCCTAAGAAAGAAAATATGGCGACATCATTAGCCATTAGGGAAATGCAAGTTAAAAATACAACGAGATACCACCACGCAGTCATTTAAATGGCTAAAATTTTAACAATTGATCATAACAGAATTTTAGAGACAGTATGAAGGAAGAGGAACTCTCATACTCTGCTCGTGAGAATGTAAAATCACCCAACAGCTTTGGACAACAGTCTGACATTTTCTTACTAAGTTAAGCAGAGAGTTTGGAAAGGGAGAACTGGAAATATATTGTTTACTGGAACAATGTATACTGGAAATATACATGCTTACCATATAATCTAGCTATCTCCTTCCTAGGCATTTACTCAAGAGAAATGAAAACAGAGTCCTTTCAAAGAACTGTACATGACTGTTCATAGCAGCATTATCTATATAGTCCCACACTGGAAACCAAAAGTCCACTAAAAGGTGACTGAAAAAAACAAATTTGAGTGTTTTCCTATACTGGAATACTCCTCAGCAATAAACAGGCATCAACTATTGATACATGTAACAACATGGATGAATCTTAAGATAACTATGGTGACTGAAAGAAATGAGAACAACAAGAGTATACATCTCATTTATATAAAACTAGAGAATGCAAATTCATCTACATTAATAGAAAGTAGATCTGTGGTTGCTTAGAGGCACCGGGGGGTGTGGGAGGGAGAGATTACCAAGGGGCATGAAGAAATTTTGGGGGATATGGATGTATTCACTGCTTTGAATGTGGTGATAGTTTCTCAGATATATACATATATCAAACCTACTATTTTGTACATTTTCAATATGGATGTGTTAATTGTATCTCAAGAAAGCTGTTATCAAAAAGGGAAGGTACAAAACCACTAATACACAAAGATAGACCTAGCTCCATGTTCTTGGCTATTACTTACAAAAGCCAAGATATGGAAACAACCTAAACGTTCACTGACAGATGAATGGATAATGAAAATATGATACACACACACACACACACACACACACGGGAATGTTATTCGGCCATAAAAAAGAATGACATTTTGTCATTTGTGACAACATGGATGAACCTTATGCTAAGTGAAATAAGTCAGGCAGAGAAAGGCAAATACCATATGACCTCATCTGTGTAAATCTAAAAAGAAAACAATCTTATAGACGTAGAAAACAGACTGGTAGCTGCCACAGGCCGGGGAGTGGGGGTGTGTGTGGAATGGATGAAGGAGGTCATAAGGCACGAACTTCCAGGTATGAGACAAATGGGTCATGAGGATGTAATATTCACTGTGGTGACTATGGTTAATGATACCGTATTTATTTCTGAAACTTGCTTAAAGAGTAGATCTTAAAGATTCTCATAAAAACAAACATTTGTAACTAGGTATGGTGACAGATGTTAGCTAGACTTACTGTGGTAATTATTTCACAATATGTACAAATACCAAATCGTTATGGTGTACACTTGAAACAAATATAATGTTGTAGGTCAATTATGTCTCCATAAAAAAGCGGGGGAGAAAGGGAAGCTGTTTTATCTGCTTTTCCTCCATTAAGTATACCCCATATTGTTCAGAGCCTGCGGATCATTAATTACTGATAAGAGTCTAGGATATGAGTGAATCCTGTTCACCATAAAGTAAAAGAGAAATACGCAATTTTTGGTCAATTATTCTTCTTTTTGGAATCTTCGAAAATTATTTAAGCACTGGTTAACTTTATGAACCTACAGATCTAGACATGAATACTGTTTATCCAGAAACGATAGTTACAGTTCCTAATTTTTTTCCCTGGGGCATAACTTTTCGTTTATTTTATCATTTTAAATAATACTTTTGCTTAATTTCATGCATTTCAGCAATTCGAGAAATATTTGTTGAAAGCCTAGCATGTAAAGACGCTGCCCAGTATCAGTAGATAGTGTATTTAGCCTGCATTCAGCCGCTACTGGCGTGGGGGTGGGGGAGATGGACTTTCAATAAGTCAACAAACACACATAGCTACAGATTTTCTTAAGTGCCGTGAAGAATTCAAACAGGATCCTCTCTGTGATAGAGCGATAAGAAACCTTCCAGTGTGACTTAATTATAGGTTAGCTTCAGTCCAGTACTTCAAATGATTCCTAGTTATTAAATTTGCATAGTAGAATGTTCCTACTTTGTTTATTGTTTTTTTTTTTTTTTTTAATTTAAAATAGTTTATTTTCAAATTGGTTTACATAAAACACCCAGTGTTCATCCCAACATGTGCCCTTTTTTAATGCCCATCACCCCCTCTCCCCCCCCATCTCCCTCACCCTCAGTTTGTTCTTAGTCTTTGAGAGTCTCTTATGTTTTATCTCCCTCCCTCTCTGTGTCTTTTTTTTCTTTCCCCTCTTTCCCTCCCCCTGGTTTTTGCTTAGTCTCACCAAGTCCACCTATTCGTGGAAACATGTGTTTATTGTTTGTTGGACACAAGCGTTAGGCCATTTAAAATAAAAGCCGCGGATCCATGGAAAAGCCATTTAGTTAACTTGCCTTCATCCTTTAGGGTTTGGCTGAAAGGCCACTTTCTCTGGGAAGTTCCCCCGCACCCCCCCACCCCCGGCAGCCTTCCCTAACTCCCACCCACACCCCCTTACCATTTGCTCTGCATTTTCTCTCATTACGCCTACCCCAAATTCTAATTATTATATGAAGGAGTTTTCTTTATTAATGTGCGTTTTCCCAAGAAACCATCATCTCTGTGAGAGCAAGGACAGTATCTGCTTCTTCCACAACTGCATCCCTATTGGCTAACACAGTCTGGCAGAGGGTATACACCAACAAATATTTATTGGATGGAAGATATTTATTTAGTGAAGGAGTATTTCTGCTCACTTCAGGAAGAGTTTGGTGATTCAGACTTCCTGGTCCTGTGGAGGAAAGGTTCTCATTTTTACTCTGTGGATGATTCAGGCTCTGGGTTAAACTCTTCCCGCGACTGTGGTCTGAGATTCATAACATCGTTCCACTTGAAATCGGCATTTCCTAAACTCTCGCTGTATGTGATTCCCAATAAATGTGAGGGGGGAGTTATGCCATTTGTTGAAAGGGCCGAATCGTAAACGAAGAGGAAATACAGTCACGTCAATCTAGCTTTCCATCAGAGAGGCGGTGGTGTACAGTTAGCAGTTCTGACAGATTCTCCAGCCAGACGGCCTGGGTTCAAATCCTGACTCTCTCACCAGCAAGGCGAACTCAGGCCAGTCACAAAACCTTTTGGTTCCTAACTTTCCTCATCTGTAAAACGAGGAAAAATAGGATCTCCTTCCTAGGGTAATTGTGAGTCTGCGCAAAAGGGCACAGGAAAGTGGCATGCAGCAGGTGCTACATAAGTGCTCATTATTAATTTCAGTAATGCAGAATTCTCACTAAAATCGAGTCTTCTCAGATCTGTATTGTGCAACTTCGTAGGGCCTATCGAGTATGGTCCTGTGTCAAAAGTGCATTTCTAATATAAAAATTCTTTCTAACTTGTTACATTTTTCATCTACAAAACTACCTTTGAAATTAATGAATATGTTAATGGAGGCGAGAACCTTTATCCGGACAATTACTTTAAGGACCTTCAAGAATTTACACAAGTAAAGACAAACCATAATGACTTAGAATTCCCTCTGCGGGACTGACCTTTAAACACAGCATTTCTGAATTTCATAAGCTAGTTTCTTACAGAGTTACTTGCGGAGCAGGCTTTGACATTCGGCTTTTCATATGGCCTGAAAGGGGGTTATTTCTAGAGGAATGTGCTGGGCAGGAGGAGAGGGGGAGTCTTCGGGGTGGAAGTGTGAGAACAGCAGCCCTTTGAATGCTGTGCGTGACGTCGCATGGGAAAGGCGAGCAGCTGCTGGCCAAGTGTTTCACACGCAGCGGGACAGTGGGAAAAGCAAAGAGGAAAACAACCGGGGCAAACGAATGCGCCAGAAAGGGCGGGGGGCGGAGTCTGGCTGCCTGGGAGGAGAGAGGTCAGGCTGCGGAGAGCCGGAGAGCCGGGCACTTCAAAGAATAAAGAATAAAGCAGGCAAAAAGTTGAGGGAAGGGCAAATGTCAGTTGCGGAAGAAGAAAGAAGGGAAGGAAAACAAAAACGTAATGGCAATTTTAAATAGTCTTAATTATATGCATATTTCTAAAGAGGGATTGGAGATACCAGGAAGTAAAAGCAACACGTGTCCCCCTAAAGTTGCTGTCTATACACATTTAACAGGGACACAGGACATTTTTTCACACAATTAAAGAGTTAAATGGATTACCACAGCAATGACTAGCTTCAGAGCTAGGAAAAAAACAGTGCCTGGTGCAAACAAATCCAGAACTGAGTACATAAAGACCAAGCAATCGGGTAACCTAACTTCATGAAGATTTGGGTTCTCTTTATAAAATCTCTGAAAACATGAAGATGCCTTTCATTCTCTTCAACTGATAAATATTTCTTTGAATTCTACTGGCTTCATTCCCATCTTGCACCCCATAGAATTGTTTTGATCGCGCTCCCGCCATCATTCGCTTTTCTCCCTCGAGTCCCACACATGGCAATGCCCTTCTTTGAAAGCGGAGAGTGTCCTTGAAAACAAGCCTGTTCTTTGGAGTGAGGAGGAGGAACTCTGGTACATCTGGGGCACCAACTTTCAAGGTTATGCAGGCAATTTCAGTATGTTCTTCTCGAACACAGTACGATTAGCTGCACAAACACCGGAAGCCACACTGAGGGAAGTGTACATAAGGTTCACAGTACACTTTGATCTCGGTGCTTTCTAAAGGCTCTATTTTTTTTTCTAAGTTTATTTATTTTGAGACCGAGACAGAGAAAATCCCAAGCAGGCTCTGCAAAGCCCGACGCGGGGATCCATCTCGTGAACCCCGTGAGATCATGACCTGAGCCAAAAGCAAAAGCCCGATGTTTAACCAACTGAGCCACCCAGGTTCCCCAGTCCTGGGCTTTTTAGACTCGTGGATTCCTCATTCTGTCAAGTCTTTAAAGGGAGTTGTTCATTCTTTCTAAATTGTTTTTAACAGTGATGAGGCTAAGCATAAATGATTGTTTTCTCCTCACTGAAAAGATGTTTTCCTACTACTTACCTGGTCTTTTTTTTTCATGGGTCATTCTAGTCCTAATATCAACAAAGCCTTCTGTGACCTCGCCTTCTCTAAAACAAACACTTTCCTTCCTCTTTGTTCTTCTCATTTCCTCTACTTTCAGCTTTTTAAAAACGCCTGCCAGGGGGGTGCCTCAAACTCGGTGTTACAGTTGAAGTCATTTTACTTACAGTTTAGAATGCGTTCGGGTAGTGTTTCCTACACCGCGACAATATTTTTGGATAGTGGATTCCAATCTTTCCAAGCCCTCATTAACCTCCCTACCTGAGAGAAGTACCACTTGTATCTCAACAGCTTCTCCCAGGACCTTGACAGAAAGAATCAGAGGCTGCACCCAATACCCACTAACCCTCCTCGGGGCCGGGGAGGGGGTGGGGAGGGCAGGTTAACAAGCTTTGCAGCTGAATCTTATCTATGCTACATCTGTGAATTACAGCCAGGCCAGGGCTATCCAATAGAAATATAATGACAGCTGCCTATGTCATTTTAAGTTTTCTGGTAGACACATGAAGAAAGTAAAAAGAAACAGTCAGTTGTTTTACTTGAAGCAACAGGACTCACTTTGTCCATTTTCAAGAAAAATACTCAAAAAAGAAGAGTCCTAAAAAAAGAAGTGTGGGAAATCGATTCTAATGATCTATTTTACTCCACCCAATACAGAAAAGTATTATCACCTCAACATGTGAGCACCATAAAAATATTTTAGTTTTGGTACCGACTCTCTGACACCTGTTATGTATCCTAACTTATAACATATCTCAAGCCTACTAAAAGGAATCTACTAGAAGTTTCCCTTCACCCTCCTCTTTCTGCCGGGAAGACAAGTTAAGGGCTCGGGTCTCCATGTTGTTGTGGCACTGTAACACTCTAATACAGAACTGTCTGCGTGGCGTTAGGCTTATTTCCCACAGTCTGGCTCTAAACTTCTCAAAGTGTCTTACAGAAGACACTATTTTAAAGTTGGCTGTGCCTAGCAAGTGCCGAACGGAGGACAGCGCTTCTCTGAGTGAGCTCCCTGGATCGGCGGCATCAGCCTCGTTTAGGAGCTGCTTGGAAACTCAGAATGTCAGGCCCTGGCCCAGACTTACTGAATCAGAAATTCTGGAAGCGGGGCCCGGTGATCTGTGTTTTAAAAAATCCTTAGGCGATGCCGATGCTTATGAACATTTGAGAACCGCTAATGTAGGAACATGCATTTCCTTTGAGAATGGCCTCAGACTCCTCATTTTCTCCTGAGTTCTGTGGTCTAGCCACAGGCAGAATCATGTGAGGTGCGTTAAAAGAAACAGCCAGGAGCGTCTGGGTGGCTCAGTTGGTTAAATGTCCGACTCTTGATTTCTGCTCAGGTCATGGTCTCAAGGTTCATAAAATCAGGCTTCATGTCAGGTTCTGTGCTGATAGCATGGAGCCTGCTTGGGATTCTCCCTCCCTCTCTCTTTGTCCCTCTCCTGCTCTCTCTCTCAAAATAAATAAATAAACTTAAAAAAAAAGCCAAAAAAAGACATGCTAAGAAGATATTAGTAGAACCGATCCTTGCAAAACTGAAGGGATGGAAGGCGGATGGCCTCTCCTGACCCTCAGTTAGTACTAGGTCACATTATTTGTCAGAGCAGACGGCACAGCTCACCTAGGCTTTCTGCCTACAAGGGACCCCGTGATGCAAAATGCTTACTACAGTATCCTTAGAAATAAAAGAGTATGAAGAAAATGTTCAAACTCTGTCAACACATTTAAAGGCTCCAATCCCATACTCGATGATGACAAGGACAAATGTCCATATATATATAGACAGAAGCCTGCTTTGAAAACCTATCTCACCAAAGTAAAGACCATAAGCTGCTCTGCTGGAGTTTTTAATTCTTCAATTAAATTTGTTCAATTTCTCAAAAACAAAGCCGTGCAAATATTTCTGTCGGCCAGCTAAATAGGATCCCATCTCCTTCCACACATCTTACTAGTTTGATGATGTAGGCCAAATTCCTAGTCAGAAATTATTGAAGAATTTGTAAGTCAGAGATCTAGAAAGGTAGTACTTTTAAAGCATTAGTGTCACAACAGCCTACGTTTTTGTTTATAACATAGAGAAAGGGAGAAAGTATGGGGCGTTATGGAAGTCATAAAAAGAAAACCCATCTATAAAAGTTTTCCTAAGATGGTCTAAGCAGTAAAGGGGATTTGGGTCAGGATGTCTTGGGCCAGCTAGGACAATTGCAGTGTGTACTAGGTACACAGTTGACTGAGTGAAAGAAGAAGGAAAGAATCAAAGAAGGAATGGTGGGTGCAGAAGTTGAGGGCCCAGATCCTTCTGGAAGAAAGTTAATGCAGATGTGAAGATGGAGTATGTCTGCCTGACTTTGGAAGAATCTTGGGAAACCTTTAAAAACATACATACTTAATGAGACTGTCCTTAAACATATGTAAAGATTGGCACACCTGTAAATGGCTTCATATTCAATGTTTTTCAAGTGATTGCGTCCCAGACATCCTACAGTCAACAAAGCACGTGCTCTTTATATTAAAGTGTATTCATGGTGTCTGTCGCTCTCCCTGGGTTTACTCATAATGCGAAGAAATGGTTAGAACATTCCCTAGCAGCACTTCCCTAGAGCAGAATATTTCCTGTAGTACTTGTGCTTGGTGAGTGAAGAGCCTGACTACATCACTAAACATGTATGCATTGCTTCAAAATTAGAAAAGTTTCTCATCAGGTTTAATTTTCTTCCCATTTGGTTTTGACACTCACGTCTATGGAATCAAATATTATCATTGGTTCTCCTTTAAGAGCTAATTCATTAAAATCACTTTTGGTTGATTTTAGTTCAGTTGCTAAATTCTAAAGACAATGAAGAATATAATGCTTTAACATTTTATATTTTAAACCACAGGTGTGAATTTTAAGGGGTACACGGAGAGGGGCTCATTAATCCACTGGTTTGTAAAAGGGAGATTTCAAAGTTAATATCCTTCAGAATCATTCAAAAAAAGAGGAGAAGCAGGGAAAAAGTGAGGTATTTCATGCCCGTGGTGCCCAAACCAGCTTTCAAATATGACTTTGTTAAGTCCAAACAAAATAGAACTTTGAGAAGAAGAAACAAAAAGGTCGGGGTGGGGGATCACAGGTCAGAAGGTCTGATTCCCACCTTGACCGACACTTACAAGCCTGTGACCGTGCTTGTGTCCGTTATTATTTCAAAGTCTCAGTTTCCTTACTTGTAAAAGGGAAGAGTGATAATATGTAATCCTCATAAGGTTATGAGGATTAAATGAGATCATGTTCATGCAAACTCCTTATAACTATAAGGAATGATGGTTTCCTACGCCCAAAACACATTGTGGCATGGTCTAGTACAAACATCCCTACCAATGTGTCCCCTCTGAGGGAGAAAATATGATTTTATTCTCAGCGAGTTTCAAACAGGGAAACCAATGCCTCTCAACTTCTACTTGCGTGCTCCAAATACATTCAGAGCTCTCCATACACTATACTTCTGTGTACAGATAAATCACGGCCGTGTCTTACACTCTGCTGTGGTTGTCATGTCTACATGGCTTATCTGTTTCTATCATTTTGACTGATATTACACACAGCTAAACAAAACAAAACAAAACAAAACAAAACAAACCAGCATGGCTTTCTTTTAAAATAGAAATTAATGGGTTGTGTAATTAGACCCAGGATATTCTGGTCTCAAGTAGGGAGAGCCTGGTACTATGTAACTCTATTTCTTCTATTACCCTATTTTGCCCAAATTTAAGACTCATTTTCTGAAGTTTATATGTGCTTCCCTGTTGCTCCTACTCTCTATCTCTTGGTTTTTCTTTGTCTTTGTGGACAAAGAAACAGAGATGGGCTTGTACTTATTTTTTTTATCATGATTTCATAACTGACATAGCATTGTAAGTGACTAAAATCTTCATTTTTACAGAAATGTTATGTTATAATGATGATGGGCTCAGACTTCCTTGCACAGAAGTTGGGCGATTCTTTGGTCAGATACATTATTCTGAATGTAAAATGGTGTCGATAGGACGTATGACTTGCTCTTCCAGTAAGGGGGAGGAAATTATTTGATGTGACCCTCATTTCTTGGCTTTGTTCCCTTTCTGAACAAGGACTTCCACTGACAATATGGCAGAGTGGTTAGAATTATGGTCAAAGAAAAAAATGGACTCAGTTACGTGCAACCCCAAACCTTGAATTTATCAGCTTTCTGCTAAAAACACTTTTTAAGCATCTCCTTAAGGTCAGGTCCAAAAATAGCAACATGTGAAATTTGCCACAATAAGAGCATGTACTGCAAACTCATCGGACTATTAGTATGAGGAGGCTGTGTATACGTGGGTTTGGGGATGAAGGGCTTACAGGTTAAAAGGAAAGAAGGAGAAACACTATTCCAAGAAGCCACATCTGTATTATGAATAGAAGAAGCAACTGTACTCATTCTAAACTAAATTTTTGTCATCTGTGTATCTCCCCCAGATAGCCAGATACCGAGTCATTGGATTGAGCTGGATGTGACCTGAGACCAAATGCATTGTCTCATTTTACAAATGGAGGAATTAAAGTCGAGAGAGGGTAAATGGCTTTTTCAAGACAACACGGACAAAGAATAGCTGACTGTCAGTGTGAAGTCAGGCCTTCTACTATTCATTCCAGTCCACTTGTTACTACACTACCCCAGAGCTTTCATGTACTGCCCTATATTTATAACTATGTCCTTAATACATTTTAAAGAACAAGCAAAAATTAAGCTATTAATATTTTCTCATACTTTACCTCTAAAATAAAGAGTGGTCCAACAGTGGATCACTTAGCAGTGATTTTCACAAACTCTCCCTATCAGTCATAATCTTTTGACCTCATTTGTAAACTTACATGCCATGATCACCAATCTCATTACTACATTCTGAAAGCAAATGCGGCATTTGGTTCTCTAAAAGAAATTTTAAGATCCAGTTCAAGAATGCTTGAAGGGAACGAATATGGCCACTGGTTTTCCTTGGACATTTGTTAGTTTCCTTATTTATGCTTAAAGTGAAAAACGTACTCAGGATGAAATTGATAAGGTCTTAGTAGTACTTAGCCACTATGAAACTAATAGACATAGGAAGGCATGTAATCGCTTAACTATATTGCCTTGCTTTGGTCAATGCCACTTATAACAATCTATCATACAAATATTTCAAAACTATCCATCACAGCGAGAATGAAATTATATGAGATCTCAAGAGGTCTTGGATTTGGAACTTGTTTTTATTAAAGGTCTAGAAATTCTTTAACAGGACTTTCAATCACACCCCTAAATGGGCTGCCAATATGAAAAGTTACCTGCCTTATCATTTTTTCTTATTAAAACATTGAAAACAAATACATTTTAATGTATTAAAGCATTGAAAACAAACATTTTAAACCCAGTTTACTCTCTGTCTTCAGAAGCATACTCCCTGCATCCTATGAAATTGTAAAAGAAAACAATTCTCTAGCTCTATGGTTAAATCATTTTTGGGGTTTGGGGTATTAAACAGTGTCCTTCGCATTGGGAACATATAGACACATGACCTCTTTTGAGGTCTTTCTATGAGCCAGGCACTGAACTAACAACTCTACGTGAATTAGCTTGTTTCATATTACAGCAAGCAAGTTAGAGATGAGAAAACTGACCATCAGAGAGGACAAGCGACTTCAAGGTCACTCAGTATGTTTGATTCCCAAGGCTGTATGCTGTAATAATAATAATTCTAACTGCAGTAACACCGAGAGCTGGAATTTATGTTGCATTTACTATGTAACCAGTGCTGTTCCAAGCTCTTTCAACATATTTTGACTTACTCATCCTAATAATAACTGATATTTTAGAAACATTTAATATCTGCATTTTCTTCAGATGGAACACTGAAGCACAGAGGGTCCCAAGGTCCCACAGCTAGTAAATGTGACCTTGAGCATGCCTATAGTCCCTATATCTATTATGCAAACCTATAAAAATCCTGAATGCGTAGGTTGGTGATAGAATGGTCTTTTGAAAAAGATTCTAGAATATGTCTTACCATTGACCGGTGTTTAAATTAGGATTCCAAAGGTATAGACGTTTAAGGAACCCAAGCAATAAAAGTACAAAGTAATTGTATGACGGTAACTCAGTCCTTCTATCATGATATGACATTATTTTCTGGGTTTATTGCAAGGTATAGGAAAGCCTGACTGTAAGCTATTTACAAAAATTATTATTAATAGGTTTTAAAACATTATATAGAAACTTATTACAGAATATAAACTATCCTACATTCACGAAATGTGATCGAGAACATGACACGAAGGAATTACGTTTTTTGCTCCTTACAAACAAGCTTTATCTGTATATTCTCTCATTGTCATAAGGACCTGTAAGGCCTGTAACGCGCCTACCTGCAGAAGCTTCCATCTGGTGTTCAGGTCTTCCAGAGTGCTGAGGTTATATGGTGACAGCTGAATGCCCAACGTAGTGAGTTGGCGAGCAAGGTCATTGACGTAGCTGACATTCTCTTTCAGAGGTGTAATTTCTCCTCGAAGCACCTGTTTGAAAGAATCAAGGGCAAGTCGGAAAATGAGAACACTTCAGACACATGCGAACTACAAGATAATCTTGTTCTGTTTGGGGCGCAGCGTCAGGGATGTTTGCTCTGTCCTAGTAGTATTACTACCCTGATCGTTTGTGATGGGTGACTAATTATCACTAATATTTATTGAGCATTTCTTAGGTGCCTAATCCTGCGATGAGCTCTGTCTGCATAATCCAGTCTTATTTCTACAAAATAACCCTTTGAGACTGATAGTGGGAGAACTCTCATTTTACACATGAGGAAACAACTTGCACAGGTTATATCTTGTCCAAGCTTCAGTGGGTCAAACTCGAGGAGCCTGGGACGTGAGCCCATGTGTGCTCGCCTCCAGAGTACGTATTCCTAACTATTAAGCACCTTTCCAAAAAAATTCTGGATTGGAAAGTAACGGAAAAAATATATGGCTAGATTCTAACTTCTACTCACATCCCAACCAGAAACGGATCCTTTTTTTTTTTTTTTTACAATAAAAAGATATACTCAGTCATAAAATATTACATTCATATTTTGTACCTACTGCATAATAAGTAGATTCATTTAGAGATTAGGGGATTTTGTTAAGCCCTAAGAATGACTTCCTGGTCCCCTGGTATTTTAGTCCTTGTAGCAATGACTTGGGAAGGCTCCCATGGGGCTTCTCAGCTGTCTCGGAAGCACTAGAATGGGCTTCTCTGATGCAATGCATCATGACAATCCAATGAGTAGAAGAACCCTATGCAGATACGGGGAGGATATTACCATGCATCATATCTACCCTATTGAGATGACATTTATGGATCTTTAACATGATGCATGATGTCCAAATGTTCCAATGAGCAATTTCTAAGGGACGAATTCCCTCACTTAGGAGAACAGTTTGTGTAATGTAATGTCTGTGCACAAGGACAACATCACTTACTTGGTCCTATGTGCTGCTCTGACTTGCTTGATCTGGGCAGGTGTTATTTCTCGGGTTCCCTGTGTTGATAAAACCACTGCTGACACTGACCTCATCTATAACCCTCCAAATCTCCTCCCCCTCCAAATAAAAGGAGCCAGGATGTACATTCTAAACAAGAATGGCATCGTCCTGTCAAACTGTCAAGTCGACTTGCATATCTCACCACTAAAATGTGGTATTGTATGGAGTAGAAGACTCTTATATAGTTCCTAGATAATATAGGACATTGCGATAATAACTGAATAGAACTAATGTTTTTAAAAAGTAGTCAATAAAATTTTTATGTTAAAGAATCATCTGGTTTCTTTTGGGAGTAATGAAAATGTTCTGGAATGAGACAGTGGTGTTGGAAGCACAACTTTGTGAATATACTAAACACCACTGAGTTGTACACTTTAAAAGAGTGAATTTTTTAAAGTTTATTTACTTATTTTGAAACAGAGAGAGAGAAAGAGAGAGAGACAGACAGACAGACAGAAAGCAAGTGGGTGTACAGGCAGGGGAGGGGCAGAGAGAGAGAAAATCCCAACCAGGCTCCGTGCTATCAGTGCAGAGCCCGGCGAGGGGCTTAAACCTATGAACTGTGAGATCAGGATCTGAGCCGAAACCAAGAGGTGGCACTTAACCGACTGAGCCACCCAGGCACCCCAAGAGTAAGTTAAAAAAAAAAATATATATATATATTTTATTAAGTAAACTCTACCCCTAACATGGGGCTCAAACTCATGTCCCTGAGATCAAAAGTCACATGATCCACATGGAATGAACCAGCCAAGTGCCCCCAAAGGGCAAATTTTATGGCTTGTGAATTACATATCAATAAAAAATAAAAATAAGGGAAAACAAAAGAAATCTTTCTATGTGAGCGCACGCAGGCAGAAACTCCTATCTTATGTACTGATCTTTATTCAACTTCATGTCAGTGGAATGTCATATGAATCAGTCTGAAACTGAGAAAGTTTTTATAGGGAATGACAGTAAATACTACTATTCCATTGCTTTATAAATAAATACACAGATTAAAAGAATCCCATGGCGAGAGGTAAAAATCCATCAGTGTAAATTCATATCTCTAAAAGGAAATGATTCACAATCACTTTGTTTTGTGTAATAAAAGCTTAGAAAACAGATTTATTAAACATCAATGGAGAAGCCTGGACAAGGGCAATGATTACCAAATGGAACCATTCTCTTCTGGATAATAACGAGTGTTTCTAGTAACCATAAAAAAAATATCATACGACAGGGAACTGTAAAGGGGAGACCGTCGCAGAGGTGGCAGAACAGCCCGGCAGATTCCAACAAAAGTGCGGATTAACCCTGTATGCTAAGCATCTGCCTTCACTGGCCTGGCTCTCAGCCGTTAAGTTGAGTATCCGTCTCAGTTTGTCACATGTAGGTTTCAGCTCCCCTGAGATGTCATAGTGTACATGTTAAAATGCCTTTTATTACAAGTTTTTCATTTTCACTGCCTCCCCCCCCAAAGTCAACTCAGATTTTAATTCTGCATCGAATGTTTTAGAGGATGAAGGGGATTAAAAATTAAGTTCCAATATGCATAATTAATCACAACACTCACTCTCCCTCTTCTTCCCTCTCTCTTCCTCCCTGTCTCTCTACCCCCCACCCCCCCAACCCTGTCATGAGATCTTGTGGCTTCTTTTCATTGTCGTTGTTCCTATCTTAGCAATTACAGTAGAGTTGTCTTAACAGATCTCCACTTAAGACTCACCAGGGTAGCCAGTCTTCATTCCCTGTGAAACACAGTGACTGAGACCTCTAACAGCCTCTAAATAAAATGTTAGAGCTATCTGTCAGTATGCACGGCCTTCAGCTCTCATTAGGTGAGTTGTCACTTGTGGGTATGTTCTCGAACCTGTTTTTGCCAGTTAGCATTGCAATCACGTAATTTAATTAAAGATCTCACAATCCAAAGAAGTTTAGGTCTAAAAGAAAACAAGTTATTATTTCTATGAAAGCCATGTTAAACACTCTAGAAAGGTGCTTTTAAAAAGATAAAGCAAAGTAAACGTTGTTGAATTGGGTATAGATAAGGTGACCATAAAAGATGAGGAAAATCATGTGAAAAATTTAGAAGGGTTCTGTATACAGAATGCTTTCCATGCATCCCGATGGACTATGTCTACATTAAAGAAACTGTAACTGGAATTCAAAAAGTCTTCATCATCAGTGTGATTTATGAAAAAGTCCAATCAGTGAATCTACACTTAAAGAAGAAACCTTCGCACGACACTAAAATACTGGTGACTATTTTAAGATTGAATAAAACGTTTAAGACATACTTCTTATGATTCCTTGATTTAACTTATGTTTTCAATTAACTGTTGAACTCTATATTTTGAGCCAAAATAGAGGAAATAAATTTTACTACCGCTATTTGACTACCACTGTTAACTGCTACTAGTATCATCATTAACGAAGCAGGGGAAAAGGCATTTGTTTAGTTTAATTGGGATTACTTTTCCGGTAGGATAAACGGAAGCTCTGACTGGGGTTGGGGAAATTCAGTTGGTCAAGTGATAATTTGGTGTGAAGTCTGACCCTGGGGAGATATGACCATGGGCCTGATAGAAGAACTGCAGCCAGCTAGCAATCATCACGAGGGCAGATGAGAGTGGAGGAAAGAAGGTAACTTAGTGGTAGAAGAGAGGAAGAGAAAAGGGAGGTAGGAGAGGGTGCAAGTCAGTCTCCACTTTGGCATCTGCCCTAGGTTCTGGTGGTGGTGGCATCCCACCCGAGGATGGCTCATGGCTGTAGACTGCAGAAGCCTAGAAGTCTACCTATTGAGAAGTATGGCCCCCTTAACACTGTCACAGGGGGTACTGTGTGAAAAATGAATACGGGTACCATGTCATTTAAGTGGATGTAACATTGTGTTTGACTACCTTTCAAATGTTAGAGCTTTTAATATTGCACATATAAATATATGCTCAAATTATTAAGCACTGAACATAAAATGTCAAAAAGTAAGCTGACTTGGAACAATATCCTGTGCTATTTAAATACTACCAGAATTTCATTAGAGTTTATTCTAGTTTGGAAGCAGTGAGTGAGAAAACATTGAAGGGAGCCATTATACTGTGGGTTTTCTTTGAATCACTTAAACATCTGGAATATGTTCTCCATGAAAGAGCAAACCAAGTCTAATTTTATTATGACTAGTTTCATGCCGGCAGAATTTTCACTTCATTAAATGTTGTCTGATTATAGATACAAAAGTACTGATTTAGAATGATATATAAGTTTGATATGTCAAGTCTTTCCTCTTTTTATGAAATTAAATTGGCTGTCAGATCGTTGCCTGTCCTTACGTAGTTAAAGATTGTTTAAATATAGATGTAGCACTTTAGTCATCAACCACATTGCAACCAAGAAAGGGATTATCTTTGAACAAGGGAACATTATTTTGGAGGGAGAAGCTTTGACTCGGTAGTTAAGAGACTAGTCTGCACAGCACAGAAGGGCCATTTAAAGGATTGGAAAAAATAAGTCAAGGGATGTCTACTTTGAGGGCCTCTGGTTCCTCTATGAAGTTTGGAGCAACAGACCTGGCATAAAATCAGTGCTCAACAAGTACTTATGGAATGAAAACACAAATTCAGGGTGAGGGGGAACATTTGGATTAGTTGTGGCAGAGACCATGAGAGAAGTCTCAGTGACTAGTGAGGTTGCCAGACAGTGTTGAGGGCCCACGTGAGGCTGAGGACCAACATTTTTTTTTGGAATCTTGAAACCATCTGCCCCGCTTTCTCTTTGTCCAATGGGGTTCCTTGCAGGCATGGAGAAAACAGTTGATCCAGGTTTGGTCTCAGGTCAGATCTCCTTGTCGGGGGCAAGGGAGTTTAAATTTTAGTTGGAATATGACTGAAAAACACACCATGGAATCTAAACTGGATTAGGAGGGAGGTGAAGCAAGATGAGGCTTGTAGATGGAGAGAAAGCAGGGGAGGTCGACAGTGGAGGGCCAGGACAATCCAAGAAAGGCCTCAGCAGGCAAGAAGAGGAGGACATCCTGGGATGCATGGATTAGCAATGCCATTCAGGAGTTTATGCATAAATTGTGTAACATGATATCTATCACTCTCTCTCTCTCTCTCTCTCTCTCACACACACACACACACACACGCATGCAGACTGTTCTATTCATATTTTAATGATGCTACTGATAATCTGGAAAACTTCTCTTCTTAGGGATATTAAACATTCTTCCTGAAATCTTAACCTACTAATTCAAGGAAGTCCTGTGTCACATATCAGAAATTCACATTCGTCCGGTCTGATCACAAAAAGTCATTCTAAGGCTATATACACTGTGCAGAGAAGTGTACGTTTACAAATACTCCTTAAAAAAATTGAAGTAGCGACTGGGGGGCCTGCGTGGTTTCGTCAGTTAATCATCTGACTTCGGCTCATGATCTCACAGTTCCTGAGTTCGAGTCCTGCATCAGGCTCTGTGCTGACAGCTCGGAGCCTGGAGCCTGCTTCAGATTCTGTGTCTCCCTCTCTCTCTGCCCCTCCCTGGCTCACACTATGTCTCTCTCCTTCTCAAAAGTAAACATTAAAAAATTTTTTTAAAAAAATGAAGTAGTGAGTGACTGCATTTCTCTCTATAAGGCAACCTTATAGAACAAATGCTTGAGAATCCAAAACCCGGGAAAACAGTCGAAAAAAGAAAAAAAGGAGGCATTAGGAAGAGGCCCAGGAGTTTTCACGCCAGGTTAGGAGTGAGAAGGAAATGGAAACCATGTCCTGCAAATACAGGTCTTGAGCACTGTTACTTAACTCCTGCGTGGGGCTCAGGGAAGGCCTCGGAGAAACCAGTTACTCAAGATTTGGGGGCAGGTACAGCCCAGCTGTGTTTTGCAACTTTTCCATTTCTGGATGGGTACCTTATCCTGATGGGAGTGAGTACCCGCCAATGGGGCCAAGAGAATCTAGGACCATATCCTGCTTTGCTCAGAGGATCAGAGGCCCCCTGGAGCTTCTAAAGTACCTGGGGGACATGAGCTACTCAAATGTCATTGGACTCACAACAAAGAAACACAGGATGAGATGTAGGCAAGCCTTTCATGAAAGGCATCAGGCTTGGAGACTTCCATTGTTAACTTAATTCTTGGCTCTTTAAGCCGGTTGGTTCACTATCTGGTGTGGTGCCCAGGACAGAGGTGCAGTATTGGTCTTAGATACCTGAGACCCTACTGCTTTAGGGTCATGTCCTTTACCCTTGGATTTCAGATGTCAGATACTTTTTTTTTTTTTTTTTTTTGCAAGAGGATTCATATGCGAATTCTCATTACTAACATCATGAGGCTATCCCATAGACCTCCAACAAAATGGAGACACTTTCTGTACTATTAACTCCTTGATTTTGGCCAAATGCTGAGGGCTTGTGCGGAGCTGAGACGGGGGGAGTCTGCAGACTGACCGAGTACAGCCACCTGCCTTTCCTCTCACTTTTGCCTCTGGTAGACATTCTTGACCATAAATTATGCCATTGAAACATGTACTCTTTTTTAACGCGACTGCATTCCATTTCAGCATCAGTTTTTATCGTGGTAGACTGAAGGCAAAATATTATGCCATTTCTATTCATTGTCTTTCTTGCATTCAGTTTCCAGGGCAATTTTGTACATTTTCGTACTTGGGTGTGATCACTTTTGACCAGCAAACAGAATAAGGATGATAAATAATGAAATAGACTCAAACTAATGACCTAGAGGTAGCATCAACAGGATAACTTAGAGGTGGTTAAGTTAACAAAACCAAATCACTAGATTTTAGGAAAAACAATATGCAGTGTATAGACATGAAGAAGGTGGGGCCTTTTATTTCCCAAACAATTATCAGTAATTATATTTCAGCTACGGTAAGAAAGAGTAGCAATTAACGGCTGTGTTTCTCCCATAGAGAATCCTCATGTTTTTACGAAAAATGATTCCTAGTTTCTCTTCGTTTTACGGAGCAAGAATGCAACACTCAAACAGGAAAGCAGAAGTTCTTTTTTAATGTTTTCTCATTTGCGTCCATCAGGATTCATCACCTTTCAGGACCTTCATCTTTCAGAGCTTCACTCGGAAGCTCACCACCTCAGTGTTCTGGAAGGAAAAGCTGAATTATGCCCCCCCACCCCATGCTGAGAGTGTCTATCTTCTTTCCTATGCACGTTGTTCATTCTGCCTTCACAGATATAAATTAGACATGAGGAACAAGACAGAACTGATGACGAAGGAAAGGCTTTTACTTATAAGAACAAGCTGTACACACCTTAGTGACTTCGATTTCCTTGGAAACTTGTTTCTATAATCCTAACTGTGACTGCTAACTATTTTCTCTATGTAGAAAAAAGAAGCGAACAAACCTCAAAACCAAAGACCAAAAAGATTTTGGGTTTTCCACAGTTTCGAATGGCAGAGTTAAGACAAGTAAGAAGCTAGTTCGTGAGTATTCTGCAGAGGCTAACTGCAAAATATACACGATTAAAATAAAAAGGCCTCTAATGAGTATAAATAAATCATTCAAGCAGGCCATGTTTTTAGGCTGCTAAGGAAACGGAAGAAATGCCAATATTGTCTTTCTGAGAAATCTTAATTATACGTGACAACACATCAAGCAAAATGTCAGTTAATGAAATCTGCTTACTTATTTAAAAATAAGTAATAGCCATAAGCCATTAAAAATACCGAACACAAGGACACTGATATTCAAATTCCGGAGTTATTTTAGACAGCTTAAAGTTTACAGTTGATAGGATTTCTGGATTTGTAAACATATCGGCTGGTCTACAATGTTCATGGTCTGTGTCCCCATTTTCTGCTGCCACAGCCCCTGTCTTGCTCTCACCTTTCCCTCCACGGCTCAAACGTCCCCGTAAGTCAAGGATTCTCAAGTAAGAGCATGCACCGCAAACACGTGGAGGGTGTGTTGACACAGAGCCTGCAGGGTCCTGTCCCCAGTGTTTTCCATTCAGCAAGTCTAGGGTGGACTTGAGAAGTTGGGTTTTTTTTTTTAGTTTATTTATTTATTTGAAAGAGACAGAGAGAGCATGAGCAGGGGAGGAGCAAAGAAAGAGAGGGAGAGAGAGAATTCCAAGCAGGCTCCACGCTGTCAGCATAGAGCCAGATGTGGGGCTCGGACTTATGAAACTGTGAGCTCATGCCCTGAGCCGAAACCGAGTCAGACGCTTAACCGAAGGAGCCACCCAGGTGCCCCTGCAAAGTTGGCATTTTTGACAAGAAATTGGAAGATACTGTGTTCCTACAACTCACCAGACTTATTCTTGACTTCAACCCTTCGCGTGTGCGGTTCCCTCAGCCTGGAGTTTTACATTGGTACTCTCGGCCTAGCTGGCTTTTATTTATGAACCGTAGATCTCACTTAATGAGACTGTGAAAGTGAGCCCATTCCTGTCTGCCCTGTTTAAAGAAGTTCTCCCTATTTTTCTTCCTCTCAGCACCTTTCCCTCTTAGCCCAGATCACAATTTCAAAGAGCATATATATTTGTCTATTTATTAATTCATCATTTGTCCTGTCCCAAGACCCTGATCTTCATTAAGGCAATTTTCTATGCTTTTTTTTCCACCAGGGTATGCCTGAATCCACTACATGATAATCCCTCAATACATTTTTATTAAAGAATAAACAAGAGAATTAGGCCTTTTGGCATTAATTACTAATATTTCAGGTCAACAGCTATTCTCAAATTGTTTCATAAACACAGTTTCCTGTAAAAATCTGACACCGAATTCCTAAAGAAAAGAAGCTTGTTTATTTCCTTCAGCTTCTTTAGTTTCATTACTTGATTTATTGGATGTTGAAGCATGGGCTCATTTCTGACATACCTCTAAGCCTCTGAGTGAGAACATAACATTGCAGTTTTGGGGGCCGACCAGAGAGTTTTCATAAAAATGGAGCCAGTGGGGAACAAGGGGGGAAGTAATCTATTTAAGGAGAATGTGTCCTGCTGGTGGTGATTCACCTTGGCGTTGTCTTCTGGAGGGCATTTTGGCGAGGCCGATAAAAACGTTACGAATATTTATATAGGAGAAGATAAAAAGCTACATACCAGGGTTTCCATGTGGAGTTGTACAGTGGCCGCCCGAGGGGACCAAGGGGGCTGAAATCCAACCTGGGCTCTGTTGCTAAATTTGTGAGCCTTGGCACGGGGAGATATATCTCTTCGAAGGAAGAGGTACCTTTCTCTCCTTGGCTCAAAAAGGAGGCTCTTGTGGGGCCTGGGATTACAGACACTGGAGTTGAGATTAGGGATGGCCTCTCTCTCTCTCCCTCTTTCTCTTCCCTCTCTCCCATGTTTGGGGTTTTCTACTATAGACAAAGCTCACTGAGAAATATTTTCCATGCATTTCTTCTTGTGTAAAAGGGGGACAGGAAGTGGACGCCTCAGTACTGTTGCAAAAATGAATGGGAAGGTTGAGTCTATTTCTCCTTCTTTTACTGCACCTACAACCAGCTAAGCGTTGGTCAGACAACGTGGAGAACGCAAAGTCACACAAGGTCCTATTTGGTCTAGTTCAGGGAGAGTCAGCAAAGCAGAGGGTAGTAAGTTCATTTCCAGAGCCACAGACTTAGGTCCTTTCTCGAGTAGCTGTAGCACTAGAGCCAACTTCTAACACCACGATGTGGGGAGAGGGGGTGCAGAATCCTGTCTTTCCTCACTCCTCTATCATGTAACTTTGTGAGGTCTCCTTGAACTAGGCTTAAAACTGAGAAAGGAAGAGGAAGCATGGTGAGAGGAGAAAAGATGCTTGTTCAGAGCATGAACCAAAGGGTAGGAAGCAGGAAAGCTCCACGTGTTTACGGAAGGGCAAATGGTCTTCACTAAGGTGGCACACGAAGTCCAGGGCCGTTGTGGAAGACTAATGGCAGGTGTTTGCTCGCTGCAAGGTTGTGGTGGGTATGAATGAGCTGGCCTTTGCGATGCAGACAGTGAAGGTTTCTGCAAGGGGGAATTGGTGTATTCCCAGCAACTGCTTTAGTTAGATTTAGCTACTACTCACTGGAAAACACTTATTTTGTATCCACTATGTACTGTGTATGTACCTACTATGTATACATGTACTATGCCCTGGGAAAATGGAGCTCTTCACAGACTGACGTTAATTACCAGAGATAATTTAGAGGGTTATGGAAAAAATGTAATCCTGCTATGAGAAGGGGTGTCAACAGGGTTCGCAAAGCACAGAGCAAGCTGAGGCAGGTCAGGAGCATCTCCCTGAGTCGACACGGTGGGGAATAACAGAAAGAGCGTGTTCTTCTGGGTGTGGCACGTTCATCTAGAAAATCTCAAGTAGACAGGTGTAAGCCTGTGGTCCTTTCAGAAAGAAGAGTGCAAATGAATGTCTGTAGATTTGGGCAAGAAGTAACAATGGCCCAAATTGGAGTAGTTGGCAAAAGGGAGAAAGTAATCTGTAAAATGATTTTTAACAGTCTTATGTGTCTGAAAAAGAGCATTTTGTCCTGTGCTTTGATGCACGTTTGTTTATTCACTCCCTCCAAAAAATATCATTGAACGCCTGTTTACACCAGGGAATGTTCCAAGTACTAGGGAAATGGCAGGGCACAAAACAGATCAAATTCCTACGGCCGTGCGACCTAACTCTAATGGTTATCCTTTTATATAAATGATGATTGTTGTTATACAGGCTTATTAAGAAACAAGTTCCAAGCCAAAATGGATCCATTGCTATAAAATGCCATATTTTTGACCAAGCAAAGGCCAGGACAAAGTATGGTATGGTATCGTATAGAGTAGTTCCCAAGAGATTCAAACAAATTAAGTTATGTCTGTATGTATGAATAATAATTAATAGAGGAATGCAGGGTTGTGAGGTTACCTGGGCCATATGCTACACCTCGCTGGCCTGACATTGGCCACACTTATTTAATTTTTGTTCCATGGGGAAGGCACTTGCTACTGAAACAAAATGAATTTTTGCAGAATTGATTTTCCATTCAATATATTGTTATCAACTTAGAAATACTAAAACAGAACTGAACAAGAGAGGAATATAAATTTTCTAAGAGCTGAGATAAAAATAATTAAATGGAAGAGAGGTGAAAAGGACTGTACAATGCCCTTCAGTATCTATGTTTCTTTTCAGATTATTGTAGCTCCTGAATTTTGTAAATGGTTTTAGTCTTTCCAAAATACCTTTCTTTCCAACGAGTGGGACAACAAAAGATCAAGATATTTGATTACTTCAAGTCAAATGAAATGAATATAAAATGGGTTTTCTTCATTAAATCGATGTAACAGCATGTTTAAAAATCAGATTGGTAAATTTTTTTTAACATTTATTTATTTTTTTTGAGAGACATAGAGACAGAGTATGAGCAGGGGAAGGGCACAGAGAGAGGGAGATACAGAATCTGAAGCAGGCTCCAGGCTCTGAGCCGTCAGCGCAGAGCCCGACGCGGGGCTCGAACTCACAGACCGTGAGATCATGACCTGAGTCGAAGTCGGCCGCTTAACCAACTGAGCCACCCAGGTGCCCCTGGTAAATTTTTTTAGAGTGGTTCATCTTCATTATATCCTTAGGCTGGGAAGAAAGTCTTATGTATTTACTTGCAAGCCACGTTACCCTTCCAGATATATTAGTGGCTGTTATTTTTATCTCAATATACATGCAAAGGTGGAAAAGATCTAGCCTCTTAAGTGGAACCAGGAGTTGACTCAGTTTCTCACTAAATTATTGAGAACTTTCAAGATATTCCTCTGATTTTTCTGATCACACCTTAAAGTAAGATCCACATTCATATCCTGTGTTGTTCTGTTACAACAACTACTATCCTGATAATGTCCACATAAGCGCGTGTGGAGGATGAATAAATTACTACTTATACAAATGTGTCTAAGGGTCAAGCTGTCTAATCAACGTATTTAAATATTATTTCAAAAAAAAAAACTCAAAGTCATTGGCCAAACCTAGCTTTAAAAAAGTGATCAGTATTCAGGTAACAATGAACTCACACTTTAATAGTAATAGATTTTTTTTCTTTTTCAAAAGTGGAGTAGGACTTAGCATCCTTGAAACTCTGGGTGCGTGATGTTGTATTGATTATTTAAAGGAGGACTATTTCAGTTGAAAACAGTTTAAAATCTGAAAAAAAAAATCTTTTCACTAAGCACTCAACATTTTTTTTGGAAAGTGAAAGTGGGTCAGATTTCATTAAGACCCATCTTGCATCTGACACTCAACCCCAACCCCCAGGCAGTTTTAACACTGAGACAACATTGAAAACGGCTTCTTTCAACCTGTATAACAAAATGGCAGGGCGGTTCCAGAGGTGATATTTTATTCCCTGTGTGAGCCAAAGGATCAATAGAACTTATGCTTGCTTGTTTACCTTATATCTCTTTTAACTTTTTCCTTTATTGGATGCACAGAAGTCACCATTAAATTGGATAACTCTTGTCGCGACTCTAGTACGGGGCCTGTGTAGGTTGAAAACAATGAACCCTTCTCTGGCTTTAGCCTTGTCCCTGCTAGAAATATGTTGAGGCCGATAGCCAACTGACAAGTAGAGGGTGAACGTGGAAGGCTGTTGCATGTGGCCTACTTGTCCTTGGGACAGACAAAAGCCATAAACCATGGGGCAATTAAATGAGAATGACTTAATAAGACCTAATAGGATTTAAGTTTACAGCAATGTATAGATTCCAAACTGGGTTAAAATCTTTTAAGGTAGAAGATAAGTAAATGAGACGAAGCTCAAGTGTGGTTTGTCACCGGTTCTCAAAAACAAACTAATGTATACTGCTTAACTTTCCTCCTTTGCTTTAGTTTCTACCTAGATAATTACTATAGTTTGGCATATATGGCTGATACATCGACTTTACTCTCTTCCCTAACTTGTTTAATGCCATGTTAAGATCATGATAATAGGATTTGAATATTTGATAGAAAAAAATTCCAAATGAGCCCACTGTGTCCATAATAACATGGAATCCCCGGGAATAAGACTTCTAAAAGCATGTGCACTTTGAAACAGAACCAGCAGGCTTTTAGCTGCATGAGGGAAAAACATTCACCATAAAAATCAATTCTTTAAAAGGAAATAGAAATCTACCTTAGTGTTAGAGTCTCCAGCCTCACTCTGACTAAGAGAATTTGACATTTTAGGACTGAACACACTGTGGAAACTTAATAAATATTGAAGTTTACAAACAAAAACATAACAATGATTTGTGGACCAATTTTTAAAAATATTGAAAATCAATGTACCCTTACTCTGCCTAATTCAGATAACTCAATTATTTAATGTATACTTGATTTGAGTGGGTTTATACATAGTTATTTCAACTTTACATTGAACATTAATCAAATTGCTTTTAATTATAACCCCCTCCCCCACCCCTAGCCAGGAACCCAGAATAAAGCGGAAAGTTTGTTTGGAATGTTTCTTGGTTAACATTAAAGCACACTTAAAAACATTCATTTCTATTATATTTATTCCGTGATTCTCCTTACATATACCACTTGCCCCATACCACAACACTGAATTTTTTCACAGGCATTTATCTTTTTTATTTTTTTAACATTTATTTATTTTTGAGAGACAGAAAGACACAGCATGAGCAGGGGAAGGGCAGAGAAAGAGGCAGACACAGAATCTGAAGCAGGCTCCAGGCTCTAAGCCATCAGCACAGAGCCCGACGCAGGGCTCAAACTCACAGACAGTGAGATCATGACCTGAGCTGAAGTCAGCCGCTCAACCGACTGAGCCACCCAGGGCACTGAGCCACCCAGGCGCCCCGCACAAGCATTTAATAGACCGATTTTGTACCAACTTTGGGGAAAATAAAATTCCCCTTCCCGGATCACTGTAGCTCAGACTACTTTCTGCTTCCTCCCAGTTGCTTCTCCCAGCGTCACCTCACATCTGTCTCCATCTCTCTGCACATACATGCTCTTCCCCTGAACGCAGAGCCTCCATGGGGTGAGAAGCTATAAAATGCAGGGACTCCTGGATAAGGTACCCAGTGTTGATATCTAACGTTTATTTATTTTTGAGAGACATAGAGACAGAGCATGAGCAGGGGAAGGGCAGAGAGAGGGAGACACAGAATCTGAAGCAGGCTCCAGGCTCTGAGGCATCAGCACAGAGCCCGACACGGGGCTCGAACTCACAGACCGTGAGATCATGACCTGAGCCGAAGTCGGCCGCTTAACCAACTGAGCCACCCAGGTGCCCCCAGTTTTGATATCTAGCAAGCAGGTTTCAACTTTAAAAAGCTGAATAGTCTTGAGGTGCCTGGGTGGTTCAGTCGGTTGAGCGTCCAACTCTTGATTTCAGCTCAGGTCATGATCTCAGCATCATGGGATCAAGTCCCATGTTGGACTCTGTGCTGAGCATGGAGCCTGCTTGGGATTCTCTCTCTCTCTCTCTCTCTCTCTCTCTCTCTCTCCCTCCCTCTTCCCTTTTCCCCTACTCATCTTCTCTCTCTCAAAATAAAATTTAAAAAAGTTGAATAGTCTCAAATATTCTGAATGTCTTCGATTCCAGAAACTCTATGTAGTACTTGCTTATAATCAGTATGCTCAGCAGGAAATTCTGAAGAGACGTTTTCAATTTAATTGTTGTTATTAAAAAAAATAATTGTTGTTATTCATAAATGTGATAGCGTGTAGACAAGGCAAAAGATTATGTGACTAAACATCCTAATTTTAAAGTATCAATAGCGGGAAGGCAAGTGAACTTCAAAGTCATCTGAAGCAGCCCCTAAATTGTATGAGTGCCAGTAAAAGAGCAACAGGAAACCTGGACTAAATAACTGTGAATGCCTTCCACGAGAGAGACTCAGAGACAGTGGGCCATCATTCATTTCAAGGTTTCTGAGGGAAACTAAGCTCTCTGCCTAAGCTATCAATCACTCTCACAGAAGGCCAGGTGCCTGCGCTCACTTTTAAATGAGATGTTGTGGATACTGATAAATATAAATGAAGTAATAAATGATATATTTACAGAAGAATTATCGACAAATCGATGCATTATTAGCAATAAACAAAATACGTATTTCTATACCTACGCTGCAGCTGCACAATGGAATGGTGTTTCTCCAAGTGTCCCTGGACCAATAGCATCAAGATCATCAGGGAAGTGGTTAGAAATGCAGATTCTCAGCCCGGCTCCTGCCCACCTGAATCTGAAGCTCTGGGGAAGGGGTTCACCAATCTGGGCTTCCACAAGCCCTCCAGGTGAGTCTGATGCACACTAAGGTGAGAACCACTGCCAGAGAAAATTCTGGACGTTCTCATTGGCTATGTCTGGATAACTTGAATCCCCAAGATCGCAAATATCTGACCAATTCAGACACTTGTAAGTTGTATAACTATGAAGCCCAAGTCTCTTATAAAGCCATTTTCTTACTAATGAGCATCACTTTCCTAGACCTTTTCATTAACTCTTCTAGTTCATTATCAATTCCAAAAAGTACCTAGGGGGTGGGTTAGAGGGAGGATGGATTTTCCATCAAGAAACAAAATCCTCTTCACTTCTAAAGAATGACTGCACGTGCAAGAACAAAACAGCATTAAAAAGGCCACGTTGAGATATGGCGGCTGAATGGATGACTAAGTTCACTTGCCAGTTGCAGGCGACTCTTTTCCTGGCCTGGGCATCTATCCCCCAGCTGCTGTGACTATTGGCTACTAATGCCTTATGGCTGCCTCTCGTCTTCAGGAAGGTGACCTCTGCTGATGGGAGGCCCCAAGGCCAGGAGTTAACACATACACCTGGTCCAGGAAGTAACTGATGTATCCGGGGGTGGGCCACAGCTAGTGGTGTGATGGAGCAGAGCCCGAGTGCCCGCTGCATGCTTCTCTTCCCAATTCTTCATTCAGTGGGACCACGGTGGTAGCCCGAGTCTGTCTGGGTGGGCGTATTTACACCACCAGAATTGGAAGATGTCACAAATCGGTGTTCGCTCCACCTCAGAGTCAACTGAAGATACTACTGTCCACCCCCAGCCATTAGCTGGGGCATGAATGGACAACTTTGTTGTGCGGTATATACTCCAGTGCTCTCTGTGTGGATCAGGACACACACCTAGATATTGCCTGCGATGGCATACTGGCTTGGCCCTTTTTCTCCCTTATCGTGTCTCCCTAACTCCCATACAGGCTTCTCCTGAAAGCGGACTGTCTATAAATCAATGTGCACCCAAACCCCTGCTCTCAGGGTCTGTTTCCAGGGAATGTGACCTCTAACACAAGTTAAGTCATTAGTTAATTGACTGCTGCACAGAAGACTCAAGGAATACGTGTTCGAAATTACAAAGAGCTCTAAGTCATGGACCTTGGGGATCACAACGATCAGATAAAATTGCAACAGATAAATCTGCAATGGCAGGGATCTACTCTGTGTCTATGTGTACATAAAAGAAAGAAGCTTAGGGAAAAAGAGGAGGCCTACACAAATTGGGCAGGTTTTCCTATCATGCTTCTCAAATTATACTTTCGTACTCATGGGTAAATGTACTGTGGGATTCATTTCACTTAAGGTTTTGGAGAAGAACACTTTCCTATTAAAACACAACAAATACATGATGGAGAAGAACACAAAGTTGACAGGAGATGTGAAAAATAAAATCAGAAACATCGAAGACATTTCATGCTCCTGGTAAAAGGAAGTAAGCAGGTGGGAGGGGAAGACAGCAGGCTTCTCCTTGGCCATTAAGAGAAGCGACGTGGAAGCGTTTGGGAAGCACTATATAAAATATAACTAAAAATGTAATTTTGGTATAAAAAATCACACTATGAAATATTTACTCTTCCCATTATGAAAAAGTCAACTCTCCTAAAATGAGAGGGTTACATTAGTATCGTAAGCACATCTGCTCCCACGATACCCAGAGAACTGGTTTACCAAGAACAATTATTCAATGCCATTGCTTAATTTAGTTAACGTAAAGTTGTGTAAGGCCTCATATTGGTGCCAGTGTTAATGGAATTCTGAAAATCGTAATTGCCGAGCATGACAGAAACACAGCAGGAGCCCACTCCTTGGGGTATTTGTTCTTAAACCATTCCTTGTTGTGCTTGGAGAGTAACAACAGTTGTGAACTTGAAACTTGTTACAACCTCGGTAGATTCCAAAGGAGAATAAAAACACACACTGGCGGTGCGCCTCCCCTTGCTAAGGAAATATGGAATTTCAGTCAAGTAACACTCACATTTCCCAACTGTTTCTAGTTAAAGTGGTACCTGAACACACATGCATCTAGTTAAAGTGGTACCTGCACACATACGCGCAAGCTGGTAGAAATTCTTGCTCCCTCAGCGTGGAACTATGTGACAACATGTTGGGGAAAACTAAGCTGCCATGAATGTGATGCCCAATACAATTCGATTCATGAAATAAATTAAACATTAACCTTCCACAATGAGATCAGACTTCCTTGGGCATAGGTTTTAACCATGTAATGAAGGAATGAATGACTACGTTTTTAGATCCGTTAATGAGGACAGTATAGTATTTAAGCTTTTGTTTTGAAGAGTCTTTTTATTAGCTAAGACTCTTGAGGAATAGGGTTTATAATTACTACCAGCCACAAACAAAGCTTCTGGACTAAATCCTCAGTAAACAGGATTGGCATACTAAAGGATCGGGCTTTGATATGGTTGTTTTCAAATAGGAGGAAGGATGACATTCTTCGGAGAAATTTTTATTATCGAATATAATACTTCCTTAGTAGAATAATGTCAGATGAACTCACTAGCTGAACATTCTGATTATCCATGTTCTCCTAAATGTCCCATGACCAAAAGAGAAGCTGTATAGCTCTGATTTAATGCAACGACAATGGTAACCCATTCTAGCTCCTTCTTTTATCACGGCCCATCAAAGGAGTACAAAGAAGTCCAAATTGAAATAAGCTCAATAATAAAAAGAGCATGTTCCTTTTCCAACTGTTCTAAAGCCTTTCCCTATCTTTAAGCAAAGTTCACTCAGTAATTATCTTATTTATGAAAGTAAAAGCAGAAGGATGTTCCTCTTATTAAATAAAGGCCTTTATGCTTTGAATGTAGACGGTATCTCGAAACAGTCAAAAAGAAAGCGTGTTGAATGTCATCGACTCATTTCCTCCCACCCACTGTTTTAAATCGTTTGCTCAGTTCCAATGTATACTACACTTACATAAGTTGTTTATGAAGAGCCAAATTAATAGTCTTTGCAATTGTTTTCCTTGGAATTTGGAGAGCTGACAAATGAATTAGGAGAAAATGGCAATTCTACATGAATTAGCTTTTAAGTCTCCCTAAGAGGCTGATGCAGAACTTAATAAGAGACTTATTAGGAGAAGTAGGACAACTTAATTCAGATTGATTATAGACTTGGGTGAAGACAGCTGGGGTTCAAATGAAACCGAAAAAGAACTTATATGCACTTCAAAGTATGCTAAGCAGATGTCTGAAACAATTACTCTGCACTGGGTTTTCAGAAGTTTCAAAGGCGGATGGGAATAGCATGGTAGACGAAGGTTCTATTTGCCCAAGTCGAGGTAGAGGCTTTTAAAACACACACGGCGCTCACTAAAATCAGACGCCTTGGGTAAGAAACCTGATTCGACATTGCTGTCCTAAGTAATTTGCTCTTAGCTTTATAAACAAAGCAAGAGATGAGAGCGAATCCATGGGAACTAAGTAATACACTCTCCCAGAATGCGAACTTATAATTTATTGTACAGTGAACAAATAATTTGGTCACGATTTTTAAGATGACTAATTCCTATTTTAGTTCCTAAGCTCTCTTAAAGCCAACAATGACCATTCTATTTCTTTTTTTAAAAATGTTTACTTACTAATTTTTTTTGAGAGAGAGAAAGACAGAGTATGAGCAGGGGAGGGGCAAAGAGAGAGGAGACACAGTATCTGAAGCAGGCTCCAGGCTCTGAGCTGTCAGCACAGAGCCCAACGCGGGGCTCGAATTCACAAGCTGAGAGAATATGATCTGAGCCTAAGTCAGACGCCTAACTGAGTGAGCCACTCAGGCACCCCTGACTGTTCTATTTCAAAAAAAGTAAACACTGCACTTTTACAGTGCGTACATGAGACTTTACTGTAATATGCCTTCTTACGGAAGTATTCCAAGATATTAAAGGGCAAATGATAGGCTCTTAAATATCATGAACGCATGCTTTAAAGATGATATAAAACCCAGGTTGCTTCGTATGGCAGGTGCTAGTTCCATATTCAACCCAGAGTTATAAAGGATTACATCTTTCTTGTTTGTATATTCTTCTCACTTGAAGGCTCACTTAATCCAGCATGTGTATAAAAATAACAACAAAAACCTCCACAGAGCAATCCATTTGCTGTTTACAACCATTAACAGAACATTAGTAAATTTTCCTTTTCATACCACGGGCAGTATACCTCATTCAATAGGGAGACATCATTTCTTTATCCAGAGTTCATTGTCAGGGCTGTTCTATTGGTGATGGTTCTGTCTAACCTTGCGTACCTCCATCCGAATGGATGATTAGCTTTCCATCCGAATGGGTTCTTAACTTTCTCTATAAAACTCACATACAAGAAAGGATTTAAAGTTGGCTCGTATAAGTGGCAATAAAATAATAATAAAGCATTAGAATAATAATAAAGCATTAGAAACCAGAGTTAAGATGAGAAAAGCAGTAAGGGAATAGAGAGTTGTGTGAATATGGCTGAAAACTTCTGTTTTTCTCAATGTCAAATCCTGAGAGAGCATTCCTTTGGCAAATTTCTCAGCTGAACCGAACCACAGGGACTCAGGGTGGTATGCCCGAAGCGATGCATTTGCCAGTTAACTTCTTAAATTTCTAGATGTGAATGTTGAACAGAAATAAGTCAGGAGGGCATGGTGGCTTTATGATAGTTCCTGGTCTACTACCCATATTATTACATTATTCTCAATTATAATTCCAGAAAGGTCTAATTAAAATATTTCATAGTAAGAACTTCAAGGAAAAACTCAGAAAAGCCCTGTCCTTGACCTTTCACAGGAAGAGCAGTAAGCGAAAAGTCTGATAAAAAACTATAAAATAAATAACTACGTAGCTGTGACACATTTGCATAACCCCAAATGGCAGCCTGGGGGACTTTACTTATGGTTATGGTGTGAAAAACTGTGTTTTGAGGCAACGGTCAAACTAAGGGCAGTGAAATATTCCTGGCTCGAGAATGATGTGCCAGTCTGTACAAAGAAACCATGGTCGATTAGAACAAAAAGAACACTTGGAAAAACGACTCCCAAAGTTTTTCACACAGAAATTGTTCTCAAGCACAGAAACGTTATATGTAGACTTTAGCTTTGAAGTTATTCTACTTTATTAAAACCTGCATATATTCCACTTACAGACCTAAGTAGAGCAGAACACCTACTCTATTACTATAAGGAAAGAAAGAACATTTGTATAGTCATAGAGACACTGGTGTTATTTCCAGTTAAGTGGGGAATCATGTTTGTGTCCTTAAAATATTTGATAAGCAGTAGAAATCACGAATTTAAAAAATAAAGAGGCCTTTACATTTTAGACTTTATTCTAGGGATTATTACTAAGGAAGCCATATGTGGAAGGCTGAGATTTTTTTTAGGGAGCTAAATCGTCAATATTGACATTATGTTCTTTTCTCTTGATTTACCATACGTACGCTGTCCCAAAGATGATTAGCCAGCAACGATACCACCTCCACGGTGTCCCAGGATTTTGTTGTTGTTGCCCTTCTAGCCAGTCTCCAAATCCCAAAGCCACATTTGCTAATGAACAATATAATGCTAAATCCCATAGAAACACACATGGCATAGTTACTTGTATAACAACTTCTTTAACAAATAAGATCAGAATGGAGGTGGGTAATACAATAGAGTCACTAGGGGTGATGAAAATGAACTGAAGTGGGTAAATAAAATGTTCTCTGGCTACATGCCCAGCTATCAGTTTAGAGTCCCCTACAGCGTGGAGTCTCTGAGGGCTTAAATTGCTGAGTAGAAAAATGGGAACAGTGGTTTTAAGGACTCTTCTACTTCTTTTCAAAGTAAGTTTTAGTGAATAAAATTCACTCCTTATAAACTACCACCAGAAAGCTTCAGAGTTTCAAACCCAGCGTTGTTGAGAAGTAACAGAGAAAACCGATTTATTTGAAGTGTTCGCATATTTAAGCTCTTTTAGAAAGGGAAATTTCGTGCATTTGTGTTTTGTTGTTACTGGGATGAGAATGAGGGCAGCTTCCTGGTTAGGGTGTGGGAAATGAACTTGGGCTTAGGATCAAGAAGACGGAGGAGAAGGGAAGTGAAAGGAAAAAGGCAAATAGGCTTCGGAGAAGATCAGCTGAGTTTTGGACTGTTCTACTTTTAGTGATTTTTTGTTATGGAATCATACTGTGAACATTCTCCATCCCTACTCCGTATACTACAAAGGCTCCTGTGTGGCACATATGGCTAAAAACGAATCCCTTCTGTCTGCTCTACAGTCTATAGATTCAGCCACTTAATTAATAAACTCATTTGGTGCCTTTGGGACATTTCCTAAACTTATTTGTCATTTTGGGGGAAGATTTTTTTTAAAAATGTGGTTCCTATATTTTTGAGTCAAAGTACTATTTTTAAGGCTGAACAAACACAAGGTAATACATTTCAAACATTATTCTAATTTTCAAGTAGCAAGCAAGACTAACCGTTACTTTCATGGGCAGTCATGGAGTCATAGAAAGTTAGGGTGGAAGAGATTTTCAAAGTTATAGAGTCGAATTTTTTAATCCTCTCTTAAAGCTTCACCTACTATTTTCGTGAAGAGCTATTCAGTTCAACATCAGACTGTAGGCTTTATAAGGGCAAAGACAAAGTCTGTTTCATTCGTAACTACATGTAGAGCACGTTGTCCAGGGGCTCATAAACAAGAGTGGAGCAAAGGAACGAAGAGGTAGAACTAGATTCCTTTATATGTTGCTGACAGTGTGCCAAATGCTGGGATTTCTAAGATACGTAGCATGACCCTTGCTCTTAGGACCCTCATGTTCTACGGGAAACTGAAGTGTGACAACTGAAGCGTGTGCGGTGATCTAAGAAAGAATTGAACTGAGGGCCGTTTCTTCTGCTCCGTAGGAGCTGGGAGTGGGAGACACTCAGGACAAACTACAAAGACAGATGCCATTTGAGCTGGGCGTCGAGGGCTGAAGAGAAGATCACCAGGCACGTAAGCTGGGGGTAACTGAGGCCAAGAGAAGAACATTTACAAAGGCAGAGAGTTATGAAAAAAAGGTGGCATATTTGGGTAAAGGGGTGGTATGGTCAGAGGGTCTGGAGTGGCCTGAATGATGGGAGTAGCAGTTAGGAATTGAAACCAGGGCTAGGAAGAAAAGGGCCACCGGCCTTCTTCATTCCTTGGGCTTCATTCTCAGGCAGGAAGTCTCCCGCAAGGAGTTTGGATTGGAATCATTAGAGGATGGATAAGGTAGAAACATCAGTAACGAAACTGTTCATTCATTCGATCATTCACCAAATACCTAAAATGCTTTATCACTTGTCATGATAAGCCCCGAGTGTGGTACACAAGTGTTGAATCACTGTTTTGTACACCAGAAACTAACATTACCCTGCGTGTGAACTAAGTGGAATTTAAATAAACTTAAAAAACAGACAACGCAGTGTTCGTGACAGGCCAGGTACACTGACTGGGGCATGGGATTTATAGATGTATAATACAATAATCTGAGTAACACACGCTGGGGGTTAGAACAGGACACCAGTTGAAAAGAGGAGAGAAAACAGAAAAGAGACATTCTGAGGTGAAATGAGCAGTCAGGTGCAGTCAGTCAAAATGTAGAAGGATTTAAGGAAGAAACTCAGGTTACAAGCCTGAGCAACTTGTTGGATTAGGATCCATTAAGTGAAATAGGAAACACAGAAGAAAGGGCAGGTAAGAGGGGACAGCAGTAGGAGAATGGCCAAACATGAGAATGAACGAACTTGGTTTCAGAATGGCTGCATTTTTATTCTAATGACATATGGGTGAGGAGATCAGAAAACAGACCCAGACTGGAAATCTACATCTGTCACCGTCATGCCACTTCAGATTGGGAGCATTTATACAATACAGAGGGAATTGAGCTAAGGTTAGAAACGTGGGCACACTAACATCTGAGGGGTGGGTAAAGTTTCAGAATTGAGGGAAATAAAGGAAGAAGAAGGATGTACGAAACGATGTCATGAAAGCCAAGGGAGAAGAGACCTTCCAGAATGAGGCTGTTGGCAAACATGCCAAGTGCAGGTGAGAATTTCACTTCTTTTGAATTTGAACCTGGGAGGACTTTTGTTGGTTTTGACATGCATTTCAAGTTGGTTATGTTTTCAAGCTGGTTTTCCTAATGATACTCCTAAATATGTATATTCTTTTTAATAAATATATTTATCATCTTGGTGCCACAAGAGAATTTAACTTTGGTCTCATAGACAGTATTCCAAATATATAATGATATTGCCTAATATCTGCAGTGGACTAATACAACTCAAAATCGTATTATATACATTGCCTTCCGTGGGAAGTGCAGCAGTAACAGCCTCAATTCACAGTACCATAACTCACCCAAGTCATGTAATTTAGTTAGCAAAAAGGCCATAGCCTAGACTCCTGGCTCTTGATTAAGTGTTGTATTTTTCCCTACTCTGCTACTAAGTATCACAAAGAACACACACACACACGCGCGTGTGCCCGCACATGCACGCAAATCAGGTCATTTTTGTACACTTAAATTAATTCCCTAATAGCAAAATCAAAAGGGTTGTTTCACCCTGTAACTTTTAAATATTTCATTCCACATTATTAAAGACAGAGATGATTAGATCATCATCTCTTCTTAGAGAAAATACCACATGCAAGATGATTTCGAATTTGTGAGAGATCAACTGATTTCTAATACGTAAGGGCCCTCTTTCTTTTGAGAAGAGAAGAAAATACTGCACCCAAGGTCAGATTAGAACCTCTTTCGAGTCTCTCAAAGGACCCTGAAGCAAAGGAATAGAAGGTACCTTGACTTTTTCGAGGTGATCTTGGAGAGAGTCAATGAGGAGGTCACCCACAGGCTGCCAGGAGCCTTTGATCACCTCAGCTTGACGGAGTTTGAGGTCAAGCTCATCCGTTGCCTCCTGAAGTTCCTGGAGTCTCTCGAGGGCCTCATCTATTTTTCTCTGCCAGTCTGCAGAGTGCAGGTTCAGTTTTTCCCACTCGGTGTTGACCTCCTCCGCCTGCTTGCGCAGGAGCCGTGTGACATTCTGGGCTCTCTCCTCAGGAGGCAGCTCTAAATTGGTAATATGACAAGGTTTTAGGGCACAGTCCTTTTTGTTTTGTTTTTAAACATTGTTGAAAAGGTCATACTGGAAGAAAGAAAGTACAGTGCAACGAGAGGCCAACCCGCTGATTAATGGTTCTTTAACGCTTTGGCATAAATTTTGACAGTGTCCAACACATCTCAAGTCTGTCTTCCTGAGTATATCTGTTCTACCTTCTATCATTCAGATAATCCGAGATGCATTTAAGGCATCGAGTAGAAACATGTTACGATGTGCACCACAAGCTCCAATTTACTTCAGCCAGGCTCTTAAATGGAAAATTAGCTTGTAGTCTTTATAATGATAGAATTCCTTCTCAAAGAAAATCTCTTCTGTTTATTATTTTCTAAATGTTTCAATAACCAATCACTAATTAATCTCCTTTAATGCTTATTTATGAATGTGCAGACAGATTTATGAGTGGTGGTTTAGGGTTCCTTTTTCTTTTCCAACATCTATATTTAATTTGAATCGATTCTATTTAACTTAGAAAATATGAGCGCCATCCAGACCCTGGCAGCAAGAATGAATGGGTTGCTCTGTCACCACTGATCCTTCTATCAATATGTTATTACAGTTCCACATTCAATTACCTCTGGGCTCCTGGTAGAGTTTCTCTAGTCCTTCTAAAGGCTGCTCTGTCAGAAATATCCGTACAGTCTCAAGAGTACTCATGATTACAGGTTCTTTCGTTTTCAATTCCCTCTTGAAGGCCTGTGAAATGAGATGAAAAGAAATGCTTATTTGGCTTGTGGAATTCTTCTCAAAATTAATCCTGGGTGTTCAGAACTTGGTTATGAAATTCCCAGGTCAATTTCTATCTCCTTTATTTATAAACCGATAGTCACAAAATGATAAAGAAGGCTATCTGGATCTTTCTGTTCATCAGGAAACCACTGTGTATATAAAACTATTCTGGAGAATGTGGGGGAATTTTCAAGATACATTAATGACTTTTCATTAAGATAAGAGTGATCTATTTATACAACCCGAGTGCTGAACTTGAAATGCGAAGGCAAAGTTTTAAGATGCATATTAAAGAACACTAGCAGGGATAATGAAGACTTCTGTATACTCGAAAGAATGGTTCTTCCAGAACATACCAGGGAGCCTGAAGGGCTATTTAGAAGAACTTAGGTTGTACTGAAATATACAACCAATTTAATCCATAACCATCAGTTAATTCTGTCAAAATGTCTGACAACTTATAAAGTTCAAAGTAAAGTAAAAACTCAAGTTCCTGGAGTCTTGAAACCCTTTTGAAAAATACCCATTATCTACTGTGACTTCTTTGAGAATGATAGAAATTCTTTGAGGTATCCTGGACTTAAGAATTGTGGGAATAAGTTTCTACGAAAGAATAGGCCTAGAATAGGTCTCTTGGGTCATATATGCTAGTTACCAATTTTAATTTCCAATCCGTAATCTTCATTAATACGGAGGATTAAAAGGAAAGCCAAATGCGTAGTTTTTGTCTTCAGAAAGCTTCTGGATGAAAAGAGGGAGAAAACTAACACACCAGAAACAGAGTAAAAACAATGAACTTCATACGTAATTGAGTGCTAACAGTGGTGAGACAGTGTACAAGGCTAGAATAAATTGACAGATACTTGGAGACCATCGAAGATTGTTATTGACTAGATTCTGCCATCGTAGAAGTGAAGATGTTAATGAAAGTATTAAGTACCACATAAATGTTAATAGATGAGTGTAAAAACAACAGTAATAATAATTGCCCTGACCTAGGGCTTAATTATTCATATATCTTCAATTCTGCCCTATTTTTAGCAACGTTACCTATTGAATTTAAGCTCTGTTCTGTTACTGAGCAAAAAATTAGCTGCATCTCCTTTGAACTTCAGATATATTGTGTTGTAGGAATGCTACAGAACTGTATTATATGACATACATATAAATAAAATCCTCATCATTCAAAAAAATCCTGAGTTTGATACTTTGCAAAATGATTTGTCTTCCATAGTTACTTAACAATTCAGTAGAAAGAGGCACGGTGTTTGATTTGTTTTAATGCTTATTTATTTTAAGAGAGAGATAGATTGCTAGTGGGGGAGAGGGGCAGAGAGAGACAGGGAGAGAGAATCCTAAGGAGGCTCCATGCTTAGTGCAGAGCCCGATGTGGGACCCGATCCCATGACTGTGACATCATGACCTGAGCTGAAATCAAGAGTTGGACGTGTAACTGACTAAGACACCCAGGCACCCCAAGGCAAGGTGTTTAGGTGAAATAATAAAATTCTTTAAGTGAAATATTAGGATTCTGTCTGTGGATAGGGATGTGATTTCTGTACAGTGAGATATTTTTGTGCCGTTGATATAATACAGAGTAGGTATTATAATACGGAGTAGGTAGGTTATTTATTCTGCTTATGTGTAAGGCTGATTCTCCCTCTAATATCTCATTTGAAATCTCTGCATGTGTGCATGTGTGTGTATGTGTATATGTTTCCTGTATTCTTATATTTTCTCACACATTTAATTTTCCTAACTTCAAGAAAATGATAATTTTTTCTAGTCTCTCCATTTAAACTTGATAGGAGGCAATTAACTCTGACATTACTACTTATAAAATAATAATGGCTCCCTTTCTTGAACTACTATGTGTCAGTAGTTGTACAAGAAACTAGAAATGCAAAGTTGAATGCAAAACAACCCCTCCCCTTTAGAAACTTGTATACAGTAGAAGAGTCAAACAGAAATAATTTTAATACACTGTGGAAAGTGCTATGGGTTTGCATCATATGGGAAAGGAAATTGGGAAAGGCCTCCTAGAGAAAATAGTATTCATGAAGAATTCTAAAGCATAAACATGTGCTAGCCAGCAAAGTGCAGGTTAGAGGAAGGAGAAGAAAACCAATGAAAACACATGTATGAAGACATAAGACATAATACAGTGTGGCATGTGTTAACCACATCTCAAGTTTTCTAAAGTAGTTCAGTTTTCTTTCTTTCTTTCTTTCTTTCTTTCTTTCTTTCTTTCTTTCTTTCTTTCTTTCTTTCTTTCTTTCTTTCTTTCTTTCTTTCTTTCTTTCTTCTCCCTCCCTCCCTCCCTCCCTCCCTCCCTCCCTTCCTTCCTTCCTTCCTTCCTTCCTTCCTTCCTTCCTTCCTTCCTTCCTTCCTTCCTTCCTTCCTTTTTGGTTTTGAGAGAGAGAGAGACAAGAGAGAGAGAGAAAGAGAGAAAGTGAGCAAGCATGGGAGGGGCAGAGGAAGAAGGAGAGAGAGAATCTCAAGCAGGCTCCATGCCCAGCATAGAGCCCGATGCAGGCTGAGCCGAAATCAAGAGTCAGATGCTCAACTGACCGAGCCACCCAGGTGCCCCCAGGAGATCAGGAACCTTTGAGAGGATTTAAGCAGGGGAATGATGTGGGCATGTGTGTGTTTCAAATAGATGTCCCTGACATAAATAGAGTATGTCTTTGAGAAGGGCAGAAATGGAATTAGACCAGTTAGGAGGCAATTGTAAGAATTTAGTGAAAGATTATGAGGATCTGATCCAGGGCAATGGTACCAAAAAAAAAAAAAAAAAGGATAGAGTAGGGAAATGTTCAAGTGTAGAGGTGTGGGAACTTGGTGACTGAATAGATGCCAGAGATACGAGAGAGAAAGAAACAAGGAAGACTTCTAGTTTCTAGATTGGGTAGATGAGTGAATGCTGGGTGCAATTAAACTACATTCGAGGAAATAAAAAGCTCTGGCTCCTGAGAACCTTCCAATACTGTGGGAACTGATCTGCAGTCATTTGTCTAGTCAGTTTGTCTCATCCAAGAGGATCAAATGGTTAGAGCCCAGAGGAAGTTCCCAGGTTAAGCTCCAAGTTGTCAGCAAGACTAGGCTGGCTCTCTCTTTAGGTCTTTAGAGTTTGGAAATAAAAGCTCAGACCTTGGTGACATTTCTAGCTTGTAACGTCCAAGACACATGGGGCTATCTGGCCGTTAGAAAGCTGGAGTTAGGACTGACGTCCTTTATGTTCCCAAGGAAATCCTTTCAGGAGGAGAAGGCTTCCTTCCCCTTTGTAATGGAAAAATCCTTTCTCATGGTCTCTAGCCTAGGGAATATGTAGCCAGTCATGCAGGAAAATTTTCTACTGGCTCTCACCACTGGCTCTTACTTTACTAGGAGTAAGACTTGGGGCAAAGGCTGTGGGAAGGGGGGAAACATTGATGATATTCTCTGTTAGGTAATTAAAAGAAATCAGTCTCTGATCCAGGATACTTCATATGCACATTCAGGATAAAATTAATAAAGATGAATATTAAAAACTCAACACAAGTATGAGGTGGGAATCTGTCTTGTGACATGCTCAGCTTGGAGAGGTATCACTCCTTCCAGAAGGAAATAAATATCAAAGTCTGATGTTTAGGGAGAAGAAAAGGAGATTCAGGAGTCATTTTCTCAGTTAACATCCATTGAGTGCCTATGATTATGCATAGAAATGAGGATTAATATGACATAGTACATGAGATTGCTCAGGCAGTAGAGTGGGCTAAAGAGAAAATTCTAGAGAATATACAAAATGTATGGACAGACAGGGGAAATAGACCCCATGAGAGGCCAAAAGGGAATGGAATGGATAGGTGGAAAGCGTGGGGGAAATGAGAAGTGTAGAACTATCGAAGACAGAGGGAGAAAGTAATGGAAAGCATCCAATCACAACACTCAGAGGTAAAGCCAGAGCAGCACTGAGAGGTGTTCATTGAACTTGGTGAGAGCAATTTCAGCATAGGGCAGTAGCCTCAGAAGTTGGTTTAGTTGAGGACTGAGTGGGTAGAAGAAGGAGTAAGTATTTTAGATAAGGACTGTGTGTATATTTTTCTTCTGAGAAAGAGGAAAGGAAGATAGGAAGGAGGGTTACAGAGCAGATTACCACATAAAAGGATGGTACATTCTTTTTAAAATAGGAATGGTTTGAACAGAGGGTGAAAGATGGAAGCTACCAGTAGGGCCATCAACCGTCCTGGTTGTCTGGGACTGAGGAGTACTTCATGATGTGGGACTTCGAATGCTAAAACCAGGACGGTCCCCTGTAAACCAGGCCAGTTGGTTACCATGGCAGAGAGGAATACATTAACGACCTAGACAAGGGAAGCTGGAGACAATTATTGGAGTGAGATCTGTCAGAGAAGGAAATGGATCTTAAAGGTCCCATCAAATTGACAAAGTCCAAGACACTGATGATGTAATTCCATTGTTAAAACTGAACATCCATTGTGAGAGATCACTTGTTTGTCCGTTGAGTTGTTGCCAAGGGCTTCAACACCATCACAGCTGTACAGTTCATTTCTTAAATATGAGTCACTAAGGATTAAAATGAGTCTAAAGAAAAGACAAAGGAAGTTCTGTCATTACAAAGACATAAGCACCATTATTTTCACATCGTTGTCTGAAATTAAGAAAAGAAAGTGGATGGAAAGGAAGGGTATGTGATATATCATTAGAATTGGGGAAGATTTAGACCAGATATAAGAAAGGTTAAAAACCCCAGAAAAAAGGGGGAAATAGTTGGGTCGAGAAAATCAGAAGACAAAGAAAATGGTAATGTCTGTTGCTCTGTGGAAAAAACCATAAATAGGAATGTGCCATTTTAAGCATGGTGATAGTTATTCAAATTCTTCCATTTGTTCATTGAACAGATTTTGAGCACCTATATGTACAAGGCACTGTTCTAGGCAATAAGTATCAGTGGCCCTCGTGGTGTGGAGTTTAAAAGAGATAGGCTCATGGAGCAAATGCAAAAGCAAAGACAACAATGACAGAGACTCAGGAAGAGTCTGCATTAAAATAATGGAAAATCAATTTTTCAATATCTAATTGACTTAACCATAAACTGCATAAGAGTTCACTGTACTTTAAGAGGAAGGGAAACAGAGACGTTTTAAAACAAAAACAAGAACATTCCATGTCAGGAGACTTAACTCTCGGAATACTGCCTTGCCTCTCAAAGAAAGTCTATTTGAGGGACATTTGGGGAAATAGGCATTCCTATTTTTGTCTCATAGGTTAGGCTTAATATTTTTAAATCAGACAAGCAGGTTCGTTTGTGTGCTAATGTGAAAAAGGCATCAGATGTAGAGGCCTTCCTCCGGACACATACAGAATAATCTTTACATAGTTAGACATCAATATTCAGATGTTAAGATATTTACTTTCCGAATCCTTTGAACAGATTGTATGGTTTTCTTTAAAACTCACCCTCTTCCCCACAGCCCCCTTTTTACCTTTTCAAGGCAGCCAAGCCCGAGAGCCTAAAACAGTGATGTGGAAGGAACCAGAAGCAACTACTAAAGACCTAGAATATCTCTGGGAAAAGAAAGTGGTATTTCCGTCGTAGGAATGAGAAAAAAAATAGGCATATTAAATGGACACTTCCTTCAGCTCCTTAAGTTTCACAGAAGAATTTATACGAAGAATGCACTACAGAAGTGTACTGGTGGGATATCCCAAGGTAAGTCTATTTGTTTGAAGGTGAAATGATCTGATAGTTAGCATTTATTTATTACTTTTAAAGTTTATTTATTTATGCAGACTCTACATCCAATGTGGGGCTGAAAGTCACAACCCCGAGATCGAGGGCCACATGCTTGACCCACTGAGCCATCCAGGTGCCCCTGATGGATAGCATTTATGTATCACAAATACTAACCAACTGGGTGACTGACTACAAGCTGATTAGTTAGCTAATTAAAAATATTTATTTTGAATCTATTATGTATAGGATTGGGAAGATGTAGGAACATGATCTTTGTCCTTAAGGAGTCAATAGTTAGGTCGAATAGATATGTTTGTGGTGATAACTTTTATACTATGAATGTGTTACCGATGCAGAGTAAAGTATGGGTAAGTTAGGATTTACCTAAGGCTATCAGTTCATTAGTCACTTAGAATCCAAACCTTGAAATTCTTAAGCCAGGCCGAAGGTGAGTGATGGCCAAAAATGAAAGATCCCTGAATTATGATAACTTGGAAGCCACCTAAGTGGAAAATCCTAACGGCCATGAAGCAAGACAAAAACCTGAAAGTAATAGAGAAGAACCGAGTCATTGATTATTTGATTTTTTTCCCTGGCCTCTTCTCTTTACAGGAAAAAAAAACCAAATAGGGTGAATCTTACCTCAAATACCTATTAATACCATAAAGAGAAGTGGCTTAGAACCACGTGTAGAGAGGATGAAGGGTGAGATACTAAAGTGCTCGACGTACCTCAAGGAAGAGAGGGGTGGGATGAGAGCTCTGGGCACAGAGACTGACATTTTTGAGAGAAAAATGATACTGCTTTCACCTAGAGACAGTAGTCCTATCGCTATGGATGTAAGTCAAAATCCTCGCTTATCCAAACACAGCTCTCTTTCAACCAGGAGCAATTTCCATGGAGCTGAATTTTATCTATATTCTCACCGAAGTGGCAAGTCTATATTTGTGTTATTCCAACTGAAATCTCATGGAATGGCTATGCGTTATTCACATTTGTCAGCAGAACTTGACAGAATCACCCTGCAAGGCAGACTGAGGTGGCAAAAACAATGTTCAAGTCTTGGGTGGGCCAAAGTGTGGCTGGGTGATCTAGAATCAGTCCCTACGACCTCTCTGAGCCTTTGCGTCCTCATTTGTAAAATGTGAGGGGTTTACTAAACACTTTACCTAAGTTCTAACATCCAGTTGGAAAATTCTATAATCAAAACGTTTAGGTTGTTTAGGTCATTAATTGGCCATAAGCCTGTTACATGGTGGCAATCTGAGATAATCTCTTCGAGACACCATTACTAATGAAAAAAATTACAGCCAAAGCTTGGCACAGAGTGGATAATAAATTTTGTTGACTACATAACAGAACACCCAGTTAGAAAGCCAGAGTGTGTTATACGGAGGCCAGTTTGATTTAGATGCAGAACATGCTTGAGGGTGAAAGCCTGGCCTCATGAATTATTAGAGAAAAAAAATTAAATGCTGTCGATTGGGAAAAATTGAGAGCTCTTATTCTGGGCCTATTCTTACGTGCCAGATGCAAAGTTGAATGTAGCCTTTGAGTTACTGAGTGGATTTTCCTCACGAGGAGGCCCTATTAGCTCCGTCTTCTTAATCTTGGATATTTCCTCCCTGAAGGAGATGTTCATGCCCACACATTCAGAAGTTAGAACTGCTGTTTGGGGCTTTTCCTCCAGTCTGAAGCATTAGTGAGGAGATGAGCGAACACTAGACAGACCCTAAAATTTAAAGTGATCTAATGGTGTCAGTCATTCAACAAATAGTTCCTGAGTGGGCACAGGACAAGGATGTGAACACAGCCACATCTACAAATTGATCACTGTTTTAGTTTTGTCCTCCTATATTATCAGGCTAGTTTCCATATTATTTCTGCTTTTTCTATATGCCTCCCATACTGTTTTTACTTCTGATAAAAAAGTTGAATACATTCTGTTGCCACAATGACACTCCTCACTTAAAGAGCCACCATGTTTATTGAGTCTCGAACACACTGTCAATGTTTTATTTACTGAACGCTGATTTAGGGAGCATCGATGCCCAATGAACTTGAAACTAAGATCTTGGAAAGGGGCAAGATCCAGAAATGTGGTTCATTGGAGTAGCAGGAATTCTGCCTCTAAGAATCTAAGGCAAATTCATGGGGATTTGTGGAAGGAAGGAATCTGAATGAGGCAGCAACAGAAGAACAATAAAACAAAAAGACAAAGGATTCCCTTAAAGTTGATTTGAAATAGCTGGTATTAGAGAAGTTCTACAAATGGAGCATATGGAATATAAAGGAAAGGTCGAATCAACCTGATTTTTAAAAATTACACTAAAAACACTTAACATGAGATGTGCCTTCTCAAAGTTTTAAGTTAGTTCAACCCATGACTCCCAGTAGTGTTAAGTCTAGGCACTAGGTCGTAGAGCAGATCCCTAGAATGTATTCCTCCTGCACAAGTGAAACTTAATATTGAGCAGCAACTTCCCATTTCATCCTCTCCCCAGCCTTTCACAACTTCCCTTCCACTTTCTACTTCTAAGAGCTGGACTACATGATCATCAGTAAATAAGATGGGCAAAAGGTCCATTTTGTTTCCACTCCACTTCTGAATGAAAGCGAAGATAATGGATCACAGTATCAGATACGTCTCAGCTGGTGTTTCAGACAGTCAATGACAAGAACAACCATCATTCGTGAGACTGAATCAGTTTCAAGCAAAGTCGAAAAATAAATGGACACATGTCAAGCCTGAAATTACTAAAAAAAATCTAAGTCCATTCAATGAGAAAACATTTTTGAGTGTTTCAGAGGAAAATGCATTCAACCAACTCCTTGTTGGGATTTACTTTTTTGGAAGCCTTTTAAACTAAAAGTTGCACTCTCGGAGATAGAGGGCATGGGCTAGAATAGAGTCCAGCCTGCTTGCAGATCTGTGATACCATGGAGGAATAGTTTAGTGCCCATGCAGCATCTTGAACAGCTGTTTGACTCTAAATCCTAGGCCTGGGCTGCTTCCAACAACCACTGGGGAAGTCACTTCCTACTGACAATAATGTTGTTAAGTTCTGAGATGACCTTGAGAAATCACTGGTGAAAGCTCAAACTATTCCCGTGGTATGGTCATTTAGAGAATCAGGTCGTAGGTTGTTGATCCTAAGCCCTAAATTTTGGAAATTCCTTCTGTAGCAATAGTACAGAGGAATTGATTATTAGGAGACCCTGTGACAAATTAAGTTATATCCATTCCCGGGAGGCTCAGCCAAAATTTGAGATTGTCAAGTCTAAGTGGTGAATAATTTCTGAATCATACCATTTGTCTCTGTCTATCAATACAATCTAAAAATGGAAGCTTTGTTTTGCTCCACGTACATGCCCTCATCCATGATCATTTCAAAGTCTTTCCCATCTCCATAAATGGTATCATCATTTCTCCATTTGTTCAAATCGGAGACTTCAGAGATATCCTTGGCTCTTCACTTTCTCTCACATTCCACATCCCATGTGTCTTAAGTTTTGTCAGCTCTACCTTCAAAATATATCTTGGGCCAAAGAATTTTTCACCATGTCTTTCATTTCCACTCTAGCCCAAGTCATCATTATCTCCTTCCCCAATGACTTCGACCCACTCCTAACTTTCTCCCTGCTTTCAGTTCTGCTCTTCCCAGTGTCCATTCTCGGTAGAGCAGCCAGAGTCAACTTATGGACACATGAAACCAGAGCACATCATCCCTGCTTATGGTCCCCCAGTGGTGTCTCCTTATGCACAAAGTAAAATCTTCTCCAAATGATGGCAGACAACATGAATGATTATCTGGCCTTTGGCACTCTCTACAACCGACCACTAGCCCGTGCGGTTATTCCTTGAGCACACCAAAACTGGTCGTACATCTAGGCTTCTGTGTTCATGGCTTGTTCTGCCTCAAATATTCTTCACTCAAGGTCTTTGCTTGGCTCACTCCCTCAGACCTTTGGTGGAATAGAACCTCCTCAAGCAGGCCACCACCTCTCATTCTTTCTCTGGTCCTGTTTTATTTATTTTCTCTTGTTAGCACTGATTTGATAGGAGGCTACATGTTAATTTATTGGTTTACTGCATCTTTTGCTCAGTACAATCTGAAGGTCCATGGGGGCAGAGTCTTGTTTTGTTCATTCCTTTATCCTCAGCCCTGGCAGAGGGTAGGCCGGCAATAAATAATCACTGAAAAAAATCAATAAATCCTAGGAGTCTGAGTTATGGTACAGTTTTTCCTAAAATGCGTTTTTTTTTTTTTGGTGGGGGGGGGCGGTAAGGAAGAATGCACCAAAAGATCAGAGGTTCATTTGAAAGTAAATGCATGTGTAAAAGCACTCTATAAAGGCAACGCCCTGTACAAATATTTTTGAAGAGTGTTTTTCAAGATAGCAGACGATTTCGACATGGTTAGAAAGAGGACTTCGGTAGGGAAGTCAATTTGTACATTATTCATACTTTATTTTGTTATGCTCATTAAAGAAAAGTGGCAAATCCTAGATGGCTCCGTTCTCAAGTTTTGATGATGCAGCTAGTTTTCAGAAGGCTCCCTCGAATGCCTAGAAATGTAGTTCTAAAAATAATTTTAAAATCTTTTCTATTCAGCATTCTTAAATATGACTGCATAAAATATCAAACTTACACAAAAGTAGCTTAGTCCATTAGGGATAAAGAATAGATCCAAAAGATGTCTATTTCCAAAGTAATATCCAGATTTCTAAGTTTTTTTCTTGATTTAGCTGAATGTTTGGTTTTTAAGAAATTTGTAATTTATATTTAAGTTGTGAACTTTATTAGTAAAAAGTTATTCATGAAATGGTTTATTATCTTAACATCTGTAAGCTCTGTAGCCATGTTCTTCTTATCCCCACCTGCTATTGTCAAATTGTATTTTCTAGTCTTTTTCTTTATCAGTCTTGCTATGAGTTTATCGCTTTTATTGACCTTTTTAAAGAATAAACTTTTGGCTCTGTTGAGTAAAAAAAAATTCAAAAAAGACGTCTATTTGTCTATTTTTTTCCAACACAGCAAGGCAGACAGCAAATAGTAGAAATAACGAACAGTGAATTTGCAGGCGAACCAAACTTGTTTAGAAACTCTAAGAGGCCAGGTCATCGAATGTTGGAATGAATTACCCTATCACAACCTTTTCTTGTTTTTCAGAGGTGCTAAGGAACAATACATTTTTTTTTTAGCACAGAGCTGACTTGAATCATAACATTCACAAATGGCACCCGAAGACATAATCTATTTCCATGGAAAGAAAACGCAGCGAACTCATCAAGCTAACACACATACTAAACTGTACCCAAAGGAAGCAGGCTAGCATTGATAACAGAATTAGCTTAAATAAATGTATAATCAACAACGTGATTCCAGGATAATTTTATTGAATTTCTGAACCTCTCTCTCACTTTGTGGTGACTTCTGAGGAAATCGAACATGCATAATATATGACCTGACAAATGAACAAGTAAACTACTTTATTCCAGCCTTTTCATTTGTCAACAGCATCCACGCAATAATGGCTTTCTGTCCACTGTTTTAATAATGTATGTATTGATTCCTTCCATCTAAATCTTAACCAGAAAATCTCAGAAAGCTTTGAAGGTGTCCTTAGCGGTCTCAAGGGAAGGCATTATAGAGATTTTTAAATTGAAAGATGAAAGCCTAATGACAAACAATTTCATTAGTACAAACGCAAACAAAAAGTCATTACCTACAGTGTTCTTACAATCAAGACCTAACCTCCATTTGGACTTGGGGTAGGAAGAAGGGAGTTGAATAGGCTGGTGGTTTATTGCAGTTCTCGTCAGAAATTTCCCACTATGATGTGCTCCTTTAAAACTCCTTCTAGGTTAATCACGGAAGTAGACAAGTAATAAATATCACTTTAGCGACCACTCAAGTAAAACAAAGGAAGTCAGTTTTAAAAATATATCTGGACCAGAATAATACACACTAATTGAAAACGAGTCAGTCTAGCGAGGCAAGTAATGAGGGACCGTAAAAGCCAGGATAATGTATTCAAAAGATATAAAAATTGGTCAGTTTATTTTTGCTAAGGCATATTTGGGCTTTAATTATTTATAACGCCTCACCGCATATGGAGCATTATTTTATTAATCAGGCTCGAGAGCCCTTTTTGTTGCAGTTTGCTATGCCACCCAGCTGGTTTAGGGAACACAGATCCACTCCCATGGGGGTGAAAATTGCTTTGGAGGGTAAGACTGCAGTCCCTAACTACCTGTGTGGAATGTCTCAGAGTTTTCCCTACAAGAAAAACATGAACCCCTCCATCACAGTGATTGAGAACAACAATATGTTTTTGTTCTAAGAGTACAAGACATATGATACTGCACTATCAAATTTTATCATTAATCTGCAACGATACACAAAGAAAATGTAAATTGCCTCTTCCATAAACATCCCGATTTATAGAAAAGTGAAAAATATTTTTCTATCGTTTTGACTTCTGACATTGTAATGGGATTTGTATTCCCATAAAAAGTAGCAACCCGCGGCATTAATAATTTACAATAGATGGTAAGCAGGGCATGTGAAAAACAAGTGACACACCAAATACATGGGGAACAAGTTTCTGATAGCAAGGGACCCATCTTGATACTAAACATTCTCTATCAACAGTATTTGAATCAAGAAACCCATAATGAGCAAGACGATTTATAATCCTGGAAATGTGGCAAAGTAAAGTAAGTCGACAAATACCAAATTTGTCAAAGACTAGATCTTGACAGTTTTGTACTGATTACATTTCCTTTCTTCCTAAGTAAGTTCAGGAGATCTGATAAAGAGACCCAGTTTCAAGGATTTTCCTTTGTTCTTTTTGCCAACAGGCACCAGGAGCATTACTAACTAGACAGTAGACATTCCATTGCAACTATAAAAGGGCTACTGCATAAAGGTGACAAAACTCTAGAGTAAACAGGGTGCTAACCTGTTCTCTCATCATCACTTAGGAGTGATGATGTTCTTTGAGGGAGAAGAGTGTTTTGTGACAGGAATTTTTCTTAAGGATACAAAGAGAAGCTCATGAAAACACTGGGCCAGAACACAAGTAAAAACATTGGGCATCAAAGTAGCCCTACACAGTACAAATGGATGCTGAGTTGGGAATAAACAGAAAAATCCTGCAGTTAGGAAGGAACCTCACTCCTTATTCTTTCTTTCCCTGCCCCTGGTCTCAGGAAACTAAAGAAGAATGAATAAGGTTAAGAATAGTTCACTGATGGCTTTTTCCCCCTTCCTCCTTCCCTTCCTCCTTTTCTTCCTTAATTCTTTTGTTTCTTTATCTATTTTGTGTCTACTCTGTACTAGGCACTTTATAAAGTGCTGGGTATAAAAATGACAACCCTCTTCCTAAAAGAAGGCTTTTTGGAGCACATGGTTTAGTGACAGTGACTGACATTAATCAAATAATTGCACATATACGTGATGACAAAGAATGTTAAGTTGCAAAGGAAAAGTAGACTGTGTATGAGAGCATGTAGAAGAAGATCTTGTCAAATGTGAGCAACAGGGAAAAGCTTGCTCGATGTCTGAGCCAAGATGTAAAGGATTAGTAGATGTTAACCAGGAAATTATGAAGGCATGGGGGTACATAGGAGGGACTTCAGACAGAGGACCAACGTGTTCAAAGCACCACCTGAGAGTAACATGGGGAAATGGAGAAACTGAAAGAACATGGTATGGCTAGTGTCCAGAGGGCAAGAAAAGGGTAAGAAAAGAGAAGGTTGGGGCCCTTGTCGAGGATTTTGGTCTTTCTCCAGTGGCCCCGAGAAGCCACGAAAAGGGTTAAGATGAGGACTGACATAATTCAGTGTATGTTTTTACATAAATCACTCTGGCTAAAATGTAAAGACTGCATTGTAGGGTGGCAAGAGCAGATGCGGAAAGATTAGGAGATATGATCTTCTGTTACTATGGTGATGACTGCAGTAGACAGAGCCAAGAAATATTCTGGAGGTAAACTGACTCAATGATGTATTGGGCTGGTCAATGGAAGGCTTGGTTTGTCATCCTGAAAAGGTGACTATACTGATCTGCTCTGTTGTTGTTTGGACAGGAAAAAGTACTTATTTAGATTCTCCAACTTTGGGGGTTTTGCAGACTGTACCCAGAAAGAGATAATAAAGCACAGGATCTCAGCATCTTGGGGAAGAGTTATTAAAATATCTTATGATTGAATCTAAGGTAGATTTGGAGGGAGGTGAAGATAGGGAGCTGTGGAACACATGTATAGAGCACAGAGTTATCAATGGGCTGGAAGTCCTGAGAAGTGAAAGAAAGGTATCAGACGGGTATCTGAACAAGCACACTAGCCAAGGGGGGATTAATTCACTTCAGTGTGGGGCATGTTACCCATAACTCTGGCATCGCTGTCACCCCAAATCATGTTACCAGTCATGAGATTCCTGCGTAAGAGGACTGAGAATGAGTACTAACATTTTACCACTGTTAGCAAGTAACCGAAGCCAATAACCTGGGATACTGAGGAATTATTTATAATAAGATGCTGGCTAGTAGGCACTGTGGAAATTTGGATGAAATTATTCATCTTATAGCTGAAGAACAAAGTAACAATCTCAATCTAACTTACAGAAGAATGTGACTAGATTCTCTCCTGACTGCTAGTGCATTTGTCCAATGATTCATCTTCGGTTTCTAGAATTAGACTAAAATTATGCCTTTTGTAGAAACTCTGTCTCATTTCTTTATATCATATAAATGCATTCTATTTAAAATGCCCTTCTGTCTCAATGAATGCTCTTCTACACATACACCAGTGTGTTTTGACTATTCAAAGTTAGAACATTTAAAAAATGTCACCATTATATTCTTCTCTACCACAAAGCTAATTTAATGTTCTGAATTTTATGAAGGGGAATCGCTAAAGGAGAAACTGTCAGTTTTCTTGGCAATTTTTTTTGCAAAGACTCCTGGATCTTCCCTCATGTCCTCTTCCCTTTGAGCAATCTTCTATATCCTCTTCTCTGGAATAACAGAAACCCTTGACTTTTCTTCAAGATGCTACCTTTGGCTGTGTCTCCACAGACATCTTTCTTTAAGTGTGGAACATACAAAAGTGACACCATTCTATCAAGCTTTTGTTGTTTGCTAGTCATTTACTTGGTTTACTATTCATTTCTGTTCTTGCGCATTTTATTCTCATTTCAAAAACACTAATCAGCATCCAGTGTATGCCACACACTTTTCTAGGCACTAGGGTCTTGGAGGTGAGCAACCAAATCTCTGACTTCCTCACTTACAGCCTAGTAGAGAAAACAGAAATATAACAAAGAGCAAAAGAAAACAAAACAGAGAGAAACAATCAATCACTGTTGGAGGATGAAAGTGAATGACTTGTTATTCTGACGCCTGGTAAAGTATCCTGCCTAATGTATAGGAACTGTATACTGGGTGCCCAAAGAGTAGATGAATGAACTTTTTTCTCGTAGGAGTATTCTGGCCAACAGATGAAGAAGAAATGATAGAAATAAGCAATTATCACATTGCAACCCCTAGATATTGATCATGGACAGCTGCCCAAATCACCCAGACATAAGAGAAAACAAGACATTACATACCTCCCGAGGATGGAGGAATACACTACCATCTCTGAAGCGGTCTTCCCAAAAGCGTCAAGCCTGAATACGAACCAACCTGTTGAACCGTACTGTTCAATATGGTTCAATATGGTAGCCACTAGGCACATCCGGCTACTGTGTGCTTGAAATGTAGCTAGTGTGCCTTGAGTTGGGCTGTAACTGTACGTTTTGACATAGTCTGTTGAAATGGCAATATTTATTCTTGTATAGTTGTGTAAGATATAACCATTAGAGCAAACGGGGTGAAATGCATAGGGAAACGGTATGGTTTTTGTAACTCACTGTGCATCTATAATTATTTCAAAATAAAAGTTTTAAAAAATGTGTTTAAGAGACAAATTAGCCACATGCAATGTATGAACCATATTTTAAGTCTTATTTAAACAAAAACCATGTTAAAACATTTAAGACATATATATGTTAAAAGTGGACAATTGAATAATGCCTGGATATTCATTAGAATACAATTATTGACATTTAAAAAGCATTATAGCAGCAATGTGGTCACACTTAAAGAGTGGATCCTTATCTTTTGAGATACTTTCTCAGTTGTTAATGAATTAAATGATCCATGCTTGATATTTATTTCAAATAGAGAAGCAGTAGAAGTCTAGAAGAAGTAAGATTGGGCATGAGCTGATAATTGTTGAAGTCTTGATGGGTTCATGACTGTTTATTCGAGAATTCCATCTGCTTTGGTATATGTTTAATATTTTCCATAATAAAATGTTTTTAAAAATTGCTAAACGAGATGGGCAATTTCTTAAAGGATATTGTTAATGTGGATACTTTTGAGGTTTAAAATAATAATGACTTGGATTATTTATGATTGACGCTTGGCTCAGCAGAGTGAAAAAGATTTCTAGTCAATTTCAACCAAAACTCATTTTAAAAGAGTCACGGAATGATTCGTCTGTGCAAGGCGCTAATCTTAAAAATGTCCTACCCTGTGTACATCATTCTGCTTCTGAACTGCCGGAAAATCGCCTCCAATCGGTGCCTGCCGGGTTAGTTCATCATCTTTCAGCTGTAGCCACACCAGAAGCTCCTGAAGAGAAAGGTGCAGACGCTTCCACTGGTCTGAACTGGCTTCCAAATGAGACCTGAAAAACAATAGGAACAAAGTAGGTCAAAATATCTAGAATGGTAACGAATGATTCCAACAATCCCATGAAAGGCACAGCGGTTTGGTTAGTTCCATAGTATATAAACCCATTGTAAACTGTATAGCAGTCCTCAATAAAAATCTAGCTCTCTGCTTTTGAGAGCCATAAAATGGGGGCATTTTGATGGCAATTTTGAGGGAAGACCGTGTTCAGCCATACATTTATTTCCACATGCAGAAATCTGAGACTTTTGGCATGAAATATACATGGGAATGGATTGCTTTTCCATAGTGTTGCAGTCAATGATTCTTAATGTTTCTGGTAGAAAAAAATGTTGCTCCCAGTGACTAATATAAGCCACTCAGTTTTCAAGTGACTCATGCTAGTACTGGAATTCTTTCTGCTTTGAGAAATGGAAAGGTCTCTCCCCACATTTTGACTTTTCCATTTCTACACCCTAGGCAGCCTCTTCCATTGACTCCTTCCATCTGGCATCTGTTCCTTTCTGCTCCTCTTCCCATATGCTTCTCCTTTCCCCCCACCCTTCTTTATTCGTGTGCACCTGGGATTTGTTTTCACCAAGTTCCAACATTTTCCGCTTTGTTTCCTTTGTGTAAAATGTACCGAGACAACAACTCACGTGGAAAAGGAAAATCAGACATTTGCCTGAAAGCCTGCCCCAAACATGAATAATTTAGGCAGGAGAATGAGCGCTTTACCACCAACTGTATTTAGAACATGTTAATCCATAGAAGCCATTTAAGAATATACAAATGAATGATCTGTGCTATAAAATCTACATTTCACTTGAGGATGAGAAGCCAAATTAGCCAAATAAATCATCTTCCAGAAAACACAGAAGAAATGTGGAATGTTAGCAAAGCTCTGTCCTCAGGTAAATCAAGAATTATGCTGCATTACTTATATATTATCGGCAATTACTAATTAATTCATAAACATTAATGCTGCCTATAACATAAGCATAATACAGTCTCTAATGCTGCCAAGATTGAAGTGTAAAGCAACCAGGTAGGAAAACATTTCCCTTTGCTGTTTGATAACTTAGCCTGACATTTCAAATACAATTCTCCTGCGGGTCTTATTCAAACAGAATCACCAAATAGTGGCTATGTACTGAAATGAAATTGTTCCAAACTTTCCGAGGGATCATTTTCTTTCTGAAGGATGATACCTATGAGTCTTTAAAACGTGCAAATATAATGACCGGCAAGCTTAAATGCAAAAATTGGATACTAGGGAAGTAACTGGAAAATCATACAAAGATGTAAGTAGAAGAGTGTTGTTTTCGGCATCTCGTAAGATTGACACAAGGTAGAAACAACTTCAGTATTCCATCCTAGGGAAGAGGTTACATATATAATGGTGAAATCTTACAATGCAATGTCCACATCCTATGAATCTTAAGCACTATTCAATGTGCTAACGTCAGCAAATATTTAGGGATATGGAAAAGATCACCTCATCAGTTGCTGAGCGAGAAAGCCGGTTACAAAAATGTCTATAATCTCTTTTTCTAAAATGTTTGTGCATGCGTATGTATTTGTGTACACACACTTGACTTAGGCATGAAAAAATTCTGAAATGCCAACTAGTTTATCCCTCAGAGGGAGCTTTAGAAGTGGTTTATTCCTTCAGCTTTCTACTTCTCCAAATTGTCAGAACGGTCTTTCTATTAGGAGCAATGTAAATATTATGTACGGAAAAAATTAAGGCATTTCCATCAGAGACATTAAACAGTTCCAGACTCTAAGGGCATTATTATCTAATAAACGAATCATGAAATATCATCAATACCATGAATTAAATATAATGGTGCGGACTGCATATAGGGTGGAGGTCAGTTCTTTTCTGGGTCTGTTCCCTTTCTCTTCCAATTATTGCTTTTCCATGAGAAGCCCAGGTGAAAATTCCCTATGCAAGATTTTAGCTGTTTAATGGCACGTGATGACTACTGGTTACAGGGATGCCCTGGGGTGTCTGGAATTTGCAGCTTGGTCCCCTTGAGGGTGAGACAGCCTGTCGAGCAGGACATGTGGGGAGGTAGGTGGAGAGAGGCACAGTCCAGACATGGAAACGCGGCATTGAAAAGAAGAGGCTCTGCTGAAATAAAGCAGTATTGAGTGCCGCTAGGTCCCAACAGAGCCTTGGGAGTAGGGTGGGGGGCAGGTGAGGAAGAATGTAGAGATGCCTAATGCCTGGCCTCCCTCTGTCTGGTAGAGGAAATAAAATATCCCTGTGGTGGAGGCCCCCAGCTGCTGCTTCATTTACATAAGACGGTGCTACCAGGATCTGGGTTAAATGGTGCTGACTAATCATTAACAGGTCAATGAAACCCTTTGTGTCCTCAAGAGAAAAAAATGGCCCTGAGACCCAGGGAATTCACTTCTGAAACATCTAAGAGAAACTTCAGGGCTGGAGATAGGGAGCCGGTTAAGAGCCAGTCAGAGAGTTAATGGAGGAGCGGAAGAAGGACCTGTGATGGGTGGGGAAAGGCTGTCGTGTATCTAGAGTATGGAGTTAGGTAACATTTCAGAATGTCTGATCCCCTTAACTCCGGATCAAATGACCGTTTCTTTTCCTTGCTAACGCATGAGAGTGGTGACAAAAATGTAACCAAAAGGCTCATAAAGGACAAGGGATGCTGGGTAAAGGAGGGAGAGGAGAAAAGCAGTCAGATTATGCCTCCTGAATGAAAACCATGCTTACAAAAGTATCCAATCTAAAGCCATGGTCCTCACACTTCGGTGTGCATAAGAAACACGTGACTAGCTTGTTTTAGGTACAGACTCCCAGGTTCCACCTCCAGACTTTCTGTACTTTTATTTTTTAATTTTTATTTCCTTATTTATATGTTTATTTATTTTTGACAGAGAGAGAGAGAGACAGAGCATGAGCGGGGGAGGGGCACAGACAGAGAGGGAGACACAGAATCCGAAGCAGGCTCCAGGCTCTGAGCTGTCAGCACAGAGCCCGAGGCCGGGCTCGAACTCGGGAACGGTGAGATCATGACCTGAGCCGAAGTCGGACGCTCAACCGGCTGAGCCACCCAGGTGCCCCCAGACTTTCTGTACTTTTAACGAGAGCCTTCACAACTCAGCAGGTGAACTCCAGGGCCATTCTTTCAGAAAGAATTTCTTAAAGTAGTTCCTGTATGTTCTAAACATTTTTTCTTGGTCTCCACAGGGCAAAGGTGGCATTTGTCAATGACGTGATTTTGAAGGCGATCTAAATGTAATGAAACACCAGGAGCTCACAAACATTTTCCCTGGCCATGCTAAGCTAGTGAAGTGTTTTGAAGACACATTTCTAAGGCGATTATTGAAAGCAGCTGCCCTATTTTTATTTTCAAGATTGCACACCAAATATTTCTAAATGATTAACCTACATTTGTAGTGGGAATGTCTCTTCGGAAACTGTTTCTTTCTATTTGTAATGACTCTTTTTTTCCCCCCTCCTGGTTTTATCATAGGCCTTTAGGGCTGGAAGGAACCTTAGAGATTCTCGTCAACCCTCTTGTTTTGCAAATGAGGAAACTGAGTTGCAAAGGCTCAAAGACAGCAGCCGGAGCATAGAACTTGAGCTGTTGTATTCAGACATGGGAAGTAGAAATTGCAAACTCTCCTTACGTGAAGAAATCTTTAACCTTAGTGGTTTTCACCAAATGCTTTGGATCCCTGAGCAAAAAGACTTCCTGCTAATTAGCAAATATACTCGATTTACCCCTACCTACTCAACAGCAAATAAAAGTGGAGGTTGGAAGAAGCATGCGTCGGCTTCTCTCCATTTTCTATTAATCTTTATTAGTGGAGACAAGAGCTTAGGGGCTACTAGATTTTAACAAGGCAAGCGTTGATCTTTAATAAGCAGGTAATTTCTACCATTTGTGAGGTTTAGGTAAAATGCAGAACCCTTCAGTGTCAGTGTACTAAGAATTATAGGGGCTGCTAATTCTAATTATTTCTCTAGACACAAATACTTCAAGTATGATTGGGTTGGTGCCTAGTTTGAAATTCTTAATAAAACTTTACTCTGAAAGGCATGTATTCTCAAAGAAAAATGGGTTACACTGGATTCATTTTTCAGATTGACTTCCTTTATTTTTTATTTTTAAAAAATGTTTATTTATTTATTTATTTTGAAAGAGAGGCAGAGCACGTGTGCAGGAGGAGGGGAGGGGCAGAGAGAGAGGGGACAGAGAGAATTCCGAGCAGGCACTGTGCTGTCAGTGCAAAGCCTGATGTGAGGCTCAATCTCACAGACCGTGAGATAATGACCTGAGTTGAAATCCAGAGTCAGATACTTAACTGACTGAGCCACCCAGGTGTCCCACTTTGACTTCCTTTATAAAACTAATGACGTACCCTTGAATATCTTGGGTACCCTTGTGTAATAAGATAGCACTTAAGCATATTGAAAGAAGAGGTGGGAATGCAGAAATAATAAGGAATCATAGACATAAAACGGGAGCTGTGGAAGTTTAAATAGAATTAAACTCAAACAGAAGTAAACTTTTTTCCTCTTTTGTCCAGCTTGGCCATGAACTCCAACTTTCAAACATAATTAATATTTCAAGAGTAAGAGAAAGAAGGTCAGGAAGAGTCAATATCCAAGCTGCATTTTTTTTCTCAAAAGTAGGAAGACTGTGCCATGTTTTGCTCTTTCTTTATTCTCCATTATAGAAAAACCTCTCAACTATTCTAACTTTTAATGCCAATTACTATCTAAGAGTTTTATTGCTGCTGTGGATTTTATAATGTTGGCATTCTCACCTCTCAAATTAGCATTCAAAATTCCATAAGAGTGAGTAGTAGTAGATAACATTTACAGGTTTTTCTCCCCAATACAAAAACCTCACAGAATGTAAATTTTGCTGAAATTACATTGATAACAAACGTACTTCTCACAGTTAATAGTATATACTCTAATCTAGAAAATATGGTCCGGGGACAGAGTGAATTGAAATCTTCATACATAGTTCTTACAGAAAAACATTCACCAGACCACTTCCCAAATTATTAATATTCTCAAAATTAAGATGCAAGGTTGTGGATATGGACTGTTTCAGAATGAGAAACACTTTTTACTAACTACAATTCAGGTGTTGCATAATGTCATCGATAACTCTGTGTGTGTGTGTGTGTGTGTGTGAGAAAGAGAGAGAGAGAGAAAGGAAGAGGGAGAGAGAGAGAGAACGTGCGTATACATGTATGCAAGTAAAAAATTTTTATTTTATTTTTCTCCCACCTGAAACAGTTAGTGTTCTGTTTTGTTCTGTGGCACTCGACTATTGCTGCGTATTTACTTCTCCTTACACCTCTTGGATAAAATGTGATGTGAAAATGCATATGGAACAGATGGCCCGTACTTTCCTTGAACTAATTTATGAGATGGTATTATACAACTTCAATTAAAGTATTCATTTCTCGCCAAGACATCTTATTTGCTTTCTCTTACACTGTATGTTTGAACTTAATCGGTTCTATTTAAATGTAAGAAAATCAATGTAGACAATGTCAATAATTTGCCTAGGTTCATAAAACGTAACTGCAGAATTAAAAATAATAGATTTATAGAATTGCTAGGGAAATTAAAGAGACTATCCATGTCTCTGGTCAAATTTCCTCATTTCAGTGAGGGAGAATATTGAAGTCAGAAGCAGTTAAGTGACATGTTCAAGATTATATGCTAGGAAGTAGATGGCCCCAATGCTGGTCCAGGACTCCTTTGACTCTACCTCACCAACTCATTTAGAGCTTGGATAGATTATCCAGACAGAAAGTCAATAAGGAAACAGCAGCTTTGAACGACACATTAGACCAGGTGGATTTAACAGATACATACAGAACATTCTACCCCCAAACAGCAGAAGACACATTCTTTTTCATGTGTCCATGAAAAGTCTCCAGGATAGACCACGTGATAACCCACAAAGCAAATTTTAATAAATTTAAGAAGACTAAAACCATATCAAACATCTTTTCTGACCATGACAGGATGTAACTAGACATCAGTCACAAGAAAACAGTTGCAAGAAACACAAACACATGGAGGCTAAACAACATGCTATTAAACAACCGATAGGTCAATGAAAAAAATCAAAGAGGAAGCCAAGAAATACCTGAAGACAAATGAAAATGAAAACACAATGGTCTAAAAGGTTTGGAATGCAGAAAAAGTGGTGCTAGGAGGGATGTTTATAGTCATACAGGCCTACCTCAAGAAGCAAGAAAAATCTCAAACAATTTAATCTTACACTGAAAGGAAGTAGTAAGAGAACAAACAAAGCTCAAAGTTAAGTAGAAGGTAGGAAATAATAAAGATCAGGGCAGAAATGAATGAAATAGAGACTTGAAAACAATAGAATAAACGAATGAATCTAAGAGCTGGTTTTCTCAAAGGACAAAATTAATAAACCTTTAGTCAGACTCATCAGGCAAAAAAAGAAGGAGGATTCAAATGAAATCAGAAATGAAAGAGGAGTTACAACGGACATCACAGAAATATAAAGGATTGATTATAAAAGATGACTATAAAAATTATATGCCAACAAATCGAACAATCTAGAAGAAATGGACGAATTCCTAGAAACATACGATCCTCTAAGACTGAATCAAGAAGAAATAGAAAATGTGAATAGACCAATTCCTAGTAATGGGATTGAGTCAGGAATCAAAAAACTCCCAACAAAGTCCATAACTAGATGAATTCTGGTCATAGGTGAATTCCACCAAATAGGTAAAGGAGGGTTAATACTTATCCTTCTCAAAGTATTAGTAGTAGAGCTTGGAGTTTTAAAATTTATCTAATTTAGCTGGAAGCAGCAAGCAGAGCCTATCAAACAACCCAAGAATACTTAAAGGAACGTGCCATTCAGCATAATTGAGAACAGCACAGGGAAGACCTGGTAGTGAAGAAACGGTCAGAGAGGGATATACTCTTTATGAGGTTTGGATGAAAATGTGGAGGATGTGAGGAGAGATGGTGTTCTAAGTGTGAGGACCGGCAAGTGGACATGCACATACGAGTGAGTGAAAGAATGGGTGGAGAGCAGGAATGGGGTTAAAAAGTAGAATCTTCTTGGCTCAGAGGAGCCATTCTCCATGCTGGGGAATAACGACATCTCTGCTTGGTGAGGAAGGAACTGGGAGGCAGGGGAAGCAGAGGAAAGGGAAGGGATTGTCAGGGTCTTATCAGACATAGTTGGTAGAGTGGAGGGTCTACCATGTTCTGGCGACTAGACATAAATGTCATGAGAGCAACGACGCTTCTCTTGCCTGTTCTCATCAGTTGTATCCTCAGTGCCTAGAGGAGCGCCAAGTACACAGAAAAGACTGAGGAAATATTTATTGAATGAAAAAAAAATGAATGAATGAGTAAAATATGGGCACGTACAAGACTGGAGTTCTTGAGCAAGGGAATAATGTGATAGAAATGTCCAAGGAAGAATATTTTTGTAAATGTGTTATGGATGATATCAATGTGTGGAGGAACAGAGACAAATCGATCAATACAGAGGGTCATGATGGAGACTTACCTAAGAATTGTAATCACAGGAAGAGAAAAGACGAAGGGTAGAAGGAAAATAAATGGAGGGAAAAGGACATAATATGGACTTGGATCTGGAAGCACAAGGATACCTCTTAGGAGCCAATGGAAGGCAAAGGGCTACTTCAAAATCATTTGGATTCCATACAGGTGATGGGAATTCAGGAGCGCACTTGTGATGAGCACCAGGTGATGTATGGAAGTGTTGAATCACTATGTTGTACACCTGAAACTAATATTACACAGTACGTTAACTGGAATTTAAATAAAAACTTAAAAAAATGGGCACCGGTGTAATTAAATACTAATGTTCCTCTAGTTTGAAATATAAAAATGACTCCAGAATCCCTCATAAAACAATGAACTAACTGTAAGTTTTTTGTAAGAGAATATGTTACAGCTTGGGCTGTTTTTCCAGGGTATCTTCAGAACTATTTTTAAGTTGTGGTGACTTTTCACTCTAACATAATGCTGATGGAGGAACTGACTAGGTTCACAAAGCCAGCTTATAAGTGTCCTGAATCGTTCTGTGTCTAACTCTTCCAGCATCCGTCTATCCTATTTCATAACCATCCCAAACTACTGTCTCTACCCCCTTGCTTTCACTGAGCCCCGCCATTTGGGATGGACGGACTGATACCTTTATTTCAACCAAGTGTCAGGAAAGAGACTGACTCGCTTTGATGCGATCAATTATTCCTTTGTTTTTTATAAGTGGGTGTTAGAACACAGACTGTATTATTAGAGAGGCCTAGTTAAGAGCCAAAACCATTGATCTGAACATGTAAATTCTAGAATTCGCAGCACCTTAGATAAGCCAAGGTAACTGTTTCCTATGTGATTAATGACAGCAAGAATTAAACCGCAGTGGCTGGCATATGGGAAATTGCTGAGAATGAAGAGCCCATATTTTGGCTGACATGCCGTTTGCCACTTTCGATTCTCCTTTTATTTCATCAAGTTCATACGAAGGAGAGAAAAGGCACTGAGTGATGTGCAGCACAATCAGAGCACGTTTCTTTCTCTTTCCTGCGCAAAAGAATCACTTTCTTTTCTTTTACCTTATCTACCAACATCTTTCCCATTTCACACATTTCATTCCCTTTTAATGATAGTTGTTATGAAAGTGGCCCTTTGTCATTGCACACACTGACTTCTCTCCGAATCTAAGGGACAGAAAGCGAATGAAGCCTCACTGTCTTTGAAAATGCCACTGCTCATTGTTGCTCCCAACTCTGCCTCCAAACATCGACACAAACTTCAGGGACCAAACCCGGAGATCAAAATGAGTGCCTTGGAGGCTGGGGTGCAAACTTGGGGGGGAAACCTTAGAAATAAAAATAAATCCTGGGGCACCTGGGTGGCTCAGGTTAAGCATCCGATTCCTGATTTCAGCTCAGGCCATCATCTCACGGTTTGTGAGTTCGTGTCCTGCATAGGGATCTGCGCTGACAGTACGGAGCCTGCTTGGGATTCTCTCTCCCTTTCTCTCGGCTCCTACCCCATTCTTACTCTCTCTCTCTCTCTTCCTCTCAAAATAAATAAATAAATAAACTTAAAAATAAATCCTTTCCTACTCATAGAAATATCTGTTTCCCTATTCCATCCTTTAATTCATTATGTATATTTGTGCAAAAGTTAGCTGAGTCATACCTTTTCCTTCCTACTTTATACTCCACAGCATTATTTTCCTGATGGTTAGAAGCTCAGAATCTGGAGCCGGACTCCATGTCTTCGATCTGCTACTTACTCACTAAATGACCTTAGGAAAATTATTTAGCCCCTCTGGACTTCACTTTCTTCAAATACAAAGACAGAATAATAACAGAGTCTATCACTTAGGGCTGCTGAGAGCATTAAATGGGTCAAGAAATATAAAGTACCCAGGACACTGTACAATATGCGACGTACTGGGTGTTGGCTGCTGTCATTACTGGTATGTTACATTTAAGTACAGGATTTTACAAGAGTGCTTTTGAATGATTAAATTTCAGTGAAATTTCTCCTCATTAGAGAAGTAAATATACTCTATGTCAAATATTTGGCCAATCGAGAAGAACTATCGAGGAGAAAAAGAGAACTCCATTCTGTAATCTTACAACCTAGGGGTAGAACCTCCTCCCAGGGTTTAGTACAGTTTAGCACATTCCCTTCCATTTAACCGCGACATCCATTTGCCTTCCTCTGCCACCCTCCACTCCCACCCCTCTTCCAGACACAGAAGAAAGCACAAAATATATTTATAAAGACATGTGAAATTAGGACACACAAGTGATCAGAAAGCAGGAAACCTGACTAGAACTTCCTGTATTTCCCATGTCATTTATGTGACACAGGGCATTGCACTTAACTATCTCCGCTCTTTTCGCCTCCACTGAACCATCTCACAATGGGTATAGCAAGAGCTCCTCTCTGTGCTCTTTGCAACAATGCTGAGATACATCCATTAGCTTCTTGGGAGAAAGGGCAACTGAACAAAAGAGGAGACTACAGAACAACTAAAGGCTTAGGCTACGGAGGATGTGGTGAGAAAATCTGAGAGGGAGAGGAAGACCACAAATTTCTATAATTTCTCCCTAGCTGCAGGAGCTATGGAGAAGTCTCCTCTAAAGTGTTCATTACAAGGCATTCCGGTATTTAAGGAATGTCCTCTGTTATGCATTTAGAGTAATGCGAAAGAAAGAATTACATGATAAACATGCGTTAATTTTATCACTTTTTGTATAATCCTGTAGTAAGCCAAGAGAGAACTCTATCAAATGAGGATAGCTGTGTTCCTCATTTAAATTCACTCTAACGTCTTAATATGCATCCCTCCTGTGGTTATAAAACATCACCATTTTAATCTAATCTGAACCCTCAAGTATCATCTCCATACCAAGCAAATGAATGATTCATTTATTCAAAATAAAATGAATCATTCTGAAATTGGGTGATTTACATAAACATATGAGATATTAGCTACTCGAGCTAGGAAAATGAGGGAAATCGCCCCATTTTAATTCATTTCTGGCTTTTTTGCCCCTGATCTGTTCCTACCTAATGTTGAGAGACTTCTTCCGAAGCTCGCTCCACTTGAAGTTCATGTTATCCAAACGTCTTTGCAACAGGGCTGCGTCATCAGAACCTTCCAGGGATCTCAGGACTTTTTGGCCATTTTCATCCAGGTTGTGATAGATATCTGTGTGAGCTTCAATTTCTCCTTGGAGGTCCTACGAGACAGAAGGAAGAAGAACACACGCAGAGTTACCCAACAAAAGAGATCAGCTAAATGGGAGTTTGGAGAAGTGTAAAAAACGATGCGTCCAAAAGACATTTGAACTGGGTCAACTAACAGGAAGACAAACTCCCAACTTACTCTTCTTGGTATATTATCTCTTCATGTGATTATGTAGATTGGAAGTGGGTACCTTGTTAGGCATAATGAATTTATTCCTTGACATTATAAACTGGAACATTATATATCTGCAACTTTACAAATTTCCTAAGTTACATCTACTAATCCATAGACAAAAGAGAGTGTTTTATGGAAGTGATCGGAAATAAAATTCCAAGATAAAGTACACCCCAGGGCCGATCATTTCATTACACTATAGGTTAAGTCATATTTTCCATGCACGTAAGTAATCTGTAAAGTTGATTCTGACCATAAAAGCATGGAGAGACTAATAAACAAGGTTGTACTCGGTCCACAGCACCAGCACGTTAATGGGATTCTATCATAGGAGAGTATCTTCTTGACAATACGCATCAAGTTCACCTTGGCATTACAGCATCACACATTTATTATAGCGTCATACATTTATTAGTAAGATTTCCCATTTAAAATACCATCGTATTTTTAGGCTTGACAGGTAGAAAGTCCACAGGACCTTGAGAAGAGTTATGATAAGAGATTATACATTCACCCTCATTTGTATATACACAGATCACGAAAATTATCATAGTAGAAGAATCTGACCTTTACATGGTATGTCTTCCTGTGTAACATTTTCAGCTTGAACCGGGGACTGCAGCACTGACCGTGTTGCATAGCAATCCTGAGAAAACCCGGCGACTGAAAGAGCCCTGCTTTAAAATGCCAACTTTGCTTACATTCTGTTGACTGAATGAATTTCAGAGCACAGGCCTCACCAGTCAATAAGCATAAACAGCCACTTTGTCCTCCTCACTAAACGGTGGCCAGGCCTGTGGGTGTGGGAGGGACCTCAGAGAGGAGGCCTGGAATATGCAACTGACAGTTTATATTAAACAGCCAACTTTTCTTATCATTTTGCCATTAGAAGCCAGAGACATTAGAAATTCATTTTCTATATGTGTTTCCCTCCTTGTTCCCAACAGAACAGTCAAAGCCAAAGGAACATTCCTCAGAAAGCTGCCGGGTACCAGCATTCCTTTCTGCCCACACAATGAATGGAGCCTTTGTACATTATCTGACTTGCTTTGAGAGATTTGTGTGCTTCTGTTCAACAAGTTTAAAAACTCATTCTGGAGCTCCGAACAATTGGATTGATCTGTGTAACTAGAAACTTTTTTTTTGCTCTTTCTGAAATGGAATTAAATGACTCTTCTGAAGTGAGGGGGGGAGTGAGAGCGGTGACATGTTAGCAGTTGTGAAGAACAGGCCTGTGTCTTCAGTCACAGACTCTTAAGGTGCAGACTTCAGAACAGAGGGAAGTAAGGTAGATGGACAATGAATGTCCCTGTCACTAGTTTTGGCAGCCAAAGTATCACCGATGGACCCTAAAGAGAATTCTGTGCCATTCTCTTTGACTGGAAGTCATGAGTGGAGGGAATACGGATAGAAGCACATCCATCCTTGAAAGAAAGGAAAGAGTAAAACAGACCGAGCAGCCTCTCTCTCTATCCCATCAAAAAACAGGCCTTTTCTGGAAGGAAATAGCCTGATTTTGAGGCTAGCTTACGCGGTGGGAAACTGGTATTGGGCTTCTTGCAGGATGGAGTTTGATCAAACACACATCTCTGTTCTACGTTTAGGTCCCTACACAGCAGAACGCGCCCCTGCTGAATTTCCTGCTTCTTCAGGAAAAGAGAAAAGTGAGGTTAATTTATCTAAATAAACCAAAACCAAACAGATTCAAGTCATCCACAGAATTTGCCCCACTTCTCCCCTTTCCTTTCCTTTTCTTCCTGTTGTATTTGATTTAGAACTTTGCCTCAGAGGACCCACTGAGGTGACTGAAACCAAACCTTTAGTTGTTCAAGAAAATAAGATCTATTCTGACTAATACAATCAGCTTTGTGTATCGACGTGCATATAGATGATAGTCCATCTGAATTGTTAGATCCTGCACTTAGAGCAGAGACCCAAGCTCAATCAAGAGTTCCTTATGATTATGTAGATTGTGAAGTCATCAACACCTTCTTGAACAAACGAGAGATCTTCCCAAGCAAAAATAGGAAGTTGATTCATAAGTTTGCTAATTTTCATCTTTGCTATTTCCATTACGCAGCCTATAAACATCTTTGTTGCATCAAAAAAAGAAAGAAAGAAAGAAAGAAAGAAAGAAAGAAAGAAAGAGAGAGAGAGAGAGAGAGAGAGAGAGAAAGAAAGAAAGAAAGAAAGAAAGAAAGAAAGAAAGAAAGAAAGAAAGAAAGAAAGAAAGAAGTGTAAAATCGATGCACCGGTATTTATTGAGGACTGGTTATTTGTCTAGTCTTAGCACAGTGGGTAAATAAGAGGAACGCAAGAGAGAGCTCTGTCTTTACATCTCCAAAAATCTAGTGTGTGCTTTTGAATGAACTCTTTCATATTGCCAACTAAATATTGATAGGAATTTCCCACCAAACCTCAGATATGTTGGGATAAAAACTTCTTCCCTCAGAAGTTCAGAAGTGGCTGAAATAAAGTCTTGGCATTGGCTGGGGGTAGCTCATAGCTCGCACCCCTTGTCTGGGTCACGGTGCTGGTGGAGAGCGACAAATGACATGTGAACAGTTATGGGCTTTACGGTGTACAAAACATTTACAAAGGTACTGCTTTCTTTTTCCTCCTGGTCCTGTGGAGTATGTGTTTTCTCTGTTTTTCATACGAGGGGTAGAGAGATGTTTAACCGACTTGCCTAAGGTCACATGTCTTGTAAGTATTAAAATTAGAGTTCTTTTGACTCTAGATCTTGGGCTGTCCCCCGCCCCATGTGCTATGAGCACTGGTTGTAATCGACAGTAGTTATTGAAGCTGAACAAGGCTATTCCTAACAAGGTGGGGACAGCAACTTTTGAGGGGAAAGCACCTGGAAAGTCGACATTACTGACTTTGATCAGAAATGTACCCACATGGGTTGATTTATTCTGAATGGAAAACAGAATCCTGACCACTGTTTTCACTTCTTATTTTGCAATTGGGCATCTGGGACCCCCTGTGAGCAGAAACCGTGTGGGTTGCAAAGGGCCCCTACCGCATTACACATTACATTACACTAGGTAAGACTTGACACATCAGTATGGACGCAGCTTGTCCGTGTTCTTTTGGGGTGGCAGGCTGGTAGTGAACCTGTCAAGCCACGGGACTCGGGGAGGCCACTCGAAAACGGAGGCGAGTGCTGGTGAGGAACATAAGGCTTTCTCGAAAGGAGGTTGGCATGCGGTAGTGGAGATTTTTTAATACGAGTGGGCAGCATGACTCCTAGGTCGGAGGAGACATTGACAGGACAGGTAGGAAGGAAGACGCCTACACTTCCGTAAAACTACCATAATGGCATTTGTCTTAAGATGAACCTTAGACTCCGGGGCCACAGAAAAACAGGCAGCGGGCAGAGAGAATCAAGTAGGGTTCTCAGCGGAGAGCCAATCTGGACAAAAAGGAATTTTCACAAGGCATTTTTAAGTAGTTTTATTTCACTTCTGATTTAACTGAAAAAGAGCACTTAAAGCCTCTGTCGCTACATTCAATGAAGGCTCTCTTCTTTTTGTGATATAAATATTAAAAAGACCAATAACTAAAGAAGAGGGGGAAAAAAGTATGTTATATAACAACAGAAACAACAGCAGGGACAGTAACAACATATGTAAGTCTTACCTTACACCACACACCACTCAAAGCACTGTATATACATGTGTTCATTTAGGCCTCTCAATAACCTTCCGGGGTAGGCATTATTATTATTTTAATTTTACATAGAAGAGAATGAAAGTTCAGAGAAGTTAAGTAAAAATGCCCAAGGTCACACAGCTAATGAAGCATGGGGCCAGATTTCAAACCCAGGCTGTTGGACCCCAGGGACTGTGCTCTTAACCATGAGGCTATGTTACCTCCGAGTTTTTTCCTATTCATTAAAAAAGGTTCCCCAATTACTTTTTCCCGTTTATAACACGACTAAGTGTTACCTAAGTTTCAGCCAATCTAGCACTGCCATCAGACAAGGCAGAAAAATGCTTTTGGTACCCCGAGTTCATTTTATGGCCTCAATAATATGGAGACTATTAAACAGAACTGAAGCAATGGACAGAGATATACCCAATACAATAAGAGAGAACATAAAATCCTTGAGAAGATGGGTGCCAATAAAATAATAATTTGTTGCCTCGCCCCACCAAAGAACCACAGAGCCTAAAGTTCTGTGTGATCACAGAGCAAATCTCAACTGTGACAATCAAGAAGGGCAGCCGGAAGGCAAGCAGTACATTCACAGTGCGCAGGTTTTAGGAGTAGGGAGGATCCGGTTTCCTGGAGAGCTTTTTCAAATCTCGCACCCCCTTCTCCTCTGAGAGTCTGGCCTCTTTCTTTCTTAACTCCCCTTACTCAGCCTCCAGGGAAAACTAATGGCAGAGTGCAGTTACAAAGACCTAGTTTCAGCCTCCCCCTTCTCTTTCCCTTATTAGCTGCCTAAGTTTAAAAACTCCTTAATCTCTTTGGCTTCACTAAATATTAAATAATAATACCTACCTGCTGGGTTGTTTTGAATATTACATGGAATAATTTTTGTAAAATACTTTGAACGGTGTCCAGAACACAACGAGCCTTTAATAAGCAATAGCTAATGTAAAGGTTTCTCTTAGAAGAGAATCAGCACGGAGGACAAGTGATAGAAGCAGACTTCATGAACTCCTGGGACTTGGTTTGAGCCTTGAAGGATGGATAAGATTGAGAGAGGTGGAGGGAAGGAGGTATTCCCACTGGGCAGAAGAGTGTAAGAGTGGCAGAAGGTGGGAGTGAGTTTGGGTTGTGAGCAGGGACAATGCACTGCATAGCCCGAATGGAAGGGATAACGTGTGTTCAGAAGAGACAGAATGCAGTTGAGGTCCTCAAACTAGGTAGGATGGAGGCCTTCTTTCAGGAAGTCACTAAGAATAAAAGTTTATAAAGGAAAGTAGGATAAATACAAGATAATGGAATATTAGATTTGGGCCGCCTCGTTCAACAAGTAGAATGATCCACGGTGTCCCTAAGGAACGAGACAATTGGGGAAGAATAGGATAAGTAATAAAAGTTTTACTAGAAGAAAAATAAAGAAGAGAGATGTCAAGAATGAGTTAGGGCTACGCCCTTCTTTTTATTATATCCAAACAAATGGTCATGATACTATTCCAAAACCTCATGGGTAATAGTACCCAAATGTTTTCTTTCTTAGGTAAATGGAGTTGTCTCTAAAAAAAGAACTCAGCAAAGGATACCCTCCCTACCTTGAATATAACCGAGAAGTCAGCAACAAAACAAAACCAACAAAAAGACACAAGAAGAATAAAAATAAGTGACCACGTCTCCCTACAAAATTCACGAAAGACCCACAATCTCTAATGTTTTCTGAAAGCAATTAGTATGTGAATAATTATAAGGCCATTAGTTCCTCTTCACTGATAATTTTCAAATCCACTTGACTGAAAAAAAAAAAGAAAAGAAAAAGTGGTAATCTGATTTTCAAGAACTTAAAAGGTCAGAAACAAAGATCCAAAACAGGACAGAAGTTATCCTTCAGGGCTACGCTGAAAGTGGCGAGGAGGGACACCCGACAGAGAACCAGAAAGCTGTAGAAGGAGCCGTGAGCACACATAGGTGACCGGGGTTACGCAACTAATAGCACCCCGGGGTGACCGGGGTTAGCGTGGCAACTAATAGCCCTACATATATATTATTAGTCCTTGAAGGCATCACCTAGCTTTAATGTGAAGCCAAATAATTAATGTTAACAACAAAGATCCTAAATTTATCAGGAAAAGCACAATTGTGTTCAGTAAGCTCTATTCAAGCAAGAAGCAGTATATATAAAACTCTTAAAATTTTTTTAATGTTTATTTTTAAGAGAGAGAATGAGAGCGTGCGCACATGAGCAGGGGACGGGCACAGAGAGAAGGGGACAGATGATCCGAAGTGGGCTCCTTCCTGACAGCCCGACGCGGGGCTCGAACTAACGAACTGTGAGATCATGAACTGAACTGAAGTCGGATGTTTAACTGACTGAGTAACCCAGGCGCCCCTATATAAAACTCTTTAAAGGAATTTGTCCAACATAGTTATCCTCAAAAGGCGTTGATGCTTTGAAGACATTAAACAAAACAAAAATACACGCACGAAAGCCCTACTTCCTTAGCCTGGTTATCCAAAATGACTTGTAAGGCACAGGCTCTAAATACTCAAGGTTTTGGAGTATACACACACACACACACACACACACACACACACATTCCATTATGAGAACAGAAATCGAGAGTGAATCTTTCAAAAACATTTATAGCAATCTAAAAATAAAAAGCACGGGGTTCCAGTTTGTGTCTGGTTTTTGTAAGTTTTAAAAGTAATTCATTTTTATTGCATGTTTCAAAAGTATCACTCTGGTATGGATTGAACATTAAAACTAGCAAAACAAAACAGAATTACCCTTCCTAATAGATTTCGGTTTTTTTTGAGAAGCACCCGTAAAAAGGAATTGGCCCTACAATCTTGGCCTTATAAGGACTCTAATCTAACCACCGGACGTTCCTCCCTCACGCAAGAAATGCGGTTGGGTAGAGACTCACAGAAGGTGTGACTGTTTTCTCCTATTCTATCTGTGGCCATTGCAATGCTGGTAAAAGCGGCAGAGTTGTCATCCCAAGAGAAACAAGAGTTAATTTGAGGAGTGCCGTTTGGCTTGGAGCCTGGTTGCTCTAGGTAGATAAGGAGTGTGTTTTCAGGTCCACTGCATCGCAATGCATCTTAAACGAGCAGCTATGGATTTAAGAGTCCACAGGCTGCGCTTTAAAAATGGCTGTTATTAAGGTCCTCGGAGACTATTACCCTGCAGGGCTCGTTGTCTTCACTTTCATATCTCATTCAAAAATTCTCACACTTGTGCGTGAGAACAGTGGGGAGAAGGAGATGCACTCCTGCCTCAGTTACATTCCTGGGTTCAATCCTTTATTTCAAAATCTAATCTTTAAAAATGCCTGGCCTAGGGTGGATTACCCCGGAGGAAACTGGGAAAAATCTTATTTGTCAGACTGCCTTAAGCGATTCCAAACTCTGGTAACACATGATGCTTTCTCTCTTTGTCTGAGCCTCTGGTTGACTCTCCTCTTAAAATTACTTTTTAAAATCAAAGAGTTCACTTCAGGTATCCTAGGTTGGAAGCAAGATGGGAAGTATCTTTTCTCTTCTGTGTCGCAGTTTTCCTTGTTCCTTGTTGTTCTGTCACAGTGTGAAAAGGCTCTGCATATTTATTCATCACACGAACATACATTTAAGTGCCTATGGTATTTCCAAGATTTCACTAGGAGCTATGGGAACACATATAACGTAAGAAGGAGGTAGTCCTGGTCCTTAAATTTCTTCCTTCCCTCCCTCCCTCCCTCCCTCCTTCCTTCCTTCCTTCCTTCCTTCCTTCCTTCCTTCCTTCCTTCCTTCCTTCCTTCCCTCCCTCCCTCCTTCCCTCCCTCCTTCCCTCCCTCCTTCCCTCCCTCCTTCCCTCCCTCCTTCCTTCCTTCCTTCCTTCCTTCCTTCCTTCCTTCCTTCTTCCCTTCTTTTCTTCCTTCTTTCTTCCCTTCCTTCCTTCCTTCCTTCCTTCCTTCCTTCCTTCCTTCCTTCCTTCCTTCCTTCCTTCCTTCCTTCCTTCCTCCTTCCCTCCCTCCCTTTCTTCCTTCCTTTTCTCCATCTTCCCTCCTTTCTGACTTTACCTTCCTCCCACTAATATTTAATATATCAGCATCTAGGCCTGCAGTGGTGAAAGACAAACTTCTACCTTCTTGATGTTCGCAGCATAATAAGAAAAACACAGAGAGAAATAGGATAAACAGGACAGAAATACAGCAAACAGATAAACAAATGTTCAATAAAATAAGAAGGTGCTCTGAAGATAGCGAGTGGGGGGGTTATGGTGAGAATAATGGCTTCCATGTGGTGGTGCTGGAGAGTCCTTTGGTTGTGGTGGTCATGAAATACCTATGTGAGAAGGTTCAATGCCAGCTGAGACTTGAAGGAAGGGAAGACAGCAGTTATAAGAAAACCCTAGGGCACAGAATTCCTTCCACGTAAAAGGGGGACTTGGCTGTACTCTGCACCCTTCGAATCTCATTGTTGATCCTTCTCAGCATTACCTCCTAGCTCTTGCCTACAGCTCGGGCTCCCGTTGCCATGCACTTGGAATTCATTTTCCCTGGAATGACCTTGGGTCTTCTCTGCTAGCAAGCTTGGAGTCACAGAGGAAGGTGAGAGGAGGACCAGAGGGACACAATTTTAATCAAGGCCCTCAGGGCTCAGGCACTGGATTAGGTACTAAATGCTCTGCCTACATTGCCTCACCTAATCTTTGCCCAAACCTTATAAAGTAGATATTATTTGCCCTAATTATGGATGATGAAAAATAACAGGCTTTGAAACGTTTTGTAATTTGCTCAAGATCACGAAGCTAGTAAGCTGGGGAAAGTTAGACTCTAAACAGATCTCACAATGCCTAAGGGTGGGCTCTTTCCACTGTGCCATACCTCATCCCAGTCTATGTTAATTACCTTCACCCTCTCCAGGCCTTAAGACATACACATGCCTTTATGTATTCTTTTGTTATGTGGACTTGTGTAACTCTTCCTTGACTGTTTCACATCCCGTTCCCTACCTGGAGAATAAGTTCTAAACATAAAACAAACATTAGAAAATCATTCCCCAAATCTTCCTTGAATCCCTCATTCCCCATCAGGTGCTGCCCTATTTGTCTTCTAAACTTCATAGCCTAACTTTTGAATGGTGCTGTGTGCACTCAACCTCCTTCAGTCTTCGCACCCTTACAACCACTTCCACCTCTCCTCTTACACTGTTCTTATCAAGGTGACCAATGACATTCCTTGTGGCCAAATGCAAAAGATGATGTTCTGTTCTTTTTTAAAAATTTATTTATTTTTGCGAGGGAGAGAGAGAGAGAGGGAGAGAGAGAGAGGGAGAGAGAGAGAGGGAGAACACCAGCAGGGGAGGGGCACAGAGAGAAAGGGATAAAGAGAATCCCAAGCAGGCTCCACACTATCACCACAGAGCCTGACACAGGGCTCTGTCTCACGACTATAAGATCATGACCTGAGCCAAAATCAGGAGTCAGATGTTTAACCAACTGAGCCACCCAGACACACCAACAATGTTCTATTCTAATGCAACTGATTTCTCACAGCGTTTGACACAGTTGGCCACTCCCTCCTTTTTGAAACCCTCTTTCCTCTTTTGGCTACCATGAGACCATAATTTCTTAGTTTTCCTCCTCCCTCTTTGGCTCTTCCTTTTTGTTTCCTTTGACAGGTTGTTCACTCCTACCTAATCTTTGAATGTTGGTGGTCTCCAGGACCTGATTCTGGGACCTTTTCTCTTTTCCTTCTCCTTTTCTCCCTAAGTATGCTTACCCAGTCCCATGGTCTTAGATGGAACTGATAACCTGAATAATCTCAAATTCAAAGAGCCAGCTCAAAACTCCCCTCTGAGTTTCACAAATGTTTTTGAAATCTCCACTTGAATGTCTCACAGTTGAAAGCATAACATGTTGAAAAGTGAACACAAAATTGACTTTTCCTCCAGTTTTCGCCATCTCAGTATATGATACTATCATCCATCTGTTCCAGTTAAAAATGTGGAGTTATCTTTGAGGAATCCTTCTCCTTTACTCTCATCATCCAGCCTATTAGTGTGTGTGAGAGTTCCAACATCGAAATTATACCTCACATCAGTCCATTTCTTCCCTGCAGCCACCCTAGTCCAGGCCACTATTATCTTTTGCCTGAATTCGAGGTCCTGGCCTCTAACTGGTCTTCTAGTTTCTTCTCCTGCCTGCCTTCTTTAATCTCCACATAGCAACACAGTAATTTATTTGAAGCCTACATCAGATCATGTCACTATCCTGTTCTAAAGCTTCTACTGCTTCCCTCTACATTTGAAATAAAGTTCTAACTCCTTATGATGGGACTTCAAGGCCTCACGTTACCTGAAGCATCGCTGACCTCATCTCTAGCTACATTTTTTTTTTATTTTTGAGAGAGAGAATAGGGGAAGGGGCTGAGGGAGAGAGAGACAGAGAGAGAGAGAGAGAGAGAGAACCCCAAGCAGGTTCCATGCTCAGTGTGGAGCCTGATGTGGGGCTTGATCCCATGACCCTGAGATCATGACCTGAGCCGAAATCAAAAGTCAGTTGCTCGACTGACTGAGCTACCCAGAAGCAATTTCTTAGTAAGTTCTAGCCAAGATCTTCCCTATCACAAAGCTGGTGGTAAAAACCCCACTTTTTACCTGGGAGGAAATCTGTGTCCTCCTTTTCCCTATATCTTCTCATTCTTCAAGTCTCAGCTGACATTGAACTTTCTCACATAGATATTTCTTTTTTTAAACTTTATTTTTGGGGGAGGAGAGAGAGAAAGTGAGAAGGGTATCCACTTGGCTCAGTGATGAAGTGAGGAGAGAGAGAGAGAGAGAGGGAGGGAGAGACAGAGAATCCTAAGCAGGCTCTGTGCTGTCAGGATGAAGCCTAATGCAGGGTGTGAAGTCATGAACCCTGACGTCATGACCTGAGCCGAAAGCAAGAGTTGGATGCCTAACTAACTGAGCCACCCAGGGGCCTCCTCACATAGATATTTCTTGACCCCCATAACCAAAGAGCATCCCACTACCCCATGTAGACTATTATTTTCACCACACCAGGCATGACATACTTGAAAAGTATTTGAGAATGATTATTTAAGGGACAGCTGTCAGTGCACACGGCAGCAGGGAGAGAATGGAGGCAGGAATTTAGCTGACAGGGAGCCTTAGCCATTCTTGAACCAATAATGAGGTTACTCCAACACCAGGAGAGAAGGAGGAGGGATGCTGCCATCATTGAGTGTGCATACATTACAGAAATAGTTGCATTCGTGATTCAGTTTCATCCTTCCCTTGCTCTACCTTTGGAAGGTAGAAATAGGCAAAGTGAGAACTGTTCACAGAAGCATTTTAAAGATAGAAATGTTATTTTAAGCCTCCTTTCCCCAGGAGTAAGACAAACATTATATATGCCGTGTTTTAAACATATATATACACTCACAATGACAAGGCAAGGGCACTGACACCAAAGCTGCACGTAAGCACAGGAGACTCACACCTCAAATACATTCTATTAGGCTTTCCTAAAGTATATGGGAGCAGGTTTTAAAGGGCACATGATCCTGAGAAAGGGCAGGTAGAGTAACATTGCATGGGATGTTTTAAAAACAGTGAAGGTACCATGGACACAGTGGGGGAACTAATGTTGGTATCCACTTGGCACACCGCTGAAGTGATAAAAGAGAATGACACACCTTCATGATGTTGGTGTTGGAAGATAAAACAAGTCCTTAGACAGGCTGTTTTCTTTTTTACCAATATATCTAAAATTCATTAAAAAAAACCTACATCGTATTGCAATACTTTTTCAGATAATGCTATATGGCTTCGTTGCTCATTATTGGGTCAGTATTTTCTACATGAGACATCTTTCAGAAGATCCTCGCCAATGGTAATCTTGAAAGGCCTTCACACTTAAACTCTAGATTGCACATTTAAATCATAGAGACAGCCACATATGAAAAGTCTACAATGTTGCAGGTACTTTTGGTTTTGTATTATGTTTTATGTGCAGGAATCAGCCTCTTTGAAGATAACTATCCTTATCTGAGAAAGACCAGATGGGCCTTTCTGACACTGAGATGTATTTATTATTGCATAGCCACGAGGAGGGGTGGGGATGGAGTCAAGGAAAAAAAAACGGGGCAGGAAACTTGTACTTAGACTCCTTATAACCCCCCTCCATCAACTCTGTGAAGTAGGCCTTCTTAGCCCCCAGCAGAGGAAACTACAGTTTGGAGAGATGAAGTAACCTGTCCAAATCCCACAGCTGTTCGGTGGCAGAAGCAGGGTTAGAGCACACATCTGTCTGAATTTAGACATCTTATTCCCCCTCATTTTTCTCCACTCTTCAAATACAAAGCAAGTAACTTCTGAGTTGGGCTACATGTAATACAACACAATAATTAATTCATTCAAATACCTATGAGAGACTCTGTGCAGTTTTCTGTGATGCTTTGACAGGAATGCCCAGGCAACTGAATTATACTCCAGTTAGGTATTTACTTGTTCACTCCTCCTCAGTCAACTCAGAACTAATACCTTTCATGAACTGGAGTGGCTCGAAATGAACAGAACACATTCTTGCTCTTAAAATATCTTCCCATGGACCAATACACATCTGGTTATACTTATCTATACAATTTGTCTATATTATAATCAGAGCTAAAGGTTAGAAGAGCTCGTATTTCCTGAATCTCTTTGTCACAGAGCTATTTTTTTTCCTCTAGAGATTCTGTGTAGTTCAAGATTGTATATTAGAAATAAGCAATTAGTTGATGTCAAGGCTCATCTTATCCCAACAGCAATATGTAAGAAGAAGGCAAGAACATATGGCAAAGTGCCATAATTATTTTTGATAATACGCTAGAAATCACAACAGCCATGTATCTAATTTCCTCTGGGTCATTTTAATTATGAATGTTGTAAATGCAGAACAACTTTATTCTGGCCCCCACCCCTCGAAAGAAACCCCTCCTAAAATCCCAACACAACTGCAAACAACCCAACACTGAGGCAATTGTTTGGAATAGGTTAATGATATCATAAACCTATGATGATTTTTATATCTTTTCATTTCCAATAGCAGGACAATTTCCAAATAATTCACACACACACACACACACACACACACACATACACACACACACATTAGACACACCTGTATTCATTTGTGGGTACTCATTAGTCTAAAGCTTAGAGATATTACCTTTAAAATGAATTCTAGGTATCCATAAAGTTTGAATGTAAAGAAGGTTCTAGTATCATGATGTTAACTAAAGTCCTACTGACATAACTCGGTCTGAATCCCCATTGTTCTTTCATGAGTTAATTTCTGTCTACTACCAAGTAGAGCAAATTGCTTTTTCTGGAGAGTGTAATTTTTTTCTTTTTCTTTTTTGTGCCTAGGGAGTTATTTCCCCCTATTTAGCTTTTCTTCTCCCATGGAACAGGGTGGATGGTGATTGGAAGAAAATATGCTCTTTTTCAATGTATGAAGAAAAGGAAAAAGAAGGTATATGTATGTGGACATTAATAAAAAGATAGGTAACACTGACTTATCTGCCAAAGAAAATCTTATAAATGAGAAAACTGGCAAAAGATCTAGGATATTTCTCATTTCTAGAACCCACTGTGTTGAAGTCAGAAACTCACTCATGAGTTTTCCATTGTATACCCACTAATCTTTCCCAAAGCATTAGGTTCAGTTCAGAACATCCTAGATGCCCTTGACCACATTGTTGAAACAGACCCAGGGCATTCTTGGCCTTTGGTCATGTGATGATGTTTCTTTCATCTGAGAACACATACATTTGAAAAACCATCTCCAGGAGAGTAAGGTTTGGGAAGGCTTAGGCTTCATTCATGCCTATAAGATAAATTACGTAAGTTTTAATAAAGGACTAGAGCAGAGCAGAGGAGGTCTTATAGATTATTTTACATCATAAAAATTTTTACATGGGGACTACACCAGAATACGTCCCTAAACAGTGGAAACGTGCCCAATCACAGTGCCCTGAGAAAGAAAGGAAAAATTATAGTTGGATTTCATCACTGTCCCTAATCTTGAGTATAAATAAAGACATCTGGTCACTCCAAGAAAGAAAAATAGAAGCAGTAAACAGATTATGTCCATAGTGCTTTACCACAGACAAAGGTTTCTCGTCTACTCTTCTCGGATAGGGACGGAAGGGCTATATAGTTGTTGTGAATCTCTGCTGAAATTTCCGATATAGTTGAGAGTTTAATAGAGAAAAACTTTATTGGCGGGGGACTGAGAAACCAATGTGGATGATACCTAATTATTAATGTTGTCTTGAGTAGAAAATAAAGGAGCTTGCTGAAAAACCCTTCGGCCTGGTTTTGTCAGAGTTTTGTTCCTTTCTGACTCTGTGATTTTTCCCTTTTGTGGACTCAAAGCAAGATGGAGGTCTTGCCTAAATCGTGTCTCAAAACAATCATAAAACCATGAGATATAAGTTTATTTCAAGGATCCAACAGTCTCTTGATGAAGTCTTAAGTGATAATGATCTATGATAGTGTGAAAGTGGACACAGCCTTATGGGAACAGAGCAGTTAACCTTGTCACCAAGATTTGCAACTGTCATCACACAAGTGATGATAGTTGAGCAGGGTTTTGAGGGATAAATAGGAGATAACCAGAAGAGAAGAGAGAGAATGAAATTTGAAGCACCGGGAAGAGCATGAGAAAAGCTGAAGGCAAAATGAGAGGAGACAAGGATATATGTCAGAGCTGAGTAACTCTATGTGGCCAGAGGGAAAGACCCATGCGGGGCAGGACAGACGGGTTTGTTTTCTCACTCACGTGTACCTGTGAACATGAACTTTCGCAATGCATATTGGTAATTGGTCTAGCACCATGGTTGTCAAGTCTAAGTGAGCTTGAGAATCACCCAGAAGGCTTATTAAAACACAGGCTGCTGGGCCACAACCCTGGAGTTCATTATAGCTCTGGCGTAGAGATCAAGAATTTACATTTCTAACAAGCTGGCAGGGGATGCGGCCACTGCTACTCTAGGGACCCCCTTTGGGATTGAACACTGGGCTAGCCTAATGGTCCTTAACCTCCTGGAAGTCATGAATGCCTTTATGAAATGATAGATCCTCTCCTGAGAAACCTGTACAAAATTCATAAACATAAAATATGACCTCTAATTTCATGGCCTTCCAAGACCCACTAAGAGGAAAAGAAAGAAGTGGCCTGCTGGCCGTGACCTTCACCTCCAAGAAATACAATGAATTCACGAAGACAACATATCTTTCAGGTACTGTGTTTTAAAATAATTTCTTATTTTGAGAGAGAGAGAAAGCGCGAGCAGGGGAGGGACAAAGAGAGAGTGGGGGGTGGGGGGGAGAGAGAATCCCAGGCGGGCTCTGCACCACCAGCGCAGAGCCCGGCGTGGGGCTCAAACTCACAAACTGTGAGATCATGATCTGGGCTGAAATCAAGAGTGGGACGCTTAACCGACAGAGCCAACCAGGTGCCCCTTAAGTACTATTTTAATGGAAAACTCCCAGGAAGAAGAACACATTGAAAAATGTTATTATAATATTATTTTGCTGACGTATGCATCCTGAAATTAGTCACAGTGGTCCTAGGCACAAAATGATTACATTTGGGGGAGGGCGCATATCATAGGACATCTTTGAGTGCTACAAAAAAAAAAGTTCCTGTCACTCTAGCCACATTCAAGTAACCTCGCCCTTTCCCATTATGATGTGACATCTCTTCAGGAAACAAAAACAACAACAAAAACACAGGTGAGGGGAGTAACATGGAGGAAAAGAGTGCATTTAGCCAGGGGCCTGTGAAAAGATATTGGAATTGGAGCTCCGGGTGAAGTATAGCTATGATCCTAGGATGTCTGTCTGGTAGCTAGCAGAACAGTTCAAGTTTGACGAAAGAGATAATTAAGAACATGCTTCAAAGGCAACTTCGAATCTGTGCTACGCAGATAGGAGACACTTCCTAGCACGGAGAAAAGAACATTCTGACTTCACTCTTTCCCTACGAATCTTCCTCAGGTGCTTTCTATAATGCTGCAGTCTAGGTATTTTTAAATGACCTTGAGAAGAAAGCAGAGGTGTTCTTTATTTCATGAAAAGAAAGCATCTTTCATTTAAAGAACCTTAGGCCTGCTCTGCCTGCATTCATGGAGTCTGGAACATGAGGCAAATACTGTATGATTCATTTTGACCACTCTAAATTCAAGTGATGGCTCCGAGGTTGGGGAGAAAAAGCCTCGCCCAGCTGGAAAGTGGAACTCTTCCCCCAGAAGAGATAGTGCTACAGGCCAAAGTGCTCTGTAATAATCGGGAAAATACACCTCTGAGTCAATGATGATTTTCCGTTATCACATGGGCTGTTTTGCCTCAAGCCAGGAAAACTCTGATGATAATGTTTTAGCTGCTGATTCATCTCCTCTGTCTTCAATTCTTCTCAGCAAACTTTATTGGGTTTCATCGTGGGTCCATTTAGGGAGCAATTTCCATAATGATAAAATCTCTTCAAATGAGATTTAGAATGTAATTAAAGGGCAGATTTGATGTGGTAAAGGCATTGTTGTGCGCGGGCCATACATCATCATGCCATGAAGTACTCATCCAGCTAGCCTATGGCGCGACCTCAATTTTGCTCTGGTTAGATGACATGTCCTTGTTTCATGCTAATGGCTTGATTAGGAAAAACCAAAAGAAGATAAAACAGCCTCTCTGTTGGAGAGATAAGCCCATGAATATGAGTTAGAGTTTTGGACCCTCCTGCCTTCATTCTGTAGCTTAGACATCAGAGGTTGCAAGAAACTCCTTGAACACAGAGACAAACACTGACTGGCTGACAGGCGGAAGCTGAAGGGACTTGCTTGCCTGGAGAAGTGGATCCTCATAAATTGTAGAGCCTGTTTTCCTGGTTTTAAGAGTAGTTGCTAGAAAAGTGGAAACTACACGTTATGGGTCCCTGAACGGATCAATGCTTATTCCCGGAAAACTGCCTGGTGCCTGAGAAAGCACGGAAAGAGTCTTGGGCAGGTCCATTTTTGAGACCTCAAAATTAACTTCGACGATTCTTCATTATAAAAATCAATGTGACCTTAAACATTGCAATTTCCCAAATATCTTGCCTACCAGATCCTCACTCAGAAGTGTCTTCGATCATGGTATTTACCAAGTGACACGAAATGATTGTTTACCAGCCTACTGGTTTACACATTGATAGCTAATTACATAATACGATTTTGAAATCACAGTTTTTAACGCTCCGGGCAGATCAAAACCTTCAAAAGACCAGATTTTACATCTAAGATCATAATTAAATAATAGATTCTGAAGCATTTAGAAGAGGACTGAGGTCTTTTAAACACCATCTACTCATTACCTTTTCTTTCCAACCCATGGTGATGAGCTGCACGGGATAAAAAAGCCATACGATATCCGACTTATCTAGAGCATTGAGAATTCCACCATTTCCCCCCGTTTCTCTCTTTGGCTAAATGAAATAATTCATCTGGCATAACACTTCACCCACGGGATCAAATTTATCCCTGTGAGGTTGGGAGTTACAAAATCACTTGTGGTTGGAAAATACCATGAGATGTATGAAGGTAAGTTAGAGTTTGTAAACATAAATTGAGGGTCTTTAATTTACTGACAATGACATATTTTCGTCAAACAGCTACCATGCTTTTAAGTGCAATAATGTTTTCATGGGCAGAAGTAAGACGCTCGGTTAAAAAAAGGGGCACTTTGAAGAGAAAATGAACCTACTGTATCTCTGAAATAAGAACAACTTATGTCTTCTTTATTTCTCCAAAAGCTCACAGGTTTATCTACAAAACTCACCTCCCTTACCAAAGACGCAATGCTACTTTCAATTTGCTTTAATGGCAAATGATTCATGGAAAGTTTGATTTCCCTGTAACAAGAACCTCTTTTAACTAAGTAACCCTCGTCAACCCTTGGATGAGGTTTTCTGCCAAAGAATTCCCCTCCTTCTCACTCAGCACAGGAGATAAAAGGACTGAAGAGACAGTACTGGTCTCTGTAGGACTGGTGGCTTGCGCTCACTCAGCCAAACTTTCAGTGCCTGACTTCCTTGCCATGGAAAGTCGTACAGGATAACTTGGAGAGCAGCCCCCTCTATTACTTCTCCCAACATCCCCCTGCTTCCAATTACTACTGATTTTCTGTTAAGATCAGTAGCCTTGAAACTTGAACTACGCAACTGTTTTAAATGCAGAAGAGAAAATCCTAGGGAAAAGGGGAACAAAGAAGAGTTTCCGTGTTTCTGAAGAGCGGCATTGTGCTTGCGTGATTGTTTTTCATCAGCCTTGACTTCTCTGAGAGGCAGTATTTCTTTTCATGCTCCAGGCTGACATTTCTTCTCACTAAATAGTTAATTAGCATGGTGCAAATACAGCATTCTTCCTTTTGAAATAAGTAAAAGCAGTCCTCAACTTACAAAGAGTTCTGGAGCCAAAAGTCATTTGCAAGTCAATGGTTCAGAACCCAAAACTCAAAACTATGTTTCCATCCAAATAGTAGTCATATATGTTTTCATCCAGAAAATATACAGCTATTTGATCTCTAATATTGACGATCTATGTCATTCTGATAGCATTACTTGGCGCTATGTGCTTTGGGAAGCATGCATCTTGGGGGGTACAAAAGGGAGAGGAAGCACAAAAAGAAAAATCTTTCTCTTTGAATCCTGAGTCTGCGCAGTGTGAAACGGTAAGCAAAGGAGATCGGAACGGCACCTGCCCTCCTGGCGCCCAGTCTTTTCTACCCCCCACATTTCCTCTTGTCCTAATGATCCCTCCTTCTCTCCTTCCTGTGGAAAACCCTATTTTTCGAGCATTGTCCGACCGCTCTCACATCCTGGAAGATTTGTCCATTTTAAAAAGAGGAAGCTGAGTTAAACCAAACAAATCACAGATTGCTAGGATTTCAGAGAGCATGAGAGTGCAAAGCGGAAAAGCACCTGGAGGCAGAAAAGCTCAGGCCTTCTTGCTAGGAAATCTACACTGGCTAACGCTCTGGATTGGCTCACTCAGACCTCCACACCACCCTCCTTCTAGTTGGACCCTCTGGAAATAAGAAACGGGGTTTGCCACACTTATGTGCAGCTAGGGGTATGGATATGAATTAGGTTTCAGTAAGTCAGTGTTGTCAGATAAAACAAGGGGTGCCCAGTTCAATGTTAATTTCAGATGAATGATGGAGATTTTTTTCAGCGTAAGTATGTCGCATGCATTATTTTTGTTTGCGAGATCTGGCAACCCTACATCAAGTAGATGTGCCTGTGAAGGACTGTGAAGGTGGAAGTAAGGTACGGGCCATCTCCCTGCCCCTTTTGGTTCTTCCTGTTGGCGAGCGTAGTCACAGAAGCATGGGATTGCCCACGTCACGGTTCCCAAGTCTATTCTCCAGCTTCCTGACTGAAGAAAAGCAGTTGCTAACAGCAGCTACCCAAACGGTAACTGATTTACCGTTTCAACTCCCTGAATCCTAGTTCACACTTAAAGAGTATGTCCTTGGATTCACTGCTTCAGTGGTACCTCGGAGGTGGCAGGTTGTTCACTCAGGGATCAGTTCTCTCTGGCTTTAGAATTCTACCCTGGAAGCCAAGTCTAAAATCTGCTCCTTCAGCCTCCTCTGAGATTTGGAATGCAACTAATCCTCTGTATTAAATCATTGTGCCGAACTCTGTCTGCTACCTTGACCTTCAGAGTGAGCTTCTCTATTTGTTTCTAGTGTTGGTACTAACTTCCTTTAGTCACTTAAAGGTCTTCAAATAATAAAACTCTGGTCTTCTCAACCTGCCTCTTTGTCACAGCCATGAAATTACCCATGAAAAGAGGGTAGAAAGTGAGGAAGGCACCGAATCGACGTCGTTTTATTTCTAAAGGAAATACTTCCTACAATACTTTAGGTCGTGGCAACACATTAAAATGCGCAAACATTAGGTCATCATCCTTCACAAAATCTCATTATTATTTTCCTTATCTCTTTTGTTCCTCATATCTGGGTGTCAAATTTTCACTGACAACATATTCGATGCCTAGGGAAAAGATCTGATTCAACAATTTCATAACATGATGTTCTATTAATTAAAACATGATACACTGCCATTAAAGCTACAAAAATAAATAAATAAAAGCCCACGAGTGGCGTATCAGAACCCTGATTCATATATAAAGTCATGGGCAGGAGTGAAGTCATACTAGGGAAAGACAGTGTGCTCTCAGGCCTAGCTTGCATGCGTGAGGCGAACTCTGGAGAACACGGCTTACCCTCTGCTTCAGCACCTGACACAGAGCTGATCACACAGTAGGCCCTCAATAAACTGAGCTAAATTTTAAAATAATCTAGCTTCATTCACCTACTCTGCGGATGCCTCACGCATAATTTCATTTCTTTTCTTTTTTTTTTTTTTTACCATTTATTTATTTTTGAAAGATATAGAGACATAGCGTGAGCAGGGGAAGGGCAGAGAGAGAGGGAGACACAGAATCCAAAACAGGCTCCAGGCTCTGAGCTGTCAGCACAGAGCCCGACACGGGGCTCAAACTCACAGACAGTGAGATCATGACCTGAGCCGAAGTCGGCCGCTTAACCAAGTGAGCCACCTAGGCACCCCACAATTTCATTTTCTTAAGGTCCCAAGTTCTTTTTTTTTTAAATTTTTTTTTAATGTTTATTCATTTTTGAGAGACATAGAGACAGAGTACGAGCAGGGGAAGGGCAGAGAGAGAGGGAGACACAGAATCTGAAGCAGGCTCCAGGCTCTGAGCTGTCGGCACAGATCCCAATGCGGGGCTCAAACTCACAGACCATGAGATCATGACCTGAGCCGAAGTCGGCCGCCCAACCAACTGAGCCACCCAGGCACCCCTTAGGGTCCCAAGTTCTAACATCAAGACATACAGACACAGGAAGCACCATCCCTAATGGTCATGGTTTTCTACTCTTAGGTCTTTGTAATTAGGGTGGCTCATTGTTTACTGGTCAAACATGAACACTTTTGAGAGCGTATGAGGGGTGCTATTAATCACAACATGAGAAAAACAGGCAGAAAGCAGGACTGTCCTGAGCATACCAGGATGGATAAACCTATACCCATCAGTAGAGTGGGGAAAAAAGTCCTTAGTCCTTATGTTTTCTCAGTATCAGCTGAGGCAGCCTTTCTTCATACTCCTCTCCAAAGACCAAAGATCTGTGACACGCCATTTCCTTCCCGCCTGGGGTTCACTGAGGGCAGTGAATTGATCACTGCACCTGTTTCTTACATTCAGGGAATGACAAGCAGAAAAAAGCCAGAGGTTCAGACCACTGTGTGTGTACCCAGGTGCCTTCTCACCATGGGGAGTAAACACCTTCAGTTCTGTTTACTATGGGAAGAAAAATAAAAAGAGGGCCAATAACAAAATGTCCTTCAAAGAAAACATTTTGTGAGCTTGTGTGCAGCAGAGATAAGAACTAGGACACTGTCAAGAGAAAGATCCTAGAATAGCTTCTTGAAAGAAAAATCCTTTTTTTTTTAAAGGAATGTAAGTGAGCATTGCTACAACATCTACTGTGTATCATCTGTCATATTCCTCTTGGCAAATGAAGATCAAAATTTCTGCATTTGTCGGCAATGCAAACTGGAAGGAATTCACTTTCCTGAGATTTATTAAATTCTCCTTTATGGACAAGTAATTCGTTCCTTATGTATTTCGTACTGACACTCGACAGCAAGTTTACATTTACAAAAATGGCTTTGTGGGGCCCCCATGGCAATCGAAGTTTTCTCCCAAGATATTTCTAAGCATATCTAAGGAGAACGGAAACATTAAAAAAAAAAAAAAAGGCACCAGATAAAACAACAGGAAAAAGCAACAACCAAGAACACGAACAACAAAATTTAAAATTTTGATTCATAGTTCATGGGTTAAGAACTAGTTTGAATCTAAAATCCCTAATCAAGATACATGGCAAAGTATACACATCAGCTTTATCCTTTTGAAGAAAAGCAGAGGGAAGACCCTGGAATGAAACAGCCTCCTAGTTAGGTTGCTCCTGAGGGTAGGAATCACCTCTGCCTGCTTACTCCTCTATTTCTACCTTCCAGGTTGGTAGTTAGCATGCAGCTGCTTTTGTTTTTGACAGAGTTATCGAACAGACACCTGATTAACTAATGAAGTGATCAGTTATGAAAGAAGTCCAGTAACTGCAGAACAGCCAAACAGGGTTAATAATGAGAGTCTAGGAGTTGGTAACCTTGGTAGGTAATGGAGCAGTGGTTTCTCTTGATAGGAGTCCAGTTCACTGTATGGCTGTTCTAACCTTTTCTTTGTCCTCCAATTTTCCAAGTCACAGTGGTTTCCCCTCACTTCCCCTGGGGTGATGGTTGGATTATCATTTGCCATTATTCTTTATTCATTCATTCTACAAATACCTACTGAGCACACACCCGGAGTCCAGTCTCAGGCCCGGCCCCAGGGAGGAACATGGCAGGCAGGGTCCCAGCCTGGTCTAAGGTTTTCTTTTTTTACAAGAATGATATCAAGTCTTAGATCAGGTACCCTGAAAACAAAGCACAGTGAAAGCTGGACAACTCTAACTCAGCGGGGGTTCTAGGACACGATGAACAAGCCTTCTGGGAGAATCTTTTCTAATTTGACACTTAGGAAATCTATGAAAGGGTAAAACAGTTTGCACAGAAAACAAAACCATTTAAGAGGAGATGGAGTAAAGATTGGGTTCTTTTTGATTAGGTAGAAAACCTATCCTGAGAGTTAAAATCTCAAGGTGGACTTTTCTTGGCCTTTATTATCTGTTTGGACTAGCCACGAGGTCTTCAATAAATGAGAAAATTAAAAACTATTCTTCTCTACTATAACTTCCTCATTTTATGCCCGATAGCTTTGTGGCTTCGGCTAAATAATAACAAACAAGACAACAAACCAAAAATCCAAACTTATTTGGCAGCATCTTTTATCAGCAGATTTCACAGCAGTTGGTGTCCAATTTAAGTTCAAAAATAGGGAAGGTTTACGTAAGTGAGGAATCACTAAATTCTACTCCTGAAACCATTACTACACTGTATGTTAACTAACTTGGATTTAAATAGAAAAAAATAGGAAAGGTTTAAATTGGGGAGGTGAGGGAAAAGGGAAAAGAGGTGGGAATAAGAAGTGCAAAGAAGATTCTGAAACAATTTTCGTAAGTTTAGTAGCAGTGAAATGGACTTAAAACTGCAAACAAAAAGAATTTCATTGCTCACTGATTCGGGAGTCAACACTTACTCTAATATCCCAGAGCAGCTATTCCAAACTGCCACTCTGCTTCAATCTCAGATTCTATCATCATCATCGACACTGAATTTCAGGGCAGCTTCACCTCAATGGGAAAAATAAATCCAGTAGGGGGACCCTACCTTAACCTTTGGCTACATTTACAGGAGTACCAGCAACTACACCTGTCCTCCCCTCCTCCCCTGTCCTTGCTAGAAGATGCGCCTTCATTCCTTCCAAGGCTATTGATCCTCCCTCTTTTCTTCTGCATCCTCAAACCCTCCCTCCCTCCGTCTCCTTCCCACTAGCATTTAAACATGCTCAAATCTCTCTCTTCTTAAGACCATGCTCTCCTTCCTGCTGCTACTTCCGTTCTGTCTTGCTACGGTCTTTCTCTTGCCCCAACACAGTCATGAGTCTTAAAAGAATTGTTTTATACTTGCTCCTTCATTTTCTCAATTGCAAATCATGTCTCAAACCACTGCAGTCTGGCTTCTCTATTTACCACTGAGTAGTTACCACGTTCTCCAAAATCAACATTGAAATTACTTATACCAAGGTGTTCAGTACCCTCTTTGTTGCTAAATTAATGGAATATTTTTGGTCTTATCTTTTCTGTCTCTTTCATCTTTTTATCTTTTATCTTTTCTTGTCTCTTTGACAAGTCTGAATGCTATGTTTCTTGAAAGCCTCTCTTCCTTTGGATTTTGTGACATCACATTTGCCTGATTTGTCTCCTACCTGCTGAATTGCTCATTTCCCTATCTCCATCTCAAGTTTATTTTTCTCTGCTTATCCCCGAAATCTTGGTGTTTTTCTAGGTTCACTCCTGGATCCTCTCTTTTCTATCTACAAACTTTCCCCTTAACCATTTCAAACCCTTGAAAGACTTTAATTACTTACATACTGACAAAATCCAATGAAATATCTCAAGCTCAGAACTTTTTCTGTCAGTACACTGCATATACCCAGTTGCTTGGAAATATCCATGTTTACATTCCATGGGTAACTCAAATTCAACATGTGCAAGACCGAACTCAATGTCACCACTCCTGCTTCATCACCCTCTACTTTCTTTAAACACACCCTCTTTCATGTGAAGGGTTTGAATAAATGGTACCACCATTCACCCAACTGTCCAAATAAGACATCTGACTCGACTCTTCCCTTCAAGTTACCTATCATAACCTAACAATCAAAATAACATTGATTCTAACTTCTAAATAGCTACGAAAACTGTCCTTCCTACTGTGCTTCGTTGCCATCACCACAATTTGTTCCACATCATCGTCATCGTTCACTTGGATAATTCCAAATGTGTTCTGAAGCTGCCTCCTCATCTTCAGTTGACTGACTCTCCTTTGGTACCTTGAGCTGCTATGAAATTTCTCACTCCCAGGACCTTATACATACTATTCCCTCTGCCAGGAATACTCTTCCAAATCCCTAACTTGACTAGGCTAACTCCATCTTCTCCTCTGGTCTCAGCCAAGGTGAGACTCCTTGGAGAAGCTGTCCCCATCCCGGCAAACCTGAGTCGGGCTATCTTTATAGCACTCCCACAGCCCTGCTCTTACCAAATAGCGATGCTTATTTCATTTCCTTCCTCTCCCATTACACTACGAACCAAAGAAGAGAGAGATCAAACTAAATAAGAAAAATTGTTTATTTAATGATGTATTTCTGGTAGCTAGCAGTCTGGAACATCAACAAGTATTCATGAAATAAATGTGTAAGGAAAGATACGCTTGTATCAGATGGCCATTCTACCATGCTCCCTTCAAATCATTGGCAGTTTATGTTTTTTTTTTTTTTTTTTTGGTTGTTACTGCTTCATATGCGAGGGCTAATGCCCTGTGAGTTCTCAGTGCATATGTTTCGGTTTAAATCAAGAAAAATAATTTTATAAAATCCTATTATAATAAGAAGCATGAAATATCAAAATTTTCCCGTGGGGATATTTTTCAGAGGTCATACATCTTCTAGAAATAATATATAAAGTTAAATAAATTAGAAGTCAGAGAACCAAGGTACAGCTGTTTAGAAATGAATTTGTGGAAAGCAGGGAGTCATGAACAGCTGTGCAGGTTAGGCACTGAACACACTGAAGAAGTCACATTCACCCAGTGACTTGTATGCTTTACAACCTGAACAACACTTCATGGAGACCCTTGTAGAGAAGTAAAAGAGAAGCGTTATTAGTTCTCTTTATTTTTTTTTTCAGACTGCCTCATGATGGTGAGGAATGATGATTATTGAACTCTTAAATTTCAATCTATTTAATAGAGCTCTTAGAATTTTAAAGCTAGAGAGCATCTTAAAGGTCATGTAGCCTAGGGATGACAAAGAGGCTTTGTCTGTGTGTGAACTACATTAATGGGTAGTAGCTGCATGAAGCATTGTCTTGAAAAGTATAGCACTGAGTGATTAGGGATGTCTCCCACGGGCAAACGAGGGAGAGGTGGAAGACATCCACTTATTTGTCTTCTGTGATCCTGCTAATCCTTTCATTTTCCAGATGAGAAAATTAAGGTCCAGAAAAGTAAGGCAACTTGCTAAAACTTAATATCAGTGCTGGAGCAGAAGCCAGGTTTTCTTTCTTTTCTTTTCTTTTCTTTTCTTTTCTTTCCTTTCTCCTTTCTTTTTTTTTTTTAACTTTTAGCTCATGTTCCTTCCTTCACACCTGGTCTCTAGATTCCTTACTGAGATAAATTATAAATCCCAGCCCTATGATTTACTACCTTTCAAATTTTAACTTATTTTCAAGGTTAACTTCCTGCCTTGGGTCGCGGGCGTAAATAAATCTAAGTTTGCCATCTGAGAACACAGCATGATCACAGGAAATAGTCTTCAACATCATAAAACTATCACATAAAATGTAGTGACAAGTGCATCCCCTAAAAGGCCGATGTTATAAGTAGTAGGAGCCTTTGTCAATCAGGTTAAGCATTGTAGGAGGAGGAGGATTTGTGAGTAGGACAGCAGAGGTATCATCTGTAATATCATTATAAGCCATATTTGCTTTGAATCTACACAAACGGTGGCAGAATACTTGTGAAGACTTTTGTCCCAGTGTGAGCAGGTAAACAATGAAATTGATTAAACATCTGTAAATGTCCTAGTCATGATGCTAGGCACAGGGGATATAGTGGTGAGCGAGACAGATGCAGTCGCTATCTTTCCGGTTACTACATTTAAGTAGAGAAGTCAGGCACTGAACAATGATGTAAGCATTTCAAAGGAGGAAGTACAAAAACTTAATGGTATTTGTGGGGGGTAACCTGATAATCCTTAGGTTTTGGCAAGTGCTACTCAGACACAGGCCAGAGAGATCAGTTTGCAATAATGTTCTAGAGCCATTCTATATCCAAATTGAATACCCAAAATAAATACAAGAACACATAGACAATTTCTTAAAAATCACAAAAAAACAAAGAACACAATAAACACTAGATCGCTATGGGCAACTGACAAATTTAATATTCACAAATTGCCATTTTTAAATAAGTGAATACAAATAGAGAGGACAAATTCAAACCGTGTAATAGCCATTTAGACCCCAATGTTCACAACTTTAAAAAATACAGACCCTTAAGTCAATCCGTCCTCTGATGGCTAAAAGATGCTTATCACTACATGCTAAGACGCTTCCCACTTGCTTTGCAAATCAGTTTAAACATACCTGGTAATCAGAATTCATTATTTTTATTCACGTGGAAAGTCAGAAGTACCTTTTCCCACTGCGATTTCGAAGGAAAAGTAAAAGACCATCCATTTAGAGATTTTATGGGTGTCTTAACATGTGCTTTTATAAACAGGAAATGATTTAGACTTATCAAAAGGTATGCCTCTGAGTCTCTTACCTAATCTCAAAACTCAGCTGACTTTCCCCATTTCTCGAACACTGAGCAGAGCAAAAGGAGATGCCCTTGACCAGCCAAGAGACACTGCTGCCCATACACCAACCAATACTTGATTCTGGGTTGGGGAATTGTGAAATAACCCAAACGCAGCCAAATTTCCCGATGAAAACTGCTCTGAGGATTTTCCATTCCGAGAAGTAGGAAAAACCAACAACTGAGTAGTTCTTCTAAGTCCATAAAATTTAGAAGCCCTTCTGGGGCCACATGACACCACCCACAAAGTATAATTTCGACACTGTTCACATGTTGAGGAGCAAGAGAAAGGGGTTATTGGTACAAATTCGAACACGACAAAAATGGTGAGTCTGGACAATTGAAAAAACATTTTAATTTCTAAAATTGCTTTTGTCCAGAAAGAAGCAAGACACCTATCATTTAGCAATACACAACTTGGTTCTCTGGAGGCTGGGGTATGGAATGGGTGGGGATCTATCAATCATAACAATTTTCTACATTGTCAATGATTAATGTCATTGATTAATGTAGTAATAGTAAGCAGTGATTTGGAACCAAGAGATTCTAGGGCTGTGCTGCTCTGTCCAATAAAATATCCACTCGCTAAAGTGAGCTATCAAGCACTTGAAACAGTGCTAGTGAGACTGAGAGATTGAATTTTTTTAATTAAATTTAAATTTTACTTTGTAAGTGAACAATTGAAGTATGCTTGGAGCAACTTAGGTATACGAATCTGCTTTTTTCCACTATAAATTTTATGAACTCTAAATACAGATCAATGAAAATATAGTGTCCGAATTGAAATGAGATGTCATTGTAAATATACACCAGACTTCAAAGACTGAGAAGGAAAAAAAAGCATAAAAGAGTACATTAATACTTTTTAATTGATTACCTATTGATGTAATAATACGCGGGATTGAATAAAATATATTATTAAGATTAATCTCACCTGTTTCTTTAGACTTTTAAAGAATGTGGCTAGTAGAAAATAACATATGTAGTTTGCATAATATTTTTATTGGACACCACTGTTTTACGGAATGGTGATAAACCCTGCCGTAGCAGGAAGAGCTACAGGAGTGCACAGGACACTACGGGGACATAGGTGAGTAGCAAATAAATCAGATGAATGTCAAAGATGGCATCCTGGAAGAAGAGGTGCAAACTTGACTTGATTCTTGAAGTCTTAGTAGGAGATGGATGAAGACAGAGGAAGGGTATGTACAGTAACTTTGGGAGAAGCAATATAACACAGTGAGGAAAAACCCAAAACTCCCAGCCTCTGGGTCATGGTACACACTCAAACTGTACCACTTACAAACTCTAGCATCCAGGCAAGCTACTTAACTTCTCTGTGTCTCTTCCTCTATGAAATGGGAATAATACCATTATCTACTTTATAAGGTTATTGTGAGAAATGAAAGAGTTAATACACTTATCAGAGCTGTGTCTGAGGCCACATCAGTGTTTGCTATTATCATTATGAACTAGAAAAAGAAATAATTCCACTATGGTTGGAGAAAAGGTTCTGTGGGAGGGGGTCATGGGAGCTGGTGCTACCGGGGCATTGGACATCATGCATTTACCTGAGCACGTTGACCTTTTACCTTTAAAGCTGTGGGGTATTAGTCACATCGTAAAAAATATTCCGGGCTTAAGTGTAGCAGAGAGATGAGGGGGGCTAAGGCTCTAGGTAAGAGGCCAGAGCAACAGCCTAGGTGAGCAGTAATTCAGGGTCCCTGTGACTTGAGGGCAGGGCACGAATAATGCGGAGGTGACTGCTAACTGCTCTTGAAATTTCTCTATGCTTCTTTCTAGGTACCCAACTAAACTTCATTTCCAGCCTTTCTGCTATTATCCGTGACCAGAGGACTGACCTCTGGCCAGGGGGAGGTGCGTGCAAGGCATGTGGGCCTCCTCTTGTGACAGCCTTCCTGCCTTTTCTCTTTTGGCTCCAGAATGTCTTCAGAAGGGCAATCTTGGAAACCAGGCATTGAAGGCGGAGGAACCTTGCGGGCCCATGAGGATTGCCGCTCCTCCTCCTCTCCCTCACACCTAACTCCAGCTAACACAAAACCACCTTGGTCTTTATTTACATAAGAAAGAAATACACTGCTACCTTTTTAGAGCCATCTTACATCAGACATTTGGAGTAGTGTTTGATGTAGCAGTTAGCCTTTCCTAGCTAATATGGAGATGAAAAGTATTTAAAGAGCTAAAAGCATTTTTATGAAGTAAAAAGACATGATGCCTGATGAGATATGGGAGTGATAAAGAAAGCTGTCACCAAATTCTTTGAGTAGCACAGTCTCAAATGTTATCTTGAGTGCAAATATAAACACTGAACCAACAAGAATTTTCTCTGTGACTTTGTCAAAGTCTAGTTTAGACCTCAGTAATGAGGAACTGTAAGGCGGGGACAGGACTAGGAATTTGGTTAGGCTAAAGAAATTAGGCATCTTCCTCAACGTGGCAGAAAATAGACCAAGTTTGAAAAGAAACTGAGACGTCTGGGTGATGCTCAAAAGTCTACATGAGAAGACTAAAATGGAGACGTCAGCTGGTTAAGGTGCTAAGAGTCAAGTAGATTCTTGAATTCCAGATAAGCGGGTTTGGAGTTCCCAGAGGACAGAGGGTTCCCAGGAGTGGCTCTGACATGCCCCGAACTATGAAAATTGAATTCTGATTCCCAGGCAACAGCATTGTATCCTTCTGAGTGAACAAGCAAGGGCTTCCAGAAGGAAGGTCAGAGCCTGCAATCGTTTTTTTTTTTTTTTTTTTTTTTTTTTTTTTTTTTTTTTATCTCTAGAAATCTAGATGTTGCTTACGTACTCTTAGAATGGAAAAGGGCTAAGTCTCCTCAAGGTGCGAAGGACTCTTGCTCTGTATCATGGAAAAAGCGATAAGCCTACAAGGAATTTTGCAAAATATGGAGATTCCATGGAATCAAATCCAAGACCAAAGTCACAGGCCATGGTTAGACTCTGCTTTCCCCAACCATGCTCAGCATCAGGCTCAGAACCTTTAGTCCATAGCCCATTCCCTCTGACGCCCACCCCAATCCGAACCAGCTAGGCACTTGAGCAGAAGCTCACTCAGGGCCGGCACCGAAGAGGTGTAGGCCAGATGTTGCTGCTGTCATTCTGGTGATTGATGCAAACTCCAAACTTCATCATGATTACTATAATTTCTTCTGCCTTCTGGGACTTCCTTCTGACACTTGTTTTAGGTTAAGAACCTTATTTCTTTCTACTAGATTTCTCCAATCATTTTCTTTAGGCTATCTCTTCCTGGGAGTGATACATGTTCCTCATCACAAGTTTTGAAAATATGTTGTGAAAAACAGCACTGTGTGCTATCTGCAGTAATTATTCTTTCTGTTGTTTGAAAGAAAGTATCCTAGGGGAAAATGACAAATACCAGAAAAGATGTGAAAATGGGCATTTACAGTTTCTGACAAGACTTTGTTAGCCCGTGGCTGCTCTGGACTTACCAGCCAAGTTGCTAAAGACCTGCAGGCTGAAAGACCAGCTTTTCCCAGCTCTAAACAAGTGATATTCTTAAAGAAGGTATCCCTGATATCCCTTAAAGAGGGTATCAGGATCTAAGTGCCCACTAGAAGCCTGGGTCTCAGATTTACTTGAGCACAATTCCTAAATGAATCCAGTGTATTAATTCACTTTATTCTCACACCAATCCAGTGAGGTCAGTATGATTGTCTCTCTTGCACATGTAAGGAAACTGAAGCATAGAGAAGTCATCCAGCTAGAGAGTGACAGTAAAGATACAGCAAGTTATTATTCTTTGCCTGTTCTGGATTCTTTACAGCTGCTGCTTCTAAAGTAATGACTGTGTCTAATCTTGGGTCAATAAAAATCAACCAGTCAAATATCAGAAGCCCTAGGCCCACCAGCAGATTGAGTCTTGTATTAGATTATCTTCCTGAGTCTACCAGCAAACATTTATTGAGCACTTACTTGCGTCATGCCACACAGAATATTAAGTGCTCTCCGCATGTGACATCGGCTTAATGTCGGTACCCAGCAGGCACGTGCAGAGTTTTCTTGGACTGCAGCCTTTCCCATCAGCAACTGCCTTAGGTACTCAGTCATTTAGGCGGCATTGCTCTGGTGGTGGTTTATACTCCAGGGTCTTGCTTTAGCTGAAGTTAGAACTTGGCTTTGAACCCTGGATACCAGACTACGCTTCGCCAATTTTCTCTAAGGAAAATTGCTGTTATCTAGGTATTGCTTCTCTCTGGATAAACCCACCTTGCCTCCACTTCCCAAACCAAGGTGCTGCCTGGCACTTTCCTCTTGTTTTACTAGATCCCATCCTTTACTCATCTCTAAGGTATTAGAGCTAAGTTTACAACTTGTCTTTGGTCATTGTCTTTAGAATAGCTGGTCCCGTTCCTTGAGGACTTGCCACACCAATAGCCAGGAAGTCCCTCTAGCTTCCTCCCTCTACCAGTTAGCTGCTGTTGTCATTGTGCCTATTGTCAGAGATGTGGGTCGCATCTCACCCAAGAATAGAATAGTTCCCTATTGGTGACATACACTGGGAAATGCCCACAGGCAGAGACATGGTCTTATTTTCATATCTCTAATACTCCCCTCTGCCCGGCACATAGAATTCCTAATACATGTTCGCTGAACAAATGAATAAATGAATGAATACGGAAAGATACCAATCTTCATTTTCCTGTCTCACTATTAAAAATCAAGGAGTTGACTCGAATTTCTAGTTAGAATAAAACATACCAGCTCCAGTTGATAATATGACAAAAAGTTACACTGCAGGCTGTATTTTTACAGGAAAATTTTTTCATCTCATAACTGGAATTAATTTATTCCAAGATAGTAGAAAGGTATTGGTGCAGTATGAGATAAAGGGGATTTAAGGAACATAATAAAAAGAACATTACGATCTGGTTAACATAACCTAACCCTGGGAAGATTAATAGCTTTCAATTCATACAAAGACTGAAATCTACAATTTGATATATACATGCTCTTATTAAAAATGAAGGCTGATTATAATGAAATACTACCACCATGCGAGAATCAGCATGGTGTATAAAATAGATGAGCCAGCAGTGTGACAAGGGTTGGAGCAATCTCCTTTAAGTGAAATTCCATAGGATAATTTTTTATTTCTAAAATCGTCAAATTAAGACTTATGTTCCAAAAAATTTTATAACAAAAGGTAATTAATATCCATTTGGGGAAGGTTAGAGTTTTAATGAGTCAGATGTGACTCTGCAGAGAAATGCATGATGTTGCCATCTCCTCTTGTCAGTCTGTTTAGCTAAAAACACATCAGATCATGGGCCTCCTGGTGTACGGGATAAGTTTCACATTCATGGGCAGAAAGAAGGCATTTCCTTCCTGCACTTGGAGCACACTTGGGATGCTTGGAAGGACCAGAGAATTTCTGGAACTACACTAAATCCAACGTCTTTAGTTCTGTACATTTGAAAACTAATGAGTCATTTTCAGACTTAGGATTTTTCATTTCCTTCAAATTTAAGTTTTAAAACCTTTTTTTTAATGATGCCATACTCAGAAGTAGAATATATGAGAGAGACGAAAGATGGAAGCTTTGAAGTGAGGGTGGTCGGGAGCCTTGAAAAGGAAAAAGCTCATTTGACGCCCTCCTCCCACCGCCCCTTTTGGCCTCTGAGGCACCCTGTAGTACTTCTAGAAGGCCTTGAAGCATGGTTTGAAAGCCACCTGATCGGGAGCAGTGCTCTTACTTTTCACTGTGGTAACTGAGATTTAAGAAATTAAGGAACTTTGCAAAATCACACAGACAAAAGAATCTACAGAGAGAGGAGAAAGCGGAGGTGGTTTCGCAGCACCTGAGCTTGGTGTCTTGGACCTCCCTCTCTCACTGCCCTGTCCCTGGGAACAGAACGGCACGTGATCCGTGGTTGGGCAGCCTGAGTGCCACCTGGGAGCTCATTAGAAGCGCAGTCTCAGACCTTGTCCAGACCTGCCAAATCTGACTCTCTGGGGTGGGACCCAGGAATCTGCATTCAAAAAAATTGTTTTAATGTTTATTTATTTTTGAGAGAGAGAGACAGAGTGTGAGTGGGAGACAGGCAGAGAGAGAGAGAGGGAGACACAGAATCCAAAGCAGGCCTCAGGCTCAGAGCGGTCAGGACAGAGCCCGATGCGGGGCTCAAACTCAGGGTCAGCGAGATCATGACCCTAGCCAAAGTCAGACACACAACCGATTGAGCCACCCGGGGGCCTCGGCTTCAGTTTTTTATAAGGAAACCAGAAAATCGTTTTTTTGAACTAAATGTCTTCATGTTTATTATATAACATTGATCATATAAATCCACTGTTTCAATAGGAAGGCGAGGGCACGAGCTAGATGGCACACAGCATACAACATGTGTACTCATGAACACACAAGTAGTGAACTTTTCAAAAAAGTGGGTCTACTACTTTACAAAAGATATGTCAAATGGATTTTGACAAATAAAATCATCTCCGAACTTGCAAAAGAAATGCACCACTTCAATGTAATCTCTGGTGCCTTTTTTAAAATTTTCAATTATTTTTAATTCCAGCATAATTAACATACAGTGTTATATCAGTTTCCGGTGTGCAATAAAGCGATTCAGTCTGGTAACTTTTTTATACTAGGGAGGCCTATGAAAATGAGGAGGGTATAGATTACGGAAATCCTGTGAAATATCGAAACTAGGCCAAAACAGCTCTCTCATGAATGCGAAGAGGGACAGCAACTAAACGTAACCTCTTCATCTGTTTCTCTTTTCGAAATAATCTATATTTCACTCATCTGTGTTTTAAGTTAAAGGAAATGACTTTCTGACTCTTCTAAAAAAATCTTTGGAGGAAATTACAGATAATCTGAAGTGTCACAAAATCAGGACTGAGAGTAACTACCCTGAAGGAATGGGTTATTCGAGAGTGTGAAAAAAGAGCCAAGATCTATGCAAAGTTATTTTTGCTTTGAATAGAAACCCTAAATGCAATGTGTTAAGAATATAAAGCTATTCCCAACATGCAAAAATTCTGTAGGATTTTTCAAATGAACCCTCAAGTCAGTACTTTAACTCTGCTACTGTGTATGTGTTAGGTTTCCCAAACGGAATTCACTATTCCCAGAACAATCTTTTCTGAAACTACAAAAAACAAAACAAAACAAAACAAAACAAAACAAAAAACCCAAATAGAATTCAAAGTTCTCATGCCTGATATACTCTATGCCCTCTTTCATAAAACACATCACTTGGTTTTTATGTTTTTCTACATTATATGTTGACACAAAAGATAGATTTCTCCCAATTTACCCTAAAATGCATGGTTGAAAAGATCTAAAGGAAAATTTCAAACCCCAGATGTGGGTTTATAAGTTCATACCTATGAAATTATGACCTAATCCAGCGTAATTTCCTCGAGATATCAAAAAAAAATCATTTATGGGTTTTTAACTTCATAATTCTTTGATGACAACATTACCTTTGAACAAAAGATTGCGTGGAGTTATATAGTATTTTCAACTAAAGGCTATGCTATTTGGCTTAACACAGACACTATACCATGGGTTACACTGGAGATGATCTTTAAGTCTCTAAACTGCTTAGCAGGCACAAACAAGCCCAGCAGCCCACTCAGAGCTCATCAGTCCTTGGCTTTGAATCATCTAAGGCGCAACTCAAAGAAGGTGAGGAAGAAGATTTGCCACTCTCCAGGGTGGCACGTGAAACTCAGGAATCCCCCCCCAAATAGAGCTGATTGATGCTTCCAACCTCCCACCACACTCTGCCATCAGCTCTCCACTGCCATGGAATCCACGATGGAAATGTGCCCCACTTGTCACTTTAGTCCTTTTATAGACACCCGCCTTCATCATATTCTCCCTGGAACTGAATTAGTTACTGTTTCAAAGAATGGGGGCCCTGTGCTAGGGAAGGGTGGGGTATAATGACAAGCAAGTCCGTTTGTTTGGAATAAAATGGTCAGAAACAGAACAATAAACACAGAAGTCTGATAGAACAGGCCTTTGGTTTATCAACACAAAGAGTTTTCTTCATGACTTCCTTGGACATCAGTTGCATTTAAAGATGGAGTTGCTAATAATTTCCTTTCCTCCTGTTTAATTATGCAATCGGATAAGGCATTAAGGCAAGAACTTTGCCCAATTTCAATTTTGTTCAGTTTTTATTTTAACTATTTCCAATACAGATTGGAAATCTTGGTCAATAAAGAATCCTAATATCACACGGTTTAATATTACACTGGTTATGTATATATTCACGTGGTAATATTCCATCATGGAACTGTGTCCATCGAAGCCCCAAAGTAACAATATCCATGCCTATCATGGTGTCTCAGTCTGGGTTCCCACTAAAATAAAAGAGGATTTGGGTACAAGCAGGTACGTAGGGGATGATCCTACGACGCACTGTGGAGCATAGGAAGGGGAGACAGGAAGGGCAAGAAGCAATCAGGAATGCTTTATTGGGAGGACTACAAATGTGAGGAACTGGGGCTAGCACTCCTGGGGACCCTGTGACAACCTCTGGAGCAACCCTGAATTGTCCCAGTGAGGGGAGAGAAAGCTGGCATTCTTACTGGCCTACTCCCGTTCCTTCTTGCTTGTTGGTTGAGGTACCCTGGCACTACTGGCCTGGCCCGGGCGTCCGTCCACCACCCCAAAGCTAGGGCGATATGGACACTCTATCTAAAGCATCTGTTCTCCAATCTGCACCCACAAAACGGTACACAGGATCTCATACTCCAAATGGCAGCCAAGTAAACAGACGCATATATTGTATTCACAGGATTTGATCGGCTTTGCAACACTTCCTATATTTTTTTGCATAGAAACTAAATCTATCCCTCAAATTTTAAAGTAAGATCTTACCTAAGGTTAGAAAACTATGACATGGAAACTCCTGAGTTTTAAAGAATTGCTTAAGGTTCAATTCTAACTACATATGTATCCAAACCATTTCAGTTTCAAGGGCTAGGTTGGAGTTCTTAAAACCAAAACGGCAAGGCTCAAACCTCAGGGCATTTTCATAATTGGATATTCTGTATTTAAGGCAAAAATTGAAAATGAATAAACACAATGTGTTAACTGAAAAAAGAGGAGAAATTTCCTTCAAGAAAAGTATCAATAAAACATTGATGTAAAGATCCATCACTTAACAATAAGGACAAAGAAAATAACTGACATATAATTTAAGGTCCGAAGTTCTTTTGTGACTCACATCATGAAGGCCCTCTTGACATGACATTTATGTCATTCCAAGAAGACTGTAAATAATACCTGAATGTATACTGTGAGGATCTCAGGTACATCCCCAGGAATAATTGCCCAAACACTGTCCTGCATACAGAAAGTTCTGGCTCCTGTTGACAGAAATGCTTGTTACTTCTCAGATACTGGGTGGGAGGAGGGATGGCAGTCAGGGTGGCCTCGAGCAGGAGACAGTCACTGTCTCTTCCCTTCATTAAGATGCTGAGGATCCCATCTCACTGCCACCCTGCACGCACGCCACCTGCTCAACCGGGCTGCTTCCGCCAGTCCAACCACTGCCCTCGGCCTCGTCTTCAGAATGTTTTGGTTACGAAAAATGAGAGAGAAAAAAATGAGCTTATCTGGAACAAATTAAGGTTCTAGGCTTTGGAGCCAAACAGACATAGGTTTGAGTCTCATATCAGCTATGTGACCTTTGGCAAATTTCTGATTTGTTTCCCCATCTGCAAGATGTAACGGCACCTTCCCCAAAGGTTTGTGGTGATGTACGTACAGTGTTTGGTACTTAGTAGTCAAGACATACTAGCTACTGCTATGCTTATTATTATGGAAGAAAGGAAAAAGCAAGCTACTGCATAGGAGATTCCCTGGGAAAATGGGACGGGCTTAGGGAAATCTAGCAAGTGGAGAAGCTTGCCCTCTGTGCAGAGCAGTGGTTTTCCATTTGTGGTCCCAGGACCAGCCACACCACCTGAGCACTTGTTAGGAAAGCAAATGCTTATCTTCATTCCAGACCAAACGAAACAAACTCTGGGGTGAGGACCAGCAGTGTGTGTTTTTAACGAGCCCTCCGAAGGATTCCCATACACGTGTAACTTCTGAGAACCAGGGTGACTGCCGCACGGCAGGGATGAGGTTAGCTCCTGAGGAACATTAACACTCCCCCCCCCTCCATCAGTGATGCTTTCGTGGGCATTTGCATCATTTGAGATTTTCATTCCCAGTTTTTGTTTATACACCATGGAGTCCATGGTGTCTGCCAAGTCCATAACTTCTAAAGACAGAAGGCGATGGCTAGTTGCAAGAGATTGTGTGTCCTGTGTTCAAATCCAGAAAGATTAAGTAGAAAGATTCTCCTTGGGCCATTTTGAGCCATATCCTTTTTTTTAAAAAATATATATTAGTACATAAGAAATACAGAACTCCTTTAGTGTGTTAACAATCACCATGTACTCAAGCCTAAGACAGCATCATATAACTGACATCCCGCAGCCACTATGCTTAAGTTTAAAAAGGGAGCGATAGTCACTCTTCAAATCTAATGAGAAAGCACATGATGGTGCCATGAACTGTATGCATTAATATGAAGTCAGATTTCAAATCTTAAGGCTTGAAGGATAAGATTCTCTCGCCATATGTTTAATAGCTGTAAAGAAAAGACAATGTTTTCTACTGCTGAGAAATTTGATTACAGAGGAATCTTATTTTAAGTATTGTCCTTCATTTAAAATCTTAAATGATATCATTACATATGTCTTTTTGATTTTCAACACATGCATATTCGCATAAAATGTAGTCATTTCTCCCACTTCTTCATTGTTGAAATTGCCTTCGCCAACAGTTATGCAGTGTCAAGATGGGATCAGGATGTGTGGGAGGAGAAATTTTTTGCAGTCAAGCTTTGCTAACATATGCAACTATTCACAAATTACCAATGAAACGCTATACGTGTCTAAGAGTGTGGAAAAGCTGGCTGTTAACCTCTGCTCTTAATTCTTACCTATGTTAGAAGGGGACACTATGAGAGTCAGAGACCTTAGTTGGGGCTCAACTTTGGCTGGACTGCAATCGCTAGGAATGAAAACAAACACACACACACACAACAACCAACAAACCCCCACCCCGATATGCAGCTCTCCCTCAGAGTTTGATATCATTAGACTGGGATGCAGCCTGGACATTTTTTAAGTTTCCAGTTGATTCTAATGGTCATTAGAGCCACTGCCTTGGAGGTCCCCTCGACTCCAACCACTTCTCATTGTTTAAATAGGACTACAATCTGTACTAACCGGTAGCTGGTGGGGAGAATCATTAGCTCTAGGTTCTTGGGACCAGCCAGAGGCTGGTGCTCCTCTGCATTAGGATTTTCTTCAAAGAGCCAGGTCAGGCAGTGGCTCTGTGTTCCTTTCCCCATGTGTCCCTACTTGGGCTGCTGTTAACAAAATTCCACAGCCTGGGTGGTAGAGAAACACAAGAAACTTATTTTTCACAGTTCTGCAGGTTGGGAAGTCCAAGATCAAGGCAAAAGGGCCATCCTGCTGGGTGAGGGTCCTGCTTCCTTACTCACAGCTGATACCTCTTCTCCATGTTGGCACGTGGTGGGAGGGGCTAGAGAACTCTGGAGATCCTCTTTCACAAGGCTCCATTCCATTGCCGAGGGCTCCACTCTCATGGTTTAAGTACCTCCCAAAGGCCCCGTCAACCAGTACCATCACGTCAGGCATCAGGATTTTATTTTCTTTTATATTTTTTAAAGTTCATTTTTTTATTTTTGAGAGAGACATACAACACAAGCAGGGGAGGGGTGTAAAGAGGAAGAGAGAGAATCCCAAGCAGGCTCCCCATTGTCAGCGCAGAACCCGATACGGGGTTCCAACTCACCAACCGTGAGATTGTGACCTGAGCCGAAATCTAGAGTCAGACACTAAATGACTGAGCCACACAGGCGCTCCTAGGATTTTAACATATGAATTTCTGGGGTGGGGCAGACACAAACATTCAGGCCACAGCATCACGCAAGGTAATATATAAAATGTACATAATATAATAATTATATTAAATTATATACCACGCAAGGTAATATATAAAATGTACATAATATAATAATATATAATAAATATATAATAAATATATAAATAAATTATATAATATATAATATAATATAAATAAATAATATATAATATATAATAATAAATAATATATATAATATATACCAGCATCACGCAAGGTAATATATAAAATGTACATAATATAATAATTATATTAAATTATATACCACGCAAGGTAATATATAAAATGTACATAATATAATAATATATAATAAATATAATATATAAAATATGTATGTGTTATCACTTTGATACAAAGTATCAAATGAATATTGAGTACTGGTACCCGATCGATATTCATTCACTCACCCCATTCGGTTATTTATCCATTCACTCACACATTAATTATCTAGTATGTGGCAGGTATATAGAAGTATAAAAAGGCATAAAAAGGACCTCGAGAAGCTTCTAGTCTAGAAGGGAGAGCAAATGCATGGACAATTAAAATACCATATGACAAAGAAGAAGATACATGTGCTGAGGTAGCATGTGGAAGATGCCGGGGAAGTGATTTGAAACATTCAGGAATCTGTCCGAGCTGCTGTCTGAAAGGGGATTACAGACCAGTCAAACGAAGGCAGGAGGGGAAGGATAGCCGATTCCTAAGAGACGGAGCTATGTGCATAGAGGGGAAGAAAAATAAACAAAGATACTTCATCTGGTTGCGGAGTTCAGTAAAGAAGAATACGGCTTGAGGGATCACATGGACTGGGGACACGAAGGGCCATGTAAGCGATGGAATCTTGGTAAATGGTAAGTAACCTGCGCTGGGGCTGCTGGGGCTGCTGGGGCACAGCCCTGATCGTAGCATTTGCCAGTTTCTGTGGTGTAACTCCTCCCACTCTGACTGACTTCAAGTTCCCAACTTGATGTCACTGAATGAAGAATTCAGTAGGAAGGGATGCACACACCTGGCTCCTAGGAGCCTCTCTGAACCAGTTCCAGCACACCACTGCAGTTATAAGCCACTTTTATCCCGAGGGCAATTGGGAGCTGTTGAGGGTTATATTCAGGGAGTGAAACGACGATACAGGCTTCCTCCTGTTTTCTAAGCAGTGGTGCGTTTCTTTGACACATCTGTACACTCATACTTCTGACTGGAGACAGGTATTTGGGAACCATATGGCCCAGGGATAACCTTAGGTAGTCCAGATTAAGTAAAACCAATTAGCCCACATAAGGATTAAAATTGGGATAAAGAGTTATTAGTATCACATCCTGACTGAGAGAAAAAAAAAAAAGAGAGAGAAAAGCATACTTTATGTCCTTATAAGGATTACTAGGGTGGGGTAGTGAGTATCAAATCTAGCTCAAATATTATAGTATAGCCCTTGATTTTTTAATAATCAAGGACTTACGGTCAAAAGGAAATGTGCAACAGAAACAAATAAGGACTATATATTGGGTTATAATGTGTATTTGCTTTTGTGAATATTCAGTAATGTTAGGTGAATAAGTTTCAGTGTGTAAAACACTGGTAACACCTTTTAAGACATTTTAGGTATAATAAACTAGCAAGAAAAAGTTTGTTAGACATCAGCATAATTCATGGAATGTGTCAAGTATAAAGTAAACAGTTAACAAGTAGAGCATGTGTGTGCTAAACATAGTGAGGGATGGAAAGACCAAAAGATGCCTAATATTCATGAGGCACCTGGGCACTAAATATTCATAATATACTAAATCGACACAAGACCAAATATACAAGAGACACTAAATATATAAGAGGCACTAAATATTCAAGATAAAATAAATATACATGTGCACTTAATATTCATAAGGACTTAATTCCGCCACCCACTGGCGACACACATTCTAGCTTGATGAGCCCTCTGCCTAAGAATGACATGGTTATTTGTCAGGCTCACTGGCAAATGACAGCTATGACCATACATACTTGTCTCTGTCTCTGATAAAGTGTGTGTCATTGGCCCAGGCACACCGGTTGTTGGCTCCCATGCTAGAGACCCAACTCTGGCCCTTGGAAGCACACTATTGGTGGGGAAAACTGACACAGTCAAGAGAAGACATATAAACACCATGTACCCCAGCATTCAAGTAGTGTGGCCCTTCCTGCCTGCTTCTACTCTGTCCTAAGTGTGGTTAAGTCACCCTGTAGCTCTCCCCCTGGCTTCTTGCTGTGTGCTTTGACTGATTTTAATAATCTGTGTGACTCAAGTGTTCCCCTTTGGTCTGGGAGCCTTTCTGTTTCATGACTCCTGGAGCTGGTTGCCTGGTGGTGTCCGTGAAGACTACCCCTGCATCGAGGGAATTCCCCATGCCACAGAGAAGATATGTGAAGTTACAAAATAAATAATTTGAATGTCTTGGGGTGAGGGGGATCTTGGAGTTGATTATGTTGCTCCAACTAATCTGCTTAATCATTTGCTGCGGGTTTAAGGAACAGAACTGATTTTCTGTGAAGTGAAAAAACACAAAAGAGACACACTTTGCAATGGACTTCCTTCTGAAATGATTTGTGAGACCACATCTAGTCAAGAATTACAGCAGAAAACACCCACAAATATTTCATCAAAGAAATGTCGAACTGAAAAAAAGCATCACTCTCTTATGAAACTTACTTACTTTCATATATCCATTCAAAGAATTAAAAAAAAAATCCCCGAATATGAATCATCTGATGACATTTAAAACAATGCAAAAATAAAATTGAATCTCAAGTATCACTGAAGGATATAACTCAATTGGAGTAGAATGTCATTACTTACATAAATAATAATCAGAAACAGGATTAGACCTTGGAGTTTGTTTCAACATATATTATCACTGAGTGACAATGGAAAATTAAATACAAAATTTGGAGCAATTTAACTTAACATTTGTTGTGATTTATTTTTTTCTTTTCTTTATTTTATGTTAATTCCGGTAGAGTTAACCTACAGTATTATATTGGTTTCGTTGTTGGGATTTATTTACTGCCCATTTGTTCGAGGCAATCCATTAGATACTGCTGGGGCCTACGCTGATGAAACATACACTCTACAAGAGCATACTACAGTCTAATTAAAAGGATGGAGAATGTTCTCCAAAAGTAAACACAACTTAGCACAAATATAGTACGTATGAGAAGCTAGGAGGTCAGAAGAAAGGAGAAGCCTAGCTGGCTGAAGGAGCTGTAGGAGATGGTCCCTCAAGGATGATTAGGGTATTGGCAGGTAAAGGGCAAGGCAAAATCTAAGAAGGCTGAGAGAATTACATGCTGCAGAACTTAGGTATTTCCTTACAAAAAGGGAAGGGAGTAGCTCATGGGGACCATAAGCGCTTTTGTAAGAAGGCGTCACAAAATGTACAGGTAATCACTATGGGAGTAGCAGATTTTCCCACTGTCCTCTTGCCCCCCAACATCATAATTTAACTGACCATTAGATTTCCTAGGGTAGTATCAGAGACATCTCCATCTCGAGGTATCCAAACTTTGGCACAAACCTCTGTTTTCACATGGAACATGTTGCCCCGTGACTGATGTGCTCATATGTCTTGCGAACTACATTCTAGGTGACTCAGAGCCATGGGTCTTATCACTTACAACCTTAAAGTTAGCAGTTAGTATACTGTTTAATGCCTAGCAAGTGCTCAATTAATACTTACTTGATTGAATAAACGAGTCTATCTATCAAACAATAGTGTATCAAAATGATTACCCCAATCTGCTTATTAATAACAATGCTTGAGTTGTGGAAGGAGGTGAAGGAAAAAGTGTGGAGTGTTGAAGGGAGAAGAAAAGATTTTCCAAACTAGCACAAAGAGCAGCTCTGAGGTTCACATTCGTGTATGGATAAAATAAGTAAAGACATGAGGCTCACATGCAAGTTCAGATTAGAAAATGACTGATTTGGTTTAGAGCGGTGGGGTTTCCATTTCTCTCTGATGCCCATACCCTCTAGCTGTCCTTAGGTGACTTTTGTTTTTCAAAGGACCTTGGACATTCCAGAACAAAAACATTGTAAAATTGGGAGAAGATTGGTCCACTGTTTGATGCACTCCCTTGGATACAGTCTGGTAATTTTCCTTATACAAAGTGAAGGAAAATACTGGAAGATAACTGAGAGTCTTGTGAATCATCGGAGAAAGATGATATTACAGAGGAATGAAGATCTCTGAAGAGTGGCAATCTTTGAGTAATCTTCTCTTTAGGTAAATACCTAATGGAGTACAATTTTATATTGCTCGAAGGTAGAATTTGCTTTCCTTCGCTCTATATGTACATGGAATGCATATGTTATTGGCATTATTATTACTGGAATAGAAAGACCTCTCTTCCACAAGCCAAATTTTCTTCCATTTTGCTTCTTGAATTCCTCTCTTCCTTCTTTCCTTAAAACTGCACCTCCTGATCTCTTTGAAAGGGGAAAAGTCGAATGCCTATGGGCTATCTAACTACGGTGGGTGACTAGTTTGAGTTCAAGGACTTCCAATGCAAATCTTAGTGAAGTTGTTAGGACACACTCAGCAGCAAATCTGCCAAAGGAGTTTGCACAAATCTTTAAAATAAGTTACAGGAAAGATAAAATTACCATATTATCTTGATTATAAGAGAAAGAATTCAAACTAAGAAAAACTAGAGATAAAAACAAAATGATGGCACCAAAGAACATCTCACTATTGGAAGATGACTTTCACCTACAATGATCTCTCTAAAGAGCAAAGATGCTTCTCAGTTATTATTTAGTGAGTGAACACACAGGTTCCTATGATAATGTGACTTTTAATTAGATCACTCGCTCATGAATTCAGAATCCTCGCCTTCCAATGTTAGGGTGGTGGCTTTGTGTATTCCATAGTCGTCTGTAGCTATTGCCGCATTTCTCAGATTCTTTTTATCTACCTCTCTGTCCTTGATTCCCACTTCCCGAGATCTCAACTCACCACAGTCAGATGGTTGGCTCAGTTGGGGCTGTAAATTGTTTGGTTACATCATCACGAACCTCTTACTTGCTGAAACTCTAAGAGGGAGTGTTCATACCAAGCTTGGGCAGCTTCCGGAATAGTTCCTAAAACTGCGAGCCCCTCCTCTATCTTTGACTTTTTCTCTTGCTCAGCTTGCCATTTTTTTTTTTCTTTGCCTTGTATTCTCTGGCCACTCTCCGTTAGTGCCCAGCAGAGCCCTTTTACCTTCTCCTTCACGATGTTGTTTTCTGTTAGACATTCTGCCCGGGGAAACCACACCCCATCTTGAGAAAGTGGAAAGCTCTGAAGTGATTGTAACTTGGGAGATTTTCTTTCCTTTCTAGGTAGCCTTAGGCACCCCAGAATAAAAATATTATGAAATATTGTTTAGGGTCCATTTTATACAGATAAGAACATTAAAGGTCACTGAGGTAAGGGTCGTCACTAATGTCCAACTGAGAACTTCTGGTCACACGTTTTTCTCTCTCTTCGGCACTGAAAATGGTTGAACATATGCATATGTGTGACATTGTGGTGTTTTTCCAGATTTAATGTGCATACAGATTCCTTAGGGATCTTGTTACAATGAAGAGTCTGATTCAACTGTTCTAGATGGAGCCTGAAATTCCACATTTCTAACAAGCTCCCAAGTGATGCTGAGGCTTGTGGTCCATGAACCACACTCTATGTAGCAAGATGATTTGCTTTTAAGAAAATGAAGCGATTTATAGCAAATAGGACACCGAGCTCTCTAATTATTGCAGAGGTGCAATCTTTGAGAATTAAATAATGAGTGACTATGAAGGAAAAGAACCCCGTCTGAATTATCAAATTGTCAACGCGATACTAAGCTGGCCCAAAGATTAGCACCTCATAATGCTGAGTGGGCTTCAAAGGAATCAGGGAGGTGAGGTTCAGGGGGCCCACAAGCTCCTTTTCACTTATATCACAGAAAAGGACACATCAAAATCGGCTCTAGAAAGAGGGCCTTGCTCTGCAAGCATTTGAAAACATAAGCGTGTTTAAGACTTAGAGTCACTGGCTGGGCCCAGCATTTAAAATGAAAAGCTATGACATGATTCCATAAACAAAGTACCGAAGTATGAAATCTAGAGCTAGAAGGGACCATAGAGATCATTCAGGTAAGCCTCTTAATTTACTGATGAGGAAAACGTTTGTTTTCAGGATTTACTCAAAGCGCCGTGGAGATAGCAGAATGCAAGGATCCTGACTCTCAGAGTCCAGGACTCCCTCCATAGCATGGGGAAGCATATTAAAAGAAACAGACCCCAGGGAATAATTGCAGGCACCTGTGGGGTCCATATATTTACCACAAATTGCTCATTTTTTCACTGGCTCCCTGTCCGTCTGAGTGACCAGTGGGCCACTTGGTACCAAGGAAGATAACTCTATAGCACTTTTCAAGGCTTCCCTTTGCCCTGTTCTCACACGCAGGCCAGCGTGAACTCAGCAACAGGCCTTTTAGGAGTCATATACTGCTTAACGAGTTGCATGCTAATTATAGAAACTTCTGGGGGAAGTGGTCAAAGTTCCTACTTCACAAGCTGGAGCAGTTACAGGCTCTGAGCTTTCTCCAGAATTGAGGGCAAGGATCCCTTCTGTGTAGAAAGCCACACTGGCAGCTGCCCCGCTGTCACAAAACGTTCACTTGGCCTCAGTGACTGATGAGGAGGAGAGTGTCCATTTGCACGCCTCCTTCCCTTTTAGGCTGAAACACACACGTGAAAATAAGGTAAGGAGGAAGAAAACAGGAAGGCAGGGACTCTGCTCCTTGGAGAGGTCCTCGGGTGGCCTGTCAGCAGTGAGAATCTGTACCCGAGGCACCACCCTGCCATCCCCGGGCCAATCTGGCTCATATTACTAGATGGTCCTCCTTCACCATTAATCCCATTTGGGCTGAAAATATAGGCAAACTCGGTGCTGCCAGGTGTCAACCCGAAACATCTCCAGGTGGGGAGTTCTGCATTATCCCTCTACTGATAATTAACCACCACTATGAGTTGAGTGCCCACAGGGTAGGTACTAGGCTCATAAGGGCTTCTCCTCTACTCTGTATTTCAGTAGAGAATAAGATACAATAATAAAACAATAATATTCAAAGACAAAAAAGTCCTCAATCCAACCATCTAATAATACATTAACATAATCCATTTTCCATGTTAACTTAGAGTTCTTGCCCATGTACGTGTGGAATGGTCATATATTTGTGGTAATATTTACACTCCATTTGTTTGTTTTTTTATACAATTTGATACTTTTCATCCCCTCTTATTTTTCTTTCCCTCTCTTTCCTTTGAGCATCCATGGTAACAATATTAATAAGTTAACATATATCCTTCCAGTCCTATCTCATGGCCATATAATCCCAGAGCATTCATTTTGTCTTTTTTTATTGTTTCGAGTTTTTGGTTTTTTTTTTTTTTTGAGAGAGTACATGTGCACACGAGCTGGGGGGAAGAGGGGCAGAGAGAGAGGGTATGAGAATCTTAAGCAGGCTCCATGCTCAGCGTGAAGCCCCACGTAGGGCTTGATCACATGAACCATGAGGTCATGACCGAGCTGAAATCAAGAGTCAGACCCTTAAATGACTGAGCCACCAAGGTGCCCCTAATTTTGTCTTTTTCATTTTTAAAATGGGTTCATATTTTTATTGCAACTTTGTTAAGAAGATACCATGACTATTCCTTCAGGACAGCAGGCACAGATCTAACTAGACTGAAAAGTAATTCATTCTGTAAAGCCGTTATAATTCCATAATTTACTCGAGGATTCCTCCACTGATGGGTATTTATGTTATTTCTACTTTTTGACCACTACTGACAATGCTACAATAAATAGTTTCTACATAGAGCCTTTCATATCGGTGCTTTTATTTCTATAGCACTGATTCTCAGGAATGGAGTGAAAGATCAAAAGGTAGGTATTTTTAAAAAATTTAATGGATACTACCACATTTCTTTCCTTAAACACCATAGCAATTTATGTTCCCACCAGCAATGCCTGAGAGTGATTGTTCCCCTCATTAGAAGTTATCACGCTTAATTTTTGTCCATTTCTCAAATGGAAAATGGTGTCTTATTTCTTTATTTTCATTTTCCTGACTACTATGAGGTTGAGCATCTTTCCATAGTTTTTTCTTTTTCCCCAGCTACCTGGATATCTTCTTGCGTGAACTGCATATTGCTATGCTTTGACCACCTTTCTTTTTTAAAAAAATTTTAATGTTTATTTATTTTTAAGGGAAAGAGAGAGAGAGAGAGAGAGAGAGAGAGAGAGAGAGAGAGAGAGAAGGAGAGAACATGAGTGGGCAGAGAGATAGAGGGAGACACAGAATCTGAAGCAGGCTCCAGGTTCTGAGCTGTCAGTACAGAGCCCAACACGGGGCTGGAACTCATGATCCACGAGATCATGACCTGAGCCAAAGTCGAATGCTTAACCCACTAAGCCACCCAGGCGCCCCTGACCACTTTTCTATTAAGTAGTTTTTCTCCTTAGAAATTAATATGTAGAAAGTATTTATATATTAAGGGTTTGTATCCTTTTTGTCATATATGTTGAAAACCATATCTATGTAACCTATCATTTGTCTTTGGACTTTTTTGTTATGTTTAAGTAGTAAACAGGTCTATCCTTTCCTTACCACTCTTGGGTTTGCTGTCTTGTTTAGAAAAGGTCTTCCTCAGAAAAAAAAAAAAACAGAGAGGGAGGAAGACATAACATAAGAGACTCTCAAAGACTAAGAACAAACTGAGGGGAGAGGGGAGAGGGGGGTGTGGGAGGGGGTAGAGTGGGTGATGGGCACAGAGGAGGGCACTTGTTGGGATGAGCACTGGGTGTTGTATGGAAACCAATTTGACAGCAAATTATTAAAAAAAAAAAAGAAAAGGTCTTCCTCATCCCAAAGATATTTCTTTTTATATTTAAAACTTTAATGCACTTGAAATTTATTTTTATACTGCATGAGCTAGGAGATAAACTGTGTTCTCCAAGAGCGATTGCAAAAGGTGCTGGCAGCATTTATTGAATAAAAAAACTTTTTACCCCAGTGGATTAAAATAACACTTTTGCCACATAACGTTTCCAAAAACAATTTGATCTGCTTCTGCACTCGCGATTTTGTTTGCGTGATCTGTTTGTCTCTTTTTGTGCTAGTACTATATGAGATGGATTACAGAAGCTTTACAGAAAGTTTAATACTGGATAATGAGGGACCCTCCTTGATCTCCAATGCATAGACATTTATTCTTTTTCACACATCCTTAGGTTAGTCTTAAGGGTCTATTTTTTTTATATGAACTTTGAAGGTCACCCCTCCTCCTTTAATATATCCTGCCTTCAAGGCACTTGAAGTTTATAAGGTAATCACGATTTAAATACTATCTTGGCAAGTCTTAGATATTGTAATTCTACTTTATGAAACCTATGTTTACATTAGGAAAAAGGTTGCATTGAAAACCAATAATATGTTCATGGTATTGCTGAAATTATGATCCAGCTACATAATGTAACGCTATGTAGCCATTGTAAGAATGGCTAAGCTTTTTGTTGTATGTTGAATCGTGTCCCTTTCCCAAATTCAAATGTTGAAGCCCTAACACTCAGGACCTCAGAATGTGACCTTATTTGGAAATAGAGACTTTACAGTGGGAATCAAGTTGAAATGAGGTCATCAGGTTGGAACTTAATCCAGTATAACTCATGTCCTTATAAGGAGAAATTTGGAGACCCACACACAAACAGTGAGAACACCATGTAAATATGAAGAAAGAGATCTACAGGCCAAGGAACACCAAAGATTACCAGAAAACAACAAAAAGGTAAGGGAAAAGCATGGAATGGATTCTTCCTTCAATGCCCTCCAAAGGAACACCCCTATAACACCTTGATCTGAGACTTTTGGCCTCGAGAACCATCAAACAATAGATTTGTGCTATGTGAGCCGCCCAGTTTGGGGTATTTTGTTATGACAGCCATAGTAAACTAATAGACTATGTACTGATACAAGACAACGTCCAAGGTACACGGCTGAAGGAGAAAAGCATGATTCAGAATAAGTGGGTCCAGTACACTACCATTTATACAAATACATATATACACAGAAAAGCACACATCTATACATAAACTCCTGAAAGGTACACAAGAAGTTAATAATATTGGTTGCCTGTGGATGGGGAGGTTGAGTGGACAGCATGTAGAGATGGGGAAAAGAATTTTCACTGTATACCTTTTAATTTCTGAACCATGAAAACAATTACCTATTCAAAAACAAGTAACATAAAAAAATCAAATAAAACCCCATAAATTATCACCTTTTAAAAAACTCTTGATCAAGTCAAATAATTTGAATGGATCTTTTTTATACTTTCTACGTGCACATTCGTAGCAGAGCAAAACATGTTAATACAATGTTTACATATGCAAATACACTTCTTTCTTATTTACTCAGACCACAAATTTTAAAAAGTGTTAATTTATGCTTAGCATTACTTGAAGTAAAATGCGGGCTGAAGACATAAAACATACCTTCTTTATCATAGAAGCTTGTAACTGAGTGATAGAGATTACAAAAAAAGAACTTAAATGAAGCAGAAAAGTAAATCATTCTAACTTTTTGTGCCTCAGTTTTCTTACCGGTAAAATAAGTAAGATAAGATGAATGTTAAAGTCCTAAAATTCCTGGATTCTTTTTATTTGATTTTATTTGGTGTTTAAAATTATACTTGGAGAGAACTATAAATTCACACGCAGTTGTGAGAAACGATACAGAGAAATCCAAGGTACCTCTGATCAGTTTCCCCAAAGGTAACATCTTATGAGACCCTATTCCAATATCGCCACTGGGATACTGATGTTGATAAACTCCAGGTAAAGACTAGTTCCACCCCCATAAGGATCTGTGCTGTGTTGCCTTTCTAGAACCACACCCACTTCTCTCCTATCCCCCTATTGTCCTTGATTCTTGGCAACCACCAATCTGTTCTCCATTCCATAATTCTGTCATTTTGAGAATGCTATATAAATGCACTCATGTGGTATACAACCTTTTTAAGATTAGCTTTTTCTACTCAGTATAATTCCTTGGCGATTCACCCAAGTTGTTGTATCCATTGGTATTTCATTTCTTTTTAATGCTGAGTAGTACCGTATGGTATGAGTGTATCGTAGCTTGTATAACCATTCATTGTTGAAAACCATCGGAGTTGTTTCTGCTTTTTGGGTATTACAAATAAAGCCGGTGTGGACATTTTTGTACAGGTTTTGTGATAAATGCCCAAGGGTGCAACGGCTTGGTTGTATGACAGTTGCATGTTTAGTGTTACAGAAAATACACTATTGTCTAGAGTGGCTGTACATTTTACATTTCTTTTTTTAAATGTTAATTTTTTTTTGAGAGAGTGAGAGAATGTTGAGTGGGGGAGAGGCAGAGAAAGAGGGGGACAGAGGATCCCAAGGGGGCTCTGTGCTGGCAGCAGAGAGCCCAATATGGGGCTTGAACTCATGAACCGTGGGGCCATGACCTGAGCAGAAGTCAGGTGCTTAACCAACTGAGCCACCCAGGCGCCCCTACATTTTACATTTCTACCAACCACGTACGAATGATCCATTTTCTCCACATATTTGCCAATATTTGGTACTGTTACTATTTTTTTGTTTTAGCCATTCTGATAGGTGTGTAGGGATATCTCATTATGACTTTAATTGGCATCGCCCTGATGGATAATGTGGTTGACAACCTTTTCATGTGGTTATTTACCATTCCTCTATTTCCTTTCTTAAAATGTCTCTTCGTTGGCTCATTTTCTAATTGGGTTGTTTTTATTTCAATGTTGAGTTTTGAGAATTCTTAATATATTCTAGACACTGATATATTTAAAATTTTATTTTATTTTTGGAAGAACAGTTAACACAAGATCTATCGTCTTAACAAATTTTTTAGTGTGTAGTGTATTACTGTTGACTAGAGGCACGATATTATGCAACAGAGCTCTAGAAATTATTCATCCTCCTAAACTGCAACTTTGAAGCTGTTTTTTTTTTTTTTTTTGGCTAGGGATGCCCACTGAATTCTTGCCCACAACCATTCTACGTTTACAGATGGGGAAACTGAGACACAAAGATGTTAATAAACTTTTTCGCAGTTACTTGGATAATTAAAAATAGAGCCAAAGTCCAAAAGCCAGGTAATGAGGAGATCCAATTTTGTGAACTAGTTTAGAAATCCAGAAGGAGGCAAAAACAATAAAATAAAGTTTATAAAAAGTAAAGCCAGGGGTACCATCTAAAAGTATATAGATCCTATTTAGATTTTGGTAAATATTTTGACATTTTGGTTTTGCTTTCATTTTATAGTTCCTAAAAAATCTAAAACTGTAGTTTTTCTTGTTCACACCACTGTGAAATAAAGAAAACAAAACCAACAAAAGCCAAATTATGATCTGGTATATAATAAAACATTAGTATTTGCATTGAGTTTACTTTGAATTTATGCAAACAAATGCCTGCTGTCCTTATTTTTGATTCAATTCAATTCAATTTGGTGCAAACTGCTCCTACAAACCTCTTAAAAGAAATCGCAGAAGACTCTGAAATGATTAAAAGATTACTGTGAGTCTTTTCCATGGAATTCTGTTTGTTGTCTCACAAAACAATTGGGAGTGTCTGATCCCTTAAGAGTCTACACCTTAGTCTTTGGTTGGCTATTTTCTACCTCTGTCGAGTTCTGAAGTCAACCTGTGGAGGACTCATGGTAATGCAAAAGATTCTTGTTCATGGAAACGCAAATGTGTTTGCTTCCAGGAAGGCAACTGATTCCTCTTTGAGGATGGTCAGCCTAATTGCATCTGTTTTCAAATTCTTACCAGGATTCCTGACTGTTTATATATGTGTCTGTGCTTCAGAGCCTCCTTTGAGTCTACTGTAACTTCTCACTGATTCTCTCCTTAGTTAATGATTTAATAAAATGTTTGGCACAAATTCATCGTATATCCGTATAGGCGTCATGATTTGAACTTCTTCGAAAATTAACCTTTCAGAAAACACAAACATAAATCCTATGCGCTCATTCATTATTCTGCTTAAAAAAGGTACCCGCGTATCTGTCCCTTTGCCAGGTTCCTGAGCCACAGCTTCGATTGATAACATCTTATATATCCAAGGTATGTTTCATCTAAACATTTAAATAAATGCTGGCAGGACACTATTAGCGAAACAAGACACTGCATCCAATTTCACCAGGGTTCCCACCCATGTCCTTTCTCTCTTTCAGGATCCAACCCAAGATGTCACATTGCTTTCAGTCACCAGGGGTTTTTGGTCTCCTCTGGTCTAACAGTTTCTCAGTTATTTCTGGTTTTCTGTGACCTTACTACTCTGGAAGAGGACAAGTCAGGTACACGGCAGAATGCCTCTTAAGTTGTTCATGAGTGAGGTCTTCTCATGATTAGGCTGAGGTTACGGTAATTGCCCTTCTCATCACATTCTATCCGGGGGGACGTGGTATCAACATGACTGTCATGGGTGATGTTAAACTTGACCACTTCAGTTACGCTGGTGCCTGCCAGGCTTCTTTTCCCTTGCAAAGTTCTTTTTGCTTTTCTCTCTGTTTTGAAAGCAGGTCACCCAGTCCAGCTCATACTGCAGGGTGAGGGAAAATTAAATTTCACCTCCTAGAAGGGGAGTGTCTGTACAGTTTTTTGGAGTTCTTTCATGAGAAAGAGTTAGCCTGCCGACATGGTTTTTCGGTGCACAGAGAAAACACATTATTACCTGGATCGCTGCTGTGTGGCCGGTCTTCTTTGTCTCCTTTTCTAAATTCATAAACTGACTTTTGCCTTTTGTGGGCCAGCGTAAGTTAAAAAGGTTTCTTTATCTTAGGGTATCATTAATTTATTTGTTTCGGGGACAATTTTTTTTTTTTGGTAGGTTCTAGCAGTCAAGACTAATAGGGTTTTCAACATATTTCTGTGGATACAAATTAGACCGGCACACGGGGAAAGGAAATGAGCTGACAGTGTGTGTGTCACTTTGAATCACTGGGTGTCCTACTGGGAATATTGAGTTACTTAAGCTTCAAAGAAAGATGTGACAATGGCTAGCCATATTTTAGATTCAGATTTTAATGTTCTCTCAGCCTAGGTGGCCCATCAATTTTTTATGTTAAGTTTTTTTCCATAAGTTCTCCACCAATTTTCCGGGGCAAGATTGTTTCAAATGCAAGACTAATTTTAAGCTCGATTAAAATGTTAAAGAGCCTGTCATGCCATTTATATTATCCTTGATGAAAAAAATCAATACTTTAATAGACTTCCTCGGTAAACTCTTTTGAGAAATTCAATAAGATGGTTGAATAAAGCAGAACTCCCCGTCAGATTCCAGTCTTTTCTATGTATTTTCTGACAAAAGGGGTAAAATAAGATAAACCGATGAGTTACATGACTAAAGAGTAATTTTTTTTTTTTTTTGCAGAAGATACAGCTTTTACAGATTACGATGTTCTGAACGAAGAGTAGAAATTTCCCTTAGAGAGCTGTTAATTGTCTGTCTGAGTCCTGACACCTCAAATTTAGCACATTATTCATCCTGTATCATAACACTTACCACATTCTTTTATAATAAGTTATTTTATCTTATTTTTTGCCAAGACTTTTTAAAAGTTCATTTATTTATTTTGAGATAAAGAGAGAGAGAGAGAAAGAAAGACAGCATGCGGGAGGGGTAGAGAGAGAGAGAGAGAGAAAGAGTTCACGGGGCTCGAACTCTCAAACTGTGAGATCATGCATGACCTGAGCTGAAATCAAGAGTAGGTTGCTCAATTGACTAAGCCACCCAAATGCCCCTACAATAATCTATTTTAAAGGATTTGTCTCCTCTACTAGACTACGGGCTCTGGCTTCAATGGCAGCAAAGATACAGCCATATTTATTCCCTCAGTACATTGGATCATATCTGACATACATTCAGTCACACTAGCCACCTGTCAAGTGCTCAACAGTCATATGTGACTAGTGGCCCAAGTATGAGACAGCGCAGACATAAAATATCATCATAGAGAATTCTCTTTGACAGTGCTGGTTTAGAGTAGGGTCTCTCAACCTTGGCATTATTGATATATCTGATCAAATAATTTTTTGTGGTGGGGGGGCTGTCTTGTGCACTTTAGAAAGTTGAGCAGCAGCCCTCGTCTCTACCGACTACATGCCAGTAGCATTCCCACCCTCAATGTGACAACAAAAATGTCTTTACGCATTGTCATATATCCTCTGGGGATAAAAATGTCCCTGGATGAGAATTACTGAGTTAGAGAAATTCGTCTTGAACTAGAGCTTTGGAAGCTTACGTTGCCAAGACTTATTCCTAGGGACGGCTGAAAATTGTTCACTTTTAAAAGGGAGCCACATATAACTTAAATGTTTTTCTATAATAAAAGAGGAAATTCTGTTTAGTAAAAAGAAAATTTATTAGAGTAGAATTGTGCTACATTCATGAGAAGCAACTTCTCCCTAATTTCTCGTAAGCAGTATACCTTGGACTCATCAAAATAATATTAGTGACTAGGAAGCAACCCCCTTAGGGCTCTTCCTCAGATCAGTGTATTTAAATTAAAAAAAAAATCCTCACCACTTCACTGAATACTGGCCTGGCTTCAAACTGTGAGATCCCACATTATTTTTCCCAGATGCCCATCTGGCCGGCCAGCAGCGCTGGGGCAATACCTTCACCTTGAAAGCTGGGTTCAACGAATGACTCTCAGGAGTTTCTACATAAATACCCCGGCTCCCTTCTAAAGCATGTGTTGTCACTACAGAGTCGGCACAGTGGGGTTAAACTGTACTAGACCAAGGGTAGTTTACTTGTAAGGAACTTTCTCTCTACTTGTAAGGAGCCTTCTCTCCGTCGTCTAGCTTCCTCTCCATGTATCTATGAATATTTTATTCCCTTCCCAAGTAAATCCTCGTCTCAAGGTCTGCTCTGACTCAGAGTTTGCATTAAATTCTTGACTCCGGGTGTGTTTCTGGGAACTCAGAATGAAGTATATTTACTAATTCACTAACCATTTATTCGGAATTATCGAGCTCCCTGGACCGCATGCTAGATTAGGTGGCACAGGTACTTTCTCATCAGTAGAACAAATGAACATGCTAGAGCCAGGACGCGTGCCTTGCTACTTATCTATTTGTATCTATTTGTTTTTTAAACATCTTCCCGATTTCCTTTTTTAATGGAGGTGAAATTTACATGACATAAAATGAACCATTTTAAGGCAAACAATTTAATGACATTTAGCGCATTCACCATGTTATATAACTACCACCTCGTTTTATTTCCCAAACTCCAAAATAAAATCTCATGCCCATTAACCAGGGACCCCCATTTCACCCTGACCATGTCCCAGGCAGCGACCACTCTGTATACTGTTTTTATAGATTTACCTACACTGGATATTTCATAAAAATGGAATGCATGTCCTTCAGTATGTAGGACATAGTTTTTTCATTAGGAAAATATTTTCAAAGTTCATCCATGTGTCGGTACTTCATTCTCTTTACGGCTGGATAATATTCCACTGTATGTATATACCACGATTTCTTTATCCATTCATTGGTTCATGCACATTTGGGTTGTTTTTACCTTCTGGCTGTTACAAATAGTGCTGCTATGAGCATTCACATACAAAAATTCTTTTGAGCACCTGTTTTCAATTCTTTTGGGTATATACCTGGGAGTGGAGCTGTTGGGTCATATATTAAATCTATGTTTAACTTTTTGTGTAACTGCTAAACTGTCTTCTACAATGGTTGAACCATTTTATGTTCCCCAAGAGCAATATACAAGTGGCCCAGTTGCTCTGACGCACACATCACCAGTTGTTATTTTGCATTTTTTTAATCATAGCCGTCTTCATGAGTATGAAGCGATACCTCACCTGCTCTTGGTTTGCATTTCCCTAATGACTAATGCTGTTGAACATCTTTTCTTTTCTTTTTTTAAATTTTTAAACGTTTATTTATTTTTGAGACAGAGACAGAGAGAGAGAGAGACACAGAGAGAGAAAGAGAGAAAACAAGCAGGGGAGGGGTGGAGAGAGAGGGGGACACAGAATCGGAAGCAGGCTCCAGGCTCTGAGCTGTCAGCACAGAGTCAATGCGAGGCTGGAACTCATGAGCTGTGAGATCATGACCTGAGCCGAAGCTGGACGCTTAACCGACTGAGCCACCCAGGCGCCAAGAGCATCTTTTCACGTGCTTGTTGGCTATTAGTATTTCTTTGGCGAAATGTCTATTCAAGTCCTCTGCCCATTTTCCAACAAGGTTGTTGTTTGTTTTAGTTGTAAGAACAGTTCTTTATGTACTACGGATACTAGATACTTACCAAATATACCATTCACAAATATTTTTGCCCACTCCTTTGGCTGTCTTTTCATTTCCTTGACTTGTTAAATAACATCCAAAAGTTTTAAGTTTTCGTGAAATCCAATTTGTCTATTTTTTCCCTTCGTTACTCATACTTTTGGTACCATATCTAAGAATCCACTGCAAATCCAAGGTCGTAAGATTTACCCTTCACTTTTATTTTTAACAAAAGGATTTTTTAGCCTTACTGTGCCTTGTCAAAATATTTGGATCTGCTCTTTTTCAACAACATAGAGTAACTGTGGTGTGCGTTCTTGCCAGAGAATTCCCTGCAACTTCATACTGTCTGCAACACATTCCTTTCTAAAGCTGATGTTCAATATATGGTATTTGAGGAGAACTGCTTAAAGGTCAGGTAGCGATCCCATATCTTGTGTCACCACAACTGTATATATATATGAAGTATTTTGTCCTGGTCCCTTGTAGAAATGGTTCTTACTTCATGGTCAAATCATCAGAAGACACGTCTTAGCCTTAATTTAAAAAAATAGAGATATTCAGTCCCTTTGCATTTCATGGGTACTAGGAAACATTTTTTTTTTAAATGAGGGCAAGTGTAAAAGAGTTGTTTCACGAGAGGTGGGGATTTCCGTTTTATTACTAGTCACTGATTCTCATATATAATCAAATGCATAGACACACATGTCAAGGGAAGGCTGTTTAAAACTGAACCAGTTTAATTTTTGTCAGTGATTAATATAAAATGGCATGCTTATCTTTTAAATGAAACAATAAATTTATTTATTTTCTCTATTATGACAAATTATGAGAGAAAAATTTTAAAAAAGGAGAAGAAAAAAAAATGGAGGGGGATAAAGATACAATCATACACATGGAAGCCATGGCACAAAAAAAGAAAGGGCAAGAGGGGCACCTGAGTGGCTCAGTTGGTTGAGCATCCAACTCTTGGTTTTGGCTCAGGTCATGATCTTGCAGAGGGTGGAACTGAGCCCCACATTGGGCTCTGCGCTGACAGTGTGGGTGCTGCTTGGGATTCTCTCTCTCCCTCTTTTTCTGCCCCTCTCTTGTTTGCTCTCTCTCTCTCAAAATAAGTAAATAAACATTAAAAAAAGAAATGTCAAGAAAAACCAAGATGAAAAAATAGAGAAGACGAAGAAGCACTTCGCAAATAGGTACATATATTCAGAAGGATGTATCTATTTAAATGTGGTAAAAAGGCATCCATACTTACATCTACCTACACAGAGAAAGAGAGGGAGGCGAAGAATCACGTAAAATAGAGAGAACGAGGGCGAAAGCTAGCGAGACAAATGATTTAAGATTGACAAAGATAGAGAGTATTCTCAGATAAAATCAGAGGTTTACTGAGTAACATCCATATCCTGAAACTCCTCAGGCTTTTGCTGCTGATGTCTGGGAGAGCCCCGTGGCGTTTTGCAATGGCAGGCACAAAGGTCATAACTGTTCTTGGCGCTTGCTCCTTGGATCATCGGCCACGTAGGGGAACTTCTAGGGGAGTAGCAATTTCCCCACTCAAGATGGCTCTCCGCTGCTTTTTGAACTTTCTCCACAAGGAAAAGATGCACAAGGGTAATTTTCAAATGTTTTAACAATCAGTCTTCAGCAAGTAAGAACATTCTTCCAATTTAGAGGTTCTAGGTGAAGTGAGTGAGGCATAAGATGGCCCTTTTAAGTGGCATTAGATGATTTGTTTTGAATATTCCTTGGTTCACAGAAAGAAATTATTTTCTCATCAGAAGTCATAGGGCAGTGATTTTATTAGCTAAGAGTATCCAAACCCCACTCTTGCTTCTTCATGTGATATAAATACTTTAAAAAACTTCAGGAAATTGGATTAGGATCTGTTTACATGGGGGATGGTTTGATAAAGGTGATGTCTGTGTGGTGCTGATGTGCTTGTATCCTGTCTCTGTCCTAGTCTTAATACTTTCAGTCTCTGCACATAAAGTCTGAAGCATGAAAGTGTGAGGAAATACATGCTATTATCAGGATTGCTACTAAGAAGAGAGGATTCAAAGAGATGGAGGCTTTTAAGTGGAGATATCTGATATGGACAGTGGACACAGATTAACTGTTAGCTAGTAAAGTGCCTTAGGAATCAGACCTATAAATCTTCTAGCTTGTACAATGCAGTCAATGAAAAATCAATATATAAACTCTATCTTCTGATCCTGAGGTTAGAGTCTAGGACTTGGTTTAATAATAAGCTGTCTGTTTTAGAATTTAATTTTAAAAGTTATCCAAATATTGCATGTATTTAGTTTCAAAAAATGAAATAATACTATGACTTATAATGAAAAACAACATACTTCTATGCCAACCCTTTCTATGTGAGGTTTTCTTTATTCCAAACGCTTTAAGCTGTTCTTTTCCGGTGTTCACATCCACACGGCTAAATATTGTGCTTATAACCCAGCTTCTTAACTTCTCAGTTGTAGTCGTTATCTCTTGATCTCCCATTATGAAAATGAGGACCTAGTGCTCTTCCACCCACCAATATCCCTCACCCACGCGTGCATGCGTATGATCTCAACAACGAACAAAACTAAACCAAAACACAAACCAAAACCAAAACAACTCTAAATAGCACACAGTCAAAATATATGAAGAAATGTTTCCCTGAAGATGATATTTAAATAGTAAAGAAGCAAATGAAAAATATTCAACATCACTAGCCATTAGGGCAACACAAATTATAACCATCACGAGATCTCACTAGCCATCTATTAGAACAGCTAGAATGGAAAACGTAGCGATGATATCAAATGTTGATGAGGATGCAGAGAAATTGAATCACTGATATATTGCTGGGGGGAATATAAGATGTAAAATGATACAGCCACTAGGAAAATAGTTTGGCAGTTTCTTTAAAAACTAAATACACATTACCATATGGCCCAGCAACTTACTTTTGGGCACTTATCCCAGAGAAAGAAAAACTTACATCCACACAAAAACCTGTACACATATGTTCATAGCAGCATAGTCAATAATAGCCCAAATCTAGAAACAACCATTCACGTCCCTCAACAGGTGAATGTTTAAAAAAATTTTTTTAATGTTTATTTATTTTTGAGAGAAAGAGACACAGAGCGCAAGTGGGGGAAAGACAGAGAGAGAGGGACACACAGAATCTGAAGCAGGCTCCAGGCTCTGAGCTGTCAGCACAGAGCCCTACACGAGGCTCGAACTCACCAACCATGAAATCATGACCTGAGCCAAAGTCAGATGCTTAACTGACTGAGCCACCCAGGCGCCCCTCAATAGGTGAATGTTTAAATAGAAATTGACAATCCATACTGTGGAACACCAGGCAGCCATGAAAAGTAATGCGCTATTGAGACACACAACAAGTTGGATGGATTTCGACGGCATTATGCTGAGTAAAAAGAGTAATCCAAAAAGGTCATAAACTGTATGATTTTACTTTTATAGTATTCTAAAAATGACAAAATTAGAAAGGAAACAGATTAGTGATTACCAGGAAGATGGCGGGGATGGTTAAGAGCAAAGCGGATGAGTAGCATGAGCAACGTGTTTGTCGGGGTGAAATAGTTCTGGGTCATGATGGTGGTGGTAGTTATGCACATTTACACATGTGATAAAATGGCACGAATACGGATGCACACAAGACCAATGCCAATTTCCTGCTTTTAATACTGTATGATAAGCCATGTAAAATGTAACCACTGGGGGACCTGAGTAAAAGGTACATGGACCTCTCTGTACTATTCTTGCTTCCTGTGTATCTCTCTTTCAAAATAAAAAGAGTTCTTAAAAATTCAGTATTTAGCATTTATCTTATTGTGACTAGCATTGTTTCCTGTTAGGTCAAGCACTTTATACAGTGATAAAATCTCTTTTTTCATATTACTTTCTGTTCTTCTTGGAATAAGTTATTTTTCTTTGCTTAGTTTTAAGTGTCTGCATACTTATGTCTTTGCAATCGCTTTCAGAGAATTTTAATGCCAAAGCAATTGCTCTATTTGGCCATTTTCCTCCCCATTCCTCCAGCCTTCATCAAAATAGTCTTTTGAGAGTCTTTTATCCTTATGTTTGAATTTCAACCGGTTGCTTTCTGAAAATGGTTTATTTCATCCTAGTTGTGAAAAACAGCTCAGTAGGGTATATTATTCTATATAGAAATTTAAGTTTACCTTCCTTTGACTTCTTTTGCTACTTTAGAGAAGTCTACTATTGTGCCTTTGTAGGTAATCTCCCTTTCTTTCCCTGGGCATTTTTAAGATCTTCTCATTGTCTTTAATAATTGACAATTTCATTGCAATGAGTCTAGGTGGAATTTTCTTTTCCTTCATTGTTTGAATTGGGATTTCTTGGCTTCCAAAATTTGAGTATTCATGTCTTTCAGTATTTCTGGAAATCTCTGTTTGAATACTGCTTTCTCCCATTTATTGTTTCTAAATGCCAATCAGATATATGCTACACTTATTCTATCTTTCACGTCTCAAATTTTTTAAACATATTTTTTATCTTCTTGTCTTTCTGTGCTGTGTTTTGAGTAATTTCTTTAGATCACCCTGTAGTTCACTGACTCTTTTTTAATGTTTCTGTTTAAAATGTCCATTGAATTTTATTATTACATTGATTATATATTTAATATATAGAAGACTGATTGGGAAGTTATTCAGATTTACCTTTTTTGTACTACTTTGTTGCTTTCTTAAGCTTTTGATTCTTCTGTATCTTTAACCATTTCAAATATGCCCATTTCATTTCTGATTTCAATAATTCCATTACCTGAAGATATTGAAGGCGAATCTCGTTTTCTGGGGAAACTCTTGCACAATCTGACTCTTGTGCATAGCATTTCCATGTGCGTTTTGTAATTTTAGGTTGTGAGCTCAGGTTTGATAAAGTATTAACTGTGGAAACCCTGCACAGCCTGAATTGAAGGTGCATCCCTCAGCAAGTGTTTGATCCTCAGGATGCTAACGACCTATGAATATTTCCTGTAAATTTCTAAGTCTGAGGTTTCTCAGAACCAGAGAAGTAGTATTGATTCAGGCCCCAAAATTTGAGAGGAATTCCTGATTTTGCAAATTCTTCAAGAAGACATTTTCCTTACCCAGAACTCAGGGTGAGTTGGACAAGTTCCCTTGACATCTCCTCTTTCTGCTAATTGGATTTTTATCCAGGTTGTTCTAGCACTATAGATGTAACTGTTTAAGGATCTTGATTTTGTTTGGTGGATCACAGTTATCTTCTAGGCTGTTTCTCCTATCCCTGAGAAGCTATTAGAACCTGAGCTTCTTGTTTATCAGCAAACAGCCAAGGCGATGTTTTATATTTCGCCCTGCCTTTCTTGTCGGTTTGTATAAGAAGTTTTGTCAGAAGAGCTTGTCCATAATTCTGTCAGAAGCAGACTGTTCTCTAGGCCTGCAGCACAAGTGTGACACTAGGGCCTTTCTAGTCCCTCTCTCATCTTGTGTCCAAGATGCTGTGTTTTCTTCTCTGTTGTTTAATTCTTGGGTTTTCATGGAGCTTGTCTTTTAGGAGCTTCTTGAGGGAGGTAAATTTTTGACACCCTGAATGCTTGACAATATATTCATTAATTCTAATAGAATTTATATATATTAATTCTAATATGAACATTATTTTCCCTCAGATGGTAAAGGTGTGGATTCTCTAGCTTCCGTCTTCAAGTATTGCTATTAAGAGGCCTGATGCCATTCTGATTTTCTTATTTTTTTAAAATTTATTTATTTTGAGAGAGAGAGAGAAAGAGAGAGCATGAGCAGGAGAAGGGCAGAGAGACAGGGAGAGAGAGAGAATCCTAAGCAGGCTCCATGCTGTCAGTGCTGAGCCCAACGCAGGGCTCAATCCCACAAACCATGAGATCCTGACCTGAGCCAAAAGCAAAGAGTTGGTCTCTTAACTGACTGAGCCACCCAGGTGCCCCAACCCTTATGATTTTCAATCCTTCATTAGCGACACAGTTTCTCTTAATCTCTCTGTCTTTCCCTGTCTCTCTCTGTCTGTCTGACTCTCTCTCTCCTTTTCTCCTCTCCCTCCCTGCCTGTATCCCTCCCTCCTTCTCTCCCTATATGCACTTCCTTCTTTGAAAGGTTTTAGAATCTTACTGCCTTTCTGGAATGTCACATGATGCATCTTGTGCTTTTTTTTTTTTTTTGTGCTGGGAGCCTGGTGGGCACTTTCAATCTTAAAACATGTGTCCTTCATTTCTGGGAAATGTTCTCACACATGTATTCTTGATAAATTCTTCCCCATATTTTCTCCAGAATTCATTTAGTAAGATGTTGGATTTCTTGGACTTATCCTTTAATTTTATCATCTTTTCTTTTTTTATTATTCATTTCTTAGTCTTTATCTTATCAGCTTTCTTGGAGATTTACCTTCGACTTTCAATTTAATTTTACATCTTTGCTATTATATTTTTTTTTCCAGAAGTAGATCCTTGTTCTTTGAATTTTTCTTTTTAATAAAATCTTCTTTTATGGATCTAATATATTTTTTATGTCTTAGAGATATTAATTATGGGTATCTATTTTCCCTGAGTTCTTCCCCCTCGCACCCCGTTTTTATACTTTGGTCTCATTTCTCACCCATGTTTAGGATTTAGGCACTAAAAAAATAACGATAAGCTTTGCTTGCTGGACTTCTCACCAGGTGAATTTCATCCTGTGTATGTGGGCAAAGACCTCCAAATAAGAGCATCTATGGGTCTTTTCTCTAAGGCCACTCGGTTTCTCTGGAGAAAAAGCATTTACTGTCGTCTCTGGGAGTATACACTCGCTGGCACTATGCCTGGAGCCAGTGAGGATCTGAGCCTTGGGGAAAGTTGGGGAGGGGGATCTTATTCAGTATGTGCAGTTTCACTCACTTCCCATTTTCAGTATGGAAATTGTCTCCTGCCTTCTCCTCTACCTGATGTCCCCAGATGTTGAAATTTTCTACCACAAGTTCTTTGAAGAGCAAACCTCTGGTCTCCTGGTTAGGTAGGGAAGAGGCAATAATTTTGACTCCAGGAAAAGGGCTGAGAGATATGAGGCTCTAAATGTTTCTTAGACACACTTTTGACAAATGTCCCTACTGTCAGCCTGATGGTCACTCTGCCTTCTGTTGTGGCTGTGGCCTCCAATTTCTTAGAGTTTGCAGGTTCTTCCTACTCAGTTTTCCTAGAGATGCTAGCTTCTCCATTCCCTGTACATCTGCTCAAAATTTGTCATCATTCATATTTTATTGTTTTGACTCCCATATTCTTTCTCCTTGTAGGTAAATATTTTATTTCCATCATTCTCATTTTAATGAAGTTTCATGATTTACCATTTTAAACCAGAAATCCCTATAGATTTTTTAATGTTTATTTGTACTTTGGAGAGAGAAAGAGAGAGACAGAGTACAAGAGGGGGAGGGGCAGAGAGCAAGGGAGACACAGAATTCAAAGCAGGTTCCAGGTTCCGAGCTGTCAGCACAGAGCCTGATGCAGGGCTCAAACTCACGAACTGTGAGATCATGGCCTAAGCTGAAGTCAGACGCTCAACTGATCGAGCCTCCCAGGCGCCCCCAGAAATCCCTATAAATAACCTATGGAAAGAAAACTTTTGCTAAGGAGACATCTGGCCAGTTGCATAGGTCAGGGGGTGAAATAAACGTGGGGATGGGATGTGTGATTATTTCAGCTATTTCAATTCACTGGAGGACTGCAAATAAGTACTGCTTTACATATGAAACAGAATTCTTTCTGGCCTTGAATTTCCCAGGTGTAACTTATTAGCAATATTTATTTTCCTCTTCACTTGTTGCTGTAAAATATGTGGGAATGATTTGCAACTTTAGGCTACATGGTTTTCGTTTAACTGTTAGGTTGAAACATGCAAAAAGAAAACCTTGCTAGTTTTGTAGGTCTAAGACAATTTGAATACTGTAAATATTATGTGGTTCAGGCTGATACTTTCCTATACTGTTTAGGGATGTCCTGGAAATTGTGCGGTGTGTGCTAACTTCTTCTGGGAAATTAGATTATCCCAATATTTGTACCTTTGGCTCTTTCTCAGGCTGAATGAATATGTACACGCAAGGTTGTATTCTGGTCTGTGTTCTGTTCGTCAAGACAGATGATATGAGACACGAGAAGATTTGACTCGGCTAAACTGAAGAATCCAATGAGCAAAATATTTACTTCTCTTGGTTGTGCTTTTGTAAATTCTGGCTCTCTTACACTCGCTTTTGAAATTTTTAGTAAGATAATATAAATGAGCACTTTGTCAATGACAAAGAACCATATATGAATGAAGCAGATTATTCTAAGCGTTTATAATGTGCCATTGGATATAAGAGATAAAGACCTTTTAAAACCTATTTTGATTATCATGGGGTGCCTGAGTGACTCAGTCGGTTAAGCATCTGACTCTCCATTGCGGCTCAGGTCATGATCTCACGGTTTGTGAGTTCCAGCCCTGCATCAGGCTCTGTGCTGACACAGCTGACAGCCTACTTGGGATTCTCTCTCTCTCTCTCTCTTCTCTCTCTCTCTCTGCTCCCCTCCTGCTCTCACATACTATCTCTCTCTCTCAAAAATAAACATTAAAAAACACTTATTTTGACTATGAAAGAAGACAAAACCAACCCTTCCAATAACCAGCATCCATTATTATTAATTGAGGGGCACCTGCGTGACTCAGTCGGTTGAGTGTTGGACTCTTGATTTTGCTTCAGGTCATGATCTCACGGTTCCTGGATTGGAGCTCTGTGTCAGGCTCCCCACTGACAGCACCGAGCCTGCTTGAGATCCTATTTTCCCCTCTCTCTCTGCCCCTCCCCTTCCTGTGTTCTCTCTCTTTCTCACAAGGTAAACTAAAAAAAAAAAGAAAAAAGAAAAGAAAAGAAATCTTGCCTATTGGCAAGGAATCTAATTCTGCAAAACTAGGTTATTTGTCCATGAATACACAGCTATACAAGAGCATAGCCAGAAAGGTGCCCGGATGGCCCCCACTTCACTTAACCACTAAAGTGAGACGCACTGAGCCAAGGGGGGATGGCTTCTTTGGCAACGGAGCAGCTCCACTTTTTTTTTTTTTTAAATCAGAAAGTGCTTGGTTAACTTGTAACCCCCTATTTAGCTTCTCTCTTCTTCTCAGTGTTCAGCAACCTGCGCATCATATTTGACCATATCAGACGTAAAGCTAACGCCAATTCATTTCCAGGGGTCCAAAGGAAACTAGGATTGTACTAACGAAGGCATGTTCCTTCAAACCTTTTACAAGTGTCACCTTCTCCATAAAAATTCCCTGTTTAAATGACGTGTAGACTCTTTCATGGTTTCTGCACAATCGCAAAATATACACTGAGCATCAAGCCACATAAGATATATGTTAATAAGTCTATCTAAAGTTGGGAAATTTATACTATTAGAATGTACGATTCCCAAGGGCTAGAGAAATTTCCTGCCTCCTTGCAAACACCTGGTGTCTTGGTCTTTTCTTGATGAAAACTAGGTGGATCTGGCTCATGATGTAGTTCTATTAAAACTCTGCTCTGCTCTTGTAACCTTTGCTATTTTTTAGATGTATAATGAAAGTAGTTATGGAACTTCTGTGAGATTCTGTGGAATCTTTTTTCACACAAAATCAGTGCTACAGAAATAAAACCCCGACGGTCTGCTTTCACTGTGGAACATCTGAAGTTATCTGTGAACTACTGAGGACGGTGGAAAAAAGCCCCAGCTGGAAATATGTCAAGTGGAACTCTGCAATTTACTTGCAAAATTAATAAAATAAAAATAATAATAGTCACAGCAGGAGCTAAATCATGCTGGTACAACTGCCGGGTTTGTTCTTAGATATTATTAACTCTGAACATTGTATTCATTGTGGCGCTGCCTTTTTGGAAGGGAGGGCACATCAGGATTTTGAGTGCGTATCTTAGAGTTTTTCTTTGATACTGTAGCGTATAATATGGAATGCTAACACAAACAAACAAAAAATGTGTCCACCTTGTCTGACAATAAGTGCAAAGCTCACTGTAAGGCATTTCAAATCTCAGGCACGACACCTTTAAAGTTGGTTAATTTACCTGGCTGCTTGGCTGTGTTCATTTTTATAATCACAGTAGCTGCCTACAGAAACAGGGTTAAATGGACCCACCGCAACCCGCCAAGAAATAATTAGCTTCTATCATTTTATCTTATATATTTATATGTTCCACAACAGACATTGGCACATGTACTCCCTTACTGGTTCAAAAACCATCGATGAAGTCCAGGTCAGAAATGTAACTAATTTGCCACCTCCTTCTATGCATTCATTCAGACTGAGCCATGAGCCACTGGTTATAGAGAAAAGACAGCATTTTCTTCAAGTATATATTTAATTTTATTAAAAACAGCTTTGATTTCGAAATGGTTGAAGACTCGCAAGAAAGTGCAAATACAGCACAGAGAGTTCCCGTGTGCCCATTACCCAGCTTTTCCCAACAGTAGGATCTTAAATAACCATAAGACAGGGTTGCCTGAGTTGCCTAGTCAGTTAAGCGTCCAACTCTTGATCTCAGCTCAGGTCATGATCTCACAGTTTGTAGGATCAAGCCCCATGTTGGGCTCCGCACTGACAGTGCAGGGCCTGCTTGGGATTCTCTCTCTCTTTCCCTGTCTCTCTGCCCCTCCCCTGCTTACACACACTCTCTCTCTCAAAAAAATAAAAAAAATAAAATAAAAATAAAAAATCAGGAACCATAGCGCATGATCAAAACCAGGAAACTGACACTGGTAGAATGGTATTAAGGGAAAATATAGACCTCATTTAGATTTGCCAGTTTTAACACATGCTCTTTCTAAGACATAATTATTTTAATCTGGTTTAAAAACTAACTCTTATGTTAGACAAATGTGCTTTATAGCTATTTTAATATCATTCTAAAATGTTCTAAACAATGTTCAATGCAGCACAATTATAAGAATGATTTTTTTTTTATCATTTAACTGATGCAAAACTTTCTGCTTTCTGCTATGGATTGGTTGCTATAGAAAATTTCCAAATTCTTTTTTTTTTTAAAGGAAAGGAAACACCTTGACTGAGAGAGCCTGACTTTTTATCCCCCTTGACAGGTGTATGCTCAATTACTTCTTCGAAATTCTGTATGAAGGTTTAGTTCTGCTTCTCTGCTCCCACGTCTCAGTTCTGACCAGGGTGTTCCTTAACATCTGGTTCAATATTCACAGCAGATCAGCTTTCAAATACTTATTAAAAAAAAAAAAAACACGGAAATTAGTGGATGCTACATCTACAAGTTAGAGGCCCTTTAGAATATTCTGCTAGAGATGAACAAAAATTCTAAAACCCAGACTGCATACTTTCAGACAAAAAGATATGACTTAATATATCTGTTGCCTAGTATGGCTCACCACTGTCCCTCCGTGAATAAGTCACTCAAAGAAGCGAAAGAGCTGGCAGAGTGATGTAGCAAACACAAACGAGTATATGCTTCCTAAATATTTTAAGTGGTTGTTCATTATTAATTTTATAAAATGTAGTGCAATCACATTAATCCCAATAGTCTAAAATCTTTGTAATGCAGATATAAGTAATTCAACAGGAGTTCATTGTAATTTTCTTTAATTAATACTTGCTTATTGGAAAGTGTTACTTGCCTTTGGATGGTACGGCCTTCATGACTACGCCCCTTTCCGTGAATGCCAGATCATTATTAATTCCTGTTTTCTTCATTATAACAACATCAATCAGGGAAAAGCTCATTTACTATTAATGTGAATATAACAGGTAATCCCATTCTAATCTAGTAGTGATTAATGTTCACTTGGTAAGTAATTACGATATCACATTTCAAAGTGCTGGCGTTGGACAATACTTATTTTGTGTGGCCTCTCAAAGAACCATGGCAATTTGGGCTTAGAACTGAAAAGGTTTAAGAGAGGAAATCAACTCAGGGACAAAGAGGGAGGCTCCTTATGCGGCTGGCTAGAGAGAATAATGGTTAAGGAAGAGGTGTGCAAAATATATGATATTTTTTGGTCAATTAGTATGCTTCATATACCCTGAGAACGATCACCATTTCATTTGTAAGACAAAGAAAAATGAAACTGATAGAGGTTTCACAAGCCACTGTTTTAGTTCCACGATGTCAATGAATTTTCAAATTCCATGCTTTCCCTGTCCGAAATGGCAGATTAGTTTCAGTGTAAGAAAAAAGTTATATTTAAAAGAAGAAGCTCTTTTGATGTCATCATTTTATTCATAAATTAATCAACATTTAAGTTGTCTAACTAATTTTGGATGCAAAGGATCTTTATACTGAAAAAAACTAAAGCTACTAAAAACATATATTGATGACTTGTAGTACTACTACAGTTCTGTCCAGTTTTAGATAAACCACACGCACTTCCATTAACATCAATAAGCAGAGAGATTCCCACATACATTGATGCTTAATATATTATCAGGTTGAACTGGATCAATGCTGATCATTGATTTTAAAAATCCTACCAATAATAAGTTTACTGTAGAACATGACAGGCTCTCTGTGTACATCTGAGATTTATGTGCTACATGGGCGGGGTGGGGGAGTCACAGAAGAACCTCCAAACAACCTTGAAGCACAGGCAGGAGAGATTCCATTAATCTTATTTCACAGATGAAGAGATTGATGCTGAGGGCAGTTAAGAGACTTGCCCTAAATCCCACTACAGAGCTTTTACTGGAAGCCAGGGCTTCGAGCTCTTGGTTTTTATGTCCTTTCCTCTACTGCCTCGCGTCATTCTGCCTCCACTGACTTGTGACAGCTTCTAGAGAACAGATGTAAGACAAATTGGCAAGTCTTTAGTCTTACCTGAAGAACTAAAACTACTGGACCAATAGGGAGGCCAGGGGAGAGGAGGCTAAAAAATAAGTCAGGAACGGGGGGATTTTGACATCCCAGCTCACGCAATCCACACTTCCTCCTCACATGTCGAATACGAGGTCTGTGAGCCATGGGGTGTGAGTTACAAACCCCACCAGATAGCAGTTTTGGATTTCTGTTGCACTATTGGAGCCACTAAAACGAAAACGGGCCTGGACTAGAGACACAGCCTGGCAGTAGATACAACTGGCACCGGAGGGTAGCAGAGGGAAGAGAAATAAAATGTGTAAATGTTTGATCTTGAACAAGTCATATGCTATTTATTTCATTTTATTTCCATCAACAGTGACGTACCAATCAACAGTGAACGACCAATTTCAATCAACAATCACACCTACCACACATCATGTTATGAGTGATGAACAGAACGAATAACAGAACAAAATTGTTGCCTTCAAGATGTTCACAACAGATAAGTATTTGAAAGTAGGTTCCAATGGGTCTCTACGACACGGTGTGCTTAGGTTTTAGGTGCCTGAGCTGTTGATCGCCCTCAGCCTTGGGACATATAGGCAGGCACTGAGGAGTTTGGAGCCCCTTGGCCGTGAGACACCTTATGTGCTCACTATGATATTACAATGACTGGGGAGTGCTGCAAACAAGTTTGGGCAATTTTATAGACAGGAGTGGGTGTGGATGTCAGCTGGGGGAGAGTTGGGACTTTGGGAGATGATGTTTCTAAGAAGAAGTATGAAAGAGAGATCAAAGCTTAAAACATAAGACTGGCCAGACTCCTGGTGAACATCTCAGCCGGTGGAGAGAACAATGAATCCAACAGCATTAAGACTTGTCCGCATGAGCAAGCTTCAAGTTGCTTGATACGAACGCCAAGAGTGTGCTGCAGCTTTGGCGGATCATTTGTCTTTCTCCTCTACCTTTGTCTGCCCCACATTCTTTCGACCCATTGGCCAAATGCCTCCTTCTCTGGGACATTCTCATTTTTGCAGTCTCTTGCTCCCTTAGATCGCCTGCACCCACATTTCCCCAAATGTGGTTTGCCTAATCCGATAAGTAGAGAGCTGATTTGTAGCGTTACACAGAACAGTTTACATTTTAACATTTATTTTCACATGGATGTGTTATTAAAAAAAAAAACCCACACTAGCACATCAAACTATAATGTTACAGGTATTATTACTTAAAGCTAAAAGCAAAAGCAAAAACAAAAACAAAAACAAAAAACCTAGCTAATTTTAAGAAAAACATTAAATAATGGTGTAGATGTTACTGAAAATACTAGACAATGAAGGGTATTTTGTTTTCCTATTACTGATGTAACAGACTACCGCGTAGTAGCTTAGGACAAAACAAAGTTATGATCTTACAGTTCTGGAAGTCAAAAGTCTTAAATGGGTCTCATGGACTAAAATTAAAGTGTAGGTAGGACTGTGTTCCTTCGGCAGAAGCTAGAAGAGAATCTGTTTCCTTGTCCTTTCCAGCTACTAGAGGCCACCCGTGTGGTTTGGCTGGTGGCTCCTTTGGCCTGCTAAGCCAGCAGCATGGCAGCTTCCTATCTCTCTCTGTCTCTGACTCCCACTCTCTTGCTTCCCTCTTTGGTTTATAAGGACCCTGTGTTTATACTGTGCCCACCGGCATAGTCCAGTATAATTTCCCGGTCTCGGGGTCACCTGATTAGCAATGTTAATTCCACGAGCAGTTTTAATTCTCCCTTGCCATGTGCCATAACATAGTCACAAGTGTGGGGATTTGGACGTGAACATCGTTGGGAGGCCATTATTCTGCCTACCACAATGGGGAAATAAAAACTGCTTGGGCCAGTGAGATATTAGCAGGCTTGATGGAAGCACAGGGTTAAAACGTTGTCTATATATTTCCTTTCCTGCTCTCCCATCTCTGCCTTTGCCAAGAGGACATGCCTGGGCTAGCCTGCTGGAAGAATGAGCAAGATAAAAGCAGTAGAGCCCAGCCGATCCAGCTACCCTCAGACACATGAGCTCCTGGGCACCCTCCAGATGTGCAAGCTAGCTCAGCCGGCGCAGAAGAATTACCCAATTTAAATCAAGCCACAAGCTAGGGAGCTGAAGAAATACCTGTTGTTTTAAGCTCCTGAGTGTTGGGATGGTCTGTTTCACAGTGTTATTGGGGCAAATGATAAATAACACAGACATCAAACGATAACTTTGGCAGGTAAACTATTAAAACAAAAACAAAGCTCACCGTAGATGGGTACCACTATATCATAATTGAAAGGGCATTTTAACAACTGAAAACCTCACAAGAACATGCTTTTGGGATAAAGGGCAGACTTTCCTAAGAAAGACAGGGACAAGCTTCCATCATTTTTCTGTCTACCCTCTCCCTTCCTCTCTCTTTCACTCTTTATATTTCTCCTTTCTGTGCTGATTGAGGAAATCTTCACAGATCATCTGCGTTGGAGAACTTCTGTCTGTACACTACTTAATGTAACGCTCTGCACATCATAAACCCTCAAGAATGTTGTTGAATGAGTAATCACAATGCGAAGTGAGCCATTTGCAATGGTGTGCTACTAATTCTGGAACCGAATAATGTGGTCATTGCAGCGTACTGTCATGACGACTTACGGAAAAGAAACATTTCATATGGAAGATATTGTATTCTCCATTATTTTAGCAATACTACCAAAGCATATTAAGTCATGCTGTGACTTTGCAGAAAGCTATGCCTTACTAATTTAGAAGGACACACTGACTCCATGTTGATTGGCTTAGAGATGGGCTTACCGTGTTGATTTGTTTCTTTTTAACTCTCACCTGCCAGTCTGAGAGTTTTCTTTGAAATGGTAATGATAACAAATTAGTCAATAAAGTGTTATGGGATTTAATGTAAAAGGCACTAAAAAAAATCCAATTTCCTAACTGCCAGATCTATCTAGCACATGTCATAGTATAGCTTAACCCGTGGTGTGTTAACAAAATATAGGTCAAAGTTAAATTTTATAAAGATGGAGAAGAAACAGCCCTCACAAAATATTTCACTGGAATAGAAAACTTTAGGCTTTTTGTATATTGGCAAACCCGGACCCTTTAATAAAAACACTTCTTCCTAATGGTCTACATCTAATCAGGTACAGTGGAGTATTAATAAAAGCTGTTTTACATTCTCTGGTTTGCTTTTTAATAGATATTTCAACGGACTGAATTTGAAAGCAGTCAATTTGTATTGTTTTAACAAGAACAAGTTTACTTCGCTTTCCCATACAGAAACATCTATGTCATTTTTTAAAAAAGACAACTTATTATTTACCAGTAACATTATCAGAATATTAAAAACTAATCCTATAAAGAGGGATGACAGTTAGATGGAATGTTATAAAGCAAAAATAGCAAACCATTAATGGCAAATTATAGGTGGTAGGTATACAAAAGCTCACTGTAAAAATCAGCTTTGATATATAATTAAACTTTTTTTTTCTAGAGAGAGAGGCGGCATAAGAGAGTGAGGGGCAGGGAGAGAGAGTAAGAGGGAGAGAGAGAGAAGTAGGGCTCACCCAAAGTGAGGCTCACCTGACGTGAAGGCTCGAGCTCACCCTAAGTGGGGCTCATGCTCACCCAATGTGGGACTTGAACTCACTTAACTGTGACATTATGACCTGAGCTGAAGTCAGATGCTTAACTGACTGAGCTGCCCACGTGCCCCTATAATTAAATATTTTTATATTAAAAAGTTAGAAAAATTAGTCCTGAATTGAAAATATTACATCCTTATGTATTTTTATATTAGTACTGCCATTTTACTGCCCTTCCCTTTTCTATAGGAATGATTAGTAGCCATTTAACTTTGAAATATCTGAATAATAGTTTTTTGGGGCGTGCTCATCTTGTTTGACTTAATAACTGAGAGGTGTGACAGCCCCTGTGGACCAGTAGTCTATTCTACAATTTGAGATTACTTTGAAGAATATGTAAAAATGAGTTGGGCTGAAGAGAGGACGTTAAGGGGAGGTCTTTCTAGCAGACAAAAGTATGGAGACAAAAGATGATTGGTGTCCAGGTAGCCTTGAATTTTTTGCTATATCTCTCCCTCGGAAGGATTCAAAGAGATGGGGTCATTGAAAAACTGTATCGGGAACGGCCTTGAATGCTACTCCAAGGATGTGCGAGTTTATCTTAAAGGTACTGAAGAGTTTTAAACACAGGTATGGAGGTGACAAGGTCAGCTTTCATGTTAGAAGATAAAGTGAAACTAGACGCAGGAAGATCAGTTTAGAGGCTACTATAGTTTTCTAGGTGAAACTAATACCAATAACATCATTGACAACAATGATGGTACCTATTCTTTCTTGGTTGCCTTTTACATACCTGACTATTTCTGTGTGGTAATCTCAGTAAAGTTGCAGGATACAAAATCAACATACAAAAATCAATTGTTTCTTTACACTAATAACAAACTACCTGATAAGGATATTTGAAAAACCAGTTCCATCTACAGTATCATCAAAAAGTATAAAACACATAGGAATAAATTTACATATGGGAATGAAAGACTTATACCCTGAAAACTACAAAACATTAATGACAGAAATTAGAAAAGAAAAGAATATAAAAAGAAAAAATGGAAGGGCATCCATGTTCATAGATAGGAAAACTTAATGTTGTTACAATGTCCATACTACCCAAAGTGATCTACGCATTCAATGCATTCCCAATCAAAATCCCAATGCCATTTTATACAGAAATTGAAAAAAACATTCTAAGATTCATATGGAACCATAAAAGACCTTCAATAGTCAGAAACATCTTGAAAAAGATGAATAAAGCTAGAGGCATCTCACTTCCTGATTTCAAAATAAATCACAAAGCTACAGTAATTAAAACGTGGTATGGTACTGGCATAAAGACATACAGACCAATGGAACAGAAGAAAGAGCCCAGAAATAAATCCATACTGATTTATCACAAGAGTACCCAGGATCTACAACGGGGAAAGGATAGTGACTTCAATAAATGTTGCTGGGAAAACTGGATATCCACATGCAAAAGAAAGACTAGACCCTTATCTAACACTATATGCAACATTAAGCTAAAAATGGATTAATGATTTAACTGTTAAGAGCTGAAACTCTAAAACTCCTAGAAGAAAACATAGGGCAAAAGCTTCACGACATTGGTCTTGGCACTGATTTCATGAATGTGACACAAAAAGTACAGGCCCAAAGTAATAAAAAAAAAAAAAAAAGGTGAATTATCTCACTCACTCCTTTTTGGCCAGCCAACACAGAAATCTTATAAGGAAAGTGAGGCTAGAAGAAATTAAGAAATTTGCTGAACTCTACAAGATTTCAATCAGGTGTGCTTGATTTCACAGTGATAAAATCCTGAAATGAGGGACAGTCGTAGAGAAAAGTCTGTTTCAAGAGAGATTTTTGGGATGCAGAATCAGCAATATTTCATGTCAGGGTAGAGGTGTATACAAAAGAGAGAAGTCAGGCTGGGCCCAGAGGCTCCTGGCTTAGAAAATTGGGTAAATGATGGTGTCATTTTCTGAAATAGGGAACAGAAATAAATGTCCACATTCACTAGGGATTTCAATTTGGGACATGAGAATTTTGAAATGACTATGGACAGGAGTAAGTCTCAAAATATTTAACATCTGCTACAGCAAAAGCCCAACCAACCAGAGCAGACACGAACCAGTACGCCCCACCTGTGCTTATCAGTGCGTATCAGTCTTAGGGCCTAAATATAGAGGTCCATTGGGGAGTTGCAGACATAAATATGGGATGAAGCCCAGGAGAAAGATACAGGAAGCAGATAACGATTTGGGACTAATCTGATAATAGGTACTAAATGGAGCTTCTGATGAAGATGCGATCATGAAAAGGGTGTGGGCGTGGGGGCGTGGAGCAGGGCTGAGGATGGGGTCTGGGAACATCCACACTTATGAAAGAGGCAGCGCATGAATCACTTGTGAGAGAGACTGAGCAATAGGCTGAGAGGGCAGATGTGAAAACCTGGGTAAGAGGACATCGAGGAACTTGAGAAGGAAAGAATTATACAGAGTGACTGAGTCAGGTGATTTGGCAAGAGGACACTGATTGCCTTGGTGACAGCAGTTTGATTGGCAGGGAGGAGTAATAACCAGATAAGATGGGGTGAAAAGGAATTGTGGGTAAAGAAGGGGAATTAACCAGCCCTGCTATTGCTTCACAAATTGGCCGTGAAATGGAGAGAGGAGAGGTGACAACGGAAGGGGGTGGGAGAAGAGCAGTGTTGAGGTTGAGATGTGTGTTTGTTAACTAAGAGGAAGGATACTAAAGGGTAAACTGACAGCAAACAATCAGCAGGAAGGTGACTTAAAAGTTATGGTGGAAGGGGATTCGGAGGGAACAAAGCTCTGAGGAGATAGAATTCAGAACAGGGTTGTACTCGCATGCTTTCCATATCCTACTATTCACACAGCAGCCAGAGTGATTTTGTGGAAAAAAAAAAAAAACATAAACCACAAATTTATCTGCTATTTTTACCAATGAGAATGTTAACTCTGGAGGGCGGGAACCTGTCAGCCAAGCCAAGGGCTGGGAGAGTCCAGACACGCACAGAGAAGTAGCATAAATGAAGAACAGAGTGTGTCTGAAGGGGAGGCCATGAACCCCCAGTGTCCTGTGTGCTTTGTGATGAAATCACCCTGTGTAAGGAATCTGTAGGTCTTTCCTTTGTGACTGCGACAGACCTGCCTTGTTGAACCTGTCTAAGAAATTTCTGGTTACTCCATTTCTCTTACACAATGAACAACTTAATATTTAGCTATTTTTTTTTAATTTCTTCCTCCCTACTCATCCTTACCTCCAAAACCAATCATGGCTTTTTCCAAAGTATCCCTCATGACTGCCATGAACATAAACTGAACCTCAGCTTTGCTGGTGCTAATTTAGCCTACGAGAAACTACCGACCAAATTAAACCAAAATAACTCGTTATGCCCCATTATGTAGAAGACTTTGCTGGACTAATTTTTTTTAAGTATTTACCTATTTTGAGAGAGAGAGAGAGAGGGAGAAAGTGAGGAGGGGAGAAGCAAAGAAAGGGGAAGGGGAGAGAGAGAATCCCAAGCAGGCTCTGCACTGACAGTGCAGAGCCCCACACGAGGCTCAATCTCATGAACTCTGAGACCATGATCTGACCTGAAATCAAGAGTTAGGGACTTAAACAACTGGACCACACAGGCGTCCCTGGACTAAATTTTTTCAATGATATTTTAATTAGTGGCTCACCAAGTGTGGTCCTCGACCAGCAACAACAGCTATTCCCTGGGAATGTGATAAAAATACAAATTCTCTGGCTCTCTTTCTCCATCAAAATGTCTTCAGTGGTGAAAGTCATGGAAGAAAATTCATGCATCTAGTTTTCCTTCATTCATCGGTTCTCAGTAATAGTCCAGTAACATCCATCTCAACGGGAAACTTGTTAGCAATGTAGATTATGAGTCCCACCCCAGCCCTAACTGAATCTGAAATTTGGGTGGTGGGACCCTTCATTGTGTGATTTAACAAGTCCTCAAGTAGTTCCCAGGTAAGTTTGAGGTTAGCCTAAAATAATGAATTTATGGTCTATCACTGATTCTATCCAGAACACAACTAGGACAGGGGAATAAAGAAAAAAAAAAACAGGTTTTCTCTTTGTCAAAAAAAAAAAGGTAGAATTCCAGAGCCTGAGATATCTCAGGACATGGATTAGATAAAACACACACACAACGGGATAGAAAGTAAAAAAAAAAAAATGACTGAAAATGACTGAAGGGAACTTGAAATAGCACATCATGTTTGAAATCATATATTTTTAAAAGCTATATCTGTGCTAAATCTCAGAACTCTTCTTTTGGTGTGCTAGTTTGAGGGGCAATTTATCTGTGACACAAGCGTCACATGCATTTATATTAATATGAAAGGCTTCTTGCACGGAGAAGGTAACACCTTGCATTTAGTAACTAATTTCCAACGGGAGAGAAATATCTTCCATGAAAATGTCACCCTCTGAAAATCTTGCCCTGACTATTCCTGTCTGCCTTCTTGATAGCAGAATGGTTGGAGGGGGGAGGGGAGGGGGCAAGGAGGGTGAAGGGGGGAGGGGGCAGGGAACCTTCTGAATAGGATCCAGAGCTTCTCCAAAGACAGGCTGACAAGCTTGTCACCATATAGTGCCTATGTACCAGGAATCTCAGAATCAAGTTCGAGTCAAGACATTTCTCAGAGGCTTTGTGAGAAAGTGGGATTTGTATATGTATCTGTCTGAGATGACTATCAAGTAAAAAGGCACCAAAAACAAAGTGACCAAGAATGTATTCATTCAAATGAATGTTTGTCCTTTAACGGAGTGAGTAATGCTACATTTTAAGAACTAAACGCCTCCTTTGAAACTGCCTTTGAAGAGTTTCCAATAACAGAAGAAATTCCAGTAGGTATCCAATTTTTTAAAAGAATCGATTGCATCTAGGTCTATCATTTATTTCTTTTGTAAACCATTAGGGGCTTTTAAGACTGATGCAAAACATCAAATTCACCCTCAAAATTGGAAAATTCGCTACCTCTGAAAACATTAAAAAAGAAGAAACCACGGCACTGGAAAGCCCTGAAAAAGGAGTGTCGGGATGGTCGGGATGGTATCAACGTTGCGGAAATAATTCCACAGCCTCCTAAGGTGAGTATTAGACACGAAATTAAAAAAAAAACAGTTGCATTACTTCAGTTGTTTATTAAAGTCTGTATTTATAACTATAACGAATTATCCAGTAGTTAATGCACGGGGGCAAAGCCAGTGCAATCATTTGGAAGCATGTCTCATGTTTACCAAGAGTGTCTTCTCTCCTTGGCCTCCTCACGCCGTTGGAAGTTTCCTAGGCCTCCTCTGTGGGTTCTTCTCCCTCCTCTATTCTAAACGGTCAGTGAAGTTTTAGTCTTTGGGCTTTAGTATTTTTTACTTTTCTTTGCACACACCCCTCTGCCCTGCAGATGTTCTCCAGGTTTCAATTATCGTTTTGATCAGACAGTTCCCCAAGTCTTTATTTCTAGGCTATTCTATGCTCAACTTTCCAGCTGCACAGCCAACCTCCCAGCAATATTCCCTGGATTTTGCTCCTTTCAGATATTCCCCAAACTGGACGTATCCTAAATCAGTGTTTTTCAAGTTGATCCCTGGCCAGCAGCAGCACAGCAGCACATGAGAACTTTCTAAAAATGCCCATTCTCTGTGCCGGCCCCACACCTCCAGAATCAGGAACTCAGAGGGTGAGGCTCTGTCACGTGCATATTCCAATGAAATCTAGGGGAGCTAACGTTGAGAGCCACTGTCCTAAGGTGTATACAACATCTATCCTGAGTGGTAGTCGTGCTTTTTTATTTTCTCAATTTTATCATGCTTTGACATCTTGGGGGTCTTGCTGGCCAGGGAGGGACCGCTCCTCCCAAGTGAAACGAATTCCAAGAGACAGCAGATGACTCCCTTGTGATCAGACCTTTCATTTGCAAAGCCCATCTCCCCAGTCACCTCCTTTATTTAACTCTCACGCACTAAGCCAGAATTTCCAGGGCTAGATAATGGAAAACAAGACACCCAGAGCCTGGAGCCTGCTGAAATTATTTAAATGATCCAATCCTAAACTTGCCCAAAGTTGCCTACCTTGCCTCATCCATTCCCTCAGAGACAAACCGAAATAGAGGAGAAACCAGCTTTCTCTTTTGCTCCTTCCGCCTCCTGAATGACCCCAGTGCTTGCCCTTGTAGCCCTGCAAAGTGTTACATGTTCCCTTCTCCTGGGAATTGTGAGTAATAAACTTCCGGCATGGCAATGATTTGTCTATGCCGTCACTCAGTCACCTCTATAAATTAAGTCCCCCTAACTAAAAGGTGCTGCCCCTTTGAACATACTCTAAGCCTTGGGTACCCTTACTACAGTGAATGCCTCCAGCTGTCCAGCAAGAAACCTTGGCTTCTTCCTTTTTGCTTCTTCGTTTAACCCTTCACATTAATCCATTACATAATATGGCAAAGTCTGGCTTCAAACAACAATAAAATCCAAAACAACCAAATCTTGGAATCAGTTACCATCCCTCCACCACTTACAGCACTGTGTCCCATCTGGCTTTCCTAAGTCCTCTAGCAAAGGATATTTTCATCTCAGAGCTCTTGCCCCTCCCACCTCAATCCAGTTTTCATTTCATATGAAGTCACTCCCCTGCTTAAAAAACAACCAAACAAACTTAAGTGGTTTACCATTGCTACCCAAGGAAAACCTAAAAAAATCTCTCTCTGACACTTGCTCAATATCCAGCTTCCTGTCTCCCCATCCAAACTCCAGTTTTACCAAGGTGCAACTGTCTCAAAATCATGTTCCCATGACTTTAGAGCGTGCACATCACGCTGACCAGCTTAGCCCACTCCTCAAACCTTCCCCCCACCTGAGAAACTCATCTCGAAGATATCAGGGAAGAAGTCCCAAGCCCCTCAAGGCGGAGCTGTTTAACCATTTCATGTCCCATCTCATCCCACTTCCTGCCAGCTCTCTTCCTTCCAGGAGTTGCTGTCCTTGGTAGAATCAGAAAAGGAAAGAGGGTAGGAGCGAAAGGAGGAAGGAACTCCAGGTAAGAAGAAGACAAGAGACATTAGGGGACAGAAATGAGTTCTTGGCATTCTTAACTGAAAGCCTGAAGGCATTTTCGATAAGTCAAATAACTGTAAACGGTTTTGTAAACCACCTTCAGAAGGAATGGCCTGTTTGTCCACCTATTTACCTGATGTTTTTCTCTAAGTTGACTTGTATTGACCCATTTGGTTTTCCTTAGTCTCATTCTAAGCAATGATATCTTAAAATCAACTGTTATGGTTCTAGCTACATTTTTCCAAAACACATTAAATAAATGCTTGATTATTAAAATTTGTAAAAGTATCCAACCATGTACCATGTAATAATACTCCACTTTCATTACTCTAGTGGGAAGTGAACACTTGGGGGAAAGAATTGTTATAAATGACAAGTAATGCATGCAGGCATATTAAAAATTAAATTAGACAGCTTAGGAAATTAATTATAATTTATAATATTTCCCCTGTGGTAAATTTACTCCAAATCCCAAACATGTGAATTATAAACCAACTTTTGGAGAAAAAAACTACTTATAAATGAGAAGGCACCTGATAATTGATACATACTTAGCAAATGAACAATTGAGTTTATTTTGCTGATTCACAATTCACAAGTAATCTTGAGGTCAGGTTTCTGATTGCTCATTAGTAGCTGTTTTCCAATGTGTTGATACTTCAGTTTTACTTTGAATGGTAAAATCATTAGTAGCTGTTTTCCAAAGTGTTGATACTTCAGTTTTACTTTGAATTGGTAAAATCATTTACCAATGATTCTTCTGATGCAAAAAGTTGCCAGTGGCCTTGCAACGGTAGCTAGGATTACCTGAAAATCAAGGACTCTAGCCACAAGGGCATTTTCTGGTTATGTCACTAAGTGTCAAGTAACTTTCAGTAACTTAACACACATGAGGCATATTTTCAAAAGAGCATCTCCCTGATGTACCCCCACAGATAGACTAAACCAGGTTTCCATTTAGAAAAAGATCTTCATTCTAGTTATCAATTTTAGTCTGCTATCTTGTTCTTAATCTTGTTCTTAAAGACTGTTTTCTTATCACAAAATTCTTGCAATATCACTCATACCCAAACAAAGACATACTCAAGACAGTATCCTCACAAGTGATAAATGACTTTGGTTTTTGTGTTTCTAAAACAGGCTTGAAAATGACCTGTATTTTGCATTATGTGCATCATAAACTTCTAATTGCTCTTTCAGAGTATTCCATAAAAAAGAATGTCTGACATTCTTTAAGAATAGTATGGCATTAAAACTGAACCCCTCAGAGATGGTAAGATAGACTATTTAAAATCTGTAGACTACATTTGGAAATGCTTCCAAGGCTGGCGGTGAAGAATTACTTATCAGTGAAAGTCTGGAGGTCCGTTTCTTTTTGGATTAATGGAAATCTCTAGAACTGTACTTTCTAATATGGTAACCATTGGCCACAAATGGCTGCTGAGCACTTGAAACGTGCCTGGTTCCATTGGAGATGTGCTCTAAGAGTAAAACATATGGAAGAAACTACTGCATTAATAACTTTTCTAAGAATTACATGTCCAGGGGCGCCTGGGTGGCTCAGTCGGTTGGGCAGCCGACTTCAGCTCAGGTCATGATCTCGCAGTCTGTGAGTTCGAGCCCTGCGTCGGGCTCTGTGCTGATGGCTCATAGCCTGGAGCCTGCTTCCGATTCTGTGTCTCCCTCTCTCTCTGCCCTTCCCCTGTTCACACTGTGCCTCTATGTCTCTCAAAAGTAAATAAACAACAACAAAAAAAGAATTACATGTTCAAATGATAATCTTTTCAGCATATTAGGTTACATTCGATGTATTATTACAATAGATTTCATCTCTTCATGTTTACTTTTTTTTTTAGAAAAGCTCCTAGAAGATTTTAAGTCACATCATATTTCTATTGGAAAGAGCTGCTCTAGAAAAATGAAGAGAACAAGCATGGCCCTAGGAGAGAGCCTCGTTTTCATTTTGTAAGTCAACAATTTATTAGACTATTTTCTCTGACTTGAAGACGATCAGAAACTAATCCTGGGACTCACTGCTATTTTGGGTTAGTTTAATAAATCTAGTACGGTGTGATATAAATTATTTTTGAACTTGATTCACTTAAGTTTGTTCAAGTCACCAAGATAAGCATTTTGTGATTTATATACTATAAAATCAATGGCATTACCAATATAGAAATCTAGTTTTTTAATCATTGAGTTTACCCATAATATGTTTTTGACAGGAAATAATTAGACGCAAGCAAACAATAACCACTATTTTCCCCCAGGGGAGATTTTCTTCCATTATATTCAATTTCATCCTCAAATTAAGTCATCGGAAGAGATAGCAAAATAGATTCAATTTTTTTGTTATATTTCTGAATTATTTTTCTGAAGGTGAGAGCAAAGTAGATTGAATAAATTGACAGATGGTACTGATTTCGCACACCATTTATTTCTGGGCTTATGGCAAGTTCTATGGAAGTAATTCCTCGTAAGGAGTTTATCTCAACGAGTGAATTTCCACTCAGCCTTTAAAACCCGACTCAAATGTCCCCTCCTCTAGGAAGCCTTGCCGGATCCCACTGGGCAGTTATCCATTTTATATTCTGCTAAAGCATATGCCTTCTACATACTTCTCTTATTCAATATCCCTTTCCGTTCCTCAACTCTCATGCGGGATTCCTGACAACATGACTGAAGTCAACCCAAGCTATTCATCTCTGAATTATCAATGACTAGTCTAGTACCTGGCATATAGTAGACACCTAAAACATATGAATATTCCAGTTTACTCAGTGAGGTGGTACTAATACTGCCCAATATTAGGGACAGTGAGTTTGACAATAAGCCTAGGTTAAACATGCATAAATGTGGGCGCCTGGGTGGCTTAGGTGGTTAAGTGTCTCACTCTTGGTTTTGGATCGGGTCATGATCACGTGATTTGTGGGTTTGAGCCCGGCATTGGGCCCTGCACTGATGGCATGGAGCCTGCTGGGGATTCTCTCTCTCCCTGCCCCTTCCCTGCTCACTCTACCTCAAAATAAATGAATAAACTTAAAAAAAATGTATAAATGAATCTTATAAATAGCCCAATGAGGAATTTGGGGACTGCCAATTCTCAATGATATAATAATAAAGTTAATTTTTAGTGACAATTTATAAGTAAAGATTAACTTTGAAAAATACCACCCACGCCAAAAGCCGTGAGGGAATAATAAGAGATCTTCTCACCACCAAAGTAAGTATTTGTCTTCTAAATGTAATCGTTTTGATTGAGTTTCCTGAAAGGATTACCTAAAGCTCTTCTTTTTGGCGACTATTACAGAATTATAATGGTTTACACTCATTGGTACATGTCCAGCTGGTGTTTTATTAATTCTCCTCATCACTATTTGTTCACTAAGTCTACCTGTGATCACATCTCTATGCGCAGAAACTTTTCAAACTGATTTTCGTGCAATTTCCCAGGAATTCGCAAAAAGGTTCTTAGTGTTCATATTAGTGAAGGTAGTAATGTCTATTCTTGAAAAACTTTGTGTTTTTTTGTGCATGTGCATGTCATTTAATTATATATAATGAATGACAGTGTGAAACACATGGGGGGAAGGATCAAAGAGGTGTGACTCAGTTACTCAGTTGCTTTAATTACTCAATACTGCCAGCTACCAAGTGAATTGTGCCTGTTACAATTGTCTTAAGTTGTTTTTATCCTTATAACCCATATCCAGTTTGGATCGTTGGTTAAAGACAGGAAACACCAATAACACTGATGTTGAAATACACCAAGTTATTGAAAAACCTATAAATAATAATAATTCTGCATATTTTCCTCAAGATGATCTTCAGAGGAAACTAATTTATAAATGCTACAGATCCATTACTCAAAAGTAGACATTTTTATAGCTCCCTTTTACAGATGAGGAAATTGTGGCATATGGTCTAAGTAATTTGTCCAGGGTCAGAAACATAGCCGGGAAACAGCTGGTGAGGAATGTGAGCCCAGGATGTCTAGCTATGGAGTCTTCCAAGAGGGATCGGACACAAAAACACAGGTTCTCAAATGCTGCTGCACATTAGCTTTACCCGAGACGCTTTTAAGAATTCTGGTGCCCAGACACGACAGCCCATCAATTAAATAAAAATCTCAGAATGAAATGGTGCTCACTGTTGGTCAAAATGTATTTTTTTCAAGATACACTTGAGAATGTCAGCTTGAGCCTCTGTTATCTAAAAATCAAAGTAGCTAAATCTTAGGGGGGTGGGGTGGAGGCAAGAATTTCAAATATCCAGGCATAAATGTAGTAGTTCTTTCTCTGAAGTTATAGAACAGTTAACTTTCAGTCTCCATTTTTATGTATATTTTCTCCCTGAACCCAGAAGGTAATTTAAAATATATTATTAATTTATACATTTTCCTATTAGGGTTAAGAATCATTGTTAAAATGAAAAGACTAAAACATTTGTCTCTGTATAATGAATATTATTATAAAGTTCAGTAAATGGATGTTATGAAATCTTAAATAATATACTAACATAAGCTATAAGAGTGTGAATAATGAAACAATATTTATATTATCAATGTTTTAGCATATAAAAATTATACTAAATAATTAAAATCACTTTATTATCTTATAGCATGCAAAAATGACTAAATGATTTTTTAATTTCTTGGGTATTGGAGATTACTACGGAAGAGAGAAGTTCAGGAAAGGTGAGTAAATACGACACGAGGCCAGGTTTCTTCCAGCTTCGGTATTACTGACATCGTGGGTTGGATGTCTTTGTCGTCGAAGGCTACCTTGTGCATTGTGGGATGTTCAGCAGGATGCCTGGCCTCTACCCACCGCGCCTGAGCTGTGACAATTGAAAGTGCTTCTAGACATTGCCGGTGTCTCCTGGAGGGCAAAAGTGCCCCTCCCTTTGAGAGTCACTACATCAGACAAGCTAGGTCAGAGCTGTACCCTCTAACTAATGCTGCCTAAATAATTTGGACACAGCCCTTTAGTCTTCTGACTCAGAAGAATCAAGTCTTCTGCAAGCCTGTAATACAGATTTAATTAATACATATGCAAGCTATTGTGAAGTGAGGCAATAGCCTCTAACTCTTTCTGAATCATCCAAAACTACCTTTTGGATACTTAATGGGCTTTATAACATAGAATCCTAAAATTTTTGAAAATTGAGCATTCCTTGAAATCCTATGATAGTTTTGATAGTTGATTAACTGGGCATTTTAATGTAATCTGAAAATCTTCCAAAAGATTTCTGATACATTTTTCCAAACGACTTATTTTTATAATACTCTCATCAGCTATTCTTCGGCGGGGGGTGCCATGTCTCCACTGCATTGTAATCATTCATTTGTACCTTATCATATAAGTTCCTGGAGGTGGGATTTGGGTTGGATCACTTGCCACAGTCTCCAGGGTTATAGAGCCTTGCATTTAGTAGGGGATTCTGCCCTTTTATGGTTTAAATTATTCAAATATATGCCTCGTTGTTAAAAGCTCACCTAGATTATTTATATGTATGTTCATATAAGGTTGTTCCATAGGATCTAAAAACATTAATGTATTGACTTCCATATGGAAAAAAAAAGTTGAGGGGCCTCAGATTGCTTCCATTTTTTTTTTTTTAACTTTCAAGCAATTGTTTTGGCTCATGTAAAGAAGCTTTAATTTTTTGTTTAATTGTTTTTAATGTTTATTTACTTTTGACAGAGAGACAGAGTGTGAGCAGGGGAGGGGCAGAGAAAGAAGGAGACACAGAACCTGAAGCAGGTTCCAGGCCCTGAGCTGTCAGCACAGAGCCCGATGCGGGGCTCGAACTCACAAACCATGAGATCATGACCTGAGCCCCCCAGGTGCCCCTCATGTAAATAAGCTTTAATCCTCTGTCCTGTATGCTTTGGAGGAATTAAGTACAATTCTTTGTGAGTGGAGGAGGAATGTAGATGAATGCCTTCCACATGTGTGATCTCATCCTAACAAACACCACTAAGTAGCAACTTCTCAACTTCTCTGTAGAGGTTGTCTTCAATTAAAAATATACTAGAAAGATTGTAACCATAGAAAGGACACTGAGTAGTATTTCAGCTAATTGGCAGTACATGCCTTCCAAAATTTCAGAGGTACCTCCATTTAATGACTCCCATGAATAAAGTAATTGGCTGAAATTTACTTTGCGGTTCTTAATATAAAGTTGGGCCCGTCATTAGCAAGAACTCAAAACTGGGGTCAGTATGCATTTAAATGAAGCACAAGAAAAAAAGGTATTTCACTTTCAAAGGACCTATGCTGTACCTTCTTTTTTTTTTTGAAGATTGCAACTCATCTATTTTATAACATAATGGCAATAATATTGCCTCTGAGTTAACTGTGTAATAATTCACTTTTGGTACTGCAATAATTGAGCAAACAGAAGCTGGTACTAGAGGCATTCCTTTCCTTTATTTATTGTAATATTTTTCCATAATTTAATGAGAAACATTTCAAGAGCAACATTTTTATCTTTCATGTTAAATTAATTTACAATGCTATGAGCTATAATAAAATGAGAGAAACCATCAGCAAAAAGCAAAAGTTAATAAAGACAGATATTCTCAAAGTTTCAAGGACTGGAAAAAACTCAAATCACAAGTGTATTTGCTTTCTTCTTCTTCTTCTCCTTTGGCTTAGTTCAATTTGTCATAGTTTGTTCTCAATTATTTTGTACTTACTGCTAACATAACATAATACTGATGAAGTGGAAAAGACGCATTACTAAAATGAAACATACATAATTAAAACCACCTAAGTAACAACAAAACTTTGCGATGTATTTTAGTAAGCTACTCTAGGTTTTTACAAAGGAGGTTCTGATGTAATTTAATTTTCAGTGGTATACACCAACTAGGGAAAAATGTTAAGGAATGATGAATAAGGCATGTGGAAAGTTCATGTTATTCTGTGTAGCATACTGTGGACACTCTAATTTGATAGAAGGCACTTCAGTATATCTTAGCAAATTTCTATCCTGATGCTAAAAGCTGAACAAGAATTGAGAAGACCTGAGTTGTAGGATCTTTGTCAAGAGAGTCAGAGTCTCTGAAACCTCAGGTTTTTTCATCTTTAATGGGAGGATGGGACCCCGTCAAGTTTTCCTGGAGCACTGGTGATGGTGAGTTCCTGAGGACTGTGAGGCCGAGGGTTAGACAGGGAATAGCACTAGAGTGCATGTATCAGATACTTGCCATCAGTAGGCCAGATGATAGCAAAAGTTTTTGCAAGTTTCAAAGTTCTGTGACTCCATGAGAGGGTTCAGTACTTTGCACGCAAGCAAGCACACCTCCGTCTGTTGAGCAAGTGTCCATACATCTAACACCCTAGAGTGGTCCCACTCAAAGTAGGCTCCACAGATCAGCAGCGAGTCACCGCCAGGGACCAAAGGATCACCATCTCTGGGGATGGGACCAAGTAATCCCTGTGTTAACAAGTTCTCCAGGCAATTCTTATTTATGCTAAGAGAAATACTGATATAGAGCACTCTGGAAAGAACAAAGAAGATGCATAATCGCTAGCGCGCTCTCTCTCTCTCTCTCTCTCTCATTTTTGGAGAAAAGAGATGTAAAACAACTTAAAGAAAAGTATAGTTCACAGTAAAGTACGACCTTTATCTTTAAGCAGACCATTCATTCGACAAACACTGAGATCCTACTATAGGTTAGGCACTGTGCTGGAGGCTGGGGGTGTATGGTTCTGCCTCTGTGGTGCTTACAGTCTAGTGAAGCTGATAGACAATAATCAAGGAGACAAATACATATAAAATAATTACAGTTAGTTGAAAATGTTATAAAAGAGATTATCAGGGTGCCATGAAAAATAATAACAGGGATGACACTGAGGGGTGGGGAGGAATACTTTTATCTAAAACTTGAAAATTTCAGTAATGTGTTAAGATTCAGTTAATTGATAAATCAATAAATACCAACTGCACACATGCTGTGAACCCAGCAAGACAACTCAGGGAATGTAAGAATCTGCCTAGTGTGTCATCACTAGGAAAGACAAGATTTAATCACCAACTTTATTTGCTATGGGAGTCCACAGTAGCAGGATACTTTAGATTAGCCCTTTGTTGAAACTCTCCCCTCTCTGCTTCTTGGTTAAGCCACTCTTCCGGTTTTCCAATTCCTGGTTTTCTAATTCAACTGTTCAAGAAGTGTTCAAAAAAAGAGAGGAATAAAAGTTGGCTAAAATCCAAGTGGACTGCTCTACGGAAGAGGAATCTGAGACAGGCCTTGAGGCATTTTAGGAATGCCGCCATTATTAGTATTCCCGGTGCCTCCATATGACCATTTGATTTCTGATATCTGGTAGTATCACGAAATATGATCTGTTAATACCATGTAATATATCAGAAGGGTTTTGGTTCAATCCAATATAGGATACATTGTGTTCATGTTTTCTGTCATTATTTTGACCAACTTTCATTGTTCTTTTGGATTTAACTTTCCTTTCAAGGACAAAGAGGGACTCTAGTAAGTGTGGAGGAAGAACTTCCCAAGCAGAGATGATACAATATTTATGTGCTGACAGGCATAAGTACCATATGGGCATTCTTAATGCATATAATAAATCATTAAAGTAAAATTAGAGATACTGGCCTATTCAAATGTGTGTATATATGTTCTTTGATATTAAACTCCTTTGGTAGAACACCTCAATATCAGGTTTGCCTGACTTAATAGAGATCCCAGCCCCCCTGGCTGAACAGGAAATAAAACTTACAAAAACATTTAATGATTTTATTTAACTACAAAGTGAAACTGAAAAGAATACCGTGGAATAGGAAAAACGTCTTTGTGTCAATGTCATCGTGTGGTACTAATATTAAGCAAAGTACATCTCGGGAACTACAAATGACATGCAGGTGGCCAGAAATTACACTTTACATAGTGTGAAGTATAGCTAAGAAATATCTGCAACTAGTGAACTCTGTGAAAAGACAACTATTATCACTCAGGGGAGAAAGGAAATCCTTTGAAAAATAGGATTTAACTATCGATAAGCTTTTTATAATCAATTCTTATACAGTTTAGATGAAAGGAAAGTAAAAAGCGGATGTCAGGCAAGAGAGACAGTCACATGTGATTTTTACTGCTCTATTCTTTCACTCACTTTGGCCTCATTTTCATGGAGGCTTTTGACTTTTAACAACATACAAAATTAAAGAGCTTTTTAAAAGAAGAAATTTACAGAATGTAGAGGAATATTTTCTTGAGTTATAAAACCCAATCATCAGATATACTTAGAAAATGATTAAGAAAGGTGAGAGATAAACATAGATTCTATAAATGTTCTAATTATAATGTTCTCTCTCTTCTAATTATTAAAAAGTTCCGTTTAAGGTCTTAAATTTGCCAGACTCATCCAAATTTACTAGTGAGAAGCATCCTTGAATTCTCCTTAATCTATTTAGCTACTTGAAATGTTTAATACTTCCTAATCAAGAGAAACCTAGAGTCTCAGAGGCATAATGTTCCCTTCCCAAATTGGTTTAACTTTAGGTTATTTAATTGGAACTCCAAAGAATTAGAAGTTCATTCTATTACCTTGGCATCCTTCATAGCACCTGGCACAGTATTAAGTACATATTAGATACTCAATAAATATTTTTGAAGGATTAAATGTTGCTTAAGAAGGAAATACAAGGAATTATTTAAATGGAAGATACTTAAAATCCTAAGACAAACTTATTTCTTGCTTATTTATAGACATGGCATAAATGATGGCTTAGATAAAAATCTATTTCAGTTTTGTTTGACTCAATTGAACAAACTATTATTGTGTATACATTGTTTTGACACTGTGAAATGAGAGAGATATTTAAAAGATAAGAGAAATATTCAAGAAGCCTGCTTTTTCTTTGTTTCTTAGATTTCACATGAGTAAAATCATGTTATTTGTTTTTGTTTGATTGACTTATTTTGCTTATCATAATACTCTCTAGCTCCACCCATGTCACTGCAAATGACAAGATTTCTTTATTTTTTATGACTGAATAATATTCTATTGTGTATATACATCACATCTTCTCTATCCATGGATACTTGGGCTATTTCCATAATTTGGCTATTGTAAATAATGCTGCTATAAAAATAGTGGTACAGAGGGGCACGTGGGTGGCTCAGTCGGTTAAGTGTCCTGCTTTAGCTCAGGTCACGATCTCCCAGTTTGTGAGTTAGAGCCCCGTGTCAGGCTCTGTGCTGATGGCTCAGAGCCTGGAGCCTGTTTTGGATTCTGTGTCTCCCTCTCTCTGCCCCTACCCCGCTCACATTTTGTCTCTGTCTCTCTCAAAAATAAATAACATTAAAAAAAAAGGAGAGTGCATATATCCCTTTGAATTAGTGTTTCTGTTTTTTGTTTATGTGTGTGTTTTTGTTTGTTTTTGTTTTGGTTTGTTTGTCTGTTTTTTTTGTAAATACCCAGAAGTGCAATACCAGATCATAGGATAGTTCTATTTTTTTTATTTTTTGAGGAATCTCCAGACTCCCACAGTGGCTGCACCAGTCTGCATTCCCACCAGCAGTGCACAAGGGTTCCCTTTTCTCCCCATCCTCGCCAACACTTGTTTCTTATGTTTTTGATTTTAGCCATTCTGACAGATGTGAGGCGATACCACATTCTGGTTTTGACTTGCATTTCCCTGATGATGAGTGATGTTGAGCATCTTTCATGTGTCTGTTGGCCATCTGGATGTCTTCTCTGGAGAAATGTCTGTTCATGTCTTCTGCCCATTTTGTAATTGGCTTATTTGTTTTTTGGGTGTTGAGTTGTATAAGTTCTTTATATATTTTGGATACTAACCCTTTATCAGATATGTCATTTGCAAATATCTTCTCCCATTCAGTAGGCTGCCTTTTAGTGAGACTAATACAATACTGTATGTTAACTATATACTAGAATTAAAAAAAAAAAAAAGAAACATTCAAGAAGCTTAAAGATTCAGAGTTACTTTTGTAGGTGATTTGATTCTGATTTTAACTTGTTTAAGGACAATGATGTCTGTTCAGTGCAATACTGAAAATACTATGGGTTCATAATAAACAATTTCTGCATGATCTTATTAACTCATTAGTATATCTCATGTGGTGTATTTCTTAAAATTTCACAATCAAATATGGCCATTTTTTTCTGCACTAGAATATGAGTCCTTGAAATCAGGTTTATTCCCTATTTTGCAAATAGCACAGTGACCAAATAGCAGATGGTGGGTACTCCACTGACTGATGAATCTTAATCTATTAATGAATATAAAGAGAAATCATAGCAGTTATTATATATAGCAGAGAAATTATAGGAGTTACATTTCCGAACCAATTCAGGAGAGTTAAATACTTAAAGAAAGCATTATTATTAGGTTGCTGAGATTATTAAAATAGATCTCTTATTACATTTCTCTAAATTTTTTGTATCATATAGAAAAAAATGCATAAAACCAAGGGTGCCAGCTAGGTTCTCTTTGTCCCTCCAGATCCACTTAGCCCCCTTCCTCCACTGTCCAAGGGGCTGACTTGTAGAGTTACATCAGTGGGCTCCTGTGTCCTCTAGGTTGCTGGTCGGGTTCAGCTAATGGAGAGAACTAGGAAGACACTGAAGTCAGAATATTGATTTCTTTTGTCTCCTTTCCTGGGTGTCAGTTCAAGTCTCAATTTTAGCCCCTAAACGCAGTAAGGTCTATGGTGACCTCTCTCTTTGTTCTCAGAAACCTCTCCCCCTCTCTAATCTTTTCAGGCCTAGGAGAAAGTGATGACTGTGTTGCAGCTAGGCCCAGGGGCTTGTGCTCCCTTCTGTGACTTTCCTACCCTCTGCCCACTCCTCAGTAGGTAGCACTTGGAAATCAACCCTCGAATCACCCTCATTCTAATGTGCTGTCTGTCCCCTGTTGGGACCCTGACTGAGACAGGAACATGAAGGGGCAACAGAGGACACTAAGGACCAAGACAAGGATTCAACGCTTCACAGGGACACCATAGTACTGTGTCGATGGGTATGAACGTGGTTGGTAAACTCTGTTATATATAAGTTGGTTATTTTTATTCAGCATGAAATACGGACATGTTAGATTATGTTTATACTGATTTCCCACCACCAAACCAGCTGACGTGGTGTGGCTGCGCTGGATCAGCTATATAATAATTACACTATAAATAAATGTTTAATACATTAACAGTATATTACACTGATGCATAGGTAATTACACTTGGTTATCAGACTTAGACAGGGTTTATATGGCTGATCATAGACATGGCCTCGATATTGCATTATCCACCTGTCCACGTCACTGGCCACCTGTAGGTCTCCCTGGTCTGGAATCCATTAAGAAGAGTCCAGCTCTGTAAAGGGACAGGAGACATGACTTCTTTCAAAATTATCAGTATAAAATATGCCCTACAGTTACTCTTTATGATTGGGGCTGAGCTATAGTTACAAATTTTCTCCTGTATCTCTTCGAACTTAGGAGAGCTTCATAAGCAATTCCCCACAAGATGGTTTTATCAAAACAATCATACTGACAGACACGAAAATAAGTATTTCTAGGGCAAAAAAGGGAAAAGATGATATTAAATAAATTTGCCCAAATATTCTTAATTGTTAGACTTTGGAAGTGACATCTATATCACAAACATATCTTGAAAGGAATTAACCACCTGATCTGGATAAAAATATTACCAATTTCTTTGTATTGAGACTGATAGTGCTTTACAAAAAGAAAAAAGCATCAAAGCAGTGTGTGGAATGATGCTTTTGGGGAGCTTCTTCCTATGAAAATCTTCAAATTAGGTGTCGATGGGCATGAATTGGCTTATTTTAATATACTCCAGGTCCATATATAAAGAAAATGCTATGCTATTTTATAGGAAAGGCTTGTGTTGCCTTAGATGAAGTTTACGCATCAGTTTTTTAACTTTATTGCTGCTTGCTTCACTTTTGGTGGCTTCTTTAAACAACAATGCCCTGCTATGCACTTAACGCTACTTCATAAAGGAAGATTTCATGCCTTGACCTTCATGTTCATGACCCATAATTCAGTGTGCTTCCACAATCTCTATCATTTCCAGATATCATCTTTCCTGGGAAAGCAGTGCTGACGAGTGCTTTGTTTGTTTTCATTTTGTTTGAGGTCAATTCACTGGCTCCATTTTCCCAGTTTTCTAAAGGTACTTTTGAAGCTTCTATCATTTCTGCTCATCAAAGGCAGTCATTTTCTTGACATGCTTGCCTTGGTCAAAAAGAGCAATTGTATAATTTTTATTTCCTTAGCCAAAGGCAATCTGGTTGGAAAAATTACTGCTATCATGGCCCTTGAATTTTGGGTGTTCCTTTCAAATTTAGGTCAAAAACCAACATTAATAGTCAGATGTAATGACTGTCACAAAGAAGAGCTGCCAAGCAGATAATAAGTTTAGAACTCTTAATTGAAAATTAACACATCCACATTTGTGTTCTGAAATTGAAGAAAATGGCTGTTTGGCCACCACTGTAATGAGATTCTGCTTATTTTGCATGCTGAATCCTGAAGAAGGAGCCATTCGGTCCTGCCTGATGGATGCTTCTAGGCTTCAATACAACTTGAAAGACTGGGGTAGGAAACTCAAGCATAGTAAGAGGGGTCCTGCCTCCTTTCCTACAGGTTAGAAGGTCCATAAATATTAACCAGCCTTCCATTCGATTAACTTCTTGAGCTTGTCTCCAACTGACTGTATAGCAGATTGAAATATTAGCCTCGATTCTCTCACACTCCTAGTTGAATTATACATACACACCCCTGCCATGACCCCATGTAGGTTGAAAGTATTTCTCTATCCACTGACTTTGGGCTTGGCCATGAGACATGCTTTGGCCAGGGGAATAGAAACAAATGCGGTAAGAGCAGACACTTGAAATGTGTTGCTTGTGCTTTGGTCATGTGTTCCCCTTTAGGTCTGAGTCTCAGGATAAGGCACAGGGGGCAGACTCAAACTGGTTCTGCAGCCTCGAGATAAGCAGAGTGAAGCCAAGCAGACCCAAGATCAGCCAAACTCCACTAAACTGCAGTTCCGTTACTAAGTATCTGTTATCAGCCACAGAAATTTTTTTGTTTATTATGTAGCAAAATTAACTGAAGCATACTATAAACTGAAATGTGGTTTATAAGCCATACAACGCAGGAAGGTTCTGCTGAATTGATATCCAGCAAGTAAAAGAAAAAAAAGACCAAACGATTAAAAATTATCAAAGTTTCATAAAGTTCATATTCATGCCGCTTATCGAAATCAGGTAGCAATGACTGGCTAAAGTTCAGGATTGGAAATAAGAAGGCAAAATATTAGTCAAGTTGAACTCACTAGGTTGCCTTTCCAGGTTTTCAAGCAGACAGTTCTAGACTGCAATATTTGAAAGGAGCCTGTTGCGATATGATCATGACTATGAATCCCGTGGTCTTTGGAATACTTCCAGAATGCTAAGCTTGAGCTTCACACAAAACTGGTTTCTCAAACAAACTTTCTTGCACAACAGAGTAAGTCCTCTTAGCTAGAAAGGGGCAAGGAAGTGATAAGGTACCTTTTGGGATTTCTGGCAGTTATGTTTCCAAAGTGTGGTGAACCCGGCTGTCTCCTGTTGCTTTGTCACCTACAGATTCCTTCTTACATGTGATTACTGCTGATGGGCAGGCTCCGTTTCGCCTCTAGCCACCATATCTAATGTGAGGAGAACTGAAAAGTTTTTGCAGGTAGAATTCCAATTTCATGTGCCTCTCCTACTCTTTCTCTGCTTCTAACGTAGTCTCTGAATTTGAATGACAGCTTCCTGGCAGTAATATGGGAAGAGCATAGCAGACCAAGCGAGGAATCTGTGAGATAATGTCTTGATGTAAAAATTCCCAAAACATAGTATTTATGTTTTGGGTGAGGTGATGGGTATGTATATTAACTTGATTGTAGGGATGGTTTCAGGGTGTATACATGTGCTAAACTTATCCAAATGTATACTTTAAATATTGTGTCATTTATCGTATGTCAATTTTGTCTCAGTAAAGGCACTAAAAAAATATGACGTGCTTAGAAGGAAATCATGCTCAAGATGTACAAAGCCTCTACGCAGACAAGTCTAATATGTTGTCGTGAGACATTTAGGCAGATCTAAACAAATGAAGGGATCCACGATAGTCCTAGACTGGACAGCTCAATATTGTAAAGATGTAGAATGATGTGGATTTTTAAATTTATTTATTAATTTTTATTTTTAAAATATTTTAAGTGTTTATTTAGTTTTGAGAGAGAGACAGTGAGAGGGAGAGAGAGCATGAGTGAGTGGGGGAGGGCAGAGAGAGAGGGAGACACAGAACCCAAAGCAGGCTCCAGGCTCTGAGCTGTCAGCACAGAGTCCAACATGGGGCTCAAACTCACGAACCATGAGATCATGACTTGAGCCAAGGTCAGACGCTTAACCAGCTGAGTCACCCAGGTGCCCCTAGAATGACGTGTTTTAAAATGGGTATCTCATGGGCTTAAGTTTCCTCATTTGATAAGTTGATTTAATGGGTTTTAAGATTTCACTTTCAGCCCTGTGGTTCTACGATCATGGGTCCTGTAGTCCTAAGCATCAAGAAAAGGGCACGATAATTAATGTTCAAAACAGAACCAAATGACTGGCGTCTATTATCATAGTTATGCCCAAGTCTGGAGTGAAAAAATTCTCCTTGTCTGGGGAGTCCCTTCGATAGGCCAGAAAATGTATATTCTATACAGTCTTATAACCAAACTACTCTTCAGCATATTTTCCCTTCAAGTACCAAGTGGGCGTATGAATTTTAAATACTGAAGATTAAAAAAAGAGCTGTGATGGCTTTATTTTTTGCTCTGAAGTTTAAACAGTTGAAGTTCACCAGTGATAGCTTTGACTAGTGGAAAATAATGCAATTAAAAAGACCATACAGGAAAAAGAATGAGTTACAAAATTGAGGCCTACTTGACATCATCGAATCTGGTTCCTGTCAGACTCTGGTGGCTGTAGGTGGGACTAACGAGTAGTCATTAATAAACGTTTCATTTGAGGGACTTCCCAGGAGACTGCTTCTAAGGAGAAGACTACAACTGCTTGTAAAAATTTTTAATATTTATTTATTTTTTCAGAGAGAGACAGAGACAGAGTGCGAGCAGAGGAGGGGCAGAGAAAAAAGGAGACATAGAATCTGAACCAGGCTCCAGGCTCCGAGCTGTCAGCACAGAGCCCAGTGTGGGGCTCGAACCCATGAACCACGAGATCAGGACCTGAACTGAAGTCAGATGCTCAATCAACTGAGCCACCCAGATGCCCCTAAAACTGCTTTTTATAATTGTTTATTTGGGGTATATATTAATGGTCGGGTTAGTTAAAAAGGTTAAGCAGAATGAATACTTTATTTAGACTATATTCAATAAATTTTGATTCAGAAAGGAGAAACAGTACACAACTTGGTGGCCCAAAACAAGGAAATAATAAGAAGGCCCTCTCCAGCCAAAGGACCATACGCCCCTTTGTGCGGGTTTGGAAAAGTTTAAACCCAACTAGCAGCTTATAACCCTTGGGGAGCATTGGATGACCAGACCTTGACACTTTCTCTAACCGTGCCCTGCCAGGCCTATGTCCTTCATGAAAGAATGGACTTCATAAGAGTCACTGGTTGTTGTACACTCCCCATTGTTTCTGTCACTTTGAGATTTTAGCAAGCTCAAATTAAACACACAAGTTGAATTCAAGCACATGAAATGTACTGATAACCTAAGAAAAATTACTGCTAGACTCTCAAAATAAACACTAACAGAAAGATGCCTAATTCACTTTTTAAAAATTTTTTTGGTTTGAAGATTCCTATCCTTTTTTAAATGTTTTAAATTTAAAATTTTTTTAATGTTTATTTATTTTTGAGACAGAGAGAGACAGAGCATGAGTGGGGGAGGGGCAGAGAGAGAGGGAGACACAGAGTGTGAAGCAGGCTCCAGGGTCTGAGCTGTCAGCACAGAGCCCGACGCAGGGCTCGACGCAGGGCTTGAACCCACAGACCGCGAGATCATGACCCGAGCCGAAGTCGGACGCTCAACTGACTGAGCCACCCAGGCACCCCTGAAGATTCCTATCCTGACTTATACTTAGAAAGACATTTTTTTTTTCTAGACAAGAGAGAAAGAATACTAACTTCAATTTTAACTTTTTGGACACGGATGGATGACATTTTGTGAGACTGAAAAATAGAATCATTTTGCTAGGCTTTACCAATAGCCTAGGACATTAAAATTTCTGGACTTCTTGCTCTAAATGAATATTTTTAAAATGTATGTGGGTTGGATGGATAGCTTGAGATCTTAAAGTGAGCAATGAATATGGGAATTCCAGGCACAGACCATTTAAGTACCTGAATATTATTTAGAAAACACATGTCATAAGTTAGTCTCAACGTCACACTACAGTTAAGAAACAAATCCGTGAAAAGAGATTAGGTATTTATTAGTTGAATCGAGCAGCAAAGAATGGATGTTGATGATGTGGTTTTATAAAGAAAAATCTTTAGAACACAAAGGCTTAAATTCTATTCCTTAAACAAAACAAAAATTAAGTATGTAGCTGGTATAAGGAACCTAAAAATATTTCAGTGAAGAACACTCAAGACAAAACTAGCAATTTTATGAATGACACAGGTCTGTAAATTGATCTTACTAATTAAGTTTCTGTTATTGCTTTGGTTACAAATCACGAAGAGATATAAGTAACAAGATGCAGACTGATCATTATTGAGTTAGCTCGGAGGACTTCTATTGTTATAAAATACATAATATCACAACACAGTTGCTTTAGCTATGCAAATAAGATCATATATACATACTACCTAAGATTAAAAGACCAAAGCTGAATATGTGTTTCTTCATAGGATCACCAAACTAAACTTCTAGGTTTTCATTTATTTTTAGTAAATTTTCTACTTGACGATCCAAGAATTTAGCTTTTCCTTTTCCCACCAAATGACAAGTATATATATTGATTGGAAGTGTTTGGAAACACCTCTGTGAAACGAAACTGCATTTTGACTTATTTGTAGCAATTATTTGCTGGAAAGTTGTTGGTAAGGAGGGAAAACACTTCCTTCCATTTTAAATCGCAATCTCCCAGGTGTGTCATTTTCCTTTTTCATGGGGCTGAAACTGTTTTTAAGAACTCGGGTCCAGCAATCTCTGGAAGAGAGCATTCACAAATGAATTCTGATCAACAGATTGCGTGCATTTCCCAATCAGCTGTGCAGACTGCATGTTTTCCTGACTCCAGTCATTTTATAAAGATGATTCAGAAGTAATCAGTCTGACTGCGACTTTTATTATTTATATATTCACAGTATTGACAGATTTCATTTTCTTCCCACTCTCCACTCCTCTTTTACGGGAATAACACTCGCGACATGGAACAGAGAGCAGCAAGAGATATCATCTGACCTTCCTGCTTTAGGTAAGGCATTACTCAGCTAATTCTGAGAACCCACGAACAATCATGTGGAATATACAAATCCACAGCGAACTTCATTTCATTTCCTTTAGTGCTTTCTCTAGAATATGAGGTCCGCTTATTCTTTAGACCACAATATAGGTATGTGAATAATACAGTAACACCTATGACTGGAATAATACAGAAATAGTACGGCGGCGGCTGCGAGAAATACTGGAACAAAATTCCCCTAGGAACAATGACATCAGAAGCCTTGCAGGGGATCAATCACTCCGAATTTTAAATAACCGCACTCATCGTGACATTTTAGAAGGTGTACCTAAGCCACCTAGCAACAGTTTATGCCACTAATTCATTTTAAAGATCTATTAACAGGGATCCTTTCGATCGTCTCTTTGAATTGATTAGACGATGTCTCTCAGGAGCCTGAAATTTGATTTGGCCAAAATGGCAGAGGAAATTAGTGTTATTCTCTTGTGTCATTTCGCCAAGTTCAGAAAGGTAAAGAAACATCAATTTACAAAACAGACATGTCTGATAATAAAGGAAGTCTGAATGTATAAAAAGCTTGTTGTCAAGACAAATCCATTGCCTGGTTGTCTTCACCTTACATCTATTTTTAAATTGACAGTATGACTTAGATTCAGGAACTAGACATGAAGAAATATTGGATAATCTAATTATTCAAAAGGCATGCAAAGAGTATTATTTCAAAAATATCTTTTCATAATATGCTTGTTTTGAAGAGTATAGCTTTTAAACATCCAATAGATCTATGGGTTTAGTGTTAATGATTATGCCAATGAGATGGTAAAATAATAAATCCACGTCAATTTTGGGAAATATTTCTAATATTACATAACAAATTGGAAAGGAATTTCACATATAATTATCTCTATGAAGACAAACCACAAGGGTAATTAACACAGCTACGAGTCTGTATCACCACAATGGTTAAACCAGATGGTAATGTTCATTATTTTTATCTCTCTCACAAAACCAAATTATTACTGACTTTCTCCTGGGAATGCATGAAGTATTCAAATCAAAAATATTATTATGCAATATTTTGATGTAAGGAGGTTTCTTTTTTTCACTTAGTATGGAAATGTGTATATCACCTCAAGATTGGTGGTATTTCCAACCATGACCAATGGTACTTACAAATAAACAGAAATAAACAGTGTATTTATGATGTATAAGCTTAATATAAGGGCATCACTGGAAAGGGAAGATTTAATTTTTTAAAAAACCTATTCAACAGTGAACCATTAAAATTAAAATACAGGCTTTATATTTTCCTCACAAATACGGCCAATATAATGAATTTTCAATAGATCTTCAGGAAAAACATGTTTATTTGCTGTTTCAATTAGCTATTGTCACAATAGTGCTGAGTAAAACCTAAGGTTTCAAACCACAATCACTTATTCTCCCGGATGGGCATGGCTACTGGAGCCCCGCTCAATGCGTCTGTCATCCTCTTTCTGAGATGGGCAGCCTAGACTGGGCGTGTTCTTCTAGTACGTGTGGTAGAGGCACAGACAGGAAAATGCAAGAGCTTTCAATGCCTAGGCTTCAAACTAGCACATGGTCACTTCTGCTCACCTGCTGTCTGCTAAAGCAAATCACATGGCTAAGCCCTAAGGCCAGGGGTTGGGAAGTACACTCCATCATTCACAAAGAGGCAATATCAAGGTTGGGACTGCAGAATGGGAAGAACTAGAGTACCCGTGCAATCTAGTACAATTCTAGAACAATTGCTTTGAAGCAGATAATGTACTGCATAACACGAGAAGACAGTGTATTTATTTATATCTCTGACTTATTTCTTCAGGATGTAAATGTTGCCATACATTTTCCTGGGCTTGATGACTGCTGTGTATTATTATTATTACTGTCATCATCATCATCAGTAATTAATCTGCTACTAGATTTAAGAAATAAATAGGCCTTCTTCATCGTCGTCTTCGTCGTCGTCGTCTTCTTCTTCTTCTTCTTCTTCTTCTTTCTTTCTTTCTTTCTTTTTAGTTTCTTGTATAAAGAATTCAAACACATCTTTAATTTGGTGCGATTCTCTAGCAGTGTTCTCTGAGTACAGACGGGTCGTTGCAATTTCTAGTACAGGGAGCATAACATGCGACTTGAGTCCCAAGTCCTGTCTTACCTAACTCTGGAGTTAATCTGTTGAAGAGAATATATTATACGGGAATAATAATACAACACCGCCCTGAAGGATCTTGGGTAAATTTATTTTCTTTTCCAATACCATATAGGATAAAATATCTCCCATCGTGAGGACTAGTCACTTGCTGTGAGAAGGCCTGCAGCAAAGGGACCTCTCGATCAGATACTCCATGCAGGCAGACTACTCTCTCATCATTACGTGTGCACGTGCATGCGTGGGTATTCTGTTTTTCCCCTTGAATTCCAATTTTTTTTCATCTCATCTTACAAATTTTTGTTTTTCTGGTAGTGTTCCATTTTTGTAAACAGAAGAGGAGAAGAATGTGTTTGAAAATCTGCTTGGAGAATGAAGTTCAATTTGGCTTCTCCATTTAGAGGACTAATTTGCTTTCTATGTGCAATTCGGGCGGGATTGTGGTTGAATAAATGATTTGATTTCATCTCCTAGGCATCCACGTAAACCCATTTCAAGATTCTCACGTGGCAGGTCACTTGCTTGAGTGTTAGTGAGCCTAAGTTCTGCCCCAGCTCATCTCAGACTTCTCGGCATCACATTTGGTGAACCAGCAGGAGAACTTTCTACCATATTTCACTTTCCTTTGTTTTACTAGGCCTTTCTCCCGTGGCTTGACAGACTTTACAAAAAAGAGGCAAGTGTGTGATTTGTATAATTCCCTTGCTTGTTCTCTCTTTCTCCCTGTTAAATCAACGAATTGCTTTCAATTTTAATCACCTTCAGAACACAAAATATTTTAGACACACACACACAAAATAAAATCGAGAGACAAAGTTCAAATAAGTAAAACAACAAAAACTTGTTCAGAATAAAATTTTCTTCTTGAATGAACCAAGGACGATGAACTTTATTTCTTGAGCCCATTTACAAAAGGAAAATAAATATAAAGTTATAGGTGTAAAACTACTTATTCAAGGCGAATGTGGTTAGGGCCTCACTGATTGGTTAGTAAAAGATAGCCGAAGGGGTGATGCCTTTCTAAGAATACTTAGGTACTTCATTCACCATCAAGTGCAGGTGACAACTGTCAGACTACTCCCCTTCACTGTTTATCTTATACATAGTTCCAAACCGAATCTATTTCGGTACTGTGAACACACACACAGCTTCCAAAGCAAAGCAAAACTTTTTTTTCCCTTGTCTTAACATTATTTTTGAGAAACGGATTATAACCTGGGTCTCGTCTAACAAAGGCATTTCTACGAAAGAGAGAAGATTGTGTGGATTACGGCTGAGACATAGTTATAAAAAAATGAGCCAAGAATACAATTGGTTTAAGGAACAGAAATAACCCTGAGAAAGGAAACTTTCCTTCTAATACTGTAATTTGGTCATGTTGGGCTAAGTTATAATTTAATGTCATGAGCCATTAGATCGTAACATTAAATTAACGATCATGGCTCACATGGAGGCATGGGCAGTTTTATATAATATGCAAAGGGAAAAAGAAAGAAAATGGTAAAGTAAATCTTCGGGACCATCTGGCTTATCTTTTTCCCCATGCCTCTGCAAAACAGTGGGAGGAATAAACAATACTATTCCTGACTGGCTAGGCATTGAAGATGAAGACACCAAACGAAAATTTCTCCAACACAAGCACAAAGTCTAGTATTTTTTCTTTGTTTTCTTCTCCTGCATAAGCACAGAGAATCTGCCCTGCAGAATAAAAATTTGTCAAACTTCAGAGCTGAAATGGCCTTAAGCAAGCGTCTAGCCCAGTGGTTCTCGAATTTAAATATGCAGATTCCCTGGCTCATCCCCGGAGAGTCAGGTCTGACACTGCATTTTTAATAACTTTTCAAGTAAAGGTGGTGCAGCTGGTATGTGAACTTGGAGAATCGTTTCTTGGCCTGGCTTCACCATTTTCTATAAGATAAACCTGAGATCCACAATACCACCAATGTCCCCAAGATCACACAGGTTAGTAGTCAGGATCGGAACCCCTATCTCTTGGGATGCCTCGCTGGCTGAGTTGGGAGAGCATGTGACTCTTGATCTTGGGATTGTGAGTTCAAGCCCCACGCTGGGTATAGAGATTACTTAAAAATAAAATTTGGGGGCACCTGGGTGGCTTAGTCACTCAAGCATCTAACTCTTGATTTCAGCTCAGGTCAAGATGTCACGGTTCCTGAGATTCAGCCCCGTGGAGGACTCGGTGCGGAGGGTGCGAACCCTAGTGAACCCTACTCGGGATTTTCTCTCTTCCTCTCTCCCTGCCCCTACCCCACTCCCGCTCTTTCTCTCTCTCAAAATAAATAAACTTCTAAAAAATAAAATCTTAAAAAAGAACCCATATCTCTTGACCTGTAAAATAAGACAGTTTGCATTCTCTGATACTGTACTATTTCCATAAAAATTCTCTCAAAAATCGGTTAGCTTATTTTTTTATTGTGACAAAAATACATAAAATTCACTGTTTTAATGATTTTTAAATGTACAGCTCCTTGGCATTAAGTACATTTACAGTGCTATATAGTCATCGCCGCCATGTATCTCCAGAATGTTTTTTCAGCTTTTCAAACTGACACTCTGTACCCATGAAAGAATAAGTCTCAACTCTCCTCATCACACCCCACCCCCAGGCCAGCCCTTGGTAACTACTATTCGATTCTCTCTATGAATTTGACTATTCTAGGTACCTCATAAAAGTGGAATTAAACAATATTATCCTTCTGAGCCTGCCTTATTTCGCTTAGCATAATGCCTTCAAGATTCATCTATATTAGTTGATATTGTGATTTGCTGAATGCTTTGAAGGGCTTGCTCAAGGCAGTGTTCTGGCCCTTTAAGAAATGAGGTTCATGTGTCCAACTTGCACAGACAGCTGCTAAATGAGAGAGAGCATTCGGGAAGGGCAGTCCTCAGTGAGTGAAGCAGATAGAGCCTGGAGGCAGGCACAGAGACGTGAAATGCATTTTCTGCCTAGTTGAAAGTCACTTGAAAAGAAAAAGAAATGAGAAACGAGACAGAGAGAGAGAGCGAGAGAGAGAGAGAGACAAAGACAGAGACAGAAAGATACACTAAGAGAATGACAGGAGAGATGCATTAAATTGAGAGAAATGAAGGTCTCCTTAAGACTACCGCGGGGCCAGATTAGTAAGTAGAACTGTGCAGACAAGGTTATTATCAGGTATATCCTGTAGATTAACTGGTATACGCTGGTGTACATGAGACCTCATACTATTGATGTACCTTGGGGCAAAGAGTAGAGAAAACAAATAGGGAAGGAAAACATACGCATTTACATTGCTATTTGAAAAATACGGCACTCAAGATTTATTTTTATTTTATATAGTTACTGCCAGGAGTATTTTACAGCTTATAAGTAAGAAGGGAAGTTATTTGATATATGCTCTGTTGCAGGGAAAAAAAGCTTAAATTTTTTAAAACATCGGTACACTGGTCTATATCCAATTTTTGACGCTGGGTCGAGGCCAGATGATGCTTCTGAAAGAAGGGGGTTTGATCAAGGCCTGAAGAAGGACTTAGTCAGGTAGGGCAGGAGACAAAGGATACGCCGGCCAAAGAGAACCTCTTCTTTGGACCTGGATAATGTTTACTGGCTATTTAATATTCAGCTCAGTGTCTTTTACAAGAGGCTTTCTGTGGTAGCTTTGCAACATGACCCCCAAGCTTTCTGACATTTTGCCATGGAAAGGTGGAGTTCACGTCCCATCCCCTCGAATCTGGGCTCTGTGATGGCTTGGCCAAGAGAATATGACAGAGACGAATATGGTCTAGGCCTTAAGAAATGAGCAGCTTCAGCTCCCTGTCCCTTGGGATGGCTGCTCTGGGGACCCAGTGATTGTGCTGTAAAAAAGCCGAAAGTGCCCCATGGAGAGGCCCACATGAAGAGAAACTGACAGCCGACACCTTTGTGCCATGCGTGTGAGTGAGCCCACTTGGAAGTAGATCCTCCAGCAGCCAGTCAACCTGCCCCAGCTGGTATCATGAGAAGCAGAGACAAGCAGTCCCCACTGACCTCGCTTGGACTGCAGATTCACATGCAAAACTGCTTTAAGCCTTAAGTTCTGGGCTGATTCATTACGTAGCAGAGGGTCACCAGAATACCTACCCTGGTCTTCCCTCTAACAAATACAGGGGGTGCCCCTCCTCTGGGACACCAAAGGACTCTGTACTCACCTTAACGATCCTTGACCCCCTTGACTAGATCTCCCTGTTGTCCTGCCCCTCGTCTTTCCACTATCAAGTCCTCTTTGGGGCCAAGTACAACTCTTAGCAACCTTTGGATGCTCAAACCTCCTGACTATTCTATGGCAGGTCCATTTCTCAATGGCTGACCTGAGGTCATATTCAGGAATCCACTGAAAAAGTATGTTTCTGGGGTGCCTGGGTGGCTCAGTCGATTAAGTGTCTGACTTCAGCTCAGATCATGATGTCACAGTCCGTGAGTTCGAGCCCCGCATCGGGCTCTGTGCTGACAGCTCAGAGCCTGGAGCCTGTTTCAGACTCATGTCTCTCTTTCTCTCTGCCCCTCCCCCCCTCTCAAAAATAAATTTAAAAAATTAAAAAAAATGTATGTTTCTACTATGTGTATCCATTGTATGAATATAAAAGTTTCTTTTAGGTCATGGGTGGGAAATGAATTTAGAGTTGTCTAATCAGTTCAATAGTCGCCTCCAAATAATGGCCATTGTTTTCTACTCTAAAATAGAAAATGTCCGCATTCTCCCACAGCCAGTAAAAATGCTATCTATACTCACTTCAGGTTTTAAAACTGCAACATACAACACTTTTCCAGCCATTTGTGAAACTACTGGAAAAACTAAAAATAGAATTTATGGAGTAAATCATTGGGAAGAATGCCTGGTCAAGCAGTTCATAAATATCCAGGTCTCTTTCTATTTGGGGCCACAGCCTTGAATTGAATCCAATATTGAATTGGTGAATTGAGAGCAGAGGATTGAGGTGAAATGTGGTCAGCTCTTGAGAGGAGGTGACATGCTGCTTTCTGCAGAGAATAACTTTTTCTGTAACTCCCAAGGAAGAATATATTTCAAAAGGTGTTGGAGGTGAATAGAAATTAGAAAGGAGAAACACAAACCTGTAGAGAATTTAAAGATTACATTTATAAAGACGAAGATCATCGTTAAGTCATAATAATAATAATATTGAACAGTCAACTTGCTAAGAGACCTCTCAAGGACAGCCACGGATGCAGGAGCAAACAAAAGTAATTTGTTGCTTTCTCGCTATCAGGAAATAGACATTCTTCCATCTCGACTAACATGATCTCCAGTGGGGAATGATTTATTTCTCTCGCATTCATGAAACTCTCTTTCATAACCAGGTGTAATGACTTCTTTTACCTCTATGGGGAATGGCTGATTTATGCATAGACCTTTGCTCAATAACCTTTCTTCAAAGATTGATGCTGTTAAAAATGAAAAAAGATGTGAACTTTTTGACATTTTATTTTAATGTAATTTAGAAAACCGTATAAACTGCAAATGGACCTCATGTGGAATGAAAATCACACGCTGATAACCTAAATTATTTTGAATACTATTCATCTTTGACTAATACCTGAAATGTTTTATTACCAGAATTATGAAAGGCACAAGAGAGACACTAACAAATTTCGTTTCAAAAATAATTTGTAAATACAAGACTGAACATCCGTTTATTTGATCCCCACCAATTAACTCATGATTTTAGAATTTTCCACCCAGGAGTGGGTATATTGCTACCCACCACATAGAGGAGTATCTTTATTTATTTATTTATTTATTTGCCTAGAAAGTCTCCTCTTAAAGACCACTAACCTCAAAAACAAATGAACAAACAAACAAAAAAAAAACCCTTCAAGGTTGGAAGAAGGAAGGAAGAGAAAGTGACGTGGAATTCTTTGACTTTTCCTGTACTGAAACTCTTCTGGACATTTTTTTTTTCTCTTCTTGTTTGGAGAAGAGGGCCTGAAATTATATAGATCTTGTCTAAGTTCCTATGGAGATCAAAGAAAGTAAGTGAATAGATCCAGCATTCTCCCTGTCTTCAGTGCTATTGCCTTATAGGTTACATTTAAAACTACTTTATTAATTTTATTAACATAGATATAAAACCACTCATGTGGCTTCCAATGTCAGTCAGACTAGGAAAAAACAAACTGCTTTTACTGACATCTATTTCCAGAAGTCTGAATACCTGGTGTCTGGTTCAAGGAGAAGGACACGTAAGCCAATGTTTTTCCTTCAAGGAGGGCATTATGAAAGATCAAATATCTCTTTTTAATTTTCAGTGTTGTATGTTTACTTTCAAGAATGGGGATGTTAAGATTTGTTGGTATCTGAAAAATCTAGTTTTTCAAACATGTCAATATTGACATTTAACGAAAATCTGTTGAAGATTATTAATCTGTTCTCGGTTAGGCAAGACAAAGCTTTTTGTTCTGTTTTGTCTTTTCAAATCAGAGTTCTAACACACATGTGCCAATACTTCTGACAGTTTCATTAATTTATTAATTCTCATTAAGTAGTTCCTAACTCACATCAAGTGAAGATTGTGCCTAAAAAGATTCTATAGTTAAAGAAATAATACAAAAGCTTATTAATAAAATATATATGTATATACATAAAGCACAAATATGGAACATTATTACTATTATCAGGTGTGTACATATCTATGTCTATATAGATCTATTTCCAAATCTATGTATAGAGTCAGATATGTATACACCTGATAACAGTAATAACATAATAATACTAGCTATGTCTACTGGTTTCTTACTATGTGTCAAATATCGTTTTATGCACTTCACATATATTAATTACATCACCATCACAACAACCCGATGAGATGAGGCAGACACTATCATTATGCCTGATTTATAGCTGCGTAAACTGAGGGCAATTAAGAAATGTGTCCACGGTCAGTAAGTATCAGAATCATGATTTAAACTCAGGCAGTCAGGCTTCAAAGCCCACACTATTAAAAAGTATCCTTTCCAGCTTCTCGGATACAGTACAGAAAACACTAAGCTTCATTTAAAGCGCAGAGAAATTCCTATGGAAATTGAGAGGAAGACAAGATGTCTTCCAGCTTGGGGGCTCAGGGAAGAAGGGAGGATTTGAATACGGTTTTCCTTGAAAAGTAGATAGCGTGAGAGTAAACTGAGATGCAGAAAAGGAGTCCCAAGACAAAATACAAGGTCATGAAAAGAAGAAAAGTAGACTGGCCAGCTATGCATTTTAGTGGGAGTCGAGGATGGGTGGAGAGGAAAGATAAGAAGTAAGATTAGAACTTGAAGTTGGCAGCCAATTCTCAAGGGCCAGGTGCAGGAATGTGTGGAATATCCTGAAGGGTTTGAGAAGTCATAAAAGGTGTTTGAACAGAAGAATCGTATATTCTTTCATTCATTTGACAACTATTTATTGAACGCCTATCATGTGCTGGGTACTGTCTTGGGCGATGGGAATACACAAGTGAATAAAGTAGATAAAATCTCCATGTTGGACTGGAGCAATGCAGAAAGGAGCGAAGAGCAGTCATAGGACTAAGAGTATGAATTTGAGTAGTAGTTAGGAACCTGGAAAGAAAGTAATGGGTGCAAAGGACTGGGGGAAGGGGTAAAATTGATCTTGAAAATGAACCAGAAAGTGAGGCAAGTAAAGAGACGTAGAAAGGACTATTTGGTTTGAAACTGGACTGAAAAGATGGTGGTGTGATGAATGGCAGGCCAGGAGATGAACACTTGGTATAGACGATATGGCCCATTTGGGTCACATTGAGTTTATGATGTCTGTGAGACACCTGAGTAAGAAATGCGTCCCACACAGTAAGAAATATGAGACTGATACAAGAAAGATATAAAAAACCTTTAAAGCATTGGATTAAAGGAGGACAAAAGACTGTTGCTAGTCTAATACCTAGAACATGAGCAACAGTATTGAATGGTGAGAATGAGATTAATGAAGACAGAAAAGACAACCCAGAGTCGGTCCACAGGTAAAGAAAGAAGGAAGAATGAGTAGAGAGGGAGGAGAAAATCAGTAGAATATAATATCCCAGAAAGTCCAAAGGTGAGACATTTTCCCAAAAACTGTAGTGGGCAACAATCACAAACTATCCAGAGATTTCTAGGGCAGGAAGGACTTGGTGAAAGCACTTGCATTTGGAAGTTATAGTGGTTTCACAGAGAAGTGTTTCCGTTGAGAGCACAATGTACAATCTAGACTGAAAAATGTAAAGGGAAGACGGATGTTTAGAAGGTAGGAATATTTCCATGTATCAACAAATTCCTATTACGTGAATTATTTGAGACATGCTTTTGGTTATCTTGGGTGTTTGCCTGGAAGGTGAGTCAGTTTAGAGTAATGGGGAGGGGAATAAGATGAGCTGAAGCTCCAGAAGGTCAAGCTTAGGGTCAAAGAGCTGACTCCTTCGTATAGAGTCATGTGACCTTGGTAGGAGTCCCCCTACCTCTCAAAGCTTTGAGTTTTTCATCTGTAAGAAGGGGAGGATGATAGGACCTTACGCAGGCAAAGCACCCAGTACACTGCCTGGCACACAGTAATATGGAAAACTTTGGATTGCGAGTAACATGTCCTGTGAGTGTTCCACAAGATAAGCAAACATTTCTTTTAGAATTTGTTTTTAATGTTTACTTATTTTTGAGAGAGAGAGAGAGAGAGAGAGAGAGAGAGAGAGAGAGACAGAAGGTGAGAGGGGGAGGGGCCAAGAGAGAGGGAGACATAGAAGCCAAAGCAGGCTCCAGACTCTGAGCTGTCAGCACAGAGCCTGACATGGGGCTCAAACCCAGGGACCGCAAAATCATGACCTGAGCCGAAGTTGGACGGTTAACCAACTGACCACCTAGGTGCCCCAAGATGAGCAAACATTTCTAATAAATTTTAACTTGATAAACGAGTGATTTCTTGCAATACAAGCAGTACATAATGCAGAATATCACATGATCACAACTGAGCCAATGATTCTTGAAATTTTCTTTGGCATACAAGTGCTTTGGATTACAAACATGCTTTTGGTTTGCAGAATGAATTATGCTCACGAACCAAGGTTTTACCCTATTTTTTAAAGTGAGCTACTATCATTATCTATCCTAATAATTAGATAAATATATCATGTTATCAATCCCAGAAAATGAAACATTTATTACATAGACTTTTATTTTTAATTATTTTCCTCGTAATCTGGTGTGATAAAACTCAAATGACTTCATTTCCAAGAAGAGCTACATTACTCATCCTCTTTAATTCTACCCTCCTCAATTGAAAATAAAAATAATAATAGTGCCCAAACCAGAGATTTTCAGTGAGATTCTTAGAAAATGAAAGTAAAAGGGCTTTGCCAGTAACAAAAAAGAGAAAAATTTAGCTCTCATTATTCTCATTAATTAATATAAATTTGATTCACTGATTTTAAAGAGTACAATATTAGTTTTATATATGCAGTGTGACTCTTGTCTAATGGTAATTCCTATCATGAATAAGGATCTTTCACTTGAAGAAAGCTTTTTTGAAGTGCTTTTATATTTATTACCTTATAAGATCCTCACAAAAGCTCTGTGAGGAATAAAAGACAGTGGTTATTAGGGGTTATCAAAATTGACTTTTCAGTGTGCACAGGTGCACAGGGCTCTCCTTCCTACGTGGGTCTTTCTTTTGGTTTATATATATAAAATTACAGAATCCCGTAAGTGAATTACAAAGCTATTCAAGTGAGTGCTTTCCTTATATCGTTCTAGATAATAGCTAACTGCAACGGCAACATCCAGAACAGGAGGTTCTAAAGTTTGCGATACATTCCAGTAACATGTTAGCGTACATGAGACACCATGGTCACATGGTCCAGATGTTATAACCTCTATAGCCAAGTGACTACGCTCATTGCATTAAATTATTTTTTCATCGTTAGACAAAGATGAATTCTTTTTTTCTATATTTACTCTTTCTTTCTATAGGAGATAAAACAGGAGTCTTGAACATTTGTCCTCATTAACTCCTTTTTCTACTAACCTTAATTATTTTCGCTGTTTTTTTGGGACGATCTCTGTGATCTACAGAGATTTTCGGGCCCAAACCTGGAACACAATAAAGTTCTGAATATAGTAAGATGACAAGCATGTGGATCTTAAATCTGTCCCTGAGTACTACCATTCACAGTAAAGTAAATGTGTATGACCTTTTCAGAGTAGCTACATGAGAATAAAAGGAAAAAAAAATAAAATTTTCCATGTTTATGTAAGAGAAGAAACAAATTTTCCCTATTGGGAAGCTTTTCAAGATCTTGGTTATATTACCCATAAACTTTGACTTTTTCCAAGGTATGAGTTTTACACCAAAGTTTTGCTAGTTCTTTGCCTTTTTTCAAGGTTAACCATTAAAAGCATCCGTCTAGACATGCCCCTTGTCAGAACATAGAAAATGGCATCACTTGATACCAATTCTGTGTTACAGGAAGTGGTATTTTGGTGACCTTTATGTGTATTTCTGAACGGACCATGGAGAAATTCAAGTAACGATGACATAGCTTTATGCGTAATATCATGTCTTTCTTTGGTTGCCATGTTGATGTCCTTCAATTTTATACCTTCAACCTAGAGTTTATGTCTCCTCCAAATTTTAGAACTACATTCACAACTGCTTCAAAGGAGGTGATATTGATCCCTCTGTGACTCACAAACACCTCAAAACTGACCACATTCTTGACTTCTCTTCCCACAACTTCTTCCCCTCTTGAATTCACTGACTCCATGAAAGCACTCAGTCATGCCAAGTGGTAAGCAGTCAGTGACTCCTCATCAGATCTCATATTTTTCCTCAACCTCTTCTTCCCATAATGTACATGATAATGTTGACTTTACCTCCAAGTAGCTCACACATCTGTTTCATTTGTTCAACCTCAGCACCTTACTTATTATTTCCTACTTGGAATAGTACAGAAAGAAGTTTTTGTTGTTCTTGGACAGGTTCCATATCTTTCCAATTAATTCTCTCAACTACCAGAGTAATATTTTAAAAATTTAAGTCTGGCTCTTCTACTTCCTTGCTTAAAACTATGCTGTGATCTCCCATAGACTAAAAAGTCCAAACTCTTTAAAACATTTTTTCTATGTTTATTTTTTGAGATAGAGACAGAGTGTGAGTGGGGGAGGAGCAGAGGGAGAGGGAGCTACAGAATCCGAAGTAGGTTCCAGGCTCTGAGCTGTTCAGCACAGAGCCTGATGTGGAGCTTGAACCCACAAACCATGAGATCATGACCTGAGCCAAAGATGGGTGCTTGATCTACTGAGCCACCCAGCTGCCCCTAAAGTCCAAACTCTTAAACGTAGGTGGCGAGAGGGATAGAAAGACAGCTTACACATACTGAGCCCTTTGAGTCCAGCACTCTGCCCCTCTAGTGGGTATTTTACATGCACCCTATTATTTAATCTTCACAAAATCCCGTGAATGCTATGTTCACTGTATAGAAAAATATAATTAAGACAGTATAGGAAAATATAATTAACCTAGAGGTTGGCAACAAAAGGTAGGAGAAGTGGTCTTGGTGCTCATAAGACCCACGCTCTATTTACTGTACCCTGCTGTTTTTCTACATAACTTAACCCCAGTTGACCTCTCCACTGTCTGTTCTTATAACAACTATATCCCAGCCATAGAGAAGCACCTTTGGATTCTCAAACTGCCACAATTTCCAGGACTTGGAACATGCTATTGCCTTTGCGAAAAATTCTCTTTTCAACTCTGTGTACGTAGCTAGGTCCTAATACACTCTTCTGACGTTCTCTGAGCAGAACTTTTCAACACTGGGCAGACAGATGGGTGGGACATGCCGCCGTCGATCCAATTTGAATCTCTCGGAGGTGGAACCAAGGACATAGCATTTTTTAAAAAGGTCCTCCAATATAGAAGGAGGATGGGAAAACACTGTTCTCGGTGAGTTTCCAGGCCTCCTTGAAAGGCTTAAGCTTAATCATCTTCTGTTTTCCCTAGACCTGCTCTGGCCTTGTACTATAACACTCATCGCACTACTATAACTTGCCTCAGCGTATATATTTACACCCCTGGAATAAAAGCATTCCAAAGGCAGATATCATATTCTAATATAGAGGCTTCTGAATGTATTCAGTATGCACATTCTCATTCTCTCTCTCGCTCTTTCTCTCTCTCACGCACACACATACACGCACACAGCTGAAATCAAAGTTTCACAAAATAACATTCCCCTTACTTATGAGTGATGGACTCTGTTATTTCCTATTCTATTCTGTTAATTTTATTCCTTTCTATTTAAAAATTGTGATGCTAAGCAAAATAAATCTGACAGAGAAAGACAAATACGATGCGATCTCTCTTACACGGGGAATCTAAAACACAAAACAAAATTAGCTCACAGATACAGAAAACAGATTGGTGGTTACTGGAAGTAGAGGGTGGAAGAAAAGGATGAACTCGGCTTTTTTTTTTTTTTTCGGTTTAAATACATTAGCTGAAAGTAAAAAAAAAATGTGCATCGATACTCATTAAATTGATTACACAGCCTAATACTCAGTCTGAACTCTGTTTGAAAAGCATCTCCGTAATAATATTTATGCTAGTCCTAACACCATGCTAAGCGTTTAACAGGTGCTTACAACAGATTTCATGGATTAATCAAAGTTCTTAAGGAAATAATGTATATAAAAGTTTTACATATCCAAAACAGTAGGCAGTCATCAGCAGGCAAAAGAAAAACATCAAGATTAAGTTTCACATTCTTCAGACACCAAAGGAGAAAGATAAAAAAAAACAACAACAATATAAATTTCAGTTCAAATTATAGCAACAGAAAGGAATACATAGAGGGTTTCCTTTTCTTAGAATTAGGGATCCTCAGATTACCTCTCTATTCTTAGATGTCCCAAGAAAGATGACAATCCAACTTATTCTGAATACTTATTGTGTTACTAAGACTGCATTCTTCCTCCTTCATTTGGAACCAACCAGTGGGCCAAGATTTTTTTGTGAAACACTGAAAGAGCTATTGCCCTAATTTCAATAATAGAAATCGTATTAGAAACATAAGCTCTCTTAATCAATTTACAGGTGCACTCTGATGTACAATTCAAAGTTTATCAAACTAGTCTCTGGAAATGTTTTGTATAGTAAAACAGAATTTTTATGACGGGGGTGGGGGAGGAGATTCGGATGTAACGAATGAGCTTAGAGAAGAACATGAGTGTAGGGGCACCTGAGTGGCTTAGGCGGTTAAGTGTTCGACTCTTGATTTCAGTTCGAGTCTGGACCTCATGGTTCATGAGTTTGAGCCAATATCTGTGCACTCTTTGAGATTCTCTCTCCTCTCTCTCTGCCCCTCCCCTGCTTGTGTACTCTCTCTCAAAATAAAAAGACAGTAAAAAAAGAAAAAAAAAGGAAACTGAGTTTAGAGCTATGACCTGAGATAAGACCCAGATCACAGATGAAGGGATCTGAAATATTAATTGCTCCGTGATTTCTCGTGCTGAGAAAAAGATCCTAATTACACCTTTTGACCATCTCTCCCCGCCGAATATCCATACCTACACACTTTCTTTACAAGCTGGTATTACGACGATCTGTTAGAGGTGCTTAGAGATCCAGTTAAGATTGGCAGAAATCTTGTGAAATATTAGCAAAGATAGAGTCCCCATTTTCAGTTGGTTACCCATGGTTTTATGTTAGAACTCGGAATTGAGGGTATCTTTATGAATTCTCTGGGGCCCAAAACAGAAATGTTTTGGACACAGGAACACTCTGATTCAACTATGAATATAGTTCTTCGTTTGAAAGAGAAACGTGCAATGTAAGAATTCTCAAACCGTCACCTCTCGGGCTCTATATGATGTTCTATAAAAATATATTGCCTTTAGGGGTGCCTGGGTGGCTCAGTCAGGTAAGTGTCTGACTTCAGCTCAGGCCATAATCTCGCAGTTCACGAGTTCGAGCCCCGTGATGGGCTCAGAGCCTGGAGTCTGCTTTGGATTCTGTGTCTCCCTCTCTCTCTCTGCCCTTCCCCCACTCTCTCTATCTCTATTGCAAAAATAAATAAACAGTATTTACATATTTATATTTATAAACATTATAAAAAATCTATTGCCTTTAAAATGCCAGTGAGAGTGTGAGAAATAATACTTTTTAGAAGAAAAACTCCTCATCGTGAAGTATGAGGACAACTATAACATCCTTGCTTTTAGTAAGAAGAATAAATAAGCATTTTTTTTCTAATATAAGGGAGGAATTTTAATGGCTTTTGAAGTGAAATTACTCAGATTAATTCCATTCCGGAAGCATATGCTTCATAAAACATGTATTCTTATAGAGCCCATGACTTGTGACTATCGCTGAGAGAATTAAATATCCTACGAAGTGCATGGTAAGCAACAGTGATACTCAGTCTAGCCAGAGCTGCGGGGTCTCCATATGGAGAAGGACTGATAGACGGTCATAGAGCAAAACAGATTTGTGAAGGTGTTCACCCTCTCTGTATCCATTCAGCAGTATTTGTATGAAGTAAAACATCAGTGCTTTCAGGTGGACAGATGTGTTGGAATCTGCTGGGAGAGCTGAGGCTCTGGCTAGGCATTTGGAGTTTCCTTTTTTAATATGTAAGAATTATTTTCGCTCGACAGCACCAGTCAAACAATGAACACAATGCTACCGGCTTCTTCCGACAAAGCAAAAGCCCTATCATTACACTTTTTCCCTCCACACATATTATAGAAAATTCCTTTTGTTCAAAATAAAAAAAAAAATTATCTTCGGAAGGGATGAAAAGCAAAGACTCCCATTTATGAAATACCGAAATTGTATGTAATCTCCTAAGGTATCTGGTTATATACGCTTTCAAGCTTGGCATTTTCATTTGTTGCTTTTAAACCCCAGTATCTTAATTCGATTCCATCACTTGAAGCGTGCCATTAACAACAATAATCAATAGTTTCAGTAGTTTACATTTTTTTCCATGACATCTCCAACTCTTTCATCAAAAGACCGTTATCCAGTCATCTCACTGAGAATCAGTGCTGGCTATAAATGTCACTCCTATCCGTAAAATGTAGTTTCAACCTCAGGCAACTGGAATTTATAGAAAACCCAATATGAACACAAGAGGGAATGAGAAAATTGTCTGTTTTAAAATAGTGTTGGAATCTTAGTTCATCCCATTATAGTTAAGGGGAAAATGATACGTCTTTTTGGGGGGATTCTAGGGGAGTTTAATATAGTTTTTAATAATAAATACCTTTTATGAGTAAGATAGCATAAGCTAAGAAAATGTCCTTCGCATCACTTGCAACTTACTTGAAAGAGAATTCAGAGACATAAATGCAAAATGTAGGTTATTCTCCATTCTTTCAGAGTAAATACAGTTGAAAACATGGCAATTTTTTTCTTTAATGTTTCAGAATCCTGCAGTTTCTCAGAATTTTCATTGTATATTAATGCAGATAAAAATATAGAGGAGACTTGTTCACTAATTTAAGGGATGTTTTATTAAATCATTGTTATAAAATTATCTCTTGGATTAATTCTTAAATTTCAAGGTAATGTGCTAAAGAAAATCTACTTAAAGTTTTATTATTTATCTGCTGTAGCTGGTGAGAATATGTGAGCCCATGTATTTATTGAAGTCCTAGGGTGGGGCACGTGGGTGGCTCCGTCAGTTAAGGTGTGACTCGTGGTTTCGGCTCAGGTCATGATCCCAGGGTAATGAGATCGACCCCTATGTCAGGATCCATGCTGGGCGTGGAGTCATGTTGGGATTTTCTCTCTCTCCTCTGTCTCTCTCTCTGCCCCTCTCTCCCACTGTGTGCTCTCTCCTTCTCTCAAAAAAAATTCTAGGGTGGCTTGATGGGTACTTAAAGGGAGAAATAAAATTTTATTTATGAAATATCATAAGTCAAATAAGTTACAGGAGAACGATTTTAATCGTTCATCTAAGAGTGACCGAAAAAAATCTAACTTTGCCTTGTCTTTACATTCTCAAGCCAAGGGAGATAGCTACAAAGAGAAAGTCAGGCGTTGCTCTAAACGACCTACTTCCGATGGTCAAGCTACCTTTACACACATTTGGAGAAGTGAGTGGGGTCTGAGGAGAACGGAAGAAACGAATGAGGAATTTGAGATGCAATAAATTGCTACTATCGTCAACTCAGGAAAGTATATCGAGTATCCTTTCAAAACAGAAAAAAAGGAGGATGGGGAAAACAAGCAAAGGAAGAGGAGAAGAAACACGACTTATTATGATTTCGCTGTGGAATTATTTTTCAACGTAGGATACACCTTCACTTTTTTATCATAATTTAAATATACAAAAAAGTAGTCCAAAACTTGACCATCATATTATTTTAACACTTCAAGTTTATTTGAGATACTAGTAAAGTTCTTATTTCAAGTCAGAAAGTGCAGCTATCCATAACAAAACTCCATTAGAGTTCAGAAAATTCTATCAGGCACTGAAAATAAACTTAAGGAGCCTCCTTGAACTACAGAATATGACTCTCTCCAAGACTTCATTTAAACCAACCTACCCTAAACTTCTGTCTTCACTGTCTACGCATATGAAATTTTATAGCCATAATTTTTGTTTCTAGGAAAAACAATTGTCTGAAAATTGTCTGATCATTAACTAGGACAAATTCACCCGTCTCGTTTTTCTTTGTACGGATCATGTTAGGAAGAAGGCTACAAAATGCCAGATTAACATTTCAAAATGTATTTGAAAGTAATGAAGGGAAACTGATTCAGTTAGCGACGCTAAATAAAACAGACAATTCATACAGATGCTTTCCCTGTAAAATATTAAATAAACACTCCAAAATGGCAACTTTTTCAATTTAATAAACCAGTGTCCCATTTATGTCTCTGAGTGAAGTTTCTCCCTGACCAAAGCTCTGGTTTTAAGTGCAAGTTTTTTCTGGTCCAAAACATGCACCATTTAGAAGACTGGGATGTTAAATGAAATACTAAACGACCTTTCCTTCTCCCTCTGCCTCGTTCCTTCTTGCCCAAATGCAGAAATATATCAGGCCTTGCGAAGCAACGATTTCACTTTGTCCCCAGCGTATCAATTACAAGGACAGATGCCGTTAATTGCTCATATGGGTTATTCACAAGAGAGCCAAGTAGAAAAGCTTTACTTACTTGCCATTGTTTCATCAGCTCTCTTACTCCCTTGGAATCTTCCAGGAGCCTTTCCTTATGGGTGGCATCCTGCAGGACGTTGGCAGTTGTTTCAGCTTCCGTAAGCCAGGCGAGGAACTTCTCCAGGTCGAGGGGGAACTGTTGTAGCAGTCTATGGGTTTCTTCCAGAGCGGCCTCTCGCTCACTCACTCTGCAAAGGAACAAAGGTCCAGATGCAGTTCTCCTCAGTTGTCAGAAGGGCGCACCCAGGGAACCCCATGAAAAGAGCAAAGATAAAGGGACTAAATTGTAATGTACCAACAAAGAGGTGGGTTATTGCTAATAGTCCTCTTGAAAGCAACAACGTCTAGACCAGTGTGTGCATATGTGTGTATACCAGAAGAACTGTTTGCTCATCATGGGTGAGGTTTTTGCTGAGCATACAGTTATACACATATATATGTAGATATATAGATATATAGACTGTAGATATAGATATATAGATTTTGGACTTTGGAAAGTTCGTACATGAACTTGCAAAAACCATCTTTTTGTATCTTGATAGTTTTTACTGGTCAATTTTGACATCTTATTTTCATATTCTGCAAAAGCATAAGCTCATTTTTATAGGAAAATCCCCCAAATCCTTATGCCGTGCTTATCTGTGATGTCACCGGAGGTAGAACATCAGGAATAGGTAGGCAAGGAAAAAGCTCAAGAAAATGCAAAGCTAGAATGGAAAGCTGAATGACGGAGGGAACCAGACAGAGAAGGGGACTGCAGGGCAAAGGAGAACAGAAAGAAGAAAGAAAAGTAGAAAAATAACATATCGCAGAAACCACTGAGTGATATATCATTTTGCATAACACTGCTGTCTTCTAAGAGTTCCAACTGTGGTGTTAGCTTTATATTTCATTATCCGATGGTCACACAACTGGGAATATTCTCCTCAAGAAAAATCTCATGTGTAATGGAAAAAGTAGAGCCTAAAAACCAGACAGATCTGGGTTCGAATCCCACTATCCCCTCCAACTGGGGGGGTATCAGGGTTACTCACACATGTTTGTTGCCTTGGCCCACATCCTATTCCCCTTCCTCTCATCTTTTAGAAGGGGTGAACCAACTTCCCCAGTGACACACGAATCAAAAAAAACTATTCATATTTTCTGATTTTATATACAAAGATATAAATATAAAACATATATATACATATATATATATACACACACATATATAAATATAAAATGCGTGTACTGTGGATACACACACATATGCCCTCAGTAAAAATCTACATAATAACAGTTTGGAGGGAAAATTGCCTTCGGCAGTAACAATCCCATCTAAAAAGATTCAGGTAAATTTTGTCTGCAATGAGGAAATTAGTAGTCTATTTAAATGCCGTATTTGCCTTCTATTACTACACAAACACTTTCTGGGATTAAACATAAGCTAAAAATGGATTTGAAAAAATTGAACACTTGAATATGATACACACTGCTTGTTAGGATGTGATTGTCAATAATTATGCAAAACTGCAATTTATTTCAGCAGCAACTTTATCATGGGATGTGCAAACCAGGCAATAAACAACTCCTGCGGGGCCAGCGGCGGCGAAGCCCCCGGAAGAGCTGTTTATTCATCATGGGGGAGGTTTTTGCTGAGCATACAGTCTTCCACAGTGGAGTTTCGGTGCTCATACTGGATAAAAATCTTCTGTCGGCATTAACTGGTGGAGGGGAGAAGAGGCTTATGAGGATGCAGCAATTGGAAAAAAAGGAAGCATTGCGCCGAGCTATTTATCAACCCCTAAATAAACTTGAGTACCGCACAGCCGAAAGGTACCTCGGTGTTCGGGCTGAGCAAATCAGGTAAACCTTGGGTAGTTCGGGGGCTGACCTGGACTGCTTGCTCCATGCTTATCCAGACTTCAAACTATCAATGGAGGGAGAAACACCAAAATCATTATTTATTTATCTTTTCATTCAGTATGATTTAAAAACTCAGAACCATCACAACGGCACTGAGACTCTTAATGTTATAACGTGGCATGAAACGGAGGGGTTGAAGCCGGTGTGACTTGCGGACAATTGACCGTTTCTGAGCCACGAAACTGGCAATTTCTTCCAGTTCAAGCTAGGATTTCTAGGTTGGCTTGTGCATTAGAAATCACTAAGACCGACTCCACCTCCGGCCTAAAATTTGGGATAGAAATAAACTGTCACGTTCCAGAAGACAAATGCAGTGTCAGACAACGACATATTTTTTTTAACATGCTCCAACTTCCTAGAAAATAAAGGACGGATATGAAACTCTCACCGCAGAGTGAAGCTTGGAGAATTAGATACTGTGCGTTTTATTCTCAGCGTCATCTTCATCATGAGCTGCTCATGAAACTCCCCTATTCTTAAACTAAAAACACCGCTTACCCTCTACTTCTAGAAAAAGTCACTAGTAAATAACTCTCCAAGAGTTATTGGTAAAATACGATGCACGTAAATCAGATGAAAGCGTTCTACTGAGACAATGAGATTTCCAGCCAAATCCTACCGGTGAGCTTGCTGCTTGGTAAATTAGGCCCTTAGGGAAGAACAGTAACTCTTTCAGGACAGCGAGGCACCCTTTTCCTAAACGATACCCTCGTGCTCTGAAATATTGACAACATCAGGCTGAATCTTTTCTAATTTGGAAAATACGTGACAAAAATTCAATGGCCACAACAGACAATCTCTTCAAATGAGTTCTTTTACGGGCCTCTTTGATCAGAGGTGCGGTTGTTGTTTCCCGCTCATGAGGGGGTTTTAACGCCACATCCTTTATTTTGAGATCAATGTATGTACGCCGAATTCCTAAATTTTAACTGTGCCAAGTCTAGACTAGAAACGAATCAAGGGTACTTGTCCGCTGTATTTGTGCGTTCAAAATAGCTCTGACTATATCTCATATTTCTTAATTTTCCTTCCATAACCATATGGCTTTAAGTGGCTTTTATGATAAAGAAAAAAATGTAGAAATGATGAGAAGCATAAAGAAATTTAAAAGATCATTTTAGAACAAAAGTGAAGATTTTGGACAGGATTATTCTGTTAATTTCTCTGTCCAGGTTGCCCGATTATAGACCCTGGCGAAAAGTGGCCTGAACTTTGATAGTAACGATGACCGGGTATCAGTAATGGTAATAATACTTTACAAATATAATCTACTGTATAGGTTAAGTACTTTTCTATAGAACAAATTTTATTAATCAGTTATTCTAGCTTTATAATATACAAAAATATCTGAGAATCTGGTGGAGTATGGAATGGTATGGTGACTTTAAAAGGTTTTCTTTCTATTCAGAAGGGCACCATATCCCATGGTCAAGGGTGGAAATATGAGCAGTGTGGTACAGTGGCTCTCGAAGTATGACCCATAGACCAGCAGCATCAGGATTATCTGAAAACTTATTAGAAATGCAAAGTCTCAGGCCCTACCCTAGACCTACTAAATCAGAAACTCTGCATGCAGAGTCCAGTGATCTGTGTTTTAACTAGCCTTCTAGGTGATTCTGATATATGCTAAAGTTTTGAGATTCACTGCCATTGGAGACCCATCTGGTTGCCCTAGCTTCTGAGGAAGCTGCTGGAAGCAGGTTGCATCCAATGACTGGTTAGTATGTGGGCTATAAAAGCCTGGCCCCCTTGCTCCAACACAGGACAATTCAGGAAGATGGGGGGTAGCTTGGGGGTTGATTGATGCTGTGGTTGCAACTGCACTGAAGCCCAGCTTCTCGCTCTTCCCTGTCCTGCTTCCTTCCCTTGCCTTCCCTCACAGGTGTTAATCCTGAGAGTGCTCGCCAATAAAATTCCTGCAGGTTAATAGCTTTCTCAGAATTTGCCTTCTGAGGCAACTGACATGCTGAATTGTCACACTAAATAAGGATTTTAAAAATATACATGCTTAAGAAATGTATGTGTAGAAATATACAACTGCTTGCATGGACTGTAGTCTCAAAACAGGACAGGACGAAGGATTTTCACACCCAGGGAATGAACCTGAAAAGCTAATACACCTTTGGTTGCTCTTTAAGAAGATCTAGAGATAATGTAGACTTGCATCATCACCAGTTAGAAGCAAGAATCTACTGAAGGGGCAAAGTGCTGTAGCTACAGAGCTAGTACAACCCCACAGTTGCCCAAGAAGTTGCTCATCTAGAGAGATTTCTCTATGAAGGGGAAGAATCACAGAAAGCCTGTCTTCAGCATCTCCTTCGCCATCGGGGAGAGGAAGAGAGAGAAAGAATCCTAAACAGCCTCCGCATTGAGCATGGATCCCTTGACCCTGGGATCATGACCTAAGCTGAAATCAAGAGTCATGATCCCATGGTTCAGCCGACCGAGCCACCCAGGTGTCCCTCCATTTTCTTTTTAAGAACCGATTATCACTGAGGCAATCAGACACGTAATACTCTGATCTGTCACTCCATACCCACACATTTATCAGGGTATCTCTAAATCTCGAAGACTCCAGATTTTCTATTATGTTGAATATCAACAATTTCTTATGGGTCAACCTAAAACATAAAAAGCAAACAAGGAAAGAGAAACTTTACTTTCCCAAGTAAGGCTGTAGAGCTTAATTAATGTATAGGCAATATTCCACTATTAGATACATGAATGGACAATACTTTATCAGTGCAATGTACAGCAGGATTTTATGTACATAAATGTATGTATATATAAATTTATGTATAAAATTTAAAAATATATATTATAATCAAACAGAAATAAAGACGTTGAATATTTTTAAAGAGAAAAACCTCAACTTGACACAGGAGGAGGCTATTCTTCCTGGTGTTTCTCTAAGTGTGACAAATCGAGGAAATTCATAGCACTCAGTCTTTGCTAAAAAAAAAAACACCTCCGTCTATGTCCTGGGGTTGTCAAGCAGTAGCCAAACAAAATACTCCGAATCTCTTCTTCCTGGTTTATTTGCATTTAACCACTATCATTTCCTATGATAGTTTTAGGGAATGATTACAGGATGACACTCTTGCCCCTTTTTTGTTTGTTAGATATAGGGCTGAGAGACTGAGCACCTTGGTGGTATTTGGGCTTGGGACCCAAGGTTTCTAGCAACGTCCAACACTAGTCACAGAACCAAACTTAACCTGAAGTTCAATTTCTCTGTAACCGTAACAGTCTCTACTGTCTTGCTAGTAAACGAGTTACATTCTGAGTTTTCAAAATGACTTTAAATTGTGTTTTCAAGGGACAGCTAGAATCGTATCACCTGTGGATATACAGCCGTTGTAGAAAGGATTCCTTTTAATCTCTAGCGATTCTATTAGTAATTTGCACTCATGAGTAGCATGAATTTGAAGAAAGCCCTTCAATAATTCTTGGACTCGTACCCATTAGTACCTTTCTAGCCACAAGTCCAACTCTGTGGCTTAGGGCAACATCTACTCAGAAATATGGCCGCAGAAGCACTGTGGCAGCGAGAGGATGTTTCTCTTTCCTCCCGTGCTATTGAGCTACGTGGTGAGAAATACACTCTGTTCTTTTAACTACTGACACAGAATAAGAGAGCAAGGCTGTCAGGTACAGCACATAAAATGCATCTTTTAAGGCTAACACCCATATGATATGGCTCTTCACATGTTTTAAATATATACAGACTTGGGGCACCTGGGTGGCTCAGTCAGTTAAGCATCAGACTCTTGATTTTTGTTCAGGTCATGGTCCCACGGTATCATGGGAGTCAGCCCGGGATTCTCTCTGCCTCTCTCTCTCTATCCCTCCCCTGCTTGCATGCAAGCATTCTCTCCCTCTCTCTCCCAAAATAAAAAATAAATAAATAAGATATATTCAGATTTATTCTCTCATCATTTGAAAAGGTATTCCCAGTTTTTTTCTGCCTCTGTTTTTCTTTGTACACTTCCAGCTGGATATTTCATTCCTTCCCAATGGCTTTAAATTCTACACAGATTATCTTAAAATCTGAACCTCATTCTTATTTGTCATGCCTACCAACATCTCATGAAGGCATCTCCGCATCTCTTCTATATGTATTATGTGCCAGGATCTATGCGTGGTGATGGTGACACAAAAATCAATGAGACACGGATGTGGGCTTTGTCAATTAATATATTCAGTTCTGGTGGAAGAGACAGGTAAACGCTTAACTATGGTCGCAGTGTGACTGAGGCTCTAATTCCTGTGGATTCCCCACCAGCAGCTCAAATGTATTGTGAACTTAGACCTCAATTTGCCTAACATGTGATAAATCCATCTTCAAACATTGTTTTGGCCTTTTCTTATCGAAGGAAGTGGAGATCTTCTAGCGGGTTTTATCTCAACATATAGTGATGGACGCTCAATAAAAGTTTGACTAATTCAACTGATTTTCATAAAAATAAGAAACCCCTCAGGTATACGGTACCGGTTCTGGCTGGTTTCATTTTGCTGTTGGGATTAGAGCCCAAGTCTTGCATCCTAGAAAGGAAAATTTTCTAACTCTGAAAATAGATATTGGTGTCTATATCCCTCTCATATATTCACTGTAGTAAAATAAAGACAAATGCGGGGAAGGTTATGCCATTGAATCCTGGCCCTCATTTTGGAGTACGGATTTAATGATCTTGTTACTTTGCCATAAGCAGAGTCACTGAAACACGAAAAAACCTACACATAAGGGAATATAGACATGGAAGGATTGTCTCCCACCCTCATCAGAGCAGAGAGATCTAGCTGGAGTTTGCTTCCAAACACACACACAAAAATCCATTTTCAACGCAAATTTGCTGGTTTGCTGTTCACCGACATATGAATTAACGAGGTTTGCATCCCCTCTCTCCTGAGGTCTGGTACTAAATTACTCAAACTCTCCAGAGTTAATTGGAAACTGCGACCTAAATGTTCCCAAAGTATTGCTGATTAGTTCTCAGAAAACTCATTCCCATCTTTCCTCACCCCAGACAACACACGATGACTTTTTAACATGTGCAGAAGCAACACACTTTCACAGAAAAAAAAAAAAAAAAAGACTAATCCCCTAAAGATAAACCTAAGCTTTGAAGCTATCTGTTTAAACTTCCTTCAATGATACAGACATTTAGGGAAAAAAAATTATCACGGAGCATTTACCTTTAGATAGTATGACAGTATTGGCATGATCAATCATGCAGGGAATTTTAAAATACACATTCCATATCTTTTTTTTTATTTTACTCTATGAGCATTTTAAAAATTGAGATTTGTACAGTATATCATTACAGAAACAACCATTATACTTTTCCTAAAAGTACTGGGACTTTTCTTTTTCTTTTTTAAATGGTTATTTGAGAGAGAGAGACAGAGACAGAGCTTGAGTGGGGAACGGCAGAGAGAGAGGGAGACACAGAATGTGAAGCAGGCTCCAGGCACTCGAACCCACAAACCGTGAGATCATGACCTGAGTGGAAGTCAGAGGCTTAACCGACTGAGCCACCCGGGTGTCCCCTAAAAGCACTGGGACATTTCTGAGAAGAAAAATGGAGACAACGGTTAAAAGAAAACTTTGCTTTTCTTTGCATTACTCATTTCGTTTGATTTCTGTTTCTGTTATGAAGCACTGAGAAAAATTAGTTGGTGAAAGAAGTATATAAAATATTATGCACAGGTGAAATCCTCAAGATATACATATTTTCTAATCTTGGATTGTTAAGAAAGAGACAAACACCTTTCAGTCTAAGGTCTCAAGTTCATATTTTTCCACTGATACAATACCTAAAGGTAGCATTTGGGGAAGTTAAGAATAATGTTTGCTTTGGTTCATATACAGAGACGTCAAGTATTATTCTGGATATTTATAGAACTATAAAAGATCTTTAGAAAAAATGTGGTTACACTACCTTCCTTCAATACAAACTTAGAGTTTGGCTTAGAGTTAAACACAATTTTAGAAGCTGCTACAGGAACGGAAAGATGGGTGGAAATTAAGATGGACACACTAGTGCTTCAGCAAGCTTGACTTTAAACCCAACACGTTTTTCTCTCCCTCATTCTTGAAGCCTCCCCCTCCCCTTCTCTTGTTTTTCTACAGCATCCTTTGTTCCACGAACTCGGTATCGATACTGACATCTCACTGACCTCTGTGTATACTTCCTAAGGAGGCTCGGATGGCTGGCGCCTGTGCTGGTCACGAGACCGTGACAAACACGGCTGGCAGCATGTACCAGCTTCCTATCGAAACCGCCCAGATCCGGTATTTTCCTATAAAACCCCTCAGCCTATTACTCTTGGCGAGCTTGCAGTCTTGGAGGCCTCAGCCTGCTTCAGCCTCCTCTGTCTGGCAAAGTAATAAACTATCTCCCTTCTTTATTCCCAGACTCTGTCTTCTTATTATATTTCGGCTTGGGAGCACAAAGGTCAGTTTTTGACAACATTGCTACTCTTAATAAATTCTCAGCGATTTGTATAATGCGTGTCTTTAAGGTCAGTCTTTGGTTTTCATCACTTGCAGTGTTAATCTCTTTAAAAGATGGGTTTCCTAATGGTGATAAGCTAAACTGAGTAGCTCTCTTCCCTTCGAAAAGGATACGTGAAAACAAGTAGAGTAACCAATCAGAAAGGCAAGCCTAGCATCATCTCTCGAGTCTCCTAACACTGTCCAAACAAATAACCATTCTCATCCTCACTTAGAGAAAAAGAGAACAGGTTATTAGATGCCGATACACAATACTCTGAAGACAGTAAGATAGGTTAGTTCAATTTTCTAAGATCAAAAGTCAAGCATGCAAATTCTTTTAACTTTTTTAAAGATTATGTATTTTTTTGAGAGAGACAGTGAGCTTAAGAGCAAGGGAGGGGCAGAGAGAGAGAGAAAGAGAGAGAGAGAGAGAGAGAGGAGAGAGAGAGAGAGAGGGAGAGAATCCTTAAGTGGGATCTGATCCCATGAACTGGGAAATCCTGACTTGAGCTGAAATCAAGAGTCAGATGCCTAATTAAGCAACTGAGCCACCCAGGTGCCCCTAGATTCTCTTTAAAAGGAGGGAAGTGATTAAAATCATATCAACAGCAGATATGAACTTACAGTAGAGGTTAATCAATAGAAATTGGAAACGCAAACAATTTCCTAATTCCTGACATGAACTTGTAGTCTCTAAATATTCGTATCTTTTATTACCCAGTTCCTCATTCAGTACTCTCTTATGGTTAATAATATACCTTTGAGAATTCTTCCAATTCAACCTTTATTGTTATAATATTTTGCACTAAATCAATGCTCCTTGGTTTTGAAGCTTTTCCACGTATATTTTCTCCTTTGATACTCTAAATAACTTGATGAGGTTAATGGGACAGGTTGTTATAATCATCAACTTTTTAAAAAGTTTATTTATTTATTTTGAGAGAGAGAGAGAGAGAGAGAGAGAGGATTCCAAGAAGACCCTGCACTGTCAGTGTGGAGCCCGATGCAGGGCTCGAAACCAGGAACCATGAGATCATGACCTGAGCCTAAATCAAGAGTTGGACACTTAACCAACTGAATCCCCCAGGTGCCCCCAATCATCAACATTTTATAGATAGAAGCTCGACTTTCAGAAAGGCTGGATGAATTTCCAAAATCAGGGGCAAAACCTGAAACACCAAACCTAGTCCAGTGTAAGACATTACCTCTCAAGGTAGACTTGCCAGTCTCCCTGTGAGGCAAGTATAATGGATATTTATATGTTACTATTCTCAAAAGCTCTTTGTTTCCTGTGATCTTCATATGAATTAGGTCATGGCATGTACTTGTGTGAAGACAAAACATTATTATCCCCTTGCTTATCACCTCCCGCTGTCATTTAAGAGAGCGATTAGAAAGAATACTGCACTTTGGACCTGAGGTAGGCTTGAGGCTTTTATTCAAAAAGAGGGCATTATGGGCAGCAATAAAATCTTTTTATTCTTAGGAAGTAAGAGAAAATCATAGTGCATATGATCGTGGCCTTATTATAGTGGTAACTTAATAAATGTTCGCTAATGATACAGAGATTATCAGGAAGTCTGTACCTTTTGAGAAATGTTTTACATTAAAAATACCTAACGAGAAAATCAAATACATTTCTTTCCTAGGAATTTTCCAGTAAAATAAATACATTTTTATAAGACCAGCTGAGAAATGAATGAATCTCTTTGAGTGACTAAGTCTTGGTAGATTCTAAACAAATTGCCCTTTTAATTTTGAACCTCTTTAATGGCTCAGATATGATTTACAAGACTTGTAAATCTGATATGATTTGCAAGATTTGTAGGATTACAAATAGCTTGAGCTAATTAAAACTGATGATCACAATAAAGATTTAAAATTTCTTGCTTTCTTACTTTTAATTACTAGAGGGAGAAACTGCATTTAAAAGAACTAGATACTTTGAAATGCACTGATGGCCTTTTATAAGATCAATTCACATTTATGAAGAATAGTCATAAATTGAGGATTTATTTTTTTCAATTAAGAATACAACACTAACGGAATAAATCTGAGGCCTTTGTGTGCTTTCAAGAATCTTCTTCCTCATGAATGCACCACTTACAACAAGTCTCTGTACTCTTTTTCTTCATCGTCATCATCATCATCATTAACTTACTGGAAATTCTTTGAAAGCCAGGATTCACACCGCAGCTTCTGGTGGTTAATGGACACTCAATAAATTCAAATAAAATCAATACACCTACTATGAGACAGGCAGACATTCTAAAAATGAGAAGGTCCTAGTCCCTTGTGCTTAAGAGATTCACAAGTCCAAATGATTTCTTGATGTAAGTTTAGTGAATAATAATTTCTTTTTGTATAGATTTTTAAAGCTCATACATTGCTTTCACATACATGACTTCAGTTGAACCTCACAATTATTAGTAGATATCACTTTCGTTTGTTACAGAAAATTGATTATATAAAAGACACTTATTCAGTTATAACTAAGATATTTAAAAATTAGAATGAGCAATTCTGTGACCAAAATTGTGTTTTGCTTTGCAGAAGTGTAGATATTAAATCTCTGGAGGTTGTATCATTCATCGAGTTTTGTACCAGTAGTGAAAAAGAAACAGTACTCTTGCCGGCCAACACATTGCACTGAACTGTCCATCACTACTCAAATCAACGTAATAATTTTCTTTTGCATTTTTAAAATGCACTCCTGCGAAGTCTGTTAATTCAACGTATATTTTTAGGCGCACTGCAACGCCAGAGGGCATAACAAACAAGAGCTTCTGTTAAAATTAATCCGATACTCTGGCAAGTTTTCTGATTGCCTTTAAGCTTGATCCTGGCCCAGAAATATGTACTAAAAAGGGCCTCCAAATTCAACCTGTCCATGTATCCATTTGGCTCTATCACGTGACACGCTCCTACGCTCCTTGCTTTGTATCACCCATAAATGTGAATGGGTATCTTCTCTACGGCTCCGCTCCTGTTCTGTCAGAAACACTCCGTGTGTCAGGGATGAGAACAGAGCCTTGTGCGGCACAGCACCAGAGATCTTTCACAACTCGACACCCAGCTATTAATCGGCATCCTTTGCGTAATGGCATGCAACACTTCCTAAATCATCCGATCTACCTTTCGCCTAGCCCGTATTTCTCCAACTTATTTGCAAGAATATAAGAAAGACCTTGTCAAATGCCCTGATGAAATGCAAACAGTCTAAAATTTCTTCAGTGTAAAACAATACAGAGAGCATAGGCTTTATTTATGTCTGTATACGTGTGTCTTGTGTTTGTTTTACTAAATTACCTGGTTAACCTCATCAAGAAATGGGTGTACATTTCTCTTATAGCCTTCATCTAAGCAGCTTGCTTCATTTTCAATATCTTGGGGAGGTACAATAATGTCACCTGTGATGGTTATATCGAATTTAATCACATTTGTTAACATCTAGTTGGAAGGCAATTAATATAACTCTGGGAGGGGCGTTGTCATCCTTTTGTGGAGATCGTGCCATTCAATAAAGGTGGTGGAAATAGATTATCACCACAGTGATAGTCCCAGAATTTTTAAAGGTTTTCCTAGACAATCTAGCACATCTTAAATGCTTGCTCATTTCTGTCAGTCTTGTAAAAACGGCAACCATTATCACCAAGAAATAGCTTAGGTTCTCAGAGAATATCACTATTTCATTAATTCACAGATCAGTTCTTGTCCAGGAAAACATTTAACCAAAATTTACAGATCACATAGGAGGCTTTCTGGAAGCGGAGGGAAGATATTTAACCTAACACAGTGACTGCAGAGTACTCCTGGCCTTCCATGGGGAGAGGCTGGAGAGGGAGGATGTCTTGGAAAACAAACAACTGAGTCCCACAGCACTTCTTCATGTCTGACTGGACACTCACATGGGAGAAACTCTGTTAATAAACACCTGGACCCCAAACTTAGTTTTATATATATATATATATATATATATATAAAATTATATATATATGTAAATTTATATATATATATATATATAATACTTTTATCAGGGTCTTAATACACATTGATTTTTTTTCAGAAATGTAACTAACTGCCATGAAAATCCAAGGAAAATTTTACTTTTGTGTTGTTAAGAATAATGCCAAGAGTTGTTCAGCATTTTGGAAAGTTCCATTTAGGACGGCCAAGGCTAGTCACAGTATCTGAATCCCTGTACAACGCAATGGTGTCACTCCACAGTTGCTGATATTGCATTCATGGTAGAACCCCCTAAAAACTCCAAGTGTGTTCTGGTGTGACCCTGACTGAATAACTGTACACCAAAATATACACGGTTTCATTGTAATGACTCATATCTCTTTAAAATTACAGCCAGGGCATCACTTAAAAACTTGTCTACGGGACGGATATATTACCTACAACTTGTGGTCTATGAGAGTAAGGGAGGTGTTATAAAGTACCTGTTAGAAGAAAAGAAAGGAGGTGGTATTGGATCTGAGAAGGTTGAAAACCACGGATATAGAGCTACAGGGAAATTTCAAGACGAAAGCTATTACACTGAAAATAAATCGGATTTTTAAAGAAGAGAATGAGGAGATTCCCCCCCACCCCACCCCCTGCATTCAATCCCTGATCCTCACTGCTCTACAGAGAATGAAATCACATTTTAAAAATTGCTCTCTTTTACAGCCAGCTGTGACTACCGGTGAACCGGAGGTCGGCTTCGTATACGAACCTGAATTAAAAACAGCCAGCCCTTTCGTCAGTTCAGAGCCCGCATTCTTGATTACATTTGACACAATAATCATCATCATATCTTAAAACTCAAATCAGCCTGACAGTGCTCGACTCGGGGCCGCTTCTCCCAATTAGCTGGAAATTGGGGCCCAGCTCATCTTCCAGGGACTAAGTTTACATTTACAATTTTGCTGTGGTGAAAAGATGTCAAACATGATGGGAGGGGCCAATGAACTTTCTAACTTCTCTGATAACTACTTTAGTTTAAGTTCCCCTCATGCTGACAAACCTGTTTTGATGGGAATGAAGAAGAATAAGCTTTATTGGTTGGTGTTATTATTTTTTGAAAACAAAAACAAAAACAAAAACATACGAAGTTCAAGACAGCTAGAGTTTGAACTACAAAGGGGAACTAAACACATACTGTGAATATTTTTTACGAAATATTTTCCAAATAACAGCTTTCAGGAGGGGTTGTCCTTTTATGTAAAAGATTTATTACAAATAACTTGTGGGGCGCCTGGGTGGCTGAGTCAGTAAAGCGTCCGATTTCGGCTCAGGTTGTGATCTTGCGGTTGGTGAGTTCGAGCTCCGTGTCAGGTTCTGTGCTGACAGCTTGGAGCCTGGAGCCTGCTTTGGATTCTGTGTCCCCCTCTCTCTCTGCCTCTCCCCTGTTTGCTCGCTCTTTCTCAAAAATAAACAAACATTTAAAAAAGTTTTAGAAAAGAAACTTATAATTACTAGGTAGGTAAGGATTCCTCGAAAAGTAAAAGTGAAGAGATATCAGTGTTCAGAGGAAGGGATTTCCAGTAAGATGCCAACACAAGAGCACCATGTTCATGTGACAAGTGTTAGTCTAAGCAACTGGTTCAAAATTTCTCTTCTGTATTTCTAGAGGAAAAAGAGTCAAGGAAACTTCTAAGTACGTTCATTCCTTGATTATGATACTTTTCTCTCTGATCAAGGCAATATGTACACACTGTGGGGAAAAAAATGGCCCATTAGCCAAGGTGGCCTCACTTCATGGCCGCATTCCAAATGGCTAAGCAGAAGATGTGCTCAGAGCACAAGGCCTTCTGTACTGCCATTTTCTGAGAGGAGAACAGCACAGAGTTGGAAGAGAAATATACAAATTAGACAAAGGGGACCCTAGAAAGGAAGGAAAAAGAGGAGGAGAGTAGAAAGGGAAGAGCAAGAAGATTCTGGACGGGATTGAGACACAAGGTGTTTGGTAGCCACTGGGGATGAGGGACTATGGGAACGGGAGTCAGTATTTAAGACCTGACAAAGTGCAAGAGCCCAGTGGGAAGTAAATGCCAAAAAAAAAAAAAAAAGAGAGAAACGCCATGGAGGCTGAGGTGGAGATAAAAGAGAATAAGCAGAGAGTCCAAGTTGGGGACAGAAGCACAGGAGAAGTGTCGGAAATAACAAATAAGAGAGGCGGCACAGTGAGGGTAATGTTCCTTAAGAGTCTTCTTTGCCCCAAGCTTCCCTATTCACTCAAACCCGAACATTTCTTTCAAGACACCACGTTATGAATATCCTTAATGTACAGATAGTCCTAAAGAGGAAATATTTATTTTTCTTTACAGTTCTATTTATGTGGGATTGAGGAAGGATTATATATAATCCCAAGAGGGATGGAGTTTTCAGGTCTGGTTCCTGATGTGACTTTTAATTATTTTGTTGGAAAGAAGTCCAGACTGTGAGAATACATGAATAGTCATCTTTTATACATAACATCATCTAAGTTAATTTTGCCCCAATTTTTATGATAGGCATTGTTAAAGAAGGTCATGTTAATGCTTCTCAAAGAATTAACTGACATCTTTCTTCTTTAGAATTAGTTGCCAATCTAAGTATTTTGTAAGCAACACTTTCCTAGGGTCTAGTCTTCTTAAGAAAACAAAGTCCACATTTTCTTGATTGGAGTAATTAAATCTTTGAAGGCTTTGTTTTTGACCTTTAGGAAAAAAATCCTCATGGAATCTAACATTCTTTAAAATTCTTTAGAAAAAAATAAATAAAATTATTTAGATAAAAGAATACATACACTTTTTTAAAAATCTAGACAATCCATTGCTATGACTGTCATGAAGCTAAAATATACACAGCATGGTTTGGCAAAAATAATAATAAATGAGCTATAGGAATAATCTTTCATTTTATTCTTAACATATTTAATATTAATGTCTCTTGGGTTAACTTAAGAATGGTTTTTCCGAATTCTCGCACTCTTGACTCATATGGAAACTGAATTAGAAATCCTTTGAGTGACTACTACTTTAAATTTTAGATACCAAGTCATAAAGCCTCTGGCTCCTCCTTGTGCTGGCATGATTTCTAAAAATAAAAAATGCTCTTTTGATATGGTTCTTTATTTTTTATTATTTTTTAAAACATAATTTATTGTCAAATTGGCTTCCACAGGCCAATACAACACCCAGTGCTCATCCCAACAAGTGCCCTCCTCGACGCCCTGTCACCCATTTTCCCCTCTCCCCGACCCCCCGTCTACCTTCAGTTTGTTCTCTTTATTTAACAGTCTCTTGTGGTTTGCCTCCCTCCCTCTCTGTCTGTATCTATTTCCTCCCCTCCCTCTTCCATGGTCTTCTGTTAAGTTTTTCAAGATCCATATATGAGTGAAAACATATGGTATCTGTCTTTCTTTGACTGACTTATTTCACTCAGCATAACGCCCTCCGGTTCCATCACATTGCTGCCAATGGCATGATTTGATTCTTTCTCATTGCCAAGTAGTATTCCATTGTATCTATAAATGATGTGGTCCTTTAAATAAGACCATTAAGAATTAACCAGTTGATCTGTTTTAGCTGGTTTCAAGGTATACGCTAGCAATAACACAGACGAAGGCACAGCACTTTGTAAAAACCTACTCAAGTAGATCACTGACCAATTTGGTCGCTCCTCTACTAATGTTCACCTACGTGTAGTTAGGAATTACTTTCACTAGCCACAGAGAGGGACATCATTTTTTAAAATCCAGTCTTGACTTTGCTCTGTGAGTCCTGCAAGAGCAAAGAAGTAAAGTTCACCACATGAAAAGCAGTGCAAAGGGTGAGGCCAGTTTACAGGAGGACCGCAATACATTCCCTTTGGAAATATCACCTCGAAAGCTTAATTGACACAGGAAGAGGTGGCACACCTAGGGAAGATTAATGCCACTTAGGATGACTGTGCCTCTGAGTTTGATCTGAGTATCTGTTCACTCCTTGGTGTAAATCGAATTGTTAACTTTAATTTCAAAAATGTTACAGTGATTACTTAGCAAATCACTGCCTAGCCAAGCAAGCTGCCGGCTGAGCTCTTCCATTTCCCAGCTGTACTGCCAGCAGTTGGGGCAGAGTTCGCCGCCACCCCCCACCTCTCCTAGAGGCCACCGAGCAGTCCACTCCCACGCTTTCCTCCCTCAATTAATGTTGTCAGTAGAAAAGAAAAGTGACTCGTGGATACACTGTAGTTTCTCCCGTTTCTGATTTGCAACGTGTGCACGATTATATAATCAGATTCCGGGAGCAACTTTAATAATTAGTTTGTTGTTACATAGTTTGAGTTCTTGGGGGGAAAAAAGGGCAAAGTAGCAATTCCTCATCTACACTTTAAAAAGCGTATTATTGAAAGACACAGACATTTCTGTTTTCTCATTTGAAAATATGAACATCATAAGTTTCCCCACCTGATCATGTTCTTCCTGGAGTGTAAAGTTTCAAAGTGGCTTTTTAATTTTTTTTTATTTTCGAGAGACATAGAGGCACAGCGTGAACAGGGGAAGGGCAGAGAGAGAGGGAGACACAGAATCGGAAGCAGGCTCCAGGCTCTGAGCCGTCAGCACAGAGCCCGATGCGGGTCTCGAGCTCACAGACCGCGAGATCATGACCTGAGCTGAAGTCGGCCGCCCAACCGACTGAGCCACCCAGGCGCCCCTAAAAGTGGCTCTTAAAACGTGCAACATGTGACATAGTCACAAAGTTGTGTTTATTTTAATCTTGATCAAAATGATGCAATCCAAATAAAAGTATTGGTGTTGCCTTGGTGTTAGGACTAATAAAACTGCGTATTTGTTTCGTGAGTGGGATATATATTCAAGAAGAATTTGTTCATCATCCCCAAGACCTATTGCAGTATCTGGCAAAGACTGCACGCTTAAGTTTTACCAAAGCAATTAATTTGAAAATGGCAAACGTATGTCATTATCAGTCTTTTCATTTTGGATACATTCATTATGGAGTAATCACATTAGTGCACGTATAACTGTCACTGTTTGAGTCCAACGTTTTCTTTCAAAGTTAGAGTTGTAAGGCTCTACCAGATAACTCATTTTCGAAAGTAGAATTTGGCAAAACTTTGAATTACAGATGAAAAAGACGGAGAGCAACTTGTTTTTCCAGGAAGGATGGCAAGTGCTTACTTAGATGTCCTTTTGGGCCACTCGTGTTAATGATGCCAGCAAAGGGACAAAAGAGTAGAACTATTTGACATATTAAAAAGTAACAACTGACCCTACGTGAGAAAATTCTCAAAGAATTTGAGAACCCAGCATCATGTAAATGATGTGGAAATACACACATAAGGAGAAGACCTCCTTCTTTTTCCTCAAACACAAAAGTCTCTTGGTCAGAATTGACCAAACGCTTGGGTTTTGAGCTTGAGAAAGTCACAGACTCTCTGTACCTCAGTCTCTTGGTAGCAGTTATAAATATTGGGATTCTGAAATCGACGACACAGATTCACAAAAGGTCAAATGGTACACTCATTTTGAACGTGGGCTAGCAAGTTGTAAAGATGCCTGTCGACCTGCTGGCCATTTGAGAAGACAGAGAAGTCAGTCCGAGCAAGCTGTCCTACCCTTGCAATCAGAGGCCTGCGGCGGAGAGGGACCTGAGCTCCAACTCTGGTTCTCCTGGCAGCTCTACTGCAAAGCCCTGGCCCCTCCCCTCAGTAGATCATGTCTATTCATCAGGAACGGTTGCCAAGTGAAGATGGGTTGGCTAGGTGGCCACTCTACATAAGAAGTATATGAAGGCTGATTCACACACACCAATGCTTGGCTTAGCTTCGAGAATTGTCTACATGCCAGGGTGAATTTTTCTGTCACCAGCAGCAACCTAACAATTAGGCCAAATGTAATCATTAGCAGGTTGTGGATTATATGTTTTGTGTGGGAAAGAAAAATTTATAAGAGTTAGTCCCACGCTATTAAAATGTTGACAAGAATAGAGTATCAAGGAGGGTTAATGGAGTTTGCTTCAGGAAAAAAAAAACCTTATTAGCAGATCCCAGCAATTATAACAGACTCTATTGTTTACTGCTATCTGCTAAAATAGAGACTTCTTTTACTAAAGGTATCCTAGGCTACTTCTGCAATTTCTAAATGACTTCCATTCTCATTGGGAAAATTTCAGGAAAACAAAGATTCAGTCTGGGTCAAATATGCTGTAACACAGAATCAAACTCTCTCTCTCTCTAGCACCACTGTCTTCATTGTCCTGTTCCTCTTCCTCCTTCTGCTCCTCCACCTCCTTTTCTTTCTTTCTTTCTCTCTCTCTCCCTTACTGCCCTACCCCTCCCTTAGCTAGCTAGCTATGAGTATTTCCAGAAAAAGTCCCTAAACTTCTAACAGAATATGAGCTGACAATAATCGTCCCAAGGGAATAGTAGAAAAGATGTTTGAGTAGAGTCGAAGCTAGAATAATACAACTTCCGTCGATCAGTATGGCAAATTTATAGGCTGATGCCAAAGTGAAGAGTTGAACTACTGTCACATGAGAGTCCTACCCAGGTAACTCCCAGTGAAATGATCGCCACCGAGGAGTCTGCGCTAGATGCTGTGCTATATATCTTAAAAATGCTTACTTAGTTAATTATAATTTTGTAATATAAGAATAATTATAATTAATGGACCAGATCCTAGAGTGTCCTATAAAGCTCTTTTTGAGAAATTGGTTCCACGGTCAAAGCTTTAGAAGGGATATAGCGTATCCCTTTCCCCACATGTTCCCAGACACGCATACTTTGTTTATTCACAATGTGTACACTATAATAAGAAGGCTGATTAATTCTACAGAAGGTTGTTTACCTTTACTTAACCTGACATTACCTAAACTTTTGGGGGGATCATAATACCCTTTCTTAATACTTATTAAGATAAAATGGAACTAGTTCTGGCAGAATCCTATTTTTGGGGAAAAAAAACTATTTGAGAAGAAGAGTGTATGAGGGAGATCAGGATGCGAAAGTCACGTGTCCACCTGATGCTTGAAATGATTATACCAAGGCATTGGCCAACCTGTTCTTGAATACCTCTACTACCTTACAAGGCAGTCCACTCCATTTCTGGACAGCTCTATCCCCAAATTCCTTCTCCGCTGAGCTGAAATACAAGTTCTTAGGACTACATTTTATGCTTGAATTTTTCCAGGCTAATATCCCCATAGTTATTGCCGTTGAGAGGACGGGCAGTCATGGAAAAAGAGAGATTACTGTCAATAAATGTCCTGTGTTTCCTCCCCTTTCTGAATACTTTGGATGGCATCGTGCAGGGGTTCTCAAACTTAATGTGCTGAGAAATGACTTGGAGCCTGGAGAGCTTGCTAAAAAGATTTTTGGGCCCCAGCCCCAGAGATTCTGAGATTTAGTAGGTTGGGGAAGGACCCATGCATTTGCATTTCTATCAAGCCCAGAGGTGATACCAACGCTGCTGGTCCAGGGACCACACTTTGAGTAACACTGCAGTACTGTAAAGCTTGATACTCTGCCAAGACCCCATGGTGGGAGGACTGGCTGATAACTGCTCACATTTGCCTCTCTCACTGGAAATTGCCCTCGGCTGTAGGTAACTCTTTTATCCAAAGTTGCCATCTCCCACAAGGTGACACAGAACCAGTAACTGGCTAGCACTAGACTACAAAGGCCCGGCCTCCTTGCCTCAATGCAGGATGTCTCTGAAAGTGTCCTGCAAGTTCCGGAGCTCCCTGAGAATCTGCTGAGGCCTCAGATTCACTGCAGGTTAGATATTCTCTCTGCCCAATCCTACCTCTCTCACACAGCCTTATATACAAATCACATGGAGATACTCGTTCACCAAAATTCTGCACACAACTCTCTACCTTACAGATTTCCTTCCCCCCTTGTTTCCAGGGTGCTCAGTCTATGTCAGTTGGATTTTGTTTTTATTTTAATTTTCTTTTAAACTCAAGTGTAGTGCCTTACATTTCCATTTCATCTCTTAGTATTCAGCCTACTCCTCTAATTCGCTGAAATCTTTTTGGCTTCTGGTACTCTTGTCTACTGTATTTGCTACTCCTTCCTGCTTTGTGTCATTGGCAAATTTGATAAGAATGCTATCTATGTCTCTGTCCAAGACACTGATGAAAATATTGAAGAGGACAGAGCTGAGATTAGATTACTGTGAAAAGCCGCCAGAACCTCCTTCCAAGTTGATATATATCCATTAAACAGCAATAAAGGGAGCGCAGGCCTCCGAGCCAGAGATTTTGGTTTAGAACACCAGCTCTAAATAGAGGTCAATAGCTTATATTGATAGCTAAAAAGAACAATACCAATTTAGCTTTCCTCTTTTAATAGGCGACTTAGAACTCCTAACATATAATATCTTAATAAATCACATCTCACCACCAAAAACCCCATGAAAATAATAAATAATCATGAATTTATGATTATTATTTATCTAAGTTGCCTCAGGATGAAATTGTATCGAGGCATTTTGATGGAGGATTTGTTTCATTTAACTATTTTCAAAACTGGGTTGTGATAAAATTGATGTTTAATAACTAACTCAATTTCACAAGATAGACCTAATACTTGTGACACAGAAGGAAAACAGAACTCCTGAAGAATTGTGTGAGTAGGCATAAGTCTATGCAATGTAGGTTATGATCTGTACAAATAGGTCAATTTGACTTGGCTTAAATGCTCTGTGGCATAAAGTTACTGACTGGACACCGAGTGATGTAATGAGTGTCACACTACGGATTTGATGAAGCTAAATGTGAAGCTGCATTTTAGAAAATACTTAAAACACACAACCACTGCTCTGAATGGGGAATTGATTTCCTGGGTAATTTAAATGGTTTTCATGTCTTTGGGTGGATTCTGATGCTAGGCAGAACAGCCAGAGCATAAAACACTGGCTGGAGCCATGAGGGTACTGCTTTTGTTCCTGGCTATTTAGTAAGTCACGATATACCTCAAGGAAGTATTCCCCTCCCCATCTATTTTTTCCTTGAAAAGGTATTACCTGCACATTACCTTCCTAATAAAAATGTAGCAGGAATTTTTAAAGGACAAAAAAAGATCTGAAAATACTTTCAATTGTTAATAAGCTGGGAATAAGAAAAATAAAGATAAGCAAAAAAAGTAATTACAGAAATAGGATGAAAGGAAATGCTAAAAAATGTTAAGGGGAGTAATGATTTCTAAATTTAAAATTTTTTCTACAACATAGAATTTTCACTTTGTCTAAGGGAAAATTATTTCAAAATAGAGAAGAAACCTCCAAACACGAAACAATGGTAGATGAAATATCAAAACAGGAAATCACACAGGAACAATCTGGGTGCGGAAACAAGATAAACAGCCCCTCTGGGTCAGAAATGGCAGAGAAATACAAAAAGGCAGGCAGGGCTGAAAACACAGGGCGGTTCGGTTCTGGAATGGGAAGAAAGGAGGGGCAGCCGGTCAAAGTTTGCTCGGCTCAAAAATCTGAACATGTTCCGTGCGAGATAAAGGACCTGAACCAGGATCTTTGCTTCAATGAGCCGGGGATGGCATCAGCTTTCCCGACCGGTAAAAGGGGCCTGCAAAAAGCACGGCTGGTGACCACCCCCTAGAACTGCTGAAATGAGCTCCTTTTAGGCGAAAAATTGAGACGATTCCATTTCACAAACTCACTGCCTAATTTCCCCTGCCTAATTCTTAGAAATAAGGAATGCATTAAAAAAATCAGCATATAGAAAAAAATTCCTATTATAAATTGAATAAAGCCAAAAGATCCCCAAACTGTATGAATGTTAGAATTAGATAAAATTACAAGTCCGAAGATGATTCTATCCATTTATTAAAATAACCCAACTTAATAAAAATAAACTCTGACTAATTTATATATTTTATTGAATATTTTAAAGAGGTTTTTTTTTGAGAATGATAGAAATGCAAAGAAAATTAAAAATATGACTATAATTGAAAAGTAATATAATGGATACTGTTGCTAACATTCATGGCTCGATTAAACCAAGTAAGGAAAACTTCCTCCCATCTGTTTTAATTTTAGACACCAAAATATTAAACTTATGAGTGAAGACAAGAAATGTCCATTTGTGAGGCACTTGGGGGGCTCAGTCAGTAAGCGTCTGACTCTTGATTTTGGCTCAGGTCATGATAGCTCGGTTGGTGAGATATGGCCCTGCTCCAGGCAATGTGCTGATAGTGTAGAGCCTGCTTGGGATTCTCTCTCTCTCTCTCTCTCTCTCTGCCCCTCTCCCGCTCTTTCTCTATCTCAAAATAAATAAATAAACTTAAAAAAAAAAAAGGTCCGGTTGTGACCTGTAATTTTCCTTTAGGAAACAATTATAACTTAACTTTAGTTTTAGAGTCTTTTCATGGGTAAACTGCATGCAGGGGCATTTCCAAGCATCTATTTTGGTGTGCTGGTGGAGACTGGTTTAGGACTGTAGGACTGGTTTAGAATGAAAATGGCTACTTGGCTACATTGCCAGGTAATTTTCCACACCAGTAAATCACCAGCGATATGGTTCCAAATGTCTCCCTTTGTGTGCAATCTCTGCAAGCTAAAAACATTCTAATTACTTTAAAGGAGGTGACATAAAATTAAGCAGGCAGTTATGACCAAGAACATTTTAGATCCGTATGGATCACGACACTCCCTGGCCCAGAGCCCCAAGGTTTTGCATTACAGGTATATTATCTCGTATTGTAACACGGCGAGAATTCTTACGCTTCATAATTGGTTGGAAAGATTGGGTCTCAGCAGGATAAAAACCAGAGTGCCTTATAACTATATACACGGTACTCTCTTGAAGAGCCAAAAGAAACTCCTCATGCTATCAAAAGAAGTATACCTAAAGGAGTTGCTAACGGATTGGATTTTTTAATGTATCAAATCCTTTTAGTCCTTAAGATGGACTAGATAGTATATTTTGCATGAGAGGAATTAAAAATAGGGTACTCTAAATTGAGAAATTTGAGCTGGTGTCCTTATGGTCATTTGTAGCTACAATATTTATGACTATGCTGCAAACGGTCCTTGACTTCATAAGAAGTTGTATTTTAAACAAATGTCCTGTTAACATCACATCACGTTCTTCACATAGCTTCAAGGGTGGCAGCAAATCTTCATCCTTTAAATTTCGGGAAATAATCCAAAGTCATTCAGTGCCCAACATCTGACTAATTATTTCATTCAATTCACAATTGTTGAGTACAACTATTGAGCAAACACAAGGTGTGGCTATACAATAATACAACTATCTTCTGATGACCAGAAAATAGTCCCCAGGTGGTGCTCGAAAAAGAATTCTAAAAATACTTTCACAAGGGTCAGCACTGGTGGACAGAACATAAGATTCTTTTATGAATTTCACATGCCTGTCCCTCTACTAAATAAACAAACTGACAGACGAGGACAAATTCGTGATACTATTTGCTTTTCTTCCCTGAAAAAACATCACGTTTATTTATTGACTTTTTTTGTTTTTATTTTCAGAAAAATTTGAGTATGCTTTTGGGAACATATCACATATGTAAATAGCATCCATCGGGTCTCGGGAGGAAAAAAAGCGCTGGGAGAAAAGGGAAACGAGAAGAGTGATTTTAAGGAAAAGCAATCGGAGACCGGTGCAAAGGCCAAACGAGCGTGGGCACCGGATGAATGGGAGCGCGAAACAAAGGTGGTCACAATCTCTGGGCTAAAATATGGACGGGGCTCTACGATGAGTTCGCAATGGGGATAAAAAGAAGGGAGGTAGTTCCTAGAGCAATTTTTGAAGTAGAATTCACACAGTTGAGAAGCCAATTTAATACATGTAGCAATAAGAGAAGACAGGAGGAGGGAAAGTTAGAAGTAATTCTTAGATTTCCAGTTTTAGAGAGAATTAAGTAATTACACTACACCAAAAATACAGAAAGTTTAGCATTGTTTTAGGAGCAGATAATGCCTTCTACTTTAGAGGTTTTGGAGCCTGTAGGATATACAGATGGAAACATAAAGTAAGTGGCTGTAAGTACAGTTCCGGAGATTGGGAGAAAGATAGAAGATGGAAAGAAAAACTGACAAGTCTTAATGGTGGTGGAAGCCAACGATGAAAGTACTTGCAATGTATATAGAGCAGAAAAAGAATTGACAATGGAACATCAACATTTAAGGCACATATGGAACAAAGCCTGTATCGATTACTGTCACAATTCCCGAATTTGTACCTCAAGTCATGACCATTCCATAGAATGTAAGATTTTATATCCAGCTAACGACCCCACATCTCCACCTGGACGCAGAGCAGACATTTCCAAATAGTATGTCCACGTCTTCTTCCTAAAATATGTTGCTTTTGAGATCTTCTCCATCTCAGTAAAGAGACTGCCCCATCTTCCAGTTCTCAGGTGAACACTGTGGTCTTCCTGGATCCCCGGGTTTCTTTCATGCCTAAATCTAATCCATGAGAAAGTTTTGGGGTTCTTTCCTCAAAGAGCATAGAATCTAGCCACTTCTTACCACATTCACTTCTCTTCTGGCCCAGATCACAGTCCTTTCTTCACTGAATTATGTCTCCTAATGGTTTCACTACTTCCCTTCAGTCTATTGCAACAGAAGGGCCAGGTGAGTCAAAAGATGCCATTCCATCACACAAAACAGTCCCATCTCACTCAAAGTGAAAGTGAAAGTCCTTCGAGGGCCCTATGAGACCTGAGGTAATCAGATTCCTCTCATGTCTTTGAACTCCCGGTCTGCTACAGTCCTGCTTGCTTGTCGCTTTCCTGTTACACTAGTCTCTCTAAGTATTCCCCCAAAGGGCAAGCACACTCTTGCTTCATGGCATTTCCACTTACCAGAACTCTCCTGAACTGTTTTTCTTCCAATTATCCACATAGCTCACATCCTCAGGTCCATTACATCTTGTTTAAACGTCACCCTTTCTGTGAGACCTTTCTTAACCACGATATTTAAATAACAGCACTTTTCTTCCACCACACGCACACCTATTCTCAACTCCTTTCCTACTTTCTTTCCACACTGAACTTATGACGATTTCATAGATGATATACTTTATTATTTTTTTAAACTTTTTAAAAAAAGTTTATTTATTTTCAGAGAGAAAGCAAGTGGGGTAGGGTCAGAGAAAGAGAGGGGAGAGAGAATCCCAAGCAGGCTTTACACTGTCAGCGCAGTGGCCAACTTGGGGCTCAAACTCATGAACCATGAGATCATGATCTGAGTCGAAATTGAGAGTTGGAAGCTTGGGATGCCTGGATGTCTCTGTCAGTTAACCGATCGACTTCAGCTCAGGTCATGATCTCGCGGTTTGTGGGTTTGAGCCCCATGCTGGGCTCTGTGCTGAGAGCTCAGAGCCTAGCGCTGTTTCAGATTCTGTGTCTCCTCTCTGCTCCTCCCCTACTCATGCTGTCTTGCAAAAATAAATAAATGTTAAAAAAAAAAAAAAGAGTCGGACACTTAACCAATGAGCCACCCAGGTGCCCCTTAACTTGCTTATTTGTTAATGTCTATTTCCCACCTTCTCCTTCCCAAAACATAAGCTTCATGAGGGTAGGGATTTTCATTGCTGTACACAGGGTACCAAGAACTGAGCCTACCTAACACCAAAATATTCACTGAGTGAGTGAATGAATTCTTATGATATTTATGACATGACATTTATTGAGCTCTTACAATGTACCAAGCATTGTGCCAGGACCTCACTCTTACTATATGACTAGAAAAATAGGAGAAATGCAAGACAATATCATTCTGGAAACCAAGGAAGGGAAAGTTTTAACCAGCTGAGTTGAAAATAGGGCAATTAGTTATTGTAAAAGGCACCGATGACCTTAGCGAACCCTTGTTTTCAGTAAAGCAAGGTGGTATTGCCAGAAACCAGGTTGGAGTGGGTCAAAGCATAACCAAGAGCTAAAGAATAGGAGACAGTAGCGCCAATTACTTCATCAAAACTTAACGAATGGATAAAGAAATTATGGTACTTATATACAATGGACTACTACGTGGCAATGAGAAAAAATGAAATCTGGCCATGTGTAGCAACATGGATGGAACTGGAGGGTATTATGTTAAGTGAAATAAGTCAGTCAGAAAAAGACAGATACCATATGTTTCCACGAATAGGTGGACTTTGTGAGACTAAGCAAAAACCAGGGGGAGGGGAAGAGGGGAAAGGAAAAAAAGACACAGAGAGGGAGGGAGATAAAACATAAGAGACTCTCAAAGACTATGAACAAACTCAGGGTGAGGGGGGTGAGGGAGGGGGGAGAGGGGGTGACGGGCATTAAAGAGGGCACATGTTGGGATGAGCACTGGGTGTTATATGTAAACCAATTTGAAAATAAACTATTATATATATATAAAAAAAAAAAACTTGTGTAGTTTCAGGCTGCCAAAAAAAAATTTTTTTTTTTTTTGATGGTAAGGGGAAACCAGCATAGCTGTACAGAAAAGAAAGTATCTGAAGGAAGTTCTTTTTGAATGAGGGAGACTTCAACATGATGGTTGGCTGAAGGGGAGAAGCAAGGAAAAAAAAAAAAAAAGAAATGAAAGATCCCAGAGGAAAAACAAGCAGAACAATCATTCAAAAATATGCAGGAGAATCTGAAAGAGTTCCAGCGCCTGGCTAGGATAGCTGTGTGCTGCACACATAATAGGGCTCTATATGTTTTCCCTTTTCTTCTTTCTTCCTTTCTTTATTTGAGAGAGAGAGAGAGAGAGAGAGAGAGAGAGAGAGAGAGAGAGAGAGCATCAGCTGGGGAGAGGGACAGAGGGAGAGAGAGAGAAAACCTTAAGCAGGTTCCAGGCTCAATATGGAGCCCGGCATGGGGCTCGATCCCACAACCTTGGGATCATGACCTGAGCTGAAATCAAGAGTCAGGTGCTCAACCAACTAAGCCTCCAAGGACCTTTCCCCCCCGCCCCCCTGCTTTCTTGTTTCTTTAAAGTGGAAAGGAGAAAGCACCTAGGAAAAGAGAAGCAAGGAGTGCCTTACGTGTGCTACATGGTCGCCAAAGATGGCAAATACTGGTGATAAGTTTTCAGTTTATCAACTATTAATTGTGATTACTAAAATATGAAATGTATTATTAGGGAGGACAGAAGAATACTGAGACATTATTTTAAGGAAGAGCATATTTCCATGTATGTAGATGTATATACACATATGTGCATGTATACATATATATGTGTATATGTATGTACATACGTATATGTATGTATATGTGTATGTGTGTGTGTGTGTATATATATATGTATATATATATATATGCCAAATCTTTCTTAGGACCTATAGAGATTTTTCAGGTATCTGGGAGCTTTTAAGTTCCAGCCATGCCGAACCCCTCTGATACGAGGGCCAGGCCCTCTTGATGAGTTCACTCCTGGCTGACAGGTAGATGTAGAAGCCCCCATATAGCCACAGACAGACAATTCAGAGTTAATGCTCGTTTCTTGTTTAAAGAGTGATCCCGGAATAGAAATAAGGAAATGAAGTCTCATGAGGGTGTCATCATAAAGTCATCAGCCAGATGGCAGTCCTTGAAATCTAATCCTTAGAGGCTTCTCACAATAATTTGTAATATCACATCTAATATTATCTTACTCACCAATTCATATCTATTCACAGAGATTGAAGAGAAAGAAATGAACTTGCAGACGCCCTCGTTTCTGGCTTTATATGTTAACACGGACTATAGAGAATATGAGCAGGAAAAGGAAATATTTTCCTACATAGATCACAATGATGATCTATGTTTTGATACGAATTGTTAAAGTACAGAATTGAGTTGGGAAGGAGCCTTTTCTTTTAATCATGAATAGTACATTAATTTCTTTTGGGCACACATGACTATTTGTATTTTTCTATCTAAAATGGTTAAGGTCCTATCAAAGTCGGGATAGAATCGAAGATTTCTCTGACTTATTAATAAAGAGAACACTGGGGCGCCTGGGTGGCTCAGTCAGTTAAGTGGCCGACTTCGGCTCAGGTCATGATCTCGCGGTTTGTGAGTTCGAGCCCTGCGTCGGGCTCCGTGCTGACGGAGCCTGGAGCCTGCTTCGGATTCTGTGTCTCCCTCTCCCTCTGCCCTTCCCCTGCTCATATTCTGTCTCTATGTCTCTCAAAAATAAATAAACGTTTAAAAAAATTAAAAAAAATAAAGTGAACACTAAAATACAAAACAAAGTTAGTTTACTTTTGTTTTCGGTGGTCTCAAAACTATCGCTTGCCAGTGTGTAATATCAAAGTAAAGCTCTTCCAAGTTACAGTTTTTATATATTATTCAACAATTTAAAACTGCATTGAAGATTTTATTGCCTTAAATAGGCTTCCAAATGTACAGATTTTTTGCCTTTATTTCTCTATATGATTGAAAGTTTCGGTGCAGGCAATACATTAGTGTTCTGCAGTAAAACCTGAACTGTGAGATACTCTTCCTCTATAACCCAAATATCAGTATTAATAATTTCTCCTTTTAAAATTACATTGATAAGATTGACAACAAAAGTGAGAGCGTTTATATTCTGTAGTAGTTGTAGGTTTTGAGACTTTACATGCCAACTCTAGAAAGTGGATAAATAGAAGATATAAAGTAGAAACAAGAAAATAGAGTAAAATCTGGCAATAACTCTTTTGAAGTACAAGGTTATGTGATTGTTATAAGTGTGCCCTAAACTGCTCAGCCAAACAGAGACAAAGATGACCTGGAGTGGACTGCCAATAAAATTTTTTATGATGATGGAAATGTTCTATTTTGTACTGTCCAATAGGGAAGTCGCTAGTTCCACGTGGCTCTTGGGCACCTAAGGCTAAAAGGTGGTTGATGAGATGGAGAAAAGGAATTTTAAATTGTATTTAATTTTAATTGACATTTAAGTTGCCACCCATGGCTACTGGCTACCCTCCCGGGCAACATAAATCTACAGGAAGATGATGATGTTGCTTTGCTTCTAGGTTTACCTGGGCAAGATACTGGAGAAAAAGGCCAAAGGACAAGAGATCATAGAAAGAGTTTTCTTGTTCTTTATCTATCTAGCACAAGATCTGTAAGAATGTAAAATGAGAAAAGCTGTAGGCAAGCAGAGTATGGCTTCATCTGTGTAGCTGACACCCAGAGCACACATAGAATGTGAACTTCTAATATAAAGGTATCATTAGCCAGTGGAGAATCCAGCTCTCCTCAAGACCTTTCACACTGACCAGAAGAGCCAACAAGCCCAAATGGCCACAGTTTTATGATCCTATGTGCACAGACTGCATAAATATATGTACATGAATATACGAGCAAAGTGAATATACCATATTTACTCAAAGATCTGACTGGTTATCTTTCCAGGGAACTTAATGCTGTCCGGCTACAGCAAGCCAGTTGATCAGTTTATTCTTTCCATCCCCTTTGTGGCAGGCATTCTCTATTGGCTGACTCAACCCCCATTGTTAGCCACCAGAGGTGGTCTTATTGCACAGTTCTGGTGCTCAGTTTCCTGGGAATCCCACTGCTTTCCTGATATAAGCACTGCCCTGTTTCCTTTTACTTCTGGCTGGAATGCATATGTTCCACGGGAGACACTGAAAAGAACACGATAACTTCAAGACTGACATTGCCGAGCCACTGAGTCAATGTCAGTCATTTGCCTACCTCTGAACTGCTCAATAAACGAGACAAATAAACCTCTGTTAGGTAAGCTACTGAATTTGAGCTTTCTGTTATTTGAAATTGAAAACAATCCTAAGGGATACATTTTTCTTCTGTGTTGAGTTATTGGCACACCAGAACACTTCCACTTAGTTATTTTTCATTTGTTCATTTATCTATTTAATAAAACATGTGTTGGGGATAGGTACTGGGTGCAAAGCTAAGTGCGAGGTAATGTCTCGGACAAGCAGCCAACGTGAATACCCTCACAGAGCCAACATTCTCAGAAGAGACAAAGACCAGCAAACACTTAAGTAGTGAGGTAAGGAGTATAATAGGGGGCCTATGATAGGGGGCTTAAAGAGTGTGCACTTTGGGGTTGGTAGTTAGAAAAGTCTTCCTGAAGGAATTGTTATTTACACTGAGACATGAATAACAAATAGAATGCAACCAGGCAGGTAGTAGACATGACAGGACATAGGATGAGGAATTGAAAAGAGCTCAGTATTACTTAATTACATGAGGGGAGCGCTGGAAGGGAAGATTGAGTAAGAACAGAAAATTAGGCTTGAGTTTTAAGGAAAGGCTGAATCACACAAGAGCTCGAAATCATTTAAAGGAGTAGGGACTGTCTTCAAATAATAATGGATAAGCCACTGGAGGCTTTAAAAGTGGGAGGAGGGTGAGCTACATAAATATAGTGTATTTAGAAAGATCATCCTGCCTTTTAGGTAGAGAATGGATAGGAAGTAGGAAAACTAGAAGGAGGGATACCCGTTAGGTGAATGATGTGGTCACTGAGGCAAAACGTGACAGTTGAGGAGGAGGGATAAAGAGAAGAGGCTGGATTTGAAAGCTATTTCAGCAGTAAATAGCTTTGTGATAGCTTAGCTATTGGGGTTGTAAAAGGAAGAGTCAAGCATGAGTTTCCATTTGGCAAATGAATGGGTTGTGGCAATGTTCAGTGGAGAGGGATCAGAGGAAAAACGTAGGCTACATTTAGAGAAAGGTTGGAAGAGGGCAAAAATGAGTTTGGCTTTGGGCCCATTCAGTTTGAAGTTCCGGAGGGACATTCAAATGGAAATAAGTCAGTAGGATATGTAGGTCTGAAAGTCAAAAGATCATTGTCAGCTGCAAATGATATAAACGGATAGTCGTCATGGACTGAAACTACACAAGCGGATAAATTTTCAGAGTACATGTGAGAATGGAACAGAACTTTAGAAGCTTCAGTAAAATTAATTTGGCAAACTTCAGATTGTATATGGGCCAGCGGAAAATGTAATTTGGCCGCTAACATTCTATTTTGACTTTACCCACTGGAGAGATAAGTATATACCTTCCTTAGGTGGTAGATTTTTCGGGACCTAGTCAAAAAATATAAACTGAAAGCCCCCCTCTGAAGAATGCAAAGACCTTAGAAAAGTAAGTAAGAGAACAGAGAGAGTTGCTTGGACATTGGAGAAGCATGAGAATGCGGAGGCAGGGAACTTGCAGAAAGAGTGGCACAGATGGCCTAGACCTCCCTTGAAGCTCAAGTTTTGGACCACAAACAAGCTTTCTTTCTGGCCCCTTATTAGCTTACACCCCCCTAAACTCACCATATTAATTTTGGATTTTATTTTGCTTCCCCAAAGAGGCTTCTCTCGGAGAAGCAGGCATTTCCCACTGAGATCTAACTGTTGAGTCTCTGATACCATTCGATCCCATATGAATAAAACTTCCTAAACCTAATCTGCCCGTATTTAACTCAACAGACACCAGGTCTGTATTTAAAACACAAAGTTCAAACCTTGCCACTGAAAGGAGGCAGTGACTTTAAGAATTTTTTCCAATTATCACTCCTGTATTCAAGCTCATCCTCTCTCCACCAGGGTCCTTTAGATAGGGCCCTCAAATAGAACTCCTCAACTTCGGACTGAATATTCTGTTCCACGGTCATCTGAACACCAACTGTCTGAAATTCAAGATGGCCTTAGGGCCACCAGCATAAATTCAGTTTTGCAGAATATTTCACTCTTTAATCCCTGATTTGATTTCAAGATTTATTTGCTTTCACAATGTCCATATATCAGTAGCTCATGGCTCCTAAGAGTTTCTGCTCTTAGTTCAAAATCTGTTTTTTTTCCCTCTTTCCTGCATTGTCCACCCTTTGTCATTGATGGTGGCCTTTTCTTCTTCATAAAGGCCACCAAACTGACTTCTTTAGTAATTCATGTCATCCTCTGGGGCTTATTTACCTTTCACTGGGGTCTCCCTCATCATTGTACAGGCAGGTACTCTTTTTGCCCCTGTTTTCTGACAGAATTAAAAATGAGGACCCCCAAATCCTTAACTTACCATAGCATGAACAAGGTAACTCTACATTATGCAAAGGGAGTCATCATTCAACAAATATTTACCAGCTCCCCACTGTATCACTTGGTTCAGGACCTCAGGATGTGTCCAGCAAGAAAAACAGTCTCTGTACTCAGGGAGTTTAGACTAATATGAAGGACAAACATAAAACAACTAGTTACATAATTCGTGTTTTTATTTAAAATTAGGATAAATGCTATTAAAAAAAAAAGCACAAGGGGTTAAGAGAGTGGATAATAAAGACACAGAACCTAGCTTGAGGAAGTAGTGTCTCTAAGAGCTGTTCATTTTCAATGACATAGAATGGGAAATGAAGTTATGAGTCATGTTATGCTACATGGATTTTCCCATTGCATATGTGGAGTGACATACAAAGATGGCACCATGGACAGCTGTAATTCCATCATGAAACCCAAAGCGACTTCCTTGTCAGAATGGGGCAGCATGTGCCGCTGTGGAATAGAATGATATTTCTATCATTGCCACCATTGCAATTCTTGCAAATCATTTAATTTCACCAGTCTTCATGTCCCTCGTCTTTAAAGTTCTAGAGGACTTAGGCAAGCGTGTGAATTTAGGTGGCATCTGTCAGCTTGGATCCTCCGAAGCCCCAGTTTAGCAGGACAAGGAAAACAAATCTGCATTGTCCACCCATTGTCACCACCACATCCATCACTATAGTCAACAATAGGTTTAGAAAGAATGTAGTTCCTACCTTTTCTGAATGCTTGCCCAAGAGGCATTGATGTTCTCTGTTATCATGTGTACTTTTCTCGTGTCATCTGAAGAATAATCCCGGAGAAGTTTCAGGGCCAAATCATTTGCAACATCTACATTTATCTGCCACTGGCGGAGGTCTTTGGCCAACTGCTATGGATGCATATGGGAAAGAAAAGGAATGTCAGGTTTCTCTGAAAAGTTGAATCGCAGTTTCTCAAAATTTTTCATAAATAGCTTTTGAACCCTAGGGTTAGAACATATCTACATGATTGCTTTGAACCTACCATGTCATTTCGTCAGTCACGACAGTATAAACTAACCCACTTTTCATGACAACACTTTTCAAATGTGGCACCCTGAGCTATCCTCGGTATCGGGTATTTCGAATAGTAGCAATTAATTGGAAATCGACTGGGCCGAATTGTTTTTCTCCTGGGAGAGAACAAACCATAAAAATAAGCTCCCATATAATTGTTGAGTATGAGGCATATACCAAAATTTGAAAGGACAACAAATCTCATGTACTTCTTTCCTTCTTCATTAACTCCTTGAATTGTTTATGTAATTAGTGCCATCTACTGGCATTCAACTACAGCTGCATATAGAAAATTCTAAACATCAAAAGAATAGCGCTGTTATTCTAGTTATTAACTTTTCTGAAGGACCAGTTTCTTCACGATACTTTAATAAATATCCTCCTTTAAAATTAGAATAAAATTTCAAATGTAAGAATCTTGCTAAACCAAATGACCTGTATTTTCTTGTTTGTGTTTGACGATTGGGTATTATCAAGCTATGTGTTTCATCACTTAAAATACCACACAAAAAAATAAATAAGGCAATGACAGGTTTATCTGGAAGCATATGAACCACTGCTATAAGTGCATGGAGTGGGCTTCCAAGCATTGAGATAATATTCAGTTGCTAAGATAGTTATATCAAATCCCACATGGTAGATAAAGTCATTGATAAATGGACAAAGGATCACGAATAAGACATTCAAGCAAGAGAAAGAATAAAAGATACATATTTTAAAAATTAACATCAAAACAATAAAAAAAATTGGAGTGCCTAGGTGGCTTAGTCGGTAGAGTCTCCAACTTCGGCTCAGGTCATGATCTTGCACTTTTATCAGTTCGAGCCCTGCGTTGGGCTCTGTGCTGACAGTTCAGAGCCTGGAACCTGCTTTGGATTCTGTGTCTCCCTCTATCTGTCCCTCCCCTGCTCATGCTCTGTATCTCTTTCTCTCAAAAATAAACATTAAAAAAATAGAGTAGTAAGTCAAGATGGTACAATTTGACACCAATTAAATTAATAAAAAATAAAACCCAAAGCTGGAAGGACTGTGGTAGAACTAGCAAATCCGTGTACTACTGCTGGGAACAATATGTATCAGGACAACCTGGCAATAGATAATCGCATGACATGTAAATGCTTACTCCCATTGACCTAGTAATTATACTTTTGGTATTTTCTCCTAATAAAATATTTAAAAGAAGAGAAATACATTATAGGAATAAAGAGCATCATTAAATATTATAGTACAAAAAATGAGAAAATTTCAATTTTTAATGCGAGGACATTAAGATAAGACAATATATCAACCCAGTGGCCTAATGTGCAGTAAAAGTGCACCAAAATCATAAGTAACAAACAAAACATAATTTCTATCTATACTGTATTTCTTAAGTCTATAAGTCATGAACTAGAAGGGGAGCAGAGGAAACTGAAATTAATTGATGTCTCTCAAGAGTAGTCATTTTTGTTTTAATATTTGTTCTTTCATGCTGGTATGATGTTTATATAATACAAATCAAACAGTAGTAATTTTGGCATAGTTTCAGTATATTTGGGTGGACTCCTATGTCTGGAAAATGTATAATGTATATTATACACAATACACAAACTGTGAGCTCATGACCTGGGGCGAAATCAAGAGTCAGACACTTAACCGACTGAACCACCCAGGCATCCCTAGAACATCCTACCCTTGAATCAAATGAAACAATTGCATTTATCGAATATAACATATAGACCCAAATAACAAAATTAGTCCCAAGTATCTAAAGCCTATATTACTAACTTTCACTATGAAAGGAAAAAGGGAGAAAATTATTTAAGGCACAGAGTATAGTTGCCGCACTACAAAGCAATTAAAGTTTATCCTGGTGGAATGTCTGGCTTCCCTTATATACTCATTTTACCCAGCCCTGTGACTCCTATTTTCCACTTTTTGGATCCTCACACTATTCAAAAGCCTTTTTAAGCGGAAACATACATTCCCAAGGCTTTTCCTTTCTAGAAATGTCTTAAGGTACAAGATTACCTTTCTGTCCCTTCCCCTCCTTACTTAAGCCAAACCTACAGTTTTAAAGTAATGTGTACTCTAAGTAGCCCTTTTTACCCATAAGATGCCATTTGCATTTTGAAGAAGATCTTATTGTATATTATCTACTAAATCCTTGACTGGTAGCATAAGAATTCATGAAACTGAGACCAATAACTTGGTTACCTTTCTCCAAGTTAATTCCTTTATAAGAATACCCTTCTCTATTAAAGAAATATGATAAACCAATGTCAGAGCATATGTATAAATATTTAGGAATAGAAAATATAAACTAAAATTTTAATAAATGTAATTAATACCATTTATTTTACCTAAGAAAGATTAATAGTTTCAGAAGCCACCTCTCACTTATGGGCTGCTACTTGAAAAGTCTAGATTAAAAAGGATATATGCTCTTTGGTCTTAGTCTATACATCATCAAAACTGTCTAGAAGTTTAAGTTGAAAAGTATGCTAGAATTTTCCAGACTCTTGAAAGAAATAAATATAAAGCTAAAGTTAGAGACTTCATAGTCAAGAGGTAAAAGAGTGAGGCCTGATTTCAAAACAGAGCTTTTTGATAAACTTTAATTCTTGAAAGACAAAAAAGCACAAGCCACATACTTTTCTGCAAATCTGTATTCACGATGATATCCACATTTTCATATAAAAGGAAATCCTGACTAAGCCCTTACCCTCACTGAATGCTGCCCAGGTTTTGAGAGGATGTAGGATTAAAAAGAAGAAAATCCCACTGACCTGGAGTAACACAGACAGGGCAAAGGCCCTTATCTAAACTCTAAGGTTCTCAACTACAGCATTCTTGTCTCGCTTCTTAAAGGCATTCACCGAACACACTGTTTCCCTTCCTGCTAAGGTAACATGTTGACCGACCTGGGCTTTAACCAAGTGTCCTTTAAGCTAGGAACAATGACCTTGATCAGTTTTGCCTACTACCATGAAATTTACTACTGGGATAACTCTGGAACATGGAAGGAGTGTAAATTCAAAAACACAACAGAATTCACGCACACTCCTTATTTCTGAATTCCATTTGCAATGGTATACACTACAGGGAATTGTTTGTATGGTGATTACAGTTTGTGAAGAAATCTGAAATACTGTGAACACTAGCCTATAAAAAAAGATGATTTTTGTGGATCCATATATATATGTGTGTATGTGTTTTCTATGAAGAAAATAAAACGCTAAATTCCCAGAAGACTGTGTCCCCAACCAGGAAAGAAATATTTCATATCCAAGCAAATATGGTATTGCTGTAATACATGCTTGGTATTTTATGCACCATATTTTAAGCAGAAAAATGATTGTGAACTATGGGACAACCTGAATTAATATCAAGAATTTTGAGTATTAAAAATTTTTTAATTTTAATATTTGTTTTCCCTTATCTTTTGTTTGTAAGAATTCTTTTTAGGGTATTGACCCTACATGGGAGAAAACAATAGAGGAAGAGAGAGAGCAGTTAAAAGTTTGGGCCTGATGTGTTTGAATCCTAGCTTGATCACTTACTAGTTACGTGACAAATGGGAAAGTTAATTATCTTCTCTGTGCTTCAGTTTCCTCCTTTTTTTTTAAGTTTATTTATTTTTGAGAGACATAGAGACAGAGTGTGAGCAGGGGAAGGGCAGAGAAAGAGGGAGACACTGAATCTGAAGCAGGCTCCAGGCTCTGAGCTGTCAGCACAGAGCCTGATGCGGGGCTGGAACTCATAGACAGTGAGATCATGACCTGAGCTGAAGTCGGCTTCTCAACCGACTGAGCCACCCAGGAACCCCCTCCTTTTTAAGATGGGCATAGTAACAGCATTTACCTTGAAAGACTATCATGAGGATTAATTTAGAAAATCCAGGGAAAGCATTTAGAATAGTGTCTGGTGTATCCAAAGGATTAATAAGTATTAGCCATAATAATTGTGCTGATTACTATTACTGTACCACTCCTTCTACTGCTGCTGCTGCTGCTGCTACTACTACTAGTACTAGTACTACTCCAGTACTACTAATTCTATTGCTACTACTACTATTTTTAATGAACCACACTATATTCACCACAGGGTGAGCCTCTACTGAATGCCAAGTAAGAGCCTCACTGTTTTACAGACATTGTCTATAATGCTATAGCTTTAAAATGCTCCCTTTAATTTAGAAGATAAATGTGAGCACATAGACCTATAATTTTAAAAAGTAAGTATTTTAATGAGTATCGTCTAACTTTTCTTATAAAATGTGTTTTGGGTTGGTCACCTACAAATGAAATTAAAATTTGTTCCAGGTGAACTAGAGTTTAAAATTTTTAATGACTGTGACTCAAAGGAGCTTCACGAATGAAAGGCAACACAGACTAATGAAAGGCATCTTCCCAGGAAGTCTTATTTGGCCATTGTTTGGCTGTTTGATCTTAAGAAAGTCATTAACCTTCCGAGTCCCAGTTTTGTTGTGTGTAAAATAGGATGGAGTGACTTATTTCGCCTTTGCCTCAGGTTTGACATGAGGCCAAACTCAAAATAAAACTGCTTGGAAAATTGTGAAATAGCATCCTAATACAGTTATGGAGGAAAAAGTTCTACATAGTGGGTTTCTCTCCTTTTGCCTAGGATACTGTGTTGGCATACATGAACTAAGAAATTCATTTTAAAAAATCTAGTTCTGTGAGCTAACAGTGAAGAGCTTATTGCTCTTAGAGCCATTCTCTGGCAATCTCCTACTCTCCTCACCATTACAGATGAACTAAGTCCCTTATAAGGGGGACCAGAGTTTTCCAGGATTTCATGCTCATTGGTTTCTAGATGCGTTAGAACAGTGAGAGACGTTGGTAGGACACGGAAGAACAGGAGAAAAAAAGGGTGAATCTAAAGTATATCTCCCCTTCTCTTTGTGTGGGCAGGGTCTTCTTTGTGTCTCCATTTCCTAAGGGACAGCCTTTATCCCTGTAGTGTCACTACCTGCTGTGGAGCCCCTACAGTGGTTGAGTTAGCACCAGATGGTTCTGGTTTCTGGACTTTGGTAACACTTGTTGGCCCTTCAACCCTTGAGGTGGCCACAGCTTCCTGATACTGCCAACCTCCAGGTTGGGTTTCTCCACTACTCCATTAGCCGCTGAACCTGTCATCTGTATTAAAATTCCTCTGAAATATCTTGGGTGGTTTCCAGACTGAACCCTGATGATACAAACTGAAGGAAATTTCACAGCAAATGACTCTGCCTACAAATACACAATTTAACATAACAAGCATAAATTTCATTAAATACGGACAAGATCTTGTATCCTCCTCTTCAGTCTCGGAGGAAGAGGTGACTCTTGTACCCTGATAAGCTGATTCCTCCATCAGGATAGTCATCTATTCTGGGCTCTTTGTCGATGTACTCTTTGTGTCCTTTCAATCTCTTGTCTCCCTGTAGGGTCTTTCTTCACAGCCTTCAGACATGAGTCCTCCTCCCCTCATCTTTAAAGAACAACGACAAAACTTGCTCTCTATCATTGTCTTTCCCTTTACAATTAAGCTCCTTAGAAGAAAATGTTGAGTCATGGCCTCAACTTGATTACACTCCTGCCACTCTACAACTCATCGAAATCAGTCTTTTGCCAACACCACCCCACTAAAACTCTATTCTGACATGACACTGCTGTAAATTGGATTAGTGGTTCTAATTCTTGACCCCACCTTCTGTCCATGCCCTTTGCTATTTGACTTTTTAATGTCCTGCTACGAAAGATAAGAGTTTCAGTTTCTGGCCCTTGACCTTGAGCTTGACCTGATGACTTGTTTTGCCTAATGCTAATGGGGTAGTAAGAGAAGTGATACAAACAGAGGCTTGAAATGTGCTCCTGCAGTGGGGCTAGCCCTTATGCATTTCTGCCATCACTGAGAGATAAACATGCCCCAGGCTGGCCTGTTTGTCCCTGGAGAAGGATGAGTGACATATGGAGGGGAGCCACCTCAATCAACCTGCAGCACAAAGCAGTGCCACCCCAGCCAAGTGTCAACTAGTGAAAAAAATTAAATGCTTACTGTGTGCCACTGAGATTTTGAAGTTTTTTGTTATGCAGAGCGTTTGCAAAAAGAGTTAACTGATTCAGTTACCAATGGCCAACATCTATGGAGAGTCTTAGGTTCTCATTTAATGTATGTGCCTCGATCAGTGCTAGTGGTTAGTCTCTTCCTGAGGTTCCATCCTTTCTTAGCCCCCTCTCTATGGGTCTCCTTTATAAACTCTTATGGCTTAAGTTGTTCTTTTTCTAACTTTCTCTTAAATGTTAGTGTTCTCCAAGGTTCTGTCCTTAGCCCAATCTTTTGCATCTGCATGTACTGATCCTTCACTGGAAGAGAAGGCAGGGAGTGCAGGCTAAGAGTGGTTTTATCACAATTTTCCTTCCACAGTAAGTTATCTACCTCCATTGTCAGTGCCTTAATTTAGGCTCTCGCCATTTCTTGCTTGGATTCTTCAACAACTTTTTATTGACTCGCTTCCTCCACTCTCAAACCAGCTCTTCCATCCAGGAACAGCTGCTCAAGTGATATTTTTGAAGTGCAAACGGAACCAGGTTACTACTCTGCAAACCCTTCCAATGGCTCCCTATTGCCTACAAGACAAAGTCCAAACCTCTCTCCTTATATTACGAGGGCTCAAATGCAGAACCCTCACCTACGCCTCCACTTTCATCTTTTGTTATCTCCTTTCCATTTCCTTTCCTCTGATCCAATCCCATCCTTGCTCATCTGACAATACGAAAGCTCTGAAAGGTTAAGTGACTCCTTGAAGGTGACAAAGCCCATCAGTGAAAGAGGCGTCACAAAAATGTAGGTTTCTTGACTCCAATATTCAGCGTTCAATCTAGTGAAAGAAGATATGCTTCCATATAAAGGGAGTTAAGGCAAATGATTGGATTTATTATAATTGAACACTGAAGAATGTAAAATAGTCTCCTTGATGATTGTAGCATGATTGGAAAATTACTGCATATAATAAAATAAGAAATTGCCATACAAAGACAACAGAAAAAAAATACAGATTTGGTTTATTAAAAAAATCACTAAACAATTTAGTCCTAAGTATGAATTAATGTTCTATAAATCTTTATTGGGGAAAAAGAAACACCCTTTCTTGCTCGTGTGAATTAAAATGACCTATAAAAACCTCTTTATGGATTTATAATAGAAATGTTAAAATATCTGTAAGGAAGCTATTTCAAAAGTAAAGCCTCTCACCATTAACTTCAAGATTCATCTATTAAACCTCTGACATTACTAAACAACTCTGTTTCAGAAGGTAACGCTCCATACAGGGGATACTATTTAAGAAAACGGCCCTCATTTTCCAGCTTACTGGAAATGATTAATCTTTTCAATAGCTTTGAAGACTACACACCAAAGTTGTTACTTTTTTGTCCTTCCAACAATGACTACAAGCTGAGAGCAGGCTAGTAAATGTGTTATCGGCCAACCCATTAGAGTTCCATTATTTTCTGTCTTACATGGCTTCATGTAATGAATTTTCATAATTAAACTAATGGCATACAATTTATTTTCCTCCCTCTTTACTTTCAGGCCCCATTTCTCTTCTGGCTTCTTTGGAATAAGTTTTATACAAAAAGAAGGGAGGAGAGCCCTGCAAGGTACTTCATTACCTTAATTTCATTATGACATTTTTGAAAGTGTTCTCTTTATCTGCGCTCTCTCTTTAATTTGCTGACTTTATTAAAAGGTTTAAGTAGCGTCGTAATTAAGAAATCACCCAGCTACTCCAGGCATCTAAGAGAAGTCTGGTTGAGAGGGTATGGAAATGGTTGGGTAGACATGACTCCAGAGAGAATGCCAGAGGACAGAGCCTCAGAAAGTGGCATTTTTCTTGGCTGTTGTTCAACCCCCGAGAGCCTCCTGTGGTAGAAGACGTTGTTTTTCCACAAACACTCAGGGCCTTTTCATGCCATGCGCACCCCCAGTGAGTCAAGGATGGCTATGTAACTGATTTTGACTACTTGTAACTTACAGACAGAAGTTTTATGAACTGATGGCATTATTCGTGTTCCCTGCCTCTTGAATCATGGAGGTATGTATCAAGACTCAACTGTTATCAGCTTGGGTCCCTGAGTGAGTACGCTAAGTAGAACCTTCTTGTGGATCTACATTGGACACGTAACATGAGCAAAATATAAGCTTTGCGTTAAGTCTTTAGACATGAAGGTTGTTACTGTAGTATAACTTAGACTATCCTGACAGATACATCTAGTCAGGTAGGACCCTATCTCCAGAAGGGCAATTCTATTATATCTAAATAATCTGGGGCCAGAGTCTGGGATAGAATAAGCAGGTATAATGACTCATACGGAATAGGTTCTACTGCTAATACATTTTGAGAAACTACGTTTCCAAACCAGTTTATAAACTTGAAGAAACAAGAAAAGACCTGTACCTTAATGACATGTAGATACATACCTTTTGAAAGCAACTTGGCGATATAATTCACATACCATGAAATCTACCCATTTTAAGTGTATAATTTAGTGGTTTTCAGCATATTCAAAGAATTAGGAAGCCATCACCACAATCTGCTTTTGGAACATTTTCTTCAAACCCAGAAGAAACCCTATACCCATTAATAGTCACTTTCCACCGCCCATTCTCTCTCCCCTAGCCTTTACTAGATACTTTTTACAAATGGACTCACACAATATGTGATCTTTTGTGATTGGTTTCTTTCACCTAGCATAGTATTTCTAAGGTTCATCCATGTTATAGCAGGTACCAGTACTTCATTAATTTTTATTGCCAAATAATATTCCATTGCTGGATATACCACACTTAAAAAAACATTCATTAGTTGACAAACATGTGCGGCTTTTCTACTTTTTGGCTATTACAAATAACTCCATTACAAATATCTATATAAAGGTTTGGCGTGGACGTATATTTTTATTTCTCCTGGCACTGTTAGGTCAGATAGTAATTACATGTTACTGCCAAACTTTTTTCCAAAGTTGTACCGTTTTCCATTCCCAGTAGCAAGTACCTCATACATGAGATTCCAATTATTCCACATTCTTGTCAACACTCATTATTGTCTTTTTTATTTTAATCATCCTAATGAGTATGAAGTGGTATCTTGTGGTTTTTGTTTGTATTTTCCTAATGACTAATGATGTTGACAAATTTTTCATGGGCTTACTGGCCAGTTGTACATCTTCTTTGAAAAAGAGTCTATTAAAATCTTTTGTTGATTTATAATGGGGTTATATTTTTGTTCTGGTTGAGTTATAAAGTTCTTTATATATTCTGGGTAAAAAGTCCCATATTTGGTACTGCAAATATTTTCTCCCATTCTGTGGGCTGTCTTTTCACTTTCCTTATGACATTGCTTGCAGCACAAGTTTTTAATTTTGACAAAGTCCAACTTATGTATTTTTACTTTTGTCATTCTTGCTTTTGGCATCATGTACAAACAAGAAAACATTGCCTAACTCACTGTACTCCTATGTTATGCTGTAAGATTTTTAAAGTTTTAGTTCTTATATTTTGCTCTATTATAATCCATTTTTGAGTAAATTTGTGTGTATGGTGTGAGGTGGGGTCAAACTTCATTATTTGTATTCAAATATTTAGTAATCCAAGCACAGGGTTTTCAAAAAACTATTCTTTTCCCATTGAATTGTCTTAACAATCTTGTGAAAAATCAATTGACCTTAAATACAGAGATTTACATCTGGACTTCCAATTTTATTCCATCGATCTATGTGCTATCTTCTTGTCAGTTCCATATTGTTTTGATTATGGTAGCTTTGTAGCAAGTTTTGAAATTGGGAATTGTAAGACCTCTAACGTTGTTGTTTTCTAAAGGTTGTTTTGGCTATTCTTTGTCCCTTGCATTTCGGTACATATTTTAGGATCCACTCATCTATTTCTGCAGAAAGTCCATCTAGAATTTTGATGAGGACTGCATGAAGTCTGTAGATCAATTTGAGGATATTGCTATCTTAACAATATTAGGTCTTTTGATCTGGGAACATGGGATATTTTTTCTATTTATTTAGAACTTCCTTAATTTCATTCAACAGTGCTTTGTAGTTGGCAGTAGACAAGTCTTGCGTTTCTTTAATTCCTAAGTATTTTATTTTTTGATGCTATTGTAAATGGAATGTTTTCTGAATTTCATTTTTCAGGCTATTCACTGCTTTTGTACAGAAAAATAATTGATTTATGTATTTCAATCTTGTAATCTGAAAACTTGCTGAATTTACTAGTTTTAATATTCTTTTACTGCATTCCTTGGAATTTTCTGTATATAAGATCATCATCTGCAAATAGATAGTTTTACTTTTTCCTTTCCAATCTACAAGCCTTTTATCTATTTTCCTTGCCCAATTGCTCTGGCCTGAACTTGTAGTATAGTGGTAAATAGAAATGGTGAGAGCAGTCATCCTTACCTTATTCCTGTGATCAGAGGTGAAAGCATTCATTCTTTTTATTACGATGTTAGTTGTAGGTTTTTCTTAGATGCCCTTTATTAGGTTGAAGCATTTTTCTTCTGTATTAGTTTCCTAGCACTTCCAAGACAAAGCATCACAAACTGGGTGGCTTGAAATTATAAAATGTATTGTCACATGGTTTTGGAGGTTAGATCCAAAACTAAGGTGTCAGCACACCCTGCTGCATCTAAAACTGATAAGGAAGAATCCTTCCCTGCCTCCTCCTAGCTTCTTGTGGTGCCTGTCAATCCTTGGTATTTCTTGACTTACAGCTGCAACATTCCAATCTCTGCCTTTGTTGTTGCACAGTGTTTTCTCTGTTGCCAGTGTCTTTACATGACATTCTTGCCTTCTTTTATAAAGACACCGGTCATATTTGATTAAGAACTCAGCCTACTCTAGTATGACCTCATCTGACCTTGATCACATCTGCAATGATCCTATTTCCAAATACAGGCACATTCATAAGTACCATGGGTTGGGCTTTCAACACATCTTTTAAGGATAAACTATTCAACCTACAACACCTTCTATTTCTAACTTGTTGAGACTGTGTGTGTGTGTGTGTGTGTGTGTGTGTGTGTGTGTGTGTTCATGAAAGCGTTTTGGACTTTGCCAGCTGTGTTTCCTACAATTATTAAGATGACCATGTGGATTTTGTCCTTTATTTTACTGACATGATACGTTACAGACAGCCCCAACTTAAGATGGTTTGACCTAGGACTTTTTAAAAACTTTATAATGGTGCGAAAGAGACAGATATTCAGTGGAAAGCATACTTTGAATTTTCAATTTTGATCTTTTCCCAGACTAGTGATATGCAGTATGATACTCTCTCATGAGCTGGGCAGTGGCCGTGAACTGCAGCTCCCAGTCAGCCATGTTATCATGAGGGTAGGCGACTGATGCACTTATGACCATTCTGTACCCACACAACCGCTCTGGTTTTCCCTTTCAGTACAGGAGTCAATAACTTACAAGAGATATCCAACACTTTATTATAAAATAGGCTTTGTGTCAGGTGGTTTTACCTAACTGTTGACTAAGGTAAGTATTCTGAGCATGTATAAGGTGGGCTAGCTAAACTTTGATGGTTGTAAGGTGTATTAAATGCATTTTTGGCTTATGATATTTTCAACTTACGATGGGTTTATTGAGACAACCCCACCATAAATCTGTATGTTGATTCAGTTTTGTGTGTTAAACTAATCTTATGTTCCTGGAATAAATTTCGGTTGGTTATGGTATACAATCCTTTTAATATGTTGCTGTATTAGATTTGATAGTATTTTTCTTAAGGCTTTTTGAGTCTCTATTCATGAGGTATATTGGTTTGTAGTTTTTTTCTGGTGATAATTTTAGCTAGGAAATAATCCTTTCTCTTTCATGTTTTGGAAGAGTTTGTGAAAGGCTGGTATTAATTCGTCTTTGGGGCACCTGGGTGGCCCAGTCACTTAAGGGTCTGACTCTAGGATTCAGATCAGGTCATGATCCCAGGGTTGTGGGATTGAGCCTTGCACCCACATGGATTCTCTCTCTCCCTCTGCCCCTCTCCCCTCTTCATGCTTTCTCTCTCTCTTTCTAAAAAAAAATTAATTAAAACAAAATAAATAGTTGGTAAAATTCACCAGTGAAGCCATCTGGGCTTGGGTCTTTTCTTGGGAAAAATTAAAATTATCAATTCAATTTCTTTACTTGTTATAGGTTTATACATATTTCTTAGTTCTTCCATTCATAATATCCTCTTATAATCCTTTTTATTTCCATAAGTTTGGTAGTGATGTGTCCTCTTCCATTTCTAAGATGAATAATTTGAGCCTTCTCTCCCTTCTCTCTTAGTCCACTTAAAGGATTGTCAAAATTGTTGACCTTTTCAATAACCAACTTTTAATTTTCTTGATTTTCCCTCATTTTTTTTCCTTCATTGATTTCACTCTAATCTTTATTATTTCCTTCCTTCTGCTTGCTTTAGGTTTAATTTTCTTTTTCTAGCTTCTTAAGGTAGAAGATTGGGTTACTTGAGATGTTTCTTCTTTTTTAATGTAGATATTTATAGCTATAAATTTCACTCTCAAAATTCATTAGTTGGATCTCACAAGTTTCATTGTGTTGTGTTTTGATTCCATTCATTTCAAAGTATTCCTGCATTTCCTTTGTATTTTTTGATCTATTGGTTATTTGAGAATGTACAGTATCATTTTCTCATATTTGTGAATTTCCTAAATTTGCTTTTACTGATTTTTAATTTTATTTAATTATGGTTAGAGAACCTACATTATGTGACTGTAATCCTTTTAAATGCATTGAGACTTGTTTATGACCTAGCATATCGTCTAACCTAGAGAATATTCCATGTGCAAATGAGAAGAATGTATATTCTGTTATTACTGAGTGGGATGTTCTATAGAAGACTGCTAGGTCTTGCTAGTTCATAGTGTTTTTCTAAGTCTCCTATTTCTTTGTTGAGCTTCTGCTCAGTTTATCCATTATTCAAAGTAAGAGACTGAAGTCTTTGTTTTTGTTGAATTGTTTATTTCTCCCCTCAATTCTGTCAGTTTTTGCTTCCTTTATTTTAACTTATTTTCTTCTCTCTTTCCTTGTTGTCGATTATCAGCACTGACCTATCTTCAAGTTCACTGACTCTTCTGCAGGCTCAAGCTGAGTTTGATCCCCTCTAGTAAAATTTCAATTATTGTGCTTTCAAGGTCTAGAATCTCTATTTGATTCCTGTTTGTAATTTATATTTCTTTATTGATATTTTCTATTTGGCAAGACATGCATGTAGCCTTGTAGGTCCCCCAGGGAAATGTCAGAGCTTTTCAAAGACTCCTGGGGACATCTCATTCCCCAGATCTTTCTTTTCAGTTTTTCTTTAGACCAAGACTGCATCAACTGGTATCGCGGCCTCAGGCAGTTACTGTTGAAACAAAGCTGCTAGTCATTTTGGATAAACGCTCTGAGGATAGGGCTTTTTTCTGGGCAGTTAGTGCAAAGTCAGGTCAAATAATGACAAGGCCTTGTGTATAGGTTTGACCTGCAAGACACGTCAAATAGTAATAAAGCTCTGAGAATTAAATGGCTCTTTCCAAGGAAGTCCAATCCTGGTCTTTCCTCTCTGATGGCGGTAAGACTGCTGATTCTCAAAGCTATGATGGAGTTGGGAAAGTGATGGGAATTAGCCAAGTTAAAAAGCCTCAAACCCTGTTTTTCTTATTGAAGTTCAACAGTTTATGGACTGTTGTCAACCTGTGGTTAATTTCCAGAGTTCAGAAAAGGCAATTTTGACAATTTTTGCAATTTGTTGCTTTTACGGAGGAGTGAGTGTACACAGTTGCTACATTATATTTTCAAGCATGATAGAAGTTAAACTATGAAAAGGAAACAAGGCAAAATATGTTATAATCAGAGCATAATGCTATTCAAGTCTTGGGAACTCTGTATTAAATATTGATACAGTAGGGCAGTACCTGGGGAAACTAGCCCATTACTTCCTCTGCTCTATCAGTGATGTAGGAAGCACTCTTGTTCTATGCTATGAAAAGTCTAATAGCTTCATACATACTTCGGGAGGAAAAGGACTATTAGGTTATTGATTCTTTCTCCTTAATCACGGGGAAGCTTGAGGGGAGAACAAAAGGAAATAAAGAAAATGCATGAAACAATGGCAGGTCCTGGCAAGAATATTTCTGATGTTTTTTCATTATAGTATCAGAACTCCAAACCTCAAACTAACAGTGTGAATCAATTTGCTGATTTAATTTTCTGCAAGTCAAAAAGTAAATAAAACATGTGAAAAAAGAGTTCAGCTTCCACTACTGTGCACACCCTTATGGTATTATCTAAGACCACCATCCCCCCAAAAGAATCAAAACTACAATGTTCTACTTCCGTATTTGAAAAAGTTCTCCATTGGTTTCTTTTCTAGGAAAATAATTGGAGATCCTTAAATAGCTACTATATTTACTGTATATAATGAGTACAACTTTTTAAATGAGTTGCACGATTACAGTGTATCTATGTTTCAAGTTCCCTAAACAATGTCTTCAGAACACAGATATTGTGTAGCCTTGGAAATGTTTATTTAATAATTTGATAAATTATTGGAATTTTTGCCTTAGATGGTTTTAAGTATTATAGAGCCAAATCAGCTAGGCTCAAACAAGATTTCACTTCTCTCTTGAATTCATGTACTCTTAGCTCAGCCAAGCACAAAACAGCTAATGCCGTCACATTTGAAAAGCTTTTATGCTGAATTTGACACAAAAGCAATCACAAAGCAGACAAAAAAGGAATTTCTCTTTCAAAAGCTGAAAGGGGAAAAATAAATGAAAACTCTGAGCCTGGGTAAATCTCTCTTGACACTGGAAAAGAAAGCTTAAAATCATCAAGAAATAATTTTTCTGAAGAATTCATTGCCACGTTTGGACCAATCTTAATAGTCTGGGGAGCAGGTTGTGAAGTCAACCAAGATTCTGCCAAACAAAATAAGTCCCATGATGACCACTGCTGGCAGTTGTAGGTGCCAATGTCACACCATCTTACTGCTTATGAAAGTCAAATGGCATCATCTCTCATAGGAGTCTGTCATAGCTTATTGGAAGAGAGTTTGATTAGAATGGAAATCCTGTATGATTTTCCCTAATGTCTGTCTTTCCATCTCAGAAAAACATTATTGTTTTATGACGGCCATGGAGAAGGGCAAATGAAGGCGGGTGGTTAACAAAATCAACTACTTATTCCCATTATGTTTTTGTTTCCAAAAAATTAAGGGATATATATGAAAGAAATTATACATAAATTATGGGTATCTCTTAATGGCCAGCTCATTAGTTATTGAAATGATGATATCTATAGCTTGGTCTTTTGACAACTCAAGACTCTCCTGTTGCTATCTCCTTCTAGCCACACCTTGCTTTCGAGATGGACTCTCCCTGGATGCTATCTTGGATTTCCTTCCTATTGTGTGATGGGGTTATTACTGCCCCCATTTTTTCTCCACTACTTTTTTTTTAAACCTAGAGGAGGAGCCTGTCTGAATGTCCAATCAGTAAGGAAGTGGTTAAGGATGGAACTCAGTGAGATATTCCAAATACTTTAAAATGATAATTATTAAAAGTTATATATAGCAATACATATAAATATTTATGTAATGATACCAAGTTTGAAATAGCAAGTCAAAATTTTATCAACATTATAGGACAATTAAAATATGTAGACAATAAATAGAAGAGATTAAAAGCAAAGATGAACAATTATGAATCATCAAAATATCAGGATGGTAGATTAATTTCTCTTTAGTTCAGGTATGATAGCTGGCTTAAATTTTCAGAGTATAATACTACTAGTGCCTGCCTCTGAAAGCATTTCATTGTGACAGTGAGGCCAGTCATCAGTGATACTGCTGCAAGGGAGGCTGCCTGCTTTAATCACAGCTCTCCACCCCTGTAGCCACAGCTTGATGATTGCCTTACCAGGCTCACCGGCATTCTGGCTAATCTGAGACACATAGACTCTGAAAGAATTTCTGGAGCAAGGAGATCCTGCTCAAACTCTCCAATGCCTCTTTAAGTCTATTTTCACCCTTTCTTCATAAAAGACAATTGTAAGTGAGAAGCCAACTACTACCACTCAGTAGCGATAACATATTAGACATAATCTCCATTGTGCGTGCCCCCTGACTTTTAAATGTTTTTTATTGTTTATTCCTTTTTTTTGAGAGAGACAAAGAGCATGAGCAGGGGAGGGGCAGAGCAGGGGACAGCACAGAGCCTGACACGGGGCTCGAACTCATGAACCATGAGATCATGACCTGAGCTGAAGTTGAACCCTTAACTGACTGGGCCACCCAGGCAGCCCTATGGCTCATGACTTTTAAAAGAATTAAAAATTGTAGTTTCATTAAAAAAGAGGATATACTTTGCAATTATCTTTTTAGCTTTTCATAGTAAAACAATACGAAAACCTGTTCCCTGTATACTATTTTCATTGGTTTCATTTTCCACCTGTTGGCTTATCAGTAATATGATCTCATTGATCAACTCATAATTACAGGTATCTCCCTTTCTGACCTTTACAGTGTTTTCTTGATTAGTCTTAGCCACATAGAAGACGATGGATAGAAGAGAAAATCTGTGAGGTCATCTACAAGAGTAAGAGCTATGCATTCACGTCCTAACTCTGATTTTTCAGAGGAGTTTCTGAATTTCTCTGACCTTCAGGTTTCTCACCTGTAAATTGGGAACAACAGTGGTTTTCATGGAAGGTGCTCGAGGTGGTGAAATAAGCCAATACATGTGAAGTGATTAGCACAATTTTGGACAAATAGCAAGTACTAGCTAAATGTTAGTGTCAGCACTAGCATTACTTTTAGCTTTAGCAAATGCTATTTAGGAAATGGATGGGAAAATTACAGTTTGGTCATCTTTATATCATGAACTCACACTGAAATTTTATATATATATATATAATTAAATTCCTAACCATATAATGCAAACAAAAACATCTATTTCTATAGATAATGACTGAGCCATTTTTAACATGTTATTTTAGACCGACAATCCAAAAGCAAATTTTTTATTTTAAAAGTATGACAAGAAGAGCAATTATCATACCATTTTGTCTTTGTTTTAGGTATTTAAAACATATTATTTATTTTGATGATGAAATTGTTTTGTTTTATCCTTTCGTATTTTCTTTTGCAACTCTTTTCATCTCTTATTTAAAGCCCCTTGCTTTTCTAAGAGCTATAAAACCCTAATCATTCTTGCTATCACTTTAAGATCCTTGTAGGTTTTGAGATGTGCCAACTTGCAGAGTCTTCTTGCCCTCATCAAATTTATCACTCTGCGCCTCTCATCTCTCCTTCCCCTCTTCTAACTCAAAGGTTAATTCCCTTGTTAATTCTTCTCCACCAGTTAGCCACTCTGTTCCAAGATCTTCTAGATTAACAGAATCCTCACTTTGTGGAGAGGAAAAACAAATGGCATAGCATACTGAACACCTTACAGATAAGACCAGAGCCTTCAAGAGCAGATACGTGAATTCTCTATTTCCCATAGTCAAACCAAGAATCGGGAACATCATCATTAGAAATTCCTACATCTTCTATGTTCATCCCAAGGAGAAGATCTTAGTAGCAACATATATCTTGCGAAAGAAATAATTGCTTCCAAGAGAGCTAAGGATAGGCCCGTAAAATCCTATGTGACTTTCTAACATTCTTGTCATATAAACAAAAATCTTGTCCTCATAGCAGCTCAGGTCCTTTGGAGAAGTAGCTATGGCAGAGTCTGGCTAAAAGCTCAATAGCCCACTTTTCCCATTTGCTTTTCCTGATGTTAAATTGGGAACATGTTCTGGTTAATGGGATGTGGGTGGAAGTGATGTGCATAATCTTCAGGCCCGTCCATAGAACCCCATGGATAAACTGGCCACATTTTCTCTTACTCTCCAGCAATGACCTGGGGCAACCATGAGTTTAAGATGGTAGTTTCACAAAATTGGAAAAGCCTGGAGTCTTTGAGTCACTATTTATGAGAGAGCTCCCAGGAAGGACTCTTCAACCTGCACTGTACTATGACACAACCAAGGAATTAATCATTATTATATTAAATTATTGAGAAATCAGGGTTTGTTTTTTAAATAAACCTAGCATAAACACATATGCCATGTAGCTTGGCACAGCCTAAACACTGACTAATTTAGAAATGGAAGCCACTTCATCCAAGAAAACCACAATATAAGGCTTTTTTTTCCCCAGATGACACAGTTAGTTTGTGACTCAGACAATTGTTTAGCAGAAGGCCTTTTTCCACCAGAAAAAAAAAAATCTAGAGAGGGTTTTAATCAAAAATTCAATCTAATCAAGTTCCCACTGTGTTACTTCTCTGCTTAGCATTTAAGGTCTTTCCCAACTGACCCATAAATATGAGGTTGGAAAGAATTAAATGCATCTAAAGCACCATGCATGACACGTGATAAAACATAGTCATTAAACAAATATTATTTCCTTTCCTTTTTCTCTTTCTTGTATCACAGAGAGTTCTAGACTATGAGATGGACAGACACATGATGGAGTTTGGGGGGAAATAAGGGGAAGAAGAGAAGGAAGAGAAAGAAGTTGAGAAATTGATCCGGAAGTCGAAGACCTGGAGAAGAGAGTGAGAGTACACTTATCTTTGCCTTACCTTAAACATGCCCTCCCTTCTCCATTCAGGGCCCTACTTAGGAAGCAGTAGATCTGTTCCTTCTTTTAGGAAAGAAAAAATCCCAACGGATTGACTTTGTGCTACCACGTAAGTATGTACATCAACTATGAAGGGATCTCAGAAAATGGTTTACTGTGAAAACCAGCCTATGATATTCAGATTAAACAAAATTAATTTTAAGATTGATGTTAGCCATCAATTTTCCTCTAATCTCTACTTTGACTAAAAAGTCTACTATTCATTTCAGCTAAAACATAATTTTCTTTTAATACATTTACATGAAAAATCATTAAATTTTAATCCATATTATAATTTTATCCAGTATAACCAGTATTTTACTTTAAGGACGTATCTGTGATACCAACCTTGGTTTCTGTGATTTTCTTTTGGATCGCGTCCATTGTGTAGGGAGTCTCCTTCCATGACTCAAGCTTGGCTCTGGCCTGCCCCAGCACCTGCTCAGCTTCTTCTTTAGCTTCCAGCCATTGTGTTGAATCCTTTAACATTTCATTCAACTGTTGCCTCCGGTTCTGAAGGTGTTCCTGTACTTCGTCCCACTGACTCTGAATTCTTTCAACTGGAATAAAAGGGAAAAAAAAAGAATATATGGGAGTAAATGCTAGTCTAGAGAAGACAACTGAATTTTAACATTCAAAAATTATCCCACTCTGTATATTACTCATTTAAAACAGTGTTAATTGTGTTACAGCTAGGATAAGGGACAAGAGAATTCTTTACTTTTTCCAATAGCAAACATGAGCTTATCTTCTTGAGGGTGACCTAGAACATCAGTAGTATATGTAGATATTCAATTCTGTCTATTTCCAATCCCCAGAGCCAAATAGGAATAATCATTTAGAAAGGTACTATAGCAGAATTCCTGACTTGCCTTGCCCTTACCGCTTCAGTGCCCAACAACCTGACTTCTGACACCATCATTGGAAATGCATTCCTTAAAGGCTTTGTGGTGCCACAAAGAATTTGTTTTGCCATCTAAGGGGCTGGCTAGATATACCAGAGAATTTATGGTTCCCATCACCCCGCCTCCCAGGAGCAGCCTGTAACCAAGAACCGATATTATGTATTGGGATCTAAATATTTTAGCTCCATTCATGACAGGGTACATAACTGGGGAGCATGTGTTTTACAAGGGTTCCAGAGTTTTCCTAATGGGATAAAGCTCCAGTGACCCACAGAAGGAACCTGCTTGATAATGCATCTTCCTTTAACAACTGTTCTACCTGCCATTCTTGCTCACTCCCCTACTGCTGTTTCCCTCAACTCCCAAATAAATCACATGCTCTCAAAACCTTTTCCTAGGTCTTCTTCTGGGGCAACCCAAGAGCAGATAGGAATCCTGGAAATGTAACGATATATAAGAATTCATGCTGGTTATATTTTATAAGTAAGAAAGGTTTATCTTTTTTAAAATTTTTTTTCATGTTTATTTTTGAGAGAGCAACGAGAGAGAGACAGAGTGTGAGTGGGGGAGGGGCAGAGAGAGAGGGAGACACAGAATCTGAAGCAGGCTCCAGGCTCTGAGCTGTCAGCACGGAGCCTGATGTGGGGCTCAAATTTATGAAGCACGAGATCATGACCTGAGCTGAAGTCGGACACTTAACCAACTGAACTACCCAGGCATCCCGTAAGAAAGGCTTATGTTGAGACAATTTTTTGGTATTGTTGTGAGTCAAAGATGGATATACCCTGTAGATTCTGCTCTGAAGTACTTTATTTTAATATATTAAAAATAAACATACCACACTGTCTTTTTCTTTTAAGGATCACATTATCTTTTCTTTAAGCTTATTCATAATATAGAAATAATGTCACAGAAAATAAGTAATAAAAGCACTATCAACTTTATCCTTTGAGCAAAACCTGATGAACATTCTAGATGTTTCCTTAAGTCTCAATGAATACCATATATAAGTGGCTACTAATTTCTCTCATATAGAACTCCTTCCCACTTTTCACACATTCCCACAGCAGAGCCCTATATGTCTGCCATAGACTCTATAGCCCTGCTGCCTCAAGTCTCTGTTTTGTAACACAACTTCCACACTACAAAGAGAGTAATAACTAATATAAATCTGATCACCCCAATCCCTCATTTAAACCCTTCAATGTCTCCCTATTGTCCTCTGAAATATCTTAGCTTGACATATGTGTTCCGCTGTGATCTGGCCTGGACAATCTAGGTTTATTTACAAAGGAACAAATTACAACATAATCAGGGGGTAGGAAAATCACCAAAGATAATACAGGAAGTTGGACCTTGCAGAAGTGGAGCTGTTTACTATATCTGTGACCAAGAAATCAAGGGAGGAAGAAGTGTCCAGAAGCTGAGAATCATCAGGAGAAACCACCCTGAGAGGCGCAGTGATCTTTTGTCAAGGGATACTGTCAGCCTGAGGCAACTTCTCCAGATGGAACTAGGAGAATAAATATCTTGATCTCTCTTTGCCCTCTCTCTCTGCACTTTCCTCACAGGTCTCCCGAGTGAGTAAACCCACTGGAAGCCAGAGGGCATGGCAGCCCAATGACGACACAGATCAGCTCTTGAGAGTAGAGACCAAAGTAGAGAAGGACAAATGGGGCTGTGGATAGACAGATAAAATATACACAGCACAGTACTGTAAAATTGTGCTTCACGATGTTAAGTTTAGGTCATCTTCATTAATCCTGTTGTTGGCTCCATTAAGTTAGGAGAACTTATGAGTTGAAGTGCTTGAGTTTTTCAGTAAATAAGCATCAGAACTAGACAGAACCTACAAGACTAGTGATTGTGACATGAAATCAAGAATCTGGTACCTAGAATAGGTAAAACCAAGTAAGTGACACTCATTATAAATGACTGTTTTTATTGGGTTTGTTTCTGTTTGAGTATTTCCTTGGCGTTGCAAAACTGGTCAACATATTATATTCCATCCTCAATTAACATGTGAACCTCTGTTTTAAACGTCAGTCTCTCTCTCTAATCTTTGAACACCATTCTTTTTTGTTTGTTTCATTGTTGTTGTTGCCCCATAGGATAGTGCGGTACCTATTATAGATGAGATTTACAGTTATTATATTTTTATTTGTAAAAGACTTTAAGTAATCTCTATACCCAACGTGAGGCTCGAACTCACAACCTCAATATCAAAAGTTGCATGGTTCCCTGAATGAGTCATCCAGGTGCCCTGAGATTCATGATTACTAATTAGTCTTATATTTAATCTTCAGTTTTCAAAATTAAAAGTATAAATGCTATTATAAGAAAGCTGTTGAAAATATAAATAAGTATGTCTTAACATGTTCTGAAATATTTCTCCATCAATCATAGAAATAACTGATATTCCAATTACAATTTTTTCAACTTATCATAGCAGACTATTTTATTATGCATAGTTGGCACCTTTTCTTCTTAGCCTATTTTTATATACCATATATATTTGAAAATAATAAAATAGGCTTTCCTTAAAAAGTCTCTGATTCCAATTTGCCTTTGCTTTAATCAGCCTTGATTAGTGACATTTTATTATGCTAACAAAATTTTAAATGCCTAGTATTTTTGATGTAAACATGGTAATCTATTTGCATTCATGTCCATGAATATTTCATACATCTTAAAGTTCATTTCAGTAGGGCAGACATAATCTTTATATTTAAATAGGCCATTATAGGAGGAAGAAGTAAGATAATTCTTCCTATTATGTGGGTACGTGTGTCTTCATTGAGGCAAAAGGAGGACACTTCCATAACCCAGATCATTATTTCAGAAATATACCATGTGAATGCTTGTTCAGTCAATCAAAGTTTTCATCCCAAAGGGGTCATGTGTGTGGAATGTAGCAAGACAAAATGGTTCATTGGTGTGTGCATCCCACTAAGGGTGTGCTTTCTCATCCTTGACCTTCAACTATACGTGATCATCAGATAATACTTAACTAAATAAGTCTACAGGCTACAGACTCACTCAACAATCCATCTATCCCTCTAAACATCCCAACCCAACAATTCATTCATTTAGTCTGCCAGTCACCATTTTATTTACCATCTGTTAGATACCAGGCATTATGCTAAGCAGTGGGGGAAACAAAGGAGTCAAGACAGATTCCCCAGCTTCTGGTCAGTGCCTGTTAGATAAAGGTGTTATTCACTCTCTACCCAAAGAATAAAGGATGAACAGTTCTAGGAAAAAGATAATGAGTTCAATCTTGGGCCAATTCATTGGGAGGCTTTGAAGATCACATAGGTTATCATTTGAGTCACTTGGACTGAAGGTGCAATGCCATAGCTGTGTATTTTGGGAGAGAAATCCAGGATTATAAATTACCACAGAGAAGTAGTGAAGACATCAATGTAAATACATTCTCATTGATATGGTACGTAGATTGAACAGAACAGAGGGTTAAAGATGAAGTCCTAGAAAATGCAAGACAGAACTTAAAGACAGAACAAAGCCAAGGTAGCCAGGAAGATGAATGAATGGCTACAGAGGTAGGAGGAATGCTTGGAAAGTGCACTCTCATAAGGACACGGACAAGAAACAGTATCAAAAACATGAGCGTGGTTAACACTTTTACTTGTCATAAGTGTCATAACAGGTAATAAAAAAATCATAATAAGTAACCTTTGTTTGAATACCTACACTGATTATAAAGCACTATTTTAAGTTCTGTATGAGCATTAATTCATTTAATCATCATGAAGATCTTATGAGATAGGTATTATTGTTTACGCTGCTGCTCCTACTGTTGCTACTTCTCCTTTAACAGAGGAAGAAAGAGACAGCATTAAAGAATTGGCATAAGGTCATATCGACAGGGAATACAAGAACCAACACTTGGAACCAGTCAGACTCCCTAAAGCCCATGCCAAAAATATCCATTGGCTTTGACCACACAGAATTCCCTGAAGACCATATAGAAAATAATTTTAGTGGAGTGGTGGAAATCTTCCTGTAAGGGAGTGACAGGTGAATCAGCCAATGATGAGAGTTAGAAGATAATTACCCTTTGTGGGTGACAACTGGGAGGTGCATTTTTCACTGTCTCCCAGAGGTCACTCATCGGGGTTGAATTCTAGTTGCTCACAATAACCTGGTCCGTAATTGGCTCAATTATGGGCTTCTTTCGCTATTTTGCTGTCCCACTCTCCTACTGGTACTTCAGGGGATCACCTTTCAAGTAAAAAGACTTTCACTTAAATCATTGTTTAAAGGTCATCCCTCTGGGGAAAGCTAGTCTGAGAATTTTATTCATTAAAAAACAAAAACAAAACAAAACCAAAACGTAGTGCTTGCTACCTGGTATACTTTCAGTAACTATCTGTCAAACAACTTGTACATTCAAACTATTTTAATTATCCATGCTTCCTTTTCATAATGATGCAAAAATGCCACTTCTACAGTTAATACTTGCCCAGGACCTTAAAATTAAAATAAGAGTCTTTCTTCTTTAAAAGGAATCCCTGGGGGTGCCTGGGTGGCCCAGTCAGTTGAGTGTCTGAATTCCGCTCAGGTCATGATTTCTCAGTCAGTGAGTTCGAGTCTCATGTCAGGCTCTGTGCTGACAGCTCAGAGCCTGGAGCTTGCTTTGGATTCTGTCTCCCTCTCTCTGCCCCTCCCGTACTCATGCTCTGTTCTCTCTGTCTCTCAAAAATGAATAAATGTTAAATAACTTTTAAAGGAATGGCTGTCTCTTTACTGCATTTTAAGTTTACATAATTTGAACAATGGCTTAAGAATTGTGATCATTTTCACTTCTCATCAGGGAAATGCAAATCAAAACTACAATGAGATGTCACCTCACACCTGTCAGAAAGGCTAAAATCAACAACACAAGAAACAATGGGCGTTAGTGAGAATGTGGAAAAAATGGAGCCCTCTTCCACTGTTGGTGGGAATGCAAACTAGGGCAGCCACTGTGGAAAGCAGTATGAGGGCTGCTCAAAAAGTTAAAATTAGAACTACTTTATGACCCAGCAATCGCATTACTGGGTGTTTACCCAAAAGATACAAAAACACTAATCCGAAGGGATATATGCACCTCTATGTTTATAGCAGCATTATTGACAGTAACCAAGATATAAAAGCTGCCCAGGTGTCTATCAATAGATGAATGGATAAAGAAGATGTGGTATGTAGATGCAACGGAATATTATTCAGCCATAAAAGGAATGAAATATTGTCATTTGCAACAACATTGATGGATCTAGAGAGTATAGTGCTAAGTGAAATAAGTCACTCAAAGAAAGACATACCATATGATTTCACTTGTATGTGAAATTTAATGAAAAAAAAAAGGAAAGGGAAAAAAATAAGAGAGACAAAGAGACAAAGCAAAAAACAGATTCTTAACTATAGAGAATGAACTAATGGTTACGAGAGGGGAGCGGGTAGGGGGAAGGGTGAAATAGCTGGTGGGGATTGAGGAGGGCACTTATCCTTATGAGCATGGGTGATGCATGGAAGTGTTGAATTAATATATTATACACCTGAAACTAATATAACACTGTATGTTAACTTAAATTAAAATAAGAACTTAAAAATTGCATATTTCACTCTTTATTTTCCTCTAACTCTTCATGATCTCTATTTTAAACAAACGCATATTCTCCAGGCATCCTTTCTGAATTAATGCCTCTGCATCAGCCATATTTTTGGGCATAGAAAATCTTCGATAATATATTTACTAGTAGAATATCCTCATCTAATAAAAAATCCATAAATTAAAAGGTATGTTGGTGTGTGTGGGAGATTCTTGTAAGTCAAAATGAATCAATGATCTTTCTTTCTCTAAAATTCTTAAACCATAGATCAGACAGAATCTGTTGGCATGTCTTTTTGCCTCGGTTGGTATTTTTAATTAAATCTTAGATGGCATAATATAGAAAAGTATATGTATATATCAGATAAGGATATTTTTATGGGCATTTTCAAAGTTTAAAACATACTGAGTTCCAGAGGCTAATAACAACAATACAATATCATATTGTTATTAACATAAGTACAATGAGACAAATACTAGAAAGTGAATCAACAGATGTTTCAACTCTTGTGGAATAACTACCCATACGTGAGAATCCATTTTGCAGAGCAGAAATTATGGAGAGATTGTTTCCTTTACAAAAGGATTCACCATAAGATTTCTTTAAACACTCGACTTAGATATATTTAAAATAGTATTTGATTGCGGGTGCCTGAGTGGCTCAGTCAGTTAAGCATCTGACTTGGACTCAGGACATGATCTCACAGTTTGTGAGTTTGAGCCCCGCACTGAGCTTTGTGCAGGAAGTTAGTAGCCTGCTTCAGATTCTGAGTGTCTCTCTCTGCCCCTCCCCGACTCGTGCTCGCTCACTCTCTCTCTCTCTCTCTCTCTGTCTCTCACAAAAATAAATAAACATTAAACAATATTAAAAAATAAATTATTTAATTTGTATTCCACTCCCAGGTACACATCCAAGACAAATGCATACCAAAAGACATGTACTAAATTGGAAGATTCCCCTGACTGGAAAGTACCCAAATTCTCTACTATACAATGGATAAATATAGTGGGGAAATACAATGGATAATTTTACCAATAGGTAAGTGGATAATGGATAAATTTACCAATATAACACTACCTAGCAACAAGAATATCATATGTACAACTTATGCAATATTATGTATTAATGTCATTTATGTAATATTATATATTAATCTCACAAACATAACGTCGAGGGAAAGAAGCCAGTCAAAAACAAGGGCATGCTGTTTTATTTCATTTATATAATACAGAAGAACAGGAAAAAGTAAGATGACTGTAGAAGTCAGGATAGTGGTTAACCTTGTGGGACTGGTAGTCACTGAAAGAGACATGGTGGGCACTTCTGAAGTTCCTCTATTATTCTCTATCTTGATTTGAGTGCTGTTTACACAGTTGTATTTAGCTTGTGCAAACTTACCAAGCTAAACATTTATAACATGTGCATTTTCCCTATGCATATTGTATTTCAATAAAATTTTAATGAAGTATGATTTGTCTTGTAAAATATATTTGACATACAATGTTGGAGAATTCATCTTTTCAAAAGGGTTGCCACCTGAGAAATATACATCACTGGTAGATACGAGTAACAGGAGATACAATGGCTTGGCTAAGGACACCATACAATTTAAGTCTTAGATTGGTGTGATAAAGAACGGAAATACTGGCCAGTGAACCAGACTAGACTCAGAGAAACAAGTCAGCACACAGAGACTAATGAAGCAACTATGTGGTTATTTAACAACAGCAACAAAACACTGCAATTGATGGATACAGCTGTCCTAAGAGCATTCCCTGCAGAAACATATGTAAAAGAAAACTCTGGAAGTATGGTATATATTCAACTTTGTCAAGGAATGAAAGTTAACTGAAAATCTGCAGATCATTGAAGAGGAGCTGTTATTTTGGACCTGGTCCACTGTGGTAGCTGGACATCATATGGACATGCTAACTGTCCAAGCTTGGGCAACAATTCAAACTACAGAATTTCACCGCACCTGCAACACTGCATTTAGGATATTATTGATAGACCAAAGATATATTATGGCAATGTACTTGGTCACTAGAGCCCATACTGATAGATTTACATCTATACCAGATTCATCTGACACATAAAAGTGAAATAATAATAAAATATATGCATATAAACTCAGACAGTCTGTGCATGTTCGTAATTGAAGAGCTACCCAAATGTGTGCATTTCTCCTTTCAGAGGGCCATCATGGAAAGCTTCTCAACTGATTTGTCCAGTAAGTAGATGCTGGAAAATGAAGGGAAATAAATAACCAATGCTAAGACTCAGGATGACAGACCGGGACTCAGCATGTGTCCTGATTTACAGATCTCCAGAAGTGTCAAATTGGAAACTCAGCAATCATGTCAAGAACCACAATACTGCAGAGAAAGAAACAGTTCCGTTGATTGAGTACTAACCAATCTTTCACTTCATGTTTTTGAGCTAGCTATGTTTGATTATCGATATACATTCTTGACTGATATAAATTCCCACAACATCTCTCCTAGGGAAAAATGTTATTTACAAAAACGAAATGATCGCCTTTTTGAATATACAGCACTACGGAACAAAGAATGGCTCTGTTGCAATTTCTGCGCTGGATTTATAGCCTGAGAATTAGAAGTTACTGTGACTAAGTTTTAGAAGGAAACCTTGATTGGCAGTTAGTAATGGGTTATAGCCCTAGATTTGTGAAGAAATTTAATTGGCAAAAGTTGATTCACCACGACTTCAATTTTCTCAACTACAAAACTGAAATAATGACAGTTGTATAACCAAAGAACTTTTGTGAAGATAAACAAAGAATTTTTGTGAAGATAAAATCCAATAATGAACAAAAGCACAGAGGACCATACCGAAGCAAGGTGTTACTGCTTCTCTGTACAGAGACTAAACAATGGACTATAGTCATCAGCAAACATTTGTGATCTGCTACGTGGAGCACAGTGTATATGTCAATGATTCCACAGAGCACTTAAGTGTTCCAGGTAGAAAATGCCAAGCTGGAAGAGTGACATTGCAGGCAAATGGGTCACAAATGAGTTAAGAATGGCAGGTATTTAACTATGGTCAACTGTAAGCAAAATGATTCCAACTGAAGTTAAGATAAAGAGTTCTGATAGTTAAAAGTGGGAAAGAGATGTGGGAACAGATAGTTCCCTACAGATAAAATAGTCAACAGAATGTTAGGGATGATCAAAAGGGGGAAGGAAGGAAGGAAGGAAGGGAGGAAGGAAAGAGAGAGAGAGAGAAGGAAGGAAAGAAAGAAAGAAAGAAAGAGAGAGAGAAGGAAGGAAGGAAGGAAGGAAGGAAGGAAGGAAGGAAAGAAAGAAAGAAAGAAAGAAAGAAAGAAAGAAAGAAAGAAAGAAAGAAAGAAAGAAAGAAAGAAAGAAAGAAAGAAAGAAAGAAAGAAAGAAACCGCATTATTATACTCATACGAAGTTAGGGTACATCTATCCCTTGAGTAATGTGAGCACATCTTAATGTTCGATATCCAAAGACTTATAAGGAACCAAGGTAAGTGAAAATAAAAACCAAAAATTATAGGGAATATTAATATGTGTTTCATCTAACTTCACAAGGCATTTAAACACGGTTCTGTAGAAAAGTGATTTATAGTTAAGCTCTGCAAAGAGGAATCTCAACTTAAACCCATTAAGAAGAGGGAGAAGCAAATACACTAACCAGGAAGTCAAATGTAGCTAGTGTGAATGGACATTTGCTGTATTTAGGAACAGGACATAAGGGATGTGGTTGCTATGTAAACAGGGAATAAAATGTCTGGGGCATTTTAGACCAAAAACCTGAAAAGAGAAGGGAGTTATAGACACATGATTAAATGCTAGCCACTATGACTAATTTGAATATCTGCTCCTTTTCTAAATTCTAAAAAGATAGAATTCAAGAAGACCAAGCATTTAGTTTAAATTCATGGAAGACAGATCTAGAAGAAATAACTAAGTTAAAAAATATTTTATAATATTAGTCTAATGTTAGTTCGAACATGGCAAAGATCATAATGTAATGCTACATTCACCCCCAGTTTACTCTCTGTAAAATTAGGGTAACAGTAAGAAGAAGATGGATAATCTGGGAAGAGTAAGGGAATAATGGACACAAGGCACTGACCAGGGTACCTGGCCCCTAACTCACTATTATAGGGGTAAAGATAGGCAACCACGTACTTTCATAATGCCATTGAAGTTGTTAAATCCTGACCCACGAAGCAAAAGTGAGCAGAGTGGATGATTCCTGAGGTTCTTGCCAGCTCTAACAGTGTGGGAAATACATGTTTCTTGATGTTACTGTCAGAGACAGAGGCTCACCTTCCAAAGTTATTGAAAAGAACTCAGTCAGCTCAGTGACTGGATGAACAAAAGGACTGTCAACAGCCATAGAGCATTCTCCTGGATGGGCTCTTGGTATGGTTCAGCCTAACAATCTTAAATTCAGCTGTGTTGAAAATTCAGTCAAAATAAACTCAAGCCAACCCCAAAAAAGGTTCCTTTCTTTTGAAAAAAATTTTAATTGAGGTAAAACTGACCTATGATGTTATATTAGCTTCAGGTATACATGATAATTTGTTATTTGTATATACTGAAAAACCATCAGCACACTAAGTCTAGTTAACATCCAAAGGTTCTTTCCTTTGCAGAGTGATAGGATTTGTCTGTATCCTGACAGAGGCGTGTGTCACACTCGTGTAGCTGTTCATCAAAACTCACTGAATGGCACACACAAGACTTGTGGACCTGACTATGCACATTTTGCCACAAGCAAGCAAAGAGAAAAATTGTAAACAAATATTGGGCTCTAATTAATGATATGTATGTGGAAGTGTTTAGGGGTAAAGGGTACTGATGTCTTCAAACTTTGAAATGCCTCAAAAACTAATAGTGATTGATGGGAGGATCCAGGGATGAAGAATCTAGCAGAATCTAGATGGTGAGTTCATGCCTATTCAATATACAGCCCCTTCAGCTTTTCTGTGTATTTGAATTTTGCAGAATAAAACATCAGAGAAAATGCTCTCTCACAGCAAGCACAAGGCAGCATATTATTTAGGCAGCTTTCTAAGTCACTAAGACCACTTTCCAATTAAGAAAATAATACCTTCTGTGGAATGCGTAAGTTGAAACGATAGTAAATAGCATTTATAGGAATGAAAATGGCAAAACATTTTGCTCAAGGTCACACTCAACGTATGTGGTGAAGAGTTGAAATGGAATTCCAGCAGATCTCTTCATTTCATAATCAACAGACAGTCAAAGACCATAGTACCTCATTTAAGGTATGCCAAATATTCTAAGAGAGAAAATGAGTCCTCGGAAAAAAAGCTCCATTTCCTGTTGTGCTTATAAGCCATAGGTGAGTGTGAGCTAGTGTTCATGATGAGAGTGAGTTAAGGTCAAAAGAGGATTTTGCCACCAGTTAGAGGGTCAAAGATTATGAGAAAATACCAACATCTAGTCAGAATGAAACATGTAAGATATTTTATTTAAAAGGCAGATGTTGAAATGTGACATTATTCGATCATTAAAATAAATTTCAAAAATGGCTTCTTTTAACCAGGGGCACCTACTGGTTGAGACAAAAGCTTGACTTTGGGGGGAAAAGCTTGATCTGCAGTTGCGCAAAAGTATTCCAGGTTATAATCTTAGGTCACTCGCAAGACACGGAAAAGAAACTATCGACACAATAGATCACTGGACAATCCATCTGTCCCACTGGCCCCGGCCGTCAACTAATTAAGTGCCAAATGTAGCAAATAAAGTACTAACAACTCAAAAGGGTTCAGCAAGAGTTCACTAAAGTGGAGTAAAGGGTATCATTACAGTTCGGCACCATGGATTTATTGCCGTGTCACCGGCACGCAATGCACACAGCAAAACCCATTCATCACTTTCCATTTTCACATCAAAATTGATGCATTTGTTGGAATGCGAATATTTTCAAAGATACGTAGAATAAAAAAGGCATTTTTCTCCTGGAACACACATTGAATTTCATCTGTACACCTTGTCACTCAAAGTTTTATTTGACAGGGTACAGAAAATGCAAGTTATACTTGAGAAGCAAAGAGGGCTCACTTCTATCTTTACAAGCACACTCCACAGTCTAGCCATTCAAGTTAAGGAATGAAATAAATATAATTCCTCAAATAGAAACAATGGGCTATAAAGGAAAACACCAGATACTATCTACCGGAGGGCTATTCTATCTTTCTCGTCTTCCCCACCGCCTTCTCTTCAGGTGTAGGTGTCCTTCTTACCCATGCCCAATTCCCTCCCTGTACTCAGGATTCCAATTTCTCCCACCTCCTAAAAGAAGTGATTCTATTTTTCACCTGCCCCATATCTTCCATCTCAGTCCAGAACCTCATCTGAAAAGAAAGCACAAAACAAAAACGTTTTTCTTTTGGCCCTAACACCATGTCTGGTCACTCTGATGTCTTTCTCCTTCCTAGAAGAGTGGTTTATAGCAGCGTTACTTAAGGGACGGCTTGTGTACCAGCAGTATCGGTATCACCTGGGAGCTTGCAAGAACCGTAGTAGCTCAGGCTCTACCTGAAACCTAACTCATCAGATTCTACATCCTTAAAACTAGATTCCACTGGTGATTTATGTGCACATTAGAAGTTGAGAAGCATGAGTCAATATGCACTATTGCCACTTTCACACCTCCTGTTCCTTTCTTAGTCACTGCATTTGGGCTTTTGCCACTGAAATTGTAGATAATAGCTAAAATGGAAATGGAAATTGTCATTGAAGTTGTTGTAGATAATAGGTATGATATTCAAGTTACTACAGCACTGGAGACTCTAAAGTCTTTATTCTTCCAGACCTCCCTTTAGTACCTGCCATGATTGATAAGCCCTCCTTGAAACTTTTTGATTACCATGGCATGGATTTGACTCCACCTTTCTGGCCATGCCTCAGCATCCTCTGCTTATCTCTTAAATGTTGCTATTCCCTATGAGTCTCTTTTTGTTCTTCTTTTCTTTTCACCTGACATATTCTCTCCCTGGTGAGTTTATCTATGTATATTGCTTCATTTACTACCTTTACAATGATCATAGTCAAATCTATTTCAACCTAAGAACTCTCTCCCAAACTCCATGTTCACATAGTCAAATATCTATGAAGTCCCTTTTGAATATTCAGTGTATCCAAAAATTGATCACATCCTCTTCACCCTTCTCCCCTAATCACTGACACACATCTGTTCCTCTACCTAGCCATTCAAAGAGAAACATACAAATCATCCTTGATTTCCCTTTCTTCCTTATCCTTTAACCAAGATGCCGAGTTATTCATTCAACCTCCTTAATCGCTCTTCTAACCTCTCTATCATCCAGCTGCTGCTTCCCTAGACTATTTTAATTAAAAGTCTCCCGATGCTCTCTCTTATTTACTGAATCGTAACCTTGTCTGCACAATTGAATCAGCAGGGATGCTTTGAAAAATACCAACGGCTGGGCCCTATTCCCAAAGATTTTTACTTCACTGGTTTGGGGTGGAGTCCAGGCACTTGCATGTTTTAAAACCCCCACCTCCTAGTGATTCTAATGTGCGGCTAGGACTGCGAACCATTGCTCCAGCACTGGCCTTTTACACTCCACATTAATCTTCAATAGTGTGGTCGGAGAAGGCTTTTGAAGATGAAAATCTGAGACTGTCATCATTTATTAAATTCCTTTAATGTCATCCTTCAATTGCTTTCAGAATAAAATCAGAACTATTTACCTGACTTATAAGACCTTTTTCCCCTTCTTGGCTTCTATTGCCCATCGAGAATCCTATACTCCAGCTTTACAGCCACACAAGGGTCTCCTACATGTATAATGTGACCCGTGTGTCACACATGTCTGTGCTTCCCCTCTACCCAGATTATCCCCTACCCTTGTCCACTCTGCAGCACTCTGCTCAGAAGCCACTATCACTGGTCATTTTTCCTGATTGTTCTCTTTGGCCCCACCAAAACTTGTTTCATGGGTTTGGGTGTGGTACCCCACATTATGGTTTCTAGAGCACCCTGCTCTTGTCTCTGAACACAGTGATTATACTATTCGAAAATTATCTATTTTCTGTCTTTTTTACCCAGTGAAAGGTGCTGACTTCAGGAAACAAAATGTATTTTTCTACTTGGGGCCCAGCGCACGTTTGGCACATAGTAAGGTGTCAAGAAATGAGTTGCAACGGCAAACACAACTCTTATATCACAAGCCAGAATGCATGCTCTACTGCAAAAACAAAATTGTTAAACAAAACAAATATACACATCTAGTCAATGTTATGAAAATAAAGTACAGGTTCATTTCTTTTTATTTTGTGAGAATGAGGCTTCTATATTAAAGAAAAAAGAGGAAATGAATTATTGAAGTAGAGTCTCAATTGACCCTTTCAAACACTTCTCCAGAAAAGCAAAATGTAAGATCAAAAGTAAAGATTAATCAATTCTGGCTTATTTCACGTATGTCCTGTTATTAAGCACAGGATCACTGATTGTAAAACACATTTTAGACTAAAGTTATAAAAGTAGTGGTAGTTGTAGTAGTAGTTAGTAGACTGAAAAGTCAAAACTAAAAGTGGATGAAGTCTCAAACTGCCCTTCCTAGGCTCCATGTTGAGAGAATCTTTGCTTATTTAAACTTCAACAACTCATAAATGTTACAGTGAATAATGTGAAATATAGGGAGATGAAAAGTAACTCTTCTGTGCTGATGCACAGGGGCATATGTACCCCAATGTTTATAGCAGTGTTTTCAACAATAACAAAATTATGGAAAGAGCCCAAATGTCCCTCAACTGATGAATGGATAAAGAAGACGTGGTTTATATATACAATCGAGTATTACTTGGCAATGAGAAAGAATGAAATCCTGCCTTTTGCAGTAATGTGGATGGAAGTGGAGGGTATTATGCTAAGTGAAATAAGCCACGCAGAGAAAGACAGATATCATGTTTTCATTCATATGTAGAATTTGAGAAACTTCACAGAAGACCATGGGGGAAGGGAAGGGGAAAAAATAGTTTCAAACAGAGAGGAAGGCAAGCCATAAGAGACTCTTAAATACAGAGAACAAAGTGAGGGTTGATGGGGGGTGGGGTGGAGGAGAGAGGAAAATGGGCGATGGGCATTGAGAAGGGCACTTGTTGGAATGAGCACTGGGTGTCGTATGTAAGCAATGAATCATGGGAATCTACCCCCAGAACCAAGACCACACTGCATAAACTGTATGTTAGCCAAATTGACAATCAATTATATTTAAAAAAAAGAAAAGTAACTCTTCCTATCCTAATGATTCCAATTCAAGTGATAAAATAGTTTCACACAAAATATGTAAATATGCTTTGAACATTAGTATAGCAACTCCTAAAATGGTATAGAGGCTCCTAAAGTGAAATGCTTGAGTTTACAAGAAACACACAAACAAAAAAACTGTATACAGCTCCCACTATTTCTATTTACCTCTGGGTAAATCATAAATATACATCTGGAGAAGAAAGATCCAAGAGAGAGACAATACCTTGGTGAAACATATGGCTAAGAAATACAGGAACGGAATAGTGTAAGTGCCTTAATTTTAGAAGAAAATCTTCTTAAATAGAATTTCCATAGTAAAAGAAGGAATAGAGAAATTTTAAATGAGGTAATCTATGTGAAAAGTGCTTTTAAAACTGCAAAACTGTCAGCAAACATAAGGTACTATTATTATCTTCTTTAAAATGAGATATAGTAGAGCATTGTGCCTCTACTATCCACAGCAAAGAAATATATTCTTTTAAAAACACATAAAACAGATGCCTTTTAACAAAAACACAAAGACACACAAACATTGCCAGAACGGGATATCCCACGAGATTATACTTTTGCTCTCATAAGTTCTTATAAAGAGTTCTTATAAAGATCAAATGATACGAATTTGTTTTCATATATTTATTAATTTATTTGTCCCTTTGTCTATCCTTTCATTTATTACAAACTTTTTCTTCATAATCTATTATGTGCTTGTGATGGACTTCAAATCTATTCAAAACCAAAGCTTCACAGGGAGTGATAAACATTTTATAAGTAAACCGCCTAATTCAACACTCACATGCATTTGGAATTTGTGTCTATAGGACGCAATCCACTTATTTGAATGCATTATCTGTTAGAAGGAAAAGCTAGAAGAGGGGGTTTTCATAGCTTCCACTGGCCTTTTGAGTTATGGTAAGAACCCTGGTCTTTATTCTCAGCACAGTGGGAACCCACTGATCTGGATTTGAAAAGATTAATCCGGCTGTCCATGAGAATACAGATGGAGGGGAGAGTAAAGAAAAGAAGCAGAAAAACAGAGCAACAAGTTAGGATAGGCATCCAGGCAGAGCCTGATGGTGGCTGGTAGACTGAAAGAAAAGAACAAATTAGTAAAATATTTGGAAGATTAAATGTTGAGGACTTTACCTAAACTCTTCCCTCTGCATAGCATGCATTTTCTGGTACATGATAGGTACTTCAAAGAATGCTTTTCAGGGGAAATGAATGGGATTAGATTAACTTTGCACTTCTTTCATGGGATTTTAGAAGATCTGACCCCATCATAAAATAACTTTTCCCTCTCACGGGAAACGATGGAGCTAATAGACTGTGACCACTGTGACCATTTTTCAGTAAGGTATGCCTAGGTCACTGTGCCCCTTCTAGAATGCCAGCTATATGTAATGTCTGCAAATTTTTCTCTTCAAGACTTTGGTGGGAAATCTTACTTGCTTGACTTCGTTTTTGGCTTGACTTTCTGGTAGTTTGTGTTCTTTGCAACCTTTCCTTCATAGAGTGCCCCTCAGGATCTCTTGTAATGCTGGCTTATTTGTGATTAATTCCTTTGGTTTTTGTTTGTTGGGGAAGACCTTGATCTCTCCTTCTATTCTGAATGACAGGCTAGTGGTTGGATATCTGCTATATATAGTTGCATATCCTTGCTGCTCATCACATTGACGATATCCTGCCATTCCTTTCTGGCTTGCCAAGTTTCTGTAAATAAGTCTACTACAACCCTTATGTGTCTACCTTTTTATGTTAAGGCCCATTTTTCCCTAGCTGCTTTCAGAATTCTCTATCTATATATTTTGCCAGTTTCACTATGATGTGTTGGGCAGAAGGTCTATTCAAGTTACGTCTGAGGGGAGGTCTCTGTGCCTCTTGGATTTCCATGCCCTTTGGCTTGACTTTCAAGTCATTGGTGGATAAATAAGAGCGAGAGCAGATCCCTTTCTTATCACAAAATGGCGGGGGGGGGAGTTGCTAGCGGACATCGACATGGATCTGCAAATTTATTTCAACTGTGAGTTCTTAATAATCCCCAAATGAAAAGGTAAAGTACATAGTTTGCCATATGTGATGGGTAAAACAGGTGAGAGGTCAGAGGTGTCACTATGAGAGATGGCATGCATATAGGGATGAATAAACGAAACCACAAGTATAAGGGACAAAGGGAAAGCCTTGACTGAGAAGCTAAGGGCAGGAAAACAAAATAAGAGATTTGGGAAAGGTTACATTGTCCCTATGTTCACGGCAATGGCTCCAGAGACGAAGAGTGGGAAGTGGTCCCTAGACTAAGCAAAGTGAACCTCTTGGGTAAGCATTGATAGCTTCAGAGAAGTGGTTTAGAGCATGGGCCAGGAGAGATTAGGTATAGAAGGAAATCAAAGAAATGTTTGTAGAGTTTACTTTGGCAGTTAAAGAAGCAAAATCAGACAGGAAACTTAAGGGACAGGAGCTGCCTTCTTGCGGGAGCCAAGATTTGGAAGGAGTAGGGAATGAGAAAGTAGGCAAAGTTAGGCAAAATATAGGAAGCCAAGTTAGTCTATGAGAGTAGAAAATTTCCACTTGAAATTTAATTTATAATACAAAAAATTTGTTAACATGAGAAATTCTGAAACAATGATTGGAGGAGAACATCACATTCATCAAGCAGCCAGGGCAGAACATGGATTTGTATCCAGCCACTCCATAGTTATACGCTTAATTTGATTATCAGAAGGAACTCATTACTTAGGAAATCTCTAACATTTTCTTTCCCCTGAATTTTGCCATCTTTCCTGCTTTCTTACCATTTCCACCAAAACTACTCCTCTACTCTCCTTCACTGTCTTTGAGTTCATACACATTCTCCCGGGTAACATTCACTCTTTAGTTTTCCTGTATCCCTGGGGTCCACTTGAAAGCACTTACTACTGTAACTGGTGCCAGTGGGAAGTTCCAGCTTGGAAGAAACTTATCTCTATCTTAGTCACCACAGAAGAAGAACTAATGTTGACTCCAGTGAGAAGAATGTTCCCATGCCTTTTTCTTGGCTGATGAGCAGTTACATCACTGTTCTTGAAAATTAGAAAAAGTCATGCTATAAGACAGGACAAAGTATGTGCACTAACGTGTCGGCTGCAAATTTGTATACTGAGTCTCTCAATTTGAATAAAGCTCAGGTAAGAGATTTATCTGTAGGCATCTTTGTACACACAGATAAAGTGTGCCAAGTTTTCTTAAGGTGAGCATCAGCAAGAGGTTCAGACCAAAGTTAGTAGAGTTGTTTCCCCAAATAAAAGAGAGGTTATGAACCTGCCATGCTGCCAGTTCCAATGGTGTTACGGACCTTCTACCTTTGTTGCTTTATTTTTTTTCGTCCTTTTATTTTTTTTTTCTATACTAAATTTTTTTCTATACTAAAACTCTGTCTCTTGCTGCTTAATAAGCTAGCTGTTCCTAAGAGTCTAATGAAAGGTTGCTTTTTTTCCCCCTGAGTCCAAACCTTCCTAAATAGCCTCTTCACTACTCTATTCGCTTTGAACATTAAAAAAGCAAAAACAAAAAGAAAAAACAAAGCTGAAATAGGTCATGTGAGAGGTTCATGAAAATCTCCATCCAGGAAGGACATCATCATCCTAATTGGTTTATAACCTGCTGTGCTCAATAGTTCTTCCACTCATCTGAGAGGTTTTTTTTTTTTAGCCTTAAAAATGAAAACTTCCATGTGGTGAAATCTAACCAACAATGAGAAAATGCTATAGGATTTTAAAAAATAGCTTCAGCAATGACCCTAGAATCCTCCGTGGCCTCTGCATAATTGTCTGGCTGGAGAAAACGATCCACAAGTGACCATGTGTCTGCAAGGTGTTAGTTCACATTTTATCAACCACGATGGAAGTAGGAATTCAGGATGCTAAGCCCACACCTCACCTCAACTGTGAAAGAAAAAGTAAAGAAATCAACGATGTTTGAAAAGGAAAGACCTACACAGAAGTAGATGCTGGAAAAGATACAGAGGTCAAGAAGAAAGATAATGCAGAAATTGCGTTTCATCAAAGTTGTTCCAAACTGTGTTCAAAGTTATATGTTCCTGACAGTAGAAAAACAAGGCAAATGCTTACAGATGTATAAATACGTAAATATGTCCCATCATTAGTATTATCCCTAAAAATAGAGAAATGCTTATATTTCAGGTTTCTGAAAAAAAAAAAAAGGAGTAACATTAAGTAGGTACATTTACAAATTGCTTTTGAAACACTTAAGCTCTGCTGAAAAAAAAAATGAATTTCCTTTATTCCCACCTCGAATTTCCTGAATCAGAATCTTCTGGCTCTTGGGCAAGCACGTGCATTCACAACAGGGACTACAGTGCCCCGATGAGGTGAAAATTTGTCTTGAGGGATAAAAATTCTTAATATATATAAGGGTCACAGTGGTTTGTGACTCTCCAAGGGGCCAGAATATAAACACATTACGGACCGTATCTGTGGGATTAAAATTCTGTGGGGCTGGGGCACCTGGGTGGCTCAGTCGGTTAAGTGGCCGACTTCGGCTCAGGTCATGATCTCACGGTCTGTGAGTTCAAGCCCCGCGTCAGGCTCTGTGTTGACAGCTCAGAGCCTGGAGCCTGCTTCAGATTCTGTATCTCCCTCTCTCTCTGCCCTTCCCCTGCTCATACTCTGTCTCTATGTCTCTCAAAATAAATAAACGTTAAAATTCTGTGGGGAGAGTAGATTAGAAAACTGAAAGTCTAAAAAGGCTTCTTAGAGGTTAATGATGAATAAAAGGTTGAAAAATACTGTATCAGTCTAATATATTCTAAAACACTATCTACATATAAAACTAATACATTTATTGAATGGAATGGGGAAAACACAGACAGATACAAAGGAAAAAACAAGTTCACTTCAATTCCACCAGTTGAGAGCTATTAAACATTTTGAGGTATATCCTCCAGTTATTTGTCTTGCTGGCTTTTCTTTTTCTTTTTTTTTTTTTCTTTTGTACAGAATTACGCTGACACAGCATAAATAAAATTGTGTCCTTCTTTTTCACACTTAGCCATTAATGTTGTAATCACCCATTCCCTATGCCATTAAATACCATTTGAAACTACTTCTAATACACATTGTGATATTCAGGAATAGGTATAAACCAACCTTTAACGGCAAACTTCCTCCAATCATTAAATGAGTACCTTTATAGTATTAGATAGAATTAATATTAGTACAGTAAGAGATAGAAAGTATGCATTTTTAGATTCATCATTCTCCGTGTTAAATAACCAAATTATAAACTTAAATAAAAACTATATACCAAATATTTGGTAACCAAATTCATTGTTCATTTCCATCTCTGCTTAAACAATATCATTTTACCTTTTCCTTCTCATTCTGTGCCTCTCTTTCTGCCTGTCTCTCTTTTGAGGCTGTTTTACAAATCAAACGTTTGCTTATGAATGTTATTCCCACCTTTGCAGTTCAAAAGAGGGTGAAATCAAGGACTGAGTGCAGAGTGCAGAGGGTTCCGGACCAAGCCATGAGACCAGTGCCTTTAATAACAGTGTATCTTCATTTTCCCTTAATTTTCATCTGATTCTCCACGTTGCATTGTTTATAGAGCACTGGTACTTGTTTTTACATGTGATTACCGACTGCAAACTAATTTAGGGAAAATATCTAAAGACTGAGAAAGAGCATATACCTTGTCCTTTATCTGGTTCAGGGATTTTTTTTTTTAATAATTTATTGTCAAATTGGTTTCCATACAACACCCAGTGCTCATCCCAACAAGTGCCGTCCTCTGTGCCCGTCACCCACTCTCCTCCCTCCCACACCCTCCTCTCCCGCAGTTTGTTCTTAGTCTTTGAGAGTCTCTTATGTTTTGTCTCCCTTCCCCTCTGTGACTTTTTTCCTTCCCCTCTTCCCCTCCCCCCTGGTTTTTATGTTATAACCCTGTGCTGCGTTGTAGAGCTGTGTGTGTATGTGTGTATGTGTGTGTGTGTGTGTGTGTGAGAGAGAGAGAGAGAGAGAGAGAGAGAGACAGAGACAGAGACAGAGACAGAGAGAGACAGAGAGAGACAGAGAGAGACAGAGTAGAAGAAGACAGAGGAGAGGAAGGAGGAAGGAGGATGATGGGAAGGAGGGATGGGAGGAGGGGAAGGTGGGAAGGAGGGAGGGAGGGAGGGAGGAACATTTGCTTTCAGGGTCCTATTTCACTCAAGTTTATCATACTATTTTCTTTTCTTTTTTTTTAATTATTTGAATGTTTATTTAGTTTTGATGGAGAGAGACAGACAGAGCATGCGTAGGGGAGGAACAGAGAGAGAGGGAGACACAGAATCCGAAGCAGGCTCCAGGCTCTGAGCTGTCAGCACAGAGCCTGATGTGGGGCTTGAACCCACAAACTATCAGATGATGACCTGAGCCAAAGTCAGATACTTAAGTGACTGAGCCACCCAGATGCCCCTATCACACTATTTTCAACTGAAAGCAAATTCTTCATATTTTTAAACTATATTTTAAAAAAAGTTCATTTAATTATTTGAGAGAGAGAGAGACTGAGACACTGTGAGTGGGGGAGGGGCAGAGAGAGAGGGAGAGAGAGAGAACCCCAAGCAAGCTCTGAGTCTAGCGCAGAGTGTGATACAGGGCTTGAACCCACAAAACCCCGAGATTGTGACCTGAGCAGAAACCAAGAGTTGGACACCTAACTGACTGAACTACCCAGGGGTCCCTAAATTACATTTTTAAGTGTATGTATATTTCTTTATAGTTTTAAACAACACATTTCTATTACTACTAACATATATACACATCTATTTCTATTTATGTATATATATTTGTAACTTTTCTATCAATCTTCACCTCTGCATCTCCTTAAGTTTCTCTTTACATGTACAAGTTCAGAGGGGCTCTGAGTCCTAACATTCCAGAAATTTGGAAAAAGCCAGAAAAAAAGATTTTCTTCTGAAATTAAAATTAGGGGAAAAAAGAGATGATAGATGATATTAGCTATCTGCAAAAATAACCTGGCTGAACTTGAGATAACTCCTTAAAATGCAGATTCCCAGGGCCTTCTTATATCCCTAATTATGTCAGAATTTCTTGTGGTAGGAGTCCAGGACTTGCCACTGGAGTTGGGAATCTTTGCACAGAGTTATTTTGTAAAGGTTTTGGTAATGAAGTACCCAATTCCATGGAGCGAGGAATGAGTAGTGATGTGAAGAGAATAAGAAGCTCCAACTGTTGGCTTACGTCTGTGTAACGGGCCTGAGTTTTATAGTGCCCTGTAACAGAAAGAGGAAGAGGGGAAGGTGCGTGTGTGTATGTGATGGTGGGGGGGGGCAGCGAGGTGGGGGGAGGCCTGGGTTGCATGGAATCATAAGGAAAGCCAGGGAACAAGCGAGGATTTGTCACTATGTCTTTGGTACCATCTGAGAGAAATGACCTATTTCTTTATTTCTATTTTAGAGATCACCTAGAATAATAAAGGAGGGCAGTTTATGTAGCTTCTCTCACTTAATGAACCATCCTTTAAAAATACCTTCTTACTCTTCTTTCAAATATTTGGTCACCATCAACCCTCACAACGTATAATTTGGTCTTCTGCATGCCCTCAGTAGGGAGGGCGCCCTGGGCAGATGATCATTATGAATTTTTCTGACAGCCTTATGTTGTGTTATAAAATACTAATTTGCAATTTATTACCTCATCTTTAAATGATTTATAAACCAATCTCTTGTGAGTTTGTGAAACATGGGTCAGGCCCCTGGACCCTGATCACTTGTGACACTCCTGAACTATTAAAATCTGGTTGTGGGTTAGGCAAAGCTGAGGACCAGACTTTAGATCTATGATAATACACCATGTGGTATGAACACTACCACTGTCCTCCCTATGAAGTGCTTCTTGAAATGATTTATATAATTAATATTTTAAAAAATATCTTTGAGCAACAGATAATGAAAAACTAATCCACAAACCTACCTGAAAAATGTATATATTAAAATCAATTTCAAGTCCATGATACACATATCACTTTTTGTTTGATGATACCTATATTCTAAACTTTCAATCTTTTTTTTTTAATTTTTTTTAATGTTTCTTATTTTTGAGAGACATAGAGGCACAGCGTGAACATGGGAAGGGGCAGAGAGAGAGGGAGACACAGAATCAGAAGCAGGCTCCAGGCTCTGAGCTGTTAGCACAGAGCCCGACGCGGGGCTCAAACTCACAGACCGCGAGATCATGACCTGAGCTGAAGTCGGCCTGCCCAACCAACTGAGCCACCCAGGCGCCCCTAAACTTTCAATCTTAACAGACATGAAGAACTCAGAAATCTTTGACCAATGTTAAGTCATACTTCTAAAATCCTGGTTGATTGGCTATAGACCAAGAGGTGTTTTTTTTTTTTTTTTTTAACAATGCCTTTTTTATGTCTTTATAAGATTCCTAGAGTATATTCCCTGTTATTCTCAAAACATTTCCCCAGGAGAATTTAGTAATATTCTGATCCACTTAAAACAGTCACTAGTTAAGCACAAATGAGCTTCCAAAACCAATCTGAAAACATGCTGTAGGAATATACATCTGCTGAAAGATGGTTCCCTTTTATGTTCCCCTTCCCATCTCAAAGTTATTAAGGAAAAGTCTGTTGCTATGGAAACATTCGATTTGGCACCATCTGTATTCAAAATTCAATTGCTGCAAGCCTTCAGCCAATCTCCGGTTTTTAATTGGCAGAACCTTCCCAGAATGCTTTACAAAACTTTTAGGAAGCCAATCCATGAAGCACATCACAATGTAAAGCATCAAGAAAGTTCACAATGCAAGCCCCACTCCATTATCTTAAGATCACACTTGTGCAGTCTCAAAGCATGAGGCCTTCTGATAATTACTTGGCATGGGGTTAATGCCTAAAATTTATTGCCAAGTTGTTTTTTTCTGCCTAATGGATTTCTCATTCAAAGAAAGTACTCATTTTACAAGTGACTTAAGTATTAAAAGAGACCCTGAAAAAGAGCCCCAGTGAGAAACTTACATAGCAGTACACAGTTCAAATAGAAAACACATATAAAAGAAAGAGTTAAGCATGAGTATTTTGTAATCAGCCTCATCCGAGTTCAAATATTAATTTGAATGCTTGTTAGCTACTTCACTTAACCTTTCTAGGTCCCATTTTCCTCCTCTGTAAAGATCTATTGTGACGACTGTAAAGTAAGCTCTTGGGACAAAATATATACTTCACATATCCCATAATGGCATTTGAAGACGTGTTGATCCACATGATGTTGAAGAATATTCATTTGGAATGTCAAGTGTCTATATATAAGTATCGTTAAAATGTATAGGAGAGTTACCAAAGACAAATTGTGTGAAAGATTATTATTTTATTACAATTGTTTTCATGAGTATTTATTTATTTTGAGAGAAAGAGAGAGAGAGAGAGAGGAGAAGGAGGAGAAGGAGGAGAAGGAGGAGAAGGAGGAGAAGGAGGAGAAGGAGGACGAGGAGGAGGACGAGGAGGAGGAGGAGGACGAGGAGGAGGAGGAGGACGAGGAGGAGGAGGAGGACGAGGAGGAGGAGGAGGACGAGGAGGAGGACGAGGACGAGGAGGACGAGGAGGAGGACGAGGAGGAGGACGAGGACCTGAGCAAGGAAGAGGCAGAGAGATAATCCCAAGGAGGCTCCACACTGTCAGCACAGTGCCTGACATAGGGCTCGATCTCATGAACCGTGATATCACAACATGAACCAAAATCAAGAGTTGGATGCTCAACTGACTGAGCCCCCAGGCTGCCCCTGAAAGATTATTTTTAAGAAAGGGAATATATAGTAGGATCTTGGAGAAGTGTAAAGATACTCAAAGTAAGAAAGTTATAAGAAATGTATGCATAGTTGTGGGTTGGATCATGCCTTTTCGATGGGCCAGAGAAGTAACTCACTGTCATCAAGCACTGACATCATTTCTTGGGGGGGGGGGAGATTCTTTCAGCCCCCCATGTTATAATCATCCTAAGTGTAGTGTCTCGTAGCTAACTCGAATCAGTTGTTACATAATGCAGAAGGTTTGCTCTACCACTATCATCCCACCGAACAGCCAGCCCCCTCGCCCCGCTTTGATAATCCTTAGAAGGCAATGTTCCAGCTATATTACTTACTGCTCCTAGGCTACCACGTACTTTCAAAAATCCATGCCTTTGATTAATTGGTAACTTTGGTATTATATAGATTATTATATTTATCCAGCTAAGCTATTTTAAGCATACTTGATTATCTTGATCGAACCAAAATATTATAAGTGTTACCTTCATGCCATATCTCGATGCCAATCACTTTATATTGTTTTCCCCTTTTAAAAAAATCTGTAAAAGGTATAACTTGTATGTTGAATAATAAGGATTTCTGGCATTTAACTATAAAGACAGCTTTATCTGTCTTCCTTTCTCTCTTTAAATCTGCTCAAGGAGGTAGTTCTTCTGTTTCTGGGTGAAAATATGGGCAGCTCCCAAGTCTTTTCTGGCCATCATAAGGTAATACAAGGTTCTGCTGTCATTTTAATACATTAAAATCAGAATTTCCAGTCTAGTACATTAACACTTCAAACTTAATTCGCATATACAACTTCTCCCCAGCTAGCAGAGGCCACGATTGGCCCAGGTCCCTTACTACCGTGAGGAGGGGGTACACTGAGCTTCCTCTCTCATTCACCAGCTGCTCTGTCTCCCCTTAACAGAGTTGAACAGGAGTGGATGGAGGAGAGTGAAGGAAGGAGAGCAGGAAGTTCTTATTTGACCACATACTGTTACTATTAGAATGTGACTTTTTGCTTTCTGGGTCTAGCTGATGTTAAATATCACTAGAGGAGTTTGATGAAGCTTTTCTAGACTTGACTATCACTGGCGCCCTTTCATTTGTTGTCTTAAATCCTGATAAATGTTTTTATTTTGGTGGGAGTCAATCACTGCCACCTCAAGAACTTGGAATCTGAAAATGCACTGCTCCAGGTTCCCCTGCAAGCGTTCCCAAAGAAACGCCTCTCAGGGGTGCCTGGGTGTCTCAGTCTAACTCTGGCTCAGGTCATGATCTCATGGTCTGTGAGTTCAAGCCCCACATCGGGCTTTGTGCTGTCAGCACAGAGCCCACTTGGAATTCTCTCTGCTCCTCTTCTGCTCATTCTCTCTTTCTCTCTCTCAAGATGAATAAATCAACTTAAAAAAAGAAACTCCTCTCTCTTAAAATGGAACGTCAGGTCCTCTCCTTGTGAAAGTGGGGGGTCCTGATGAGAAGGGGGCACTCAGAGCCCCATTTTCTCCAAAGAACCGTCACATTTTCCCCAAGTCGCAATTTTCTGAATCTCTTTCTATCCATTTCCCTTCGAAACGTGTATCCCTGTGGCATACCTCACTTGGGTGGCTGCTATGCATAGGACCTTTGCGCCTCAGTCATAGACGCTTCCAATTTGGTATCTGGTCATAAATGACAGTGTATGTTAAGACACTGTTAGACCAAAATGCTCGAGTGTTGAAGACAGAAAGTCTAAGAAAGACTGTACTAGATGGTCTCTAGGCCTCTTTCAGTGTTGAAGGCCTTTAAACCTGTGATTCCCATATTTCTTCCACTTGAAATGGATTTCTCTCAGCTGCAAGGTCCAGCTTCAGATTCACTTCCGTGGTACATTCCACTGTGACTTGAGTAGACCATTAGCACATCATTGGAACCTTCTTTGTGCCAAGTACTAGCCTAGGTTCTGGAAAATCTGTGATGAAATCAAACAGTCTCTGCCCTCACACAGCAGAGTCTCTTTCTCCTTTGCTTCTCCATTTTACTTTGTTTGTACCTTGCATTTATGTTTTGCTTTGGTATCAAAGTTATTATCTGTACACATCTGTCTCCCCTTGGACAATCAGCTCTTTGACAAAAGCATTCATATTTTATTCACTTCTATATATCCCTTTCACCCAATGGTCACTAAATAATTATAATTAAATGAAGTAATGAACAATGAATAAATGAATGAATGTATAGAAGGATGAATGAATAAACTAAAAATCATAAATCCATATAATATTTATGAAAATATTATTTATATTTTCTATGGGATATTTATACAGATATTCTATCTAACCTTATAATAATTTTACTATTTCTACTTAATAACAAACACTTCACTGGAGGAGACTATATTATTACTTCCTTGGAATCTCATAAAATTCCCGGCCTGATACCATGTACACTGTAAGTACGTGATCAAAATTGGATAAATAAATGCGTGAATGAAAATTTCAATATTTTAACTTGTATTTGCCCTTCATGCAACTTAAACATTCATGCGAATTGTTAAGTAAAAGCATTAGGTCAAGTTTAAAATATAATTCAGCTATAGCTTTTGGGAAATGAGTAAAATAATCTTTCACTCCAGATTGATTTCTTTGCGTAAATTAGGTCCTTATTAAATATTTGCAGACTTACACATTGATAAACAGAAAGTCACTGAGGAGAGCGTTTTTAAGTTTCTTGTCCTAAGTGACAGCCCTGCATTAGTTTGAAGCCAATTCTCTCTTCTGCTAAACATAGCGGGGTACTGTGTTAGAGATAGTGCGCCTCAGACTTCTGCTTACTGTGAACCTTGTTAAGGGTTATGATGGCTGAGAATTCTGTTTTGATTGCTGTTTGCTGTGAACACTGTGAAACTTTTCTTGGGGTGCTGTGAGGCCTGTTTAGTTTGCTGTGTATTAGACTAAGCTGCTGTATGTTAAATGTTGTTAGGCATTAGATTTAGAGACTTAGGAATGCACTAGACTCCTGACTCGTTTGCTGTGATTGCTGTGAACCCTGTTTGCTGTGTTAGAGAATTGCCATGTTGTGAAAGTATAGTGCTGTTAGGGCTAAGGCCACTCCATTTTGGTTTAAGTTCCATCTTAGAGTAGTTCTGGGCCCCGAGTTCCAGGAAAACAAGTCACCCTGGACTCTGCCTTGGGTTCCAGGAAACAGAGTAGCCAAAAGGCCAGACCCTGATTAGCAGACCCTGCCTCCACCTTGAGTTCCAGGGAAACCACAGGAGGTTAGATTCCTAGAATAGTCCCTAGCAAACTAATCAGTGTTCAGTCCACACCCGCTGACCATTTGAATCTGCGCGGGACCCCCAAACTAAGCCAATCCATAGCTAGCCCCGCGCTCGCCAAATATAAAATACTCGATGAGAAACTAGCCTGCGAAAATGCCAATCAATCAATTCAACGCATCCCCATTCCCGCCCAAAAAGTGTACTCGAAACCTGATAAAAAGCCTGTGTAAACCTGGCTCAGGGCTCTTGCCACTGCACCGCTGCCTCGGGAGGTGCAAGAGTCCGAGCTCGAGCTTCCAATAAAGACCCTTTGCGTTTGCATCAGTCCCAGCTCCCCGGCGGTCTTCTTGGGATCCAGAATTTGGGCACAACAGTCATCAGTCTCATCAGTTCTGTTTCTTGTAGAAGAGGATCAATCTGTATTTAATTTGTTTCTACAAACTTGAAGGTGAAAACTTATTTAGTAAGCACCGAAGGACTGTTTTCTAGGTATTATTCTTAATCTAGGTACCTTGGAGCATGGTGCCTATCCTTACACGTCTTACTACTCACATGAGAAAGAAACTTGGAATATTCACCATTGCACAACTTGATGAATTTATTACATTTCTGATTAAATTTTACTAAATCATATATGAACATAATTCAGTGCTCTTTTGTTATTAGCACAGTGCACTGTCGTACTGTAGAATTGAATTTTTAAATGGAATAACTTGTTCAATTACTTTAGCATACTAAAATAGAATAAAAGTTTTATTACTTTTAGTTTCAAACCAGCATTATGACATTTTCTTGAGATCCTTTTAAAATTCCTCATGGATGCCAAATCTATCTTTAAAACTCAACTTGGTATTCTAGTTGAAGGGGAGCAGAATATATCACCCCGAAATATGCCTGTTTGGCATAAGGATTATTTTAAAGGGATGATTTTTAAGAAAGAGCAGACATAGAAAAGCCTTGAAAATGAAGTAGAAGTCACCCTAAGAGATATTTACATTTGTAAGAGAAATCTCCATTTGTAAGGGTGTCTCCCTCTCTGTACTTGACTCTAAATCTCTAGGAACTCTTATCAATGGAAAAGACCAGGACTTAAATCTGCATAAACATACCCTGAATTTGCCTGCTAACCTACCATAATTGCCTCCTGGAACATCTTTTGTCTTTGGCTGGAGATGATATTAAAGGTGGCTTGGGTCATTTTTGGGAGTTACTCAGTTTTCCTGGGTCTCTCTCATGTATACGGGAGATATACACGTTACTAAGGTTCTGTTTCTTTTTCTCCTATTAATCTGTCTTTTATTCTAAGAGGTGTCTCAGTCAAGAACCTAGAAGGGCAGAAGGAAAATTATATTTCCTCCCCTACAGAGTCGATAATTAGTTGAACCAGACAGTTGTATATGCCAGTTATTTTAGAGGGAGGAATTTTGAATTAGGAATCTGGCTCCTAGATTCATGGTGAAGACCCATTACATAATTTCTAGGTCAAAAATATATTTAAAGTCAACCTTTTTTGAAGGGCCATGCAACTCGGGGTGTATATTTAGAACCAGGACACAAAAATAATGAAATGATATCATTTGATCAAAACATAAAATATTATTAGTAGTACAGTTAAAATAAAGCAACTTACAGGTGCCTATCCCAGAGTTGGGTACGAACTGATGCAAACCATGCTGGTCACTCAGCTTGTTTTAAGTCTTAAAATATGTACAACTCATCACCCACCTAATGAAGTGTAAAGCCAGTGAATATAATGCTTTTAATGGCCTTAGAACATTTTGCTGGCTGCCCTGCTTTTTGATAGTTATTCCGCTTCCCCTAGGGACAACAGGCGACTTAGTCATACACCGCGTTCTTTATACAACTTCACATTCCTATTTTGTCTTAAGTTCTACCAGGACTTCCTGATTTGAGTTCTCTGAACCTTTTCAACAGACATCTTGATAAAAGGAAAAAGAAATTGTCATTAAAAAAAAAAGATAAAGAGAATCCTAATCCAAATTTCTACTTTAAAGATTACAGGGGCCGGGGGAGAGGGGGGGACTTGAGCTTCTGAAGATTAAGAACTCTCGATTTACATTTCATTTCCATTTTGCTCAAATCAGCAGAGCCTCCAAAAACCAAGTGAAGGATATTTCAAATGGCCTAGTACATTTTCTGCAAGGATGAGGTATGTGAACTGGAATCAGACTAAGGTGCTTTTTATATCTCTTCTCATAAGAGATTGTACTAAAAAGACTCCCAATCTCTTAAAACTGAAATATCACTCACCATTCCAAAACCTGGGTGTGTTTACTGTGGGTTTTGTTGGCTTTTTGCTTGCTTTTTCAGCAGGGCATTTTATTAATCTCTTCAGGTGGATTTTTTTTTCCCCATGGTCTTGGAGATGATGACAGCGGCTTGTCACCCTACTCTATTTGCCAGCTACTCTTTGAGACGGTCCATTCAATCAGCAAGTATTTATGGCATGCCTGTTATTTTCAGAACAATGTTAGAATTACAGGTATTCAAATAAAGGAGGAACAGTTTGAAGCTTACAGTTCAGTCAGGAGATAAAACATACACTAGGGAGAGAGTGTCTTCAGAGAGACACGACAATGCTTGGAATCCTAACCTCTGGCATTTAGTAACTTACAAAACTTGCTCCCCACGTAACTATCTGAACCATCAGTGAAACAGGGTAACAAAGTCTCCTACTGGAAAGTTTTTTTTTAAACCTATGTTGGCTTTTTTTAAAAGTGACTTTGCTTAAGGCATAAAAATGAATCCTTATGAGGATTTCGAGTTCCATGATTCATTAAATATCTGAAATATTTTAACTTAACTGAAATAAACTAGCATAAGTTCATAAATTATTTATACAAATATAAGTGAGTAGTATAAATAACATTTATGTACAAATATATGCATATGTGTATATATAAGAATATATAAATATCTATACAAATGTGTACATATATACATATATATAAACTTTCAATAAGTAACTCTCAAGTGTTGTCTCCTTTCAGTGTAGGTTTGGGGAAAGAACAGCCATCGAACACCCTTTTAAAGACTCAGAACATTTGAGTTAAATCCTGGCTCCTCCCTTTGCCATCTGTGTGACCTTGAGAAAGGTATCCCAAACCATGATCCCTGGTTCTGTCATTTATTTAACGAGAGCAACATCTACTTTAGGCAATGTCGTCTATATCAAATCGACTCACATATTTTTTAGAGTTCTTTGTCCAATTTATGTAAAACATAACACAGATATAAAATATTACTATTTATAAGATGAGATATTTTAGAATCTGAGTAAAATCTGACTTTGCCAAATACTGTCAGTAAAAATTTTGACACCTCCAAACTGTCTGAAATGTTTCATATATTCTGGCGTTCTCTGGGCCGCGTTATGCATTACCAAAACACCTAGCTAGTGACAGGGAGACCCGAGCAGTTTAGGTGCCTTGCCACGTGCTAAGAAAAAAATTAATCCCATTCCATTTAATGATATGCACTCCCTACAGTACTATGCCCTTATGTGCATATATGCTTTGTTTGGCATCATACCCTACAATGACAGACAAATAAACCTCTGAGAAGATTACAAGTACTAATAATAATTGGGAGAAATCCCCCATTTCAGGGTCCAATAGGACTGAGTCTTCCCCTTTTAGCAGTTCCTACAATGGCTGAGACAAAACTAAATCCTTACTGAGGAGAAGTTTGTAAAGTGCCAATGTTTCAAAAGGCCAATATGAGGGGTGCCTGGGTGGCTCAGCTGGTGGGGGGTCGAGTCTTGATTTGGGCTCAGGTCATGACCTCACGGTTGTGAGATTGAGTCCGGTGTGGGCCTCCATGCTGAGTGTGGAACCTGCTTGGATTCCCTCTGTCCCTCTCTCTGTACCCTTCCCCTGCTCATGCTTTCTCCCCATTCCTCTGTAAAAAAAAAAAAAAAAAAAAAAAGAAAAAAAAGGGACCACGCGAGCCTCTACTATGTATGTTGTTCATATGACCTTATCTTTCTGCACAATTACATTTGATGTTCACATTTTCAGGTTGACTGGGTTTTCTCAATTCATGGCACAGTGTTCTGTTTAGTTATAGAGAAAGGTGTTTTTCCCTCATTCTTACTCTGTACATTTGGGACCCAATTTTCTATTTTCAAACATTTGGTTGTTCAGCATACATTTTTCTGATAACAAATTAAATCAGGCTGGTATAGGATGCTATACCTTTCCTTCCTTCCACCAATTGTGTTTTCCTGAAGGCCAGCTGTGGCTCAAGGCAGCGGTTCTATCACTTTTGTATAAAAGAAAAATTGGATTCTAGGGGTCAAATTTACTGTTTCTGTCGTTGCCTTTTGGACTTTGTAGGAGGCTCTCAATGGTTTCACTCCTGTAACCCAGGAATGTGACTTATAGGTGGTAATAAACCAGACTATGCAGTAGATGGAAACACTAAAAATAGAATATTGTGCATAAATATTTTTGTTTTATCTTAATACTGGAGAAAATATCATAAAGCACTTCATTCATTCATTCATTCATTCACTCAGGAAATCTTAAGGGAGAACCTAGTTTTTCTAAATTCCTAGACAGGAAATTAAGATAACACTGAGTGGAGATGCATTTCTTGAAGAAGTACTAAAAACTCTGGGGACAGACGTAAGAACATTTTCCAATCTCCACATATCCATTTTCTACATATGGCAGGGCTCTATCACGTCAACAAGTATCAACAACCTAGAAGACCCGATGGAGCTCTTAATAATGAGGAGTGCTGATAATGCGTCCCTCATCCCCAAATTCACATGTTGAAGCCCTAGCCCCCATTATGATGGTATTTGGAGATGGGGACTTTAGGAAGTAATTAAGTTTAGATGAGATCGTGAGGGTGAGGTCTCATGATGGCATTAGGGCCCTCATGAGAGGGATAGAGCAGATCTTTCTCTCTCTGCAGCATGTGAAGACCCAGTTAGAAGGTAGCCATCTGTAAGCCAGGAAGGGGGCTCTCACCAGATCTGCTGGCACCTTGGTCTTGGACTTCCTGGTCTCCAGAACTTAGAGAAATAGTCTATTGTTTAACCCACCAAGTCTATGGCATTTTGGTACAGAAGCCCAAGATGTTTAAGACATTGGTATTTATGCAGTGATTTGCCTTGCAAAGGGCTATTCTGTACATCGTTCCATCGAATCCTAACAGCAATCTGGTATGAAAGGCATCAGGAGCCTGATTTTACAGATGAAGAAATAAAGGGTGAGAGAGATTAAATAATTTGCCAAGGGTCCCACTGTCACTAAAGGGCAGAATCAGGATTTAAACTGGCCTCTTCTCATTGTAGATGCACTGCCTTCGGCATTACATGATGCTTAGGATGCAATGAGGGAAAGACACGCTTACATGTCTGTCTTACTAACATAAAAGTAATAATCAACATTGTCATCATCATTGTCAGTATTATCCCATAACCAACCAGCTGCCTCAGTCTTCTGTTAGGCCTCCAAAACTCAAAAGCTTTCTTTTCTTTTCAAAACCCATACTCTTCATGTGGAGCCAGGGTGAGAGAATTATCAACATGACCAGTAGCTACAGAAAAAGTCTCGTAGAGTTCTTTTTCCTTTCAACATGCACATGTATAGTCAAGGGCACGCACAACTGTCATTTTTCAGGGGAAGAGCAGCAATGACATCTGCTGGGTTGTCTGATGGAGAAAGTTAAAGCAACAGAGGGGCAAATTGCTGAAAACTTTCCTTTGAAGGCGTGTTAAGTCCGGTAATAGTCATCTCCACGTTGGCCCCATTCTCCTTCAACTCTGGGCATTCATGACCTTCTGGAGTTCCCTCCTCCTCCCACCTCACTGCGTCAGGGCCAAAGTGTGTGACAAATAATTTACAGAAGAAGCAATAGTATAAATACTAAGGCTCGGTCAAAAAAGGCACCCCTGCTTCTACGTCGTACTCATGGTTTACTTCTGGGGGAAGCCAGTCACAAAGTCACAGGGGCACTCGAGCAGTCCCACAGAGAAGCTTGTGTAGAGAGGAACCAACTAGACAGCACCACCTCACAAACCATAGGAGTGATCCACCTCAAGAGTAGATCCTCCAGCCCCCGTCAAGCTTTCATATGACTGCAGCTCAGTTGGCCACTGATTACAGCCTCGTGAGAAATTCCAAGATGGAACCACTCAAACTAGATGCTCATGATTCCCTGACCTACAGAATCTGTGAGAGATAATAAATGATTATTACTGTTCTAGGGCACTAAGTTTTGGCGTGATTTGTTTTGCAGTAATACGTAACTGCAAATTCCTTTTCTTGACTAAAGCAGAAGGAGCCCAGCTCTCCCCTTTGGACGTAGAAAGGTCACAATCTATTAGTCCTTTCTGCTTACTTCGTAAATGCTTCCCTCAAGGCAGGTACCACAGAATAAAGACTAGTGGCAAGCAATCTGTTATGTTGATTCAAATTATTAATGAGAAAATCTTGGTAAAGAAAAAAAATGGTAGATCTAAAATAATTCCTACACTTTCCCAACACCTGAGTAGGGCTGAGAGAGTCTTTAAGGAGCCATCTATGCCATATCTAACCCTTGGCTTAGCTCCATCTAACCTGCATGATATCACAAAGGAGGAATATTCCTCTCTATACCCAGAGGTACCAAAATACAATAGAAATTCAGGCCTTTGGTTGCAATGCCCCATTAGGCCATAAGATAAAAATGCTAGCCTGTGAAAAACTACCATTTCTCCTGTGGGGACATTTCCTACTGTTTTGTATTTGTCTTACCAGCCCACTTTTTCTGAGTGTGAGATTCTTTATATGTTTTATATATTTATATATTCTTTGGTTTATTTAATAGTTATGTTCATTATGTTTAGTTTTTAAAAGGGATGAGTAGAACATGTGCTAATCCAAATCTTTCACCGTAAAAGGAAACATAAGGAAAATATAAGCAATTAGAAAATGGTATTTATGTTCATAACTGTAGCTATGTCACTTTAAATGAAATATATTTATTATTCCTATTACACATTCACATGAAAGATTAATAATTGACTATAATTATGACTGCTAATTTGGATTTTAAATCCTGTTCAAATATATTTTGATACTAATCCTCTTCTAGAGTTGAAGAATAGGTATGTTAAAACAGAATTATTTTATGACAGATGTTTAGTATTAATTTAACACAATGTAAGTAAAAGCGTATAAAGAAAAACATATACACTTGCTATTTATAGGTAAATTTTTAAGTTATAATTACTCTGACAGAGCCCTGAAATTCACTAAGATGTTAAAGATCATTTTTAAATTTAATGTATATTTCCAGGTAACCTATTAATGGGATACAAATGAAAATTAAAGAAATCATGATATTTATATGTGAAGAAACACATGGCACTATGAAGCGCCCTGTGATGGTTTATTTTATGGATTAAATTGACTAGACAATGATGCCCAGTTGTTTAATTAAGCACTAGTGTATATATTGCTGTAGAGAGGTATTTTTAATTATTTTATTTTGTTTTTTATTTTTATTTTTTTAAATATTTATTTTTGAAAGAGAGAGAGAGCACATGAGCAGGGAAGGGACAGAGAGAGAGGGGGGCAGAGGATCTGAAGTGAGCTCGAACCCACAAACCCCGTCATATCCTGACCTGAGCTGAAGCTGGATGCTTAACTGACTGAGCCACCCAGGCTCCCTGAGGGGTATTTTTTAGATGTGATTAACATTTAAATCGGTAGACTGTAATTAAAGCAGATTAGCCCCTATAATATTGGGTGAGCCTCATCCAATCAGTTGAAGACCTTAAGAGAAAAGACTGAGGTCCCCAGAAGAGGAAGGAATTCTGGCTCCAGACTGCCTTTGGACAGAAGACTGCAGTATCAAGTCTTCTTTGAGTATCTATCCTCCTGGCCTGCTCTAAAAATTTCCAACTTGCAGTCTTCACAATCCTATAAACCAATTCTTTAAAATTTCGGTCTCTGTCTTTGTCTCTTTCTCTATTTATATATATACATATATGCGTACATATATGTATATATATAATTAAGTTAATAATAATTTATAAAATCATTAATAAATATATTACATATATATGTATGTATACATACATATATACATATATAAAGGGTTCTCTGGAGAATGCTAATAAACTCATTCCTAGTGAATAACAACACTAGAAGAAAAGATTAATATTATAACAAACTAATAATCATAATAATATATGTAGTAAAACTTTTATTTTTGTGGTAGGATTGAGCAAGAGATATTTTGTTTAATCCTTGGTATACTACCAAGGTCCACTGAACCCAAATATATATTTTGGGTTTATTTTTTAAGAAGTTTTAACTCTTTTAAAAATTGTATTTTTTTAACATTTATTATTTCCTAGAGATCTCTCAAAAACCAAATTGATACTTATTCTTTAAATAAAATAAAATTAATTTTATTTACCATATGGGTCCATTGAAGCCTTTGATAAGCCTAAGAGACATTGTGTAGTCTTCGTAATCTTATTTTTCCTATATGTGGAAACATTTTGCTCTTTCATCACCACTCATAAGTTATTCCTAACCATGCTAAAAAGATTTGTAAATGAAAGAATGATGGGATTATTTAGAAGGCTGATGCAGTAGTGAAATAAATCTGCAACTCTAGGTTTCTTATTCCATTGGCCAAAATAGTGAATCTTCTTTCAAGAGAGGTATAAAATAAGATTAGGGACACCATCTTTGAAGTCTGCATTCAGCTTTCATTGAACAGAGTGGAAAATGTAGCACTTCTCATTTTACTCCCATAATGACAAAGACAAAAAAATTGACAGAAGAAGACATTTACGATTATTAGACATAATAGAAGATAAATGCAAAGAGACAGAAGTCAACAATTTCGAATCCAGGGATGATGATAAAATTGATCATTTGGTGAAATCTTAAACTGTGAGTCTTCAGATGATGAGGAAACACAGGGAATGATAAGCAAACAATACATTTCTAAGGACAGAAGGAAAATATGATATTTTAATCTAGTTAGTCATTCGACAGGAAGGACTTCATCACATAATGTTATATTGAAGAACGTGAACCATCCTATTTTCCTAAAGTCATGTGGGACACTGTATCGTTTATGTCTGTGCCTCCAAATTTATTTGATACAAAGTTTGTTGGGTTCATTTCTTATTAAAATTTCTAAGAAAGTTGGATTTTACTATCTCTCTAATCTTAATTCTGTAAATTATTTGAAAAATAACTAGACATACAAAATAAGAAGCAAAATAGCTCATATAAACCTACATGGCAAATGGTCATCTATTTTTTCCTGGTACACTGAATGGTAACTCAGAAACATGACATACATAAACACAACCATCTTTAACTCTCGGCTTTCTTATTCAAAGTAGCACTAAGGACCAGGAAGAAATTTATGTTATCGGATTGGTGGCATAGCAGAAGATACAGAAAACAAAATATGGAGTAAAACTTCACTCATTCTTCAGTATTTGTCTGAATGTACTTCTATTTTAAGTTGCCAGTGGGAGGCATGAGGCCAAGTCTTCTTCCTACATTCCTTAAATGTAAGCCAAGCTCCAGACTATTCCCTAGGTCTACTTTTCTTTTCATCCAGCTCCCTGTCTCTGTGAAAACTCGCCTACTTCAGGTGACTTCCAAATTTGCTTAGAAGTAACTTTGCTTCTGAAACCTCTACTTGTGTTTTCTTGAGCACATTATTTTATCATCCATATTCAACTCTGTCCTGAGTCTGTCTCCAGTTATATTACCATCTTCCAAAGCACTGATTCTCAAAATCTTAATAGGCAAGCTTTCTCTTAGTTTCCACACATTCAATCAATGTTCAAATCGTGTTAACGCTTGCTCCACTGCATGTCTTAATTCAGTTCTTTCTTTCCAGTCTACTGCCACTGCTCTAGTGTGGGCTCCCTTAGCTCCTACCTTGTCTCTCTGACTGCTTTTACTCCTGTATCCTCCACAACACACACACAGATAAAGTCCCACTTCTACGAATTCATCTGTCACACCATTGCTAACTTAAGTCTAATTAGGTATTCCCCTCTCATCCTTCCCTGAAATAACCTTCCTCTCCTCGCCTCCTTCTGCTTTTCAAAATCCTATTCGTGACCAGATCAAATGTGACCTCCTTCTAGAAGCATTCCTAAATCCCTTCATTCAGCTCCAATCTGCCCTCCTCTTGTTCTTTCTCAAGATTCTGGAATACTGCTCTGCTCAAGTACTTCTCCTAGGCTGCCTTGCCCCAATAGACTTGTCCAAATACCTACATTTGATTGTAAGCTCTTTTAAGACAAAGGCTGAATCTTATTTTTCCCTGTATCCCAACCATCGCATCTGATATTAACTAGCACAGAGTAAGCATTCAAATATTTACTGAACTGAACTGAACTCTTCGGTTGCCAGAGGCATCCTGGTGGATGTAAATTTTGAGAGCTGCTTGTAGTTATAACAGGTTGACAGCAGGTGCTAGATGTCAAAAGAAGAAATTTATACAGTTGACTCCACTTCTTCTAAAATAAGCAACTCTCTAATAGACAATACCTGAGAGGAAGATATTGGCTGGCATTTCATTAGCAATAGAGATTTCATAAAAACGTGGAGAACGACCAAGACTTTTTATTTCACCATGAAGGATTTCATACATTTGGTTGCAGCAATGAATGATAGGTTGACAAAGCTGCTATAAAACTGTCAGTTAATTCAAAAATCCTGTGAGAGTATTTTTATTCTCATGCAACATAATATTCTCCCTTCTATAGCCCTGTATACCAGCTCTTTAAGCAATATGATATGAACTCATTTCTTAACATTTATACGATGTCACCAGATTTCTCAAAGAATTCCAGACCAGTTTAAAAAAAGCCTTAGCTGAAAAAAATTATTTTAAAGGAAATAATTCTAAGATTTGGCATTCTGTTTCAGAAATTTCTCCCCTGGTTTAGCTGATAAGCAGCCATGTATTACCCGCCCCCCCAATGCTTCATATTTTCTCATCTCCAGTTCCTCTGCACCAAATTCTTCTCTCCATGATGCTACACACCATTTATAGAGCATCTATTGTATGTGAGGTCTTCACTGCAGAAACATCACATAATTTTATCTTCATAATCCACATATCAGCTAAAGTACTATTTATTGGTCCCACATCACAGATGAGGAAACCATGGCTTACAGAAGTGGATCCCCGTGGCCAAGGCTGTGCAGCTAGTGGATTAGGAAGGTTTGCTAGCCTCTACGTTACCAACAATCCTATAATTACACACTGAAATGCATAGAAGACAACAATATACATGGTAGTAGTAAAAATTATATCCAGATTATGTAAATTGAAGTTACTCCTAATATTATCGGTTCTCAAATACTCTTATTTATTTACTTTTTACTAACTAAAGCATTTCATTTGATGTTCCTTGGGCTTTAGAATCATATGGACGTAAGTTTAAATCCTTGTCCCTCACTTGACAACATCTTACGACAACTATAGGCACATTACTTAAGCTCTCTGAGCTTTAGTTTTCAAATCTCTAAAATGGGAATAATAATGTCTATCCTCCTAAGGTGATAGTAAATATTGAAAATAAAATAGCTTACGGGAATTGCCGTGCTTTTGATAGGATCACTCATGTATTTGTCTAATTCCATTTATATATCTTTTTCCATGTTTCCAAAGCAACCTTCTCCTTTTGGTTTTTTAAACTTCTCTCTTTTCTTCTTTGTGGTCTAAGAACCAGGCAGCTACCAAAGACCTTATTAAATGATTTCCCACTAAGCATTCAAACAACCCACTTAGATTATAATTAAAATAACAAGAGCTAACATTTACTGAGCTCTTACTGTGGCTTGGAAATAAATGCTCCTAAGGTATTATCTCATCTAATTCTCCCAACCTTGAAGTAGATACAAGTAATCTTATTTTATAGAGGAGGTGACTGAGATCAGATAATTTACTGAGATTACTTATTTGTTCAGGGTCACAAAGCTACTAAGAGGCCAGTCCAGGTAGCTTGCCCTTAAAACCTGTATGTGCTATTGTTACAGACCTTTAAAATGATAACGGTGGGGGTTATGGTGGGAGAAGCTACAGAAGCAAGGTTCGAAAATACAAATGCCAGATGAGCCATGTTCACCAATATTATTTGTGGAATAAAAAGAGCAGTATGAGAAAGGAATTCTTTCTTTCTGTATCTTTCTCATTGCTGTGTGAGATATTATGGTATTAGGATCTGCAGTAGTAATGGGCATGAACAAGAGTTTTGCGTAATTCATAAGCCTCCCAGGAAGCAATTTTAGACCATTCCAATCTTAGCTGGTTTTGGTCCCCTGACCTAGCCCTGTGCAGTAGAAAATGACCAGGAATGGATGACACGTACAGCAACCAAAGAACTGAAGGAAAATGAGTAGTTTGAGCATCAGAAACAGCAAGGAGAGTTTCTTATTTGAATGCCCTGAGAATGAAATTTTTTTCTCTCACCTAGATTATTACAACTTGATTTCCATCGATATAATCACCTGAAAACAACAGACACCGTGGAAATCGTTGTATACAGTGAAACAGGTGGGTATTTTGCAGACCCAATTACTTGAGGTTTCAGCATGGATATTACTAGTAGAGAGGAATTGCTTCGTATTGGACTTTTCTCTTGATAGAATGCAATAAGTATATATAGATTTCCCCAACTGTTCAAAGTTATGAACTGGGATTTACCGAGGAAGGAGAAATGTTTCAGTATAGCATTATACTCTTACTGAATATTTTTCTTTATTTAGCTGATTCCTTTTTAAGTATTTCTAGAAGTTTCAGGGCAATAAAAAAGGAATACTGAAATCTTCAAATAAGAAAATACAATTTTATGAGCAAGTATTTTATTTCTGCTCTTTCCCTGAAAGCCAAATCTATACTAAGGAAAATTCTATTTTGAACGCGATTGAAACTTTATGAGTATTGAATCTCCATCCCATTTCATAGATTTCAAATGGAGAGATAAACTGTAGTATAGCGGGGCTGCAAATGACATTGTTTAGATAAACATATCTTGTCAGAATTATCCTGGTAGCAGCATTAGAGGCTCCAGGCATATCTGGAACTAAGATTCTGGCTTGGGCTCTTAATAAGCAACATGACATGTCTCAACAGACACTTGGTTTTTAAGAAAATGCTTTTTTGGGACCACGTGGATTGGAATCTTTCCACTATACTACAAATATTCATAAAGGTATTCATTCCAAAAAGACAAAAGCTAAGAAAAACAGAATTGTTCAAATTACTGGACATTAGCAGAGAGATAAAAACTTGCCCTCCAGTCATTCAATTTTAATCTACATCTTGAAAAAAAAAAGTCAATACAATATCAAAAAAAGATTTCGAGAGATAATGGAAAATGTTTAGACAATGTTGAATGGATAGTGTAAAATAAATTAGTGTTATTTTCCTCTTAGGGAAAAAATAGAAGTTATTTTTCATTAGTAAAATGACAAATGACTTTCTATACAGTATGTTCAGATTTGCATAAATATTTTTGCCAAATTTCCATATTTCTCAGGCAAGAAACAGATCACTTAACTGTGTAATGGGAATTCAGTTTCATACTGAGCAAATCACTCACCAGGATTCATTCTTTTGGACCAGTATGTTGCAACCTGATGGAGAAAGCCTCATGGTTCCAGTTTGAGGGAGGAACATGCTACTACATCAGTTGAAGAGCTACCTATACTGGTCATTACAAGGCAATTATGTTCTTGCCTTGCTGGTTATACAAATGATTATCTAGAACTTACACAGAACTTTACAACTTAAGTGTATTCTTCCTGTCCAAATTAGCAATGGAAGAGAATGACGAGTTTCTTACCAACTAGTTTCTCTCCTCCTTGGGCTCAACACGGAACAATATTTTACGGTTTCCCTTGCTAGGAGGTGTGGTCATGTGACAAGTTCCAGCCAATGGGCTCTGAACAGAATTCATGGGTACCACTTTCAATCCTGCCTCGTAACAAATTTCAATGAACAATGCTTATTTCTCATCTGCCCATGAAATGTTTAGGACTCTGATGTTCTGGACACAAAAGATGGAAGGGGTTTGTGTCCCTGAATGATGTCACAGAGAGCTACTTATTTTAGACAGAAAAAAGTAAACTTCTGTGGTAAGCCACCAAGATTTGGGATCTTACCTATTATAGCGGCTAGTGTTACTCAACTAATATGTTAGCATATATTCGAATACATTATTTGAGCAAAATAAAGAGTTAAAATTTCAAAATCAAGAAAAGTCTATTTTAAATAACAATCACAGTGAAGGAGGAAATGTCTTTAGGAAGTGAATCAAAACCTACATAATTGCAGACTAAGAGAGTATTGAATCCTAGTCCTAGTGATTAAGGTCATTAACAAAAACAATTAAAATGGAATGGAAAATGGCAAACATTATAGAAGGGACATAGACTTTCTTTTTTTTTTTTTGGGGGGGGACATAGACTTTCAAGCCAGAAAGAAACATTTGCAAATTCCAAGCTCTGGCCTTCACTTATTTCGTAAACGTGAGCAATTTGATTAACCTTTCTCACAAACTGTTTCCTCATCTATAAAATGAGGGATTATGAAATTTAGCTGACAAGATTTTATAAAGATTTTAAACACACACACACACACACACACACACACACACACACACGATATAACACTTACTATCGGATACCTAAGAGGAACTCAATAATTAGTAGCTATTATCACTATTTACTAATACATACAAATATGACCAATAACATTTTTCAAATATACTGGTGACTCTTTTCCCTCCCCAACATACTGGCAGCAAAGCGCTCTGCCTCCACTTCCTTCCCAAAGCGCTAATCCAACAGAATGTAAATTATGAAGACATGGATTCTTGGGTTGGAGTTTCAAAAGCCTTGGCCTGGTAAAAGATGCAAGACTTGGAAGGAAAAAGAAAAGGTGATGAAATGAAAGATTTCCCTACTCCTACACTAGAAAAACATTCCTACAGTTATGGGAAAGGACAAGAGGGGCATTACAGGGGAAAGAAAAAAAATCAGTATTGATGTGTGTCCCTGGAGGAGAGGTAAGGAGAGTGAAGGATAGAAATCAAGAGAGATCCAAGAGAATCGGGGAGAGCTTCGGAAGAAAACAGAAGGAGAGTACTTTCCCCTTTTGCTTCCTCTACTCTTCCTGACCCCATGCACGGGCAGTTGGAATCTCTCTGCATAAAGCAGAGTCCAGGCAATGTCTAGGCTGACCGGCCTTAAACAGCCTCCCAAGGCTCCCACCCACCCCGGCATGGCAGGAGGAACGGTACAAGGATTTCTGCTGTTACCCGACGAGAGTATCACAGCAGCAGAGGGATGTCCAGATATGAAAGTGTCGCCGCAGAAGGGAATGAATGATGGTCCAGGAAGCAACTGCCTGCTTGGACCAACAACCAAGAATACAAGGGAGAGACTGACATCGCCACGGACGCTAGCCCAGAGAGACGACAACCAAGGAGCAAACGTTCTGTCACACCATGCTCACCACGCCCACCACTCCATGCTTTGCCTCTACATAAGCCTGGACTCGTGAAAAATGTATTTCCTCGATACCGTGGAAGTGCAGTTATTTCAAGATAACACGATGAACTAAAAAATCTTAGGACACTAGTTACAGTTGAAAACTATTTGGCACTATTTTGATGAATTCAACAGAGGCAGATCAACTTCCCAGTCATTATTGAAACTTCATACATCTTAAGTTTCCCACGCTTGTTAAAAGACTTACTTCGATCAGTAATGATGGTTCTAGCCTCTTGATTGCTGGTCTTGTTTTTCAAATTCTGGGCAGCAGTAATGAGTTCTTCCAACTGGGGGCGCCTCTGTTCCAAATCCTGCAGTGTTGCCTGGAGGAAAAATTATAGCTTAATATTGAGGTTCAATATACCTTTTATGTAATACAAAGTAAAGTGCAATTTTCAAACCAACCAAAGCACTTCTGGAAATAAAAAAAGATGTTACCGGATATAAATCTGTAATGTATAAGGCTTTACAGGGAACAACTTAACAGGAAATGTGTTTCATTCTTAGATACCAAAAATATTTCAGATGAAAATCTTGATTACAGATTTGCTTCACTATTTAAGAGCTCAGATGGAGTCACTTCAGTGTACCTGGGTTTACTTACACCAGTGCATGAGGGCCACAACCAAGAAGTGTGATTTTTTTAATTATGACAACGTATTGAAGAGAAAGATAGCTATTTATACTTGTAATCTCATTTTGTGCAGTGTCGAAATTAAAGTGTATATTTTAGAAACAGAAAAAGCGCTAAAGTGATTTGAGAGATGTATCTGATTTAACTTCTTTGTACCTGAGTTTCCTCACCCGTGAGAAGGTGATGCAGTGAACTAAGTCAGACCTTCCCCAAAGTTGCCTTCGATGAGAATCACCTGATTCCTTTGCCTCACCACCCACCTACTCCTCGACCATGAGGAAATGAGCAGGGAGCGGGGCTTGGAAGATGTCTTTTTAACAAATTCTCCACTTAATTCTTAATGAGCAGGCAAGTTGGGAAAGCATTAGACTAGAAGTTAGTATTCATATTCTATATTCCAAATTACTTTAATACTGCTTTAGACAAAAATACCAATAGAATAAAGCTGAGAAATATGTATGTGTATGTATGTATTTAGAGGTAGCTATGTTAATTACTCAGAAATTCCCCCGTCCCTCAAGTGTCCATCTGCTGTCTCTGTCATCTCACTATCTCTATGCTAAAGGGTCCATGTCCCAGTGATATTTACATAGAAGCTTGGGGAAAATAAGATTTCTCCCTTGTTCTCTTTCTAAAATGGAATACGTTTTATTTTAATTTGGGAAAGCATAATGAGTATTTGTTATTAGTTTATAACCCCTATGTGACAGATGTTTTACACACATTCTCGCACTTTTATTCTAATAAGCGCTCTAATAACTAAACTATGAGTCTTTACGGTTTTAAATCTGATGCTATTTCTACTACCTCAGGAGGCCAATGAAAGTGAATAGATGAAACGTGGTAGACAGTAGTGTTTATGAAACTTAGTTATCTACTATGCCCTTTGACTCCTGCTGATTTTCTAAGGATTTGGGGGCTCAGAAAGCCTGAGTTTTGATCATTTTCGCGTTGTTTCTTTTGTGAACAGGTAGGGACATAGGACTTGTGATTTCAGCTCAATTGCTTTCGGAAGTATTAAAATAATGGCGAGAACTTATCCAAACATTACACATCTATTTTGAGCACTTTCCCCTCTCTGTATTGAAAAATTGGAGGGGCTAACTTTTAACCAATTTTCCACATTTGTAAGCTGTGATTGCTCAGAAGAAAAATCCAATTTTCAGGTTTCTAACTTTTATGGTTTCTTTACACAAAAGGGTGTTTGAAATATGGAACAAATTGCCAAAGACAGCTATTCAAGTAAGTGGCATAAGTCAGTTGGAGAGTAGTGAACAAATCTGAAAGTAGGAACCATACAGTAGTAGATAGATTTTGTGAAATAAGATGTTTTCCAGGGTTAGAATGTTAAACTCTGGTCATCTGTCACACAGCAAGCTTAAAAGGTACTTTTGGAATTCCTGACTCTTAAATCTTTAACACATTCAAATAGATATTTTAAAAACAGACTTACCCAGAAACCTCAGACAAAGTCAAATATTTCCCTCAAATTTCACTCAGAACTCTGTATGATACAGGTAGCAAAGCAAACAATTCATTTACTCCCTCATTCTTTCATTTTGTAAATATCAAGTACCTCCCACTGTTCTAGGCACTATGGAGATGAAACGGTGGATGGATGGATTTGGTATGCTTTGGTGTAATTTAAATGCAAATTTGTGTGTTTTCATACTTGGACATTTTTATATAACAAAGATTATCTTTATCAATATTCTCATTTGGTTTAATATTAATTCACCCTCAAACTGCCAAACTATTCTTTGCTTTTCTCTTTTGGATATATTTCTCCAGGTTGGCTCTACTTTTCTCCTTCTTTTACGATTACAAAGTTCGGTTAAGAAGTATGTTGTAGAAGTAACCTGATCAACTTTAATCTAAATTAAACCTGACCACAATGAACAGCTTTTACTGCTGAAATTAGCAAGCATGTCAATTTAGACTTAACACAAGCCATTTTCCTCTCTAATGAACAAAATAGGTCTCAGGGTATTGTGAAACCTGTTCTCTAGTTGGGTGATTCTCTAATTCTGCTGACAGACACATGCTTTGTAAGCACCTGAGAAGATTATTAATGACATCCTTTGAAGCAGCTTCCTTAAAAACCTACAGAGATTCACAGCTGTAATAAAAGTATTCATTTCTAAAGAATTTCAAAACAAAATCGTAACTCTTTATCCCCCTCTTTGGTCAATACTTACAAAGGTTCATTTCTAAAAAGAAACTGCACAATAATAGTATATATTGCTATGGGATTTATCAGACACTAAAATACTCATTAAATAGTGGTTTCTCAGAAAAGCACAATGGGAATTTTCTCCTTTGATTCTCTTTCCAGAAATAAAGGAAAGGATTTGAATATGGCATATTTAAATATTTTTTCCATTAAGATATTATAACAACAGTGACTGAAAGACTTTCTTGCTAATGAACAGAACACACGCACTCAGTGAGAAGAATAATTATTTTTTCCTTTTCATTTGGTTTTCTTTTGAGTGTATTCTATCTGCTATTATAATTCCTCTTGCCTGACAACTTGGTTTTATAATCTCCTAACCTTTCAAATAGAATGACCTTCATCTGTATTACACTGAGCCACCCACAGATGGGAGAACACCTTAGATCTAATCATTACTCAAACTACCCACCTCCAAAATACCCATCTATGAAATTTTGTTCTTTGCCTCCCCATCTGGGGCTCTTACCAGATGCTTCTCTCCCAGAAACCCTCTTTCTGCTCTAATCCTCATCCTCAAATGAACTCCAGTCCTTTTCTGTTTACTGTTCAGTTTTCTCATTCTAGCTATAGTGGTCCTTATTTGTCATGCTACACAAGTAGAGTGCTATTTATACTTATTTATTTTTCTGATAGGAGCCCGGATACTAATTACACATATAACTTAAGTGAACAAAGCTAAAACCATTACATGCGTAACAGTACCTAAGCATGGTAATTGAGCATGCCTATACAGATTCTATCATTCTGGAAGAAACAAACACAAGAGAAGGAAGGAATCAATGCTATTTCTAAGGAGTCATAAGCCAGCTACTGGGCTTTACTAAAAACAGCTTACCCCTTGGAGATGAGAATTCATCATGGATTCCACTAGCTGAGCAAAGATGGAAGAAAAAAAAATCTTCAAATACAAAGTGAATCAGAAGTCGTTAATCCTACTAAGTCCCCCCAGGGTTGAAGGAAGTGGTTATAAATAGCAAACCTATGAAAAAGGGAGTTAAACAATGAAACTGTACATACTCTAAGTAGGTCATTCTGAGCTCTTAGAAAGAATTACGCTTTGTTATTGTACTTGGTGAAATAGAATTCTTACCTAATACTCAAACAAAAAACTCTATGGTTTAGTTGAATAGTTAATATTTACACATTTAAGAAAAGACCCGAACAATAAACTCTTTATATTTTAATATTTTGTACAAAAATCAACAGTCTTTACATATTTATGTTTAGAACAAAGGCTCATGGTGGTTTTTAGTTGTTGCTATTTTCCAAAAATAACCATGACTCAAACTTATATGTAAGGTAAAAATGTAGACCTTATATTCTTTCATTTACAATTAAAAAAAAATTAACATCAAAGATGGACTAGGTGAAATGGTTTATTGAACCACTATATGTATGGAAAAAAATAAGCATTTAAGGCAGGTAGGGCCTAAACTGTAGCCTTTCTAGTAACTCAAAGAGTTTTACCCATGAGGATGCTAATCCTATGTCTAGCTTTCAACTGCCTCACTGAGCACCTTTATTCTGGCTTCTTTTCTGGCATGTGTTGCCTCTCCAAATAGGTTGGCTAAATCCAAAGCTGTCTTTTTTAGCAGCTTCACATCCAGTGCAAGTCCCAAAGCGGGGCTTGAACTCATGACCCTAACATCAAGACTCGAGTTGAGATCGAGTCGGGCCCTTAACCGAATGGGCCACTCAGGAGCCCTCAAAGCTGTCTTTATTGTCCTCCATCCACTCCCTCACTTCTCTTTTACATCTTAAACTGGCCTGGCTATTTTCCTACTTGGTATAACTTCTTTACGTCTCTGAATGTTCTACCGCCATCTCTGTTGGTAACTTCTTCATAAATACCTTCTAACTGTGGTTAGCCTTTTGTCCTCCATTCATTCAAGAAATACTTTTTTAAAAAGAATTTTATTTTTACATAATTTAAAACTTACAGAAACGTTGCAAGAATGGTCAAAGAATTCCCATGTATCCTTCACCCAGAATCACCAATTGTTAACATTTGGCCTCATTATATTTATAATGTATCAGTCTTTCTCTGTAGATATAATTATATGTGTACATATAATAGATACTGTTTTCTGAACCACCAGTGAATCATCTGCAGCTTTACCCTTTGATATTTCGGTGTTTATTTCTTAAGACAAAGGCATTCTCTTATATAACCTCAGCTCAATTTCCAAGTCAGGAAATACACTACGGCTTTAGTTCTATAATCCACATTCTTTATTCATAGTATAACAATTATCCCATTAATTGCCTTTCATTTACTGGTCCAGACTCATGTGTTGCATTTAGTTGTCATATGTTTTTAGTCTCCTTCAATCTGAAATAGGTGTTTGCCTTTCTTTGAGCTTCATACCATTGACTGTTTCAAAGGCCAGGTATTTTGCAGAATGACCCCAATTCAGGTTTCAGCAAATAATTTTTAGTACTTGTGTCAGTCTTTGACCTAGGCTCAGGAGATACAGAAGTGAAGGAGGAAAAATTATTATTCTCAAGGAGAAAACAAACTAGTAGTTAAGACAGACAGTAAATAAACGATTACAATAAACTGACGTGAGTATAATGGTAGGGAAAGCAGAGGGAGTTATCAAAGCATATAGGAGAGATATCTAATCAAAGTTAGGGGTTAAAAGAGGGTCTTCTGAACGAAGTGGAACTTACGTGGTCTTCAGACCGTCTTTGTTTAAAATTACACAAAACATTTTGTAATTATCTCTAAGACTCCTTTATTATTTTTTTTAAATGTTTATTTTTGAGAGAGAGAGAGAGAGAGCGAGAGAGAGAGAGAGAGAGAGAGAGAGAGGAGTGCGAGCAGGGGAAAGGCAGAGAGAAAGAGTGAGACAGAATCTGAAGCAGCTCCAGGGTCTGACCTGTCAGCACAGAGCATGACACGGGGCTTGAACCCACAGACTGTGAGACCATGACCTGAGCTGAAGTCAGATGCTTAACCCTCTGAGCTGCCCACATGCCCTTAACTCTCCTTTTTATTTTTACAAAACTTTTTTTCAGCTTTATTTGGGTGAGTTTGACAAATAGAAATTGTATATAAAGGTGTACACCTTGATATCCTGATATATGTATACACTGTGAAATAACCACACTCAAATTAGTATAGTCATCATCTCCCACTTACTTTTGTGTGTCTGTGTGATGAGAACACTTGAGATCTAGCCTTCTAGCAAATTTCAAGTTTACAGTACATTATTATTAACTATAGTTACCATAGTGTATAGCAGATCTCTAGAACTTATTCATCTGAAAACTGAAGGTCTGTGCCCAATGATCAACACTGCCCCATTTCCCTCAGGTCCCAGGCCCTGGCAACCCGAGTTCAACTTTTTTTAGATTCCAAATATAAGTAAGATCACACAGTATTTGTCTTTCTCTGTCTAGCTTATTTCACTTAGTATGATGTTCTCCAAGTTCACGTATGTTATCACAAATGGCAGGATTTCCCTCTTTCTTCAGGCGGAGTAATATCCCAGTGAATATATATACATATACCATATTTTCTTTATTCATCCATCTGCTGACAGATATTGAAGGTGTTTCCATTTCTTGGCTGTTGTGACTAATGCTGCCATGCACCTGGCAGCACAGATATCTCCTTGAGAGCCCGACTTCATTTCCTTTGGATATCTATCCAGAAGTGGGATTGCTGGATCACATGGGAGTTCTACTGGTAATTTTTCGAGGAGCCTCCATACTGTTTTCCATAGTGGCTGCACCAATTTGCATTTCCCCCAAGAGTGTACAAGGGTTCCCTTCTCTCCATGCCCTCACCAGCACGGTCCTCTCTCGTCTTTTTGGAAACAGCCATTCCAACATGCTTGAGGTAATACCTCACGTGGTTTTGGCTTTGATTTCTCTGATGATTAATGATGTTGAACACCTTCTCATGTACTTCTTGACCACTTGGATGTCTTCCTTGGAAAAATGTGTATTCAGGTCTTCTGCCCATTTTTAAATCTAATTATTTGTTCTTTCGCAATTGAGTTTTAGGAGGTTCTTCTTATGTATTTTAGATCTCAACCACTTATCAGATACATGGTTTGCAAATATTTTCTCCCATTTTGCAGGTTGCCTTTCATTCTGTTGATTTTTTTCCCTTTGCTGTGCAGAAGCTATTTTTTAAATTTGATGCATTCCCACTGGTATATTTTTGCTTTTGTTGTCTGCGATTCTGGTGTCATTATCCAAAAAATCATTGCCCAGACTAATGTCAAGAAGCTTTCCCCATGTTTTCTTCTAGTAGTTTTATGTTTACAGGTCTTTAAATACCACTGCTGCTAATACCCACTGTGGTGGCCATGACAACGTGCAAGCCTTTTACGACTGGGACCTAACTGACTGAGGAGCCCAGCTGCTGCCTTTGGAAAGCCATCACTACACTGAAGAGAAGCCAAATCTCCTGCAGACTGCTCCCCACCAATGAGTGAATGTGATAGCATACTAAAGCACAGCCTTTTTCGGAGACATAGGACTCTTGTGGCTGACTCGGGCTCAGCAACTCCCCAACAGCTCTGCTGAATCTTTCTTAGACTACACGCTAGGATGCTGCTGCACAATCTCTCTCCCTCTTTCTTTCATCTGGGGTCAGGCTTGTATTTTAATGTAATGGCTCTCCCACCTTCCCTTACTTCTCACTGTATCCTTGCACAAAGATACTTCCTCAGATAAAATCATTTCCTTTTTAATCCTGTCTTGGGATATTTAATCTCAAGCCCAAACTAATATACCCACTTTTGCCCTTTTAGACCCTAAACTTCTCATCGACTCTTCAGAACTACATAGGATGGTGACTCCATGATATTACCACATAGATGTCTAACTCACAATATATGAACATTATTAATATCCCTCTTAAGATTCATATGAATTAGTATTTTAAAAGCACTTCTATTAAAAACCACAGATACTTTTTTTAAAAAAGGAATATGCCCATTATTTTCAATGAGCCTGGAATTTAACTGGTGGATAAAAGGATGATTTAGAGGTATTACATTGTGATGGTGAGGTTCTATTCCACACAGGTAGCTCAACAATTCTAGGTTACAAAGCAAGCCACCAAAATTCCTTTAAACATAACAAACACTTCCTCCTGGAAGACATTTGTAAAAGGAAGTTTTTGGCAAGTTTCCAGACTCTGGAAGATAGCAAAGCTAAGAAAAAATATTCCATTGGATAGGCAGAGATCTCAATCAGGGCTGGTTTCATGGGTGTGCAACTTACAGAGCTGTACCTGGCTCTACACACAGAATGGCTCCATGCTTGGTTTACTGTGGTGCTGCTGCCATCTTGAAGTTCTTTATCATTTTTTGTTAGCAAGGGGTCCTTCATTTTCATATTTAACTGGGCCCCACCATTTATGCAGCCAATCCTGACCTCAACCCTGAAGTTAGCAGAGAATAAAAGTTGTGTAGCTTGTCTGAAGCACCAGCTAACCGGTGATGGGAAGGATACACTTGAACACAAATTATATTATGTCAATCAGATGCCTCTTGTTTAGTTCCTGAGAACTTACTCTAAATTTCTTTAAGTATCAATCATGAAGCTAAAAGACCCATGTTTTGGGGGGAAATCTCTTCTGGTCAGGAAATGCAGAACAACACAATTGGCTGTCATCTGAGATGGGACCTTGTCAGCACCAATGGTTACGGGATCAGCAAAGTCTTTTAGATTGTGGGAGAAGTAAAGCAAGGAACATATAGAGAAAGTGGTAGATCATCCAAGAATGTGGCATTAAAAGGGGAAACTGTGGTTTTGGTGATAATAATGGCTGTGGGGATTTCAAACTCCATTTGTACTTTTAGCTAAGTATTAGTTGTTCCCAAAGCTAGGGTGGCTTTGAAAAATACACGAGAAACAACTAGCAATTAATTCCATGAACTGTTACTAACCTGCAAATATATGCAAAGTACTTGGCTAATAGACATAGACAAATAAACCTTGACCTCTTTCTTTAAGGAACTCATAATCTAGCCAAAAATAAAGAACTCACTGACAACTAATACAGTGGGAAACAATATTCCTAACAACAGTAAGAGCTGTTTATTAAGCACTTACTGGGTGCCAGAATAGTCTGCCACAGTCCACAGAGAATGAACCCTGGAGTCAGGCTGCCTGGGTTTGAATTCTGGCTGCCATTTATTTCCTTGGTTTATTATTTTTAGCAAGTTACTTAACCATTCTCTTCTTCATTTCTACCGCTGTAAAAGGAGGATCATAGGGGTATCTACCCCTTAAGTTTGTTGTGAGAATAAATAGGGTTCATGTTTATAAAATGCTTGGAATACTTTCTGTTGCGTAAGAACCATAAAAGGTCTCAATAAAAAAAGGTAATCAATTTAATCATCATGATACTATAAGAGATAGGCACTATGATCTCCATTTTACAGATGAGGAAAATGAAGGAAAAAGAAGTTAAGCAGTTTGTCCAGGATCACACACTGATTAAGTGTCAGAACTTCTAACAAAGGACATTTGGACCCAGAGTCTACACACTTAAGAGCTATGTATGATAGAGTTACAAAGTACATATGCTGCAGTATAATAGAGTATACTAAAGTATAACACAGTATGATTTAATTATCGCACAGATGAGATTAAATGGGACAGGAACATGAAATGGGAACACAAAAGGGGAAATTAGCTATTTAAGTAATTCACTGCCTAAGTACTGAATCAGTCAGGGTACCTGCAATAAACAAATGACCCATTCAAACTGTGATGGGGAGACTTCCCTCAAGGCCAGAAAAGCTACACGGAGGGTGCAGTTACTAGAGTCTGAGAGGTAGCTGCAGGGAGAGGACCTCTTGACAGGAGCTGAGGCTGTAAAGGGACCTAACCATCACCCGACTCACCTTCCCCTCTCCCTCTGTGCTACCAGTGCCTCCCATTAAAAGCACACAGTCACTGAGTAAAGGCAAGCTTACCACTGCTCCTATTATTTGGTCTCCCAGGGTGCAACAGGAAGTTAGATAGTGTATCTGAGAAAATGTCTAGCAAAAGTACCAAGGTAAATGGTGAAGACAGAAACAGCCACTGAAAGGGAGTTATCGCACATGGGAATTTTGAGGAAAGACTTCATAGAAGGGATGATGTTGTGGGTGAACCTTGGAAGAGTTGGCTAGGTCATGAGGAGGGCTTATAAGGGAAAGAGGGGCGCCGGAGTGGCTCAGTCGGTTAAGTGTCCGACTCTTCATTTCAGCTCAGGTCATGATCTCATGGTTTATGAGCCCATATAGGGCTCTGGGCTCACAGCGCGGAGTCTGCTTTGGCTCCTCTGTCTCCCTCTCTCTGTCCCTCCCCCACTCATGCACGCTCTCTCTCCAAAATAAATAAAATGTTAAAAAAAAATAAGGGAAAGAAAAGCATGAGCAAAGACACAGAAATAAAAGAAAGCCTCAGCTAGGGTGGCTGGTGTCTACAATTTCATTGGGAAAAATAGGAGATAAGTTTAGCTAGGCATAGTGGAAGCCCTCAGAGTTACATTTCACTACTCACGTCATGCCATTTATCTTCCATTCTATACATTTGGTTTACATATAATCAAATTTGCTGTATCGGGCACTGTGATGAGATAAAAGAAAATTTATCTTGTTTTATGGTTGGGTTTTTGAAAACCAGCCTGTGGTATTTGGATTTTATCATGAGGAACTGGGTAACAGGGAAGACTAGAAACACTGAAGCCGTGGGCGCCAAGACTTGTGTGATGCCATGCCCTTGTTTACCTTATCCTTTCTGGCTGGAACACCTTCCTCAGATTTTGGTCTTTTCCTAGAAATATGGTAAATAGATAACCATGCGTAAGAGTGATGACTGACTCACACAGGAAGCGGAAACAGCGATGCAAGAAAGAGAATTCTAACTGGAAGGGTGGGGAAATGATTAGAACACACATCCCTGTTTCAAGCAGTATTTATTAATATTATAAAAATCAGTGCTCAGTTGGCTAACTTTAAACATGAAAACTAGGATAGCTATTTAAGAAAGTATTATCAGGTTAAAAACCAGTAGACAGTCTGTGGAATTTATTTCTCTATTTTTTTGGTAATAATGTCTTTCTTATTTGTTGGCATTTCGGGGGGCTTACAAAAGTTATCTTAAGCCTCCCGAATCTGAGGCTTTTCTTGTAATGGTGTAATAGAAAGCTAATCTACTATTAGCATGTTATTTTTATAATAAATTCTTTCCCGTGGTTGCAAAAGAGATTGTGATGATCATTTGCAAGTTATTGTGCCACAGAAAATGTAAAGAATTGATTTACTTGTCGTTCCATAAACCCCTTAACACGCAAAAATGAAAACTTTCAGTTACACAAGCCAGTAAGTAAATAATGGCATCTAAATTAGGGATCTTGAAATATAATTTCAAAGTCAAGAAGAAAGAAGAATTTTAGGCTACAATTTGTCGATAATGATTTGCAAATACATTTCTTAGCTGATAGAAAGGGCGCTGATATTTTTAGCTGCTCAACATTAGATCTATTAGTTATTCTACATTGCTCACATTTCTTGAAACCCTATTGTTCTGTAAATTCCACATATTGAGAAAGGATAATTGGGGCAGTTTTAAGACCAGTTTTTATCATGTATGTCACATTTGCTTTTGATGCTAGGACCCAATGAAATGAGTGATACAATTTTTTCTCCCTCCATATGTTTTAGAGAAAAGGGAAAACTGAAATCATTTTACAATCTACATATTTTGGGATTTTTTTCTGCTCAGTTTTCCATCATTCATTTCTTCTTCTATCTTGAATAACACCATCTTGGAGGCATTCTCACTTCAATTGGTCAAGATAATTTGTCTTTTATCTAATCAGAGCACCCTACACAGCAAATTGAATGAAAAGTGAACCAAATTTATAAAATGGACGACAAATTACATGACATGAGGAGTGAAATGTAACTATCTGAAGGCGTTATTTATAATATTTTGCCTGGTGCAGAACGTCCTGATTTAGCATCCTAAAGATAACTGTCCACAACCGTAGAAATGCCAGATACAGGTAACTGCACCCCAATCAATCCAATGGGGGGGGATACTTATTGGCAGGATTCTACACACAATCCGTTACAGTAGGACGTGCACTTTGTGGGTGATAGAGGATGGAATAAAAGAACATTCCCAGTGAATTCAATGAACTTGCGATGAACTAGCAGTGCAGCTGGCGAGATGACCTTGAGGTCTGCCAGTTCCCATTCACACATGCAGTTAGCCCATAAGAGAACGCAGAGTGTACATGACAAACGTTACAGTCTACAGACTATAGACTCTATGCTGATGAGGTTCTGAAGAATGCAATTTTAATAGGAGCATGCTTAGGGAAAGTGCCTTGGAGGTTCAGGAAGCTGAACTATCATTTGGGCGATGAACAGGACTGAGAGCGACGACCCAGTGATGGGGGCGTGATTCCACGGCAAGCACAGAGCTTAAGCCGACGTGTGGAGTGACCAATACCTTAGAGTGCCCCAGAAGGGGGGCCGCTCTGCAGTGAACAGAATTCATGGCCTTGACAGAGCTGGGAAGGGAGGCTAGGGCTCTACCAGATGAATGAGTAAGGCCATGATGTTGAAGGTAATGGGAAGCACGGGAGTTTTTAGAACAGAGGAATGCCCCAATAAATGTGGCATTCTGGAAATATTAACCCATTGCATCCTAAGTCCTTTTTTTTTTTTAAAGCTTATTTATTTTTGAGAGAGAGAGCAGTTAGGGGAGAGGGAGGGAGGGAGAGGGAGAGAGAGAGAAAGAGAGAGAGAGAGAGAGAGAAAGAGAGAATCCCAAGCCGGCTCTGTGCTGTTACCACAGAGCCTCATGTAGGGCTCAAACTCATGAACCATGAGATCATAGCCTGAGCAGACATCAAGAGTCAGGCACTTAACCAACTAAGCCACCCAGGTGCCCCGCATCCAAAGTGCTTTTGAAGAGAGGACTGGAAAACTAAACTGCGACGATCCAAGAAAAACCTCACTCAGCTAGCCCCTCTGTTTCCATTTCCAGTCATGAAAACCTGCAAACCATCTCTAAATTAACCTCACGTCCTTTTATTTCAGGAGAAAATAGTAACTCCACTGCATGTAAGTAAAAGAAAGTCAGCCCTACTGCTGGTAAAGAAGTATTGCAGAGAATTATTAAGCAGTTTTCCTGATCCCATTTGTAATGTGATATTAAATTAGATGCGAGTAGATAGTGACTGTTGTTTCAGTTTAGGAAAAAGTGAGCATTCAGAATGTTAAAATTCTTAGATTCCTGCTCTGAAGCATAAAGAGACTGTCAGGCTATGAGAGAGAATTGGGATCCCTCCAGAAATATAAATGCAAAGATCATTATCAGTGGTAATAAGAATTATCAATATAATAATATGATGTCACATTTTGTGAACTTAACATTGCAACGTCCTTTTATATCTATTATTGCACTAGATGTGTGATATTTCCTTTGGAAAATGAGTCTTCAGATAATTCTCCAGGTTCTAGGAAAGAAGCCTGTTATTTAACAAGTGCTGCACTAATCCCTTCAACGACACAAGTTCAAAGCCAATAAAAGGTTATGCTAAAAACGCACCCAGCCTTTTCATGTTTTCACAACATTTTAAAGATGCCACTTATTTAGCTGAGAGAGGAACCTTGGTTTTTATGGCCAGCGGCAGCCATCAATAAACTGAGGCAAAGTAAGAGATGTTACTGTTCTGCGATGCTACCTGTATGTGCGAGTCAAGTAGGGAATGAGCGATCATCTAGAGGCAAATAAACTCATATACACGGTCATTCGGTGTAATTCAAGGCCTCAAAGGCTCCTTTCCTATCTTCGAGTGGTGTAGGGGAAGACTTGAATTATCAAAATAATTGGCACAGCTGTTCAATTCATGTTGCATACATAGGGAGAGAATTGGGCTCAGTTTGTTTATCTGTAAAATGAGGGTAGTTACATTTATATCAACCAATCTCGGGGAGATAAAAGTAATAAACCTATTTATCAACATTCCAAGACTTTAGGTAGAAATTGGTCAAATATGGCTAGTCCAAGTTTCTTCTCCTAACGGCAACTGAGGAATATGTTATGTAGAATGTATTTCACTTATCGGGTCTCGACCTTCTGACGTCACCAAGTTCTGAGCACTACAAAGGGAAGATAACCGGGGGAGAGTAAACAATTATGTGTTTGTGCAGAAAATGGTATCTCCGTGAGCTTTACAAATAAGTGTAAGATGAGGGGGAGCGGGAGGGAGGAGCATGAGAGCACCTGCGTGCATTCACACAGGACACACAATATCCAAAAGGAGAAGAGAGGTATGCCCGAAACTATATGATACTCTTGCTTCGTAAGTGTAATGTATACCATTCGACATACATATAAAGAAAAAAAAAGTTTAACAATTGGACCTCGTGCTTCAAAAGAAACAATATACTTTGCATATACTCAGAGACTGACATTCATCTATTTCTTCTCAGAAATTTTATTGCTGGGGAAAAGATAAAAATCTGCCTTTGATTGGGTGCTATGTGTTTAAGCCCCGGCTTAGCTGTAAATCATTTGTGAAGATCATTTCTTGGTAGGTGAACAGAGTCGCTCTCATGGAGTGTTAATACACTTGCGGGGAAGTGTTGCTGGGGTAGGAGGTGTTAGACATTGATCAGGAGCTTAAGAGATGAGCTATTTATTTCTGCTGTTGTAAGAGGAAATTTTCTATAATAAAACAATGATTCTGCTTCTCTGTCAAAAAAATACCATTTTATGACATAAAAGCTCTCTTCAGTAAACAAAGAACAGACTGTTATTGGGGGACATAAAAATTACAATAGAATCTATTTCCCTGTAGGAGCACAACAGCCTTTAACTCAATTGGAACTTGCGGTGTGACAGCTTTTAAAGGAGGGGACATAGTCTAGGGGGAGAATCTCAGATATACTTTTTTCAATTCTCTGGACGGTACTAGTGTTTGTCCTGTAACAATGGATCTACACTTGCACACCGTGCCCATGAACCACACGCTTGCTCTGTGCCATGAAAGAAACCCGGCTGGGGGAGGGCGGAGGGAGGGGCGTGCTGCTTTGCGTGGCGTAGTTCCAAGCCAACGCGCAGCTCGACCGAAGCCAATTTTGAGGAATATGGAAACTTTATGTTCTGTTTGACAGGAAAATGTGTACAGCTTTTTACCCGTGAGCTTCTACGTGTGCTCCAAGGGCAAGTATAATCAGTTCTTAAATGGATTTTGTAATGCTGCATACCTCATCAAGCTGTTTACATTATAGGGAAGAGTTAAGTTTAATTCTCTGTTTTATTGGGAAGGGTGCTTATTATTAACACCCATTTCAATAAATTTTAAGTAATTTAAAAAGAACAGCAATCCCTGGAGAAAGGTTGCAGTAAGAATTCTCTATTCACATTTCTCTGTTTTATTTACAGGACATTTTAGTAGCATGAGACCAGGTAAGACAAAAACTGATAATAAAACATAAAACAGTACTGTCACTTGGTTCTCATTTCTGATGCTTCTGTCTCAATCCTTCCTCTCTCTTTCCTCCCTCTTTCTCTGTTCTATGAATGATCCGCCTTACTTTTAGTCGAAGTTTTCTCTGAGAGAGTGGCCGGCGGGGGGGGGGGGGGGGTGGTAATGAGATCAACACTTCCACTGAAATTTCACGAAGCTAACCCGGAGCTGTTGGTTCACGAAACGGATGACATTACACACGAGTAGCTACAAAATTAACTCCTAGCACATGCATTAACTACAGAGAAGTCTAATTATTAAATATTTGCACAAAGGGCAACCCAAAACAAAGGTTAAAAAATAAGAAGAAAAGGGAATCTGAGGGGTGTAACTGATTACAGAGATTGGGTTTCATAAATATCCATCTTGTAATCTTTTAATAATAATTGTCTGCCTCAATCTTGATCCACTTAAATATAGTCCTCTCCAGCAATAACTACTAAAACTTGTCACCTCATTCCTCCAAAACGTCCCCGCCTTACAATTCAAACTCCCATGGCTTAAGAGTTGTAACATAATAACAACTAGTATCGTGAGTTTCCTATGTGCCAGAAACTGTCCTACGCACCTTTCCTATGTTAATGTAGACCAACTGTCTGAGTTAGGCACTTTTACTATATAGACAAGAAAAATGAGGCACAGAGAGGTTACGTAACTTACGCAAAGTCACAAAAGTAAGATGTGGTCGTGGTGGAACACCCTGCCCCAGATCTTCCTTTTCCAGTGTTTTCCCCCCAGTACATCCCAGCTACCACTTCCTTAGCAGCTACAATGTAGCAGCAGCTGGAAGAGATGTTTCACAAACATGATCTAATCTTGAGAACGACTCTTACATAGGAGCAAATGGACTCAGAGAAGATTCCTAACTAACCCCAAAGATAGCCAGCCACTGTGCGGGAAAGCACTGGAACTCCGAACTGCCCGCCTCCTAAGCCTATCCCCGCCACTTGCCGCATCTGAACAAGCTACTCTCCCTTCTCTTGTCAAATGTGTTCCTCACTTTCCTGCCCCTGTGACGCTCGTCCTGCCGCTGAACCCATCAATGCTTCACGGAAGTTCAGTATCTAAAACCAAGTGCAACGGGTTAAATAAATCATGGAAAACGGAAAAAAAAAACAAAACAGGAGGGAAAATTACATAATCAGTTTGTTACTGTTCATTTTTTTCCCAACTTCATTTCCAAATGGATATTTTCTCTTTTGCTGTCTTTACTGCTGTCTTTCCACACCGTAACATTCAAATTTGTCTTTTTTTTACATACCAGAAATACATATTTCTCTGGATAAAATGGAGGGATCATGACATTTTCTTTAACCCCTTATAGTGAAGAAAAAAATAACCCCCAGTAAGAAAGCCTGCATTAAAATTGTGCAAAATCGGTTGGTATTAAATGTTCATGGCTGTATCAGTTTCCTATCATGGATTCAGGGGTTTAAAATAATCTGAATTTATTGTTTCGCACTTCTGGAGGTCAGAAATCTGAACACAGGTGTCAGAAGCGAAAATTAAGCTGTCAACAGAGCTCGTGTTCCTTCTGGAGTCTCCGAGAGGGAACCTGTTCCCTTGCCTTTTCCAGCTTCCGGAGGCATCCTGGGCTCTTGGCCCAGTCTTGCATCTTGAAACCCAGCAGGTTAGCACTTCTCATTCCTGAGCCTGCCTGTGTCCATTACTTCCTTGCCTCCTCTCTTCTAAGCACCTTTGTGATGACAAAGATCTTCCCCCGCCCCCACATCAACATCCTGAACTCCACCCTTCCGCAAAGTCCCTTTCACCGTGTAAGGTAACATACTCCCAGGTTCCAGGGGTGAGGACACGGCTATCTTTGGGCAGCCACGAGCTAGCCTACCACCAATGCTCTGCAATCACTTAGCATGAAACTTCCTCTCACAATGTGGCACACCCTTCTTGGGGCTGGTTCAGTACTACGTGAAAGTCAGTGTGAAGGGTTAGAAAATTCCACAGTCTAGAAAGCAGAGGAGGCACAAAGTAGTGAGAATCCAGCCCTCCATGGCAAACCTACTTTATAACCAAAGGCCTCCAGAGGCGGGAGAGGTGCACTGTCGCCATCTCCCTCATCCTGTTACCCAAAGTCCCTTGGAATGTCCCTATTAAGAGGTGGAAACGGCGGTTCACGAAAGCGTTGCCTTAAAAAAAAAATTAATGAACTGTGACTCCCTGAGGAAATCAGGGTGTTGCTGTTTTGTGACTAGTGGCTCTTCTTCAGGAGTGAATCCTGGCAGAAATCCAGAATAAAGCCCTTATCTTTGGGGGAATGACAACCCGCAGGAAAGGAAGGGGGACTGCCTTCTGGGATACAGAAACACCAGCTTCTCCTCAGCTTTGCTCATTCAGCTTCATTCTCCCCCATCAACACCCACTCATAAACATTAAGCCTTCTTCCCAGCTGTCTTCCTCCCCCTTTTCATTTTTAAACTGCTTCTACTTTTTGACTTCTTTTCTCTGCAACAAGTACTACCAAAAAATCCGAAAGCTTTTTTTTTTTTAATTGTTACCATGGAGAGGGCAATTTTCTCATCAAGGAAAGGAGGCGGTGCAGAGGGAGAGGGAAGAGCCACATACGAAAATTGAGAGTTAGCCTCTGTGTCTTTTCAACAATACCCAATTAAATCTTTTCACCACCATACACAAAACAACATGAACACAGTGGGTGGCCAATTTAGCCCAAGGACGTGAAGGAATCAGTAGGCTCTGGGATAATGTGCTGGGGGGAGTGGGGGGAGGGGGTGGGAGGTGAGGAGGCCAGTCCTCCATCCTGAAACGGGGAACTAATGAACAATGATCGCTGATAGATAATTACTATGCACTTGTCTGAAGTGAGCGGGCTCTCTATCATTTTCAGGTAAATGACCTTGAGAATGGCACATGATTTTCTCCAAAATGATGAAATACAAACATGAAGAGAAACAAAACAAATAGAGGGAAGAGACCGGTGAGATATTACCAATGCTGCCCTTTTCTTTTCGCCACACTTCTCTCCCTAAGCTGAAAACAAAGTGGAAGAAAATTCAAATATAGAATCATCCGGTGATGAAACGTCAGTGAGATTTTAATTAAGTCTAGAATTTTATATTTCAAAGTAGACAAAAATCTACTGCTGATTCATAGATGTGCCAATATTAAGAAAGACCTGGAATATTAAGCCTCCCGTTCTAATTCTCACGAGATGAATCCTACATAGCCTTTATTCTTTCTGATCATTCGGAGCAAAACCAAATTAAGAAATTTTTAAATGATGAGGTTTCTCACAGTACAATATATAACTCATCACCTCTTTAGTAGAAGAATCCTGCATAAGCCCTGTACATAAATATTATGCCTCCAGGCTTACATCCACGAGAGTAATCAAAGGAAAAGAACTGCAAAACAGCAGAAGCATCAATTTCAAATGTTGGTGGCGATGACATTAACGGCCAAAGTCTGGGAGCTGAAGTAGCATTTTGATCAACTTTTCCTATGATTCTCCTCCCTTACCCATTACCCACTCCAGCTTTTAAAAACATGACGAGATTGTTTTATAGAGAATAATGATGGAACATTTTAGAATCATAAAACCGTACAGAGAAGATAAGGTTACAATCGAAGTCTATGATGTAGCTCTATCAGCTCAGACACTCACCTGCTGCAAAAGTTACACCCCTGAATCACCTGACTTGGTTCTCTAGTGAAGATTTTCATACTGGAGAGAGCTTTATTTTTAAAGAGCAATGCGATTAGAAATTAGCTTTGAAAACTAGTTTAAGATGAAAACTCTGTCTGCCCTGGAATTAGTCCCAAAGTCAGTTGGGGGGAGTAAGAAATGCAGAGCACCTGGCGGCTCCCACCCCCCAGAGTCCACCCACCTGCGATCTCGCCTGGTTTCACAGAAACTTCACCCTCAGCTGGTTTGTTTATAATAAATGATTCCCTTAGTGACAAAGCAGAATATACAGATAAACAGGAAGAGAGAAAGAAGGAAAAGGAGAAAGGGAAGAAAAGAAAACAAAGAAGGAAACACAGGAAGGAAGGTAGGAAAGAAGGCAGAGAAGAAAGGAAAGAAGAGGGGAGAGGAAGGGAAAGAGAAAGAATGAACTCTGATTCATTGGACACTTGCTAATCTATTTCCTGTTAGCATTTTCTGCTTGCTACTTCACAACAGTACCAGAAAAAAGACTACATTATCCTAAATTACAGACTATTAAATAAACAAATAAAAACTGAGATGATTTGCATGAAAAGCAAACAATAAGCTCTTTTCACAGCACACACTGAGGGTTCCATTAAGCAAACGTTGTGGGGAAAAGCTACATATCTTTTCAATCTCTTGGTGATTGCCGAATCTGTAAATCCCATGCCCCATTACCCCTATACAAGCCAGGGAGATATTCTCGCATAATAGCGTTTCATTTGTGATTGAACCTACACAAAATAGTTGCCTCTTCTGAATCTGTAGAAAGAATTTTTGATTTGGGGGCTTCGTGTTTTGTTTCATTGTTAGACCGCTCAAAATAATCCAATTTCTCACGTAGTTCGGGCATAAACAGAGAAGAAAGAAATGTCTCGCTTGAAATATTTATGAACGAGGATGAAATCCTGGCAAAAAGACTTGTTGATCCAGACTTGGCTCATTCGCCAGAAAGATATATTCTTAAGGCTGAATTCCTTAAATCAAGGCAAACCTACCCTACATATTTCAACTGCCCTGGATGATTTCTGTAAGGAAGATGAATTGGATGAAGGAATTTGACCTTGGAGATTCTGAATCATCGAAGACTCTTGATTGGATGCATGTTAAAATGTGGTAAAACAAACAAAACCCCAAAACCATCTTTCATGAAAAATTATGAATACTGTGTCATGAAGTCTATAATTTCCTTTAACATACTTCACCAAAGATATTGTATATGTGATAATATGAATGTGTTAGGAGTCAGTTGCCTCCATCAGGAATTCATATGGGGGGTGGGGTCAGACTTTAATCAGAAAGGTCAGATTCCTGAGGCAGGTGCTACAAGCATTTGTAACCATTTTAATCAGTCACCACCAGAGATGTTGCTAATGAGCAAAATGACTGTTAGAAATGAATTTTCATTTAGGAGATTGCTGTTATTCAAGATACATGTTTGGGGTAAACTATATCAGAGACATTCCTCATCTTTATCAGGACCAGATATAACAATCCAGCAAGCTATTTCCCCTGTACTTTTTGGAATGGTACCTGAGTTTTGACGTCCAAACCATGCTCTATCTACACTGAATCCTAAGATTCTGATTGCAGGATACCCTCTCCAAGGTTAACTGAGTCCTACCCTTAAATTGTAGAGTATTCTCGCGTCTGCCTTGAGTGAAGGTTTGATACAGACGGTGATCATAACATCTGATAGTGAGGGTATGGGGGAGTAACTACCGCTTACTTACCACACTCAACTTTTACTACTGTCATCTACCGGAAACAACCTAACAGCTATGCGTAACAATATTGACCTAGGACAACTGACAACATAGTGAAAGCCACATACTTTAAAATTCATTATTCCTTAAGGAAGCAAAACCAGTACAAAAGCAACAGTTGCCTGTAACCCTCACCTCCTTCCATTCAATAATGCATTTGATTTTGTTCTTGGAGGATAATATTAAATTTCTCTCTCTCTTTTTCTTAACAGGTGACGGGGATTCAGGAGGGCACTCGTGATGAGCACCGGCTGTTGTATGGAAGGGCTGAATCACTAAATCAAACACCTGAAACTAATATTACACTGTGTTAACTGAAATTTAAATAAAAACTTAAAAAAAAAACCTCCCTTTTGATTTCCTCATGGCTGTATTTGTCCAACGCGGCTTAACAACCAGATCTTTAAAGATTTCATTCCATCCCTAGGTACCATTTCTATTAATTGAGTCATTTCACAATCACGCCTGGTCTTTCATCTATTATTACTCATATCATTACTTTTTCCCACTCAAGCCAAACAATAACTGGACCTAGTAATTTAGTTAAGAACACAGGATGGTATCTATATAATTATCCTATGAGATGTGTGTGTGTGCAGTGATGGGGGAGAAGGGGAACAATGAGCCTGATCATAGCCGAATATAAGAAATTCATTTATGGAGATGCACACTGTGGTGAGACCAATTTGTCTTACCCTATGGGTGCCTGTCTGGGCTGCAAAAATATTTTTTCCTCTGACATTTTTATCTTAGCTCTTTGACAAGTTCTCTGCTGCTTTTCTGCTCAAGATTCAGATTCCCTATTATTGCTTCCCTGGGTATATTTTTTCAAAGAACAGTTGAAGATCGTAAGAAAGCCTGTTTTGATGGATCGTCTTTCTTGGGCAAACACATTTTTGTCAATACACTTTTAATTCCCCAGATATGTCCTAAAGAGCACTTCTCAATGCTAAGTTCATTATAAATATGTATTCATACATATGTAATTTGTATATGTGAATACATATGTATGTGTGTGTGTGTACACGTGGCTTCTTGCCAATAAGCCTGGGTTGGAATCCAGACATTTACCAATGGTATTTCCTCGGGCAACTCACTGAACGTCTCTGATTCTCTTCCTTCATGAAACAAGTATAATACCGGTTAGTGTGCACTACACTTGAGGATTAAAAATATTAAATACCCTGTGTATACTACAGTGCCTGGAACATGCCAGGGTATAATAAATGGTAAGCATAAGGGCCTAGAATTTTACAGTAGTATACTATTTGGCCTAACATTTTTTGGCCAAAAGAAATTTCTCGAAAGCAATTTGGCCAAAGCCAAATGCTCTATGTTTCAGTACAGGTAGCTGAACAACAATTCACTGTCTTTAAGCATTTCTTTCTCTTTTTCAAAATCTGATTCTTTTCCCTATTCTTACATTTGTATTTCTGTTATTCAGTATTTTTAATGGAAAGTTGAACAAATGTAAATATCTGACACTGGAATTTCTTTCCAGAGTGATCATTTAAAGATTCTTTTGCTGTTTTTCTTTATATAAAGAAACAATACGGACTCATAACACTCTATGGAAACATCAATCCATAAAACATCATAAATAATACCCATAACCCTACATACCAAAGGGCAATTCTAATTTTATTATAGTTATGAATAAATATTAATTATATCAGTGATATATATATATATATACATATACATAAAGATATGTACATGTTCATGTATACATATCACTGCCTTAAGTGAGCCTTTCATACAGAGTGTGTATGAAACACCTGACAGTGATATATATATATACACACACACATACATATGCATATATATCTATATACACAATCATATACACACATATATACATATATATATACACACAAACACACACATATATATGTATACATGTTTCCCCCCATATTTCCATATATATATATATATATACACACCCATATATATGTAGGTATATATACGTATTTCCTCCCATAGCACTCCATATGGGTATGTATAATCTTCACAGAAATTTATGCAGTATGTGTTTCTATAAATATATATGTACTTGGGCAATAAATACTGCAACAAAACAATATCAAACAGTACATATTGGCTGATAATACATTGCAATTTATGTTAGCAATCTACTCAATTTTGGACACTTAATTTTTTACAGCTAGTCCTTATTTGAAATAACAAACTCACCTGTGCTGAAAAGCTGACATACGCTTCCCAGATTCCCCTTCAGAGATGAGGGACTTATTTCCTCAGCTGCTGGTAATGCTCCCGGTACACAACCGTCAGCTGTCAACTTTGGTTGAAGAGCTTTATCTTGCACAAGTTTATACTTCCTTTCCCTATAGCCCATCTCCAATGGGTGACTGGACGTGAAGTTATAAAGGTCTGGTCCTCTCTCCCCAAATCATAGCAATGCTGAAGGGTCACTTCGACTTCAGTTCTGATGAGGCCTCTACGGGGAATGCTTCACAGCCCAGCCTCTCCTTCTGTTGCCTTCTGTTAACCTCGAGAACACTCCCAAATAAACCTCCTATCTGCTCACCTGCATCTCAGAGTCTGCTTCCCAGAAACCCGAGCGGCAACTTTACTTTTAATCAACACTAGGCACTTGGCACTAATATCCAGAACATTCTTGTCCTAAAAACCTCCACAGGATGGAGGCAAAACTTTTCCATAATAGCATGCACATTTTCTTCCCCTTCCTCCTTGATCAAGCACTTGGGGATTTAAGGTAAGAATGATTTAGAAGAAAGAAAATGCAAATATCCTTGCATACCTCCCTGGACTCAAACACACCTGTCTCCAGCCACGGAGTTTCTCAACATCATCCCGTCTCTGACGTGAGGCACACATCTTACTCAGCTGTCTGAAAACCTGTTTCAACAGAAGGTGCTCCTCTCACCACACTCCAAGAATTTCTTTCTAATCCAAGTAAAAAATTCTTGTCTATTAGGAAAACACACTTTTTCTGGAGCACTGGGACAACACCTCGAGTAAAACAAGTTTCTCTCTCTCTCCCTTTTAAAGTTTGTAGCATCAAATGGCAACAGGCTTTGAAACACTCCCGTTGCCCTTTTGATTCCATCTCCGATTCGAAAGTTTGCTCTATGTAGGCGGCAAAAACAGCCCTCGTGATTAATGGGTGTTTTCAAGTGTGGATCATTTTTCACCAAGGATGACGGCTACGATTAGCAAGAGGGACCTCCACACAAACCTACTTAACCAGCTAAAATTAATATTTGTTTTAAAGAGTGACTTGACTTGTCTACTTTGGTGGATGATGTAAAATAGTACTGTCAGGTTAGAGGGAAAAGAAGATGTGAAGAGAAGTAACACACAGGTAGAACGAATACAATTGCAGGGTCGAGATTTATTTACGACGATCTTAAAACGTGCTTTTAGTCCTGCTACCTATACTGTGACATAGACCTTTCTCTCCCAGCCTTACAGATGCTCACGCTGAGAATGATGCAAGTTGTGCAGCTCGCCAGGAACACGTCAGGCAAGGTTTGAGATGCCCGACTCCAGAAAATCCCATGCCATTTCTGCAAATAGGAGAAAAAGCAGGACACATGTTCCTATATTATGAGAGTTCCTCTAGATTTGAGGAGAGGATGGAGCATCCAAATTATAACAGCAACATTCTTTGCTCAATGTTTGCTGTGAATTAAAGCTGATATTTGGAGATGTTATCAAAGACTGGAGAAAGAAAAATAGAATAAAAAAGAAATGGACTAAGATAACGACCACATTTTTCCTGTTTTTCAGGGTTGGGAGTCCTTGTTTATACATGTTTATATAATACGGTATATATCTCTAGATGTGTAATGAAAGAAAATGAATATGTATGTTCATTTCAATTCCTTTTGAAATGAGAAAAGAGATGGCATTCTGTGTCTTCTTTCTCTTTCCAGCTTTTAAATTCCACAATTACGTATAGAGCACTACTGAGAAATAGGAAAATATAATGAAACGAAAAATGAATTCATTAGATGGTTAGTCTGGTTACAAAGGAATTATATTTCATTGAAACCTCGATTTCTCTGGGAAATGTTTTTTGATGTGGAATAATGACTACAATAGGTAAACTGGTAGCCTTCACAATAGCTCATTCTAAAAACCACGGAACGAGGGCGGAAACTTCCATCATCCTTGCCACAGTGATTTGTTGAGGTGGGCGTGCATGACTTAAGCTAGTCCAATCGGAGTGAAGCTAAGCATTTGCATTTGAAGGTCAAGAAAGGAAAGTTTTCTTTCATTTTTAATATTGTATGGTGTGCCAAATATATCCTGTAACAGCTATGAAAACGTTGAAGGGCAAAACTGAGCAACGAGCTGGAGCCTTGAGTATGCCATGCCTGAAGCCCACACAATAGTTCTGTTACATAAGCCAATAATCTCCTTTCTTCTTAAAGCCAGTCTGAATTGGATTTTCCATTAAGTACAATTGAAGAAATTCTCATTTACGGTCAGGTTTAACTTAAAGGGATACACTGTTTTTACCCAATCATACAATCTATTTAATCATACCTGAATTGCCTGTTTACTTTTTGATTTTCTTAAATAGATTAGAAACAATATCAATATAACATAATGTTTTCCAAGAAAGATCCCTGCATCAAATAACTCAGTTTGCAAAGTGTTGACACTTACTTCATTTTCTTTATCTATATATAAGGTGACTGTATACCCAGTTCACCCTTTACAATCTTAGTTAATTCTTATTGTCTGGCATCATTAATAATGGCACATATTTTCATTCCCTAGTGTATTATGATGTAGGCAATAAATCATAGAATAGACTATAAGCTGAGTTTCAAAATTAGCCATATCCCCTTTGTAAGCTCAGTATGACAGGCAAGTGTCTTTAAACTGCCACCTATCTGTGACAACCTCATAGACAGAAGGAACTAACATTATAGATCTCATCCCCTTTAGGATTCTTTAGCTTTCCTTGGTTGTATTCTTTCAGGATCTCTTAGGAAGCAACCTGCTAAAACTTGAAGAATGGGTTGCAAGATAACCACGTCCGGGGGGGGGGCACTCCTTGTGCCTTGCAGCAGCTACATCTTAGCCCCAGAAGCACAGTCTGCCCATGGCGCTTCCTCATGTTCCGGCAGGAACTCCTGCTGCCTGTGCCCGTCCAGCCCCCACGCCCTGGGCACCGCTGGAGTAGCCAGCCCCCACTCCCAGATCACCCGGACCGGGGACTCGCTTGGCCCCAGACTTGCGGGAACCTGGACTCGCTGGGACCTCCAAGTTATGTGAACCCTCCGGGACCCTCCCGTTCGGATGCCAGGGAATATGGAAGAGGAAGCACCTAAAGTCTAATTAATTTAAATTGAAACAGCCACATGTTGCTAGTGGCTACAGAATTGGACAGTGCAGATTTAGAGAATTAGAGACAACACATACAGTTAATTGGGAAGTTATTCCTCAAGAACAGAAGAGGAAATATAAGCACAGTGCATTCAATTCCCCACTTAATTTACATTGTTTTCAGCGGCCTTTGTGTGGTGTGATTGTGACGAAGAGAAGTGATATCTGCTCCTAAACATTAACTCTAGGGTTGTTCTCTTACATTCACACGTTCAGCCAACTCTGTGAGTCGAAAACTAAGGAAATGGGAAAACAATCACGTCATTTTTATCTAATTAAAGAGCTCCTTAAGTCTGAAGAAGAAAAAAATCTGGATCTCTTGATCCCTCGAAGCTAGCGGGGGTCACGTGACACGTTTCGGGTCAGTGCCTTGTAAGCAGACCTCTTTTAGGTGGGGTGGACAGAAAAGCTTTCGTTTTCCTTACAAATAGAAGCTGACACCTGGCACATGCGTTTACTCTCCCCATTTCCCCCCTTTCCATTATAAAACACAGCCAGAGTGCTTAGAGGTGTTGTAGCCATCTTGAGACCACAGGAAGGGAGAAAAGCCACGGGTGAAGGATGGCGGAGGACGACTACGGTAGGAGCTGCGACACATGGTTTTGAGACTGCAGGACATACCCTGGAACACAGAATCCTGGAGGGCTTGCTGTGTGAGAAAACCTCCTATCTGAACAAGCTATCGTAATGAGCATTTTGTCACACACAGCCAAACGCCATCCTAACCGTCTTAATTGGGAAGAGCAATCCTTTAATTTTTAAACTTCTTAGTCTAGAGTTATCATTGTTTTGGTTTAATGTGGTAAATTTAACTCCCAGAAGCCTTTCATTCATCACTGACCAAAAGCAAACATAAATCGGGTTGCATTTAAAAGTTAAAATATGCTCATGCCTTTATAACGGATTGTTAAATTTTAAATGCTAAGTAAAACTAATCATCTGTGAAGATAAAATAAATAAACCATAGTTTATAAAACCCCTAGTATGCCGTTAGCTGCTACAGCAAAAAGAATACTATGCCGGCCTTCAAGAGAATTTAAATTCATTTCAAGGGTTAAAATAGAAAAATGTAAAAAGCCAAATGACAGTAAGTGTTTTCATATATTTTAAATTTTTTAAAAGTATATTTATTTATTTTGAGAGAGACAGAGACAGCATGAGTGGGGGACAGGCAGAGAGAGAGGGAGAGAGAGAATCCCAAGCAGGCTCCGTGTGGCTAGCACAGAGTCCAATGCGGGGTTCGAACCCACCAAGCTGTGAGAACCTGACCTGAGCCTAAACCCAGAGGTCGATGCTTAGCCGAATGAGCCACCCAGGTGCCCCGACAATAAATGTTTTAAGAAGTTCAGCTTTACAAGAAAATATATAGTTAACGGACAAAATAATTTTGCAGTGAATCAGTGATTAAAAAGACCACTATGGATTGAAGCTATCCAAACAAATTTCACAGAGAAGGCAGGTATAGATTTCAAAAGCTTCAATGCCCCGACAGACCATTCAGCTCTACATTTCTAATCATTATGATCAACTTTAAGGAGTGTGAAGGAACCCGAAGTCATTGCTGTGGTTACTTCGTAATTGGATTTGGTTAGAACTCACACCTTGAAATGGCTGCACAGTTCTCATCTAAAAAGCTCCTCACGCTACAAATAAAATACATCCTCGTTTTGATTTAGAGAACAATTTTACTGTAAAATCTCATTATATGTAGCTTCTTGCCTGCTTGCATTCTTTCCACCCGCTATCATCTGCCCCCAATAACTGTCTTCTTGTACTGCCTAACACCTATTATATGACTTAAAAAAAGGAAATGGAACTTGGGGAGGTGTAGTAAAGTGGCAGTCTGATTTTCATGTCAAATTTCTCACAGGGCATTTATGGTTCTAAGTGTGGCAGCTTTTTATGATTTTCATACAATGTGACACGACAGAAAAGCTTAGCCTCAAGGGAGTTGCTGCAGATTATTTTTCCTCTCACGATGATCTCGGTCTCTCAGTTTTAGGGGGGGACGACCATGAAGGAGTTAAGTGCAAATGATCCTTCCCTCTCCACTTCCTTAAGTAGAGATTTATCTGTACTGTATACTTTTGCCCCAGACTTTGCCCGGGGCTTTACTTTTTCTTATTTCTAGTCAGAAGGTTTAAAACCAATCCAAGAGCTGAACATAGATTAAATCAGTTTGGAGGGGAGGGTCAAGTCCACCATTACAAAGTGTATTGTTTCCCTAAGTGAAAGGAGAATATGTCAGGTAAATCAAAACATGTTTACTCTTGGCATAAATCATACTGAAGATATTCCTTTCCTGAATAAGTTCCAAGAAACACATAATTCTTAAACACAATGCTACCTGTTTACGCAGAAGGAAAACATACAGATAAGGGAATCTGGAAGGATTTGTGAATTACTAAAATTATATTCAAAGTTATTTTTTTTAAAGAGAATGAAGCATGGACTCACATGACTCTAGAAACCCTGGTATTATTTTCAGTGAATTCATCAAAGATCGCGAGACTGTGGTCAAATCCTATTGCTTCCATTTCAAAAACAATGCAGCTATGATCACCTCGGAAGTTTACTGATTAACTTGGATCATGAAAATAAAAACATTAGAACATAGCAGGCAAAAATAAGTTTTAACCCCCAGGTTGTTGGATAAAAATTAACGAGACACGTGGAAAGAAAAATCTAGCTTAATTTCTTCTCTTCAAGAGAGTCAGGCACATATTATGAGGAAGAAAGGATTCATTCATTCCATCTAATATACATGATTAAAACCACCATAGCATTTTTTTCTTGTGGCGATTACCTGTCTTTTTCCCTTTTATGCTTTCCTCAGAGAAGATACATTCTAAAATGGAAGCCTATATAGTCTTTGTTTTATTTTTTATAATTTTATCATGTTATTTTTTGAGTTTAACCCATCCCCCCATCTCTCTCCTTCTGGTAACCATCGGTTTGCTCTCTATAGTTAAGCGTCTGTTTCCGGTTTGCCTCTCTTTTTTCCCTTTGCTTGTTAGGTTTCTTAAATTCCGCATATGGGTGAAGTCATATGGTATTTGTCTTTCTCGGACTTATTTCACTTGTCATCATATTCTCTAGCTCCATCCATGTCGTTGCAAATAGCAAGATTACATTCTTAATATTATCCCATTCTTCTGAAGACTATCCCAGTGTGTGTGTGTGTATCTTCTCTATCCATTCATCAGTCAACGGACACTTGGGCTGCTTCCATAGTTTGGCTGTCATAGATAATGCTGCTATAAATATCAGGGCCCATGTATCCCTGTGATTTAGTATTTTTGTATTCTTTGGGTGAATATTTAGTAGTCAATTGATGGGTCATAGGATAGTTCTCTTTTTAACTTTTTGAGGATCCTCCACACTGTTTTCCAGAGTGGCTGCACCAGATTGCATTCCCACCAACAATGCAAGAGGGTTCCCCTTTCTCCACATTCTCGCCAACACCTGTTGTCTTGTGTTGTTGATGTCAGCCATTCTGACAGGTGTGAGATGGTATCTCATTGTGGTTTTGATTTGCATTTCCCTGATGTAAGTGATACTGAGTATCTTTTCATGTGTCTGTTAGCCATCTGGATGTCTTCTTTGGAAAAATGTCTATTTGTGTCTTCTGCCCATTTTTTAATTGGATTGTTTGGTTTTTCGGTGTTGAGTTTTATAAGTTCCTTATATATTTTGGATACTAAATATACCAGATATGTCATTTGCAAATGTTTTCTCCCATGCAGTAGTTTGCCTTTTAGGTTTGTTGATTATTTCCTTCTCTCTGCAGAAGACTTTTACTTTGATGAGTTCGCAATTATTTATTTTTGTTCTTGTTTCCCTTGCCTCAGGAGATGTATCTAGAAAGAAGTTGCTACAGCCAATGTCAAAGAAGTTACTGCTTGTGTTCTCTTCTTGGATTTTTATGATTTCAGGTCTCACATTTAGGCCTTTGATCCATTTTGAATTTATTTCCGTGTATGGTGTAAGAAAGTGGTCTGGTTTCATTCTTCTGCATGTTGCTGTCCAGTTCTCCCAGCACCATTTGTTAAAGAGGCTGTCTTTTTTCCATTGGATACTCTTTCCTGCTTTGTCAAAGAGTAATTGACAGTATAGTTGTGGGTTCAGCTCTGGGTTTTCTTTTCTGTGTATTATATATATGTTATATATATATATATGTTATATATATGTTTTCATATATGTGTATTTTTGTGCCACTACCATACTGACTAGATTACTACAGCTTTGTAATATTGCCGGAAGTCTCTCTTTGCCTATCTCTTTACCTATTCTTTTTATTTTTAATCTCCTAGAGCAGATAACACTAATGCCTTTCATCAGTAAGTGTTCAATAAATAACAGATGAATGAAAACTTCGTCTTACACCAAGAGGCCTTTAAAGATAGATACTGTATTTCTAATGAATCTGTATGACACTGTAACTCAGGTCTCACAGTGGCCATTTGAGGGAGGAAATAATATATTAGTAGTATTTATTTTCATTACAAAGTAGAAAATTATCTGCTTTATACGGTGGTAATTACATACATATATATCACTTTAATGCAAGTAATCATATATAGAAAAGTGCAAATGTACAAAAGCACTTACTACTAGTTATGTGTGAGCATTGTTTTATCATATTCTCAATTATTTGCTAACACACACAGGAAATCCAATGTAAGTCCAAGCTCTTACCCTACTATCTCTTTCCAACACCTTTTCCTAATAGTCCTCTACCTGTCTCTAGCATGCTTTGCAACATAGGTTTTCAAAGACAATTTGTTGAACTGAGGAATAACATTAGTGTTACCTACCATTACACTAACGTTAAGGGCAATGGTAAGAGGAACTTATATTATTACACTGTAACTGAAATTATAGGCTTCTGGGACCCAAAATTATGGTGAAATGAAACCCCCCCCCAAAGCAGGAGATAATATTCAGATTATAATAACATTATATAGCTTTCAAAAAAGATTAAACTATATCGAATGACTTATACTGCTTTCTTATAAAACAGAGAAGATCACATATTTTAGGTATTTTATGAGAATAATAAAGGCCATTTCATATAAAGGAACCCCTATTTAGACCCAAGCAAGGAAACTTTTGAGATAGAATTCACTATTTAAAAACAATGACAAACATAAACTTCCTTATCAGAATCCCACTGGTATTTGATTGAAAACACAGTATACTGGCTTTTATCAGAATTCATGTAAATATCATGGTTCGCTTTTACTTGATAAGGTTTTGACAGAAAATTTTACAGTGAATTGAACTGAAATGTATTAAGATATGCATTCCTATTCACAGACTTTGAAATATGTAGTTTGGTAAAACTTACGTTTATCTTTCAGCCAAAAAGTGTAGGGTATCACTTTCTGTAAAAAGATCATTATGACACTTCGAGTGTGTGTGTTTGCAACTCTATGACCTTTGTCTTTAACGGGAGTTTATTTTATCATGACCAGAGAGTATAAGCTAAATCATAGTGTTGACGTTGATTTACCTTTACATCCTTCAGTGAAGATAATAGTGAATTTGGCTCTCATTAGGTAGCGAAAGAAAATTGTATGCATGTGGAGCTCTCCGGAGGAGACATGTACATTTGTCAGAAGATAATTGCAGTACAAAATTTGCAAATATCCTCGGCCAAATAGATTACAACATTATTCTTTGTAGAAGGCAACACACGCTTTCTATATATGGAAAGATGGCCCTTTCTGGTATGGTGTTTCTTACACAAGGTTGTAAGGAAATGCAAAGATGAGATGATGAGGGCTGGGTGGTTGTTTGTCAAAAGAAAAAAACCCCGAATAATCAATCTCCTTGCCCTAAAATGACCATCATCCAGCTTGTGAAATCTGGTGGATCCCCATGGAAATAAACTGTGCATAGATTTTTTTGTTTTAAATTTCGTGGAGAAACAAAGGGGTGCTTAAAAACGTGGTGGGGGAGGGTTATAGAAAAAGACAAAGAAGTAAGAAACATTATTCCCGAGAGGTCTGGATTTACATTAGGACAATGATATTCACTAAATAACCTTTGATCAATTAACTATAGTGTCTGTAACTTTTCTCATTTGTTGAATAAGGGAAGCTATTTGTAATACCCACTTTTGTGCTATGCTCATGACAACAGAATAATACCAAGAAACAATCTGTTTTGTTTTCTTTTTACTTTAAACAAACGATCAATGCCCCCCCACCCCCAACACACACACACACACACACACACACACACACACACACACTGTTTCAACAATCCCAGGTCCCTGCTAGACAACTTCTTTTGTCTTAAGATTGTGGCTGAAGTTTTTCAACAGAAGTTAGAATCAGAATGATTCTGGAGCCATTCCATTGCTCTTTGTGTAGATATAGACAAAGTTCAAAAAATAATCATGGAACTTTTATTAAAGACTTTGATCTTAACAATAAAAAAATTAAACACAACCAAGTAATTATTTCTCATTTAAATAACACTGTGCCTACTAAAACTGCTTATTCAATTTTTGGATAATGAAATCTCCCAGGTAGAGGTGTAATGTGTAGTTAAAAATGAATCTTGAACAATGCTATTATCATCTTGTCCAGATTGGCCAATTTGTCTCAACCCCAACCTGGAGAGGTCTTATTAGAGGATAAAACTCCTTTGCCGATTCAATTCTTTATTCAATACAAGTGCCTGTGGTTTAGATTTAGTGCTGAATTACCTTGAACACCTGGCCAGAGTGACTTGAAAAAATACTATAATTTATTTAGCACAGACAATCAGATACCACAAGTATAAAAATTAATGGTATCATATAGCCGCCTAAATCCTATCTGTTGATAGCAGCACAGTTCCCCACAGCTGCAAAGCTCTCCTCAGTTTGCCAGCCCCCCTCCTATCTCCTTCTCCCTCCCACCCTCCATCCTTTATTCCATTTCTCCTTTCCTCCTCCTCTCTCTTTTTCCCTAATATTCTTTCCTTCCCTCTTTTCATCCTTCCTTCCCCTCTTCCTTTGTCTTTCCCTCCTCTCTCTCCCAAGTTGTCGTATTTAATCATCACTTTCAGTAAAACACTCTAGACGTATCTCCCCCTTCATTCAATAGATTATGTCAGTAAAAGAAAAAAGTGAATAATTGTCAAAACAATTTTGTTTCAATTTTACTTAAACAGGTGATCAAATAGGAAAAGAGCATTTATAAAATCAGATTTCGTTGACACTAAACTATAAATTACAAATCACCCTCTGCTATTAATTCATAATGTTAGGAAATCAACTTGGAGCTTCATGTATGTTTTACTTTTAAAGGTTTAATATGGATATTTCACATCTGTATTCTTTTACAGTATAATGGTATAGTTTTTTACTCTAAAGTCAAGTTGCTTAATTTTTAAAAAATGTTTATTTTATTTATTTTGAGAGAGAAAGAGAGAGAGAGAGAGAAACAGATCGAGTGGGGAAGGGGCAGAAAGAGAAGGAGAGAAAGAATTGCAAGCAGGCTCTGCACTGTCAGCACAGAGCCCAGTGAGGGGCTTGGTACCATCAACTGTGAGATCATGACCTGAGCCAAAACTGAGTCAGATACTCAACAAACTTAGCTACCCAGGTGCCCCAAGTTACTTAGTTTTTTAAATGGCTACATTTTATAATCTTTTAAAAACTTATAACCTTATAATTTTAACTTCCATTTTTTTTGCTTAATATAATTCACTTAGTAAAAATTACTTTTATTTCAAAATGGTGACAGCCTATTTTTCTAAACTGAGAACAGAACTTATGATAAAGGAGAACAGAAGCTTAATCTCAAGTATAAAATTTTGAATTCAAGGTCTAGAACTATGAAAAGCTAACTTCTTCAAATTTCTGGTCCTTACTCCCTTTCTGGGAACAATATTTCAATCACTGTATGTCTAAGGTTTGATTTGAACTTCGTAAGTTCAAAACTAAGTTCTCCGAGGTTCATAAAATGTTGTTACAACCTCTTACCTAATTCGTGGTGCTTTGTAACTGCAAATAACATTCCAGATTCTAATTTCAGTTAAAAATGAAGCTATTCTATCACATTTCATTCACATTATTCATCAAGCAATCAACGTTTATTGAGAACCAGCTAGCTACTGTCTGTGCAAGGGTCAAATTTAAATTGAAGGTTCTGAGGCATAAATGGTCTTTATTTCAGGTCTCCAGAGAGCAAAGTTCAACTAGATAAACATATTGCTTCCATCATGATCATCACCTCCTACAAGTCCCCTTTGCTTGCTCCATCATTCATCCTATTGTACATATTCTTGCTTGAGTTCAGGGGGCATTAATTGCTTATTGGCTGCTCAGTATCCTTTCTCTTTTCTATTTGCAACAGACCCCAATTTCTTTGAAGGAACCTTTCCCTCACCGTGAGAGGTTTTGGAAGGAGATGGTTTTAAATTTTTAAAAAATTTTTATAATGTTTTATTTATTTTTGAGAGACAGAAAGAAAGAGCGTGAGCAGGGGAAGGGCAGAGAGAGAGAGGGATACACAGAATCTGAAGCAGGCTCCAGGCTCCAAGCTGTCAGCACAGAGCCTGACGCAGGGCTTGAACTCACAGACCGTGAGATCATGACCTGAGCTGAAGTCTGCCGCTCAACCGACTGAGCCACCCAGGCGCCCCTTGGAGATGGTTTTAAAGCAAAGTTCTCTGCTCTCTTCTACCTAAGAGGTGGGTGTGTGACCCAAGCAAGGTCAACTGGATTTCCTTTTCCAGGACTTTGCATTGTGAACAGCTAAGCACCATGCAGAAAAAAGAGGGTCACGAAGACAGACTTGAGTAGTTCCTACAGACCAGATGCCCAAGCATGCTCTCAGTGCCTTGTCTTTTTCTAACCTTTTCCCCACGGGCTCCATGCCATTTCCCGCACAGTGACTTTCTGCTTGACTTAATCAGAGGATGTTTTCTGTTGCTTACATACAGAGGACCCTATTGATATTCAACTAAACTACATTTGATGATTTTACTTCTTTATTTAAAATCCTTTCAGCGTTGCCACTGCCTGCAGGCTATAATCAAACCCCCTTGTTCTAGCAAGGCAAGATCCCTAATTTTTAGCCCCATCCCACTCTCTGCAACTTCATCAATTTCATCCTCACCCCCTTAATTTCAGCCATATGGAATCGTAGCTTTTATAACACACTACGCTGTTTTCCTGCCTCAGGGAAAAGTGTGGTTTGTTTCTTCTGCCAGAATTACCTTTCCATTTTTATATATCTGATTAATTCCAGCTTGTTCTTTAATTCTTGGCTTGAATTTTACCTTCTTCAAGAAGCTTTTCCTGACAAGGAAAGCTCTTTTCTCTTCCCCTGGCTTAGTCAGATGTCCTCTTCCTGATGTAAGTCCCTAGAGCATCTCCCAGCCATGCCCAAGGGGGTAGAAAACTGTGGTGGTTAAGGGTGGAGAGACTGGAACCAGATGGCTTGAGTTCAAATTCTACTGACTTGGCTTTAGGCAGGTTATTTAAACTTCCTGGGCTTTACCGTCAATGTCACAGTGTTGTTGTGAGCATTAAGTGATACATGCGAAGTACTTAACAGTAATCATAGCATATGATTAGTGTTGAATAGGTGCTAGGTATTCTCCTGAGATTTATTTCTATCATAGGGCTATTATCGCTCTTTTTCCTTCACCTACTCTAATCTGTGCATTCCTATCTTGTCCAACTCTGTATCTCCCAGGCACTTAGTAGTCGCTCAATAAAAATTTGTTAAAGCTATATTTGAATAAATTGGCACTGATAGTGTTTTGCAGCTTATAAAGTCCTTTTGGAATATTACCATCAAGTATTAAAGTAAGGATTGTTTTATTTAATATTTTACATAGAGAAAAATGTTCCCTGATGATATAATAAATACTTCCCCAAACATATCTTTTTCTTATTCATGTACACATGCATGCACATGCACACTCACACTTGTTTAATGTTTATTTAGGGTCATTTTACTGGCCATGTGGTGATATAAGGCTATAAAAGGCAAGAACTGGCAATGCCTTTATAAATTACTTTTTTATTATATAAATTATTTTTTAGAAATTATTTTTTATTATTTTTTTAATATGAGGGGAAGAAGCAGGAAAAGAACTCTACTATTCAGCAAAAGAGAATGTACATAATATATATTTATATATGTAATATTTATATGTATATCTACCTATATAGATATAGATATCTCTATCGTGTGTGTGTGTGTGTGTGTCTTTAAAAATTCCTGGCTTTCTGTGACCCTAGCCGTGACACTTGAGCTTCTCCTGTGAATTAATTTTGGATCTATATTTAAAGATTATCATTTTGAAGAGGCATCAAATTAGTAGTCATTTCCGAAAAAGACAAACTCATTTTTGCGAAGACTACTGAGCAGGTCGATTCTAAAGCAGATCCTAAATGCTAGGATCACAAACTCTTCACAAGGGCATATGGACTTCCTCTTCCATTCTAACACCGAGCAGCTCTTACAGGAGGCCAGAATGCCAATGGCAGAATGGGCTGCAGATGTGGAAATGGGCTCTTATTTTCATGTAATCTTATTATATGCCAGACAGTTTGCATCCTACAAATGCTGTGAGCAGGCAGATTTATAAGCCGATATTAATTAGCAACGTTAGTTGGGGACTTGTAGTAAGCAAGGCAGGACAGGAAGCATTTTCCATGTATTACCTAATTTAATCCTCATGACAACTTCTAATGCAAAGAGCATATCATTACCCACATTGTACAGAGAAACTCAGGTTCAGGGAGTCTGGATAACATACCAAAGGGCGCACAACTGTAGTAAAAGGGTCAAGCTTTGAAAGCAGACAATCTGACTCCAAGGCCCTTGCTTTAAACGTTATAATACGTCGTCTCCTCTGGTTAGTAATAGTCTTGGAAGTACTGGTGGAACTCAACATGATACTGTGAAAGAACATATTTCTTAGTTCTGTATGCATCAGCACACTGAAATTGGAAATGCTTAGCACTGCGTCTGGCATGGACTGTGGATATAAAAATATATATGCCACTAACTGGTAGCCACACTTACATGAATCCTGGCAAGTAGTACATGTAATAAGTAAGAATGTTTAGGCTTGGGAACCAAACAGGCTTGGATTTGAATTTTTGCTCTGCTCCTTACTAGGAGCATGACGTCTCAGTGGCTTATTGTGAGGAATGTACCTGCTAATACTTGTTATAAAGGAGTAGTAAAACAAATGATGCATATTCATATACTAGTTACATATCTTTATATACACACATCTCCATCACTATGTGGTGAATACAAATGTGAATCGGTGGGTCCTGTGCCTAGAAAGGGAAACCAAGGCCCAGAGAATGATTTGGCCACTGTCGTGTTATCTGCCAATGACAAAGAAAGAACACTCAATTCAGATGTCCTGAGTCTAAAATCAAGGTACTTCATGTGCCAATTGTTTACGATCCACTTATTTTTATTCCTACTGAATTGTTAACGTTCGCTTTACGAAGAAATCTGTCTGCCTTACTCCTTCTTTTTTCAAAACGTAGCTGTGTACTAACTAAACACCCTCAAAGAAATTTATTACTTCTGTAGAAAAGATTTGAAAATCGCTTACCAGTGAAATAACTACAGCCCATAAACATCTCAAAATGATTTTTCTTCTTCATTCAGAAATATAAAAGATATACAGTGTATTCGCTCTAGCCAAGTCAACCAGATTGATATCAACGGATTCCTATGTTTCTCACTGATGTCATGAGTTTGCAGAATGGATTCCGAGGCTCATAAATGCACACTTTGTATTAAAAACATGTTCATCTGACTACGGCATTATATAAATACCAACATTAACATCTAAAGTATTGAAAATTATATTATGTTTGGTACTTTTCTTTACTAAAAACACTATAGCTTTTAATGGTATTTATCATGGAAGGAGGAAATTGGCCCAGACAACTCAAAAGAGCGAATAACCAATTCCCAGTTTATTATATTTGATTCTGTAATATATGATGGCTGAAAGCTTCCAAAAAACAAACAGTTTAAATGTAAAGAGCTCAGTTGAACTACTTATTAAATAGATTTTTAAAATACCAGTTGTTGAGTGAATTTAATTAAGCCAATTATACTTGTAAAGTTTATGGGTTTTTCCTTGTATCATTCTATTTGAATTTATGGCTGTCTTAGATAATGGCATTCGCTTTTTTTCTTGATCATACTCAGGCTGAACATAGTAGAGATGGTGCGTTGCTGACAGAGAAAGGCTGCCTACAACCTGGTGGGAAAAGGGTCTAGGAGAGTGAACCGTCGGTGGAAAATTTTCACTTGAAATCACAAACGCAGCGGGCTTTTAGTTTTCTCCCCATACCTTCTGCTTGATGACCATCTCGTTCATGTCTTCAAGGTCACCCACCATCACCCTCTGTGATTTTATAACTCGATCAAGCAGAGACAGCCAGTCGGTAAGCTCTGTCCAAGCTCGGTTGAAATCTGCCAGAGCAGGTGCCTCCAACAGCAAGGAAGATGGCATTTCTAGTTTGGAGATGGCAGTTTCCTTGGTAACCATGGGTTGTGTCACCAGAGTAACAGTCTGACTAGGAGCTAATTTTTTTTTCAAAAAGAAAAAAGAGAAGAAAAGAAAAATTAGAAGCACAAGCAAAGAAGCTGATGTTGATAACAATAGAACAAGCTTAATTAAAGGACAACAATTTGAGCCAAAGCATTATTTATGACCTCATATATTTCTTCCTAACAATGTGAATACTTTACACAGTACTACACGATAGGATAATTCAAAGACTCAAACTTTTCATTAACATACCCTGAACAATCCTTCAAAATGAGTTTGCTTATTCTAATGGCTGTACCGTTAATTTTATTTAAGTAGTCCTCAAATAACAATTATAGAGATTGAGGAGTTGGTTAAAAAAAGTATTCACATCGCACCAAGTGAATAACTTTTACTTACTTTTTTTCATTCAAGGAAAAATAAGAGTGAACGTAAAGTTTGGATAACATCTTATTTCCTTGAACAGAAAGGGAGTCACTTTGGAGGTGGACCTTAGCGAAATCAAAGCCAATGAAATGTTTTTGTGTTTGCTTTGTATTTTAATTTGGGAACAGTTTATCATACCATTTTTCCTGTTCTTTCAGACTGGTCATAACATGACTGGCAGTGGAGAAAACTCAAGCTACATTATTTTTGGAAAATCAGACCTAATAGAGTTTTTCTATTTGGATGTGAAACACTGTTTCAATGTTATTAAGAAATATTAAATAAACATTAATATTAAATAAATATTAGTAGTATAGAGCACTACTGTATAAGAGGGCACATGGGGATAGTCGTTAAAATCCAAAGATTTGAGGTAATAAATCCTTCTCTCTGTCGCAGGTGCTCTGTACCTTGGTTAAACTACTTAACCTCTGTAAGCTTCAGGTTTTCTCCTCAGTAAAGGGATAATAATAGAGTAAATGTTATATGGGCATTGTGTATAGTGAGAAGTTGGAGATAAGGGGTAGAAATATGTGAAATATTTGGGAAAAACCCAAAGGTCTGTGTGTGACTCTGTATTTACTAAAGGAGGCTGACCTTGCTGGTGTGAAATGATACTAAATACCCACAAACAACCGGGAAATGGAAGCTAAGTGATGAGGGGTACAGAACGCCTCATCTAGTTTAAAGTCCATGGCCTCTGAAGCCCAATACATTCAGGAGACCAGCAACAAAGAAATAGTGGATGACATAGTTTAAAGGGAAGCTTTGGGAGAAAGCTGCAGATGACAACATCTCAACAGGAGGCCTGAGAGTCATGGAGATGGAGGGAAATGTTCTAGGAACATGAGAAAAGTATGCCATGTGGGCATTCCATTCTAAGGTGGCCATAAATCAATTTTCAAGGCTATATCACTTCCTGTACTTTTAAGGTTGTCTTTTCCTTAGAGAAGATGATGAGACAGATGGAGGGATGTCTCCTGTCTCTCAAGCTTCTCAGGAACAACAAGAGTTTCCTACAGATGGAAGATATAATTTCGAATGAGGCAGAAAGAAAGAAAAGCAATGTAGGGTGTCAGAATCAAGACTAACGTCGAGACATAATGACTGAAAAAACAATGATACTGAGGAGAAAAAGAAATTGTTTCTTGAATCTATCTCACTACTCTCAGGCTCTTTTAGAAAGGACATATAATCTGCAGCAGAAATAGCATGTTGTGATCTAACACTCTAGTAGGAAGCATGGGGGCCAAGAGGATCCAAAAATCTTAAAAGGGATTCTAAGAGATGAGGTGAATCCCTGAAGAGGATGCATGGGTGAGGATGAAAAAAAAGCTAAATTAAAACATCATTGTGGGTGCGAACTGCGGAATGCCTAGCTGACTAGAATATGTGGACAAATTGTCCTGAAAATAGATACACAACAGACACTGAGATAACATACAGTGCTTTGGGATGGTTTCAAGGTTGTGGGAAGTGTCAGACAATGTTTTTGTTTTTTTAACTTGACTTATTGAAAATATGACCCTCAAAAGAACAGGAAGGACATTTGTTTTTTTTTCTACATTTACTTTTCACCAACAAAGAAGTGCTGAAGGAAGTGGAAATGGTCACATCGTCTTAAATCCCCATACAGGGAAAGAGGAGAATACAGAGAATTATCAGATTTTGACTGTTCTGAAGGAAAAAAAAAAAGTCTACTGAAAAGAAAGGCTGGGGCCAGAGACTTGAACAACGGAATGATTCAAGATGGTTAAAAAGTACATGGGGTGCCTGGGTGGCTCAGTCGGTTGAGCGTCTGACTTTGGCTCAGGTCATGATTTCACGGTTCGTGGGTTCAAGCCCTGCATCTGTCTCTGCGCTGACAGCTCAGAGCCTGGATCCTACTTCGGATCTGTGTCTCCCTTTCTCTGCCCCTCCCCTGCTCATGCTTTCTCTGTCTCTTCCTCAAAAATAAATATTAAAAATCTTTTTTTAAAGTATGGACAAATGACATTGGGATGATAATATCACAAAGTTCTCTAATGAAGGGGGAAAAAGAAGTAAAACCAAGTTCAAAGACAGCTGAAACAGATTCAGAGGAAGGTTGAAAGGTCAGCAACGTAGCCATGTGTGTACCAGCCATGGGCAGATGATCTCATTTATGGGCCATCTAGGCCCTTCATTGCTGCTCTGCTCTCCCCCAGCACTCAACATCTGAAAACACCTCTATCACAGTAGGGAAGGGAGGGGAAATTGGGTCCCCTGTGTTCCCTACTCTAGCCCCTGTATTTTGCATAGGTCCTGGAATACATTAGGTGCTCAAGTGATGTCCTCTGAACAAATGAATCTCAAAACACAAATCCATGCACATTAAGCTTTTCTGTAAACTTAGGGGTCTTCTACCCATGGGGAGCTCTAAAAACAACAACCTTGAAGGATGGTTTCTCGAAGACTAGAATGCAGAATATTCCTAGGCTCTCACTGTTTAGGTCATTTTAACTATTCCCAGAACAAGAAAATAAGAGCCACTGCTTGGGGAAGACAATGGGAGGTCAAATATTAAAGAGAGAAAATAGAACCAATCAACGTTTTTGTTCCCCACATTTCTGTCAAGGTGGGGGTGGATAAAAAGCAGGAAAGAACACTGGATCAAGAAGCAAAGTGTAAAACAGACTATCTAGGGCCAGACTGTTGGATTTAAATCCTCACCCTGCCATTTCTTAGCTGCTAACCCTAGGCAGGTTACTTAAGCTCTCTGAATGTCAACTTACTGCTCTGTAAAATGGCAATTATAATAGTACTTCTCTCACAGACAGCTGGCATTAACATCTCCTAGATAAACAAACTCGGATGTGATTACAGGCATTGTGAGGTAAGGGATTATATCATGCTTGATACATTGAACTTTTGTGAGCTTCAGACAGAGTATTCACCTGCATAATGCTAAAGGTAGTACCAGTCTCGTGAGATTGTTCTCAGTATTTTATGAATTGATGCATGTAAGTCATCTCCTAGCATTCTTCGGACAGTAGGTGCACTATGTGTATGTGTTTTCTTCTCCTTTTCATTTTGCTGCTCAAACAATGTTTACTGGCTACTGGCTTTCTAAATTGGCAGGCCATTCTGGATTCTGGGATCTTTGAACTAGAATTCACAGACCAGCCTCCTCTCCCTCCATTCTTCCCAGGCACCCCCTCCACCTCAGTCTCTATTCAGTATTCTCCAATTAGCACTGGCCATTTCACACTTTTATGTCCTTCTCTGAAAACTCTCCTCTCCCTTCCTCCGATGAATATTCCATTTCCTTTTCAAATCACAACTCTAGATTTCTGTGATTTATGGAGAACCGGGAGAAGTCTATAGCCAAAAAGTCTCCATGAGGCATAGAATTACACTATTCTTTGGGGTCTTAAACATTATCCAGTCTTTAACATTTTACTACTTAAATCTAATGATCACTAAGAAGAACAAAATCTTATGCCTTTATTAGGTTTTTGTTTGTTTGCTTAGTGGATAGAGGGTAGTGCTTGATAGTAACTCAGAGCTGGATTAAACTCAGATACTTTGGGTCTCTGAGAGTAGAGAAATAAGAGCTATAATATAAAGTAGAAAGAGGCTAATTTCCATCTAGTTTACATCTTATTAGGGTCAATTCTATCTAGAATGTTATTAAAATATTTCATTTTTTCCTAAAAAAAGACTTGCCTCTAGATTCATGCACATAACTATTTTTTCTTATTTTTTTCTTTTATTAAGCAAGATGTTTCAAAGGAGAAATTTTGAGGTCCTGAGAACATCTTATTTTATTATGTACATCACATTGACTCCTACTACATTTTTAGGTGCCGTTACTTTAATCTAAAAAGAAAAAAAATGAGGTTCCTTCTTTACCACTGTCATGCTACATGAAACATAAGCAAATCACTTCATTAGGTAAAGTGTGGCCTGGTCAGATGTGCAAGGGGGAAGTTCCAGTGGTTTTTCCCAGACTGAGCAACAGAATCTTGACTCTAAGGGTCAGGCAGAGATATTTAGTCTTCTCAGAGTTTTCCAAAAACTCCATAATTTAAAAGGTGGAAAGAGAATTTGTTGAGAGTTCTCTCAACTCATAATCCCGATCAGGTAAGGAGTTAGGGTACATAAATGACTATACGGAATCTTAGACCTAAACTTGTGGGATGAGTTTCCAGGTTCTCCCTAAGAAGAATGGGAAATGGTTTCCCTTCTAGCCAGCACGTACCCCATTTAATGCCCCACAGTCTTATATGCTTGCCTGGATGTCCACCCCTTGGCTTGAGTCACTGTCTAGGCTCACAAGGAGTTGGCCCTGGGAATGGCTGCTTCAGAACCCAGCCTCCTGAACCACGGTGGAGACCAAGGTTATTCTTCTCAAGTACATTGGGGGAAGTATCTTTTCCAGGATGGGGTCACAACAGAAAAACAGTTCTTATGATGTCACACTATTAACTGTCTTTCCGGCAACAAATTCTGTTGTCATTCCCACTTTACCAGTTCATGCTAGAACCACATGTATTACAATGTGTATAATTAAGCCGAATAGATATACACACCATATACATGTGTATATATATCTGTATAGATAGATGTACACACAACACACAGAGCTTGTACATTCTGACTATTGATGACTGTAACATAATGTTTTTCTCATTTGCTTATTAGAAAATTAAAAGTCTCTACTAAAATTGCATTCTTTCCATAGCAAAGCAGACAGACAGTCAAGCTCAAAAGAACGGAAAGGAAGGGAGTTTGGCACACCGGTATAGTAGCATGAATAACAGTAGGTGTAATATACTATTGCAAACCACAGCTTTTCTCTGAGTATTTTGTTAATTAAAAGGTGTTGGCTTTAGGAGGGAACGCTCATTTTTTTTTAGAAGTGTTTGAAGAACATTTCTCTAGTCTAAAAATTTAATTGGTTTCAAGGGTACATGATTAGTCAGACTAACAGCTTTACTTAGAGCTTTAAAGGAGCTACTAAATCTTTTAAAAAACACATACACAATGTGTTTGGCATACTTCCTTTGAAGTATTCACACGTGGTTTTTCTGTAATTCACAGGTCTCTCTTTGGTTGATAAGAAAACAAGAAGTATATATTCTCTTCCTTGCTTTGTTGTATGAATGTGGGTAATGTGTTTGTTTTCTTTACTTTCATATGTGGAAAGTCAATCAACCGACTAAATGATAAATTTTGGGGCTCACACTAGCAAAAAATATCTAAAAATATCATTTTGTACATGTGGTCAAACTGCATTACTGTTTAATACTGTCAGTCATAGGAAAAATTGGTTAGCCACGTCCATAGGACCAAGAGATAAAGTAACTGTCCTCCATGCAAACAACACTGGAGGATACTTTTCTTTTTGGATATTTGAAAGTCTGGCAGGTAGCTTAAAGAAATATGCAAGACTTAGAGAGTACACGTTAACAAAGTTAGAAACCATGTATGGACTCAAAAAGAATATCTATTATGCGTGGGTGAGAAAAAAAACCTTACTTCTCTTCCTTTTAAATATTTGTTATCTGTAGGTACAGGTGGAAAATTAGAAACAAATGTCATGAATCCATAAACATTTACTGTTGTCTACATTCTCTCTTATTATTCTAAAGAGGAAATTAGGGGCGCCTGGGTGTCTCAGTCGCTGAAATGTCTGACTCTTGATCCTGGCTCAGGTCATGATCTCACAGTTCATGAGTTTGAGCCCCGCATCAGGTTCTGTGTTGACAGCACGAAGCCTGCTTCGGATTCTCTGTCTCTACTTCTCTCTCTGCCCCTCGCTGCACATGCACTGTCTCTCTCTCTCTCTCTCTCTCTCTCTCTCTCAAAAATAAATAAATAAATAAATAAATACATAAATAAATAAATAAATAAATATTAAAAAATAAAAAATAAAGAGGGAATCAAATATGTGACTCAACTATCATTAACTATTTACATTTTAACACACTAAGGGTTTGTGCCGGAGAATCAGAACTCAAGGATTCATGTTACCTGCCTGTATTTCTGAATTTAAGGGAAAAAATGTTAGATGTGGGAGTCAAAGACGTTTAAAGCTTAGTGATGGTACTTTATCATGTTTTGGCTGATTCTTTCCTGCTCCAAAGAATATAGTTCAAATAAGAAACATTTGCTGCTACTTCAAGGAAGGGAGATTACCAACACTTTGACCACTACCATTTACCCAGGGGTTCTTACGTGCCAGGCACGGTTATTTATAAGCCCTGTTTTATTTAATTTTTGCCACACAATATTCAGGATAGGTTTTACAGAAAGGTAATACTTGCTCAAGATCTCACATTAACAAGTGACAATGCCAAGACAAATGATACAAATATGTGTATATTTCTAAAAATGATCTTATCATCAAATACTTTTTCTACGTGTTCCATCCAATATGCAAAAAATGATTAATTACTCAAACACTTGTGACTCCAAGAGCTATAGTTTACGGCATATAGTACCCATAAAACACATCGAATATCCATTCTAGCCAGAGAGAAATCACCTTGCACTAGCCATAAAAACATGGATTATAGCAACGAGGTGCATCTGGCTGCCTCCCACGAGTTACATATTACTCTTGAGGAATAACTCCAATCTGACTTCACCCAAACATGCATTCTTCTTTCACTAATTTGAAGACAGAAATAACCTTGCCTTTTCTTTTTTTGAGCTTGCATCTTCTAAGTCACGTTATATGAATTCTTCCTGTATGTGTGCAGTAAAAAGCCAGCTTTCACAACTTCAGTGCTAACGACGTTTTGGTGTGGATAATTCTTTGGTGTGTGCTGTTGTCCCATGCACTGTAGGCTGTTTGTCAATATCCTGGGCCAGAGAACCTCCCCAGTTGTGATAATCAATCATGTTTCCAGACATTATTGAATGTCCCCTGAGGGGAGGAATTTGCCTCTGTTTGAAAATACTGATAGAAAGCTTTTAAAATTTCTCTCGCGGTCTCTATTTTCCCTCCCTACTGGGTGTGTGTTTGTGTGGTTCATATACTTGTTTAGCATTTGTACTGGACATCCTTTATGCCTATACGAGTTTGAGCTCTCTTATACCTCAGAAGTATAGGTTGCGTGCAATTGTTAAGTGCTTCTTTCATCCACAGGACCTAGGGCAGGCACTGAAGAAATGGTTAATATCTGAAGCTACACACAGGAAAGGTTTTGATGATAAAAATAAGAGTCTCTCTGATAGAGAATAAATGTCCACAAATTATTTTCTTTCTTGTATTTAGTGCCTTGTAATGAGATCTTCCAGATCCTCACAACAGGAGCTATAGTATATTTCTTCATTACCTGAATGTCGATTGGCCAATTGACTTTTCTGGGCCAACAGAATATTCATTTTTTATAAGTTTATTTCTTTATTTTGAGAGAGAGAAGAGAGAGCACGAGCTGGGGAGGGCCAGAGAGGGAGAATCCTAAGCAGGCTCTGTAGTGCCAGCGCAGAGCCCGACATGGGGCTCAAAGTCACTAACTGCGAGATCATGACCTAAGCTGAAACCAGGAGTTAGATGCTTAACTGACTGAGCCACCCAGGCGCCCCTGGCCAACAAAATATTCCTCAACATGATATAAACAAATGCTTGAGAAATGCTTACACATTAGGAAATGCTTGGCTATCCTTTCACCACTGTGTGAAGTATGCTAGCCCACTGAATAATGAAAGGCAAGCAACCCTGTCATGCCTGTTGCTTCATCCAGTAACCAACAGGTGCCAGGAACATGAGTGAGGCCATCAACTACCAGCTGAGCATGAACACATAAATGAGCCCAGTGAAAGAAACATCTAGATAAGCCAGGCCCAAACAAGGCCCCAAGATTCCTGAGTGAGAGATAGGATTCCTGCTTTAAGCCACTAACTTTGGGGGTAGCTTGTTACACGGCAGGAGATAACTGATACACAGCATCCACTTCTGCCTATTAAAGATCTGTATCCAAAATAGGATTTAAAATGCTCTGCCCATTGATACAAAAATCAAACAAGTACTGATGCAGCAAAGAGAACACAGCTAAGAAATAATCTTCAAGTTAAAGTGTGAAAGACAGAGAACTGAAGGCACACACAGTAATTCTATGATTCCTGTAAATGAGGCAGCCAGCATCTTGTAAGATATTTGAAAGGCAAAACCTTCAGTAAAAATTCACTGTCAGTGCACGTTTACCTCTGCAAATGAACAAAGTAGAGGATGTAACAAGGACAGTCGTGAAACAGGTAGCACAGTGCAGAAGACAAGGGAAGAAAAGCCAGGTCAGGTCACAATGAAGAGCGTGCTATTCACAAGGGATGATCCTCAATTCCAAAACCGGTATCCGCACGAAATCCATTTCTCCATTTGGGTATCACCAGCTAAGGAACATTGTAGAGGGAATGCTGTACAGTTCTCGTTACAGGAAACATACTGCTTTTCTGCCCCCGAATTTTAGCACTTTAAAAAATTCCTGAACTAAAGAATCCAATCTGTTGTTTATTTGCTTTTAATAGAATTGCTCCTACCTGAATATTAGAGATACAATTTTATAGTCAAGTATGAGCAAAACCAGATCAATGGTACTCTACATGATTCAATCTAAAGGGGTCTCTTATTTTGGGGGGTAAGTCACATTTTTGCTCTAAGTAGCACAATAACTAGCAATGCATTTTTAAAGTTGTTATACATGTGCCAGACCTTCATAAGCCTCGCTCATAAGATGAGGTGAGTTTGTAGGTAAGGTAAGTATCAGATTCAATTTTTTTCTTCCTCACCAAAACCAGTGCCATGTGTGACACAGAGTAGAGTCCCCACCAACATTTGCTGCTGTTGTTATCAAGATTAGAAAGAGGGTACAATGTACTAAGCAGTACATCATGGAGAACATTAAGGGTGGATGTTCCCTTATTATATATATTAGAGAGGAAGAGGGGGGGAGAGAGACAAAGAGACAGAAAGATGGAGGGAGGTGGACAGAGGCAGATTAATTCATCAGAGTTATTTATTTATTAATGTTTATTTACTTTTGAGACAGAGAGGGAGCACAAGCTGGGGAGAAGCAGAGAGAGAGACGGGGGTGGAAGATCCAAAGCGGGCTCCGTGCTGACAGCAGCAAGCCCAATGTTGGGCTTGAACTCATGAGCCGTGAGATGATGACCTAAGCCAAAGGTGAATGCTTAAATGACTGAACCATCCAGGCATCTCACGGTTTGTTTTTTTTTAATGTGTTATTCATATTTTTATTTAATGTGAGGCGGCGGGGAGACAGCAAGTGGGAGAAAGGCAGAAAGAGACAGAGAGTGAAGAGAGAGAGAATCTCAAGCAGGCTCCACTCTAGGGAGCCCTACAGTGCAGAGCCCAATGCAGGGCTTGATCTCATGACTATGAGATCAAAACCAAGCTAATATCAAGAGTCAGATGCTTAACTATCTGAGCCACCCAGGTGCCCCAATTCATCAGTTTTAATCTAGAGTTTCACCAAGCAGAACAAAAACAGAAACCATTAGCTCCAAAGTAAATGAAGCAGTATTAAGTAGTCATAAAATGTAGATTCTTCTGTACTGAATTCATAATACCTTATGTTTGTATAGAACATTGAACAGTGTAAAAGTGTCTTTTTAGTAATTTTCTCTGTTGATTCTTTACCACAGCACCGTGGTCTGGGCAGGCAGATCACCAATACTACCAATTTACACAAGAGGAAACTGAAATTTGGATAAATTCAAATACATCTCCAAAATCAAAATCTACTAAATTACATGGAAGTTTCCATCTGTATTTTAAGAATGAAGGCTCTGAGTTAAGTGATTAAAAGGAATTCACAAAAAATAGGTAACCTGATCAAAAATCTGCAAAGGACTTGAATAGACATTTCTCAAAAGAAGGCATATAAATGCACAACGAGCACATGAAAAGATGCTCAACCTGACTCATTATCAGGGAAACGGAAATCAAAACCACAATGAAGTATCACCTCACACCTGTTCAGATGGCCACTATCAGAGAAAGCGAGTGAGAGAGTGATAGAGTGAGAGAGAGAAGTGTTGGTGGGGATGTGGAGACACTGCAACTTTTGTTGGTGGGAATGCAAACTGGTGTAGCTGCTGTGGAAAACAGTATGGAGGTTCCTCAAAAAATTCCAAACAGAAATACGACATGACCCACTTGTGAATATATATATACCTGAAAGGATTGAAAGAATGGGGTCTCAAAGAGATAGAAATATTTGGATGCTCTTATGTTCATTACAGCATTATACACAATAGCCAAGAGATAGAAACAGCCTAAATGCCCACTGACAGATGAGTGGATGAGACAATGGTATGTACGCATACATTGAAATATTATTCAGACTTAGTAGAAGAGAGTCCTGCCATTTGCTAACAAACTTGTTTTTGCAAGATGAACAATTTCTAGAGACCTTTTGCACAATAGAGTGCATATAGTTAATGCTGCTGTACTGTGCACGTTAAAATGGGTAAGACAGTAAATTTTGTGTTATGTGTTTTTTGCCACAATTCTAAAAAGTGAAATCTAGGGACCAGGCAAAGTATGAACATTTTTCTTCCCCTTCTTGGTTAAGGGGGGTTAAAAGAGATTTCGAATACCAAAATAATGACCATCTTATAAATAACACTAGTTCTGATATATTAAGCGCCATGGAAAATGACCAATTCCTCCAATTTCTGTCATCCCTGATCCTTTATATCCTCTTTATAACCTGTGTGGGGTAATCAGAATATGCCAAAACCTACCTGTAGTGGATACTAGAATGCTCCAGTGAGGTTCCCTCCTGGAGTAGATGGACCCCAGATATTATTAGTAATGACTGCTAATGGATTACAGCTGCATGTCTCCCTGAGGCTTGCTCTTAGAGCACATACACCAAGTTCCAGCCTCCCTACTGCAATTGAAGATAACTCTGAAGAATGAACCCAGACCTGATGCTTCCTTTCAGATTGGCTGTCAGATCCCCTCGGCCCAATACCACCCCCTTCACTTTCTTGCAGTTAGGTGTACCAAGAATACTTTCCAGTAAACCTTGTGTATGCAACATTTGTTCTCAGAGACTGCTTTCCAAGGAATCCAATGTAAGATACAATTCCTTTGGTCTATATACATAATAGTTTGTTTCTTATACATAAAAGTAACATGATGTTTCCAGGTGTTCAATCTTAGAATAATATTTAAAATTGTTTATTGGTATCACATGTTATAATAGTCAATATTCAACTGAATGTTTTGGAAAATGACAAAAAACATACAGAGGATTGGTGGCATATTTATTGCTTATGAGCTTAGACAAAATTTTATACTCTTTGGTTATACTTGAGTTTCAGTGTATCATCTGAGTTGCTGTTTAAAAGAAATTTAAACATATCCTATAACTAAAACACCAAAGGACTTGACAAATCCAAACACCAAAGTCTTGAACTCTGTCTCCATAATGACATTGGATGTAACCACTATCTTGTATTGGTTAGAGGTGAGTGTGATAGGTTAAACTTAGCTTTTAAAGCTCTGGGTAAGTAAACATATTACAAACTGTTGGTATGGCAAATGCACGAAGTGAATTAGTGAAACCAGTTACATCAAAATCAATTCATGTTTTCATGTCACTTGTAGGAAAGCACACCATGCCTACAAGTGGAATAACTACCAAATATACAATTGGAACCAAAATTCAAAGGTAGAAAACAAGTACCAATTACGTATGGAAAGCTGCTTGCTACAAGCACAAAAGTAAGATTGGGACGTGTATTTATTTAAACCATGCCCACCAAACCATCTCAAATTCCTTTGCAAAGTAGCATAATAAATAAAGACATACTGCTCAATGGTTATAAATCATGCTATTGAAATGGCAAAACTCCCAGGAGCAATAGCGTGACAGTTTTCATGCACATACTTGCTATTGCTTTGGACTTGAATCTCATTGTCTTAATCTTTTGGCTGAATGGGTCTCAAATTAAGACTGTAAAGAGAGCCTGGGAAAGCTCTGAGTCTACAGTTTATGATTTCTGAAATAGGAATGTAGCATACTTTGTTGATTTAAAAAGATTTGTGAAGCTGTACTGTTGTAGAGTTGGTTCATTCTAGACCTTATTTTTGCTGCTGAAGAACAGGAAATTTCATTAGATTGGGGCTAATGTTAATTCCTCTAAAAAAATCTGTAAATCATTTAAACCCTAGTAATACCAGTAATTTTTCCATGATGCCAATGTTTCTTAGATATTATATGGAATTGCACTAGATTTTGCATTTTAAAACAATACTTGAAAATAAACTTTTAATATCATATGATTTTACTCGTATGTGGAAATGAAGAAACAAAACAGATGAACCGAGAGGAAGGGAAGGAACAATCACATACAAACAGAGAGGGAGGCAAACCATAAAAGACTCTAAATACAGAGAACAAACTGAGGGTTGCTGGAAGGGAGGTGGGTGGCGGGATGGGCAGAATGGGTGACGGCATTAAAGAGGGCACTTGTTGGGATGAGCACTGGGTGTTACATGTAAGTGATGAATCACTAAATTCTACTCCTGAAACCAATACTACACTGTATGTTAACTAACTTGAATTTAAATAAATACATTTATTTACCTTTTTATGTTTACTTGGAGAGGAGGGGAGGAGGAGGGGCAGAGAGAGGGAGACACAGAATTGAAGCAGGCTCCAGGCTCTGAGCTGTCAGCCCATAGCCCAACGTGGGGCTTGAATTCATGAACAGAACCTTGAGATCATGACCTGAGCCAAAGTCGGAAGCCAAACCAAATGAGCCACCCAGGCGCCCCTAAAACACCTTTTAAATAAAATGAAGTTATATTTAAGATTCAAAGATTTTAAGTTAATGACACAGTCCACAATGGAGAATCATGCTTTTTTTTTCATTAGGAGAAAGATAATAATCTTTCAAACTGATGTTTCTTTTATCTCAAGATATCTTGGAATTAGAAGTAAAATATATTTCCTCTACTGTTGATATTATAAACTGTATTACTTCATTATTTTCAGACTAAAAGACATAGAGGAGGGAAATTTTTCATTATGTTACAGAATCTCTAGCCTGTTACATAAAAGTGAGACACAGGAAAGAAAGAAATAAAATTAACCTAATTGAAACACTGAAGCATTAACTCCTATCTAGGCTTTATCAAACTAGAGAAAATAGAAGGAAAGAGATGTATGCATTTTTGAGGAATATATATATATATATGTATATATATATATAAAATATATTATATATATATAATTTTAAATTGATAGAGTTCTTATTTTTGTCCTGTTATATGGTGTAAAAAATGAAAAAATAGTCACCAAAGTTGTCTTCCCTACTTTGCCCTACCTCAAAGCCATGATCATGTTACATTTCAATAGCTATTCTTATTTACAAATTGTTAATTTCTATGAGTTTCATACCTAAAGTACACTTTTTGGGTAATATAAAAACATGAACAAAAGCAAATTTGCAAAACAATATATTCCTCAAAAATGCCAAGGTATCTTGAGACCACATGGCTGACATGGATAGTCTTTGCGATTGACGATGGGGACCTGAGGTTACCATAGCCCAGTGACTTTAATAGTTTGATAGAAACAGTAACAAGTCAGGGCTCTTTCATTTATGTTTTCAGGAATGATCTTTTGGGGCTTACTAATTCAGACTCTATCACCACCAAATCACAAAAATGAAGAAGTAAATTACTATAAAAATAAGTTTTGGGTAACTTCATTTTCAATGCCATGTAGATATAAATTATAGAATCCTGAAAAGATTTTCAGAAAAGTTTATCTATTTTATACACCTATGATCATAGATGCTATATGTTGGTAGCATTTTCAGAAGTTGTGTCATTAAAAAAAATCACAAACCATCACTAGCAATTAGGGAAACTAAGGTCTAAAGTGTTGAATGGTTTCTGCAAGATTGCCAGGCCCCGGCTAGCAAGAGACCAAATGAGGACCAGATCTCGGGCCTACGATTTCCCAATTCAGTCATCTTTTACTGTGCCAGTGGTTTACAATATTATGAGCATGCCTTTAAAATCTCAAATATATTACACGTCTATCCTAATAATTGTACATCTAGTAGACACAGACTGAGAAAAATAGTGACAAAAATCAATTTATTCTGAATTCAGTAATACTTAAATATGATTTTGCATTTTATTAGTTACAGTAGCATTCATATTACTCTGAAAATATCTACTACCTATATGTGGGAGATAAGTCATTTATTTGACCCATAGAAAATACTTGCTGTGCCCAGAGATTGAGAAATGGTTTCCATAATTCTGGAAAATCTCCATTACCTCCAGCCCCTAGGTTGAGAACCTCTGTATCTTGATCACTACCTCACAATACTACTCTGATCAACTATCTTTGAAACTCTCGTTCCTTCCCCTTACAGTTGCTTTCAGTTTCAGTGTTACTTAACAACGATATCATAATTATTTGAAGAGGGGTAGGGTCACAGACAGAAAAAACTCAGTTGTTGAAATGGTTTATTAGTTTTCTAAATTAGGGCAGACTCAAGATTGTCAAGATAACAGGGCTCTCACTTATTTACATTCTGATATGCTTTGCTGAGTGGGAGACAGAAGGCATGGTCAGAGCTGGTACACTTGAATCTGGCTACCTTACAAGGTGATTTCACTCACTTTTATGTATGCTGCCGCTAATGTGAACACCCCCATCCAGACACGTGACTGTCACCACCATGGGTAATGAGACTGTGGGTTAGGGATGAGAAGAAGGCAAAGGGTGAGAAACATCTAAGGACCATGTCTAAAATCTTGAATTTGTCTCCATTCTACTTACAGAAAATTACTTTCCAGTATTTACCCCAAGAGCACATGTTCTTTCAGACTAGCCAGTCTCTTCCTGCAATATTAAATAGGCCTTCATTTTTTTTTTACAAACTAAAATTGTCCACGCTATTCCTCAGACTTGATAATCTTCTTCACCTATTCTAATCCTTCTTATTCTTTATGGTCAGAATATCAGATCTGCGAAGACATTACTGACAATATCAGTTAACCTGATGTTCTCTTTTCTGAATTCTTATGTTGATCACAGTCTTAATGTAAAAAGTTTCTGTGTCTTTGATCACCAATTTCCTCATATTATTCTTTATTGAACCAATTACAAAATTCTAGAATTGGAAGGAATTTGTAGAAATTCCAATGCTGAACTTTAAAATCTGTCACCTCTGAGCATTGTAATTCTTAGATTGAATTGCTTTAAATATAACTTAGTAGATCCTTAATATTCTCAAGAGGTGTGTCCAAGAGTTGTTGCCAGTCAAAAAGCAGAAGGGTGTGCTCAGCTAGGCTTACTTAGGGGTTAAAGGATTACCTCTGCCCAAAAGTTTCTCAGAACATGAGATCAATGCCAGAAGCTTTACATATTTTAACCACCCAACTACCCAGTGGGGTAGATGTTATCAAGCCCACCAGAAGTAACTACATATCACGGACTTTCACAAGTTTTCTTCACTTTACATGAATTATTTATTTTAGGACAAAATTTAAGATTTTCTACTCATTTTATGAAAACCAAATTTCATCTGTTATTTCTAAAATTATTTCTTAGTCTATTAAATCAGTTCTGATTACCTGCACTAAAGTAAAATTGTCAAAATATAAAAAAGCTTTCACAACATATTGTATCATTAGAAATCAACATGGGGATTTCATTTTCATTTACAATATTTTCCAGAAAGAAGTAATGGGTTCATAAGTAAGACACCTTTTCTAATCTGAATCTTAGAGTATGAATTCAGTCTAGTAGAATGGTATTCATTCAAATATTATTATTATGTTTTTAAATTAAAATTTTTTAAGTTTTATTTATTTATTTTGAGAGAGACAGAAAGCGTGAGCAAGGGAGGGGCAGAGAGAGAGACAGAATCCCAGGCAGGCTCCACACTGTTAGGGCAGAGACTGATGTGGGGCTCAAACTCACGAACCCTGATATCATGACCTGAGCTGAAATCAAGAGTTGGACAATTAACCAACTGAGCCACCCAGGCACCACTTAAATATTATTATTGAATACTTACTAACTTGGTGAGAGGTCTGTACCTACTCAATAAGAGAGACATACAGACAGATGCATTGATATATTTATTTCCAAGGCATTTTAAGAAACATATTCAAGTTATTTTTATTTTCAGTAAATTGTGAACCTAAGTCATAACAAAGGAAAATTATATTCTAGATACACAGGAAACACTAAAAGGTTTACTCTTTAGGGTTAAATGCTAAGGGGATTATAATATACAAGTTTCGCTGACAACTCTATGTTTTGAAAGAAAAAATTCTAACACTGTGTTATCTGTAACTATAACACAGTTGGACTGGTTTAGAGCAAATCCAGGATATGGGAAGTGGCATTAAAATTGATTGAAGGTTATAGTATATGTCTAAAATCTTGGGCATCATTAATAAAGCTCACTCTACTTGGTCTTATTGCTCTATTCATATCCTTTCTGGAAGACAAACTACCTCAAAATTCAAGACCTAATAGTAATATACTATTATTGCAGAGTTGCTGTGAAACATTCCTGGGGCTGTGATCGGAATGATTGAGAGGACCACTAAATGCTGAAAAGTGGATGTGACCAGGGAATAGCTTGGCTGTTTGCCAGGGTAAGAAATAACTTGATATCGACATTAAGCAGCAGCTGAAGAATCTTTTAATAGTTTAGGCGCTTTTTCTAAATCTTCCAGTTATGCTTCACTGATTAAATTATTAAGAGCCTCTGATTTAGCTGTTTCATATTTTAGATGTGTTGAAGATGTTTTGAAATGATTTCCATTATTCATGGTTTCTTGTTTTTCAAAATTAAACTTATAGGAAGCTGAGATAATCCCTTTTTATTAGGTCTGCAGAAACTGAGAATACGCTAAAAAGCAGAATACTTTTATGAAAGTATCATCTTCCTTGACGATATCTTATTATGATGAGCTTATTATGGTTTGTGTTTTTTTCTTAGCTGACCTATATACGTCCCAATTAATGTTGTTAAATTAATTGTTAAAAATAAATTTAAAAAGGCTCCTATTAACTTTCAGACTTAGGCTAAGGTAAGATTCAGGCAAAGGTCAAGAAAAGGACAAGAAGAGTCTCCTAATGTGAATGATTAACTTGTATACAATTAGCTCTTCTAAAATTCTGGGGTGCCTGGACGGCTCAGTTGGTTATCCAGCCCATTCTTGATTTTGACTCAGGTCATGATCTCATGGTTCATGAGTTTGAGTCTCTCATTGGGCTCTGTGCTCACAGTGCAGAGCCTGCTTCCGATCCTGTCTCCCTCTCTCTGCCCCTTCCCTGCTTGTGCTCATGCTCTCTCTTGCTCTCTCAAAAATAAACAAACATTAAAAAGTTAAAATAAATAAAATTCTTTCTCATTGTCACCTGATTTACACACATCTTGAAGATTCTGCCTTTCATAGGTTCATTGAAAAACTATTACCTACATATCTTTGGGTCCAACACCATGACAATGAAGTGGATACTGTGATACCCCTGCACCCACTCTGCACTTCTACTTCCTAGGAGAATTCCACTTCTCTTCAGGCTTCCATGGACTCCAGCCTCCATCCTACAGGTGAATTTAAATTCATTTGAGGTTTAGATTCTAGGCCAATCAAGATAACCCCATACTCTTTGCTTTGGTTTAGGAACTCAACATTTAAGTCAATCAGTCCATGACATCACTCCGAATATTACTGGTATAGGAGTAGATATATAACCTTGATTGCCTGATCTGACTGGTGGATAAAACTCTTAACCTATCCTTCAGGAAAGAGATTCTCTCAATCACAGTAACAAAAACTCACGTTCCCTCATTTGCTGCTGGCAGCCATCTTGAAACTGGAGAGACACTAGTGAGGAGGTCAGAGGTGAAATGAAGTGAAATTGTGAATAAAGAAAATTATGTAGAGAGAGTGCCAGAGCTGTTTGTATTGCGTTTGGAGACTGTTCTAATCTCTGAACTTCCAGTTATGTGAGATTAATTATCCTTATTGTTTAATCTACTCTGAATGGGTATTGTCTTTCTTGCAGTCCAAAACATCTAAACGATTAAACACATCACCAGGGTTACAAAAATAAAGAAGACACTATTGCTGCACTTAGTAAGTTTCTGTCTTAGTGGGAGACATATATGCCAACAAAAAATTTTAGTAAGATATCACAATACAAGCTGAAATAGAGGTAAATAGCAAAATGGTAGTAAGGAGGAAGTCTAGGCAGGAAGGTAGGTACATGTGCAAATAATATTTTGAGCTGAAAGTTTGAGTTTACCAAAAGTGAATGGTGACAAGTACATTTCTAGTGGATGAAACCGTATTTGTTAAAGCAGAAAGGCAGCATTTAGTGATTGGGGAACTACAAATAGTTTAATATTATTTGGTTGTCAAGAGAGTGATGGAAGATGCAGGAAATAACATAGACATCCTAGTGGTACCAAATTGTGAAAGACCTTGTGTACCATGCTGGGGGATTTAGCTTTTATCCTAGAGAAGAAGGATAACTACTATACAACCTAATTTGATATGATTAGCATGTTAAAAAGTTCCTTTTCAGGGTGTTTGGTGGCTCAATTGGTTAAATTTCCAACTCTTGATTCCAGCTCAGATCATGATCTCATGGTTCATGAGTTCGAGCCCTGTGTTGGGCTCTGTGCTAAAAGTGCAGAGCCTGCCTGAGATACTCTCTCTTTCTCTGTGCCCCTCTCCCTGCATCGTGTGCACATTCTCTCTCTGTCTCTCTCAAAAATAAATAAACTTTTAAAAAAGTTCATTTTCAAGGAATTTCTAGTGTGCAAGATAAATTGGAGAGCTAGGAAGACCAATGATGAGGCTTTGCATTTTTACAAAATGGTAGGGTTGAATTAAGAAGTTCAAGGTAGGGGCACCTGGGTGGCTCAGTTGGTTAAGCGGTCGACTTCGGCTTAGGTCATTATCTCATAGACTGTGAGTTCCAGCCCTGAGTCAGGTTCTGTGCTGACAGCTCAGAGCCTGGAGCCTGCTTCAGATTCTGTATCTCTCTCTCTCTCTCTCTCTGACCTTCCCCTGCTCATACTCTGTCTCTATGTCTTTCAAAAATAAATAAATGTTATTTATAATAATAAAAAAATTAAAAAAAAACAAAAAAGAAGTTCAGGGTAGTTTGGCTTAGTGATTGATTGTTTATAGTGAAAAATAAAAAAGGGCTGGAATGACTCCTTGACTTCTAAGTTGGTGAATAGCAATACCATCCACCAAAATACGGAATATAGTAAGAAGAGTAGATTTCTTGAAGACAATGATAATATGAAATTCAGGCATGCTGAGTTTGAAGAATGTGTGGAACACCTAAGTGGTAGCTGGTCAGCATGTGAAAATATGAATCTGGAATTTAGGAGAGAAGTCTGAGCTAGAGGTAGTCACTGGCATGGTTTCAGTAGTCTTTAGATTATACAATACATTGAACAGGTATTAAAATGATTTGAGTTAAAATGGTAAACTTTGGGTTATGTGTTTTTAATCAAATTTTAAAAATACAGAAAAAGAAAAAATAAAAAAAATAAGAATACAGAAGAAATTTGACAATAAGTACAGCATGGAATACAGCAAATTAGAACGGGTTGTAGACATGACAGGGGTTAAGTCCTAGATGATACCAACATTTAAGGGGCTGACAGAGGGAAAATGTCAACCAAGTGGGAATGGCATTAAGTGACCAGAGAGGTCAGTGAAAATAAAACTAAGCCAAACAAGAGAACATCCAATCTCCAAAACTAAGACAAGAGAGAATTAAAAATGAAAAGGGATGAGTAATGCTTGATTAAGACCATCAAAAGCACTGAGGGTAAAATTATAGAACTGTAGCTAAGGGCATATTAACAATGAAATCTTGCCTAGTAGATTAATACAAATTATGTCTTAATACTCCAGGTAAAATACGATTAAAAAAATGTATATATACCAACAATGCCAGGTTAAAAGTGCATAGAAAATGGAATGAACTAATCTAATATATTCATAATTCATCTTGAGAAGCAAATAAACCATAAAAAGGAAGACAGTATAGAAACTTAGAAAACCAATGGATTTCCAAAGAGTACATTTGACAGGACAATAAACACTGGTAAGATGGATATATTAAAGGATTTGTGGTGGCAGATCCTTTATGTCACCCGGATGACAAAGGGAGTAAAAAATGAAGGACTAAGAACAAAAACCAAAGGAGACGAGACATGTTTGAATGAAATATAAAGAACAGAAAAGACTTATAGGTGAGAAGAATGAAAGTGACCAATTTGTTGCAAGGAGACAGGGGTCGTGTGACAGCTTCCAAAGAAACACTTTAAAATCAATTTTTCTACCACTGCAATATTTTTTATTCTCAAACAATATCTTTGTTCTCTTCTTACAGGTAGAAATACTGAGGGTGATAATACACTGGAGAGGCATTTCATGGTTCTTACATTTAAACCACAAAATAAATTGGTTAAAAATTGGATTGAATGATAAAAATACTTTAAAACCTCCCCTCCTCCCATTTTTAAAATTGGTATGATACTTTTGAGTCCAGAAATCAAGGCCAGACCAATACTTTTGATGTTCATACAGCTTTTGTTCTAGAGGTTTTGTCTATTTTGTGGGCATACATTTACCCAGTGGATTCAGGAAGAAGATGAGTATTTTTTTTAAAGCCAACAATGAGTCAGCAGGAGGTTCAAAGTTCTCCACATGGAGTTGTCACTCAAAGCAATGACAACAAAATCAATGGAAAGTGGCTCTTGTCTTGTTCTGAGTATAATTTGTAGCAGAGAGGAAGTTAGGGGGAAAATGTAGGGGAAGACAGCTAAGAAAAATAGGGAGACAGATATGCTCTCCTGGGGGAGAAAAACCAGGTTCTAAAACATCAAGTTGCCAAAATGAACCACACTCCTTACGGGATGAACACAACACTTCTTCTGTGAGCCCACTCACTCCTGGGCACCATTCTTTTTGGTAAGTCAAAAAGATGCAAGTCTGTCTTCAAGAAGCTCATAATCAAGAGAAAAGACCAATACAAACTCAAATTGTTTTGGAAATAAGTGGAAGATTTGATATGAGCTCTGTAAAGAGGTATGAATGATGCTATTTACATAGGCAATGGAGGATTTCACCTAGTTTGCAAACTTGGGGGCGTCTTCCCTGAGCACAACAGGGAGCGGAACCTTGTAAAATAAGTAGGTATCAGATGGAAAAAAAATCAAAGGGAGAGTGTCCTTTTTTTTTTTTTAAAAAAAAGTATTTATTTTATTTGAGAGAGAGAGAGACTGTGTGCATGGTGGGGGGAAGGGGCAGAGAGAGAGGGAGAGAGAATCCAAAGTTGGCCCTGCACTGTCACCACAGAGCCAGGCGTGGGGCTCAGTCTCATAACCATGAGATCATGACCTGAGCCAAAATCAAAAGTCGGAGACTTAACTGCTTAACTGACTGAGCCACCCAGATGCCCTTGGGGGGAAAGCGTCCTAAGCCAAGGGGTCAGTATGTACAATGGCTCATAATAGGTAAAAGGAGGCACTGAAAAAAAAAAAAGAAAGCAGGCCAATGTGAAGATAAGACAGCAAACAGTCAATGGTATCTGGCATCTGGCATACGGGAGATGAAATTGGAAGGAACATACTACACGATATCCTGTAAGCTGTTAAATAATTTAATTTTTAGTTTGAGAACAATTGGAAACCAGTGAAGTGTTTTAAAGAGACTTCTGCTTTCATATTTATATTTGAAAGAATTACATGGTCACATCGTGTAGGAGAGAAAGAATACATGAGAGACTTGTTTAGATTGGAATGGCCATATTATTTACCACGAAAACTGGGATAGGGTTAAGAGTGAAAAGGGCCACTGTTATTCACACTAAGGCAATAGATATAACCCGTGTCTGTCCAGACCAAACCAGGACTATTGTTATCCCAATACAAGGCTATTGTAACAGTCTAGAAAGGACATGATGGATTGGGAAAGGGGAGTGTAGGATAAATCCAAAGAAGAAAGCTGATCCAAGAAATATTTGGCAGAGAAAATCTACTGGACTTGGTGATGGATGTCCAGCAAGAGTGAAGTGGGAAAGTGTCAAGATTGATCCCTAAGGCTTTGTTACTGGATGAGGGGTGCTATGAAACCTGAAGTGGAGGGGAATTACAGGCAAAGATCAGGAATTTGACTACAGGAAAAATCATGCGGTTATTTTTTGAAACATCTAAATGGAACTGTTAAGTAGGCAGTTAAAAATACTGTCTGGCATACAGAGAAAATTTCTTCACCTCCTGTGATCTCTTCCTCTATCAGTCTCTTCCATTTTCCTTTACTATTGCCTTTGAGTTCCTTGAAAACAGGACCTGGACAAGGACTTGCATACAGATGGTTTATTTGGGAGCTGATTCCTGGGAAATAGTAATGAAGGATGAGGCAAGTGAGACTGAGGAGGTGGAAATGCCAATATAATATGTATTACTGAGATCACTACTATGGGCAACAGGGCCTGGATTCTGCCAGCAACTTTCCATGTTCCCAAGAGGCAATGAAAAAGCTGCCACAAATTATCTTCTTGAAGGAATAGAGGCTAAAAATATATAACCATGAGCTCTCATTTCCCATTGGTTGAGAGTTGCTCATCATCAAAATTTCTAGGCTGGGAATCATGGGCTCCTGACATGTCAGAGAAATCCCTTGGGCACAAAGTGAGAAACTAAGAGTCATTCCCTTGACGATCAGCTAGATGTAATGTTGTCAGCTAAAGGTAAGTCTGAGCTCACACAGCTTTGTCCATTGCAACTGCAACCAGAGGTGAGTCAAAGGTATGTGACTTCAGGTACCAGTGGCATCTACTACATTTGTGATGATCGTGTTTTGGAAGCCTTGTTTTTTTTTTTTTTTTTTTTGTTTGTTTTTTTTTTTGTTTTGTTTTACAGTGAGATTTTTTCTTACCTGTAGCTGATTACATAGAACATGCACATAGAGTTTAAATAATAATGATAAAGTGACACCCCATATAACTACCACCTCTTTCAAGAATAAGAGTATTACCAATACTTTGAAAGCCACCCTTGTGTTCCCCACAGCACCACGTGTTTTATTCTCCTAAGATAACCATTTTCCTGACTTTTTCCTCTTTACTTTCACCTGGTGCCTTCTCCAGCTTAGATTCCATGGTCCACCACTTCAGCAATCCTGTAACCATTATTGATAATACTTTCTAGTTGCTATTATTCCCCTTACTCCAATATGCTTTCATAGCACATGTCTGGCAAAGCACCCAGGGATGAATCTTACTATCTTCTCAGTCCTTTCTCCACCTATTTAAAAAGAGATGAAAGTCTGATTTCGTTCCCCACTGGTTTTCAATTTCTGACTTTAGCCCTTCCTCAGTCCCCTGTGCCTACTTCCTGTACCTTGGATGTCAATGGTAGGAATTTCTTAGGGTTCTGCCCTAAGTTCTCGTCTCTTCTCATATTATATACACTCCCTCGGTGATCTCCACTCCTCAGACATTAGTTATGTTTTACTGTTGATGCTGATAAGTCTGGTATCCATAGCTTTAGACTAAATCTCTTCCCTGACTCTTAGGGCAAGTCTCCTAGGTGGTCTTGACGGCATCTCAAACCTGTCATATCCAAAACTGAACTTGTCATCCCTTGAACCCTAAATAGCCCACACTTTAGTAATTTCTGCCATCATCCACCCAATTTGTCGGCCTAGAAGTTGGGTGATCTGTCGGAGACCTCCATATCTCTCCCCTCTATGTCCAATCACTTACCAGGTCCTGTTGTCTCTACATGCCACTGTCTCTTTAATCTGTTCATGTATCTCCATTTCCTTTCTCACTTCCCTAGTCGATATCATCATTGTCTCTCGCCTGGACTATTGGCACAGCCTCCAGTGTTACTCATTTCTCGTCCATTCTCTACTCTTTCACCAGAGCAATCACTTCAAAACCCAAATATGGGCATGTTGCAGGAATGCTCCATAGCTTTCAATTGCCCTTCAAATAAAATGGCATTGATCTAGGCAGTAGGCCTTAAAAAGCAATTTAAAAACATGCCTGCATTTTTAGGTTCATCTAGAACTTCCTCCCTGATATCCTTCCTCACCCAATCCCTACCTAACCCAGCACTTCATCCATACTGGCATTTTTAAAGAAATGTCAAGTTCCTTCTTGTCTCTCACCTTTACTTATGCCATTTCTCCTGCCTGGAATACTCTCCTCCTCCCCTAACCTGTTTGGCTATATACAGGTATATATCTTTCAAGTCTCATCTTCAAAGTTCCTTTTTTCTAGAAAGCTTTCGCTGACATCTACTAACTACACCATTCCAGACTTGGTTATGATTCTTCCACAGCATTCTATATACTAGTATTTGTCATATATAGTTATTCAATTGTCATGCTTTCTTAAAGTTCAAGAGTTGTGTTTATCTTGGTCAATACTGTATCCCTAGCATCTAGCACACAACAGGGCATACATCATTTGTTGAATAGGTGTATTGAAAAATTAATGATATCAATGCATACCAAATGCTTTCTTTAATTAAAAAAACTTTTTAAAAGGTTTTTTTTTTAAGACAGGTTTTACATTTACAACAAAGCTGAGAGGGAAGTACGGAGTTTAACAATGTGTTCCCCGTCCCCACACATATATGGCCTTCCCCATTACCAATATCACTCCCCAGAATGGTACATTCTGTACCCAGGATTAACTTACACTGATATATCATAACCATCCAAAATTTATAATGTGCCTTAGGGTTCACTCTTGGTGTTATAGAATCTATGGGTTTGGACAAACGTACAATGACATGTATCCTTCGTTATCATAGAGAATCATACAGAATACTTGCACTGCCCTAAAAATCCTCTGGGCTCTTCTTATACGTCTCTCTGCTCACTCCCTACCCCTTTCTGCTGCACCCCTGGCAATCAATGATCTTTTTATTGCCTCTGTAGTTTTGCCTTTTCTAGGATATCATATAGTTGGACTCACACAGTATGTAGCCTTTTCAGATTTGGCTTCTTTCACTTAGTAACAAGCATTTAAGGTTCTTCCACATCTCTTCATGGCTTGATAGCTCATTTCTTTTTAGTGCCAAATAATATTTTATTGTCTGGCTGTAACAGTTTACTTATCCATTAACTTACTGAAGGACATCTTGGTAGCTTCCTAGTTTTTGGCATTTGCAAAGAAATCTGCAATGAACATCCATGTACAGGTTTTTGTGCAGACATCAGCTGTCAACTCCTCTGGGTAAATGCCGAGGGGTGTGATCGCTCGATCGGAAGGTAAGAGCATTTAGTTGTATACAAAACCACCAAGCCGTCTTCCAAAATACCTGTACCATCTTGGATTCCCGCCAGTAATCAAATGGAGTTCCTGTTGTCCTCTACTCTCACCTGCATTTGAGGTAGTCACTGCTCTAGATTTTGGCCCTTTGCAATCGGTTTGTGGTGGTAGCTCACTATTTTGTTGTTGTTGTTGCTGCTGTTTGTTTTTTATTTTTTTCTTTCATTCTTTTAAATGTGCATTTCTCTGATGCCATACGATGTGGCACATCTTTTCAAACGCTTATCTGCCACCCGTATATCCTCATCGGCGATGTGTCTGTTAAGGTCTTTGGGCCACGGTTAATCAGGTTGTTTGTTTTCTTACTGGTGACTTTTAAGAGTCCTTTGTTTATTTTGTGTAACAAGTCATTGTTAGATGTGTCTTTTGCAAGTATGTTCTCCTTGTCTGTGGCTTGTCCTCTAATTTTCTGGAAAAAAATGTTCTATTTGAGTACACAAAATTAGAATGGAATTAGAATGGAGAAGGAACCTCCCCATTAACTAAGAGTGTATTGGGAAAGAACTTTTCCTCTCCGTGATAGTGACGTCTCCCATTGGCTCTAACTACACACTTTATCTCTTTTCAGCTCATTCGTTATTTAAGCGTTAGTCAGTTGAAATGGCATTATGATAGCCTTTTCCCGCTCATCTTCCTTAGGAGACCATTCCACCCCTGTAGAAGAGCATGCTCAGGTGTGATACATTAGCATTGTCATTCCCCAGAACTGTGAGCAGTAATTTGATTTCAGACAATATAGAAATTATTACCTCTACTTAGGTACACCTAATGGTGTGTCAGTAATTAAATATATAGGATTTATGTTTACAAGAAGAGAAAAAAATTCTGGTATCTAGTTATCCCTCATTTTTGTATTTTTGCTGCAGAGATAGGAAAGTGTTCTCCAAAGAGAGGAAAAATTATTTTTTGGCTTAATTCTATTTATATAGGGTTTTATATTTATATTATATTTATATAGGGATTACTAAATGCTTTTCAAATGACAGCAGAACAGTCTTAATAGTTATATCATGTATTTGCTACTTTCTCTTCAGTTTTGCTATAAGGGCTTTACAAATTTGCATCCTATGCTAGGCAAACGGTATTCCTATTTCTGAACAAGCCTTTAAAATGCTACTGATAACTCTTTTTCTCTTGGAGGAAGCCTTAATAAGATTAGGGAAATGCATTCGACAATCTATTTCCTTTATTAGCTACTATGAGTCTATTGGCAAATAGTAATCTAAACGAGGGGTTAGTAAACCACACTTCTTATGCCAAATCCGACCCATCACCCGTTTTTGTAAATAAAGTTTTATTAAAACGTAAGTGCACTCATTCGTTTATGTACCATCTATGAATGCTTGCGCACTTCCGTAGCAGAGCTGACCTTCTGACCTGTAAGACCAAACACACTGACTATTTGGCTCTTTACAGAAAAAACCAATTGCCAGCCCCTGACCTAAAATCCTTAACCTATACCTCTTACTGAAATAGTACGTTTTTTAGGCTAATAACTTACTTTATTAAGTAAGATTTTTTTCTTTGCCCCACCAAATTAATTCTATCTCCCCAGCTTCAGAAGGCATCCCCTAATTGCAACATGCTATGATATGGTGAATAAATTCCTGTTCTCACCAGTATAGTTTGAGCAACAATAAAATCTCCTATCTTGAGACCCTTCTTACTCAGTTTCCCCATCTGCGGAAAATGGTAACCCTCATTCTTCAGGCATGTTTTTAAGATCAAAGAAGATAACACGCATTTGTAAAGAATTCCAACGTTTATGACCGTTCGGCTTTCAACGTTTTGTTTTCTCCATTTCCAGCCTCACTGGCTGTAGTCATAACTTGTTTTAGTTGCTATTCATGTGGTGGTCTGGCCAGCCTTACCAGTCATTTAGTTATTGTGTCGCTGCCAATTTATTCCTTGAGTGTACATCTTTCGTATGGCTTATAACTGTCCTCATCTTTTCTCCTCACTCATTTATTTCAATCCACTTGCATCCAGTGCCTTTCTCGTACTGGCTTTTATTATAATACCTCAGATTTATCCACATGTGAAAAATATATACTGGTTTAGGGGCATGCTTAAGAGGGACACTGGGTAAGTAGGGAGGTCAGCACTCTCCATTTGGATGAGTTCTAACAAGGCTGTTAACGTTGCTCCCTTTTATTTTCATAGACATTTCCATATTATCTGGTCCAGTGGCCTTTAGTATTTTTTAGAGCATATAACATCTGCTTCAAGTGAAATCTTTAGAGGACACCTACCGTAAGAAGCAATCATAAAAAGGAGGAGAGGGTGGGAGTAGTTAAAATTGGAGATGAGAGGTAAATGGAGGTATGGGGACATATGGGGGGCATCTATCACTCTGAGGGCAGAAGGGGAGGCTCCCCAGAAGAGATGATGAAGCCTAGGCTCCTGGTTTGTCTGCCTGATTGAAGTCCAAGTCTATATTCATTTCAGTGATTTCATGCTGAAGTCAGCAATATGGTCTGCTTATTCACCACGGCCACCAAACAGGGCAAATACCAGGTAATATTCCTGGGAGGTCAGGTCTGACCAAGAACGTTGTCGTGTTCCTTAAGAAGAGATGAAATGAACTGCTGCTTAACCTAGCTTTTATAATTTTTTAAATAATTTTTAATATATATTTTTTTAATTTTTTATTTATTTTTGAGAGACATAGAGGCACAGCGTGAACAGGGGAAGGGCAGAGAGAGAGGGAGACACAGAATCGGAAGCAGGCTCCAGGCTCTGAGCCGTCAGCACAGAGCCCGATGCGGGACTCGAACTCACAGACCATGAGATCATGACCTAAGCCGAAGTCGGCTGCCCAACTGACTGAGCCACCCAGGCGCCCCAATTTTTAATATTTTTAATTTATTTTTGAAAGAGAGAAAGAGCACGGGCAGAGAGAGAGAGGATCGCAGAGGGTCCAACATGGGCTCTGCTTTGACCGCAGAGAGCCCCATGTGGGGCTCAAAACCACAAACTGTGACATCATGACCTGAGCTGAAGTCGGACCCTCACCCGACTGATCCCCTAACTTGGCTTTTTTAAAATTAATTTTGAACTGTAGCAGGGTACTGGATTATGGTGCCTTGTGGTCTTTTCCACATCTACTTTTTGTAATTCTGCTGCTGTACTGGCTGTTTTACCTTGTACTGACAGATACAAAACTGGGAGAATAAATAAAGCTCAATAGTTACATTGTGGGAGAAACAGGCCTATCATTTCAATTCCTTTTTTTTTTTTTTTTTTTTTGGTCCCCATGGCCCTATCTTCCAGGGAAAGGGGAAAAAAGAGTGAGAAAGAAAGTGGGAGGGGGGCTACTATATATTTCTTTTTACTGAAATCACTTCAATAGCTACAAGGTTGGTACTAAGCATCAAGGGTGCTACTATCTAAGACGGAAGTCAACACACATAGCTGTAATATAAGATTTGAATGTCGTGCAAGAGAAGAAAGAAACGGGAAAAAGGTTTGCCATTGAATTGCACTTGGAAAATACATTACGGGAGTATGAACAGTGTGAGAGAATGGATTCTACAGTCTATGAAGTCCATCGCATCATCTGTGCTACTGAGATCGACTACGTTTAACGTAAACACTTAAAGACAGGCATGGACTTTAGGAAGATACGGTCTCGAAGGCATCCCGTGACCACTTAGTATTATCTGGTTGTCTTTGGGATAACAACTCTCTCTAATCATTACTCTCCTCCTATGGTGAAAAAGAAAATCACGTGCTACCTATCTCATAAGGCTGTCGTAAGATAAAATGGAACCAGGCACAAAGAATATTCAGCAACAGGCCTGGCACGGAGCAAGGCATTAACACATGTCGGCTCTAAGATAAAGACCAGGTATGTGTAGGTCGATGAAAAGCCAGAGGGAATAACTGAAATGAAACGTATTATTTTTGAAAAAAGCTCTGATATGCCTAGGTATTACTGCAACAGAAGCCGACTGTGAGGCCTCTGAGACCCTCTAACAGAGTTAAACACGAAATGACAATGTTGTTTTGCCTGCTTTACATCAAACCTTTGTTGTTAAAATAGATTTTCCTCAATACGCTCCATGTGAAGCATTTATTCACTCAGATAATAGATACAAATCCATGCATTCAAATGTTCCTCAGAGTCAGAGATCAAGATGGAAATCCCCAGAATCATAGAGATTTGTGTCTATAAACTTGCTTATTATATTCTCATTCAAGGAGGCAGGAAGGGATAGTGTCAGCTTTTTAGCCAGAATCTTTTCATTACTTATCCCTGTTGGGGTTGCCGCACGTGCTGTGAGTGACCTCCAGAGATCCCCGAGCTGTGTGCAGAGAGCACATTGAATCTGAAAGCTTTATTAGACAAGTTTGTCTTTCAGAGGGTGGGGTGGATGTCAGCCTTATTGGAAAAAATAAAATTTCTTACGAAACTGGGTCCTGACCTTGGGAAAAAAAATCTCATCCAAAGCAAATGATTCAATTCTGAGTTACGTCCTTATTTGTTAAACATGGAGGGCAGGCTCAGTAGAAAAAGGCACGTTTTGCCTTAAATGAATAAAAAGCAGTAAGAAAAATAATAGGGCTGGGGCGCCTCGGTGGCTAAGTTGGTTAAGTGTCCAACTTCGGCTCAGGTCATGATCCTGTGGTTTGCGGGTTCAAGTCCCGCATCCGGCTCTGTGCTGACAGCTCAGAGCCTGAAGCCTGCTTCGGATTCTGTGTCTCCCTCTCTCTCTCTCTGCCTCTCCCCCCATCACACTCTGTCTCTCTCTCTCTCTCTCTCTCTCTCAAAAATAAACATTAAAAAAATAATAATAAAAAAAGAAAAATAATAGGGCTTCTCTTTTGATCTTGCTGGATGTAGTAAGCCAAAAAGCTTATCACCAAATCATAGAGTCAAGTAAAAAATACTAATATGGAGGAAACAACTTTTCAAATTCACTTTGATAAGTAAAACTACCTCCTCCACTTATAATCCATAGTGAACATTAGAGGAAGTTTATTTATATCTCTTATCCATAAATTTCTTCAAGAATAGAGAATAACCCTGACAAGCTGGCTGAAGTGACATCAAAGATTGACTAATTTGTATTATTTAGTTCCTACTTTTTTAATGTTGGGGAACAATTATTTTTTTGAAGTTATGGTAATTATGTCGGAAGCAAGAATTGCAGGTATTAGAATTTTGACTCTTTATTTTTCTATCGTAGCTCTATATTACATTTTAGGCACTAGCGTAGTTAGTGCTGATAGCAATTTTCCTTAAATATTAGAATAGATTGAATGTCTATTTAATGAACTCATCATGGACCGGCAAGCACTTTGGAAGCTGAGAATAAAACAGATTTTCTCAAAAAAACCTTTGTGATGAGAGAAGGAATTAAGTGTATAAATTTAAGAGGGAGGTAGCATGTTACACCATTAAGTACAGATTCTCAATTTGGATATCAAGACATGGTCAAGAATGAGAGTTAAAGAACAAGATGGGGGTGAGATTTAGTCCACAAGATCTGCATCAAAGCCACACGATATCTGTATTTGATCAATACTGCAGTCTTAAAGAACCAGGATTTACTGCTGAGAACATGATGATAAACATATCTGTCAGCTGCATCTAAACAGAAAAAAAGTATATGAGATATGGAGTATTCATTGAGATATGAATACTGCCAAACACCGAAATCAGACTCAGCAGATGAGGGTATGAGTCCCGATTCTGCCACAAAAGAACTGGCCAGGCATAGAATGACTTAATCCCCTTGGTATTATAATTACATGAAAGGTGGACTTCTTTGACACAACTCCAAAATAAATGTATTATTCATCTGGTCAGAGTATATTAGTTGAACAGGTACTACATGCTAGTCACAGAATAAAAGTCGCATACACAAGAGGGTATACGTTGATAAACAAGATATAAAGCTGGATCATCCTAGAACTTACAATCTATTAGGAAAAGAAAAATAATTACTTACATAATTTAGATATCAAAATAATGATAAGGATATGAAAGAGAAAAAAATTATGCTTCTAGATTGTTTAACAGGAGGCTCAAGGAGGAGTTCAGCAGCATAAAAGATGCAACTGAGATCTAAAGAATGAATAAGGGGAGAGGTCGTCCAGGTAAGAGAGTAGGAGGGGGAAACCATGAGCCCGAACGTACATCAGACGGTTTGTCAGGAAGACAGAGACATGCTAAAGGAACTAAAAAAGCCAGAGAGGCTAGGTTTTGAAGAAAAAGGGGGACAGTGAAACAAGAAGGGGAAACAGAGGAGTCATTACACCAGATCTTGTAGGACATGTTAATGATCTGGAGATTTATTGTAAAAGCAATGAGACAGCATTCAAAGATTATAATAAAATGAGGCTTACAGTTAGCAGTATTATTTTTTTGCGGGGCATGTTTATATGAGGAATGGATTAGAGAGAGATAAATGAGATCTGTTAGGAGGTCAGTATCCAGTAAAAATTTGATGGTGGCCGAAGGGATGAAGATGGCTAAAATAATGTTTACGTAACGTCGGTAGGACTTGGTGGTTGATTGGACAAGAAAATCAAAGGAGAAAGAGGTATTAATTTATGATCACTTACTGGTACTGACTTGAGTGGATGGTTGGGATAATTTCCTGAGATAGGGGACACAAAAAAAGAAGATGGGAGAGTAAATTCACTAGTTCAATTTTGGATATGGTGGATTTGAAGACTCACAGACATCCAAGTACAGATGCTGAGTGAGCTACTGGGTATATGGGTCTTTGGCATTCACTCCAATCGGTACCACATCCCTCTACCACTTCACCCAGGTTTGCTAAACTCAAGGTCAGTTCTCAGGCATTGTCTTACTTAGACATATAGGCAACACGTGACATGGTTTATCAGTCTTTCTCTTTAATCTACGTCTTTCACTTGGCTTCTAGCTTTCAGTCCTGGTTTTCCTCTGCTTCAAAGACTACTCATTACTGTATCCCTCACCACTTACTATTGGAGTCCTCCAGGGCAGTCTTTGCATATCTTTTCTATCTGCATTTACCCTTGGGCTTTCGCTAACACAACCTCATGGCTCAGCTGTATGCTAAGAATTGCATATTTGTACCTCTAGACTGGATCTTCCTTCCAACCTTCAGGGCATGTATCTCTCTACCTAGTCTACATCTCCATTTGGATAACTAGTAGGCATATAGAACTTAATCTGTACAGAGTTCTTTTTGTATATTGTCTCCTACCACTCTATACCTCCTAGCATCTTCCCTAACTCAGTAAATAAGAACGCCATTCTTACAATTTTTGTCATACCACAAACCTCATCGCATTTTCTCATTTCCCTTTATAAAATCTGTCAACGAGTCCTGCTGGCTCTAGCTTCTAGACACATCCAGAACCTGTCCACCTCTCATCACTTCCACTGCCCTTATTTTGGACAAAACTGTTACAGTTTCTCACCTAAATTATTCTATTAGTCTCCTCACTGGTCCTCTCTTGCTTCTCCCCTACTCTTACAGTTTATCCTTTTTTTTAAGTTCTTTTTTAAAAAATGTTAATTTTTTTGAGAGAGAGAGAGCACCAGAGGGGCAGGGGCGGAGAGAAAGAGAGGGGAACAGAGGGTCCGAAGTGAGCTCCAAGCTGTCAGTGCAGAGCCTGCCACGGGGTTCCAACTCCTGAACTATGAGATAATGACACAAGCTGAAGTCGGTTGCTTAACTGACCGAGCCACCCAGGAGCCCCTACTTACAGTTTATTCTTAACACATCCAGAAATGTCTTGCCAAAACGTATGTCAGATGTTCTCACTGCTGGGCTCAAAAGCTTCTACTGGCACTTCATCTTACACAAAGTCAAAGTCAAAGTCAAAGCCATCCCAATGACCTTTAAAGCTCTCCTGATCTAACTGTATCTCATAACTGCTATCCTCTTCGCTTACTGTGCTCCAACAACACTGGTTGTTCTTCCAGTATTAATCGTGCTCCCGTCTCATGGCATTTGTTAGAATGCTATCCCTGGAATGCTGCAGCCTAGAATGTTCTTCCCCCAGAAGTCCACATGGCTCACATTTTTACCATATTCAAGTTTTTATATAAATTTCACCTTTCCAGTGAAGTTGTCTCTATTAGGCCCACCCTTGTACTCCATACCCATACTCCTTACACTCTTTCCTGCCTTATTTTCCATTGTAGTTATCACTTCATAACACACAATCATGTTGTATTGATTTTCTTTATTGCCTATTCCCACAAAACATTAGTTTCATGAGGATACAGATATTTGTTTATTTTTCTACGGCTGTATTTATGAATTGATATACCAACCAAACTCAAAAGAGAGGTGTAGACTTAAAAAAAGTGAGAAACTTCAATGTAGAATTGGTAATTGAAACCATGCAAGTGGATGAGATCACTGAAGAGATTAAAGAATATACAGAAACAAGCCAGCATTACTTCAAACATTTAAAAGCCAGATCGAGAAGGCTGAGCCAGCCAGGAATTGGAAAAAGAGTAGCTGGGGAGGTACGAGGAACCACAGAATGGTGTTATGTACTGGAAAGGATAGAAGAAATGTTTCAAAACAGGAGTGACAGGGATGCTTGGGTGGCTCAGTTCGTTGAGGGTCTGACTCTTGATTTTGCCTCAAGTCATAATCTCACAGTTTGTGAGTTTGAGCCCCATGTCAGGCTCTGTGCTGACTGCACCAAGCGTGCTTAGGATTCTCTTTCTCCCTCTCTCTCTGCCTTTCCCCTGCCTCCCTCCTCCCCTCTCTCCTCTCTCTCTCTCTCTCTCTCAAAATAAATAAATAATAATTATAATAAAAAAACCAGACTGGCAGCATTAAAGGTTGCTCAGAGTTTGAATAAGGTGAGGATTGAAATAGTTTTTTAACATAGAGGTCACTTCTGGCCTTAGGGCATTTTCAGTGGTCTGATGTTAGGATACAGCAAGACTGCAGTGGGGGTGAGAGATAGACTCAGGAATGGAGAGGGCCCTTTCTAGGAAGTGATTGTGAATGAGAGGAGAGTGATTTGTTAGTGCCTGGAGGAGAATGTGTGGTTGAGGCGAAATAGTTCTAGGATGGGGAAAACATGCTCATGGGTGAATGTGGCTGATGAGATCATGTGAGGGTCAACTTAAAGATACTTTATAGAGCAAGGGAAACCTTTTTTGGATGTTCTAATATAGAATGACATGCCTGGCTCAGGTAAAATGGCAGAAAAATACCAGGTACTCAAATAGTTGTCACATTTATTATGAGCTGATAGTACATGACAGTAGGAAGAATGATATCATCATACAAAGGTTGGAAACGTATACGGAGAATTTGTGATTTGACTGAATCAAGAGTAGAGCAGTAATTATGGAAAAGGGTCCAATTCTGAAGCCTACAACAGAAGAACGATATGGAAACACACCAGGGGGAGTAGAAGGGGGGCTCACAGAGATGTTTAAACATTTGAGAAACAGCTTTTGTTGTTGACAGCCCATGGGCAACTCATGAAATTGATGCTAAAAAAGCCAAGTTTGAAGGGAGATTAAGTAACAGACTTCTAAGAATGTCTAATAAAGTCAGCAGAAGTGTTCTTTCCTACTCAAAAACGATTTAGACAGTAGCTGGAATTTGGGATAAGCAGTTGAAAGATTGTCCTGAGTATAACAGCAGTGGTGGGACTCTGCCTACTCTCAATTTTTTAAGAAGAGAGGAGGCAGTTAACCTTAAGATTGCTTCTGAGAGGGAGAGACAGAGAGCCTTTCCCGAAGATAGTGGAGAAGAATGAATGGCCTCTCAAAGGCCTTTCAGGTCACAATCTTAGAATCTACAATTTAAGCGCAAAATGCTACAATTTCCTTTGGGAATCCTCTTTCTTTGAGGGTAAAGTTATATTCGCTTTCAAAATGATTCAGCAAAATTTTGGAAACTATTAGGAATACACGGAGAAGTCTTCCTTTTTGGGGCTGAGGGGCCCTATTCTCATGAATATGTTTGAATAATTTTAATTTCCACTTGATAATAGTTTGAGGAGAAATTCAACAATCCCATATACTCTATAATGATTTCCAACAAAGATCCTTTCTTGGAAGGAGTTAAATAATGTAAGAAGGCTAAGGTAATTTTACTGAAATGAATCCTTTATTTCTGTTAAAATGCAGGACACAGGGGTAAATTAAAAATCTCTTCTGATCATCATCCTTTAATTAACCATCGTCGATGTTATTCTCCTCCTCCAGCTGACACACATACAGGCGAACACATGCGCGTACGCACACGCGCGCGCGGGCACACACACACACACACACACACACACACACTGAAACTTCCAGGAATGCTTCCAACAAGCATTAGAAATGATGGATTAGAACTTCTTTTCCTCTGCCAATTCAGACCTCAAAGCTTGGCCCCAACCAGACATGGTAACCAAGCAATAAAACTGCCAAAAGGTTAAGAGAGGGAGAAGGAAGGGAACTTCATCTTCACAAAATGGATAATTAACATCTAAATACTCTAGTTCTCACTCTCACATCCACCCTGTTAAAGGGAACATTGTTGAAGAATGTTCCTGCGACAGGGAACTCCCACTTGCCTACATTAGAAAGATCTCCTTCTGATCCACGTGAGCAATACCAGGGCCTCCCTGTCTGGGCTTACTGCTGTCACCTCCCCTTGTATGGTGTGACCCATCTCGTCATATTTGAAGTACCCTCACCTCCTCTGCATCTCACCGATGCATACAAATATGATTTGCTTAATTTACTGCTGCCAAGAGTTGGAGGGTCTCTGTAGTCTCTCAGAGATTTGAACTGTCTTGAGGAGGGTCTAAAATTCATTTCTTATAACTGTTACTATAATCGATGAGGGGACTTCACATTTTTGGTACAAAATCTTACTCCCAGTGTATTAGACTCGGAGAAAGTTTTTAAGGTTTAAAGTGTTTAATTATAACGCTTATGATGGTATACACGTGTCTCCGTGTTTTCAGTAGAGTAATAATCATTTATTGAGGCAGAGAAAGCCTCGGATCCACTGGAGCTGACATGATTTAGCCTAAAGGTACAGCTGAAGCAGAGCTAACAGTGGGAAACAGGGGAACCAGGAAAGGAAACGGGTGGCACGCCTCCTTGTGCTTCTGAGAATGATGGGGACCCAAAAGGTGAGTGAGAATGTGAGAACTGACAGCTTCCTTCCTTTCTTCAGTCATGATCCTTGCAGATAAAGGCCATTTTCACAATGAATTAATCATTTTATCACAATTTAAATTAAACAAATAATAGTGGTATGCCAAGATTAGATTTAGGCTCCAATTAACCTCATGCTTTTCTCAAACTACCTAGATACTTGAAGTATTATTGAAATAGCTTTGGAACGCTTTAATTCAACTGTAGAGAGGCAAGTGAAGTTCAAATAATAAGTGTATAAATAACCTTCTATGTGAGTATTTGATATTTAAATATAGCCTTCAAAAGTTTGAATGAAGATAAATGAATCACTGCTTGAGAGATGGTGTTCTGATTAATAGCATAAGCTTTGGAATCACAGAGACCCAACTTTGAATATCCACTCTGACACTTACTAGCTTTATAGCTTCGGACAAATTATTTAATCTTTTTTATTTTTAAGCAAGCTTCACACCCAGCACAGAGCCCAACATGGGGCTTGAAACTCATGAACCCAAGATCAAGACCAGAGCTGAGATCAGAGGTTGGATGCTTAACCGACCGAACCACCCAGGTGTCCCTATTTAATCTTTCTGACCCTAGATTTTCTCATCTGCAAGATGGAAATCACAGCACAATTCATTCAAAAGACCTAACAGTGACACTAATGCTATGACCTGTTGTATTAATTTCATTTCCCCTGGAGTAGACCCTGAGACAGGAATTTGAGTACAAGTAGTTTCAAAAACCTGTGCTGGAAGAGTAAGGAAAGGAATAGTAATGGGAAGGCATGCTAATAAACAGGTTATCACCGTGGGCAGCTGTGGCTCAACCCAATGGAGACTTGTGGTTTGCAACATGCCTCAGAGCTGTCCTACCCAGGAAGTGAAGAGGAGATATTTATCCATCACCTCCTGTCCACCAGTCATGGAGTGCCATTCCAGGGATATTTTCTCCCCACCATTTCCAACCTACCCTGCCAGCGAGTGAGCTTCTCCTGTGGAAGAGAGAGCCTGGGCAGAATCATAGGTCCTTGAATTTAGAAGCCTTGAGGTTGACAGGAAGGACTAGTGCTGAGACGATAGGAGCAGGGCACTCAGGGCCAAATTTGACCCACCTGCCCCTGTGGGTTTCTGTAAATAAAGTGTTAATGGACTACAGCCTTACCATTGTCCATGGTATTGCTGCTTTTAATATGCAATGACAAAGCTGATTGCATGACCCACAAAGCTCTTTACGGATATTTACTATCTGGCTCTTTACAAAAAGTTGGTAGCACAACTGAGATTAGAATTTAGGCTTCTTGACCTCTAATGCAGCACTTTTGTAATTACACTTGAGGCTTTCTCTCTCCAAAATTAATTACAGGAAGGGATGGTCTGACCAGTGTTTAATCAACTAGAAACCTCTATTAATGGGCGCTTCTATGTGTCTATATATACCATGGTCATTCATTTCATAGCTATTATCCTGGGACATTTGAAGAACTCCAATATCCTGATTTGGAGTCTTCACATTTGTATGTTCTGTATGCAATTTATTTCAAAAAATGCTAAATCGGGTATTGTGGAATGTAAATGTTCCCAGACCCAGCAGCTTGTGGATAAGAAAGGATTCACATTGACATTTACAACCAGATTTGCTGGCTCTTTGCCTCCATCTGCCATGCAGGCCTTTGGTCCCATGCAAAGTCCTGTCTACCTAAGTGTTTCTGAGACTCTCTAGGGGAGTTTTGTATAAGCATGGCTGTTCTCCCCCATGGTCTCCAGGCTGCTGGGCTAGGCCAACAGTGCCTGGACTTAGTGTGCTGTCCATCTTCTTGAACTTACAAGCTACAGAGTCCTTGAAACTTGGAAACTCTTGAGAAGTGGTGCGCTGAAATATCATGGAGTTCCCTTTGGCTTCCACAGCACTGGATCTCACTCAAATTCCACTCCATGTTGCATGGAGGAAGATGGATGAACTCCTTCTTGTCACCACTCAGGCCTGTAGGGGTAGTTCTTAAAGTGCAGTCCCAGGACCAGTAGCATTAGCATCACCTGGGGACTTCTGAGAGATGCAAATTCTCAGGCCTTACACTAGATCTACTGACTCAGTAACGCTGGAGTTGAAACCTAACAATCTGTGCTTTAATATGAAATGGGCGATTTTTTAAAATATTTATTTATTTTTGAGAGAGAGAGAGAGAGTGAGAGCAGAGGAGGGGCAGAGAGAGAGGGAGACACAAAATCCAAAGCAGGCTCCAGGCTCTGAGCTGTCAGCACAGAGCCCCAAGAGAGGCTCGAACTTACAAACCACAAGACCATGACTTGAGCCAAAGTCGATGCTTAACCGACTGAGCCACCCAGGCACCCCTGAAATGGGTGATTTTAATGAAGGTAAAGCTTGAGAACCATTGGCAGAGGACGTTGGATGGGGACCAACATTTTTATCTTGGCTTCCCTCCCTTTTCCCCAGAGTAGTGGTCTGTGTGAAAAGATGGCCACCATAAAGTCTCCCATCCCTGTATGCACCCTCTTTGCAATGACATTGCAGCTCTTATTTCGAGAGGCGGTCTATCTCTCCACCCCCTGAGTCCAAGCTGGCCTTACAACTTCTGTGCCAATAGAACGGAGCATAAGTGATGTTGTATGAATTCCAGAGTGTAGGCAGCAAGAGATCTTGTGGCTTCCACTCTCACCCTCTTCAAACACTGGCCTGAGAATGCCGTGTAATGAAGCCCAGTCCAGCCCACTGGAGGAGGAGAGGCCTTGTGAAGAACCAAGGTCCTCTAGCCAACAGCCAGCTATCAGATATTTGAGTGAGTCCGTTTTCGACCACTAGCTCCTGTTGTGATGCCACAGAACTGCATGCACAGAAATACGTATCCAAGACCTCCAGAATAACTATCCAGCTCACCACAGCCTAAACTGCAGACCCACAGAATCAGGGGCAAGTAAATATCTCTTGTTTTAAGCCATTACATTTGTGATGTTTTTAGGTAGAAATTGGTAACTGATATACTCAGGTACCCAAGCAATACTGTCTGCAAAAAAAATTTTTTTTCCAGCATGGCTTTCTGTAAATTGAAACAATTTATATGGCTCAGGCAGTACCACCCCATCATATTATATAATTTAAGTAGGCAGCCGGGAGGGAGCTTAGTTTAGCCATTTTTAAAAAGCCCTTTGGGCCTCAGTTTCTACATATATCAAAAATATTCAGGCAGTTGAAAATTTCAATCATTATTCCAGGTTCAGAGTTGTATAGTTCTAAGAAATTCAAACAGAATAAACTGATTTCTTCTACTCCTTAAGTAGAAAAAACACAGAAACATATCTCACTTTTATTCCTCATACACCCAAGATTGAGTTAAATAACATTAACTTCTGGCTAGCTGCTTTCCTATCTAGAATTTCCATTAGCTTCTTGGACAGAGAGATAGCAAAGGCACAGCAAAAAACAAAACAAAACAAAACAAAACAAAACACAGACTTTGGAGCTGACATACTTGGATTGGAATCTTGGCTTTGTTTCTTCCCAGCTGTGTGGTCTTAATTTAGCTCTTTCCGTCTCTAAGCCTTGGGACACTCACCTTATAAAAATTGTGTATACATGTGTTTTGCAATTAATTTGAGGATAAAGACAGATATGTAAAAGTGAGTACCACAACAATAGGAGTGCAATGGAAAAAGCTTACTAGGATGAATTACATTGTATGACAAAACAGTAGATGAGATAATAATCATGTATACGAAGATACTACAAATTAGATTTTCCTTTTTCATCTTCTGTTTATTTCAGATTATCTTTCTGGAAGTCAAGAAGTCAGGAATATAAACAATTCTGAATTCTGATGTTGAGACGACCACATTAAAGACAGAAGAACGTTTCCTTTGAATAAGAGCAGTTCTGGATCTACCAACCTCCCTACTGGTTCTCTGCACTCAACATTTGTGCATTGAACATTTTTGCTTTAGGCCCAGCTTTGTGTCAGTTTGCTACAGGGGATGAAAGCCCCTGCTTTTGGGAAAATTCCTCTCTCCTTCCATTCTTCTCCTGCTCTGACCCCAACTCCACCGGCTCTCACCAGTTGCTTGGAGCTTGAGGGCATTCCCAGACCCTCCCTACCTACCAGCACCAACAGGACTGGGGGTGTGGTGGAGGGGTGGGACTCTGAGGAGGGGAGAAGTAGGGTAAGAGTTGGGAAAGATGCTGCTCCCCCTGCTTCTTCCCGTGTCTTTCCCTGCTGCGCTGGTATCACTGGTCTTTTCGATATTCCTCCATCTTGCTCCACTTCAAGGCCTTTGCTATGGCTGTTCTCTGTGCCCACCAGAATAGTTTCCCCCAGATATATGCATGGCTCACATCCTCATTTCCATCAACTTATGATGTCCTCAAATGTTCTCTTAGTAGAAAAGCTTTCCTGACCAACCTGCAGATAATCATGTCTTCATTCCCTCCCCCTTTATCTCTTACTCTGATCTCTTGTTATCCTTGACTATATTTCTCCGACTCCAGTGCACGTGGTGAATCACCTGGGTATCCTATTAAAGTGCAGATTCTGAATCACTGGGTCTGGGGTAGGGCCTGAGATTCTGCATTTCTAACTAGTGCCCATTAGACATCAGTCTACGGATTACACTCTGGAACACTTGACAGAATTGAGATGGTATCTATTTTCTTCTTTATTAGCTCATGCTTTTTCTCTTCCAGAGTATATGTTTCGGGAATGGAGAGACCATCTTATTCGATTTATTGTCCTCGGCACCTAGTATGATGCCCAATACATAATAAGTACCCAACAAATACTTACCAAGCGAACAAATCACATAGGTTGTTGGAAATCCAAACTGGAATTTGGAATGTATTTTCCATTATAAACATTATTGTTACATTTAGGTATTTCATAGATTAAATAGAATTCTGTGCCCTGGCTTTAGAAACTTCCTACCATGTGGAAAGTGGCTCAAGTAGGAGCATAAACCCATAATTATGTTCAGAGTTCAACAAATTTATAAACAAATCATTGGAACCCAATGTTTTTATGGAGTTACAGAGTGAGGCTGAACATAGCAGAGAAAGCTAGAAAACAACTACCAATGAATGATTATATAGGAACACCTTTGCATATGTGCTGAGGGAACCAAAAATTATAGTCACAAAAAGAAATAAACCTGATATAATTACTTGAATATAAACCCTGATATGGCAGATTGACAAAGAAAACAAAACAAAACATAAAAAGGAATGTTTCTACTTCTTTTTCAAGTTTCTAGTGTCATTAAATGTAACTCTGATGACTACTCAGAAGCCCCAGGGGGCACACAAGACACACTGTCCCCAGATTCTATGGCCTCTTTTAACTTCAATGCTATTTATGTCTTCTATTGAATTATCATTGTGCTACCCTGGTGGTGGCATTTCCAGTGTGGTGTGTTTCTACTTGACATAAAATAAAAATCAACTTTACTTGAAGAATCAGTCACCATGCTTCAATACTTCAATCATTTGATCTTTGAAAAATAGACAAGGCAAAAAACAAAGCACTCCTCCCTCCCGAGATGTTTTTAGTTGTGCCTAATTATAGAACTGGTACAGCAAAATTTTCTGGCTCCCTCTCCCTGAGATTCAAAGCCAGCATTGACAGTGCCACAAGATTTTATGCATACCTTCCACTAACGAATGAAAAAGAAGTGAAATAAACTGGAAATCTTCAGTAAAAACAGAAGTCAAAGCTATGGCTAAATGAAGAAACATTCCTTCCCAAGTCGGCTTGTGGTAGCCATGGTCTTTATTTTTCTTGAATCACACGTGGAAGAGATCTTAAAATTGCTGTCGAAAAGGACACGGGGAGATTCTAGGAGGATTCCCTGTGGCTTCAGTGATTTGTATTGGCATATTTGAAGAATACCGTCTAAATGATATAGATTCATGGCGATGGAATCCTCATGTATTTAGTGCAAGCTTGTACTCGGATATACTCCACTCTGACTCCCTCTTTTCAGGGTCAACACACCCAGCCCTGCTGCCTGGGATGATGGTTGTTGATGGTATTCTCTACTAGGAATTGCTCTTTCAAGGTTTCCTTTTCAGCCTAGTAGGCAGTCCAAAGCTGGACAATGACTGACTGGTTTGGGAATACCAAGTCCACCCCTCTTCCTGCAATTCAGGACAGCCCACAGAACCAGCCCAGCTCTAAGGCTCCCGTGGACGTGGCTAAGGCCTCTGTTGTGGTAAAATGGCCCTTTAGCTTCATTCGCTGTCTACTCCCATCTACCTCTCTTCGTCACTGGTATATCTCTGGAGAACAAACCCCGGTATATATTTGTCATCCGGCAATCTGAATCAGAGTCTGTTCCCAAGGAACCTACTCTAAGGCATTTTGCATAGTAAATGACACTAAGGTTTATTCCTATTTTCATAATTGCAGCAAATTTTCTCTTATGACCAGAGATCACCTCTCTGTTGTGCTTCTGAGCAAATGGCTACGACCAAAGAGCACGTAATTGAGCATACTTACAGGCTCCCACAGCGGTCAGCCCAGGAGCTGGGCTAGGCTGCTTTGCCTTGAGCTCTTGAAGTAAGTGGGTTACTGCCTTCCAATCAGAGCTCAGATCTTCAAACTTTCTCTGTAATAGAAAATCACACATGTTATTTATTTGATTAACATCTTTAAGCTTACTTAATTCATGATGTTATTAATTTACTTTACGAATTCATTATTGTATTTCTATTGTATTTTACTTCTAAATTAATTTTTCTGGGTAGAATTCCTTGTGTAGGTATTATAATTATTTTAGCCAACCACCTTACAAATATTTATTGATTGTTTGCTACATTCAGGCTCTTGCTCCAGGCACAGTTTCACTGAAAGGAAGTAGAGTGCAAACCTTAATGAGAGGAAAACAAACACACAAACCAAAAACATTGTCTTCTCAGCAATTTCCTTGACCCTCTTAAATAGTATCTAGTGTGTCTGCATAGGAGAATTATCCAGCATATATTAAAACATATCACGATGTACAGGTTCACCCCAGATCAATTATATTAGAGTCTCTTGAAGGGGAGGGTGTGGTAACCTTGGGGATATGACACTCAGAGTTCACTTAAAGGAAGGACACTTGTCCCAAATGGTAGAAAAGACTTTGTGAGACTAAGCAAAAACCAGGGGGAGGGGAAGAGGGGAAAGGAAGAAAAGACACAGAGAGGGAGGGAGATAAAACATAAGAGACTCTCAAAGACTAAGAAAAAAACTGAGGGTAAGGGGGATGAGGGAGGGGGGAGAGGGGGTGATGGGCATTAAAAAGGGCACATGTTGGGATGAACACTGGGTGTTATATGTAAACCAATTTGAAAATAAACTATTATAAAAAAATGAGATAGGAAAGAAGGAACAGAGGGAGGGAGATAGGAAGAGAAGAAAAAAAAAAAAGAAAGAGAAAGGAAGGAAGGAAAGAAGGAAGAAGGGAAGAAAGGAAGTTAAAAGAGGTTATTTTTAATTTTTTTCTATAGAGAAAGGCAAATTATATCACATAGAAACAGATCTACACAAAGAAACAGAGCAATATAAATTAAAACTTAAGTGGGTAAATGTGAAATATTTATATTTGAATTTATTTTTAAATTTAAGTTTTAAATTGAATAGACAATGACTACTCATAATAAACAGTAAAATGTGGAATTTTATAACTTATGTTGAAATAAAATGTCTGCCAACAGTAACACAAAAAAAAAAAAAAAGAAAAAGAAAAAGAAAAGATGTCCGTGGTCCTTTAGGGACTGTCTCGGTTGCAGAGAGCCACCTTGTGCAAGAGGGTGCCCTTCAAGGACTGATCAAGGGGATGGTATGTAGGGCCAGCCAATTTTGCTCAAAGCAGGATAATTTTGAAGTGTCATTTCAGCTCCAGAGCTCCTGGTGGAGTCACCAAACCTGTATATGGCTGGTAGTGTGCTGGTATACGTTAAATAACCAGCTCTCTGAAAAAATCCTAATTTTTGTGTTTGCCAATTTCAGTGGTGTAAACTATTGTAAACGACACTAGCCAATTCCAAGTTATCGAGATGTCCGGGGGCTCACAAAATGCTGGAAAATGTGACAACGGACCCTCATGAACAGAGGCAAGCTGACTCCATGGTTAGCCATACGGTTACTTACTGCCCTCAAAATGTGAAGAGAAGTCATATGCGTTGGTTCTGGGCTGAGGCTTTTACAAGATGAGTGAGGCTTCTCTACCCTGCCTACTGGTTGGAAGCCAAGGACACTAGGGTCCTAGGAAAAACCTTCTCAATGGATTAGGGGGAGAATTCATCCTAATAGACTGGAGCAGCAGTGCTCATGCTTTGAGAGCATCAGAGCCCCTTGGAGGCTTTGTGAAACCACGATAGCTGGGTCCCCGTCCCAGAGTTCTAGATTCAGTAGATCTTGGGTGGGACCCAAGAATTTGCATTTCTAACAATGTTCTAGTTGATGCTGATGCTGACTGTCAGAAACCAAAGCCTAAAGTGATCATTCTACCTAATGAGTTATCTAAGCATCTACAATGGACTAGGTAGAAAAGCATTGTCCTTGAAAGAAATCAGAAAATAGGCCCTTAACTCCTTTTCTATAAGACCTAATTCCCTTAAGAAATTCCACTTGAGAAAAGCTACCAAGAGAATAAATACTAAAACAAATACTAAAAATTCATCACTTCCTAATTTATATCATCTATGCTCTTGTGGTTCTTCATATCTATTTTATCTGACATGATAGCAAATCAGTGATTTTAATTTTTTTTCTTTAGCCCACAGTTCATGTTGTTCAACATTCACATTGATATGTTCGCATCATTGAATGTAACTCTTTATTTATTAAAACATAAGACTTGATTGAGTCCAAAGCAAACAAACCATGCCTCTGATCAGTGAGGAAAACTATAGTTGAAAGTCATGACATGTGGAAGATATTTTTCCATTCTGACCTCAGAGCTAAACACTGAGAATTAAGTATGATAAAAGGCTAGTGGATTAAAACATATGTGGTCTCCCGATTCCCCTGCAAAGTTGCAGTGACTTCCCAAGGACAGAATATTATGAAAAACCACGTTGATAACAAAAAAGTAGCAAGAGATAGTAGGGAGGCGATAATAAACATAAAAGCAGATATTTAGAAAATGTAGTGGTCTCGGTCATTTATGGAAGGGATAACGGGGCAACATATGGTGAAGTCTCATCATACATCATTTAACTTACAGGAAGTCACCTATATGTGCTGAGATGAAGAGAGCGAGAGATTACAAATTGATTTAAATACTGCTGGGATCTGCTTGCTCTCTCACTCAATAAGCATATGGCTGTGGAGTGGCCAAGGAGAGACCGGAGTTTTCTATTCCTACCGTTGCCTTAGGTGCCACTCTCTTCTCATAGTATAAGCATCTCACTGCATTGAGTTTGCTTCTAATATTTAAAGATATATTTTTATCTTACAACCTGGCTTCTAAAAGCAAATTAACTACTTCATCTGGCTCTCAACTGAATGAACAGTGATCTGTGTTCCACTTCATAGTTCATGTGAATCAGTGTATAACAAAACAGAACAGTAATTGATACAACGATGCCCATGAAAATAAAGAAAAGTTTAAATTCCATGGTGTTTTAGAATCAGAAGTCCTGGATTTCAGTCTTAACTCATTACTACAGCTTATGTGACTGTTGGCAAATCAGATAGGTCACGCAGATTTATCGTCCTTGAAACGTGGATATAACACTACCACCTAACTCATAGCTTTGTTGGAGAAACTAAATGAGATATTTTATGAGAAAAGAACTCCATGAACTGCAAAGTACTATAAAATTGTTGGTTAGTTATTATGCACTACTTAATGAAGCAAAGCAAAAATGGTCAATAAAAATTTTCATTAAAATATTAAAATAAAAACATTTCAGTGCTCAAAGGACTAGATTTTGGTTATCCTAAAAATAACATGTTTATATATTCAATTCCCTTTTATTAACACATACATTCTGAACAGTCCATTCATTTATTCAAATGTTATCTTGGCCACTGTTATTTCCAGATGGGTAAATGTGTGACTGTAATTTCAAATGCAGAAATTAAAAAAAATTAAGTAGCACCCCCAACGTACTACAAACATCTGGGGATAGTGCATACTGTCAAAAATGCAGTAAGCTCAGAATTGTTTATTCCCCAAACTTTCATAATGACTAGCAAATGACATCACATAAAACAGCTACAGATTTTGATTCAGCTGTCACAGAAACACTCTTCTTCAACAACTTCTTCAACTACCTCATGTAATTTAGAGTTGAATTCGATTATTTATATATTATGGAAGTTTTGGTTGGTTGTTTGGTTTGGTTTTGCTTTTTGGTGCTCTGGCAAGTGCCCATATTTTCTACTGTCTCATCTTTGCTCTTAGGCCATAAACTTTGAGGTAGCAAAAGATGTTTGGCTGCAGCAAGTAATGCAGTCTTCATCACATAACATACCTGAGGCAGTATTCAATACAAATCTATCAAAGGTAATGTTTCCCCATCTTGTTAATAATCTTTAATCAAATAAAAAGGTATAAAATATATGTCTAAATTTTGACATCTTTAAATATAACATCAGTGGACTAATAGGTATTGAGTCCTGTTCTTTTTTTTTAAGTTTATTTATTTCGAGAGAGAGAGTGCACATGCGCCCCCAAGCAGGGGAAGGGTAGAGAAAGAATTCCAACTAGGCTCTGCGCCATTAGCCCGGAGACCCATGTGGGGCTCGAACTCACAAACAGTGAGATCATGACTTGAGCCGAAATCAAGAGTTGGATGCTTAACCAACTGAGCCCCCCAGGCGCTCCTCAAGTCCTGTTCATGATCAGATTTCCAGAATTTAAAAATTTTGAAAATGCTTAGTAAATTGCATATCTCAGACTTTCCCCACAGCCATAGCAGATTCATATTTTACCCAAAGGGAGAAACTTTGAGGGCCTCTTGTAAAAATGGGAAACTGAGTTTCATTAGAGGGGACTTTTGCAGCTGAGCATTGTTTTCCATTGTATATAGATTGCTTGGACATAGTCATTAAGGTTAATACAATTATGTCAATGTGAAATTTATTCTTTATTAGGAGCAGACATTAATTATAAGAAAACATGATTTGTGAATACAGCTTTCCTTTTTTATTTTAAAACAGAATATAGTTTTAAACTCTATATGAGTTTGGGATTTTCTTTTTTTTTAATTTTTTAAAAGTTTTTATTTATTTTTGAGACAGAGAGAGACAGAGCATGAGCAGGAGAGGGGCAGAGAGAGAGGAAGACACAGAATGTGAAGCAGGCTCCAGGCTCCGATCTGTCAGCACAGAGCCTGACACGGGGCTCGAACTCACAGACTGCGAGATCATGACCTGAGCCGAAGTCTGACGCTCAATCGACTGAGCCACCCAGGTGCCCCTGAGTTTGGGATTTTCAAAATTTAAAAATCTTCTATCTACCTCCTGTGTCAATATTTGGCATGAAATTAATATCTGCTACATAAATAAATGAACCCACCCATGGCTCTACATACACAGACATGCATGTGAATGTTGCAATTGAAATATCTAGGTCTCTTCACCTGCCTTTACAAATGCAGTTAGTATGACTGAGGGCCAGGGGTGAAATTCAAATCTGTGAATTCTTGCTCAGTTCCAGCATGAGCTACTGAGGAAGTCTAAACTGAGACTATCCCCCCAAATATTTCCTCAGAAAAATGTTGGCTCCATTTCAATCCTCATAATGTCTTTTCTGTCCCATTTGTTTTATTTTGAATGAGAAAAGCTGCATAGTAGCCAGTAGTAACCTCAAGAGATGGGAATCTGGGAGGCTTGTAGAAGTCATCTGACAGAACTGGTTAATAATATTTTTTAAAAAGGCAAAGGTTGGTAAACCATTACCAATTATTCCTAGGGTATACCCTCACACTTACCAGGGGTGAAGGCCATTGTAAACAAGTCTTGTAAAGACAGTTTAGGAAAGCAAACTAATAAGTTACTCTGATGGGGTGATCAATAATACATATGTAAGAAAAATGAAAAGATTCTCTTGCCCAATATCTTGTAATGGGCAGTGAGCTTGGGGATAAAACTTCCAGTGACAACACTGAGGAAGTAAAAAAAATGTTGGCAGCTAGCTAGGCATGATGGCCCCGATTGACCACAAAGAACAGTCACAGAAAATAAACTAGACACGTGACGCCACCCCAGCGCCATGTTTGAACAATACGGAGACCACTCTGCCACCACCAAAATGACTACTATAAAGCACTGTTACTTCGATACCCAGTCATCACATTGACTGTTGACAGCATCTAACCCAAACGACTTCCAGTTCCCTAATTCCTCATTAGAATCATCTCGCCAGCCAAACCCTGTGAGCAGGTCTTTCTAACCCCCTCTTCCTGAGATGCCCTACTGTCTCCCGGGGAAGATCTCTCCCTTGCTGCAGTAAGCTAAAAATCCAAAAGTTTTGATTATGGATATGTTCCTAGTAGTGTTTGGACAGACAGCTTTAATAGCATCATACAGGAATTCCAATAGTGCACGTACCTTAGAAGGAAGATGGCGAGCTTTAGAATTCTGGAATATACATATGAACAGTGTGAATGTACTTGTTTCATAAAATATAAATATGACAAACAGCACTTCTAAAAAGTGTGGTATTTTATAAAGTGAGATTTAAAATATGGAAGTGCTACTCAATTAAGAAATTAAATATAATTAGACATTTGCAATCTCATCCACATTCTTAAATGTTTGTAAGTTGCTCAAAAATCTACTATAAATTTTATTTTCCCAATGGGAAAGTGGGGCTCTCCTTATTTTTCGAGCATATGTGATTAGCATTTATTCAACTTCTCATAGCCTAAAACTTTTCTTTGGGTGTAAAGCTAACTTATATTTTTTAAAAATGAAATTCTGCTCCTCTTGTATTAATACACTTTAAAACCTCTCAGTAATTCATAATTCCTTTCCCAACTTTTTCTTTTAGCACTGACATGGAAATTGTGTTCACTAAATGAGTGAGTCAAAATGGACCTAATCATATTGGGGGGGGGCAGACTTATGATTGCTATCTCTCTATTGATTTATGATGTTATAAAACACTGCACCAGATAAAAGAGATCATACACCTGACAAAGGATTCATAAAACTCAGATATTTTTATAAGCGTAATATTTAATTCAGCAACATTTTGACCAACAAGGCACCACTCAGCCTGCTATACCAAATAAAAATCTTCAGACACACATCTGTTATAAGTAATATATTAAAAATTATCAAGCAAAAAAAAAAACCCTAAGGAAGTTCTTGGAAATGTTAAGACATTGATATTAGCGGTAGAACAAACTTGTTGGGGAAGAAAAACAAGCTTCATCTAGTTAATTAAAAACAAAACAGCTGGGAGAATGAAACATGCCAGGTTGTGACTGACTTTAATTGAAAATGACTAATGATGCTGTTATTTTGCAGCTTACATTTGAGGAAATGATGCCTGGAAGATTATAATCGCCCTCTTGACCATTTGTCTATAGCAATGATTTTGTGCTAAAGGTTGGGGTGGAACACTTTGACCAAATATGGAAGGCCCCTAACACTTTACTTTTTCCATTACAGTAAAAAAGAATTCAAGAATATTAATAAAAAATGTTATTAGATTCATGTTAACTGGATTTTTTTTAATAATCTAAAAATGGTAACAGAGCAAACCAGCTAGTTGCATCTCATCACCTCAGCAAGGAACCAAGACATTTAAAATTCCATTAAGGCTCTTGGTTCTAATATAGGGAAATATATATTAGATAGAAGTATTTCAAAATAAACACGTTTCAAAAATTTCAACAGAGAGTGTAGTGTTCCAAGTTGAGTTAAAGAATGAGAACCAAAAGAAGAAAAGGTCTTGTAACTGCTTTAGTTCAAAAGAGAGTTAAAAAACTTAAAAAAAAAAAAACAACTTATTTTTTGGTAGTTGTCAATATTGTTGTTACGGAAGGCAGCTGTTATTGCTGCTTTTAAACTGCAAAATTACTCTGAGGCATGTGGACCATATTAAAAAAGATTCTATCAACAGCATCATCAGAAAATAGTATTACCAAAAAGGATAATTTAAGCAACATGTTTAACAATTGATCTAATTTATCCAACCAATCTTCAATAATTGGAGATTACTGCAAATAATCAAATGAAATAAAAATATGTGTTTGGATGTCTGTGCATGGGTGTGTGTGCGTGTATGTATGGGGGGAGAGAGAAAGAGGAGATGGAAAGCAAAACCAGGATGCTTACTTCTTCGATCATATTATTCTAAAACTTTCCAGCAATGTGGAATCAGAGATCTAGCGCTTTGTTTATGTCATTAGTAGAAGTGTCACGCAAAACATATTTGATCTTTAACAGGAAATTCTCAAAGAAAATAAGGAAGAAGTGGGTTAGTCAGGGATGAGAAAAAAGAGGAAACTAAACATTTACTATCTTTGAAAATTAAAAAAGTCCTAGAGAAGTTGATGAAGTGGAGGAAAAGGGGGAAAAAAGTGAACAGGGAATGAGCCCGGGTCCCAAAGAGGGAGCTTGAGAGGTGAGCGTAGGATCTGCCCAGACAGGCTGTCCGATGCAGAATGTGGCTGTGCTAGTAGACGGTTTCCTAAGAAACAGGATCGTTCTCTGCTGTGTCCTCAATTAGAATGTCTGCAAGCAGAGGGCATACCAATTATGCATTTAAATATTAGATCTTATATGGACACCGTGAAGAAGTTTCATTTTCTTTTTTAAGAATGTCACTTTCTTCTTCATAATCGTAACCACTTCCACATGAAACTGCCCCGAATGCAAAAGCAAACTTTTTTCATGACAGTGTGCTGCAGGCTACGCAGGCTCCTTTCACTTCTATTAAGGAGTGAGAAACCCAGAAGTTAAGGAGAAAAAGGCATTAGAAGGAGCACAGTTTTAAAAATCCGGATATATAAAATGAAAATTGAAAGAGGCTGTGTTTAGGGACTCAGAACAATGGATCGCCCTTCAGAAAAATCATCTCATAATCTTTAAAAAGCAGTTTTTGATCCATGCAGAGATTTATACAGTGCCCACAGTTTGTTGCCTTGTACCGCAGGGTTCCGCATTCTGAAATATGAAGGGGATTTTGAGCCTCTAGCGTTTCCGGCTACCACAACCCTCAGCTCATCTTCAGGTGTTTTCGAGGTCATGGTCGAGATCAAAAGTTGCATGTGAATCAACTATTTCTCCACACCTCCTCTCTCCCAAATCAATCCTTCCCTTTTGACCCTCAATGATCAACTTGATGTGATTCTTCTCCAAACCCAAGGGATAAATGGTAAAACAGGGACGAGTTTTCACTTAAGCTCTGCTTCTCCCAAATAAGGTGACTTAAAAGGAAATGGGAAAGGAGAGAGAGAGAGAGAGAGAGAGAGAGAGAGAGGAAGAGAAGAAGAAGAAGAAGAAGAAGAAGAAGAAGAAGAAGAAGAAGAAGAAGAAGGAGAAAAGAGAGGGCTGACTCTATAAAATGGTTTTAAGGAATGCAGATGAGAAGGAAAGTTAGCATCTCCTTGCTCCTTCTGGTATTTCAGAAAGGTATTTCCCCTTCTATATCACTAATGTGAAGGCAGAAAGTAAGTAATGTTCCTTCAGACGGTTCTGGTCTCCAAGTGGCCCAGGAGTTGAAGGCTTGAGTGGGAGGTGTGATAAATTAGCATCAACTGCTTGGATTGTTCACATACGATGAAAAAAATTTCCGCATCGACTTTCAATTAAGAATTTTTCCGTTTTTTTTTTTTTTTTTACAAAGGCACAAAAGTAAAAGACAATTTCGATGCTTATTTGTAATCTGTAACAATTGTACCAAACCCTGCATAGAGTCTTTGACAATCAGAGTAGACCTATGGAATGGTCCATTTGTTTGTTTCATTGCTTGCTACCAGAGTCATTCTGATAACCAAGGAAAGTGTGTGCTTAGGGACTGGATTTCTGGAGAGCCTCAGCGGAAACCCTAGAAATCTGGGCCTTCTCCAGCTCTTCAATCTAAATATTGAACACAGTGTTACTTCATGAATATTATCATACTGGGCTTGGAACTGGATGCAGATTATTAATATCGTTTTGGATATAAGGAATGATGACGATGTATTCCGGAATAAATGTCTGTCAGTATATCTACATACAAATCTGTGCCTTTTAGCATCTGGTGATTGGACATTATGTTTAAGCTAAAACTTTACATTTACCTAAGGAAAGGGCCCTGTGAACTGTAAGAAAAACAAATAATTTTTTAGAAACGAAGCTTGGGCCAAGCATAAGCAGTGACCTTAGAGACAGAGTCTAAGTCATGGTAATGTTGTTTGCAAGGACAAACTAGTTCTGTATAATGAGGTTATTGACCTGTGCTGTTTTAGAGCAGTTTTAAACATGAGGGTAAGGCTCACTAAATCTCAGCCTGCAATGTTAGCTGGAGAAACCAGGAATGATCAATAAACAGCCACCATTACAGGCTCTCAGGAACCTTCATCATAATGGGGCCCATTCTAATTTTGGTCAGGTAGAGAAAATAAGGGAACCTATACCTAACGTCTATTTATCACTGGGCTCTCATTTGCAAATGGAAGCCATTGATTAGCCATTTTTTTTGAAAACCAAGCTGGCTTTCCATTTCTCTCCTCACATAATAGCCTGAGAATAAATGTGTCCTAGACTTCAAAACGTACGCGAGGAAAGGAAGGAAGTAGAAAGCTTTCTCCCAGGTCTGCCTTTTACCAAAGAGAGAAGCAATTACATGACATTTCACTAAAAATTCTTGACCCAATAAAGTACTAAGGCCCAAATGCCAATTTTCCTCTTTCATAAGAAAAGAGTGTAACAGAGAAAAGAAAGGTCATGGACCATATTGTGATTCTTTACAGCTGTTGGAGACAGACAGTATGATGCAGTAGCTTGATTTGAATTAAGGCAAACAATATGAAAAGCATCAAGGCTGGCAAGCAAAGCAATAAAGCCTCGAAGAATTTAATCTACCTTGAAGGTGGGACTACTTTCTGTATTGATGGCAGCACACCGGGACAGAAATGAGTCCTTTAATGCAATGACTCGTTAATAGCCTTAAGATCACAATATATAAATAGGATATGTTGATCAAAAAGACAGCTCAGCCTCTGCTGTTGCGGTATGGATGATATTTCTTTACAAGTTATTTCATTGATTATAAATAGACCACGTCAATGGCAAATGTACAACAGGGGAAGCATAACCCATTATGAGGTAATGGATATCGCTTCATTACCTTCACTGGCTGAGTGGCTGGTTTTTCCTTGTACAAATGCTGCCCTTTAGACAAAATCCCTTCCACATCCGGCTGTTTAGCTTGAACTGCTACTTCAATTTCCTGGGGAAAAGAACACATACAGTGCAGATGAACTTCACAGTTAGCAATAAAATTACCAAATTTAAATATACCCTTGGAGACTCCACATGTACTGCACACCAATTTCTGCACAGTACATAGGGGCACAAAAAAGGTAGCTTTGGTGCTGAGAAAAGAAATAGAGGCTTTTGGGAAACGTACTAAAGTTTAAAATATTCATCCGAAATCTTCCTGAATCATATCCTAATACTATTAAATAGAAACACAGACATTAGCTCTGGTTTTCAAAATCGCTCAAATGCAATGAGAAATATGATTTATGAACATGATTAACATGGGTAAATGCTATTGTTAACTTCAGTAATCTCAGTAATCCTAATGTTCATTTCACTTTACAGACTTCTTATTTTAACAGGATTCTCTTGGGCTTTGGATCCAAAATTTCGTTTCGAAAGAACACCAGATAATTCTTCCCACATCATTGTCAAGATTAGGTTTCTTTCCAAAGAGTAAACACTTAAAGCTCAATGTCAAGGCTTATTATTTATTAAGCAGTCAAATTAAATAGGCCTTTTGAGGAATGATTTAATTATTAAAAAAAAAAAAACTTGTTTGTTTCCTTTAATATAACGAAGACTGAAGAACGACCAAACAGACAAACAAAAACCCCTCTAGAGAGGAGTATAAAGTGTTTTGTTACTGGCTGCTGTCTAGCTCGCTTGAAGGGAGAACAAAAGAAATGTGCATAAATTGAAGTCGAAGGAAGTGAAGTTAAATATTACAGAAGACTTTTTGGATGGAACACTTGTTAAACACTAGGATGGAATATTGATTAATCGATGTCAGGCGTCAGTCAGGTCCTGGGCAATCTTCCCCAGATAGCAACTCCTGATTAACCCAAATCTCCCTTCCTCTCTCTCCCACCCGGTCGTCTCCCAGCACTGCTGTGTGTACGTGTCTTCATGCCACTGCTTCCTTTATATACTCTGTTTGTATCTTTCTCTCTCAGGCCATCAGAGCGGGGAGTCCTCTGAACCCAAATTACTGTAAGTTGTATGGCACAGTATGGCGCCTTGCGATTTATGGGTGTTCAGCACATACTCTTGAAAAGGATTATTTCTTTGCTTCTTATTTTAATAAATACCAGTGGAAGGTGGAAACGTTAGTTCAAAGTGTTTATAACATGAAGACTGACCCCGTGCATTAATGGGTATGTGTGCGGCAGACACACGCACGCGCGCGCGCGCGCGCACACACACACACACACACACACATACACATCCCACCTTTAGGAACAATAATTATGGAAGAAATAAAACCTTATAAGAACTTTCTCACGAAAAAAAAAGTCATTTAAAAAAATCTTACAAACTTGTTAAAAAGTTCATATTCAGAGAGTACTTTGTTAGAATTGGGCATTTCTTCCTTTAAAACTGTTTTTTAAGTGCATCCGGTATAAATTCCAGATCTTTAGAAAATGATCACAATTAGTCATTAATTTTGCCAATGTTTCAGGCATGCGGCCAAATGATGCACACTTACATCTTTCTCTCCCTGCCCCTCTTCCTCAATCCCAAATAATTCCAAAGATCACAAAGCATCGATGCTACTATTCAGAAGGCACTGGCAAATAGAGTTAGGCGACTGCATTTTATATTACAAGGAATTCCCTTAGGAACCAAACAAATTTTAATTCATGAAATTTTCATTGGCAAATGAACAGAAAGAACAGCGAGGCTGACATTAAGGCAGCCCAGATATTACTTAGAGCTGAATTTGAAGCAGGTGCTTGCTAGGTGGACTGAGGGAAAGTTGGCACGCCTTGTGAAATGTCCCTGTTTTGCACCTGCAGAAGGCAAGATATTCCCTCTTCAGGCCATCAAGTTAGCCCCAGCTTTAGTCCTCTGATGAATGAGCACTGCAAAGTCACATCATTTCCCTTTATAGAAATGTTTCCTATTAGCGTGTCCTTCTATCACCACGAATGTCATCTCCTCGTCCTTCGATGCAATAACGAACAGTTTAAGTACCTGGATGAGATGTACCCTTGGTTCTACAGAAATAGAGTAACAGTGAAAGAACCGCGTTCAGCTCTCAGTTCTTTGTTATTATTTCTTGGCAGTTTTTTTGAAAGCGTGGTCTCTAATCACACGCAACTTTGATAAATCACTTCAGGAAGACCATTTAGAAAACAAAATTCTACAATTTACCTCACTACACTTATAGGCAGTGTGAATTTATGAGTTAAAAGGGAGGTCAGTTATTTAGGGTCAAATATTATTGCTTGAAGGGTCAACTGAACTGAATCCACTTAAATTCACTTAAAATATTCTTCAATGTATTTTTCTTAAGTTAGTATGAGAAGTATACACTATAAGAAGCTGAAACTCATCCTGAAAAAATGGAAGTATAAAGGAATTAAATTAAAAGATTTTGATATCTGCAGTTAAAGCTTGAAAGGGAAAAACGCAAAGCACAGCAAACAAACCCCAGCCGAAGCACAGGACTCCGCAAAAATAAAAAAAATGCTGCTAAAATCCTTAACTGTGCTGAAAATGTCAAGGAATTGCTCTAATGATATTAACTGCTCTAACAATATTTACAAACCAGAGTTGGTAACAATTTACTATGCATCAAACACTGTGTGTGTCATATATTTTTTTCCTTCCACTCAACACTACTACAAGGAGGGTATTATCTAATTTTACAGATGTTGAAACCGAGTGAGATCGGCTCAATTGTCTGAAACCTCACAATTTGCAAATGGCAGAGTTGAGACTACAACCAGGAAATGACTGCCATTGAATGTCCACGATATCCCTTATTCTGTTGTAGGTAAGTGTGTGTGTGCACATGCGCTAAAATTGGTGGTCGTATTTCTTAATCCCATGTTATTTTCTTTCTCTTCCTCTTTAACTCCGATACATTCGGTAACATCCTTCCAGGGCTTAAGGGAGAGAAAATCCGGTCTCTTGCCACAGAAAAGAAAGAAATTCTTACGTAGCCTTTCGAAAGTGCACCAAGGATGTCTCTTTGTGGATTTATGATTGCCAAACTGATGATATCCAGGTCAGAGAATTGGTTTGAGTAAACCTTTTATCTCACAAATGGCCTTCCATCTTTATATGATTTAAGGTAAGGTGAAGGAGGTCACCACTAAAATGGAAACATAGCTAATTACAGTGGCCAGTTTTTGTAAGTAGAAAGTGTTTGACTTCAAAGAACATTCAGACAAGAAAGTCTTCATAGATTTTCCACCAAAAAACTCCACAAAAAAACAAAAAAACAAAAAAAACAAAAACCTCACCTCTAATAATAGCACCTTTCCATTTAGGTTTTCTTAACATATCCCTTACAGTGTAAGACTGCTCACCGGGAGCTAAGGCCCTTATGATGTGACCAGAGTTTTATTTTCATCATTTCACGGTGTTGGCAGTTCACTACAATCTCATGCATAATTTTAAGAAAATAATCTGTATTGATCAGAGAATAGGGAGTAATCCTTCGTTAATAATCACTAGGAGAATAGCGTGGTGTATTTTGAAATCCGACACTGATGGGTTTTCCAAAAGGAGTGACTTTCTAAGCACTTTCAGTCTTAGTTATTCCTTATGAAACTGTATTACTATTATTGGGAAGTTGTTGGTCTGACAAGCAGCGAATGAAAGGTTAGTGAAGAAAAAAGACTAAACAACACCTGTGAGGGTGAAAGGAGCTATTCAAATGCAAATTAATGTATGCCTACATTTTCTCAAAATTGATTCATTTAATATTATATTTCTTTTTTTAAGTTTATTTATTATTGAGAGAGAGGGAGAGAGAGAGCGAGTGTGGGAGGGGCAGAGAGAGAGGGAGACATAGAATCTGAAGCAGGCTCCAGACTCTGAGCTGTCAGCACAGAACCTGATGCAGGACTCGAACTCGGGAATCAGGAACGGTGAGATCATGACCTGAGCCGAAGTCGGATGCTTAACCAACTGAGCCACCTGGGTGCCCCTAATATTACATTTCGATTTTAATATTAAGCTGGTTACGTGCACTTGTTCTGTTTCTAACTAGAAATTTGCACCTAAGGAAACTATAACAGAAAGACATTTTGCCTTGTTTTATTTTTTATTTTTAATTGTGTCTCCATCATTTTACCTATTGTTAAGCTTAGAATATACGAATATATGTATATATGTATGGCTGATATATTGATATATATATACATATATATAACCACAATATAAGGAAGATATAAACAGCCTTTTCACATATATACTAACATTCATTCATTATTTGCTCATTTGACAAACATTATTGAATATTTACTGTATATCGAGGTTTTGTCTATGGAATGTGAATACTACAAGGCATGAGGTAGTCCCCTGTGAAAGATAAAGACGAACAATCAAATATTAAATTTAGACTGCAACAGGTATAACAGCCAGCAAAGGGCAATTTACACTGGGCCGCAGAGAAGGAACCGATGAGTTCTGTGTTTGAGGGGCAACAAGAGGGTGGGGCAGGCGTCAGAGGGGAGAAGGGCTTCAGCAAGGGCTTGGAACGGAGACAGTGCATGCGCCCGTTTGCCAAAAGGGATGAATGATATAAAGAACTACAAGAGGGCATCTGGGATATGCAAAGACAGGAACCAGAGGCAGCATGGTGATCCCATGTGGGGGAAAGGAAAGAAACGGTGAAGGAGGAGAAGGCAAGAGCCAGAGGAAAGAAGCATCTTCTATGCTACCCTCAGAAGCTCAGCGGAGAATCCGCAAAAGGGTTTTAAATAAGGGAATCGTGCTTTGCATTGGAATTGATGTGTATGAATATATGAATACATGGATAAAAGATCTACTACTAATGCATGGTTTTTCATTCAAACAAGCTGGTATGAAGGAGATTTGTATGTCGTTTCTGGAAAAAAAAAAAAGAAATTCGAGATAAAAATGACAAGTTTTTCCTTAGCAAAGCTAAGTGACCATTCCCTTAGTTTTCTAATTTATAGAGAGTACTTCGTGCCATTTGGCTATTTCATCAATCCTCACAATCAACAAGTTTTCTATGAACTCTAAGATATCATGGATTCTAAGAATCATATTATACTTTATAAGCTACTAAGAAAGATAAAAAATTGGACTTTGTAGATACTCTTATGAGCTATATCTCAATTTCAGAGAAGTTAAAATGTAAAAAAATGCATTTTGCAGATCAATGAAATTCTAAGATGTTTGCGAACACTACGATCGGTTTAATACTTCATTATTATTTGCTGCCTCTGTAAACATGGCTACTCCGTGAGTGAACACATTTTCCTCCCCATTGACTTTGGTCTTTACCATGTGCCTTACTTTGATCAATGAACTATGAGCAGCAGAGACCGTATGACAGCTCTGATCTGGGTCTTTAAAAACAATTCGAGATTAGCTAGTACCCCTAGTTCCTGTCTTCCACCATGAAAGAATAACGTACCATATAAGAGTTGCTATTTCAGCCTGGGTTTTTTAGTAAGAAGACATTTGGAGCAGATCTAAAGTTTAGAATGAGGAAACCTGAATGTGGTCCATAGTGTGTAGTAAAGATGCAGCTGATCTTCAGACACATGAGTAAGTAATAAATGTTTGTTGTTATAAATCACTGAGATTTGGGGGCTATTTGTTATGGCAGCATGAGCTAACGATTACAACATTATAGTGAAACAGTCAAACGAACAAAAAATATATGGGTTCTCGGGATGAAAAACCAAAGTAGACCTTTAAAATAAATGTACCCTGGTCATATATTTCGATTGCACCATCTCTCATTCCACATACAAACTGTTTGCTAAAAAGGGTAGCAAGAAACGAAAAATGAAATGGAATCAATATTGTGTTAGAGCCTGACTTCTCTGGCCTAGATTGTCAGGCAGACTCTGACAAATGAAGGCTGATGGATGGAAAAACACAACATAGTGCAGTTGCGTTTCTTTCTCTTTCCCCTCGTACTGGGGGACCGTTCTTTTATTTATCTACAATTAGGTTTGCTAGACCACAGCAACGCGGCTCTCCTTCACTGTAACTGTGTGCTGTCAAGTACATGCCAAGCTGATTGACAAAGAATGACAGGTTCTCTCCATTCTGAGCTAATCAAGGGCAGCCCACCAAAGGGAGGCTTTTTTTCTTCTGATTTAGAGATTTATGGATTTCAAAAATAATCTGTCCAAATATACAAAGTATAATGCAATATTGATTTTTCAAAGAGGCAAATGTTATGAAACTAAGGAGATATAATCGGCCAAGGTACATACATGGAATATTCAAGGCCAACAAAAGAGTGGACAGAGGTGTGACCATTGAGTAATGACACTGACATCCGGAAGCCCTCCACTCATGGAGAAGGACTTTCAGAGCCTTTATGGAAGAATTATTCTGACAAAAGAAATCTAACCAACAACCCCCCAATGTGTTAATTTATTCAATAAGTATTTACTGACTATAAGAACATCTATTTGTTATAAATAGCTTAAGTAGTGGATATTTAACAGTGAATAAAACAGACACAATTTTCCTGTTCATACGAAGCTCTCTTCTAATGGGGATGGTGGACAATAAAGTACAAATTATGGCACATCAGAGAGTAAAAAGTACTAAAGAGAAAAAAAAATAAAACGTTAGGTGGAGATAGATGTATGTGTGGAGTAAGGAAGGATGGGAGGGGCGCCTCTGAGAAAGTGCTTCCAGGGAAAACCTCACTGAGAAGGCAGTGTTTGAATAAAGATGAGTTGGAAGTGAAAGAAGAAATCAAGCGGCTGTCTCAGGGAGGCACAATCCCTGCAGAGGAAACAGTGAGTGCAAAGGCCCTGGGGTGGCAATGTGTCTGGGCTGTTCAACAAAAAACTAAGGGAACCTGGGTGAGTGGAGCCTAGGGAGCAAGGGGAGAGGAGCAGGAAAGAAGACCGAGAGGCTGGGAGGGGATAGGCCATGCAGGGCACGCGCGTGAGGACTTTGGCAGTTACTCTGTGGGAGATGAGGAGCCATAGGTGGGTTTTCAGCGGAGTAGTGATGTCATTCGACTTGTGTTTTTTAACAGATCATTCTGGCTGCTGTGTTAAGATTAAATCAAAGGGATGTAGAGAAGAGACCGGAGTTCAAAACAAATTTCCAAGGGAGTTAGTTAAAGCTACATTGCTAGGAAGCAAGTACTTGTTTGTGGAAACTCGATACACTTATTCTTAACCAACTGAGTCACCCTTAAGCCTCGATACACTTATTCTAAAAATCTTTATACATACAGTTTTAAAATGAGGATTAAATCTCTCTGATCTGGTTAAAGCAATACTTTAACCAGACTCATTTATTGAGAGTGGTGCTCTCCAGGTTTTACTAGGTTCCTAAGTCCTTAGTGGTAAAGACTGTGGGCTCTTAAGCCCAGCTATATAAGTTCTGATCCTGGGATGAATTGATTATTTTCAACAGACACCATATGGCCCATAAATCCCAAAATATTCTAAAACCTTTGCTATCTGATCCTTTACAGAAAACGTTAGCCAACCGCTGATCTAGAGAAATGGTTAGCTTTGGGATTTGTGACTCTATAAAAACCTTCAGGTGCACAGAAAAATTATTTGAGTAGTTATTTTTAAAGATAAAACATGAAAAACATATTTTGCCTTTTATCTCCTCATCTAGACTCATAGAGAGAGTCAAACAATTTATAGTTATACTTTAGAGCAGGGCTCAACAAACGTTTTCCATAAGGGGCCAGATAGTAAATACTTAGGCTTCATCGGCCATATGGTTCCTGTCCTACCTGAATTCTCCCAGTGCAGCGTGAAAGCAAACATAGGTAATGTAAACAAATGAGCATGACTGTGTTCCAATAACACTTTATGTACAAAAACAGGTGGTGCTTTAGTGTATTGTATTACAGGGTTGTTGGAATGAATCGGAGTAGGGACAAGAACGTCTAGGTTCTAGGCTTCGTGATTCATGAGTTGGGGCAAGTCACTTAAATTCTCTGAGTTTTAGTATCTTTCACTATAAAATGAGTGAGAACTACAGAGAGCATTGCAGATAATTTTGCCCCTGTGCATGAAAAGTTGACCTCTGAAGAACTTTCTAGCTGTTTTCTACATGGAAGCCTGACCATGGTGGAATGTCAACTGTGTTGGTACGGAGAATTGCTACCGCTAAAATAAATAGATAAGTAAATAAAGACTGGTTGGTAAATTACACCTGACTTAGGAGTTCTCCTTTTGAACTACAAATGTCTCCTGGAAAGCCATAGTTTGGGGGATCCCCTAAATGCAGTAACTCTTATAACTGAGAATGTACCTTTCAAGGATCTCGGAAACGCTACCTATGTCCTAAGACATTGATTGGCTCCTGGGGCACATTAGAGTTCTAGGCCAGGGTTAACCGAGCAGCTCTATGTGTGTCTCCTTTCTTTACACCTGATCTGTCATCTGGAAGTGGGCAGATGCTGGGAAAAAAAAAGAAAAAAATCCTCTTGGCTAGCTCGGCGAATGCTGCACAAACTTCTGTGAATTCTAATCCCACTAAAGATAGATGCCTGATCCTGCCTTCCCGGGAGGCTGTCTCTCTGTTCACGTACTCTTTGAAGTGAATTTGAAGCTGAACATGGCTAATGGTAACCTCATTCAGTTGCAGCTAAGAAGACTCACTGATGGGCTTTATAATACTCATGTCTACAACGCACATTTTATTGTCACAAATTAATTGCTCTAAAATTAAGACACATTTTATAAATGATGGCATATCAGAGTCTAACTGACAGCACCTCTTTCTTGGTGACAGATAAAATAATGATACATATTCTAATCAGTGGTGTCTTCCCAGCAATAAAATATGGCATGTGACTGGGATATTCATAGTAGGTCAGGATCAAATGATTTAGTATATGCAAAGGTAATACTAACTGCTAACATTTATTGAGAATTTACTAAGTACAAACACTCCGCTACGCACTTAACATAAATCATCCTAATTAATCTCACTCAATCTCCACTGCAGAGGCTTTTCTACACATTATTGTCATTTATTCAGATTAAAAAACTAGAGTCACAAGAGGCGAGGCAACTTGCCTAAGGCACAAGCTAACAAACGGTAGATATAAGATTTGAACCAGGTCTGTCGGGTACATGTCCTGCATACTTAATTATGATACTATATGTTCTATGAATTTAAGTATAATCTTTATATACAGTCAGATTTTCTTTGCTAAATCACAGGGTTTGGAACCAGAACAAAGTGTTTTTGACTAATGTATAATTTTAGTTTAAAGTAGGGTTTTTCGACCTCAGCACTACTGACACTTTGGTCTGAATAATTGTTTGTTGTAGGGAGCTGCCCTTTTATCGTAGAATGTTTTACGGTAGCCCTGGTCCCGATTCACAAGATGCCAGCAGTACTCCCTGCTCTTTTGGGTGTGAGAACCAAGAAAATCTCCAGACACTGACAAACTCCCCTGGAGAATAAAATCAGCTGTGGCAGAGAGCTGCTGAAATAGTGAATACATAAACGAGCAAATGAAAGAATGTCTCCTGATGGTCTTCATTTTCAGTGTACATGAAATAGTGTGATTTAATGTAAGTATCCTTTCTCTCCTTGTTCTCGTATGGAATAGTGTTTGTAATGCCATCTTTTATATGTATTTTTTCAGATGCGCTAATATTCACACTATGACTTTCTTTCTTTCTTTCTTTCTTTCTTTCTTTCTTTCTTTCTTTCTTTCTTTCTTTCTTTCTCTTCTTTCTTTCTTCCTTTTCTTTCTTTCTTTCTTTCTTTCTTTCTTTCTTTCTTTCTTTCTTTCTTTCTTTCTTTCTTTCTTTCTTTCTTTCTTCCTTTCTTCCTTTCTTCCTTTCTTCCTTTCTTCCTTTCTCTCTCTCTTTCATAATTTATTGTCAAATTGGTTTCCATACAACACCCAGTGCCACACTATGACTTTTAAACCACATTTGAATGTGACTCTGAGGAACTCTAAAAACGTAGGTTTCAGTTTCTGGCTGAATTATTCCTAGAAATACTACTTTAAACACCCAAACGAATCAAGGAACACAGCGGATTCTAAGGAATAGAGAGGCATATAGAACAGAAAGTAGTTTTGCTATGTTGGAGCCATCTTTTTCTTGCATTTCACATTCACCGTGGCCATAATATCTGCATTATTTTAAACTGATATAGCACAATGCTGAATTATTATCCATGTGGTCATCGGACATAATTCTTGAAGTCTCGATAGTTTTTTTTTTAAATGTAAGTATTATTAAACACTAGAACTTGCCTTTTAAAATATAAAATAAAGGCACCTGGGTGGCTTAGTCAGTTAAGTGTTTGTCTCTTGCTTTTGGCTTAGGTTATGATCTCACGGTTTGTGGGATGGAGCCCCTCGAACAGGGCTTGCTTGGGATTCTCTCTCTCAACCTCTCTCTTTGCTCCTCTTCCACTTGTGCTCTCTCTTTCTCTTTCTCTCAAAAAAAAAATATATATAAAAGCAGGGTAATTTTCAATAAAAGCAAAGAACAATTCAGTACACCTGAAACTAATACAATATTGAATGTCAACCACATTTCATTAAAAATAACAAAAAAACAAAAAACAAGAAACAAAACATAAAAAAAGAAAAAAGCAATTCAACTCTGACCTCATGATTGACACACTTCAAATAAACTAAATATTTTTTTTCTACTAAGTGCTATACCAAAATTAGAGTTATTATCTAAAACAACTCTTTCGAAATTCTTCCATAAGCTCGAGCCATTGAAAGGATAAATGAATTAAACTTGGGTTTAAAAAAATATCAACCAAAAAGTCTGAGGTTTCTCTTAGGAATAGCCTTTCCTTTCATAAACATGTATGAAAAACAAAGCAAACATGAGGGTTTCTGAAATCAAGGAAAGAAACTCATGACAGAATAAAGCCCCTTCTTTGGTTCATACAACATGTCAGTCTTCATCTTGAGTCCCAGGTTTACATTCAGTCTGCCAAACATAATTTTTGTACCCCTGTAATTCTTTATGATTTCTACCACTCTAAGTGAACATTTTCATTGTTCTCCTACAAAGTCAATGATAAGGTTTTGGATAAGGAATGGTGAACCTGCATTTCAGATACATATAAACTGTTAGAATCCAGAATATACAGAGAACTCATATTAATTTGTAAGAGAAAGCAAACAATCCAATTGAAAATTGGGCAAAGTATTTGAAGAGTCAGCTCATAGAAGGAAAAATCTGAATGACCAACAAACATGAAAGGCTGTTTAACCAGGGATATGCAAATTCAAATACTAAATTCAAGCCATTTCCTGCTGCTGGTGGAAAGCAATTTACAATATATAATAAAGATGTGAACACTCTAACGAGTCAGCAATTCTACTTCTTGATATTGTCACCAGGGTTTATGAGGAGACCTACAAAGAATGTTCTTTCGGCTTTGTTTACATCAGTGAAAAACGAGACACAACCTAATGATCATTCATTCATTTCTAATCTTATACCCCTATTGATTGTTCTGTTCTTATTCAAATCAGAAATGCCTTTAACAGATTACTTCTCTTTTCTGAAGCTACTTTAAATCGTTGTTATTTTGTATGGTGTCCAAAATTTTATTTAACTTAGTCATAAGCAATGTTAATGCTTCTGTTCATAACTGAACCACTGAAGATATTAAAGATAATAAAGATAATGCTGTCTCTAACAAATCTGACTTCAGCTATAACGGCATACACAGTAGAATATCTCAGATAACATCTGCCTAGTTTTGAGTGAAGCACAGAAGTGTGTGCGTATAATTTTGTACTTGTGTTATCTCTCCAATTATGTAAATCACTAATACTTATTACTATGCTAATACCAGAAGATATATTGTAATAAATGTTACCATGAGTTATTAATTTTGTGTTCCTTATCACCTTTTTCATCAGATAATTTAAAAGACAGAGATGCCTATCTATCCACATTTTCTCTATGTTATTCACAAAAGTTTTCTCAAATCAATCTTAAAAATTAGAAGCATGCCCACATGGTTTTGTAATTTCATGGGTCAATAAGTAGAATTTTCATTGTATCCTATACATTCTAGTAAGTGCTTCCATATTTTTTGACTTTTGAATAATTAATAGTTATTAATTTCAAGAAAATCAATCTCATTATGACTAATATGCTACATAACCAGTTATTATAAATGCAGTTTGAGTTAACCTTGAAATTAAAACTATTAATGGGCACCTGGGTGGCTCAGTCGGTTAAGCGTCTGACATCGGCTCAGATCATGATCTCACGGTTCTTGAGTTTGAGCCTGGCAATGGGATCTGTGCTGAGAGCTCAGAGCCTGGAGCCCACTTCGGATTCTGTGTCTCCCTCTCTCTCTGCCCCTCCCCCAAACTCACTCTCTGTCTCTGTCTCTCTCTCAAAAATAAATAAACATTAAAAAGAACTTAACGGTGATGGGCACAGAGAAGGGCACTTGTTAGGATGAGCAGTGGGTGTTATATGGAAACCAATTTGACAATAAATTATTAGAAAATCAAAAAAAAAGAACTTAAAAATTAAAACTATTAAAACACTGTAAGCTAAATAATTATGGGTGCTTTTATTAACTGTATACTTTGTGCCTTCTTATGATCAGTAATTGCTGAATATTCATTATGTCCAGAGGAGGCAATGAGGTGTTCAGAAATTGGAAGCCATGGCTTCAGAAGTATTGGATATGTCATCTCTAAGTGTTTAATCTATTGATCTGCTTATTGAAATTACTGAAATTACATAGCAAATTAAATGCATCTACAATGGGAAATAATTTAGGTAGTTAATTTACAACTAAAGTGTCTCTTATTCAAAATACAGATCCGATACATATCGAAGTATTTGGTATCTTCTATAATATACATAATTCTGTATTAAATATATATATCTATATATACATACATCTATATTTTTTCCTATATGTGAATGAATGAGCCCAGACACACTACTGCTCTCAAGGGAGAGCTAGGGAGTGAGAGGAAGGTATGACAAGGAGAACAGCAGATATGTGGCAATTTGGAAGTGTTTGGAATACAAAGGTGATTTCTGAGTCGAGTACAGATAACTCAAGTAGTAACTTCCCCTAACGTTGTCTATTAGATGATAGGAGGACTTATACAACATAGAATTATGTCTGTTAATTAGATTCACAATACACTCTTACTTTCGGTGCCATGGAAATTAATATAAGTGAAATCTTAAGATAGAGAACTGCATATTTAAGAAAAAAAATATCACTATGGCATTTCCGAGCACACCTGGTGCACAAAATTTGCTCACATGTTCAGTGGGAAGAATCATGTGACTCGTGATGTACTTCCCTATTACCACCATCTAACTTTATTCCGAATTTGAATATTTCAAGTATTCCTTAAAACTTTATTTTGAGAATGTTATAGATATAATATATATGTAATATATAGATGTATAGAATGTAATGAATGCTTCATTAGAAATGTTCATCACTAAATTAATTTCTACCAATCATTTTGGTAAATTTTTTTAACTCTCAAATATGAGTAGAAGTTTACATGAGTATAAGTTTATGGGATCGCAGTTAAATGTAAAATAGCTTTACTTAAAATAAGTATTCCTAAAAATGTTATTTTTAGCGTTAGATGATTTTTCTGCATATCTGTATTTATCTTTTCTTCTCCTTTTTAAATAAAATCACAGTGGCCATGGGTACTCTTGCTTTTATTTTTTCCCACAGCAACTGATACAATGTTCTGTGAAAAGCAAGTCCGTACCCTCCCCCACCCCCATAAAAAAGGATATTGAGTGGCTTTATGTTGCTATAACTTCTTGGCAGTCATCCTTACCCATAATGATAGGCACATTTGCTTTTAGAGATGTCATAATTATACACTTAGAATTCTAAGTGCTCTTCAATGGTAAGTCACTTATTTAAGGACTCCTTTAGCAACCAATACAGTTTAATGAGCAGAGCACAGCCTTTTCTGATGAAAACACAAATTCACAGTTATGAGGTCAGTAGGGTAGGTATCAGGCAGACAAGGGGCATTGGTGCAGAGACCAGAGAGTCAAGGAGAGTACAGAGACATGCATGGGGACTGTAGGTCATGTACGCCATGTAATTTTCTTTCACCTGTCAATCCAGATGCCATCCGAGAGAGGAGCAAGAGGAGAGCTAAGGAATTTGAAAGACTGGCGATGTATTCAAGAGACTGGTAAGCTCACATAAAGAGACTGGTAAAATTGTTTCTGACTGAGATCCTTTTTTTCTCACTACTCAACACAGGGGAAGTAGATGAAGATCAGTGAGGAATAAATAAAGCTAGTTTTGTGTAATTGAATATATGACCCTAGGTTATTTATATCATTTATTTAACTCTTACGGCATATTTATTATATTTATGACTACTTACCTACTTAAGAATTCATGAAATTGTTTCTCAAAGTCTAGTTCCTAGACTGGCAGTGACAGTATCATCAGGAGATTGCATTTTAACAAGATCCTTAGCTTATTCCATCCACATTAAAGTTTGAGAAGCATGGCCCTCAACAGTGTATACTAGCATTTGGAATGGATAACTGTTAACCCTAGAATTTTAACTCATTTCCATACTTACCTTATGGATATAACATTTATCTTTCAATGACACACCTTTATGAGTAAACAGTCTTATGGATATAGTTTTTGGAATCAGACAAGAAAGGTGGCTGTACCTTTTTTTAAGTTATTAGAAAAATGGTACTATTTCGAGTATTCTAAATTGCAGGTGCACAACATTTCTGAATTATCTGAAATCTCAGCCTGCTATTTTCTAACAATACCCACTGCCACCAAGGGTGGTAACTTTCAAGTTCAAAACCTTTCTCATTTAACCTTCACTGATTCTAGCCTATATTCCATCTGCCAATCAAAGCCATCCCTTGAACAATATAGTTGGTAAACCAGGTGGTCCATTTATTAACTTAAACAGAAGTTGTTTGAAAAGTACTGGAAGCATTCCCATCTTTCTCCTCCACACATACTCAGAAAGGAATGGTATCCATATGCGGAGCACAGCTTTCTTTTGAAGGATATTAAGAAATAAGGATAACATTGCTTCCGATGTTCTCATACAACCTACTCCAAAGTATCATTATATAAACTTGCTTTTAACAGAACAAAGATTTGCTTTTAACAGAGTACAAGACTGTTAAGTAATACATTAAGATTGTAGTACAGTAAAACATGATTTCAAGAAAATATAAAAAAGAGTTAGGGTGACAAAATATTTGGAGCAATAAAATGATCAAGCAAAGGAGAGGTCTGCTTTTTGAGAAGATGGTATCGTACTGTGAATGGAAGATGAAAGTGGGAGCCGTTTAATTCCTATTTGGTTCTTGCAGGTCAAGAGGAATGATGGTCTGACTGCAAAGAATAAAACAAACAGAAATGAGAGGGAACTGGTGCCCAAGATGGGTAAAGAGATTACAAAGTCCCCAGCTGCTCAGAATGAACTCTCTCGATCTAGATCAATTATATCTTAGGACACTAATAAAGCTGGCAAGTCAAATAGAGAACCTCTGTGGGTGGTCTGGAAGATTGGAAAAGTGCAGTTTTGCTTTTCACAAGGGAAAACAGCATGTGGGAATGAAATTTTAAGCTTCCAAATAGTTATTTAAGACTTGGCCAAAAAAATGCAATGCAGGGAGAGACTACAAGTTTTCTTCCTCTAATGAGTATTTTTGAAGAATGAGAGTCAGTTGACATAGGGGCTTTGGAAAGACAAACTCTGTCACAGCCATTCCATATTTGTTAGATTGATAGAAAAAGAAAGTAAATATTAACAGATCTGTTCCCAATTTTTTTTAACAAAATTAAATCTGCATTTATTCTATAATTTGTCATCATGTTGAGTTTCTGTACAGGACTGTTTGCTAAGGCAGGCAAAGATCATTCCCATAAAATTCAAAGGTTTGCTTTAATATTTTCAGGTTATAACCCTAAGACTAGAATCTATTTGTCATAAGAAACAGTCATTAGGATTCTTGTTGTAAAAAACAAAACAAAACAGGTTTCTACTTCAAGTTGTAAACTGTATCTGTCTCCATAAGAAAAAGACAAACAATCTAATATGAAAGAAAATGACAATGAATGAAACAAATGGTGAACAAAAAAGAAAACATAAATGATTCTCTAACACTTTTTGATCCTGAAAAAAAATTTATCCTCACTCAAAAGAACAATACAAATTAAAATTACAATGAGATGTCATCTTTTTCTAGCTTAGCAAAGATCATACAGGTTGACGACACAGTGAGTTGCCAAGATGTGTGGTAAAAACGCCTTTATACTACCAGCTGGAGTGCTCTATGAAGTATGATTTGGCCATATTTGCTAAAATAATGAATGTCATCTCGACCCAGCCATTTTATTTCCAAGAACTTATCCCATGGATATACTTGGAACGTGTGAGGTTCCATGAGCATAAAGTTCTACATTGTCATCTTGTAGCAGGAACAAAGCTTGAAAACGAACAAACTAAATGTTCATTAATTGGAATGTTGATTGAATAAATTATGGTACATCCTCAGGATACAAGTGTATGCAAACAGAAAAAAATGAGAACACTCTTAAAGTGCTAATATAGAAAATAACTGTCAGTATATATCATTAAGTGAAAAAAAAAACATGATGCGGGAACAGTGTTTATAGTATCCTACAAGATTTTTTTTTAAGAAGATAGGAATAGGAAGTGCACACATACTCGCATCCTATCTTTGGAGTGCCATCCAAGAAGCTGATAACCCTGCCAACCTATGGGGAGAGAAACTAGGTGGCTGAAAGACGGAGAAGCAAGGGAGTATTTATGCCCTTTCATGCTTTGCATTTTGTAGTACAAAAAGGCACTAGCTTTTCAATGAATAAATAAAATAGTTCACACTTTGAAAGTTTGCCACGAGAGGATGAATTTACTCTCAACTTTGGAGTAATTAACCCCAGCACGACCTTATGACAGACTGCTAATTTATTTTGTATAATAGTAAGGTGTAGATTTCTTTAAAATTTGAAATAAAAAATAAAATGGTACCTAAATGAAAATAAGTATTCCAAAACAATGCCTACCCATACCACATGCAATACCATGTGATAATTTGTATTACATTCTGTTATACCCTGTGCTACCTTATTCTATTTCATTTCACTCATTAAATGGATTTCATAACTCAACAATAGGTCACCAGCAATGAATTGAAAAATGCTTCTCTAAATTATCTCCTCTTCTTTATCCCTACAACCAAAGTTGTCATACAGGATCATGTTGCTCCTCAGCTAATTCAATAAGTTCCTGACCAGCCCTCCTTTTTGGGTACTACACTCCTCAAATTTGGGAGTTTGCAAGTTACCTCTCTTTAGTGATTCCCACATCTCTCAGAGATAATGACTAGCTCCTTGAAGCAGCAGAGAAGCCTCACCAAAACTGGGCTACACTTCAACATCACTAAATTCGTTTTTCTTCCCACACTTCATGTCATTAATCACTTCCATATCTTTGCTCATGGTGTCTCTTCTCTCTAGAATCCTGTCCCTTTCCCTCACGCACATTTCACTTTATCAATTTCTACTCATCTTTTAAAGATACAGATCAGGCACCATATCCTCCAGGAAGCAGTCTTGAGATCAGAGACCCCAAACTATACTAAGTGAAAGTATCTTCTGGAGAGCTTGTTATAACACAGTTTCTCAAGGTTCACTTCCATCTATTCTGATTAAGAAGGTCTAAAGAGAGACTCAAGGATCTGCATTTCTTCTTTTTTTTAAATCTATTTATTTATTTTAAGAGAGAGAAAGAAGGAGAGAGTGTGGGAGGGGCAGAGAGAGGTGGGGAGAGAGAATCACAAGCAATCTCCACACTGTCAGCGAAGAGCCCACCATGGGGCTTGGCCTCACAAACCGTGAGATCATGACCTGAGCCAAAATCAAGAGTTGGATGCTTAACTGACTGAGCCACCAGGGCACCCCAGGATCTGTATTTGTAACAAAGTTCTAGGTGATGCTGCTGGTCTTGGGGTAATACTTTTGCAGCCATGCTGTAAACAGTACTTTGGCTGGGTTGGGTATCATTCTTTTGGGCTATTACATCATACTGTAAGTATACTCACCACCCTGCTTTGTAGCGTTTCTGCACTGATTGCATTTAGTAAACTGAGGTATTGTAGGGGAGCACTCCTTGCTGCCCCAAGATGTGACCCTTTGATAGGCAGATTATTTTGTGCTGAAAACAATCAAGACCCAAAAGACCCAGGAAGGAACTCTGACCTCTCCCCAACTGGCTAAAAGGGCTTAGATAGAACACCTGTTCTAGAAAGAAACTATCACCATAAATAACTAGGTATGGTAGACAGGGAAGAACATAGCAAGGCTTGTTTGGTCAAAGGCCTCTCTATGTGCCATTGTTTCTGGATGGCCTAGTAAACATTTCTTTACTAAACATTTATTCTTTCCATTCTTCCTGTGAATTCCTTTCCTTCCCTTTGAAATCCCAGGCCCTCACCCCTTTTCCTTAGTCTAGAATGACATATATATTTTTGTCTTGATCAAATGTTTTTGGAATCTCTACTTTTTACGTGGATTCGATGTATGTAAGTTTTCTCATGTTAATGTGTCTTGTGTCAATTTAATTCTTAGACCAGCTAGAAGAAACTTAAAGGGTGGTAAAAATGTTTCCTCCCCAACAGTATATTCATACATCAACTGGCCTCTAAGGAAATTAAGAACGAGAGTCACCTTAACACAGTAGGGCATCATAGTTAATAAATGGTTTGTTAGCTGAATAGAAATTTCATTAGCTTAGCCTCATGTCTTTCTCTGCCTAGAGGGATTGATCAGGGATATATGCAAATAAAGTTGATGTGCATATCACTGATACACTTAATAAAGTCTCCAAATTAATGCTTGTAGACAAAATCGAACAATATGATCTGGGTAAGAAATAAAGCAATTAGAGTTTGGTAACTAATTGAACAAGTACCGAAGGAAATTGATGTTTGAATTGATGTCAAAATAGAAGTATGTTTTTAGTGATGTGCTGCAGAGCTCAGCATCAGGATTTAGGCTATCTGAGAATATTTTTTTATAATATAGATGAAGTTATAGAAGGCATACATGAAATCTAAAGTTGAAAAGAAACTGAGAAATTGCAAGACATTGTATGATAGAATCAGGACTGGAAGATCACCTCCTCTCCATTTCTACTATCAACCGGATTGATGGCTTAAGAAATTTATTAAGGTTTCAAGTAGTTTGGGGTTAAAAAGAGCTTTGCTTTCTTGGGGGATAGAGGGAGCGGGGGAGAATACTAGAAGGACAGGACAATCACAACTAAGGCAGGGGAAGCTGTGAGCAGGAAACGACAGTGTCAGTGAAAACTTAGAAGCTAAAATCACCAGAGATGAACCAGAAACCAGACACAGAACAGTAATTAATACTAGTTACAGATGCTGCCTCCAGGGGTAATGCATTTCTTGTGTGTACTCTGCTTTGGTCAGGACTGGATCAAGAAGTGGGAGGCACTGAACCTAAGCTAGAGGCACTAAACCTAAGCTAGAGGCACCTTGGGGTTAAGCAGGATAAGCAGAGCCAGGGAAGGGGCTGATGGCCTTGCATCTAATTCCAGAAAAGGTGGATGACACAATGGCAGGATGGCTGAAATGTCAACTAGAAGTAGCATATGTGAAAAAGAACTGGTGATTTTATTTATTTAATTTTTTAAAATACGGTGATTTTAGATACTAGTAAGTTTAGTGTGACTCAACAGTGTGATACAAGTATTGCTGGAGTGGGGGAACTATACATTGGCTAAAGGCATGGACTGTGGTCAGATGAACTTCCTGGTATTTTGGTATCTCTTCTTTAAAGTTTTATTCATGTTGAGAGAGGGAGAGAGAGAGAGAGAGAGGCAGAGAGGTCAAGAGAGAGGGAAAGAGAAGAATCCCAAGCAGTTTCTACACTCAGCATGGAGTCCAATGCAGGGATTGATCTCATGACCACGAGATCATGACTTCAAGGTCAGGACCTGAGCCAATATCAAGAGTCAGACGCTTAACTGACTGAGCCACTCCCGCACCCTGGTGGTATTTTGGTATCTTAGCAAGTGTCCAGTCAGGGACTAAAGTGCCCCTCTTTCTTTTTCATAACATATTTGTCTTTCCTCGAGTGGCAATCTTCAAACTGCGATATGCCCCTTGCGGTACACAAAGACTTTCTTAGGAATATATGGGCATAAATAATGTTCATGGAATCAGTTTCCAAATTCTCAGCTTCTACAAGAGATTTGCCTGGCTTTGTTCCTGTGATGCACATATCATTCCAATTATCATTCCCACTTTTTGTTTAATGACAGTCTTTCAACTTCACAAAATAAAAGCATGCCTCTTCTGACATATCCCCAATGGTACATTGTGCCCAAGACACATTTATGAAAATCAAAATATAATTCAAAATATTGATGACTGAAATTCTGTTTTAATCAAGGTACCATCAGGCATACCCCTCCATTTCATTAATAGGTTAATTTTTAGTAAAAATCTGTTGAGTATGTTTAACAATTACCAGAAGTTATATATATTTAAATAATTTGATTATTACTAGGTATATTTATTTATTATTAATAATTACATATATAGCTTACCCAATGGATTTTTAAAAATACTTAGAGCCTTATAGTTACAGAAATTTATTTTTACAAAGTGAATTTAAATCCACATAGATATATTTGTCATACAGAAGTATGATAGAGTGGTTAATAAAAGGCTTTAGAGCATAAATATATATTACATTAAAATGCAATTCTTCAGGGAAGTAGAATGGAAATATAATTTAAAGAACAAAAATGATATGAAACTTAAAGATGAGCTTGTTTTGTGTATTTTTTCAAGTGGATGATGGTAGTATGATATTGCTATGGTATTTGGAGTCTACTGGATATATTCAAAAGAGTAATGTAACACTTTTTAAATGTCAATATTTACAATATGCCAGAGGAGAAAATAGATGTCAACTTTAGAATGTTCAGGAGGACTCTCGGTTTTCTAAACTATTTGGAAAGTTTTATAAGCAGAATGGTCTGCTGATCACTGTAGTAGAGGTTTTTTTGGAGCCTTTCTCCTTGGCTTGGCAGGAGAGAAAGAAAAGCACTCTTTTTCCCCTTCTCTCATGAAGGAAACAGTAACATACCACACCAGTTTCCTCTTAGCCGATAAAATCTTAGTCCTACTTGAATTTTATGTTCGAGGAATTCTCAATTCAAGAAACTTCTCAAGTTTATAATCTTCTCCTTATGTGGGCAATTTGGTTGGGTGAACAATGAAAATCTCATGAGTATCTGCAGTCTTTTTTAGAATAGTTTTCTGGTAGCAACCTACCACTTTTGAAAGGGTGGTGTATTTTGCAAGCCTAATAATTCTTAGGGGCTCTTGTCAAAATTCCAGCTACCCTAAGAAAGGTCACATTCACCATCTTTTCCCACTATTTTAGGAAGATGTGTTACCACTGTAGTTGCACCTTAATCTAACAGAGTCCCAGAGAAACTGACTCAATTTTTCATTTTAATGAGGAGGAAATTCAGGTTAAGAAAGGTGAGTTAAACAGTGACATAAAGATAGTAAGTGTCAGAACTGGGATCTAAACTTGCGTCTTGACTTTCTCTCCTCATTATCAGGCTACCTCAACGAAGGAATGGTTTTTGGAGCCGAGACGTGGTGGTGAAAGTAAGAGATAAAATTATGATCCCCGCTGTTCCAAGAGATAGGTCAATGCCTAATTCCATTAAAATATGCACCTATCCGGAAACCAACAATCTTCAAGATTTTATTGGAGCTGGAATTATAGTCTTGCCTAGAACCAGCCTAAACTCAGGGCGGTTTTTAATTTCCAATAAACCTCTGTTCGTTTGTATGGTAAATGAGAGTATTGTGACTTTTTGTCCAATAACTTCTACCCACAGTTTTTTCAGGACACATTCCATGAATGTATTTATGTAACTAATAGAAAACACTGAAATTTTTTTCTAGGAAAGAGGATTAGATGTAAAAAGTGAGTGTGCTTTTCTCTGCTCCTTGCCTTTCCAACACCATCCCTTAAAAAAAACACAACAATGGGGTACCCTGGTGGCTCAGTTGGTTGGGCGGCTGACTTTGGCTCAGGTCATGATCTCACAGTTCATGGGTTCAAGCCCCGTGTTGGGCTTTGTGCCGACAGCTTGCTCAGAACCTGGAGGCTGCTTCAGATTCTGTGTCTCCTTCTCTCTCTGCCACTCCCCTACTTGCACTCTGTCTCTCTCTGTCTCTCAAAAATAAATAAATGTTAAAAAAAAAAAACACAACTAAATTAGTTACCTTATTCAATTTATCCTGAGCTAGTACACATCTATCTAAGGGAGTAAGTATTAGAATGTGATAATCTCATTGTATATGAATGATCTCCTCAACAATGAATTAGGCATTAACCTCTAAAAAACTAATTATGTAAACAATGACCACACTCCTGACTGAGGATCCATTGGTGAGTCCAACTGAAAATCCAGATGACAGTCTCTGGTAGCATGGTAGTAAGGACAGTTGACTCTTGATAATGGGTTAGAGTCTAAGATTTTGTTTTCATTTGTTTGAAAGCTACGAATGGTTTAGAACATATTAAATTCTCATTGAGATGTCATTTGCTTGAACTTCAGTTCTTTGGTGTTTGAAGTGCTCTTTCTCTGGTGTTCTTACTTTGTTGCTATTGCTTTCATTCCTCCCTTCCCCATGGGAAAATATCACTCTTCCAATACTCCTCTGAAAAGAACAGCTGTGGGGTTGTCCGCTTCCCTCCTTGTGGGTATGATTTTACTGAAGATAATTTGGAATTTCAGTGGCCTTTTGTGGAAACATAGGATCTCCCTACGCTGGTTCATCTAGGACCTCTCCTTTCTCATTACCTCCACTATTTTTTCCTTTTATCACCTTCAGTTTTTCCATCAGCTCCCTTGAATTCTTTGATATATTCTCTTTCAAAACCTTATCTTCCATCCCTCTGTCCACCCCTGCCAGACAGTTGCCTTCCCACCCCAGTTCCTCAAGTCAACTATAGCTTTATGCTCCCTGCCCTGATAGGGGGCTCTCAAGGATCTTAGGAAACTCAAAAGTAATCACCTGAAGCTGAAAAGACGACCTGGAAACAAAGGGTTTTTATGTACTCAGATGGGCTTTGGAGATACTCAGAAAGCCCTTTGGTACAGCCTTAGTTACCTAAATTTTAGTCCACAGCCTCCATAAGATTACATATTAGGTCCAAAGAAAATCTTAAAAGTCTCTTCCACAAAGACCGATGAAAACTCTTAGCCTTCATATTGAACAGGGAACTTCAACTTGTTTACATAATCTTTGCTAGTCTGCTACAAAATGCTAGTATATAACAGTTCATATTTATCTGCTTCCTACTTTTCTCTGAGAAATAGAGGTTACCTATGGTTAAGTCAGTCAGAGAAAGACACATACCATATGTTTCTACACATAGGTGGACTTTGCGAGACTCAACAGAAAACCAGGGAGGAGGGAAAGAGGGGAAAGAAAAAAGACACAGAGAGGGAGGGAGACAAAACATAAGAGACTCTTAAATACTAAGAACAAACTGAGGGTTGAGGAGGGTATGGGAGGGGGGAGAGTGGGTGATGGGCACTGAGCAGGGCACGGGTTGGGGTGAGCACTGGGTGTTGTATGGAAACCAATTTGACAATAAAAAGTTAAAAAAAAAAGAATAGCAAAAAAAAAAATAAAGTGTATAATATAATGGAAAAGAAAAGAAGTTATCTATGGTTAAAAGTATAATCAATACATATAAATGAAATTTCTAGAAATAATAAGGTCAGAGAGAAACAACTTCATATGCAATATATGCAAGGTGTGTAGCATGTGCTTTTGTTAAGCAAGAAGAGAGTAGTTTTTTTCCTAAAGTGAAATGACTGATTATTCTGGAAGGAAGATGTAGAAAAGTGTAGGACAAAACCTGAAGGGATATAGAAAGTTGTAGAAAGTTTGTGGAACAGGAATTTTGTGTCACGTGATTGAAGAGGACTATGATTGAATGGGTTTATTTATAAGCTTTTTAAAAATGAGCTTCAGTTTCAACAGTATATTAATGGAACAGTAGAGTTCATTTTTCTCTTCATTAAAATGACAAAAATTTCTTGGATTATTGATTTGTTCTTAATACAAGATTGCAAAAGCTTTTTCTTTACCTTCTGAATAATTCAGGTAAGCAACAATGATTGTGTCTTACCAGAGTAATTTCCTGTGTTTTATGGTGATTTTCTCATGTCCTTGATTATTTAAGAAGAATCTTGCTTTTGAAAGAACCAGTCTTTCACCATCATGTTACCTTCCTATATTTATTTTTGAAGTCTATCACTGTCACTTTGGTTAAATAGGTAGTCAAGCACTGTTTCAATGACCCATGATCCTATTCAACCAAGTGTTCAAAATGTTTTCACATTTTTGACAACCTTTGATATTTTGCCTTCCACCACTCAAACCCTAAATGAAATCTTGAACTCACATGGACATGAAAATCTCACATTCGTTCTCTCTTAATATCTACAGGAAGATATTAAAAATAATTAGGTTTATTTGATACATTGAGTTGCATAAAGTGCATCATCGAATAAGAACAGATGCTTAACCTTCCAGAAGTTATATTTGTACGGGTCAAATGTTATTAGCATAAATATTTCAGTAACTGTGTCAAATCACTAGAAATTAGTCAATGCCCTTGTAGTCCATGATACGACTTGGTGCTGCTTTGCTTAACAGACAACAATATAATATCATCAGTCCTAATTCCAGTAATTACTCAAAAATGATGCATGCCACAGAAACAGCTAAGTTCCTTTGGTAAGTGAACTCTCCTCAGATCTTTAACCATGGCTATTTGAAGCTTTTTATCATTTACAGAGAGTTGTTTTACTATCAGGTTTCCCCGAAGTGCTTGTAATCAGCGACAGGCTAAAGTGCTTGTCTTAACAAAAAGGGAATGTCTCAGAGACCCACGGAAGGGACTATTCCAGGTACTTGAGGGCGCAAGCTTCTGCAGCTTTGCTTAAATAACTTCAGGACCACACCACTGGGAGTGAGTCAGGATTTCTAGAACTCCAGGGGAGCAGCAGATGGGTTTGTCAAACTGCTAACCCGAGATTGAGCAAAACAACAATAACTTACATAGAACTGAATGAACTGATGAAGAATGATTTGGTTAGGCTTTTGTTTAGAATATTGCTGATGGTTTAGTGTTCTATTTTTAAATGTTTATTTATTGAGAGAGAGAGAGAGAGAGAGAGAGAGAGAGAGAGAGAGAGAGAGAGAGAATGAGCAGGGAGAGGGGCAGAGAGGAGAGAGATGATCCCAAGCAGGCTCCGTGCTGTTAGTGCAGGCTCCGTGCTGTTAGTGCAGAGCTTGACGTGGGCCTCAATCCCACGAACTGTGGGATCATGAACTGATCCAAAATCAAGAGGCAGACACTTAACCGACTGAGTCACTCTGGCACCCCTCTATTTTCTTGATATAAGAAACTCCCTTTATTTTTTTCCTGAAGCTATCTCTAACTCAGACAATTCAGTAGATTATACTTTTGTATACAGAAATGAAACATTTATCATTTTTTCTCCCTGCCTGATCCCTCCAGAGTTCCAAACTCCTATTGAGTATTTTTCTTTTCATGGCAATATAATTATTTGCACAGATTTAGTAAGGATCTATCTTCCTTGTAACTGGACATAATTGAGAAAATGGATTATATAACCAAGGCTTTGACTGCTATGTCATATCTGAGAAAGAGGTACATAAAATCAGATATGACCAGACAGTTTCAAAGAACCACAGTCAACTTTTTGGAGACAATACTTACAAAGCCCTCTTGGGAAAACTAGCCTGGTACTAGGCTTATGGAATGTCTAGTCTTACGGGTAAATAAGGAGGGTCACTTCCTGGCAGGCTCAGGAAACCTTAGGCTATTTTGAGGACTTTGAGAAGAGATAAATTCATCCCAATCTATAAGTACTGTAGGTAAAACCTGATGGAAGTTCTTGGCTTGGTTTCCTAATCTTGTGAAACTTTTAAAAGTCAAATCTGGGATTCTTTATAAAAACTTACAGCAAAACAAAGTTTGAAAAGTCTTTATAAAAACTTATGGCAAAACTTTTAAAAGTCAAATCTGGGATTCTTTATAAAAACGTATGGCGAAGTTGCCTGTGCAGTCAACTACTATCCTTGCCTCACCTGCATAAATAGAGCCCCGCTTTATTTTGTAAACAAGAATAAACTTACTGGGAGTACCTTTGATCAAAGGGGAGGTGGCTATACAGAAACAAAAATTATGTTTTGATAGAAAACTGTAGCATACCCATGTGGGTGATCAGATTATTCTGCATTTCCTTGTCAACTACATGATATTGTTACCTCTCTGAAATTGGACTGTCTTACATGTTTTGTCTGTCCTTACAAATTTTCAATCCCTTTACTTTCCTTCAGTTTCTGGCTACAACTCTCCAAACTAATGTTCCCACTTTTTCTCCTATTCTCCTGACTTGGCATCGCTGAGAACTAAAAGCTAACTACCCAGATCCCTATCAAGATTCTAGATGGTCCTGTAGTTGAACTTTCCTTTCAAGCTCTAAAGAAATCCTGAGAGCTGAAGCTGGACAACTTGATATCTACTTCAAAGGACTCATCAGCACAGTGTACTAGGTATGGACAACCTTCCTGCCGGGAGCTGCGGCTATATGGGCCACTCAGGAAGTTTATTGGAACTCCCACAGCTTTTGAGCTCTGCTCCAGGAAATAACTATGACTGTGGACAATCTTATAAAACCTCTCTGACGTCTGTGCTGTCACCCAGAACATTCAAAATGTCATAAAATGGCCACTGCCTTTATCACTTTACCATCTAAAGACGTTTCCAGCCCAGCCTTTAGGAATCTTCTTAATTGGCTGCCCTCGGACTCAGAAACTGGGTTTATAGTCTGCTCCAATCATTAATCTTTGTTTTTCTTCCTACTGCCATAACAAATACCCCTCATTAAATACCTGATTGCTCATACCATCCAGCAAAATCCTCTACTACGAAGTTTCAGACTCAGTATGAGAGGTCCTTGAACAACAGAAAGTTTCGGAAATAATTGACATGAAATAGCTTTCCTAAGCTATTCACTAGGAAACCTGGTTTCCCTTGGACAAAAGAGGGGACTAGTGAAGACGGTCTTAACAATCTCCTTAAGGCTGACTAAAGGGTTAGGCTGGTTTCTTCTTAATTATATGCGTGAACTCCCTTTTCTTAGTGTGTATTTACTTCAGAAAACTTTCCATTGTAAATTCCTTTTTCTGCATGTTTGAGAGGTAAATTTTCTACAACTTAGGAATGTCTTCCTCAAATAGCTGGGAGCCATGCCATTGAAATCTAAATATCAGGAAGGCTAGCTACCATGGCTACCAGTCTCAGCGTGGCGGAGGAGAGTAGCCTATGTTCAGAAGGTGACAATTAGCAAACACCGATGGAAACTCACGATGACTACCTCCCCGCCGATGTCCTCCAGTACTTTAACACTAGCTCATCCCAATGACTAAAATCTTTCCTGCCTTTTGTTTCAGTGGAGTTGACTTCAGTCTTGAATAAAGTCTTCCTTGCCTATTAAGTTATCTGGTGTTATATATATGTATTTTTTTTTTTTTTTTGACAAGCCAGCAACATGAGCACACACAGAGAAAGGGAAGGGTTTGGTGCTCATGTCACTCACGTGGTACTTCATCATTCATTCACTACAGTTGTGTCCCTTGGTAGTTTTCTGTGTGGATTTGACATTATGGGCAATTAAGTTTCTTACATGGAAAGGAAGAGCCAGTATACCAGTATGTCATGTTATTTATAGATCACAGAAGCAAAGTCATTCTTGAGGGGAAGAAAAAACCTTCTCTGTCTTCAATGTGAAAGTATTTCAGTCAGTAAGACTTAACATAAAATGTGTCCCCGTCCCTCATATTTTAACAAAAAGTTTAGAAAGCAGTAGTTAGCCAGTTTTATGTCAGATAAATAGTATACCTACAGTTCATTATTGAAAGTATTCATTAAAGATTAAAAACATAAGACTCCTCATAGAAATGTTAACTGGTCTCTGGTTCTTAGCATTCAGTTATCATTTCTGAAATCTAAAATCAACATATTTTATGTCTAAATTGAGAGTACATTTGAAAATGTAAAGTCAAAGGCATGCCTTCTAGTGGGCTGAATGAAGGGAAAGGGCTGTGATTACGCCTAATTTTCACCCTCTACATCACGATCTCATTGATTATGTTTCTCAGCTTGCTAAGGGTTCTGTGAGGTGATTTTCAAGATGCATATTGCTATTTGCAGGATTTCCTGAATAGGAATATTTCAGGGGTAAATTGCACAAACCAAGCGATGTGCAGTCAATTTTCACTCCAGCATAAACAATGTATTAGAACAGAGCCCTTAAGGCTTTTTTTTATTTGGGTTTCATTACACAGCTAGCTGCATTTCATCAATAAGCATGAAGTGCCAAGCAGGCAAAACTGAGGCTCACAGAGGGTATTACATATTTGTCTAACAGGTGCTCTGAGTTTGACTAGAGAAAACAAATGACCTGGATGTCAAGGCCGTAGGCTCTTTGTTTCAGAGGTAGCCATGGCTGCTGTGGACAAAGAAAATGTCTTTAAATTTAGGAAATGGAGGCTCCTGGTGCATTTACTTTCTTTGCATTAATTTGTTCCTAAGATTTTAGAAAAGAGTTTCTTTCTCTGTATTAAAAAATGGGCACGGACTCCACTAAAGTGTTTAAAAACTGCTTTTGGCTTTCAGTAATTTAAATTGAAGTTAAGCCCATAGTCCCATCTTTCTTTAACTGAAAAAAAATAAGTTTAATCACTTTAAGTAGAGGGCTGTAGTAGGCTGTACAGACTAAACTCACATATCTTATAGCAGAACTCTGAGTAATCCTAATAAATCATTTATCAGATGGTGAATTTAGATAGAAGCTAGACAAAGAGGGATAAAGAACTAGGTGAGTTAGTAAATTATTCACATAGGTCACGATTTCCTGATTACAAACTAGGGGTCTGAGAATGAGGGGGAGAATATCTCAAGTCATCATATATATAATTTTATGATTTTTTTTTTTGGCCTTGGATACAGCCACAAGCAAAAGAAAAAGGCTAAGGGCACATTTTTGAAATCTGCACTCCAGAGATGAGAAGCTCAGAATATGCACAGAGGACTGAAGCCAAGGACTTTTACTGCCAGGGAAAGAGCAGCTGCCTCTTCCCTCAGTGGTTCAGACCCGGCTGCAGGAAGCAAATATCATGACTCTCTGAAACTACATTCGGTGGTCTGAGTGGTGCCGTGTAGCTCTGAGAAAGGAAAGTGATTAACACAGCTGACAGGAGCCTTCACTCTAAACTGCAGGGACCTAACTTGCCACACACCTATGGGCCATGGACAAACAAATGCCCAATGCGAGTTTTTCATATTTGAGAACCACTATGGGGGATATCACCTGGGTGTACAGTCACTTTGGTTGTGTCAACAACATCCATTTGTGGTGGCAGATTTTGTTATCCTTTCTATTAAGTGTATGCCATGCACGGAGATAGCTAATATTGAATAGATTTTCGTTATTTTAACGAAGAAGCGCATTTTAACCAAAGACTGCATTTAAAAGTAAACGGATGTGCTTTTATCTGTGAGTTACAAAAACCTAGTTCTGACTCAGAACAAAGAGGCCTTCCCTCTTTGAAATACTAAACTGAGAAATATTTAGGAATATACTAGATCCAGGAGAATCTGGCTGAGGTTATTGTTTGTTGGACTAAGTAATGGTACTTTGTTGAGATTACTGAGTAATGAAAACTGAGTATTGATGAGGTACACTTGCACTGAAGAATGTACACTAGTCAAATACCTCTAAGGACACCGTGTCCTAGCAAGGTGAAAAAACCAAAGGGATTCCAGAACTGGTGGCTTCCCTGAATGATGATGTGGCTTTGCATTCACCCAGTCTTGTCTCTGTGTCTACACATAATGCAAACCCAAGGTGGCTAGTGCATGAGAAGCCACGGCTCAGTGTCAAGACCTCTACCATGCCATCGTTGCACCAGCTGTGTTGCTATCTGTCCTATATACTTTCTTAAAGCCAACTAAATTTGTTCTGGGTAAAGACTACTGTGACTTGGCTTTAACTGTCACACTTGAATGGAAGACCATGCCACTGGACAAGCAGCCCGGGATCTGCAGTGGTGAAATGACGTCTATCTGCGATGTACATGGTATCATCTCTGCGCTGGGGGAGCTAACGAAATGGGAGATATACATGTCAGGAGAAGGTAAGGTAAGAGTAGTGGAGTGCACCTTGCAAAAGTAACTCACTTTAGCTGTTTTGAACACTCGCTTTCCTTAATCTCACTCAAGCCCATCTTCCTAAACTTTGACTTCTTCTTCTCTAGAATATCCTCACACTTCATTTCATCCTTGCCTTATCTCCTAGCAAAAGAGCACCCAGAGGGAGATTAAGAACATTAGGTTGTAATAATCCTGGAAAGCAAGTAAGGTGAAAATTTGGGGTCAGTGAAATTAAAAAAAAACAACAACACTTTACTCAACATCTTACTTATTTAGTCTGAAAGTGCCCACCATTACATTAATCAAGAGGTTGAGATTTCAGTTTAATTGCTTTATTGGATTAGCTACTTAATGTTGTTGCCTCATAGGAGGTGCAAAGTAGGACATCAGGTTGGGGTAAATCTTTGGAATATGCGCCTGGGAAGAGAGAAAATATAGGGACAATCAATGTGTATAGAGACGCTGAAAGAAGATGATGGCGTCCGATTGGCATGTTGGCCTGGAGCACTAGACTTACCTGTGGCATCTCATTACCAATGTAGGTGTCTTGTTACCGCATTTATTCTTTGATTAAAAAATACAAGTACCTACCATACACTGGGCCCTGTGATGGAGGTGTTGAGAAATGAATGGGGTAAGGGGGCCAAGTAAGAAGATGCCCTCTGCATTCAAAGAAGATTTTGATGGGGTACTCAAGTCTGTACAATTTAAGTGTAAATCAATGCACAAAGGTTATTGTAAATGGATATAGAGGTTTGTAAGAAATCCTAAAAGGGATTTTTTACTCTACTCGATGTATGGAACAAAGTTTTAAGAAGCAAAGACATTGAATTCGGTCTTGACGGATGTAGAAACTTCATCATGCCAAACAAGGAGAAAGAAGTCCCTTAAGGAAGAGAGGAAAAGATGACCAAGAACACAGAACATGGCATGAAACCACATGCATCAAAACATAACATATAATTTGTTGTGGCTAGAATATAAAGGGAAGTTATCGGCAGAATAAAAGGATACAGAGGTCAACTGGAGTCACCCTGAGAGAGTTTTCTAATGTCTACTAAAGAGCCTATACATTATTTTGGTAGGCATCTAGTCTTCTAATCTCCTAAACAGCTTTAGTTTTAGATAAGGAGTCTACAAACATACATTAAGTATAATTAAGAGGGATGGGAAGTGGATCATAGCAACAAACATGATGAAGGCATTCTAGTGATATGAGTTTAATGAATACATTCTTGCTAGTAAATGCTGTAAGAAAAAGCAAAAAGTGCTAGTCAATTATTATTATTATTATTATTATTATATAAGAACAATGACGATTATGATAACAAATCAGTGATATTGCCATTTTTTGGAAAACAATAAAGCAAAAAGTCCTACCTTAAGGTCAAACGGTCCTGTTTGATTTGGTTGATTGTAAATTTCCAACTGATTCCTGATAGGAGACAGCCACAGAAGTAGATGATTTAACTGCTCTTCAAGCTGTCCGAGGTCTTTTATGTGTGCCTCAATTTCTTCTTGTTTCTCAGGCAAATCTCTGGAAACCTGCGAGGAAAAAACAGTAAAACGTTCCCATGGTTTAAATAAAAAAGTAAAAAATACATACCTTCCAAAGTTACTTGCTATAAAATGTCATGTAAATGTACTGTTTTTGGCATTAACAGGATGATATTGATTACTTACATGGATTACATGTTCGGATTTAATTTATGCATTACAAATCATTTATTAATAGTCTTCCCCCAAATTCTATGCTTTAAAGACCATAAGCCTTTTCTTTTGGAAATTCAAAACACATACTTGCACAAATGCAGACCCAACTCCAACTGGTAAAAGTACAGAAGTATATTCTTCACTGAACCACTCATTCACTAAACATAATGGTGTATTGCATATTAGACGCCAGATACTCTGTCTTAACATTTCCTTCTAACTTTCTTTTATGTTAAGGAAAATTATACAAGGGAATTCTTTTATGTACAAAGAAAAATGGGGAGGCAAGCTATAGTTTATGGGCCTAAGTATAACCAAATAAAACAAAATAAGATGACTGGAATGGAAAGAAAAAAAAAAGACATGTGGATAAGAGTAGAATATATCAGTATGATTATAGGCTATTTTTATTAAGGGCTTACAATGTGCCAAACACCATCTTCGGAAGTTTCACATTTACCGCCTTCTTTAACCCACCCAACAATCCTATGATATAGATACTATTATTATCCCAATTTTATAAATGGATGATGACATTAGGGTTGAGAAACATGAAATAACTTGGGAAGAAGTATGATACTCTGTTCAACAGTGTGAAGTTTAGAGTTAGGCTGCTGGGTTTAAATCTTAATTCCAGTTCTCTCCTAGCACTTTAGCTAAGTTTTCTTAAACTCTCAATGCCTTCTCTACAGAATGCAGGCGATGACACTACCTGCTTCACGGGGTCACTCTACGGATTAAATAAAATAATCCACATAAGTAGCTTAGAGCAATATCCTGCATGATAGTGAGTGACAATAAAGTCATTACATGTTAGTGATAAGTACTCAAGCTCAGGTGTAAGTAGGGAGCCAGGATAAGCAAGAATAAAGCCTTTTTCTTCACACTGTCAAGGGCTAAAACAGGTACACAGCAGTAAAGAATGTGAACCTGAAATGGCAACTCTTTATTATAGAACTAATACTATTCTAATAACATAAATATAACATTATATTTTAATATGAGCACAAGTGTTACAGTATACACCTATTATAAAATACTATCATGTTATTATAGATAACATTTAAAAATCATGGGGTGCCTAGGTAGTTCACTTGGTTAAGTGTCCGACTTCGACTCAGGTCATGATCTCATGGCTCATGAGTTTAAGCCCTGTTTCGGGCTCTGTGCTGACTGCTCAGAGCTTGGACCCTGCTTCAGATTCTGTCTCCATCTCTCTCTGCCCCTCTCCTGCTCACGCACTCTCTCTCTCTCTCAAATATAAATAAACATTAAAAATTATTTTTTTAAATGTTTTACTTCCAGTAAACATTCAGTGTAATATTAGTTTCAGATGTACAGTATAGTGATTCAACACTTCCATACATCACCTGGTGCCCATCACAACAAGTGCACTCCTTAATCCCCATCATCTGTTTCACCCAACGCCCACACTGCTCCACTCTGGTAACCATCAATTTGTTCTTTTTCACTCTCTGGAGTTAAAGGTCTATTTCTTGGTTTTTCTCTCTTTTTCCTTCGCTTGTTTGTTTTGTTTCTTAAATTCTATATATGAGTGAAATCATATGGTATTTATCTTTATGTGACTTATTTCACTTAGCATTATACTCGGCAGCTCCATCTATGTCATGGCAACTGGCAAAATTTCATCCTTTTTTATGGCTAACTAATATTCCAGTGTGTGTGTGCGTGTGTGTGTGTGTGTGTGTGTGTATACATACATATCACGTCTTCTTTATCCATTCATCTGTCAATGAACACATGGGCTTTTCCATAATTTGGCTGTTGTAAATAATGCGGCTATAAACACAGGGGTGTCTGTATCCCTTTGAATTAGCATTTTTATATTTTTTAGGGGGTAAATATCCAGTAGCACAATTACTGGATGATAAGGTAATTCTATTTTTAATTTTTTGAGAAACCTCCACATTGTTCTCCAGAGCGGCTGCACCAGTTTGCACCCCCACCAACAGTGCAACAGGTCTCCTTTTTCTCCACATCGTCGCCAATATTATAGGGAATATTCAAAAGGTAAAGTAGATAAGCATACTAATATACTAGCGCGTCTTCTAAACAATGCCCCATACTTTGGAACAACTCTTTTAGATACTTTTAAAAGAGCTAACTAAAGAACACTACATTCTTTAATTGCACCGAAGAACTGTGAGGTGAAAGGGAGATACATTAATGGAGAAAGGAATTTATCAGTTAATTTATAGGAGAAGAAATTTTATATATGCTCTGATTATATGTAAACAGTATGTATTTTGAAATATGTAAAGGCATTTATATATGTTATGTAAAGCACACGCACATGTATGAGGAAAGCACTAACATTCAGCCTGTACTGAAGAGGCCCAGCTTGGGACGGACCTTAGCCTCCCAAAGCAATGTCTCCTTGGAATGCTAACTTTAAGATGACTGGAAAATGTTAGGTGTGCCTTGTTTGTTGTATGGAATTGTATCTGCATTGGGGAAGTTGTGAGTTGGAATATAACCTAGGGTCTATATGACTAAAATGGTGTAGAAGATGAAAGGGAAACAGAGACTATGGCTTCTATTTAAAGTGATCTGTATAGACCTTGGTTTTTACCCCTAGCAGCCTTTCCCTATGTGGGTAAAGAGCCAAAAGAAGCAGAGTGTGAAGGTAGCGTGCAATGCTGGTCCACAGATAATGAATCACGATACTGTATCTGCTTTGTTTGACTAGTATCCTGCTATGAAGTCTAGTAAACAAAATATTAGATAAAGGTCTATTTGTATTTCGTGAGTTCTAACCCATAACGACATCTATGGTGATGAATTATACTTAAGGTATTTGTGTGTGAGTGTTTGAGTGAGTGTGTGTGTGTGCGTGTGAGAGAGACAGATAGTTGATATCACAAATGTAATTCCATGTATATAATATATAATCTAATAATGCCTTCAACTTATCTTTTCCAGTATTTATAAGGAAGGTACTAAACAGTTTATTTTTACTGGATCATTTTCTAGTCACAAGTACATGTAAAAAACATTTTATAGCTTCAACTTGCAGAATCTAAGGGCCACTAGATTCTGAAGCTAATGGAAATAACAGCCATCATATTTTCTTAAATCTCTAAAATTGAGCTATGAACTTATTATATCTGATCACAAATAGGGTTAATGTATCAACACAGAAATCTGTGTAACTTACAACTAAGATTGTTAGTTTCCTTCTCATATTCCAAACCCAGCCTTTCCCGGTTCTAGAACAATTCCTGATAGCACACATTTTGATGGGTGAAATTTGACTAATATCTGAAATAATTAAATGATAGCATATAAAGAGATTGTGGGGCACAAGTGGTTTTTAGGGTAGTTATGACATCTGCACTGCGTATATCCTCACAGGCCTTATGTTTCCCACCATCATAGCGTTCATCTTCTACTACTCGTTATTTACACTGACCTCCCTCACTGAGCTTTGATTTCTGGACGAACTAGGTTCCTACCCATGACAGGCTTTCAATAAATACGTATGAAAGATAACAAATTTCAAAATTCAGCATTAATTTGTTTTCAATTTAAGAAGCCATACACGTCCAGAGTCGTCAACAGAAAGAATATAATTTTATCCTCAAGTTAAACAGCTTTAATTAACAGACAAAAATACTAGTAGCTTGGAGTATAGCAAAAGGAGAAACTTCTGCATGGCAAAAAAAAATCTTAAAAGCAAAGTCAAAGGACAAATGGCTAATTATAAAAAAAATTATCTATAACATCTCAGATAAAGGACTAATTTTTCTACTACATAAGAAAGGTTCTGCATATTAATTTCAAAAAGGCCAACAACCCAGAGGAAAAAATCGGACAAAGGTTGAGGACAGTCCACAAAAAAGAAAACGTAAATGATTTTAAACATACCTAAAAATGCTAAACCTTGTAAGGAGAGAGATGAAAATTTCATCTATTGCACTGACAAAAATCTAAGTCTGAAACACACTATGCTGCCAAGGCTGTGGAAAATCTACTGTTCTCTATGGCCAGTGAAATGTACATACTGGTGTATCCCTCTGGAAGATCATTTGGCAATATCTATGGATGCATGTGAACTTTTACCCAGAACTATTACTGCTAGGAATTTATCTTGTAGATGTATTTATGCAACAAAAGTCAATGCTTGGTGATGATAGGCAGACGGTGGATGGGATGGAAGATTTTCACTATACTTAACATTTTTGCAAAATATAAATGCATTACCTTCGCAAAGAAATAAATTAATTTAGAAAGGAAAACTACCAGATTTTCCTCTTACCGAAAATAATGATGACAAAATATAACTTAATAACAAATCATTATTAGTAGGCTATAACACATCTAAAGCCATCGGTCCAAAATTGTGATTATTTTCCTATGACAGTATCACTTAATTAATGGTAGGGTAGAGTTTGAGACTTTCTGACACGTAATTTTGGTGCTTTTGCACACCTTCAAAAGAGTCTTCAGGAAATGATGGCTTCTATATAGTTCATGGGAAAAGATAACGTGAATAATTTATGATTAGAATATGAGCAGGTTTCATGTCAGCTTTTATGTCTTAAAGTTATTTACCGTTACAATTCCTACTTTATATTCTTCTCAAAATATGTATATGAATGCTTTACTAGTAAAATGCATCATTTTCCTAATAATCTTTTAAAGTATTATATAACCATACTCTTCATATAATATGTTCCCTGTGGTGAAAGCAAAAAATTACACACGTTCAGTTCCCTTATGTGCTAATTTAGTATCTAACCAAGTCTTGACCTAATTTCACACAAGATTAGCTTCCGTTTTTTTTTTCAACTTCTGAATTTTAATTTCAAATGTGTAGAAATTTTAATAATAAGATCAACAGAGGTGTCTGTTTTAGAAATAAACAGATATTAAGTTCTGGCTTCATATCTTACACCAAAAACATTCTAGAGAAATTAAAGTGTTAAGTGTAAAATCTTAAAACAGAATTCGAATAAAATATTGCTGTGAGTAAGCTCTTTAGAAGAAGAAAGTAATGTGAATAAACTATTAAATACAATATTTGTATTGCTCATTCAGATTCACGCCAATTAGCAGAATTAAAAACAAACGACAGCTGAGTCTATTTGCAGCATCCATCAGACAATGGGTAATAATCTTTCATATAAAAAGATATTTCAATACATGAAACCAGATGGAGAATCTACTGGAAAACTGGAGAAAGCACAGGAATTTGACAAAAAATGAAAATAGCCAATAAACAAAAGTCCAACCACTAAGTAATCAGGAAATGCAAATTACAACAGCAAAAATAAACCATCATTTGTCTATTATATTGGCTTTTGTAAAAGGTACTTATCAAAGTTCTAGAAAACAAGCACACTTAAGATGTTTGTTAGAGGATCAGTTCTTACATTTGTAGGGAGTAATTTGATAATTCATACCAAAAAGCAATACTTTTACCCCAGAAGCCACAAACATGCCTGAGAGATCAAGAAAAGCCTAAACGAATAAAGGAATGAATATACCTTATTCCACTACTGGAAGGTCCTATAATGTAAAGATATCAAGCCTCTTCAAATAATCTTGAAGTTCGATTCAATCTCTATTAAAATTATAAGAACTAATTTTTAATAGAGAGTGGCATGCCAAGCCTAAGATTTATATGCAAATGCCAAGGGCCAAGAATATCCAATACAGTCTTGAAGAACAACAAAGTTTAAGATGGTTTACTACCAGAGGGGCATCGGGGTGACTCGGCATGTTAAGCATCCGACTCTTGATTTTGGCTCAGGTCATCACAGTTAGAAAGATGGAGCCCCTCATGGGGTTCCACGCTGGCAGCGTGGAGCCCACTTAGAATTCTCTCCCTCTGCCTCTACCTCTCTCCTACTTGTGCTCTCTCTTCCTCCCTCTCTGTCTCCCGCTTGTTCAATAAACAAATTAATTAATTAATTAATTAACTTAAAAAAAATGGGGCACCTGGGTGGCTCAGTTAGTTAAGCGTCCAGCTCTTGCTTTTGGCTCAGGCCATGATCTCAACGGTTGTGAATTCGAGCCTCATATCAGGCTCTGCACTGACAATAGGGAGCCTACTTAGGATTCTCTCTCTCTCTCTCTCTCTCTCTCTCTCTCTCTCTCTCTGCTCCTCCCCTGCTTGTACTCTTTCTCTTTCTTTCTTTTTCAAAAGAAATAAACACACTTCAAAGAAAAAAGTATGTTTACTACCAGGTATCATTATTGAATATAAATAATTCTGTGTGGTATTGCTGTGAGAGTAGACCACATGTATTTACTCAATTTATGACAATGGTGCCACTTCAGTTGAGTGGAGAGTGGATGATCTAGAAATATATACACCCTTCGGGTGTGTGAAGTCAGGAAAAAAGCTTATTCTTGGCAAGGGAGGAAACTGGGAAGGTGTTAATTACTGAGAATGAATATGAAGGAAGCTGCTGGGGTAATGTTCTAATTCTTGATCCGGTGCTAGAAGCATGGTATGCTAACTTTAAAAAAATCCATCAACTTCTATTCTTATGATCTGTGTAGTTTCCTATGTGCCTCTTATCTTCCAGTTTAAAAGATTACATGAAAACATTCTAAAAGCCTTAGGATAAATACCAAGTAGTGAAATTGCTGGATCCTAGGGTAGTTCTATTTTTAACTTTTTGAGGAACCTCCATACTGTTTTCCAGAGTGGTTGCACCAGTATGCACTCCCACCAATAATGTAAGAGGGTTTCCCCTTTCTTGGCTCTGCTAGATATTTACCCAAAGGATACAAAAATACTTATTTGAAGGGATACATGCAACCTGATGTTTATAGCAGCATTATCAACAATAGCCAAATTATGGACAGATCCAAAATGTCCATTGACTGATAAATGGATAAAGAAGATGCGGTGTATATATACACGATGAAAGATTACTAAGCCATAAAAAAAGAATGAAATCTTGCCATTTGCAACAATGTGGATGGACTTAGAGTGCATTATGCTAAGTGGAATGTCAGTCAGAGAAAGACAAATACCATATGATTTCACTCATATGTGGAATTTGTGAAACAAAACAGATGAACATAGTGGGAAGAAAGAAAGGCAGACCACTAAACAGACACTTAACTATAGAGAACAAATTGACGATTACTGGAGGGGAAGTGAGTGGGGAGATGGGCCAGATGGGGGTGATGGATATAAGGGGGCACCTGTTGTAATGAGCACTGGGTACTGTAGGGAAGTGATGAATCACTAAATTCTACACCTGAAACTAAGATTACACTCTATGTAAATTAACTGGAATTATAAAAATTAAAAGAAAATTAAAAAGGGATTAATACCTTTCAATGACAAAATTCTATTTCTATGCATTTCCTTTGGGGAATACTACAGGTACACACAACACAGAGATATGTGATAAGCATGCTCAATTCTGTCATTTATAGTAGGGAAAAACTGAAACAAAATCCCTCAAGTGGAATAAATGACATTCATATAATGAGATACTTTGCAACATTTAAACTATGTATTATGAAAAACATTCTATTTTGAAAAATATTCATGACATGTTAATTAGTAAAAAGAAAAGTTATACACCACACATAAATTATGTCCTTGATTTTCTGTGTATATTTGGCATATCAGTATGCACACACACACACACACACACACACATATTTAAGTGATTGGAAATACATGACATTATTATTTTTTTTTAAAGTTTATTTATTTATGAGAGACATAGAGACAGAGTATGAGCAGGGGACGGACAGAGAGAGAGAGGGAGATACAGAATCTGAAGCAGGCTCCAGGCTCTGAGCCGTCAGCACAGAGCCCGACGCGGGGCTCGGACTCACAGACTGCGAGATCATGACCTGAGCCGAAGTCGGCCGCCCAACTGACTGAGCCACCCAGGCGCCCCGGAAATACATGACATTATTAACCACGACTTTGGGGGAGGGTATTACCAAGTACAGATAATTTTTAACTGTTAATATATTTTAGCGTTTTCCAAAGCTACTACATGGAAACAGTATTATTTTGTATGTTTTAAATGTTAAATAAAAATGAACGAATGGATAATACTCATCCGGTGGCTGGCTATCCCTCTACCATATTTCCAACAACAAAATTACCATTTTAACTTAGATTTACAAGATGCTTTAGATACTATATGACCAATTTTACTTCTATTAGCCCCCTTAATCTCATCATAATCCTATGAAATATATATTATTTTCTACAACTGAAAAACGAGTAAATTAAGTTCCAAAACTATAAATAATGTTCCTAACATTACCGCCAAGTGGAAAAAAATGTAGCATTAAACATCTGGGTTTTCCTGACTCCATATTCTAACTTTCCTTTTCTCTTCCCTGCAAAAACATACATTCTCTGATCTTTCAAAATCTAATGTATTACTTGATAAATGGAGTATTAAATTCATGCTTTTCAAAAGATTTTAAGATTTATGGGCCAGTCTTTATCCTTCATGCTAATTACCATTAATGAGATATACACTTAGAAGTCAACTTTAATATGACCAATATTAATGAAATGCATGTATAAACATATTTTGAAAACAAAAAAATATTTGATATTTGTTAATTCAAGACTGTGTATTATACATAGACTACGAGATAAATTAGATTGCTTACTGAATAAATCTTTGAATTATGATTAACCCAAAACCATGATTAAATAAATGATCTTCACACAACTGTAGTAATTATCTTCCAGATTTGTCATCTCATTTTAAAATAAAGACATAGACAAAATAAATTGTTATAATAATCACAATGGTAAGAGAAAATTGCCAGTTCAAATACATAGCAATTTTCATGAAAAATTAAAATTACTTTCAAAGAATTTAATAATAAATGCTAAATTCTGAACCTTTCATAATTAAAAATAAAGATGATAATCGATGGAATTTTAACTTAATTTAAACATTCCTATCTCATAATATCCCAAACTAAATACCAAGTGAATGACATTTTGGTGTAAAAAAAAAAAAAAGCCATACAGATAATGAAAATATGGGTAAATGGTCTTGTAATTTTGATGTAAAAGTTACAATTTAGATTTTAAAATCTTAAAGTGATCAATTTAAATTCATAGCCGTATTAAGCTTCTTTATATAAAAAAACTAATAAGCAAAACAAAAATCAAAACCAAAGACAATCCTTATTAAATAATTTGACAGACACTAAAGATAAAACCATTCTCATAGATCAATAGGAAAAAAACAAACACTCAACAGAAAAAAAACGAACAAGGATTACAAATAGAAAATTCATAAAAGAACTATAACTGACCTGATAAGTCTATTCGAATTGTTTAACTTCACTAGAAACCATAGGAATCAAATTCAAGCAGTGAGGTGTAATACTGCACCTATCGATTTGGCAAAGATTTTTAAAAAACTTCTTGTATTACATTACAGTGGTGTCATGTAATAGTAATAGGGCAGAGAATTGAGCCCTCTTGTAAAGTGCTAGTAATACATAAGTTGGAATATCCCTCCAGGAAGGGTAGGGCTGGGAGTGGATTGGGTAGTGTTTTGCAATACGTACTCAAATATAAATATATTCTCATGCTTAGACCATAAATTCTATTTCTAATTTTCTTTATCTTCAGGCAATGATGACGTGTACACATGTGAAATCACAAGATTGTTTGCCATGGCCTCGCTTATAGACACAGAACATTTGAAATTGCTTACATGCTCACCACTAGGGTGTGGGTTAAAAGTTTTCAAATATCCATCCAGTCACATACTCTGCAGATGTGTCATAAGTGACGAACATGTATACTTAATAATATGAAAAAATAAGTGATATGTGAAAAGTTTAAAAGTTTTAATTGCTGGGTAATAGGTCATCTTTTCTTACTTGCATTTTTAATTTGACTGCAGTGAACATGTACCACTTTTAATCAGAAAATGGCTATTTTAAATGTAGGTATACATACATACTTCTGTAGAAACAGATTATTTGTGTATTCCTTACAATGTGCCAAGCATTAGTCTAAGTGTTTTTTTTACATATCAACATTTAGTAATAACAAGATTATGATATAGGTAGTATTATTGCCTACATTTTACACATTGTCAATTTTACACAATGACAAAGAGAGGCTAAGTGACTTGCCCAAGCTCACATAGCCAGTAAGTGATAACCAAGCTAGAATTTGAACCCAAGAAGTCAAGCTTAGAAACTCATGCTCTTAACCACTGTACTATTTTGTCTCTCATTCCTTTTAGCTATAAGACTTTGAGAAATATATACTGAAAAGAGCACAAAAGAAAGTCTGCCTTTTTCCCCAGCAGTTATTAGAAGAAATTCCTTTAGTTACTTATTGGATCTCATACAATTTCTTTCCTAACATGGAAAGTATGTAGGAAAATAAAGTCCTATTATCCTTGAAACTACTAAATTTAAATTCCAAAATGGCCCCTTGCTTTATTTTCTTGCTGAAAACATTTGATTGATTCCCAATTGTCTCCAAATCCTTTAGCCTGCCTTTTGATAAAAATGGGTCTCAACAATCTGAACTTATCTGACGCTTACTATTCACATCTTTCTAAAAACAAAACTTCATTTTGGTCAAAATGGAGATCTTATCATTCTGGATATGTGCCTCGACTTTTCTTCCTTCTATTCCTCTGTCATTGTCTACTCTACCATTAAAATGTCTTATTTTTTCTCACTAAAATATCTCATTTCCTAATTGACACATATAAAACTCTTTTCCATTCTTCATGCTTTGGATAATGAAAGTGCCACATTCTCAGAGAAGATTGCCTAATCCCTCTGGATAGAAATAATTATTCTTCCTAATAAACTCTGGAGCATTCATTATCTGTGCTATTCATCAGACCCCATCAGGTATTGCTTTTTTTGTTATTTTACTAATTTCTTTCCTCTTATATCTTCTTCCGTTCCCTTTCCCCCAAAAGCTTAAAAACACACACCTTGAGTATGACCAGCACACTGAACACGTCACACACAAGTGAATGTTGTGTCTTTGTATACTCTTACCACTTTTTCTTATTTGGTGTAGCATTTGCTCAGTGAACAATCACACAAACCAACCAATCAATTCCTAATAGAACAGAGAAAAGAGAAGGTAGAGCTGAGGATTAAAAGTGGAACTCTCTTCAGAGTCCTCATATTCTCATACATATGGCATTCCTAAATCTGCTTCGTGTTTTAGTTTATGTATGAGTGCCCAAACTCACTAGGACAGGAAGAACGGGGTTTCCCTGGCAGCTAGGCTGGTGAAATATGATTTGAGTATACCCAAGTATGAAAGGGTAGAATCTTGTCAGTTAAGAAGACTAAGAAACACATGCAGAAGACTCAATTCTTCATGTTTTGTTGTTGTTGTTGTTGTTATTGTTGTTAGTTATGTCGATGTCATGAATTCCCGAGCTAGAGACAAGACTAGATGTGCATTAACTATGGCACTGGCAGAAACACTGTCGGTGCAATTAATTCAATGACTATTTACCTAGTAACTATTTTTCTCCCAACCACCGCCCTATATACTATCCACAAATCTACTGTTTTTTTTTTAATTGATTCAAGTTACTGGTTATATGGGTAAGTATAAAACTTCACTGCCAACACCCCCGCACCTTGAACAAAAGCTAAGTAACAGTGCACTCTGAATGTATCTTAAACAAATACCCTTTCCACCAACCAAAAGAAAAAATTAAAATCTTCCAAAATTTAGTAATACCAATTGAATAATTCAGGTAGACCATTATCATCCTTTGGATAAAAAGCATGCGGTATGAAATATTCGGAGTCCTCATTTCCCCTTGCGTATTTTTCTACCTCGATAAATTAAAGCTCCCAGAGAACCAGACCTTAGGAATGATATATTTTCCGGCACAATATTCAATTATTTTTTACAACTGGTCTCTTGGTAAAGTATCTCTCACCAGGAGGTCATTTATTTTCTTTCCCTCTGGAAATTTAATAAAAGAATAATGAATATAAAAGTGAAAAATACATTACGGTTATATGCCACCGGACATTTAAAAATTACAAATCCATATACAATTTTAAACTGACCAATTATAATTTATTTTTAGGACAGTCACCCTCCAATGGCATAGCTATTGGGATTTTACTTTCAACATAAGTGGGTTTTCTTGTAAAATATGTGGTCATCACGTACAATGTTTAAAGTTCTGTATTTCCTCTGTTGCTTTCAGTTCTACCTGAATGTAATAATAAAGTCTCCCGTATCAGATCACAGTATATATTAGTTTCCTTGCATAACTACTTCATTAGCACACCTGAATTTTGTTATTGTTGCCAAAGATCTGAAACACATAATACATGATGAGGTAACTGAACAGGCCTAGGGAGATTTCAAAGTCCGTAAAATTCGATGTACACTAAAGAGGTTTGCAGTCCTGGGAGAACTGGGCCCTTATTACCACACTAAACCAATATTGGCTTTGAAATAAACCTTGGTGTGCATGAGCAGTATTCTTGTTCATTAATTTCTTAGTTTGCAATAGAAGCAACTAACTCCATAGTAAAATAATCCTTAATAATACACATAGTTCATGGAAAAATGTTTTTTGACTGTTCACCTTGATTTAAACCTACCCTCACGTTGGGTAACAAGCTTTGTAATGGCTCCCAGAGGCAGGAGACAAGTAAAGTGGATTGGTGAAATTGATTTACCCAAACTTCAATAGCTACCATTTATCTTCCAAAATGGATTTGGTAGGGATTTACACCCACCTAACTAGCCACCTACCCACTCATTCTTTAGTACATAATGTGATTTTGATCACATGCTATTTAAACCCTGAGGATCATAAAACTTACAAAGAAGGGAAAACGTAATTTTATACGACACATACACATATCCCAAAATGTGTTGGTGCAAATTAACCCCATATTTTTCTCTCTCCTTCTCTCCCAGCTCGTACTCATTCTAGAAAAAGGAAAGAACTGCTTTATTCTCACACTCTCCCATCAGCAATCTTGGTTCTTATTTTCCGAGGACACCTGAGCAGCAGTTTGGCTGATATAAAAAAGGGCCTCTGGATTGTTAGGAGACATTGTGTGTGTCTGCGTGCCAGTGGGTCTGTGTGTGTGTTTTCTCTGTTCTTTTTGCTTGATCGAAATTCAAGAGAAACTAAGCCAGGATGTGTGTAATTCTACCCAAGCCACAGGAATCATAATAAATTATAACAGCTTGATATTTATGAAGATCGTCCTTGAGCTGTCAGGTAAAATTAGCTACTTTAATAACAGAATTTTGAAAAACCAGAGTCCTCTCCTTTGTTAACATACGAATCGCTGTACTTCAGAATATAAACATCAGAGAAAAAGGGTGAAAAACACTCAATTTTAGAAATTTCATTAAAAACAATTTATTGCTGGAGGGGAGGTGGGTGGTGAGATGGGCAGAATGGGTGTTGGGCACTAAGGAGGGCGCTTGTTGAGTGGTGTCCCTAAGTGATGAATCACTGGGTACTACTCCTGAGACCAATACTACACTGTATGTTAACTAGCTAGAATTCAAAGATATAAATTTTAAAAAACAAACAAAAAACGATTTAACTTTGAACTTAAACATAACTTTGAACTTAAATTTCTTAAAATTAAGTACAGTTTAAAACTCAGTTCCTCAGTTGTACTTGCCCCGTTTCCAATGCTCTAAAGCCACAGAGAACGAATTAGTACTGCGAAAAGTTACCATCACAGAGCTACAAGCCATGCTCTAGTGCTGGCTTCAGGATTGATGTTCCTAAAAGACATAACCATCCTCGTTTCTTTTTGAAGCCGAACAAAATATTTTAGAAAAGAATTCAGGAGTATTCAAATTCATAAACAAATTAGAGAGTTTTGAGGGCATGACAATGAATTGCTGCTTTTAATCTCAACATTTTCTGGCTAGAAAGTCTGTTGTTTACGAAAACCCAACTTCTAAAAGAAAGAAAATCACCACATTGGAAAAGGGTTCTATTTCTTTGCCCTCCTCTGAATGAATCATTTTATTAAGTTTAAAAATATCAAGATTAAAAAGTATTTTTGTAACAAATGGCATAATCTGCATAACTCACATTTATATTTTCTCTGTGCAGTAGTCTCTATTTGCAAATGGATGCATTATTGTTATTTATACCACAAAGTAAATGCATATTGCATTACCATGAAATGAAATATGCCTAACAATGAAGAAAATCAAAGTCCCCAGGAGTTTTAATCTTTCTGATAAATAAATTAAAAAAAAACTAATATGATATAGAATAGCAATTCCTGGAAATAGGGATGTCTGGGGGGGTTGCTGCTGTTTGTTTTGAACACCAAAACTGAGCGGATATGTCACTGACATATGTTAAGATGAAGCTTTACTACTAGGTGAGCAGACATTATAAAGAAAGCGAATAAAACCCAAGGGTGGGTAGCTGTCTTCCTGGCAGCCAGAGGAGAAAAAGAGCACAGATAGAAATCTGAAAAAGAAGGGGCGCCTGGGTGGCTCAATCGGTTGAGCGTCGACTTCATCTCAGGTCATGGTTTTGTAGGTTTGAGCCCCACATCAGTCTCTGTGCGGACAGCTCAGAGCCTGGAGCCTGCCTCGGATTCTGTGTCTCACCCTCTCTCTACCCCTCCCCCACTTGTGCTGTCTCTCTCTCTCTCTCTCTCTCAAAAATAAATAAACATTAAAAAAAAAGAAATGTGAAAAAGAAGAAAATTTGATTTCTTTGGAGAAAAAAAATTAAAAAATCTGGGCAGAAGGCAGGGCCCAAACTACTTCCTTTTCTGCCAGAGTTGTTACTATCAGCCCATTTTAACAAGAGTCTAGGGCAGGAGGCAGCAAGCTGTGGCTTATGAATCAAATCCAGCCATCACTTGTTTTTATGCAGTCTGAGAGCTAAGAATGATTTATTTTTTTACATTTTAAATAATCGATAAGATAATTAAAAAATACTTGACACACAGAAAAGATATGAAATAATACGAAATTTAAATTTACGCCCATGAATAAAGTAATATTGGCACACTTCTGTGCCCATTCCTTCTACATACTGTCTCTGGCCACATTTACACTATCAAGGCAGCAATGGCGTCTTCACAGGAAAAACCTTCTGGCCTGCAAAGCCTAAAACAATGACCGTCTATGCCTTTAGAGTTTGCCCATCCCTGCCGTATGTACATCACCACGGATTTCTTGATTCAATCTCCTGTCCTTCTGAGTCTTTTCCCTGCCTGTCTCCCAGAGCTGCTTTAAGGAGTGGGTCAGTGAGGGAGGTGCCTGGGGCTCAGTGTACCAGAAAAACTTAAACATAGCATCCGTTACCTCACATATCGGCGGAAACTCATCACATAGCTTTGAAAAAGAGGACAGCGACCTCTGTAGGAAATTTTTTAAGGGGCGCCTTGGCGGCTCGGTTGGTTAAGAGTTGGGACTCTGTTTCGGCTCAGGTCACGAGCTCACAGTTTGTGAGTTCGAGCCCTGCGTTAGGCTCTGCACTGACAGCACAGAGCTTGCTTGGGATTCTCTCCTCTCCTTCTCTCTGCCCTTCCCCTGCTCTTTGTCTCTCAAAATAAGCAAATCAACTCTAAAAAAAGTCCATAACCCTCCTGGTCTTTCGTTGAGGAAGTTTGTGCGGCCAGTATCTCAAATGTCTGATTTGGCAGGGCCATCCACCTGGGACCAGCTAGCTCAAGCTAGCTAGAACCTGAATATCACATGTGGCAAATGTTTAGTAAGATAGAATTATCTATATTAGTATTTAATGTTAAAATCTTTTCGGAGCACCTGGGTGGCTCAGTCAGGTGACCACCCGACTTCAGTTCAGGTCACGATCTTACTTTCGGGGGGCGAGAGCCCCACATCAGCCTCTGCGCTGCAGCGCAGAGCCTGTTTCCGATCCTCTGCCTCCCTTTCTCTCTCGGCCCTTCCCCCACTTGTGTCTCTCTCTCAAAAATAAACATAAAAAATATTTTCATTGACTTTCTCAGAAGTTGTATGATGTAGAAAAATGCAAGAGAAAATGGAACAAAGAACTTAAAAAAAAAAAAATGAAACGATGTAGCAACATAAAATCCAGAAAAAGAAATGTGAAAAATACTGTTACTATATCTCATAAGTTCTTGTTAACCCTGAGGCGCACTGAACTGCAGTGGTTACATGCTTGCCACTAGCTACATGTGGCTACTGATCACCTGGAAGGCGGCTATTTGGAACAGAGATTCGGAGAACATGTAAAACACACAGGATTTCAAGGACTTTGCACAACACAAGTAATGAAAAATATCTTCGTATTTTCGTACTGATTAAAATGTCAAAATGATATCATTTTAGATACATTGAGTTAAATAAAATATATCATTAAAATCAATTTCACCTGGTTATTTTTTCTGTTTAGTGTAGCTACTAGAACATCTAAAATTACACACGTGGCTTGCATTCGATTTCCATTTGACAGCACTGGTAGAGAATAATGCTATGCATTTAGAAAAGGCAGAAAACTATTAAATGAAAGATAATCCATGTATGTGAAAAAAAAATCATGTGACTTTTAGTCCATTTAAGCTCCTTATTTTAAAAGAAAGCGCTGAAGTTTTTTATGAATAGAAAATCAATTTCTTTTTGCCTCCATTAAATAAATGTTTAATAAATATGTTAAGCAAGTGGTATGAAGGGACAATGAGTTATTAGTTTGGCTTAGACGGGTCCAGCTGTCCCCGGTCCGCTTCCTCCACTCCTGGGGATGAAGCAAACTTATGTGTATTAATTCCATTTCTTATTTGCTGCCTTCCACGTTTCATTGAGCGCTCTTGCTGAGGTCCGTGAGGATTGTATTCCAACCACATGGTGCCTAGAAACCAGGGCTGTATACCTTCATTTGCACATCACTGCATCGTCCAACTATTCTGACTTCCAGGCTGTCCACCAGGCAACTCTACTTTTCATCTACTTCCAGTTTCAGGGGGAGGGGACTGAACAAAGAAACAGCTACACACTGAGAATGGTATCGTGACATAAGAGAAAAGGAAAAGGAGAGAGGAGAGCAACACAGACCCGGGGTTTCCCTGGGTCTCAGATGTGGTTTCCTCTGCATTAGGGCCGAGCACCGTAACCCAAGGGAAGAGGGAGAGATGGGAATATGGCTGGGAAAGGGAAGGCGGAGTCGGAGAATTTGAATCAATATCGCGGGGCGGGGGTGGGGGGGGGTAAGTGATGACAGTACATGACTAGAAGTCAACGGACCCTGGTTCTAGTACCACCTCTGCCTTTCTTTGTATCATCTGGGGTCGTTCATTCCGTATCTCCGGAAAGTCGTTTCTCAACTGGAAAATGTAGAGACTGGATTAGACTAGCTCTGAGTGCCTTCTCTCGCTTGAATGTTCTATGAATAAATTTCGTCTCTGGCAGAGAACAGAGCAATGTACTAGCCCTGAGTGTGTCACTGAGTTTAAAGGAGACAAAGACTATGTGTTGGCCTGACACCTGAATGCCTGTGAACATAAAAGATGTTCTCTGAGGGTTTATTAGGAGCCTTTGACATAGACCTAAAACGTGGAAAATCCCAGGACAGCAGGATACCTTGTCACCCTAAGCAGATGTAAGCTTAATTTTCCTCACAGCAAGATAATGAGCAATATAATAGAGCCTAACAAAGCAATTTTGGATAAAGGCTTAACACAAGTGCCATGGTGTTGCAGTCATTTATTTACAGGATTGAAACTACTTTCCTCTGAAGCCAGGATTCCTGCCAGATAACCTGTGTAACGGACTTCGTGCAACAACCGACACCAAATGGCTAACAATTTTGTCCAGCTCCCGGGCTTTGCTGGGGCAGGATGTGTATTTCCTGGCTCTGGCTAGGGTTGCGGCCACATTCCTGATGATGTGGCAACATTTTAGGCTCTGGTTTCCAAGAAGAGCTGAGACACAGTTGTTCTCGGGCCCTGGAAGTCGCAGCTTGCAGGAGCAGAGGTTGGGAAAACCTAGAATAACTCAGATCCTCGGATGCAGAAGACCACAGAAGTTTGGGATCATGAGGACGGTGTTTGCGAACTTGAAGGGAAAAGATCCCATTCTTTTGAAAGGCAAATGCAGAACTTGCTCCTAACTTCTCTAATCCCGATTCATTCATTCATTCCCCGGAGGCTATACATCCAAGGTGGAAACCCTTCTGACACACACACACACACACACACACACACACACACACACGCACACACAGCTGCCCTTTAGAGCGACTCTGTAGGACAAACGTTTTTATTTTTCCATTGTGATGAGACTGTTAATGTGGTAGGATCCCCTCTCTAAGGAAAGAAAAAAAAAAAAAAACAAAACCTCAAGGCAACCTGGCTACACGCCAGATGTATGTGACAACATCCCTCACGACCTTGTAACATGAGAACACTTAATCAGACTGCATGTTTGTGGGTTACCATATATGGGACACAAAGAAGTAAATAATATATAAAAAAAACTGCGTCACGTGGCATTTGGGGCTCAGTTCTTCGGGTAGAAACCCAAGTGAGCAGTGCTGGCAGGAATAAAGTTGCTTCCTGGAAAGAAAAGCCTCGGAGACCCGACTCTTTGTGCGAGAGTCCTGCTACATTAAAACCAGAGATACGGTGACATTTTCTAATGACTGTACTAACCTGAAGCTGGAATAAGAACTATAAAGTTGAGGAGAGACTGGGTGGCCTAGTCGGTTAAGCGTCCAACTCTTGATTTTGGCTCAGGTCATGATCTCACGGTTTGTGAGATAGAGTCCTGTTCTCTCTCTCTGGCCCTCCTTCACTTGTGCTCTCTCTCTCTCTCTCTCTCTCTCTCTCTCTCTCTCTCTAAACTTAAAACAAAGAACTATGAAGTTGAAGTCATATTCTTTATCATCACTTTTATACACATTACTCAGGGTTGCAGATTGCCTTAGTTCATATATTTTTACACAGGTGAACCATACATTTTTTTAAAAAAAAGTCTTGAAACCGTTTTCAATCATTAAAAGTCACGGTTGAATTGCTTAACGGCTAACAGAAAAACTATTCCATGCCTTTTATATGCCAGACAGTGTGCTAGGTACATTTTTCGTTCCTTCAATGAGCACTTATTCAGGAAGAAAAGAAAGACAAACCACAAAATTAAAGTACCAAGTGATGAGTACTTTAATAAAGACTGACACCAAGCACTTTGAAGGCATGGCGTCTGGCGTGTCCATGTCTCCTGAAGGAAGAATGGAGTCAAGCGGCTGTGGGGTAAGGAAGTTTCAGAGATGAGATCTTATTCAAGTTGTGTGTTAATGGTTACACTAGCAAAAGTCATTCTGGGCAGCTTCTTGCTGGGGGCGGGGGGGCCAGGAGGGAACAGAGAGACACTGGCTTTAGCTTGACAGTATGTGGGAAGTAGCAAAGAGTTACTTTTCACTTGGGTTGCCAGATAAAAAACAGGAAGCCTATTTCAATTTGAATTTTGGATAAACAAGGAGTAATTTTAAGTCCCATTCTGGGGCAGTATTTGGGACATACTTGCACTAAAAAATCTCGGCTTTTCTGTATTTTGATTTACCAATTCTTGCAACCCTAGTTAGGATGGGAGCGTAGAACCAAATGGTGGCAGACAGGCTAGGTGTGCAGGGCTTAGGGCACCATCATGCAGAGTACTGAGCTTGTTCTACAGGGATAAATGCTTTAAAAGTTTTTTTTTAATGTTTGTTTGTTTGTTTATTTATTTAGAGAGCATGAGCAGGGGAAGGGCAGAGAGAGGGAGACACAGAATCTGAAGCAGGTTCCAGGCTCTGAGCTGTCAGCACAGAGTCTGACGCAGGGCTCGAACTCACCAACTATGAGATCATGATGATCCGAGCTGAACTTGGATGCTTAACTGACTGAGCCACCCAGGCACTCCGGGATAAACACTTTTATATAGCGTTCCTACAAAGCACACTTCAGAGGGATTTGAGTAAAAGGGGTAACATGAAGCCATTAAGAAACCACACCCCAGTAAAAGCATGGACAGACACGGTGCTGCCTTACAAACACCTCACCTGTAACAGATACGTGGTTACCGGCATTACTCTAAGATGGCTACCGCGTGAGGGATATAGACTTTGTGCGTTGCCAACATGTCTTACTTGCTCTCCTTCAGAGTATTGTCCACAGCTTGGAGTACTTTTTCTGGGATTCCCTCATTTTCTGCTTCACCGACCCTATTCTCTTACTACTACTTCTGAGGATCAGCATTTTTGCTTTTGATTTCATGTCTTAGGTTCTGTTATGGAGTCCAGTAAAACTAAGACATTACCCTTCTCTACTTCTTTGCAAAAGCAAGGATTCGTAGTCCTTGATTTATTTGCAAGCAATCTGTTATCCTTAATGAAGTGTGAGTGTTCCCTAGAAGCAGAGTTCTGTACAGCTAGATTTAAAATCTTCCTGAGTCACTGTACAAGATAACTTGAAATGATCCCGAATTTGACAGAGTCTTTCTAAATTTAACAATAATTCTAATAATTTACATGACATAACCAATTACGACTGGCGTATGTGAAAGAAACTTTTCTTGGGGCACCTGGGAGCACAGTCGGTTAAGGGCCTGACTCTTGATCTCAGCTCATCTTGTGGTTTGTGAGTTCGAGCCCCACATCGGCCTCTGTGCTGATGGCATGGAGCCTACTTGGGATTCTCTGTCTCCCTCTCTCTCTCTGCCCCTCTCCTGCTTGTGCTTTGTCTCCCAAAATAAATAAATAAACTTAAAAAAAATTAAAAAATAAAGAAAGAAACTTTTTGCAACCCTCAACAACAAAGGCCAAATGTTAATTAACCATGCTAGGGGAAAGACCACCATGCACATGAAGAGATGCTACCAGGGAGATATGGAAAGAAGCACGATGTAATATTATATATTACAGTATTACAGAGCCGTTAATTACTAAAATATATTGTGCTCTTTTTCTCGATTTTCTGGTGTATGTGGTATTTGTCAGCTTCTTTTAGAAACTGTCAGGATTTCTTTTCTTTATATAAATACTCATATTCATAGCTAATTCTTAAATATATTTTAAAATTTTGTTTACTTTTGAGAGAGAGAGACAGAGCATGAGCAGGGGAGGGGAAGAAAGACAAGGAGACACAGACTCTGAGCAGGTTCCAGGCTCTGACCTGTGAGCACAGAGTCTAACATGGGGCTCGAACCTGTGAACTGTGAGTTCATGACCTGAACCGAAGTTAGATGCTTAATCGACTGAGCCACCCAGGCACCCTCCATAGGTAATTTTTTTTTATTTGTACTGCTGCGTTTTTTGACTTAAAGAAGACTCCAAAGTAGTATATACTTTAAGCTCCACATAACCTGGAACTACTTTTGCTTATAACTTGTTGAGTAGAGAAAACGATTTTATTCAGGATCCCCAAAAACTCATTTTGGTAAAGGCACTGCTAAACTGAAGGTTTTTTTCTCTCATTTTTTAAGACTCTATTATTTCTTATGGATGCATAAATAAAAATTAATTGGCAAAAATATGAGGTTATCTATGATTTAAAACTACTTTTGTACATTAAAAGTATTAGTTTAGTTTTGTGTTTGCTCTGTTTTTCAGTTCTCTTGAGGTATAATTGACAAATGAATTGATAAGATACTTAAAGTGTATAATGTGATAATTTGATATATGTATACATTGTGAAAATATTCCCCCCATGGAGTTTATTGACACATCCATCAATGCCAATATTTATGTTTCCCCTCCTCTGGTGATAACACTTATGTTCTACTTTCTCAAGAAATGGTCATTATACAATACCGTGTTATCAACTATATTTCAACAATGAACGGACGTTGATGGAACATATTAAAAATCTTTTCTTAAAGAATGATGGTTTAAATAATCCCTGAGAGCTTTATATTCGGTCTCCGGCCATTAAGTTGAGGTGATCTCATAATTCCTCATCCTGCAACAGGTTGTAACATGTAAAGTAACAATTTAGAGTCTGGTATAGAACAGCGGAGAATAAAAGTTTAATTTTTATGCATCATTTCTTCAGGAAAACACATCACGAGGGGAAATAGCTTTGAATAAGTTCAGTGAGGGTTGCCATTTAGTTAATTAACTTAGCCATTTTCATTAGCAGGCTCAATATTGACTTTAGAATAATGTCTGCTTAATTTCTTTCAAGCAATGAATATGTATGAAACATTGTCAAAGGTAAAGTAAAAACTAAGACAATATTAGGTAAAAAATAAAAATTAAGTTACTGAATTATGTCAGAAAATTACACGGAGTACACTCCTGAACTTACATTCGAATGTAGTATGTCCTTCCCAACTTTTAAGATATGACCTTGGCATAGACACGTTATTTCAGCTGCTTAGTGCAGGATTTGTAATAATCTCAATTTTAGAAGAAAGTGCATTTCTAAATTGGTTGGCGAAGACTAAAACAATGCATAAATTCAATGCACTGAATATAATTTTCTGCTTCAATTGACAATCTAGTCTTCTGAAAAAACAGGCTTACTTTAACCTTTTTTGGCCATATTCATTTTATATGCCTTCATATTAGAATAAATAAAACCAGCAGGCTCCTATTGATTTTTGGAGGGAGAAATCTCATCTGTAAGACTGAAAGAAAGTGAAGTCCGTTGAAACCAATTCATGAAGAAATATGTTATGAAAAATGAAGAAAGTAATAACATAAAAATAAAGGGTAAATCTAAATGTATTTCTGAAATGTGACAATAATTTTCAAATCTGGATTTTGTGTCCCTAAGAGTTAAAAGGTGGGGGGGCCTATGAAGTCATTTGTAATTACTTTTAATTACGCCAATAAACTTTCCATAGTGCAATGGTTTGTTTTCTTGACTGTAATATTCTTAACTAGAGTCCATAGCAGAATCAATTGGGTAAGGGTCTTTATTTTGTTTTGTTTTAATGTGTACATCTAAGCTCCACACCAGAGAATCTAATTCAGTAAATGTGTCATGGAGTCCTGATGTCTGTATCTAATTTTTATATTTACAATTTGTAAATCGATGCCGCTCCACACAAACCGGCATGTCTATTAGTAAGTAAATTAGGCTGTTTCTGTTAACTTTTTGTTCCCGGTCTCGATCTGCTCTCACTTCAAATTTACTAAGTTTAAAACTGAAGTCAAGCGTAGTGTAGTAAAACAAATAACTTCAGAGGTGAAAGGCCTCGGGTTAATGGTCTATTTTACCACTTAGGAAGCAATGGGACCTCATTCGTGTTGGGCAACCTTTCTTAAACCCACTTCCTCCTGTGTATAACAGAGCCCAGAATTTTTGCAGTACCTGCACTTTGCAGTTACCTTTCATCCTGCTTCCTGCTCTCCCATATGTCATTCACTCCCGAGTCTCCCTTTATCTTGCATCATAAATAACGTCTCTTACATCCAGCCTCACCTCTCACGTTCTCAGAGCAGAAGGCTAGTTCAAGCTCGGATTACTTGGGCTGTCGGAAAAAATCTCAAATTGGTTTGTAAACCTCCAGTCTCTACCTGCCATAATTCAACCTCTGCATGGTCACCGGATGGGGATTTCTCAATAAAACTTAATTCTTAACGAGGAGTCTCTCCCCTCCAGATAGATTTACCTGGCTTTCTTGCACGAGCATACAAGGAGAGGTTCAACTACCCAAGCTCCTCTAAATAGTCTGATGTGTTTCACCACAGAGACATACCACACACCTGGCAGAGCCAAACCTTTCCATTAGGGATTGGTTACCAGGGAAAAGAATGGAGCAGCTCACTTAGTTCCCTGAGGCGGGCTGATGCTCAGAGCAGTAGAGACTATTCTTCATGGGACAGAGTCATGCTCAGAAGTCTTTACTGACCACTAGGTCTTACCCAGAAGAGAAAGATTCAAACTTGAAAATAAAAAGTTTCAAACTTCTGCCCAAACATGCCTTCCCAGTTTCCAAAATAATCCCCTGATGGTATGTCATCCTGCTATAATATTTTGTTTATGATTTTTCCACCTGTAATATATTTCCTCTTTCCTTGAGTGCTTTGAAACCTACTTCAGACTGGAACAGCGTCTGCATGAGGGCTTCCCTTCACACTGTGCTCCAAGGCCGCTTGGCTTCCTCTGCAGTATATTTGAGAAAATATTTGCCTGTCCTTGGACATCTCCTCTATTGCTGCCTTCTGTTACTATCTCACGTCTCCACATGATTATCTTCCCAGGTAGACTAAAAGGTTATGGCAGGTCCATAGAGGACTAAAAGGTTATGGCAGGTCCATAGAGGGCTAAAAGGTTACTATGTTTTGGGGCGCCTGGGTGGCTCAGTCAGTTAAGTGTCTGACTTCAAGTTAGTTCATGATCTCACGGCCCATGTGTTCAAGTTATGCTGATAGCTCAGAATCTGGAGCCTGCTTCAGATTCTGTGTCTCCCTCTCTGCCCCTCCTCCACTCGCACTCTCTCTCTCTTTCTCTCAAAAATAAAATAAAAACATAAAAAAATTTAAAAATGTTACTATGTCTTCTACCTCACTATAATCCATAATGTTTTTAAGTATCCATTTAGTCTTCCATCATGCACATAATAAACATTCAATTATTTATTGAATGGATAAACTCAATATTTTAGTTTTCTAAGGAACTCATTCTGAAAACTAATATTTCTGTCAATCACCAGTCAATCAACCAAGTTCAAACTAATTTCTCCTCAGTAGAGAAGACTAGCATTCTTAGTTTCAAATTGGTGATTATTAATACTGGCAACGAGATAAAATATTCACTCCTTCACTCTTGCACTCCAAGGTTAATTTTGTAAAGCTCTTTGATATGTAAAGTTCAGTGAGAAAAGCGAACACTGTCCCTCAGCAACATGCTGATTTTCAACAAGGTCAGCTAACTTGCTGAATCTGGATTTCTCTTTTTGAACAAGGGAGACAATATCCACCTCCTACAACTTTTGTGAGACTCAAGTGAACCAATGTGTGGGAACCTTGGTGAAATATATCCTGGCTTATAAACTGTGAAGTTCTGAAAGATTTTGAAGATGATGGTGCAGACAATCTAGTTCTGCATCCATGTTGTTTTTCTTTTTGATGTTAAGTGTGTTGAAATATACTCCAAAAGTCATTTTTTCCCCTTCAAGGTTCTTTGTTTGCTTATTGATTAGTTGGTCAGTTACATCAAGCAGAGGTTTTGAATCAAAGCCCACTCCCAACAAAACAGAATAACTCAATTCTAAGTAACTCGCGCTAATGTATACTGTAGGTGTAATGTAATTTCTTCTACACAGAGGCAAATACCCAGGTTGTTACTTCTCTCAACACTGTGTATGCCATTTCTTATCCACGACAATGCTGTCCACTAGAAATACAATGTAAACCACACACGTAATTTAAATTTTTCTGGACATTAAAAAAGTAAAAAAAAAAAACAAACAGGTGAAATTAATTTTAATACTATACTTTTAAATCTTAATATAGCCTGTTATTATTTCACTCAGCATTCAATACAAAAATTACTGGCGAGATATTTTATTTTATTTTTCAACTACATTTTTGTTATCTGGTGAGTACTGTACACTCATAGCACATCTCAAGGTGGGCTAGCCACATTTTTTTCTTCTAGTTCAAGTTTTCATTTCAATTCCAGTTAGTAACATACAACGTAATGTTAGTTTCGAATGTAGAATTTAGCAATTCAACACTTTCATCCACACCCAGTGCTCATTAAAACAAATTCCCTCCTTGATGCCCATCACCCACGTAGCCCATCCGCTACCCACCTCCCCTTTGATAACCATCAGTTTGTTTTGATGGTTTGACTCTTGTAGTTAAGAGTCTGTTTTTGCCTCTTTCTCTCTTTTTTTTCCCCTTCTGTTCATCTGTTTTGTTTCTTAAATCCCATATATGAGTGAAATCATATGGTATTTGTCTTTCTTTGACGGACTCATTTTACTTACCATAATCCTCTCTTGCTCCATCCACGTCGTTGCAAATGACAAGATTTCATTTCTTGTTACTGGACTGACCACATTTCCAGAGCTTATATGGATGGTAGTGGCTATCACAATGGACAGCACCAATGCCAAAGGAAAAGTTGGAGGTTTTGCCTGAGTTTTTGTTCAAATAAAAACTGATGAAGTTTTGAACAAGTATGGATTATTCTTCTCGGTTCCTTATTTTGATTACTTTCCCTCAGGAACATGTGAAATATTATAAAACCAGCCATGTTAAACATAATGAAGTTGTCATTTAAAATCATGGAAGATGAGAATCATTGTCACATGGCATAGTGGCCCATGGCATCCTCACTTCAAAGTAGTAACCCACTTGTTTAAACAATTCATATGAAAATTCTTCTGTGAATATTGAAAGCAAATGTGAATATAAATCTCTATGTATACAAGGAAAATGTATATTTAAAATTACATTATATATAAAAAATATAGCTCTACTTTGGTCATATTTTGATATTTCTATTTGCAGTACAACTTCATCAACAGAGGGAGAGCTCTTCATGAAGAGAGTAACAATTTTAGTTACTAGAAAAAATTTACTTCAACATAGAGTTTTTAACATAGAGGAGAGTATAAAAATTATTTCAAGGATATCCTTAAATTTCACTAGGTAGGGCATACTTGTCATAATACCCTTAAGAAAATAACTGGAATTTCATGACCATTTATTTTATAAAAAGCAAACACCATATACTAAATTTGAGAGCTCAAATTAGCATAAGAAACTCTGCATGAAAACTAGATAAACTGGAATCAACTATGTTTTGAAGCCTCGGTGCTTTCTGTCCCATAGTATCTTTTTAAATTTTTTCTTTATTTAAATTCAATTTTCTTAAAATACAGTGTAGTATTGGTTTCAGGAGTAGAACCCATAGTATCTCAAGAGAAAAACCTGTCACAATCCAATGCAAATCTTGCTTGTGACAACCTAGTTTCCCATAATCCCATATACTTTTCAAAACCTGGAAAGATCAATTTCAATTTCTTAAAATAATATATTATTGCACATAAAGGCTAGGTCAAACATTTCCCTAATGATAAAAGTGGTGCATATACAAACATAAAAAGGTATCTCTTTGGGAGAATGTGAAACTATTACCTGTATTTTCAAATGCCAACAGGTAAAGGAAAAGAATGTATGGTGGCAGACTTTAAATTGGCATATAGTGATTCCCACCTCCTAGTATTATGCCCTTGCACAATCTCCTCCCTTTGAGAGTAGGCAAGATTTGTGCCTTACTTCTAACAAACAGAATATGTCAAAGATGACAAGCTATCACTTGAGGGTATGTGATACTGTAATTTCTGTCTTGCTCTCAGTCTTTCTCTCTAACTGGCTTTGATAAGGCAAAATGGCATGTCGGAGAGTCACATAGGAGAAGGAATTGAGTCTGGCTTCAGGCAAAATCTGAGGCCTTCACTCCAACAACCCATGAGGAACTGAATCTTGCCAACAACCATGTAAGCCTGGAAGCAGAACCAACCCCAGTCTAGTTTTCAGATGAGACATCGACCCTGGCTGACATCTTGGTGGAACTTTGTGAGATACCACCCTACAGCACAGAATTGAGATAAACCATGCCCAGACTCCTGACTCATCCAAAAATATCTTGACTTAAAAAAAACAACAACACATTTTAAGCCACTGAATTTGGGGTAAGTTGTTATGCAGAAATTGATAACTAATATATAATCTTATAAATGTTTTAAGAGGCAAATATGATAATATATATGCAAATAAAATGGTGGTGATATTGTATGATTTGCAATAGAGAAATATTGCAAAGATAGGAAAAGGCCATATTTTAATGAATTACTTGGAAAATGTGGCTAGTTTTAAAGTTTCAGTTTCAGAAAGAAGAGATCAAATATACATTCAGGTGAAATGGTAACGCCATTAAGTTTTTACGTGCATGCTTGCATTTCTAACATTCATTCTCAAATTTTAAGCAGAACGATGATAAAGATAAATAATACTGTCAGTTTATTTCGGCATTTTGCATTTGAAAAAGACAAATTATCTCTGTATTGTTGCCCCTTCAAATGGTCTTTTAAAACATTTTGTACAACTTCATATAGACACAAATGCTTTTTTAGGTAAAATGATGTCTCAGAATCATTAGAAGTTTTAAATTTGGTTCTTTGGGGTATTCTCATTTATTTTCTTTATTTTCCATGTTAGAAACATGGTTTATATTGAACTGTTTACTAAAACACATATTAAAGGTAAACCTTGTGAGAGAATGGGAAGAAAATGGAAAACAGTCTACCTTTTTACTTTAACAAGTAAGGATGTAATTGCCAGTGAAAGATACAGAGGGGGTCCTGGGTGGCTCGGTTGGTTGAATATCTGACTTTGGCTCTGGTTATGATCTCAGAGTTCGTGAATTTGAGCCCTACAGCTTCACATCAGGCTTGCTGCTGTCAGTGCAAAGCCCACTTTGGATCCTCTGTCTGCCCCTCTCTCTGCTCCTCCCCTACTCTTGCATGCTCTATCTTTCTCTCAAAAATAAACATTAAAAATGTTGTTTTAAAGATGAAGAAATATTTCAGGCAAAAGACAGCAGAAATTATGATGAGAGAGAAGAGGGAAGGAGATGAAGAGAGGAGATGGAAAACAGAGCAAAGGGGATTAACAGGTTTTGAGAAGATGAGATGGAAGAGCGGGGAAGAAGTAAAGAATAAATTACAATATGGAAATTGAGGTGCATGTACTATTTTAGAACATGAAGATGATGGAAATACACTGGAGTTAACTTCTGTAAACTGTTGAGGAATGTACAATTTAGAAGTGAAGGGGCGCCTGGGTGGCTCAGTCAGTTAAGCGTCCGACTCTGGCTCAGGTCATGATCTCAAGATTCATGGCTTCGAGCCCCATGTCGGGGTTTGTGTTGACAGCTCAGAGCCTGGAGCCTGATTTGGATTCTGTGTCTCCCTCTCTCTCTCTCCGCCCCTCCCCACTCATGCCCTCTCTCTCTCTCTCTCTCTCTCTCTCAAATAAGTTGTATGCTTTTCCACTTAAGGGGTGAAATTGAGGTTTCAAAGTGCATGAAAAATTATAGAATTAATTTTAAAATGATACATAAGATCCTAACTTTCTGAAGCTACATCAGTTATCTTTCTCACAGCCTCAACTCCATTTCATAAAACACCAACGGAGACTTATACCAGTTCTTACAGAGGGTTCTTAACAAATTTTCTGAAAAAGTTATTTTTTCTGATTTCCCCCCTTATTTTTCATCAAAATGTGCACTTTAATCTAAGACAGATACTGAGAAATTGTTGCTCTAGAAGGTTTTGAAAGTGAAAGAGAAGAATTCTCATAAGTGCAATGAATGGTAGGGTCCTTGATAACAGTAGAAATATGTAATACATTTAATTTCTAATTGTCTTTAAAGACTATATCCATTCTGTCACAATTTTGACATCATAATATTTAATAAACACATTCTTATTCAAATTTAGTAAAACATTACAGTGAACTTCTCCAGAGGTCTTGAGTAATGTCAGTTTTCTATTCTTCACACACACAATTAACTGGCATTCCTTCACTAAGTGGCTCCACTGTTAACAGTGAATTCAGGCAATCTACCCCCCAATCACACACTTTACCTTACACCCATATCTACTTTTGTTAATAATCTCAATTTTAGGCCCCTATCTTAATCTTAGACCTCCAAAATAGGCCATTTACTCTGAATTTCATTTCCTTCCTTGGTGTGGCCATATTTTATTTGGGAACTCAAAATGCAAGATACAGAAACAGAAAAAGGCAGAAAAGAGAGTCAACATCCTCTTATCCTAAGATAACATAAAGTTGAAAAGCAATGATATAGAATTCTGATTCAACTGATATCCACAGTCACCCCCTAAGGACTTGCATTTAAAAGGCCCTTTTCTTCATTTGGGTCTCCTAGGAAACAAACACTGTAGCAAGAATGTGAACTCGAGTAATTCTGGGATGTGATCCTAGGACACACCAATGGGGTGTGGAAAAGCAAAACAAAGGAAACAGCCAATAAAACAAGTCACCACTGTGGGCAACAGAAGCTTAATAATGCCCGCTAGCTCTGAGGGAAAACGTAGGAAGCAAACTTTGAAAGTTATCATAACCAAAGGGCAAGAGGATGGGGTTTTTTGCACCAACTGCTGCTTTAAAGGGGCCTTACTTTCTCTACTTTTCTACCCTGTCTCTAGAACCAGCAGAGAGAGCATCAAGCAAAAGCAAAAACGAAAACAAAAAGAAAAACAAAACAACAGTTGCTGATAGTTGGAAATCAGGCAGCAGGTGTCGAGATGGTAAGTGCTAAAGAGATGTGTGTGGCAGCACCTATAGTATCTATCATAGCAAAATGTATTTGTTTATTTAAATGATCTTTACAAGTAGCCTATATTTGGACCATTGATATAATGTCATAATCACTACTCTGTTCTCTAAACTGGCCACAAATATCAAGTCCAAACAATGTTATAGATATTAGTTGGTTACCTTTTTCAATCCATTCCTCCATCCCTCCCACTACCTCTCTCCCCCCGTCCTTTTTTTTTCCTTCCTTTGGGGAACTTTATACCTTTACTGTGTTGCAGCTGCAGAGTTTGGTTTTGAGCTTTAACCACTTCTGGCTGTGGGAATTGGGTTCGATTTAGTTCAGCAGAGAGCATATGACCTAATTTGGGCCAGTAAGTTTCAAGGAGGTCTTTCGTGGCTGCTTTAGGAAAGAATGTCCCTAAAGAGATCTTTTGCAAAAGTGGGCCCTGAAAATCTGCAGGCAATTTTTGCCACCCTAAAGGGAGCCATATGAAGCTGACAGGTGGTCAGAGAAAGGCAGAACCCACATAGAATTGTGAAAAAAAAGGAACCAGAAACCTCACGACTTTTATTATTTAAATCAGAGACAACTTTTTCTGTCATTTGCAGCATTAAGAGTACTAAACAATATATCCATTGAATCAGTTACTTATAGTTGTATTAGTGAGGACTAATCCTCTACCCAACTATCACAAAAGTTGAAGATTCATGCTATTTTAATATAATTAATTTTATCAACTTACTCTTACAAAATCTCTTGGTTGAAATTAACAACTAATACTTATCTTTCATTTTTCTAATACCTATAATCCATATTTTGTTGTCCCATTACACAAAATAATGTGATACAGTAATAGTTCAATCATTATGTTACGAAAGAGAGATTTTTAATTGGTAGTTTTAGAATAGAGCTTTACAACAGCCAAAGTGTGACTATTTTGAGTGGATGCTGGTGAAAGAAAAGGTTAACTTGATAGTACCTGCTGTGCCTACACTGGCAAATGGAAAGAAATCACACAGATGGTGGCATTTGTCTGAGAGATCAGTGCCAGGGGTGTCCTCGCAAAGGTACATAAATTGGGATAGAATTTCTATCTTTTCCTAAAGAAATGGATGAAGATGAGTTGGAAAAATCTATTTTTCTACTTATACTCTAAAAATCACCACCACTAATACAACATCAATAATCATTAGTCCATTTCATAGTGAGCATTTAGTGATCCTTTAATACGTGCCAGGTTAGCAAGAAATTCAGCTTTGTTCTAGATTGCTATTGGGTAGTCTTGGATTCTTTTCCTTCGAAGAAAGGACTCAGACTAAAGCCTGATACACAGTAAACTCTCAATAAATGTTACCTATCATTACCTAACACAGAAAGAACTCTTTACTTCTCTTAGGAAGTGGGGAGGACTTCAAAACAGGATTAAGGTTTTCTCTGGACAGTCTGGTACACATTTGGTACGGATATATAAAGAAATAAAGGAATGACATAAACTGAATGCCTGACACACATGAAGCAGAAAGTAATGAATGTAGTAAAAGAAATACTGCTGGTGGTTGGAAGGTAACAGGAAGGCGAGATGAGTCTTGGGCTTCACGGAGGTATAAAAGAGTAGTCAGATTTGGCAATCTGTTGTATAAAGGAGAGGAAAGAAGGTAGACATTCTTCAAGAAGGTAGTGGACCAGGCAGTAGGATAGGCATGGAAGAACACAGACAAATGTAGGGAAACACTGGGCAATCTCACTGGAATGGCAGCTTACGTGAAAATGACCAGTGGGAGAAAATATTGGAAGACTGCTAGAATTGGATTACAGAGGGTCTGGAAAGCCCGGACTAGAAGGCGAATTTACCAAGGAGCATTTGCACTTGATGAACCCTCAGCATCCCCCAAACTGGTTTAAGACTTGTTTTCCTGAGATTTTGTGACCAGTGGATACTCTTGTCAGAGTCAACCAGGCATTGCCGGACAGTGTGTTAGTGGCTTCACAGAACAGCTAACATTCTTGCTAATGGCACATCTGAAGGGCTTAAAGGGAAGGCAAATCAAAGCAGAAGCTTATGTTTTACAGCTTCTCCAGTGACGGGAAAGCTATTTTATTTTTTCAGTTATGTAGGAATAATACTAAAAAATAAACAGGAGCCAATATATGTTGGTGTTTTACTATGTAATAGGCATGGTTCTAAGCTTACATGTGCTATATCTCACTTAGTCCATTTTTGCCCCTATATTCAGATGAGGAAACTGAGACACAGAGAGACCAGACAGCTAGTAAAGAATGTGTGGTAGGCTGTCATCTGGCAGCTCAAGTGAATCATGCCTTCCATATTTCAAGTCTATGTATAGTCTACTCTCACTTAGGCTGAGCTTGGCCATATGCCTTAGCTATGGCCAATGGGATATGAACAAGTGTGCTGCGAGCGGAAGCTTGAAAGGTGCTTGAACACTGCTCTTTGATCTTTTGGAGCTCTTCATGGAATCCAACCAGCAAGCTATGAGGAAGCCCAAGGAACCACAGGGAAAGACCAAGTGGAAACAAATTGAGGTTCCTGGCCAGTAGCCCCAGCTGAGTTCCCAATTGGCAGCCAGCACCAACTGCCAATCTTGTGAGTGGGGCCATTTCAGACCTTTCAGCTTTCCCAGTGCCTTGGCTGGCAACATGTGAAGCAGAAGAAAACTATACTACACTCTCAAAAATCATCAAAAATAATAAAGCTTTGTTGTTTTAAGCCATTAACTTTTAGGGAAAGTTGTTACATAGCATATATAAGTAGAACGACATGAAACCAAAATTTGAATCAGACAGATTATTAACAAGTAAAACTCCACAGAAATAATCCACAAAACCTAGCAGAATTACATTTTAAAAAAAATCTACATTAAAATAAATATTGTGCATCACTTTTACGAGACTATGTCATGACTACTGGGCTCTCTAACCTCATCCCATGTCTTTCCCTCTTTCCTAATCTGAGGTGAACATACACAAAATCCCTTCTTGAGAACAAAGAAAGACCTTACTACATTTATGGATATTGACACCACTCTTTCCACATTTTAATTATCACCAAATTGTAGGAAAATAATTATATAAATTGTTAGTGGAGGTAGTGGCCTGTCTCCTGCAGGATTAATATAATGACTCTGGGCCCTGGTAAAGAGTAAGCCAATGGCAAAGGTCAGTACCCTGGTCAGAAGTAGAATAGGAGGAAAAAAAAAAACATAAAACTTTTTGTGCATCCAGGGAAAGGAAAGGCTGCCCTTGACCCTGAGCAGTTTGGGCTAGGAATATCCACAACTAGGAAACTCAAGTTTCCCCCCAACCCAAATAGTATCTATTATATATCTCTCTAATTGTTATCAAAAAAGCAATTTCTTCTTCTGGACTGTGTCAGGCCCTCTGTTATATGTTCTCACAGTAGCCCTTTCTTGTCACCACAATTTGAGCTAAGCAATTATTTCTTAGAGAGTGGGGATTTCTAAGATGGTGGGGCTATGAGGAAACCAACTTTATTGTTTCTCATCTCTGCCTCCAGAGAAGCTCTATTACTATTCTTAGCTTTCATTTCAATTCTCAGTCTGAGGTGGGGGTCAGGGGAGGGAGGTGGGAATGTACTGGAGTCACGACCTAGGTCTTATACGGGGGGATCAGTATTCATTGTGGTCTTTGGGCCTGTTTCTGCTCTACTTTCATGATTTGGTTATGGCAGAAGCAGATAGCACGACTTTCACTTTCCAGGTCATTGCACCATGAGGAGCCACATCTGGATCTGATGAAGACAGCATATAACTCAGAGACGATGGACCTTTGAGCTGGATATAGTAAGCGATCTCTTGGTGGCCTCTTCTGGGGAAGACAATGAGTGTGTACTATTGGTGGGAAAGAGTACACAAATATTTGGGTGATTACTATGGTGATTTTTATATGCAGCACAGCTATCTTGGTAGCCTGGGTTCCTGGAATAATTTTCAAAGCAGACTACATACCCAAGGTAGGCTTTATGTGAAAAAGATACAAATGTTGGCATTGCTTGAGCCATTGAAATTTGGGATCTCTTTAGTATACTAGCTCAGCCTACAATCTAAAAAACATAAAAAGAAAATGAGAACAGTTGCATATATAATTATATAATTAGTTTTGTTGTTTATCTGATCCCATCAAATATAACATATAGAAACATAAGTAACTGTCTTGTTTACTATTCTATCCTTCTTCCCTAGCATAATACTTATATTATTGGAGACAATAAATATTGAGTATATTAACAAAAGAATGTTCCTCCCCTCTTAGGATTTGGCATGAAGTATCTTTGAGGATCCTTGTGACTCTTAGACTACTGGCTTTTCAGAGTGCTGATCCTGAGCTAATATTACAGGAGAGTCAGGATTAGTTGAGTAGAGGTCTAAATATATAGGAATGTGTCCTGACTATTTTACTTTTGAGTTGAGTAAAAAATCTGACAGATTAGACTATGGTAGATTGATTTCAGTGGTGACCTCCCTATGTGCACATCTCTCTCTATATGCACATAGATATCTTGGTTATGAAAGTCACTGTCATCAAGAGGTGCAGCCTATTTCCCTAATCTTCAAATCGGGACTGGGCCCTGTGACTTGCTTGGCCAACAGAATATGTTAGAAATGACAGTGACTCAGTTCTGAGCCTCAGCCTTAAGAAGACCTGTTCACTTCTGCTTTCTCTCTTAGAATCCTATTTTCTGCATGAGAATAAGTCCAGGCTAGCTTGCTGGAGGATGAGAGATCACGTGGAGTTCAGTGACTCATCCCGGCCGAGCTCACCCTAGATAAGCCAGGCCCCACCCAACCAACCCACCAGCTGACTGCAAATGCATTAGGGGCCCTAGCAAGACCCTCTGGACTTTAGATATCTCAGTAGGACAGCCCAGCTGACCCACAGACTATATGCAATTATAATTGTTATCGTTTTAAGCCAACGGACCTTAGGGATTTGTTATACAACACTTTTGTAGCACTCACTAACTGGTACCTTAAGGAAGGCCAAAAATGGTAGCAAGCCTTGGTAGTCTTAAATAATACTAGAGTCCTAAATCTTAAAAAAAAAAAAATGCTGAGTTTGATTTTGTAACTGAAGTTAGATTCAATGCTTTGCAAACGCACCTGTACAAAAATTCATAGTAAACTGATAAAGGTAACCACTAATGGGGGGATTTTAGATCACTATTAGAAGACTTAATAGCAGCTAGTATGTATTGGCTACATACTCTGTTATCAGCCATTGCCCACAGCAGTGAAGAAAGGGAGGAAATGCCTTAACTTTTCCCCTCTCCCTGCGCTCCAGTCTCCCGCTAATGACTCCTACTGGCTAAATATATCTAGAAGTTGGTGGCCAGAAAGCCTGGGGAATGAGGTGGCCAGAGGTGAGCTTCTTGCAATATAAAATGTAGGAGGGGAAGGAAGTGAAATGGACGTGGGATCACAGGGTAGAGAAGAATATATGTGGGTTATGAATCCCCAAAGGGTCTTTTTCCAAGGTGGAAATAAGTTGGATGCGTTCATGTGTTCTGTTAAAGTTGAATATGCATAATCTGGAGATGAGCAAACAAGCCTCATAATGCATCACTACTATAAAAATGGGGAAAGAGAGTAAAAAAAAAATATTTAAATAAGTGGCCCATAGTTAGGAGCTAGTGAGGGGTAAACCTGCTTGGGACTGTTATTAAATGCAAAGGTCAGTGATCTTTCCAGTACTGACAAGAGGTGTGGAGGGGGAGGGCAGATGGAGCAAAGAGAGTCACTGCACAAACAATTACAATATTCAAGGCTACATTCAGAAGTAACCACATTAGAAGTAAGTAAGGAGTTGCAAGGGACATCTCAAGAGAACTGATTCTTCAAAGAAGAAGTGATTATTTCATTATAATGCATACCAGCTTCAGTATAAACATTATAACATGTTAATGTCAACATCTTCCTTAATTATTTTAGGGCTTAATAATTGTTTTCATCTGCTCTGAAACACTATAAAATCTTAACTACAAACAGTCTTTTCTATTAAGTTTTCTGTTCCCTGGGTTGTCTTTTATTTGTTGCCAATGAATGAGACCCTCATACGACCTCAAAAGTAATTCTTTTTCCCTTCACCAGCATCATCAGTGATTGTAGCAGAAAGATACACGTCGCTGATACGAACGAAACAATAAAGTAGCTTCAAAGAGACAACAGTATTGGTCTAGGATTTGTAACCACAGTAATAGCAGCAACAAAAGCTATCAACAAGAGAGTCACTTCAATTCTGATTGAGTTGCAGAGTTTTATTCTTTTATAAACATTTAAGTCAGCCCAAGAATTATTGTCCTATTCAAAAGTGTTGATGACACCCACATCACGAACAGGCAGGACGTGTCACCTTCATAAGAAATTTATTTTTAGATTGTGTTTAAGGTATAATCATCAGTCACAGGTTGCCCATAGATTGCAACTATCAGGACAAATGGGGTTTTCTCAAAATATCCTTCTGCTGACTTTGGTTTCTGGTCCATTTCCTGGTCCACCTCTTTTCCTCCACACTTGGCCAACCATGCCAAAGATGGACTATACTTTTCCCTGTGATAACTGAAAATGTTCACAAATTATAACCGCACCATTCAGTTCAAATACTTTTACTTCTAGAGCAAAACAGATTGATTTTCTCCAGCCACAAACAATGAAATGGTCTCTCCGATGTCTTCTAATTAGTTCTAATATCAGAAAGTAAATTAAAAGGCAACAAAACAAAGTTTGTCCGCCAGGTCCTTATCAGTCCTTCATAACCCATATAGTGGCCTTGCCTTGAACTATAAGGTGGATAAACGAGGGGAATGCTGAATTTGGCATCCAGCTTACCCTCGCTTAATCTAGCTCATCCTTCTCAGCTGACATGAGACAGAAATAACATTAAAGGGTGATAAACTCTTCCCTGCAAACCTAGGGTTCCATGGTTCACTGACCCCAGACCTAATCTATCAATCCATTTTCTACACAATAAAAGGTAAGAAACACATTACAGATTGGTTATAAGCCCTGGCAGGTGGTCTATGACAAAAATGGAATATATCAACCAGCCCAACCTTCGGTGTCCCTTTTCTAGAGTTTGAAGCACTAGGGGGTCAGCTGATATGTATATAGCAGCCAGGATTTAATATTAAACTATATTAGGTATATATACACTCATACGTCTTGTGGTATAAGTGTAAAGACTTGACAGAAAAGTTCACTTCTGGCATGATTCTGATCTTTTATACAAATAGCACTCTCATTTTATTTTATTTTTGCATGACTTATTGGCTTTGCACACTAAGTAATAAATGAAACTGGGTTAGAATTTACAATGCGTGCTCTTAAATACTGCTTTAATCTTCATTTGTTATTCAACATCAGCTTAAGGAGTTGGTGTATAAAAGCCTCCATTTAATGCCATTTCAAGATTACTATATTTTTAGAAAGAAAGGCAATTCCTCTAAAAGTCTCAGGGTCGCCACTATACAATCTAGTCATTCCAAAGCAAAGGCACTACAGAAACAAAAGGAACAAGCTTTCATACTAGCAAAAATCTCTTTTTTGTTTTTTTGTTACATCATTTCTTCTCTTTTCTAAAATTCATTGCTATATGGCAAACATCTTTGTGCTAATAAAGGACTGACTTCAAAAAAGTTACGCTGAAGGTCAGAGTGACGAAATTTTTCTCTTTTTATCGTCTTTGTACTTTTCTTCATTTTAAATTCATTGTGAACAGGAAAGTTTGCCAAGAATAGTCACATCTGTTTTTAATCCAAAATTAGTTTACCTTTTTAATAAAGTCTGGTCCACGGCATATTGAAATGACAAATTTTCATACCCGCTGCACACTATCAGTATGTATATAGCCGAAAATACAGTTTTAATATGGAAATGAGCTGTTGCACCAGTATCAGTGCTTTACAATGCATGCTGGATTTTTGTTTGTTCGTATTTTTAAAAATAGCATTGCATCGAAATGAACAAATTATCTGGTATTACGTTGAGACTTCCTAATAGAACATTACATGCCTCCAACAGAAGTTTCTACAGATGGTTTCTCATCACTCCACCAAAATGGGGGAAACAGACATCAAGACTGGAAGGAAGTAAGAGAAGGGCATGGGGAAGCAGTGTGGAGGTTCAGTTATGCTCTGTCTGGATTTCTGGGTTAAAGTCGGCAAAGCTGACTGATCCCAAAGATGTCCAAGGTTAAATAGGTCATTTTAAACTATGCTCATACTTCGAACAGGAAAATGTTAGCGTTTGAAAATAATGGTTGACTACTTGGAATTCATAGCCAGTGTTAAGAGAAAAATCCAGTTTCCAATAATGTTGTCTGAAATTCTAGGTGGTTATAGCTAATGCAAATAATGAGATCAGTGAGGTGGGAGAGTACTGACTGAAGACTCTCTCTGCTTTCCATTAAGTATTTGGTGACTCTGGTGACTCTAACTCTTCTCTCTTTCAGCTCTTGAATTCATAATGGTGGAAATTATTTCAGTATTCTCCATAAGAGCCATATTTATAACTGCTTGATTAAGATGGTGAATATTATTCAACCTTAAAAGAGAAGAAAATCCTGTCATATGTAAGAAGATGGATCTACCTGGAGGACATTATGCTAACTGAAAAAAGCCAGTCATAGAAGGGCAAACACTACATGATTTCACTTACCGAAGACATCTAAAATAATCAAACTCATGGAAACAGAGAATAGAATGATGGTTACTAAGGCAATGAGGAGAGAATAATGGATGCTGTGTGATGGGGACAGAGTCTCAGCCATGCAAAGTAAAAAAACTTCTGGAGATCTCCTATACTGTATGATGCCTATCATTAACAATACTGTATTGTACTCTTAAAACTTTGTTAGGAGGATAGGTCTCACGTTAAGAGCTCTTACTACAATATGGGGCATCTGGGCGGCTCACTTGGTTGAGTGTCTGACTCTTGATTTCTGTTCAAGTCACTATCTCCCAGTTTGTGGGATTGAGCCCTACCTCAGTCTTCACAGTCACAGCGTGGAGTCTGTTTGGGATTCTCTCTCCCCCTCTCTCTCTGCTCCTCCCCCACTCACGTGCAAGCCTGCACTCTCTCTCTCAAAATAAATAAACATTAAAAAAATATAAAAATAACAATAAAAAAGGAAAAGGAGAGCTCCTACTACAATGAAGAAAGAAGGTGACTCCATAAGAAATTTGTTCTGGGTCTTTGTAGTTTCGTGTTTTAACATTATCCCTAATTTTACATTAAAATTATTATTTTTGACCAATTAGAATGTGCCAGACATGGTTACACATTTCTTGGGTGCTATCTCTTTAAATTTTCACCACAACCTGTACAGTATGTTCTACCATAACCTGGATTTTATGGATATTATTACTGGAGTATGGACAGGGCAAATAAAAGACTGTATAGCTAGTAATGGATAGAATTCATAGTCCATAAATCTCACTACTAACCAACAAGATAAGTTGCCTCCTCATAACTCCTGTGTACTTTTTACTTGTGTGTAAAATATCTGATTGACATTCCTGGCGTTCTCTGAAATTTCAGTAATTTGGAAAGTTAAAAACCATGTATTATAAATGTATTTGCATTAAAGAGTAATTAATTTTGCAGTAATAATAGTTGAGTTTCTTGGACAGGCCAAACTTCTCAACTTCAATGACATGTCCAAAGAAGAGAGTGCGGACTCTGTGAAGAAGGCTAGCAGTGATAATAGTAATAGTCATTGAACACTGGGCCAGGCCCACGTCTATGCGCCTGATGTTTTGTTCTCATAACCAGGGTATTTAGACACACACACACGTGTATACACACACACACCTATATACATATGCATATACACACATATACACATACAATATATACATACATTTAATATTATAAAGTAGAACACTCATGTGAGTGAAAGAAGGAACTATTAACAATTTTGATGTGATAACAGGCAAAACCAAGACCTGTCAGAGCAAACTGAGAGGTACTCATGACACACAAGCTATTAACAATCCCCATCTCAATGCGAAATTATAGGAGGCAAAGTCAAGGATGTTATGTTAGAAACTTTTAACTACTATTCCCCCCTACTTAACTCTCAGCATAAAACTAGCAACTATAAATTAGAAGAGGTATAAATAGCTGTAATGCCAAGCCCTATGTAATTCTGAATGTCCTTTAAATAAAGTAAGGGTGAGAAGTGATTGCGATATCCTTAGAAAGACATGTGGCACATAGTAATCACTCATTAGATGTCTGTTGAATGATTTCATAAATAAATGTTATGTAATTATTAAATACATAAAGAAAACTTCCAAGATGATGGATTTACAAGAAATACAAGGCTATAGGTCATAATATAAGAGTAAAGAGGCAAACACCTTTTTCTTATATTTCTTGTAAAGATTCTTTTCTCTGGTTAAAAAATGTAGTTCGCATTAAAGGCAGGACAGATTGGTAACAACTAGAACAATCTATTAATCATGGTCTTTGATGGGAAATTAATCAGTTGGAACAAATGTCCATTTCTGAGCAAGGAGTGAAAAAAACCAAGTTTTAGCTTGATTTCATTTTCTCCTTTTTACTATCCATATTCATAGTAATGACTAATAATGACTAGCATTACATGGTAAACATATTTGGAAAAAGATGAAACATTTATTTACTTGACACAAATGAAAAGAACAAATTTAAACTGTTTACCCCTCAGATGAATACTTAGAAGTAACATGATTAGAAGTTAATATAAAATAAACTATATCTCTGGAAATTTCGATATAGTCATTTGTATATTGCAGAAGATGGCCTGCCAGTTTCACTCCATTTTTACTTTCATACCATTTATGTTTGTGATTTAGTGTAAAAATAACTCCTGTACTCTTATGAATATCACAACATTGTTCCCCTATTAAACTTTCATTAGATATTTTTTTAAATCTAATTTTGTCTAGGTAAAGTAGATCAGATGTTTTTAAGTCCATCTTAGTAATACACTTAACTGAAATTCATTTGCCAGCAAAATTTCTCATTTGTGTTTTAGTTTTTACATGCACTGTTTTATAATATCTAGGCATTAACAAATTAAAGTAGTAATTTACTGTACACAAATAAGTGGCAAAATAGGACGCAAACTTTTAAATATTCAACAAAATGAAAATATATTTACTATGATTAACAGGAATGTATAATATATACTATCTGTAAAGTTACTTAACATCAAATACAGAAGACATGCATCTAATTCTGAAACGGCATAAATATGTTTTCTGGTATTACCTAATCACAAATGTTCCATGGTAAAGACGGTTCTGGTAAATAATTTGAAAACATAGCATCTAGTTTTCCAAAAGGGGAGAAAAGCAAAGCAAATACTCTCACACAGTTTGTTTAAATAAAAAGGAATCTTGGTTTCTTCCTTTCAAGGAGCAATGGGAAAAAAGTGGGAAACCACATTTTTGTTGTTGTTGTTGTTGTTGCTAGAATTTTAAGTACAGAAAAATCACTTGAGTTTCACTAAAAAGTTAAAAAGTATTTATTCTGGGTCAACTTTTATATTTAAATAGAAAATAATCTGTCTCAAATAAGTCATATAACCTTTCTAGGATTCAGCGTTCTAATCTAGAAGATGTGAGAGTAATTTAGCTTCATTAAGACTCTTCCGTCTGAATAATCCTAGGAGTCTACGAAAGAAATGTTCCATTTTTTTTCACTTTTAGGTTAAGTATAGGAAGAATACAAGACAACACAATAAATGCTGATAAATACATGTTTTAGTTCTAAATAACAGGTAGTTGAAAAAATACCTACATGTAACGAGTAAAAAGAGCAATGAGGAATAAAGAAAGCAGACACAAAGTGACAAAGACAGAAGATGAAAGGGATAAGAAGGTGAAGAGTCAGAGAAAGAGAGAAAGCAGGAAATAACATGTCACAGACACTAATCTGGGCAGAGTAAAAATGACATATATACATGCAGAAAAGTAGATTGATGAGAAACATAGAAAGGTGTCAATTCATAGGCAAAGACACACGTAACAGAGAAATAGGAAGAGTGATAGTGATGGCAAGAGAGAGGAAGGGAGAATTCCTTACACACACACACACACACACACACACACGCTCAGAGAACATACAAAGAAATATGAAGAATGATAAATATTAAAAACAATATAGGGCCAGATATGTGTATGAAGATTAAAGAGTGAGGCACTCAGAGAGAAAAACACACAGAAGCTAGCTTTAATAACGTTCTCATTTTGTGGACCTTAAAGGTATTATTATTAAAGACGGTAAAGGTCAAGATATGTATTGGATAAAAACAAGGATTTCGCTTCGTGATCCTTAGGTGGAGGTAACCGTACATTTAAACCAAGGCCTGCATTCAGCTTTAGAGAAACATTTCCCATCTCTGGTATAAAGAGAGGCTATCCAGGTCAAGACAAGTTAACACAGTTTTGCCATGAACCCATTACAAGGTCCATCACTCCCTTAAAGGAATAGCTATATTACCTCCAGTTGCTGTTTTCTCTATTCACTAATGAAACACAAAGGTCCCAAAGTAATTGCTGAATTGGCTAATATGTGGGACAGAGCATTTTAGAGTTAGTGGAGAGAAAGGCATCTGCCACTAGGGATTGTGACATGATATCTTTGGAGAAGCTGTACATTAAGAAATTGGCGTATTTGTATCTCAGCAATCCTGCCTTATTAGTTACAATTATACCACCCATTATAGTGCTTGGGTGGAGAAGGGGGTTAGAGAATAGAGGGGAAAAGGGTCTCCATAATTCCTTTTCTTTGGATTGAGAATCTGAGGTTTAATGATGATCAAGTCTTTTGATAACTGTGACTTCTTTCTTTACGTTTTAAAAAACTACTGACTTGTGTACTGACCTAAATCTGGCACTCAATGTTTTCTATTCCTAATTTAAACCAAAAAGGATAGGATGGGATATGGACTGAGAAGAGACAATTAAATAATTTTTACTATGACTAGTGAATACGATTCCAAATTCTACGACATTTGATGACAAAGGCATAGCGTTAAAATTATAATTTTGAAATGAGACCCAGGTATTATGATATAGTACTATGGTTCTATACAAACTGGTATTCATGGTCTTAGTTTCAATTTTGTATCATAAAAATGTTTTTTGACTTTTTATTCTGCTGCAGAACAGATAAAACTTTGACCCATGTTCCATAAAGCTGCTATTGTGTGTTTCACAGTTTTAAATAGTTCTCCTCACATTTCCTACAATTCTAATTTTTGTGTTTCTTTTATGAGACCAAGATGCACTGAGATATGGAAACTTTGGGGGCATCACTCTTCCTTGTTCTCTTCCCAGGGGTTTTGTTTTGTTAGTTTTGTTTTTCACATTCCACATAGAAGTGAAACCATGCAGTATTTGTCTTTCTTGATCTCATTTCACTTAGTACAATTCCTTCAAGGTCCACCCATGTTGTCACAAATGCCAAAATTTCATTTTTTTTTAACGGCTCAGTAGCCTTCCACTGTATACATATGTACGCCATGTCTTTAACCATTCATCCATTGATGGACAGTTGGGTTGTTTCCATAAGTTTTTTAAAGAATGTTTATTTATTTTTGAGAGAGAGAGAGGAAGAGAGGAAGAGAGAGAGAGAGAGAGAGAGAGAGAGAGAGAGAGAGAGAGAGAGAGAATCCCAAGCAGGTTCCCACTGTCAGCACAGAGCTCGTGATGTGGCTTGATCTCTGGAAATGTGACAGCATGACCTGAGCTGAAATCAAGAGTTGGCCACTTAACCAACAGAACGATCCAGGTGTCCCAGGTTGTTTCCATATCTTGACTACAGTAAATAATATTGCATTAAACATAGGGGTGCATATATATTTTTGATTTAGTGTTTTCATTTTCTTCAGATAAATACCCAGAAGTAGAATTGCTGGATCAGATAGCATTTGTTTTAGAAAAAACACTTCTAAGGAACTTCCATATTATTTTCCATAGTGGATGCCCCATTTCACATTCCTACTAACAGTGCATGAGGGTTCCTTTTTCTCCACATCCTCTCCAACACTTGTTATTTCTTGTCCTTTTGATAATGTCCATTCTAACATGTGTAAGGTGGTATCTCATTGTGGTTTTGCTTTTCATTTACCTGGTGATTAGTTATGTTGAGCATTTTTCATGTACCCATTGGCCAACTGTAAGTCTTCTTTAGAAAAATATTCAAATATTCTGTCATTTTTTAATTGGATTGTTTGTTTTCTTGCTATGGAGTTATAGGAGATCTTTATTTATTTTGGCTATTGACCTCTTATTGAATATATGATTTGCAAATATCTTCTCTCATTCAGTAGGTTGCCTTTTCATTTTGTTGGTAGTTGCCTTTGCTGTGCAGAAGCTTTTAAGTCTGATGTAGTCCCATTTGTTTATTTTTACTTTTGTTGCCTTTGCTTTTGGAGTCACATCTAAAAAATCATCACCAAGACCAATGTTAAGGAACTTCACACTTACGGGTTTTTTTTTTCTAGAAATTTTATGATTTCAAGCTCCATGTTCAAGTTTTCAATCCATTTTGAGTAAAGTTTTGTGTATCTTGTAAGGTAGCAGTCCAGGTTCATTCTTTGGCGTGTGGCTCTCCAGCTTTCTTAAAACCACTTATTGTAGAGATGGCCCTTTCCTCATTGCATATTCTTGCCTCCTTTGTTGTAAATTGACAATGTATGTGAGGTCTTATTTCTGGGCTCTCTATTCTGTTCCTTTTATTTATCTATTTTTATACCAATACCACAGTATTTTGATTAATACAGCTCTGTAATAGATAGTTTGAAATCAGAGAGCATGATGTCTCTGGTTTTGGTTTTCTTTCTCAAGATTGTTTTGGCTACTGGAGTTCTTTTGTGGTTTCATACAGGTTTTTTTGGCCGGTCATATTTTGGTGAAAAATGGCACTGGAATTTTGATAGGGATTTTAATGAATCTGTAGATTGTTTGGGTAGTATATTTTATCAAAATTAATTTTTCCAATCCCTGAGCATGGAATATCTTTTCATTTATTTGTGTCTTCTTTAGTTTCTTTCATCATTGTTTTACAGTTTTCAGAGTACAGATCTTTCACCTCCTTGGTTAAATTTATTCCTAGGTATTTCATTCTTTTTGATGAAATTATAAATGGGACTGTTTTTAAAATTTCTTTTTCTGATAGTTCATTGTTAGTACATATAAATGCAACAGATCTTTATGTACTGACTTTGTACTCTGCAAGTCTATTAGTTTCTCAGTTATAACTGTTTTACGGTAGTCTTTAGAGTTTTCTATAAAGTCTACATAGAAAATAAATATAAATTCTGTATAAAATCATGTTGTCCTAAAATAGTGGCATTTTTACTTCTTCCTTTCCATTTTGGATGCCTTTTACTTCTTTTTCCTGCCTACCTGCTGTGGCTAAGACTTCCAATACTATGTTGAATAAAAGTGGCACTAGTGGGGGTCCTTGTCTTATTCCTGATCATACAGAAAAAGCTTTCAGCTTTGCGCCATTGAATATGATGTTGACTATGGGCTTGATATATGGCTTTTATTGTGTTGAGGTGTGTTCCATCTATACCCACTTTGTTGGGAGTTTTTGATCATAAATGGATATTGAATTCTGTCAAATGTTTTTTCTCCATCTATTGAGATGAGTATGTAATTTGTATCCTTCATTCTGTTAATGTGGTGTATCACATTGATTGATTTGTGGATGTAGAACCATTCTTGCATCCCTGGAATGAATCCCACTTGATCATGGTGTGTGATCCTTTTACTGTATTGTTTGAGCAAGTTTGCTACTATTTTGTTGGGAATTTTTGTATATATGTTCATCAGGAATATTTGCCTGCGATTTCCTTTCCTTCTTTCCTTTCTTCCTTTATATCTGTGGCATCCTTGTCTAGTTTTGTTGCCAGGCTAATGCTGGCCTCATAAAATGAGTTTGCATGAGGTAGACCTGTATCACTATGAACATCCTTCTTAGAACTGTTTTTGCTATATCCCATGGATTTTGGATTGTTATATTTCCATTTTCATTTGTCTCAAAGTATTTTTTTTTAATTTCTCCTTTGATTTCTTCATTGACTCATTGCTTGTGGAGTATTGTCTAATAACCACATACTTGTGATTTTTCCAGTTTTTCCTCTTTTAATTGCTTTCTAGTTTTACACCATTGTGGTTAGAAACTATGCTTGAGATGATTTCAGCCTTCTGAAATTTATTGAGACTTCACCAACTTAAGCACTTAACATACGCCCTGCTCTGGAGAATGTCCAATGTGCTCTTGAGAAGAATATGCATTCTGCTGCTTTTGGATGGAATATTTTGTATTTACCTATTAAGTCCATCAGTCTGATGTGTTAAGGCCAATATTTCCTTACTGATTTTCTGTCTGAGTCATCTATTCATTGATGTAAGTAGGGTATTAAAGTCCTCTGCTATTATTGTATTTTGTATTCCTGTCTATTTCTTCCTTCCTTTAGGTCTGTTAATGTCCACTCTGTATACTTAGATGCTAAGTATGTTGGGTACATAAATATTTGCACATATTGTATCCTCTTGTTGGACTGACTCCCATTACCATTATTTAATGCCCCTATTTGTCTTTTATTACAGTTTTTGTTTTAAAGTCTTTTTTTTCTTTTTGTCTTATAAGTGTAGGTACTTCAGCTTTCTTTGGGTTCCATTAGCATAAAATACTGATTTCCATCCCTTCACTTTCAGTCTTAGTGTATTCTTATATCTGAGGCAAGTCTTTTAGACAGCATATATATGGATCTTGTTTTTTTTTAATCCATTCAGTTACTCAATGTCTTTTGATTGAAACATTATTTACATTTAAAGTAATTATTATTAGTATGTACTTGTTATTATCTTTTTAAAATTGCTTTCCAATTGTTTTGTAGTTCTCTGTTCCTTTCTTTATTCCCTTGCGATTTGATGACTTTCTTTAGTGTTATGTTTAGATTCTTTTCTCATTATCTTTTGTGTACCTGCTATAGGTTTTTGCTTTGTGGTTACATGAAGCTCTCGCAACATTCTATATATCTAACAGTATATTTTAAGCTGATAGGAAATCAATTTGAACGTATTCTAAAAATTTCCTTTTTCAAACCCACTCCCTTTTTGTTTTCATTGTCACACTTCACATTCTTTGTATTTTGTATATTCTTTAGGGCGCCTGGGTGGCTCAGTAGGTTAAGCATCCAACTTCAGCTCAGGTCATGGTCTCATGGTTCATGAGTTCAAGCCCTGTGTCAGGCTCTGTGCTGACAGCGCAGAGCCTGGAGCCTGCTTCAGAGTCTGTGTCTTTCTCTCTCTCTGCTCCTCCCCTGCTCATGCTCTGTCTCTTTCTTTCAATAATAAACAAATGTTAAAAAATATATATCCTTTAAATAATTATTGTAGTTTTAATTATTTTTACTACTTTTGCCTTTTAACCTTCATGCTAGCTTTATAAATGATTAATCTACTATATATTTACCATTACTAGTGAGATTTATACTTTTATGTTTTCTTATTAATTAGTGCCCTTTCTTTTCAGCTTAAAGAACTCCCTGGAACTTATCTTGTTAGGCCAGTTTAATGGTGATGAACGCCTTTAGCTTCTGCTTATCTGGAAAACTCTTCATTTCTCCTTCAATTCTGCATGATAACCTTGTCAGAAAGAATATTCTTGGTTGGAAGTTTTTTCCTCTCAGAATTTTGAATCTATCATGCCTCTCTCTTCTGGCCTGCAAACTTTCTGCTGAAAAATATGCTGAGATTCTTATGGGAGTTCCCTTGTACATACTGCATTTTTTTTTCTTGTTACCGTTAAGATTCTGTCTTTATCTTTATTTTTGACATTTTAACTACAATGTGTCTTATTGTGAGTCTCTTTGAGTTGATTTTATTGGTAATTCTCTGGGATTCCTGGATCTGGATGTTTATTTCCTTCTTCAGGTTAGGGAAGTTTTCTGCCATTATTTCTTAAAATAAGTTTTCTGCCCCTTCTCTCTTCTGAGCGTCTATAATGTGAATGCTATTCCACTTGATATTGTCCCAAGGTGCCTTAACTTATATTAACGTTTAAAAATTATGTTTTCTATATGCTGTTATATCTGGGTGTGTTCCACTGCACCCTATTCTAGCCCACACATTCTTCTGTTGTGTCTTGTCTGCTACTGAAAGTGTCTAGTGTGTTTTCAGTTCTGTTTTCGTAGTTTTCAACTATGTGACTTCTGTTCGGTGCTTCCTGATATCTTTTATCTCTTTGTTGAAATTTTCACAATGTTCATCCCTTCTTCTCCCAAGTTTTGTGAACAAATTTATCATGATTCCTTTATACTCTTTAACAGGCAAATTACTTAACGCCATTTCATTACATTTTTTTTCTGAAGTTTTTTCTTGCTTTTTCCTTTGGAATGTATTCCTCTATTTCCTCATGTTACAGGACTCATTATGTTTGTTTCTGTGTATTAGGAGAAACAGCTACCTCTCTCAGCCTTGAAGGAATAGCCTTGTATAGGAAATGAAATTTGTCATTCAACTTTGCCCTAGCTCTTGGTTGTTTCTTGAATCTCTGCAATTGTCTAAGCAGGCTGATTTATTCTTGAAAGATTTCAATCATTGAGGATATGCCAACACCCATTACTGTTCCCAAGGGAGGGATCTCAGTCAGCTCTTAGTTTTAGGCTGATTGGGACCCGACCCTTAGGCTGCGGCTTTAAAAAAATGCAAATATATACAGTCCTGTGGGGCCACAAACCCTGATATCATCCAGATTAGGAGATGCAGAAGTGTCTCCTGGGTGGCCATTATGAAACGTAGCACCCGTTGAGTATATGAGGTCATTCCTGAGAGGTACTAGTGAAGTACAGCGAGGTCAAGAGAAAGGTCACAGACAGTGTCCCTTGACCGACCTTCCCTGAGAGCACATCCATAATTTCTACATCTGTGGCAAACCTGAAATCTGCCCCTCACTCAGCCTGAAGCTTCAGGAAAATAGACTTTTTTTTTTTTTAAACAGAAAAACTGTGGTATATTTCAGTCTACTGTCTATACTGTGCCCTGGGTGTGATAGCCTGCCAAAAACTATCTCCCTGATTGTGACAGTCCCATGGGACTCAGGAATGCAAGCCTTCTGGCCACCAAAGTTAGCCAATCAAGGAGAGCGCCTCATGTGGCCTGTGTGCACCTTCTGACTTTAGCGAGGCAGCTGGAAGGCACAGGAATGGGGCGCACCTGCTGGCTTTGGCAAGGCAGTGGGAGAGTACAGGAACCACGTGTCGCCCATGGCTTTGGCAGGGCAACAGGAGAACGCAAAGGCATGCACACCTGCTGGCTTTAGCAGGGAAGCCAAAGGTTTCAGGAACTATGCAAGCCTGCCTGGGCTAGCACAGGAGAGTGCAAAAGTGGCACCCACCAGAATTCCCATCTGGGAGAGATTCCCAGCAGACCGCTGCTCCTCTACCTCACTCTTGAAGATTAGCAAATTGGGGCTCCTTCATAAACAGTCTAAGCATTTTCCAAACTGCTGCCATTGTGCTGAGCCCTGGGGCAAGTGAGTCTGGGTGGGAGCCCTTTAAGAGCAGTATCTCAGTTCCCTTCGACACTCGGATATCTTCTGGGTGTAAGACCCATGGGTTTTCAAAGCTTGATGTTTTGGGGGGTCATCTCTCCAGTACAGGTCCCAAAGGTTGGGGTGGCTGCTGGGAAGCATGAACTCCTTGCTGCTCAGGTAGGAGTTACTGTTTTGTGAAATCCATCCTGATCATGGGTTGCCATGCCAGGGGTGAGGTTTCTGGAAAGACAGCGTCTCTACCTCTCCGATCTGTTTTGATGTGGCACTTTTATCCCTTGTCATGGAGGAAATGTTCAGCTAGTTTTCAGGTGTGTTTCAGGGGGAACTGAATGTAGCTGTATATTCATATGTAGCTGTATATTCGCTCTGCCCATGGGAGGAGGTGAGTTCAGGACCTTCCTATGCGACCGTGTTGGACACCTCCCTCTCTGCCTAGTGAAGTCTCTAGTGTTTTTCTTTTCCTATCATCTATAGAAACTTTTCTCAGTATAACTTTTCCATATCTAATACTTAAGAATAAATTGTGCCATTTTTGAAATAAGGCATTTTATATTGTGTGAAAAATCAGAGTTCAGCAATATCTTCTTGTCCCCTGGTTTAAAGGATTGCAGTTTGCTTTATAGTTTGGATAGAACAAGGTTAACAGGTATTAAATATGTTCAATAAAGCACTAGAACTGTGGTCAAAAATGACCGTGAGGTTTCAAACCATTTTTGGAAGGTCAAAAGCATACATGAGTAGGGCATACATGAAGACATAAAAAGGAGAAGTAGCCTTAGGTACAGGGGGGTCTGACCTTGGTAGAATCTGGTGACTGGATGAAAGATGCCATGATGGTTGGGGCTAAGAAATGGGTTAAACTTGGGGTAATAAAGTCTGTAGATGGAAATTCGCCCCTAGCTCAAAACTACCACAATGAATAGCCTTCCTTAACATTTACTTACAAGCAAAAATAAATATGAATCAAGATAAATACGGAGTGTGAGATTCTTATATAAAGAAATTAAACTTGATATCTGGGATGAATCTCGGCGGTTGTTGTGGGTACCTCACAATAAAGCCCACTGCAGTACAGAACTTAAATATCTTTTAGCAAGAGAGTCAGCTCTCTGCCTTAGCACATAGAGTAAAAACAGTCTGTTTTCTCATTATTATTCATAAATATATATATTTATATAAATATCATATACATATATAATAATATATTTATTTAAATATATAAAAGACCACTGGCTGTAAGAATAAAGTCTACAATCCCAAAAAGAGAGAATGACATGGAAATAGACAAATTCCTTGAAAGACAGCACTTACAAAAGATTACACACAAAAAATGAAAAAGTCTAGCCGTCCCTATATCTATTAAAGAAATTGAACCAATCATCAAAAAGTTTCCCACAAAAAAAATAACTTCATCATCAGATGGCTTTACAATTGAATCCTCTGAAATATCTTAGAAAGAAATAATACTAATCTTCAATAATTTCTTCCAGAAAAAAAAGAGAGAGCACTTCTCAAGTTGTTTTTATGACTAACCTAACATTGCTATCCACACTTGAGAAGGATATGATAGAAAAAAATTACAGACCATTTTCTGTCATGAGAATATAAAAATCCCAAATGACATATTAGAAAATGACTCCAGCCATCTATAAGTAGTACAAGACCTCATGACCAATATGATTTGTTTCAGGGATTCCGGAGTAGTCTGACATTCCAGAACCAATGGCTGTAGTGTGCCGCATTCACACAAAGAAAAAAATCATACACTTGTTACATACAGACAAATCATTTGAATATATTCAATACCTGTTCATAATAAAAACATGAACTGGGAATAAGGAGAGATTCTTTAATTTGATTAAAAGAACCTATAAAATATCCTACAACAAATACATTATTTAATGCTAAATTATTGAAAGCTTTCCACCTGAGACAGGGGATGAGCCTGTCCCCTTATGAGGTTTCCCATTATTGTCACTTCTAGTAAACGTTGTATCGGAGGCCCTAGTCTATGCAAAAAATAAAATAAAATTCTAAGGACTGAAAAGGGGGAAACTACGTCTATTTGATGGCAAAACTGTGCACATAAAAATGCAAAAGATTCTGAAAACTATTAATAATAAGTGACTTTAGCAAGGACGATGAATATGTGCATACTATACAAAAATCTATTATATTTTTATATACCAACAACAAAAAGAAAATAAAACAAAATGAATTCCATTTACAATAGGGTCAAAATGTCAAATATTGGGGATGGAGTCTAATAAAACACGTGCAGGTCCTCGGAACTGAACACGGCAAGATATGATAAAAAAACAACATTCGAGAAGACTTAAATAAGTGAAGGGATATATCATTTTCACAGATCAGATGACTCCATATTGTAAAAATGTTAACTGAACTAGAATTTCAACATAATTCCAATCAGTTTCCTGTCAAGCATTAGTAAAAATTGATAAGCTGGTTCTGAAAATACTTGGTAAATCGATGAACCAAAAATAGCAAAGATAATGTGGACTAAGAAGAACAAAAATGGAAAGTTTAGATGATCAGATTCTCAAATCTTAAACAAAACAATCGCATATGTGCATACCATGAAATGTAACCAGTTATACAAAGGAATAGGAGCACCTGGGTGGCTCAGTCGGTTAAGTGTCCAGCTCTTGATTTCGGCCCAGGTCACGATCTCATGGTTTTTGAGTTCAAGCCCTGCACTGGGCTCTGTGCTAGCAGTGCAGAGCCTGGTTGGGATTCTCTCTCTCTCTCTCTCTCTCTCTCTCTCTCTCTCTCTCTCTCTCTCTCTCCCTCCCTCTCTTCCTGCCCCTCCCTTGCTTGTGCTCTCTCTCTCAAAACAAATAAATAAACATTAAAAAAATAAAAAGGAAGGGTGCCTAGGTGGCTCAGTTGGTTATGCTTCTGACCTCAGCTCAGGTCCTGATCTTGCGGGTCTGTGAGTTAAAGCCCCACGTGGGGCTCTGTGTTGGCAGCTCAAAACCCGAAGGCTGCTTTGGATTCTGTGTCTCCCTCTCTGTCTGTCCCTCCCCTGCTCATGCTCTGTCTTTCAAAAATGAATAAATGTTAAAAGAAATTAAAAAATAATAAGGAATAAAATTACGATACCCGCTACAACATGGTAGCATGCTAAGTGAAATAATTTACACACAAAGGGACAGATACGGTATCAGTCTACCTTTATAAACTATCTAGAACAGGCAAATTCATAGAGAGAGAAACTAGATTAGAGATTACTTTGTGTGGGTGGGCAGCTGGATGTAGAGTTACTGCTTAATGTTTACCGAGTTTTTGTTTGGGGTAATGGCAAAGCTTTGGAAATAGATGATGGTTATGGTTGCACACTGTGAATGTAATAAATGTCACTGAACTGTACACCTAGAAATCATGAAAATGACAAATTTCATGCTATATATATTTTCCCACAATTACAAAAAATGAAGACACCCAAATCATTGAATTATACTTTTTAAAGTGGGTGTATTTTATGCATATGAATTATGTCTCAGGCAAGCTGCTGATTGTTATTGAGCCAGCACGGGATTAGTGGAACGACAGACACAGTCACATGGAAAAGAAAAGAGAATGCAGAAGTAGATTCATGCTTATGCTCACGTGATTTATGACCAGGCTGCCCTGCAGTACGGGGGGAAAAGAATTGCCTTTTGATAGATTGATGTTGCTTTTCATGATAAATTCATATGTGCCACTGGCTTTAAAGAATATGTACCAATTAATTTGATAAATATTTAAGAGATTATATTTCTAAAATATCCAAGGTAGAAAGACAAAGACTCACAAGTTAGGTGACTGAGTAGAACTAAGTAACTCAATGAACAAACAAACAAATGCATAAAACACCTTTGGGAGGTTAGCCTGCATTAATCACTGATTAAGTCTATACTGTCAGTAAGGATAAGTAATGTTGATTCATAATATTTGTTGAAGTGTACCACCTCCATTTGGCTTAAATACCATCTGTAGGTACCTGAAGGCTGAATTATTTCATCCCTTTTCCAGTCTAATTCTTTAGAGTAACTCCTGCAAAGTAACAACGGTATATACTTTGGCATTTGATCATTAATATACTGTCATCCGCCATCACCATTCTTTCTAACCGTAATGAATCCTACAGCCAAACCAAATGGTCAGGTTGAAAAAACAACAATCCACATACCAGTCCCCCCACCCATCCTCCCAGGAATAAAACACCCATAAACCAAAGCAAATAAAAACACTTGCAACATTTAACACATGTGACAGAAGCGATGGTTAACGTCTGACCTTTATCCACTGAAGATTTGTCTGCTTGAGCTTATTTTCAAGTTTATCTTGCTCTTCTGGGCTTGTGGGAGCACTTACGAGCACTGTTCCTCCGGTTTCATTTAATTGTTTTAGAATTCCCTGGCGCAGGGGCAACTCTTCCGTCAGTAACTGAAACAGACAAATGCAACAACATTTCAAATGAATTACAGCACAATTCCAACTCTCTTGTCTTTGTCTCCATTGATGAGTCTATCAAAATGAAGCGACTTGACTGAAGGCCAACTGGTACCTCAAATACCAACCGCTTTCTAAAGAGTACAGAACTGATGGACTGAAGCACCCACTCCCAAGTAGATAGGCCTATCCTAGAAAGGACCACAATATCTTACCCCTCGGAGACTCTTTTCAAGAAATAGACAGTGTTACAAGGTAGGATGAGCTCCGAACTAACACATCTCTCTCAGAAATAGAATACTCTGGGTAAATGCATCATCTGCTCAGGTGTGAAGCCTCCACGCTATAGTTTACTACTGATCAAGAAATTGCATTATCATATTGAGAGATAACTAACACCAAGAACATACCAGGTCCCAGGTACAAAATTTTTATGTTTTGTAAAAATTAACTGAGATAATATAATTCTATGAGGTAGACCCTATTATCTTCATCTTATACAGCAGAAGACTAAGAGAGGTTAAATCCCAACAGAGAGGTTGTGTCCAAGGACACAAATGTAGCAAGCAACAGAGCTGTGATTCAAACTTGGGCAATTTCATTCAAGAACCCTTATTTTTGACTCCTCCGCATTCCTGAATTTCTTTTATTCATTCGGCATCAGATTATAAATGCGCTTTCCCAAGACTTACAGAACCACCCTGGTTTTAACGACTATCTTTTATTTATCTGTGTCATGTAGAGCTGCAGTGTCCAAAATAGTATCATTACTTACATGAGGCTGTTTGAAATTAAGTTAATTAAATCCCAATAATATTAAAAAGTCAATTCCTCAGTCACACTACCTTTCGAGTACTCAAAAGGCACGTACAGCCTATGGTTACTGCAATGGATAATATAGAACATTACCATCATTACAGAAAGTTCTATTGGACAGTGCTGCTCTAGATTGCCTAAGGAGAAAAGAAAATCAATGCCTATTTATTAATAAGTAAATGCCACTAAACATGTTCCTTAAGTGAGCTATCAATTATATTGCTATATATAACACTCGATAGATTTAGGAAAGATTAATTTTTAAGAACAAGACTGAGTTCATTTTCCTCAAATGTGTAGTGCAATATCTGATAGACAGTAGGGACTCAATATCCGTTGACCGAATTTAGCATTAATTTTCTTTTTATACTTCATCCTCTGTTCAGGCACAAATTTCTCGTTTCACAGAAATCAGTGGTTTTTGTTTTGGGAAAGAAACTTATTTGGATCTGTTTTATTATAATTCTTGAAGGGAAGGTGAATCACTGATAAAAGAGCAATTCCATTTCCCTTTGATTGTATGACCTTGGAAAATGAGGATAACAGCAACCATTTTGAAAGTTTTACACGAAGATTAAATAAAATAGCAGCTGTAAGTACATCTAATACTTAGCACATAATAGAGGATGATTAAATGTTAATTTCCCTTTCCCTTTCACCTTCTCTTCAAGAATTATAGTAAAACAGATCCAAATAAGTTTCTTTCCCAAAACGAAAACCATGGAAGTTAATCGAACTGCACAATCAGCGCATGTCGGTCAGCCAGCTGGGGTAATCAGTAATAAGCAGACATCACAGCAGGAAGGCGTGAAAAGCCACTTGAATAAGCTGGATGCCTATTCAACCAGTGGAGGATGCGAACCAACACCACGCGCGCCCAACCACTCCCAGACAAAACAAACATTGTTTCAGGCCAATCGAACACCTCTAATTAGAGGCTGAAATAGTGAGATTGACTTGGCAATTATGATCTTTCCTAAGAAATAGGATTCATTTCTATACTCTCTCCAGTTTTTGAAATAATTTGGACTTGTAGAATTCTAAAATATGTGCGAAATTAATTTCAAATTAGTTTGCAAAAATACTGCCGTGTATTTTACACACACACACACACACACACACACACACACACACACACACACTTTTTTTTTCTCTTTTTTTTACAAAAAAATATACTCAGGGGAACCACTGGGTTAAAGCAAAATAAAGTTTTTAGAAATTTACAGATGAACTATCGATAACCTTATGGGCAGAAAATCAATGATTAAACGTATTAAAACAATAGACTCATATACTCTTGATACAAGTAGGCCCTGGAGGTTTTTAGAAAACAAAATTACCTTGACTTGTTCAAGTTTTTGTTTTAGCTGCTGCTCATTTCCAGGTTCAAGAGGAATATTAGCAACGTTGTCTGCTTCTTCCAACCAGAAAACAAATTCATTTACATCTCTTTGAAATTCTGACAAGATATTCTTTTGTTCCTCTAGCCTGGAGAAATAAGAATAAAACTGTTATAAACAATATATTTCTCAAATTTTTCTTTCTTTTTTTTTTTTTTAAAGAAAACCCAGAAACCAACAAAAAAGAACCATGGTAACACTTTCAAGAAAATAGGCAAGTTAAAAGACGTTAGCAATACACATTTTTAAACAAAATTCATTTACTTTGAACAAAGCAATTTTAATCTCTCTCTCAAAACCTCTAAAATATAAGAGATTAAAATTGGTAAAAAAAAATTCTAATTTTAAAATTCCAACAACATTTATTAAATTAGAGTAGCGTTTCTCACCCTCAGCACTACTGACATTTAGGGTTGAATAATTCTTAGCTGAGAGGAGCTATTCTCTGCATGGTAGGAGGCTTAGCAGTACCCCTGCCCTTTCGCCACTAGATGCCAGTAGCATGCCCCCCTTCCCTGTTGTGACAAGCAAGAATGTCTTAAGGCACTACCAAATACCCCCTTGGGAGCCCAAGTGCCCAGGTGGGAACCACGACACTAGAATAAGTACATAATATAAAGTTGCATGTTTTAACAAGCTTCAATAAAATATGCCTTTCTGGTAAATTGTCAGATACAAGTAAAAACAAGGGAATAAAACAACACTAAGTTATTGCAGGCTAAAATGTTTTCCAAATGATGATTCATCTTCTTTTTTGGGGAAAGAAGAAAACTGAGTTAAAATACTTAGCATATGTTGTGCTAGTGGAAGTTCTGAGTTATAAAAACATATATACTATATGTTATTCATATACTGGCCATAAGTTTATCCCTACGTATTGAACAGTAACACAGTTGAACAAAATGGTCTGCACCTCAAATAGTTTTTGAGACATATATCTCTTGTATGTAAGCTTTTAATTGAAGTGCTATATATATATATATATATATATACATACATACATACATATATATATATAATTACACATATGACTGCCGAATAGCTCAAAATATTTTTTAAAAGTATACAAATAACCAGAAAAATAGAATGTCATCAGAAGCCCAGGAGCCCCTCTTGTCCCTTGTAGGCATTACTTCCAGGTATAACCACTATCCTGTCAACTTTGATTATGTTGAACACTGAGTATATGGAATGATTTGCTATATACTCTTTTGTGTCTTGTCTCTTTCAATCAACATAATGTTTACAATAATCAACCATATGGCATATAGCTTAATTTGTCTATTCTCCTGGCTGTAGAGTATTGAACTGTTTAAATATATGTCTCTGTTGGTGGACAGTTGGATTGTTTCCATCTGGGGGATGTTTAGCTATTTTTTTGTTTCAGTTTAACAAGTTATTTATTGAGGGCTTACTAACTTCCAGCAAGGCTACTGGGCATTAGGATTAAAGAAAGATATGTTGTATATCTTGCCTTGATGATCTCGGTCCATGAGAAGAAACAAGAGATTCTCATGTGTACGAATAAGACACAGCCTATCTTGTTTATAGCCTGTGCAAAGACAGGGTGTTGAGAGAACTACTATTACACTATTTCCCAAACCAGGTCCGCTTACTGAATGTGTGCTCATCTCTACTCAGTTTTGCTCTATGCTGGGCCCTTGTTCAAATCCTGTTTTGGGGCATGTCAGGAGGCATTCTTTCTCTGTCTATCCTCAAAAAAAGCACATCTTATGAAAACCCAAATCATAATATGGGATCTTACGAGACTCAAGTCATGTTATGTCACTGTTGCAGTCAAAACTCTTCTTTGCTTCCCAGTTTATTCACGGCAAAGCCAAAGTCAATACAGTGTTCTATGAGGGTCTAGATCAGTACTGTGCAAAACGGTAGATACCTTCGCCTGTGGCTACTGAGCACCGGAAATGATGTAAGGGGAACTGAGATGTGCTTTAAGGGTAAAATACACATGAGATATCAAAGTAATCTGTCTTTCTCCCTTCTACTCAGCTTTGCTGAGAACCTACAGCTGCTGTAATAAAATTGAAGTATTTAAAACATTTTTTAAAAGAATAGAAAACATCAGTACTTCTGTATCATGTACAGGTTGAAATAGTATTTTTATTATATTGGATTAAGTAAAATATTTTCATTTCACCTGTCCCTACTTCATTTTAAAAACATGTGGCAGCTATACAAATTCAAATTACATAAGCAGCTCAACTCCTTTTTCTTTTTTTAAAAAATATTTATTTTTGAGAGAGACAGAGAGAGTGAGTGCAAGCAAGGGAGGGGCAGAGAGAGAGAGGGAGACAGAGGATCTGAAGCAGGCTCTGTGCTGGCAGCAGAGAGCCCGATGTGGGGGCGCGAGCCCACAAATCATGAGGCCATGACCTGAGTCGACATTGGACACTTAACTGACTGAGCCACCTAGGCGCAACTCACCTTATTTTTCTATTGACCAGCATTGATCTAGGAAATCTGCCTATCCCCAATCTCCTTACTTCTCTGACCTCATATTCATCTACTCTGAATTTCTCTTATCCTCCCTGAAGCCCTCTAGCTTCCTTGCTGTGCTCCTCAAATACATTGCATGGGTCCCTGCTTCTGAGTGTTTGTACTTGCTGTATTTTTCTGCCTATGGTGTCGTTCCCTCAAATATCAAATATGTGTGACTGTCTCATCTCCTGTAGGTCTTCCCTGATGACTCAAGTGAAAATTATACCTCTCCTCCCAAATTTCTATTCTTTCTCCGTGTTTTATCTTTCTAGTTCTTAAAAGTAACAAACAGTACAATTTGGATATTTTATATGATGTCTATCACATGACATTAAGCTTCCTGACATCAAAGACTTTTCTTTATTGCCATAATTCTTGCTCCTGGAACAATGTCTGGAAGAAAATAGTTACCAAATCAGTAACTGTTGCATTAATGAATGAATTCTGCCATCATTCTTTTCAATTTTAAATGCCTTTCTGTTTTAAAGGAATCTTTCCCACTGTTTGTAATAGTGATACGTGATGGAGATTAAAAAGTGCACTTGTTGTGATGACCATTGGGTGATGTGTGGGAGTGCTGAATCACTATATTGTACACCTGAAACTAATAATACACTATATATTAACTAACTGGAATTTATTTTTTCATTTTAGACAGAGAGAGAGAGAGAGAGAGAGAGAGAGAGAGAGAGACCATGTGAGCTGAAGAGAGGGGTGGAGGGGGGGGAGAGAGAGAGAGAGAAAGAGATTGAGAGAGAGAATCTTAAGCAGGCTCCATGCTGATCACAGAGCCCCAAACACCACTCAATCCCACCACACTGGGAATTCAAGAGTCGGATGTTTAACCAACTGAGCCACCCAGTTTCCCCTAAGTAACTGGAATTTATTTATATAAAAACCTAAAAAAAAAGAATCTTTCCCGTTCTTTGTAATACTGACTCTGAAACATAGTCTACTTTACTCGCTCATGTGTACTACAGTAGTTCACCAAAGTGAAGGTATTTTCAGTTGCAAGTCATACAATAATATCATCCTAACTTCTACCAGGCCCAAACTGGAAAAGGCATGGTGTTGATTAAATGATGACCCTTATCATTTAGAAACTTTTTCGATGAAGATATTGTTCTTTTAGACCTATTTTTTTTTAACATTTTTATTTATAATTGAGAGACAGAGAGAGACAGAGCATGAGCACGAGACGGGCAGAAAGAGGGAGAGACACAGAATCCGAAGCAGGCTCCAGGCCGACGTGGGGCTTGAACTCACAGACTGTGAGATCATGACCTGAGCCGAAGTCGGCTGCTTAACCAACTGAGCCACCCAGGTGCCCCTAGATTTCTTTATATTTTTGTCATACAGATAAAAAGTAAAATATAAGTGAAAAATTAGTGAGATAGTCCTAAAACTTTCTCGTATTAGAAGTTGCCTTTCCTTTATGTCACTTTTCCCTTCAGAGTAATTGATTTCTAATTTGATCCTCTGTGGTATCAAGAGTGTTGCCAACATATTATTTCTTAAGTTACCATTTCTGGACGTTCTTCCCAACCGCATGTGGCCTGGCCAGCAGAGACTGTAAAACCCATCCTGGTTTCAGTGATTTTAATGTGATAAAATGTGCAGGTTGGAATGGATGAAATTTAGTTCATTTGCACACCCTCCCAGCACATAGTGACTTGGGTTCTTTGGCTTGCTACCAAGTTGCTGGTAGGTCCAAAATTAAAAAAAATCATAATATAATGATGGTTTACTTTTATCTTTAGCTTATAATTGTGAGTGGATATTATTATAGGCATTAATTGCCTGATGCTTGAGCTCATTTTCCATGAATGGTCAGTAAGATTTGGCTTTACTTTTCACGGGACTTAATGTTTGATTATGTGAGTTTTGGCCAATGACAAATGTGTTGGCCCCTCTTGTACGGGAAAAGTAAGGATGTCTACATTAAAGACAGATGCTGACACTATTGGTTAGCCAAGTATTCAAGATACAGGAAGGGTCCGGAGATGAAGTTGGTGAGGTTGAGTAGACGAGGTATGAAGCACCTAGAATGTTTTGTTTTAATCTGTAGGTGAGGAACTACTTAACAGTTTTGAGAAGGGTAAGGTACATTTCATCCAAAGCACACTCTGACTACACTATGGAAAATGGGTGTGCATAAGGGTGGTACGACAAGAGATTGAGGAATCAAGTACGAGACTATCATCATAGGTCATGGAGGAAGTCATGAAGGTTCAAATTATCAAGACGTACAACCACAAAAAGGGTAAGACAGGATACGTGGAAAATGTAGACGGAGCTTCAATAGGCCTTGAAAGGAGACAGACTGGTATTAGTGGCTAGAGATTACTGAGCAATTATTATGTGGTAGTCCTGAATCAAGTCCCAAGTCTCCACATTACTACTATGATATGGTACTTATCTTTTCTTATTTGCAGATGAAAGAAAATTGGACTTAGTATTTTGCCCAAAGTCATACAGCTATTAAGTGGTCAATCCAACATTCAGTCCTGGGTCATCTAGGTCGAGAGTCTATGCTCTTCACCTGACCATGACATTTGGTCTCTGAGTGCTTCCACCTTATCTAGCCGAATGGACAGTATTTACTCCAGATGAGAGTGTATTTAATTGCATCAGATATTTAGGGGAAATTACTAGTAGAGAAAATAAGAGACCTGGAGATCAAAGAGCTGGAAATATAGACTTCAGAGTCCTCAGCAATGGGTTGGTGGATAAAACATCACAAACTAACTTTTGCATTAATAATTTACGCTTCATATTTGGCATCTTCTGAGCCCAGTTTTTTCTTCATTTTCAGCTTGAAGATTAGCAGCTTTCCCTCATGCTTATTTAAATTGAAAAATTAAAGAAAAAAGTCCATTTCACAGCCATTCATAGCTTTCTTGTGTATGGCTAACCTGTGGCTCCTGCTCCTCCTCCACTTTCCCAGCTTTGATGTGGAAAAGCCAAAGGAATGACGAGAGTATGATTCTGGCTCCTCGCAAAGCTACACAGACCTATGAAGCAGTTCTTCAGTTCAACAACTACTCAGCTGAAAGAGAACATGGTTTTCCCTACTTGCATTCCACATACTTGTTTTCAGGGATGATCTCCAAGCCCCTCCCTTTGACTTTAGGGAGACGAAAGGGGAGAAGGGAAGAAACTGAGCCTCATGAGAAAAACTGCACCCCCTACAAAGCCGTCCCACCCCATGTGAGTCCTCTGGCATGGACTGGGACACAGCATGTAAAGGAGGTTGAAATCACCAGTAGTGTTCATAATACTGCTGATACTTCTTAGGAACACTTATGGGGAGATGGCTGGGGCCAATTGCTGGGAGCTTTAGAATGTGGACTAGAACCATTTTTCCATAGACTCTGGACTGAGAAGCAATTCTTAAAGTAGAAAAATTCCATTAGAGACATCCTTTGTTCGTCTAAAAGTTCTAGGTGGTTCTAGGTTTTAAGGGTGTTTGTCAGTCTACCTCATCATTCTTTCTTTTCTTTTTTCTCTTGCAAATCTTCGTCTCCTTTAGTATTTGGCTCCATCATATTGCACAGTGTCCCAAATATTGAGAGCAGCTACCTGATTCCTACTACTTTCCCCTTCATTTTAGTTAACTAAAACCTTGCGAAAATCAGTTTACATTTGTAAAACCTAGATAGGTAGATAAAGATTTTCTCAGACCCTCATCTAGAAATGAACCCTATCATGGAGATTAAAAAAAATTCCAAACCCAGCAAAACAAAACTCGAAGAGCAAGAAAAAGTAATATCAGCCCTCCCCGAAAGTGCCTCAAACCTTGAATAAAATTCTAAAAGCAAATATCCCCAACTTCTGCTTCAAACACGTCTCAAATTAATTACTTGTTTATTTTTTTTCTTCTTTAAGAATATCCAAGCATGGAAAAGAGGGAAAATGTGCTTATTCATTATAATCGAGATTTATATATTTAATTGGTGTCAAACTCTATAAACACTGTATACCTTATTTCCAACCTAAATATTCTACTGTATTTCCTTAGGTCATTAATTATTCTTTGAAAAATTGATCTTTGAGATCTGAGTAAAAACCCACGTGTAGGTCCACTGTATTTCACCATTCTTTCATTAGGAGGCATTTAGTTTGGTTCTACTTTTTCATTATAATAAATAACCCTATAACAAATACATTTGTTTATGCATTTGGGCTTACATATCTGCTAATTTCTTTCGAATAAGGAAGAAAAGTTAACAATGAGAATACTAAGGACTTAGATACATTGCTAAATTCCTTCGCAATGCTGATAATAAGAACTCTCACGTGCTTCCACCAACAGTTATAAAATACTTGTCTCAACACGTGTTTACCACTGTAGCGCATGATGAATTATATGCTTGAAATAAGAAAAATAGTTTGGCATGTTTTTTTTTTTTTTATTAATAGAAAAGCTGAAAAAATTTGTGTATCCGTGTGTATTTGTCATTTGCTTCTGCTATCAATTGTCCGCTGAGTTTGTTGCCCATTTTTCCTCAGTGTTTTGTTTGGAAAAGCTCTTTTCACATTATCCACTTCGATAAAAAATAAAAAGTCAAAAAAAAATACTGAGAATATTTTTCTAGCTTCCCTTTTACCTTTAGAATTTAATAGCTCTGTTTCTTTCTAAATAAAATGTTGTCAGGTTTTTTGTGATTTCTCTCACTGATACTATTGTGAAAATTGTGAATCTCCTCTAGTTGCTTAAATATTCACCTTTACACTATTCTAGGTCATTATACTTTCATTTAAAAAGAATAAAAACTAAATTCATCTTCAATTTATATAGCAAGTTTCCGACCTTGAAGGGTTTTTCAGAAACTGATATTTTTTTCCCAGCACAATTTATTCTCTATTGATATGTGGTGATTGCCTCATTTTGTTTTGTGTTTATATGTAATGAGGTTCTGTTTACTGATCTACTGTAGATTTTTCGACAGTAATGCAGTACATCAAGCACTTAATTTCTGGTAGGTTAACCTCCCTTAGCTATCCTAACTCATGTAATATGAGTATCATTTGGTCAAATATCAAAATAAATTGCATTGGGGAGTGTGACAGGGATTCCATTAAATAAATAAAGTATTTTGTGAAGAATGACTGTCTTTCCAGTATAAATCTGCTAAATTTTCTATATTTACACGGCATTTGGGTTGTATCTGGGACTCATCCATGCATTATAAATAATTAAGTACATTTTCTAATTAACTTTCAGCATCAGTTTGAAAGGCAGTGACTTGCATATGATTTTACAGATATTCACCGTATACTAAACTAGAAAATTCTTCAGTACTCCCAGAGAGAATAAATCATCATTTAGAAAGTAAAAGTTTTGGCTAAGCTAGTTGCCATAATCTTTCTCTTCACACAATGTTTGTGGAAAACTTTTCTGATGATTTAATTTTTTTAAAAAGTACAGCATCTTTTTTAAATATGAAAACATTTGGTAGTCATTTCTTGTCTAGGTTTGGTTTTTAGACTTGGAAATATAAAAAAGATGGCGCCCAAATTCCACCAGGGCCTTGTTCTAATCTGCTTTTTCAAGCGCATGTGTTTTCTGAAATTTCAAAAGCCTCGATTTGAAGTTTTAAAAGCTGCAATTTGAATTTATGTATTCAGATGATTGCAGAAAAGCAAAGGAACACAGTTAGCATTTCCAGGCTTGTCTCTTGACAGAACAGTTTAAACGTGCTTTATATTGGCATTCATCACATGAAGTGTTATTTCTTTGTTTACCTACTCACTTAATGCTTATGGTACGATTTATTCAGGCATGTGGTAGTAATAATAATGACTGGGATATTTAACATTACCCATCTGCAATTAAGTGCTAAATATTTTACTTTTAGAGGCATTTCAATACATTTAGCTTTTTTTTTTTAAAGAATGGCTTCTGTTTGAAATATTGGCTCTGTTGCCGTTTACATTATAAATGCTCTTAATGCAATTGAAGGAAGCACATATTATGATGGAGAGAGATTTGCATAATCAGAAAGGAAGAGTTATGGATGTCCTGCTAAATTCAATGAATTTCACATTAACTCTTAACGAACACGTACTGTGGAGCTGCTGTTATGGTAAGAAAAGATTGCCAAACCATGGCATGATTTTAAAGTTTTATTTATTTATTTATTTAGAGAAGAAGGGAGGGGCACAGAGTGGGGAGAGAGAGAATCTCAAGCAGATCCTTGCACTGTCAGCTGGATGTGGGGCTCCAACTCACCAACTGTGAGACTATGACCTGAGCCGAAATCAAATCACATGCTTAACTGGTCAAGCCACCCAGGCATCCCTACACGGCATGTGTTTAGAAGGAGAGGATCTACCAAGTGTTTCAGGCCAAGTGCTAAATATTTTCCCATTTGAATCTTTTCTGTGTACTCAATACGTCGTTTGTATTGCCTTTGTAATATTGCCAATGAAGAAAGTGAAACCCTAGAGGTGTATATACCATATATATCCAAATATGAGGTGGCCATCTTTCCCGTCTTTCAAATAAGAAGTACTTCTCTAAGTTTTTGATGAACTGGAACACAGAACCTTCAGCAGATGTGGACAGAATAAACACCTGTCCATGTACACTGCTTAGTTAATTTGATCGTGCATACAACTGAAAATTATATACCATATTAGAAAGACCCCATTTTCCCAATCACGGTTTATACAATAATTGTGTATACCTTCCTCACATGCATGTTCAATGTTGGAATCATCACCCTGGTGGGTGCACATTTTGGGTCACCTTCTAGATCGAGTCATTTTCACCTCTACCCATGTGGCCTGAGGTGCAGCACTGCATAGTCCATGTTTAATGTTCTACTGGAAATTTTATTCCAAGCCACAAGAACACATTTACACCAGACAGTTGTATGTTATGTAAAGACAGTTTTTCTCTTTTCTGTGCCATATGTCCATGAGGTACACAATGTAACCACTTACTAAGTTGCTTTTAAAATAATCTTTTCATTATATTTATTTAGTTTTAAACTTTTTTAATGTTTATTTTTGAGAGAGAGAGAGAGGGGCAGAGAGAGAGAGAGAGACAGATAGAGACAGAGAGAGACAGAGCGTGAGTGGGGGAGGAGCCGAGAGAGAAGGAGACACAGAATCTGAAGCAGGCTCCAGACTCTGAGCTGTCAGCACAGAGCCCGATGTGGGGATCGAACTTACGAACCGTGAGATCATGATGACCTGAGCTGAAGTCGGTGCTTAACCGACTGAGCCACCGAGGCACCCCTAAAATAATCTTTTTAGACTTTGTTTACAATGACATACAACTCTTTCAACTGTGATGTCATACCAACAAAGCTAATCATGACTTCTATTAATTCAATTTTTCTTGTTTTTTTTTTTTTTCCCATCAAGTGACTCGATTGATATTAAATGAAAGTCTTTCCCAGACAGCACTTTGCTGTTCTGAGCAAAATAAAACGAATATCTTGAACCATTAGAAATTTCACAAGCATTCAAATATAAGGTCTTCCTTAAGGCAAAAAAACATTCATACTTAGCCACATGTTAACTTATCCAGGTCTCACCCTCTACAGGACATTGTCAGAAGTAGAACCAAAGCATCAACTTTTTTTTTTATTTTTTAAAGTTTGCTTATTTATTTTGAGAGAGAGAGAGAGAGAGAGAGAGAGAGAGAGAGAGAAGTGCATATGCAAGTGGGAGAGGGGCAGAGAGAGAGGAGAGAGAGAATTCCAAGAAGGCGCTGCGTGCTTTCAGTGCAAAACCTGATGTGGGGCTCGAACCCATGAACCACAAGATCAGGACCTAACCTGAAATCAAAGAGTCAAACACTTAACTGACTGAGCCACCCAGGTGCCCCAAAGCATCAACTATTTTTAAATAGACATGCCCCTCGTACCTGGTTAGTGCTTGAGTTACACAATTAGACATGTATTCATTTTGTCCACAGTTTGCGCTCCTGAGAGAAATAACATATCAAAGCTTCTCAGTCTTTTATTTCTCAAGAGTAAGGAAAATAATAGGAGAATGAAAAGGGATATCATGAAGCTTAGCGGTGAGTTACTGAAAGGAAAAGGCCAAAATGAGGCCTTACATGTTATTACTTGAGGGCGTGAACTTGGGGAACTTACTTAATTTCTATGGGCTTCAGTTTCTTCGTCCTAAAATTGGGACACTTAACACATCATAGTTGGTTGTATGGATTTACTAACAGCATTTAAGAAATGGGAGAGAAAATAAAGAGTTAAAAAAGAAGGGTGAATCTGGATGCTGAACTGTTATTTCTAGCTCAGAATTTTGCTTAAGTTAACACACTCACATACATAAAAGTATTTATAAAGCATGCATGAGTACACAGAAGGACTATTTGAAACTGAGCTTTGTGATGAACCAGTTGACAGCTCTATTTCTCTCTACTGACAAATCTCCTTGACACATTTTGTGGGGGAAACACAATTAGAGTCAAAATGCCAATCTATGAGTAAAAGTGTCGCCACGTAAGAACAATTCTAGGTGAAGAAGATGTATGATTACAGTGCAAGAAACATTTGTTGAAGGCTATTAGTGTCCAGTGGTACAGCGCTGAAGGCAGGCCAGAATTTTTGCCCTCGTAGAGCTTATATTCTATTAGGGAGAGACAGACAAAAACCAAGCTAACCTGAAACGTGTAGATTGTGACATAGTGTTAAGTGCTCCAGAGGAAAAAAAATATGAAGCCCAGAAGAAAGGGAACGGTGAGTAAAGTTGGAGGGTGGTTTTGCAATGTTATATTAGTCAGAAAAAGCTTCATTGAGAAGAGTTATTTGAGTAAAATCACCATGGTGGAGAATGGCAATCCGCTCACCAAAAAATCTGATCCCCTTCTCTTAACCACAAAGCTAGCCATCATTTCCATCCCCACTTGCCACTGGGTATGGCTATAGAACTGTATGCCGGCCAGTGGAATGTGAGCGAAATTCCAGGCCTGGCTCATAACTGAATCCCCACACATGCGATATTCTTCATTATTCCTCTTTCTAAAGCCACATGATAAAAACCTCAGAGTCTCAAAAGCAATGTCGCTTGGGTCTGTGATTCACAGTTTGGAGGGGAGCTCTTTGCTGGTCAAAAACAACTTGGAATTTTGCGTGAGTGAGATTGAAATATGGAGCTTCTTTTTAAAAGTAGCAGCTTGACTGTTCCAAAAAATTGAAACGGAAGGAAAACTCCTGGACTCATTCTATGAGCCAGCATCACTTTGATTCCCAAACCAGATAGAGACCCAGCAAAGAAAGAAAATTACAGGCCAATATCCCTGATGAATATGGATGCAAAAATTGTCAACAAGATACTAGCAAATCGAATCCAACAGAATATAAAGAGAATTATCCACCATGATCAAGTAGGATTCATCCCTGGGTTGCAGGGCTGGTTCAATATTCGCAAATCAATCAACGTGATACATCACATTAACAAAAGAAAAGATAAGAACCATATGATCCTGTCAATAGATGCAGAAAAAGCATTCGACAAAATACAGCATCGTTTCTTAATAAAAACTCTCAAGAAAGTCGGGATAGAAGGAACATACTTAAACATCATAAAAGCCATATATGAAAAGCCCACAGCTAATATCATCCTCAATGGGGAAAAACTGAAAGCCTTCCCCCTGAGATCAGGAACACGACAGGGGTGTCCACTCTCGCCACTGCTATTTAACATAGTGCTGGATGTCTTAGCATCAGCAATCAGACAACGAAACAAAATAAAAGGCATCAAGATTGGCAAGGAGGAAGTCAAACTTTCACTTTTTGCAGATGACATGATACTTTACATGGAAAACCCGACGGAATCCACCAAAAGCCTATTAGAACTGATTCATGATTTCAGCAAAGTTGCAGGATACAAAATCAATGTACAGAAATCGGTGGCATTTCTATACACCAACAATGAAGCAGCAGAAAGAGAAATAAAGAAGCTAATCCCTTTCACAATTGCACCAAAAACCATAAAATACCTAGGAATAAACCTAACCAAAGATGTGAAAGACCTCTACACTGAAAACTATAAAAAACTTAGGAAGGAAATTGAGGAAGACACAAGGAAATTGAAAAACATCCCACGCTCATGGATTGGAAGAATAAATATCGTTAAAATGGCAATACTACCCAAAGCAATCTACACATTCAATGCAATCCCAATCAAAATTGCACCAGCATTCTTCTCAAAGCTAGAGCAAACAATCCTAAAATTTGTATGGAACCACAAAGACCTCGAATAGCCAAAATAATACTGAAGAATAAAACCAAGGCGGGAGGCATCACAATCCCAGACTTTAACCTCTACTACAAAGCGGTAGTCATCAAGACTGTATGGTATTGGCACAAAAACAGACACATAGACCAATGGAATAGAATAGAAAACTCAGAAATGGACCCGCAAGTATATGGCCAACTAATCTTTGACAAAGCGGGAAAATGTATCCAATGGAAAAAAGACAGCCTCTTTAACAAATGGTGCTGGGAGAATTGGACAGCAACATGCAAAAGAATGAAACTAGGCCACTTTCTTACACCACTCACAAAAATAAATTCTAAATGGATAAAAGATCTGAATGTGAGACAGGAAACCGTCAAAATCCTAGAGGAGAAAGCAGGAAAAAGCCTCTTTGACCTAAGACGCACCAATTTCTTACTCGACATGTCTCCAAAGGCAAGGGAATTAAAAGCAAAGATGAACTATTGGGACCTCATCAAGATAAAAAGCTTCTGCACAGCAAAAGAAACAACCAACAAAACGAATAGACAATCAACGGAATGGGAAAAGATCATCGCAAATGACATATCGGATAAAGGACTAATATCTAAAATTTATAAAGTACTTACCAAACTCCACACCCGAAAAAGAAACAACCCAGTGAAGAAATGGGCAGAAGATATGAATAGACACTTCTCCAAAGAGGACATTCAGATGGCCAACAGACACATGAAACGATGCTCAATGTCACTCATCATCAGGGAAATACAAATCAAAACCACACTGAGATACCACCTCACACCTGTCAGAGTGGCTAAAATGAACAAATCAGGAAACTATAGATGCTGGCGAGGATGTGGAGAAGTAGGCACCCTCCTACACTGTTGATGGGAATGCAAACTGGTGCAGCCACTCTGGAAAACGGTGTGGAGGTTCCTCAAAAAAATGAAAATAGAGCTACCCTATGATCCAGCAATAGCCCTGCTAGGAATCTACCCAAGAGACACAGGAATGCTGATGCATAGGGGCACGTGTACCCCGATGTTCATAGCAGCACTTTCGACAATAGCCAAATCATGGAAAGAGACCAAGTGCCTATCAATTGACGAATGGATAAAGAAGTTATGGTACTTATATACAATGGACTACTACGTGGCAATGAGAAAAAATGAAATCTGGCCATGTGTAGCAACATGGATGGAACTGGAGGGTATTATGTTAAGTGAAATAAGTCAGTCAGAAAAAGACAGATACCATATGTTTCCACGAATAGGTGGACTTGGTGAGACTAAGCAAAAACCAGGGGGAGGGGAAGAGGGGAAAGGAAAAAAAGACACAGAGAGGGAGGGAGATAAAACATAAGAGACTCTCAAAGACTAAGAAAAAACTGAGGGTGAGGGGGATGCGGGAGGGGGGAGAGGGGGTGATGGGCATTAAAAAGGGCACATGTTGGGATGAACACTGGGTGTTATATGTAAACCAATTTGAAAATAAACTATTATAAAATTAAAAAATAAATAAATAAAAGTAGCAGCTTGAATTCAATTAGATAATAAACAAGGTGGAGGAGCATGCCATGCAAATAACGGGGGGGGGAGCACTCTGGGCACAAAAAAAAAAAAAAAAGAAAAGAAAAGGAAAGAAAAGAAAACCACGAAGGTCCTGAGGGCAGGGGTGTGAGCAGAATATTCTCAGAACAACAAAGACGTGAAAAAATTACATTTGCGGTGGAATGAGAGGGAGAGGATAGTAGGGAGATAAGACCAAACAATCAAATCCAAATACATTCTACCTAGAATCCCAGGCATGTCATAATTCATATTCCCCTTCAAACTCAGTTCTTAGATAAAAAGAAATACTAAAGTAATCTTGTGGGGGGGATGCCAGATTGAACTCTGTTCTCCGATCCCACTTGAATAGGTCCAATTGACTAACTGAATCCCAGAATTTCTGTATTTGTGTTGTATGCTGTCTACACAGGTGCTGGAACTGATTTATAAAAACACTGAGGGGGCCGCCTGGGTGGCTCAGTCGGTTGAGTGTCCGACTTCGGCTCAGGTCATGATCTCGCGGTCTGTGAGTTCGAGCCCCGCGTCGGGCTCTGTGATGACAGCTCAGAGCCTGGAGCCTGCTTCGGATTCTGTGTCTCCCTCTCTCTCTCTGTTCCTCCCCCACTCATGCTCTGTCTCTCTCTGTCTCAAAAATAAACACATATTAAAAAAAAAAAAAAAACCACTGAGGATATTTTGGCCCTCCATCTGTCAGAGGCGGAGTGACATAATTTATTAGCAGAGGCTGTAACAAAGCCATTGCCATGCGGTAGAAGATGCAATGAAAAGTGAAGGGCCTCAGTTCTTTTGCTTTCAATCCTAGCCAGGCTCCTCGTTCTTCTCTTCCCACATATTGTCATGTTCCCTCCCAAGGCAGCTTCTCCATCAGCCTCCGCAGATGGATTTGCCAGCTCCTAGTCTCTCAGGCTAGAAATCCGAGGCATCCTTGATTCTTTCCTCTCTCTTATTTCCAGAGTGTATCAAGAAATGTGTTCTCACACTTCCATGCAAGAGAGCTCTCTTGAATTTGCCTACTTCTGTCCATTCTCCCAGCCACTGACTCCTTCCATCCTCTCTGTCTGGATTACTGAGGCTATTTCTGAATTGGGTTCTGCCTCCCTTCTTGCCATCGTCTTATCCATTCTCGACGCTCCAAAGGAATTGGTTTTCTAAAATATGTCTCTGATTATACCCTCACATTTTCAGTAACTCCCTAGGGTCAATGGGATAAAATCCAAGTTCTTTAACAGGGATCAAAAATCTCTTTAGGTGCTCGCTTCGGCAGCACATATACTAAAATTGGAACGATACAGAGAAGATTAGCATGGCCCCTGCGCAAGGATGACACGCAAATTCGTGAAGCGTTCCATATTTAAAAAAAAAAAAAAAAAAAAAAAATCTCTTTAGGATGTGATCACTACTTACTTTTCTTTCTTCGTCTTTCTTTGCATTCTGTAACCCACTGAAACTACTCTTCCTTGAAATTCAGTGCTGTGTTCAAGTCAGGCCTTAGCATACTCTTGCTCCTTCTGTCTGGAATTCGCTTCCCCATGTCTTGATCTAGGTAGCTTCTAGTTACCTTTCCAATCTCAGGTTAGCCATCACATTCTCTATGAAGCTTTTCTCAATTAATTGTCATTCCCATCCCAATCAAGTCTATGTATGGGCCCTACGTATACTCCATTTCTGTCACAGAGTATATGGTAATTTCCTAGGTCTGTCAATATATTATAAACACCATAAGGACAGGCACTATACTGCAATCACACTCTGTTCTCAGTACCTAGTCGATAATATTTGTTCAATTCTTAAATTCAGTATCTCAGAGTGACATCATCTGAAACGTGTATTTGAGAATAATATCATTATTTACATTATTCTTCAGAGATTCTCTATGAAAAATAAAGTATGTATTATGGAAGACAAGTTCTGTGTAAAATGAACTAAATTAAATTGGTGAAAGCTGTATTCTTGGGGTTTCTAAACTATGGCCCATCAGCTAAATCCTGCCCACCACCTGTTTCTGAAAATAAAGTTCGTTTTTATAAAGTTTATTTATTTATTTTGAGAGAGAAAGAAAGTGAGAGGCAGTGTGGGTGGGGGAGGGGCAGAGAGAGGGAGAGAGAGAAAATCCCAAGCAGGCTCCGCATCGCCAGTGCAGAGCCCTGTGTGGGGCTTGAACTCTCGAACCATGAGATCATGACCTGAGCTGAAACCAGGAGTCAGATGCTTAACCAACTGAACCATCCAGTGTTCCTGTTTTTGAAAATAAACTTTTATTGGAACATAGCCACATCCATCACTTATGTATTGTCTATGACTGTGTTCACATTACAGGGGCAGAGCTGAGTAGGTGTAACAGAGACTGGGTGGCTCACAAAGCCAAAAGCATTTACTACTTGGCATTGTACAGAAGTTTGCTGATATCTGCTAGATACTAAATCCATTTCTTAGATACATACTAGGGAATTAAAGCTATGAGGATCCTGATATAAGCAAATAGGTATCACCTCTTTAGTCCCATTATGTGTGTGTTCATGAAAATGTGTGTGGCTATTAAAATGCTCCTTCACCCTATGAAATAATTAGGAACATTTTACACAATTAGTATTCCATGGTACTTAACATGAGGATGGCTACAAGGAAAACTAGACACTGTATCTAATTACAAATATTTATTCTGTTTAAATTGACTAAAGTTTCCCAGTATGAGAAGCTATGTCTACTTAGCTTGGAATCAAACATGGAAAAATAGAAAGATCTGGGCCTCCATCTCTTTTTCCTATTCTTTGCTTTCACATTATTCAAGTTTCTTTCATTATTTTTCTCTTTCTTCCTAATCCCAAACCACCTTTATCACTTCTATAATTTCATATCCTTTTTTTGTAAGTCAGTCTTTTTCTGTGGGTTTTATGGTGATTTTTATTACTATGCCTGTATTTTGAATTCCTCAGGGTACTTGTAATTTCCACCCCCAGCAAAATGTCATCTATTGTCCAGCACTATGTACATTTCGAGTAGAATATCAATGCATTAGATAGACAAGGAAGACCAAAGTTCCTTATACAGAGAAAAACGACATATTTATCTCACTGCTTTCACCCTGGAGAAGAAAAGGTAAAGGGTATTTCCATCTGATTTATTTAAAATCTGCACACAACTCCAGGTAAGTTCTTGAGAAACACAGGTTATTATACTTTAAAATAATATAGCCATACATAGGAGGTACAAGAATAGATTTATTCCCTCAAATATCAGTTCCTGAAGTGTGGTCTGGGAACCTCTGGGGTCCTCGAGATACTTTCAGGGGGCCTTTGAGGTCAAAACTATTTTCATAATAATACTGTGATATCATTTCCCTTTTTCTCTTCCTTTCACTTATGAGTTTTCCAGAGACTATATTATAAGTGATACAAAAACACAATGTAGAAGCAGCTATCAGAATCAGCTATCTTAAAAAAAATTTTTTTTAAGGTTTATTTATTTATTTTGAGAGAGAGAGAGAGATAAAGTGAGCAGGAGAGGGACAGAGAGAGAGAGAAAAAGAGAGAGAGAAAAGTCCAAGCAGAATTCTGCCAGCGCAGAACCCAACTTGGGGCTTGAACTCGCAAACCATGAGATCATGACCTGAGCAGACATCAAGAGTTGGATGCATAATGGACTGAACCACCCAGGCGTCACAGTATCAGCTCTACTAAAGTAAATACTAAAGCGCTATTCAAAAATATAAAACAATATCACCATTCTCACAATCCTTTTTGTTGTAGAAAATAGTCATTTATCCTAAAACATATGTTACTTATATTAATATGGAGCGAGCTATTACAATTTCTAATGAATAAATATATTTTACAAACATTTCTCAGTTTTAGTTTCAAACACGGTAAAACCAGAGAGAAATTGTTGAAATGCTGGAAAACCATAGAAAAGAATAATCCTCCTCCTCTTCCTCCAATACCCTTAACATTTCGAATTTTCCCACAAGACTTAACGGAACAACTCTTGGTTTCTTGTATGTAGGTACGTGGTTTAAGAGCGAATGTACTTGCCAATGGGAGTTTGGAATGTCACCTTTCCTGAGGAGAATAGTGGATCTTATTTAGATCGAGGAGGGTGTGGTGATTTTAAAAATGAGCCCCTCTGAGTAAGTGACATTGAAGCTTAACCATGAAATACGTGGAAATATGCTTAGATGAAGTATAAGGGAATAGCTTCCACACAGAGAAATCAACTACTTCCAGGCAGTACATATAGAGAGATTCAGAGGAACTGAAAGTAGGTCGCTGTAAATAAAATGTGGCAAGCAAGGTGAAGAGTGCAAGATCAGGCCAGAGGGATGAGTCAGGGCCAGGGGGCCATGGAAGGAGTTTGAATTTTATCTTAAATGTAGAGGGAAACTGTCTACTAAGGGTCCTAGGAATTCAAAGGGAGGAATTACTTCCCAGGGGCCCAGAAAATATGCTCGCTAGATGAAGGAGGAAAGCATTGTAGAAAGAGGATCAGCACTAACGAAGGCATAGTGACGTAAAAGTTCATGGCCTAGTTAACGTTTCCATAGTGAAGGGATGTGGAAGGTGACTGATGAGACAAAGTACTAGAAAGGTAGGTTTGGGTCAGGTTCTGCAAAGCTCCGCATGCCAGCAGACGTTAAAACATTCCTTCCGTGGTATAAGAGAACCACTAAAGGTTTATAAGTAGAGGTATGGCATGATTCTTTTTATTTTTAAAATAATGTATTTATCTGTCATTAAATAAATATATTAAAAGTACTGAGTTAAAAAATGTGTGAATATAGTAACTTTTACTGAATTTTCTCTGGGTATTAAAATTTGATCATGAATAAAGTTCATTAATGTATTATTTTATCTTCCCCATCAATGATTAAATTTCATTAAATACTGTGTATAGATACAGAGGAACTTAGTAAGTCTACCTAACAGATAATATAAGATTAGCTTTGATCCATAAAGTAGACTATTTAATTAACCTAAGCACACCTTTAAAAATAGTAGAATACAAATGAGAACTCTAAAGATTGGGTTTTTTTTTATTAGACTTAGTCACATAGGACAGTCAACAGATTGTGAACTAAAATATGTTTCCTGGTTCTTACATCTGTTTTTACGACAGACAGCAGACTGACACAACATGGAAAACAATAGTCTGTAGGTTCATGAAGACTGAGGATAGCTTCTTTCTCTTCCCTGGGAGCTAACTTGATTTTCCTGCTGAATATAAGAGAGTGTTATATTCTCTAGAGACAGTGGATGGTTTCTAAGCAAATGCCAATCATTTCGTCACTATATGACACAAAAAGCAAAGTATAATGCAAAATTGAGCAGAAATAAAAGGCCAATAGGCAGAAAATATTGCATATGTGACATTTGTGTTATACACTTATTGGGAGAAAATTAGGTTACACTCTCAAAAGGTAAGCAAAAAGAACCATGCCTAAATTACACTGGATAACAAGGGACATATAGGTAGAAATTTTTAAAAAGCATTTTGAGAAAGTTCAGGCATACACAAAAGTATAGCAGTAGGATGAACTCCTATTATCTATAATCAAGATTCAACAATTACCAGTATATTGCCAAATTTATTGTTTCTATATTTTCTTATTGTCAACTATTTCTTTTTTAAGGTTTATTGAAATATAAATTTATATACCATAAAACTCACTTATGGTAGGTGTATAACTTACTGGCTTTTACTAAACATAGAGTTCTGTGTACCATCACTACACCTTCCTCCCTTCCTCCTTCTTTCTTTGATTTAAATTCCAGTACAGTGTTGAATGTTGAAGTATTAAAGTTATATATCTTTGTCTTATTCTTGACCTTAAGGTGAAAATATTTATCCTTTCACCGCTGTGAATGATGTTAGCCATTGGTATTTCCTACATGACCTTGACCATGTTAAGAAAGCTTTCTTATTTGTTGAAAATTTGTACCATTACTAGGTGTTAGATTTTACCAAATGTTCTTTCTACATCCATTTGCATGATCATTTGGTTTTTGCCCTTATGGTATGTTACAATAATTATTTTTGATGTTAAACCAACTTTGCATTCCTAGAATAAACCTCCCATGGCATGTAATACTTTTTTTTTTTCTTTTAGGAAGAGAGAGTGAACACATGCTTGAGGGGGGAGAGTGGGAGAGAGAGGGAGAGAGAGAGAGAGCAAGAGTAAGGGATATAGGGAGAGGAAGAGGGAAAGAAAGGGAGAGAGAGAGAGAGAGAGAGAGAGAGAGAGAGAGAGAGAGAGAGAGAGAATCTTAAGCAGTCTCCATGCTCAGCGAGGAGCCTGACACATGGCTTGATCCCATGAGCCTGGGATCATGACCTGTGCCAAAATCATGAGTCAAGCATTCACCCAACTGAGCCACTCAGGAGCTCCATCACATGGTATATAATCTTTTTTACACACTCTGGATTCAGTTTGCTAAAGTTTTGTTAAGGAATTTTGTGTTTATGTTTATAAGGGATGTTGTTCTTTTAATTTTTTATGTAATATCTTCGAATAGTTTAGGTCAGAGTAATGCTGGTGTTACAAAATGAATTGGAATCCATCCTCTGCTTTTTTCTGAAAGGATGTGTGAAGGATTGGTATTTAAAAGAGATTTTTTAAAAACAGTTCATGAGTAAATTATCTGTACTGTGACTTCTTTTGTCAGAAGATTTACAATTACTAATTTAGTTTCTGTACTTGTATTAGGTTTATTCAGATTTTCTACTTTTTTAAAATATATTTTGGTAATTTATATCTTTCTAGGATTTTTATCATTTTATGTAATTTGGAGAAATTGTGGCATAAAGTTGTTTATAGGACAACCTTCTAGTCCCAGCTTCTATAGGGTTTGTAGTGATGTCCTCTCTTTCCTTTATGATTTTGGTAACTTTATAGACTTCTTTCTTTTTTTCTTGGTCAGTATAGCTAAAGCTTTGCCATTTTCAAAATCTTTTCAAACATTAACGTTTGTTTTCAATGATTTTCTCTATTCTGATTTTTATTTTATTGATTTCTGTTCTAGTCTTCATTATTTCTTTTGGGTTTAGAGTGCTATATTTTTTTTCTAGTTTCTTAAGGTAAAAGCTTGAGTTATTGATTTGAGAATTTAAACATTTTCTAACATAACTGTTTAAAGTTTTAAATTTTCCTATGAACACTGTTTTAACTGTGTACCATAAATGTTGACATATGCTTTCATTTTCATTCAGTTCAAAATATTTTCTAATTCCCCCTGTGATTTATCTTTTGATTCATGGATTATTTAGGTATTAATTTCCAAATATTTTGGTATCTTCCAGATTTCCTTCTGTTGTTACATTCTGACTTAATTCTGATATGTTAAGACAATATGATTTTAATGAATTGAATCCTTTAAAATTAACTGAGATTTGTTTTGTGACCTAGTATATGATCTATTCTTGAGAATATGCCATGGGTGCTTTAAAAGAATGGGCATTTCGAAACAACTAGACTCTTAAATATAAAAACCAAACTGGTGATTGCCAGAGAGGAGGTGCGTTAGGGAGATGAGTGAAATAGATAACAGGAATTAAGAGTTCACATCTCCTGATGAACACTGAGTAATGTATAGAATAGTTGAATCATCCTATTGTACACCAGAAACTACTATAACACTGTATATTAATTATACTTCAATTAAGATGCAGAAAAAGAATATATATTCTGTCATTTGATGGAGTATTCTATAAAGGTCAGTTAGATCAAGTTAGTTGATAGTGTTGGTCTTCTATATATCATTGCTAATTTTCTGTCTGGTTGGTTGACCAAATATTGAGACTAGGGTACTAAATCTCTAGTAATCATTATTGAACTGTTTATTTCCCATTTGAATTTTGTTAGTTTCTGTATCATAAAATTTGGGGTTTATTGTTAATTATGTCTTCTAATGAAGTGACTATATTGTAATCATATATGTCCTAGGTCCCTTTTTTAGCACTAGTAACATGTTTTACCTTACAGTCTATTTCATATGGCATTAGTATCACCATTTTATTTTTCTTATGGATGCTATCTGTATGGTATATCTTTCTCCATTTTTTTTACTTTCAAAGTATATGTGTCTTTGGCTCTGAAACATTTTTTTAGACACAGTATAGTTAGTTCTTTTTAAACAATCCAGCCTGAAATATCTTAATTGGAATGCTTAATACCTTCACATTTAATGTGGCTATTGATATACTTCTATTTAAAACACCGTTTTGCTCTTTTTTATTTGTCTCATGTCTTTTTATATGTCTCACAGTGTTTACCACATTCTTTTGTTAAATAGTTATTTTTGGAGTACAAATCTACTTCCTCTGTTTTTAAATTATAAGGTTAATTTCTTAGGGGTTGATCTACACATCTCTATTTATCACAGTATACTTCAGATCTACTAATGTAACTTACTCTCATTAGGTTGGTTGTTATAAAAAAAACCAGAGATTACAAATATTGGCAAGCATATGAAGAAAGGGGAACTCCTGTACACGGTTGACGGGAATGTAAATTAGTACATTTACTATGAAAAACACTATAGAGGATCCTCAAAAGGTTAAAAAAAGAACTACCATATGATTCAGCAATCCCACTTCTGGGTATATATCCAAAGGAAATGAAATCACTGTCTCAAAGAAATGTCTGCACTCTCATGTTCATTGGAGTATTATTCACAATAACCAAAATACAGAAGGGAAACTTAAGCGTTCATCAGTGGATGAATGAAGACAATATAGTATTCATATATATACAGTGGAATATTATTCAGCCTTAAGAGAAATCCTGCCATTTATGTTAATGTGAATGTACTTAGAGGACATTGCGGTAAGTGAAATAAGTTCAGACACAAGAAGACAAATATTGTATGATCTCATTTGTATGTAGAATCTGAAAATAACTCAAACTCAGAGAAACAGAGAGAATGATGGTTGTCAAGGGCTAGGGGTGAGGGAAATGGGATGATGTTGGTAATTGGGCATAAAGTTTCAGTAATTAGATGAATAGGTTTGGGGGGATCTAATATACAGCATGGTAACCATAGTTAATAATAATGTATTCCAAACTTCAAATTTGCTAAGAGTAGATGTTAAAAGAACTCACCACATGTAGACAAATGGGACCTACAGGAGGTAACAGATATGTTAATTCGCTTGATTGTACTAATGATTACCCAAGGTATACTTAAAATAAAATATCACATTTTACATCTTAAGTATGTACAATTTGTCAAATATACCACAATAAAGCTAGAAAAAAACTAATTTTAGTGAACTATAGAAACTTTGCTCTGATAAGCTCCATTTTCCCTCCTCCTTTGTGCTATTCGTCATCATATTCATTGTATCTATATGTAATAACACAAAATTACAGTGATAAAGTTGTCTTATGGAAAAATATGCCATAAAGAAAAGACTATACATCTATATTTGTACAGGCTTTTATATTTACATGCATATTTACCAATTCTGTTGCTTTTCATTTATTCATGTGCATTTGAGTTACTGAATAATATCATTGGTTTCAGCCTGAAGGAGTTCCTTTAACTTTTTTTTCTTATAAGTCAGGCCAACTAGAAAGAAATATCCTGATTCTTTGAGGTCTTTATTCATTTTCATTTCTAAAGAACAGTTTTACACTATCTAGAATTCTTGGTTGACAGTTTTTTCTTTCAGCACTTTGACTAGATCATTCCACTGCCTCTGGCCTTCATTATTTATAAAAAGAAGTTATCTGCTAATCAAATTATATTTCTTGTATGGAAGGAGTAATTTTTCTTTGGCCATTTTTAAGATTTTTACATTTGTGCCTGTATTTTATTTTATTTTTTTAACCTTTTTTTTTAAACCTTTATACTTGAGAGAGAAAGAGACAGAGAGAGAGAATGAACAGGGGAGGGGTAGAGAGAGAGGGAGAGGCAGAATCTGAAGCAGGCTCCAGGCTCTGAGCTGGAGCTGGCTCTCAGCACAGAGCCTGACTTGGGGTTCGAACTCACAAACTGTGAGATCATGACCTGAGCCGAAGTGGGATGCTTAACCGACTGAGCCACCCAGGCAGCCCTGTGGTTATATTTTAATAGTGTGACTCTGATGTTTCTGAGCATTGATTCCTTTGAGTTTATTTTGTTTGGGGTTTGTTGAACTTCACTGCATTTCTGAATAGTATGAGCATTATATCTTCAAATAATTTTTCTGCTCCTGTATCTTTCTTTTCTTTCTGGGACCTACATTGATACACTCAGTGTTATACCACAGTTCTGAGTTTCTGGTCATTTTTTTTTTTCACTCTTTTTTTCTCTTTGTCCCGCAGATTGGACAATTTCTATTTATCTTCAAGTTTATAGATTCTTTCTTCTCCCATATTGAATTTGCTCTTGAGCCATTTTGGTTTTATTTATTGATTGATTGATTTATCTATTTATTTATCATTTATTTATTTATTTTTGAGAGAGAGACAGACAGGCAGACAGAGCAGAGAGAGAGGAAGACAAAGAATCTGAAGTAGACTCCGAGCTGTCAGTGCAGATCTTGACGTGGGGCTCAAACTTACAAACCTTGAGATCACCATCTGAGCCAAAGTTGGACACTTAACTGACTGAGCCACCCAGGTACCCCAAATTTTAAATGGTGCTTTTCAATTCCAGAATTTTATTTTTTTATAATGTGGAACTCTTTTGATATTCTGTATTTATGCCCATGTCATCATACTTTCATTATTTAAACATGATTTTCTTTTGGTTCCTAAAAATATTCGTAATAGGAGCTTTGAAGTCTCTATCTGATAAGTCTAACATCTGGACTAACTCAGAGACAATTTATATTGCTTGCTTTCTCCCTCCCCTAAGTATAATATATAATTCCCCATTTCTTTGGATATATTATTGTTTTTCTAGAAAATTCAACATTTTAATATATTGAACGAGTTCCAGATTCTGATTCCCCTCCATGTCAATGTTGTTGTTATTAGAGTTTTAATAACTCACCTGACAATATCTGTGGAATGTTTCCCCATAGTATGTGACTGCAGATATCCCTTATCTGTTTAGAAAAAAATATATATATATATGCCTAGCTTCCTGGAGATCGGCAGAGCTTAGTTGTCATTAGGCAATGAGGTCAAGAGTTGAACTCAAACACCTGGAGTCAGTAAAATTTCCAATTTTTGTCTTTGGGGGTCTGTATGTGGGTCAGGGAATGTGTTCAAAGTTCCACTTTTAAGTCATCCTATAGCAGATACATGGAGATTGTCCAGCCTTTTACGACGGTTTCATTATTCATCTATCCCTGAAAAATCAAATGTTTGGCTAGTTTTCCAGTCAATTGTTTTCCCTGATCAAGATAGCAACTTTAGGACAGCTAACTTGCTCACTGGCTCCTTCACTTGCCACCTAGGTCTCTACCATTACTGTGCTTTTGGGCATGGGGTTTTACATGTTTGGCTTCACATAAAGTCAGCCCCTCTGGCAGTGAAGCTGCTGGTTTTCATGTGTTCTACTACCTCGGTTTAACAGCTAAGCTGACCAGGCTGGGAGTAGGGAGTGGAAACAGCCCCAGACAAAAACACCACAAATTTCCACTGTTCTTATTCAAAGTCCAATAGTTCTCCATAAACAATAGCTTTCCAATTATGTGTATGTCTCTGATTATCCAGAAAAATGAAATATTTTGTCCAGTTTTATTTTTGTTTTTTTTGGGAAGTAGATGTGTTGAGCTACACACTTCATTATCACAGAAGTCCTTTTCTTGGACACTGGTTTCTAAGCCCTAGTCAAATATCAGGCACAGGAATATCCAATTTATTTACATTATCACTTAGCATTACAGCAGCCCTACAAGCTATGCACTATTTTCCTTATTTTTCTAATGAGTGAAATGAGGCTCATACAGTTTAAGTATCTTGCCAAACAAATAAAAAAGCAAAATAAAAATATAAACACAAAAGTACGATGCTATTTACTTCCAAAGGAAATAAACACAAGTGGGAACATCGGTGATTACTTTCCAGCATTTAGTTAGCAGGTTTGTTTAATTGACCAATCTCAAGTCCCAATTACCTAGTTTCCATTGTCCAGTGGAAAGGTTATTTGGCAAGAAAATACCAAACATATCAGAAAACAAGCTATTTTTGACATAGTTAGACTCTGATCATTTAAAAAATCATCTATTGATTCATACAGGTAGAGTTTGGTTCTCACATGTAAACCTAATAAAAATATGACCTATATTCTTCACTGAGCTACATCCACAAAAGCCAACTCTAGCAACAGAAGATTGCTGAACAACAGTTCTCACCTTAATTCACATTTCTTGATTCATAATGGTCAACAATATGTTTAGTTACAGGAAATTCTAGAATTTTCATTTCTTTTCATTTCTATCAACTGCTTCAGAATCTTGCAAATTCTGAAACTCCACAAACAAAACACACATTCAAGGATTCTCTTGTCCTTTTTATTTTGCAGACCAACTTTGCCTCTTGAGCTACTTGGCCTTAGTCTTCTCTAGCCTTCTTTCTTTACTAATTACCCAAATTCTATATCATTAAAAATTCATGAATACATCAAAGAGAATATTACCCTTAGATACTGGAGGAAGCACAAATCTGGGAAAATACAGGCTTCAATCTCATTAATTGGCTAAGGGAGCTGATATACAGGTAGTGGGGAAACACTCATTCATATGTCTCGTCCCTGCTGTCCTTATCAATTGTTTTGCTCACTTAGGTAAAAATGATCATAATGGAAAAGGCATAGGTTTGGGGTCAAAATCACTGGTATTTAGTTCTTAAACTTTCCATAACTTTGACTAGCCTTGGTCAAAAATCTTAATCTTTTTGAGCTGCAATTTGATACTTGTAAAATGGACCTAAGAATTCTGCTATCCATCCATTGTTTACCATGTCACAGTCAGGTGAGAGGATGAACACAAAAGATCTTTATAACTGAGTTGTAAATATTAAGGGGGGAAACATTTGTAAAACGCTTGAAGACAGCTTTGTAGCATAAGCACACAAAACTTGGCATCATTAATATTAGCTCTTATAACATCCAAGTTTCTAGCTTGGGCAGGTAAATAGATGGAGAGTAAACTCACAGTAGATTCTTGAAAGAACAGAACATATTCAGTGTTGGATATAATGATTTTTGAGGTGGCTCCCAGATATGAAAGGAGAAATGCCCAATTAGAGGCTAGATTTGTAGGTCTAATCTGGAACCATATATTGAGCTGAATATTGCACTTAGGATCCAAAACAAAATAAGTGACTGTGGCGCAATCTACTTATATGCATACTCTGATCCATTCTTCTCTTCTCTATAACAGAAACCCAATGTTTTGCTGCCCATCTCAGAGACTGTGGTCATGATCATGAGAATTGATTCTGGCCAATACGAAGTAAGAAAACAGTGTTGTGTAGACTTTCTATGAAGTCCCCTAAAAGGGTAGATGTGTTCCCATTCTCTCTGCTTCTCAACCCTGCAGCCTGAAAAGTAGATGTTATAGCTGTAGAGCTAACAGTCATCTTGGGTCATGAAGATAAGGACTTCATGAGGGTTGGCAGATTTCTGAGACAGAAAGAACCTTTGTCTCTGACATAATAGAGCAACGATGCCTGCCTGCCTAGCTGCAGATTACATTTACACAGGATAGATGGATCCATTTCTATCTTATTTCAAGTACTATATTTATTTTTGTTTACCTGTGGATTTGATTCTAATTGATACAGGGAGAGCTAACATCTGTGGCTATGGATAACAACCAGGGAAAGTATATAGATTAAGAAGATGAGGTTGAGGAAACGCCACTTAGAAACATCAGGATTTAAGGGTCAGGTGAAAGGGGTGCAACTAAAAAATTATGAAGAAATGTAGGAATAAAATCAGATGAAATTAATGACATGGAAGGGAAGGTAGGGCAATGCTAAGAGGGAAAGTGATCAGTTAATGACAGGTAGCCTAAGGTAGGACTGAGGTATGACCAGTGGATTTAACTATAGGAGATCACTGATGGTCATGGCAAAGATATTTTCAGAGTACTGGTGGGGACTAAGAAAAAAAAAAATCAAACAACCCAGATAAGATAATAGAGAACATGTGATTTAAACATTAGCGACTATGAAGAGAAGAATTTAAATGGGAATAATAACTAGGAAAGAGAAGTAAGAGAACTTTCTCATCTTTAGTTGCTCAGAATCTGAGTACCCCATATATGTGAGGGGAATTCCAAGATCAGTACGGAATCAAATGGAGGAATGGAGGAAGTTCAGTTTTTGAATCTGGAATGAGTGGTAAAGAACTCCAAGGTACCAGTCGTAATTCTTTTCAGTAGCAACAGAATTCTTCAACCCTTGTATGCAGAGCTGGAGTGGTCTATGAGAGCCTGCAGTCCCAAACTATGACTTGGGCTGTATAGTTCCTGAAACTGAGCATCTCCTTTGGTTTCTGCCCATTTTTGATTTGGTGTTCTACCCTAGTCTTTGGCAATGGGATCAAGTCTTTATCCTTCTTATAAAGTTGATTTCTGCTTATATGAAGCAGAGTTGGAATCTGTTATTCACAGCTAAGCCTGACAGGTACAGGAGATCAAGTTATGAAAGGTGTATTTGTAATTTACTTTTTAATCTTGGAGCTAAAAATGTTTACTTGGTTAGGGGTAGGAAGGCAGGAAAGACAGGCTGAGGATACACTTAGGCTTGTGTGCATTCGGGGGACAGAGAATAATTAATGGGAACCAGGTTCCTGTGAAATAATATATATGGCCTTCTGCTAAAAACAAGGAGATAGTTATACATTCACCATTATAATAGTAAGCAAAAAATTGTTCGATTAGCTGCTCACACATGTAGGGTGTTTTTCATTTTATTTTATTTTTTATATATTTTTAAAAGTTTATTTATTTTGAGAGAGAGAGGACATGCGCAGGGGAGGAGCAGAGAGAGAAAGAGAAAGAATCGCAAGCAGGCTCCATGCGGTCAGTGCAGAGCCCGATGTGGGTCTCGAACTCACGAACTGAGATCATGGCCTGAGCTGAAATCAAGAGTCAGATGTTTAACTGACTGAGCCACCCAGGCACCCATGGTGTTTTCCATTTTAGAAAGAGGTTTTAGAAACATATTTATAATAGTAGAGAAAAATACCTTAACTCCTATTAATCAATGTGGAAAACAGTTTATTGTGATAATTTCAGATTTGCATTAATGGCCAAACTGTCATAATTGAGAATTAGTAAAATAGAAGGGATTTATTAAAGAAAACATGATAAGAGAGTTACACATATATCTAAAGCATCCTTTAATTATATTAAATCCAGGGAAGGAATCAAAGTGATCAACACATTTTCATCTCAGGACTTTGGGTTTTCCTTTGTGCAGTAAGATGGTCCACTGACCCTTGGCTACTGTGTTCCTTTTTAGTAGTATGAAGGTTTGTAATTCTAACAAAAAAGTACTTTGGAGATGATTGCTTGTAATAAGACCTATGCCTCACAGGCTAGCCTCTGAAGGTAGACAATAAGACTTTCCTCAGCAACAAGGGAAATGAAAAGAATGCAAGATGCCCCTGGCCTGTTTTAAGAAATGGGTGGCTTCCAGGTGTACCTGCTGTACAGATGGACAAGAGACAAATTTTAGTTAGTAATAACCTTAAAGGGATAGTGAATTTACAGGATCTCAAGGGGGCCTTCTTTGCTTTGTGCTTTTTTCTCATGTTCCAGTCTCTCCAGCTACCATCTCTCTAGATACTGACCATTCACGTTTCACTGAATACTGTATCCACACTTTAAATATGCTTGTTGATGTCCTCTCTTTCACCGGGGTGTCCCATACATATATAGGGACATGGGGACACTTCTGATCTGTAACCAGGAAGATGGCAACTTTGAGCTTATTTTCCTGTATGTTATAATCAACATATTTTCCTGATATATCCCCAATATTTTGTTCACCAACCCTTCTGGTTTATGAGAGTTAAGGAAGAATAGTGTGTGCTCCATGGAGATCACATAGATTACCTCAGTTCATTAGTTGCCACTAGTACTCATCTGCCACTGTGGCTTCCTGACACCTGAACTGCTTCTCCACAGCATCACTTATTAATATGTACCCTGGAAACTGTTCTGTTTACCAGCTCATAAGTCAATGAAGTCATAAAGGGATCTCATTGAGTTAGTTGACTGGGAATTGCTACCACCTCTCCATTGAGAAAAAAAAAAAAAGGCTCAGCCTCTTCAGCAACTTTGTCTTCCTCCTGACTTTCAGACTTCCACATCCAAATACACGTTCTCTGAACACCTTAGTTTGGATATTCCACAGTAAACTTCAAACCTGTCATATCCCAAGTTGGAGTCTGGATGTTTGGTTTGCATTCCTTTTTCCGTCGGGGTTCTCCCCCTTGTATTTTCTATCCTAGCTAACGCATTCAGTTCAGCCAGTTCCCCAAGCCAGAAATGTGGATAAGGGGTCATCCTAGAGGCCTCCCTTCATCACCCCCACCTCATCCAGTCAATTACCAAGTTATTTTATTTTCATCTACTGAGTATCTTAAATATGTCACATCTTTATGAGTTTTACTCTGCTCGGACATTTACCATCCTTAATTTGAAAGACTACAAAACTACCTGAGTCACCCTGCTGCCAGCCTCACCCTCTTCATTTCACCCTGAGCTCAACTATCATAGGGGCCTATGTGGTTCCAACTCTCAACTGTTTGAAACCTATCAAGGCCCTTCTATGGCACTGTAGAAAATGGTTTGAGATACGAAATCTTCTATGACTTGCTCATCTTGACTGTATCACACCATGCTTTATCCTTTAGACATACAAGAGAGACCCTCTTATTAAATTTGATTAGGATTATTGTACAGGTAGTTTTGGGGGGAAATGATAAATTGGACAGATTAGGTAAGGTTGTTTACATATCTGAACATTTTATTTTCTTTTGGAACATATTCATCTGTAACTCTGCCCTCATTTGGTATGAGGGGTCTAAGACTTTTCCTGAAGTAAGGATCAAATTCAACAAGGAACTCAAGTTCAGCACATTCTTTCTTTCATAAAACACTCCCACATTTCATCATCTATGACTTTTAGTTTGGGTTTCTTCAAAGCAAAGTAAGATGTAGAGAGATTAGAAAGTATAAATGTAGAATTCTTCCTGATTTTTGTGATTTCTACCCTCTACCCCTCATCTTAAATACTTCACTCATCTGTATCTAAATGAACAGCATTTTTTTCTGATCATCTTTATCAAGTCTTTCAAAGGATGTGACTTAGTTTTCATAGAAACCAAAATTCTTTCTCTTCGCATTCCTATTTTCTTTGCATAATATTTATTTAAATAAGAAAAATTATAAAAACATGACTAACTTGTATTAAACAGGCTGGGAACAATACACAGTAAGCTCTTGGAAAAGCTGTTCTCAAGTGGTGGGAGGCAAGGTACATGGTTCTAATAAGGCTACTCAAAACTCTTACAAAAACACATACAGGTTTTTGTAGATAGATATTAATATCTGCCATTCACTTTGGAATAAAAATTGGGCAGTTGATTTTACATATAGAATGAAGAGCCCGGGATGATTAGATGAGTACATTTAAATTGAGATTTAAGAGAGCTTCTCTATTCTAAACCACATGTAGTCCTTCAATGTAGCCCACTATTTCCTGTTGCATTGATTTTACTCATGTCGCTTTTCCTCTCTGGCATGTCCATCCATTCCTTCTTCATTTGACTCCTGTGATCCCTCAAAGCCCATCCCAGAGATCATCCTCCATGACAAATTCTAACTCCTGCCTCCTCAGGCCCATACAAGTTCACAGAAGGCCATGAATAAAGCACATCCACACGTGCATCTACAGAGTGATACTGTCAGTGCCAGCCGAGGCGGCAGCATGTGCGGCTCCAGCTAGCCAGTTTCACTAGAATTTGCCAAGTTGTAAAGAATAAAATATGACATAAAAAGATTAACTACGAAGCTAATGTTTCATAGTCTTTTGATGAAGAATTATGAACGTCCTTGAAAGCTTTTCTAGAGTCATCAGAGAACAGATGGGAAGAGACCAGATTTTCCAGAGACACCTGTGGATAATAATATCTGTATGATCCTCTTTGATCAACCTAAAAAAATAGCTTTTTGATGATATGGATTGAAAGTAAAACACCTTGTGCTTACAGATTGGATGAAAACAAAATACCCAGTTTCAAGGCTAATTTCTTCTTATTTCTCCTAGAATTTATTAGTCATGATATAGCAAAAATGAGGTAAACAATTGAACAAAATATCTGAATCAAAGAGCTTCTTTTTGAGATAAATACCTTTGGAAGTTGAAGTCATTTGTATCTTAAGAGGATTAAATTCTGGAGAATGCCTAAAATATGAATATTATCCAACTTCCTTAAGATTAGAATTGGTCAAGTCCAATTTCCAGAACTAAAGATGACCTATAGAGATGTGTTACTATAAAAACATTTAAAAAATGATTTTGGCTCCGTACATCTATTTTTAACCTATGCAACAACGTCAAGTGTAGAGATTTATAATCCTAGTTTAATTTGAATGTGAGTAAAGAAATCTTACAATTTAAACTGAGAAAATGTTTTTTGTTTATCAACAATGTACTAGATATTCTGCTAAGAACTGTGGGCTCTAGAGATGATAATAAGATATTGTCTTGCCCTTATGAGGCTTTCAATCTTGCTAAGTAAGATAAAACACATGTGGGTATGTTACATGATAGGTACATAAAATCTAATGTGTTATAAAAATGAGCAAGAAGAACTTAAGAGAACAGACTGCTTCTGCTTGAGAACACGAGGTAATACTCCTTGAGGAAATCACACTTACATTGGGTTTTGGAGGGAGGGTAGGATTTTGAGAGAAAATTAGGAGGAAGGCAATTCAATCTCAAAAAGTAAATGATTTTTGCAAAACCTGAAGGACAGAAAACTTCCGCTCATTTTATGCATGAGCCACAAGCCTGAAATAATGAGTATGATGGATAACATGTCTGGAAAGATAGTTCAGAACAGATTCTATGTCCTATTCCCTTCCTACAAAGCATGGCCAGTTAAGGCATTGGGCTTGCTAAGTGAAGGGTTGATGGGCAAAAACTAGAAGTATATTCTGGAGAATACTAAAGGTGAAAGCTAAGCAACACAAAATTGGATCTAGAGTAAGGGGGATGCTGGAGTCGGACTTCTGGGATTTACGTCCTGGTTCAAGTACTTGCTAGTTCTGCGATCTTGGGCAAAGAACTAGAGCGATCTGTGCCTTTCTGTAAAGATAGATATAAGAGTTGTTAATGAAGATAATATGAGCTATGTAAAACACCGGGAACCATATCTGGCAATATTAAGTGCTGTCACCACTTCCACCATTATACAAGCACCTATATGAAGTATTATAAAGTCAAACGTCTACGGGAAAGCAGATAATATAAGTGACTGAGGTGGGAGAGGTGTGTCGAAATGAAGAGTAGTCTTGTTTACCCAAACAAGTGCTTCTCAAACTTTAATGTGCATGCCAATCACCTGGGAATCTTATTAAAATGCTGACCATGATTTATTACATCCTGAATTTCGTAGCGACTCCTAGGCGATGTCTGTGCTCTAGTCCACATTTTGAGTAGCAAGTCTGAAACATCTTGTACTCAGATGCACTGGATTGTGCCTTGAGAGAATGTGGGGATGAGTGCCTAATGGCCAGATCTAACTTTTCTAAAGAAGACAGGAGTCCTTGTTTTCTAGAACAATATGAAGTATTTCTAGAAAATACGAAGCCTCTCAAAGTTTACATGTTGGCAGTTATTTCAAAAACAATGCCTATGTAAACACATTGCATACTTTCCAAGCTGGATTCCGCCTCTGGGCACGCAGTGCGAGAACTCCCGGCTGACTAAACAGTGAGCCAGGATCGAAACTGGTGGTGAGAAACCAGGGAAGTTCAAGAACAGAGCAAGTGGACTGGAGTTAGGGCCAACAAGATCCTGGGGGCAGAGTGTGAATTTGTGACAAGGCTTTCGGCACTGCTTTCCCATGTGTACGCTGGGTCCCCTGAAAAGATAACAGGCACTGTAAAGAGATTTCTGAATCATATTAGAATTTTAGGTTTTCGTTTTGTAGGAAATAAGGTGCTATACCGAAGGCTATTTCGGTTACTGGAGTCTGAATTAGTCAGGAGACAAAATTCAAGACTACTGAAGAGAAAACAGTTGTCTCACAAAGAGTACATACAGTAATATGAATTGCTAATGGAGATTTTCAAGAAGAGGTCCTACTAGGCCTACTTTAATGAATTAGATAAGGCTCATTTCTAATTAACAGCATCCATTTGCATGCAAACAATGAACTAAGGTCTTTAAAAAACAATTTCTTCCCTTAAGTACATTTAGGAATGCCTCCCATTAGCTTATTTACACCATTAATTTGCTTGGCAAACTAGTATAGATTATATGCAGGTAAACTTTGGTTCAAAAAATCAGAAGGAGAAGCAGTGAAATGAATAAGTTACAGATTTTACATGATAAAAGGTGAAGCCTTATTTTGCACAATAAGGGCTTTTTAATACACCGAGCCCTATTCTAAACTTTAATGCATAACTGAAAGAGATTTTTGTGTCGTTATGAAAGCCATGTGAAAACATTTCCCCCTAGGACTCCTTGCCAGAAAACTGCCAGTCTTCCTTTCAGAAAGGGTTACCGCCTACATTTCAGTTTCCATATACCGTTCCCCACGCAAATAAACCAGAGGCCCTTGGAGAAATGGTGGATTCCAAACCTGGGGCAGGGAAAATACAAGGTGAGCATGGAAACATTTAAGCCAGAAGCTTGGACAAGCTCCCACTGGTCAGATTTAATCAAGGTGAGAATATCAACAAGAATAACTGTAATTCATTTTAACATATTGAATAAATAAGAACCCATAAATCCATACTGATATCAAGGAGAAAAATGAAACCTTTTCTTTTAAATAGAAGAAATCAGTTGGGAGGATCATGTCAGAATTCAGAAAAATCACCATTTTGTAACCCTAATGTAGCTAGGGATTGGGGAAGGATCATCGAAGGATATTGGAATCATTAGATGACTTAACTAAATAAAAAACGATACTTTACAATTCAGGATCTGATGGTCACCACCTAAACCAACTGATGAAACTTAGCAGCACTTATAAGTGGGACTACCTCATACTATGACCTCCCAATGGGATCTGACGTACGCTTCCTCTTTTATGAAGTAATCTTATGAAGTATTCTTGCCAAAAACATTTTACTTGCATCTCCTCAAGTCTCATTGAGACTCAACTTCCAGTTTATAAAAAATACAGAAAATAGAGAACAAGTTAAATGACATAACGGAGCAGAAAAATCAGATAAATGCAGAAAGATGACTTTTCTTTTAGGATATTGTTTGAGACCCTTCCAAATGTTAATATCAGTAAAAACAAAAAAAAAAAGTGGGAGAGCTCTTTTCTGCTAAAAGAGACTAAAGAATCCTAACAAGTGAAAGGGATTGTATTATGCCATTTTGGTGCAAGGATTATTTTGAGCTGAAGGCAGCGGAGAAATAGCAGAGGCAGGAAAAGCTCTCCCTCCCTGTGTTTTTCTGCCTGAAGGCAGGGCATACACTTCCGTTTTTGAAGGTATTCTCCCTCTCCTTTCTGGACCAGGTATAGCAGAAAACTTTTTATCACTGGAGACAGGAGCACGAACCTGAATGTACTTTTTTTTTTTTTTTTAATTTTTTTTTAACGTTTATTTTTTTTGAGAGACATAGAGACAGAGTGTGAGCAGGGGAAGGTTAGAGAGAGAGGGAGACACAGAATCTAAAGCAGGCTCCAGGCTCTGAGCCGTCAGCACAGAGCCCGACGCGGGGCTTGAACTCACAGACTGTGAGATCAAGACCTGAGCTGAAGTCGGCCTGCTTAACCAACTGAGCCACCCAGGCGCCCCTGAATGTACTTATTAATGAAACATCATTATCTTCCATTAGTTTCTCCATATATTTGGCTTCCTGCAATCTTTCACCTCTAGAAGCTCAAACCCCTTTCCTTTGTCTTGTCACCTCCCTACAATTTGATCACTCTTTGTTACAATGGTATAGAACTCTTAGGCCTACCACTTCTTCGGCATTTTCACTTCTTTTCTATGAAGCCCTTCATGTCGCATGACAACACTAACACCAAATAAAATTTGTATGCCTTTTCTCCTATTAAAGGGTCTTTTGTCAATTTCACTTGCAGTCTCCAGACACTGAAGCTAAGAGCGTAAGGGAAAAAGTTTTTCTGCCTCCCCTACAAAACCAAATGCAATACATAAAATATGATGGGACACTGGTATGAAAAAAACTTAAAGAACAATATGAAAGACATGTTTGACCCATTGGGTCAATTTGGTGATAGGCAGGATAATATGGTATTTTTAATTTTCTTTAGCATGATAAACATGCCTGGCTATATATGGCATATCATTATTCTAAGGAAATGCACAGTGAAGTATTTGGGGGTCCAGTATAAGGGGGTTTATAACTTACTTACAAATGTTAAAACAGCAAAAAAAAGTGTGTGTGTGTGTGTGTGTGTGTGTGTGTGTGTGTGTGATTCTCTATATTAAATAAAGGCACATATAGGGGAGGTAGGGAGGCTGAGAGAAAAAAACCGTGTATGGCAAGATGTTAGCTGCTGAATCTAGGGATTTAGGAGAAGGAGAGGAGGGTATATGGGTATTCCTTATGCATTTTTTTCTGTTTTTCTATATGCTTGTAATTTTTTATTAAAAAGTTGGGAAAAGAAAAATTTCAGGCAGTGTATTCCATCAGGTGATATTTAAGTTAAACTCTGATTCCTCAATATTTGTTAGTATAGTAGTTGCCCTATCTCTGCAATGGTGGAAACGATACCGTAACTGACTAAAGGGCAGAGAGATAAGTTCTTAAGATCATTTTTTATTGCTATGGGTTATGATTCAGAGATTCCTCCATTTAGAAATTCTACTTCCCATCACTTTGTAGCCCTCTTCCATTACATCTTTTATGAACTTGTATTGTTCTAAGTAAAATGGATTTCTTTACGTTGTCAGCTGCCCGTTGTTTGAAGGCCTGCCTACCCACATTCCATTGACTGGTACTTCTCCTGGAATACTCCGGAAAAAAAAGCATATGAAGATAGTGACTCCACCACCAAAAGGACTGAAATCACAGTACAAGATAATGAGGTCTGGGCAGATAAACAGCTGGCTAGAAAGAGATAAGATTCTTTTCTGTCTATGCCGTGGACTCTCTGGCAATCTGGTGAAGCCTGGGAGTCTTCTCAGAATAATGTCTGAAGTCCAGAATATAACATACCCAGAACTCTGAAGGAAGTCAATTGTACAGAAATATAGCTATAAAACTATTAGAAAAAAATTTTGTGATATAGCAATACATGTGCTTGCTTATTATTAACACATTCATAAGATCATGTGGAAGATCTGATAACCAGTGTAGCTATGAAGAGCGATAACCATGAACAATACTTTGAGACATCTGTAATGGCGCTACTGAAATATTAAAAAACGCCCATGATTTCACAGATACTGCTAGTATTACTCTGGTTTGTTGCCTTTATTCAAACTGGAAGGGAATGCTCAATTTCTATTACAGGTTAATAAAAACAAAGATGTCTATTTTTTTCCCATTCAAGCTCATGGCACCCCTTGAATTCTACCCATGGAACTGGGCTTAGGAATCTTCATATATAGGTTTGCTTTGTTATAGCCTATGACTTCTTTTATGGCTGGTAAATCTTCATTTGTATCTTCTTCATTTACAAAGACCACTTTGGTGGCTAAGCCATCATTAAACTCATTATATTCTCAGGCTTAAACCTATAGATGCTATCCAGTTCCCCTGCTACATAATCAAGGCAACAGGGACTTTTCTATCTTAAATCGTATACTTAATTGACTACATTTTATACTTCATTTAATTCCAATATACACTAACCTCAATGGATGTCCACTCCTATTTGCATTGGTACTGGGAATTTTCTGCTCATATTTCTGATATCTTGCATTTTCAAGAGAAGGGTTTAAAATTATGTAGCTCTAGGGCTCCAGAAAGTTTTTGTAGACTTTTTTTTCCTTAAATTGTATACTTTCTTTCATATGTGTACCTGAACTAGGAAGCATGAAATATGTCCAACAGCTGCATTTAAAAGCCCATTGCAAACCAAGAATACTGTTGTCAACTTGAATAGTCATCTTATTTTTCACCTGTGCCACTGATTAATAACAGTTTCATGAGTACAGGTCTCCCACAATTGTTAGATTAACATGTTCTTTATCATTTTTTTTAATTTTACTTTATTTGCTACTGGGTTCTTGTAAATAGTTGTCAGTGTATTGGTAGAAAAGGCACTTTTATATTATTACCTTTTTACATTTCATAAAATTTAAAGGATACAAAAATCCTGAGGAAGTATGCCACAAAACTGATCTCAGTGAAAATTAAATATGCTAACATTTAGTTTTTAAATGTAGCTTGAAGTAGACAACTTTAAAAGCTGAGTTAAAAAAAAAAACCCTCAAGGAAGCGATCTGGACTTTTTAAAGCCCAAAAGTGCAATATTTAATGTAGGTCAAAATGGTTAAATGGGAGAAATATTTCTAACCAATTGCAGCCAAATCCCTAGCTGGAATTAACCTACAATTTGTGTAATATTTCACCACAGAGTCAGCATATACTACTTGCTAATAAACTTAGAAGGGTGTACAATTTTAGAGCTTATTTAGTGAAACAGGCATACTGCCCTATCTTTAAGTTCTGATTTTCATTTAGGAGTCAGTAACAGACCACTTTTTCACCTGAATTTTTAAAAACTTGTGATCAGAGAAAATATTAGAATATTTAAATGATATATGAGTTAGATATTTCAGAATGAGAAATAATACTTTAAATATAATAAAGAAAAATAATCTTCCAACCCATTTAATCTACTGTATGAATTCGAGTTATTAATTTTTAGAGCATGCTATTCAATTTTCCTTAATCTTCTCATTTGTTAACATCTTATTTTAGACTGGATTGACTTTACATCAGAAATGATATTATACAGGTTTAAAGCTGCTTCTCCAGTAAATGTATCCATTACCGAAGTAATGGTACAGTAGTGTGTGTAACAGAGAGATTTCAACATGGGAAAAAAAGCATATGATTTTCCCAAGGAAGCAGTTTAACCACAAAGCTTAGATCTTTACATTTGATGTCATCTGTATCAAATTTATAATATTTTCTAAACCAAGATTTAAGATAAAAATGTTCTTAGATGGTGCTATTCTTTTTAAACTTTATCAAGATTTGCATGTGTGTATGCGTGCAGGTCAACTAATGCATCGCTTTCGCAGAGGAATATGAATTCTATCTACTTCCTGAATAATGCAACAGGAGCAAAGGCTCCAAGAGGAGGTGGGCAAAGACAATGGACCTAATTTTGAAGCCTTTCTAATACATCCTCTCCAAAGACGTTCATCAAAGTGTTTTTCTAGCTTTCTGAATATTAAAATCCACCTATCACATAGATGACAGGTAGGAAGCAAGAGGTTGGCAGTACAACGGAGGTTTCATTGTTCATAACAATAGTTTCATTTGGTAAATAAAGGCCAAGTCCTCCCTTATGAAACAGGCAACATTAGCATCAACAACTGGAAGCATAATACAAAATCCCATTTATAAAAATATCTATGCCTTCTGAGTGTGGCAGCATATATTTGGCATTTTCTGTGCTTTATGGACCTTCCAAGAGAAAGTTAAAAGATGACTAAATTCAACAATAACCTTTCCAAGGTTTTGTTTTCCCATTTGGGTTTGGCCATTGTCGGCCCAAGTCTCTCTTCAAGCTTGTACTAACAAATGTAGTGGAACTAAGAAGTGAGTATTACTATCTTGGTGTTGAGCATCATGGTCATTTTTGTAGCTTCTAAAAAATGTAGCCAAATAGCAGCCTTTCCTACAAAATAGTCATTTATAATTTCCTTCTGTCATCTTCTTTAGAATAAATAAGACTCAGCTTGTTAAGACTGGAATATACCAGGGGCACCCGGGTGGCTCAATCAGTTAAGTATCCAACTCTTGATTTTGCCTCAGGTCAGGGTCCCATGGTTCATAGTTCTAGTCCCATGTTCAGCTCCATGCTGACAGGGCAGACCCTGCTTGGGATTCTCTCCTCCTTTCTTTCTGCCCTACTCGTGCTCTTTCTCTCTCTCTCCAAAATCAATCAATAAATAAATACTTTCTTTTCTACTCACGTTCTTTCTCTCTCTCAAAAATAAATCAATAAATGAACAAGAAAAAATATTGGAATATAATGAAGATATCTGTATTTGAACAACCATGGGTGATATTTGTTTATTTATTTTTAGATGTTTAAAAAAATGATTGTTTATGTTTGAGAGAAAGGGAGACAGAGTGTGAATGGGGAAAGAGCAGAGAAAGAGGGAGACACAGAATCCAAAGCAGGCTCCAGGTTCTGAGCCGTCAGCATAGAGCCCTATGCAGGGCTTGAATTCACAGACCACGAGATCATGACCTGAGCCGAAGTCGACACTTAACCAACGGAGCTACCAAGGCACTCCAACCATAAGTAATATTTAAACAAACCCGAAAGTTTAAAATAGCAGGAAGGTACTGCCTATTTCACTAGCACCAGCTCTATGTTTCAATATATGAGAAAAATTAAAAAAAAATCATTATTGCTACTGATTAACTGTTGAGGGGCTTCTTAACCTTGGCGCCTTCCACCCTGGTAATAATCTTTCACAAAATCTTTTTTAGAGGACAGCTTAAATAGCTCCGCTAAAATTTGAGAATTCCTATTTTTATCTGTCATCCTACCTCTTTTTTCTTTCTGCCAGCTGTTTGCAGACCTCCTGCCACCGCAGATTCAGGCTTCCCAGTTTTTCTTGTAGAATACTGGCATCTGTTTTTGAGGACTGTTGAATTATTTCTTCCCCAGTTGCACTCAATATCCTGACAACAGTTTGCCGCTGTCCAATGCCATCCTGGAGTTCCTGTAAGACACCAAAAAGGCAAAACAAAAATGAAGCCCTACATCCTTTTATTTGAGAAAAGATTTAACAATGTGCTACCACATGCAGTTCTACCAGGAGAGAAAGAAATAAAAAAGCTCCATGTGAAAGTTTCTCTGTGAAACTGACATGCCTATATCCAAAGGCTACGAGACAGAAAGACACCTTTTATGTGTTAGTAAAAAAGCACCTTCTCAGTTCAGCTCCAGTTTTTCTATTTGTAAAGCTTGTCAGCTAGATGATGTTATAATGTCCTGCAAATCAATTAGTTGGAAACCTTCTCAAGAGCAAATTCGATTTCTTGTCCCCACAAGGATGTTCCATGTTTAATAGTCTATGAAGTGTTGTAAAATTTCAACATGAAAAAAGTATTTGAATTTCTTAATGACTGTCGATAAGAGAGGTGAAAAAGAACACATGTAGTTTAGGCACAGTGTTTAAAAAAAATCTCTGGAGATATTTAAACACAAATCCATTGCTACATTAGAAGGAAATGTATCTCAAATTCTATTTCCATCAAGGTATTTTCCATTATAAAGCCACATAAAACTGAGAATTAATTGCTTTCAGGGGAAGCCTATCAAAAAATCCCTAAGGTACAGTGATTAATTTAAAAATAATCTATAGCCACCAGAACATTTTTATGAGTCATTGATGGTGTCAACCTTAAATATCTTCTACTTTTTATCCTGAATGAAATTTTCAGAGTCTCAGCAAAGGAGTGTCATTAAAAAAGAGACTAGTACAAACAGATACACATAAAAACAAAAATGCTTTTTATCATTGCATAAAAATGGCACTGTACCTTTTAAAAAAAGATCATCCAGAATGTTCGAGGCAATTAAAATAATCTATTACTAATCCCGAAGCTTAGAAAATGAAATAGTCCGAGAACTTGAGATCTCTACCATGTTTACATCGAAAGAAATCACAAATCCTTATGTACTAATAGGATAAAGTCAGTATGCAGAACACGTTCCTGAAAGATGTGATCCTCATTATCTAGTAATACTCTTATATTTCCCTGTCTTTTGAGTCAATGCCAAGGACAGAGTAAGTCTGAGTCCACATTTACAGAATAAATGAATGAATGCATGTCTTCTGAGACAGAGTCAAATCTTCTTAAGTCTTTTTCCACACACACACACAAAATGGTTTTTCTACTTTTGTGTAATATTATTTTGAATACTAGAATTTCTGGTAGTATAACTTGAACACTTAAAAGACTCAATAAATAAGCAAAAATGATAATAAGGCCATTATTCCAGGGATCTGGTGCCTCAAACGAATATAAAACAGTGAAGTTATGGAACTATTCATACTCTTTCCTCACCATACTCTTCTTTTTTAATTTTGTTTAATGTCTATTTATTTTTTAGAAAGTGAGAGAGAGACAGAGCACAAGCAGGGGGAAGGGCAGAGAGAGGGGGAGACACAGAATCTGAAGCAGGCTCCAGGCTCTGAACTGTCAGCACAGAGCCTGACATGGGGATCAAACTCATGAACTGGGAGACCATGACCTGAGCTGAAGTCAGATGCTTAACCGACTGAGCCATCCAGGTGCCCCTATGCTCTCTTAAATGAACATGAGATATGCTCTAGTAAACATGTGATTTTTGCTTGCAACTACTTGCTTTTGCACCATTACTTACCTCTACTCTTCACTACCCATTCATATGAGCGTTGCACATGACGCTCACTGTTACTTGCTTAGTAAGAGATACACTCATTCATAACAAACTGTGTCTATATTCTTATTATACCATACATGCACGGAAGTCAGAGTGTGTCCCATTCGCGATTGGAGCCCTAATGCTTAGTACAGTAGCTGGCGCATGGGAGGTTTCAGTGAGTATTTGTTGAGTGGATGCATGTGTCTATAAATAAAGGAAGTGGGGGGAGGAAGGGAGGAAGGGAAATGGTCAGTTTCATCATTGCCATGGTATCATTAGTATTAACACGATAGTTGGGCCTCTTGGAGATTCAAAGAGGTTAGTAAAATTTTCTAGGTTTCGGTCAGTATTTAATCTAGCTGAAGAGGGTAGACACAGTTGTGAAGGATAATTCATTGTACTACATACAATAGAGAAAGCAAGAAGCTCATAATTGATACACCAGAAGAGGGAAGATCTCAGTGGAAGGATGAAGAGGAGATTCCTCCGGGGGACTGTGAAATGTAAAGAATGGGGAGTTGTGAGAAACATGGAGGTTCAGGGGGGCGAGGGGAGCACAAGGCAAGGCCTGTGATGTGCAATCTCCACGATCTGATCAGGGCCACGTATCTGGCTCAGCGTCACTGTATGAAAGTGGAGTTCAGGGAGAGGCGCAGCCCTGGGTGTATCTTGGACCTAGGCGGAGAAGACTTGGCTTTTCCTTAAGGAGTTTGCAATTCTTTGAATGGCAACAGAAAATAACTTCGGTTTTAAGTACAGCAGTGTCGGAGCTAGAGCTGTGTTTCTGGGTAATTCTGAGGCAGAGTTGAGGCCAATGTTAAGACAGGGATGCAGATAAAACACTAGAATAGGCTTCTGGGAGACTGGTAGTGGGGTAAAACTAGACTTTTGATAATGCACTAGCAGGGAAAGGATAAACCTAATCCCCTGTGAAGGCAGAATCTACAGTGTTTGGGAACTAGATGGATACTACTACTGGATGGATTCCAACTACTGGAATGGGAAATTCTTTGCCTAAAAGACAGGGATCAGGGAAGTAGAGAAGAAAGATTCTAATTTGTATCTTCAGTGGTGTCCAATGACCATACAGTTTAGTAACACTTTGACAAAATGCATGGAGTACCTATTAGATGTGTGCTATAGCATTGCATCTCAGGCTTTCAAGTGCACGAGAATCTCCTAGAGAACTTGTTAACCTGCTGATTCTGGTTCAGTGGGCCTGTGGAGGGCCCCGAATTCTCTACTCCTGACAAGCTTCACGGGGACGTCAGTACTCCTGGTCTGGGAACGCCACGTTGAGTAGTAAGATGATAGACTAAATGCCTTCTGAATCTTGGTTAAGTAATCAAAGAATTCCTGTTGGTGGCTTATAATGCTATGAGCTAAAGCTGCTTCGGAATTTTTTATCTCAGCCCTCTTGCTTTGCATTTTTGATCTCGGCCCTTCTACTCCATGGATGATGGCTACAGTGACTTTTACAACCCAATTGTAGAATCAACAAGGGTTTTACCGTTTCTATTTCCCAGATAAGAGATAGAATTGAATAGCTAAGAATAAAGCAATAATTTAAAATCGTTAGATCTAAATCTCATTTATATAGAGCCCCAAATCAGGGCCTTCAGGTTTTTTAATTTTGTGAAAGAAGAGCTCATTAAATAGTCTATTGCATTTGTGTGAGAAGATTTTGTAATCAGAGAGGTATTTACAGCGTCTGATCTGCTTGAGGAGAGTTTTCAGTAATAAAGCATAAGGCAGTGAAATAATGGATGGAAACGGGAAGTAAAAATTTGAACATGGTGTTTTACAGTTAGCCTCTGAGCCCAAAGAAGATAAAATTTGATTTAACAAATTAAATGTAAAACCTCAATCGACTTTATTCACTTAAGGAAAAACAAATTAATTTTAATTCTATAGCTTCTAAATATTTTAAGCACTAAATTATTCACTAGCAGTGAAATTTCCAAGCTTTGATATTATACTAATGTTCTGTTGTCACAGGCATCCTTATCTATTTCCCTGGCAATTAACATCTAGTTTTAGTTTGGGACACAAATAAAATCATAATTAAATCTATTGGATTATTCATCACAGTTAGAAAGCTTATTGTATTTTGATTCTGATATGAAAGCATCATTCTTAATAAGGATTCCATATCAGACTTCTCGAGGGAACTTTTTCAAAATATAAAAGCCCAGAATTCCACTGTAAGCTGACTCAATCAGAATCTCTGGAGGTAAGGGGACAAAGGAGTACAAAATAGATTCACTATTAAAGAGACAGAAGGCAAGAGACACGTCGAAGGGGCAAGAGAGCAGGAAAGACATGTTTTAGAGTTACCGCCATTATCCTCAACTTCCTGTATGCTTTTTAAATTGAGAAATGTTCCTAAATTATAGAAAATGACACATACACTTAAGTCCTACAAGTCTGGTCAAATTGAGGGAAAGGAAGAGAAATTATAGATAAGGAAGGAACTCGTGCATTTTTATAGAAGAAAGAATAGGAGGCAAAAGAAGCCAGTACACTTTATATGGAAACATCGCATAAATTAAAAAAAAAGTATGCTTGCCAATCTATTCAAAACTGTATGAAAGCACAACAAATGTAACACAAAATAGGACCAATAAGAAAAAGAATAAGCTACGAAGCAGTTACGGGAAATCGTACAATGACAAATTGGATAAGCTATGTAGGCGATAAAAAAAACTAGAAAAATATCACAAACTCGGCAGAATAGGAAAATAGAAGAGATAAAAAAGTGATTGGGAGAAAAGATCAAGACATGGAAACAGAAGAAGGAAAAACAAATTTCATTGAACAAGTCGATGTATCAAGAATGCAATCCTGTGATTTAATTGTAATTTTATTCAAGATTTCCTTTGAGAAAGATTAATCACTGACTCCGCTCATTCATTCGTCAAATGAAAATATGTAAGAATGTGAACATTGTGAACACTTGGGACATGGCTGGACAGAATTTTACTGCATAATTTCATAAAAATATGATGTGTTATCTTTTACCTACTGCTTTACTCTTTCTGTCCTGCTGAAGATCATTCCCACCCTTCCTCTTGTCGGTTCCTAGAATTCAAGTAAGAGTCTGAAAAATAGTTTCAGGTCCTTTTCTCAGAGATAAATTAGATGAGTTTGCCTCTCCTGTTAATTCTTAGAATATACAGTCACCACTGCCTTGACGGATTTTTAATATGCTTCAGACAATATCTTTCAACTTGTATCAGATGATGAATTTTTATTAAGAAAGCAATATGAATGGGCAAATACCCAAAACATACAGCAGGTTGAGCAACAATACACATTCAACCTAGCCCATTCATGGACTGGTGATTCCATCCTGGTGGAAGACCTGAGGCCCCTGTGAGAAGATCTCATGACTACAGCGACAAGGACTGAAAGATAGCTGAAATCTGGAAAATGCAGGAGTTTAAAGAGGGAGAGAAAGGCAAGAGTAGGAAAATGGTATATATTAAAAAGAAGTAAAAACACAGAAGCATGGCATACAGAAATGGCAATTTTTGAATAAAGAATGAAACTTGTAGGAGACAAGAAGGAAGACCAAGTTTGGGTACCTAGAATGAGGATCTCAAGAATGATGCCTACTTACTAACTACAAGATAAAGTCCAAACAATACCTTACCGAGGCTTAAAGGGCCTCCAGTGCCTCTTTTCCCCTCTGCTTCTGGAGCCTGCTCACTTGCTGTTTCCCACTTTCAGCCTTAGCTCCAACTCCCAGTAAAATTAAATGGCTTTCTACTTACTAGATGGTCCCAAGTTTTGCAGGTCAAAGTCATTACTCATCTGTAATGCTCAGATTAAATGTTCCCTCTTCTGCTGGACCTTTTAAGAGTCCACAGAGAGCTAAGTGCCTCTCCACTGTGTATTTATTAAATATTTCTATTTAGTATCATTCAGTCGTAGCATTTATGAGTCTATTAGACTTTATAGTTAAGGATTAAATAATACTGAAATAATGTTTTCTTCTTTTGTCCATAAAATATGAATCCAAGTTTGAGCTGTATCTCAGATTCAACTTTTATCTAAAGACCTCCAGGTCTTTTGTTACTAATTCGCAAGGTAAGTCAAATCAAAGAGGAACAACCTTTACAAATGATTGACCAAACACAAAATGCGCCTTTTTATCCTATTCTTTTTCCTGGGCTGATTTTATTTTGCACTTCAGTAAACATGTATTGTGTCTGACTAATAATAATGCTAGAGCCATTTGCAGGTTTTTGTTAGTTTGTTGCAGGAATTGGAGGCAGGAAGGGGATGACTGTTAAATTTTAGCTAATGTCCTCTTTTTCTTGGGTGGTATGATAGTAGATATACTTGTTGGTACAGGTACACTTCCCTAACTGCTCCGGATAATGTTTGCTATAAAAGAATAATGAGAATTCCTTTTAAAACTAGAATTAGACTGTTCCTTTTCCAAAGCAAATGTCCTGCCAATGAACTAGAGGAAAATCATGTACAGTAGCGATTTATTTTAATGGGACATTTACCTAATATCAAATTACAATGAAATTTCCTTTGGATGTGTTTATCTCATCCACATCAGTGATATATACAGTCATTATTATCACTGCTATTAATGTGGATACCAAATGGATTCATCCAAGTGCTTGAAGTACCACATGCTTTGAAAGGTTATCTCAGGCTTTCTGTTTTCTTTCTTTCTTTCCTAAGAAAAAATGGCCTGGGCAGAAAAGCCCGAAAACACACATTCCTTGGTTTCAAGCAGAGATTACAAAAGAAAAAAAAAGTATATATGTTAACTCTGCCTTTGGGGATCTGATACTGAAGACTGTAAGCTTCATCCCTCCTCAGACATGATTTGGCATTAGAAATTTAACAAGTTTGGGAGGGGCATGTGTACATTCTACTCTCTGAAGGCATTTGAATGAGAGGTCCTTATTTTAAGGAAAACTGTTGTTATAAAGAACACAACTTTACAAAGTTAATAGGTTTTACTTAGTTAAAAATCAATGACAGGCCTCTCTAAGTTCACAGATTTATTCAATCCTTGGCTTTTAAATCATTCATTAGAACTTCAGGAGAGCTGGCTGGGAATATTTAGAGTTGTTCTTTGTCTCTATTTACATAGGCTTATTATGAAAACAAATATACCTTTTTCTGAGCAAGAGGAGGTTTTTCTCTATGACCATGGCTGCTCTTTTTTTAAACTGAAGGAAAATTAACATACAGTGCTATATTAGGTTCAGGTGTATAATACAAGGATTTGACAATTCTATACATTACTTAATGCTCATCACGATTGAGTATACTATTAATTTCCATTATCTATTTCACCCATTTCCACCACTCACCTCCCTTCTAAGTATCTGTCCATAGATGAATGGATAAAGAAGATGTGGTACATATATACAATGGAATTGTACTCAGCCACAAGAAAAATAATGAAATCTTGCCATTTGCAACAACATGGATGTATCTATAGGGTATTATGCTAGTTTAAATAAGCAGAGAAAAATAAATCCATATGATTTCATATATATGTGGGATTTAAGAAAAGAACAAAAAAAAAAAACGATTAAAGAAAACAGACTCTTAAGTACAGAGAGCATTCTTGCTCTCTTATAAGAGATCCTGGTAACAGAACATATGACTTCAGCCATAAATTTCTTTCTAAAGCATTATTAGGGTGGTTGTAAAAACATGTGAGATATTTCATCATGAGACATATTGCATGAGACCAGAAAATGCTTGTTCTAAGACAGAATAACTTGAAAGGAGACACAGATCATTTTAAAATTCCTTCTTTCTAGAGGTGTTATCAGTTTGGAGCCACCCAAATATTTATCCAAAGACATTTGGTGGAATAAAAAGTGTAGTGAACATAAGAAAAAAGCAACATAACTGTTTTTTTTAAAGCAAGATGATGTGCAAACGGAATTAAGAACTGAAAATATTTGATTCAAAGTCAAATCTCATGGACTTTGAAAAGTTATAGTTTCCTATTGGCACTTGCCATGGTTATGAAATGTTTTCATTCAGCCAGTCATTCATTGACTATACAACTATTTACTGAGTGTGTCCTATGGGCCAGGCACTCTGCCAGGTGCTGGTTATTGTTGCCTGCAGGAGAAGGAATAAATTGGAGAAGCTCTGGAGTAGAGGTAGGGAGACCAAGTAGGAGATGTCACCGTAGTTAAGGTAAGAGAAATGGTAGTGTGGATTGGGAGACAGTAGTAGAAATATTGAGAAGTGGTTGGAAACAATTGGTATTTGGGTGGTAAATAGAATTTAGCCATTCACCAAAGATATGAGGGAAGGGAAGGATAGCAACTAAGCAGTTGAGAACACTGGGCTGAACCTGAGAGGGAAAATTGGGTTTGAAAACATAACTGAGATCACTATTGGATGAGCTAAGTCTAAGATTTCTCATGCGGGTTCGGCATTGAATATGTTGGATTCCCCCATTTTCATGGAAAATAGTAACGGCAACCTCAAAGTTAGATTTCGTAATTCAAACATATTTTGGGACTTTCTGAATATGTGCCTGACAACTGCTACATAGGAAAGTGAGAGGAGCAATGTTGTCACTATTGACCCTTGCTATATCTGGAGACTGCTTCACTTCATTTTCATTTGCTGGCAAAGAGATCCATCTATCTCATGGTTCACAAAATGTACAAAGTTCCGATTCACTATAACATTTGAAAAAACATGAGAGGACTGCTCTCACGAAGTTGCTTTTATCTAGCCCTCCTAAGTTCTGCCAATTCACTACTAAAAATCAATGGGCAAAGATGATTTAAAAATACATCCATGTTGATATTTAAGAAATCAGAAATTAAATCTTTCCCTTCAGAGACTCCCTCTTTTCTGTTCTCAGAGGAATTTTATGTTCCTTAGCTTTGGCATAATCTCTAAGTGACTGTTTAATGAAGGCAAACTGTTCAATGCGAGTAAGTATTATCTTCAATATGATTCGCTCCAACAAATATTTAGGTAACTACTACGTGTCTGATGCCTCTACAGTGATAGATAATCTTGTCTTTTCCTGTCATTACTCAGTTTAACGGAGGAGAGCAGAGTTAGCAAATAACTATATATAATGCTGTATTACAACACAGCTATGGAGATGCTATGTGAATAAGATAGATCAATCGTATGATTGTGAGTATGATGATAAGTGTACACACGTCTATATCTGTGTGTGAGGAGATGGGAAAAGGAACAGAAGAAACACTGTGGTAATTAAGACTGTACATGACTTAAGACAGTTTTCTTCATTCTTTATATTACTAGACACAGCGCTGGGTGTTGCTTACCTTAACACTTCCTCAAGAGATATTTGTTGATACATTGAGTGTAAGACTAGGCAAGATATTACAGTACTCTTGAATGGTTTACCACTTGAGAAAGGTTCAAAAGTAAAATTGTGAAATGTATACAAAACCCTGGTAAGGAAAAGAGACATTTAAAAATCACCGTTTTACCAAAGTCTCCTCTCTTACCACAAATAACAAGTTATCAAGGTACGGGTTAGTCTTTCATGCTCTTGAGAATGGAAAAGCCCAGAAATAAAATAAAGAGGGATAAAACCAGATCTCTGTGCTTAATATCAATTCATTGATTTTAAGCATCTAGCTCAGATTACAGAACCCCCAAGACAGCAACTAACAATCCACCTCAAAGCACAAATTGGGCCTCACTAAGCCCTTCTATGTCCCTCTCATCAAATTATACAGGCATTAAAAACAAGTTTCTTTTTTTAGAGCCTTAATTTTTGAGCTTGGCTTTCTTATTTTCCAACTCATTATCTGTTACAGGGTAATGCTCTTCTTTATGGAATTAGAGGACAAGGGGAGATGGTGAAACACATCTGTGTATCTCTTATTGACTGAGAATATCCTCTGGAAACCAGACAAGTCAGGCACAAGAATCGGTTCTACTATTAACATATTTGCACAACATCAACAATTTGTACCTTACTGAACTGTATAGAAACCAGAGAAACCTAACAATAAAAGAGCCAGAGAACTTAAGGATGTCACCTGTTAAAAATTCCAGAATTATCCATGTGATTCCCTAAAAGATAGTTACAAAAAGAGGTGAAAAACAACTATAGTGGTGTTGACTTCCTTACGCATTTAATTTGTGTAGAGGAAAAGATTCTGTTATCGAATGTTAATGTTTTTTAAAATTTTTGTCTCTAGTGAAGCCTCCTTCTTAACTATTGCCTTGTATTTCGGCACATTTTTATGTCATTTGAACCTCAAAGAAAGCATTTTCAAGCAAACATTAACATAATTCTGAAATGAGTTTCTCTTGTTGACTTCATTATTTATTTGAATGACATCTATATTCTCCCACTTACCCACCCACACTCCCACCACTGGTTCATTCATTGTTTTATCCCTTTCTTTTCCCTAGTCCAAGTTCTAGTGATCCTGACTGCTGTACCCCTTGACCAGTTAAGTCCACCATTGTTTTCCCTCCAGTCAAATTGTTCACCATATTTCACCTATGTTAGTAACACATCCTCTGAACTGATTTCTCTCAACCCTTCACTCTCCAAATCCTGCTACATAGTCTTTGCGGAGTAATTCTTCTGATGGACAGCTCTGGGGAATGATTTCCTGATGAAATATTCATATAATCCTCAGTACCTGCCTCATGAAGCCCAAACAGCTTAGATAACCTTTGGAACCTCAGAGCATTCCTGGAAGAAACCTTCCTAGGGTTCTCAAAGTGATTCCCCAATTCCTTATCCATGTCTTCAGCACAACTCGACAACTCACACTGATACCTTGGCTTTCCATAGACCTTTGCCCATACTCTCTCTATCACTAATTCCCTTGTTTCTACTTATGTTTTCCTCTCACTCCAATCCAGTAGACCACGAGTTCCACGACAGCGGGAATCACTGTTTTTTTTTTTTTTCTCCTTCTAGTCCTTAGCAAAACACTGCTACATGGTAGTGCCTTAAACATGTATGTAAAGTAGATAAACACTCCAATTGTCATGTCTCTTACAAAATAAATTTTCAACTAGAAATAATCCTGTAAAATCCTACTGCAGATTCATTTTGTCTATTTTAGGATTTTTTATAGCCTCTATAAGATTAAACATCTTTATTTTGATTGGAAGTTTTTGAATTTCTTCAATGCATGGACAGTGTCTTCATCTTTTGAGTTTTCGACCATGTTAATCAGTCAAAGTTTGTTGACCAAATGAATGAGCATTATATATATAGTAAAAATTATTAAATTGTATTTCTAAATTTTTAAATATCTAGTAGGCTTTAACCAACACATTAGTGCTGATGGCTCTGAAATGGCTATTTTCAGCAGCTGGTCAAGGAAAGCTAAAATATTCAGCACTCCATGTTAGTGACAGGGATGGCCATGGAGCAGTCCAAGCGGCAACGCTGCTTTGCACTAGAGTCTTCAGAGAAAATAAAAAGAAAAGAAAACAGTTAGAAAAATGTCCCTGGGGTGCCTGGGTGGCTCAGTTGGTTAAGCGGCCAACTTCAGCTCAGGTCATGATCTCACAGTCTGTGAGTTCAAGCCCTGCATCGGGCTATGTACTGACAGCTCAGAGCCTGGAGCCTGCTTTGGATTCTGTGTCTCCCTCTCTCTCTGCCCCTCCCCTGCTCACGCTCTGTCTCTCAAAAATATATAAAACATTAAAAAAAGAAAAAAAAAGAAAATGTCCCTATCATTCCCAATTTGCACATTATACCAATAACCTCAAAGTAATATTACTTTCACATGTGTGTGCTCTCTCTAATAAAATAAAATATTACTTTTCACCCATAAAAGAAGGGCACTATCTTCAAAAGACATGATCTCTGTTCATGAATGGCCAGTACACAAAAAGAAGTTCAATATTGTCGGCCATCAGAGTGACATAAATTAAGACCACAATAAGATACCACTTTATATCCCATAAAATGGCACAGTTAAAAAGAACTGTTATGATCAAATGTTGCTGAGAATGTAGACCAAACAGCCCTCTCCACCATGACTGGTGTAAAAGGACACAACCACTTTAGAAAACTCCTTTTGCAGTATCTTACAAAGTCAAGCACTTGACCTAGCCATTCCACTCCCAAAAGAAATGAAAACACTCACAAAAATACTTCTCCACAAACACTCATAGCATCTTTATTCCTAGCATCTCCAAACTGGAAGTACCCTGACTGTCCCTCAAGAGAAGAGACAGACAAATCACAGCATATTTTTACAGTGAAAAAATTAGCCAGCAGTAAAAAGCGATGAACTACTGGTACATTCATAACATGGATGAATCTCAAAACTACTATGTTGGTCAAAATACTACATATGGCATGATTCCATTGATATGAAATCAATAATAGACAAAACTAAAGTATGGTGATAGAAATAAGAACAATAGGTGCCTATGGGGGTTGGAATCTAGTGGCAGATGGCATTAGGTGATGGGAATGTTCTTGTTACTGAGGTATTGGTTTTATGAGTAGAAGCAATTGACAAAGTTAAATTGAACTCATGATCTATTTGTTTCCAGCGGCATCCTTCTATACTTCCCACATGCTCACTACAGTCATACAGAGCAAGAACACATGTGAAACAAATTACATGGCAAAATCTCAATATTACTCAAAATACCCCAATAGATTGAAATGAACCAAATTTAACAGGCTCAAATTTTTTATAGGAATCAATTATTCCCGCCCTCCCAAAAATATCTGATTTTATCTTAGATATATTTTACTTCTATTAAGAAATAAGAACATGTCACTTTCAAGTATTTCTCTCTACTCAAACACTATCCTAGCCACGTTGTCAACAAAGATATACAAGTTTAAATTCTTTCTCTCCCACTTCACACAGTACCTATAGATATTTCTTATGCAAGAGAAGAACTAACACAGCCTCAATGGCAAATCTCAGTCATCTGCCGACAGAATTTAAAAAGGTTCAGAAGATTAGTCAGGCTATATAGGTTTGATGTGGGCTATATAGATGACAAGTAAAGTGGCATCCGTATTTTAGTAAAGTGTGTGTGTGTGTGTGTGTGTGTGTGTGTGTGTGTGTGTGTGTGTGGTGGTATGTTTACTAGACTCAGAGGGGGGAAAAACCTAGTGATCTCATGATCTTACATTCTAAGAGAGAAAATGCTCAAGAGGACTTTGAGGCTTTCAAGAATCAAATTTTGACAACATAATAGCAAATGATCCCAATAAGTATTTTCTTCAAAGGGGGTGGGGGTTGTTGAATAAGATGCCTGCCAGAACACAAGGGATCCTCAAAGGAGTTCAGATTCTACAAATGTATGAACATGGGATAAAATAAGAGACATGTAAATGAGGGCAAATCTTAAAAAAGAATACAGAACTGCTTAAACAGTGAGGAAAAGCCAACCCTAGAATTGAGACTTGGGATAATGTTAAAAGACAACATCCAGGGCCTTTTCACTTCTTCTTGGAGAAAGAAGAACCGGAAAGACACCGGTTCACTGATTGGGGCAGAAGGGGGAAGGTTAGGGATAGAGATGACACAGAAAGCAAAACTGCTCAGCTCCTCTGCTTGTCTGCTCTGTCAAGGAGAATGTTCATCAGACTGGAAAAGGCACAACCGTATGAGGGAAATGAAGCCCAAAATAGGTGAGGGAATTTAAAAAGAGCACCTTGCTGCTCTAAATGAGGTAAAATCTCTGGCCCCAGACCAATTATATCCCAGGGAAATGAGGAAACCTGCTCGATGCAGTCCTATCCTGCTGTCAGTGGTCTTTGAGGAACTCTGTTAACACAGGAGATGGGCAAATGTCATCCCAATTTGCACAAATAGGAAGAAGTGACTGTACTGCTTTCCATCTATTCCTGCTAAAGAGCCTTTCTGGATGAGGAGCAAAAGAATACTTGTTAGTAAAGGTAACTGAGTCAGCTAATTTGGGTTTGTACGATAACTCATTCTTAGGGTACACCCATGTGCCTGAGTTTCACAATATAAAAACTCCATCTCACACTTGTGAGCAACTTAAATTCTTTTCCAGTTAACAAAATTGTCCCTAGTTCCTAAAATGAAGTAACTATGTAAGTATTTCATTGTGTTTTACAAAGAACAGCATGTCAAATTGCCTACCACCTGAACAAGTCCCAGAGCCTCTGACTAATGATGAACAGAGACAATGGTGTGATGCGTGAACCATTTTGTGTATCTGACAAGGTGAAAAAATGTTTCCTTTGCACAAGAAGAGAACAAGAGGAAATAAGACTCAGAAGCACTGAAGAATCTACGTAGGAGGAATATTTAAGAAAAAAAATGGGGGGATCATGTGAGAATTAGATTAGATAAATATCCAAAAAAATGTTAAGTGTGATCTCTGGGAAATGGGGTTATTAGTAATTAGTGTGTGTGTGTGTGTGTGTGTGTGTGTGTGAGTGTGTGTGTGTGTGTGTGTGTTTTCATCATTTGAAATGTGTTTTTCCAATGAGAAGGTATATATATTTTTTTAATCAGAAAGAAATGCTACATTCATTTGGAATATAAATTGATACAATCTAATCCAAACAAAATATTTTATCTAGACTTATTACTTAAGGATAAGAAGACCGACAAAATAGCCTTTCCTGATGTTATACTTTAATTATTCAAATCAACGTATTCTGAAGTAAGGTTATCTCATTTTATTTACTAAGATAGCAGCACCTGTAAAATACAATTCATTACACTATTTGCTCAAGTAGATACTATTAAAGTTACTTATAGCTATTGCCATGTATAGTGAACAAAATACACCCAACAGCCAAAGTAGTAATTCATCGCTTCTTAAGTAATATTAAGCTCTTCTAATATCATCATTTCATAGCTTTCATTAATGGTATTTTTGTACATATTATTTTGGAATACTTCACTGTGTACCATGAAACTATCAAGGAAGAAAGGTGGTTAACAATTCCACAGGTCCGGTTTACTTGATGCCCTATGGACATGTTGCCTTTTAGGTGGACAACTCAGAATTACTATAGCATATGTACCTGAGGAAATAGCTGGAAACAGCACTAATTTTGTTTTGCCATTGCCCCAAAAAAGGCTAATAAAGACCATCATGGTATGGAGGCATTTTCTCAAAACTCCCACTGTCTACCATCCTTTTTTCATATTTATGCTCTTCTTTCTTCTCCTTGGCCTTAATAGAAAACTTTAGCCTATATCCGTTTTTTCTGTTATTTCATTTTATAGTTTGAAATTTTGTCATGCACAGTATCAAATCCTTTGTGAATTCAAGAAGTGTATACATCAATAAAACCTAAAACTCCATTTACACCTGTAAATAAGCAATTGAGGTGTTTTAATCGGTAACAATAAATAAGGATTTGTACCCTACATTTAAAGTGAATATCACATTCTCAATGTGAAAAGAAAGTTATTTTTTTAAAAAGGAAGAAGATCAATCTGCAACATTTGCAATACGTTCTAGATTCAGCAACAACTGAAGTATCTATCTCCTCATCTGTCCTGGTGTGATCCTTTACTCAAACCAGGAATGGCATTTGTCATATAGAAAATTTGACTGTGTCCAACAGGCCAAGATATTATTAATACTACACTAAGAGAATTATTACAATGATCTTATTGGGTAAATATCTTACTCTTACATACTTTATAAAGTGCCATAAGATGATTATTTGAGACCCACATGCACACATGATATAAGCAAAAGTTATGTTATTATCCCCATGTTAATGATGAGGAATTGGAAGTGATGGATATGTTCATGGCATAGATTATGGTCATGGTTTCATGGATACCAAAATCACCAAGTGTATACATTAAATATATATAATTTTTTATTTCTCAATCAGACCTCAGCCAAGTGGTTAAAAAAAAGGATGAGTAACTGGGAACCTAAATGACTTGTCTAAGTCATCTTATAGATATCAAGACCCCAAGATGAGACTCCACATAATCATCACCTTTCAGTGAGATCCCAACGAGTCAGTACTGGCTCTTTTCTGACTCATGTACTTAGTTATTACAGAGATGTGCAGACACAGGGAAAGTAGAAAATACACAAAATTGGGCAAATTGCATACATGCTGAAATTACTGTGAAAATAAAAAACAAGTGTTTCATTATTACAGATCTTTTTCTTGGGAGAAAAACCTTACTTGTTAATGGTTTTCCTATTAAACGACCATTTTTTCTATTTTGATAGTGTTTGTATATTCAATTAAATGTAATCATTCTTAAGAAAACAAAATTCTCACTCCAAAATAATGAGAAACTTCAGCCCTGAATATGTTGGAGGCTGATTTAGGGAGGACTACGGCACTCCTAGATTAGATTACATGTTTTTGTAAAGTCACTATATTATAATGTCATGCTGACATGATTCTTGATAATGTATTTAATGGTTAAGATATGCACAGTAAACATTTGTGGAGAGTTTACAGCATCTGATTTTCAGCTTTCCTTTGAAACAGGAAGGTGAGTGATGCAATTGTGGTACTTTTGCTGTTCAACTTAATGAAAATTCTGTCCGCTATCAATCAAATGGATGTTCTCTTTTTGTTGTCCAAACAAACATGCTCAAAAGTAATTTATTTTTATGGAAAAGTCCTGTATTAACATGATGAAAAAACACAAACAAGGCCCTAATTTCTTTCAGATGCACTTGCTGGCAAAATATATACTGGAGGGTGGGGTAAACTTTATTCTTCATTTGTATTTTTGAGGTTACGTGGACAGACCAGGTGTTGTACAGATGGACAAGTGTTAAATTCGCCTCTGTCAATAAATAGCACTAGCCAATCTTCACAAATGAAAATACGACCTTTAACTTTTTTTTTCTATAAAAATAGAAGATTGGGGGCATCTGAGTGGCTCAGTTGGTTAACGGTCCTACTCTTGATTACAGCTCAAGTCATGATCTCAGTTGGGGAGTTGGAGCCCCGCATTGGGCTCTACCCGGACAGAGCAAAGCCTGCTTGGGATTCTCTCTCTCCCTCTCTCTGCCCCTCCGCAACTTATGTGAGCATGCTCTCTGTCTCTCTCCCTCTCTCTCTCTCTCTCTCTCTCTCTCTCTCTCTCAAAATAAATAAAGTTAAAAAAATAGAAGATGGAATGAGGCTCATCTGAGACGCCGCTTCAACAATACAACATCTACCAGGCCAACAGTAATATGGGATGATTTGAATTCTTGTAGAAATAAGTCAAAATATGGATAATCACAGATCAACAAACCACATGGCATACCATAAAAATCAATGACATATGATAATTTCATTTACTAAGTATTTAGAAATCTTTTGTTTTTAACTTTGAAGATCACCATAAGAGGTAGAAACAATGTGAAAGAACAGACATGGTGGTAAGTTACTATTGTTTCAATGAGTAAGAGAATAATTCACCAAAGTGGTATTTTTACAGAGCACCATACTCAAGGACCCTACCGTCTTTCTCTAAATATTACAAATAAGCTTATATGGACACGGAACTGAAATTTAGTATTCTTATGTGTATGTTCGTGTAGAGAAAAATACTCAGTGAGACAAAATGTGTGAATCCTGTTAACTATGGCAGAAATGAGTGTCTACAGGTATGTGTGTAAAGGGGAAGAACATGTACCCGTACGAGTGTCTGTCCAGGTTTCATGAGGAGAAGACATTTAAAATATTATTCGCTATTAAATCATTATCAAAACTCACCATTTAATCACTTGTGATGCTCATCGTGATTTGCAAAACAATGAACACCTTTGTTTGTAGTCATGTCTATTAGAGGAGAAATGCTCAAATCCCTAGCTGGTGATAAGATTTAACTGACCACGATTCTTCAATCCATTTGCTTATCTTCTCTTGTCATTGGGCAAGAATGACAATATCATCGCCATATTCAAATCCCATACTCTTATACTAAAAAAAAATATGTTGTCTATTTTGCCTTTTTGATTCTTTTAATAGAGGTAAGGACAGTACTAAAGTACTATAGCAGATACCTTGAAAAAAATGTTTTAGTAGTAGCTCTCACTGTTTATTTCCTAGCATGCATCTAAATAACTAACTTCTAAAAGTCAGATATTGACTGCCTTGTTTGAGAAAATAGTCCCTTAAATGGAAAAATCAGACTAAAGGATTTATTACTTAGTTATCTAAGTCGAAGAGAAATTTGTGCTTTATCACAGGATGGTAGGTAGTTGATTTGATACAAAGGCCAGAGGAGTCAGAAGACAAAACAATTTGTGTTTTATCAGTTATGTGGCTTTGAGAAAGTCCCTTGATCTTCATTCATTTGTAAGATTTCAAAAGTAATAACACGAGCACCTACCATGTAGTGTTGTTATGAGGATAAAATGAGACCTAAGGAGTGAGCACCTGGTTCTTATGTTTTAATTTCTTTTTTTCCCCAGCTCCATTATGCATTGCTGATAAAAATTATCTTCTAAAAATTGATTTATACACATGCTCTAAGGAGTTTTTATTTTGTTATAGGAGATAGTGGCAGAATTCACTGGGAGTAGTAAATCAGTCTTAAATTACAAGTGATGATTACCCGTTGTCCTTCTTAACTACTGAGGCGATGCAAGCACAGTACCATATGGCCATGTACCCATTACCTTACAATCAGTTTTTAACGAGTTTGGTTCCAACAAGGGGAATGTCAAATGTTGATATAGCCATGTTTTATGAGCCTTCTTTTCAAATAAAAAAATACTTGTTTAAAAAAATTAATGTTTATTTATTTTTGAGAGAGAGAGAGAGACAGAGCATGCAATGGGAAGGGGCAGAGAGAGGGAGACACAGAATACAGAGCAGGCTCCAGGCTCTGAGGTGTCAGCACAGGGCATGGTGTAGAGCTTGAACCCAAGAACGCAAGAACATGACCTGAGCCGAAGTCCGACACTCAATCAACTGAGCCACCAGGAGCCCCCCAAAATGTTGGATTTTGATTTGTCCAATAATGCTGCAGACTAAACTGTTTCCCCCTCATCCGTGTTTGCCCTGGATCAGAAAGGTTTGTGCATGCCTCTGGTATCAGTGAATGGGTTTTTGACAAGCCTAAGGAATATTTCTGAGTCTCTTTCCTCCTCCTGTGTAATGGCAAAATATTTGCTCTATTCTATAAAAAGGGAAACTCGACCCTGCACCAAGGCAACTGCTTTGTGTCCTTAATAAAGAAAAGTAATGGCAACAAGAACTAGGCCAAATGCCAGAGCCTGCCTGTATTGACCCAGCTTCTGCTGTAGCAGATTATATACATTTATCCTGGGTAACATTCAACCCATTGAAAGTGGCTGCCCTGTTACAGCAAATTACTGTTAAAGTCAGAGTAAGTTTCTCATCATAGGCTTTGGACTATGGAGATTCAAATATTAATCAACCCAACAAACAACAGCAGCCAAAGGAATATTTGGAGTTTATTTAATCATATCTAGCTTTGAAAGAACTCTATTGTAATGGAACAGTGTCGGGCCTTTCAATTGACTTTTAATGAACCAAACTAATGCACTGGGGGCAACTTAGTGACTTTCAGGTATAAAGGATTCTCGTGTCCTGCTCATATTTTTTTCCTTTCTGTATTCACATAACATTTCCATATTCAACATGACCAGGTGCTCTGAGGTATTTTTTTCAGTACGGGAATGGATAATAACTATGGAGAGGTCTATATATTCATTTTGGCTTGTAACTTTAGTCGAAAATATAGGATGTCAACAGGGTCTGTATATTGAAGGTGGAAGAGAAAAGTGAGTATTATTTGTTCAGATGTCCAGTGGGCAGAGAAAGCAGTGCTTAATGTTAATTTTCCTTTGTAGTTAATTTTCAGGCACCTGCAGTTGCCAGGACGTCTGAAGTTTCAGCTTACAGAATGTTACACTGTCTTTGGCTTAGGACATTAGCTAGAATAAAATGGCAGCAAGGTCTGCATAAGTATAAAAAAAAGATTCAGCAAGGAAAAGGCTGTTTAAAAATAACGACATTAAGAATAATAATGTCTTAAATTTCTATAGTATTTTATAGCTTACAAACCATATTAATTAGTTTGAAAAACTTCCACACGTTAACCCTACAAAATATCAGAGACACATTTTTCTTTTTTTTTTTTTTAACATTTATTTATTTTTGAGAGACAGAGACAGAGTGCGAACGTGGGAGGGGCAGAGACAGAGGGAGACACAGAATCCGAAGCAGGCTCCAGGCTCTGAGCTGTCAGCACAGAGCCCGATGCGGGGCTCGAACTCACGAACCGTGAGATCATGACCTGAGCCGAAGTCGGCCACCCAACCGACTGAGCCACTCAGGTGCCCCAAGAGACACGTTTTTCTAAAGAGTGACCAGTCATGTTCAAAGAAATCATATTAGGATTCTCAAAATTCATGGAATCAACAGAAGGCATACGTGTATATACACACATGTATATATGTGCATAGGTGGGCATGTATACATGTGCATAGGTGTTCATATGTGTACACATGTACATGCATGCATACAGGTATGTGTGCACATATAGGTGTGTGTGTGTGTATGTACACACAACACAAGCACACACACACACATATCCGTCCATGAACATCCTCACAGACATACCCAGAATAACAGCGGACCAAATAGCTGGGCACCCTACGGCCAGTCAGATTGACACACAAAATTATCCGTCACAGAAATTAAGTAATCTGCTTTGTTTAAGTTACCTTAAAGTTGAGACTGCCATAGCCCAGGTATTTCAACCTCTAGCCTGATGTGGATTTTCTTTACACTTTATTAAATTTTGTGCACAAGTGGTCTTAAAGCAAACTGGCAAGACCGTAAGTTTCCTTAGTTCATACATCCCACCCTTACTCAATGTATGAACAAAGTTCAAATGCATCCATCTGACAGATCTGGAGCAGCTACTATCTCCATGAAAGTTCCCGCTCCAGATACAAGAAAAGTGACCTCATGATTTCAATCTGATTGTGGCATGGAGAAGAAATATTGGTAACTCAGACATAATCTTATAAACAAAGAAGAAGCTAATTTACTTCAACAAATATATGTATTTGAGCTTTGAAAAGGAAGCTCGAGAGGTATTTGTTAGGTCGCATACTTATTTCTCATTGAAAAGTTGCCTTAATCTTAGAGATAGACTTAGAGGAAAGAGCTTCTCTACGAGTTTTCAATGATGATATTATTTTGACAACATGCTTTCATTCACGGACATGGACAAAAATGGTTTTTGAATAAACTTTTTGGTGTCGAACGTCTTCATGATTTAAGAGAAAGATGAGAAAATATACCGCAAGAAACCACTTGTCTAAAAATTTTTGGCATTTTTACTTTTTTGAATTAAACCCTTCACAGTCCTTTGAGGTAAGAATTTGACATTATTTAAAATGTTCTTTTATTAGATAGTTCGTTCAAATAGTTCTTCCTGTAGTCAACCTTAAGGCATCACTTTGAAATAACGCATTTTTCTCCTAAAGTGTGTCTGCTATTATCCACGCATTATCCTAGAGCAGGAGGTAAGCGTGTGCTAAGAAAGTACATTTTTCTGCTTGTCACTGCACATTATCATAGTCTCCATACTGACTGAGGGAATCTACCAGTGTTAAGGTCTCACTTTATATGTGATGATAGGTGTTACTTTCATTTCCTTAAGCTGTTTTTGGCATTTCATAAGAAATAATACATGACAAACACAAAATTAAGTTGTGATCATGGGAAAACCTATAGTAAGTGAAGCAGGATATTAAAAAAAAAAATGAATGGCTCAATGGCTCCAACCTTTGTGGGACAGTTTTAATAGCACCAATATTTCCTTGAATTAAACAAAGACGTTAATAACTCAGGTCAGCAAGTGTTCACTGAACTCCCACCGTGTACAAGGCCACCTACTAAATCTGAAGTAAAAGAAATTTAAGACTAGTTTAGTACGCTCCGGAAGCTTAACACTATGGTAGGAAACAAGATATAATCACATAAAAAGTTAAAGTTTTAAATAAAGGTTCAAGGCAATAGAAGAAGTCATTTGGCAGTACCAGATTAACTTCTAAATGGATGGTAGAGGCAACAGTGTTTAGAGTTCAGAGGAGATACTAAGATTTTTTTTACAATGGAGGGCAAAAGAAAAGTCCACAAGGAGTAATTTGTGAGTTTTCTTGAAAATCAAATATATATTGTGAACTGACAGGACACGCTTGACACATGTACAAGAATCAGGAAGTGGAAAAACACAGGTAGATTTATGAAGCATAATTTTGAGAGCATATTCAAATGGGCCTTGAATACCAGGAACAGGGATTTTTCTACCAGACCCTGCAAAGAAATGGGAACTACTGAAGATGTGGGCAGACAAATCACATGATAAAAGTGATTTTTATGGCCTATCACATTATGACAGACAGATTGGAAAGGAGAATGCAAAGGCAAAGGGACCAGGTTAGAGGCAGTTGTACTGTCAGGTACTGTGACTTTTATCTAAGAAGAGCTTAGAGAAAAAACAAGTGGTGCCGCAAAGTAAAAGTGTGGCCTACGGAGAGGAATAAAGAGGGGTTTGAACCGAGACAGGCGGGAAGAAGCAGGGAAGTCAACTGAGAGTTGGCTTTACAGGGGAGAGTGGAGCTGATGTTGTTGAAGGTATATGAAAACGACAGTACTGGCAGACTACCCAAACATGAGGCCCTTCAGGAGCTTACAAATACAGAACAGGTAGTAGAAATGGAGAGAAAGTTTGGAATAGAGATAAACTGATCGGATAGCCAAAACCAAAAGACTGAAATAAAACCGAAGTCCACATTAGTGAGAGAAAGTGAAAACACCAAGCCTAAACTCAGTGGACGCGCATATTTAAGTTGAAGGGGGAGAGAGTTGCCAGGAAAGGACTTAGGGATATGGCAGAAATAAACACTAGGAATATTACAGCAGCTAAAGGGCTTCTGAATTAAAAAAAAAAAAGAAAAAGAAAAAAGAGGAGGGAGGAGAAGGGGTGTTGCAGAATGAGATCAAATGGCAAAGAGGCCCAGAGATTTGGCAATTAGATCTGCATTAATTGGTCAACTATTTAATGAATGTCTACTATGTACCAGGGACTATTCTAGGTGCCGAGGGGGAAAGCAGTGAGCTTTCATGGGGCTTACATAAAGGAAACAGACAATAGGACATTATGATGCTCGTGGTAATGGGAGTTCGTAGACTTTCCCACAGGAAGAGAGGGACTGAGACCCGAGATAGCTGAAGAAGGTTGAATTTCAATGGGAGGAGTCAAAACCAAATTCACAGAGAAAAGATGGTGAACAATTTATGCTGGAATCAATTAGAGATTTGAGTATCTACTCGAAAATAAAAAGTATTTTATGAAAAAAAGTAAACTAGTATGTCCTCTTAAAGAGGACAATAGTGAAACAAGCTTAAGACATTTAATGGGAGCCAAAAGAAATCACAGTTGCAAAGAGACATGCTAAAATAAGTGAAACTCCTCCAAGGCCAGGTCATTGAAAGTGTCTGTAAATGTCAAAAAGACGATGAAAAATTCTTAGACAATGGTGCTACCTTTCTAAATTTATCCTTCATCACTGCCTAGAAATAAGCGTTTTAGTTTTACTTCAAATTTTATTTTATAAGATTCTTAAATATCTAACAAAGTAGCTGTATAAATATGATCACATGCAGCCTATCTTTTGTCTTACTCTCCTATTCCATCCACAAACTCGCCCCATCCAAGTAACCTAATTCTATGTTTCTGTATGTTTTACACTGAATATTTCCCCCCAATTTATATAATCATATAAAACATACTTATACACATATGAAGGCACATATCTGCAGAGAACTGTATTTTAAAATACAGATGATAAGTTATGGTATTTACTTTCATGCCTGTGATTTTTGTAATCTATGTTGTGCTATGTTCACATTTCCTAGTCACAAAGTGACTCATACAAACTCATACATAGTTGCTTACGGGTCTATACTAAAAGGTTCTAAAATTTATTCGATGATTCTCCTATTGCAAGTTATTCTTTGTTTCTTTTTTAATGTTTTCTTTCTTATTTTCCATTATGAACAATGATGCAAGAGCTATCCTTGTACACATATCTCACAAATGTATTGGTAATTTAATTTTATAGGTGGGGTCATAGGAAGTAGGTTGTACACTGTACTTTTCCATCTCTATGTTGATTTTCACTCTTATCCTGTATGAAAGGCCATCTTTTCATATTCCTAAACTCCAAGGTCAACTTAAATATCACATACTACGTTTAATAACAATAAGAAAAATCTTCCTGGCATCAGGATTGCCAGTGTACTTTATAATGATTATCTGTACACTGTACGCCTGATCACTTTTTTAGACAGCATGTTCTTGAGAGGAGACAGCCTGTCTAATAATGTTTTTCCTCAAATAAGCTTAGAGAGCTTTTCTCACATAAGACAAAAACACACAAATTGACTTCCCGATACCTATCATGTTTATTTTAAAATATTAATTTACATCAATTTTTAGGAAACCGACACATGAAGATACTCCTACTTTGAGAAAATTCTTGTTACACTCATAGGGTTCTTGATAAGTTACTTCATATTTAAGATTTGGGTAGCTGTTAATCAGATATTGGTGACAAACAGAAGTGCTCTAGTAAGAGAAATGGAAAAAGATTCATATTCGAGTAGCTAGTCTTCACTGTATAGCCATAGAAAAATTATAACATTGGGATATATGTTATTAGAATGATTATAGGCTTTGCCCCCTCCTTTTCCTAGATTTTATACTTTACTCAGGCAGAGAAGATGAGTATGAATGCAAATAACACTGAAAATAAATTAAAATTCTTCACTGTTGTAAAACGAAATCTTACCAGGCATTGTCCTTCATGTTCACCAGAAGTCTACAATATAAAACCAGCCAATCCCTTGGGAGGATGTAGAAAGTTTGGGGGAATCTAATTATATTTTATTTGCAGAAGGAATCAATATGGTAGTACTTCTCAAGTTCAATTCAATCACAAATGTAGAGAACAGATTTGCATTTACATCTAAGCAGAAGCACGGTGGATTAAAAAGATTTCAATATATTTTAGCAATCCCTTTGTCAAAATAGGGCATTCATCGAACATAATGGCACTCAAGGCCATCTTTCCAATAAATTACCCTATAAAAGTTCCATAAAAATTTAATATGGCACAGGTTGGGGAATATAGGTAATTAAATGTGTTGCAGAGGTAGAAAGAAGACCCTGGGAAAAGTAAAAGATTGTAATTAAGAGCTGAAAGAATAATTCTGAAATAATTACATCATTTTAGAAAAATCTTATCAGTATGTTAATCACTTTAGTTCCCTTATCATGGGGGAGAATCTTAAATAGGTGCTTGGGTCACTGGTAGCCAACCCCTTGGCGTTTTCAGACGCTAGTGTTTCAAAATGCACAGGCTCTAAACCCTGATTACTTTTCTAATAAGAACACTGTTGCTTGTCAATCTCCCATCTTTTTAAGACGCTAATGTCAGATGGAAACAAAATCGACTCCTGGATGGCAAAAGCAAGCTGCGCTGGGATCGGGCAAGCCTAGAAACCGTCATCTGCAACACAGAGATAAGCAAGGCTCAATTCTCTGTGGTCTTTTGAGACTTTATTATGTGAAATGAAGAATTTACAAGCAGAAACAGTAGCTAAAAATCTCATTATTAATGACTTTTGCGTAACCATGGTTGCTGGTTTTTCATTTGAGTCTATAAGAGACTTACAAAGGCAGGCATGGGGGCATAAAAAAATTATAGCAAATAAACAGAATCTGGGACTAAAATAGGAAAATGTAACTGTGTCTCGCAAGTGTTTGTGATATTGGCTGAAGAGTGAACTATACGGGGTTTGTTTAAACAAAAGCTATGTAAATCTTTGCTCAGCTGGTCGTTCAGGAGAATAAATGGAAGCAAACAGGGGAAAACAGACCACAGGCTAGAAGAGTTTGTCAAGGATGATAACGGGCATAGAAGCAACAGGATTTAAAATGATAGCCCGGCCTTTGTAAATAATGCAAAATCTTCAGGATGCACTAGAGACCCAGCTCTACAGCATAATAATTTTAGCTAAAAACCTGCTATTCCCACCATGAAACTCCATAAACTAAAGAAGAAAGCTGAGGAGTTTTATACACCCCAACTGACAACTGTTAGATGCGTGGGAAACCTGGCCCCCTGAAATCTCAGATTTTATCCCTCACTTGCCTGTGACATTGCCTGGGAGATTTCGCGGCACTTAAACTGGATAAGGAAGACAATTAAAGTGCTTCCGTTTTGGTCCAACCATGCTAAAAACAGGGATGACAGGTCTGAAGGAAACATTTTGTGCCACGGTACGCAAACAAAATTCAGTTGAGAACACGAGAAGTACAATGACTACCAAGTGAGCTAAAGATATAAAAGTGAGGGATGTAAAATTCCCATGAATGCTGTTCCTTTTCCCTGAAGTATTTTACTTTCCCATTAAAACCTTCTGTCATCGATAAAACACACTTAAGTTGGTAGGACAGTTGAGAAAAATCTTCTTAAGGAGCCAAAACTAATAATAGCATGTATCATCTGGAGAACAGTCTGGCAAGAGGCCTTCTTTTCTCATTAACCTTCTGTGGGCTCAGCACCTGATAAGGCATGGGGCTGCTCCCCCAGAGATGGGATTTCCACCGACATAGACTAACTGGAGAAAAATGGACCCGAACTGGTATAGAAGTCATTTGCACAACAACACTGGAACGTCATTAGCACTCAGAAACTGTTGTATTTCGAGACACACAGCGGCAGGCACTTGTTTTATATCTGACCTTGCTGCAGCAGACTAACTACACGCATACAGGAAAGTGAATTTCTCTCTGTTGATATCTTCGTTGTAATCTTGTGTTCACAAGACTTCAGGGGCACTCCTCCCCCAGGTTCAAAAGGCAAAATCAGGAAATTAACTTGTACCTGGTTCTCCAAGCAAACTCAAGAGAAGTTAAGGAATTCAAAGGGGTTATGGACATTTCTTCCAAATTCCAAATAGTTCTTTGGTAATGAAGAGAAATTTTGAGCAACGTGGGCAATACTACTGGAATCTTGCCTTACAGTGCTTCTCAACTCATTTGTGACTGTGGGGAGAGAATGGTATTTTTGAAGCCGTAAGGAGCATGTGTAAGTGATTAAATTTGTTTTTATTAATTGAAATATTTGTTTATTCATTTATGGCAGAGAGGCAAGAGTGGTTCAAGTCCAGAGAGTGGAAAACAAGTAGGAACATTTGAAAATTGCCTGTGAATACGCTCACAGCTGAAGAGATGCCTTAGCATAACAAATACGTTAGAAGTCGGAAAGAACCATGTGAGAATCTAAGTACCTTTGTAGGATTATGGCTAATTTTTTTCTTTGGTATGCTTTCCCATTTTTTCCAAATTCTCTAGTGACAAAATATCTCATTTTCTAATAAAACAATATAAAGGCAAACAGAAATACAAAAGTTATGCATTCTGTGGATAATTTCTAGCAGTCTTTGGGGATTTTACATTAAATTCCAACACTGGCTAACCAGAAATTGCCATATATATTTTTCTATGTTGAATGGAAGGCAGAAAAAGGGGCAGAGAAGAAGGAGCAATGGAAGAATAATAAGGCAAATAACTACCTCTGTTCAAGGGCAAAGTAAGTTTGCCTTATGGGTAGTCACTCAGTAAATGTTAATTGATGATAATTAAGAAAAATGACTTTTCTTTTTTTGCATCTCACAACGCAGTTCCATATTTCCATATTAGCTAAAGGTTACAGCCAAACTGATACAGTATGACTTTGCATTTATGTGTTAACTACCTTTTATAGAAGAGGCAGCATCCACAGTCAATCTAAAGATCTCATTCACTTTTTAAGTGCACCTGTGCAACTATTTTCTACTTCTCCCCATCCCACTAATGACACCTATAGTAGTACACATCGTATTTGATCACTATTTCTTCTTTTGTCTAAATTTTCTTTTCTGAAAAATGGAAAACATATGAAGGACAAAAAAAAAAAAAGAACTTCAAATCACATTAAAAATTTACAAACATTACTGGCGGAGCTCTTTAAGAAAACTGAATTGACCATGGTTTTATGACTGCCAAATAACACAGTGATGGTATAAAAAGAATTGGAAAAAGGAAAATAATGTGAAATAGAATTTTGTCAAGAGCACTCGCACTAATATAATCAAGGCAGAGTGAGTGTGAATATTTGGAATACCAGGGCTTCTATGACCGACAGTGAGTCTCCTGGATATCTTTCTACTCAGGTAATTAAAATCACTATCTAGAAACATCCACAGGGAAAACAACTGTATGGAATTTTGGAAAATTTTCTAGAAGCAACTTAGTTCTCAAACATTCCTTATTTAGTGGTCATCACTCCACACTTTAAGGGAGAACTCCAAATGCCATTCAAAAGGCAAAATGCAGGGAACATCACATCTTTTCTAAGCTCTAGTTGTGTAGATTTATACGTTGAGAATTAGGAATAAAACCAGCAAGGTCAATGGAAACGTAGTTGCAGAACTTTCTCGAGCTGAATAAAAATCCCTTATTTTAAGCACTTAATTTTAAGCAACTACTAACAAAGAAAATAAGTGAGCCTTCAATTTTATATCAGCTGCGATAAAAGATGGTAACTAGAAGGCTTGATTCCTTAAACTTCAGGACTTTCATTTTTCACTGCGGTACCCGTAGCATCAAATACAGTTGTAGTATGTAGCAGATCTCAAACCATAAAAATGTGTTGAATCAGTGAGTCAGTGTATAAATGAATGTAGATAATGAGCCGGGATAATAAATGATGAACTGTCTCCCAGGCAGCATCAACACCAAGAAACAACCGACCCTAACTACGTCAATAGAATGATGTCATCAATACCAAGGGAAAAGGGAAGGGTAGTACACTCCCACGGATATTCATCATTTGTAAACTGTTTGTCTTCCAATCCACAGTGTGCATTAGTTCTTTTCAATTAGCCTTTTTTTTTTTTTTTTTTTTTGCTCTTACGCTCATCTGATTATAAGAACCTCAATCAGGTACTTCTGCGAAGAAGTACCTGCAATTCAGTGAACCCTGAAGATCATTCTAATGTCTGCATTGGCTTCAATCAACAAGCCACCCTTTATACTGGATATTGCATCATTTGTATAGTCATTCTTGGGCTGGTCAGTTTGCTTTCCTGGCAAACTCATCTATACAATTCAGGTATAGGATCTGGTGACTGTTAGTTTCTTCATGTTCATAGGTTTAACTTAGATCAACTTAGGCTGCACACTAGACTTACTACAGGAAAATTTAAAAACTTCTCATTCCCAGACCTAACACCAACAAATTAAATTAGAATTTCTCCAAGTGGGTCCTAGCCATAATTAAAAAAAAAAAAAAGCTTCCTAGGTGATTCCCAACATGTAGCTTAGATTGAGAATTACTTCTTTAAAGACTCATTGCTGTCCACTGGGTGAATTAAGTATACTATAATTTGAGAGCCATTTGTACTTTCTTATGCCTAAAGTTATACATCTCTGGAGTAAAGATATGTGCACCTATTTTTAAAGGGCACATGACTTTTTAAAAAAAAATCACAACCTAATGCAATGATGAATATTCCAAATTTGCCACCAGTTTTCAGTCTTGCTTCGTATTTTTGGGCATAGATGGCTCCATAGTTCAAGATTTCTGCCTATTTAATAGCAGTTGCCTAGAGCATATTTTAGCCTGTCAGTGGATGTATATTCTTCCTGCTTTTAATAATGAAAATTTCATTTTAAGCGATAATCCCTAAAAAGGATTTCTTGGCAGAATAGTTTATATCATAAGAGCATATGGGAGTTAAGAATAATTATTCAGAGACTATCTTTCTCCAAAGAGCTTAAAGCACTTTATGGAATTCATCTAATTAATGTTCACACTGTATCCATGAGTAGGCAGTGGACAGCGAGAAGATGAGACTAAACTCAGCACCATAATGCAAAAATGCAGTGTTTATATAGTCTACCACTATTCAATCTGTGCCAAAAATTATATTTTAATACACCAAAACAAAGAGGAAAAAATGTGCTAAATTAGCTGTTATTCCCCACCCACCATCGATTTCAAGTATTCAAGCACTTAAAAAAAAAAGTATCTATTACTTAAAAAACTCCAGCTGCTCTAGCATCATACAAATACAAATTTTAATTAAACGTGGGACTTCCTTAGTAGAACAAACAATATTTATGTTGCTTTTCATTCACGATAAATGGTCAGCATTATCAGTATGTGTGGGCATGTTACATAGACTTAACTGTTACCAAAATAGGACTATGTACTTTTATCCCAGACAGCTTGACAGATGAAGTTAATTTTAATATCGTCACAAGAAAATTAATTAAATGCATACCTGTAAACACATTTTGATGGAATGGAGAAGATATACAGATAGTATTGCAGAGTAGTTAAAAAGAAAAAGGCTGATATAAAATTAAAAAAAATATCAGTATCTTTTTCCTATTTTAAATCACACTCTGTACTTGATGCTTTCCCGCTGGGATCACGTCTTAACCTGACCTGATTTCCTTAACCTGGTCAGATTTCCTCCAGAATAAAATTAATAAAAGAATTCACAGAAGGCTTACAATTTCATTCAAATAGATAAAAAGTTCTGCCTTCATAAAACTTTCACTGGCAAACTCAAAGGCACAAAAGAATACTTATCCATTCTACAATGCATAAACCGTGAAGTCTCCTTTTATTTTAAAAACAAAGTATTTGGTGAATAGCATTATTTATCTTTCCACATAGTCCCACTACACTGACAGAAGAGGAGGATAAGGACAACAGTCCTCCCTCAAAGACATTTTGGGTCCATTTTGACATTACGTGCACATTTGAGGCACACTCAATTCATCTCCTTGCTTTGCTCGTGGGGGAATTACCGGTAAATATTTCCTGCCGCAAAGCAGGAGTTGACTGATGATTATCAATATAAATTAAAAAAAAATCAACTCTGTTCTGTGAAGTGCAAGCAAAGACAACAAACTAATGGTAAGATGCTTTGATGTTAATCTTTCTAGGCAAACTCTAATCCTAATTGCTGACCCCACACTTTCTCCGTTAAAGTAGTTGGTTAGATGTAACATCGAATCTCTTGGAGTTTACAATGCCATCAAACAAATGAACAATCCCTTAAATGTATCTTCGTTTTTGTATAATGTGTTGTTTACCTATATCCAACAAATTTTTCCCTGAGAAATTTATCCTGACTGAAATTAACAGCAGTACCATCTAATGTATTCATGTCATTTAAATACATAAAGCATTGCATAAAAATGAAAACCAGAATACCATTTGAATGTGGATTTACCCTTTCGAGGTTGGCTAATCATACTCACTGAATGGCCGCTAGCTTCAAAATAGAAAAAAAAAATGTAAAAAAAAAAGTGTCCCGATGAGTTTAATGTAAACGACTGTTCGTTTGTAAAAATGAAGAACAGGTAAAAACAGTGACCTGACCGTTAGCTCTAGTTTTCCAGAGTAATTCTAGGGACAGACTAGACAATTTTCACAACATCCTTTTTGCTGTGTCCAGGAAAAGAAGGAATTTGCAAAGGCAAAGCTTTATCCCTAATCAGTTAATTCAGTTTATTCTTGAACTCCAATAGTGTACCATATTGTATTGTGAGAACTGGCGATAAGTGGAATGAGTTTCTAATGGATAAAAAAGCAGCTCTGAAATGCCTTAGAGATCACAGGAGATACACTGCAACCATGGTTTCAATAGTAACCGCGGCCTAACGTAGAATTTTACTCAGAACCAAGCTTCTTTCCAACCGGTTCCTCCCTAGAACGTTTTCCTATCTGATGCAAATTCTCCCCCTAATTATGTGGAGAATGGGTATTCAAAATCCAGAATTGCAAATTTTTCCCCTCAGAGAAAACTTACAAATTTAAAACAAACACTTGAACTATTAAGGGTCTTTTCACATTATGTGACCTCATAATGACCGGATGGTTAAAATCTCTTTGAAGAGATAACCAGAATGCAATTCCAGTTGTGTATCGAGAAAAACCCATGCACAATTAGAAACAGACATAAAAACCGCTTTTGTATGCATGATTGGTAGACTATGAGAGCCAGAGTTGCACGACAGTTCAGACCTCTTACAAAAGTGAACGTGTATAACACTGAAAATGTCTTCTATCCCGTGAAGGCAAAACTTACTTTGACAGTTGAGAGGAATTCTACTTAATCTAGGACAGAATAGGTTAAACTACATGAAATGCAGAACCACAAAAAACAGCAATCTATAAGTTTACCCCTAAAATGAGACATTTATGTCTAGACCATGCATGAGAAACCCAAAGGAAATTCTCAGGGATTACCCTTAAAGGCCAGTTCTCACATATTTTGAATTTAAGAGTCGATGTGTATTCCCTTCAGAAGGCTTTCTCAGGTATCTGACTCTTTAAAGCATTTTTTTTTCTATTATAAAGCTACTTTATATAAGGTAAACCAATAACCCTGATGATGTTCAAATTTTAGCCTTTGGCTAAATTCCTGCTTTATAACCTATCAAATTATCCCATTGGATAAACACTGTGCTTTGCAAGACATCAGCCAATAGCTGCTTGTGGCTATATAAATTTAAATTAATTAAAATTAAATAAAGTTAAACATTCAGTTCTTCATTCCCACTAGGCACATTTTGAGTGCTCAACAGCTGCATTAAAGAGCATTTATAACTTTGCAAAATGTTCTATCTGACACAGCTGGTATGACACTACTGATTTGTCTGTGCCGTCCACGAGTTTACTTCTTGCGGGCAGGGGCTATAGGGGGTGTATTAGACCCAGAGCAGCACATGTACGTACTTAAAAATAGAGAACCAGTCAATAGATCTGGTTATTTTTTTCACTGATAACCATCAGGCATACACACGTACACTATGCTTTTTCAGATTAGAAGGGCTTTCACATGTTAGTGCTTGCCAGGGGCTGGGTAGGGTGGGGGCCCACTGCAATGGAGGTATGGGGAAACTTTCTGAGGTGATAAAAAATCTCTATCTTGATTGTGGCGGTGGTTACATAAAAATATGCTTGTCAAAGCTCCAAGTGTACACTTAAAAAGGGTGAGTTTTATTGCACACAAATCATACTTCGATAAAACAAAAATAAATTGGAAAGGGGGAGAAAGGTGCTTTTATTTGTATTTTCAAATTTGATCCTTGAGTTTTGGAGTGAGCAGAGCAGGGCATATGGCTGAAAAAGCAACAGTGAGGTACACTGGAAAAAACAGAGTAGCAAGCATCAGGTGTGTCTCGGGATGTCAAGCCATTTAGGGGTCCAGATTTCTAAAATCATCTTGGGTTACCATAGTGCTCAGGAAAGACACCAGTGGGTCTCACTGGCAGGCCTCCTTCCCCACCCCCCCCCCCAATCCCAGTGACTTTCTAAATCATCTTTCATTGTGCCATCTGTTACTCCTGGCACAACAAAGGTTCAGAAAGAACAGTGTTAACTTCAATAAGCTTGTCTTGGCTGTTATTTTTGAAATCATCAGAGGAGGAAAAAAATCAATTCTGTTGATAGTCTAATCCACTATTTATTAAGTACTTATTTGGGAAGCATAAACACAAAGCTATACTCGTCTGACACGGTTTCGCTGATATTATATGACTCTCAAACACTGGTTTGAGAAATGTTATGTGATTAATTCTCATTTCCACAGTGTACAAAAGTGGAGAGTGTCATGCATCTACCATTTTGAGAAATTCCGAGGCTCAATTAGGAATTGAGGCCATGATTTCTTGATCTCATTCCCTGGAAACTAAAGCTTGTGATAGAATATGGCAAGTAGTTTGACATGTACAAGAAAAGAGGAGATTTCTTCCAGCTGTTCTTTCTTGGTATACCAGCAACCTGACTGGGGATTTCCACGTGGAGAACCTCCTGCCCGCCATGATGCTCAAAGCCTGACCCTGCCTGTTACTCTCCAGGGCAGAATGCAAAGCACATCTGTTTACGCTGTCTATTCGCTTTAATAAACGTGGGTCACTGTTGCCTCTATGGTGTCATTTAATTCATTACATCGTGTTTGTTCTCCACGGTGATGTTTATCCCAAAGGGCACAAAGGGAACAATTTATGCACTAAAAGGTATGTGTCTGCTCATCAGAAAAAATTATCCTGAGAAAGACCTGCAAAAACAACTTCATCTATGTTTCTTGGTGAATATTGACTAAACTCTTAAAAGGGCATTGAGGGACTTGAATCTCTTTCCAAAAGAACGAAGCTCTTCATGACCATCCACGGAATTTCCCTCATCAAGGTCATAGCAGGTAACATATCATCTTTCTAACTACTAGTGACCAACACGTTCAAGCTACTAAATCTCCCAATCTCAAAATTAAAAGAAAAAGTCTTGTTTTGGTAAACCCATGATGAAAGCTTGTGTCCTTTTCTTTCACATGCCAGGCTATAAGCAGCACAGGTATGTCTGGGGCCTTAGTGTTTTGTTTTTTTGATTTTAGAATGAAGATGATAGTTCTGTTTGTCTTCCACGATGGACTGAGCCCTAGTCCTGTAGATACCAGCATTCCCTGTGGTGGATATAATACATCTAAATTTAGTTTGGCCAGGCATTTTCCTTCCATTCACCAAGCTCTCATTGAAGAGGTGATCTGTCCTATAGGTGATTTAAACTGAGGATGGAATGAGTAAGCAGATATAAAGCACCTAGTCACTATGCCCATAAAGAGCAATTAATAAGTGAAAAGCTTTGCTATTAGTATTATTGTTACTATTAAGTGTTACTCTCTTATAATTGGTTCATTCATTCAACCTTCTCCATGTCTATAAGAAGCCCCTAAGGCATTTTTCATCTTCCTATTCATCCAAACTTTCTGACTATATACAACGTGTTACCCTGTTTTCACAGAAATTATTTATTTAGCTTGTTGTGACGCATAGTTTGGAAGTGAAGTCTATTTTTGTAGTTAGTTTCTTTTCCCCCCTCCAGGGCAAAGCAAAAATTTCAATTTAACTTAGCAAACAGGCACTGTTTTTAATCCCAAAACAAAGTCATGCATAAACAAAAACTCTAACCCCAAGAGGTACTTGATTTTCTTTTGCTATTATGTACCTTCAACTAGATAACTGAATTGAAAAACTGGAGCTCCAAGTCTTTGTCTATTAGGTGAAGTGATCAAACTATATGACACTTAATGTCTCCACCATCTCTCAAGCTACTGTTTGTCATAGTACTAAGTAAAATCACTGAATCAAAGTTTTTCAACAATTTTAGCAGTCCGGACAGATACGCCCACAGAATCAGGATTTGGGCCAACTATTTTAATGTTACAATGGACAGTGCTGGAAAATAGAGGCTCTTCAAAGTAAAACTTTGCCTTGACTATTCTAGCATGGCTTCTGAAGGATCCTCCTAGTAAGTCATTGCTGAATGAATAATGGTGAATCCTTAGACTTGAAACAGAATGAGACTGCCTATCTTGTTTACCTCAACCATTTTTAAATCACCTAAACCCTTTTGTGAGGAAAAAAAAGTGAAATCAGTTGACTCCACATTTGCTTACATTTTAAAGGTTTATATTCCTTTATTTAGATCAGTTGTGTCTCATTATCTTCATTTCCTCAGGTTTTTTTTTCTCTTTAGCATAGTGAATAAAATTCCTTATGCCCGCACTAAATCTTTCAAAATAGAGTATCAAAGTTCTTGGCACTTTACCACAATTACCTTCTCTTTACATTCAGAAACACAATGCAGAAATACCTGTGTTTAAAGCGCTTTTGTTTTTATTCCTAAAGTATGTTGACCATACATATCAGAGGTGTTACACACTGAGAATTAGTGGCATGAAATGGTGACAAAACCTACAAGATGCAAACTACAATTGTTTTTACAACCTGTGTAATGCTCAGTATATCTAACGATGAATAGTTTATCAGATGATGGTGAAAACAAACTTTCAGCCCGAAGGAGGACTTTGCTGTTTGATCCATGGATATGTGATTCTCAGCTGATCTCATTCATTCATTTTTTTTTCATAAGAAAGAGCTATGCTGCAATCCTGGGATCAAACTAACTTTAAAGAATAGAACCTTAGGAAAAGAAATCCCTCTGTCAGCTTAAGGATGAATGCGTCCATCAGAATTTTTTTTCTTTTCATTTTAAACCTGTGTTGGACAGTTGACAAACCATATTTCTATTTTCTGATCCCAGTTTTATTCCTTGTCGTATTCCTTTTCTGTCAAACAAATACAGTAGGGTTCAACAGAAAGAGTATTCCAAATCTTTAATCATTATGGAAAACACCGCACCTTGACCTTGTATTTTAAAGTTAAATAGAAAAAAAAAGTTAAATGGAGTGGCATTATAAAAATTAAATTGGTTCTTGCTCATTTCCATAATATCCTCTAAAAAGCCTTGCCTCGCCTACAGTGGATGTCCTATTTCTTTATCTTTCTTGATGACCTCTCATGCCTGCAAGTCAGCTCGTTTTTCTTTGCTGAAGACTGCACCCCACTGCTGCATGCACTCGAAAAGTTCCATTAAAATCTAGGGCATCATCACTCATTCTTATCTGCAGCGGGCTGCTGAGCAGTGCCATACCGGCAACTGCATGCAAACTAGTCTCAAAGGACAATATTAGTTCCATACATTGTCATCCCATAAGGAGAAGAATTCCACCTGGATCCTACCTTATCTCACAAAGCACATCTAGCCTTTCAAACATGGCTCCCAGAGTCAGTGCTATGAAAGGGTCTCTTGCAACAGCAAGCATTACTTAAAAAGCAATTTAGCAGCAAGAAATTAGCTTTTTATAGGACACCCTTTATTAAACTCGGTGTGAGATGAGCTAGCATCCTCAATTTCGCCTTGCACCCACTGAGACCGCACAGGCCAAAAGCAGTTTCATTTTAAATACTGTACTATACAAAAATTTTATGTATTCCCCCTCTGGTCCTGATGGATTCTTTCTTGGGATGGATGTGTTATTAGGATAATGAGGGTTGAGAATTAAACAGGCTAGGATTTAGCACTGCTCTTTTTGTCCTGAAATGTGAAGACACATCTATACTACTTATTCAAGAAGACATTCCCTAACTATTGTGGACTGCTCGCTGGTTGGATATAGAGATGAGTAGGACTGACAAAAGAACTGGATAAAGTTTAGAAATGAAGAACACTTGCCCCCTTTACTTTTTATAGTGTCAAATATTATTGTTGTAAAGCAAAAATGGCATTATTGTAGAACAATATGTGATATCAAAAATCACTGTCATATTCAGTAACTGAGGTCTCCATTTTACTTGGTAATATGGAGTACTATCATTAAGCGGCCTTATATACTCATATACATCACGCTCCAGAAGATTTTCTAACAATCATGACATTCTCTATTTTAATGAATTTGGTGGAGGGGCCAGACTCACAAACATTCTCAAGATTTTGATTACCTAAATCTTCCAATAAAACTTGGTTTCTGGGACTTTCGACAATAGCCAAATCATGGAAAGAGACTAAGTGTCCATCAACTGATGAATGGATAAAGAAGATGTGGTATATATATACAAGGGAATACTACGCAGAAATGAGGAAGAATGAAATCTGGCCATGTGCGGCAACATGGATGGAACTGGAAGGTATTATGCTGAGTGAAATATGTCAGTCAAAGAAAGACAGATACCATATGTTTTGACGCATAGGTGGATTTTGAGAGACTTAGCAGAAAACCATGGGGGAGGGGAAGAGGAGGAAGATAAAAGACACAGAGAGGGAGGGAGACAAAACATAAGAGACTCTTAAATACTAAGAACAAACCGAGGGTTGAGAGGGGGATGGGACGGGGGAGAGTGGGTGACGGGCACTGAGCAGGGCACAGGTTGGGATGAGCACTGGGTGTTGTATGGAAACCAATTTGACAATAAAAAGTTTAAAAAAAATAAAAAATAAATAAAAGCAGAACTGTAGTGGAAGCAAGCAAACAAACAAAATAACTTGGCTTCTGGGGAGGGGGCAGCGGTGGTTCAATTTTAACATAAATAAAAGAGTCTTGGATAACATTTCCAGAGATAATAAGGCAAGTTCTGAATGATGTTACTTTAAAGTCAGCTTGATACCACTCCACCATTTCTGTGTAACAGGATCTCTCCCTCCCTGTCATCTTCTAACAAATATATTTATCTGGAATTCACTCCACAATATTTTGTGTGGGGGGCACTTTTTTTAAGAAGATTTTGTTCCTATGGTTATTCCTTGAAGCCATCGGAATGCTACTACCAAGATGAATTTTAGTCTAAATGATTTCCCCTGAAATATTTATTAAGTAGTATGGACATAAAAAATAATGATAAAATAAATACTGAGAAATGAAGAGATATGTTGCTCCAGTTAGGCACTCCAGTTTACATAAAAATGTCCTTCTAAGTCTAAAAATAAAAATCCACGCAAAAACAAACATCAGATTTGTAGTTTTAATTGAGCAAATATTTCTTTTATAAGTCCTTCTGTTTAAGACCATGTAGTAAAACTTTTTAGTAATCTATAAATGGGAATTCCCCCATTAATTCATCGCATGTCTTTATTACTACATTCTTCAGACTTGTCAAGTAAAGTTTAATAGGTTGAATAATTTTTCTCCAGAAATCACAGCTACCTAGAACCTCAGAATGTTACCAGATATGCAAATGGGGTCTTCACAGATATTATTAGTTAAGGTTTTAGAGATGAAATCGTCTCAGATTACGGTAACCTCGAAATCCATTGACTTGTGTCCTTATAAGACAAAGAAGATGCCCATGTGAAGAGGAAGGCAGATGATGGAGTTACGCTGCTACAAGTCAAGCAATGCCTGTGACCACTAGAATATGGATGAGGCAAGGCGAGTTCTTTCCTAGAGCCTTCAGAGAGCCTGTTGACCTTGGTCTTAAACCACTAGCCTCCAGAATTGTGAGAGAATAAATTTATGTTAAGGGATCAAGTTTGCGGTGAATGGTTACAGCAGCCCTAGTAAACTACTATGGGGAAATACAGTTGCTGTTATCCTAAATTGCCAAGTATTTAAAAAGTTTGTTTTCAGCATCCATTCATGACTGTGACATATGTAAATTTTAGCCAAGGATGCCAACAAAAGCTGGTGACCCTTAACCCAAAGATTGACTAATGGTGAAGATTTCAGGCAGAAGACATGGCAGCACAAGAGGAAGGGAGAGAGAGCTTTTTAAGACAAAGGAGAGTAGGTGGCAGGAGTTGAAACAAGACATGTTTCTACAAAGGATAGAAAGAGTAATACACATATGTAATCGTGGACCTTCAAAGAAAAAGAATAATGACTAGCATTTCCTGAGTACCGAACACAATGTGGCAAACACAATCCTTTATCATACACATCTTTATTTAATTCCAACAATTCCATAAGGTAAGTAGTAACATCCTATTTTACAGATGAGGCACTCAACTATCCTAGGGGTCAAACGACTTGCTTGAACTTACCCATTATGAGCAGATTTACTGTGCTCTGCCCTTCTCTTCTCTTCTCTGAACTAAAGGATTTTACAATGTAGCCGTACAATGAGATGAATAGGATTCAAAGTTTTGGTATGAACAAGAAACAAGAGTGTGATTTCTTAAAATGTAGAGTTAATTATGTGCCAAAAGTGATATGTGAAAAGTAAGTGCTACAGGAGGTCAGAGATGGGGGAGGAAAAAGTCACACATTTTTGTAGAGGTGTGAGGCTTTGAGCTGTATTTGGAGGATTAAAAGAAAGTCCAGGTATCACAGTCTGTATGGTGAAAGAGACAGGAGGTCTTCTAGCATGAAGGAAAATGATGGAAACTGAAGAGTGTTCTAAGGGACGAGGGGTGGGAAGGCACTTGAACCAAGAATGTGAAAATCAGATTATGACAGTGAACTCGAGGCTTTGAGGATTGGAAAGCCATTGATATTTCTGAGGTTGGTTAACTGATATAATGAACCTAATCTATATATTTATATCTATATATCTATATCTATGTCTATATCTGTCTATCTTAGAAAGGTTAATAAAATAGAGTAGTCAGATTGGAAAGGTGGACATTGGAAGCTAACTAACCTGATAATCAAGAGGATGAGTTCCTAAACACAGATAGAAACAGTGGAGGTGGAAAATAGTGAAAGGAACGAAGACATATCAACAAGATTTTACATGACTGGAAAAGCATAAGAAGGGGTCAAAAGTGTCTTAAAGGTGAGAGTTCAGATAATTTAGTCAAAGTTTTGGCTACTATTGTTGGGGGTTCTCTGGCAAACAAGAAGCTTTTCTAGATTTCTGGCTTTTTAGGTACCTCCATTATAGACAGTGTTTTGTTTTTTTTTTTCAGAGCATACAATTTCATTGTAATTTTCTTTTATGAGACATAGAGCAAAACAATACACATTTTTAAATCACTGGAATCTACACATATGTTTAAATGTATAGATCATAAATGTTTTAAAGTTATTTCATGATTGAGTTATTTCTGTTGACTACATATCCAATGAAAAGGAGTTTATTATTCTCAAGAGAAAATTGCAAGGAACATTTTTATTTGGGAGAAAGCAAGACACAAGTCTATGGGTCTCAAAGTGTTAATACAATTAATGTAATTTTAAACATCTATCTTACTCTCGGAGGATAACTAATTAGCTTGAAGAACTTAGTTTAATACATTTAGAGGCTCCTAGGAGTTCTTTGAAAGAAGTTGCTACAGAGTTCCAGGGTATTATAATCATTATTAATTGCAGTATTTTAAAGTTCACACCAGATAAGCTTCCAAGAAAAAGGACCTAAATTTATTTGAAAGGTCACAGAAATTTATTTTACTTATCCAACTGCATGGCGATAAAAATACAGATGCTCTGATAAAATCCAGTTTAACTGTGTGGGTAGCATGATATAGTAGGAATGACCTACTGGATTTAGAATTGGGGGACTGATTTCCTCTTTTGGTTTCTTCACATACTAATAGCGTGATCTTAACCATGGCATTTAATCTTCATAAGCCAATTCTCACCTATAAATTGGGTGTAATAATGTTTACTTTAGCCTAGTGAGGAGAAAGAGCTTTTTCCATTTCTTCCCCATGATGAAATGCCAACAACTGGAACCATGCTCGACAGATAGTAGGGGCTCAGAATATTTTTTGATGAATGAATTGATGGATAAAATGAACATTTATATTTCAAGTATTTGGTAAAATGAAGCACCTATTTTAAAAGTTTTATCTACTGTATCTATGACGGAAATAACTATTTAATGCTGTGCTTACTGCCCATCTCTTGCCAACTCTACAGTCAAAGATGTCACATTGGTAGCTTGAAATTGGCCATGTTGGAGTATTGGTGCCACACAATTTGGCAAAAGCTACAAATCAGACCCTCACACCCAAGACCCAGTTATTCAACACTACCCAGCATACCACTCTTTCCAATCTTTGTCATTTGGCCTATGCTTACTTTGATGTCTTCCGTCTCCTCTACATCTGAAATACTTGCAATCACCCCAACAATTCAGGCTCTTGGGGCCACTGCACAATCACCAGCTTAGCTTGAAGTACTTTCCTCCCAGAAAGGCACATCATCCTGCAGCCAACTCTAACTCAGATGTTATACTCTGAAAACGAACTCTGATTCCTCCACGTCAGACTCGGGTACCTATTTGAGGTGTTATCTTTCAGTGGTTATCACCATAATATAACCCCGATGTATTATAATAATTGCTTATTTGTATAGAGAGCTCTTGGGAGTACAAGGACCCTCTTATTCACAGTTACAGTCTCTCTACCTTGCTCCCACAGGAGGTACTCAGTGAATGATAGTTCTATGAACAACTAGATAAACCCAGTTTGGTTTTTAACGTGCTAGCAATACCGGAAAGTTAACTGGATTATCAGTCCAAGAAATATAGTAAGTAGAGCATAATCTTACTCCTACACAGGCACTCTGTGCTTGACATAAACTTCTGAATGTTAGTGGGGGGATCTATTACACTAATCTACACAATTAGTCCTGAGGCTGCTGACAGTTTTCATGGACATTTACACGGAAGATCATTGGTTTACAACAAATAGTTGATGACTGTGACAGATCAAGTCAATATTAACTCCTGTCTGGCAAATTTATTGTCACTACGTAACAGTGACATTTGAAGACATCTGTTTGGTCTAAAAATCTTACTCATAGGACAGACGCCTACAAGGCCAGTCAGAATGGCTCACTGAGCAAACATTTTTTTTTTTCTTTTGCATCTTTGTGCATGAAGCATTCTAGGCAAAACTGTATCATTCCTACTCTTCACCCTTGCCTCACACAGCTCAGATGTTGTACCAGTCATTATCTCTGTCCCCTAAGATCCATTTCATGTCCTCCTACAAACTACATTTCCCAGACTAATTTGCCAATTAACTTCGGGATGCATTTGGAAACTGTGAGGCACTGGCAAGGAAATTAAACGGTGGGAAAAGGGGAAGATTCGGAGTTTTTCTCCCTCTTCCTGCTCTGGAGGGTATTTTCTGGCAGTGATTGAATCTCCTTTGGTGTCCCAACTTCCTAGCTCTCGACGGGACACACTTTCCTCCTGCCAGGCAGTCACCACCTGATTATAACTCCCTCCACATGACGTGGACTTGGAAAATCTAGTACTACCACCTGGTGCTTAAATCCTCAGCCATGGAGGTGGGATTGGCTTCCAGTCATTGCTCATCTCTAGGTTGCTGTACCACTTTCTTTGGTGTCTAAGGTCTTCCATCACCCATGTAACTTGCTGCCACTATGACCCCCAGCCCCTTGGAATTATTTAGAGCAGTTTTCTTTATTATTATTGTTCGTTCAGAACCATTTTTTTTTCTTCACAGCATGGGTGTTTTATTAGGTGATGAAAATTTACAATTCCAAATCATAATTGGCTGATTTCATCTTACCCCTTAAATCTGATCCATTGCCAATTCTGATACATTCTACTTTTATTAGCCTTTCTCCTTTCCATTCCCATTTTTCATACTGAAATACCATTGGCTTTTCCCAGAAATACTGCAGTATCCTGCAATTGAACCCTCTGCTCTCAGCCTCTTCTCCTTCTCTCTCCCCAAGAACACGGATCCCAGTGCCTACTGGAGCTAGCTTGTATGGACAAAAGATATAAGGGATTATATTAACGGTTCAGGAGAAACAATAAGGGAGATTCAGTGAGAGCAGCTGTCTTAAGGCTGGGCATCACAGAGACGGGACAGGAAGGTGGTCCCAGCTTCAAGGAATCAGTAGGAATCCTACCAGTAATAGTTCAGGCACTTTTACTGCAGTTTTCCCCCATTATTGTGCCTCAGCTACCCTCTAGGTGTCTGTCTCATTTGGTTCTATAACTATCTGGCTGCTATAGCGTATTCAGTTTCTGCTCTCTCATAATTGACTTATACATAACTTTCATGGCTACCACCCTGCCATGTAATTGAAGCAATGCAGCTTCTGCACCTGTGGTGAGATTCTTGGGTTTCCTATTTCTACAAAGAAATAGAGATCTGATTAGGCAACTTATCTTTTGATGCCAAGCCCTGGGTCTCATCAAACAAAAAGCGGGCAGAGTTATGTGGGACCTGAACTCACCCTTGCACAGGGCTCAGACACAGGGCAGCTCCCTTAGAAACAGAGTGATCATTAAACTTATCATCCAAACCAGGGAACTTGTGAGAGTGAAAGAGGGCACAATAAATAATTACACAGGAAAAATGAACATAAATTGATATTTCTTTCTGAGCAAGCTGCAACTTATGTCACCATATTCATAAAATACTACAGGCAGGCATTGTAAACTGGGTGTATTTCCACTGATTGAATTTTCTACTGCTTTTCAAACTGTTCCTGAATATCTCTTTTTAATGTGGAAAGCCATTCACTCCTCCCCAACACTGGCCTGATCCTACTGGTACTTTAAGTGTGTACTCAAATGTCTGTTTTGTCATGAAGTCTTCCTTGATTTGTCCACCAAAAAATTAGTCTTTTTATAAACTAAAATCGCATTTAAACTATATACATTCTAGGACCTGTGTTTTCTATCCTATATTCTATTTATTTATGCATGTGCCTTCTCTTGACTGACAGGTGTAAGCTCTTAGAAGGCATGAGTAAAATTAATACATTTTTTTAATATCCCAGATTGCCTAAGTGGTATTTTGCTCATAGTCAGTGGCCAGTGAATATTCATTATATGAGTGATTGCTAGGTACTGAAAACATCACTCTTGACATTGTTATCTCAAGTTTATCCAATTATTCTGGATCCTAATGCCTACAAAAATCAGAAAAGATCAGACACTGATCATGTAGAGATTAGAACAGTGGTAAGATAAACAGAAATAAGAGGATTGAAGTTTCCATATTTACATGGTCTGAAGAAGGTTTAACAGGAAACAAATCAGACTGAGGACATTTTGTTTCTGAAGAGATAGACAAGAAATCACAGATAACTGAAAGAGAAACTAATTACTCTATTTTTCAACAGGTATTTGTTTGAACATACACAATTTATTCGACAGATATCTAATTTGAGTATCACTTGGTTTCTATAATGTATTTTATGAAATCAATTACACGTTCGATTTAATCTATATGGAAATCAGAATCCACATCAGTCTTGTTATTTTTTAAACTGCTTCCTAATGAAAAGTTCTGATATTTTAGAGAAGATTTTAATTGTTATAAAAAGAGCAGTTCAAGAGTAAAGTTTCATTTGTATTTGAGAAGCTTTATAGCCCTCGTCAACACTGCTCATTGGATTTTATATTAGATAATTTCAGTAAATATGAAGTGCCATCTTATTTTTAAATGTACTCTACACAGGATTCTTCTCCCTTTCAAAATACAGATTAAGTGGGACACCTGGGTGGCTCAGTCAGTTAAACGTCTGACTTCAGCTCAGGTCATGATCTCGCGGTTCACGAGTTTGAGCCCCGGGTCGGGCTCTGTGCTGACAACTCAGAGTCTGGAGCTTGTTTCTGATTCTGTGTCTCCCTCTCTCGCTGCCTCTCCCCCACTCATGCTCTGTCTCTCTCTCTCAAAAATAAGCAAGCATTAAAAAATTAAAAAAATACAGATGAAGTTACATAACACTGTAGATATAGGATCCATATTAGATTTTATTTTAGGGTACTATTTTTAAAATAACTATACATATCCAGGAATTCAAGCACTGAAAATTGACTCGTTGGGTCTCCTCCAAATCAGGGCTATAAGGCAAATACAGAAATTTTATTACAACTATAGTGGATTCATTTCAGTTGCAGAACTATGCCTCTTTAGGGGCCACATATGACCTTAGGCCAGTTGCTTAAGCTCTATAAAACACAATTTTCTCATCTACTAAACAAGAAGGATCCTCACCCGCCTCCCAGAACCCTTGTGATTATTAAAAGCCCACTGGAATCTGCTACATTGTATTTAATAAACAGTAGTTATTATTATTATTGTAATACATGTAGAATCCTGGAAGATCTCATAGACTTAGTCGACTTCTATGGTATCCTGATCCCAGGCGTCAGTTCATATTTAATAGTCAAACCATGAGCAATCCTTATTAGTAAACAACTGTGCTAGTAATTACTTAAGCAAAGCAACGTGACAAGACCTCAGCTCTTAAGGAATTTAGGTTGTGATTACAAATAAACACACTGAAACAATTAGCAAACTCAAATAAAAAGTACACAGTGTTGCTAAATTAGATGCTGCCAATGATTTACTACAGAGATTCAGAGATGGGGTAATTTATAATGGCCAAATGGAATTGACAAATTTCTGGAAGGAGTAAGTGTTTGAGCATTCCCTTACAGTGGTGGTTCTCATACTGACTGCCTATTAAAATCGCCCTGAAGGACTCTTAAAAAATGCCTACATCTTGGCTTCATCACAGAACACCAAAACTTTCAGAGATGGGATTCAGGCATCGGTATTTTTCCAAGCTCCCCACATGAATCTGTTGTGTAGTAAAGGCTGAGGGCCATGGCTCTCACGAAAGGAAGAGCCTCTCCCTAAATGAAAAGGGGGCCAGGGAGATCATTTTGGGGGAAAGAACTACCTGTTAATGTACATTTCGAGCATGTAGAAAATAAGCAGCACAAGTGGGGGCCAGAAGGCAAGGTGGGGGAAGTATTAACAAAATGATCGGTAAAATTTTAGTGGGGCCAGGTATTAAAGCACTGTGGAGGCCAGACTGGAAAGCTTAAATCTGCTTAATGTAAAGGCAATTTTTAACATGATAAATTAGTCATAAGACTCAATACTACTACTACTACGCACACTCAGAATGACTCAAATAAGAATACCGAAGCTGAAATCAAAGCACAGGGGCCAGCATAGCTGACCTCTGTTTTCCTTTCCTGGAGGCGGTGGTCCTTCATGCTCCTGTGGCTTGACCCACCTCCTCAGGTAGCTTCAAACACCTTAACCCCTTTCGACTACATCAGTGTTTCTCAACCTTACCTTGACTTTAAGAGTAGGTAAGGTACATGGGTCCCACCTCCACAGATTCTGATTTAATTGGTCCAGTATGTGACCTGGGCCTGAATTAGTTAACAGGTCCAAAAACCTGCACTTCTAACCAGCTTTCAGGTGATACTGACCATGCTGGGCCAGAGGAGCAGTGGTCTGGTTCAGCGGTTCTCAAACGCCAGCGGGCATCGTAATCTCCTGGAGGCCTGGTCACTATGTAACTGCTGGGCCTGACCCCCAGAGTTTCCAGTTCGAGTGACCTGGGGAGGGAGGGTTCCATGCAGGTCTATTAAATTCCCATGTGAAGCTAATGATGATGGTTCAGGGACCTTACTTTGAGATATAGTTATACTTCTAGATAGAAAGCAATCACTCAAGATTTATTTACATTTAAAATACTTCCTTTCCTTCCCTAGTGGATTTTAAGACATCTTCACCTCCAAACACTTTTTTCTTAGAGTAGCTTCTGTTGTCACCCTTGGATTAGAGCAATGAGTACATAAGAGACAGGACATAAATATTCTGTCTACTTGGATGCACAGGTGCCCTGAATCTAGAAGCTCTCTGACAACATTCACCCAGCTGATGGATTGTGTGTTGTCTGTGCTGTTCCTAACCTACTGGTTCTTTTATTTAACTGATGACTGTAATTCTCATTAGATGCTGATGGAATATTAAGATTTAGTTTGTGGAACCTGGCAAAGCCTACTTGTTGGTGAGCATCATCTAGGCAGCAACACCCAACCCTCCAGGTGGCCGAGCAGCAGGGCTGGTCCTGTTAGTAATGTCGGCATAAGGAGGCAGTGTTGCTTCTGGCCATTGCAGGTATTTTGTGATTTAATTCATGAATGCCTTAAATTTGAGATCCATTAAGTGACCTTCTGTTAAACGATCTGCAGCACTGAAGTTTTAGATGAAGGAGAGTACATCCCTTTTAGCCTAAGGAGTAGCAATAACTCGAGGTTGTGGAGATTCTACTATGTTCTATCTCATCTAAATGTCTTTGGACTTGTTCTAAAAGAATCTCGATTTCCCTCCTGCCGCTGGATCGCCCTTACTCATCTATTTGCAGATCAAGATTAAGATGTCACCACCTGAGTGAGGTCTTTCCTAATGTCCTGTGTCCTGTCACAGGGCTTGCCTCCGTGCTGCCTAGTTCGCAGTTTATATTTCTATTATTGTGCCTGTTTCACTGTATGAGGCCTGGACACCATCCAGTCCTCCTCCCCAGATGGCAGAAGCACTGAGGACAGAGGCGGTATCTCACTCACCTTTCTCTCTCCAGCACCTCGAGCAGCGCTTGGCAGAAAGGAGGAACTTGGTTAACATCTCTTATGAGAAGTTCCTGGAAGCACTGATCCTCACCTTCTGTTGTCTTCGGAATCTCCAAGATGCTTCCCAATCTCTCTGTGCTTTTGCCAAATGCAGAGCCTCTGATTTTCATGGATCTTTCACATGTCTGCGAGCTAGCCCTGACCATGAGCATAAGAATCTATTTTGTTTACAGTTCTACCACCAGCATTTTTTTTATTTACAGTGTACTGCACATACTGGTGCTTGGTAAGTATCTGCTAGATGAAACAGAAAAGTTTCTGGAAAACAGGCTGTTAAACTGGTTTATTAATAGGATGAGGCTAATTTTCCGAAGCTTGATTTCCATCTGTGTGGCTGAATAATATTGCTTATTCTTAACTAGAAAAGAAAGAGCATTCCGATAGGTAATATTTAATAATATGGTCTGGATATACTTTGCACTGTTTGCCTTCCTAACACCCCTCGTACAGTCACTGTGCCATTTTCAAGTACACTAAAATATGCCTGGGACTCAGTCATCAAGGACACAGGTCTGATACAGACAGTACAGAAAGGGGCTTGGGCTCATATTCAGGCAACCTGTATTCCAATTCTAGATCTCGCATCATCTTGCGGTCTGGCTCTACACAAGTCAATTTCATTCTCTGGCCCTCGATTTCTTTTCCTCTGAAATGAGGAGCTGGACTATATGATTTACATGTTTTTCTCAAGTTCCTTAAACTAATTGCTCCTCAGTATCCTTGCCTGTAGAAACTGCCATTTATGGTTGCCACGAGGGTTAAATGAGAAGCATTTGGACCAGTGCCTGCCACACGATAAACACTCATTAAAGCCTCTGCGCTACTACTGGTGTTGCCGCTGCTGTTACTGCTATTGTTAACATTGTTATTCACATCCTCATTTCCATTTCTGACTTTCTCTAGTTCTAAAACAGGCAAATTGCAATTATTGCCTGATGTGGTATAGCAGCAAAGGAAGTAACAAATCTCCAATGGCAGATGCAAAAGAATGTTTTGCTTTGTATCCACTCATTCAGAAACTATTTATTGAGTTCCTAGAAATGTTGTGTGGGGCTGGGGATATGACAGTGTGTGAGTCCCCGTCCCTGTGCTGGTACATTCACGGTAAAAAATACAACAGAAGAGCACCTGGGTGGCGGTTAACCATCCAACTTCAGCTCAGTTCATGATCTCATGGGTTCGTGGGTTCGAGTCCCACATCGGGCTCTGTGCTGATAGCTCAGAACCTGGAGCCTGCTTTGAATTCCGTGTCTCCCTCTCTCTCTGCCCCTCTCCCACTTGGGATCTGTCTCAAAAATAAATAAACATAAAAAAATCAAAAAAATACAATAGAGCATACCATCTTAGCTGGTGGTAACTGCAGAGATGAAGATAATGCAGGTTAACAGATAGACAAGTGAGAACGGGAGAGAGTGAAAGGGAGGAGGAGAGACCATAGCCCAGAAATGACATCCAGAATATATCCTTGGAATCCTGAGGTCACATATATTTCTGCATTTGAACAGGAGAAAGTGTGAACTCTTTCTGGAAAATCATTTCTTTTATTTAATCTTTAAAAAATGTTTATTTATTTTGAGAGTGAGAGTGAATGAGAGAGTAGGGGAGAGGCAGAGAGAGAGGGAGAGACAGAATCCCAAGTGGGAGCTCAATCCCGCCAACTATGAGATCATGACCTGAGCTGAAATCAAGAGCCGGACCCGTAACTGACTGAGCCACCCAGGTGCCCCTCAGGAAAATCATTTGTAAAAAGCTGTACTGGAAATGTTCACAAACCAAAGTGCCCTGCTAGGCGCTGGGATACAATGAGATTTAACGGAACATGGATACAGTGAGGAAGCTCATAATTTGCTTGGTGATGAACAAAACTGCTAGTGACCAGTGACCTTTAGTATACAACCCACTGTGAAATGTTTTCGATCCTTTCTAGAAAAAAAATGAGTGGGAAAAGTGGATGGGTAAGAATGAGATGAGTGGGCAATGGAACAATCAGCTGTGAGACATCTTCTACCTTCAGATCCTCAGGGTTGATGGGGGTAGACATCTGTGCCTTCATCTCTTTCAGGAAACAAGGCTTCTGGCAGTTGTGGTGTCTGGGATATACCAGCCACTATGTGAGGCACTAGAAAGCATATGTTATTTAATTTTCACAACGGCCTTAAGAGATGAGGGGTATTGTTGTCCTCACTTTACAGATGAGAAATTCAAAGCTGCAGAGAGGTTAGGAAACTTGAACTAGATTACCCAGCTAGTAAGTGGCTGAGCCAAAGTCTGGATCTAATATAGTATGACTTTGAAACCTGTATTTACCTCAGTTGAGGAGCTCACAGACTTGTTCTATAATAACACCTGTCCCCTGGCTGGGAGAAGCTGGCTCAGGAGGCAGATCCAGTCCTTCCCGATTGAGCCACATGTGGGGCAGTGACCAAGTGGGTAGAGTCCTCGGCCCTGGGCTCAGAAGAAAACTGAATGCATTTCTAAGGTTTTCTTTCAATATGGATGCCAGAAGAAAAAAAGACTCAAGTCCTCAGTAGAATAAATAATGGGGATGAGTAGCTATAAATATTAACTTAGAGCCTGCCAAATATGTCAACAGAGCAAGTCATTGAAAGTATTGTTACAAAGTTTGGTGAACATTTTTGCAGTTAGAAACTATTTAGTGTTTCTTTTGGAGTCCCATGCCATTCACCTGCTTTCTGCAGAGTTTCTCCTCGGATATATCTTAATTCTTCATCTTATCTTTTGACTGGTTATTGTTTAAGCAAACACACACTGTCAACTGACAATGATGAGTAAAAGGGGGGATGGGATGACCCATTTTTAAAGAATGTGGGAGCATTATAAAATGGACTAAAAATATTGCACTGCCTTCGAAAAGGGATACGAGTAAAGGAGATGGAAGAGGTGAATCAGAGTTTAAAAGTACTGCTCAAAACGGTATTGATGTTTTGTGACATATTTCAGGGCAACAAACACTGTCACTGTTATTACATCTTACGGAAAAGCATGTAAACGGAGAGAGAAGTTTAGAGGCAAATTAAGATTTTAGAGACAGCTGAGGGGAGACCAGGGGAATGGGTCAAAAACACTTAATCGAAGCACCATTTACTTCCTTCTCATCCTTAAAACCTACATTCTGCCAAAATATGTTAACCATAGCAAAATGATTAAGTCAATTCCTAATTCTGTACCTTTCGCCTCTTTAATGAAGCATGCCCACATGAATTTAAAACACTGTAAAATTAAAAAGGAGCTCACATTTCAGTATTAATTGCCTACCACAGCACAATCTTGGCCATCTGCATCTCTCAGATACTACTGTCTTCCAGCCAGGTGAGGCCTAACACTGAGTGTATCAGCATTTTAATTTTCACTCTTTTTGAAACCTGAGAGTTCCTAATAAACACATTACACATGGATCTAATTTCTTAAACAGAAAATTCAGGTCCATACTGAAATGTTCCACCATGATCTGGATTCATGTTATGAAGAGGTGTCATACAATGATAAAGGGGCAAACGTGAGATCCTGGACCCAAGAGAAACTGGTGCTGAAGTGGTTGCCAGCACCATATTTCAAGAGGACAGGCTGAAATAGGGTAGATTGACTTCGTGGAATAGCATCTTTCAGAAAACCTTTGTTACGTTGCATATGTCTTCTTGATCTCGCTCAGCCCAGTGTGTTGACAAGGTGGAAACAGGAACCCTTCGGCATTTCTGGAAAGCGGGTGAATGTCTCTTCCGGTGGGAGGCTTTGCAAAATCTTTAAAATTTTTTCAGGCTCACTATCGAAAGCCATTTTTACTAATATAATACCATGCTTTTCTCCCCTTCCTAATACAATATTTGATTTTATACAGAAATCCCTCCATTCAACAAATATTTATTTAGTATCTGTTCTGTGGGCTAAGTCCTGAGAATACAACCATGAACATGACTGTTATCATCACAGAATTTCTAGTCTAGTAAGAATTACAGTTTAGTTTCTTATGTTGTCCCAAATAGAGATACTTTGCCCTCATTCCTCACTCTCAGGGAGCATAACTAAATAAAGTTGCAATAAAGTCTATACAGATCTAATTTTTCTAAAAAAATTATTTAAAAAATTTTAATGTTTATTTTTTTTTGAAGGAGAGAGAGAGAGAGTATGAGCCTGTAAGGGTCAGAGAGAGAGGAAGACACAGAATGTGAAGCAGGCTCCAGGCTCTGAGTTGTCACCACGGACCCCATAGTGGGTCTTGAAATCAAGAACCATGAGATCATGACCTAAGCTGAAGTTGGATGCTTAACTGACTGAGCCACCCAGGAGCCCCTTGATGTTTTATTTTAAAACAAAATATATTATATTTTATTTTTTTTGAAATAAATTTTAATGTTTATTTACTATTGACAGACGGAGACAGAGCTTGAGCATGGGAGGGGCAGAGAGAGGTAGAGGCACAGAATCCGAAGCAGGCTCCAGGCTCTGAGCCATCAGCACAGAGCCTGATGCGGGGCTCGAATTCAGAGACCGTGAGATCATGACCCGAGCCAAAGTTGGATGCTTAACCTACTGAGCCACCCAGGTGCCCCTAAAATATATCATATTTTAAAAGACAGTGTTAAAACTCTAATTCCAAGATGTTAAAATGTTCTCCCAAAGCATTATGGTCTAAGATATTCAAAATTATATATTTTTAATGTAACTGCTTTCCAATTTTTAAAGTATTTCTTTATATTTTTGGTTAATTATGATTATAATCTTATTCATATTCTTCTGACATGTTTAAAATTTATATGATAATTATTTTATTTAAAATTTCTTTATGTAACATGCAGCAATTTGTCTCATCTCAGTGAAATTATATACATCGGAGTTTTCCTAAGTCATATTTTCAATACTAACTACTTAAATTGTAATTCTGCTTCAAAAAATTGCATTAATATAGAATATTTCAACTTTTTCTATTTGTCTATATTTATATAACTTATTTTAGAATGCTTATCTGACACATGGTCTCAGTTTGACTTATATCTTAAGCTGTGAGGATTTGGAGAAATTATAGATATGAAGGGCTTGGCACTAATTCTGAAACAAAGCGGCATTGTTTTGCACGCGAGTGTTGGTTTTCTCTGTTGAGCAACCTCAAATGTGGGCAAAGAAAGGGCTTGTAGTTCCAATGGAGAGGCTGTTGAAATTTTCTAGTAGGTCATCATAATGGTGGATTGAATCTGCTGCCTTACTATTAAAGCCAGTTATTTGTCTTGCTGGCACGTCAACAAAGCCCGGTTTTCTTTTAATTAAGAGTTGCTGTTACAACTTGTTTTCTTTTAAACCTTCTCTCCTAGTGATTCAACCTACTTGTCCCCAAAGAGCATTTGATTGAAAATCATGCTGGGCCAGACCAATTTCACACTTGAGAGAAAATCACCAGCCCCTTCTATACCATTGGTTTATTCCCCCATACAAAAGGCATTCTCAGTAAATTGGAATTAATTAATTAACTAATTAAGGACTATTTTTAGAATGCAAACACTTATGGACTGAATTGTGCCCCTCATCCCCTGCAAATTCATATGTTGAAACTGTAGCTCCCAATACGACTGTACTCGGAGATGGGCCTTTAAAGAGATAATTAAAGTTAAATGAAGTCATAAAAGTAGGGCCCTAATCCAATATGACTGGTGTCCTTATAAGAAGAGGAAGAGATACCGGGTATGTGTGCACACAGAGGAAAGGCTACGTGAGAACACAGCAAGAAGATGGACGTCTGCAAGCTCAGGAGAGGGGCCTCAGGAAAAAACTAAACTTGCCGACACCTTGATCTTGGACTTCTGGCACCTAGATCTGTGAGAAATAGATTTCTGATGTTTAAGCCACTCGGTTTGTGTCATTTTGTATGGTAGCATCGGAAAACTCATACAAACACTCTTGCCTATTCTGAGGATGCTTACAATGCACCTGGGAAGGTATACCCTCCAAACAAATATTTAAGCAACAGAGACAAATACCAAGATTGAAGAAAATATAATTAAAACCTACATAAAAGATGAGGCTACAGAAGGAGAGAGCTGTTAAAAGGGGAATACGTCTTTGAGTGGGTGAGCATTGATAGATTTCAACACGTAAACAAGAGGTTCCTTTAAAATAAGGTTGGAAGAGACCCAAAGCTACACGGGTAACTCATTATCTCATGACATTTCAGAGCCTACTCCAAAGGTCACCTTCTTTTCCAAATCAGGACTTGGCACACATGACCTGACACATGAATGCACAACAAAGCAAAATATATTGGATGGGCATTGTCCTAAAACATATAATCAACTTCACTATTCTATTTTTATTCCCTTTGTTTCATAGCGCCTACATATTATCTTGCTTAACTTCCTCTCAAGAGAAATATGACTTGATGAGCACAATTTATAATGTAATTAAGGGACAGCCTTTACTTTACAGGAAATTTTATAATAACAACACTGAATCAATAATAATAGCAGCAAAAATATAATAATCAACTACTGAATCGCATACTAGATTAAGAGCTTTCTTAGGAATTATTTAATCCTCACAACGACTCTATTAGTTTGACACTATTCTTGTTCCACTTCCTAAGTGAGGTGAGTAAGCTTTCCCATGGTTAAAGGAACTTGCTCAAAGTGACACAGCTGGTATTTGAGGTAGCTGTGATTTCAGAACATCCAGACTAGTCCCAGAAATCAAAATCAAAATCAAACTCTTTACCACCACTTACACAATACATGTATAACAAACACACACACACACAAACCCATGTATAATACGTATTGTATGTTCATGTGTGTGTGTGTCTGTGGGTGTATATACACATAAATGTACTGCATGGACACATGTACTGTAAAAATAGGAAGTACTGGCATAAAAGTGGACAAAGATCAAGGGGATAGAATTGAGAGTCTAGACAGAAATGAGATAAAAGAGATGGTCAACTAATTTTTGACAAGAGTTCCAAGAAAATTCAATGAGCAAAGAATGATATTTTTACAAATGGTGTTGGGACAAGTGGATATTCACATGCAAAAGAATGAAATTGGATCCTTTCCTCATGCCATACACAAAAATTATCCTCAAATGGATAGCAGAAGTAAATGTAAGAATTAGAATAATAAGACTCATAAAAGAAATTTAGGAGTATATCTTTATAATCTTGGGTCAGGTAAAGCTTTCTTAGATATGACACCAAAAGCAAAATAGATAAAGGAACAAAGAGAGAAACTGAACTTCCTCAAAATTAAAAACTTTTCTGTTTCAAAAGACTCCATGAAGAAAGTGAAAAGAAAACCCCAGATGGGAGACAATGCTTGCAAATCATATACCTGATAAGGGACTTGCACCTAGAACACACACACAAAACTCATAACTTAAAAATAAAAATACAATAACCAGTTAAAAATGGACAAAATTTCTGAATAGGCCTTTTTCCAAAGAAGATACATAAATAAGTAGCCAATAAGAACATGAAAAGACACTCGACATCATTAATTATCAGGGAAATGAAAATTAAAACTACAATGAGGTACCACTTCAGACTCGGTAGGATGACTATAAAAATTTTAAAACCTCATAAAATTACAAGTGTTGGTGAGGATTCAGAGAAATTAGAATTCTCATTCTCTGCTGGTGGGAATACAAAATGGTAAATTGTTTTTGAAAACAATTTGGTAGGTAGTTTGTAAGAAAGTTAAACATAAAGTTTTCAAACAACCCAGTGATTCCACTCATACTAAACAAAAACATAGATACCCACAGAAACTTATACACAAATGCTCATAGCAGTATCATGCATAATAGCCAAAAAGTGGAAACTGCCCAAATGTCCATCAACTGATGAATGGATAAATAGAATGTGGCATGTCCATACCATGGAATATAATTTAGCCATGAAGAGGAATTAAGTATTGCTATATGGTACAATATGGATGAACTATAAGTGGAAGAAGTCAATCATAGAAGACCAAATATCGTGTGATTCCACTGATATGAAATGTCTAGAACAGGCAAATCTATATAGATGGAAAGTAGATGCATGTTTGCCTAAAGAAGGTGAGAGGAGAAGGGCTGGGTGTAAATGAGGAGTAACCTTTAATGGGAATAAGATTTATCTGCAGCGGGGAGATGAAATATTCTAAAATTGATTGTTAGTGATGATTGCACAGCTCTGAATATACTAAAAAGCACTGAGTTGTATACTTTAAATGGGCGATATACCTCAATAAAGCTATTAAAAATATATGAAGTTAATTCCAAAATGTGTCAGTTGCTTTGAATTCCTCTAGTCTTTATAAACTGAGTCTAATATCAGGGGAAGGGTATTGGAACAGCAAGGAGTTTGGAGACAAAATTCTTTTCTTTTTTTACTTTGAAAATGCTCACGCCATAGTCTATCAAGTTAAAACTGATTTAATTCTCCTGAATGATTAATAGCATTCCTTTATGGTATGATCGAGTTGTAAAACCAAAATCAATATACTGAATATTAACACTTGCTTCTCTTTACCCTTGTCTTATAAATAACCAACCAGCCAACAAATAACTCAATTCTTTCTCTTGCTTCTTCTGCAGCTAGACATAGCCATGTTGTAATGCCCAGAGACTCCTTAAGTCTAACACTAAGTTTCAAAATACTACATGATATAACGATTAACACCACACATTCAAGCTAATAAGATGTAAATAGAAGTGTTATGTACATGCAGAGCTACTCTTTGATTCAGCTAGGAAATGTGACCCTTTGCCTTCATACGTTTTAGGTCTGCAATGTAATATAGACCTGTGTAGGAAAATAGGTTCTACTTACATAAGTGGGTTAGAAAAAAGCTTAGGGTAGAAAGCTGCCACCACGGGCCAAAGCTCCCGAGATTACCTAGCGAGATGTAATGGGATCACGAGTAACTTGCTGTAACACCTACAGGAAGTAACTTTCCATCTGAATCCAATATACTATTGTACTTCAACCACAAACTCCACTTGCCCCCAGACCCTTTGATTCTTACACACACAAGTTAACGATTACATGTGTAACATCTTGTGAGCTCAATAAATACAGAGATGAAACCCCTGTTGCGGGTGCTTGTCTCCTCCCAGACATTAGCCTCTCTCGTATTCAATTCTGTGTCCACTCTCTTGTTGGACAAGAGAGAACTCCCAGACTCATAGTCTGTGACAGACCTCATGATGAGAACTCTTGAAACTATTTTGGAATATGAGGTAAATTCCAGGAGGGAAGCTATAGGCGAAGACTGGAAAGTAGAAGGATCAAATCCACCCATTCCCTTGAATGCCCACCTCTGACTTCTTTTCCCTGAGTATTACAAACTTCCATCTTGTTTAAGACATGTATGGTTTGAATTTTTTATATACAGACAAAGCTTAACTATAATTAATAACTATATTTCATAACTAGCTATAAATATATTTTTATATAACACTAAAAGCTTGCTGTAAAGTTAACCAACTCAATTGGCCCGGGAAAGCATAATCATCTTGTTTGTTCTGTGTTTAAACAGAAACTCAGCTCACTTTAACTGGCTCCAATAAACTATTTTTTAATTCAGTCAGTCTTAAATGTGATTTACTGAAAATAGCAAATGTGTGTGCACTACAAACTGCAGTAAATCAATCATTTCTATTTCTGTGTGTATACCCTATGACCTGGTAATTTTATTAATAAGGATATATTTTTATATCCTTGAGAAATCCTTACAAATACACTAGAAAACATGTATAAGAATGCACACGTAGCATGACTTGTGATTAAAAAAAAAACGAAGCAAAACATAAAACATAAATTGTGTTATATTCCTACAATGGGATGCACATTGAACAACCTAAATAAATATAATGTTGAGAGAAAAAAGTTACAGAGAAGACTGTAAAGAGATTCCACTAATATAAAGTTCAAATCCATGCAAAATAAAACAATCTATTGTTTAAAGATAGGTACATAAGTATTAAAAATATATCAACAAACAAATAAACATGAGAATAACTTTTTCAAAATTAAAAAGAGTGATTACTTTTAGAGGGGAGAAAAGGTGGTGATTAGGAGGGGGAAACAGGTGGCTTCCAAAATACTGATAATGTTCTATTTTTTTGAACTCAGGAGGTTGGAACCTAGACATTTCCATTTTTAAACCTATGCTGTCCAATATATAAGCCACTGGCCCTTGTGACTACTGCAAATTGGAATGGCTTGGAGGTGTAAAATACACACTGGATTTCAGACACTTAATTCGTGAAAATGTTAAACATATAATTAATAGTTTTTATGTAGACTGCATGTTTAAATGATCATATTTTGAATATGCTGGATTAAATAGAAGATATTAAATTAATTCCTCTGTTTCTTCTTACTTTTTCTAATGCATCTAAGAAAATATATGGCTCACATTATGTGTCTATTGGCCAACAATGCTTTGGATTCTCCCTGTAAATTTTACATTCAAATGTATATATTTCATGGTAAACATTTTAACTATATGTAGGTCTTAGTTATATAATAATATCAACTTTTTCACCATTAAGGAGATAAGAACAAGTGGTTTTACTTTCCAAACACAATGTAAAGTAGTTCAAGGTAGCATATCCAATTAAGAATTTTTTGACTAAGTCTTTCTTTGGAGGTAGGAGCTATACATTACTTCAAAGATCCCCAAATAAGAATGTTATTAAATTGAACACACACACACACACACACACACACACACACACACACAGAGTTCATGATATTATGCTTTAAAAATCTAAAAGTAAATAAATAAATCTAGAAAAATTGCCCAGGTTTTCACAAAACTAAATTTGCATGATTAGTTCATATATTGAATTATCGAGCAGATGCTGAGAAAGGAACTGAAGTTCAATAAAACCCTACATGGATCAGTATAAAAATTTGAATGTAGCAACTATAAAACTTACAGACTTGTTTCAAACTAAGTCAATTAGTTGAGAAGCTAAAGAATGCCAATATTAAGTCTCTCCTTTGTGGAACTTGATCTGACCATAGAGTTTACAAAGAAGAAATATTATCTACCTTAGTGTTTACTACAAATACTTCATCTGAAAAATGAGCTGTGAATATCTACCAGTGTCTCCGTTTTCTAAATTCTACAAGCAGCAGAATATCATGTATAAGTCATACAGGATTTTTAAGAGGAAAAGGAAAGTAGAAGGTTGTTGGTACACTGAATTAAAAATTTACTTTAATTGGTTGGCATTAGTATCCATCTAGAAACATGTACACACACAATACACATATATTATGTATTCTATAACATATATAACATATTTTATAAAATGTATCATATGTGTATATGTGTATTTTCTCTGTATTTATAAATTATATAGATTCAGCAGAAAGAAAGTTCAGAATCTGACAAGGAATTTTGATCAGTTCACAGAATGGGGGATACACAGAATGGTTGGTGCAAAGAGTGAAACAGTGTGCTATACTGCAAAACAGAAGTGGGACTAGAGTCAATAAAATCTTGGTTTGGATCCCTCCATTCCTTTTCTTTGCAACTTTGAGGACATTCCTCAATTATGATCCTTACTTTTCTCAACTACTATATACTGACAATAGTACCATTTCGAACGATTCCCAGGAATGTGAAAGGCAGGGTGCCTGGCATATTGCAAGTGTCCACAACCTCGGCGCTATTATCATCTTACCCTATCACCAAGGAGTACCCAAGAGGGAAAGCAGCATTAGTTCTACTGTTCTGTCCTCCCCACTACTAGTGTTTGATAATCCACGTTTGAGTGAATTAATAGAAGACTTTCATCCAGCAGTGATATCAGTACGTGCGTATCCCTCTCAGTTAACAAAACTACTCTGATTAAAACAGAAAACCAAAAGCCATTTTATTCACAATGCTAAAGGAAGAGAATGGTGGACCTAAAAAGAAAAGGAAGCTAAATTTCAGTAAACCTAACATGAACGCCTTCTCAAAATAGCAATGGGGAAATACTATTCCTCTTTGAATACACCAAAAGGAATATGCGGTTTTCATATTTAGAAAGAGAAAAACATTTAAACTCTAGATTAAGCTCTAGATGGGCACTACAGTATATGGTGAGGAGCAGGGACACTGGAAGCCCTGTCCTGTCTGTATAACGTTGGCAGGTAATTTAGTATATGTGCTGCTGAAGTGAGCACAACCTTGGGTAGGTAATTTAACTTAGTTTCTTCATTTGCTAAAAAACTAGATTAATAGAACCTACTTTATAGGATTGTTGTGATGATTGCTTATTAATGTATAGAAAGTGTTTCATCTAGTGTCTGATACCTAAGAAACATTACTGTAACTCCTAGGCATCAATATCATCATCATCATCATCATCATCATCATCATCATCATCATCATCATCGCTAGGGTTCCAGAAGAGCATACAAACAGGAATGAGGTCGCTACGTAGAAAATTCCCACTTATTTAGTGATCAGATACCCAACAAATGCAATTGCTCTCAATCACCTTTTTTTTGTTGCCAAATTCCTTTTTCTTCCTCTAATAAATGTCATAGGGGATCCCAGAAATCAGAATTGTTTTGGTTGAACCAGATTGAGAGCCTCAAGTCCTGATCCTGCATATTTCTATTTTCCCTACTTAGTGGCATCTGTAGTTAGGTCAAAGCCAAGCGGAATATGGGCATTTAAAGTGGTTAAAAAATATGGGCGCCTGGGAGGTTCAGTCAGTTAAGGGGCCAACTCTTGATTTTGCATCAAGTCATGACCTCATGGTTTGTGAGTTCAAGTCCCGCATTGGGTTCTGTGCTCACAAAGCAGAGGCCACTTGGGATTCTCTCTCTTTCCCTCTCTCTCTGACCCTTCCCTGCTCATGTGCACACTCTCTTGCTCTCTCAAAATAAACTTAAAAAAATTAAAGTGGTAGGAAAATAAACTGTATTAAAGCAACAAAGAAAATGTATAAGGACACTTGAAAGCTATCTCTGGATTTTAAGTACTAATAGCAATAGAAATCTTGCATTTGACTAAATAATATCAGATAAAAGCACTTTGAAAGACATACTTATTTTTTATGTTTATTTATTTATGTGGGAGGCCAAAGCAGCGCTCAAACTCATGAACCATGAAATCATGACCTGAGCCTAAACCAAGAGTTGGATGCTCAACTGAGTCACCCAGGTGTCCCTGAAAGACATTTTCTAACCAGAAAATTAACATCTAAAAATAGATCTAGCATTTAAACAAATGTCAATTTTCAGTAAACATGGTGTCTAATATGGTGACCACTAGTCACACGTGACTCTTGAAATTTAAATTAATATTCACTAAAATAAAACTCAAATACCTTAGCCTCCCTGGTAATACTACCATTGTTCAAGAGCCATGTATATCTAGTGGCTATCGTATTGGACAACACAGAGACAGAACGCTTCCATCATCAGGCAAACTTCTATTGGATAGCACTGATTTAGAACATGTCACTATATGGAAAATTATATTCCCAGTATTTCAGGTATAAAACATTACTATAAGCACTAGTAAAATACTACACAGGTTGTGGAATACCTTTGCTTTCATTAAATTCACTGCAGATAATAAAACAATTTAAATTTAATTTTCTGGGGGATTTTATTTGCTTAAGTCCTTCTCTTAAATTTCCCACAATATGGTTTTTATATGATAAATGCAAAAGCGTAGGAAAAACAAATGTCATGAGTTAGCACCTGCACGACCTTGAGGAGATCAGGCAATCTTCTTACATTTCAGCGCCTCCAGATAACACAGGTGTAATGATAGTTATCTACCTAACCTGTTTATGAAGAACAAGTGAGACTGTGGATACAGAAGCCCTCTGTAAACTTTGGAACCTCAAACAAGCGCTAGTTATCATTACAATCATTTCTACATTTTCACTTGGCTGAATGCGAATGAAGTGTATAATTTCTGTAGAAATAGTTGAGCTAGTCTGAAGGAAAATGTCACAGTTAAAGCATTTGAGAAAAAAACACATTTATGGTCCAAGGCCTCCAGGGCTACTGATTAGAGAAAAAAATGCATTTCTGGGTAAATACATTTAAATGGGAATTATTTGGTAATCTGTATTTTCTAGATTTGAAAGAGAGTATTTTGTTAAATTTGATAGAATGATGCCTTATCTCCATTTTATCAACTGAAAGACATGGATTTTGACTTTAGTTTTAGAGATAATAAGTTCAGAGCTGCCACTTTAAAGCATATTAAAACTTCAGGAAGTTTTACAACATGCTAATTTAATGGTTTATTAGCTTACTTCATTTAAGGTTACAAAGAACTGAAATGATCTTTGTGAAGTGTTGATTTAATCTCATTCTACAATGGGACTTAATTTCTGCCTAGAAGGCAAACTTACACATTTAAATTTGGAAATTGAAAGAAACAAATAAACTGGTGTATATATCAGTGATACTAAAGCTTGAAGACAAATATATATATAATTGAACATTAATGTAATTCAGCTGCTCAAGGTTTTAACGTACTTCTAAAACACACAGTGTCACTCATTACACACTGTTGTGAAATTGAACAGAGAACCTGAAAGCTTCCTCCTATATATGTTTTTTTCCCTCTTCTTTCTACTATTAAAGAATGTTTATATTTCTCTTAGGAGCACACAGAAGTATGTATGTGTGTTAGTGAGGTTAATGCTACTTGCTATAACAAATAGATCCCACAATTTCAGTGGCCTCAGGAAACACACACACACACACACACACACACACACACACACACACACACACACACTCCAAAGTGGGCATTCCTCTCTGTACACAGCTCTTCTCCACAGACTGATTCAGGAACTCTGGGTCCTTCCATCTTATGCTTCTTCATCTCCTCGGGCTTTGCAATCTTTCCCATAAGGTCAGCAGATGGAGGGAGGGAGGTGGAAAAAGCATGCCTGAAATGTAACTCCCACTTGTATTCCACTAGTAAGAACTAGTCACATGACTCTGACTAGAAGCAAGAGGGACTAGGAAATGTAGTTGCTGGCTTGATAGCTGATCCTCGTAACAACTCTGCACTATGAAAGCTGGAGCACAAATTTCTATAGACAGTTAGTTGCCCATGCCATGGTGTAAGTCTGAGAGACGAGAGATGTGAAGAGCTGAATACAATTGAAACAAAAGGGAAACCACTATGTATCTTTCCTATCTTTCGTTCTGTTCTCTAATTTCTCAGTGAAAATAGAAATGCGATACCTCCATTCCTTTTAACTCACCCCCTTCTCATAAACAAGTAAAAGATAAAAGGAATCCTAGCATAGAAAGAAAGCTTGGTATAAGGCAGGAAGGGAGTCCCTCAGATGGAAAAATTGGAGATCTTTCCAGGTTCTTTTCTTATTTCTCTCCCGGACAATTGTGGACTCTTTCTTAACACCCTTGTCTGTAGTCCTCATTCTCAGCATGAGGTAAAGGAGGATGTCACTCAGTGTTACAGCCCACTACAGGCACCCTGAACTATGATCTGAAAAAAATATATTCCAAGACTGAATCCTTTAGACTGTTAGCTTAGGAAGAACACTGGGGAGCCCCTTGGCCTTAGGCTATCCCTTGGATGACTTTGACAGCACCTGATGTCACAAAGATTGAGTCACCTCAAGTAGAGGATAGAAACATCTATCCTGTCTTGAATGCTATCAAATGCCTACTAAAGACAAAATCCTTCATCTTCCCTGACTGCAAAAGATCCTGCTTGACCCAAGAAGGTGTATGGCAGATCCTCCAATATTTACACAGTTCATTCATTCATTCCACATGGATTTACTGAGCACCTGCTATGTTAAAACTCTGGGTTTGAAATTGGAAGCACAAAGGCAAACATGAAAGAGTCTTTAAGCAAGGAAGTTCCAAGGTCATGTTTGCATTTATAAAAACCACTCTGCAGAGTGGACGAGAAACCAGAGGGGTGAGAGTAGAGGCTGAGAGAACACACAGTACACAGGCTGCTGAATCCATGCAGGTGGGAGGTGCATCCAACCCAGGTAAAGGAGTGATTGTGAATGAAAAGAAGCAGATGAATTCAAGACATGATTGATTGTAGATATGGAAGGACCTGAGAAATGAATGTGCTTGGCTGGGGGACAGGGGCGCCACTGTCTGAAATAAGAAAACAAAAGGAGAAACATGCTTGATGGTAGAGGGAGAACTAGGAACTCAGGTTTTGAATACGTACAGTTTAAAAGGTACCTGAAACCTCTGAATGGGAGCAGTTGATACACAAGTCTAGAAGGAAGACGATTCAGGCTGGAATGAAAAATGGTGGTCAAAACCACGGAATGGATAAGAGTGACCAAAAGAGAGTCTATAGCATAAAGAGTCTGAAACAAACCCTGAGGAATGGCAACTTAGGAAGGATGTCTACAGGGAAAGATTGCAGCGAATGGGATCAAGAAGTAGGGATTTCTAAGGAGTAGAAAGACAACAAGGGAAATGTGTTGTCACATAAGTTAAATTCTCTAAAGGAGGGCATTTTCATCCACGGACTCTGCTACAGAATGCTCAAAAATAAAATTTCTTTTCCAGGTTTGGCAACAAAGAAGCTGCTGCCGGACCTCCTTGAACTGAAATGAAGGAAAGGAAGGAAATGAAATTTACTGAACACTAAGGAAGTATCTAAAGAAGTATCTTATTAATGAGATCCCAAAGTTGCATTATAAGCAAGTGATGGTAGTTACCATGCATACCAATTACGTTGCTGTGTGATGCTATAACGTTGTATTACCAGACAAAACACTATTTGTTTTCTTTTCCCCATACTCATGTATACATTTTTTTTTCTTTCAGAAAGTCAACATGGTGTTTAGTTAGTTCTCCTAAATATGTCTTGCCAAAAAGCAAGGATGTATAAGTAATCTAAAGAATCTAACGATGTTAATAATGATGTTAATGATTAATGCTCTTTATTGAACACATTAAGGGCCAGGAATTGCCTTATTTCTCCCCACAAACCTGCATTTTTTTTTCGGAAGAGAGGTAAACTGAAGCTCAAGGATCATAAGGCGTATGCCAGAGATGAAACAGGTGGGAAGCCAATAGGGGTCGCTTTTATCCAGTTCTGCTGACTCTTTCCTTCTCACTTAACATTCCATTTCCTTCTTCCTTCAAGCCCTGAAAGTACCAAGCTACAGATTTTTATTATTTCCTAATGTCTGATTAAACCTGACTTGTCTCAGACAAAGTTCTCAGAGAATATTGAATAAATCAATTCAAGAAACAGTTTAAACTGTAATTTACTTAGGTAAAGGTCAAGCTTAAGAAAAAAAAAACTGAGGCAAATTATAAACATCAGAGACATTAACGTGGACACCTTCTTGCCTCCATTTCTGCTGAAGGAGGGCGGGACAAGAGATACTAGGAAATAATGAAGACATTGGAATCAGAAATGAGGTAGAGAGAAAGAAATAAAATTAAACTAGAAGACAGCAGTCAGTTCCTAGAAGGAAGCCCTCATAGGATACAATTTAACTTATAGAAATCATGCAAAAATTATTTGAATTGAACTCAGGGTAGCATAACAAGAACTTGGTTAGTGCTGACACACAAAAAAATGGATTCTCTTATTCTAGACAATTCTTACACTGAATGAATTTAATTTCTTTTGGTTCTGGCATAGCTTGGATAAATGTTCCTTATAACCATCTGCTTGCCTTCCTCCAATTCTATGCTGCAAAACAAACTTCTGTTCTTTAATTTGTTTTGCTAAGTGAACTTAGTCATGGGGAAAAGGTTAGTCCTTGTGGATGATAGCATACTATTTTTAGGTCACCTTTCTCCCATTATAAATAACTACATTGACATTATAATCATTGTCCACCAGTCTGGTGGTTGTGGATTGGGTTCAGTGGATGAAATTCATTTCTGTGTCTATAGGGTGAGCAACCCGATCCTGGACCCAGATATATAAATGCTACGAGGAAACTACTTGACTACAAATTCTAGTGTCAGAACTTTTTCTAATGCCTAAGAGAACATGAAAGATACTAAAATTCTATGGGTTGAAATGTATGCTAACAGACTTCATAATACTATAGTTAAAAAGCAAAAATACAGAGAAAATAAAAGTCAAAGACATAGGATATTGGGAAATCAAACACCTGATATTGGACTTTGAGAAATGTTTATGGCAAACACCCACCCTCACCTGTTCCCAACAAGCTGTTAATCAATTGTTATTTGTTGGTGACCTACACTTGCCATAGTCTTCAAAGCATGGACAGGACTTACTACAATAAGCACGGCATTGCTCTGAGGCAGATTTATCCCTCCCCTCACCCCACCTACACATGACTTTGTTATAATCTGCAGATTTTTTTTTAGTGTTTATTTATGTATTGAGAGAGAGAGAGAGAGAGAGAGAGAGAGAATCCCAAGCAGATTCTGTGCTGTCAGCACAGAGCCTCATGTGGGGCTTAATCTCACAACCATGAGATCATGACCTGAGCCAACATCAAGAGTTGGACGTTTAACCAACTGAGCCACCTAGGAACCCCTAATCTGCAGAATTCTTTTTTTTTAATTAAAAAAATGTTAATATTTATTTATTTTTGAGAGAGAGAGAGAGAGAGAGAGAGAGAGAGAGAGAGAGCATGAGCAGGGGAGGGGCAGAGAGAGAAGAGGAGACACAGAATCTGAAGCAGGCTCCAGGCTCTAAGTGTTCAGCGCAGAGCCCGATGTGAGGCTTGAACTCACAAACTGTGAGATCATGATCTGAGCTGAAGTTGGACACTTAACCAGTTGAGCCGCCCAGGCGCCTCTGCAGAATTCTTAAATACTTTTCTTAACCATCTGTCTCCTTTACCAGATTGTGGAGTCTGTGAGGGAAATTATTAACTCTAATAATATCTATTCAACATATACTATGGACCAGAGACTGTTCTATGTGATGGAGAATTAGCAGTGTTCAGTGAAATACTTCTCCTCATGTGAATCTCACATTTTAAGTGAGGGGAGATTAAGGAAATCTGCAATTAAAGAGGTTTGGCTTGAAACGTAGTACCATTATTTCCTAGCTATATGACCTTGGGAAAGCCACTCAACCAAAACTTTGGCTGTGTTATCCATATATCGAGGAGGACACTATTTTACAACATGGTTATAAGATTTGAACGAAATGACACAGCGCAATCTAATAAAAATAGGAGCTAAGATTTGCTGTGCACTTGTTTTATGGCAGCACTGTTGTACTTTAATTGTCACAACAAATCTGCAAGGTAGTTGTCATTACAGGGAGGTTAAATGACTTAAATAGTTACAAAGTTAGTAAGCGGAAGAGATGGAATTCAAACCCAGGTTGTCTAATTGCAGAGCCCACGCTCTTCGCTCCGCTCTCCTGTGTGGGCTGCTTTACTCTACATCACACAGCGCTTGCCACAGAGAGGGTACCTGTGACAATGAAGATGCTAGCAGTTTCCCAGTACAGAAACCTGAAGTCAAATTAAACACAAAGGGGATGCCATGGTTCGCTTCAATGAAAAGTGCAGAGGCGGGCTGCAGGTGAAGTTCAATCAAGAATCCTGCTCCGTATCTCGGTTTTCTTAGACTCCCTCTTGTGTGTCACCTTTAGTTCACTTTACCTTCTCTCAGGGTATTGGAATGGCTGCAGAAGCTCTGAGTCAGACATCTGTATATAACTTAGTCGAGAGCAAGACACAAAGAATTTCTCAGAAGCCTTCACAGTATGTCCCCTTGAGCCTCATTCATTCTGGATAGGTCACAAGCTCATTCTTGCGCCTATTAATTTGGATTATATTGATTTGTCCAGACCTGAGCTATATGTTTATCGCTAGAGCAATCAAAGTTGGTCTCCAGAGGAGAGTTCTCACCAGAACAATGATCAGCATTTTCACCCAAGGAATGTCTGCCACGCAATCAATATATTTCTGTTAAATTAGTTAATTAATGTCTCCAAAGCACATTAAGCAGTTCTCACGTATTTGTCCATAATATTTTTTGCCCGAAGTGAAATTACAAAAGAAAAAAACACATGGCAAAAGAAGAAACACTTTTTGAACAATTCCAAGTAGTAACACTCACTCCCATAATTGTTCTTGGCATATTTCTCTTTGAAATTCAGTCATCCACATGGAAACAGCAGAAAGGGAGCTCGGGACAATATGCCATTAATATTTCATATACAATCTGTTTAACACTATACAGTTCATTTTTATAGGCGTCTTATTCATCTCCCCTGAATCAAATACTGTTTCTGACTTCCTCATTTTGTTTGTCCTTTAAAATTTATTTTTCAGCTACCATCCATTCACCAAAAATCTTTAAATATCTAATACTTCAATCATAAGTTAGTACAGCATTATTTTATTGCTTGCTCATAGAAAGAACTGATGTTTTGAACATTTTGTTGTCAATTTGGTGGTGTTCTATTTTTAACCTAGTGTTATCTGTGTTCAATGCATAATCTCTTATGAACCACATCCTCTTTAGGGGGAATATGCATGTGTATATTTATACACACACATATATTTAATGTTTCTATCCAGTGTTCCAGTAAGGTTAAGGTAGACTGAGAGATTTTATACAAGTGAAATGAAAATAAATTGATTTCGGACATATTTTATTCTTATTTTAAATAATACTTCCCAAGTGCTATGGTTTCAGAACTATACTGCCTCTATTTCACACATGGTGAGTTGGAATAGACACTCTCAGTTTTAGAATATTTTATTGTTATTCGGTCACCAAATATTTTCAATGTCCTTCATACATTCAATCTGAAATGTACATGATAACTATTTATTAAACATTTAAATTTAAAGTAGATTTTAAAAAATCAGTAACAGAAATAGGGAAGGAAGTATGTGGAAAATATTGAAAAATAAACTATTTTATTGCTACTGCCTTTGGGCTAGCCCAGTTTAGGCCACTAGCACAAAAGCTCAATGTTGTTAGGCTGGGAAAAGTTTCAGACCCCGACTAGAGGGGACCCTACTCTTTGGCCTCATGCTTTAAAGCGCCCAGTTCTGAAGATTTTTTAGACAAGAGGAGTTTGCAAGGCAAAGTCAACAAGCCCATCAGGAGCTCACATTCCCATGTTCTGGACACCCAGGACCCCGGTGTTCCCTAGCCAACTGGCTCCAGGTCAGCTTCTAAGTATGGCCAAGGGGGGAAGTCTCTGCCTAGAGTTAGTGGGCAGAACTTGAACACCGGGGCATGGGTCAGGGTGGCCACACCTGTGTGCACAAGTTTCCTCACAGCACAGGATGGAGTGAAGGAGGTGGGTAAGAAAAGGCAGTAGGTCTCTGGCAAAATGCTTAGAGTCAGCTCTTCCAGCACAGAATTTCGAGGATTCTGAGAGTTCTAAATTGAATCTAGACTTCTGCGTCACCATGATGGTATGTTTGTTAAGGAAGAGAGATGTAAGGCATTTTCCTTAATAGTCGGTTGACTTGACTTATACCTTATAAATATTAAACAGATGGTATGCAGGTCACCATGTGTACTCTCACCCGAGGTCCCACAAATGTTATAGGGCAGTTCTGATCTCATTTAAGTACTTGGAAGACTCAGTAATATAGAAAAAACATCAAATGACACCACTTCTTTTACTTCCTGGACTAAGTTTGTGCAAGAGGTGATAAGGTCCTTTAAACTACAAAGCATAACTTTACACTAGAGTGCCTCTCAGAGGCACTAAAATTTTCCTGGGGGAGGGAAGCTAGACACAACATGAACCATAAGCAAAGCCACAAACACATTCAAAAGCATTTCTTGGGTATACAGTCCTATCGTGTGAATCTTTTGGGATCCATTTGCTTCTTTATCTGTGGCTCTATAATTAAGATTCTCTGAGCTCAATAATTAAATCGATAGTTCATTAGCATTTTAGAAAGAAAAAAGCTCTAAACAACAAATATAGCTCTTTAAAAGGAGAGGTAGGATTTGTTAATTTGGTCACATTTTCTAAATGAATTATTTCAAATGCAACTGAATAGCCTCAAGTTCTGTAAATATAAATTTGACTGTGGGAGTATAAGTCTTTAAACACTGAGTCTCATTACAAATTATCTACTAACTTCTGTTTTCTGACAAATTAAAAATATGTTATTGTACCTAAAATTTATAATTTTGAGGCCAAAAATATAGACTGTACTTTTTATGTTCCTGAGATTATTTGTCCTATGAAAATGTATATGCTGAAAGTAACCATTAAAATAATTATGGTTTTAAATCTGCTAACCATCTTTAACATGCTAAGATCTAATACAGTTTCATGGGGTCAAAAATAGCATATTTCAAAAAAAACTTAAAATGGAAATTTAATACATGGCAATAAACACTGAAAGAAACCCAACCATGAATTTCACACTTATTTTTGCTTTTTAAACACAACTCCAGAGCCAGTTCTCAAAATATAAATGTTCTGGTAAGGGAAGATATGTATGCTATTTTTCACAAATTAATTTTCATGGGAAAAAAGCCATGTAAATAGGACATAAAAATAAACACTTAACATTTTAAAAACTAAAAATTAATTCTCTTCTTAAGGAACCTTAATGGAGAAAATGTGATTTCTTGCTTTGTAGGTGAAAACAATTTATTTTCTATCTACTTTTCAATACCGTTCAACAAATATTTACTGATATGTGCGTTTATGCCAGACACTGTGTTAGAATTGGGTACACAAATGAACAAGATATTATTGCTAACCATAAGCCACCCAGTCTTAGAAAAGTTAGGAGGTACTTCATCTGAAGTCTAAAGCTACCATTTTAAGCTTGTTTATAATATCTTAATAAAGAACCCAAGATATTGCTTGTATTCCAAAAGATGAAAAAAGCATCTTTCTATTCAAGAGATCCTGAGTTTTAAGGAACATTTGATTTAAAAATTTAAAACAAACGATTGGAAGAGGGAAAAGGGGAATGCAAAGTGGTGTAAACATTACTCAATTCAGACACTAATAAAGACACAGGAAGTACCAAAACACGGTTACTTCTTATTTAACCTTCCTAGTTTGTTAAAACTATTTGAAAAAGAAAAAAAAAAAAAAAAAGATCAAAAACTGGCTATATGTCACATAAGGCACTAGTTCCTGGACCTGAATGTGTGATGTCACATAGTAACACAGTCCTCACTCTCTCATGACTTACATTCTATAGGCTATTGTATGACAGTGAAGGAAGACCTGTGATGGTGGATGTACACACTTCTAAAGAATACAAAGAAATACACCTAATCAGAAGTGGGAGGTGGAAAGTGCGATGGTAAGGCCAGTAAGTATTTCTTGTCAGAAAGAATATTTTACCTAAGCCTTGGAGAATATGTACAAGGCAATGAGGAAAGCAGAAATGGGAGCCGTGGGCAGGGGTAAAGGTTAGGGCCACTAGAAATGCGTTCCAGTCCCCATGGGGGAAAAAGAAATGTGAAATGTGAGGATCATCGGCCCCGGGGGATTTGTGCAGACATTCTTCCTTTTGTAAACTTCACTAGTTTTTAGGGCCTCCAGAAAAGTGACAAAAGAGACTAGAGGAGGAAGCATTTTGGAAGCTAAGAGGACTGGACCCTATCTGGGAGGGCAAGGGGAAGGGGAGAAGTGTGGAGGTGAGGCTGAAGGGTGGTGGAGGAGGACACCTGAGGAAGTAATCTGCAGTTACATTAAGATCTGGTGGTTAAAAGACCACATCTCAAAGTTGTGACCTTACCCAGGGAAGAACAGAACGATTACTGAAGGCTTTTAGGCAGAAAACGAGCATACTCAGATTTTTGCTTCAGGAGAATTACGCTAGGTTTTGAGTAGAAATAGACTGGAGAAAAGCAGAATTCAAGAAGCTAGGCAAGGGATGTTTTAAAATCTAAGCAAGAGATCAGGGTCCCTGGAGTGCCAAGAGCTCAGGTTTGAGTATTTTAAGCTTAAGTATCTGTGGGAAATCCAAATAGAGAAATCCAGGAGACTCCTGTTTATTCTTATAGAGTACTCTGGAAAAGTATCTGGGCCGCAGTTAACAGCGGAAGGGTCATCAGTGTAAGAATGGTAATTCCATTCACAGATGAGATTACCCAGAAAAAGAACTTCAAGTAAGAGAAAAAGAGGCCCCAGGAAAAAAATGTTAAAAAACATTACTACTTAAACAAAGGACAGATGAGGGACGCACAAAGAAGAGAGTGTGAAGTCCTATAAATTAGGAATAAAGTGTTTTAAGCAGGATACAGTTGAAAATGGTCCCTAATAAGGTGAAGTGAGATAAACCTGCAAAGGAGCCACTAAATTTAGCAAGAGAACAACCATCAGCGTCCTTGGTGAAAGCACCTCTCATGAAGCTTCACTGGTAGAAGTCAGCATGCATTGTGTTCAAACATGCTAGGAGCTTGAAGTGGAGAGAGCAAACGTAGATAAATTTTTCACAAGGTCTTTCTGGAAGGGAGAGTCAAGAGGGAAATAACTAGTGGAGGACATAGAATTGAAGGGTTGTTTTAAGGACGGAAAATACTAGAGCATGTGTAAGTGCTCATAGAATATGTAATCTCTTTCCAAAATGCTGATAGGATGCCATTAACATAGAGGAACTGCATATATCACATGTCTTCATGAGCCAGCAACATGGTGACAGTATATTCCCACAGAACATATTCACTGAAGTGTTAACATAAAATATTTTACGAATTAATTACCATCTCTAAAATTACATTTGTAAAACCAGTATGCTTTACTAAATCTCCATGGGAAAGATAGACTGATAGAGACAGAGCATTTATTTGTATAAATGTTGAGAGTTATAAATTGAGGAATAATTATATCTAATGATAGATTCTTGAAGCTCTTATTATCAAAGATATAATGCACTAACGAAAATAATTTTCAGTTAGAGCTCCCTTCCATTGATTCAAACAAATGACACCGACAGTGTTAACAGTGCATAAAGAATGCCAAGCTTCGAGGAATATCAATCTCTGGAAATGTTCCATTTTATTGGTACTGTTAGATTTTTTCCATAGAAAATCTCATTAGACACCTCTCTTTGTAACTTTCCATAATAACCTTAATAGTGCCATACCCACAGTTAATATCTAGTAAATTAAGGAGTACCTATACTAGATCCTGTTTTTTATTCACTTTGCTTCAATGACACTACTCTTGAATCTTCGGATATCTAGAAATTCTTTTTTTGGGGCTTATATTCATATATGGAATAAACTACTCATCACTTTATTTTATTTTATTTTATTTCTTACTTTTTAAATATAATTTATTGCCAAGTTAATTAACATACACTGTATACACTGTATGCTCTTGGCTTCAGGAGTAGATTCCCATCATTCATCGTTTACATACAACACCCAGTGCTCATTCCAACAAGTGCCCTCCTCAGTGCCCATCACTCATTTTCCCCTCTCCCCGCTACTCCCACCAACCCTCAGTTTGTTCTCTGTATTTATGAGTCTCTTATGATTTGCCTCCTTCTCTGTTTCATCATTTATTTTAAATTACTGTAATTTCATAAAGATATAATTATTCCAATTTTCCTTGTTCTTCAGGCATTTTCTAACTGTATTTCTTAGGGTTCAGTTTTAGTTTGCCGACCTCAGGTCCAAATCAAAGCAGAACTGTGAGTATCTTGGTGAAGCACAGGGTCATTTGTTGAATTACTTGTTCATTCAACAAACGTCTTCTCATCACCTAGGATATATGCCAGGGTCTACACAGGATATGAGAGGTACAAAAGGAAATAAATCTTAAATAGACATTGCCTTTCAGGGTTAGCTTGGGAAAGAATTCAGACAGAAATAAAACTTAGATAGTAATGTCATAAAACTCAACAAGGTCATGGGGGGTAGATCTACGAATCGCCTGGTTTGACCAGCACAGAAATCCTAAGGCCATGATGTTGGACTAGGGAGATCATACATCTGGATTTTTCTGGAACAGTCCAGATGTACATGGACCTGTTGTCTCAGTATCTGTCATCCCTCTCAGTCTCCAAATAAATTAACTAATAAAGATCCCGTAAAATGGGGCAAAAGACTGTTAGGAAAGAATAGCTGTTTGGGTGTGGGAAATGGCTTCTTATGCAGAGAACAAAGGAAATGCTGGCAGTGGGGGGATGTATTAGAGAAACACGAGCAGCAGAGCATGGGTGTGATACAGAACACCTCTGAGTAGCATGGTCATCACAGAAAACATCAATTAGAGGAAGAGACAGGGCTCCAAGTGTCAGGGCTCTTGTTGGCCAAGCTAAGGCACCTGAACTATTTGAAATGTAAAGAGGTGCCCTTCGAGGATTCCTGACTTTCAATCCAGATGACACACCACTACACAGAGAACAATGCCAATGGAAAAATCAAATTTGATCATAAAATATCCACTTTGTCCAGCATTTGAAATATGCACAGCAAGTTGCACTCACTTGTAGTCATTGCCTCGTCACAGGATGACTAGAATTAAAGCAAAACTTTAGACACTGATAGAGAGCCTCTGCCTCTAGAGGGTTTACAATCTCCCTGTGACTATGTCACTTGGGTTGGTTTACACAGAATGTTGTAATCTGAAAAGGAGACAGTACAGAGAACTCTTGAATGCAGGAAATAAGTAAAGCCTAGTATGCATAGATGTGTGTGTTTGTGTGTGTGTGTGTGTGTGTGTACTGTGTGTTCATGTGCATGTATGTGTGTGTGTGTTTTACATAAGTTATTGATACTGTCCAAGTCTTCTATTTCTCAGCTGAAAATGAGAACCACCACACAGCATTCCTAGCAGCATGAATTAGAGTAATCCAGGAGATAGGAGGAGGGATATTCATTCCAGGTGAAATGAACAAGGGAAACAGAAACAGCATATACAGCACCAAAAAAGTATGTACTAGACCTTCAGGAAGTGAGAATTACTATGGCTGTTGTTGCTATAATGCATGTTAAGTGTACCCTCTGTCCTTCTATTTACCTTGAAAGGAAAGCCCTTTCGAATTTTTGTAGCACATTCTGGAGTGGAAAAACAGAAACAAGTAAAACATGAAAATTTGGTATGGGCGAAATATCAAGATATTTTCAAATCCGTATCAACAGTGCGTGTTAAAGTTTTCAAAGCTGTTTCCAAGTCTTATCTCATTAGATCCTCACAAAAATCTTATGAGAAGAATGGGAAGGAACACACTCCCCCACTTTATGGGTGTAGACACAAAGACACAGGAAAGTCAATTTCTTGCTTCAAATCACACAGCTAGTAATTAGCAAAGCTTGAACTCAAAAATAACTCCTGATTCCAAGTCTTTCCACTTTCTAAAATGCATGCTGTGTTCATGAAAAAAGTCAAACCTATTACATTGTCACGAAGATAAACTCAACAATAGATCTGTGTCCTAAGATCTCATTCTCTCAATTCGTGAGTACCCCAAGTCCAAAAATCCGGAGCATCTGTCTATAAGCAGGATATCTATAATAAGTAGAAAAGTAATGCCATAAATCTAGATATGGATTAGCAGGATCTAAATAAAGATTTGGCAGATCACAAATCATATTCAAATATGTAAGAGAAAGAAATGGTTACCTCTTACCTACAGTGAGGGTCTCAAAACATTCATGTAGCTCATCAGTAAAATATCTTAAGCATGTACCCTATATAAATACATACACACCAACATAGGCAATTTGAAATTACACTGACACAATTTAGTTATGTAGATAAAACTAACATAGTATGTATATAATACTTTACTCAAAATAGTTATTTTTAAAGAATAAAATGGATAAATATAAATTAAAATATTATGATTTCTTTCTCACAACCCAATTGTTTAGCACATATCCTCCTGGGGTGTATATGCCCTGCTTTTATGGTAACTGACCTAGAGAATCAACTCCAATGTCATTGGAATGACAAAGTCTTCCATAACTTGGCCCATTTGTGTGTATGTGTGTGTGTGTGGCATGTGTGTCTTCCTCACCACTAGATTGTAACCTTATGGGGGAACCAACAATGCTTTATTCCTTTTTTCTATCTCTCTTCACTCCTATTCCTTGAGACACTTCTCTAGTGGGATCACTAGACTTTTGCTCCGAAGGGGTGTTCGCTCTGTGGAAGAAGGGTTTCATTTCATCAATGAAATGAAGGAAAGGCCTTTGGTTGTTTTTATTTTTATTTTTATTTATGTATGTATTTATTAAATGTTTATTTATTTTTGAGAGAGAGAGTGAGAGAGGGTGAGAGAGCAAATAGAGGAGGGGCAGAGAGAGGGGGACAGAGGATTTGAAGTGGGCTTTGTGCTGACAAAACAGAGCTCAAACTCACGAACTACAAGATGACCTGAGCCCAAATCAGACACTCAACTGACTGAACCAGGCAGGTGCCACCCCCCTACCTTGGTTGTTTTTAAAAATATCTCAGCTTAAGTAAAAGCCTGGGAAATATTTGGAAAATGAAGATTTTAAGAATGAGTTTTCCCCATCACAGTAAAGATAAGAACGCTTTAGGAAAGGCAAGAAAAAGAGATTTGGAGAGGAAGCAAGAACATTAGCTGCTGGTGGATTTCTGAGGAGAGGCCCTGGTGTGGCAGTATTTCATGAAACAGAATTGCAAACGCAGTCTCATCAAATCTCTTAATGCCTTGGAGTACAGCAAGACAATGGCCAAAATTTTCTTGTCCCTGATAACAGTGTGAGAGTCAGTGGACAAAGAGAGCCAGCCATGAGCCAGTGAGTGAAATGGAGCATGGGCCATATGGCCTTAAACTAGACTGGGAAGTGGATACATCAGCAGATGGCCAAGAGTAAAGACATCCAGACCCAAGGTACAGAAAAGGTTGTGCATCCAAAGATAATAGTGTATATAGACATATCCTCTGAAGACCATGCATGCTTCATGGACACTTGGGAACATGGATGCTGGCCATGGAAGGAGAAAAGGAGAAACAATCCTAATCTGAAATTGATGTGGGAAACCAGGGATTGACATGGTTAAGTTTTCTACCCTGAAGTAAAAAGGGGTACAATCCATCTGTTCAAAAGAATGACTAAGAGATGAAGCTTGTATTCCCTGGAAGCATTTCCCCAAAATTAGAGTATAAGCCAGTCCTTTTGAGCTTTAAAACTAGCATAATCTTCTCTTCCTTGCTGACATATGTTCTATTGAACATCTTTTCTCAAAATAGACCAGTTTCGCCCACGTTGAAAATCTGTCAAGGCAGGTCTCTCCCCCTTTCCTGGTGATCTCCACAGTATTGGAAGGGATGCCCGGGCAGTCATGGACCTCCCCACTTACTGCCAGGTGGTGCAGATTCAAATGGGCCCAGAGCCCATGAGGCATCTGTGGCTTAAAACCTAAATGACATCAACCACATGGTTCCCCAAATTCTTGAAGAACAACTCTCTGCTTTCCCCTGAGTTAATGTCGGGCTTACTGACATCCAGTACTGTTGGTTTTCAAATTTTTGAGTTTTTTTATTTTTGACTTTTTGGCATTTTCTCAGTTTCCCTCCTGTCCTGTGTATCACTGTAAGTGCAGTACATTCTCCACACATGGATACATCTTGTCTGTCCTTGAGTATCACCTCTATTGTCAAAAGATGGCCATCATATGCAGCTATTACATTCATCATTGTTTCACCACTTACATGTTTTTTATCTACCTTTCATGATGGTCCTCCAGTTTCTAGCACTTGCAAATTTGCAGTCTTTACATTGGCCACAAGTAACTTAATAGTCATGATAAAATGTTTTATAACTAAGGAAGAACACATCGATTCACATAACAAGTCAGTGCCCAACTGCTAACATCATGTCTATGGCTAGGTGGTGGTGGTAGTAGGAGAGTGTCAAAAAGTCTATGGTTGGAGCCAGTCTTATTTTTACCTAGGGAAAAACAACCCACACTAAATTAATAATAATAATAATAATAATAATAATAATAATAATAATAATAATATGGGGCTGCTATCTGTTGGGTTTTTGCTATATGTTAAGCAATGTGCTAAGTGCTTACTTACATTCATTATCTTGATTGATCTTTGTAATAATTTTGTGGTACAGATATTAACATTATCTTTTTGAAAATTAAGAAATGGAGTCATAGGGAACCAAGTAATTGACAAAATGTCACAATGATGGTAGATATTGGAACCAGGGATTAGAAAGCCAACTCTATCTCAAAGTGCATGCTCTTAATTGCTGCACACCTCTTATTTTAACAAGTTCTAATTAAAGATTTAATTATTTTATGGCATAAAAATGTTTCCACTGTGGTTTATTGGTAGAGAACACATTGTTTAATTCATTAGAAATTAATTATCTGTAAATAATTTTATATACCCATAATATCTAACATCTAAATAGGTCAATGGTTATAATATAGAATGCATGGTAATTACATAAAATTATAAAAATAAGTAAACTATAATTGTACATAATCAAAAATTACATAATATATAACTAGCATCTATTATTATTTATAAGCATTATATTAAAAAGAGAGAATATGTGCACTACATTTGATAGATTATCATATTCACCAAAACCAACTACATAATCTCATTATTAACTGAAATACATGACGTTTAAGAAGTTTAAATATTTTGGAGGTTGCCTATGGCTATACAAGTACATAAATTGATACAGCACAATCTTTTAAATATAAAATGAGAGGAAATGGTCTCAATTAGATTACTACATTTTCCCCATAGATGTGTCACAGTGCATTCTAGAGGAAAAAAGAAATTTCTTATATGAAGACTAGAAAGGGTATATTTAACATGCAGATATTGTTTGTTGAAATGCCCTCAGAGATGAAAATGACAGGTAATATATTTCTTAGTACATTTATTCATGTGTTTATTTTTGCAAGAGATAGACATAACTGTCAGCCTCTGGATACAGCTCAGTGGATAGTGACTTCTGCTAACGCTTAATGGTTTCCATATGTTCAATAAAAAATCATTATGAGAAAGTTCACTGAACCCTTCCACAAACTATCCACTCAGTGCCCTACTCTAAAAGGTACCTAGAAGGTGAGTGAAATATCTGCCTATTTCCTTTTGAAATGAACAAACACAGAGCGTTTTATTTTAGGTGATTTAATGCGTAATAGCTTCTCTTCCATAAATTATTATAATAGAAAGAAAACATGGTATATAAAGACATTTACTAGATTTGAGACACTGTGCTAAGTGTGCTATATACACCGAATTATCTAATCATCAAAATAAGCTTAGGGGGAACCTAGGTGACTCAGTCAGTTAAGTGTCTGACTCTTGAGTTTGGCTAAGGTCACGATCTCACAGTCCTGATCCTATGAAGGATTATTACTAGAGCCATTTTAGAGGAAAAAAAAATTGAGGTGTAAATACACTAACTATCCCTAAGTCATACTGACAGTGATGATCCCAGATTTTTATCTAGGCAGTGTGCCCAAAGCCCATGTATTTAAATCACAATATCAGACTTCTACATCTACCTACCACTGATATGAATTTAGAAAGAGACTAATATTTTTCTAGAAAATGTTGCTTTACATTCTCGTTGTTCTCTTATAAACTGTAAGTTAACAACTTATAATAAAAGTGTTAAACAGGTCAGTGAGTAATAATCTGACATTCTCACAGGTAGAGTATTTTAGCAGACTGGATGAGTAGGCTTCCTATGAAATGCCTACATTAAAGTCCTCATTAGCCAACATATTATTTAACTTTGCAGAATTTGGAAATAATATTGGTCAGCTTAAGGAAACAATTATGAAGAATCTAAAAATGATCAAAGGGACAATTTTGCTTAACATTAAGTTTTTAACACTAAAGAAGTACATAATGGGACATGGGAATACTTCCAAAGTTACATAAGGGTCAGGTCAACAAAAATGTGGGTAGTTATTATTCCCTGCAAATGCAATAAGAAAATGGTGGTTTTGAGAAGTTTGACTGAAGCCTTTTTCTTTCAATAGGAGATGGTTAAGAACCAGGATGTTTAGTGATTTGACTGAAGTCACGCAGCCAGTTAGCGGCTTACTAAACAAAACCTAAAAAACAAACAAACAAAAAAAACAAAAAAAAAAAAACAGAAGCAACAACAAAACACACCAAAAAACTTAAAAAAAGCTTAGATTTCCTTTGCTATTGTAATTATTGCTATTGTTATTATTACTATCCCTATTATTTCAATGCTAACATGCCATCCACTGGCTTTAAGGTAGAATGTTGGGAGCCATTTTGGGCTCACAGGTTGAGAAACCTCTCTGCGGGGAAAGGGCAGTTGAGGTAAAGCTCCTGCCAGTCAAGAAATAATGCCCCAATACCACTGTTGGGAGCCATCGTGAGCTCACAGGTTGAGATACCTCTCTGTGTGGAAAAGGCAGAGTTCCTGCCGGCCAAAAAGGGCCCCACTACCACCTCCTTCACATAGCCTTTCAGGCCTGGATTTCTTGAGCAGCCCTCATTGACCTCAAGGGAGGTAATGCTCTTTTGTTTTATGACATTCAAGTAAAAAAGGGAACTTGGAATGTGATGCATTGATGGATAACATCTAAAAGAGACTATGTAAATGTACTCATGGAGAGTTCCACCCTTGCCAGATGGGTTGCACCTCCCCCATTGTAGTTGGAAGTATAGCCCTCAAAGCAACAACCCTAATTTCTCCTGTTTACAGATAATTAACATTAAGGCCTTAAGGAAACACCTTCTTCTCTCCCCCTGCCCTAAATTTATATTAATTAACCTGAAACCAACATACTGGATTGAGGAAGTTGCCACCTTGCTGGTAAAAACGCATTATTGTTAAAGAGATTAAACTATGGAATGTCACTCACTGACATTGTCACTTGTAAGTGATGTCACTTACTACCTTTAAAAATAAAGACACTGAGACCAGCAGGGCGGAGATGCTAGAATTGCCAGGGCTGCCTGCTTGGTCATCAAACTACATCTCTCTCGTGGCTCTCTCATTTCCTTTTGCCTGACCATCCATCTTTCGAGGACCCCTAGGTTCGCTGGAACTGGACCCCGGCAGTAGAAATGTTATTCTTTCATCTTCTTGTATTCGTATTTAATTAAAAAAAGGTATAAATGATATGAAAATGCAGTGGCTTGGGGAGGATGTTTTGAATGTAGGCATGTCGATGTGCACCTGGAAATGGGCCCACTCATCCCATTTATCTTTGCTATTCTCCTTTCTCCAACTGTTTTATTCCAACAGCACCTACTCTGTGTTTTACTTTCATGTTAAGAAAGAGAAATGATCTTTGCTTCAAAAATTCAAATCGCAGCCTTCTAAGCTCTTTGATATAAGTGTTCAAATAACTTTAAAAGGACAACTCAAAGTAAGACTACACATAAGAACATGATATGATGAGTGGGGCACCTGGGTGGCTCAGTCAGTTTGGCATCTGACTTTGGTTCAGGTCATGCCCTCATAGTTTGTGAGTTTGAGCCCCACGTTGGGCTCTCTGCTGCTGCTTCAGATCATCTGTCCCCATCTTTCTGTCCTTCCCCTGCTACTGCTTTCTCTCTCTCTCAAAAATAAATAAACATTTGAAAAAAAAAAAGAATATGACATGATGAGGAACTCGGTGCTAAACCATTTGTAGATGACCTGCTTCTGGGTCAGGGTTTTGTACCTAGTGGAGTAGCTCCCTCACTGTGACCTATTGAAAGTCGGCTGTTGACACAAGGGTCTGAAACAAAACCAAAGAAAACAAAACCAAATGAAATAAAATAAAAACAAATAAGAAAAATAATAAAAAAAAACAAAAAAGGAGAGAATGAAATGATTTTTTTTGTCCTTAGTTACTAGAGTGACATATATAAAGATTTTGAGACTGACGCGCTGCCTACTGCGCTAAGGAGGCACCTAACATATATAAAGATTTTAAATACTTTCCAAAAATAATTTCTGAACAGTAACCTCTGGGTAATCTTACAGAAGTGTTAAAATTAGTGGCAACAGACTAAACACTTGGACGAATCGAGGGACAATTAATTCCTATTACTCATGTATTTATTCATTCATAGCTCCTCACAAATGTATGGATCTCAGCTCATCTCTGTTCACGCTGCAGAGAGGCAAGCAAAATAAACAGAAGCTAGCCACAAACTGCGAAAGCTGTCTACTCTAGGGTGGATAATGAAAGGCCTGTGGGTCGTTTCTCCCCCTAATGACAGAATAATATACCTAAATGAGAATTAAATGAATAGAATCTTTTCCTGATAAATGGCAGCATAGGTAGGAGAGCGTTTACCTACATTTATGCCTTGGAAACCAACATCAGACACGATGTTAGTTGGCCACTTAGGACTGATATAATGGAATGGGTAGAAAGTGACCATTTCCTTGTCAGTTTAACCCTTGGCATCGCTGGAAGCGCAAGGATCCCACTAACGTTCCCACATTCATTCCCCTTCTCCTCCCAGAGAAAGTTAAACATTGACAAGTCTCCTTGTGGGGAGCTTTGTTTCATTTTGTCTTGTTATTTTTTTGCATTAGAAGTGTAATACTATCTTCTCGAGTTTATTAATCTGAATGAAGAAATGACAAATATAATTGCATTCTGTATATTTGGCCTTTAAATTTTAAATCTATCTTTCCAAAAAACAAATAAGGGGAAAAGTAAGAAAAAAAAAGCTGCTAAACTCCTTGAAGAGTTTCATATTTATGATATTCCCATTTTAGTTGTATTACTATAAGAAGCCAGAACAAAAATCTCAATGCTTGGGGTTCGATGCAAGAGGTGAAAGGGAAGAGAGTGTTAATAAAAGAGGCATGAAAGGTAGGTTTAATGGCAGAAGTTTTTCTTTTAAATAATATTTAGATAAAGAAGAAAAATTATGTTTGTTATATTCAGTATCTTTCCCTGCGGAAAAAGAATCTTTTCTCTTCCTCTGTCTGGAACTCATAGTAAATGCCACATTACCTGTGGGAAATTGACTTGAACAGATGTTTTGGTTTCATATTAAATTTACAAATTATTTTGCATAATTCCCAAATGCCCATCTACTACAATTATCATAATAACTGCAGTCTTTGTTTTTTACATACTGAGAAAAATGAGTCCATAAGATAGTGCTTGCTTAATCAATAGCTGGCATACTGAAACACTTAGAGTTCATATATTTGTAAGACCACACAAATTATCAAACATAAACCTTCTAGAATAACAATCCTTATTATCACAGTATTGGAACTGAGACTTTTTAGGCTTCATATGCCAAAAATGAAAGCAATAATTGCCCTTATGGCTCAGGACATTTTTTTTTCCAAAATATTATTTCCTTATCATATTGCTAATTTTTCTACTACTAGTAATTACCATGATTTGTTGAAAAGTAGTCTACATAGATAGATAGGCTGATACATGGATGCATGCAAGATAGACAATAGCTAGGAAGATAGATAGATAGATAGATAGATAGATAAGTAGATAGGCAGATTGATTTTTACCTTGAGTGCAATAAATTCTTTCTCTCACCTTAACAAACGCCTTGCAAGATAGATTTATATCTTGTTATAGAGATAAGATTTAGGCTTAGAAATGACATGTGATTGAATTTAAAATATATACGTGTGTAGGTATTAAGACGTTCCTAAAATCTTCACTGATGTTGGAAATAGTCTAGCAAACATGACCTAGAATAAAAAATAAGTGTATTTAATTTGGAATGTGCTTTAGTTTTGTGGTAGTTTGTGGGCCATTTTGTTCTTTGTCCCTTGCATGCAGTTAGTAAGTATAGATTGTTCATCAACTGGCACTGTAATCCACTATCTCTGGAGGACGGATGTGAGGTTGTTACCAAGACCCTACATTAGGCAGTTCGGCAGACCTTTAAAATGGAAGTTTAAAGATTATGCACTTCTAGGGAACGCAATAAGAAATTGGAAGGCTGAAGGCTAACTGTACATATAATTTTACATATCACTGGTTAAGACTGAATATGCAATTTATTCATTTATATTCTGGTATTTCATCAGTTTACGAAAACAAGTAAAATGGAAGATCGTACTGAAATTTAATTATTGGTATCCTCACACATTTGCTGATTGCATTAAAACAAATACATTGAATTGAGTGATCCCAACTCCTGATAACATCTTCTGTTTGTGCCTCATTCATCTTATGAACATGTCCATGCATGTAAATAATGATAAAAAACAATAATGAATAAGTCAACATAACTATCATTTATTAAGGGTCTTGTATAATGCCAGACATCTCACAGATATTCCTCACAATAAATCTAGGAGGTAGATGCCAATACGCTCATTTTCCAAATGAGGAAGATGAGGTTTAGAAAAATCTAACATGCTGCCCAAGATCACACAGGAAACTAAATACAAGAGCAAATATTTGAACTGTGTCTCTTCATACCAAGGCGTCTGCTGTCATATATGCTTTGTTTTTTCCTAATGACAGATTTTATTTGTTATCATAAGTTTCCTTCTCATTTATCATATCATACCAAACAATGCTCAAGTTCTAGTGAGGAGAGCAGTCTCCTTGCTATTCTTGGAATATGTTTTCCCATCTCGGGTCCTTGGCACTTACTGGTCCCTCATCATGTTTTTCCTTCCTCTAGATACTAGCAAATTCCTTCACTTCATTATATCTCTGCTTACATGCCACACTCTCGGCCTCCTTCCCTAACCACTTTGTCTAAAATATCACTTCCCTTCCTCCTTTACTCCAAGTATTATTTTTCTTATTTTTTTAATGTTTATTTATTAATAAACATGTTTAATGTTTATTTTTGAGTGACTGACAGAGTGTGAGCAGAGGAGGGGCAGAGAGAGAGAGGGAGTCATGGAATCTGAAGCAGGCTCCAGCTTCTGAGCTGTCAGAACAGAGCCCGACGCAGGGCTCGAACTCACAAACCATGAGGTCATGACCTGAGCCAAAACCAAGAGTTAGACACCTAACAACAGAGCCACCCAGGCACCCCATGCCCTAATTATTATTAAAGTACTTTTAATATATATTTGATCATGAATTTTTTGGTTATTGCTTGCTTCTCCTATTAAAATGCAAATTCCACAAGAAAGCAGCATTGTTTTGCTCATGGCTGTATACACGGTGCCTACAATGAAACCTAGCACAGAGCAGGTCAACAAATATTGGTAAAATGTGAACAAAAATGAATGACCATTGAGATTTACCTTAAAGATTTCAAATCTTGAGGTATTTACTAGAATTCCATAAATGTAGGGAAACCATATGGACAGAGGCTGATCAGGGTCTCAAGGAGTATTGTAAAAAATATATATATATTTTTATCTTTGGTGAAATGTAGACATTTTAGAAAAACAAAGCCACAAAACTACCTAAGCTAGATTCTGAAGTTCTGGAAGAACAGAGTGATCAAGAAAACAAAGAGTCATCTGTGAGATACTTGGGCACAAGCATGACTAGTGATGAAGGGATCTCAAAGCCAGATCAAATTGAGACTTGAGAAAAACAGTAAGCATTGACTTTGAATTCTCAAAGAGGAATACTATGTTCAACTGACTCCTGCCTCTATTTTTAAAATTCTTACCCTTATTGGAAATAAATACAGAAAGTTTTCTGAACTGGTTTTTTCCCTATTGGAGACAAAAGACAAGATAAGGTGGTATGCATACACAACCATAACTCCAAAGAAATGGGCATAAAGAGGCAAGTAGGGATACATGCTAGTACGTATATAATTTCCAAATGGAAATGGTTTGACAACCTTGACAGGAAAAGACTTTCTGAGTCCCAAGTTAAAACAAAAGCCCTGAAGTGATATATCATTTCCTTATACCTTCAGATTCTCCATTTTCTACAAATGATATTTGGATTCCCCTCCACAAGCATGCATCTTGAACACAGATGACCCGCCACAGCAGTAGGAATATATACAAGGTCCAGAAGTAGAATTGATGAGTGAAAGTGATCCACAGTTCACATCAGATACCATTAAGAGTTTTCACAGCTGTTTCTATCTTCCAGCCTAAGGACTCCAAAATGCAGCTTGAATGAACTATAAAATGGAAGGCGCTGGGCTTTATTAATCACTGAGAGTTAATTGGGTTAGATTTGGCACTTGGACAACACTCAGGCTTTCAGAAGGAAAAAAATATTTTTCACTAATGTTGTAGTCTTACTAAGGAATTCCATACAATAATGCTATTCAGCCACTCAGAGATATACTCAGTACCCTGTCATGAATTGGCAATATACTACATTTCTCTGTAAATTAAAATCTTCTTCAAATAGGTAATTACCTTCATAGTTAAGTGTATTTACCCAAATCAGATTCTGCTAGTTTCTTAATAAAAGAAGACCATTTCCATTTTTAATTAAAATCATTATAGTATGAATAAAAAGAAACACATCAAATACGCGATGGGGATGAAGGAGGGCACTTGTAATGATGGGCACAAGGTGATGTATGGGAGTGCTTAATTACCATATTGTACAGCTAAAACTAATAAAATACTGTACATTAACTGGAATTAAAATAAAAACTTAAAAAAATAAAAACGCTGAAAAATACATTAGAGAAAATTATACATTTTAATAAAGCAAATGTAGGGGTCCAAAAATACCTTTGGAATCTTGATTATATTTACCTTTAGTATAGTACCAAAAGTGACTAGTCATTTCAAACTTGAACATGACATGTGCATTTCTTTATCTGCTTAAGCCAAATATTCGGAGTCTAGAACAGGTTCTAAGGAGTTACTTCAGGTTACAGAAAATTCTATTTTCTCTTTATGCCAAGTGAGCGGAAATCTATTACAATAAGAAAAGACAAATTTTACAAACTACAGTGCCTAAGTTCCAGAATTAGTACACAACTGAAAATAAAATTTAACCACCATGTATGCCATTTATCCAAATCTACGTTTCCTGTGCTCAATTTAAAATCATTCTAATAATGTTAATAAATTACAGTTTTAAATTGGCTGCTATATTAAAATGTACAATTAAGCCTACTAAATGTGCAACTGTATTACTCATATGTGAATGTGTTTTATGGTAACAATAGAAATTATTGACTATAAGAGCAAATCTTATATTATATAAGGAATGCTTTTTTAAGGAGAGAATCTGTTAGAATCAACAGTATCAAAAAATGTTAAAGATAAATTCGATTTTTAAGCCTGTTAAAAATGCTTCACCATCTGGACTTTTTCAATCAACTTTTTAAAACCTTTGTGTCCATTAGGAGAAGTACAGATTAGGTAAGTTCCTTAAGTGACCTCAAATAAAAACATTCTGAATATTTTTGGTATCCTAGTAAAACAGCATAACAGAACATACCTACAGTGTTTTCTGATACATCTTCATGTGAATAATATGAACCATGACACCGATTTTGTCTACACTGTCTTGGACTACCTTCTTGATTACACAATGACTGATACTCCGTATCAAATGGAGACATGATTTTAAAAATAAACTGTAGATTAGACACATTCACACATAGTGAAATATCTGAAAGTGGTCATTTTTATCTCCTTGTATGTTTATTATCTGTCTTTATCATCATGAAGAGACACAAACTTGAAAATATGAAAGGTAATGAAGAAACAACTACATAAATTTATGGATGTGCATTCGTACAGCAAAAATGCCTCTTGGGAACTTAGATATAATTTTTATTTCAATTCTATGTTTTACATAAGAAAAAAATCACAAAATAGATCTCCTGTAGAATGATATAATTTTATTTTAACGTAGATTAATTTTTAAATAAATACTTTTGAAAACCAAAAGAAATGACCTATTTTTTATGATGTCAAGTACACGGAGTGTTGAATTTAGAGAATAATTTTTTTTCTTGGCACAGAGCAGATACACAGAATGGTTGGGATGAATGAACATACAGAAGATCAGTTCCTTCCAAACTGTTCAATATTGACATTTCGAGGCTACTGACGTTTAAAGCCTAGTTCTTAAGTGAACTAGGATAATGAAAACCTATCTAAAATATTTTCACATGCTTATTTGCATAATCAAGGGATAAGAACTAGGGGACCTAGTGTCAAGTATTCCTGGAGAAGTTAAGAGAGGCAAGTATAAGTAAGAATTGTATTGATATCTGGCATTTGGGGCAGCAGACTGATCTTCCCAGGTAAAACTGGTCTCCCAATGCCACGAAGGACCCTAGGTGGAAGGTATGAGCGCTCCTTCCCCTTTATACTCAAGGTCTTTGTATTCACAAGACAAAATCAAATGTGGTTATATGCTCATTGTAATGGTAGTTATGAAATAACCTAAGCATATATTTTGAAGTTGTTTGTGAAAAGTAGAAAAAAGACAACAACTGTTCTTGGGACTTCTAGCCTCGGGAAGCAATATTTTCTTTTACGCAAGTGTAGCACAAAAATGTGAAACACAGGATGAGGGACCAGCAACATAAACTTTCTTAGCTAGGTAGCCATCTAGGTGTCTAAACTGAGCAGATAAATTTCCACAATAACTAATCCTTAGCTAGACTACACTCATGGAAGTTAAACCACAGAAGGATATACTCTTTCTTCTATAGCTCTTAGGTGGATAAACCAAGGCTCATAACCTTTTTTTTCTTTCTTTTATTTTATTGAAGTAAAAGTGACACAGATTATATTAGTTCCAGGTGTAGAACGTGAGGTATACACTGTGAGATGATCACCATAAGTGTACCCACTGTACATCACCATACAAAGTTACAAAATTTTTTCCTTTGTGATGAAAGCTTTTAAGATACACTCTCTCAACAACCAAATATGCAACACAATACCCATGACCATAGTTACCATGCTGCACACCACATCCTCATGACCTCTTCATTTCGAACTGGAAGTGTGTATCTCTTGACTGCCCTCACCCATTTCTCCCATCCCCCCAACCCCCTCCCCCTGGCAACCATCACTGTTCTCTATATCCATGAGTTTTGTTTTATTTTGTTTCTTCATTTGTTTAGTTTTCGAGACTCCACATGTAAATGAGATCATACATTACTTATCTTCCTTTATCTGATTTATTTCACTTAGCATAATTTTCCTATTCTTAAATAAGATTCCTAAACCCAGAGGTACGAAATCTAGACTCTTAATCCTAACCCAAACCCAATAAATGAATGGAACACTTCAAAAACTGTAGTTTCTCCCTTGTATCACCAACCATCTGCCCAAATCATCTTATTATGGTGTAACAGAGAATTTACTGATGTCTCTGATACAGACTTCAAGTTGTCTACCTCTTTGGGGCTGTATTTCCTTCTATTTGTCAGCCTATTCTATTGGTCTTCTTATTTAGATATTCAGAATCAATGAAAAAGATACAAAGAGGAATGTTTACTGTGGTATTATATAAAAATTGTGGCATCGATATGACTTGGCTAACATAAAAAATCTGTAGGATTATACTACAGTCTAAAGATATTTTGATTTAGCTTTGCATTGGTTTTACCAGGTCACCAAGAAGCCTGCTAGAAATTAAGTGGGAAGGTGGGATCAACAACAATCAAGTTTTATAACATGGGATATTGAAATAAATTTAAGGCAGACATTAATTGGGAATGGATGACAGCACTAGGCCCAAATATCTACAGTACCTCAAGCGGCAGTGGATAAACTGTAATTGAAATGGGTTCTTTAATTATGCACTGAAGCATGTCTCCACCAACAGATTATTGCTGCAGAATAAAACAAACCCCAAAAGGAGAGTTAAAACGTCTCTTTCTGGATGAAACACTTTGGGAAGCCTGAGGCAATGAGTTCTAAATTGTGAGTTTAGCTTCCTAGAGCCTTTCTTCCTTCTCTCTTATCATCTCCACACCACTGCTAAAGTTACATTTATAAACCATTTTAGGAACTTGCCTAATCGAAAAGAAGAAATGGAGAATTAAACTGCAAGAAGGTATAATAGTCAGAATCACAGACTCATGTGTCTTAGAGTAGATAGGAACAATGTGGCCAATGAATCTAACCAGCTATCAAATGATGAATTTCCATCTAGGCAACCTTGACAGATGGCAAGTGAGTTTTGGCTGGGAGGGTTTCAGCTCATTGCTTTGTTATGCTTGAAACGCTAAGAGGAATAACTATGAGGAAGTTAATCCATAAAGCATGGTGAAACATGACTACCTGTAAATTTTATCATTTGGTGCTACTGTAGCTTAATAGATTAATACTGAATAAATTTCTCCCTCAAAACATATGTGAATAAGAGAAAGAAATACATAAGAGAAGGTCAATTTCTCCCTCATTTGGCTCCTTTCATCACTCCTTAGTATGGCTGCCAAAAGCTCTCAGAACACTCTACTGTCCTTATACAAAGGGATTGTTGTTCCTGCCCTCTGGTGAAGTCAAACAAAGCACTCTCCACTCCTGAACATGACCTTGACTATTGTCACTGAGACTCTGTTCCATCTGCCAGAGGTCCCCTGTGTTCTAAACTTCGTTAGGTCTTCATCTTTTAAGGCTTGGTTCTAATGGCATCTCTCCAGTGAAATCATCCTGAATCACACCTTTTCTGCCATTTACACAGAAGTATATGCTTCTTTCAGAATTTGCATTTTACTCTGCGTAAAATGGTTAGTTATTTACATCTTTGTCCATGCTCATCTCCCCAGTTCTGTGAACACCCTCAAGGCAAGATCTGTACCTTATTCTCCCTAAATCATTTTCTATTCTTTGTTTTAATACTATATACCCAAGTCAAAGGGAAGGATTAAGTGCAGTAAGGGAATAAAATAACCTTTTGTGTCAGGCTCATAAACCAATGCATAACAAGCTATTATTATTACACATATCCATAATGAAGTTGTGTATGTGTGTGTATGTGCATGTGTGTGTGTGTGTGAGAGAGAGAGAGAGAGAGAGACTGACAGAGAGAGAGAGAGAGAGAGGAAGAAAGAGCAAGAATGGTGGGGATGAGGATCTGTGAAGACAGACAGACAAACAGACACATTATGGAAGGACAAAGAAAATGAGACAGAGCCATAGAAGAGATATTTCTTTTTTCTACTTAAACGATGCAATTGCCTGTGCACATTGTTTTTACTTTGGGGAAGTGTTTTTTCCACAAAGAATTCATGAAAAGTGTTTGCTAAAGCTAGAATTAACTGACTACTCATGGATTTGCTTACCCATCCCTGAGGCCCCATATAGGACATTGCTGAGACTATGGAAATGGCCTCTGGGAGGCTGGACACTTGGAGAGGAACATTTTTCACTTTGCCCATTCCTTTCTCCATGTAAAGGGAATGCAGCAGCGTAATGTATGCTCGAATAGCCTACCATCTCTGCAGTGCCATTAAGAGAGACAGAGACAGAGACATAAGAAAGACAGAGAACAGAGGGACCAAAGGACAAAAAATGGGCCAGACACTAAGGCACGTTTCCTTCTTCTACCAAAATCTAGTTGACCTGTGCAAAAAAAAAAAAAGGGGGGGGGGAAGAACTGTAGAAGAAAATGAAATAACGAAATATGGTGAAAATGATATTTTCAAACCACACTAAAGGCAGCTGCAGAGTAGAAAAAATACTGGCCTGGGAGCCCAACTGTCTGCGTTTTAGTCTCAGAGCTAATGTTAACAAGCTGCTCACAGGAAAGAATCACTTGACTTATATCAGACTTAATTTCCTATCTGTAAAATGAGAAGTTTGGACTAGGTGATCACTAAAATTCCTTCTAGCTTGAAAAAGACTAGGGTTCCACATTCCAATAAACGAACCAAAGTAACTTTTTATTTAAATTTGTGATATTACCACAGGTCTGTGATTGTGCCTCCTCAGCATAAATTAAGGATATTTTCAAAACAATGATGACATTCAGTTTAACATGCTGAAATACTGTATTCAAAAAGTAAATGCTATAAAAACTGTCTACCTTGAAACAAGCTATCATGAAATCTTCCCAATCAGTTTTGGAACATCAAATTTCATTATTGAGGCAAAAGAAGAACTTAAAATTTTATAGGATTTCTTTGCCAGTTTCTGGAGGACCCATTGCTTTTCTGAAAAATGCAAACGTTATAGGTATCACGATTCTTTGAAATCTAGGATGCTACCACACTGGGTTTTAGTTTTGTTTATAATTCTCAAGGAAGTCCTTCCTGGTCTCTGGGCCTCAGTTTCTCCATCTTAACAAAAAAGAATGTTGAGTATAATCCCTGAAAATCCCTGTTGGTTTTAGTCCCTGAAAGAGGGTCTTCTCTTTGACCAAAGAGTCTGTTTAGTGACTTGCTAAATCAAATAAGAAATTTACATTACTTTAAAAAGTGTTTTTATATTTTATTTGTATTCATTTTCCACAATGCTAAAAAATAATTAATTTTTGACTGTTTACAACCTTGCCTTTGCAAGTACTAAAGAGAATCATGTCCTTGCCATTTTTTGTTTTTTTTGTGAAGCAGAATTTGAGCAAGTTGCAGAGAGAATGAGAAATGGAAAGGAAGTGAAATTTGCTTACAAAAATGACAACTTCTACAGCTAGAAAGAAGAAGAAACAGAGGCATAATTTTAAGTGGAATAAGAAAAAGAAAGTGAAGTCTAAGGAAGATCTCTCCTGATGTGTATGTTTATATGGGGGGGTGCGGATTCTGTATGTATGTTTTCAAGGCCCATACAATTTCTTTTCCGTTTCACTACATTGATATGTCATAAATATGAGCTCAGAGAATGTATTAATTTAAGGGAATTGAAAGTCAAATGGTCACACAGGAAGAGAAACCATGGAATCGTTGGCTATTACTGTGTGTATGATGCTATGATATCCTTAAGTCTAATTTTTCTTCCAAGTTAAATAGGCCCCATCGGTTCTACCCTTTAATCTGTGAGACTAACCTTTGGTAAACGGTTCTTTACTTCCCACACCTCTAAAGTTTTGGAATTTATAACTAAACAGCACATTTCCTGACTTCTAAAAGGCACCAGGTAAATTAGTCATAGTCTGCATAGAGCTCACTTGATGTCCCTTAAAAAGTCTGAAATAATTTTGTTTTTATGGTGGTGTTTTTCCTTTATAGGTCTCAACTTTACATTAATGGTATTTATTTGGTTTTGTCACTTTTCTATTGTGTTCTTATTATTTTTGACAGTTAATAATTTCATTACTGTGATAATCATTCTCTCTGATTTTGTGAAGTATCATCAGATCTTTGGTGGGTAGTCTGATCTTTATTTCATGTTGAAAGGGAAGACCCAAAAAGAAACACACACACACACACACACACACACACACACATTTATGGAAATTTAACAATCTGGTGATTTGGCAAGTATTTCTAAAGACAACGATGCTATATTTAAAATTGGATTAGTATAAAAAGATACACCTTAATTTTAAAGAAGGATTCTAAAATTGGATCTTGAATATTAAAAGAGTACCTAATTATTCTTCTGATGTTAATTTAGAGTCCCTGTCTAAATTTCATCCTGTCTAAACTTTATCTAAGCCTTCCTTCCTTCCCTCCTTCCTTCCTTCCATAAGCTAAACACAGTATTTTATTCTGAAGATAAATTAGTAAGCAAAACAAAACACGGTTTCCGCATTTATGAAGCTTTCACTTAAACAGTGGAAATAATAATGATAATGATAATAATAATAATAATAATAATAAGAAGAAGAAGAAGAAGAAGAAGAAGAAGAAGAAAAGGAGGAGGAGGAGGAGGAGGAGGAGGAAAGTAGTAGTAGTGGGAGGAAGAGGCACAGGAGGGGGAGGAGGGGGAGGAGGGGGAGGAGGAAGAGGAGGAGGAGGAAAGGAGAAGGATAAGAATTACAAACAGTGATGAGTGCTATAAACATGATAGAAGAGAAAAACTCCAAGTAATGAGGGTATTTAGCAATAAAACAAAGATTAACTTATGATTCGAATTGATTTCTTGCTTGTCCCTTATACTAGAGAAACAGTAATAGTACATATAAGTGAACAAAAAGGTGTTCAATATCATTAACATCACCAGAATACTGTAGCATGTCTCTTGAATTACGGCAGATTATGCTGGGTTTTAAATATCCAGAGATATGAAGAGAAAGAGGGGAAAAGAGAGGCCATTCAGACATTTGCAACAAAAACAAAATGAGAGGTAATAAAGCGCCAGCCTGTGTAGAAACAGAAACAGCCCAAAGCTAAGGGTTCACTCAAGGGGAGGGGGAGTGAAAATAGTGGGTGTATAAATTGGTATGGAATGCTGAGACTTTAACTATAAATCTGATGTTTAATTTTTCAAAGACTTCTTATAAAAAGCTTTTCTAGTTTTTAAAAATTTTTTAAAATGTTTATTTATTTATTTATTGAGAGGAAAAGAGGCAGAGAGAGAAAGAGGCAGAGAAAGAGGGAGAGAGAATCCTCACTGTCAGCCCAGAGCCCAAACGCAGGGCTCGAACCCATGAACCATGAGACCATAACCTGAGTCGGAATCAAGAGTCAGAGGCTTAACCAAGTGAGCCCCCCAGGCATCCCCAAAATGTCCTGTTAAATAGCCACAGAGATTCAAAAGGGAACCTAGGCAGCTATACTCCAAAGTAGGAAAACAAAGAATTCTTGATTGTGTTACATTAAAATTTTCTACATACTCTATACGGGTGATGCCTTGGAGTGAGGGATAACTAGTTTGACATTTGTATTCAAATTATGTTATTTTTCTTTGTTTGGAAGAGTTCACTTGCCTGCTAAAAAGTCATATATACCAGATCCAGTGATTACTTGAATGCTAACATAATTTGAGAGTCCATTAAAATCAGATACTAATTTCTTTTCATTGGGTTCACTGATCACCCTAGAAAATTCAAATGGTGACACAGGAATGCAAATGTTTTGTAGGGTCATAAAGCTCCTTTAAGAAATTGAAATGCTTAAGTGAAACTAATAATAAATTCAACTTCAGGTGGTTCCTCTATGCTTTTTAAGCGATCACTTTCCACAAAGACCTCTAGAAAAAAATGCTGAATGAATCCTCTGCCTGGTGATTTTTTTTTTAAAAACCAGTACTTTCTAAGGCTATTGAAAATGTAGTGACCTGTTCACCGGAAACCTCGTCTACATCGTCTCTCCGCCAACCTTACCATAGCCATTCTTCACCCTCCTTTGAAGCAGAGGAGAGTAAAGGATGAATTGTGAGAGAGATCTGGTTTGCTACTTTTTTCAGTGTTATTCTTAATCTTAGAGGTACACTATAAGGTCCCAATTAACCTGAAAGAAAGAACACCCTTCCAGAGTCACACGGTAATCAATGGCGAAGTTAATTGGAATTTAGTTGTTTTAACAATTCTATCTCAGCAATTCTGCAGTGTTCAGAGTGAAAGACGACTTTAATCAGAGCTTGGAGTCTTTGAGAAAGAGACAAAGAGGAGAAGAAGGAAGAGAATTTGTAAGTGACTAAAATCTAGTCTTGCCATTTAGAATGTCCTTTCCTATAAAGTTGCAGGTTCAGAGTTGAAACACTTTTTCAGGAGTGAAGAAACAGGGCTGGATGGAGGTGAAAGGAAGTTAGTCTGGGCACAAATCCCGACTGCACTGTGTATTAGCTGAGACGACCTACACACAGTATTTAGTCTCTCTGTGCTCCAGTTTCCCCACATATAAAATGAGAATAATAATAAAACGCAGCTTAGCACTGGGCCCGGCACATAGGAATCCATCAATAAAAATTCACTATCATCTTTATGAAGAAAGTCGAAGCATTCTTTTTGATGCACGTTTCGACATTTTCACATTTTCCCCAAAGGGCCTGGAGCCAATAGCAAACCAAAACCTCAGGCCGGAGGCAGGATAAGGCAAGATATATAACATAATTCTCCACATCAGTGTGGTCATTTTCAGACACCTTAAAATGGATATCACATTATCAAAATATCTAAAAGGAGAGACAGGCAAATCAGGCTAGTCCATGTTTACTTACTGACTTCCTACACTGAGAGCATTTTGACTAATCCTGACTCTTCCAATCTCTGTAAGGTTTATTGAGTATAACTTGTATAGAACTGCACATCTTCAATTTACGTATTTTGGTCAGTTCAGGCATAGACTTACACCCATGACCCTATCAGCACCATCAAGGTACTGAAGATATTCATCAGCTCCCAAATTTTTCTTGTGCTCTTTTGTGTTTCTTTTTGTGTGTGTATGTGTGTATGCATGCATATTAAAAGCACTTTGACATGAGATCTATCACTCTTAACATACTTCAGTGCTCAATTTCATATTTTAGTGCTCAATAGCATATCGTTAACTATAAACACTGTGTTGTACAGCAGATCTCTAGAATTTATTCCAAATTTTAATGACTTCCGTTTACCAATTTCATCTGCACACTAGGATCCTATTCCTCATCTCAGCTGGTAAAAAAAAAAAAAAAGAAATTAAAGTGTTCAGTATAATGACAAGAAACTACTGAGCAGGCCAACTCATAGTTCCGAAAATGGTGTGAAATAGCCATTATCATGCATCTGTAAGTTAAATGTTATTTCCTTTCTATTATTTAATCTAGCTGTAGGCATATCAGCTATACCTGGTGGGGTCTGGTTCATGATTTCAGTAGTGGTAAGTTATTCTTAGTACAGGGTTTGAAATTACAAGACGATTCAGCATATGGAATTGAGAACTGTCTGGGCCACTGTTTATAACCTTGAAACTTGGGAACTGGAGGTGTCACTGTTCCTTGGGATCATCTCAGTCATTCTTAGTGGGTCTTGTGTCTTTGTCGGGACTGCTGCATTTGCACACTTGGTTGAACAACTCATAGAATCTGAAATAATTCTATAGCCACAGTATCACGAAAGAGTATTTTGTCTGTAAAATGATGAGCTAGAAAGGAAGGAAACTCCTGGGGAAAACCTGGTTGGGTTCAGAAACCACGTCAATGTATGCAGGCCAATAGGTTAGCTTGAATCCTTCAGGTGCATATTAGACTTCTACGCTAATGAAATACAAAGTCCACATGAGGGGGATGCCTTACTACTGTTTAGTAAAATTACTCCACTAAACGACATATACCAGTGTTACTCATGGGTTTGCAAATTTGAAGTTCTGCTTTTAAAATGTTCCAAAAAACTTGTACACATATTCTGGGTGTTTCAGCTCAACCAAAACTGATAACTAATGTTGTTTCCCTTGATTTGTTTATAAGCACTGGCTTAGTATCAAACTATTATTTAAAGTGTAGAAAGCTGATGAGGATGAACATTTACACTCTCAAAGAATGAACATCAAATGACAACCCATAGTATTGTATGAAGAAAGGTCAAAGCTGAGTTAGAGTAGAGAAAAGAGGGGAGTGATGAGTCATTACATAATATACAGAGTACACGTTTTAACCTAGAGATATATCTTAGAATTACTGTTCAGTGACAAAAGGCAGATGTAGAGTGAATACATAGTATAATCTCATTTCCATTTTAAAAAGGAAAGACTATAGATGTAAACAACTATGCATATAAGACATATATATATATACATATGCATAATATATACTCATATATAATAAGCATATTCATATACATATATCTGTACCTGTTTAAATGAGTACCAATAGTACTGGTGTGAGTGAATGATTCCTACCAAAATTTAACAGCATTAGATGAGAGTGAGGTAGAAACTTATTAGCTCTTTATACAAGTTCATATATTTTTAATTTGTCGTAATAAGTATGTGTTCCTTAAATAACTTAGAAATAAGATCCTTAAGAAGTATAAATAAGAAGAATTTTAGAATAAATGGGTCATTTTCATCAAGCAGCTTGTCTCAAGAATTCATACTAATCCCTCTGGATAGATATTTTAAATAGGTTAAAACATTCAGTAAAGTTTAACCTGCACACTAATGGCTTTATGTTACAAAAATAGGCATTCAGTGGGAAATAGAACAAAAGCAGTAAAAAAAAATAATAAAAGAGAAACTGAATGCAGAGCTGCACTTGATACTCAGTTCTGGATTAGAAAGTGGTTACTTAAAGGAAAAAAGGGAGTAAAATCAGATCTGTTGTTTTGGGTGTTTTGGGTGGGGTAAACCCAACACTAACCTGAGTTTGTTTTTTAATTCAGACGAAGTTTGAGAAGGTCGTTGTAATAGTGAGTCACTACTAAATAACTATGCAGCATTCAACATTCAGTTAAGTCCATTACATTTTGACCTTTAAACCAGGTAAACACCCAAAAAGTGTAGACACGGCATGTTACACTTTTCCATTTAACTTGTGTGTAGGATTTTCTATTCCAATCATATTTTTATTATGACTACTAATTTATACACACACACAGAGTTACATACTCATATACTTCAACAAAATCCAAATATGCCTTCATTATAATTTTTTTCATTGAATTTAGCAGCGACATAATCTATCCTTTGGAGAGATGAACACCTGGAGAGTTTTACCCTCAACTGCTGCGTGGTCAATAAACTAGACGTGCCATGTTCTGTTGGAAGGTAGAGTTGAGCTCTTTTTCTTAATGTTTATTTATTTTTGAGACAGAGAGCGAGCGAGACAGAGCACAAACAGGGAAGGGGCACAGAGAGATGGAGACACAGAATCCAAAGGAGGCTCCAGGCTCCCAGCTGTCAGCATAATGCCCGAAGCAGGGCTCAAACCCACGAACTGCAAGATCACGTCCTGAAGTAAGTCAGATGCTCAACTGAATGAACCACCCAGGCATCCGATTTGAGTTCCTTCTGTAATGAACTTGTTGCCAAGAATTTAAGCCCAGTAGCCAAGACAAACTGAAAATGTTATCTCTGTTTTAGGCAGTAAAATGATAACCTAAAGATAAGACTGAGGTCTTAGTTATTTCTGTGTTGTTTATTCCCCTCCTCTAAAAATGTCTAGATGCTCAAAGTGAAAACTCAGGATTCTAAGGATGGAAGGGACAGTCACAAATTACTACTACTCTCATATTTTCCAGCTATTCATGAATAGTTGATTACTATCGGCTGGTTTTGGATAGATGTTGACCTACTTTCATATTTAGAGTTCATTCAACAAATATACAAAGATTGGGGCTATTAAAGCTGAAAAAAAGACTGACTACTTAGAGGTTAAAATGTTTGACATTAAGACTTACTAAATATGACGTCTACAAAATTTTGCAAACCATATTACGTAAATTCTTTTCGTATGATGGATGTTTCCGATTGGATAATAAAGAAATTACTTAAGTTTACATTTTCAATTTGTGACATGTTTGGCCTAAATTGAGATATAAATAAAAATAAAGGGCATTTCATAAATAATCTGAAACCAGCTAATAGTAGTTCAAAGTTCAAAGCAGATGTTAAGAGTTCTGACCCACAGAATTTATCACTATTAACAAATCAATCATTGAACACTTTGATGTATAGAAGATAACGATTTATCTTTATACCAGAATGATACCAGTTCATTGTTTGATGTAAAGTACAAATTGTTTTTAAGTTATGAAAACCCTAATGTTTTTTAGAAAAGGCCAATTTATTTATTTATTAATAGACAAAACATAAAATAAAGTTTATTTCGGACAAGTTTTATAAGATTTGCTACATTTTATGAAGTATTACAGAAAAATGTGTGTGCATGTGTGGAGTCAATCCTTTCCCTATCCATGTGACTACTTATAATTTCTCTCTTCTATGAGAGAAATGCACATATTTACTTGAATTCTTACCTGCTGTGAGCTGCTGGTTTTCTAGGTTTATAATGCTATTAAAAATCTCCAAATAATTCCAAACTGATAGGTCATTAATTCTGGCCATAAAACACATTAAGTTAAGCCCTGGCAAACATTAAGCCAGGAAATCACTTAAACACAGGCCACCATGTCCTGTCCCTCTTCCATGCTAACCCAGCATCTTAAAGGATTTTGTTTATATTGTTATTCCTCAAACATATTTCTTCAGACTATCTCAAATTCCCTACTGACTGTGTGTGTGTTTCTATCTTGGTCTGTGTATGCTTGTGTGTGTGAGAGCCTGTTGTGCTAACTGCGAGTTTTCTACCAAATTCTCCCACAGCTCAGTCAACCCGCTTGTAAAATGCCATTTAGGCAGTCATCTTCTCTTTCAGGCTAAAGGGGGAAAAGCTTATGCTTTTTATTTGCTTCTTGTAGATAATTACAATTTTATTATTCACACTAGCAAGCTATTGATGCCTTGGCTGATCCTTTAAACATCTGGCTCACTGTTTAAAATGCATGCAGTGCACTGATGTCAACCCATGGTGATCATCAGAGGACCTTCAATTAAGTACCTACAAAGCAACCAATGATAAACGGGAGAAAAGACGGTGCAAGTTTGCCAAAGAATTCTTTCAGAGTCTGGTTCTCAAAAGCAATTAGAATCACTTCTTTTGGCCTTGGAATTAATGAATTTTCATTAAAATTTAAATTTCAAATGATTCCAAAGATATCAAACTTGAGAAGAGGAGCTGATTGTCTACATAATAAATCACACCACAGGAACATGTCAAAAAGACTAATGCAAGTTCTTTGCCATCTGAAGTTGTGTTTCTCCTTGTCAGTGCTATATGAACATATATAATTGCTTTCTTTTTCTCAAAGAAGCTATAGCCAAAGACACACTGTTATTAAACTCTCTATTTCTCTCTGTTTAGAATTTGTCATATAATTCCAAGGTTATGACTGAAACTAATTTTAGTCTATATAAGAAAAAAAAGGTTTGTTCTAATAATTGAATGTGATGTAAATTAAAAAAAAATGCTACAGTTACTTTCTTCACACTAAGCTAATTTGTGTAAATGAGGAAATAAAATCAGGTATAACATTCTAATGTCAACTTCTCCTAATGTTTGCAAGTAATGTTTAACTTGATAACACAAATATTCTTTCCTTGGTAGAACACTAAACACATGGTGTGTGTGTGTGTGCGCGCACGCACGCAAAGCAAATATTGCATTACGGAAAATATGAAGAGCTAAAATTCCCTCGACAGAGAAGTCAGCATAGGTGTTTTTAAAGTGAACAATAAGGTAAGTGGAAAACAGTACTCATATGAAAATGTTGAACATTTTAATTATGAATTAAAACAGCGAAAGAGAATATATGGGAAATTCTAGTCGACTTCCTGTTTGTAGTGTTTTACTCATCCTCACTAAAATTATTTTCAGTGAGAATTGTCATGATATCTTTATCTCTCCATAACAGAGTGAATCTTCTTTGTTAAAAAAATCTACACAGCCTAAATGATATCAAGCATCCATGAAAGAATCTCCTCAATTCCCATTTTAATATTTTTCTTCCTAAGATCCCCTTCGTACATGTGGTTTGAAAAAACTCATGGAAACATTCCAAAAGTTTATTGTCATCGTTTACTACCTGCTTCACGTGCTCATATTTTCTACAGGATTTGAACCTAGGGCACTGTACAAACTTTCTCCCAACAATCCATCTTTTCCAAACCACCATTTCTACAGAACTTCCATCATAGGGGCATTAGCTTAGAGATAAATACATAACAATAAATAAAAATAGGTAACTGTGGCTTCAATGTGTTTACAGACTGGGAAGCGGATTGGAAAACTCGAACTGACAACCTAAGTGTTCTAAGGGCCATTTTGTTTGCCCCACACAGTGTTTAAATATCTAATATGTGGGCAGCTTAGCACTCATTGCTTAGCCCTTCACAACTTCATGCTCTTCTGTTACCTGCCTTGCTCGTGTGTACACTGCACTTAGCAATACCTGCATTACGTGCTGACACATCAACAGTTTTGTATTACACCGACACAGCATCTGATTCTCGTGTCATCCACACTTGCATGACTGAGACCTGGAACTCAGCTGCAGAAATGTCTTCACTTCTGTAGCTGTGAGCAGGCTCCTTTACCTTCTGCTCCCACTGTACATACCACTATGAGTCCCCCATGTATCTGGGTGCATAGTGGACACCCAACAGTAACAAATGCACTTAAAGAATAAATAAATAATTCAGCTTACGACATAGTAACAGAAATTGCTTTCATGGGCGCAAGATAATGCTAACATTTTTTTTTTATAATAATATAGCCATACCAACAGTGGATGGTACAGATGGTGGATGGTTACCAACATAATATCAAGAAAGTTCACATGCAAAAACAAAAATGGATGAGAGAAAGGAAGTTCCTGAACTGACATAAATTGTCTGTGGTAGGTAATGGAGCATATAATTTTAAAATAAGTTATATTTCATATTTATTAAGACTATTAAATACAACCCATACATCGGGATAAAAATTTTAGAGTCCACAACTTAAAATTATCAGCATAACATGCCTTTATCACTGAAAAAAAAACACACAGAAAAAACAGGTGAAAATTTTTAGATGGATATTTTGGCAGGAATGTTTTTGTCTTTATGAAATATTATCAGAATATATAATGTTTAGTTCAATGAATACAGAAGTAATTTGAACTGATTATTTAATTCAGGTCACAAAGAAATGGAAAATAATTCATATTGTGATAGAACAGGAAATGATGTCTGACATGACCTGTAACAAAGAGTACTCTTCTCACTCATTCAATTTTTTTTTTTGAATTTTTTTAATGTTTATTTATTTTTGAGACAGGGAGAGACAGAGCATGAGTGGGGGAGGGGCAGAGAGAGAGGGAGACACAGAATCCAAAGCAGGCTCCAGGCTCTGAGCTGTCAGCACAGAGCCCGACGCAGGGCTAGAACTCACAGACTGCGAGATCATGACCTGAGCCGAAGTCTGCCGCTTAACTGACTGAGCCACCCAGGTGCCCCTCAATTTTTATTTTTACCTATATTGCATTTGATACATTTAGTAACTATAAGTACTCACATGCCATCTTGATAAGATTTTAAACCCATTCAATGTCCTAATGAAATAGAAGTTTTAAGAGATTTGAAAAAAAATTTACCAAATCTAAAATGGAAAGTTTTCTACTGAATTCTGTGATAAGCAGGGTAACCTCAGCATGAACTGGAAAAGCTAGGCTACACATCATATCTAAAGGAAAAAGGAACCATTACCTTAAATATGACTTGACATTAGCCATCATAATGTGGAAGCAGAGGAGATGAGACTACGTGGGAATAACCATTTTACAAACCCCAGGTTGGGACACATTGACCTGACAACCAGAAGAATATTTACAATCAGTACTCTTCTGAGAGATGGCAGTCATCTGGTCTTTCTATTACCAAGTAAAGGCCTGGTCCATATCATGAAATAATTGAGAGAGAGTATCTGAAATATTACACATTTAGTAGACATTATGCTTTGTGGTGACCTCAGATCTATATACATAAAATCATGACTGCTCTTGTAATTGGAAACTGAATTTACTTCACTTTGATATGATGGCATAAAAACACATACTGGATTTTTTTTAAGTCAATATGATCATTTTATATTTAAAGGTCTTTTTGTCACGTACATGGTCACAGTAGAGTTGAGCATTGAATGGATACAAAAACAAAAAATATATTCTAATAGAAATACAGCTGTGAGCAACATACTTTCTAAAAGCATCAAAGTAAGTTCTACAACTCTCCACACCAAGTTTTATCTATGTTATATATGGGTTTTGAATGCTTCTCTTTATATAATTTTGGATTTTTTTCATGTGAAACAGTAAAAACAATTTCAATGAAGCATTTTGAGTATGGTGTGATAGATTAATGACTGCATACAATTTCACTCATTCAATTTTATTTCATCAAATTAGCCTTCAAATCCTACAGACCATCTGTGAAAATCCGGTTGACTTGTCAGGGTACATTTTGCCTATGTTCAAGGGAGCTATGAATTTTTTACTCCAGCTTAAATTTAGGACCTCTAAACACTGTTCCTCTGAATTTGATATCTGATGGGATGTCTTTAATAAGCAAAAACACATTAATTACCTGGATTTCATAAATTAAACCATCAGTAAAATGTTGCTACATTTTCACCCTAAATTGCTGAGGAGGGCAATATGCCAAGGCGGGGAAAAAACATGTAAGCGTGTTAATTGGGAGCTATTTGTTTAGTGTATCAGTTGGACGCAAGACATTAGGTAACCACAGCGGGTACAGACACAGAAAGTTAAGGGGAAACCGGAAAGCAGACCCAAAGTCAGAACTAGGACTGGCGATCCAATAGGTATGATCTGGAACAAAATTTGTTTCGTGAATGCAGTTATAATTATCTAGGCCAACACCCTAGACATCTAAGGTGTCATCTAAGATGAACCAGTCAGAATGCCCCAAAACTACAGAGTTATGTGAATCATGCCATTTATCAGAGGATATTTGAAGTGGGGTCAACAAGTTAGTATACTCTATGTGCATCTTAGACCCACAAAACCAAATGGGTTCTGGATATAAATGAGAATAGTAGAGCCCTTGAGGGAAGTCTTAGTAGAAATTGCAAATTCTAAGATATATTATCTAGGGTTTCTTAACCATGTAACCCTAAGCTGGTAAAGCCTTGGAGTGCCTAGACATATAAATGGGTGCAGTTTAAAAAGTAAATCTCTGTGCTTCCCCAAAAGGAAGCTTACTAGGAGGAAGAATAAAACTTAACCTTGAAGACTGTAAAAATTATGTACGAGAAAGCAAATGTTACCTGATCTTTTATTTTCTATCTCTGCTTTCTCTTCAATGAAAAGTATGAAGAGAAATATGTAAAGTTAGAAAAGTCATCCAAAACTTGTTCGTGGTTGCTCTGAAATGGATTTCTCCATTCTCTTGGCATTTATGAGGATTATTTAAATTTCACAGCACCATCTAAAAACTTTATGAGATAAATCACATTGTAAATGAATTATATTACCATGGGCTTGCCCATTATTTGTGCAAGTGGCTTTATCTTTCTTGCTTGCTATAGTAAATATAGTTTATGGACAACTTGGCCTAATATTTTCCCTCAACTTGATTTTTATAAATTACTCTGCACCTTGAAAGGTTGAGTCCTGATATTTGTGACAAATGTAATATTAAAAACCCTTTGCCCTCCAATGACATCATTTTCTTATTTTAAATTCAAGGGGTTCACATTTTTCCAAAATACTTTAAAATTCTCCTCTTTTATTTGAGATTTTAAAGTTGGTATTCTAAATAGCAGCATTTCATAAAGATTAATTTCCCCTTCAGGAGGAAAAGATCTAGTGAATAAGAATCACTTTGTTTTAGTCTTTAATAATAACAATGCCTTCTAATTAGAAAAGAGTATGTTGTAGAGAAAAATTTCCAAAATCCAGAGAGGTCCATATTCACTGTGATTTTGACTAAAAATTTCCTTAAGTGTTATTTCAAGTAAAGGTCTAAGTAACTCTTAATTTCTTACCGATGTTTTTCTAAGTTGGTGCTTCAAATATGTCTGAATCACTGTAAAATAACCCGGGATGTGGTCACTAATCATCATGTATACATCAGGACTCCGGACGAACTATCCTCTGATGAAGTTTCCCAGGGTGCTCAATACTCCAGTCATTGCTTACTAGAAATGTAAGCACAATTAGCCTTTTTTGCAAAATCGTATGTGACTTAGAGAAAGAATCTCTCCAGAGTGAGCGTCTTTCCAGTTACATCTTTTCCTTTCACACGTAGCTTTACTGTCTTATTATTTTGTCATTTCCTACTTTTTAGCATCATATATGCCTATCATTTTTTTTTTTTTAGTTTTGTAGTTTACAAAGTACCGACGTGACAGTCGTGAAAATAGGCAGGACTGCTCTTATTGATGTTGACTGCTAAAAAAGGTTCAAAATTAGCCCAAGATCATCCAACAAATAAATACATGACATGGTTAAAACTAAATTTGATGGTTACAACAGTGTAAGATCACAAAGCCAGTCAGCTAAATTCATGTATTACAAAAGGATACTCGAGACTTCACTTAGCATTTCTTAAACAAAGATTCAGGATAGATGGGATTTTTGAAGTAAGCATAAAAAAAAGCAACCCTCTTATCTGCCTTTTCCAGTACTCTTGACTCTGAGATGTAGATTGTTTCCTTTCTTAACAGGCAAAATGCTGCAGACTTTTTCAGTTCCTCAGTGAAAGTAATGTAGGAAGAGGCTTTAATTCTTTTGGTTCACCAGGACATCACATGGCAAATTATCATATGTGAGCAATAAATCACAGAATTGGAAGATGCCCTGAGAAATTCTCCAGGTTTGGTCTTTTGCTATCTGGTAAATTGCAAACTTCTTACATTCGATAACAAGTATATGTATATTTTCATATTATAAATATTGTGACTATATAACCATGAATGCACTACTAGTATTTCACAAACCCATATTTTTGTAAGTTTGCCTAAGCATATATGGTATTTATTTATATTTCAAACTGTGGTTAAAATTCCTGAAGGACTACAAGGGAAACTCAACCATTCCACTTCCAAACAGATCTGATTAGCTGCTCTTACTCAACAGTATTTTAACTTCTCAAACAATGATAATCAAAATGCTAAAAGCATAACATAATGGAATGGAATTAGTTGTGAAAATTTATGCCCACTGAGATGATAAACCAGGATTGTTTTGAGTTGGTACATATATAAGATTCTGGTGGAGACATATTTTCCTATCTCCAACTAAAGAATATAGCACTAACTAAAAAAAAAAGACAAAATCATTTCCAACTATAAATTGGCATAATTAATGTCTTATAATACAAAATAACTAAATTTGAGAACACTTTTATAATTATTTTTAGTAATTAGCTACATAAAATAATGTCATAATCATACTCCATAAAAAAAGACAAAGGACATTTTTAAAATAAAAGCCTGTAGAGGAAGTAAATATTTTTTTCCAAATAAGGGAAAAACAAGCACGTAAAAATTCTCAACCTTTTTCTATTTATAAATCAGAAAAATGTTATGTAACCTATCATACAAAAACCATGACATTTAAAAGAGCTGTAGTTCTGGGGCTCCTGGGTGGCTCAGTCGGTCAAATGTCTGACTTGAGCTCAGGTCATAATCTCACAGTCCGTGAGTTAGAGCCCTGCATCAGGCTCTGTGCTGACCGCTCAGAGCCTGGAGCCTGCTTCAGATTCTGTATCTCCCTCTCTCTCTGCCCCTCCCCCACTCATACTCTGCCTCTCTCCCTCTGTCTCAAAAATAAATAAGCATGAAAATATATATTAAAAAAACAAAAGGGCCGAAATTCCAAACAATAATCATAGTAATGCGATTTTACTTTATGATGTTGTTTATCTGTTCATACACATGTCCTACCTCTTCCATTCAATTTTAGAACCAATGAAGAGCAGGTCTAAGTGTCTATTTTCCCCGACATCTAGCATATTGGAAGAACATGTCATATATTTTCAAAAAACATGGGGTAATAAAGAAATTGCATATATTACCTAAGGGATGAATAAAAAGAAATATTAGTGGGCTATTTTGAAAAGATAATAATAATTTCCTTTAAGACACAGAGTTAGCAAACAACAGCCCATGTGAGGCAACTCCTACCTGCCACCTCTGTTTATATGGTACACAAGCTAAGAATGATTTTAACATTTTAAATGGTTGGGAGAAAAATCAAAAGATTAATAATATTTTGTGACATGTGAAAATGATATGAAATTCAAATGCCATACACCCTAAATAAAGTTTGATGGAAACAAAACTCATGTATTGCCTATGACTGCTTCACACTCCAGTAGCACATATGAATAGTTGCAGCAGAGACTGGATAACTTGCAAAGCCTGAAATATTTACTATCAGGTCCTTTATAAGAAAAGTCTGTTGACTCTTGCTTTAGGAGAAACCATATATAAGAAGGTAAAAATAAAAAGGGCAATCAGATTCTAGTTGAACCTCAAGAGTTCGGTTATGGAAAGTGAAGGAAAAAATCAAAAAAGCAGAGGAGAATCTGTATTTTTGTACCTTTTGGGTAAATACCTAATGGTGTAATTGCCAGATCATAGTTTAGTTTATTGAGAAACCTCCATATGTTCTCCAGAGTGGCTGAACTAGTTTGCATTCCCACCAGGAATGCAAGAGGGTTCCCCTCTCTCTACCTCCTCCCCAACACTTGTTGTTTCTTGTGTTCTTGATTTTTTTTATTTTTTTTTAACATTTTTATTTTATTTTTGAGAGACATAGAGACAGAGCATGAGCAAGGGAAGGGCAGAGAGGGAGGGAGATACAGAATCTGAAGCAGGCTCCAGGCTCTGAGCCATCGGCACAGAGCCCGACGCGGGGCTCGAACTCACAGACCATGAGATCATGACCTGAGCGGAAGTCAACTGCCTAACCGACTGAGCCACCCAGGTGCCCCTCTTGTGTTCTTGATTTTAGCCATTCTGACAGGTATAAGGTAGTATCTCAAGGTGGTTTTGATTTGTATTTCCTTAATGATGAGTGATGTTGAACATCTTTTCATGTGCATGTTAGCTATCTGGATGAGTTCTTTGGAAAACTGTCTGTTTGTGACTTTTGCCCATTTCCTAACTGGTTGTTTGGTTTTTGAGTGTTGAGTTTGATAAGTTCTTTGGGTACTAACCCTTTATCCAGTATGTTGTATTTACCCAAAGGATACAAAAATACAGATTTGAAGGGGTACATGTGCCCCAATGTTTATAGCAGCATTATCAACAATAGCTAAACTATGGAGAGAGCCCAAATGTCCATCAACTGATGAATGGATAAAGCAAATGTGGTATATATATACAATGAAATATTACTCAGCCATCAAAAAGAATGAAATATTGCCATTTGCAATGACATGGATGGAGTTAGAATGTGTTATGCTAAGTGAAATAAGTCATCAATGAAAGACAAATATCATATGATTTCACTCACATGTGGAATTTAAGAAATAAAACAGATGAACATAAGGAAAGGGGGAGAGAAGAAAGGGAAGCAAACCGCAAGGGACTCTTAATAATAGAGAACAAACTGAGGGTTGATGGATGGCAGTGGGTGAGAGATGGGTTAGATAGACAACAGGGAATAAGGAGGGCACTTGTTGTGATGACCACTGGGTGTTGTATGTAAGTGATGAATCACTAAATTTGACTCCTGAAACCAATACTGCACTATATATTAACTAAGTAAAATTTAAATTAAAAAAAAAAGCCTTAAAAAAGAATTAAAAAAAAAAAAGAAGAGGGGAGGAAAGCTAAGGGGAAAGGCCTTTGGAAATTTAGTCACAGGATTCATGTTTACATCCTCATGTTGCCATGAAATCACAGAAAGGGGACTTTTTTGCTCTCAGGCGACTTCTGAATAAACTGTAGAGGGAAAAAGCAATGAAGACCGGGGAGAGTAGGGGAATAAAACTGCTCAGTGAAAGTTCTAACATTGGAAATGTAGTTGGAGAACAGAAGTTAATGCCACTTCATTTTTTTCTTCCCCATTTCTTTCAAACACTAAGCATAGGTAAGTTGTAATGGTAAGTCAACAGTTAATCTCTTGATCTACAGTAAAGAGAGAGAGAGAGAGAGAGAGAGAGAGAGAGAGAGAGAGAGAGAGGAAGAGAAGCTATAAAGTTAAGCATGAACTGTAAGAATAACTCTTCTATTTATGAAGTTTTTCAAAGGAAGAAACTACCCAAACAGGAAGGGTACTTGCAAAAGTTCTACAATTATAATGGAATAAAAACAGTCACAGAGAACACACAGACTTTCATGCTTTCACTAAAATCATTCCTATTAACAAATCAAATTAGGCCATCGGTGGGCAAAGAAAACCTGCAAATGCTTATTTTGTGGCAAAGGCTTATTTGGTGGTATTAAAATCGTCTGAGAAAAACAAAATCCTAACAAGGTCTTTCTTAACAAACTGTTGTTTCTTTCCCAAATTCCTACAGATACTTAAGTCTACACCCATAATTTTCTATTCTTCTAGCTACCATAATGTTTCTACAAAAAAAATGAGTCCTTGGGGATTGCACATTTAATCTCTCAATTATTCTAAGGCAAGAATATCTTCCCAGTATTTATAGATTCCATTCAACAAACAGTTATTTAGCACTCTCTATATGCGAGGCATCGTGCTGGGTACTATGGGAGACACAAAGGAATGCAAAGTAATGGCGCTCCAGGGGACCATAACCTGGGAAGAAAGAAAGACAGGTATGCAAGTAACTATGATACAAGGCAGATGGAGATAAATGTTTTAATAGCGCTAGACGGGGGAGAGACAGATCACCTCTGATGGAAAATTTCAAATGGCTTTCATGAAATTTTGGGCTTAGGCTATAAAGAAAACATAAGGCTTCCTTAAGAAGTGGTCCAACAAAGAACATTCTAGGAAGACATTATGGCATTACAGAGGCATGAAAGAGTAGGGTGTTATTTGCCTTACTCTCAGACTCAAAAACCATAGTAGGGGTCCAGGCATCTGCATAATTATCAAGCTCCCTAGGTGATTCTGTTAGAGGAGTTTTGAAAACTGCACTTTAAGATTAATCTAGGGTATGTGTCAAAAAATAGAACAGGAAAGGATAGTAATAAGGCATAGTGTGAAAAAAATAGGTTTTATGATAATGAAGTGAGAAAGCAAGGCTTAGGAGATGCAATGAGGAGGAGGAAAAGAGGCAGTATAATTGTCAGTGAGAGACAATGAGTGCCTTACAACGTCAATTCTATATATTTAAAGTCAAGTTAAATAGATCCATTTACATAAAGTTCAACAACTGGCAACATTAATCTATGCTGTTAGAAGTCATGGTTTTGCTCTTCCATGAGTATGGGAATGAATGAGTGGAACGGGACACAAGGAAGTCTCTGGGGTGTTATTAAGGTTTTGTTTTTAAGCTAAGAGCTGGTTACAAAACTATGCTCAGTTTGGGAAAATTGATCAAATTTTACCTTTATATTGTGTATGCTTTTTTATTGAAGTATATTATAGTTCAATAAGAAGTTCTAGAATATAATTTTGCTGGATGGGTATATTTCAGGTAAAGGAAAACATCCTCTAATTACTATCTTATTAATCTCTCGAAGTTTAACACCTTAATAACTTTCAATTCTCTGAAAGTTATATAAATTTGATATGATGGAATATACGATAGAAATGCTCAAAAATATTTTCAGATTGTGTTGGTGGGGAAAAAGAAGTTATCGCAATTTCCCTGCTAACACTAGGAACTCATCGAACTGAGATTCACCATTCTCAACTCTATTATGTATCATTATCTCATTCTGCTGTGAGTTTTTACAGTGGAACTTGAAAGAGTTGTCTATAATCTTTGTATGAATATTCCCACCCAATATTATCTACTCAAAGCACTCTCTGGGCCTTCCAATCTCACCATTCCACTGGGGTTACTCTTGTCTAGATCATCAAAAACTATACTGTTAAAACCAATGATTACTTCTCTTTTTTATTGTATTGAGCTCCTCATAATATTTCATGCTGTTAGTCACTCCCACCTCCCTTTACACTTTCTTTTTGTATTTTTATGTTATCACACTCTCCTGAAAATCTTCCTAATTTTCAGTATTCTACAATGGGATGCCCCTCTTCCGTTCCACTTTGAACGATGGCATCACCATCTTTATGATTTTTCAAGTTAAACATCTGAGAGTTATCCTTGATTTCTCCATTTCTCTTACCAACAAAGTACTAGTGACTTCAAACCTTAAATCTGTCTCTTCAGCCTCTCCACCGTGACCATCCTTGTCCAAGCTGCTGCTACCTCACACGGACTACTCGATTTAATTACTATCACTTTATTCCACTTTCGCCTTCCACATCTCGTTTTCTATAAACCAGTCACAAAGGTGTCAGTACTCTCCAATCTCTTGATGTCAACATTACAAAAAAACTAAACAATTTACCGTGACTAATCAGGTTTTATATGAAGTGGCCACTGCCTACTTCTCTGACCCACTCATCCACTGTGCTTTAACCATACTGGCCTTTTGTGTGGCTAGCGTTCCACGAATACGGCAACTCATCTTCACACCAAATACTATGCATGAGTACTCCCAATACCTAGCACGCTGTTCCCTTTGATAGTCACAAAACTGGCCCGTTCTTGTCAGGTATCAGTTTAAATACTGATATTTAGAAAACATTTCCTTGACAATTCAAATCAAAGTAACCACCCAGATACCATCTATTATTTTACCCTCTTTTAAAGTCTCTTTGTGTTTTTCTAGATTTGTTTGTTGTTTTCCATCTTCCACTGGAGAATATAATCTCCATGACAGTACAAACCTTTTCTTGATTGTTAATCACTGTATGCCCAGTGCCCCCAAACAGTGAGGATTCTGCAATAGATATATGATAAATATTTGGTGAATGCTGAATTCGAATCCTTTCAACAACTGATGGGACACGATAAATGAAAAATTGCTCAGGGTAAGGACGAGGAATATTTTAATTCAGAAATGTTCATTCTAAGTCACAATGGCCGGGATTTGCCAGTGGCTATAAAGGCCACCACAAACTGGAGAACTGTTCCTGCTTATCTCTTAATAAAAGAAGAATGTATATTATTGACTGACTAGCACTCTGATTTTTAAAACTATGACTCAAATGTAGCAAGGAGATGAGTAATGCCTGGTGCCAAGTTTCACTTCCGTTTGGCTAATAATGGACTTTTTTCGTAGAAGCATATGGAATTCTAGACTTGCAAACAAGGGGAGGTAGCTTCTTCTGTATATAATCACAGTGCTGCTATAATTACAGATAAAGGTTTGTCAGCATTTCCATTAAAAGAACTTAACTCAGCTGTTAAATGTCCATTAGCCTAATATATGGCTTATAATATCTTAGCTTAACTGCCTATTAAAAGCTGCTAATTAAAAATGGATTGATATTTTTTATAAAATTATGTAAATACCCAGAAGAAACCCGGCTCTTCCAGTGTATGCATTTCTGTAACAATTAAAGTGCAAGTTTCCTTCCAATATTTGAAATCTCTATTTATATGCATGATTTTTAAAACTTGACCTGAAAAGTTCTGAAAAGTGATTGCTTAGCAATAAGCTCAATGTTGTCATAAGGACGAATAATCACTTAACTAGTGTAGTGGACACTGATGAACTATTCTGATTCTCCTTCAATGAAGAACTTGTTGCCTCAGCAGCTGGGAGTACTGTTGGCAGACTGCCTTGAGCTATCAGACCCTTTTGGGGGTTGCCTCAGCTGCAGAGAGTTTCTTTGCCCAAGGTCATGGCCCTTTTCTGAAGAGTACCGATTAATGTAAGAGAATAGAGGCCCAACAACCTTAGCCCAGCTCAGGACCACTGTGAGGGCTTGTTCTGCTTCCAGAGCATCCGATGTGGTTGGCCAAGAGCTAGGGAACAGCTCCGTGGAAGTGCCCAATGACACTGCAAGTATCCACAGAGGCCACACAGGCGAGCTCAACTTCAGACTGACTTAAGTCTTGGTGAACGCTCTGTGATCCTCTCAGAACATGGGAAGACATACAGTTTTGAAAGAAGTCCCTTTCTTGAGGAAGGCTGCCTTAGGGTAGTTTCTCACCTGCCTGTATGGTTACTGGAAGACATGAGACATTCCACATCATCTCCCTTCGAAGTATAGCCTTAAGGATGGAACTGCTTAGTTGCAGTGTGAAAGTGCTTCTCAACCACCGAGTGTTCCACCACTTGTGTTGCCTTTCATCTGGTCCCTTTCTGTTATGTGTCATCCCGTGGGAGAAGCACCCAGGAAGCGGACATCATGCTGATTATGCTTTTGCTGCCTATTCAACTATTTGGGCTTACTGTCTTCTTACTGGCTGAAAATCTCAGCCTAGTTGGCACCCAGGCTCTTATTGGGCCTGCACTGGAGCTCACCCTCTTTCTCTGTCCACTTCTTCTTTCTACCTGTCCCTTCCATACATGTTGGTCCAAAAGGCACTCCTTGGTAAGTATCCTGCACACTAAACTCCAAACGTAGGTAGAGTCTGCTTCTGTGAGAACCCAAACTGTCATACAAACCCAGTATTTCAAAGAAAGCATGGAGAGCAGTATTATGTTGTATCACTTCTCTTTTTGTTTGGCTGCCAGGAGAAGTTGTGTTTATTATTCTAGCTGAGGAGTCCATGGAATTATTTCCTGTACATTATCTCCCTTTGAAATTGTATATTGCATGTTTTTAGGTGTTTTAGTAGAGGGTTACTGAGCAGGCACCTAGGACATCTCCATCAAATTATTCAGCCTCTTCCAAAACAACTTCAGTAGTCTAGGGGTAGAGAAGTATTCTATTCAGTGAAATCTAAGAAATATGCCCCTTTATTACTTCCACTCACTTCCTATACTTGTTCTTTTCCAAGCAAAAATTATGTTTTAATCTCTTTTCTGTAAAATAGCCCTTGAGGTTAACATGCATCTCTTTCTCCTTATTCTTCCCCCAACTAGTTCTGTCTACCCCAATTTCTATTTCCAATTACGACTCATCCTGAAATCATCTGTTTTCAAGCTACTTTACTTTTCAAAAGCCCTGTAGGACCTGAAGGCCTAAGAAAAGATCCCTCCCAGCCATACCTCCCCCATGTGTGATGAAAGCTTCAAGTGTGCTAGATGGCCCCTTAAATGGTGTTTTCACTTTCCATCAGCTCTTTATAGTAGGGGAAATAAAGGAATTCCTAAAAAGGATTTAGGCATGGGAGCCAATATCAGATCCAAAACAAGTATCATTTTATTCATATGTCCCTAGGGGCTTTCTCATTTAGTTACTCTAATATTTATTAAGTACCTCTTAATGTATAAGCTCTCACCCTGGATGTAATGTATAGAAACCACTCTGTCTATTTGATCTCAAAAAAAATAATAGAAGGTCTCTTCTGCTTTTATAATAACATTTTAAAAAGTTCTGCTTAATTCCTTTTCTATTATCTTATGAACACGGTCTGGGGAAGCTTCTAACTTGTAAACCTTGAATTTATACTAAGTCCCCTCTTTTTTTTTTTTTATTTTTGAGAGACATAGAGACAGAGAGTGAGCAAGGGAAGGGCAGAGAGAGAGGGAGATACAGAATCTGACTCAGGCTCTGGGCTATGATGAGCCGTCAGCACAGAGCCCGACGCGGAGCTCGAACTCACAGACCATGAGACCATGACCTGAGCCGAAGTCGGCCCCCCAACCAACTGAGCCACCCAGGCACCCCACTAAGTCCCCTCTTTAATGAATCTGATGATCAGCTGAATACAAAAGCTTTTGATAGAAAGAGAAAAACAAATAATTTTGTGGAAGGGGGGCCCCGAGACATGTCATGGATTGAAGTAGCTTATAAAACAAAATAGCAGAGACATTCCACAAAACAATTCAATACATGGCTACATTCTTTCAATCAAATCCTTGAAGACGTCTCAAAATATATGAGATAAGCCATCTCAGACCATCATTTCATCTCTAACTTCTGCCTACTTTTCTCTTGTAGTCTTCACGGCAGTCACATGTAACTTTGCAGGTACAGATAGCCCAGGAACCTTTGCATTTGGAATATATGCGTAATTATTTGGTTACACTTCCTATCAGACTTACAAAACTATGTTTTTTCTCTTTCTAAAATTCTCCAACTTTTTCAAATACAGGGCTATAACTGCCACCTTCAATCTTATATATTCTGAATATTATTTTTGTCTGTGATTGTATTTTGTCACCATGTTTTTTTCTAATATTTAAACCAAACTCTAAGTATCTCTGAATTTAAATACTGGAACCCTAAATATTTTGCACAGTCATCTTAAGTTAACGAAAAGGCTTTGGTGGTTAATTTAATTAAAATAAGAAAGATATAGTAAAAAATGGGACAATATATTGAGTTAAGTGAGTGGGTGTGTGTATGTGTGTATGTTTCATATTAGCAGAGATGCCACATACGTTGTGTACTGCAGAAAGACACCCAGCCCACAGCAGGGTGAACGATGTGAAAACCAATACATATTTCTCTCTCTAGGTCATGTGACTTGATTCAGGGCTGCATCCCATCATCCCCAGGCCTGAGGATGGATATCTGTTTTAAATGTGTTTGCCCAAAGAGGGCACATGTTTTTATTAAATCATCAAACCAAAAGATGTGACATTTCTAATTCACACAAAGACTCTAGGTATGTCAAAAGCAGACCTGCAGATAGGTAAAGCTCATTTCCAAAGCTAAGTATCTGACTAGTAATAAGATACCTATTTGAGATTAAAGTTAATAGACACAAACAATATCTGCTTTACAAATAGGGTATGGTCTTGGCTGACTTTGAATATCAGATGTTTCCATTAGAAAACCAGAGAATAAAGAGTAGGTCAGTTTCCAGCTGGACCACTGAATCTAACTTAAGCTATTTCAATAAGTGAAGTTGATCTGCTAATGGGAATATGGGATTCAGACAGCAATAAATGCACTCAGAGAACAACGGTAAACCTCTGAAATGGGATCTTTGAGGAAGGGAGAGATTTAATAACGGGGCCACCAAGGCACCTTGTGGAGAGGGGAAGAGAAACTGAAATTTTCAAGCTGTAAAAACCGGCCCAGGTAGTGAAAACTTTCCAGAGGAAGGGCCATAATTTTCTACTTCTCAAAGCCGAAGCAGCTTGCAGTCATCTTGAGTGGGTTATCATTTTGACCACATATACCAGAGAGGCGAGCCAGGTTATTCTAAGAGATGGAGCACTTGCCACAAGTCTGGATGGACAAGTCTTCTGGAATCTGAGTTTAACTGAGGTATATGTACTTATTTTAAGTGAAGAAATGTACACTTAAAAATATGCATAGTTATATGTCTATAATTGCATTTATAACTACATATTTAAACAAAATTACACACACACACACACACACACACATATATATACACACTCACTTACAAATATGACTTTTCTCTAGCAAAAGTAAGGATTACTAAATTTACCAACTGTATACTTAAGATGTCTGGCAATATCTACTAAGACTAAATGTGTATAATGTACCCTAAGACATGGCAAACTCATTTCTAGGTATATAATCATCAAAAATATGCACATTTGTGCACAAAATACATATTAGAATGTCCATGGCAGCAGTACTCATAATAACTAAATAAACGACAGAACTGTTATATTCACCAATGGAATATTATGCAGCCCTGAAAATGAATGTTCAACAATTACACACAAGAGAATGGATGATTCACGCAAATGCAAGGAGCCAAAAGCCAGGCATAAAATGTTACATTTGATCTGACTCAGCAAAACAAACACTAAGATAAAACCACCATTACCTACACCATTACCAATCAGATTAGTGATTACTCTTAGAAGGATTAATGGCAGAAAGGGGGAACTGCCAGGCTTCTGGAATGATTTATTTGCTTTGTTTATTAAAGGAGGTGCTTATTAGATAGCTGCGTTCTATTTGTGAAAATACACGGAGTTATACACGTGTGATATCTTCATTTTTCTCTATCTAGGTTCACATCAGTAAATTTTTTTTTAAAGTATAGGTCTCTAAAATGCTGGAATGTCATAGTTTCCATCTTGTTAGTGTTGCTTTGAAGCACATCCTAACTCAGGTGTCTCATACGGATTATTTTTAATCCCCATAACGGGCCTGTCTGGTCAACTTGATTATCCTCATTATACAGGTGATTCACACTTTTACCTGAAAACCGTGTACATCTATCAGCATCTATATTTGTGAGGAAAAGTGTGATTATCATCAATGTGGATGTATTAATATGAACAGTCATCCCAGTTTGCTTAATTCTTTAGGAGTAATGAAAAGGCATCCCTATTTAAGGATAATCTTTACTTTTTGGAGAATAGCTGATACAGAATTTTATTTTTTTAAGTTCAGTCAAGCCAGGGGTATTACAATAATAAAGAGCTTTTTTTAAATACGTATATAATAAAAAGCATTGAACACCACATATAACCATCAACTCCAGGCAGTTTAACAAGGAACTGCACTATCTGCCCTGTTTCCTTGATTCCTTAGGAGTATAGAAAAGATATCCGTATTTGAGGCTAATCTTTCTCAAAGCAGTCTAGAGAGGGGTGTGAATAGTGATAGTGCACTGTAATTTACATACTTATTTGTGTCAACAATATAATTAAGATTTTTTTCTGCCTATTGGATTGGTCTAGTTTTGATTATTTATAGTACTAAAATAATAATAATAAAAAAGCTTTAGGTAAACAGAATAAAAAATAGCTTCAGGAAAAAAACACACAAAAACAAATAAAAAGAACCTTAGGGAGCCGATAACTCCAATCACAGCTGGTTGACAAGGAATACTTTGCATACATCATGGGCATTACTGAAAATCCTCTAAAGTTCATCACAATTCTCTTGGTTCTCTGGATATTTTATTTCAACACTATTCACTTTCAAAATTTTTGATTTTTAAGAATCAATAAGAGAGTAGTGTCATTATAAAGCATTCTTGCCTTGGGGTGCCTGGGTGGCTCAGTCGGTTAAGTGTCTGACTTTGGCCCTGGTCATGATCTCTTGGTTTGTGTGGTCAAGCCCCGTGTCGGGCTCTATGCTGACAGCTTGGAGCCTGGAGCCTGCTTTGGATTCTGTGTCTCCCTCTCACTGTCTCTCTTTGACCTCCCGCCTTGTGCTTGCACTCTTTCTCTCTCTGTCTCTCTGTCTCTCTCTCTCAGAAATAAGTAAACATCAAAGAAGTTAAAAAACAATAAAGCATTCTTGTCTATCATGGCCACCATTCCCTTCCTAATGATCAGAAAAGAACGTAAAAGAAAATGAAAAGCTGACTTGCAATCTGTGATCATGAAAGAATTAGCATTACAGAATTTTTCCTTTAATTTATCCACTTGTGTCAGAATAGACATATAATTATTGAAAAAAACAATAAAATGAATGTTGACAATATTTCCCAGAGGAAGTTGAACATTTGAAATATTACCCTGAAGGTAATATTTCATTATATATGGAAAACAGTATGGAGTTTCCTCCAAAAATTAAAAATTAAAAATAGAATTATCATCTAATCTAGTAATTCCACTACTGAGTATTTACCCAAAGAAAATGAAAACACTGTTTCAAAAAGATATAGGCACCCCATGTTTATTGCAGCATTATTTACAATAGACAACCAAGATAATGGAAGCAGCCCAAATGTCCAGAGATAGATGAGTGTATAAATAAGACATGGCATACATGTATGTGTGTGTGTGTGTGTATATATATATATATTCCTCAACCATCTCTCAATTTTGCTCAGAAGCTAAAACTGATCTAAAAATTTCTTTTAAAAAATGGAGGTGGTTCTCCTTACTGATATTTTGTGTTGTGTGTTGCAGTTTTTGCCCCAACATTCTTCCCTCCATAGTCTATCAAAACTGGAATTCTCCTAGTGACTAGTTCTGGATTAAGAGGGGTATCATGTCCTAAACTGGTTCAACTGGATTGGAGAGAGACTAATATTTGAAAAAGGAGGGGATAGGTTTTCTCTCTGTTCAGCTTATAGTCTAAAATTCAATGAGTGACCATCAGGGAAATGAACCTTAGGAGTTCATGAAAATAAAGAGTAAGACCAATAATCAGCATTCCTACCCCTTGGAATACTGGCTACTCTGAGTCTTGTCTTTAGAGGATTTCTAATCTATAACATTTGGACAATGGAGTAGGGATATTTTTGGATATGTTAGGCGCTATTGAGAATACATAGATGAATCTGACAGAATTGTGTGATGAGTTTCTCTGGAGAATGGTGAAATGTGATAAAATGTAATGAGAGTGGAGAAATGTAGTATATTTTTTGGATAAAAACTCTAGGATATGGCTGACCAATACTACTTCTACAGTCTTATGGCAAACATTTAACATAAAAAGTCTTTTCTTCATATGTTAAATTAAGCTACTAAGACATGTAATGTAAGGACATATAGATACACAGATTTCATTGAAAACATGTAATACTAGTTAATATTCTTAGGAGGCTCCCTATGTGCCACATACTGTGCTAAGAACTGAATAAGCAACTTCTCACTTAATCTTAACATAATGCCCATGGGCTAGGTAAAGTTATTCCCCCATTTTACAACTGAGGAAATGGACTCAGACATTGTAGCCACTTGTTCAAAGTGAGACAGGTAAAAGATGATAAAGTCTGAAAAGCAATCTCAGAGAGTGGCTCAAATTCACGCTCTCAGTCAGAAGCTCTTAATATATGTAAACATCTCAATAGCTGTTATAGGCAGAGGGAAAAGGCTGTTTTATGAAGCAAGGACTAAAGAAAGATGTAGAAATTACTTATTTTAACTTTCAAAGAGATCAAAAAGAAACGGGCTAACCTAGATAGCGTAAGAGAAGGAGAGGAGTGGATGGACAATGGGAAAGAATTGGTTTTGAGGCAGAAGGCCTTAAGAGACTACAGTGGATAGTAGGATCTGTGAAATCAATCAATCAATCAATCAATCAATCTTGGTATAAACAAAAGTTCCATAGAGAAGCATCTTCTTGTGTCAACTACTGCTAGCCACCATCAGTACAAAAGTGAATGGTCCCAATCCCTTTCTTTTACTACATATAAAAGAAGAATTCCAGTTTGCTATGACAAATCCTAAGATTGAGGTTCATCTAATGTGTACCCAGAACTCCAGGGGGAAATCACAGAGTGTCACCTGTATGTGAAGGCAAGCTGGAAAAGGCTTTCTGGATGACACGAAACCTAGCCTAAAACATGAAATGAAAGCGTTTTTTTTTTTTTTTTTTTTTTTCTGGAGATCCATTCAATAAGCAAAACTTAGGTATCGCTTTTCTTAAAAAATAAATGTGTGTTTTAAATCTACAGGTAGTTTAACATTACTGTACATTAACTGACTGGAATTTAAATAAAGACTTGAAACTACAAAGAAAAATCATGGTTAAAGAAAAAATTAGTCAAGGGTTGCTAAAACCATCAACCATCCACATACATTGGATTTACTAAGAAAAATAAATAATTGGCTTTTAAAGAACATTTGTTTTTAATATATCCTACAAATTATAAAAATATTTAAGTTTGATAGTGATTTTTCTTTAATTTTATCTAGCTAAAATTCACCCTTTCTTTAGCCTTGAGCACAGATTTCTCTCTGACACTGAATCTTCCTCAAGTGTCTACTTATTTCAGGATTTTTAAATGAAAATGATTGTTAAACAGTTCTGCCTATACCAGGATACTATTTAGGCACCCATCTATTTCCACAAACATGGAGTTTGGTTGCTTCTTTTCTTCTTTTTAATTCTACAACTATCCTCTCCAGATTTCTTAATTACTAAGAAAGAATCTATCTTTGTTGGCTGAAGTTTTGTTTGTATTTTACTACATGGATTTTAATGTAACCTTTTTCTTAGTATTGCCAGGGTTAATGATGTGTGGTTCTGTGCCATCTGTCTTTCCATGTGAAGCTTTAGTTTATCTCCTATGAAATTTTTAAGGCCTTTACTTAGTTCAATCTCTGTGAATCTAAAAAAAATAATAATTAAAAAGCTTTCTTCTATTTAAAACAAGGACATTTTTATTTAGAATGGAGACTGAGTATAGGATAAAAGTATGCTCTCTCACCTTCTTACTATCTATTCATTCTATCTCACTGTCAAATAAACCTGTAATTGTTACCAAATTGTAAATTTTTATTTACAGATAATGAAATCCACTCCTTGTGGTGTAAAGTTCTGTAAGTTTCGACAAGTGCATAATCATGTAACCATCACCACAGCCAAGAGATAGAACAGATTTATCACCTCACAAAATTTCTTGGCAACCACTCCCTTCAACCCCAAATGATCACAGCCGATCTCTTTTAATCTTTCTACTCTACTTTTCAATGTGTTTTAAGAATGAGATTTTTAAAGCCCTACCCTTCAGAAAAGTTCTCATATAAACAGAAAATAACTATATACATGCAACGCTTGGTGAAGGATTTAAAAAACAATTGGCGTCTTACAGCTACTACTATAAATAACAGCCAATATTTGATGCTAGAGAGTTAATAAAGATTCTTTACTTACACTATCCTGTTTAATGAGTCCACAGCAAGAAATCATGAGTTAAATAAAGTTGATCCAAAGAAGTGCCATAGTCAATAATTTGACTTACATTATTGTGTTTAATGAGTCTACAGCAAGAAATCATGAGTTAAATAAATTCGATTCAAAGAAGTGACATAGTCAAGAATTTGAAACAAAGATTACCCTCCTAGTTTACCTGGAAAAGTCAACAGCAACTGCATATATTTAGAAAGTTCAAGAAGTTTCTTTGGAGGGAGGTTAGATTACTCTCAGAGACAAAACTGGAAAAGTAGGAAGATATTCAGGAAAATGTATAAAAGACACACTCAGTTCTCTGACATTAACAAAGTTGAAGGAAACGTGTCTTCAGATGAGAAAGGATTTCTATCTACATGAAAGCCTGGGAAATGAGCAAGCAATGAGTACAAGATTGTCTCTCTTAAGAAGGAAACCTCCTACCTTTCAGCATCTAGAGTGGTAAGCTCACTTTGGAGGTGGTGATAGTTTCCTAGGCTTTTCCACAACCCTAGGAAAATGCTCCTCAGAACCATCCTGCATCATTGTTCTAAGGCTTGAACTTTGATCACAAAATCAGTTAACTCAGATACTCTGGCAGACTCAAGAATCCGGTTCTTGAAAAGGTAGAATTACTATAAATGAAAGGGTACTCTTCCCTGGATGGAACTTTCAATTTTAACTTTTCTCTGGTAGGACAATCCAACCTATGTGAGCTGACCCAAAGCTGAGGGACAGACACTGGTCAAATAGAGAACACAGGGTTCCCATGAGGTATTGCCTGAGAGGCCGGCCAGTTGCCTGCTGAGATAGCTCCACTCATGTGTTTAATATCTCGCAGCAGACATTGCAAGAAGAATGCATTCTCTGTCATTTGCCTACGATGAGGCAACCAAGAAGTAGCCTAATTCTGGCTTAAATGTTACTCTTCCAACCAGAGCCCATGACAGTTCCTGAGGCCATGTATCTTCCCAGGCTCTATTGGAACACACTGGTGGCCTCACACTTAAAGCTGATTTTTCAGAGAAGAGAAGGCACCTTTGGAAAAAGAGTGCTGATTACCTGTGAACTGACAGGTTTGACAGACTATTAAGAAAAGCTGATTTTCTTAGTTTTTCTTTGCAACATCTTTGTTATTCTTGAGTTGAATTCATATTCCACACATGAAAAAGCACATCAAAGAAACACCAAGGAGAACTCTTTCAGGGTTGTGGAAACTAAATATATATTTCAATGATCAGCAATTTGATTATGAAAGGTATAAAAATGTCTGATAAAAAACGCAGCTTAGATGTTAGGTAAATATTGTACTTAAATCCTGAAAGCTCAACATCAAGAAATAACGGAAGCTTTAGAAACCAATGCTCTGGAAAATGTCCCTATTTTAGAATACTCAAAGGGCTGCTTAAGCAATTTTTTTTTGGCAGTTCTAATCTCCACAGGTGATCTGTAGCCAGAGCTGAAACTAAACCCATCAGATTTCCTGAGTCCAAAACATTTCAAAGGGTCCCTATTAACACATTTTAAAAGTGACAGTTGATTATGTTATTAAAACAGATATAAAACATTAGAATTGAAAATATCCATATATTTACAATAGTAATTCATTAAAAAATGAAAGAAAATAAAATGCTTATAAAAATTTCTCATAGCTAGTAGTGAATATGTTGATGAGAATAAGGGCTTAGGTCTAATTAATACTTCTGAAAAGTACCAGTCTCGAAAGTTTTTAAACTGATAATCTATCAGATTATCTGAGAAGATACTAATATCATATATAAAATGGCTAGTTTTACTTTAATGCACAGAACTTTCATGAAAATATTATTCTTTATCTCAACATGCAAGGTCTGCCCAGGAAGCAGCAGTATCCTTGACAGACTGGCTTGTGCTATGACTTGGTGTCAAGATGAAAAGGCTGGCTTAGAGATACGTTCTGGGTTCAATTTTCAGTGGTTTAAAAGATTTTTTAGGATTAGATTATATATGATAAGGTGTCTCAGTCTGGATGAGACATAAGTAACTCCCAGCATGCTAGTGAGGCTTCTCAATCCATTGGTTTATTCCACCTTTTTCAAACTCCTACTGCATTCCTCTGTCTTCTACTCAAGCAGTGACAGCATAAATGAGGGACACTTCACATAAAGTCCCTTCTAAGTCTATTTCTCCTCTTTCAGTCTCACATAAAAAAAAAAAGATCCAAGAGCAGCAAAAGTAATAAATTACGTTAAAGGTTTGAACCACTACTAAATAGCTTTCTGATTAGAAATCAAACTTCTTTTGATATTTCAGTTTTAAATAGTTGTAGGGACTGGACTGTGAACTTTGCATATGTTATCTCCTTTATTTCATTTGTCATTTATCATCAATTTGTGTAATATACATTGATTTGTGCAATATACATTATCATTGATAATGTAGACTAATAATGTAACATTAGATACAGGTAGAGACTCCAAAGCCAAGAAATGTACTGTGCTATGTGATATCAGCAAAAGAGCTGCAAAACTACATGTTGATTTTTTTCCAATGTAGTATTTTGGCTTTATATTTTCTCAAAATGCTCATCATTTACATTTCTTTCTTGCTTGCTTTCATAACCTTTCTTTCTTTTTCTTTCTTTCTCTTTCTTTCTTTCTTTCTTTCTTTCTTTCTTTCTTTCTTTCTTCCTTCCTTCCTTCCTTCCTTCCTTCCTTCCTTCCTTCCTTCCTTCCTTCCTTCCTTCCTTCCTTCTTCCTTCCTCTCTCTCAGTCTCTCTCTCTCTTTCTTTTGAGGATGAAACTGACTATATAATTATTCAGGAAGAGAGCTCCTTTGGTCTTGAGAGAAGCCTTCCTGGCTAATTATCTTTACAACCAAAAAATCAACGTCTAATTATATAAAATAACTAAGTAACAACGACAACGAAACCACTATTTTTTATTATTTTGTATTTTCTTTTACTAAGGCACTTTGTGCTCATTCACTGTGTTTCTACTGCTCACTGTTTTTATTCCTTTTTAGAGAAATCTTTTTTCTTTATGTGACGTACCAACACCACTAATGTTTTAGCTTTTGCATTCAATAGAGTTACTCATTGGCGCTAGCTATAATGTTTATGAAGTTAAATATAATGGAAAGAATAATTTCTTATGGTAATATTCACTTTAGTCTTCACAACAGAATTATTTAACTCTATGACTCAATAGTTAACAGCTGAGAATAATATGAGAGTATTTACCACAAATAAAGTATCAATTTCCTTTTTTTTGAGAAAGCAGTTACACCCTAAATGCTCAAGAACAACCACCTGTATACAGTGCACTTAAAAATCTATTAGAAGGTTATACACAATATGTGAGTTATTTCAACAAAGGCTAAAAATTCAAAAAGCAAGACAGACTAAAAAATACCAAACTAGAAATTATTATTAAACTATAAATTTGTAAAACACATTTTCAGAAACCTATGGAATGTAATTAAACACATGGGATTTATTACTCATCAATAGGCATATTATACAGTATATCTCTTTTGTGTTTTGAGCAAGATACATAGTTTTATTCCTCTTTTTCAATGGATTAAAACAGTTTTGGCATTAGAATTAGAATTAGAATTAAGACAATGGCCAACAGAATTAGGAGTATAGTGAAAGAAATTATCTCTATATTTCACAGAAAATAACACATGAAAATTTTTACAGATAATTTGCAAAACAAAAACTGCTTTGAAATGTAATTTTTAATCCTCTCTTTAAAAATGAAATTTATCTAGATTTATTGCAGATATCACTGAGGTTATGAAGAGCTTATTTTAAGAAATTTGAAAAAGAACCATAATGGTTTTGCGCTTGTTGACAAAATATGCGTAATTACAAGTGATGAGAATAATCATGCCTTACAAGTTGCAATATTTACTTTCTTAAAAAAAATCACTCAAGAGTCCTGCTGATCATCAGCAGGTAAAAAACTCAATATTTGACAAAAGATTAAAAAGTCTTTACATACTTTGCATTACTGAAGTGGTTAGTTAGTAGTGACTGCGGTCATAATCTCACAGTTCCTGAATTTGATCTGGCATCAAGTTCTCTGCTGTTAGCACAGAACCTGCATCGGATCCTCTTTCCCCTTGATTCTCTCTCTTTCTCTCTCTCTCCCTCCCTCTCTCTCTCTCCCCGCCTCTCTCAAAATAAATAAATAAATAAATAAACTTAAAATACCTTTACTCAAGCTAAGGCTACCAGTCATGTATTCATAAAAGGATGATTAGTGGCTTATGGCAGTACATAGCAAATTTCAGATGAGCTGTATAGGATTTGGAGAAAGAGATGGATTTGGGGAATGGATAAGAGAAGTATTCACTGAGGCAGTGAGTCTCGAGAGAGGTCTTGGTCTGATGGATGCTATTTTTACACCGCCTGAGGATAAATGGCAAACAAGAGAGCCTGAGGGTGGAAAAGCATGAGGCAAGCTTGGAGAGAGTCAACTGCAGGTTTTGGGTGATGTGGCCAGAGATGTATAATCAAAAGAGTTCCAAAGGACTTGAAGATCATTGCTCCTTTAAGAGGTGAAGAGAGAGGCTCAGAGAAATTTTATGACTTCTGCAAGTGACGGAGCCCTGGCCTTCTGCATCATGGCCCATCGCCTTGAACTGCTTCCACTTCCGTCTGTTCTCTCAGGTGTTAAAACACAATCATTTCACTTTGTGAAAATAATAACGTTAGTGAGGGTAATGTAAAATATCTCCATTTGGAGGAGGGGGCTGTGTTTCAAATGGCGGTGGTCATAGCGTGACAGACCAATGAAATAAAGATGATGGGACAGAGATGTGATGAAAGATTTGGTGAGCGGTCACGAATAGGGAGAAAGCAAAGGGGAGTTTAACGTGGCTCTCTGTTTGCGAGCCCAGATTTCAAAACTATATTTAACAGACAAGCAGAAATACGGAAGGGAGAATGGCAACTTCATTTAATAGAACGAGTTTTCATCAATAAAATTATTTTGAGGACATTTCTTATTCTTTGGTTGTTTAAAGTATTTATTTTCCCTCTCCAAGAAAATCCTACATTCCTTGAGAGCAGGTCTGTATATGAATCATCTGAAATCCTCCCCACAGGGCTTGCTAGAGGCTTTAGCAAAAAGTAAGTGGTTAGTAAATTATGAATAGAAGTTGAACAGCAATGGCGATGATTATTTACATCCCAGTGCCTTTTATTTCTCTACACCACATGAAATACAAAGCATTTCTCTATAAATGTTGTAAATATAAAAGAAAACACAACTAATTTAGACAGTAAGTGTTGATCCTTCATTTTAATTCTTGCTTCTTTCTTATTTTTTTCCTAGAGAGAAAGTGGGGGAGGGGGGAGAGGACAGGAGAGAAAGACAGAGTGGGGGAGTGAGGAAGAGGGAGAGAAGGTAAGAGAGAGAGAGGGAGAGAGAGAGGGAGAAACATAATCCAAGTATCGGATGCTCAACCAACTGAGCCCCCTAGGGTGCTCCTGACATTATTTTTTTAAAAAACTTGTTTCTGAATTGATTTTCTATAAATCAAAACTATTTTTATGCAGTTGTAAGCTCAGGATAATAATAACAGGAAAATGTATAACAGTAGTAGCTGCCAGTGTGTATTAAGTACTTATTAAGTACATATACATACAGTATACACACACACACACACACACACACACACACACACCTGGCAAAATGACAAGAAATTTATTCGCCTGTATGTTATGCTAGACTATAACCATCTTAAAGTCAGAGGCTATATATTATCCATCTTTGTATCCCAAGTGCATAGTATAATCATGGATATGTATCATGTGCAACTAAAATTTAAAAATAATAAATCCCCTAACTTTTTGCTAAATATTTCATATGCATTATTTGATTTAATCATCCCAGTGACCTCAATTTCTAGCTGAAAAATCCAAAGCTTCAAAAATAAAACATGCCTACTATCACACAGTTAGAAATCTGTGGAGTGAGAATTCAAACTCAGGTCTCTGAGTTTGTAGCTCCTACAATAAAATAGGACTCTGTGCTGCTTTGACATAGCTCTTAATTTAAAACACCAGTAAATTATGCTTAATGGTTTCCACAACAGTTTCTAAGATTCTAGCCATGAGAAAAATGTTTGTTATTAATTTTCCTAATCTAAGGATTTTTATTACCAAAACAAAGATAGGAGGCCATGGTTTGAAGACACTGATAAGAGTGGAAAGTTCTCATAAATAATAAAGAAAGTTCTAAGAGCTCTATTCAAAGAACATAGCAAAAAAAAGAAAAAAGAAAAAAGAAAGAAAAAAAGAAACAACATAGCAAAATCATCCAATGTGAATATTTTATTAACGGTGAATTTATATGTAGACATTATAACAACTAAACTCCACATGTTGACTTAGCACTTGACAGTGTACAAATTCTTTTCTATATCATATCACTTAATAATGTCAAAACGCCTGTGAGGTAGGCATATTGTGCATTTCACTGTTGAGAAAATGCATTTTTTCCAAGTAAATCTCAACTAGAAAGAACTGGATCTGGGATTTGAACATCTGTATCATAAACATATTCAACACGGACCATGTCATATTTTCACTGCATATCATTAAACCAATGAAGTTAATATAAAAGTCACTCTAGATTCAGACTTTCTATTTCTCCCGTATGCTGCCAACAATGAGTTCCATGGTAGCCAGCCAACAACACCAAAAATACTCAAAAAAAACATTATAAATAAAAAAAATACACATTTTGAGATAATATACTCTTTAAGAAAAATATCCAAAAGGAGACTTGAAGGTTAGGGGTGTGTGTGTGTGTGTGTGTGTGTGTGTGTGTGTGTGTGTGTGTGTGTGTTTTCTAGGGAGAACTTATTTACAGAAAAAAAAATCACAGTTAGCTTTACTTCAAATTATATAGGAAAATTATACATTTGTTCTCCTTAGATTTTTACTAACTTTACAATGAAAGCACAAATGATCGAAGTTGCCAGTTTTAGGCCAGGTACTATGTCAACAGCATGGCCATTCTGCTTCACTAATAATCCAGTCTTCATAAACTACCTTGTTTGATTCAGTACTGACATGTGAAGTCAGGTGTCTACATTGAAAATATGGAGTTTTCCCATTCATTCTAGATCTATTCATGTTCCCTTTCAACCACATAGGAAGTATTCACCACATAAGTTTAGAATCTTTTGCTCCTAGGACAATGTTTGGCACATAGTAATTGCTCAGCAGAAACCAAACAATATAATCCTCTAAGTAAAAACAATGCCATACCCATACTTCCTCTTCGCCTCTTCTCTCTTGGCTAAATATAATCACTTCACTCAGAACACTCATAACACAGAATCATTTGATTAATTTAACTTATGTTTTTTATGAAGTTTAAATCAAAATCATTTTGTTTGTTTCATCTCTGCATTTTAAAACCCCTTTAAAATAGATTAGTCCACTTTATTGCCTTGGTAAATATAGAATGTTGAATATAATTTTAATCTTTGCTAATGATTGAGGCCATTAAAAAGTTCCAGAATCATCATCTTCACAATTATTCTCCAAGTTTATTGCTGTGCATGTAGCAGGTTTAGCCCTTTGAATTTGTGAGGCACGTCTATGGCCTGCAGTGTGCCCTATGAAAATACCTTTTAGGAATAAACTGACGTTAAGAATGTATCCTACAGTGATATGCCTTTTTCCTAGGATTTGCATAAAAGAACCCAAGCTGGCTAATAAATGATTTCAGTTTATCCTCATTTTGTCCTCTGACCTCATGCATAACCAAATATGATCTAATTTGATGTTACTCCTGAATTTAATGCACTTACATACATCTCTCTAGGATCTATCTATTCCTAATCAAATCTGTGAGTTAATTCCATGCTGAAAATGAGCAATAAGAAAGGAAAAAAATAACTTCTTTAAAACACTCACCCCAGGAGAAATTGCTATTACAGACCAGCATGGAAAACTACACAAGGGATATACACTACCTGAGACATACAGTTACTTATGAGATTACCCGACTTTCTCATTTAATAGAAAAGCTTCTGTCAGATCACCTTACTGTTTTTTCAACCAAGCATATGAAAACCAGAAAATCATTGTCTATTATTTTCCCAGATATCCTCCTTGGACTACTAAATAAAATGTACATGTATTTATCTCACAAGGAGACTTGAAACCTTGGGACCATCTTTCTTGTATTAACACATTTTCATCACCTTTTCCTCTACAATTGCTTTTTAGATTTATGCTTTTTACAAGTGTCAATCACTTCAGTTTGTCTTCTGCTGTAATGGGGAAACAGTATGGTATATATCTTTTGTTATCTGTCAATTTGCTCATTAAAATATTTTTCAGCTTTGGAGGTTTTTCTTTGCTTTTTCTTTCCCGATGAAAGTTTTCCTTTTTCCTTTTCTTCTTCTTTTTCTCTTTTTCTCTTTCGCCTTTTTTGCATCCTTCAAAGGCTTTAGCCCTTCTGTATTGTTTGTTTAATTCCCGCCTTTCGGGAGCTTGGAATGGTCTTTGATTCCCTCCTGCTATCATCTGCTTTTAAGAATTCTGTTTTTAAGTTTACATCTCCCTTCTGTGTGCTCTTCTGCCTAGAACAATATAACTCAACAGCCACTGCATCAATTGCTTTAGTAGAACTTGACAATGTACTCTGTTCCATGTTCCTATTCATCTATTCATCTTTATTTTGTAAGTTTCTGGAGGCGAAGATTGAGTTTTCTGTAACTATCCCTGCAAGCTGATGCTTGGTTGCCAGAGTTCTCAAACATACACACAAAGAGATCACCATAGATAATGTAATGAATACATTTTCTCCATGAACTATGTAAGTTGCTCATTGCTTTGCTAAGGCAAAGATAGAGAGATATCATATATGTGTGTTTATATACTTTAATATTTTGCTACATTCTATTGTATAACATTGTCTTTGTTTTCTTTTCTCATTCTTTTCACCTAGAATTTGAATGTTATACTGGAGAGCCAGTGGTGATTAGAAGACCAGACTGATGTCGGGCCAGGAAGAATGCAAATTTAGGTTTAAATACTCAGTGGCTATAAATGGGAAAAGCATATAGCAAACTTAGCACAGGGCAAGAACATACTATGCCCTCATTCCATGCTCACTATTATTCTTGTATCCTTGGATTATGCACTATATACTCATTGATGTGAAACATATCCCTTTGGCCTATTCTGGAGGTAAGAGAGCATACTGCTGATAAATAGTATTTGTTGATTACCCTATCTGCTGTCATTGTGTTCGGTGCTTTATTACATCCACAGTAACCCTGAGATAAAGGTACTATTAGTAGTTAAATTTTACAAATGAAGAAATTAAAACCCAAAGGTAAAGCAACTTGCCCAACATCAAATACATAGTTAAGTAATAGCCTGTATGCGAAGCCAGATTTGTCTGGCTGTGTCCTCTAATACTAAAAGAGCACAGGGTTTAGATTTGTTGTTCTGAACTGTAGAGACCTAATGTCCACCTTTTTAGGACAAATATTGGTAACACCCACATTACTGATCTGAAATGGAATGAATGGATCACGTACCCGAGCTTGTAGAGTGCTCTAACTATAAAGGAGACAGTGAAATAATTTATTTTATTTAATAATGATAATAACAATTTTATTTCATAACAAAATACAGTATTTATTTAAATTTAAAATGCTTTTGCATGTGTAAATGTTTGCAGGGCCCCACTAGAAGACCGTATTAAAGTGCTCAGACACCTGTACCTAGGGGTAGACTCCCCTTTCATGTGTACATTTCCAAATGCCAAACTGAATGCAGAAGACTTGTATGGGACATTCAAGTCCCACAAGTGGCACCACTCTCCAAGTTTGCTGACATAGGAAACAGCTCCGAGTAAAGTTCTGAACGCTATTACCTCATTCCTGAAAAATTCAGCAATTATTTTAATTGCTGTGATCCCTCTCCCTCAACACACACACACACACACACACACACACACACACACACACATGCACACACACATCCACTATATGTTTCCATGTAAAATGAATTTAGTTTCTGGCTGCATTAAACCACAAACAGGGTTTTCACCAATTTGCATGTCCAGGGGCACTGTGGGGATGGATTGTTCTTGCATCTCAATGAGAGATCCATCCAGGCTGGTATTATCCACCTCTGACTATAACAACCAAAAATGTCTGTCTAGTTCAACTTAAAGGGATTCTATTCACACCGTAAGCAGAATGATCTGAGATGAGGATTTTAAGATTAAATAATATATGCAAAAGATCTCAGTGCAGTATATTTGTATACAGTAAGCACTGAATAAATGTTAACTATTATTAGATAATGAAAATTCACCATTTAAACTGGATCGCTCTAAGAGAAGTTATAGTAACAGCTTAAACACCATTGTAACATACAGAGTTTAAAATTAATAAGCCTATTTGTGACACTTAAAGTGATTCAAATTAAAAATCTATGTACGAATGAACGTAGAAAACTAGTTTTCATTTTAATTATTTCACACGATACAAATGTTTGCATTTATACACATCTTATTGGCTACATGATAGATGAAGACTTTCTTTTAAAATAATCATATTAATGATTTAACCAAAAACTTGAGTTTAAAATGCTTCATTATTCATGTTTCATAACACTGACCCATCTATTCAAATTTAACTGTCACTCAAAGCTCAGTTCTTTTTCATGGTTATAAATTGCATTTCGGAACGTTGTGCCTTTATGCTGCCTATAAGTCATATTTTATAATCCAGCATATAATGAAAGGATAGTGTACAACATTAATTACAAGGTCAGTTCAGTGTCAAAGCAGAAACTCACTGAATAGTATTTTCATGGAAGTAACTAAGTTCTATTATGTTTAAGCTTCACCATAATGAATATTTGGTACTAGACTCAATTCTAAAAGAAAAATTTAAGTTTTGTGGCAAAGTGGCTTTTTTCTCTTGAAACAATGTTAATAATTGAAGGCTTTCAAAATTTTATCCTGCAATTTTCAAATGTGATTAAATGTTGACTTTTTAAAGGCCAGAAACACCAAATACTCTAAAGTAAAATTATATTTTCATCTTAATGATGAAAACATACTTAATGTTGTCTAATAGAACTAACTCAGAATTTTCTACCTGAAAAATATTAAAGTTGATAAAGTGTAAAAAAGTGTATTTTGTAGTACTTAAGGAATGCTTTCTTTAACATGCTGATTTTAATAATATTTTCAAAATAATTTGAAAATTCTTGTAAGTCAATAAGATGCCAGAAATAGATATAAAATTAACCTCTATCTGTAACCATATTTCCATAGTCTTTAATGAACTCAACTCAAGAAAAAGATATGAGTACAATTGGGAAAAGGGTTAATGATGTGCTTTGGTTTCCTCATCTAAAGGAGCAGGTGTTTAGATAGAGAACCACGAGGATCTTCTTCAGCTTTTGTTTCTTCGGTACTTAGAGCTGCATTTCCATCAAGTGATTTATTCTTATTGCCAGAAACTGGCAGGACCATTTCTGTCCCCTGTCTGAGAGAGCCAGAGACTCCAAATTGTATCAGGGTCTCTAGTTAGAGTCTGCTTCATTTAACCTCAGCCATTTCTTGCAGAGTGGTATTTTTTACCCTACCTTCTCATATTCTGGGAATTTTCTCTTCCAAGTCTTCACTTCAAAGATTTCACTTAAGCAATGCTATCAAATGGCATGTAAAAATGTCATGAAAGAGAGAAAATACTTCTTCAGGACCTAGGCAAAAGTGCTTTGATTCCTTTCCTTTGTGCCAAATCTTCTATCTACCTTTACCTCAGAATGGAGCTGCTTAGGCAAAGGAAGTAGGCATCTCTCCCCAGTTCTGCAAAGATCCTGGAGAAGGCAGGAAAATCAACTGGAACTAATGCTGTAATGGTACATGTCCCATTTGGGGACAATGATGAGGGGTTAAAGAGGAATGTATTTGTTGAGGCACTATTTGATTTAAGTACCTTCTGGTCTCATCCTATGTTCTTTAGTGAAAGGCACTGTAAAGTGTTAGGAACGAAATAATTTATAAGTGGCCTAAATAACTATTATCTGATCATTAAAGATCAGCAAAAGAGCTGGTATTACCAGGAGTGGAGTGTTATGCCTATGGCTTTTGAGATCTCAAAGGCTGTAGAAAGGGCAATAGGGAGTATATTAGGCAGGGTTCTTCACAGAAACATAACCAATAGGATAAAAAGAGATTTATTATACAGAATTGGCTCATGCAATGAAGGAGGCTGACAAGTCCCAAGATCTGCAGGGTGAGTCAGCAAGCTAGAAACCCAGGAGAGCCAATGGTGTGGTTCCAGTCCAAAGGTTGGCACGCTTGAGATTCAGTAAGAGCTGATGTGTCAACTCTAGTTCAAAGACAAGAAAAAGCCAATGCCCCAGTTCAGGTGCACTCAGTCAGAAGGAATTCTCCCATACTCTGCGGAGAGTTAGCATTTTTTTCTTAATGTTTATTTATTTTTGAGAGAGAAGACAAGTGGGGGATGGACAGAGAGGCAGACAGGGGATCCAAAGTAGACTCTGAGCTGAAAGCAGCAGTGAGCCCGATGTGTGGCTCGAACTCAAACCATGAGATTATGACCTGAACGGAAGTCAGAAGCTCAAGTGACTGAGCCACCCAGGCACCCCCACCCTTCTTGATCCATTCAGATCTTCAAATTATTGGATGAGGCCCACCCACATTAGAGGAGGGCAATCTGCTTTACTGGTCCTACCTATTCAGTTGTTAATCTCATCCAGAAACACTCAGACAAACACACTCAGAAAAAAATTTGACCAAATACCTGGGCATTCCCTGGCCCAGTCAAACTGACACATAGAATGAACCATCACAGGGGTTGATGGCAAAATCACAAAAGCAGTAATAGTAGATACAAACTGAAAAACAGTATCACAAGACGGGAGGATGCCCAGAGCCCCTTTGAATTCCAGAAACAATAGTGACCGGGTGTGACGACCCCATAACATTATAAATAATACCTAACCCAGATGAGGCTCAATGTTCATATGATTTGCCTTTAGGAAAAATGGATACCCTCCTCCCCCTGTTTCCAACTTAAAAAAGAGTTTGCGTACTGAAATGATGAAGGATGGAGTGTGACCAGAAACACGGAAATGGTAACTCATGGAGTCCAGCAAGATGATAGCCAGTGTTTTGTCATTTCCTTTTAGATTTGTAACACTTTAATGACCTTGGCTTTGCATTTTCAAAATTGCAAAAAGTTGGAAACAACTTATATGTCCGACAAAGCAATTGTTACAATAATTATTGGAACAAATACAATAAAATACTCTTCCGCTATTTAGAAAGAAGAAATTTAAAAGCAAAGAAGAGTATTTGTGCTGCAGGAATTTCTTTTACGGAGAAAGTGCTCTAAATTTCCACAGATGGCATGCAACAAATGATTTAGGAAAAAGGATTTATAAAGCTTAGAATGTCACTGGTTACAAACCTATCAAATCAGAACAAGAACAAACAGCAGCACAGAAACGACAATAGAATAAACACTAACAAAGCAAAAAGAAGAGTGCCTTGTCCTAAAGACAGTGGATAAATGCAATAAAATTAAGGCTTTCACACGAAAATGGGTTAAGGAGACACGGAGTAATAGAGAGAGGAAGGAAGACTATTGCCATGGAGCCAAACCAAGGTACATTCAAAGGTCATATTTTTATCTCTGTCATAGGTTTTATAATCATATACTCACAGTTATTTTTAAAAAATGGAAACACTTATAGGAAATACAACTTTGATATTGATAGTCTGAAACTCTGTACTCCAACTTATTTTCTCCATGGGTAGTTTTTTTGTTTGTTTGTTTTGTTTTGTTTTGTTTTTTTGAGAGAGACACAGAAAGAGAGAGAGAGGGAACACAGACATGAGCAGGGGAGAGAGGCAAAGGGAGAGACAGAGAATTCCAAGCAGGCTCCATGCTCTGTGTGGAGCTCAACTTGGGGCTCGATCCCACAACCCTCAGATCACAAACTAAGGTGAAATCAAGAGTTGGACACTCAATTGACTGAGGCACCCAGGCACCCCATGCACTGATAGTTATTTTAAGACAGTTTCTGATAATATGAGGTTCTCATTTTTTTACAAGACAAACATTATGTTAGAATGGACTGCATGTTGTAAATTAAACATGTTATAAAACAGCATGTATCATTCCATTTTCATAAAATATATGGAAGTTTTAAATCCATATGTACATACCAGAAGAAAAGACTTTTGGAATATGGAAGAAAAGACATGGAAATACATTAGACTGTTAAAAGTGATTTTCTGTGGAAAGTGATATTAAAGGAGAGATTTATTTCTTCTCTAATACTCTTCTATATTCCTCAAAAACTTTCAAAACGAACCAATATAATTTTCATAATCTGAAAAAAGTGGTAGGTACTTGTCAGCTAACATTTCATCTTATTTCATTCGGTTTGTGTCTTTTCTACTCAGTTTCCACCCTCCCTCCATCTAAACTCAATTTGCCTGAGAAAAATCAACAACTACAGTAAGTGTTTGCATTTAGAGACTTTATGCCCCCACTACCATCCTGTGCTATGCATTTCTTCTTTATTCAAACGTCTAAACAGACAGGGGGCTCTGATACAGTATATCTCTGCTAAACTCTTATTGAACATGCAGTATGAAAGTTAATCATGGAGATCCCCCACAGTGATGTGTATCAATAACTTACGAAAATGGAAAATTCATTTAATAGTTTTATTTCCTAGAGTGAAAAAGAAATTAGAACAAAGTGTTATCTAGTACAAAAATAGCTAACATCATGCAAAATTTATTAAAGAAAATGTGATTGCGGAAATTATCAAATCATCGAGTATTAGGGTCAGAAGAGTGTCATTTTACAATTTAAAAATTCAAAAAAAAATTAGGGGGAAAAATCGATTGGTCTGCTGTCACGTGGATAAGCAGACTTCACCAAAATGTCTGTTTCCCTTATCTTCCTTTAGGCACTTTTGGACTGCTCAGTTTGTTCCAGGCGTTCTGAATATGCTGGGGGTAGAGAGTTGAATAAAATAGACAGCAATCTTGACCTATGCAATAATAGTCTTCGTGGGCTAGTGGGTGATACAGAGAAATCAGAAGCAATTATAAGGTTCTGTGTTATGGGTCAAGAAGAGGAAATTACAGAATACATGGAACAGCTAACCCAACAGGTAATAGAATGTAATTTTCCTATTACTTTCTGATAGTTCTGCCCCTCTGCCTAATGACCGTGTTTTTAATTTTTCCATCATTCACTCTTACACAGTGCTTAAAATATTTTTGTTTTAAATGAGAGCTGACTAAGGTGAATTCTTGACAAAGACACTCAGATAATACCAGTGACATCAAAATTTAACCAGCCATATCCATCAGATAAAGAAAAAAAAAAAAACGACCATGCTGCAAAATAATTATTCTTCAATGGCTACTACGTTCTCAATATTACCACTTAGGTCTACTCCAGTTCCATTTATTCTGAGCTCAAGCCCTACACATTTTCAAAAATCATTTTGCATTTCAATATTTCATTTGCTCTTCCATAAGAGTTCCCCATGACAATGCAAATAAAAAACCCAAACTCAAAGTGCAGGAAGCTGGGGCTAAAGCTGATTCTGGAATCAACTAGTTTCCACATTACAAAAGAATGAGAGATATGCTGTCTAGTTAAATTTAACAGTTTTCCTTCTGTCATCGTACAAACAATAGGTGATGGTTGATTTTGAAGTCACAAAAGGTAGCTACTTGGGCTTAAAATTTAAAATAAAACAGTCCTTCCAATTTTTGATAAACACAACTACCCATATTGTTCCTCTTCCTCCAATCTCTAACTGGAGAGAATATGGTATTTGCCTCTTTTCCCAGGCGATAGTTTTTATCCACTGAAGAACTGGCTAATGGCTTAAGTTCCACATGGCTAACTCCCAAGGGGGAAAAAGCATAATGCTGCATGCAAAATTCCACTGTAGTCACAAAAGGACATTCTATTTCCTTTTAAAAAAATTTGTTTCAGGTTCTTGGGTAAATCTGGTGGTGAATGTTTACCACCTACAATTCTGTAAAGTCAGGCGCATTTACAAAATTGCTCCTCCTCATGGCCAGAAAAGAGGATACAAATGTTGTTAGGTCAGATGCTGAAGAAGGAAAATGAATGTCTCCTTGAGTATCCCAGCAGAAGTATCCAAAATCAAAGGCAGATCACTCAAACTCAACGTGAGTAAATAAAATGGACATTCTATACGCGATGACTAAATAAATGGCTGTGCAATCATTATTCCAGGCTTCCAGGAGAAATGTATTTTAATGATCCACCCAACAGCCCAATACGGTACCATTTCCACACACACGATGCACCATTTTATAGCAATCCTGGGATAGGTATATATACAGAGGGATAGAGAAAATACATTTTTAAAGACAGGAACTCTCCCCATATTTTATTGCTATCTGAGCAGAAACACATGTTCCCATCTTTTCATTTCTCCTTGCCTTTTTCCAAAGACAAATGGGCCCGTTCCTTTAAACAATCTGTTTATAGGAGCTATTACTTCTTAGAGTTGAGTAAAGCATACCAACTAATATTTCTAAAATATTTTCAGTAAATACAACTGCAGAATGATGAATAATGAGTCACTTTGTTAAAGAGATAAGCTATGTCTTTCTTTGGGTTCATACAGAAACTAAGGCTTGCAATACAAAATTATTTTTGTGGCAAGCTGAAAGCTTCAGAGATTATCTATGGCTTTCCTGTTTGCGTTATGTCAGGTCCCTGTTCAGGCAAACCTCAGTTATATGGGTCTATATTCTTCTTGGGATTATCCTAGGATATGGTCTAATTGCAGAGCTCACTACCACACCAGATATTCTTTTTTTTCCCCCATTATTATATCAAGCCCCATCTGGAGAGTCAAAAACCCTGTGTTGACTACTGCTTGTACTTGTTCACATAAAACTGTGCTCCCATCCCCTTAGACATCTTAACAATAGTTTATTCTTTCAACTCTTCACCTCCGTGGTAAAGCTTTCCCCAGGAGACTTAATCACCAATAACCTTTCTTTTATCTCAAATCCCAATCTAATTGTGGCCCAGTGACAGTGTCTAGCATTTATTGTAGAATCTAGCATTTTATTAGAGATGGCAATAAATTGTTCTCTCATTAATCTATACGGTTATATTTTTTTCTTCGGCAAACAAATTTCAGATACCTCAAGGGCAGGGACAATATATTTGATTAACTGACTTATTGGCACACAAAGCATTTATTGAGCTTTAATTATGGGCCGAATAGTGTACTATGCCCTGAAGACAGAGAGATGGCAAAGAAATGTTCTTGGCTTTCAAGGAGATTCTGTCCATGTAATTCAATCCAATAATTGCTAGAAGAGAGTTATAAAAGAATGCTCTAGACCAGTGGGTCTCAAACTTGAGTATACCCTGAATCACCTATAAGGCTTGTTAAAATACAGACTGCTGGGCTTCCCTCCCAGTGTTTCTGATCCAGTGGATCTAGGATGGGGCCTGAGGATCTATATTTCTAACAAATGTCCAGATAATGCTGAAGCTGCTGGTCTGAGGAGAGTGATTTAGAGACTAGGATAGCAATCACACAGGAGATACGTTGGAGATTGTGTCCAAAGACACGATGGAGCAGAGCGCCTGCTGTACTCGGAGCAGTAAGAAGTTTGTATGATGGGCTTACGGGGTGTGCTGAGGGTAAATGTGACATCGTATCTGGGGACAGAGAAATGTTAATGGATTTTGGGTACCACACTAAGGAATGCAGACTTTAGAGGCATGAAGCACAATCAGAAACATGTAAATAGGGGAGGGATGTGATCAAGCCTAGACTTTAGTTTTTAGAAAGAAAACAATTGGGGTTGAGGACACACCTACTGACTGGTATCCTACTGATATTTAGACTTCAAAGATGAAAAACTATTTTGTTTTTTCAACTCTGAGGGTTAGCTAACCATGCTTTTAGCATCTGGTCTGTCTCAGCTTTCCTTACCTGGACATTTTTAATAATCTCCTTGGGAAATCACAGCCTCCAGTCAAGTTCTCCTCTCCCTCACCTAGTGGTAATTGGGTACCTGACATCCCACCTCAAATAATATTAACATTTGCATACATGTCTTTTATAGACTTCTCAGACTATTAGAGCAGGAAGAACCCATGCTGTAATTTTACTGATCAGGTAATTGAAGGCCAGATTAGTTAAGTAAATTACAGTAACCTAGCTAGTTAATAACAAGAGTCAAGACTAGAAGACAACTATCCAAACATTCTGTTTAATACCATAACAATGCACAGAATTCCATTTAGCTATTTAAATGACTACAAAATGAACACTTACGATCAGGTTTGCACCTGTGCAGGCATAAAAAAAATTCACAACTGCAACAGCATCAACTATGAGCCGTATCTGTTTTCAGACGTGTTAAAAACAATATGCGTCTTAGAAGCAATGAAATATGGTAAATACCACAAGGCTTTGCAGGATCTCTACCTTGCTCAGGGGAAGGATGGAAGATAACATGACTTTGATGAGTCCTATATGAGTCCCATGTCCTATATCCAGGCAACAAAATGTCTGTGAGTTTAAGAAACCATCTTAGTACCTTCTCAACCAGAGAAGCTCAGCCACAACACAGATAACTACTCTAAGAGTCAGATTCCCGTGACAATGTTGGCTGTTTTTATTCCTGTGTATTTCCTCATCTTCCTCAATTTCACAAGTGACTCCTGGAAATTCTGAGGAACTTATTCAGTTCAGGAATTTACTTACAGCTTTGAGGCTCATTATCAAACTTTGACCTCATGCCCTCATTTCTTTTCTCTCAAAAACAAATCACATTATTATATGCACACATGTTTCAACATATTTTCCTTTACTAAATCCAAATAAAACAATTACATTTTTCACTGCATTATTATTAACCTATTAACGTTTCCAGTAATTTACTGTCTAATTTGATTTGTGCTGAAAATGTAGATATCCAAGAGACCACTTTCTCTTTTTGCTTGTGCAAGCATAAATGTCAATATTGTGTTGCTAAATTATAACAGAAATTAATCCAGATGACATATTTTTTATTTAGCTAGGAAACAGCTTTAACTTTCAGCCACAACATCTTAACACAGAATGAGTAGAATGTTTTTATTTATTTTGGGCCTCAACAGGCACTGCAGTTATTAAATATGTTAATATCAGGGGCACAATTGAAAATATGCTTAATTGTTCAACCTTGGGGACTGGCTAACCTGCAACAGATTTGTATGGGTTTTTCATGTTTCTGAAATATTATTAGAACTTTCTAATTGGACTCTGTGCCACTAGTGTCTCTCTCCTTTTATCCATCCTACGTAACCTCTCTGAAACGGATATTTGAATATATGTCTTTATTCACTCTAATTTGGCCAGTTTCTCCAAATTGCTTTTCTTTGACCTCATCACTGCATCTACCTTATACCTCTCATTATGTGTCCAATCAGGTGGAATATCTTGGCATTTCCAGGACAGGCCATGCTATTTTATGCTTTCATGGTTACTCAGGCTGTTGTCCTCACTTCTGATCTTCTTCTTCCTCTATATTACCAAACTCCTACTCCATCTACCAAAATGAGCTTATCTGCCACCTTCCCTCTCAAACTGGGTCTTAGACTTCTCTGATTCTTTCAAAGATTTTACTGCAACTATTTTGGAATACCATAATGATTTTAATGTTGTCCTCCCTTAATAGAGCGAGCATGTGCCATTTGTAACACGTAAAACATGGTAAATACTCAACCAATATTGTTTAATTAGTGCATGAATGACAGTAATATCTGTACAGTGACAGCCACTGTCTGTATGTTCTCACCTCTCATTATCTTTTTTTTTTAATTTTTTTCTAATGTTTTATTATTTTTGAGACAGAGAGAGACAGAGCATGAGTGGGGGAGGGGCAGAGAGAGAGGGAGACACAGAATCTGAAGCAGGCTCCAGGCTCTGAGCTGTCAGCACAGAGCCCTATGCGGGGCTCGAACTCACGGACTGTGAGATCATGACCTGAGCCGAAGTCAGACGCTCAACCAACTGAGCCACCCAGGCTCCCCTCATTATCTTTGTAATACACTACAAAGAGGTTTCGAGGCATATTTCCAATAAAAATGTCTTTTGTCAAAGTCAACTATGAGCCCCATATTGCTAAATCCAGTGCAATTCTTCTGGGTTGGTATGATTGAATTTTTCAGCAGCATGTGACACTGTCATTCCCTCTATCTTGGAGTACTCTCTTCGTTTGGTTCCAGGAAGCTCACACTTACCTGGTTTTTCTTATATATCATAGCTATTGCTTCCTACTCTCCTTTGAATGTTTTTTTTTCCCTCTCTTGTCTTTGATATGTGTGGTCAGTTCCTAGCCCCTATTCCCAAACTCTCTTCCTAGGAGACCTCAATCAGTCCCATGTCTTTAAAAACCATCTATAGGTCTATGACTCTTGTATGAATATCTCCAGTCCCATTTTCATTCTGCAGCTTCAGACTCATCTGTTTATCCAACTTCCTTCCCAACATCTCCACTTGGATGTCTAATGAGTCCCTGAAATGAACATGGTCAAAATAAAACTCTTGATTTTGTCTCTCCTTGGACCTACTATTCTTCCTCCACTTTTCTACATTTCCCCAGCCAAGAAGGCAGAAACAATTCTCATTTGTTCTCATACCACACATCTAATCTATCACAGCAAATGTTACCACCTGTGCCTGTGAAATGTACCTCAATCCAAGGTCTCTCACTGGCCCCACTATGCCATCCTAGGCTGAGCCACCACCACCTCTCACATGGACTATTAGGGTGGCTTTCAGTGTCAACTCTGTATCACTGTTGTCCCATTTCAGTCTAATTTCTACTCAGCAACAAGAAAGCTCTTTGAAGAAGACAGATCAGTTCATTTCATTCTTCTCTAAATTCTGCAATGATTTCCCATGAAATTCACAGAAAGAATTAAGATCCTTATCCTGGAAGATAAAATCTTGCATAATCTGGCCCTTGCTCACCCTCCCACCTCATTCCCTCTCCATCCTCCTCATATACTGTGATCCATGCTATTTCTTATAGAAGTCAAGTCTCTTCTGATCTCAGTGCCCTTGTCCTTCCTGTTTCCTCTGCTGGGAATACTTTTTTCTCCCAAATATTCCTCAGGCTTGCTACTTTAAGAGACTCTCACCTCTTCTTAAATATTCCCTCCTACAGACGCTATGTCTGCTAATCTAAACTTGTCCGCCTTCAAAACAATTTTCTATCCCCATAACCAGTTTTAATTCTAGAACATAACACTAGCTGAAATCACAGGTATAGGCATGTAATAAATGTAACAAATAAATATCATATATTTATTGTCTGGTTCTGTATTAGAATGCAAGTTTCATGAGGGTAAGGAGTTAATTTTGTGCACCCTTGTATTGCCAGTATGTCATGCAACATGTGCTTGGTACATGTGTATTGGATGGAAAGACATGTTGAAGAGATCCAAATTATACCACTGGGGCATATGGATAATTTAAAGGTATGTGAGAACCAATGGATGTAAGAAGACACTTTCTCTGCACTTCACTTTTTGCTTAAAAGCAGAGCATTCAAAAAGAAATCAACTTATTATAAATTCCCCTTTAAGGGAGGCTTCCTGAAGCAGGGAGGAAGAATGACTCCTACCTGTTACCAGAAATGGGAAGCTAGTGCCAGGATGAGAAATTGCATAAGGAGACCTTACTAAAACACACCTTACCTTCCATTAGTTTCCCCCATATATTTCTCCATCACTTTTCACTATTTACTGTCCCATGAAATCCTAACTCACTCTCTCTGTTAAGATGATATGTAAGTTCTAAATCATAACAGCTTCTTTGAGCTGTATTTTCTGTGTATATTCTTCCGTGTACATACATAAATAAATTTTGCCTTTTCTCTTGCTAATCTGCCTTTTGTCAGCTTAATTCACAGGCTCCTAAGTACTGAACTTAAGGGGATAGAGGAAAAGATTTTCCTCTTTGACAACTTGAATGAACACATCAATAAATAGATAACCTGAGTAACTCTCCTTATTCTTCTAAGCCTCACCCCATTACTATTTTTATTTATCACATCATCAATGCCAGGCAAGATCGGAATTAAAAGTAAAGGCATTAAAAATGTTAAAAGGCTACCATAAAGAGCTGCCACATTGAAAAATGATCTACAGAGTCTTCATGTATGTCGTTCTGAAGCTAAATAGTTCGGAGGATCAGGATGGAGAGTGGAGATGTCACTCTGCATAAAGATCTTAGTGATATGATTCATAAAAATATGTCTGAAGACACATTGAAGAGATAGAAGTTCCTGTGACACAAGCCAATGTTACTGTTTATTCCAGTCTTAATGGTTCCAGAGTCCAGAACCCAGCAGTACCCCCTCATAGAAGATTAAGCCTCCCTAAACTTCAGGTCTCCACAGATGTGGGCAGGTGCCAAAACATCATCCAATGAGGTGAAGATATCTCAGATCTTTCACAAATTCCCGTCACTCTGATGTTTTTTATACCCTCAGACTCTTCCAACTAATATTAAGAAGCTTCCATACAAATTCACCGGAAGTTCCTGAATGCGTACCAGGAGACATGTTAATCTTAGCTCAATTTCCCAGATCTACCAGACCTTGACCCACTTAGATCTCCATTCTTATTCTTCTAGTGAAAGGATGTCTATAGGCCATTTAATCCAAACCCAAGAAGATGTCTCAAGCTGAGAAGTTATTTAACCAGAAAGTTTGTCCAGGGGATGATGTAGATAAGAGTCCTCCATATGGATCTGGAAAGATTATCACCAGAAAAAAAAAAAAAAAAGAGGGTATGAACTTCATGTTACTGGCTATAGACTTGGCAACCAGAGAAGCTGGTGGGGCACAGAATCTCAGAAGGTCTGGAAGGCCGAAGCCAAATGTAGCCATCAGTGCCCATCTTTATCTTGAGAGTCCTGGGATAGGTACCACTTAAAGTCATCTCAGAGGCTTACCTTTGGCATAAACCCCTGAAACCTGAGATGTGGGATAAAATGTCTGTTAGGGAATTGAGTTTTGTTTCTCACCCCAAACCCACTTCAGTGTTCATAACTGTAAAATAGTCTATGTTGAGGTTATTCATGCTACTGATAATCCTAGGCTAGTCATTTTTTGCCACTTATTAGCTTGTGCCTCTCCTACTTTCAGAGGCTTCCACCAAAATGACACCAAAGAACAACAGCAGTAACAAAACATACTGACTTATTAGCCTGATAGGTAAGGGACCAGATGTATACAGTAAAGCTTACTCTTTTACTTCATTAAACACTGATTACTGAGATCAATAATCTATTCTATAGCTTTCCCCCAAACCTGTGTTACTGATTTTTTTCCCAATTATGCAAAGAGTACAGTCAAAACATGTAGACTGGCAGCCTTTTCCTTCATTCACAGTTCTAAAGATGACAGGGAGTTCCACGTTACAGAGTGAATAGGGCATAACTCTCTGAATCTTGGAAAGCTTCTAGTAACTCTGATGGTCCCGGTAAATACTGGGCTATGCACAAGGAACTTCTCTAAGTCTCAGGGCCTCCAGAGCAGTGGTTCTCAAAGAGTAGTTCCCTGACTAGCAACACCTGAATCACTTGGGAACTTGTTAGAAAAGCAAACTCTCAGGTCTCTCCTGACCACACTTACCTTATCAGAAACTCTAGGGGTGGGGCTCAGTAATCAGTGTTTTAACAAGCCCTCCAGGCAATTTTGATGCATGCTATTGTGTGAAAAACATTCCCCTACAGTGTTAAAAGCCAAAGGGATTTGAGCAGCTGGCAACAAGTTTCATGATCTGTAGCATTAAGGATTGGCAAGGAGGTCTGAGTGCTAAATCCACACCCTTTGCACAGCAGTGATATGTAAATTACATCCACAGTGGAACCTTTCCTATAGCTGAAGTCCCTACTGCTGTCTTGAACTAAAACCAAAATTGGATAAAAACAGACTGGATTTCCTTGAGTGAAGTTCCCACGACTCAGTATCTCCCTACATTTTGAACACCACAGAACGCTTGAGTACTATGCCTGCAAACATCAGCATCTCCCTTGCCCCCTCATCTCCTGATACCACCTCCTCCTCATTGACCTTGTCCACAGTAAGGGGGAAATTCTTCCATTTTCATTCTATGTTTTCAAAGCCTTGTACCAAACAAGCACTGGAGATGCCACAGTTGAGAAGGTCCTAGCCCTGTGAAGCTTAGTCTTGCCTTAACCATGCCTGACTCACTTTTGTCTATGGGCCTTTATGAAACTGTCCCCTTCTCTTTGAATTACCCTTCCCTTTAATGATTCTTCATTTTGGGACTGATTCCTCAGATTTGGGCAGCCATCACATTCTGTGCTCACTCCTTTCAGAGCACAGTATTGAAATTATTTTTTTACACAAAAACTAGGAGCTCCTTGAAGGCTATGTATTTAATCTATCACTGGCATTTTGCATAGTTCCTACTTAAAGTAGATACTTGATAACATTTCGATTAGCGAATGAATGAAACCAGACAATGAACTTTAAGGAGAAAAAATGCAATAAATATGTTTTGTGAATCTCACCACGTCTGTGAGGCTACAGAAGAAGGAAAATAATTTAAAATGAATTTACCTGGGGTTTTGTGACTTTCTCCACTCTTGATTTCACTTTGTAATCAGGGCCCTAAGCTGCTTGTTTCCACTTAACCTTACCAAACTCATACAAATTCAGTTGGCAATGTCTACAACTGCCAGAGTTACTTGGAATTGTATACTGATCCTCCAAGGTGCTTAATGAGCCACCCTGGCTGATTAACAACCACCTACAAGATTGATGGGCATGAAATGCATTTTAATAGCAACCAAACCCTTGCTTCTCTGATTTATAGACCTATCACTGTTCCGGACCAAACCAAAATTCTGAAATTCTGACTGCTCAGATCCAAACTGCAGTCTGATTGTGGCATTATTAAAGTTGGAGTTTGAGGTCAATATTACAACTGCATCTAGCAAATTGGGTAGAGAACAAGCCTGGAAATATAAAAGTTAGAAGTTAATGATTTCTACAGAATGATGTGTGGCTTGGGCAGTCCGTTCTCTTTGTCAAGTGTGGATACAGAATGACTGCTCCATCCTGATCACAATACGTATCCATGGTAGTTATGTGCAATGCATTTGAAAATAATAATTCGACATAGGGAGACAAAGAATGAATAAGCCAAGGAAGTGTGGCATTCACAAAGAGGCATTTTATCTGCTGGTTCTTAATCAGGGCAGACCTGAATATTCACATTTATAGCACAAAAACTGAAAGAGAGGGCTGGAATTTAAAAGGCCCTTCATCTTGGTCAGGCTCTGCGGGGTGTTCTCCCTGCAGCTGGTGGGCTCCTTCCTGTTTCTGATGTCTCCACCTGCAGGTGGTGGCGCTGGCCCCTGACCCCAGGAAATAAGCCTCTCGCTCTTCTCCTGAATTATCTCTGCTGCCTGTAGACTGCAAACAGGAAGTTAGGGGACAACAAAACGTCTCTCACTAAAAGATTTGATTAATCAGCTAAATAATGTTTGCTCCACGAGACTTCTTTTCCAAATACGGTTTTCAAAAAAAAAAAATACATTAATATATCTCTTCAGTTTTATTCAAAATGCAATAGAAGTATAATTTAAGGAGAGGGAGAGCAATGGATAGACTCTACAAAGAATATTCTAGTATTTCTCAAACATTTTGGTCGAACCACTCCAGAGAAAGGAATAAATGTAGATATACGGAGGAAGAGGAAAGAAGTTGATTTCACATAGGGCCGGAGGGCAAAGGCCCAGGGTTCTTCCATTTGCTCTGTGACCCACATGTTGAGCCTCCTTTCTTGGCAGGTCACGGTGGCTTTCACTGTCCCCTAACCGTCTCTCTTGTCTTAGTTCTATTTTGTTCCAATCTACTGGCCAAACTGGTCTTTTGAAAATTCAGGCCTATTCAACTCATTTGCATACTTGCTTATGTACCTTTAGAAGTGTAGCCTAGTGTAAAGCAATGCTTCTCGAAGCAAGAGGAGATGAAGGTCAAAACGGGAGCACCACAGATTCGAGTCCCACCTCAGGCTTACTGGACTAACAACGCTGGAGGTGCAGCCCAGCGATGTGTGGTATGACAAACTCTCCACGTGATTCAGGTGCTGCTGAAGTAGGAGAACCACTCGCCCAGAGGTGGTTCTAAAATCTGGTATGTGTCAGCTGGGGACTGTGATTTAAAAAAAAAATATATATATATACAGAGAATCCAGGTCTTCACCCACTGATACTAAATCTTAAGGTTTAGGATCAAGGTAAGGAGTCTACAGCTTTTTTCAAGAAAAGGGGTGTATAGATTGTACTCAGCGAAATACCGGCCATAGGATAGACAGTATCTGTACGTCTAAGTGTAACATGCAATAGACTAGCCTTCTCTCCATTGCCTCCTTCACACCTCCTTTTCCTCTGTCCTCTCCGTGCATGCACCATGTGCTCTCATTCTCATGCATGGACCCTCCTCTCTGCCTCATTTGCCACCAGGCTTTTTCCTGGCCTATCCAACTTGTACCTCTCTTCACATTTTATGAAAAGCATTTGTCAGCTCCCTCGGGCAAGGTGCATTCTCTTGGTTTTTACTTCTTTAACACATGTTCATAGAAGTCCATCTGAATAAGGCTGCATGACCTTGGACAAGTTACTTAACGTCTTTGAGTCTCAGTGTTATTGGCTGTAAACTGATGATAGTTCCAACTTTAAAGAGCTGTGGCAAAGATTAAGTAACGAGAGGAAGAAGCAAATGACAGAATGCTTCTTACATAGTAGCCCTCAATAAATGGTAGCTATTATTAGATTATTTATCTCACTCCATTGTAATGGTTTTCTGTATCCATCTTCCACCGCTCTATGAAGTTCCTTGAGGTCTGTCTTACTCATATTTGAGTTCCCTATTCTTATCACAGTGCCTGCAACATAAACGACATAATTCCTCGGCAAATATTTCTGAATAAGTAAATTGTACTTTATCAGGCACGTCATGCTCCCTAATGTGAACCATTTTGTTCTTCCCTAGAAAAACAAGGCAAAACTAGAATGAGGAACTTCTAAGGTGATTTTTTTTATTGTTGCCATTTAAGGAAAGTACTACTAAGAAGAACTTTTCTTCTTACACTGAAAATTACAAGATAAAGCAAAACAAATGTATCTAAGCAAATGTCCTGTCACTAACTGTAACAGTTTTCACCCCTTCAAGTGCTCTTTAATACACAGAAAGAAAAGCAGGCATTCATGTTAAACTCTACTTCTCAAAAGCACCCAAGGAAATCAGTAAAGATCCACTGACCTTGACAGCTGGTGGCCCGCAAAGGGAACACACGTTGTCTTACTACATTGTCTCAGATAAAACATATATTTGTTTTGTGTATACGGAAAGGAGAATATTTAAAGCTGGTTAGGTGAATTCTGTTTGTGAGCATCTGTATATATAAGATGAGAATTGAAGTAATGAGACAAACTGTTCTATTACAAGATGATCCTTTATTCCAAGGGTTCTTTAAATTGAGTGTCCATAAAAACTGTCTAGAGAGTTTCTTTACAAATTATTGGGCCCCAAATGCCAGAGTTTTTGATTCAGTATGTCTCGGGTAGGGCCTATGAATGTTCATTTCTAACCATTACCAGGTGATGTTGGGGAACCACACTCTGAGAACCACTGGTCTGCTCTATGAAGGAAAAGTCTGCATATGCTATGAAGAGTGCTCTTGTTTATGATAATGAGCTTCTTAAAAAAAGTGGCATAGTTTATGCATCTTCATGTCTATTGTGGCCTGAATATGCTCAGGAAACATTTTCTGGATTAAAAACAATTCTTAAGGAAATAAATTTTTTACCTTAATCTAGATTAGGAGAAATTTTTTGAAGTAATCTGTAACTTAAGGTACATTATTGATTTCCCTGTTTGGATTCTTGGTTTGCTTTTTTCATCTGAAATGATTCACATAGGTGAACAAGACATCTAACTTCTGTGAGGTGATATTCAAAGAATACTTGGAGGTACCTAAAGAATTAAAGTGCTATATGGATACCATATATGGAATCTATACAATTCAATAAAATTTTTTGTTGTGCTCCTACTACATGCCTGGAAGATGTACTGTTAGGAAAAAACTAACAGAATACTGCTAACAGCTTCAATTTATTGAGTAGTTAGGATGCAATAGGTACTATACAAAGTGCTTATTGTGAACTATGCTTATTTATTTGTCATAACAACTCTCAGAAATTGATGGGGCGCTTGGGTGGCTCAGTTGGTTGAGCGTCCGACTTTGGCTCAGGTCATGATCTCGCAGTTTGTGAGTTTGAGCCCCGTATCGAGCTCTGTGCTGACAGATCGAAGCCGGGAGCCTCCTTCAGATTCTGTGTCTCCTCCTCTCTCTATCCCCTCCCCTGCTCATGCTCTGTCTCTCTCTGTCTCTCAATAATAAATAAAAAAAAATGTTAAAAAAAAGAAATTGGCATCACCAGCATCTGGTGATGAAGGAAGAGAAAATCAAAGCTTAAAAAAATTAACTTATCCATAGCCACAAAGACAAGAAATGGTAGAAGGATGACTTGAACTAAGGTTGCCTGAAGGTAGAGGTTGCTCTCAATACCTCCACTGTATTGACTCACTCTGAAGAGAGAATCGGTCCTCAGGAGAGTCAAATGCAAAAGAAACCAAATTACTTTCTATGATTTAAACCTAGATAAAGCTACTGGTTCAGTTTATATGTGTTCAAAGTTGAAAGATAGATCCCAAAGGGGATCTCATTTTGAGATCCATATTAGGACAATTTTAAGGTGCAATTTTTCATTCATCATTGTGACAAATATCTCTTGGCCATCTGTTGTTTGCAAACACTGTGGTTCTGTGGATTCGGTGGTGAGCAAAGCATGCCCACTGCCTAGTGGGTAAAAGAGAAAATAATCAAATGCTCACAGAAATAACATGCGATTACAAACTGAAAAAAACACTATGGGAGGAAAATAAAGGGCACTAAGAAAGGATGTAGCAAGAGGACCTACTCTAATTTGAGGGTGGCAGGAACCAGAGAAATCTTCCTAAGATGGTGACAACCAAATTCTTCAAGATGATCAGGAAGAGGTTAGTGTGTGGGCTTGGTACAGTGATAGAGATGATGAGCAGAGTGCCTGATGGAGGGAACAATATGTACAAAGACAGAAGAGAGTATAGCACTGTATCTAGAAGGATCTAAAAAAAAAGAAAACTTGGTATGGTTGGAGTGCAAAGAATGAGATGAATAAAAGAGTAGTGAAAGATTCTACTGAAAATACAGGAGAAGCTAGACCATGTTGGGCTTTGAAGGCCATGTTAAGGCCAAGAGTATAAAAAGTCTTTGAAGTAGAAAAGTGACAAGGCTGTTTACATTTCTACAATACTACTCTGGCTATAGAGAGAACTGTCTGTTAGGGAGGAATAGATTCATTTTACTTCAACGAATTAAGAGGTTATTGTGGTCATCCCAAATGAGAGATGATGGCCACTTGCCTTGGGATAGTAATGGACATAGAGGAGAACTGCAGAGGTATAAAAAAGTTAAATCCGTAGGCCGGGGCAGATTTGATAAGGCAGTTGGAGGACAGTGAGGAGGCATCAAGTACAAATTCCAGACTTTCACCTGCTCAATCAGGGGATGTCATTCACTAGAATAGAGTAAAGTAGATGCGCATTAGATTTGAAGGACAAGAGCATAAGTTCAATTTGTTGGTGTTTATGGAATTTGACCTGACTTCGACTGTGGAAACATTAATTATGTAGATGGGTATATAAGAGAGTTCAGGGCTGCAGATGTAAATTTTAGAGGCTTTGTAAGAAAGTTAGTATTTAAACCAAAATCACGGATGAGATCACCTAGAAACAGGAGGTAGAGTAAAAGCTGAAGGAAAATACAGGGCACTTGGGTAGCTTAGTCAGTTAGGTGTCTGACTTCGGCTCAGGTCAAGATCTTGCAGTTGGTGAGTTCAAGTCCCATTTTGGGCTCTGTGCTGACAGCTCAGAGCCTGGAGCCTGCTTTGTGTTCTGTGTGTCTCCCTCTCTCTCTGTTGCTCCCCCTTGCCCCTGGGCATGCTTTGTCTCTCTCTGTCTCTCAAAAATAAATAAACATCAAAAAAATTTTTTAAATAATGAAGAAAAATGTTAATTCTTTTTTTCAGTACATTGTGTAGTGAATCCAAATCATAATCTATTTAATTTAATTGATTTAATTTAATATAATTAATTTATTTTTTAAATTAGAAAACCAACCTAATCACCCATGGTATAGATGAAGAGAACTGAAACTCTAAGTTCGTTCCATTTGCTAGATCTCAAAAGTAGAGCTAATTTTCTTACTTCTACATCAGTGTTTCTCAAGATGTCATCCTGTGGCAACCAACAGCACTGACATCACATATGAACTTGTTAAAACTGCAAATAATCAGACCCCATCCTAGATCTAATGAATCAGACATTCTGGATTGGGACTTCCCCCTCCTGGCAAATCTGATGCATGCTCAGTTCTAACAACTCCCACTTTATTTTGTTCCATCCCTCGTCTGAATAGCAGTCAGCCAAATGGCATGTTCACACTCATGCGTAGAGAGGGAGCAGGGGTAATGTGAGGCTGTTCTTGATTCTGTGCCAGAGGAGATTATATAAGCTAGCTAGACCCTCTTGAACTCAACAGAAACTGTAAAAAGCATTGGTACATGTGTTTTATAACCCAACAATTATGCATGCCATTTCTGTGCTTTGCAAAAGGGACAGACTGGTGCCAGGGAAACTGACATTAGCAATTCAAGTTGAATAGGTAAAATGGTCTAAGACACAAGAAGGCAAAAGTTGATTTTGTGGAACTTGACAGAGAAGGCACTTTTAACTATCAATTCCAGCTTGATAGATATAAACAGCTATTTTGAAGACTCAAACACCCACACTCCCATCTTTAGAACGATATTAGCAATTCTGTGTGTTTGACAGATAAACCTCTGCTGCAAATTATCCTCCAGCCGTGATATTTAAAACCAATGGTTTTTGGTGTTTTGTTGCTATGAAATGTGTAACCTTAACCAGATGTTTATACGTGGGTCTTAAAATCTAATTGAATAGTTCACTTGATGTGTTAGCACAATTAAGAAGTTCTTCCTTAATAGGGGAAGAGGGGCAAATTGATATGTTTAATTTTCAAAAACACAGATTGTTCTCTGTTCTATAACAGTCCATCAGCTAGAAATTTCTATTAACTGTCTCTACTTCATGAGTACAAGGATAAGTTGTGGTTTTAATGATCATTTTGGGACATTCTGGGACATTAAGGTAGATGCTGAACCAAGGAGCTTAATTTATATTCAGGACAGTTTTAGTTTTGTATACTTACTATCATCCTCCATAAAAAAATAGTTATATTTAATGATAACTCTTCTAATTGTAATGTCTAATCAATAAGGGTACACCTATTTCTTGACAAATACACATACATCTACATGTATAACATGTATAAGGTTACCTTATTTTTATGGATAGGATTCACATAGTCTATTGTACTGGATGAAAAAAATGGTATCAGCAGCTTCTATCTAATAATTTAAGAAATTCATCCTTTATGACATATATTCTCAAAAACATTCTGATAAACATATTTTCTGTAATAATCAAACACAAAATACATTGGCTTTTTAAAACTACCTAACTACTAAAACAATTGTACCATTAGTCTTTGAAGGATCTTTGAAAGTATTTCTGATTTCTCTTCCTTTTTCAACATGCTACACAAAGGAACAGGGCATTTATCTAAATTGTCAATTACATGTTTTCATAGTAAGAAGATGATTGGATCATAAGTAGAAAGGCACATATCCGCAACCATATTGTTCAAGAGTGTAGTACATAGTTACATACATTGCCTACCCCTCCAGTGAAAATAAAGATTATCCATTTTCTTTTCTTTTTTTTTTTTAATTTTAATTTATTTTTGAGAGATAGAGTGTGAGCAGGGGAGGGGCAGAGAGAGAGGAAGACACAGAATCTAAAGCAGGCTCCAGGCTCTGAGCTGTCCGCACAGAGCCTGATGCGGGGCTTGAACTCAATAACCATGAGATCATGACCTGAGCTGAAGTTGGACACTTAACCGAGCCACCCAGGCGCCCCTCCATTTTCTTTTAAATGCATTCACTACTATCCAATGCAAAGTATACACAGAAAATAGGGAGCTCACAAGCATAGTAACTGAATGGCAGTTTGCTTTCAACTTTCTACATGGATATCCTTTTCAGTATGAATTAATTTCACTGTAAACAATTAACATTGTATGATTAAAAAGAAAACTAGCTGCTAAAATTGTGAATATATTTTGCATACCATGGTCAATGTTCCTCTAGGCAACAAAGAAATATTTAATAATAAAATGTTTGTTTATAAAATCTGTAGAAGTGCATCTTGAAAATGCATCTTATAAATGCCCAGAGATGGGCTGAAGAGAAAAATATAGTACAAGGATATTTAAAATTTGTATATTTTCCTCTACATGCCTCTAATCTAAAATAAACATCCAATCTTTTAATAGATTCTGTTTGCTGCACAAAATCATGAATTAAATACTAATGAGTTGAAATATAATTTTAAAAATTAAAGTATATTCCAAATAGCAAGCCAATCAATTGATTTTTATGTCCTTCTGAAAAATGCAAAGTACCAATTCTCTGAACATAGCTTTTTATGGTTGCTTTTTCAAAATAACTACATCATTCAAACTACTGAGTTGCCTGTAAAACCCAAACTGCTCGAACATTAGTTCTGGAGAAATTTTCATGATGCCTTTAAACTCTTGAGCGTCAAACTCAACATTTAGGCCCTAAAGCCTATGGGTGGTATTTATCACCCTTCAACACTCACATTCATCATTTATGGAAAATATGTTTAAGAAAGAAAACAATGGAATAGAAACTCAGGGTTTAAAATATTCCTCTTATAACCTGTGTAGTTTCTCTTTATCTAAAAGCCCTTTGACTTGCCAATTGGAAAAATACCAGATAGAAATATTTTTAAATGCCCAAATATTTATGATAAATTTTCAAACACATGAGTCTGGAAGGAAACAGTAAAACAGAAACTCAATGTAATATTCAGCTTAATCACTCTTACAGTTAATCACATCTAAGCTCGCCCAACCTCAGCAAGTGAGCCAAAAATTAAATACAAAAGAGTTACGGTTTATCAAGGATATCTCGGAGGAGAGCCTCCTCATTATTACCTTTCTCAAACCAAAAATTTATATTTTTTCTTTCAAATTAATGCATCAGCAATGAATTTAGGTAAGTTATAATCTCTTTTTAAAAGTCTACATACTGACAAGTTTCAAATTCTCAAATTATATTCTTTAACACCATTTGATTAGGTTACTAGAAAGAGACAAAGTATCATGCATTCATTCAACAGGGACCTATAGAGTCCCCAGATTTAAAAAAATAAACATATTTTATGATAAAATCATAATACCAAAAATGTGGTTTCCCATTCTCAATATCTCTTAAAATGTGAAAATATGAGTGGCCAATTTGGCAATCAGGCAAGTATGAAGGATGGATTTAAAATTAAAATCACACCACCCAATACCAGCCTCCTCCCCATTTAAAAAAAATAACTATTGATTTAGGATTAAACTCAAATGCATGAATGAAACAAGAGAGAAATCTGAGAGTTATGATCACTAATAACAATTATATCCCGAGACCAAATGGAAATTTGTTAATACATAACTTCTCCAACGGTCTTTTTGCTGAATCTAGGGTTAACTTTTTTTAATTAAGTGAAAAATTAATAGTTCATACAGGAAAAGTTATGCCCAAGTTTATTTTCTAGGCTCCTGATTTGGAGGCCAATGGATTTGGGCCATTTTAAAAGGTCAGACATTAGCACATGGCTGTAGTGACAGAGAGTTATTAAGCTACAGCACAATACTTTTATTTTCAAAGGCTGGCTACCACGTGAATAGGAGCATCTCTTCTATCCTCTCTTCCTCATTTTTTAAAAAGCCATTTTTTGGTCCCAGAACTCTTTTAGTCTTTTTAAGCTGGCATTTTCCCATCTTATGAGAAGAGCTTTGCTCTTCCCTTTGAGGTCACAGTGACATTTAGGTCAGGAAAGTCTTTACCAACGTAATCTTAATGGGGAGTTCTAATAAGGGAGTGAGGACACTGAAGGGTGACTTAGACGCCTGAGCAATTTCTTACCACTCAAAACTCAACCAAGGTGTGCAGAAAAGATCAGATCTTGGGTTTTGCTACATTTACTTTTAGACTTATAGGTCAAATGTAGATTTTCAGGGAGTTAAGGAATTAAACACCATCACCCTCACCAACATTGCCATCACCATCATCAATGTCATAATTATCATCAACGAATACATTTGGGCTTTTTAAAATCATTTTCTATATGTCAGGTACCATGCTGAACATTTTATATTATAATCTCTTTTATGTTTACAAAAATTTCCATAATGTAGGCTCCATCCAAGAAGAAATATGTTTAAACATAAATCATATCACATCGCAATCTTTATGAAAAACCCCCATGGCTTGCAATTTAATTTATGAAAAAAGCCTAACTACTTACCATGTCCTGGAAGACTGAGGATCATCTGACCCTTTCAGATCCTTTTCCTCATTTCCTGTCACTCTATCACCATATAGCACTCATACTATTCCTTAAATAGGCCATGATGATTCCTGATAGGGAGCTCAACATGTTTTATCCCCTTTGTCTGGATGTTATTTAAATGTCTTCCTCCTTTTCAGTATTCAGGGACCTTCTCAAATACTATTTTCTTGAGTACCTTCTCTGATTTCTCTATCTGGTGTTAGCTCCCATCTCACATTCCAGTCATATTCTACCATATTGTCGATTTTTATTTTCTGAATAGAACTTAATAGTAACCAAGTACTATATTATTTTTTACATGTTATTAATTAGAGTATGATATCCTTGAGAGCAAGAACTTTTTCTTTAAGATACACTACTGTAATCAATCACCTAGAACTATATCTGACGTATAGGAAGTACTCAATATGTGATGGGTGAATGAATGAACACACAGCCCTTTGAAATGGCTACTAGTTTTATTGTTTTCTTTGTTTAGAGGATAAGGAAACTGGCGTTTAGAAAGGGTAAGTGACAGGTTGAAGATCATAAAGCAACCAGCAGAGCCATATTTTGAAGTCAAGACTATATATCTACCTAACCAAAGAAAAATGGATTTGCCCATATCATGATGGACATAGGAGTTTTCAAAATCATACATAAAATAAAAATCATACATAAGCCACATTAGGAAATGCAGATGTCATCAAGTGTTGCAAGAATGATTTATTAATGAGAAGTCTCTATCAACAACAACAAAAACCCTTTAAAATACCATAATTTCACAAAAGGTGTTCATTTAATCATCTGTTCTACTGTTCGTGTTTTACACCATATTCTCCTCTAGGTATTATACATGTTAGGGAAAATAACTAGTGCTCATAATAAAGTCAGATGAAGGCCATGTTATACAGCACAGCACCCTACAATGAGAGTCAAAAGTCTTCAGCACCAGACCCAGCTTTTTCACAGATTAGTTGGTAGTTACAGGAATCTGAGTGTCACAATTCCTTTACTTTGAAATAGAAGAGCTCTTTCCCAGGGTGATGTTACCAAAATGGTGAAGTAGGAGATCCCTAGCCTCCATCCCTCATAAAGATCAACAACTAGATAGCTGTCTACAAATAAAAAGGGCTCTGGGAAAGCTCAGGAATTCACTTAAGAAACTTCAGCAACACAGTAAAACCAAAAAGCCTGAAAATAACCACACAAAATGTGAAAGAAGAACCACTCCATTTTGCCTGCCTTATCCCATTTCCCCCAGGCCAGCAGTGCTCAGCATCAGGAAGGAATTCCCTTGCTAGAAAGATTTTCTCTTACTGGGAAAAGGAAAGCAGAGTGAGCAACCAGTATCCCCAGCCTCTTGGGGCATAGAACTATGGACCCACTTAAGTGCCACCCCACCAGGACTTTAGCAAATTTATGTATAGAGACAGTCAGAAACAAAGAACAGAGATGCCAATGTCAGCCATACAGCAGGAGTGACCACAATACCCAGGGAGCTACTCTGCAGATTACCCCAGCAGGTTTTACTGAAGAAACCAATAGCCAACACAACTACCATGAATGCCCTGCAGATTTCACTGGTTTTGTCCCACAGATATTTGTGTTTGCTGCTAGTCAGCTGAGTCCCTCCCTGCTTCCTCCCTCTCTGCCCCAAACAAAATCTGGGGCCCACACCTGCAGTCTACCCAGGCCTTTACAGCTGAGTGTGTCTGAGACGCCAGCCTAGACCCCTGAACCTGACCCCTACTGCCATGTACACACTTGAGGCTAACCCCTTTAGCTGTGTACTTGCACACAACTGGACTCCATCGCTGCATGCATATCTGTGGCAAGAACTTGTAGCCATACTAGTGCTCATTGATGACCATCACACCCATACCTGATTATGAGCCTGAATTTGGCCCTATCTATGTTGACTGGACTGCACCACTGTGCTTAGCTGCAGCAAGTCCCCCTAGCCATGCACCTGCATACCCCCAGCCCAACCCTCATCACAAGCTTCCGCATCACTGCAGATACCTGCAGGGAGATCCTGCAACCATAGGCATGTACACTGAATGTCAGGGCCCCCACATTTGCCAGTGTGCCTGCAGGTGGCCCAGTCCTTTGCTGCTGGCCCTGGCCCCTACCACTAAATGTGCAACTGCAAATGGCCCTTGCTACTACAGAGACACCTTTGGCTGGCCCTCATAGTCAAGTGTGCATATCACCAGACTCAGCTACCATAGCGCCTGCCCTGACCTCTAACTTCTAGACCTGGACATGCTGTTGAGGACCCCAACAACCCTTGAAGCCACTGCAGACATACTACAGTACTTGCCAAGGACCACACAGGCATGACAGCTACTGTGGACTCCAGTGGCCTAAGCTGAAAAGACAACGTTCCCTCATGGACCCAGAGCTACCAAATGCCCCTAAACATGGTGCATTGTTCTAGAGACCCATCATCACAGCGTGCTCTAGTGAGCCTCTACCTGCATGTGAAGGTCATTACTTATGAAGTCAGTCTATAGAGTCTGGAAAAAGTGACTGTTTCTTAATATATGCAGACACCTATACAACACAATGGAAACAGGAAGAAACAGAGAAGTAAAACACCACGAAGGAACATGGCAAACTTCCAGTAACTGATCCCAAGAAATGGATATCCAATGAATTAAAAATAATTGTTCTGGATGCCTGGGTGGCTCAGTTGGTTGGGTGTCTGACTTTGGTTCAGGTCATGATCTCATGGTTCGTGGGTTTGAGCCCTGCATCAGGTTCTGTGCTGACAGCTCTGAGCCTGGATCCTGCTTCAGATTCTGTGTCTCACACTCTCTCTCTCCCTCCTCTGCTTTGGCTGCTCTCTCTCTCTCAAAAATAAATAAACATTGAAAAAAATGTTCTAAACATGCTCAGGGAACTCCAAGAAAATACAGCTAAACAATTTATCAAAATCAGGAAAACAATACAAGAAAAAAATCAGTTCAACAAAGAGAAAGAAAACAAAATAGAGAAACCAAACACAATTTTGGGGCTAAAGAATACAATTACTAACTGAATGTTTCAAGAAAACTTCAACATCAAACTGGACCAAGCAGAAAAAATAATTTATGAGCTTGAAGAGAGATCTTTTGAAATTATCCACTCAGAGAAAGCCTACAAGATTTATAGGATACCTTTAAGAGAAACAATCTATGCATCATTGGAGTCTCAGAAAGAGAAGATAAAGGGGGAAAAGGCTTATATAAAGAAGTAATGGCCAGGATGCCTGTTTGGCTCAGTTGGTTAAGCATGCGACTTCAGCTCAGGTCATGATCTCATGGTTTCTGTATTCGAGTCCTGTGTCAGGCTATGTAATGACAGCTCGGAGATTGGAGCCTGTTTCAGATTCTGTGTCTCCCTCAATCTCTGCTTCCCTCTCTCTCTCTCTCTCTCTTTCTCTCCCTCCCTCTCTCTCTCTCTCTCTCTCAAAAATAAAGCACGACGTTAAAAAATTAACAAAATAATGACTGATATCTTTTTAAACCTGGGGAGAGATGTGGATATCCAATTCACGGAGCTAATAGCTAATAGGTCACTCTATAATTTCAATCCAAAATAATCTTCTCTTAGACACATCATAATAACTCTAAAATCAAAGTCAAAGAGAGAAATTTACAAGCAACAAGAGAAAAAAAAGGTTCTTTAATAAATGGTAACCCTCATAAGACTAGGAGTACAAACCATGCAGCCTAGGAGAGAATGGGATTATGTAATCAAAGTGTTGAAAGAAAAAAAAAAAAACCTGCCAACCAGGAATACTTTATCTAACAAAGCTGGCTTTGAGAAATGAAGGTGAGATAAAGAATTTTTCAAGAAAACATGAAACTGTAACATACATTGGTAAAAGTAAGTATACCATCTGATGTAGAATCCTCTAACACTGTAATAAGATGCTATGTTAAATACTTCACTCCAGTATGAAGGTCAAAGGAAGAAAATATTAAAAATAGCTATAGTCATAGTGATTTGTTAAAGAACACATACTATAAAAATATATAAATTGTGACATCAAAATATAAAACGGATGACTAGAGTAAAAAAGTAGAGTTTTGTAGGTAATCAAAGTTAAAATATTAGCTTGAAATAGATAATTATACCAGTAAAATATTTCAATTAAGCCTCAGGTAACTACAAAACAAATACTTCTAGTATACACACAGATGATAAAGAGAAGAGAATCAAACGGTATTACTATGAAAAATCATCAGTTCACAAAGGAAGACAGCAAAAGAGAAAGAAAGGAAATATAAAATGGTCAGAAAGCAATTAACATAATGGAAATAGTAAATTCTTACCTATTAATAATTACTCTAAATGTAAATGGATAAATTCTCTTATAAAGATGCCCTTAGTGTTTGTTTAGATTTTACACACACACACACACACACACACATATATATATATGCAGCTGTCAAGAGGCTGACTTCAACTTCAAGGACATACATAGGTTCTAAGTGAAAGGACAGAAAGATATCCCATGCAGGGGAAACCAATAGAAAACAGCAGTAGCTCTACTTATATCAGATAAAATAGACTTTATGTCAAAAACTGCAACAAAAGACAACAAAGATCACTATACAATGATGAATGAGTCACTTCATCAAAAGAATGTAACAACTGTAAATATATAACCACCTAACATTGGAATGCCTACATTTATTAAACAAATACCAAGAGATATGAAGAGGGAAGTAGATAGCAATGCAATACTGGTAGGGGACTTCAACACCCCACTCTCAACATTGGATAGAACATCCAGATAGAATATCCATAAGGAGATTCTGGACTTGAACTATAATTTAGACCAAAAGTTTCTAATAGACATAGACAAATATTCTATCTGAAAGAGAATACACATTCTACTCAAGTGCACATGGAACATTTTCCAGGATAGATCTTATGTTAGGTTATGAACAAATCTTAGCAAATTTTCAAAGTCTTAAATTATACCAATTGTTTTTTTTCCAACCACAGTGCTATAGAACTAGAAATCACACATACACACATACATACACACAAAAACTGGAAACTTCAGAAATATGTGGAAATTAAAGAATTCACTCATGAACAACAAATGGGTCAAAAAAGAAATCAAAAGGGAAAATGTATATATATTCGTTCTTGAAAACAAACACACATATCCAAATTTATGGCATGTAGCAAAAGTAGTACTAAGAGAAAAGTTTATAGCAATAAATACCTACATTAAAAGAAAGAAAGAAATATATCAAAGAATCTAACTTTACATCTTAAGGAACTAGAAAAACATGAACCAGCTAAGGTCAAAGGTAGCAGATAAAAAGAGGTAACAAAGATCAGAACAGAAATAAATAAAATAGAAATAAGAAAAAAATAGAAAAGAGCAACAGAACTAAGAACCTTTTATTTAAAGTTTATTTATTTATTTTGAAAGAGAGAAAGAGCATGCGTGCAAGTGTACAGGGAGGGAGAGAGGGAGACAGAATATCCCAAGGGTTCCCCCGACAAGCCCCATGTGGACCTTGACTTCATGAAAAGTGAGATCATGACCCAACTGAAATCAAGAGTAGGACATGTTAACTAACCAACTGAGCCACCCAGGTGTCCTGGCTTTTGAAAATAATTTTTCAAAAATGACAAATCTTTAGCTTGATAAACAAGAACACTCAAATAAAATCAGGAATGAAAGAAGATATACTGTAACTAATACCACACAAATACAAAGGATCATCATGCGACTACTATACATCAAAAAATTGAATAACCTACAAAAATGAATAAATTCCTAGCAATGTGCACCCTAACCAAGACCAAATCATAAAGAAGCAGGAAATTTGGACAGACCAACAATGAGTGAGGTGATTGAATTACTAATCAAAAATCTCCTAACACAGAAAAATCCAAAACCAAATAGTCTTCCTGGTGAATTCTACTAAACATTTAAAAAGAATAATGCCAGTCCTTCATAAATATTTCTAAAAATTGATGAGAGAACACTCTCAAACTACTCAGGAAGTCAAATTACCCTCCCTGGTAACAAAGTTATATGAGGACTACTACAGGAGAAGGAAACTTCCCATCAATATCCCTGATGAATATAACAAAACAGTAGCAAAGTGAATTGAACAGTACTTTATAAGGATCATTCGCCATGATCAAGTGGGATTGATCCCTGGGATGCAAGAATAGTTCAACGTTGGAAATCATTATATATGATACAACATATTAATAGAATAAAAGACAAAAATCATAAAATTATCTCAGTAGATGCAGAAAAAGCATTTAAAAAATTACGTCCATTCATGTTACAGATCTTCAACAAACTGGGTATAGAAGGAATATATGTCAACATAGAGGCCATATATGACAAACCCACAGCTAACATCATACTCAAGGGTGAAAGGTTGAAAGCTTTTCCTCTAAGATCATGAAAGAGATAAGGGTACCCACTCTTACCACTTCTATTCAGCATAGTACTAGAAGTCCTAGACAGCGAAATTAGAAAGAAAAAGCAGTAGGTATCCAAATTGGAAAGAAAGATGTACAATTATCTGTACTGATAATATGATCTTGTATATAGAAAATCCTCAAGTCTCTACCAAAAACTGTTAGACCTAATAAATTTAGTAAGTTCCAGAATACAAATCAACCTACAAAAATCTTTGCATTTCTATATACTAACAACGAACTATATGAAAAAGAAATAAAGAAAGTCCCATTGACAATAGCATCAACAAAAATAAAATCCTTGGGAAGATATTTAACCAAGAAAATGAAAGATCTATACATCAAAAACTATATCATATTGATGAAAGAAATTGAAGATACCAATAGATTGAAAAATATGCCATGTTCTTGGATGAGAAGAGTTTCTATTGTTAAAATGTACATACTACTAAGCCATCTAAAGATTTAATGCAATCCCGATTAAAATCTCAAAGATATTTTTCACAGAAATAGAAAAAAAATCCTAAAATTTGAATGGAACCCTGAAAGATCCTGCAAAACCAATGCAGTCTTGAGAAAGAACAAAGATAGAGGCATTGCACTTCCAAATTCAAACTATATCACAAAGCTAAAGTAATCAAAACATGGTATGGTATGGTATTGGCAAAACAAAACAAAATAGACACATAGACCATGTGAACAAAATCAAGAGCCAATAAATAAATCAACAAATATATGGTCAGCTAATATTTTCCAAGGAAGCCAAGAATACACAGGGGAGAAAGGATAGTCTTTTCAACAAATGGTGCTTTGAAAACTGGATATTCACATGCAAAATAATAAAATTGGACCTCTATATTACATCCTTCACAAAAATTAACTCAAAATGGATTAAAGACTTATGCATAAGCCCTCAAACCAGAAAACTCTAAAACTCCTAGAAGAAAACATAAAGAAAATGCTCCTTATAAAGGTCTTACCAAAAAATTTTTTGGATATGATACCAAAAACAAAGGCGATAAAAGCAAAAATTGACAAGTGGAACTACATCAAATTCAAAAGCTTCTGCAGAGCAAAAGAAATAATCAACAAAATGACATGGAAAACTATGGAATCAGAGAAAGTATATACAAGCCATATTTGAGATAAGAGGTTAATGCAGAAAATATATAAGGAACTCATAAAACTTGGTTGCAAAACAACAAACAATTTCATTAAAAAAGTACAAAGATTGAATAGACATTTCTCCAAAGAAGTCATCCAAATGGCCAACGAGTACATGAAAAGATGTTCAACATTTCTAATCATTAGGGAAATGCAAATCAAAACACAATGAGACATCACCTGCTACCTCTTAGGACGACTATTATCAAAAAAACAAGACATAATAAAAGCTGGTAAGAATGTGGAGAAAAGGGAACTCTTATACACTGTGGGTGAGAAGGTAAATTGGCAGAGATACTATGGAAAACAGTATTGAAGTTCCTAAAAAAATTAAAAATGTAACTACCATATGTTCCAGCAATCTCTTTTTGGGATCTATATCTAAAGAAAATGAAAATAGTATTTGCAAGTAATATCGGTACTCTCATGTTCACTGCAATATTTACAATAGACAATACATGGAAAAACTGTGTCCATTTGCATGAATAAAGAAAATGGATAGGGGTGCCTGGGGGGCTCAGTTGCTTGAGTGTCTGACTCTTGATTCTAGCTCAGGTAATGATCCCAGGGTTGTAGGATGGAGCTACATGCCGGGCTCTGCATTGAGCATGGACTTTGGATTTTCTCTCTCCCACTCTCCCTTCCCCTCCCCTGGTCCTGGTCATTCATTCTTATTCTCTGTCTCTCTGTCTCTCTCTCTCTCTCTCTTTCTCTCTCTCTCAAAAAAAATGGATAAAGGAAAAGAAACACATTTTACACATGCACACACACAGGAATATTATTCATCCATGAAAGGAAGGAAACCCTGCCATTTATGATAGCAGGGATGGACCTTGAAGGCATTATGCTAAGTGAATTAAGTTAGGTAAAGACAAATACTGCATGATCTCACTTACTAATGGAATCTAAAAATCTCAAACTTAGAGAGTAGAATGCTCATTGCCAGGGGTTGAAGGGTGGGGGAACTGCAAGAGATCTTGGTCAAAGGGTACAGACTTTCAGTTATAAGATGAATAAGTTCTGTGGATCTAAGTCATAGCATGGTGACGACAGTTATAATACTATGTGTATGCTTGAAAGTTGCTATGAGAGTAGAGCTTTAACGTTCTAACTATAACAACAAAGAATGGTAGTTATGTGAGGTGAAGGACTATTAACTAACCTTTGTGTGGTAAAAATTTCACAGTATATCCATGTATCAAATAATCACACTGTACACTTTAAAATTACATAATGATGGGGTGCTTGGGTAGCTCAGTTGATTAAGCATCTGACTCTTGATTTTTGGCTCAAGCAATGATCTCATGGTTTATGAGAATGAGCCCCACTTGGGATTCTCTCTCCCTCTCTCTCTGCCCATCTCCCACTCACACGCACATGCTCTCTCTTTCTCAAAATAAATAAATATTTAAAAAATAAGATAAAATTATATATTACACGTCAATTATGTCTCAATAAACTTGGAAAAAATAAGTAAATAAAGTGAAAACAGGAAAAAGCATATTTGTTATAACAACCACACAGAATTGAGAGATCAATGGAGATCGTAGTTATTAAGACACATTTTAAATACCAGAAGAATATAAAAATGGAAGTCTCCATCATTGTTACTTAGGAATTGAGGTCTTATCTATATTTTTTCAATACACATACATTGAATAAGTAAATAAGTGAATGATGAATTTTATGAAATAATATCAAATAAATAGATGCAATGTTTACCCATAAGGTTGATTTGTGTTTGCTTTACAGTTTGGAGAAGATAACATGCTGCATAAATGGGTGGGTCAGTAACAGAAATGTCATTCTAAAGAAAATGTTCAAGGAAGCAACTTTCTATCATGGTCAAATTACTTCAGATGCCTTGAATTCATGAATAAAACACTCCGTCAAATTTTATGCATCTTGAGCACTTCTCACACATTTAAATTCACAACATCCAAGTGAGGTAGGAAAGGAGGAATATTTCATTTTTCTTATTTGGTGAAATGAGGATAATGAGGCACAAGAGGGTTAATGATAGATTTGAAGTTAATGCAACCAGTCAGCAGCAGAACCATAGCTGGAATTCAGGTTCCCTGAATCCCACTTAGGTTCTTTTAAAGATACTATGTTAACTATACTTCATTGTTGGAAGGTTTTAATTCAGCCATGTAGGTACAAATTCTCACAACATTTTTTTCCCTGCTAAGGAATCTTGCTGTTAATTCAACTACTGAAATGTGGAGCAGGCAGACCTACACTGGAGATACAGCATCAGTGTTAACTCGAGTCATTTCCTGAGCTAACTTCTATTCCTTTCCCTATGAATTCTATATTTTCCCCATTACCCCACTGAATTATTCAGATTCACTGAATACTCTTTAAGATTATTAACATGCTATATATCAAAAATACTGATTTATCTTTTTGGTTTTATAGACAGAAAGTCAGGATAAAGTGATTAGAAGGGGAGGAGAAGGTCAAATGAGCCCCACAAAGGTACATGTTGTAGGTAGAAGCTCATTTTCAAGATACCACATTCTTTTGTTTATCCGCCCACCTCACTGGTTTCTCCTTTTCATTCAGTTTTGATATTTCGCCTCTTTTGACCTACCTTTTAATAGTGGAGTCCTTAGACATTTTTTTTCTCTCCTCACTTTTCCTTGGTGAGATCATCCAATCCAGCTTTAAATATGATCTTATGCCAACAATTTCCTGAACTCTAAACGCATACATTCAATTGTCTACTTATATCTCTACTGTGATGTTAATAGATGTCTCAAACTTAATTTGCCTCCCTCCAAACAATCACCTCACTCGATCTGTACTCTACTATCTCAATTCAGGGTAAATGTATTCCTTCAGTTGATTAGAACAAAAATCCTAGAGGTATTTGTGACTATTTTTCTCCCACAGCTCCTTCCCAATTCATCAGGAAATACTTGTTGGCTCTACCTTCAAATATGTTTAGAATATGACTCCTTACTATACTAGTCTGAGCCACTATAACCTTTGCCCAAATTACCATAATATTCTTCTAATGTTTCTCCTTGCTTTGAGCCTCCACTCTCAGCTTCCACAGTAATCTTTTTAAAATCTATGTCAGACATTCTCCATAAAATTCTCCATTGGCTCCTGTCTCACTCAGAAGGAAAGAGAACACGCTTACGGTGGCCTCCAACGTCCACTATCACCTTGCAAATATCCTCTCCCATACCTCCTTCACTTACTTCATTCTAGCCACCTGCAGATATAGTACCAGGAATAACAGATAAACTGATGAATTAGAAATTCTGCATCCACTGTTCCCTCAGGCTAAGATGATTCCTCCCCTAACATTATTAACTTCCTTGTCTCATTCAGGTATTTGCTCAAATGATACCTTCTTTGTGAGGTCTACCGTGATAGACAATTTGATATTAGAAAGCACCCTAGCATAAGCCAACTCTTATTTTATTATAGCTTTTCTTTTCCACAGCATTCACTGTATTTTAATAAACTATAAAATTTACTTGTTTATTATGTCTTTTTGTTTACTTCCTGTGCCCCTTGAGAATCCAGAGGCCTGAATATTTTCTGTGTTGTTCACTGATATATCCCAAACATCCAAGGTAGTGCCTGACAAATAGGTACTCAATAAATATTTACTGAATTAACCTGATGCTAAACAAGGACTTTCAGGTGCCCAGTGGTGGAACTAGTTTTAGAGTGTCAAAAGTAATGAGCAAAGAGATCATGAAAGTGGGTACAAATGGATTGAGCAGAAATTAAGGAAAAAGAGAGGAACACATGAGATGACAGACAGAAACACCAATCTTTTTCCTACTGGAGGTAGGGCACAGAGTCAGGGATGTAGACAAAGGGAGCATCCATGAAAATACTAATAGAGATTTGCACTACTTCAAAAGTGCTAAAAGAAATTATATGTTTAATTGTAATAGGTTTTTAAAGTCTGATTAAATTATCAGTCTTCTTTTCTTTTTCTTTCTTTTCCAGGATTATGTTATTTCGAAAGGTCACTGGTTATTTCATAGGAATCAGAAGTGGTTACTGTTTCTTACTTATAGAAATCCAGTTAATAAAAAAGACAAAAAAAATACTTGATAAATGTAATTTCCTTTGTGGGCAAAATATTTAGGAAAGAGTCCATGCAAGATTGAGAAGATACGGGAACCTCATAGGTGAAAATTTATTCCATCATTGACAAGCTGCCTGGATGTAAACAGTAAATTATTAGCCAACTGCAATGAGACAAGAAATAATCTTTTAGGTTTAATATATTATTGAACTGAGAGTCTATTTTTATGACCATTTCTGGTCTAGACCTTACAAAAGAGTTATGAAGGAAAGATACTCTACCAGAAATACCACAAAACACATATTTTTTCTTTTCTAAAAGATATTGCCAACACTGTCTAGGTTGAAACTTAACAAGGATTCTGTAATTACTTAACTTGCATCTAAAGTTCCAAAACCAAAATGATATCCTTGGTCTTTTAAGCTACAGATGTGTTTTTATGTGCAACTTTCAAATTCAAATTAATAGTCCACCATCTCTGTCAGTTATAGCATTAAAAAATGATGGGAAATACTCTGATACTCAAAGTGATCTACATGCAAATATATGGAAATTATTTCTTTTTTAAAACAGTAATAAAAGGTGTGTTTGAAAAATTTATGCTTTAGAAAAATAAATGATGTTCACATAATCATTCTGGTGAGTTGCTTATTTTTATTTACATGCATGTTTTATTAGCTACTTAAAGGTGATTCACGCAACATACAAATGTAAAGTTATTAAATATTTAAGGTATCTCAAATGTCTAACTTTAATTTTATACTAAAATATACTCCTTATTTAATATTAAAAGATGCCTAACTTGCAGTTATTATTACTATACACATAAATGTATGAATCAAGATACACACGAATCAAATATTATTACTAAAATCTAGTCATGAACTTCATGGACAACACATTATAATTAGGACATTAAGTGGAACTGGCATAATAAAACTGTTTAGAATTCATGGTGTTAGAAATAGCTGATTACATAATTCATTAGGAACCCTCTATTTTCATGAACCAAATATTAAATCTATAGGAAATGATGGACTTTATAATGTTTTATTGGAATTTTCTGGTATTTAACTTTTTATAGTTGTTAATAGCTAGAAATCACATTTTTCATTTTAGCAACATTTGTCACGGTGTTCAATTTAAACCAACTCTTAAACCTCAAATGGCTACGTTTTGGGTATGTCTCGTCAACATTTGTTTCTCTCTCGTTTGGATGCCATTGGCATTCTAGCAACTCTCAGTCTGTCTCATCTGGTGTATCCAAGCCAGGCCTTCAGATACGATACCTACTGGGCAAAGAAAAACCGAATGTATTTATACTAGAATAATATCTTTGTTGTCACTACCTATTACCTAAGCAGTTGGTCATACTCTCCTTTCTGCTTAGGTTACTTTCAAAAAGACGTTCCCTTACACAGACCATTCCATTGCTGGCAGTTGAAGTCAATCTACAAAAATCCAGGTAGCAAATTGATGCAGATCACAAGGAAAAGCAAACAAGCAGCACTGCTGGAGAAAACCCCAAAGATTAAAGATGAATCATGACTTGAACGTGGCACAGTCTGGAACCTGGTTCTGACTTGTCCTTTCTGAAAGAAGATCAGAGTTTTGTGAGATCCACACTGATTTTGAAAACTAACCACCTCATGATATACACATTCAAATTCTCTGATGGACAAAGTAGAGTTCTCCATGTTTCTTTTACTGCCATCCAGAAAAGAACACTCTGTTATGTATAACATGCATCATTAACACAGATAACATAAAGGATTTTCAAACATGGGCTATTCTGGCCTCAAATACATTAAACTCATTTATAATGCTGAATTAAGCTATAATAATAATAATTAATAATAATGTGATTTGTTTTTGAGAGAAAAGAAATGAGGTCAAAGTTTGATAATGAGCCTCAAAGCGGTAAGTAAATTCCTGAACTGAATAAGTTCCTCAGGATTTCCAGGAGTCACTTGTGAAATTGAGGAAGGTAAGGAAATACACAGGAATAAAAAGAGCCAACACTGTTATGGGAGGCTGACTCTTAGAGTAGTTATCTGGTTGAGAAGGTACTAAGACGGTTTCTTAAACTGACAGATATTTTGTTGCCTGGATACAGGACATGGGACTCAAGATTTGATTAGGAAATGCTGTCCTCATTAATTCCTCCCACCCAATTTGTGTATTTTGTTGCAGTCACACCAAGTTTCTGATGTCCCTCTGACAAAAATGACACACTAGGGGGAAAGTATTAATTGAAAGGTCAGAGGAACTCCTAAAATATAAATCAATTCAAGGTACAGAATTTTAAGTATGGAAAGACTCTAATGGAAGAAAACTTCATGAACAAATGGGCTGAGAAAATGTAAACTCTGCAAATGCAGCCACTGGGCATGCCATTATACATGGATGGTGAGAGACAAATAAGGACAAGTTTGGATTCTATTAATAGGGGATGGTCCTTTAAAACTTAGAAGATATCCCTTCTAGGGTAAAAAGCTCATGAGGCCGAAGATAAAATTGTCTTCAAACGAAAGGGCAGTTTTCAATTTCAGATTCTTGGCATAAGAAGACAACCTCTGAGCTATCCATGGTGCTGCATTAGACCAGGCCTTTAGTTTGTGAAACACCTTATTCTTGAAAATTTTCTAGGCTCTGGCTTACAACTCAGTTGGCTGCATGGTAGACCTGTCAACTCTGCTATGACTCCTGTATGTAATTATTTAACATATTCATAGTCTTAGTCCTGCCTATTTCACAACCAGATATAAATGTAGTCTGTGATTCCCTGGGTGATATCATCAGATGTTCTGATTGGGTAGATCTGGGTGGTTCAGTTGGTTAAGCATCCAACTCTTGATTTTGACTCAGGTCATAATCTCATGGTTCATGAGTTTGAGGCTCACATGGAGCTCTGTGCTGATAGCGTGAAACCTACTTGGGATTTTCTCTCTCCCTCTCCCTCCGCCCTTTCCGATACTTTCTGTCTTTCTCTCTCAAAGATAAACATTCAAAAACAAAAACAAAAACATCCTCATGTGGTTTTGAGGAGGGACTAAAGTCCTTCTTAGACTTCAGACTCCCCAAGTTTGCCCACCTTATTCCCTAGCCACCCTGTCCTCATTTTTTTCTAATACAGCAACAATTCTGATCCCACTATCTGTTTGATTAGACCTCATGTCATTTGGACTCACATGATTGAAGCTTCTCTTGTGACACTACTCCAGCTTATACTTCCCTTTCCTTTATTTTTCTCTTTTCAAATTTTATCTGTCTTTCCAGACATTTTCTTCATGAATTCATCCTTCACTTCTCCAAATGTCAATGGCATCATTTTTGGAGTCATACAGATTTTGATCCAAATCAATAACTGTGTTGAAACAACTCGCTTAACTTTATAACCAAATATTTGTTTACTTACTTGCAAAATGTAAATAACATCTATCACATTGCAGATCTCTTGTGGGGTAACATGAGATAAGATTTCCAAGATACATGGCACAGTATCTGATACACAGTGGGACCACAGCATGTTAGTTCTTTTCCCCTTCCTCCTCTAAATCCTCTTAAATATACAAATACTCTATTACTGTATTTCATCTAATTGACTCTTCTTTCTATCATTTACCTCATCAACCAGCATTTAAGATCCTTGACTAATAATAGCCATTGCATACTGAGTGTGTAATGAGTAGATGCCAGAAATCGCAATGCCCTTTACATATCTTGGCCAGAAGGACTTAGCTGAGCGGCAGAGCTAGAACTCTGAATCTTAAACCCAAACTCCTAACCACTATGTGATACTAAGGTCAATGACCTTTCAGATTTCCCTCTACCATGACTATGCCAAGTGTCTGGCATATGGATTAATTGCTATCAGGGCCTTTTTCACTTTAAGGGAGAAAATGCATTGTCTATATCTTACTATGCTGAATCAGCATCATCATCAGCCCATTCAAAAAGGACAGCCAGTTGCCCTATCATTTAGTAAATGACTGACTTAGGACACTAACACTTTTTTTTGGAAACCAAAAGAGCTAACGCAGCTCCTGAATTGCTATCCCTGCTCTCCTCAGAGTGGATGTACTGGAAAATCTGAGAATATCATTCATTTTCTTACTCTTCACATTTTCCAGAGGGATATTTAAGTAGATGTCCGCTGCTGGGGCAATGATTGAGCTGGATATAGAAGGCTCACATCCTCTTTGCTAACTTAGGCAGCTCCTGCTATTTTCACCATATTCAAATCACCATAATAAAACAAGTGCCCCATAAGAAGACACCAAAATATTACAATCTCAGTTAACCTATTTATAGAGCCAAAAACAGTTGAATATTCTCATATTCAACTGGAATTCATCAGGATTACAATGGTTAGGGAGGGAAATCCAGTGTTATGACACTTGAAATCATGATCAGTAAGTTTTAATAAATGAAAACAGGGGCGCCTGGGTGGCTCAGTTGGTTGAGCGTCCGACTTCGGCACAGGTCATGATCTTTCACGGTTTGTGGGTTCAAGCCCCACGTTGGGCTCTGTGCCAACAGCTCGGAGCCTGGAGCCTGCTTCGGATTCTGTGTCTCTTCCTCTCTCTGTCCCTCCCCTGATTGTGCTCTCTCTCTCAAAAATGAATAAACGTTAAAAAATAAATTAAAACATACTTGCTATATAATACAGTAATAACTGACACATTTGTGGTTATATTACAATAATCATCCTGTAAATTCCTTTGTGGTGATGAAACAGTTCTGTACCTTGATTGCATTGGTGATTGAATGAATCTATACATATGATTAAGTGTCACAGAAAACATAAAGATTTACGACAAAAAAAGTGTATGAAAAAAATGGTCAAAATATAAGTAAAGTCTGCAATCTAGTCAACTGCATTGCGCCAATATCAATTTTGTAGGTGTGATGCTGTGTGTATTTATTTAAGATGTTACCACTGGGTAAAGTTGGGTAATGTGTACACAGGAATTCTGCCCTATTTTTTGAACTCCTTGTGAGTCTATGATTATTTCACAATAAAAAATTTAAAAACATCTTGAAATCCAGTAGAAAACTGTGCCTTTTATGAAAAAGTAGAGGAAAATAGAGGAAGAACAGAGAAGAAGGAAGAAAGTGGCTAATTCCTAACAGGAAATTTTCGTTTATACTAGGAACAAACAAAAAAATATAACTTGCTCTATTAACAAGTTTTGAGAAGTCTATTTTCTTCAAAAGGCTTAAGATGTGAAATCTTTTATGCAACTGAATGACACACTAAAATCACTTATTCTACCCTTCTTTTAGTCTTCTGTTTAAATACAACTTCTGTAAACTTCCCAGTATTTACTTACTAATCTTAAGTTATGATTGAATTTGCAATATATTTAAATATGTGATTTGATCACAAGATGTTGCAAGGTCATAATGGTGCTATGACATATATCTAGAAAATTGTCTCCTCTTAAAATGGAACTGAGTTTTCCTTAAGATGTTTATCTGAAGTGATTATATGGGTTGAATTATAACATATCTATTTATTTTTATTTCTAATTTTTAAATGAAGTACAGTTGACATTTAATTGTAAACTAGTTTCAGGTGTACTATATAGTGATTCAACAATTACATACATTTAGAGATGCTCACCACAATTAGCATATTACAATATTATTGACAATATTCCCTATGCTGTACTTTTCATTTTTGTGACTTATTTACTTTATAACTAGAACTTTGTACCTCTTAATCCCCTTCATCCATTTCACTCTACCCAAAGCTTCTCCCTCTTTGGTGACCATCAATTTATTTCTCATCGTTGTTGTTGTTGTTTATATTTTTAAGTGGTCTAGCCATATTTGCATTGTTAATCTTTTTACAGGGTTGTTACTGATACAAAATTGTTTAAAGCAGCATATGAAAATCATCAACATGGGGGGCGCGTGGGTGGCTCAGTCGGTTGAGTGTCCGACTTCAGCTCAGGTCATGATCTCACAGTCCGTGAGTTCGAGCCCCACGTCGAGCCCCGCGTCGAGCCCCGCGTCGAGCCCCGGGTCGGGCTGTGTGCTGACAGCTCAGAGCCTGGAGCCTGCTTCTAATTCTGTGTCTCCCTCTCTCTCTGCCCCTCCCCCACTCATGCTCTGTCTCTGTCTCAAAAATAATAAACATTAAAAAAATTAAAAAAAATTAAAAAAAAAAGAAAATCATCAACATGGGAGTAAAATTTAAGTCCCAACAGTAAAATCATAATATAAAATCAAAAGGCTTTAGGCAGCCACTTTTCAAAGTTTATATTGATAAAGTTTCTGTCCTCAAAGTATACTAAACAAATAATTTTCAAAATTATATTGGTTATTAAAGGAAAAAAATGGATATTAGTCATTTTCACCGGTAAATTTTGCTCATACAAGGCAGATGTAAGTGGCAGCTGTAAGCACAACCAGGTTTACATTCTTGACAAGTCTACAGTAGTCAAAAGCTTAGAGATATTCCTCTGCACAGAACATAGGAATTCTGATCGTCTTGTCACTAAACCCATTACTACTGATGTGGTAAATTCTAGCATTTTAAAATTAAATAAAAATTGTTAATTCTCCACTTGTGAATGGCCTCAGTATGTTTTCTTTGCTCAATGGCAATTAGTATGCAGAAACTTAAGCCTGCAACAGCTATTTTCCTTTTCTTTCTAGGTCTGCTAAAACATTTTTCCTCTTTTTAAGAAAAAACCCAGAACTCATTATAGTAAAGAGCTCAACACACACATGAGATTTTATATAGCTTCTCAAATAATTAGTAAACAAATACTCTTGTAGTAAGCCCTAGTTTTAATTTAAAAAATACTCTGTGGCTGGTTCGTGAAAAGTGATGAGTCTTGAGGTCTCTTACGAGACTGGTAGCTGGTAGCTGGTAGCTGGTAGCTGCAAACTCTTCTGGAAAATAAAATTTGCTGGGTCACGCTGCACAGACTGGAATGGTGGGATAATAATAATGCAGAAGAGAGATGGAGACAAAAGATGATGACTGGCGGCCAGACTTCCTTGATACATTCGTGCCTTCAACAAATGCATATTGAGGGCTGACTACAGGTTTAGTGCTGTTAGGCACAGGGATGTATTGATGAAAAAAAAAACTGAGAAGGAACCTTCCCTCATGGTGCTTGTATTCTTGGAGACGCACAAAACAAGGACACAGAAAGTAAGGAACATGGAGCACAGAGACAAAGACCTGAGTAATAGTATAATGATAGAAGATGGTGCAAGTGGAGCAGGCCATGTGGTCAGGGCTCTCCTTGGAACTTTGAGACTGTAGAGAAGAGAGACAACTGCAGAGGAGAATGCATGCTCCAGAGAGACACTCTGCACACTGTGTTAAAGCTTCTCACATCAAGGGGGATTTTCTGAGTCTCCTTTTCTTGGAATATTCTCAGGAGATTACATAGGGAATAGTCCACCTTACCTCATCTACCTTCACTGCCCTTCCATTCTCTAACTGAGAAAAAGAGAGGTTTCAAAGAAAGGCTTTAAAATTTGGTTCTTTCACTTGCACTTGCTGAGTTCACTTGGGTATTCTTAGATATTATTTCCACTATCCACTTCACAAAATGTTGGGAAGATTAAGTCAAACCAGGAGTAAGATTGTGCACTGAATATCATACTTCCTTCATTAATGCAGGACATTATAATTGAAAGAAAATATGACTTCTGCCAAGATGATGTAGAACCATTTCTATCCTTCTTTGCAAAAAGTAAAAGAAATACTTGTATAGTCTTTAAAGTCAGACAGATACAGTTATAAATTTCAGATCTTTCACTTCTTGTTGTGTGCCTTGGGGAAATTACTTAATTTCTGAGTCTCAGTATACTCATAGATACATTAAGCTAAAGCTCTGCGCATTATTATTGCGACAATGTTGTGCATATTTACCACCTGGTGTAAAGAAAAATAGTTATAATCACTACCACCACCGCCGTTATCATTTAAGAACTCATTCGCAATGTGATCAAGTCTACCAAATAATCTTAGTTCAGAATCCAAACCTAATGTTTTATCTGGCATTCCCCAAATCACTCTCCTTTCAATATGTTTTTCTTCTTATTGTCTTTCTGGTATAACACCATCCATCTTGCCTCTGGATTTGCCCACACTGCTTGAATAACCTTTTCTATTTTCTCTTCATTACAGTTAGATAACTTGTGTAGGTGCACCAGACCATGAAATCAGAGCTTGTGTTCATGTCCTGTTTCCTGTTGTATCCTTGGCACCTAACACAGAGTCCGGTATTTAGAGCTTAATACAAATATACTGAATATGATTAAATGCCATAGCTGAAGTTTCCCCTCCCCAAACGAATCTTTTCCTAACTGTACACAACTGCAGAGGAATTTATTACCCTAGGTTCACATAAGAATCTTTGACTGAACCACTCATTTTTGAAAATGTGCATATAATACTATTACATAGTTCTCCAGTACAGTTCACTCTCATGGAACAGGGAGTATTGGGCAATAGACTAGGTTCATTCATTAGTCAAGGAATTGCTCCCAAGCATACTGAACCCAAGCAATTGAAATAATGACAACTAATTCTATGTTGTAGCCTTCTGAGATCTCTCACAATGATTAACAGTATGAATAAATCCTTATACTTTAAGTGTCTGCTAGATAGTGAAGACCAGTGTTCACTAATTGGTTACTATGTGTAACTAAAATCTTGTATTTCCAACAGGATTGTGAGACACAGGAAAATATCTTAGTACTGGGTACCTAATAACCTTTTAAGACTTGCCTATCCTCCATAAATTACAGGCAAATAATTTTCCATATCTACTTGTATTCTCTACTAAGATATAACATTTAAGGTCATGATGTTCTCTGGAAACCCAGAAACTCCTACAGCAAATTAGGTGATGCAATTACAGACGATGCTACAACCGATTTCCCTGCAGCACAGTTCTGCTTCTATAGAATCATCTCAAATCTGCCATGTTTAAAGCTGAACTCTTCTCCATTTCACTCATATGGATTTTCGCTCAGGTTTTAATGGAAAAATGTAAACCATTAAAGCATAAGCTGCTACTTTCTGGATGCTGTCATGAGAATGGTCTGTATTCCCCATTACTTTTTCTATTGAAATAGTATCAAAAGCAAAGCCATACCAAACATTAGTGCATGTTTATTATATAGCAACTATTATAGAGACATTTCCAAAGTAATATTTATGGTAAAATAATTTAAAATCTAATATAAATAAAAGTTGCTTCTAATTCATTTATGTTACTAGCACTTAGAAATAATATTTGTGGGTGTTATTTTTAAGTCAGAGTTCATCTTATTCTGACTTCACATATAATAAACATACAGGCAAGACCAAAAGAGTACACGGACAATGATATTTGGTAAAAGAAAAAATGGAAACAAGAATAATAAATAAAATCACAATTGCAAAATGACATATTTAATCTTCATTATATAAGGTTATATATGTGATTAGGCAAGGACATCCTAGCCTTTCAAAAATAAAATCTACATTTGAAAATGTATCTTCTTTTAGAAATATAAAATTGTAAGGGAAAAATATAAGCGAAACCCTCAGGGGCTCAAGCAGCATGATGTGGGCATAAAAATAACAAAGGTTTATGATGAGATATATCGTCAAATTCATGCTACTTGTATGTAAGTTATTTAAAAATTGGTCAATGGTAATGAATAATAACATTATTTCCATAATTTGCAAAGCATAAGAGATAAGACACATAGACACAAAAATATTATAAATACTGGTAACAGAGTCTTTGGGGCTTTCATTGTAATATGCCTCGCTGTGCCTCCAACTGATGTTAAATTTGATGGCATGTGAAGTCTCTTGGAAAAAAACAGTTCCAGAGTTGGAAAGGGAATATAAGTTCAGTGCAGCATGCTCTGTGCAGTCGTGAATGGCTCTGAGGACCTCCTACTCAGTTGCCCTATGAGAGAACTATGTTAAAATATATTGGTATTCTAGAAAGAGTAAGTTCACCTCAAACACTCTATTTCCTTGATTTCTAAGACAAGAGTGATTTCCTGTAAGTTAAAAATCACAATGAGCAAAAATACTTCAATTTCTCACTCAGTTATAATTTATTATCTCCATTTGAATGTGCATTCACATTTTAGCTAATGTATAGACTACTTTTAAATTATACTGCTAAAATAAATTCAAAACACATCACTCAGCAAAAGCACCATATTATAGCCTCTTGAAAGTCATGAAGTGAATTGCTCTAATGATACAATTATAATTTAATATTAGTATAAAAGGTATTATTTTCTTATTATTTTCTTTCACCAATTGTGATTTATTGCTAATGTTGATAATAAGCAGACACTAGAATATTTATCAACCATACTACACATAATATTTCTTAAATCGAAGCTACATGAAATCTAACCTATAAAATGAGGAAAAATAAAAACAGCCACCTCGTAGATTGTGTTAAGAGTCAAATGAGATAATGCACATGAAATTGCTTGCAAATTTTAAAGGTCTGACATGTTACTATTGTCTTATACTGTGTATCTTTTTTTGTTTAGAACATTATTTCCTATGTGCATAAAAAGTGTATATTGCTTTTTTTTATTCTCAGTATGATCTTTTGTTAAGGAAAAGTTAAAGCTTCTTTTTCAGTCCCATAATTCTGTAAAGTATGCTCATGTAATTATAAACTATAGATATAGAAAAGAGAGAGAAGGAGAGAGACAGAGAGAGAGAGAGAGGGAGAGAAACTGGGTGGATGGATGGATGGATGGAACGAGAGACAAGTAGATAGGTACACAGAAGGATGGAGAGAGAGCATTTACATGTCTTTGTAAAATTACTTAACTCGTATTCTTTCACTTTTATCATATATAAAATGGGACAATAATAGTACCTTCCTCATGGTACTGTTGTGAATATTAAGTCAGTTAATTCTGGCACATAGTAAGAATTCAGTAAGTGTTAATTATTTGTCATAGTAGTTACTTGACTCTCTAACAGTCTGTGACAAATTTCTATGCAGTTTTTTATATGTAGACTAAATATAGCCTAATAACGAGAGGTATCGGTTATTAATCACCTTCTATGAGTCAAAGCATGGATACTTTACATATTTAAAGATGTAAAGTAATGAAAACAATCCTTTAAAGTACTCATTTTAGGGAGCATTTTACAGATGAGAAGATTAAGACTTAAAGTATGTGTTTGAACTTTCCCACAGTCTTAGAGCTGGTAAGTTGCAGAGGCAAGAATAGAAACCAGAAGCACTGACAGCAGGATTTCTGCTCTAGTTCAGACATTTACTCACATACTATCTGTGGGTCACAGTTTCCCCACCATGATAGAACTTACACTTCATAGGGTTGTTGTGAAGATTAAACAATATGATGATGCAAGAAAGTGCTGAGCAGAATGTCTGGCACATTATAACCCAATGTAAAGTAAGTGTCATCATTGTTAGTTTTATTACTAAGTTTTTCTTTATCATCAATATGATCATCATTTTAATCTATCTAGCTCTGTAAAACAAGATCTTTCCATTGCACTATATTATCTCAACAGGGCACACAAATCTACTTTATTCTTATGTAGTAGGAATGATACAATAAACTTAGAAGATTTGGTGGTGAACTCATAGTAATGGTCACTAGACTACCTTCCTTCTCTTAGTATGTGCAAACTTACTTTTTCTCTTTATAACATAGTTCATTAAACTCATCTCGTTTTGAGTATAAAAATACGTTATTTTCAAATGATATCTTACTCATCCTGATAAGGTGTTCGGAGGTTTAAAATAAATTGTATCATTTGATTTTTGCATAAACTCTGTGAAGTCAAGAATTATCACACTTCGTTCTTAACTTTTTGTTAAGTGAAGTTGTAGACGTATATAAAAGACAGCATAGTACAATAAACCTCCGTATGCTCACTACCCAGCTCAGGCAACGATCAGCTCAGGGCCAGTTTTGTTTAATCTATAACCTACAAAGTTCCATTCACCCCCACACCTAGCTCCATATGATTTGCAGCAGATCCTAGGTAATCCTCTTTTGATGTTTGGGATACTGAGTTAAGTAAAGATCTCAAGTGATACAGTTAATAAATGACAAAGTGGCTTGAAAATGATCTCTAAATAGTTCTGTGTTTCCTTCTCATTCTATTAGAGATACCATCTTTATGATATGTGCAAATGCAGCAAGTAATTATAGACTTTACTGATTCACATATGGTATTGGGTGAACACTTAAAATATTAGAATGTTTGCTAATATATGCAGGCATACTTCATTTTACTGTGTTTCACTTTACTGCACTTGCAGGTTTGCATTTTTTACAAATTGAAGGTTTGTGGAAATTTTGCATTAACTAACTTTATTGGCACCATTTTTCCAACAGCATTTGTGCATTTTATGTCTCTGTGTCACATTTCAGTAATTCTCACAATATTGCAAACTTTACACTACTATTGTATTTTTTAAGATGAAGTATAATTAGTGATTGTGACTCACTCGAAGCTCAGATGATGGTTAGCAGTTTTTAGCAGTATAATGTTTTTTAACGAGGGTATGTGAAATTTAAAAAATCACAACATTTTTACACACTTAAAAGACTACAGGAGACTGCAAACAACTTTTATATGCATTGAGAAACCAAAAAATTAATTTGACTTGCTTCATTGCATTATTTGCTTTATTGTGGTGGTCTGGAACTGGGCATACAATATCTCTGAGTTATGCCAATATAAATGAGAATCATCTCACACTCCTATTTTTTTAATTGTTTTTTAAATGTTTATTTATTTTTGAGACAGAGAGAGACAAAGCGTGAGTGGGGGAGGGGCAGAGAGAGAGGGAGACACAGAATCCGAAGCAGGCTCCAGGCTCTGAGCCGTCAGCACAGAGCCCGACGCGGGGCTCGAACTCACAGACCGCGAGATCATGACCTGAGCCGAAGTAGGACGCTCAACCGACTGAGCCACCCAGGCGCCCCCTCATACTCCTATTTAAGTGGATAAGGTGAAAACCGACAAACATATTTTTAGAAAAAATGCAATATAAAATAATACAGCTTTGGAAGCTACATTGTAAAGTGAATAGGAAAAATAAATAGTAAATTAGAATTTTTTGAATGTGTGTATATATGTAGCATTTCTATCACTATAGAGAAAAGGCCGGAAAGTTACACATCAAAATGTTAATTATGGTTTCCAACTGGTACTGAAATGTTCATAGCATGCTTAGATTTTCATAGTAGCATACTGGTAAGAAAGCTAGCTCTGTACTCTTAATGTCTGTGTTTGAGTTTTTACCTTCGCATTTTCTAATTATATAGACTCAAAGAAATAACTTAACCTACTAGTATTTCTAACTTCTCGTTTTTCATATGGGACTAATAGTTTCACCCACTTCACAGGATTTTTGGAAGATAAATACATCCATGTAAACTATCTACATCTGGGCATATTAGATGATATTACCACTACTACACTGGACTATATTTCTTTACTAATAAGGAAAGAATATTTTTTCTAAAATTTATATTATTTATTTATCTTGGGAGAGAGAAAGTGACCAGGGGAGGGTTGGGGTGGGGGAGAGAATTCCAATCAGGCTCTGCATTGTCCGTGCAGAGCCCAATGTGGAGGTCAACCCCATGAACCGTGAGATCATGACCTGAGCCAAAACCAAGAGTCAGATGCTTAATCAACTGAGCCACCTGGGTGCCCTGAAAACAATAATTTTCAAGAAGTTGAAAATGAAGAGGATTGGCAAGGGTCCAAAAGGAATGCCCTGAGCTCATCTTCCACAGACACAACGAATCTATAGCTACATATGGAATAATTCCCACAGCAAAAGAACATAAAACGAGCTGAACATCTCACTCCCATAACAAAGGATAAAAGAACCACATCAAGAGGGTAGGAGAGGCAGATACATGGTTTCACCAAAACCCCAACTTCCTGCAGTGGCACAAAATAGTGAAGGATCTCACAGGTCCAGAACTCCTCCTCAAGAAGTGAGCATTCTGTATCCTACATCAGGCACACTAATCCTTGGGAAATGCACCAGATGCACAAGTTCCTCAAAATGTCTAGGTTTAGAAACCAACATGGCATATGTCAAGAGGACCCAGGGGGGTTGTGGGGATCTAAGATACTCCTTTTGAGGGGCTTGAGAGTGAACACACTGATCAAGGGATTCAGTGCAAAGGCAGCAGTTTGAGACGTGCCTGGATTATATATGAAGAAGATTCATTTGCTAATCTTAAAGCATTTGCCAGAAGAATGAGAACCTGTTAGGTTTATTCAGAAATGGAGGCACCAGTGATCACTATTTTTGCACTCTCCCTCTACGTTGCTAGGATGAGGAGGTGTGCATGAACAGTGTCTCACAATAGCTGATGATGAGCCACACTCAGCATGCTCATTTGTAGCCTCACTAGAGCTACAGGTGTGTCCTGCCCCAAGCACTCATCCCAGGCCTTCCTAAAGCCATAGGTGTTCCTTTTTCCCAGTGTTCTTTCCCTGCTTCTCTAAAGCTACAGACATGTCCTGCCCTCAACACTCTCCCACAACTTCACTAAAGCTGGCAGGTGAGCACAATCTTCAGAAGAAACTCTCTGATATTGCCTGGCTCTGGTGACCAAAGGGACTTGAATTCCTAGGCCTCACAGAACTTTAAAAACCAGAAAGACAGTTTAGGGTAGGCTACCACCCCTATAGCACTGCACAGACAGCAAACAAAAATACATGCCTTGTCTGCTTATGAAAAAGGGCCATTTACTTTTCCTGAAGCTTTAATCTGAGGGATGGTATTTAGGTTTCTCATACATCTAGAGTCTATAGAGATGCCTCTGGAAATGTAGGCTAGGAAACACCATATTTGTGCTCTCTGTTGTTCTTGACACAACTCATTGCTACCTCCTAGGAAAGAGCTTATATACTCGTATAAAGACCTGATTCAACTGTCACCATGAGAATACCACCAGATATCCTGGCATAAAAGTCAGTGGGGCTTACAACAGTGGTCCCACATGTCTATATATATTTATATACATTAAAAGCGACTGCCTGAGAATCTGGCTTCCAATAAGCCTGAAACTAAGAGCTAACTGAGGTCATTCTCTTTGGAACATTGACAGGTCTTGGCACACCCTGAACAATTGGGACCTATCAAGAATACATCAGGCTACTTAAACAATCACAAAGGTTCAAGAGACAACCAAGAGCTAGGGAAAGTTTGAAGGATAAGTTTCATCTACACAAGGTCACTATTTTACAACTATTTCACAACATAATTCATAGAAAAAAACACGGAGAGTCAAGCGAAAATAAGGGAAAAAAAAGGAATACGTTCAAATAAACAACAAAGCCTCAGAAAAATACCTTAATGAAATGGAGATAAATAATCTGTGTGATAAATGGTTCAAAGTAAAGGTGATAAAGCTTACCAAGCTCAGAATAATAATGGATAAATACAGTGAGAACTTCAACAATGATATAGAAAACATAAGAAAGCAAATAAAAGTTACAGAGCTAAAGAAAACATCAACTGAATTAAACAAACAAACAAACACTACAGAGGTTCAACAGCAGACTAGGTGAAGCAGAATAATGGATTAGCATCCTGGAAGATGACAGTGAAACTCACCCAAACAGATCAGGAAAAAGAAAAAAAAAAAAAAAAAACAAAGAATGTAAAAACTCAAGATAGCTTAAAAAATCCATGGGACAAGATTAAGGAGAATAACATTTGCAGTATAGGGGTCCCAAAAGAAGAAGTGGGGCAGAAAACTTATATGAAGAAGTAACTGCTAAAATTTGCTTCTCTAGGGAAGGAAACAAATATCTAGTTCTAGGAAACTCAGTGAGTTGCAAATCACATGAACCCAAAGAGATCCACACCAAGACACATTAAAATTAAAATGTTACAAGTTAAAGATAAGCAAAGAATCATAAAAGTAGCAAGAAAGAAACTTGTTATGTGCAAGGGAACCCAATAAGATTATCAGCTGATTTTTCAGCAGGAACTGCAGGCCAAAAGACAGTGTCATGACAGATTCTGAGTGTTGAATGGAAAAAAAACACACAAAAAACTTCCAACCAAGAATACACTACCCAACAAGGGTTTCATTCAGAATGAAGGAAAGAAAGAGTTTTCCAGATGAGGATAAGCTAAATGATATCATCACCATTAAACCAGCCTTAAAAAAGAAATATTAACTTCTTTAAGCAGAAAAGAAAAGGCACTATCTAATGACAAGAAAACATCAAATAAAAATCTCACTGGTAGAGGTGAACATATAGTGAAGTAATAGATTAATAACTTATAAAGCTCGTATGAAGGTTAAAAGATAAAAGTAGCAAAATTAATGATAGCTATAATAATTAGTAAAGGGATACACAAAAGAAAAATAAAAATAACAAAGCCAGAGTTAATAGAAGGAAATAAATAATAAAGATCAGAATGTAAATAAATGGAATAGAGACTAAAAGAAAATATCAATGAAACTAAGAGCTAATTATTTGAAAGGATAAACAAACTCTAAAAATCTTTACCCATATTCACCAAGGGAAAAAAAGACTCAAATAAATAAAACAGAAATAAAAAGTGGAAGTTATAAGTGACACCACAGAAATATAAAGAATCATAAGAGACTATTATGAAGAATTATAAGCCAATAAATTTGGCAACATAGAAAAAATGGATATATTCCTAGAAGGATACTAACTGCCCACAACTAAATTAGGAAGGAGTAGAAAATCTGAATAGACCAATTACTAGTAAGAGATTAAAGCAATATTCAAAAATCTCCCAATGAAGAAAGTGCAAGACTAAACAGCTTTCCTGGTGAATTCTACCAAACATTCCAAGATTTTTCTTTTCTTTTCTTTTCTTTTTTCTTTTTTTTTCTTTTTTTTTTTTTATCCCAAGCAGCCCTGATATGGGGCTTGATCCCACGACTCTGGGATCGTGACCTGAGCCAGGATCAAGGGTTGGATTGAGCCACCCGGCTGACCCCAGAATGGTGATTTGTTTTAAAATTTTATAATAGTTTATTTTCAAATTGGTTTACATATAACACCCAGTGTTCATCCCAACATGTGCCCTTTTTAATGCCCATCACCCCCTCTCCCCCTTCCCTCATTCCCCTCACCCTTAGTTTGTTCTTAGTCTTTGAGAGTCTCTTATGTTTTATCTCCCTCCCTCTCTGTGTCCAAGATTTTACATACCTAACTTTCTCAAGCACTTTCAAAGAATTAAATATGAGATAACACAACCAAACCTATTTTATGACTCAAACCAGACAAGGCACCACAAAAAAGAAATTTACAGGCCCCCTAATGAACATGGATATGAAAAACTTCAACTAATATTAGCGAATTCAGTTTAGCATCACATTATAAATATCATACATTATGATAAAGTGGGATTTATTCCAGGGATACATCAATGGTTCCACATCTACAAATCACTCAAAATGATACACCACATTAACAAAATCTAAGATAGAAATCATATGATCATCTTAATAGAGGCAGAAAAAAAAATTTGACAAAACCCAAAATACATATATGATAAAAACACTTAACAAAGTACTTAAATAGAATATTTACCTTGATACAATAAAGGTCATATATAGCAATCCCACAGCTAATATATTCAATAGTGAAAAGCTTTTCCTTTAAGATGAGTAATGAAAAGATACTCTTACCATTGGTTTCAACATAGTATCAGAAATTCTAGCTATGGACAAAAAAAAAAAAAAGAAAAAAAAAGGAAATTAAAATGAAAACTAAATACAACATAAGTTGGAAAAGAAGAAGCAAAACTGTCCTATTTGTGAATGACAGGATACCATATAGAGAAAACCCTGAAAACTCCACTCTATTAGAACTTATAAATGAATTCGTTGAAGTTGCAGGATACAAAATCAATACATAGATTTCTGTAGTGTCTATACACTAATAAAAAACAATGAGAAAGAGAGATAAAGAAAGCAATTCCATTTAGAGTGGCGTCTAAAAAAACCCCTATGAATAAATTTAACCAAGGAGGGGAGAGACTTGTACATAAAAACTATTAAGACATTGATGGAAAAACATTGAAAACAAAACAAATGAATTGAAAGATATTCTGTGCTCAAAAATTGGAAGAATAAGTATTGTTAAAATGTCTATACTACCCAAAGCAATCTACAAGTTCAGTGCAAGGGCAATCAAAATTCTAATGGCTTTTTTTTTTTTTTTTACAGAATTAAAACAGATCTAAGATTTGTACAGGACCTCAAAAGAATCCAAATAGTCAAACAATCTTGACAAAGAAGAAAAAGTTGTAGGTATCACACTCCCTGATTTCAAAACTATACTACAAAACTATAGTAATAAAGAAAAGTATGATATTGGCATAAAATAGGCATATAGATCAATGGAGTGGGAAAGAGACCCCAGAAAGAGACTCAACACAAATATGGTCAATTTCTTTAAGACAAAGGAGGCAAGAATAAACATTGAAGAAAGAACAGTCTCTGCAATAAATGGTGCTGGGAGAAAGAGACACTCACATGCAAAATAATGAAATGGGAGTACTATCTTATACCAACACAAAAATTAACTGAAAATGGATTAGATTTGAAGGTAGACTTGAAGCCATAAAACTCCTAGAATAAAACATAGGCGGTAAGCTACTTGACACTGGTCTCGGCATTGAATTTTTGAATCTGACTCTAAAAGCAAAGGCGACAAAAGCTAAAATAACAAGTGGAATTACATCAAACTAAGAAGCTACTGCAAAGTAAAAGAAACCATCAATAAAACAAAAATGCGACCAACGGAATAAAAAAAAAATATTTGCAAATCATGTATCTGATGAGGAGTAAATTTTCAAAAATATATAAAGAACTAAAACAAGTCAGTAGCAAATAAAAGACAATCAGATAATTTTTTTTAATGGGCAGAAGATCTATACAGACATTTTTCCAAAGAAGACATACAGATGGCCAATAGGCACATGAGAAGATAATCTAAACAAGAAATAGCAAGTGTTGGAAAGGACGTGGAGAAAAGGTAATCCTCATACACCATTGGTGGGAATGTAAATTGATGCAGTCACTATAAAAAACATTATGGAGGGTCCTTAAAAAACTAAAAGTAGAACTACTATATGATTCGGCAATTCCACCTTGGGATATTTACCCAAAGAAAATGAAAACACATATTTGAAAAGATATATGCACCTCTATATTCATTGCAGCATTATTTATAATAGTCAAGTTATGAAAACAACCTAAGTATCCAGTGATGGATTAATGGATAAAGAAAGTGTGTGTGTGTGTGTGTGTGTGTGTGTGTGTGTGTGTGTGTGTGAGATGGTATATCGCTCAGCCATAAAAAAATGAAATCCTGACATTTGCAACAATATGAGTAGACTGCGAGGGTATTATGCTAAGTGAAATAATTCAAAAAGAGAAAGAGAAATACCCTATGAGTTCACTTAGATGTGGAATCTAAAAAGCAAAACAAACAAAAAACAAAACTCACAGATGCAGAAATTGGTGTTATCAAATTGGGGAAGGGTCTTGAAGGGTAGAAAAAAAGGGTAAAGAGGGTCAACGATATGGTGACAGATGGGAACCAGACTTATTGTGGTGATCACTTTGTAGTGTAAACAAATACTGAATTATTATGATATACACCTGAAACTAATATAATGTTATATACCAATTTTGCCTTGATAAAAAAATTAGGAAGACTAAAGCTTGTTAAAATTATTTTGAAAAATAGTTTTAAGTTAGTTATTATTTTATTAGTTGATAGTATCTTGACATTGTTCATATCATTGCTTTTAAACCTGGGAGATATAAATAAACGTAAGATCTGACCTATCCCAATTCAAGGATGACTTGTGAAGTGACATACCAACAATGTAGAATAAGGTGTTTTGTTTTATTTTTGCCGAATATCCTCCTTTTGACAGAAAACATTATTTTAAAAGATGATGTGATAATTCTTCTTTACATGGACAGGCTATAGACTTTCATAAAGACAAAATAAATTCCTGTAAAATGAAGCACGAATTAATCTTTTTAGAAATACTATAGTTAAGTATGGTTTCTAGCAGTATGTTTTTAAATAAACTTCACATATACTAATATGCTAACTTGTACTCATTTGAATGCTTCTGAAGACTTCTCTTCAGAAGTTAATTTTTCTAAAATAAGTCAAATCATGCAATTTGATGAATATAAATTGCAGCAATTTTACCACTGCTAAAAGAGTTTCTGAGCATTTTAAGAAGAAGAGTTCACTTGGCTACTCTTCACACTGAATACTTTATCCGATGTGGTTAAAATAATAAAGAGACAAATTGATATGCATTCTATTTTACACTGCTTTTAAAAAAGAGGGCCTAATTCTTACTAAAAACAACAAATTATGAAATTAGCAAAAGGCAGCTAAGGCTAACTACATTTCAAGCAAAATGCCATTCATCTTTGTTAAAGTGATCTGCTGAGTCTAGCAGAAATGTCTCCATTTTCTCTTGATGAGCCAAAACTAAAAGGGATACACAGAGCCAGCAGTCAGGCTTCTAGCGAGGCTCCAGTCAATTCCTTTTTCTTCTATGGTTCAAGTTTCAATGCCTATATAAATATCTCTTAGATTTTGTATAGGAATTGTACTGTTTATTTAAATTCAATAAAAGTATACAGTTTATATTAGACACCCCCGAAGTATCGATAATCATAAAACATAATATTTAATGAGCATGAGGAATTGCCAAATGTGATTGGCGGCAGTTTGCAAGTCTCATTTTATTAGTTCTTATATCTACTCTAGGTGGTAGGCAGTAGTGACATCCTGGTTTTACAGATGAAAAAAACTGTGGCCCACTGAAGTCAACAGCATCTCAGGTGTTTAGATATTAAGCATCTACTGACTATGCTATTCTGATTATGCTATAAATGTAATATGCCACAAAACAAGAATGAAGTAGGTACTTGTTGGCTAAAGGTTGAATAATGAATTGCAATAGACTCTAATACTGAATGACAAGGGATATGGACCCCAAAAGATCAGGTTTGGTCTCGTATTGGCCACTCTTTAAGAGAGTTTGGACAATTTGACCAATAAATTTCACATTTACAGAATATGTTAGTTCATGTTCCCTAAAGGGAGATTCTGAGATCAGATTTCATGTAAAAGTTGTATAATGGGAGATGTTTCTAGGAAACAATGATAAGAGAATGAAAAAGTGCAATTGGGGAACAAAAGGGGCCAACCATGTGTGTGGCATAAATGCTCAGGGTAACAGGGTAGGTCACGCTTGTGAATTTCTCAGTTGGAAGCCAGAAAGCTCAATCATTTATGTCTCTGCAACCAGCAGTCATTGATTAAGGGCTTCCCACACACAGAGATGTAAATTCCAAGACACATCCGGTTTTCCCTTTGCACAGACCAAGTGGGTTCTGGCAGTCTGGGGGCAGCCCTCCAATCAAGAGATGCAGGTGCTGGCTGCTGGGAGTGAAATCCCACCAGAAAAATATTAAATGGGTGTGATATAAGTAGAGCACTGACAACATCATCTACAAAGAATTTATTTCTTCATTTGAGAATAAAAATAATATTGAGGGCTGTCATGAGGATGGAACAGGGTGGTGTGTGTGCAGCACTAAGCCCAGGCACTGGCACACAGCAATACTCAACTGATGATGCCAGTTATTTGGAGCACTCTGCTGCGAGGATGGAAGTCACAGCGTGATGGACTAACACAGTGCCCGGCACACAAAAACTAAAAGTTACCATCACCAACTATTTTTCCAATTACTGTAACTAGTGCTGCTAGTGGTATAATACCGAAATTAGGAAATTACTGCTGTACTTAACTCCAAAGCCTAAGAAATGCTTGGATACAGAGCACCATTTGTAAGGGTGCCATCTCAGGATGGAGAAGAAAAGATGTTTCTGACTTCCTTCATGATCCCCCAGATATTAATATTCCTTTCAAAGTCAGTGATGAGGGCAGTCAATAAGTGTCTTCTGCTACCATGAATGAGCACGTGTTTAAACATCTTTAGATGAGTAAAGTTAATTCCAAGGAAAGCTGCGAAGGAGAAGGATATGTAAAGTGAACTATATCACATCTAAATAAACTTGTTGCATCCCCTCATCTCTGGAGGGAAAGCTAGGCTTGAACGAAAATGGAGGGAGAAGCACATATTACCTAAACTTTAATACTAGGGGAGGGGATACAGAGAATATTAAGCCTTTCTCTATGTAATTCCATCTCGTTTGACTTGTTCCAATGAGTATGTGTTACTACTGTACATTTTTTAGGATAGAAAAAATATAAAAGAAAAAATTGAAGTTAATTTAGAACAGGTAAAACAGCTGAAGAGAGGTTGTAAAACATCTTAAAATGATATTTTGATTAAACCAAAAATTCTCAGACATTATAAGAAAAGAAAATAGTTTTCCCTCTCTGTTCTCCCAAATTAGGCATCCATGATATTGCTAAGAAAGTGATAGAATGCCTCTCCTTTCCTCAGGAATAAGAGTGGGTTCAGGAGCTCTGTAGGTATACACTTGTTGACAGACCAGATTATGACACCACCTCCTCTTCACCTTCTCTTCCTTCTGTTGCCTCTTCACAGTGAGGGGCATGGTCAGAGTTCAGTGACAAAGTGACAATCATCAAGGGAGTTCCCCGGCTGGTCCTTGTATAGGCTGAATCTTCTGTAGACATTGCTGTATAGTCAGGCCATGAAACCAGACTGCTTTTTTGAGAAAACACCATGATCCTCCCTATTATTTACATTTCCATAAGCAAAAGCAGTAGGGGTTAGCTATAGGAGTCCTTTCCCCATTATCATCGCTAGTGCGGACAGTTCTTGAACATCATTCTAAATCCATGGAGACCTTTATTGACAGATAATATAGAGATACTCACCAACATGGTAATGAGTCAAAGTTTACATTTTATTGTTGTTTACTGGCTATGACTTTTCCTCCTCTATTTTATTAGGGACCCACTGAGTCTTCATCACTATGTGTACACCAATATTTCCAGTCTTCAAAAAGAAAATTTTGGGATGTTAGAAACTGTGTGTAATTAATTTTCTCCAACATCTTAAAAAGGTGGCTATGAATTGCACACCAACAGGTATCTAATGACTATTTCTTTATATCTTGCAGGAGAATTTTCTCTATAAGTACAAACAGATCACTGTTTAAAGAGCCCTGGCCTGTGAGAATACATGTTCTTGTGAACATAATGTTCACACGTTCAGTAAACATAATGTTCACAAAACAGTAAACATGATGTAAATTCAAATTATTAAAATAATTTATCTAACAGAAAAAAGAAAAAGATTTTCTCTATGATTTTATTAAAGTTTGTTTAGGATGCATACCACATATAGGCTACACTGAATGTTCTTCAAGGTATGAGTATGCTCAGTTTGGAAGTAGATAATTGTTAGAAATTGATTTTCTAAAGACAGAGAGGTTGTGTAAATGTATAACATTCATATTTCGCAAAAGATGTAACCATTACTTTAAAGAAGACTTGGCTTTCATTAACAAGTCTTCTCCTTCTTATGAATCTAGTGATCTTCAGTCTGACCACAATGCTGGACAGCTCCTAAAACGCCTTGAGAAAGGACATGCTCAGGGGCCTCACTGGGTTTTCAGAGAGCAAAAGCCACAGCAGAAGTTCCTGAATCCTGTATTTATCTCTCCTCTTATCTTTCTAAAATAACACACCCACAATAATGCACACCCACACGTACACACATTTTTGTACTCAAATTCACATATAAGTTTGTCCTGCCCTTTCTTTTACTGCCTATAAAATTGTGGTTATTTTATTCTCCAGGGAATAAAAGTGCTATTGGATATTTGTTTTAAGATCGTATCAATTACTACCATTTGAAAAGTAAAAGAAGAAAATCGCAGGTTTTTAAATAAAAACATCAGAGAGAAAGAATATATTCTGAAATATTCTGGACAAAATCTTCTACAAATGATGTCTCAAGAATTTCCAGTGATTGTGACACATTCAAACATAGGAAAGAACTAGAAAATGACTTTAAGAATTTTTGGACCTTTAAAATTTAAGTAAACCATTTAATATAAATATATTTCATGAATTCACTTTGAATATATGCTGGTTATCCTTTATCCTAGAGCATACAAAGGAAACAATATGAGTTTTAAAATATATATGCATATGTGTGTGTAAGTGTGCATGTGCATGTGTGTGTTAAATGATACCCTTCCAATGAAGAGTCACATTCCCCCTTAAGTTGTTCTTATCAGATGAGTTCTTAGATGTATTTTGGAGAAATAACAGATTTCTTAACAATGTCTCTATTTAGGTATTTCAGTTGAGAGGAAGGGACTATATGAAAAGAAAGGTATTATTGGTGTATAATGCTGTAGTTATTATTTACACTAATTTATATCTCTCTTTTGTATTGTTCGTGCATAGAAAATATCATTTTACTTTTATTAGGGAATATTTAATAATCAAGTAAACACTCTTAAGGAATACTTTAAAATATTGTGTTAGATCAAATCTCACGTAGCTTCCACACGCAATGCAAACATTCCATTATGGAAGACAATACTGAAGGATAGTCAGGTTTGAAGTAGGATGGAGACTGTAGGACCACAAGCCATAAATTCTTTTTTAAAAAGCACCAAAATTTTAGCTATAATCTTGATTATATTAAATAAAAAGGAGAGGTCTAAAGAAAAGGAACTGAAATATTTTATTAAACATTAAAATATTTTATAATTCACATCACTACAATCATTTGCATGCAAAAGAAGAGTGTGTATTTTAAATTAAATCCTCGACAATTTGAAATTTTGTTTTTGGAACTTTACAAGTAAGATCATCCTAAGGAATTCAGAGCTTTCCTCACAAGACCAAAGCAACAGTGCATGAAATTGAACTCAAAAAGAGCCACCATTCTGTGTGACTTCTTGGCTGACACAATTTAGATATTTATAGCTTTACGAATGGGCCACTGGAGAAGAACTTGAAGCTTTCTCTAGCCAGGAAGGATTAATGAACGTGTGCACCTGGTAATTACACCACTCCATCTTCCTGAAAGCCCTCACGCTGCCTCCATGGCAGAAACTATAATGAAAATGCATTGAAAAATATCAATCTGCAATTCACAATTTAATCTAAATAATAAAACTTGGTATCTTTTCTCCCCACACAGTCCAGATGTGATAACATTGACAGCATTTGAATTTAAAACATAGAAGCTGAATGTCAGCCTATTATTGAGCATGCCTCATTTCCAAAGTAAACCTCATGAGAGGGGGAAAAGGAGATTATAAATATAGCAAAAAAAAATCACAACATTCAAATGTACAACAGAGAGCCCATAAGTGTTTCCTTTTTATTAAAACACAGCATCCATTATAAATAATGCATTTACTTCAAGGCAGAGGGATTTGCAATGATTAAATCACAATCCAAGTCAATGAAGGTAAAATTTAGAAGTGTAAAGATATCTTCCAAGTCCAGGTACCTGCTTTGGCTACATTTTCCAAACTCTCGCTGGAAGTAAAACCTCACTTAATAACTTTTTCAACTCTAAATAAAAGATAAATCATTCTATTTTGTCATCTAACCACATGTTAATTGTAAAAGTTCATACAATAGAGAGGTTATATCATAGTCTCCAACTCAAATAATTTGCTACAATGAGAATCACATTTTAAAACTTGAACAAATCAAACTTTTGAAAACAGTATCTTTTTCTCAAAAAAAAAAAAACATACAATATAGAGGCAAAACCTAGTGTTTCTTAACACTGTGGCATAAAGAATTCCGATATTCTAAGAAAGGCAGAGATGTATACATAAACTGAGAGTTTTCAAAAAAATCAAGGTGCTCTAAACAAAGCAGATTTTTATGATAAAGTTTGATGCTACTCACACTGAATTTTAATGACTGCCTTAGTAAAGCAGAAAGAAAATTTAATGTACGCATTGATACTAAAAGTTAATTGCTGCCTTAATGCATAAGCACCAAGCTTCCCTTAAGCAAGAGTCTCTTAAAAACACCTTTAAAAGCAGAAGAGAGAACAATCCTGGAAAAAAAAAAATCTCCTGTTACGGTTAAACTCCATTGTTCCCTATTGGAGTAGAGAAGAAGGAAATGCTCCAGGAGAGGGAAGTGGATATGAATTGCCCCCTCCAGAGGAGGCAAACAAATTGGGTCTAAGAAGGAGACTTCAAAAGCTGGACCACCAGAGCTGCTCAACGAACCTTACATTTGGGCTACTTGCCCTTACTGCTGTGTTTTGTGTGTGTGTGTGTGTGTGTGTGTGTGTGTGTGTGTGTGTGTGTTTAATTTCCTCTACAATGATGTGGCTTAACTTGAGAACAGAGAAATAATGGGAGGATATATTTTTGAACGCTTTGATCCCCAGCCCTTTATTCTACCTCTAACTAGCTATTGCAATATCACTTAATCCGGACCTCGGCATTCCAAGTACAAAAGCATCTCCTCCCACCTACTGCTCACACGCTCCTGCATCAGAATAGAAGACTTACATAGAGGCAGCCAGACCCACGGAAGAGCACTTTCCTCTCAACAGATGTCTTCAGGCTTTTAGGCACACACACACACAGACATACTGTTGCCTACCTTAATAAGGTGTGCAAAAAACCTCTTACGGTCCCCACGGATGGTTTTAGTTCAGAGCAGCCAGCAATGCCTCCGCACAAAGCTTTGCCATTGCTAGTGTGAAGAGAAAGAGCTGCTGGGATGCTGAATGGCACATCAGCCAACTTTGTGTGTAGCAAAGGCTCTAAAGAAAACCTGGGCTGAAGCTCTGCTGGATCATGGATTGGACTCAATTCCACTCCACGCACAGCTTGTATTACCTAATAGAGATTGTTTCTGGAAGCACTCAGAGCATGTTTGCCTAGACAAAGATAGCCCCCCTCTTTTCCTTACCCCTAACAACTCTTAAGTCACTGTGTTAAACTACAGACCTGATACCTTCAGGTAGATCATTCATTGTGAACAATGTAAAAGACATCAATGGTCTTGTTTGAAACTGTAGCCCCAATTTGCAGAACACAGTCAGTACTTGATAAATACTTGGCTAAATATTGAATGCTGAATTGATAATGGAGTCAAATTAGAAGTTGCTGAATTATTTATATACTGTATTGAAAGTAAAAATGGCTTAAGCAAATCCAATTATACGACATTTAAAAAGTTTGTTGAAACCCATATGTAGCATTTTCTTATTGCTCCAGCAATTTATAGTACGGGTATCCCCCCTATCTGAAAATTCACTTTATGTCACTTTTCTTTTACAAAAGACCTACACTAGTACCTGTTTTCACTAACTGAAAGAAAACTGAAGGGGATTTTTGCAAACTGGTAATTACTTCTCTACACCACTTAAGCTTATGAATGCTCTACTTTTGAATAGCAGGAGAAACAAGTCTCATAAATAGTTCATTTTCATGGTCCACTCACCAATGAATGAATAGCAGACTTTATTTTAATCCATTGATATAATATATATTTGTAATCAGCTATATGTGTGCAGCTGTATACTTATTTACCCCCTGGAGCTGTTCATGAAACTTACATTAAATCTACACAATGGGTTAAATAAAAGAATACCATTCTTTGACGTAGTTTTACTACTTCTACAACAACGTCTTAATAACCCTAAATTCACAGACACCTTCTTTACCATGTTACTGTTCTATAACAAAACCCACCATGGGAAGGAACTCCCAGGTTAAGTCCTGACACTTGAGAGAAAGGTTCCAAAGAGCCTGAATCAAACGGTCTTCCCACAGACACACACTTGGAAGCAATCTCTGGCAAGCACCTGTCTGCAGGTGCAGGTGTGTGCATGATGGGACAGCCGGGGAACACACCTAATTTGGTAGATGACATCCCAGTGTGGTGGGCTTTATTGTGCTATTTACGACAATATTTACAGATTACGATGTGCTCGTTTAATAAACAGAGTAATTAAGTGTACCCAAAACAAAACAGGAAGTTAATAACCTAAGTGGCACTGAAGTGTTTATGTATCACAACTGAGCAGTGTATTCTTTACTGCCTGTTACTCCACCTCTAAATATCCTCTGAAGAAATCATCAGCTTCCAGACACACATCCCCCAGTTCTGATGTTATGCATATTCTCAGGAAGACCTACTTACACCTGCAGCTTCACCGCATAAATCTCTACACCATAACAGGTGTTCAATAAATACTTGTCAAATGACCAGATAAATGATAAATGAAGGAGAAATACGCTTGATATTTATATCTTCAAGATAACTGTTATAGGCATATGATTTTACAGAAGTTGCTACTTGGGTTGTCTATCTTTTCAATCTACTTTTCTTCTCTAAAATATCATTGGCAGTTGCCTTATGGATAGATTAAATTTGATAGAGCCTGATACTTGAGGTGCTATTTCAGTGCCATCTATATCATGCTGAAGCTAGTTATCCAGCTTGGCAGATGAAAATGTATGTGGTTTTGATCCTCCTCCTAACTCCCTAACTATAGATTTCACAACAGAAGAAAGAATGGGTGATTTTTATTTATAAATAATCAATACAGTATGTAAATAAACATCCTTTCCCTTTGAGCAACTCACAGCCAGCAAGCTATCAAATGAAAGTGGATCAGTCCCTCCTTTTCTAATGGTGTGGTCTGCATCAGAGAGGTTATCACAGACTCCTTTGCAGAATGCAAATCAAACATCTTGAATGGCAAAAGGATCAAAGCACAGCACCTAAAAATTGTTCAAACCTGCTGTTCATATTTTTATGCATCAGGATACTTGAAAGGAAAGAGAAATTAGAATTGAAGAGAAACGTACTTTTCCAAGTGTATATCATTATTTAGATTGATAGTATATTAATTCTTCTTGGGTTACTATATTGAATCCCATTCTAGGGCAGTAGCTGAGATGTATGGAGCAAAGGTAACAGACTTGTGAGAATCCTGGCTCAGTTACCCATAAGCTATTTGACCTTGTACAAGTTATTTAAACTTTCTGGCTTTAACGTGCACATCTGAGAATGGGACTAATAATACCTCATCAGGTGAGGATTAAACAGATATTAAAGCAGCACTCCAAAAATTTAATGTAATATAAGTCACCTAGGGATAGTCTTAATAATGTAAAATCTGCATAATTAGGACTAGGTCTGAGATGGCTCCTGAGATTCTGCATTTCTAATAAGTACCCAAGTAATACCTATGCTGCTGCTCTGTGGACCCCATACTGAGTAGCAAATATCAATAAAACACATTGTTATTCTTCTAAATGATAGTAAACTTGTGTCACCTTGCCATTTTTATTTACTGCATACTCAACGACGGCATCTGCTCAACCAACAATTATTGGATGCTTATTCTATGCCAGGTGCTGTGCAGTACATAGATATCTCAGAGATTATAAAGACATTGTCTCAACCCTAGGAAGCTCTCGATTTATTCCAGAGCCCAAACCAACTACCATAATAAAAAGCTTGGACAATGGGGAACCAAAGCTGCCTACCACTTATACTCAGACAGTTTACCATCAACATTAACGTGACTTACTATTTCACTGTCTTCATTAACACAACACTTCTAGGGGTACCTGGGGCGCTCAGTTGTTTAAGCATCTGATTTCGGATCAGGTCATGATCTCATGGTTTTTGAGTTCAAGCCCCATGTCTGGCTCTGTGCTGACAGCTCAGATCCTGGAGCCTGCTTCGGATTCTGTGTCTCCCTCTCTCTCTCTGCCCCTCCCCTGCTTATGCTCTCTTTCTCTCAAAAATAAATAAACTTTCAAAAAAAACCCTAAAAACCTGCAAAACATAACTCTTCTATTCAGGCAGACTCTTGCCTAGGCAAGTAACTTGACTGTTCAGTATTGTAACTTGCCCAAAGTTCCATCAACTCTTCAAGAAAAAGCATCAATAGAGAGTTCACACCATAACATTCTCTAAACCTCTTGCCTCAAAATCCTTGCCATGGTGTTTCCGCCTAAACCTAAGTTGTAATATCATGATCCTAATCCAATCCTAATTGTGACCTCATATTGAAAGATCTGCCTTGAGCTAAAACTGCAAATTCTCAATAAAATCCAACCTTCCTCTGATAAGTCACTACCAAGCTCTATCAAGTTGGTAGTCTTCCTTTACCATGGTAAGCAATAAACTCAGCTCTGTCTTAGAAACATAAGATGTTATTGGTTATATCTGGGGAGCGGACATTCCACATATGGAATAAATACATATGTGAATCAAAAGGAGATAAGAAGTGGTGCCAAGGGTTGGATTCAGAGACTTTAGCCCCTTTATTGGTCTCCCAAATAAATATACAATTTAAGTAGAAACAGCGTGTTTTTCTCTGCAAACATACTTTCATAAGTCCCCTGACCCTCATTTAATTCCTCATCCAGGCATTTTGATGGCATCACTGGTACCACTATTGCCTGTGATCAGGCATGTTATAAGCTTGGGTCCGAATACTGCACTAGAAGCATATGAGAGTGACATTAACTTGGGGAAAATATTTTTGTGGATATGATATCTGAGCTAAGACTTGAGGAAGGTAGGGATCACCCAGGTATAGAATTGGGGGGCAAACTTAGCATCCATATAGACATTACAAGATATTGACATTTTGAGGGAAATACACAATTGAAGCAAGAGCCAAAAGTAAGACTTAGGATCTGATCATAAGAGAACAGTCTTTCATGCCATGTTAAGTAGCTTTTGCCATGGCTACTCTAGGTGTGGTCTGGACACAACATTATTGCTATAACCTGGGCACTTACTGGAAATGCAGAATCTTGGGCTCTACTGTAGACCTGTTGAATCAGAATCTGCTTTTTTAAAGGATCCCCTGGTGATTGTTTTATACATCAAAGTTTGAAAAGCAGTGTTCTAAACAATATTCTGGAGGCTATGGAAAACTATCAAAAGATCTTAAGCAAGGAGGTGACCTGACTGAATTTGCATTTCAGAAAAAATTACTCTGTGCCCATTCATTCCTTCAGGATCTATATGCCAGACACTGACCTTAAATCTGGGAATTCAACACAATCTAGGGTAGATTAGATGAGTCTCTTCATTCAATATGCATTCAACAAATGTTCACTATATGCCAATGTTGATTTGACATCTCAAGCTTGATTTAGAAACAGTCCTACAATGATGGCTGTTTTTAATACAGTAGTTTTGTCAGCCAGGACAAATAACTGTTGAGAATTTCCTAGCATGCTTTCCTCAGAATTCACACGACCAGGCTGGTTACTTAAACATGAAAGGTTTTGTTGATGTAGTTTTATAGAATTTTTATTGCAATGATACTTGCTGTATTGGAACTTGACCCATGGTACAAGTTGTAGTACAAGATACCAATCAATATTGGTTTTTAAAATGAACAATATGAAATGTACAACTTGCAAATGTAAACTTTAATATTAGAGATGATAAGATCAGTACCATTTTTTTTTTTTTTGGCTTAACATATGCAGAGGACTGTCCTTTGGTGACAGAAAGGAAAACAATAAATTCTAAGTATGTGGAATCTATCTTTTTAATAATAGTTGATGCCTTATCAGAACTCATACAGACTTGGTGTTAGGAGCTCTGGAAAGCTAGCCAGTCTGTTTCATGCATGTTTTATTGTTACTTCCTATGCGCAAACATAGTGAAGGTCAGTGGGCAATGAGTTCTCGGTTATACTTTAGCTATTCTGGGTTGTTTTGACTACCTGTGTTCTACTAGGCTGAAATCATTATAGGGAAAAGTGACCACTATAACTAAATATAAAACCATCATGTCCCTGACTCAGCTCCTTGGTAGCTGTAGGAACACTGAATTTAGTTCGGGAGGAGTCTGACTCCCAATGGCTAGGTGTTATTCTAAGACCCATCAATGGTATTCTCGTAGCTTCAAATAACAAGGGAGACCCTACACCATTGGCTCTGGAAGATTCCCTGAGGGAAAAGTGATCCATAAGGACTTCCCCAGGAGAAGTTAGCCTTATACTGGAGTGGAACAAGGCTGCAGTGTTCTGCCTTCTTGCTGACTGTGACTCTTTCTACCACTGGCCACTGTGTTCAGGATTCTCGCATTACTCATTTTGGATGGTAGGATGTGCTAAAGAAAACAAAACAAAACAAAAACAAACAAACAAATAGCTGTGGCTCTCGAAGCAATGAGACCAGGGTTCAAATCCTGCCTTTAATATTCATCAGCTGTAGAACTTTGTATGAAACTTTAATCTTTTTTCACACTCGGTTCTTTCATTTACATAACAGCAATGATAATAGTATCTGCCTTCCAGAGTTGACTGGAGGATTCAATACATTAAAATGTATATAGTGCCTGGCACTTAAGGGATTCCCAATAAATAATAGTTTATTTTACCACTATATTCTATGTTATTAAAGACCCCAATAAAATGCAAATTTCCATAAGTCACAATAGCCACTAATATTGTTGACTAGGTAAGTTAACTGGATTGGGAATCCAGTTAAAAAGAATGAACCCTGAAGCAAAGATGATGTGCATTATAATCTCTGATGTATGTGAAAGACAGAGCAAAAGATGGAAGGGTTTGTTAAAGATAAAACTAATACTCAACAAGACAGTGGGCTCTAGATCTCAGAACCACTGAATGTTAGGACTAATGACACCATCAAAACATCCATTTTACAGATGAGGACACCGAGGTCAAGTGAAGTCAAATAACTTCCTAGGGACTAGTTATAGCACTACCACGTGAAAATTGAAAGCCCTGTTGAATGACGGTCTTGAAAAAGAGAGAAAAAAATGTGCTAAGAAAGGGCAGCAAGAGGAATGGAGGTTAACTTTAGCCCATGGTGTGGGTTATATTCTCATTGTCACTGTCCTCAGGAGACATTCCTAAGGTTCCCATATGGAAGTGCCAAATTGTGACCAGGGTCCTCTGTCATTAAACACTTGAATGCGACCAGGGAGCCTTGCCCATTAAACACTCATGATCCCCTACAGACACGGACATGGAGGAAGAATAGTGCATCCTAGTATTCTTGCTGTAGCAAGGACTCCCCAAAACGTGCTTTTTCCACATGATCAATGAAGATGAGACTCCAGAAACAACACAGTCAAGTAACAGTTTTAAACTGGTGTCCCAAATCACCTTAAAGACTGCCATGAATATGAAGCAACATGTACTGTCATGAAGACCCTCCCTAAACAGGTATGTACTCCAAGTGGGCATGCCTGTGAACAGTGTCTCTACATAGACAACTCTTAAACATTTATCCCCAGCCCATACTACTTCCCTGAATCCCAGACTTATATGCAACTACACTTTTTTTTTTACTTTACTGTGATGTCTAACAAGCTTTCAAATAAATGCAAAACCAAACTCTTGTTTCCATCTCCAACTCTCTACTATCTAACCTAATCTTTCTATCATTTTCTCCAATCTATCCACCCTATCCCATCTTGGAGTCATCCTGGACTCCTCTCTCTTCTTTTTACATGCACACCCAACTTACCAGAAAATCCTGGCAGTGCTACCTTCCAAAGATATCCAGAATTCATCTACTTCTCATCTACACTGGAAATATCCTGGTTTAGAACCACCATTATTTCTCATTTGAATTATTGCAATGCCCCCTTGTTTCCTTGTTATTCTATCGTCTGTTTTCTACCAGCAGCTAGAGTGATCTATCAAAGCCTGAGTCAATTCATCTTACTTCTCTCCCTAAATGATGATCACATTTAAATAAATTTATTGAGAAGTCAAAATTATAGAGAAGGAGAACAGATTAGTAGTTGCCAGGGATAACGGATGGGGATTAGGGATTTGGATGGATATGATCATAAAGGAGTAGGTCAAGATAGTTCTTTTATGATGATTGAAAGATCTGTATCTTGATAGTGGTGGTGGATACATGACTCTGTAAATGGCATGAATTAATACAAAATACACACACAAATGAGTACATGTAAAAACTAGTGCGATCAGAATAAGGCCTATAAATTGTACCAATATCAATTTACTAGTTTTTATACTGTATTTAGGTATGGATGATGCAACCATTATGGAAAGCTGGGTGAAGGGTATTCTGGACCCCTCTGAGCTAGTTTTTCAACCTTCGTGATTATTTATTTCAAAATAAAAATATTTAAAAAATACTATACACATACCATTCCTTAAGACTTTGCATTTGCTGTTTCCTCTATTTGAGATGTTTTTTCTCATACACATGAATGGCTAATTCCCTCACTTCTTTGAGATTTCTGTTCACCTATCACCTCAGAGTGGTCTTTCCAGACTGCCACATATGAAACAGCAGCTCCTGTTACTTGTTCTCTATCCCCCTTATCCTACTTAAGTTTTCTTCATAACACTGTCATTTGGCATAGTACCTATTTATTTATTTCACACTTTTTTATACTTCCCCACTAGTAAATGAGCTCCTTAAATAGAGGAGTTTGGCCTGCTTTTTTATGTTATCCTTGTACCTTAAGCAAAACCTGGCACAGAGAAGACACTAAATAAATATTTGATAAATGAGTAAATGAGGGAATGGGTAAAGCCACCAGAAGGAACAGTCATGCAAAATTGCTTAACGGGAAAGTTTTGGTCTTCACTTTCCACTATGACAAAATAATTCACATTCTTTCACACTATTTAAAAAATACCTAGGAAAAGAGAAAGAAAACTTGTTCTTACTGCTTCCATGATACAAAGAAAAACAAACAGCATTATTAATAGCAGCTGTTTTTCTTTTTATAATGCACTTGAGTTTTACCATGTCGAACTGTATTATGGATAGAACACAGCACACATGTATAAAAATAAGTAACTTCCCTGGGAAGAATCAATACAGGCAGTCCCCAGCTTACAAATGCGTTGTGTTCTGCACGATTGAAAGGCAGCTGTTTAATGATCTGCTAGATGCTCTCTAACCTTTCTGGCTGGGTTCACTTCATCCCTACCTGTGCATTCCCATCCCCAGAAATCCAGCCTGTCCCTAACCAAAAGAATCCAACGTGGTTAGATTTCATAGGTTAGCCCACGAAATAATATTTTATCTATAAATGAGCTAAAATATTCCACAAATAACGCTGGTCTGATTCTGCATACTGGAAAAAAGTTCAAGTGCTTCAATTCGAAGGGAGTTTAGTGATACATTTAAAAGAAGAAGGCAATGCCATGTGTGGATGGAAGAGTAGGCTTTAAAATCTGGGAACCATGGAATCAAACTCTCACTCTGATACTGACTACCTTTGCTATCTTGGTCCAGTTTCTTAACCTCTTGAAACCTCAGTTTCCTCAACTGTGACTTGCGAATAATTATTAAGACTACCTTCTAGGATTGTTCTGACGATTAAAGGAGATAAACACGCCTTCGACTTTATTATGTGAGTCCTACCTGAAGGCTGGGACCTGCCCCATCTCTGAAGATCCTATTGGCCCAGTGATTAACATATGAGGAGCCCTCAAAAGTATCGATCAGCATGATCACTTGGTCTGCACTGATGAACCATGAGAGCATCCCAATGCTCTCAAAGAGCCATTTGTCCATGGCCCATTCCTGAGGAATATGTCTTACTTGATTTGCAGGCTCCCAAGCTAGATTGCTAACACACGAAATAAATCCTTCCCGATCCTAGATTAGCATAAAGTATCTCAATTTCTGGAATTCTGGGCAATGATCCTACCTCCTCTTGGCCCCATATACATTAATATATTGCTTTCATACTTATCATTGGATTCTTATCCTCCTCTTCCAGAAACAAATGCTAAGAATAACCAAACTTCTACTTGGGACAGTTTAAACCATTTATAATAGTCTCTAAAATAACTTTAAAAGACTGACATAAAATCAAGCCATGACCAATTACAGTTTTAAAAAAAAAACCTAAATACCCCAAAGGAAAGTAGGAAGTTACAGAAGTGACTTTATGAAAACAGTTGGGATATATAACAAACTGTTGCTTAATATTTAACCTAAATTTTCCCTGCTGAGCTCAAGCTGATTATTTTCCTGCTTTGATGGCTAGTGCAAATAATTGGTCCCTTTCCTCTTTATCACCTCTTTGAACTATTAAGTCTTCCCTTGATATTTTCTCATGCATGTACATGCCAGTATCACTTACCCTGGTCTTGTAAATAACTTTTAAAAATTACCAGGCTCACACGAACTACATAAAACACACTCAGTCTTTGCAAAATTTTTCCAAGTCATAGCTCTTCTGTCCATATGACTCCACTCCTTTCTTTTTTATTTCTGCTTTAAGAAGTTGGCGATTCAAACAGACTGCCCATGTAACTTGTGCCTGCTTTGAATCGATTGGTTGATCTGTCCTTTGTTATGCTGAGTGAATTTATCCTCTTTTAGTTTCTAGATATGAATCTTCTAGGTTCATATATGGAGAAAAAAGTATACCTCTGCCTAAGATATACTAGACTAGTAGATACATTCATAAGTAGCCAAAGTACCAAGAATGGCAGAATCTTCCTCTATTGAGGTGGAGCCAAGGCCCTGAAGGTGATATGGATTTGTTAAAAGTAGACCATATCAATGGGCTTCATTATACTTAATGATTTTATGGTCTTGTTTAGAAATGACTGCCTAGACAAGGGCAGTTAATTGATCTCTATAATCTTGCATTATATGTATTCCTCATCACCATGCATACTTTGTATTACAGATGTGTCCCTTGCGGTCCTGAAGAACAAAGAGCTCTCATAGTCTTCCAACAAATAGCTTACTGCAAGAACCGAAGGAAAGCAATAAAAGGATGCATATTTTTATTCATCATCTATTCACATATTTTCTATCTTGACTCATCTACACCCTAAGTGCATGGGTGTCATGGCTTCATGAGGCCAATTGGTTTCGTGAATACTTCTTGTTTATCTTGGCTTATCTTCCCTTTGTTATTAATTATGGAGTGTATGTTAATGAAACTCAGGAATTCCACAGATAACTTTACTTAGGTAACAATCATTATTTAAAAAAAAAACACTAGCCTGTGAGTAACATAATAAGCAAACTGCATTGTTTAACCATTAGCTGTAATATTTTCTCTGAACCATTCTTAACTCGCCTTGGACTTCCATAAGACATTGAGACTGGGATTGGAGACTTGGGCCCTGTTCTCACATGATGATTCATATATAGAGTTAAAGTCTTAATTTTGGTTTGTATGTAAGTATTCTGCTTTAATCAATCTGGTTTCCATCACCTTGATTAAGTCAAACATAAGAGTAAGTTTCTATGTATCCATATATAAGGTGATGCTGGTGAACCAATAACATACTGACAATCTGAAAACAAAATGCTGAAAAGGCCTGGGTGAAGTGGGAAAAGTCTTTTTTTTAATATTAGAAAGAGAGAGAGTGCACAAATTGGGGAGAGGGGAAGTGGAGGGAGGGAGGGAGGGAGGAGAGGGAGAGAGAGAGAGAGAGAGAGAGAGAGAGAGAGAGAGAGAGAGAGGAGAGAGAAAGAGGGAGAGAGAGAATCTTAAGCATGCTCAACTTTTAGCACAGAGCCCAACACGGGGCTCAATCTCACGACCCTAATATCATGACCTGAACTGAAATCAAGAGTTGAATGCTCAACTGACTTAGCCACCCAGGTTCCCCTGGCAGTAAAAGTTTTTAACAATAATTATAAATATGGCCTCTCCATAGGTCCATCTTTCCACAATCCCATGCCATCTGCCCTCTCTCTAGAGCTGCCCTCTCTAGTTGCCTTTAGAGTTCTAAAAGTGAAAGTTCTACTACTTCAGTTACCTAATTTCTATTTGGAGAAAAGATGGGTGACATTTTCAGTTTTAATTGATATAAGAGTGTTGTAATATTTGTTTACTCCCTTGTGTTCCTTTCTGTTTATTTGTTTCCACTCCTCTTTTCTCTTAGAATGTGCATACCCTTTATTTGTGACGTCAATACAATGGCAACAAAGAAAAAGGCACACACTAGCTTCTTAATCTTGAAAGAAACATAGGAAGAAAAAATCATCATCCAAAGGATTTAGTTTCAACAGGTGTGATAATATTTTTTAAATGATTTCCCCACACTCTCTCCTGTAGAAGTTCCTCCTTTTTTTCCTAGTTTCCATCTGAGAGTTAATATCAATTGGTATGCATACTGTAACTCTACTACACCTGTTACCTTTGATATATTTTTGTATTTCCCAATAAGGAAAAATAAGGGTATAAGAATGCCATGGATGCCGGAATAATAAAATTAGAAAGTTATATGTCTCCTATTCCTTGTGTTGACAATTTTTCTGCTTGCTCTCAAATCCAATTGCTCCCATGTCCTCTGCAGCCTACATTTCCCCATATCCCTTATCAATTCGCTTCCTACTGGTTTTGGCCAATGGGAAGCACTGATGAAAGACTGGCAGTTAGGAAGAAGAGAGAAACAAGGGTATTACTTCCAGTTCTCTCTACTTCTGGTAGTGATTCCAACATGGGTTGCATATTCCTTGTGATTCCAGTGTGTACAGGAAAGATGCTCCCTCTTTGATTCCAACTTCTAATCAGCAACATCCATCCTCAATTCAGCTGTAGCCCAGTTGATCTGGCTCCTGGACCATGGTAATAGCCCCTATTCTCTTGTTTCTAAAATCCTAGAGGTGGTAACTGCTCCCCATAGATGCTCATCTCTGGGCTGCCTCACTATCCTTCGTTGGGCTTTTTAACTGTCTCAACATTTTTGTAACTAGTTCCTCATATTAAATTTCTTGCACTAGACCAGGGTTTCTCAACCTCATCATTATTAATATGTTGACATAGATAATTATTTGCTATGAGAGGCTATTGTGTGTCTTGTATGGTGTTTGACATCTCTGCCTACCTATTAAATGCTGGCAACACCTCTGCTGTTGTGATAGACAACGATGTCTGCAGACATTGTCAAGTGTCCCCTGGGCAGAATCCCCTGTGGTTGTAACTGTTGTATTCGATTACAGCACCTGTTTTCCTGATGGGACTCTAAGTGATATACTCCCTCAAACTGTATTTATACCTGTTATCCTTCAAAATAAAACTGGAATATGACCAAATGGTGATATATATCTACATTTACTTACATTAGAATTAGTCATATTGGTAAACAGTCAAAGCTTATTCCAATTAATGAATGAAAAAAACACATTCATATGAAAATAACTGTGAACCTTGATCTACTTTTCCCAAAATTAATAAATACTTCATATTGCTCAGCTAATCTGCAATATGTTTTCATTTGATTAACTATCATAGGATCCTTGAAAGACTTCTTATATTGTGATGCCTTATATATTAAAGTAAGTGAAATTAAACATTAATCAGAGAAGGACATATTTAGGGAGAAAAATACCCAATAATAGTTCTTTTTTCTTTTCCTTTCATTTCATTAAATTTATTTTTTTTTTTGTGATTTACATCCCTGCATACTCTTTTTTTCTAATTTCAGTTAGTTTACATACAATGTAGTCTTGGCTTCCAGAGTAGAACGCAGTGATTCATCCCTTACATGTAACTCTCAGTGATCATCCCAAAAAGTGACCCACCAACAGTTCTTTATTTCCACCACAAACTATTATCAGGCATTTTTTTCCCCTAAGCACTAATATCTTTTCGAGAATGAATATAGAAATCATATCCCTTATTTTGTATTTATTAATCCTTTCTCTTTCAATGCTTCTGTTCCCAATTTTATTTTTTATTGCCTTTGTCCTTGCTTAATACTAGTGTCTGGATTTAAAAGGATCATTAAGTCACACTTATTTACACTTTGTTGAGTCAGAAGAATAGTGAGTTTCAGCGAAACTGCACTAAGAATTATCTTTGGGATCTCTGTTGCAACGACAGAGAAGCAAAGGCCAATTTCATCTAAGAGATGAAAGAGAAAGAAAATATGTAAAGATAGATACTCATATTCAAAGTTACTATATAAGACAATTTGTGTAAATGGACAAATAAGTGTGTACATTTTTGCTTGAAATACATGTACATAGCCTATATTTAACGTTTGTCTTTTATTTTAAAATTCATTTTTATTATTAAAACATTCAGTAATCACCTAATAATATACAAAATACTATGCTTTAACTGTAATATTCACCTTATCACTGTAACTCCATCAAAATTAAGAGTGGCTAATTAAAGGAGAAAATCAAATTCTTCCTAATGTCATAAAATGTGTTCTTTCTCTCAAGAAGGAGGACAACATAATTAGCCCAATGCATCTATAACTCATACAGAGAAATTCAGATGGGAATAGTAAAACAGAAGGAAGAAATGAAAGCTCAATAGACTACTAGTGTTTGAGCCTAATTTAGAAGTTTATCAAATAGATGGTTGATTATTCATCTCAGGGAATTGTATAGTTCCAGAAATAAGACAAGATAAAACAAAAGGGCTGAATTTCCCTGAATGATTTGTAGACTTTGTTCATTCTAAACTCAATAATCCTTTGCTAATCTGGAGAAGCTTTCCCCCCACCCCCCTTTTTTTTCAGATCACTGTTCATAATGATATGCATAAAAAAGAAATGGAAAAAACCATAGGTCATATGATGAATTCATTCAGATTTTTAAGGCATTTGGTTTTAAATATTTATATTATTCATACTGCATAGAAATATAAGTAGCAAAACGTAATATGCATTGCATTTCTTTTGAACAAGAGTACCTGGCAATTGAAGCCATATACGTATGTGTGAATTCACACTATGTGTGATGTATCTGTATATACATATATGATATGGATGTATCAGATACTTTCACATTTTCAGCAATATGTGGATTTACAGGGTATCCTATTCTTCTGACCTACTGAAACAGAAGGAAGGAATGACTGGAGAAAAAAGACACTCTTTTTGAATACAGCAGTATCCCAGAAGAGACAGGTCCCACTCACACGTGAAGTAATAATCAAATATTCCTGAAAAATCCTAGAGGTGTTTTTATTGAAGCAACAGTTACTAAGCGAATAATGGTCTGTCTCCAGATGTTTTATGTTTCCTGTAAAAGCACTTCATATATTAATCAGTTAAATATTTTAATTCTAAGGACACTTTTTCTTCTAAATACAATTCTGAATATTTATGTACATGCTTTATGAAAGTGCATTTTTAAAGAAAGATTGAAGACTTACATTCTTCTGTTATTTGATTATTGTGTATTCAACATGTTACCAGACTATTTTATTCTGTTTTTTTATGAAGTACCAGAAAACACCATGTGTGACTAAGGCAAAATACATGTCACAACACTGCTTTGTATTCACGTGTTCAAAGTACACAAAAATAAGTACAGATGATACAACGTGGAATAAATTTATTGTTAATTGTTATAGAAAAAGTGGGCAGGAGAAGAGGCTGCAAGAGGCTGCTTTTAGAGAAAAGATCTTATTTTATATATATTAGAAAACTGATGACTGAGTTGATTAAACACCAAGTTTGTAAATAAAAGGTGACCCCACATCATTATAATTTATAATTCTCTTGCCAGGAAAAAGGACACTGCAAACCTACGAATATGGTCTGTGGAAATGAAGTTGCCAGAGATTAAATAAGACTGGCCAAGAGGCTGCCAACTGGGTTGCTAACCACTGTAATTGCACTGATTGGACCTTATCATTAACTACATTTCTAGCCCTTATCTCTCATAACCAGAAAAGGAGAGAGAAAAAGGAAGAGATAAATCTTTTAGGTATTATAGTCCCTAATTACAGGCTTCCCCAAACAGTTATGCCTGGTGACAAATTGCTAGCTCTAAAGCAGGAGTCTGCAAACTACAGCCCTCAAGCCAAATGTGGCCCCCTGCCTCTTTCTGTAAGTACACTTTTATTAGAACACAGCTACACACTTTCATTTATGCATTGTCTATGATTGCTTCCACATTACAAGGGCAGAACTGAGTAGTTGCAACAGAGACCTTCTAGCCTACAAAACCTAAAATATTTACTATCTGACTCTTTACAGAAAAAGTTTCCTGACCCCTGCTCTAAAGCAATGGTACCTTTGTAAGCTACGGTAAATTAAAAACCAAACAAAGCAACGGTTCACATATATCTTATTTTAAAAGTAAAATTACTTTTCTTCTTCCATAGATTTCTTCTTCTTCTTCTTCTTCTTTTTTTTTTTTTTTTTTCCCGGAAGGCGCTTAGCTTCCAAGAAGCAATGAGAGCAGAAGCATACCAGTAAGTGTGCATGGTTACATGAATAACTTGTGAAGGTTGGAATATACTTCCTGGCAACATGCAATATGTTAGGAACCTAGAAATATGTCTGCCTGGTACTTTTAGGGGGAATACATGGAAAGCCTCTTTTGAAATTTTGAAAAGATTTATTTTCTATTCTGGAGGCAGTTCAGTATGAGGAGTTGAAGGTTGCATAAAAATATAGCAACTGGCATAGTCAGAACGGTTATTCTCTAGGGAAACGTTTGGCCCTAGGACAAAACATGTTGGAAACAAATAAACAAGCAAATAAAATTGGCCAATATAAACTTAAACTCATATAAACTCAGGAAGATATATGCTTAAACCTATAACCTCAAGCAAATCTATCTTCATGGATCCTAGGCTATTTTCTGGCCTTTAAATCTTCCTTAAAGGTTACTCTTATGTGCCTTTGAATTTGATGTTGCTATGACTGCTGCTGTATAGCCCTTGCTTTTCACAAATAAAATTCATTTCTTTCATTTTCATCATGTGCTTCCATTGGATGGCTATGGTGTGAACAAACATCTCCTTTAAGTAAATCTTTGTGACACTTGGGCATTACTATACAGAGAGTCCTATGCTAATTAAGAGATTTACCTCAACTATTGTGCCTATTATATGAGGCTAAGAAGAAACTTAATTGAGATACGAGACGATGCGCTTCGACAACAGGGGAGTATATAACTCACCATCTCCCTAACAAATTTACAGGCACCCTAGTTCTCTTGATCCTCACTCAACATACAGAACTCATTCATTTGTAGAACCTGCGCACCCACTAGCCCTTGTGCCCGGAATGCTCTGCACTGGAATGCTACTTGGATGAGTCTTTATTGTCAATCATATATTACTAGAAATCATCTCTTTAGTTAGGTTTTAAAATAATTTTCAAGTCTTTCTAACTCTCTTTTAATTTTCTGCATAGCATTTCCCACTTTGATATTTTTTTTCCCTCTCTCAATTTGTCTCCTAGCTCAGCTTACTAGAACCTTAGCGTAGGAGAGCATGGACCTATTCTCTCTTGTATATAGTGTGCAGAACGTTGCTTGGAATACAATGGACACTCGATACATAACTGAATACATTCGTTTTAGAAAGCTAGATCTATAGTGGTCCAAATGTGGCACCAAGCATGGGCATAGAAGATGAAAACATTTTTTCTGCCCTCAAGGTGCTCCTAACATGGTGGGAGGAATGATCACATACGCATCACACAACTGTACCACTTGAGCAATTGTCCATTAGGATAACAAAACAAGTATTTTGGCACATAGAAAAAAAAATCATACCAGCAAACTAGGGTATGGAAGAGAGAGAGGGAGAATTACTTTTGGTGACATTTTAGTTAAGTATAGAAAAGGAGGTGAGGAATGAAGGCTCTAGGCAAATGCTTGTCACAAGTGCACTGATATGAAACTTTGTGACATGCTTAGGGGAGACATATAGGTCATGGTGGACACCTCTCTTCTGGATATCATTTCAGACATTCATTGTTCTTAGCACCTACTCAAGCCTTCACTTCAAAAGTTTCACAGATATCTCAAAATGAACACATCCAAAACAAACTCACCCCTTCTTTCTCTCCAAATCTGTTCCTTTCACCTTGTTAGGAATTTAATCAATTACTATTTCACCCAACATAGCACTTGTTTTAATATTTCCATAAATGGTAGCAAAGCAAGTCAGAAACTGGGAATCACAGATGACTCTTTCCTTAGATTCTGTCCGACAATCATTCAATCTAACGCCAACTCCTGCCAATTCTACCTCTGGCATTTTTCTCAGACTTGTCTTCTTCCTTGCACCCTCATTAGCACCCTCTTAGTCAAGACTATCATCGCTTCATGCAAAGATTATGGTAATAGCCTCTTTTCCTCTTCATAGTTGCTTCTCTCTGAACCATTTTCCACTGTTCAGCAAAGGAAGTCTGCATCACAGTTCACATCATGACTCTGTCCTGATGATCACCCCTTAATGATGTTCCAAAGACAAACGAGCAAATAAAAATCTCTCAAACAAGACCCAGAGGCTCCCCGAGAATCTGGTTCCCCTTCCCTTAAGCTTGATCTCTTGACCCTCTTCCTTCCAAACATAACTCATGTCACACTCTTTCAGTCCCTTTAAGTGTGATGCTCCCCTAGATCTTTCTGTGTGGTACTCCTCTGTATAGAAATTTCTCCCCTACTCCCAAAATCTTTCTTGTGTGGCCAATTCTTACCTATTCTTCCATTCCCTCTTTAAATATCACTTCTCTGGAGACGCTTTCTGATGCAGATACTAATTCACATTTCTAACTCTAACCTGAATGGTTCTTCCCAACCCCTTGCTCCCTCTCCCTCTCTCCCTTCTACTCTTGTACCTCACAGAGACCCATCACAGTTGATCACTTGTGTAAAGTCTGACATCCCTGCTGGGATCATGTCTGTCACATTCACTTTTATATCCTCAGCATCTTGCTATAATTAATAATAATAATGATGATGATTACTGATGAGGCTAAGTAAATATGTGTTGGATAAATGATAGTAGCATGACTGAAAATGAAATGATTTAAAATAGAGGAATGATAAAAGGGAGTACTGAAAATGCAGATGACGGCCAGATTATAAATGTCCTGAGAAACGTTTCAGAGGTCAAAATGATATAACCTGGGTACAGTTCTCCAGGAGGAAGAGGCAAAATGGATAGGCGTATATGCTGACTGCAGTTTTTATCAGCTTGGGTAACTGGGGAATGATGAAGCCATTAGCTGATACAAGAAATACAGAAAAGAGTAAGTCTGTGGGATGCAGGAAGGGATTGAGAAATTTTGAATCACTATGACATTCAGGAAATTCAAAAAAAGATATGTAATAAGCCTGTGGAAATCTGTCTTACAGGTGGAACACCCTCTAAGCCAAAACTCTCAAAACCAGTTTTTATAATTAATATCAGTAAATTACTTTTAAGTGTTGTGAAATATATTAATAGTGTTAACTATAATTAAATATATTAAAATAGTGTTGTTAGATATGTTAATGATGTTACTAATTGTTAAAAGTCATGTGTTCCTTTATAATATAATGATTACAAATACCTTAACAATCCCATGCCAATGGAGATCCGATACGTTGCAAATTCTCTACCTCTTTTTCTCTCCCCTACAGTAACTCTAAAATATAATTCTGAATAGCCTCATTTTGTCTGGTGTCAGGCTCTGTTGGGCACCATCCACAGAATGGTTTTAGCTACATTCATTTGAACCACCACAAAAGCCAGACACTAACAACTGTAGAAGGGCTTTTTATTTTTAAAGTTTTTTCATAATCTTGGAAGTTGTTATGAGAGAAAAAAAAAAGAGTAAAGCAGAAACATCCTCCCAGGTATCAAACTTTTTTTAGAAGAAATTGTTTTTAACACTTCTGTAGTAGAAATAAAGGCCAAAATAATGATCTGAGTTCTGACAAGGGTGTTTTGACATAAAATGTCCCGTGAATCAAAGGTAACTTTTACATGTATTAAGTTAACATCACTGGGCCAGAAGAATCTTCACATTTATTAAATCTATTACCTTAAGCAAGATTCAGGAGGTAAGTTGATGACAGATGGCCACTTCAGTGGCTGAGTCTAAGAAGGAAATAACCCTATACGAAATAATAAACACCATCCTTCAAAAGACACAAAATTTGTCTTGGTGTTACATTCTAAAAGGAATATGCCCAGGGGAGCATGCCCTGATAATACTGACCATCTGAAGTGACAGAATTTTGAGAAATACACCCCAAATATAAAAAGTGAGTTTTTAATGATCGTCTTAATTGATGGAGTCTGAGTGCTTAATACTAAAATGGAACTCCCAATATTTTATTCTGGGGAAGGCAAGGTAATATGGCTCAAGCATGTAGCTTTCCAGTACAAGAAAAGTTTCCAGATTTTCCAAAAGTAAAAATGGATGGCAGGTCCTTGGAGTTACACAATCACAAAGCTGTAGAGTCAGCAGCTCCTTAAAAGTGATCATTTGCTTACAGAATCACACTTACTTAAGTAGCACTCCTCCTTAAAACTTTAGGTTTTTGACAGGAGGAAGATGGCAGACGATTTGAAGCTCTAATTTATGATGATAGAGTTCTAACTGAAAAAGACAGACACACTTTGGATACTGGTGAGTGGGTGGTTATGAACATAATGCTAGGGAAATTTAAAAGATGATATGTAAGTGCCCAGATGAAGACCTTCTCATTCTTACAAAGAGGTGGGCCATGAGACTACATTCTGACTGAGCTGGATCCTTTTTGAATAAGGAGTTCGGGAGCTGTTTAAGCATCACTGAGACTTGTGAGATCCGAATATCAGGATGATGGATTTCTAGCATCACAACATATGCAGTAGGTCATGAATCGTTTGCTACTTATTATATTTAAAGCACAGATCTTTGCAAAGGGTTTCATCATCTATAAATTAAAACAGATTCAAACAATAACACCAGTCTCATTTGTATTATGCTTTTATGAGAGTGAGCAGTACGCTGGAAATTGCCTCTGACCCAGACCATTTCATGTAAGCTCTAGTCCACAGTGCAAAGATACAATCAGGGAAGTTTACCTTGAATGTTAAGGGCATACATTTTATGTGCTGAAAGGAAAACACGGTCAAGGAATGCTGCCTTCTAACAAGAGAAAGATCTTCCTTATCTGGGCAGTTTTCATGATAGGTATTAAAAGTTACCCAGCACGGCCATGTGAAAACTGTAACTGAGCTTCCATGGACAATTTTATTAGATGTAGTCTTACTTCTTTCTTGCTCAGTCTGTTAAGATAATTAACTGGAAAACAGAAAATCCTATTGTCTGGAGTTGGCATTTTATAAACCAAATTTTAAATGCGTTTATTAGACTTGCTTAAGAGAGCAGATTTATTATTACTTGAGCAGAGTTTTCTTTTTTTAACAATGTGGAATCTTACTGACTTTCAAGGGTCAAGAGTTTAATATTTAAACCTAAAAATAATTGCTTTGACATCTGGAATATTGGGTAGCTTATTATTTCTTGATAACGTGAGAAGAGCTAATATAATAGGAGGCAGATCTCAAATGGAATAAAGAATTCAGAATTTAAGTTATAACAGAAAAGGAGACAGTAAAATGACAAGGAAATTACTAAAAATATAGTATATTTTCCATTTGAAGGTAGATTTCCAAACCAATTTCAAAATAATGATAGCTTAGGCTCCTCTCTCCTCCAATAAGCTAAATCTTCCCCCGACTTGCACATTCCACCTTGCCCAGCACCACTTCTTCCACCGGAACTGCAATCACACAATTCTTTTAATCTTTTACTTTTCAAAAATAGTGGAAATTTAAATTGGGAATTAAGTTGCATTTAATTTCCAGTTTCGCATTTTAATCTTTGAAAATGACCTAGCCATGGGCAAGGTGCATCTGAAAACTTCAATGACGGCAAACCAAAAAGGGGAAACCTGTCAGCTTTGAACTATAAACTGGTGGGTGGACTTCCAGCAAAGCTTTGTCCATTATACTCTTTCTCTTGTTCTCCTTTCCCTCTAGCTTTCTGCCACTGTGAGAGCCTAAAATGCTAATAATTCTATTGCAGGAAGTATATTTCACATCATTTCTAGCAAACCAAATGCAGAGCCTTTAGACTAAATATTATCATAGAAGCTACTTTTTATTTGATGCAAGATTTCATTTAATATACAATTTTATATAAGTATTGAATTACACGTGTATCTATATATATTTTTCTTACTTTAGAAATATTTTACACCCTCGGTATATGCAATAGAAACCTAATATATTCTTAAGCCAAATTGGAGTTGATAACATTATTTGGATGGCGCATCATTAATGAACTTCAAAAGGAAACGTGGATAGTGGATGTGAGCAGATTCCTCTGGTTCTGGTGAGACTCTTCATCTGTATCTATTTACATTCCTTATTTTATATGATATCATTCTTATAACAAATTTGAAATTATATATGTTCTATATATAAATTATATATATAACAAATGATATATATTTTAAATATCTAAATTATGTGTACATAATATATATATGTATTTAATTGTGCTAATAAGATTTTCAGTATACTCAACATGCAATATAGTGTCTGCTGCATTATGCCCTTAATACTGAGCCAATGAATAAATGAGACAAAAATAGTAGATAAATAGGAAAAAAAAAAGTATTTCACTTATGTTACTTTAGACTGGTGTTATAATATCTGAAAAACTAGTCATTTCTTTTTTTTTTTGTCATCTCTAATATTTTAAAGTCATTTAATAAGCAATTTGGTCCTATAAATGGTCTTTTGCTATTCTCTTTCAGGTATAATTTACTCATTCTTTTGTATAGCTTTCTTCCATCTTACAAGTCTAACTGGGGAAAGAATGGAATTAACACTTACCAGTGCCTATTTTTTTTTCCTAAGCATTCACATTTCTTTGACTCTGTACAAAGATCCAGGAAAATAGGATCTTTTGCAGAAGACACAGAGGTTACATTCTCTAAACAACTTACCCAAAAGGGAAAGCCAGAGTTTGAATACAAATAAGGCTAATTCTAAAACATAGATATTTTCTTCAAACCACACCGTCTTGAAAAAATAGCATTTTCTTACTTCTCTTGAACCTTGCCATTCTATCCAAGATGCTATCAGTAGCCAGGACATTGAATAGATGCCAAGTGTGCACAAGAGAAGAATTTAGAACATGAGAGGTGGTGAAGTTCTGTGGTGGGATATTTTAGTTTATTCTGTACCTACCTGAATTAGATGCTTTGAGAAAAATAAACAAGAGAAGTTTAATCAGCTGGGTAAATGTTTGGATAAGAGATGAAGCTTGTTTGAATAGATGAAAGCCATTATTCTTTTGATCTACCAGCTGAAGTCAAACAATTAACATATAGTTAATTCTCATAATTATAATAATGTTTCCTTTAATTATCATATTAGGTTAGTTCCGTCCTCTGACCTATTAGTTCAAATACACATATATGCATGTGTATACAGAGAGAAAGTGTGTATATAAAATATACTCTAGTTGACAAGATAGAGGTGACACTAATTTATGCATACATCAGGGCAATATAAATTGTTGCATCTTAATAGCTTACCTCAATATTTGCAAACTAAAAGCTTCATTTATACCATGGGTAACGTAAGGTTCCCAACTTTAAATGTTGAATATACTTTTAAAATTAGTGTACAGTCAGAGTGGTTAAAATGAACAAATCAGGAAACTATAGATGGTGGCGAGGATGTGGAGAAACAGGCACCCTCTTACACTGTTGGTGGAAATGCAAACTGGTGCAGCCACTCTGGAGAACTGTGTGGAGATTCCTCAAAAAAATGAAAATAGAACTACCCTATGACCCAGCGATAGCAGTGTTAGGAATCTACCCAAGAGACACAGGAGTGCTGATGCATAGGAGCACATGTACCCGATGTTCATAGCAGCACTTTCGACAATAGCCAAATCATGGAAAGAGACTAAGTGTCCATCAACTGACAAATGGATAAAGAAGATGTGGTATATATACATACATATACACATGTACATGTATACACACACACACACACACACACACACACACACGCACAATGGAATACTACACAGCAATGAGAAAGAATGAAATCTGGCCATGTGTGGCAACATGGATGGAACTGGAGGATATTATGCTGAGTGAAATAAGTCAGGCAGAGAAAGACACATGCCATATGTTCCTACGCATAGGTAGGCTTTGTGAGACTTAACAGAAAACCAGTGGGGAGGGGAAGAGGGGAAGGAAAAAAGCCACAGAGAGGGAGGAAGACAAATCATAAGAGCCTCTCAAAGACTATGAACAAACTGAGGGGAGAGGGGAGTGTGGGAGGGGGGAGAGTGGGTGGCACGGGCACAGAGGAGGGCACTTGTTGGGATGAGCACTGGGTGTTGTATGGAAACCAATTTGACAATAAATTAGTAAAAATAAAATAAAATAAAATAAAATTAGTGTGTAGGAATGATTTTTATCTGAAACATTCTAAAATATAGTTACTATTGTCTTTTAAATAGCAGGTTGAACTGATGGAATTTTCTAGGAGCTACAAATAGCTTCTCTGAGAGATATTGATCAGGAGTCCCCAAAATTTCTTGCTTATGTAACCACTAAAGAAGAATTTAGAAAAATTTGTTCCCCTTGTGGATTTTTAAAGCTACATCTACAATTTTTTATTCATAGTTTAAATGATCACAAAGGGTATACTCTGAGGCACATCACTGTAGATAAAGATTTTTTAAATAAAAGATATATATTTATGCTTGAAATATTTTATCGACAACCTAACATAATTTTCTAAATAATAATATGTATATACATTGAATATTTTTTCTTTCACCACAAGCTTTAAGTATAAAAATATCCTTTTAAATTGAGTTATCGTTATAAACATTAATAGTGTATAATTCATTAAAACAATATATAATAAAACTTGATAAATAATAAACCTAAACATAAAATTTTATTGAAATATTCCTCTTAATAAGACAGATGAGAGGGTTAAACTAATTTGTGTACCTACAGAGGAATATATATTATTTCTAGAATTGGAAAGCTTTCAGCATCAATTCTCTTTATATTTTTCGTTTTTATAGATGTAAGTGCTGATAAATCTTAATTAAGTGAGTAGAAGGGAATGGAAGGCATTTTATTGTAGTAATTTTACTTAATTCTTTGAACCCCTTCCGTGTCAAATGTTCAAAGTACATGGCGATCCATCATCTAAACTTTTTTTTTAATGATCTATAAGCTGACAACTCATCAGGTCTCTTCAAGTTTAGCTGAAAGCAAACAGTTACCAAACCACCTTCCTTGCAAAAAGCTGTACTGTCCGGTCATCAAAGTCACTCATGATTCTTTGGTTTGAAACTCCAGTAAAATCCTAGATGGAAGAAAGAGAAGCCTTTCTGTCTTAAAGTGGGAGAAGTGATTTAGGGAGAGGAGGTGGGAAAGAAGAAACAGCCTGAGGTCTGGACTGTGGGCATCTTTTTTCAGGCAGTTCCTGTTCAGGGAAAAATGCAAAGGAGAGCTGAGGATCTCGAAATCAGTGGTGACTAGACTTACGGTGGTGAGTGCTGACTAATGTACAGACAGAACTGTCAGGTCAAGATTGTACACCTGAAACTAAGAAAACACTGTACGCTAATTATACTCCAATTTACAAAATTTCTTTAAAACTATCTGTGCCTACTCCTAGAAAAGTCTTCACGTGCCCCCAGGTGACATGTATGCTGGTGTGAGGACAGCAGTTGTAAGAAATCCAGTCATCGCCTTTGACAAGAAATATAAACTGGTGTATAAAATCACCTGGTAACTTGTGTGGGCACTTCTTCAGCTGTATCTCACTGCTAAATAGCTATGTGTTAAAATAAGGAAAGTTGCAGTTCTGGGAGAAATAGCCTTATTGGTACTTGTGCCTAAATATAATTCCTAACTCCCTCTCTCCTATCCTCTGGCTTGTGAATTTGTTTCGTTCAGCAGTAAAAGAAGGCAGTGCTTAGAGACAGTCTCACATAATGGGGGGTCGTGAAACAAGGATATAGGACCGTGATTTAGAGGTGGCATTGTTAATAATTATCTGTGCAGCCATTGGCAAGCTTCTCAATCTTTCTGAGTCTCAATTTCTTCTCAAGGGTTCTCGGCTGGGCTGCACCTTTGAGTCACCCAAAGAGCTTTAAAAAAATAATGATGTCTAAGCCCCACCCTCAGGAATTTGGATTTGATTCATCTCTGCTGGAGCCTGGACATGTCTTTCTTTAGAGCTCTCTACTTAATTCGAATATGAAGGCAAGATGGAAAAAGTCAAGGATGGAATCATCATCTATATAGTCCTTCAACAAAAATGGAATATGTGCCTACCATAAACAATGTTGAAAGTTTTCTATGTTAATGTATTTACATGTTACTGGAAAAAAGTTGAATGCCACTTCAAGAAAGTAAATGCTGTATTTGGGCTTAGTCTTAAAACTTCTGGATACAAAAATGATGCAAAATAGAGAAGGCAATTCAGCCTCTGATGATATTTTTAAAAACTGAATATACAGTACAGAGATACCCAAAAGTTGTGTTGTTAGTAATGTTGCATCATGTTTTTAACTAAACATTTCACACAATCGAATGTATCCCTTCATTTGGAGATTAGGAAGTGCAGTACAGGTGCCCAGTTTTCCTTTTTCTGCCTCTTAGAGATCCTAAGGTTTAGTAATAAACAATTAGTTCTACTCAGGACACACATTCAGATCCCTTTCTTCTTACCCAAGAAAAATCACAGAAGGAAATTGACCATTTAAATTAATAACATCTGAGATAATTGAGCTAACCCAAAAAAGAAAATCCCCTCTTGAGGTGAATAATTTTTTTTAAATTAAAAGGTGAAATCTGACATGGCACGTTGCTTTTGTTGTTGTTTCCTTGCATTTCCCTGGTGCTCACCATAAAGAAATGTGCATATATTTCATATGACTGTATTTATTTGGCATGTACATTCTACTACATTGTTTTTAGTCCATTTTTTAAATGTATTTGTCTTGCCACTTTAAATAACTTTAACTCGAACTTGTCAGGTGATTTAATTTCCTGTTGTGCCTTATAGATTTCACCTTATGCAATATAGACTACTTGATAGATTCTGCATTTTTAGTTCATCTTTTAATTTAAAAGTAAAGATCAATGATTAATGGTAAACATTGAGCTAGAAAAACTTGGCCAAAAAGGTTGCTTTATGTAAATTATTTTTTTAATTTTTTTTAATGTTCATTTATTTTTGAGAGAGAGAGGGTGAGGGGAGGAGCAGAGGGAAAGGGGGACAGAGGATCCAAAGCAGGCTCCATGCTGACAGCAGACAGCCCAGGGCAGGGTCGAACTCACAAACCATGAGATCATGACCTGAGCCGAAGTCGAACACTTCTGCACCCCTAATTTCTCTTAAAGATAATAAAATACACTGATGAATAATCAACTTTTTCTTTAATTGATGAACAGTTTACATACAATGCCGTATTCATTTCAGATGTATGACATAGTAATTTGACAATGCTATACGTTACTTGATGCTCGCCATGGTAAGTGTGGCCACCATCTATCACCAAGCAGTGTTATTATAATAGTACTGACTATATTGCCTATGATGTACCATTCATCCTTGTGATCTATTTATTTTATAACTAGAAGTTTGTACCTTTTAATCCCATTCATCTTTTTCACTGACGGCTCCATTCCCCTGCTCTCTGGCAGCCGTCACTATATTCTCTGTATTTAAGAGTCTGTTTTCTAGTTTTTCCACTTGACTTGATAATTTTATTGTGAATTCCTTAGGATTGATGATGATGACCATATAACTATGGCTTGGGAGGTGTGAACTGAAGAGATTTTGTTGAATGCTAGATTGTTATTTTGCGAAAGTTTAATTGATTTGTGCAAGTTATTAACTTGATATTGAAAAGTAACCTTATTTGAACATCCAGTATCTTTGCTCCTGAAGTAAATTTATGATTGAAAAATGGACCTTTCATAAATGTCGAGTTGGGGCAATTTCTGGGGGAGAGGGAGGTAGAGAAGGTTCATTGTATAGAAACAAAGCAAACAAAAACAAAACTTGTGATAGTAGAGAAAGTGTCAGAATTGGTTTTGCAGAATGATTTCCCTTCAGCAATGACTATCTAAAGGGAGTTAGATACCGTTATGAAACAAAAAATAAATTCAAAAATAGAGGTTCAAGTTTTAGCATCAACTGACCCAAAGCGTAAGCAGCCATCCAGAAAAAAAAAGAAAAAACAAAGAAAGAAAAACTAATCTGAGGCATTTTTGTAAAACTACACCACAAATCAATATTTTAGACACTTTGAAGATCAGCCCCTCGCTTTTCCACCTTCACACTTCGGAGACAGGGGACATATATGTTTATATTCTCTCTGTTTCTAAAATAAATTGCTTCCGATCTGGCACCTCTTTTACGGAAGGGCCCACTACAAATGAAAAGACAAAAGTAGGGATGTCATTCAGGGTCATTTCAGATATTTGTATCACAGGGAAGCATTGCACTGTTGCACTTCATTTCTTAAAGCCATTCCCCTCCACCCCCACATCTCTCCAGGAAGTTTCAGTCAGGGATGATCCAACTGGGAAAACTTTCTTTGTGAAAGAATTTATATAAGTTTTAAATAGAGACATATATTTGTGTGAAACAAAATACTGCAGAGCACTGTTCTCTGAAGGACAAGTAAATACATCTGAGTTTCTTCCATGAAAACAAAAATATGAAGTTCATGGGAGAATTTAATCACAATATGCTATCAGTGAATTAAAATCCATTTACTACAGAGCCTGTAAGAGATGAAGGAAATCTGCTTGTTCATAAGAAGTAATTTAGACCTTCTTAGCCTCTGAAATAAAATTTGAAAAATTTCAGAAATAGATGTTCTGCTTTCTAAAACTTTGAATTAAGTATAAACTAGGTCCAGAGGGGAGGGGCAAACGGCATAAACTAGATGCACAAACACAATATTTAAATCAAAAGTTGCCACCAAATGTAAACACCTTCCAGTAATGCTCTACAAGAGTTGTAAAGAATTGAGAAAAAATATTTCTTTGACGACTGCAACATGATGTCAGGTACCTATTGGAATCACACGCATTTCTGAGACCACTTAATTAAAATTTATCACTTGGCAGTAAGTGCTTCCATCAAAAGACAGATTAAGTACACCAGAGACATAATGTTTGGGTTACTTAGGTGTCGGGTATAGTTATTACTAGTGGAGATTAATTCTATCCCATATATTTTAGAAGATGTACGTTTAACTTTTATAGTAAAACGCGTTTTCATATCCGCTTTGCATACTAGTACTATCAACCCCTAGGGGTCATAGATTTTGTAGTTATTTTCTCCACGTCTATTGTTTATTTATTATTCACTCGGCTTATGGTTTGTTTTGTTGTATAGAAGCTTTAAACTTTCAAGTAATTCAGTCTGCCAATTTTATGTTTTCTGTTTTTAGGTTTCTTGCCTTACTAACATCCCTCTCATCTAAAGGGTCCTATGTTTCCTTTTATCATCTTTATAAGTTTATATTGCTAGTTAGCTCCTTAAACTACTTGGAATTTATCTTTGTATACCATTTAAAGGACAGGGCCTTCCTACCTGCCATACAAGTACCCAGTTACGTGACAGCATTTATTAAATAAAATAGGCTACCCACACAGAACTGAAATATCTACTCTATCTTCTTTGTAGATATTTCTGGACTCTCAGTTTTAGTTCACTGACTCATTTGTGTAGATTTGAGCCAGTACAATATGGTTTGGATTACAATCACTTCATAGTCAAAATTTAGAAAGGTAAGTACCTCCAGAATATATTTCTTATTCATAAAGTTCTTAGCAATTTACACATACACAACACACACACACACACTTTTCTTCTATATAAACTTTAAATCCTATTACTTCCTAGTGAACTTTGGAATCATGATTTCCTACAAACATACCAAAGGCATTCTGGTTAGAATTGCATTAAATTCAAACATTAATTTGTCAAGTATTATCCATTTAGTTTTTGTTTGTTATATGTCCTTATGTATATTTTTATAGTTATTTTTCTCCTATAGGACCTATAACTTTGTTAGTTTTATTCTTCCTTAATGTATACTCGGTCATTATTGTGAACAGAATATTTTTCATCTGCTGTTATAAACGGTTGATATTATTTTTAAAAGCTATTGAGTTTTAGATATTTATATTATACTCATTCATTTTAAAATATTATAAAATTATTTCTCACACTTAAAAAAATCAGACTCTGACTGACTTATTTCACTTAACATAATACCCTCCAGATACCATATGTTTCCACGAATAGGTGGACTTGGTGAGACTAAGCAAAAACCAGGGGGAGGGGAAGAGGGGAAAGAAAAAAAAAGACACAGAGAGGGAGGGAGATAAAACATAAGAGACTCTCAAAGACTAAGATCAAACTGAGGGTGAGGGGGATGAGGGAGGGGGGAGAGGGGGGGACGGGCATTAAAAAGGGCACATGTTGGGATGAACACTGGGTGTTTTATGTAAACCAATTTGAAAATAAAGTATTTTAAATTAAAAAAAAAATCAGACTCTGTGTTTTTTTTAGTAAACATATAATCATCCTACTTAACTATGTTTTATTCTTCAAAAACATGTATGATACTTGTCCCATTTTTGTTTGTTTTCATTTATTTCCTAAGCTAGAATATCAAAGCAGATTTAAAAACTGAAAAATAAACAGGTTTGATAATTTTCTATATTGACAAAGGTGTGTGTTTACTGGGTTCCAGCTGCCATCACCTTGCCTATGTCCAGATTTCTTAAGTGTTGGAAAATATGTGATTTCTTGGGGCACCCAATTCCTTCTTCTAGAAGCTCTCACTACTAGAGGGTTCTTTATCAAGTCAAAAATCTGCTTCCCTGTAGCTTCAATCCAAAGGCTTTTGATCTCTGTATCTCTTGGGAATATTCAGAACAATATTAAATTCTTATCTGCGCAATAATCTTTCAAATATCTGAACACAGCTATCACATCTCCTCCATGTTAAACTTCCTTGATCCTTCATTTGCTTAATGACATAAGCTCAAGGCCTCCCAATCTAGGAATGACTTCCACCTTTTCTCTAGTTTAAAATGTCATATAACACTGGACTATTCATTATATTCACCTAGTCAGGTCACGAAACAGGGAAGAACTGAGAAGAAGTGAATATGGTTCCTTCCATTTACAAATATTTACAAAACAGTTGTACTTTGCCAACCAACATGCTAAGTTCTGGGAAGACAATTGTGGGCAAAAGAGATCATTTTCCCTCTTGAACCTTATAACATACTAGGTAGTAAAGGCATTAATCAAAAAATTTAGAGCTGAAGGTGACATTATAAATGTGACAAATGTTGGCTGAAACTATAAGGTCACAAGGGACCTGAATTTTTAAAAAATATTATTTCACATAATCCTCACTATAAACTGAGTAATTATTTTAACTTATAGATCAGAAAACAAAATCACAGAGATATTTTTTATGTGGATGCAGGATGTGGGCCTCAAGGGGAGTCCTTGAATCCCACACTCTATGAGGTAGAAGGAAAGTGTGCATGATCCTAAATTATGATGCCTTCTGACACCATACTCCCTACCACAGAGCAGGTGTGAGTCAGTCACGAAGACTGAGAAATAAATGAAACATACATCTAACAAGGGAGAAGGCTCTTCTTAAAATTGTCACGATGAAAGGAAAAAGCAAAGATGAACACAACTTTCAGCATTGTCAAAATAGCCATAGGCCACAGAGAATAAATAAAGACTCCCAACTCGACGCAGACTGCATTTATTTCCATGTGGAACAGCCACATTCAGAAAATTGAATAAATTTTAATTACATTTAAGACCTGCTCCTACCTCTGAACACAGAGTATCTATCCTCATATCTGAATTTTCATTTAAACATGCAGAAGAATTATAGTGATATAAAACAAGGATTTCTATATTTCTTTCAGTTTTGTTGTCCAGTGGCCTTCATACATGAGTATATGTGGACCCTAATAACGGCTTTAATGATTACAGATAAGTTTTCTCCCTTTTCTATCAATCAACTATCTCCCAAGGTGCATAACCCAGGTTTGCCTGGGAATGGAGCTAGATTTGAGCCATTAGTATAAGAACACAAAATAAGAACAGTGACTGCTAATTTTTACTTGTTTTGTTTTCCTAATTAAACACACACGTCTCCAAAGACACAAATAATAAGCACCTAATACAAGAAGCTTAAGTGATATTTTTGAACATTTCCCAAACCTGTCAACATAATTTTATGATTTTTTGTATATCCTTTTATAGATCCAGGTTCTCTTACACACCCTTTATATTTTGTGCATTAATTTAAAACTAAAAGCTGTATGGCTTGACCTCTGCATGTGTATTGACAGTGCTTTTAATGTTTCACCTTTGCTGTTCTTCGGCTCACATGCCCTCAATATATCAATCCCAACTGTCAGAAAGCAAGTAACTTTTGTTTTTCTTTCTGAAATACAAAGCACTTATATTTTATATAAGAAAAGGAAGAAGGTACGAAGTAGTTTTAAAAGTACCTACTGTGTGGTGGTCAATCATAACAGGCACTTTGACAAATATGCCTTCATTCTGACGTCTCCACTTTTTGTGGCCCATGATAAAGGTCTTTAACCTGGCATCTGTGGTTGGGGATCGAGGAGATCTCTGGATCTCAGGAATAATAACTTATAATACAACAGTCTTTTGCCTTATAAACCAGACTTCATTCTCATTTTGCAATTGAAGATATTGAGATCCAGCAATATGTTCACATCATAAATACCTGGTAGACTTGAGACACTATACCAGGCTTATCTTACTCTAAAACACAAGTTTGTGGGGCGCCTTGTGGCTCAGTTGGTTCAGCATCCAACTCTTGGTTTCAGCTCAGGTCGTGATCTCGAGGTTTCGTGAGTTCCAGCCCCACATCGGGCTGTCCACTGATGGTGTGGAGCCTGCTTGGGATTCTCTCTCTCTCTCTCTCTCTCTCTCTCTCTCTGCCCCTCCCCTACTCACACTGTCTCTGTCTCTCTCAAAATAAATAAATGAACTTAAAAACTTTAAAACACAAGTTTGCTCCACCATGACATAACACCTCCTCTCAAAGTCATTAAGAAGTTGAAATCTCAAAAGCTATTAAAGAGCAATGAAGAACAACTTTATAACATGCAACCGTTATAAGTAAGTTTTTATTATGAGCATAAATTTCAATGATCTAAAATGGACTCAACAACATGCAACATTATCACACATTGATGATGGCTAAAGAAAATTGAATTCATTTGAATCAAATCTTTAAAAGAACTTCAACTGCTGACATAATTTTGGAAAAAAAAATACATTGCTCTTTTTTGTTTTCAATTGAGGCATAGTTTACATAAATAAAATGTAAAGATCTATGTTCAGATTGATGAGTTTTGACAATTGAGTACATCCATGTAACTGCCATTCAAACATTATAGAGAATGTTTCTATCACCCTGGAAAGTTTCCTATGGAATTTCAATGCCAACCCTCTTCCAGAGGCAAATACTTTCTTACTTCCATTACAACAGTTTAGTTTTGCTGTTCTTAAACTTCATATAATAAGTGTTCATACTTATGTCTGTGCCGATTTGCTCAGCATAATGTTTATGTGATTCATCATATTGTTGCTTTTATCAAGAGTTTGTTTCTTTTTTTTTTCACTGCTGCATAGAATTTCATTAATGGTTCAACAAAGATGTCAACATTTTGTGAGGCAATGAGGGTCAGAGAAGGACATGGTAGCATTTTATGTGGTACCTATGTGGAAAGAAGTACCTAATAATATAAGGAAAAAGGGAATAGCATTCTAGAAAGAAGAAAAAAGCATATGCAAAAGCCCCGAGGTGTCCCAGAAATTGAAGAAACACTAGTATGATTAGAATATATGAATGGAGAAAAGTAGCTTGAGAAAAGCATGCAAAAGACAAGAACACAGCACATTAAGTACATTCAGCAACTGAGTACAGACTGAGCCACAATAAGGCATTTGGAGTACGTTATAACTGCGAGAAAAGTTCGTGAAGGGATTTAAGCATGGAGATATTCTTAGTGGTCTGACATTTTGAGAAGAGTGGTCAGGCTGCTGTGTAGGGTTGAAAAAGACCAATAGTAGCTACAGTAAGAGGTTGTGGCCTAATTTGGCAAGACGGTAGAGGTGATTGGGTTGAAAGCGATGATGGAAACAGAGGCAGAGATGGAAACCTGAAGATAAATTTTGGAGACAGAAATGATAGTGCATCAGTTGCCTATGGATTATACATAGAAAGAGAAGGGAATTAAGGATTTGTGTTGGCCCTTATTCCTTATTAACCTAGTAAATAATAATAAGATGTTAATATAGAGAAGATAGAGGCTGGGGCAGAGGAGAAATTTCAAGGGAAATGTAAAATCTGCATATAGTGAGGCTAAGGAATCAGGATCTTATAGTCAGATGGATGTGCAGGTTTGGAGTTCAGAGAAATCTGGATTGGAGAAATAAACTGAAGGCTTATCAAACCTAAAGTACTATTTAAGTCCATACACATTGATGATATCACCTAGTATAGCCCTGAGAAAACTAAGATTAAGACGCAGTCTCAAATTGTGCTGTGCACACCCCTGAGGTAGATTTAGCACAGTTTACTGGGGTATGAAAGGACAAAGTTGATTTATGTCTCTGCATGTTTTACATGTTTAAGACCTATTGGTACACAAGGCATAAATAAATGTTCATTTGTGAGAAGAAATGTGCTTACATTTTTGTTCTGTTACGAGAATATGATCAGAATCTTGAAAACCATTCCCTTTAAGATCAAGGGGAGGGAGAGGAGCTAGCAGGAGAACGACGAAGAAGTAGTCTGTGATGTAGAATAAAAAGTAGGACATATCATGGAAGCCAGGAGAGATGATTTCTTAGTAAGAAAGGAGGTGGTCCATTGTCCCCTCTCTCCGTGCAGTAGAAGCATCAACCCAGAGAATCTTCTGTGGGCCCTGTTCCAAATCCCAGACTTGCTGGAAATGGACTTCGGAGCATTAAAAAGACTGTCTGCAAGGCTGAACATCTATAAGGTCACCAGAGGAGTCATTTGTTATATACTCCATCTCTCCAGCCAGCCACTCAAGTCTGGTACCTCTGCGAGGGTTACATGTTTATTCTGAATATTTGCTTGTGCCTTTAACAACTTCACATTTACACTTGAAAGTATGCCATGAAATCATTAGGTTACTTGTCAGCTTTAAAATATTATACGAGCTATTTTGGAAAAAGAAAACAATGTACATTTCAGGCACATTTCCAGTCCTAAACAATATAAAGTATGGCTAAGTATGGCATTTAGCCATTAATGGTGTCTTTCAGTTCTGTAATGTAAAGAAATAACAGGCTTATGACAACCTGCATAATACTTTTAAGCTTCTACATTATTGTTCCAAATATCACAGAAATTTCACTCCACAGTAGGTTTCTCTTATTGGTGAGCAATGTAAAAACAGCCTTGGCCTTGCAGAAAGAAAATGCTAATCAGGCGTCCGCCCTAAAGCTTTCTGAGTTTTTGACTTTTATAAGCCATTTAACTACAGTAAAATAAAAACCGTAGAGATATATACAAATGTAAGGCATTGGTTTTATATATTTAAATGGCTATACTAGAAAAAGTTATCTGTTACTCAATATTTAGTTCATATCAGGTTTCACACTAATTATAGATCCCCCCTGTAATGCGCATGTGCTGATTAAATTGTCTTCATTATTTCTTATACAATATATCTGCTCTTTAATCTATTGATCATGTTGAAAGAACAGTTCAGATCAGTCATGCATGTATTTATGTATCCTTAGGATGATGGAATTAAAAACAAAAAAAAAAACCACAATCTGACAGAGGACTTTGAAGCTTAATGAACACTATGGAGCCCACCCTTTCTCACTTAATTATTATGTCACTGTCTCTCCCAGCTGGGTTGAAGTACTGCCACTTTCAGTTGACACACATAGTGTTAGCTTATATTGGAGTCTCTGCATTTTTTTTTACTATTTTTATTTTTTATTTTTAAGTTTATTTATTTTTGAGAGAGAGAGAGAGAGAGAGAGAGAGAGAGAGAGAAAGAAATAGAGCATGAGCAGGGGAGGGGCAGAGAGAGAGGGGGACACAGAATCCGAAGCAGGCTCCAGGCTCTGAGCTGTCAGCACAGAGCCCGATGAGGGGCTTGAACCCACGAACCGTGAGATCATGACCTGAGCTGAAGTCGGACGCTTAACCAACTGAGTCACCCAGATATCCCTGCATTTTTTTTAAAGAAATGTTTTCCGTACAGAACTATTTGGAAATTGTCTGTTAATGTCTTCATTATGTTTCAGGTTTGTGGGTGACTGTAGTGTGTTTGCCTTTAAGATACAGTTGGTTCTCTTAGAGCAGCAGTGAAATGCAGGGGGTCAAGAGATTGCATTTTTTATATTTAAATATTAAACATTTTTCTTTCTTTCTATAAAATTAATAATTAATTTGTTGCTTAATCCTTTAAGAGAGAACACCTCATGGTTTCCCATTTAAAGTGGCTAGTCAAAAAAAAAAATTAAGCAGCTAGTCTACCCATATACAATATAAGCACTGAAATATACCTGAAATTAAATTATTTATAGTACTGTAAGGCATATAATCCATACTTCATTTCTCTGACCATTATCCTGCTGCATAAAATTTATTTTTTTTCTGTAAAATACAGTTTCTTTAACATAAAAAAAAGAAAAAGAAAAGCATCTAGTCTTTCGATTAATACTATGAATGTCCTTCTTGACTCATTCTGGTAGTGGCATGTTAAAAAAGTAGAGTATGTGAGTTCCCAAGAAATGATTTTTTAAATTATGCTTTAAAAATTACTTGCTATTTCAGATTTAGTGGAAAATAGAAGGAACTTGTTTGATTACATATACGTGCTGAAGGAGTAAAAAATGCCAGTGGAACCATTTCTTTTAAAATATAAAAACCACATTATTACATATAAAATTTAATCCATAGGTAAGTAAATACTATTTTTGTTTCTTTAGTCAGATATTCTCTTAATTGGAAAGCCAGGGCAGAGACAATTTTCAGCACAAGAATGAGAAAAATCCAGAATCAACATATCACTGCGGAGAATCGCTATTGAAGAAGAAAGGTACCCTATCCATGAGCTATTTTGTTCCCATCGGAGTGATGTGGGCTGAAATCCAGAAGGAATGACAACAAAATATCTAAAGTGCAAGAAAATACTAGCCTGCTGGATAGGAACATGCAAAGAAAATGTATACTAAGAGAAGGAACCCAGCATGGTCCAGAGGAAAGGGAGTCTCGGGGCACCTACTACAATTAATCAACATGGTTTATCGTGACCCAGGGTATGCTGGGTTGAACATTCCCCACATTTCCCATCCCCACTTGCAATTCATCTCCACTGAGAACCTCAGAACATAATCTTATTTGAAAATAAAGTCTTGCAGATTTAATGACTTGAGGTCAAACTGGATTAGGTTGAGCCCAAATGTTCTTGAACGAGAAGAAATCAGACACAGGGATACACGCAAAGAGCTAGAACACCATGTGAAAATGGAGGCAGATTGAAGGGATGCATGTGTAAGTCAAGGAACTCAAAGGTTGCTGGCAACCACCAGAATCTCAGAAAAGACAAAAAGGATTTTCTCCTAGAGTCTTCAGAGAGAGCACGGCTCTGCTGACACCTTCATTTCAGACTTTTTACCTTCAGAATTGTCAGACAATAAATTTCTGTTATCTTAAGCCACCTAGAAACCTTAGAAACCTCATGCAAAGATGAATTCTCCTGGGGTTCAAGGACTTTCACTGGAGAGTAAACTTAGGTGGGAAAAATATAATATCTTTATTTTCACCAAACTTTACCTGAAAAATAAGTATTTCCTTCTGTTTTGAATATAGGCAACAAACCACAGTAGCACTGACTAAACCTGTGACTTCTAATAGAAACAATAGATGTTTTCATATCACATTATATGTTAATGTAGATTTCTTGAACTACATATTTTATTATTATTCAACATATGTAAGAATCAATTCAAAATAGATTAAAGATTTAAATATAAGGTCTAAAACTGTAAAAGTTCTAGAAGAAAACATAGGGTAAATCTTCATGACATAGATCTTGACAGTGATTTCTTGAACACCAAAAGCACAGGCAATAGAAGCAAAAAATAGACAAGGGGGACTATATCAAACTAACAATCTTATGCACACCAAAAAGATCAGTCAAGAGGGTGAAAAGACAATCTATGAAATGGGAGAAAATATTTGCTGTGTACCTGATAAAGGGTTAATATCATAAGTATATAAAGAACTATAATTCGACAGTAGATAGATGATAGATGGATGGATGGGCAGACGGATGGATGGATAGACAGACAGATAGATAGATAGATAGATAGATAGATAGATAGATAGATAGATATAGATAGATAACCTGAATTTAAAGTGGGCAGAGTACTTAAATAGACATTGTTCTGAAGAAGACCTACAAATTGTAAACAGGTATGTGGAAAGATCCTAACTTCACCAATCTTCAGGGTAATGTAAATAATAACCACAATGAGGTATCACCTCACACCTATTAGGATGGCTATTATTAAAAAAAGAAAAGAAAACAAGTAGTGGTGAGGGTGTAGAAAAACTGGAATCTTTGTATACTGTCGATGGGAATGTAAAATGGTACAGCCACTATGGGAAGCAGTATGGAGGTCACTAATAAAAAAAATAATAGAACAGGAATCCCACTCCTGGCTATGTATCCAAAGGAAATGAAAACAGGATACCAAAGGGATATCTGCATTCCCATGTTCACTGCAGCACTATTCACAATAGCCAAGACATGTAAACATTACATGTCCATTGATGGATCCCCGGACAAAGGAAATGTTGCATAAACCAGCCAAATAAAAACAAATACTTCATGATTCCATTTACATGAGGCATCTATAACAGTCAAACTCATAGAAGCAGAGAGTAGATGGGTGGTTTCCAAGGGCTAGGGGGAGAAGGAAATGAGGAGTTGCTGTTCAATGGATATAAAGTTTCAGTTATGCAAGATAAATGAGTTCCAGAGATTTGCTGTACAACATTGTGCCTATATTCAGCAATACTGTATTTTACATTTAAAAATTTATTAAGAGGGTACATTTTATGTTATATTCTTACCATGGAAACAAACGAAAAACCTGTAGTACTTATGAGAATCTTGCTAAACCTATAGTTTAATGTATTAATAAAGAAGTACATACAGTACCACATCATAATGGTAAAACTTATTTTTACAATTTAATTGGTGTCTTTTGTGATTCTATGTATTTATATTCTATATTTAAAATCACTATTCTGAGTTCATAAGATTCACCACACTGCTAAAGGAGTACATAGCATGCACAGTAAAGAATTCCTGTGCTTGTCTCTTATCTATCGTTAATTCCCTGACACTGACCTGGAACATAGTGGGGCTCCATAAATCTTTGATGAACTAAATTGACAGTGAGATGAGTCAGGTTCCTTGCAGCTCTAAAACACCATAAGCCTAGAGATATTCTTCCTAAGTAAAAATTCAAATTTTAACTACTGCTAAAGTAACTTACTGGCATTTGTAGGTTAACCATGCAACTCCTATTTTATACAACAGATCTATGAGACTTGACTTTTGAATTCAAATATATAGAACACATATGCATATGTTTCTAACTCTCTCTCTCTCTCTCTCTCTCTCTCTCTATATATATATATATATATATATATATATATATATATATATATATATATATCTTGACCTATACTTTAAATCCTATTTACTTACACAAGTTTGCTTTATATTTTTTCAAGTGGATTGTAATAAGCCAGTAGACTGTTTTAGAGTAATAAGTATTACTTCAAATATGTGCTTTCATATTGCTTCCTGGCTTAGACACCTGTATAATTTGTATGTTGAAATCCTAAGCCTTATTACTACAATTTATTTAGCTGAACCCTGTAATATTTGTTTCTTATATCAAAAGACAGCCTTCCAAAAGGGTTTTATAATGATATGGAGTGATAAAAATTATAGAGAGCTAAATTTCAGAGGTACCTTGTCAGTTGCTTTCCATTTATCATCATAGTATTAAAAAATGACAGAATCAACTTACTTTTAAGAGGGGTAACATATCTGTTCCTATTGACAAACATATACTGGAACCACAAAAGTCTTCCCAGGTGGTTACTGGAAATACCCAATGTCACAATTTTCATACCAAAAAAAAAGGCACTTTTTAAGTGTTAAGACTTTTACTAATACCATATTCTGAAGGTGTGAGACTGTGTTACTGATATATTTTCTTGTACATGTAAGGAGTTGTGAACATTTGAAATATGTTAATTGATAAACATCTTGAAGGTTTTCCAGTTGAATTGAAAATGGATGCTAAAAATATAGCACATTTCAACTACACTCCAAAAATCCATAAAAAAAGACTAGAAGGAAAACATTTAAAATTAACAGAGTTATTTTAAGAAAAAAATTCAAAACTTAGAAGTCATGCCAAAGGATGATTTTATATGTTTCTAAAAAAAAATAGTGGGATATCATCTAACATACCCCCCCAACATCATCGAAAGGGCTTCTACATTTCAAAAAACAAAACAAAACAAAACAAATCTGTTTGACATACTGGTCACTATTAAATTGGGTCCAGACATTTTACAACTCTATAAAGTTAAATGCTAACTTGTAGAAAACCGACAGGGTGCAAACGACTTTTTATCCCATAGAGAATATAACTCCAAAGACTATGGCATATTAACCCGTTTTGAATCTAACTTACCAATCTTATTTCAGAATTCTTTTTTTTTATTTGCTGATTATACAAGCATCTGTTTCTTATATCCTCTGTTGAGCCTGTTTTGTCTAACTACTGGTTCCCACATATGTATTCACCATGATTTACATGAAAACTGTATTTCTTAACAAAATTTCACTTTGACACTGGGTGGCGGGATTATGCATTTCCCTTATTATCCAAAACACCACCAAAAACCTACAATACATTTCTAAATTGAAAAAAAATCTGAAAAAAATTATGGTATATGAAAATGTACCTTCATGATGCTCTCTATATGCATGCAAGACCCAGAATACTATACAAAGGAATTTAAGTGACTAAAGATGAAATGGTTTTGCAATCGATAAAGCATTTTCTTTTTCATCAGTGGCAGAGAGATGGAAAATAAAGAAATAAAGTAAACTTTAGAAATATGAAATGTGCATGCATATTGACAGGCACTTATTGTAAATGTGATGAGAAAGGCAAGTTGGGGCCATGAGAGTTAGGCTCATTACACTGCTTTCTCATACTATAAATGAAAGAATAGCAAATATTGGCTAGAATTCAATAACTTCCATGACCAAGATACATACTATAATTTGGATATTGATTCCCTTTGATAATGTTTCTCCTAAGGCACTGTCAAGACAGATATCAATAATGAGTAGCTATGCTAAAAGTTGGGCCACAAATTTCAACTTGAGTCAACTACAGAAGACACTCCACACTCACTGAAGCTTTGATCCTTGCAATTACTCTCTGTGGCCAATCCTACTTGTTTTCTGCTTTGGAATGAGTCGGTTTTCCCTGAGCCCTGTGGGGTGCTGAGCCAGTAGCATAGGTGAGGATGCAGGGGGAGAGCTCACAGTTGGAAGCTACTAAGTAATGCTGATTCCACACATTTTATTCTTGTGTGAACTTTTCAGAAGAGGGAAAGGTGCTGGCAGGTGCATAACAGAAGCATCTGCAGCTCCTATGTCAGAAACATCTGACCACCATGCACCTAATTCCACAAATTGTGTAATAACCCTGATCTTGAACTTCTTTTTTAAGTAGAAAAGGCCAGAGGACAGTTAAGACTGTTTACACCTCTTTGTCGTTTCTTAAGTAAAAATACCAGGTGAATTCTGTAGATTTGACTCGGAATGAAAAAAGGAAAGAAAAAGGCTGGGAAAAGAGCAAAGGCTGGGAATGAGGGGCAGCTCTAATCCTTTCTCCTCCCCTGCATGTCCTGATTGCTTTTCCCATGAGTCTTATAATGAGCATAATTTATTCCTTCCCCTATAAAACATCCCAAAGTGTCCTGATTATAAACAATATTTGAGGCCTTATTAAATGGGGCTTAATTCTAAAATAACTAATACAATGCAAATCACACATGGAATTTCATGTTTTCCAAGAGCCATTCAAAAAGCATAAAAGAAACAGGTCAATTTACTTTTAATGATATATTTTATTTAATCCAATATGACAAAATATTATTTTAGCCTGTAATGAGATGATTTACTTACTTTCACATCCTTACTAAGTCTTCAAATGCACTGTGTGTTTTACACTCACAGTCTCTCCCAATTTGAATGACCTGTGTTTCAAGGGCTATCCCATGTGGCTAGTGGCTAGTAAGGTGGACACTGAAGCTCTAGAAAGATAATTAATACTGTGGCTCTTTCCACCAGGTAACTTTGAAAAACACTTCTCTGCTCAGAGGAGATCCCAGAATTCACCCCAGGAATATCTCTCTTTTATTAACAAAGCTTGGATTCGCTCAACATTGTTGTGATGCCGCCGGAGTTTAGAAGATCCACAGGAATGTTTGCATTCACACAAATGGGACACTTCCAAGTGAAGCGAAGCAGAGCATAGCAATTTTGGAAATGTTGCCCAGTGGTAAAATACGTGATTTCATTACTGCACAGATGTACCATTAGTGACCATGTCACTGCCTCAGTGTGGATTTTCCTTTTAAGGATGGAACTACTTCTATGCCAATCCTAAAACCTCCGACCTCGGAGGTGATGGTTCGATTACCACCTGGAAAGTTCCTGAGCTCTCCAAAATTGGGATTCAAATAAAGGAAATCCTTCCTGTTTCGTTGGATTATTTGAGAAGTAAACGAGAGGATGAATGAAATAAATGCTGGCTGTGCACACAAAGCCGAAGATGGGGGAGATGTTGAAGGTAACTTTGCGACCTCCAGTACAGCTCTCGTTTCATACCTCAGGACATGACCCCTCATCTACCACACTCTTTATTCTTTCTTCTCTTCTATTCTTCCATCCTGTTGGTAGGTTGCCCAACTTCCTCACTCCTGGCACCTTGCTTGTGGCCCTTTCTGATTGTAAGTTGACAGTCAACAATGATGCAGAGAAGGTCATGCACTTCTTCCCCTCACTAACAGTTCTGTGCAATCAGAAGTTTAGACTTCCAAGTTACCATCAGCCCAAAGGTAAAAATCCCTGAGAATTGCTCAACAATCATCGAAGGGTTGGAATTTACAGCTTATGAGGGCCCAGATTTCTCAAAGAGGGGTATTTATTTTAAAAGAGGAAATTAAGGACAGAATATCACTCTATAGACTATACATACATTCCTTTACTTTTTTATTTGAATGCATATTTGTTTTACTACTGCATCCCTGTTTCCTGAATTAATATACAGCACACACTAGATCCTCCACGAACATGTATTCAATTTCTGTACTGGGAGAGTTGACTGGCAAAATTCAACCAGCTAAGAGCCCGTGCTGGTAACCACTGTACAGTACTGACTTTGGCAGCAAGAGCTTAACTTCTGATTTGGGGAAAGCTGAGAATGATAGGCAAGATAACATTTGTTTCCTCCCTATATTTCTAATTAAAGTAATACTGCTTTTTATTTTATTTTATGTATAATTTTTTGCTATGCAAAGATGCATGTTTATTAGAAAGACTCGATCCATGCTTACAAAGTAAAAAAGTAACTTTGAAACATGTGAGAAAAACACAATGCTTTCGCATGTCACAGGAATATACTTTCTAATTTAGAAAATAAACAGAAAGGAAAATGAAAGCAATGGACAATGGATAATCTATGAATAAAAATTATCAATTCTTATGGGAAAATGACTTGTATCAAATATAATATAGATATCCTAATTTCAGCTTTTGAATAAAGTTGTAATACCCAATTAACTGCCTTCAGAGTTTACATTTTTAATAGGATACAATTTGTTTGCAATGAATAAAGCTAATTTTAAAAAGCGGCCATTTTATAGACTCTTTACTATTCTGAAGTTTTACGTTTAAATATGAAATATTGCTTTTTAAAGTATGACTTTGGAATACTTGGTGACCATAGGAAGTCCATCTTAATCATATTTGCCGCTTTATTTTCAAATGTAAAATACATATACAAAACATCTTCAGATGGACTCGGAAGTAGAAATAAACCGCTTAAAAGTTGTTTATATGTAGAATGTCTAGAAAGAAAATAAGCATAACTGGAGCACAACATCTGTCAAATATGTGCCTCTAATAATGATTTGAAGCTTTACTTTTTCAAGTATGCTAACTTACAGTTTCCCTTTTAAAATTTGCCCCACAAGTATGATGTAAAAACATAGGAGGCATACAAGAAACCACAGGTACCCTAAACAAGCTTATCTTCAAAATTGCAAATCTTGTCCAGATACTCCTCTATTTAAATACAATCAGTATATCTGTTATTTATAGGACAAAACACAGATTTGTGTGTACATCATATCATGTCCTTCCCGAAGTGTTCCAAAACTGTTGTCCAGATACTCCTCTATTTAAATACAATCAGTATATCTGTTATTTATAGGACAAAACACAGATTTGTGTGTACATCATATCATGTCCTTCCCGAAGTGTTCCAGAACTGTTGTCCAGCGTGTGCTATCATGCTCCACCTGGGAGTCTGAGGTCCCTAAGCTGTTACCATTCTCTCAACAACCTACCTTTTGTGAGGTCGCCTGGCCTTTGAATATGTGTTTTTATGGTCAAGGATGCTCTGTCCTCTCTATCTCTGATAAACCTTCCTGTTTACTTGGAAGTCCTGAGGACTTCCTTGGCTTCCCTCATCATCCCCTCCTGCTTGTTCTCATAGGACTTTGTAAATACAGTGAGTCCGGAATTTGAGAAGAATTGTGTTAGACCAATTTTGAGGTTTATCTATCTCTTCCTGTCCTAGACTAACTTCCCTGAGTGTTAGAACTGTCACTGATCTCTCATCACCTCAAGTGGATCCACATGAACGTCTCATCCATTGCTGCAATACCACTGTGCAAAGGAAGCACTGTTTGGCTCAACATCAAAATTTTGGTATGCTGCACCGTCCTGATGCTTGACAAAAATATGTTGAATGAGTGAAAGAATGCGGTTATCCTGAGCTGTGCAATGTTAAGGGAAACAGTTTTACCTTGAAGAGACCATATGGGTTTGCTCCTGAGAGTATTCGGAAAGGGAGACAACTACTCAGTCCTAGGATATGACCTTCAAAGGGTGGCTATTCTGTGGGAACAATGAGCCTTTCCTGTCAATGCTCTCTTGGAGAACATCAGCCCTCACTACACACTGTCCAATGTCCATATCTTCCATAGACGGAAGCTACCTGCCAAATTCTACCCTCCTGCCAAGACCCTACTTTGATTCCAAATCAGGGAGAAATAAATAATTGGCCCTTAATCTTTTCTCCCCTCAGTAATCTGCATCTTACAGTAATAAAGGATTCCCTAAATCTGTATCTCAACAGGAGATTAATATGAGAGTGACAATGAAATTGAAAGTACTTCATAAATTATAAAGTGCCTTGTTATGTTATAACTAACGTTACTGTCATCATTATCAATTCTAACATTACCACAATTAAAAAAAAAAAGATGGTCCCGTCTAATACTTTGTTTTTGATATACAATGAGTTAAATTATAACCCATCGTAATCAAGATGTTATACCTCATGCTTTCTAATATGATATGATAAGAAAGTTTAAAGGCCCACCTGGGTGGCTCAGTCAGTCAAGCTCTGACTTCAGCTCAGGACATGATCTCACAGTCCATGAGTTCAAGCCCCATGCCAGGTTCTGGAGCCTGCAGCCTGCTTTGGATTCTGTGTCTCCCTCCCTCTCTGCCCCTCCCTGATTCATGCTCTCTCAAAAATCAATATATGTTAAAAAATTAAAAAAAGAAAGGTTAAACAGGGCTATACTCATTACTAAATAACATTTTTATAGATGGAAGAAGTTTCATCTTCATTACTTAATATCCTTAACACCTTTTTAGGAGGGCCGTGTCCTGTAGTGATTGACAAGTATTATTTTCTTCATTAGTGTCCTCAATACTTTATTAGGCCAAGCTGTAATTTAATTTTTTTCTTGCTTAACATCTCTAACTTCTAGCTGATGATCAGTAAACTTCATGGTATTCAGATCCCAAGGGCTTTATTGTTAGTCTAGTGATTTGGGGTAAAATATTTAACCTTTCTGAGCCTTTGTAAAAGAGTTTTAAGAATACCATTTCTACTTTTGTACTTATCTTGCTGATATATATGTGTATGCACACACACACACACACACACACACATATGAAGAATCACATCAAGTAATATCACTTGTAACCTTTAAAATAGGCCCTGTTGGGGCGCCTGGGTGGCTCAGTCGGTTGGGCGGCCGGCTTCGGCTCAGGTCATGATCTCACCGTCTGTGAGTTCGAGCCCCGCGTCGGGCTCTGTGCTGACAGCTCAGAGCCTGGAGCCTGCTTCGGATTCTGTGTCTCTCTCTCTCTCTGCCCTTCCCCTGCTCGTGATCTGTCTCTCTCTTTCTCAAAAATAAATAAACATTAAAATCATTAAAAAAAATAATTCTTTAAAAAAAATAAAAAAATAAAATAGGCCCTGTCTGTCAGAGAAAGACAAATACCATATGTTTCCATGCATAGGTGGACTTTGTAAGACTTAACAGAAAACTAGTGGGGAGGGGAAGAGGGGAAAGAAAAAAGACACAGAGAGGGAGGGAGACAAAACATAGGAGACTCTTAAATACTAAGAACAAACCGAGGGCTAAGGAGGGTATAGGAGCGGGGAGAGTGATGGGCAATGAGCAGGGCATGGGTTAGGATGAGCACTGGGTGTTGTAAGGAAACCAATGTGACAATAAAAAAATTAAAAATAAATAAATAAAAACAAATAAAACAGGCCCTGTGATGGGCTCCATACTGGGCGTGGAGGCTACTTAAAAATAATTTTAAAAAATAACAAAATAGCAAGGCACTTAAATAAACTTTATAGGCTACTGTGATTAAATAAATATTGGATTACATCTTTCTGGGCATGTGTTTTTGTAAAATTGATTTTATACCATATTTCCAAATGCATCCATTTCTAAACTGGCTTCTTAATTTTTTTAAACCTAAATTCTTCCTTGATACTCATCATATTACTACCTTCTAATGCTCAATTACACACACACACACACACACACACACACACACACACACACACATACACAATTAAAACAACAACAACAAAAACCTATGAACCAATTCTGCAGTATGTGTAATGAATCCTGATATTTTCTATTTTGCTTCACACAAAACAAATGCTGGTGGTAATCCACAAACTGATTCATGACTCACAGTTGGGAAAATATTAGTCCATTAAAACACAAAAAAGGAACAAAACAAAACAAAAAAGAAAATGTAACCAACAAAAACGAAAATGATATCTTTGGCATAATTTCTGGCAATTTCTTTCCGGGTATCCATGATCTGACCCAGAGTACCTTTCACTGTGCTCAATTCATACCACAATTTTTTATAACACAATCACTTTAAAATATTTTCTCCTTTTTCTGAATGTAGCCTTGTCTCACTTAATCCCCTTATCACTTCCTCTGTGAAGCTCTTCCAAATCTTCTAGCCAGTTAGTTCCTTCTTTTGTTCTCCCTTCTCTAACTCCCCTGATGTTACAGCTACCTCTATTATACTTCTCAGCTGTTGTTTTAATTGCTTAAATATCCATCTGCGGAATATATCATTTCTGTTACCATCATTAAATGTCAATCAACTTGGTAAACCTTGTATTCTCTGTGAAGTGACTGGGATTGGTTCGATTTCAACATTCTGACTGCCCTGTACTGGTTCTGACACACAGCAGTTCCCAAGACAAAATTTGCTGAATAAATGTATTGATTTTAAAAGTTAATTGATATAAAATGAACTGCCAGGGCTAAATGTTCAAACTAGAACTCAGTGTGGTTCATGCATTCTCTAAAATATAGGAAATCTTACAGGCAAATAAATCCATCTCTTGGGTCGGACAACTGAGTGGTGTCTCCTAGGCCACATGTGTTGTAGACTGGTTGGTGTTATGTGCTTCTCTTATCTAAACATTATTATAATTCTACTTCAAAATTCCTGTTCTTAATGATATCCTTAGGAGTCTATGAAATATCAACACTCTTCTAGGGATGCCCATGGTCATGAGATTATATTTTCACATTCCCATGAAGGAGGGATTGGTAGAGTTTGCCCCTTATAACATACATCTTAAACAAATGTTCATAAACCTCCCTAAAAGAAATGAAATGAATAAGCAGTACAGCCTAGTTTAACAATTGTGTTGTTTTAGGTTAAGGTTATTTCGCCAATCCATAATCATATTTAAAAATACATACACGGTCCTTTCGTAAGCACATATAAAAGCCATATATTGTTAAAATATATTATTAAGTACGAATAGAAATTCAAGGATGAAATGTTTGAAAAAATGTGTTATTTGAAAATCGCAGTAAAGTGGGATTTTCAAAATAAATCCATGTTAACTAGGATTTACAATACAATATAAGCCTGTACTATTAGTTGTAATGCCAGGATTTGGAGAACTAGGCTGGCACATTAAATTTATTCATTTTCACAGCCTGCAGACATTTTAATGTCTGAGTAGCAATAAGAACAAATTACCTAAAAACTTTTAATAGTGTATAATAAATTAAGACTGAATGGTAATGCAAAAGTGGGTACAACAGGACAAAATTATGAATCTCATATAATGATCCAACAACACTTAAAGCGTGGAAACAACACTGGTGTTCTGGAATATATGACCATAGTTGATCCTAATTGTTTCTCTCCTGTCAAAGAGAAATTGCACATCAATCTCAAAGTATTGCAAACTGTTCATTACGTGCAAATGGTTATGTTTTGCAGGCTTTCCAAGGGGACTCAAACTTCTTTATAAAAGGAGCCAGGCTAAATGAAGACTTTTTATGAGGACACTAGGTTTCCTTTAGAGTTCTTCATTGATTAACAACAGAAGTTTGCTCTGCCAATAAGGAGATACAAGTAAGGAAATGTAAGGGTTCACAGGACTGAAGGGAAAATCAAAGAATCAAGCTTGAAACAGGCAGGACTCCAACAGGTCCCTAGATGAGGAGAACTTGTCATTCTTGACCAGGCATTCTCATTAGAATTGACAAACTCCAACCTTATCACTTACCACAAAAAAAATTAATTACAAGCCTCAAGAAACAACTAAGATTGGCCAATCTTAGGTCCTATGCTTAGGACCATGGATATGGTAAGAGAAAGGCTCTGGCAGCATCACCGTTAGAATTCTCTTGTACACAATACTGATTTATTGTCCCACTAAAACTGCTCAGGTACTCAAGAGGAACTGGTGGCACTCTTAGTAAAACAGATGCTATACACTCTTCAAAATGGCTGTCCACCACACATTATTTTAGCGACTTTAAAACCTCTTTTGGTTTTTAATCAAACTCTTAATGCACGGAGTTGAAAGTTGACTTAAATAACAAGTCTATTTTCATTACCTCTTTTTGTTACCATGACTTTCAATTTGTTTTATGAACATGGTCCAAGTCCATTTCTCTATTATATCAAGTAACAAAGAATGGTTAAAGACAAGGTCGAAAGGGAGCTTGGATTTTCACTGCAACTTAATACTCTATCTCTTAAAGCAAGAGTTAGTAAACTTTTTCCTGCAGGCCAGGCAGTCTCTGCAACTACTTAACTCTGACTTTGGAGCAACAAAGCAGCCATAGGCAGTTTGTAAATAAATATGTGTGGGTGAGTTCCAATACAACTGTATTTACAGAAAGAGGTGGAAGGATTTGGCCCACAAGTTTGCTCTTCTAAAGAATTTAATATTCTTAGGATCGATGTTAAGTGTAATGCATATTGTGTTAAAATCCACTTCATTACAAGTACTCTGAGAGATATCGAAGGTGAGATATTTCCTTATAATAAGAACCAGTTCAATATTCCACATGAAGTCCTGGAGTCTATGGTAGCATATTTGTCCATTGTTTCAGGATCTCTGAAATATTCCCCCAAATGAGTCTAAGTTAAATGAAAGTCTTAACCTGGACCAAGAAGGGATGAAAACTTGAAGGACTACATAGTTATAAACTAAAATTATCTATTGACAAAAATGGTGAGCCAATAGTGCTTTAAGGGGGGCATGCAACTATAGATATATGCGTTCATCTCTGACATACCTATTTTCCTTTTCCCCATACCCCTGAATCTTTCCTCTCTATTAGCATTGATCAGAATAACTTAATAATAAATAATTGCCAGTAAAGTTCTGTCAATTATAGCCTCATAAAAGAATTTTAAAATTTGTTATTATGATGTTTGCCAATAATCCCGGTCTCTGGCTTGTACCTATAATTTGGTTCTATAGTAGGAAGATTTACCATTCTTATGACTAGATACTTGCTATTCAGCTTGGTGAATAGTTCATCCTGAACCATCTCATCTGTGAACAGACCTCTTGTACTATAATTTGTCAATTTTATCATTTTTCAAAATTCACAACTTATGTGAGAACATTTTCTCACTCTCTGTATGACTTCTTCAGAGCTAGCTCTTTCCTTGTGCTGCCTTTCAAAATATTGCTCTTTCCTGGTTCCCAGAGTCATGTTTTTGCAACTGAGTCTGGGAATCCTGGAGGTGTAAGGGAGGAGTGTCAAAAAGGACCAGAGAACACAAACAACTTCTGCAGAAAAAAAAGCACTCCCATTTCCCCTAGGCGGGTTTTAGGGCATTCTGGTGTGTTTACATATTGCCATGTGTTTCCACCTTAGCCTTAATATGCTAAACTCATGAGGCTGTTAGCTTGCTAAAGAAAATGGGTTTCTTCGCCAACTCTGTATCTCTAACAGCAAACAAAGCCTTGCACTCAGTAGGCTCACACTAAATTTTTGTTGAACGGATTCAGATATTTATGATATGGACAACGAGTAAGAGAATGGAGCCATCATATTGTTAAACTTTCAGCAAATATGAAAAATTTCAAATAATCTGTTCAAAGAAAAGGACAGGGGAGGTCAATATAAGGTAGAAGTTCTTGGGTAAAAATGGAAGGAAGAAAAAGTTTGGGGATAGTATGCCTAAGGAATAATATGATAGAGAATTCTTTCACCTATTTCATTATTCATTATAATGAGTGTTATATGTTCTATATACGAAGAGATTTTTCTAAGTTTTAAGTACCTATCTATCTGTGATCAAAAAAGACAAAATCCCTGCAAGGTTTACATTCCAGTTGGAAATAAAGATAATAAACATGCAAACATATATTGCAATTTCAACAACTGACAATATTGTGAAGAAAGTGTGTTTCGTGTGTGTGTGTGTGTGTGTGTGTGTGTGTGTTTGAGAGAAAGACAGACAGACAGAGAGAGAGAGAGAGAGAGAGAGAGAGAGATTTCTTTAAGATGGGGTCATCTTTAAGATGACCAAAGGGATATCTGAGAAAAATCATTAGAGCACAAATGTATATAAATAAAGAGAAGTGTACAAAAATCTTGACAGGGAGGGGATAGGGCACAGTGGATGAGAACTGGAGCTAGGGTAGAACCTTCCAGCAAAGGGAAAAGCAAATTTAATCACAGGAACAAGAATTAGAAGAAAGAGTAAGAAGCTATGTGAGAAGAAACAGCAAGAAGATAAGTGTAGCTAGAACGTTCTCATTGCAAACTATGGCACCTCATGAAAATTACTTATATTAGCATTAATGTTATGCTTCACCAAATAATAATTTCCAATTCACATCACTTCTATTTTGATGTGAGCTGTTTTTTTTTTTTTTCAATTTGGAATTTTCAATTAGCATGCTTCACTTTTATTGGTAGATTCTTACTCTCTTGATAATTTCTTACTCTAAGAATGGGGATCCCTTAGGGATGACATGTTTTTCATGCATTTTAAGCAGTTCTTTACTGCTATGGTTATTACAGTAAGTTATAGTTTTGGTTCTTGCTTCTTACCAAGAATGTGTGGCAATCTGTCATCTTCTTAAACATGCCATGCTGGACAACAAGAACAAGCTACTGGAATTATCCAATTATTTCAATATACTATTTTATGAAAGATACATTTGATAGACAACAATTTAGAACCCCTCTCTGAATTTCTGCACAATGCCAAACTCCCAATAAATCTGTTATTTACTACTTCCGAAAAGATGCATAGGAGCCAAGAAGTTGTAGAGGAGTTTCTAAGCAGCAGTAAAAGGCTAATAATATTTACATAAGAATGAAGTGCCCAACTGTTTAACTGTACTGAGACTGAATCCTCCTGCCACTACCAGCTAATAACATTGAAAAGTTCACTTTAAGATGTATTCCCATGCTTAACCATGCTGCAATCCTAAAGCAAGCGACGAGAGACAAATTCTCTCAGCAGTAAATTTTCATGCTGATTTTCTTCATGTTAGTGTGTGTCCTCCAGTTACAGAAACTGAGACTACCAAACAAAACTTTATTACTGCTGGGGAATATAAAGGGCCGGCAACAGTATGAATTTCTTAACATTGGGGTCCCAATGAAGGGCAACAGATGGCAGAAATTTTTACTCAAGTAATTTTTCCATCAAAGTTTCTATCAGCATTGAGTCCCAGCAGTGTGGCTGTTAAGAAGCCATCCAACTCACTAGCCAGCTGGTGAAATCAGCACTGTAAAAGCCGACTGTATGGAAAACATACTTGTATTCAATTTGGTGTTTTACACCATATACCATTTTCTAGATAGCCTTTGATTTAATCCGTATGCACTCAAAGTCATTTATCTCCTATAAAGTCATTTGAGGGAGTAGATTACCAATTAGGTATTAAGGTGCCTCCAAAGAAAAATACCAAAACTCCCTCTATAGCAGATAGTGTCAGGGATCTATGCACATCCATTCAGCTCTCTCTCTGGGCAAGCCAATGGTTTTCAAAAATGACACCTGCTGCTTGAGGCCTTTGTGGGCTGAAAACTGGGTGAGAAGAATTAGAAAGCCTCGGTACTTCCTTTATGAGGAAGAAAGCAGTTTCACAGACTCACTTGTCTCAAACTTTTGGGCAGGAGTTACCTAACTCCAAAGCGCTCTGCAAATCTAAACTTAGTAAGATTTGGGTCCTTTAAAAAGTACTTGGGAGTTTTTCTCTCCATCACAAATAGCCAAGGTAAAGCAGAGCTGAAGAGGAGTTAAACTTAGACTCTTAGATTCTTCTATCTTTGCCTTCTTTCCCCAACTCCAAGACACCAGAGATGGTTTTCTCCATTTATTGTTTCCTCTGAGAGATCACAGTAATGTTCTCATGATAAAACTACAGAGATTATAAGTAATTTTCTATTCTTCATGCAAGTTTCCAATTTGAGAAAAGGCAAAGTATATTCTGCTTAACTGGGACGTAAGTTTAGACTAAGTATTTGAGATCTGATGGTGAACAGGAACATTACAACATGACATAGATAATCCATGTTGACTGTATCCTCAATCACAATGAATTAAGTCGTATCATTATGTTTAAATTGAATTTCTTTTCAGTTATATAACTATATATATATATATATATACTACATGTATAGAATACATATATATACATATACATATATATAAATATACATATATACTATATATATAACTATATACTATATATAGTATACAACTATATATACTATATATATATAACTATATATGTATATATATGTATAGTATATAGTTATATATATATAGTATATATATGTATAGTATATAGTTGTATATATAGTATAGTTACTATATATATATATATAACTTGTATTCAATTTGAATTCAATATATATATAACTATACTATATGTATATATACTAACATATATAACTATAGTTATATATACATATAGTATATATGTACATATACATATATGTATATGTACATATACATATACGTATATAGTATATATATGTACATATACATATGTATATATACTAACATATATAACTATAGTTATATATACATGTAGTATAGTTATATATATAGTACATATAGTATATATATAGTACATGTACAATATATATTATGGAGGAGTAAAACACAGTAACATTGAAAGATATACCAAAAAACTAATTAACTTAACATTAAATAGATGAGGTTTTGCCTAAAAACAGCTGTTAACTCATGTCAAAATAACACACTGCTGTTTTTCACACCCTATGTTTGCTTAACATTGTCGCTTTAAAGCCTAAAAGTTTCATCTATACAATCCCTCTTCTGTTTACTTCTTAAAGTTGATTTTAAATGGAATTTCTTAAGATTTCAAGGTTTCATGCTTGCTCATGGCAACAATCTTTAGAAGGTGCTGTTAGTTTTTATTTAGTCATTTTTGAATGGGAATTTGGTTTTTTTCCACCTGTTAGCTATTATGAATAGTGTTCCTGTGAGCATTCATCTACAAGTCTTTGTTTGAACACATGGTTTCAAATCTAGCAGCGAAATTGCTAGGTCCTGTGGAAATTTTATGTTGAATTTATTGAGTACCTGCAAACTGCTTTCCAGAGCTGAAACATGGTCCACTAAGCAACATTACTCCATGAAACAAACAGGCTCCATTTCCATCAGTAGCAAGAATACTCCACTCTTTTAAATATTCAATCTAATGGTGATTTTGATAATTTCTACTGTCAATCTCAAGAATTTTCAACCCCATTAAATAACACTCCATGTTTTAAAACTTACTTCTTTCTACTATGGAAGAACCTATAAAGCTAAATGTTAGGACATGTCATGATTTCCATTTTTCTGTTTTTATTCAAGGTACCTGTTGGTGCAGCAATTCACTGTGACTATATGAGTTAATGTTATTTTCATAATTTTCTTTCATGGTGTTCAGTTTTTCCATGGAAAACTCCCATTAACATTTATTCTTCTTCTAAAATGAGTAGGCCAGAAGTATCAGCTATCTGGGGAGGATGTGCTTGGCTGAACTAAAATTTTCCTCAATTCCTAATCCAAGAGCTGTACTTTGAGAAAATGTCATAATTCATTAAAAAAAATAAGGTTTAATGAAATTGCCAGGTTGTTCAATTTGCATTTCAGATGTTTGGGGACAGTAATTAAGTAAATAAATTTTTGTGTTTATAGATATAGGCTAAGTACTTAGGAAGTTATAATACGATCTTTTATTGAGTAATTATTTGGGGGATAACACAACTCTAAGTGCTATATGCACAGTGTACTTTTATTCCTATTTAAGAGAAGAGATAGCAGAGGTATGGAGAGACTTAAGACACTTTCCTGGTAGGTACTCAGAAGGGTTTTGCTTCAGTAGTGGGGCACTAGACTTATGATGTTCTGCTCAAAACTCACACAGGCTAAAAGAGATGCTCAAAAGATCAAGTTGTTTCCAAGTAAACTGTGTCCCAGAACAAAGGTGGAGAATACTTATCTGCACAAAAATATGAAGCACTTAACAAGTTAAAATTCACATCTGGCATCCAGTCAAAATTACTAGGTATCCAAAGAAGCAGGAAAATAACACCCATAATGAAGACAAAAATTAACTGAATTTGACCCAAAATAGACACAGATGATAGAATTAGAAGACAAGGACATTTTAACAGTCGTTACAATTGTATTATCTAATTTGAAAAGGGTAGAGGAAAGATTGATAAGTTGAGTAGAGACATGAAACATGTAAAAGACCCAAGTCGTACTTTGTCAATGTGTTGAATCACACAAAACAATAATGTCTGGGGTTGAAAATGTACTCTAGATGGGATTAACCATAGATCAGATATAGCGAAAGATTCAACTGGTCAATTTGACAATATATATCATGTAAAATGAATTACACAGGAAAAAAAGACTGAAAATTAAAAGAACATTAAAATAATGCCTTGAAAATTCTAAATTTGAGGAAAAAAAAAACCATCCATATTTTCCAAGAAGCCTAAGAGCCTTCAAGAATGAGAAACACGAAGAAAATTATACCAAGCACATAAACCAAGTGCTCAATTACCAAAAGCACTCCCTAATAAGCCTTCTGTATGATCATCTCCATCTCAGAGGGGGCTTCCCAAAGATGCTGACCTGAAATATGTACCAAATTCCATATCACAACAACCACTCCCTGGGGGTAGAATGGAAGTATACACACACTTCCGCATTGCTTTGTTTTTCACAGTGAGTGTATATATTCTTAAATAATAAAACAAGATTAAAATATATAACTACCTTGTATAGGATATCTCTAGAAATGGCAAGAAGTTTAACATCTCCTCAAAGACACCTTTATGACACATATTTAGGGACCCAGGGGTGCTGTATTAGCTCAAAGTTTACTTCAGTGCTATGACAAGTTGTACTTTCTGTATGATGGCAGATTGGAAAGCCATGGATTTCCTCTGTCTCCAATGACAGTGCTGATATATATACAAGTTTGACTGATATTCATATAATTACACAAGATTTTAAAATTATTCATGTCATATATTTACATAGCCTATCTATGCATGTTTACAAGCTTACCTTCTTAACATCAAAAGGTATTTTTGCTATGCAAAAAATTATTTGAGAATAGAGAACTAGAAAGTTAAATATGATATTGCTTTATGAATACAGCCACAATTCAAATCTGCTTGACTGAAAATTGGTACCTGAACGATTTGAGCTAAAAAAGCTGCAAAAAATACTTAAGACTTGGTGTAATGAACTCAGTATATCTTTTACCTAAACTATATATTTTATAACCTAAGTTATAACCTCCAAAATCTAATTTATCTTTATCTGCACACTTTAAAGACACAGCCACTTGAAATTAAACTATTACTGGTTATAATCCATATGTTGCATTTCCATTAACATAAGCCATTAAAAAGTCAATAAGTACCACCAATTAACTCTGCATGGTTTTGGCCTCTGGACTATCTCAGAAGGCATTTTGTCAATAGAATATATAGAAATATTGCTACATCACCACAATTGTCTCTAGAGAAACAGAACTGTAATTTTATTATGATAGATATTTCCAGCAACTACATTATTGCTAAGTATACCACAAGTTCTCCTTCTGGATAGGATTCAACATAAGGCAAAAACACAAACTACCCCAAAGCCACAGGACACCCTGCCGCAAGATGCTTCCCTGTATCATAGATTCAAATACATTTTGCAGTTCATCAGATAAGTCAGTTATACCTAGGCTAACTCTCACCCTGAGACAAGTAGTCCACAGAACAGTCTCCCAACATGGTCAATACAGTGATGTTCTAGTACGTGTAGTGATCAGAACAAAAGTCAGGAATTATAAACTTCCATCATCCTTCACAACCTGAGCTTAAAGAAACTAAACAGTTGTAATAGTGTGGTAAAGATAAAGATAAAGTTTTAAAAAACAGGCCTCAAAATCTTACCTTAAGACACCATTTGTATTTGGCATGTTCCCAATTCTCAGGAATTTGTGTCTTTTTGAGAAACTGTTCAGCTTCTGTGAGCCATTGATTAAGTATCTTCATATCATAATGAAATCGCCGCCACTTTTCCACAGATCTGTCAAATCGCCTACAGGCAAAAAATATGGATCAAGAAAAATAAATGGATTATACCAATTATATGGATACAGAATATATGTTTTGTTACACTGGCAAGGATATTATTTTGATAGGTTCTCACATTTGTAGATTTCGATTTCAATTAAAAGGTATATTGAATAAAAAGGATGACTGAAAATAAAAGGCTATAAAGTTTCCCTTCGAAATCAAAAACATTCTTGACTGAAACAAAGATAAAAACAACAATTATGGAGTATTAACATTTTCTTCCCTTATTAGCCTATTTAATTTGTAAAGAAACTCCAGGAATTTAAAAAGCATATTAGCATCTAGTATTTCAAAACTAGATAGTCAATATCAACATATTTTTTGGGGTCAAAATAAAATTATCTCATGAAGCCTATCAACTTTGGTATTACTTTTGATCTGAAAGAGTTTATTCATTAAGGTCCTCAAGCATTCAAGATGACAGATGTAACTTATACCGGCAGATCAGATATAAGCAACCAACTGATACATTCGTCTAAACCAGGTGATGAGTGTTGTCTTCCTTTAATCTTGTTTTACTGTATCTGCTAATATTTTCAACTGGAATGGTGAAATAACTTAGTGTAAGGTATTGTGTTATTATACCACACGAAAAGATATTAAGAAAGTATTTGGTTATGTTCTGGTCACAGAAGTGACTGAGGATGAAATGAGTCAGGGCTGTATGTTTACCCTAAGACAGTTGCACACAAGAATCATCAATTAAATCAGTGTCTTCACAGGTGGAATCCTGATACTCATATTTTTTAAAGTACTCCAATGATCCTAACATACAGTCAAGGTGAAAAATATTCAATAAAGCAAGTTTTAAGGTCTTATGGAGCTAATGAACTAGTGGGTCTCCTGGGGCCTGTCTAAACAGTTATTTGCTAGCATTAAACCAAAAACCATCCTGAAGATTCTTGGCTATGGGGCTGCCTCAGAGTCTAATAAGCCTGCAGAAGTTCCCTGAGGTCTACTTTTAAAGACTCAATGGGTTATCGTTTTGAATATTTCAACATCTTTTCAGATCTCTACCTCCATCTAGGAAATACAAATCATTTTAGAACTTAAATAATGCCCCAACTCCCTACTGTTTTTATTGGGAAGAGAACAGAATCAAGTTTCTTAACAGTTACTATCAGCCAGGCAGTGGGCCCTGAGATTTTACTTATTCATGGATTCCCACAACACCCCCTGCAATGCAGCAATTGTTTCCATTTTCCACCAGAGAAAAGTGAGAGGCTGAGCAGTCTGCCAAAAAGTGAACACGAATAAGATGGCAGAAAAGGGATTCTAACTCGGATCTCTCTGGCTTCCATCACTCCTTTCACAGTCTTCCAATTTCTTTAGTGGGATTTTCTCTCTTCAGGATGAAGTCTCACCAGTTAAATAATTCAAAGAGATAGTTGTAGGTTTCTTTTTCTTTTTATCTTCTTTATCATCTTCCAAATATTTAATGATGCATCTACAGCTACATTGCATTTTATCAGATATCACGTTTAATGATTAACTCTACTTCTTACTTTAAAAACATCTAAAACAGTATCTTGTTAGCATAAAAAAAGGCAGCCAATGGTAGCCAAAAGGGGTAATCTGTAACTCTAGCTAGTTTAAATGTAAGAATTCTGCCTTTAATAATTAAAGGGTTTCTAGAGTTGCTCAAATAAGATATATCCATCAATCACAAAATGATCTTGGAAATATTTTGTATGCTTAATGATAATTTTGTTTTCCTGCATTTTTGGGTCTAATACACAATAAATGATGTAAGGATACGTCACAGGCATTTATTTCCTTTAACAGGAAACTGTACAATGCATTTGTCTTCTAGGCAGTCACATCACTACAGTCAAAGTTGTTGTTACAAGAGAATCTAAAAAACCAGGAGGCATAGTTGGTACTGTCCCATCTTGGTGAGACTATCGTTGATTTCAGTTTCTACTGTAGAGTTTCCCATGTCATTAAGCGTTTCTACAATGTGCACTTCATACTCTGATACTCAGAAAATGCTAACGATTACCACCTCCGACGCTTTTCCCACTACCAGAGTTTGAGAAACAGGCAGAAGCTAACCAGAACGCACAGGAGTTGACATGTGGTCAGAATTTACCATTCCGCCTCTGTAGCAAATATCGGTCTCTCCCTCCTACTTTGCTTTGCTTCCCCCTACCCCACCACCAAAATTCGCCTCTTGCCAACTCTTTTCAGCTATGGGCAGGTGGCTGTTTCCCCATGTGTCCTCTACCAACTTTTCATTCCTGTCTGCTGCACAGACGTGCCCCTTCACCCTTCACTGCGCTGGCAATTACCATCTTCCACTAGGTTTCACAAAGCCTCCTCCCCTTCCAACCCGTGTTCCTCTCCACAGATCATCTTCCCTCCAAGTTTCTCAGAAGAAGAAACCCTTAAGGGCCCATACCATTGATCATAGTACCCCCATCTCTGCAAGACACAGCCAGAGGTAGGAAGAAAAGGGAAACGGGCTGTAGGCCCCAGTTCTGAGTCTTACACCCTGTTGCAGGCCCACCACAAAATGAGACAGGATGGACTTGTCAGCCACGCAGGACTATCTGTGGTTCCCCAGGCCCTGCTGCTGCCTCAGGCCTGTGTGACTTTGCCCACCAGTCCCTTATTTTTGAAATGCCCTCTTTCCCCCTTACTCCCTTTCCCCCAACTCCTGCAATCCAAACTTTTGCATTAAAAGACTGGTTTAAACTACTTACACCGTCACTTTGTAAACATCTAAATCTAGAGTATTCATTATGGCTTGCAAGCGCTGAAACTCTGAAAACTGTAAAGTTGATTTAATTTTATTATTAAAATTAATGTTAAAATGAGTACTTCTATTCAAACAAAATATTAAAGAATAAAAGCATCCACTTTACACGTGATAGCCTTTAATGCGAATAATAATATTTTAAACTCCATTTCAAGCATCGCATAAAATTTTAAAATATACTTTGCAGCATTTTAATACGCGTTGTTAACAGCAAAGGCTAAATCTATTCTTGAATTTACTATGTAAAACTTCATTTTTTATCATGACTGCTTTTAAACTTACACTCTTACCCACCGAGGAAAATTCTCAATGAATATATATAAATTTTGCTAGCTTTACAATGTTACATTTATAAGTTTCATCTCTAATCAGTCACTAGGCTCCCTCAACTCCTCTCGCCCTATTTATCGGACTGCCCAGGATGGAGGAAAAAGGCAGCAACAACTAGAAATACACAGAGATATTAAAAATACCATTCAGGAAAATAAACATAAGTTTCACCCTCTACATTATTACCAGGGGAAAATTTTTGTTTTTTTTTTCCCCTGGCAATAAGAAGAAATGTAAAACCAACTAAAAAAAAAGGACAGAAATGTCAGTATAAACATATGGATAATAAATCAAGCGATTTTAAAATTTTGCAAATATTAAAATTCTCATTCACTATGCAAGCAGTATTTAAAATTACACTGCTGCTTCATTTATGTGCAGCATAACTTATTTCCTGCTGTTCTAAATCAAGTTAGTCAGACTATTCTTGAGCATAAATTACATTTAGGGAGTAATTTAGGTACTTTGGGACACACTTTAACACTTTCAGGTCATTAAGGTGGTGCTCAATTCTATGAAATAGATTTAAATAAATAATATTCTAGTAGCCTTCTGACACATCCATTGTGGCTTTATACTTGGCTCTGCTAACTCAGCATTAGGCTGGTGATTATTTCTTCCTATCTATTTCATCTTTCATGAGGTGAGTGGGAGGTACCTCTGCTAAAGTCTCAGGGTTCAAACTGTAGGTGTTGATAAATAAAGTTAAATTAGTTCTTTGTCCCAAACCATAGTACCTTACTCATCCCCATCACCCCACACCCACTTTCCCAGTGAAACAATTATGTAGTAAAACCTAAGCATGCTCGCACTTAGGAAGGTTGTATTGTTTTTGTTTCTGTTTTTTTCTACAGAACCTGACTTACTCTGAGTAGCTTTCCCATGGCTCCAACTCTCCCCACCCCTCTGATACCCCTTTTATTTTTCTCTCCTAAGACACTACCCAAGATTTCTAGGCTGAAGTATGTTCTCTCATGTCTATTTTTTTAAATATACTGGACCCAGGTCCATTCATGCATAATTAGAGTCTACTTCAGCTGCCTGAGTGTCTCATTGCAAACACTCGCTGGATACATGCTGGTACCTGAATCCGTGACCTCACCTCTTCAAGCAGACAGAGCACAGTGGTCACACTGCCTAGGGTGGAATTCTGGCTTCATCATTCACTGTGTGGCCTTGGACAAGTAAGTGACCTCTCTGAAAAGTAAGTATAAAAGTAGTCCCTACTTCTTCCTAAAGGTTAATTGTGAGGGTGAAATGAATGAATGTTTAAATTTCTAAGAACAGTATCTGTCTGGCAGTGTTAGACAAACAGTTGTAGTAGTTGTTGGTCGAATTATTCTACCTCTGTTTGGCTTAGATTTTCAAATGCACATCAAATCACCAATATAGAATCCAAGACATGCCCGTGTCTCTTTGGTGGTAATGGAAATTCATTAGCCAGTTCATGGAAGCTGAATCATTATTCTAGCAGAGAATCCATGGTTTACCACGTTTGACCCTGACCACACTATATGTATTTTTGAAACAACTTTCATTCTGAAACAATACAGAGAAGGATACATACAATCCAATGTTGCCATCACCAAAGCCAAGAATTTTTAAAACAAAAATTTCCAGTAGCCTGCACCTGTCTTTTAAAACATTTTTTAAGTTTATTTATTTATTTTGAGAGAGAGAGACAGCCTGAGCAGAGGAGGAGAGAGGCAGAGACAGAAACAGAGACAGAGAGACAGAGAGAATCCCACGCAGGCTCTGAACCTGCTCTCAAACTCACAATGCGGGGCTCTTGGACTCATGAAACTGTGAGATCATGACCTGAGCCAGAACAGAGAGTCAGACACGTAACTGACTGAGTCACCCAGGCACTCTTTGAATAGCCAGAACCCCTCTTGAAGTGCCTCTCAATCTCTATTCCCTGCTGCCTCCACAATTTAACCTCCTTCCTAACTTCCACGATAATCATTCCGTTAGAGCTCTGAAATTTAAACAAGCATCCCTCACACTGGAGCTTGGTTGTATATGCTTTTGAAAATTTATAAATGCAACCATATAATATGTATTATTTCGTATGAGGGTTTATTTGCTCAACATTATACTTTTTCCTCTTCCCCCTCCACAAAGTTGTACTTTCAAGATTTTTGTTACAAATGTTTAAATGTAACTCATCAAAAATGTTTCTTTATTCATTGTTGTATGATATTATTTTGTGTACTTTTTAAAGACAGTTAGTACATGTTTAGATTGTTTCTAGTTTGAAACTATTATAATGGTACTATGGACATTCGTGCACCTATCTCCTGGAAAGTGTGCACAAGCAATTCTGTGGAGTATATACTTAGGACTGAAACTGATGAGCCACAGGTTACGTACATCTTTAATATGACAAAACACTACCAGATGGTTTTTACTCCTAGGATAGTAGCATATGAAGGTTTATACTCCTCTGTGCAATTTACAGTCCGAGAGCAAGTGTATGAGAATTCCCAGGGCTCCAGGTTCTCACCAGCACGTCAGACTGCCAGCCTCTCAAATCTCAACCATCCGGGTCATATATGGTCATACTTTAGTTTTATTTTGCAAGTCCCTGACTTCTAATGGGGCTGGCAAATTCCTTCTGTGTTTGTTGGCCATTTGGATTTCTTACTTTGTGAAAATGACAAAAGCCTTATGTTAATGTGAGACATAAAACACATTTGCTATATACTAGAAAATAATCATTCTAGAAATACCATCCCAAGAAATATAACATTGTCAGCAGCCCATAAGCCCTCATTGTGCCCCTCCTTACTTTTCAAGAACTTCTTTAAGTTTTCTATTCTTGTCTGTTCTTTTCTTAAAGGTTTGTAGGAAATTTTCATGATTATGAATGCACGTACTTCATCAGTTCTTTGTGTGTTCCGAGTACCTCCTCGCACTCTGTGGATTTCTATTTTACTCTCTTGATGTTGTCTTTTGATGTACAGAAGTTATTCATATAAAACATAGTCTAGTGTATTATTTTCATTTATGATTAGTGCTTTATACATATATTTAAGAAATCTTCCTCTATCCAACATTCATTAACATATTCTCTATTTCTTATAAAAGTTTTAATAATTTGCCTTTTCCCATTTAGATTTGTAATCCTCCAGGGTTTAATTTTCATGTATAGTGTTAACTAAGATGTGCGTATGTGCTAATATATATATACACACACATACACGTATACGTATATGTATACATATATGATTTTTTCTAAACAGGAGATTCCATTTTATAAGGTAAGATGTGCATATGGTACAAAATAATGGTGTACAGTGGAGAAACAAAAATGTGTGCAGTGAAAATTAAGTCTCTCCCACTTGATTTCCTCAATTCAACTAATTGTTCTCTCACTGTAAATAAAAATTTTATAATTTGAACTATTTCTAGAGCAGGGCAAGGGAATACGGATACATTGGTATAAAGTACTAGCTTTTTTATTCAATTTTATTATTTTCATTATATCCATTGCTAGTATTTCTAAAGCTCCGAATTGACATTTTCTTTTGTAATACCCTTAATCCTGTCTAGGTTGTGAGTCTGGTTCTCAGGCTATAAACCAATTTAGAATGATACTCTGCTTTCAAGTTTTTTTCACAGTGGCTATTATACTTGAGTTTAGGAGCCCGTTCTCATGCCTTTATTCCCTCTCTCCACTGCCGAAATTCTACACATTTTGTTTCCCTAGTTTCTCATAATAACTTTTCATTTATTGCTGTATGAGTAAACAGAAAAGATGGACTTTATCTGAACTGCCTTGCCAACATCAACACTCAGTGTGGCCTCCTTCCAATCACAAAGGACTCTTTTGCCATGCTTCAAAGGTGATAGACATATTTTTTACTCAAAGAGAAATTTTGTTATTATAGGAGCCTCTTGGATTTCCTGTCTGGACATTTCCCTACAGAATCTCCTTAACTCTTCAAAGTTCAACTAACAAATACACCAGAGGTTGGCAACTTTCTCTATAAAGTTCTCTCGAATAAGTATTTAATTAATTAATTAATTTTTAAAGTTTATTTATTTATTTTGAGAGAGACAGAGTGTGAGCCAGCAGATGGGCAGAGAGAGACGAGAGGGAATCCCAAGCAGCCTCTGTACAGAGCCCAACACTGGGCTCATTCCCATGACCATGAGATCATAACCCAAGCTGAAATCAAGAGTCAGAAGCTTAACCGACTGAGCCACCCAGGTGCCTCACCAATAAGTATTTTAGGCTTTGTTGGCCATGTGGTCTTTGTTACAAGTACTCAACTCTGCCACTGTAGCTCAAAAGTAGCCACGCACTGAAGAGAAGCAAATGGGGTTGGCTAGGTCCCAGTCGAATTCTACTTACAAAAACAGGTGTTGGGCCAGAGTTAGACTTTACCTACCCTTCATCTACAAAGTGATCACCACACAGTTTCAGGTTCTGGTCTTTACCTAAGTCCTTTAGCTGTTTTTTGAAACCTCAAATATGACATGTTAACAATCTCTTATCCCTTATTTTCTCCCGTGAATCTTTAGTTGTAATTTTAGTTAATCATTTCTAAGCTAGAAATCTGGAGGTCATTCTTTACTCATCTCTTCGTTTCTCACCATACTTGTCTCTATATCCAATCGAGTCTATTTTTCTTAATTTCTTTTATTTATTTTGAGAGAGAGAGAAGGTGTGTGTATGAGCAGAGGAGGGGCAGAGAGAGAGAGAGAGAGAGAGAGAGAGAAACCCAAGCAGGCCCCATACCACCAACGTAGATCCTGACGCAGGACTCCATCTCACAAACCATGAGATCCTGACCTAAGCCAAAACAAGAGTTGGATGCTTAACCAACTGAGCCACCCAGGTGCCCCTATATCCCACCAATTCTAAACCAGAAGTTACTCTTGAATTTGGCCTCTTTGGTCAAGTCCCACAGACATGGCCTTTCTTGAAACCCCTAATACCTTTTCATCTCCATACCCCAGCTCATCTCTCCCTATCATCAATTTCTAACAATTCTCTAATCTATGTCTACAGTGCCATCCCTTTTTCCTTTCTTGTTCTACCACAGAAATTCACAAGATTACAATGTATACTACACTTCAAGACACTGAAACTCAAAACTTCCATAACTACCTAAATTCTGTTTTTATTCTGGGTCTTTTGTTAGACTATCTCTCCTCTATAATATCACTTTATTCTGTGAAGCCTCTCTCCCCTGAAATAAGTTACTCCATAAGAAAAGTTTCCTCTCTCTGCAAAAACTCCTATTAAGATTCTACTTCATGTTCTATGGGGCACTTGGGTGGTGTAGTCAATTAAATGTCTGACTCTTGATTTTGTTCAGGTCATCATTTCTGTTAGTTTGAGCCCCGTGTGGGCAATACGCTGACAGCAAGGAGCCTGCTTGGGATTCTCTCTCTCTCAGTCTCTGCTCCTCACCCATGTACTTGTGCTCTTTCTCTCTCAAAAATGAATAATTAAACATTAAAACATAAATTCTACCTCATGTTCTAATTATGGGTTTACATACCTACTCTCCCCAAAGTATATGAGCCTCCTACCAAAAGGAACATGCCTTATTCACCTTTGTATTTCTAGCACCAACCAGTGTTCATGGCACGTAAGTGTTTAATATATATGTTAAATGAATAAATGAATAAAACGATTCATGAGTAATTTGCATGGACTCCTTATATCTTCTGTTTAGGAACTATGAGGTTTGGGTCATCCATTTTACCTCTTTGAATCCAGTTGTGTCATAAATAAAGCAAGGATAACATTGCCTACGTTACAAAGCATTTTGATGAGAATGAAAGCACACTGTAAGCTATAAATAACATTTTAGTATTTTGTTAATAGTAGCAACCTATGTCAATCTGCACAACTTTTAACACTGATATAAAATTTAGAATTAAAAAAATTTTGCTCTATATCAGAAATCATCTTGCAAATAAGTTAACACATTTCCAGAGAACTTCTGCTCTAATAGAAAACACAGAAAGACTTTTAAATCTAGATAGTTTAAGAAGTTCAACACCATCTCACAAAAAAATTAATACACTTTGCCAAAACTTTCCAAGGACTAATTTAAGTATGAAGATGCATAATAACTTAAGAACTATAATTTTTTACTGGGAGTGTTTCAGACTATGGTGATATTGATAAAATTCACCTTATGCTAACGAACTCAATATTATTACTTAATTTAATTAGAAAAATGCTAATTATATTACTTGTAACGCCTCACAAATACTTTCGTTTATCCCTAATAATATGTAAAGAAATATTAAAATTCCTTAGAATTCTAAAGAGTTTTTTTAAAATTTACCGATCACTTATTGGGCACGCATCTCTGAATGGAACCTTAAATGGGTGCTCTAGTAGCCGCTTTTTCCTACAAGTAGGAAAATCCGTGGAGGAGGAGGTGAAAAGAGAGGAAAACTTCATCAATAAGCCTGAGTCATCTTGAATAAGTGAAGACTTTTTGAACTGTAAATATACAACACACACACACACACACACACACACACATACACACACACACACATACACACACACACAGACACACACACATACACACACATACACACACACATACACACACACATACACACACACACACACACACACTCAAATATGTACATATGCATACACACAAATCAGAACTTGACCTAAGTACATATAAGAGTTTTGGAGGCCTTCATTAAGCATATTATTTTAGCTTAGTAGCAGACACCATAAACATTCCTGAGATAAATTTATAAGTACTCAAATACATAAGAGTCCATATGTTCACCTACCCTTGACATCTGATTATTTAATTTGCTAATTATAAAAAGAAAAGCAAAAGTGTCTCTGATATTCCACAAATATCCTTTTTCTGCTTATATAAACATCTTTGTCATAGTACGAAATCTCGTCAGGCCAATGACAGTGTAAAGGGTGCAATTTTGACAGTTCTGTCATGGCGGGGAAATATTCAGGGTATGCTATTCTTACACTGGTTCTGGAAAAAAACAATGTAGGATTATGCTAATATTAACCTAAAAATTATGCAGTTTCAATGTCTTGATTTGGCACAATTAGCACCCTGTAAAAATACCCAAAGTGGCAAAAATAGTTTGCTATTAGTGAGCTGTAATGTTACCTCTTACATTAGGATCTTTTAGAGAAATCAACAAAAGAAATTGATTCAGCAGTCTAAATTAAATAATTTAAATGTATTAAAAAATTTAGGGTAACATTCTTTCTGAGGATTTGATATATTCATAGATCTCCTTGACAAAATGTGAGCATTGAATTTACTCTTAATTTACATGTCTCCTAGTAGATAGTCCAAATAAAGATGATACAGTGTTTGACATCATAGCTTTTAAACTTATGTTAATTTGTTGGCTAGAGAGAATATTCAAAATAAGCACGTCTTTCTCTTCATTCAAACACAATCATATGTAGTGGATATAGGAACTTTTACCTAGAAACAGCAGCAAAAGCAGTCACCACCATAGATATGCACTACACACCCTATTAAGTTCTTCAGATTCAACAGAGCATTTAATATTTTCACAGAAGCTTAGGGTGGCACAACTATTACATTTTACAGATGAGAAAACTGACTTTGGGAAGAATCTAAGGCAATGTCGGAGGTGAATACCATGAGTTAACAGGGTATATAGTTTTTTAAAAAGTGCCATTAGAATTAGTAAGTAACCCACTATCTCAGAGAAGACAAGAAATCCTATTTCTCTAACACACTGTCCCCGTGGGCAGAAATCACGTTATTGTTTGGCTCCACACTTGTATTTCTGAGCATGATAAATCTTATATATTAAAAGTAAAGAATTCATAAACGGCCTGACCTCTAGTTTAAGCAGCAATTTCTCAAACTAATATCTCTTCCTTCTAGTCGCTTCTCATTATTATGTAGCATGACCCCTCACATCACACTCTCCAATCAAATAGAATTTAACTTAATGTTCCATGAACATTTTTGAGGGTTCCTCATCTTTGTGGTTTGTTTGTTTTCTTCATAATATTTTTTGTGTCAAAATGTTATTTCTCCTAGATTCTCTGTCCAGACACAACTTCCTCCATGAGAAGCTTCCTGAGGCACTTAATTCGAAGCAATCCATCCTCTCTTTGTACTTCCGCAACATTCTTTTTGTCCTGCTTTAAAGAATTTAGTCCATTCTAATTTTTATTGATATCATTACCCCCAAACTATAGCAATTGTTCTCTAAGGGTAGAAGCTATGTTGAATGACCATTTTTAACTTCTATAACAAGTACTTATAAATACTGTTGGACTTAATTTTTGCAGATTTAAAATTAATTAGCTGAATTAATTTTAATACATACAATTGATATTCATTTTGAATTATTATTATACCTTTTAAAAGGAAAATGTTCTGTAGATTAGAAATCCCACACTATCATCTGGCAAAAATGGAGACATAGTTTTGAATTTAAAGCAGGTCATAAAATAAGGAGGTTGTGCAGCATATGAAATATGAAGATGGGCAAAAGGGAGTTAGAAATTCTGCTTTATTGCTTTGTAAAATCCAGCAAGTGATTTAACTTTGCTAATTTCAGAACTCTCATTTGTGAAAGAGGCATGATAATGTGTACCTCCAAGCATTGTTTGAAGGATTAGGAAAAAATATACTAAAAGTTGTGAAGCCCATATTGAGTGCTGAATGTTGACAATAACAATAATCATGATAAACATATATATTGATATGTAATGTATTAAGATATATTTACTATATTTATACTATATAATTGTCAAATATATACACATATATGAAAAATTTTGCTTCAGTATAAACTATCAATGAGGAAAATCTGTACAAGTGCTTCTGTATATTTTCTATGCACAAACACAGGTAGAATGGACACTTTTCCTTCGAAAGTCAAATATTTCACTCTCAGTTCTATTATAATTGGGAAATTTGAAAGTACTCTAGCAAAGGGAGTCATATGTCTTCCCTTGTTTCTTTCTGAATGAATGGGGTATAGTACATTTGATTTGGTCACAAGAAATTTCAATTTTTCTGCTAAAAGGAGTATGGGGGGCATTTTATTTCAAAATGGAGGGTGAACAGATTTTGATCCTCAGGCCAAGTAAGACATTTAGGGGTCATTTTCTTCTCAAGAGTGTTATTAAAATACAAATTTCAAACATGCAATGTAAGATGTAGAAAAAAATGAAAAAGTATGATATTTTCTTTCTTAGGCTGCCAAAATGTTCACTTCCTCCATAGGATGTTGTAGCAAATCCAAATACACCACCCGCAGCTTCTATAAGTGTCTCTTTTTCACTTTTAGTCTTTATTTCTTTTGACCATGATTAAAAGCAAAGGTTGAGAGCTCTGTGTATCTTAGAATATCTTTGGTATGAGAGCACAATAACACAAATATAAGAATAAAATTGAAACAATTAACTTTTTACTTAGCTTTATTCTACATGGGCAATTCTCTTTTCTCTCTTATACAGTTTCACTGGGACAATTACCTTCCACAAGACTGCTTTTCCTAGTAAGATAGTTATAATTAACAAGAGCCCACACACGCGTAAGAGTTATCATCTACCATATTAACGAACATATACAAGCTATTATTTTTCCCAATGTTTATGACATTTTATTTTATTGGAACCAATCTCAGAGGTTGCAAAATTTAAAAAAAAAAACGGTGAGTGACTTTTATGAAAGTCAATTGTCAATTAATTCTAAAATAATTTTCCATAGGAAGAAACAACATTCCCATTTTACTATTCCAAGTTGGTCGTGGAACATGCAAAAACAGTATTACAGAAAAAGAACGAATTTAGAAGCATCAAGTGGCATTAATAGAGAATTAGTGCCGAAATTACACCAGAGTAACATTTCAATTAGAAATAGGAGGAGAAAATATCTAGGCTATCAGAGGTTGTAAGTAGTGAAGAAAATAAGAACCATCTTCAGCGGACATTACCAGTTTTGCTGGGAGGTGCACCCGTAAGTCAGCGGATATGTTTCTAAAGGACTTTCTTATGAAATTAGAGAATCAGTAATTAATTTCAAGGAAGGTTTCTGGTCATATCTATCTGACAAATAGATAATTAATGAATTAAATGTGCCTGAGGTCCCCTATTAGGACTATGGCTGCGATGCTCCTTTCCTTGTATCCGCTGATCCCATAAATATTCGGAAGATTTCCCCGGCCCGACTCCCCAGCATGGATGTACCAGCAGGAACGGGACAATTCCAGCCTAACAACACCTAGGTAAGACATCTTTACTTCAAATTCAATGAACTAAAATCTGACCCAACTCTAGTAAGTATAAGTCAAGGAAACTTTAATCATAGCTGACTTACCACCTTATGAATAAATATCATCATAAAAATCAGGCCTCTTTTGCCATTTTACATTTCATCTTATTAAAACACAAGTACATGAGGGAAATATTCTTGGCATAAAACTACTATATTTATTAAAACTTTTTTTCTTTCCTACACCTGAAGGCACATGTCTAAACCTGTAGGGGTTACTTTATTATTTAATTAGAGCCAATTCTTTTTTATCATTTTAGGTGTTTCATCTGAAGTTTGATTAACATCAGTATATACTGTGCTCTCAGGCAATTAAATATAGCTTGTGCAGAAAAAGGAATGTGCAGAGTGAAATTAAAACAAAAGGATTTTAAAATACAGAAAAACATAAAATGTGTAAAGACATAGAACCTCTAAAAAATAAAATATCGATGTTCAAACCCAAGCAGAAATACTTCATAAATGTGTATGAAGTATAGTATTTGCTCGTTTTATTTAACAACATTAATTCATTTCTTTAATAAACATTTATTGAGCACTTAGTATTGGGGCTGTCAGCGTGTTAAATTCGGGGGGTGTAAAGATGAAAGAGATACTATCCCTGCCAATGAGAAACTCACAGTTTAATGTGCACATTAAGTACTGTAATGAGGGTATGTAACAAAATACATTCCAAATGCCAGCACTTAGAACTCCTTCGCCTGTGAACTCCTTCTAGCTGCAGGGGTCTGTTTTGACTAGCTATATAGCAAACCAAAACTGCTCAGGAATAAATACTCCGGGGTGACACTCTCCATTAATGATTGACGGGAGTTGATGTATAAATAACCCAGATCATCTGGTACCTTCAAGTGGCATAACTCTGAGGTATGCATTTTACATTGTTGTCCACAGTTGCCTCAGGAGGATTAAGTTCCACATACCCAAAGTGTTAACTGTGTTGGAAACACACCTTTTAATGGCTTTCTCTTATTCCCTGTCTCATTTCCCTGAGATGTCCCCTGTGCCTCCCAAATAATCTACTTGCGCTAGACTTCTTTGCTTAAGGTCCACTTCTGGGGAATCCAAATGAAGATAAAAGGCAATGCCAGTATGAAAGAGAGTAGATGAATTCTACCCTAAAGCAATGTGAGGGTTGAGAGGAGGAAGGTCTTAGGAAAGACACTGTAGTCAATTAGGATCTAGAAAGAAGAGCAGAAGTATCTCAGGTAGAGAAAGAAGGAAGGACATTGTACGAAGCAGAGCTAGCCTATGTGAAGGCTTAGACGAGTGGTTCTAAAATTCATAACAATTAATTTTAAAACAGATTTGTGAGCTCCACTTTCATAGTTTCTAATACCGTAAGCCCAAGGATTTTTATTTCTAACAAGTTCCCTGCTGATGCTGATGCCTCTGGTGTGGGGACCACACTTTGAGAGTCACTAGTGTGGAGGGAATGGCCAAATGATAGGTGGGCAAGAGGAACTGGGTGAAGATTATTAAGACTCCTGAATATCCTGTGACACAAATTTGCTTTTTTTAGTTCATTACCGCTAAAATTGTTCATTGAAAAAATGAGTACCAAACAAAATTACTAAGTATTTTTAAATTTACATAATAAAATAAATGACAAAATCCTTGGAGAGAGAACACATACAGAGAATATTTCTTATATGCTTCCTGGTGCTATTTTCTGCCAAATTTTGCATATATGTAACCTAAAATCCACATTTCCCAAGAACTCTATGACTGTCGATTTGGGAACTTCATGCTTCTCCCAGGCTATGAGCATAGGGCACCGCACAACTGGCTGGTTCAACAACTAGCCAGTAGGGGGCAGCGATGCCAAAAAATCCATGACCACAAGAAACCAGAAGGCATTACTTGTCTCTTACTGCTCTCAACTATTAAAGAATATTGCATTTTGTCCTTGAAGAAAAGGTTTAGTTGTTGGGTTAGGAAAAGAGAGATGGATTATTCCTAGTTATCTTTCTGTTTTACACATGTTGCAAATGTTATCATATACAAAATGAAACCATAGGAGAAGCTGGAAGTCTAAGTAGAGTTTTGGGGGTTTTTTTGGTGGGGGGGCAATTCTTCCTATCAGGTTAATTAATAATCCAACACTTCAAATATATATAAATATTTTGTTTTCATGGTGAGAATATCTGAGTTATACTCTATTAGCAAACTTCAAGTGAACAATATGGTATTATCAACTATAGTCACTATGTTATACATTAGATCCTTAGACGTTATCATACTGAAAGTTTATATCCTCTTACCAATCTCTCCCTATGTCCTCCACCCACCCCCAGCCTCTGACAACCACTGATTTCTACTGCGTTTCTAAGAACTTGGCTTTTTAAATATATTTTTTCAGATATAAATAGTATCATGCAGTATTTGTCTTTTTCTGTCTGGATTATTTCATTTAGCATAATGCCCTTGAGTTCCATCCACATTGTCACAAACAACATGATTTCCTTCTTTTTTCCTAAATGGGTAATATCCTATCGTGCTTGAGTATATATCACATCTTCTTTATTCATTCATCCACTGACAGACATTTAGGTTGTTTCCATATCTCGGCCATTGTGAAAAATGCTATTGTGCTACAATGAACATCGGAGTGTGGACATCGCTTCAAGATCCTGATTTCATTTCCTTTGGATATACACACAAAACTGAGATTTCTAGACCATATGGTAGTTACATTTTTAATTTTTACTAGGAACTAGTCTTTTAAGATATCCCCTTTCTTCATGATTCGGTCTTGGTAGGTTGTATATTTTTAGTAATTTCTCCATTTCTCTTAGATTGTCCAATTTGTTGGCATATAATTATTCATAGCAGAGTCGTATGATCCTTTGTATAATATCAGATATAATATCTCCTCTTTTAATTTCTAATTTTATTTACTTGACTCCTCTCTTTTTCATGTTAAGTCTAGCTAAAGTCCTATTTTATTTTTTCAAAAAAAGCAGACCTTAATTTCATTGATTTTCTCTACTGCCCTTTTAGGCTCCATTTCATTTATTTCTGCTCTGATCTTTGTTATCTGCTTTCTTCTCCTAACTCTAGACTTTGAACCTCAAACTTTGTTCTTTTTTTTTCCTGGTTCCTTGAGGTGTAAAGCTAGGTTCTTTATTTGAGATATTTCTAAATATAGTAACTGATAACTCTGAACTTCTCACTTAGAACTGCTTTTGCTGCATCCCATAAATTTTAGGATGTTATATTTCCATTTTAATTCATGTCATCATATTTTTTTATTTTCTCTTTGAATCATCGGTTGGTCAGTAGCATGTTGTTTAATATCCACATACATGCAAATTTTCCAGTTTTCTTCTTGCAATTGATTTCTAGTTTCATACCACTATGGTTGGAAAAGATGCTTGATCGGATTCCAATCTCCTTAATTTTATTAAGACTTGTGGCCTAATATCTGATCTATCCTGGAGAATGGTCCATGCATGAATGAGAAGAAGGTATTCTGCTGCTATGGGATGGAATCTTCTATAAATATCTGTTAAGTTGATCTGATCTAAGGTGCAGCTTAAGCTCAATGTGTTTTTTTTTTTCCTTAATTGACTTTCTGTCTGGATGATCTATCCTTAGGGAATAGGGGATATTGAAGCCCTCTACAATTATTTTAATGGTATGTCTCCCTTCATGTTTGCTAATATGCACTTTATATATTTAGGTTCTTCTATGCTGGGAGTATAAATATTTACAAATGTTATATCCTCTTGTTGAACTGACATCCAACCTATCAAATAATGACCTCTTTTGTCTCTTTTGACAGTCTTTGGCTAAAGGTATACTTTTAGTCAAAGACTATAACCATTATATAATGACCTCCTTTGTCTCTTATTATACTCTTTGGTTAACAGTCTACTTTGTCTGATATAAATATAGCTATGTTTTATTTTAGTCTCTATTTGCATGACGTACCCTTTTCAAACCCTCTACTTTTGGTATATATGTGTCCTTAAAGTTTAAGTGAGTCTCTTGTAGACACTATATGGTCTTGCTTTTGTTGTTACTGTTGTTGTTTTTAACCTATTCAGCGACTCTATGTCTTTTGATTACATAATTTAGTACATTTATATTTAAAGTAATTACTGATAGGAAAGGACTATTACCATTTTGGTAATTGTTTTCTGGCTGTTTTGTAATTTCTTTGTTCTTTTCTTTTTATCTTTCTTTCTTCTTTTATGATTTGATGGTTTTCTTCTGGTGGTATGCTTTGTTTTCTTCTCTTCATCTTCTGGGTATCTACTATAGTTTTTTGCTGTAGTACAAAATTCTAACCCTTAATCAAATTCTTGAATAGAAGAGTGAAACAATCAGGGTTGAAATCTAGATAGATGATTTTGTAAGCTGTGGAAAGGAATTATGGGCTGGTAAGAGGTTAGAATAGTGGTTTTCAACCTTGCTGCATATTGGAGTCATCTGAGGAGTTTACGACATTTTGCAAGAGTTTAATTTAACTGAACTGGGATATGGTCAGGGCATAAGGCCTTTCAGCCAAATTTTATTATGAAAATTTTCAAAGGTACAACAAAATTGAAAAAAATATACAGAGAATGCCTATATACTCATTACGTAGATCCTATCACGAACATTTAATAACTTATTTACCCATCTATATATCCCTTTATCTATCAATCAACTGATCAGATGTTTTGATGTATTTCAATGTAAATTATGACCATCAATAAAATTCACCCTAAATGCATCAGTGTGCATATTTATCAAGCAGAGTTCAATATTTGTTTAGAGACATTTTTTTCTTTATGAACACTAAGACTTTTACAAAACTCCCAGATGATTCTTACTTTCAATGAAAGATGTATGTAGATCATGGGATTTAAAAAAAATGTAGGCAGGATAATGATTATTAGTATTTTTGTTATTATTATTCATTGTATTTGTGCTTTCTTTACATTTTGGCTAAATGAAATAGTAATTACATGAGGGAGTTATTATTTACAGAGAAGGAAATAAGATTGAGAGATATTAAGTAATTTTCCAGGGTTCATATGGCAAGGGCAATGTAGAATTTGTATTCAAATCCAGTTTTAACTGATGTCATAGAAAACCAAAGGTGTTTTTTTTTTTTTTTTCATTTTTTTCTATATGCATCTAAGGCTATGGGGGTAAAAATAGGAAGGAGTAGCTTAATTAATCATTAATTTGAAGTATGCTCATTACCATTTTAGAAGGGAAAAGGAAAACAAGTAACGGGATAACAAATTTTTCCAACTTTTTCAAATATAACAACTGGTTGAAAATGATTATTTTGTACAAAGGCAAAGAACTGCATTTTGTTTTTATTTTGAGTAATCATTCTTCAAATATCTTAACATGGATTTTAAGTTTAATGATATCTTCCATCTATTTGCTGTTAAGTGGCTTTTGTTTTGTTTTTGCATTTTTTTAACTACGCTCTTTCACTTGTAAAAAAAAAAAATAGTGCCACTGCATTAAAAAAATAGAGGAAAATATTCCCGAAATACAAAATGGCAGAGAAAAAAAAATCTGCCATAGCAGTCCACCCTAAAACAACAACTGTTGGAATAAGAGTTAATATCACAGTTTCTGAGGGTCAAGAATCCAGGAGTGGCTTAGCAGAGGGGGATTGGCATAGGGTATCTCATGAGGTTGCAGCCAAGCTGTTGGCTATGGCTGCACACTCTTAAGATCTAATTGGAGCTAAATGATTCACTTGTAAGCTCATTCTCAAAGCCCTTTACAGGAAAATTTAGTTTCTCACTACACGGGTTTCTCCAAAGGGCTGAACATGATATGGCTTCCCACAGAGCAAGCAATGAGTGAGTGAGTGAGAACTCAAGACAGAAGCCATAGCTTTTCTATACTTGGAAGTGACATATCATCACTTCTACCAAATTCTTTGCATTAGAAGAAAGTCAGTAAATACAGTACATACTTAAGGGGAGGGGAATTAAGCTCCAACTCTTAAAGAGACGAATATCAAGGAATTTAGGGACCATTTTAAAATCACCACGTAGGGTATGGAATCTGGATTTAAAATCAATTGCTCCTACTAGTTTAAAGACAACACTCCATTTTGTACTAGTTTCCATTGTTGTCGAAAAGTCCAGAGCCATTCTTATTTTTTACCTTCAAAATTCCCATCATCCTTGTTGTTTTGAAATTGTATTATGATGAGATTTGGTGTAGATTTTTTTTTAATTTACTATGCTGGGCATCAGTAGGCCCCTTCAATCTGGAGATTCATTTTCTTCAGTTCTAAGAAAATTACTTTGCCATTTATTTGATAGTTTTTTCTCCACACTTCCATTTCTTCTTTTGTCTGTAACTCCTATTATGTGGATGTTGGACTATCCAGAGCAAAGTTTATAAACATCAGCACTACTGATATTGGGGTTAGACAGTTTTCTGTTGTAGATGGCTATGCTGTGCATTGCAGCAGGTCGAGCAACATCCCTCCTGGCCACTATTCACAAAATGCAAGTAGTACTACCCTCCCTGGATTGCAATAACCAATTTTATCTCCAGACATTACCAAATTTTCTCTGGAGGGCAAAATCACCTGCACTTCAACCACTGACCTAAGACAATTCTCTATGATTTTTATATTATATTCCTCAATTTCCATTTCTTTGTGCATTTATATTACTTTATGAAAGAGTTCTTTGAATGCATCTACTTCTTTTGCACTTTTATTTGTGCTACTCATCTTTTTACAGACTTTATTTTTTATGGCAGTTTTAGGTTCATGGCAAAATTGAGCCGAAAGTACAGTGAGTTTCCATATACCCTGCACCACACTCTCAACAGAGTCTTCCCCCATATCAAACACCTAATGAGAATAAAACATTTATTATAACTGATGAACTTAGACTGATACATAGTTATCGCCTAACATTCACAGTTTACATTATATTTCACTCTTGATATCTATGGCTTTAGACAAACATATAATGACATGTATCTTCCATGATAGTTTATACAGAATACTTTCATTGCCTTAAAACTACTATTCAATTTTTAAATAACCCTTCTCTTTCTCCAAAATATTATCTAAAGTCGCTCATACCAATTTTTCTTAGAGATACCATAACTAGTCTCACTCTGGGATAGTAATTAATGTTTTAAAAGTTTTCTTAAGAACTTAGCCTTATTGGAGTTCCTGCATGGCTCAGTCAGTTAAGTGTCTGATTTCTTCTCAGGTCATGATCTCAAAGCTTGCGGGTTCAAGCCCCGTGCGGGGCTCTGTGCTGACAGCTCAGAGCCTGGAGCTGCTTTGGATTCTGTGTCTCCCTCTTTCTCTACCTCTCCTCAGCTTGCACTCTCTTTCTCTCCCTCCATCCCTCTCTCTTCTTCTCTCTCAAAAATAAATAAATGTTAATTTTTTTTAAAAAAGGTCTTGGCCTCATCTCTATTTTTTACATTTCCTCTTTTGTTTATATTATTATTGTTTTCCCCCATATGACAGCTTATTTGTTTTTATATTGGTTTCTGTCTTTTGTATTAGAGGCTTTTTTCAAATATCTGGAAATCTTTACTTATCTCTTCAAATTGAGAGATGCTTACTCGAAGCTCCCTGTGTACATGTAAAGTCTATCAATTGGAAGTCTTCAATATAGGGTCATCAGGCAAGGATCCAGCTATTTCATTTGTTAAATCATAACATATCCTTAACTGCTGATCTTATCTCTCAAAACAATGAGGTTCTCTAGAGAAAAAATTATAATCTCTTGACCAGAGTGTAGAAATTTAAGAGCCAGGAGGGGGAAGAGAGACTGGTGGTCTCAGTGTTAAATAGACTGGCCTTAACTTAATTCCCTATTTTCAGTGCAATGGCTCATTCCTTCCATCAACTGATCCTGTTATCTACATATTGAAAGTTTTTCTCCTTCAGCCTCACCAGAAAGCAAACTACCCACTCATCCCTCCTGGGATGGAGGAGGAGTGGTGTCTAACTACTCTGAGTTACAGACTTGGCATCTAATTGCTCCTTTTAAACACTTAAAAACAAGCCTTTTTTCTTTTTAGCACCACTACTACACTCTGAAATACCTAGTACCTTCAACTCAGGAGTCTTTTTGGGGTCCTGCAGAACAGATTTGCTTCCTTATCTTAATTTCCTTCTTTATAGACTTGGTACTCCTTTTCAGGTGTCTCTTCTTTCCTTTTCTTTGCCATTTTCCAACTGCATCGGTTTTGTTCTTTTAGTGTAATCTTAGAATAATGTGGGATAGAGACGGGGTAAATCTAAGTTTTCAACTGTCACTTTTAACTGGAGGTCCAGAGTGAAGTTTGTGTCCTGTTCCCTCTCATGTATCTAGCATTTTGTAGCTGCCTCTACTCTGCCCTCTGTACACCATCCAGCCCTTTCAGGTTTCAAGTGCCTGCACTGCAGTGTTATCAGGAATCATTCCAATCCATTCACCAAGCAAGAGAACAGCCTTGACGCAATTCCTAGTTGCAAGTCTATGTCATTATTCTTAGGCCTCCATAGGCTCATAGCTTTATGTAAGCGGTAGCCCCAGGTTGTAGCCTGAAGCAGCCCTTTTCTCCCCAACTTTCTTTCATGAATGGAGGAACTACAATCCAGACTCTGGTTTTGAACTCTGAATGTGCCTCCACTTCCATGTCTGGCTTGAAGCAATTTTAGTCCCATTCCCCCCACAGCATCCAAATTCCTGGGTGCCACTGTTGCTCTGTGGTTCAAAGACAAGCCTGGCAGTGATCTCTGCCCCATCCCCTGATTTACATGTCTGTACCTGCAGAAGTGTGTATTTTATGTGTGTGAAACAAACGTATCTTTTTATTTTAGAGGTTTTCATGCATCTGACCTACACAACCTGCCACAGCACTCTGAGGAATTCATAGTTCTGCAGGTCTAATAACAAAAGTAGAAGGTCCATCAGAATCAACTCATCTAAATTCTTTTAGAGAAGACAAGGTGAGAATTAGACTCTTTACTCCCCTCCCTCAAACTTCAATGGCCTTTTTATTTGTAACATTCATGCTGAAAATACAGCCAGTATGCTCATCCTCAACATGCTTTATTAGCTGAAATATCACTTTTTTAAAATTTTTTAACGTAGGTTTATTTTTGAGACATAGAGAAAGAGCGTGAGCAGGAGAAGGGCAGAGAGTGAGGGAGACACAGAAGCCAAAGCAGGCTCCAGGCTCTGAGCTGTCAGCACAGAGCCCGACGCGGGGCTCGAACTCACAAATCGCAAGATCATGACCTGAGCCGAAGTCGGCCGCTTAACCCACTGAGCCACCCAGGCACCCTGAAATATCACTTTTAACACTATCTTCTTATGACTTTTTAAACATTTAACTTCAGTGTCCAGCAACTTGCTACATGTCTTATTTTTTCCCCAAAATAGAAGATCTAGAAGTAAAGCCATTTTTCTAACAAGGAATAATAAACAAAGAGTATGTCACCTATTTTGTTTGGTACCATTTTCCTTTTTTTTTTTTTTTTGTAATAAGTAAAGGTAAAACTTATAACTTCTGCATTCTACAACATCTCATGAAATATCTTGGCTCAAGCTGCTTCTCATCATGCTAAATTATTATGATTTACTTTATTTATTGGGGGTTGAATTATCAATAAATAACAATCTTACTTAGTTAAAATGCATGGGGACTTATGTATATAAGATCATTATTATATATCCTTAAAATGAGGATAGAGTTATAGGAGAAGAATCTTCGTAGCAGTGTTCCTTTTTGGTAGTGAATAGGCAAAAGCATAAACGTTCCTAAAAACAAAGTGGTCTAGTAGAAATGACATTAAAGCAGGGAATCACAACGCTTGGGTGATAATCTTGGCTTTGTTTCTAATTAACAATGGGCACTTGCGCAAACTTTTACCTTTTTATCTCCGAGCCCCATCATTTTCATTTTTAAAATCGTGAAATGAATATAGATCGATGTTCTAATTTTAAGATGCTATAACACTATACTACCTAAAAATTCATTTTTTTCAAAATTTGTTTATGCTAATACGTACCTAAAGATTTGGTTTCTAAAACTGCCTTCCAGGTCATAACAGAAAACTATTGCTAGACAACAACAGGGATTTCAGGTTGTTGTAATTAGATAGAAGGGATATGTATATAATAAAAACTAGCTAAGTAAGACGTTAGTTAATCAGGACACATACATGAGATGAAATTATACAATCTTTGGGTCTGGGTGAAAATAAAGAAAAAGATACACAAAATATCTCATTTTGTAGTGTAGATATGAAAGCAACCTCCAAAGTTATTGGGTAGATGGTATCCTGACAAGGATAGCTTGGTTAAACGTCAATTAAAGACAATTAGTCCAGAAGCTAGTTTCACATACTGTTACTACAAACTGGTAAATAAAGCAAGCATGAAAACCTAAGGTATGCACTTACTCAAGATCTTATGGATAAGGGAACATCATATGCTGTTAGGTCATCACTATGCTAGTAGATGTCAAACAACCAACTATCCGGGGGGCTTATTTGAGTACTCCCATCATAATTCATTTCAAGCTATCAACAGAACATCATTAAAAGTGGAGTTCGAATGTACCATTATATAGTCATTCCACCATTCAGATACAATAGAAATAAATAATATCAACACCATAGATAATAGTGAAAAGTAGTAAAAATAATCAGGCAGTGATGATACTCAATCAGCCCTTACCTCTGCTGACAATATAATTATAATTTTTTGTTAGTGTAATTTAGTTTTTAAATTAAAAGTTCCTGAAAATTTAACAGTTAGATCTTGTAAGCCTGTATGAGTAGCCACCTCCAAACATCACTGAGGCAAATTTTAAACATTAGTGTATCTCAGTGTGCAAGAGATAAGGTTCTTACCAGTGAACACACTCTAATGCACTAATTCTTTTTATTCTTTTAAGGTATTAGTTTATATAATATAGTTTTTTATATTTATTTATTTTTATTTTTTTAGCATGCCTTTTTTTAAAATTTTTTTAACGTTTATTTATTTTTGAGAGACATAGAGATAGAGCATGAGCAGGGGAAGGGCAGAGAGAGAGGGAGACATAGAATCTGAAGCAGGCTCCAGGCTCTGAGCTGTCAGCAGAGAGCCTGACGCGGGGCTCGAACTCACAGACTGTGAGATCATGACCTGAGCTGAAGTCGGCCACTTAACCAACTGAGCCACCCAGGCGCCCCAATATAGTTTTTTTTTAAATAAGGAGTCCTATTTTGTATAGAACCATATAACATGAGGGAGCAAGTTCTGTTCATGCTCTGCAAGTCGATCCTGAAACCATGGCTCACAACACCACCTAAAGACAAGAGTTGGAATTGTAGATGCAGAGCCCATAACTTTTTCAAGATATTTTACAATCAATTGGGACTTAAATACACACACACACACACACACACACACACACACACACACACACACACTACAGATATGTCCAGGCCCCACCCAAGAACAACTAAATCAGTGTCTGACTTCCTTTTTGCAGACCCTCTCAACTAATTTAAATTCAAATTAATTTCTGTTATCTGAATCAAGTTTAAAAACCAATGGCAAACACCTAAAACTAATATAACACTGTATATCCACTATACTTTAGTTGAAAAAAAGAAAAAAAAATCACTGGCAAGAAAAAAATAAGTTGTATCTAGTAGTTTTTCTTTAAAATTTTTATATTGTGAAAATTTTCAAAGGCATGTGAGATAAAAAGAACAAGATAAAGAACCCACATGTGCCCGCTGCCCAGCTTTAACAATTACTAATATTTTCCCCATCTTGTTTCATCTTCTCCCACTGCAACTTTAAAGAAATTCTCTTGGAAGTTTGTCAAAGCAAAATCCACACACCATATTATTTCACATGAAAATACTTCAACATGTGCCTAGAACTGCTTTTTGAAAATACAATCTAGAGGAGTGACAGAGAATGCAAACCAAATTACTCCTCAAAGCCTCCATTTAGTAAGTATTGGGCTGGATATGAGAGCAGCTGTTGGGGATATAAAAAGTCTTAGTGTCAATTCTATGACTGGGTCTTAACATGAAGCCAATGAGATAATGGGGTAAGTATGGTTAGGCTTTATCCTTGATACGTAAACAGTGCTTCTTTCCTAACCTTTCTGTTATCTGATTAATCTCTCCTCTTTTGGTAAAACTCAGTTCAAACATTACCTCACTCAGTTCTTCCCTGACTGCGGCCCTGAGACTGGGATTGGTGGCCCATCTTTGCATGCTCGTTAGTTCCTAATGCAGACCGGACCTCGAGCACTTATCACTCTGAATTCAAACTGTCAGGTGATCATTATTCTTCCTTCCCTAAAATGTGTGAGATCAAAGTCCATATTTTATTCACTTTTACCATTCTAGCCCTTAAACACAGTATCAGAATCACAGTGGCACCACAATAGTATTTGTTAAATAAATGATGAGTCTATGAATTATCAGTTCTGGCAGATTCTAAGCATAGATGTCAAAGACAGAAGAAGAAAACAGCCAAGTCTGCAGATATGAAGATGTTAATTTAAGGACAAAGATTTTATAATCTTCTATTTCCATAATCTTTGCCACAATGATTAGTGGGTTTTATGACAAGAAAGAAGCCATTCTAATTATGTTAACTGTTTCATTATAGGAGTGATACTGGCAGGGAAAAGGAAACAAGTATGCTATAAAGAATAGTCAGAGAAGGATATTATCAATATAAAAGAACCTGAAACCTGTAGGTCCTTTATGGCTTCTCTGTGAATGCCCAAGCACAGACAATAATTATATATTATTTTTTATAATTGATTTTTAATGAGACGATGCTTTTCTTTTTTAAATTTTTTAAAAATTTTTTTAAATGTTTTCATTTATTTTGGAGAGACAGAGAGACAGAGCATGAGCAGGGGAAGGGCAGAGAGAGAGGCAGACACAGAATCCGAAGCAGGCTCCAGGCTCTGAGCCACCAGCACAGAGCCCAGTGCGGGGCTGGAACTCACAGACCGTAAGATCATACCCCGAGCCGAAGTCGGCCGCCCAACCAAATGAGCCACCCAGGCGCCCCAAGACAATGCTTTTCTTAAATTTGTCTTACATTTGTGGTAGAGTAGATTCATGCAATATTAACATTAGTTAAAATATTTTTATAACTTTTGTTAAATACGAGCTTTGAAGTCATACAGTAATTTAAATTATTTAATCTTATAAACTGCATTATATTCTTTTACTGAATTCTTCACTTACTCACTTTCTTTTTTTACCTATTTTAATTTCTTCACTGAGAAATTAAATTTTTATTTGATAACAACTAGCAACTCAAATTATAATTAAAATATCACTTGCTACACATCTAGACAAACAAGTACACAGATGCCCAGTTTATAGTCTGTGTCTATTAGGATACTAATTAATTGTGGCACTATTCCAAAAAATCTAAGAGCAGAAAGTAAGTAAAGAGCTCACCACGAATATAATACTAATAATTGCAGCTTTCTGGTTTCTAAATAAAATGTGAGTTACTAACCACATAATTAATAATTAAACTGCTCAATACAGTCCATTATGCCAAATGAATTATCAAGAATATTTTAGTGTGACTTTTTTATGAATGAGTATATAAAATTTTGTTATTCTGAACTTGTCAGACTGGTTTTTAAGCAAGAAATTAATACTGAAGGTAAAGATGCAGACATTGCTCTAAAATACGTTAGCACGTTAATCACTACAAATATAGCATGTTTCCTTTTCTTTTGAGAGAGAGAGAAAGAGAGAGGGCAGGAGAGAGGGGTAGAGAGTGGGGGAGAGAAAGAGAGAGAGAGAAAGAGAGACAGAGAGAGAGAGAATCCTAACAGGCTCCAGGTTCAGTGTGGAACCAGACACAGGGCTTGATCCCACAACCCTTGGATCAAGACCTGTCCCCAAATCAAGAGTCGGAGGCTCAATCCACTTAGCCACCCAGGCACCCCAATGTTCATTTTCATAACAGCGTAATCTGTATGTATAGGGACCAAGATAGTAGGGCAGTAAAAGTACGTAGAAGTACTAAGTTTAAAAAGGGTAAGTTGAAAAAGATGTATCTCTTACATGTGGTAAAATCTATTTATAAAATAAAGAATCAATTCTCACTTGGAAATTATTTTTATTACAACCCAGAGGAATTTCCAATCATTCTCATGGTCACATGCTACAAAATTTACAGATATCAAAGTGTATGTACATGTAAACATTATAAATCCTGTTTCTGGCCATGTAATGAATAATCTTTAAAGTAGAATACAATAGTAGAAAATACGGCTTGCCATCAATTTGATTTTAGTTACTAATTCAGAATTGTCCAATTCAATGGAATAGAGTTTTGTAACACAGCTTTATAGGGCCCTAAACCTCAATCTACTCTTATTTTAAAGTATAAAGATAGTAACAGAAGCTTACCAACTATCTCATTAAAAAGTTCCGTTGACTCAATGGTTCTACATATGTTTTGGTGAATATGAGCTACTGTTCAAAAGTTCAAAGAACCTTGAAATAACCAGAGAGGAAAGATGGTTAAGGAAGAAACTGGGGTATACGGACAAGCATCTTAGAGTGTTGCTAGCGAGGGTCAACTTTATTCCTTTATTATCCTCATTTTACTAAGGAGAGAACTGAGACTCAGCAAACTTGCCAAAAATTCAGATAGTCAGGGATTGGTGGAGCTGAGATTCAACTTCAGGTCAATCTAATTCCAAAGCTGAGCTCTTAACTGTGTCTGAGACTCACTTATTGCTAGAAAATCTACAACTTTGGCCTTGTTCTCTTAATATTCCACATAAACTGAAGGCTGCTTTAAGACAAGATGCTTTTTTTTCCCCCTTCTATTCTTGCTGTTGGTCCACAAAACAAACACTCACAGAGACCTAACCATGAGTACTCTCTTCTTAAAGACTGCAATTCTGGAGCAATAGGAAGCTTCTTAGATGTTCTCACAAACTATGTTGTATACAGTGTCTTCTTTTTTTGCATCAAAAATGTTTTGAAGCATCCAGTACCCAAACATCTTCCCAGAAAGATGAACTAAGCTCCTCACCTTGTTCTTAGAAAACATGTATTTATTTTTCAGATAACAGCCATAATAAGAATAGTTTTATAGTCCTATAGAACCTTTTATCTGGAGGATTTATAGGAGCTTCACATATATGTATCATTCATTGTAGAGTGTTTTTATTGATGATGACTCAGTGAGAGTATTTGTAACACTTAAATATATGTCATTTTTAAAATTACACTTTCTCTTCTGCTTCCAGTCTATTATCCTTCTTTGAAATGATTATATTTGTTTTACATCTACGTTATAAACACATAATGAAAATGGCAAATGTGGATCTTCCTCATTCTCTTTTGAGCTAATATTACTGAAGATTTCTTCTGACTCGCCTTAGTAAGCAGTATTTTCTCTTGTTCTTATTAAACTTTTCTTGCCTGTTTTAACTGGTGTTATTTTTCTTCTGCTTATTGTATTTGCACCCACAGAGGTCAAAAGGAGTTTCTTAAACTTCTGTATCCTCTGACAGAAAACGTTTCCTTAGTACCTAGTTAACTCTCCTAGATTGTAACATGATTATAAGATTAAACAAATTAGAATACATGAGATGGCACAGCACTCATCATCAACATATGGCCACCCACTTCCAATGGGTCCTCGACACCAATGAGCAACATTACTGCTGTCTTAAGCTTACACAGTGGACGATTATTATCCACTAACTTTTCTATGAAATTCCATCTGGTTTTCTTCGTACCTCAACGGCTATTTGTTTTCATGTTGCAATTCTTCCAGGTTTTGCCCATCTCCATCCCCATCCACTATCTACACTCTCCCCTTACTTATTGTACCCATTCGCATAATTTTAAATAGTATTTATATTTCTATGACTCTCACATTTATATGTTGATCACAGATATTCCTTCCATGTTCCATGTGGATGTCACATCAGTATCTTAAATTTAACATTTACAAGTCTGAGAATATCTCCATCTCCAAATTTATTTCTCCTTTTCTGTTCTCCATTTCTGTATTATGTAATATGATCAGGGGTCATCTTTGACACTCTGTTCTCCCTCAATTCTACTACTGAATCTACAACACAATGCTGGTGATTCTTCCACTAAAATGCATATCCCTAAAATGTGTATTTATTTCCATTTCTATTATCATACCATGCATCACTTGGTCTATGCAATGGTGCCCTAAGTGATTACTCTGTTTTCATGGAGTTCCCCTTTGAAACACTATCTTCAGCAAAACAAATGACTATATCACTGCCCTTTAATGGTTTTCCACTGGACTTGGATACAATCTATAATCCCTCTGTGTCCAAAAGGACATATGCCTCCTAATCCTTACCACGCATTGGCAGTCCTTCAGATTTTTGAACATCCCAAGCTTTTTCCCAACCTGTCAAGACTTCGTTCATAAGATATCCTCACATTCTTCTCTCGGTTGCAGGTCTCTGCTTAAATACCTTTACTCATTAATATCTCTTCTCATCCTCTAGACTACAACATGCTTTTTTTGTTGTTGTTACAATCTTTCATAGTTCCTAATTTTCAATAATAGTGACTACTGAATCTTACAGCTATACATTTATGTGTATGACTATTGCCTTAAAAATATCCCCCCCATTAAGTATAAGCTCTAAGAAGACAAAAACAATTGTCTGCGCTGTTAGTTTCCGTAGGAGTCTTGGGAAAAATCAGAAGTTCATTATAGTTTGTTGAATAAACAAATGAACTAATGAAAAGAAGTAAGAAGGTGATGGTGTCATTACTTACTGATAAGTATTACAGTACTAAGCATATTCCTAATAAATAGCACATGATTTATATTTATTTCTTGATGGATGAATCACTGATAAAGAGTCAGGGAAACAAGGTAAAACCATCTTCCAGACACTATGGTGGGTTTTGAGGCTACAGAGATAAAACACAATGTCCAGGTCTTTAAGGAGGGAGCTTACAGGCAAATTTAAGGTTTTATATGTGACTGCAAAAAAAAAAAAAAAAAAAAGATAGATAAAGAAATGATTAATCACTAACTCTGATCTTCATTTGAATGGAAAACTGAAGAGGCCAACGTTTTCAGGAGCTTTTGACTGGTTTCTGAGTTCCATCAAGCCACAGAGAATGAAAGTTGCTTACTAACTGGTGACTTCACTGGTTGAGATGGCTTCTCTCTCAACAGGGAGTTTAAGTCCTACAGTTGCTCAGTGCCAAAAACCATATAGTTATTCAGGGCCTGCTTGATGGCTCACTCCATTAAGCATCTGACTTCGGCTCAGGTCATGATCTCATGGTTCATGGGTTCAAGCCTGGTTTTGGGGTCTGTGCTGACAGCTCAGAGCCTGGAGCCTGCTTCAGATTCTGTGTCTCCCTCTCTGCCCCTCCCCTGCTCACTCTCTGTCCTTCTCTCTCTCTTTCTCTCTCCCTCTCTCTCAAAAATGAATAAATATTAAAAAAATAAAACACATTTAGTTATTCAAATTTCTTGAGGATAGGAAGATATATAAGGTAGATAGCAGAACTTAGTTGGGTAGCAGAATGTGCTGAGCTTAAGAATGTCCTGGAAGCTTTTGGAAAAGACACGTTTTGTGAGAATCACATATACTTTGTGTGGTCAACTCTTTGTTTCTAGCATCCTTCATCTGTGCCTGTCTCTTTTAATTTGCACTTGAGTAATCTTTGATCTTTACTCCAATCTAAAACTGATTTTATCTCATATGATTTTCTATCCTCAGTGTCATTATAATCCATTCTCATCTCCTTTTCCTTCTATATGTAAAACTGAAAAATCATCTGCAAAGGATTTTCTTAGAGCTTGCCTTCTTCCTTGTTTAAGATGTATAGAATGCCAGATTGGTAGTGGTGTGATAAAGATGAAAAGTGGTTGCTGAAAATGAAAATGAGGACATATATGTTCATTCCCTTGCTAATTAAATGTACTGAGTATCTATTATCCAGCAAACAATGAGTCACGTAATGAAGATACAACCTTAATTCTTGAGGAGTTCAGTGTATGTGTCTGTATATATGTGTATAGAGTCAGAAAGGTATGGAAGGGGAGGAACAGGGAGTTGTATAAATAAGTAAGTATGGAATAACATGATTCATTATACGGAGGGTGTACCTGCCCGTGATAGAAATGGAAATTGGTGTGTACTCACCAATGATACACACCATTACACTGTATCCAAATATTCTACCATCTTAACTGTACTGATTATACTAGAAATGGTTTTATTTAATGATAGTTAATATGATTATAGATAGTCACTGGCAGTGTAGGCCCAGGGTTTTTGTGGGGGGGAATATAAAAAACATAAAATTTATGATTTTAACCATCTTTTTAAAAGATTTTTTAAATGTTTATTTTTGAGAGAGAAAGAGACAGAGAGAGAGAGAGAGAGAGAGAGAGAGAGAGAGAGAGTGGGAAAGGGACAGCAAACCCAAAACAGGCTCTGCGCTGACAGCAGCAAGTCTTGTGTGGGGCTCGAACCCACGGACCGTAAGATTATGGCCTGAGTTGAAGCTGGACACTCAAGTGAATGAGGCACCCAGGCGCCCCCCATTTTAACCATTTTTAAGTGTACAATTCAGTGACACTAAGTACATTCACAATGTTGTGCAACTATCACCATTATTTATTGTCAGAACTATTTCATCTTCTCAAACTAAAACTCCATGCCCATTAAACAGTTCCCCATTCCTCCTGACCTCCAGGCTCTAGAAAACACCATCCTACATTTTTCTTTATGAATTTGACCACTCCAGATAACTTATGTAAATGGAGTCACACAATACTTTTTTTTTTTTTTTTTTTTTTTAGCTCATTTCTCTGAGCATGATGTCTTCAAGCTTTATCCAAGTTGTAGCATGGTCAAACTTTCATTCCTTTTAAAGCTGAGTTATATTTCATTGCAGGCATATACCACACTGCGTTTATGCATTCATCTGTCAATGAACATTTGGATCGTTTCCAACTTCAGTCTATAACAAATAGCGCTGTGCTGAACATGAGTGTACAAATCTCTTTCTGGGTTCCTGCTTTCAATTATTTTGGGCATATCCTCATAAGTAAAATTACTTGATTTATTCTAAACCTGCATTTAATTGTTTCAGGAGATAGCCAGTTTTTTAAAACTAAAGTTTTATTACATAAAATCACACTTATTAATTTAAGTATTGTCCATGGCAGTTTACGCACAAAACTGGTAGAACTGAATAGCTCTAAGAGAGCCTAAACTATTTATTAACTCGTTCTTTACATAAAAAAATGAGTTGGCTCATATTACAGAAAATAGTGCCACCAATTCCTTGGTTTCACAGAGAATTAGAAGTCTTTAAGGAGTTAAAAGATCTCTCACAGAGGGAGCTAGAAGGAGGATGCTGTTATTCTCAGCCGATAGATGGGAAACCAAGAAAAGAATGCCACACAGAAGTCACAACCTCAAATGAAATTAATCCGATATTAACATCCAGACTCAATTGTTCCAAGTAAATCTTGCTTTCCCACCATAGATTTGTGAAGTTAAATAACTACTTTATACATTAGATGGAAACCTCAGGTATAAATTTTCCATATCCATTCAATGTTGTATGTTTCCTTTAGTGAACATGAGGGTGGGAAAAATGCTTCAGTGGAAAGTACCTGAGTCTGGAGAAGTTGAGCTATATAATTGTGAAATAATTTGGCTTCCAAATACTTAGCTATAAAATGTATCAGATCTATGCGTTAGGTATGACTGAAAATATACTACCTTGAGAATGCTAAACACCAGAGTAAAATACCCTTTTCACTGTTTTGAACGTGGCCATACGTAAGATCACAGGAGAGCACAACTTACATAAATAGAAAAAAAATGATTCAGAAATAGGTCTCAGATACCAAATAGCCAAAATAATTCAATGGAATTACTTCACTGTTCTACAAATTATGTGCTCACATGGCATCGTGTTAGATATAAGTAACAGCTTATTTTAAATTATTATAGACAGAAGAGGTTGGAAACTAAAAGCATATATATCTTATCCACAATATTAAACAGGATTTAGGATACTCTTAAGATAACATAGTAAATCTTGTTTGTTTTGCCAATGTCGCTTTTGCTAAGCTTTAAAATCCTATTACTTGATTACAATTATAACTATTTAAATTCTACTCAGTCATATCATATAATGATTGATATTTTCAGATCTCACACAAGAATATGAAATATTTTTATTTTGAGGATTTATTTTTTTCTACATTCAATACATATCCATGCTAGCTTTTCAAATTTAAAACATCTTCTATTGAGTACATTCTGAGGTGAATATTATATTTTATATAATTTATTGCTATGTTGTAAATTTTCTATAACTATATCATTCACTAATATGAAATATAACATTTTCTTTAAATACATACAAGATCCTTACATTTTCCTTTAAAATAATGTTAACAGAATTCTATAGTATTAAATTTATGTTCATGATGATCACAATCTCAACAAAACATAAAGTAACACGGGGTACTGTAAGAAATTTGCTATCTGCCTAAAAAACTGATGAACATGTTTTTATTGAACATCCTCCATGTACTTGGTGTTGGACACAGTTTCAAAGAAAATACTACTATTCTCTCTCAGAGATTGTTCTACATTGAAACTCTGCTATGCATTGGATATTATGGGGAGACAAAATAAATTTAATATTCTTGATTATTGTCCCATAAGAACTTATATTATAATTTGAATAAGGAAGAGCTATAAGTTACCATAACAGGAGCCAGTATGACCAAGTGGAATACCATTTTGATGGCAGCACCCATAAAACCCCTAACTTTCCATGAGCTCTGCGTTCTCAATCTCTTCTTTCTTGGACCATGTCTACTGTTTTTCATTTCTGTGAACTATCTACTATCTCTCCCACAAGATTTAATTTCACTTAAGATAAATGAAGATTGTTTCTGGTTCTTATAACCAAAGCTTCTTAATGGTTATAGGTGGGAAGGATTTGTATATGTAAAATTATACACCAAAGGAATGTAGAATGAGGACATTTTTAGATAAAGTAAGTCCAAGTTAGCTGTAGATTCATGAAACTGTGAGAGAAGCTATGTTAGGATTGTGAATCCTAGGCTATGAATTTTAGATGTTAGCCTCTGGGCTAAGAGATTATAAAATCAAATGCCTTCGGGGGACATGCAGGACACATAAAATGGTAAAGCTGTTACAAGATTTAAGGGAATGAGTGCTAAACTGATTGTAGTGACCAGTCCAACTCTTGTCCTGTTTCAGTGCCTTTTAAAGCTCCCTGCAGGCAATAGAAAACAACTGAGCAAAGCATATCCTCCAGCTCTTTTGTCTCCAGGGGCTACCAGTTTGAAACCAAGGCTAATAATGGAGAAGAACTGAAGGTTTCTGTGCCGGGAATGTGAGCAGGAAATAGTGCTTTAGAAAGATTAACCTGTCAAAACAGACAGGGGTTTGGGTGTAGAGAGATCTCTTATAAGGAATCTATTGACTTGAGATTGATGTCAAGAAGAATGAAAAGAAAGTGAGGACATGAAAATAGTTGTAAAGGAAGAGTCGACAGAACTTGATAAATGGTGAAATGTAGAATTAAAGGGCAGGGAGGAATAAAGGGAGGACAGGAAACGGATTTGCCTGAAGACTTTATAAGAAATAATGGTGGTATTTTCAGGGAATTGGGAAGCCTAATTAAGGTACAGGTTGTTTAAGTGCAGGAAACAGAAGTACATACCTGAAGATATCATGTAAATAACATCATGAAAATTTCTATCAGTATTCTTAAAGATTCATTATACACAAAAACAAACATTTTTTTTTCTTATTGCTTGTTAAACATAATACTAGATTTCTGGAACAAAATACAGGATATAAGCCTTTAAAGAAAACTCAAGAAAGAGCTATGGTGAACACTTGGCATGTGAAAACAGATAATCTTTTGCAGAATGTCAGCTATTAGGGACACTGTCATGCTTTGGAAGAATAACTGTCATTAAATTTTAGTACATGAAGGCACATTTTGTTATCAATCTTACTAGATCCATCCACCATGTCAAAATAATGTGAACACATGCCAATAGAAATTACATTTTACTACTGTTACTGTCAGGAACTTGGCAAAATTTGGTCTCCTATTTTGTAAATTTATTAAAGTGACACCATTAACATATATAAAATTAACCATATGCTAACTTTTGGGGGTCGCTTTTCACTAAATGGAATTGCCACAAGAGTTCTTTCCTTAGTATAAAAAGAGAACATTTTTCATGAAAACTTCAATTGATTTTCACTATCTAGTAACACAAAACACAGGTTTTACCCTGGGAGACAAATGAAAGAAAAGAAAAATTCCCCCTACAGGAAGTTCATCCAGGATGTTGAGTGGTAAGAGAAGGCTTCCATGTAATGATAGACACAGAAAAACAAGTACCGTTAACTAAAATAGTTCTTCTTTGCCCTTTTATCCACTCTCCTCTATACCTTAGGTATTCATTTAAAAAATTATATCCTGTATTTGACATGAAAGAAAGAAAAGTAAATGAAGCTCACTTCCAAACTATCCTCATACAGTCTAAGAGACTACTGCTTTCAACAGAATAAAAAGTGAGTGAAAATCCAAAGTCTATAGATTTCTTTAACGTACAAAAATAATTCATGTATGTAAAAAAAGGCAGTAAAATCAGTACGTTATACTTTCTGAGTTTACTTACTAAAATCAAAATGCATTTTCTTTTGCCTTTTTGCCTCCAAATTCCATTATCTTAATAAGAGTAGAACATTTGTGAGATAAGTGTTTTAAGTTCTGTCCATTTGCAGTCTTTGATACAAAGATTTAGACATCATGGGAAGAAACGTTATCAAGAAAATCTTTCAGAGAGCTATTTCATCAAAAACATTTCGTGTTTATTGTATTTTCTAATATTCACAGTTATTCCCTATAAAACAGTTTTTGGAAAATATCACTGATAAAAGGCATCTCTTAAGACTATGATACTTTATTGAGCAACCTGGAAGAAATGGACAAATTCCTAAACAGCCACAAGCTACCAAAACTCAAACGGGAAGAAACAGAAAACTTGAACAGACCCATAACTAGTGAAGAAATTGAACCAGTTATCAAAAGTCTCCCAGCAAATAAAAGTCCAGGGCCAGATGGCTTCCCTGCGGAATTTTACCAGATATTTAAAACAGAGTTAATACCTATCCTCCTCAAGCTGTTCCAAAAAATTGAGACGGAAGGAAAACTCCTGGACTCATTCTATGAAGCCAGCATCACTTTGATTCCCAAACCAGATAGAGACCCAGCAAAAAAAGAGAACTACAGGCCGATATCCTTGATGAACATGGATGCAAAAATTCTTAACAAGATATTAGCAAATAGAATCCAACAGCATATAAAAAGAATTATCCACCACGATCAAGTAGGATTCATCCCTGGGTTGCAGGGATGGTTCGACATTTGTAAATCAATCAATGTGATACATCACATTAACAAAAGAAAAGATAAGAACCATATGATCCTGTCGATTGATGCAGAAAAAGCATTTGACAAAATACAGCATCCTTCTTAATAAAAACTCTCGAGAAAGTCGGGATAGAAGGAACATACTTAAACATCATAAAAGCCATTTATGAAAAGCCCACAGCTCATATCATCCTCAATGGGGAAAAACTGAGAGCCTTCCCCCTGAGATCAGGAACACGACAGGGATGTCCACTCTCACCACTGCTATTTAACATAGTGTTGGAGGTCCTAGCATCACCAATCAGACAAGAAAGCAAAATAAAAGGCATCAGGATAGGCAAGGACGAAGTCAAACTTTCACTTTTTGCAGATGACATGATACTTTACATGGAAAACCCAAAAGAATCCACCGAAAGCCTACTAGAACTGATCCATGAATTTGGCAAAGTTGCAGGATACAAAATCAACGTACAGAAATCGGTTGCTTTCCTTTACACCAACAATGAAGCAATAGAAAGAGAAATAAAGAAGCGAATCCCATTCACAATTGCACCAAAAACCATCAAATACCTAGGAATAAACCTAACCAAAGATGTAAAAGACCTTTACGTGGAAAACTATAAAAAAACTTATGAAGGAAATTGAGGAAGACACAAGGAAATGGAAAAACATCCCATGCTCATGGATCGGAAGAATAAATATCATTAAAATGGCAATACTACCTAAAGCAATCTACACATTCAATGCAATCCCAATCAAAATTGCACCAGCATACTTCTCAAAGCTAGAGCAAACAATCCTAAAATTTGTATGGAACCACAAAAGACCCCAAATAGCCAAAGTAATTCTGAAGAATAAAACCAAAGCAGGAGGCATCACAATCCCAGATTTTAACCTCTACGACAAAGCGGTAGTCATCAAGACAGCATGGTATTGGCACAAGAACAGATACATAGACCAATGGAATAGAATAGAGAACCCAGAGATGGACCCACAAGCATATGGCCATCTAACCTTTGACAAAGCAGGAAAGAGTATCCAATGGAAAAAAGAAAGCCTCTTTAACAAATGGTGCTGGGAGAACAGGACAGCAACATGCAGAAGAATGAAACTAGACCACTTCCTTACACCACTCACAAAAATAAACTCTAAATGGATGAAGGATCTGAATGTGAGACAGGAAACCGTCAAAATCCTAGAGGAGAAAGCAGGAAAAAAACTCTTTGACCTGAGCCGCACCAATTTTCTATGCGACACATCTCCAGAGGCGAGGGAATTGAAAGCAAAAATGAACTATTGGGACCTCATCAAGATAAAAAGCTTCTGCACGGCAAAGGGAACAACCGACAAAACTAATAGACAACTGACGGAATGGGAAAGGATAATCGCAAATGACATATCAGATAAAAGACTAGTATCTAAAATCTATAAAGAACTTACCAAACTCCACACCCGAAAAACAAATAATCCAGTGAAAAAGTAGGCGGAAGATATGAATAGACACTTCTCCAAAGAGGACATTCAGATGGCCAACAGACACATGAAACGATGCTCAAAGTCACTCATCATCAGGGAAACACAAATCAAAACCACACTGAGATACCACCTTACACCGGTTCGAGTGGCTAAAATGAATAAATCAGGAAACTATAGATGCTGGCGGGGATGTGGAGAAGTAGGCACCCTCCTACACTGTTGGTGGGAATGCAAACTGGTGCAGCCGCTCTGGAAAACGGTGTGGAGGTTCCTCAAAAAAATGAAAATAGAGCTACCCTATGACCCAGCAATAGCACTGCTAGGAATCTACCCAAGAGACACAGGAATGCTGATGCATAGGGGCATGTGTACCCCAATGTTCATAGCAGCACTTTCGACAATAGCCAAATCATGGAAGCAGACCAAGTGCCCATCAACTGACGAGTGGATAAAGAAGTTGTGGCACATATATACAATGGACTACTACCTGGCAATGAGAAAAAATGAAATCTGGCCATGTGTAGTAACATGGATGGAACTGGAGGGTATTATGTTAAGTGAAATAAGTCAATCAGAAAAAGACAGATACCATATGTTTCCACGAATAGGTGGACTTTGTGAGACTAAGCAAAAACCAGGGGGAGGGCTAGAGGGGAAAGGAAAAAAAGACACAGAGAGGGAGGGAGATAAAACATAAGAGACTCTCAAAGACTAAGAACAATCTGAGGGTAAGGGAGGTGAGGGAGGTGAGGGAGGTGAGGGAGTGGGGAGAGGGGGTGATGGATATTAAAGAGGGCACGTGCTGGGATGAACACTGGGTGTTATATATAAACCAATTTGAAAATAAACTATTATAATAAAAAAAAGACTATGATGCTTTGAAGCAAAAGCAGAAATAAAGAAGCATTGCATAGATAAGGAATGTGATTTTATGGCCACTGATGAGAGTGATAAGGGTAGTCTTCATATGAAATATATTTCTTGGTGCCTTTTCTTGATTTATGATATAACTTCAAGAAGACATGGGGCCCTGTCCTCCCAATAAGTGGTTGTATAATGATAATTATTATTAAATTATAATACAATACTTGTACCTTTCATGATTGATTTAAGCCACCAAAACCAAAGGGTCCATGAAGTAGTCTCGTGCTGAGACTAGTGAAAACTGAAATGCTCCCTGTGAGCTATGATGTGATCTATTTTCTTACTGTGCACAGAATCTTGAAAAAACATGGGACTGGAAGTAATTTCCAAAGCTTTTAAATTCAATCTACAATTTAATTTCCTCTGTGACCTCTGAAACAACAGTTATAAAAGTCTAGCTTTCCTAATTCCCAAGATTTTCCACAGGTACTTCCTTATTAAGAAAACAAAACAAAACAATTTACACACAAATTTGCAGTCCTCTTTCTTCCCCATAAAGGAAGATTTTCACTTAACTACACTTATCTAATTTTCTGTGTTCGTCAGCCTTAAAATACTTCAGGACTTGTTGATGTCTCCCTGAAATTCTTTCCCTTCTATATTTTAAGTTTTCATCTTTCTTTTCCTGTCATCTAGTCAAGTCTTCTAGATCTCTAATCATCCTCATTACTCTTCATGTTACCACTCATAACCCAAATGATTTTCATGTGGCAAAGAATTCTGATCATGAGGTAAAATTAACTAATGAGTAAAATTTGTCTTCATTCAGCCCTAGTGAGAGTATATTTATTCTTGACCTCTCTAGAGACACCCAAAGAATTGCATATTTGATCTTCCAGGACTTGAACTTTGAAAATGTGAGAATGAGTAAAGAACGTCTAACCAACACCATGAATGTGGTCTGTTTATAAAAACAAGTAAGAGAAGCCTTCAAGAATTCTGCCACCATAAAAAAGTAAGCATGATTTTAAGTTTTCCTTTGATGCTAGAAACAACACTGTTAGATAATTTCCAGAAGACCTGGAATAAACTAGACATGCAAATCAAATTTTACTAAATTAATTCTTTTTTGAAATGTCCCAAATACATTATTTATTGGTGATAGAAAACCACAAATTCAAGTCTTTTATGCTATTCAACAATTTGATTTAACCAGGACTGTGTCTATAACATTTAATTTCTAGTTCTAAATGTCTCTAACTAGTATATGAGTCCCACTTAAAGAAAAGCAAAACCATGTCTAGGTCCTTATGAAAATTTTAATCCAAAACTCAATAATTCAAAGACCTAACCACAGTTAAGTACATAGAAATGGCAAAGGTAACTATTAGCAGAATGGTAAACAAACAAGTCAATGAGGAAGAATGAGAAATACAGACATGAGCATCAGAATGCAAAAACTTAGGATAAGGCAGGAGTCAGAGAACTGCAGGTATCAGAAAAGTAGCACAAATAAGCAGAAGAGTGAATAGCTAAATAAGTAAGGGAAGTGAGCCTTATTTAGCATAATAATGCCCCCCCACTCCCTGCAACGTAGCAGATTCTGTTGGAGCTTCACCCACTCTCTTGACACACCAGCATGAGCTGGCCAATGTCCAACAACAGCTGATAACTATATGTGTTAGACTTAGGGCTTTCTTTGAAGCAGAGAACACACTACACTCAAATGCAGGACACAGTAAGCAGACCTTAAAAATGACTAAGAAGAGTGGGAGCATAAGCATCACACTTCTCACGCCCTTTGCCTAAAGTGACTGAGATCCACCTGTTTTATGCTTTCCCAGCCTTATTCCATGTAAATAAGCTCCTGTTCCCCACAGTAGTGGCTGGCTTGCTAATACTCAACATGGGCTACTTTCTCTCCCCTTGCTTACCACCACCCTACTCTACTACAGCCTCCTGAATCACCTCCTAAATGAACAGCCTGAACTCAAATCCTTGTCTCAGGATTTGCTTTTGGAGCAATCTAAACCAACACTCTTAACCTCAATATTTTTATTAACACCAAAACCAATCCTTAACTATGACTACTCTGACCCTATAGATAGACTTATGGAAAATAAAACAAAACAAAGAACTGGAAAATCAATTCATCCCTTCAAAAAAATGTAGCCTGTACGCTTGTTGAGATAGAGTAAATGTAACGGGATACATAGAGACATAGTAGGAGGAAAGAGAGAATATTCAATAAATCATTAAATACCAACTAATGTTAGGGTTCAAAGGATAGGTCTTTAGGAAATTTGAATTCTAATGTAATTAAAGAATAATTTCCAAGTACTGGATTGTATACAAGTATACAAAAACTAGTTATTAACAGAAAGGTATATCTAATCACAAATACGCTTATTTTTCACATAATATTAAGTCATATAAATATCAAATACATTTTATAGTATATCAAATATACTATTGCATATTGTGGTTGAAATCTGTGTTTTTTTTTCTTTTGTGAGAAAAGCATGCTTCCCTTATAGAAAGCTTGACTTGGATTACAAAATACTTTATTATGTGCCTTGCAAACCTCCTTATTTACCACAGCTAGACAGAGACTCCTTCTTACTTTGTCATGCAGCTGCTTGTTTTTAAACAAATTTTGCCAAGAGACATAAACCAGATGGCCTTCTTCAAGGGTATACTGTGAGCCGTGATAGTCAGCTTATGGTAGTTTCAAGCAGCAGACAGCTGGGTATGGAAAGTCATGATGCTATTTGGAAATCCAACTTCCAAGTGTGCTGAAGCACAAGGAGACTCTCAAGTTGGTAAATAAAACTGTGACTCCAAGTTTGTTTCAGTATTCTATTTTTTCAAGGGTCTTTAAATTTCTCCTTCATAATATGAGAGGAGGTGTGATTTTTTTTTAATTTTTTTAAATAGAAGTAGCCCCAACACACTGGATTAGAGATAAAACCTGTGAAAAATTGATTCAGGATACATTTTCAACTGGAAGCAACAAGTCGATTGTAGGTTGAAGGTTGGGTTTCCCCAGAGGTATATGCGTGACATCAAAAATGCTTCATTAATGCTATAATATTTTACAAAGGTAGTATAGTATTTAAGTTGTTTTTCTCAATCCTATTCTATAGTAATATTATGTATCCTCACTCTTGGCATGGCTTCATGGTGAGCAATGTATATCCCCCTATTTCTCGATTCTGGGCTTGCCATGTGACTTGATCTGACCATTGGATGTGAACAGAAGAGACAGTCTGTCAGTTTTAAGTCAAGGTATTTAGAGAATCATATGTTTCTGCTTGCCCTGCTGAGAGTTCTGAACTCTGTCCTGGAAGAATAGGCCCCAAAGATTTTCTGCTCTTCCAGCCTGGGCCCCAGAATGAAACAAACGGATCAGGTCTATTCGTTCAACCTACAGTCTCACAGGCTGAAGTAGAGTTGACTCAAAGTATTCCTGTAAGCATGAAAACAATGATTTATTGTTAATTCTGGGTGTGTTTGTTAGACAGAATAATTGTAATGGCAACTGACCAATACTGGCAAACTTTGGTAAGGGCCCTGTGGACAGCTACCTTGGGTTACTTCTAAATTACTGGAAGACAGGGGAAAAGGGATAGGACGAATACAAGAGTTGGTATCTATGTTGTAATCATGAAGCTACTACTTTGTGGAAGGGACCCATAAAGATTATAGGACTATAGCTCTGATTACCTCAAATTACTTTAAAACAAAGGGCGTGGAAGGACAATCCTTATTTTCTACTGTTATCTTTGACTATGAGAGAAGTGCAAATGAAAGAAATTAAAAAAAAACAAGAAAACAAGCAAGAAATTCAAGAGAATGTACATAAAATTCATCTTTTGTGAAAAAATATACAGCTCACATTTACTCAAATATACAAATTATTCAACTATTAGCAACTTTTAAAATGTCCATCTAAACTGTTGCTTATTTTTCTAAGTATCTAACCATTTTAGGAAATCACGTAGAATATTTTAAAATGTGTTGTTTCAAGCAGAAATCTCTCAAAAACAGTATTTTTAGCTAGTAATGGGCAGCTTTCCCTTGAGTAGCCTGGTGTTTTCAAGAGGACTTTGAGACTGTCCATGGATAAGCTAAATCTAATAAGAAAATAATTCTTGTGAAAATTGTCTTATCGACAAAAAATTGCATTTCTCACAGAGCAAACAGATTTTTAAAGTCCGAATTTTTTAATGGCAACAGATTCTGTCCCCCCTCCCCACCCTCAGAAGAGCAGAAGTTAAAACAAACAAGTAAGACAGCAAACGAAAACTCTGTTGACTTCCACCAGGATGATATGTTGACTTTAGTGGCTAATGGGTATATTTTTTCTTTATGAAAGACTGTTTATTTCTCTCAAATACCATAAAGAACACATCGAGATCTCATATTATTCATACATTGCTATCCACACTTCGAAGTCATAATACAGTATTATTATGGAAAACTGAAAGCAAATATGAGGAAATTTACCCTACATAAATATTTTATTGAATAAACCATAATGGGAATAAGTTCTTGTGAACCAAAGAAACAAGAACCGTATTCATTCCAAAATACTGCAACTTTTGAGTGAGCAGTTTATCATTTACATTTAAGGACTCCTCACTTTAAAAAAATGACTATGTGTTGAGCAGGTACCATAGAATTATAATGTGTTTGGCTTAGGGGTGACAGGAGGCGATTGGCAGAGTTTGTACTCTATAAAAACAAAAACTCTCTTGGATGGTAGAGAGTTGCATACAGGGATGTAAGACATTCAAATTCATGATAAGCACCTATAAGATAACTACATAAATAGAGTTCTAGGAACACAGAAACTGGAATAACTGAGACCAACAAAGTATTCCAAATGGTAATATTTGCACATGGTCCTCAATGATGTGTAGGGCTTTGACTGCCAAAAAAAAAAAAAAAAAAAAAAGTCAGGATTGCTGAAGCACTTGAGTAGATCCTTTATCATTTGACTTTGCCAAGCATCTTAAAGAATCACAATCTATTTCTCTAGAGATACTGAACATGAAGATATTGCCTTCCAAATATTAAACACTGCTTTAAGACACTGTGGTTATAAGTGTCTTAAGAATTTAAGATATAAGAATTTTTATAAATTTTTATATCTATCCCTGTTGCTGCTTCTGAATAATGACATCTGGAAGAGAGAACACAGTTGTCGAGCACAAGAAATCCTATGTGAAATGCATTAAAGATGAGGAGTGCAGAAGACAAGAGTTCATAACTTGAGTCAAAATACAGGTTCTGCCATATTCTTCCTATGTACGCTTGAGGCAATTATCTGTTCCCTCTGCATCTCAAGCTCCTCATCTGTAAAATACGGCACTCCTGAGGAGGAAATCATATAGGTAAAGTGCTGAAATGCATGCCTGGCACATAGGTGTTGCTTAAGATGATCTTTAATCTTATGCAAGGTCCATCTCACATGTCTAGAAAAGGTGACATCCTGAAATTTCAGTTCAGTGTCTTAATTTCTGCTTTGGTCTTAGGTCCTTATTTTATAGTGGTTATTCTTGGTGTTAGTAATCTAAACTGCTATAATTTACCAATGACCCAAATTTAGTCAACCTTAAGTAGGGAATATATAACCCAGGAGCACTATGGCAACTAAGTTACTCTCTCTCTCTCTCTGGTAAACAGTAGCTTTGCTGGAAAGAGGGGAAAGTATCAGATAAAAATTAATTAATAAAAAAAATGTTTTGAGAACATGGAGGGCCAGAACAGGCTGGTGTTGGGCAATGTTGAAAAACTTTTACTTTTATATTAGCAGAATTCAGGAAGCCAGAGTGAGATGTTAGCTGAATTAGAGTTCACAAAATGGTGAAAGAGTAGAGAAAGGAGATAACTCTAGACATAGCTACCTTTTTTACATATTTCTTAGGACTGCTTAAAAAACAGGACAAAATGCACTTTTTCTAAGAATACACTGAAGATTGTTAGTTCTCTTCCAATATCCATTCTCCTGTTTTTCCATAAAAGTATAATTTTTGACATAGCACACAGCATTCAAGAATAAATATAACATTTCCCAGCCACCCTTGCAGCTGAGGTGTGGTCACATAACTGACTTCTAGCCAACGGAGTATATGTAAAACGATGCAGTCCCAGGAAATTTCACTAAAAGATATTTTGTATGCATACTTTGAGACTATTCCCCACCTCCCATCTTGCCTCTTTGAATGCAGATGTGGTGGGAGCTCCATCTTGCAACATCCGTCATCTTGAATGACGGCCCACCATATAAGGATAGCTAGGCAGAAAGCAGGAACCAGCAACACCATTATACCTGGCTTGACTGCCTACTCCTGCATTTTTAAGGAGAGAGAAATATGCTTCCATTTTAATAAAACCCAAACAAACTTTAATTAATAAAGAGAACTTCTGTAAAGATTACATTTAGCACAGTTTTGCTTTCTTCCAAAGCTTGTGTATTCCATTTAGAGGGGAAAATTGTATATTTAGAGAAGGGAAATTTTTGATACGATAAAGCCCAAGAAACATACATTGAGTAAAGTTAAATAGTGGCATTATTTCCCAAATGAGGCTAGTCCTGTGGGCATCAGATTGGTTTCTGAATGAGAGTCTTTTCCCTTTGACAATAATGAAAATACAAGTTTATTTAGATAACAAACAAGCAAACTATAGCCCCTGCGCACTGAAGAAATAGAATCATCTATGGTGAAGAATGGAAATGTGCGTATATAGCTATCCTGGGAAACAAAAATGTTCAATTACTTTGAGAAAAAGATTCAGGATATTGATCTATGGTTAACTCTAAGATTATATGAATTTTATATCTAGTCAATTTCTTATTTGAAGCAAGTTTTAAACTAACCTCTATGTGAACTGTAAAGATTTATAAGAATCTGAAAATGTTGAAGATATAAGGCAAATGATCCTGTATGAAATGGCTATCATAAAAAGCAAATCACTCTGCAACTCTTGAGAGCTTTGAAATAGCAATAGGAACATACAGAAGATAAGCTGATAGGTAGAAACAAACTTTTATTTAATGCATTTCAAAAAGCCCTTTCATTAAATAAATACAACATATCCCCTCCACTCAATTCCTTCACTGGCTCTTCTCAACAACGAAGAATTCGGAAGAAATTACAAGTAAACAAGAAAATATTACACTGTAGGTTAACTGGAATTTAAATAAAACTTCAAGAAAAGGAAATATAAATATAGGGCTAGTTTAGGTATCCAATTCAAATGGTACACCATATTGAATGATTCATGTTTTAAAAAGAGTTTAAAAAATAGTAATTATGAGATAAGCACATTGTTTGTTGATAATTGGTTTGGTTTAATGAGAGTGTTAAGTACTCAATACATTAACATTAAATACCTCCTAACACCAACTATATAGGATTAGTCTTTTGTGGCTTAAAGCTTGGCCTCTGGTAGTAAAACCTCCATATAATTGGAATCAGCAGTCAAATCATATACTTCATTTTGGGTTGCTGGGTGGAAACAAAAACTCCTCTATTTGGCTCACAATTGCCCTCTCAGTGGTGTGCAAAGTGCAACAACAGGCCAGTGAAAGATTTCATAATAGGGAGGGATCAGTTTAGACTATACAGAGCCTGGGCAGAAATACAAACACTTGAACAGAGCAGCATAAAATAGAACATAATATGCAGAAGGGGGCAGACCCCAAACTGAAATACGCAAGAGAAAGAAGATAGGGTAGAAGAGATAGCGTACAGGTGAAGTGTGGTGAAGGGTGGTCATGGAAAATGAGAGGTTAGTAAGAAATTTGCCTTTCTTAAAGTTTTGATGATTGACTTTCGGCATGCATGAAATGCCAGTACTGTCAGATTATAGTTTTCATCATCATCATCATTATAATCAAAGAGTATTTATTAACCACATGTACTGTACTGGACATCACACAAGCAAGCAAAACTGACGTGATTTCTGATACCCAGGAACCAAGAAAATAATTCAGAACAGTGAATGCAGACAAATGTAGGTGAACATATAATGAATAGGATACTTAACTGGGGAAAACTCAAAGGTTAACAATAAACTTTAAACTATTTTAAGATATTTCTAAAGTGTTTAGGTACATTGGTGAATGTGTCCATGTGTCTATATTTCCTGATAAATCTGTGGAGATAAATGATGTAAGATTTTCTTTACATAGGTAACAAAGTTTTAAAAATGTATTCTATCAAGTCAATGACTTAATAAATAAAGATTGTTAAAAAAAGATCTTGATGTGGAGAAACAAAAGAGAAGCCTTCCTCAGACACCATGGTCTCAACAGTGAAAAACGAGCAGGCCACAAATAGAAAGTTTTACTTCTTCAATTTAACACATCTTCTTCTCCATCAGTCCCCTGAAGGAATGCTTGAGAATCCTTCCCCTGGATAGTACAACACTGATTCTGGAATGAGATATAAAAAGACTTTCCCATGTTCAGAGCTGTTTTTTTTTAATCTTCCCTTAATTTGCCCAAGTTCAAAAACTAACATTCGAATCATGTAGTGGCACATATACATGTACCTGGGCAGCGCACGGGGGATGGATATGAAGATTTGATCTTGCATGAAACTCTTCACATTTAGTGAAGACTAATTCTAAGACTGCAATGTTAATCTTTCCTGAGTTGTCAGGATTCTGTGTGTGCTTATCATGTATCTTCCCGACTACATATGGCACTGCGACAAATAGAAGAGGCTGCTAATGCTGCTAGAGCTGAATGTCTCATTTAGGAACAAACAATTCTGGAAAGCTCCCAGATTATGCATCTGTCCCTCAAGCTTCCACTTAAGAGGATAAAACTGTATGGTGATGCCATGAGGATTAGTATATTATTCTTTCCCTCTGTAAGTGGTGTAGGGGTTATTTGCCTCACCTTGACATGAGAGAAAACTACTTACCGAATGTCTCAATGGAAAAAAAACAAGTGAGATAGAAAAAGCTTATGAGAAAGTTGCATTAGGAGTGGGCTTGAGGCACCCGGGTGGCTCGGTTGATCCGAATTTGGCTCAGGTCATGATACTGCAGTTCACGGGTTCGAGCCCAGCAATGGGCTCTGTGCTGACAGCCCAGAGCCTGGAGTCTGCTTCAGATTCTGAGACTCCCCCTTTCACCTCTCTGTGCTCCTCCCCTGCTCACGCTCTGTCTCTCTTTCTTTCTCTCAAAAATAAATAAATGTTAAAAAAAAAAAAAGGAGTAGGCTTGCAGAATTACATGCTCATTCCCTAGTCTGAATACAGAGATGATTAAGGCACTTTCGCTTCAAATCAGATTTCTTTGGTTTCTATTCCTATTTTCCACCCTTTCATTTCTTTCATTGTCTCATTTTCCTTCATGCAGTACAAATGGCAGCATGAGTCTGTAAATGCTTCAATATTGTGGGTTTGGGAATAAGGGAGCTAAACAAAGGAGAAATCCCTGGGGAAGCAGTTTCCTGCTCTCCATTCCACAGCATCCTGTTGACTCGTGGCACTGTGGTCCCAGCATGATGGTGGTAAATTTGGAAAAATGTCTCTAGAGCAGTAGTACCCACATACTTATCTGAGAGGAGGCACTGGTCAATTATAAAGTGTTCAGGGGTCCACGGTGAAATGCCAAAAGTACAATGTAATATGCGTTTCTGTAAACTACACATTTTTTTTTGAGATTAGGTCTTGCCTGTACTAAAAAAGTATTTATTTATTACTTTAAAGTTTTAAGTATAAAATTTGTTCAAGTATAGCATACATGCAGAAAAGTGTATAAATCACAAATGCACAATGTCATAAACTTTCTTAACAAAAACCTATCAGTGCAAACAACATCCAGATCAAGAGATGAACCATTACTCAGGACTCCAAAATCTGCTCGTGCCCTTGTTAATTACTACTCTTCAACAAAGGACACCATAGTTGACCTCGAACCTCCAAAGGCCCATTTTTGAGTTTTACACAAGTGGACTCATACAATATGTAGTCTTCTGCATCTGGATTCTTCTCTGCAGCACTATCTTTCCATTTCTTCTTTTATGAAATATCATTTGTAATAGAATTTGATTTTTCAAATGTCCTCACTCTGCTTTTCCCATTTTTTACACTTTTTTTTTTTTTTGCTCTAAAAATTTCGGTATTATAAGAATCACTACTTTACTCTCATGTCCTCTTTACACCAGATCTGAAGCTCAGAATCACCTTGAATTCAACTACTTACGTGTATGGGCGAGCCATCCCAAAGTATCTGACTAAATGGGATTCCGTGGAGCAATACCAATTTTAAAAAGTCACTTACTTGATGTCGGATGAGAACCGTGCTGCTACACAATAATGCCATCTTATGGCTGTAGAGCAACTTGTAGGCTCGAGACTGCTTTCATTTTTATTATCTCATTTGAACTGTGCCATCCTCTTACTTTTGGGGAATAATTTCCTGAAAATGGGGCAAGTTCATTAAGGGTTTGAAGGATACTAAACATGGTATCAGAAAGTAAGTAAGGACAACAGAGTACCTGGCACTCCTTAAGTATTTGTTGAAAGAAAGGAAGGACTGTGTTTCTCTACTATTAGGTGGATCTTAGGTCAGTTATTTATTTATTTTCACCTGTTTCCTGTAGGCATATTTTTTAGTAGTGAGTATCCACCAAGAATTACATGAAAACAGAATTTAGCTATAATATTAATTTCCCATAAAGTTAAATGTTTATTTTACATGTTTGTATATCTATCCATATACATGGGTAGGTCTATACATACATGGGATTCATGAGGTGAATACTTGCTGTGTTTAGTATTTATGTTTCCACAGGAAAAAAAAAGTCACTTTTAGTATTTTAGAGATGTGAAACTTTACTGAGACACATGATGAAATTCTATTTGCTGGAAGACAAGGTATGAAAGCAGGTGTCTTAGATAATGAGTAAGCGGTCACAAATCAGTCCGTCTTTTAAAGCTCTACTTGCCCTCGTCTAAAAAGTAATGTCTGTTTTACTTTATGATATTTAATAAAGTTGAGTTTTGCCATTAGAGCATTCATGAATTTGGTGGTTAATGATGGTCTCAGAACCTTTGCCTAAGGAATGCAAAGAGCCGAATGCATTTTCTCATATTTGTAACTTATTGTGAGTATAAGCTACGCAAATCTATTAGAGCTAAACATTCTGGTGAAATCGAAAAATGCAGATGTGCTATTTGATATGTATTTGGGAAAACTATTTAACATCTTTGTAATTTAGTCTCCTGGTAAAACAATGAAGCAGGACAAAATCACTAAGGGCGTTTCTAGCTGTAAAATTTTCTTTATTATTAATTATTAAGTATCAACAATAGTTTGCATTGTTGTTTAGCAAATATTCACTCCTCTTCCCCTTCCATGGTAGGAGGAGACAACTTTGCCACTCTATTGATGTCAGGCTTGCTTTGGCCAAAGGAATGTGACTGGACTTAATGCCAACACAGGCCATAAGAGGTCGATAACATAAGCACAAGCCTATAAAGGAGGTTAAATTTGGTCCATGCTCTGGTGATCTGTCAGGAGAAGAGCATGCCGATGACCTTTCATTCTGGGTCCAGAAAAAAGATATAGGTAGGAGATCTTAAACCAACATATATCCGGGAGCCTACCTCAGCTAACCCACAGCTTGAAACAGCTGCCCATCTGAGCCCCGCCTAGTTCAGCCAAACCACAGGCAACTTAAAGATGCATGACCTTCAGAATAAACGCTTGTTTTAAGTCACTGAGTTTTGGGGTGCTTTATACCACCATATTATGGTAATAGCTAACTAACACACTATCATACATGAATCATATAAGAAAAAGATACCAATATAGCCCTTCTTACTGGCCTAAGGGTATTTTTATTTAACCTCAAGTTAGTTGACTAGAAGATTCGGGACATTTTTGTTGAGACTCAACATGAATGCTCTACTGGACATTTGTTTATTTATCAATGTATAGCTTTTGATCTCTCCAAATATTCAACAATCTACCCTTGTATGAGCCTTGGTGGGACACACCACCTAATGCGACAATGGAATCCTAAGTCCAGCTATTTATTTTCCTTTACTCCTGGGAGTAAGAACTTACTTATATAACCTAAGCTTGCTTTACAACAGGAGCATAAATTTAAGGCCCACCAGGAACATCTAGTCAAGTGTCTAGCTTTGTTTTTGTTTTATTTATTTTTATTTATTTATTTTGAGAGAGACAGAGTGTGAGCAGGGAGGGAGGGAGAGGGAGAGAGGGAGAGAGGGGGAGAGAGAGGGGGAGAAAGAGGGGGAGAGAGAGGGGGAGAGAGAATCCCAAGCAGGCTATGTGCAGTCAGCGCACAGAGCCTGCCACAGGGCTCAAACTCACGAAACTGTGAGATCATGATCTTAGCCAAAGTCACATGCTTAAGCAACCAAGCCACCCAGGTGCCCCTTACACACTTATCTTTGTACATAAAGTTTTATTAGAACAAGCCATGCCTACTAATTTATGTATCATCTATGGTTTCTTGCACCCTACAACAGCAGAATTATGTAGTTGCAACAGAGATTATAGGGACTGCAAAGACTAAAATATTTGCAAATTGGCCCTTTAGAGAAAAAAACTCCGTCTCCCGCCGTATCAGAGGATTCTGTCAGAAACCTTAATTCTAAAGTTAATGACGTGAAAAGAAGTAATAATTTAGATACTTTTTGGCAGTGACAGTGACAAGTAATATCCAGTGGCAATGGTACCTCTTGTGCACAGTGGACTATGGCTATGCCAGCACTTTAGAATTCAGATTCATCCTGTAGCTTAATGCTAGATGTGTTTCCGGATGGCTAGCCTGGTCTTTTTTGATGGTTTCTGTCTAGGTTTAAACGTAGCTTGCAGGTCTTTGAATTGATTCCATGAGCTACCTGATATCCTTCCAATAATTTAGATAATTCTATCTTAAAGTAATTAAAATCACTTTTTGTTAGTTGTGACTCAGAACCTTGAATGGTCCATAGACCTTGCTTTATTCCTAATTCAGAGTAACATGTCATCTGGCATAGCTCATATGTATCAGCCTATAATTTACAGCCTGTTTGTCCAATTTCTCTCCAGGAATGGAGACTTCTTCAGGCAGGGACTGAATTTAAGTCATCTCTATGTGGTGCTCAGGAAAAGGTAAAAAAACATAAGAATGAATTAAAAGGAATAAGGACTACCAAAGCCAAAAAGCCATCATTTTTATCATCAAAACTGTCAAGCTTAATTGAGTCATTATCATGTATAAGCAACCCACTAAGCACTCTCCATGCAATGTATCACTTAATAATACTCATAATAATATGTGTCACTCATAATAACCCTATGGCTTAGAAAATGTGTTTATCCCATTTTTTACATAAGGAAATTATAAAGCAAACAGAGTTAAGGAACTTGCCCAGGGGCACATGACTGGCCAGCAGCAAGGCCAGGATTCCAAAACAGTCTGGATTCTAGAGACTGTGCTCTTATGCAATGACTTAAAACAGTTTTACCTGAGACTAGACTAGAAGTCCAAAGAAAATGAAGAGCTCCTGACCAATTCCTAGAGATGGCAAATTAGAATAAATTAGGACACTAATTCCAGCCATTGAGTATAAGAAAAGAATGAGTCTAACAGGGTTAGAGATATTTTATCCTTTGCCAGACATAGGAAAGATCCCAGGTTTTGGGTGAGATTTCAGTTTACCCACTTGGTGGATTGGCATTCATGCTTCTGCTTCTTTTAAAGTGTATGATTCGAGGTAAAGTGAAAGGGAAACCTCTGTATGAACCTGCGGGAAGGGAATACCTAGCTCACCGGCCAAATGTGACATAAATAATATGGAGGAGAAGCCTCAAAAAAGCAGAAAGTTTCACCTCTGTCTTAGTGCAAGAGTGGTAGTTGCCTATAAATCACAGTAGGCACTGGCTACTCAAGAACCTTCCATGGTTCGTAGGGGATGGTGTTGCTGATCTGGTTAGCTAGGAGAAAACACAAAGCACAGAGATAGGAACATCCCAATGGTGGAATGAGCACCCCTAAAAAAAGAGATGACAGTGACCTCACTGCAGTAGCTGGCAGAGGCACATAATGACTTAATACGGGATATCAAGAAAAGGCACACTGCGGTGGCATGGTAAGTTTGCCTTTTGCAGTATATACGCAGGGTTGTTGAGTTTCTTTTCTTTTATCAAAACTGACTTTGGATACCCTGGGATCCAATGTTTTCCAACAATTTGAGATAAACTATTAGATCATCGAGGGAGAAATAGTGTCAGATTTCTGGGAGGAAGATTGAGTCCAGACACACTAAACATCAGCTTTAAAGTCAGTACAGTTGACCCTTGAATGATGTGGGTTTTAGGGGTGCCAACCCCCTGTGCAATCAAAAATCCACATACAACTTTCGACTTCCCCAAAACTTACCTACCAATAGCCTAATGTTGACTGAAAGCCTTACTGATAACAACACGATCTGTTAACACATATTTTATGTATTATAAACTGCAGTTATAATAAAATAAATAAAATATTATTAATAAAATCATAAGGAAGAGAAAGCGCATTCATATTCCTATACTGTATTTATAAAGAAAATTACCTGTATAGAAAAAAATACAAGTGGACCCTTGCAGCTCAAACCTGTGTTGCTCAAAGGTCAACTGTACCACATTTGCCTGAGAATATCATACAAAATAAAATATAGCTCTTGTCTTTAAAAGAGCTTGTACAAAAAAAAATGGTGGGGCGCCTGGGTGGCTCAGTTTCTTAAGCCTCCCACTTTGGCTCATGTCATGATCTCACGGTTTGTGGGTTTGAGCCCCACATCGGGCTCTGTGGTGACAGCTCGGAGCCTGGCGCCTGCTTTGGATTCTCTGTCTCCCTCTCTCTCTGCCCCACCCCTGCTTGCTCTCTGTCTCTCAAAAATGAATAAATGTTAAATAAACACAAAAATAAATAAAGGAGCTTGTGCAGTAGGCAGAAAAGTAAACTAATGGATTGCTATGTGATAAGTTCTAGGAGTAGGTCACTTCAGAGCAGGTACTCTGCAGGGCAGCCACCAACTATGGCAGTATTTGTAAATATATAAATGGAATGTTGATTTGATATTACATTAAATGTATAAAGAATATTTAAGTTTCTAGATTTTATAATCAAATCAAAGGTGAGACCTGTAGGAGACAAAGGCCAGAGGGGGCACAAAACATTTGGGAATCTTCAAATCGATTTCATACTGCTAGAACAGAATTTGGAGATGTTGTAGGACAAGCAGGGATAGATAAGCAGTGAGGCTGAACAAACAAACAAACAACCAAAATAAAAACAGGGTCGTGTGAAGACCTTATATGCCCAATTAAGTGTCTGCACTTTAATCCAAGGAGAATAAGACTGCATACTGAATTTCTTACATGTCAAAAAAAAATTCTGGATGAAAAATAATTGGGGACAAAATGGGGATGATTATTAGAATTAAGTGAGATTTCTGCTGTAAGTATCAGTTTAGAAACCCACTGTAGTAAATAAAGAACTAAAAGAGAAGTAAGCGTATTTCAAAATGAATAGATAAGAGGGTTATTAGGGAGGTTCCAGATAATTATTAAACATGATTCTATTTTCTCTTAGAATAAAGAAGACCATCCTGAGACTACAAATCTTTAAAACTATTTTAAATTTAAATCATTAGAACTCCGTAACTTTTAACCTAAAATTTGGAAAACCACATATTACCTTCTTGCGGTATGAGGCTAAAGAATGAATATGAATTTTTGAAAATTTGGTCCAAAGCAAGATATGTCAATTGAAGTAAACACTGAAAACCAATTTTAAATCAACTCCACAAATTCCTCATAGAAAAAAGATTGGGGGGGGGCTTCAATATGTTAAGACCACCTTCATAATAAAAGCAGTAAATGAAAATCAACTTTTTCCTGATAGCTTACATTTCAAACATATAAATCTAAATATCAATTTGCTGTAACTATATAGGACGCAGATTTGACCAAAGATATACATTTTTGATCATGAAGTTTTTGAAAGCACCTCAATAAACTAACAAAACCTATTTTACCATTACATGAAATTTTCGAAGGAAATTCAAAATGCTGCAACATGATACTAATCCCAGTACAGAATAATGGCTAGAATTAAGCTCATTAGTCTGCTCATCATTATCTGTTCTCACTCCACTTACCTTTTTCCAATGATAGTAATACTTCTCTCTTCTTTCGCTCCCTACCTTTCTGTGGAGAACACTGAGATGAACTCTAGAGTTTCCTGAAAACAAATATATAATTCAGGGAAAAAAGCGTTACCTACCCTTGTCGGTCCTTGTACATTTTGTTAACTCTTTCCCATTGGCCATCGAGCTGTGATACAGCTTCCTGTAGCTTCGCCCTTTCTGCAGGAGTGGCACTGTGCAATGCTGCTGTCTTCTTATTGTGAATGATGTCAATCCGACCTGAGATTTGCTGCAGGCTGTCTTTTATGTTCTGCAATATAGAAAATTTGAAACACTTTCAGAAATGAATCAGCTGTCTATGCAAAGAGAAGAAAAGGAAATTTATAAACCCCAGAAATAACAGTCTTACATTCTTTATTTTTAGAGTTTCAAGTTTTTACTTATAGTTAGTTAATGTACAGTGTAATATTAGTTTCAGGAGGAGAATTTAGTGATTCATCACTTACCTATAACACCCAGTGCTCATCCAAACAAGAGCCCTCCTTAATGCCCATCACCCTGCTAGCCCACTCCCCTATCCACCTTCTCTCCAGCAAGTCTTTTTGTTCTCCATAGTTAAGAGTCTCTTATGGTTTGCCTCCCTCTTTTTTTCCCTTCTCCTATGTTCATCTGTTTTGTTTCTTAAATTTCACAAACGAGTGAAATCATATGGTATTTGTATTTCTCTGACTGACTTATTTCACTTAGCATAATATACTCTAGTTCCATCCATGTTGTTGCAAGTGGCAAGATTTCATTTCATTTTTAATGGCTGAGTAATATTCCATCTTCTTTATCTATTTATCAGTCAATGGACACTTGGTGTCTTTCCATAATTTGGATCCTGTTGATCAGTCTTGCAATTCCTAATTGCTGACTTTTTAAAATCATCATCCCTGAAGCCCAGTGATTTCAACATGATCGGATTCAATGGGTAAATTCACAGTTCTCATCTCAAAACAACTGAATCACCCCCTTCATCCTAAAGCCTTTTCTTCATTTGGCCTCTGTAACCTGAACTCTGATGGTTCTTCTTCTACCTTCTTGCCCAGTGCTTCTCAGTCTCCTTTACTGAATCTTTCTCTGACTGACCTCTTAATACTAGAGTGCTCTAGCTTCGCTTTGATACTTCCTTCCTTCTCTATCTATCCTCCTATTTGGTCCCATGACTATAAATACCTCCTACACAATGATAACTCCCAAACTTATATTTCCGGCCCTGACCTTCAACTTGGAAAAGAGAGTCACAAATCTGACTGCTTTCTTGACATGTGGATGTCCCATAAGCATCTCAAACTTAATGTAACCCCAGTCAAATTGTGAACTGCACCCCCTTATCCTTCTCTTTTAATGGTTTTCCCCATTTCAGTAAATGGCCTATCAATTAATTGTTATTCAGGCTGATGACCTTAGAGTCACCCTTGACCTTTCTTTTTTAGTCTCCAGTATTCAAGTTGTTAGACAATCATGTTGGCTCTACTTTCAGAACATGCCTGGAATTTGATCCCTTCTAATTACCTCCCTTGCTATAGCTTTGAGCTAATCTATGATTGTATCTCATCTGGATTATTGCAATGGCTACCTAAATGATCTTCCTGCTTCCAGTCTTTCTCCTTACCCAGTCAATTCTCCACACAAGAGCTGAAAAGATTTTTTCAAAACAGAAATCAGATTGTATTTCTCCTCTGTTCATATTTGTCTAATGGGTCTTCATTAAACCCATCATCTTTACCATGGCCTACCAAGTTATAAATTACCTGGTTATATGTTGTCTTACCATTCTAATCTTTTCTTAGTCTCCTTTGAGTCTAGAACATTTGAGCCTCATTAACCTTTTTGTGTTCAAGTATGCCAAGCATTTTCTTGCTTCAAGGTTTCTTGCTGTTCAAGGTACTTGCTGTTCTCTCTGTCAAAAATATCCTTTCATTCCAAGACATTTATATGTCTAGTTCCCTCACTTCTTTCTAATCTAAGAAGAGCCTTCTCTATCACTCTATTTTAAATAGCAGCCCTAATTACTTGTAATCCCCATATTCTTCATTTTTTCTACACGGTATTCATGATTAAAATTAAATTAAATATCTGCTGGTCTTTCTACACCACCATACTAGACTCCATGAGTGCAGGGAATGTTATCTGTCTTTCTCTCTACTGGGATTCTAGAACTTAAACCAATGCCTAGCATACGGTAGGTATTCAATATATTTTGTGACTAAATGAATAAACGTACATATCCTATAAGTTAACTACAAAATATTTGTCTACATTATATTTAAGAGAAAAAACTCACCAAGCACAAGTTCATTATATAATATACACCTTTAAAAATACTGGTTTTTCCAAAAAAAATATCAAAAATTATATATTTAGCTAGTCTTACTAGTATGAATTTGGTTATTTTACTCATCGGAATTGTTATAGACAAGTCAATTGAACAAACATTTATTGAGTTCTTCCATGTACAAGGATCAATACAGAGAAAGAAAAGGTAGGTAAAACAGAGTTTTATTTGCTTGATTTTAAGAAGTCTGAAATTGATCTTATTGTCGTAGTAAGGGAGGGTGTGATTTGGAGGACTGAAGGGAAATAAAATAGTACAGAAGTCCAGCTAGATGACAGGAAAGAATTTCATGAGTAGTCTAAGTGGTGCCAAATCTTTTCTGGAAATTCAGAGAAGGAACAAATCATACACCATATTTGGTCACATAATGAGAAACCAGCTCATGAAGGAAGTACAGTTTGGAGTGGACATAGCTGACTAGTTAAAGTATGAAGGGCATTATGCTTACTAGGTAACATATAGACAAAGACAGGGAATAAGAGCAGTCATATTTGACTGACTTTTTGGAAAGGTAGAGGATTAGGAGAAGATGGGTCAGGAAGAAGAGGCTAGAGATGATTAGTAATGTATTTTAAAAATTCCAGTTGTAATTCAGTAGCCATTGTGGAACAACGATTCATAAAATAATTATAATGGAGAATTTCGAATACATACGAAAGTATTAAAACAGTACAAATAGTCCCCATGAACCTATTGTCCAGTTCCAATTCTTATAAAGGCATGAACAACCTTGTTTCATGATACTCCCACCCATTCACCTCCTCAAATGGATTTTGAAATTTATATAATAGTTTCTATGTAAGTACTTAAGCATGTCTCCAAAATATGTGAATTATCTTAAAGGAAAGTACACATAATACCATTATCACACCCACAAAATTAAAAACAAAACCATTAATGTGATTGACCATCTGATTGGTATTCATGTTTCAGTTGGATTGAGAAAGTTGTTTAGGAAGAAAACTTGGTAGAACTCAGTGACTGTGTGTTGTGTGAAGAAGAGGAAAGGCTCAAATTACCCCCCAGGTTTCTGGCCTAGGAACCCGGAATAATAGTGCTATCACTGAGAAAAAGGATTTCAGAAGGATCAACAGGTTGGGTGTGTGTGTATGTGTGTGTGTGTATGCACTTGTGTGTGTGCGTGTGTAATTGATAAGTTTAGCTTTGGATATGGCCATACTGAGAAGCCTTTGAGGCCTCAGACTGTAGATACACAATAGGCAGCTGGCATCAGATTTTGAAAAGAGAAATGAGATGGTGACTATTGTCAGGCCACACGTCTTTTCACATTTCTGCACGGTCTGGGCTTTCTGAGCAAAGAGCACTGGCATCTGGGCTAAAGGATGATTGAATAGCAAACATATCTTGGTGTTCAACTAGTGCATTGCTTCAGGAAGACCCAGAAACTTACCTTTCCCACATCTCTTTTTTTATGGTCCAATTTATAGTCTGAGGATAATATACCTAAACCCTTCCCTCTGTCTGGAGAGGATGTGTTTAACCCCTGGAACAAAGGTCTCTTTTTCTGTCTGTCTGTCTCTCTGTCAGATATGCCAGCTGCTTTCCATAAGTTCTGATATCCATAAATTTGGGGACTCTCTCCCATACTGCAACACCTGCATGCACAGATAAATACGTGGCCCTCAATGCATTGCCCGACAGGATTTGGGGCAGGGGCACTGGTGCTAAGATGCTCTTGAGTAATTAATGATGTGCTCTCTGTGTTTCTTGTCAGGATAAATAAATATGAATATAAACACGTAATAAGTATCAATAAATAGAATATTTTTGTGTACTTTCACAAAAAATTGGGGAGAATTTTAACAATGTATGAGACAGAGACTCGGCCAGATAGTAGTGGGCTATTGCTGAACCTGCAGCTTGCAGGAAGGTACTCTCAAGCAAACTTCACAGCTTACAAAGGGCATCAGGAAAGAGGTTATGGTAGATCTTGAAAGTATTTCTGCCTCCTTTTTTTTTTTAATTTTTTTTAACGTTTATTTATTTTTGACAGACAGAGAGACAGCACATGAGCAGGGGGAGGGCAGAGAGAGAGAGGGAGACACAGAATCTGAAGCAGGCTCCAGGCTCTGAGCTGTCAGCACCGAGCCCGATGCGGGGCTTGAATCCACAGACCGTGAGATCATGACCTGAGCCGAAGTCGGTCGCTTAACCGACTGAGCCACCCAGGCGCCCCCCTGCCTCCTTTTAAGACTTCATGTCTGTGGTGAAGACATGGTGAAAATGCTCCAGAGAAGATCACCAGTGGCCTCCTCAATAGGAGGAGGATGGCCATGAAGACCAGTGGCGATGAAGACCTGCCTTTGTGGAGGATGAAGTTGTAGAAGTAAGTGAGAGTATAGACAATATAAGTTGTAAGGGGTGAAAGTCAATGCTTACGTGAGAACTCAAAGCAGCTGTGTTCCCAGGTAGAGACTGTATAAGACAGAACGGTTATGGGTGATGTGAATAAATTTCAGAGAGAGAGACAGAGAGGGAGGGAAGGGGGTTGTTCATAAAATTCCAAGGTGTCCATATACATCTTATGATAGGGAGGCCTCATTATTTGTTTTTTGTTAAGCAACTCAATTTAATGTGGTAAGAATACTTATCCGACAGGTCAAGTATTAGCATGTGAGGGAAAGGAGGCATGCCTATATAGAAATGAATTGTGAGATTACTTATCTGGAGGAGTGCAGGTGAAAATTATGTTCAACCAGTGTTAAATACAGAATTGCTAGTCACTGGAATCTAGTAGGTTTTATTTCATTGCACAAGACATGGTCAAAGTGCTCAGAGAAGTTTGCTGAAATGAAAAAGCAAGAAGAAAGGTTGCCTAAAGGGTGAACCTTTGTGGAAAGGAAAGGCCAAGGAAGGAGATGAGTGTGCCCTTAGAGTGACTGTCATCAGGCCTAGGAGGAAAGCCAGAAGAGCGAGGTATTTCAAAACCGAGGGAAGGAAGAGTATCAGGAAGGATGGAGGGAGCTGACATCCAGCCAAGCACAGCTGGGAACAGGAGTGAAAAGGCAACTGGCTATTGAGGACGCCACTGGTGATCTTCTCTGGAGCAATTTCACCATCTTCATAGTGTGTAACTATAAATCTGAATAGAGCAGTCTTCCACTGTTGCCCTCTTTCACTACAAAATTGAAAATAGCTAAGTATTACATTGCGCTTCACTTTGACATAAAACTCATTGCTACTGAGGGTAAGTTTACTACCCAAAACTGATAATGCAACACAAGTTCTAAATGGACAGAATGGATCCAGTATACATCATCGATGCCCTAGAAGTCACTGCAGTCAGACATTTGTCTTATATGCTTTCTTCTCTTTGATTCACCCGGTCAAATTTCACATCATATTCTGATATCTCTGAGCCTGCAGCCTTGGGTAGAATAGTTAGGGCTATCCCACAAGCTTGATTAGGTCAGGCTCCAGGAACAGGCACCAACAGGACTTCGTTGCTGTTTCTGTTAACCTGACTGACCTGGGCATCCCGATTTCACCACCGCTTGATCTGGCTCAACTACTGATGATGTAAATCGCGGACTCCATTTTAGTATGGCTGCCAGCCCAAGGGCAACAATCCAGAACTCTGACAGTTTCTCTACTTGACACCAAAAGCCAGGAGACTGAAAGGGTGATTACCTAAATTTACACTGGGGCAACCAGCCAGTGTAAGCAATTTGCCTTTACGTTGGGAGCCCACACACTTAAAATAAATAGCTGTGATCTCCAATGGGGATAAAATTTAAGAGAAGGGAAGGAGAATTTTCCCCAACAAAACAAAAGTCATCTGCTTATGGTTTTGATGTGAGCTGTGTGAGCGCGCGCGTGTGCGCGCGCGCGCGCGCACACACACACACACACACACACACACACACAATAGGTAAATATATTTTCTCTCTGAGGATCTGAGCTTGCAAAAGTTCCTGATTTTAATCCAAATCTCCGGAGAGCTCCCAAGTGTCTAGAAAGTGGTAGAATTGCTCTGAATCGAGTTATGAACAGTTTTAGCAATGCTGGGCAGCATGTTGCAAAGGCAGGAAAACTTTCTATCTTAAATGAGAAAAGCAAAAAGCAAAAACTGGGGCAGGGGATGTCACACTCCCTGGATATCTAGATAATAGCTCCTTGGTGCATTCTCAGAGAATGCTGTCAATTGGCTGGAGTCCAGGAAATCCTTTTTAAAGTCCCTACACATACTCCAGGCCCTGAGGCACTGCACATAGAAAAATGGTACATGCACCAAAGAAATTTCTGTAGCAGTTTCCGCAGTTTAAAGTCAAAGATGAGATCTTTTATAGCTTTTTACTATTTTAGTTTGTCTAGAAATAAGTGATCTTTATAGTTTCTGACCCTCTAAAAATGAAACCATAGTCCCTGTAGTTGCTATGGTGATAGGATCACTATGGAATATATTATTTTCATGTCTATCCCTGAATAGTTCCTTACCTTACCTGAAAATGTGATGGCAAAACTCACAAGGTACCCTTTTTCTCATCTACATTTTTTCTTAATTTTGACATGCCCGTATGAATCGATCTCCCCACCCTCCATCTAGATTCTGTAAGAGCTTTGTTAGTCATTCTTACTGCCAAAGGAAACTTTCATTTTTGGAAGGCACCTGTACATGAGTGCATAAGATTTAGGTCCTTAATATTTTAAAATAGCATCCTTGCATCTCTGCCTCATGGCATCAAGTCTAATAAGACCCTCATTTATACACTGCTAATACAGACAAATTAGACAGCAAAGTAACTTTCTCAACTGAAATATGAAATCCGGGTATGTAAAATAAGGAAAAAACAGAAGACTGTGAACTATGAGGCTCTAAGTCAGGTTTCCAGTTGAAAAGCTGGTGGTTTAAATAAGAGTCCCTTGGGGCCCCTGGGTGGCTCAGTCGGTTAATCGACCAACTTTAGCTCAGGTCATGATCTCGTGGTTTGTGAGTTCAAGCCCCGTGTTGAGCTCTGAGCTGACAGCTCAGAGCCTGGAGCCCCTTTCGGATTCCGTGCCTCCCTTGCTCTCTGCCCTTCCCCTGCTCACACTCTGTCTCTCTTTCCTTCAAAAATAAATAAACATTAAAAAGTCGGACGCTTAACCAACTGAGCCACCCACGTGCCCCCATAATAGTTTTAATATTCCTCAGTATTCTGGAAAATATCTTCATGCCATGTGAGCATGGAGTGAATAGGTTATGGTATAATTAGTCCACTTATCTTCATGAATTTATATGAATTGCTCTAAGAATCAGTTTTTTAAAGGGGATTCATAACACAAACAATTTGGACCTAAAAGTATTTTGTTGATTCAAGTGCTGTGTAATAAGTGTCTTCGATGGGCTAAAAAGAGAAACTAGACACTACAGACCATTTATCTAGTGAACTAAACAAGGAACCTCTTTGCCAATTAATCAGGTTGAGATAAAATTCTCAAGTGACTCTTCAAAATGCTCTCTTCTCTATCATGAAGGGACAGATTTCTGCTGTTCAGTTTTTCTTCCATTTAATGTAAAGCAGCAACTACTCCCTTGCTGTCATAATGTTTCATCACAAAGCATAGCTTTACCCACCTAAATGGTAAACCTATTTGTATGAACGTCAAAGTAGATACTGTGGAAATTGAACGGGGCTGGAGTAGGGGATGGTGGTATTTGATAAACTGAAATTATAAATCACTTCTGATGAAAAGAAACTTTTAAAAAGTTATTGAAATTTTAATTTTGTGTCTTACGTATTTGTCTCAAACATACCATTAAGAGTGTCGGTATGGTCTCTAATATTTAAAACGCCATCATTTCTGTTGTATCTTTCCTGTAGTCATGAAAATATGTGGGGATCTCACATATACCAACATAAAATTCAATTCAGCACTTGCTTAAACTGTAGCGCACAATTAAAAAATAAGGATGGTTACCATTTACAGGCGTCTGTAATCCTATTTATACCAAGGAGTAACATCAAACGCACCTTCATGAGTTTAAAACTCAAGGCGGGGTTTTAAATATGTTGATTGTAGGAGGTATATACAAACATTAATCTGAAATTTTGTCTTCTAGTTTAAAGTTTGTAACAATATATTCAGAAATTATTTATAAAATCTTTACCTCAAATTTTGCCAGTGTTCCCTTAGTAAAAGTGTGTCAGCAAGGGGGAAAAAAGCTATCTTAGAATTGAAATAATTCATTTCCAGAGAAATAAACATATAAGCTAAAATATAAGATAATATCAAAAACATGAAATTGATTATTTAGCATACTTTCTTCGGAAAGTGACTTCCGTCCCTATAATGATATTCTGGTTTGAAGTACACTGAACTTCATTATATATAAATATAAAAATAGATATGAATGTTAATATGAATACACAAATGCTTTCTAGTGATTTCCTCAGTCTTCATTTCTCAAAGTGACTCATGTGAGCATCTGGCTATAAACACCTGTAATTCTCATTTTTTTTACTGTATTTACTTCCTGCAGAAAAATTCTATTTATTCATTCACCAACAGCTTCCTCACTGCATCTTTGGCCTCCTCTGCAGCATTCAGTACTGTTTTGCATAGCCCGCATCACACAGACCTGGCCTCCCTAGTCTTCCCTCATTCTGCTCTGCCCCAGCTTTCTCTCTACTTCTCTGTCTACCTCTGTCATACTCATTAACCCAACAAATTAACTGTTGAAAATCTACCATGTGCTGGGCATAGTCTACATACTGGGGATATAATAGTGAGCCAGAAAGACGAAGGGGTCCTATTTCCGTTAGTCCACAAACTCTTTTCTGTAGCCTTAAGCAGAGTCTGTCAGTAAATGCCTGAGTCCCTACATCTGCCAGATGCCACCTCTGTTGGCCCCTATTAGCCATAGGTCTATGATACTATGTTGGCATCTTGCCCATACCATTTTCTACCTCTGCCAATAAGATCCATTTGTGTCAGACTGATATTTAAGTCCTGGGAGCGGCTGAGATTGTACACGGAGGTGGGGTTAGAAGGAAACAGGGCTGGGAAATGAACATAGGAAAAGATACATATTGTGAGCAAGTGTGGAAGAAGAGCTACGAAATTACCCCTAATTTTTTCCCATATGTATATCTCTAATCGAGATTCTCTTCTGAACTCTGACTTATTTCTATCCGACTGTCTCTTGGATACTCATGTGGATGTCTAATAAACATCTTAAGCTTAACATATCACGACTAAACTTATACCAAATCTTTCCCCCTAACCTCATCCTCCTGCAGTTTTCCACATTATATAGTTAAATGGCAGCTCCATTCTCCCAGTTGTGCATGAAAAAATTATTAGTGGTATCCTTGGATCCTCTCTCTACCAGCCTACATGCGAGTGGCCACCGAATCCTATGAGCTATACCTATGGAATGTGTCCAGAATTTGACCCTGCTACCACTCTGATACACACCACCAACTCTAGAGGGGGTAATTCTGAATATGGGTATAATAAGAGTATGATCTTCATAAGGTCATTGTGATGACCACATGAGTTACCATAATCAAAGAATTTAAAACATGTCCTGGGACAAAATATAAGTGGTAGCTATTAGTACTGTTGAAATTCCAATTACATCCAACTACAGATAGTCAAGGGCCTTCTCCTTTATAAAATTACTCTGTTTGAGCTCTCTGAATTGCTTTCTCCTCTTCACGAATTCTGTTGCACATATTCCTTATATGGCATTTTGGCTATATTATGCCTTTCCTACCTTCGTTACTTCCTAACTTGTTCGTATAACTCTGATATGTGTATCCCATTAATGTTACAAATAGCGAGAGTGCAGGGATCAAGTCTTATATTTCTCTTTTAAAGTGTGAAACACATTATTTAGGCCTTAATAAATACTTGTTTGCTTTAAAGGAAAAGTGGAGTGGAAGCTTTGAATCTTAACTTGCTTATGAAAATCCAATTTGAATGGAATCACTGAACCTTAAGATTTGTTACACTGTTCTGGAACCATGGCAGATATGCGTTCAGGTCCTGAAAGATGTTGTGAGCATTTCAGTTATTTTCCTGTTTATTCTACTTTACTTTTACTGGTTATTTAGCTATTAGAGTAAATAGCAGAATAACAGCCCATCTGTACTCCCTGTCTAAGTTTCTCCATTGTTTCCTCACAGACCTCAGATACCTAAGTCCTTCATTCAGAATTATGTCTGCCGAAGTTTCTCGCATGCCACAGAGCATCAACAAGAAAAGAAAATGTAAAACCTGCACTTCACTGCCCCAAGTATTCCTCAGAGACAACGATTCTAGTCCATCAGCACCCGTTAAACTGGAAACAATTTCACAAGTCATTTTGCGGTAGGTACGTTTTGTGTTGAGTCGCGTACATTGTCTAAATCACTTTATTGAAAGTCCTGATAGAAAAATTGGCTCTTGCACATAGCAAAGCAGAGTTGTAAAGAAGCAAATGCTATTTCTCTTCAAAATTAGACATATGCCATTCTATGTTTCCATTTTTTTTTAGAACCAGGGCTTGCTTTTATGTCTTGTATAACTGAGTTGAGGAGGGGCAGGAAGGTTTTATGGAGAAAAATTCTAAGGCAATATAGCAATCCAGGGAAACCTAAAAGAAATGATTGCCACTGAGGAATGGGCTTTAAAAATGTGGACAGGATGTTTTTCTTTCCCTTATTCCCTTTACTCTCTTTTATCCTGCATATATGCCATCATGAGCATATTATTATTTTTGATAAAAAGCTGAAAATCCATTCTGAGTAATCAATCAAGTTAATGGATAGCTACTATACAATATATAATTAAGTCTGTACGAATTAAAACAAATGACAGTATTCTATTTTGGAAAAACAGGAAACCTATTTGGTAATATTTTACCCATTGTATACGTGATGAATGCTGTTGATGTTGGGAGAACGTGCCTTCCATCATAAGTGTTTTTGATGGGCGAGAGAAAAAGCACAACCAGTGCCTCATATCATCGTTCTGTGCTAAAACTAAACTAAAATTTAAGAATGACAAAACAAAATATGATACAGAAGGAGGAGCCTAACATTTTGCTTCCCCTCTTTGCCTTTGTGGAAGCCCCAAAGGTATCTCGAATGCTGAGAACATTCTTTAATCTTTTGTCCAAGGTGTGGCAAATGAAACTTGGGAATTGGGGGTAACTGGTGTCCATTAATTATATGTGGTTTAAAAAACAAACTTTAATATTTTTCCTTGAATGTTTAACACGATGCATTAGGATTTAGAAATAAGTAAACCTGGATAAAAGTCACTGAATTAGAATGAACTATACACAATTGCCAATATTTGAATATTTTGATCTACATAATGTCAATTCACAAGGCTCAACTGAAAACTATTATAGTATTAATGTGCTCGTGATTACCAATTTAAGCAGGAAAATGAATATATACTAGTTTTTCTAAATGGCAAAAGGGAAAAAAAAATAAGTAACAAAAATAAATCTCAGAACTCCAAGAAAGAAAAGCACTACTTATTAAACCATTCTTCAATTAGAGCTCCAGCTTCAATGGTTTTAAACAGTTTAAATCACAGTTCTTTTTCCTTTACATAGTTCTGTAATCTGAACAAAGAATTTTAAGATACTGAAGAAGAGTGGGGAATAAATGAACTCAACATATTTCACAGGAAAACAAAACGCAAAACAAAACAACAAAATAAACTAAAAAAACAGCACCCTATTCTTGGTAAAAGCAACAGCGCATAGAAACTTGGAACGACCTAGAGTTTTCACATCCTCAAGAGAAGTATGGAACAAAGTGTTATTTTTTGGTACCTAAAATTAATAGAAAATGGAAAAAATTGCCCCCAAATAAGTAATACTTAATATTGGAAATAGAGTAAAAGAAAATGAGCATAAATAAAATTCTCTGAAAGAGGTTTTTGTCAAAACCAAGTTTTTTTTAGCCAACGTGCATTCTCTATGACTTTAAACATTTTTTTAACCTTTAGGCTATTTGCCAAATCTGGAAATAACTTTACATATATTTTATGCTGTTGTCAACGTATCATTTCAAGGATTTTACACATAAATATGCAACAGTATAAGATTTACTACTTTTTAAAAGACCATTTTTAAAAAGATTATTTACATAAAATTTAATTTATAATAATTTATAAGAATTTGGATATTTTATTTTTTAAGATAATTTATTGTCAGATTGGTTTCCATACAACACCCAGTGCTCATCCCAACAAGCGCCCTCCTCTGTGCCCATCACTCACTTTCCCCTCTCCCCCATTCCCCATCAACCCTCGGTTTATCTCTTACGGCTTTGAGGGAGGCAAACCGTAAGACTCTGGATATTTGATGAAGTAATATGGGTTTTACAAATTGTGAAATTTATATAATTACACATTTTTACCACAATTTTTTCATATAAATCCTACACGCTTTCACTTTATCTTCGCAACTGTACTGCTGAAAAGGTATTTTTCATTAATCTAATTTCAAAGTTAAGAAAACTGAGACTTTTGTGATTTGCTCAACAACACAACCAGAGTCAGATGTGAGGTCTAAATCTCAGTCTTTTAGGTTCCAATTCGGTGCTTTACTAATCTCCGTAGCCTACTGTCTGTCGTAACCATGTAAGGCAAGCTCATTTGAATGCAAAATATAACTAACATTTTCATTACATGTGGATTTCCTGCCACACGCTTTCATAAATGATTGGCTTAAAATTCAGTATGTACAAACCTAGACAGAATAAATGTCTCCATGCTAGTATATTTGCATAGATGGTTAGAATTCACCTATGTCTGGATGATTGAATTCAATGACTAAGAATATAATCTAAAAGAGTCTAATTTTGTTTCTCCTTTTAGGCTCGGTACTGATAGATTAACAATGCTCTGTCCTCTCTAATCATGGAGTCCCTGTCTGGATTTACAGGACTGTTGTTCATTCACTCAAGAGATTCATACTGAGTGTCTATTCAGTGCTCTCAACTTCTATTCTAGGAGTTGTAGACACAGTGGTGAACAACAAAAATTACTGTGCTTTCTGGCTAGTGGTTGTGCTTATGATGTTTGGTGGTCGCCACAGGGAACAGGTCAGAAGGAGCAGATGGCTCATTTGCAAACCATTGCAAGCAGTGAAAACCGTATCTTTTGCTGTTGCTGGCTCAGTATCGCCATTTAAATAAATGTAGCGCTGCAGGTAAATGGATGTATTTACACTTAAGTGCACGTTGCACGTGTTTTCAGATTTATAAAACCCTGCACGATTGCTCTCACATTTTAGGTGGGTGAAAATAAGAGCTTATAAGCAGTATTAGCTAACGAAAATGCCTTGAGACCCTCCATAACTTGGTTAATAGACGAGCACACAACTTTGATTTCTAAGGAAAAAAGATTAGAGAAACCCATTAGTAGCTGTTGTGGCAGCAGTCATTGGGGAGTAAATCTATCTTAAAATTGAAAAAGAGCAACCGGCATACCAAAGACTCAAACTCCAGTTCATTTTCACTCTCTGGAATTTGTCTTTATCTGACAGATGAAGGCAATACCCTATATAAATCTAATTCTTATCCTCTGTATGTCCCATCCAGCTATCTGGCTCTACATTAATGACATATCAAATTGGGAAGTGTGTTCAATCAAAAGGCATTAAAGTGCTTATTAATCAGATTTTTCCAAGCTTCTAAAGAAAAACTGTAACCTTATTTTTAGTGGTTCTATGGTAAGTTATCCTTTTGATTTTTCTGCACGGTTTATGGTCCACATGTGAAAAACACTTCGTAAATACAACTACGGATTTTGGCCAAAACATTCTCCATAGGATGATGTGTGGTCCTCACATAAATAAGAAATCAGTAATTATATATCACACATCTGAATTGGTCAAAGAAGAGCTTGAATTGGTCGTGAATAGAAGGGAAATCTCCCCGCAACTTAATTTCAACCTCGAAACTTCCTCCAGCCTCATGAATTGTATGTTATAATGTGGAAAGTTCTGTCTTCTTGAATTTATAGGATGGGCATGATCAAAATCGTTTTGCTGAGAGAAATTAAGCAAGAATGGTTCTTAAAATGCATTTTAGCGGAGATGAGAGTACACTACAGCAAGGCAGTCAAAGTAGGACAATGGTTGGGCCTGATGAAATAACACAGGCAGAAAAGAATGGGTTATTTCCTATAAAAGAGAGACAGGTGTACAATAGAAAAGAAAACTGTACTAACTACGCAAATAAACGTGAGCTGGCCATGGTTACAATGCAGTAAGTGTCTATAATCTCTTCACTAGAAGAGGAAGGAAAAATTAAATACTGTAGAAATGACTGAAGTACGATTTAAATCACAGTGACTAGATTAATATTTGTAAAGTAATTCACAAATATAAATAGCAAATTAAACAAATAAATCCCCAATCATAAAAGCAGTTGAAGAAAGGAATTATATTCATATCTGAATGAATGTGTTAGCTGAAAAACTTGATTTTCCTCAGAGAAATCACTAAATGATTACTTTATTCAAAATGTTATATGTAGTCCAAAAGATCAGTTTTTACAACGTGGTAATACATTTAATTTAAGTAGAATTCAAAAAGCATTTATAATCAAATTTTGCTTTGACATTTTATATGCTCCATGATTACTTAATTTAGAATAATTGCAAACTCCTCTTGTTGGAGTATTATTAAATCGGTGAAAAAATCTAATGCTTTATCTGGCATGCCCCGGCACTACAAGGTGCACGGAAGCATTCATCCTTCTATTTGCCTTCAGATATTTTGTTCGGATTTGTCCATGAGCTATCTCCTTTGATTATTTAATTCCCTTAATACCAGGCTAGGAAAACAGTTTGCACGTGACCTTAGTTTGTTCCTCATTCGAATGACTGGCATCATTAAATTTGTGCTGAGATGTGATGCAATAGATTCCAAAGGAGAAAGATCCTGATCAGAGAGATAAGATCTCATTGCCTGCCTCAAGGCAAGATGAAGACGGAAGGCATAAACATCAGTGAGAAGAAATCTTACATCCCTCCAGGAACCCTCTGCCAAATTCACAGGACACCTAAATTCTTCTGAGCCCCAAATCCACTGAGAATAGGTCTTTATACATCCATGGTCAAGTCTCTGTGTGGATACGGAAATAAATCTGCTGCCTCCACTTTGAAAACATTACCAGAGTCTGGAAATCTCTGGCAACCACCCTGGCCCAGGCCACCAGCATCTCTCCTCCAGTTGGTCTCCTTGGTTTTATTCTTCATCCCTTATAGGCCTACTCCGGGCCAGTGGAATTGTCTTAAAACACAAATCAGATCACGTCATTCATCTCCTCGAAAGTCTACAATGGCTTCTCTCTCAGTCAGAGCAAAAGGTAGTCTTTACAATGGCCCATGAGGCCCTCCGCAATCTGCACCTGCAGAGGTCCTTTGATCTGATGTCCTACTACGCTCCCCTGACTTTTTCTGCTCCAGCCACACTGGCACCCCTGCTGTACACTGATCAAGTTCAGCACACTCCCAACATGTGGGCCTCTGCCCTAACTATCTGCTATGCCCACACGGTGAGGCTGAGCGCGAGGCTGACTCCCTTAGTCTCTTCAACGCTTTGTTCAAATGTCCTTTCCACCCTACTTAAAATCACAATCCCACCTCTTGCCATTCCACCTGCTCCTACCCCTTTGGTAATTCCTTATCGAATTCTATGTGTTTTTTTTAAAATAACAAACATCATCTTTAAATATACAATCTTTACTTATTACTTGTGTGTTTGCTTATATGCTGTCTCCCACTGCTATGATAAAAATTTTGTGAGGGCAGGGTCCGCTGATTTGGTTCACCATTTTTTAAGCACTTAGAGTGATGCCAGGTACATAGTAAGAGCTTAATAAATAAGTTTGAATGAATAACTCCTCACTCCTTAGCTTAGCAGCTTGTTCTAACAATTTCTTTTAGGTCTTAAAGGCCCCAAATAAAAGCTGAACGAGTCAAAGAAAACTGAACAACTTTGCTTTACAGTCTTTGGGTCTTTAAGCTCACAACAAGCTCTAAACAGTGCTGTCGAGGTTCAACAGCTGTGTCTACTTCATTAGAAAATTCATTAGAACCAAGTATCCTGTGAGTTTTTTTCACATGACACTTCTTGTCACTCTCATGCCGACCAAATCACAAACAATGTCTTTCCACCTCAACCAGAGCAGTTTAGATGAAAGAATTGAGATGATGCATGTTTGACTTCTCTCTTTTCTTCCCTTTCTTTTTCTCTTCTTCCCTCCCTGGTTGCCTCCCCCGCTTCCTTCCTTTTATGGAATCTTTTTAAACCTTCAAGGATTCGTTGAGAACTAGAACCCAGAACATTTTTCCTATAAACTGGGCATGACAGCCCTCCATATTCTACTGTGTTTTGTCCAAATTCATGTTTGGTATGCTCAACAGAGAGCCCCAGAAAAAAAGGTGTGAGCGGTGCTATGGTATAGTGGCCAACAGCTCAGATCTTAGAGCTACTTTGCTTGAGTTCAAATCCTTGCTCCACCAATGTGAGCTGGGTCAATTTTATCAAGTTACTTTATATTTCTTTATTTTTTTATCTTAAAATGCAAATAGTAATTTTAAATATTTCATAGAGATGTAGTGAGGATTAAATTAGTTAATATAGGTAAGTTATTAAGAGTGCTTGACCAGTGAATAAAAACTAATTATTATTATGGCAAAGATTAAATCCCATTGTCACCCTTATTCTAAGCCATGCTCTTATTTTTGTCCTAAAAGCTAACTTTATTAACGCCAAAGTCTAATTAGGCAACTAAGGAACGCCTTAGTGGGGAAGGAGCACAGTCACTGGGGAATGCCCCATCAAGCTAAATGGAGTATTTTCCAAGATTTCTGTCAGTAAATGCTGACTAAACAGTGCATATGCCATTATCTCTTCCAAAATTATCCTAGGCAGGATGCCCTAGAAGCAGATGCTAAGACTAGAATGTATATGCACCTGATTTACTTGGGAGCGCTCCCAGGAAGCACTGGGAAGGCAGTTGGCGAGGACAGGTGAGGAAACCAGTTCACTACTGTACATGAGGAAGGTTTCTCCTGTGCACGGTGCGGTCTCAGTCCCGCCGGGGAACTTTGTCAAAGAGCAGAACATGCCTCAGAGCAACTCCAACCGAAGATGTCAATGAACGGTATCTTTGATCCACACAAAGCCGCCTGTCATTGCTTGAGGTTTGTCGGGAGATGGTAGGGAGGGAGAGCCTTAACTCCCTGACACTTAGGAGTTTGGAGGACTAGAGAGAGCCCTCGGCAGAGTCTCAGGCACCTGCAGGTGGCAGCTGCCAGTCACAGTGCAAGGAACCCTGAGTGTGGAGCAGGTCTGGGCGAGGCCCCAAAAATACTGGAGATGCCAATACAACTGAAGCTTTCAGTAAAATCAGGTATATGACAGCATTAGATACATCCTTTCCATTTGGGCCTCTGAAATAAATCATTTCTGCTTTCACGAGAAGATGTTAAATATTTAAGCCTCTTAAGGGTCAAACTTTTGGGAATGTTTATACTTTATTATCATTTTGTTGTCGTAAGAACACTTGATATGATATCGAGCCTCGTAACAAAATTTTAAGTGTACACTACATTACCGTTACCTGTAAACTCAACGTTGTACAGTAGATCTCTAGAACTGATTCCATTTGTACTTTATACCCACTGAACGGCAACTCCCCATTTCTCCCTGCCCTCGGTCCCTGGCACTCACTGTTCTACTCTCTTTTACGTCATACTTTCATATGAGACATGTTGAAGCAAGATTTGATGTTTTAACGTAGTAGTTATATTTTAGCAGATTTTATTAAGACAATTTACATTTTCTTTTAAAAATAAAGTATAAGCCATTCCTCATATTGACTGAAACTTTCAGAAATTTAAATCTCTCAAAACTATTGTACTATCAATTGTGCAATGAATATAACTTTTATATATGAACAAATACAATCAATTGATTCACACTGCTACTATTGGCTTCAATATAGGAATAAGTATTATTTATATGTTTCTCATTCATTGCTACTTCTGCCTTAGCTAATATATTAGCTGCTAAATGCAGATTTCCATATGTAAATAGGTATTTATCTGCTTTGTTTTTGTCAGAATGATTAGGTAGCTTTCTAATTCAATAACTCTATGGAAATTATATGTGCTATATTAGTAGCATTATGTTCAGAAAGTAATTATTTTAACTTATTACACGTTACTTGTGTTGTATTATACTTTCAAGAATATGTATGTTAAACCACAACAATGCCTACTACAGTTCTGTAATTCGATTCATGCAAATCTGTCAGGAATAAAATCAACCACAATTTAATTTCAAACCTTCCCAACCAGCAGCTGTACAATTTATGCCCTACTTTTCTATTTTTACTACTGGATAATGACAATGATGAATGCCTTTAAGAGAAAAAACATATTCATTGAACAGACTGAGATCAAAACTATCCCCTTCAAAAGGCCCTCAAAGGTAGGAAACCCATTTGCCTGCTTCAGGAAATTTGGTGGTGGTGAGCTGGAATTATGCCCGAAACATCTCACGAGGATTCAATAATCCAGTTAAATTAAACCTGTGATAATACCTCTTTATGAACCACAGTAATCAATACCATCACAATTGGCCTCAGCTAGAATACTCTTAAATACATCCGGAAGAACAAATGATTAGCTGAGCATAGCCAGAGGCCCATCATTCTGAGTGTGCCCGGTTAAGAGTTAGGGAGACAAAGATATTCACTTGGCAACTTAATAAGTTAAGGGTCACTGCTCTCGTGACCCGTATGCCCAGGAACATGGGATGAAATGAATATTAGCTCATTAGCAGTAATTTACATGTTGAATGACAATGATGAACTTATAAACTGTGCTGTCATGGGAAATTAGTTAATGTGAATAATGACAGGAATGCTGGCATGTCTCCTTTATCAATGGATTGGGTTTCTTTTCTTCACTGTATCCATCAGCGACCTGACTTTCATTTCAAAAATACTATGAAAGAACACCATAATGAAATGGATGGAACGGTTCCAGAGATCCATGCATTTCTTATTTTATTTTAGCATGTAATTTTATAGCTTACTTGATACAAGGTAAGATAGTAAATTCAAGGGACTCAAGATACTGCAGCTCCGATTTCCAAAACAAACAAACAGCTTTATCTATTTGTATACTTATGCAGACAAATGTGTGATGTGGAATGAGTTCCCAAGAAATCATTTAGAGTATCAAATACTTTGGCTAATAGGTGCTGCTGAAGGCAAACTTATCTTCGGTCTGTAATCTCACACTGTTTGCATTGAAAACTACCGAGCTCTGCCTATACTATTTCATTTTCAGCGTAAAATGTATGATCCCCAAAATTATCTTGGGCCGCACATTATTATGTACATTTTCGTGATGCTGCCTTCATTTATCTTCAGGCACTTCCCTCTATATTTCAAAGTCTTTCCCCTCATCATGTTTTGTCTTAGTTTGGAATTCAGAAATGCGCAGGTGGTGGTTTGAAAAAAACAAACAAACAACTGGATTTGGTTGGTAGCCTTTGCCTGGCAATTTTAAGGAAAGTATTTCACTGCTTTCTAGCCAATTAGATTCTACATATTATAGTACTGATACTGGCATTAATTTGAAACTGAATATGTATATTAAGTTAAAAATATGTGCGATAGATATCATTTACTCTTCTGCACCTTTTAATAGATCATATTTAAAGTCTCTAATTCCCTCTTTTATGGGATGAGAAAGGAATGTATTAGTTGCGAATATACTGTTCTCCTATCAAAGTTTATTTTTGGGTGAGTCCTTTCTGCCCTAAATCAATGTGAAACTATTATTTTTGTCTTGTCCCTTCTTTTAGAAAGTCTCTCAAATTAATATTATAAAATTCCTCTTCTATGTTTCTCTTTCCACCCTGGATTTCTAGAACTAACCATCCTGTGGAGTGTTTTAGGAATTCCATGTGGGCATCAAAATGCCTTTAGTGTGTATATTTAAGTCAATTGTTCTGGTGCTGCAAATGATCAAGATGAGTATCTTGTAAAATCTAATAAAAATGCTTTGATTTTACCTTCAGAGACTCCTCTTGTTTAAAGAGATCTTCAAAATCTTTTCGCACGGAGGTCAGGAGCATTAAGAAGTTGTTCCACTTCTGATAGGGCTTGTGAGACATGAGTGATCTCAGTCAGATAAGTAGAAGGCACATAAGAAATTTCCAAAGGCATGTCTTCGGTCATCACCATCACTGATTCTTCATGGACTGTGTGCTGGTATAGATATACAAAAGAACAATTCTTTTAGCTTCCTTATAATGAAAAAACCTCTAGTGAACTTATATAAATTCCACTTTATAGCTGACAGAGGTCTGAAAATGAACAAAAAAATCCATGATGATAAGTCTAGTAAAAGGGTTATTATTTATAGACTCTCTTCTTGCAAAAAGTGTTAGAAGCATTTAAAAATAAGAAATACATACACATTAGTACCACGAATATAAGAATGAAAGACCAAGAGCCATAAGGTCATGAGAGGGATAGTTTTACCTTAATAAAAGGATAATTTTCCAAAACTGGTTTTTAAAATGTAATTCTAAGCTTCCGGGAAAATTAGGTATGGAGTAGAATTGCAGGGGGTTGGTCTACATGTGTGGTTTTTCTACAAAAGGAACTTCTCCTCCTATACTTTTCCTCCTAATCTTGATTGAAGTAAAAGAGGGACAAAGTGGTTTTGGCCGGTATATACCTGTATGTTCAGTACCTTTTTTTCTCCAAATTTCAGACATCAGCTCCCTTCTTTGATGCTAGTTTCTTGTTAAGTGAAATTGCTAATTGAAGCACTAAATGAGGAAGACTGAGAATGCAATTCCCATGTTAATAAGAACTCCAGAAAGCCCTAAGGTCTGAGGAAGGACTAGCCTCTCCTCCATCTACACGTTCCTACCTGCCATTCAAGTACTAGGGTCGATGGGCATTTGGAGCTTAGATTCCTTTTGGATTTGGCCAATAGGACCTCTTCCCTTATTCCTTATAAGAGCACGAAAGAAATACTATTTGGCATGCAGATTCAGAGAGATATATGACCTCTGATCTCTTCTGTCTATACTATAAGCAACAAAACTCTTGTAATTGAAATTAGTTTTCCAGTAACTTTGTTTTGAATTGATCGACTGCCATCTGCCTGTTGATGGGGTCAGCGGAGGGTTTCAGTGACAGGGTCTCTAGAGGAGTTCTGATGATAAGCATGCTAACAGAGCCATTTATTACCGCACGGGTTTTATAATGAGACCATCCTCATTTTGGTGGCAATGCGATTAAAAGGAGCTTAGGATTTCAGACTGAATTCATGTAAAGATGAGTAAAACTATAAGTAGGACTATTTATGCTTTCTTATTAATTTCGCAGGTCCAGGATTCTTGTACTCAGTTCTTGCATAATATAAAAATAATTGTAATTTAGATGTCTCATTTACCCATGACATTGCAAATTCATAGAATTACACAAATTAGCTTAAATGACAGAATTGTACTTTTTACAAAGTTGGGTTATGTGTGTATATCTTGACCAAATACATGATACATATTCCCTCATGATGAATGGAACGATAATTTGAACATACTTCTAATTTTACAATTTAAATAATATTAGGATTTTGGGCTAGAGTTTAAAGATGACAACCCACGGACTTTACATATTTTTAAATTCAAATCCTCAGTCTCTTCATGTCACACCAACCATTTCACCAGTTTAAAAGAAAACATAAATCAGCAGACATGTGAATGTGCAATTTCCACTAACACATTAATTTCATACTAACTAGTAGAGTTAACAAAAGTCAAGCGAATTTACTATGACTTTCATATATTCTATCAGACTGGTGGATGCTGTTCTTAAAAATTTCCAAGTTAATAAGTTGTTTTTCTTATTTACAGCTTCAGCTCCTGAAGGAAAGATAGTTCTACGTTGTCTGAAACCAGAACGTTCCTATAGTATTTTTCTGTAATGGTACAATTTTCTTTCTTTTTAATTAAATATGTTTCATACCTGTAAGTTTTCATACAGTAGTGGTTTTTGTTATTAGGGACAAAGTTGGGTAGAAGACAAGTAGTAGTTTCTCTCTCTCTATGTATACATCCATGTATTTCTGTTTGTATGCATTTTTGTTTAATCAAGCGGGTTATTTTAAAATAACACATACCTTCAAAATATTTAGAAAACATCTGAATTTCATAAAAAATCAGTGTGGGGGCACATGGGTGACTCAGTCGATTAAGTGTCCGACTCTTAATTTTGGCTCAGGTCATGAACTCACAGTTCCTGAGTTCGAGCTCCGCATCAGGCTCTGCACTGATGGTGAGGAACCTGCTCAGGATTCTCTCTAGAGAATTCTCTCTACCTCTCCCAGGTGCTCTTGCTCTCTCTCAAAATAAATAAATAAACATAAAAACAGAGGTCCCAATTTCAATGTTTTTGAATTGCTGGAAGGATTTCTGGATAATAGAGTAGAAGTGTTTTTAATGTTTTGAGAGAACCTCCATACTGTTTTCCATAGCAACTGCTATGGAAATAAACAAACAAACAAACAAATTTAAAAAAAACAATCAGTGTGAGTTCCAAGATGTTTAAATGTTTATCCTTATCATTTTCTCTTAAAAGGAAAATAATTCTAAGTTTTTATACCTTTCTGTTTCTTTTTTGATATGTAGTTTCCTTGATCTTCATTATCTACCCTTGAGACACTCCCAGCTAACTTCAATTCATACTGATGACTCTCAAATATAGTAATTATGGATTATAGATAGCAAGGAACTTAACAGTTAAATTCAATAGAGCAGAGAGGCCCCAAAAATCAACTCACGGTTGACTACTGCCTTGGACTTAACTTCCTGAAACAAAATCTAAAACCCCCAAGTTTCTAATTATTTGGTGTTTGTGGCTAATGACATTTTGTTGTACAGAAAGGAATTTTATAAAAATGTACACCTGAAACTAATGTAACATTGTGTGCCAACTATACTCAAATAAAGGTTTTCTTTTAAAAAATGAGATTTACTTAAATAACAATGCTAACCACAAAGCTCTGAAGACTGGAGTGCTGTGTCTCAACAAATAATTTCTAGCATTGGCTGTAGCCCCCCGCCAGGGCTCTAAGAATGTGAGCAGCACACTGTCCTCTGGCATCTCGTTTGTGAAGTTTTTCACTACCTGACTAAATGACTGTCGCAGATTATTTTATTACATATTGATCCATGTGCTTCTTTCCCACATAAGAAATATTCATTGTCACATCAAGAACGAAACCATTTTCACCGGTATTTCAATGGAAACCTATCTTAGGGGATTGTTATGTGGCATCTGTTTAAGCTGAGAATTTTTCAAACAATTGAAATTTTGTATCTGGCTCTAGAAACTATTTTTGCTTTCTCTTTCCTTTAATGATGAATTCATCACTAACCTGATTGCAGTACCCTTCAAAGAAACATTACCCATTGTGTTGGACATGGGCCATGCTCTATTAATATGTATTTTGTGATTATTTTCAAGACTATCATATTGTCTTAGAGCAATTCATATAAATTCATGAAGATAAGTGGACTAATTATACCATAACCTATTCACTCCATGCTCACATGGCATGAAGATATTTTCCAGAATACTAAGGAATATTAAAACTATTATGGGGGCGCCTGGGTGGCTCAGTTGGTTAAGCATCTGACTTCGGTTCAGGTCATGATCTCACGGCCTGTAAGTTCGGGCCCCGCGTCGGGCTCTGTGCTGACAGCTCAGAGCCTGGGGCCTGCTTCGGATTCTGTTTCTCCCCTCTCTCTCTGTCCCTTCCCCGCTCATGCTCTGTCTCTTAAAATGAATAAACATTAAAAAAATTTTTAAAAAAATTATGGTTGAGGAGAACAAAGAAATAGAAGGATATATTCTATCACTTTAGAAAAGATCTGAGTGAGAACATTATAATCTTTGTTATCCTAAGCTACTGATAAATAAGTGATATTTTTTTTTCTTTTGTAAAAAAAAAAAATCAAGTACCTATAATTCCTAAAATCTCTTCCAGTTACAATTACCTGTGGACAATGATTCAGCTGTATTTTGTAAATAAAATTTGAAAAGGTTAACAACACATTGAATATATTTAATGAAGACTCATATGCTGGAGGATTTACTTCTTCCGTTCATCCCGATATCAAGTATCCAGTCATGATAGACAGGAGAAGTTAGGTGGTACACATCACCTGAATAGAGAAAGCTAGGGAATGATCTTGTGAACTTTTTATGAGAAATACAAGAATCTCAAAATAATTCTTTGACACCAATGTGTAACTCTCACCTCAGTTTTTAGAAAATTCAGTTTTATAAATTTTGAATATTCTCCTTTATTACAAAGTTGTAATAGATGCAATACATTTTAATATAGAGAAACAGAAGTTTCATATACAAGAAACAACTAAAAATTTAATCAACAGAATCAAAAATTTGGAGATTTTCTATCTACTGCTTAAAATCTATCATTCCTTGTGACACAGTCATGCAGGTCTGTAATAAATCAACTACATCCAATGAATGACTTCGCGTTTGGTTTAATAAAAATTTCACACGGTTATTAAAAAATCAGTGTAATTGGAAGTATCATGTTCAGTTTCTCCTCTTTATGCAAAATCCATGCACTCATATTCAGACTTTGCCTTTTCATCTGAATTTCATTAACTCTGCCTTGAATAATTATATCCTTCTGAATTCTGATGTGTACAAATCCTGTCTAACCTTTTGAAAATCAACTTGCTTTTGTTAATATTCTTTACCATCTTATATCATTATAGATATTCATGCATCATTAGCAAGGAAGTGCTGGAGCCATACTAATTCATTTTATTTCTCTCAGTTCATATTCATTTCTAATGATATATACCCAAAAGAACATACCATCTTCATTTTCTGAAAATGAAAATCAAGAGATGTGGAAGAAAGCCCCAAAGTACTATTTTTATTAAAAAATGGGAAGCTCAATTGCTGCTTAAAAGGATTATGATAGGATAAAACTATGATTTGTAACATCTAAAGTTGAAGTGAAAACAGTTTCGAAATTTTGAGCTATGTAAGTAGGCATGGGTATCACTCATAAAATTTTTAATAAACTTTGGTTTCTCTGAAACTCCAATTATCACATTTTTTTAATCACTTAAAATTTGCTTCTTGAAAGGCCACATAACTATGTAAGGGAGAAGCAATCCTGTTTGGAAACAAATGGTGCATTATATCTAAGTTTTTAAAACAAAATTTTTCCTCCATGATTTAAATGACTTCTCTCACCTCCATATCAATTTAAAATAGGTTGTGGTTACTGGCCCATTTATGAGTTATGAGGTCAAAAAAACTGAAAAAGAAAAATGTACTGTATCCCATATTATTATGATATATTCCTTAAAAATACCTATCCGTCTAATATAAATATGGTGTATAGAAAATATATCAACACATTCAAAGTCTAACTAGCAAAAATAGACTGGCATCTGGACAAAATAACGTAATATAATAGTGTAGCCATTTTAAAAAATCCATTAGAGTTTATAAAGACAAAGATGGGCTAAATCTTAAAAACAAAAAACAAGGTTATGTATTAATGATTAAAGTGACCCATGATATGAAAATGTGTTCATTTATATCTGATTATCTTTCCTCAAAAGGGTGTTCTTGAATATATAGACTACTTTAAAATAACAACGCAATAACATATAAATCCCAAACAGGATTACAGGCTTTGTATGTGTTCTAACAGGTCATAAATGACAAGGAAATGGAAAAGAACTTAGGCAGCTTCCTTGCCCAGTCTCAAAAGTATTCAGAGAAAGACATCTACGTTACCTTCTAGGGATCATTACGGTAAGAAAGACATATGAGCTTTTTAAACTCATTTTTCCTTGACCATTTATATAAATTACAAGTCTAAAAAGACAGGTTGAAAAATCAAACTTGGCCAAAAATGCTACAGTAATCCACAGAAAGAAAAAAAGAATCAAATAATAAAGCACACAAGAAACCAGAATATGGCGCAGATGAGATATGTGGAGGTTTAGTCTTTTCTGTTTATGGTTTTGGATGCGCATAAGTGCCATGGCAATACTAGCATTTTAATACTACTCAGGCTTCCATGTATTTAATTAAGTCACCGGGTAGAAAGACTTTAAATAATCAGCCTAATGAGTCCAGATGGATTGGTTATGATCTTACATACAGAAAATAGCAATGGAAGAGTTTGCTCCTAGGTATTCCCACCTGCCTTCCTTCATCATCTAGAAAACTGTCTATACGAAGCTATGTAAGAAAAAAAGGAGAATGTCAACCGTCAAACGATCATTAAGTAACTGATCAACAAACTGTATCAAGCTTATAATTCACCCCCTTTTTGTTCAAAAATAATAAGACACATTAAAAAAGCAATCAGTGTGAATTACTTTAGAAATCATTCTTTACAGCTATATTATTTATGTTCTAAAACTGGAATGAACTTTTAGTACAAGGCAGGGTATCAGTGAAACAGGTATGCAGCTAAAGATCAATTTGTCAGTCTCTACGTATGTCTTACTTCTAGGAGGTCAGTTACGTGCAGTGTCTTGTATCAAGGGTCTGGCTGCTGGACTTGCTTGGTGACCTGCTTCATGGCGATTCTTCTCTTCCATACCATCAAATTTACCTAGCTCCTCAGGGCCAAGCTAAATTAATATCTAATTAAACTGATAAACTAAATCTTGAAAATGTGTTAATGGCTTATAGTGGTTTAAAGTGTTATCCTCCACAGAATAACATTTGCATTTTAATAAGGATTTTCAATAAATTAACATAAATTAATGACTTGGTAGAATTCTAGTCACTAAGAAGAAAAAAAAAAAAAAAGAAAAAGAAAAGGGCTTTGGTTCCCACTAAGGCAAAAGGCAAGCGCCAACATATACAGCCTACCTTATAAGAAATCACCAGAAAAAGAACATGGTAATTTCAAACATAAGGTTATATATCCTTGGTGACTTACAACATAAAATAAATGTATCAAAGACTGAAGCATAGTACCTAGCATATAGCAGGTTATTATAAATACTCGCTGAATAAGTGAATAAAGAAACTATTAGATTAAAAAGATATTTTTTTAAAAAAATGTTTGACCAGAATTTCTGGGGTCTACATTTGTCATAGAATTTCTGTTTTGGAATTCCCAAAATTCAAAAGGGAATGTTTCCTTCATTTCATAATGTAATCTTCATTGGTATAGATTTAAATGTATTTCTGATTTAAGCGAGTCACATCTCTCCAATTCAATGCACACTACCCGATGCTGTTACACGTGCATGACTTGGCTTTTCAGTTGTCTCTCAGTTATTAACGCAACTCATTGTATGTGAACAAAAAAAAGAAACAATTATTTGAGATATTGTTATAGAGATACTTATAGGAGATATTAACTTTAGTCCTTTCATGGAGGTCCACCATGCCTTTTAGTAGATTGACGTATCTGAGAAGACTTGCAGTCAAGAAATCATTTTAAACCTTGCTAACTCTTCCTAAACAGTTCACGTAAGAATTTTTAATTTATATATCTAGTACATATTTTCTGATAATAAGCTATTCTGACATATCAATTTGGCAATACCTGACAGAAAAATTTTTCATACGTTCACATGTGAAAAGGAACACACATATAACTACATACAATATTTAGTCTAAATTGAAAATAAAATTAACACAAGAAAAATAACTTTGGAATTACTTTAAATTTGGCAATTACACAGCATATTACCATATTAGTTAATTTCTATATTCCTCTAGATCTCCCAGTTTGAGGGGATCTTGTAAAATAGGTTCACGATATTAATTTATGTGTTACACTTCTCTACCATCTCAGAAAACCTGGCCATCAGTTATCTCCACATTATTTAATGTGGCAACCAAGTACATATTTCTGAATATGCCTATGGCATAATTTTGTTTTTGATGAATCTTTTTCTTTATTAAAATATGATAGTGCTAAGTCAGTCAGAGAGACAAATACCTTATGATCTCACACATGTGGAATTTAAGAAACAAATAAGCAAAGGAAAAAAGAGAGAGAGAGAGAGAGAGAGAGAGAGAAACCAAGAAACAAACTCTTAACTATAGATAACAAACGAACTGATGGTTACCAGAGGAAAGATGGGTATGGGGGATGGGGGAAAATAGGGAATGGAGATTAAAGAGTATGCTTATCATGATGAATAAAATAAGATGGTAAAAAAAATAAATATCCATTCATCAGTTGATGGATACTTGGGCTCCTTCCCTAGTTTGGCTATTGTTGATAATGCTGATATAAATGTGGAATTCAAGAAACAAAACAGATGAACTATGGGAGGGGAAAATAAAAGAGAGAGGGAGATAAAGTGTAAGAGACTCTTAGAGAACAAACCGGGGGGACAGAGGGAGGTGGGTGGGGGTTGGGCTAGATGGGTAATTGGTACTAAGGAGTGCCCTCGTTGGGATGAGCACTGAGTGTTGTATAGAAGTGATGAATCACTGAATTCTACTCCTGAAACCAGTATTGCGCTGTATGTTAAGTAACGAGAATTTAAATAAGAAAATTGAAGAAAGAAATGAAAATAAGAAATAAGAAAATAAATAAATAAAAAATAAGAATGTGATAGGGAAGATGCCTATCACTGCACCATCCCGTATGGTAGTCCTTAGCTACATGTGACTATTGAAATTTAAATCTAAATTATTTAAAAGGAAATACAATTAAGAATTTAGTTGCTGATAAGATTAAATTATAACACGGCTGTTCGATTTTTAATAATAGAGAAAATTAATATTGCAAAAGCTAAGATCTTTATCTGTGTGTGAAAATTTTAACACCACTACTGTATCTATCAGAAAGCAATTGTTGTAGCATGTCTAGATTGACAGTTTTCCTCACAACAGAGATTTTGACTGGCTACTAAATCCAATTTAAAATGTCAAAAGTTTAAATTCAATCAATTTGTCATACTACATTTGACTGATTTTATTGAAATGCTGGCATATTTTGTTTTCATATATACAGCACCTCAGTCTCTAAGTAACCTCATCAACTCTGATGAAGTTAGTTAATAAAAGCACCTCTGTGAAGTCTACAAATTACATATACAGGATCTGTCTCTGAAACTTTATGTGTGCACCTGGGTGGCTCAGTCAGTTAAGCTTTCGACTCCTGATTTCAGCTCAGGTAGTGATCTCACAGCTTGTGGGATAGAGCCTCAGGGTGGGCTCTGTGGTGAAAGCATGGAGCCTGCTTGGGACTCTCTCCCTCCCTCCCTCTCTGCCCCTCTGCAGCTTGTGCTCTCTCTCAAAATAAACAAACATTAGGGGCACCTGGGTGGCTCAGTCAGTTGCCTGATTTAGGCTCAGGTCATGATCTTGTGGTATGGAGCTCACTTTAGATCCTGTCTCCTTCTCTCTGTCCCTCACCCACTCATGCTCAGTCTCTCTCTCACTCTCTCTCTGCCTCAAAAATAAATACGCATTAAAAACATGAAAAATTAAACATTAAAAATTATGCATGTATAAAGGTATGTGTGTATATATATACAAATAAAATGAAATGCTGAGATGATGAGAATAGTGCCTTATATACACGTTTTCTGTCTCCCTCACAGGTGAGTAGACTCGACCTCCAAAATAACCACGACTACTAGAATCAAGAAGAATACATGCATCAGAGATTCAGATTATAGGAAAAGAAGGGAAGGTAGAGACAGAAAAATCATGAATTGGTAGTCTTTGAAAGGTTATTTGAATCTCAGGCACAGTCTGGGATATATATGGGGTGATTTGTGGGAGAAAATTGATTTAATAAGATTTATGTGACAGGGAAAGGAATCAGTACCTGCTTGTTTGCTTCATGAAGGCATTACTGGACAATGACTGTACTAGATACCTGAGGATAGCTTTAACCCCCACATCAAATTCACAAGACCAAGATGCTTTCCTATACATACCTATTCCAGGAGGTTCTGGCTTGTTAAGCCTTTCTTCACCGGAAAAAAAAAATACTCCCATTAATTTTGTTGTTTTGTAATCAGCACTGTATAATAGAACCCACAAACCTGACATACATTTATGATAACAATTTCACACCCTTTAATTGAAGCACAAAGAAAAGAACTCAAGACCTTTCAGTAGATACAAGGGACTGAAAAAGGGAAACAAAGCTGACGGTACATACAAGTAATATATTAGAAGAAAGAGACAAAAGCTTTATTAAAAATGAAATGAGAAGCTTTAAAAAGTTAACACAAGAGCTCAGAAAGCCTGATACATTTTTTTTTTAATTCGAAAGATGATTTGGAAAAGAGAATAGTCACCTTTAAAAATTAAAACGTGGGTTCTGAATGAACAACAGAGAGAAAAACAGAAAGAAAATGAAATCCTAAGGGAAACGATAAGAGACTTGGAGGATAGAATTAGGACATATAATATGTAGAGAATATAAATATCAAAAGGAGAAAAGAGAACAGATGAAAAACACAATAAATTATTAAAATAATTGTAAGACAAAATTTTCCTGAGTTAAAAAATTATTGATTTGCTAAAGTTAAAAATGTTGCCCAAATACCAAGAAGAGTTAAAGAATAATTAAAGAACATATTTAAAAATATATTAAATCATACCCTCGTGAAAATTTTCAACTCTGAGGGGAGCAACTTACAGAGTTTGAGATAAAACAGGTTAAAAATAAACATAATGTAACTTGGACTAGCATCAGACATTGTATTGGCCACAATGGAAACTAGGAAATAGTGGAAGCTAGATGGCAATGAAAACTAGAAGACCATGGTCTACAACCTACAGAACCCTATTAAAAGAAAAAGAGAGATTAAAGAATGTTGTTGCTTGGGTGCCTGGGTGACTCCGTCTGTTAAGCGTCCAACTCTTGGTTTTGGCTCAGGGCATGATCTCGCTGTTCATGGGATCCAGCCCTACATCAGACTCTGTGCTGTCTCTCCCTCACTCTGCCCCTCTACCACTGTGCGTGTCCACACGCATGCTCTCTCTCAAAATAAATAAATAAACTTAGAAAAAGAATGCTGTTACTATCCAAAGAATCCATCATCACGATTCCAATAGAAAGACCATTTTAAAAACACAAGTATTAAAAGGGTATGTATCCTTATATACTATTTATTTTTTAATGTTTATTTCTTTTGAGACAGAGAGAGAGAGAGAGAGAGAGAGAGAGAGAGAGAGGAAGGGAGGGGGAAGGAAGAAAATAACAAACAGGCTCCAGGCTGTCAGTGCAGAGTACAATGTGAGGCTTGAACTCAGGAACTGTGAGATCATGACCTGAGCCAAAATCAAGAAGAAAATGCTTAACCAAATGAGCTGCCCAGGTGTCCTCTTTATATACTTTTTAGAAGAAAATTTCTCAAGTACTGCAGCCAAATGAAAAAAAAAAAAAGTATAATAAAGATTTCTAACGGGGGAAATAAAGAGTCCAAAAAAAAAAAAAAAGTGATGACCAAGAAACCCTGTGAGATTAAATTAAATCCTGTTGTTAAATTTAATAGAACAACAATAGGTTAAGTGTAATTTGAGCGATCATATGGCTTCGTGAACTAGATAAGTTTACTATGATGGAAAACAAAAGTAGTTAGAAACTATAATTATGAGTTATTGATTTTTAAAGGATTTTATCTTGGCTTGAAAAGACTGCGGAGCTGCTGAGGGAATTGTGCTGGTAGGAGGAAAGCAATGTTCTTATATAATCTGGGTAAAAAACACAGAAATAGTGGGGTGCAAGATTGTTAAAAATCAACATAAGTACTAGTAAAATGCAAATGCAGAATGTAACAATCATTGTTGTGCCCCAGCATTTGGCTGCGTCCTACATAGGACAAAAATCACTAGAAATAAAAAGAGAACATGATAAAATCACAGCTATAATTGGCAGTTTCCAGACACCTCTTCCAGAATTTGGTGGATCAAGAAGACTAAACCAACCAACCAACAAAACCAAACAAAACCAAACCTAGAGATTGGTTTACAACTAACGAGTTAACTTTAATCCACATGTTGTACAAAATGAAAATACGTGTTCTTCTTTTATATTACAGGGACATTAAAAAAGCCATATATCCACACAAAAAAATTCAAAAAAGGATGAAAAAAGAGATTTCAAGTCACTTTTTCCTATCATAATCTAATACTCCAGAAATGCAGAAAGTAATAAACTTTGATTCCTCTTCTAAAGCTGTTAAAAGGGATGCATCAGATCTGTGTACGTTGCCTGGAAAAATGTCCCTGAGGGACTGCTCTATTTAAAAACCATATATAGGAGCACCTGGATGCCTCAGTGAGTTAAGCGCCTGACTTCAGCTCAGGTCATAATCTCATGGTTTGCAAGTTCTAGTCCCACATTGGGCTCTCTGCTGTCAGTGTGGAGCTCCCTTCAGCTTCTCTCTCTCTCTCTCTCTCTGCTCTTTTCCTTCTCATGTTCTCCCTCTCTCTCAAAAGTAAATAAACATTAAATTTTTTTAAAAACTATACACAATGAGGTAATATTTTAAAATGGTAAGTATATATATATATAAAATATAAATATAAATATATAATATATATGTAATATATATATATGGTTAAGAATCACATACTATACTATGAAAAGGTAATACTAAACTGTAAACATTTCTTATTTCAGAAGGAATAGAATTAGCATAAGGAAGAAATGGAGAGTACTAATGTTTTTTAATGTACTTCATATTGAACTCTTAAACTATTTTTGTTTTACATTTAAAATAATGATAGAAGCAAAAAGACAGTTTGCAATGGTAAATAAGATCTCTACGTAAGCTGTTGATGAGTAGCCATAGCTCCTTCCAATTGACTTTACCCAACAGGCTGTTTTTCATTTCAACCAAAGCTGTAGGAAAACATGTACTATTTTTTTTTTTAATTTTAATTCCAGTAGGAAAGCATACGCTATTTTAAAGGGTGTTTTTAAGTTTATTTTGAGAGAGAGAGAGAGACAAAGCAAGCATGAGCAGGAAGGGGCAGAGAGAGAGAGGGGGAGGAGAGAATCTCAAGCAGGCTCTGCACCATCAGCACAGAGCCTGATGTGGGGCTCAAACCCCTGAGCCATGAGATTATGACCTGAGCCAAAACCAAGAGTCACAGGACCAACCAAATGAGCCACCCAAGTGACCCAGAAAGCAGATGCTATTAATTGACTCTGAACATTATGGAACAGACCAAGACAAATGCTTAAGAAAGCAAGATGGATGTATTTTGAAAGAAATTTACATTATCTTTGGAAACAACACCAACGGTCCTCACAGTGCACTTACTTGATAGGAGTCCTGGAAGTGACTGGGGCTGATTTCTCACATGAAGAGAAGGGAATTATTTTTAGGTTTTGAGATTCCTGAAGATGAGCAAGAAATGTTAGGAGCAAATGGAAAATTGTGCTCTTAATTAAGTGCACCCAGTCTTAGATCTATTTTGACTGAACTTAAGAGTTCAGTTTTAAACAATGAAGTACACTAAAAATAACTGGTGAGAAGAATACTGAAGCCAAAGCAGTCGACAGCAATGAATAAAATGGCAGATTTTTGTTTTGCAGTTTCGAAATGGCTTCTTCGATGGTTCCCCTGCATTCAAAATGACTTTCGTTAACCTCAAGAGTTTGCTATTTCTTTGGCCCGACATATGAGGCTATCTTTATCTCAATGACCTTAATTTAAAGAGCCACTAATAACCTTGAGATATAACACTATTATTTACAAAACTATATGACCTAATTCCAAATACCGTGAGTTTGATAACTACGGTACATTCTATTCTCCTTTTAAATAGTCCCAATTATTTTATATGCCTATACTCAAAAGTACAAAGTTACAAAAGAGAACTTGGGAACCTGACTGAAAGATGGAGAGGCAACTATAAAAATTACTATCTTGATGAGCTTAGCAGGCTTTTTTATCAAAGGCAAAGTGTATATTTTACTAGGTAAGCTTTTGTACGGAAACATTTATAAGTATATACCCGTGAATTTATAGGTATGTATTGAAATAGAGTTATATGTATATGTGTGCACACATGGTGTACACAGATATTCAGGTAGTTGCATGTTTAGAGAGAGAGATAGGTCAATCAGTTGGCAGCAGTGTTTTGTGATTCAGGAAGCTAGTATGCCATTATGTGCATACTAGTAGTAGATGATCACACTTAGTAGATGAAAGACTAATGATTCTTTAACTGAATTTTATTGGGGGAATAAACTGTTGAAATAATTAAATTATCATGCTAAGTATAAGCCAAATCAAATAATAAACACAAATAACCTCTCTTCCTCTCCCTTTTCATGTCATGCTGTGCGGAAGAGTTTCTCAGAGCCGTGTGTCCATATATGCCTTATATATAGGTTGTTTTTGGCCTCGCATCCAGGCTGCAGCTATTATTTCATATTTCCATCATTTATTCTTTTTCCTTTCTCTTCTGGCCTCTACTGGTAGCAGGACAACAAGATAATTAGGTACATGAGAATTATCTTGGTCGTCAGAATGAAATTAAAAAAAAAAAATCTTCAAAAAAGGACCTGAATAGTCCTCTCGTAAGGAAATTTAAGTAAGCTTTGGACTTCATGAACTTTACAGCAACAAATTTAGGGATTCCAAAGGCCTTTTGTGCTATTCCTTTCCCGATTTTTGGCTGTGTTCCAGGTAATTCATAACGATGTCCTTCTGACCCGCGCATGAATGAGTTGTTGTGTGTATATAGAAACTATTGTGCTTAATGTTATTTTTCGAAAAGAATATACCTTGCCAAGTTATAAATAACTTTCTAAAATATGATAGTCACTGAACAAAACCACTTTTTTCTCTCACCGAAGATTATGCTCAATTCATTCAGAGGGTTTTGTGAATTTAATGACACCTTGGGCTTAATGTGCTCCACTTTACAATCAAGATAGTTTTTCCTGAAATAGCTTGTTCTCTGTCAATGTTCCAGAAAATAATTACCATTGTATTTTCCCAAGGCAAGAATTCCAATATAAAATTGAACTGTTCTGCCTAGCGCATTTTCAAGTTTTAACTCTAAGAAACTATAGCATATTCACATGATCACTTTTAAATTAGTTTTAGATCAGATGTTTTGAAAAGATAATCAACTGAACTCTTAACAGAACTCCATTTCTTATAACTCTTTGTAAAAGAAGCTACAAAATAAAGTGTTTTGCCAAGTTAAAAACAAACCATATTAATTTTTCACTCCACAAAACTTTTCAGAATGCTGATTTGCTTATTTGTAACATCCAAACTTTTTTAAATACAAAAATTAAAACGATGAATATAAAAGCAATGTGTAAATCAAAAAGTATTTGTAATAGTCGTTTATTTGAAAAATAAAGAATATAAGAAAACACGCATATGAATGTAAATGCAGTACATTTTTCCAACTTGGAATCTTCATGTTTTTGGTTTTCAATTTTGAGAAAGCACAAAAAAAGGTAACACTTCCGTGTTAAAGCAACTAAGTCATTTTATTTTTTTGGATTCCAAAGAGGACAACTAAATGATGCTATTATGGAGTCCATATATGTCTGAAAGAAACAAAAGAAGAATTTGAATCCAAAGGATAAAAATATGTACAAATGAGCAAATGCTGCTCCGGTACATTCATTTGACCTAAGTGTAATAATATATCTGTAATATTTTAGGCAGATGTTGTGATACCCTAATTCCATCATTTTTCCATATTTGTTCTTATTTGTTTTTCAAATGTGACAAAAGAAATTTCAGAAATTTGTTCTGGGAGATAATGGTTCTTGAGTCAGTATTTAATTCCTGGAAGGCCATAAGAATGAAAGGCAATCATGAGTTTTAGAGCTTTCCTTTCTCACTTTTGAAATTTCAAGCAACCAACCTACGTACTTGGCAGGAGTGGTGCCCCGTCATGTGAATAAGTTTCTCCAAATGGATGGTTCCTAGACTTTCTATTTTGTAGGTCAATAAAATACTACCCAAAATGTCAGGAAACCTCACAAGGTTACGGACTTTATTAGTCTAGTAAAGGACACTGTCATGAAATAATAAAAAAGAAAGGAAGACAAAAAAGAAAGATGAAAGGAAGGCTATATTTGTGCTCCCCCCAACTGACCAACAACTATAGAAAGCCAAACTTTCCAAAGAAAGGACAATTCTTGTATAGATTTAGCTCTATGAAAAGCTCAACACATCTGCTCTTATTTCTTCCCCTTTCCTAAGGACCAGTGAAAACTTTCAGAGGCACACCCGCACTGGGGCGCCAAAGCTGTAAGAATACGGGACAAATACCTGAACTGGAGGGAATTCTACAAGAAGATGGATTCTTTCATCTATTCAACACATTTTTACTGAATGCATACCTATCTAAGAGGCTGTGGTAGAATCTCTATATAGGAAGAATACTAGTGAACAAGATAGACAAGGTCTCTGCCCTCATGGATCCTACATTCCAACAGTAGAAGACAAATTATAAACAAATAAACAAATTAACATTTCCAGATCATGGTAAGTGCCATAAGGAAAATCACCTGGCCAATGTTATAGTGCATGATGGACGAGGTGAAGGCAACACTGTGGATTATATCGGACAGGATGTTGAAAGATATATTTGCTCCACAGCCTGCAAGATAAGCGGACATGAACAGGCAAAGATCCAGAAAGTACCAAGAAAAGGAGACCACAACTGCAAAGACTATGAAATGGAAGGCATTTTTTGCAAGGTTGAAAAAGAGGAGGCCATTGTGGCAGTACATTAAAGAGGCTGTTTTTCACTAAGGAAGCCAATATGTGGAAGAGTCTAGATCTCTCAGAGTAATTTTCCATGTAGGAAATACGCATGAGTATCTATCTGTGAGGTAAGAAGCTAGAGTGTTCATGATATTATTGTATTGCTTCACTTGCATCTGTGGCTAGGTACTAATCACAGTACAGAATCTTGAATATGTAGAGATCACAAAGGTAGTTATAAACATTATAGATTACTGTATTTGTTAAACAATACATTTATTTATATCTTGCCACCCACGCATTCGTAACTATTATGAAAAACTATTTGCATAGATCTCCCGGAAGCTCTCCCAATTGATTTCTCTTGGAAATAAATTCTTATGCACTGCTATTTAGCTAAATACCTAAGAATGGTTTTAAGTTATGAAGTAACCTAAACATTTTAAATTTGTACAGATAGGGACTCTTGGTTTTCATTTTATCCATACACCTTTCATCCAGGGATTACTCACCGCTAGATAAATATAGCTTTCCTATGCTTTACACGTATTAAAATAGTTTAAAATTCACTCATGATTGTAGCATAGTGTTAGATCTGAGAATGTAATCCGCCTGGACTTTCAATTAGTTCTTTCCTAGACAGCTGCCTATTACTTATTGAGTACTACATTCAGAAGATTAAACCAATAAAAGGGTAAAATTTACCGAATTTTTAAAATAAAATCAGGTTGCATAATGAAGTCTCTGTGAATAAATGCATTTGTATTATTTAAAATAAAACGACATTTCCATTACAATCTAAGATTTCAAAGCCATTGGCTGATGAAAGAAGGCAGAAGAAATATCAGATAACTTAGCAAACTTGAAGACATTGTATCTGTTTATTTCATGAAAATCAAACTTGGGAAAGCTATGCACTTGAATTAATTTTATTCATCTGTTCTAAGAATATGTTCCATACAATGAGACTCTTAAGTAATCACTGAAGAATCAGAATGATTCACAGATGGTGTAAGTGATTTAATTATTTTTAACCAGTTGTTCCGGGCATGCTCAGAAGGATATTGCCAACCCCAATACAGAAGCCATCTGAGCTCCCTTCCAGCTGGTGTTCCATATTTTGAAAGCAAATTTAGATTGGAGAAAATTACACTTTTTATTGTTATGTTGCAAACGGAGGTCAAATCGCTGTGTATAAATTCTCGTACATTTTTTTCTCTCTTCATTGTATGAGTTATATTTATCAAATATCACGTCTTTTGTATGATTGCCATGGATTCGCCAATGTTATTTTATGTTTTGTGTTGTCTGGCACATAGGAGGCACTAGATAAATGTTTATTAAATGAAAGAGATGCCAATTCAATGTATCCAAAATAAAACTTGAGTTTTCTTTACAAGCTCCCAGTAAGTGTATGGAATTCTGATTTCACTGCACCCTTATAATTATTAGGAGGTTCTCATTAAAAACAAATAAAAAAGGAAAGAAACCAATATAATGGAACAATACCCCTCTGCCCAAGAGACAATATAAAACTATCTCTTTGATAATATAATAACTTAAACTATTACCCTGATGTTGGAATCCTTGCCCTTAATATTTTGGAAACTCAGGCAAAGTTGCTTAACAAATTTTGGTCTGTTTAGGTTGTTTTTAAGAATGAGAGATACTGTGAAAAATCTAGTGTGGCATACTTCTAATATGCAAGACAACTGAGTTACCGCTCAAAAATAAAACTGATATTCACAATTATTTTCCACTAGACCAAGAAAAGATAAATTTTGCTTAATGTCCTTATTCACAATGAGAAATAGTAAACTGTTATAAAACGGTTCTACCAAATATAATCATTTTTCAACTATTGTCATTCCAAGGAAGAGAATATTTATTTTAGTGAAACAAGTTACTCTCATGCCAAAAATTAGTTATACTTATCCTAAATTTACTGCTACAATTACAGAATAAAACTGTACATATCAATAATGCATCAGATTCCATTTTGTGTTCATATTTAATATTTATGAAAAATATATTATTAATATGTTTACCATCAGTATTTCCTGAATATTGTGTTAAATCTCCACTTGATAGCAACATTTGATACAGTATATTACTGTAACAAAGGAACTGTATTTATTTATATATTTGACACCAAAATAAATTGTGACTGTAGTCATTTACAATAACTTTAATTCAAAAGATGAATAGACAGAATTACATACCTAATATCTCCATCACCTTACTATAAAAAAAAACTGTATGTATGAATAAAAGCGAGGAATCTGGTGTTACACATTTATATTAATATTTTTAACTTATTGTGTTATTTAGGCCCCGTCATTTGAGGTGCTATTTCTGAGGTAACATGTTATATGAACCTAATTTATAAAATGGTGACTTTATTTAAACTCACAAATTATTAAACTGCAAATGACATCTTACCTTATATACAGTAAGGGCTTTGAAATGGAAAGTTTCAGAAAAACCAGAGTCCTGTGTTAATGTAGTGGCTTAGAATCTTTGGCCAATTCAATTACTGTTCTTAAGCCTCAGTATCCAGTTTGGATGATTTATTTATTTCAACTGTTTATTTTTTCTCTCTGCACTTCAGAAATTTTATACTCTATTTTATTGTGTTAACGGTTACTCTAAAATTATTAATGTGCACGAAAAACTTTCTTATAGGCTCTTTCTGAGCAGTAAGAGGATCTCAGAGTAATTTTACTCATCGTTCATTCCAGAAATATATATCATGTACCCATTACTTGCTAATCATTGTTTTCTGTTCTGAGGATAAAGCAATGGGAAACAAAGAGAAAATTCCCCCATTTTTGGAGCTTTCACTCTAGGGAGAAAGACGGATAATAAGATGAAGAAAGGAAATATATAAACGTTTCCTGGTAGTGCTTTTTATGTAGAAAAAAAAAGGGGGAAGGGTTCGAACAAGTGTATGTGTTTCACTGAGAAGAACACTTTCAAGTAAAGACTTGAAGGCAAAGGTGGAGGGATCTGTGAAGGTTTCTGGAAGAAGAGTGTTCTAGATATAAGGGATGCAATGCAAAGGGGGCATGCCAGACATGTCCCGCAAGAGTGAAAAGGCCAATGTAGGTAGAGCAGAGTGAACAAGAGATAAAGTAATACGAGATAAGACCTGAGAGGTAATGAGAAGTGAGGTTATATACCCCTTGAAATTAATGTAAGGGTTTTGGGTTTCACTTGAAAAGAGACGGACAAATGACCTGTGTGTTTAGTGTGTTGATAGTAATTAAAGGAAAACAAACTTAGATATTTACCTGAAACTTTGAAATGAGAGTGTTGCCACCATAGTTCAGGGGAGAAGAGCAGTCTCGTGATAAAAATGTAGTGGTTCTGAGGTTATACTTGGTATTCATGTTGTGAGACTGGATGAAAACAGCAAAGCAGGGAATATCAATGGAAAAGGGAAAATGTTCAAGGACTGAGCACTGAGGAATTTCAACCATAGGGAAGGAGGTATCACCAATAGAGGATGACAAAGAACATTCAGAAAAGTAGGAGCTGAACAAGAGGAAGAACTCCAAGCAATCTCCCTCTCTACTTTAATATCACTGATGCCCAGTGTTCATTCTGATTTTTAATACATAATGAGACAATTTATATATAGTAAATGTTTCTTTAGGTTTCTTCATTTGTTTACTATTTTCTTTGCTCATCATTCTTTGCATCTCAAATCTTCCATCTGGGGTCATTTGCCTTCGGATTAAAAACCAGCCCTGAGGAGCAACTAACACGCCATGGAATATTAGGTAGGCTTTACAAATGCTTACAGAACTTATTTTTATTAACACAGAAAAAGATGGTATAATGTTTACTGGAAGTTCAGGATATAAAATTATTTTAACAGAACTTGAAAGTATTTCGATTGATAATTGAATAATTTTGATAGTGGCTAATTCTTAAAACAAAACAAAACAAAACAACAACCCTGAGGACCCTACAGTAAGAATGGCCAACTGGTAAGGTAAACTTGGTCAGTTTTTGGCTGTAAAGATCTTTATTTCAGTATTATTTTAAAAGGAGGGGAGTTCTGTAAGTATACAATTGTAGGTTCGAAGATGGTTTTTCTTTCATTATTTTTAAAGACATCATCCTACCACCTTCTGGCATTTTCATTGCTTGAAAATTTGCTGTCATTTATACACGTCATTACTTTCTAGGTAACGTGTCTCTTCAGCTGTGTTGAAAAGTCTCTTTAATTTCAGAATTTATCAGATTCATTACGAGGATAGATGGGTGTATTCTTTTTTCATTTTTCCTGTTTAAGGTTTGCTCGATTTCCAACCTGATTATATAGACTTTCAATAATTTTGGATATTCCTAAGCAATTGTCGCTTCAAATACTGACTTTGATCCGTTCTCTCCATTCTTTCCATGTATATTTGACTTTCTCACTCCCTTTCTTAAAATTATTTTCAGGTTTCTATGTTTTGGCTTCTATGCAATTTAGGGCATTTATTTTATCTATCTTTCAACTTTCTAATTTCCTTATCTGTTATATTTAATCTGATGGTTAACTTGTAAACTGAATTATTAATTTGAGTTATTATGTTTTTCAATTTCTGGAAGCTCTATTCAATTCCTTTCAAAATGTCTTGATCATTATTTATTACTGTCTCTTGTCCCTAATTCTACTTTTGATGCAAACTATGACTATTTTTAAAATATTTAACATTTATTTTTACATTCTGTATCAATTCATTATCTTCTGTCTTTGGGAGTTGTATTCTGCTGTTTGTTTCCTTGTGTGAATTGCCATTTTAATTCTAAACACATGTTCTTAGAACTTTACCTGCGGGAATTATTTAGAGTTTAGACTTAAGCAGTGTTAAATGAGAAAGACTTGAATTTGCTTTTGTTAGGTATATGTGATACCACCAACTTAGAGCAACTTAAATTTTTTGGTTCTTGGTTTTTCAGGATACTAGGCAGTGTGAACTCTGGACACCAACCTTTGTGCATACTATCCTTCAAGCTAGTGACCATAATAAAAAATATTTTGGAACTTCTTCAACATTTTTGGTGGTTCATCACCTATCTTAATTCTGTAAGAAAACAAGTTACTAAATTTATCCTGAGGCTGAAACACCTAGTCAAAGTTGCATGGATGAGAGACGCAGAACATAATCCTAGGTTTTCTTGCCCCAAGTATAAACATTACAACAAAAGAGCAGTTCTTCTCACATGAGTAAAACTTATTTTATAAACAGTGGCCTTGTCTTGATTTTGCAATGTTATCCAAAAGAAATTTGGAGAATTTTTTTATTGTTATCAGAACCTTCAATTAAATAAGCCACTTGTGTTGACATACATATGGGTCCTGTTCTTTTCAAGGTATTTGTATAGTCTCTATGATTTGACACACCTATTTTAATTCATCTTGGTTAGGACAGCAATGTGTTTATTCAGTTTGTGGGATCATGTGTTTCTTAAGTTCTGGAAAGCTTTTGGCTGTTGTCCCTTAATTATTGTCTCTCCTGTATCCTTTTGGTCCTCTCATTTTGTAATTAGTTATAAAGCTTCTAATTCTGTTCTCAATCTGGCTTTCTTATTTTCCATGTTTGTTTTTATCTTTATGTGGTATATTATTATCATTGTACCGTAATGATTTTCCAACTTTCTCTTCATGCTTGTTGAATTATGTGTCTAACACATATAATTAGCTTTTTATTTCAATGACTAATTTTTGGTTTCTACAAGTTTTAGTTGATGTATGACCATCATAAATACCTGGGTATTTTTCTGTCATACAATGGCTTTATAAATTTATGCTTATTTTATTCCTTGCTTATTTTCAACAGATTTACTTTAGAATATCCACTGGTTTTCTATTATTTTAAGTTCATGAAGTACTAAATCTCTTGACCATGATGTTAGATGACTATAAGTGACCAGATGGGTTTATTTATTTCTCCAGATGGGTTGTAATATTTTTTCAGTGTTTGTGTGTCTGTGGGACTCTGAAAAGAATGAATTATTTTATGATTCTGTGAAAGACTCTGCTGATTTCACCAATATTGGGACCGATTTTATGCAAATTTCTCAGTTGAGGAATCCAGAGGCTTATGGTTAGTATATAAATTCAGACCTCCCACACTCAGTTTTAATTATCAAAGATCTTTCTTCTCCAGCCAGAATCCTTGGCAGATGAATTGGGCTGTGGGTAGGATTTATCTATTTCCCCTCTACATGTCAAGTAAAGACCTTGAAGTTTCTATGTTTAGGCAGGGTTTTCATTTACATCTCTATACTAGATGTTGTATAAGGACGCATGCCAAAGTCTTTCAAAATTTCTCCTAACTGGTGGACCCTCAATCCAGGTTCATCATCTCATGAGATAATATGCTCGTTTATGGCAAAGAGAGGGAAGGAAGTTTCCATGAGATATTTTGAGCTGAGCTATACCTTTAAAATTGTTTTGAAATTATATTCTAATCAGAATTTCCTTACATTTGAAAATAGAAGAGAAGGAATCAGTCAGTCTGGCATCGTCCTGGAAGGTGATTCAAGCGAGACATATTCTATTTACCAAACAATGATTACACTGATTCTATGACTTCACTAGAGACTAGAAAAAAAAATTACTATAGAAATGTCAGTAACTATTATGATTACAATCTAGGAGACATAGAATCTTGACTTACTTGATTTCTTTCTGAACTCTTATGATATGTTACTACAAAATTGAAGCTGAGAAGGAGAAAACTTTAAAAGCAGCTACCTCCTGGTTCATTTCCCTTAACAACAATTATTAGGTTTTTATATTCACAACTCTGTTTACTCAAGAACATTCTGTCTGTAACTAAGAAAATTATTTATGTTCCCAAAGTCTCCAAGGATTTTGCACTGGCAGCTGACAATCTCTGTTGTTATTTCAAGGCAAAGAAAAAAATCGATGTGGCAATTATGCAAAGAGGATGTTTCCTCCTTAGTCTGAAAATTAATTGGTTGTCATTATGTGATAGGAGCAAATATATCAAAAAAGGAGTAATGGAATATCAAATCTAGGTTCAGACATCATTTTAGATGCGGTGATGGCAGTCAGCTCTGTCATTACGTTTCTTGTGAAGCAATGTTTTATTGTAAGAAAATCCAAAGTAATGAAATCGCACTGGTACAGTGATGCTTTTCCCATTTTGTTTTCCTGAAGAACCCTAGTTCTTCACAACCACTCGAGCAGGAATCCTATCATAACACTGAAATGAAATTTCCCCTTTTGTACTGCAACTATCCAGATGTGAAAGTCTGCAGAATCTATCCCCCTTGTAGAAATTCATAATCACATTTGCATATCAAAAGCCCTGCGAAGTTCTGGAGTAAGGAAACTTGGCTTAATTCATGTTTCTCAAACTTATTTGGACAATAGATATTTTTCCTTCTTTTGAATAACTCCCACCATATTTCAGGAAGCACTGAGTTCAAGTGTGTTATCTTCCACTTTTTACATGTGTCCTTGGACAGATATAATTAACTTCTTTTACATTTTTTTTCTGTAAAATGACAATGAAAATTCTCAAGAGGGTTATTAGTGGAAACAGACTAGATATATATGTGAAAGCTGTTTATAGATGTAAAGTTCTATTCAAATTCAAACAAGTTTTAAGTTAGTGGAGTAATCCTCACACCAGAAAAGTGTTTTTGTCTTACAAAATTATCACATATGGACTAATTTATATAATACATTTCTTTGGCATTTAAAGTAAATCTACTAACAAAATTAATTTTCTATCAACTTTTTAAGAACTTGTATGTTTTAGAAATGTATACTTCTAATGTTATTAACATACCTTATTGCAATTTATTCTGATATACTAAAAGCTATCCTTCACAATATAGTATTGTAATCCTCCTCCTATTGCCTCTACCACCTTAGTGTTAAATTTTGCCTGGTCTTTTCTCAATATACATACTTCTGGAAGGAACTGTAATGAACTGTGCTGTTCTACAGAGTCCTCTCAAGCTCACAATTGAAATGAATACTTCTGGGGTGCCTGGGTGGCTCAGTCGGTTAAGCGGCCAACTTCGGCTCAGGTCACGATCTCAGGGTCTGTGAGTTCGAGCCCCACATCGGGCTCTGTGCTGATGGCTCATCAGAGCCTGGAGCCTGCTTCGGATTCTGTGTCTCCCTCTCTCTCTGCCCTTCCCCTGCTCATGCTCTAACTCTATGTCTCTCAAAAATAAATAACGTTAAAAAAAAAAGAAATGAATACTTCTAAGTATAAAAATATCTTTAAAATACAAAAAAAACACCCTATTAAGTGTTACCTGTCCAGATGACACATCAAAGTTCTACGAAATGCTTATTGTCACTAAAAGGAAGGACGGCTGACCTACATCACCCACATCAAAGTCTAGGTGAAAAACAGCCCAAGAAGAAACTACATATAAAGTCCCTGAAATGGAAATGGTGTCAGTATGTCTCAGTATGGAGAGAAATGTTATGCATCTGTGACAGGAGAATGGCAAAAAGGGAGATAAAGTTGGAATAACAGAATCCGCAGGGACCAACTCATGTAGCAGCTCAGAGGACTGCACTGAAAGGGAAATGGACAGGAGGGCCTTGATAGAATCTCATCAGTACTTTAGGAGCGCTCTGGCTTCACCAGAAACAACATAGTGTAGGTGGGGAAAGGCTGGAAGCAAAGATTAGAGGCTGTTGAAGTAACTCAGATGAGAGATGATTATGCTGTAGACTAGGGCTTCCACAATGCAGATACTGAGGAGTGGTCTCATTAAAACTGTATTGTGTGAGAAGAACCAAGAGAATTTGAAATGAATTACATGGATAATACAAGAGAAAAGAGCAATCGTGCGTAATGTCTGGGTTTTTGACTTACATGACAGGGTAATTTACCAGGGAGCTTGGTAGGAGCCAAATTATGTGGAGGACACAACCAGTTAATTCTTAACTTGGCTATGTTATGTTTGACATATCTGTTAGGAATCTAAAAGAAGAAGTTGAATAAGAAGTTGTTAAATAGAAAACGTTGAGTATCAGCATTATTTACTTGGTATTTGAAGCCACAGGATATCCAGGGCAAGTGGAGTTGCTGTATTTAAGAAAAGGAACATTTATTTTCCATCTTTTGCTCAGATCTGTGCATTATTTTTGCTCCCATTCCTGGGATACGTCATGTATATATACCTATTCCAAAGGCTTACTAGATTTTTTTTCCTTCCTAGAAACATGATAATTGACAATAATTCACATTGATAACATGAGGCACAAACCTTCTATTTGCTGTGACCTTCCAGAATGAGCCTTTTATTTATTGTATTCTTCTGTAAATTGAGTCCAATCACTTCTACATTCTCCTAGCACTCCATGTTTTCCTTTGCAGTACTTGCTACAATTTTAGAGGCTGAGTACAAGATTTAATGAAAAAATCCTTCTTTATATATAGAATTCTATATAGCTTTATATAGCTTGCACTTGCTTTCTGGCTTCATGCTCCTTTTTTACACTGGAACATTTAGTAATTCAGCAAGAATATATAGGTAAGAGATTCTCACAGTTTTTGTTTATCTGAAAATACTTGTATGTCTGAAAATATTTTGCCGACACTCTTGAATCACAGTTTACAGGACATTTGAAAATGTGCCTAGCATATTGAAGATATTACTCCATTGTCTTCTAATATCTACTGTCGATGAAAAATCTACTGTCAATTTTGTCACCCCGTAGGTATTCCTTCTTTGATCCTCAGCAGCTTATGATACCTTCCTAACCACTGATGTTCTGAGTTTCATTCAAACTTAGTTAGGTGTGACTTTTTGTATGTATTCCAGACTACTTGACCTTTATTCAACTTGAGGATCCAGGTAAAGTGAGATTTATTCAATTTCATTAAATGTCAATCATTTATGTAAAGTATTGTCTATTTCCCAGGTACTCAACTTTTTCAAACTGGAACTCTTTTCAGGCATATATTTGAGCATTTTATTCCATTCTCTGCAGCTACCAGTATTTTCAGCAAAGCAAAATTATCCTCAGTAACATTCAATTGATATATTCATTTTTCTTCTCTAATGTATCCACTATTTAAAAAGTTGTTTGGGTTATTACTGTAATAATTATATTTTAATCTCTGAACTTGTTATTTTTTTCAAATCTTCCTGTTCCCTATGCAAAATGGCATGTTTTTTATTGGAGGAATTCCATTCCATCCTTTTAAAAAATATTTTTGAAAATTAAAAAATATAATACTTACTGTAAAAAATTTAAACACTTATTTTCAAAAAAATTTTTAGAGAGAGAGAGAACATGCAAGTCAGGAAGAAGGGCAGAGGGAAAGAGAGAGCGAAGCCTAAACGGGCTCCACGCTCAGCACAGAGCCCAATACAGGGCTCAATCCCAGGATCCTGGGATCATGACCTGAGCTGAAATCAAGAGTCAGACACTCCATCGACTGATCCACCCTGGCTCTCCTTAAACACTTATTTTAATGTCCTTTCCTGGTTGTTCTCTTATCTCTAATTTCCTCAGATGTGCATTCTTTTATTTTTTGGCATCTGTTAACATAATTCATGAAAAGAATTTTTTTCATACACATTGTAATGTTAGTCTGTGACCTTATTTTGCTTAGGAGTTCCACACCGGCCGTGGATTGTGGTGGTACTTTGTGCAATTTTTTGGCTGCATGTTCTTGATCTCTGGGAGATTAACTTTCAAAGGCTACAATTACGCTTAATAAAAATTGTACATAATTTTCTATTAAGAAATTTTCAAAGCCTTTGTTTTTTTCTCATATCCTTCTCTACCTTTCTGTAGGAGATAAGAATTTAGATAGAGCACTATGGACATGTTTATGGGGAATTATGCCTTCGTGGATGGAATCACCAGCTTTGCACGAAATTTCTTGCAAATCCTTTGCAACTCTAGATAAAACTACCTGTTCACGGATTATGGAATCTACTTTGTAACCTACACTGAACAAAATATATCTATCTGTTGCTAATAACACTATAAATCTATGGTATGGCCTATAAAGATAAAAATAATGTCCCTTTTCCAGTATTAACTTCTACACAGAAAGAGGAAGAAAGAAAATTTAAGCCGCTGAGCCCTTATAATACAGCAGGTGTTTTACAAATACCACCATAGTTCATTATCAACAAAGTCCATATTCCCATTGCACAGTTGAGGGATATCAGGCTAAGAGATATCTACCCATGAGCATAGAGCTAGGAGACAGAGTAAGTGGGATTCAAATTCTGTGCTGTTCACCCAGAAAGTGGCCTTTTCACTAGAGCACACAGGTGTTAGGAAACATCCTGTGGAGAAATTCCTTATGTTCAGTTTACAATCATTGCTCGGTCTCCATTGAGCAGCCAGGTCCACAAGACAACAGGAAGTGTATTAAAAATGCCTTCTATTCCTAACTAGGACCAGGGCTTCCACCTCCTGAATACTTGGGTTCCTCCCAATCTGTTTTCCCTTCTCTACAGGTCTCTAGGATTGTCCTGAGGACCATCATCTGGAGGCACTTGGTACTCTGCTTTGGTCTACACTCCTGTCTGGCCCAGGGCTGCCTCATGGCTCCATCAAAGTTCTAGGCCTTGCCTAAGCTTTATGATCGCCATACGTAGCTATGACATGGACATATTCCCTGAAGTGCACAAACTGTACCCTGCTTAGTCCATTTTTAAGCCTTTATTTCTGAAATAAGGAAAATAAACTTCTCACTTTAAACACAGGTCTCAAACGTTAGGCACTCTATAGTACTACCTGCAATCATGAATTGTTACTCCTAAGATATGAAAGACTAACTGAAAATCACTGAGTCCAAATAAAGTCTAGAATTTACATCCAGAGAGAACAGAAAAGGTAATTTGGGAGAAAGATGAGAGCAAGAGAAAAACGACCCGGGAGAGGTAAAGAATACTGAAGTTATGATTACCTGGGCAGCATCAGGGCCACTGTAGGATTATTCCAAACGTAACTTTTGGTTGAGCTGTGTGCTCTTGGATAATCTCAAATGGCCTCAGTGTATAATTGGGAAAGATGACTCTAACCAGGCTGGGGACATGTGAAATTAGTTTTTCGAAATATATGAGTAATCAGTGGAATAAAAAGATACATCTTGGATCCCTGGATCCCTCTCTCTCTCTGTGTGTGTGTGTGTCTCTCTCTCTCACTATTACCTTTGAGGCCTAATTAAAATTCAAAGCCAAATATAATTGTAATATTAAATTGATTGTTCTTCATACATATTGTTATTGCTTCTGTTATCACAGAAAACCAGAGTTCACAGAAAAATATTTTCCCATCCCAGGCACGTTCTGAATTTTGGATCTCTCAGATATAAAATCAAGAAGAAACAGTCTACGAAGAAAATATATCTTAGCATTTTACTATGAGTTTTAAAATGTTAAACTGGTTCACATGTCCATATGTGATTTTACCAACCACCATCATGTTTTACAAACACAGGCTGAGAGTTCTTTTATGTATAAGGACATAATGACACTTTGAGTGGGTGGTTTGTGGAGATTTTTGATCTTGTGTCTATTTAACTATAAAATGTTAATAACTTACCTGGACCACGTGGTAAAAAAAATTAATCCTGAATATATGATTTGTCAAGATATGGGGAAAATTGGAATGGAGAAATTGTTAGTAGTCAGATAAATCAAAGCAAGGGACTTGACCCTAAGTGATCTATTAAATTCAGAAAAATATTTTACTTGAATTTTCTTTATGGTTGCCTTAATCTTTCAATTCATTTTGTATCTACAGACACAGGCTTTCTGTTAGTGTAAGCTTCAGTGATTTATGACATATTATGTTCATAACATCTAATAGGAAGGATAATAGGCTGAAATGTGCAATCAGCTGGAATTGGACTTCAAATGTAATATAGTCACAATATATTATATTACCTCTTTCAATTTCTCAGAATATTCAGTGGCTATTAAATCTTAGGATACTGGGTTTCATCAAAAGCAGTGTATTCACGGATTTTTCCAATGTATAAATAGAAGTAACAATAATATGCAGTATATTTACCCTTGGTTAATAAGCAGCATTAACAACATTGCATGCTTAAAAAATAAAGTTACGTTGTCTAAGGAGTATTTTTAAAATACCCCAAATTAAATGGGACGAACCATACCACAAAAGAAATTCCCAAAAACGTCTCATCTGAAGGTTGAAATCAATTACATTGTCATTTACATAGGTCAAAATGATGGAATATCTATGGGTTTCATGTGATTCAACCCAACCTAATAATCAATCCTTATTTCCCAGACTTTTGACACATTTGTCTTGTGAGGAGCATTATTTTTGCAAAATTACATAGCAGTAACCATTCCTCTTCAGTTTATGATATCTCAGAATAGGAAGAAAAAAAATATTTGTCAGAAAATCCTATGGTTTATACCTTGTTACAAAAAAAGAGCTAAGACGACCGAGCTTACGATTATGAATTGCCTTTTTAAAGAGAAAAATCACAAAACTTCCATTCAGTTTAAAAGAACAGTTGTTCCTTTTTCCTTTGGCTTGTAAAATTTCAGTAGTCACAATATTTGATATTATCCAATCTGCTATCAGTTATAAATCATCTTATTAGGCAGTCTGTTCTAAAAAGCCTTTTAACCCATTAAGTAGCTAAGCCAGATACAAGGACTAAACTGTTATCCTTGAAGCCAGTGACATAAGATTCTTATGCAAGTTGATATAGGAAGATGGTTTACAAAAGATTTATTTTTTACCATGTATACATTAAGAAAGTAAAATTAGCATGGGATGGTCTCAGGAAAGCAATACATATTTTTGGATTAGACATTGAAATAAAGTAAATGTATGATCAATTGACAAATTCACATTGCCAATGTTATGAAAAAAATGATGTGGCAAAACAAATTAAGATGTAGTTTTCATTTTTGAGAAAGGGGCAGTTTCCTACGTGCTGTTAATTTCTTCTGTTTTTAATCTGAAAACTTAACCGCTAGTGTTGCAGAAGCCCAAAGCGAGGGCAAACTACTCACTTTCAGAATGCATATTAGAAGTTTGAAATTGCACCCAGATCGTCTTTTCCTGTTAGTTGGCCTCTGTTATTAGAGTACTAGTTGCAAACACATACGTGGGTTTGCCAGTAACAACTCACAATTTGTGCAAAGTTGAGTCTTCGAAACTGAGCAAATTTGCTCTCAATTTCCCGCCAGCGCTTGCTGAGCTGGATCTGAGTTGGCTCCACTGCCATTGCGGCCCCATCCTCAGACAAGCCCTCAGCTTGCCTACGCACTGCATTCAGCTCCTCTTTCTTCTTCTGCAATTCACGATCAATTTCCTATTGAGCAAAACCAATACAGGGCCCAGGGCAGTTAGCTAACCACATCAACCAAGCTGCGAGCAGCACATACTTCTCTCAGAAATTTCATAGGCTGTTGTCATTTTATTGTCATTCTCCGGAATTTACAAATATGGAAGCCATCACTGTCATCTTCACCCAAGAATCCAAATGGTATTTCAGTTATCCTTTGAATGCTCGGTTTTAGATATTCTCACTAAGAAAATATTTAAATTGGTCTAACATTTTTTTTTTCTTCTCAATTCCTCTGGTGTTTTAGGGGTTGACCCAAATTGGAGTGACTACTCATTACTGATTAGGGACCATCCACATAGAATATAATTTAGAGGGTAAGTGGCTATTTATTTTCTTTTGAAAGTTTTGAGGAACTCAACAGAGAATGAAGCAAAATAAAAAGTGTAAAATAATAACAGAAAAAACATCTTCAGACAATATGCAAATAAATCTATAGAGATTTGACACTGATGTGTGAAGATGCTCTGATGAAATGAATGTGCTAACATGAGAAAGAAGTCGTCCATATACCGATAAGTCATTTGTTCATCTGGAACAAAGATACACAGAGTCAATTACAATTTTACCAGAAAACATACGACATTTCTTAATTCATTTTACATTGTCTAAAAATAAAACATTTTATTTATTCAACATTAGGTCAATTGAAAAACACGTAATACAATACATTTACTAAAACAACACACGATACAGGGAAATGCAGCAAATCAGAGAGAACGCTAAAAGAGGAAACATCAACAATTTTAAATATGATCCACACACGTTAAGGGAAAGAAATTAAACTGTAGCAATTAAATCTAGTATTGACATTCTAAAACAACATTACCTTTATTTTCCTTTCATCTCTGGGTTCAGGTAGGCTGGCTAATTTTTTTTCAATGTCATCCAAGCATTTCAGGAGATCATCAGCCTGCCTCTTGTACTGATACCACTGGTGAGAAATTTCTAGAGCCTTTTTTCTTCTTTGAGACCTCAAATCCTGTTCATGGTGCAGATATTATTAAAATATCAATATATATGTATAGGACACTTTGGGCTGTAGTTATTTAAAACTAATGAATCCCTCATCTTCTTGTACAGCTTCACTTAAATTCACATTTAAATGTTAAATATACAAATAGATGATCAAATTATGTATTCATGTGACCGGACCAACTCACGCAAAGCTAAGAAAACTGGACAACCCACATAAAGTATTTTCTCTTGGCATGTTCAAATCTGTTTAGAAATCTAGTATTTAATTGACTAAATGAGTCAACTACATTATCATGTAGACTATGTGCAATAGCTTAGTAAAAGAATACCAATATTAACTAGATATTTGCACATACTTAATGAGTTTATATTTGACTTTTAAAACAGAAAAAAAATCTAAAATTTAGATCTTCAGCCCTGGGTTCATCAATAAAATTTTAAGTTTATATAGCCAAGCAACTACATTCACAGTTTTAGAAATCTCTGTAAAAGAAGTTTCATAGGCCATGAGTATTTTGTGATTAGAAATATAAAATCATCTTAGTTATCATATAAATTGTTTTGAGCTCTCCCTCTCTCTCTATATATATATATAGAAGTAAGTGTGAAAGATATATCTGTGAGTGTACATGAACATGACAACTATTATAAAAATGCTTTCTCTTGGGAGGCTTGCATGGCCAACTTTTTTTATTATATCAAATCATGTTCCAAATGCAAAATGATGAATTAGTTAAAAAAGAAAAGGGAAAGTGCATGGCTTCCAATCAGCCAGATGAGATAAATAAGGGCAAGTGCTTAATAAATCAACAAAGAGGGGAAATTAATCATCTTGCTCCTTACGAGCTCACCCAATGTCTTCCCTGATCAATAGAATTTGTTGTAATGCCATTTTATGATAACACAAGGGAACAGAAGAGCTCGGAATACAGCTTTCATTTCTTCAGAACAGTAGTAATTAGGGTTTCATGTACAGATTTAACTGGAGCAAAAGAAAATAATGAATATCAAAGAACTGCTGAAATATTCATTGCTTTGGAAAGTTCTGACCTTCTTTGAAGTATTTCATAAGGACTAAAAGTGGAGCTACTTGGAAGGTTAATACAGTTGCTGAATTTGGTGGTGTGGATTAGTTTGGCAAGTGGAATACATTTTCAAAACCGCTTTTAATATTTATTTGCAACAGTGATCTAAATTACGTTCTCCATTTGGTTTAAAACTGAGGATGTAAAATTTACCACAGTTTACATTTTTAGTTGAATTTCTAAACCTCCTGTGGAGGTAATAAATGCCTGGGATGAGCCAGATGGAATGCTGCTTTTTTCAAAGGTATCAAGATACAGCCACGCGAATATGAGCTGAGCCACGTCTTGTTCGTGACACGACTCAAATCTTTGCCAAGAGAAAGGGCTTGTGGTCATAAAATCTGAAACTCCTTTCGTTTCCTAAGCACAAGGTGACGTGTAATGTGTAAAGATATTTAGAGACATTATATAGATTTCTTTAGAGATATGCCAGATAACCATTAAACACAGCTGTTCAGTAGGACACATATCATCATATGACCAGTGGAGATGCTTCTGAGAGCTTGGTCACAGTTGGAAGTGTGTGAATTACACAGCTTTCTGATTTTCTGAGCACATTGTGGCTTGCTCTTGCACTCCCTCAAGGAAGAGGCCTTTTCTATTTACTATATTTATCAGCAGTTACCTTCAGAACACCTGCTGGCCAATTAGACTTTCCTTGTGGATTCCTTGCAGGCACAATATTGTGTAATTACATTCTCAGCAGTGTTTATTTGGTTGTCTGACTATATGGGGAAAGGTTTTATACTCTTATTTGCATATAGAAAGCAGACTTCACCCACCTACTAGGTGGATCTACCCACATAGCCACATAGCTCTAGAAGAGTGATTTACAATGAAAAGCTTGGCAATTAACTGTATTAGAAAATCAGCCATGCATGCCAATAGGGAATACTGAAAAGCACATTAAAAAAATAAAACGTTATTTCACAAAACTCTTCACATGTTCAATCTCATCTCAAGAACTTACTAAATATTATTATAGAAAAAACCAACCCTATTCTGTCCTTCCTGCACAAATCCAGAGGAATCAGATGGGGGCTTGAAGCTATACACGAGTGCTGGTTAATAAGAGAGCGCTAGTTTTTCTTCAAGGACATTAAGATTATTTTTGAAGATTCCTATATAAATGAAATTAAGCTCTGTAGATGCTTAATCGGTTGCCAAAAGCGACTCTCTTAAAGGCAAAATGAAGTTAATTGAAAAAACTTAAGTAGAATCCCAGGTCTTACTGAACGAACATTAGGTTACCAAAAGAATGGACCTACTCTAAGTAAAATCAGTAAAATATAGGAAGCAGAGAATCTGAAAAATATAAATTGGTTATTCTGGCAGTTAGGCAGGTTTTTCTGGACAAACGTAAAAATAACATAAAAATAAACTATATTAGAAAATTAAATGTATAAATACTGTGACTGACGCATTTTAATATTTTTCAATCGCTACTCAGAAAAATATATCTATGCAAAAAAACACAAATTTTTAAGTAACACATGTTTCAAAATCAAAGATACCACTCAAAAATGTTAAATAAAGCACACACACTGAAACAGGAAAAAATGTATCTGTGGGGACTACGATTCTTAAGCAGATTTTATTGATGCACAATATAGTTTACCCTACATAAGAAAAAAAAAAAACCCACAGGCAAGGTATATTGTAATTTTAGCTCTAATACCTTGAGAGCATTATGTTTTGTCTGTAACAGCTGCTGTTTTATCTTTATTTCCTCTCGCTTTCTCTCATCTGTGATTCTTTGTTGTAAGTTGTCTCCTCTTTGCAACAATTCTTTTACAGTACCCTCATTGTCTTCACTCTGATTAAAAACAACAAGTACAGTCTTCATTTTGGTTTTTAAAAAGCTGTACATCGTTAACAGAGATAATAAGACATGTTATTGAAACACACACAAAAAATCCAATTTAAAACTTTCAGGGACTCTTTTCCTAAGATATTGTGCCCATAGATTTTTTTTTTTCTTTTACGTGGTTTACTGTAGCTCCTAAAAGGAGGAAGGTTCCTCTCATCTAGTTCTAAAGGACACACTTGACTGGGAGCATGTGTACAAAGATCAGGTTGAAAGTTACTTCATCGTTTCAGACAAGTCATAAATCAGTGTGAAGGCATTCTTCTGGCTTTGATTTTTTAGTGTATGGCTAGAAATTAAACAAGTTTCAAGAAGTGAACTAAAACTTGTCACGTATAATATTTAACCAGCCCATGCAGAAATACGGATGTGGGTGTGTGAGAGTGAGATGGTCAACGTTCTTAAAATTTTAACACACTCACTCCTAAGTGAGCACGTGTTGGTTTAAATGGATGCTAATTTCTACCTAATTGTCTATTTTAAATAGCCTACATATCCAAATTTCTGACAAATTTAAGGGTGCAAGTAAAAACTGATGTGCTACCTTGGTGTCAATATTGCAAATGATTTCTAAAAATGTCAGAAATGTTGTTTTTAAAAAATACAATCAAATAAGTATTAAAATATAGATTAGGGAAATATTTTTAAAAATTTCAGAATGCATTTAGTTTTTTAAACTCCATGAATAATATTTTTATTTTATTGACTTTGAAATAAAATTATTTGAATAAGCACTGGTTTAATACGGTAGCATATGTGATCATGTGATTTTTCATCTCTGGTTTCCTATCTTTTCTTTTGAGGAGGTTCGCCTTGCAGTGGCACCCAAGGTACTCTGATGAGCTAAGAATAACAAATATTAGACAATTATTTAAAAAGTCACATGTATGTGTATTTGTGTGTAATCATTCATAGTACTCAGACATACCTATATACACCTGCAATGCATATTTAAACTACTATACACAACTGAAGAATTATTTTTTCAGAGGAACATCGTTTTTATCTGAGATTTGTCAGTTACTAGTTTAACAAAATAATATAACATAGAGATACGTTTATCATTTGTGAAAGGCCTTCCTTATTTTAAAAAGTCCACAACACTGCCTAAGGCTGAGGACAAAAAAAATAGATAAACAACCCAAAAAAAAACCCAAAACCCAAAAAAAAACCAAAAAAACCCCCAAAAAACCCAAAATCCCATTTCGTTTCTTTCCCTACACCAGGTGAGGGCTATAGGGCAGAGTTCCTGAACACCCCAAGAAGTAAGCAGTATTCTTTTTCACCTCAGGGCCCTTAGGTTTCTTCTTTGACATGAAGGACAGGTAGTTGTAACTCAGCATCTTGGAAAGCCTCTTCTTGACTTTCTTTCCATGAGCTGAGTTGGCAGGGCCACCACACCCCGCATATGGGGAGTATGGACTGATTCGGGCAGCTCCAGAAAGTGAAAACTGATACCAGTGAGAACTGAGAGTAGTGGAAATAGTTCTCCTATTGCTTCCCATACCTACAATCTAAAATTTATATATTACCTTTTAATGTCATTTTAAAGCATGGCTGAGAAGTCCCTAGCATTGATACGTGTCTGAGAAATCTTGAGCATGATATATGTGAAGGTTAAGAATGCCACATTGGTGATGGTTGTGGAAAGCAAGTTGTGAAAAGGCTGTGGAAGGAGAGGAAGTCAGTGAAAAGTGATGTGATGCAGAACTATTCAAGCCAGAGAGAAATGTAACAGAGATTTTGGAATTAATCAGGGTTGAAGGAGAATGTTATGAGTCTGGGAATAGCCCACATGGTTCTATTCCTTTACTCCCATGAAATAAGCAGCATGAATTCATACATATTTTAGACATCTACTGTACTATTTAATCGACTTTGTGGCAAAACTACTTTGTGGTAAACTTCAGTAAATATTTTTTATGTTGTGTCTAAGATCCCTTCTCTGACATAAACAATTAAGTTACCAAAATCATGACTGGCACAAAACATCAGCCACCCTCAATGGCAGAGTTTCTTATTAAATTTCCAGTTCATTTTGTGATTTAACACTTTTTTCCCCATTATATTCTGTCCTCTGAGTTTGAAATAGCAGAGGTCAAAGCAAAACCACTGAACTGTTTATTAGAATCTGCAAGTGCTGATATGTGACCATACCATAGTAACTTGGCATTCATAATAAAAGTTCAACAAGAATACTTTGCCTCTGGAATAAATCATTAGAATCACAAAATGTGCAAGGTATGCACTGAGGATTGAGTTGGACACTTGAGTTATCTAATTTCTTTCCAAATATTTATTCATTTTCACTCCTAGTTCATTCACACTTTTATCACAACCAATTTACCATATCTTTATTGAAGTCTTCCTCTTTCAGATTCACCCCCTGCTGAATTTCAGCCTCCAGTGGTTCAAGCAATTTTTGTATATCTGAGTTAAACTGCTCCAATTCCTTCAAAGGAATGGAGGCCTAAAAAAAAAGATAGTGCTAATTTAAATCAAAATTACTTTTTATTAGAAACATAAACCCAAAAAATTACATTTGTTCAACCTCCTGTTGCTAAAATAATGACATGCATTATGTTTCCACATTATATTTTATGAAAGCTTTGAAATACAACTGGGAAAATACCTGAGGATGCAAATAAAGGCAAACCTGTAACATCATCAGAGCTCGACATACATGAAGATAATGCAATTCGTCATTTTGTTTTCTCAACAAAAGCCAATTTCCATATATTCGATTGAGCTAATTGTTAATATTCTAGAGTTAAATTTGATCTTATTTAAAATATTCTGATATAAATACCATTTGTGTAAATACGTCTTATCAGAAATTTGCCTCATTCATCAAGTAACAGTAACCCAAGGTAGAAATGCAGAATTATCTCCTGATCCTCAGAAAACTACATGGCAATCTGCCCCAATATTTTAAATGACATTTTTAGCATGGAAAATATGACAGGCACGCTCTCACAAGACAAACAATGCCATGAGCTTGCCTTAGGAATGCTTTCTTTGGTAGCACACACAAAAAATTCAAATGAAGGAACCCAGAACACTTCATATAAAAATCTGATTATATGTTTTCCAACCTTATGAACATCACAATTTCTTCGATTTTCAAATTCGTAATGACCATAGGCTCAAAAAACTTTAAAACACTTTTTACTAAGGAAACCACTTGAAGAGTGATGAATAAGAATATATTGAAAATCAAATATATATGCAAAAGAGTAGGCAAGATTCAATTATCAAAGTTTAAACAGTTAAGAAAATATATATTCTATTGATCTTTACACTGTATTCAATTTCTTTGCAGTAACACATTGAGAAACTTGCTATACCTGATAGCTTACGAAAATTCTCAAATGACATAGAGAAATCTTATTTTCTTACAGAGCTAACTATTTCCCAACTTGTGAAACCAATTCAGCAACGACCCTCAGTGTCTTAAGCTAAGATGACAGTCTGCATCAAGGATGGTCCCCACCTACTGTTCTCCATCACATTCCCAGCCATAGTCTTACTCTTTATTAAACGGCATCTCCTAGAGGACAATAAAGATAAGTGTTCACGGAAAAACCACATATCTAAAGATATTCAGTTACTAAAGAAGAAGTAAATAATCAAACGCTATTCACCAGAATATCATCGTGTCACACACAACATGAGTAGACACTTATCTTCCGGGCACTTTTACACACACCAGAAAAGATCTATGGGCTCTTTTTAAAAGTGACTCGTTTTTAATATTATTTTTCAATCCTAATGAACATTCACAATTTGAAATGTCATAAGAGGTTCCTGAACCAGGAATGATACTATCGGAAACATGCTTAAGGGATGTTTCCATCTCTGTATTATCAACATAGGTCTATGCTTTAAAAACACCTTGCCCAAAGTGTTGTAAAAGCAAAAAAAATAACTTTTAGAATCATAACTAAACAATATTAACGTGATGCTATTCTGTGGTACTGAATTGTTCGCATTTGCTAAATTTTAATTAGACCAACTTCACTGTTCTACATACTTTTGTGAAAATAAAATGATAGATGCTACTTAAAATAACTTTTATTGAGTGCTTAGGTATCAAAATAAAATGGATCCACTTGCAGTCAGATTTATCTGTTTTACTTCTTTGTATGCTTCCTTTCTAGCTTTATCTCCATATAATCAAATACACACAGTAACGTCAAAGGCTCCAAATTCAGGCCTCTATGCCTCTTTCTCAATACTGCTAATGCATTGTATGATCTTCCAAAATTTATCTGTACTTTTCATAATATCTTCCAAATATTCATCTTTAGCTGGTACTTTACTTTTGAATTTTCATACAGACTCTCCTAGACCCAACCGATACCTCACTTAAAGTTCAACATATCTAGAAAGGAGCTCATTATCTTTCCCCCAAGCTGCTTGAACACCAACTTCCCTAGTTCTGAAAATAGAAGACCACTTTTCTCAGTCACCCAAGCTTAAAATGTGAGTCATGTTATTTTTCAACACTTCACTCTAGTAAAATCATGGTGAATTCATTCACCATGATTTACTTGCTTTCTGTTCCCAGAGAGAGCATATCTCCTAGTCCTCACACAGGAATTAAGGCAGTAACTTCCTTATAGGGGTATCGTCTCCTTCTCATGTCACCAGTTCCATCCTATGCACTGTGATCAGGTCAGTATGTTCCAAAAACATGGCTATCATTAAGCTATTTCTCCATTCAAAAAGCACAAGTAGAACAAAGCCCAAATACCATCGTGATAGTCAATGCTTTCTCTAACATTGCCCCAAGGACTTTCTAGCCTTATTTAAGTGTTCTAGTATCAACCTTTCTTACAAGCCTATTGGTGAACTCTGTGCACTACTCCCTGCCTTGGCCCTAAAACTGTTTTTAATCTTCTGGTGAAGAGCCTAAGCTCCTGAATGAGGACACCTACACTGAACTGGGACTCCATCATTTAGTAGCTGGGGGATCTTGGACAAGTTACTTGTCTTCTTTGAGTCCAGTTTCTTTAATTTAACATGAAGATGAGAATATCTACCTTATAGGGCTGTTATGAGAATTGAATATATTAGAATGTTGTCTGAGATACACTAAATGCTCAATTAATATGGGTTACTATTTTCTCCCTAAATCCTATGTATCCGTATGACATATGATAAATTCTCAATCAATATTGACTCGATGTTGCCTCTCAAGACTGTACCTATCCATGACTTCATCAAAAGATATTCTTTTGAAAACATATGGTTTAGGAAGAATAAAATAAATGCTTGTTGCGATAGCATTTCTACTTTGCCGAGGTATTTGACAAAGTCACTAAATTCTAATGGTGAACATGGAGAAACTGAGACTCAGTTTGGTAATGTTATACCATTCTGAACAACAAAACTTGCTGATTAATTAATCTGTATCAATGCAAAGGGGAGTTTCAAGGAGGACGCCAAAGGGCTTTGAATTTGTTCTGCCCTGTGCAGTATTTTCATCAGGAATTGTTTGGAGACACAAAAAGCATGCAAAACAAAACAAAACAACAAAACATGCAAAGGGAGGAATGAATTCCATGAACATCCCATGAAGATAAGGGATTTGCTGTCTTGTTCAACCTGGAGTCATTCCTTGTACACAGTAGGCGCTCACACATGAATATTTCCTGAAAAACTAAGTAAATGAAGGACTAATCGTGGGAGAGCAGAATCAACATTTCAAGGAGCTCCTGAATGATCTAGAATTTTAAATAACACAATTTCTATTGTATAAAATCAAAAGGACCTAATTGGCTAAATGCTAGCAACAATGATATCACCAAGTACAAAAATACTAGAAGCAGATACAAATAGCTTTTAGGAAACACTACTACAACATGATAATTAGTTGAGTAAGATAATGCAAACTTAGATTTTTATTAGTAGTATATGTGGGGTCCAGATTTTCTGATCAACGATCACCTTGCATTTGCTAAAAAGGTCATTATACAGATTAGGGATGTGAATTATTCTGTATGGTTCCTAAGTGAGTACCTGGAATCAATGGATTAAAGTTACCTGGAGCCTGAATTTTAATTTAATACAGAACAACAGATTAGTACTATAAATGTTTTATTTTTTTCTCTTTTTAAAAGCACTAATTGTAAAGTAGTGAGTTTCTCCTTGCTGAAAATACACAAGCAGAGGCAGGATGATGACATATTAGTGTATATGTTAGAAACAAGACACTTTTCACATAAATGTTCTCCTAAAATTTGATCAACTTATAGTAAATTCTCTCCTCGAATTCAAAGGGTTTTGTTTATCTGTAGCAATGCAGCTAAATAGCAACAGAATCCAAGTGATATATGTAATTTTAAATGTTCTAGATGCCATACTAAAAAGTAAAAAGAAACAGATCAAATTAATTATATTTTATTTACTTGATATATCCAAAATATCATATAAACCTATAATCGACAGAAAATAAAGAAGATATTTGACACTCACTTTTTCATGTTATGACTTCGAAACCTACTGTGTATTTTACACTTGAAGCACTTCTTGATTTGGAGTTGTCACATTTCAAATAATAGCCGTATGTGGTCCATGTCTACTTTTTCAGGCAGTGCGGGTCAATATTAATTATTATAACCATGACTTTTGAATAGAATGGCTCATTATTAGTTTGAAATATATCACAAGAGTAATATCTTACTAGTGTTAGTCGAGACGCTCATGCTTTATTTGGTAAATTTTAATGAATGTAGGTAATTTTTATGACGTCCATCTCATTCACTTGCATTTAAATATGTTTTGAGAGGAATTTTGAAGAAGCCTTCTGGGGATAGGAAAAATTATGGGAATGGGTTTTACATGTTCTATCAGGAGTTTCTCTTCCTCATTTAATGTGTAAGCCTACACTGTACTGCAGTACTTCTTACATATTCAGTATAATGTTATTTGGCTCTCAAGAGTTAATGCTTTGTCTCACCAGTAGTTATTTAATCCTTCAAGTTTGGGATAGATATGTTCTATTTTTCATAGCAAATGTAACTCCTCTTTTTGTACAGATGAGGTACTTACTATCTCAACGACTAGTATTAGAACATCCAAGACATTAATTGAATTAACCAGTGACCAATTTTGTAACCAAAATAACCATAAATACTCAACTCAATTATTTTGTCTATACTATTGGCAGGAGCAGACCAGCCATTTGACTTGCAGGTGATTAACACTCTTTATTCGGATACCAGGACTTGGAAACAATTAAATGCTTCCTTAAGACTTCACTAGTTACCATTAGGTCATAACAATTTGAATATGGAAGGCACTTATCTGACCAATTAAAGTTTTGCATGTCATTCCTTGGTCTCCGTTGTCTTTGTAGTTTAGAATTCTTAGTTTTAAAAGAAATGCATAATAAGCAAGCACCCAAAATTTAATAGCTCACTCTTGAGTCACCAAAGTTTAAAACATATAAAGTATATCAAGTTTGCTTTTAGATTGAGAATTAGGATAACCTAGTTAAAGAAATTGAAAGTGATGGTGGATAAATCATCGTAATTATTGCGTAAATTACTTCTATGGAATTTAAAGAGAATATATGACCACAGAACTAGAGTCACAATTAAATCACACAATGTTAGACAATGCACACAAGATAGGTTTTAGAATACACAGAAAATAATCAAACAAAGATTATAATATTGAAGGGGAGAGCATACACCAGGCATAGGTTTTGCACAATTTAATTTTTTTACTTACCTTTCCATCTTAAGAGCTTTAACATGACTGGATAGTCATACAAAATACAAATAAAGTAAAACATGAGGAAGTTTAATAAACAGATAAACAGACACAAAAGAAAGAAGAGACAGAGAAACTGAGAAAGACAACGCTTTGTTTTCCTTGATTTTTAATGTTTCAGATTGCTTAACAGCTATTAATTGTGCTTTGCTGTATGATTTAGGATTAATGAAATTTAAGGCTTTGTTAAATTCTTAGCATTAAAGGTGACTGATATAACAAGTTAACAAACAATAACAGACTGAGAAAAGCAAAATAATTACAAATTGATTCACTGTAAATTGGAAGCATTCAAATTACTCAGATACACTTTATAATTTTTTAAATGTAATCTTACTTTTAGTTAAATATTACTTCTCACGTGCAAAGATACACTAACATAATGACTGTGTTTACACAGACAGCAAAGTAAACATTTGTTAATGTGGACTATGTAATCTCGATAATCATGATAAACGGACACTACATTCAAATTACACTAATATCTAACGTGAAAATAAATAATTCGAGTGCTACAGATTTGTTTAAAAATGGTTCAAATCAGTCAGTCTCCTCTTTCCATTCTGCAGCTTTGAAAGTTTATTTATCATTACAAGATCATTTAAAAAAATAATTCATGGAAATCAAAATGAATAAAGTTTCAAGGACCAGTAACATCCTACAATACAGAAAAGACACTGCCAATATGATGAGTTATTTCAAATCAAAATATCTGGAAAGGGGAAAACAACTCACAAAGAGAAATAAGTATTTTAAAAAGACCTGTCTAGAATAAAGATAATCAGGTGAACTAGTTTATAGCTTTATTCATTCACTTATTTTTAATTCATAAGAGCAAACTCTAAAAAACATAAGAAACTACATTTAAAAAATTAAGTCAAATCAACTCAGAATAGTGACATTATATTGCCTGGATTCTTTTAATAATTACTTAGGGTACTGGTTTACCTTTGATGCTTCGAGGATGAAAATGTGATAACTTCCCAAATTTATGAAGTTATTTAAAGGACGCTACCCAGTACATTGACTTGTGAATTGATGAGATTAATCTCACTGTCACACTTTTCAGATTAGATACAAAATATACTGACTGGTTAAGGTATACTGGTGGTTCAAGAATCAGCCCACTGCCTACTTATTGTTAAATGTAAGTGGGAATATTTTTCTCTACCTCATGATTAAATGAGTTCAGTAGTAGCAAGTGAAATAGGAGAAACAAGGATCGTACTGTAAAAATACATGAGGGAGACAAGTGAATTAAAAGCAAAAATATAACGCTTTGGACAAGTGCAAAAGCGGGTTTTCTCTTTCTGTTTTCTTCTTTTCTCCTGAACTTTCTCCCTTCCTCTCTCATTTCTCTCTTTTGGGTTCGTTTCTTTTTAATACAAATAAGTGCACTGAAATCATTGTTTTTTAAGTGTACTTGGGCGGGTTTATATGAACATATAATCAAGCAACAATAAATACCTAATGATCTAAACAGAGGTAATAAAGTACGCTGACGGGGGAGCTTGTTGGAGTGGACCAAGCAATGAACCAGTATCTGACATTTTTCTAACCAGGCTAACTTTGGGAACTTAGGCAACTCACTGGCTCTCAGGGCCCCTGTGAATATCTGAAAGTCCCTGGCCCGAGGAATGATTACTTTCGCAGCTGTTGACTGATCAGAGAAATAACTGTCGTTTAAAGGATCACAATTAGGAATCACCAAATAGCTTTAAGCATTTTAAATGTCATGCTAAGACCCAGTTAGTTCTAGCAAATGACACTGCTTACCAAACTCGATTAACATCTACTTGGAAAACATTTATAAAAAGGATTTGTTACCAAATTTTCAACCGAATTAACCTTACAAAAGGATAGTAAATTACAAACATGAAAAAGAAGTTGTTCATAAAGGAATTCTGCTGCTAGGTTAATTTCTCATTTACTTCAGTGAAATACAAGTAGCAGGGAGAGTATACATAGTTTGGGTATTAAACTGCTCCTATTACTCGAGGATTTCAACTGTATTTGGTACATATTTACGATTCTACAAATTATGCAATACCTAAAGATCTTTACTAAAGTTTTTATCTATGCTTTCTGCTATAATTTCTTTGTAGAAAATTTCACTACAAAGTATGTATGGATACATAATGTGCATGTGTATGTATGTGCATGTGTACATACGCATGTATGTATACACATACGTACACACATACACACACATATACAAACAAGAATAACTGTACGAGTTAACAGGCTGTGTTCTCTTCTGTCCGAAGAGGTGTTAAATTAGAAACAGACAACAAAGGGGGAAAAGATCAATATGTTTGTACTGACAGAGCTGATCGTTGAAAATTGGGTTTGACCTAAGATTTTCAGACCCAATAACTCTTACTCTGACAGTCTAGATCACATTTGTAAGTGATATTCCTTATTTCCAAATGATGTTCAGGAAAGCCAATATATCTGTCTAAGCTATCATTCAAGTATTTACACGTTACTTTTCACATATGAAGCCACGTTTTAAGATAAATGAGACCCAAACATGTGGGGTGTTTTTCCTCATATATTCTGTATTACGCGGGAAACTCATTGGCTCTCTCATAGCCATATATATTTATCTGAAAGCCTCTGGTCCAAAGAACGATTATTTTTGCATTTGTTAACACCGACTGGAGGTCAAAAACTTGATACCATAATTATTATAGCAATAAAATTATGAATATTTACATGTGTGGTGCCCGATTGTCCAAATCTCATGTTACACTTATAATAAATACATCTAGGGAAACTGCTACATGAATTTTAAAAGCAGTTTTAAGTCCATTATGGAAATTAAAGAATACATGGTATAAAACATCTAATGGCACGTAGATCTGAAAAAAGAATTGAAGACATAGAAAAGAAGCTGACTTCTCTTTTGGTTAGTACCAATTGCAGGGCCCGTAATTTAACATTTCAGCTCCATAGCAAGGAAGACAATTTAAATAGGCAAATTATATGTGTAAGTTTCACAATATTTTGTAACAAAGTAATTGCCTATATTAATAGGCCAGAGCTACATAAAAGCTCCTTAGGCGACATTCTTTTGAAACTAAGTATCTTGATGCATATTTTATTCTTGAAACTCATATGCAGACTTTTATACTCAAGGAGTCTTGAATCCTGAGTCACTTTTCAGCTCACCATCTATTTGGCCCTCACTTGGAATCATTTAAGTCTAGGTTAGTTCTCAATGGAGTGGTTCTCAAACTGAGTCCCCAGATCATTAGCATCAATGCTACCAAAAAACTTCTTAGACATGCAAACTTTAGGGCTCACTGAATCATAATCTCCATGGGAGGTGGGCGGGGGGTGGATAGACCGAAATCTGTGTTTTAACAATTCCTCCAAGTACACAAAGGTTTGAAAGTCACTGCTCTTGATTCTCACTTCCTTTTCATTCCCACAGATACCCCTTCATTTTAGGTACTCACTGTTTCACACCTAGACTATTGCTATGACTTCCTAATTGGATTCCCTACTTCCTGTTATTATTCAGTTGAATTCTTTTCACAACCACTGGGGCATTAATCTTTCAACAGGGCATGAAAAACAACAACAACAAAAAAACATTATGAACTCCTCATTGCCTTTTGAATTAAGCATAAACTATTAGTCTGCTTATCATGACCTCTCCACACTGTGTCTAATCATCCTTCACAGTCTTATCATTCACAACTAAGCTTCATGCTCCATGCTCTACATTTTGTAAGTAAACTGAATGTAGTCTCCACTGAGCCCTCCATACACTCTTGAGCTTTTTCATAGGTTTATCCCAAATTGTTACCTCCTCCATTTTGCTAGAGCAGCTGCTAAATTCACTTAGCATACACTCATTCTTGGCCCAGTATCCATGAACCTAACTCGCTCCACCATTAAATGGTAAGCTCCGTGAATCCATCACATCTTACCTAGCAATACAGGTACCACAGAACCAAACACTGTGATCTGAAATAGTACATGGTTGGTAAGAGACCATTCATATTGGTCTCTTTCTCCAACAGTTTCTTCATTAATTCCTTAAGATCTACCTCAACTATCATCTCTCTCAAAATGTGGACTCCCTTCTCCAACTTGGCTTCTCCCAACACGGAGAGGGACAGAGATGCCATAAGGAACAGGACTAAGTAGTTAGTTTATTTCTGCCCTCTATGCATCTGTTTCCTGTCATCTTCTTTTCCTGATAGTATCTTCCTCACAGCACCCTGCTAAACCACCATGTTCAGATGCCCTAAAACAAAAAGAGATGTGATGTGTTGTCTTTCCCCGGTGATTCCATCAACTTACTCAGGGTTAGGAAGTTACCGCTGATTCCTTTTGATAATTCTCACCATCTCCAAAAAAAGAGCCATCTCCACAAACTGATTGCAAACAGATTAGGAGGGATTAAGCTTTCTCAAAGCAATCAGATACTACCGATAAACCTCAATGAAATGGGAAGAGGTATAATGTATTTTAAAGGTCATATATGGGGCAAGCAGAACTTCCAGCATTTCTTATACTGGCCCACTTGATAATATGTAAGGCTGGTCCTTACAATGGAAATAGCAAAGACGACTTCTTGATCCCAGCCCTTTCCAGCCGTGGTCAGAAAGAAAAACCAGCCATTCTTCCATTTCTTATTCTCATCACTTTCTCTCTCAATTTTCAAAATTCGACCATTCAAAGCTAACATATAATATGATGGAAATGATGATTGATATTAATGACTTCACCATTTTGCATCTATATATTAAGATGCACTTTTTTTTAAATGCATGCTTTTACATATCCTAGACCATTTGATCTTTACCACAATTGTGAGGTTAAAATAAGACACATATCAACTTACTACTTTTTCAGAAAAAAAAACATGACTCTGAGAGGTAAAGGGTCATATATATAATCACATTCCCAGCAAGTTTTGTGGCTTGAAGTTAAGGACTTCTTCCTTGCACCATGCTGTTCCTCATTAAGGGTTAAAGTTACCACTGCAGAGAGCTGCATTAGATGAATAAGTCCTCAGTCAATCTAAACTGAGGACCCCAATGCTCACTGCTTTCCGGATTTTGTAATTTCTTGTCATAAACAGTCATTGCAGGGGAAATAAACTTCGTATTCTTCACCGGACATTGAATCAGGGATTGTCAGTGAGTTTACAGGATAAAATTTAGCTCTACTCAACTGCCCTTTCTAGTTAACTTTTAAAGAATTCTGAAGTTAGTTCTTCTACTGAGTCACTTTTCTACCCATATATATTCCCAACCTACTTTAATTAAATTTATCATTGTAGATTTTCTCCCAAGTTATTCTTCTAAGTGCAACTCAACCATAAGACGGGCACACTCCAATGCAATCTTACCTTGCATAAGCCCTACTGTATTAGGTCACCCTAATTTAAAATAATGACCGGTAGGTTTGTTTGCTTATGGAGTAGGGTGATTCTGGAAGTGCTGGAATTCTCTGGGGTGACAAAATTAAATTCCTTATTGGGGCAACAAAAGATCACTGGGCTGCCAAATTTTAGAACTCTTGAAGAGCTAATCTAACTAATTCCTCCTAATTTTAACTAATCTAACCTGGAAATTTTATACTATGTTCTATGGACATAACTTGCACCACTTAAACCTTACCACAGGAAGAAGAAAGCTACAGGGACAGAAATCCACCCATCCAGGAATACTGTTACCCATTTTATATGTTCTGTTCTCAATAATAACCCTTGGGTGCTGGGAGCGCGGGATGCATTCTTTCTAGGAATTACTAATCTAGTTTGACTTCTTTATCTTACAAACAGTAAAATGGAATTGCAGAGAAATCACATGTTCTGCCAAATGCTGACAAAATTAGGCCTGGAATTCAGTCTTCTATATCCAATGCTCTTAATATTATACTATGTGATTGCTGGAATTACCTCATTAACTGAACATCTTCATGAAGATGTACTAGCATTGAACATATTATATGACTGTAATAACTATTAAAGCTTGTGTTTTTAAACAGATATTTTTAAGCAAGTATTTTTTTGCATCCGTGCATAATTCCACACTCACTAGCACGGTGCAATGAATAAATCAGCAAAATGTCAGGTAAGCTTTATCTCCATGTTTTTTGTTTCATCGTGATGACAGAACATAATTATCTTTCAAAGCCCCGCAGTGGGATCACTACTGCATCCAGTCATCTTTATTAATTTAGAGAAGAAGGAGTGCTTTGAAAAGTGACAAGGTGATTCTCTAGTTAATCAATCTATAATCGAAAATATTGATTTAAAATTTCATTTATGCCATTCTTCAGTACGGAGAAAAATAGAAGTGCATCAAGTGGCTCTCCTTATACATGACGTATGGAAGTAACTCACAAATCTGTACAGAATATAGAATGCAAACTCACAAACTTCTCTTGGCCATGCTAAGTCTGTCAGCTTCTATCATGCAAGGTTGAATTCCACTGATATTTCAGCACCTACTAGTCACAATCATGTGACACTCGTCTCAATCTACTACTGAAAAGATCGAGAAAATAATACCCTGTTTTCTCTTAAATATTCTATAGCTTACTGATATGTATAACAGGAAGAACACAAAACCTAGTCATGAAGGATTAGCATCCATTTTTTAAGATGACTGAAATAGCCTTTGGTTGTTTAGATATTACATGTTCTGAGGATAATCTTGAGAAGGAAAAACAATTGTCTTAGGCAGCAGAGTAAATACTTCCGAAAACAATTATATGATCTGAAAATAAAATTTTGGAGCCTTTCAGATATTTTCCAGGTGAGGATGGCTTTCTCAAAAGAGCACATGAATGAGTAGCAGGAACTTGTTAACGTAAACATTACAAAGAAGCAGCGATGAATTAAGTAAGCTAACACCTTTTGGCTTTGGGAAGGTGAGCCTTGAGGATAACTATGTTTCATGCATATAAAGTATTAGAAATGCATACCATGTTTCCATATATTTTAGAAACTCTTTTAAATATGTACTAGTACATGTAACAGTGATACACTGGAATGCCTTAGAAAATGTAGCAATTGTAAATCATGCTATTATGGGTGCCCGTATTTAACAAAATGATTTTCAAACATATTCTCCTATTCTTCCAGGAGTCAGCACTTACCTGACATTACATCATATTTTCTCACAAGTATTTCAAGAACGTTTCTCTCATTTAAGCTTACTTATAGCAATTATCTGTATATGTAAATACATATCTTTGTTTTACATACATTTTTGTGTTTGAAAGCATATCATATATATTGAAAAATGTGTCGAATGACATTTTAGAAAATTTGGGGTAGTTCCTTGCAATTTGACGCTCACCCGAAAGAGTTGAATTTCTATATTTTTATGTATTTTTGCAAGCGACCTATTAGATAAGATTTTTGTCTTCATTAAATGTTACACAAATATAAAGGATTATCATGCAAAAGTTCCATATACCCTGGTTTTTCATTAAATAGAATAAATATAAACAGACATATAAAATTACAAAATTACGTTATATAAGCTTTGCAATTATTTGTTTTTATGGCTTGAGCATGTCATTATAGCCTAATGGATTTTGTCACAGTAAGTATCGGCAATTGGCAAGAGCAAGTTAAATACACACACATACACACATGTGCACAACCGATAAAGAGATACAAACACCCTAGATCATGCAGGAGATGTACAAGGCCCCGTTTTGGATGCGTGATCCATATTACACACAAGCAATATTATATTTGGCAAAAGAAGTCAGCAGTGCTTTCCTTAGATGGATGTCTTTTGTGCTTTTTTTGTTATTGTTGTTGGCCTGCAGCATGCTATTTGTTACTTTGCTGTAGGTTACCCCTGAAAGTACGCATGTAAACCAGTACAGATCGCAGTTCTAGAATAGCTGTGGCATGAAAAGAAAAATGACAGAGAGAAGGAGACAGGGAGACTGGTGGAGGGAAGTGGGGAGAGACTGATCTCCCATGAGATTCAGTGGTAAAATTTCCTTAAATACATTTTGGCCTTCATTTTCGTTTTGAAAACCTTGCCGTGGGGGTCGCCTGCCCCCTTCAGAGTACTGCGCAACCTTCGCAAGAGATCATTTATCACTAGTTTCCACCTTGGAGCAGATCTTCCTACCTTTCCAGTCTTAATTCTGTGAGAAATGGCTGCAAATCGATGGTTGAGCTCTGAGATTTTGGGCTCTACTACTTTCCTGCAGTGGTCGCCGCGGTTGGCCATCAGGGTTGCTGCTTGGTCTCGTGTGGAATCCACCTTTGGGCGTATGTCATTCATTTCAGCCTTTAAACGCTATATTCCGTGAGCAAGAGACAGGGCTTTAAGTTAGTAATTACGTGGAGGTTGAGAGACAGCAAGAGACTGAGAAAAAGAGAGAATGAGTACATGCAGAGGAAGAGAGAGGGAAGAAAAAAGTCAACTTCCATCAAACAGTGGAGTAGAGAGGGAATGCGTGTGATCTTGGGGATATTGGTCAATGCCCTTGTCTAAGTGTGATCTATGCTTATTTAAAGTGTTTACTTAGTCTGAGGAGGGACGAGAGATGTTTTCTTGACTACTCTTTGTTGCCTGCATCCACTGTGATGTTTTTTATTTAGTCTTATTTTATCTTCGCTTTACTCAATTTCATAGCTGTGGGATAAACTTAATGTAGGCTCGGGAAGAAGGGTAGCTGAAGAACAATTTTCTTTTCCTTCCTAGGTGCCATGGGGAAAAAAACGGACTTTCGAACAGATAAGAATTCTGTGTCAAAGACAGAGAGATTCACGAAAGTTCTGTCTGACTCAAGAGGCCAGGGAGGCTGTAAGTGAAATAAGTCAGCTCGTATTATTCCAAAGACCTTGAAGGAAATGTAACCAGAAGATGGTATTCCTTAACTACATATCGAAGGGCAAGAGAGAGCAAAGTAAGGTACACACAAGACAGTGAATATGTTTTGGGGATAGCCTGAAACATATCAACAGTCTTTCATTAGAAGTGAATTGTAATCTTTGGAAAATAAGCATATCATTAAAAAAAAAAAAAAGAAACGAATGAATCATACAGAGAGAAGCTACAAATTTGAGTGTTCTTTAAGTAGTAACCCACTAGTTAAATACAATTTTTTCATTGAAACACAAAAAGGACTCATTAACTTAAATGAAGTTCATTAAAATTCAAGTCTTCCTATTTAATTAAGATGTTATCGAATAGAGAAAATATAGCATCAATACGACAAATTCGCACATTATACCTCTCATATCCTTTTATAGGCACCATCTTTAAAAAGTAAAAATTAAGTTGCCTTTGAGAAAGATGACTTAAGATGTCCTAGTAATTGGATAGAATACACAAAAAGAGAAAACGAAGCCATGTTTACTTTACATATAGTGAAAAAGAAAAAGCATCCAGTTTTATATAAGCCCAATATTGTTACTGATTACTAAGATTTGGATTACACACACAAGATGCCCAGATGTTTGGATTTCAGTTTTTACTCAGAATGGGCTGTGGTTGATACTGGAAAATGGATTCTTGTGTTAGATATAAGAACGTACTACTACTAGTAAAACGGGCAGGCGTTGGCAAAATGACACTAAAATAAATCCTGGCATGCCTTTCTCGTCAGAGATTAAATTTTCCATAATGAGCCGAGAGGTGGATATGGAGAGATAGCTAGATTACAAGACTCTTCAAAGTTATTAACTCCCATTTGACTTAAGGAAGCAGGGAGAGAAGGAAAGTAGAAAGGGAGGAAGGAAGGAAGGGAGAATTTTTTCACTCTTATTAAGAAGTCCTTGATGATCGACATAATTGTTGTGCAGTGATAAAATTACTTTTCATAATATTTTATTTGCTACCTTAAGTATGTCTTCCTTTTGCTGAGGTTTCTTTTTCTCAGTTTCGTCCAAAAGTGCATCAGCCTGAATGATCCAGTTTGTGATGTAATCCACATTCTGGTCAAAGTTTTCCATGTGTTTCTGGTATTCCTTAAAGTTACAGAGACATACCATGACATACCATTGGCGAGGCAACATTATTAACAGATTTGTTCTGCTTTCCACAATATTAAAAAGACACAAAAAAGTAGCATGATTCAAATGACACTTAGGTGTGGTCTCCATACGCAATACAGCACAGACATGGAAAAATATTAAAATCTAGTTGCAGATGTTGAATTAAGGGCCACCATTTGTGTGGAGCTGAGCAATTTGCAGACACAAATATTATTATTCGGAGCATATGTAATTTCTTTCTCATAATGGAGAGGGCATGAAAATCCTCTGCCCTCTTCTCTTACCAGCAAAAGGTTTAACCACTCTTCTGCTCGCGAAGTGACAGCAATCCAGTTACTGTTTAGAAGACTCAGTTTATCTTCCACCAAGGTCTCCTTCTTGCCCAAAACTGTTTTCAAGGCCTCTCCTAGCTCTGTGACACTCTTTAGGTGACCTTCTGTTTCTCAATCTCTTTCTGAGTAGCCTGTGAAAAGGACAGCATTTGAGCTTGGAGTAATATGTTAAAGACTTAAGATTTAATACTTTTGAAATGACTGTGTATATGGTTACTATAGTAAGATTTTTCAAGGATTTAAACCTTCAATGTGTCTTTATGGGTGACAGAAATCACACCATAAATATTGTAGTTTCCTTACTGGGTATATATAAACATACAGGTATAGGTAAACATGATTATGTGTATTTGTGACTGTATACATTTAACAGATACACATACATATTGTCCTTTGAAATATATTTATATTTACTTAATTTGTAAATACACTGAGTAAAATCAGGCCTTAGAGACCTTTATCTACAAAGAAACAACTTCTTTTAAAAAAGTCAGTTAATTACAGCACTCTTGTATTTCTACAGCAGAAATTTTCAGCATTTTGGTGTCACAAACCTATTTGGAAGCTCATTAAACTTAAGGACTCTTCCTCATAATAATATTTTTAAAGCCAACTTTAAACCCATCAGATTTTAAGGAAAATGAATTATACTGGAATACAATATATAAAATATCTTTTTCCAACTTGTAAGACTGTAATATCTATTGTCTTTCCTAACATTTGTAACTAGAGTAATTAAGCATCAAATCTTTAGGATAATTTCAAAGCACTGGTGACCATAACTGGCATCTTGAAATACATACAACGAATAGAATGTAATATAAAATTATCTGTTCTCTCTACTGGTGGCAAAGTCACAGGAACTGCTGATATTCCTGAGGTCTGTTGCTCACATTTCATAACAGGAAAAAAAAAAAGAGCTTAATTTCAATTAGCGATCCACGAAAATGAAGAAGTAATATTAAAATCCTAGGGGATTCTCTCCTAAGAGAGCACCACAGCTTTCTAAGTCTTGATTTATAAAACATGAAAACAAGCATGTTTAGTATTAGAAATAAGGCAGAAAGTTGTTAGAAAAACTGATCCTAGTACAAATGTTTACTGTCGGCTCCACCTCCAGCCCTTTTCTTGGGATCTATCATGGCTGACCAGGCGACCATCTTACACCTCCCTGTCTCTGCCCCAGTTCCTTTCTTGTCCACGTCCAGTGGTTGGACATTCACTAGGGGATAAGGCAGAGCAGATCCTCTAAAGAAGTTTAACTAAGAGATACAAAGACTGTGATAAGACACTAGCTTGGAAGTCACTCAGAACTGAAACTGATGTCTTCACCACAGGAAACATAAGTTTACAAAGAGGCAAATGAAACCTATGCACCGAGAGTAAGAGGGGTGGTCCATGTAATCGAAAGAGACGGTCTCTATGAAGCCAGCTTATAGCTCATTTCTAACTCCTTGATGCTCTCACCGTATCTTCACTGTCTTTATAATATGCCTGAATAATTGCCGTGGCTGGCTTTCCTTCACACTATCTGGCCCCGTTGCCCTCAAAACTACTATGTATACACGTTTTGTTTTTGCTTTTCACATCACATAAGTAGGGGGACTAAATGAGGCAAAAAGATTGTATAAAGTAATCTGTATACAAAAGACCCATGCACTCATTGGCTACCGTCTAGAGGCTTCCCTGTAATGAAGCTGTCATGTATACTATGTGAGTGATCTTAGCAACACAGAAGGAATTCCTTCGTGTATCAATCATAAAAGTTACTGAGCTCCTACTAAAAACATCACTGTTGTTGCATTGACATTGGTGATTCTACTTAATGTCTTTACAGAAATTATGAGAAATGCCTCTTTTTCAGGAAAAATATCCCCTCTGGAGTCTGACTTGTGAGTGGTCATGGGCTAGATTTCAGCCCTTTCATTCCTTTCCTCTGCAACCTCGTGTAGTATACAACATTCACAGCCTTACATGGTGGCCACTGTTCCAGCCACTGTGAGTAAAATGACAGAGCAAGTCCCTACCTTTATAAAATTTATACTCGAGATGTGTTTGTCAAAGATACGGAAAGATAGGCAAATGAGCATTGCCTACTTCCTGCATTCATTCCAGACTAGTGGCTTGTCACTAGAGTTAACTTTTTCATAAAGGTAACACCTCACAGAGTTGAATCTTACTTTGTATTTGGATTGTTAATTACATCTTAAAATGTCTTAAAGGTGACACAGTGTTTTGGCTTTGGTGTAAAAAATTGTTGTGTACACAGACATTTGTCTCTTCTATGCCAGGCGATGCGCCTAAGGGCTGTGTGAATTTCCAAATCTCAGAAGGGCTGGAGTTTTGAATTCAGGGAATATCGTTGCCAATAGTTCATGGATCACAACCAACTATTATGGATTAAACATTTGCCAAAATTCTACAGCTAATTTTCAAGAGAAAGTGTTTAATATCCAGGGATACTTCACTCAGTTAATGAAAAGAATAAAACAGGAAATGTAGATAATTTCTAGTGCGACTTTAGCTTCCTCAATATTTTAAGACAGGATTCAAAGGTATTAAAGTTATCTCCATCATGAATATGAGCTTGAAAAAAAAAAAAAGCAGTGATCATCATAATGGGTCATAACTGCTTATGTCCAAAAGTGACTCGTGAGAAAATTTACACTCTAACTGTAAAAAAACCTAGTGTTAAAGCCTTACATATGGTATTCAGGAATGAACTGACATTAAGTCATTTGTATAAATGCTATTTTTTCATTAGGAAACAATACTGTGCTCATTGAATGGATTTTTAAGTTTTCCCTACAAAAGTATTTTTTACAATAGCTTCAGTGTAGAAAATAGATTTATTTTAAATTAAGGGTATACTAAGCGAAGTAAGTCAGAGAAAGTCAAATACATGATTTCACTCATATGTGGAATTTAAGAAACACAAGAGATGAACAGAGAGGAAGGGAAGGAAAAATAAGATAACAACACAGAGGGAGGCAAACCATGAGAGACTCTTAAATACAGAACACAAACTGAGGGCTACTGGGGGGGGGTGGGCTGAATGGGTGATGGGCATTAAGGAGGGCACTGGTTGGGATGAGCACTGTTTGTTACATGTCAGTGAAGAATCGTTGGGATCTGCTCCAGAAATCATTACTACAGTGTGTATTAACTAAGTTGAATTTAAATTAAAACAATTAAAAGTATGATTTTAACATAATATCATCTTAGACTGCAAATGAACATGCTGATCTTGCTTTCTGAAGATCTCAATTTCAATTAGTAAATTTGGTCTCGGTGTTTAATATCCACTCTGTACTGTGCCATTCGCTGCCAGCGATTAGAAAGGAGGTAGTATTTTCATACCTTGCTTTAATTTTACCTACAGCATAGCTGCAGGGAATAGCTAAAATGCAATACAAGAATTTGATATTGTACTGGAAAGAACATAATTTGTTGACAAATAGTAGTCATGGCTGAGATGAGCTTCAATGGCTTTAAGGGAGAGGTGATACTTGAAAGTGAGGTTCACCACAAAGGACTGGATGGTTTGGACGAACTACATAGTGCAACATAACAACAACAACAAAAAAATACAAAGGTCAGAATCAAAAGCCACCAAAAGGAAAATATGGGGTACTTGCAAGAAACTAAAAACATACATTTTATGATGTTAAGGAACCAACCATTCTCCCATATCTAAGAGTTTCCCATACCACAAGAATGTCTACACTTGCTGTCTTATTAAGAAGTGAACTACTAAGACTGAACTCCAGCTACTGTTTGGCCATTCTCTCTATACCCTTACTCACGCCTCTCTAAAGGATGCAGTTATTTATGGGGTAGGTGGGTTGAAGAGAAAAGAGGTGAACAAACACAATAGTTTTTTCTCTTAAAAAAAACATCCAATCCTCAGCACGCATGCCTTCTTTGGCTGCCTTGTTGGGTGAGATGTGGAGAGGGTTGAAGGGTATACCCTTTAGAATAAACAAGTTCAAATTCAGTGACTAAACTAAGTTGTAACTCGACTTTTAGATTTTTTTTTCAATCATAACAGCTTTTAACACTGATTTTAAGGCTGAGTACAAAGAAGAAGTATGCATGTTCAGTTGTTTTGTTTTGTTGTGTTTTTTGACCTATGACACGGCCATAAGTCCATTTCAGGAGTTTCAATAGCAGCTTAATGTGAACATACACTGGGCACTTGGGGTTTTTAGTGACACAGGAAAAATATCAGCTAAGAATAGAACTTGGTTTAAATACAAACTACCAGAAAATGTAACATATTTTTATGGTCCATATGTTTAATTTGTAACATTTAATAGCCCCGGAATAGTCAAAATATTAAACACTAACTTCCATGATTTCAAAGAAACAAATCTGTTGTCTACTTCTTCCTAGCTATAGCAATTTTCAAATGCTACTCCAATTTCTGTATAATAAAAAAGGGGTGGCATACGATAATTTCCCCTAAGGAAGACACCCATGTGTTCATGTGAAGGATGAGAAATGCATGCATTCTGATTCATTCTTCCTACCTCGAAGTTAGAGTCTAATCTGAAATGGCGTGAGGTTCAGCTTTCAGCCCTCAACTTATCAACTCACTTCACTGATAGGTTAAGCAGGATAGGAAAACTTGTCTCCTTGGTCTCTGACGATCACACCATCACGTGAAGGAAACATTTCTGTTCATTTTATTTAAAGTTAAAATGGTAACAAGGATACAATTAATTATCTGGCCCCAAAGAAACACATCCACACCTATTTTCTGACTGAGGCTGAGAAACATAGCTCACTTGGGCTTGATCTTACATGGCCCAATGGCTTCCACAAGTTTTCCTGGAATTGCCCATTGATTTACATTCTTTGGCTAAGTTCTCTGATTTTTTATCATTCCCACTCACCAGGCCTCGCCTTTTTCATCTCTAAGGGTCTCCTGTCCCATAGAGTCTATCTTCATTCAGCCCCACATTTAGTAAAAAAGGTGTCATAATGCCATTTCCCTAAATCTTTCTCCTTTTACTAAGATGGTACTAGATTCTTGTTTATTTTAGCTCTTAATCCCTTATGCAAGTTCCCTCTGCTATGGATGAAGGGTTAACTAAAACTTTTAAAAGTTTCCCCTCCCCAAGTGTGTTCTGCATTTAGTCAGCCTACATAAGTATTATACCATTTCTGGTCATCAGGAATGGGAGAGAGTTCTTTGACCTTTAGGTACAAAATATATTTATGGCAAGAAAATTTAAACATTATATTACTACAATTCTAAAATGCATTTTGTCACATATTAAGGTTCTAAAATGGACATGACGCTTAGAATTTGTATTTATGTTTAAGGCGGTGGTGTTTCTTCTGAGCCATAATCGCTTTAATCAAATCAACGGTGCGTCATACAATCTAATATCTTCAATGTGATAAAATACGGTATTAATTGTCTTCTCAGGTCCCTACATCACTCTTCCATGGCTAGAGTTTTAGGACATATTTTATTATTAGGCTAATGTGACGGAATAATATAATGATAAATTCAAAAAGAACATAAAACATTAAATAGTGGATTTTATGGCAATGTGTATTGACTTTTTATTAATAATGTATTGTCTATTAAAGAAGAATTTCATGAAAGCAAAATGTGCAGAACAGAAATTATAGCTATAACTATAATGACAGTGAATAGTGACTCCAATGGCATTTAACAGATGTTCTATTTTCTAAGTAACAGCTGCTTGATGCATTCATTGTACCAAGTTAATGGTCTGCTAGTGTTATTTCACTTCACAGATAAATTACTAGGCTCGCTTTAAAAAAAGATATGTAATTTTTCATGGGAATGATAGTGTAACAGACTTTAGAAATAAGTAATAGTTCTCATGCTTTTATAGCTAAGAGGAGTGATGAGTTGAGGCAATTATCCAGATAATCTAGGACCAGGGGCCAGATCTTTTTAAACTATGAAAGGTGATCATTTAAAAAAAGCACAGGGGATGGTTAACTGAACTGAATGCAGATGTCGTTAAGACTACTTATACTGCATTATCTACTGGTTCTCAAATTCGGCTCAATTATGAGAGACAGTAGCCACATTCACATCAATTAAAACACAATCTCTGGGAGTGGGCTCCAGGTACCGACACTCTTAAATTTTCCCAGGTGATTTCAGGGTGTAGCCAATTCTGAGAAGCAACTGGAAAACAAAATGATGCAGTTTGTCACAAGATTTTGTCGGGTGATTGTCATAAATTTTAGGATTGAAATTACAGCAGAAAGATAAGCCAGTAAATTTATCATTGTTCTTCCTAATGTTGAATATGATAAAAATCTGTCCCTAAAGTCAACACGAAAATCACAATGATTTGCTACCTAAGTGGCTATTTTGACATCAATTATTTTGCATTGTTTAACACCCTGAACTGAATTCAACATATGTGTGTATATGTGATTCATTTGGGCAACTCTTGGTATCCCTAACGGTCAACTGATGAAAAATGGCAGGTATGAACTATCCAAAAAGTAGAAAGATCTAAAGTATTATAGAACCAAACTTATTTTTCCAAGGAATTATATTCGATCATTTTAATTTTTACATAACACTGTGAATATTAAAAGGGCTCTAATGTAGCTGAATTATTTAAGTGGCTTTAAATTTTTGACTACTGAAACTAAATTAGGAATACATGAAATCTGCTAGTGGTTAAATCAGAAAATCATACAGATTAAATTTTGCTGAAGTTTATATTTTCCAAACATAATGATATCATCAGAGATATAAACTTCTATTTAATCACAAAACTATTTGCTTTCTACAGTTATATTTTTGTGCTCAATTCATATGCTAAACAATTATAGCCACATGGGATACTGAGAATTGATTTACTTCTATCTAACTAATCAAACTGATTTTAAGACATTAACAAATGATATTTCAAATCTAAAATCACATCAGTGGAAAGAGACTACAGAGTATAATGGGACACAAACGCACACAGAATTTTCACTTAGTTATTTTTATGTAGACTTGTTTAATCTGCACTTAGCCATTGTGTAGGTTATTCTTAGTGTGCATGATAAATACCTTTTTGCATCACTTTTGTTAGATCACCTGAAAATTACAACAAACTATGACTTATAACAATAATTATCGTGGGGGCGCCTGGGTGGTTCAGTGGTTAAGCGTCCGACTTCGGCTCAGGTCATGATCTCACCGTTTGTTGAGTTCGAGCCCCGTGTCGGGCTCTGTGCTGATGGCTCAGAGCCTGTTTCGGTTCTGTGTCTCCCTCTCTCTGCCCCTCCCCCTCTCGTGCTCTCTCTCCCTCAAAAATAAATAAATGTTAAAAATTTTTAAAAAATAATTATCATGGAAAAAAGCTACTGAAATCAGAGACAATATTGGATTTTAGCTGCAGATTTGCTATCTGCTAGTACTTCTATTTTCTCATCTATAAAATGGGAGCATTTGCTCAGATGATGTTCATGTTTCCATTTCTTCTAAAACTTATTACAATGTTAAAAGCACATAAGCATTTTTCTCTTCTCTCAAAGTGCTTTGTCATTATGTTTTAATTTCGTCTCTTAAATTGCCATTGACTTTAGTGAACATATACATACTGAGCATGCACGATGTGTCATATATTATGTTATGTGAACGGGAAACGCCAGTGAACACAACGCACATTTCCCCCTGTTCTCTTGGCAAGTGAAACTGTTAATGTCCGTGTAAGCATTTCAAGAAGGTAGAAGGTGTCATGACAGCTCAGGGATCCTGTGGAGTGCTAGTACTCAACTCCCCAGATGCTGGTAATCACTTCTAGTTTGCCTTACCATTTCCTTCCACTGTTTCTGTTTCTGTTCTATAGACATCAGTGTTTCTGATCTCAACCTGGGAAACTCTCTCAACAGACATTTCAAAGGTATAAAGGAGCGGGACTTCTGCATGGCTCAGTCCATTAAGCGTCCGACTTCAGCTCATGTCATGATCTCAAGGCTCCTGAGTTCCAGCCCCACGATGGGCTCTGTGCTGATAGCTCAGAGCCTGGAGCCTGCTTCAGATTCTGTCTCTCTCTCTCTGTTTTTCCCTACGTGCACCCTGTCTCTGTCTCTCTTCTTTCTCAAAAATAAACATAAAGAATTTTTTTTGCTCAAGGCAACTCTGCTGTCCACACCATGCAGCTGGAAATGACCAACGCTTGCAAAATCTTCATATTAATTTCTCTCTCTTTATGGAGGCAGACAGTTTGAATTTAAAAATACAGGGAAAAAGCTACCAAGCTTTATAAAGTTCAAATTAGCATTAACAGTGTAACTTTTCAATTCCCATTACCAAACTTTTATCTCCTTTCTGTTATTATTCTAAAATGTCTGCTTCCTGTTATTTGAATTTAAAATGTTTTCTTTTACCTTTTAAAACTTCGGAGTACATTTTCAGTGTATTCATTCCCCCCCCCTGCTGCCTGCAATCTGGAAGCCTGGTCATATGGCGGGAGCTGACAGCACTGTTCTTCTTGCTTCCAGCGGTGCCCGCAGCTAATCAGCCCTGCCACCATCCTAGCCGCTTCTCGAAGTTCTCTCATTCTTTCTCTCCTTGAGACCCCTGAAAATCTGATCTGGGATACCTCAGAGATGCTCAGGTTTATAGTCTTTCCCCAAGTACGTGCTACTTTTAAAGATTTGGACACATGTCATACAACACACATCACCTTTTAGAAGAGCTGTGTGTTCTGACGTCTATGGCTTTGAACATGAGACGAGAGGATTGTGAGCAGGAGTTCAACCTAAATGAGACATTGTATTTTGGAATGTTCACTTTTACAGTATCCTTGGCCTGTCAAAAGGATCCTGCAGTGCCGAACTCCTGACACTTATTCAGGAGAAGACACAGAGAGTCTGGAATCAGGCTCAAAGCATTGTTTCTGCACTGAAGCATAACAACAGAAAAAATGGCTACAGAAACCTTATTATGTTTATTATAAAAATATTAATAAAGTTGCTATCTCATTCATGACTGACACTAATTTTTCTGTTGTACCTAAATTTTAGAAAAAAGCTCTCATTAGTACATTGAAAATATTTTAAAGATAGTTTGAATAATTCGACACTTTTGAATCGCAAAAATGTGTGTACTTCCATTTCAGTTGTACAAGACGAATAAACAAACTCTAGAGATGTGTTGTACAACGTTTTGCCTATAGCCAACAATACAGTATCGTTCGCTTAAAAAATGTTGAGTGGCTAGATCTCACGTTAAGTGTTTTTAGCACAATAAAAAAAAAAGTATGTTTACATTTTATTTTGCCCAGTGGGAAGCTTAGTGCCAAATTTTGAGGCTTTATTCTCCTCTGCCTATTATGCTATCCATGGGATATTGTGGGCATATTTCTGTGCAAAGTTTCTACCATTTTCCTACTGTAATTTTCCCTTTCTTTAGTTTTCTAACTTGTTTGTGCTTGACCAGATGAATCATATGTATCTCTTTAAGCCATTCTAAATATGTTTTTCTAGAACTAGATTTATAATAAATAAGTATAATTAAAATAGAGTAGAAGTAACACTCAAAAGATTTAACTGGAGTCAATATATTTGAAGGTATGCTCGGTTTGAATAAACTAAAGGTCAAATAAATGCTTCATTAGTAACCGAATTTGATGTATAAGAATATTTTTATATAGGCATTCAAATATTTTTATATATAAATAAACATAATGTCCTTGGAGCAACAGAAGTGAAAGCAATTCAGTAGAAATTAATGAAACAGATTAAAAATAAACTGACTCTACATATTCAAATTTTCTCCAAGTCAAAAATACTTGGAATGATTGGCAAATACATTCAATGTAGTGCATTCAAATGAATATCCCATTTATTTTCCAAAAAAAATCTGACATTTATTCTTTGAAACTGCAGACAAGACTAACAGTTGGAATCAAGCTCTCCATCTCCCAAGTAAGCATGGGAAATAAGAGCGTGCCAGGGAATCATGGAGTCTGGGGTATGAGATGGCCTGTTGGCATGTTAAAAAATTCTAAGTATGATGACTTTAGATACGTAGGTCACATGCTTTTATTATATGGTTGTGATCTTTGAAAAAGTTTTAGGCACCTTCCAGATGAATTTATTCAACAAACTATGTACTTTGGATGCAAATGTATGTACCTTCACTTGACCACTAAGGGGTCTTAGAATAGATCATTAGCAGCTTAGTGTTTCAAAATATCCGGAGAGAGTGAGAAATTACTGCAAAAGAAAAGAAATGCCAGTTTTCCATACTTTTTTCCTATTGGATCTCGAATTGGTATTGCTCCTTGGTTTCATGGAAAGTAATTTCCAGATGGACTCCATAACTTGACACATCTCCAGACCACTTAAGCCTTCTAATACGACGAAGATACTCTAGAAACTTTTGCCAAGCTAATTATATAATATTACGTTTTTTTTTAATGATTTTATAGTGAAGCTAATGCAAATATCTCCTTAGGTGACTTACTCAGTGACCTTACAGGGACCGTGGCATTCATACTTCTTGGGTGGCATACGTTTATAGTTTTACCTCAGGGACTTGTAAATTGTAGTCAGAAATTTTTAAATCCCCTTCATTTATAACTCTCTTCCTTTGTGTACCCATATAGTAGCATTCTAAATAATATTTTTGAGGCTACCCCACTCTTAGGAGCTGAAATGTGTCCTCTGGACATTCATACGATGAAGCCCTAACCACAGGATTTTAGCATGTGACCAAATTGGGAGACAGAAAGTTTAAAAAGGCAATTAAGTAAAATAACATAATTAGGGTGGATCCTAATCCAATATGGCTGGTGTCCTCATAAGAAGAGAAATTGAGACCCAAGCATGTACAAAGGGAAGATCATATGAAGACGCCAGAAGACAGCTATTTACAAGAGAAGGAGAGAGGCCTCAGAATGAAACAAAACCCCCGCTCACACCTTGACGTCAGACTTTCAGCCTCCAGAAGAGTGACAAATTTCTGCTCTTTAAGTCACCCATCTGTAGTACTTTCTTACAGGAGACTTAGTAAACTAATATACCCATTATACTGCATATGAACCCTCGAAGATACTGTCCAAAGTTTTAAAGGGAGGGTGACTGAGAACAAAGCCTGGGTTATTTTCATGAATCCTCTACATGTGCCACCACTTTCCCCTTGCACGTCTCACTGTATTTCATATTCTAATAGGTCATAAGCATTTTCTGGGCCTTTTTGTTTATGTATGAGTATTTATGGTAGAAACTGTCATCAACAGGGCATGGGTTTTTAGAAAGAAAAACAGATGCTGCAGGTCTTCCTCTGCCTTTATCTTATGATAAAAAATGCAGGAGTTATACTTCTGGGGCCAACACTGCTGTGTCCCTTAGACCGTATTCTCTCTCTCACAAATGAAATCTACTCATCATTCCAGCAGGACACATTGGCCACCCAGTTAGAAACCATCTTTTGCCATCCTCCCTGGAAGCTAAACATGATCGGGTGAGTAACATCTGGCAAATAAAATTATGGGCAAAACAATGCATGGAGCTTTTAGAACACAGCTTTAAGAGAGAGCTGGAGGCCCTCCGCTTCTTTTTTTGCCTTCCTTTTATGGAAGTGGGAGGGAAGTGTGGTGGTGAGCGAGTTTTACCATGAGAAGACAAACACCCAGAGGACTGCAGAACAGTGAAATGGAAGTGACCTGTGTCTTAGGAGAACTTCCTGAAAGAAAACCACTTCCCCTATCCAGAACTATCTACCTTACACGAGACAGAAATAAACGTCCATCTTCACAGAGTCATGCCACTGTTCGCTTATTTCTTAGAGCCGTCCAGCCTGCGTCTAAGTATATAATTGCCACGGGCTCAAACTAAATTACCACACAAAACTATAATACGTGTGCGAGTAATAAGGGGAAAAAAACAAGGCCTTTGTAATTTCTAGCCTGGACCCTGTGAACCTGCTACTATCGTCATCTCACAGCATATATGATCCTGAACGAACAAATGCAATTCAATATCTCTACCAATGCCTCTATTCTGAGTGGGGAGAAAAAGAAATCATTCCCTACTCTTTACTTGAAAACTATGTATGTAACAACATTTTACATTACTTGTCCTCTGAATTTACATAAAAGAAAATCCGTTTTCTGTTGTGGTCTTATTGTATGATTGTAAGTTTTTACTTAACACAATTAAAACTTTCCGACTTTGGATACTCTAAATAGCCTGTTGAGTTGAAAAGTAAGCACAGATTTCTTAAACATCTCACTGATACAGCAAATGTTCGTTAATTAAAAAAAAATCAAGGGGGGAGAGTGTGCTGTGATTTTTTTTTCCAAATACCTAATGGCTCAGCAAAGTTTAAGATGAACACACAGTATTACTATTGACTGCTTCCTTTCTATTACCTTTTCAAGTAATCTAGTAACGACTCAACTGAAGAAAAATGAAGATTATGAGGGCCTTGACCTTAAATTTTAGGGAGCAATAATGTCTGACTGGCTGTCAAGAGAAACGACAAGTATGTACCAGCAGAAGATTAAAGGAAACCCTGTGCCCTCTGGTGATGGAAGTGATGGCTGCTGCACAGACCTTTCGAGACTTTGTTTTTAATTGTGACATCAGAAACCTGCTGATCTTGCAAGTCCTGCCCAGCCCCACGGTCTACGGTCTGCGCATCCTTGCTTTCATCATGCTTGTGGCGTCCCTCTGAGCAGTCTTGGGCAAGCTAGGGAACACAGAATCTCATCTTTGGATTCACTTTCTGATGAATGATGCGTGCATTTTTAAGGACTTATTCATAATCTACCTAATTCTAAACAAGCTCTGGGGTGATTCTTGCTAAAGCTGCCCACCAGTTTTATCATGCTTCGGAAATAGAGAGTGAACCTACAGATGAAATTTCGAGGAAAGGAAAACTGAAGCAAGATAATATTTGTAATTCAACTACTGTTGCGCATTAATAGTGTCTTGCAACTTCACACTGCTGTGTGTTCCTTGTGTGTTAAAAATAACCTTCAGTGATACAGGCTTTACCTTTCCCCAGGCAACTTCCGAATCCAAATTACTAGGCATTCCTTCAACTGCTGATCTCTTCGTCAGTTCCGTATCTGTAGCTGCCAGCCATTCTGTCAGGGCGTTCATTTCCTTTCGCATCTTACGGGACAATTTCAAGCATTTTTCCAACTGTTGCTTTCTTTCTGTTACCTGAAAAGAATGATAATCAAAGGTAACTGGCTCTACTTTTTCAATTTAGGTTTAGTTATACTCATGTAACAGGAACTTCGATATTTTTGGCAGTTAAAAATATCCTTTTTCTTACTTTTTAAGAATAACATTTTAGAAAAACCAGATATTCTCGCTACTGATGGTGAATGAACAGTCTGGGGAAGATGAGATCCTTTCTCCAAAAGACTATGTTCCATATCAGGCGGGGGGAAAAATCTATAATCATTTTCTTTCATACAAATAAAAATAATATATGGTCAAATTTTTTTTAATATATTAAATGATGTAAGTCAAACTGAAGACATAACACATTGCTTTTAGAAAACTTTCAGTCAGCTGCCAAACGGATGGGCAAAGTTTACAATCCTCACTAGACAAATGAGGTTTGCTCTTGCTGGTAAGGAATCAAAACGGAGAAAAATAATACGGCTTCTCCCAAGCAGCAAAATTATTTCTATAATGCTTAAAATGGTCAATTTTATTGTCACTGTATCTCTCAAGTGCCCGACTTCTGCAGAAAAACAACACAAAGAGTAAGTCACTTCCCCCTTAAACATATTCTGCCATCCGATGGGGCTAAAAAATTTAACTGCAACACAAAATTTTTTACCCTTATTCACGGAGAAAATCATGACCTTTGAGTCCCAGTTTGCAGTGTTTAGAACTAAACCCCCCAAAATCAAGTTCTTCCACATTCTTGCATGGAGAATGAACAAATTTGTACTATTCCCCCACCTCTCCAGATGTGCCTACACTTTGTAAGTGTTTAGGGTTGGTTGGTGGAACAAAAAAGTCCAGAATCTCTTCCTGATCTCTTGACCATTCCATCTATCGATACACAAACACACATGCATATGCACATATCAACACATACGAATATATAACAATGCAGCCATAAGCATGAGAAACGTCAAAGTGAGGATATCTTTAAATAATTTAAAATACTACAATCAAAATAAACACACTGAAACTTTGCTATGAATTCCAAACACTCGACAAAATGTTCTAGTTTCTTTAGCAGAGGTATATGCACATTGAAAGAAAAATGTTTAGTTGCCGAGGCTGCAAATTCAATTTTTTTTTCTTTTTTTACAGATTTCCCCCTCAGGGCAGTAAAAGCATCTGCCCTTTCTCGACGGCGAGGATTTTATCTGTGTATGGAAGAAAAATTATATATACCTTACGGTGTGTTTCTGTGCATAGTTATTTTTCTCTATGCACTAGTGGTGGAAAAGGAATTCTAGATTCTATATTTCAAAGAAATTCTATCTTCCCAGAGCTAATGCATTATTGATTTTTATTTATTCTATTTTGTTTATATCCAACTAAATAGGTTTTAATAAAACAGGAGACACTGCCATCTTAAGGAAAATTGAGTTTTACACTTCTGTGCGTACGTGTGTGGAAAAGGGATACATTCAAAAGAGTGCCACCTGCAGTAGAAAGGCTTGGCAGTTGTTTCCTGGATAAACGTAAGTGAGGCTGAGAGGAACGCGGATATGTGAGCATGAGTATTTGAAGTCGATAGGACTATTGCTATTTATGTATATTTCCATAAAAAATCTAAGCACAGAGAAGTCACACAAGAAACTCCTCAATTGTTACTCACTGAACAATGAAGCTAAGCTGATGATAAAAAAACAGATAAAAATATGTTTTGTAAGAAAAGTGCTGTGGACTGGATTGCACTCCCCAAATTAACACACTGAAGTCCCAAACCCCACTGTGACTGCATTAAGATATAGGATCCTTAGGAGGTAATTAGGGTTAAATGAGATCATAATGATAAGACCCTAATCTGATATGACTGTGACCTTATGAGAAAAGGAAGAAAGAACTCTCTCTCCTCCTACTCCCTACTTTCTCCCATCCTCCTACTCCCTCTACCTTGAGAGGTCCCAATGAGGATGTGGCTTATGCAAGCCAGGAAGAGGGTCTTCCCTAGGCTGGCACCTTGATCTTGAACTCCCCAGCCTCCACAACTCTGAGAAATAAATGTGCGCTGTCTAAGCCCCCTGATCTATTTTATTTTGTTACGGTAGCCTGAGCTGACTAACAAAATGTAGCATACATTGAATTGAGGCAAGTACAACTATGTAAATCCTGAATATGATTAAAAGAGGTTTTTTTTTACACAAAAATAATAATCTATTAAAATAGCCTTTGTTTTATTTGATTTTATCAAATAGACCCACTGTTGTTGAAGGTGCTTCAAAGATTGAAATGAAGACATTTTTTTCTTTGAGAAGGAATACGTGACTTACCACCATTTTGTAACATAATATTTATATATGTTCCTTTCATTGTTAATGTTTTTACATCTTTATTTCAAAAGTAAATTTTGCCCTGCATTTTTACTGTATGCTGCCATGTTATTAAAGTACGATTTCTTAGTATTTCATTTTGCTTTAATGATATCATTAAGTGCCAAATGGCTAAAATAAACATAAACTTTCAAATATATTTTTTCAGGGTTAAATAGGACTTTACATCTTCATGAGAGTCATTCACTTAATAATAATAAGTAACCTGGGTCACTAATAGTCTTCTAACGTCATTTTTATTGTTTTACGTTCAGGTACTATTTTATGTAAATTTACTCTTGCAAAGGCAAAGATTCTGTGCAAATTCTTCAAGGCCAAAAAAAAAAAAAAAAAAAGAAAAAAAAGAAAAGAAAGACACGATGAAAAGGCCCAGACAACATTTATGTTGGAAAACACAAAGAAAGGACCTTTTCACACAAGATGTACTTTTTCTTAACAAAAAATATCTATTAACAGATTATTTTAGTGCAAAGTCACATCGGTCAAATGAGAGACTCTTGAGTGAAGACAATAGCTTTCCAGAAATCAACAACTTGTAACCTTGTGATTAATATTAGAGATTATTCAATTGAGGCTAAATATGGAACAAATGGTATCTGTAAAAAATCCATATAAGTCCTAGATGAGATACCAACTACAGAGACTACCTTCCCCTCTGTGGTTATCTTTAACACAATGATAAACTTCTCCAGAAGGATACGGGTGCCTGGGTGGCTCAGTCAGTTAAACATCTGACTTAAGCTCAGGTCATGGTCTTGTGGTTCATGGGTTCGGGCCCCGCATCAGCTCTGTGCTGACAGCTTGGAGCCTGGAGCCTGCTTGTCTCTCTCTCCCTCTCTCTCTTTCTCAGAAACAAATAAGCATTAAGAAAGTTTTTAAAAACATTCTCCAGAAAGGTAGTAGGGCCTTTTAATCCAGAAGTAGCTTGGTGGGCTTATACAAGCACTTGAAGCGTATTTTATTTCAAGTTTATCATCATGTTTTCCTCTTTATTATGTATCAGTGTTCCCTACTCTTAGATCGAATGAGAAGGAAAACATTTTGCCATAACATGACAGTGAGCTCTTTAATATGAATAGTTATTTAGTTATTTCCAGATTTCAATTTTAATCTAAAATTCACTTTCTCTTGGTGAAAAGTAATTTGCAATTAGGAGTTTGAAGACATAAACCTCCATCTATTTATGGGGTGAAATGTTAGACATCTGTGTCTGCATGGCTACTTCACGTGTATGGACACACGTTTATATTTGCGTATAAGATGAAGAGACAGTTTTCTCACTGATGCTATATTTAATAAAGTTGAGAACATGACCTCTAAAAATGTACTCTGTTCTCCGCTATTGATCCCAGTAAATCTCTTTTATTCAGAAGGAAATTAAAACGTATGCATTTTTATTTTTTTCTGCTTTGGTCCTTATTTTATTCTATTTGTTTTATCACATGAAGCGTCAGGGAAATGAAACCATCTGCAAGTGCTCCTCATTTAAAGGTTCTCAATTCAAGTTGTTAAACTTGTACTTTTTTGTAAATGGTCCTAAATGCCAAAAAGAGACAGATAACTTTACTTGCATAAGTTTAAGCAAACAAACATGACGCTAATAAAATATTCTTATTCTCTGAGATACCACATAATATATTAAGCTATCATAACCTTTTTTAAAGACAGATATGATTATTTTATTACTACGTCAATACTTTAAACCTTAGCCAAGCACCGAAAAATATTTTATAGAGTTTAGAGTAATACGAAATAATAGCATGGAAAAGACTAGGTCATTCCTTGAAGTTGACAAGTGATGTCTTTATGACTACTTTTTATGATTACGATCATTATTTTGAGCTATAAAAGTTCTAAATCTATAGAAAATATATGGAGAATATTTGGTTTGAGGGAAGTGGGGTCACTATCCTAGTCATTTCACAGTTGTGGAAAGGGGATAGAAAGAGAGATAAACATCTTTAATTAACAGTGACAGGGAATTGGTCATTGAACACTACCAGGACAAAAATACAAAAATAATCATAGAGCAATAAGACTTAACTGGATACCCATGCTACCTTATTAGCCAACTGTGGTGGATTATGCAAGACTTGCCACACAAGGAGATAATTTCTATGGAATGTGACAACTCTATTACACCTAATGTGGTCTATGGGGAATGTGTCAACTCCATTGTATCTAAATACATGTAAGTGCATTAGTTTATAAAAGGCTCCAGCCTTTAAGTCATCACAAGTATATTTATACAATGAAAAGAAGACAAGTGTAGAACAAAGGAACCCTTTTAAAATCATACAATGGGCCAATAAAAATCTCCTTGAGCTGTACATATTTTTTAATGCAGACTGGAAAGAAGATCCTTATGGATTACTGTTTCTTAACAAGAACTACACATGGGGATATATCTCTATCTCTATGCATAAATGTATGCATGTATCTATCTATTGAGAGAGAATGATTAAGACTTTCTAAGACATTAATTGTGCATCATTACTACCTCTTGCTTTGCAATTTACAAGGAAAGTGGTAAATAACCAGTGTTTGTGGTTCCAGCGCGCACGCACCTTTGCTCCCAGCTCATTATAATGCAATTTCAACGCCGTAATTCTTTCATCAAGTTCTTTAGGGTTTTCTGTCTGTTTCTTCTGTACAATCTGGCGTCCAGTTTTTATCACCATCTCCACTTCAGACTTCACTTCACTCAGACTTTTATACAAGTTCTAAGTTAAAACACAAAACATAATAATAAGCAAGACTGTCCAACTTATACTATCATCATTAATAAAAAAGAAATGGAGGGAGAGATCACCTTAATTTTCATTCCACGTTTACACTTTTAATGTAGGAGCATTGTGCAGCTGTGATCAATATATAGCTTTTGAGTTTTCTGTTGATTTAATGTTTCTATTTGCAATTATACATACATGTACAGACATGGAGAGTCTGTAGTTATTCCTACTAAAGTAAGTGTACCCCAAGCATAGATTTACTTTTACCATCCAAGTTGATCAAGCTTATTACTAAAAGTTAAATGGTTTCTATTTTAAATGTTCTAGTTATAAAATACTAGCCGGGAATTGGGAAAAATTCATTTACTCTTTCGCCAGGTATTTATTGAGAGCCTACTACACCACAAAGTATTGGAGTCACCAGACAATCAGCAGTGGTCAAGACACATCCGCTGCTGTGCTCACACATTTCAGTCGGCATGAGACACCTAAATTTCCAGACCATGATGTCAAATTCTATTAATTAAATCATATGTAAGGAAGGCAGGAAATTTTAAATATGCTAACTACATTACATAAATGCATTTTCTTAATGGACTGATCAATTAAATACAGAAACAAAAATATTACTTAAAAACTCACATTTATATCATAACCCTTAAGAACACATGTATTACTTCACGGAAGTAGACTGCTTTAAGACTCACGAAACAAGTGACATAACTACACAGCTATTTTCCTGGAAAGATAGGTGTATGTACGAATGCATGCATGCATACACATAGGTATATGTACATGTATGTAGACATGCATATATAATAGTTTACATGATACACCGTTGCTTTAATTTGTTCAGTGGTGTGAACGACTACATGTATTATTGGTACTAAGAAATAAAATTACTACTACGTAGTTGCTTCTCCTTTGGAATTACCACTCGGTTTATTTTCTCTGTTCAGTTTAAAATCAATGTGCCTAAAATAACACATTCTTTAAAGGTTAAGCAAATATTAATTAAAGCCACATGCATAATCTATTTCCATCTTAATCCCTTCTTTGATGGTTGTTTTTTGTTAATATTCTTTTACTAATAATTTTGGGTTCTGTCTGAGCTTTCCAGATGCCTTTTTATTTAACTTCATTTTATTCTTATCTTGGAAATGACCACTATACGTCGGTATGGAGAAACATCCCATCATTAACTGTATAGAGGGAAGCAATCCTGTGAATTTTGGAATGGGAGATGTTTCCAAATGATTTACTCTTTCAACATAAAAACATTCTCAGTGACTTAAATTTAGGCTGAAAGTTCAAAGTACTGCTAGCCATTAAAATCATGTCATTCAGTATGCAGAGAAAATACTTATCACTAAGGGAGGGAACTATCCCTTACACTGATTTGTGTTCATGTTGGGAAGACTTTTTGTTAATTCAACAAAAATTTCTTAAAGGCAAAGGCGATGATTATAGGATATGCAATAAGGCATCTTAAGTAATTTTTAAAAATATAAAAGTTGTTAAAAAAAAAAAAAAAGATATCGCTATGGAAGGACTACTTGAATCGTTCCCGAATTTAAACCAGAACTAGAAACAAATTGAGCAAGTACATGAAGCTGTTTCAGAGCACAGAGTCACGGCAGTCAGAGCTGGGAGCAAAGAGGACTGTTTTCACCTCGTACTTACAGGAGACAAGTTTGACCAAGTACTATTGGAGACCTAGTCATGGAAGGGAACAGCTCTCTCTTTGGCGATATATGTAATCAGGAGGATAGTATACATGTGTCGTTCTGCTTTCAATAATCTTTGCAAAATTTAAAAGGTGATATCATCCCAGAAATCCTTAATGTTGCTCATCTAACATCAGCTAATACTTACATATTATTATATTCAAATTTTCTTTTGGGGGGTAGGAACATTTATAAAAATGATGTCACTAAAATGCAGCCTGTATTATGAAGAAATGCCACTGTATAAAAATATTTCATAATTGTTCACAAAGAAATATACAGATTATAAAATTTTTATTAAAAGATACTTTTCCATGCAAAATAATATGAATGAGATGCATCTAAAATGTTTCTTTTACATTTATGTTAGGGAGTAAACACAGAAATGATACTAAAAACACCAAGTACTTATGAGATAACATTTTTTATCTTCAAAGTTAATAATATTCAATGCTTTAATTTTTTAAAAGTTTTTTAAATGTTTATTTATTTTTGAGAGAGAGTGTGTGAATGGGGGAGGGGAAGACAGAGAGAGGGACAGAGGATCTAAAGCGGGCTCTGGGCTGACAGCACAGAGCCTGACGTGGGGCTCGAACTCACGAACTGTGGATCATGACCTGAGCTGAAGTCAAATGCTTAACCAACTGAGCCACTCGGGTACCCCAGTGCTTTAATTTTATGTGAATTCTTACCCTGTTGGCCGAAGTATACAGAGATTTATAATAACAGTTTTATTACTCTAGTAGATGCCTTTGTAATTCAGCCTTAAGTTCTGAGAGCAGTCATCAGACTTGGCAAATTTCCCATAATTTCAACAAGGGATACAGCTCAAAATTCCCAAATCCTCTGAAGATGTATGCTACAGGCTAATCATGTGCCTTCCATGCCTCTTGATTCTGTCTTTGAGGTCTGGTGGGATTTCCTAGCACTGAGGTTTAATGGAAAGATACCAGGATTTGGAGTCAAATTGCCTGGACTGGAATCTTCCTTTTGCCCTTCACCAGCTGTTTTGTCTTTAAATTATCTCATTTAATCTGTGGCCTTGAGAATTAGAGACGACTTGTAGACATCACTTAGTTTACTTCATTTTCATTTCTGGAACGGTTTTTATTATTGTAGCTGTTGCTGTTTCCAGACCAATATACTTATTTTTAGAATCTGCATTTACAATATATATTCGAAGTAGTATAAAAGTTAAATAGGGGCACCTGGGTAGCTCAGTCTGTTAAGCAACTGACTCTTGGTTTCAGTTTAGGTCATGATCTCATGGTTCGTGAGTTCGAGCTCCAAATCAGGCTCCACACCGTCAACATGGAGCCTGCGTAGGATTCTCTCTCTCTCTCTCCCTCTCTCTCTCTCTCTCAATCTCTCTCCCTCCCTCCCTCCCCTGCTTGCTCTCTATCTCTCAAAATAAATAAATAAACTTTAAAAAATAAAGCGGATTTCCTCTTATATTCTATACAGTCTTTAGAGATTTCTGGCTTCGAAAAAGACACCTACAGAGGATGCAGTAAAAGGCTACTATTTCAGTAATTGTTCTCGTCTCTCAATACACACGTGCTAATGTTTTTCTTCATCTTAAAATTACATAGCATAATTATTATAGTTATCTGAAAACAGTCTTCTGTTATAAAGGAGGATCCTCACATACTTCTTAACAAGGAAGTCAAGGAGGAGCTGCACATTTGCCACCAGAAATACTTACCACACAATGATTTAACTGTGACTGTACTACTTCCTGTTCCACGCTCTTTGTTTCCAACGCAGGCAAGTGCATCTTCACTTCATCTAAAATCATCTTACTTTCTTGTAGACGCTGCTCAAAATTGGCTGGCTTCTGGAATAATCGAAACTTCAAGGAAACATCTTGCAATTTTTTCTGTAAAGACGACGTGAGAAAGCACCCTTGTAATTTCACATTCTAAACAACAGGCTGTCATATTTTCATTAATAGATTTTTCTTTATTCCGTAAGATAAAAAAAAAGAGTAAAAACAAACAAACAAACAAACAAAAACCTAAAGCAATTCTTTTCTACCTTTCCAGCACAAAGAATACATATATTTGGGAGAATTCAGTAGTTGTTCTTAACGTGGTACTAAATAAAATGTAATTTATTAATTTTATCCTTAAAATGGACAAGTCCCCAAGTCTGTATTGTTTATATATCATATTGTGGTTTTTGAATAATGCCCTCAATCCTAACTTTGCTACTAATCAAACTGTCTAATACAGAGTATGTTTTACCCAACTAAAACCAGTTCCTTAGTTTATGCAGTAATATGTACCTGGGCCACATCGATTTGGGACAGCATCCTTTGGGCAGACTCCTTTCCCTGGTAATGTTTCTTCATTTCTTCTAAGCTGATCTCATGACTTGTTAAATCCGACTGGATTTTCTGTTGGGAGGACAGCATTATTAGCCAGCACGCTTTGCAGGTTATTGCAAAGAATAACACACTTTCAAAGAAGATGAAATTCTGAAACTCTCTTAAACCACTAGAACAATGTCGCCTCCTATAAAATAATGACAGTTTTTCTTTTTTGCGTGCCACAAGTTATCAAAAATAAAATAACTTATCTGTCTCCTATTTGGGTTGTTAGGAAAACAAATCATCCTTTGGAGTCAGCAACAATGAAGAGCTATTTCAGATATTTTCAGTAGGAAAGAACTGTTTACATCTAATATTTAAGACTGATATTCATTTATCTTGGAATTTACACTCGAAACTAACCAAAGACAAGATGTTACGTATTATATAGCTGTGACAGGGATGACATGTAATGAGAGACGTGCATGTGGACAATATTCCTTAATAGTGATCTTTATTCAGTCATTCTGAGCCACATTTCAGTTAAACTTCAGTGAAATTAGGGATTTAGGAAAGTGAAGTTAAATCCCTTAATTGGCCTTGCATTTTGTCTGATAAGTACTTAAAAGCTTCCTAAAGAGACAGAGTTTTGAAATTGAAGTAAGTGTAAAAATGGCTATACTTTCTATACTGAGTAGACATTTCTGACTTAGTTCTGTTCAAACGTATGTCTGTATTTGACTTCTACACTTCGGAGCCTGCCAGGGGAGTGGCTTCGGTCCTGCAGTGTGCAAGAGACTCCAACAATCAATTCGTTTATTTCCTTCTGCCAGATTCAGCAAAAATCAGCAAGTGGTCAAATTATTCTAATTTAAATTTTGGTTGCTGTCAGATTATCACAAGCGAGTTAAAAAAGAAACTGATTAACTTATACCACAGTGCCCATAAAATTTTCATGCAAAACAATTTGCATAATGCATATTAGTTTAACCTAATTATACCAATTGGAGTCAATTCCAGTACATATTACTAGAATATAACAACAGTTTGATTAGAAGTTAGTTACCACAGAGAACTACAACCCAGCAATGAGTAGTGAGAATTATCTTAAGAAAGCGGGTTAAGAGGTGAAGGAGTTACTTAGGATACAAAGCTGCAAATGTATAGATATACCTTGATATTACTCCTTAGCATATTTATCCTTCCAGTTATAAAGACAAGGTAATTATGGATTACTAACATAATCAGAATTATGGCATCAAATAATTAAGAGCAAAGATTCATGCATGAAGCTATGTGAGCTTATGTACCAACGGTTCACATACATTCAAGTAATCACCTAATCAAACTAAGATATAAGTATGCGTCTTCCTCATTTACGAATAAGGGTAGAAATGATGACTTGTCCAAGGTAACATACCTAGGAAGTAGCAAACTCAATGTCCTTTAAATAACTGGACTTCCTCTTAAATTAAGATTCAAAAATAAATGTGTCATCCACATGGACATTTGTCAGACCTGACAGATATTTCATCTCATCTGTGCATGAACAGCACTTAGTTTATGAATTCCAGAAACAAGCTCTACATCTAGTCAATTCCACATAGTGAGAACAAAACTATTGTCCCCATTTTAAAGGATTTTATGTTCTAGGAAGACAGAACATAGAGATACAAGTGAATTACAAAGCAGAAATACATGTTAAAAAAAACAAAAACAAAGAACTTCATATTATGTGATAAAAGAGAAGGGACAATTCTTATTTTTACTACAGAATTTGGTAAATTTTTAGAAACGGGCTTCATTTTAATTGCATATGGCTGTGAAGGGGTTTTAGAGGGGTGGAGAATAAGAAAATGGGGTCTCATTCCAGGTGAGGAGGAGGATGCTACCAAAGATTGGGTTTGGAACATGCGGAGTGTATATATCTCATTTCATGGAAGGAAAAACTAGATGTGGGTAGAGCAAGAATTACTTTGGAAATGAGGAATTTTTGTGTGAATCTACTGAACCTTTAGTTGCAGGGTCCTTCCTTTACAAAAGACTCTTCCATAACTCAGCAATAATTTTCTGTTTCTAATTGGTATATAGATATAGATGTAGATATAGATACAGATATTTTTTTCTTTCGGAAACACTGCCCCTCTCAAAGCAGCCTCTAGTTAGCTTGGGATTACAACGTAAAGCTAAGATAATTTAAATGATCACTAAAACACAGGTCTTCTGCTGATAAATCCCACATTTTCCCAAATGAGCCATACTGTTGTCAGGACTCACAAACTACCGGAACAACAGTGACTTAAAAAGACGCAACCCAGAACTTAACCTTTATTTGTCAGCAGGGTGTGTGAAGGACCATGTTATGTGTGAAAGCAAAGTATGACAATAGAGAACTCAAGGCAAAGTGTAACAAGGATTTCAAAATATTCATATTTATGACAAGTTTTTAGATAGAGGGTTGAGAAGGTGAATTTCTGTAATCTTAGAAAGATCAACACCATTAAAACCATTTAAACTGGAAAAAAGCATTTGAACATCATATAAAACTTATGTTATTAGAATTTATAGGTAGCCTTCCTAGAAAAATCCTCCCATCTGTAAATACTGTTCTGATATGATGAGAGATCAAAATTTCTTTATCGAATAAGTAGATTATGCATGAAAAAAGCCCAGTGACTAAATATATTTTGGAAATTAAGGATAAACATGTATCTGCACCACAGAACATCTCAGAATATTTTGTGTATTAATATACAGTGTGATATCATAAGGAATATAGTTCTTTGCTGAAATTATCCTTTTGCTTTTGCTGTCAGAGAATATCACACCAGTAGCTTTGGGGAAAGCTACCTAATATACTTGGTGAATACATTCAGTAACAATGCAACTCATTACTAAAATTATAGTATAAAAATGGATATGTATTTCCAATCAATTCTACTTACAGAAGACTGCATAACATGCATCACACTTGTATGTAGCTAGTGTCATTACAAACTAAATCCACAATTCTTATTTTCAAATGGTAGCTCATTTTTAGTTTCTACTTCGGATATCCTTCACTACCTACTTGATTTAACCACATCGGATTATTATTCTGGAACCACATAATTAAAAATCGCTTATCACTTTAGGTTAAGTTTATTATGAAAGAGATAGGTCATTTGTTTAAATAATAGCGTATTATGATAACTGCCAGGCAGACTGGACAATCTCCTATTTGAAAACTCCTTTTTTTTTTTTTTTTTTGGTAACTTTTAATCACCTTTTATTTTTATTTTTTTCTTATTTCAAGTTTTTTTTTATTTATTAATTAATTTTTTTATAATAGTTTATTTTCAAATTGGTTTACATATAACACCCAGTGTTCATCCCAACATGTGCCCTTTTTAATGCCCATCATCCCCTCTCCCCCCTCCCTCATCCCCCTCACCCTCAGTTTTTTCTTAGTCTTTGAGAGTCTCTTATGTTTTATCTCCCTCCCTCTCTGTGTCTTTTTTTTCTTTCCCCTCTTCCCCTCCCCCTGGTTTTTGCTTAATCTCACAAAGTCCACCTATTCGTGGAAACATTATTTAAATTCCAGTTAGTTAGCGGCACCTAGGTGGGTTAGTCAGTTAAGTGTCCCATTTCAGCTCAGGTCGCGATCTCACCGTTCCGTTCATAAGTTCGAATCCCCGCGCTGGACTCTCTGCTGTCAGCACAGAGCCTGCTTCAGATCCTCTGTCTCCCTCTCTCTCTGTCCCTCCCCCACTCCAGGCTCTCTCGCTCTCCCTCTCAAAAATAAAATAAATCTATTTAAAAATTAATTAATTAATTAATTTCAGTTAGTTAACTTACAGTGTAATATTGGTACCCGGAGCAGAATTCAGTGATTCCTCACTTCCACACAACACCCACTGTTCATCACAAGTGCCCTCCTTAATCCCCATCACCTATTTAACCCATCCCTCCACCCACCGCCCCTCCAGCAACCTGCAGTTTGTTCTCTAGAGTTAAGAGTCCATTTTATGTTTGCCTCTCCCTTCCAATAAAAAAGACAAATACTACATCATCTTTCCTGACATTATGATCAGTCGATGAAAACATAATACTATAGAAGCAGACACTGAAAATGGAAAATTTAATGCAAAGGAAAATGATTTCCATAGTTGGCTCCCAGATGTGTAAGATCTGTTCAAGATTTAAAAGCTGTATAATTTGAGTTCTATTTTCACCTAAGATCTACATCTACCAGGATAGGGATGAAAACTGAAGAAAACAACCATACTAATCTTGAGAATTCATCAGCTTGGCTTTACATAAAGTCAGTAATTCTCCACAAAAATAAAATGAAAGGAAGTAGCAAATCAGGGGTACTGTTTTGGAACACCCTGGTAGGCCCTAATAGGAGCTCTCAGCCCAATAACTTTCAGGATGGCTGGATTTTTCTTTTTCATAAGGTAAAGTAATATGAAGCAAATTATGACATCACGCCATTACCAACAACGGACGTGGCAATACCGCCACTGTTTATAACTAGCATTTTAACGGTGAAAGTAGAAAACAACAATGCGAATAGAAATAACCATTTTTCCACTAAAGAAGGTAAAGGGTAAATTAGACAACTAAAAATTAATCAAATTTTAAGACATTTCCAATATAGCACTTTACCATTAACTGAGAAGAGAGCAGGGCTTTTTCTCATGATTTACCTCATCAGACCATTCTCATATATCAAATTAATGACAGAAAATGGCAAGTGAAATTAAGCTGCAGCTGTCTAAAGCATTTAATGGAATAAAGGAAATTTTCTATCAAATGATTACTGGAGCTTTTGTAATGTCAAATAAAGAAAATGATCCCGGAGAAAATAACTAAAATATTATGGAAAGAAAAAGATTAAAAGATGTCATGTTGGGACAATTAATGGAGAAATGTTAATACTATTAGATTAGTAATTTTAAAACAAATCACAATTCCGAAACTGCACCCTCAAGAAGGGGAAACGGCGACATATAATACAGACTCACCAAATTAAAGGAAGAAAAGGTACTAAAAGAGCTTGGATTAGTTGTACTTTTAAAACAGCAGGGAGCATGGGAGAAAGTGTACTAATTACGGTAGTGGGAAAATTTTGAAAATTTTTCAACTATACTTTACAGTATTTCAGTCAAGTACAAAGGAAAGAAGAAATTCACATAGCTTTTTAGTACTGTGTGTAAAAAGATCCTGTAAATTAATTAGACAAATTAGCATGTTACCTATAAATTTTGTCAGATTTTTGACTTTTCTCAGGAATACGCAGCTGCCGGAAGAGCTTGTATTCTAACAACTTAACTAGAGGCTCTTTTCAGATCTCTGAGGCACAGTGGAACTCTCAATACATATTTATTAAGTTTAATACATACGTAAATGGAATTGTGTATATATACACACACACACACCTACATATACATATTTGCAAATTTATGCCATAATGGCAGACATTTTAATATCACCGACATAAATTTAGCTATAGTTCAAACATAAATACTTTGATAGAGCTCTATGCTTAGAAATTTAACAAATTGGCTGAAGTCCATTTCCTTCTGATAGGAATGGGAAAGGAGTGGGATGAAGAAAACATTCCATTTCAATGGTTTCTAAACATTTTCCTTGACATCGGAGTCATGTGGCATAGTAACAAATTTCTGGAAAAGCAGGCTTCTGTGGGTTGTTACATTTTGCTTAAGCTTTTAAAATATAAAAAGTTGGCCGTAAATCCCCAGATGAGAAAAACAACATGTAAATTGTTCTAAGTAAATGTGAGAACCTTTTAAAACCAAAAAATTGAATACTTCGTGGAATGATTATTACTTACAATACATCTGAGAAACGATGCTATTCAGAGTTATAATAATGATAATGATAGTAATGACAATGGAACAGTCCATTGTAAATATACATTTTCAAGCAATTATGGTTACTTATCGAATTAGGTAAGTGAAGAGAAAAATATTTGGGGGAAATCTGAAATACTGCATAGAAATTCAGGGAAGTGCAGTGGCTATATGTTAAGTTTTTGCTTGATAGAGAGCTAATTATCAAAGTAGAGAAAGCAGATCTGAGCTAAAGTCCCAGTTTCAGTGAAAATGCTTTAGAAATAAATTCGTTAAATGTCTCTGACTATGAAAAACTGAAACATTATAATATTACTATGTAAGATCTTACAATGGACACCAGGATGCTCAAGGATAAATATCCACCATTTAAGTCAATTCCAGGTTACTTCAAAAATTCCTCACATTTAATCTTTTACCATGCATCAAAACAATGAATTAAAAAAAGTTGAGGGGTGCATGGGTGGCTCAATAAGTTGAGCCTCAAACTCTTGGTTTTGGGCTCAGGTCATGTTCTCATTCTTTGTTTGATCTTCCTGATAGCATGGGAGTCTTCGAGGATTCTCTGTTTCCCTTTTTCTGTGTCCCTACCCTGCTCCCTTCCTCCCTCTCCCTCTCTCCCTCTCTCTCTCTGTCTCTCTCAAAATAAATTTTAAAAAAGTTGACAATAAGCTGAATTATTTTTTTAATATATTATTTGAAATATTCTCTATTAGTCAGTCTCTTTTAAAATCAACTTTATTGGGGCTCCTGGGTGGCTCAGTTGGGTAAGTGTCCAACTCTTGATTTCAACTCAGGTCATGATGTCATGGTTCATGAATGGAAGCCCTGCATCCATGAATTCGAACCCTGCCTCCATAAGTTCGAGCCTGCATGGAGCTCTGATCATGCAGAGTCTGCTTGGGATTCTCCCTCTCTCAGTCTCTCTCTGCCTCTCCCCTGCTCGCTTGCTCGCTCTCTCTCTCTCTCAATACATATTCTTTTAAAAAATAAGAAGAAATAAAATCAACTTTATTGAGGTGCAGTTTATGTACCATAGAATTCAATGAATGCAAAATTCATCATATTTTAAATTTATAGTCGTGAAACCATCGCCACCATTTGATGTGTAGAACATTTTCAAGAACTCCTTATCCCCATCCCCAGTTTCAATAAATCAGCTAGCCTGTTCAAATATTCCCTTAAATCTAAATATCTGACTTACATACCTCATTAAAATACTTTAATCATCAAACAAAACAATGCAGATGCTTCGAAAACAGTCACTATTCACATGGTACAGTCCTTGAAAGGACTGGACTACGACATGGGAAGGCCGGACTATGGACTTTCCACTAATCGTTCCTTCTCACGTGAAAAACTTAATTGTGTATTACTTAAAATATTTTCAAAGTGTTCCAAAGTTCCAAGCCTTGTCAGTATCATAAAGCACTATAACAAGATCTTATCAGGATACTACTAAGTCCCATTTTTAAAATGGTTCTTGATGATAATGGTAAGCACGGCTGCTTACCGATTCTTTGATTTCCATCTTTCTTTTCCTCTATCTTACAGCAAGACGGCAAAACCCATTTTGGCCTCATCTACTTTTTTTTTTTTTTTTTAACAGTTACTAGCACATTTATCTGGCACATATTTAGTGACTAAATGTGGTAAATCTTTGCAGAATTGAATAAATTCACCAAACATTTATTTAGGACCTGCTGGGGAGTCCTGATCTCTTATAGGTTGACCTTTGGGGAGTATTGAGGTTGACAGGGAAAACAACAATGAAACTAATTCAAAAACAAAGAGTTTCAGACAGTCATAAATACTACAAAGAAAACAAAACAGGGTGTGTGTACAAAGCCAAGTGTTATCTTGGCATGCATTTTAGGTTTATAACTTCTCTGTTGGTTAGTTTTGGAATAAATATCTATTTGTATAAGAAAAAAAAAAGAAATGGTTGAATTTAAACTGCCTTAAAATATTCCGAGGACTGTAAGAATCTCTACCGTGACCATGGACAGATACAGCCCCTTCACCCTTCTGTTTACGATGTGTAGATTTTCACAGCAGGATGCTGTAATTTAACTGCAGACTTAAGATGTATACTTTTGAGTTTATAATATGAAAGACGTCCATTTCTTTATAACTATACATTCTGTGAGGACATGACACCGTGTAATTTTTCCAAGTACAGTCAACAATGGATAGCACATTTCTAATCTTGTGTGTCCGCTACAACTTTTGCTTGCAATTTTTTCCCACACTATGAAATGTATCAAAAAATTAACAGTCATTCTAAATGACGGACTCATCAGCTCTATACAGTAACACACAGGGAGCATTGCGATGTTAGAGCACATTCGAAATTAATTGTGTTGTGTGTGCCGTCATATTTTCATTGCTCGGTAAAAAGAAAATATTTCTGCTGTGCCCATGTGGGGGTTTACCATCGGAACCCAAATGTCTGTAATAGATCTGCGTATTCTCCTTCCATGGTTAAATTATTTCATCATCAAATAAATCTGGAATGAATTCTGCTATGAGGATTTAGACTGTCCAATCCATAATTCAGGGAAGTAGGCTGCAAAGTTAGACTGTTCTGAGTCGTTTGGCACTCAAATGTGCTTATTTACACTATAAAAGTCTTTTTTATTCTAGAATGAAATCATAAGCTTAATGTGATAGACCAAAATCTGCATTTAGACCTTTATTTTTTAACCCGTTGATTTTGATAGTTTGGAATGCTTACATTTAAATATGGTCAAACATGTTTAAACTGAATTTTAAGATTTAGCTTCAATACAAACAGGAAGACCTCAGTTATGAATTATTTTGACATGCACCTAATGCAGTCAGCTTAAATTCGCAGCTTTCTTTAGTTAAAAACAAAAACAAAAACAAAAAAACAGAAGATCCGTCTTTTCTATTTGTTGATACTAAGTTTAAGCCACATTGCTGATGGAAAAGAGAAAGAGATGGAATGAAGAATCTGGTCTATAGCGGACCTGGAATCCTCAAAAGTCCTATCTTGATGAGTGAAATAGCGGAGCACTTTTCTATGGTGATGATAACGTGCTTCCTAAACTGCTTTAAATTTGTTTTCTCGCCACTCGTGCACATAAATACACTATGTGGGAGATGATGTAAAAGACAGGATCGGGAACCCGCAGGACACAATAAATAGAAGAGGGGGGCTACTGCCAACACTGCCAGGCAGCCCCGCTGCTTCTTGTTGATACCGTGATATTCTCTACCAAGTGCGCATCATCAACGCTCAATGCGACAGAGCATTTCAGGAGGTGCCCATGTCGGGTTTTTCTTACATACTGCAGATTCGAAATAATGAAATTACTGCAATAGGAAAGAAAAAATGCAGCCAGAAATACCTTCGTAATTTTATGAATTACAGATATTAAAGCGGTTGTTTAGACAGGACTACTATGGCTCCTACAATAATTTAGCGGCACATCCAAACTAACTGGCACATTAACATATGTGGAATTGGGGAGGGGGTGGAGAAGAAAATAAGAAAACCAAGCCAAAGTCATTTTCAAACATCCACGTTGAAAATTCTGTCTGAATTCATTCATTTCTGCAGGATTCTCAGCTGTGTTTTCTACTTTCATCCATTTCCCGTAAGAGTAAGGGGACAATCGAAATTGAAGAGAAAGTCGCCCCAGCTCCCTCCCATTGAAATCCTGACAGTGCCATATGTGTGGATAACAAGGAGTACTCAGAAATGCAATGTGAAGAAAAGACTGCGGAGCAACTCAGCCATTACCAAGAACGAACTCTCCCAAGCTGTTCTCAACCTTTGCTCCTTGTGAGGATACCCTGGAGAATTTCCAGTAATTCTCATGACCGAGTCCGCCCAGAGATTCTGACATGATTGGCCTGGGGCGCCCCCGGGGAACTTCGATTTTTTTTTATTTTTCTTCCAGCTTGTAGGGGCTAAAACTAAATGTCCATAGTTTGGTAAGTTCTGCGGGAAAATTAAGGAGTAAATAACTATATTCAAGCCATGTGTTTCTTGCAGTTATATAATTTAATGATTTTATTCTTTAAAACTGCAAAACAATTTAAATGGCTTCGCACTGGGCAGCAGATGGTGCGGTCATACTATTTAAGATTTTGGTGTGTTTAAGTGTTATTGTTTGAAATAAAATGCTCAGGTCACTGCAAGCTCTGATATCCTTGCAGTATGTAGTCTTATGGTCTAAAAGGTTAAGCTTTACTCATGTGGGTTCATGCTAGCAAAAAAAAAAAACAGGAAATAATTTTAATCCGATTTAAAATCGGAAGGCCCAGTCCGGTAATCATGACAGATAAACGATCAATTAACCTGTTGAGGCAGGTGAAGAGCTCATTTCTGCCCTAGAGTTACAAATGCAAATGGACCAAATGCAGAAAGGACCTATTCTGACCTATATCTGTTTTTATAAACGATAAGAGTATACCTGTTAGCAAGTATACACACTGCATGGATGTCCTTGACACCGGGAATTTGTTATACCTGAGAATCTCAACCCTACAAGGCAGAAAAAGAAGACTCGAAGAACTGATTTAAATTTGGTAGCAAAACTATCACTGCACCACACGGTGGAGTCAGACATCCACAAATCTATGTGGCCAGTGTGTGACAGGAAGTCAGAGCATGTTATTGAAGATGACTAAATACGGTAATGGCATTCCTTTGTTTGGCTTCTCAGTGATATACTAAAACAAGCACTGATTCCTGAAATGGGAAAGCTAAGTCCACGGGATCTTTTAATTAGCAATGAAGTCCGATGGCAATTTAAAGAGACGGTTGTTTTGTATGAATACAAACCATTAAAATTATCCCCATGGTATACACTTAGAAACACGTCATTTTGGTGGCATTCTTAGTGGCTTCTTTGTCTGACAAACTCTACTTATGTTCTTACTTCACAAACAACCTCTTTACTCTCTCCTTGTTTCGTTGAAGAGAGTTTCAAATCGAGCTTCAGGAAATGCAATCCTCGAAGTGAATCTGAGTACCTACTAACTCTGTTCCAGAAGACAATTCACTAGCTGTCATCGTCAAAGACAATCTTGGAGAGGAAAGTTTCAATAGCTTTCGGGTGGCTTGCATTTTACAATATTGTATATTACCATTGGGGGAATTCAAAGTCGAGAATTATCTTGAAAATGCAGGCGCAACCAGAAATGCATGGAAACAGATTTGAGCTTGTTACTGCTCTAAAATCCCTTTTCTCAAGCAGGTTTTAAATTTCTTAGTTGACATGTGTGCTGTTATTTGCAAGTACTTCGAACTGTGATAATTGAAAACATTTGTACTATAGCTTTTTTAGTGGAGAAAACCAAACCACACTTTCTATTAAGGTATTAAAAACTAGTATCTTATATTCATGTTTATGGAATCCTGCATTTATATCTAAATAAAACACTTAGGGCCCACAACCTTTTCAACTAAACAAGTTTTTTTTTTTCCTCTAAAGCTCCCCCTTGTTTCTAAAACAATAACAGCTATTGACTATTTCAAATTTGATCCTTGTACTTCCATTCTGTAAGCCTTAAAAAACTATACTTTTTATAGTACAAATGTTCAATTTTAATATATAATATTTACAATGTTCAAAATTTCCCTTAAGTATATTCAGAAATTTATGAGCAGTCTTTAATCAACTATTCCTCCAAGCTTATATCACTAAGTTAAAAAAATCAATTATATTCTGCTTTTAGTTCATAATCATGTCCTTCACAACTCAGTAAGAATTTCCCATTCGTGCCATGTAGTTTTCTAAAGCCTGCCTATAAAATTTTCTACGTGACGACTCAAATTGGGACAGTCTTAGGCACAGTTAATGGTAGACAACTGTATTTAATTACATAAGCATGAAAAAATGCATACGCCAGGGAGTCTAGAATCCTCAAGAGTGTTTGCTGTTATCTCCCATTTACTAGAGTATTTACACTTGTCCCAGTAAAAAACTATCATGAGCATTCTCTCAACAGGATTCCCCAGAAATGTATTTTCTTCATCCCCTGTTGCAATGAGGAACCCCTCAGCCCTAGGCTTGGGAAGTCTATCAAAACCACCTGCACGCTGCTCCCTGTTCTCAGGGACTTTCTTGGTCAGAATTTGACAATATGGCGGACTATCCCATGCTACTCAGTACAATGACGCTCTGGACACCAATTTAACTATGATTCAGTGCACCATAATTGCACTGTAACCGTGACCTATAAATCCAGTACTTAATCCAAAAATTCATTTTAAAATGAAAACACTCAGGCATCTCCACCAATTAGTGGGGAGAGGGCCTTTGGGATGGGTATATAACCTTCTAATGCCCATCATATCATAACATACTGGTCTGAGTTATCCTTGGCTGTTAGGTTCATAATATGTACCTAAGATCTGAAAAACAGCTCCATTATTATCAGAAAATCTCAAAGATACTGAAATAAATAATACCTATGATACTTTACATACATTTAAATGTTATTTACAAATAGAAATGCAGTTTTTAAGAAAATACTTTCCAAGGTAAAAGTTAATTTAGAGATAGCCTAAATTTATTCAGTATAAAGGGATCTTAGATTTATTTGCCTTACTATTTTAACTCTCATTCTAGAAAATCTGGCTGGGTGCATTTTATTATTCGAATTGAACAGAGTGGAATGTGTGAGTGTATATGGTATGATTATTAGTAATTAAATGCAAATTTATATCTCAACCTTTTTGCCATTAACTACTTACAATACATTAAATGTAGAATAGAGAGATTCTATGACTTATGATTCCAAGATAACATTGAGACAGCATTTTTAGTGGTACCGCTAAAACTAATTTCTTTACAATTTACGTTCCTAAGGTTTTCCTCTAGCTTAAGTATAGTTTGAAAATATTGATAAACAGCAGACTTCCATGTGATATTTCCTTATCTTTTAAGTACCTCTACTTTAAATTCTGCCATTATATCTTTTCAAAAATAAAGCTTAGCATACTAACCTAGAGCTCTCTTTTCCTCTTGCCTCCAGATACTCACTCAAATCAGGCAATGAAATAACCCATCATATGACTAGCTGAATAAATTTTAACTCAGAAATGCAGCAAAGGCTTGTTCGGATAATACACCAAATAGCCGTAGCTCATCCCCCGTCTACTCGCCTGGGCTTCCTGAGGCATTTGAGCCGCGTCCACTTTGTCAGCAATATAAGCTGCCAACTGCTTGTCAATGGATGAGAGGGACTCCTGAATTAAGTGCAAGGATTTTTCGATCTCCTGGGCTGACTGGATACTCTGTTCAAGCAACTTTTGCCTCCTCACAGCCTAAAGAAAAGAAAGTGAGAATGAATCGGTGAAATGCTTACTCGCGGTAGTTTTTCTGCAATTCTGCTGCAAAGTAAATGAAGATTCTAGGGTCTTCCACCATCACCTTTTTGTAAGATAGATTCCGCAGCTTCCTGCCACTCATTCAGCTCTGCTTACACAAATAAGAATAAGAATGAGAAAAAAACTAAGAATTAGCACGCAGAACTACAGGATCAGGAATCTCTGCAGGACAAAGCTACAGAATTGTGGATGTCAAGGAAAGAGGCTGGCAAAAACATTAGCGAAAGCATCTCGGTCACTGCAACCTGCCGTTCTCAGGCCGAATGTTCCTCCTGATCTCATTATATAGTTCAAGAGATTTGGTTTACTTAGAATAGGGTCATCGTCATCACAATCCAATTCAAGATGGATAATCCACTTCCACCAGTGAGACACAGACACAATCTGTTCAGAATCAGCTCCTCTTCAAAAGGAGAATTTCAGATAACCATCTGGTTATGGATTTCTTTTAAATACGATTTCTACTGGTTTTCCATAGACTTTTCCCCCTTGTTTTCTTTTGCAATTTGGATTATGGAAATAACTTGTACAACTGGGTCTGTGTTGCTGCCGAGGCAGAACAAAGAAGAAGTAATCCTAATGTAGCCGCAATTAATCTTGATCATTACTATAGGTATGATTAGGATAATTTAACACTTTCCAAATATAAATAGCAAGCTGAACCGACTGCACAGTCTCCCTTCAAGGATCTGTTCACCGGTAAAAGAAGAGTTCTAAAAGTAAGGAATGGGACAAGCGATTTACAGAGAATCCCTTAAGTTAGGCACCAAACCAAGTATTTTTCTGTCTTTCACGATGTGTAGACATGATTACCTGGTACAAGAGAACTATCCTTCCCACAGACCATGACTGGGATTTTAAAAATGATGCTGCTTGTGACGAATACAGCCTAATATACAGACTTGTCAAATCACCACGTTGTACACCTGAAACTAATGTAACATTGTGTGTCAAACTATATTTCAATAAAAAATATAAAAAGGAAAAAAATATATATGTTGGCTCTAAAGCTTAAAATCTATTCGAGACACCATTATTCTTTAATGAGGCCAACTTGGAACACAGCGTTACTCAACTACGAATAAGGCTAAGAGATGTAGACCAAGGTCTTGCACGGCAGCAGGAGTGGGCAGGCATTCTCAGGATTTCCATCTGCACAGTAAATCTTCTTCAGGATTTTGCCCCGGGCTTCCCTTTCCTCTCATTCCACCCATGGCTTTAGCGTCACTGAGCCCTCTTACACTCCCATCTCTCAACACTATGTCTCCAGTCCAGATCTCTCCCTTGATCTCTGCGCGTGCATATATAATGCCCCACGTGACACTTCTGCTTGGACATCCCGCAGCAACCAAAACAACAGTGTGACCAAATACAGGCATAGTCTGTGCCCCCGTCTCACCTACTTCTCACCTCTCCAACTTGATTTTGCTCTTTCTCTGTACTTTTTTCTCTATTTCAGTGACTTCCAATTATTAATGACCTTTATTAGGCTTAATTCTGAATAAATCCTCTTCCTCCATCATGTCATCCACCATTTTGTGTTTAAGCAGTCAATTCCTGATCCTCTCTTCTATCTCTTAACATTTCATGATTCCATCCTTTTGTCCACCACCACCCCCCCGCACTGTCATTACTCTGGTTGAGGTATTACCACCTCTTGCCTCAAAAACAGTACATGCGCCTGGCTGGTATCCTACCCTGTCATTACCCATCTGCAATGCAGGTATGGTGTGTTCTTTCTAAAACTAAATCAAGGTTCTCTGCTTAAAGCCCTCTAGTGAGTATTCATTTTCCTGAGGATAAATGCAATACTCCTTAATATGTCTTTAAAGTCCCTTCATAGTCCCTGCTGCTATCCTCTACTTCGTGCTCAAGCTACAGAGAATTTTTATTTTTCATTCCTGAACATACACTGTGTCCCTCTTGATACTTGGCCTTAAACACGCTACTCTTTTTTCCTCAAACAATTCCACCTCAACTTCTTTTTATTGGCTAATTTACCTTTATCCCTTAACTCTTACCTTGGAAATGTGGACATCTCCCTCACCAGGTGGCTGTCCCTGACACCCTATGCTCTCTCTTGCACTCTGTATTTCTAGCTCAGCATGTATCACACCACAATTTCCCATTAATATTTTTTGCCTGTACTTCAGACTTTAAGTGCCAATGAGATTAGAGACTGTGGTTTTCTTGTTCATTGCTCAAACCAGCTCCTAGAAAAAAGACCAATACCTTTGTTCATGACTGAATGAATGGTGTAACAAAGCTTTTTAATATGGAAAACAGAGAAGAGTTCAAACACTCGAAAAATGGATTTACGAAAGAAATTGGGGAAAAGGTCACCACCAGACAGAGATGGCGTGTGGAGAAAAGTTCTTCCAGTTTTTTGTTTTGGTTTGGTTTTGGGGTGTGTGTGTGTGTGTGTGTGTGTGTGTGTGTGTTGGAATAAAAAGCATCAGAATAGGATAGAACATTATTTAAAGAAAACTTTAATCTATTTCTATTAAAATACTTGATCCAAATCAGTGACCAAGATCTTGCCCTGTAGTCTAATTCAAATACCATATCTCCTTTCGTCAGTCAAAACTTCAGCTAGAAGTAACATCAAATCATAAGTCAGTTAACAGTGCTCATGGCTGTAAGTAGAGCTGCCTGTAATACATAAGAGAACGTCCATAGCCTAGCCAGACTTTCTTCAGAGAAATGGATCCCTAATGATAAAGTTGCCATTGTGACATGTGGCTGGAGAAACCTTCCAGTCACAGCATGGAGTAATTGCCTACTCAGGCGTTGTTTCAATCTCATCCTTCATCTGGCTAAAGACAAAAACAGCCTACTGTCCTGTGCATATCTGTAGAACTTTAAGATAATAGGATATAATACAGCATAATGTTAAACCACATATCTAGCCTCAAAATTTTATTTAGAAATCTAGCCTTTTCTATTCATGAGATTGTACAGATTGAAAGAAATGAGATGACCTAAGAGATGATGGCACAGGTGACCTTAGGTAGGTTGGTCCTTTGCCTGGCCTGGCAGTCAGTAAGAGAGACTGATTTGCATGGATTCTTTGATTATCTCAGGGAGAGAAAAGATCTGATGTCAATCTAGCTTATAGAATTCTTTGAACTAATCATGGAATAAGCTGCCTTCTATTTCTAAACGTCTTGCTGGGCAAACGCTGATGGGATGCCAGGCCTGTGGATTTTCTATACTCTCTGGCCACTTGATCTGGGTTGTCTCACTGAATGGAGTTGGTAGGAAGATCTGGACCATAAGCAGATTTCTGTTGTTGGTCCACAGTACGGCTCAACTACTGTTTTAAAATATCGTTTCATGTCTTCAGCTAATCCTCTCAGCAGTAAGAGGAATCATATAGCTAGACACAAACAGGACATACAGGGGAGTTAGAAACACATTGAAAGGCTGGAAATCAATAGCAAAAATAAAAAAGTAAAAAACCATCCTGAGGATGGTTAGTTACCAAGGGAAAAAAAAAAACAGAATGAACAAAAATTCATTTTGGTTTTCAGAAAAATCCAAGGAAAACTTATTTAAACTAGTCGATATACATGAAACTATATTATCATTATTTCCTCAAAGGGTTCTGGAGTAAAAATCAAAATCTGAATATTTTTTGTTGGCAATGGAAAGTCATCTCATAGTGAACTGTTTGTTTTTTACGGTCCTATTTTTTTAAGTAATAACCTTTGTGCCTCAATACTACACTCAAATCAGACAACGACATGGCTAAGAAACTGGAGGAATGAATGTTTTTATTCTGGAAGAATAAATTTCTCAAGTGAAATAAAGACAGGGAATGTGAACCAAGATAAATGTATTTAAAATATGAATGCAGGCTTAGAGCTAGAGAAACACGTTATGCACATTATCCCAGTAACTTTTTATAAATCATCATTCCTTTAAGGAACTATCTGCCCTGCTATACTTATTAAAGTTGCTATAAAACACAGTAAGTTTTATTTCATTTAGTAAATAACAGGTAAGATCATGACTGCAAATGAGTTAGGGATCTGGGTGTTCTTCCTATTAAAATAAGAACTTCTGAGAAATTATTATCAAGAAACATTTCCCTTACAGTTAGGCTTTCTAGCCAGCAGCAAATACTTATTAAGCACATAATAGTTTGCAGAATTGAAACGTAAAGACAGTTTCTCACTATAGGAAGATAACTACCAAATGAGAAAAAAAAAATCTAGTAGAATGCAAGGATGAAACCTTTTTTAGCCAAAGAAAAAAGAAGAAATACAAATCTACATGGTATGAGTTAAAAAGTGCCAGAAAGGTGTTTTGTCCAAAATTCCCTATCCTATACTGATGCAATTCTTCTCTTGGTTGCACATTCCACCAGTTAAAAAAAATACATGGATTATAAAAAAATTTTTTTTGCTAGAGTAGAAATTCCCAAGAAATTTAATTCACTCTGTAGCATGAATTAGTTTGAGACCACAACAATAATTTTCTTGTGGGATCTGCAGAATCTGGGATTGGGAAGGGGAGAGACTTTGTCATTATTTTGTTTCTTCTTTTATGAGTGTGTGCTATTGTTTTACTTGATTTGCTTTTGTTTTTTGGCAGGAAACTGGGGAATAATTTTTGATGCCTGGCTATGATTGTGGGGGACCAAGTGGGGAGAGGAGGTTCTCATGAGGAAGAAGCCCTTTGTTGTGGAACCCTTTGTGGAGGGGTACAAGAGTGAGACAAGTCTTGTGGAATGGAAAACGTGAGTGTGCAAGAGATGTACTTAGCATCTTGTACAAATCTTTTTTTAACCTAATCACGTGATAAATATTCCTTGGTTGCTTACTTTAGCCAGGCAAAAGCAGCTCTCAGTTTTGCTGCATAAAGTATATAATAGATCTAGGCTTAATATTATAGAATTTACCCTTTCATTGGGTCCTGCAAAAAAAAACGGGATTCTTTTTAGTGGCCTGGGGTTTTGAGAGACACTTGGCTTTTCAGAAGTCTGAACTGTGGATTTTCTCAAGAATGGCAGATTCTTGCCCATTCTGCTCCAATTTATGGGAAAAAAAAAAAACCATTCAGGCTCTTCGTGCTGACAAATTACCTAGAGATTCTCTAAATTGTATTCATTAAAATTTCTAAGAAAAGGGAAAGCAGACATATCAGATAGTTCATTAAAAAAACAATATGGTTTATGATCATCTTGCAGTAAAAAATACATTAAAAATTCAGTGTTTCTAAGTATTTGTCATTGAGACCCACGCATGTAAAATATTTTGACTTTCATCATTATTTTCTTTTCTTTTCCCTAAGCAATGAAAGATGATACCCTTTCTTCAATTAGGCCTCAGTTCTGTGAGTTATTTTAGTAGTACATAAACTAAAGAAAACTATTTCTCAAATTTTGATGCAATAAAGCAACCACAAATTCCTGAAGTTTCAGCTTGGGGAAGAGCATTGACTGCCCCACTTTGAACACCACTACCTTGCTCAAAACAGAATAACGAGTTAAGTCGTTTTCTCATGGACAGTGGCTGGAGGGCGGGGGTCCTGTAAGAGATGGGTTAAAAACAAATCCTACTCCGTGGCTCTTCAGAAATGAATATGGAGACTGAAGAGAGGCCACTGATCTGCATTATTTAACAGCCTCACCCGACTTCAGAGAGACTGTCCTTGACCAAAAAGTTCTATTTTCTGGAGTCTCACGCTCAGCATGCCAGTAAATTAATGCAACGACTTCCTTTTAGTTTTCCTTGGTCACCTACAGAGCGGTTGTAGTTTGCTCAAATACCAAATCATAAGAATACTCAATTTGACTGAACTGTTTTTGGTAGGTTAGAGAGCATTTTTTTATTGAACTATAGTTGACACACAATGTTATATTAGTTTCAGGCATACAGCATAGTGATTTCACAAGTCTGTAAATGTGTTATGCTATGCTCACCACAAGCTTAGCTACCATCTGTCACCACACAATGCTATTACAATACCAGTGACTGTATTGCCTATTTTGTACCTTTTGTTGCCAGGACTTATTTATTCCATAACTCAAAGCCTGCATCACCCTTGCCCCCTCACCCATTCTCATTAGCTGTTTCCTCCTAACTCTTATGCAACTTATGAGCTACTCTGAAGCTCCATTATTATGGTCATGAATGCAATGAACCCTCTTATCTTAGAATTTTGGCTATAGTCTTGAACTGAAAACAGTGAGTCCTAAATTCCTCTCTAAGAGATGGAAATAACAAGTTTTATCTCAGAAAACTTTACGTAAGAGTTAGGAAAGCTGGCTCTTCCTTTGTTACTCCACCAAGCTCACTTTCTCTGTACTTCCATGAAGATTGTGAAGAGAATCACGGTCAAGCTGAAACCATGGCCAGGGACAAAGTGTAATGACATCTTCTGTCGACTCCTCAATGAGGAATAAAAAGTGGAACTTCAATCTCCGTGCCCTAAGCAAGTGAAGGAAGCTCCAGATCTATCACCCACAGAGTCTGGGAAACCAAAGTAAATCCGGATGTCATCTAATTACCTACTTGACTCTGCTCATGCAGCTGAATGCTTTATTTGCTTTCTATGCCTACCTAGGTATAAAGGAAAAGAAATTAGAAAAGATGGTATAGTGAGGAGCACAGGCAGCCTGTGCTTCCTAAAGCCTGGTGTGGCAAAAATGTTTCCATTGATCAAGTACAGGTGGAAAAAGGCAGCCATATTTGAGTTGTCCAGCAGAAACAACGCTTCAGGAGCAAGAGTACTCCACTACGAGGAGGCTTGAAGGTATTTTCACTAAGTGTGTTTTTCTTGTCAAAGAATTGGGAAGACAAAGGAGTTGTTATAAAACCTCTTAAAGAGCCTATACTTGCACCTCCAAAAAAGTCAATGTTTGTGTCCTTGCTATATAAAATACACGAACACCACAAAAATTCTAGTTAACAGAAGACTGTGCCCACTTAGCTTCTTTCCTACTTTTCAGGCCAATGGAGAATAATGGGGCCCAGATGGGGTAAGAAAAAGTGATGGCGATGTAGAGAGGAAACAGATCACTCTCCCTTTTTACTGCACGTCACTTAGGCCATGGTTTAAGTTTGAAATGCACCAACAGAAGAGCATTAAACTGAATATGAGACTGAAATTTTAAGCTCAACTAAACTGGCTTTAACTTTTTAATTTCACAGAGACTAGAAACCAGTGGGATGTATTCAAGATGCCAGTAAGAAAGATGAAACAATCATCAGCCTGAAGCAAAATATTTCATGTTTCTGTCCTACCTGGTTCAAACTATACAGCAAACTGATGTGATGGTCAATGAACTCAGCACCTGATAAACTGAAGTAGAGGCAGAGGAAAAAGATGGATACAAGGAACAGCTCGAATGTGGTCTGTGGAAAGGTAGGAAATGGTTTATGGAAGGTGTGAAGAGAGAGATCGTGAAGGACCTAGGAATTGTCTTTGAAACACTGAGAATTATGGTAGCAAGGCATGATTAGAAGGCTTATAAAGATACAATGATGTCTTGTTTTATATAATGGCCATAAAGTTGCACATTTCATATCTACTAATGTCCCAAGTGTGGACTATTGCTGCTATCATATGCAACGCTTCATCTACTGACGGATAATTTCAGTGAATAGCCGATTCACGTTTCTGAAGGATAATTTGAAGGTCTTTAAGGAGGCATGGCATGGCATAAAAATTTCTGGAATTATTTAAGGACCACAAGGCATGTTCTATTTGTCTCATAAACATGTTCTCTCAACTTTTAGTTGTTTTGAACTGGCAGGAGGGCATCATGGAAAAAGCTAAAATTTGAGGAACACCCTGGGCCTCACTGTAGACTCAGACCTCTTTAGGACTGATGAGAAATCAACATTGTACTTTTCATGCTTTTGTAGGGTGGAAGGAAAATAATAGATCCTCCCAGAGTTGCATACAACATTTCTAGATGGTTTGGTGTGCTTTCAGCAGGCTGACGGAATGCTTTTCAAGAAGAATCCAGCTAGTATTTTCCAAAGAGAATTCAATGGAGATTAAAAGAAAAGCAGGGGGAAAGAAGATAACATATAGCAGAATGGACAATTTACAACTACTCACTGTCTCAGCAACCATCAAAAAAGCTTCTCTTTGTTGCCTTCTTTCTTCATTTGTTTTCCAAGTAGCCTGCCCTACTTTTTCCTAAAGAAAGGAGGTTCCACACAGTGTTTCTTGGACAAGGAAGATCAAATAAGTAAAAACCTATTTTGCTTTAAGCCACTTTAGATTTAACTCTTATGGGGAGTCCTGGCACAATGAGTTTTTGTGGCATGTTTGTTAGCATACATGATAGGGATTTAGGCTATAAATAAGTATGCAGATGCGCACAAGTGTTTGTATACATATCTGTTAAATACAAAAGAATGTTACATTATTTAAAAGTATCTTCTAGATTTATGTTTTTTAATGTCACTTGGTTTAAAACCACTGGGCAGAAAAACCCCTAAGCCACGTGCAGTGAGCTCTCTATAATTTCCTTTACAGGAAAAGATTATAAACGTTAAAACCACTGGGGTCATGGTTAGTTGGAACTTCATCTGTTTCAGGTCTCTGTAGGTCACTGGAGTTCTTATGTGACCTCTGAAGGAAGCACACTTGAAAGCAATGTTTGGGAATCACTTTATCAATGCAACTTGACATCAGATAGCCATCACTTTCAAGTAAAGCATTGATAGAATGGTCAATGAGCTGTACACTAATATATCTACGACATTCCTGGATTTTTGCTGCATCCATTCATCTTCATGGGTAGACAAATGAAATCGGTCTTCCACGCTGACAGGAGCAAACCAAGGCATCGTTTCAGCTTCATAAAGAAAGTGCTGGAACTATAATACAGTAAATCTAGAAGGAATCTACAGAGTTCATCTTATCCTGGCCTTCTCAAGGTAATTTCAGAGACTCACCTGGTCAGCAAAGCTTCTGGTGCAATGGGAAAGGCTGCTTTCCAATTGCACATGTGCTCTCATAATATCAAAGTCTAAACTTTAGGCAATTAATAATTTATTGATATTGTAACTAATTAAAATATCACAGGATACCGCTCCTGATACAGAATGGTGTGACAGACTCCTCTCCCCAGACTGGCAGACAGACTGGTAGTTGTCACAACTTCAGTTGTGTCGCTGAATGACACGCTCCTTGGTGCTTCTTACATATGGGCAGTGAGTTCTAGCTAACACGGCAACGTGACAGAGATCTCAGAGGGAAAGACCTTTTGGCACTAATCAATCTCTCCACTCAGGAATTCAGACCCTCGGGAGAACAAGGGCGTGCAGTATTTCTGGCCTCCTCGACGTTAGATGATGCGTGAGAAGCTTATCTGTTACACCACCTTGTATACAGCAGATAAGGAATGCCACAAGGGTTGCCCATAAAACTAATTTCGGTCTTCAGTCAGGTAGTTTCAAAGGTGGTGCCAATAATTTGAAATGGTTCTTTTCTGGTGTACATTAGAGATCGACGCTGGATTCCTTTTACTGTGATGGAGGCCCATGATGGTCTGAGGCTAGTGTTGAGGTTTCCGGAAATAAAGTTTTCTAGACTCTGTCAGCCCGTACAGTCAATCATCAGTGGAGTGAAATTATACTCAGACTGCCAACTAGACATAGTATCTGAGAAACTAGAAAACTACTACTCTTCTCACCTAGGTGGCTGGAATGATCCTTTTTCATTCTTTCCATATGTATGAAAATTAATAATATTTATTTATCGCAAATACTCCAGATGATCACCATGGTTCTAAAGAAGCTGAAGTGTGTAAGACAGAGAGTGTTTATGGCTTCCTGTCACCCTACTTATCCACACTACGCTGAGTAATCCCTCAGGTCGAGTTCAGTAGCTGCACCGAGCACTATTTTATTCTAAGGTTATTAGAAGGCTTTCAAACCTTTTGTTCTCCAAGTACATAAGACAGACTAGACTGCAGATTTGTAGCAAGGAATTCCTGCCAGGGTCTTTGGCTCTGATATGATTCATTTGGCTGGAATGTGCACCTTGAACAGCAGGAGCAAGATGCAGGGAACAGCTGCCTTTCTTTTCGCCTGCTAAATATGCTGTATGATTCCTGAGCAGTACAGTGGGGGCACAGAAAGAAGACTCGTGTATGTTGATGCAAGCAGGGGGAACAGATAAACACTGGCAAAGCGGTCCATTACATTCGATTCCCTGTTACAGACCATGGTCGTCTGTCACTGACTGCTCTTGGGAGGTACTAAACTGGCTGAAATAGACATAAAGGTTTCCCAACCTCCTCTCACTTCTATCTCCTCTCCCCAGGGGCACCTAACCATCATCTGGCCAGGAAACCCACCGTGCTGAAGTTGTTTGGACTAACAGAGGAGCAAGCAGGCCTCTGGTGGTGGACCCTCGCTTGCAGTGTTCTTGCACTTGCCATAAATCAGATACAGATGAAGATTCAGTTGTGGACAATATCTATGGCAGTCATGCAGGACTGCATCGTGTCTTCCAGTCTGGTCCCACAGAGAATGTCTGTTCCATCTAAACTTTGGTCTGGAACAGAGGGGTAGCTTATTGGGAAACACTGCAATGCACTCTCTAGGCCATCAAAAGTTTGCTACGGCATCCTAGAAAGTACTCATTCTACACCAGCAGGGAAATGTAGCCTTGAGGGAGAACTATTTTCTCCTTTTCGATTTAATTGTTTGGGAAAAAATGAGCTTCATCTCTGGAATAAAGTGATCACTCGGCTCCGGTGAGCAGTGGATGGATGTGAAAAAGCTAATGGTCCACATTAGAAATGAGTCAGAGGCACTGGGCACCTTCGTATAGTGAACTGCCTTACACAATTCATGCTCAGGTGAAGGTCGAGGCCAGAGTTCTCAAACCTAAATAATCATCACGTTGTAGAGGAAATGTTTAAAATACTGTTGCCGTTCTCAACCGAATTCTAAGTTAGAAATTCAAAGGAGTTGGGAGGGAGTTTGTGGAGACTAAAGTTCCTATGCTCTGCCATCTGTGTGATTTTGATGACTTGCCAAATTCGAGATGAATTATCAAGAGTGAAATTTGAAAGATGCCATAAGTAAGAATTACATAATGACAGATAAATACAATTAATTGGGCTCGCAGCAAAAAAAAAAAAAAAAAAAGGCAAAGGAGAGTACTATCAAATCAGTCATTTCTCAAGACAGATTAGAAAACAACATGAAACTTGGTAAGGTAAAGGCAGAAAAAGCAATTCCCCAATTTTACTGGATATTTTTAATGGAAACTGTCTAATGAATATTTACATTCTGTGACTTAAAAAACAGCTTGATGAATTTGTAAATATTTTTGTTCTTCATTCCATACATGAATCACTCTGAGGTACCAGAACACATTGCAGAAAAAAAAAAAACGTTCTTGAATGTTCCCTCTCTCATCCTTCTTTAAAAACAAAAAATGTAAAAGTAATTTCAGCCAGATTTGCCTGAATATTAAAGAACAGTTTAGATCATTCAACCCCAAAAATCTATCAAGTGGCTTGAAAAGAAAATCAGTTTTAAAAGAGCCTAGAGTGCTAAAAGGAAGATGGATGAAATAGATGGATATATACCTTGAGAATAGCATTTGATGTTACATGAATCATATATTAGTTGCACATTATAACAGATCATAAGTAAAAGCTATATACATGTTTCACTGAAACAAAGAGAAAACCTCCAGGAATTTTCTGAAAATCTACATAGACAATGAAACGAAAAGAGAAGTATCTATTCAAAAATTAATTCCTAAAATGTGAATTCACCAATCCATACTAATGGTCTAATTTTTGTGACTGATTTAAGTTTTAGGCCTTAATGTCAAATAATTTTCATTTATACATTATCTCCTTTTGTTATTCGAACTTTAAAGGAAGGAGCTCAATCACCAAATTATAAGAAATTTAAAGCTGAGATATCCTTAAATGTGTATGTGCATACTCATTCATAAGTATTTTTTTTATTTTTTTTAATGTTTATTTATTTTTGAGAGACATAGAGGCACAGTGTGAACAGGGGAAGGGCAGAGAGAGAGGGAGACACAGAATTGGAAGCAGGCTCCAGGCTCTGAGCCGGCAGCACAGAGCCCGACGCGGGGCTCGAACTCACAGACCGCGAGATGATGACGTGAGCTGAAGTCGGCCGCCCAACCGACTGAGCCACCCAGGCGCCCCTCATTCATAAGTATTTTAATGCTCTCCCAAAGTGAAGAACAATTTAACTAGAGTACATAATATTTAAATATCAATTAGGTAGTAAACTAGAATGCATGTATTGTGAATACATATGCAGAGATATAAATATGCATCCATACATATATAAATTCAGATGCGAACATACATATGTGTATGTGTGTTATTGTGACCTCTGTGTCTGCATCAAACAAAGTTAAAATGTTATACTTGGTATACTTACAGACAAGAAAATATTAACTACTGTCTTATGAAACATTTCAGAAACAGTGCAAATAGCAAAGAAAACACTATTGACTGAAGTAGGGTAAATTATATTTAAAGATAATGATAGAAGTACTACCTACAATATACAATAAATAAATACATCTCTATGATTCATAATGATTAAAATAAGAATGAAACATTTCCATCAGCCTTTGTTCTTGTGAAGGTTACATAATATTTCATCTCTTGAGTCTAGAAATTAGAGGGTAATTAAATTCAAAACACCAGATACACACTAAAACATTATTAAAATCAAGAATCAAGGTAACATATAACTGATGGAAGGTAAAAGAAGAAATTTTTCTTAGATAATAAAAAAGAGACAGCAAAAAGAGAAAGAGAAAAATTATTTTTTAATTAAAAAACAAAAGGATAAACTGCCCTATCTATTTTTCTTACATTACTGAGGGCTGGGCTATTATATTTACTATCTAAGTGTACATTACATAGGTGGGTTTTTCCCCCTCAAAACGTAATCATTCTTGTCCAATTATTCAATTAAAGTTATTATGAGAAGAAGTTGCATAGTCACTACTCAGCTCAGAAATGAAGACACCTTGAACACAGATGTTTGCCGTAACAGTCTGCTTACAATGCAGTTTTTGAAAAAGATAATAGTTTTATCACAGAGGATTCGACCTAGGAAAGTCAAGAATCAACATATCCAATTTCCTTTTTTCAAATGTAAGGAAAGAAAGCGCCAAAATCAAAGCATGAAAAAATGTAACCCAAGAAGCTGTATGCATTATTAACGCACTAAGATTTAAATCTCTTCAATTCTACCTTTCGAACTTCTAAAGTATTCATCATTGGTTAATCATCTCCAGTGAAATCTTTCAAACAATGCTGTTCTGTAGAAATGTGTCTAATTCTGTAACTTCTGACTAATTTTGAAAGCAACATAGGTATAAAATTACCCAAATACATAAGCTGACAATCGGGGTTGGCATCACCGTCATACGGACGAGACGTGGTCCTGTGGGACCGTGCAGGACTCCATGCTTAGGTCTCATGCTGGCTCTGATGATCTGCTATCACTGTCTTGAAGATTAATTTTAGAACAAGAATCCTGTATTTTCTTCTTGTACTGGACCCCACAAATTAAGCAGCTGATCCTAATTACAAAAATTGGGGGGAAATGGCCCATAGCGATAAAATTGAAAAAAGAGTTCAAGCTAAAGTGGATAAGGTAGAGAAATTTAAGAAAAGCATGAATTTCAAATTAGAGGCACCAGGACACAGTGACATACTAGTGGAGGGAAAATGAATACCGAATGAATGACTTCCAAATGTAATTGGAAGATAAGACTCACAATACCAGTCTTTTAGTTGTTGCATGATATAATCAGATTTCTCCTAGAGATGCTGCCTGAAGATAATGGAATGAAAGTACCTTTCCTTTTGATTGTCCGTGCGTCTGTATGTGTGCCGCTGCAAATTAAATGATTACTTTGCAGAAAACTGTGGAAGAAATTTACATAACTCTTTACACCACAAGCCATTCTGCTGACTACTACTTTGTCTACAACATTGTTTGCTAACACTTCTGCTTATTTTACATTGTTCTTTACAACAGAAGAGCGTCTATTGCAAATGCTTTCCACTCTTCCTTCTTCAGAAGTACCAGTTCTCTATTCTCCCATCCCCGCTTCTTCAAACCACCAATACTATAGGACCTATAAAAGATGTAGCTCCCGTTCAGGTATGGAGTCTTTCCTGAGTGAACTTTCTCAGCCTTACTACTTTTCTCTTGAAAAATGTCTTCATAATAATTTGATTCACTCTCTTCCACTTCCAAAGTCCATCATTCCAGTTTTGCTCATACCTTCTTCTGTAAACCTTTTACATGTTAAGTAAGTAACTCTGTTAGATTTTTCCTCATATTACAAACAGGTTTAAATTTTCACCGTCCTGGGTCACCTGGGTGGTTCAATCAGGTAAGCATCCAACTCTTCATCTTGGCTCAGGTCATAATCTCACTGTTCCTGGATTCAAGCCCTCCATCAGGCTCTGTGTTGATGGCAATGGTGGGCACCTGTCTGTCCTTCTCTCTGTCCCTCTTCCAGTTGTGTGCGCGCATTCGCACGCTCTCTCTCTCTCTCTCTCTCTCAAAATAAATAAGCTTGAAGGAAATCTTCACTGTCCTTAAAGCCACTAAAATACCTTGTCTATCCTATTTATTACTCAGGTTACTGGACTTCTTATTTTTCCCTCACCAAACATCTTTTTTCATTTTCAAAGACATGCTAATTCTCTTTCATCTCCAGCTTTATTGAGATATAACTGGCACATAACACTGTGTAAATTTAAGGTGTACAAAGTGTTAATTTGAGACATTTATAAATTGCAAAATAAGTGCCACCACCCTATTAGTCACCACCTCCCTCCCGTCACATAGTTACCATTTTTTGTTACCCAACATGAAGAATAATTTAAATTTACTGCCTCGACTTTAGCACTGACCGTTTCCCCTTTTACCTCAATTGAACCTCACAGTTCCCCCTCCAGGAAATGAACAAGGCAACTGTAATTAACGAGGGACTGAACAGCAGTTGAACAAATATATCCAGCTAGTAGAAACTACTTTTTAAAGTATTAAATGGGTGACGGGGATTAAGGAGTACACATGCGCTGAGCACCGGGTGATGTACGCAAGTGCTGAATCACTACCGTACACCTGAAACTAATATTACACTGTATGTTAACTAACTGAAATTTAAATAAAAACGTGGAAGAAAAAAAAAGTGGAGCATTATGAGTTTTGCATTTTATGGACAGTTTAGGAAAAAGAGAGGTAAAAATTATTTTCAGTGTTTTATAGAACAAGAGGCTGATTCTTACTTTGCTATCATTTTAGAGAAAATTCAGTAGTTTATGATTTTACTGTTAAGTATGGTCAATTTTGTTTGTATACTTCTCATTAAATCGGATATATCACAACTCTCATTCCTAAGAGTAATCTGATCAGTTATTTAATATTATACATACCTATTCTCATTAGCTTAATATTTTTTGCTAAAAATACATACTTACACCTCAGCAATAAACAGATGAAGAGACAGCACTTTTTTGTTTGTTTTGGTTTTTCTGTTTTTTTGTCTTTTGTTTTACATTTCGCCTCTGTAATCATCAGGAGAGTAGTTTTAATATCTCTTTAGGGTGCAACCGATTTATATAGAGAGGCAAATGGACTTGATTTTTTTTTTTCCTTAAGAACCCGCCAGTATCAAGAGGTCTAAAAGTGGACCTCATGTAATTGAAGTTAAAAACAAAACAAAACAAAACAAAACACAACAAAACCAACCTGGTTCACAAAGGAAAACATGGGTGGCTATGTGCTTCTTATTGTGGGTCAGACCATACATAGATCTGCTGAGACTACTTTTCAGATCTGTTGGGAGAGATGTTAGTACAGAAAGACAAGAGCCAAGATTACTTTTCACGTTCCTGGCCTGAGAAAGTTAAAGAATGAGTTGGCAAGAATACATACGGTGAAAAATGTGTTGGGTAGATATGACAGGAACTCGGATCAAAATATGTGAAGTCTGAGCTGCCTCTTGCCTAAGGAGAGATCTATAATGGCAAGATGGATATATAGGTCTAGAGTTTGGGGCGGAGGCTTGTACTAGAGAGAATATTTTGAAAATCATTTACATGTACAGGGAATTTAAAGCCACAACCCTGAGTAAAATATCAAAATGAGTGAATATAGAATGAAAAGAGAGTATAAAGCTTAAAAATAATTTACTGTACAACTCACCTCCTCCCATGTATGCACATAATCTACAGCTGCATATGAAATAATTCTGTTTATAAAAGACCTGAAAACTAGTTGAACAGCTACTTTACAGCCCACAATAAAAGGGCCACATCAACATGAGAAGGAGAAACAGAAATATCATCTCACCTAAAAACACCACTCGAAGTGCAGTGATTCCTATTTGGGATGGATCTCATGATTCTGACGGTTCTCCTGAGGCATGAGGGGTTAAAGTTCCACATCGGGCACCCGAACCCTTGGACCTATGCCAGAGAGATTAGCCCCCAAAACATCTAGTTTTGAAAAACAATGAGGCTTATATCCAGAAGACTCATATATAGAAAAACAACATACCAAATCTATGGGATACAATGAAAGCAATTCTAAGATGGAAGTTCACAGTGATAGGCACACTTCAGGAAACAACATATATCTCGATAAACCATCTCACTTTACTTCTCAAAGAACTAGAAAAGAAAGAACAAAGAAACCCCAAAGTAAGAAGAAGGAAGGCAATAATAAAGATTAAATTGAAGACAAATGAAACAGAGAGTAAAAAGATGAGAAAAAAAATCAATAAATCCAAGATCTGATTCTTTGCAAAAATAAACAAAACTGACAAATGTTTAGCTAAATGCACCAAGAAAAAGAGAAAGGGTTCAAATAAGTAAAATCAGAAATGAAAGGGGAGAAGTTACAACTGACGCCACAGAAATACAAAGGATCCTAAGAAACTACTAAGAACAATTATATGTCAACAAATTGATCAACCTATGACAATGGACAAATTCCTAGAGACACACCTTCCCATACTGAATCATAAAGAAATAGAAACTCTGAATAGACTGATTATTAGTAAGAAAACTGAGTCAGTAATCAAAACACTCCTGACACAAAAGTGTAGTCCAACTCTTTCAAAACAATGAAGGGAGGGAGTGCTTCCAAATACATTTTACGAGGCCAGCTTCATCCTGATACTATACCTGATAAGAATACCACAAAAGAAAAGAAAATTATACGCCAACATCCCTGATAAAGATGAAAAAATCTTTAATAAAATATTAGGAAACTGAATTCAACAAAACTTTAGAAAGATCCTACCCCAGGAAGCCTGGGTGACTCAGGTCAGTTAAGCATCTGATTCTTGATTTTGGCTCAGGTCTTAAGATTGAACCCCCTGTTGGGTTTTGGGCTGACAGCAAAGAACCTGCTTGAGATCCTCCCTCTCCCTCTCCTCCACTTGTGCACGTGTGCTCTCACACTCTCTCTCACTCTCTCTCTCAAAATCAATAGACATTAAAAAAAAAGAACATATATTATGATCGACTGGGACAGATTCCAGGGATGCAAGTGCGGATCAACATTCATAAATCAATCAGTGTGATAACACCACATTAACAAAATGAAGGATAAAAATTATATCATCGCCTCATAAAAGCAAAAATATTTGGCAAAATTCAACTTCCATTTCTGATAATAACTCTCAACAAAGTGCATATATAGGGAACATACCTCAACATAAGCAAGTCCATATATAATAAGCCCACAGCTAACATTGTACTCAATGGTAAAGAGATAAAAGTTTTTCCCCTAAGATCAGGAAGAGACAAGGGTTCTCTCTTGCTACTTTTATTCAACATAGTATTGGAGATGTTAGCCAGATCCAAGTAACTAGGCAATTAAAGGCAAGAAAAATCGTCCAAGTTGGAAACAAAAAGTAAAAACTACTATTTGTAGATTACATGGTACTGTATCTAGAAAACCCTAAAATCTCTACCAAAAAATGTCAGAACTAAAAAAATGAATTCAGCAAAGTTGCATTATACAAAATCAATGCATACAATTATGCTGCAATTCTATACACTAATAACAAACTTTTAAAAAGAGAATAAACAATCCCCTTTAAAATTGCATCAAAGAAGGCAAAATACTTAGGAATATTTTTTTAATTTTTTTTTAAATTTTTTAACCTTCATTCATTTTTGACAGAGAGACAGCATGTGAGCAGGGGGAGGGCAGAGAGAGAGGGAGACACAGAATCTGAAGCAGGCTCCAGGCTCTGAGCCATCAGCACAGAGCCCGATGCGGGGCTTGAACCCACAGACAGCGAGATCATGACCTGAGCTGAAGTCGGCCACTTAACCGACTGAGCCATCCAGGTGCCCCAGGAATATTTAACTAAGGAGGCAAAAGACCTGTATTCTGAAATCTATAAAGACACTGATGAAAGAAATTGAAGAAGACACAAATAAATGAAACAACATCCCACACTCGTGGATTGGAAAATTAATATTGTTAAAATGTCCATATTGCCCAAAGAAATCTACTGACTCAGCACAATCTCTACCTAAAATCCAATTGCATTTTTCACAGAACCAGAAGAAACAATTCTAAACTTTGTATGGAACCAGAGAAGACCCCAAACAGCTAAAGCCCTATAGAAAAAACACAGCTGGAGGCATCACACTACCTGATCTCACCCTATATTACAAAACTATAGTAACCAATACAGTATGGTTTGGGCATAAAAGTAGACACATAAATCACTGGAACAGAACAGAGAGCCAAGTAATAACCTCACACATATATGGTCAATTAACTTACAACAAAGTAGGCAAGAATAAACAGTCGTGGAAAAGATGCTCTTCAACAAATGCTGTTGTGAAAACAGGACAGCCACATGCAGAAAAAAAGAAAAAAGAAAGAAAGTGGACTCTCTCTTACACGATACACAAAACCTAACTTAAAATGAATGAAAGACTTGATTGTAAGACATGAAGCCATAAAACTCCGAGAAGAAAACAAATGGCAAGTTCCTTGACATCAATCTTGGTGATGATTTTTTGGATTTGATTCCAAAAGCAAAGGTACCAAAAGCTAAAATAAACGGGCGGGACACCATCAAACTACAAAGCCTCTGCACAGGAAAACACATCAACAAATAACGAAATGACCACATACTAAATGAAGGAAAATATTAGCAAATCATAAATCTGATAAAAGATTAATATCCAAAATATGTAAAGAACTCATACAAAATAGCAAAAAAAAAAAAAAGAGAGAGAGAGAGAGAGAGAAACAAACAAAAAACCACAAAAACCAGTGTGAGCAAAAAAGGGGCAGGGAATCAGTATAGGCATTTTTCCAAAGATGATACATAAGTGGCCAATAGTCACATGAAAAGATAAATGTTCAACATCACTAATCAAAAGGGAAATGCCAATGAAAACCACAATGAGATGTCACCTGATACCTGTTAGAATGGCTATTATCAAAAAAACAAAAAACAAACAAACAAAACAGAGGAAATAACAAGTGCTGGTGAGGAAATCCCTGTGCGCCCCCATGTGGTGGGAAAGTAAATTTGTTCAGTGACTGGAAAATAGTATAGACGTTAGAACTACCGGGGCACCTGGGTGGCTCAGTCGGTTGAGCATTCAACTTCAGCTCAGGTCATGACCTTGTGGTTCACGAGTTCGAGCCCCGTGTCGGGCTCTGTGCTGAGAGCTTAGAGCCTGGAGCCTGCTTTGGATTCTGTGTCTCCCTTTCTCTGCCCCTTCCCTGCTCGCTCGCTCTCTCTCTCTCTCTCTCTCTTTTTCAAAAATAAATAAACATTAGAAAAAAATTGTAAAAAATTAAAAAATAGAAGTGCCATAAGATCCAGCAATTCTAACTCCAGGTACTTAACCAAATAAAATGAAAATACGAAATCAAAAAGATATACACGCCTCTATGTTCACTGCATTATTATTTATAAAAGCTGAGATATGGAAACAATTTAAGTGCCCACTGATGGAAGAATGGATAAAGAAAAGGTGATATAACTCATAATGGAATTTGACTGAGATAGATAGACAGACAGACAGATAATGGAATACTACTCAGCCATAAAAAAAGAATGATATCTAGGAGTGCCTGGGTGGTTCAGTCAGCTGAGCATCCAATTTAAGCTCAGGTCATGATCTCACAGTTTGTGGGTTTGAGCCCCATGTCGGGCTTTGCACTGACTGCACGGAGCCTGCTTTGGATTCTGTCCCTCTCTCTCTGCCCTTACTCTGTGCTCGCTTGCTCTCTCTCTCGAAAATAAGTAAACCTTTTAAAAAATTTAAAAAAAAAGAATGAAATCTTGCCATTTGCAACAATATAGATGGACCATGGGGCTATTATGCTAAGTGAAGTCAGACAGAGAAAGACAAATATCATGTGACTTCACTTACATGTAGAATCTAAAAAAAATAAATAAAAAATAAAAACAAAAAACAAAAAACAAAACAAATGAAATAGAACAAAACAAAAACTCATAGATACATAGAACATAATGGTGGTTGCCAGAGGAGAGGCAAGTTGTGGGTGAGCAAAGCGGGCAAAGGAGGAACCCAAGAGGTACAAACTTCCAGTTACAAAATAAATAAGTCAGGGGGTTAAAATATACATGTTGACTACAGTCAGTAATATTGTGGTGTAACTTTGGATGGTAATGGATGGTAATGAGATATGTGCTGATCATAGGGCATATAACATAAAATCATTATGGTGTATTCCTGAAACTTATACATCAGTTATACTCCAATAAAAAATGTCTAATATCGGCCTAAGATTCATTCCTTCATAGGTGATCTGCCTCACCTCTCTGGTTGCTAATATATAATTTACCTTTGTCTTTGGAGTTCTGCAGTTTAACTATGATATGACTAAGAGTAGATTTCTACTTATTTATCCTGCCTGTCATACATTGTGACTTCTGGTTAAGTGGATTTAGCAGCTGGCTCTGGAAATTTTTCTTTGACATCCTTCACATCTTCTTTCAAATTCATTATTTTATTCTCTTCATCAGAATCTCCCATTAGACATAGGTTAAATGTTCATAATCTACCCCCAATATATTTGTCTTCCTGTTCTTATTTTCTGCCTCCTTAATTTTTGGTACTACATTCTGTATATTATTTTTCAATTTCCTCTTATTTTTTCTTCAACTGTTTAATAAATGTTAGACTTATCCTTTCTGAGTTTTAGAAAGTCAAATTTAATTCCAGTAGTTTTATTTTGATCTTTTCAAATCTTCCTTGTCAATTTTTTCATGTATTTAATATTAACATCATTTATATCTTAAATATTTGATCTGCTTATTTAGTACTAATAACCTGGTAATTTTAATATGTGAAATTATAGAGGATGTGGTCTAAATTAGCTCTGTCTTCTATGCAAGGACTTCACTTCATGAAGGCTTGTGGGTTATTTTTGTTTGTTTTTTAAGTTTATTTATTTTTGAGACAGAGAGAGAGACAGAGCATGAGCAGGGGAGGGGCACAGAGAGAGAGGGAGGCACAGAATCTAAAGCAGGCTCCAGGCTCTGAGCTGTCGGCACAGAGCCCGACGCGGGACTGGAACTCACAGACCGCGAGATCATGACTTCCGTGAAGTGGGACGCTTAACTGACTGAGTCACCCGGGAGCCCCTGTTTGTGCGCTATTTTTATTGTGAGCTCCAATTTCACCAAATTTAATCTATAGGAAAACTAAGGCCAATTTTCTTTCTGAAAGATTTGGATTTGCGCCTGACTAGTGCTAGGGTGCCATCAACTTAGAGTCACTTAGTCTCTTGTTTGGGCAATTCCTTGACCCTTACTGACAATACACACTCAAATAACACATCCTCAAAGGAAGAGGTACATTTACAAATTTTAAGATGAGAGGAATATAACTATTTTTACCATTACTTCTGTACTCAGTGCAAAGAGAAATGGAACTATTTTTATATCAGCACCTTGTCCCAAAAGACGGAAAACTCCTGTCCATCATTTCACTGAAGACATAATAGATAATATTCACTGAGAAATTTTAAGGTTTATATAGATTCTCTTTTCAGATCCCCAATTTGGCTTGAGCCTCAAACTCATCTTTCTCTTCTAACAAAGGGAAATTTGCCCTAATTTGCCAAAAATATGAGTTGCTAGTTTAAGTTTTGAACACCAGGGTAATGCAATGGCCAGTCCTCATAGTTGCATAACTTCTATGGCTTCAGTGTCATCCATTTTTTTCCCTCTCCTATGAAGGCAAACTCATCCTTCCTTGCAGGAGGAGGGAAAAAAAAGCATTTAAAAGTATATTTATTGGAAATTTCCCAGCATCTTGATGTTGTACAGAAGGCATTTTAGAATACTTAGTCTGCCTCACCCATGGAAATGGAAGTGTGCTGCATTTCAACATCTGGGAAGTAGGCTAATCAAATCTACCTCATAAAACTAGTGTGGGTATTAAGTTTTATACTGTTTATCATTGCTTCACACAATGAATGACATGAAAATGCACTCAATAAATATTAGCTCTTACGATTGTCATAGGTTGATATTTTCTAAAAAAATAAACATATTGAAAAAATCATAAAGCATTAGACAAATGGCTTTGCAATAAACATGTTGACCTCCTGACTGATACACTGTCACTCATTTTTCTGGACTGCTTTACCATTTTTCTTCAATCAGTATTTGTCTACTCAGGTCTATCTGTGCTACTACGGATGTAACACTGAGTGAACAATTCAAAGTCAAAATTACCCGGGACAATTAATTGGTCCCTCAAGCTGCCTATCATTAAACTTACTATGAAAGCAGAATTAACTAAGTCAGATTTTGCCTGTTCTTTTTACTCTGTTATTTAATGTCAGGTGAAAGAATTTACAGATGACTTTGGAAGGGACAGATGTTGGGCTATTAATAATTCACAACGAGAATGAAACAATCACTAATCAAGAGAACTGATGAACACTGTAGACTTCTAAATGAGTGATTTTAAGATTTAGGACTCGAAGATTGTTTCTTTTAGTCATCCCTAATACTTTTAAGCTCATGCTGTAAGCTTTCCTTAAAAATTGGCAACCCAGTGAAGTGCAATATTCACTTCTTACCAGGTGGCTTTTACTGTTAACACAAGGAAAAGATCACCGTGATTGGAGGTACTACGGTCAAATGGTCCTGTGCCCAGTCTCCAAGCGCAAAGAGACTTGGGTCTAAATGCTTGATAGCCTCTTACTATCTCTGTGGCCTTTGATACCATTTCCATTTCTATAAAACAGGTTGTAAAAGACCTTAAAACATATGGCTATTGTGCCAACAAATGAAAAAAAAATGCATCCAGAACACTTAGAGCGGTGACTGGGCCTCTGTAACCATTAGACTCATTGCTCTCATTGTGTATTTTGCTGTATCACTAACAAATCTTCTGTAGCTTGGTTAGTCTGCAATAAGTTGTAAAAATCAGATGATTTGCTCTGATTTTTGGAGCTGTTTCCTGGATTGCTAACCATCTTCCAAATCATTACTATGAGTAGAAAATACAGTGCCATACGATTATGAAGAGTGAATGATGCCTTTTCAAGGAATGGAAATAATTTATTACTTATCTGAATGCAAACTCACACTCTCAAATTAGGAACAGGATCTAACATATCTCTTTTAAATATTCATAGGCAATAAAAACTCTGGCTGTTTGATTGATTTAACAGGCAATTGAATGTTACCTTTGCTCTGCCTAATTGCAGCTATAAGAAACATTAGGTGGGCAATAAAAAAACCTCACAAACCTCTGACATGGGCATTTAATTGAGAATAAAATGGGCTAAGGCTCATCTTCAAAGGGCACTTTGTTTACTGATGGAAAAACTGTTTTTCTTTAGCCAACAAAAAAAAAAATCAAGAAAATTATGGCTTAAAACAAATTTAGAATTTTTCACTATAACAATCTAATGTACTATACAGTTTTTTCGGAAAACAAATCAATTTAAAAACTATTACCGTAATCATTTAATTTTCTCAGCCCCTTGGATAATTTATCCCAAGGCTATTTCTACAATGAACCAAAACATCAGTCTTCTCAACTAAATATTCCATGGGAGCACCCAAACGATTAATTTAGCTAATAAATTATTAGATATTTCTCTGCTACCTAAGTAGCTTGTAAACGCTCAGAGAACCCAGCTTATACCCTGAGAAACAGGAAAACTCTGTCGCTACCCATCATTTTAAGTCAACACCATATCTTTAAAGTCACAGCAGATTAAAGACTAGCACAAAAGAATTTGAGAAGGATATTATCTCCAACATATGTGTTTTTTTTTCCTAAAGCACCAAATGTGCCTTTTTCTGACCGCCCAATTACTCTCAGCTTATTATTGGCTAGATACCTTACATTAGCATAGCCAGGACTGATGCCGGTTTTAAGTTTATTTCAAGTTATCTATTTTTACAAAATTATGCCTAATAGACTATTGGGGTAGAAGTGAAGACCTTCCAGTTTTAAGGCTTAGAGGATGATAAAAAGTCCTTTTATCAGTCTTCTGCATTTATCGAAGCAATGGAAGCATGTGTGTTTCATTGTTTTTCGTACTGGAATATACGTATTTGTTGGTTTATCCCTGACATTGATGGGATGCACACACACACAAACACAAAAGAATCCATACGCATTGCTTTGAGGGTAGGTCCTATAGCATACAACCTAGTAAAAATAAACGCCACTCATTTATAGCACTATACTGCTAAACAGTGTGTATATACACACACACACACACACACATACATAGACATACATATATATACATATATGCATATGTGTATACGTATACATATATACGTGTGTGTGTGTGTGTATACACACATACTGTCAGCACTTTCCACGCAGTATTTTATATTTTGCTCAGGAGATCCCTATGAAGCAGATGCTGTTAACAGAGATGAGAAAATGGAAACTTGAAAATATTACCCAAGGTCACACAGCCAAGGAGTTGTGCAGGGATGTGCCGGTGATCAACTTACAGCCTCTAAATGATGATCTGTTTGTGATACTAGAGTATTTCTTTTGCCAGCTGACATGATGCTAAACTTTGTCAGTAGAGGGCACTGGAGTAACACTGGGGGAAGTAAAGACTTTTCTGTTCTAGTGTGTTTTTACTTCTCTTTTCCTCCCATGGCTCTGTGTTGACCCGTAGGATGCCTGGCAAAGCTTAACTCCTCTGTTCCCAACTCTCCCACCCACAAATTTCAGCAGCACCCTCTACCGATGTCTTCTGACAAGCTCTGCGCGTGCCCCAGTAGCAGGTTCATCAGGGGTGGCAAATCCATGGGCAGCTTCCTGGGGTCCAAGCTCGTTTCCCTAAGTTCAACAGCACCAGACACAGGTAGCTTCCTAACAAGTACAACAGGCACATCATCCGGCCTCCCGGCAATTCAAGGGCATCCCCCACAGGCTACTTTCTGATGAATTCTGTCAGTACCGCACTCCAGGATTCTGATGTCACAGGGTTGAGCCCACTGACTATGTGCTAGCTCTGGTGGGGTCAACCCGGACAATTTCTTTACCATCTCATGGGTTGGAGTCACACTCTTGCCAAACCAGTTTGAATCCCAGCCTTGGGTACAGTTCCTTGCTTTCCTACTCAGTTCCTTCCTTGGGTACTATGCCTCAACCTTAGGGTATTCTTTTTGAGTTGTCTTCTATTTTCTCTTAAAAATTAATTCCCAATACTTTGTTATTTGTATTAAACCTTCCCTGTTCAAGTTACTGTGTCATTTCTGTGACCTATCTAACCCTAGTGCAAAGCAAGGGACTAGTGCCACCCAAGTTTTTCTGATTCAATTTTCAATGCTTTAACCACTCAGTTTGGATATAGCAGAGTAGGTGTTCAATCAAGGTTTGTTTTTGAGATGAATTTTTATTTATTTGGGGAAAATGCCTGGTTCTGCACCAAAGACCTTTGCAATATAAGAACAGAAGTCATTTTTGTGTTACTCAAGGTTTGCAAGAATATTACATAAATGAGCCCGATGCCAAGGTCAGGTCAGAGAATGATTGTTCCTATGGATAGAAAAGATAGACTGCAGTGTTAAAGATTACAATTTGGGCCTTTTCGCAGCTTAGCCAAGATCAGTTTTACAATGAGAGTTTTGATTTTTTGCTTTAAATGCAGTTTCTGACTTGACACTAACATTCAAATTAAATAAAAGCACATTCCAACTCCGCATCAAACTTCGAATTTAAATGAACTTTGAATTAGTTGCTACCTACAAATAACTCTAATTCACGTCCAATAACAGAGCAACAATGGTGAAAGGCCAAGGGACTGTTTGGAATCCCCTTTCTAACTCCAGTCCTTTGTATTGATATGGGTAAAGGCTGATTAAACTACTCAAGCAAGACAGCGGCAGGGTTCAGAACCATTTAGAAGACACCTGCGCGCGACCTTCGCACTCATCTGCCCCAAGGTCACCGACCCATAAGCAGGATCTGAGGGTTCTCCTATTCCAGACTTCTTTCCAACTGACAAACATGATCCAACTTCTTCCCCACTGAAATAACACAAGGTTTCCTGCATACCCTCCTAGCTTAGAATGCTGCCTTAAGGGGATACCATCCCCCTCAGGATCTTTCTTTTCCTTCACAGCAGATGGTACAAACTTGCCTTCCTCCTTCCTCTTCCCTAATGTCTTCTGTATTGCACCAGCGCTGTTCTCGCTGCCCTCAGGGAAACTCCATCAAAAGTGTTCTGACAAATATCGTAAGTGATGTCCTTTTTGCCCGATTCTGTCTTCACCTTACCAGGGCCCTCTATTGTATTTGACTTTTTTTCATGTCTTCTCTTAGTAAACTACTACCTCTCAAGCACCCTGCTTTCAATTTGGTTTCCTTATATCTCTGTGATCATTCTTTCTTGTTGCCTTTGTAAACACCATTTCTTCTGCCTCACCCTTAATTTTATGTTTCATCCCTAAGTTCTGCCCATGATTCATCTTTTGGCTTACCTAGTGTGATGCCATAAACTTCTAGAGTTAAGTAGCATGTGGCTTGGTAAATCCCACATCCGTATAACTAGTCTGGATCACTCTAACTCCAGATCTCTCTTTTACTGACTTATAGATTATCCCCCTAGACACCCTGTAAGCACTAGTCAACTTTGTTGATACCCTACCACATGATCCCTTAACCTCAATGGCTTTGAGTTCACCTGAGGCTATGGTGGCCAGTTTCCGCTAGCACTGTAACATTCCCACGGTAAGCACCCACACTTCTTAATTTGACTGTCCTCGAAAGCCCAGAAGTGCTGGATTTTATGCACCTGAGGGCAATCCTCCAACAAAAAGAGAGAGAAATTGGTGGATAAACACTCCAATTTCCATGAGCTCAGGGGGATAATTCTGAGCGTGTTCTGGAGCCCCGGTGTTCTACTTGATTTCTTTAAAGCCCCCAGTTGGACTAGCCCTGTCACTCACAGTGGAAACTCACTGATAAAGTACCCTTTATCCACCTTCCAAGCTTTCATTCCCCCTTCTCCCCACTCCCTCACGTGTCATGCTTGGTATTATCTTCCAAATTAACTATCAGGGCCTAAGTCTTTGACTCAGGGATTGCTTTTGGTTGGTATCGAACTTAAGCAGGCACTTCAGGATCAATGGAGATAAAATGTGACATGTGATTTTTCACTTTCAAACTATTTTTTTCTTATTTTCTGCATCTTGTTTATGAAAAAGAAGAGATACCCAGTCACTTGAATCAGAAATCTAGATGCTCTCCTAGATGGTTCATTTTACTGTACCTATCACCACTGCCCTTGCTTTCAACTGAGCTAAAATTACGTGGTCCTTGCTCTCACTACCTACCACCCCCCGAGTTCGTACACCACGTACCCTCTATAGTCTCTGTGGAGGTAATGGGGAATGTGGCAGCTCTCTTCTCCTTCCCTCTTACATTTTAAACCCTTCAGTGGTTCCCTGAGGGTATGAGTCTAGACCAGGCTGTTGGAGAAGCAGAGATCTCCCTCAGCAACCGTGTTCCTGCCCATTTGTTCAGGCCTACCTTTGGACACTTCACCCCCACCCCGAACCTTACCCTCCACCAAAACCAAACGGTTTGCAGATGTGCATGGATAACCACTCTCGTATTTCCAAGTCTTTGCGTGTGTACATCTACCTGCCTGGAATCGCAATCTCCTACTCTACCTTGAAAATGTCATTTACAGTGATTTTTCTCTAGAAAAGCGATCCCAAATACCTTCCAATGCTGACCCACACAGGTGTGTGCCCTTTTTGAGTTCTCTAATCCTCTGTGATAACTTTTAACACATCTTTTGGCATCTTTTAAGGATAGTATTGGTTTTTATGTTCTGAATACACAAAAAATCAGTGAAGTTTTGTGAAACTACTCAATGGCTGTAAGTAATGAACGAGAGGAATTTTCCCTACTTATAACTTCACCTTAGAACATGGTCTCACATGCTACAGACACGTTTAGTAAATGGATATAAAACTAAAGTTCATGATGATCTATTTTTTTCTTTTTGAAAAATAATCCATTTTTTGATTTAGGAGAGTGTACACAAAACACTGTTTGATTGGGAGTAATAGGTTATTTTCTCTTAACATTCATTTAAAAATTAAAAAAAAAACACATGGTATCAATTTTAATTATGAAAATCCCTCTGTTACATATAAGTTAAAACACTTTAGTATTACTCAGGAAGAATAAACAATTTCTAGGGTACTAATAAGATCATACATATTACTAACCCATTACACATGACAATAACATGTGCGTGCATGCACTGACAAAGGTGGGGAGAGAGGGAGAAAGGGATGAGGATACCTGCACATGCTGGGTAACCTTGGGTAGGGAAAAGAATTCTGTGGTTAAGATCTGATGCTGAACACTACACTAACTTTTCTGTTTGTGGACTCGAACACATTACTCTATCTGGTACGTCTGTTTCCTGTTAAAACTCCTACTTTATAATGCTTCTGTAAGATAAAGTAATAAAGGACACAGGTAAATAATTTTCTCATGTTTAGCACATGACAATTTCTTAAACCCGGAAGCCGAGCTAATATTCAAGTATTCTTCGTTTTATCAGAGAGGGCCAAAAGTATCTGCCAGCCAACTATGCCAACCATTTTCAAAGATTTTTCACTCTGATCACCATACCTCTTCATGTAGTTCTCTCCAACGAGAATTAAATGTCTCAAGTTCCTCATTGATCAGTTCATCCATGACTCCACCATCTGTTAGGGTCTGTGCCAATATGCGAATCTGATTCGGGTTATCCTCTGAATGCCGCATCAAATTTTCAAGTGACTGAAATGCATTTGTAATAATTATTATTTCCCTTCTTTCTCTAAATATATTGAATTAACACAAAATGCTCGGTATCTTCTTATTTACATATCATTAAGTTAAAAGCAATTCCAAGCAATAGTTAATTGGGATAATAAAACATCAAAGTCCATTGTTATTAACAAGTAGGATGTTTCTGCATGTCTATCTTCATGGGCTTGTGGCAGGATTATGGACTTATTCTCAGCCACCTTCTTCTTTGATGTCCTCTACTCTTAACCCTGGAAATACAAAATACTCGATTTCTCAACTTCTCTTATAGCTAGTGACGGCTAAGTGATATGATTCTGACAATATATGCAGGAAGAAATTCACGAGCAATTTTCTTTCCCAAATTAAAAACAGAAGTTACAACATTAAAAAAAAAATCCCTTTGCCCTTCATACTTTTCACACACACACAGCTTAGAGGTGGAGCAGCCATCTTTGGACTGAAAGGCAAGAAAGATGAGAATGAAGTCCTTCCGTGTGATAATTTAATAGGATAACTGCATCGTCACACCCTTTGCTGTGGCCACCATCCTTCTACGAATGCACTGCGTGTGCTTTGTCTTTTATGGAAGATGCATCACGTGGCTGATTCACAAGGAATTCGTGGTCAGGTCACATCTCTGAATAGGACAAGACCAACATAAGAGTCCACTTGTGACCACTCTCGTTGTTCTTCGATGCCTCTTCAGGTTTTACCATTCTCTTGAGAAAAGTGGGAAGTTGGATACATGATGTTTAGGTTTCTGCTGCAACATTCTAGAGTCTCAATTCTCTCTAAAGAAACATTTTTTTCTCATCTTAATTTATGTACCTCATTTTAGCACATTTAAAGAGGGACTGCATTGCCAATGGCCCTATATGCAAAACATATGGCTAACCTACATATTCATTATGCATAAAGGGTTAACCAAAAGTACAATAAAATAGATAGAATATAAATTATTGTTAGAAGTTCACATAAATCAGTCTATGCATGCCAATTCCTTTAAACTTTACTTTTCAAAGGTCTACAAAATAAAACTTGAAAGCGTACTAAGATTCTGTAGTACTAAAATGTACGAACATTTTAAAGATATATTTCTAATATCAGAGCATGTCCATGTGATACTTCACAACATTCTGTAAGGTATAAATTCATGCTTTTAAATAATTTCAAAGTATGGCTCAAACATAATAAAAGTATATTTCAATGCAAGAAAGGTAGCTTTTACACTGGAAATAACGTTTTATATTATCATCCTGTTTAGCTCAACTCCAAAGGAGCAAACTTGTGCATTCAAAGTCTCTTTGCAGGTCTGTCTGTGGTAGGTTTAACAGTAAAGAAAAGTGGCCACATAGAACTTCGTAATTAAAAAAGGCAGGTGTCCTCTGAAAGAGGTTATTTAAATCCTCTCGAAAACCTTGAAGATTTCTAGAAGAAAAAAAGGCTTCATCCAAGGTGCCAGTGTGTGCGGGGTGGAGGGAGGGGGAGGCATTAGCAAGTATGCACTCTGCACTGTTTTCTTTCTATTTACTTTCTACTTGGTACCGGGCGTCCACTGCATATCAATTATGATCATTTAAATTAATTCACCACTTACATCAAGCACCTCAGAGATTTCCTCAGCTCCACTGGGAATATTTTCAGTGGTTTTAAGTTTGAATTCTACTTCATTTAGCCACTTGTTTGCCTTCTCCAAGTAGGACAATAATTCATGCCAGCACGCCCAAACTTCCTAAGAAAGAAATACATACCACAGATGAAATATTTCATACAAAATTGAACTGTGACACTTTGGAATTTCCATTTTTAAAACTCTGAAGACAGAACATGTTTATTTCATATCTTTCACCTTTACTATGCGGTAATAATTGAAAATGCAACTGCTCATGTTGATTATCTAATATGATTATAATTACTAATCATTATGGAAACATTCTATTACATCAATGAAAGAGTCAGTGATTTACTTTTTTGAATAAAAAATTTCATCAACATTACAGTATGGAAAATAAAACAAATAAAAGCAGACCTAAAAATCCATATATAAATCTAACATCTCAAAACATTAACCAAGACCACTTTTCTGTGACCGCCTTTAAACTTCATCAGATGTAAGTAATTTGATAGTTAAAGTACGGATTTAGCTATAGTGCTCTTTAAACCTTCCATCATGTAATTTTTCCATACTAATAAGAAAACATATTTTTAATAAAACTCTCAAATTTCATTAAAGTGGCTATACTTTGTTTTCTTATAAATCAACACTTTTGGGGTATTTAGACTATTTTTAATTTTATTTGCTATTATGCATTTGAGGCCAACATCATCAGGAAGATGGATTTTTTTCCATATTTCACATTATTTCCTTCAAGGATATTAAGAGGAAACTGACTAATTACTATTTCAAGGGTATGATTATTTTTAAATGGCTTTTGCATTGTATTAAAAATGATGACTGTAATCTACAAACATATATAAAAAAGCAAAAATTTAGGATTGCAACCAGAAAATATAAAAAAGTATTTCATGACTTTCGTATGGGAAAGATCTTAAATAAGACATTTTGTAAAAAAAGGAAAAAAAATGCAAGAAAGACCATAAGATAGAGATGAATAAACGTGATTACCTTAGAATTAAACCCTTCTATTCATCAAAAGACACCATAAAGAAATTGAAAAACAGGCTCAAACTTGAAGAAAACAATTGTGAAATTTGTAACAAATGAGTAAGAAACGAATGCCAATAAGTAAAATGTGAACAGACATCCCAACAGAAAATGAAAGGAAAATGTGAACCAGCATTTCAAAGAAAAAGATATATGCATACCCAATAAACAGAGGAAAGTATGTTCATCCTTCTTAGTAATCAAGGGAATATAAATCAAGATTACAATGCGATATGCATGCCATGTTGACTGATTGACACAAATGAGAAAATCAACAATTTCAAGTGTAAGAGAAGATACAACATAAAGTAACATAAATGTGTATTTATTGCTGGTGGGTGTGTATTTCAGAATGATCCTTTTGGTAAACAATTTGTCATTCTCACTAAGGTGAATATTCACATAAGCAACAATCCAGCCACTCCACTTTTAGGTACACATCCTCAGAGAAACTGCTTTGTGTGGACAACTGAGACAGTTGATCGAGTATTCTTTTCAGCACTTTTTGTAATAACCAAAATTTTTCGAACAGCCTTGATGTCCGCTAACAGGAGGATGTATAAATACACTGTATTACATTGAAACAGAGAACACAGAAGTAAAAATGGAAATTTCATCACACAGAACAAAATGGATGTGTCTTAGACACAAAACTCTTGGGCAAAATGGGCAAGCCCTAGAAAACTAAATTTTACATGTTACAATTTTGTGTAATGCTCAAAACAAGCAAAACCGAACAACACATTACTTAGTATTCACATGTGTGTGATAAAACATTTTTAAGCCAGAAAATAATCAAAGCAAATTTTGGATTATGGTTCTATCTGTTGGGAAAAAAGTAGTAGGATGTGCTAGAGGCTAAGGATACAAAAATGGTGATTTTCCATTAGCTTTGTGATTGTAAATATCGGGCAAACCTATAAATACAGTAGTGCAATCACCACATCCTGCTATCCACCCACCAATACCATCAAAAATGAAGCCAAGGAAGGAAGTTTTATTTCAAGAGAAACCAAACATTCTATCAGATTTCCCATATTTTCACTTTGCTTATAGCCCTTGCAATTGATGGAGGACATTCCCTCTCCGATTGATGAAAAGTATCAGTCTAACCTGCCTTGCCACCCTACCAATACTTGCTTGGTATCTCATGTACAGTTTAACGTAGAAAGTGAAATTAAGTATTTGCTTTAAAAGGTGCTAAAAATCTTAAATCTGGGTCATTTCCAGCTCCTGCTGGACTACAGGCTGTCTTCCTTCTGGGCAGAAATCCCAGTGGGAAAATATAAATATCTCCTTAAATACCCGAGGGTACTTGAGAGCTTTGAAGATAAGGATGCGATTGGTAATGTGTCTTATTAACTTTGGTGCAGATTGAGGTAATGAACTACCGTGCTGATTTAACTGTCAGGATGGATGGCCCCTTATGTCCTCGATGCATCTGAAGGACACAGCTGGAGAGGCTGAATGTACTGGCTTTACAGGTCACCTTTGCAAAATAAAATGTAGTCGTGTAGCCTGAATTGGAGCTAAAAGCCACTTAGAATAACTGTTAAGCTTAACAGTTTGGAACTTAAAACTACCTTGAAATCGCAGAACTCACACTGGCTCTGAAGAGATTACAAACAAAAAAGGAAACTTCCATTCAAAATGGTGAATGGAGCTGATGTGGTAATCCCCCCATCCCCTCCTTCAGTAATATTAAAATGTCGGATAAATTATAAAGGAAAACATTTAAGTGCATGGCTGGTCTATGAAATATGAAAATCCTTATGCAGCAGAAACAAAGAGGGAAGTTAAGTGCCTGTAGAAGTTGGGAGGCCAAGCTGAACAAAATACTGGTATATCAGAATAGGATATACGATATAAAAGCTAGGGTATTCAACACTAACTTGGGATGAAGAGAGAGGCACTGGTCTCATGCATTTCAGGGAGATGGAAAAGCATAAACTTATGCTTCACTTATCTTGGAAACAAGAGCTATAAAATCCCCACCCACTGGAGTAAAAGGAATTTGCAAGGAAGCTGAGAATCCTTTGGATTTTTGTTGTAAAGTAAGGATTCACACACAAAAAGCTGAAACCTAAGTTTTTATCACACCTGCCACTAGAATGTACCATTTCTAGGACTCTGGTAGAAACATTAGGAAAAAACTCGTAGCGACCTTCCAACAGGCCAGACCAGAAACGATCTTCAGTAAACTAATTCCTACTATAGGTGAGCTCCAAAAAAACAAACAAAAAAATTACAAGCCATGCGAGTAAATCACTGCCATTGAAGCAGTCACCAGTTATAAAGAATGGTAGAATCCACCAATTAAAATCTAATGATAGCATAATTGTGAAGGATTTTATAAGTAAGTTTAACCTGGTGTTAGAAGTTGCCATCTACTTTTCTTGAGATTGGCAACCAGAGCTCATACTTAAGAAATAAAAGGATTAAGTTCCCAGCATTCTATGTTAGAATAGAAACTTCTGCTACATGTTTTCATAAACTGTGGTCTAAAGAGAGGGCTCTGATGCAGGGGGCACTGGAGGACGTGAAGACAGGAGAATTGATAAGTGAGGCAATTCTTTTTTTTTTTTTTAAGACTTTATTTTTTAAAGTAATCTCTACACCCAACGTGGGACTCGAATTACGACCCTGATAAAGAGTCACATATTCTACCAACTGAGCCAGCCACGTGCCTCAGAGGCAATTATTTCTTTCTTAACTTTTTATTGCAGTGTTTAAGAGAAACCCATTTGGTCCCTTTTCTTTAAAGGATCTAAAATAATGTCACTCATCAAATGGGTGGGTACATTCAGAAAAAGATCGTTGGTATGCATTCCCTACAGAGCTTCTGGTATGGTCAAAGAGGAATCGAGGACAACTCTTGGAAGTTTCTAATTCCTGAGAGTTATGGGAGATGGGAACTGTCAGTGTTTGCAGGCTAAGATGAAATGTGGTGGGTAAATAAGACTCCAGGGCATCATGGAAACATGGGCTTAAAGGAAGAAACTTTCAAGGGAATGTGGTTTCGAGCTACTGGCAAGAATCAGCCTGAAATTTTGTTGAATACTCCAAGGCACCAAGAATGCAGAGAAGATACTTTTGGGGGTTCACGGTCTATATGAATATGTATCCCCAAGAGACCACATCAAGTCTAGAGAGAACAAGCAAGATAAATCAGTGGTGATTACCTACTAAATCTGGTGATAACATACGCATCATCACAGATGTCTGTAGGTGTTAATGAAAGGGTAGAGCAATTGTGACCAGCAAAGAGGAGGACAGTGATATGAAGAATATATTTTCCCCTCATTATCCTCCCTTAAACCAACACTATACCATCACTATCCACAAACTGATTGGGAGGAGGGGCCTCTAAAATCATTGTTTTTCTGACTCCCACATTTGTGTAATTTGCTGAAGCCAGAGATTAACCTAAAGTAATAGAAGATGTTAATAAACTATGAGATCAAAATTTAAATAAGATGACATTTTAAAAATTAAAAGTGAATGAAAAGTCATGGGGTCAGACTGCAATAGTGATTAGGAAGCCGACTACTAGGCAGAAATCGATGTTTGACATGGTTGGTTACATTTACTGGGAAACCAAAACTCTTTCATGTTCATTACTCACAGAGACTTCTCAACCAAATGAACAGCACAGGTTTAAACTGTTTCACAAAAGGAACATAATTAATTATGCAAAACCAGAAGATTATATAAAAGAACAAATTTCAAAATAAGTAAAATCTTAAGAAATGGAAAATATTTGGTCTTGGCAAAAAACAGAAAATTATACACACACACATAGAGGTATGTGCGTATAGAGAGATGAGTATATTTATATATTAAAGGATAAAATATGCAGTAGTCAGTTGAAGCAATAATTTGAGAAATGGAAGACGAATTGCAGAAAAAACAACAATACAGAATCTGATAGGCAGAAATGGAAATATAGAAATTATTAAAGGACAACCTTTAAATAATAGCATATGGTGACAGATGGTAGCTACACTTGTAGTGAGCATAGCATAATGTATAGAGTTGTTTAATCACTATGCTTACACTTGAAACTAATGTAACACTGTGTGGCAACCATACTCAAATAAATAGAGAGACAGAGATATAAAGCAAAATCTGTTGTTTGAGTGCTACAGAAAATAAAACAAAGAATGGGAAACGAAGGGAAGAATGACGTGGAGTTTCAGGGAAGTCAGAACTAATTCACTATCGTGCTCCGTGAGGGAGGAACTTTACGTATCTAGGAAATTGCTTTCTGACAATATTTAAAGGAAACATTTAAATATTTTCTTATGTTCTTAATTTCTTTATGTCATTATTATTCTTTGCTTCCTATTGGTCATGTTGTCTATTTAAAAGATAGGCTAATCCCTCAGAAATTTATTTTGGGATATGTTTTCTAAAGGTGTCTTTTATTTTCATGTTAATAAAGTTTTCAAGACTATTGAAAGACTATTTCTCATCTGTAATCACACTTATAACCTCTTCTATTTGAAGTTATAAAGTTATACAGTCCCTTTTTATTCCATCTCCACTAGTTTGGAATATATATGAATACTTTATCAACTATACTCACTGAGATGACTCGGTTCATGTGGGGAAAGGGGGCTTAATTGAAAGCCCAGCTAGTGAGCCGTATCTGGCAGCATACGCTTTTGGTGCTAGGTAAAGTTCTCTGCCCCAGGGCACAACCCTTAATGTTAGTAAACAGTATTTTCACAATGAGGATCATAATACATTTTTGATGCAGTTACGCAGTCATCATTTGAGGCACATGAATTATTTATCAACTATTTTCAGATAAGCATCATCTAAGGGGTAAAAGCATGTGAAAAAAATAAAGCAGCACTTATGATCATAAAAATAATGTAAAATGTCCTCCCCAAAGAGCTAGACGACATGTCCTGTGAAGAACTCTACAGGGCGTAGCGGTTATTAAAAACGATTATAATAAAATATACTTCTCCATGAAATACCTTTCTAAAATATTTACTGAGCACTAGGCTAAGGGCCCAAAATAGAAGAGCTCATTTAATTTTCCCAAATACTCTATGAAACAGGGATTTTTTTTGTCCATTTCACAGATAGAAAACAGATTTATACAAGGTGAGTAACTGGCCCAACGTCACAAACTTAAGTAGTTTGACACCAGTGTGTTCATGTTCTTAACCACGGAGCATCACATATGATCATAAACTGACACATAATGAATGAAGATTAAGAAAAGCAACTGACTTCCAAGGTCTTGCATTTGCCGTTGAGCCTGGTGCAGAGCCACTGGTAGTTGGTGGTTAGAGTGTCAAGTTCCTTTTGTAAGGCCTCTCGTGCTGCAGGTGGAGCCTGAGCTATGACACTATTGACGGACTCGGTAAGGAGTTTCACTTTTGCTTCCTTTTGCTGGGCCTCTTCTTTGGCTCTCTGAAAAATAAAGAATGCTCTCTTACTTAATAGCGAGGCAATGGCTTTCCTTTCCAAATGCATGCCTGTGTATCATATATTTCTTCCCGGCGATATCCTGTTAGATTCCTATTAGAAGGAGATTAATAAAAATAAATCCAATGGTGACTGTAATAACTTCCATTAATCTAGGTTTAGCTAAACTTTGAAATCAGAAGGAAAAAAACCGTAATCAGAATGTAAGAGCATTTTAATCAGAATGGTGTGCAAAGCAGTCTACACATGGGTATGTATTTGTGGTGTGCTCTCTTTTTTTCAACTATAAATGTGTGTGTGTAGGCATATGTACACACATACACACACACATAAAACAAGAAACAAGTATTTCAGTACTAACTACATTCAAAAATATCCCATACTCTAGAATTGAAATCATTTATAAATTACTCAGATGGATGAGTAATACTGAAATCAGTACATTTACCATTATTTACATCTAAAGATAACTGATATAGAAAAGTCTCTTTAATGCTGCATCCAGGACCATATTTTGATAAAAGAAAGTTCTATTCAGTAACGGAACGTATACAACAGGGCTAGGAGAATAACAGCCTCTGACAGGAAGGGGGCTCACCTGGTACTCAGCCATGCCTTTTCTCAGGTTTAAGATAAGTTGTTTCACACAGTATCAGACAAGGCTACTTGGTTAGCATTGTGGATCATGACAACAAAACCACTATACTCCATAGCCATGTTAGAATACATACAAAATATAAACATTGTCCGAACCACAAAAACCCAAACACTTCCCCGTCCCCGTTAATATGATTCTATGCCAATTCTTTATCAATTCTATCTCCAAATTTACAATAGTTTTCCTTCATCCTAGGACAGATGTATTAAGATACCAATCACAGAGTTATTCCCATACACTGGCAACATGCAATCCAAAGCAAAGCTCTTCAACTCTCCCTCAAACCATTTCTCCCTCAAATCATTTAACAACAGCCCAAATCTGACCACAGGTTCTTTCTAATATGCTGTGACTCATACAATGCAGTTAATTCTCCAGGGTGCCTATTCTCCTTGGATGTGAGACGTAATAAATCCAACTTGTTCGATTATATGGAAGCTGCTAAAGGTCTTGGAGGATATTTATACACCTTAACTTTTACTGGGTACATGCATGTCTGTCTGTCTGTCTGTCATACACACATTAATGCACAATATATCTTTGAGTTATTCCAAAAGCCAACCCTGAGATGAGCTTTAAAACGTAAGTAGTTTATGTGTCCGGGAAAGGAAATATGGTAGAAGAATGGGGAATGGAGACAGGACAGGGAAGAGAGAGTGTAAGGGCGTACTTATTAATCCCAGCAACCAGTGATGATGACTGGCGTTTGATCTACCCCACTCGATGATGAAGAATTGGGGTATTTATACGCCATTTCCCACCACTGGTTGAAGGCTGTTGGGGGAATGTTAATTTCCTAGTAGTGAAGCCTGACACATAGGTGGGAAAGGTGGGATTCTGGAAGTACAGAAAGTCCTTACATAAAGAAATGCAGGTTCTGGGAGGGGGAAGTTGGGGCTACATGCAGTGTAGTGGGTGAGAGTAAGGGGATATGGGCAAAAAATGGACAAGGTCAGCTATAAAGTGCCTTTGTATGTTTCAGTACAATCATCCTATGCTTTTGAATTTACTCCCATACTGCCTTAAAATTATACAATATAATGACAAATCCCAGTTGTTTTGAATACTAAATGATTGCCTTCACTGATTTCAATTTATTTCATTGAAAAATTTAGCTCAAAATTCTCAAATCTGTTTCTGGTATTACTGAGCATGAACTTTGTGTCTCTATACAAACCATATTTTGACTACAGTGATTCTAGCATTACAAACAATTTTGACAACATTCGTCGCTTCGTATGTGCTGCTGTGTGCCATGTCAGCCATGTAGTATGTGCTACTTTGTTGGATCTTTAACAAAACCCTTTAAAATATTCGACATGAGAAAACTGAGTTTCAAAGTGTTATAGAAAATCATCCTGGAAACTCCATCTTCTTTCTTCTGGTTTCTGTTAAGCCAATCTCAAATCCTCCATGAAATGAAGCAGCAGGCTGTACAGGATCCAATGAATGGAATTACATTTCATACAAGTTACACACAACACATACAACTATCAAAAAAATGCAGGATTAGGAACACTTCTTTACTTCCTTTTTAGGCTTTCCTAAATTCTATTTTAAACAAACAAGTCTAGAAGCAGGGAAACATTCACAAGAGAAAAGGAGACAACATTTTTCCACTGGAAGAAAAAGTAGAAAACTAAATGGTAGAATTCAGACAAAATCCTCATCAGCAATGATGTTTTTCCCCCCTCCCTTTATTTCCATGAGCATAACCATCATATGCTCGGACACCTTTCATTGCCAATACCTCGAACCACTGGTTCTCAAAATATGGTTCCTTGAAACCACTTTGGAACTTGGTCCCTGGCATCACCTGACAATTTGTTCAAAATAAAAATTCTCAGGGTTCCCCCCAGACTTGCTGAATCATAAATTCTGGGATGGGGCCTAAAAGTCTGTGTCTGAACAAGTCCTTTAGGGAACGCAACGCTCACTCGGTTGTGAGAATCACGGTTCTGGTCTGTTACCCGTACAATGACCACAGTAAATACATCTCTGTAATTCTGGTAAGCACAAGGACTGGGGTTACAATAGTGTGAGTTGAAATATATATATATATAAAGAAGAAAATAATTAAAACTGAAATATTGGAGATTTTTTAAGGGTTTAATATAAACTTCTACCATTTACACATTGTAGAACTCCCAAAGAATTCTGAAGTCAGTTATTGCTTATCAAATGCTTCCCTAGGTTCTTTTATGTTAATTAAAAGGTTTTGTTTATAGGGGAAAAAGAAGTCATGAGAAAAGCACTATCATTTTCAAGTAAAGCACGGGAAATAAATACAACTAAACAGACAGATGTCTCCAAGTTTTCCCCGAGTAAATTAGGGAGCGGTGTCTGAGTAGGTCTGCCAATCTCTTCTGACAAAAAAAGATAAATGTGCTCTCGACATGAGCACAGGTGGAGGCCCGGACAAGGTACCATCACTGCCCTCTACCTAGCGAAACAGACCTAAAGTGATTACTTTGACTGGCAGGCAAAAACAGAACAAAACAAACAACAAACAAAACAAAAACAAGAAAATGGATATTCTTGCCACCTCCCCTGGCTGCTGTTGTCAGAGGCTCCCTGAGCTTTTCCTTTTTTCAGCATCACCCCCATACTGGATCAATTTTGTAGTGAGATCAGTTATTTCAACAAGCAAATCAACAGTGACTAATTGGTTGGGTTACTCATTTCAAGAACTGTGTGCAAAATTTTAAAATTTGAGACGCTCTGCTCTCTAGCACTGGAAAAGAGAAAAGGATCTAGTTGGCCAGACAGGCAAACTGTTCAAGAGAAGACGCAAGAGGACCCAAAGAGGGACAGATCCAAACAAAGGAATGGGGAGAAGTCCAGCAGCTGGACGCAAGCTCACTGCTGATTATCTACTTAGGGATCTGAGGCAGTGGCTACAGAGTATTAGACGAGGCAGTGCAAACAGCCACGATGAGACTGATATATGAAGGGAAAGCAAACAGGGATACACATGACTTGAAAACAAAGCAAAAGAAAAAAGAGAATGTCTTGGAAGCGTTTGGGATGGAATGGCATGGGCGGGAATGAAATATATTCTATACTCTTGGTTCTCTCGCAGATAAAGCCTGTGGCTGTGACTACACTGTTCAACCTATCTGGGGATTTCAGTTTTGGGATCAACAGAGGCAAATGTGGACTATTTTGCTTCCAAAGCATCTTCTAGCTCTTACCATCTTTGATGATATAATTTCCCTAAGGGTAACCTCCCCACTGTTAAATTTAAAACCATTAGCGTCTCTTGTTGGAAACCTTCCAATGGCTTTCCCATTTCACTTTTCAGGAGAACTCGCCCACATCCTATAAAATTCCTGTATTAGCAGCTATCTACCAAACACCTCCCAATCATCTCAGGTCATTTATCTTGTTTTACTCTCTGTGGGATGGCAGGCTTCTTTCTCTTCCCAATGAGCCTTCAGGTCTTTGCAGAAGCTCTTTCCTCTGAACAGAATGTGCTTCTGTGTGGTTATTTTTAAGGGTTTTCCTTAGGATCCATGTCTCAGATTAAATATAATGTCTTCCAAATTCCCTACATGTCAACCCTTTCTAAAATAGCATTTCACCACCTGCAACTCCCACCTAAGCCCTAATCATTTTTTTATTCCACAATCTTGGTTTATGTTTTAGGCAGATTACCATGATCTCAAAAGACTTTGTTTATTTCTCCATTCAGTGCCTGCCCTCCATACACTAGAATGTAAGTTCCTTGAAGTCAGGTCACTTTTATGTCTTGCTCACCACTCTGTTCATTGTCTAAAATAGTATTTGGCATATAGTAAGTATGCAATCAATGTCTTTTGCTTAAATGAATAAATGATATATAGTATTATTATTAGATTAGAATAATTTTGTAGCTTTTAGTACTCTGAAACTATCACCGCTTACCCAAATATAGTCTTATATCCTTTTATGTTTCAATTTTACTTTCTACCTGTGACAAAAACCACATAAGCCAGTGATATTTATACATATCAGTTTTAATGTATTTTCTACTATTACTTATAATAACTATTCACTGAATGAGCATATAAATTAAATAATAACCTATATGTAATTAATTTCTTACCATGCAGCATCAATGACAATAATAATGGTAATAATAATAATTACCTAGTTTTGGTTATCTATTTTTTGCCTGGCACTGCATGAGAACTTTCCTGTTTCACCTTTATAATAGTGCTGAAAAGCAAGCACTTAGATACTTAGTCCACAAATGAAGGGTTCAAACCCATTGGGTTTAAGTAACTCAACCATGTTTACAAACAGCTGGCAAGGAAACAAACCAGATTTTAAATCCAAGTGTCTGTCTCCATAATGATTTTGTTCTGTCCTGAGGCCACGAGCCAAAGAAATATTTATTAATATTTCATACAGGCTCATGTGGTTAAATGATGTGTTACTGCTAGTAGAGAAAGATAGTAATTATCATTATAGTTACAAATCACTGAATGCCCACTCTGAGCCAGGCAATTTACTCACATGTAAGTTTCAATTCTCAGTTCATACATTTAAGTTAGAAAATGACATGGTGGAAGACTCTTAAATACAGAGAACAAAACGGGATTGCTAGAGGGGAGATGGGTGGGGGGATGGGCACTCGTTGGGATGAGCACTGGGTGTTGTATGTAAAGTGATGAATCACTGGGTTCTACTCCTGAAACCAATACTACACTGTATGTTAACTAACTTGAATTTCAATAAATAAATTTAAAATTAAAAAAATAATATGCATATAAAACTTTAATAAAAACTTTAAAATTAAAAATAAAAGGTAAAGAAAATGACGTGGTGTAGACATGACAAAGTAGAGATCGCTGAGTTGTCTGAGGCCATACTGAAACGCCACTGCATAGATTCTACTTCAGGCTTCACTTCCCAGTCCCTGCTATATGCTACTTTCCTTGGTGCTAAATCAATATTAATTTTTATGCTACTGTTTCAGAAGAAATCCATGTAAACTCAGTCCTTTTTATTCACATTAAAGGCCATCTGTTAAAGTATTTAGTATCCAAATTCTTAGAAACTCCTTTAAGCCACCAAATTAACACAGCCTGTTAACTACATTTTCAACTGTCATTGCATTAAGACTTGACATATTTTCAATGTGAATTTTCATCACTGGAAATGGCTAACGTAACTAGCCGAATCCAATCTCTTAATATTATATAATTTCATGGGGAAAATGTTCCTTTTAGTGATAGTCAATATTTATATTTTGACCACAATGCATTAAGATTAATAAATAAAACTTTCAGAATCCATAATGTATACTGAACTTGAAGCTGAATTCATTAAAAATCAACTTCCACTATTAAACCAAGGAAAGAGCAGATAGGGCAGAATCATAATGTCAAGTATTGTTGCCTCTTTCTTTTTTTTTTTTTTTCCTTTCTTTGCTTCATTTTACTTGGTTTATTTTACCTTCATCTCTTCAACTGCAGTCTGTAATTCGTCTGGGGTTTTATATTCAAAATCTCTCTCTAGGTATTCTTCTTCAGCTTGCGTCATCCACTCGTGCATCTCTGACAGATCTTTCTGAAGACTTACGGTTTTATCCAAACCTCCCTTTAAGGCTTCCTTTCTGGCATAGACCTTCCATAAAACAGAGCAACAAGCAAAGCATGAATATTGAAAGTTGCAAAACATTGTCATTATATTATTACTCAACGGTCTGTAAATAACAGAAAGTTTAGATAGAAAAGATGAAGCAAGAAGTAAAAAAGCTTATATGACTGAGGAAATAACTCCTGGCGATTGGTTACACTTATTTCACATAAGTGTTAAAATAAGATATGCCATTTATTTGTCGTATGTAATAAAATGAACATATTCCCCTAGGAGTATAATTTAGCTCTTCTGTGAATAAAGCAGAGAGAAAAATATTTTTTCATAATTTGTTTCAGTTGGATACATAAATTTATTGGCACAATTTCTAATGTTCTTAAATCTGAGTCTACTCTTGCACTTTATTTTTTAATTTTTTTACTCTTCCACTTTAAAGAATGAATCATACAAAACACAGTGTACAAAAAGTGGCATGAACAATTGTAAATATTTATATCCCCAATATGGAGGTACCCAAAAAGACAAAACAATAACATACGTAAAGAAACTCATTGATAAGAATAATACAATAATAGTAGGGGACTTTAACACCCTACTTAGATCATGTAGGCAGAAAATCAACAAGGAAACTATGGCTTTGAATGACACACTGGACCAGATGGACTTAAGAGATATATTCAGAACACTACATCCTAAAAGAGCAGAATACACATTCTTTTCAAGTGCACCTGGCACACTCTCCAGAACAGAACACACACGAGGTCACAAATCTGGCCTCAACAAACACAAAGAGCCTGAGACCACACCATGTATATTTTCTGATCACAAAGCTATGAAACTTGGGGCACGTGGGTGGCTCAGTCAGTTAAGCACCGAACTCTTGACTTCAGCTCCGGTCATGATCTCATGGCTTTGTAGGTTCAAGTCCCACGTCGGACTCTGTGCTGGCAGTGTGAAGCCTCTCTCTCTCTCTCTCCCCCTCCCTCTCTCTTTGACCATTCCTCACTTGTGCTCTGTCTTACTCTCAAAATAGAAATAAATAAATAATTAAAAAAAAACCCCAGGTATGAAACTTGAAGTCAACCACAAGAAAAAATTTGGAAAGACCAAAAATACTTGGAGGTTAAAGAACATTCTATAAAAGAATGAATGGGTTAACTAGGAAATTAAAGGAGACAGAAAAAATACAAAGAAAAAAATATAAATGAAAACACGATGATCCAAAACCTTTGGAATGTGGCCAAAGCAGTCATAACAGGGAGGTATACAGCAATACATGCATACCTTAAGAAGCATGAAAAATCTCAAATAAGAACCTAACCTTACACATAATGGAGCTAGGAAAAGAAGAAATGAAGCCTAAAGCGAGCAGAAGGGAAATAATAAAGATTAGAGCAGAAATAAATGACATAGAGACAAACAAACAAAAATATCCCATAAAACAGATCAATGAAATTAGGACCTGATTCTTTGAAAGAAATAATGAAATTGATAAACCCCTAGGCAAACTTAATCAAAAAGAAAAGAGAAAGAACTCAAAATCATGAATGAGAAAGGAGAAATCACGACACCACATAAATACAAAGTGGCATGAATACTGTTCATTTCAGCTTTGAAGGCAGCAACACACTAGAAACAAATCCATATGTGCTTCCATGAAGAATAAGTTAAATAAATTGTGAGACACACACACACACACACACACACACACACACACACACAAATGGGATACTATGTACCACCAGTACATCTATACTGAAGTGAAAGTTGTTCAGTATATAATTTCAAGTTAAAAAGCAGGCTGCAGGGGCACCTGGGTGGCTCAGTTGGTTGAGCGTCCGACTTCGGCTCAGGTCATGATCTCATGGTTTGTGAGTTTGAGCCCCGCATTGGACTCTGTGGTGACAGTTCAGAGCCTGGAACCTACTTTGGATTCTGTGTCTCCCTCTCTTTCTGCCTCCCTCTCTCTCTGCCCCTTCCCCACTCGGCTGTGTGTGTGTGTGTGTGTGTGTGTGTGTGTGTGTGTGTGTGTCTCAAAAATAAACATTAAAAAAAAATTAAAAAGCAGGTTGCAAACCAGTACATGTGTTAATAGGAGACTTGTGCTTTTTAAATCTTCATATGTTCTTGAAGTACTAATTTTTATAGAACAATGTATTACTTATTAACCTGAAAAAAGCGAAACTTTAAATATCTAAAATAAAATTGTGAATGCTAATTACTTGTTACAAAGTAACCTGTTGTACAACATTGAGGGGAAATTTCAGTTTGGTACTAGGATGATTATATACTGCTTCCCTTTTACCTTAAAAAGGAACTCTATTCCAATGATGTCAATTCTTTTCTGTTAAGTAGAGATCTATCTTTCAAGTAATGTAATTTTAATTGAACAGTCTTAATATATAATGCATAATTTTAGTATAATGAAGTTTTCAGGTACTTTGCCAAATACTAAATATGTGCGGAACCATATTAATTTTCCTTATTCTTTACGACCATCTTAAGCCTAATATAATTAAATTAAAACAACTTTCACTTCTTTACTCTCCTTGGTGAATGCAGTCCCTGATCTATTGAAATGTAAATAAATGCTTCACTGTGACACAGCTAGAACAATATGTCTAACAGTTATACTAATTAAAGTATAAAGACTATTTGCATAATCAATGAGCCTATAATCAGGGTAAGTAAACAGGATGCTCAATTTCTACTTAGTTCTTCTGCTAGAGTCTTTTCAGGCAGTTGGCAATGTGACAATAATATTAGAATGACTAATGGAACTTAGCCAAAGACTTGAGGTAAAAAAAAAAAATATATATATATATATATATATATCGCACGCTATTAAACTAAACCAGAATAAAGGAATCAGGACTGATTTGTTTTTTAAAGGAAAAGCAGGCAGGACGTCATTCTAAGGCGACAGCACAAATGTACTGAAAAGAACATCAGCTTTGGAATCAGGATACCTGGACTCGATCATTAGCCAGTTAAGTGAACCTGGAGACATCTCATTTTTCTTTATCTCTGCTCTAAAACTAACCTAACAGTTGGACCAGATGATTTCCAAGGTCTTTTCGAAGCTTAACATTCCACAGTTCCACAGAGTTATGACTTTTTTTTGTTTCCTATTTTAGAAGGATCTGTAGAAAGGTTTAGGCAATGTTTCCCTTACTTTGATCATGAATGAAGCGATGCCAACATTTGCGCCTTCAATTGCCCAATCTGTTCCCACAGTTTCAGATTACACTGCCACAATCAGATGTAAAACAGAAAGTTCTTCATATTTCCTGTTCTAGAATTCCTGAATTCAACATTCAGCACTGCCCTTCCTCACTTCACTGCCCACCCCCACCCCAGCTTTATTTAGATATAACATATTACATTGTGTAAGTTTAAGGTATGCAATGTGGTGATTTTATAAATATATGTACTGTGAAGTGATTACCATACTAGGATCAGTCAACACCTCCATTATGTCACGTGGTTACCATTTTGTTTTCTTTTTGTAGTAAGAACATTTAAGATCCATTCTCTTAGCAACACGCAAGTATATAATACAGTATTGTTAACTATAGTTACCATGTTATACATTAGATCTCAAGAACTTATTCAGTGTCTAACTCAAAGTTCGTAGCATGGGATTGAAATCTCTCCATTTGCCCCACCCCCAGCCCTGACAACCACTGCCACTACTCTACTGTAGAGTTCACCTTTTTTAGATTCTACATAGAAGATTACACAGTATTTGTTTTTCTCTGACTTATTTCACTTAGCATAATGCCCTCAAAGCTCATCCAAGTTTTTGGAAATTGCAGGATTTCCTTTCTCATGTCTGAATACTACTCCATTGTATGTACATATGTATGTATGAATGCACATATGTACGTAAGTATGCTTATACACACACATATGCATATGTACACCATATCTTCTTTATCCAGTCATCCAATGCTGGCCATTGAGATTATCTCCATATCTTGACTATTGTGAATAATGCTATAATGAACGTGGGGGTGCAGATATCTCTACAAGATTCTGATTTCATTTCCTTAGGAACTATACGCAGAAGTGGGATTGCTGGATAAGGTAACTCTATTTTTTTCAGAAACTTCCATACTGTTTTCCGTAGTGGTCACACCAATTTATATCCCCATCAATAGTGCATGAGGGAATTTATATTAAAGCGGGAATTTATATTAAAATTGAAAAAAAATTCCAGTTAGATAACATACGGTCCAACATTAGTTTCCGGTGTACAATTCAGTGATTCGACACTTACATACGACACCCTGTGCTCATCACAACAAATTTCCTCTTTAATCCCCAACAGGTAATAAGTCCATTCCCCTAGCCACCTTTCCTCTGGTAACCATCAGTTTGTTCTTTATAGTTAAGTGTCTGTTTCCTGGTTTTCTCCTCTTTTCTTCACCCTATGTTCCTTTGATTTCTTTGATAAATTCTGCATATGAGTAAAATCATATGGTATTTATTTCTGACTTATTTTGCTTAGCATAATACTGCCTAGCTCCATCCACATCCTTACAAATGTCAAGATTTTATTGTTTTTTATGGCTGAGTAATATCTGATTGTAGATACATACCACATCTTCTTTATCCATTTATCAGTCCATAAACATTTGGACTCTTTCCACAATTTGCCTATTGTTATTAATTTCTCTATAAACACTGGGGTGTATGTATCCTTTCAAATTAGTATTTTTGTAACATTTGGGTAAATACCTAGTAGTGCACTTGCTTGATTGTAGAGTCATTCTATTTTTAAATTTCTGAGGAACCTCTATACTGTGTTCCAGGGAGAGAGAGAACCCCAAGCAGGCTCTACACTTCCAGCACCAATCCCAATGTGGGGCTCGAACTCATGAACTGTGAGATCATGACCTGAGCCTAAACCAAGAGTCACACCTGTGTCACCCTGGAGGAGGAATGATGCAGGTAAAGTCAAATCTTTCCTCATATCCTCTCCAAAGCATCCAGTCTCAGATTTTTTTGGTTCCAATAATATATTTGATCTTCTCCACTGGACTCTAGGACTTCCAAAATGGCTCTGCTCTCTGTGGGTGATTTTGTAAGCCAGTGTTCTCCAGGGGCTATCATACCATGGCTGAAAAGGGCTGGAGATAGTACATGGACTATTGGAGGGTCCACAGGCAATAGACCCTGTGCAGAGGGTAAGAGTCCTCCCAAGTACCTTGGCATATGGTTCTGGATCATACAGCTTCCACAAAGGCACAAGGATATAAGAAGACCTGACTTAAGAGTATTACTTGGATAAATACAAAGATTAAGTTTCATTTATACTTCCAGGGCGACTATCAGAATAGCAAATTGGGGAGTATGTAAGGAACTTGGGACGCACACTAGATTTAACATATCTATCCATCAATATGGAGGTATTCAGTCAGAAGATGGATATTCAGATCTATGATTTAGGAAAAAAACCCAAATTATAACAGAATTGTGGAAGCAATAACTTACGCATAACATTTAAACTCATAAAGCTGAATGAGTTTACCTAGAGACTGAGTGGTGATAAGGAACAGAAGTCCAAACACATACCTTTGGAATGATTTCAAGTTTAAAGGTCAAGGCAAAGGAGCCACTAAACATACTAATAGTGGTCATGGAAACTGAATTAAGACTGAGAATAGCAAATAGCAAATTTGGGACTATGTAAGGAACTTGGGACACACACTAGATTTAATATATCTATTCATCAATATGGAGGTATTCAGTCGATAAGAAAGAACCAAGAGAAAATGATGATAGAGAAGCCAATCAAACAAAGATAAAGACTAAACAATGGATTCAATGATGCAAATTCAGTAGTGACCATGACAAAAAATTGCTTCAGTGCAGTGATGAGGATGAAAACTTGTTTAGGGGGCATTTAAGAGAGAAGAGGATGAATTGGTATGGAAAGAGTTTCTGTAAAGGGGAACAAAAATGGAGAAGTGGCTAGAGGGAATATGAAGCAAAGGGGTTTTTTTGTTTTGTTTTGTTTTTAGATTTTATTTTTAAGTAATCTCTACACCCAATGTGGGGCTAGAACCTATAACTTAAAGATTAAGAGTCACATGTTCCACTGACTGATCCAACCAGGCAGCCCAAGGGGGTGTCTTTTTTAATGATAGGAAATATTATAAAATAATTCCCTACTGATGGAAATGATCTAGTAGAGGAAAGAAATATTGTTTTTTCTTTAAAAGTTTATTTATTAATTTTGAGAGACAGAGAGAGAGAGAGAGAGAGAGAGAGAGAGCGCCAACATGTGAGTGGGGGAAGGGCTGAGAGAGAGAGAGAATTCCAAGCAGGCTCCAACTTCTCAATGTGGAGCCCAATGCGGGGTTCAAAGTCATGGACCACAAGATAATGACGTGAGCCAAAATCAAGAGTCAGACACTTACCCAACTAAGCCACCTAGGCACCCCAAAATACAGTGCTGATGTAGGAGGTAGGAGGATGTTCAACAGGTGGCATAAAGTTTGTGTGCTGAAAAAAGAGGATGGTATCCAGCATATAAGCGGAAAGGCTGGCCTTATGTGGGAGTACAGACGGGTCACTCATGTTAATGATGAGAAAACAGAGTCATTAACTAACATGCAAGTCAGTGGGAGCATGTGCAAGTTCCCTTCTGAATGTTTCTATATATATTTTTTTTTTTCATTGAAACACGAAGCTAGTTAATTGCCATACAGGAAGGAGAGAAGAAGAACTGGTAGAGGTCTGCCGAAAGAAATTTGTGAAATACTCACCAAGGAGTGGGGCTGTGGATGGACATGAAAAATGCGGTAAGATTACCAATAAGCACCAAGGGGCTACTTGAGGTCTGCACTCATGATTTCCAAGTGAGAGCAGCCAGGATGCTATGTGGTTTCCTCCAGCCATGTTCATCCTTCCCGGTGTAGGCAGAGCATCAGCAGAAAAGTAGATGTGACCTAGGCGGGGTACTGTCACGTGGATATGATACAGAAAGATAGGAGAGGACAAGAGAGTTGAGGGAAAACACAAGGGGTGCTTTTAATGATGGATTATAGAATATACTTTGAAGAAGGAATGACCAAGACAAGACGAAATGCTTCTCTAATGAGAAGCTGGTAAGATCACTGGATTATGCATTCCACTAGAAAGGAAGAATTTCTGAGGTTGGATTACTACGGGAAGGAGCTGGAAAGTAAGGTGCTGATGGCTGTAGAGTAGGGTACTTGAGGCTGAAATTATGGAAAAGCATCTGGTAATGACAATGTCTAGGTTATGAGGCTGAGAACGGATAGCTACAGTAGAGCAGAAGACACAATCACTGAAGAGCTTTCAAGGTAGTGAGGGCTGGAAGAAGCCTCTGAGCAGATACTGAAATCAGGAAGAAGTATGACAGAAATGATGGTAAGTCAGTCATTAAAATATTGAAGAAATAAATTAGAGTGACCCAGGGATCTGTGGATGATTGTACCCAAAAGCTGCATTGAGTGATAAAAAGACAGTAATTTGCAAATTAAGAGAAGGACATCCTTCTAACCTCTAGATTCAGTGTTTCTTGGTAACTACTATAAATTTATAGCTGCTATTAATTAAAATATATAATTATGCACTATTTACTTGGAAATGACACATATTTTATAATTTTATGCCTGCAGGCTATGTCTATTTCATTTCTGCTTTTTACCAAGCATGTACGTAGTGGTCACTCTGTACTAGGTACTGGTCTACACACATTATAAGATGAACACATTTGATCAATATTATAAAATTTTTATAAAGTAAGGCATTAATATCATCACATTATAAAGACTGGGAAACTGAAGTACAGAGAGATTAAGCAACTTTTCCAGGATCACACAAGTAGGTTATGGTGGGGGCATGATCCAAACTGAGGCCATATGGTTCCAGAGCTCCTGGTCTTACACACTATGTTTGTCCGTGAATCCATAAGAAATCCTTCTCCATTCTTAAGAGTTTTAAATTTTACTGGCCAAGCATTTCAGGGAAGTGAGTCTAGGAAATCTTTTCATTGTAGACAGGAGTTACCTTATATGAATGATATCTTTATTTTTATATATATAGATTATACGCCCAGTTCAAGATGCACTTCTAATTATCTACTTCTCCAAAGTAAACATGATGAAAATTGGAAGTATTGAGCACTCTACTAAGCTAGTCAATTTTGTTCCTTCTTCAGACCCAAGTCTTTCTTTTATTAGTTAAAGGCACTGTGGCAAACTCTGTTGCTTAAAACAGAAAACTCTGAATACACTTTGATTCCTCCTTCTCTCTCTGGACTTGAGGCAAGCACTCTTTGCCAGCAAATACTGTCATCTCAAATAGGATCTGATCGAATGAAGAAAGAAATGTGTCATGTAAGAAAAAGAATAACAAAGGTGAGTATGAGTGTAAAATCCCTGATCCAAAATATAACAAGGAAGAACTGGCTTAAATGGCAAAGATAAGAAAAAAGGATAAGACCACATTATATAATCATAATGTTGAGCACCCTGAGTGAAATAAGCTTATTGGAGACAGGGTCTGCTGGAAAGAGTTTCAATAAAGTTTGGGTCACATGAGCACTTTGGTCCAGTTTGCCCCGAATAACATCTCTCTTCCACTCATTATTTGCTATATAATAGGCAAATACACATCAACAGTAATGAGAGACAAAACAACAAATATTAAAGTTATCTCCATCTCTATGGGAGATTTTGGAAAAATATTGGGAGAGGTTTGGACAGTGAACCAGACATAACTTCACTGGAGGATGATGATGTATTTCAAACTTCTTCATGTCTCTCCATCTCCACTAATGCCCTGCTTGTCCTGGGCCAGTAGTACTTCCTACCTGGACAACTGCAGTCCCTACCTGCTTCTGCTCATGCCCCTTCTGGCCGTTCTTCAGAGACAGGGAATACAGAGCAAAGTTGTAAACAACCACTTTAGATGACACTGCTTCTGTATCTTGAAGCCTAATACCTTTCCAATGCACTTAATGTGCATACTAAGTTCTTGCTGTGACTCATGAGACTGTTCATGACTTATTTCCCACTGGGTTTCTCGTGACTCACACTGCTCCACTTATAGAGGGTTCCCTGATGTTCCTCATACATGCTCTCTGTTCTCCCCTGCCTCAGTAGTTTCCCCCACTTATCCTAGATCCGCTCTTTCCCTAGTCCCCATGTCCAAGTGCCAGGTTCTTTGCACTAATCAGGCATCGGCTTTATTTTCACCTCTTCAGAAAAGACTTAACTGCCTACCCAATAAAAAGAAGGCTCCCTGCTCCTTAAGTCTCATTCGGAGCATTCTGACTGCTTCCTTCAGAGCATTTGTCAACATTAAAATTAGGCATTTGTGCAATATTATGTTAGCTCATTTACTTTCCATCATCTCCACTAAACTATACCCTCTGTGAAGATAGATATTTATCATGTTTATTTTCTTCCCTGCTTACATCTGTTCCAAGATATTTAATAATATATACTGAAATATTCTAATAATAAAAATAGTAAAAGTATTTCTCTAAAAATTATTTATTTTTATGTATATGATTAGTTGCTTTAATAACCATATAGCATAATAATGTAAAGATATGTCTAATTATGAAACCCCTTCCCTTCCTCCTCTTCTTCTTTTTAGTATGGTTCACTAATTTATGAGTTATTTGAATGATGATTACCTTTTACTTTAGAAATAACTAAAACTTTAGGGTTTTTTTAAGTTTTTACTTATTTATTTTGATAGAGAGTGTGCACATGCGTGCAAGTTGGGGAGGGGCAGAGAGAGAGAATCCCAAGCAGGCTTCAGAGTCTCAGCACAGAACCTGATGTGGGGCTTGAACCCACCAACATGAGTCATGACCTGAGCCCAACCCAAGAGTCAGACACTTAACTGTTTGAGCCACACAGACACCCCTGAAATGTTGGGGTTTTTTATTTGGATACAAAATTTTTAGAATTTAAAATGCCAGCCATTTTATACCTACAAAATCAAACCTTGGGATCTCGAAGGATCGCCACATTTATCAGGCATTTGGACAATTTTGTCTCTAATTATTTGTGTTTTGATTTTTTTTTCAGACTCTGGCATCTAGAAACAAATAAGTTAATTTTAACCCAAGAAAGAACATCACACCCCATTTTGTGTGTAGCCATTTCTATAATGCACAGATTTACAGTTTGTTTCCAATTCTCTCTGGAGCCCTGAATTAGGCTGGACACCTAAGTCTGGCTTCTGTGTTTTTACCGTATTGTCTTACTTCTCTTCTTGATTGCATGATACTTGCCTTAAGAAACACAGATCACTTGTCCATAAAATCAGAGCATACACAGGCTGACACACTCCAAGGAGAACCAGAGAGATGTAAAATATTCCAGGAGGGGATGAAAACACAGATGGGATCTATGGAATTTTTATTATGAAGCAGTCTAATGTATGTATAGTTCTCTTAAAAGATGTCTCTGGTATATTTTAAAGTGGACATAAAGTCTTAAACAAGGACATTTTAAGACTAGAGATACATTAAAAAATTACACTTCTCCTCCAATATGTAGACACCTTGAAGTCTCAGTAATATTGTTGACTTTATATATAATATATATATGACTTTATACAATATATATATTGACTTTATATATAATATATATATATGTATATATATCATTTCCCTCGTACTCTAAATTGGTGTTGTTCTTTCCATTCATCCATTAGAAACATTCAACAAACAAATGCCTTTCATACTGGCCTTGCAGAAAAACATAAATGGTATAATCTATAACCTAAGTAATAATTTTTTCCTGAACATTCCTCCTAGAGCTGGCTTACTACAGAGAAGAATGCAGGCTAGTGACCCAGGGCTATCTCATCTGTGAGTTAATAGAACTGTTGAGCATTTGCCAGTGACAGTATTAGCTGGGTGACTTGCCTTGCCTTTTAGTTTTCTAAATGCTTTCCTTTTTCAAATTTAATTTTTGCCTTGTGGCATGATTTCTTTTCAACTTTGAAATGTTACTTAGAAATAACGAAAGACTGGATGCCTCTAATACACATAAGATGAAATCTCTCATTAACTTCAAAAAAGGTACTGGTGTATTGAAAAATAATCACTGCTTTAGGTAAAAATTTCATCTTTTGAACAAGAAGTATTAGATATATATTACTTGTGTATAGTGTATATAATATTTACTTTTCATAATGTAATTTTAAAATTAAAAACAGTATCTATAAAACACTCTGCTACATTAAAATGAAGAACTCAGATATACATTTATTTGGTGTTTTATTTCCTCCACTGAGGCATTCTTAACTATTTCCCAACCTTAATTCACTTACTGAAATAAGTATAGTGATGAAGCCAAACTTCTCTATCTTAATAATCTGAAGCAAAAATTATTTCTCATATTTGTACATGCACATAGATTACTTATTCATTTTATTTCAGTACCAAGTATACAAGTGTAAAGTATGTTCTGCTAATCCAACAACTATTATAAAGTTAAGCACCAGAGCAAACATTCAATGAAAATCATGTCTTAAAAGCGGGACATTATTGTTCAGTATGTTCAGTATTTAAGGTCATCTTAGGATCCCAATAAGTTGAATAAATACTATTTAACATATCCACTATAAAAATGTTTTTCATGCTGGACAAAGGCTAGTTTGAATTAACCATGCTTTAAAGCACTGACATCTTCAGAGATGGAACTTTCAAAAACAGCAATGGTAAAGGGAGACACTGAGAAATCTTACCTAAACAGAGGCAAGCCACAGTCAAAGAGGCTGTACGCACCTGTCGGCAAATGTAATCCCACTGAGTGTTAAGTTCTCTGAGCTCTGTCTCAAGTCTGCGAGCAAACTCTGGCTCCGCTTCATTCTTTATCTTCTGTGCACCTTCATTGACACTGTTGAGACTGGGCTGGATTGTCTGAATATCGTTGACTAAAAGCTAAGGAAATAATTCAATTTAAGCTGGCTGCGAAAATTACCACAACATACTAGAAATACAACAAAGGGAGGAAACATATAATCAGGATTCATGACACAATGAGTCCTTTCCTTCAAAATGGGATACACGCCCACCTACAGACATACATATACATGTCTCAGCCTTGCAAAAACTGTTCAGTGGTTTCGATGGTGTGAATCAAGTAGGGGATTGTCTGTATTCTACTTAGATCAGATACAAAAGGAAATAAAATTATTATTCCTTGCTGGAAAAATGTGTGAAAATGATGGCCTTTATACATTGCTGTTTTTGAAATGATTTCGGTTTTCAAATGCAGGGATATCGCCACAATTGTTCATAGCATGATGGGTGTGAAGGTTATTTGTAAGCTGTTTGGTTTTGTTTTGTTTTGTTTTGTTTAGCTTGGATTTGCAAAGAAAATCCTTTAAAGAGCTAGATTACTTTCTTTCCACGACATGGCAATGGCATAATGAATATCATTTCAAAAATCCATACTGTGTAATATTAGAGTCCAGCGCGGTATGCCTGAGCAGAGTGACACAGTACGACTGATAGTCTGCAATAAGATACAATAACCAACAGCTCAAAGGTTTCTTTGCCTTCACGTTACACTTCACTTTACACTAAAATAATCTTATGACTGTTGAGTAAAAGATAATCCTTTTCTGTTCCTCATTTATTTAACCCAGTTTCTCAACCTTGGCACTACCATCATTTTCAAATTGCTAATTCTTTGTTTTGAGGGGCTATTTGGCACATCGGGGGATGCACAGAGCATCCGAGGCCTCCTCCATCCACTACACGCCAATAGCATCTACCCCTCTTCAAGCTGTGACCAAAATGTCTCTAGACATTGCGAAATGTCCCCGAGGGGAGCAAAATCACTCTGGTTAAGGGCCATTGATATAACCAAATAATAACTTTCATATAAAAGACTTCATATGATAGGGGATATATAAAAATCTTACCCTGCACTGTTTCAGCTGTTTTTTCAAAATTTCTGAGTCCCCGAGGGCAGGCCATTCCTCCTTCAGGAAAACATCAACTTCAGCCATCCATTTCTTCAGAGTTTTTATGTGATTCTAGAATCAGACACCCATTTTAAGCATTACTGGGGTGCTGGTTTCTCTTAACACAATTCATCACAGTGATATTTATGAATACACGCCCAGGAACAATTCCCTTGTTTGAAGGATGTCTCTAAGTAGCTCTTCAGGAAAAGAATATTTTTACTAAGACTGCATTTTATGGTCTACAGTATGAGCACTGGTGTATGAAGTCTGCTATTGTTAAAAATAAAAAATTACTACCAAATGTGGTTTTATGATGTTACTCTTGAGAACGTTAAATCATATCCCCCTCTAGAGAAATTTTAAGTTACAAAACAACTCATGATAATACTAACAATGTGCCCTTACAGTGCATAAAACAAACTATGAACAATAAACTCAATGTAATGGTGTCTTTATAGCCTCCCTAAACCTGAACTTGCACAAATTGTTTTCTACAGTTGACAGTTTAAATAGTCCCTCCTGTTGGGAACTTTGCAGAACAAGATTTTGCCATCTTTAAAGGGAAAACTTCAGATTTTAATTTCTTATTTGCTTGACCAGGCTGAAATCTGGTCAAGACCAGGTGAAAAATGTCATCTTTTATCATTTATAAATAGCCAAGTAACTCCCTTTATTCTTTCATGTATTGCTTTTTCTCCCCCTCCGGCTTTGTTTTGGCTACTTTTCAAATGTATGGTTTTCAAGCTTTCTTCTTTTCCCCACGATTCATATATGCCGCCCAGATGTGCTATCTTCTTCCTTCTTAATTAAATTTCTGTTGAAAATATGTGCTTCACAGAAAGCTTCTCCTCCAATATGATTAATAATAATGCTTTCTAAAAGCATTTGACAAAATCTAAGAACTTCAGTTTTCAATATTATCATTTTGCTGCTATCTCTCGAGTCTGGTTTTGCGTTTCTTCCACATCGCCACTGTCCTAGTTCAGATCTTATCACTGGCTCCGTGTTTACTGCATTAGGTCTTTTTGGTATCGGCCTCGATCTAACCCTATGCTAATCCATTCTCCACATGGGTGTCAGTGTTATTCTTCTGTCCTCCTTCTCCATATCACAATGATGCTTTGAAAACAACGATCGATCATTTCTTTCCTGCTCTAAAATAGCGGTAACAGTTCCAAATTATTATTACTTTTAGTTCCATCACTATTAGATTGTAATTCATGTCTCTCCAAAAGTGAGCCACTTCTGGCTAAGTGAACGCATCACTGCATTTTGTCAGATCCCCTTTCTCCCTCTTTATCAACTGACTAAATTCTACTTTTTCAAGGTATAGCCCAGATAACCCAGATTCCAATAACATTTCATAACCCCTTGGCCCAGTTTATGTTGGACTTCTTTTCCGTCTATTGTCATGATGTTGACCACACGGCTTAACTGACTTCCTATGTTGGCCAAATAATGACCTCCTAAGGGGTTCATGGCCCCATCCCTGGAACCTGTGAGTATGTTACCTTACATAGCAAAAAAATACTTTGCAGATGAGACTAAGGATTTGGAAGTGGGGAGATTATTCTGAGTTATCTAGCCAGGCACAATGTAATCACAAGGGTTCTTAGTAAGATGGGGTCAGGAGTGTGAGAGCTAGGGAGAGGCTGTAAGATGCTGTACTGCTGAACTTGAAGAAAGAGGATGGGACTATCAGCCAAGAAATGCATGTCATTTCTAGAAGCTAACAACAACAAGGAAGCAGATTTTCTGCTAAAACCTCTAGAAAAGACAGATTTTAGCATCGCTTCACCTTGATTTTAGCTCACTGCAACTGATTTTGGACTTCTGACCTCTAGAACTGTAGTAAATGTGGGTTGTTTTAAGCTACCGATGTGTTACAGCAGCAACAGGAACCTAACACACTTACCGTTTCCCTTCACTAGAAAGTGAGCTCCTGGGTGGCGAGGACCATGTAATTATATGCTCTATTACCTCTGGCAAAAGTGCGTGTGTGTGTGTGCGTGTGTGTGTGTGCGTACACATATGTTTATATGCAGTGACATGTTCATATGTATATGGGGCTTTATACAATGTTTTAGGATTGCTCATTCTACTGCTTTGTAAGAGGTAAAAACAAACAACTAACAGGTGAACTGAGACCCAAACCCGGAAGCATCTTGTGCCACCATGCCACAGTAAGGTCAGAGATTCATTCCAGCAGGAAGCTTTTTCACAGTAATTCGCCACATAAGAGAAGTATTACCTCGATCACTAAATATTTTAGAATGTAATTGTTGGTTTACTATTTTCAGCTTAGCTGATTAGTAGTATGGTGCCAACATTCAAACAAATTAAGCCAGTAGGAGCTGGCCTGTGGAATGTAATAAGGTCAAATTTAGATAGACAATTACGAGTAAAATAGGCAGATAAATGATAGGACTATATTGCATGATAGATACTTATTTATCTATTCCTAAGCAAAATGATACCTGTATTAAAGGACAACCAGAATAAAGGAAAGACTAGTTTTGAAAATTATCAAGCTAAAAATATGTTTAAGTCCTATCAGTCTTGGTGAAAATAATGTAATTCTAAAGAAAATCTAAGAAGCCGAGCTCTTAATTACGGTTTTCTTAAAAGAAAGAGACAAAATACACTCATTTGAGAAAACTGTGTGTCTTCTGATCTTATCACTGACTTTGAAGAACTATAGAGGTTAAATGTCTGTGCGCCTTTAAATTTTATAACACATCATTAGGGGAGAAACAAGCAAAGAAAAAACATGAATACACAAAGTCCAATCCTGACTTACCTGAATTTTTCGAAGTTTAGCCATATGCTCCTCGAGCTTTTGGCAATGCTCAAGCAGCTGGGACGACAGTTTCTTCCAGCGGCCCTCAACCTCTTCACACTCTGACTGGTACTTCCGGCTAATATCAGAGGGCGCTTTCTTCGACATCTCTTTCACAGTGGTGCTGAGATAGTTTAGGCCACTTTGTTGATCTTGCAGAGAGCTTTGTAAAGCCTCAAAATTAAAAAAAAAAAAAAAGGAAACTACATGTATACTAACTGACAAATAATAACAAGTTTCATTATACAGTTTCACTTACAACTTTCAATGAAATATACTTGAAATGAAAGCTATGTGGGGTGCCCGGCTGGCTCAATCAGTTAAGCGCCCCACTTGGGCTTAAGTCATGATCTCGCACTCATGGGGTTGAGTCCCACATCGGGCTCTGTGCCGACAGCTCGGAGCCTGGAGCCTGCTGTGAATTCTGTGTCTCCTTCTCTCTCTGTCCTTACCCTGCTTGTGCTCTATTTCTGTCTCTCAAAAAATAAAATGTTCAAAAAATAAAATGAAAGCTAAGGTATTCGAACACCTAGAAAAATAGATTGTGTGCTGTAAGTTACAGAATAACTAGCAACAATTTAAATTATACTGTTTATGGGGCACCTGGGTGGGTCAGTTGGCTGAGCATCCAACTTTGGCTCAGGTCATGATCTCACAGTTTGGGAGTTTGAGACCCACGTCAGGCTGTCTGCTATCAGTACAGAGAATGCTTTGGATCCTCTGACTCCCTCTCTCTCTGACCCTCCCCTGCTCTCAGTCTCTCTCTCTCTATCAAAAATAACAATGAAAAAAAAGACAAACTGAATTCTACTGTTTATCATACAAGAAATTTGCACATTAATACTTTCTTTAAAAATCTATGCCTGTTTTTATGAACAACATCAAACATATCAAAAACTGTATCTTAATGGGCCAGATTTTTAGCATACCTAATTTTATTATATTGTCTGTATATTAATAACTGTATTTATGATACTTTTAGGGAGCTTAATTTAATTCTACTAAGCTTTTAGTAAGACAATTTCTGACCTTCCTAGTTAAAGATATAAAGCCACGACTATCTCTCTCCAAAATTAAAACAAAAGTACTCAGGGAAAATAAAGTTACCTAACTGTCACACAAATAATGGATCTATATATACAGTTTCATATTTTTCACATTTTTTGCAGTGTTATAGTGAAATTCTAGAAAAATTTTGGGGAGAAATGATAGAGAAATGATAGAGTTGGTTTTACAAATGTCCAGTGTAACCTATGCCATCGCTTCTAACAGGATGTCTATCTTCAGATTTTCTCCACTCGATATTTATTTGTGACTTTATGGTTATGAAATAATAAAGGCTCCAGATAAAACATGGAAAAAATACCCATATATATATGATTTTAAGTAAACTTCCAGTGTTTCTATGTATAACTAAATACTGGATGTGTGAACATATTACATGCACACATAAACAAGCATGCCTTCTTTTACAAGGTAGCTTGTCCCCCAACGACATCAATTATAACTTTTATATTTGTATAACATCTTATGCCTATTTTGTAGCATTTTATTTTTTTTTACTTTAATTTTACTTCATTAAACTTGATTTATTATTTAGACAATACCTAGCATGCATATGACTACATTTTGAGCTAGGCCTTTTCTTGTGAGCATTTTCCCACATCATTAAGTATTTTTCAAAAGCATAAAATTTAATGGTTTCTTTGGTTCATTTAACCATTTCCCATTATTAGCTTTACAAATTAACTTCTAGTTTTCCACTCCTGTAAGGTATGTTTATGACCTACCTATCTGTCCCCATCTATCTTTTGATTTTTTTAGTCTATTCTGATTACTGCCTACAATCAAGACTTCGGGAAAATAGTATTTACATGTACAATATCATGAATTATTTTGTATGTTATTGGGAAGTATTAAAACATTGTTCTCAGCAAAATTTTAATTCAATTTATGTTCCCACCAGAAAGCGAGAAAGGAGCTCACTGCTGCAGGACCCACACGTATTTTTTTTTTTTAACTTAGATGTGAAAAATGGTATTTCATTTTACAAATTTGTACTTCATCCTTTACAATTCGAGTTACAACTTTCCATAGGTCTACTGGTTGTTTACGTCCCCTTTTTGTGACTTTCTTATGAAATGAGACTTTCTCCCATATTCAGACACATATTTTCCTTAGTCTCATCTTTCTTTAAAATTGCCTCTTAGGGCGGTCGGTTGCCTCAGTCGGTTGAGCGTCCTACTTCAGCTCAGGTCATGATCTCGCGGTCTGTGAGTTCGAGCCCCGCGTCGGGCTCTGTGCTGACAGCTCAGAGCCTGGAGCCTGCTTCACATTCTGTGTCTCCCTCTCTCTCTGCCCCTTACCCACTCATGCTCTGTCTCTCCCTGTCTCAAAAATAAATAAACATTAAAAAAAATTAAAATCGCCTCTGGTATTTTTAGACTATTTGCAAGTGTGTTAACAATGTGTATGTTTCAGTAGCGTATGTTTTAAAATATTTTACTTAAAACTTTCTGCACAATTTATGCCTGCTGAAATGTTTTGAAATTTTTTTAATATATGTGGTATTTTGTTTTGCCGAAACATCTGATACAAAGTTCTAACTACATCTTTTTGAGGTGCTTAATATAATTTCTCAATAATATTTATAAACTATTTTTGTCTTCAATGTTTTATTTGCAAGTTTATTACTCCACTTCTCTAATTGATATGTCTTTGCACTCTTTTTAAAGTTATAGTTCTATTAAGTCACATATTCTTTAAAGTAAATTTTGAAATCATTCCAAGTATTAGAAACAAGAACAGTAACACGTTGCTTGGTGTGACAGTAGAGGAAACAGCCTAAACAGGGCAATATACACTGAGAAATGTTTAAATAAAAATTTTTGGAAGAAATAAGTCTAAAATTACTTTCCTAAAACATAACATGTAATTCTTGAAAAAGAACTCTTGGTATAAGGGTTACATTTTAACTTTTCCTTATTTCTCAAAATGTAGACATAGCTCAGCTCATAAGTATAATTAATGAATGCTTTCTTATCTTAAAATAATAAAATGTGATTGGATATACAACATGGGCTTTTCAGAATTAGTAGGAAAAGTATTCTAAAATCTCTTACGAATTATCTCTTTCATTTCCCATATTACTATTTTCCTTTCTTTAATTAAAAATTTTTTTAATGTTTATTCATTTTTGAGAGTCAGAGAGAGACATAGCATGAGCAGGGGAGGGGCAGAGAGAGAGGGAGACACAGAATGTGAAGCAGGCTCCAGGTTCTGAGATGTGAGCACAGAGACCAATGCGGGGCTCGAACCCACAAACTGTGAGATCATGATCTGAGCTGAAGTCAGACGCTTAACTGACTGAGCCACCCAGGCACCTCTCCATGTTAGTATTTTCTATTACTTGATATAAAGCTGTTAAAAATTTAGGTAATAGAACTCAAAAAAAGAATAATGGTATTACAAAAGATTAGAGTTTAAAACTTACTTTATAACAACACTGATTTTACCACTGTTTGGGAATGTGAATGCAGTTATAAAACAGCAACCAAGCTGCGGGGAATAATACTACAGCTTTTATAATAACTGAAATCAATGCATCTGAAAATACGTACTAAAGAAAGAATATACTTCATAAGGAGACTATGACATTGTCTTCAAAGATGGAGTTTTTGTCTCATGGAGAAAAGGCACAATGTATAAAATATGCTGTTTTTAAAACTTTCATTTTTCCAACTGGTCCACGATCATACCTGCCACCATTATTTTAATTCTATTGTTTTAAAGTTACACCAATGTACAAAGAAAAGTTACACCAAGGTGACTGCTTGATAGATGCAGTGTGCACTGTTTTTTAAGACAGTCAAATATTCACAGACCTGTAACTCTCCGAGTCTCTGTTCCATGAGGTCATATTCAGTGACAGTAACCTGAGGTACAGAGAGTTTGGTTTCTGACTGCTGGATCCACGTCAGGATGGTACTCATGGTCTCCTGATAGCGCAGGGGTGGCAAAGTGTCAAAAACTTTATGAAAAGGGAAAAGAAGACAATCATTTCACTATTTTAAAATTTGTCATTATGTTTTCCTAAGTTGTCAGCAAAAACTCAATCACGCTGCCAATTACTAATATTAACAAGTTGTAGAAACTTGAAGATATAAATTAAAATGTGATTATGACACTGAAGATAAATTCCTACTTTATAAACGATATTTTGATGAGAAGTACACACACACGCACACATACACACATTGCAATGAATCTTCATATCAGCCTTGCAAGTTCAAAGGGTTAAAGTCATTTTTTTTTAAAGTTAGAAAATGGCAAAACAGAGAGGTGGTGTAATTCGCTCATGGTACCAGAGATGGTACTTGGAAGAGAAACCAAGTACGGTTCATATATACTGACTTTGAAGGCTACTCTCTTTGTGCGCTATCATTTACCTCTGGAGAAAACAGTATCATTATCCACAGAAGATGATATTTAAAATTATATCCTGTCACCTCTTATTTTGCTAAAAAAAAAAAAACAACTCCGTGTATTTAGCATGTGTCTGAAACTCTAATAATGATTACACATATTATCATTCTTAATTCTTACCTGTGAGAAATGTGTCTTTATTCTTACTTACAGTTGAAGAAATTGAGGCTACAAAAAAAAAAAGGGGCCAACTACTTTGCTCACACTCAAGAGCCTAGTAAGTGATAGAGCCAGGGTTTTAAACCACGTTTATCTGGTTTCAAAGTCAAAATCACTACTCAAGAGAATACTTTCCGTGAGGAGGAGGGGCAACATGGCGGAGGAGTAGGGGGCTCCAGTATTTCGCTTGCCCTTTAAACGGGGACGACTGAAACCATAGTCTCTCTCAACTCCAAAAATCGGGGACGGGGGAAGGTGCTACAGCTAACAAGGAATGAAGGCGAAAACAGACACGGCCCAGCTAAACCGTGAGTTTAATCTGGGTCGGATAAAACGAACTCGAACTCGGGAAGTTGAGCTGAGGGGAGGGTGAGCGTCTTCGGAGATAGCTGGGAAAGTGCCGATCGAACAACATCTGAACGAGAGGGCCAGAGCGGGTGAGACGGCTACCATCCAGCCCCTAAATGCAGGGCTTTTGAAGAGAAGTTCAGTGGCAAACAGCAGTACTACCCGCGCGCTGCCGGGACTGTGCCAACCCAGCCCCAAGCCGTGGGGACGCGCGCGCCGCCGGGACTGGCAGCGGGGACCCAGGCGGCACCACCTACCGAGCACCTCTAACCCCGGCACAATTATAACAAAATCGGGGGTAGCAGACGGCCACGTCACCGCGCCACCCTCGCCCCGCGCCTCCGGGGCGCGCACGCCGCCGGGACTGGCAGCAGGGACCCAGGCAGCCCCAGGAGGCGGCTCCTGTGGGACACGGCCGGGTCACCATCCAGTGAACCGCACCAGGCCGGCATTGGCGGTGGAGAGAGAACAGAAATAAAGGGGCGAATAAAGCCTCCAGGACTGTTGGCGTGGGTCTGGAGAGACGCCATTGTTGTCTCACAAGCCAGGAAGTCACCCCAAAAGCCATGCCTGCAGCAGTGGAGGCGGGACCCGCCTACACCAAACCACGCCCCTCCCAACCTATCAGCCCGAGCGACTGAAGCCAAGTGGAGATTGCTGCCTGGAGTAACTCCAGTCATTTTTTCTTTTTTAAATTTATCCCTCCCTTTCTCATTCCTACCGATCCCCATCCCTGAGCTGGTCATCCAGGGTACTGACTAGCTTAAACATTTTTTTTTTTAACCCACTCTTTGAGGACATGTCCTACAATCTCTTCTTTACTTTCCTAGCCCTTTTTCTGGAATAACCAAGCCGTATAAGTTCATCTAGATGACATCCATCTTTATTCCTTTTCCCTCGCACCTGTCCTTATTCTGATTTCTATCAGTCTGGATTAAACCCTTTAGTCGCTCTACCTGGGCAAAGTCCATTTCCTTCTTCTCCCTGTACCAGTCATTATTCTGTCTATATATGCTCTGCCACCAGCACACTACATACCCTGTCCTTAACGTGTAGCTGTTACTTCAGGACATTGCCCTCAGGGAGTCACTTGTTATTCTTTTTTCTGTTGTGAACTGCTTGTCTGGACCATTTGTCGGTACGTTTCAGTATTTCTGTGTTCTGTGTGTCTGTCAGTCTGTTTTCCTTTCCAGGGCAACTTCAAGAAACAACCCAAAACACATCCAGCCAAAATGACGAGACGGAAGAATTCTCCTCAAAAGAATCTACAAGAAGCAGTGACAGCTCAAGAATTAATGAAAACAGATATAAGCAACATAACAGAACATGAATATAGAATGATAATCATAAAACTAATCGCCGGCCTTGAAAAAAGCTTAGATGAATGCAAGGGGTCCCGCGCGGCAGAGTTCAAGGACCTTAAAAACGGTCAGGAAGAATTAAAGAAGACATTGGAAGAAATACAGGGGAAACTGGAAGCAGCCACAGCACGGATTGAAGAGGTAGAGGAAAGAGTTAGTGCATTAGAAGAAAAAATCATTGAAAAAGTGGAAGCAGATAAAGAGAGAAGCTGATCCAGGAACAGGAAAGGAGAATTCGAGAGCTGAGCGATGCACTCAAAAGAAACAATATCCGTATCAAAGGAGTTCCAGAGGAAGAAGAGAGAGAGAAAGGAGTCGAAGGGGTTCTTGAACAAATCATTGCTGAGAACTTCCCCAACATGAGGAAGGAAACGGGCATGGAAATCCAAGAGGCACAGAGAACTCCCCTCAGACATAACTTGAATAGACCTTCTGCACGGCACATCATAGTGAAGCTGGCAAAATACAAAGATAGGGAGAGAATCCTGAAAGCAGCTAGGGACAAAAGAACCCTAACATACAAAGGGAGACATATAAGGGTAGTAGCAGACTTATCTACGGAAACTTGGCAAGCCAGAAAGGAATGGCAGGATATCTTCAATGTGATGAGCAAGAAGGACATGCAACCAAGAATTCTGTATCCGGCAAGCCTGTCATTCAGAATAGAAGGAGAGATAAAGGTTTTTCCCAACAAACAAAAACTCAAAGAAATTTATCACAAATAAACCAGCACTGCAAGAGATCCTGAGGGGCACTCTATGAAGGCAAGGTTGCAAAGAACACAGACTGCCAGGGACAGCCTTACAAACATGAAACTTACAGATAATACAGTGACTGTAAGCCCACATTTTTCAATATTAACACTGAATGTAAATGGACTAAATGCGCCAATCAAAAGACACAGGATAACAGAATGGATTAAAAAACAAGACCCATCTATTTGCTGTCTTCAAGAAACTCATCTTAAACCTGAAGACACCTTCTGATTGAAAGTGAGGGGATGGAGAACTATCTACCATGCTACTGGAAGTCAGAAGAAAGCCGGAGTAGCCACACTTATATCAGACAAATTAGAATTTAAAATGAACGATGTAATAAGAGATGAAGAAGGACATTATATAATAGTCTCAGGGACCATCCAGCAGGAAGAGCTAACAATTATAAATATGTACGTGCCGAATTCGGGGGCACCCAAATTTGTAAAACAACTAATTACAAACATTAGCAACCTCATCGATAAAAAATGTCCTAATAGTAGGGGATCTCAACACTCTACTCTCAGCATTGGATAGATCCACAAAACAGAAAATCTCCGCAGAAACAATAGCCCTGAATGACACATTAGGACAGATGGGCCTCACAGACATCTTTAGGGTCCTTCATCCAGAAGCAAAGGAATTTATGATCTTCTCATCTGCACACGGTACATTTTCCAAGATAGACCACATTCTGGGGCACAGGGAAGCTCTGAATAAATATAAAAGAACTGAGATCATACCGTGTACACTGTCAGACCACAATGCTTTGAAACTTGAAATCAACCACAGGAGAAAGCCTGGAAAATATCCAAGAACATGGCGGCTAAGAAATAACCTACTAAAAGATGACTGGGTCAACCAAGCCATCAGAGAAGAAATTAAAAAATACATGGAAACAAATGAAAATGAGAATACAACAATCCAAACGCTCTGGGACGCAGCAAAGGCAGTCCTGAGAGGGAAATATATTGCAATCCAGGCCCATCTCAAGAAACAAGAAAAACCAATAACACAAATTCTAACAGCTCGCCTAAAGGAACTAGAAGCAGAACAGCTAAGACAGCCGAAACCTAGCACAAAGAGAGAAATAACAAAGATCAGAGCACAAATTAACCATATGGAGACAGAAAAGGTAGTGGAACAGATCAATGCAACCAAAAGCTGGTTCTTTGAAAAAATAAACAAAATAGACAAACCTCTAGCCAGGCTTCTCAAAAAGAAAAGAGAGAGAACTCAAATAGATAAAATCGTGAATGAAAAGGGAGAAATGACAACCAATCCCTCAGAGATACAAGCAATCATCAGAGAATACTATGAAAAATTATATGCCACCAAACTTGGCAATCTGGAAGAAATGGACAGCTTCCTAAATAGCCACACGCTACCAAAACTCAAACGGGAAGAAATAGAAAATTTGAACAGACCCATAACTAGTGAAGAAATAGAATCCGTTATTAAAAACCTCCCAGCAAATAAAAGCCCTGGACCAGATGGCTTTCCTGCGGAATTTTACCAGACATTTAAAACAGAGTTAATTCCTATCCTCCTCAAGCTGTTCCAAAAAATTGAAACGGAAGGAAAACTCCCGGACTCATTCTATGAAGCCAGCATCACTTCGATTCCCAAACCACATAAAGACCCAGAAAAGAAAGAGAATTACAGGCCAATATCCCTGATGAATATGGATGCAAAAATTTTCAACAAGATACTAGCAAATCGAATCCAACAGCATATAAAGAGAATTATCCACCATGATCAAGTAGGATTCATCCCTCGGTTGCAGGACTGGTTCAATATTCGCAAATCAATCAACGTGATACATCACATCAACAAAAGAAAAGATAAGAACCATATGATCCTGTCAATAGATGCAGAAAAAGCATTTGACAAAATACAGCACCCTTTCTTAATAAAAACTCTCAAGAAAGTCGGGATAGAAGGAACATACTTAAATATCATAAAAGCCATATATGAAAAGCCCACAGCTAATATCATCCTCAATGGGGAAAAATTGAAAGCCTTCTCCCTGAGATCAGGAACACGACAGGGGTGTCCACTCTCGCCACTGCTATTTAACATAGTGTTGGAAGTCTTAGCATCAGCAATCAGACAGCAAAACAAAATAAAATGCATCAAGATTGGCAAGGAGGAAGTCAAACTTTCACTTTTTGCAGATGACATGATACTTTACATGGAAAACCCGACGAAATCTACCAAAAGCCTACTAGAACTGATTCATGATTTCAGCAAAGTTGCAGGATACAAAATCAATGTACAGAAATCGGTGGCATTTCTATACACCAACAATGAAGCAGCAGAAAGAGAAATAAAGACGTTAATCCCTTTCACAATTGCACCAAAAACCATAAAATACTTAGGAATAAACCTAACCAAAGATGTGAAAGACCTCTACACTGAAAACTGTAAAAAACTTATGAAGGAAATTGAGGAAGACACAAGGAAATGGAAAAACATCCCATGCTCATGGATTGGAAGAATAAATATCGTCAAAATGGCAATACTATCCAAAGCAATCTACACATTCAATGCAATCCCAATCAAAATTGCACCAGCATTCTTCTCAAAGCTAGAGCAAACAATCCTAAAATTTGTATGGAACCACAAAAGACCTCGAATAGCCAAAATAATACTGAAGAATAAAACCAAGGTGGGAGGCATCATAATCCCAGACTTTAACCTCTACTACAAAGCGGTGGTCATCAAGACTGTATGTGTACAAAAACAGACACATACACCAATGGAATAGAAGAGAAAACTCAGAAATGGACCCGCAAGTATATGGCCAACTAATCTTTGACAAAGCGGGAAAATGTATCCAATGGAAAAAAGACAGCCTCTTTAACAAATGGTGCTGGGAGAATTGGACAGCAACATGCAAAAGAATGAAACTAGACCACTTTCTTACACCACTCACAAAAATAAATTCTAAATGGATAAAAGATCTGAATGTGAGACAGGAAACCGTCAAAATCCTAGAGGGAAAGCAGGAAAAAGCCTCTTTGACCTAAGAAGAACCAATTTCTTACTCGACACGTCTCCAAAGGCAAGGGAATTAAAAGCAAAGATGAACTATTGGGACCTCATCAAGATAAAAAGCTTCTGCACAGCAAAAGAAACAACCAACAAAACGAATAGGCAACCAACGGAATGGGAAAAGATCATCGCAAATGACATATCGGATAAAGGACTAGTATCTAAAATCTATAAAGAACTTACCAAACTCCACACCCGAAAAACAAACAACCCAGTGAAGAAATGGGTAGAAGATATGAATAGACACTTCTCCAAAGAGGACATTCAGATGGCCAACAGACACACGAAACGATGCTCAATGTCACTCATCATCAGGGAAATACAAATCAAAACCACACTGCGATACCACCTCACACCAGTCAGAGTGGCTAAAATGAACAAATCAGGAAACTATAGATGCTGGCGAGGATGTGGAGAAGTAGGCACCCTCTTACACTGTTGGTGGGAATGCAAACTGGTGCAGCCGCTCTGGAAAATGGTGTGGAGGTTCCTCAAAACAATGAAAATAAAGCTACCCTATGATCCAGCAATAGCACTGCTAGGAATCCACCCAAGAGACACAGGAATGCTGATGCATAGGAGAACGTGTACCCCAATGTTCATAGCAGCACTTTCGACAATAGCCAAATCATGGAAAGAGACCAAGTGCCCATCAATTGACGAATGGATAAAGAAGTTATGGTACTTATATACAATGGACTACTACGTGGCAATGAGAAAAAATGAAATCTGGCCATGTGTAGCAACATGGATGGAACTGGAGGGTATTATGTTAAGTGAAATAAGTCAGTCAGAAAAAGACAGATACCATATGTTTCCACGAATAGGTGGACTTTGTGAAACTAAGCAAAAACCAGGGGGAGGGGAAGAGGGGAAAGGAAAAAAAGACACAGAGAGGGAGGGAGATAAAACATAAGAGACTCTCAAAGACTAAGAAAAAACTGAGGGTGAGGGGGATGAGGGAGGGGGGAGAGGGGGTGATGGGCATTAAAAAGGGCACATGTTGGGATGAACACTGGGTGTTATATGTAAACCAATTTGAAAATAAACTATTATAAAATTTTAAAAAAAAAGAGTATACTTTCCGCGATATATACATATGTATAAATTTGGGAATGAAAAATATATCAAGTATAATTTTCGTGTATGTATATGCACTTAAGTGCATATGTGTGTGTGTGTGTGTGTGTATATATACACTTTACATAACTATAATTGTATACATAATTAAAACTGTACCTACATTGAATGAGAGAAAATAAAAAGTTTCAGATTTGTCAGATTATTAAAAAAGTGATAAGGTAACATGCCCACGGTAAGAGTGTAAAACAGTTAATTTATAAGTAGTTACTGTAATATTACATATTGCCCCAAACTCAGCACCCATCTATGTACAGATTGAGGGAGGGAAGGAAGAAGGAAGATGATAGATAGATACATAGATAGATAGATAGGGTGAGCCATAAATTGAAAGAACTCAATGCTTTTCAGCACAGGCCAGCATAAAATAAAAATCTTTCGAAACTAGAAAAAAGATAAACACTGAAGCATTCTAGATGATTAATAAATTTGATCAGTTATTCTTTTTTTTAATTTTTTTAACGTTTATTTATTTTTGAGAGACAAAGAGACAGAGTATGAGCAGGAGAAGGGCAGAGAGAAAGAGACATAGAATCTGAAGCAGGCTCCAGGCTGTCAGCACAGAGCCCGATGCGGGCCTCGAACTCACAGACCGTGAGATCATGATCTGAGCCGAAGTCGGCCGCTCAACACTGAGTGACCCAGGTGCCCCCAGTTATTCTTCTTTTAACCAATTAATTCTAGCTAGAACTTAGGAAATAATCATGATCTGATACATTTTCTTTCCGTTTAAATAAAATACGCATTTAAGTAGAGCATGCGTTAACTTGCATAATTCAATAAATAATTCACATTATATAAAGTCTCAGATTCCCTTTAAAATTGTGAGAAAGTAATAAAGCTCTAGACCACCATTACATGCGGACACTCTTTATGACAGTGCACAGATGGAACACCTTCCACATCTGATTCAGAATGTTTGAGTGTATTTCCTCCTTTGCTATCTGGATCCTGAGTAAATGCTCTGGGTGTTTCGCAGGTGGAGTGCATTGGAGGAGCTGGAATTGAAAGAAGATCTACCAAGTCCCTGGTTTCTGAACTAGCTACCTCAGTGTCCACGTGGAGGTTCATCAATCCGGAAATACTCCTATCCGAAGAGCTATAGTAATTGCTACCCAATGGGCTCTAATATCACCCTCGAGTCTGCCTTTTTAAGGGAGGTCCTGATTATATTCTCCCTTCTTCAGCTTCCTTGTGTATAATGAAAAGGGAACTAATTTATGATGTTACGTCATGGCATAAAATTTACTGATACTGTTTCATTTTTCTAGAATTCTCATCCACGGCTCATATAAGGCCCTCTAGACTGTCTATCTTCCAGACTTGCTTTTCATCACCCTCACCCCTTGGTGCTCCAGGGACACAAGACTTCTCTGATACTTAGCTAGCCATCACCTACTACAACTAGTCTTATTAACCCCTATTGATCATGTGGCTTCTCTGTTAAGCAGAACATTCTCAAGGAAATCTTTGCTGACCTTCCCAGCCTGGGTAAGTTTCCTTCAGTTTCAGAGACCTGGCCTAGGCCTTTTCTGTCCAAGCACTCATCTCAAATTATAATTATAAACACACCAGCTTGATTTTGTGATTAATGGCTGGGTCTTTTCCCAGTTTTCAAGCAAAATGACAGCAAGAAGCATGTGGCTTTAGCTTAGCGATCTAGCCCTGATGACCAGTATGGTGTTATAAAAGGAATCAGTAAACTACAGGCTAGAAAGCGTAACCTTGAGCACACATCAAAAAAGAATGCCTTTGCCAGGAACACAGGAGAAAACCAGTATTTGGTGAACCCTAGAATCTGAGCAAGAGGAGAAAGAATTAACCTGGAGCATTTAGACATTCTTCTCATTCCACCTATTCAATCTTTCTAAGCCCCTGTAACCTTCTAAACACTGAACAGCTAAAACTGACTTCATTCCTCATCTTCTTTCTCGCTTCATGGTTTCTAGACAATAAGGGAGACTTTCTTTAACTATAATTTTTTCTGGTATAATCCGTTTGTAAATTTACAATGTGGCAGTTTGGTAAAAAATTAACAAATAGTAAAATATATATACATAAATAGGAGTATATATATAACATATAATCTCACAGTGTAAATAGAATATGTGTACGTGTGTGTGTGCATACACACACACACGTTTTGGTTTCCTCCTGGAATTCTTTTGAAAAACAAAATTGTGCTCAAAACTGTATCACTTTGGAACAATTGACAATGTAACAATTTTTATTATATCCTACAGAGGAATGTCAGTTTATGTTTGCATAGAAATAGAACCACCACTGCATTAAAAAAAGCTTCTACCTCTCTCTCTCTCTCTGTGCACACATACATACGAATACTATATGTATATATTTATGTATCATTTATTCTTTAAACTACTTATTGAGTGTCAATTTCAGCCTCTGCAATATCTTTTATGGATACAATAATTTAAAAAACAGAATCCCTATATTCACTGACTTCACTCTTTACTCGTGGAGCCAGATAATAATTCTAATATGATTTTGATCAGACTGTAATTAATCTTATAAAAGAGACAAAGAGGGCTATGATAGTAAATAAAAAGATCATATTATAGACCGGGTGCCTGTAAAAATTAACTTTTGATCAAAGATGTGAACGAGTAAATGGCATCAGCTAGGGCTTCTGGGAGAATACACAGGGCTCAGGTAGGAATATGGGATCATTTTCAGGAAATGAAAGGTCAGTATTAAGTAGAGAGAAAACAAGAATGAATGTGGCTGTAATTGGAAGTAGGCAATGCCCATTCTAAGCAGATGCTTTTACGTACCTTTAAATCAAGAACAAAAGTAAGTCGCTGAATGTATTATACAAAGGTGTGACACGGATAGGTTTTCCTTAAGAAAAATCCTTCTGGGGCCATCTGGGTGGCTCAGTTGGTCGTGCATTCAACTCTTAATGTCGGCTCATGATCATGATGTCACAGTTCGTCAGATTGAGCCCCGTGTCCGGGCTTGGGATTCTCTCTCTCCCTCCCTGCCCTCCAATCCCCACGTGTGCATGCATGTGTGCTCTCTCTCTCTCTCACAAATAAATAAATGAACATTAAAAAAAAAAAGTATTTTCAAAAAGAAAAAGAAAAAGGCTTCCAGCGGAAACATAGAAAAAAGATTTCTCCGTGTCAAGAATGGATAAAGAAAAGACAAATTAGTGGTCCGGGCAAGAAACCCTGGTAGCTTGGACAAACATGATGACAATAAAAAAGAAAGTTGGATGTAAAAGCTATTTGGGAGATAAAAATGCAGGGGGTGGGAGAATGAACAGCAACAGGGGAGGGAGGGAGGGATAAGGAATATCAAGGGAGATTCTGAGGTTTCTGATTGTGCAATTCTGTAGATGTTGGTTCTAGTCCCGGATACTGGAGGAGCCAAAGAGGAAATGGTTGTCGGTTGCAGAGTTGCCCATCACAGGTTTATCTTCTTGGGACTCAATGGGTTTGCAATACTTTAAGATACTTTACTGGAAAGGCAGGGGAATACCTGGGCATAAGAACCCAGGACTTAGAGGATAGGAGTGGACTGCAGATAAAACATACAACTTTTTTGTTGACAACATACAATTAAATCCAAGGATACCTTTACTTAAACAGTTACCTTCTAGATGTAAAAAAGGATTTGTTACCCAGCATGATTTACCTTGTAGCTGAAAAGTGATTTTAAGCCACACGATTTATCTCATTGAAGCCAGGCTTACTTCGGAATACTAGTAAAGGATTCCTAATTCTGTTTCAGATTGAAAAGTAAGAAAAAAATCTGGTGCAGAAGTCAACTGCGCCTAAGGGAAAACTCAGCATAACCTGTTCTACCTAATCGTCAGTGAGATGTTTGTGGATTCCGCCCTTCTGGTCCCCGTGTAGAAGTAGACCTAGTCCTGCTCCATCTAGGGAAGTTCACGGTCTTCTTTTTATGTAGAAACAGAGATTACTAACCCAACTGATAGTTTTCTCTTTACTGACAGTAATGAAGCAGTAAATGTATTTAAAAACCTACTATCTTAAAAGATTACAAGAGTAATATTAACATCCTTTGGCCTAGCCCAGAGCCCTGAAAAAAAAAAAAGGTCTGAGGATTTAATATTTGCCAAACATTATATATAAATAAATGATTCATCTCAAAATAAAGATTTTTATGACAGTTCCCACTATTCTTTTGCTAAAGTGCCATTTAAAAATATAGATACTTTCTTAATGTTTCATGATTAGGGAATATATCGCACAAAATTAAAATTATTATAAACGATTACAGGTTCAGAAGCATGTGCTGGGAATCACTGGGAAAGTGAACGTTAAGGGCTATCATGCTGAACTACTGTTTATCTTGAAAGGTACCAAAAAAACCCCATTAATCTCCAGTCCCTCAGTATAGCCATATCAAGGATGGCAATGAAAAAGTATGGTCTCATTTACATCTAAAATTTTTGTAGAGGACTATAAAAATGTTTTCTACATCTTTTATTTTAAAATCCTTTCTATTATATCCGAATGACTTAAAAGGAAAAGGGGTTTCAGAGAAAAGATAAGAAAGGAGAGCAAAGGAGAGAACAAGAGAGACAAGATGAGATCATTTCATTAACAACAAAAAAAAAAAACACATGTGGAATTAAGTGCTTTATTTTCTGCAATACATGAATCTACATCAAAGTCTATTAACTGCAGAGCAAGATAGAGACATCGTCTGAAAAATCAGACTTTTCCCCCCATCGTAAGACAAAGCCATCATACTAATGCTGAGATCTCACAACACTAGGTTGTATCTGGCACTTAAAAAAAAAAAAAAAGCCACGACTATCTCTCTCCAAAATTAAAACAAAAGTACTCAGGGAAAATAAAGGTACTTAACTGTCACACAAATAATGGAGTAGAGAGAAGGACTAGAGAATTCTGTTACCCAATACGGTAGCTACTAGCTACGCAGGTCCACTGAGCACTGGAAAGGTGGTTAGTATGAACTGAGATGTTGTGCACGTGTAAACATACACAAGATCTTGAAGACATAGTACAAAAATAAAGTAAAAATATTTCTGTCCTTTTTAATTTTTATGGTTAAAGTGATAATATTTAGACATGTTCATTGAAATAAACCATTCAATTAAAATTGCTCTCACTTGTTTCTTGTGTAATATGGCTCTTAGGAAATTTAACATTATGTATATGGTTCACATTCGATTTCTACTGGATCAGCTTATGTATAAGCTGCGGGAAGTCACGTTATGTTATGTTAGTGGTCTGTAAATAGTGACAGCATTTTAAAACATTGAAACATCTGCTATGAATACGAAGTCGACTCTAACTTGAATTTCTCATCATTTGTAAGTAGAAATTAGTGATGACTTAATATAAGATGGGCGTGTGTGTGTGTAGAAACTTAACTAAATAGCACTTTCTACTTCTTTGATAAATCTATTTTGGGAAATGCTCATATTGAAGCTATCCAACTTTTCCCCATCCCTCAGAGTTAACGGAAAGGCAACCAGTGTCATCAACAAAGATGTTGATTTTCTACAATTCCAAACCTTATCAAACGATATAAACCAGGGAACAGAGGAAGTATTTCTTGACAATGTGAACAGTGGCAGAAGATGTCCAGAAAGAAGAGGGGACCCACAGGACACGATGATTAACATGCTAAAAATTGTCCCTCAGAGACTGAGAAAAGGAAAGAATTCTGAGTATGGAAACTTGAGTTTCCAATGCCGACACAGAAGTCAACACCTTAGCTTGATGACCAAGGACCTTTGTGGTTGGAATTCAATCAACTGCTCGGCCCAAATTCCTATCATCGAAAATTCTCCAGTCACAATATAGCACCATGATTCTGCCCCGCCTTCTGCTGTTCAGGCTCCATGCCCACGACGGACCTGGGGGCTCTGATACGAGCAAAACAGATGGGTTTATGAGAATTGTACCTAAGATTACCTGAGAATGTTTTTTAAAAGCTAGGTCTCCAACCAATCAACTGAAATCTGGGTGTTTTTCACAAGCACTGGCTAACATCCACTGCTTGATTAAGTAATTCTTTCTCCAGTTTAAAGCACAATTTTCTACCCAAGCTTCTCTAAGTATAAACAAATGTAGTATTCAACTACTGATTACAAATTAAGATTTTAGGGATTTTTTTTGCTGCTTTTCCACCTTTCTACATTATTTTCAAAAATTGGCCCTATCTTCAAGAACTCCTATTAAATATTTTTTAAATATATTCTTATTTTGTTATGCTCTACTTGGCATGTAGCATATGTTCCTGGTATTCTCAAGGTCAAGGAACAAATCTTATACCTCAGGGGATGAAGCACAGATCTAGCTTAAACAAGCATGTCTGTTATGCTTGATGCTGATGGTATCAGTGAAGAAAATAGAACAGAATAGGGCATTTACAGTTTTTTCTTAATTTTTTTCTAGAATTAAAGAGCAAAGCCATACAGATTGTGTTTCTTAGAATAAAGTAATCCCTTACTTAGATATAAAAAAGTATTAGGTAAATTTTCTGACCTGCAGCTGGAAAAGTTAGGTCAAGACCATCTTTGCTTCCCTTCTTTGACTCAGCATCTTAACATTGGATCCACGTCTTAGCAGGGACTAATGACAGTGTTTGAAATTATGGCCATCGAGAACAGTTTTTGCTGGTTGGCCTAAAATTGTCTTCCATTTTCCCTGCAGGAGGCACAGGCTACTCCCTGTCATTTTATAAGAGTGCTCCTTACCACACCTCCCCAGATCATCACCTCTTCAAAGGCTGCCTCCACTTTTCTTTATATTCCCTATCACAACTCTGGTCTAAGGTTAGGCCTAGAGAGCTGCAATTTCCCAACACTCTGCTTCCATCCAAACCCTTCTGTTCACTTCTCACAAACTCTCGAGGCTAACATACCAGTTAGATCTTTCAAAATTATGAATCAGATTACTGGATTTCCACAACTGAAATTCTTTCAGAAGTTTCAACTGGTTTCAGGGGCACCTGGGTGGCTCAGTCGGTTAAGTGTCCAACTCTTTGTTTTAGCTCAGTCATGATCTCGTGGTTCGGTTCGCGGCTCAAGCCTCGCATCGGGCTGTTCACTAACAGGCAGAGCCAGCTTCAGATTCTCTCTCTCTCCCTTTCTGCCCCTCCCCATCTCGCGCTGTCTCTGTCTCTCTCAAAAAGAAAAAACAAAGTTTACACAGAAGGCTACAGGGACCTTCACGAACTCGACCCTCATTCTACCCTCATCTTCCCATAATTTGCTGGTCTCCAGTCCTCCTGGCCCCTCCTTTCTGTCTCTTGGACATGGTAAGCACTTCTTCTCCACCTTGCCACGTTTTTATCTTCCTCCAGATCATCACGCGGCTGGTACCTGCACATGCCACACAGGTTGGGGTCAAATTGTCCTCTCCCAGGATAATGTTGCCTAAGTGAGATTAATCTGTGATAATGTAATTGACACATTAATTTGTTTATTCCCTTTATTTCTGTAAGCTCTCAGAGGATATAAACCTTGCTCTTGATTTTCTCCACTAAATACCTAGTGCATAAGACTTCTATGGCACATAGCAAGTGTTGAACGATATTCACTGAATTAGTGGGTGAGTGCACAAAACAATTACCAGATGAGTGCAATCCATTTAAAAATCCAAATGGCATAGAAAAAACTAACCTAAACTTCATATGGAACCATACACCACCACAAATAACCCAAACAATCTTACGAAAGAAAAAGCTAGAGGCATGCTACTTGCTGATTTCAAAACATATTACAAAGCTAAAGTTATTAAAACAATAAGATACTGGCATAAAGACAGGCATATAGTCTAAGGAATAGAACAGAGAGCCCATCAATAAACCCGCATGCATGTGGTCAACTGATCTCTGCCAATAGTGCCAAGAACAATAAAGGATGGTCTCTTCAAATGATGGTACTATGAAAACTGGATATCCACATGCAAAAGAACAAAATTGGACCTTTATCTTACAATATATATAAATATCAACTCGAAATAGGTTAAAGATTTAACTGAAAAATTGCAACCACAGGGGCGCCTAGGTGGCTCAGTCAGTTGGGCATCTGACTTTAGCTCAGGTCATGATCTCCCCACTCCCAAGTTTAAGCCCCTTGTCGGGCTTTGTGCTGACAGCTTGGAGCTTGGTGCCTGTTTCAGATTCTGTGTCTCTGTCTCTCTCTGACCCTTCCCGCTTGTACTCTGTCTCTCTTTCCTTCTCTCTCTCTCAAAAATAAATATTTTAAAAAATTGTAATCACAAAACTCCTAGAATGAAACACAAGGGGAAAGCTTCATAACACTGGTCTTAAAATGATTTTTTGGATTTGACCTAAAAAGTACAGGTGACAAAAGTAAAACTAGACAAATGGGACTGTGTAAAACTAAAAACCTCCTATACACCAAAAGAAACAATTAGCAGAATAAAACAGCAACCTACAGAATGGGAGAAAATATCTGCAAACCATATAACTGATAAGAGATTAATATCTAAAATATATAAGGAACTCCTACAACTCAACAGGAACAAATAACCGGACCAAAAAAAAAAAATGGGCAAAGGATTTAAACAGACATTTCTTCAAAGATGACGTATGAATGAACAACAGATATATGAAAAGATGCTCAACACTAATTATGAAAAATATGCATATCAAAACCACAAGGAGATATCACCCCACACTTGTTGGAGTGCTTATTATCATAAAGTGACAAAAAATAACAAGTACTGCTGAGAATGTGGAAAAATTGGCACCCTCTGCCATTTGCAGAAATGTAAAATGGTTCCGCTCCTCTAGGAAACAGCATAAAGGTTTCTCAAAAAAATTAAAAACAGGACTACCGTACAATCCAGCACTGCCACTTCTGGGTACATATCCACAACAACTGAAATCAGGTTCTTGAAGCGATATCTATATTCCCACGTTCATTGCAGCATTATTCACAACAGCCAAGATATGGAAAGAAACTAAATATTCCCCAAGGGGTAAATGGATCAAGAAAATGTGGTATACCCATACGACAGAATATTATTCACCTTAAAAAACAAGAAAATCCTGCCATATGTGACAACAGGGAAGAACCTGGAATATGTTATGCTAAATGAAAGACACCAGTCAGAGAAGGACAAGTACCACCTGATATACTTCCACGTATATGACATATCTAATATAGTCGAACTTCGAGAAGCAGAGAATAACATGGGTGCCCGGGGCTAGAGGGAAGGGGAAATACGGAGTTCCTGTTTGTCAGGTATAAGATTGTAGTCACGCAAGAGTTACTTTCTAGAGAGGTACTATGCAATGACACGGAGTCTGTCTACAGCCAGTAGCCTATCGTGCACTACAGACTGTTAAGAGTGTAGATCTCCTGTCACAGGTGCTTATCATTTTTTTTTTTCAAAAGAAACCAAGAAAACAGTATGGTGCTAGAAATCTATGGTTATAGAACAAAAGAAAATTCGTGTGAAGTTTAAGGCAAAACAAAACCAAAAACACTTGTTTTGTCGTAGCCAGCGTAGTCGCTTCTTCTATTTTCTGCACAACTAAACAAATAATTACTTTTCTGACATGATGAGACTTCATAACTGAAATAAATTCAAACTATATTACAAACTGTTTTCATATTTACATGTAGAAAGTACATTTAAAATCTTTCTTGTTAAAATAAGAGATCACTGTAACAAGCCAGATGCTTTTTTTTTTTTTTTTTTTTAATCTATCTACATAAGAGCATGCTCTTTCTGGTTTGCAGTTTCTAGAAAGGCTTTGTAGCAAATGTTGCAGGAGAAAATTTTACTCACTCAATCTTCTAGGCCTAGGCCACCATTAATCTACACTCTGTCTACGGGTGTGCCAATTAGGGAACTTTCCTATAAACGAAATCATACATTATATATATAATATATAATCTATGGCCTCTTCTAGCTGGCTTCTTTCTTCAGTATGTGTTTAAGGCTCACCGATGCTGTACCAAGTATCAGTGCTTCGTTACATCTTATTATTAGTATTTCATTGTATGGATAGGCCCATTATCTTACCCTACCCATCAGTTGATGGGCACTCGAGTTGCTTCCACTTTTTTGTTATCATGAATAATGGGGTCTGAACATCCAGGTATACTTGCTACTTCTTGTACAATCTAATATCCATCCTATCAGTTATTCAAGATCCATTAAGTCACTTGTGACAAAGGGATAATAAAACATTCTCAAAGGGTTTCTCTGTGAGGACTAAGAAAGGTAATTTATATGAAAGGTATTTGTAGAATAAAAATTACTATGAACATTGAATGCATTTTATCTGTTAATATTTTTTCATACGATGTTTGCCAGTTACCCAGCAGCAATTACATAGACCAATTTTTACCAAAGTACATTTAAAAAGTCAAGTTTTTGTTTCATTGTGAGAACACTAGTAGAGAAAAAAAAAATGTAAGAAGAGAGGAAAGTCTGAATGGCTTCCCACCCCTGTGTTAGCTCTTATTTGCTGAATACTTAATATGCTCAAAGTACTATGGAATAATACAAGAAATCAGATTTGCTCCCCTGTGCAAGTTTGGAGTAGAGCATACATATGTAAAATTCTTTGGAAATCATTATTAACTAATAAAGTGAACTATAATAGGACTTGAAATGGTGAATTTTACTAACCATTATGGAAAGGTATATAATATTATATATTGATACATAAAGTTATATATATATATAAATGTATAATATATAAATACATGCAAAAATAAGTTATATAATTCAATTATGATTGAATACAATTGTAAATAATTATATATGTGTTATTTATATATATAGCATACATACCTAACATATAAATTATATATGCACATATAATTTATAGAACTTATAATCTGTATATACAATCCCTATTTAATTAATTATTAATTATCAAGATGAACTTTCCCAAAGAGTGACTAAAACTGGCAGAGATATTCTGGTAAATAAAAGTGTAAGGGAGGGCATTTCATTTATAAATAAATGAAGTGAAAAATTTTGGCAGTTTTATAAACAATCATCATATGTATAAAAGATAAAAGAGAAGATATAATAATACAGACGGATAGACTGATGGTTGTATGGACAGAGAGTATGTATTATTACATATTTATATTGGAATATAACAGTTGAATCTAAGCTATCAACAAACTTTAATATTCTGAACATTTTTTAAGTAAACAGAAAAAAATGTTCAACTTTAACATAATAGGGTACAGGTAAACTAAAATAATATTCTAGTGAATAAGCTCTTTTGTCCAGCAATTACAGTATAGCCATTAACATGTATTCGATTTTAAGGGAGACTTACAGATTTCATGACAAGAAAAATGCATTATTGTTAAATAGGTCAATGTTTGAAAATTTAGGACAGTCAGTCTTTTCCCCAATGGATTTTATAGATGCCCAGCAACGAGTTTACTGAAATCCACTAGAGGGAGCTGACGTCACTGTAAAGCGGCATTAACTGATGTCCTACCGGAAAAACAAACCCCTCAGCAAAATTGACTTTAAAGGAAAAGAAAAAGAAAAAGGCATTTATCATCAGCATTGTTCAGTTCATTCCATGACCTCACCGAGAAATAAAAATTTAAAAACCAGGAAAATAGAGAAAGCTTTATGTCTATCACCGCATTGATTTTAGAAACATTACTATGTGGTAAATTCTTTGGATGCTTGCAAAGGCAAGTAGTCAAAAAACATGTTTTCCAACTAATTAAAGTTTTAGTAGAAAACAAATACGTGTTCTTGCTCCTCTCATAACACATTTGGGGAAGACATTTTTAAAAATATTTTGATCTTAATGCCTTAAAATCCCATTTTACTCTATAGTCGTCTGTATGCATATATGGACGTAGGCATGTATGTGTATGGTGAACCAAAAACTCATTTACTAATGCTTGGCAGTGTTTATAAACCAGTCTGTCAAAGGAATTTTTGTCTTAAGAATTAAGCTGATTAGCAGGGCTATTTTGGACCAGATATCATGTATTAATAGCTTAAGTGCACACTGATGAGAATCGAAAGAGACATCTTGAAAATCGTGCTAGTCAAATGGTAGGCATCTGTGTAACTGCTCTGCTCTTAGGTTATATCTCACTATCAAATGAGAAAAAGAGGAAACTGCACAGTTACAATGAATTAAAAGTAAAATGAAGCCTAAAAAATAATTTGTTCTTGGCTGAATTTCAGTTGCTACATGCTTGTTACAGCTACAATAGTCTTCGTATAAACTGGGTAGAAATATTAGTAAGATGCCTAGCTAACTATCCTTATACATAAAGCAAACAGGATATAATGAAAAGCCACCAAGAGGGCTTCAACTCTTCTTTTATTTCCTCCACTGTTCAAAATATTTGATTGTAAAATTTGCAACCCACCAAGGAGATGTTAATGTCTATATAAAACATATATTTGTTCCTGGAAGTCATGAAATTATTATGGTAGGTGAGGGGAAGAAACGGAAATATAACACATCTGTTTTTCAATAACAGTATCTCATTACTTGTTACTACAGAATGTAGGGACAATGGATTCCTTTGATAGAAATTATTCTTTCATGTCAGCACTTTCTCTTTTTCCAACAAACACCGAATTAGGAAAATACCAAGTTAGCCATTTTGAGTATTTTTACTTACTTGTCTGTAGCTCTTTTTCTCTGGCCTGCACATCACCAAAGACTTGGTTAAAATGATTTGTAAAGGCCACAAAGTCTGCATCCAGGAACAGTGGCCCCTGTCCTTTCTCTTTCAGGGCTATGCTTTGAATTTTTAATCGCTCGATTTGAGGCTGAAGAGCTGACAGCCGGTTGACTTCATCCTGTACCGTAATTTAGAGTATTCAAATAAATAAAACTTTTACTTTGCATAGATTACATTTTTTTTCTTTGCAAAAAAGGTGTTAAAAGGCAGTGATGCTAGCTGAACTTAATGCCCTTATCGAAAAATTGGTAAGAAGTATCCAAGACAGTTTAGGCAAGCCTCTAGCACAGGGCGTCAATTTAAGAATACCTTGGCTCGTCAATGCATAGACAGTACTAGATATACCTGTCTTTAAACTTCAAAAGGACATCATTTACAGACTTAATGGGCATGAATATATGCTTGAAAAGTCCTATGAATGACCTTATATCTTTTCAATAAATCAGACCTGAAATTCTTCTGCTCCCCTCTTATCTCAAAATTATGTCCCTTTGCCTCGAATACTAAGCTTGTTTAATGAACAATATTTTTCTTTAAATTCACTTGTGAAGAATATAAATTACATGTATCTACATGCATACCCACATTAAATTACAAATCTATCTTTATACACTGATATCACCTAGACTACATCATCTATGTAACACTTATATAAACACACAAATATTTATTTCTGTAATGATCTGTCTCTTATTTGGTCTCACTACTTCTCCTGACTGAACAGGCAATCACCATTGTTTCTATTAGGGTGAGAGTTTGCTCTGCTTTTCCTGTCCTGGCAAGAAAACATTTTTTAAATGTTGATTTATTTTCGAGAAAAAGAGAGAGAGACAGCGGAAGCAGGGAAGGGCAGAGAGAGAGGGAGACACAGAATCTGAAGCAGGCTCCAGGCTCTAAGCGGTCAGCACAGAGCCAGATGCAGGGCTCGAACTCACAGACCGCGAGATCATGACCTGAGCCGAAGTCGGCCACTTAACCGACTAAGCCACCCAGTTGGCATAATTGTTAGTAACACCCCCTTTCACTCTCAAAGAGTACCACTCCCCCGGTTTGGATGATAAAATCACATGGACACACCACTGTGCTGTGCAATACAGGAGTCACTAGTCATATGTGGCTACTGAACACGTGAAACGTGGCCAGTCCAAATTCAGATATGATGTCATTGTAAAACAGACAATGAATTTTGAATATATACATTTATATATATATATATATATATACATATATATATATAAAATACAAATTCAAACAGAATTTCAAAATGTTTTTTAAGTATTATTACCATGGTTGCTTACTTATAATTCTCACCGATGCTACCTTTAGAAAGAAGTACGTCAGGATTGCTCACCACTTAAAATGTAAAAAACATGACAATTAAAATTTTAAAATTTGACCTCAAGCCAGTTAGGAGAGGAAAATAAAAAGAATTAAAGTAATTATGAACTAAATATAAATCTGAGCTTCCTGGAAGTCAAAGTGAAAAGAAAAAAAAAGAAAAAGAAAAAGTTGTTATTTTTTGGACACATGCACATTGTTTTGGAGAAAGTAACTTTTGTCTTAGGATTAAGATGAATTTATCACAAAGATGCTTTCATAGTAGCAGGACTACCTAATGGGTGCTGCCGCTTGTTATGATTTTCCAAGGAATGTTGCCATGTGGTTTTAACAGTGAGAGTTGATTCAGGTAGGTTAATCTCTGACAACCAAATTCTTTGGGTAGGTGAAGATGAAAGCCATTTGTACAAATGGGAAGGTGACGCATCTCTTCCATTCCACTATAAAGACTCTCAGTCAAGGGCTAGAAGGTGGGTGCGTATCCATGGATAAAGAATAAGACAAGAGATAAAAGGTAATACTCTGTGGTTTTGAAAGAATTGAAGACATGCACTTTGTACACTTGGCTTACAAATGGCAGCATTGACATCTGCTGTGAAGCATTTAAGAACCTGATTTACATTTGGCCAGATGGAGGGCCTTCGATCTTCCTGTTTAGGGGGCTATAGAAGGAGCCTACAGTATAGTAAAGTGTGTTCTGCAAAACAAAGGGGACTTTGAAAGTAATAAAACATTTGGGCAACTGTTCAGTTGAGACCTTAAAGTTCTGAGAGTAAATCATAGGAGAGATCATTTTGACCTGAAATATTTAGCATTTAAAAGATGCTAACAATTGCTTATGATTTCCACAAAAGGGCCTTAACATGGTTAGTCTTCCCGAGTAAGACATCTTCCCTGAGTCTGTTTATCCTTTAAAATTTTGTGTTGATCTGATGGAAAAACTTTTTCTTTTTCCTGGGAAAGGGTCCATGGATTCCTTCCAACTCCCAAAGGGCTCTCTAACCCTCAACATATTAAGAACCAGTTCTTGCAGGCATTATATTTGGAGCTAATACTGCAGTTAAATCTTCGAAAACATCTCCAAATAACAGAATGCACTGAAAAACAAGAAGGAATCATTTATTCACCTATCATTAATCACAGTCAAATAGTATGCTTTAAACTGTTGTGTGAATGACCCTGAGCTGATTCTGCCAAATATTTTACCTAAGGTGATTCATCAAATTAATAGAAACCAAGGGTGCAGAGAGAAAGAGTAAGGGGTGATGAAGAGGAATGGAATTATGTCATCAAAATTTAGAAACTTGGGGATGAATGCAGAAAAAGAAATAATTTCAGTTAGGATGACTTCCTTAACCTGGAGAGAATATTTAAGATTTGTAACCACCAATGATATCGATTTACTCCTGGGATACAGGCCAATGTCCTAGCAGGCCCCAGGAATCCTTGCTTTGTCTCCTCGGAGCCTTTTAGTCCCCATCTTTCATATTTTCTCCACCCATCACCCATTTGTGCCCAGAATTCACATTGGCCTTCTTCCAGTTCCTTGCACATTTTATGGTTATTTTTTTGTATTTGAATTTCAAGAAACAGGTTAAGGTAATAGTATCAGATTTTATTGCAAGAAATAATGTAGGTGGAGTATTCCAGTGATTCACAGGAAAAAAAAAAGAGTCATGGATTCTATTAAGAGCAAAATGCGTATAAGTATAAATATTCCCTAGATTTACTTATTTGCATAAAAAAGTAAATGTCTTTCTGTATTTCTTTATCTAAAAATATATTTCCTGAGTTTATGCATTTCCTAGTAAAGTTGTAGTTCCAATATATAATCATCAAGTCCTTCGAGTGTTTTTACATCAAAATAGCTTTGAATTTTCTGTCACTTTCTGGGTTCAACAACACCTCTGAACCAACCCTGTCGCCTCTCCATTTCCAGTCTCCCATTATTTAAACAATCCTTTTCAAAGTATGCAAATGGACCCCCATTCACTGCTTCTTTTATTTAACCTGGCCATCTCAGCCTATCATCAAGATTCATTCTGGAAACCTTACCCCACTTCCCATTTCCCAAGAAAATTACATAGATCATAATAACCACGCAACAAAAGTTCAAGTTATTCTCATTATTTTATAACTCTGGTTTTCTTATATGAGCCGACATACTCTTTTCACCTCTTTCTCTGGTTCTTTGCTGACAGTTACATGCTGTTTGGCCCTCCAGATCCACTGTCCACTTCTAGGACTCAGGGGAAAGACAATTATAGACTAGAGCTCCGTGTACTGTGCCTTCTGATTAAGTTTAGCCAATGTGGAGCCCTATCTGGATTCAGATTATGGAGTCATGGAGGAGAGCGAAGTAGCATGTTTATTTTTCTGGCTCCATTCCTGGCATGGCTCTTAAGGATGTCTTTACAATGGGTGTCCATCTCACTCCTTCTAGGTTTCTGTAACTTCTCTCCCCCTAAACTGTTTCTGTCCTGAGAATGGTGACAACTCTGATGCCTAGTTACTGTACTATCCTTAATGGTTCCTCTATACTCCAAGCACAATGGTTAAGTATGTTGGTAAAGAAACCTTCCTCAAATTACCCTAATTTGAGAGAATTGTCAGTTTTAAAGATTTTCCCCGTACATCCAATTATATATCAACTTCTTATGTTTGTGTGGATTCCACTTTTTCAACATATGACTGAGCTTTGCTTTTAGCACATGAGTTGCCATAAAAAGAGCTTCCAGTTATTGGCCATTTCTCCTAGGATATGTGTTGCTTCCATACTCCAACACCGCCTCACCATTCTGCAAACTGACAAAATCAATTAGCCACGTGTGAATACTCTAAATACATTGTTTTTTTTTTAGGATCGAGACATCATGCATTATCTATTTAAAGGCATTTTTCTCACTTATATTTTGAGCTTCATTGTATTTAAATCCTTCACGGGGAAAGGTTTTTACTAAATAATTTACTCTTCTTCTGGAAATTGCCAAGAAATTCCTATTGATCATGGTCCAAATAGGAGGAAAGAATCTTACCTTACAAATTTTTAACTGGCTTTTAATTGCTGTTGGCTCTGATGTGGTGGTAGGTTGGGTTTTCAACCAGTTTTCAGCAGTAGTTGTCATCTGCTCCAATTGTTGTAGCTGATTATAGAAAGTGATGATGTTGTTCTGATACTCCAGCCAGTTAAGTCTCTCACTTAGCAATTGGCAGAACTCTATCCACCGGCTGTTCAGTTGTTCTGAGGCTTGTTTGATGCTGTCAGCATTAACACCCTCTAGAAAGAAGATTTTTAAAATATATCCACTGAAGCCACAGACTGCAAGACATTATCTGAAAACCAATGTGTCTCAAGTTTAAAAGTATTCATCATATGAAGGATATCAAACAAATCATTTATTTACTGATCAAGAAGGAGAAGTACCAATGATTTCTGATTACTGATTGTAACTTATTAGAGATGCAACTTATCAAGAGTATGATTATAATAAAGTAATAAATAAGGACACATAAGATGTAGAGGAATAGAATACATTTAAATAAAAACAAAAACGGTCAAAGCTCTGAAGGTGGCTGGAAGATTGATCATGGACAAGAAATCTTTTGGAGGATTCCAAATAATTGTTAAAGATCATGTATGTTATTAAAATGCACAGTGAAACACTAACATTCGTATTTTTTAAATAGCTTGGGAATTAGACAAAATGCTAATATTTGGATTTTCAGAAAAAGGAGTATTTATCAAAAAGCAGTGATTCTCTGATTCTGCTATAAAAGTCAGAAACAAGCAGATTTTCCATGGGTCCAAAGAGTTGAAACAACCACTAAAACAAAATCTTTCTAATATGAAAAAAATCCTGTTACTTACATTTACAAATGTGGAAGGTGATCTGAACATTCTAAAATCATCTGTAGCAAAACTAAAGCAGAAAAAAAAATCTATCCAAGTCAAAAGGGAAACATAATCTCATCATTATCACTCTGTGTGTTAGAAATTCACTGTTTTAATATATACTCTCATTTTTTAATGTTTTATTTTTTATTTTAAGAGAGAGTATGTCAGCAGAATAGGGGCAGAGAGAGAGAAGGAGTGAGAGAATACCAAGCAGGCTCCACACTTCAAGTACAGAGTCCAACAAAGGGCTCAATCCCACAAACTGTAGGACCATCACCTAAGCTGAAATCAAGAGTCAGATGCTTAACTGACTGAGCCATCCAGACACCCCAATACATATAATCTTATTTAAGTTTTGTCATAATGTGATATGTCATGACTAACACCAATCCAAGTATATACTGTCCTACACATATCATTAAAGAATAGCAACATCATGTAAGGCTATGCATTAAAAGAATTCACTCTCTATAGTTAATTGACAAAATTTAGGTGTTCTTACACACACACACACACACACACACACACACACACACACACATCCTAAACCACATCTCTCAATGCATTTGAAACCTAATTCTAACTTCGCTAATTTCAAACTTTTGATATGACACTGGAGAACACAGACTTTGCAAATATTATTGGCACCAATCTTTTCTTCTTTCTTTGGCTGATATATTTTTAAAGAAAAACAACTTTTAAAATAAACTGTAAAAAGACAAAATATGCGTATCTCCATATATACAACTATAAAAGGTTTGTAAAAGCTAAATATTCTTCTAATACTCTCCTAATAGTTAAAGAAGCAAGTGGTCTTGTTGCAAAATCTGGATGTTCTATGTGATATACGGTTTGTGAAAATTTGGTTTTGAGCAGTGACTAAGAATTGTACCAAAATATGTTTTAGGGATGGGATGAAGTAACTGTAGGTATAAAATAATCGTGTTTCTTACAAAGTGTCAGAGAAGAATCCAAAACTGTGGTCATCTAGGCAACTCAGATTTAAAAAAATGATAAAATGCTAACATTATCATTGGAAAATGCAAGAGAATAATTTAAAAATACAAAGGGGAGACATGGTAGACAATGATCCAAAAATGCGCAATGGATATAATAAATGATATTTAGAGGAAATACTTTCAGCGTATGTTAAACTTGAGTAAGCACTTAGAAAAAGGAAGACCAGGGTGGTCCAATTCCAATATAGGCAGATAAGAGATGCTAAAGGTACCAATGAACTGGTGCTACATTGTCTAAATTATAAGGAAATACACAGAGAAATATCTCATTGTCCCTGAGAGAGGTCAATAATATGAAAATCCCTTCACCAATGAAAAAATAAAGTTAATATTCAGTATGAGTAATAAGTTCTAACTCAATCAGAAAAATATAAATCTAACTATAATGAATTACCAAAAGGTCCTGTGGTATCTATTAAAATCTAGCGATAGAATTTAATGTGTCCTTGTTGGTCATTATCCAAAAATATTGGTTCAGTATGTCATGCCAAAGAAATATCCAGATGCTAAACATCACTGTGAAAGGAATTAGAATAAATGATAAAGCCAATTTTGTACAAATCCATTATAAAGTCTATACTATTCCTTACTCATTAATATACTGATTTTTATAAATGAATTAAATTAAAATAAGAGATGCAAGAAGACTCTCCCTATTAGGATAAATGGTGAAGGTAAACGAAGTTCTAGAAATCCACAGTAATAGCTCTGATATTACATAGTTCAGAACGGAGTTCAAATTTGAACCCCTTTCATAAATGAGTAAACTAGGTATGATTATTCGGTCTCATTGGACCTCATTTCTCTCATGTATGAAATGAGGCTAAAATGGAATTGACCTCGTATGATACCTATGAGGGTTCTGAGTTAACATATGTGAAGTAGTTACACAAAGCACGACATATGCCAGGCAACCAATAACTAGTAGTCAAATTATAGAAAATACCATGTAGCTAACAACAATAAAAATAAATCATATCCTGGGACGCCTGGGTGTCTCATTTGAGTGAGCGTCCAACTCTTGATTTCAGCTCAGGTCACAATCTCATAGTCGTGAGATTGAGTCCCACATCAGGTTCCGTGCTGAGCATGGAACCTGCTTGGGATTCTCTCTCTCCCTTTTCCCCTCTCTCTCTCAACAAGTTAATTAATTAATTAAATATTTAAAAGCAGAAATATCTTTCAAATGTTGGCAGTGGAGATAGTGGGGGTCTTTTTTTTAATGTTTGTATATTTATTTTTGAGACAAAGGAAGAGACAGAGCATGAGAGGGGGAAGGACAGAGGGAAAGGGAGACAGAGAATCCAAAGCAGGCTCCAGGCTGTGAGCTGTAAGCACAGAGTTCAAAGTGGGGCTCGAACCCACAAACTGTAAGATCATGATCTCAGCCAAAGTCTGATGCCCAACCGACTTTTTATGCCCCGATGGGGGTCTTTTTAATGACTGCAAAGGGGTCATTTATAAAAAATTAATGACTAGTATTTTTAAAGTTAGTGCTAATTGTAAATAATAAGACACTAATATGGGATATAAAAGATATATGGAGAAATATTTAAAAGAAACCATATCAACCAGTGATGCATTCATGAGTTTATTAGCAAATCTTGGAATATTTCATCATGTATCTATAATCACTTGCAGTTAAAGTTATAAAGGGCAACCACATCAAAAATTTAAAAAAAAAACAGAAATTTGTACATGTCGCTGGCAAAGATATGATGTTAATCACAGAGAGTAAGATATATTATGAAGGATTTGCAAATAAGTATTGTATTAATTTATGTGTGAATATACTTCCTGCTCAACAAGAGTGTAATCTGTCCTTTTAAACTCCAAACTCAGCTTAGGGTAGGTAATGAACATATACAGTGTACTTGTGAACTCACGCAATACCAAATTAATAGCTTACTTCATAGGATTATGAACATTAGGGAAGTGACACGAAAAACCAAACACAAACATGTGCATGGTCTTTTTTGCTTCCGGTTTGCTTTAAACTCCTTGGAGGAAGGATCGAAAGCACTGTTATGTGGCAAATCACTTCATGTATCTCTCTTAAACTAAAACTATCAAAGTCATTACTTCAACTTCATGAATTAATTAGCTATTATGAGAAAGTCCCTTAAAACTTTTGTAGAATAAATAAGGATACTCTTTCTCAAACGAATACTTGCATATGAAAAATTATACTAATCTATATAACTGCTTTAGGTGTATTTCGTAGAATTACACGCTCCTTAACTCAACTTAAAATCTTCAGGTTTATGACAGTTTTTAGGTGTTAATAGCTGAAAAGTTTTCAGCATCAATCATTTGAGCATCTGTGTTTCTAAATTTTTGTTAGCTACTTAAGAATACAAACACTAACTCGCCAGGCATTATGAACAATACTTAGGGAGGCCATTTTGTAGCAGCACGTTAGAATCTCAGGGATAATGGATCATAATCCGCTCACATCTCATATTCTAAACAACCCCTGAAATAGTCCATGAATAAATATATTGCACCCAGAGGAAATGGATCATTACTTCAAGTGCATCCATTAATTTTATTACTTGTGTACAGTGCATAACAGACTGTTAGAATAATTTTAATTGTGCGCCACCTTCCATGCAAGTACTTCAGAACTGCCACTTAAAGTGAAGTATTTCAAATCAAGTATATTCATCATTAGCCATGAAGCCAGAGTAGAATAATGCAAAATCTGTGTTTTCAGAGCTCTTGAATTAGAAGAATATTTAGGACGAAAACTTAAAATATGTTTCTAATAAAAAGTCTCCAACTTTTATTGAATATTAGATAAGGGTCATACAAGTCAATTTGGCATCCAATGTAACAGCTCGAAATGTAATAGCAATTTACCTGAGTCCATGAAAATAAGGCCTGAGTGGTACAGACTAAATTCTAGAGGTTTCTTTGACCACACTCACTTTTATACAATTGCTGTATCATTTTTTTTAATAATAGCTTTTAAAAATTAGATTATATAAAATTTGTACCCCTAGTGAATATAATGCATAAATTACTAATAGAGGTCTTTCTTTTTCCTATTTTTAAACATCACTGAATTATTAGAGACAAAGACCAGATTCCTACTTATATGTGTTTCTGTGACTAAGTTTTTCCAACAACTGTGACCACTATGATCTTCTCCCTTATCCCTCTCCTCTCTCTCTCTCTCTCTCTCTCTCTCTCACTCACACACACACAAACACACACACACACACACAGCACCAAGTCTTTTCCTTTGAGACTGGAGTCAAAGAACGATGGGTCAGTCAATTAAGAACATTTATTGAGTGGGAACTCTGTGGAGACCGTTATCCCAAGCATCATATGGAGAAACAGGAGACATAAATCAAACTACCCAGAACCAAGGAGAGAGTAAGGAGAGTAAGAGAGGAGAAAATGGGTGGGACTGTGGAAAGCTACTCATTTACGATGGAGGGGCTGGACTACTGCAGACAGTACTGTTACCGGGCCCCAATGTTACACAGACCAGTTGTGAAATGTCTTCCTATTAAGAGACATAATTAAAGAGTTATGGTCACTGAAAATCCTTCACAATGATGTGAAGAAAAGCTAGTGAGAGGTCTGGCTCTGAGGTGAGCCAGACTAACTATAATCTCTGTCCTTGTCAATCTGACAAAATTTTGTTGCCCAAACTGAAATGATGTCATTATATGAAGTACTTTATGAGCTACAAACCAAAATACTAAAAACACAGTTACATAGTTAGTATTAAGGTAAGAGGCATTCTTGTCTGTGTTATCAATCTGTACTATTTAATTACAATCCTTAGCCGACTTACTCTGAGGTATCATCTTAAACACTACAATCTAACACTCAAGGGATGATGGTTTTGAGATATTCTTCTAGTCTAATACACTAATAATTACTACTTTTATTTAAGCATTTCCATAATGTGATTATCTTCAGACTCTTAATTAACATACAGAAAACTACAATTAGAAATTGAAAGCAAAGCACAGTTTAAGGTAAAAAACATCACTAACCCTATTAGATAATTATATTCTAGTATCTCCTCTGCAAATTGTAGTGAAACAACTTCATAGGAGAAATATAAAGGTGGGAAAACTGAGTTATGTTTACGTGGTTTTTTGAAATAAATAGTTTGATATAACTATTTTCTTGGCAGTTTTATTAACAATAAAGGAAAACTATTTATATACCAGGTGTTTGTTTTATACCTGGCTGTTAAGGAGAATATATATAGATGCAAGAACATTATTTCACAATCAAAATTAAGAATAAAGTCTAATCTAAATAGGTAGAAACAAAGTAAACAAATGTTTAGATAAAAAATATTCTAGATTATCCTGAAATCTCATAATCTCACTCATATGCTGCAAAGCTTTTGCTTTGAGATAAGCAGAGGAGTTTAAAAAAACTGAAATAAAATCTTAGGAAATTAGGATTCTTTAATTATAAATCAACAGTAGTCACAGAGTAGCAAGATTCTGTACCATAATGAGATGTTAAATTTTCTAAAATTTTAATCATTTTATACCAATTTTGTGTTTACATCTAAAATTATCAAAATGAACCTTAAAGAAGGTTACATTGTATCCATGAAAACAATGAAATAAATACAAATTTGGAAATCCTCCTTCTCAGGTATAACACAGCTACAGAAAATATAATTAGATCACTAGGTACCCAGTCTCGTCTTCCAGCCACTCTCATTAAAATTCTAGAAAGCCAACAATTTCTTAAGACTGAAGTTATTATTCCCATCTTCCCTAGCGACAATAAGCTTCATAAAAATTACATGTGTGAAAAACTACTCTAATAAGAATTTCTCTCTGCCATCCAACACTCTCTCAAATTACTCCCATACTTAGCCAATCACATGATGTTGAGAGAACCACGAACTTAATGTTAGTTCAGAAAGAATATAGTTAAGAAATAGATAAACCGGTTAATTATACCAAAATCCAAGTCAAAACCTTGGAAACAGGAGTTTCAAGCTAACACTTTCTCTGTTAGTAGCACTGTAGCCTCTCTTTTTAGCCTATTAGGATCATGAACATCACTTACGCGCTTCCTAAAGAAGTAGGACATCCAAAAGGGGAATGTTCCTCTAAGCTTTCAAGTATCCAAATAATTTACTCAACTTCCCTTTTTTGATTATAAAAAAGGGTTCCAAATAAATTAATATGAGTCTCCTACTGAATCTGTACATACTTCCCAAATATGCATCTTTCTAGTATAAAATTCACAATATTAAGGTACATACTATATTCAATATTAAGTGTACTTTAATATTCTGCAAATAAGTCTTTGCATTTGATAAAGCATAGTCAAAATGAAAATTATCTTAAGTTGATCCTAAGTTCTACGTGACCCTGCGAAACTAAACACATGTTAAGAGAAATTGTGTTTTCAGGACATAAAACTGATTTTGAACAAAATTCTGCAACATCAAATCAAAGTCACTTCTATACTGGCATCATGGTATCTTACATTTTTAACAATTTTAAGACGTTTCCCCTTTTTCTTAATTTCCTTTGAAAAATTGCCTTCAAGATTAAAAGGTTTTGGTTTCTGCATTTCTTAGGTGATGGTAAAAATTCATTCTCTCAGTAGATATTTAGAAATGGCCAAAAGTGATTTGGAAACATGTCTGATATGCCATTTTGTTCCCAAACTGATGTAAAGTATAAGTATTGAGGGTTTTTTTTTGTGCATGTCTTATTAGATTTTCATTCTGAAGGAAAACTTAAAAGAAGAGTTCTGAAATCATTCCAGAATTTTAAAAAAGCACTCTAATCTTAGGATAAATTATCTCAAGCAAAAATTCAGTTTTTGAGTATGCATACATACATAGAAAATATAGCATTTATATTATGTTTTTAAAAATAGTTATGTCATTCCTTATACATACTTTTTACTACAAATATATGTTAAGTGTTGTGAGCACAATAAAACAAACTGTTTAAGTATCCATATTAGTTGCACAGTACTTTAACCTTATACAAGAATGCCTTATCTTTATCTTACTTTTTAAGGACGAGGTACGCGGTTAAAAGGCATAAATATTTACGTGAGGTCATAAATGAAGTACCATAATTCAGTTATTTTCCTTTCCATAAATAAAACGGTAAGAATATATGTATTTTATATGGTTATGAGTTTTATTTTAACTCCACAGCTTAAATGTGAGAAAAGGAAATTCTGCACTTGTAAATTTAAGGCCTAAACTGAGATAACGGTTTGGAAACCTGGGTTAGAGCAACCTTAGTTCGTCTTTCAGCTCCGTGAGCCACACCAGTTAACTCTAGTTTTTCGTTCTATACCTCTGGATCTATCATAAATTAGAGTTAGGGGTCCCAATGAAATAATACCTGGAGAGGTGCCCCAGGCGTTTACTTGTGTGTGTGTCTTAACTCACAAACTGCACAATCACCAAAAATAAGGATTATGAAATTAATTCTGTATAAGACCAAAAAGGAACAGAAAGAGAAGTTGCAAACTTTGAGTCTACTTTTTAGTAATCATATAAATTGTTTGAATGGAGCATCATACCTATGCTTTCGTTAGAGCCGAAATTTGAGCCTGGTCATGTAACAGTTAGACCTTATCTTTATTGGCCTAACACATAAGAAGCTTAAAGCTTGATCAGTATAGTCAATCAGTAAGGAATGTCACACGCCACACCCTAAATCTTACTGCTCTTTGCTCTCCACACAAATTAGCAATATCCTTAGAAGTATTATTATTCTCTGACCAAAATTAACTCCATTACTGCCTCAACTTTGCTTTGCTAAGAATGTCACCCATTTGTATTTATTAAGGACCTCGTGTAGGTCTTGATTTGTTTGAAGTCTCCAAAAATTAGAGCTGTGTTTTCAACTACCAAAAAAAATCATTCCCTTCATTTCTAAATTTTAACTGTTTTGAATAATGATTTGAGGTATAAGGCATGCTTCATACCTGATTATAAAATGAGACCATTTAAAAGTAGAGATTGTACATTGGCTTATAAAATTTAAAAAAAAAAGTGATAATATAGTTCCTGGGGGAAATTGTGTAACTGCTACAAGACCGTTGTTGAGATCATACGATTTCATTTAATATGAAGATGCTGTTATCGAACTCATCAGTTAAACCACCCGGCAACATACATCTCAACGATAACCTTTCAGCATTTTACATTGTTTATGTATTCATTAACTTGTTAACCCAACCTTCAGCTGTCATGTTACTTGTTTTTAATGTTAACCAAATATAGTCGTGGGGCTCATTAAAAGAAAAAAAATGAATTGATTTCCTAGGAAGATCACTGAACTTTTTAATGCCAACATGGCAATTAAGGCAAAAAAAAATAATTCAACGCAAAAGTTATGCTCCAGAATGCAGGCAGGTTCTCAAAAAAGCTGACACGCACAACAAAAACATTTGTTACATTTCGTTATTATATTCTTATAAACATATCGTGTGAAATACGTAAAAAAAATCTTGTCTGATATCTCCCTGAGTCTCATAAATTACTTCTATCTGGAAGTGAACAGAGTAGTAGAACAATGGCAATTTCAAAGAAGTCTGTTCGCAAGTGATGTCAGTAACATATTTTGTTAAGAAAAAGTTCATTTTAATTCATTCTTTAAAAAAAAATTGTTAGCTTTGTCCTTTTACCTTACTCAAAAACAGCTGAAGTTTAAAAATAAATCTTCCCTGAGGAGACATTTGTAAAGGACTAAAAAAAAAAAACAAATAAAAGCAACAGAGAAAATGTCAAGTATATTATTAGCAAAACAGGTATGCTGATGAAGCCTTACCCCCGATTTTAGTCTGTTCAGAAAAATATATTCCAAAAATTACTTAAAATCAGATGACAATCAGTTTCCACATAGTACATGATTGCGTACATTTTCCATGATTTCTGCAAACCTTGTTTTCTTAAATTATTTCGACAAATGCTAGCAGGATTTGCATTAAAATTGATTTCTCGGCAATAGATGGATAAAATACTCTGGTACGTCCCATTTTCTTCCATTGGACTCAAAGATGAATTTCCTCTAATAATTTCCTTAGCATTAAGAAAGAGTAATAAAAACCTCACAAACTCACTTCGACTTAAATTTGCATTCAAAAAGTGCTTGTCTGATATAATTCAGCTGATAAATATGAACCTATGTGTTTATCAAATCCCTAAGAAGATTATCTAAATCAACTCCGTGTAATTACCATTCACCATCTGTTCCACCAGGGCCTGAGCTGATCTGTCGGCATCTTGCAGTTTTCTGAACTTCTCCGCTTTTTCTCGCTCTATGGCCTGCAGCACGATAGCAAAGGTGAGTATTTCAATACCAGGATTGTGAATCTACACATTAATTATAACTTCTACCTGCCCTTTCAAGCCTCAAGATATTTCACTCTGTCAGCTTATCGTGTGAATCTAAAGATTCTTTCTCAAGTTTCTTGGCACCAGAAGCATCAAAATGACAATGAAAGCACAATATCAAATTGCTACTACTTTTAATAAGATTTGTACTCTGAACTTTTTTTTTTACTTAATAGTTTGTGATGTGTTGTAATATAAAACTGCAAAATAAAAAAAAAACAAGAATAAAAGCAAATCATAAGCAACAATGAATGGATAAAGTGACAGATAATTAAAAACGGAATTTGTCTTTTAAATACACACCACTGAAGTTACTCCTAATAACTTATGCATTCTGTATTAAAAATCAAAGAAAAAAATCTTGCAAGTATATAAAAAGGGAAAAGCATACTAGCCTGAATATTTTAGCAAAGAAAAAAAACCCACCCACATTTATCGAAACACAAGACTGCAGGTTAATTTCTCTCTCTAAAACTTTCGAAGTACTCCCATTTCAAGGGAAAATAGATTCAGTTTCAAAATGCTTTCTAAATCCCTTTGTTCATTTCTCCTAACTTAGAGTTAACCTTTGAACAATGAGAACACAATTATTTAAGTTAACTAAATCTAGCGTTTGATACCTTTGGATTTAGCTAATAACGTCTCTACAGAGGTATTTTTTAAAGATAACAAAATACCATGCTGTAAAATATGATGCATTAGAACTCTACGACCATAGGCATTAAAAATGAGGCTGTAGTAATAGTACGCTTTATGTCCTAAAACGTCACTATTCACAGGAAAAAGCAAGCTTTAAGGCATTTAACATATAGTTAGAGCAACACTCCTGTGACAAAGTAATAGTATCATACAAAGATTTCACTTGAGTTTGTGACAGGCGATTCCACCTCAGACTGTTTTTCAAATTTTTACTCAGATCTCCAGGCATTTAAACAAATATTCCGAGGTGTGATACTGGAAGACGGGTGGGAGGCATATAATTGACACGTGCACACTCTCCAGAGCTTCGTTCAATAGAATTTTCAAGGACAAAAATATTATACATCTGTGCTGGCCAGTACAGTAGCCACTAGCCGCATGTGGGGATTGAGCACTTGAAAGGTGGCAAGGGTGACTGAGGAAGCTAATTTTTAATCTAATCTAATTAAATTTAAATTTAAAGAGCCACAATGTGTCACATGCCAGTTGTAACTATACAGTGCGGATCGGGTGTCTTCACTTTGAAAGCGAACAAAGACAGAAAGATATGTTGACTAAATATAGATATAGATACTATGACAATATCAGAAATACGTTCAGAGTAAGAGGCAATTATCTTATTTCTAGACCAGCCTATTTCCCAAGCACGCCAAATGATGGGAGTGCTCATACTATAATCCATACATTTTAAAATATTTAAAAAGATTCTCCAGTTTAAAGAAATAGCCGCAGTTGAATGGAGGGATTTTAAAATTCATTTTAAAAAGAGTTTCATGAAATAGGATTCCTGGATTCAAGGTCAAGAGCACAAAATGAAAAAAAAAAAAAAAAAAAAAAAAAAAAAAAGCCTACAGACGATAGGATATATCCAATCAGGAAAAACACTAATATACAAAATACTAATTAAAATTTAGCCAAATTAATAAATGAAATGCTGTAAAAAATGGTCTTGGAGTTTTCCTTAAATATTTATAGCCTATCTGGAAAATACACCTTTTATGTTATGCTATCAAGGGCAGCAAATGAAAATTCAGGTTCGTGTCATCTGTAGGCAAAGTCTAAAAGTGATAGATACATTTTAATATCTTGGATTCTACTTGAAAATTTCAAAGCACACAGATTGTGGTGTTTGGGGATTATATGCTCCGAGGACCCCATACCAATTAAGCAGGTGAAACCTCTGGGTTACCCTGAAAGTCATTTTCACAAAGGCATTATCACATTGTTGACATAAGTATTTGCACCACCCTGGAAGGTCCTAATTTTCTAGTAGAAACGAAAAGTCCATGAAAATAAAGTAGTCACGGCATTTTGTTAAAAGGAAGAACCTAGAAGAAGTTCCAAAATTCCCATTTTCTCAACTTTCAATTTTTGTCTTCTAAATGCTGTGTTCTTAGAAGGCAGCTTATTGGCATATGTTTTCAGTACTTTAAGTTGATTCTCCATTAAAACATAAAAGCTGTTTGCCAAGGACTCTGAGCACTTTAGAAGAAAAAAAATAAGCACATTCTAAATAAATATATAACATTCACAACTACCGAGATCCATAGCAGGATCCGGGTGTTCGATATTTGAACTCCATCGGCAAAACGGTGGGCCAGAGAGCGAAGAAAAAAAACTATGTGTACTCCAAGAGTACAAGAACAACAAACTGGTATTCTCTGAGTGAAACAGTGTTAGAATTACCCTTTCTTACCAGAGGAGTTTCTAGTTTTACTACAGTGAGGTTCTGCTTTTTTTTATATATATGAAATTATATAAAGGGTAGAATCGGAACATCATATTGTCTTCATAAGTGATGAAAAATTATCAATGGCCTTCTAAATGTCATGATCATAGTCTTAATTGTAAGCATCTAATGGAAAAATCAATTAGTATAACAAAAAGAAAAACTTCTCAGTGATTATTTCAGGGGTAACTAGCTTAAATATCTAATTTAGTTAATCACATTATTCTAGTTATTCTAATATACATATAATAGCAATAACAACCACAACAAAACAGTAAGCTATGCAATAGGTACTCTTGTTTCTACAGTTTGGCAGAGGAGGAAAGTGAGGCACACACAAAATTACAGTTTATGTGCATTATTTCATATGTATTTCATAATAATCCTGTGGGATAGAAAGAATGAGCCATGTCTTTTATACCAGAGGAAATGGAGCATCAATAAGATTCAGTCACATACACAAGATCATAGAATTAGAAGGTTTACATCCGATCTGAGAACCCTGATCATCTATTTACAAGTTCAGCTCTCTCAAACATGCTCTGCTGCTTCCAAGGGTCTTCCACTGAAAATTAACCAAACAGCACTGAACCTATCTGACTACGACTCCCAGCAAAGGTGACCCAATAGTTCGGATGTAGTCAAAGATGATATTCAAAATATTTATCCATTAATGCAGCGTGGGCTCCAAGATATCAGAAGGAAGGCCTGACTACTCAGAATGGACACTGAGAGTCTTACAGGATGACTGGTGATTCTGTGTACAGCTCAACTACCGTACCCCGTGGCCGGATGTCTATTATACACAAACTGAGTAACCGTTATAAACAGAGACATAGGTCTGAGAAAGAAGAATTTAATGGCCACCACATTATCTGTCAGTGTGCAGATGCTATCTGGGTTCTGTTAAGTAACATCACTTTCAAGGGGAATACTGGAAAATAGAGATATTGGCACAGATGTGCCTTGAGGGGTATGCGCAGAACAATGAAGAGTCCAGAAAACATTTCATTTCAACCACAGCTATAGGTGGTTGGTGAAAAATGAGGAAATTTAGGGTAGCAAGAAGACAGTAAAGAAGGTAATGAAAAGTTTTGGAATCACTCGGTTCTCAGATGGTTTGAATTCTGTCTCCACTCCTTACCAGCTGTTTGACATTTGGAAAGTGATTCAACCTTTCTGAGCCTCAATATTTTCTATGTAAAATAACAATAAAGATACCTACCCTCCAGGGACTCTGAGAAGATTAAAGGAGGCTCTTCATATAATTTATTTCCCAAACTGGGACAATTCTTACATAGTAAAATGGAAATCTAGAAATAATTAAGCTGTAAGAAATGGAATGCCATAAACAGAGAAAGCTCCTAAGTGCCACATGTGGGCATTCTAATGAACGGTGATTTCAATCATCTTAAAAACAAGTTTAGGAGTGAATTTTTATCTAAGAATTGATTAAAGTACCCTGCCCACAAAAACGTGTGGCAAGAGTCCAAGTAACCACATACACAAAGTGCTAAAGAAGTTTACTAAATAAATGGCACTGAAATTTCCTTTTTTCCTGGACCTGGACGCATACGCCTTCTTTCTCAAATAAACTATATGAACTTCTGTTTTAAAAAAAGATCAGATTAGTAGTTCCTAATGCTTCTACCTTCTCTCATTTTCTCAGAAAAAAATATACGTAAACTGCAAGGAAAAGTAAAATAAAAACCACATGACCCCCACAAGCAAAGTCTGGAGAGAAACATGGTTCTGAAAAAGGAAAGGCAAAACCGTTACTTTAAAGGGGCGTGTGCCACCAAAGAGAAATACTGGCCCTCCACGAGTCTATACTGCAAAGTACAAACTAGCTCGTGACCTAAGAGAAGATGAAAGAAGAGTGAAAAGGAAAGAAGAAAGGAGAAAAGAAAAACTGGTCCTCACACTTAATCCTTTATTCAATTCCATCAAAACTGTTGCTATTAATGACACCATCAGCCCCCATGCTACCACATGCAGTGGCTGATTCTCAGTTCTCAACTTATTTAACATCATAATTTGATTCACAGGATTCGTCTTCAAAATATTTCTTAATTTGCTTTCCTAGATGCCAAGTACACAGTTTTATTCCTACCTCACAGGCATTCCCTTCACTCAATCCCCTGTGCTGGTTCTTCCACATATCACTATATAAATGTACAGAGGCTACATCTACAGCTTCATTTTTTGGACACCAAAAGCTTATAATCCTTCTTGACTGTTCTTTTTCTCTCAAGCCCCATATCCAACCCCTCAGAAACCCCTGTTGACTCTAACCTCAAAACACATCCAGTAAACGATGTTGTTACTGGGCTCACTACTACTACACAAGTAAAGCAAAGCAAAACAAACAAACCAAAAAACTCCATCATCACCCGGTGCTCTGGAAGTTTCCAAACAGCCTAATAAACGGAATTTCTACTTCCATCACTGCTCTCTGATAGTATATTCTCAACACGGCCGACCGAAGAAGCCAGAAACAACAGAGGTCGGCTCACCTCTTCAAGGGCTTCCCGTCTCACTCTGAATAAAAGCCCAAGTTCTAACCATGGCCCATCTTGTGTTAACCTCCTTAACTTCTCTGACCTCTTCCTCTGTGACTAAACACCCTGATTCTTCAGCTCTGCCACACTCTGTTGTTCTCTGACACTCCTCCCTCAGTCCTATCCATTCTCTCTTCCCTCTTCCCAAATGCTCCTACCTCAGGCGTCTATAAATCACTCACTGCCTTCCGATCTTTACTTAAAGGTCACTTTCTCAGGGAGGCCTGCTGTTGCTACTCTATCTACACACACATACAACTTCCTAGCCCTCATTCCTCCTTTATTTTTGTCTTTGACATTCATCAATAACATTCTATGTATTTTGCATATTAATCTTGCTTAATTTTCATCTTCCTCACTGGAAAAGAAATTGTATAAGATCGGGTGTCCTCATGTATTTCCTTCTTCATGTCATGTCCAATGCACAGAAGAGGGCCTGGTCCATAGCAGATGCATACTAAGGTGAGCTCCACTGTGGCCTAATGCCTCCATATAGAGTATTATTCTCTCTCCCACCCTCCCCAGAATAATGAAAAAGTATCATACTGCAAAAATTAGAGTGTAAACTCCTGACAATGGTCTACCACACAAAATTTCGGCACACTTTTTTGGTATCCTCACTGAGATATCATGGACTCCATGCCAAAATAAGAGCAAACTGAGAGCATAGAAAAGGTTGAGTTTCACAGAAATGGAATGAAATTTCAAGATCATAAAGACATGGATCTCAAAAGGAAGAAACTAAAAGTGCATTACCCATGATTCCAACTCATACTGGAGATTGTAAAATGTAGAACTGATACTAAACAGAAGAAAAGACATTGTTTCTTGACTATGGTACTAACCAGGATTCTTTGGACCTCAGAAGCATATAAACAAGCATTCCGATTGGCTAAGAGAGAAGACCACATCTTAAAGTACCCTAATTAAGTTGTTCCTGCATTTTCCGATCGTGTCATACTATGCTGACATGTTGAAATGTTTTGTTATCATAAGAGAATAAGACTAACAACCTTTTATTGGTCTCTTAAATTTGGGGGCTATATTTTTCTCAGACATTTTTCAAATATTTAACCATCTTCAGTCTTTATTCCTCTTCTATGGCTTGCTTTCTCTCTCCCCTCTCTGCCTATAGACAGATATATAGAAAGATACATAGATAGATATGCAAACATATGTATAAATATATATACACACACATACGTTTAAGTATCAGCTTTCCCCTTGTTTTCAAGGCCAAAGTATAACCTGAATGTTCTTCAACCACGACATCCATTTTGTTCTATGCATTTTATCTTCAATGTTAGTCCAAGTATTTCTAGCTAGATTTCAGTTCTCACCACCATACAGAAAGATTTTTAATGAAGGGCACCAATTTTCTTCTTGCCAAGAATAATGCTTCTTCTAGCATTAAGAATCGATAACTCAAACCACCTTTTAGAAATCACCTTGTTCGAGAAAACATCTCTGCCCTAGACATTATTATCTCTCTCTAATCTTTCTTCCTCAGGAAACTCAACCAGTTTTTCTGTATATCTGTTTCTCTACCTCTGTTTATCGTACATGTATGTGTGTGTGTGCATACACATACACAGTATTTTTAATCTTAAAATTACATTTTATAATAGAACATATACTTTTGAAATGATTTTTCTTAACAGAGTATTACTTTAATCAATATATATTTAATATATAAGCATATGTTTCAAAGCTGCTACTCAGATTCTAAAGTATCTAGTACGGATAATTTCAAGAATACAGAAGCTCAAAAAAGGGATCAGTGAACCACTCCATAAGAAACGTATCATTAATTTTAAAATATATTAAAAACCCATTAAAATTCTTGGAGGTATCGGGCAATTAAAAATTCTAAAATGTTAAACTTCAAGTGTGAAGCAAAAGGTAACTGAGTTGTATAATACTATATAGAAAAAAGAAACATAATTAAGTTTTAAACAAAGTATATGAAGTAGGGAAGTTTACTGATTCTCTAATAAGTTGATTAAAAACACTCTATGACCTCTTCCTCCTTCTTTATCAGCATCTCTTAAAAGCCTCCTCTTTTGATGACATCTTCTCTAATTAATATGAAAGTAAGTTCCAGATTCCCCAGAGGCCTACCCTGACTTTAGAAGCAATTAATTTTCTATTCACTTAACATTCTATAATGAAGTTTTGCCCTTTGACAGAAAAAGTAATTTATTCACTCAAATGTTTATTCAGAAGTTGTTATATCCTTCATGTTGATAGCAGAGCTTGACTTAAAATGTGCCTGAGGAACTGAAAAAAAAAATCGCTTATTCCTATAGCCAAACATCAGTTGTGTTAAATACCAGGCACTATATTAGGAACTGGCATGTCAAAACCAAAGCAAGCCAATCCAAAACAAACAAAAAAAGAAAACCAAATTAAGCTTCTGTCGCTAATGTCTACAAACCAGCACTCTAATCAATGTTACAATGGCCAGTTGGGTTAAGTAAAAAGGAATTACATCACGGTATCCTTCATAAAGGCGATGTGAAGATACTGATTCTGTCAATGCCTTCCAGCCATACTACAGATTAACAAAGTTAAATTGATTAACTTGCTGTAACAGGAGAGGTGGCATATGATAGGTAACTATTGGGTAGATCTCTAAGAAGATGGTTAGACTTTCTTGGAGTTGTGCGCATGTAAGGTCGGGGGGGCTGGTCAAGGAAGTAATTAGATGCTGGAAGGAAGCAGAGGTGCTTCTATGACTGGGTATCACAAAAGGCTTTATCTAGGTGGCAAGAACAATGTAAAGAGGCTAAAGCCAGGATGAGTAAGGCAACATAATTTGTCCTATCAGTGACGATGGGGGACATGCAGTCACTTAGGAAGGTATTCACGATGTTATTATTTCTGTCTGCACTGAAACATGATTACAAAATGGTCATGTTTTTGTCTCGATCTATCACGATCATGAAGTGGCCTTATCTGGTGTTGGTGTTTGGAACGGTTGTGCATACTCAACAGGAAAACATCGCAGACTAGCTATGAGCATCAGCACAGCATCGAGCGTCTCTAAGTACTACCTGGAGAAGCCAAGCCAGCTCCCAATCATCAACGACTACCTTCTGCTTCCTGAAATGAGTATCAACAGAGGCACTATAGGGTAATATTCGCGTTTTACTAAGTTCACTTTGACAAAAGTGACGTGAAAACTTCTAAAGGAATACAGCACTAGCGGCAGGGAAGACCAGCTAGGGATTCCATCTTAAACAGAGGTGAGCCATGATACTAGCTTGAATCAGGGTTGCGGTGATGGGAATAGAGAGAACAGGACAGTTTCAAAAGGGAATGAAATTAATTGAACTTGGGGAGACTGACAAATGGTAGGAATAAAATCTAGATGACTCAGTTAGCTTTTAGGTTTCTGGACTAGGCTGTCAGAAGAAAGAAAGCAAAGACAAATAAAGGAGGGCTGGGGAGATCATGAGGTTTATTTTAAGTTTTTAAGCAAATATTCAGTTAAAGTCTATTAGGCAAGTAAATAAATGGCTTGGGCTTTAGGGGAGAGACATGAGCTAATGATACATAGCCGGGGGTCATTAGAAAAACAGACGTTATTTGAATAGGAAGGAATGAGGATAATCCAGAGGAAAAAAAACAAGGCAATAATCCTGTAGAATATCACTATTAAAGGAAAAAGGAGATAGAACAAATATGAAAATGTACAAAAGGATACCAGTAGATAATGGTATCCCATAAATCCAGAAAGTCAAGAATTTCAAGAAGGATAAAGAGTTTAATAGAATCTAGTCCTGCAGAGAACGTGAATAACATAAGGCACAAAAAGAGTCCTATGTGTTTATAGGAAAAGAGGGCTTTATTGAAGATATGGACACAGACAGTGAAGACTTTGAGAATACACACACACACATAAAGACACACAGATTAGTCTTGACTACCCAAAGCACAATCTCTTCCACCAAGGCAAAGGGGGGTAAAAAGGGAATATGAGCACAAGTATATGTAATTTGTGAGTTATCATCTTAAAATAAGAGGGAAAGTCATCTACCATAAATGGTGGGAAAAAGTTTAGGAGATCCACTAAGAACTTGAAATAATTGTTGACAGAAATAGCGAATAAAATGTACTAGGAATGCATGGAAAGCGTATGGAGAATTACCAAACAATCTGTATAAGTATGGTATTTCAGAAAGAGAGTAATGTCTGGCAATGAAACTTCTATAGTTATGCAAGTGGGTAGCTGATTTGAAGAGATTAGGGAAATGGCAACTTTTGGAGATAGCAGGACGGCCTACAAGATCCGAGATTTTTATGGATGAAGGCACAACTTGGGGAGTTGGTGATCCCAGGGCCAAAGTCTTCAATGAGAAAAATACTATTATAAAATGGTGATAGATGGCTACTGGGCATCAAACACAAGGGAAGAGGTTTTTACATAGAGAGCAGTACCTTTGGAATTGGGCCTGGGAAGCGAGGAAACTAGCAAATCTAAATGAGTGGCAGAGATAAAGAGTCATGAGTCTCGATGGTGTTCTTGAGAGTCAAACTGGTTTCCATGTATGAACAGAAGGAGTACACAGGACAGAAAGTTTGTTTTCAAAGAAGGACTTCAGAGTACACAGGGACTGAGAGCAAGAAGACATGAAAAAGCAGTGAGGCAGAGGAGAGTGAGTGTAAAAGAAGATACAAGAAAGTAGAGATGAATAGAGAGACCTAAGTTCTTGGTGGTAAACCCAGATAATACAACTGAAAGAAATGTAGAAACAATTGGCCTGGAGATTTCCAGCAGAACTTATTTAAAAGTTGATTTGGTATCAAGTGAGCATGGGTTCCAGAAAGAGCCCAAGATCTGTTGACCTTAACAGCTGGTATCAAGGCTTTCAAGAGAACACTGTACAGGTGTACAATCACCTTGCAGTAAGGCTACGCTGTTTTCTTATTTTACTTACTACCTTACATTACCATGTGCTCAATCCAAGAAGGTGAGTAGCTCTACCTGTGAAGTCAGATTGCAATTCTCAACTGTGGTGAGATTAACAGAATGAGTAAAGTATCTAGGAGTCTGGTAAAGTCCCAGATTGTGCCTTAGAGTACTGATTCACAAACCTTTAGGTACCAACGAATCACCTGTGGATCTTGTACAAATGCAAATTCTGATGCATTAGGTCTGAAACCACACATTTTTAATAAATTCACAGATGTTGCCAATACTGGTCATCCAGGGACTGCTTTGAGGAGAAATGTCCCCTAGAATTCAACTTTTAATTAAGTTTATTATGTTGATTACATGGATAAAACACATGGCTAATAGACAAGGAAAATCTACGTTAGGTTTAAAAGTATATAAAACTGAAGTGATAATGTTCGAGGATATTCTGTTTGAAAACACCTGAAACCAACAGATGAAAGAAGTGAAGCGAAAGAAAAAAAAAGAGGGTAATATTTAGCCATTTTAGTGGATGCCTAAAACAGAATACCACTCAGGTTCATGAGACAGGCTTCCCATGTGTTCAAAATAAGTTACATAAACTGACAGGTGAAGAATTAAGAAAACTAATCTACGCTTAAACTGCATATCCATCATCATTACTATGTATTTCTCTCACGGATTTTTAATACATATATATTATATTTAGCCTGAAGGAAATGTCTAGGTAAATCATTTCATAGCCTATTTTAGTAAGCAATTAAGAATGATGTTGTTATTTCTGAAAACGAGAGTAGAAGTTGATAAAGGTGACTCATGAGGCATCAGAAAAACCACTCATACAACATTGTACTTTTTTTTTTTTTTTAGCACTTTCAGTCTGTCATTGCTGACACTATTGATTAAATGCAAATTGCTTCTAGGTAACCATATGATAACAGGAAATTTTTGAATTTATATTCTTGAAATGCTGGAACTCAATTTCCCTGCTTGATCAGAGCTGTTTTAAGATACAGAAATAGGATGACAAACAGATAAGTAGATTATTAAGATAAATTTAAAAAATTTAAATTAGCTAATAAAATGCCTGCCCAAGGTCACTTCTACTCAGTGGACAAATGTGTCACATGAATTTAAAATGTATTTAGAGTTCATCTTCTCTAAGTAATTTTCCACTCATAGAATTTCCCTCTACAATCCTAAGAAAGAATATACCTTCGAGTAAGAATACTTTGAAATAACACAATTTTGCTAATTTTCTACCATATATATTATGCTCTAGTTTAATTTTAAAATTAAACATTCACAACCTAATTGTAGTGTTAATTTCCTGAAATTTATCATAGTCTGTTATTACACTAAAAGCACTCTATATCATAATGTATTTAAAGTAACTTTCCAATGTATAAATAGTTAACTCTGAGACATATTGATGAAATAATCTGCTCCCCCCAAGCAGTCTAAAAAATAGATTATTTTCTCCTAGAAGAAAATCGGTTTTTTTGCTCTCCAAAACTTCCAATTCCACAGCAAGTATTAGCTTGTATCTAAGACAGTGTTGTATTTGTAACAACCTAAGGGAGTTTGTATTGTATGAAAAGGAATGCCCAAAATATAAAGCAGAGTTATCCACTCATGTGACCTTCCTAGAGCTAAAATTATTTGACATTCAGAATATTTGTTTCTTTACCATCCCCACTATGGAGTATTTACTGTGCCTCTTAAAACTCTCCCACAATTGCCAAAATGGATGTGTTATAATCGTTGAAGTTGAGATATCAAAGCCCTGATAATGTCCTTGAAGATGAAGCAGCACTTATTAAATTAATAAAAATTCCCATTGTGAAGGACAAAACCGTGATGTCTCAGTAAGGAATAAAAATAGCAAACCGCCTCTCACTATAAATAAATACTGAAAGAGGCTGGACATCTTTTAGTTATGGGAATGCAATACATAAATATCTGGAAAATGCAAATCTGTTATGACAAGTACTAATGAGTATAAGAATAACTTTTTGATGATAGCAAGAGCATAAACAGGGTCCTAAGTATATTATTTCTAAGGGTCTATATTCTATTCTGCAACCTTACAAAGTCCCAGCCTTGAGGTGACAGACAAGACATGAAGGAAGATCAATAAGAGTTCGTGTTATAAAATTGTTAATTTGCAGCTAAATATTTTAAAAGTTAAAGAATGTTTATGACAAGGATTCCTGCTCAGTCACGGCACAACCAGGAACGATTTCTCTTTGTTAAACTCTGATTCTCCTTGATATGCAAAATATACTTTAAAGACATATTTAAAAGCATTATATCATACTGCTTTAATCTTCTCAACTGACAGAATGAGATAAGACAAAGCATAGAGTTTACAAGCAGCGAAACTTATGAAAACACATAAAATTCAATGCATAACCTACATTGACTTTTTCTTTAAGGTCTGAGAAGTTGCCTTCCTTCCGATAGATTGCAAATTCAGGACTCTGCAACACAGCTTCTGAACGAGTAATCCAACTGTGAAGTTCAGTTATATCGACGTCCAGCCTAAGACAGGAAAAAATAAGGGTCTTTATTTCTTGATTATCTCTTTCTTCTGTAAGAAAAAAAAAATGCAATCTATTCACATTTACCATTCTCCTTCCAATCTGAGACTCCTGCCTGATGCCCCTGTTACTGTTAATAGCACTGCCATTTCCCTAGTTAGGTAGGCTCAAAATCTGGAGTTAGCTTTGATCCACAGTCATATGGTCATGGAGGTCATTTTATTAATCACAATGTAGCAATTGCCTCCCTACAGCATCTCCTACAAGCTATCACTCAGCCTCTGTTTGAATGTTTGCATTGCTTGAAAAATTACTAGTCTCCAAGATAACCCTCTTTCTTTCTGCAAAGTACTTACAGTAAACAAGTAATTCTGGTCGGTAGTTCCCATTGAGCCATACCTTTGATATCCATGCCCTTGTGCAGTTTCCACCAATACAGACTCTGAAACTGGCTCTGGGACTTGCTAAGGCAAACGGGCTATTAGTAAGCAGAGATTTGATAAGGGCTTGCGCTGTGGATCCCGTCCTTTTAGAACATGCACCGAAACTGCAACTGTTACCTCAGAACTCCAATGGCCCATTAAGGAAGTTCAATCTCTCCAGGTGGAGTGACAATGTGAAAGAGAATTAGCCACCACGCACCTGAATAATGCTTTCTTTCTTTCACCTTTTGACCCATCTCAAACACCGGTTCAAAATAACCAAATTGAATAACCAAATGAATTCTCCAGCTGATATCACTTAGAGCCTCAGACCTACCCAGAGAACTGTGCCCACATTGCAGAAATGTAAGAAAACATAAAGAACTATTGTTTTAAACCACTAAATTTAGGAGTGAGTTATTATGCTGCAATAGACATCTAATCATATACCCTAATATTCTCAAACATTCTTTTATTGCAGAGACCTACGGAGCCAATGGGAGTTAACTATCAGATCAGGTCATTCAGAACCAGTTAAAGCAGAGATTGGAGGAGAGTCATGGATGGGTTACAAGGGTGGAGGATGTCTGTGCGTCACGTGAAATTCCAGGCACAATTCTAAACGTGTGTGCGTGTTTTCTTGAGAAAGAGCCCTTAAGATTTTAACAGCACCTGTAAAGAATCTATGAAAAGAGAACTGAGAAATCATCTAATCCAAGTTTATTAAAACAACAAGCAAACACGGTCTCCAGAAAAAATATTTACTCACTTTCACAGGCAATTTGTGAAGTAGAACAAAAGTACAAATACAAAATTTAAGACGCCAAGTAATGTACTTGAACCACCATGCTGTATCTTCTTACCCAATACCACACTCACAAATAGTTGAAATCAACCCTTTAAATCCCCTAGAAAATATCTGACGGTACCCTACCCTACTCCTAATTGCTTCAACAGCTAACTCCATGGCTCGTTGGTATCTTACTTAAAATCTGGTTCCTAAAGAGATCATGTGAGTAGTGTTTAGTACTATCAGGAAAGACTAGACAATTATCTTCTTGGATATGCAGCCTATGAGTTCAATCAATGTTCTGATTTCCACATCAGACTTTTAACTCACACTCAAGTTAAACTGAGCTAAAACTTCCCAGAATTTTTCACATAAACTATCACTAAGCCAGTTCTCCACAATCGTAAACTTAGAAGCTGATTTCCTGATTTCAAATTTCAGGGCTTTACACCATATAAACCTGATAAAATTATGCATATTACTTACAGGCTACTGTTTTAAAGTGAGGCTGATACAGAGCCTCCTAGGGCACACAACACTTCCAGAAACTTACTCTCTTTTTACATTCTTAAAAAAGCCCGTGGTAAGGTCTTATTAATCTCTCTGCTCATTAAGGAGATGGAAGCTCAAAGAAATAAAAGTAATTGATCTCAGACTGTTAGAACCATGGAGAAAGAACTTTATTCATCTTGTTTACCATTTTATCCTTTACCTCAAAAAAGGTCTAGTTCAGAGTAACAAATATTTACCAAGTGAAGGTTACCCAACTAGAAACAGAAGGAACAGAGATTTGAATTCAGAGATTTTGATTCCAATTCTATGTCACTAAATGTCAAAACTTTTATATACATGTGGATTGTTAATATTTATGGATTTTTATTTTATCATACATGGTGATTCTTATCTTCTCTACATTTCTTTTTTTCCCCCTAAGTTTGGTTATTGGGTTTCCTATTTCTTCATTTAAAATGGTGGTGGTGAAAGAGAGTCCTGTGGCAGGCTTCTAAATATCTCTTTTTCTCTCTTTGATGTTAACTCATTATATCAAATCTTCAACTCTGGTCATGTAGCCAGCTATGAAATTCAGTGCATGTTTTCCATCGGAATGTTTCAGAAGAGCATTTTTGCCTTTCCTCTGGAACAGTATAAACTTCATTGTGTCTCTACAACTGCAGGCATTCCCATCCCAGTGCCTGGGGCAGGGCAGAAGTGTCGAGATGGTAACACCACCGAGGTGACACTTACCAAGTGAGAGCTAGGAGTTGGTAGATAAATAGCACAGCTCCCTGGCCCTTCAGCATGACCATCACCATGAAAGTCACACAGTGCCTCGGAGGGTTCCCAGAAGGATTCCTCTCTCCAGGTGCCTCTAGCAATAACCCATGTGCATATCCTATATTCTTCTCCTAACCTCCCTTCTCCACTTTGCTCCCTGGGATCACTTCCCCAATAAAGTATTTGCTCCTAGATCTTTGTTTTCAGATCCACTCTTGGGGGAACGCAATGATCAACAGTCTCAAATGAACCCAGGACTCAGCCATATTTCGTTGTTTTCAACTTGAACTCTGACTCTCCACAGGAACTATTTTAGACTTTTTCTAAAGATCTCAAAGCGCTTACCTATCCTCCTTCGCCAACTATCCACAGATGACATTTTTCATTACAACAAGAAAAATGCAATTATCAGACTAGAATTTCTTCCACTTCCTATATCCAAATATTCAGTCTTATCTGTGAGCACCCTTCTTATTCCCTTCTCTTATATTTGAGCCAGTTTCGCTTCTTTATCTAAAGTTAATCCCTCTACCTGCATTTGGACTTTATTCTCTTACTTCTTCTCAGGCGTGTGAGTTTCTCAAATTTTTATCTGTCTAATGTAAATTCAACCCTGCCAAGTGAATTCTGCATATAGAAATTTAAACTTATTGACTTGTTTTTTAAAGTAACTCTCTCCTGACCCTCATATTCTCTTCCAGCCACTGCTCTCATCTTCTACAAAGGCACAATTTTTTAAGAGTTATCCAGTTTACTGTCAGTTCTCCACCTCCTTTTCACTCTTTCCATTCAACGCTGTTTCTTGACAAAAACATTGCTCAATATAGCGATCATGTCACTGAAGCCCATGGAGAGTTTCAAGTCTTGTGTTTCTATGACCACTGGTCATTTTTTTCCTTCCAGGCTCATCCTCCTCCACCCACTCATTACATACTAAAGTCATCACTCATCTTCTGACCACTCTATTACGCCATGCATGCTCATGACGTCAATGGCAATCTATATGTGTCAATGACTCTGAAATACATATCTCTACTTCAAGCACTTCTTCTGAGCTCCATAGCTCCATAACCCTACCACACTGGTGGTCTCCACTTGCTTGCTGCAAAAGCTCCTTCGACATAAAATGTCAAGACTTATTGTTTGCTCTTGTCCCCAAAACAGGTACTCTCCCAGTGTTCCTCAGATCTGTGAGTGGCATCACCATCTATCATCTTCGATATCTTCCTCTCCCTATGCTCTCATATTTAATCAATTGCAAAGCCTGAATCCATCAAACATTCTATTTTTTCCAAATCTGTCTGCTGCTCATGATCTCCATAGCTGGTACCCTCATTCACCTTGCCATTCAGTGTAATCAAAACTACTGCAATATCCTCTCAAATGGCTCTGGAAAACCTTTATGGAATCCTTCTATCTAGTCCATGTATTACTGGCAAATGATAAGTTCTAAAACCATATCTGAGGGCACCTGGGTGGCTCAGTAGGTTATGTGTCTGACCCTTGATTTTGGCTCAAGTCATAATCTCATGGTCGTGAGATCAAGCCCCATGCCAGGCTCCACAGAGGACATGAAGCATGCTCAGGATTCTCTCTCTCCCCCTCCTCTGCCCCTCCCCTACTTGTTCTCTAAACAAACAAACATATCTGATTAGATTACCCTGATTCATAAAATCCCTCAAAACTTTCCATTTTTCTTAGCATATAGACCAAAATTTCAATACAGTCCTGATCTGGCCAACAGATTACTTAAGCTTACGTTCTAGTTTAGTCTTTATTCAAGGCCTTCTAGAAACAAATCTCACTTCAAGTTTCTTAGCGAGCCCAGAACCACACTTAACTTTTGTCCCTACTCCAGTGAAGTAAATTACTTCAGTGACTCTTATTCACCCAGCCATTAGAAACGTTTCTGTCTTGTAAACTTACCTGCCTAGCATAATCCACTTTGGCCACTTGGGTCAAACTTGTCCCTTTTCCTTTAAATCGGTCTGACCCAATTACACACCAAATACACTGACTCATAAAGGTAAGATATAAATATCCACCATTCATTGTCAAATTCCCCATTTAGACCTGATCTCTTTGGTCTCATACCCTGTCGATTCAGACTGTCTCTAAGAAAGATTGCTCACTTCCACCTGCAGGTCCATGAAACTAAAACTTGACAAAAGGTACATGTCTGGCATTACAGCTGGGAGAGATGTGCTAAGACCTATCCTGGAGCAAGTTTTCTACAAGTCCTGGAATTTACACTGGTCTTGTTCACACACATGTTATAAGTATCACCTACCACCATTTTCAATCCCTTTCAAAAGAAGTGACTTATTCAATTTGATAGTAAACAAATGACACTCAAAAAGAAATCTTATAACATTTTTAGACATGAGTCTTTACGAAGAATGTGAAACGGTGTATGTTTCTTTTTACAACAGTCAAATCTTTCCCTTCATTTCTACCACAAAGGTTATACTAAGTGCTTACTGTATGTGAAGGCATTAACCACCATAGATAACAGACATAAAAATGCATCCGTCCACATGATCAAAAAGTGTGGTTTAGTGAAACAAAACTATTTGACGAAACAAAGTGCTTTAGACATTGAACTGGGGCTCGGATCACACCGTGCCTTTTTTGGATAATCAAAAAATACCTTTTCAATGAATTAGGATTAAGTCAGCTTCTAGGCCAGAGGCTGTCACGTAAACTGGTTACCTCTACACAATGAAGGTTTTGTGGAGTCAACACCATGGTAACCACCTGCTTGCTGCTCAGTCTGTGAAGATTTTAAGGGAGGACGGGGCACCAGTTGGTGCTGAGTTCTAATAATTCAGATCAATTGAGGTGACAGGATGTGAAATTCCACAGAGAGGTCTTTCCTCATTCAATTTTTTTTTTGTTTGCCTTGACAAATTCGGAATGAGGTTGCACAAGGTGCCTGAATTCCTCTTTTACATAAGGATCCTTTGGAGAGTGATTATACTTCTTTTTTGATATACGGATTTTTAAAAGGAATTTCAAATTTTTCTAGGGCAGTTGTGCGTGCAGTGCTTTACCTAAAAAAATGTCTATTCATAGGCACATAGGTTAATATGTTAAACTTTCTTTCTGAAATAGAATGAAGCGAAATATCAATGAGTTGGTACTATTCTCAGCGATTAGACTTTCTTTTTCTCTTTTCTTTCATGATTGTGACATCTGGAGTCCTTTGGAAATAGGTGGAAGCCAAGACGAATTCTTACATGATTTGAGCTCTGAGCTATTCCTTACCTAATCCTTTTAGTACTTTTATTTTTTCCTGTTGCTTTCATTTGGGCTTGTTCCTTCAACTATATCTCTGATCTGCTTAAACTTTCTCTGTCCCAATGGAATATACAGGCAGCTTCTACTCCAACATCTGCCATTTGACACCATCCCTTAGAGTTCTGGGAATTCAGCTGCCAGCACGGCCTTCTCACTCCAATATTCTGCCAGTAGCCATCCCCATGTCTTGATACCAACAATGAGGATGGAAGGGTGAAGGGGAAACAGAGACAGTTTCAAAAGGCCTCCCATGCTCTTTTATTGAGGTCCAACAGCCCACATTCAATGCTTAGTCTCAGTGACATGACTGCTTTTAGCAAAATCAAGCAGGTCGCATTCTTGGCTCCTACTCAGATCCTGGCCTCCAAGTAGCAACTGCACATTTATTTTCTTCCTTGTCAATTTGGCAGCTATTGCTTCATCACTTTCTGTGGCTTGTCCCCTAGTTTTCACTACTATTAAATATTTTTTCAGATATTTCAGCTAAGATATATGGCACGCTAACAAACTCCTCTGATTTAAATACATACATGTTTATAAATACGGTGCTATCTGCTCTCCCCAGCATTTTGCCAGTGGTATTTTCTTTCATTTGCATTAATATTTATTTATTTTTGAGAGAAAGAGAGAGAGAGCGTGCAGGAGAGGGGCAGAGAGAGAGAGGGAGATGCAGAATCTGAAGCAGGCTCCAAGCTCTGAGCTGTCAGCACAGAGTCCAACGCAAGGCTTGAACCCACGGACTGCAAGATCATGACCTAAGCTGAAGGTGGATGCTTAACTGACTGAGCCACTCAGGTGCCCCCACCAGTGGTATTTCCTACCATGCTCTGTACCACCTGAGGCTGGGTATTTAATCACCAACTAAAGACATCACACAGACGTAACTCAGTTACCTTCTCGAAAACCCTCCAGAAAAAGACTGAACAATTATTTTCGATACCGTATTAAATCTTGAATGCTGTGCATGCATTTCTTTTTTCATAAAGTCATTCATTTCTACTAATTCTTTTTTCTTCACTTTTGAAATTCTCATGAAATCATTGTTAATGAACTGATAACATAGTAAGTTACTCATAATGGGCCTCTATACCCGCAGAATCAGCCCACTATTATATTCCTTAATATTTCTGCATCTTACTCTCAGTACATTTTACTCTGTACTTAACATCCTTCTGTATGTTATTACAGACAGGATCTATCCCTTAAATCCAGTCTACCTTCATCCAACTTAAAGTTATTTTTAACTACTAAGAAAATTATGACTTCTTATTCTCTCTTTATAAAATGATTTTTCTCCAATAACTGTTGATGAGTACTCTGTCCTACATTTTCCAAGCATGTCCTAAAATCTCATCTTTGCTATTATTTACGATTAGCATGAAGTAACTTTTTTTTCTTCTTTACAAAGGCACTCATTACAAAACTAAAATCTGTAAGATCCCAAAGAGCTGAAAAACATATCTTTCCATTTTTATTATTTGCAAAGGATTTATTACTGAACCAAGGTCATTTTCAAAGAGACCTTCCATTTTCTGGAAGTTTCAAAATATCAAAAACTATTTGCACATATGCCAGATATTCAGAAGGTTAAAGTTTTCTCTTAATTGTATTGTACAAATGGACTCTACTTCATCCAGTTAAATTTCTCATAAAGACAATGCGAATTAGATCATTTACATTCCCTTATGGTCAAAATTGGGAGACATATGCATGTGTAAATATTTTAATTTTTTTATTTTAACTCTAATAATTTATTGTCAAATTGGTTTCCATACAGCACCCAGTGCTCATCTCAACAAGTGTTTCGTATTTTTTAAAAGAACACAGAAACACATCTGAAAGAACTAGATAAATACTTGCACTGTAAAAAGTTATCATTGACAGATTTGGGATGTCATTGTGTGAAACTTAGGCTATATGATAATTGTGCTAACGTCAGAAGAGCCTCTTAATGGGCACCGACTGTATGTTGTTAATTTTCTGTACAGTGACTGCCGTAGGAAGTATTACACTGTCACATTTGCATAAACTGTAATCAGTCACTTTCAATATACCATTTGGTAGTCATCATTCCCATATGTGTAAACTTTGAAAAGAGAAATTCTCCAAGCTCCCAGACATAACTAATTTGATTAGTGAGCTAGGCTACGCATGGCCATTTCACATCTTTAAACATCTTTGCACATAGAATTTCATAAAAAATCATGAGCCTCATCTTTAGAAGCCCGAAAGTAGTGTCGACTCTTGTGCAATAGGTTAGCTCTTACAGGATCCTAAGGTTCTAGATCTAGACCAGGTACTTAACAGATTTTTAATGTAAAGTTTAATTAGCTAGAACACACGCTTTCATGCTTAATGGACACAAAAACTACTACTCTTTTTCACTGGTATTACAACATGGAAGAAATCTTTTCTGAAGTGAGGGAAGAGTTAAAAAATTTTGTTTACTATATTTTTAATAATTATCTTCCTCAGAGTTCTGGAAAATGAGGAAACATTTTAATTCCATGTTGATATATGAGTACTCTCCTGACCCCAGACCATCTGATGAATTCCCATCCACCTTTGAAGACTGAGTTCAAGATACACAACTTCGCTGAAGGTTTTCTTGATCAAGCTCTAGATACCCTTTCCCTTTCAACTTCCATTCTGGGAAAGCTGGTCCCTCCTTCTCTTATGTTTTCACATGTTAGTTACTTTTAAAAATTAAATAAATAGAACACAAATTAGATTTGAACCAGAGAGCTCTAATAAAATAACAAATGAAATTCAGTATAAATTCTGTTAGTGCTAAAAACAAAGTATTTTTAAGACTTTAAGATGTGCTGAGTGCATGGTAATTACTATACTTCCATAGTTAGATGATATTTTAAGGGGGGAAATCTCAGGTAATCAAGAGAAAACAAGTCAACATTTGGATAAATACCTCCTCCAGATCAAGGTAGTTTGTGCACTGTATACACACACAGAAGCATGTGTGTGTGTGTTTGTACAGTGTGGGTGGGTTTTTCTTGGTGGGGGTGGGGAGGAGACAGGGCCACATGGTTGCCTTAGAGTTTTTTTAATGTGTTTGATGTATGTAAGTGTTTGTACGTGTGTGTGTGTCTGTATGTGTTTCAGATGTAAAAAGTAAATAGTGCGCGGTGGAAAAATACTGAACTGAAAATAAGTATCGCAAGTTTTAATCAACTGTCTGAAGCTGTATGGTGTTTTCTTAGGCAAATGACTCAACTTATCCGATCTTCCTTCACTTCTGCCTTTAAATGGCAAAAGTTAAAAAGCTTCCATCTAACTGGTGTTAAAATAGAAACGACAAATGCTTTTTAGAAATTACGCTTAAATGCGTTTATTTACCTCACTAATTAAAGCAATTTCGACCTGAGCTACAAAGCTGAGGTCAGCTTTGCTTATATTGCAACGTTTATATTCCAATTACATCAGTCTGTTTATCTAGCAATCAAATTAAATAACATCTAAGGATGTTATAATTCCCAGTTATAATAAGAACCCTACAAACTGTTCTCGACAGTTCACAAGGCACCTGAAACAAAATATGATGAATGAGAAAGGACACTGTCCTCAATTATTAGAAAGACGCTACATTAACAGTTCTATCAAATAATCTATTTTCCTTAGGTTTGCATGATCTTATTTACAAGCTTAAACATATTTCTAGTTTTATATGTGTAACTTTAAATGCATCACTCATAAAATAATATGTTTCCATACCGTAAAATTTAATGATTCCAGATTGTGCGGAAATGCATCTTTAAAAGATACTAAAAAATCAATTTCTATGTAGTTTACCTTGTCCTGAAATATACCTACTTAACATATGCTTCGAAATCTGAATTCTAAATCCAAACGGGAAATTTGTCTTTAAAATCGTGCATCGTGTTCATTGTCAGTTATGGCCAACCAAATTATACGTTTAATGTGTGTGAAACTACAGCCTTTTAATATAGATGCCCTTGGATACAAACCCCAGTCGTTTAGTATTTTTAAACTACAAATGCTAGAAAACACCACGACTTATCTGCCTCTGATGATATTCATCTTTGTACCTCCAGGACAGCTGACTGCACTAACCAGAATGAAATTCCTACAAAATTTTGTTTCTCTGAAAAAAGCAAAACTTAATTAAAATAGTTTAACACCTGGCAGAGAAAAATGACTAAACTAATCTTCTCAATTTAGCAACAGATCCTAATCATTAAAAAATCTTTGGCCACATTTATTTCTAAAACATAGTAGGGTTGCAAAAAAGTCCATTTCACATCTTCTGTCAATAAAACTTTCAGGAGAATATACCTTTCAAAATTGAGGAAATCCCCCAAATTCTAAGATGTCAGAACCAGATTAGAGGAATTAGGTTTAAAGCTAAGGAGCGGGCAAGCATGTGGACAAGAACTGCATGACCCAGCGGACTGGAAATAAAATGTTGCTTAGCCACAGACGCCTAGAGCCTATTTTTCATCTTCAGTAAATTGAAAGTCCCTTTGAAACACAGTTCCATGCAACGAAATCACCTTAACGCAGGTTAATAGAAATATTCTCTTAAGTGATAGATGAAATCTTGTCACAGTAATAAATCTACAATCATACAATGTAATATGCTCAAGCGGAAAACTCTGAGCCATTTATTTTAAAATCAAATTTGATGTTTATTTAAAATGATGAAACCGAAAAGAGCTGTGAAAACCCTCAGGAGAAATAAATGTGGGTCACTAGAGGGCGCACACTCCCTTTCACAGCTTGTCTGGTCCTCAATTTGGCCTCTCTTTTATTTTCTTATCTACATAACGATAACATGGTGACAAATGGATTTTTCATGGGAGTTCGCTGACAGAAAAACATAAAATGTCCAAAGATATAGATAAAATGGTGTAAAAAGAACATGTTGGTAAGACACTCCCAGATGCACAGTTAAAATGCCTTCAGCCATTTTAATACACACACCAAAGTATCTTAAAGTCGTAATACACAAATTCCCCTGAGAAAATGTCATCAATTTTGGGAGACATGCTTAATCCAAATAACAGAGCAGCATTTTTTGGACTTTGTAACTCAGTAGTTTTTGCCTAGTTCATTAATTTCACTTAATTTTGGAACCTTTATAAATTTACCTACCTACAATTTACCTACAATTTACCGACAATTACACTCATGTATATCTAGATGTTAATTCTACATTCAATCAAATTCAAAGAAAAAAGGAAAAACAGTATGTTAAGCATCTAGTTCATGTCACATGCTTTCATAAAGACACAAAATTCATCTCCCACAAAAGAGTATAAATTATTAGAATCTTAATTCCATATATTGACCATTAACAGAGAGATTTACAAGCCTCCTTTACTTTCAACACACATTGAAAAACGGAGTTAAGATTCAAAACCAAGTTTGTCTAAATCCAAAGATTTCCACCACACTACACTTATTTTCCTTTGTTCCAAATGAAATTTTTTTTTAAGTTAAGGAGAATTCAACATGAATTTCAGGAGTTTGTTGCTATATAGTAAAGTCTGATAGTTACTATTGTGCTATTTTTAGATGATGTCAAAATTTGATTGGAGTCTCCAACGCTAGGACATTAATTCTAAACACTGTCATTCACCTGAATTCAGATCCTTAGCTGCCTAACTGATATCCCTATGGCATTATTGAATAGTTGCCATTCCAAGTTTATCTTTACCTTGGAATCTTCCTTAATTGCCTAAAACCCCCAAATTTCCAATCCGTTGTGTATTATGATATTAAGCATAGATGATGCGGTGCTTGGGGGGGTGCTCAGCCATCGAGTGTCTGACTCTTGATCATGGCTCAGGTCATGATCTCATGGTTCATGAGTTCAAGCCCCACATCAGGCTCCATGCTGACAGTGAGAAGCCTGTTTGAGATTCCCACTCTCCCTCTCTCCTCTTCCCACCTCTCGAAATCAAATAAATAAAAAAAAATTTTTTAAAGCATAGATGACAAAAGTTATTACTGATGACACACAAGGGGGTTAAGACAATGGTTAGCATTAGAAGTCTTACACTTGCACCCCCATTTATGCCTTGATGCTAAAAAGACATCCATCTTTGAAGGAATTCTTCTTTTCACTGAAAGTAATCTCTGCATTTAAGGATAGCCAAATGTTCCATTAGGGCCCTGGAGTCTATGAATGTAGAACAGTCATAGGTCTAGGGTACAGAATGTAGAACAGTCTAGGGTAGGCACACACTTTCCATATACAGACCTCATCTCAATACATTCTTAAACAGTCTCGAGAAAGCTTTTCATTTCAGCTAAATAATTTGATGAAGTCACCTTTAACTTCTCATTAAAAGATAGCACGACATAGAGTTAAGAAGGCAGCATCCTGTGCTAGATGCCTGGGTTCACATCCTGGCTAAAGTGCTTCCTATAAATTTTGCCAGGATGAGCAAGTCACCTGACCTTCCTGTGCCTCACTTTTTCCCTTGGCAAAAAGAGGGCAATGATAAATTTTAAAAACTTTATAATGTTAACATTTAAAATATGTTAACAAACGCAAAATATGTAGAACAGTTCCTGACATGTGGTAGAAACCATACTTGTGTCAGCTACTATGATCACTGCCTTCCATGACTCTTACTGAGTTAAAGCCAGCACTATGCTCCTTTTCACATTATCTTTTGAGGGTAGACATGTTTATTGTGCTGTTTTGTTAGGCAATGGTAAATTAGGAGCACCTGGGTGGCTCAGTAAGATAAGATAAGATAAGATAAGATAAGATAAGATAACACAAGACAAAACAAAATTAAATTAAATTAAATTAAAAATACCAAAGCAAACAAAAAAAGAATGTAATGGCAAATTATAAACCATTACAGAGACCACAAGAATAAAAACTACATCTATATCTTGTAAATAATGGTGCAATAAACATAGGGCTGCAGATATCTTTTTGAATTAGTGTTTTTATTTTCTTTGGGTAAATACCCAGTAATGTAATTACTGGATTATATGGTATTTGTATTTTTTTATGTTTTATTTATTTTGGGGGAGAGAAAGCATAATTGGGGGAAGGCCAGAGAAAGAGTGAGGCAAAAGATCCAAAGCAGGTTCTACAGTAACAGGCTAACCGCAGTTCTATTTTTAACTTTTTGAGCAACCTCCATAGAGTTTTCCACTGTGGCTGTATCAGTTTACATTCCCACCCATAGTGCATGAGGGTCCCCTTTTCACCACATTCTTGCCAATGCTTGTTATTTCTTGTCTTTTTTATTTTAGCCATTCTGGCAGGTATTAGGTGATATCTCACTGTGCTTTTGCCTTGCATTTCCCTGATGATTAGTGTCCACTGATAGACAGATGGATAAGGAAGATGTGGCATATATATATATATACACACACACACACACACGCACACACACACATACATACACGATGGAATATTATACAGCCATAGAAAAGGATGAGATCATACCATTTGTGACCATATGGATGGTTCTAGAGCGTATTATGCTAAGTGAAGTAAGTCAGACTGAGAAAGACAAATATTATATGATTTCACTCATATGTGGAATCCGAAATCAAAACAAATGAATAAACAAACATAAAGAATATAGTCAATAATATTATAATAGCATAGCACAGTGACAGATGGTAGCTATACCTGTGGTGAGCATGGCATAACTTATAGAGAAGCTGAGTCACTATGTTGTACTCCTGAAATGAATACTGTATTATATCAACTATATTCAAAAAAAATAATAAAAACTGCAAAGGAAGCTCTAACAAAGATAATAAGACAAATAAATAAAAACCATCAATAGCAAGATAATCTCATCTGTTGCACCCTTCATTGCAGGAAAGGGCAAACTAGGGTCTGCGGGACAAATTTGGCCCGCCACTTGGTTTTGTAAATAAAGTTTTATTGGAACATAGCCATCCTCATTTATTTGCATATTGTTTACGGCTGCATCTTCACTATAGCAGCAGAGGTACGTACTTGCAAAAGAAACTATATGGTGATCAATGTCTAAAATAATTTCCATCTGGCTATTTAGAGAGCAAGCTGTCCCCACTCTATAAAGTTGAGATGATGTCTCCCATCACTCAGGGAAGGTCAAAATGGTTTGGTTCGCAGCAGCTATATTGTTTTGCTCTGTCTCAAAAGTGTGCACTGGCTCTCCGTGACCAGATTAAAGTCTACATTCCTTAGTTTGGCATGAGTATCTTTTTTTCCAGTGACCTCAACCTACCTTTTCAACCTCATCCCTGTTTCCCTCTTTCTAATACCTCATACTTCTACTTTAGGAAAAAGAAACAAAACCCTGTGTAAACGCCAACTGTATACAGGCTTGTAAGATGGCCTGTGTTTGAATGATCCTTTCCCGCCTCACCTTGATTCCAACACGCCCTGCCCCTGTCTTTCAAATGTCCATTCAGATGCTAACTCCTCTGAGCTCTCCATGTTTGACCCACAGCAGGAAGTAAACTGTTCTTCCTTACACTTTTTCTAACATTACTCGCACTTCTTCGTGACATGGTTTATACTAGAATGTAAACTCAGTGAGGGAAGGAGTAAGCATAGTTCACAGGTATAACAACTGGAGTGCCTTACAGATCATAGCAATTGATAAGATATTAGTTGAAGGATTATGGAAATTAGCAAGGACACCAACTTTGCTGTCACTATATTCTTGAAACACGGTGGACTCATACTGACTACAGGAGTGTTCAAAGAACCCCTCCACACATTGGATGGTGCCTTGGACCCTGTGGGAGGCAATTTAAACTTTAAATACTCTCAGTGTGAAAGCTCGCTGAGTTTAAAGGACTTCAGCATGCTTTTATGTTGTGGGTCTTTAAAGTTTAAATAACTTGCAGTCAAGGTTCAGAAACTATCTAGTGGAATGCAGAAAGCCATTTAAATCTGACGTGTACTTACTGCCCCACTGCCATTTCCCTAGCATCAGGAGTTGTTGCCGTCTAACTTTCTTTCAGCCAGCATTTCTATCAACTTTAGTTAAAACACAAAGTAAAACTCACTGCTCTACAAAGCCAAGGCCTTAGCGTAGGCCAACATAACAAAATAACAGACACTGAGTGGCTTAAACAGAGAAGTGTATTTTCTTAGAGTTCTGGAAGCCAGAAGTTCAAGATCGAAGTGCTGGCATGGCCACTTTTCTGGGTTGTAGATGGTCATCTTGTCACGGGGCCATCACACAGCAGGGAGGAAGAGAGCAAGCTCTCTGGCATCTCTTCTTAGAAGGGTGCTAATCTCACCAGGAGAGCCCCACCGTCGTGACCTTATCTAAACTTGAGTACCTCCCAAACACCCCATTTCCGAAAGCCACCAAATTGGAGTTAGGGCTTCAATACATGAAATGTTGTGGGGGGACACAATTCAGTCCAGAGGAGCTAGGTGTAATTTTATCTGTGTGTGGTGGCATGATGTATATTGATTTATCGAAGTACAAGCTCCTTACCAGGGAAGACACAAGAATAAGAATATTCTCAGAAGATGCCAGGACAAGAATATTCTCTATTATAACACAAATGTAGTAATGACAGCAGAACTGTTCTAAATTAGTAACTGGGAGCTCAGCCTTCTACTGGGAAAAAGATGTATTATTTTTACCTAAACAGTCAACAAGAGAGGCACGCATAATAAAATCTCCCCAGTGTGAGGGCAAACAAGGAAAGTCATATCAATTCCATTTCAGAGATGAAGAACTAGATATTGAGTGAGGTTCAGTGACTTTCTTTAGTCACATGGTTTCTGAGTGGAAGATCCAAGGTCAGAACCAACCTGTGCAGTCATAGGCCCATTTACTCTCAGATCCACTCACCACATTTCTTTTGCCTTCTCTGTATCTGAGGGACCTACATTTCCCACCATTGCTTGTCCTCTGGCTTCCAGTTAGGTTGGTTCAGTTGGAGGCACTGGCAGAATATGTGAAGAGGGAAAGAAGATGCCGAGGTATTGTTCCTTTGCATTCTACTTTTGGTAGCATTTCTAGAGCAGCTATGTCTCCAATGTGGCTTTAATTTCCTCTACATGTCCCCTCTGTCCTTTGGTCCAAACTCTAGTCTGGCAGTCCTGACAGTGTTAGTCCCTGTTGGAAGGCTCTGGCTTGGGGCTCTGGTAACTTCCCCTCCCTGCATTGTTCCTCAAACTCTAGAGGTATTGCTAGTGTTTTGTGTTGCTTCTCTATCCCAGTTGCTTCCCAGTTTTCTACCACCTGCTTGGCCAATTTCCTGTATTAGGTTTTCTCTCTCTGAAACACCTAGAATGGTTTCTCTTTTCCTGATAAGACTCTGACAAAATACTCATTTAATACGCCGTAAATATTTAGCGAATACCCATGACGTGCTAACTTCTGGGTTATGCACTGTAGGTCTTTAGTTGAAAATAAATAACATCTGCTCTCAAGGAGTTCACTGGAGATACAGGTATACAAAACCAAAATCAGCGCAATAAAATTCTACAAGTGCTTTAATGGAAATATTAGTAAGACTGAGAAATGCCTGGGAGAGAAACCAGGTATTTAGTTGGGGGAGCAAGGAATGTGAGAGGTGGAAAAGGGAAAGTAAAGAAAAGAGAATCTTGGGTAGACGGAGAAAAGGAAGAAAGCTTGAAGGAACATAGTGTATTTGGAGATCAGAGAGTGGTTAATTAAAGCTGAGGAGAGGGCAGTGTCACTCGGAATGCGGTTTGTGGCAATCTGTGAACTATTTGTTAATAGTCTGTGACAAGAAGAAGTCGCCAGAGTATAAGTCAACCAAGTCACTAAGCATGCTATTTCATCTGATTTCTTTTTAATTGCAAAACTTTCTTGACAAAGGAAGCAGTGCATTGATTTATATTCTAGCCCAAGCTCCTTATCTCATGGTGCCCTGGTAATAAACAGCTTGCAGGCTATTGTGAGGAGCACTGGCATATAAAAAAAAAATGGGCAGGGGAAAAGGGAGCGAAACTGGAGAGGGAGGCAGCTAAAGATCAGAAAGGAAGTTTTGTGCCATGCATTTCAAGAACTCTGGGCAGAGAGGAATGATCTAATTAGAGCTGCATTTTAAGAGGGCCCTCAGGAGACTGAAGTATATGAAGAAGAAGGGTGAAAGTAGAGGCAGAAGGATCAGTTACTAATTTTATGCAGAAAATGATCAGAGACTAAACTAGGATGAAGGCAGCCTGTGTATGAAGGAAAGGCCAAATTAAAGAGAATTTAATAGGCACACTTGCAGGGATTTACCGAGGTGGCAGATTTGGGGACCACTGTAAATGGTTGCAGAGGTTGTCCACAGCCCAACGCCAGAAGGCGCTGCTCTTAGAAACGATGGTGTGAGTGGCGCTCTCTAACGTTATGCAGTCTACACTGTGCAACCCCCTCTGAAACTTGTGTAAAAAGTCCAGGTGCAAATGCCCAATAAACATTTGGATCACACAGATAGGAACATCAAGAGGGAGGTCAAACTGGAGATATTAATTCGGAAATCGTCTGCTCTAGATGCCCAGGAGAGACAAGACTACACATGATACCGCCTTGGGAAAGAACACGTTGTGAGAAGGAAATGAAACCAAAATGTGAATCTTGGGGAGACTACTAAAGAGATAAGAAGAGGAGACTGAGAAGCCATAGTAAGAAAGCGAAGAGGAGAAGAGAAACAGGAGGGAACAATGTCCCAGAAGCCAAGGGAGAGGAACATTTCAAGAAGGGACTAATCATCATCACTGTTAAGCACAGCACAAAGGTCAAGAAGGACAAGAACTGAAGAGTGACCTTTGAGTCAGCAATTAAGGAGCTCTCTGGTGACCTTCCTGAGGGCAGTTTCAGTGCTCAGTGTAGACTATGAGAGGGTAAAGGAAAGAAACACAAGTAAGGAAAAAAGAGGTAGTTCAGATCCTCTGATTAAAAATCAACTTCTGGTGGCACTCTGCTATGCTTCTTCTTTCAGATGAATAAATAATAAATTTAATTACCATTTTCTTCACTCAGGGAACAAATAAAACGGCATGTCAGGGCTCTGGGAATATGGCTCTGCCTTTCTCCCTGTTGGCATCCCTGGATGACTTGCAATTCGGGAAGAGTACATTTTCATACAGCTGTTGTAGCTAGATATCCAGAACTATGTAGACTATCTTACAGGACCAGTTCCGTGATAGCACCCTTCAGTTCATAACATGTATTGGGCATCTACCGTATAGAAGACCCATACCGGGTAAGGAGTGGGGTACGGACCCTAGCCCAGGGAAGCTTTAGGTCGAGTGGATCAAATAGGTATGTGAATAGATCATTTCAACATAAAGCAGTAGGGGTGTCAGAAGATGGAAAGGGAGGGTTGCTTGGCCTAACTGGGAGTTAACGGTTCCTATCAGTGAGGCAGGTTTGGGAAAAAGAAGCAAGAGTCAGGTTGCAGCTGCGATGATGCTCAGGTGCACTGATTTCCAAAATGCGGGCCCTGAACCAGAAGCATCAGCATAACCTGGGGACCTGTTGGAAATTAAGTTTCTTGGGGCGCCTGGGTGGCTGAGTCAGTTAAGTGTCCAACTCTTGATTTCTGCTCAGGCGATGATCTCACAGTTTGTGAGATCGAGCCCTGTGTCAGGTTACGCGCTGATAGTGTGGAGGCCGCTTGGGATTCTCTCTCTCCCTCTCTCTCTCTCTGCCCTCTTCCTCTCATTCATTCATTCATTTATTCATTCATTTTCTCTCTCTCTCTCTCTCTCTCTCTCTCTCTCTCTCTCTCAAAATAAATGAAAAAACTCAACACAAACAAATTAAGTTTCTCAGGCACCACTCCAGTCTAAAAGTCATGGAAACTCTGATAGGAACAAGCAATCTGTCTTTTTTAAGCCCTCCAGATAATTCTGATTTATGCTAATATATGAGAACCACTGTTTGGGGGCAAGAGTTCTCAAACTTTAAAGCTGACCAGAATGTCATGGGAGCTTGTAAAATGCCTGCTTCAGAAAGTTTGGGGCGGCCCCCTCCAAATTCGCATTTCTAACATGGTCCCAAGTGATGCTGCTGTTGAACGCACAGCACTAAGAATGTCAGAGCTCTAGGTGTCCTCTGGTCCCTTAGTCTGCCTCTAGAATTCACATTCCTATATTCTCCAAAACATACTCATTGAGTTATTCTTGACTTACAAACGAAATCATTTTAAGAATCAAAAATAGGTGGTTATCTTTTGGACTGTCTGAAGATGGAAGGTAAGGTTTCTCTTGTTGGAAGCCGTTTTGGGCTCACAGGTTGAGAAGTAACCTTAAAGTTGCATCTTGGGGATGGGTTGCACCTCCCCCATTGTAGTTGGAAGCATAGCCCTCAAAGCAACGCCCTGATTTCTCCTGTTTACAGATAATTAACATAAAGGTCTTAAGGAAACACCCTGTTCTCTCCCCCCACCCTAAATTTATATGTTAATTTTCCTGAAATCAACATACAGGATTAAGGAGGTTGCCACCTTGCTGGTAAAAATGGATTATTGTTAAAGAGATCACACTACCTTTTAAATAAAGATACAGACCAGTAGGACGAAGATGCCAGAATTGAGACTCCAGAAGATGCCAGAAGAAGCCAGAATTGCCAGGGCTGCCTGCTTGGTCATCAGACTACATCTCTCTCGTGGCTCTCTCATTTCCTTTTGCCTGACCATCCTTCGTGGACCCCTAGATTCGCTGGAACAAGGACCTCGAATTTCTCTTCTTCACCAAAAATAGTTTCTAAACTGAAATCTGAGTTTATGAAGAAGGTCATCTGACTCTAATACATAAAAAGAAGCAGGTGGTTGCAACTATAACACTGGAATAGAAATTAGGAGACTCAGCACTAGTCCTTATTTTGCAACTGAAAGTAAGTTATTTAACCTTTCCAGATTTCAATTAACCTGTAACTGTAGACAACTTCAGAGTCTCATCTCCTTAGAAAAAAAAATGCAAAAGTTTCATTTTTCTGGACCGTGCCAAGGGGCAAAAATGTTATCACAGAGACCAATAGCAACAGAGTATTTTAAGATCAACTTATCATATAGAAAAATAAAAAAAATAGCTTGGACACATTAATCGTCCAGGTGGATTCTTGAAATAAACTAAATTGTCTTAGTTTATGACTTCCATATTATAATTTAGGAAGTGAAGTTAAAATAAATATCTAACACAAAAATATTTTAGGCAATGATCTTATAAAACTGCAGAGTCTTATCTGCCACTTATCTAAATTCTTTCCAAGGGCGTGACATAAATTCATGTCAGGCAATGGACATAAAAAGAAAGAAAAAAAAAACAATTAAGCTGCAAAATAAAATATATAAATAAAACAATAATGCAGGCCAGTAATTGCCCAGGCAATTTATTCTGCCAGTTAGTAAGCATGCAAGAAACAGTCAGAAAAACCAAACTTAAGACTCAGTCTGCTCAGCCAGGAGAAGATAAAAAGACAAGGTGAATTTAGGTATTTCTAAATGTCTCTATACTTCCCTTCAGGTCAAAGAGACTCATTCATTAACACTATACTTGGGAAAATTATCTTTACTGAGATGGCATTTACCTAGAAAAAAGATTCAATTTGCAGTTGGTTTCACCTGGTTGATGCAAAAATGTAAATGAAAGCTGTTATGAACGTCTTTTAAAAGAAAGGCTACATGATTAGGAACTAATCTCCTCAATAAATTCCAATTAACTAGATAATAGATCTAGTTTTAACACAGTCTGAGTTCCATACTCTGATAATTACCTATATGTAAAATAATATCACTGAACTGCAGGGATAATTTACTGTTAAAAATAATTACCCTGTGACCCAAGATCATTAACACTTTTGTATATCTTAGTGTGAGGAGGACAATTTATGCAGTAAATACAAAAACAGTAGAAACTGTCTAATTACTAAGGAATAAACTAAACACATCTTACATATTAAAAAAAAACAACTAGTGTGACACAAAGCTGAGTTTTAAATCCTTTAGCAGTTTTGAGTAAATAATGATACCCTAATGGGAAAATTAGAATTTGTTTATTATTAAGAACTATTCCATGAAGAACCAGGTAAAATTCTTAACTGCCAAGGAAGATAAAATTTTAATTATCACAATTAATCGAACTGTATTTATTCACTCTTTCAACAAATATTCATTGACGATTGCATGCAAGGTACTATATATAGTGTCTAAGTACAATATAAAGAAGGATAGTAATAGGACCCCTTTGTTGTAACTGGTGATGAGAAAAATGTATGTGTGTAACATTAAGGCATCTACCAAAAGAATGCAATGTAATTTACTGGCTGAAGTGGAAAGATTCTGGGGAAACTAGAAATAAAATTGGTGAGAGAATAATATTGAGTACCATAAGAAGTGAGTTGTGTTTTATTTGGGGGGTAACTGGAGTTACCAGGATCTCAGGTCTGGAAGGTCAGCATAAAAGACGCATTTTAGATATATTAATTTGATGTGGATTAATCAGAAAGGGGCAAGTCTCACTGCATGGAGGTATATGGCTTAGGTTATGGAGTTGGCAGTTAGAAAGAATAGGAAATAAATGGTCACTAGCCCAATAGTATAAGGCAATAATAATAAATAAGGGACAAGGTACGAGAGCAGAGATTGACAGAAATAGGGAAGTCGTGTGGTAAATTTTGCTTGAAAGAGGAAGATGAGAAGGTAATTTTTTGTTATATTCTTTAAGTGTGAAATGATGTTTATTGTGGGATTTTTTTTTACCAATAGCACATGATCACCGTTTCCACCCTCATCCCCACTGCCAACTTCATCACCATCACCACCTATACTACCAGTGTCTCTACCGCCATCTCTACCACCTCTGCCACCTCCACCACATCCACCCCTAATCCTTCCAGGTCCACCGTAATCAAATGACAAGAATAAGAGCTACTGCATTCACTGAATTCTTACTACCTTATAGGCACTAAATCAAATGGTTCTCACTTAATCCTCAGTTAGTATTTTATAAAGTGAGGACAGTGAATTTGAGGCGCAGATATTAGGTAATTTGCCTGGGATCATAAGCTAATAGTTAAAACAGGCAGGTTTCAAACATGAGTAATTCTGCTTCCAAAGTCCATGCTTTTCCCAATATTTGCCAGTCCTTTAGACATACAGGACAGAAATTAGAAGTAAAATATTTGCACAATGTAAAACTAGGTATAGTTAAACAGAGGCAACAAGTGTTGGCATTTGATTAAAAATTACTGAGGCACTGACTAGATGCCTCAATACAATGTACCTGGATGACTAGATCCAAGTAAAGTAAATAGTTTTAAAGATATACACATGAAATTTAAGGGAGAGAGTCAGATATGGAGCTATAAGTAAGATCTCAGGGTCATTCACTTAGTGTCAGACTTGCATCAACATAACGAAGCAATTCAAACGAAATCAAAAAAGCAAAAAAACATGCATTTATGAGATACTACCATAGTACTTAGGCAAAAGGTATAAAACAAGCCAGGGGCAGACCCGGGTGTGCGTCAGAGAAACTGAAAAAGGAGGTCATTTTTAAAAGATGAGCATTCAATAGATTGTCAAGACTAGAGTCTTGACAGTTAAGGGCTAGTGGTTCTCACATGGGACAAGAGACGGACACGAGCTATCATGAAGCTTTCTCTCATGTTTGTATGACGCCTCTTAAACTATTACACCGTCTTAAGCAGCTGTCATCCCGTAGACAATGATCACTTACTGAATTCAACCGTCCTATATGTTCACTTGTTTCTGCGCTTTGTTCAGTACAAATTTATCGATCTAGGATCTTACATAAAGCATCTGTGTTATGGTACCGTCCAAACCTGGACATATTCGAGAGGGAAAGTTGGTCTTACATATAATTACAATGTCACAAAAGGTGTAATCTGGGATGGATTAAGGGAAACCAAGATATAAGATCACCTCGCCATTTATCTACTAAAGAAACATTTTACTACCCAGTCTAGCCTCTCTAGTAGGCCACCTCAGTTGAAATCCTGGCTCAGATACTCTGTAGCAGTGTATAACAGTAATATTAGCCATACTTATCTTGTGGGGTAACTGCAAAGAATAAACACGCTATGCAGATAAAGCATTTAATCTAGCGCTGAGCACGCAATAAAACCATTAGTAAGTGTTAGCTTTTATTTAAGTAATACGTTCTTTTATGTTCCCAATTGGTCATCTCATTTCCGGCACTTATAAAAAATGCTGAGAGGATAAGATGCAAACAGAATTTAGGAGACAAAATATTTCACCACTAGCCACACTTTCCTGAAAACAAAAAGGAATCAGAACATATTTTCCTTAACCAAATTAACATTCACCAAACAGAAGCCAAGAATAGACTTGGCAGGAGCCAAGAGAGAGACTGACATCAATCAACTTGCACTGCTAATTTCTGCATTAGCAGAATGTTGAACACATTAGGAGGGTAAGACAACTAGGTTTCCATACTGCTCTGCTTAGAAAATTGGTCATGAGCTGTTGAGATGTTGCAAAGGATCCATATATCCACATTCCCACTAAGCACTGTCTGCAGACACATATTTGACAGGATATGAAATTAATAGCCATGCTATTGGGTTAATAAAAAGCAGGTTCATTAAGACCTTTACAGATTTGTTTCTGCCATTATGTTTTTTTCTCCATCAATGTTAAATTTTCAGCTACTATCAGGAGTCGACTCCTTGAACGCTGTTGCCACAAAAAGAAGGCTAATACTTTAAAGATTCAAAGAACCATTTGTCTGGAATGAGGGTCAGCAAACTTCTTCTCTTAGGGGCCAGATAGTAAATATTTTAGGTTTTGTGGGCCATAAAGTCTCTGTGACAATCACCCAACCCTGCCCTTGCAATGTGAAACCAACCACAGATGATGTATAAATAAATGACCGTGGCTATACTTCCGGAAAACCTTGTTTACGAACACTGTCATTGGAATTTCATATAATTTTCACAAGTCACGAAACATTCTTCTACTTTTGATTATTTTCAACCATTTAAAAATATAAAAAGAATTCTTAGCTCGTGAGCCAGACAAAAACTGGACGCAAGGTGGACCTAGTCTACTGGCTTTTGTTTGCTAACCACTGGACAAGAGAATTCACCCGGCCACGTAGTTACAACCAGGAAGAAAAGTCTAGCAGTTCACTGTGGAATCATGACAGCAGGTTACAAACTACGGATTAAAAGAGAAGTATTCAAAGCCCCAAATAATATACTTGAGTAATTCTCTAGGTGTTTTTTTTTCCCTTTGCCTAGAACATCTGACATACTATTTTTAGGTATGTGTTCTTCTCCTCATATTTCTACACCCTTGTATACATAAATTCTAATGTCAAATGTTCCACGCATTCCTAAACATATGCTGCTTAGAAACATAAGGCAGATTTTAATGTTCTTTCTTAATCTTAGAATGATAATAATTGGAATGAAGAAGCTGTACCGTTTTTTATTACTTTCATGGTAGTTCTGCATTTATGAAATTTTATTTTCATAATTTTAATATACTCACGGATATACATAATACCTAACTTATCTATAATGTCTAGTTGAAAATATCCTCCAAAAGATCAGTTAAAAATTCTAACACCTTCAAGATAAGACTTTATAAATATCAAAGAACAGGAAATCTATTCTGTAATTACTCCTGATTTAGGATGTGCAGATTGAGACATATGTTCTCATAAACTAGCAGAATGGATCTCGTCTATTATAGGTGTACTTCTTCGTGAAAATGTACTTTCCATTACTGGGAAAAAAAAGACATTTAATGCAAAAGTAGGCACTGAACAAGCAGGCTCTTTGTAAGGGGAGAAAGAAAAAAAAAAAAAAACTTCAGGATAAAATGAGTCCATGGCAGTTCATCACCTGTGGTTTCTTCTTTTAATCCAGGAAAACAGTATTTCCATTAAGCACTCAGTTTTTGTTGGGATGTCGATTCCTTGGGCAAGTTTTTAAAATTCACTTCACACTTTTTCTAACTTAACTGACATTACAGTTGCCTGCGGCTTCCGGAAATATTGTTTGAGCAAACACACTGCCATCCAACGGCTATAAATGAATTTTCCTGCTTAACAATTACTTTTTGCTTCAGGATAAAGCCATGAGTAAGAGCCTCTCACCTTTTCCTAATTTCGGAATCCACAATAATCTGCCTCTTCTTTTGGGGAGGTGGTGGTGGCAGTTCCTCTTGGGCATGCTTTACCAGAATTTGTTCCCGCGTGGTCACCATAGTTACCGTTTCCATTACAGTTGTCTGTGTTAGTGACGGCTGAGTGGTAGTGACAGCCTGCGAAATCTAGGAGAAGTATTGAAACAGAGGTCACACATTGCTTGAAAGACTTCAGTAAAAACTGCGCGGAGCAGCGAAGGAAAATAATGAGAAACTGTTCCAGCCTGTTGGTAAATTGACCTTCAGATCAAAACAACACCGTATTGAACCCAAATCACATAGTTTTATCTGACTTAAGTTATGTTGACTTAAATCACAAAGGGAAGTAATCTCAAAACCGGAAGTAAACTTAGTGTCTCTGCAACTTACTGGTCAAGCTATGGGAAATAAAGGGAGGAGGTGCAAAGGAGAAAAAGGTAGGGCGTCACTCTGACATTTAATTAAACATGCTGTTTAAAGTGTTGACCACATTAATATAAATTTTACAAGGTAGACCAGCGCCAACTTCATTGTCTTAGAATACTCCAGATGCTTATTAATGTGGCGAATGCATCTGTGGTTATCACATATACTGATTAGTTATAGTTCATACCTTTTTAGACAAAATTACTTGAACTTTACAATAAATAACTTTTTAATCAAATAAATGAAATGCCCTTTAAAATTACAATAAAAGGTTAGCATATAGTACCTATTAGTCTGAAAGCATATTTAAGTTAAAAAGCACACTACCCTTGTTTAATTAGTGAGTAAGTTAAAATATTTGAGTTTCCAAAGTCAGCATTAAAGATATTTCTTGGTTTAGAATCAGACTAACTTTGTGTTGAGACTTTTAAAAACTATCTATTAAGCGTAGATCATCACTCTCTGGAAGAATATGGTTTGTGACGGAGAGGCCATCACCTCAGGAAACCGGCGGTAGGAGACTAGCTGCATAAAGGGGAGACACTCTCCTTACCTTCCCTGAGCACCAACTCTCTCTCTTACAGTCCTCCGGTTATTAGAACTGAATAGTTACCTCCTGAGATGTTAATCATTATTACTCTTCTAGTAATCCAAATCATTTGGAAGATCAATTTACAAGGAGACCAAAAGAGGCCTTCATTAGATCCATTTATAGACATTTGATATGCCCAGAGCTAGGGCTCTGGATGAGGTTAAGATTAGCTTAACTAATTTTCCTGACCTTGCCAAGAGGTGAGGAAAAGGAACACTTGACTGATTCCTTCAATGGGAGGAAATCAGGGAAGTCTCAGGATCTTCTTACTGCAGCTTCCAAAAGGCAGTTGACAACGATGCAATGAAATCTTTTGTCATGATGTCTTGTGTAAAAATCGCTTTTGAAAAATACGTTTTAGAAATGCTACCCTTACATATGTCAAGGCCTCAGAGACTTCCATTTTGGTAGCCTAGCTTTTTTTTTTTTTTTTTTTTAAGGATATTAAGAAATACTGAGTTTCTGCATGTGTCAAGCACTGGTTTTATCTTTTTTAAGATCTCCGTGGACTCATTATTTAGAATCCATCATTGAGCCTCAAACAATACTTACGCAGTCCATTGACAAGTTACATCAATTTGAAAGCAGAAAATAACACAGCTGTCAAAAAATGCTTAAACTATAACCTCACACCTACCTGTACTCAACACGAAATGATCATTACATAATCAAATTAAGTTTACCTTTAATAAATTAAAAATGTAGTTTTTAAGGAAGATTCCAGGAGCATTTAATTATTTCAGAGTAGTATTTTTTAACCACAAGCACTTTTTTTTTTTTTTTTTTGCATACAATGATGGCTTGAAGGGAATACTGTTGGGGGGGGGGCGGATTTTAATTTTATGTGCTAGGTACCAGAATGCATAAATTCTGAAAATGCAGACCTGTTGTTTACAGTTCTATCTAGTGTTGTGAAACATTTGTGCTACTGATTATGTGGCTGTGGAGTTAATTTCTATAATGTTAGAATATCTTCTCATTGATACTTGTGAAATTGGATAGATGCACCCATGGAGGGGAGGGTAAAGAGAAATGGCAACAACATATACTATGAAAAGGCATTTAGGAATATGGCAAACTTTCTAAAGAAAAAATAATCTATTTAAGGAAATAATAGTGAGACATAAATCTGTAATTGTTATATGCTATAATCATTACCCTACTATCATTGAAAATATTCTTACATTTCCTTCAGGATAGAAAAAAAAAAACAACTGTTCATTGACCCTGTAGCCATAGGATATAATGTGTTATATATGACAAATTAATAATAACTTTCAAAACCTATCCATAGAATCAGCATAAAAACCAAATAGTCGTCTACTAAATTTCCCCATGGCTTTTAGTTTATTGACTGTAAACACTTAATTATGTGTTAGAATCATTAGAAATACAGACAGGAAGGGATTATGGAGGTCATTTAGTATAACCTTACACTTATTATAGGATTTAATACTCCCAGAAGGAGACGACTCCTTCCGGAACGTGGCAACAAATTTTCCCATTAGCCAAGTTTCACACCTGATGGAAGCCTGCTTTTTATGACTTGGTTCATTTAAAGTTTGTTTTGAACCCTGAACCGACACAGAGTAAACTGAATATTGTTCCTAACTTGACAGTCTTAGAGATCAGAAGATTGATAATCATGACTCTGATAAATCTTATTTCCAAGCTTTAGAATACCAGGTATGGGCTAGAGTCAGATTTAATCTGATTGGTGCTCTGAACCTTAGGTTTCTTAGCTTTGGAGCTCATATTTAACTGAAGCAATCTAAAATTATATGAGTTACTCAGCAACTGAATCACATTTAATTAAATTCCAACATATATTCTGTATGTATCACTACGGAACATTCAGAAATGCATAAAATGGAATCTCGATTTTTAGCAATCTTAGAGCATAGAAGTGAAGGTGACACACAAACAATTGTGAGACAAGTGTCCCATGAAAAATAGAAGTATGCAAAATAATTACATGTACCGAACATACAGTAATCAAGGTAGTTTCTTTTTAAATGTTGCAAAAACAAATTTCCCTCAGCCAGTTTCCTCATATTTAAATGTATCTGATGCTACAGGCTACGTATAACACTTAACCCTCTTCACAGGATCAGCATAATGGTAAAATAGAAACAACATAATATCAGTAGGCACTGGCTTCAATAAATTATAGCACATGCACGTGACAGAGTTTTGTACATGTGTCAAATATTTTCAATGTTGTTGGAAAATGTTTACATTACAGTACTGAATGAGCAATGCAAAATATATCAGTGGTTATATTTTGGCAGAGAAAGCACAGATAATTTCTACTGTAGACTATATATGTCTGTGTTGCTTCTCTTTTCCGACTTTCTACAATAAAACATTTTCTGCGCAATGTTGCTTTTGCTGGCAGAGGAAAATCTTCAGAACTTTTCTGTTCAAACTGTTGTTTTAAGCCTTTCATTCCTATGTACCTTTAAAACAATGGAATTATGTCATCCAAATACATTAAAGCAAGTGAATATCAGAACAAATGAAAATCTAATAAGAATGATTTAAGGCCTCCATTAAAATGCTGAAGAGAGCAGGGTCAAAATTAGAATATAACATAGTTTGCATTATATTCAACAAACATTAAGTCTACCTAACTAAAGTCTTATCCAGTCACCTTTCCTCATTTGTTTTGCTCAGTTATAACTAACACACAGTGTTACATTAGTTTCAGGTATGCAAGATAATGAATCAACAATTCTGTACATTTGTCAGTGCTCATCACTATAAGGGTACTTTTAATTTGCTTTACTTCTTTCACCCATCCCCCCACACACTTCCATTTTGATTATTAGTATATTGGAAATGACTTTCAAATGCTGTCATGAAAATAAAATGTATTTGTTTTTAAATAGTATTCCCTTAATCAGTCACTTAATCAGCCAGTAAAAATGGCAAAGAGTTCGTTTAGACTTCTTTCAGAGATTAAAACTGAGGGTCTTTGAGCCAGGCCCCACAATTTTCAAACACCAAGTCCACAGATCACATATGGTAGCATTTAGGGTAGGTTCATTTGTTTCTTGGAGCCTTGATTTCTTTTCTTCACATGTACAATAGGAATGGAAACTATCTCTCACAAGGGTGCTGCAAACGGGGCCAGCTTCATGAGTATCCAACTTATGGGTCACCCAGGTACCCTCACTTCAAGAACCCTAGGCTTGGTTTTGTTCTCTGCTGTCACACGCCTGACATTCTTTTTTTTTTTTTTTTTTAATAAATAGAACTAGCTTTTATTTAGCAACTACAATATGCCAAGCTCTTTGCACATATTAGCTTTTTTATGCCCCATAATAATCTTATAACATAAAGATAACTGACTCCATTTTTAAAAAGCACTTTTTTAATTTATTTTTATTTTTTATTATTATTATTTTTAATAATTTACTGTCAAACTGGTTTCCATACAACACCCAGTGCTCATCCCGACAACTGCCCTCCTCTGTGCCCGTCACCCACTCTCCCTACTCCCAAAACCCCCTCTCCCCTCAGTTTGTTCTTAGTCTTTGAGAGTCTCTTATGTTATGTCTTCCTTCCTCTCTGTGGCTTTTTTTTCCTTCCCCTCTTCCCCTCCCCCCTGGTTTTCTGTTAGGTCTCACCAAGTCCACCTATGGGTGGAAACATATGGCATCTGTCTTTCTCTGCCTGACTTATTTCACTCAGCATAATACCCTCCAGTTCCATCCATATTGCCACACATGGCCAGATTTCATTCTTTCTCATTGAATAATATTTGAACAAGAAGCCCTGCATTTTCTTTTTCCACTGGGCCCCATAAATTATATAGCCAAGACTTAGTTTCAAGAATTAAATTATGTAACGTCTGAACACAGAAAGTGCTTTCTCAATACATATTAGTAATAACCACTATCTTTTCTACATATTCACAGAAAATTAAAAAAAAATTCTACAGAAACTTCTCACTCATAAGATGACCTATGTTAACTTCCCAACGTTACACTTTCCCCCCTGTGAGAAAAACTGGAAGAGCATTTGCTAAGTCTCTGGATAGTTCTAGGGTATACATCTTCTCGCAATAAGGTTGTACAATTTTGGTAGTTCTGGAGGAATAAAACTACTCTATAACAATAAGATTCTTGCCAACTTCTCTTCCATTTGTCAAAAATGCACATTTGGATGGGAAATATATGTGTATTCAAGCATATTTAAAGAATACAAAAGGGGATACAGTGAAAGGAAACATTTCAACCACTGTGTCCGGTTTCTTAGGGGCAAATGGTGGTACTTACCACCTGCCCTCACATTTTAAATTAACTTTGTTGGTGCTGGGTTTTTTTTGTTTGTTTGTTATTATTTTTTTTTTTTTGCTGTATTCTTAATTGCATCTTTGTAATTTTAATTAATTAATTTTTTGCTCTATTCCTAATTGCATTTTTGCAATTTTAACTAATTAATCTTTTAATTATTTAAATATTCTTGCCTTTATAAGTTCTTTGGGGTTACAGAGTTCTACTTACTGAACTGTGAGGTATTCTACTGTTTGAACATTTAAAGAAACTTACTAAAAGAGATTCAAATTATGAAGAATCAGTTACCTACTGTATCTTATCATTTTCGTTATTATTAAAATAGTAATGCGTGTAATAATATTTACCAATTACATAGCTCTTTGCATATCCCAGGCATTGTGCTAAGTGCTTTGCATTCATTATCTTACTGAAAATACTTAGAATGGTACATGCAATGAAGGCTTACTAAATGGTGGCTGGCATTACCTCATGGCTCTAGGAGTAAATAACAATATTATTCCCATTTTAGAGATAAGAGGTAAAATTTCAAGGCAGATACAGCTTTTCAGCGGCAGGAGAGAAATGTAAATCCAAGTCTCAATGTTCACTTGCTGCTATACCCGCTCAGATTTCTGAATGGTGATTTTCCTTTAAGAGGAATATGTGTTTATATACTCACGTGCATATATAAAGTCAGAAGAAGACTGAAAATGCACACAATGGCATATGACAATCTTTTAATGCCTTTCAGCTCCTGATAAACTCTAATTAAATTTGAGGAAAATCAGTCAAAATAAATACACCTGAATTTTTCAAAAATTATAATCAGGTTGACAAGGGTGGACCAGAGTTTTTTTGCTGTGTCATTTTTATATACGTAACTTTAGAGTGATCAATTGACTTTTAATGGGTATGGAAGAATTGTAGTTCTACAGTTTAAAACATGCTACATAATCATAACAACAGCTTTAGCTGATAATTGGTAGCCAGGCTTAAAACCATCTCCACAGGCATGGTAGCACAAGGCTCAACTATCTGATGGTGTGAGGACTCACAATTCTAAGCAACATAAAGAATTTTATATGCTGAACTTTGTGAGAAACCGAGGGTAAAAAAATCAGGTACTCACAAAGGAAGCCGGGTAATTAAACAAAATGCTACAGAATGCTCTAGCCCATGAACAAGTGCAGAGGAATTACTATGGCTAAGGGGAACATAAAAGGAGTACCAAAGTTCATGAGAGTGGTTTGACCACTAAATAAATTTATTTATTTATTTATTTATTTGTTTGTTTGTTTGTTTGTTTGTTCGTTTATATGTTTATATGTTTATTTTTTATTTTTATTGAATTAATTATTTTTTAATTTACATCCAAGTTAGTTAGCATATACTGCAACAATGATTTCAAGAGTAGATTCCTTAATGCCCCTTGCCCATTTAGCCCATCCTCCCTCCCACAACCCCTCTATAGGGGTTATAGACATATTTAAGAGTCTCTTATGTTTTTGTTCCCCTTCGTTTTTATATTATTTTTGCTTCCTTTCCCTTATGTTCATCTGTTTTGATTCTTAAAGACCTCATATGAGTGAAGTCATATGCTATTTGTCTTTTTCTAACTAATTCTCTATTATATATATATATATACATATATATATACCACATCTTCTTTATCCATTCATCCAGCGATGGACATTTGGACTCTTCCCATACCTTAGCTATTGTTGATAGCGCTGCTATAAACATTGGGGTGCACGTGTCCTTTTGAAACATCATACCTGAACCCCTTGTATAAATACCTAGTAGTGCAATTGCTGGGTCGTAGGTTAGTTCTATTTTTAATTTTTCGAGGATGAGAGAGACAGAGCATGGATGGGGGAGGGGCAGAGAGAGAGAGGGAGATAGACAATCCAAAGAAGATCCAAGCTCTGAGCTGTCAGCACACAGGCCAACGCGGGGCCCAGGAAGCGTGAGATTATACCTGAGCTGAAGTTGGATGCTCAACCGACTGAGCCACCCAGGTGTCCCTAAATTTTATTATTAATTACTGTCTTGTTTTGATACAGATAATAAGGCAATAGAGCATCTTGAAAAGATAAAACATTGGAATCATGAGCACAGTTAGAGTCTATATTCAAAAGACATCAAAAAAAGAAGTAATTCTATTTGAAATAAAATACTATATAATAATTAATAAGGCTTATTCTATAAAACTGCACAATTGCATGTATTTTGTAACTCACTTCATATTGTATTTGGTACACATTATCAGAAAGAAAAGGTTCATGTTGGATACAGGATCCATATTAAACACTGATTTTGAGCAACCGTGTGAATTAAGCACATCTGCAAAAATTCAAGGAGCAATGAAAGTTATTTTTTTGATCCACTTGACCTTCCTCTACATACCAGCTGCCATGAAGTAATGAAACACATTCTTTAACTAGGGATGCAGACAATCAAGTATACACTGATGGTAAAATTTATATTTTTCTTTATGTGTTATTTCATTTATTGTCCGTAGAGAATAGATGAATCATATAGATACTGATTATTTTATTTTCAGAGTATCTTTTCTTTAATTTTCATTTATTTTTGAAAGACAGTGAGAGACAGAGTGTGAATGGGGGCAAGGCAGAGAGAGAGGGAGACACCGAATCCCAAGCAGGCTCCGGTCTCTGAGCTGTCAGCACAGAGCCTGATGTGGGGCTCGAACCCACAAACTGTAAGATCATGACCTTAGCCGAAGTAAGACGTTTAACTGACTGAGCCACCCAGGCGCCCCTATTTTCAGGGTTTCTTAATCACATACTCAGGATGAGTGAAATATGCTCATTTCAGAAGTCAGTCTTCTTTTTACAGGAAGAAAATTGTACTTTCATTATCATCTTCCAGCTGACACTGAAATTGATATAGCAGATATAGTTGGAAACTCTTCGTTAATTACTCCAGAGTTTTATATAAAATTTCAAGCAAAGAGAAACATATCAAATGCATTTAGAACTGGAAGGATACTGTGGAAACCTTCCTAGCCCAAACTTCCCTTTTTATAAATAAGGAACGAGAGATTCCAAAAGTTAACTCAGCTCATGTCTCTTAAATTTTTAGTGCCTACAGCATTTTATATAACTGCAGATAATTAATTTATAACATAAAAACTATTACACTGATAGACAAGACCCATTCTCAAACACCTACTTTAGTAGGAGGTAGGAAAAGGATACAGTTCATTTCCAAAGTTATTTGAGCTATAACTTTGAAAATTTCTAATAAAACCTTTAACCTAAGCAATTAACTAAAATATGCTCTAAAATTCAAGATGGTTAGTCTATGAATTTAGGCAGTCCTTGAATAAGATAGAAACCTAAAATAAGTGAAGGAATTTCATTTTAATTCTAGGTTTTATAAAACCATTTTTTAAAATTGCATCAGGTTGACTAGGCTTGGAGAACTGTCAGGAACCAATGAAAAGGGTTGTCAAAGGAAAGGCCTTAGAGTACTGTACAATCCACTGGCAAAAAGAAGAGAGGTAAACCAATTGTAACTACATCTTAAGTATCAATAGATCTACAAAAAAATGCTTTGAGAATGGGCACAGTCAGAATGTGCATGTAACATATTTCATGGAGAGTAAAAAGAGAGATCTCCAAAAAATGAGAATGGTAAAAAGAGAAATGTTCACCTTAATATTTTGCATGCCCCCATTTGCTTTCTGGTATTCTTGAAAATAGTGGCTTATTACGTTCAACCATGTTTTACACTATTCATATGTCTGGCAAGAGTTTTAAAACTCCCAGCGGGAGAAATGTTCTACAATAGATACATACATACATAATGATCGCTTACTCCATTTGGGCATCTGTAACTATAGATACAAAAATACACAGCATAAACATGTACTCCCATGTTCAAGAAGACGAGAATTCTGGCTGCATTAATTTTATCTTTAAGATATTTGTGCTTATAGTTCAGAATCTCGCAAAAACCGTCAATAGAAATATAGCAAAATCTTCACAAAATGGGAATGATATGTATAAACGTATATGTGTCATAAAATGTCCCTTACTTCTGGCAAAGAAGATAATTTACTCTACTAAAAAATGACAAAACCACAGAAATTCTGGACTCATCTAGATACATTCTTACATTTAAACACCTAAGGCCAAGTTTACTCTAAATTACCATAATGCATTATAAAGCACATGAATATTACACCCTTTTTTACAGTATATATATTTCAGTTAAATGGGGAAATGTTTCAAATCACTACAATTATGTGTAAGTTTAAAGCATTAACTATAATGAATTTCTGACTATCATATTGCCAAATTATAATCAAGATAAAAATACATTTATCAGGGTTACAGTTTTAGAAAAAAGATAACTGTGTCAATTTCAACAAGTATATTTATAAAAAATGTAGAGGACACATGGGGTCATTTGAGTATTTCAACAAGTCATTCCAGAGTTTATGTGATTTGTTCTCTTTTCTCACCTTAAGCATGCATATAGCAAGGGTTATTATTCTTCCTAACTTTGGGAAACAGAAAGTATTTGTTTTCTTACACTGCCTTCTCATCAACTTAATCATCCTCAGCTTGTGTCCAGGCATTAGTCAAGCCAGCCTTGACTTTGAAAGGCAAGAGAACAGCCTCACAGATGATTTTTTTTTAATATTTTGATCTCTTGCCATGCTACTATTTCTTAAGGTCAAAATCCCTCAAAGCTTTGACCTGAATTGCAGTCAAACATTCGGGCACACAATGTCCTTTATGTGAGCACAATTGGATGCCCTGTCACCTCAGTCACAATTCGTATATTCTACGGGAGTTTAACCATTACCAGATCTTCCTCATTCCTTAAACTGATCTTTCATCCTGAAAAGGATTTTTAGAAGACTGAGTATGTCATATCATTAATGGGGCTGATTCTCCCAACATCCCTACTCCTGCGAACATGCTGGAAAGCATGCATACAAGAGAGCTTTGTTCTTCAAAGTCACAACATTACCCTCCACATTCTTGGACTTCTTCCCATGTTCTTTCAATCAAGTTCAATTTTACATGCAAGAAAGAAACTCAAGGACATTTTTAGGCATAAGATACTAGTCCGTGGCTCGCTCTGTCTCCCTTTCAATTCCTCTGTCCTCAGGTACCTTCATTTTTATCTTTCTTAGACTTCCAACTCACCCTAGCAATGATTGGGACTGGGCCTATGATAGTTAGTTTGGGGGGAAAAAAACAACGACCAAAAGCAGAAATCGAACTGTAGAAAAGCTGCAACTTAGTGTTCTAAAACGCAGCTTGCCTAATAAAAGTCCACATATCTGCTTACGACCTGGTATAATAGTGCATAAATGTTTGAAAATAAAAATTAAAAAAAAATCAGTAAACCACAAGCCCTCCAGACTCACAGAACATTATGCCCTGTATATCAAGAACACCATTTTTTCCCCAAAAATGCTTTCATCTCTGTGACTTTATTTTATTGGCAAATACATGTTGTACTGTACATTGGACATCATTTTATAAAGAACTGTATAAACCAGAACTAGTGGTTTTTATGACAAGTTTTGAAAATTTCAAAAATAGGAAAGTGAGTAAGTGCCCTCGGCAGTAGTCTTATAATTTTAGGCCATTAAAAATAAGGTTGCTAAGGTTTTTTACCAACTAGAATAACAAATCAGTAACATTTTGATCATATGCACAACATTTTTTAAGAGAGTAGGCTCTTTCCAAGAAGGTAAGTATATTTAAATACTGCAGTGATGGAAAGGGCTCCAATCTCCCCATTCCTGGCAGCACTGTGGAAATAAACCACAACGTGGGGATTGGTACATGTGTCACTGTCTTGTTAACTCAGTGTTTTGTAAAAACATGGTCTGCAGGCTATATCAAAGGCTGCGTGCAGATCACTGGTTTACTGAGGGAGATTTTCTGAGCGTGAAATCTAGAACTATGCATTTTAATCAGTTTCCCAGGTGATTACTATGCAGACTCAAATTTGAAAACCACTGGATATAATACAAGTGAACAAAAACAGGACCTACTGTTAACAGTTACATCTCCATAAAATACTCCTTTAAAGGGATGCATTTCTAAATAATTTTCTTTTTAAGGCAATGCCAATCCTCCTTAACATGGTAACCGACCATTTTATAGCAGCAGTAATCTATGGAACCAATAGATACACATTGGAATGATATCCTGGTTGGTTTAAAACATAGCAAATTTTCTAATATCTCACGTATTTAGTACATAAATTCCAGTACTAATGCAAAGAAGCTATGGGAAAATCATATACAATAAGAAGAATCGTGACGTAGTTATAATGTCACTATTTGATCAAGCAAGTGCTAAAAATATATTCAATGGAAAACACGTGTAATTTTTATTAATGCCCAATGACTGCATGGGAAATGATTACAATGTATACTCCTTCAAATTTAAAATCTTAAGTATGAATTTAATTTCAAAAGGAAGGTCGAACTGTGACTGAAAATCATATACGTTGCCTGGTCATCTTTTCTTAAATTGTATTTCTGGAAGCAATACTTTAAACGTCATTTCGTCTTGCAACAAACATTTCCTAAGTGCTACTTACCAAATGTCAAGTCTCAGGGAAACAACTTCCCTGCACTGTCTAATAACAAAGGAGATAAACGCCTAAAGCTACCGAACGTGGTCACTGCTTTCAAAGAGATATATGAATGGTGCTTTGAGCTACAGACTACAACCGATTAGCCAACGTTAGCGTCTATAATGGAAAATAATATGGCAGAATATGTTAAATTCTATTATATATAATATTAATGTTTTGAACGACTATCCACGATTCCACAACCTAATAACATCAGGTAATAAAAGTTTCCACTTTAAAACTGCCCCATTTCCTTTAAGTTACCAAAACTTTTAAAATTCTTAGCATAAAACCACATTATGACACTCCAAGTATAACACAGATGCTTTCCTGATCCACAGCCTGTGTGTTAGTGTTATGAAGTAACTGTGGCAGAAAGAACATCCAATGAACAAATCCTTACTTGTACTAATAAAACAGAGTCTCCAGTAAAATCGAAGGACCTGGGCCCGAGCCATGCTCCTATCACTAACTTTGCTTGGACAATTCATTTTTCTTCCCTAAGTTTCATTTTTCTCACATGTAAAATGTAGAGATCAACCAATAGCCCTCAAGGTTCTGGAATCTGTGGTTTGGGATTAGGTTGCGATGACACAGTCCCTTAGCACTCTGTCCAATTGCTCTAAGTCGCTCAGATCCTTATTCCCACTGAACTGGGGAATTACACTCGAAGGCAGAAACTAGTTCAGTCAATTAGCACCCACTCTTTACCTCTCCCACATTCTCCACTATCAAGACATACAAGACCGCCATGTTTTTTTATTCAAATGACTACTTGGCAAGGACTAACCCAGTGACATCCTTTGTAGGGTTATAATACTGTTGTCTTAAATGAAGATTTCAAGAATGTCAAGGATGATTTATTACAGGGTCATTAATTAAGATCACTAACCTGTGCAGAACGTTTTTCAAGTGTTTGAACTAAATTATCCCAGCGCTGGGCAAAGCTGTCCAGCCAGACCTCCATCTTTTGGGCTACTGATGTGTTTTTCAGTGTTGAAAGAAGATCTTGGTGGAGTGAGCACAGTTTGTCCATGGTTTGCTTTTTCTTTTCTAACTCTGTTTTTAAAACCTGTTAAAACAGGAAAGAAGACATAATAAGCCTAGATAACATTTTATAAAACACTATAGTTCAAATTGCTTTTTTGTGTATTTTCTCGTTTGTATAGGTACAAAAAGACCGTCATCATGCCTGCAAAGGAGCAAGAGTCCGTAAGAATATAAGTAGAAGATTATAATCCAATTAATCTTCCCAAGAAGTTTGAAGAGAAAAATAAAAGCCAGATGTAGAATAAACACCTAGTAGAGAAACTTAAGAGCTACCTAGAAATATTTGAGGAACTTCCAAGTAAAGAAGTAGTGTACTCAAAGGGCTGTTTTCTGACTTATAAATTCTTTTAGTATCTGGTATTCAATTAACATTTGGCTATCTGAGTAATTATCTTCTAAAGCGAATTTTAAAGCCCATTAAGTAATAGAACTAAGCAACTGAGTGTGACATAAATCCTTTGGAATCACTTCATATGTCTCCTAAGTACATATGTGTTTTATGGAATAATTTTTATAACATTCATATTTTCAAAGCTCGTGTGAGTGACGGAGGGTTACACATGCCCTATGGTTGAAACAGAATGAACAAACAAAGTGGCTTATATGAAATCAGTAGATCCAGACAGCTTAGTCTTTCACTTTATCCATTAAGGTCACCCTGCACTTTGGGAAGTCCAGTCTCCAGCTCCCAAACACTAGCCCCCGACTTAGCTTGTAAACAAAGAACAAGAAAAAAGAAAGGAGACAATTACTTTACAGCCTCTTTGCAATCTCCTCCTTTTCACCATAGCAAGTACAATGAACAGAAACTGAACAGTGAGACCTGACTTTCCAAAACAAATGCAAATTTAAGAACAACTAATATTACAAACGGCAAATAAAGGATCATGAAACAGATGTACCAATTGCTCATGAACTGATGTGTCATGTTCACAAAGAAATCAATACACCACCCCCCATGCAAAGGACACTTTATGTAGCTTATTCTGGCATGCCACCTGCACTGACTGTTCTGAACTGCAGAATGATCTGGTATAGTTCATCCTTTATTCAGAATCTGCTTCACCTGATGTACTTTATACTGGATTCCTAGAGCATGTCGCTTGTAAGGTATAAAAGCTAGTAGTGAAGTTCGTTTCTAATTTTCCCTCAACAATTATGGGTTTTTTCACTAATTTGTCTCAGTCTGAAAGAATGCAATACATCAAAATATGAGTTAAGATTCTTAAGACGAATTCACATCAAAATAAAACTTTCAATGTAGGAACTTAGTAATGCATTGGTTTTATATGTTGATTTTGTTTGTTTAATCCACATGTTAGCTCTCCATTAAGTTTAAATGCATTTTGGACTACTAGCAAAACAACAGTTTATGCTACCTGCCTGGAGCTGGGACCCAAATTTGAATTTGTAGATTCCTGCAATTCCTTTATGGCATTCTATTCTTTTTTTTCTTTTCTTTTAACTTTTGGCATACATTTGTTTTGTTATAAGTCATTTTGGGTTCTTTTAGGGGGAAAAAGTTATGATAGCATTAAAGACATGCATTTAAAAATATAAAGATGTAAATACAATCCTCTCTGGCTTACTTTCTCAGGGCTTCAGGAGCTAATTTAAATAGCTGTATGCATAAGGCTAAGGGTACACTGTTATTTAAGCTAAATATGCAATGATTTGAAAACAATTCAGAACAAGGATCTGCGAGTTATGTTTGAAGAAGAGGGAACAAGTTGTGTAGGAAATTTATGGGTAAATTCAGGTCACTTAAACAGTTTTTCTTAGATGATCTATAAAACTAACTGGATACCCAAAGAGATTTACTAGCAAATGAAACTAAGCCTTCTGTGTTAAGATTAAGCCAAATGAAGGAGGACTTGGTAAGGCATCGCAAAAATAAAGGCAAAGTCAAATCACCATTAAAAAATACCTTTAGGAAAAACAGATTCAAGGTGAAGTAAAAACATTGTTATAATGAAATTACTGAACCAAGATATTTTACCTAAATCCATATGACAAGAGCACTGTACTAAACAAAGCTTCTAGCTAGTAAATTTTAAATCTATATATTTGTAAATGGTGATAGCAAGTTAGTTGTTCAGTTTGTTTCCTTTGTTGGAGGGATGTTTCTCTCGCTTTCTTCATGATCTCCCACTACTCAAAAGGATTTTCCTACCACAGCTAACAGAGGGAGAAGACAGGAAATCCATGGTGCTGCTGGAAGCAGTGAATCACAGTAATGAAGTACCTTCCCCCATCTACCCTTGGCGAGCAACACTTTTATGCTTGGATTTTATGTGTGCATATTAAATTACTCTGATTTAATTGCTATTTATTATTAGAGTATAAAAAAGATATCTTTCTGCATATCAAAAACTGATTACAAGTCTTTAAGTGTCAGAGAACCACAGAGCTCTGGAAAACTCAGGAATAAAAAGGAAGCTATAGAAAATTTACACATGGCAGAGGTCAGCCAGGACTTCATTTTAAAAGAAATATATTTTATTTTCAAAGAAGCCAAGCGGCTGGACCTATGTCCAAGATATGCAGGAAGGTACAGTCAATAAACCAGACTAGGCCAGTAGCAAAGAGGGACAAGAGACAGATAACCTGTCCAAGAAGACAGAACAGCCATGTTCTATCTGGTCAACGTTAAATGATTGGAAGTGCGAAACCACTGCATCTTTACAAAGAGCTCAGGAAATCCCTGAGGGAATGTTGGAATCACCTAGAAGCCTTGCTAAAATGCAGATTTCTTGGCCCTACTTGAGGGTCTTCCGAGTCAATAGATCTGGGATGGGACCTAAGAATTTGCATTTCTAACAAGTTCCCAGACGGTGCTGATGCTGCCAGTCTAGGGATCACACTTTGAGAACCATCGATTCTACTTGGATGAATTCTTGGAGGGTGGTAACAAGAGGTGAGGCCAAGGTATCAAGTATTGGTACAACAGCATTATCAGCAGGGACCTGCTGAGCCAGTATAAGTACTTCAACCCTGCCATGTGTCCCGGAGCCACTTGAGGCTGTCCTCAATACCACAGTTCCCTATAGCCCCTGCGCGCCCTAGGTCCGTGAACCACCATGCTTCCTAGGGTGGTCCTTCCCGGGAAAATACCCCAGGTCCTCCTGGCAGCAGAAAACTCACCCGATAACATATTTCTTTTAAATCTGGGCCTTCCCACGATAGCCTATCCGATTCTACAAGTCTTAGAATTCACCCCCTAAGGGCCACAGTTTCTTCTCTCCTTTACTTCTGATCATTTACATCAAATAAAAAACCAGTTTTGACCATGAAAAAAAAATAGAGCTACATGGTTTGGATAAAAACACAGATCAAGAAGAAACAAAATACTTGACTCCTCATATCCCATCTCAAATGAAAAGTAAGAGACTATCCCATGGGCTATTACTGAGAATATTTCAAAACAAATTGCACTGATTATAAATAAAAGAGAGTTTGAGCACACTGTATCTATACCTAGGTATGTAGTAGGAACTGGTGACAGATGGTACCTGTTCTGGGTCTCAGATTGTGACATATTTTAATGAACATTAAATTCTTATTCACTGCCTGAGTCAGCAGGGGAATTTTACCTCAAATTCTAGACCAGCTGTCAGGTTTTGTTAATTGGCTTAAACTATCAAATGCTAAGACTTATACAAAACATATTTTCACTTTGTTCACAACTAAGGTGACATAATTTGAATTTTAATCATTTTGAAAATTATTGAGCATTTTCATGGTCCTGAGGTTCATAAAGTCTTTTATTCACAGAAATGTCAACAGAGTAGCACGCGATTGTTCGAAATGACGGTTCTCAATAATAGTTCTTTTTTGGCCAAGGGATCAAATGATAAGAGGAGTTCTGAAAAAGCTTAAAAAGGCTGGAGCTGAGTCTGGATGCCTTGGTGCTCAATTTGACTCTGCTACTAATGCTCTGCCATAGCTGATGCAGGCCACGTGTTTGCTTGTTCATTCCTGGGCCTCAATATCCTCTTCTGAAATAACCTCGTCTAGTTCCTCCTCTTCATACCCAATGCTACTGAGTTCAGTTCTACTAACTGGCTCTTTACTACCAAAGAGTATTTCAAAAATGCAAATCTGAATTTTATCAAGTTCTCAGTGGCTTCCCATCAGCTGTGGAACAAAATTTAAAATATATCACTGACATTTTTGCATTCTTTTGATACAGATACAGACCACTTTTCTGAAATATGTCTTTAGTGGTCAAATCACCCCAGAAAGCAACTATTTTTTGAGGAGTGAACTCTCATCCATAACAAACTAGCTTGTAATGATAAGCAATATATTTGTGAATCAATTTTAAAATAAAATCCTAAAGATTAGTAACTGTGGAGCAAAAATATATGATACAAAGTACTATTTGGTAAAATGGTACCAATTTAACTGAGGAAATATATTTAAGATTACCTTTAAATAAATGATTCAATTATGTCATACAATATCAATATATAAATTGATATAAATTGATTCTTTTAGGTAAAATTATAAAACATTATTTATAACACAGCTTTGTTTTATATTAGAGTTATATAGAGTCAGCATTTAAGAGAATTGCTCTATCAAAAGAACGAGAAGAAATTATAACTATGGAATATTTTCTTTGAAAAATTACACCGCCCTCCCCTTTACAGCCAAATAATGAAGTTCACAGTGGAAGAGAAGCTTTAGAGATCTTTTCTAATCCTCTAAGTTTCCACTCAAACTGAAATATCTCACTGAAGCCCTCTGTGATGTTCTTTTATTGCTAAAGTTCCCTCATTTCTCAAAACACATAGGTACTTATAATTAATGCTACTGGTTTGCTTTAATGTTTTTTCTAGTTTTCCAAAAAAAAGGTATAAGTCCCTTATGTTAGGATAATTGTCTCTTGTACTTCTCTTTACCAAAGCATTGCATTTAGACTATTACTTTAGAATCATCTACAGTTTAGAACTTCATAGGACATTCCTAGTTACTTCTCAGTGTTACCTTTTTAACTGAAGTCTTATTCCAGGTCTATTTTCTTCAAAAGTACAATTAAAAAAAAACATAGTTGCAAATCCACCTATGTCTTATGGAATTAACATTAGTATTCTTTCAAAATTCATGAAATGACGGCTGACGCCTCAACTGTGGTAATATTAGGGGATGGGGCTTTGAGGAGGTAAATGGGTTGAGATGAGGAGAAGAGAGTAGAGCGCCACGATGGGATCCGTGCCCTTAGAAGAAGAGGAAGAGACATCAAATCCTCTAATTCTGCTATGTGAGGATACAAGTAGAAGGTGCTGTCTAAAAGCCAGGGAAAGGGACTTCACCAGTAACCAAATCTGCTGGTGCCATGATCTCATACTTCCGAGCTTCCAGAAGTATGAGAAATAAACGTCTGCTGTGTAAGCCATCCCGTCCATGGTATTTTGTCATAGAAGTCTGAGATGTCTAAGACAGGAATTGGTACTAAGAAGCGGGGTACCATTGTAACAAACACCTAAAAATGTATAGATGGCTTTGGAACTGAGTAAGGGGTAGAGTCGGGGAGATCTCCAAGGTGCACATTAGAAAAAGCTGAGATTTCCGTGAAAGGACTGTTAAAAGCGATTCTGGTGAGGGCTCAGAGAAAGAGACCGGGAAAGCGTCCTGTTCTCAGAGGATACATAAATCAAAATGGACAAAATATTAGTATAAATATGGATGGTAAAAATCATTCTGATGAAGTCTCAGATGAAAATGAGGATGATATTATTGGCAACAGGAGGAAAGAATCGTCCTGGTTATCAAGTGGCAAAGAACTTGGCTGAACTGTGTTCATGTTCCAGCATTTTGCGGAAGGTAGAACTTGTGAGCAATGAAACTGAATGTTTAGCTGGGGAGATATCTAAGCAAAGCGGCATGATTTCTCTTGCTCGAGGTAAAATGCAAGAAGAGAGAAATGAATTGAAGAATAATCGTCTGGCATAAAGGCACTAGAATTTAAAGATGTGGCAAATCCTCAGCCTGTCCATATTGCAAAAACTGAGAAGATATGTTCCGAAGAGAACACTAAGGGTATGGCTGACTGACCTCTTGCTAAGATTAGTGTGGGTGGGAACCAGAGACCACGTCAGCCATCTCAACAGAATGCAGGATGGAGATGCAATTATACCAACAGAAACACTGCCAGCTGAGACTAAAGGAAACAGAGAAAAATGGACAGAATGAAGGAAGGCTGTCCAACATGTGCTATTCTTCACAAAAAAGGGAAGAATGATATAGATGATTCTGAGACATAAGAGGTATCACTCCCACTACAGGCCCAGAGGGCAGGGCTAGTGTCTCCTGGGTTGCAAAGAGTGGGGCTGCCTCTCCAGTCCGCGAGGCAGGATGCCCCTCCCCAGTACCACAGGAGCAGAGCCACTGCAGAGAGGCCTGTGGGTAGGGCTGCTGCAGAGGGCCACATGGGCGGTGCCCTGTGGAACTGAAGAGACAAGGCTAACTTGTGGACTACTGGAGGTGACGCTGCTTCTCCAGGGGTCCTGCAGGGCAGGGCATCAGTCCAAAGAGGATTATTCTTGAGGCTTAAGATCTAATGGAATTGTCCTTGCTATGTTTTGGACCTATTTGGAACCTGTCACTCCCTCCTTCTTTCCTTTTTCTCCTTTTTGGAAGGGGGAAGTCTGTCCTATGCCTGACACACCAACATATTTTGGAAGCACATGATTTGCCTAGTTTCATAGTGTCACAGGCGGATAGGAAGCCGGCCTCAGGATGAATTGCACCTGGAGTCTTACCACACCTGATTTAGATGATGATGAAACTTTGGACTTGATACACTAGAGCTATTCTGGAACCAGTTAAGACTTCTGGAGCTCATAAGATAGAATGAATGCATTTTGCATGTGAGAAAGACATGAAATTTGGGCGATCTGCGGGTGTGATGTTATAGACTGAATGTGTCCTCACAAAGTTCAGATGTTGAACCCTACTTTCACACACATCCATAAAATGTGATGGTATTAGGAGGCGGGGCCTTTGAGAGGTTATTAGGTTTAGATGAGATTGTGAGTGTAGAGACCTCATATTGGGGTTCATGCCCTTATAAAGGGAGGAAATGGGTGAAGGTTGGTCAAAAGGTACAAACTTCCAGTGATAAAATAAATAAGTATGGAGAATGTAATGTGAAGCATGGTGACTACAGTTAATAATAACATAATGTGTATCTGGGAGTTGTTATGAGGATAGACCTTTAAAGTTCTCAGCATGAGAAAAAGAATGTATCTGTGTGAGGTGATGGATGTTAATTAATCATGGAGATTATTTTCTAATACATACAAACACTGAGTCATTATGCTGTACTTCTGAAAGTAATGTACTGTGATATGTCAATAAAATTTCAATTTTAAAAATTAATTAAAAAAAGATAGGAGATCGGCTAGATGGCCGATGGGTATTAAGGAAGGCACTTGTTGTGATGAGCACAGGGTGTTGTATGCAGTGATGAATCACTGAATTCTACCACTGAGACCAATATTGCACTGTACGTTACCTAACTAAACTTTAAATTAAAAAGAATAAAGGTGGGAAAGAGACACCAAAAGTTTCCTCTCTTTCTACCATGGGAACACAAGGTAAGAAGGTGCAGTCTGCAAATCAGGAAAGAGTCCTCACCAAAAACTAAATCTGCTGGCACACTGATCTTGGACTTCTCAGCTTCCCTAAGTGTGAGAAATAAATATTTGTTTAAGTCACCCAGTCTATGGTATTTTGTTATAGTAGCCCAAGCTGTCTAAGATAATACAGCTGCCCCTATTTTAAAGAAAATTTACAATACGATACAATTGAATAGACTATGATTTAAACCAGAACAGTGAGCATTTGGTTTACAACTGGAAAGAAAAAAGAGACCAAATAATGGCGTTACTGTTAACTATGGGTTTTTTTAAAAAAAAGTTTGGAAAGCTAAAAAATACATACGGCCAGTTTTTGAAGACTTGATAACATTTCACTTTGATCCTTAAAGCCAGTTGTGTGAATCTTGTTCAATGCATCTTCTTTTTCTGAAAGCCATGCACTAAAAAGGCACTGAAAGAAATAGAATAATTCCAAAAAAGAAAATAATTACTAAAGTAGATGATCCTATGTTTTCTTTTACCCGTTTAACATTTCACCATGTCTTTCACTGATACGATTTCCGCACATGAGTCACCTGTTCTTCAGTAAAACGCTGCCATTTCAGGAGGAGGTCTTGTAAAAGAACCCAGCGATCTTCTGTCCATCTACAGATGTTTGCCCATCGATCGCCCAGTACCTGGGGAAGAGACAACCCATCACCACATCAGCAAACACTTAATTGTTAACCGAATATCATTTAAAAGTGCATCATTGAGGTGACTCAGTCTGTTAAGCGTCCAACTCTTGATTTCGACTCAGGTCATGATCTCACGGTTTGTGAGATCGAGTCCCATGTCACTGATCTCTGGAATGACAGCATGGAGCCTCTTTGTGATTCTCTCTCTCCCTCTCTCTCACTACTCCCCCCCACTTGTAAGTGCCCCCTCTCCCTCTCTCAAAATAAATGAGTATTTAAAAAATAAAAATAAAGTCGCATGAATGATTTGTGAAATATCTAATTACGAGTCTCCTATGTAAACTATAGGAGTTGTAAAGGGCACTCTTGGTGATTTGCTTATAATTACATAAGTACCATGTCTTTCATTTGTGTTTAGATTATTTCACTCAATCATCTTACATTGAAAAGTAAATATTCTTATAAGAAGTTCGAGGCAGTTATCATACCACTATTTGAAATGTCTCCACAGTAAATGAAGGAGAGCAAAGACATAAATATAGAATTAAAGAGGATTTTGCATTGATAATATGCAAAATGGGTATTTTTCTTAGTTCTAAAAATATATCTTAAAGAATGAAAGTCTGACTACTAAATAGAATACCTAAAGACTCATCTAGGAAGTAATCCTATGTAATTAGAGTTGCTTAATGTCTTGATTGTAGAAGAAATTTTCAATTTAAATTACATCCACATGTGGACTTTAAAAATTACCTAGACTTTATTACAAACTTTTTAAAATCACACTGTCTCTCAAGTATTCTAGAGAGAAAACTGTACTAATCCCTGAGTAGTAACTGCCATATCCCTAGCATGTTACTAATATTTATATACATACACTATTTTTTTTTATTTTTTTAAATCTTTCTCTATTTTTGAGAGAGAGAGACAGAGCACGAGCAGGGGAGGAACAGAGACAGAGGGAGACACAGAATTGGAAGCAGGTGCCAGGCTCTGAGCTGTCAGTACAGGGTCCAATGTGGGGCTCGAACTCACCAACTATGAGATCATGACCTGAGCCGAAGTTGAACATTTAATGGACTGAGCCACCCAGGTGCCCCTACACACACTATTTTAATATGTCACATAAACCAACCACCAATGGTATGTATGTATGTATGTATGTATGTATGTACATAGGCATATATTTGCTGGATACTGGAGACAAATATCTTTATTAAAGATACTACCAAAATTTTGGTTAACATTTCAAAACAGATTTATAGACAGTGCTTCTCTTTCCAAAAGGCAGCACTTTGAAAAGTCAATACGATAAGACAACACAACTTGAATCAACATTAGTTCAAAATCCTTGTATTTTTGACCACATAACTCATGTTCCCACACGACAAAACAAATTATAGTTTAAATCAACAACAACAGATAAACTCAATGAAATGAAAGTCTGTGGTGTTTGATGAATCACAATATGATATGGTTAAAGGTATCCATTCCTCTTTATATTCCTGGCTCCCAGGATGAAAAAAAAAAAAAACCAAAAACAACTTTAAATGTACATTTCATGCCATTAATAGTTTCTTTGCATATCTCTCTTCAAAAAATACTTTGTAGTAGTATATAAGTAGGTTACCTACATGTTTAATTTTATAACTTTGCCCCCAAACTATAGATCTCTTTCATTTTCATAACATATTGATTTTGCCCAACATTAATAAAGCTGCCCAAACTGTTGAAAGGGAAATGCTTTTGTCTCCTACCATAGAAGTAGCAATTAGACAGAAAAAGAAACCCCTACAGTAACACTCATCAGTTGCTTAACCCGAGGGTTTGACCTACTGAGATTAGCAGCACTTTTTTTCTTCCACACATGCTCACATGCACACCACCTCTGTACACATGCAGCCTGAGCACACGCTTTCACACACCAGTTGGCCACGGTATGCTTCCCATTGCTCTAACCGGGTGGGAAGCAGTAGAGCTAATGATTAACCACACCATGGGCACAACTAGCAAACACCTTAAGACAACCATTGCAATGGGGGGTTACCTTGCAGGGTGAATTTAGTGTTCTAGATCAAATCAGACTGTATGTACATGTGTGTGTCCATATCTGTATGCATACAAATACTCATATGCCTCTCTATTCCTTAACCCTCCAAAACAATGTTTTAATATTTTTGTATTTTGTGTAAATTTCTAAATATTCTATCATTTAAGGAAAAGAATTTGCATTAAGACACATCAGGAAATAGGCTTATGTTTATCTAAAACCTTTTCATCTTGGACATTACTGGTTTTTTTTTAAACACACGTATCTTTGAAGTATACACATTGGATTCTCAATATATTAAAAAAAATCATTTCTAATGATAAACATGAGTTTTTCAGGAAAAAAAAAACTCATGTGAAGTACTGATATTAGATCCCCCAATATTAAAAAAAGTATTTCTACTGACAAACATAAATTGGGGGGATGGCAGAAAAAACACTTCACAAATGCAGGGAACCAAAGTGCAATGGGGAAAAAAATAACTCAAGTTTACTAACACTGAAACTTTCAACAAGCAAAGTTTCGTTTTTTTAGAATCTTAGAGCAACTCATTTGGAACTTTAAATACACTCAATCAAAACTGCACCGGAATTCTTCTCAAAGCTAGAACAAATAATCCTAAATTTTGTATGGAACCACAAGAGACCCCGAATAGTCAAAGTCATGTTGAAAAAGAAAACCAAAGCGGGAGGCATCACAATCCCAGACTTTAGCCTCTACTACAAAGCTGTAATCATCAAGACAGTATGGTATTGGCACAAATACAGACACATAGACCAATGAAATAGAAGAGAGAACTCAGAACTGGATCCATTGAATATATGTCTAGCACCAGGACTGTATGTGCTGTTGCTCAAATTCACCTATTAGTGTTTTTTGATGTGAGCCAGCTTATTATGAAGTTAACTGCATGCATATTTTTCTTCATGATAATTGGGACTTGATTGCTTTATCTTCTGATAATTCTTGAACATTCTGATTCTCTTTTGAGCCCAGAGAAAGCTGATTTTGCTGTGCATCCAGTTTGATAAATCTTCTAACTACAGTCTCCATCTTGGCACACAAGACCCTATACTCACCGAACTCACTATTAAAGTCTTCCTTGTAATTCTGGCATTGCTCAGAGGAGACAATAGCAATATATTTTATCAAATAATCTGGGAGTTCAATTATCGAAGAAGGCTCCAAGGAGGCAGTACAACCTTCTTTAACTCCTTCATTGGAAACTGGACTGAAGTTGTTCAGCTTGGCAATTCTCTCTTCTCTTTTAAGGTCCTCTTCCTTTTCTTCAGTTGTTGCAATGTTGTGTTTTTTAATTTGGCATTTTTCCTTCTGATCTTTAGACTTTTTTGGACCTTTTATAAGACTGAAGGCTTTCCTCCATAGGCTTTGGGCACTTTAGTAGAAATGAACCAGAAAAGTTCTAGAATATCTGTCTTGCTGATCCTCATAGATCTACTACTGTTTTCACTAAAACTGTCAATAGGTAGTTCTTGAGTTCCCCAGCCTTCTGGAGTGCTAGGAGAATTGGAACGAGAATTTAGTCTGAGGAGGAATGGAGACGGGCAGGTGGACTGAAGGCAACGGTGAAGGGTAGGGATGGCAGCGGCTGCAGGGGGCGGCAGGGGGCCTGCAGGAGAGTTTTCATGGATGGGATTCAAAGGGCCATTTAACATCGGACGCACTCTCTTTGTCAGGTGAGATATTTGAGATTTTTTTATTCATTAAAGGATCAATGAAATGCGAATCCAAAAGCCATTTCTGAGTAGCATTGCTACTAGAACATGCTGCAGACTGTGAATGGCTGGCGCCGGCAGCATTTTGAGATAGATTTAGCTTTCTCCAGAGCTGTTTATTTCACTGTTTCCAGGCCAGTCTCTCTGAAGTTCTTTAAAAACATAATCCTTTAAGGTATAGAGAGGCCCTTAGGATTCAGATTGGCTACCTGTTGCAGAATTGCTCCAGGGGAGTCCCCATGTTGTTGATTGACACCATCTTTCTGCTCAGGTTTCTTATGGGCCTTCAGTGCCAGCCAGTGAATCATGCTGTCTGTCCCTTTGTGGCCAGTGAGAAACACTGCTGTTGCCCTATGTCTTTTGAATCGTATTTGCAAGGTTCCTGGGGGTGGACTGGTTCTTCTCAGGCACTGCATCTGAAACAGCTTGAGGTGCTTTCTCAATCTGCACTCTTTTCCCTACATATGGTCTACCAGGTTTGATAGCTTCTGTGCTTCAGCTGCGGGATTCCCCCTCTGCCTCAGGCATTCTTTCTGGTGTCATCTGATAGGAGTCAATGGTTGCACATACTGTAATTTTTTCTTGCATAAGACCTGGGCAAATGAGCTGGGAGGCTCCAGAGCGAGAGATGGCTTGCTGGATGCAGTCAAGGCTTCCCTGAGAATTATCTTTGCCCACATTTCACAAAGAGAAGATAAAGCCATATACTTCACTAGGGAGATCATTTTTAGGAATGCTGACAAGCCCTTGGAACCTCTGGAACTAAATCAAAGGTCAAAAAGGAATTTCTGTGAAACCTTAGATTGCAAGTAAGCTGTTCTACGAGTGATCTACAAGACAAGCAAGCATTTCTAATAAATTTTAACTAGATTAATGACTGATGTCTTGCAATACAGGTAGTACATGACGCCGAATGTCACATGAGCACAACTGAGCCAATGGTTCTTCTCTCTCTCTCTGTCCCTCTATCTTACTGTGGGATTGTGAGCGATCGTTTCCCACGCTTGGATGCTCAGTCTCAGGCCACGGTGTTTGGCAGAAATCAGTGATTTTTCAGAATGTTGGAAAGTGCCCATAACTGGCACTAGTATAGTATTTTTTTTTGTCACTTCAAAGGTCCTATGGAGAGTCCTTTGCTTTTCCAGGTAGGAGTAAGCTTAGGAATGCTTTGCTTTGTTCTAGGTCATTGGACAGGTTCCTTTTTAAAGGTACATGAAAAGAAAAAGGTTCTGTTGAACCAACAGATAGCAGTGACTCCATTAGTGATAGTGAAAGTCATCCTATACAGTAACCCTCCTCTCTTAGGGCACCTGGATGGTTCAGTCAGTTAAGTGTCAGACCTCAGCACAGGTCATGATCTCATGGTTTGTGAGTTCAAGCCCCGTGTCGGGTTCTGTGCTGATAGCTCAGAGCCTGGAGCCTGCTTCAGAGTCTGTGTCTCCTTCTCTTTTTGCCTTTGTGCTCTGGTTTCTGTCTCTCTCTCTCAACAACAAAAATAAACATTAAAAAACAAACAAAAAAAAAACAACAATCCTCTTCTCCTTGCCTTCCTTACACCAGCCACGAAGGCTTTCAAATTTAAGTGCAAGTTAATTTAGTTTTCTTTATATTTTGTATTTTCTTTATTATTTCAAATATATTACAGTATTGTAATCTTTTTTATATGAATATTTTTGGGTTGTGCAGTGAATCAGCTGAGTTTCCATTATTTCTTATGGAGAAATTCACTTTGGTGAATAAATAAATAAGTGGTTTGGATTACAAGCATGTTTCCAGAACGAATTATGCTCGCAACCAAAGGTTTACTGTAGATTCTTGCGACTCTGTCAGGTATTGAGTACCCAGATTGCCAGCTCAGTGAGCTTCACATGTGGAAGGGTGATGTTGTCTTGCACGCCAAGCCTCTAGCCCTGCCCACCACAACCCCCTTCCCCGGTCCCCACCCTCCACTGCAGCCACCATCGCATCTATGGCCGTCCCACTGAAGACATACGGTCCTATACCCAACTACCAATGGTGTTCAGATGAGAAAATATATGTTGGGATGATTGCTGTGCAAAGGGAATATTTGAAGATAAAAATTAGGCATCATTTATTTTAATTCCATTATGATGCACTTCAGAGTCTAAAACTTCAACTCTTCTTTTTTTTACTTTACCGTAAATAACACTATTTTATTTTCCCATAGTTACCAGATCTTTACAATGAGAAGTATCTCAAAGCAGAGATATATTTTATTTTGTATAGCACTAGGGCTAGAAAAAATGTTTCAAACTTCTATTTTTTTGCAAATATATTTGGTATCTGAGATAAGTTTTGTCATAATTTCTAGCATACTTGATGGTACATGTTTGGATTCACCTATCCAGAAGATATTAATATATGATTCAAATAATACAAATGCGATGAGCATCATGAAAAAAAAAAAAAAACCACCTATTCCTAAGAGACTTGAAGACTTCCCTAATTTTTTTAAAACCATCTACCCTACCATCTTTTCAAAACGGGAGTCCTGTGCAGGAGTAAGGAGGAGGAATTAAACATTCTCCTAACAGTATGAAAATGATCATGTACTCATATTCAGCATGGTCACAAGTGAGTTTTCAGTTTTTCTTCAGAAATGTCAATAAAAATGTTATTGCTTTCAACATAATGTAACTGATTTTCATATTTTTTATAGTTTCACTCTCTACTCCTTTTGAATTCTGTTAGTTTATGGCAGAAGCCATAGCACTGAAATAATAATGCAAGATACCCAAAGGAGACGTGCTAACATAAATCAATGAATTCAACAATATTAGCCATTTAGTATTTATAACCGACTTTGGGGATTTTTTTCAGAAACATTAGAAGTTCTTTAACTTCCAAGTGCCTATGTCAGGACACATCAGGTAAAATGGTATGTAACATATCTGTTACTGGATTAGTTGTTTAAAAAGTCAGCTTCAGAGAAAATCTTACCCCTCATAGCCATAAACTACACTATCTTCCTGATCTGAGGAAAAAGATATTAAAGGTCAAATTGTAGGATGTTGACTGCACCAATTCGACCCCAATGGAGATGGGAGTGAAGGTGAGGAAAGACACACTCAAACTTGAGCACCTTCTTCATAAATGAAAGAAAACGTACTGAGACTTCTAAATTAGGTACAGCACTGTCTCTCTAGTGCTACAGGACACATAATGGTAGTGTCTACTGAAGAAGCATCTTAGGTTTGTAACCTCATAGACTGATGATTACAATTTATTCATGTTAGTAGGACATCCTATAAAACAAATCCAAAGAGGGGTGCCTGGGCAACTTGGTCAGTTGAGTGTCAGACTTTGGCTCAGGCCATCATTACAGGGTTCATGGGTTCGAGCTCCACGTTGAGAAAGGGATTGGGATCCTGTTTGGGATTCCCTCTCTCCCACTTTCTCTCTGCTCCACCCAACTCGTGCTTTCTCTCTCTCTCTCTCAAAATAAATAAACATTTCTAAAACTACAAATAAAGACCTCCATAGACTAGATTCCTTAAGGTTGTTAACTTTATAGAAATTTCAAAGTATTTATACTGTGGTATACTTTACATTATAGTTTCTTTTTTCACTATATGAATGAGTCACAAAAACTAATAGTAAATATTCTTTTAGATACACAGTCAAGCTATTTAAGACAACTATTTTAAAAAGTGTCTTTGGTATTCCAATCATTATAATAGGTGATTTTGGTAATTTACCAAATGCTTCTAATTCAGCCAATCCAATATTTAATTTAACTTGCAGTTAATAATAGTCTCTCATTCATTCATTCATCCACCGTGAATCCATTCAAATAAATATTTATTGAACACATGGTGTATGTCAAAAATGAACAGAAAAAGGAAGTTATGGGCTGAACTTTGTCTCATTCTTATTTATGCATCTATATTTTATTTAGAAACATGCATATCTTAATGAGAGAACAGGTAGGTGGAAAGACGCATTATAGTTTCAGTGAGTTAGGAATATAGCTATTCTGGGGCGCCTGGGTGACTCAGTCAGTTGAGTGTCCAACTCTTGATTTTGGCTCAGGTCATGATCTCATGGTTTGTGAATTCAAGCCTCATGCCGGGCTCTCCACTGACAGCATGAAGCCTGCCTGGGATTCTCTTTCTCTCTCTTCTCCTTCTTTCTCTTCTCTTTCCCAACTCGTGTGCACACTGGAGCTCTCTTTCATTCTCTCTCTCCCTCTAAACTCATAAATAAATAAACTTTAAAAAACATAGCCATTTCCCTATGATTCCACATATATGTCTACAAAGACTTGTATCTTAATGAAAGATGTTAGTTGAAGGATGCATAACACATATTGTAGTCTCAGTGACCTCAGCCCAGAACCATTCCGATATATATCAATACTTAAGTTGTGAAACATTTAAACTTTTTAAAAAGTTTTTATTTAAATTCCAGTTCGTTAACATACAGTGAAATACTAGTTTTAGGTGTAGAATTTAGTGATTCAACATTTACATACAGCACCCGGTGCTCATCACAGGTGCACTCCTTAATCCCCATCACCTATTTCACCCATTCCGCCACTGCTTTCTCCCCACTGGTTACCATCAGTTTGTCCTCTATATTTAAGAGTCTGTTTCTTAGATTGTATCTCTCTTTTATTCCCCTATGACTGTTTGCCTTGTTTCTTAAATTCTCCTTATGAGTGAAACCATATGGTATTTGTCTTTCTCTGACTGACCTATATCACTTAACATAATACGGTCCAGCTCTATCCATGTCACTGTAAATGCCAAGATTTTACTCTTTTTGATGGCTGAGTAATAGTCCATTACATACATATATGATACACACACACACACACACACACACACACATATATATGCATACATATACACACACACATGCGCATCTTCTTTATCCATTTACCAGTTGAAGGGCATTTGAAGTGTGTTTCATTAAAAGTCATGTGTTGAAGTTTTATCCCCCTCTACTACAGAATGTGAATGTATTAGGACACAAGACCTTTATAGATAAGACTTTTATATACGGATTTCATTTAAAATGGGGTTCTTAGGGTGGGATCTAATTCGCCCTGACAGGTATCCTTATAAGAAGAGGAAATCTGGACACACAGAGGGATATCAGAGATGCCTGAGCACACAGAAGACCATGTGAAGACACAGTGACAAGACAGTCACCTGCAAACCAAGAACAAAAAAGGCCCCAGATGGAACCAAACCTGCCAATACTTTTATCTTGGACTTCAAGCCTCCAGAACTGTGACAAAATAAAATTCTGTTGTCTAGGCCACCCAGTCTTTGGCATTTTGTTATAGCAGCCCAAACAAACTAATACAAAAAATATATTTAAGAGAGACTGATTCCATGGCATTACAAAATATCTCGTAAAACTAAAGTTGTAGAAAGTCAAGATGTATTTATTATGGTGGGAAAATTTTAGAAAACACATTTCAATTACTAGAATAAAATTATTTAAAATCATTTAAATAGAGGAGAGTGTTAAGAATTTATTGTGATTCAACTTCCCAAATACATAAATGCTATCACTTTGTAGTTTTGGGTTTTACGTGGGGAAATACACAAGTATCTGGAGCCCAACAATGTAGACCTAAGTCTTAGGTCAGTCAATTGCTTGGATTACTTCTCAAATTATGAAAAAAAAAATTAACACATCATTTTCTTGTAATGATTCTGGCAATTCTTTAAGAGTTTGTTATTATCCTCCCCTAATCTCAAACAAAATCAAGTGACTTTCAAGAAATTCATTGCTAAATCATTTCATCTGTCTCAAAAAAATAATCTTATCAACCCCTTAAAGAATTGCTATAAATATGAAACAAGATTATATACGGGAAAGCAGTTTTATTTATTTTTTTTAATTTTTTTAACGTTTATTTATTTTTGAGAGACATAGAGACAGAGTGTGAGCAGGGGAAGGGCAGAGAGAGAGAGAGGGAGACAGAATCTGAGGCAGGCTCCAGGCTCTGAGCTGTCAGCACAGAGCCCGACGCGGGGGCTCGGGCTCACAGACCCTGAGATCATGACCTGAGCTCCACTTGACCAACTGAGCCACCCAGGCGTCCCGAGGGAAAGCAGTTTTAATTCGAAGTGAGTTATATGAGTGTTCATTGTTATTTACATTTTGTTCGATCATCGTGTTTGAATCAAATCTTCTAAGAACCAGCAAGGGTCATCTATTTTACTCAACTCACTCTAGACAGGCACTTATTAAATCTTTACAAGTAGTTGTTTTGATTTCAAGTGTATTCTTCTTTAAAGATTTCCAACACAAGAGAGTATACATATCCTTTATTAACACATTCCACTGCTTAAACCGATCTTACTCTCAGAAAACCCTCAATGAACTGAATCTAAGTCATTTCTGTTATAATGTGGGCATGAAGCTTTCTACTCACCTCAGTAAAATTAGATAAGTGAATTAGAAATTGCCTGCTCATATGCTGGACATGTTTGCCCACAGGTAGATTTTTGTAATGCCATATGCACAAATATAAACGGAGGTACACAGTGCTTGAATTTATGGATTTATCTGGTTATTACTTAGAAATATTGGCCCTGATTTGAATTACAAAGAATAGAGCTAAGCAATTGGAAGATTATCAGTCAGCTCTATAATCAGTAAAAGATGTTGCTTCTAATCAATGCCTACAGGGATGTAACCAAATTGTTAGACAAGTCTCCAAGACTGGATCGAATGGGGCTGACGGAAAGCTAAATAATTTTTTTTTAAAGAATAGCATTCTCATTAGGATGAGAAACCTCTTCTCCAGAGGAAAAAAAAATGTCTCCCTGAGTTTCCATTTAAATATATGAATCTTTCGAGCTTTTAGAAATAACACATACTTCTGTGAAGCTAGGTAAACATGCACATAAGTGAAAATGAATTATAACATCTCATAAAGTGATGAGAAGAAATTAATTTTTATTTATGTTCTCATTTTCTCTTGGCAGTAAGAGAAGCCAAAGATCAGTTCACTTACTCTAACACACTTTCGTGGGCTAAATCACAACTCCATTATCATCTCTGCTTAGATCCGCAGTGGGGAAACTTTCCCCCTCCCATTCAGTTTACATTCCATATGTAAGGACATGCCAAGGACATCTCTCATTTGAGCTCCTTTGTTTGAGTGAGCTGGTTTTTCGAAGCAGAAGTGAAAAATGACCATCAGAGGAACATTTGGATGAAGGCAACTGAGGAAAATCTGACAAGCCTGGAAGGTAAAACTTAAGTACCTTGACCTTTGAATTTATTGAGGCCAGTGATAGAATGTGAGAGCTAAACTGTGCCCATCAAGACTGGCATTATGAGATAAAGTGTTCCCAGGAGTATGTCCACTAAGAAAGAAACAATTATGTGCCATGGACCACACAACGCAGCAGCAGCTAGGATTTATAAGAAAGGGAGACAGCAAGCAGCCCGTCTCCTTTAGTTTAAGAACCTGGAATGTACTCTCAAGCTACACAAATTTTATGCATCATGTGCCTTCTGATAAAGAACATTTCTTGATTTTTCTTTCCTACCTCATACATAAGTTAAAAAGGATAAGCAACTTCACTGTACTGATGGCAAAATGGAAATAACATCGAATACCTTAATGAAATAAATAACACCTGTTATGAGGTTAGAAATGGGGGCGGAATATTACTGACTAGTGTTTAGCCAACTCTAGGATTTTCTTTTCAATGTTGCATGTTTTTACAAACTGTTAACCAAAGAAGCCTATTATAAAATGGCATGCCTTATATCCTCGCTGTCTCACATATGGCCCAGGGTGGAAAAACATGTCCTGATGTATCTGGAAACACTTAGTGCAGGTTTCTCTGCAAGTGTCATTCTACTTCTGTTTAAATGATCCTGTAGGATTCTTGACTGAACTCAAGGAACTTGCGACTGCCACTTCTCAATGTGCAGTTTAAAGGCGAGAACTGGACACTGAGATGAGTTCTTGTCATTTGTGACAACATAGATGGTGCTGGAGGGTATTACGCTACGTGAAATAAGTCAGTCAGAGAAGGACAGGCATAATATGACTTGACTCATAGGTGGAATTTGAGAAAGTTAAAAGATGATCCCAGGGGAAAGGAAGGAAAAATAATTTAACAACAGAGACAGAGGCAAACCATAAGAGACTCATAAATATAGAGAACAAAGTGAGGGTTGCTGGAGCGGACGTGGGTGCGGGGATGGGCAGAATGGGTGAGGGGCATTCAGGAGGGCACTCTTCGGATGAGCACTGGGTGTCACATGTAAGAGATGAATCACTGGGTCCTATTCCTAAAATCAAGACTACATTGTATGTTGACTCACTTGAGAATTAAAAAAAAAAAAAAAAGAGTGAGAATCAGACACTGAGATGAGTTAAATAATGTGCCTAAGGCCACGGAAGCCACAGGATTGAGTTTCTGGGACCAGACCTGGGACCCATCTGGCTACAAGCCCATGTTCTTTCATGATGTCATTTACTCAGTGGATCACGCAACATTCACTATGCCTTGTAATGTCTGCTACATAACCTAGGGAGATTACACACACGGAATCCTTTCTGAGTCTTTTCATATTTAATTTTAGCAGAAGTTTCACTAGACTTAACTATACATTTTATCTAACCTACTTAACAAGAATTTGAAGCCTAACGTTATAATTTCATCTCAAAACATTTGTGACATTTTACTCCATATTTGCTTAAGATATTTTTAGAAAATCAGAAAGTACTCGTACTCCCCGATCAAGAACATGTGCTCTTTGGCCGGGACTTCTTTTTCAAAGGTAAATATGACTGTCTGACTCGTTAATGAAATTTTGTCTTGGTGATTATGCTAAAAACACAGTGAGATTTTTAACCTGAAGAAGGATGTGCCCCTGTGCCACACAGTCAGTTCCATTTATTATATATTTTTATGAGTTTATAAAGTGCAAATGAATAAATCTGGAAAGGCACGGTTGTTGATGCTGTTATTATTTGCAGGCTATTATTTAATGTTCTGTGGCAGCTTAATAAACCCTGTACTCTCCCACTCCCACTGGTCTATTCCATTGGGATACCAGAAAATAAAGAGCAGGAGTCCTAAGGAGCATGCCAGCTTCCTTTCCAGTGTTCACTGCACTCCTGTGCATTCTTTGGTAGTTTTACTGTTACTTATTCGTTTTAGGCCTCACAGCCTCTGAACTTCTTGAAGGGGGCACTCCTTACCTTTGCGCTTAATGTCTTATGGGGGTAGTATGTAAATTTCACATAGTATAGAAATGTCTCAAAGCTGAGTACCACCACGAGAGTTATCGATATGGGGACTCTCTTAGACTTAAAAAGTCTTATAAACTTTTTTTTCCTTCTTCTTCATTAAATACCTACCTGCCAGTCCATTTATGGCAACAGAGCTATTTATAGTAAATTTGAAGAGGCAGAGGAAGACAGAATCACATGTGAAGTCCTATCTTCTCCACCTCAAATTCTAGATCTTTAATACTTACAATGGGCATCATCAGTCTTATAGCAGAATCTCTGAATCTGGGACACATCAATAGGCATGAAGCATAGATTGCCTGAATTCTTGTCCCAATGCTACTGTTGCCCAGCTAGGCATTCTCTCTCAGCAAACAATCCTGCTATGGTTTAGATTTCCCACTACTGAAACGGAGAGAATAGGAACTGCCCTGGTACCTTCCTAGCCAGGTCACTGCTAGGGTCAGACAGATCAACGAATGTGAAAATGCTCTGAAAACTGTGATAAATTATGGATGTGCCCAAGATTGGTAAATATTTAGAGTGTCATTGTTGGAAAATGAGCTTTTGTTTCCAGGTGTGATAAGTCTACAGCATAATAAAATTTTAATACAGAATACAGCAGAACATTTCAGCATGACACTAAAACTACTAGGTCTTCACATTTTATCTACAGCTTATTAAGGTTTATATTTTACAGAAGAGTTGAAAATCTTTTACTTTAAAATTTTAAACTGAGAGCGTAATCTATCATGTGCCTTATTTGTAATCAAGTAAGAAAAAAAAAACAGATAGCCCTCCATGCTTCATTCTAACTCTAGGCATTGAAATATGCCATCTATAAGAAATCGCAAATTCAAGGCGCCTGGGTGGCTCTGTCGGTTAAACATCTGACTTCGGCTCAGGTCATGATCTCACGGTTCATGGGTTCGAGTCCCACATCGGGCTCTGCGCTGATGGTTCAGAGCCTAGAGCCTGCTTCAGATTGTGAGTCTCCCTCTCTCTCTGACCCTCTCCTGCTTGCGCTATGTCTCTCTCTCTCTCAAAAATAAACAAACATTAAAAAAATTAAAAAAAAAGAAATCACAAATTCTAACGTGTACACATAATCGAATGCACAAAATAATCTAGGTGTAAGGAATGGGGAGTAATAGAGACTGAGGCTACATGGAGAGCCCCTGCTAAAGGTGCCAGAGCTATTTGATTCCTACTGAGGTTAAGATTCATGAAAACAGGTCGAGGATCACCAGGTCACTGGCTTTTTCCACAGAGGCTAGACATTTATAGTTTTGTATCACATTTTCTAAACTTCAAATATTAAAACGAATAAAAACAGTATTAAATACCATGTGGACTAAAGAGAACTTTATATGAACATACTTGTACTTTTAGAGGCGAACCGAAATACCTAGAAAGAAACGAACTACTCAAACTGACCAAAAAAAAAAAAAAAGAAAAAAAGGAAAAGCTGGAAGATGGAGATAAAATCCAAAAGTGGAAATCAAATATAGAAAATCTTAGGTCTAGTAAATATATTTAACCTTTCATTTAAAACTTCCCCAACAAAGAAAATTCCAGGCACAAATGGCAACTTCCTAAGCATGCACAATCAGAAGCTTAAACCTAGCAACCTATCACAAAGAAAACAATAGTCCAGTATCTTTCATGGACCCAATAGGAAAATTCTAAATCAAATGTTGGCAAATATTAGCAAAGAAATCTAACAACAAAGACCGAAGATTATACATATCACCTATGTTTGGTTTACATCAGGAATACAAGGCTATTTTAGCACTAGAAAATGAAGAAGAGTGATTTTACATATTAAGAGAATAAAGAAGAAAACTAAACAATCATCTCAAGTGATCCTGAAAAAAATGTTTGATAAAATTCAGCACCCAATAAGGACAAAGCCTTTTAGAACATTAGGAATAAAAAGAATCTACAACAAACCTAGAGGAGATACCATGCTTTATCATGGTAATTTACTAAAAGCCTCACCTTCAGAAACATATCAACAGTAATCTCATTGTACTAGAGGATACAGCACAATAAGGCAAGGAAAACCGATTTAATAAACAAGGAGTGGAACAGGAGAAGCAAAACTGTAATTAGTTACAAACAACCTGGATATGTACATCTGAGTGATGCGACAGATAAGCTATTCAAATTATAAGTAAGTAAATTTAGCATGATCTCTCCACACAAAGCCAAGGAACAAAAACCAAGTTGCATTTGGCCCTATCAGCAAAAGACAAATGGAAAATGAAATTTTAAAAAGATACTATTTATGAAAACAGCAAATTTATCAAAAATACCAAAAAAAATGAATAAATCTCAAAAAAGTCTAAGACCCACTATCCTGGAAACCGTATAACATTACTGAGAGAAAATAAAGGCCTAAATAAATGAAAGGCTATTCCACACTCATGAAATGAAATACTTTACATAATAAAAGTATTATTCCACTACAAATTAATCTATATAGCCAATAAAACCCAATGAAAATCACTACAAAGTAATCTACATAGTCAATAAAACCCAATTAAAATCATAGAAGGTTTTTTTTTTTTTTTTTTTTTTTTTAGAATCAGACAAGCTGATTCTAAAATCTATATGGAAATGTGAATAAATAAAAATAGCCAAGATAATTTTTTAAAAGGAGAAAACAAACATGAAGGGTTTACATTGGCCAAGACAGATTTAGTGTTTCCTTCATCTTGACTAAACTTTGGCTATAGGCCTCAGACCTTGTTTCTCTTAGAGCACTTACTTAAGATAATTTTTAACTGTAAAATTTTTTCTGCCCTTTTGAGATATAAATATTCTACAACCCAAGAATGTCCTTCTCAAGGACCTGAAAGCCATCTTTTTGAAATGTAATCATCAAGGAAGACAGTAGCCCTGTCTCCCAAACTCTGGAAGACTAGGAGCCTGCCTATGATACGGGACAATTAGCAAACAGAGACGGCTTAAATATATTGACTACCTAACCCTATAAAGGTTCTCCAATGCTTTTATGCCAGCTCATTCCAGCACTTAACAAACTCGTCTGCGTTTTGTTCAGTGGAACTGAGTTCAGTCTCCTCCCTATTACAATAGTCTTGATTTCTTCCTAATTGCAACAGTCTTGAATAAATTCTCCCTTGCCTGTTTTATCAACTAGTTCAATTCTCCTTTTACAATATTACCAGATGTCAAAATATATCATAAAGCCATAATAATTAAAACAGTGTGGTATTGGCCTAACTATAGGCAAATGTACAAATGAAACTTTATTGGAGTTCATATATACATATATATATGTGTGTATATATATATATGTATGTATATATGTGTATATATATATATGTATGTATATGGGTCTACATATACTGACCCATATATATATATATAAGCATTTGATTAAAAGTGCCAATGAAGAATGTTAAGGAAACAATGGTCTTTGCAATAAATTTGCTATTTTAGTTTTATCTAAATGAGAATAAATAGACATTCATCCTTTCCTCACACCAGAAATACTAGATGGATTGTAATATGAAAGGTAAAGCAATTAAGTTCCTATAAGATAATCCAGGAGAACATATTTTGGGTCATAGAGTAAGACATTTTATTTTTAAACTCAGGACAAACATATACTAATCATAACAGAAAATACTCAAGTAAGTACACTGAACTTAAAACTTCTGATTATTAAAAAAGTTATCATTAAAAAGTAAAAGGGTAAGGTGCCTAATAAAAGAAAAAAAATGAAAGAAATCGTTAATATAGATAATCAATAAAGGATCAAAACCCAGAATATATACACTTTAAATAACTACAACAAATCACTAAGAGAAATATAGATAATCCAACAGATAAATAGGCATTTCAAAAAATAGGTATTTCGAATAGCCAATGAAACAGCTGTTAATAGTGCTTTTAATCTCATTAGTCATCAATCCATGCACATGAAAATGAGATGCCATTATAAAACCACCATAAAAGCTCAAATTAAAAATCTGCCCATATCAAGTAATGAAGAGGATATGAAGCAATTTGTACCTTGATTCACTTGATGACAGTAAAAATTTATACATCAGCTTTGGAAAACTCTTGTGAAATGCCTATAAAGCTAAATACGCATATATCCAACGATTCAGGAGTTCTAATCTTAGGTATATACCCAATACAAAAGCATACATCTATTCCCCAAAAAAATATGTACAGTTAGGTTCATAGCAGCATTATTCATAACGATCTCAAACTGGAAAGAGGCTCAATTTTCTGAACAAAGCATATAATTAAATTGTATATTCACAAGAAGGAATACTAGCCAGCCATGAAAATTACTGAACTAATACTACATGCATTGGAGGAATCTCAGAAACATAACATGGAGTAAAAAAAAAAAAAAAAAGAAAAAGAAAAAGTGGTTACGAAACTATATATTATGCAATTGCATTTACCTTAAGTTAAAAATAAAACTATTCTGAGGTTAACTGTGAAAAGCTGTGAGAGGCTGAGGACTCCTAGGATTGGACTTAACACGAATGTCTCAGGTGTTGGCAACAGATTATCTGGGTGTGGAACTACCGGTATGTTACCTTTGTGAGGTCTTCGACCTAAAATTATGATTTGCGTAATTCAGGTGCTCTGATAAAAAATAAGTAAATAATTTTGTGCCATAATGTAAAGTTTAGATTACCTTCAGAGACCAAAAAGGCCAGAATTCTCTTTAGACCGTATCAGAATTATATTCGTAAAGAATATTATTCCAATATATTCATACATATATACTTATATTCATAATATTTATAAAGAATATTATTATTACAATATACTTGCATATATACCCCCTGTAATAATTTTTTCAAGGTCACACAGTAATTTTCCTCTGGGAAATGGAGAGATTAGGAGAAATCACACAGACCTGGCTACCAGTCCCAGCTTTGTGACTTCAAAGCTATATGAACTTGGATTTAACTTCATTGAGCATTGGCTTTTTCATTTGTGAAATAGGGATAGCATTCCATACAAAGTATGTAAATTTTTAAAAAATGATGAGCACACAAAAGTGTTAATAATTATTGCTTCATGGGCAACAATTGTTGACACTTGGCTTTAGTGAAATTATTTCCATCACATTTAAAGTTTTTTTTTTTTAAACATGCTTTTTATTCACCAAGTAAAGAATTAGAAACTATAGAGAAACATCAAAAATATTTTCATTCATACTCTTCCTCACAAAAAATCTGGTTCTCAATTCTACAGGCTTTATTTAGCATTCCATAGGCTTTTTCCCCTCCCCAAATTATCCCAAAGGTATGTACTGTAAAGACTTTTAAGTGAAAACCCATTTCCAAGCCCTGAAAGACAACAGGACATTATAGCCCTTCTGAACAACTACTTCCCAGCATACTATTTTCCTTCCAAACTATAGAGACATAATTATGAAACGCAATGGCTTCGTAAAGGGAGGAGTCATCACCAAGTAGAAAAAAATCAGCTCATGGAGAAAAATTCAAACTGAGTTTTCTACATGAAGTAGTTTTCATAGCAGGTGACCAGTATGAGTACTGTGAGTATATGTGGGAAGAGCATATACAAGGACAGTGACATAGAGAGGATCGGAAATGGCTTATAGAAATAGAATATAGGTTAAGGGATATGCAGAGGCTAATAGGAGACATATATTAAGAGGCAGGTAGGGGTCAGGCAATAAAAATCATTGCAGGCCTAAGTGATCAGACTCTATAGAGAATGGAAAGTGACTCAGGATTTTAAATAGAGGAGAAACTGTAACAAATGGCTTTTGAGAACCAATACTGACTTTAATGCAGAAATTGGATTAAAGAGAGGTAAGAATTCAGGCAAGGACTCTACCTTGGGTAAACGGTGACAGGAACAAAGATGAAATAATGACTATGAGAGACAAAGAAGAAATTCTGTGACTGATGACATGCAGGGGGCTCCTAGGGAAAGGAAAGAGATGAGTGTGGATGATTCCCGGTTTCGGGTACAGGTGACATGGTGAATGGCCGTGTAATAACAAAAATGGGGAAGTCAGGCAAAGAAGCAAGTTTAGACGGACGTAGACAAACAGGAGTTAATTTTCACCTTGTTGAGCCTGCGACGCATTTTGGATTTCAAGTTGGATTGGATCTATCCAGAAGAAAGTGGGATAGAAGAAACTGGGCTCAGGAAGGAGATCTGGGCAGAAGACAACCAGGCTTATCAACCTCTGCTTAGTTTTGATAGAACCTTCTGAAGTAACACAGAGAAAAGTCTTCCTCTTTCCACAAGACAATATATATCCCTTATCTCTGCTTAGGCTTTTCTTAAAATTAAATAATCCCTGGTTCTATAAACATTCTTTAGAGGATGCCACCATCCTGGTAAAACTCAGCTAGAATTCTAAAATACGAAGTGTATTCAAACTAACAGGGATATAGTTATTACTCCTTGTAATGTAGACACTCTACCATGTCCAGGATGCCATTAACTTACTAAGAATCTGTATTATCTTGCTTTGATTTAGTATTAATCTTGTGTCCAAGAACTGTCTATCTCTCTCTATATATGTACACACAGGTGTGTGTGTGTGTGTGTGTGTGTGTGTGTGTATTAAAGAAAATGTAAATATACATAAATGTACATTTGCACAGTTATATACACTCACACGCACATACATTAACATTTACATGCATAGATGGGAAGTCAGACCTTCCTCAGCAAAAACTTACTCAACTGATTTAATGATATTACCTTTCACAAGCAGCAACATTTCAAACAATAAACATACCTTTTCTGATTTTAAATATGAAAGACAAGTATATGACATTTGACTGTGACATTCTAACTGTACACGACATTGCTATAAATCTTCCAGAGTCATGTGGGAGAGGAAATCATCCATTAACCACTCCAGTTCAGGGAAAATGTACACAGTGTCCCAGCTAAATCCTCAAATGGCTTCTTTCCCCCAAATTTTCTGACTCTGCAGGTTGAATAAAGGAATCCAATCATTTTCACTCCAATTCTCTGGCGCATAAATCAGGTACCAGGAAAGAATATCTTAAAACACAGGCTTTCTCCACCAGCCCATATAGGGACAAGAAGACTGACCTTATCTATTCATAGACATATCATGGAAGGCTTTGCAAAGTATTTTAGGTAAATCAAAATAATTTATATTCATTCCACTCCACCGATCGACCAACTTAATAAATCCATCAAAAAATCTGTCTTAATAATACCACACATTTGTATAAATTGTTTAATGTCATCTGATATAAAGTTGGTTTTCATGTCTTCATTACAGTGAATGTATTTTAGCTCTCAGAGACCTTTCTTATCTTCAAAAACTGTTCTTTTATGCTATAAATAAGTTCAGTAACTTCCTCAGATGAGGAAGAAACTGAGCATGCATATATTTAATAATTTGTTCTAAAATTGTATTTTCTAGGTTATTCTTCGTCGGGAGAGGATGCTTGTCTGTATATACTCTTTTGATACTTTTAACTCTCCAAAATAGTAGTCAGTAACTTTAAAATGAAGGTCATTGAACAAAATATTCCAAATGCCTTTTATATGCCAGAAACTCTCTTGAGCCTGTGCCTTACACAGTATTAACACATCTAGTCGGACTCTCAAATGTTGATGTGTAGAGAAGAACATCTACAAATGGGACTTTAATCGCTCTGCCTTTTCTCTTGTAGATGTTTTCATTAGAAACACTTCTATAAAGTAGAGGCCTAGGATTCTGGTTTGTTTTTTTTTTTACTAGAAACCTCCTAGAACAATAGGTGTTCTTCCTGCTCCATTTATAGTCTTTCTCTAGAGTTCAAACGCAAAAGGCTCCAAAGGACCTGTGTACCTTCAAAACACATCCCTTGCTTTGTTTTAGTTTCTACTTAAACGCAACCTTTTCAAAGAAGCGTCCCCTGACTACTCCCACATAAAACTACTCCCTTGCCTAGTGAATTTTTTCTTTATACTTCTTATCACCTTTTTGGTAATATAAAACTTGCTGATTTATTATGGCATGTGCTTAGAATGTAAGCTTCAGAGAGAAACAATTTATGTTTTGCTTATACTTAACCTCAAAGCTTAGACTTGGCTGGCAGCTAGCAGCACTCGAGACATCGCTGTTGAATGAATAAATACTGTTCTTCTGCACAGAACACTTTTCTACCCTTTACTGTTGCCTAATTTAACCTCTCCTTTCCTGACCTTCTAGAGTAAGACAGGTCATCTAGTGATGCATGTGTTTGTCCCAGTGAACTCATCATGGCCTTAATTTTAAATTTCATTGCATCTGACTGGCGCAGATCCAGGACACCTGGTCCCGAGACTTTTGCCCCTGCCAATCCCACCCATCGTACTCTTAATTGTCATCCGGGCAAAGAGCTGCTGCTCAGTACGTGCTTGTTGACTGAATTTGGGTGGAGTTTAGCGTCACACACTAGTTCTCTTAGGTAAGCCCCAAACACCCTTTTTCTGCTAAGCCTCCTCTAGCTTCACTCTTCTGACCCTCAAAGTCATAACCGAATTGGACTTTTTTTTCAGTTCCTTGAGGGTGCCAGGCTCACTTGATTCACTCTTGCCCCTTACTGGAAACTACCTCCCTCCACCAATCCTCCTTACACGTACTGTAAACATAGCCTTTAGACCCTAGCTTAAATACTTTCCTAGAGAATCATTCCTTGCCTTCAAATTTCAGTTGAAGTCAGATTAGTGTGTTGTCACAAAACCTTGTTTCTCCCCCTCATAGAACTAAGTTGTGTCTGTTTTTAAATACTTGCTAATTTTTGTAAATATGTGATTCATGTCTATTTCCTCTGCTAGAGTGCAAGAAACAAGAGAGAAGTCACTGTGCCTACCATGGTGACCACCGATGATAGGAATTAGCATTTGATTTCATAGAGCCTGAGAAATGGCTACCATTGTTTCTAGGTTCCAAGGAAGGCAACAGGCTCACAGATTACTCACTCCTGACCTAGGAAGGTAATGACAAAGTCTCTTTTTGTTCACTCTTTTACCTCCGCTACCCAGCACAATTCCTGGGACATAGCAAGAACTCGCTGGAAAAAAAAAAAAAAAAAGGAAAATGGAATGCAGATACTTTAGAAGGAGATATGATAATATCTTCTGGATCTGATAATTGTACATAAATTACTAATCTCAGTTATTTGGCCAAGGTATTTCTCAATAAAATAAGTTAACTGGCATCATTGCTTACACATCAGACTCTCTGTGCATTGACGTCCCAGAATCCTCTAAAGTTAAGGACGAGTTTATGACCTGTGGTGACATTGCTGAGGGACAAGTTGAACGTCTGAGAGAGAATCAAATTAATTTACAACAGACTGTACTTTTCAGAATGTTATCCTTCATAAGCCATGTTATCTTTCAGAATCCCTAAGCATGTGTTCTGACCTTTGTTTTTCTTCGAATCTTTTAACAGAAAGACTTCTAAAAGTCTTTTAAAGTTAGAGAAACTCTAACTTATAATAAAGTTCATAGAATTAAGTCAACACACGTAAAAATATTCTACAAGGAGTATATTCAGAGTTCTAACTCAAAATGTTAAGAACACGTCCCTCTTTTATTACACTAAATCAAGGACTTCTCTTCCTAATTTGCCCCATAGGCATCTTTCAACTAAAGGCCACTGGGTATGTATTGGGAGGCTCTGGATAGTGCTTTAGCATGCTGTAGTGAAAGAGATGAAGGCATTGTAATGGTGGAGAAAGAAGAAGTGGGATAAGCATTCAACACTAACAAGTCTAGGGGAATAAACTATGGACCAGACCTAGCTCCAATGAAAGCCCTCAAGGATTCTTCTCAGATCCCTGCCAGTTTTTCCCCCTTGTATCTAGTCCATATACCTGTTTTTCTCTCTTAAATGTCTTCCCATTCTAACAGAATTCCTCTGGGCCCAGCACAAAACATAGTAATAGTCCACATTTTTTGAAGCACACATGGAATTCTTATTACGTGCAGACAATACTTGTGCTGCTGTGAAAGTGACTCCTGTAATGTATCTATCTTTTTATCCTTTATTATTCCTTCTCTCCTCCTCCTTCTCTATCCATTTCTCTTCCTCTCCCCCTTCCTTTTAAAAATTAAACTAGGTTAAGACCAGATCCTATCACTGGCAAAGAACCTAAGAAAGAATCATCAAAATTTCAAAGTCGAATGGGAGCCCAGCATTCCAGAGCAATTCAAACCAAAGGTCAAAATAAGGCCTAGAATTCAAGGATGGATTCCTCTAACACCAAAGAAACTGATAGAATGAGAAGAAAGAAACATTAAACCCAGTTGTTCTCGCCACAGAATTCCTTTCAACTCTGCCATTTAAGACACTAGTCTAGATTAGCTCAAAGTCAGGGCACAGTAAGGGGGAATGTAGAGAGAAATTAGGGTATCAAAAGGGGGTTGAGGTGAAAAGAGGAGGCGAGGAGGCACTAATTAATGGGAGGTGATCACGGACAAATGCGGATGGAGTCTGTATAATTTAGGAGTAGCCAACACACGCACAGCTATCTCAGGAGATATCTCTGGACAAAGAAATAAAGACAGAAAATAAGGCGAAGATGAAAGCATGTAGGATAATACAGAAACCCTTAGTGACACAACTCGATTTATCCTAATTAAGATCTAACCCAGTCAACATGTACGAGTGCCATGGACTCGCTTGCAAGGTGGTCTAGCCTCATGGACATCAACCTGGAATCATTATATTCTAAAGCTAGTTGTACTAGGTCTGGTAATATCAAAGTGGATGTCTTTCAGTTGTTTTAACTAGAAATACTCTATGACTTATAAAATGTCTGCCTTAATTTTTTTAACCTGTCACCTTCCCAACTCTGCCCCCTTGTCTTCTTCTATCTTTTCTGAAAATTTCTGAAGAACACTATTAGATTTTTACCCATCTATAATTAGTTACAACACTATTTTATCAGAACTATGGAATTTTTTCAAATGGTCACAGCAGTGGCCTATCAGTACAGTCCTTTAGCTGCTCACCAATGGTGTGTATATACAGTATATTTGATCATATATATGATGATATATTATAATATCAGGTGTCACAAGTCTTTCTGTATCTGTAATCCCTGTAATTTCACTGAATCATAAGCAATTAACATGGGTGACTAATATATGTCAAATTCTCAGTTGTAGCAGTTCAAGAATTTTCTTTTTGTCATTTAATGATAGAGAAGAAGATAACATTGTTAAAGACTGGCAGTCTAAAGCAGTAACCTGAGGAAATGACATTTTCCTGGGATAAAAAAATACAATTCACACAAAAAGAGAAGAAAACAGAGATAAGGCTTTAAGAAACTGTGTTATAGGTTAGGTAAGAAAAATGATGTTTAGAACAACTTTGAGCTGATAAAGCTATTTAAGCCCGCACTGATTGGATCCTTAGACATGTCAGACTATTGGCCCGTAACAATCACAAAGAAAAGGCAGGGATTTCATGATTTCATGGGTACAATGAATGCCTGAAGTATAATCTGCAGTTGTATATATATGTATATATATATATATATGAGTGTACATGTCACATTCAGAACAATAAACTGTTCTATTTTTCCTTAATGTTGATGTTTTGGTATGTGTACATTTTGCCTAATTGAAATGTTTTCTTTTTTTTCTTTCTTCTTTTTTTTTTTTTTTTTTTTTTTTTACAGTAAAACGTTGTTGTTCCCAATTAGGAAGAAAAGATAAAAATACGAAAATAACCATTACCCCTTGTTACTGTATACTGGTTATATTCTCCAAGCACACAATTACTATGATGCAGTTTGAATGAAGGCTTGCTTCTCCAACAAAACTTCCATTACTTAAATACCCTGCTATGTCCTCATCAAGACTATAATTCAAGTTTTCTAGGAAAAAAAATATACATACTGAAGGTGTTCGATTTCTCATTTTATTGAATTCTTTTGTGTTTTTTTTTTCACTTTTGTCCTCTTCTCAGCTGCAGGATTTTAAAACATTTTTTTTAATGTTTATTTTTGAGAGAGAGAGAGAGAGAGAGAGAGAGGAGACTGTGTGTGTGTGTGTGTGTACATGAGTGAAGGAGGGGCAGAGAGGGAAGGAGACAGAATCTAAAGCAGGCTTTGCACTGTCAACACAAAAGCCCAAGGCTCAAACGCACAGTGAGACCATGACCTGGGCTGAAGTCAGATGCTTAACCCACTGAGCCTCCCGGGCGCCCCTCCTTGATTATAGGTTTGAAGGAGGCATATGTAATATCCTCGGATCACGTCTCTAATACATTTACAATTATAATAAAAAAAAAAAAAACAGCCTCTGGGGAAATGCATGAATGCAGATTTTTTTTAATTATATAATACTGTGAACAAACAGTGGACAGTTAATGAAAGGGAAATGTGCACAAAAGGGACACAATTTGAAGTGGTTTAAGTAAGTAAATACGCTGCATTGTAGATATATGTAACATACAAATTGCACTATAAATTTTCTAAATATTTTTTGAATTGCAATGAATTATTTTCAATAACACTAGTGTATTTAAAGAAAAATAATCTGACCTTAAGTTGTTCTTCCAAAGCAGCAGTTGCATGGTCTCCACCAGATTCATCCACCACCACCACCATGTGAGTGAGAGAATTGACCCTTACTTGTTCCTGTTCTAGGTCTTCTTGAAGCACCTGAAAGATAATAATAATAATAATAATAATAATAATAATAATAATAATAAGAAGAAGAAGAAGAAGAAGAAGAAGAAGAAGAAGATAATTAAAATAATAGTTCTCTGAACTGAGTGCCAAAAACATTTCCCTCCAATTGTGTGGGATTTATTTGTCATCTTTTAGGTAATGTAATTTTTTATTAAGAAACAATCATTCCAAGCCAATTTTCTAGGTGCCCAGCAAAATTTCCATATGTTGACTGTCTACCAAACTTGGAAACACAGAGGGCACATCTGTTGAGAAAGGTATCGTAGGATTTTCTATACCTTATTCCGCCTTCTCTCACTTTTTGAAGGACTTTTCTCCTAAAATTATCTGCTGCCTCTGGAATTGTCACTGTCTCCTTCTCTACTGAAGTTTCCCATATCAACTCACACAAAACAGACTCTCTTGACCCAACGAACCCTTCCTACTATCGCCTTTTCATTTGTTCCTCTTCACTGAAAAATATTTTGTTCTCTGCAGTTACTCTTCCCATTTCCTCCCCCTACTATTCTCTTTGCCAACTATCCCATTGACACATCTCCTGTAAAGGTTTCCATCAACCTCCAGGTCCCCAAGTCCATTCTTCATTCATTCTTTTCTCCACTACAAATCAGATGTCAATCCTCTGTATAAAAACCAATGGAGTCACATTGCACTAAGAGGTAAAATACAAATTATTTATCTCCTTCAATAATCTAGTGCCTGCCTACCTCTGTAGTCTAGCTGCAGATCATTCTTGCCCTCTGATACTATGTTTCAGCCACATTGGTCTTCTCTTCCATAGTCTGTCAAGTCGTCTGCCTTGCCTGAAGTGTTCTTCCTCCATTTCTCTAAATAACGCCTTCTTCTTAGTGTTCAAGACTTATTTTAAGTGTCACTTCCCCAGAGAGGCTTTTCACAAAGATGCTATCTAAATTTCCTTCTCATTTACTCTCAACTTCTATAATTCTTTTTAATATAACATTTTTACAACTCAATGTTTTCTTATATATTAGCTTAGTCATTTATTGTTTTTCTCTGCTCAGTGGTATAGAAGATCCACTAGAACAGAGATGTCGCCTGTCCTTCTCACTACAGATTCCAAGCAAATGAAGATCAATACACTATGTGTGAATGAATAGTGCCAGGTGGAGGGGTAAGGGCAATATGCACACATGAGCATAGATAAAGATTATGATCTAAAATGAGGGATTGGCTTTTTTAAAACTGTAATTACAATTACACTGACATCACATTAACCACAGAACGGTAGTTCAATCTTTTAAACATCATAGTATGCAAGGTATTTTTGGTAAAGATAAACAGGGTAAAGAGAGTAATAAAATAGAGAGGAAACAGAGGAGGAGTCAACAGGGAAAGACACTCTAGAAGTGAGACATCTTGCCTGGGAGCTCCAGTGCCTCCAAGACTTTGTCACGCTACACTGACTGTTATTAGAAAATCCCTAAATGAGTATGCAAAATGTCTGGCCATTTAGTTTGCTCCCTGAAATGCTTTATTATATACTACAAGAATGGAGGACCAGGTTTGGGACAAGATCTGGTACTTTCTGGACAATCGGCACTCCCTGCCTGTGAAACAGTGATGCTTGGTACCTATCGGAGTAGCTCTTAGTGATGCGTGTGCTATGGTGGACGTAAGGAAATTTACTGGGATTGGTCACATTACACACTCAAATGCATGAGCATTTTTATCCGAGGACTTTTCATTTTTTGAGTCTCCTTCATTTTTAGAGCACTATAAAATCACTTACTTTTAGTTCCTCTCTCTAGATTTTTATGCTATATTTTCAAGCAAAGCAATTTAGAGTAAAATGACTCTGCATTTATTTTGTGTGTGGAGTCTATACTGCCTATCACGCCTTTGACATTCCAGAGCTTACACTGGTTAATAAAACTCTTTCTGCCATGAGGCCGAAAATGGAAACATTAACATTCAGAGTTGTCCTTGAAAATCATGTTGAGTCTGTGTTTTCTGAGTTATATAAGGCAGGACTGGGAACATTTCAAATGTGTCAGTCAGGAACTTTAAAAATAATTAAAATAATATTTTGGTAGCTGATATATGTAAGTTGGTTTCCTTAATTTGGCCAATTCTTTCTCCCGATCATTCAAGTATGAGAGTATATATAATTACATGTATTAAAAACAACTGAGAACTAACGCTATACTGCTCACATTTTTACATCTAAATTATTTTCTTTTCACTGTTTTAATATATTTTAGTAAAGGAACTTGAGAATATCATTGTTTGATCTGTGAAGTGCTAATTTTAAACTCAGATTCAGTCTTTCTAAAACATATACGATCAAATGCACTATATATTTACTCCATTACTTAGATTTCTGATTTTTGTTTTGCTTATCTAGTTGCTTTATACTTGGAAATTATATTCTTGACATATTTATCAAAGGTTTACTTCTTATGCTTTTGCAAAAGTGCTGACACAAAAAATCACTAAAGCTAGCTGTGAGTTGATAGCTTCAAAATCAAACAGAACTACCGGGATTTACAGGGAGTAAAGGGAAATAAAGGAACATGGGAAAGGTGTCAGAGCAGCTGAAATTCTTGAAAAGTGCATACCACCGGAGTAGATGAGGATATACCATTTGATTTAAGTTAATTCCAGTATCTCTTTTTCTCTTCTATGACTTTTTCAAATCACACCTCTACTTTTACCCACAATCAACAATTAAAACAGGAAGGTTCAATTGACTTTTCTGAGCATACTCAACAGCCTCAAGATAGAAACTATTGCAACACTGTAATTATTTTTCGTATGTCCTAAGACCTTGCCTCTGAAAAGAAATCGAATGCAGAGCACAGTATTTGCTAATGCCTCCGGTATCGGCAAAAGACAAAAGACTATACAACATTTAAAATCTAGAGTTCATTTTTTTAAAAGTTGATTCTTGGAAGTAGCAAAATGTCACATACAAAAGGTGGGATTAAAAAGTTGAAATATTTTTGCCCACCTGTATATCCATGAATAAAGGCCTTGATCATTGGTAGAAACTATGCCCTCCTGCTTCCCTCTTTGAAAAAAACCATGGATTCTCAAGACTGATAATTTTTAAAATACATTAAAATTTTAAGCTCTTTTAAAATTAATATTATTTATTTCTTAGGTATTTGAATTTCTCATCGCTGGATTTATACAATAGAGATTTACAAGAGATTTGCTAGTTAATCTTGAAATAGGAGCCAAATTATTCCAAATAGTGATGTATCCCCAGAGATATATGCTAACATTTTTGCCTATCAGAAGATAATAGCTCCGAATTAAAATGCTGTAATATATGATTGTTAAAGTATGTTTTTCTTTATTAAAAGTATACAAACGGGGCACCTGGTGGCTCAGTTGGTTAAGCGGCCGACTTCAACTCAGATTATGATCTCACAGTTTGTGAGTTCGAGCCCCACATCGGGCTCCTGTGCTGATGGCTCAGAGCCTGCAGCCTGCTTCAGATTCTGTGTCTCCCTCTCTCTCTGCCCTTCCCCTGCTCACACTCTGTCTCTATGTCTCTCAAAAATAAATAAAAACGTTAAAAAATTAAAAGAAAAAAGTAGTTATTTCTGATTAAAAAAAAGTATATAAACTATTTATATACATGCAAGTACCTGCTAGGTATTCTCTTATGTATTTCATGCCATTATTTTTATTAAAGTAGTGCTTTTGTTACGCTTCCCAGATTAAAAAAAATTCGTCTTGCTCCTAATTAAATTTCTATACCATTATTACACAGACACAAATGTCAGCAATGTTTGTTCTCTAATGTCAACTAACAATCTTTATTTTTCCTTATGACAAGAGAAAAGGCCAACAGTGAAATTTAACATTAAAAATGCTTAGATTCGACAAACAGATTTTGTTATACCTCTGTAAATAATTCTATTCTTATAAATTATTCTGTAGTTAAAGGTCCTGACCAAATTTGTTATTTCCTTAGTACATATTCACAGTTTTGTGATTTAAATATGACTTTTCTTCCATTCTCTTCAAATGTCATCAGTGGTAGTGAATTCTTCTTGCCCTGACCCATGGCAAGTTGGTTTTCAAAAACTGGCTTAGAACAATCACTGGAGAAGAGTCATTTCAAGTGTTTCATTCAGACTTCAGAAATTTAACTCTTTATTAGCACAGATGTGAAATAATGCTTAGAAAATAAAGGAATGGAAATATGTAAGGCTACAAAATTATTAGATAGTATATCTAGAGGTTAAGATGAACAATTAATAGAAATGTAGAGAAATAGACTGCAAAAACAAGGCCGGTCTCCTATAATCTCCCTAGGAGGCTATATATATTTTATTTCCCATGGCCATAGTATATCCTCCACAACATGGAATAGGAAAGGGCAGTGCCTGCATATGTGTATAGTTCACTTTATTACTCCTTCCACGTCAATGATGAACCAAAAGATAATTGCCCTTACCAGGTCCTACATGCACACACATGTGTACACGCCCGCATACACATAAACACACATATCTAGAAACAACACAAATCATGGACCATGCATGGGCTTCCAGACCATCTATTGCCTCTTACATATTACTTTAAATTAATATAATTAAAAGATGTTTAATAAAATATTAGGTCTAAGTAATTTGTAATTTTTTTAATTTAGCCAAAAAGATGCATACAGCAAGAAAGACTAAAGAAAACAAAACTTGGATCAAACATAAAATTTGCCAAAAATCTTAAGAAACTAGAAGAGTTTCTAGAAACATGGGCTAAGTCCAATATCTAAGCAAGTAATATTTTAATAGAAATATTTTAAGTTTATTTCTTTTTGAGAGAAGACACAGAATGTCAGCGGGAGAGGGAAACACAGAATCTGAAGTAGGCTCCAGGCTCCGAGCTGTCAGCACAGAGCCTGACACGGGGCTCGACGAACTCACAGACTGTGAGATCATGACTTGAGCCAAAGTCGGACACTTAACCAACTGAGCCACCCAGGCACCCGCAGGCAAGTAATAGTCCACCTCAGTGGCACTTGGGTGGCTCAGTCAGTTAAGCGTCTGACTTTGGCTCAGGTCATGATCTCACGGTTTGTGAGTCTGAGCCCTGCACTGGGCTCTGTGAGGACAGCTCAGAGTCTAGAGCCTGCTTCAGAATCTGTGTTTTCCTCTCTCTCTGGCCTCCCCCCATTCTCACTCAGTCTCTGTCTCTCAAAACTAAATAAACATTAAAAAACAAACAAAAAAGAAGTTCACATAAAAGAAAAACAAAACAAAACAAAACAAAACAAAAACCCAGACACTTACAAACAATTAGCTAGTGCAATACGTCTGGATATGAACTGATTTTATTTTTTTTTATTTTTTTAATGTTTATTTATTTTTGAGACAGAGAGAGACAGAGCATGAGTGGGGGAGGGGCAGAGAGAGAGGGAGACACAGAATCTGAAGCAGGCTCCAGGCTCTGAGCTGTCAGCACAGAGCCCTACACAGGGCTGGAACTCACAGACCGAGAGATCATTACCTGAGCCGAAGTCGGACGCTCAACCGACTGAGCCACCCAGGCGCCCCTGATTTTGTTTTCAAATAAAAACATCCTGTCTGAATCAGAAAATTTTAGGATTTCTTAAGAAATTATGAGGTAGGCAATTTATCCTTCTCTTTGCCTTTTCTCTTATGGCCATTCTTATTTCCTTCTTTCCATCAGCTCTGCACCAGCCTAGGCTCTGTATCTCCTGCTTCCCTGAATGAAATGATCTGGAAATGGCTTGCCATTGTATTTTCAGTCCAATATTCACTTTGCTAAGCCTGACTGGTCAGAGCATGGTCTAGTCCTTCAGAAGGATCTATTTATACTATGTAATTTTGTTGTACATTTGCTGTCAACTTTTAAAAAGCTACCTCAACAGGCCTTTCTGGAAGACCTTTTACTTTTATATCCACTTACTAAACATGAATGTACAGTTGTATCAGTCTTTATATGAGAACAACCCACTGTCTTTACCTTTTTGTTAGAAATACATGTTTATGTTTCAGCCAACTCCAAAGTTACCCAAGGGGAGAGCCCTAAACACCATTTCAAAGAAGACATTAGAAAGATTTTGAAAACCTAAAGCTTCCCAGTTGCAAAAGAAGGGGGCTCATTAAATACGAAAAATTGTTTTAAAAAGGGTTGACAATTGATGCACCCAGCCTCATTCAGAGTATAAGTGGAATTAGGGTATGGTATGAATGACAGACTAATAAAAATATACGCATGTTTACAGGTGCAGGATCTGAAGTCAGATGTCCTAGGTTTGATTCCTGGATACACTGCTAACCAGCTATGTGGCCTTGAAAAAGTTTCCAACTATACCATGTCTCAGCTTACTAATTTTCAAAATTGGGATAATAGGAATACCTATCTCTTTAGGTGGATAGGAATCTTGAATATGATATAATTGCTTAGCACACTGCCTGGCACACAGTATGAACTCAATCAACATTAACAGCTAGTTAATACTAAAAAGTACTCACATTTAGGCAAATTGAGAACAAAGACTTTATTTTTAATTTTTTAAGTTTATTTATTTATTGTGAGACAGACGGAGAGACAGCAAGCAGGGGAGGGGTAGACAGAGGGGGAGAGAGAGAATCCCAAGCAAGCTCCATACTGTTAGCACGGAGCCCAATGTGGGGCTCAAAGTCATGAACCGTGAGATCATGACCTGAGCCGAAACCAAGAATCAGACATTTAACAGACTGAGCCACCCAGGCACTCCCAGAACAAACCCTTTAAACCATACAGCAAGAACCCAATAGTCACCTAATTCACCCTCATCTAATTCATGCTATCATCCTCGAATAGGTATTATGAGTACAGAAAGGGTGTGGTTTTGGAAATCCAGGAAAAGAAGAACTGAATTTACAGTCATTTTTTGGGATCTGGAAATATAAAGAATGAATTTGAATCCATAAGTAAGTCTTTAACTTCCAAATTATTTACATGAGATTAATAACCGTGGCTTTAAAGTAACTGATCTAGTGATCTCATACATTGCTAAAAAATGAGCATGGTCAGAAAAGCTGTATCATGGGACGAGGAGGACATACCCTAATCACTAAATCATAGATCTCAATCCTCATAGTTTTCCTGCTTCCTCTGTACCCCATGCATGCATGCAGGTATTCGTATATCCTGCCTATAGTTATATCACTGAAATGAGAAGTTAGATCAAGGTGAACACCAAGAAAATCTAATGAATAATTACAAAATGCCCTTAGCCTGACAATAATTAATGAAAAAGAAGAGGAATACTGGGAGAGAGGGGTTGGGTGGAAGTTTTCAGGGGAAGCACAGAGGAAGTGATACGCACTGACTGGCTAATAGCATACAGATGTGACATTCAATTCTACTGATTATCCTCTTGCTCAAACATTACTGCCATTCTCATCATAAGCCTGTTTTGTTCTATGCCCCCTTTCTAGTTCGTTTTGCCCTACTTTTGAAGAAAGAGCAGCAAGATTAATGGTGAAAAATCATTTCCTTAACTATTTTCATTCTGAGCATTTCATACCCAGCCACCACTAATGTGCTGTCTTTTCCCAAGGCTTACTCTGAGTTTGAGGACTTTCAGACAGTCTCTCCATCTATTCCATCTAGATATTCCCAAGTCAGGGAAACCAAGTACCATACCTCCTCCATCTCTTTGCTACTCTCTGCATTTGCTCTAACCTCTAGGATAGCCACTGGAGTCAAACTTCCTTGGAATCTGAGAAAACAAGTCAGAGAGTCTGGCAGGTCAAGTTGAAAAGCCAGAGTATACCGGTTACTATTTAAGTTATCTTGGGCAACTCCTTAACTTCATCGGACACATTCACTTATCTGAAAATTAAGGATTTAAATCTCTCCAGGACAAGTTTAGAACTGGAATTAAATGATAAAATACATTAGAATCAGCTACCACAATGCTTAGAATTGGTAGATGGTGAGGAAATGCTTATTTTCTTCTATTTCTGACACCATCACCAAATCATTCAATTTTCAGACTAAGATCTAGGAAAACAGCCCCTTTGGGCATCAGTATTTATTGCCAAAACTTTTGATAATCACATCGTATATCTTCTAATTACTAAATATTCTCAGTGTGCTGAAACTACAAAATGTCATATCAAAATATCTGCTTTAGTCGTCTTCTCACTAGATGTGATCTAGATCTTTAATTGTTAATTGATTCTAAAATATGATCCATGGGACACCTGTGTGGCTTAATCGGTTGAGTGTCTAACTTGACATCAGCTCAGGTCACCATCTCATCGTTGTGGGATGGAGCCCTGCGTTGGGCTCCCTGCTGAGCAGAGTCAGTTTGGGATTCTCCCTCTCCCTCTATCTCTGCCAGTCCCCTGTTAGGTCTCTCTCTCTCAGAATAAATAAACTTTAAAATAAGTGAATGAATGAATGAATGAATGAATGAATAAATACAATAGTATCCAGTATAAATTATCTCTACAATATGTAGTTCATTGAATCACAGAGTACTACCGGTTGTACCACTAAAAATCATTTTGTTCATAACAGAACTATTAAACATAAAATTATTGTATACTGTTGTTACCAATTTTATCTTCCTTAGAATGAGACGCAGCGCCGTATTCAACCATATTTTTAATAGAAGAATGGATTTATGGTCTTGCATTTTGTTAGAAGATACATGAACATTTTTCAAGAAAAATTATTCTCCTAAAATTCTTATTATCATATCCGTTGTGGCTTTCTTATGAAAAATTTCCCCCTTAAAATGCATTCTAAAATGTTTTATATGTGTAAATAATTCATTTGCATTATTAATGTTGCATTACCTATTCAAGGGAACTGAAATTAATTGGTATTGGTTCAGAAAAACAAAGATACTTTACATGAGACTAACTCCTTACGTGATAGAGTCCCCTATTTTTCTTTTTTTTTTCCTTTAGTCTCCCCAGAGCCAGAAACTTCTAATAAAGAGGGATTATAGGAGAAATTAAAAATAAAAAAATAAAGCTAATGTCTCAAAGATTAGGACGTCTTGGATAGTTATGTTTCAGTAGATGCACTGATGTATTTTACCTTTTTTTTATTTTAGAAAGAGAGAGACAGAGAGCATGAGCAGGGGAGAGGGGCAGAGAGAGAGAAAGAGAAACTCAAGCAGGCTCCATGCTGAGCTTGGAGCCTGAAGCTGGGCTCAATCCCACAACAATGGGATTGTAACCTGAGCCAAAATCTAGAGTCGAACACTGAACTGACTGAGCCCCTCAGGCATCCCAATGCACTGGTGTACTTTAAAATGAGGCCATGATATTTTGAGCAATGTAATGTTACTCAATCGGCACTCAGTGACTTTTATGAACCAATTAGTAATCTGTTCGCTAGAATCACGTGATTTGTTAAAAAAAAAGAACATGAGCATGGATTTCATTATCATTGTTGTTATTGTTATTGTTATTTTAATTTAATTAATGGCATTATCTAGTATGTAAAGTTATCCTTGGAATCTGCTGCTTGGTTATAGCACGTTCATGGGAAATTAGATGCCTTCTCAACTAGATTTTCAAAAATTAAAACTGAGTATTATAATATACAATTCTGTAGACTATCGAGTGTGATATTGCCCTTTTCTACTTTAACTTGCCACTTCTTTACATCAAAAGAATATTATTATCACACAAATCAACTTTATTTGGCTTGAAGTCACATCTTATAATGACACTTAAGGCCATTCATATACTTATGGGTACCAGGTATTATTCTAAGTGTTTTTTATGTAATTATATTTCCAATGTTTTTATCATTCCTATAATATAGATATCATTATTATTGTCATCTGATTACATAATTGGGGCAACTGTGGCACAAAATGGTTAAGTAACTTCTGCAAAGCTATTTATCCCACAAGTGATACAGCTGAGTTTTGAACCCAGTCAGTATGACTGTAGGGTCTGTAATATACTGCCTCTGTATAAGAGATATTAATCTAGCTTAAATAAGCCTAAGAGATAGATATGTCTGTTTTCTATAAGTGTACAACATAAGGCACATAAACAGAAAGTTAAACTCCTGCGTGTAAACATATGTGCATGTGTGCGCATTCAGTTGAGTTCCAGGTTTTAGTCCTCAGGTGATACTTGAATTAAATCTATTTTATTTAAAAAAATTGTTTTAAATGTTTTTATTTATTTTTGAGAGGGAGAGACAGACAGAGCACAAGTAGGAGGCGGGGCAGAGAGAGAGGGAGACACAGAATCCCAAGCAGGCTCCAGGTTCTGAGCTGTCAGTACAGAGCCTGACATGGGGCTCTACTCATGAACTGTGAGATCATGACCTGAGCTGAAGTCAGTCGCTTAACCAACTGAGCCACCCAGGCGCCCCTAAACCTACTTTATTTTAAAGACCACTACTAAAAGCTAAGTTTAAAAATACACAACCTATAGAAAGAAAGAGAATCTCAAGCAGACTAACGATAGTTAGGTCCTACTATACATTCTTTGAAAGCAGGGTCAAGACTGGGTCATTTTAGTAATAAATGTTAATCAGAACAATGTTTAATACACAGTTTGGGGCATTAGTAGGAGGTTCAAGTGATTTTTATCTTCATGGCTTAGTTTGTTTCATTGTTTTTAACTCTCCTCTCATGAATCTTTCCTATCTGGATATTCTCTCTTAGAATATATTGTCAGCATGCTGTGTATTGAGACGGTTATGGGATTTTCTCCCACTTGAGAGAATACATGTTTTTCTCTCATGGTTCCAATTCTGTGCCCCTTGAGGGTCAAGTAAGGTCTATATAAAACTCAAAAAAGAGAAAGTATAATGTCTCTAGGCCCTCTCTCTCCTTTCTTAGTAAGAATCTGGGAAGGAAGGTTAAGTTGTAGGGCCATGTTTAAAAAAGGGCCAACCAGACCTAATTTAGCCTACAACTGGGGCCAGAGGGCAATGAGTCTTTACAATTCTATTAGGTTCAATGTGACTCGCAGGCCAGAATTCTGCACATAAATTTAAGAACAGGGTCTTATGATTACAGACAGTATGGTTTGCCCAGCCGGTCCAGTCTGCGTGTTCCTCATGAACTGATCATCCTGCGGCAGGTACGCAGCTAAAAACGTAATTCCGCCAAATCCTTTTCTGCATAAGCAAGAGTTACAAGCTTGATTTCAACAGACATACCTAAGTGTGACTCTTGGTGACATCTTCTGCGCTATTTATGAAGGATTACAACCATTGACATATTTTAACAGGGAACGAAACAGGGATAGAAGGAAAGAACTAATGTCAAAGGTAGTGAAAGGGCATCTAGGGTATTATCTCCATGTGAATTGCTTTACAGATGTGTTCCTTCCTCAACTACAAGCTGTTTCCTTGCCCCCACTCACAATTTTTTCTTTGTTTATTTACATCGTCAGATTTAAGAGTCTGGAAGGAAGGAAGCGATGATGAGTCTTGCATGTGAAAAAGAACTAGGCGAAATAATTTAAAGCATCTGCTACAAAAAAAAAACATTTATTGAGCATCAATTATGTACTAAGTATTTGGCTAGGCAGTGGAGACATGAGAAGAGGTCTATCTGGTTCTCTGGCTGTAGCATAGTATATTTTCCTGATCATATTGTTTATTTTCACTGTGACAGCCATCAAACATTCATTAATCACTTATAAGGTAAAAGGAAATAAAATGGAATTACATAGCAGTAACTAAAAACGTACTTTTAATCTTACTGGAGATTGAGGAGAGCTAACCACACGTGATTGCATGGCATTCTTAGGCTTTTCGGAATCCTCCTCCTCCTTCCAAATACTGCATTTCTACTTATTATTATTATTTTTTTAAGTCCAATTTTGGCTTCCTGATGGCCCGGTCTCACAATGTATTATTTCAAACCCTTTGCTCGTTCCCTAAATTTAGTTCTGCTGCTTGTCCTGTGGACTTTCCACTTGTTCCTTATGCCTATTCACAATTTGCATGGGCATGCCTCCATTCAGGCTCTGTACACTCTCTGCAGTGCCTTCCTAACATGTCTTCTGGCCTCCTATTCATCTGTACTCTGATGTATCTTACAAGGTCTATCTTCCTAAAAAATATATACATTTTCCTAAATCACCACTCTTTAGTTTAGTTTCTCATCAATAATAGCTACCTATGACTCATGGAGTAACTCCAAATGCCTGAGTCTGGAGTTCAAGATCCTTCGTGATCAGGTTGTAGTCTTTTAGCACTGAAGACAGTGCAACGCATGATCCAGGCAAGTGACATACACTCTACATTTCTGCCACCTTACTTCCTTTGTCTCAACAAGTCACTGTTTTTATTAGTCTCAAGTCATCTGTCATATTCTGCCTTGTGCAACAGTCACTTGTTTTCTGTGTCTTTAGCTGCTGTACTTACATGTGACTTTCCTGAGGAAGATTCCCCATACAGTCGGTCTCTATATTCTTCATAGCACCCACTGGGCTTTAATGAGTGTTTGTTCAATGAGATGGAACAGAATGCAATGGGATGAAATGAAATGCCAAGTCCTTTTGCAGGAACACTTAAAACTTCCCCATTACATGAACATCTAGATCATTTTAAAGGTCACGAGAAGAGGGTATTTCACAATCTTGGCACCCCAAGTGTTTGAGGGTAACGAAGTTGCAAGCAAAGGATAGGTGACTGAGCTTCTAAAAGACCATTTCGTTTGTATTCATCAGTCCTTAACCCAGAAAATTCGCTGAAATCAGACTGTAGTGCACATGTCATGCTTACATCTGCAGATTCTAATAACTTGTGTGGTAAGGATTTTGTTGATGTTGTTACTAAGCCAATGCAGTTAAAAACAAAAAGTCTAAGTCTCTCAGGATAATTGGAAACTTGGCCAATAAACTGTCTTAAAATACAACTCAGTCTCACTGTACTTTGAGACAAAAGGTCCCTCGAATACTTTCCTTTTGATGATAAGACCCTCCAAAATAGCCAATTTCCTTCCTATTAATCAATGCCCAAGCCGGCAACAGACTTTTATTCCTCAATAATACTGTCACTCCCTCAAGGGAAGCCCTTACATTTCTTATCAACATCATAGTCTGTCTCTTAGGGCAAAAATAACCCACCAGAATTATTTCTGCCATGTTCCTTTGCAAGGGGAAGGAGAAGTTCAATTTATTCCTTCCCAAAAGAATAACTTTTGGGTGATTCAGATCTAACGTCAACCTATCAATTCTCTCCCCAAAGCAACAGCTATGAAGAACGACTGGATTTTCTTAACTTGGCAGCACACTCCACTTTTCTCAGTTACCCAGAATTAACACTTGAGCTACATGTAACAGTAACCACCAAGAGAGGTTTGATTGTTTTGCCTAATGGCACATTCCCTACAAGTGACTTCTCTCCACAGCGTTGCACAGTAGTTGTATTTCTAGCCTGCCTCATAATAAAATGCTGTTCATGTGGAAATGGCAAAAGGTCCTGTCACAGAACAGAGAGAAGCGTATCTGTGATGGCCATGGTGTACTTGCAAGGCCCGTAAACTTTTTTTTTTTTTCCTGGCCTCCAACAGAGGGAGAGAGGGAGAGAGGGAGAGAGGGAGAGAGAGAAGTAGGGAGCGAGGGAGAGGGAGAGGGAGAAAGAACCAGGCAGAGGCCTCTGACCTGAGCAGAATTTAAATGGATTCCGGGCCACAGAATCTGTGTCTTTTCTTTGATTTGTCATCTGTAATCATCTCAGAAAAAGAAGAAGATGACTAAAGACTGCCGTGTCTATCTATACATAGCTAACAACCCTAAATGTTAGCTGAGGTGACGAGTGTGGCCATGCAGCCAGGTGGAGTTGCTTTCTTCGAAGTTTCTGGAAGGTTGCTGATGTATTTGGTTGTCAGGGGAAATTTCCTTATTTTCATTCACCTACAATTCTTGGGAAGAAAAGCTGCAAAGCGAATTGATGACTACTTAAAGTAGGCTTTAGTTTGAACTCAGTTACCTCAAGAAAGAGTATTTATCTTTTTCTGTTTTATGAAGCATGGCAAGAATAACAACAACAAAAATAAATACACTCCTTTTAGTGTGTACTTTTAAGAAAACATATGTTTCCCATTTAAATAAATTCAACTACTTGAGGTGCCTGGGTGGCTCAGTCAGTTAAGTGTCTGACTTTGGCTCAGGTCATAATCTCATGGTTTGTGGGTTGGAGCCCCACATCAGGCTCTGTGCTGACAGCTCAGAGCCTGGAGCCTGCTTCAGATTCTGTCTCCCTCTCTCTCTGCCCCTCACCAGCTCACACTGTCTCTCTCTCTCTCAAAAATAAATAAACATTGAAAATATTTAAATAAATTCAGCTAGAGAGAACAAACTGATGGTGGTCAGAAGGGAGGTGGGGAGTGGGAGAATGGGTGAAACAGGTGACGGGGATTAAGGAGTGGGTGTCCTGATGAGCACCTGAAACTAATATGACACTGCATGTGAACTGGCATTTAAATAAAAACATACATAAATAAATACATACATAAATAAATTTACCTCCTTTTTCAACTGTTTCATTTTGTTAAATCATTCTTTCTCCCCGTAATTACTTCAAGTAATGAAAGAGTATTATCAATTGTCAGGCTTTCTCTTGCCTATATATTTTTCCCTTAATTACATAAAAAAATAATAGAGCCTGAAGTGGGTTTAAACAGTTAAAGACAAAAGTTGGCCTCACTCTTGGGCCAGCAAACCAATTCCTTCTGCTTCTCCTTATGAACTTAAATGCATGAGCCCTAGATGTAAAATATTAGATCATCAACTTGCCTATAATTCTGTTGCTTTTTGTTTCAAAGTATTCTCATCAAAGCAATTTCATACTCATCAGAAATGGCATACTTTCATGTAATGGACAATCTACTCAGATCTTATGACAATGTTAGACAAATATTTTCCATTCCATTCACTCTATATCTTCCAGAGTAAAGTGCAAAAACGTCAGGTAATTGTCAGAACATGAAGATTCTAGATGGCCTGTCTATATCATTCATGAAGAGTCTGTTCAGGGTTTCCAGCTGACACCTTTCCTTGTAGTTGCCTGAAGTCATTCACACTCCTAGGCAGCATGACATTATTCGGCCATTTCTCTTTTGGAGTCCTTCCTGGCTTCCTCCTTATACTCTGGGGATCCAGGGCCAACGTCGTTCCCTCTGATGTTCAATGTTACCAACCTTAGTCTTGCCCTTTCCTAAAATGCCTCACATTCTCAAACCAATAGATACATTAAAATCAGTATTAGTTCCAATGTGAAGATGTGGAGAACATAAGAAAAAGTAATTACCTTTTTTTTAAGTTTATTTATTTATTTTTAGAGAGAGAGAGAGAGTATGCAAGCAGGGGAGGGGCAGAGACAGAGGAAGATAATCCCAAGCAGGCTCCATGCCGTCAGCACGGAGCCCGACTCTGATCTCACCAACTGTGAGATCATGACCCAGGACAAAATCGAGAGTCAGACACTTAACCGACTGAGCCCCCCCTAGGTGCCGCTTAAGAACAACTGACATTTAGTTAGTGGCAAAGCTGGATACTACTCTGGGCTCCAAGGTAAGAAGGTTGTCAGGTTGAGTTTCTTTGCAAACCAATCTGGAGCCAAGGATTTAGGTGCAAAGAGTTTATTTGGGAAGTGATCTCAGGAGGCATTATGAGTGAGAATGTGAGGCCGTTTACCTCATGGACACCTGGATCGCAGACTTGCTGGGAAACCTTTGAGAGACTGTGAGAATTAATAAACACCCTGGAACTGTCCCACCAGAGGGCAAGGATTCTTGGGGATTTATCCATCATCTGGACGTAACGTACAGCCCAGTACGATGGGCAGTAATATTGCAGTGCACGTGTGAAAATGGCCATGAGGGTCCATCTTAATAGTTTTTATCACAAAATAAAATAATGTGCAACTCTGTATGATAATGAATGGTCGCTAGACTTATTTGGCTGATCATTTCACAGTGTGTACAGATTTTTAATCATTATATTATATACCTAAAAGTTGTATTATGTTATATGTCATTTTTACCTGAATTTAAAAATGGATGCTGAAGAAAAAAAGGAAATATACCTGCAGAAACGCTACTCACAGAAACCACAAATGCTTTCTGGCAACCAGAGAGTAGAATTCATAAATATACAAAGAAACTGAAAAAAGATACAATGGAAATATTGCAAATAATAGATACTGTATTTTACAGAAAAGCAATGTTACCAATATTCAGTTTAATCAAACTTGGTCTGTTCTAAGACTTTCTGAATTGAAGGTAAAAACACGTACGAAAAATCTTGTCTCATTAGTTAAATTTGCATTGCAAGTAATCCCTACAGAGTCCCTCTTCTGAGAAACCAAAACTTTAATAAATCACATATCCAGTGTTGCTGTCCTCCAGGAATGCATTTGATTTTTTTTCAAATATGAAAAGTCGAGTTATGCCATATTTGAAAAAAAATAAAAAATATTAGGTAAAAATGACTCTCAAACTCTTAACTGAAGCTTTAATTCTTTCTTATCTGTAAACCCTGATATATGTATATATGCGTGTATATAATACACATATGTTTACACAGAGTGTGTTCTCCAGTAGAAAGGAAACAGCATAAAATATACTAACCTTATGTTGTTGTACTTGGCGTTTTAGGTCTTCAATATCAGGTCCAAGGGGCTCTTTCTCCATTTTCCTGGTTCTCTCTTCTGTTTTAGCTAACCAGTCATTTAGCTCTTTCAGTTGCTGATTCTGGAGATCCATTAGAACTTTATGTAAACTGAAAATTTGAAAATGTCTGTTACTATCTCTATCAAAATTACTTACTATTATTAAACCTAGAAGATAAAACTGTTGACGTTTATAATTTATAGCATGTTCACATTGTTTGGCATCTAACAGACATTAAGAAGAGAAGCAGAGCACATGATTAATCACCACGGAAGTTATTCCTTCTCCAACTTATTATAGTTCACACGTCTTGAGTTTAAGAAAGTTTCCCACAGCTCCCTAAATGTGAACATGTTAAATAAAGTGTGACCCATCTCTGATGATTCAACTAATAGCTTATCCTGGCAATAGTTCATTTATACCTCCGTTCTTTTAATATATATGGTGACTAAAGATGGCCACAAATTTTTTGCCACGCTTCCCTGGAGTCTCCTTCCCATCATAATGAATATGGACTAGCCTTGTGATTTGTCTTGACCCACAGAATATGGCAGAAGTGACACTCTGCGAGTTCCAAGTATAAATGCTGAAAGGGAACAAGGAAGCATTTATATTCTCTCAGAACCCAACTGCCATGATGTTGGAAGACCAGGCAACACTCCTGAATGATGACAGACCATGTTGAAAGTGACTCTAGAAGATAAAATGCTATCTTAAAAGGTAAGCTTCCTGCTGAATGCAGCCCAAAGAGTGACCTCAGCCATATCACAGGTGCACAGCAACAACCTGGATGAACCCTGGCCACACTCCTGATCTATGGAATCATGATGTAATTATAAATTATTGTGTAAAGTCACTAATATTTAGTGTCATTTGTAATGCAGAAATAGAAGTCACAGAAGATGTATTGTTTACAAAGATGTAAACAATGCAGGGGTCGGCAATGAATTTAAAGGCTGCTGTATGCCTTAAAAGCAACTTCTTAAACCTTCTCAATTAGAATGCCAGCATCAGGGACAAGGGACAATATCTTGCTTATCAATCACACAACTTGATAGTGAGGATGACCATTAAAACAGGTCATTTTATCCATTCAGTAAAAATTTGAGATTCAAATGAGAAGTGTTAATACCTATTTTGAGCTAAATATGCTTTATGAGGACATGTTTAAAGCATTTTAGGAAACTGTAGTATACCGAACATTGATCTTATAACACTGATATGTAAGACATAATATGAATTAGGAATTTACTATAGTGATTCAGAAAATCTTTACCAGAGATGTCCATTAGTCAGCACGTTTAAAGACACAAAATACACACGATTGAGTGTTTAATATAATTTAGATTACACCATTTACTGATCTTTTACCTGTCACGGACACATGTTCGGTGACGCACACTGCAGTCAAAAGTCTACGAGCGTGAGCTTTCATTTATCAAACAAAAAAAGTAGACATCATCTTTTTATGGTAAGCAACATAAATGAAGAAGCACCCATTTAGGTAAAAGCAAAAACTCAAAGATTTTAGTTTAAGACTCTTAGATAAAGATCATCCTTACATTGTAAGGTATATAAATCATTCACTTTATTGGTTCAGTCTATCCCTTGAGAACTGACCTGAGAAAAAGATTTCATGAGAATTAGCTCCAGTATCACTTTTGATTTTTGTGGTTTTTCCTGCCCAGTTTGTCCTTACATTGAGATAAAAATCTCACCTTTCAAAAAACTGAAGAAAAATTCCCATACTGTTATTTATACTTGAAGAAATATTACAAATATAACACACATTTCTTAGAGTTATTAAGCAATTTCATTTTAAAATGTTATTTACGTTTTAATAAACTTTTAGACAGACATTTCATTTAATAAATATTCACTGAATTCCATACCTATGCTGGAAACTCCTAGTGAGTAGGAAGTCCTTGTGGGGAACCTCTGTGAAGACCTTAACTTTGTAGGGCTGGTTTTCCTTTGGCCTCTAAGAATAATTAATTTTTAATGTTTATTTTTGAGAGAGAGAGTGCCAGTTGGGGAGAGGGAAAGAGAGGGGGACAGAGGATCTGAAGCGGGCTCTGTGCTGACAGCACGGAACCTGATATGGGGCTCGAAGGAATCATGAGATCACAACCTGAGCCAAAGTCGGATGCTCAACCGACTGAGCCACCTGAATGACCGTAAGAACAATTATTTTTAATACAACGTTCAAAAATATCTTTGCTCTCCCAGTGCTGTTACTTTAGACACTCTTACTGAGTACTGTCTGGCCACTACTTACTTCTTTCTGTATAGGCATTCTATGAGTAAGTCAACAGTGGTAAAAGGTGCTATGCTTCCTTTGCTCACTGAGGCTTGCAAATAGACAGCACTAATATACGCAGTAAATTCCAAGCCAGAGTTCTCAGAATGTGCAGCAGGGACATGAACAGTGGCTCCTGGCAATGCCTGAGCAGAGGAAGAAGCAACCACGAGGGGGCACTGCTATCAGAAAACTGTTTAGGAGCCTTTACAACACAAATGCCCCCTTTTCAAATGTGGTAGAAGAAGAGGTAATTTCAGAAAGGGTTGAGGGATAACAATCGTTAGGTTAAAAAATCATTTAAAATTAATTTTAACTATATTGGTTCACATGTATTTAACACTTTTCATGTGATTAAAATGCACTCTTTTAATAGATTCTAAATGATGGCATGCGAAGTATTTGTGGTTTGAGGAATGATTCTCGTGGCAAAAGGAAAAACTTATGAAAGTATTTTATGAAAGTATTTTAATATCTCTTAGCATATACCCATATGCCTAAGCAATATGTGTATGTGTATGCTTGTAAACACACATACATACAGCGAGTCTATATATGACTTTAATGCATTTATAAAATCGTACAGATTAGGATGAGGCTAAGTAAAGGTAATCATTTTAAGAAAGAGTATTACATATATAATGACAAAAGAGTGCAGGGGCGCCTGGATGGCTCGGTCAGTTAAGTGTCTGACTCCTGATTTCATCTCAGGTATGACTCATGGTCATGAGATCAAGACTCAGCGCCAAGCCTGCTTGGGATTCTATCTCTCCCTCTCTCTCTGACCCTCTGTGGCTCATAATCTCTCTCTCAAAATAAATAAGTAAACATTTTTTTTAAAAGAGGGCAGATATGAAAAAAATTGTGACGGTGGAAGATGACTGACTTGCATTTGAAAACCACAGAATAATCACATTTGGTCTTTCTTATCATTGCTGTTTTTTTTATTTCTGAGGACAACGAAATTTGGGAAGGTTAAAGAACTTGCCCTAGGTGTCTCAGTGACAAGTTAAAACAATTTAAATTTATATTGTTCAATTTAAAATATTATTAAAATGAGAAAGAAACTCCACATTTCCAACTAACATTCTAAAGATGCAAATAAATTAGAGAAATGTGTCAAATTCATAAAATAAAAATCTACTGCCCATAGGCAAGAAAAGAGTTTGCATTTTCCTTGGTTTCATTTTATGGCTTTGAGGTGGTCATTTGGAAAGGGCTGTAAAAACAAAAGGAAAATGAAGCATAAATACATGACTGGCAATGGAGGAAGGAGACCGTGGAACTAGAATAGACTCGTGCCAGACTCGACACAGTTCTGACAACATCTGGAGGCCGAAGCATGTCAGGATATGATACTGGGAATTGCTGCAGCCAACTTCCAATTGGAAAGTCATCTGAGAACAGAGGGCGGTTAGCAAAACCAATGAACTGAAGGGACCTAGAGAGTTCCATGCTAAGTGAAATAAGTCTGTCAGAGAAAAATATCACATGATTTCACTCATATGTTGACTTAAGACACAAAACAAATGAACAAAGGAAAGAGACAAACCAAAAGTTAGACTCTTAAATACAGAAAACAAATTTGGGGGGCCCCTGGGTGGCCTAGTTGGCTAAGTGTCTGACTTCGGCTCAGGGCATGATCTCACAGTTCACGGGTTCGAGCCCTTGCATCGGGCTGTGCACCGGCAGCTCAGAACCTGGAGCCTGCTTCAGATTCTGTGTGTCTCTCTCTGCCCCTCCCTGGATTGCATTCTCTCTCTCTCAAAAATAATAAATAAACATTAAAAATTTTTAAAAGAAACAAAAACAAATTTGGTAGCTGCCAGAGGGGTGGTGGGTGAGGGGATGGATGGAACAAGCGAAGGGGACTAAGAGTACACTTAGCTTGGTGAGCACTGAGAAAAGTATAGAATTTACTGCATCATTTTATTGCATACTTGAAACTAATATAACACTCTATGTTAATTATACTCTAATAAAATAAATGAAAGGAGCTCAGATTTTGATGGCACAACAGAGTCACATACTTCACATAAAGCTACCCCACCTGCGGATTTATTGTAATAGAGGACAATGACATCCTTAGGGTTTTAACCAGGGCTTCCCAAACTTTAATTTGGGTAAAATCACCTGGGGAATATGTTTTACTATGGATTCTAGGTCTAGAGAGGGGCCGGGAGTCTTCATTTCTAACAAATGTCCAGGGGATATGAATGTTGCTGGTCCATGGATCACACTTTTAGAAGTGATAGTATAAGCCACTTGGATTTGGGTCACTTGTTAGTTGCAGTAAAAAGCACTATTAAGGAGTACCATTTTCCAACTAATTTTACCAAAAGATCTATCTCTCGCCCCACACCCTGCTACGGGAACTTATCTCTATGAACATAAAGGAAATCAGTGCCAACACAGAGTCTGCTTTACAGAGACTCTGTTGCACTAGAGAAAGGCATGTGTACTCTAACCAGTACTTTACAACAACGTAAATGCTGCATATCTGCATTATCCAATACCATAGCCACTAGCCACGTGTGGCTCCTGCACACTTGAAGTATGGATAGTGTAAATGAGAAGCTGAATTTTTACCCCTTATCTAATTATAATAATTTAAATTTACAACTAAATAGCTGCATGTGGCTAGTGGCTGCCATTTTGGAAAGCATAGGTCTAAACCAAAGGATAACTGGATTGACCGTACCAAGGAATCCTTACTTGGCAGTCTTTATCCAGAGTATTTTATTATGTCACATAATATTTATAAGGAATGATATCCTGAATTAAGTTATCCAGCAATAAATATAAAAAGCATTTTCTGAAATTGTGATTCCCTAGACAAATTTATACATGCCTAAACTGTACATGTTTTCATAAATCTCAGCCTATATTTTATAGTCTAACTAGTGTTTCTTGGGCCTTATGGAAATACATTATAAAGTATATAAAACTACTTATGAAAACATAATAATATGGTGGGCAATATACTAATAAATATGTAAATGTATAAATAAATCCTAGGGACTTACAATTAAAAATTACCAAGAAGGGTAAACTATTTAATAAGATAGGTTCTCAGGCCCAATTTCCTAGATTTCTTAATGACTTGCTCATATGTGATCCTCAAATAAGAAATACAACTAATTAATGAAAGCAGGTAAAATATTAATGTGAATTTAAAAATTACAAAAGAATCCTCGGTGATGTTAAAATATGTAGGTTGTACATGCAAATACAATACAATAACATGATCCGTCAATAAAACCTACATATTTGATTTAAGGGAGGGCCACCAGTATGAATTAGAGAAACTGAATTTTTAATGCACTTTTTACTTTCAAATGCATGCCATTTAGTTTCTAAAATCACTCTGACAAAATCCAAAATTAATTTCTTTACTTATTCTAACTGTTGGCCTGAAAATCTCAGCAAAATGGTTTTAATGACTAGATTGTACAGTTTTGATTTTAGCTCAGGAATTGTTTACGTACAACTAAATGTTCTGGGAATGCTGATGTATACTTAAACATGTTGTTATTTTAACCCCCTGGTACGGGTTTTTGTTTCATTTACTCTGTTACAAAAGTGATCAATGAAGGTGATGTTTACACATCAGGTTTTTATTCAAATTATCACAAAATGGTGATTTAGTGGAATTTAAATCCAGCTAGATGATTCCGATGCACATCCAGGGTCAAAAATGAGTGTGGTGGATTTGAGGACTCAGGCGCAAGTTTTACCTCAGCCCGTGGGTGTTCACAAGTGACAAATGATTGGGTAGCTAAGCCCAGGCAGCAAGACCACATCAGGATTAATGTAAACCAGAGGCATGGAGAGGACATGGAGGCAGGTTTAGGATGCATAAAAATGTTTTCACTGAATTACTTATAAATTAATAATACCATATAAGCAGTAAGTTATCTACTAAATAATCCTTTTGACCTTGAACAATTTGAGACATTTAAATATAATTTTACATATGAATAACAAATTATATTCGTCATGTGTCAGAAAATAGATGTGTTACTATAATGCATCCTAATGATGCAGGGACTGATCTTAGCCCCAATTTACAGATGGGGAAACGAAAATACATCTGGGTCAAAGGGCAAGTGAGGGGGGATAGGAAAGTGGGAATCAGGTCGTTTGGCCAACATGCTATACTGTCTGTACTGAAGTTAACTTTTTAGAGATGATTTTTGTATTTATTCCTCACTTCGTTTATATCAGTGATTATCAGGATATAAAAATAGAAGGTAAAAAAGGTCATTTAGAGGGTCTTTACAGAGATTGTCATCAATGGATAATTTTGTTCTTTTTTCTCACCAAAACGAAAAGTACCATTATTACTATTGAGGCAAATGCTTCTAGCATAAGGTTTACAGTAATGATGTAAACCACAATTACACTGAGCCCCGGTTTCCTTCACACATATGGTGACAATGTAAAATAAAGGACCAGATATTTAAAATATTTATAATGTTTCACTAAATGTAAGTCTCATAACATGATATATTCTAGACAAAGCAAAACCAACAACAACAAAAAAACTGCATTGCTTTAAAATAGTAAAGCAATATCGATTTTTTTAAAGGAAGGTTTGAGTAATGCATAGACAAACATATGTAAAGGCTTTTGTTGTATGGCAGTAATGAATGAGTCATATGAAGCACATTAGTAGTTTTCAGCTCTCAAGGTTTGGGACATATATCAAAGCTCAATAATGAATGCCTTGTGAAATACAAAGTTCAAAACTGAGAATCCAGTAAAAGCAATGACTCCAAATGTGTCCAACTTTTACCATCACTGTTCCCTGTATCCCACCACTTTTCCCACCCCTGCATCCACCACTGCAGTCTGCGAGTTCTCATTCTAAATTCCTGAAAGTAGAGTATGTGTTCGTGCAGGGGCTCCCCCTGCTCCTCTCTGACTCATTAAATACATCCTCTTTCCTCCGAGTTCTGACCATCCCTTAAAAATACCCGGCTGCAAAGGCTGACAGTGGACAATGGTCTTCTGGTTACTACGAGTGTACTACTTCCAGTAGAATAGCTTCGAAGAGAGGCAAAGGTCTAACTGGATCACATAAAGAGGCTTTCCTCCCCAATGAAACCAATGCGTCCATCCTCCTCTCTACAGCACCACCACTTCCACCAGCTGGTACACTGACATCTATCTTGGGCAAGAAGACAAAGCAAGGAGAACAGGTCATGTACATTTTTCAAAAGCTCCCACTAAGTCTGAAAGCGCCAGTGTAGTGCACCCTGCAACCCGGTCTCGGAGGCCACAGTTTTTACTCTGTGACCTCACAACAAATAGCTCAGAAAGAATTCACCTGCGAAGTTCCCCTTCCAATGGCTAGAAACAAAAATAAATTGTCCACCCTCCCTCAAAATTCAACGTGTATTAATATTTATCTGTTCATTGAATGGAATGTGAGAAACAGTGGTGGGCCTAAAAAGGATTCTGTGAAACAAAAATGAACCACTGTTTCCAAAGTCCTGATCTATTTTATTCCTCCATCCATATAACTCAACAGTAGTTTAATTATTGATATTCTTCAACTATCCAGAGCAAGATTAAAGTTCAAAATGCAAACAAATTCATTTGCATTTTGAAAGCATAAATGCAAAATAGTAACAGTAATGCAATAAAGAAGCTGCATGGCTGGATGCAAAAGATTCTTGCGGCAAATACATTATGGCAACCCTCAATTCAATCTTCCTGATTAAATACTTACAGAGTGAATGAAGAAACTCGCAGATGTCATCACAAACCAAGGACTACTATTAAATACAATGATTGGGAGATTGTTTAAATTACCCCTAGTAAGAATGGGAAGTGGTGACACTCGTAGATCACATTCATTTTTATGGCAATAGAAGCCTACTCTCCGATTCAAAACTTGTGTCACTATAGAACATCTGGCACCGTGCCTGGCATATACAAGACAAATGACAAGTATTTCGTGAATGAGTAAGTGCTATCATTGAATTATCAATCAAATATAAGACATAATACAAAAACAAGAACATTTTCCCAGTCCGAAATATCAGAATTCAGATTATTAAAATGTCAATTTCCATAAAAGCTGCTCCTATTAAGAATGTCTATTAATCTAATTTGAACCATTTTTTAGTCCTAAATCACAAGGACATCGTTTTACCTTTTGTCAGCTCCGGAGCACTGTTTCGCAAACATGGCCGGCACCCTCCCGCCTGTGGACTTTTCCATTTGTCTGCTTTTGCCCCAGCAACCTGCATGGCTTACTCCCTCTCTTTATGTAGGATTCTCCTTAAATATTACCTCATCAGAGAGGCCTTCCCTAACTGACTACATATATACAATGACACACACAATGATGTTTCCTTCTCTAAATCTGTACCCTGCTTTTTTTCCCTTTTTATCATTTCGCACCAACTGATACGTTATATTTATTTTTTTAACTGTCGCCTTCCACTAAAAATGCAAGCTTAGTAAGAGAGGGAGTTACTCTGCTTTGTTTGCTGAGATTTCCCCAGTATCTAAAACACTGCTGGGAATATACTAGATAAGATTTGTTAGTGAGATGGATGAATGAATGATCAAAATTAATTTTCTAATTATCATTGTTTAACTTTGTGAAAAAGCATTGTTCCAAAAAATCCTACTCTCTACTCTCATTTCTAAAACTTCCAGATATTGGGGTTTCCTATTTGTAATTTAAACTATAAGAGTCATATACTTCTTATGAATTGAAAAAGGACTTTCCATATTTTAACTGCACATTATCTACAGGAAAACAAAATTGTGAAGGGCTAGTCATATCCATTTGAACCCGACCACATTACTGTCATGTTCATCACTGCTGCTTACTGGGCCAGTGATTAATTGTCAGTTCTCTCACATGGTCCCTACTGTTTATTCTTTCACAAAAATCTTGCAACTCCATTACTCACCCACATGAGGTAATATTAACAATGGAAGATTAAATGGGACATCACCAGCATCATTTATGGAACCTCTAAGAAAGTAGTTAAAATATTTGGCCTATCCTGTGATCGAAAAATAGGGACAAACGATATTGAAAATAGTGGTCTACAAAGAAGGAATATGGATTTATACTTGTTTGTAATTGTTTCAAGCAGATCAGTTCTTCTCAAACTTGAATGTGCCTAGGGATCACTTGGGATCTTGTTAAATGGCAGATTCTGGTTCTGTAGAGCAGACGGAGGACTGATTCTGCGTTTTTAATCAATTCAAAGGTAATGTTGCTCCTGCTAGTCCATGAACCACCTCGATCCCTAAGAAACTCTCATTCTAACATTATTAGACAGAATTAGATATGAATTAACAAAACGGTGACATAAAATCACACATAGGTATCTGAGATTATGCGTCATTAAACTGCTCCCTACAACAAATTTATCTGATGCACCAGAACGACCTGAAGAAATTAATTCATTTGTTCACCCATCCATTCCTATCTTCACATAGGCAATACGGCAGCTACTTCACTTGGAAGCGAACCTTTTCTAGTCCAAGTGGTGATGGTGGTTCACAACCGTTTGCCATGTTATGGCTAGCGTTTTCACCCACATACCATTCGTCTCTCTCCTCCGGCTGATGTAAACCAGAATGCGACTTCACGTGGCCTCCTTCCTGACTTGCTTTCATTTTCCTCCCTCACCACCATGAAGGCTTCACTCTCCCTCTGCATGTCCTCACCGCAATTATCAGAGAAGCTCATGGAACTTGCTGCGCTTATCTTTATGAGTCCTTGTAGAAATGTCAGTAAATCTCTTTTTCTCTCTGCAGGTTGCATTTTTCAATCAAATTAATTAGTTTTTTCCTAGAGAAGAAGATTTGCTGCTGCCCTTATGCCAGTTGTCTTCTCGCGCTTCCACAGTTGGAAGCTTTGCCTTTTTCTTCTCTCTCCCTCACCTCCCACCACCCAAAGGGTATTCTCCAGCATAAAAGGAAACCAAACAAAAATGATTTCACCTCCAGTCCACAAGGTTGCCAACTCGAGGATGTCAACAGGCACTACCCTCTTTTCATTATTTTATTTTAATTATGCAATCAGGGGCACTTAGTTCTTTCATTCCGATTTCATAAATAAAGATTTTTTTCATGGACCAATAGCAGCATGTTAGCGTCAAAGCAGTGTGTGGTTAGAGATATCTTAACAAACTTTACTGCATTAGCTTCATCATCAACTCTCATCTATGAAGCTATCAGAATTGTAGTGGAAAGAAATGTGTAAGAAAAGAATCCAATGGAAATGGAGTAATAATAAGAAGAAAATAGGGAAAAGCATGTGTGTGTTTGTTTTTTACTGGCATTTCTTTTTTTTTTTTTTAATGTTTATTTATTTTTGAGAGTGAGACAGAGAGGCAGAGCAAGAGCAGGGAAGGGGCAGACAGAGAGGGAGACACAAAATCCGAAGCATACTCCAGACTCCAAGCTGTCAGCGCAGAGCCAGATGCGGGGTTTGAACTCACAAACTGTGAGATCGTGACCTGAGCTGAAGTCGGACACTCAACTAACGGAGCCACGCAGGTGCTCCCTGGCATTTCTTTATAAAGCATACTACTACATGTTTCCATTGCAAAATTTTAACTTCAAATGTAATTTCGATCACCTTGAACATATTCAAGAGAATATGTTCACCCCCAGAGAACATCCAAGATCACAGCCTTTGGGGGGAAAAAATGAATGAGACAATTAGAACCAGCTGGAAAAAAAAAGTGAGAAACATATATGAGACAAATTATTAACCATAACCATTATGGTTATAACCATATTAACCATTAACAAATTATTATGGTAGAGTTAAAATAATTAGCCCATGGCTAGTCATCTCATTCACAAGGACGATCATTCTTTGCATTGTGTAGTTATTTTGCATTCACGATCTACTTTTTCACACTCTGTCAGCCCATATCTTTTTGACATGTGCCAGGTACATAGAAGTGCTGCGGTTTCATCAATCACTAAGTGAGAATCACAGAAGGGAAGTAAGCAACCCCAGTTCACAAAAACAGGTGATTAAGAAAGTAAGACGCGGGGCGTCTGGGTGGCTCAGTCCATTGAGCCTCCGACTTCAGCTCAGGTCATGACCTCGTGGTTCACCAGTTCCAGGCTGCATGGGGCTCTGCGCTGACACCTTACCCTAAATCTATTCTAATTTGCCAAAGGGAAATTAGAATAGATTTAGGGTAAGGTGGAAATAGGAGCATTTTGTTACCTCTATATATTTTTAAATGTCTTGTTTTGTTGGATATCTGTTAATGGCCTGTGGAATACTCAGTATTTCTGAGACGTGACCTGTATATAGCTAACATCTATCAGTATAAAGCAAGGATACCTATTTCCAAAGCAGAAATGATCCTGAGTGGGGCAGTGGGTGGCTCAGTCGGTTAAGCACCCAACTCTTGATTTCAGCTCAGGTCATGATCTCACAGTTCCTGAGATTGAGCACTGTACTGGGCTCTGCGCTGACAGTGTGGAGCCTGCTTGGGATTCTGTCTCCTTCTCTCTCTGCCACTCCCCGGCTTGCTCTGTGTATCTTTCTCAAAATAAATAAAAGTAAACTTAAAACAAAACAAAACAAAACACAAAGGATCCAGGCTGTTAAAAAGGCAAAAAAGTAACTAAAATAAGTATAGCGGGAATAGTTTATAAATTAACTGTTGGGCTAAGGTAACAGAATATACTCAGGTAGTATATCACAACTACTATCTGGCATAAGACCTGTCGTTTCTTACTGGGTTACTGCACTGACCTTATAACTGTCCTCTCTTCTTCCAGTAGCTTTACTGATATGTTCTTTACCTGTCTCCCCCCTACTTAAAACACTCTGGTGGCTTTTTCTTGTACGATAGGGGAAAGAGATGATAAAATAGGCAGAGAGGGAAAGGTTAGGACCTAAGGCCCGTGGGTGGGGAAAAACACGTATTTTGGAACAGTGTTGGGAGCGTGTGACCCTGGCAAACTCCTTTAGGCATAAGGTTCCACTTAAGAATGTATCAGACACCACCTACTTCCCCTCAGGTTCCTCTCAGGAATTTGATAACCAGAATATCTAACTAAAATGAGTAAACCATAAAACTTATGCTGTAGGAGGGACAATATGACTCTAGTCTGACGCCTCACACGATGGAGCCGAGCCAATCAGGAATGGAGAACCCAGCAGGTAGAGTTACGAAGCCAGTGAGGGTAGAACCTGAGAAGGAGCAAGGGGGAAGGCAAAGAGGGAGCAAACAAAACCTTATAAAACAAAGACCCCTGCCTATAGTGGGGGGAGGTGTGTTCACTTTTAAATGCCCCCTCTGCAAAGAGAGCTTGCATACTATTCTTACTTTCTGATCTTATACTCCAATCAACTTTGCTTGTTGCTCATTTTCTTTTGTGTCACCTCTTCATTCTTCCAAGTGGTGAGACAACAAATTCCAGGTACTGAGGTAAAAAAAAAAAAAAAATCCTGCAACACTTGCACTTTCGCTAGAACTCCAAAGCCCTTTTCTCTTACCGTAACACCACCATACAAGAGGGAACCCTTACCTCTCTTTTAACCCTGTCTCATACCTCCACTACCTAACCTTCCCTCCTGCAACTCTCCACTCCTGCTATCTTCCACTTCCTCTAACAGGTCAGGAGTGCCTTTACTCTCCTTCTCACCATTTAAATTCAAATTACATGCTAACACCTCAGAAATAACATTCTTGTATCACAAATATCAGCTAGGAAAGATTTTTCTGAGGAGATTGAAAGGTGCTGTGATACAGAGATACTTCTCCCTCCTTTCAACCTCTTGGGTTCATTTTATGAAAAATTAATATTTATTCATTATTTTTTTGAGATAGAGATAGAGAGAGGATGCATACAAGCAGGGTAGCGGCAGACAAAGAGGAAGAGAGATAAAGAATCCCAAGCAGGCTCTGCCCTGCCAGTACAGAACCCAATGTGGGCTCAAACTCAGGAACTGCGAGATCACGACCTGAGTCAAAATCAAGAGTCAGACACTTAACCGAGTCATCCAGGCACCTTTCTCTTGGGTTCTTTTTACTTTTGTAATGATTTTTTTAAGTTTATTTATTTATTTTGAGAGACAGTAAGTGCAAGTGGGGGAGGGGCAGAGAAAGAGGGAGAGAGAAAATCAGAAGCAGGCTCCATGCACTGTCGGCGCAGAGCCTAATGTGGGGCTCGATCTCAGGAACCATGAGATCATGACCTGAGCTGAATTTAAGACTCCTCGGTTTAACCAATGGAGCCACTCAGTCATCCCTCGGGTTATTTTTTTAACAGCCTCTCTAGAGCTCCAGGAGACCTGGGACTTAACCTTTTATGACCAATACTTTGTCCTTAGTGCCTGGAAATATATCTGGTATCTTGAGGTACTCCATTAATATTTGTTAATACTTATGTTTGTGTGTATAGTTACATATACATATATATATATATATATATATATATCTACACACATACATATATGTGTATATATATAATATAATGTATATAACTATAAATATAGTGTATAGTTATAAGCTTATTTGTATTTCCAGTTATTTTTTGTTGTTGTTTTGTCTTTTACATTTGTTACAAGAGCAACTTAAGAATTCTAGCATGGTTTCAGTTATATCTTATATGCCCAGACAAATTTCAATTATCATTCTTCCCATCACAAAATCTATGCTTAGGCAGGGATAACAACTTCAGATGGGGTCTATCCGCACTCTGTCTTTGGGAGGGAGAGATGAGAAATGCAGACTGATCCATTTTTGTTTGCTAACAATTTATCATGCCTTCCTACTTCATAGGATGCAGAGATTTGGGAACAATAGGCGATGCTCCCTACAAAGCTCATCTTGAATGAAGCTCATGAGAAGAGAAAGTGAACGGGTAGCAATCTATAAAAGCACGAAATAAAACCTAGAATTATTATTTTTTTTAAATACTGATGATATCCTATTGTCGTAATTACCTCTTTGCTTCTTTCAAAAAAATCTATTAAGAACCAGGTCCAGCATGGTTCGCATAATGGCTTATCTCATTTAGAATTTAATAGGTTTTACGCGTGAACACATGCAAAGTTAGTGAAAGTGATATGGAAGACTTACTTTTACAACCTCACAAAAGATTTCTGAATTTGCTTTGCAAAATTATACTTTGTGTATGGGTATTTCAATAAACTGTCCAGAAATGACTACATGCTACAAGTGGTTCCATATTAGTGTCTCATTTTCAAAATGCTATGTTTCAGCAAAAAGTAGGCCAGCCAAGTGGCTGCCCTCGTCTTCCAAATAATCATTCCAAAAGCTTAAACGCATACCAAAGTGCCCAAACCTTCACTCAGGACAAACTTTTTTTTTTTTAAGTTTATTTATTTGAAAGAGAGAGAGTGAGAGAGAGGCAGAGAGAGAGGGAGAGGCAGAGAGAGAGAGAGAGAGAGAGAGAGAGAGAGAGAGAGAATCCCAAGCAGGCTCTACAGTGTCAGCATGGAGCCCAATGCAGGGCTTGAACCCATGAACCCATAAGATCATGACCTGAGCCAAAATCAAGAGTCAGATGCTTAACTGACTGAGCCACCCAGGGGCCCCAGAACAAACTGTTTTTTGATGTCAATCTTAGCTAAGGAATGGTGTTGTCATTTTAGCTTTTCCATCCTCCAGCAGGATGGGGGTGAAGAAATTACACACACACACATGTATGTATGTGTGCATGCTTGTGCATGTGTGTGTAAATATGGATGTGTGCACTATCATCCATGCATGTGTATCTATGCTGTTATCTATCACCTAATGGTAGATATTCCTTCAAGACAGGTTTTTTTTTTTTTATTCTTAACCTTGTTTTTAAAACCGATTAAAAATTTGGGATTTTAATTTTAGGTTGAATTCACCTTTTCTTGTAACTCAGTCTCAAAATGTAATTAATCGATTGATTAGTATGAACACTTGATGATGCCATACTGTCAGTCTTATCTAAAAAAGCGATTGAGGCGGGGCGCACCTGGGTGGCTCAGTGAGTGAAGCATCCAACTTTAGCTTGGGTCCTGATCTCATCGTTCATGAGTTCGAGCCCCGCAGTGGGCTTTCTGCTGTCAGCTCAGAGCCTGGAGCCTGGTTTGGATTCTGTGACTCCTGCTGTCTTTGCCCCGCCCCCATTCATGCTCTGTCTCTGTCTCTCAAGGGCACATGTTGGGATGAACACTGGGTGTTATATGTAAACCGATTTGAAAATAAACTATTATAAAATTAAAAAAAAATTTTTTAAAGGGATTGAGGGAATGATGGGGGTAACTAGCCTCCAGGAGAGAATGAGAAAAGAGAACATAGGAAGGAGAAGACTGTGGTTCCACTGTGGGATTTTTAAGACAAGCCAATTTTGTCTGAGGTTGCTTTGTTTAAGTTGCACAGATCAGTGAAATGAGAATTTGTAACCTGCAGAATGTTGACACACGACCATAAGTAAGAGGTTCTATATCTTATAATTTATGATAATAAATGAGTGGAATAAATGAGTTGACCCTTGGGCATGGGTACTAGACTGACTCAACTGTTGTAATATGGCAGTTGTAACACGAACTTCTAGGGTGAGTTGCAATCATCAAAATGGTCACAGCAGGGAAAATGTCAGTATGTAAAGACTCCTAACTCCTGGTTTGGAATACCAATATTTGTGAAAATTCTATCCTACATATGCCTTATTTATTCTTTCAAGAGATATGAGTTTAAAAATGTATTTCCCCCTCCCTATTGTCACACTATAATTTAGTACTGAAATAGCAATCTTCCCAGCATATCTAATGAGTTTCTTTGGTCCTATTTTAAAGCTTTTAATCTTCATAAATAATAGCTAAGTAAACTTAAGGCGCTTGGACAATTTCTCTAGCTTAATGTATTCAAATCCACAGTTGGCACTTCATTTCTTTTCATTTAAAAATAAATCTATCTTGTCTCGATAGGCTCTACATGAATACACACACCTAACAATATAAATCAAAGCAACACAACCAGAATGATGAGATCTACTTGTTACCTTTATAAGAAAGACGCCATTTTCAGAAATGTCTCAAAAATTCTTTTTTGATAAAGTCAATATGTATTCTTAAAATAATTCAGTACCATACAGAATTTGCATAAGGATTTCCAAACTCAGATGAGAAACATTTTTTCAAGAGGATTTCCATAAACAGATGAGAAACTATTTAATATTTTGAGAGCTTTTCCTTCAAAAGAGAAGTTTCCTGTCGACTGTACCTAATAGATGATTTTATGTGCATGGTTTCCTGTTTACATTTCTGAGCCTTCCATGTGCACATTTTAATATGGGGAAAAAACTTAGCAAATGTTAACCGTGACAACGATTTTGGCAACTTGGAGAGCAGAGTTCTGGAGATAATGGTCCTTCTATCCAACCTCTCCTCATAAATAACGAAAGTGAAAAACAAAATGTAACAGACATGAAAATCCACCCAAAACATGCCCTAAAAAGGAACTACATGCTCTCAGAGCAAACTGAGAATCCCAACTTAAACGAGAAACTGCAGCGAGGTAAGAGTATGATTCCAGAACTTACTTTTTTTAGGAATTACAAACAAAGACTTACTTGCTTTGTTTTTCCATGCTAGCTACCCTAAGGCACTCCCATCTTGAATTTAGGAGATTCATTTGTTCTTGTACTTCAGTTTCTTCATCTTCTGATAATTTCCCTGTTCCGATCAGTTGACTTCCCAGTTGTAGAACATTGCCGACCCGTCCCTGATGGGATGTCAAATCCATCATGTACCCCTGACAGAAAAAGAAGGTGACAACAGTGGACGCTTTAGGTAAATCATTACGGTTTTGAGTTCTATTTTACTTTTAGCAAATTCAAATCTGTAGTCCATTTAAATTACATTCCCAGTAAAAGGATTTCAATTTTTTCTTTAAGAAAGCCCAACAGTGTTTTAAATATGAATTAAGGGCAACTATTAGCCTAAATCACCTTGCAGAGAAGCAGATCCTGAGATGAGGATCTGTGTGCAAGTGATTTACTAAGCAAAAGCTCCCAGGAAGACCTGCAAAGCAGCCAAAGGAGCCGAAAACAGGACCAGGAAAGGGGCGGAAAGCAAGTTAAGCGTGTCATTTCAAGAAAAGTTCCCCACGAAGGGCTGTGTAGCCTGATACCGCATGGGTCCTCCAGAGTGTAGATTATAACTCAGCATCGCCTTGACTCAAGAGAAGGGAGCTGGGCTCTCACCTCCCTGGCAGGAGTCACTGGCAAAATGAGATCTCTTCAACATCAAGGGTCATTCTGCAAGGCAGAACTTTAAATGAGGGCTGTTGGAATCCCATGCCCAGAAACACGGATTTGTTTCCATCTCAAACTAAAAATGAAATTACCAAACTCCGAGGATCTCACAGAATAATTGAGATAAAAAGAGGGACTTGCCATTGTGACAAGTCATGTGCTTTGTTGCATCCATCCGCGTTTTGCTTTACCTCGTGAGTATGAAACTGCTCTTTCACTTCTTCTACATCATGAGAAATCTCTCCCTGGGCTTGCAACGTGTCCTCGGCAGACAGAAGCCACGAGAGTACTTCTTCTAAAGCTGTTTGGTAACTGTCCAGGGTTACCTCAGTCTCCATTGACGAACGGCCAAATGACTTGTCTCCAGGCTCTTCCAAGCGCTGAACAATAAAATAAATTGGGTGTTATACAATTAGTATCTTTGCGGACTGTTCCAGTACGTTACATGATGAATCGAATGCAATGTTTAAAATGCTAGAAATGCCCACCTGCATTATCAGAGACACAAACAGCAGACACATACAGTACCAAGTCTGTATTTTAACATCTCACAAACACACAAATTCTCAAATGGCAGTGGAAATCCACTTCAAATTAATATTTTATTAAAGCTTTTCTGGATTACAATAAAAATGAATTAATACATCATCTCTTCATGTTGTATCTCAAACCCTACAAATTTTCAGTCGTAGGTAACTTTTTCATTTTATGTCTTCAATCCTTTACCTGTATACATTATTGGTATTATATTTGCATACTTTTGCAATGACATTAAAGGAAACATCTCTTCCCAAGAGAAGGGAGTGAAATATTTCTGAAAATTTAAAGAGCAGAAAAGTTATTGGCTTGAAAATAAACGAGGGAAGCAGGTAAAATTTAAGCAGAAACACCTCATACACACATCTGAAATTTCTAACATTATGATGACTTCTAGAAATTAAGCTTTTATTTCCAGAAGGCCATGGTTTCAGTAGCAAGGCGTTAGCTTAGGAGATGTAAAATATGAAGTATTTGCTTCCACATTCTTTTAGAAAAGTTCATTTATTTTTGAAAGACAGAGAGCTGGGAGGGGGAGGTGCAGAGAAAGGGGGGCAGAGGATCTGAAGCAGGCTCTGTGCTGACAGCCAAAGGTCCGCTGTGGGGCTTGAACTCACCCACTACAAGATCATGACCTGAGCCAAAGTCAGATGCTTAAACTAGTGACCTACCCAGGTGCCTCTGCTTCCACATTTAATTAGTAGGATGTTAAGTAACATTCCCAACAGTCGTCTTGAAACTCTAAATTTCTGTTTTAACCATAAACCTGAGAACAACAGGTACAAAGTGTCCATAATTCTAAAGAGATGATCCATGCCACCTTCGAAGGCACCGCTAAGAAGGAACCAGAAGACTGGTCCCAGCACTCTCAACCCATTACCTAGCTGAAGGTATAGAAGCAGCACGGAGACTGACTGGAGACAACTGATGAGAAAAGATTCTTCTGGAGCAGCTGGAGTCCTATGCATGTCCATACCTCCTCCCCACCTCAAACCAAGTAATGGAGACTTTAAAAGACTCAGCTGTACATGACAGGTGAGTTTCCAGCATGGAATACTGACCTGTAACCCTGGTTGAGTGTTAGCAAGGATTCGGAAGCAATGGGACCAGTACTACCAAGTAATAGGAGACAACTCTTGGGATAACCAATGTGTCTGCTGCTTTCATATTATTAGGGCAAATGTCAATGGTAAGAATTTGAGGAAATAAGAACATCTACATGAATTTTTATTTGGGTACACTCATGGTACATTGCTGGGCTTCAAAGATCTTAAGAAAGACTACATTCAAGAGGATTTCCTGCTGAAGTAAGGGACACAAACCGTTGACACAGTTAAGCAGGGCAAAAATATTGAAGAAATATTTGGAGAGGAATCTTCTGTACACTCCAGAGACAGTAAGCAAACAGCAGGCCCTAACAAACAGAGTTTTGCAACAGAAACAAAAGGCAGGATGTACCACCGAAAGCTACTTGGGAGATCATATGATCTTGTCTCGCAAAAAAAAAAATAATAATAATAATAAAAAATTCCATCCTTTTGATGGCTTTCCCCTGGCAGGTCTGCCTTGAATTTCTAGTCCCTCTCAGGGTTGGGCCTCAGCCCCCTGAGCCGCCGGCGCCAACTTAATTGTTGTCTTCCGATACGTGCTCCCATTTGGAAACTTCATTATTATAAATTTCTTCAACTATTAAGTCCTTTAAGGTAGAAAGACATAGGGGCAGTGCTTGGTGTGATATTTTCATCAAATAATGCACTCTTTATCTGTTCTAGACAATTGGCAGAAATATGTCATCCTGGTAGGTCAAAATCACCCAACAGCATAAGGACCCTGAGAGAGCTATTTGCATGGGCCCACCTCAAGGTCAAGGCAAATTTCTAAAGGTCTTAGGGGTTTGAACAAGCACCATGGGGTATCGCTTCTCTCCATCCCTAATCGCTATTAATAATAGATGTCAAAGTCAGCATTAAAGGGAGAAAAATTACACAAAGGTAGACTCGGAAATGTACATAGACAAGAGCAGCTTCATGGTTGTGCAACCTGAGCAGTGGTACAGTGCCCCAAGTCTTGGAAGCATTGCTTGTTTGTTCTATCTGTTTCTTGACACTGCCCTGAATAATTTTATCTTTGAACGCGGGTAATGTAAGTGAAGTCCAATAAGGTGACAAAGGAAATGTGCAGAGAAAAAAGTACAATATGTGTATCGGCCTCCATCTGCATAGAGCGTTACTGATGTGCCACGAGCCTAACATGCAGGTGGACACATGCCATGCGGGGACGGAGCGACACTACAAGCGAGTACAAGGGAAGTAGTTCTATGAATGACCAAGGGCAGTAACAGCCCCAGGAACTAGTGCTTTCTGTTTGAACCAGGACTTGCTTCAAGTGCAGAAAGAAGGGAATTCTAAGAAAACATGAATGACCACAGAGCCTTTGGATATCCTTTCTTACTCGTATTTCTTTCCTGTATTAGCCAACCATTTAGGCTGAAACCAAGGACACCGAAAGAAAGGGAAAGGACAACACTGCATTACTCATCAGAATGCTGAAAGGAGAGAATAGTAGTAAAATGTGCACCTATCACGAAGTGAAATTAAAACAGTTAAGTTAGTTGTGCAATGTTTCCACATTAAGAATGAAATACACAGGCATGTACAAGCCAGAAAATACAAATTGTATAGTGCTGGTGATTCCGCAGGAGTTAAATGGTCTTATATTTGCATTTACAACCGCAATTGCACAATATAACAATGAGGGATAAAACTCATGCTAATACTTTAAAATTTTAATTTTCTTTGTTCAGTATGAAGTTGAACAGCAAATAAAAAACACAATGGCAAGTCAAGAAAGACAGACCATGGAATAAAGGAAACAGCTTTATAGTTTAATTTTAACAGCACTTTCCTTCCTGCTCTTTGAACAAGGGACCCTGTATTTCATTTTTCACCGTACCGCACATTATGTGGCCAGCCCTGTGCGTGGGTGAAAAAAAAAATACAATTCAATTCCGGATATTTTGGCTTCTCTGGGTTACAGGTGAGAAGAGATGGTTGCTTTATCATCATGTACTAAGGAGCGTGGTTGTAAAACCCAAATCTTGACTCTGGTCTGAGGTCTTGTCACCCTAGGAAGGTTACTTAGCCCTATCATTAGCCTTAGTTTCCTCTTAGGTGAAACAGGAGCAGTAATACTTTCCTAAGACTGTGGTAAGAATTAAAGAACAGTATATAAAATGTTTAGCAGAATGCCTGATCTTGTGTAAGAACCCAGAAAAGAGCATGCCAAGTGTAATATTATTGGATTCTTAAACACATAAAAACCATCATGAAACTCAACCTATTCCAATATTATCACCTTAAGTCACTGTCCAGATTTCAAAAGCCAAAACATTATTGTGGAAAGAAAGATCGGAAAAACTTCTAAGAGTAAGCATCAATTAAATTAAACCTTTATGAAACTTGAACCTCAACCTAGCTCCTACATAAAAGTTCTAAAAATCATTAATGATCTCTTTTTCAAATTATGTTCTCGAAATGACGAACTGTAAACAACACTATTACTCAAATAACACATTGTACCAATGTTCAATTTGGATTAGAAAAGTAAACGTTCCCATTGATAGATAAGAAGATAAAGAAGATGTGCCATATATACACAATGGAATATCACGCAGGCATAAAAGAGACGGAAATCCTGTCACCTGTGACAACTCGGATGGACCTACAGGGCATTATGCTAAGTGAAATAAGTCAGACAGAGAAAGACAAATACCGTAGGGTTTCACTTATATGTGGAATCTAAAAAGCAAAACAAACAAACAGCAAACCAGAAACAGACTCGTAAATACAGAAAACAAACTGGTGGTTGTCAGAGGGGGAGTGGGGAGCTGGGTAAAATGAGTGCAGAGGACAAAGAGGTACCAACTTCCAGTTGCTTAAATGCTTAAGTCATGGGGATATAAAGTATACCACAGGGAATACGGTCAATAATATTGTAATACCTCTGGTGATAGATGGAAACTAGACTTAATATGGTGATCATTTCGTAATGCGCATCAATGTCAAATCACTAGCTGTACACCTGAAAGTAGTAAAATATTGTATGCCAACTACACTTCAATAGAAATAAAATAAACACTTCATGATTTATTGATATTTACAGAGGCTTGAAATTTTGGACACAATTTTAAAAGGCAAATCTTTATAGTCAAGGACATGATGTCTGGTACTCATAAATTCTGAGTCTCAAAGTTTTGTCTGAGGATGTTCATAAAACAAAAACTTTGCAAAGACAGCCTTTTTAAAGCTAAACTCAAACATAAATAACCTGTGTAAAATGACATAAATAACTCCATCATTATTTATATTCATAAAATAAACTCTACATATATAGATGATTATGGTCAAAACTGTTTGCGGGGCTCTGAGTAATTCTTTCTTTGTCTAGACAACTATTTTACAAATTTGTTAGTCACGGTTCATCAGTGATTCGTGAAATCATTTTAGTGGGTCATGACCAGGAATATTTAATGGGTCATAACCAGGAATATTCTATTTAAAATTAAATAAAATAAATATTAGTCTGTGTCATTTGTATCAGGGATTAACATTGTTTTGTGAATTTTTGTTTCAGATATAAATATATATGTATCTATGTGTACGTATATGTATTCTTTGGGTCAAGAAATAGAAAACTATTTTCTATAGCTCAGGAAACAAAATTGGAAACAATTCTAGAATTCCAGCACCAGTAAACCCATGAAAGAAGAAATGTGCTTGAATTTCACATTTGCACATTTTCAATAGAACCTGTGGTACAAAACACATTTTTTATAAATCCATCTTTAACACTGGTGGTTCTGAAGCTCCTTGGGAGCTTCCCAGGTGTACACTAAAATCGATCCATCTATGTGGAAGGTAGAGAGAAACCAAGAGAAGAGGCAAGCCACTCCAGACAGGTAGGTGGCAAGTCCAATCAACAAGGGAACTTACATGCAAGCCTTGTTTATATAGAGACCTTAATGGGGTTCAGTCACATAAGCCGTCCAGATGGCCTCAGAATTGCATCACTCTCTCAAAGCTGCATCCTTGGGGCAGCTCTAGGAATGGGGAAGGCAAGTAGAATCATTCCAAGGACAGAGGAGGGGGGGAGGGAGCCTCCAATTGCCACCGTGCAGCTCATGGGTCAACAGGTGGTCGTGACCTCTCAAAGACATTTCCCTAATGAACAGAGAACTTAGAAGCAGATATATAGAGAGAGTCTAATATTTTTGGTTCCAGTTTCCCAAAACATCTATTTATTGCCATAGTATTTCATATTTTACCTAAACTTGTGGCTGGTTCATACATATGGCAGCAAAGGAAATTTTCTAGGAAATCTGATCTTTCCTTTTTATAGAAGATATATGCATAAGAAAATGTTACCAATCATTTCATGACTGAAGATGCGAGTATCATCAACTGGAATTAATTTTTTTTTCCTAGGCTTCAATCTTATTTTAATTTCTGTCTTTATCACAGTGGTTTCTGTTTCTCTGCAGTCCACTGGGCAGATAATGATTCAGATGAGAGGTATAACGATGGATGGATGAAACAATTCTGGTTGTTTTCAAAATTAAGAACACTAAAATTCATTCAACATTATCCACACACTTCAGAGACTTAATGATTGTCCCTTTGCATGAAGACTTACAGATGTTGTCACCTATGCTCCTTGGAGATGTTGCTATTCCATAAAAGTGGAAGAGTAGAGAGGAGAAAAGGAAGTAAGGAGGGAAGGTAAATGAATATGCGTGTCAGTCCTGCAATGACTAGGACAAATGTCTGGAGACTGATTTCCAGTGACAGAAACTGTCGTAATAAAATAGAGAGCAAGAGCCTTGACACTACTCCAGTATATAACTTTTTTTTTAAACCCAGTTTACTCTCTGTTTACTCTTGAGGAAGTTATTTAACCTGTCTGCATCTCAGTTTCCCCATCTGCAAAACAAGGAAAATAAAAATATATCTCCATAGGATTGAGGAAAAGATTATAGGAAATGATGCAAATAAAATGTTAAGCACATTCTAGTTTCCAAGAAGTGTTCTACAATGCCTGTACTTGGGGACCAATGTTCACTGAAATGGCAAATGACTTTTATGAGGAAACACAGTTGAATGAGCTGTGTGTATTTTTAGAAGCATGATTTTGGCAATTCGAAGTGAGATAAGTCATCAAACAGCTACATATAGGTAGTGAAACTAGCAATCCAGCAAATCACAAAGCTCGGAGAAAAATAGCTGGGACGTTTCCAGAGAGCACAATCTATTATGGAGTAGTTTTGTATTTCTGTTCAAACCAATCTATTTTGGCAAGTTTCCCAAATGCAACCTTAAAATGTGATAGGACTTTGAACCTGGATAAAAACAGTTCTATTGTTCTTGACTGTGTAAACTCTTCAAGAACATCCGAAAATGCTGTCACTTAGCTCCCTTAAATGTGTCATATTTTTTTTAGAGTCAAGTCAATGCATGCATAGTGAATTTTTTGGTGTATCCTATAATCTTTTTATTTTTCAGTGGAAGATTATTGGAAAGTTAAAGGATTACACAGGGATAACCAAGGGGTTCTTTTACTAAATAACAGAAGAATAGTTCACAGGAACCAGGATTAGTATGTGGAAATATTCTCACCACAGTTCCCCTGTGTTTCTTCGGAGACACAACATGTAAACCAGGGTATTATTCGAAGTCTAAAAAATGATGGCAGAAGTGATTTATGAGAAATTAATCCATCACGCAACACTGTACATGACATTCAATCTAATCATACCATTAAATAGGTAATTTTTAATACTGCTTGGGCCTGAAATTCAGCTCAAAGTTAGGCCCTAATGAGGAGTTAGAAAAAATTATGGTCTGCTGTTATGGCAATATTAAAACAACGATCACAACAAGGACTACACCGATGAAAGCAGTAACAACAGCTGCCGTTATTCATTGGGCACTTAGTGTCAGTCAATTTGTGAGGCACTTAACGTGCACTACATCATTGTTTACCACAACGAATCACGATGACAGAGCAAAGTAGAATGAGGGGCTGGGAGCAGAAAAATTAAACGGTATGCCAAAAATCACAAAGGTTAATTTGCTGTTCTGTGATTTAAAACCAAGCTGTGGGGATTACAAACACTTATCTTGACCACGATTTTATGAATCTCTATTAATGAAGAAAATGAATTCAGAATCTATAAAACAGCACCTTCACAAAATATCTCAATATGACTTCTTAAAAAAATAAAAATTTATATGCCACTTATCTGTAAATATGTGTAGTGATGGATGTTAAGTGTACTATTGCTAACATTTTACAATATCGTCAATCATTATGTTGTACAGAGGTGTTGTATACCTGAAACTGACATAGTGCTATAGTTCAATTACATCTCAATAAAAATAAATAAAAGTTAATAAAATTATTAGAGTAAGTTATAGCTCAGGTTCATAAAAATATAGTTACTGAACTAACATTCTAACCCAAATCTCCTTAGTCACCTAGGAAAGACTTCAAACAACAACTGTATTGCAAGTTGTCTTATGCCAAATATATATGAGTCCATTTATTTTTATTTTTTAATGTTTATTTAATCATTTTGAGAGAGAGCACACAAGTGTGTATGTGCAAGTGGGGAAGGGGGAGGAGGAGGGGCTGTGAGAGAGGGGAGAGAGACGATTTCGAGCAGTCTCCCCACTGACGCAGGGCTCAGCCTCCTGAACCGTGAGACCACGACCTGGACCGAAATCAGGAGGTGGATGCCTAACCCACCGAGCCACCAGGTGCCTAAAATGAGTCTGTTTAAAGATTTCTTCTCTTCCACAATTTCGGAATCAAAGGTTTTGAAACTACTAAGAAAATAATATCTAGACCCCACAGCGTTAGTCGGAAATCAAATGTAAAGTTCAGAAAAACGCCTGCGAGACAAAGACACTCCTATCACACTGAAGAAGGGAACAATAGAAAGGCAGAAATGAGATACAGCCCAGGTGATGACACAGATTCTTTTACAAGACAGAGGAAGACGAACAAAAGTAAAGCTAATGTAACTACTTTCTAAAGGAAGACATGTGCCAAATCTATTGTTTGAACCCTATACCTTCTACAGTTTTTATCATATGCCTTTCATTTTTAGTATTGGCTAAGCTGATTTTCTTCACTATTACAGAATGTCTCTCGCAGAAATGCGATAGTGTGCTTAGTATGCTCTGTTAAAGAAGACAGAAGAAGGATATCATCATCTGCATACATATGTGTTATGTATATGTGTATACTTGCATTTTTAAAAAAATCTTATCCCAGAACTTATTAAACAAAACGTTATGAAACCAAAGCGTTCATCTTGACACCCAGAAACAAATGTCCACTGCAAAGACTGCTGGTCCTTCAGTATCCGTCCTCCTCCACTTCTTGTATCATAGGAGAAAGCACAGACGACTATCTGGCTCTCCAGAATATACAAAAGCAGTGCTCTGACCCGAGAGCTATGGAGCCTGGCTATCCAGAATATAAAGTACAGTTCTCAGCTTCTCTTGCAGTTTAGGTATGATGTGTGACCAAATACTGGCAAGAGGAACAGGATGAGTGCAACCTCTTTGTGAAAAGTTAAGAAAAATCAAAATGTTCTCCTCTTCGTACTTTGCTCCTTCCCACAGGCTGTACTACAGACAGGACGGTGAGCTATCCTTGATAGAGTCAGTATCCTAGGGGATGACAGAGTAACACGGCAAAAGAATGTTGGTCCCTGGAAGGGCAGAGCTTTCCTACAAAGCCTGGACTAGCAAAATCTAGATAATTCTGAAAAAGAAATAAACTTGTTTCTTAGATAATCCATTACTATTTTGTGTCTCTGTTACTTCCATAAGGCCTATATCGTATCTAATACACGAGCATGCCCTAAGTTTCTAGCAACTGGGATTTTACTCTGAAGATACATGTATTTCTAAGAGCTACTATGTGACTTTAAAATAAACTTTCTACCATAAAATCATACACCTCTCTGCTTAATATACGCTACCTCTATGAAATATATTCTCAGTGAAGGTTCCGGTTCATTTTGTTTCATCATTTTTTCTTTTTATTCTTTTATATAGAGAGAGTGAGCATGAGTAGGGGAGAGGGATGTGGGCGGAGAGGGAGGGAGAGAGAGAGAGACAGAGAGAGAGAGAGAATGTCAAGCAGGTCCACGCTCAGTGCAGAGCCCGACATGGGGCTTGATCCCATGACTCTGGGATCACCATCATTTTTCAACCCATTTAACTTTTAAAAAATTCTTTCCAGATTGATTTATATAAGTGGCATATTGCATTGTGTAAATTTAAAGCATACACGGTGCTTTGATACACACATATCACAGTATAATCACCACCGTAGCTTTAGCTAACACCTCCATCATTTCACATCGTTCCATTTCTTTTTTTTTTTTGTACTGAAAACATTTATGATCTACTCTCTAAACAACTTTTGAGACTATAATATAGTATACACTTCTAGACCTTACACTAATCTCTGTATTCCTTGAAGGCAGGGACCCTGTCCCATGCCTAACAGAAGACACAACGTAAAGGTAACTAATAAGTACTAGTTGAATTTAATTGTTTTGGGTGTCTAATTTTAACTTATCATTAAAACTCATTTGCTCTTCCAATTAATGTTCTCATATAAAGTATGTTTCAACCAGTGATCATGTCTGGAAAATAAGTGTATCATGGTGTGAAGCATTCATGATTTTAAATATATATTTTTCCCCAACGTTCTATTTGACACATATCATGTGTGTGTTTCCTGTTTATTTCCTTTTAATTTATCTAATTCTACTTTTTAAAAAAATTTAAGTTGATTTATTTATTATGAGAGAGAGAAAGAGCACAAGTGTGGGGGGGACAGAGAGAGAGAGAGGAAGAGAGAGAATCCCAAACTGTCAATGCAGGAACCGATGTAGGGCTCAAACTCACAAACTGTGAGATCGTGACCTGAGCTGAAATCAAGAGTTGGACGCTTAACCAAATGAGCCACCCAGGCACGCCTTATTCTACTTTTTCATATTATTGGGCATACATTACCTCTCTAAACTATACTATCTTTTATTTCTCTATCTTCTCTTTTCTTGATCTCCTCCTGAAAACAACTGTCTTGGTTACTGTCATCTACAAAGTAATAGGACCTTTCCTATAAAATCAGAAAGGATGGAAAATAAGTAATCACTCCTACAACAAACTTTTCTAACCCAATGAAAGTTCAGAAAGAAAATAATAGAAGAGTTAAATAGATTTTAATTTCCTTTTTATTTATTTTTGAGAGAGAAAGAGAGAGTAAGCAGGGGAAGGGGAGAGAAGGGGAGGGACAGAGAAGGAGAGAGAGAGAGAATCCCAACCAGGGTTCATGCTGGCAGCACAAAGCCCTATGTGGGGCTTAAACTCATAAAATAAGAGATCATGACCAGAGCTGAAATCAAGAGTTAGACACTTAACCAACTGAGCCACCCAGGTGCTCCAAATAGATTTTAAATACACCTAATATAAAAGATTTGCCTTTTTATTAATTAAGTTTACAATAAGTTTTTTCGATAAATACCAATAAATTCATTTGTAAAACAGCTTTCTCGGGAAGTCATCAGGTAGTGAATGAAGAGTAGTCAGCTTAGTGATTTCTTTGCACACGTTATTTCATACAATTCTCGCAACTACCCTAAATGAACTACCCTTTCATTGCCCAGCTTAGAAAATTGAGGTCACACCTAGGAGGTGCTGGATGAGAAACTGGACCCCCAGCAAACCGTTCCTTCTTATCATTCTGAAGGGCTGAAGGAATCTTATGAGATCCATGGATTCCGAGAAGAAAAATGAGCAATATAACTATAATATTTTTGGTATGCTTCAATAATTTTAAAAGTCAATATTTGGTTGAACTTCATACAAGAAGGAATGTAAAGAATTGGGGGTTTTCTGAAAGTAATTTTAAAATAAGGCAGTTACAAAATGTCTGAGAAAGCCAAATCAGCTCTTAATGCTATCCCCCTCAGTCCTAAGTTTAACAATCATATCTACTTTCAAATATGCCTAATGCAAATATACCAAGTCTTACTTACTTTAATCAGTCTTTTATAAGTATTTGCCATCTCTTGATAATCTATTTGCTTTCCATATAAAATCTCATTCCTTTCATGTAATCAAGAATCTCATTCTATTTCACGGAATCATCGCTTTTCACAGAATCAGGAACTTCCCACTGTTGACTATCTCTCCTCTGCCCAAGTTCTCTCCCCTCAAACTGACCCTGGTGGGTTGCTTTCTCAGCCTATTGCACGTCCTAACTAGTGTTGTCTAAAATTTCACTGCCTTCCCTGGCTCCATCCCCGCCCCTGTAGGTGGCAATGTCTCGAAGGTGTCCTGGTGCACAGAACCAGTGCCTGCCTTCAGGGAACTTCAAGTCAGTCTCACTTTAGAGCAAGATAAACCGGAGTTCAAATTCCTGAGGCTCTAGAATTTTTAAGGAGTGCGTGTTTAATTAAGTAATTAATCTCAGATTCCTGGTACACACCTGAAAATGGATATGAGAGTATTAACTTAGAAGGTACTGTAAGGCTCACAGACAACATACACAGAATTCTTATTGACATTCCGTACTACCCCTTTCCATTCAACCTTTATAAAATCACTTCCTTTTCTTCATTGTTCTTACATAGTGCAACACAGAATAGAGAACTTAGAAGTGATATCAACAAAAGGAGTTTGCCTAAATTTGAGACTTGAAACCATAAAACTCCTAGAAGAAAACATAGGCAGTAATCTCTTTGGCATCAGCTTTAGCCATATTTTTCTGGATAGGTCTCCTCAAGCAAGAGAAACAAACAAAGAAAAAACTATTTGGTCTACACCAAAACAAAAAGCTTTTGCACAGTGAAGGAAACTATCAAAAAATGAAAAGGCAACCTATTAAACATAAGAAGCTATTTGTAAATGACCTATCAGATGAGGAGTTAATATCCAAAACATATAAGGAATCCATATCAACTCAACACCAAAACAACAAAAACAATCTGATTAAAAAATGGGCAGAGGACCCAAAGAAGACATTTTTCCAAAGAAGATATCCAGATGGCCAAGAGTCACATGAAAAGATGTTCAACATCACTCATCATCAGGGAAATGCCAATCAAAACCACAATGAGGTATCACCTCACACCTGTCGGAATGGCTTGAGTTGACAAGACAAAAAAATAACAAGAGCTGGCAAGGAGGTGGAGAAAAAGGAAAGCTGTGCACTACTGGTGGGAATGCAAATGGTGCAGCGACTAGAGAAAACAGTATGGAGGTTCCTCAAAAAATTAAAAACTGAAATACCATATAATCCTGTCACTTTCCTACTGGGTATTTACCCAAAGAAAACAAGACTAATTCAAAAAGACATCTGCACCCTATGTTTGCTGCAGCATCATAGCCAAAGCATAGAAGGGACCCAAGTGCCCATCAATAGATAACTGTATAAAGAAGATACGGGGTGTGTGTGTGTGTGTGTGTGTGTGTGTGTGTGTGTCTATAATGGAATATTACTCAGCTATACAAAAGAACAAGATCTTGTCATTTGGGACAACATGGATGGGCTTACAGGGTACACTGCTAAGTGAAATAAGCCAGATAGAGAAATACAAACATGATATGAGTTCATTTGTATCTAGAATCTAGAAAACAAAACAAATGAATGAACAAACAAAGCAAAACCAGACCTATAAGTACAGAAAACAAACTGGTGGTTGCCAGAGGGGAGAGGAGTGGGGAGGGCTGTGGGCAAAGCAGATGAAAGGGATTGTGCAATACAGACTTCCAGTTATAGAATGAGTAAGTCATGGGGTGAATGGTACAGCTCAGAGAGTGAAGGGTATCATAACAGCATATGGTGACAGATGGCAGCTGCGCTCACGGTGACCAAAGCATAACATACAGAGCTGGGGAATCCCTGTGTTGTACACCTGAAACTAATTTAACATTGTGAGTCAACTATACTTCAATCAAAAAAAAAAAAAAAAAAGAGAGAGGGTTTGGTTTTATTTCGATTCTAGCTTATAAAAAATATACAACTAAGCACACTTTTGTTAAATAGGTCATTTTCCCTCAGAAACAATAGTTATCTCCACTTCCTTCAGGTACACCAGCTACTCAGATTATTCTTTCACATGTATCACTAAATTCTTTAACTTCTTTAGATTTTTTTTCTTTATTCATTGTACATGCTTTTGTCTCCCGTCCTTGTTCTTGAAAGCGTGGAATGGTATATACTTCAGAAAAAACCCTCATAGTAAGCTCCACGAGCGTAGAGTTTTATTTTATTCACTGTAGTGTCTGACAGATAGAAGAACATAATAGACTTTTTGTGGAAAAAATAATGAATCTCCTAGCACATGCCAGGTAATAATTTCTCGTCTCATTTTATATTAATATCAGGACATTATTTTCGCTAAGGGAATTAGATCATATCAGACCATATCAGAGCATTCCTAAGGGAATTAGATCACATCAGACCACATCAGAGCAGAGAGAAGAAAGAGTACATTTTGTTTATAGCGCCTGCTGCCCTACTAGTGTACTATTTGCCTGCTTCTTGTCTTCAAGGAAAGATCCTTTGTTTAAGGCCTTTAAAGCTTGACATTTGTGAGGAAAATGCTAATGGTATTAAGCCTTGGGAAGACTCTGGATAGATTTCATTAACAGGTACAAATTCTGCCCTCTGCCTCAAGGCAAATAAAAGATCAGCAGTCTTCTACCCTGTAAGGGCAAGTGGACTAAAACGTACACGCAGAGAGTCCACTGAACGCAATGAGCAGTTCTTCCCATGCATCATCCGCTTCTAACAAGAGTGAGCACGCTTCAAGGTTTACACTTCAGGGTCTCATTGACAATTAAAACTTTTAATCTCAAGGTTCTGAGAACTGAGGAGTGTGCATGTAGACTCATGGCAAGTGATAGAGATAAAAAGTGTGGAACCTTTGGGCAAGTTTTTACCTTTTGTACTAATGCTTCTTCTCATATCTCAAAAGTCAGGGCGAGCTACAAGCTAGGAGGAATCACTCCTGATGCAGGAAAGATACTAAAAAAGGATTTTAGGGTATTATGTATGTATTATAAAGTAAGGCAATAGAAAACTGAGTAGAAAAGCAAAACAAAGTCCCAAGTGAGGTGACAGAGATAATACGGATCATAAAGACACGTGTGTATAGTTTAACTTCTATTGTTATGGAATTAACTCTGTTTTTTCCTATAGCAGTTTCATTGAAAGATGTCCAAAAAGCTTTACAATTTATTTCACATTTACCTCTTCTTTTCTACTCTTAGTGGCATCACCCTAAAACACTGGTTCTCCACTGGGGAATACTTCACCCTCTTGGGAATATCTTTATCTGACAATATCTGGAGACAGTTTTGATGGTTACTGCTGAAGTGGAGAGTGCTGACGTCTAGGCCATTTAGTGGGTAGAGACGAGGAATTCTGCTAAACAACCTACAACGCCCTGCCCAGCAGCAGCTCAAGTACAGTAGTCACCACTCCCTCCCCCTCCACCAACAAAACATGATTGGGACCCAAAGGTCAGTACTGACATTTTGAGGAACCGTGCCCTGAAAACTCACAGGAACTACATTAATGACATTCTTTCCACATTGATTCCCCCTCCTCCTCTGGTTGCTTCAAGCCAACTTGAGAACAGTTGAAATATTTATACTGATATGTTATTCTTGTATGCAATAAACCAGCAATTTTACTCCTTAATATGAAGTCCCAAATTCATACCCTAATCCTGTAACGGGCTAGGATGTCTTTCTAGTCTCTCAGGGTTCCAGAAACCTACACATCTGCCACTTGTATATTTCACCTTCCTACTTGTTTGTTTCTACTACAAACATATTAAAAAAAAAACAAAAAACACTGCCCAAACACATTTAAGTCATATTCTCCTTTAAGTTCCAGCCCAAATATCATCTCTTTTCTGACTTATCATGATCCTTTATAATAATGCTTTCCAATTTTATAAATTGGTCATCCTTATCAAAATAATATTTATGAATGCATATTCTATGTTTTTAATCACTTTGTTCAATACCTATTTTGTTCAATCACTTTTCACCCGTTCCACCAGGTGTTTTTAAACATCTGGCTAAAAAAATTAATCTTTTGACATCTAAGTCAGAATTTATGAGAGAGCGAATGAAAATGTTTTTACATTAATAATATGGATTCAAAATCTCATGGAAACATTTCACTTATAACACTTTAAATAGACTTGAAAATATCCCTTTCAAGTTTCTGCGGATCCATGTGAAAGCTTTTATAAGTGACAAACTTATGATGAGAATATTGCCAAATATCGTTTCTTAAAATGCTCTCTCCATAATATGCATTTCTCATAAAATGCAGTTTCTTTCTTGACCATTGTTAGTACAGAACTTTGCCTTGAAAGGGAAGATCAAGTTGTTACTGCTTTTGGAAATATCTGAGAAATAACATAGTCCTCACTGCCACTTGCCAACACAGAAATGTTCAGCATATTTGGAACATTTGTCTTTTTGAAAACGAAGACACATAACTAAGTTTTTCAACTTTTTTGCCATGAGATAACTAGAACACTTCTGTGCAATAAAAAAGACTTTTTAGGACACTTCCATTTCACTGGAAAATATAAGTGTTCTACCAAAGATAACACAATCTATAAGCCTACAGAACTGTTGGCATGCCTTGCAATGCATCCAGAACCCCAATGGTGCTAATAAATAGGGAAGGGCCCCACTACCAACCCATCCTATTGAAGATCTCTGACTTTCCACCAAGGGTATCAAGTACCCTGTATTACATGAAATCATCTGAAAACCTGCATATCATACAGTAATAAATTTTAATATAATTGTTCTTAATTTTAAATTAAAAAAACCTTTGAAGAGACACTGTATATATTCCACCAGAACCCCAGTAGATCCTCCCGTGTAAAGTTCCCCACTTTGTAGACTATGCTCTACTCTATAACACTTTCTTCTCCCTAGAAATGGCTGTAGAATTTGTAATTAGAACACAAATAAAATGCATTGAGTGTTTACTATTTCTAAGGTATGGTATAAGCATCCCATTAAATTACTAATTTACCCTTTCAACATAAAGGATGATTACTGTGTAAATGCTTCAGCGAGGAAGACCAGATACATAGAGGTGAGAACAAGGTCATACAAATAATAAAAGAGACGGGAGATGAACTCAGTATCTGGACCACAGAAGATGTAATTTTAACTATGTTGCCAGACATTTTTAATAACCTAAGGGGAAGACACATTTCCCAGAGATAGCTAGATTGGTAAAATTGCAGTTAAGGATCAAAATATAGTACTGCACCATATTTTATGTAAGTGTAATAATTGCAGCTCTCTCATACTCTCCAGAATGATTGGAATTCTGTGATTCACACAATCTCTCTCTCCCCCAGACCCTTTTGGATCTAATGTCACATTATAAAGATTGACTTTAGTATACAATTTCTGTATTTTCAATAGATAACTAGTTCATATAAAGATTTAAAAAAAATCTACCATGGGCTTCATTAGGAAATTTCCTAAATTTTTTTATATATTCAAATTTTTAAATCACCACATAAAATTATGAATATTACCATATATGTAGCAAAGAGTCACTGGACTCTTTGTTGATACATGATCACAAGTGAAACATATGTATGTCAAATTTTAAAACATGTCTATGAACATAGGGGTAAAAACAGAGAGAGAGAGAGGGAGAGAGAGAGAGAGGGAAAGAAACCAGAAAACAGACTCTTAACTATAGAAGACTGAGGGTTGCTGGAGGGGAGGCAGGGTGGGGATGGGTTAAATGACTGAGGGGCATTAAGGAGGGCACTTGTGATGAGCACTGGGTGTTGTATGTAAGTGATGAATCACTAAATTCTACACCTGAAACTAATATTACACTGTATGTTAACTAACTGGAATTTAAATCAAAACTTGAAAAAAGGAAGAAAATAAAGAATCAAAACATGCCTATTGGCATATTTCAAATTGATTGCTCTACTTTGGAAAAAAAAGGAAGGGAAAGAAACAAAAAGAATAAAAATTCTATGTTCATCTACAGAAATAATAAATACTATATTTAAAAATGTTTCACTACATTTATAAACTCCTCTCGAGGTAAATCACTTACCATTTTCTTGATTTGTACAACCCTTGGAAATTTTCTACAAAATCACCACTTATTCTATAAAAAGGTATTTTTTATGTTAGCCTGATTTCATATACTAGGAAGGGAACAGAATTACATCAAATGTAGAAATTAAAACAATAAAGGAAACATTGAATATTAAAATATGGCACCAATTAAAAACCTTAACATGAAGGAATTAAAAACCATGCAAATGAGCAGATAGGGAAGACCAAATGTGTGCGTGTGTTCTGGGAGACTATAAATCAACAAAGAAATTCATTTGAGCTAGAAGGAAAAGAGTCATAAGTATGTTTAGAATCTCTTGATTTAGAAATGCTGGGATACAACTCAATCTGACCTATAAAGCTTTTCAGATAATCCAATTGTGCCTAGGCCTGAAGGTACACCCATGACATTTCTTTGAAAAGATTCTGATTGCCTTGTAAACTTCTTTTACAATGTTATTAACACGAGTAGCTCTGTGAACTTGTCCAACGTTGCTTATTTTTCCCACTGTCCCAGAAGAACCATAAACTGCCAATTATCATGGGAGTAGTTTATCAGAGTATGGATTATCTGGAGCTCTTATTTCTCTTCCATTTGGCCTTTTCACAGCTCATTAGCACCTCAACAAGAAAGTTAAGGCTAAGGAAGGAAAGGCTGTCGAAATTCAAAATAATTAAATTTGCTCCTTGTCAGCAAAGGAGTGAAGCATTTAGAAAAGCTGGAAAAATTAACCCGAATGAGATCCACACAGGTACTGAATGTATACAACAGTAATTTGCCTTGACCGAATCATTCCCACTACCTTGCCTGAAAACCGACTGAACCAACTAGAGGTTTTGGCAGTCTCTAGGACTCAAAGTCCTTTGTCCGTAGCATATAATAGGCCGCTCTGAGAGATATCACTTGCCACTGATCGATACACAACACTCACTGCCAATAAATTGACCATTTTTTCAGTACAAGGAAAAGAAAATGAAGATCAGCTTTCTGAAAGAAGATTTTTAATGAATAAATAGTTTCTTGGGGAGACAAGAGTATGCCCAGTGGACAGTATCAACTAGAAAGCTTGTTTGCTTTTCAGTTTCCCTTTGCATTTAAAGGCCAAAAGGATCCCTGAATGACCTCTAGGGGAAGAAAAACCACTTGAGGTAAAGCACAATTAGAACTGATAGCTAATTGAATTTGCCTCAGGTTCTTTTAGAATCTAACAATTTTATGACAAATACATAAGCACCCTTTTTTTAAATAAAATAGATATCGATTGTTCGTTAGGAATTTAAATGTCAACCAAACAAATTCAGGCTAAAATTAAAAAAAAAAATCCAGTGCATTATTCAGAAAATGTTACGCAAAATAGAAAACGTTAAGAGGAAACAAACCTTCAAAATATATAATGTATATGTAAGGGTTATTACAAGTGATGCCCGTAATGTCAATTTCACATCATTAGAAATAAAAAATATATAAAAGTTCAAAAGAACTTTCTTTCCATTCATCAGACACTGGACTTCTTAAGACTGGTTCTCTTCTTCAACTGAACCTTCCTTATCTAATTTTCACTATTTAAGGAACAGTAAAACATGGCTTTGATAAAAGTGCTGACTATAATTATGTAGACTTTCTTACTTCTCAGGCAGTAACACATATCATTTAAAACAGCATAAGAGATGTACAAATGCATAACCAAATTCATATGAAGTTTCGTGAGACAACAGTTGAATTCTAAATCACAAATGCGGTGCCTAAAAAGAATCTAATTGCTATATTCAAAGAAACCTTAATATCCTTTGCATTTCCTGGAGTCCCATTTTGGCCTGATCTCCCTTACTCCCTTGGACTGGGGATCAGGGTGACTGGTTTTACGTAGATTCTGCCTCTGTCTAGCATAAGGAGGCAGGAAACATAAATTATCCTTATGTTTAGTTCTTTCAAACAGTACCGTTGGGTGGGGAAAAGATACTGTCTATAAAATCTGAAGTTAACTCAGAAATTCCAGGGCCCTTTGTCAATGGACACATCGCCCTAAGACTGGTCTGATGGTCTGTTTAAACTCCTGAGACCTGGTCAGACTGAAGCAGTCTAATAGAATAGATCATTCGTCTGTTACAGTTGGTCTTCTATCAGTAATCAGTGAGAGGTAACCTCCTTGATGCTGGGAGCCTACTGGATGTCCTCTTACGTGAGTGAGTGTGTGTGTGTGTGTGTGTGTGTGTGTGTGTGATGTGACAAGTGAAAAAAAAATAAACCTCATTCTAAAATAAATGGATTTAAAATTCAGTGTGTTGCTCTTTTATGAAAATGTTCAGATCATGCCAAGATACATTTTATTGCCTCAGAGAAAAGAATTTTTTCCAAAAGATTATTCAAAAAGGACACATATATATTTTCATAACCACATTAAAAATGTTTATTTACAATAAATGCTTCAAGTGTGGACTAGAAACTACACACACGCACACACGCACACACACACACACGCACACACACACACACACGCCCTCATTTGGGGAAGGAATGAATTCAGAAAATTAAGCTTTTTATTACCTATTCGTCATAGGTAATATGTCCGTAAACATGGAAATAGCAGTAAGTTATATTCACTATCATTTTGTTTTTTAATAAGTATGCGAGACATTCATGGTCAATCGGTAAACTATCTTTGTCTAGACTATGTAGGGGCAACTGAACTAATGACATTTAAAACTTCAAAAAGAAAATTTATCATAAAGTCATTGTAACTGCAGATTTACCAGAGGAACAATTAGCAAAATAAATATTGTACATTCAGTACATCACATCTTTATTTATTTTATAGAGAAGGACTCTGAAACTGTATGAAATTCTGGCTCTAATACTTATTAAATATAGTGTTTTTTTAACAAATATTTATTGAGTAACTACCAAGGCCCAGACACTGTTGCAGACAACGGTGATAAAGGTATACAGAAAAGAGACAGAAGTCTCTATTGTTATGGATTTAACACTATTAGAAGAGACAAAATTATACAAAATAAGTAAGTAAATTTGGAGCTGTTAAGTGCTATGGGGAAAAATAAAGTAAGGAAGGGGAAGACATAGTAGAAGGGAAGAGGACATTGTAGATTTCATTAGGATGGTCAGGGAAAATACCACTGAGAGGATGCCATTTGAGAAAAAGAATTAAGGATGTGTGAGAGAGAACATTATGGGAATATGTAAGGAAAATGTGTGCTGGGCAAAGGCATGGAGAATGAGAGAAGGTCAGAATTAGTCAATCCAAGGCCAGAGGAGAAACGAAGGAGGAGAGGAAGGTCATTGTATATGGGCTTATAAAATAGCAGGACTGCATTTTCCTCCTGACTGGCAAGCCCTTGGAGGATTTTCAGCAGCAATGTGATGTGATCTGACTTACATTTTAAGGAGGCCATCTGGCAGACAAAATGGATTGCGGATACAGCAAGGACCAAAGTAGGCAGATCAGCTTAAAAGGCTATTTCAATAATCCAGACTGGAGATGACGGTAGTGGCAATGGAAGTGGCAAGAAGTGATCAGATTCCAGATGCAGACTGATCACAATGACCTGGCGTACTTTTCCGACTGATAATATAGGGTGTGAGAAAAAGGGAGACTGAATTTGGCTCCAAAGTATTTGGCTGGGGCACCTAAAAAGATGGTCTCACCACTTACTGTACTAGAAAAGACTGTTGATGAAGCAGATCTGGGGGTTATTCAGTTCGGTTTTGAATATCTTACATTCGAATTGACTAGGAGTGAGTAAATAGTTGTGTATGTAAGTTTGAACCTTCCAAGAAAGTTCTGAGCTGGGATAAACATTTGGGAGGTGGCAACCTCCAGATGGCATTTGGTATCAGGATGCCAGATGAGATCCTCAGGTAAATGAATGTGGTCTAAGAACTGAGCCCTGGTTACTGTAAGGTGTTATTGGTGAATTACATTTAATCACTAAAGACACACGATGCATATACTGACAGGTTCATATGCATAACAACTCTACGGAATGTGAGTTAAAAATATTTTCCTTTTCCCCAGCTTTACAAATGTAAATCCTAGCTATCCAAACTCAGAACATTTAGTGACATTTTTATAGATGGGAAAGTTGCTGCATTACTTTTAACTGTGGGAAATCAGGTTTCTGAGTCTTGTTTCCAGAGCTGGCTTAAAGGGTCCCATCACCCCTCTGCAGTATTCACACGGAGCTGTAGAAGGTGCTAAAAACTTGGCATCAGGGGCCAAAGCCCTACCTGATTGGCCAAGCTTTTGAATAAATAAGAGAATTCCAACAGTGAATGTTTTAAAACAAAGCAATGCCTGATCCTCCTTTTATTGTGTTTTATAAAATCGAATCATGTTAAAATGTTCCAGCTATGTCAAGATCTGTGCTCCATGTCCTATGCCCTCTTGCTCTCTGACAAAATGTGAACCTGAAAGATTATTTTTTAATAAAGGGCAGAAATACACTGAGACTCATAGCCATGGACAGGATTAAGCAGGAGTCAATACTAATAATAATCGCTTACTAAAAATGGAATTATATTAGTTAAATATTAATGGAATAACAACTTGTTATTGAAGGCACATCAGGAAATGTGCATAGATTTTTGTACATGCCTGTTTGTCCACAAAATCAACCTTGAGAAATTCATTTTATACATTAATAAGGAGCACGTTATAGAGGACACACAGTGTACTGTAAAGTTCTGCCACCATGTACTACCTCAGAGTAGGTCAAAACTCCAACTTAATTCTTTCCCAATCTAAAACACATCCTATCACTCTTCATCTACTATTTCACCTTCCCCTGGCTTTTATCACTGAACTTCTGAATAGATTACTCTTCTGCTTCGAATTTGCCACCATCAACCTTTAACCCTAGGCGGTCTTTCTTATTCCCTACCTCTCTACAGAAACAGCCTTCTCAAAGCACACGAGTCCACTTCTAAAAACGCCAGCTCCAGCTGCGTCTCCCCCACGTGCATCCTCTTCAACTCCACTGCAGCATTTGACACGGTTGAACACGACCACCTTTTAAAAGTCTTTTTCAAAATCTTTTGTGGTGAGAGGAGTGCACTTGTGATGAGCACCGAGTGTTATATGGAAGTGCTGAATCGTTATATTGGACACCTGAAACTAATATTACACTGTAAGTTAACGAACTGGAATTTAAATAAAATTTTAAAGAAATCTTTTGTGTGATACTACTCTCATGAGGAAGTTCTGTAATCATACCTAACCGTCCCCTGCCCCCACCTCCTACTACCACTCCGGCCATTCTGGTTCCTTCTAGTTTGTCTGCTTATATATCCGCCTCAAATATTCTATGCTTGGATCTCTTCAAACTTTACTTACTTCTCTCTGTGAAATGTAAACTCTTACGGATTGCTGCGTTTCCATCTCATGGGTGGCTCCTTCCATCCCAGTCACTATCAATTCAGGCGTATGTCTGTGTCATTGGCCTTATTAACTAATACCTTGGGAATAAACCCTGGTTTCCAAATACAGTTAGACAGCTCCACCTAGAGGTGTCATGGGCACTTCCAACTCAGCCTGACCTTTTATATCCATCCCAAAGCCAAAATGCCTCTACATAGAGCTCCTTCAGTCCCTGGATTGAAACAGCATTCCATACTCAAAACCTGTCAATGGCTTTCTCTTGCCTTCTGAATACAATGCATTCTAGGAGCCTCTACAATTTGTCCTCAACTTTCCTTTCCAGTTGTCTCTCCTACTCCTCCCCCACCGCCATATATAGTCTACATGCCATTTGCAAAATGAACTGAAGCTTCATGCTTCTGTGGTTTCTCACGTGGTTTCATAAAGTAGAGTTATCTTTATAGAAAGATCCCCCTATGAAAATCACACTTACCCATCAGGGCTCATCAATTGGTTAGACCTCCTGCAACCTGCTAAGTCAAGATTTATGAAACTACGATTTGTGCTCCCAAAGGGTTTGCATGAACCTCTAATATACTTCTTAATTCTACTGTGCCTTAAAGCAGTCCTAAGAGTATCTGTCTCCTCTTCTAGTCCATAAGGACCCTGAGAACAAGTCAAATAACACCTGGTCATTAACGCAAATGAGATCATCAATAAATGTTTGATGGATTGAGCTATCAGTGTTTGACCTTCACGTAATACATTATTATGTAAATTTTAAAGTACCATTATACATTAAAAATAAATTTTAGCAGAAAGGCAAGAGGATATAATTTAAAAATCATAGACTTAGGAATCCACGATGTCTGGACTCTATTTTAGTCTGCCACTTACTACCTTTGTGGATTTCGGCAAATTGTTTAACCTAATCCATAAAGCAGGAAGACTGATTAGTGGCAAATGTCATAGATACTCTCTGTGAAGCAACTACCACATGCTCCTGCCATATAGTCAGTGTACAGTGAATGGTAACAAAATGAAATATCAATTAACAGTGAGAGCATTTACATGGGATCATTTCCAAAACCTTGGTCTAGTCTGAATTGCAAGGAAGTAGGCAAGAGAAAACCACCAATTGAGAAGTTATAAAGTATTACTTGTAACAAAACAAAGATCTGTACTTTTTACTGAGGATTCCTAATGGTAGCTTGTCAGATCTTTCTGCCTCAAATGATTTGAAAATAAAAGTGGCAGAATTAGAGCTTACTGTGGTATTGCAGGAGTGAACACGGTATTAATCTGAACGAATTCTGTCAAGGCCAAAAGCATTATAATGTTAAGACAAATGTGATCTCATAAACAGGGAGGATGTGTGTGGGTAAATGGGAGAAAACTGTATACACAGTACATCCTGTAGGAATTTCTTAGATTTTCTTGACTTAGCCAAAACAACGGACTCTAAAGAGCCACCAGTGTGGATGAAGGTACATGTTCATAAGCACTTTAAGAAAGTTGGGGCGCCTGGGTGGCTCAGTTGGTTAAGCAGCCGACTTCAGCTCAGGTCATGATCTCACGGTCTGTGAGTTCGAGCCCCACATCAGGCTCTGTGCTGACGGCTCAGAGCCTGAACCTGCTTCAGATTCTGTATCTCCCTCTCTCTCTGCCCTTCCCTTGCTCACTCTCTGTCTCTATGTCTCTCAAAAATAAAATAAAAACGCTAAAAAAAAAAAAAAGTTAACTCCAGCTCTAAGTGGTATAAATGGTTAATATCCAGTGCCAACACTACTCATGAGCAAATGACCCCAAGATATTTATACGTCTCTACCTGGCTCCTTCTGAAATTTGGCCTACGTGCCTGCAGAATTTTCTAAATAATGTACATCTCTCTATACTGCATCTGGTTCATAAACATTTCTCGATTACCAGACATCCAACTGTTTTTATAAAATTTAATTTCTTACTCCAATTAACCATAAATTCAATTTTTCAATTCATGATCCTTCATTTTGACACAGACATACAGACATAGTTCTTCTTCAGCTATGTCCTTATTCATCTCCCGAACCTACCCTACATGAATATGTTGTGCGTATACACACACGAATATATCATATACCATTTTAAAACAAAAAAAGAAACCATATTGGGTTTGCAATGCTATTACTGTTAACAAATAGAGATTCCTTGGAAATTTCTATATGTATATATTTTTTTTTACTCTATGATCCACGTATAATTTATGGACGAATAGACATATTATCAGGTAATTACTCTAAATCTGGTAATTACTGCTAAAATAGGTAAGTCAATAACATTTATTTAAAAGTACTGAAAGTCATATATTAGAAAGACCTAGGAGGGTCCTTTATTCTTGTACTTAACAGAGTAATCTATCCAGGTAAATAGTTTCATTTTACTTAGCTTATTAAATTCTCTTGTTTGTTTTAATAAATTCTATAGCATACACTGAAAGCTAGCCATCTGTGAGCAGAGAGAAAAATGGCAAATGTAATAACAATCTAAACTATGTAAATATATGCAGTATACTTCTTATATGCTTATGTTTTTACATAAGCTGTACAGTATGAAACTAGCTCAAGTAAGCTCATGTGTCATTATTTTCTTCTTTATTCTATAAAATACTCGAGGTCTTCCTATGATAAAATGAAAAATGACAGAAAAGAAAAATGCAATGATATTGTAAATAAGCACATTCTGAAAGCCAATTTGTCATTGTTTTATGACACATATTTATCTTTATATACACAAGAGCACCTAGCATAGCACTTTGCTTTTAACAGGTACTCAATAAATGTTTGCTAAATGTTGAATATATTTTGCTCTGGGAGGGAGCCTGAAGTATTGCTTTAGAAATACTTGCCTAATCAGTAATAACCCAATCTACATTAAGCATGACTTTGTTTGGTGTGGGGTAGCCTCTGTTAAAAACATGCTACTGAAACTTATAAGATAAAAAATTTATTTGACATGAAAAATATATTTCAAAGGAAAAAAAATGTATTCCTAGAACCAATGATACATATGTATATATGTGTGTGTGTCTATTACTTGTATGTATTTTTTCAGATGCACATGCACACACACATATAAACACAAAGAATACGTACTTATTAGAACAATCACACATGATATCTCTTACCTCACTAAGGAGTGATGTGATCAAAACATGGAAAGACATTGAAATCACTCAAATATTACCATAAAATAATTCCCAAAATGCATTCAATGTATCCCACCTTTGTAGCAGCCTTGCAGTTTGGGTGGGCTTAATCTCAACCCCATCTGGGGATGAGCCCTGACTAGATTAAGGGGACCCTCCTTGCCATAGTGACTGACTCAAGAACATGTAACAGAAACCCATAGGAATGGCTTTCTGCTGGCCACAGGACAATAATCATGGACATATGACCTAACCTGTTCCAACCAAAAGAGGGCTCAGGTTTTTTGTACAATAGTTGAGGGGGAAAGAAGTAGTTATTTTTCCTTGGACATGAAGAAGAAAAGAACTACTGGAAATTCTGGTAGCCATCTTGCTATTATGATAAGATCATCCTGGAAAAGAATCAACTACTTGACAGCAGTAGTAGAGTAGAGAGCCGAAAGAATCACAGAGAAATGGAGCTACGGCGTGATGACAGTGTGAAGATACAGATTCAATTTTCACCAGAATCTCTCAACATTACTTGGGAATTTTCTGTTATACAAGCCAATAATTCCCAAAATATGACCACAAAAAATATTTAGTGTAAGAAAAGATGTCACATATGACTGCCCAGTGTAGGTGTTCTCTGTCGATATGTACATTTATTTAAATTTGTCTCTTATGGGGAGAATCAATTGGAAACTCCAACATTTTAACAAAAGACAGCACTAACATGGCTCTGTGCAAAGCAAATGCATTTTACTTAATAAAAATATAAAAGTTAAGAAGGGATATCTAAGTCACTCTTAGTTACAAGAGGCTAAATGTTCTACAAATGTCCTTCCAAAAATACTTTACTATTTAAAAGTAACTTATTCAACAAAGAGAATCTAGGTTATTATATTTTAGAACTCTGTAAATAGGTAAAATATACTAAGTCAATTCTTTTTAATTACTAATTACTTTCAGTACAACGGAGAAAATATTAAAATGGTAACATTATTCTTCATGTACAAGTCTCCCTGATGACACTTCAAGAGAAATGCTTTCTCCTAATATAAATGCTAAAGAACCAAATTAGACTTACTAAGAAAAAGAAGAACACTTTCCAGTTTCAGGTATATTTGTGATAGGGAGAGATGAAATTATGCAAGTTTAGCATGAATTACTATCTTTAATAGGTCTAGATTCTTTTCAAAGGAAGCACTAACTCTTTAGCAGCTCACTCATTTATTTATATACATACATATATATGTAAACTATTATATACATGTAAACTATTTACATATATACATGCAAACTATGTAAAGATATGCAGTATATTTTTATATGCTTATGTTCTCATGTAAGCTGTATAGTATGCAACTAGCTCAAGTAAGCTTATGTGTATATATATATGATATTTATGTATGTATATAAATATATATACACACATATATGGTGTGTTTATATATACATCTATATATGTATACACATATAATCTATATGACAATGCCCTTACTCAGAAAGTATTTACAAAAATCGTATCTAATATTCTTTGTGTGTAGTTTGAGGTAAGAGAGAGTACAGGGGCGAATTCTAATCATTAAGATGACCTGAAATTGCATGGTTAGTCTCTTCTTAATATTGCTTATAACACTGATCCATGTTAAAATCCAATTATTTTCCACAGAAAGGTTTAACACAGAAACCTCATGCATGAGTTTTCCAATACTGTAACAAAGAGCATTCTAATATACACAGATTTTGGTACTAGGAAGTGGAGGGTTGAACGTAACAGATCATAAAATAAGATTATGTCAGAGACGGGGACCAAGAGTGAGGAGGACACTCCTATCTCAGGATGTAATTATTACATGGTTAAAAACAATTAATCAATGACTTATTTTATCTGGAGATACATACCTTGTACGTACCGACACTCTTAAGGGATTTAAGAGAATGTAATCAGACTGCAGATGTAATCCACAGTCAAAGGGCAGACTGGCTATATCTCCTCTCCCAAATCTTTACTGCAAAATGCCTCAGCCAGGGGATAAATAAAGTACAGAAAACTAGTAGAGAAGACAAAGGAGTTCACATTTGGAGACTAGAACTAGACCAGAGGACTTTGGATATTAAATCATAGAATTGAGAGGGGAAAAACTATGAAAACTTTAAACATGTTTTAAGAGATCTGATTTCCAAAGAAATCTTAGGTCTCACTAAAAATACCTTATTAGTCAACCTATGGTAAACACCAGGACCCCAAAATAATGCAACAAATAGAAGCTTCAAGCGGCACATTCCTCTGAAATGAAATTTTCCCCAGGGTCAATCTCAGATATAATCATGAAGATGACTATTAAGTGAGACTTTTAATGAGAAAGGAGAATAGCCAAAAACTCTCAGACAAGGCAGGATATGCTATGTGTTTGTTTCCATTCTTTCCTTTTACACATTTTTTTCCATTAGGATTTCCTATTCTCTTTCAATTTCTTCTTAAGGGGTACTGGACTTCAATCTTTATCTCTTCATTTAATTACAGTCCGTTTCATCATGGAGCACTGCATCATAGTCTCACTGAAAAGGACTGCAGATCATCCAGATATCCTGATCCTGGAATTGGATGTCATCACCGGAAATGTTTTAGACCCTCTCATTTCAAGGATGTCATTTGGGCGTTTTTGAAAGCGAATATATACTAAGGAGGGTGTGGAGCAATATTGGCTATTCAAAGAGCAAGGCTGCAGTAGACACTGCGACGCCTGTCTCATTTCCTTTCTACTGCTCCCCCATATGGCAGCCTGGTGATTAGGATAGGAGAAATCTTACCCTCAGTTCTAGATGTGAGTTTGGCTTTTGTGCAAGGTAACTGGGATAATTCTATCCCCATTGCCACAGTGATATGCTCAGGGCACGTACATGATCGAAGAGGTTCAAATCAGATAGAAGCTCGTCCCTTTTGTTTGATATTTGGGGAAAGATAAACTATTTATACCTGACTGAGAACAAGAAGAGTTTCCAAGAGCTGCTGAGAGAAGCCAGCCTATATCAATCTTACAAGCTGTGGAGGATAGGTTTGAAAATTTAACAGAGAAACAAAGACTCATCTCTGACTCCATAATAAAACCCTATTAAACCTTTGAGGAAACCTTGAACTTATTACTTACTGAGTCAATAAATGTTTTGTGGCTTAAGTAGGTCTGAAACCAATAGCATCCTAAATAACACATAATATAATACACTTTAATGTTCTTCATCAACTTAATAAATCTTTAATCAACAAGTCATTTTAACATGTACTCATGGCACCTTCAGTGCCAAACATTCTGATTTCAAATTCAAAGCTCAAGTCCTCAGTTCGCCAAATCTAGTTAATTGCTGCTACTCAAAGAGCATTACCATAAATGTCACTGATGCTATCATCAATAAAATGAAGATAATTTGAATTGGTTCACTTATTCATCAAATGAAAATTTTTAGAAAAGATGTATTATCTCATCACAATCAGGGTGCCAAATGGTAATTTAATGCACCATTTTTCCCACAAGCTGCCTACAAATGGGAATCTTTAAAATTCTCTCCCTTTTCCTCTCCCCTTCTCTCTCTCTCCCTCTCTCCCTCTCCCTCTGCTTCTTTCACTTCCCCTCTGTTACTGTGTCTCTTTCTCAACGAAGCTAATGGTAATCTCATCTGAATTGTACCCAAGGAAAGCAGATTATTGATATCAACAGCTGACAGATTTCATAGCAATCATTTTTCATCATTATCAGTAGCCCAACCTTCACCCTCCATGGTTTTAGAGTCATCTTTATCGTAGCTCTTTATTTTCAGGTTGGAGAATTTGCGGTGTCTATCAAATTCTTTAAATACTCATTCACTTTTAGTAAATGACAAAGAATGTATGTTTGTGAAAACAGAACCTTTATCCACTAAAACTCTTTTTGGTGCCAGTTTAGCATAGAGGCTAATACGATAAATTCTGGAGTCACACATCGTGGCTTCAAATCTGCTTTCAACCCCTTTTCACCTACATGACCGGGAGGATTTCTTAAACGATCTGTGTATCAATTTTTCAAAGGAAGGTATGGATATAACAAAACAATCTTCTTCGCAGGGCTGTTATGAGGACTGAGTTAATGCATGAAGAGGGTTCAGAGTGATGCCTGGCACATAATCATATTTAAGAAGTGTTATCGATTTTTGCGTTATTATTAATCATTATAGACATTATCTAAGAACATTAAGATCAATACATGGGAAGGATCTTAGGCTAATACAACGGTTAGAAGCCAAGTAATTAAAAAAAAAAAAAAACTGGTGTTGAGTCTGTTTCTCTTGCTTTCTAAAGGTGTTGCTTTAGTGAAATCATTCAACATGTTCTTAGTTTACGGAATTGACTCCCATCTACTACCTCACAAGTTGAGCGGAGGACAAAAGGGCATAAAGCATGTAAAAGGGAAATAAACATGTTATCAAACAATTCTTTTTATACATAAGGAGATATATGCATCCTTCAGCTGAATCAATAGCATTCCTTTCATTGTCTCTTCTGGGAAGGGCTCAACTCATGTGGCACTCCCTCCTCTCCTTTCAGGAACACACAGTTTTTAGACAAAACCCAAATCCTTTTTCCTACTTGTCAATCTACTAGATTTTAGATATGGATAGTAGAACATGAAGCAATTACCTGATGGAGCATAGGAGAAAAAACTTTGCCCGGCTTCCCAAGTTCTCAGAATCCCATCATATCTTATTTTTGTCAGGGGTATTTTACTATTTGTGGACAATTGACTCCTGTAAGAATATGCTGAAAACTGCAGATCCTTTACCCCAAGAATAGACTATATTCACATACAAAAACAATTTGAAAATTATGTTAATGGAGTAATGGACACTGTTAGGTACACTTTAAGAACTCTTATTAGGGTCTTATGAAGTCTAATGATTGCTATATCCTTCCGTCTTTAAAATCTGGAGTGACCTACTATGCTGTGTTCAGTTAAAATTTTACAACCTTTGGGGCACCTGGGTGGCTCAACTTAAGAGTTCTTAAGCGTCTGACTTCGGCTCAGGTCAAAATCACATGGTTCATGGGTTCCAGCCCTACATCGGGCTCTGTGCTGACAGCTCAGAACCTGGAGCCTGCTTTGATTCTGTGTCTCCCTCTCTCTCTCTTCCCCTTACTCACTCACGTTCTGTCTCTCTCTCAACAATAAACATTAATTTTTTTTTTTAAATAAATTCTACAGCCTAGGCGCCTGGGTGAATTAGTTGGTTGAACATCGGGCTTCGGCTCAGGTCATTATCTCACGGTTCGTGGCTTCAAGTCCCATGTAGGGCTCTGTGCTGACAACTCAGATCCTGGGGCTTGCTTCAGATTCTGTGTCTCCCTCTCTCTCTGCCTCTCCATCACTAGTGCTGTCTTTCAAGAATAAATTTAAAAAAATTCTACAAACCTTAGTAGCCAGTAATGTTAACCAATTCCTTTAAAAAACTGTCTAACAATCCGATAACACATGTAACATACTATTATAATCTCCGGTTACATTTTTTTTTTTAAGATTTTGTTTTTAAGTAACCTCTACACCCAATGCAGGGCTCAAACTCACAACCTCGATCGAGATCAAGAGTTGCATGCTCCACCAACTGAGCCAGACAGGCACACCCCTCTGGTTATATTTTTAAATATGGAATTTTAAAATAGTGTACTATTTTCTGTTTTTAGTAGCATTTATACATAATCCTCAATTAAAATATAATTTCTTGTTTTCAGGACTGCTTGTTCAATTGTGAATTTTTGAAGATTATGTCACTAATTATTTTCTTTTCCTGTTCTCAGGAAATATATTTGCATATATATTTAAAACATGTAAACTCCTTGAAGAAAACAAGAAAAAAAATGAAAAATTCAAAGAATTTAAGCGTTCCTATAAAAAACACTGTGAAATGATTTATTGTAAAATACTTGGAAGTTACTGCCTTTGTTGTAAATGTATATATAAATGTATGCCACACGAATATAGTTTATTTTTTCAAACAACTCATAACATTGTTCCACCTGTACTTTTACTCACATATTGTACACGTTTCCCCATGTCATTATATTTTCTTTTATTATTTGGTTCTTAGTGCCTCAACTGTATTGTAGTGTTTGGATATACAATATTTTAAAGAAACTAACAGAGAGTATTTGAAGATGCAAATTTTCACAGAAAGCATACCAACTCCTTAACAAAAAATTATAAATAAAAGGATGGAAGGAATTGATGAATAAACTACCTTTCTTTCCATTTGTCTCATGTGAACACTATTCAGTAATCTCAAAATTAAAAATGAAATTAAAGGGGTAGCCTGGGTGGCTCAGTCTGTTAAGTGTTCTACTTCACCTCAGGTCACGATCTCATGGTTCGTGAGTTCGAGCTCCGCATCGGGCTCTGTGCTGACGGCTCAGAGCCTGGAGCCTGCTTCCGATTCTATGTCTCCCTCTCTCTCTGTCCCTCCCCCACTCACACTTTGTCTCTTTCTCACTCAAATATAAATAAATATTAAACAATTTTAATGAAATGAAAGATTTACATAAGCATCAGGTATTTTCTTTGCTTCTTTTTATCTATTAATCTTATAAAACTCTGTTAAAACTAATGATTCCAACAATTACAGAGAAAAAAAGGACCAACCTTTTTAAAAAGTTACTATAAAAATCCTCCATGAATAAAAAATACTATCTACCATGTTTATTCTGTGATTATATTTATGCCTATTAGCTCAGTGTGTTCTTAGTTCTTATTATATAATAAGGCAAGAACTATTCTTAAGCCCCTTTTTAAATGAGTACAATTTCAGTAATATATCCTAATTCACATAATCAGTAAGTAGCAGAACCAAGAGGCACCACTGGCTGTCAGACCGATTAGCAATTATGTGTGTGTTTAGGATATTTTAATCTCATGAAATTAAGGGGTAGCCACCTAAGCCAGTATGAGGACATAAGTAGACGCTCTGTACAGGAGAGAGATGTCTTCCCCCATCCAACAAGAACAAACATGAACATGTAATTGCTGTCTCTTTTTCCTACCTTCTCTCTCAACTAGTCAACATAAAATCACCCACGTTGTCATTACTAAGGAAAACTGTGATAAGTTAATGGCCAGAGACTCTTGACCTATTCCCCACTGCCAACCTTGGAGATAAAATGTGTCTTATTTATTTATTTGTTTATTTATTTATTCATTTTTAAAGTTTATTTCTTTTTGAGAGTGAGAGAGAGAGAGAGAGAGAGAGAGAGGGAGAGAGAGAGAACGTATATGTGCTTGTGCAGGGGAGAGGCATAAAGAAAGAGGGAGACAGAGAATTCTAAGTAGGCTCCAGGCTGTCAGTGAAGAGCCTGATGCTGAACTCGAACCCACAAACCATGACGGCATGAGGTGAGCTGAAATCAAGAGTCAGATGCTCAACTGACTGAGCCACCCAGGCGCCCCAATGTGTCTTTTTTAAATTAAAGTTTGGCTGTGCTAATCATCTCATCATGAGATGTCATGTAATCACACTGACATTTTAAATAATACTTTTCCAGTAAGAAAATTATATATAATTTCTTTTTATCTATTATTATCTATTTCTTTTTTACTGGATGGAACTGGAAGGTATTATACTGAGTGAAATAAGCCAGAGAAGGAAAGATACTACATGTTTTCACTCATACGTGGATCTTGAGAAACAGAGGTTGATGGGGTGGGGCTGGTAAAGAGGGGAAAAAGGGTGATGGGCATTGAAGGGGGCACTTGTTGGGATGAGCACTGGGTGTTGTTTGGAAGTGATGAACCATGGGAATCTACCCCAAAAATCAAGAGCACACTTTACACATTGTATGTTAGCCAGTTTGACAATAAATTATATTAAAAAAACAATAATAAATAAATAAATAATAAAAAATATATATACTATTCATTCATTCATTCATTTACTCCATCAGTAATTTTTGAGCATATGTTCCACACTCTGAGTCCCTTCTCTCTCGGAGTTTTCATTCATTAGGGATACACAACCTACAAATAAAAACATAACAGAATACTGGTGGGGATCAATGCTATGAGGAAAAATAAAAGCATGGAAAGAGGAAAGGGCAATTATGGTGGTATTTTAAATAGGGCAGTCAGAAAGAAAATTCATCTCTGAGGCTTGAGTAATCTTAGGAAGCAGGCCGCATAAGGATCTGAAAAAGAGCCTTCAGGGAAGAGACAAATACACATAAAACACACAAGACAGAAGCATGGTTTGTCTATTAGAAGCAAAGCTAGCAGGCCAGTGCATCTGGAACTGAGTAACAGTGGGAAGGGGAGGGAAAAAAGTAGGCTTTGGAGGGAAGAGATCACGTAGGGATTTTTTATTTTCTTCAGAGTATACAGTGAAATTGTTCCAGGATCAACACTACTCCAAACGTCTTCTCTGCTTCTTAAATTTGTAAATTCCTTAAGGCCAGTAATGTAGCTGTATGTGTCCCCCAAGCTTGGTTCACTGTTGCTTATTCCATAATAGTTACCACTGTTCAACACGATTCAGAGATTAGGATCATAGGTTTGTGGCTTATAAAAATGCCAAAACCTTCATCATCCTCCAAAACCTTGCACTGCAAAATGGAGTATTTCTATTAGGAAGTTAAGAAATAGTTAAAAACCATGTATATGCTTCCAAAAATTTTAACAAGTTAAAGGACTTTACTTTTTATAGTTCTAAGTTAATATTTTATACTTGAAACATTCACATCACTAAGCCAAGCTCTTAAGGACACGGCCATACTTTATTTTTAATTTTTTTTTTTTTGCCTTTTTGACGTTTGTGCAAAGCACTGCAAAGATGTTGTAGCAGTTATAAACACTGCTCAGCTCATGCTCATTTCCAGCTTTCTACATTTCAGATATGTAATATGAATACACTATCTAGTGTTCTGTAAATGGGTGAGGCCATGTGACTAGTTTTGTTCAATGAGCTGTGAGCTGAGGTAACATATCACTTCCTGTCCAAGTATTTAATTGCCAGTCAAAGAAAATCCAAAGTTTACTTTCCTTTTTTACAGTGACTAGAAATATCCCAGATGGTGGCTGTTTTAGCAGGCTGGGTTGCTGAATGACCACAGTGAATCGAGTCCCTTTGCTGACCCACAATGCACACGTGGTTTGAGCAAGTTGTTTTAAGATACTGAAATCTGATAACCTCATCTAGACTAAATGATAGACGACGATAAATATTGTCCAGGGGCTACTAATACGTTCCAACAGCAGTCCTTAGCCTGCATAATGTGGTACATTAGTAAATCTCCAAACAAGCATTGGGTTATTCTAGTAAGCAACTTCACTGTTCCTAGTACATAATAATTACTTAATAATTGTTTATTGAAGGAAGGAATGAACGTAACTATTCATCTAGCAGGAGCCTATTTGAGATTTATTGTCTCAATTTTCCAAGGGCCATTGAGTAATATGGCTTACTTCTTTAAAACTCAAGTGGGCAAAAATCTAGATACTACGTTGTTAAACTTCCAATAAAAATTAGCATCACAAAGACAAAAATGAAATGTTATATCACATACACAAGCCAGTAATTAAATCTGAAGTTATTCACCTCAGTCAACTGCAAGGCTTTTGAATAAAAGCAACAAAATACCATAAAAATCTTTTCTGAGGGAAAGACTGAAACAAACAAAAAAGTTTACCAAAATAGACAGTTGCCTTTCCAAATACAACAGGATTGAGAATGTGTGTATGTTTTTTTCCTCCCAAGTCATCCACTGTGTGCTTTCAACATGAATATTATCCCAAAAGGCAGGGCTACTTCTTCCAGGACTTGGGGAGAGGAGATCAGGGGATTTGATAAACAACAACCTAAATTAAATATGCACCAGATATTTTCTTTGGCTTCTTTCTACCTCGTTAAATTCTGGAATATTCTAATACAGCTAATGGGATCCACGAATAACTACAAATAGGGTTAGATGAGAATCAAATGAGTATACGTACTCACACTGTATATCATGATTTGGAGTCCTAGTTGTGGGGATAGGACTAAGGAAGTAGGTAGATAAGGGTAAGGGTTGTTTGAGACTACCCATTAATCTAACTTACAGCAGAACACACACACTCTGTAAGTGTTTGATGTTACTGGCAGTGTACTGTACTTGTATGTACATATACGTGCATATACATATACTAATTTATGTATGTAATGTATAATTATATTTCATACACTATTTGCAACCTTCTCTATTACCTAACCATATGTCAGGGCTAACTTTACAACATGGCAATAAATATAGCTCTATGGCATGAATTTTAAAGGTTTCATGATATTGCAATAAATATATTTACCATAAGCTTTACCAATCCACAGTAGTGGGTATTCAGTCTTATCTATAATAAGGGTAATATATGACAAGCCCACAGCTAACATCGTATACAACTCCAAGATCAGACACAGGAGAAGGATGTCCACTCTCACTGATTTTATTCAACATGGTTTGGGAATTCTAATCCAGAGCAATTAGGCAAGAAAAACAAATAAAAGGCATCCTGAATGGAAAAGAAGAAGGAAAACTGTCACTATTTGAACATATGATGATATTATATATAGAAAACCCCCAAATACCACCAAAAACCTGTTAAAACTAATATATGAATTCAGTCAAGTTGCAGAAGAAAATACCTATGAGTAAATTTAATCGAGGAGGTGAAAGAGCTGTACATTGGAAACTATGACACTGATGAAAGAAACTGAAGAAGACACAAGTAGATGGAAAGATATTCTGTGCTCAATGATTGGAAGTATTAACACTGTTAAAACGTCCAGACTACCCAAAGGAATCTACAGATTCAACATAATCCGTAACAAAATTCTAATGGCATTTTTCACAGAAAGAAAACAAACAACCCTAAAATTTGTATGGAACCATAAACTTTCACTTAAAAAATGTTTTAACTATTTTTCATTTACATTATTGACTTGTGATATTAGTGCTCTTAGATAAATTTCTAGATGTATGAATACTTGTTGCTGGTTATACATACTTAGAACTTTGTGATTTTTTTTAAATTTTTTATTTTTTTGCATTTATTTATTTTTGAGAGACAGAGTGAGACACCGTGCAAGTGGAGGAGGAGCAGGGAGAGAAGGAAACACAGAATCCGAAGCAGGCTCCAGGCTCTGAGCAAGTGTTCACCACAGAGCCTGAGGCGGGGCTCAAACCCATGAACCGTGAGATCATGACCTGAGCCAAAGTCAGACACTCAATCGACTGAGCCGCCGAGGCGTCCCAGAACTTCGTGATTTATTAAAAAAAAAAAAATCTCTAGGGGCGCCTGGGTGGCTCAGTTGGTTAAATGTCTGGCTTCGGTTCAGGTCATGATCTCATGGTTTATAAGTTCAAGCCTTGCATCCAGCTCTACGCTGACAGCTCACAGCCTGGAGCCTGCTTCAGATTCTCTCTCTGACCCTCCCCCACTCATGCTCTGTCTCTCTCTGTCTCTCGCTCTCTCAAAAATGAATAAACATTAAAAAATATTTTTAAAAACTATGCTCTGGAAGGACAACATTCATTTATTCTGTCAGAAGCCATTTCTTCACTCATGACATTTCCTGTTCCTTTATGCTCTAGAAATTTGTGGGTATTACCACCCTTCTAATTTTCCTATCTGCTAGGTAAAAATGACTTTATTATTTTTTTAATGTTTATGTATTTTGAGAGAGAGCATATGTGCTCGAGGGAGGAGAGGAGCAGAGAGAGGGAGAGAGAGAGAATCCAAGCAGGCTCCGCTGGTGTCAGCATGGAGCCCGACGCGGGGCTCAATCTCACAAACACTGAGCCGAAATCAAGAGGTAAACACTCAACTGACTGAGCCACCTGGGTTCCCCAACTTTATTATTTTAAATTGTGTACCTTTCATTACTAGTTATAGGGAATATCCTTCTATATACATACAGATATACTGAATTTTTTTACTTTTGTCATTTTTTGCCTCAGATATTCATTGTGAATTTTCCTATTGGGGTATTCTCCTTTTTTTATTGATTTACTGGAGTTTTGTGTATATGAGGACTATTAAAATTTTGTATATTATAAATGTTACAAATAATTTCCTATTACTTAATTTTTAACTTAAGGAGCTTTCCCATATAAATTTTAATCAATATATGATACAAAAAGACTTGCCTTATCAAATACGTCACCCACTCCATAAATAGTTACTATAATCACAGAATGGGATGCAATAGGAATATTAAGATTTTTAAGAGCTTAATACTTTCTTTCACATTCATTCCAGGCTTCTAGGAACAAATGGGCAATGAACAATTAGTAAATTAAGGGTAATACTATAGTGGTCCTGGCATAGCTCTTCCTGAACTATCTGAGGTACCAAATAATTAAAAAGCCTCTAATTGCCTAGCTTACATGAAATTTAAAGGATGAAGCAGAAGTAGAAAAATCCATGGGCACATCTTAATTCTAATCCCATTAATGATCCAAAATTCCTCTTGAAATGACTTTTTGAGGGCTTATAAAGTAAAATTTAACGTTTCAGAAAGAGAACGACATGTCTTAGGGAGCAGATAATTGTACTGGATTTAGCAATCTGACCCACAATATAGAAATTTCTAATTAAAGTCCGCTTTTTATAATGCTAATCTTTCAGCCAAAACTTTCCTTGGGACATGTTATAATGAAGATAAAATGTACTAAGATTTTAAATTAACCAGAGATCCCAGAGAAACCTAATAAACATTTTCATAAATGTTCTCTGTAAGTAAATTTTATTGTGAAGTAATCCTATTGTTATATATAGCTCTCATCATAGGCATCATTACACCATGAATAACTGAACTAATTGATATAAATATTTAAAGCGATAATCTCACAAATCTGGATTTGATATAGGTATAAGAGGGACACGGCCTTCTGTAAATGGATCAGCAGGAAGACGATCTGAAAATACAGTCACATAACCATAGTGTCAACTCATCAATGATCCTTCCAAAGACAGTTTCTTGTTTTAAATAAAAAAATGTTTATTTATTTTTGAGAGAGAGAAAGAGTCAGAGAGAGAGAGAGAGAGAGAGATCATGAGCAGGAGAGGGGCAGAGAGAGAGGAAGACAGAGAATCCTAAGTAGGCCCCAAACTGTTAGTGCAGAGCCCAACATGGGGCTTGAAGTCAAAAACGGTGAGATCAGGACCTGAGCCAAAATCAAGAGTCACACACTTAACCTACTGAGCCACCAAGGCCCCCCACAAATAAAGTTTCTTTCCCCAAGTGTATTTTTTATTAAAAAAAATTTTTTTTTTTACATATGCAAGCTTAAAGGAGTAAAGTTTTAGTTAAAATAAAACATTTGCCCATACATTTGGGATCCCATGACACTAGAATTACCATACATTTACCCATGTTGCTCTGCAATTTTGGTAAGTTTACATTCATTAACTTAGCATCACTCTGCTTTTGCAATGGTATTATTCCTAGGTAAAGACAACAAACTAACACACAAGGAAATGTTCTGATAGTTTTGCAGCAATGCCCATAATTACATATGGATGACTGCTAATTATGTATTTTAATAACTATATCCCTATAAAATAAGTTTCCAAAGTTATCATATATATATTTTTTAATTTTTTTAATGTTTACATATTTCTGAGAGAGAGAGACAGTGCATGCATGAGAGGGAAGAGACAGAGAGAGAGTGAGACACAGAATCCGCAACAGGCTCTAGGCTCTGAGCTGTCAGCACAGAGCCCGACATGGGGCTCAAACCCACAAACTGGGAGATCAGGACCTGAGCCACAGTCAGATGCTCAACCAATTAAGCCACCCAGGTGCCTCATATCATATATAATTTCGATGTTACTGCACTTTGACTGTGGTTTCATTTAAAAGTAGGGTTCATACGTTCAACTAAGTAATAACTATCAAAATATTAGCTCACTGAAAACAAAACAAAACAGTTACAAACAATAAAATGAATAGAAGGTAGAAAATCAAATTACTTAATGAATTGAAAAACTAGAGGTTGTTCTATAGAAAATGTTAATTTGCTTCACGTATTTATAATCCTAGGTTATAAATCATATTGTACAGATTTCGGGATACCACGTTCAAGATCCAACATTTCTATGACTTTACTTAAATGATTTGGTATCTCTGGACCTCAGTTTCTTTGCTTATAAAAGGAAAAAGATACAAAATACAAAATATTTCATTTACTTAATACTTTTATATTAAGTAACACGAATCAATTCTTCCGAAGTGAATCTGAAATTTCACTTGGGTTGGAAAGCAACTGATGTCCATTGTAGAATTTACTCTGTGATACTTATGGATAAGACACTCTCAAGTTTCTGAGTTAATCAATAACCTGGATGTCTGAAGATCTGTATAAGCCTACTTTAAAATAAGTACAGACAACCACCAAATTGAGTATTCATTACCGAATACCTGTTAGGTACCATGCTGGCTAGGAGTCTATTGTACTGGTCAAATGAGGTTTGAATTCAAAAGTCTTGTAAAAACTACTAATGATAGTAAAAGATGAGAGGTGCCTCTTTTGCAAGAATGCTAGGAGTAGGATCACCTTATATTCTCGGAGAATTCTAAGAGCATAAACAAAGTATGAATAACTTGTCAAGGCCTGACCCTTTTACTTTGTGAGCTATGAGAGAGAAGGGGACACTCCATGTGCAACTCAAAATATTTATTAAAGAATGTGGACATCTGGGCCCAAAGCCATGCAAGGAACAAAGATCGAACTCACAGACTGTGATATCATGACCTGAGCTGAAGTCGGCCGCTTAACCGACTGAGCCACCCAGGTGCCCCTCTTTTCTCATCTTTAAATTAGACTTCATGAAAGCAGGTAGCACTTCCACCTTATTCACTGAAAAATTCAAACACGAGAAGAGTTCTACTACATACTCCGTGCTTAATGCATACTGATGAAGTAAATGAGTAGAATCTACACCGCTAATATTAGGATGTCTGACTCAAAAATTTGACTCTACATGTAAGAATATATACCTGACATCGAAAATTTCAGAAACACTTCAGATGGTGTTATTTAGCCAAGTGGGTCTTTTCCCCCCCACCTTCTCCATTTTATAGATTAAAAAATTGAAGGGGAAAAGTGCATTTGTTCCAAGTAATATTAGTACCTGTATTCCTTCTAAAGTCCCCTCTCCCACCTCCACTTTTAAAATTCTGCTTGGAAATCTTCAGTGCATCGATCTCTAGAGCTAAGCTCAAACTTGACAATTCTGTTTCTAGGTCACTTGTTTCGTGACATCAGAAAGCATAAAGGCTTCCATGAAGCAGATCAATGGTGCTTTTAATCTAAAGAGTGTTCCCCGCCGACTGGCTTTGCACCCTCTGTTTGCCAATTCTTCTGTACAATCTGTGTTTCAGCTAAGGGACAAGTTGTATCGAGAGGTGCCAATCGCAGGGACGGAGTGAAGAATCTCCTCTTCCCATACCTTCTCCCCGCATAGAAACACTGGGCCTAAAACCACCTTCGAGTACTTTTTTTTTCTGTTTTAGAAGGAAGCAGTGCTATATTCCACTCTGCATGTTCCCAAGATTATTTCTCAGCATCTTTCCAACTACAAAGAACATCCTTTTCCTTGGAATCCTTTATCCAGCATATTAACTCATGGAGCTGCCAAACTCTACACAGGATACAATTCAAGTGTGTTTACAAATCAGTTTAGAACACAGGCTATATCTTCCCATAGAACTGAATACAATATACTTAGGTCCTCAGATCAGACCAAAAAATTTCATTTAAATCCTGATGCATTTAAAGTAGTAAGCATGATATTGGTGCCAGTTTTTGAGAAGCCACAGTGTGCCTGGAACATGGAAGGGTCTTTATATAATTCATCTGAATTAAACCTCCTAACAGCTCTATGAGTTAGAATTACCGTAACAATGTATGAGGAAACTAAGGCCCAGAAAGGGGAAGAAACTGTTTCAAGGCCACATAGCTAGAAAGTGGCAGAGCCAGAATGGAAACTTCAGTCTCTCTGGTGCCAGACTTTGGGTTCCCTCCTCTTCGCTCAACTAGTACTTTCCTTCTCAAAAGCTGGATGCTTCTTTGGTAAGTGTGGTTTCATTTTCAGGTCTCCTAAATGAATGTTTCCATGCTTTTGGAGTACCAAATGCATGTCTCTGTTTATCTCAACTACCTTCAGGATAAGAGTGAAATTTCTGCCCTGGGACACAAATTCTATCAAGCCCTGAGATAGCTGAACATAAAGTGCTGACTACCTATAAAATATCCATTTCCTTCTCTGCTTCCTAATAGAATCTGATTAGATTCAGGAATCACCCAGTTCCATTTGGCTATGTGATTCAAGGATGGCTGAGTTTTGACTGGTCTAAGCCAATAATGGTAAAGTGTTCTGTCTCCCTTTATTAGTTTAGACATAAGGATATGATACAATTCTGTACAACAAAATGTAAAGGAAAATATGCTAGAAAGTTTCTAGGAAATACTTCCTCATTCTCCAAAGAGTCAAGCATTTAGACTATGGCAAACATGCATTAATCAATAGATGGTTTCAACAACTAGGCAGTTTCTTGGGGAAAGGATTAAAACCGTTCTCAACTTTGCAACTTGTACCAGTTTTAGTAGAATCAAAGTTTAAAAAACAGAACTAGAAGAAGCCATGGGAGAATTTTTTTAAAGCATCCTTTCCACAGCAGAGCCCTTTTATAAATATGACCTCTCTGCTGCCAAGGAAAAAAGCCACAAAATACAAGATTAAAAAATTTCCAACAACATAAAATAATAATGTTTTGAATGGTGAAAAACACCACAGATAAGTTCAAAGGGCAAGTAACAAACTGAAAATTATCTGTATTTCATGTCATACACACACAAAAAATGGGTAACACATTTAATATATAAAGAATTCCTTATAAAACAGACCAGAAAATAAACTATTCCAATTGACAAGTTAAATAAAGAGTGACACGTAGAACTTTTGATGAGACTACTTTCTTAAATCATTCAACTCCTAGAACATACCATTTAGTGTAAGGTTAGTCATTTTTACACAAAATCCCTATGCATATGTGAGAGTGTACAACCTGGCACGTACGCATGAAAGACAGAAAGAGAAATAGGCAAGGAGAAGAAGGGGGAAGCAAACTGACTGAAGAGCATAATTTAAAGGCATGCCATAAAGTAAGACCTAGATGTAAGGGAGAGAGTGTACCCAGGAGAAGAGTCATAGACAAAACTGACAAGGTTTGCCAGATCAGAGAAAGTCTTAAAATCCAGGCTAACAGACAGAAAGAAAAAGATGCTAGAAATAATCCACAGTGGCAAAGGGAAGACATTAAGGACCAAGTAGGTATGAGGGAGTACAGAGAGAAGGAGGCATACGTGGCTACATAGGTTCAAGCCTGGGTAGGAATAAATGCCAGAAGAGACTCCTAGTCTCATGGGCAAAGATGAGGTCAGTTTTAAATATACTGAAGTTAAAGTTATGGTAAGACATCCATGGGTGGAAACTACCAGTCAGTAGGTGGGTGAAACTGTAGAAGTGGACGATTTTGTGCGTAGAGCTGAAGCTCTAAGCATGACTTATGTCTAAACAGACAAAAACATGGAGGGCATGAGCACTGTGCATGATGGGTGCTTCCTTTTCCTTTCTACTGGCTTGTGATGACCTAAATGCCATCTCTAGCTGTTTATAGTGTTATCCACTCTATCACCGCCTAACCTTATACTTTATATTTACCATTCAAAATATTTAAAGATAACTCTATTTTTATAGACTCTGACTTTAACTATTTTGAAGATATGGTTCAAATATGGTTTTCCTAACCCAACGGAATCCACCAAAAGTCTACTAGAACTGATCCATGATTTCAGCAAAGTTGCAGGGTATAAATCAATGTACAGAAATCGGTGACATTTCTATACACCAACAATGAAGCAGCAGAAAGAGAAATAAAGAAGCTAATCCCTTTCACAATTGCATCAAAAACCATAAAATACTTAGGAATAAACCTAACCAAAGATGTGAAAGACCTCTACACTGAAAACTATAAAAAACTTATGAAGGAAATTGAGGAAGACACAAGGAAATGGGAAAATATCCCGTGCTCACGGATTGGAAGAATAAATATCATTAAAATGGCAATACTACCCAAAGCAATCTACACATTCAATGCAATCCCAATCAAAATTGCACCAGCATTCTTCTCAAAACTAGAGCAAACAATCCTAAAATTTGTACGGAACCACAAAAGACCTCGAATAGCCAAAATAATACTGAAGAATAAAACCAAGGCAGGAGGCATCACAATCCCAGACTTTAACCTCTACTACAAAGCAGTAGTCATCAAGACTGTATGGTATTGGCAAAAAAACAGACACAGAGACCAATGGAATAGAATAGAAAACTCAGAAATGGACCCGCAAGTATATGGCCAACTAATCTTTGACAAAGCGGGAAAATGTATCCAATGGAAAAAAGACAGCCTCTTTAATAAATGGTGCTGGGAGAACTGGACAGCAACATGCAAAAGAATGAAACTAGACCACTTTCTTACACCACTCACAAAAATAAATTCTAAATGGATAAAAGATCTGAATGTGAGACAGGAAACCGTCAAAATCCTAGAGGAGAAAGCAGGAAAAAGCCTCTTTGACCTAAGACGCACCAATTTCTTACTCGACACGTCTCCAAAGGCAAGGGAATTCAAAGCAAAGATGAACTACTGGGACCTCATCAAGATAAAAAGCTTCTGCACAGCAAAAGAAACCACCAACAAAACGAATCGACAACCAACGGAATGGGAAAAGATCATCGCAAATGACATATCGGATAAAGGACTAACATCTAAAATGTATAAAGAACTTACCAAACTCCACACCCGAAAAACAAATAACCCAGTGAAGAAATGGGCAGAAGATATGAATAGACACTGCTCCAAAGAGGACATTCAGATGGCCAACAGACACATGAAACGATGCTCAATGTCACTCATCATCAGGGAAATACAAATCAAAACCACACTGAGATACCACCTCACACCAGTCAGAGTGGCTAAAATGAACAAATCAGGAAACTATAGATGCCGGCGAGGACGTGGAGAAACAGGCACTCTCTTGCACTGTTGATGGGAATGTAAACTAGTGCAGCCACTCTGGAGAACTGTGTGGAGGTTCCTCAAAACAATGAAAACAGAACTACCCAATGACCCAGCAATAGCACTGCTAGGAATCTACCCAAGAGACACAGGAGTGCTGATGCATAGGGGCACGTGTACCCCAATGTTCATAGCAGCACTTTCGACAATAGCCAAATCATGGAAAGAGACTAAGAGTCCATCAACTGATGAATGGATAAAGAAGATGTGGTATATATATATACAATGGAATACTACATGGCAATGAGAAAGAATGAAATCTGGCCATGTGTGGCAACATGGATGGAACTGGTGGGTATTACTCTAAGTGAAATAAGTCAGTCAGAGAAAGACAGATACCATATGTTTCCACGCTTAGGTGGATTTTGAGAGACTCAGCAGAAAACCATGGGGGAGGGGAAGAGGGGAAAGGAAAAAAGACACAGAGAGGGAGGGAGACAAAACATAAGAGACTCTCAAAGACTAAGAACAAACTGAGGGGTGAGGGGGGTGTGGGAGGGGGGAGAGTGGGTGACGGGCACAGAGGAGGGCACTTGTTGGGATGAGCACTGGGTGTTATATGGAAACCAATTTGACAATAAATTATTTTTAAAAAAGTTAAAAAAACAGAACAACCATATGACCCAGCAATCCCACTTCTGGATATATCTACCCAAAGAAAATGAAAATATTATCTCAAAGAGATATCTGCACTCCTGTGTTCAGTGAACCATTATTCACAATAGCCAAAATATGGACACCATCTAAATGTCCATCCACGGATGAACGGAGAAAGAAAATGTGGTGTATATATACCCAATGGAATATTACCCGGCTTTAAAATGGAATAAAATTCTGCCACCTGTGACAACATGGATGAACCTGAAGGACATCATATGAAATGAAATAAGCCAGATACAGAAATACAAATATTGTATGATCTCATTATAGGTAAACTCTCAAAGAATAAAAACAAACACAAAATGCCAAACTCATAGAAACAGAGAACGGTAGCATCTCCAGGGGCTGAAGGGAAAAAATCATGGAGAGTTACTGTTTAATGGATACTGACTTTCCATTTTGCTGGATGAAAAGAGTTCTGGAAATACATGGTGATGACGATGGCTGTACAATTTTATGAATGTACTTAATATCATTGAACTTCATACTTAAAAACGGTCAAGAATAAAAAGCAAAAACAAAAACAAAAATGGTCAAGATAGCAAAGTTTATGTTAAATATTTTTTCCAATGGGGTGTAAAAAGAAAATAATGCAGATCCACCGCCCTGCCAGATGTTGTCTGGATTATTGCAATAGCATTCTAACTAGTCTCCTTCCTTCCATCTTGCTTCCTTTAGTCTATTCCCCATACGGCAGCCATGTTGAAATAATGTGAGTTTATGTCACTCCTCCAATAGCCTTCCACCTCACTGGTAATAAAAACCTCACTACTTACCGAGCCCTATGTGACCAAGTCTACCATGAGAGCTCAGACAGCATCTCCCAGCACTGGGCTCTTCACCCAAACCTTTCCTTGAATAGTCCAAGTAGCCCCACAACTCAGGGCTTTTACACCATCTGTATTTTCTCCTCATGGGTTTGTCTTCTCCCAGAGACCTACACCTCTTTCCAGTCTTTAAACAAAATTTACTTTCTCTGACTACCCCAACTGCCACATACTGCGTATTCTACTTTCCTCTTTTATTTTTTCTTTTTTAGCTCTATTGTAATTACTACTAACTTTTACTTTACTTAATACATATTACTTACATATTATTTGAAATATTATTTTACTTATTTGTAATGTTTATCTTTTTCCTATTTTGACTCTCCCATAAGGCTATGTTATTCCATTCGGGCAGGAATAATTTTTATATCTGTTTACTGATGACTTGGTCATATAATAATATCTGGCACATATGGAAAGATTGATGAACAGATAAAGAAGAAGTGGTATGTATATACAATGGAATATTCCTTGACAATCAAAATGAATGAAATTGTGCCATTTGCAACAACATGGATGGAACGAGAGTGTATTATGCTAAGTGAAATAAGTCGGAGAAAGATAAATATCATATCATTTCACTCATATATGGAATTTAAAAAACAAAACAGATGAACACAGCGGAAGGGAAGGAAAAATGATAGAAAAACAGAGAGGGAGACAAACCATGAGAGACTTAAATACAGAGAACAAACTGGGGGTTGCTGGAGGGTGAGGGTGAGGGGCTACATGGGTGATGGACACTGAAGAGGGCACTTGTTGGGATGAGCGCTGGGTGTTGTATATAAGTGATAATTCCCTGGGTTCTACTCCTGAAACCAATACTACACTGTATGTTAACTCATGTGAATTTAAATAAATAAAATTTTTAAAAAAAGCGTTAGATGATTACATAAATGAATATTACCTGTGTGAGTAATCCTACATATACATACATAAAATAGTAGAGAACCTTCGGTATTAGTATGAAGAACATTAGCTTGTAGTTAGATAAATCTGAACGTGAATCCAGGCTCTGCCACTTATTGGTTAGGTCATGAAATCTGGATTAAACTACCCAATTGAAAGGAGACAAAAGTCACTCTAGGCTGAGAGAACCCAGAAAGCTAAAATGGGAAACTTCTTCGCCCTGATGGAGGGCAGCAAGCGATTTAATTTGGTTGGAGTAAAGAAAACATGAAATAGGCTACTGTGATTTAAGCATGAAAATAAAAATAGATAATAGATCATGGAATTCCTAGATGAAATTTAAGACAACAGACTTGTTATAAAGGCAAAAGGAAGTGAAGAAAGTTTTGCGAGTAATATTACTGAAGTTGTTAATATGGAAATTTAATCTGACTTAGCCGGGACGAAGATATAGATAGTGATACTGATTGCAAAGGTATTTCTGTAATCTACAAGACATGTATTGAGGGCCTGAATCAGAGGACATAACGTCAGGGACATAACTTGATGGAGCAATGTTATAAAGAATGAATTGACTTTGCATCTCTCTTTAATGAATATCAGATCAATATAGAGACCAGAGAGAATGTCACGTATTTAAGTCTCAATCACTCCTGACTCACATTCTCACTTACATAACAAAAAAGGGCAAGATACAGGATTGTGAGCAATGAGACAAAATTCACTTTGGAACATGCTAGGTTTAAGAAATCAGTACACATCAAGCTATAAGTATATTCCAAAGAGTTGAAAATGAGTTGGAAATGTGGTTGTAACTCAAAAGATATTGGAAGTGGGTGAAAACATACATAACAGTGGTCATTGCCATACATCTTGAAGCCAGGAGATTAATTCATATTGGTAAGAGAGAGACTATAATAAGTGGATCGAGGCATCTTCCATAAGGCTCTTATACAAAGGGAGTTAGAAGGGGAGAAATAGCCCAATAATGAAAGAGATAGAGAAGAGAGATGGAGAAAAACCTGGTGAATCTAAGGCTGTCAGAATTTATTTCCATTTTGGTGGATAGCCTGAAAGCTGAAAAAATGACATTTGATTTGGTGATGGAAGTGTAATTGTTGAATAAATAAAAGAATAAAGCATAGACTATTCTACAGAAGGTAATAAATGAACAAATCACACAACAATATATGAACAAGATAAAAAGGAGTGATGTGTTTGGGAAGAGGTGATAATGCACACGGGTCTAAGTGCCTAGAGGAGTTTTAAACAGGGTTAGGTGCCAAGAGAGAACGAAACTGAAGGTGAAAAAGATACTGAGTATTTTTGATATAAGATTAGGAGTAGAATGAGAGGCATGATCCAAGTCATAAAAACAGGAATTAAGTATAAGCATTTAAAAAAATGTCCCCCGACCAAGTATGGATGGCAGTAAAGTGGGGGTTCACACCAGATAGTATTTCTTCTTGGCAAATTATGAGAAAAACTCATTTATAGGTAGGGATTCTGAGTTAAATCATATTGCTTGGCCCCAGCAGGTTAGCAAACTACAAAGGTTATAAAAAAGATTTTTCAAGTTTAGAACAGATGGGGATAATTGATGTTTCTAATATATTGGGGACCTTTAAGATAATTCCTAAATTTCATGTTTCCCATAGGGTACAGTCACCCACACAGCTCGCTCTCCTATTATGGAAATCTTCACCTGCTTCTTTGTAAGCCACCAAGTAAACCACTTGAATGAAACTCCCTAATGGAGTCCAGTCTGGTCTGTCTTGAGTTCATTTGAGGCTTATCAGATACAACCTGTAGGGGACTGTATAGGCTCCGCCCCTCTGAGAAACGCTTCAGAAAAAATTTTTCTTAGTGCGTGGTTAAGAAACTTATCAAACCTAACTATGTGTAACATCATCTTCTGACATGCTTCCTACAGAAACAGGCAGAACGTATCAGTCCTCACCAACTGTGAATCATGCTGCTTCTTTTCCAAAGGATAACATTAGGTTTATTTCAATGGCCTAGACTAAATAAAACAGGTAAGTGAATTTGTCAAATATTTTATGACAGCTTACATATTTTGTAGTATTTATACAAAGGCAGAATGAACAAAGAGAGTCTAGCAAAATTAGGTCCACTTAAAATTCCTTCATTAAGGAGTCATACCTGAGCAAGGCCTTAATGAGGTGGTAATGGCACTGCCAGAAGAGGCAATGGAGAAAATCTTCTGGAAAAGGCAGCTCAATAGAGTGATAATGAGGAGGAAAAAGAACTTCTCTCTTTGTCCTGGCCCATGCTCTTTTATTTGAGGAGCCACCCTATTCTTTACTTCTCTGAGGTGAAGAAAAGACTCTAGAGAGTCAGGGAGTCAGGAGGGTGGGAGGGAGGAGGAGGAGGAAGAGAAAGAAAAGGGCGGATATGCTCAAACTTAAAATGGAGTAAAAATAGCATCTCCTATCTCTAAGAGATCTTATAAGGATTTCATTAGTTCATATTATGTGCATACTTGGCATATGGCAACACTCACTAATGTGTGGCAGAACTATTTGTATTTACTGATAATGAGAAAACTGATTAAGTTTCTCGTTCAAGATTATACAACTAACCTTTGCGAAAACATGGATGGGAATTTAACTCAAGAGGAGGTTGAGTCACACAAATGTTCTCACCCAAGTGCCTTTGTTCAGCTGTGCCAGAAACCTAGCCAAGGATAGAGGGCATAACTATGCCCTAAAATATCCTTCCCTGGTTAAGAATTTTAGCCTTATTCATAAATTAACTGTGTAAAGTAATCACTAATTAAATATAACCACGATTTTTAAAAAAATCAATGAGCCTCTAAAAATGTACTTTTTCACCACATAGGATCAGCTCTATGATTTCTTAATTCCCATTCATTGTTGGGAGCCGTTTTGGGCTCACAGGTTGAGACCCCTCCCTGCGTGGGAAAGGTTGAAGCAAAGCTCCTGCCAGCCAAACTGGCGCCTAGTTTTACCTCCTAAATAATCTTTCAGGCCTGGATTTCTTGAACTGCTCTCGTTGGCCTAAGGGATATAATGCTCTTTGGTTTTATGGCATATGGAAAAGGGGACCTGAAGTGTGATGTCTTGATGGATAAAATCTGAATGAGAGTAACCTGGCCAGAAGTAACCTCAAAGTTGCCTCTTGGAGACAGGTTACACAAATTAATCATATAGAGTAGCAGTTATGAGTTGGCTAGAAATTAGTAGGCATTAGGCCCCAAGACTCCTTGAACCAAACTAGATTTTCCCTGCAGGTATTGCTTCCCTCAGCCCCACCATAAAACCTCAAAGCACATCTCCGTAAAGCTTCTCTCAGTATTAACAGACTGATGGGAACGATTGTAAAGAGACTTAGGACCTTCCCCGGAGGTTAGCCTAGCCCAAAAGTTAGAAGTACTGTTTATAGATAAGCTACAAACTAAAGTAGCTACACATATGTTCATTGATCAGCATCAAATATTGAGCACCTTCCTGAGGTTAACATTTCACAAATCCTTTTGTAATTCTCATCCCCATGCTCCCTTATAATAAAAAGGCAATAACAAAATACTGTTACAAAAGCTACCATAAACCTATAGATGACTACATAGGTCTTGTGACAATAATGTGTTGTAAAGAATGCCTTGTCACTGATGTAATGTCACTCACTACCTTTAAAAATAAAGACACTGAGACCAGCAAAGCAGAGATGCCAGAATTGCCAGGGCTGTCTGCTGGGTCATCAGACTCCATCTGTCGTGGGTCTCTCACCTCATTTCGCCTGACCGTCCGTCCTTCGTGGACCCCTAGATTCGCTGGAACAAGGACCCCGGCAATTCATAAACTACATTAATTCCTATTCAAAACTACATTTTTGATAAAAGTCGCTTCCTGAAGAATTTTTCAAATTGCTCTCTTAAACAAAATAGTTTTCTTCTAAAGAGAAATTCTACCAAATCTCACAAGTCTAGTACATTTCATTTCCATGCTCCAACATGTACCAGGCTATAATTTCTTGTATTTTTAGGTTTCCTACAACAATGCAATCATGGAAGACTCCACTGTGGAGGAGGAAGCTTCCTTATGTGGCAAGTATTAAATGGTACATAGAATCTGACCTGCTTTGGGTGTGACTGACTTTCTTGTATAAGTAGTACAGAGCATCTTATATACATGTTTAAATTAACAATATTAAATTGTATCATATGAAGAAGCTTATAGTTATATTTTTCTTAAGTAGAAAATAAATACATTTTTACCAAACGAAAATATAGTAAGAACAGCTATATAGAGTGTCTATTTCCTTTCGGTATCAGGTTTCTAGAAGTGTCTCCCCAATAGTGTGACGAGTAACTTTCATCCATTTTTCCATTCTTTTAAAAATTACATATAGAGATCTTTGATGATGTTTATATTTTTGTGTAACCACTGGTAGCCCTTATAAAAGAGAACCATACAGGTAATTATATAAAGAAAGCACACACCGCTATTCTAAAACAAATGCCCATGCATGAAGAATCAACACACGGTACACCTAGAGAAGTTCCAATATCTTAACAGAATCATGTGAGAACATCTAATACAACTGAGAACAATAAAACAGCTCCTGATGAAGGAGAAAAAAAAGGCACTGCAAAATTCAAACAAAAGCCATGTTAGCTTATCCTGGATGAGGAGGAAATTCTTTGGTTTGTAGAACAGAGAGTAAATGTTGACAGACCTGTGAAGGAAGTGGGCTCCTTGTGGGGTCAGAGGTGGTGACATAAGCAGCCTGTGTGTAGGCATAGCTCTTGAACCGAGGCTTAGGAGAGGAAGGAGTTCGTTCATAGCCCTGTGCTAGACTGACTGTGATCTGCAGAGTAGGGTTAGGGGGAAGGGGACAGAGGGGAGGAGGAGACATCATAAGTAACCCTGGAAGGACTGCTTTCCAACATACTTGAAAAACACACATTAAATGGCAATGGTGAGGCGAAAAGTTTAATTTGAAACACACGTAGTTGTATTGCAAACTGGTATGCTGCAAGAATTCTGGTGCTCAATGGCATGGCAATCAGGGAAGGTATGAGGGTGGGAGTCAGCTTTAAGGATTCCATGGTGACACAACTCTAGCACTAAGATGGGACGGTGCTCTTCAGTATGGCAAAAACAAAACAAAACAAAACAAACAAACAAACAAAAAACAGGCATCCAAAAGCAATTTTCTCTGAACTCCAAGTAAACAAAACCAGAATCCATCAGATCAATATCCTGGAAAGGACTGGAGGTTTCCTAAGTTAAATATAAAACTATCTTAGTAGAGTGAAAACATTAGGCCTGAGATTAGCTTTCCACACCTTCAGCAGAAATTTTGACATAGGCTTTTTTTTTAAAGGCTTTCTCATCATCGCTTGTGCCAAAGAAAGTGAAAGAAAACACTACAAATAGCCACTGTTGGGAGTAAGAACAAGCCAAGCAATAAAAGAATCCCACTAGATTCTGTACAATAATAAAAATGTTTACCATACGTATTCTCCATTTAACTTTTAAAGTATTATAAACTACTTTTATCAAAAATGTTACCTTAAGTAATCAAAATTTGTTAATACATCAGCAGGTTGCCGCTAAAAATAAGAAAGTACAATTAAACAGAGTACTTGCCTTTGCTCTTGCTCTGGTTCTTTGTTCGTTATTCTCATTGACAGAAAGTTTTATACATATATAAGTCTATTTTTATTTCATTTTACACAATGGAAATGCAATACATTGTTTTCCATATTCTTATAATATAGTGCATATCAAGAGCAGCATATTTTAATAATGTATTTTGAAAATGATATTATAGTCCATCCTATCAGTTAAAATTTCAAAGGTTTACAGAGTTTATCCATCTACTCATAGATACCTATAGATACCTATTAAGTAGATAGATAAAGAAACAGATGGACACATACACATACACACACACACATTATGCTATGTAGACATATGCCTGTGTATTTCCATAGATATAATAGAAATGTACATGTATGATGGCTACAAATGCATATACGATAGAAAGTATCATCGATACTAGTTACTCTTTTGATACTTTACCTGTTGAGAATAGTGCATTTGATGGTGTAATTGAAAGTGTTCCTCTCTAGTAACTTTTGATGGCCGTGGCAACATTTCCACTTCCTGGATGGCTTCAGCGCTCACTTGTTGAGGCAAAACTTGGAAGAGTGATGTGACATACATTAAGATGGACTTCTTATCTGGATAAGTGGTAGCAACATCTGTAAGCACATTAATACCACACATCAATTTTTGGTTTCTATATTTGAGTCTCTGAAAGGGGAATGAACAAATCAATGTTACAGGAAGAAGACACATTAATGAGCACTCGATTGCCCATGAATGTCCTCCAGAGACTAATTAGAACATGATAATCAGGCCTAAAATATCCTTCCAATTTGGCAGACCAATGAGAGGAGCACTAAAGTTAATTTCTTTCCCTTGTTCACATAAAAACTTTATTCCGTAATACTTTTTCCTAAGTCAAATTGCCAAACTAGCCCATCTAAGAGACTGGTTTTCATTAGATAAGAGACACAAATAAAAGATTATATCTTCCTTTCCATGCAAAGCTATACTAACGTGTCAATTAAAATAGTGCACTGGTAATTAAACAATTACACAAAAGAGCTTAATGCCTTGGCTTCCAGTAAGGAAAGCTTGCACCATCTAATCAAATTTTTGCTGGTGATTAAGTATGTAAAGAACGAATTATGTCTCTGTGTTGAAATCAACCATGTAGTTCCACAACAGACATAAAATAAAACAACAATATACCTTATGCATATGATTTGTAATATTTCTTAAGTATATTAAAAACGTTTGTTTACATTTGGGTACATCTGTTCAAGTCAGATGTTACCTTCCTTCTCACACTCCAGAGATAAATGTAAAAGTCCTTCACGTGAAAGTGGAACCGACATTATGTCCTTTGCCACATCCAGGGAATTTAAGAAAGCCGGCATCTAAAGTCAATAATAATTTGTAATCACACACATAGTAAGTGGCAGCTCCTTCAAAAGGTTCTTTTGCTACTTGGCATTACAATTTACCCACTGTGCTCATTCCAGGGAACCAAGATATGAAAATAATCCTTTATGTGAAGTGTATCATTAATCCCAGAAGTGTTAAAACATAAATCTTGGCAGGAAGCCAAAACAACTATGCAGCAATGTGCCAGGCATTTTTCTGGCCATAAATTTATCTTAGCTTAGCCAGCATTAAAAGATCTGTTTTAAGTTAAATATGTATATTCCGGTCAGGTGTTCTGATTATGACTAAAAAAGCCAAGAGTCAAATCTGAAGTCCACTAACATAAAAGGAAGTTGAATAGGTCACTTCGTCCGTGCCTTCACAAAGAGCAGGAACATGATTAATTAGAACTATTTTTAAAATATTTTTAAAAAGAGGTACAGAGGAGGAAAAAATTAACTAATATTCCTTGTCTGCCTCTATCCATACTATAACATGGTACTTCTCAATTTTTAATGTGCATATGAATCACTTGGGGATCTTTTAAAACTCAGAATCAAACTCGGTGGGTCAGGGGTGGAATCTGAGGTTTTGCATCTCCAATAAGCTTGCAGGTGGTGCTGCGGCTGCTGGCTTGAAGAATATACTTTCAGTAACAAGACTTGAAACAAATTACACAGGAAGCAGACTGCTGTGTCATCTGCCACTTCACTGCTTCACCTTTCTTTCCCCCTGAAAGAACGCATAAGGCACTTAACTGGGCCGTTAAACGCATAAGGCTGGGAGGTACAAAGTTATACAGTACATATTCTCTGCTCCTTATTATAATTTAACTGTTAACCAAGAGATGGTGAAAGTAAGTTTTTGGGGCACCTGGGTGGCTCCCTTGGTTGAGCGTCTGACTTCGGCTCAGGTCATGAGCTCGCGGTGAGGTTGAGCCCCACGTCGGGCTCTGTGCTGACAGGTCAGAGCCTGGAGCCTGCTTTGGATTCTGTGTCTCCCTCTCTCTCCGCCCCTCCCCCACCTGCACTCTATATCTCTCTCTCAGAAAGAAATAAAAACATTTTTTAAAAAAAGTAAGGTTTTGCCAGTAATTTTTAGGGAAGAACAGAAATCTTAGTAACTTAGCTTTGAAATTCCAAAGACTAAAATCTCCCATTCATTTGATAACTGTGTTTAAAGTGTTCATCGGATGGTGGAGATGACAATTCTTCATCACATTTTGAAACTCAAAAACGCTTTCTTTCTTCTCACTATGAACTAGTTAGTTTTATCTGTAATGAGCATAATTTAGATTTCTGTTTATCTTTAGCGTATTAAGTAAAATTACCTTGTGAGAAAGGCACTGAATCCAAAAAGGTTGATCTATGCCTATTTACTGCTATATGATACATAAATGCGTACATGTATAATGTTTGGCCTCAAATATATGTTAAGAGAAAAACAAAGGTAAAAATAAATCAGGAATTATTTCTATCACCACAAGCAAATGTCAAAAGTTAAAGTACATTTTATCTAAACAAAACATTATTTGGATGAAAGCAAATATTCATAAATATCAATCATTATAATATATGTATACTATTTGCCCAAATTATTGACATTTTTGCCCCAAACTATTACCTTCCCATCTCCTAGGTTGTATGGATTCAGCTGTACCAGCAGATAGAATCCAATATTTCTTTTCTTAAAGAAAGGAACTTAGATATTCCAAAATACGTTAATTCGCTTCAACATATATGTACTAAGGACCTAATAAACTTATAATATTTTAACAGCTTTTACAGGACATTAACAAGATAGAGAATTCCTGCATTCTGCTCACAATTTGGAATAGTACAATAAATAAATAACGGGAAAAGTACAAAATAATTACACTGCTGAACAGAATTTAAAATGTGTTCCTCTAATTGGTACAACCAGTGCTTAAATATGTTCAGAGAAAGGAAGAAATTATATACTAGCAAGGGACCAGAAAAGTCTTTATGAATAGGAAACTGAAATAAGTATGTATAGGATTTCATTGGCTAGAAATTGGGGGATGAGAAAGGGATTCTAGGCAATGGGAAAGCAGGAGCAAAAGTGCAGAGGTAAGAGATGAGAGACATGCCAGGAATAGTGCCTTCAGGTGTCTTAGTCACAGACCGGAGAATAGTGAATACGTAATAAGATACAATGTGTGTGCCATACGTGAAACATTGAGAGATCATCAATAGCAAACTAGAAATTTTGACCTTAGTTCAATAGGTTGGACAGTAACTGACTACTTTTGAGCAAGAGGATGACAGCACTGAATTTTCTGTAAAGTAAAACTATTAAATGCAGAATGGGGTCAAGGAGAAAAACAACTGGAGGGAAACAGGAAGCTGGGACCCAATCTAAATAGGAGGTGTTAGAGAACTAAACTACGATTTGTAATGAAAACAAACAAACAAACAAAAATGCACGGCAGAAATTCTAAGATAAATCCAAAATGACTTCATTGGACTTCAAATCATTTACTTAGCAGTCTTTAAAAATAATTATATATAAAATTCTGTCCTAAGCCCTGAGGGTACAAAGATGAATGAACTGAGAATAAAGTGGAGGAGGAAGACAGAAGGAGAAAAATGTTTGCTCTGTAGTCATAGTAACAAGTAGCCACCAACACAAGTCTCAGACTCATTTAATCAATTAACAATTACTCGACTATATAGCCTTGGTCATGCTTTCTGAAGCCAACCATAGGCAACCCCTCCCTTGAAAGTTGTCTGATCAGAGGTGAACTCACTCCAAAGAACAAAATTCTGAATGCAAACCAATTAACAGTGGTCTCACCTGAATAACCAATCATGCTTCTAAAGGTGAGATCAACCTACTCCCATCTCTGAATGCTCACAGATCTAGATCTCTTGACCTCCCAGCATTCCCCAAAACATAAAGACACTCTATTTTGAGATACTGTGGTCGACCACCATAGTTCCCTCTTATTTAAATAAGTGATACATTCTCCTTTGTGTTTTCATTTCAAATACCGAGTAATGGTTTCATCATTTGATAAAATTCACTTGTAAAGTTAAAATTAAGGATTTGTGAGGTTTTCTTTAGAGGAGTGTGTGACAGAATGAAAGAATAAGCAATTCTGAATCTGGATTTGGAGTTTTAAAAATCTGTACCTAAATATTTGTATTTGTAAAGAAATATCCTTAACATCATTTATTTCCATTTCCGCATCTGTAAAGTAAAAACCAGAGTCCCAATCTCATCTTGGTGTTGGAAAGGGCAAATGAAATAATGTTTAGAAAATACTGCAAACTTAATTAGACCTTGATATTGTTGATATATTACAATTCTCGTTTTTGGTGTTACTAACACAAAAACAGATCTAGTTGTAGGAGACAATTAGTACTATTAATGGGAAGCCATAGAAGCCGGTAGGAAGAAAGGCCATTCATCATTTATTAAATATTTATAAAGCAATTATTACGTATCATAGAATACGCTTAGCCTGTGTTTTCTTATAGGTATTCAGGGGATGAGCCACCCAACAAACAATTAGGGACTGAACAATGTACGAGAAATCAAAAGAAATTTCATGACTTGTGATGATCTTCGCTTAGGATAATTGTGTTGGGAGCCATTGTGGGCTCCCAGGTTGAGACCCCTCCTGGTGTGGAAAAAGCAGTTGAAGCAAAATTCCCGCCGGCCAAGATGGTGCCTAGTCTTACCTCCTTCTAAATAATTTTTCAGGCTTGGATTTCTTGAGCTACTCTCCTTGGCCCCAAGGAATGTAATGCTCTTTTGTTTTATGGCATTTAGATAAAAGGGAAGGACCTGGAGCAGGATGCTTTGATGGATTACATCTGAACGAGAGTAGCCTGGGCACCTTAAAGTTGCATCTTGGGGATGGGTTGCACAATATGATAGCAGTTATGAGCTGGCTGGATATTGGTGTGATTTGTGCAAATTTTAGGCTCCTATTATGTAAATTCACTCATTCACGGGCAAAGGACAAGCATTGGGAATTCTGTCCTTGCCGGATGGGTTGCACCTTCCCATTGTAGTTGGAAGAGAGGCAGAATGACTCCTGGCCTGTTTATAGATAATTAACATAGGCAGGCCTAGGTAACTTCCTGTTCTCTCCCCTTGCCTTAATTTATATGCTAATTAACTTGAAAATAACTTGCAAGATTGAGGAAATCGCCGCTTTACTGATAAAAACACATTATCGTTCAAACTATGCTTACTGATGGGATGTCACTCATTGCTGTAATGTCACTCACTACTTTTAAGTAAAGACACTGAGACCGGCAGGGCAGAGACGCCAGAATTCCCAGGGCTGCCTGCTTGGTCATCAGACTACATCTCACTCATAGCTCTCTCATTTCATTTCGCCTGACCGTCCATCCTTCAGGAACCCCTAGAGTCGCCGGAACAAGGACCCGGCATAAGTGCACATAGGCCAATGCCTGGGACTCTGTGAGTACCTAAATATTTCTCAAGAAACTGAATATAGTAGTTAAAGCCATAGAAATTGATGAGAATTGTGTAAGACAGCAACTGACGTAAAACATAATGTTACAGATAATGAGTACCACAGCATTTGAGGAGGGTGAGAATGATGGGATGTGATTTACATTTTTTTATTACAAGACATTAAAATGTATGAGGTGAAAGAAGTGGCTGTACTCCCCAAATAAGAACTTACAATTTGATGAAAGTAATCTTTGTACTAAAACCCTACTATGTAACGGGTTCATCGCTGCCAATTTTAAGTTAATAATTTCGAACCTAATCTTTACAGACATCTCACAACCGAAGTGTCGAGAACTCATAAATACTGCTAGAATGTTTTATTTCGTGAACAATAATACTGATTCGGATGAGTGTTTCTATACTTATCAGAATTTTGATATTGAGGGATATAATAGCACAAATAAATCATTCACTGAAATTCCATCATTTTTCAAATGAGGAAACTGAAGCTCACAGAGGTTTGACCGCAGGTTCAAAAGCTAGTCAGAGTCAGAAAAAGAACCCAGTCCATGCATCAGACTTCTCAGTACCTTACCTTCATTCTTGCCAAAAATGTTATCTTAGTGCATTTAAAACCCAACTATCTCAAAGTCATTATTTAAGTAATGACCCTGTGATCCATGTGGTTCCATTATCAAATATTAATGAGATTCTCCAGAATAGTAGTGATTTCTGTTTTCTAATAACTGATGTATGACAGGAGTAAATATACCTACCACATTATCAAAGAATGAGAGAAAATTAACAACCAAAGTTGCAGAGGCTTCAGTGATTTGGCTGAACTCCTGCTTTGCTGGAAGAGTATCAGTTGGTTCCAACTTTTATGAAAAATATTTTGGCAATGTCTACCAAAACCTTAAGAAAATTCATATTCAATGACCCACTAATTTCCCTTCTAGGAATCCACCACAAGGAAATAATCAGAAATTTAAATGATGATTTATGTAAACCTGATGTAAAATGTAGCAGTATTTATGACACAAAAAATTATCACACACAAAAGAAAAAAAATTCAGACCATTCCAAGTTGCTTAATACTTAGAGAGGTAGAAGTGATCAAATATATAATTGTCTATGAATAGTACAAAGCCATTCAAACTGTTACTTTTGAAGAATATTTGATAAAATATAAAATGATTTCCTCATAACATCAAAAGAATAGAATGTATAATTTAGGAAGAATATAATAACAATTTTTTAGAAAAGGTGAGAGAACAAACCATACTCATTAGTGAAATGGGTATGTTGATGGGACGAAAAAGTCATTTTCCTTTTCTCTTTTGTCCTATCTATATTTTCCACACTGTCTATTCAGCACTCACTAATTTTATAGTTTGATGCTGTCGTCTCTATTATAACAAAAGTATCTGTAAAGATCCAAAAGCAACAACAAAAAATAAAGTTTCACAAAGTTTTCTTTTAGTATGCCCTCACCCCAAACAAGTCGATGTGAACGAGTTTGTCAGAAAATAGATGTCTTCAACAGAACTGTTCTTATCTTGGGCAATCAATCTCCCAAAAGTCTGATTAGCCAGCTGGCAGGCACAACCTTGAAACATCTCTGGGAAAATCTAAACAAGAGGCTCCACTGCCGAAACCTCAGGTCAGTTTTCTGCCAGGAGAAAGGCAGAAGTTGAAACAACAGATTATAATGCCTATCATGTATAATCAGAAAGAAGTAGGATTTCAGGGATAACAGATGCATAAATGTACACTCGCAAAGGCTGGTCACCCTTTGTCACTTTTTGGTAAAACTTGTAAAAGGATGTCATTTAGAAACCCTGAGCAGAATAAATCTAGATGATTTCTCACAGATTTCATATTAGGAAAAATACAATAAAAATAAATTCACTCACTGTGAGAGAAGGGGGATAGGTAAACAGGAAAGAAGAAATTTGTGAGCACAAAATAGACATGGTCAGATAGCTCTGAATGTGAAAATGTGAACACACACACACACGCATACACCCATACACAGACACAATCAAAATGTGTGTTTGCTAAAATAACCAAATACGAAGATATGCAATTCAGAAGAACTTACTGCTGGAAGCAAGTGTGCTATCATCTGAGGTTTGCAAATGAAGATATTATATTATAACATCATCTGATCTCTAAGCACTAGAGTTTGTAAAAACAGGCAATATCCTAGCAATGGAATGATTCATTTAAGTGTTAGGTTATTATTTTCAATTTTAATATTTTTCATCCAGCACTACATTCTACATATATGCATCTTCCATTGGCAAGTCTCTGCATACAATGAATATATAGCATTCTAATAAGAACATAACTTGCACAGGTCCCTTCAAGTTAAAATCTTTAACTTTCTACATGTTCTGCCTTCACTAAATTAAGTATTCCTTAATTAAGCCATTCCATATTTTCAGCATGTCACTCACTGATCTAAGTTGCTTTTCTCATCTAATAACAATGCTTCTCACTAAAGGACTATAAAATATACTGGTGAAAATAATTTGTCTTGATGAAGATGATTCAGTTTTATTATAAAATTAATGATAAAAAGCAGTGTCTTTCATTTATCCATGAAAAACACTAAATAATTTTAACATTTAAACATCCAATTATTCCTTTCAATTTGTTCATGGGGTAGCGAGCAGAACACTATCACTATCATCTCGGTACAGGTAGAAAATAGTGCTCAAAATACATAAGGCTCACCTAGGGCCTAAGAGGGAAAAATAAAAATGAAAACAAAAACAAAAGAGGAGGCGCTTACTGGAGACTTGAGATGCACTGGAAACTAGTTCAGCTTTCTAATCATTAACCAAACAATGATAAACATACCTATACAAATAAAAATCATGTATTCCATCCAACAAATAATGGTTGCTGTAAGTGATGTTATTGATTTTGAAAAGTACCAGAATGACAATATGAAATACCGAAACATACATTTAACAAACATTTACTGAGTTACTACTTTGTGCCAGGCTATATTCTAGTCTTTGAATACACAGTGATACGTAAATGATCCCAGGGAGCTATTCTTATGGAACTTTGATTCTAATGGGGAAATAAAATTACAAATACTTTCAAAATCCTCTATTTACCACTTGCCAATTTATCCTTATCGCCTAGTTCTTTTTGCTTCGTTGTATAAACACAAGTGCCTTCCACAAATGCATTTTCTTTGTTGGGCTTTTTTGGGAAGAGGATTAAATGGGAGCAGATATTCTGGAATGTTAATACCAAACATTCTCATAGTGTCTGAGAACGAATGCACAGAAGCTGGTGGATAAAACTCAATTACATGGAAATCCTTAACAAATTGTAACTTTACAAGCTTCAAATAAGCCACCTTTAAGTTGAATGTTTTTAATTTTTTTTAAATTTTTAAATGTTTCTTTATTTTTGAGAGAGAGAGAGAGAGAGAGAGAGAGACCTAGCATGAGTAGGGGAGGGGCAGAGAGAAGGAGACACAGAATGTGAAGCAGGCTCTCAGCTCTGAGCTGTCAGCACAGAGTCCGAGGCGAGCCTCAAACCAGCCGACCAGGAGATCATGCCCTGAGAGAAACTCAGACACTTAACCAACCGAGCCACCCAGGCGCCCCGAGGTTGAATGTTTTTGAATCAAGTATCAAATGTCTTCTGTGTGCCACTCGTCAAAGTGAAGTGTTCTGTCTTAAATTCTCAATTCCAAATGCAACGGATTTCCAAAATTCTCTTTTCCAGCTACTCACTGGAATGAGTTTATACCTCATTAAAATAAATTTATTTAAAATAAATACTCCTGGCCATTTAAAAACTTAGAATAATTCTTCAGTGCATGTCCTCTAAAACAAGGAGAAGGGGAGTTAGCTTGACCTAACAAACAGAAGCTAATCAGTCAGTAAGGGAGACTATGGATAGAAAAACATTTATACTTTCTTACACTTCCTTCACATGACTATTGTGCAAAGAGCTATTGGAGTTTCCATTTGAGAAGAAAGTATTTTGGCTCAGTGACATTGAACTCTGCTTCCTTAATTGTCACCTGCTGTTTTTGTGCTTTGCTTCTTATCTAACCAAATTGACTTCCTTTCTTCCTCCCAGTAGAAAAAGTGCAATAAGTTTCCCAAGTAACTAACTCCACACAAAATCTTCTTGACTAACACAAAATGTTCTATTTCTACCCCCATTTCTTTACAGAGTTAAAAATGATAGCTGATAAACAATGAAGCCAGAATGGAGGGGGCTCACTTCATTTAACACAAGTTTCACGGGTTACTATGGTGCTTTCCGATATGTTTCGGGATTCAGAAATATGCCTCATGGTGTAAGGACAATTCGAAGGCAAATCCGGCAGTGAACACTAGCTTGGGGCAGAAACTGTATTTAAGAGAAATATTTTGTTAGTAACAAACATTACAAAAAAGTATCCATTCCATAGCAAAGAGCTGAGCCTGTTGAACATACATTGACACAGGGAATGGGTAGGGTCGATATTTAAAGAAGACGAGCTCAGAAGGCATCTCCTGCTAACAGTGGATCAGAGAACCAGCTTCTGTGTCTCTACTCCACGGAAGGTCACAATGTAGCTAAGCCTAATGGATGGCTTTTCATTTCACTCTGTACCTCCCAGCAGCACTGTTTCTTCTTAAACTGCTTTGTTTTTCTTGGAATCTTTGACCATGTATTTTTCAGGTTTTATGCCTATCAGCCACACTTTCTCAGGCTCTCCTCCTGGCCCAACTTACTTAAATGACAGGAAATTCTGGAAAGAGTGAGAGGCTCGATCTGGGTCTTTTCTAGCTATACTCACTCTCCTTTAGGGTATTACCTTCCAATTACCCCTCCCCTTCTCTCTTAAATATTGCCTATATGCTAATGATTCCTAAGTACCTATCTCTAGCTGAGACCCCTCTCCTCAAGAGCTACCTCAAATTTGTTACATATAAAATAAGGTCCTCATTTCCCTTCAAAACCATTAGTCTCCTCATCAATCACCGTTTCTGAATACGGGAACAGCATCAATGCATTGTGTCAGCCCGTAAACTCAGAAATTATCCGTGATTTTTCTTTTCATCTGAATTCTCTATTTTCATCCATTAACAAGCCTTGTCTTCTGCCACTAAAAGGAATACATGCACCTATTTACTTCATGTTCATGATTACTATTTTCACCCGAGTCATGATCCTTGCCTTCTGTGAGCATTACATTCACATCCTAAGTATTCTCGGGCCTTTCAAACCATTCAGTACGCAACAGCTAGAATTATCTTGAAAAAAAAAAAAAAACAAATTAAATAGCACTGTCAATACTTAAAACCCTTCAAAAGCTTCTCCTTTGTTGAGAATACATCCAACCTATTTCCATGTCCTACATGACCCAATACTCTTTGCTAATGGGAGTCTAATGGCCTCTCTCTCGTCCACTACCTTTCAGATATATTGGCCTTGTTTTAGTATCTGAAATAACAACGGCCCTTTTTATATCCCTTGGTCTTTATACATGCTATTCTCTTCATCTGGAATATTTCCTCCATCTTGTTGCATTTTTGGTTCATTCTTATCCATTAGGTTGGAGCTCATATGCCACTGCAGATGCATTTGTTGATAATTCTGTTTTTAAAAGTCCACCTCCTTCCCCTTCATCTCACAGTGGTTTATATCTTTTGTAATATCTGTCACAAACTGTAATTATCATGCTTACTGATCTATTCCTTTGCTATGATTTGTGTCTCTATGATAATGTAAGTACTGCAAGGGCAGCAACTTTCTCTAAATTGTTTTTTATCACATACTAACAAATAGTAGGTGCTTCATATTTGTTAAATTAGTACACGAATGAATGAATTCTGGCTGCTGGGAAGAAAGTTTCACCTCAGTGAAGTGAACACAGAATAAGATTCATGTCGAAAATTGAGAACTGGTTGGAGAGGAAGAAAGACTAAATCAGACAAGAGCAGGCAGTATTTATCTCCCTCTGAAATTACATTAAAGAGATTCAGTTTTGATATTTGATTACTTTCGAGCGAGCATCAATTAGGTACAAGGGATTTTATTATGTTCCTCATTTGCCATTCAACGCTCTCTTCTGAGTTAAGAATACTGTACAAGGTCATATAACTAATAATTGATAGTCCCAATAAAGCGGAAAAAAGAGACTCCCAAGTTGACATCCTGGTTCCCTCAATTTGTGACACTGGACAAGCTTAAACAGACTGAGCCTCAACTTCCTATTGGAGGGCAAAAGTGTTTCTTAAATTACTGATGGTGCTCTCAAAAATGAGATGTAATTTGCATAACATCTCATGGTCTTAGAAATGGATCGGATTATTTTTTTAAGTAGCAGGGAGAGAAGCATTCATTTCTAAATTAGAGCGCATTAGCAGGTTAATCAGGAAGCCTGTGAGTGATGATGACAAAGTTAGTACATTTTTAATTCAGATTGAAAATACTCAAACTAATACTCAAGGCACAGGAAAACTAATGTTTTATTCATTGTTTCCAAGCCTTGGCACAGACTCTAGAAAATACCACGGTGCTTTACACAGACTAGATGTGCAAAAGTTATTGACTGATATTTACGGAAAAAATTGTTCCAGTACTCTCTGACCCAGGATAGAAAAAACATAACCCCTTAGAACTGGGATGAAGCACATTTCTCAGCAATTTTGTACTAAGTGTTTGAATCCACAGCAGGTTGGAAGAGTCAAGCAAACAAAAGCCTCGCCATCTCACTAAAACCATGACCCAGTCACAGGTAGGAGCCTACAATTACAATTGTAAAAGTAGCTCTTTCAACTAAGATCTGAGAATGAGAAAGGGATTCACTTAAGTAAGAAAGAAATGTTAATACTATATATAGGCAAACACATCTAAAAAACAATATGGCCACTTTGAGAACTACTCTGTGTGTGTGTGTTTGTGTGTGTGTGTGTGTGTGTGTGTGTGTGTGTGTGTGTGTGTCTTTTTTGAAAAGCAATCTCTTTTGGCCAGAGATTAGTAACCTCAAAAAATGGGTAGAGAGAGGGAAAGGCATAGCTTCTGGTTTCTCTTTCAGTACATGGATGTTCATTTTACCCACTTGCAAATTTAAAATTTCTTCTTTCACTTTTCAGTGGTTGAACAAGGGTTACAACTGATATGGTAAATATTACATAACTACATTTCTTATCACAGCTTCTGGTTCTTTTTGATTTTCAAATTTCAGTTTCTCTCAAATACCTTTCCTTCAGGTTAAACTCTCCTAACACAGCTCTAGAGATGACTGTGACCCTCAGGGGTGTTTAACTAGCTCAACTACCCTACCTTGCAAAGCCTGTCTCGCTACCCGAAACTTTAGACCCTATTCAGGTTCTGGTTTTAGATTAGCCAAAATGGACCCCATTGCCATTCTCATGATGATGGGAAACTTAACTCTTAAAAAGAAATCTCTCCCTCAGAACAAACAGGTCAGGGGGCACCTGGGTGGCTAAGTCTGTTAAGCTTTCAACTTGATTTCAGCTCAGGTTTGTGAGTTGGAACCCTGTGTGGGGTTACGCGCTGACAGCACAGAGCCTGCTTGGGATTCTCTCTCTTTCCCTCTCTTTCTTCCCCTCCCCTGCACATGCATGCTCCCTCTCTCCTCTCAAAATAAATAAACATTTTAAAGAAAAAAAAAAGGAGGAGAAAAATATCAGATTAATGATCTTGACTAAAAGAGTTAATCTTTTAGCTATCCCTGATTTTTCTTTTGTTAGTTTGGATTTAATCTCTCACTTTCAAACATTTTTATTACAAAAGCAATACATGCTCATTGTAGTAGAAAATTAAAATAGTGCAGGAGTACATAAAATGAACAATGAAATACCCCATATCTCTACAGCACTGCAGTCCTGTCTCTAGGAAGAATACTTCTCAGCAAAAGCTATGCTTTCTCTCTATTCATCCATTCGTATGTCCATTTATCCATCTGTCCATGTAGGCATCCATTTACCTATTAATCTGTCTGTCTATCTAATGAGATCAAACTGGACATAAACTAGGGCGCCTGGGTGGCTCAGTCGGTTAAGCGTCCAACTCTTGATTTTGGCTTAGGTCATGATGTCATGGTTAATGGAATCGAGCCCCACCTCGGGCTCTGTGCTGGCAGTGCTAGGCCTGCTTGGGATTCTCTCCACCCCTCCCTCTACCCGCCTCCAACACTTACATGCTCTTTCCCTCAAAATAAATATATAAACATTTTAAAAAGTGGATACAAACTATTTACATATCTATGTTCCTAAATGCCTTCATAAGATGTGCCCAGGAAGTATAAATTCAAATATTTTTTCCAGAATTCCTAGGCTCTATATAATTTTTAATAATGAACAGGATTTCTTCATGTCTTCATGCCCTCATCCATAAGATGAAGTAATGCTTTTAAAAGAATTAAGATAAATGTAAGTACTTAGAAAAATGTATATGAAAAAGTAAGTTTTCAGCAAAGTGTAGCTTTAAAATGTATATACACATACAAAATCAAAACCACACTGCGATACCACCTCACACCAGTCAGAGTGGCTAAAATGAACAAATCAGGAATCTATAGATGCTGGCGAGGATATGGAGAAGCAGGCACCCTCCTACACTGTTGGTGGGAATGCAAACTGGTGCAGCCACTCTGGAAAACGGTGTGGAGGTTCCTCAAAAAAATGAAAATAGAGCTACCCTATGACCCAGCAATAGCACTGCTAGGAATCTACCCAAGAGACACAGGAATGCTGATGCATAGGGGCACGTGTACCCCAATGTTCATAGCAGCACTTTCGACAATAGCCAAATCATGGAAAGAGACCAAGTGCCCATCAACTGATGAATGGATAAAGAAGTTATGGTACTTATATACAATGGACTACTACGTGGCAATGAGAAAAAATGAAATCTGGCCATGTGTAGCAACATGGATGGAACTGGAGGGTATTATGTTAAGTGAAATAAGTCAGTCAGAAAAAGACAGATACCATATGTTTCCACGAATAGGTGGACTTTGTGAGACTAAGCAAAAACCAGGGGGAGGGGAAGAGGGGAAAGGAAAAAAAGACACAGAGAGGGAGGGAGATAAAACATAAGAGACTCTCAAAGACTAAGAACAAACTGAGGGTGAGGGGGGTGAGGGAGGGAGGAGGGGGGTGACGGGCATTAAAGAGGGCACGTGTTGGGATGAACACTGGGTGTTATATGTAAACCAATTTGAAAATAAACTATTATAAAATTTAAAAAAATAATAAAAAAATAAATAAAATGTACATACACATACATACATACAATCGGCCTTTAAACATTAATTTTAGGGGCACCTGGCTGGCTCAGTCAGTAGAGAATGTGGCTCTTGATCTCGGGGTTGTAGGTGCCAGACACACGTTGGGTGTAGAGACTACCTAAAAATAAAATCTTTAAAAACTAATTTTAATAATGCATGCATTCATCCATCCGTTTATTTTTCTGCAGTTGTTTACTGGGCACCCATCCTACTCAAGAATTACACTAGGCAGTAGAGTTATAATTGTGAGCAAGAATTAAAACAAAAACGAACAAATATGGACTCTGATTTTATGGAACTCGCGGTCCAGCAGGAGAACTCTACCTGCCGGCAGTCCATAATATGGAGTTATATTGTGAACAATGCTGCAATGAGCATCATCATGTATGTGTCTTAGACACGTGTCAGCATTCCTATGGCTCTAATCCCTACCCGTGACATCTGAGGATTCAACTACGTAGCAGTCCACATTTGGAAAGATAACTGCCGATTCCCTATATAAATGTTTCCAAGTGGTTCTTCCACCCAAGGAAAAATAAGGCCTATTTCCATAAACCCTCATCACCATGGGACACTGTACTTTGCATTTCCTTAAATATTGTCAGTGTGAGCTTATTTTTGTTCTGACTGGTTATTTATAATTTTCTCAAGGGGATATCCAGATCGTATTTAGCCACTTTATAAATAGTGTTGCAATACATTTGTTTCTACTAATTGTAAGAGTTTCACCAGGTTGAAGTTATTCTTTACTATCAGTAGGATTCCCCAGTCTGTCATATGTTTTGTTCCTTTTTATTGGGGTCTTTCACCACAGAAAATATTTTAATTTCTGCATTGTTAAATCTGTTAGTCTCTTACTTCATGGTGTCTGGGGCTTTATGTCAACTTAATATTATTAAAATATTCTGCCACATTTTAGTGTACGTTTTTAAAGGTTTACTTATTCTTATTAAGGCATTATTATCTGAAAATTATTATTTGTTGTAGAACTGGGTTCTCATTATGTTTTTCTATCCAAACAGTGTCAAAGATTTCATAGAAATTTGCTGGCTAACCTACCCTTTCCATATATATGAAAAGACATCCTCAAATAATAACTTTAGCTAAATAAAAGAACTTTTGTCAAAATATCTATTTTATGTTATTAAATTATTTATCATGACACCCTGGGTCGGTATAAAATTTACCAAAACAAGTCACCCATTTAAAAATAATTTCCTGGGGCGCCTGGGTGGCTCAGCCGGTTAAGTGTCCAACTTCAGCTCAGGTCATGATCTCATGATTTGTGAGTTCGAGTCCCATGTCAAGCGCTGTGCTGACAGCTCACAGCCCGGAGCCTGCTTCAGATTCCGTGTCTCCCTCTCTCTCTGCCCTTCTCCTGCTTACACTATGTCTCTGTCTGTCAAAAATAAATTAAAATGTTAAAAAATTTTTAAACAAATTAAAATAATTTTCTGACTATTGCACGTATTTACATTTAGACTAATTTTATAGTTGCCTTGACAACTGTATCTCCTTTCCATTTTATGTGATTACTTTGAGTGTGTTCACCCCTCACACATTTCTGCCCTTCCTTCTTTGCTGGTTTCCTAGGTGGCTGATCCTTTCACAATACATCTCCTGGGATCATTTGCTGGCTGGGTCGCACACACAGTCAGCCAATGGGAAGGATCAGAGATTCAAAGATATGGAAAGAGAAAGCCTGGGAACATTTTCTCCGTAATTTCTCTGCTTCAGGGCTGCATCTTATAGGAGCTGATTCCTCCCAACAATTTCATTTTCCGACGTATGCTTAGTCCTCCAGTAGAGCAGCTCTCACTAGACTCCATGAATCTCCATTCATTCTTTTGTTGCCCTTTTCCCCGAAGCCTTAGGGATAGCAATCGCTTCCTACTGTTTTTCCTCTTTGGGTGACTCGCTTTCACCTAAATGTTAATATATTATACATCTCTAAGTGATCTTTTTTATGAAATGCTCTTCATTTCTGCTACCTGAAGTAAAATCTATTTGTTCCTGGATCTGCTATACCTTCTAAAATAAAAGGCAGCTAGATGATGTGTTTGTGTGTGTGTGTGAGTGTGTATGTGTGTGTTTCTATGTTTATACATTATATATGCGCGTGTACATATAACTACTTCTTGATTGACATTGTTTTGAATGTACAAATTAACTTAAAGAAAACTAGCATTTTCACCATCTTTATCTCTGCCTTCCTTCATGTCTTTATTTACATACTTACGCTACAAACTTAAACTTTCTCCAAACAATCCTTACAGCTGCCTGTGTAATTAGCTTCTAAGAAATCTATAGATTTTGTCGATATTCTAAAGAGGATTATATTACTTCTTTAAGTTTTCTAATTGTTAAGATACTTTTAAAAAGGAGAAAATCATATTGTTTTCAAATGATGATATTTATCCCATCTTTTCCAATATACATATCTCAATATTGTGCTGCAATAAAACCAATGAGGAGTATCTTTGAACTGTTTATTATTTTACTAAGAATTCTTCCAGCCTATCAAGATAAAGAAAGTTCCCTTAGATTTCTGGATTTGTAGGAACTTTTCTCAGGACTTGAAAATGAATTTTAGCGAATGATTTTAGATACGGTATTTTTTTTCAACTGGGAGTATTGACTAGTATGGTTTTCTGACCTTGTTTCACAAAAGGAAGAAAAAAGATCAAATATTACTTGTTCACTATTTTGCACTTTGCTTTGAATATCACTATTGAGGGGAATGTTATTTCACGTAAATGCATCTTGTGAAAGCTCTGAATTTCATCCCTTTAAAAGCTATGCCTTATGTTTGTTTAAAATATATGGCAAATATGGAAGGAATTTAACTTTCAGCAAAGATTTTTCTCTAGGTAAATGTTTATATTCTAATTTAGACCAAAGTGTGAACAGTTATAAATATCCATGTTTAAAAAGAGCTTTATTTCAACAAAATTTATCTTTAGTTGATGTATCTTTAGAAGCACAAGGAGCTAATAAAATAACAGTTTGATTCATTTACCTACATAAATAGTCACTCGATTGGAGAAAGCAGGAAAGAGGCATTTTCAGAATCCCTTACTCTAAGGGGAGGAAGGGGGAAATAAGGGCAATCTCTATGCTTCCTAGGTCATAATTACCGTAACAATGACCCTTACATGTATCCATGCTCATTATCTCTAGTTGAATCTGCGCATTCTTAGGAATTTAAAAATAATTAAAGTAAAATAGGATGGGGCATGTATGAGCGAAGAAAATAGCTTGAAATACAAAATGCTGCTAAGATTCAGATAATCTTGATAGAGCTCAGCTTCTAGAAGTTTAAATGAATCAAATGCAAATCAGTCCCTTGCTAGGAGATTCTTTTTCAATTGCTTGATATAAATGTGTTCTCTGTATGGGTGCTGTATGCTGCCCAGAAATTAGACTGAAGGAATCCTGTCACTCTGGGTCTTTGTACTAAATGAACTGACAGAAAAAAGAAACCCAAGTGTTACAAAGGTTAAATTAATTATGATTATATGTATTTTCCTCCAAATATTAACGTGTCATAATGGAAATACAAAATTGGATTTTGGTAGAAATTAATCTTTTGGATTTTGTACGAATGCACATTATGCTTTGAACTTATTACATGCTGTTACTTAAGCTATTTTCACTGCCAGGAATGCCTGGTCCTACTTATTTTCACTTATTTTACTGAATAAATGCGACCAGTAAGTCAGTATTGAGATGCTCTGCAGTTGTTTTACTGAATACCATAAGAGCTCAGGACAAAATGGCATCTTCCAGTCTCAGAACTCTTATAGCCAAGTGGACTCTAACATACACTACTTTGAAATTCAAGTTCACACACACATACATTCACATACTCTCAAACACACACACACACACACACACGCACACACGCACGCACAAAAAATTAAAAAAAAACTATTTTTTAGGAAGCTGAGATTCTTTCTTAAATATTTTAAGAAAATTGTGACTTAATTACCTTGTGATTAGCAAATCAATGTTTTCCTTAAAGGTAATTCATCCAGAATGGATTGGAACCTACTGAATGTCATGCTCTGGTGTTGTTCGGTGAATATAAATACTGGACAAGATAGACCTAGCCCCTGACTTCATAAAGCTTAGACTGCACATGACATAAATTAATACTAATATGTGAGGTCAATACAGTGCAGATTTTTCTAAACTGTTATGTATTTACATGTTTTTAATATTAAACAGAGGCAAATTAAATATATTAAATAAATACAATACCCATGTATGATCGTTTACTTGTTTTAAGTTTATTTATTTTGAGAGAGAGAGAGAGTGAGCGAGCACACGTAAGTGGGGTAGGGGCAGAGAGAAGAAGACATGGAGAATCCCAAGCAGGTTTAGTGGAGTCAGTGTGCAGAGTTCAACGTGGGGCTTGAACTCATGAAACCATGAGATCATGGCCAGAGCTGAAATCGAGAGTCAGACACTTAACCCACTGAGCCAACCAGGCACCTCCATGTATGATCCTTTATAAGGGAAGTATTGAAACAAGGAAATAGAGACATTAACATTACTTGGATTTTTTAGGTCTAAACAACCAACTCAGGAGTCTTCAGACATATACACAAGAGCGTGTCTACTAAGTTCATTTACTGATATTACTTTTTCTATTCTGTTTTTAGGATTGGAGGGGCAACAATATGAACTTTAAAAAAAACAATGTCAATTCACTCTCATTAACTGCTTGTGGAAAAAAAAAACACTTTTTTTTTAAATGGTCATAGGTAGACATCCAGTTCTTCTGCCAGAAATGTCAATTACTTACATTCTCTCTTTCTGTTATTTATTTCTTAGCCCTCATCTAAGGCAGCAATTTCATCTAAGTGGGATGTCATCTGATTCACATATTTACCCAAATATAGATTGCTTGTGCCTTTCTATAAACTACTTAAGTAGTTTAGAAACAGGTGTAGTGTAGAAACAGGTGATGAATAGGCAGAGAAAATGTTTTTTACAAATGTTAACACTATTCTACGGAAATAATATGAAATTTAAAAAAACTGGATATACATATCTCGGTCAGATTTATTTTAGATATAAAAGGATTAATATTTATGACTATATTTGAAATAAAAAGAATTCGATTAAGGAGCACATGGGTGTCGCAGTCGCAGTTGGTTAAGCGTCCCCCTCTTGATTTTGGCTCAGGTCATGGTCTCATGGTAGTGAGATAGAGCCCCATGTCAAGCTCAGCGAGGAGTGTAGAGCCTGCTTGGGATTCTCTGTCTCCTTCTCTCTCTGTCTCTTTCCCTGTCTCTGTCTCTCAAAACAAATAAATAACTAAACTTAAATAAAAAGAGGATTAGATTTAATACTTGACAAGTAAGATTTAAGGTGCAGCTTAAAAAGATGCAAAATTTTACTTCTTAAAGAAGTCCTTTAGAAAAACTGATCAAATCAAAAACTATAAATATACAATTAAGAACTGTGCTTTTTAAAAGAATGATAACAATAATAATATACTCTAAATTAGAGTTTTTTTCTGCAGAAACTAAATGAGGTTAATAGAGTGGGCAAAGTAAACCTAATTTACAAGGCCATTAGAGCTGAAATGGTTCAGATACTTCTCTGTTCAGTTCTTATCTTTTCCATAAAGTTGATTTATGAAGAACTATGCAAGTCTAGAGAAGTCCACTAAAGTATGCTGTTTTTTATGAGATTATTTCACACAAAATGGCTATTGACCATAAGTTTTTTGTCTAGGCTTTTACACGGGGGAGTTGTTAACATAATTCATTTACAATTCAGTTAGCAAGAAAACGTGTTAAATTGAATTTTACTCTGAAACAATAAATCAAACCAATGTGAAATATATTACACCCCATAAAATGAATAAACACCGATCAAATTATACAGCTGAACTCTGTAGCTCACATATCACAAGACATTTAAAATATTATCTCCATATAGTCATTAAATAAGTCTCAAGATCTAAAGCACAAATTAGTAACTTTGGGCCATATTATTAGCTTATTCTGGAGACTTATGATGGTGAATTACAATAGTACCTCTTCTTATAATCTTCATCAGTCATCATTCAAGGTTTTTTCTAATCATAAAAGCCTAAGTTTACAATGTCATTCAGATGAAAATACACTTTCACTTGTGTTGATTATCAGCAAGATCTTTAGCAGCTTCAAGTAGTTGTAGAAAGAGCTATCAAAATCAGAATCCTATTTCGAAGTTCAGAAAGCTCTAGTAAACATCAAATAAACGTCACCAGAGTCTACAGACAATAAGAACATACAGTACAATGCCTTAGAGATGGTGCTTAAGAAATAGTTGTTGCTGTGTTACAGCTATGTAACACGAATCCAATAAGTAACACAATTTTAATCCTTGGCTTACACTCTAAACTTTATTCTTAGACATTTCTGCAAAGGTAGTTAATAGGAAGATTTCCTCTATTCATGCTGAAGCCCTTAACATGCAAGCTTTGGCTAAGAATTCCAAAATATTAGATTTGAAAGGGGGTTCCCACTGCTGAGGGCCTTGTCTATCATCCATTTTGTCTATCATCTACTGTCTAACTATCAATCTTTTTCATTTATGATCTCACCACCTCTAGTATTTCAGACGAGGGCCATTCCTCTAAGAAATGTTAACTCTTGTTCTAAAATAACATTTTGAAGATAATCTCACCTATTTTTGCCACATACATATGCTACCCATCTATTGCCGCTACAGAATCTATGCGGTCTGACATTTACAGGAATGAAGAAGGAACGACACTGCTAGAAACTATCTATGACAGTGTGGGGTTATCAAATCAACCAATGAACAAAGCCATTCTCTTTTTTGATCAGACCGTTAGTGTGATAGATAAGAAAATGTCATACTCACAGTGTAGCTTGTCAATGTCTCTCATAATAAATTCACATACTATGTGCACATAAGCTCATATAGCTTATTGAATCTGCACTAGAACACCATATTATAAAAACACACATGTGGTACAATACCATACACAAAAACTAATGAAAAATGGACCTGTCTCAATGTCAAGTGATAGCTAGTTGACAGTCACGTGACTGTCCTATGGCCTGCTTCTGCCAAATATATCTTGCCAATGACTCAGGACGCTGAGTCATAAAAATGCAGCTATTACAATAAAAAATGTTACTATCCTAGAAAGAATAGCTCTTACTGTTTATAATAAAATCTTGCTATGAATGTCTTCACTGAAATACTAAAAGCAGTAAAATTTAATAGGTAACAAATTTGGGAATTAATATTAGAAAGAACAGTCACAAGAACTGTATGGATTCAAAAAGTATTTTAGAATCAGGCAACTGGAAATCGACTCTGAGGCCTAAATCTCAGAGAGATATGATTACCATGATGGTACCAAAAGCCAGCCAACTGAGTAAAGGTTTAGTATCCTCATCTTAGAGATGGCAGATATAATGACGTCTTCAAACAGTGGAAGACGACCATGGTACCTCTAAATGTAAGTAAAAACAATGTGTGAATGTTACGAAGACACAGATGTTTGTTCAATGTAAGAAATAACTTATAAGCAATATCGCTTTTAATAATTAGACTTGACTAGTGTCAGACAGGATCTGCTGCAGGAGCACTTCGGCCTGGCAGAGGGAGTCAACAGGCTATTGCTTTGATTCCTGTCATCTGCACTAGAGAAGGTGTTCTGCACTGCTCGATACACTGGCTTGAAACACATTATTTCATTTACTCATTTCTCAAACATCTGTGAAAGAGGTAAAATAAGAACCATATCGAGATGCATTCAATGAGACTTAGAAAATAAAATGGCTTCCCGAGACCACCGAGCTTGTACGTGGCAGAGCAGAACTGCTTCCAACTCTAAATCCTGATTGATGTTCAAGCAATTAACAGGACCACTTAGCAAATTATTTACTAGGTTCCTGTTTACACCTCTATAATCACCTTAATTAATTTTTTCATTTTATGTCAGGCCTCTGCCTGCATTGATGCGATTGGTCCCTGTCAGTGAGTAATAAAATACTTGACTTTACCATCTTGAATTTTTTTAAATCAATATTTCATAGGACAACACTTACAAATGCCTCCTCTAATTTAGGATGCATGTTAACCTTCATGACAGAAATAAAAAAGTCTGTTAAAATTCAAGTATTTCTCGATTATTTTCCCTGGAACATTTTACAGATTTCTATTATACATAAAATATTACACATGACAAATGTATATACCCACATATATGCATATTAACTTTTTAAATAGATTCCAATTCACTTTTATTTGCCAAATTAGGTTACTGCAAAACAAAGTTTTAGAAAATGCACTACGTAGGACTCTAACCATACTTGTGTTTTCAATTTAAATAACTTTTTTTTTTTTGAAATGAAATCTCCATACTTTATAAAGGGCATTATTGCCTGTCAGGAAGAAATAATGAGCTTGCATTTCTCAACTGTGTATAAATTGCATGCATTTTATATTTCTAAGGAGAGGCCTCTATCAATCAATATTTTTAGAGAGACAGTCCTCAGTTAGGCAGTGATTGTTCGTGAAGCTGATAAATGTTTACCCTTCATCGGAGACTGACAAATAGCCTATGACAAGACTGCTTTCTGCTTTTATGCTGCTTACATTAAAACCTGTTTAGGAATATGAACATTCAAAAATGTGATCTTAATGTAAAACTTCTTTCAAATTTCTTGTTCAGAAGGTTGCCAGACAAACCAGAGTTCCATTTTGGGAAGCAAAGAGGTAGTACGTGTATATGATAAATAAGTGAGGTACAGACTAAAAACAGATACAAGCCCCTGTTGTGACGTGGACAAAATATAATAAAATATTGTTAAATGATCACACTGCAAGGGCTACAATCAAATGTCTTTTTGTAAATGGAGTCCCAGCAAACTCTGTAGTTTGGTTGGGGCAGGTTTAAAAGCGGTAGTTCCCTCATAGCAGGCTAAAGTCACTTAATCCATGACTGCTTTTTATACAGAGCTGATTTACTTGAACTTAGACAAGAGTAGACCACATAAATGTCTTGTTAATATTCTAACCTGAGCTAAATCATATTAGCAACAACACTTGTCTTATCATATACTTCACCTTGGTCTATGACAGAATGTAATAGTTATGCTATTAATTGACAATTAACCAATCAGTAAAGCATGGAATACATGCTGCATGGAAAATATAATTTTCCTGTCGTCATCTGTCAATATTTTTAGACCTCATGTCTTAAGTGAGAACTTCCTGTTGAAACTGCTTATTCTTCTTACGATTCTTAGCGTTATATTATCATTTTTAAGTCTCTTTCCCTTTCCCCAGTTCTACAACAAGATGGTGAAGACATAATGACCTCTTTGAATAGTGAAAGGCAATCACAGTTCCTCTAAATATAAGCAATATCAAAGTGTGAATGTTACAAAGATACGGATGCTTCTTCAATGTAAGAAAGAACTTACAGGTACTATCACTTTTAATAATTAGACCTGAATAGTAGAAGACAGAATCTGCTTCAGAAACACTTCAGAGGGATTCAACAAGAGAAGCTTTGATACCTGTCATCTGCACTAGAGAAGGTGTTCCGCATTGCTTGATATATTGGCTTGAACTATATATTGTCTCTTACTTTCAAATGCATTATTTCATTTTCCCCTTCTTCAAAAATTGGTGAAGTAGATGGAATAAGAACTATATAGAGACGAATTCAGCACAACTTCAAGAATAAAAATGAAATTGTTGGAACTGTGTATTCTTCTTAGCTTTCTTTCATCATTTTTAATCTTCCTTCCCTTTCTCCAGCTCTTACATAGAAGAAAGCCTGACCTTGGCCACAACCAACTGAATACTTTGATAGTCTACTTCAATTTTTCCAAACTGAAATCTTTTTATTTATTCATTCATTCAAGAAATATTTATCAAATGCCTACCATTCCAGGCACTGAAGTTAGTGCTAGGGCACAACTGTGAAGGAGAGATTCAATGGATACTTTCTTTATGGACCTGAGATTCTAGCAAAAGAGACACAAACATGTAAGCAGGTAAACTCAGTACTTTGTAGCAAGTGCTGTTACAGGAGAAGCTGGATGTGCCATATATTTAGTCTTCTGACCCAAGTTCAAGCCTTAATTGAGCACTTTAACTTCAGGACCATTTCATGTTAATGAGTATTTTGGCCCTCTTGTCTATATATTTATATTCTGTCTCATTTCAAAAACTGATCTGTGGTAGCTCTGCATTCTGAATGATTCTCCAAAAGTATTATAGTGTCCCTGTATCTTATCGCAATCCTCACCCCCCAAAAATCTCCCTTTAATGTTTCCACAGTTTCAAACATTATCTCAACAGACCCCTTTTCTTTCAACTTCTGCTAAAAAGAAATGTTTCAAGATTAATAGAGGATCATAATTATTTAGATAAAGAGTTGTATCATTGTGATTATATCTCACAAAGAACTTTTCATTCTAAGAAGCTCTAGGGGCACCTGGGTGGTTCAGTCGCTTAAGCTCATGACTCTTGGCTTTGGCTCAGATCATCATCTCGCAGTTGATGGGTTCGAGGCCTGCGAAGGGGCTCTGTGCTGATGGTGCAGAGCCTACTTAAGATTCTCTCCCTCTCTCCCTGTGCCCCTCCCTTGCTTGTGCTTGGATGTTCTCTCTCTCCATAAATTTCTTTAATTTAAAATGAGATATGATTGATATATAATATTCTATTAGTTTCAGGTGTACAATATGATTCAATATTTGTATATACCGCAAAGTGCACACTACAGTAAGTCTAGTGAATATCCATCACCTCACAGGGGCGCCTGGGTGGCTCCGTCAGTTGAGTGTCCATCTTTGGCTCAAGTCATGATCTTACCGTCCTGATCTTATGGTCTGTGGGTTTGAGCCCCGTGTTGGCTCTGTGATGACAGCTTGGAGCCTGGAACCTGCTTCAGATTCTGTGTTTCCCTCTCTCTCTGCCCCTCCCCCTTCATGCTCTGTCTCTGTCTCTGTCTCTCAAAATACAAATAAACATTAAACTTTTTTTAAAAATCTATTACTTCACATAGTCACAATTTGTGTGTGTGTGTGTGTGTGTCTGTGTGTGTGTCTGTGTGTGTGTCTGTGTGTGTGTGTGTGATGAGAACTAATTGTAAAATGCAATTCAACGTTTCTCTTGTTGTCTGGGAAGCTGTTCTTGCACCCTGCAGCTAAAACTCAATCCTGTTGCCGTGAAACCTTAAAATACTTTTGGGACTCACTTTGATCTTCCCTGATATATTTTAACTATAACGGATCGAATCAGTTATTTATACATTTATTTAAGGCCACCTTACATTTTAACATGTGTACCTGATGACTAAATTTTCCCAAAACCAAACATGTGATTTAATCAGTACCACTTTCAGCCAAATGTGAAGCCTAGGTTTGGGCCTATGCTCATACAGAGCACAGGCTGTGCTATACATATTTAGTTTTGCCACTGTGCATAGAAAGTTATTTATATATAGGAAGTACTATGATGAATGTTTAAAAAATGCTGAATGACTTGCTAAAATGACTTGCTTATGCTATATAGAAAAGTTGAGAGAATGACATACTTGTTTAATTACTAAAGAAAGAACCAGAAAATGTTCTTTTATGAGCTTAAGGGTTTTTTTTCTTTTTTTGTTTATTTTGGGCAGAGAGAGAGAGAGTGAGAGAGAATCCCATGCTGAGTGTGGAGCCCAATGTGGGGTTCAATCTCATGGTCATGAGATCATGACCGTGAGCTCATGACCTGAGCCCAAATTAAGAATCAGACACTTAACTGAGTGAGCCACCCACGTGCCACTATTTTTTTCTTAATTTTAAAAGATACCTGCATATGTGAAATGGTAAAAAGCCTGCCTTTGAATAATGCTTAAGACTAGTAACAGATAAGCCTAGAAGAAAGGGTACAGGCTAGAAGACAATGAAAGATATTGATAACTACTAAGTTTCAACTTTTTAATATAGGTAACGGAGAATCACTATTTGTGAATAGAGAAACCACATGATTAAACTACTGTTACAGTAAGTTTGGAGGCAATATGTTGAATAGATTTGAATATTGAACAAAGAGAAAGGTTTCAGCCATGAATAGAAAGAGTAGGAATAAAGCTCAGCAGTAAGAAAATTCTAAGTCGAAATATGTGATGAGGCATCTGATAGAATAAAACTGAAATTTTCAGAAAATTAAACGATTACATAGGAAAATTCAGTACAGGTACCATATGGAGTGGACACTGTCTAAATTGGGCCTAGAAATCAAAATTCTGGGGGCCTCTCAAAAATTAAAATTAAGTCAATTTTATTTGACCTCAACTAAAATAAGGGCAAAACTGAGAAATAAATCTGACTAAACCAAGATCATAAAAGGTTTTCAATGACTTGGTTAGAAGCTTGAACTTCATCTTCTAGATATCCAATAATATCACTGATACAAGAATAAAGGTGAGCTTGAATTGGGGTGATGGACTTTATCTCAGACAATGCTTCCTCCTCTTAAAATCATTACGCATTTATGAAGGGAAAGAATCTTGCAGATGTTCTTAAATAATAGTAATAAAACGTTTGGGCTGTGAAGTCAAACACTCCTGGATTCGACTCCAGTCTCCACTTTCTACTAGTTACCTGTATGATATGGGAAAATTCCTTTACCTTTTTTCAAGACTTTGCTTCTGAACAGTAAATGTGGACATAAAGTGGCTACAAGGCTTAAAGAACAAACTGCAGGTAAAGAGTCTGGCACATAATAAGCTCACATTAAATAGTAACTATTTGACGAAATGATCAAGTTTCTTGTCTTACACTGCTGGTGACAGAGTAGAACTGGTAATGTAGATCTTAAAGCAATAGAATAGAAATGAAACAAAGAGAATGGAAACCTCTGTAGACAAGAGAAATACAGATCAGAGAGGATTTGGAAAACAGCTGCAATAACATAAAGAAAGAGAGTTAACAGAGCAGATAAGAACTGTGATATGGAAGTAGATGATATATCAGATATAGAAATAGATGTGTACAGAATTAGAGATGAAGATAGAGACACAGACAGATGGAATGTCAGACTGGTAAGCTATCCCAAATTCACAGAAGTAAATCTCTCAAAAGGAGAAGTGTAAAATTACCTTGAAATTCAATTATAATTTAATTAGTGACAGTTGAGAAAATAGTTTTGATAGAATGATAGCTTTTGAGGCATTACAGGGAAATAGGTAATAGGCAAATTTGGTACAGAAGATTCATTCAGGATATCCAGCAATTATAACGGTTAACAGTAATCAGGTGCTCACATTGTGCCAGGCCCTGCTCTAAATATTTCAAATCAACCAATTAATTTAGCCCTCCAAAGAGCCCTATGGCTTTAATGTAATTGTCACCTTCATTTCCTCAGTGGGGAAAAGGAGCCAGAGAGTATTAAGATGTTTGCACAACTTAACACAGCTAAAAAGTGGCTGAGTTGGCTTCGAACCAGGTCATCTAGCTCCAGGACCTGTGCTGTGCCATCACTCATACAGCTTCTAAGACAAGGGTAGGGATTTGAATTTGGTCATAGGGCTGAGTCTCTGCTTACCTGACTAAGCCAGAATCAGAAATGAAGAAGATAAAATTTTTAAGTGTTTTAACACTCACTTTGTGTAAACTCTATGAGAGACGGTGCCTGAAAGCAGCCGATCAAGGTGGAGAGGAAACACAAGTACGAAATTTCCATAATACACATGTGATCACTTCCACTGGAAAGATACGAGCTCCTTGGAAAAAGCATAGGGAATATTTCAAGCTAGAACAATTCAGAAAAGATCTCTTTGGAGGACACATTAATTAAAATGGGCAAGGAGAAGAGAAAGACTAGAGATACTTCAGGAAATTACAAATACACTGAAGGGTGGAGACGGAGATAAATGTTAAGATGTATTTGGAAAATTGAGCAACATGAGGTTGCATTGTGATCATGGACAGTTTATGTGCCATTGCTGAAGTATTTAAACCGGGGAATGGTGCAAGGAGTGCTTTTAATTAGGGAATTGGTTCTCATAGTGTGGTCCCCAGAACAAAAGCATCAACATCATCACGAATTCGCTAAAAAGGCAACTTATCTTGTCCTGCTTTATACCTACAGGATTAGAAACTGGGCATATGACCCAGCACTCTATTTTAACCAGCATCTAGGTTATTCTGATGCATGTTTGTCAACCATGAGAACTCCCACATTAAGAGATCTGGTCATCAACAAGTGTGTTCACTGAAGTTCCATTAGTTCATCATAGCTCTTGAAAGTATCCTTCTCTCTGCCCACCTGAACTTAGCTGTGGCCACATGACTTGCTGCATCAAACGAAATGTCAACACAAGTGACCTTCTAACCAGAAGTTTTATGAAACATCATGTGGTAACACATGTTCTCTATGTTTGTGTTGAGATGACCCACCCAACAACGTGAGTCTTTGCAGAGACTACAATGACCCGAGAGCCCTACCGACCCACAATGACATGCAGCTTGGTAAGAAAACATCCCACTATTTTCAGTCCCTGGGCTATTAGGATATTTGTTGTAAACACATAACCTAGCCTATCCTGACTTGTCTTGGGCTGGGGGAATCATACTGAGAAGGGATTGGTTTTATGCTAAAAGAGAATGTGAAAGTGTATGGCACAGAACTGGCCTCAAATCTCGTTTTCTCCAGGGAATAAAACCTTAGTACACTTTTTAACTAGACAACTGGATGTGTGCATTCACTACCTCTTGGTCTCTTACCATGTATAGGACAATCTTTTAAGTTCTAATCACGCATTATTTCTATTCTTCTCATAATCTTACTGGTAAGACTTACAATCCTAAGGTTAGCAATGAATTCCCAAGTGTTTATATAACACGCTTTAGGGTCACACAGTGAGAAACAGATGCTCTGAGAGTCAAACCCAATTCCGTATGATTCTAAAACTTGAGATTTTTTTATTGGATCATGTTATCGTGTAAGAATTTATATGAGCATTTGCATGTGTACATGTGCGTGTATACGTGTGTGTTCAGAGACATACTGTATCTTTGATGGCTCTTAAAAATAATTCTTGTGTGTGCTGAGAAAAAGACTGGCGATTTATGTTCAATGTCCTAGCATAAAGTAGAGCTAGTAATAGTTATAATTAACTAAGAAAAAAATTGATTATTTGTTATAATTCACCGTGAAGATATTACTGCTATATTTATTTCATTTTTGAAATAAAATGATGCAATGAAGAATCATGACTCTTTGTAAGGGCAACAACGCTGACATTTCTAGGTCAAAATAAATCTTTATGAGATGATAAATGTAGTATCTAAATATCTACAATTGGCCTCCAAAGATTTACAGATCTCAATATACTCTTTCCTTCAAATCCTTGTCACCCACTCTTAAGATACAAAAGTCCTTTTGCTCCCTCTTCTAAGTAAAAATCCTGAAATATTAGGAGCCAGACTTATCAGATATTGTTGTTTTCATTAATGGGATATCATCATGCAAGTTGATCACCATGAATCTACAGTATCATCAACAACTTTACATCACTGCTGGATTGCAAAACCAGAAACAGTGGCTTGTTTAATACAGAGAAAGTTTGGCTAAAAGGGGCGTAACACTGAGTGTAATAGTGGGTTTTAGAGGGGTTCATTAATCCTCTGAAACTGTTTGCAAACTATTTTATATTTGTACACATGTGCATGAGAAAGAGTTCATGTATTTTATTATATTTACAATAGGTATAACACTCACAAAAGATTTAGTTGCATAGTCTTGTAAATGTACTAATAATAATGACGTATACTTTAAATAGGTGAAGTGTATGGTATGTGAAATATATCTTAATAGAACTTCTTTAAAAATAACTAGCCTAGGGACGCCTAGGTGGCTCAGTTGGTTAAGTGTCCGACTTTGGCTCAGGTCATGATCTCGTGGTTTGGGAGTTCAAGCCCCGCGTCAGGCTTTGTGCTGACAGCTTGGAACCTGGAGCCTGCTTTGGATTCTGTGTCTCCCTCTCTCTCTATCCCTATCCGACTCATGTTCTGTCTCTCAAAAATAGACAATTTTTTTTTGGGCGGGGGGGAAATGACTAGCACAGAACTTTCAAAATAAACTTGTCAAGCCCAAGTTAAAGTTCTTTCAGCGTTATGCTACCATATTTTTAGAATTTGCATTCCATGTCAAGTGACCCTTCTCTTGATCTGACTCAGCCCCAACTAATGATCTGTTCATTGCCTTTGTCTGTGATGCTCTAGGTAAGCCTACTGTGCCTGGCCAGTCTCAGACAGCGTGATGGACCCAGATGCAAAGAACTCTCCACTCTAGCACTTTGTTACTCCTCTGGCTCGCATCACACCACAATCAGGACACAATCAAATGATCTAATATGTCCTTTGGGGTTTTTAGAAGAATAATTATTTATTTATTCAGTTCTAAGAGAAAGTCAATACATCGGACACTTGAACAACACAGGTTTGAACTGTGTCTACCTATATGCAAAATTTTTAAAAACACAGTACCTAAATGTATTTTCTCTTCATTATGATATTCTTAATAACATTTTCTTTTATCTAGCTTACTTTTATTATAAGAATAAAGTATATAATACCTATATAGAATATGTGTTAATCTGCTGTTCAAGTTATGAGTAAGCTTCCATCAACAGGAGGCTATTAGCAACTAAGTTTTGGGGAAGTCCAAAGTAATACAATATTATCAACTGCATGACGTATCAACAGGCCTTACCCCGTGTTGTTCAAGGGTGAACTGAGTTTCAGTAAAGATTCTTTGTGTCCACTGGAATGTGAACACCAACAGAATTAGCAAAGTCAGAAAAGCCTAGAGATTCCATTGAAACAACAAGTAAGACAAGTAATCAGGTGCCACTGTCAATATTATGTAGAAGATGAACATATCATTGGTCAAAACACCTCGAGGATAAGGAGAATAGCTGGTAGGTGCAGAAAACTTGGAGGTAAAAGTATAATTTAAGTAGTGGGCAAGGCCACAGTATGGAAAGGGTGTAGAAATATTCTCACATCCAGCTGAGAAGCTTGTCAGGACAATTCCATGGGTTTAAGAAGAGAGTAAATGGGAGAAAATAATTCAAGAATTATAGATAAGCACTATTAAAGTAGGGACTAACTTACAAGGACACCAGCAAGAAAGACATTGAACAGTAGAAGTAAGAGGAATAGGCTAGGGTAAAGAGTCTAAGCTCTGAGGAGTGGTTTTGGCTGCTTCCCACATTTGTGACACTAGAGAACTAATCTTTTCTAAGCTTCCATTTTCTCATCTGTAAAACTGATAAATTTAATAATTCACTTAATTATCATTAGAATCCTGTGATGTAGGTAATATCATTACCCCCATTTTATAGATGAAGAACCTGAGACCCAGAGAGGATAAGTAAATTTTCCAAGGTCACACTGCTAATAAATAACAAAATGGAGGTTCAAATAGCTGCTACCGGTACCATGTCTATCTTCCTTCAGTCTTTTGCGTTTCAGGGCATGCTAATCCAACTTCCGCCTGCCAGCTCCTGTGTCTCTTTGCCCACTGGAGTCTACGCCTCCTGAGTGCATATGACAGGACAGAAATGTCAAGAACTGACTGCATAACCCTCTCCCAGGATCCTCAAACAATAACCAGCAAAAATGGGTGTATAAATTCCCGAGCTTCCTCTTCGTCTCTTCATAAGATAATCCTAAGGCATGAGTCTCACACTATTTCCAACAGCTCTCCAATGGGACTGAGCACCAGCTGCTCACCATAGTAACTCCTAAAATATACTCTTTCCTGGCTTCCCTTCCCTTCCTTGTCTCACATCCTCACTCCCCAATTCATCTTTCCTGGGATTCCTTACCAAATAAATGATGAACGTGAAGTAATCACAGAGGTGTAAATCATAGAGGTGTAAATTTAAACTATCATGTGATTATAATCATTGTGAACATTGATACTTAAGCTGAAATCTAGAAGGGGCTCTTATTTTTCTCCTTGCTAGTTAAAAGTCTACCTGCAAGGGTTAGAATGTTGTGGGCCCTGAACTACTAGTTGTAGGCTCCCATTGTCCTGAATGCCAGAGAAGCCTTCATGAGACGAAATCATAGAACTTTAAAAGATTCTGTGGATTATGTTTAGTGAGTAACGAATGGAAGAAAGTTCTGTTTTGACCTCAGTAGTGAAGGGAAATGACATGCTGAACATTACTTCCTCTGGAAAGCTCTCCACGTTTCCCCAGCATGAAGACAGGTTCTACCTGTGGAAGGTGTTACAGTGCCTTGTACTTCTTTTTGGTAGTACCAATCACAACTGAAAAAAATATTTAGTGAGAAGTTAGTCTCTCTACTCTAGCTTATTCAGTGAGGACAGGCATTGTGTTTCCTCCAGTGCCTCACACCATGCCTGGTATATACTGGGCAATAAAATATGTGCCAGGCACATGCTAAACACAGGACAGAGAGTGGTAAGAAAGACAACTTACCTTGTCCTCATAAATCCATCGAATCATTTGAAGTCCACATCTCCATCTTTAAACCCTCTTCCAAAGCTTAGAAATGTGCTCAGAGCTATTCAGTTTCCCTCTACCTATAACCCATTTCTTAATCTTTTCAGCAACTATCTTTTAGAAAGGACAATCTAGTCTCACAAATTTTCGCTATTCTGCAAAGTTTGCTCTTTGGAATATCATCAAAACGTCCACTATGCTAAATCCAATAAACTATTTTAATCAATGTCTTAGTTATTTTTTTTGGTGGCATTTAGTACTTCAGTACTCTTTTCATGATCAACCCCCTACCTCTTTGTCCTCTCTTTCTTGGTCCCCCTGGGGCTGTATGATTTTCACATCATCTTCTCAAGGACATATTCTTCCAACTGTTCAAAGGCAAAAATGCTAAAGATTATCTACTCTCTGTATATCTATCAGCCAAAATCACCCTTCTAAAGTTTGGATTTGTATACACAATGGCCTACTATACATTTCGTCACAGGCATATTAAATGAGAACTATCAACAATCAACAACTGAACTCATTCCCCTACCTCATCCACAAACTCTGTTATTCCCATTGGGTTTCCTATTCACTTGCCTAGAACATTAGCATAGAAATCATCCTAGCATACTTCACCTCCCTAATCAGTCATATCAAACCATTCATTAAGCCCCATCTATCAATCTTCTCCATCCCAGTCAATCTCCATCCACCATGCACTATCCTACTTTAGGATGCTATCATCTCTTATCTGGACTAATATTACCAGACTCTAAATGGTTATTTTTCTTCCTAGAACATGTCAGAATTTAGAATAGAATCACATCTGGATCACTGGCTTATTAACTGCCAGGATGTAATGGACAGGTGTCAGGTGTGTCAAGTTTTCCAGATCACTGTGGACACAACCTTACACTTGGCTGTTTCATACAGTGACGGTGCCTTCAGGAGCCCTGTATGTACATGAAATTCAGAGATCTAGTGTAGATTAGCAAACACTCTTTATTAGCTTTGCTTCACAATGTCTTAGAGGTAGCAATCTCAGTCATCTTTAATCTAAAATGTAGTTGGCAAGAAAGAAAAAATTAGAAGGAAAAAAAAAACATTTGTTCAACCCATAATTGAGTAACCTTACAATTCTTTTTGTAACTTCAAATGTTCACCCTCATGAAAACTCTTTACAAAACTACCGTCATAATGATCGACCAACATTTTTAAGTTGAAACATATATATCCAAGTTTCTGATCGTGCTCTGTATCAACATAGCACTCACAGAACTCAGGAAATCCCTGTAGCCACCTAAGCTTCCACCTTACTCTTGTCTTTTGAAATGCCTTAAAGTACAAAGAAGTATGTTGAGGCAAAGGTAAAAATAATTGTCGAAATGATGGTTTTGCAGACAGGGAGTCTTCAATGACAGTGAAGTTCCTATGGTGAGACACTGTAATGAGTTCAAAGTGTTTACAACTTCAATACCACTTGTCAAACGCTCCCTTCAATGAAGTGGATTCTTGGCTACAAGCCACAAATGTGCTTTCAGAAATAGAAGCATGTGAATATGCTAGTGTTTCTAAGATAGGCCCAGGTGAGGCCCACCTTCCTATCTTCAAAAAAAACTTCTCTCAATATATTCATTATTTCAAAAATTCTTTATAGTAATAAATTATGTTGTTATTTACAAAGTAATCTCTCACTCTGATCATGATCTGTATAAATAATAGAATCGGATAAGTAATATAGTATAAGGTTTTCCAAGTTGTTTTCTGTTTAACTTCATAGGGTATGTATTTTGGTAGCCTATTAATTTTATTAAGAAAAACAGTTTTCCTTCAGGAGAAAAAAAAACAACACAGAGCTAACTTCAAAGAGTGTCAAATAAGAGACAGCCAGTAGACAACACAAACATGAACTTATAAAATCTTAAAATTATTACTTAAAAATATTTTTGGAATCACCCTTTATTTTTACCAAATCTGCAAGTTGTATTCTAACAAATGGTGAGTATCAATCTTAATTCTTAGATTTAAAACTATTTCTCTTTATACAGCTACTAACATGCTTTGGTCTGGTACATTGGTAATGGAGTAAAAAGTCTTTGGGATAAAAAGGTATTGATATGTTTAGACACAGTTTCAAAGAGCTGCACAGGATTGCATTCCTAACCTAGACGATGTTACTCAAGGTGTTGTATCTGAAGCCACTAAGATTCTATATAAAAATAATGGATGGGCTTCAGGGGATACATGAACACTGGAAAATGTATGGAAACTATATTGTGTTTACTGTTGGTTGGTTGGTTGGTGAAAAGATCTATATTAGCCAGCAAGATCGCAAATAGATCCTTGATTCAAAGTGGGTTAGGAAGCAGTGGTCAAGGGGAGCTCTGGGGGGCTTAGTTGGTTGAGCATCTGACTAAAAATTTTGGCTCAGGTCATGATCCAAGAGTCGTGTGATCAAGCCTGTGTTGGGCTCTGTGCTTAGTGGGGAGCATGCTTGAGATTCTCTCCCTCCCTCTCTCTCTCTCTCTCTCTCTCTCTCTCTCCTGCCCCTCTCCTCTACTCACATGCTCTCTTTCTCTAAAATTAAAAAAAAAAAAAAAAAAGCAGCAGCAGCAGTGGTCAATGGCAGGCTGTATTTCTCAAACTGTGGGTTCAGACCAGCATCAGAATCACCTGGGAACTAGTCAGAAGTACAGAATCTCGGGGCACCTGGGTGGCTCAGTCGGTTGAGCGTCCGACTTCGGCTCAGGTCACGAACTCGCGGTCTGTGAGTTCGAGCCCCGTGTCGGACTCTGTGCTGACAGCTCAGAGCCTGAAGCCTGCTTCGGATTCTGTGTCTCCCTCTGTCTCTCTGCCCCTCCCCTGCTCATGCTCTGTCTATATGTCTCTCAAAAACAAATTAAAAAAAAAAAAAAAAAAGAAGTACAGAATCTCAGGTTCCACCGCAGACCTAGCCGATCAGTAACTCTGAGGGCAGGACCCAGGAATCTGTGTTTCAATAAGCCTTCCACATGACTATGATGCACACCAACATTTGAGAATCACTACCTGGGCAGCAGTTTTCAATTAGATTTTTTTTAAGTCTCCCCAAAATTTTGTTCAGGTTGTTTGGGGAATTTATATATATTTAGAAGCTTCCCAGGAGATTCTCACAATTAGCCGATTTTCTAGCACTGCTCTAGGGCAGAGCTCTTCAAATGGCTGGAGAACAAGGAGCATTGGCCTTATCTGTGAGCTTGTTGGAGAGGCACAATCTTGACCTCATGCCCAGACCTACAAAATGAAAATTTCTGAGGGTGAGGCCTAGGAATCTGTTTTAACCATCTCTCCAGATAATTCTAATGCAAGCTAAAGCTTGAGAGGACAGCAGCGGCCCAGAAAAAGAAAAAGAGAAAGGGTGACTGTTTAGGTAACACAAAAGCGCAGAGCTGCATTTAAGCTTTGAATAGCTTTTTAATAATGGAAAAAGCTACCTACTGTTTTTTGGGAATTTATATACCAGGCACAATAGCCAATATAACAGGTTTCATTTTTACCCTTAAAGGAAAATTCTGACATTGGGGTTATTAATCCTGTTATACAGTTAAGCACACTGAGGACCAGAGTTTAGCAAATATACATAAAATAGCAGAATCAGCCAGTGTTGAATCCAGGTTCAGTGGTTGTGATGTTAACGATTGTATCTTTACAACTTCAGAATACACATGCTGAAAAGAATCCTAGGGTTAGGTAAATTCATGCATTAGATGTATCATTTAAGAAAACTTTGAGTGATCATTTGATCCCTCAAACAATGAAGGATGCATATGAGGTAGATCAACCAGCACACCAACCCACGGTTTAAAACAGACTATCAGTTTTCAGAGTGCAGATCTTTTATCTCCTTGCTTAAGCTTATTCCTAGGTGTTTTACTCGTTTTGACGCAATTGTAAATGGGCTTCTTTTCTTAATTGCTCTGCTACTTCATTATTAGTATATAGTAACGCAACAAATTTTTGTATATTGATTTTGTACCCTACTACCTCACTGAATTCATAGATCAGTGTAGTTCCTCAGGGGAGTCTTTAGGGTTTTCCGTATATAATCTCATGTCATTGACAAGTAGTCAAAGTTGTACTTTTTTCTTACCAATCTGGACTGCCTTTTTTTTTTTTTTTTTCTTTTTCTTGTCTGTTTGTTGTGGCTTGTCTTGTTCTGGATCTTAGAGAAAAGTCTCTCAGTTTTTCACCAATGAGTATGATGTTAGCTGTAGGTTTTCCATATATTCCCTTTATTATGTTGAGGTATATTCCTTCTAAACCTACTTTGTTGAGAGTTTTTATATACATGGTCAAATGCTTTTTCTACATCTATTGAGATGATCATGTGGTTTTTATTCTTTCTCTTGTTAATGTGAAAGAAACTAAAGATGACACAAATGGAATTCCATGCTCACGGACTGGAAAAACCAATATTGTTAAAATGTCCACATGATCCAAAACAATCTACAGATTTAAAGCCATCTCTATCAAAATACCAACAACATTTTTTACAGAACTAAGACTAATAATCCTAAAATTTGTATGGAACCACAAAGACCCCTAACAGCCAAAGCAATCTTGAAAAAGAAGAACAAAGCTAGAATTATCATGTTCTCAGATTTCAAATTATATGACAAAGCTGTAGTAATCAAAACAATATGGTACTGGCACAGAAAGAGACACAAATATGAATGGAACAGAGGGTCCAAAAGTAAACCTAAACTTTTATGATTAATCTACAATAAACAAAACAATAATATACAATGAGGAAAAGACGGTCTCTTCAACAAATCGTGCCAGGAACACTGGGCAGTTATATTCAAAAGAATGAAACTGGATCACTTTCTTATATCATACACAAAAAAACTAATCTCAAAATGGACTAACGGTCTAAATGTGAAACCTGAAACCATAAAATTCCTGGAAGGAATCATAGGCAGTAATTTCCTTAAACTCAGCCTCAGCCATAGAAACATTTTCCTAGATATGTAACCTCTGGCAAGGGGAAGATAAAAGCGAACTTAAACTAATGGCACTACACCAAAATGAAAAGCTTTTTCACAGCAAGGGAAACCACTGACGAAGCAAGAAGGTGACCTACTGAATAGGAGAAGACGTTTGCAAATAATATATCCAATAAGGGATTAATATCCAAAATACATAGAGAACTTAAAAAACTCAACACCAAAAAGACCACAAATAATGCAACTATGAAATAGGAAGAGAACCTGGATACACGTTTTTCCAAAGAAGACATCCAGATGGCAAACAGACACGTGAAAAGATGCTCAACATCACTCATCATCAGGGAAATGCAAACCAAAGCCACGAGGAGATATCATTTTATATCTATCAGAATGGCTAAAATCAAAACTACAAGAAATAACAAGTGTTGATGAGAATGTGGAAAAAAAAGGAAGCCTCTCACGCTGTTGGTGGGAATGCAAACTGCTGCAACCACTGTGGAAAACAGTATGGAGGGGCCTCAAAAAATTAACAATAGAGAAATCATATGATTCAGTAATTCTACTACTGGGTATTTACTCAGAAAAATGAAAATACTACTTCAAAAAGTATATTTACCCCTTCACTTATTGCAGCATTATTTCCAATAGCCAAGATACAGAAGCAACCCAACTGTCCATTGATAAATGAATGGATAAAGATGTGGTATGCTTGTGGGGTACCTGGGTGGCTCAGTGGGGTAAGGGTTTGACTCTTGATTGCGGCTCAGGTCACAATCTCATGGTTCATGGGTTTGAGCCCCTCACTGGGCTCTGCACTGACAATGGGAAGCCTGCTTGGGATTCTTTCTCTCTCCCTCTCTCTCTGCCCCTCCCCAGATTGTGCACTCTATCTCTCTCTCAAAATAAAGAAATACGCTTAAAAAAAAAAGATGATGAGGTATGTTTGTGTATATGTATGCATATTTATATATACATATACATATATATTACCATGTATAAAAAATAAATTAAATTATTGTGATGACACCCAAATAAAATGCTGAGCCACTAAAACAAAAGAAATTTCACCATTTGCAAAACATGGACGGACTTAGAGGGTTTACTGCTAAGTGAAAAAAGTCAGACAGATAAATACAAAAACCGTATGATTTCACTCAGATGTGGAATTTAAAAAAATGAACAAAGAAAAAAATGAGACAACAAAAAAAGACAAATAAGGAGAACGAACTGGTGGTTGGGAGAGGGGAACTGGGTGGGGAAATGGAAGGAACATATGAAAGAGATAAAGAGTACACTCATCTTGATGAACACTGGGAAATGTCTAGAGTTGTTGAATCATTATATTGTACACTGGGCCTAATGTAACATGTATGTTAATTATATTTCAATTAAAAATCAATAAAAAAAAGAAACAAGGAAACATAAAAATAAGTAAATAAAACAGACTATCGATGGGTGTGGATTGGACGAGTATAATATAGGCAAGTGAATTCTTACTTAAAAATTGTTCCCTTAAAGTAAAAGTGCAAATTGTACATATTCTGGGATGTAAGGAGACTATTAAGTCAGTCATTGCAATCACCAACCAGCAAGTCACTTCCTTAGAATTGTTCACAGTGGTTGGATTAGCTATTTCACCTGAAGCGCAACACAAGAACACTTCCTTCCTCCCGCTATGGGTGCTAACTAGACTGTTGGATGAAATGAAGTGACTAAGAGAAACTTTTCTCCCATTTGGGACCTATATAGCAAATGCCCCATTAGGTCCTAGGCGCCTCAAGGACTTAAACATGTGAGGCCAATGCAGAGAAGAAATACACTTGTTATTTTATGTACTACAGGCATTTTTTTTTTCCAAATTAACTAGGCTGATTAGTAAATGTAAGACACGGTCTAAGGTATGATTGAATCACCATAATATCCATCCTTGAGAATTGGGACTCAGCAGAAGGGAAAAGAGAAAACAAATGTCTGACATCTTGATTGTCGTTGACACTTGTGAAATTATCATTTGACAAACCATGATGAAATAATTTGGTAGGAATCCAATACAGCTAATGAGTCATTTAATTAAATAAAGTTCTGTCTCCCCGACTAAATGGTAGGCAATGATAAGAGCTCTATTCCACTACTTATTTAGAAAATAGATGTCTAAGATTTCTTCCCTTTATGACTTTTTAACAGCCAACCTGAGTATAATAATGATATTATCTAGAATTTATATGGTCAACACTCAATTGCTCACAGGGTTATTAAACAGTTTGTAAATTATCCTGTTTTTCCCCCTGCTTTCTGCCTGCAAAGATTACATTTCTTGTTAGCATTTTCTTAAGAAAATGGAAAGAAAATGGAAGGAAATGAAATGTAAATGGCCAATATTTCAAGTTCTTAACACCTTTAGGACACTATTTGAAGATCTTTGCTAAACTGAAGATTTTGGGTTTCCAGTTGATTTAATCTATCCAAGGCTGCAATAAGTGAGGTAGACGATAAAGCAAAAATAACAAAAAATTTATTTTCCTTATGAAAAACAATGAAATGGCCACCCACTAAGAGCCAAAAATCTCATTAATGATTAAATGATGAAAATTTATGAATATGTGTGGTTGATTATAAAGATAAATTTGCAAAATTAAGTTAAAAATTGGTATCTAGCACTACACATACCAAAAAGATTTAACATTAGGAATTAGTATTATAACTGTTATTTAAATCAATAAATCATAATTATATTAAGATACAGGTTTTTATATACAATTCTTTGATCTTTTAAAAATATGACTGTGAGCCCTTTCCATGAAATTAAAAGACAGGGGTTCTTCCTCAATTCATAAATGATTCATAAATGATTACTGACCTGGTTGTGAGTTACAACATTAAAAATAGTTACGAATTTTTTTCCCACTAGAGGAAAATCATGTATATATTACTCATTTCATATTAATCATGGACCCTTATTAAAAGTAACACGCCATTAGATGCAAAAAGATATTATCATATCCATCATTTTCAATCTCTATACACCCTTGAGAAAGATCAAGTTTCTTCTGATTAAAATATAAATTCAACTAAATTTAAAAATTAAAATATAATTCTCACAAAAGTGAGAAAAATTCCTATGTTTTAGTATGAATTTAAGGAAATTCTGATTTACATTTGGAAAGAAGAGAAATCTACTTATTTTAGAAATAAATCACGAGGGGCACCTGAGCGGTTCAGTCAGTTGAAAATCCGACTTTGGCTTAGGTCGTGATCTCATGGTTCTTGAGTTCGAGCTCCACATCAGGCTCTCTGCTGTCAGCACAGAGCCTGCTTCAGATCCTCTGTCTCCCTCTTTCTCTGCCCTTCCTCGCTCATGCTCTCTCTCTCTCCAAATAAACATTTAAAAAAGAAAGAAATCAAGAAATGTTCATAATATATACCTACCTGGTATGTGATTTAACTACATGATATTCTCTATGTTAATGTGTTTTTAAAATTTTTTTAATGTTTATTTTTGAGAGAGAGAGAGAGAAGAGAGAGAGAGAGAACAGATCATGAGTGGGGAAGGGGTACCGACAGAGAAGGAGACACAGAATCTGAAACAGACTCCAGGCTCTGAGCTGTCAGCACAGAGCCTGACCCGGGGCTTGAACTCGGGAATGGTGAGATCATGACCTGAGAAGTCGGACGTTCAACCAACTGAGCCACCCAGGCCCCCCTCTCTATGCTAATTTGTAATAAGTTGCTATAAATCAAATACCTATGTTTCTTCCATGTGCCAGGGTTTAGAAACAGAGAAGTGCACAGACATGATCACATGATACGGGAAAGGGGAGCAAAGAAGGAATAAGAGGAGAGTGTGGTTATGACCATAGCATTTAGGAGGAAATTTGGGAAACTAAGGTACTAGTAATACACAGAGAACCATTTCTGAATGAACAGGCTAATTCTGAGAGCTCCTCAATTTTCACCAATATACTTTGCCTTCTTAAATATTTGGCAAACCTGCTAATATTCATTCATTCATTCAAATTCAAGTTAGTTAACATACAATGTAATATTGGTTTCAGGAGTAGAAGCCAGTGATTCATCACTTACATATGACACACAGTACTCAAATCATTTAATATTTAGAATGCAACTAAGTGTATTCACATTAAAAACAGTTAAATACAGGGGTGCCTGGGTGACTCAGTTGGCTGAGCACCCGACTCTTGATTTCGGCTCAAGTCATGATCTCACTGTTGGTAAGTTCAAGCCCCGTGTCCAGCTTTGTGCTGAAAGTGAGGAGCCTGCTTGAGATTCTCCCTCTTTCTCTGCCCGTTTCTCACTCATGCTCTTTCTGCCTCTCACAATAAACAAACTTAAAAAAAAAAAAAAAACAGTTAAAGTACAGAATGTTCTATTCTCCTCTATACTGCCTACTAAATCATGCCTTGATTCTCTTTAGTGTCACTGCTGATCAAAACTGAACAGGACTTGCTCTGGACTCCACGGACCTCAGGGTCCCAATCCCCGCCACCGCTCCTCTGGTGGCTGGCATTCCAGTCATGCAAACCTTTTAAGTCCCTAGCATTCCCTCAAGCTCAGGCGTCTCTCTGCCAGGAAAACCTTTCCAGCCCCACCTGGACTGCCCCACCCCGGGATCAAGAATTCACATCCTCGCCTCACAGGACAAGCTCCTATCAAAACTCATCCTTTAGATCTTTGTTTAAATATCACTTCCTCAGAGAAGACTTTGCTGTTATCTTATTCCCTCCAGGAGAATAATGCTCCCTATTTTCTACTTTGACAGTATCCTAAATTTGCCTTTGCAGTATGCATCAAATTTCAAATTAAACTATTACTTACCAATCCCAGTTTTGCTAGTATCCTCAAAGGAAAGTAAACAGTAACACAAACCTTTTCTGGGTTCTCTGTTAAATTCACCAAGGCCCAACAAAACCCTTCGTCCACAGTAGGTACTCACTTAACATTTATGCAAGTTGTACCTTCTCCAGATCTCGTCCCATTTAGCATTGAGTCTACCTTAGAAATTTGATTTTTATACTGACTTAGTTCTTCTTTTGGCCACCACAATGCCTCCCCTCCCCATTCTCTTCATCCTAAGCTGGCACAGGGCAAACTCCAACAAAGCTTGTGTTCGCACTCTTCCCACCGCTGTGAATGCTCTATAGCCTGTCGATGCCTCTCTTGAGAGCTTGTTTGAGGTTCTAGCAGGGGAGCGCAGCTACTCCTATACCCTTGACCGAAGAACGGTCCTCCTCTATCAGGGAAGGTCGTCCTCTTCGACCGAGCGCGCAGCTTTGGGAGGGACGCACATGGAGCGGTGAGGGAGGAAGGGGACACTCGCCTAGCCAGCCTGATCAGCCGAATCAACCCTGGCGATCAATGGGGTGACAGATGTCGCAGCCAGATCGCCCTCACATCCTCGATGCCTCTCTTAAAATCTGACATGAGGAACTTGAGGAACTAAACATTGATTCTTGCATATCCTTGGCCAGTATAAAGGAGAGTGAAGCTTTCACTTCCTCCAGGTGAGATACAGTATCGTATTACACTACACTACAATACACTACACCACACTATACTATACATACAGTGCGTCATTTGTGTTGATTTAGCATTTTTAGGAATACTTGTCATACAGTCTGCTAATCTTCCTTTTCTGTACTTGGCTCTGCATATGGAATGTGTTCTGGAGAGAAAGAACTAAGACTTATTCATGTTTACATCAGTGAGAACGTAGCACCCATGGATAACATTGAATAACAAGCCATTACAACATAAAGAAAGCAATTAAGAAGATACTAAGCCCTGCTGAATTCTATTTTGTGGGTTGTGACCCAGTGATTTGGCCTATCATAAAAATTGTTCATCTTGATTTCATCTATCCTCCCAGATTAGTGTCATATACAGAACTGAAAATCAGTCGTTTACTGATTTTGTTCAAGTTCTTGATCAGTTACTCGGCAAAACAAAACCTGTGCTCACTTATGATTTATAATAAAAATAGTTAAGAGCTGTCAAGCACTTAGCATCTAGCACAGGTAGGCACTGTCCTGAATGCTTTTTTATATATAAACTCATTTAATTTTCAAAACAATTTTATCAGATGGATGCAGTTACCATCATTTTACGGATGAAGAAACTGAAGCACAGAGTAACTTGTTCAAGGTCACACAGCTTCTAAGCTAGAATTCAGACCCAAGTAGTGTATCTCAGGAGTTGAGACTCAGTATTCGACCCTTATTGCTAAAAAGTGTTTATTCCCCTACACACAGGGCTCAGTGTCACAGCAAGTTAATACAGTATCAATTCTCCTGCCAACTTTGTCATAAAGATGACATTTTACCACCTTATCCCCTGATATCCTAGAGCCTGGGTCACTGTTATACACAAAGAGAAATAAAGACTTTCCCAAAGAAGTCAGTCCCACCCTACAAGACTATCTTGAATCTGATGAGACCTTCACAACCAGTCACAAACCTGCCTTTCTGCTAAACGAGCTGTTAATTTAGGTCACCGAGCTCAATAAAGAACTCACTGCATACATAAACATACAAAAATCCTTCAAGGCAAATCTGTATTATAAGGGGTCAATGTGTGTCTAATTTACACTCGGTATCATGCACAGTGTTAATTTTTTTTGAAGTTACAGAAACCACACATTAGATTTAAAAGACAAATAACCAGGGGCACCTGAGTGACTCAGTGGGTTAAGCTTTCGACTTTGGTTTAGGTCATGATCTCATGGTTTGTGAGTTCGAGCCCCACATCAGGCTCTGTGCTGACAGCTCAGAGCCTGGAGGCAGCTTCAGATTCTGTGTCTTCGTCTCTCTTTCTGCCCCTACTCCCGCTCATGCTGTCTCTCTCACTCTCTCAAAAATAAATAAACATTAAAAATTTTTTTTTTTTAAAAAGAAGGCAAATAACCATCCATAAGACTCCTAAGTAGCCATGAAATCACTGTGTCGATAACTCCCACTACTATTGTGGCTTCTCCTGTGCATCCTTCTTCCTATGTGTTTTCCCAAAAGTACTATATTTTCTTTTACTTTCAGGCCTCAATACATTATGCCTTCTCTGTCTGTCTATTCATCTGCTCCTTTAATTTTTTTTTTAGCGTTTATTTATTCTTGAGAGACATAGAGACAGGGAGTGAGCAGGGAAAGGGCAGAGAAAGAGGGAGACACAGAATCCAAAGCAGGCTCCAGGCCCTGAGCCGTCAGCACACAGCCCGACGCGGGGCTCGAACCCACAGACTGTGAGATCATGACCTGAGCCAAAGTCGGCCGCTTAACCAACTGAGCCACCCAGGTGCCCCTCATCTGCTCCTTTAAATGTCAGCTAATTTTCCACTATCCCTTCAAAACTTCGCAGACTGTGAATCTTTCTTCAATGCACGACCTGCCTGAAAAACACTCTTGACACCGAACTGCATACATATTTTTTTCCTATTTATCACACTGATAAAGAATTGACTATGGGGGCACTTAGGTGGTTCAGTCGGTTAAGTGTCTGACTCTTGTTTTGGCTCAGGTCATGATCTCATGATTTGTGATTTCGACCCCACCCATCAGGTTCTGCGCTGACAGCACAGAGCCTGCTTGGGATTCTCTGTCTCCTCTGGCTCTCTGCCCCTCCTCCACCTGTGCTCTTTCCCTCTCTCTAAATAAACAAATTTAAAACAATTGACTCTGTATCGATTTTCTCCCATGAGAATAAGAACAATATATTTTTTCTTTGTATACCACTTAGTTCGAATAACTTAATAATGAAAGTTCAATTATACTTTGTTGCATTGGCAGATGAATATATTTATGTGTTAGTAAATCTCCTATCAATACTCCAGCCTGTAGTTGTACAGAATACGCATTCATATAGTATTTTACTGAGGCCCAATATTATCGGCATCTACCTGAAATCACAAACATTTTAGGGTATAGGTCCTTCTTGTATTTCCTGCAGAAGCTTCTGCCCAGATTAACCCACAATTTTAAATGTAAAACTTGTCTAGCTAGTAAGATAAACCAGTTGGCGGGATATGTACACAAAAAGAACATTGTGAAGTTCAAACTAGTTTGGAAATCATCTGGTCAATATCATTTCTTTTAAAGTGGAGAAATCTTTCTTTATGAAATATACCATAGATCCAACGATTTTTAAAAATCTAGGACTACCCCATGGATTTGTAACTCCTCCTGTGACAATTACCTCTCAGTAGTATATATGAGTACTAGGTAGCCATCTCAGGAAGTGCGATATCATATTGTTTTTGACAAGAGTAATCAAATTATTTCATTATTTTGATATGAGAAACTGAAGGTTACCATTGTTTTTTCATTCTACAGGATACTACATAAGGCCTGCTCTTTTTGGATATCTGTCTTACTGGGGCTCGATATTTGGCCACAGCACAATCTAGTTGGTGTTGACCAGGAAATGTTGACTTGCAATGAAACCGAGTACAGCCCCCACAGGTTCTAGAGGAAAGCTCTAGGTAGGTAAAGTCTTTCTTTATTGAGTTCCCAATAGGTATGGTAACCCAAAGGCAGCAGAGACAGTAATTCCTTCTTCTAAAAATTGTGTCTTTAGACAGTGATCATTAAAAATGAGAGAAAAAAGTTCTAAATGCAACATGAATAAAACTTTATTTTAAAGGAGGACATGAAATTGAATGCATATGGCTTTTAAATAAAAATAAATGGTTCCATTAACACACAAAGCTACATTCTGAACCTTTTCAGTTCAGATTCTTTGGAATATCTCTTGACTTCTAATAGATGGACGCTCCCTGAGGGCAGATAATATGCTTACTCAAACTAAGTCCCACAGCACTTAGGCAGAATGATATATGTTATCTGATGAGCAGTATCTTACAACATAGTGATATTTGCACATCGCTAGTCAATTCTTAACTGCAAAAATTTTAAAACAATATGCAGTATTTTGACTGCTGAGTATAAAATATTAGTTACATTTAAATAGCCTTACGGTTACAGAATGAGTAGTCATGGGAATAAAAAGCAAAGCATACGGAATACAGTCAGGGGTACTGTAATAGCAATGGAATGGAAAGAATGGCAGCTACAGTGGCGAACATGGCATAGTGTACAAACTTGGCAGATCACTAAGTTGTACTAAGTTGAAACTAATGTAACGTCATGTGTCAAATGGAGTCAAATAAAAAAAAAATTAAATAGCCCTGAAATAAGTATGGTTTGAATTTAATAACATGTTCTTGTCCTTATCACTGTACTTTCTAAGCAGTATTAACTGTTAATTAAATAGTTTTCCAAGTTGGGAAGTGATGAAGAAACTGTGGTATATTTAAAGGTAGAAAGAATGCAAATCAGTTGGGTACAGAGGGAAACTGGGTATGGGTTACACTCGGGGTACATTAACTGCTCCACTGGAGCAAACTAATTAATTTTCCTGCATGCAGTGTAATCAGCAAGCTTAATCTAGGGAAAAGAAGAATGCAATTGTTACTGCAAATATTAAAGGTCTTACTACCTACCATTCAGTTGCAGTAACTAAAAAAAATCCAACAGCTTATGAATGTTCTATGGCTACTGGCCCTGTTTTTCATTGAATACATTTTTTAAAGCAGTACTAAGTGCATAAATTAAATCTCAGTAATATTTTCATATTCAGTAACTATTATTAAAATCCATTGGTTTCACAGAAGAAAGAATTATCTCACTATATTGGCTGGACAAGAAACTCAATCCTGATCAGAAAAAAAGTTTTTAAATATTTGACATTAACTTAGACTTTTCATATTAAAAAGAAAGCCGAGCACAACATATTTCAACAGCTTAAAAGCTTGTCTTCTTTTTAAATCATAAATTTCATTAGCCTATACTTGCTTCTACAGAGACACAGTGCACAAAGCTACAAGTGAAGGCCTACTAGGTCGGAAGGAAAAAAAGAAAAAAACATATAGCTGAGTATGACTTTTGATGACAGCAAAGTCATTACAAACCAAAAGCATGCAAAGATTATAAGAGACCAACAAAAATCTTTAAATAGTAGTCAAATAACCATGTGGACAAGCTCGCCTGATCCCAATACTATATGTCTTATTCATTTAGGTTAAAAAAGTCATAAAAATACAGACTGGCAATCCCTTGTGGATCAAGTTGGGAAACAAATAAAAAAATCAAGAGATCTACAGATAGATAGAGGGATGTCCCAAGGACAATCACTGACTCAACATTTAATTTTCCGGATAACTGAAGAGAGCCTTGACAGCATTCCAAGGCATCTGTAAAAAGCAGACTCCATGCCTATGTACAGGATCCAGCATATATTAAAACATGCGCCATTGCCTGCCCAATCCACATCTTCCCAGTTTTATATTTATGATTAAGCGACCCGAAGACAGCATGGGAGAGAATCTGGTGGGAAGTAATGTGCCCTATATCACTACACAGATGTTTACTGGGTTGAAATCAGGCGATAATTCTTTGTTACATGGAGTCATTTTCAGGACCCAATCAGTCCTCATTAACAGGAAATTTACAATTCACAACTTCAACTCAGGGGAAGAGGGTAACCTCCTCAGTAACCAGTCACACGATGCAGGAAACTTAGGAGAAAATGTGGAGACGTACACATTCCATACTTTTAGCCCAGCTCCCAAGCCCCTTCAGAATGTGTCCTTATTTTCTGCCTTTGGGTTCTTTTGTGTTTTTTTCTGTTTCTTTTGAAGAGCAGTGGCTTTGTGTCTTGCATCACCTCCCCTCAATTCATCTCTATCTCCGGCTGCAGCTCCTGTTTCCTGCTTAAGGACCAGGAAGAAAAAGGGGTAAGGCCCAGGAAGTGACTCTCTGGTAGACAGGAAGAGAGAAAGAAAAATAAGTTGTCCTTTAGGGGAACATTTCTGAGGGGAATTCTACAAAGGTCCTCAGAAGGTCCCTGGCAAGTGCTGAGGCTTGGTTAACAGCAATCAGCTCAACAATGTTCTCTTTATTAGTTTTTCTTCCTTCCTTCCCTCACGAGTTCCTCAGTCTGCTTTCAAATAAATTACCAGCAATTAAGGTTTTGTATCAGGCTTTGTTGTGAGAAAACCCACATTAAGACTCAGCTCTGTCACTTAAACTGAGCTCTTACAGAGCACTGGCTGTGCTTTTTAACACTTTAGGGACCAGGGTGGTGTCTGAGGCAACAATAAGAATTGTGGGTCCTATAATTATACTTACATAAGCTATCAAAGTTATGTAGGTCCTATAAGCACATCCATAACACAGATGGATGAGGTGATACAGCTTTCAGAGCTCAGAGGGCTCCGAGAGAGAGGGGGCATTTGCATGCAGTAGGCGGCCTGCAGGATACCACATCTATTCCCTTTGTATTCCATTCTATCCCGACAGGCTTGTCCTCCATGACCTTTGAGAATTCAGCTTTCTCCTACTCATCTAATTGAATACAAAGTTATGTTATACCCTATGATACTTGACTAAATAAGTTTTCACGTTATGGCACTTGACCCATTATTATTCAGTGACCTAGCTCCTTGACTTCTTGAAATCAAAGAACAAGCTCCTTAAGAGTCAGTGAATAAAGATGGATCTCGAACTCGGGAATCAGACAAACTCCCCATTTACGCTTCTGCATTCTGCCTTCAAAAGGGCATTCCCATGAGGATAAAACATAATAAACGAAAACTCTGCACAGTGCCTGAAATACAGTAAGGTTTCCATAAGGGGTGGCTGTTACTACTTTTAGCAGGAGCGAAAGTAGCAAGAAGAAGGGCCATGAGGTCGGCACCCACCCTGTCTCTCTCACTTTATCAAGGCCAAAGCAACAGCCCCAAACAGGTGCCCATAATATAAACAGATCTACAAAATGAAAAGTTGAATAAACTGCCCTGTTTTACTCGAACCATATGTTTCCTATGACCATCCATCTCCCTTCCCCACTTCCGAACACCCTCTCATCTCTCTTGGAGCCAGGAATGCTCCCCCCAGCTCCAACCCCTTGCCCCTGCTTCTATCCCATCCCATTCTAAACAACTTCAAGTTTCAGCTCAACCCCTACTTCTGGTTTGGTTTCCTATTTTCCATTGCTGCCCTTGTTGATTTCTCTCAGAGATTTCTACAGCACTTACACACTAGCAAAGGAAATTTACTACTTCATATACAGTTTTATTTCAGGCATCCAGTTTGGTTAGTCCTGACTCCCAACTTACACTGAAAGTTGCCTGAGGGCGAGGATCGTTTCTAATTTTTCTCTGGGTTCCCCTGACACAACACTAAAGAAGTAATCCGGTCAGTGAATGTTTAATCTTTAAGACAGAATGTGAAACTAATAATGGACTTAAGATTTACTGTTCTCTTTCTCATTCCCCTTTCTGAGTTAGAAACGTTTTTATATTCAGTGTTTATTCTGAGTTCATGCAGTATGCTCCCCACTTCTTACCTCTCTCAATCCTTACACCTGCAAGCTCTATGAGGCATACCTGCCAGCATGGGCCTGGGGTGGCACAGTTTAGTTACTACGAAATTGCTTGTTCTCTTTATGCTTTACACTAATTTCTCTACAAAAATCATCTCTACTAGAGAAGTTCAATGGAACGATTCATCATCCCTCAAACTGATTCGTTAGGAATTTGTTTATTTTTTAGACATCTGTGGGTCGCATATCTCATTGAGCAAAACTGAGAAATTGACATACAAAACTTCAAATACATTTTTTAAAAATTACAGAGAGGTGCAACTGCAGAAAATACAAGCTTGAGCTTGATGAATTTCGTGCTGATTACTGGATCTTAGATTTAACTCAGGAGATAGCATTTACACGGGAAAAAATGACTCTGACAGCCTAATGTGATATATATCTTAAGGATTCTACCAGTTTGCCACTCAGAATGTAGTCCGGACGGAGCTACTGATTGGGAAATAAAATACAGATTATGAAAACAAAATTCTGAAATAGGAAAATATATGTAATTGGAAGTAAAGCTGAATAACGCTACATTTTAAAAAGAATATTTGTATTTACCTTCCCCTGTGTTCATCTGTTTCATTTCTTAAATTCCACATATGAGTAAAATCATATGGCATTTGTCTTTCTCTGACTGACTTATTTCACTTAGCATTATACACTCCAGTTCCATTCGCATCACTGCACTGGGTGTTATATGTAAGTGATGAACCACTAAATTATACACCTAAAGCCAGTTTTACCATATATGACAACTAACTGGAATTTAAATAACTTGAAATAAAAAAAGAACACGAACACTAAGAACATATATTCTAAGATTCCATTTATACAAAATGTCTAGAAAACACAAATCCACAGAGACAAGTAGATGAATGGTTGCCTAGGGCTTGGGGGATGGGATAATTGGAGGGTGACTGTTAGTAGGTATGGTATTTCTTTTTTTGGGGGTGACACGAGTGTTCAAAAAGTGATCATGATGGTTGCAACAGTTCTGTGAATATACGAAAAACCACTGAGTTGTACAGTTTCAGTGGGTGAACTGTATGGGTATGTGAATTATACCTCAGTAAAGTTGTTACAAGAAACTAGGAAGTGATGGATTAATTATACATGAAAACATCATGGGATGCCTTGGTGGCTCCATCAGTTAAGTGTCTGACTCTTGATTTCGATTCCGGTCATGATCTCACAGTTCATGACATCAAGCCCTGCGTCAGGATCTGTGCTGACAGTGCTGGGCCTGTGTAGGATTATCTCTCCCCCTCTCTTTCTTCCTCTACATTTCCCTCTCTGTCTCAAAAATAAGTAAATAAGTAAGTAAACATTTTTTAAAAATGAAGACACTGGCCTGCAATTAGGTTCACATAACAAAACTGCCACTGACCTGTGTCGACCTTAAAAATAAAAGCTACTTCACCAGCAAAAAATTTAAAATTTAAAAATAAAAGTAAAAAGCCTATTTCTATTTTGTGCTTGTGTTATGTTGTTTCACTCTACTCACATTTTCCATAATTCTTACAAAAATTCCTCAAAGTAACCATTCTTATCTCCTTGATACATATGGGGAGATATAGATACCCTGATATCAGATAACTTACCTAAGATCAATTAGGGAATATATAAAAGAAACCTTATTGTCACTCAGGACCATTTTCTCCTAAAATAACTTCTATTAAAAAGAAGGGACATGCTCTACTCAATAATGAATGAAATGAAATTGGTATTGTCACACAGTGTTTAACAGAACTATTCAATTGTCAGATTCGTCAAAATCTCACTATCTTCAGGAAAAATCAGAGATGCAAAAAGCCTTCTCTCCCCTTCTGCACCTCTGAGTGCAAACATTTCCCAAACTGAGTTGTCACAGAGGGTAATTTTCTCATGACTACAAGTTCTATGGAAGACAGAAGACAGACGGGAAGGTCTAGATTTTAGAGGAACTACAGATCTTTCCCATTATCCTTACGTTCTTTAAAACTAGACAGCCTATTTGGTCTCCCACAGCCCATCGGAGTCTGTGCATTAAATACTTGGTGAATGAAATGGTGAGAATAACTTATAGATTATAGGAAGAAGAGACACAGTGGTATACTACAAAATATACTGAAGGTTATTTGCAAGGATTGAAAAATAGATACTTGATGTTGGGGATAGGAACCATTACAATGGTTTGGGGAAATAATTTGGTAGAATCTATCATATTTTTAAATGCAGATCTTTTCATCTAGATCTCCTCAGTTCCTAACATGATACTTCCCACACTTGATATTACAGTTTGTTGGACCTCTACTTTTGGACCAAAATCTAATCATCAAATTAGATCATTTGCTAGACCTTGAATACATCTTGCTTTTGTTTTTCCTCTTACTGGTGCTTTGCCCTAGTGCTTTACCTGGAATGCCATTCTTCCTATCAAATGCCATTTCTGCCTATCAAAGCCCTTCTCTAAAATTTAGTACATATGTCATGATCTCCAGGCATTATTTCTGTCACCCAGCTGATTGTAATGCCTTTTGCTTTGAACTCTGTCTTTGGAGTACCCTTAAGTCATCAACTCACATCAGAGTTATTTACAAGTCTCATTTCTCCCTGCAACTTTCACAATGCTGCTTTCTTTTTTGCAGGGTCTGTTTAATTCCATCTCTTACCATAAACCTATTTGGTCTCTCTGGAGATTTCTTAAAGAAATCCAGCTACTGAGGGGCAGACTCTGGCCCAGTACATAGTCTGCTCATCCAGGGAGAGATCCATTATACTCTCCCTGAAGTCTGAAGAGAAGAGACACTCAGAAGTCTCAAAATTACAGACTCCTAGGATGGAAAGAAATTCTATAATTGTCTAGTCTGAGAACTTTTAATCTTTACCATGGTCATGGATTTCCTTGAGATATTGATAGATCCACTTCCCAGAAGATGCCAAGGTAATTTGCACACACATGCACATGACAATGACAGTTTTAAATAAAGCTGGTACACTCAGTTGAGATGTATAGATATTTAGGTGACATCACAAAGTCAGATTCCATATGTGACTGGAATGACCGGGTCTATAACTGGAATTACATCAATTATGGGGATGACGAGGACTGCTACAAATGGGAAAGCATGTGCACCCTCTCACTGTCCAGCACTAGCGGGATGATGCCATTGCAGCATGTGGCCCGAGGGCTCCCAGATCTCCTGAGAAATGACATAAACCCGGACTTATAATGAAGTGTGAGCCATATGAAACATATCTCTGAGGTCCTTCCAGATGTCACATCAGAAGTTTGAAATGTTTCTTTAAGTTTTATTTATTTTTTGAGAGAGAGAGAGAGAGAGAAAGAGAGAGAGCATGACACCGTGAGTGGGGAAGGGAAAGAGCGAGAGAGAGAGAGAAAGAGAGAGAGAGAGAAAGAATATCCCTAGCAGGCTCTGCGCTTCCAGTGCAGAGCCCAACACAGGCCTTGAACTCACAAAACTGCAAGATCATGATCTGAGCCAAAACCAAGAGCTGGAGGCTTAACCAAGTGATCTACCCAGGTGCCCCTGAAAGGTCTTTTATGTTATCTGTTCCCATGCTCAACCTGATTAGTTGTCCTGACAGTTTATCATTGGTGTAACCAAGCAGGACAAATGAGATCCTAACCATCAATCTATAATCACATATTGACGAATAAAATGCTATATATTTCTACCACTGATATTCATTTATCATTTCCATAAATATTTATCATCGGCCATCTGCTAGGCTCTGTCCCAGTTATTGAAGTTAGTGAAGCCAATGAACAAAGTCTCTAGAATCAAAAAATTCTAGTGGAGGAGGGACACTGAAAAAAAAAAAATGAGAGAGACAAGCAAGCAAGATAACTTCAGATAATACGATGAATGTGAAGAAAACATGATAGGCGGATGGGATAGAGAATGACAGAAAATGACCAGGTAGTCAGGAGAGCCACTTTAGATAGGGGAGTCCGGAAGGATTCTTACAAAATTGAGACCTTTCGGCTAAGAATAAATGGCACGAAAGAGTCAGTCACGCAAAAAAAAAAAAGAAGACCGGGGCGCCTGGGTGGCTCAGTCGGTTGAGCGGCCGACTTCGGCTCCAGTCATGATCTCGCTGTGTGTGAGTTTGAGCCCCGTGTCGGGCTCTGTGCTGACAGCTCAGAGCCTGGAGCCTGCTTCTGATTCTGTGTCTCCCTTTCTCTCTGCCCTTTCCCTGCTCATGCTCTGTCTCTATATCTCTCAAAAAAACTAAATAAACATTAAAAAAATAAAGTTTAAAAAGAAAGAAGACTGTTCCAGCTAATAGGAGTAGCAAGTGAAGACGACAAAAACAAGCATCATTGGAGTGTAAGCAACTAGGGGCACCGGTATGAGGTAAGGTCAAGAAGCAGGCAGGGGCCAGATCACACAGGGCTTTGTTGGTTGCATTCAGGGTTGGAACTTTTTCCTGACTAATATGAAGAGGCGTCTGAAGCAGGTAAGTAAGGAAGACATGACCTATTTCATGTGGTAAATAGATCCCTTTATTGAATGCGGAGAACTGAGAGATCGGTTAGGCAGCTACTACAGTATTAGGAGTCTAAGGAATATGATGGAATGTTAGCGGTGCTCCCTTTGAATAAAAGCAGCTTTTATTTTTCAATTAAAATGTAACATAATTGACTTCAGCAAAAATGTCTCTCCTGACCTTATTTCTCTTGCATTAATGGGGTCATTTACATGATATGTCAGGAGTGCTACCTTAGTACACAATGAACAGCTTTTATTTTTCAATTAAAATGCAGTATAATTGACTTGAACCAGAAATGATCTCTTGACATTATTTCCCTGGTATTAATAGGACCATTTATATAAGGATCCCATGCAAATTAATCTCCTTCATTCAAAAGTACTGCTAAATTTAAATACATAACATATATTTTTGAAATCTCCATTTTAATATTTAACTTATTAAACATGACCTCACTATCGTAAATATAAAATCTATAGGATTTTTACAGTGATTTAAAGAGATGCAAAAATATTTACAATTACGTTTTAATTTGAAGCAGCTATTACATATAATTTGCCTGTGACCTTGTAAGCCAAAATAATATATCACAATAAACCATAGATAGTTTCAGAGATGAAAACAGTGTTTGTCTGCTTCAGTAGATACATATGTGAAGATGAATTCTGGCACTTGTCAGCCTATGATAAATTACTACCAGACTAATACTTGTCAGTGCAGTAATAACTGATCATGCTCTAAAAAGCACTAAGGGAGAAAGGTGACGAACAACCTACAATGTAAAAGATTTTCACAATCACAATAATGACTCTAGTTCAAAGCACAGTCATTAGCTACCAATGTCCTTATTGCCAAATCTATATTTCAAGTGACTACCTTGATATTTCTCAGGATCATTTTTTACCTTAAATTCTAATTAACAACATAGAAAGCAAACAATAGGAGTAAAAGCATGTCTCTATTGAGCCTTTCCAAAAGGATCCCTAAGTTTCTCTTGGAAGAAGAATCTAGATTGACACAGTCTTTCTATAATGTTTGGAAATCCTCTCCAGTATCCCCACACAAACATTTCGTATTACTACGAGTGTTATGTGGCATAAGGAAAATAACAACTTTTGCTCACAATTTTTTTCTAATGACCCGAAGGTCAAAAGACCCTAAACAACATTGAGTATCACCTGTACACAATGGCATTAGAATGTTATCAAGCTCACAAATTAATATTTTAAAACAGATAAAGTATTTGTTACTAATACATTTTATAGTAAGTGCTGATGAAGATAAAGAACTCCTTTTGGAGTAAATAAAGTGTTTCTTTGTTATCCAAAGACCAAAAAATTCTGAAAATCTGTTACAGGATAATCTGGGACATAGAAACACACTGACAACAAATAAACAATCGTTTTAATTTACATTCACAATATGAAACCCCCATTAGCATCAACAAATCCAAGTATTTTTTAAAACTTTACACGCAAGCTTACAGGATTTTTTATTGTAGTAAAACATAACACAAATCTTACCCTTTTCACAAAATTTAATGCCACAAAACTCAGTGGCATTAAGTACATACACATTGTTGTGCAACCATTACCTCAATCCATCTCCACAAATTTTCATCTTCCGAAACGCGAACTCTACCCATTAAACAGTAACTCCCCATTCCCTTCTCCTCCAGCCCATGGAAACTACTGTTCTATTTTCTGTCTCTAGGAATTCAGACGCTCAGATCCTCAGGTAAGTACAATCACACAATATTTGTCCTGTTGTGTCTGGCTTTGTTCGCTTAGCATGTTTCAAGGTTCATCAATGCATCACAATTTCATTCCTTTTTAAGGCTAAATAATATCCCGTTGCATGTATATACTGCATCTTGCGTATCCATTCAGCTGTCGATGAATATATGAGGTATTTCTACCTTCGTTATTGTGAATAATGCTGTGATAAACATGAGTGGACAAATATCTGTTGGAGTTTCTTTCGTCATTTCTTTTGGGTGTATATCAAATAGTGGAATGGCTGGGTCAGATGATAATTCTACGTTTACTATTTTGAGGAACTGCTATGTCATTTTTGACAAAGGCTACACCATTTTCTATTTCCACCACGAATGTACAAGAAGGGTTTCAATTATTCCACATCCTCACCAACAATTAATTTTTTTAAGTTTTATTTTTATTTTGAAAGAGAAAGAGGGGAGGGGAAGGGTAAGAAGGAGAGAAAGAATCCCAAGCAGGCTCCATGCTGTCAGTGCAGAGTCTGATGTAGGGCTCGAACTCATAAACTGTGACATCATGACCTGAGCCAAAATCACGCCGGACGTTTAACTGACTAAGCCACCCAAGCACCCTTTAATTTCCTTTTTTAAAATAGCCAACCTAAAGATGTAAAGCGGTCTCTCATTTGGATTTTATTTGCATTTCCCTAATGATTAGTGATGATGAGCATCATTTCTTGGGTTCACTGGCCATCTGTATATGTGCTTGGAGAAATGTCTATTCAAAGTCCTTTGCCTATTTTTGAACTCGGTTGTCTGGTTTTTGCTCTTGAGGTGTGGGACTTCTTTACATATCTTGGATATTAATTCCTTTTCAGATGTATGATTTGCAAATAGTTTCTCCCATGCCATGGGTTCTCTTTTCTACTCTGATAGTGTCTTCTCATGCACGCAGTTTTTAATTTTGACATAGTCCTATCGATATCATTTTTCTTTTGTTGACTGTCTTCTTGGGTCATAGCCAAGAAATTTCATCTTGTGACTAAATCCAAGTCACAAGTTTTATCGTTATGTTTTCTTCTAAGAGTTTTACAGTTTGGGCTTTTACATTTATTTATTTATTTTTATCTATTTCAAGTTAAGTTTTGCATATGGTGCTATGTAAGATCTAATGTCATTCTTTGGCAAGTGGTATCCAGTTTTCCCGATACCATTTGTGGAAGACTGTCACATCTTCAGAGAATAATCTTGGCAGCTTTGTTGAAAATTATTTGATCATATATTCTACAGTTTATATCTGGGCTCTCTATTCTATTTGTTTATATGTCCGTCTTTATGTCTGTATCATACTGTTTGACTACTGTTTGCGACTCTTTCGACTTCATTCTTTTTCGAGATTGTTTGGGCTATCCTGGATCCCATGAGATTTCTTATGAATTTTAGGATGGATTTTTATGTTTCTGCAAGAAAAATGTCATCTGAATTTTCAAAAGGATTGCCCCTGAATCTGTAGATCACTTTGAGTAAGACTGACATCTTAACAGTATTAAGGCTTCCAATTTATGAATATAGGATGCTTTTCACTTATACATGTCTTTAATGCCTTTCAGCAACATTCTGTAGTGTTCGGCATACTCATCTTTCACATCCTTGGTTAATTCGTCAGTTTTTCTTTTATTATTATTTTGATGCCATTTTAAGTGGAATGTTTTTCTTAATTTCCTTTTTGGACTATTCATTATTAATGTATATAAACACGACTCATGTTTGTATATTGGTTTTATATCCTGCCACTTTGTTGACTTTGTTACTGGTTCTACCAGATTTTTTGGGTGGAATCTTTCAGATTTTCTACACATAAGACCACGTTAGCTGTGGTCTTGCCTACATTCTTTAAGAGGTGATTTTCCTGAAGATAATTTGGAATGCTAGCTAAGAGGCATACAAAAGTTTGAATTCTCCTAAGGCTTCGGTGCTTGCCAACAGCCATTTCTCTGACTCCATTCAAGCTGTCCACTGCCATATTAATACATATCATTAAACAAAACTGCTACACATTATAGGTATAGTAATAGGATTAAATTTGCCTGGCTCCCAACCAAAAACAACACCACTAACATTAAAATAAAATATCTTCATCATGAATTATTAACGTCCTATTAATGGAAGCTAAAGACATTTAAAAGTTCTTTTGACTCATTTGCATGTACATACATACTAAGATTTCTCTTCCAAAAAAGTAGCAGTTTAAGGGAACCCTGATGTTAGATTCAGAAAAGAGATGTAGAAAGAAAAAGTAAAATATCCAACTTACAGCCAGTTTGCACAAGTTTTTTCCCTGCCAGCTCCTTTCTGTTACATTTTCTTTAGTCTACCTAATTTAATGACTTTAATTTTTCACAAAAAACAATACAGGATGATTCTCCCTGTTCCGGAACATCCTCTTCCAAACTTTGGCTGATCAAAAACCTTAAAGTCATTAAAGTGAACTAAGTGTCATTAAACCAGTTGACTTTTCCTCTAGCCTCATTTTTTTTCAATTCTGGTGCTCCTATTCAGTTTCAAGTACAATCATTCCTTATCCTCTGTTTTTAAGAGGCAGCGTGATATACTGCAGCAAGAAAAGTCTGTGGCAAGCTGGGTTTAATTCTACATGGTGTTTAATCAGAAACAAAGTATTTAATTACTTGGAACCTAAATTTTCTCATCTGGAATATGAAGTTAATGCTATTTTACCAATAGGATTTTTGTGAGGATTACGATAAATATTTTATAAAGTATTATGCAAATATTAGTTGTTTCTGTCATAAGAAGACATGCCATTTAAAAACTAATTCAGATACTGATACAAATCATATGTACATACATATATACATATTTTGAAATTTATATATTATATAGAATATAATATGCACATATCTATACATACATATATATCTATACATATCTATATAAAGATATATATATATATAAAGCTTACAGACACATATACACACATACACAACTATTGGTGACACAATATTAACTTCATTTCTAACACATGAAAGAAAAATAAATTTTAAAAATGAGTATTCTATGTTGCAAACATTTCCTACTATGGCATACACTCAAAAAACTTGTTCCGTAACAAGAATATTGACTAGATTTCCTTCACATTCCACCTTTAGAATTTTCAAAACAGAGCTATTCATTCCTGTGAGTGTTTGGGAGAAGTGTCAATACCATGAGAATGAAAAACAAAAATTGATTTATGCCATCACACATTTGTGATCTGATCTTTGCTCACTCTTGGGCTGCATGAAGTTTTGCACCAATCTTGTCCCCAAAACAGGTATGTGGAATGTTCGAATTCTCTGACTCAGATTGAACACTTCTCAGCTAAACACTGTTGTTAGCATTTAATTCCCCATTCATATGTTCTGAAAGGAATCAGCATGGTTATCACAATGAAAAAAATCAATAAAATGCATCATAAAAATTTATCATAGTTCCTACTTATTGTGTACTTAAGTATCCATGAAATATACCTACCTTGATTCATTTTTTGGAATTACAACATCATTATAACCATATTTTTTCTTAATGAAGATTTGACTTTGATACATATTTTCCTATTATTTATTCAGGTAATTAAGGCTTATCTCCCCATTTATCAAACTCTAGATAAGTTCTACCTTTCAAATTGATAGTTCCTAACAATGGCAGAAACAGGCAGTCAGACAACCAAACCTTTTTCTCCACCTTGCGGAGTATGAAACTTTCACTTAGAACCAGCCACTCAGCCAGGCACTACACTTTCCCTATAGTTAGTGTGGCCATATGCCTGTTTTGTCCATTGGAAAGCATCACTTCGACCACAGAGTTTTTAAGAAACCACTACGGCTTTTCTACCCTCTCCCCCTCTTCACTAGCTAGAAGCAGAAGAAAATGATTACTCGGTCCTTGGAGAAGGTGGAACCACAATAAAGAAAGAAAGATATCATCTCTGGGATGATATCAGTCACCGGAAAGGAACACCTGCATTTGGACTTATACCCAAGCTCTAGATAAGCCAGTGATACATTGCTATGTGTGTTTCTGTTACAGCAGCCAGGTAACCCTAGCTAGTATAGTAACATGAAATCAAATTTGGATCTGTTGATTTAAATAACGTAATTAAAATTTGGCTGCCTCAGGCCCTCATCCAGAATAAAGTACATCCTTTGGGAGAACAGATGAATAGTTAAAGAGTTGGTGTCACCTCAAAGTCTATGGGATGAAAGCATGTCAGCCAAATCATACATTCTAGTTTTACCAATGAATTGAGAAAATATTGCTATCCAGTCGAAATTAGAAAATTAGAAGGTTCATGATAGATGTGGCATTTTACATTTGCAATGTAAACCAGTTTGATGGAAAGGTCATTTTTACAGTCTAGGACAGTGCCAAAGCTAAAAAAAAAAAAAAAATAGTGGAACACAGAGTCGTTACCAATAAACTGTTACTACAAAGTACGTATAAAGAGACAAACTAAGTGACTTTTCAATATACAAAAATGGAATTGGGGCGCCTGGGTGGCTCAGTCAGTTAAGCGTCTGACTTCGGCTCAGGTCATGATCTTGCAGTCCATGGGTTCAAGCCCCACATCGGGCTCTGTGCTCACAGCTCAGAGCCTGGAGCCTGCTTCAGATTCGGTGTCTCCCTCTCTCTCTCTGCCCCTCCCACACTCACAGTCTGTATCTCTCTCTCTCTCAAAAGCAAACATCAAAAAAATGGAATAAACCCTTTTGTGGTTCCGGAACATGTGATTCTAAGGTTGGTATAAGTGGAATTTAGTTTGATAATGGGTACAGACACATTTTGGTGAAGCAATAAATGCTAGGCATAGAAAGCTAGATTTAATTTAGTAGGAGAATGGGATTTTATGAGGAGAATGGCATGCTCAGATTTGACATTTTCAAACACTAATTATGATAGCATATGGACAACGGTTGGAAACAAAGAAACTGGAGACTGGGAGACTAGCTAATAGGCTACTGCAATGGTCCAGGCAGCAATTTTCCTGTGTCGTCTGGCACAGAATATAAAATTTAAAGCCACTTCCTCTAGTATTGCTATTTGGAATGAGAAACTTTATATTCACCACGGTCTAACACTCATAAATTAGGATCAAAAGTATATCATAAGTTCTTAGATATAAAAAGGAAGTTTACTTCTTGGCACTTTCTCTTTCTGATGATCAAATGATGTATTATTTTTATTTTTTCTAACCCAAATGTATTTAAGGTAACTTATTACTAAAGCAATATAAAGATATCAAGTACATAATGAATTACATGAGATTAAATGTATTTGTACAATGCAAAATAAACATGTGAAAGAGTATATGGACTCTAACATTATCTCATTTATTCATTCATTAATTTAACTTTCATTAAATATTTGTTTAGTTCCTACTGATTCAGGCCTTGGGAGCAGAATAGTGAAGAAAATGTATGATGTTCTTGCCTTATGAAGTTTAAACTGAGTATTAAAAGTAAAAAATAAAGACAGACAAATAAACATACAAAATCAGGTCATGGCAAGTGCTATGAAGAAAATAGGACAGACTAAAGAGACAGAGATTGAAAGGGATGAAGGAATTGGTTCTATTTTAGAGAGGATCTATAGAGAAGGTCTCTCAACAAAAATAACATTTAAAAATAAAATTCAGTAACATGAGCAACTGAGTCCTGTGATGACTCTCTGGAAAAAAAAAAATCATTTCCATACTAGAGGACCAGCAAGTGCAAAGGCCCTGAGGCAGGACCTCACCCAGCACTTAGCTCCCAGTGAGGCTGGATCTGAGTATGAAGTAAAGTAATGGAGAGAATATCATTAGCTCACACAATAATCCTTTGGATTAAAGGTGACTTTAATGTAAATTGAATTAGCTTTATCTCCAGTGCAGTACTTTTCAGAGACCACAAATCCTTTGGCCTACCTCTAGGCATTCTTTGGTAGAGTCATATTCCTGTAATTGTGAAGTCGTGTAAAAAGGAGATGGGACCGTTCCCATTCAGTGACTGTGCCGGCCGTACAAAGACTAAAACAGATTAGGTTAATGTGAATTTGTCATACATAAGGTATAACTGTCAGAGATGGAAAAAAAAATAGCCATTTCAAACCTACCAATCGAAGTAGATTTCCAAAGATTTTAGCTAGTGACACAATAAATGTTATCTCATCTATGAAGAATTCCTTAATTCTCATTTTCCATCAGACAGACACATGCAGACACACACACATACACTAGTAAACCAACACCCACTACTTCTGTGTTTCCACAGGGCTTTGCTCATATTCCCCTCATATCAAGGGTTGCAACTATCTTCCCAATATTTTCAAAACGTCTGGCTCATAGAAGATGCATAATAATGGTTTGCTGAATGGAATCAAATAACATTCCCTGTAGTGACTCTCCAATCTATATGAGTTTCTGTATTACAATTCATATTTCAGTGGTTGACTATTTTAGCACTAGAGACACAGTAATCCAAGTAACAAGCTCATGTTAGAAATACTGGTTTGTCACAACTAAGAGGCTTTCATTTAATCTCTAAGGTTGATACATTATTTTTCAGATTTAACTCAGACCTACACATAGTCCAGAAGTTAAATAAAACAATTCCAGGTCTAATGGGTTAGAAAATACCAATGTATTTATCCAAAGTCCTAGCAGGCCCTAACTAAGGCAATAATTCTCTGATCCTCCTAGTGATTATATCATATGCAGTGCTGGGATTAGGAAGAGAAACACAAACAAACCAACAAACCTGAAACTGGCCTGGAAGAACGCAGAACTAGAAGACAGGAATAGAAGAGTGGGCTGTCAGAGTCTGACTGATGAGGGCAGTGGTTGGCCACTCATAATTTGCCATGGTAAATCACCAGCTCTTCCCTAAAGCAGATACTGCTGCAAAAAGTTTCTGATTCTTCCCCGAGGTCATTTAAAGAGGTCTTTGCTTCATTCTTTAATGCCATTATTAATTGATGACATATTCTACTATATGCATTTCTTATACCCCATAAGATAGATTTACTTTTTATGGCCTATTGGCCCAACTACTAATTTAATATAAGTCATTAATAATAGAAATAAATTATATATCTCCATTTCCTAACCTTTTCTCCCAGCTTTTACAAGGGGGAGGGGGAACAGAAATTTAATTAAAAGAAATATAAACATCATTTAAAACAATCAGTAATAGCTTGAACAATAATACTAGCTCTTACTGACTCCCATCCTATTCTAAGTATTTCATAGGCATTAATCCATTTACTATCAGGGACCCAATGTTGCAAATGAGGAAACCGAGGCAAAAATTGGTTTTGTAAACTGCTGGAGGCCACACATTCAGTAAGTAGCACAGAACCAGGATTCAAAGAAGCACAGTACAGCCATAGAGTCCATGCTCTTAACTCCCACATGTACGGTGTAGTAGGTGTTTTAAAAGGAGGATTGTCTGAGATGAGGAAAATTTCATACAAATGTGAACTAAGTTGTCACTCTCTAATTTGTCTCTGTACCCACATAGTTAATAGAGAATGCTCCACAAAATGAGGTCCAGCAGAGTCTCTTAGGTGTCAAACAGTAATAGGGCACAGCATAATATCCCACGATGGTGAACATGATCATCTTGGAAAGGGAAACCCCAAAATTGGAACACAGGCTGTTTGACCTCAAATACCTTCACAGCAACTTGTTCAGACCCAAGTGTTCCAAGATAACACCACGGACGGTAAAAGCAACTCATCTAGTTAACCAATCTGACCACTTTCTATCCAGATCATCCAGGACAGCCTGTAAAGTTCTACAAGTACCCCTCCCCCACTGATGCTCCTCTCTTGAGAGGCTATGAAGATTCTGTGGAAGAGGTGTTCTCCCTTGCTCATAAATTTAAAAAACTCAGTTTCAGGTCATAACCACATTTCTCTGGAGGATTTTTGTGGGCCCTTGTACAGTATTCATCCATAAATGAAACGACTGGAAGTTTGGAGTTTGTACAAAGTGAGAGAAATGGCCAATGATTAGATGGGGTCCATTTTCTTTTCTTTTTCTTTTTTTTAATTCCTCATGAGTAGTCTTTGTTAGTTTCAATGTTCTCCTTTGTGAATAACTCGACTTGTAAAAAGTATGCATCTGGTCAGTTCCCACAATATATCAATACCCTCATATTTGGGCTCCATTTCTATTTATGGTTTAATCCTATCCAAATTACCTCACTGGGCTTTAGTGTACACTTGCGATATGTGATATTATGTTATCTGCCCCATCCTGTAACAGAGGAAATATTTGACTGTCAGTAGGGAACACATGAAATGGCTAGGCACACGGCATGGTCTATTTAAGACAAAGTGCCCATCAGAAAGCTATGTGAAGAGGAAAGACGTCTGACATTCCTTAGCAGGACAAATGGCCTCCGAGTAGGCAAGGTTTCCAAATTTGCAATTAAAAAATACGTATCTACTTCTTTTAGCTAAAATAACTTCTGAAAATAATTTTAAGAATATAATCAACATTTACCACGTACCCTCTCATGCAAGTCATGGGACTAAGCCCTCGGGGAAAGTGAACAATTCATGAGACAAAGCTTTTCCTTTAGAGCTATTTAAGTCCAGAGCAAATTACACTAAAACACTAATTCCAAGCACATTTTAAGTTAATCTGGATTTATTCTTTCCGAAGAGCTCTTTGAGGTTGTATACTAACTAATGCAAAATAAATTGTTTCATGTACAATGAGGAATTGTTCCCCAAGCTTTCCTATTTATGAAGCCTCAAAGCTATAGCACTGATCTTCTGAAATGCTTAATTATCTAAACAAAGTAAATAAACTCATCCAACCAAAAATACGCTTGTGCAGGAAGATGATGGTTTACGATTATAAAAAGCCAGACAAACATTACGAAATTAGAAACACATTATACTACATTATATTCACTGACTAAGTGAAGAAGTGAAATAGGTCATAAAAAAATGTATATCCAGTTTTATAGGGCACGAGACATACATAGCGGCATAATTTTTTTCCTCTTTTCTTCTTTATTTTTATAGTAATTAAAAGTAAGCAAAAAGTCCCACAATTATCTGAGTAATTAGACTTTCTAAATTAAAATGAATGCTAATAAGATTAGCTAGATTTCTAGGTCACTTTATTTTGCATCATTATTAATTTATCCAGGTCAGAATATTACAGCAGAACTATGGACTAGACAGGGAGTTCTTAGTTACGTTCGAGGCTTTTTTAGGGAGAAAATCTTTCCAAGTTGTTGAATTAATGGGAGGATGCATTTCAAATAATTAGGACAGTGACAAATGTAGTGTAAACAATCAGTAAATATTAGTGGTTATTATTTTATCAAAATGTGTTTGAAGCGTGAAATCTCAGAAAACCTACTATCAAATAAAGAGGAATGTTTATGACTGTTTATGGTAGGAATTAAATACTCTTTTTTCATGTATTCTTATTTTTCTTGTTAACTTTATTATTCTTTTATTCATTAGGGGGAATGACGTTTCAGATGGGGAGAGGAAGAACAATAACTCTGAATTTAAAAGGACTTGAGCGAAGTATTTTTCAAAAAGAAATGGAGCTATTTTCAACTTTGGGACAGATTATCCCTTGTTACTGAGCAAACCTTCACCTTTTCAATCCTCATTGGAATATGCAAATACAAAGCGAAGACACTTTTTTGCAAAGGAGAAATTTCAGATGCTTCCCCAAAGAATCAAACTTCTTTCCTTATTTATACAAAAGTGTATCTTAAGGATGGGATCAGTTACTTTCTGCAATTAGCTTTATTTTAGAAAGCACTTATTTCCAGTATGGAATCAGACATCCTTAGGCCCTGGCATACTTTTGCTCAATTGTGGGTGTGGAGGGGTGGAGGTTTCTGCATGTAACTCTACACGTATGTCTGTGCCACCATGTAAAATAGAAAAAGTAACCCCAGAGAGAATTCTGGAAGGAGCTCTGCATCTGATCATTACTAAGAAAAAGACTATAGATGAGACAGGGGGTTCATGGAATTCAACATAGATAACGGAGTTGATAATGTTAATATAAATTGAATAATCCCCAATATATGAGGTATACTGATTATTGCACTGATATAATTTTCATAGGACATTGGCAGCTCAGAGGTGCAGAACAGTTTCCCCTGAAGATAGTAGTAAATCCTACTGCCAATCATCCTTGAAAATAGTAGGTTCTGGCAAAATAAGTAAGGGTTTTGGTCTAGAATGAGGGAGAAAGTTTCTGTTTTGGTACCTCTTGTGATTTAAGTCATGTAGCTACAGGACCACTCCCACTGAGGGGCGTGCAGCTGGCCCTAAAGCTACACGGTAGCACGAGAGACCAGCTTAGCCAGTATCTGGACAACAGAAAACACTATAGAAGCTGTATTAGTTTTCAGTTGCAGATTTAACAAATTCCCCGAAACTCAGTGGGTTAAAACGACAGAAATTTATTTTCTTATAGTTAAGTAGGTCAGTCTGCCATGGTCTCATGAGGTTAAAGTCAAGGGTTAGCAGGGCTGTATTGTTCTGTGAAGGCTCTAGGACAGAATCCGTTTGTCTCTTCCAGCTTTTAGAGGCCTCCCATTTTCCTTGGCCCACTGCCCTTTTCCTCCGTCTCCAAAGCAGAGAGTGTAGTCTTTCTCCAACTGCATCACTCTGACCTATATTTTTGCCTCTCTCTTCAACCTTTAAGTATTCACATGACTACACAGGGCCCACTCAGATAACCCAGAACATCTCCCTATTTTATGGTCTCCTAATTAACAGTCTTAATTCTATCTGCAACCTTCCTTCTTTGCTGTTATGTAACCTAACACATTCACAGGTTCCAGGGATTAGGGCATGGACACCTTTGGGAAACCATTATTCTACTGACCACAAAGGGGCTTAAACCTTCAGACTCAACAATAAAAGTCATCGGATACCCAGTTTTCACTTAGTCTATGATGTAATTCTGTACTGGCATTCCTTAACATTCAATATTTTTATGGCTAATTATTTTTGTGAAACAGCTACTGTGGTAAATGTGACTGCATTTAAATGGTTATTTTAAGCCAATTGGTGATATATGGATTATTTTATTATTCCACTGATTGGTAGCACGGTAGCTCACTAAGTCCTAAGAAACTGACTTTCAAAGGAAAGTCATCTTCTTCCTCCTCATTTATTACTGAATTAACTTCGCACAAAGAAATCACTGTTGGTTGGGAACCATGAAAAATACTGTTCAGACACAGTGACAAATAACATCTATATACGTTTGCTATTGCTTTTTTCACGCAGATTTTTGGAAAGCTGCATCAAATCGTTCTTTGTTGCATATTCCTTTTCATGGGATTTTTTAAATGTTTTAATAAATTATCCACATATTCAAGTACCTTTTTATCATGAGAGTTTAGACATTTTTTTAAATTTTTAAAAATGTTTATTTATTTTTGAGAGAAAAAGAAAGCATGCAAGCAAGCAGGGGAGGGGCAGAGAGAGAGGGAGATACAGAATCTGAAGGAGGCTCCAGGCTCTGAGCTGTCAGCACAAAGCCCGATGCGGGGCTCAAACCCACAAACTATGAGATCATGACCTCAGTCAAAATTGAACACTTAACTGACTGAGCCACCCTAAGTTTAGACATTTTTTACAGTTACCTTTTTGAAATAAAATTATTCGCAGATTTTTAGATCATTTGTTTCCCGTTCAAAAATAGTTTTAAGAAAATGTTTCAATTATAATTACACATCCCAATGTGTATTTCAGTTAAAATATGTGGTCACTTACATTTATTTGATCTAAGAAATCATGTGTCATGTATCTTCTCCTTTAAAAGCACCACATAATTCTTCATATAAATCATGATCTATTTATATAACTCTCTCTCCCGAGGGTATGCACTCACCTAAAAAGTAATGTGGTGTGTATTGTTTTAAGTGTACACAGTAATAATAAAAACCAATGGGACAAAATGTGTTCTATGTTTCTAACTGGAACAATCTTTATTGTAGAAATTACCAAAAAAAAATTTTATAAAATTACATGATCCACAGAGATGAGCAACTGGTTTGCTCAGGTGGTTAGGCGTCCAACTTAGGCTCAGATCATGATCTCAAGGTTCATGGGTTTAAGCCCCACATTAGGCTCTGCAATGACAGTGTCAAGTCTGCTTGAGATCCTCTCTCTCCCTCTCTCTCTGCCCTGTTCTGCTCTTTCTCTCCCTCCTTCAAAAGAAATAAATAAAATTCAAAAAATTACACAATCCACACAGAAAGTACTTCAGCAACATTCTCTTTCTCATTCTATCTTGTGATCTATCTCTCTCTTTAATCCCTACTAGTATCTACTTGTCTATCAAAAAGAACCATTTAATCCCTTCCATGAGATGTGCTATTATTTCTTTTCATGTAAACTTTGATATATTATTATAGTTTATTCCATACTGATGCATGTGAGTATCATTTAGCTTGGAAATAAATTATTTTACCTATTTCTTAAGACCTGCATGCAGCTTCTTATAAATCAGACCTAAGGTCTACAATTAAGCACATGTATATAAGCACTAATATTTTTATTTTCACAATCACCTTTACCAGTATTCTTATATTTAAATGAAGTAAGATAATCAGGAAGACCTCTTTCCAGCTTACACAACAAAAAAGCCAATAAGAAGAAGGGACATATGAAGTAAAACAACTGCAATACTGAGATACTGACCTCTTAGTTGCTTCTTAATATTATGAATTCTGTGTATTAATCAGTGATTTTAACCTATCATGCTGATGACAGCTTGTATGATCAACCCCAATTAGAACTCTAAAATCCTGAATTGGTCATTGCGCATATCATTGGCCATCCCTCCATCATATAATCTACTAATTTAAAACCCATGCCTTCAACAAACATTTATTGCACGGTTACTCAAGAGGAGATACTCTTTTAGGTTCCTGGAGTTCAGATGTAAACGAGAACGAGTCCTGTACATGAGAAATTCACCGTCTGTGAGATGATTAGACAAGTCTACAACAACCAACAGTATTATAATAAGCCAGCAGTACTATGGTAGGAACAAACTCCACCAGAATATAAGTCAGAATTAATTCTTCCTGGAGGGCTGAGGAGTTTTATATTACATTGTATATCATCGACAATCCAAGCTAAACATGAGAAAGCCAATATTCCTGTTTACTCTGTTAATACTGCAGTAAATAGTATTAAAAAACAAAGCAAACAAAGAGAACAGATTTTGAAGACCAAAATCCATGGACCTTGCATATGATACAATAATATAGTGATACCTTATTCTTACATCTGTATATGTCACTCAAATACCCCTGGAACACTGTAGGTAGTAAGTAATTTATTCATTACGTGATTAAATGAATAGAGTAAGTTGGGGTACCAATTTGCCTCTACCCACTTCAGTAGTCTCCTTTTCTTCCTAATGCTTTGGAATGTGTCAGTCCTCTACTGTGTAATCAAACTTCTGGCCTGTATGTACCTGCCTTGTTTCTCTTATTTTATCTTTCCATGCATTGACAAGATTTCCCCATGAACACACACACACACACACACACACACACAGAATAAGGCACTATGGCTTACATCACCTATATCAAAGGTCAAACTAACTTAAATAGAGGCAGGAACACCCACTAAAAATTTTAAGATATGGGCATAGAAAATCTCAACTACTCTTGAGGAAAATAAAGTTACATGTGTCTGTTCTACTTTCTCTTTATTCCACAAATACATGGTATTCTCCCCAGCAGGTAGCAAGATGTCTTAAGTGGTATCTTAATACTGACAGTATTCATATGAGCTCCCGAATAAGAAAGTGATTAGGGTCATTTGCTGAATTCTCATTTGATTTAAATATTAAATAGCAACATGGTAATTCTTTTAAGAATAAAAACTAATTCTCAACACATTCTAATGAAAATTGTGAAAATGATCATTTTTCTAAGCTATCTTAAACAGAAAACAAATATTTTCACAGGCCTGTTCTCCTTTAATTGTTATTAATGAAAAATAGTTCTTTTCTCATATATGCATTAGATACTATGATTAAAAACCACTAGAATATCAAAGAAAAAAGCTGACTTCAAACAAAGTGTGCATACCAAATAACCTACGGACAAATTTAAAACAAAAGTCTAAGAATGGTTTGAACATGTATCTAGGACCAAAGAAATAAGCTATTCTGACACTGGTTAAATTAACAAAGCACATCATCTTTTGGGGGCTCGGTTTACTCAGCTAATGAAATACAGAGTGAGAGAAAAGCACTCCAGACTTTTGGAACAGCAAGCTTCCAGACCTGAACAGTGTAGTAACACTCTGGATGTCGTGTTTAAAAGTGATTGGGGGTTGAGCCAGAGTGGAAGCAGGGCTAGGAGTTAGCAAGCTCTTCCTGAGGTCAAGGAATGACCTGAGAATGACTTGAACTAGGGCTGTGGCTCTCAAGGCAGAGAAGTATCAAAGACGTAGTGATAAAGTCTGAAAATATAACCCACAGAGCATCGTGATGGATTTAAACTGACGGATGACAGGGATTGGGGAATCAGGGATGACAAGCAGGCTTCGGTTGAGCAACTGAGTGAATGGATGATACCATCACTTACTGGTCAAGGGGAAACCGGAAGAGACTATCTCAATGAAGGTATTTGTTCAAATGATCATTTTGTGGAGAAACATAAGATAATGATACAGCATAACTGCATAAGTATTTCAGATACAGTTTATATTCAGATACAGTTTAAATTAAAATTATATTTGAAATAACCGTTAATTTCAAGGCAATAAATTGGTGGAATATTTTATTAGAAACAGCTCTGATATTTCCTTTTATCCATGTTGAGAGCAATTTAAATCATCAACTTCAAGTAATTTAAAAGACTGAGGAATTACTGCAAAGCTTTCTCATCCATGCCTTTAAAGTCAATGCAGACATGGCTGATTCATGGGAAAAAAAGAAAATCCTGGAACACATCCATGTGTTTTCAGGACAAATGAAATCATCTTTTAAATAGCCTCAGGGTGGTCTCAGTCATTAAAGAGCAGAAGGCTAATAAAACATCTGTTCCTACTAAACTGTTTTCTGAGTTTTATAAGTAGATGTCCTCCCTTATATATTTTATTGGCAATGTATGTAACCTTTATAGAGAAGCAGCTTTTCTATAGCTCTCCAAAAGGTTAGGAACCTGAGGTGTATTATAGGCCAACTCCTCTCGTAAATGTTCACTTAAAATAGTTTTAAAAGCTTTTTCTCAAGTTGGAGGTGATTGATTGCACTACGTTTAACTTAAAAATCCACCGTTCGAACCTACGTATGTCTGTGTGTATGTGCCCATGCATGGATTTACGATGACTTTTGTACTAACCGACAACTTGAAACAGAAATTAAAGATCCAGAACTGTTTTATTAGAAATCAAATACGTTCAAGAGAAAGCAATGACTACCAAATCTTATTCAAAACTGTGAAGAACTTTATTATTTAAGAAATCAACGGACTTTGAAAGACATAAGGAAAGAGAGAAGGTTACCTTCCTGCTCCAGATCACCTTCACTATTTATAGACTTAGGTATCTAAGTCCTGTGGATAATATTAGGGAAGCTGAGGAAGGATAATTGTAGAGATCCCGCGGGTTTTGGTTAATTTAACACCCCATCTAAAAGATTAGGACATATCTGCATTTTCACTTTCACTTGACATAAACATTTTAGTCATTTATTGGAAGGAGAAACTGTCCCCAAACTTGTTTCACACTTTTCTAAAAATTCTACTACATGTTAATTGATTCATGGGGATTAGATCACATCTTGTCATGTATAACAGTTAACTATGTACTAGCTAAAACTAACCTGTCGATTCTTTGGAAGACTCTTTTTCTTTTTGATGCATTTGAAATAGAGACCACTCTCTCTTACATAAGGTTGTCACTCAAGAGGTGCTTGATGAATTAAAATAAATTTATACTTGATAAAATAATAACCCTGAACAAATAAACTTAAAAAGCCTTTCCTTATTGTCTCAAACAAATTGCAATAATAGAATTAGAAGTAGGGGCTACAAAATTTCTAGTTTATTAGTCATGTGGTTAACCCAGCCCATTCTACCCGCCTCCCCCCTAGAAAAAAAAATTCAAGTCTATTTAGCCACCTGTCAAACATTTGTGCTCTACAAAATCATTCTTTTATTTTTTGGACTAATCAATACTCATTCAGTTCGGTAGAAGACACATTGGCTGAAATGATATTACTCTATAATAATGATGAAATTTGGCTTTTTTAAAAACATTTTTTAACATTTATCCATTTTTGAGAAACAGAAACATGAGTGGAAGAGGGGCAGAGAGAGAGAGAGAGACAGACAGACAGACAGAAAGAAAGAATCTAAAGCAGGCTCCAGGCTCAGAGCCGCTAGCACAGAGCCCGATGTGGGGCTTAAACTCACAAACTGTAAGATCATGGCCTGAGTCAAAGTCTGAGGCTTAACTGACTGAGCCACCCAGGTGCCCAGAAATTTGGCTTTCTAAGTAACCACTATTTAGATTCTGATACTAAATTCTAATTGTAAAGGTTTCCATTCCTTCTACAAGATTAGAGTTCTCAGAATAATTACGGTTATTCAGTGCCCTTGATCAACCTGAAGAAAGATTACTTTAAACGAACGAGAACATTCTTTCAAGCACTGATTACCTTTGACTGCCATTTTCCTCACCAGTATATATTAAGATTAAGGTGAAGAAGAACAGAGGAGTTATCTTTTTTTTCCTTTTGCAATATATTTTTTTGCTTAAAATATGTTTCCACTTACTATAAATACACAGATACTATCATTTAATAGAAAATCCGTATCAAATATTACTGAAATCTTGCTACAACTAATATTTTAAATAAGCAAATTTGCTTCAGTTATGAAAATTCAAAGATTAATTTCTTATCTCTTAGTTGCTTAATATTCTGTATTTTGTGATTTATTTTTTCTCATTTTTCACATGCGGTGCTTATATGCTTTGATGGAAGAAAAATTGGAAATACAATAATGCAGAGAAAATTACATGCAGTTATTTAATTTTTATGGAGGAGCTTATATCTTATCTTTACATTTATTCATTAAATTTGGAAATAGGTAGGATTAGTCCTTACTTTTAGCCTTCTTTAACCTAGTTCCTGCACCAAGTTTCTCCAAATACCCAAATTCCTATTGTTCTAGAGTAGTCTTTCCCTACCTCCTGCTATCTAAGCTGAGTCCCTTTGATTAACAACCACAACAATCTAATAGTCTACTTATATTTTAGGTGACATGAGGTGCATTAATCAAGGCACTCATGATTATTGAAGTGAGTCATGAATCACTTCATGAATCATGAAGAATCATGAACTCTTTGTCCAGGGAATAATATTAATTTTTAAATCATTTTTAAACTAATCCCTACAGCCAACCTGGGGCTTGAACTCATGACCCCAAGATCAGGAGTCACATACTCTACCAACTGAACCAGTCAGGGGTCCCTGAGGATATTAACTTTAAATAAATCAAAACATTTCATAAGAGATCCCAAGAGATCCACTCCTTTCCCTGAGGTGTGTGTGTATTCATTCCACTTTGAACACTATCACCTACAGTGATAGAATATTAATGAAACAGTTTTTAAGACACTTTTTTTTTAATTTTTTTTTAATCTTTATTTATTTTTGAGAGAGTGAGAGAGACAGAGTACGAGTTGGGGAGAGGCAGAGAGAGAGGGAGACACAGAATCTGAAGCAGGCTCTAGGATCTGAGCTGTCAGCACAGAGCTCGACGCGGGGCTCAAACTCACGGATGGTGAGATCATGACCTGGGCCGAAGTCGGACACCCAACCGACTGGGCCACCCAGGTGCCCCTTGAAGACACTTTTCTAAGGTGTTCGCTTGCCCAACTGATTCTCTACAAATTCAAATTCACAATTGGCCCAAATAAAAAAAAAATCCATCCAAAAAACGTGCTATACAGGGAAACTTATACATTCAGGCCTAGGCAAAACACGCATTTTTACTTAGTCCTTCTTAAGATAATAACCTTTCTCTCTCTCCCTTTTTTTTTTTTTTATTTTATTTTATTTTTGGCTAATCCACATTTTAGAGACTCCAATCTGGACAAGAGATGTTCACATCTCAAGCTGATTGAGCAAATGCATGAGACAGTGAGGTGTTTTGGCATACCTTACGTGGGGCCTTTGCCCCCTCTTTCTATATCTGGAGTTAACCAAGAGAGGCAGTAGAAGGGAAGACATTCATAGCTGGTTAGTATTTCCTTTATGATAACTTTATTTTTTTTTCCCTTTAGGAAAACTTTAGTGTGACTTGGATAGGATCCCAAACTTGCAAGATTTGTAAACCTCCCATCACTTTTGATTAATTATTTTCTGAGGGAGACATCATAGTAAAAAGAATGCAGTGTCTCCCTTAGTCTGGCTCCAGTTTGCATGACTTTTGCATTTATTTCCAGCACATTTGGAATCAACTGACTGATGTCCATCCATTTTAAAACAAACTCAATTAGCCTTGTAATATACAGAGTAACTTTTGAATCAGTGCAAAAGAAAACCTTCAGGGAAGAGGAAAGAAATTATTCTGCATTACTATTACTTTCTGTAGTAGCTCCAAGTAGGAAATCTCAACTCCAACTCACTAGCTAAGTGATGTGGGCAAGTTACTTAAACTCTTCATTCAAAAACAGTCATTGTAATAGTGTCTACCTCCTTGGACTTTTGTGGGAATAAAATGAAATTATACCTATCAAGTGTTAGTTACTATGGCCATTGCTTATAAATTTTCAGTAAATATTACACCAGATCGCATCAACATTTCTGTACAAATGCTACTCTTGGTTTCAGAAGACAAGAATTTTTGTGAGATTTTTGGAAACCAGCTCAACCACCCACACATGGTTAAATACAGTTATGGTTGCAGAAGAAAACCTCCTTATATTTTCACAAGTGTGCTCATTAGTGTCTTACAAATACTATGTTGATTACAAGAATAAGGTATTGTAATTATGAACCCGCCTTCAGGAGCCGTGTTAGAAACCTTGGGTAAACTGTGACTGTGTGTGTGTGTGTGTGTGTGTGTGTGTGTGTGTGTGTGTGTGTAATTCAAGACGTAGTTCAAGTCTACTGTGAAGTATTATACTCTGGAACTTAAGAATGTCAAGGACTACTACCTAGGAATCCATCTGTGAACCAGCAAAATCCCTCAGATCAGAAAACTGTAGAGTGGGAAGGTCACGGGGAAAAGAGAAAGATTTAAAATGCAAAATCATTTAATTTACAGAGGGTCAGCATTTATCCTATGGGCAGGCAAAATAATTAGGAAGATCAGTTCTCCCTAATTAAGATAATTTATAGGAAGAGAAAGGGAAGTAACATGTAATTTCTACAGCATTCCAGGCACTTGACATGTGCGGTAGCTCCTGTTTCTGAATGCATATTACAGGCTAAATGCTTTACAGGTATTATTTAGCTTAATCCTCATAATAATTGTATGAAGTAGGTATTATTGATTCTACTTTGGACGTGAGCAAAAGTGAGCCAGAGAAAGTTTCCTAGTGCCATTTAATTAATTACAACAGGATTTCAACCCACCGCTCTCTTTGTTTCTATGAATAAAAGGTTAAAATCGGGCTGCGCTAAGAATGTAAACTTGCCTGGGAAAATGACCAGACAATCTTATTTTCTTAAAACTACGGAGTGAAGGTAACGGTGAGATGTTTCATCTCTTTTGTTTGCTGGGGACAACGACTTTTAGACAAGTGGGGTTGGGAGAGGTTTGAAGTGACATGCAGGCCTTCGTCTTCTCTGACTAGAATATTAAATATTGCTGGGAAATCAAGGCTACGGTTTCTTTATGTCAAGTGGCCCATACTGACCTAGGATCTTGTCCTCGCCATATGTACCCCGTTGAAGCCAAGGGTACATGTGCATATTTTGGTTGCTTCTGGAACATCCAATGACAAAGATTTCATGCCAGCATATTTCCTGCCTTGTATTCTTCTGTACAGCTAAGTAAATGTAGCATTAGATTAAATTATATTGCATCTGTGAGTATAAATGCCAATTTAATTCCCACACAACTAAAGTGATGCTGCGGGCTATGATGTTATGTTCTGTCCTTAAAGGTCATATATCTGGCTGAAATACAGATTGTTTAGCAAAACTAATCCTAGATACATGCCTTGTGATTAAAGCCACCCTATTTGTGCCATTAACATCAGAGATTATGAAGTTAAAAATAGCCATTTGCTTCATTCATAGATCACAAACTTGTATTCTGAGAAGAATGATTTTACTGCCATTTAATTTTTTCTCTTAGTTATTATTGAAAATTCCTCTGGAATAAGAGGCTTTATCAGCTGTGCCGGTGAAAAGGGACCATCAACCCCCTGATGACAAGGCACAGTGACATGAGTCAGGATCAAAGTGAGAAGGAAAGAGAAAAGGGGAAAATAAATAAAAGGACCAAGAGTCAAGGACCACCTCTGCGCATAGGTTGTCCTAGACAACCCTTTGATGGCATCGGTACTTGAGAGAGAGCACCGTTCTATCACAAGCATGTTTATGAAGTCATAAACAGAAGAAGGGATGGATGGAAAAAAGAGAGCTGTGAGGACAGGAAATAAGCCAAGTACCTTAATCCTAAAGAGAATGTTTTGGTAGCCAGACTTAGGTGACAGCAATCTATTTCTGTTTTACCTGGTGGATGAACCATGTCTCATTAACAACAGGACTATTAGCAATAAGCAATGCTCTGGTAATTGAAGATTTGAACAGCAGCCTTAGTCACCTCTTCAGGAAGAAAATGCTAGAGGTCTGAACAAACTCTGGGACAACAGATTCTGACTGTATCCTCTAAAACGCCTATCTCAGGGCAACAACTGCTCTACTGCAGCTATCATTACCGTGGCCATACGAGTCTCACCTGACAAACTCTTAAATTTGCTGCTGTCAGATCCCCACCGGGGACCAATGAAATTCGAGTATCTGTTCCAACCCAGCGTTTTCATAAACCACCCCACAAGATTTTACTGGGCAGTCTTGTTGTAAATAACTTCGACTCTGAGAAGAGTTAAACCTGGATTTGAGTCCAGCTCAAATCTATTTGATTTGACTCTCTTTGAGTCCAGCCAGTCTATCTACCAGCTCTGTGTCTTGGGTTTAGTAAAGCTTCCTAAGAATCCGTTTTCCCATAAGGATTAACTGCCCTGGAATTATTATGAAAAACAACAACAACAACAACAACAACACAGTATAAAGTATGTGAGCCTCCTAGAACAAGGCTGTCCTTCTTAAATTTTAGTTATATTTAACCAAAAGGAACTTCACATATTTGCATTTATATCACTGGTAATAAACTGCAGGGGCGCCTGGGTGGCTCCATTAAGCATCTGACTTTTGATTTCAGCTAAGGTCATGATCTCAAGGTTTGTGGGTTGGAGCCCCGCATCAGGCTCTATGCTGACAGCATGGAACCTGCTTAGGATTCTTTCTCTTCCCCCTCTCTCTGCCCCTCCCCCCATTCTTGGTCTCTCTCTCTCTCTCTCTCTCTTTCTCTTCCTCTCTCTTTCTGTCTCTCTCCCTCTCCCTCCCAAACAAACATTAAAAGGTAACTGTGCTTCAATCTGAGGCAAGTAAAAGCACTGGGTTTCAACCACCATATTACATATTTTTTTTAATTTTAATATTTCTTTATTTTTGAGAGAGAACACAAGCAGGGGAGGGGTAGACAGAGACAAGCAGACATGGAATCTGATGCAGGCTCCAGGCTCTGAGCTGTCAGCACAGAGCCTGACGCCCGGCTCAAACTCACCAGATGTGAGATCATGACAAGAGCCCAAGTTGGACACCCAACAACTAAGCCACTCAGGTGCCCCAGCCATGATATTTTAATAGTATACAACATCCTCAAGCACTCAATGGCTTTTGCTCATCTCTCAAGTGGACAGCAGAGGACCCACTAACCACACAAATTTGCCATAAGAGAATAAATCTTTAAGTATAATTTTTAAGTATAATCTCAAAATTTTTAAGTATAATCTCAAGACTACTATAAAGCTTCTGGTCTTTTTTACAAGGATAACTAACCTGTTAAAAGAATTCAATGGAATCAACCAAGACCTCAATTCGTTATTATTTTACTCAATATTTTTCTAAACTAATACATTTTCACCTCATATTTCATATTCCAGCTGTTAAGTGGCCCGTTTATGTCTATATAAGGACATCACTTAATTTGAATATATATGTATCAACCTGAAAATCTTTTTTCCTCATACTGAGTTTTAAGGCTTTCAGGTATTTATTTGCAATTTCTGGGTATCTCCTCTAATTTTTTATCACAGCTAATCCTACTTTGAAGATAGTCAAATGAATCAAAATATTCCAGCTGTAAGCAACACATGCTTTACTTTCAAACATGATCACTGACTTAACTAAAACCTCAACGATTTTGAAACTATCCCATTTCACTTATTTTTCAAAGTTTATTTATTTATTTTGAGGGGGGGGGCGGGGCAGAGGGCGAGGGAGAGAGAATTCCCAGCAGGCTCCACACTGACAGGTACTCAAACTCACAAATCTCGAAATTATGACCTAAAATGAAATAGTTAGACACTGAATCAACTGAGCCTCCCAGGCACTCCTTTTATGCCATTTTATTAACGTTTTCTATCATAATTTAAATATTCAAAATGCTTTTGATTAAAGCTATGCCCCTCTGTGATAAATAAGAAACAAAGATATCAACTATAGGATACTTTAATTGCTCAAACACATTAATATCTAATTTCATACTTCATAGCTCAGTTTACTTAAAATTAAAAACAAAGGGGCAACGAATTGGTTTTTTTTGATATCTTTTCCTTAACAGTCTAATGGACGCCTAGCGATGATATACCCAGAGACACCATCCACTAAGTATCTATTATATGTCATTCAGCACTGGAATGTGGTGGATGCATTTCCCAGCTGTTTTAACAATTTATAGATGTCCCATGAGTCATTCAATAGGATTTATTCTGACTGTATAGGTCTAAGATGTTATGTTTCCCCCACTTAGATAAAAACATCCTAGTAAAATAACTGAAAAGAAATTCCCAGTCCTCTTGACAAGAGTTAGGGTTATGCTTCTGAAAAAATTTGGTATGGAACCTCATCCACAATGTAAATCTTAAATAACATGATTAGGTTATAATTCATTATTTAAATTCCATAATCTTGTGAGAAACTACATTACTTATCTATACTGAGGGATAAGATTCATTTTAATTTAACAAATCAACTTCTATGGGAGATAATATATATCAACTATTTTCCATCAAGTCAAAATTATGATAAATTATGAAAGGACATGAAAGATTAGTACAAAATGCTAAATTGTGGTAAAGGATAAATTCAGGCCATGCACACACACAAATACTATCTTTAATGTTCTGAAAGTCTCCCTGTTGTCTAAGTGAGTGAATTTGGGACAGTTATATCCAATTATTTCAGATACCCAAAAGATTGACATGAGTAAACAGAACAAAAATCACATCAGTTTATTACTGATTTGTTCAAATTGTCCTGAAAATATTTGGTGTTCTATGCTATCTGAACCAAAAATAATGAAGAAGACATCAAAGAGAGACAGTAAATTCCCATTTGCTCTCTCTTCCCACTTCCCCATCCCCCTGCCGTAGCACTGTTAGCTTTTCGGGCTACTGGAAAGTGTTAACGTATTTATTTGTTCGTGATTTCTGTTGTGACAAGCAATTTAAAAGTTCTCCAACAGGAAATAAGATATTCCAACACTGATATCTTAATATTAATATAATCATCTCTATCACAGTGTTAATGTAATATGTGTATCCTCATTTTATGTTAACACTATGTTTGTATACTATTATTGATAACTTTTTACCCATGTGGTAAGTTTTCATTTACCTACTTTGCCATATACTGCTTCCATGTACAAAGTACTGCCTCACTGTCCCTTCAAGATTTGTTTTCTACAGGAGCGGTGATAAAACTAAGGATGTTTCCAGATACTCTGGTAAAGTCATCTTTAACTCAAATGCATTGTAGTATGTTAAAAGTGGCATTGGAGAGTCTCTCTTCTAAGCAATGCTAATAAAAGTATATATTTAAATTATTTAACAGCGTTTCCCAAATTCCTTTGTTAAAAGGTTGCACTCAACACATATTAAGTAAATGAAATGGCAACACTAAATTTACTAACGCACCCCATTCCTTTGCTAATCTAACAGCATTTCTAATTTGCACATTCCAAGTGCGATCCACTGAGGTTCAAAATTAAAGAAATATTTTCATTATTATTACATTTAACACTATTAAATGATATAATTTGGTTTTAATGATCAAATTTTAATGTTTCCTTAAAAAAGAAATCCCGGAAAAAGTAGTCTCCTGCTGATAGAAGAGGAACATTATTTTGCTATTATCATATCTGCATAAGCAGAGGGCAATACTTTCCATTTTCCTTAACAGGATAACTAGACTAAAAAATGTTTTTCCAAGAAACCCACGATTTAGTTTTAGATAGCAACGAGTTGGGAGTATCTCTAACGACTCTCTGCCAGAGACAATGATCTAAATCAATAAAAAATTATACAAATAACATATATTTTGTACCAGTTATTTTGTCATCAAAGAGGCAATGGCTATTTTTATTCACATGTACTGCTAAAATACTTTTCTTTAATATGTGGGAAAAAGAACATTTACACTGCAGAGAGTTTGGTTCTAAAGAATCTGAGATACTTAAAATAAAAATTTCTAGTTGAAATCATATTCATGGGGATCAACAGATTGCAATCCCTTTACATTTTCTGGAAGTAAAGGTTTTCTACAGTGGGTTCGAGAAAAAAATATAAAAAATCAATCTAAATGACATGAAATGAATGTGCAAATGCATAAAAATTTCTAGTTATTTCTGTTAACAACATCCTTCTAAATTTGGTATAGGTTTTCTCTTTCCATCTTAACTTGGTGTAAACTACTTACTAATATTTCTTTTTGTTAGGGAATCAAAATGGGATGGTTTTAACTAAGATCATTCATTTTTCAATCTAAAGTTACCCTGGTAAATAAGTGAGGGCATTTCAATCATATTGCATATCCCAAATGGAAATGATTTATAACAAGAAGCAAAAGATTTCTAGAACCAGCACAATTTTTATCCCCATTTTTTTATTCCTTTAAAAAGAACATCTTCACTTTGTTATTCACATGGAAAAGCTGACGAAGCATTCTCTTAATGCAGTAAGTGCTGTGTGGATTGGCAAACAAATTAATTTCTTGAAACTCAGGGAAGGAAACAATAATTGTGGGTATATAAAACCCACGATGCAAGTACTAGCATGTCTTACAGGGAAATCATGGCAGAAAGTGAATCGTCTGATTCACAGCAGGATATATTGTGAAGGAGATAAACCTTTTGTAACTATAAGCAAAAAGATGCATAAATTATTAAATAATTTTACCCTCGTAGTACTTATTTTTGCATATGTTAACATTTAAACACACCAGAAACAGCTCCTGAAATTGCTTATGCTAATGCTTACTGCTACTCATTTTAAAAGGCAATTCCTCTTAAAACCAAACCTCAGGCCGCAAAACACCAATTAAAGCCAAATAAAACATACCAAACTCAATATATGCAAGACATGAAAACCTCCAAATTATAATTCAATGACTTTTTAACTTATAAATCAACCCAATAAATAAGGCATACGTTTAAAATTCTAACAACATTTTTGGCAGGTATTTCTTAAGCCAAATAGAACTTTAATCCTCCCCCCCTCCCAATAAAAATCTCCCAAACATAAAGCAAAATTTTCTATTAACCTCCTAAGAAGTATAGTAGATATGAAATGAAACTGTGTTGGAGAATAGCTGACATGGTTATATATAAGCTAAAGAACCAATATGTGTTTAAATAAAAATATGAACATCTCAAAGGTAATTATCACACAGGGCATGAAACAGGTCCATGAATTTCCCATGATGGCTACACTGAAGAAAGTGTTCTAAGTCTTAAATCCTTAGAAATGCTATTCTCCTTTGCAACTAACAAATGAGTAAATAAAAATCCTTACAATTTAGTTTTTTTTATTCTTTCAATCATCATTGATATCATCTCTTAAAAAATACTGAACAATACTTTTTAAGTGCATATTTGGTTATTTCCCTAACACATTGGCAGGAACTGATAGATATCTAAAAATGTAACATAAGATTTATGTTGAATCCTCATCCGACTGACAGCCATAAATAAACCGTAATAAACCATTTCAGGAGGCAGAATGCTCTTTGAATTGGAAGGGAGCCCATGAACAGAAAGGGTTTTTAGCTCGAAGACTTTACTGGCAAAATAAAACCATAACCACCGGTTATTAATAAGCTTGTGTTTCATATTACATTTGGTTGACTCTGAATTGTTGTTTGAGATATTATAATGGTTTACGGGATGTGCATTTCAACACGTACTTCTCATTTAGGAAAACGTATGGAATTGGGCATGCCATGATATTTTATGCTATAAAATACATCATTTATGTAACTGCCCTTTTCTGATTACAGGCTTATCAATCTACTTCCTGATTATGATGTGGATGCCTATTTGCTGTCCCTATTTCACGGATTCAAAGGACTTAAAATAAAAAGCCATTTTATCACTTAACAAGAAAGAAAATCTATTGTAAGCCTACTCTTACGATTTTATGAAAGGATAGGGCACGTACAAGAGTAACTAAAGCCTGTATCCTAGATAACAGGACCTGGTTACCATGTACAGATTTAATGAAGAGCAATACACTATTAACAAGTTTATTCTTCAAAACCACACACTATAGCTCTTACGTGTAGTGGTTAGAGTTCATATTTTCATTACGTCTGCCCTTCTCTACCTCACTGGTTTATGAAAAAACATGGAAATCTGTATGGGAGTCAATCGTGAGGTCACCCTCCCGTGTCCTGCAAAACAAGGAAATACGATTGATACGACTTCTCCCTTAGAGCTAAACTTGGACAGACCAGGACAGGAGGGATGCTCATCATTTACTGAGGCAACGAAAAGAGTTTACAGGAGTCAGTGCTAAATTATGCATTATTTAAAGGAAAAGAAACATTTCTAATGAACTTAATCTGATTTTAACCTCACAAACACATTGGTGTTATTATCATTTTCCTTCCCAAGTACATGTGCCTACCAAGAACAATATATCAGTCGATTAAATATGAGTATTCTGGTTCTTGTGGTAGTTACATATCTCCTTTAAAATGAATGAATTTTCCTTTTGATTGATTGACAGGCTTTTTTGAGTTTAAAATTACCCCCCCCCCACACACACACGCCATATGGATCTGCTGTCAATAAGATGAGACAATCAGGTTTGCAACACTAGATACTAGTGGAAGATAACTTCATTGAAAGAATATCCCCTGAATTGTTTCTGAGCTTTTCCTGACGAGACCTACCACTACTGCTCAATCTCCTTAGTTCAGTTGGAACTGATTCAATATTCCAAAGACCGTTTACTATATAACTCCACCCAAATACCAGCTTGTGTTATATCACAGATTTCAATCTTACTGACACAACCTCTCCAAATTCTGGTTTTAAAGTATGGTAAAGCCGCAGGGAAGTGAGAACAAAGTTTGCAATGTCAAACAAGCTGGCAAACAAAAAAGGGCCTCATAGGCCAGAAACAAAGAAGAGGTCAAGAATCATCATCCCTCTCATGTGTGTGTCTGCAAAGTATGACTATGTAGCACCAGAGATAAGGATGAAATTTACTTCAGCGTAATATAATAAAAATATAAATTCAGTACTGCCTGTCAACTGAAGAAGTAGAAAATGAATAACCATCCCATGGAGGACTTCCCCCAGAGTGACAAATTATAACAGAAGCAGTGCCAGGAATAGATTTCCTGATTTAAACAGTAAACCATGTTGCCTTTTATGGAGTATATGAATGAAATTGGCAAGAGTAGCTAATTAATTATAGCTGATTAGTCTATCAAGTCTCTTGGTAGAATAAGCAAAACATGAACTTTTTATAACCATTTGGAGTCAACATACTGCAAATGTAGTATGCTTCATCCATGAGGCATATACATTCTAAAGGCTTGCAATTTTTTCTCAACTTCTAAACGTCAGTTTAAGATAACGGTCTTTTGAGAACTAAAATCATATAGGACAATTCATAATATATTGCAAGAAGAAAGAGTATTTTAAATACATCCAGGATACAGAAAAACGTATCATGCGTAGTTTCTTTTCTCCTTTGTGCTTGGTTTGTGGAAATGTTAAGTCTGAGACAATAAATATTAAGCTATACAAAAAAACCTGGTACTCCAGAAATGTACCAACCTTCAGGATCAAGCAGCTTCTCTATGCCTAATTGATATTTGGCAATGTTGAATGCGTGTTCCAGTCGCTGTGTGGCTGACTGCTGGCAAACCACACTATTCCAATCAAACAGGTCTGGCCTGAAACACACATAAAGACAAATATAAATCAGTTTATAATATTCCACCAGATTCATTTCAAATCTGATTTTCAACCGACGACCCCTACTCATCATCCTTAAGAGATAAATGCTACTCTTCACTACCCCCTCAGTAAAGTTTTTCCTTTAAACAAGTCACAATTTTACTTGAAAATCCTGAAGAAAACAAAGGAGAATGTACTTTATTTTGTCAAGCAACAGAAATGTATTAATCTCATCTAACCTCCAAAATTTGAATGCCAGCCATTTGCTGATAACTTCCGATTTTATAAGCCTAGCCCAGACCTCTTCCCTGAACTCCTGACTCCAGATTCATCTGCCTATTCAGGGTCTCCACCTAGGGTCATCACAAGGCTCAAGTGTCCAAAACTAAACTTCTAGTATTCACCCCCAACACCCCCCCCAAACCTACCCACTTCTCTTATAGTTAACTCCCTTCCTCAATCATCAGTGACAAGTGCAAACTTGCAGTGGCTCAGACAGAAACCCTGGAATCCAATTTGATGACTCATTCTCATACAACGCTTGGTTAGAAATATATCCAGAATTCGACCGCTTGCCACCATCCTTGCTGCCGTCACCTCAGTCCAAATCACCAGTTTATCTTGCATGGATTGTTTAGTGCATTAGCTTTCTAATGACTCCCCTACTTCCACTTTTGCCCTTGTTAATCTATTCTCAGCAAAGCTCCCAGAGTGAACTGTTAAAATGTTTCATCATAACCTTCTTTTCAAGACCCTGCTATTGGAAGAGTAAAATTCATTGATATCACTGTGGATTTCACTGTGACATACAAGACATACATGGTCTGGCTCCCCATTAATTCTCTGATTTTGTTTCTTGCCTCTCTCTTCATATTCCTTTGACAGGCTCGGTAGTTTCTGTGTTTGCATGTTCTGTTCCCTCTGCCTGGAATTCTCTTTCCTCAGACACTCACAAGGCTCACTTCTCCACTTCCTTTATGTATTTCCTTAAAAGTCTTATGATTATGATTATGATTATTATTCCCTCCTCTCTCCACATCTAAAATTGCACACTCTCAGGGTGCCTGAGTGGCTTAGTCAGTTGAGCATCCGACTCTTGTTTTGGGCTCAGGTCATGATCTCACGGTTCGATCAAGCCCCACCTCAGACTCTGTGCTCTTAGCTCGGGATTCTCTCTTTCTCTTTCTTTCTTTCTCTCTCTCTCTCTCTCTCTCTCTCTCTCTCTCTTTGCCCCTCCTCCCTCTTGCACTCTCCCTATCTCTCAAAATGAATGAAAAATATTTAAACATAAATAAAATGGCAAACTTTGGAATCAAACTTATACATACCCATTTCCTACCCCTTTCTTTCTCATCAGCAATTCCTACTGTTTAATATTTTATATATTTTAATCAATATTGCCTATTTATCTGTTTTCCCCACTACAATGAAGAATGTAGATTTTTTTTTCTCACTAGTTTTGTTCACTTCCAGAAACCCAAGCCCACATTGGAGAAGGCCAATACATACTTGTTGATTAAATATCTGTTGATTCGATAAACATTTTGACATGTAAGCAGAGAATGGATGACAACATACTGTATGGATATCAAATTACTTAATAATAGAGAAAACACTAAAGAGTATGAGAGGGAGTTCTTGTACTATAAGGGCTTAAAACCTAATAAGGAGGGGCGCTTGGGTGGCTCAGTTGGTTAAGCATCAGACTTCGGCTCTGGTCATATCTCACAGTTGGTGGGTTCAAGCCCCGCATTGGGCTCTGTGCTGACAGCTCTGAGCCTGGAGCCAGCTTCATATTCTGTGTCTCCCTCTCTCTCACTGCCCCTCCTCTGCTCATGCTCTATGTCTGTCTCAAAAATAAATAAACATTAAAAAAAAATAAAATAAAACCTAATAAGGAAAAATGCCTACATCATAATAAGTTAAAATAAATTCTAAATGTGAAAAATATAGACAGTTTTACAAAATCTGAAGAGATAAAGAATTATTTTTTGAGACTTAAGGGAGTTTTCACCCAATAGTGCCTTGGGCTAGATTTAAGAGGTTTCTGAGAAGACAATTCTGACTTGAATTGATATTTAAACACTCAAAGTTCTTACACCAAGACAAAAGCAGAATGTGCTTAGTGGGTCAGAACTCACAGGTCTGGTGCCACGAAGAGATTTTTAGCACCAAGAAGCCGTGGTAGGCAGCGTTAAGAAGGAGGACTGGGATGAGTTTGCAAAAGGTCTTGGCCATCTAAGGAATTACCATTTACCCCTACAACACTGGAAACTCTTTGTCAAGGCGTTCGTCACGATTTCTGGATCACAGACACCTTTGAAAATCTATGAACACTAGAAATCTTTTATCTATACAAAAACCTGTCCATATATTTAAACATGCTTTATACAGAATTTAAGGACTATGAGGTCACTCGATGGACTCCTACTTCAGAACTCATGCTCTGCAAGAGAGGAAATTAGAAGGATGGGCTTAGCTGTCATTTTCAAAAACCATAAATGAAAATTAAGGGACAACTCCATCAATGGACTCGGATTTCCTTTTCTTTACTTGATGCTACCCTGATTAACTTACCAGAATTTGGTTCACTTCTTAGGAAGTCTAATCTGTCCTATCTACTCCATGTTACCCAAAAAGCTAATAATACTTCAGAACCTGAAATATGTATAAGCTGCGAGCTGACTCTAGTATGGAAAGATCCTAAGAAATAACAATGAAATTCTCCACTATTTCCTTCCTCACATTGTTACCAAGGGTGAACAGGAAGACCGTGTGATGGACGTTGTTACGGAGGTTCTGTTTCTTTGGATTATTGTTCAGTGTGCAGGTGATCGTCGTGTTCCACAAGAAAGTAAAAGATGTAAAAGAAATACCTGAGTTCTTTTCAAAAAAGAAAATGCAAATTCTACACTATTTGCTGAAGTTTTTAACTCCACTTTGCAACCTCTGCCCCATCTTCTTTTCTACATCTCTTAGCAATGATATGTGGCAAAGAATATAAGTAGGAGAGTGTGGGAGACTAGCTTTCTCATCTACAGTACAGTCAACAGGGTTAAATGAATATAATGAAAAAGAATAGAACGGCCTCCTCATTTTAACCCTTTTTCCTTCATCCCCTTCTCCCCTTGGCCATGAGCTAATCACCTGGATGAGGAGCTGTCTGAGTCATGGTATTTATTTGAGTTTGAGTGTTTTCTTTTAAAAAAGAAGGAAATGTACTGAACAGCCTTGGAGGTCTCCTCTAGCATTAAAATTAATCTGTTTTAAATGATTAAAATGCATCATTAATTAACATTTTAAGCAACTATGATTTCCAAATGCATAAAAAATTATAAGACTAACTAACTGCAGAAGAAAGCCGCACACCTTCTCATGCTAACCCAGACCTGAACTCATAAATAAGAACGTGCAACCAAGGATTAGCAGTCTTGAGGAAACGGACATTATGAATAAGACAGCACGGCCTAGTAGATAAGCAGAGTTCTCTGTAAATGCAAATCCTGGCTCTTCCACAGATTAGCCAAATGGTCTTAGGTAAATAATGGAACCTCTCTGTGCCTCAGTTTCCCCTTATGTGCAATGAGGCTACTTAGAGTGTCAAGGTATTACTTTGATACTTTTACTAACAAAGTATTACTTTGATACTATTACTAAAAAAGTATTACTTTGTTCTGAGGTTAATTATAGTAATACATCTTCAATTTATAGGCTGAAGCCAAGAACACCACCTGTAACTTATATGTGTAAAAGTTACACACACTGTTGATGCAAAAATAATGAAACAGGAGGGTGGTGGGTGGGATGGGCAAAGGGGAGTGAGAGAAACGTGCGTCCACTTATGGAATGTATAAGTCATGGGAATAAAAGGCGCAGCATGGGGAATGGAGTAAATGAGATTGTAATCACGTGTATCAACTCTACTCAAAGAATAATTTTTAAGAATATTGTAACAAAATGGAAGGTGGAGACAAGAGGAGTAAGTATAAATGTGATCATTTCTCATTTTTTATATCAGGTACTCAACAAATCTTGTCTAAAGCCAGGGGTACCTGACTGGCTCAGTCAAAGGAACGTGTGACTCTTGATCTTGGGGTTGTGAGTTTGAGGCCCACACTGGGTGTAGAGATTACTTAAAAATAAAATTTGAAAAAAAGTGTAAACTTGATGAAACAAGGTACACCAATACCACTGAAAGTAATGCAGGCAACAATTTTATGAATGAAATGATTATATTAATCAATTTAGGAAACAGGGATAAGAGATGGTATTTTTGGGCTTCATATTAAGGAGCGAACCCATCTCCTATTAGACATTAATTAGGAAATAAAATACTTAATTATGAAAATCATCAGAAAGATAAAAGAAGTTGCTGACAGTAACCACTTCTAGGAAATGGAGGGTGAATGGGTGGGGTTGGGGTTATGAAGACATATTATGTTTTGCTCTGTTGTCCTTTGCCCCCACCATGTCTGTTTTTTTTTTTTTTTTAACCACATCCTATGTTACTTTTTCGGTAATAAATTCAAATGATGCATTATGAAGAAAATTTAATTGTAACATCATACTTATTCTACCTTACCTGTGTATTTTGAGCTACTTCTAATCAATTACCATTTAGTCTTCCCACAAGAGTAAAATCTGGCTTCCATTTAACTACACTGTATGGGGACTCTGTGTTTTAATATAATACTTCTAATTTCCTACATATTGAGATAAAATTTAGTCTTAAATAGATATAAGGCAAGCAATATCCTAACCTTTTGCAAGGCTCTTTGTCAATCCCTACGCTCTATATGAAGTGCATGTCTTGGCTGTGTATAGCTTCGTCACTCAATTATTGAAATCAGAACACCTCATGACATTCCTAAGGGTACCAATGACAATCACCTTGGAACAGAAATTTCAACTATTTTTTTCTTTAGATCAACAATATGAACATCTGTCAAAGACAAAAAGAAAATGGAGATGATTCATGAAAGAGCATTATCAACTGTGAGAAACCTCTTGAAAAGTAACTATGTTATGTATGAAAAGGTAGTTACCGATGATTCATTCAATATGACAAGAGAGAATATATAAATGATATTTTGAGAAAGAAAGAGTAGGTCAGGGACGGATGCCGCAGGGCAATCTGGAAATGTTTACTGTATTACTAATATATTCAGAAATCCTGAAATATAATATTAACAAATGTAGTGTGTGAACATGCTGGCAGGACTCAACTCTTCCACTTGAAAAGAAAATGCTAAAGAGCCAACAAGGACCACATAACCTGATCCTCGTTATTTCTGCTCATCTGCAAACGTGTACACAAACAGCAAGATCAGTATGTTCAGGCCCTTCCTGTGAAGCATGTGACTGCATAAATCAGCACTGGCTAATAATGCAGAATGAACGCCTCTATCCCTTCTCATCTAGCCGTATTGGAGCTGTGCAATATTTTTCTTCATGTCATACTTAGGAAAAGCAACGTGTTAGTGCTACTGAACGTGCCAAAGGAGTGTGAGCTTGCCTGCTTTTGAAAAATCAGGTTGCTGAGTCATTCACTTGGAATGGGGCTGTCTGGATGGGGTTAATTAAATCCAGCGGGAGCACGACACCTGACAAAGATCCTTATTGAGAGAGCATTTGTTCTTGGATTGAGCTTTCCCATGAAGAGAATTTATATTCTGGACTTTTCTACAAACAAAACCGGCATAGGGAAATGGGAGACTCGTCAAGAAAAGAAAGATCAAAGTGAGAAAAGATAAGCTGCATTAAAAATCAGGGCAGAGGCAGTACGGTGGCATTTCAAACACACTTAATAAGGCAATGTATTTGACTCTGGGGATTGGGCTGGATAAAAGAGATGGGTAATAGGAAAACCAAAGTAGATATCCTTTACAGTCAGTGTATTACACACATGAGATATCTATATATATATATCCATTACATATATATGAATGTATTATATGTACGCATTTACCACATTGTCGCGCTTATTCTTGAACTGTTAATAATTCATTTACTAAGCTTCTTTATACAAGAAAAAACAAACTATTTTGTTATTTTAGAAAATGTAATAGTGTATGGAATAGAGTTAAGAGTATTTGGTTCGCTCTAACACAATGAGTTCTTTTTATGAAGACCCATAGAACTCTCGTGCTTCACAGCAATTGCTCTGCTGTTCCAGAGCAATTGTTTCTTTTGATATTCTAAGCACTGAGTCATAGAATTTATTGTGGTCTGCTCTTTGCCTTGGTTGCTAAGATGCTCAGAGCCTCTTTTAACCCTGAAATTAAACACACACACACGCACACACATACACATGAATACACACAGCCTTATGTATTTGCTATCTGTGTATGTGACAAGAGAAATGTTTCTTTTTCACATTATTAATCTGATGACAGTAATTAATTTTACTATAGCCATTCCCATGAGATTTGGAACCATTTTAGCTCTGTAGTTTGGGCCCATACCAACAATTATTTGTGTAGAAAAAGACCAACTCCATTCTTAGCAAAGTTAGAATATGACCTTGATTTTTCTGGCAGAGTCCCAATTTCAAACATGTTGGCCCCCTCCCGTAACCACATTCAAGCTCCTGTATTTTAATATTTCAACAATTAAATATCTCATTAAAAACATGCTATTTTTATTTAGGGCATCCCAAAGGATAGTCATATCGATATGGTTAAATATATTAACATATAAACAAGTTAGATAATAGAAAATGAGCTGGAACCACACTGGAGAAAAAGACACCAGTCTCTAAATCAATACTTACAAAATGTAGTCAATATCTCAGTAGTCTCCTTACCTATGACTGTGGACGAGAGCATTTAAAGCCAGACCATCAGACCAGCTGGTGGTGAAGTTAATGACATTAACCTGTGGATAATTACGAGTTGATTGTCGGACCCAGCTCAGGAGAATCTTTTCACTGTTGGTTTGTTGCAATCCAGCCATGATATTTTTCATTACATTTTTGACCTACGTGTGGAAAGAAATTTTCATAAGAAAATGCATTCACTTAACAAGAACCACACAAACTTAAATTTAAATGTCCTAATCTTCAAAAATAAGTAATAGGAATTTTAGGGTCAATTAGTAATGAGAAGTAATAGATTCTACCAGGACGGAGTCCATTCTAATTAGTTAGGAATCGATTCTGATTGGTTGGTGTCACAATATGCCATTTATTGCATGCATTTAATATCACTCCCAGATTCTGCCACCTTAAACTATTAATTTTGTGCTCTGACAATCACTCATCTTCTAACTTTAAATGGCTATGCTAGAGAAGAGTGTACAAAAATATCAGATTTGTTATTGACCAAAGGCTTAAGATAATATTACTGGCTTTTTCTTAAGTTTATTTAATTATTTGAGAGACAGAGAGACAGTGCGAGCAAGGGAGGGGCAGACAGAGGGAAAGAGGGTCTGAAGTGGGCTCTGTGCTGACAGGAGAGAGCCTGATGTGTGGCTCAAACTAACGAACCACAAGGTCATGACCTGAGCTGAAGTCAGACACTTAACAGACTGAGCCACCCAGGCACCCATATTTGTGGCTTTAAAAAAGAAAGAAAGGCACAATGGCTAAGAGAATGAGCTTATTTTCTTTAAATGTAGGTTCAAATTTTGCCATTGCTATTAATAATTTATGTTAATTAGACCACTCAGCCTTTTTTAGGCCTCTGTTTCTTATACATACAAGGTGATTTTAAGAATCAAAGGACAACTATACTAAATAAAATCCTTAGGTTTATAATATAACTTAAAATGATGCAAATTATGTTTACTGACCAAATGAAAAACAGAACAGAAAAAAATGAGTTTGCCTTTTTAAAACATATAACAAAAAATCAACAAAACTAAAAGTATCCCTAAAACCTGTGCATGTATTGCCCTGGGTTTTGCTTTGTCCTTGTTTTGTTGTCAGTCTGGTCTAGGTTGTGAAAGCTGTTTGCCAGGAACCAGATTCACATGCAAGAGAAGAACAAAAGTTACAAATGCCCAAACCATGGGTCCAGAACTTTAGCTCATTTATGAGGCCTCTTGGGTCACGGGAAATGACAGTGAAGAAGCCGCTTTTGTATTAAAAAAAAAAAAAAAAAGTCACAAAATCCCACGGAAGGTACATACACTACAGAGGTCCTGAGAGGAACACAGAATACACACCTTACCTCTCCAGAGGTGGTGAGGGACCTGGCCTGGTGTCTAGAAGCAGAGCAGTGGCAGCCCCCAGGAAAAGAGTGTTTGTTTGAGCCTGCCGGGGTGGCCAGCCACCCAGCATGCTGTCACTGTTATTTCACTATACTGTTGATATTTTGGACCTGGTAAGCTAATCTATGAGCTTTTCTTTCAAACAGTCTTAGAGGGGGAGTCATGGCACCTGAAGAAGATGTGGTCTCCAAAAATGTGAGGTGTTGGTTATGGTCACGGAGACCTACTCCCTCCGAGAATACAAGGCAGAAGTCACTTTTCTCCCTGCCTCAGGAATGCAGAGGGACCTGGTACTCCTTGAACAAAATCATCTTGGAAGGATCATTCTCGACAAAGCACCTGGCACGAGCAAGGGGCACCAAATGCAAAAAACAAACAAACAAGTAGAGCAACTTGTCCTCGACCCCCCTCCCCCTACCTCAAGAAATGCTTTCTGTGATGGGGGTAACAAGGCTCTGTCTGCTTTGTCCCCTTGTGCTCGTTTCTGCCAGGGAGGTTAAGGGCTTAAGGCTGTGGGGTAGGTGTGGAGAGAAGGCACCAAGCGTCTAAGATGCCCTCAAATGCAGAGTGTTTGGCTGGTGCCCCGGGGCCGAGAGTGGGCGCTCCGTCAGCAACTTTCACCGCTGCTCCTCGAGAAATCCCAGCCCCTGTCCCAGCACACACTGTCCTCTGGCCACACTCCAGTCACAGGGGACAAGAGTAATGACCCATGTGGCTCGGGTTGCCTGGGCCCCAGCAGGCCTTCAGTCAGAGTCGGTGTCGGCCCTTTCTTCTTCTGCCTTGTTGGCTGTGGCCTTCGGAGTCTCCCAATGTGAGGAATTTGGCCTCCTTAAAGGTCACGTAGAGGGGCGCCTGGGTGGCTCAGTCGTTTGGGCGTCAGACTTCGGCTCAGGCCATGATCCCACCATTCTTGAGTTCGAGCCCCATACCGGGCTCTGTGCTGACGGCTCAGAGCCTGGAGCCTGCTTCAGATTATGTGTCTCCCTCTCTCTCTCTCTGCCCCTCCCCCGCTCACACTCTGTCTCTCTCTCAAAAATAAACATCAAAAAAAAAAAAAAAAAAAAAAAAAGTCACGCAGAAGTCCTTTGCAAGCATGATGGTGGCAAAGAAGCCAGGGACCCTGGCCGCACTGAAAGCCAATCCGAGGGCCAAGTCTGAGGATTTGGCGACAGCTGCAGTGGAGAGAGCGAGGTAGACGAGGACCGCTGTGACACTGCATAGAAGTCCACCTTGCGCCTGCGCAAGCCCTACCACTGTCACTCAACAGCAGGGCGTTGGTAAAGCAGAAGGAGACGGCCTACAGGAGTCCCGCAGGAAGGCGGCTGCTGAGGACGCCACACAGCAAAGGTGACAAAGGACAGGCCTGACCCGCCAGCAGGAGGCAGCCTTTGAGCAGGCTGACGCAGCAAGCAGGCAGGAGGGTGGAGTCCAGAGGGTCACCAGGCTCTGGGCGTTTGCGGGTCAGGGTCAAGGTCTGCAGGCCACAAGGTGGCAGGCTGCAAGAGGCGAAGCTCCGCCTCCCTCTCTCTCTCCGGGAAGCCTGAGGAAAGGGGAAACCCAGACCACGGAAAAGGAGAAAAAGGCCAGATTCTTGGTGTTATTTTTATTAGTTTCCATATATTTGATTCTCGCCTAGGCTTCGTGCAAATGCCATTCAGGGGGTTGTTGTATTTCAATGTCCCCTTCTATCTCGTCTGATGCAGAAATCCATTCTAAACATTTCTCTAGGGTTTGAGAATGCAGTGATACCACATTATAGAACTGTCTACATAGTCTAGTAGAGGCATAATTATGAGGCTACTTTTTAAATATAAGTCAGGCCCCTTAAACACCTGAAGGAAGCATGTAAGTACATGTGGTTAGTTTTTACCACCAAGGGCTTTCTTTTAAGAAAGCATAGGTCCATACACTCCATACGCTACGAACATGTAATCAGATGATGAATATTTATGGTGTATTCTAAATATGACATTTTATTTTGCTTCTTCATCCAAGCAGAAGTTAGCCAAGGCCTCGGGGGAAAATACATATTTTAACATCTCCAATGTGAGTCATCTTTTTATGAAAGAGTCAGTGCAAATCTTAGGATAGACTGTTCCATCTCACTTTAAAATACTTGAAAAGGATTTGAGACAATGCTTTTTAAATGTGGTCATGATTGGAAGATGCGAGATCTTTGCATATATTTATCACCGGCCCTTGATAGCTAAATGTATTATTTAGAGGTAGATTATCCAGTTTTCTTAATTCCTTCCTGACCTGCTTAGTCAGTTACTCAGTGAATAAATAGGTCAAATCGTTATATAAGATACATCATTTTTCTCATCATATTCTAAAGTTATAAAGTACACAACCTCCATGTACAGTGATTGCAAGGCATGTACTCTGCGTCCTGTGCTGAGCCAGCACTGGATTCAGCACATACTGGCTCAGTGGCGGTGATCCGCACTGAACGGGCAACCCTCCTGTGATGAATGGGATTCATCTGTGAAAGGCTTGGCCAGACTGCCCTCTATGCGCAAAATGGCAAAGGACAATGCAGTATGCAGTCCAAACCTCCTTTAGCATCATTATGTCATTAATTCGGCTTATCGGTCTCAGCGTCACCGATATTGCTTCTATGTGGGTGCAAACGTTGCTAAGAAAAAGTAATAATAAAGGTCAATGTGAGATAATCAGTTCTTTTCCTACAAAAAGACAGTTACCCAGAAATCTTTGTTAAGGACCAACCTTCAGTCAGACACTGAGCCGGTCCTAAGGTGAATCTTAAAGCAGAAAAATTTCCCACCTTTAGGACTTAAGAGTCCCTAAGAGAGAAAATCGATTTAAACAAATGTGTGTGTGTGTGTGTGTGTGTGTGTACAAATAGGTATACATCTATTTTTAAAAGGAAAAACTTGAAATGTCATTGAGCAGTGATTTCAAAACACGACTAGGAGTTAACCGGGCAAGGAAGGTATGATGGACGTGGACGTGCGTCACCAAGGTTATCCTTCAAGGAAAGACTTGTTGCTGAGTCTGTGAGTCCTCTCTGAGACTATCTGAGTTGGAGACTCCTGTCACCTAAGGTCAAGCACTTCCTAGGCCAGCCCACCTCCAGGGACTGTTGAAGGGAAATGGTTTAAAGACTTAGCCATGTCAGCCGCATGTGGAGCTACACTCAAGGATTATTCTAGCTCCCAGTTCCACATGGGGCTCGATACAGCTGTGGCTGGGCACATATCACACCTCCAGCTCTTCTCACTCCGGTTACCCTCTCCCTTCCTCAGGTCCTGGTCCCAGAAGCATGCCTCCATTAATGTCCTGCCCGCTAAATTCAATGTCTACTTCCCGGAATCCATCATGTGATGAAAAGGAGTTATAGTGGAGGGGCAGGGGTAAAGAGGGGTAGGGATACTCTTTGACAAGGGAAGGGTGGTGTGTGTGAAGAAGACAAGAGCAAGAACTGTGTTGCACACAGAGCATTAGGGAGGCGGGAGTTTACAGCGAGGGATTTCCACAGTGCCAAAGCCATCTTTCTCCAGAATGATGTGCAAATAATAAATAAATAAACACTGCAGGGTAAAGCCACCCTGGATTGGAGTTTTTCCTTTGACTCAGCCGGCAAAGATAGGGATGTGACTTCTGATAGCACACCACCTTTTAGCAAGATATGTTTGTTTCTGCAGCTGGTTATCAGAACCCAGCTGACTTTCCTACAAAGGAAGGTTTGCACTTAAAAAAGAAGGAAGGGGCACCCGGGTGGCTCAGTCAGTTAAGCATCAGAATTCAGCTCAGGTCATGATCTCATGGTCTAGCCTGTGGGTTCAAGCCCTACATCCAGCTCTGTGCTGATTGCTCAGAGCCTGGAGCCTGCTTCGGATTCAGTGCCTTCCTCTCTCTCTCTGTCCTTCCACCACTTGCTCTCTCTCTCTCTCTTTCTCTCTCTCTCTCTCTGTAATAAGTAAAAACATTTTGAAAATTAAAAAAAGAAGAAAGAAAAAGATGCCAAACATATGGCATAAATCTACTTCACAATTTTGTTCAAGGCTCCTTACTCCTCAATATAGGCATTATTTTTCAGACAAACAATTTTATTTACATGGAAACTGGAAAAACAGTGACAGGAGACATACAATAGGTACTCTTAAGCTTTTATACGTTCAAAGAGAAGTCCTCCATGGCACTATTGATAACATACTATGTGGCACTGTAACAAAAAAATCCCATCTTTCCATCTCTGAATGCCATTCTCGATCTGAAGATCAGGAAAGTACATTAGATTGGCCAGAGTGTCCTTTGATCTCTGCTGAGATTCAAGGGCTTCTTTGACTACTTAATAGGAAGGCAAATAGGTACTGTCTGTGAAAATACCTTTTGGGATTCATTGGGTTATGATGAGGAGTACTGAGCAGGAGGAATTTTTTTTTTAAGTTTGTTTATTTTTGAGAGACAGAGAGACAGAGTACGAGCAGGGGACGGGCAGAGAGAGAGGCAGACACAGAATCCGAAGCAGGCTCCAGGCTCCGAGCCATCAGCACAGAGCCCAATGAGGGGCTCGAACTCACAGACCGTAAGATCATGACCTGAGCCGAAGTCGGCTGCCCAACCGACTGAGCCACCCAGGCGCCCAGGAGGAATTTTTTGAAAGTGAGTTCAGAGGTTTTAAGAGAACCAAGCAGGGTGATAGAAGAGAGATAACATAAGGAGGCAGAAGCGAGAATAATCAACATCCTTGCAATCCCAAGGATACGGTGATTCAAGGACATAAATGTAAAACAAAAGATTGTAAGAGAGGTCTCACAGGTGGAAAGACTGCAAAAGCACTCCTTCTGGTATTCCAGAGTGTGAAAGATGCTCCAAGGCATGCTAATAATAATAAAAAAAAATGCACGAGCCCACAAGTAAGTGAAGAAGGTATCAGGGTAGTTGTGAAACTCTATCTTACAGTGAGTTCAGATGGAGTTGGAAAGGGTTTTGAGAAGATAAGAAAGTGAGATCATATGAGTTTGGATGAAAACTACAATGAAAACAGCCTTTTGGGTTTCCGTGCATGCCTAACTTCTGCTGGCTTTGTCATGACCAATGTATGCTCTGTGGAAACTTAAAAGTGTCTTCTGAAAGCTGGGGTCCCTCCATGAACCATCTGTACCAATGTATGGATTGATACGACCAGTCATGTCTATACAATTGGTAGTCCATTAGAAATTTATGTAACAATTTTACAAGGTCCTACATATATCTTTTGAGTTTAATGATAAAATGGCTTGGGTTTTGTATGTCTAATAATTTAATTTTTATAAAGCTTCAGTTTTACTGTAATATGCACACAATGGAAAAGAGGGGGAAAAACTGTACTCAAGGTAAGTTTAAGGAATACTGAGCAACAGAAGTAAACCAGTTTGGTGAGGGGCCCTGTGTTGCCTCGCCGGTTCTATGTGACACCATCACTATATGTAAAAGGCCCAGAATTGGGAATCTTGGGTTCACTTGAGGTTGTTATGATCTATCTTCTGTTGTCAACCACTCTGCTGTCCTCAATATCTTCCCTTATTGCTGTGAAATATGATTCAGCCTGTTCAGAGTGTTTAGAATAGAAAGATATGGGGGTCAATTGGGCCAATATGGGGGTCAATTCATTTGCCAAGTTGGACAGGTACACCTCTGGTCTCCATAATGACTCTAACCAGGACCAAGGTACAGTTCAAGTCAACCCTACTAAACGAAGTAGTGATGCTTGCTACAACAATGAAGGTGAACCTCAAAGATTATATTCAGTGAAAGAAACCAAATATAAAAGAACACTTATTATACGACTCCACTAGTATGAAATTTCCAAAAAGGCAGACATATAGGAACAGAAAGTAGATAAATGGTAGCCCAGGGCTGGGGGCAGGACTGGGGAATGACTATAGATAGACATAATATTTGTTTTTAGGGTAATGGAAGTGAGCTAAAATTAGACTGTTTCGATGGTCATTCAACTCCGTAAATCTCCCCAAATCTTGGATAGACTGGGGCAGGGGGACTGTTCCTTTCGCAAAATAATTTGAGAAGCACTGGGCAAGAGAACTGAACCAGTTTGGTACACTTTGAATTTTATACTTAGAATGGGTAAATCTTTAATATATAAATTACACATCAAAAAAAGTTCTATGAAAAATTAATCACCGCTATAATAAAAAGAGCAGACCTCTCAATCTTCCCCCAGATTCTTAAAATAGGAGTAGAAAACTCCAAGCAATCAAAATTATTCATATGCTGCACTTGTAGTGGAAATGGTACCCTCTACCGAGTGCTTTACAGATATCCCCTCATTCAATCCTGGTAAGAAATATACACGTTATTTTTTTTTTCTATTTTAACAGTGAGGGAATTATGGCCCAGAAAAGGATGGCATTATACCCAATGTCACTCTAAGATGGTAAATGGAGAGGTTGAAATTTACATTCATGTTGGTCTGACTGAAAAAGTGCATACTCTTTTCACTAAACCAAATGATCTTTGCAGGTCCAATAAATATAGACATCAGAAAACCCTATGCTTAGGTATTCGGGAAAAAAATTCAGTTTTGAAATCAGATTATAAACTCAGTCTGTGTGTAAAACATAAGTACAGATAATCATATCCCGCTAATCTTTTACTGGAATTAATTTGTATTGAGAATATAAAATATTCGCAAAGTCTCATTCATTTGGTAGTGATTAACAATTTTTACAAAACTATGTAGATTCGCTCACAGGTGAGTTATAGAAGACACATATGAGTGAAAAATATTTTTATTAACCTATTGATGAAACTTGTCTTTTTTGTCCCATCTCTACCCATAGAAATAAAATTGAGGATAATATTCCTGTGAATGGTCTAGAACCTGTTTCATAATCTCCTGATCCTTCACATCTCAAATGACATTTGTCGTGCCAATTTAAAAAGCAGTGCTATGGAGATGGGCTTTGTGCTATTGAGGTAAACATGTTTGTTTGGCAGGTCAAGGGCAAACATGAAAGCAAGATCGGCAACATTGTACCCAAAAAGAAAACCTTCATCAGGATTCTTACCTGCCAGTGGACGATTATATTCCAAATCAAACCAAGAGTCAGTTTGTGATTTCCATCTACTATGTCAGTGCTTCCAATATTCACTAAATCAACCTGTTAAAGATAAAGGGAAAACATGTGAAGGAAAGAGACAAAATGTCTATTTGGAAAGAAAACAAAACGCAAAGGTAATTGCATTTAGCTATTTTCAGAGCCTAAACAGTATTACAGCTTTTAAAAAATAATCCAAAAATGAAACAAAATGCATTTGTAAATGGACTTTCTGTAACAAGCAAGTGCCCCCGAACACATTTACAAAGAGATAGGAAATGAATGTACTTTTAGTATATAAATAGATTACTGCAGATTAGAGAGGCCAATCAGAGTATCTCCAAATAAAATGTATACCAATAATAGCTCATAAAGGATGCCTAAAATTAAGATGTGCTTCCTAACAGAAAATTGAAACTCAATAAAAAGAAACTCCATCAGTCCTTCAATCTTGCTCAGAGGAGGGCTGTTATAATTAGGGGTGAGTGCATTTGACTAAAATGTCATTGCTTTAGAAACAGATATTAGAACTCTAGTAAGTAATGGAACTATGGTGAGCTCAATTTTCTCAATACCGGACTGGGAATCAAAATCTGGCAAAGTTTTATTTATTTTATTTTATTTTGGGAGAAAGAGAGAGATAGAGAGAAAGCATGAGCAGAAGAGGGGCAAAGGGAGAGGGAGAAAGAATCTTAAGCAGGCTCCACGCCCAGTGCCAGCACAGAGCCCAATGGAGGGCTCAGATCTCATGAACAACCGCGAGATCATGACCTGAGCTGAAATCAAGTCAGATGCTTAAATGACTGAGCCACCCAGGTGCCCCAGGTTTTATTTTTCTTAAGGCAAATCCTATCTCCTGTTCTTTGTGCCTCTAATATTTTTAGGTGGAGTCAGGTTAAACGTAAGCATCAAGCAAAGGGGTGCATGAAAAGATGTTCAATTTTATTAGCCGTTAGGAAAATACGAATTATAACCACAGTTAGCTAGCACTACATGCTTATCATAATGGGTAAAATTTTAAAATAGTGAAAACACCAAATGTCGATGAGGATATGGACATACCAACCACTCATGCAGTGCTGGGGAAAATGTCAATGTACAGGCACTCTGGAAAACATTTGGCACTTTCTCGCAAAACTCAACATGTGCTTAAGCATGCATCCCAGCAATTGGGCTCTAGGGCATTTATCCCAAAGCAATGAAAACTTATATTTATACAAAACCCTATGTGTAAGTGTTCCTACCAGCCTTATTTATAAGAGTCAAAACCAGCCATCTGGGAGAAGAGCCCAGATGCCCTTCAAGGGCGACTGGTTACATAAACTGTGGTACATCCACACCACGGAATCCCACTCTGGATGAAAAAGAACAAACTGTGGATACAAGCAGCAACTTGATTGGATCTCATGGGAATTACATGAAGAATTACATGAATTACATAAAGTAAGATACAACAAGTTTCTAGAATTCATTAGGGAAGGAAAATAGAGAGATCCCAGGGGAGATTAATAACTCAAGAACAAACCTAGTCAAAGAATGAAGCCAATCTCAAAGGGTTACATATAGTATGGTTAAATATAAAAGTTTTGAATAGACAAAGGTATAGAAATGGAGAACAGCATAGCATATGCCAAAGGTTAGAGATCAGAGTAGAGGGGGTGAGTTCGGTAGGTGGATGTGGTTATAAAAGGGCAGCATGAGGGATCCTTGCAGTGATGGATCTGTTCTGGAACACGATTCTGATGGTGGATATACAAATGTACACGTGTGATAATGTACAGAACTAAAAATGCATGTGTATGCATACCTGAATGCAAGTACAACTCGGAAAATACAGATACTATTGGTGGCTTTTATTGATGTTGGTGTGTGCAGTCATACCATCCTCTAGTTTTTACAGTACTTTACCATTGGGGTCAAGCTTGGCTAAAGGTACACAGTATCTCTTGATATTATTGCTTAAACTACATGTGAATATACAATTATCTAAAAATAAACAAGTTTATTAAAAAATGGCTACCTGGGGATACTTTAAAAGGAGAAAACATCACAATAAAGCAACTAGGTGACTTCAGATTCAGATCTATAGAGAGGGCAGGAACCTGTCAGGGCAGGAGTGAGGATGAAGAAGGAACTCAGTTCTCTCCCTATTTACCATCCTTGGCTCACTGAACCCTTTGGTTGAATTTCTTTTGGTTGCCTCCAGGATGCTGCCATTTTCTCTTGTCCTGAGGGTAGCAATCTGAGAGTTTCCCACTCCCTCATCTTCCCATGGATATCTCCTCAAAATAGCCAAGAGTCATCCCCTCTGGCTCTAAACCCCTGCTGGTCTATGTGTCACTCCAATCTGTCTTTCCAATTTGTTTCTTCCTTCAGTAAGATATGTTCGCCATTCTCTCACTCAATGGGAAATCATATTCCTTTTCATTCATATTAACTTTGTAAATTTTATTAATTATAACTTGAAAGTATGAAAGCTATCTGGGACATCCAGGTGAAAACAACAAAAAGGCTGCCCTCCAATATAATTATCAAATCACTCCCAATTATGCCTCATATAAAATTACTTGCAGGTCCAAGGGATCATCAAATACTCATATTTATTTTTGCATCCAAACCATATAAATATTACTAGTGTGTTGGCCTTAGGACAAATAAAGGATACAGAAAAGAATGTAGAATCATTTGAACAAGGATAAAAGATCAAGATACAAGTCCATAGTTCAATTTCAAACATATTTAATAGTAGAGAATATTATTGAGCTCTGCAATAGATTTTAGATGTGAGAATTGGTACCATATGGTCTTTACAGAGAAGTTAGCCTGAAGTTATCCGTAAAGGGACATTTCAGTAAGGCTCAGGTAAGGGTGGATAAATGGAAGCTCTCAAAGCCGGTTAATATGAAAGACTTGACTTTCTTAGGTATAGGAAAGTCGAGATGATACTGCCATTATAAGATATTACATGTCTACTTATTTCCACAATGCGGATGCCTTTTGTTGCCCATTTGAATTTCAGGAGTATCCCATGCAAATTATCCCTAATTTAGTATTCTGTAATTAATTTGAATATTTCAAATTCTTGGGCATTCTCATAAATTTGTCCTGCACATGCAGATAATAATTTGCTATAATACTTTTGCTTCAATTATGCAAAGTAAAGTACAAGTTTCTAGAATTCATTAGGGAAGGAAAACAGAGAGACCCAGGGGAGATTAATAACTCAAGAACAAGAAAGCACTGTGATCTACATTTCATTTGGAGATTCCTTACGTGGTAGTAAAGGAAGGAGCTCCTCCATATGGAAAAGGTACTATAAATTTATCCGCTGAATCACTGACGCATTCATTCAACAAATACATTGTGGCTATATGTCAGGCACTGATGTATTTAGAGCACAGAAGAGAAAAATATTCCTGCTTTCTGGGGCTTAATTGTAGTGAAAATGATAATCAGACCGTACATTGTTGAAAATTCAGTTATTTAAATGGAGAAGACGTGATTTTTTAGGAAACAGAGTTATACTGGGGGAATCGCTGCTAATAGTTATGTTTGGACTTGCCATAGGGGACATTCTGGGGAGACTCAGAGCAAGCAATAGTCTTGCCTCCTTCTACTTTCATAAGCCTTCTCACTATACCAGCAGGGAGACTGTTCCTCTATTTCTTTATCCTCATAAAATCCCTCCTAAGGTCTAATTTCTATTATGTCCAGGTACTGTGCTCAGCTCTGAATAAAGAAGAGTAAAACAGAGCCCCTAATGTCAAAAAAGCTTAGAAGCTATTAACAGGCCCACATAATAAAAACTAATTAAAATTAAGTAGGATCTAGAAATTCCACTTCTGGAGATATACCCAAAAGAAGTGAAAGCAGGGATTTGAACAGATATTTGTATACCAATGTTCACAGCGGTGCTACCAATAGCCAAAAGATGGAAACAACCCGAATGTCCATTGACACATGAATGGACCAGCAAAATGTAGTATATACATACAATGAAATATTATTCAACCTTAAAAAGGAAGGAAATTCTAACACATGCTACAACATAGATGGAGTTTGAAAATATTATGCTAAGTCAGGGCGCCTAGATGGCTCAGCTGGTTGAGCATCTGACTCCTGACTTTGGCACAGGTCATGATCTTACAGTTTGTGGGATCAAGCCCCATGTCAGGCCTGTCAGTGCAGAGCCTGCTTGGGATTCTCTTTCTCCCTCTCCCTCTGCCCCTACCCAGCTAATGCTCTCTCTCTCTCTCTCTCTCTCTCTGTGTCTCTTTCTCAAAAATAAGTAAACATGAAAACATGATGCTAACTCAAATTAGACTGACACGAAATGACAAATATTATATGGTTCCACTTCTATCTGGTGCCTAGAAAAGTCAAATCGATAGAGAAATCAAGAAGAATAGAGGGGTATGGGAAGTCACTGTTTAATGGGTAATAGTTTCAGTTTGGGATGATGAAAACATTTTGGACATGAATAGTGGTAACAGTTGTGCACCACTCGAAATGTACTTCATGCCACTGAAGTGGACAGTTAAAAAGTTAATTAATTTACATGGTAAATTTTATGATATGTCTATTTTACCACAATAAAATTAAATAATAAAAAGAAGCTATCGTCATACACACACACACACACACAAACACACACACACAGAAGCCTAGATAGATACAATATCTATCTAGAATGTGGATGGATGTGTTCCGATAACATTTGTTTATAACAATGGAAAAAAACTAGGTAGGTAGCTGTGTCTCAGGGAGGCTCCATGGAGAGAAAATATATATTACGGCAGGGTAAGCAAAAGAACAAGGAGATATTCACTACTGATCGAATCCGTGAAGAAGGACTATAAGGACCGGAAGAAACAAAGTGTCAGATGGTGAAGACAGGCCACGAAGACCCCGCGGGACTAAAGATATGGTGGTGGGGTAAAGGGTAATGCCAATTACAAGGACTGAGCTCAGGGACAAGGTGGCACGGCACAAGATTGTTCGACTTCCTAAGACAGGATTATGAAGAGTCTTTAAAACCCATTTCATACAAGGAACTGAGTGGTAGAGAGGAGTTAATGAACTAGAGAGACATGAATAGCAGACAAGTTGTACAGATCTTGGCTAACTGTTACAGGCCAAAAATAATAGCATACATCAGTTATAGATGTCTCAGAAACTAATACAAGGAAACTTAAAATTTTGTCAGGTACAACAACCTTTTTCATAATTCTGAACTCTGATGGATGTGCATTTCATAACAACATACCACATCTTTAATTCCAACTTTAGTAATGTCATGATAATCTTTTGTCAACCTTCAATAAACAGTAAGAGCAGAGGATTAAATCATAGTTGTGTGGAGATCGCTGGTAGACAGCTAGAATAATACAATCCAGTTTATGTAACTTTGTTGATTTAAAACTGTATTTTGTTAGTTTACTTTTTTACTGCCAATATTACTCACTACATCTTCAGATCCAGTGGGGCACAGGCCACCTCTGTTTCCTTGATGGTCCTTGTCCTGCAGCATAATGAGTAAATACTATGGTTTAGAAGTAGTGTTTCACCCGTATATTCTCTATTTTGTGTGCCTTGGGGAGTTGCTCTTACCACAATGCAATTAGGACCAATCATCATTCCTTTCTAAAAGTCCAAACTTCATCAAGACGTGTTGCTATGAGAGGGTATTTTGTCATCCTATAGTTGGGTTGTAAGAAACACGACCATAGACATTTTTTGAGTGACAAACATATATGTTTATATGCTAACCTTTGTGCTGTTTTCTATGTTTGTGTGTGTATATATATACTCTATTTTTGTTCTTTCAAGAAATATTTTTTCACTAAATATATATATATATATATATATATTTTTTTTTTTACACAAAACCATGAATGTGATCTCATACCTGCATCTCTCCCACTTTCCTTGAGGCAAGTTTTTGTTTTCAGTTGTGCTTGCCCCTCTTTCTTCCCCGGACTTCCCTCCTAATCTGACCAAAACAACCTGCATATTTTCTCCCTAGCCCGATGACCACTGTAGGTTGAGTATGCATACGTGGTATCATAACTGCCCAAATCTATGGGGTTTTATATTCTACAAAAAAAATACTGGTGTATTACTCAGATTCTATTGAATATTGCTTTTACTAAACAAGAATCCCTTTTATTCATTTGTTTTAATGGCTGCATAATATTCCATAGTTTAAAAGTATCCTAGAGTATTTATCCAGTCCCCTGTGAGTGGACATTCACTGTTTCAATGGTTATAATATTTGTTTTGCTTTGATTTGCCACTTTATATAAGGTTACAATGGACATCTTGTATACACATTCTCAGATAACTGATGCTTTTATTGTTATAGTAGCTATTCCCAGGAATATATTTTCTATATCAACGGTATACGTATTGTTAATTTTGTTGGTTTTTCTTTATAAAAAGGATTTAGCATTAAAAATTTTAAGCAGCAATGTATGAATAGGCTTTTCCCTTACCGGCAATAGATGTTTCTGCTTTTTCATTTTGCCTGATAAGTAAAAATATATTGCACCATTAATTGATTTCGATGATTCCTACCGCATTTGTGATATCTTTCTGTATAACTGATCATTACAATTTCATCTGTAAATTGTCTGTTAGTATGGTTTGTTCACTGTAAGGTAGTTTTCTTTTCATTCTTAATTTTTAGAGCCCTTTGCAACCAATACCTAACATTTGTTGAGTACTTACCACATGTGAGCTATAGTTATAAACAGTGTTATATCCTTCAACCATCTAATTTTTGTATTCCTATTAATAAGTGAGATTGTCTTAATACATGTATTTTTTAGTTTTGTATTTACTGATTGTTGCTGCTAAGGTTATTCTGACATCACAAAAGAAATTGCAGGGTTTTATCTTACATGCTTTGGGATACCTTAAAATATAGGAATTACTTATCCTTTAAGGATTAGGTTAAATTCATATGTGAAGAACCCTGGTATATATTTCCATGGTAGATCTCTAATAACTTACCAATGTTTTCTGAAGTAATTAGTCTACTTTAATTTTCTGCGATTCTTATATCAATTTTAGTGACTTGCATTATTCTAGGAAATCATGCATGTCCTGGATTTTTCAAAATTAATTTCATAGAATTGCTTATAATATTCTCTCAGTTTCTTCTTTATCTGCAGTTACACATCCTTTTTCATTACCAATCTTGTCTATTTTTCATTCTCTTCTTATTTTCTTTTGTTAGGATTAGAAGAGGTTCCCCTCTTTTGCTCATCTCTTCCGAGAGCTGGCTTTTGAACACAATTCAACCTATATTTTGCAATTTTCTATTTTGAATTTACTTTTTATTGTTGTTTTTCTTTTTATAATCTCTTAGGATACTTATTTTCTTTTTTTAAGTTTATTCATTTATTTTTGAGAGAGAGACATATACAGAGAGAGAGGGAGTGAGGGCAAAGAGAGAGGGAGAAAGAGAGAATCCCAAGCAGGCTCCACACAGTCAAGGCAGAGCCCTACGTGGGGCTCGAACTCAAGAACCGTGATATCGTGACCTGAGCTGAAACCAAGAGTCAGATGTTTAACAGACTGAGCCACTGAGGTGACCCTATTTCATTTCTATCTTTAAAAAAATGTTAAGCCTATACAGTTCTCTCTGAATAAAGCTTTCACTCTACCCACAGCATAAGCATAGTATAAGTATGAGATAGTTACTTGTTTATATACCTTTTACCTCAAGAAGAACAGACTGTCAAAGGTACAGGAAGCTTTCACAAGGTCAGATTTAAAACCAGGTCTGGATATGAGAGATAATTCCTTATTTGAATCTAGAGACTTCTTCATGAAGTGCTTTAATAGGCTCTCTCTAAATTAAGAAATATTACACACCTCCATGTACACAAGTGATATTTGTTTTGGTTAAGTTTTGTCTCTTGTTGTACAACTATTTTTCTGATTACCAAGGACCGTAAGAAATAATCGTAATTAATAATTGCTAAGACGCTAGAAGGAGGAGGGGTATTTTGTCATGCCTGAAGAGTATTGTTCACCATCATAGGTTACTATTCAATGCCTCATATTGACAGTCTAGCCCATTTTGACTCTAAATCTCATATGCTCGCTTTTTTCATAATGCCATATTTTCTACCACATAGACATGAATGATTTTGTTCTTATAAAAATCATTACTGGCTACTCTTAAATAATCACATGCATAACGGCTTCTCTTAAATATTTTTCTAATATATGCTCTGGAGTTATATCTTCCAAGGATTCTCAATCCAATTTCTAAATAACAATGGAAAGGAAAAACAAAATCTAAAATATGTCAAAATCTGTTAAATGATAATTGCATGTCTAACAAAAAAAACCATTTATATGACAAATATGTTAATATATGGAACCAGTATGTGTATGTATGTGTGTATGTGTGTGTGTATTTACTGTGACAAGCACTACATCATAGGAAATTCAGTATTGAGGTCACTAAGAACACCCCAAATTATGTCTTCCTGTTTTGCAAAATGAAAACATCAAATACCAAATGAACAGGTATGCAAAATTAAATAGCACGCATTGAATTTTTGCAGACACAGGTTACGAGTTCACCTACACATGAAGATTGGCCTTACGAGTTCCTGCAAACAGGCCTAAGACTTTACTCATAAAATAACAGTAGACAGTGGCTCAGAGTTTTGCAGAGTTCTCTGTGAAAATGCTTTATTCGAACTTAATTTTAGAGGACAGGAAATTCTCACCATTTGCCTTGAAATCATCGAACCCTGTTTTGGTTCTAATAGAATGTTTAAATGTGAACTCTTAGGAAAATATCCCCTGAATCAGGAGGCACAAGTTAAAAAAGAAAAACTAAAATAAAAAGCACCTAGGAAAACTGATGATTTAGCCTTTTTTTTTAAGTTTTTTATTTGTTTTTGAGAGAGTGACAATGCGTGAGTTGGAGAGGGGCAGAGAGAGAGGGAGACACAGAATTCAAAGCAAGCTCCAGGCTCTGAGCTGTCAGCACGGAGCCTGATGCAGGGCTCGAACTCACAAACCATGAGATCATGACCTAAGCTAAAGTCGAACGCTTAACCAACTAAGCACCCAGGCGTCCCATTAGCTTTTGAAACAAGGTAGTCTACTCTTATCATGTGAGGACACAAACTAGAGGGAATTCCCTTTTTGTGCCCACACTAGAACTTAGACTGAAATATCTGATTTTGTACAAAAATATCTATTTAGTAATTCTAAGATTAAGATATAAGTATTTCAAAGAGCACTATTACTTTCTGGTGCCCCAGCTCCTACGTGAGTATGCTGACCACTGGGCTATGAGGACCGATTCTCTTTCAGTGTTCATTCAAGAGAGCAATGTTTGTTTTATCCTACGTTTTATTTTATACCAGTTTCCTTCAGGGCATAGATGCAATCTAACATTGTCGATAATATTTTCTACAAGCCACATTTATATATCCCATGGTGGTTATAGTAAAAGGATTTATATATATTATATTGATAGATTTAAGATTTAAGAATACTGAAGAAAACTGTAAGATTTAAAGCACATATGAAATATGATGGTTTAGTGACAGGAGATTACTGACCTGGGCCAGTTTCTATTATTTTTAATTAGCTTTACAGAAAGAAGAATAGCAGAATGAGTTCATCAAATATGGAATGCTACACACTAACTTTAGAATGAGGAACATTTGACATAAAAATAATCACAGTAATCAGGTCAAATAATGAAAATGGAAGTTCTCAGGGCAAAGCAGAAGGAATAAAAAAGATGAATAAAAGCGAGGGAGTGATTAGTCCTATGACAAAATTCTAACAAATTTTTTCATGCTTTTTAAACTTTTGTGGTAGCAGGGAGATGGATAAACTTTTCAACTTTTAGTTTATAAATCATTAAAGCATGTGCAGTTTTAACTTGGATGTTGTAGGAAGTTACATCTCACTCAACACGGGGACCATCGTGTTTCCAATAAATGATATCTGCTACTCCTTGCCTTTTTAGACAGCTACACAGGACAGTTCACAGCTAACGGCATTAAAGAAAACACACCCTGTATCACCCAGCCAGATGAAATTAGGTTAGGGATAGGAGGTGCCTCACGTTGGTTTCAAAGGATGTGGTTCTTTAAGACATTTCGGATTTCAAGATTTATCCTAAGGAGGAGTCACTTTAGTTCCTTGATACCAGAGTACAGTCTGGGCATTTTCTGAATCAGGGAAGGGGTAGATGACAAAGGTAAGCCATCATTTTTCACATCAGTCTTAGTATGTGAGTTTAACAACAACCGCAACAAAAATGTTGCTGCAAATTAAATCTTAGGACTTCACCCAGAATGATAAGACTTCAAAAGGAACCGTGAAATGTCATCTTTAAAAGTTTGGGTAGATTCCTTTAACCGGAATCGGAAACAGTGACTAATAGAAAAATACCATGCATTGAACTTTTATGATATAAAGATTCCCCCTGAATCTTAGACCTCATGTGGCTACTTCTACTTTCTATTTATTAGTGTTTTTTCCCTACCCCCACGTTTCTTTCTAATAAATTGTTTATAACTGAGAATTTCATTCCGACATTCTAGGCAAATAGGATTTACTTTTAAAATGTGCTAAGCACTTTGTGCAAAACATCTGCCATCGTGAAGTCGCACTAAAAGAGACTTCTCTATATTTAAGAGAAGCTCCTCAAGTATTTATATAATCCTTCTAAATAAAATGCATTTAAATGATCAAAAATGCAGAAAAAGCAAAGCAGTTTTGCTGCCCTCCAGCATGTGTTTTCTACTGTGTTTAAAATTTATATAAAATGGGAAGACTTACAGGCATAAATCACACCTTTTTTTTTTTTTTTTTACATTGAGAGGTGCACATATTGAATCTTTCATAAATAGATGATGAACAGTTCAGTACAGGCAACCTACACGGTGGGCTGCATTGGCTGTTGTGGACTTGACTCTCCACTTGGCAAGTTTTCTTTATTCCTTCTCTTATCTCTCTCTTCCAACAAGGATTTTTTTTTTTTTTAATTTGATACCAATAGAGAAGTTTATACTGGAAAATGCCTTCTAAAAGCACATTTTGACATAGAATGCATCATAAGACTTAGTTCTGAGTGCAGTACTTGCTATGAAGATACTGTCCCAACTTTCAGTGATTAGGCTTTACGTAATCAGTCATTTCTTAAATATTTTTGACTATCCGTCATATGCCGTATATTGTGTTAAACATGGAGACAGACTAAAAACTGGACTGTTCGATAAAACTGCCTAAAGACTAGTGAAAGAAGTTCAAATTTCTCTATTTTTGGGATGTGTTTATGATTATAATCATTTGTCACAAGGTAGTTCTATTTAATGGACCTGTGTTTTTACTTGCTTATACACTGCCTCTTTGGCAATAAAGATGGGAAGCAGTTAAGTTTTAAGAACCCCATAATGTTAAGAAAAATATAAACAATAAAGGGTGAAAGAAAATTAAAACATATATATCAAAATAGAGGTTCCAATGCAGGTAGTTTCACTTAACATAAAATGTAGGACTGAACTTTGTGGCAAAGTAGCTCCTATATCTCAACTAAGTAAAATTTCTTCTATGGAAATTATATACTAGAAGGCATCGTTTGAGGAAATGGACTCTATCTTCAGTATTAATGTTACGACACAGGATAAAAGATGTACATACTTTCAATGTAATATCATTTAACTTGAATTTTTATAAATATTATATATCATATATATGGCAATACAGAATGCTACTTGAATGAAACCAGAACCCTATATCGCCACAGCTTTCTAACCTTGATCCACGTGTACTGATTTCAAGGAAAAAACTTGGCAATAGCAACCCCCCAAAATTGTAAGTTATATGACCAACATTCATTATACTAAGACAAATTTTAGGGCGCCTAGGCGGCTCGGTTGTTTAAGCATCTGACTCTTGTATTCATCTCAGGTCATGATCTCATGGTTGATGAATTTGAGCCCCACATCAGTGCAGAGTCTGCTTGGGATTCTCTCTCTCTCTCTCTCTCTCTCTCTCTCTCTGCCCCTCTCCTGCTCATGCTCTCTCTCAGAATAAATAAATAAACATGAAAAAAAATTTAATTATATAATTATATTAATATTCATTGGGGTACCTGGGTGGCTCTGTCGGTTGAGTGCCTGACTTTGCCTAGGGTAGTGATCTCACGGTTCATAGGTTCAAGCCCTGCATCCGGCTTCACACACTGACAGCACATGGAGCCTGCTTGAGATTCTCTCTCTCTCTCTCTCTCTCTCTCTCTCTCTCTTTCTTTCCCTGCCCCTCCCCCACATGTGCTCTCTTGCTCTTAAAATAAATAAACTTTAAAAAAATAATACCATTTGTATCCATACTACTGTCCTTGAAGATCTCTAAACGTACAAATCATAGGTAAAGGGCTACCTCAGTTTTAAGTTTAGCATGCGACAAAAACAAATACTATTTTACCTTGATGCAAGAAATGCACCAGTAGGAGGAAGATAACCAACTCACCTTACAAAATTAGTTCCTTTTTTATTTTTTCAGGTTTATTTATTTACTTTGAGACACACACACACACACACACACACACAGAGAGAGAGAGAGAGAAGAGAGAAGAGAGAAAAGAGAGAAGAGAGAAGAGAGAGAGAGAGAGAGAGTTCAAGCAGGGAAAGGGAAGAGAGAGATGGGGATAGAGGATCTGAAGCAGGCTCTGTGCTGACAAGAGAGAGCCTGATGCAGGACTCGAATCCACCAACCATGAGATCGTGACCTGAGATGAAGTGCCAGGCTTAATGGACTGAGCCACCCAGGCACACCTGGAATTCTTTTAAATGAGAATTAGCTTCATTTTAAGAGTAGTAGTTTCCTATTGCATATGAATAAGAATCTAAATATGATAATATATGCCTGTATATAATGTTTATATTCCATAAAAGACTATTTTGAAATAAGTACAACCATCCCTATAGATTTCAGAGATGATGAAATGAAACCTAAGTCATGGAATCATTTGGCAAAAATCCTAGAGTTAGTGAGTAACAGGGTTAAAAGGATATACTTCTGAATCCTGAGAATGAATATATAGAAGGTACAGACATATTATACTCCTATTGTGTGGACTGAAAATTTAGTGTAAGAATGAATACTTGTCTAACATAAATTAACTTCCAAAATGTGGAATTTATATCTGAACAGTGGATTTTTATGAGTAATAAAAGGAAGCAGTTTATATTCAGTCAAAGATATTATGTTCTGACATACTCCAAAATGTATATTATATGGCTATTTAAGTCTCTGAATACTTAAAGAACACATAAAATACTAGTCTTAAAAAACAGTTTAGAACCCTCTTTATCTAAGATCATATGCCAGGAAGAGCGAACACTATGTCATTTTTCAGATCAGTGACACTTGACAACCATTCAATCTAAGTCAGTGACAATTTTCAATGATGTGATTAAGTGAATATTTGAACATAGCTGACGTTTGAATTTTCAGCCTAGGCTTTTAAATGCTCACTTTGGATTTGTGGTTTAATAATGTATAAAACTGGTCTTATTTGTTTTATGCCATTTCACATTGCACGTTTGAAGTTACTTGGTAAAAATTTGCCACTTTGTCATAGACAGTCGATCAGAGTGGTGTACTGAACCTAAGTATGAGACCTACAACTGTTCTCAGCTAATATTAAATCATATTAAATCAATAAAGCCCTAGCATACTACATACTCGGGATGTATTACAACACTATCTTTTTTTGTATGAATCTTTAAAATAACGATGGAGTATATACGATGACTTCAAAGAGGCACTGGATTCATAAAATATAAACATGGAAATCTCGGGATGGAAGAAGAGGAAACGACCTACAATTAGGCAATTAATGGAAGACTGGTATCGCGATGTATCGGGAGGGCAGTTTAAAATACCACGGGCAGTTAAATCTCCCTACCACATTTTTAATGGCGAAAGTTCTTTACCAGTGGAAAAAAAAAATCATTCATTTTTCAATTTGACATAAAAAGATGAAAAAGTCCTATCTCTGGTAGAGGAAACTCATTGACTGTAGCTTTTTTAAATCTATAGGGGGAAAATACATCACTAAACAAGTTTAAATGACCCATTAAGTGTTACTTTTCATTTGAGAGACAATGGGGCTGAAGACCTGCAGAAGTGAATTCGGAATGTCTGAGAGAGACGATCCCTTACAAACAAAAGTGGAGAAGGGTAAAGGAATAGTAAAATGGCAATATGAGAGATGTTTCCATGTTGCCTGTGATTCGTTTTATCTACCTTCAGCAAGTAACAATGAAATGCAAGCTGTGGATATGTTTTATATCTTGAGCTGCTGTGTCGACAAGCTTAACCACTTGGTACAGTCAGCTTCTATTTCACAGGATTTTGTACTTTCTTTTGTTTGCTTTTTAAAACCATAGCCAACTTTATTACAAATGAGCTTTGCTCTCAGTAAATATTGTAATAAAGGTATCACTGCACTTGGAAGTACTTTATTCTCAATAAGTGGTTTTGAAAATAAATTATTGATAGCAGAAATAACTTTATGCTAAAACAGCCACCACAGAGAATGCAAATCAGAACATAAATGTGGTGTCTGAGCTGTAGAGCTAAGCCGTGAGTGGCATTGAGTGAGGATAGCAAATGAGACGTCAGGACAAGCTAAAGGTAACTGAGGCATGGAGTCAAATTGAGTTGCTAGTTGAGAACAAACACATGTGCAGAAACTGATCATTTATGGCAGAGGAATAGGCCAAAGTAGAGAAGATCCTACAAAGGAAGGAGAAAACCAGATGAACTTGACCTAAGATTTTGAAACTACCACAAAATAGTCTTTCAAAAAGGAAGCTTCTAATATCCCTCAAACTACAGAGAGGGCTAACTTTTTTCAAGTGATTTTAAAAATTTAGGTCTGTGGGTACATTTGTAGAAACGTGAAGTCCCTAATGATTCTCTGTTAGCAATTACCAATTCCTTAACGTTTGGATGAACTTCCCCCTGGTTCCATGAGACTCAGAAGCCTTTGTGAAGGGTTGGTTTTGTTTAATTGTATGATTTCTTCACTTTTCTTGGTTACTGATTAAAGTACTCTATATTCGGGGTGCCTGGGTGGCTAAGTTGGCTAAGTGTCTGACTTTGGCTCAGGTTATGATCTCGCGGTTCATGAGTTCAGGACCCAAGTCAGGCTCTGTGCTGACAGCTCAGAGCCTGGAGCCTGCTTTGGATTCTGTGTCTCCTCTCTCTACCCATTCCCCACTCATGCTCTGTATCTGTCTCTCAAAACTAAATAAAAACATTTAAAAATGTTTTAAAGTACAATATATTCTATTATGTTAATTCTTATAATTATTTTAAATAGAACATAATCTAATTGTTTTTTATAATCAACATATAATTTTGTGTAGACCCCATTTTTGATTTCTATATTCCTTATACTTGTGTTTAATATTTTCTATGTTTAAATTGCATATATTTGCTTTTTCCTCTCATTTCCCTGATTAAATTTATGAGATCAGTATATTTTATTATTTTATTACAAAGAACTTGCTCTCAAATTATTCTAGTGTTTCTTCTTTCTAACTTATTTCTTCATTTATCTTTATTTTCTACTTTACTTAGAGCATTTTTTATTTTTGTAACATTTATGGTTGAAATTTTGAATTAATTTTTCTCTCTTTTTTTTTTTTAATGAAACTAAAAGCTGAGACACAAATTAAACCTCAGGTTAAAACCTAAGCCATTTCTCATGGAAAGTTTGTTCCTATACAAATGTGGATGTGTCCTCTTGATTCCTTATATGAAACATTTTAAATTAATCAAATTGAATTTTTAAAAGTGTTATTAATTTCTAGCATATTATTATTATCAAAGTATGCACTTTAAAAGCTCTTCTTTTTATATACTTAATGACATTTTCGCTGCATCCTAATACATTATCCATATTTGTACATATGGCAGGAATATTTTTTAGTAATATTTCTTATATATTTATCTTCTCCTATGCCTTTGGTAAGTGTGTGCAGCAGAGCAGAAATTAGAAATAACTCTTAGTCCGTTGCAGTTCTCTGGCTCTGAGGTTTCCCAGAAGCATAGGAAGGGATATGATATCAGACGGTTCCCAAAATTAGCCAGAAACCGTCTCCACTCCCTGTCAGGAAATAGAAATCATATGGCTTCAAAAGCAAATGGCTTCCTGGTACATCCAGCAAGGTAGGACCCGAACCAACATTAGGGCTCTCGGTACAGACATTCTCAAGTCCCCACGTGACCAGAAAACAGAGATATTTGGAATGCTGGTTATTATCTGTTTGTTCCCCCATCTCCAGTTCTTCACCCCTTCAGTGTATTACATGACTCATCTAGTATCAGGTGACTTCATCATCTAAGAGCTCACACCTTCTGGCCTTTGACTGAGCTTAACCAATGAGTAGCATGGGCAGGGTATTGCAGGATTGGACACAGAGACCAAGGTATGGATCTTTTCCCAACTCACCTAGCAGGCCACGATTTAACAGTAACTTCAGTTAGAGACCCATGGTCACAGCTGCTGGCCAGTGGCCCCTCTCACAAGGTCAAAGCCTTCACTGCTTTAAGGTAACAGCTCTCTCCTTGACTCTTTAGGTTTACAGGTAAAGGCTATTAACTCACGTTAATCCCTGCATGTTTCACCATTCATTGTTAGTTCCTTTGATTCTCCTCACATTTCTGTATGTATTTACTTCATTATAGTCCCTCCAGCTTTGTCTCTGCAGGCTTTTTGTTTCATGCCAGTGATGTTAATGAGACACTTGGTTTCACCAGAAGACTCGGGCTTAGGTGGTGAATCTATCAGCGGATACTGCAATAAGAGGAACCACCCAGGCCTACTGACCTCTGGCCACTGCTAGGGATAGGAAAGAGCATTCCTAATCAGGACAAAGGAGAGTCCGAATGCCCATGTGAGAGCTCAGATTTGGATTTAGCTAATTTAACTTAAATGATAAACTATTGCTTTTCCTGCAAATCCAACTTTATGGGGCAGGAGGTTTACACATAATGCACACATATTTGTAGAATCATCTGTGCTTTGGAGTATCAATGGGAAGAAAATTGCTATTAAATCTATAGTTTCTTTATGCTATCCACATTCTCAATTTTATGTACGTACGTACGTACATATGTATGTATGTATGTATGTATGTATGTATTTGGTAAATGTGTTCTGATCTGACGATGGCAAATTAAAGGCTGTGAAGAAAATCGCTATTGAATATACCGTTTATTTATGCTATCGATATTCTCAATTATTTGCTTTATTGTTTTATTGTTTTATTTATTTGCTAAATGTATTGTGATATGACAATGGCAAATTAAAGGCTCTGAAGAAAACTATATTTCCAACCTTGTCATCCAGTCCCTGGGCCATCTGCTTCCATTGCGTGTATGAAACCAGCTCCCTGAGCTGCCCTGGCACCAAGGGGTCTGGGCTTCCGAGAGCCCCAGGAAGCGCTGGCCTGCCCTGGCCCCACAGCACCATGCGAGGCTACAGAAGGAGGAGGAACCTGGCCAGAATCCCTGCATGGCTTGAAAAGGTGGGGAAAACTCAACATGGAAAAACTCTGCAATGAAACGAAGGAATGCCTGAGAACAAGGAAAGATGGAATACGAAGAACAGCCACCGGGTGCGGGAAAGCCAGCAGGAGCTTGTACTCTGGAAAATGAGAAAAAGTTAGAAATTGAAGGAAAGACAGAAAATGAGGATCTACTAAAGGACAGGGAAAAAGCCAGTGGTGTGGCCAAGCCGAAAGAGGGAAAGCCAAAAGAAGAAGAAAAGCCAGCCGAGTGAACCAAAGGCTGAAGGACAGTGCCCCGCTGAGGATGGCGCACCCAGGAAGGCCAAATGAAAAGTCAACGAGGAGCTGGCTTGGCGCCTCAAGAAATATGAGGACATAACAATATGCCTTTGAGGAATGCGGAGATGAGAGAATTCAAAGAGATGGCCAGGGTACAGCATGAGGTGAAGAAAACCATGCAGAAATGGGTGGTAGTTATATGGATGCAAAAAAGTTTACAGGATCCCTTCTAGCCAAGGGGCCCAAGGGAACTCAGGGGTGGCTGCAAGGCTCCACAAGGGGGCTTTGAAGACTTTCCTTTTGCACAGTGCCCCTGGCAGGCATTCGCCAGGCCCTGTGCTTTAACTTTACGCTAATACGTCTGCTTTAGATGTCCCTCTTGTTATCAGTGGCCTTTTGACCCAACTAGAGCACTCTATCAGTAGGGGGATTTTCACCCATGTGCATTGCAAAGGCGTTATAAATCTTGGAAAAAGAAAGTAGCCTATGACATCAAAAAAATATTTCCATTAAATTGTCTTTGTGGTTTTAGTAGCATTTCTGTTATGCAATAATTTGTATTATGTTTTAATTACTGATGATAACTTCCCTGGAAAAAAGTAGTACGGGTTTTAAATACTTTCCTTGTAAGTTTTTCTTTGTGATTAACGTATTTATTAACTTTTTCTCTTATTTTTAAAACAACTGGTTTTATTAGCCATTCAATCCATAGAAGCCCCTTTATTTTTAGTCATTGTCATCTCCTTCAGAACTGAGTTCAAAGCCTAGCAAGCTCTTCCTGTGTCTTCCACCTCCCACACACACCCAGGTACATCTCCGAGGCACCTTCTCTACTGTGTTTTCTCCACACTCAGTCCTGTCTCCCTAGTAAGTCCTATTTGCAAATGTTCTGTTTCTCCCCAAGGTCTTTTTATCCCTCTGCCTAGACCATTTTCTTACAGATGATGCCATGGCTCACTCCCTCACTTCCTTCCAGGCTTTACCCATATTGTAATTTAACTAAGAGGTCTCCCCGCACCTCCTATTCTGTTTCTCTCTTATTCGTTCACTTAGCTATCACTGTTTACATTCTAAATTCTTTTAATGCTTTTATTTATTATTGAGAGACAAAGAGAGACAGAGCATGAGCAGGGGAGGGGCAGAAAGAGAGGGGGAGACACAGAATCCGAAGCAGGCTCCAGGCTCTGAGGCATCAGCACATAGCCCGACAAAGGGCTCAAACTCACAAACCGTGAGATCATGACCCGAGCCGAAGTTGGACGCCGAACCGACTGAGCCTCCCAGGTGCCTGCACCGTTTACATTCTAAATGTTACTGTCCTTTGGTATATGAGTGTAAACTCTATGACATAAAGGGTTGTGTTTGTTCTGATCACTGATGGTAGTGTTCCTACCACCTAGCATACAACTTAATGCATAGTATACACCCAATAAATAACATACTGAATGTAAATGCACTAACATTATTATTTAAGGTATCATTACTCAACTTCTCCAATCAATGCCTTCATTTTAATTTGAGAATCTGTGATTTTTAAAAGGAAATTTTAAATAGCTCTGTCTACTATTTTATTTAACATGCCAATTTATGTATATCCTGCCCCAGGCTCATTTTTTCATCTAATATAGAATTACCTAAGCCCATCTTTAGGGGGAGAAAAAAAAACCCTGCTCTTGAATATTCTCTTTGATTTAATTGTGTGTTTACTCTTTACAGTAATAATCAGAGACTAATAAACACGCTCCTGGGAATCTTTTCCATTTCTTTTGTATTTTCTTTTATTGCAAAATAATGGAGAAGTATAAAATGATAATAAATTTACCTTTGAACATTTATATTCTGTGTCTTTTAGCCTGGGGCTACTTCGAGTAAAGGTTATTTCACTCTGGGTTTTGGTTTCCACTTGAAAATGTTTTACTTGAGATTCTGTCCTTTTCATACAGAGACCTCAATTTTATGCCATTCCCTATTAAGGCTCTTGGTCAAATGGGAGGGGGAACTGTGGAAATCTGCTCTTCTCAAATGTAAGTGCTCATTTCAGGGTCTCTGCTGCTCAAACAATGGAAAGTTCTCAGGGTTTTACATTTTCAGAAAGAAATATGACCATCTGAGAAAATATCCATAAAATGCATTAATCGTATTCGAATTTTGTATATTCACCTATCTCATTTCGTTAAATAATTTCATGAGAAAATACCAGGCATACTGTCAGATTGATAAATAGGCCACTGTTCGGCATTTGGGAGGTTGTAAGGTTAGGTTTGCTTTACCTTCCAAGGTTCCGCCTTTTTTAACATTAAAAATACAAATTGAAGTATAACGTACACATGGAAAAGTATACTTGAGTGTAGACCATGATAAATTTTCTCAAAGCAAGTGCACCCATGTAACAAGCACTCCTTTCAACACTGCACAAGATTCTCTCCCTCATTTAACCGCTTTCATTCCTTCCAAAATGTAACTCCTCTTCTGACTCCTAAACCCATGGAACAGTTTTGCCTATTTTGAAATTCAATTAAAAGAAATCACAGTAGGGGCACCTGGGTGGTTCAGGTGGTTAAGCATCTGACTCCAGCTCAGGTCACGATCCCATGGTTCATGACTTTGAGCCCCACGTTGGGCTCTGTGCAGACGGCTTGGAGCCTGAGGCCTGCTTGGGATTCTGTGTCTCCCCCTCTCTCTCCCCTTCTTCTGCTCACACTCTGTCCCTCTCAAAAATAAATAAACATTAAAAGAAAGAAAAACAATTTAAAAAAAGAAATCATAGTAGGTATACTTTATATGTTTTATAATATGCTATTATGTGAGTATACCACAGTCATTCCCTATTAGAAATTAAGCTGCTATGAGGGGTGCCTGGATGGCTCAGGCTAAGCATCTGACTCTTGATCTAGGCTCAGTTCATGATCTCGCAGCTTGTGAGATGGAGCTCCTCACTGGGCTCTGCGCTGGCAGCTCTCTCTGTCTCTCTCTCTCTGTCTCTCTCTCTGTCTCTCTCTCTGTCTCTCTCTGTCTCTCTCTCTGTCTCTCTCTCTGTCTCTCTCTCTATCTCTCTCTCTGTCTCTCTCTCTGTCTCTCTCTCTCTGTCTCTCTCTCTGTCTCTCTCTCTGTCTCTCTCTCTGTCTCTCTCTCTCTCTCTCTGCCCTTCCCCTGCTTGCACATGTACTCTCTCCTCTCTCTCAAAATAAATATTTTTTTTTAAAAAGTGGCTATGAACATTCTCTCTCTTCACACACAGAGAGAGAGGGAGAGATAAATGGTAGTTATAATATGCCTAAGAACAAAACTGTTGGGTTATAATAATTATGCACTTTTGCATTTAGTATACAATGCCACGGTTTTCAGTGGTTGTCTGAATTACACTTCTACCAGTTAGGAGTTCAGCTTATTCTAAATCCTCACCCTCAGCCTTATTAGCTCTTGTCAGTTCAGCCATTTTTATGAGTTTGTATTGGTATCTCATTGCAGTTTTAAATTTCCTCAATTACTGCTGTTGAACTTTTTTTTAATATTATCTTTCAACTTTTGAATACCCTCTTTTGTGAAGTTCCTGTTCAAATTTTCTGACCATTGTTTTTTACTCATTCTGTCAAATCTAATACTTAAAAACATAAATAAATAAACTATAGAGGAAATCATAGGAGGAATCTGGTATACTCAGTAGTGTAAAGGTATCAGTTCTTCCCAAATTGATCTATAGATTTAACTCACTGTTGATGACATTCCAAACAGGATTTATACGGAAATTAAAAAGGTAATGATAAAAGGAATACAGAAATACAAAGGGTCAATATAACCAAGAAAAAAAAGTGGGGGAACCTAGTTCACCAGACACCAGGATGTATTATAAAAATGCAATAATCCACATGGCAAGATGTTAGTGCACGTATAGACAAAGAGAAAAATGGAAGTGAATTAAAGTCCAGAAACAGAACATTTGTACCAAGAAATTTTTATGACACACCTAGTACTAGAGAGCAATGAGTAAGTCACATTCTTTTTTAAGTAATGGTTTAGTGACAGATTCCAAACGGAAAAGAAAAAGAAAAAGAAATCTCAACCCATTCCTTGTGCCAAATACAATAATCAATTCCAGGTGATATATAGATCCAAATTCAAATGATAAAACAATGAAGCCTATATAGAAGACAACAAAATATAATATAATGGTTTGGGGCAGGCAAATATTCCATAAACTGGACATGAAATTATAAAATGAACACTTATAAAAATGAACTATAATCCAGTAAAGAATTCTGCTTTATCAAAAGATACCAGTGAGATAAATGTAATCCAGAGGCAGAAAATACATTTGCAAGGCAGAAAACAAAGGATTCCTATCCAGCACATAGGAATGACTCATAATTTTGATGAAGTTCAAGTTAATTTTTCTCTTTTTGAATCAGGCCTCTGGTTTCACATCTAAGAAATATTTGGTTATCCCAAAGTCACAGAGATTTTCTTTTATGGTTTCTCTATTTTATTGCCAGAATTCCTTTTGGTCTTTTATCGAAAACTGTGAAATTAGTAATTATAATGTATATAGGACAAGAAAAAATTTGTAATAACAAGTATGTGAAAAAACAAAACTATCATCAAGCAAAATCTATGGCTACATTAATCTACTATTTTAGGGCAGATTAGACTGCCCATTGTTTAACATATTATCTTGGTGGGAAGAGCTCAGCTACATCAAATAGACTGGATACAATAATTCTTTGAATCTTTTGCTGTCTTCCTTGCTTTGTATATTTTGCAATGGAAGACGGGGAGCTGGTATCGAAACAGATGTTTCTTCATGTAAATTCTAATATCTTAGAAACAATATTCATGATTTTTGTGATAGTAATCTTTCAAAAGGATCTATCAGAATGATGGTGAGGCAGACATTTTATAGACTGTCTTATTATGCCTGCATGAAATTTGAAAATACATAGTTAATCACTTCAGAAAATGAGAAAAATCCATAATGATTTATAAGGTAATTTTCAGAGATTAAATATGACAATAACCCTAAATTCATAAAATCAACCAAATGCTACACAGCCTTCACTACCCTTTCCCATGTGACGCTCTCTCTGTACCAGATGAGCTGAACAACATGTAGGGGAGTATGCATCACAGCTCATCACCGGTGACGATTATTTTAAGAGTATGTAAGCAATTTATTTGAATTTATCCTTCAAAGAGAGGTGTAATATAATTAGGAAGCTACTAAGGGCCTGGTAAAGGCATTGGTCCATTAGAAAGATGGCAGGAAGTTGGTCAGAATCAAGGGGTGCCTCTAATAACATGGTAGAGGGGTGGAATCTCAAGGTTGCTCTAAGGAAACAAGAACTCCTCTCATCTACATACTCGTTTAGGTCTAACCGTTGCCTTTCTAATACCATACACGCGTGATCATCCAGTTAAACTAAATCAAACCTACCAAGAGAAAACAAATTTGCAGTTCTGTAAGTAGAAACAGTGATTTCTGTGTATCTTTCATACATGGATGTGGTATCTAAAAATGTGGCCTTAGTTCAAGCAAACTTGACCATCGTCATGTGTCAACACACTTTATACATTAAAAATAACACTCAGCCTAGTAAGAGCCATTTGTTGCACAGAACACTGCTCTAAGAAACCGAGCTTCCACCAAGGAGTTAGTATGTCTTCCAAATATAACTGCATCAAGTAAATCTGCAAACAACACAGAGTGCCCTCTCGGGTCTGAGTCATAACCTTCTCTTCCCTCTGTGACTCTGTACATTTACTTGCTGAATCACATTAGCCACTAGCAGATGCACATGAACTAGAACACATACTCTGAATAATCACCACTTTGATTTGTAAGAGAATTGGAGAAGCTCTTCCTGAATTTGGGGCCAAAGACCCCACTCAAACATCAAGCATGCTGTCTCATGGTATCCAGAGTCTGTCCAGGTCTCCACTTACATTATTTTTCTGCAAGACGCGCAGTGCCTTGTTGACATTGTTCAGGGCATGGACTCTTGTGGATCCTTTTTCTTTTGGCTGAAAACAAAATGAAACAATGTTACTGCCCAGCATACAGGGACAATCTACTAGAAATGAAACAATGTATGTATTTTGCCTCTAAGTTTGAATATTTTAAATGAATACAGGCTGCCAGGCATTAAGTGCTCTGGGTTAATTGTCCTTATCATAGGACTTTCTGAGCATGAATCAACTGCTCCTCAAAAAAAAAAAAATGATAAGCTTTTGTTTTTCTTCAAAAAACCTCTGTTTTGGTTACCATCTCTTCATTCTAGAGCCGAGGTGGGGATTACTGCATGACCAGGAAGAGAAACAACACTGCATGAGGACTTATTAGTAAGGTAGATAAGTGAGTTGATTTCTACTCTTTTAAGGAAAGTATAAAAGACGCTTGACGCTGGAAAAATTATATAATGCCAAATAGAGTTAAGACAAACTATTTTTGTCAACATATCCTTAAGTGTCTTCATCACTGAAGCTCAAAGCCTCAATCATCTTTGGTTCTATATTCCTCACTCTCGATCCCCCAAATCCCACCTCATCCTCTAATTTCGAAACTGACATTTGCACAGTGCAGTACAATATGCGGATTAACTCACTGATCCGGTTGTGGAGTTTTAGAAATTCTGCCATTACGATGCCTGCCATATTTACTTCTAAAATGAGATCTACATCTGAAGAAATTTGTAGGCGCACCATAAATCTACAGACAGTTCCCAACATGATAGTTCGATTTAGGATTTCTTGACTTTATGATGATGCAAAAGTGAGACACGTTCAGGAAGAAGTGGGCTTCACGTTTTGATTTTCGATCTTTTCTCACATTAGTGATAACCCTGTATGATATTCTGGTGACATTGGGCAGGGGCGGTGAACCATAGCTCCCAGTCAGCCATGCAGTCATGAGGGTAAACAACCAATACACTTACAACCGTTCCGTTTTTCACTTTCAGTAAAGTTTTACAGTATATGAGACAATCAACACTTTATTATAATATAGGCTTCGTGGTAGATGGCTTTCCCCAACTGTAGGCTAACCTAAGTGTTCTGCGCATGTTTAAGGTAGGCTAGGCTAAAGTATGAGGTTCAGTAGGTTAGGTGTATTCAACGTATTTTCAAATTATGATATTCCCAACTTATGATGGATTTATAGGGATGTAACCCCATGGTAAGTCAAGGAAGATCTGTATTATTAGCCATTGGCACAGTGCTGCACCGCAGTTCTCTGGAACTTATTCATCTGGCAACTCCTCATTTTCCATATCTCAAGTTAAATGTTCTTGTCACAATAAAAAAAATGAACTTAAACTTAAAAGATCATTATGAATAAAAGCCTTATAAAAAGACATTCAATAATAAAGACACCCAATGTTATGAGCAAATAAGATCTATTACTTAATCTAAAATATATTACTGAAAAATGTCACCTTCTACTTCTATATATGACAGAGTATGCCAAAATGAAAATAATGCTGAAGATTGTTTTATTCAGGAATAGGTCCCCTATTGCTAGTTAAATTGGCAAGTATTAAATTAGTGAATTTTACTAGATCGAGTAAAACTATACGGAGTTCATTTCTGGTTTCTCAGTAAATTCCCCTAAGGTTAATGGGAACTTTCTTATAAATAATTCACGTACCAGTTTTTGCCCTGTCAGGCCTTCCAGAAGATCTAGGAGGCGTCTTCCATCCTGTAGGTCACTGAAGAGGTTCTCTATGTGCTGCTTCCCAAACTGAAACATGAAATATACCCAATTAAACCAAGCACTCATCCAGTGATCCATTTCCATGATTATGCCTTTTAAAATTGAAATCTTGTTTAAGAATATGTCATGTATGGGGGCGCCTGGGTGGTTCAGTCGGTTGAGCGTCTTTGGCTCAGGTCGGATCTCGAGGTTCGGGGGTTCGAGCCCCACATTGGGCTCTGTGCCGACAGCTCAGAGCCTGGAGCCTGCTTCAGTTTCTGTGTCTCCCTCTCTCTCTCTCTGCCCCTCCCCAACTTGCACTCTGTCTCTCTCTCTCTTTCAAAAATAAATAAATATTTAAAAAAACGAATATGTAATGTATCTAATCCTTAATCTGCCAAGGGTGAAGAATGAAAAGAGAACCTCCAAGTAAAACCCATAAAAGCAATATATCATCATTAGGTCAAATCTATTTAAAATTTTCCTTTTTAATAAGGTGCGTTGGATATCTGTAGCCTAACTGGTCTAATTAACTCAACTTGTTAAACGCTGATTCTATGAAGGACAGAGAAGTAAACACACAAAGAAAGAGACGAAACACAATTTTCTCTGGGCAGGTGCTTAAAATTTAACTGTTTTGTGAACTTGGCAGTACAACATATAATCATAGACGGTCCACCATCCTGCACCCACAGAGCATGCTTTCTATGAATGTACGCTTTGGAAACTATCTCAAAATGATCCATTTTCATCTTGCATGGCTCATATGTTAGAAAGATCTGACTTTAATTGCGTCGAAATGGGCCTGTGACACCTTTAAGTCTATTTTCCTCTGTTCTTTACCTGGGAATTATACTGAGGAAAAATAATAACCACTCATAGCATCTAGTATTTTTGTAGCAACTGCTCATGAAAAACACTTCACTAAATGAGTGGATCTTAAAATCTTTGTGATATAGCTGTGGGTTAGCACTAATATACTCTCGTCTTACAAATGAGACAAAGAGATTGAACATGTGGCCCTTTGTCACAAAAGCTAGAAGCTGGTAAAGCCAAAATTGTGTCCGGATCTGTCTAACTCCTGAGAGGCTTGTTCTGCCTAGTTTATCATACTGCTTTCTAGGCCTTTTCCTCCTTCCATCTGATTATCTTTCAAATATTTTATTTTTCTGTCATGCCTCAAATATTTTCTTTTTCTGGTTGAAAGCCTAAAATCCCTTCCTGTGAAATCATTCATATCTCTTTCATCAGCCAGGTTCTCTAGAAAGCCCTAATTTATCAGTGACAGATGTTTATTGAGCACCAATAAACCTGAGCTAGATGCTGGAGCATACGCTACTAAATCAGCCAGACGTGACCCCGGCCCTTGTGGAACTTTGAGTCCAGCAGGGAAAACAAATATTCCCAAAAGGCAATACTACACAGAAGCAGTAAAAGGGACCCAGGAACATCTAACTGTGGGTGAAATACTTTCTCCCAAATGTCAGGTGATGGGTTAACATCAGTTTTCAGTTGACTGGGTACATCTCAAGCCTTCCTCGATCGTGTGCAAACCTTGCATTTCACGCAGGTCAAGAAAAACAAAGAACAGCCTTAATTTCCAGGCAAAGGGCATCCCTGAAGCTTCCAAGATTAAAGACATAGGATTCAGTCTCTCCCTACAGCCAGGTAGCAAAGTCAGTGGACAAGTCCTGTCAATGCCTGGGTGTTTCACTTAATGAGAACACAGATCCCCGCAAAAAGGCACCAGCCCCACGGCCAGCTTGAAAATCGCGCCACACAGATGCTTTGACAAAGATAGCTGCAAGCTATTCTTTGGAAACTTTACTCTAATAGTTCTGCTTAACAATTCCAGGGGAAAAAGAAGACAACGCAAAAATACGAATATGATGGAATTTTTAAAAACAACGTGACTACACGTAATGTACAAGTAAACCTCAAAACAAAATGCCATTTTTATGAAACTTTACAGAAAGCTTTCTACTAATAAGTAAAGAAAATGAACTCATGCTTTATAATAATTCTGTCAAGAACCTCACAAATAACATGGGATCACTTGGCGTTTGGGGGGTTGATACTAAAGTTTTGTTTTCAAATTGGTTGAAGGTCTACAATGCCTTGAAAATGCTATTGGCTGTTTTGTTCTGTTTTGTTTTGTTCCATCCAGGAGCAAAATTTTATAGATGCATTTCAGAAGTGAGTGGCTTCCAAACTTATCAACAAAATGAATATTGCACACTGAAATGTGTCAAGTTTTAAAGAAAATAAAATATACTTACCTGACAGAGATACTTGTTCTTGTTAAAAATATGTATCTGGATGGATGGATGGATGATGGATGGATGGATAGACAGATAGATAGATAGATAGATAGATAGATAAAGTCTGTCAAACCAGGAAAGGTGTGGGTGGCAAGATGTTCATTAGAGAAGAGCAGGGACAGGAAATGAGGTAAGTATCGGGGCACAGAGTAAAGCATGAAACCCAAGGCCATAGGAGTGATCTAACATCTAAGATATAAAGACTATAAAGATTATGCTTAGTGGGCAAGAAGTCCAGACAAGGGTCAACAAGGCAAACGGAATCTTGCTTTGATCCAACCTCATATACATGGACCAAGATAGTTTATAATTCTTTCTTTTAAACTGGAATCGAACAAAATGGAAAGGGAGTGAAGGACCATAGGTAATCAGAGGCCTCCTGGCACATCTATTTGGGGCACCTCGAAAACAATGAGGTAACAGAGAAAGAGTTCCTGCTATCATACATAAGTTTCATAACTCATACGATACATGGCATATTAAGTATCAAAAACGAAATCAAATCTCTATGTGTTACATCCACATTCTCTAGTAGAGAATGTTCCACCAAAGCATCCTTACAGCAGATGAGATGGAATAAATTTACCCCAGGTCTGGCAGTATAAGTTAGGCAGTGACGGCAGGTTCAAAATGTCTATAAACCATTCATTTTATGTTAAGAAGTCATCAAGACGTTGCCTTCATCTCTAAGTGAATGTTTCTTTTAAAAGTATTTTCAAGCACTTATGAGTGAAATTTCCCCTTCTAGGTCTAATTAAAGTGATGTTCAATGAAATGTACAGTATTTAGCCTCTAACTTCACAGATATTCAGATGCCCAGTCTTATTCTTCCTTTGGTATGAAGACCCCAGGGAAAGCAAAACATCTCTCTTGGATGGTTTTCATTTCTTTCCTAGATTCAAATCCTCATTCCATAACATTATAGCTATGATATAGTAAAAGTTGTACATTTTTGAGAGGCAGAAATTGCTGACTTATAAACTCAAGTCTTCTATTCACTAGCTACATTGTCTCAGGCCAAGTAACTTAGCCTTTCTGAAGCACGGTATACTCTTTACTAAAATGGAGATTGAAAAAAATGCCACTTCAGAGCACTCTTCTGAGGCTTAAATGAAATAGTATAGCTGTGCTATACAGACTTGGCAGATAGTATGCGCTCAATAAATACAGGATGTTTTTGTTGTTGTTTTATTCAATTATTTCTTGACTTCTCTTTCTCTGACCAAATTCTAGATTAAATACAATTATGGTACATTACAGAATCTACTAGAAAGTGTAGAGCTCACCTACAGTGTGTTCTGTTTTTTCTTAGTTTGGTACCAATGTAAGAGTGAAAGTCAAGGACAGAAGATGTCACTCCATATTCTATTCCTAACACTGGTAAATGTGGGTGGCGCTCAGAGGCTTCAAGTCCTCTCTCTCTTTCCCGCCCGCTTTTTTTTTTGGTTCTTTGGGTTACTTTTCATTTAATCTTTTGTTTGCCTCCCTTTTCATCTTCTACATCTACCATGTCTTTTTGTTGCAAGTGACATTTATGTCATAGAAACAGTAATATGTCCTTACAATTCCCTATCTTTAATGGCTTTCTTTTCAAGTATATGAAAATTATTTTGTAAAACACACAAAACATTAAACTCTCTTTGGGCCATATGACCCTCTGGCTCTCTTTCTTCAATCCCTTTCATGACTTATATTTTCTTTAAAAGGTGACCTTTTGATATTACTCATCAGTTTACTGCATTCACTTACATATTGTCTTCTTCCTTGCTAACCCAAATAACAAGATGAAAGGACCATAAAATGAGATAACAATGCTTCCTGATCATTGTCTGTGCGGTATATAGAAATACAGATGCACAGACGAGGTTCAAAAGAAAATGAATCAGATAGAGTGATTAGCAAGTAGGATAAACAAAGTGAGAAAAAATCAAAGTGAAACAAATTGAAAGGGACAAAAATGCATTTGTGAAAATATTTAAATAACTTCTGATTCTTCAGAGTTGTTTCAATCTTTTAACCTAAAAATACACAGGGATCAATCTCATATTTCAATGAGAGGTCGAGAGCACAGGAGTCATTTAGCCTGACCTTCTGGTTACAGAAAGGTCAGCCTCTGGACATCTCTGTTGGTCAGAAAGTCAAGATACATCTCCGTGATTACAAATCTTTAGATACTTGAAATACCAAAAGCACTGGAAACACCAAAAAGGAGGGTAAAAATGATGCAAAATGGATTGGTGGATGATACTGACCACCTCCCATAAAATTATTGCAACCCGTTAGAGTACAAATAGGGAGTTTTCATAGAGGATTACTTTGTTAGGTATGGATTTATAGAAAGTACTTTATAAGAGAATTTTATTGAGGTGTAACATACATCCATAAATACATGTACCTTCAGAGTTAGCTCAATTAGCTTTTATAAACCGAACACATTCATATTATCACCACCTAGATGGAGAAATAAAATACAACCAGCATACTAGGAGCTTCCTTACACCCCCTTTTGTGTGCTAGCCCCTTCAATAACGACCTTTATATTGACTTTTAGCACCACAGATTAATTTTGCACTGAAAGGAGTCTCTTAAAACCTGAAAATAATGTTGCTTTAGTGTTTCATTTTAGGAAACTAATGATTGAAAGATACCAGGTTGAAGCAGAGGGAATTTGGAAATGAAAAAAAAAGTTGCACTGATGAAATTTGTTTTACAAAACAATGGGAAGGCATGATGAAGTGGAAACAAAATGTTTACTTTATACCCTTCAGAATGTCTTGGTTCAAATCCCCAGTTCTGCCATATTCCAGTTGTGTGATATTGAGCAAGTAACTTAACCTTTCTGTGTCTTACATTTTTCATCTACAAAATGAAGAAATACTGTTACCTAACTAGTGGTAAATCTGTGAAGATTTAAATACACTTAGAACAGTGCTTTGTTGGGGCACCTGGGTAGTTCAGTTGGTTAAGCATCCGACTTCAGCTCAGGTCATGACCTCAGGTTCGTGAGTTCAAACTCCTCATCGGGCTCTTTGCTGACAGCTTGGAGCCTGGAGCCTGCTTCAGATTCTATGTCTCCCTCTCTCTGCCCCTCTCCTGCTCATGCTGTCTCTCTCTCTCCAAAATGATAAACATAAAAATTAAAAAAAAAAAGAACAGTGCTTTGTTTCTATGACATAAATGTCACTTACAACAAAAAGACATGGTAGATGTAGAAGATGAAAAGGGAGGTAAACAAACGATTCAATGAAAAGTAACCCAAAGAACAAAAAGAAAAAAGAAAAAAAAAAAAAAAGAAAGAGAGAGAAAGGACTTAAAACCTCTGAGTGCTACCCACATTTACCAGTGTTAGTAATAGTTCCATAATTTTCTTTGTAAATTCTTGCCTCAAAGTAACAGAAGGGATGGACTTCAAAGTATTAGTATGGGGATTAAACGGGTTCATAATTACAAGGTGTCCAACATATTGCCTGGCATAGAAAATGCTTAATTAAATTCTAATAACATTCCCTGCTTCCTCCTTCCTATTAAATGCCATCACCTGGAGGTGAAAAATAGAACTTTCCTTTATGAGTCCAAAGGTCCTAGCAGGATTTTGGTAGCTTGAGGAGAGTTTAATAAGGGACAATTTACAAGGATGAGGGAATAAATAAACCACCATAACAGGTAGTAGAGAATGGCTATTATCACTCTTAGACTCAGAATTGAAGAGAAAGAGTAGTTAATAGTCCCTCAACAAAGAGAGAGCTAAGAGAGTCACCTGATAGGAGCTTTGATAGCAGGCTAATGAATGCAGTCACCCTGAAGTTAATAAATGCCCTGGTCTTTCTTTCCTCTCTCCCTAGGACCTCCTGTAAATGCTCCCATTAGCCAAATCAAACCGGAAGCCAGAGGGCAAGAATGTCTACTGATACAGTCCACAGAGGTCAGCCTCCCAGGGAAAAGAAAGGCAAAGAGTGGACATGGAGGAAGAAACCAAAGACATACAACAGCCCAGATAGGAAAACAAACTTTCTTTGACCCAAGGACCAATCTCAGGGATGCCCATGTCAGAAAATAAATAAAGACACAAGTGTTCCTCCCCAAACCTCCTGTTATTTCTATCATTGCTACCGTCATATCAAAGAGTCAAATGTATCGCTGAGACTTTTCCTCTTCTATGATAGGGGTATCAAAGTCCTGGAATGTTCTGTGGGCTTTGACAGATGAAAATTAACATATATTATTCATTATTCCTTAACATCAAATACTTTAAAGACTTCCATATACCAGCAAAAGCACTAAAATCTGGGATACAAAGATAATCAAGAAAGATCCAAGTTATTCCTTGGAGCTAAGATATAAAATTCTATTTGGCAGGAAGTCTTTATAAAACATAATCACCAGGACCCAATGTGTATATTACACTATTAAGTACACGAGAAAAGATTCAACCAGATTGCACATTAGAACTTTGCACAGGAGCCACAACAATAGTTAATGAAAATCAAGTCATTATCTGTAAACGGTCTATTAGAAACCCAAAAGTAAAGTGTGCTTAACCAAAAGTTAGCAGAGTTTGTTGTCTGATCAGATCTATCTTTAACATGCTGTGTAACAAAACTGAATTCTTAGACTAGGCCTGAGTTTTCCCATCTGTAAATTAAATAGGTCAGTGCTAATTCAATTACCAGGCATTCCAAAACAAAAATTAGTAGAATTATGGTAAGTAATTTTCCATCTTACATTTCTAGACATAACTTTAATTCACAAAGAGTTATGTTTAAATATATGGAAGCATTACAAACCATGATTGTAGCTCATTATCTTATCTTGGCTTTAATTTTTTAAATTTAGTATTGAAGTATAATTGACAAACAATGCTATATTAGTTTCAGGTGTATAATATATTCATTCAACACTTCTATACATTACTCTACTACTTACCCCAATAAGTGTAGTCACCAACTGTTACCATACAACATTATTACAGGAGTACTGACTATATTCCCCATGCCATATTTTTCATCTCTCTGAATTATTTATTTTATAACTTTTGGACCTCTTTATTCTCTTCCTCTATTTTTTCCATCCCCTCCATCCACCTCCCCTCTGGATACTACCAGTCTGTTCTCTGTATTTAGGCATCTGTTTGGGTTTTTTTGTTTCTTTGTTTTGTTTTCTGGATTCCATGTATAAGTGAAATCATATAGTATTTGTCTTTCTCTGTCTGACTTACTTCTTATCATAATACCCTCTAGGTTCATCCATGTTGTCATAAATGGCAAAATTTCATTCTTATACCACTCTTAAATATGCACCATAACTTAAAATTCCGCAAGTTCAATTCAATTTCTTTACTGAATCACATAAATATAGGATTTAAGGTTGAGACAGCTCATAATGGAAAGGGGAGTGAGTTATATTCTATCCCAATGGTAGCTTTTGTGAAAGAAAAACCACAATATAAGGTTTTCAAGAGGGAGCACTTCACTTCAAAGCATCTAAATAACACTGATTCTTAAAAAAAAATGCTGGGACACAATGGACATGCTCACTAGAGAAATGCCAACTACTGGCACTTAGGTCTAGGCAAAATACAGAGGGACACAGGATAATTCAATCTTGTTCAGATCCAGTAGGAAGAGCCCTTCTGATGATGCCTCTAATTAATACGTGTAAAACTTATTTATAAAATTACCATTTTTATAGTTTCTCAATTGAACTGCAGTGCAATTGCGTGGACAATTACATGAAAAGATACACTCTCTTCCTAATCATTTCCTGCCCCTACCGACTAGGAAGTCAGCATTGTACTATTCATTCTCTCTTCTTCCATGGCTATGAGAAGGGTCTGCCTATAGTCAGTGCCAAATCAAGGAAACAGGAGACCCACAGAAAGGACAAAAGTCAAGGAGGGCAGAATATTTCAATAAGAGCTCCTGTCACCACTTTACCTCCATTTCCTCCTAATACTTTGATTCCGATGAAACTTACAATTCTGTAGTCACATATGGTTTAATATTGGCTACTTCATATGATCCAATCTCCTATATTTTACAGAGACATGAGTACAAACATTAAGGGCTTAATTTAAGTCAGTCAAAATTCTGTGCATTGTACATAGATTATTTTAATTGTCACAACAATCAATTTAAATCATTCCCATTTTCTAGATGACAGAGAACATAAGTAACTTGACTAAAGCCAAGCAGGGAAAAAGTGGTAGATACAAATCCCAATCTAAGCGGTCTATCTCCAGATTTCTTAACCATTCTCTACTTTGTAACCGCAGTTTGGGCTGGGCTTCGTTGACCATGATGCCATTCTGGGGCAGTGTTAGATACATTTTACTTGCTCATTTTCATAATCTCTTTCAATAAAGTAGGGGATAATTTAACTAATTATTCTTTTCCTTTCCCCCGAGGTTTCTGAAGGTCAGATGCCGTTATATAACCTACTAACAAAAATGCTTTTAATTTTAGGTTGAATTAGTAACTGAAGGATAATACCACAGTGATAATTCTACATACATACATTAGGCAAATTCTTCAATGTCCTAAATTTTTATTGTTCTATCACTCTTATGGGGCATTCTATTAACTCATTCAGGAGTCCCATATCCCAAGCACTGAGTTCCTCGATAAATCTGGTAAATACTGCTCTAGAGACCAAAACACGTTTTTAAAATGAAGAATTTACTCTAAGGTATATGGAAGATAGGCTTTTTAATGTTAATTCCGTTAAAAAACAAAAGCGATACCCCACACCAAAAACCTAGAAATGCTATGAATCAAAATAATCAAAATATAGATATATTTAAAGCAATCCTTAAGTGTAATCCTTGATGAGGAATAACTGTGACCATAGTCAGTGCACTTATTTTTTGAGAGAGCCACTCAAACATGCCAGTCACGTATTCAAAGTCTTCCATGTGAGATTCATGCAGTCACATGTTAAAGAATACTGCATCTGGGGCCAAATAGGCCTTTATTTAATAGCAGTTCTTTTTCCAACTGTGTGAACTTGAATAAATTATTTGGTAGTTTGCTCAGTTTCCTCATGTATCAAAAGAGGAGGGGAGTTAAATTATTCAACTAAATTCAATAGATATTATTCAAATACTTTATACTGTTCCAGGTGTTGGGAATAATTGGAACGATAAAGAGATTAAAAAAAAATAATGACAGGGGCACCTGGGTGGCTCAGTCAGTTCATCATCCAACTTCAGCTCAGGTCATGAACTCGTGGTTCCTGAGTTCAAGCCCCACATTGGGCTCTGTGGTGACAGCTCAGAGCTTGGAGCCTGCTTCAGATTCCGTGCCTCCCCTTCTCTCTGTTTCTCCCCCAATCACACTCTGACTTTCTCTCTCGCCCAAAAATAAATAAAGATTATAAAAAGAATTTTTGAAAAAGACAACAACAAAACAAGATACTGACAGTATTTTCACAGCTTTAGCCATGGTCAGAAAGAAGGTTTGCATCAAAGCAAATATAATTATAGCATCGTGTTATACCCCTGTCGACAGTGGTATTGTACAAAAGGCGTGAGCACAAATAAGGAGAGATGTCATCTTTGCTTGAGAGAATAAGAGAAGCACAAGTCCTTGAAATGAAATTTACAAAGTTAAATAAAAAAACAACAGGTAGATGTGGAAAGAGGAAGAGAATGCCAAGCAGAGAGACACTTCAGATGCTGAGGATCAAATAAATTAAACTGCATCAAATATTCAAGAAACTGGGATAAATCAGTTCTTGGAGCACAGGGAACATGAAGGGATGGCAGGTGACGGGAGGTGAGACGTGTGAGAGAGCCCACAACAGACAGAAGTTGGTTTGCCATCCAAAGAAGCTTGGGCAAATGTCCAGTGGTCTTTTGTATTCATTCTTTACAGCATGGTATCTAATTTAGAAGTTTTTACCATATTTTCCACACTAATATTTACACTGATGTTTTAAGGTAGTTAATATTGTTCAGGAAAGACCAATATTGGCATTGTTTAGAATGTAATTCTACAGTTGCAAAAATCTCAGAGAACTAATCTGTTGTGGAAATAATACTTCACAAGGGAGTTGTGTCATTCAGGAGCAACTGCTCTAACTTGCCTCTGGAAGCAGGGTTGACCATTGTCTTACTTTAGCCAATTGGATGCAGTGGAAATGATGGTGTTCTACTTCTAAATATAGGCCTCACAAGGGATAGAACACGTTTGCTCCCTTGTTCATGCCTCTACATTCACTAAAAGAACATGGCTGAGCTAGAGAGCTGGATGATCAGACATGTGATGCAGAGCCAAGTTTCCAAGTAATCCCAGATGATGTCATTTTGGCTGGCTGACATCCAGACATGTGGGGGAGTTGAGTAGAGATCAGCAAAGATATCTGGTCACCTGACGGCTAACTAGAGACACATGCATAATCCCAACAGACAGCTGAAAAACTGCCTAACTGATCTGAAGATTTGAAAGAATAATAAACTACTGGTGTTTTAACCTACTGAGTTTCAAAGTAGCTTGTTTCACAGCATTAACTAACTGATACATGTCTAACATTTGCTTCTATCGAGGAGAAAGATGTCTGAAAAATTATACTTTAAAATACTTATACTTTAAAATTATACTGAAAAAGAACTTAAATCTGGAAAACATTATGTTACTGCAGACATTGAATATGGGCAAAAAAGCACTATTTCCACAGATCAGACTCAATGAGTTATCTGGAAAAAAACAGTCAATGTACTCAACACAGCTCCTCCAATTGCAACATGAAAATAAAATTAACAAAGCCTTGTGGTTTTTGATTGTCAATTTTACAGAGTAAAGATTACAGTAGTGTCAACCTTAAAAGATTTCTAAGGCTACCTTTAATAAACGAACTCTTCTCTGGTAGTTACATATTATAAATACAACAAAGACTCTATTTCTTGCTCAACATGTTCATTTGAGGCTCACTTGGATCTTCTGAGTAGTTAAAAAAAAAGAAAGGTAAACCTTTTGTTCTCCTGTTTGCTAGATTTTTTACTCTGTTGTCACTTTAGATAAAAATTCCTGTTTATCTAATTTCCTTCAATATAAGCTCTAATTTCCAGTGGTTTATCATTCAGACATTTTCAAAGCAAAAATAGTGAATCAAAAAGAATTCTCCATGAATTAAACTGTCACCTTTGGTTAGTGTTTCTAGAATAATACATTTTTAAGTAAATTAAGATGAGTAACAGCCAAAGGGAAGTAGTTAGGCTTGCCATCTTTCCTCACAAAGCTCACGTGAAAAACTTGTAAATTAATTTGAAAATCTTAATAGGCTCTGTTTATTTCAAAAAATAGGAAAAATTACTGTAATAACTATTTGAGTAGAAGTTTTTACCAGGACTTTTCCACTATCACATAACTTAACTATAAAGGGCGCCTAATTCAGTAATTCATCTCTAGCTATACCAAATATTTGCCAATTTTAAAACAATATTGTGGAAAATGTTTTACTTCATGAAAACAGCAACTTTCCAAAAATATTACTGAGCGATAAGGGAATTTACTTTGGTTTGAAAATATAATAACTGCCAGACTTTTTTTTAAAGAACACCAAACACTTAGCAACTTTTTAAAGTTTATTTATCTTGCGAGAGAGGCGGAGGGGGGAGGGAGATCATGAGTGCAGGAGAGGGGCAGAGGAAGGGGCAATGAGAGAGAATCCCAAGCAGGTTCCATGCTGTAAGTGCAGAGCTCAATGCAGGGCTAGAACCCATGAACCATGAGATCACGACCTGAGCTAAAATCAAGAGTCAGGCACCCCAACAACTTTTCAAAAGGCTGGTACTCACTTACCTGGTAGAATGACCTACCTCTTGGCCTTTTGTATTTACACATTACTGGGATTGCATTAGCAATTGTTTTTTGATCTCAGACTCTAAGATCTGAGATGGAGGTTTAAAAAACAATGCAAAGTTAAATTTAAAATGGAAAATATATTCATTTCCATTGCTTGGTTTTAAAAATGCTTTTTTCTGATTTTAAAATCAGTAAATATACTTTGGAGAAAAGACGATATACAGAAAAGTAACACAAAGAAACCAAAACAGTATAATCTCACCACTCCACCAATGTCAACATCTATTTATGCACAGACTTTCTTTTTCTATTTATACATAAGTACGCTTTTTTCAAACTTGAGTTATCTTATACTTCTAGTCTTTCTCTTCCTTTTTGCCTCCTTCTCCTTGACACCGTGTTCTCCTCCTTTATCAACTCAAGTGCCATTTTGGAGTGTTTCTTAATTAAACTGAGATGTTCTAAGAATTTTATGAATGGTGCCACACTTATTCCATTTGATATTAGAAGCAATTAGTGAGGAAGATATTGTTTCTACCTTTTTATAGATGAGAAGGTTAAGACTCAGAAGTCTCAAGTAATTTCACCCAGAAATTTAAACTCAGGTTCAAGTCCATTCTCTCTGACTTCATAGGGTTATGGCTTCTTCCCTGCCCTACTCTATCATTTTTTGTTTGTTGGTTTTATTGAATCTCCCATGACAAACCTTTCCTTGTATAATTAAAAAAAATCTTTAAGAATTTATTTTGAAAAAGAAAAAATCACCACAGACAAGCCTGCATTTTTATTCTATTAAAAATAGACTTGCCTGTGTTGGCATCCTCCCAACTATGGTCCCATTAAGAGCCCACAGTCTTGTTTTTCTTAGCCCACACTATTAGGAGTAGAAGCTAAAATGTGCCTGCATATAAATATAAAAAGGATGAAAAAGATGGCTTTTCAAATATAGCCAATTTTGGAGTTTGCAAAGCACAGTTAACCCTCTGGGTATTTACCATCACGTAGCACTAGGAATTATCTTGACTTCCTCATTTTATGGAATATACTCAGCATGGTATGATTGTTTTGGGAACAAGGATTTGAAGCAAATTACCAAAAGCCTATTCCTTGATATTTATGTTTATCAGCCTGCCCCATTTCCTATTTTATCCCTAACATAATTGTGTGGGCAATCCTTGAGGAAACAGGTCAACAGGAATTGATTCATTAACGCATATGTGAAAAATATTGCAGATTACTAAATATTTTTATCTCCTTTAGTTCACACACAGGCATCATCCTTCATAATTAACACTTCAATTACTAGCAATAACCTTCTCATAATCCAACGTTTACAACTCCTTAAAGACACTCAAAAATATACATGATCATTAAAGTGGACATTGCATTCATTAATGTATTCTGTAGTGACTAAAACCAACCTGACTATAAATTAATCTTTAAAAACCAATCAGACTTAATACGGCAAAAATAGCCAAGGTAAAAATGCTATAATCTTGTATTTTTATGCATTATCCATCCTGAACTGGTCGAAGAAGTGTAACAGTCCTAAAGTTTCAGGAATAAATACTTGCTCAACCGATATATAACAGGCAACACATACCAATAATAATCAAAACGAAAAGCAAAAAAAAAAAAGTGAGGCAAAAACACAACACTGACACATTTACAAAACGCTCAGGCACCGGCAAATGGCACAGTGGGTCAACAGCACATGCACACCTCAGATGAAACTCTCCCAACAGTGCGTGGTACCACACTGAACAAAACTGCCAATCAGACCCAAAAAATCTAGCCAACAATGAAGTCCACTCCCAAAATTTTTTGTTTGTTTGTTTGCCTGATTGTTCGAGGTTTTGAAGATGCTTCCAACCATATACTATACTTCCCAAAATATCTTTGCCCTGCCTCCTTGCCGTAACCTTCAATCCCAGCCCTGGACAGAACAACCTTCCCTAATTTTCAGTCTTTTTGCATAGTTTTATTCCTTTCTTTCTTGATTCACTTTTCCTCTCTTTCTCACCATCAGCCTACCTCTTAACTCTTTCCTTAATGTCTTCTAAAACCCCAAAGCATTTGAAAAGTTGCCTTTATGCCCTCAGTTTCAGTTAATCCCTCACAGACTCTCTTATTTAGAATTTAATCTTCATTTTCATTTGCCTACATTCATAAAAGGTTAAAGGCTTGCCTCTTTTTATCCCTTGTTATGGTTTGACTGTTTGCTCCCAAACTTCATACGCTGGAGTCTCAATGCCCAGTGTGATGCTATCACGAGGGGGGGTGGTCTTTGAGAGGTGCTCACATCATGAAGGTAGAGCCTTCATGAATGGGATTAGCACCCTTATAAAAGAGGCCCCAGAGAGCTCCTTAGCCCCTTCCACCATGTGAGAATACAACAGGAAGTTGGCAGCCTACAACCCCAAGAGGCCCCTCACAGCCGTCTGACCAGGTTAACACCTGGATCTTGGATATTCGGCCATCAGAACTGTGAGAAATAAATGTACTTTGCATGCCACCAAGTCTCTGTCATTTTGTAATAGCAGCCTGAATTGACTAAGACATCCTCATATTTAAGACCATGTTGCCGGCATATCAGCTGGCGATTCCCTCTGTTCTTGGAAACTATGTACGGGTACTTCCCTGAGCCTAAGTTTGTTACCATAAAGATGCAAATAAAAAGATACTAAGGCTTAAATACTGTGTTTCTAAGTAAGCATCTAAAATCTATGGAACAGATCAGAGGTGTGCACTGCAAAACCATCAGTATATTGAGTACCAGTGATGTGTTATTGATGCTATAAATAGGAGTTGGGGAAAACTGCAAGATGATATAGAAAGAGTCTGCCTCATCCCCAAGTTTCATAGCTGGAAAAAGCATGGGAGTGAAGAAGTTTATAGGGAGTATGACCAATAGCCATTATTGTGAGTTTCTGAGGAGGGACTGTATCATCCCACTCCAAGTGTGGGATCGAGTCTCAAAGACTCTAGATATGTGGGGTGGAATCTCGGAGCTGAGAAGATCTGTGCCTCCCTTGCTAGGATATGGCCTGGGAGGCTGAAGACACTCATAAAGGCCCCCACCCCACCCCATCTCAGTAGCACCAGTGCAGTAGAACCAGCAATGGATAAATCAATTGTCAAAGCAGGTGAAACTGAAGGGATGCTCCTGGACACTTGAGGCAACCCTCAACTGAGATGAAAAGGGCACAGAAATGGATATGATATCCAAAGACTTGACAGATTCCCATCATCTCTGTAGAACTTTAGCAGAGAAGCCAACGGGCAGAAACAGGTATCACAAATTCATTGTATCAGCAGAAGACTTCAAGTGAGGATGACTATGGACCTGTCACCCCTAATAATTGAGTGTGACGTAAGCCCCTTAAAACTTAGAAGTTGACATGTCATCATGACCAACATATTGTTGAACATCATAACAATTAATGCCTTCACCTCAAAGTTCTTTGACCTGCTATGTTTCCATGGCTTTGAACATCCTTTTGCATCCATACACATAGCTAGTTAATGCCTCCTCATCCACTGAATTATTCTGCCCCATAAATCATAGTGAATTACTCCCTCTAAACACAGATTACTATTCTCGAACCCTCCTAACCTACTTTAAAATTCAACAAATATTTATTACCTACAATAAGAGAGGCATAACATGAGGTATGAGTGAATAATGATTTAGTTTCTATATTTCTGAAGCTTACTGTCTCCTCAGGCAGATGAACAAGAAACAAGTACATTAAGCAAATAAGTAGGTAAATAAGTAAATAAGGATTATAAGATTTCAACTGCTAAGGCAAGAACAGAGTCACATAAAAGAATTTCAGGACCAAGTGACATAGATAAGAAGCCCCTTCTGAGGAGGCAACGTATGAGGTAAGTCTGAAAGATGAGTTAGAGCCAGACTCTTGAAGAAGGGAGGTGGGAAAAGAATTATAGATAGAGGGAATAGCATTGCACAAGGGGAAGTGGGGAGAAGAGAATTAAAAGCAGTTAGTGGCCCAAGAGGGATAAAAGTAACCCACAGTACATGTGTTATTCCAAATGCAACAGAAAGCCTTTGAGGAGTTTTAAGAAGAGGAAGGCTATGATCTAATTTGAATTTTGAAAAGATCTCTCTAGTGATGGTGAAAAGATATGAAGGAGGGCAAGAGGGGCAACGGGAGACTCCAATGCCTCATCCCATTCCTGTAAACTCTTAACTTCTCTTCGTGGCGGCTATGACCTCACCATCAGATGCTTCTCCCTCTCTCCCTCAATTGTTCATCATACTTGTCCTATCAGTATCAGTCTTGATTTAATTCAGTTTCCCATTCTCTTAGTTTCTTTTTCAAGACTTCTATAATTGCTGAAGTGGTTACAGAACCCTGCCCTCCGGGTCTTCAGGGCACACGACACTCCATTATGTTCTCTCTCCTGCTTCCTTCTGATTTTAGGGGAGTAAGTACCCTTCCTCGTTTCAAAAACAGATCACAACGTGGGCTCTTGAGGTTACCGACTACAGGTCTCTCTGTGATTTTGATTCATTCCTCTTCCTCCTCACTTCTATACATCTAGCAGGCAGTATGCTTTACTGGAAGAAAGCCGGCTTCTAAAACTAGTTATTCTGGACTCAGGCCTCTGTTTCTCACACTTTAGTATGTATCAGAACATCCAGGATGAGCCTGTTAAAAACTGCAGGTTGCAGGGTGCCTGGGTGCCTCAGTCAGTTAAACGTCCAACTTTGGCTCAGGTCATGGTCTTGCAATCTGTGAGTTCGCGGTGGCTTAAAGCCCCGCATCGGGCTCTGTGCTGACAGCTCAAAGCCTGGAGCCTGCTTCGGATTCTGTGTCTCCCTCTCTCTATGTCCCTCCCTCCTTCCCTCTCTCTCTCACTCTCACTCTCTTTCTCTCTCAAAAATAAAATAAACATTAAAAAAAATTTAAAAAAACTGCAGGTTGCCAGGTGATTGTGATGCAGGCATAAAGTGTATTACATTTTGAGAAACTCCGCTCTAGGCTCGGCACTTTCACTCATTGTGTGACCTTGAGTTCATCAAGGCACCTCTCTGAACATTTGTTCTTTATATTAAAACAGAGTGGATTAAACTGGTTATTCTCTATGAATATCCTCAGTACCCACATTCTCCTAATCTGTGTCTAGTATCTAAAGAAGGCGAGGGGAAAAGACGCAAAAATAGTAAAACTATATAAACTAAGAATAAGTACTGCAAATTAACAAACACTTATCCTTGGGCCTCCTAAAATTAAAAATAGAAATGAAATAATAGCAGGTTATAAAGGTGTTATCAAATAAAAGGAAAGGCGCTCATCCTAGCTCTAAACTCTGAGAGGTTCTCAACCTCAGGTCCACAGGGATTGAAGGATCCCTGAACTTGGATAGAAAAAAAAAAAAAATTACATGTTTATTTTTTGTAATATCCTACAGAAATGTATAATTTTCTTTCTGTATGATTTTAGGCAAATAGACATTATTAGCAGTACTTGAGACTTTTGTCACAAAGAAAAGTCACAGATCTTTTTTATATCACATAACACCTGTTGCAAGTGTCTTCATATATTGCTTATACTCAGGACCATTTGGAAATGACAGCGACCATTAAACCCTCTCTATATTTTGTTAATGCATTAACAAAGGATTGTATCTTTAAGCATACCACAAATGTATTTAATATTTGACAATTGTATAACAATACAATTGCTTTTCTTTGTAACTTTCTGTACTTCATAGTATGTATTTTAAAACAATATTCTGAGAAGGGGTGCACAGGATTCACTAGATTACTCCACGGCATGAGCAGTATTTAGAAATCACCTTGGGGGGAAATCACTTCGGATTCTCCCTATCTTTGTTCAGTTTCCAGTTCTTCAGTGGGGAAGAACTAATGGGCTTTTACATCAAGGATGTTAATACGGGTTTTCTAAGATAGCTCTTTTCCATGGAATTTTTCTTCAACTTTTTTTTTTTTAAGTTTATTTATTTATCTTTGACAGAGACATAGACAGCATGAGCGGAGGAGGGTCAGAAAGAGAGGGAAAGAGAGAATCCCAAGCAGACTCTGCACAGAGCCAGATGCAGGGCTCGAACTCAGGAAACTAGGAGATCATGACCTGAGCGGAAACCAACAGTCAGATGCTTAACCAACTGAGTCATCCAGGTGCCCCTCTTCAACTTCTTAATACTGCTTGAGCAGTTTTGTCAAACAATGGAAATACAGTACCTAAGAAGAAAAAAAGTCATTTATTGAATCTATGGATGCTATGTGAAATAGTTAATGTGGTGTTTTCATTTGTAAACTGAGAACAATAGTTAATTAAAAGCCTTAAGAGTGATAGCTTTTAAATTTGCTTGTTGTGCATTCCAGCCTGGAGTTGTGATCTCCACTTGAAAACGCAAGGACTATAGTAAGTTAAAAAAGATAATCCTTTTCTAGAATCTCTTTTTAGTGATACTGTATAAAGAGTGCTACGTGGGGTACAGACCCAGTCCGCCTCCATTCAAATCTTAAGTCCGGATCTGAGGAGGGAGGTCAGTCAGTATGTGAGCTTGATGAAGGAGACTCTTACTTGCACTGTGACCGTAGGAAAGTTGCCTAACATTGCTGATCCCTAGTTTGCCCATGTGAAAAATGGGGATGAGAGAACATACCTCACACGGTTGTTAACTGGACTCAGTCACCCACAGAAAGCACTTAGCATGCAGCCTGCTATACAGTAAGTAACCAATAAATGTCAGCTATTATTATTGTTGTTGTTGTGATTATTACTATATTGTCTTCAGTTACAATCTGTGCCTTTCCAAACTTCATAATGGATTCCAGGCTCTTAGAATGAAACACAAATATATATAAAAGTCAAATATAACATATGATGATATGAAATCAAAAATAAAAAGGCATAATAAGTCTATATGGCAAACTCTTGGCTAAATAAACCTACAGAATTAGGCTTCAGACAAGGCTCTGTGTTCTCTGCTATATAGGAAATAAAGCAAACAATGGTTTATGTCACTGTTGCCACCTAGAGAAACATTTTTTAAAGGTATGTTCCACTGGGGCGTCTTACTTCGGGTCAGGTCATGATCTCGCCGTTCATGAGTTTGAGCCCCGCGTTGGGCTCTGTGCCGACAGCTCGGGGCCCGGAGTCTGGTTTGATTTCTGCGTCTCACTCTCTCTCTGCCCCTCCTCTCCTCTCTCTCCCTCTCTCTCTCTCTCTCAAGAATAAATGAGGTGTGCAGAGCAGGTCACCCCAAAATATGTGGCTTTGGCATACTAGTTATTTTGAATTTAAGTTACTTAAATGTAGAAAGGGGAATGTGACCCCGCTTTGTCTCTCTGAAAGCAGGAAATAAGTTTCCCACGTGAAAAGAGCCCTTATTGTACCAGGAGGTAAAGAGACATCCTTATCACCAGTGACAGGGAATTCAGGGCCCAGAAGACTGTCTAAACAAAACTTTTTACCAATTTACTTTACGATCCCAAGACTAAAGTTCTTTGTCTTGTCAATACCTCACAAATTTATTGCTTCTTTGCCTAAAAGGTATAAAAGCTACCTGTTTCGGTCACTCCTCTGAGGCTTATATTTCCGTGAGCTTCCATACATATGAATTACATTTATTTTTCTGCTGTTCATCTGTCTAATGTCAATTTAATTCTTAGACCAGCTAGAAAAAACCTGAAGTACAGAGGAAAAATTTTCTTTCCCAAAAGCTGTGTTATAGAGTGAATGCTTCTACCCCCCTTCCTCCCCCCAAGATTCACAGGCTGCAATCTTAATCACCAGTGTGATGGCGTTAGGCCTCCTGGAGGTGATTAGGTCATCAAGGTGGAGCCCTCATGCGTGGGATTAGTACCCTTATAAATGAGACTTCCAAAAATCCCTTGCCCTTGCTGCCGAGTTAGACGCAACGAGAAGGCAGACATTTAGGAACCAGGGTGCGGGTCCTTATCAGACACCGAATCTACCATTGCCTTGACCTCAGGCTTGTCAACCACTAGAACTGTAAGAAATAAATTTCGTAAGCCATCCAGTCTATGGTGTTTCCTTACAGCAGCCCAGACAGACTAAGACACATTGCAAATGCTAGCCTTTCTTACAGAATCCCTCGTGTAAAGATATCCTATTAAGAGCGAAAACAATGATCCGTATTTCCAAAAGATGTGACCATGAAACCCTTTCCACAAAGTACCTTTTAATATCCAGAGACTTAATCTTTGAACGTGACTTGAGAGATATTATTGGTAGAAAGTGTAAGTATTTATCAGGAAGACAAATTATCAAACTTTTTATTCCTACTGGTCTTACATATGAGATAAATGTATCGTTGGAGACTTTGCCAAAGCAGAATTAATATAATAAATGGTATCATCTATGGCAGTCTTTATAGTAAATAAACAAACTATTTGAAGTGCTATAAGGCAAATAAATCCAAACAAATGTAGCCTGAGTCCATTGTTGGGATCTGAATAATAAAATAGCACTTAGCCCCACGTGTCTTAACTTCGGTTTGCACAAGAAACAGCTGAGAAACGTTGTTAAAGTGGACAGATGATTGACCCCAGGTCATCGGTGGGGCCTGGAAATCTCCACTTCTAACAAAGTCTCAGTTTGAGTGGCAAGACCTTAGTCTACTCTTTACTCATAGAAGCTTCCAGAGCCAATTCTCAAATTAGTAACAAAGAAAACGTAATAGAAAATACCTTCAGACACTGTTTCCATAAAAAGCAGATAAGCTTTTCATGTCCCTTTTTCTTAAACCGTGCTTAACCCGTTGCTGAGGGGAGAAACAATATGACAGAGTCCTTTTTTTTTTTTTTTTTTTTTTTTTTTTTTTTTTTTTTTTTTTTTTACCAGGAGAGAAGCTAAGTTGTTTTCTGATGTTTTTGCTTGATACCAAGTGTGGACTTGGGAACTGTAGAGGAATAAACGGTCAGCAGGAGCCTTGAACCCTCTGCCATCAATGCTATCCTGCCGGGCTTTCTCTCTTTCCTTCCTGCAGCTACAACTCTTCCTTCTTTTCTGGCTTTTATGTGGCAGGTCCTTCCTTCTTCTGCCCTTCACAGCTAGAGCCACTGATACTTTCTTCTTCTGCAAGATACTGAGTTTTTAATACTGAGGGCAATATAATAGGAGCAGGAAATTATTCCCAGCAGCTGTGATGGACTGTAGATGGCCACAAAATTCTCCGACACTTTTTTCATCAAGAGGCAGCCTCTAACTCTCCTCCCTTTGAAGCTTGGCTAGTCTTGGTGACTTGCCTGACTAGTAGAACTATCACAATGAATGTGATATTATGTGTCTTTCAAGGTTAGGTCATTAGTAGTAGCCTTTAGTTTCTTTCTGGGTTTCCTGAAATACTTTCTCTGAGAGCCCTAAGCTGCCGTGTATGCAAAGTGACTACACTGAAACCATCATGCTGGGAAAAGCCATGTGTTCGTGCTCCGGTTGACGGGCCCTGCTGAGCTCAGCCTTTCAGCTTTCCTCACAAAGGCACTCTACGTGTGCATGAAGCTGTCTTGGACCCTCCAGACCAGCCCATCCGCTCTCAGAATACAACCAACTGACATCAATTGATATAATAGAGAGTAGAAGAATCACTGAGCTGAACTGTCCCAAATTTCTGGTCCAGAAAATCCTGAGATAAAGTAGTTTTTATTTTAAGCCACTAAAGTTGTAATATTTTGTTAGAAAGCAACAGAAACCCGGAAAAGTACTCTAGGGTCTCTCTGGAATGATGAAGACAGGGCCCTGCATCATGGTCCTCTTGACCATGAGCTGAATATTTGCCTCTATGGACTCTGTTCTCCTGGGCCCTCATCCTGCTGTTGCCTAGGTTTGTATTTAACGGATTACCTTGTCTCCCAGCACTCACTCTCCTCTTATCTATGGCTCAAGTACCCCAGGCCCTGTACTGCTTCATCTGCTTTTCCTCCCTTTCTTCCAGTCTACACTACTGAAATCTCAGGGTGCTTTCTACCAGCTTATAAGAAGTTCCCCAAAAGGTGCTTCTGGACCAGTTTTCTGGGCCTCCTTTCCTTCTTCTCAGGAGAGAGAAGTTTTGCTTATCTCTGCCAGTTTATCTACTTCTAATCTCACTTGATTGTTCCAATTTCTGTATATGTGGTGCGCCATTGAACACTAATCTCAGTTTAATACAATGCCAGGTCTAGGTGTAAGTGCCAAAGAATGAATGAATGACTACTGGATGAAGGAGTGAATGCATGGGTGGATGGGAGCCGTGAATTCATAGGTTATGGTCTATCGCTCCACTGAAATCAGAACTCATCGATACCATCAGAAAACCTGAAAGGCCTTTTCTCAGTCCCTAATTTAATTTCTATTAATCACTTCCTTTGGCCAATGTTGTCACCTACTTCTTGAAAACTATTTCCCTTTTTGCTGTCTCTGGGATCACATACTCTTTACAATCTCCTGATATTTTCCTGAACCCTTCTTTGTGAGCTTCTCTTTATCTGCCCATATTTTAAATGTAAACTCTGCTCAAGATTTGCCTCTGGCTCCCTTTTCCTTTGAACTATGTGCAATATATTTTTGCTATCTCATCTCCCAAATGGCTTCAACTCCACATGGCTGCCCCCAAATTAGTTATCTTTATTTATGGCATCTTGCCTGTATTACCACCTCGGTGGCACACGTATCAAATTCACACACTGAACTCCCTCCTCAGATCTTGACATACATTTGCCAGGATTGTTGGAAATCTGTACTTGGACGTCTCATCAGCATATCAAATCCAATATATACTAGATACAACTCATCACCTCTCCTTCATAAACCTGCTTCTTGACCATATTCTCAATCCTATCCGATGACACCACCATTCTCTAGAGTTTTCAGTTATTTTTGACTCATTTTTTCAGTTCCTTAATTGCATCAGGGCTAAGTCCTATCGAGTCTAGATCCAAAATGTCACATAAACTCTAGAATGGTCTTCCCACCTGTAACAGCCAAACCCTGATTACTATCCAATTCAGTCTATACCGTACAACCAGAAATATGTTCCTAAACCCTGCTTGTAATTATTCCAACCACAGTTGCCCAGTGGTTCTTCCTCTTTCTTACCCCACAGATTGCATTTGGGTGGTCTGTCTTTAGTGGTTTTGCCTCTCTTCAACACTCTTCTTTAAGGATTTGTCTCAAGGAATTCTTTCACTTGCTTTCTACTTCTTCTCCCTTCTACTCTATAAAGAAATAATCTACCCTATCCTTCTCTTCCCTCAGTCATGTGTTCATTTTGATTTAGGAATAAAGATTATTTGACTGTATTAAAGTTAGTGTGCATGTGTGTGCATCTCCCCACTATATTAGGAAGTCCTAGCTGGCTGAAATCGATTATTATTTTAATTTTTTATTCCCTACTACAACTGTCACTGTATATTGCACACAGCAAATGCTCAATACACATTTGTTGAATGTGAAGCTGCTGAACACTTCATCAGTTTTCAGCTACATTTTTTTTTTACTGAGTTGTACCATGAGGGAAACTAATGGGGTGCATTTCAACTATTTACACTATTACTTTAATGTTTTCATTGAACACAGTCATCTCTTAGTAGCCTCTAGGTACATTTAAACTTTTAAGATAAAAGGTAGTTTCTGTCAAAATGATTTACAATCAACAACATTGCCAATTACAATCAAATAATTAAGACATACCCAAATGCCACAAAACTTCAACTAAGAGAAATACGAGGGGATGCCAGTGGATAATGGTGATATTTGATAACAACAACCTCCCCTTCCCCTCCAGTCACTGTTCTGCTGCAGAATCAGTCTGAAGAGATTCTTGCAGCCAGATGCTAGTAGAGAATTATGATTACAAACTACACTCAATTTCGCTACACTTCCAACATCCCTTGTTTGGGAAATTCAAACAGATTAATATGTCTGACTGAGAGGAACTAGAGATTTAAAAGATCCATCGCCTGAGAGCCCCATGGTTACCATTTAGAACTCATGTGTACATGCAATTAAATAGCCTCTTCAGAAAACGATTTTGTCATATAAAAATGTAAAATTAAGAAAAAGTACAAAACATTGGAACAGATAGCACTTTTAATAACATTCTGAATTCTGAATCTGTTCTGTTTAAGTTAGGAAATATTTCTCTTTTAACTGTAGCTATAGCACAATTAGAGATATTTTTTAATTATTCAGATAATGGTCTCAATTTTCATTGGGTCATTGTAACCCTATATAAGTTAGCACTTCGCAAGTTACAGCAAAAAACTGTGGGTGCTCCATCCAAGTCCACCGTGATTCCATTAATAGTTGTGTGTGCCCATCCCCTGGCTTCTCTCGGCTTTGCTTTTCCAAAATCTTCACCTGCAAATCTTTGGAAGACTGTCTTCAGGCTTTTAAAGCCGCTTCACCCAAAAGACCAGAGAACTGGCGGTGGCTTGGTGTTTATGTCACCTCAGGGTAGGTCTTAAGCTAGTGACTGACTAGAATGGGAGAATGGGAATCTGAAAGCCCAGCTCCCCTGCTTCAAGTTGGAAGAAACTCTAAACCATAACTTAGGCTCAGAATATTCCTGTAGGATGAACCTGAGGCTGGAACTTTGCCTACTACTGCCTCTGGCATAACTTCTTTCCTATTCCTCTTCTACTTCTCTTACTCACTTAACATCCCTGGAAACATTTCCTTGAAAACAGCACACCAATTCTTATCTCCAGATGGGCTTTAGGAAAACCCAAGCTGAAACAGAGGAATTTCCCCAATTCTAGTAGTAAAGGCATCAGATTTCTATTTGAAGACACTGGACATAGAGTAATGGGGTAGAACATGCCAGTGAGTGGTGAGGGTTATTTGCTAAAGCAAGCAGCTTCCTCTCCCTACTTTTACACTTACAAGCAGTCCGTTCCTGTAAAGAACCTGCCATCCACTTTCCATTCTTTAGCTGCCAGCTATATACTTTTTTCACTCCGCCTCCTTTCTGTATTCCATTCTCTACAATAGTTTACCATTCTTCTTTTTTTTAATGTTTATTTATTTTTGAGAGAGAAAGAGACAGAGTGTGAGTGGGGGAGGGGGAGAGAGAGAGAAGGAGACTCAGAATTGGAAGCAGGATCCAGGTTCCGAGCTGTCAGCAGTAAGCCCCACCTAGGTCTCGAACTCACAAACACCAAGACCATGACCTAAGCCAAAGTTGGACACTTAACTGACTGACATCCAGGCGCCCCAAGTTTACTATTATTTATCTTGGTTAATACCTTCTAGTTGTTTCATGAAGATTTTGAAAAAGATTTTGGAGATGGAGAAGACTTGAATTCTAAGTTATATCTCTTCTGTTTCCTTGCTAAGTAGGCTTAGCATCTCTCCATGGGTTACTATTAGTTTTCTGACTGGGAGAATCTTGTGCAGGGCTGTAAGTTTCATTGCAGAATATTTAACATACCTTGCTCTCCCCACTAGATATATATAGCATTTCCTCACAAACAGACACTGTGACAATGAAAGGGAGAAATAGAGAGAGAGAAAAAGAGAGAAAGAAAGAGAGGAAGGGAGGGAGGGAAAGAAATGCCTACACTAATTTTCAAGTGCTGCCAGAGAGACAGTATCACCCACCCCTCACCACCTTTATGAACCAGTAAATAAGCAATAATGTTCTTTCTATTGTCTAAGATTTGAATTTACTCTTTGACTTACCAACTTCCTTCTCTGGCCCTGCTTTCACCCATGATATTCAGAGATAGGGGCATTCCGATCTACTGAAACCATTGGAGGAGAGGCGCAAAAGCTTCTGAAGTAATATTTTCCCATGTGAAAAACGCAGAGTTGATTTTATAAGGCTGGTGAAAGTGTTAAAAAAAAAAAAACCACCATTACCTGCCCATAATGTAAGTAAGATACTTAATGATTATGAGGTGCAGTAAGCCTGGGTTCAGTTTAATTAGGCATTTGAACTCAAGAGCACATTTAGCAGTGCTACACTAAAAATATGATCAAGAAATAAATCATTATAATAATAGGATTTAATTATTAGATTTATTGCATTATGTATTTAATAATGCCACATTAAAAGGATTTACTGAATCTTTAACTTCAACAAAATGTTAGGGTGCACAACCACGGCTCGGTGGAGATTTTTATGAGTATTATAATCCATTCAGACGATAAATTACTAAAATAGCATTACAGCATATTATGGTTCTCTTGGAGGTGGAGCACAAAACAAACACAAGTGTTTCTACTCATTACTTTAGGAAATCTCTAATAAAGCTGTGAGCTATCACACCAATGGTTCAATTAGATGATAGAATCTTATTGATTTTTAAATAATTTAATATCAAAAGCTACTTGTCGACTCCAACAATGAAAGAAAATGGTGGGCCGGAGGCAGGATAAATTTGTAATACTTATATTTGATACAATACTTCCGAATCTATCCCTTAGGTCATGTTATCCATGTACACCGCCTGTGAATTCTTGCGTATCTTACAGCTGTTCTCTCTATACCTTTTGCAGCTGAAGGGATAACGAAGTTGGCTACCTTCCTCTTGGGAAAAATTTTAAGAGCAAAGGATGATTTGGGTAGGAACGATATGCATTCATGCCAGTGACTGTGGCAGACTCTCCTTGGGCTGGGGGGAAACTGTGGGGGTCAAGAACAGAGAGAGGGGGTCATCATTTAATATGAGGACAAGAGCCTCATGGCAGCTTATGCTTGTAATTCAGTAGTTTAACTTTGAGCTTGCCCCCAAATGAGTTAACCTCTGCTGGATCCCCCCATAGAAAAATTATGATCGCTTTCTTTGCTTTCCCTTCCAGGAAATTCCAGTGTAAAGATGACCATTAATAATCTCCTTCATTGATACCAGTTAGTAACAACTAGTAAATGTTCACTCAACATTTATTGAATGAATGGAGAGTAGGCACTTCAAAGAGCCTCTACAGAGTTTCGTGTATTAGAAATTGATATATTTTCCATATTTAGAAAGAAAATTATGATTTGATGACATCCAGTGTTTTCATTTTTGCTTTATTTGGGGGAGGTTAATTCCTAATAAGGGTGACCTTTTCCAGTGCAACGGGCTGGACAAGAGGTGTGATACCATAAAAAAAAAATGTCCATCTGGAAATCGAGACCTTTAGTTCCTATTTCTAATTTTTATTCCAAATAGCCATATCATTTTGTCGTTTCACTGCTAAAGGACTTCATTTCCACATCTACACAAAGACAGACAGAACATCAATATGCTTTTGCATGTAGCCCAATAGTCACTACCTTTGCTTAGGTATTCCTCTTCCGTCATTTGAACAGACACTAGCCTCCTAGTCTCCTCGATGACCTCCCCACCTCTATTCCCCCGTTCCATATTCTACTCCATGCAGTGCCATTGAATGTAACTTTCCAGAATGCAAAACGGTAAGTTTGAAAATATCATTCAAGTTTTTTGAATACATTCAGCTCAATTAAGTGGCACACCATCCTTCCACATTCTCGCCCTGGTTCATCTTTCCTGCCTCCTCTTCAGTTGCTGGCCAAATGCCAAACCCTCAAAAACCACACTACCGTCATACCAAAATACTCATTGGTTCCTGACCACAATAGCTTCATGACTTCATACTACCCAGCATTTGCCTTCTGAGACATTAGGCCGAAAACTTCGACAAGGCAAAACCAGGTCTTTTTCAGTTTAATGTTTTCGGTATCTAAAAGATTATTTGCAAAGAGGAGGAGGTGTTTGATAAATGTTTGGAGAGAGCTGGACCTAAATGCACCGTTACAGTCATGTTGGCAGGTAAAATCCTTTCATTTTTAAGGCCAAAGTTAAGTATCAATTCTAAACCCAATTCATCCCCAGCCAAACACTGCTAGGGTCCTTGTTCTGGCGAATCTAAGGGTCCACGAAGGACGGACGGTCAGGCGAAAGGAAGTGAGAGAGCCACGAGAAAGGTGTAGTCTGATGACCAAGCAGGCAGCCCTGGCAATTCTGGCATCTCTGACCTGCTAGTTTCAGTGTCTTTATTTTTAAAGGCAGTGAGTGACAATACATCTGTGACAAGGCATCATTTACAATTTTTCTTAGGTTGGGATATTTGTGAATCCCTCGCACTTAGAAGGAGATAATTTTTTTTCTTAGATTAGGCAGTAACTGTTTTTATGACTTTGTTCCAAAGTTACACATTGTTTTTGAGGCAGAGGAGAGGAAATAACAAGATAAAGATTTTAGGAAGAGAGCAGTATTGTCGTAGCCCTTGGTAAACAGAGGGTGCATACATTGTTGCCTTAAGACCCATGTTAGCCATCTATAGATAGGTTAGGAGACATTCTATCCATAATCTTTAACCATAATGGAGGAGGTATTATTTGCTTGGTAGAGACATGATCTCTAATACTTATCTAAGTTCTTAAACAGTGCTTCTAACTTTTGGGCTAAGCTAACCTCCGGAGAAGGTCCTAAGTCTCTTTAGGACCTCTCCTATCAGTCTGTTAATCAAATACTGATAGAAGCTTTACAGAGATGTGCCTTGAGGTTTTATGGTGGGGCTGAGGGGATGATTCACACAGTGCTATACCTGCAGGAAAAATCTAGTTTGGTTCAAGGAGTCTTGGGGCCTAACGTCTACTAATTTCTAGCCAACTCATAACTGCTATTCTGTATGATCAATTTGTGTAACCTATCCCCAAGAGGCAGCTTTGAGGTTACTTCTGGCCAGGTTACTCTCATTCAGATTTTATCCATCAAGACATCCCACTCAAGGTCCCCTTTTCCATGTGCCATAAAACCAAAGAGCATTCTATCCTTTGGGCCAAGAGAGCAGTTCAAGAAATCCAGGCCTGAAAGATTATTAAGAAGGAGGTAAGATTAGGCGCCATCTTGGCTTGCGGGAGCTTTGCTTCAACCTTTCTCATGCAGGGAGGGATCTCAACCTGTGAGCCCAAAACGGCTCCCAACAAAACACAAGTGGTCTTTTCTTCTCCTTCTGCCCCCATAACACATTTTCCACATCCCTGTGGTAGTACATATTACATTGTCTTATAATTGCTTTAGATACAGATACAGAAATAGTTATAAATATAAGTATATCTCTCTCTATATTTCCCATTCAAATGTCATCTCCTAACTCAGGAGTGCTTAGGTACATGGTAGAGTCCTAATCAAATATGGTTGAATTCAATAAACTAAGATTCCTTTCAACCCGGAAATCTGATGGTTCTAAGCAATTACTGTTTTTAAAAAAAGCTAAAGATCATAGAGTGAATTACTTATGAATACAAACTGGTATAAAGCTGAAATCATGAAGGAAATTGGAAAACATTAGAATACATATAGCTAGGAATGGTAGATGCCACTATCAGTCTACTTCTTTGAACTGTATAAGCTATAAGAGCCTATTAGACAGTCTGAGCATTTATTAAAACTCTTCTTCTTTGAAGTAAATTCTAAATAATACAATTGAAGCAGAAGGAATTTTAGCTCACAGACTTTATGTTGGCTCTAGAATATTTTGAAGTTAACATTCCAAATAGTTCTTTAGTTCTTATAGCATTGTGAACCAGCTGTTTTTTTATTTTATTGTTTTTAGAGACAAAACCACAGTCGCTATTTCTGAGTTACATTTATGAATAGGCTATATGTTTAATGTAAGGAAAATACTACCTTTAAAACAATTTGATGCTCGATATTTATATTATTGCACTTATGAAAATAATAAATATCCATTACCATCACTAGAGAGAATGTCTTTAGCATCCTCAGAAATGTTGAATATTGTATAATGTCACTTCTACAGTGTCCAAATATTTGAGAGTAGACAGCAATGATTACTTGTTATGTCATAATTCACATCTTTGACAAACAGTTTTTTGGGGTGGGTGGCCCAGTTGGTTGAGCATCTGACTTTAGCTCAGGTCGTGATCTCACAGCTTGTGAGTTAGAGCCACGCATTGGGCTCTCTGCTGTCAAGGCAGAACCCGCTTTGGATCTTCTGTCCCCCTCTCTCTCTGCCCATCACCCGCTCATGCCCTCTCTCTCTCAAAACTAAATAAACAATAAAAGAAAAAAGAAATATATTTTTTCAAGAGGGCAAAGTAATTTTGCAAAGGTAAAGTAGCTATAACAAAAGTCATACTTTAATGAAAATACGAGATGTTTTTCTATTGCCTTACCTTAAACATTGTGCTTGTCTATTTTTTCATCCTTGAAGTTCAGTGAAAGTATTTTAATAACTAATTAGTAACATCTTAATAATTTCTTTTACAAATTTCTTATCAGAGAACTATTATCATCTGTGCCAGTTATTTAGTGATTTGTTTTCTCAGATTCATACCCACTCACCCTTCTATACTCTGCTTTATGATGCTGAGGTTCAAACTCTGCAAGCCATTTTTCCATTTCACTGGCTGATTCCACATTAGGATCTGGCAATAGGCAACACTACAGGGAAACAGCAGGACTAGGGTAGAGAAAAAGGACTTACTCATTCCTATTTGCTTCCTGGGGACTGATTGTTCCCATTAGCAGGATCCCAGATTTGCTTCCTCATGCCTACAGCAGCACTCGTTTTTAGTAACAGCTGTTGAATCCAGTTGGCATTTTCCCCCCTAACACTTATAGAATCAGCTTCAGTGCACCCCTGCCATACAAATTCCAGCACCAATGGGCTGGCAGATGTCTGGGAATCAGTCCTATTCGGCCCCTCGTGCTACCTCAGAGACCCGAGCATTAGCCAATCAAGTGCTCCCTCCTTGGAGATCTGAGTTCCAGCTCGGTAGAATCCAAATCCTCCAAGTGGCTAAATTTTAGCAATTCCAATCTTTTCTCTTCGTTTTCTCAGTGTCAGGAATGTTAGCTACTTTGTGCGGTTGCTACCTGTGTTTTCCTTTCCAGTTTTGCAACGCCTGAATCACAATTCCTTGTGCTAAATTCTCTTCTGTTAAAATAACTGGAGTGGTTTCTGTCTGTTAACTGGATTCTCAGTGACACACCATTCCAAATCCAGACTTGTGACTGTAACGATGGAATTAGAGAACAAGTTTTGGGTCTGAATTCAATGAATAAGAAAGAATTCTCACATTCCTTCAAATGCCACCTAATTCTCTATTACTTTCCAGTATCATTTTCTACAGTTTTCATAATATAAATACATTAATAATTCTACTATTAGCCTAGGGATATTTAAGCATCTGGACAGCCATATGTATAAATGCATTCTTTCTGTAGATGGGATTCAATTGTATTAAAATGAAACAAACATTTTTATGCCAGCCACAGTTGAATGAAATCTCCCTCTGTGGTCATTTCTCAAAGTCGGCATGGATAGAAAAATTAAAATATGGTCAAAATGAGCCTATAAAATCCTTATATCATCCATATTATATACATGTTTGGATTTTAAATCTTGTACAGTCATCTGCACACCAAGGCGTAGGGAACCGAGCTAAGCTCGAATAACAAAAAGCAAGCACATATGCAGCTTTCTTAACATGCAAACTTTCCTCCTTCAAAGATAAACTTCAAAGTGTTTTACTCAGCTTCAAGGTTTTCTGCAGTACGTCTTAAAATTGAACATACCCCATCATAATACTTTTAATAAACACGCTGCTGTAAAGACTAAACAAGATGGTATACCCCTGAAGTCAGCCCCTAAATTAACTGAGTCTTCTATAATGGGAACCTATCCACATTTGTCTCAGTCATAACAGATTAAAGAAGAGACGCAATGTGAGCAAATCCAAGAGGATAATTCTGCTTAGAAGGTTGTTAGCAGATTATGTAGTCTATGTTTGAAGTTTGATGTCAAAAATCAATTTTAGCCAGTGAATGGCCATTTTGTAACTTATTTATTAAATTTACAATACACTGAAATCTGAGTTTTCTATTACTGTGGCCTCTTATTTGGACACCAGTAATTGCCTCTTTCTTGTGCATTTCTAAAGCATAATTCCTGATATTAGGTGGCACTGTTCCAATAATTTTTACTTTAACTATGGAAATATCTTTTTAAAAACTGCCATTCTAGAGTTAATATGCTACCGGCTTTGTACAAATTAAATTTGTTGTTAGAAAATGGCCTCTATTGTATCTTAAGATGATCCTCTTAAAAAGTTATCGCTTCTCTTAGCATTTCTCATATTACTTTACTGAAGACGCTTTTTGGAAGCACCTGACAGAAATTCAGCGTATCTAATAAAAAAGGAAATACAAGAGAAGTATACAGTTTTTTGCTTGTGATATACTGTACCCCTTGCCAGTTTTTCCTTGGCCATTAGACATAAAGCTACTTAAATATGCTATACCCACTATCATCACTATCCCCTATTCCAGAACCAGCCTGGCCCTGGGCTAAGTGCCCCCTCCACTCCTTTCCAAGTTGAGGCCAAAGTAAAATTGCTACCAGCCTAGCATCCCGCTGCTTAAACTAGACTCTTACCTTCATTTTTATCAACCAGCTTCACTTTTTGTACTCAATACACAGTCACTTCTAAGACGAGGACCTTGACCAAAGTCTTGAGAATTAAGTTCCACAGAGGGCAGAGATGTTGTCTACCTGGTTCACTGCTTTAATTCCACCACTTGGTGGCTCCTCAGTGCCCGGCCACCTCTGGGGAGGGGATCAGTTAAGGTTGTTTGAATGACTGGATCTGACAAATAAAACTCAGCTTGATGTATCTTCATTGTAACCACTGTGTTTCTGGTCCAGAGCCCTTTGCTGCCTCATCAATGCCGTTCAAAGTCTAGAGTGATATCCTTAACCCAGTGCCCATGGCTGTTTCTCCTATTACCTGCTACTGGAATCACTCATATAGTATACTTTACTCTGACCAATTGTTCCTTTTTTTACCCATGATTTTGTGTTTCCTCACCTTCTAGTGGCTGTGCTTATCTCCTGATTTTCTGTCTCAGCAAGACTCACCTGCCTACATTTCTTCTTTCTCTTGGAATCTCCCCCAATCTGCATTTGTCACCTCTAGAGTGTGACTGTCTCTAATTCTCATATGTAAATGCAGGGAGATAGGAATAGTTTTTGGTAATACACACATGGCAATAGGGACAGGGGCTAGGACAAAGGCATGGGATTTTTTTTGATGTTTTTTTCTTGTTGAGAAAGGGGAGGGGAATGAGCAGGGGAGGGGCACAGAGAAAGAGGAATAGAGAATCCTAAGTGGTCTCGGAGTTGACAGCAAAGAGCCTGAGGCAGGGCTCTAACTCGTGAACCATGAGATCATGACCTGAGCTGAAGTCAGATGCTTAACCAACTGAAACACCCAGGGGCTCCAAAAGCATGAGATTCTTGATCCAGAATACAGCAAGGAGATATAGAGAGGTTATTTGGAAAAAGAGACATTCTTGAGCAATTCACCCTTTGAAGACACACCATCTAGGAAATGGAGCACACCTAATGATAATTCTAGACATATTCAATCTGATGATTTCCAGTTAGGTACACAGAAAACAAGGAACAGATGTCAAGTGACAGTTGAGCGCCAGGAAAATAATCAATGTAATAACTAATAATAAATAAACTAGACAATTAAAGCTGATCAGCAACTACCCTTATTGAGTCTTTATTATGCGCCAGGCATCTCCTATACACTGTCTCACTTAAAATCCACCGCAAAAATTCACGAACACAATGATATTTATCAATACTCATTTAAAAGATGAGAAGTCTAAAGAAAAACTGAGGAATATGCCAAGTGCTAAAACTGACATGATGTTGCCAGAATGTGAACCAGGTCTGTGTGGTACCACAGCTTGGTCAATTATCTACTAAGCTGTACCCCATTCTCTCATCCCTAAGGCTCCATTAACATACCTTGGAACCCATATTTCATATGCTGTTTCTCCCCAGTCTACTATCATGAAACACACAAGCTTTAAAATTGCAACAAGAAACCATTCTTTTATGTGACATGCTGCCTCAGAATTACGAGTAAAGAAAAGTATGAAAGTGGGCAGTGAACCCACCAAACAAGGGTAATGTATCTATCACCACCAGCTTTGCTTCTTTCCAGGATGTTGACTAACTTTATCTCCAGCTAGTGGCAAGGACAAATTGCTCTTAGTGCTCCCAAATTTGAGGATGTCCTTGAGTTTTGTACTATGTATTTAATGTATCTATATACATGCTTGAGCAACTGCTGTGTTTTGGAGAGTCAGAAGCTGAAGGTCAAGGAATACACTCTTGTGTCTTGATTTGTAGGGATCTTAGCCTCATGCCACTCACACGCATTCGTTTACTAAATATTATTTCCTGACAATGATGCTAATCTGCTCAGGGTCATGGGGCCATAAAAAAAGGAGAATCTTCTATGGGTTAAGATGTGCTATTCTCATTAACTGAACAAACTAGAATGAATTTAATCACAGCAGTCAAGGGAAGCTACTGCATCATTCCAAGACAAATTAGAGATATTGCACCCCTGTGGTGTAACCTTTGATTTCGATTAGAGGTTTCAGGCTGCTTCCTATGGCTGGATGCAAAATATTCGGACTACTAAAAAGGATGGAAGGTAAGTTTATGACTTTGCATCTGTGAAGTACACAGGCTGATAAAAAGAAAACAAACCTAAGTCTTTGAGGGGACACTAGAAAAACCAACAGTCAATCATTATTATTTTCATAAATATTAAACTCCACAATTGTATATAAAGAAAACACACAAATTAATTTTTTTTTATTTTTTAACGTTTATTTATTTTTGACAGACAGAGAGACAGTGCATGAGCAGGGGAAGGGCAGAGAGAGAGGGAGACACAGAATCCAAAGCAGGCTCCAGGCTCTGAGCTGTCAGCACAGAGCCCGACGTGGGGCTTGAACCCACAGACCGTGAGATCATGACCTGAGACGAAGTCGGCCGCTTAACTGACTGAACCACCCAGGCGCCCCACAAATTAATTTTTTAATGGTTCAGTAAATAAACTACCACTATAACTAATCCCGTTTTTATCAAAACTTATGCACACAATATTAAGCTAAAATAAATAGATGGCTTTACATTTTTTTTTGAAATTCAACATTATTTTATAAAAATTAGAAAATTTTGTTAAATGAAAGGAACCTACAAAAGAAAGGTAAATGTGTTAAAATTCCCCTATTGAGAAACTGTAAAACAAAAACAATACTGTTTTTCCGGTGCATTACACAACGTGTGGAAGTAAAAATTGAGAATAATCTAATATTTCCCAGAAAACTTTAAATGTCATGCAGCATCCATAATTGTTTCCCTTGAGGAAATCAAATTTCACTTCAAGTAGTATGTAAATACACTCCCTTGTTCTCTTTCTTTTTCTCTCAGAATCTAGACTCCAAGAACATATTATTTGCAATACAACTCAAAGTCTTACTCTACACGTCTTAGTTTGCAATTAAACTAAATGTAATTTGGTAAAGACTGAATGGAAAAGTAAACATGGTAAAAAAGATGCAAATGAGTGAATATCAATATAAAAGATAACGTATATCTACATTATATATTATATTATATATGATAGGTAAAATATGTAAAATATAAACACATATTTATATCTAATGCATATGAACTATGTATTAAAGCTCATATGGTAGCTTTCCTAGAATAGAAAAACATTTTCTTAACGTACATGTTAGCTCATGAAGTCAGTAGTATTTCTCAAAGATGCTAAGATTAATGTTATCTTCAAATTCTAATATCTCTAGAGCTAAATTTTGGTTGCATGAAATAGTTTTACAAAATAAACTATTTACTCACACTAAGTTTTAAGTGCCAGATTGGGAAATTAGGTGTCCTAATATATTGTCGGATGAGAGTGTAAATTGGTAAAACAATTTTGCTAAGTGTTTTCATGAAACATATGAAGATCCCTTTTTTAAAAATAATAATTTCAGGTCCTGGAAGCTGCCCAAAGGAAATACACACACAAAATTGGTCGAATGAGGGTTTTTTTTAGGACAATAAAGAAATAAAAATAATCTAGGGGCACCTGGGTGGTTCAGTTGGTTAAGGGTCTGACTTCAGCTCAGGTCAAAATCTCATGGTTCATGAGTTTGAGTCCCGTGTCAGGCTTTGTGCTGACAGCTCACAGCCTGGAGCCTGCTTTGGATTCTGTCTCCCTCTCTCTCTGTCCCTCCCTCTCTCGCACTCTGTCTTTCTCTTCTCTCTCAAAAATAAACAAACATTAATTGAATTTTTTAGTAAATCGTGGCATGTTCATAGAATAGGATATTATTTGACCATTTAGGGTAAGTCTATAATTACATAAAAATGTGTGCATGATAGTAAATCAAAAGGATAAGTAGCTATAAATATAGCAGTATCACAGCTAAACAAATAAATAAGAAAATAAAGAGAAGAAAACCTAATTTCAGATAGAAAGATACTTGACCGAATATGCTAAAATAGCATTGATGACTTTCCTTGGGAATTAAGAATATGGTTGATTTTTTTGCCTCATGCATGTCCTCCCTTCCAGTCTTTAATAATAAACATGCCTTATTTTATTACTTACAAGTTTATCAAAAATAAACCACATTTTTTAACATAAAATCCTGGTTGTTTATTGCATTCTGGTGCTGCCCCTGAATGTCTACATGTCAACAGCCCGACTCCCACAGAGTCCTCGAATGCAGATTACCCATCCAGTCAGAGAAACTGCCAACTGACATTAATTGAACAGGTAAGAACTCAAAACATTACTGGAGACACTAATTATTTGACCCTTCCAATGAGAAAATATTGTACTGGAATAATTTTAAAAAGTATTGAACTTTCACATTTTCCTCCAAATGGATTCCTCCAAATCCGTGTAAATGTGAGTAGACATTGAAGAAACGGAGGGGGTTTGAGACTGATATTTTTCACTGTGGTTACCAGCCTTCTTTGCCACCTTCCCATTCAATCTACAAATAAAAATGCTGTATCCATTGCCATAGAACCATTTTGGCTAAAAATGTATGACAATGTTTCTCAAATTATCACCAAATCTATAAATTTTATATCTTACTTAGAAATCAATACTGCTGAGTCAGGTGGAGCTTGCAAGTGTTTAAGAAAATTCACGTAAAATATCTTAAATTTACAGAAGTACAAAAATAAGTACACACTTACTCTGTTTTGTGGCACCTTCAAAGGACTTAAACACTGAACTAAGTACCAGATTTCAAAGAAAAACTCAAAATAACAAACTCAAGGGAAATATTTCTTTCTGAAAACACAGATATTCTGGCAACACACATTCTGTTTGCATTCATCTCTTCTGATAACTCACCTAAACCAAAATATATTGCCTGCTAACTCAATAAGCTTTATAGCTACCAGTCACTTCTGAAGAATCTTTTGAAATTTTCCATTAAACAAGCCCATTCAATGTCATACCCTTGGTAGAAAAATATCTCAATGCTGGATAATAACTCAAGGAAAGCAGAATGAGAAAAGCCTTGTGTATTTTCTGTTTACTTTGAATATATTTGTAGAATATCAGAAGTGTTTTCCTTTGTTTTGTTGTTTAATCCAGCACTTATATTTTCCCAATAATTTCTAAGATCGGGGCAAAATACATTCTGCACATTGATAACCTATTACCGTCTGATTTTCGAGTTTAAAAAAATAATCTTGCTCATATTACCCCAGAATTGTTTTTTAAGCTTCTGTTTGTCTAATTGTGGAAATGATAACGTGCATTGAGGTACGTTAATACTTAAACTTCCCATCACTAGGGACAAACTGGTAAAACTCATGGTTTCTAAAGGGAAACCAAAATTCTCTCTCTCAATTCTCCTCTCTTGACGTTCCATCTACTTTTACAGGAGAGTGAACAAAAAGAGCATTTTTTTCCTTGATAGAAAAAAACTTCACGATGTAGTAAAGCTAACACATGGGCCAATCAGAGTTCTATTTTCAGTGTGAACACAAAACTGTTTTCAGATGGATCCCTTAGGCTCTTGAAAATAAATCAATTCTTAATTTCTGCATGTTGGGATAATATTTTGAGATATTAACCAACATTTTTCCTTAAAATACTTTGTGTTACATTGAAACCCTACCTTACTCTCCCTCGTCAGACCAGAGGGAGGGTGCCCAAGGCTTATAATCTTAATGGAAATAGTAAAAATCATTATTTTTTTTCAAGATCTGAAGTCCAGGCAAGAAAATATTTGTAAAATAAAGTGAAACATCTAAGCCATTTCTCCACCCCAGAGTCTAGGTAAATTTTTGCAGACTGCATGGTGAAGGTAAGATACAGGAGAAGCAAGAATATCAGAAACAAGCTTGTTCCTGAGAAAAAGAAATGGTTAAATAAACACCACTACTACCCTCACTACCACAAGACCCCACCGCCGCCACCACCACCACCACCACCACCACCAAAATTTGGGGGAATCCAAGTGCAGAAGTAACTGAGTTTCATTCTCTACTGCAGCCCACCAGGAAAGCAACGGGACTCCAAAGTTATCTCAAGGCCTGTGATATGCCACATACTTGATGAGACGGCCACCTTGTATCTATACACTTGGGCAAGACGGAGGGTGAATCACAATAATTTCCCACGTGCCTCCAGAGAACACTGTGCTTGGGTTTTCAGAGAAGCCCAAATGACAAGGTACCAGCAGCCTTGTGTCTGTTGTCTGTACAGAGGTTATCAAAGAGCCTAGTGCTTAGAAACAAGGAATGAGGTCCCTACAGGATCAACATGCACAGGATCAGAAAATTCATGCCCACCTTCAAATCTTGGCACCTTATCAACCTCATTCTAAACATTTAAGATGAAACCTCACAGAAAAGTAGGGCACATCAGTCTGAAATTGGGTGATTAAATGTGTAGAATCTCACAGAAAGGAGGCTTAACATATAAATTAAGTTCAGATACAGAAAAAATGCAATTACTGAGATTCATTGCCACTGCATGTAGAGGCTTATCTGGGGATTTTGGAGAACACCCATCCAACCCCTGAACTGCAGCGCAAACCGGTAACAAATCATGGGCATGAATTAGAGCCAAGTGATCTTGAGACAAAAGCCTGTGACGCTGGGGGAGAAATAGCAAAGGGACATGAAGCAGACACTCAAAAGTCACAGTGAGTTTCTAAAATAGTGGTAACAGGATGATGTCCATGATGACACTGTTAGAAAGAGTCCTAAGGACTGCTTTCAATGTCCTGGTAGTTCCACAGATCCCGGCAGCAGAAGAAAATAGTGAACACCTTTTAGGATTTTGGAAATGAACTTCACTTCAGACTCTGAGTCCTAAAAAAGACCAAAACGTCTCTAGATATGTTATAAATAGATCTATGTTGTTAATCTTGTTTCATTTAGTCAATTATTTGAAAATTAAAACAGAATAAAAAATTTTAAATATCTATGCCAAAATAAAAGAGTAATTAAGTAGATAAATACAAGCAGACTTAAGTACATAAATAAATAAGTAAGGGGTGCCTAGGTGGCTCAGCTGGTTGAGCGTCCAACTTTGGCTCAGGTCATGATCTCATGGTCCGTGGGTTCGAGCCCCACATCAGGCTGTGTGCTGACAGCTCAGAGCCTGGAGCCTGCTTCAGATTCACTGTTTCCATCTCTCTCTGCCCCTCCCCTCCTCATGCTCTATCTCTCTCTCTCAAAAATAAGTATTTTAAAAAATAAGAAAAAATAGATAAGTAAATTGGTAAGTAAGTAAGTAAGTAAAAGAACCAAAACTTTTCCTAAAACAGGAAAGACAAGTCTATTGACACCAGGTGCAGCTATGGAAGCAAGAGAACCTATCACATGAGAAAAGGCACACCCTTCATCTGCCCTAATGTGGTTCTTGGTGCATCAGTGAGAGAGAGTCTTAGACAAAGATTCTACTCATTTTCTATTTTTTTAAATTTAATTTTAAGTAATCTCTATACCCAACATGAGGCTTAAACTTACAACTCGGAGGTCGACAGTCACACGTGCTACCGACTGAGTCAGCCAACCACCCCCCACTAGTCATTTTCAACCCAACTCCAAGAGAAAAATATTTCAAAGGCAATTGCTGAGATAAACACAACACACACGCACGCGCACACACACACACGCACACATACACACCCCTTTTCTTTGGCTTTGATAGGAAGAAAGCTGAACAGCTCCAACTTGGGAAATCCAAGAAGAGAATATTTTTTCATAACCTGGAGTTGTGTTGTCCAATTGTGGCTACTGAGAGGCTAGTGAGCATTTGAAATGTGGCTACCATGACTGAGAAAGTGAAATTTTAATTTTGCCTAATTTTCATTTTAATTTAAAACCAAAGCAGTCTAGATTATTTGTCCATTCAACACAACTTCATTGTTTTGATGGGGCAACCTGTTCACTTTATTCCACGAAAATTTGACATCTGAATTCAGATGTGTTAGGAGCGTAAAATGCTCACAGGATTTGAAGACTTAGTAGATCCTTATTAAGAATGTAAAATGTCTGAGTGCCTGGGTGGCTCATTGGGTTAAGTGTCCAACTCTTGATATTGGCTCAGGTTGTGATCTCATGGTTCATGGGTTCAAGCCCCACATTGGGCTCTGTGCTAACAGCATGGAGCCTGCTTGGGATTCTCTATCTCTGCCCCTCCTCTCTCTCTCTCTCTCAAAAATAAATAAACTTAAAATAAAAGAATATGGAGTGTCTTATCAACAGTTTTTAAGTTTTATTTATTTTTGAAGGAGAGAAAGAGAGAGTGGGGGAGGTGAAGAGAGATAAGAAGAGAGAGAGAATCCCAAGCAAGCTCCACACCATCAGGAAGAGATCAATGTGGAGCTTGAACTGATGAACAGTGAGATTGCGACCTGAGCAAAAATCAGTAGTTGGCAGTTTAACCAACTAAGCCACTCAGGCGTCCCTCTTGCCGACATTTTTTATATTGATTGCACATTGAAATAATATTTTAGATATACTGAGTAAAATAGAATATATCATTAATTTCACTCGTTTTTTCCTTTTTAAAGCGTCTATTAGAAAGTTTTAAGTTACGTGTGTAGTTTATATTGTATTCCTATCAGACAGTGTTGATCCGGAGTACAGCTCCAAAATACGGCAAGAAACCAGAGTTATATTTCTTCCACATCTGAGTTTGGAGACCAACATTCATTCCTGCTATATCCACACCTGTCTGTGAATCTGGCACATAACTAATGAAAACCAAAGATTTTTTTTCTCAGCAAACTCCTCGAATATATAACAGGCAAAAAAGAAAGCTTGATTAAGAGACAGAGACAGAGACTAAAAGAGAAGTAAGGAGATCATAAAAATTAAGATGAAGTAACAATACTAGAATCATTAGGATTTGAATCTACATCTTGCGACTAGGGCCAGATTCAAAGTAAATTTAAAAATTGATCTAAATTGTATTTCAAGTCCTTGTTCTTCCATTTTCTTCCCTTTGATATGTTTTATGGGGATTGAAGATTATAAAGGAAAAACTTAAGACTGGTGGAGACAATTCACTCAAGCAACTGTAGAAGGGAAATGAGAAAAGCCTGTTGCAAAGACAAAACTGGCTATGTAAGAAGGGTTCATGATCTATATGTGACTTTGTGATATAACCACCAGTACATTTACTGTTAATGAAGATTTACAGAGAGTAGAAAACCACAACAATTCAGAGCTGGCAGCATGCAGCTCTAACAGCTGCTGTCATAGTCGGATTCAAAGTCCTGCAAACCTCTCTTCCCCAGACTAATAACTGAATTTCCTCTCCTTAGACCTGGAATCTTGCCACCCTTGGATTGGGCCATAGTTTTAGGGACACTGCCTGCTTACGTCCATGGTCAGTATAGCCAATGTGACATGGAAACAAAAGCTTCTGAACCCCATGACTCATCAGTGATTAAACTGGCTACTTGACAACTTGGAAAGCACTGGGCACTAGACTTCAAGCAATGTCCCGAACACTAGAGAGATTCTCTATTGGTTTGATCACAGAACACAGAGCTCCACACTGCCAACGCGTGACCTGGCCTCTGCCTACCACTCAATCCCTCACACTCTGATCCAGTGGCATGCCTCCCAACACTCTCTAGAACCCACCAAACTCTTATACCACCCAGACGCCTCCCTCCAGAACTAGCGACATACTGCGCATTCGTATTTTAGGTCCCCCCGGCCACAGTGACTGTTCATTCACGAGCATCAAAGACGAAAACTAACTGAAAGGCAAGGGAAGAGTGAAGAACTCGATTCTCTCATACATGATGGTGACCAGCTACCTTGTCGAACACTTTCTTTTGGCAAGTTTATATTTGAATGAAAATCATCTGTCCCTAGGGAGTAGAGGTAATAGTAGAAGCAGGGACTGAAAGCAGTTAATTCTTAGAAGAGTGGAACAACATCTATAACGGGAGACGAAGTGCTGCATTGTGTCCACTCCAGTGGTCCGATTACCCATGAAATCAGATTCTGTGACTGCAGTTCTCCAAAGTGACATTACAGCCTTCTTGATGTTGGGTTATTCAGTTGTTAAGACAGTTTCCTGACCTTCCTTATTTCCCTATGCATCCTTATAATAAGCTGGTTTTTGTCCCTGTTCCTTGTAACATAAAAGGCCATGTTTAGAGCCAGATTATACCACAGTTCCCCAAGGGTGTCCCCTTAGACATGTGTGTCACCCATTTGTCCTTGGTCTCCATTCCCTTCGCTAAAAAATTAGCAGAACACAGCACCTATCTCCTATGCTTGTGGCTTTGAACATATGTTTACATGATGTGCGTGATGTGTATGATATGCACCCTCTTAAGATAGGAGAGTGATCTTTTTCCTCCCCGGTAAAATCTTAATCATTAACCCTTAAAATAAAACCCTTTAAACCGTTAAAATAAAAACTTTGAGGGGCGACTGGGTGGCTCAGTTGGTTAAGCGTCTAACTTCAGCTCAGGTCATGATCTCACAGTCCGTGAGTTCGAGCCCCGTGTCAGGCTCTGTGCTGACAGCTCAGAGCCTGGAGCCTGCTTCGGATTCTGCGTCTCCCTCTCTCTGCCCCTCCCCTGCCCACACTCTGTCTCTGTCTCTCTCTCTCTGTCTCAAAAATAAAGATTAAAAAAAATTAAAAAAAAAACAAAAACTTTGGAGATGATTACATTTATTGTGGCCAAGAGTGGGGTTATAAGCAAAATAGTGAGCTTTGGACACTTCAAAAGTTTTTTCTTGTGTCATTATTACAGTTAGGGTGGAAAAATAAAATATATTTTAGAAACGTTTCCAAATTCACAAATAAAAGCAACATATCCACTGAAACTAATTCTTTTCACTAATATATAGTCTCTTACTTTTTCTACTGTAATAAATTGACTCATTGGTCTCATTTTTTATTCCGAGATAATAAAATCATAAATATGACCTATTGTGGGACAAATGATCTCCTTTGGTCAATGGGATGTTAACAAAGATGACAGGAACACAGCCTTGAAATGTGCGGGGTCATGTTCAGGCTTGCTATCTTGTCATCCGGTGAGCCCCCACGAGCTTGTGCCTCCATATGTGATACTTTGAACAAATCCAAGTTTAACCTGCAGCTTGAAGCCAAGTCCAGCAGACCTACTCCCTGAAGCTGAGCCACCAAGTCCAGCCCATCTTAAGTAGCCTGTTGGAAGCCACTAAGTTAGGGGAAGACTGTAGCTCCATCCACACAAAGCTACTTTTTGATATCAAAATTAGAAGGCTCACTGGTATTGTCATTGTCGTCATTTGTGTCTACGTGTTTTAACAACATCGAATATCAGCTTTAGGAGTAATACAAGTACCTTGGTCATCACAGGCTGCCATACAAAACATCAGAGACTAGATGGCTCAAACGATAGAAGTTTATTTCTTCACAGTTCGAGAGAACGGAAGCCGAGATCAGGATGCCAGCATGGTCAGGTTCTGGGGAGAGTTCGCTTCCTGCACCCTTTTGCTGTGCACTTACATGGCAGAGAGGGAGCAAGTAAGTTTTCTGGTGCTGTGGGGCACCTGGGTGGCTCTGGTCGGTTTAGCATCTGACTTCGGCTCAGGTCATGATCTCACAGTTGGGGAGTTCAAGCCCTACATCGGGCTCTGTGCTGACAGGTCAGGGCCTTAAGCCTGCTTTGGATTCTATGTCTCCTTCTCTCTCTGCCCCTCCCCCACTCACGCTCTGTCTCTGTCTCTCTCTCTCTCTATCAAAAATAAATAAATATTTTTAAAAATTTAAAAAAAGACACTAATCCCATCCTGAGGTCCCCTCCATGACTTCATCTGAACATAGTTACCTCCCAAAAGCCTCATTTCCAAAATACTGTCACACGTAAATTTTAGGAGAATAAAACATTCAGTCCATAACAACAAAGAGAGGATTACAACAGTTATTTTACCCAATAATATTTTGTTTTGTTTCATTATCTACACGAAAACGACAGTGCAACCGGCTGTGTAACACCATGACAAAGATTAAGGATGGAACCAGAGCAAATACTTTATACTCCTGTTTTAACTCCTCACTACTAAATTCTCCAGAATTATAAAAGGAGACTTTTAGTTCGGAGTACAATTCACTCTTCTCTCACACGGGAGCCAAGTGTGTGGTGCTGTGCTAGCCTGAGCCTGGACTTTTGGGACTTCGAGGTTGGTCAGGGTCATGGCTTTATCATAGATCTTTAGCTGGCAGAAGGTAAGTTTTTGAGAGCATTATGAGGCAACAGCCATTCAGACACTTTTGTTCCAAAGGGACGGTCTCCAACAGTCAGAGAGGCAGAATCCAGGTGGGTCTAAGGCAATAAAACAAACACAGGCATTCTAGGCCATTGCAAGAAGATTCAGGGTGGATGTTTAAAAGAACCAGAAAGATTCCTATCTGAGGGCCATAGAAGTTCTGCTAATAGGCTTCTTTATTCACCTGTGGGCAAGAAGCTATTAAGAGCGCTGAGATGGGTTGGCATAAAAAAAAAATACATCTACACACATAACAGACAAAATTTATAGATATAAAATAAATAAGCAATGTTGACGGTCTTCTCTCCTTATAACTCATAATCATCCATGAGATAAAGTACTTGGAATCCTCTAGCACGCTGGGAACTAGTAATACGTTTCTTGCCAAGGTTTAAATGAACAATAATGGCTGTAATGACTTATAAGAAAATTAAATCTAAGAGCACAGCCTCTGAGCAGAAACCAGGATACGGGGGTTTATGTACACAGCTGTGCCATCCAAAGAATTAGATGTGCTGTGCCCCGATGCTTTCCCTAAGAAGAGTTCAAAATTATGTGGAGAACGCCCTACTCCTCAGCATAACCCTGAGCAGCCAGCAGTAGTCTTGGCCCTTTAATCAGTATGCTGTGATCACGCCCCTCGTGATTACACCCCGAGGGTATAACAGGAGGCAGGTTACACTTCAGCACCTCTCCTCATACAGGAAGTAAGCCACTTTATGGATAAAAATAGCTCTGCATAGACTCACTATTGACACCAGCCACCCCTGGTGACTTCGGGGCTCATCAGCAATGCACAACTGTTTTAAAATAAAGCCAAGAGTCGCATATATAATTGAAACTGCAGGGATAATGAGAAGGAAACAGCAAGAGGCCACATTGCTTTGAGGGCTAAGCTATAGATTAGAAAAAATCAGGGTCCTAGAAGCAACCCTATTGAAGGGGTGTGGGGATAGAGCCATTTTTATAGCAGTGGCAACCGAACAACTGGTGTCACATAACACTCCAGTAACTAAAATAATTCACTCGACTGCAAGACAAGCACAACACGGGGTGTTAAATGGAGAACTATTTTTCAAGGTTATTCGAGTTAAACTTTGGAGCAACACAACATCTCCCATCTTCCAGTGACAAAATGAACCCTTAGTCTGCACGGTGCTTAAGGAAAGAGTCTTTGCCACATGAAATGCATTGGCAGATGATGGGTTTTATATAGCTGTAAGTGAAAATACATTTTTGATTCAGGAACATGGAGGTATGCATAACTCGAATTGTATGATGCAAAGTTAAACACATCAGCAACTCAAACAGCAAATACTCAGGATAAGATGTTCATAGTCTTTCCTTCGGAGGGTTTTTGCACTGAGCGAGTCTTTTCTCATCGTTTCCAATGATAGGTGAAAATGAGCTTCAAACAGCTGAACAACTGTGATTACAAAGCAAACTGCTTTTTACATTACTGACTGGACATTTTACGTGTTTTTATTTTGGATATCAAATATAGCCTTAAAAGAGTTCTTGTGCTTCAGGTCACTTCTTAGAAGTTCATAACAAGGCTTGGATTAAACTCTCGTTTCGGACAATACATCTTCAATCCTTGTAAAAAAAAATATTAACGGCGACTAACATTTTAATCTTTTTTTGATGTTTATTTATTTTTGAGAGAGAGAGAGATTCAGAGAGAGAGAGAGAGAGAGAGAGAGAGAGAGAGAGAGAGAGAGAGAGAGGGAGGGAGAGCATGAGTGGGGGAGGGGCAGAGAGAGAAGGAGACACAGAATCTGAGGCAGGCTCCAGGCTCTGAGCTGTCAGCACAGAGCCCGATGAGGGGCTCGAACTCAAGAGCCAATAGATCATGACCTGAGCCGAAGTCGAACGTTTAAGCGACTGTGCCACCCAGGTGCCCCAAACATTTTAATCTTTTTAAAAAATATCTGACTCACTGGGCGCCTGGGTGGCTCAGTCAGTTAAGCGTCTGACTTTGGTTCAAGTCATGATATCGAGGTTTGTGGGTTCAAGCCCTGCATCGGGCTCTGTGTTAGCACTTCAGATGCTGAAGCCAGCTTCGGGTTCTGTCTCCCTCTCTTTGCCTCTCCCCTGCTTGTGTTCTGTCCCTCTCTGTCTCTCAAAAATAAACGTTAAAAAAACAAATAAATAAAACAAAAGATTTGAACTGGGCATCATGAAACTGAGATCCTGAGATACATTTTCCAGGACTTGTACAGAATTTTTAAATGAAGAAACCATTCCAAATCAAATAAGCCTTCATCACCTACTACAAGCCAGGCACTATTCCAAGTGCTTCAGATTCATCAATAGACAAAATTAAAATATATATATATATATGTATAAAATATATATATAAAACATATATATATAAGATATATATATATATGTATATATAATATATATATATCTCCCCACCTTATGGGAGAAACATGCAGTCCACTAGATTTCACATAAAAATCTACACCCTTCGCTGTTTTTGAAAAATGAAATATCTGGCCTACGTGGCTCAGTCAGTTGAGTGTCTGACTCCGGCTTGGGTCATTATCTCACGGTTTATGAGTGTGAGCCCTGCATCAGGCTCTGAGCTGTGGAGCCTGCTTCAGATCCTGTCTCCCTATCTCTCTGCCCTTCCCCTGCTTGCCTGTACACTCTCTCTCAAAAATAAATATCTAAAAAAATAATAAAGGAAAATAAAGTATCTGGCAAAAAAAAAAATATATATATATATAGCTCTAAATTCTGGTGTGGCTACCAATGAATTGAACTAAATAGGAGCTGCCCATTTTAAACTAGTCTTGGGCATTTCACTGGCCAGGATTTTGGTCTAACTCATACAATGTCCAAGGCATTAAGATCTGTGTGTTTCACTCATTTCCAATAATTTTCAGCTTTATGTACATATTTTACTTTTACACTTCTACCTATCCATTGCTTAATTTAATTTAATTTATTTATTTTTATCTCATTTTTCGTTTCTGTTTTTAATACAGTAGATAGCAGAAAAAGTTTATGCTCAATTTTAAAGCAGAATGTTCTAGATTCTTAAATTGGCACTGGCATAAGTAAATTGAGTACATTTGAACAAGTCACACAAACTCTGTGTGACACAGTTACATCATAAATAAAGAGAAAAAAATGGTTTTGACTTATTAGTGAATTTGAAACTGAGTTCTAAAAACCCCATACTTCAACTGAGCAGTTCTAATTTTATGTTTGGGTCTTCTTTAAGTTAGATCTGGTTTACAGAGATTTTATTGCAAAAGAAAAAAAAAGTTTAAACACCACCGGGATATATGATCTCTGTGATCCCTTATGATCTTAACCTTATATGATTTAACATTAAGCAAAGCAACTTTACCTTCTGAACTTTCAATGTATACATGTCTTATTTCCTCAAGTTCCTTAAAATTCCTTAAGTTGGAATAATGTCTTATAGGCTATTCTTCTACAGTATTAAATTAAATACATAATAAACTAAAATTATTCACTGAAAATATGTACATGCATGATAAAACTATAGGTAAGGACTTAAATAATAAATACAGAATGAGGATTTAGAAGAGGGAATAGAAGCACAATTGGGAAGGGTAAAATGGAAGGGGCCTTCAGATTATATTATTGGTAATATTTTATTCCTTAAGCAAAGTCATCATAAGGAATACTTCAAGTCAGTACTGTTCTAAATGCCTTACATATATAAATTGTATATGTATATGTGTGTATACATATGTGTGTATACATATGTGTGTATATGTATGTGTGTATATGTATATGTGTGTATACATATGTATGTATACATATGTGTGTATATGTATGTGTGTATATGTATATGTGTGTATACATATGTATGTATACATATGTGTGTATATGTATGTGTGTATATGTATATGTGTGTATATATGTATATGTGTGTATATATTTATATATACACACATATATAAGTATATATAAAATGAAAGAAAAAAGGAAATTTACACCTCTATTTCTTTCAGTAAGGCTCATATTTCAGGCCAAAGTGGCTCACACAAAGAAACTCTAAACAACTCAAAGTAAAAATATCTTATTAAATGTGCAAAGTGTTGTTAAAATTATACAAATATTTCATTTAAAACTTTTTGTTATTTATTTAGTAACAGTTTCTCCAATAAGCCCAAGATATGAAAATGCTTGCTTTATAAAGGTATCTACAATGTAAGGTAGTTGGCAGTTGCTTTTCCAGTAACATTAAAAGATAAAAACGTTTGTCACCTAAAAAAATTAAAATATGAAGTAGGAAGTGATATATTTTTTAAAATGTCAGACAAGAACTTTTAATTTTTATGAAAGGAAAAATCTTACTATATGTTTTAACAGAATTAAGCTGGAATTAAATAATAAGTTAACATCTAAAATTTTTAAAATCGATAGTGTAGGGCCCAAGGGCAGGGTGTCCCAAGATCGGACACTTTGGCATGAAGATTATTCTCTGCTGAAGGCAGCTGAGCACCCTGAGGCTCCCCAATATCTCTTGGTACCACTAAGGATGATACTATAGAAATGCTAAAGTTATAATTATACAGAAAAATGAGCTTCAAGATGAGTATAGAAGGTCTGAACATGAATACAGGGAAGGGATCAAGCATGGAGGATAATTACTTGAGATGTTTCTAATATCACCTACTTTCATATATTTTACATTTTTCTAATAAATTATACGCAGGGGCATCTGGTTGGCTCGGTTGGTTAAGTGTCCGACTCTTGATTTCGGCTCAGGTCATGGTCTTACAGTTTGTGAGATCGAGCCCCACATCAGACACTGTGCTGTCAGGGCAGAGCCCACTTGGGATTCTGTCTCTCCCTCTCACTGCCCCTCCTCTGCTCCTGCTCCTTCTCTCTCTCTCAAAATAAATAAATAAATAAAATTTTAAATAAATAAATAAATTATAAGCAGTTATTCAAATTCGAATCTTTGGCCTTAAAAAAGAGAAGTATATATATGATGGACTATTATTCAGCCATAAAAAGAGAAAGAAATCTTGCCATTTGCAACAACATGAATGGAAGGAAAGTATAATGCTAAGTGAATTAGGTCAATCAGAGAAAGACTAATTCCATATTATTTCACTCATATGTGGAATTTAAGAAACAAAATGAGCAAAGGAAAGAGAGAGACCAAGAAACAGATCATTAACCATAGAGAACAAACTGATGGTTACCAGAGGGGAGGTGGGTGGGGGAATGGGTTAAACAGCTGATGAGGATTAAGTAGTGAACTTGTGATGAGCAGTGGGTGATGTATGGAACTGTAGAATCGCTATATTGTACCCCTGAAACTAATACCAGAATGTATGTTAACTAAGTGTTAACTATATGTTAACTAAATGGAATATACATTAACTAAATAAAAACTTTAATAAAAAAAGAATAGGTAAGCTTTTTGGAATTAAATGACAAGGTATGAATATTTTGTTTTTAAGAACATATGTTACTGTATTTAGACAACTCTTTGTGCCAATTTTTGTAACAGTATACTATGTAATAACTTATAGGACAATAATAGGTACCATACAAATTACAAAAATGCAATAGGAAAATAAAGAACCACAACCAAAGTAAATTCCTCCTCAGCAACCTTCAGATACACACATACACACTCTCATACACACACATACACACACATTCTGAATTTTCCTTGCTGACAAAGAATCAATTTTCAAATAAAACACATTGCGAAAGCTCAAATTAATTTTGAATTGAAGTTACTTAAAAAGCAGCCAGTACAAGAAAAACATTCTGACCCTCATTTGTCCCTCTAAAAGCAGGAAATAAATCTTTCATATAAAAGGTATCTTTCCTGCACCAGGAGATAAGGAGACATCCTTGCGATCAGAGACAGGGAATTCAGGGCTGAAGAGCAACATATAAACAAATCACATTATTTTTATTATCCTGTTACTTGTTACCCAGTCCAAAAATCTATTTAGAATTCCCTACTAATTAAAGCTCCCAAGCATAACTTTTCTTTATCCAGTTAGTTTCTCATAGATTTAAGTTTCTTCCTCGAAAATTGATAAAAGTTGCATGCCGTGGTCATTTCTTTGGGTCTCAATTGTATTACTGGGTCTCCATGTGCATGTAATTAAACTTTGTTTTTTCTCCTGTTAATCAGTCTTATGTCAATTTAATTCTTAGACTAGACAGAAGAGTCTAAAAGGGTATATAAAATTTTTTCTCCCCAACACAACCTACAGCGTCATAGGTATTGATAATTAAATGTAAGTATTCGCTAAATGAGAAGTGGGCAACATACATTTACCCATATATAAATGGTCAGGTACATTATCATCGTCACAGAAGTATCCCAAGATGTACTGCTCTAACTACTATAAACCATGCAGTTCAATAGAACTCATTAGATGGTCTTACTGACCAAATAATAAGCTATCATTAATATGCATGAGGAATATAAAAGCTTTCATTTCTCTGGGGGGGGGTGTGAGGAAGCAGAATGACAAAAGGATAAAATTTTGAAGAGAGACAAAGAGACACTTGTCAGTCTCTAGGCATTTATTCTAAGTGACATATATGAGAGTAAAAGAAAAATGGTGAAACGTAGTTGATGAAGGAAAAAAATTAATTATCAATTATAGTGTCTATTGCCAGAGAAGTTTCCTTAATTAAAAACAAGACCAAAAAAAATAATAACGAAAATAAAATTCTTTTACTGGTAGCAATTAAAAGGATTAAGTACAAAAATATATAATCGAGAACAGATTAACTTTTTAAATTAAGAGCGTTTTTAGCAACATGTAGACCAAAGCAGTTATGTGTAAGGCTCTGATGAGTTGTAATAATACTATGAAATTACATGCGAGATAAGCATGAATACTGAGTTCACTGTGGATATGTATCTCTGGGCATTATGTAAATAAGGTAACATATGGCAATTGAAAAAAAGGATAATGCATATTTTTACTTCATGAGAAGAATGAAAAATTACTCCTAAATATCTACTCATTGATGGTGTTATGGTCAAACGAGGAACTTTTCTAATAAGGTCTACCTGTTCCACAAAATAGTCTCATTCGTTCATGCATAAGTTAGTCATCTGAAGTCTATGTGATAGACACGTGCTTGTGAAAAAGAAGCTCCTCAGAGAGCTTCTAATCAATGAGGAAGATACAAAAATCAGTGCCATCCATTAGGCTACCCAAGCCAGAAAGCTGCCCTCATCTCTTTTCTTTCTTCTCCTTCACCCCTGCATTTAATATCACTCACCTGGTTCTACTGACTCCAACATAACTCTGTCTCCAATTATGTCCCTTTCTCTTTGGCTGCCTTCTTTCTATGAGAATCTCTCAGTGGAGAATAAGATTCTAAACTCCTCTCTATTCTGTCCATCAGAGACTAAATTTGTGAACCATATTTCTCATTGCACTAACACACTGGTTAGAGCCACAACATGGCCCTCAGTGCACTGGCCACGATGTAAAATTCCAACTCTTGAACAAGGCTTGCGAGGCCTTCCTGGCCTGCTTATCTTTCAATTCCAACACGAGCATCCCTTATCCAAATTCACTTTAAACCACCTACATTACAACCACACTGAGTGTTCTCAATTCCCAAAGTGCATAATGTCCTCCCTTGTCACTGAGCAATGTAGGTGTTCCAAGAACATACTGCCTTGACTAACTTATATGTTTAGAAAACACTTTTTGTAGGTACTTTTACCCCACGATGGGATTAGCTGCCTCTGCTCCATGACCTCCATTGTAGCCCTCAACCTAGTATTGTAACTGCCTCTTTACTTTCTCTCTCCCTCACTAGACAACAAGTTCTTTGACACTTAGTAACACGGTTTGTATTATAAAATAAATCCATCTCTAGGGCCTAGGGTACAGTACTTATATAAACTCTTATAAAATAATTTTAAAAGAAATGAGGAATCTGGGTCAGTGAATGAATGAATGAATGAATGAAATGTCTGTAGTCTAAAATAATCATTTCTACTCTTGTAGTAAGTACAGAGAACTACAAATACAATGGTTGTGTTCCAAGAACAAATAAGTGGGCATGATAGTTTTGAGAGAAATACAGCACGGTCTATGAAATTTTAAAATGTATATAGTCTCAGACATACCACTGCACTTAAAGAATTGACTTACAGGGCACCTAGGTGGCTCGGTTGGTTAAGTGTCCAACTTTAGCTTGGGTCATGATCTCACAGTTTATGAGTTAAAGCTCCAGATCAGACTCTCTGCTGTCAGCACAGAGCCTGCTTCAGTTCCTTTCTCTCCCTCTCTCTTTGCCCCTCCCTGCCCCTGTGCTCTCTCAAAAATGAACAGTAAAAAATTGTATTACTAATATAAAGAAATATAATTCTCTGTACTAGAATTTTTTATACTGAAGTATCCTTTGTAAAAACAGAGAGAGGAAACAACCTAAATTCTGTAAGTTGGGATCTAGCTGAATAAATCACTATATATCCAAATTAGAGAATGCTGTGAAACTATTAAACAGAATGATAAAGTTCTTTATGTTAAGAAATTATAAGCTATACTGTTACATAAAAAAAAGCAAGGAGCAAAAAAATGTGTATAACATGTAACCGTGTATACAAAAGCATATACACACACACATGTACATATGTATACTTGTATAAGTATACTATATACTTCTATAATTATCAATTAAAAATCTAGAAATATTGTCTCTGGGAGACAACTGGGGAACTAGAGTATCAGCAAGACTTATTGATATATACCCATTTATACTTGATGAATTCTTTGCCACCTGCATGTATTAACTCCTAAAATAAAAAATAAATCAATAATGAATAGCCAAACAACTAAACGAAGAGAAGTTAGAGCAATGTCTCCAGAGAAAGTGATATCAGACCTGCTGTTTGCAAGAGACAGAAAAATTCAATTAAATTGAAAGCCAAGAGAAGAACATTCAGGGAGGAGGTCTGGTCTGTATAAAGGCAAGGTATATGTATATATATATACATTTATAATATATATATACAAAGACCTCAGAGGGAAAAAACCAAGATTTTGTATAATAAAAGTAAAGTATATACTGCTGAAGGTGAGAGATTAAGTTGAGGAAGAAGGGAATGATAGCAGAGAAAGTATGAGATAGGGAAGCAGGGACCAGATAATGAAGGACCTTTTGTGCAAGGATAAGGAGTTTATTTTTAGCATAAAAACTGAAGAGCAACACTAAAACAATGGTTCTCAGGCCTGCCTGCACATTAGAGTCCCCCCAAGGAGCTTTTTAAAAATGCTCACTACTAGGTCCCCACCTTCAGAGATTGTGATTTAATTGATCTTGGGGGGGGGGGGTTGTGATTCCAATATGTAGCCAAGGTTGCCAAAGGCTGAATTAATAGCTTTTAAATAAAATACATAAAGAGTTTTACATTCTAGAAAGACCACTAACTCTAGCACTATTTAAAATGAATTTAGAGTAGACTAAAGTATACAAGACTTCTTAAAATATATTATGCTATATGAACAAATATCTAAAGACCTGAACTAAAGACAAGTAGGATGAATGGACAAGTAGAATGTTCAGTTTCTACAGGCATGAAACATACGAGAGGTAAGATACCAAGGTATTTACAAATATTGCTTCAGATTCAAATTCTGCCATTTTTTTGTTGTGTGATCTTAAACAAGCGATTTAGCCTAAGTCTCTGCTTCTTCACATCTAAAATGGAAATAATAATGATAATACATGCACCATAGAAATTTTTGAGCAGCAGATGGGGTAAACAGTGATCACAGTACCAAAGATGTAATAAGCACTAAAAAACAGTCATTATGGAAATTTTAGCTGTCCCATTTGCTGTGCTGGACGAATGAGAGAAAAAGATGTAGCCTAACTTCTAGCACATTCAAGAAATCTTTTTACTGTAATATGACATATACGGAGAAACCTGGACAAGTCATAAATGCACAGCTCAATGAATTTTCACAGATATAATACAACTGTTTAACAAGCACTCAGGTCAGGAAGCAAACACCGTCAGGGTGCCTGGGTGACTCAGTTGGTTAAGCATTCAATTCTTGATTTAGGCTCAGGCCATGATCTTACAGTTTATGGCAACAAGCCATATGTCAGGCTCCACCCTGTCAGTGCTCTCTCTCCCTCTCTCTCTCTCTCCCTGTCTCAAATTTAAATAAATAAACGTATTAAAAAAAAAAAAGAAGCAAACATTTCAAGACCTCACGCTCCCTTCAAGTCATCATTCCTAGGTTTTTGGTTTGGCTCACTAAGCACCTAAAAATACCCTTCGCCAAGATAAATAATATCCTAAGAAGAGATACAATAGAGATGATAATGACAGGTGTAGTTTGGGACAAGTAGGGTCAGAGGCCTGTGGGATAGTCAAATGGAAATGTCCAAACGGTTCTGTGCAGAGTACGGAGTAAGATTACAGACACCGAGTTGATAGACATTAACATTTTAGGAGCAGTTGACATTTAAAACAGTTCTTTTTTATTATTTATTGAACATGTATAATTCAAATGATTAGGCATCATGTGTTGCTGGTCACACTGTTCAAAAAGTAAGAGAAAGATAAGAAAGAGACGCCATTCTTTTGCCAGGTTTAAAATTCTGTCATGCAAATATTGTTATTTAATGCACTTCCTTATTCCTGAGACCATTCTTCAACTAGAAGCATGGGACCTTCTACAGAGAAACAATATGATTTTAAATTGTTTCAAATAAGAATGTAAAAGTGTTATAATATTCTTTGGTAATTTGCTATAGAATGAAAACTTTTGTTGCTGCTTAGAGATACAACATTTTGCTCACCAACCCAGTTAGGAGCCCTACACACATTTTTCTGATAATTTCACAGAAATGGGATTCACCAACTTTGTGAGGATTTAATTACTCACAAGAGACAAATGCTAGACTAGACCCCTTGGCAAAGAACATGCAATAAAAAAGGTTTTAAAAAATAACTTGAAGTTTCCTCAGTTACAGTAAAAAGACATGGTTAAAAAAAAACACAACTTTTTTACTGTTAATGTTCAAAAAATATTTACTAAAAGCTGTAGCTGTGTTTTTCATTCCTCTGGTCTTAGCACAAACACCACCTCCTCCAACACCACCTGCTCTAAAGTAAATTTCACTGGACACGCTCTTGTTTGCTCTTCCTTAAGAACACTCGGCGGGATTTAAAAGATACATTTAGTTGTTCATTAACCAGTTTATTGACTGTCTTTCCTCTAATATATTAGCTTATTAAACGTTCTGCCATATTCATCTGGTATACCACCAAACGCATCTAGAAGGGTCAAATTATTTGAAGAGATTCTCGATGTTGGCAATATGGACATTTTCTTCCAGTTAATTCTTAGTTATCATGGGCACTCCTATACATTGTAGTAGGATTAGAGGCATCCCTGGCCTCTATTCAGGAGATGCCAGTAGCACTATTCAACTATCCTCAATTGTGACAATTACAAACATCTCCAGAATTTGTCACAGGTCCCCAGGGAGGTGGGGGGGTAAAATTGCCTCCAATTGAGAATTACTGAATAAACTAATGAACAAATGAATGAATGAGTAGGCGAATGAATGTGTGATTGCTTAGGAAGCAGAAGCATGGGAAAAGAGCATTCTAGCCAGAGAAAATTATAAATAAGAAGATAACAAGGGGTCAGTAGTTTATTACATTTGAGAACTGAGAGGGAGCTGGCTTGTCTGAAGATACAAGAACAAAGTTGAGTTGAAATTGAGAAGGAAAACATGGTTCAGTTATATAGGTCAAGGTAAAAGATTTGGAATTTACTCTTCGTAGAATGAGAAGAGTTTTAATGAAGAGGTGAGATGATTTAATTGACCTTTTATAAAGGTTGCCGTGAGGGCTGCAATTAGGATGACAGAAGTGGGGCAAGAGGGGATGAGGGAAACCAGATACGTTGCTGGTTTGTTACTCCAGGAAGGAGATGATAATGGCACACAGAAGTTGCGAGAGACCATTTGAATTTGTAGGTTAAGCCAAACCAAGCTACCAAGCAAAATGAATTTTATATACATATTATGATCCGGAACAATTTATCAGAATAGCATTATATTACATAGGATATAGATTTGGTTATTTTACATATATGTAAATGAAACTAAGGCAAAAATCTGGAAGATTAAAAAAATCACTTATTCCATGCATTTCCTGAATGACTGTGATGTCCTCTAAACTTCGGAATAAAAACATTCTAGTTTAAATCATGAGCAAGTACCCTACTGAGTATTATTGGACCTTATAATGAAAGTTTCACTTAACTTTACCATTACTGGAATAATTTCCTCACCGCGATATTCCATTCATTTTGTGAAACATCTTGAGTAAACTCCTATTTGGGAAATCACTTCGAAATGCTTCCGTTTAGATTTTAATTTGACAAACGTTAGTGACATTTATATAACTGCTTTGCCAATGTGAGGTCTCATATGAAATTGGTTGATTTTCAGAAAACTTTTCATCTTGAGTTTGTGTCAAATCTTGACTCACATTTTTATAATCAGGTTTTCTAATTTTTTTCATAACCTCCTGTCCCTTACTGCCCACTAGCAACTGTACCCAATATTGTGCCTCTTCTTCATGTACCTACGACTCTATGAGGACATGAGAAATCCAGGTGTTGATTTCAATGACTCATTAAGGAGGGTAGTTGATGAAAATTTCCTGTAACTTTTCTCTTTCCAAATCATAATTCTGGTAAAGGCTTTTTTAAAAAAAAATGGACTGCAAACACTGGTTATAATTCAGACAAAGATAGCTGAACGTAAAGGGATTGTTTAACAAGATCACTGAGAGAAAGTTGTCAAACACTGAAGAAGAATCCAATTATGCAGAAATTAACATAATAATATTTAAATGACAAAATATTTTTGAATACTTATTAATGCACACCCTTCAGAGATCTGAAGTTTGCAACGCCATGTAGCTTAATTTGAATTTTCTGAGATGAGAAAAATAAACCTAGGCTTCAAAAAAATCATTCTAAGTAAAGAATTGATGAACGCTTCATTCAGTCATATTGGTTGCAAATACTGTTAGGCCTAAACTCGGATGCCCACTTAGAGAGACTCACAGCTCGCCTGTCTATACATTGTATATCTCTTTACATCCTTCTTGCCTTGCCTTGGCCCAAAGTCCTCTTTATGTCTTGGAATTTGACATTTAGCTGCTGTTAAGTTTCTGAGAAGAGAAAGATAGTCCTGTGGTTATAACTCACCCATGATTTTGCAAGACTAAACATGCCAACAATTTAAAATGTTGGTTGTAATCAACAATGAAGCTTTCGGTTAGGTTACAACACAGCCTAGTTTCTTGTATTTAATTACGTTAACATTATCATCAAACACTATTACCACGATTGCCCATATTTCAGTCTCCTTTTCTACCAAGCATCAGAGTACACCTGCGTATTCTCTTTCTCATGGGAAACAGCCATCATATGGACTGTAGCCTTTCTAGTTTTTCTCTCCTTCTTGAAATATAACATCTGTAATTTTAATAAATAAGACCGAGATGACTTTTAACAGTAGCTTTTGCATGACAGGTTTTAACCTGTCAATAATCACATTTCTGAACAGGTGGAAGATACGGTGGAAATGCTAAAAGTCTGAGAGCAAAAACAATCTTTTTTATGAAGGATCTTAGATCTTTCTGTCAGTGATTTAAAAATCACTTTTTTTAAGTTCTTTTTTTCCCCCATTGAGAGTTTAGATCTAAGTAGTCTGTCTCCAGCACTAACCAGGATCACTTGAATAAGGCAACATTTTCATTGAACACATGTGCTGTCGATCAGCCAGATCATAATTACAAAATAATGATACCTTGCAGACTCATTCTAAAAATACTTTGACATCTGAGTCTCTGAGAGTAAGAGCTCAAACATCACAAAAACGTCTTCCAGACTCACATGAATAGAGTTCCTGAGACAGGCGATGTTTACAAAATTCCATGTCATGCCAATTACATGAATCTACGCTAGTTAGATAACATCTGCAAATTTAGGATGTATCATAATGGTATGTGAATCAACTACAAAAAGTATCAGGTTGATATTTGCTACATGAGTGAAAAAAGCACTCAGAAAATTTTTGGCTACAGATGTTTTTGCATCTCCTTAGGTTAATGGGTTAATTACATCTGAACTCTTATTCTGATTGGGAGTTTGGTTAGTTGATTTAAGGTGACCCTCGTACCACGTGAGTGTTCTACTTTTATTCCAAGTAGGGTTCTGACTATTTCTTAAAAATGATTTTATGTTCTTGCCTTTATGCACAGAAAAGGAGTACTCCAACTGTAACTAAAAAATGAGATCAGCATATGTAGATAATTTTTTTTTGCCCTCAAGAACTGTTTACTGCTATAAGAATTTCTTACAAGAAACTCTACGAGTCAATCAACTTTCTGGTCAAGTTCCAGGGAATTTAATGTAATATGAATTCAGTATGAATTAAGGAAACCACAGAATGAATAATATGTGGTCATTCCATGGGTAAGCTCACCATCTAGGTGTCTTTTCTATGGGGATAATTTTCCTACATAACAGCAGAGAGTCAAGTTTTTGTAGGGATGACAGATATTTTCCATCAAGTTTCAGCTTAGTCTCTTATTGAAGTTTCTTGCCATGTTCCCCCATAACATACTTAACTCATAGTTTCTATAGCAATGTGACCACAAACTTTATGCTATGTAGCAACAAAAGCACTACGCATACCAATAAACTGAAATAGTTTCTCTCCTGTTAATCTGTCTTATGTTAATTTGATTATTAAACTACCCAAAGAACCAAGAAAATTGAAGAAAACAATTTCCATCCCTAACACATAAGTACACACACAAGAACTACACTAAAACCGAAGCTAAACTAAACTAGATTAAGTGTCAGTCTGGATAAATAGTTTTTCCAGAGAGCTAAGAGTCCCTTGAATAAAAGAATACTAGTAAAATAAAACATGACATTGCCCTCTCTCAAGGAATTTTCTTTCTTCCTCCACGAAGTCATGTTTTTAAGGTTACATTATTAGCACTAACAGTGACCAGCATGGCCTGCATCACAAGCAAAAGACCTTCCAAATTCCACACAGAAAGCATCTTAGCCCTATCTGTAGTCTTCACTATCAGATTGTGAAGGAGAACCGATCTTCACCCCTTTAATGCTTTAAACTGGGATATTTTAGCAGTTACTTTACATCTTAAAAGTTTTAAATATTTTTGTTATTAGATCATACTTCTCAAGGCATGAAATAGTCAGCAATGGCCTGCAATTGTCTAGAATCCAAAATTTTCTAGAGCCTTTGATAACAAAAATCTACTAATACATAATGCCCTATATGGTATTTGCAAATTGGATGAACTTTGACGTTCAGTTTTAGACACAATCACATGGTCATAATGACACCACAATATGTTATCTTACAAATGATGATGGCTGGGGGTGGGGCAGATGAGAGGGTAGTAACCGTAATTAACGTGATAAAGTGTCTTAATGCTAATCCATTTTCAAAACGTTGGGCTTCTGATTTATCCTATTTCTATAACATATTGCAATTTCTTAGTTAAACACAGAATTGTTCCTGGTATATAGCAGAGCTTATCTGTGTTCAATTAAATGAACAAATAAAATAGAAAAATTGAGAGACACATTTTGTACTACCCTAAATCAAAGTACTGTTAAAAAAATCTGAAAGAGAATTTTATTAAAGTTTTATTTTATATTGAGCAATTCACTGTCTGCATTCAAAACCAGAAAATGAAACAATGAAAAAATGTTCAACTCTAGTTTTAATTAGTGAAATGAAAATCAAAATCACTGTGAGAACCAATTTTATGTCCAATATAGGAGCCAAAATCTAAATTAAAAAAAAAATTGAGGGGTGCCTGGGTGGCTCAGTGGGTGAAGCATCTGACTTGGGCTCAGGTCATGAGTTCCTGAGTTTGAGCCCCAGGTCGTGCTCTGTGCTGACAACTCAGAACCTGAAGCCTGCTTCAGATTCCATGTCCCCCTCTCTCTGCTCCTAACTCCCCACTCAAAAAAATAAACATTTTTAAAAAAATTGAGAGAGAGAGAGAGAGAGAGAGAGAGAGCGAGTGCATGCAAGTGCAAGTGGGAGAGAGGGGCAGAGGAAAAGAGAGAATCTTAGGCAGGTTCCATGCTGTGCATGGAGCCCATCACAGGGCTCTGTCCCACAAACCCTGAGATCATGACCTGAGCTGAAATCAAGAGTCTGAAGCTCAACCAACTGAGCCACCCAGGTGCCCCTCAAAACTAAATTGTGACCTCGAAAGATGAAGAGAAGGTAGCCTTTTATAAGAGAAATTTACATGTATAAGGGAAATCTCCATTTGTAAGTGTAATCCCTCTCTGTAACTGGAAAAGAAAGATAACTCTAAATCCTTAGAAACAGTCATGACAACTTAAACCTGCATAACGATGTTACCCTTGATTACTAGACTTTGCCTGAAAGCTCCCACAGTTAGCCTCTCCCTTTCCCCAACATCTTCTTTTGTCTTTAGCTGGAAATGGTATTTAAGAAGATGACTTGTGCCATTTCAGGGAGTTACTCTGTTTTCCTGGGTCTCTCCCATGTTTACCGGAGATAGATGTGCTATGAAACTTGCTTTTTTATCTCCTCTTAATTTCTTAGTTCTTCTTAATTTTTTAGTGTGGGGTGGGAGGGTCTCAGCCAGGAAACTGGAAAGGTAGAAGGAAAATGATATTTCCTCCTTGACAAGGTCATGAGTTCATTCAGTGGAAGACGGGGCCCCTGTGGGCTGATTTGGCTGGAGCTAGAATCTTACAGTATAGGCAGCTGCTGCCATACACACTGCCTGAGACAAGAAGGGAGGGAGGGAAGCACCCAGGGGTCTTCTCTGACTCTCTAATCCTCCACAATTAGCCAGAAAGAGCCAGAAGCCAGGTGACAAGCAAACCTGGAACTCAGCGCTCACAAGCATCCATGTCCCGATGGTACTCAGTAAAGCAGGGTAAAGGAGGCAAGTAGTATGCTTGAGGCCACATACTTGAGCCCTACAAGTCCACAATCCCATTCCCCAGTGCATACAAGGTGCGCTGTTACAGTAAGAAACGAGATAAAACTGGAAACAACCCAAATAATCGTCAATAGCAGAATGCAGAAATAAACTGTGGCTTATTCCTATGATGGAATATGACAGTGAAAATAAATGAACTACAGCTATATTCTCTGACATGGATGAATCTCAGTAGCATAAAGCTGATTGGAAAAAGCAGTCACACAAGACTAGATGCAATATGATTTCAGTTATATGAAGTTCAAAAGCATGCAGAACAAAATTTATTATTTAGGATTACATGCATATATGGCGAGACTGTAAAAGCAAAATTCAGGAGAGTGATTATATCTGGTGATAGCGATGAGGGAGCATAAGGCAAGATGAGAGGCCACAAACGCGCACCCCCCACCCAAGATTAGACATGTGTGATATTCCTGAGGCTCTCCTGGCTGTCCAAGAACAAAGAAAAGGGGGAAAACCAATGGTTACCTGATAGAGATCATAATCTTGCAGGACCTAAAAGTCTCCATCACCCTTCATGTGAGAAACAAAGGCAGAAGGAAATGGCAGCTAGAACAAAATTTCCTTATCCCCTGCAGCCCAGTGACAAAGACTTGAGGCTGGGAGAGTAAAACTTTTCTCCAGGAACTCCCTACTGTCTTAATGCTAATGCTTTGCTAGAGGGAAAACCACCTTAGCTGGACAAGAGCTAGGCCTCCACTATCCTGGGAGTCTTGTTTAGCATATGGAAATCTCACTGGAAACTTCCCCTGGACTTTAAGTCCCTCAACTCCAAAGTATAAAACCAGTCTCTCCTCATGGTCCTGGGGCAGCCCTTCCTGCCTGTGGGTCCTGTCCCTGTGCTTCAATAAAATCACCTTTTTTGCACCAAAGATATCTTCAAGAATTCTTCTTGGCTGTTGCCACTGTCACCCCCAAATGCTCATCAAAAGCGAAATAAGTGATGGAATTGGGAAGGGGTACCTAGGCAGGCTTCCGATTACTTAGAATATTCAAATATTTTAAGTCATTTACTTTTATTATCTAAACCATATACATTATAAATATTCCTTTATCCCTACATAAAAAAAGTGTTTTCAAAAGACACATATGTCTGAATGATTGACAAGTTAATATAACAACTATCGACTAAGAGGAAAGTGGCTGTTTTCTTGGGAAATTCTTCCCTTCAGTCTGTAGTTCTTTGCACTGAATAGATGGGAATTTAATAATTATAGCCGATCAGAGGCTTCACCGGGGAGGGGACAGAGGTAGCTTATCATGAAAAATGATTGTTCCTCTAGTTTAAAAGTGACCTCTGGTAACATTTTCCTTCTATATAAAGCTTCTAGCTTTATGTATTACTGTCAGTCACTTGGCAGCTTGGAGGCAACAGTCTTCCTGCTGAAGGCACTATTACAGTTAATATTTGTCTCCAGAATACAGAAAGGGATTTCAAAATCATGCCTTTCTAAAGTATGTATGTGAATGACATCAAACTGTGAATTTAAAATGACCTTGCACGATTTAATCATCGTGTATATCATGGAAAACAGGCTATAGGGCTTTTAAATACTAAAAGAATGCCCTCAAAATAAAAGAGAACAATAATAAACTATGTGATCCTAGGCATGAAGGATTAAACCGGAATGGGCCAAAGCTGTGTTGTATCTTCTTGGGAGATACTGTCAAAGAAGATATTGGGAAGATACCGGATCCTCGAGAAACCCAGTTTAAATGATGCAGCAGATGCCGGGCACCCCATTCTGTTGGCCTACTCCTATCAGGACTCTGAAGGGCAGTCCCCAGATGCACTAAAGTCTTGTAAGGTCAAGTACCCACCCAATCTCTCAGTGTTTCTACCTCAAGATTTCTCCAACGTCATGGTAACTCACTCAGTCTCCAGAGAGCAAAAGACCTGATGCCTCTGAGCAGCCACCAATCAAGGAGACACAGGAACCACAGATGTAGTCCCAAACCTCAAGTCCTTCAGAGGGACAATGGTAGGGGCATTCTATAGCATTCCTCAGAGGTCTCAATTGGATTAAGCAAAAGTTTTGCACAACAGTAGCCATGTCAATCACTCACTATTTTTGTTCCCTATTTCCTATCTTCCCTGCTTTCCCACCTTTGCTTCAGCTACCAAATGAATGGCTAGGTCTCTAGTCCTGGTTTCAAACTTGGCTTTTAAAGAAATCTAAACTAAGACTATGGCAAACTACAACCGAAAAGAAATGGTTTGTCTTCCAAAAAGGATGTACACATCGCTACCAAGAGTCAATATCAAAAAGAACACATTCCACAGAATACAAGGATATTTGCCCTCACTGAGCAAAATCAAACGCTGGACCCTCAGGAAAGAGATAATGAGAGATGCAACTAACAGTGAACAGGTAAGGATTCAAAGTGGGGAATCTTTAAAACAAGTAGTGAAGTCCTAGGAATAAAAAAAGCAGTCAGCTGAGTAGAGATCAGATTCTCGGAACAAAAAGACTAGGAGGCTCATGAAAAAGGATTCAACTCAAACTGGACCTTCATGGTGATCAGTAACGGTTGTGGCTAAGAGCCAGGTGTTGGAACTGATGGGTATAAGCTTTGGGTTTCATTGCATCACAGGGTAATATCCTTAGGTATCCATCTGTGGCATGAAAAACTGAGTGGTAGTTGCACCAGGAAACATGGACAAGAATGTTCATAACAGTACTGTTCCAAGTAATAAAATAAACAAACAAATCTTCAAAGAGCCCCAGAACCATCTGGCAGGAGAATGAGCAATTAAATTGCTTCTACAATACTGCAAACAGGGGAACTACTGCCATACAAAGCCATCAAGGTGAAATTCAGGGATATGAATTTGTGTGAAAAAGACAAGTCTCCAATATCCTTTTAAACACATTCAAATATAAAACCAAACACAGAGCATTAAGTGCCATGCACGAAATTAAATATTTCACAATAGCCCTATGGCTATTATTCCCATTTTATGGGTGAGAAAACCGAGGTTCAGAGAATGCAAATAACTTGCTCAAGGTCAGATATCCAGTAATTAATAGTGATAGAACTCAAATCCAGACTGTAGAACTCCTCACTTTTAACTCCCACACTAAAATTCAGAGAAATACTGTTGAGGCATATATATCTGATAAAATATATTTTTAAAACCAGAGGATGATAGATTCAAGATATGTTTATTATCCCAAGTTGCAGGACATTGGAGGCTGGGATAAGGGAGGAACACCTCATGTTCCAGTCCTTGAGTTGAGTGGTCAGTAGGAAGTAAGGGCAAGGCAAGAACCGTGAAAGGCGCAAGCACATGGTCAGGTCCCGTACTTATTTAACGTGCTGTTATTTTGCTCATCATGAACTGTTCGGCACTGATTTTGATTTTTAAAACATCAACTAAAATGTTATTTATCTTAATTAGTAAATTTTTAGATACCCTTTTAAATTTTCAATAGAGGCAAATTCACTTGCCTCACCCTATTCTGAGCCCTGGCTCTGAAGTGGCCATCTGGCTAGGAAAGAAAGAGGAGGGAGAAACACAGCACTTGCCTTGAATGTAGGTTTCTCTATTTTCACAGACTGTATGTTGGCTTTAGGTGCCTTGGTGTGGGGGTTGATCAACATTATAAGAAGGCGAAATTACCCCCTCCTCCTTAATACAGCCAGCGAAGTCCCTTGTCTTTAGTTAATAAATTTAAAAAGGAAAGGGAATTATGGGTATTCAGTATCTATACTATGCTAGGACTTTCGAGAGTTCCTGACTTAATCCTTCCAACTGCTCCACGAAGTCAGTATTGGTGTACCCAATAGAGATGTTAAACACGTATCTAAAGGCACATGTTCCGAGTGCCATGAATTATTTTTAATATAATTTATTGCCAAATTGGTTTCCATACAACACCCAGTGCTCATCCCAACAAGTGCCCTCCTCAATGCCCACCACTCACTTTCCCCTTGAATTCATAAACTCCATGTGTCCGTAGCATTCTTTTTTCACCCTCTTTTGCTTGGCCTATTCTGAGAGGTGGAGATGGCTATTATGATTAAGTCAACTAAAATACATAAAACGATTCATAAACTGTAAGGCGTTGTATCAATATTAACATAATCTTAATAATAACAAAAATGAAACAACTTACCTCTGCTTCTAATCTTAATAGACATAAAAGTATATTTTGTCTCTTTCAGGGTATCCATATGAAATGAAGTATTACAAATTTAAAAAACTTCGCTCTTCTTACACTGGGAAACTATCACTCAGAGTCAACAATCACTGTCCTTGTTCTCTCTGAAATGGGATATGCTGAGCTTTGGATGATATTTTCATATTATTCCTATTAACACAATTAAAATGCTGAAATTCATTTGAGCAGATGTTTACTCTCTAAGGAAAGGCAACTAGAAATATTACCCATTCTAGATTGAGTGAGGTGTGATATTGCAAATAGAATGATAGACAAAAGTAACATACACAATTTCATAATTTACTACTTGATTCCAAAGTCCAGGAGAGAGTGTATTTATAAATCAAACACGATTCTAGCCAATTTAACCAACCATATATCCAGTGCTTGCTTGAGCAGCACATACACTAAACCAACCATATATTCCATTAGATCTCATTAACTTTACTTTGTCTGTGACAGGAGCTGACACCATAAATGAGTAAAAAAAAAATATTTCAAATGTCAATATTTTGTCTCTCTGGATAATACTGTTTTATATTCCTTATTAAACTTGATTTAAAACTTTTAAGATCTGAAGTTAGTCGAGACTTGTGTTGATATTACTAGCTATAAGTTTTAAAAAGTGAAATATTTTTATCTATTTTAAAGAGGAGCTTGTGAGTACAGGGGGGTCTTTATTTTGTCATAAGCACATAGAAAGACAATGCAGCAAGTATTTCAATGGCAGTTAAAAAGACATGTTTGTTTACCATGTATCTTAGATATCCTGCAACCACCTTTACCATGCATTACACACAAAGGCGCAAACACCAAACACTATTAAACATAGAAAATCAAAGGAGAACATTTCCTAAATCCATGCTTTTTTAACTGCTAGTCAGCAAGGAAAACTGTGAATTCCAAACCCTCCTCTTCTTACCCTATTTCTCGGTAACCCTATATTATCAGCCCTGGAGGGAAAATAAATGAAGGTAAATTGAATCTTCTGGCTATGCTCACCCTTTAGAATCGAAAACATTGGTGGATGATCCTTGTTATATGGATTTTATCTGTTGGGTTTTCTGGTTTCCACTTAGATTTACTGAACAAATTCTCACTTCCAGAAAGGCAGCCTGGCTTTGCGGGAGTGTTAGAGACATCTCTCTTGGTCATGTGCCACTGAGAAGGACTCCCAGTGTTTCGTGTCACTCAGAGATTTGCCCTGCCAAGGAGGAAAGGAGCTTACAATAGCTGTCTGAATAACTCTGAACACTGAAGCTCCTCTACAGATATCATCACCAGAGCCCAAGTGAAGATTATATAAAGTTCCACTGACAGTAAAAAGAGAAGAAGAAGAAGAAAAAAGATTTGCTCCTGTATCAGCCCGTGGCGGGGATTACAGATTTTCAGAGGACTCAATAGAGTCCAAATCCAAATTCCAAGGAACCACTAGTCACATTAAAATGGAGGTTCTACCCAGGATGCCGAAGTCTAATTAAGATAATCTGCTTATTTCATTTTCGGATTTCATCGATAAAATATACGTGACTACAGGATTTCTCTGTTGGACACACACACACACACAATCCTAACCTTCTATGGTAAAGATCTATGTTATTGATATTACTGTATATTAAGTAATTTTATTATATGGAAAACGTAGCAGTCCATTAAAGATAAAATTGTGGTTCAAGTTCACCCAGAAAAAAATGATAACATTGACTCTTAAAACCTAGGGTCTATTTAATCTAAACTTGCATCAAAACAACTAAAAAATTTCAACATGTATTCTTAAAGACAATTAAAACATTATCTTCACAGCATTAAGAATGTACCACAAAAGGTAAGAGTGACCCCTAAGGCAAACTATGGAGTCTGGGTGGCGATGATGTGTCAGTATAAGTTCATGAAGTGACACAGATGTGCCATTCTGGTGGGGGTGTTGTTAAGTGGGGAGATTACACAGGTGTTAGGACAGCGGGATATAGGAAATCTCTGCACTTACTTTCCACTCGGTTTTGCTGCATACCGAAAACTACTCCAAAAAATAAATTCTACTAAAAACAAAATAAAACATCACGATCATTCATTTAAAATATCTTACAGAAGTTTGATACATTTCTAACACAGGATATACACAATAATAGAAAGCTCTAGCCCTTTAGGTATCATAACTGGATTTAGGAGCAGAGCATTTGGAAAAACAATTTCCACACAACATGATGCCTACTGCAGTACAGGTTAATACAAAGTGCTACAGGGGTATCGGAGAAGAGAGGAAGATTAATTCCACCTCAGAAAATTAATGAAATGTTTCAACCAGAAAATCAGATTTGTCTGAGTCCCAAAAGATGATCAGAAGCTTGTTGAGTTGAGAAAGTGGGAAATGAAATTCAAGGTCTAAGAAGACTGTCTTCAAATGGAAGGACAGACCAGAAGTAAAGAAAATGAGGAGGTAAAAGTAGGAAAGTGACAAAAGACAGAGAACCTTGTAGACCTAGAAACTAAGGAGATAAAAGGTAGGACAATGGAGATTGATCATCAAAGATCTTTTACGTGACTGTAGAAGGACTGATTCAGAAAGACCACAATCAAGAGCCAGAAATAATTTAAGACATGGCAGACAGGTTTGGTTGAAGTTAAGGCAGTGGTGATGGTAATGACAAGGAGACTACAGAGACAGGGTCCCAAAATAATGTTCTATGCTCAGGACATTCCCAGGAAATATTATTTTCCTTTTTTTCTACGTTTTTATTTAAATTCCAGTTAGTTAACATACAGTGTAATATTAGTTTCATGTGTGCAATATCAGCACTTTGATATATCACCCGGTGCTCATCACAAGTGCACTGCTGAATCCCTATCACCAGTTTCATCTATCCCCCCTACCCCTCTCCCCTCTAGTAACTTTGAGTTTCTTCACTATGGTTAAACTCTGCTTCTTGGTTTGCCTCTCTCTTTTTTTCTCTCTTGCTCATTTGCTTTGCTTCCTAAATTTCATATCTGAGTGAAAATCACATGGTATTTACCTTTGTCTGACAAACTTATTTCATTTGGCATAATACATTCTAGCTCCATCCACATCCTTCCAAATGGCAAGGTTTCATTCATTTTTATGGCTGAGTAATATTCCATTGCATGCATGTGTTTATATATACATATATATATGTATATATATATATACACAACACCACATCTTTCTTATCCATTCATCAGTTGATGGGCACTTGGACTCTTTTCCTAACTTGGCTATTGTTGATAATGCGGCTATAAACATCAGGGTGCACGTGTCCCTTTGAATTAGTGTTCTTGTATTTTTTGGGTAATAGGGTAGTTCTATTTTTAACATTTTGAGGGACCTCCATACTGTTTTCCAGACTCAATGCACCAATGTGCATTCCTACCACCCGTGCAAGAAGATACCTTGTTGGGAGCCGTTTTGGGCTCACAGGTTGAGACCCCTCCCTGCATGGGAAAGGTTGAAGCAAAGCTCCCGCCAGCCAAACTGGCTCTTAATCTTACCTCTTTCTAAATAACCTTTCAGGCAGGCCTGGATTTCTTCAACTGCTCTTGTTGGCCTAAGGGACATAATGCTCTTTGGTTTTATGGCACATGGAAAAGGGGACCTGGAGTGCGATGCCTTGATGGATAAAATCTGAATGAGAGTAATCTGGCCAGAAGTAACCTCAACGTTGCCTCTTGGGGATAGGTTACACAAATTGATCATATAGAATAGCAGTTATGAGTTGGCTAGAAATTAGGGGCGCCTAGGTGGCTCAGTCGGTTGGGCGGCCGACTTCAGCTCAGGTCATGAGCTCGCGGTCTGTGAGTTCGAGCCCCGCGTCGGACTCTGTGCTGATGGCTCAGAGCCTGGAGCCTGCTTCTGATTCTGTGTCTCCCTCTCTCTCCGCCCTTCCCCTGTTCACGCTGTGCCTCTATGTCTCTCAGAAATAAATAAACATTAAAAAAAAATTAAAAAAACAAAGAAATTAGTAGACATTAGGCCCCAAGACTCCTTAAACCAAACTAGATTTTCCCTGCAGGTATCGCATTGTGTTAATCATCCCCTCAGCCCCACCATAAAACCTCAAGGCACATCTCTGTAAAGCTTCTCTCAGAATTAACAGACTGATGGGAGAGATTGCAAAGAGACTTAGGACCTTCCCCGGAGGTTAGCCTAGCCCAAAAGTTAGAAGCACTGTTTATAGATAAGGTACAAACTAAGGTAGCTACACATATCTTCATTGATCAGCAGCAAATATTGAGCACCTCCCTGAGGTTAACATTTCACAAATCCTTTGTAATTCTCATCCCCACGCTCCCTTATAATAAAAAGGCAATAGCAAAATACTCTTACAAAAGCTACCATAAACCTATAGATGACTACATAGGTCTTGTGACAACAACGTATGTTGTAAAGAATGCCTTGTCACTGACGTAATGTCACTCGCTACCTTTAAAAATAAAGACACTGAGACCAGCAAAGCAGAGATGCCAGAATTGCCAGGGCTGCCTGCTTGGTCATCAGACTCCATCTCTCATGGCTCTCTCACTTCATTTCGCCTGACCGTCCGTCCTTTGTGGACCCCTAGATTGATTCACCGGAACAAGGACCCCAGCAATACCTTTTCGCCACATCCTAGCCAATACCTGTTGTTTCTTGTGTTGTTAATTTTAGCCATTCCAACAGGTGTGAGGTGGTTTCTCATTGTAGCTTTGATTTGCATTTCCCTGATTATCCATGATGTTGAGCATCTTTTCATGTGTCTGTTGGCCATCTGGATGTCTTCTCTGGAAAAATGTCTCTTCATGTTTTCTGCCTCTTTTTCAACTTGATTATTTGGTTTTTGTGTGTTGAATTTTATAAGTTCTTTATATATTTTGGATACTAACCCTCTATCAGATTTTTCAGGTGCCAATATCTTCTCGCATTCAGTAGGCTGCCTTTTAGGATTGCTGATTGTTTCCTTTGCTGTGCAGAAGCTTTTTATTTTGATGTAGTTCTAATAGTTTAGTTTTGGTTTTGTTTCCTTTGTCTCAGGAGACTTATCTAGAAAGAAGTTGCTAAGGGCAATGCCAAAGAGGTAACTGTATGTGTTACCTTCTAGGATTTTTATAGTGTCAGGTCTCACACTTAGATCTTTAATCCATTTTGAATTTATTTTTGTGTATGGTTTAAGAAAGTGGTCCAGTTTGATTCTCTTGCATGTTGTTCTCCAGTTTGTCCCACACCATTTGTTGAAGAGACTTTTTCCCATTAGATATTCTTTCCTGCTCTGTCGAAGACAAATTGAGCATAAAGTATCAGGTTCATTCCTGGGTTTTCTATTCTGTTCGATTCATCTATGTGCCTATTTTTAATGTCAGAATGAAACTGTTTTGATTGCTAGAGCTTTAGAATATAACTTGAAGTCCAGAATGGTTATGCCTCCAGCTTTGTTTTTCTTTTTCAAGGTTGCTTTGGCTCTTTGGGGTGTTTTGTGGTTCCATACAAATTTTAGGATTGTTTGTTCTAGCTCTGTGAAAAATGCTGGTGGTATTTTGATAGGGATCATATTAAATATATAGCTTACTTTGGGTAATATGGAAATTTTAACAATATTTATTCTTCCAATCCATGAGCATGGATGTCTTGGAAATACTCTTTTTAATATATGTGTGTGTGTGTGTGTGTGTGTGTGTGTGTGTATATATTTTTAATGTTCGACCACAAAACACATAGATGCTTATAAGTGTTGATCCTTTTCTTGCATTCATTCCATAAAGGTCAGAACATAAAGCTGCACCTATTAAGGCTTCTTTTAACTTTTATATTTCTTTTTTTAATTTATTTTATTTATTCATTTATTTATTTATTGAGAGAGAGAGGGAGCATGAGCGCACACAGAAGGGGCAGAGAGAGAGGTGTGTGTGTGTGGGAGAGGGAGAGGGAGAGAGAGACAGAGAGAGAGAGAGAGAGAGAGAGAGAGGGAATCTCAAGGAGGCTTTGCACTGTCAGCACAGAGCCCAATGAGGGGCTTGAACTCACAAACCATGAGATCATGACCTGAGCAGAAATCAAGAGTTGGATGCTTAATGGACTGAGCCACACAGGCACCCCTAACTTTTGTATTTCTATGTTTTTCAGTTTTCAGTTCATACAGCTAATTTTACATGCTAAGTTTTGGTGTTTAATTACTTAAAATAACATCCAAATGACAAGTGAAGTGAGAGAAGGTACACATTATTCTGTTGATGGATCTACTTTCCAATCCGTATTTCCTAGATTCCCTATTCTAACTGTCTACCTTTCTATGTTTTCTCCATAGGCAAATGGAGGTATCGACACTATTCATGTGTTAATAACCACTGATAAATTACATTTTACATGGGCTTTAATAGTCAGTTTCTTTGGACACATCTAACCCCCATATGCTCTTCTTTCCCTTGGAGAGAAACCAAATACCAAAACCAAAAGCACATATGGTTTAAAGAGTAAAGTCAAATCTCTCCAAAAAGGAAAGTCTACATTTGTTCCTTGTAAACAGGATTGGCAATTACTGGATGAAAGATTAAATCAGCACATGTACAAAAAGAAATGTTGAAGCTCGATATTTTATTAACTGAAGTTACTGTTAGATCACAAAAAATTTTAATTCTGTACCTCAAACTCTATCGTCAGTGAAACCCGAGGCACATAAAAGCCCCCTTAGGGTGATCATTAAGGAGTGAAAGTCAATACACCCAGGTGGTTCCTGGCATATATGATCTAGTGAAATACATATTCTACTGAATTTTAATTAAGAGACAAAGTGTAAAGCCCAAGAATTATGTACAAACATATTCTTTTTAAGTTTTGGCTCCCTAAGAGTCATTAGAAAAATAGGGTTTACAATGTTTCGAGGGCACCTGAGTGGCTCAGTTGGTGAAGCATCCAACTTCGGCTCAGGTCATGATTTCACAGGTTATGAAATAGGTATGTGCATCAGGCTCACTGTCATGAGTGCAGAGCCTGCTTCAGATCCTCTGTCCACCCCTCTCTCTCTGCTCCTCCCCTGCTTGATCTCTCTCTCTCTCTCTCAAAAATAAACATTTAAAAAATTCTGTTAAAATAATTTTTAATAAATGTTCCCTAACTTGGTATTTATCCACTAATTATATCTGAGCCTCAAATCACTCTGGTTGCATCTGCCTCAGAGCACCGACGATGTTGAATAATGCAATTTATTTGTGAAGTCTATTTGCAGCAAATGTTGACTAAGTGCAGGAGTAAAAACCCTCAGCTCCTTGAAGAGCCCATGTTCCTTTGCTCACTCACGTGTCCTCACTCTCTCTCCTTCTCTATCCCTTCCTCCCTCCCCCTCCCTAACCCTGTCCTTCTACTTCGTTGCTTACACAAAGTAAAAACTCAACTGAATTAAATTCAATCCACTAGAAGTATATGTTTGGAATAGTTCTGAAGGAACAACTGAATTTGTGACAAACAAACCAGAACGTAGATGAGTCTGTGCACTTATTCCTCTCACAAATATTTGGTGAATGTTTATGTAATGCCACATCCTGCATCCAGTAGTGGAGATAAAACAGTAAACAAGACAGGCACGGAGACTGCTCTTGTGGAACCTTGAGTTTATTGCAGAGAAAAGCAAGTAAATGGCAAAATTATGTAACTATAAAATGTGATAAATGCTACGGGAAAAATAAACAAGACGTTAAGATACAGAATGCCTAAAATAGAGGATCAGGCCAAATCTAGTCTAGATTTTGTGAAAACAAATAAAAGAAAACTTATTTAAAATGGAGTTAGGAAGCCATCCAGGGGGAGCTGCTAGAAACCTACTACTCACTGCAGCCTGCACGACCACCAGGAAGAGAAAGAATTCTTTCAACAAGGGAGGACTTTTTTCACAAAGGAATTTTATCTCGTGCTTTTAAAAAAAGGAAGATTCCTCCTTGTCCTGGCGACGACACACTAACCTTAGCTTGCAGCCAATGAGAAACTGCCACAGTCTCCTATTCTTTTTTCTCCGATGAACTTTGTTTTGTATTTTTTTTTAACGTTTCTTTATTTATCTTGAGAACAAGACAGAGGGCGCAAGCAAGGGAAGGGCAGGGAGAGAAACAGAGAGAGGATCCCAAGCAGGCTCTGTGCTGTCAGTACAGAGTCCACCGTGAGCCAAAACCAAGAGTCAGGTGCCCAATGCACTGAGCCACTCAGGCACCCCTCCAATGACCTTCTGTTCAAAACAAACCTCTTCGATTTCCTCCTACACCTAAGAAAACCTGATCTTCCCTTGTCTCGTTGGGCTTGCCTATGCTCCATCACAGGTTGCATATTCCACACAGCAATACCTCTGACATTTCTGAATAAGCTCCTTTTTACCTCAGATACAATTGCCCTTTGCTCTGTTTAAAGTTAGAAATTTAATAACCAAGGAAGATGTCTTTGAGGAAATAAAATTAAACTGAGATCTAAAGGATAAGAAAGATTTCATCCTGTAAAACAATAGCAAGTTTTCTGTGGAACAGCCTGGGCCAAACTGATGTGAGAGAGAGAAGCCTCCATTACTGTGTCTGGAATCACCCTTCAGATATTCCTTCAGAGCCTAACCGTTTTTACTATTACCAAGAATGTTGAAACTGACCTCTTTGAAAGTGAAATTTACCTTTTCAAATTATTGTTAGCAATTGTGCTAAATCTAATGAATTAGTATGTTTGAATATGTTGGAAAATACTGCTTCTGGAAAAAAAAAAAAAAGAAAGAAACAAAGAAACTAGGGGCACGTGGGTGGCTCAGTCAGTTAGGTGTCCAGACTCCTTGTTTGGGCTCAGGTCATGATCTCAAGGTTTGTGAGTGTGAGCCCCGCATAGGGCTCTGTGCTGGTGGAGCAGAGTGTGCTTGGGATTCTCTCTCTCTCTCTCTCTCTGCTCCCCCCACCCAACTCACATTCCCTCGCACGCGCGCTCTCTCTCTCTCTCTCGCTCTCGCTCTCTAAAAACAAATTAAAAAAAATAAAAAATAGACTAGTTTTCATCTGTCTACTGACTCTAAAACGATTTTTAAAGAAATTCTAAAATAGGAAAAGGAAATGAACAGAATTCAAAGAAAAAAATAACAAAGACAGTTCTTAAACATTTGAAAATACAGTCATCTTCACTCGTTATTAGATAAATGCAAAATAAGACCTAATTTTTCACCAATTAGATGAGCAAAGATCACAAATTTGGACAATATACTATAGGGGAGCAAAATGTGGCTCAGTGGCATGTGGATGATTACAGGCTGATTATTTTTAAGAAACAGAAGACTCAAGTTGTTTTTACTTTTTGCCTCCCCCTACCTCTGACTGCCTAAAAGAATTTAAACAGAGGACGTGTTCTCTGGGAAGGGACCCATCACCACAGATAAACTAAGAATCCAACATAGGCTGTGTCAAAATGTGCCGCTTCAGCATAATGATTATTTTGAATTAAAGTTACTTAAAAAAAAAAAAAAAAAAAACAGAACAAGAATCCTTTGACTCCCTTTTGTCTCCCGAAAACACGAAATGAATCTCCCATGTGAAAGGTATCCTCCCTGTACCAGGAGGTAAAGAGACATCCTTATCACCAGAGACAGGGAACTGAGAAGCCAGAAGGCTGTATAAACAATTCTTGTTACTTTCACTAATTTATAACCCCAGCCCACATTCTGTTTAGAATTCCTTATTAGTTAAAGCAACCAAACAGAAGTTGTTGTTGTTGTTGTTGTTGTTGTTGTTGTTGTTGTTTTGCCCCGTCAATTCATCACAGATTTATTGTCACATTGTCCAAAAAGCATAAAAACTACCTACCTTGGTCATTTCTTTAGGTTTCATTTTTATTATTGGTCCCTCGTGTGCATGTAATTAACTTTTTTTTTCTTTTGTTACTCTGTCTCATGTCTGCCTATGTGTCTGTCTGCCCGCCTTGCTGTCCATCCGTCTGTCTGTCTGTCTGTCTATCTATCTATCTTAATTCCAGTGTAGTTAACATAGAGTGTTATGTTAATTTCAGGTGGACAAGACAGTGATTCAACAGTTCTATATATTACGCAGGGCTCATCAAGACGAGTGCACTATGAATTCCACTCACCTATTTCACCCATTGCCCCACCTCGTGTCAATTTAATTCTTACACCAGACAAAACAACCTTGAAGGGTAGAGAAAAATTTTTTCTTCTCAACAATACTGTGTTGTCAATGGCATGAGGCAATAGGTACTCTTAGACCTTGCTGACAAGGGTTAACGCACACATGCACCTATGCATGCGTGTCCATAGCTTATCTCTGGAAGAAAACAGAAGGAACCAGTAACATCAGTTCTCACTAGTAAGAGTGAAGGAAGATACCCAAGTGGCTGGGTGACAGGACAGGAAAAACAATATCCTTGGGTATATTTTTTGTATTTACTTAATTTAAAGTTTGTACAAATAGATATTTAGAGTGTTAAAGGCTAAATATTACAGATAACTTCATCAAGAGAAAAAAAAAAAACTGTTTACCTGTGTTAAAAAAAAGAAACAACAACCTCGAAATGGATGCATTTGCCATATGCCCTACCCAACAGCACAACAAGACCTCATTACAGTTTCGGCCTATCCCATGAATGTGACATTTTAACAGTTAAACTGGAATTTTCTGATCAGCATTAGTGAGGTCATGAGCATGATAAAAACCCTAGCATTCCCTTCCCCCCTCAAAAGAAGATCTCCTGGTCTGAAACAATCCTCTCTTTCCTTTTGCTAAGAGCTTCCTCGTCCAACTCTCTTTCCTTAAGAGCTTTGATTCTGTACAGCTCCTAGGAACATCTCTCTACTTGGAAGACGTGAAGCTGCCTGATTCATGAATTGGTTAATAAAGAAAATGAGAGCTTCGAATTTACTCAGCTGAATTTTGTTTTTAACACATGGAAATGATTACAAGCGTATCCGTGTCTATCCATTCTTCCAGCCATTATTTATGCATTCCATGTTCAGTTTATAGAAACACATGTCGAATTCCTAGACTCTATGTATGTATGGTACAGAGAGTGATGTGGGAAACAAAGGCAAATAAAAATTACATTCCTTACAATTCACAGTCCATTGACGAGTCCTCGAGACAGGCAGAGTGACATTCCTTCTAGGAACTTAGCTGTCTCATTGATGACACTTTGCTAAGGACAATAGGCGATCTTAGCTGAACATTACCCCAGCCTCCACAATCCCGTAAGTCCACTTCAACAGATAAAAATACCACTGGAGAGGCACCCGGGTGGTCAGTCACTTAAGCGTCTGAGTCTTGATCTCATGGTTTGTGGCATCTAGCCCCCTGTCAAAGGCTGTCATTGCAGAGCCTGCTTGGGATTCTCTCCCCTGCTGACACGAGCACACACATGCGTGAGCGTGCGCGTGTGGGAACACATACAGTCTCTCTCCTTCAAAATAAATAAATAAATAAATTTCTTTTGGAAACTTCCTGTATCTCTACTGCTCCCCAACATATATGTTGGCAATTATGCTCCAAGCTTATGGCCCCCTGTTATAATTCTGAAGGGTCTCATGACTGAGTTTTTACTAAACAGTAATAAATGACCATTGCCTAACAGCGGCTAGTTCTGCAAGGTCCTGGAAACCTTGTTTCGAAAATACTTTAGAGACTTATGCTATCCCTAACCCCCTCCCAACTTGAAGGTATATAATCAGTCACCTGGTACAACCCAGCGACACTCTTCCTGCCATAGGTCCCATCCCCATGCTTTAATAAAACCACTTTTTTTTTTTTTTGCACTGAAGATGTCTCAAGAATTCTTTCTTGGCCATCAGCTCTGAACCCCAACACTTTTTACATGAGAGATTACATAAAAGCCACAAGATTAAATAACACAGTAAAGGAAAGTAGAACTTCTCACCCGAAAATACACCTCTCTCACATAAAGATTATTTTAAAGAAACAGTAGCCACAGAAGTTCTAAAAAGGAAAAGTTACCATTTAGTAAGAGACATTTACATTTATGAGGGAAATCCCCATTTGTGAGCACATCTCCCTCTCTGTACCTGAAGAAAAAAAAATGACTAAATTTTTAGAAACTCATCAGTGGAGGAGTCCCAGGACTTAAATCTGCATACCAACCACACCCCTGCTTCCTGTGCTTTCCTGGCCACTTCCCATAACTGGCTCTCCCACTCACAAACGACACCTCCTTTTGTCTTTCACCAGAGATGGTATTTAAGGTGGCAGCTTGGGTGATTTCAGAGAGTTAGCCCTTTTTCCCCGGGTCTCTCCCATGTATATAGGAGGCATACACGTCATTAAACTTCTGCTTGTTTTTCTCTTATTAAACTGTCTTTTATTACAGGTGTGACTCAACCAAGATTCCTAGGAGGGTAGAAGAAAATTTAATTTTCCTCCCTTAAAGCACTTTCCACTTTCACTAAATATGCACAATCAAGTTGTAAAAAAGATGCTCCAAACTTACATATATGAACCGTCTGGTACCTACATCACTGGAACCTCAAAAAGCAGAGGAAGAAGGAGGGGAGAGCTAAAATCTTCCCCAAAGGGGCTGAAACTTGAGAGAGGCATTCTGAAGAGTTCAAAAGTTCAAAAGCTTACCATTAATTGCTTTAATTCTTTCCTATTTCATTTCCCTTTGGTCCTTGAGAAGAGCAAAATTCCTTCAATGTATACTTTCAAATTACTAAGCAAATGGTACTCCCTCAAATTAACAAGCAAACAAAAGCATATTTCTCATATTTGTAGGTGATACAACAATTCTTTTGTAACAATTGTGCTTTTCAGCATCTCTTTAGAAGAATCTTGAGAAAATATTCGGACCCATCCTTGAACGTGTCAAGAAGAACAGCAGAGAAAGAAAGCATTTCTGAGCTTGCTCTAGAATTTTTGCCATTAGTAAAATGATCGTAGCATTAGTATCTAAGTCCTCAACTGTATGGTAGAGTCTCAGTGAAGCTACTAACCAACAAGGCAAATCGAAAGGTAATTTCCTGTCATTAAATTGCAAAAGCAAAAGATGGTGCAAAGCTACGTAATTTGCATATAAAATATGTGTTTACTCATTTTTCACTCTATTTTGGCAGAAATTCCACTTGAAGGAATCATATCTTTTTTCCAGATGTCAATGGCTACATTTTTTTATATCAAGTTTTACCATTGGAAAAAGAACTTTATTTTGATGGCCAAATGATACCTGCTTTACACGTACAAAATACTAAAACCAATGCCGCTGATACTTTTAAGTGACCAAACTAGTAGGTATATAAATCAAATTGTATTATGGGGATGAAGCCTGGATAAAGTAAAAATAACTGTCTATGCTTTGCTATTGATACTCTCTACAATTTCCTTTGTTCTTCATGGATGACTATATTAACGGTAATCACATTTAAAATAAAAAAAAACTCCAAATTTTAACTATAGTGGTAATGTGAATGGGTAGTTGCTTTTATCACATGGATTCGTTATATTTTTTAAAAGATTTATTTTGGGCGCTTGGGGGCCTCAGTCAATTAAGGGTCCAACTTCAGCTCAAGTCATGAACTCATGGTTCAGAGTTCAAGCCCCGCGTGAGGTTCTGTGCTGACAGCTCAGAGCCTGGAGCCTAAATCGGATTCCGTCTCTCTCTCTCTCTGCCCCTCCCTCACTCATGCTCTGTCTCTCTCTCTCAAAAATAAACATTAAAAAAAATTAAACAAATACTTTTTCATAGCTGTTTCAGGACTTGTTTTATTTGCTTAATTAAAATAAACTGGGGTGCCTGGGTAGCTCAGTGGGTTAAGCCTCCAACTCTTGATTTCTGCTCAAGACATGATCTTCCCGTTCATGAGAATAAGCCCCACAGAGCCTGCTTGGGATTCTCTCTCTACCTCTCTCTCTGCCTCTCCCTGCTTGCTCAAGCTCTCTCTCTCCCAAAATGAATAAACAAACAAACAAATAAATAAATGAACGATGCCTCATAAAATAAGACTTTAAATTTTAAATGGGAAAAGATAACCAAAATGGAAACGTATCAAAAATAAGATAGATTATCACTGTCAATTATAGAAAGCGGATTCAAAAATTAATTTTAATTTTGTGGAAAATAAGATAGATTAGCACTATCAATTACAGAAAGCAGTTACAAACATTAATTTTAATTTTGTAGACACATAAAACTATCAAATTTAAATATCCATTGAAGAACCTGCATAAACCTTAAAAAATGTTTGGAATGTTTTATTTTTGAGAGAGAGAGAAAGAGAGAATGCAAGCAGGGGAGGATAAAGAGAGAGGGAGACACAGAATCCGAAGCTGACTCCAGGCTCTGAGCTGTCAGCACAGAGCCTGACGCGGGGCTCGAACTCACAGACAGTGAGATCATGACTTGAACTGAAGTGGGATGCTTAACCAACTGAGCCACCCAGGCATCCTAGTATCTCCAATCTTAAATAACTATCAACTTTGGAGTATGCTGGCATGAAAAGATCGAGAAATGTCAAGATAGAATACAGAAATGATCAAAGAATTGCTTTCTTTCTTTCACTTACAGAAGATTCTATTGATACTGGAAAACTATGTTTGTAAAATGAGACTGGGTTTTATTAATTCAAGAATTAGAATATAAAAATGTTAATCTACTATTTTTTTTAAAACTGAGTTAGTAACAGGGAAAAATCTGTTATAAGATTGCGAAAAGACTGATAGGGGAATTCAAGTCCCTGCCCGAAGACTCCCCTTCCGGGTTTTTCTTCCTATCCCTCTTTGGCACTAATGTGGAATGCGGAAGTAACAGACTCTAAATTCTCCCCCTTGTTATTGCTTGGGACTCAGACCTCTGGAGAGTGATCTCTGAGCGCTCCTGCCTTCTAAGATCTCAGAGTGCCACTTGGTTCTTCTGCAGGGTGATCCAGACCAGGTTCTGTAACATAGCTACAAAGGAGTAAAGCACATGTGTTTTTTAAAAATTTTTAAATGTTTATTAATTTTTGAGAGACAGAGACAGAGCATGAGTCCAGGAGGGGAAGAGAGAGATGGAGACACAGAATCTGAAGCAGAACCCTAAAGCATATTTCAAATTTTTTTCCTTTTCAATGTTTATTTATTTTTGAGACAGAGACAGAGCATGAGTGGGGGAGGGGCAGAGAGAGAGGGAGACACAGAATCGGAAGCAGGCTCTAGGCTCTGAGCTGTCAGCACAGAGCCCGACGGGGAGGGGGGGGGGGTTCGAACTCACAGACCGCGAGATCATGACCTAGGCCGAAGTTGGACGCTCAACCGACTGAGCCACCCAGGCGCCCCAGCATATTTCAAACCACAGCTCATATTATAGGTAAAACTCCTAGGTGAGGGCAGTGATTAGCTTTATTTATTCTGTTTAAAATGATTTTCTTCCTCTAAGACAGTGAGAAAATTATTTTGCAGGGAACCAAGGTATAATCCAAATTCTGATGAATGAATGAATTTGAAAGGTTTGGTGATGGAAAATACATATAAAGCTGGAGACTGACCAGGACATGAATAACCCAAATCCATTCCTACGCACAGGGAAATAGCGAAAACATGCAGGTCGGCAATAGAGCCCTCACATCCGAAAAGGAAAACATTATCATTCTACGTGTACATTTTTTAGCATCAAAATGTTTTTATAAAATAAATAATAAGGTAAAATATTAAGTATAATCTGAATATTTATAATAAACAATTTGGAGTGTTAGAGAAAAGGCAGAAGGTGGCCCAATGACTAAGTGGTTTTTCAAAAACTGTACGTATTTCTTAAAAGAAAATCAATTCATTGACAAAATTTGCAAATTATTTCGGCATGCTATACATAGCCTCTGTTGTTCTTCCAATGTGACTTGCTGGAATTGGGGTGACCACATCAGCGGATACTAGTGTTATACTGGGAATACGGTTAAATTTAAAACTACAATGTTGTCTTCTGGAAGACTGCTATTTTGAGTCTTTTCATTCTGATAGTATCCTCCAAGGAACTTTAAGGGATAGAACCCCTGATATAGCAAATAAAATCTGAATGGTTTGGATGCACCAGTGGGTAGAAGGGATTCAGGCACTTTCCAAAGTCGTTAACTTCTGAGCTCCCTGAGTAACGGAACCATATCTTGAATCCAGTAAATGAACTACATGAAACTGTCACTAATCTAATGCAATTGATGAAAGAAAGAGTAACTTGAAAAAACAGTGAAGGGATTTCCGGAAAGGCTTTAAGAAAAGCAACGAAACACTTTTAAGAGGAAATATATAAGATTATGGTATATGATAGCAACTAAAATAAGTTAAATTAATTGTGGGTATTATTCTCATCACCGTGTGCCTACATAACAACCTAAAGGATGAGAAACTTTAATCTTTAAGAATTTTTAAGGAAAAGGGTATTGGAGAATATGTTAATGTTGATCAAATATCAAACAGAAACAAAAAACAGTAGTTAGATAGCTTGGGGTGATTTGGTCACCCACTAGCTGTTGGCTCTTGGCTGATATAAACATTTAAACCATGATTTTCCTATCTTTAAAATGGATGTGACCATCATGCCAAAGTCACTAGGTTGTTATAAGATTTCATTTTTTTTAACGTTTATTCATTTTTGAGAGAGAGAGAGAGAAAGAGAGAGAGAGAGAGCATGAGCATGAGCAAGGGAGGGGCAAGAAAGAGAGGGATAAAGAATCTGAAGCAGGCTCCAGGCTCTAAGCTGTCAGCACAGAGCCCTACACAGGCCCGAAATGAGGAACTGTGAGATCCTGACCTGAACCCAGCCGGACACTTAACCAACTGAGCCACCCAGGTGACCCAGTTGTAAGATTTAAATGCGATATCTTTTGGAAAGGTCTTGGCTTCTTGTCTGACACATACCACTTGCTCTACAAATATTAGCTATAACTATTTCTGAAATGAATTTCCTGACTTATTTATGTCATAATGAATATCAGTAAATTATGTGAGTGTCTAGTCTTCCTCCTTGGAAGGCTTACCTTAGTGAGAAAAAAATGTCCATCTTATCTACACTTCCTCCAATCCTTCCTTTTCAAATCATTCCAGCTCACTCTGAACCTAACCTCTTTTGATGCAGAGCATGTGTTTTCTCTACTTGGCACATGATAGATCGCTTACGGCATATATGAAGACAGTTGTAAAGGAAAGACTACTCATTTTACCTAAGGGTGACAAGTCTTTCTTTTATCTTACAATACACAAACAGTAGGCAAAAACCCTGTTGGCCAAATGAATACCATCTTGTGTTGTTTCTTCTTCTACTTCTTTTTAACTTTTTGGATATTTACACAGATTTCCCAAATAGGGTACAAATTCCCAGAAGCAGATTTACGATTTAATCACCTAATCCTTCAATCTTTGGTTTCCATATTAATCTTGCTAAAATTTTGCTCTGATGTCCTTCTGAAACTTTCATGTCCCTAATAAGGACTCCAAACCTGACACTCGCGGCAGCATGGTACAGAGAGAAGATTATTTAGCTTAGAAACAAAAGATATATGCTTCCTTGCCCTTTTTGTAAAATGTATTCTGGGTGCTCAAGGATAAAACCACCCCATGTGTGATATTGTGATTTATAACAAGAAAAACATATTTGGAATCAGTCCTCCTTTCTGGGACCACAGAGCTCCTAAAACCCTTGCAACTTCCTAAGTGATGAGAACTACAGTATAATGGTGTCTCTTGTTATGTTAATGATACGTCTTTTGGATGCACTTAAGTGTGGGAGCTGGTTGCCACGGGAACCAAACTGATAAAGGGGTGGAACTTTTAGTCCCAATCCATTGACCTCCAGAGAGTGGACAGGACTTGGAGACTGAATTGAGGTCAATCATCAATGGTCAGTGACTTAATTAATTAGGCCTATGTAATGAAGACTCCATAAAAATCCAAAAGGACAGCATTCAGACAATGTCTGGGTCAGTGAACAAGTGGAGATTCGGAGACAGTGGTGAGTTCAGAGAGCATGGAAATTCCATGCCCATATCAAACACCTCGTGCGATCTCTCTCTTCCATCTGGGTGTTCCTGAATTATATCGCTATCTAATAAACCAATAATCTAGTAAGCAAAATGTCTATGTGAGTTTTGTTAGATGCTCTAGCAAATTAATTAAACCCAAGGTGGTGGTCATAGAAAACTCTAATTCACACCCAGTGGGTCAGAAACACAGGTGACAACTTGACCTTGCAATTGGCCTCAGAAGGTGGGGGTGAGAAGGCTTTCTTGTAGGACTGAACCCTTAACCTCTAGAATCTGACGCTACCTCTGGGTGGGCAGTGTCAGTAATAAGTTGAATTGTGGGACACCTAGCCAGTGATGAACCACTGCTTGTTGGTGTGGGGAACCCCCTTTCCCACCCTTTATGGCGGAATCGAGTCTAGAATGTTTACAATGTTTTAAGCCATCTACATTTTCCCAAAATAATCTATGTCCCTCACCCCAGCCCCTAAGACCCCCATCAAAAAGCCTCAGGCCAACATAAATGTATAAACTTTAAGGGCTTCAGATGAGGTAACCAAAAATACCTTTTTTTTTTTTAAGGTTTATATTTGAAGGAGAGAGACACAGAGCATGAGTAGGGGAGGGGCAGAGAGAGAGGGAGACACAGAATGTAAAGCAGGCTCCAGGCTCTGAGCCGTCAGCACAGAGCCGGACGTGGGGCTCGAACTCACAGACTCTGAGATCATGACCTGAGCCGAAGTCGGACGCTCAACTGACTGAGCCACCCAGGCGCTCCCTCCCCACTTTTTTTAAAGTAGGCTTCATGCCCAGCACAGAGCCCTATGAGTGGCTCAAAATAATGACCCTGAGATCAAGACCCTGAGGTGAGATCATGAGTCTGACGCTCAATCCAGTGAGCCACCCAGGTGCCCTTAACCAAAAACATTTTTATAATATTAACAAGAAGTTCTATTTTGTTAATTGCATGGAATGAGAAAAAGCATATTAGATAAAATGTTACAAATGCTGGGTTTTTTCCTTCTCTCACATTCAATGTAGTAATTCTATTCAAACTCTTTGCAGGCAGCTTTGATGTCATTGGTGTCTTTATCCTAAGAACTACTTTTTATGTCATCTTGCAGGTTTTTTTCCCCCAGAACATATCATCTCCATTTAAAGCTACACAGTTTAAGATACCGTACTTCTTGAATATTTATATTATTCATCATGAAAATTTTATCTTATGCCACACTCATTTTCTTGCTGGTAAGGAAGCTGTTGTTTTTATGTCCCCACTTGTCTTTTAGGTGCATATTTAGTGGAGAGTACTGTATTGCATGTGTGAATGTGCACGCATGTGTGATCCTTAAAAGACTCATTAACAGTGACACCCAGGAAGTAAAAAGATGAAGTCCTGTCCGCAGGAATGATTTAATACTCATTTGATATTTGCTATTTAAAAAAAAATCAATTCCATCATGTAACTACCTTGTGGATATAAAATATGCAATGATATATATTCTAAACAGTATTCTTTTATTAGAAATAAAGCAACTGAGTCGCCTGGGTAGCTCAGTCGGTTAAGTGACCAACTCTCAATTTCAGCCTAGGTCATGATCTCATAGTTCATGGGTTCAAGCCCCATGTTGGGATTTTTTTCTCTCTCTCTCTCTCCCTCTCTGCCCCTCATCTCCTCATGCTTTCTCTCTGTCTCGAAATAAATAAACTTTAAAAAAAAGAAAAAAGAAAGGAAATAAAGCAACCACAAGTGACTTTATGAAAGATTTTAACATAAGAGACTTTGAAATAATTCACATTTAAGGAGAATACCGAATTACAGAATTAATTTATGTGCAGTGGGGGGCACCTGCTTTCACTCAGATACTTTCATACATGCAAACTTTAGGTCATAGTATTACAGATAAAAGATAATGAGAACAGTTAATATTCATTTGTTTATTCATGTCTTCATTCTTTTGTTCACTGATCACTTGATTTGTTTGAATATTCTAAAATATATATCCATAAAGCAAAAGAAATACTGCATAGAAATAATTTCAGAGAGTAGACAACAGCACTCAGTGAATGAAGGGGTTTAGAAAAAGCAAAGGAACAAAAGAAGAAATGACTCCAGGGAGTTGAGATTGAGGAGCCTGGGAGCGGTGGTGCCTGTAATAGAAAGAGGAAGCAGTCAGAAGGAGCTGGTTTATGTGGGAGTAGATAATGAGTTCCATTTGGGATATTTAATTTTGAGACTGACAGGGGGACACTTAATTGGAGATGTTCTGTAGGTGTAATGATATTAAGAAGGGGAAAAAATTCAATTAGAGTGCCACCAAATTATATCAGCTGTGTCCAAACCATACTGTTTGCCTGTGTGTATAGCTGGCGCGCAGCGTTGCAGATCTGAATGCTACTAAGCTTCCCTTTAGCTCTCCATTCTCTGATTTGATGAAGGATATGGAGGCTGACGCCGAAGACAGAGCGTGAGTCCAGCTGCTTTCCCTCACTGTTCCCCCGGCTCCTCCTCTCTTTCTTCTACCGCAACTGCTAATCCTGTGCCAAGTGCCACCGAGCCATCAGTGTCGCTGAGGTTATCGAAATTCATCACATCCTTGAAAGTTGTTGGAAAACCAAAATGTGTTCTAGAACTAGTGCTGCCATATTATAATTTTGTCTATCATTCAACTTAGAGAAGTAGAAACTTGCACTAAGTACCCAGCTGGATTAAGAGGAGCTTTTATTTTATGTCTTTATGTATTTACTTATTTAGTTATTATTTAAAATTTAAAGATCTAATGGGCTTTATTAAATGATTCATGCATTGGGCAGCAACCCACCTAGCAAACAGAGGGGCACTCCAAGAAGGTGTAAAAAATCCAAGTTGTTTATAGAAAGAGGGCATCACAAGAAAGTTATTGGCAAAAAGAAAAGGATTGTTACAAGCAAGGCTCCTTTCCCTTGCGGGGACAAGCAAGGCGTCTTATCAGGTAGATTACCTCAGCTTCTGTTGAGGGATGGAGAAGACATATGGCAAACTCACTAGCTCCTCTCGAAAATTCCTGACTCACAGGTTAAGATTGACCTTTCTTGGGGAAATTGAAACTGCAAGTAAATTAAGTATTAAGTCCCCTTTTGGGAACTTGGTCTTAGTGACACCATTTTGGGCCTGTGGTTTTCATTTCAACAACTTCTCCCTTCTGGTCAGATTCTCAGCTTCAGTGAGAGATGTGATCCACAGTTAAGGCATCATCACTACTGTGTCCCGCTCTGAAGTTCACAGAGCTTTCATTGCTCCTCTATGTGGCATCCATAGGGCATGATATGTTTACTTAAACTCTGAAATATTCATGGGGCATGTCTTTTGGTGCACATTCTTTAAGCTGGTTATTCCGTTGTTGTTGTTCCTTAGATGTTCTAGTCTTAGAGAGACCACTTGCTCGGTGGTGAAGATGAGACTTTATTATCGATACAAGCAAAACTTTGTGGAAATTCTTTTTTGGCTACTTAAGATGCTTTTAAATGTCTTCACAAACTAATCATAACCTGCTTTTCTGGCCCCATATGTAGACTTTCCCCCAATCGCTGAACATTTCAGAAACATCAAACTACCCACTATCATGCCAAGACACCATAAAATAGCATTCCTATAAGCTTTTGTATTGCTGGTCACTCTCTCCTGGAATGCTACCCCCACTCTTTTGTACCCTGAATTCTCCGTCTAGTAAATCCTTACTTTCATTGAGATAGATTTCAAATATCGCCTCTACTCTAAGCAGAATCATTCACGTCCTTCTGCCTCTATATCACTTAAGATACATCTTTACTATTGAATATGCAACCTGCTATATAATATCGATGCAGACACTACACACTGAACTAGATTGTTAACTCAGTCAGGGGCTTTATTTGTTTCTTCATTTTTTTATCCTAAGTACCTAATCCAGTCTTATACATATAATACGTGATTAGTACAGGTGTGTTCACTGAATAATGAAAGCCTAAGTTTTGTAGGGAACCGTATATGCTGCCCACCTCAGTAGTCAGTTTTACTAATAACCTGCTTTAATATAAGTATGTCGACTTAAGAGTAGAAATGGACTCCTAATAAGGAGATAATTCTAATGTTACTATAGTCGGCCAAACGACAGCAGACCATGCCACCCTACAATATGCCTCTTTGGCCTAAGGATTATTTTGAGTGGTAATTTTTAAGAAACAGCAGATAGAGGACAAGTTCTAAAAACCTAGAAGTTACCTTTCAGTAAGAGACATTACATTTATAAAGGAAACCTCCATGTTTAAGGGTGTCTCTGTCTCTGCACCTGGAAGAGAAGGATGACTCTAAATCTCTACAAATTCAACGGAGAAGGCAAGGACCTAATATGCCTCTGGATAACAACCCTTGTTTACTGTGCTTTTCTTGATCACTGCCCACAAATGGCTCCCACTACGATACCCAACATTCTTCTTTTGTATTTAGCCTGAGGTGGTATTGAATGTGATAGCTTTAACCATTTCGGGAAGTAACTCAGTTTTCCTGGGTCTCTCCCATGTATATAGGAGGTTAACATGTGATTAAAGTTGCTTGTAATTCTCCTGTTAACCTGTCTTTTTTTACAGAGGTGTCTCAGCCGGGAGCCTCGAAGGGTAGAGGGAAAATTACTTTTCTTGCCTTACACAATCATGTGGCCCAACCGAGAGACTGTGTTCACTAGTCGCTAAGGGCAGAGGACATACTTACTGTTGATTAGTGAATTATTTTTGAGCATTGCATTTTACGGGTGATGTATATTTCTTACAAATAACTTGAAAAATACAGTAACTATTCTGACTTGCTGAACCTCAGGCCCAAATTTAGGTCGAGGTATAAATCGATAAAATGAAAGTACCTTTATTGTTAAAGTCATTAAGGGAATTTCACAAAAGTCTAAGTGTGTAAGTATGTGTGCATATGTATGTGCACACAGGCCTACACATATACTCACATGCTAACATAAAATGAGATTAAAAGTTAATTTTAAAGAGAGTATATCCGTCACAATACTGTTAATGAATGTGCGAGTACTACAAATGTACATGAGTGAAGACCAAATGCCATCTGACTGAATATAACACAGAATGATTAGCCATTTGATAAATAATTTCTGTTCACATAAGTACAGTGAAATTATGTATACCAACTTATGTCGGTATACATAATTAAATAGGTAAATAAATAAAGGAGGCAGTCCCTATTAAGGACCAGGTGATTGTTACGAAACTAAAATGAGGGCCTAGAGAGTCTAGGCCATCCAGGTTTTCAGAAAGAAAAAAAGGAACTTGGATTTTTCAGCATTTCAATTTTTAAATGTTCTTAACTTATTCGCATGGCTGGACTCAACAAGGACTCAATGGCTAAAATAATAAGCTTTATCTTAGTTCCATAAACATAGATATTTTATGCAAACACACACATGCACACACACACACACAATATGCTAAGGACGGACTATCTGCTAAAACAAGCAAAAATAACATCATGACCATCGGTTCCCGGTATCAATGCTCTTTTGTATCTTGGCTAATAGACTGCAGTTGCCTCATTTTTATGGCTACAATGAAATATCTGAACGAGATTCGTGTGGAATAAGGAATTTGATTTTGTAAGTTGTGATCACAAGTCCATGCCTGTTTTGCATTGATTTATTTAACACAGATGCTGCTCTTTTGCAAAAGGTGCTGTGTAGAGGACTTCTATCTGAAAACCCGCACAATAAATAATAAGCATGCATTATAAGAGTCATGATGATGTGTGTCACATTATATATAGTTCCCTGCACTTTTCTAATAGAGTGGGTAGATTTCAGTTTCAGGGAAAGTTGCAACTTTATACATAATTCATCAACATATTTCCTGCATATAAGGTAAAAATACAATAGGGAGAATGGCAATATAGCATATACCAGGCCTCCAAGGATTCTGGAATATAAGCAGAAATAAGGGGACATTATTTAATACTTGAATAAACCTCCTGAAGGAAAGAGAAGAGAGTTGTGGGTACATATTGAAATAAATACAAATATACACTGGTGTTCCTAGGAGAGAAAGGCAATGGGCTCTGGTGAATGATCCACAGTGTACTGTAATTTGCATGACAGAAGCAGAAGCCCAAAAATGCTCCGGGCTATTGCCGGTCAGAGGATATGTTTGGTTCCCAGTTCCAGGGCTAAAAGTGAAAGAAATCCGTGATTCCAGATAGATGGAAATTTACATGCAAATCTTCTGAGCAAAGGGATCTCCACTGGATGGAGTTGGGGATTTGTACTCTCTGTTCTTCCATCAAGAGAACTGGGTTGATTCTAAGGAAAGAGACACTTCTATGATCCCTTCTGACACGGTCTCCTGAGGATCCTAGAACCATATCCAACGCATGGAAAATTCACCTGATTACAACTTAGATGCCCAAAATTGCTTTGGAAGGCAATACCTGTTTTGCCGTATTTACTTAAATATAACTGCACTGAAAAATAAAAAATGTGTTTAATGAAAGAAAAAATGAATAGAGATATTTCTCAGTTTTGATAGGGATACATATTTTAAAAATAAATTAAAACATAAAGACAAGGAAAAATTAAAAGGCTGTAAAGGGATACTGCCCTGAGGAAAAGGAGCTAGAAGCACAGACTGGGAACATTATGAAAAACTTTGTTGAACTTGTATTTTGGCTCAGAGCCCATCCACTAAGGGAGCAAACAAGCAAAGTCACAGAGGTATATAAGCCTTATACCTAACACTGGTGAGGGTTAGTGATTAGACATGAGAAAATGGTGCTTTATTTATTATTCTGGGCATAGTAAACTGAACTGGAGGATTTAAATGAACTGGAAGAAATTTAGTGCAACAGCTAAAATGAATGACTAAGGAGCTAGAAGATCTTAATCTGGGTAGAGCTGCAAGAACAAAATATGTGCAGTTTAGCTCTGTGAAAGGAACGAGATAACACTAAAAATAACTGAATGGAGCGAGCTTGAAGGCAGCAGAAGAGTTCTGGCACAAATGGATCTATCCGGGAAAAAATGAGACTTAATTACACAAAGGAAAAACTGTTGACTGTGAGGAAAAGTGTCCTGAGATTAAACGACTACTCTTGAATGGGGAGCCATCAGAGAGGCAGTGACGAGAGGGTTATCTCGACGCTTGAAGCAGCTAAAATGAGACACACTGGCAGAAAACCCATTATGGGATAAATGCCACCCCTTTTCCTCAGTCCTAAGGAGATAGATGCACCTCAACGTGGAGAGGAGAACGGCAGCACGGACACCCCACCAGAATATGGGCTGGTGCGTCAGGATTTGGATCTTTGTCTCACTGGCATGAGGTGTAGTCTTGTTCAACCTACTTTATTTCTCTATTACTCAGCTTCCTTTCTGACTATTCTACTTCAGGGGAAAGGTGTTGTGACTGTGTTGCCATCTAAAGGCTTTCATGAATAAGGAAACAGATTTTACAACAAAAATTTAATGTGAGCTGATGCCTATAGAGTTAAGGACATTACAAAGTATAACAGTGAATCAATGAATGACGGCAACTATCACCAAAACAATGGGTTAAGAGTCTTAGTCAAACTAATGGGAAGCATTTACAACAAGTACATTATAACCGACTTCAATTGATACATGTTTTTTAAAAACAAAGCAATAAACACTAGGTTTCTGAGATGTATTTTAAATAGTGAAGAAAGCACACTACACTGTGCCTCAAATCTTATGCCTGCCTCTGATTTTTTCCACGTTGTATTCATTTGTTCCCTTCTTCTAATATGATATTTGATGCACAAAACAATATATGCAACAAATACATATACCGAAAAACAAACTGGTAAGTTGCAAAGCATAAAAATAAACACGTGCCCATCCAAGGAACTGAAATAACAACTACAACTTGTACCTGAACCTAGACGGGTGCTTCTACACTACCCCTTCGCTGTATTGCACACCTCCTCCTACCCGGCGTTAACTGTATTTGTTCTTTGTTAGTTTTTTTCCTTTAGTCCTGGCTTTTCAGATTTAGCACGTGTACATGAAGGGGGAGTAAAACATGGCATCCCAAAATACACATCATGGGCATAAGGATTATCCCGGGACTTATTATTTTTGAGAGGTTGTAGACACTGGATATCTCTATAAACAGCAATTAGTTACCCTTTTGTAAAAGACACTTAGAGTTAAGGGGAAATCTCCATTTGTAAGGGCGCCTCCCCCTCTTTGATCCAGGAAGAGGAAGATGACTAAATCTTCAGAAACTCTTATCAAAGGAGGCTGTGACTTAAATCTGCATAACCACCATAGCCTTATTTACAGTGTTTTTCCTCATAGCCTCTTATAACTGGCTCACTCCACCCTACAAACTACCCCCCCCCCCCCCCCCGACGAATGCTGGTGGAGATGGTAATTAAGGTGGCGGTTTGGGCCCTTTCTGTGAGTTACGCAGATTTCTGGGGTGTCTTCCATGTATACAGAAGGTATACATGTTATTAAACTTGTGTTTGTTTTTTCCCTATTACTCTGTCTTTTATCACAGGAGTGTCTTAGCCAAGAACCTAGAAAGGTAGAAGGAAAATTCTTTTTCTTCTCTTACATATACATATATGAATAGTATTTTGATTATACCTTATTATGGTTGAGCTTTTCTGAGTGTTGTTGTCTAATACAGGGGTCAACCCACCATGGTCCATGGGCCAATCAACAGCTTTTGAATTTTATTAGACTCATCCATACCCATTCACTCACATAATTTCTATGACTACGTTGGCACTACAACAACACAGGTTAGTATTTGCAAGAGATGGCTCACAAACTTAAAATACTCATCATCTGGTCCTTTAAGAAAATATATTTGCTCACCTTTGTTAATGGAAGTGTTTTTTTTTTTTTCTTAATTGACACTATGATATTATGATGTTAACATGTTCTTACACATGGTCATAGTTCAGACATGTGACTGTAGTCCATGCATTTACACTGCTATATAATATTCCATAGTATGATCATAATATGATCATTTGCTATTAGAGAGAGTAGAGCTATAAATAGCCTGAACTTACTCCCACTTCGACCCAGGGTAAATTGACTTTTTAGTTTAATTTTTTAACCTTATTTTCTTCCGAACATGCAAGTCTTTAAAATTTTCTGCAAAAACAGCAGCGTGCAAAAACATTTTTTTAATTGCATTCCACCCTACCAAGACATCCACCATTATTTAATGATATGCCTTTTTCCCTCATTTGCTATGAGACCCCTCATCAATTATCAGCTACGGGTGGATCCGTGGCACCTCAGCTTCTCATTACTTCCTGACTATGATGCAAAGTTTATAAATCTCATTTTAAAGATTTTACTAGATTATCAAATGTAAATGATCATTGGAGGGCAGAGTGGAGATAAAAGGTAATAACAGCCAGGCCAAAAGAAGTCCTGAGATTTAGGAGATCTTATTAATTGCTGAAATGCTTATAAAGTTTTAACACATGTGTTCCATTTTTGTCTGTCAGAGCTCGGTTCAGCAATCGCAGGTGATTTTCGCAGCTCTACACGACGCTCTTCATGCTCCCATGAAGGGCAGAGAGCATTTCTTTATACCCCAAGTTCTCTCACTCGTTTTCATTCAGCAAAAACTACTGCTGCTCCTGAAACCCTTTCTCCAAACCTTCCCGGAAACACTGCACCCTACTCTTTCTCCACAGGACTCTTCCCTTCCCCATTGCTTCTTACTCTTTTCATCCTTCCTCTTTTTCTTGAATTACAGTTTCCCAAATACCTAGACTACTAGTACATGACTGTCCTCAGATAACTGGATAAGGGAAGAGGGTGTGGCCAAAAGTGTAGGCATGGAGAAATTTGGGGTTGCTTCTACCCAAATAGTTTGGTGCCATAAACATCTTTATGAGAGTAGAATCCTGAATGTTACCTAAAAGACTACCAACTACTTCAAAAAGTTTTGCTGGGGGGGGGGCTTATATAAGAGTATCATTACAAGTACTTGTGTTTGAGACATTTTTGTCTATGATAATTTGACTCTCTTATTTTCTCATAACGTAGTTACACATGAGTTTGCAAAAATGAGTTCTGCAACCACTAGGTGTTTAGGTATCCTACACAAAGATTCGCACTGTCAAAAATTTGGAATGCTTTAACAACAAAGAGAAATAGTTATTCTCAGAAGAGTTAATATGCTACCGCACATGGTTACTTTATAAGAGGGTAACTGGGTGCACATTCTCGCGAAATGACTTAATGAAGGCCCTAGCTATAAAAGAATGGGTTTCTCAATCAGCAGATATCTGAGGAGAGTTTAATAAAGAGATTGGGGCAGCTTTAGCCAATCCAAAAGAGATGGCGAAAACTCCACAGTCGACTTCTCAGCTTAAAGGGTCAAGGGGAAGCCAGAGCCACTAGAGAGCCCACAGGGGCCAGGAAAACAAATAGTCCACTCCTCCCAGTCACTGAGCCCCAGCCACACCTCTCTCAACTGTAAACCAGAGGGCAAGGGACATCTGTGAGACAGTTCCTAAAGAGCAGCCTCCAAGGCACAAAACAGGTTGTAAAAGAATGAAGAGTGGATCTAAAAGTTTAAAAGAAAGTATTTTACGTGTTAAACAAAACTTTTTTCCCCTCAACTTAATGTGGGATGTTGTGGTGGCTGTTGTTTATTCAACCTTTTGTTTCTAAAGCCTGAAGGTAACCAATACTACCGGAAATCTGCTGAAGTTGACACCCTTAAAGCACCAGTCCTGGTTCCTGGGCAGAACCACTGAATGGATGAAAACAGGAAGTCCAGTGCGCAACTGTTTTAGGACATTTTATAGAACCCATATCTGAACATGAAAAGTCTCTCTCTTTTCAATATGGTAGCTAGTAAATACAGAAGTAATCAGTATTATGCTGATTTCTTGTAGCAAAACAGCCACCGTTAAGAGAAAATTACAGGCCTCAAATGGCGTCACCTAGTTTAAGGTCCCAAGTCAGTAAACCAAGATTTGATACCTGACCTGACTGCATTTTCAACGATCCAGGAATATAACCTTTAACTGCTAAGTCAGGAATTTTCTGGTTAGCATCAGTCAGGTCACATGGGCCTTCTACATCCTCCAAAAGAAGATGAGGTAATTCCCCTACTAAGATCCTTTTGTCCCCAAATGAAGGTGACCTCACCTGAAATAATCCTTTTTTCTGTTTATAATTTCTGTATTCTGCCTTTAAAAACCTTTTCCTTACTGTAGCCCTTTGGAGCTCCCCTCTGCTGGCTAGTGGGATGTTGCCCAATTCATGAATCATTTAATAAAGCCAGTTAGATCTTCGAATTCACCCACGATGAATGTTGTTTTTTAACGCTATCCTCTACCTCAGTGACTGCTGATCCTTTGAGTTTGGTGGCTATGATTATTCAAACAGAGGGGGAGGGGAGAAGAGTGAAGTTGCTTTTCTGTGATTCCTAAATTCCCTTCATTTTCCATCTTGGATGCAGAACAGAATCAACTGGGGGATTTTTGAAAATCAGATGCTGGGACCACAGACAGTTCAGGTCAGAATCTTTGAAAAGAACATCCAACCAGCATTATTTGCAAAACCTCCAGTGAGTAGCCAGGTTTGACAGCTAATGACTGTGTGGCTCCTCTTAAGTCCTACTCCTATGAATCACCTACAAATTCTGATTTTCTTAATAATTTATATTTTTAAAAGGAAACTACATACTACCATGCTGATAGCTTTATACATAATAGGGACTGTAGAATTTATGGGGTTTGCGATCTGGGAAAAATCATACTTAAAAGAAACTAAAAACACCAGCATCTCATAAAGCAATCTGTGATTGTCCAGATTACTTGCGTATTTTCCCTTTAATTTTGGAGCTCTTATCAGTATTCAAAGGCGCAGAGAGCTTTTAGAAATGCTTCAGTGGGGAACACTTTATACTCTGTCCCTGATAAATGCAAGTGTTCATTTCCTCTCAGACAAGTCAGTAACAAACAACTATTCTCTAGCAACGGGACTGTATCCACCTATTCATTCCCCATGGCTCATTGGGCATCATTAGGAATGTAACGGGTTTTAGTTACTACCAACCCCAGTTACTGCAGAATTAGTCAATTACAAGAGAGTTAAAAAAATAATCAAAACTGTTTATTTAAAAGTGTACTTGCATATTTCCAAAGACAGGGAAGCATGGTTTATTCTTTATCTTTACTCTGTCAACCCAGTCTGTCATATTCTCATATATCTAAACTAGAAATATCCATCCACATGGAGAATAGAGCTTCTGAGCACTCCGGAGATCAAGTAACACAGTTCCTAAAATATTTAATTTTTTGGTAATTAGAGAAAACAATTTGAAACAATTGGTTAAGAACTTTACCACAATTAAGACAAGAAGATGTAACACCCGGCAAAATCTGGAAGTAGTGACACGTTAAAAATACTTCCCCCAAAACCAGATGGTTGCTACAGAGCAGAGAAAGGGCAGTCCCCATGTGCCCAGCATAAACACGAGTCTGGTTACACGTGAGCTGATGTTTTCCACAGGGCATAAAATGAACATGTGCATTTCAAATCATAAATAGCCACTCCACTAGTAGGTAGCATGTATCTGTGCTTGAAAAAACTCTGTCAATTTGTTACTATTTCTCTCCCTTTCCTCAAATCATGTACTCACGCTAGAGGCTTCCAATTATAAATTAGCTTCCCGTTTAGGGTGTGTGTGTGTGTGTGTGTGTGTGTGTGTGTGTGTGTGTTGTGTGCTGGGGCTGGGGGTGAGTATCTATTGATATGCAGTGCACAAGTCTGAACCACAAATCTTTGGGAAATCTGATTAGTATGCAGCGGTCTGTACTCATCCCTGGAGTGCAAAATGGCAAAACCAGTAACTTCAGCAGGGAATAAGGGGACACATCTGAGATTCTGTCTCCAGAAGTTTGCCCATTTTTCTCACTCCTGAAGACTGTGTAGGCTACATTCTCTACCACGTCTGGAGATTCTGAAGCACACAGGTATAGTAAGGGTTCTGACCAGGTCTGGAAAAAGGCTGTTTCATTTTGCTCATCACAACACTGTGCGTGTAATTTTGACACTTCACCGGGGGTGGAGGGGAGGCTTCAGGGGCATATGACCTGTGCTGTCCCACAGGATCCTGATTCAGAAAGGCCTCACCCTTCATTCAATGCTTTATTGTTGCCATTCTGAAATTTGTAAGAATTGTACCTTTGTACTCGTATTTTATATGCAAAGTTATGAGGCAATGGAGCATAAGCATGTGGAGAAGAGACTCATGCAATGTATCCACCCGCCACTCCTCTCTGCTCCATTCATATCCGGCATTCGGCATTCGCAGTACCCTATGAACACAAAATTCTCCTGAAACCACAATACACAGGAATTTAGCAAGATTCCAAATTAGTACAAGAAGTGTGGAGTAAGGAAGGCCATGGATAACAATGGGAGGTCATGCTTTCCCATGTGAATCAAAGCTTGATTTGAAGGCAATGGCTGTTTAAGAAATACTAATGACCAAACAACCTACCATATCCTTTTTACTCACTTTCCTTCCTCACATGAGCCTGCCACTTACAGTGCAAATGACGACATAAGAGGAAAAAGAAAGATAGGGCAGCCCAACCTGCCTTTGCCTTCCTTTCTTTCCTGTCCTTCCTTACTCATCCATGAGCCAAAAATAGAGAGTGCTGATAAGATCTCTGCATAACAAGTTGTGAAATAAAAACAGCTGAGTTAGTTTGGTGCGCCATTTCCACTATTCTGGTAAGAACGAAATGCATATGCATGGGTGAGGTATGAAATATGCATTGTGTAATTTCACTGATTCCACACGAGTAAAACATTCTTATTTTGCATCGAAAGAAGGCACTGAACAATATAAAGATGAACAGTAAAATAACTGCTAAGGATTTAAATTTGTTTTAGCTTAGGACATTGAATTATAAGAAAAGCACCATGACAAGTCCAGAGAAAAAAATGAGAAAAAAGGGACAAAGCTTTATATTAAGGTATGAAATGAAATTCCATCAGAACAGTCAACTATATGTAGATTCTATTTTAAATTTTTAAATGAGATATAATTTGGAGCCAGTTGCTGGTTTATCTCTCAGCTTAAAAGACAGGAAAGTCTTAGCTATTCTTGATCGCTGCTGACTCCTTATGAGTGTTTCTTTTTATTAAGTTTTTTTAATGTTTATTGATTATTTTTGAGAGGGAGAGAGAGAGAGGGAGGGAGGGAGGGAGGGAAGGGAAGAGAGGGAGGGAGGAGCAGAAAAACCAAGCAGGCTCCAGGCTCTAAGCTGTCAGCACAGAGCCTGACCCGGGGGTCGAACTCACAGACTGTGAGGTCATGACCTGAGCAGAAGTCAGACGCTTAACCGACTGAGCACCCCAGGCACCCCTTCTTTGTGTTTCTTAATTTGATTTCTATCAAGTTTGATGGAAACGGACTCACATTCTTTGAAAGATGCATACCTGTGTGATTTGCCTAAGGCTGCTCAGCTGTTAACCAGAAGACCCAAGGCTAGAACCCATATCCCCAAAGTTTCCCTTTTACCTGAAAAGAAAAGACTCACGGAATTTTTATTGACTATTAAATCATTTATGGACATGTCAATGTGGGGCACCATAAGTGTATTATGTTGTACTTTTTTCACTTAAATTACTGAGATATAAACCTCCATCTGTCCAAAAATGATTAGTTTTCACATACACACACACAATTCCTGAAGGGTTTTCAGATTTTGAAAAATCTTCTCTTTGGCAATCCTTTTAACCAGGAGACAAGAAATTAGAGAAACAAATCCATTCTCTGCTTAATTCAGTTCTTCCAAAATGTTTTACTTAGAAATATGAGTTTCCATTTCAGAAATGATTAATGGATAGTTAAATTTATAACAGGACAGAAAAATAACATTTTGAATGAAAGGGTAAGGGAGAGAGTTTGAAAGAGAGGAAAACTGCTCACAAATACAATGGTATTTTGAACAGGAGAAAAACGGGTCCAGCCGTGATGTACATTACTAGTTTCAATCATTAAACTCTGGGCTCCGTTTCAGTTTTGGCCATCTTTCTTAACCTGCTTAATGCTAACCTTGACTGTCCAGTTTTGCTACTTATACTGTTAAAACAAAGCGGTACAGTGCCAGCTAGAGCTCCCCAAGAAGTTTTGCCACCAATTCAATGACTTAGGAGCAACATGGAGCAGTTCTCTCTTTTTTCTGGGGTTCTCCTTACTAGCTCGAGAATGATTTTGGTCTATAGGGAGATGCACTTGCTGAGGTTCTTCACCCACAAAGTCAAAAAGGGTCTTTGGGTTCCGTAGTCTGAGAGAGCCAGAAAGAGTGTCAGCTCATCCCCCACAGTCAAAGCTTGGGACCAAGGAAAGAAATCCTGCAGGGTATGGTCAAGGATAGCACCTCATCTCCTCACAGGCCTAGCCATCTTGAATATGCATAACAATAGGACTATAGGCTAATAAGTTTGGGACTTATTCTTAAAATGCTGAAATCATGAATAGAAGGTCTAAAGTATAAGGGACATCTAGGGGGAGCCATGCGAGGCATTTAGTTCTATGGTGTCATGTTGTATTGATATGAGACATTCTCTGTGGGACTTAGTTCTGCTACCAAGGTTGTCATGTAAGTCTTTGAAAGCTCACAAGGGCAAAGTGCTAAAAACATTTTTCCCCCATTTATCCACTCATCCCTCACATACTGGTGAAACACTTAACATCTGCCAGGCAGTAAACACCTAAGGGGGCTGCCCCGCTGTTCTGACAAATCCATAGACCTGGAAGGGCAAGAGGGTTAATGCTCAAGGGCAACCCTTGACCATGAGATGGCTCCACGAGGAGCCCAGAGATCCAGTGGATAAAGACTCCCTTCTTATGGTTCTCAGGTGAAACATTCTGAGGTGGATCTTCTGCAGGCCCTCGGGTGGGCCCACAGGCAGTTTGTGCCACCCTTGCACGCTTTTAGGGTTAAGTTTCCACAGTGAAATACGTGTACGCATGCCATCACCTTGGAATCTGTATTTGAACAGAAGTGAAGCTAAGACCCAGCATTTGTATCTGTTCAGAAAAACTGGATGACAAAGAAGTCATAAACAAAATGTAAGTGCTATTGAGAGATAATGGCAGACACAAAGCACAAAGAGCCTGGCCCAAACATGCCTGAATAAACTCCCACCGTTTCCTGGTACATTCATAAACAACCAAAATTATTTACTCGATGACCAGTCTACCTGTTTCAAGGTTAGAATACCCTGACTTGTACGCATCGGGGTCCCAAACATTAGTGTTCTTTCAGCTAACCTCGTCTGCCACTGGCCAAAAGGAGGGACTGAACAAGTGAAAAAAACAGTCTTGCTGGCAGCTAGGTCATGATGTTCCTAACTGAAAATAAACAGAACTCGTGGCAAATGTTCAGAGAAGCCCACTCTGTAACCATGCTTGAAACTAGACAGAGACGGGGCCACTCCTCAACCAGGAAAATGACTCAACAGTCCATCCCCTCCTTTGACTAAGAGACTCACTATAGTTCTTTACCAATGACAATTCTAGCCCCTTCTGAATTTTTCCAACTCTCCAAGAAAAATTAAAATACCCAACACATTATTCCTTCTACTTCTTGACAATATGAACTTTAATTTGCTTCTGCTTCCAAAAACCCTCTTGAGAATCCCTCAACAGCCACACAAATTATGTAAATACCCCAATCTCCGGTGTCTCTTACTAAAACGTCCCATGGTTCCCATGAAGTGAACTATTACTGAAGCAAACTAAAGGATTCTATTTCTTTGTTGTGTGTATGTAGAGGGGAAATATGGGGCAAGAGGTGTATTGCTCGTGATCTCTGGTTAGTAGATTATTGATATTGGCCTCTTAGCTTGCTGCCAGCTGATAAGCACCTTTCCTAAGGGGGAAAAAAAAACATTTTCAAACATCTTATTTTTCTTCTCTCTTCTCTCTTTTGTGTAAGTCCTGTCTTTGTCTTTCTTAGATGGAAATGACCTATTATTGGTTTCTCTTGTATACACATAAAATAACTGGCTACTAACTGTATGTCTCTGAGTCCGTCTTTTACATGGTCACAGACAGTGGATTAACTGAGGATCTGGCAGTCTGCTGAGTAAGGAGCTACTTCGGGGCTCCAAACTTTGGATATCTTAAATTAAATATCACACATCTCGCTTTTTAAAACATCCTTCCAATATTTCTTCCAACTTACATTCCAACATCTCTAAAGGTTTTCAGCCCTTTTTATTCTTCCCTACTCTGCAGCCCTCCAGGAAAAAAAATATGACACAACAACAACAACAACAACAAAATCCCTCCAAAACGAATATGATGAAGTAAGACAGGACTAAGACGTGAGTTTTCAAACATCTGGAACAGTGACAGCACTAAATGCTGTCAAGGATGTGGAGCAACAGGAACTCTCACTCAGTGATGGAGGGATTGCAAATGGTACAGCTACCTGGGAAGCCGGGTACTGGGGGCTTCTGATACAACTAAACACACTCTTACCATGTGATCCCGTAATCAAGTTCTTTGGAACTTACCCAAAGGAACTGAAAACATGTCTACACAAAAGCCCATACTATGGATGTTTAGAGCAGCTTTTTTCAAAATCGCCCAAACCTGGAAGCAACCAAGATGTTCTTCAATAGGCAAATAGATAAACACTGACTAATGAATGGATAAAGGAGACGTGATGTACATCACACACACACACACACACACACACACACTGGAATGTATATTCCAAAAGAATGAAACCTTGCCATTTGTAATGATATGGATGGAACTAGAATGCATTATGCTAAGCGAAATAAGTCAATCAGAGAAAGACAAATACCATATGATTTCACTAACATGTGGAATTTAAGAAACAAATCAGATGAACCTATGGGAAGGAGGGGAAGAAGAGCGACGGAAACACATCACAAGAAATGCTTAACAATAGAGAATAAACTAAGGGCTGATGGAGGGAAGTGGATGGGAGATGGGCTAGATGAGTAATGGGAAATACAGAGGGTACTTGTGATGAGCAGTGGGTATTGTAAATAAGTGACCGATCACTGAGTTCTTCTCCTGAAACCAATATTGTGCTGTATGTTAACTAAAGAAAATTTAAGGTTACAAGAAAACATTATGGTACATCCAGACAATGGAATATTACTAAGCACTAAAAAGAAGTGAATTACCAAGTCATGAAATGACACAGAAGAAACTTACATGAATATTACTAAGTGAAATAAGTCATTCTGAAAAGACTACATGCTGTAAAATTTCGATAATGGGACATTCTGGAAAAGACAAAACTATGGATATAGTTAAAAGATCTATGGTTGCCAGAGTTTGGGGGATAGCGTATGGAGGCAGAGTGCAGAGGCATTTTGGGGGCAGTGAAAAATACTCTTATGATACTATAATGATAGATATATTATTAGACACTTGTTCAAACCCTTAGGATGTGTAACACCATCGATTGTAATAAAGGTACCACTCTGGCGGGGGATGTTGTTAAAAGAGGAAGCTATGCATGTGTGGAGGCAGGGGGTATATGAGAAATCTCTGTATCCCTTTAATTGTGCTATCAAACTAAAACTGCTCCCCCCAAAAAAAATCTTTTTTTTTAAATAAGAGGGTGAAAAATAAATAAAACCTCCTAAAAAGTATAAAACAAAAAATTCCCTCCAAAAGAATATGATGAGGTAAGACTTTATTAAAGTATGAGTGTTTCCAAAGAAGTTTCCCCTCTTTTGGTCCATTAAATAGGATGTTCTTCTCCCCCCTCCTGAGAGAGGGGTGTGTGTATAAGCTCTTTCAGGGAGACAGAGAGAAGGAGAGAGACAGAGATTTGGGAGATAAAGACTCCAGAGACTTAGTAACCTTTGTATTGTTATTTGAATTTGAGAGATTAGTGGTTCAAAGACAATCCATTTGACCTTGAATACGGGGACATTCTCTTTAAAGCAGCAGAAGTAACCTGTCACTGAAACCGGAGGAAAGAAATGTAAAGTCAACATCATAAATGACTCTACAGTGTACTGTATTTATGGTGCCATAATAATGTACATGCTATTTATATGTTTGCAGTTTTTAGAATGAATCTTTGACAAAAGAAGCCTAATGACAGTTGGAGAACACTGAAGAAATGCAAGTCAACATAAAATTTAAAAGGAGAGTTTACAGAATTTGGGAGAACAAAGTCAATAGAAGCAAAGAAACACACAGAACCATTAAAATCTCTATTTACCATGTAAGAAACTTAGAGATATTGCTGACGGTTTAAAAAATAAGTAAACAAAGATTTATAGGTTTCATTAATTTATTTTAAAAATTTTTAACGTTTATTTACTTTTGACAGACATAGAGACAGAGCGTGAGCAGGGGAAGGGCAGAGAGAGAGGGAGACACAGAATCTGAAGCAGTCTCCAGGCTCTGAGCTGTCAGCACAGAGCCCGACGCGGGGCTCGAATTCACACACCGTGAGATCATGATCTGAGCCGAAGTCGGCAGCCCAACCGACTGAGCCACCCAGGCATCCCTATAGGTTGCATTTAAAATGAAGAAGTAATTGGGGGCACCGGGTGGCTTAGTTGGTTGAACTTCTGACTCTTGATTTCACTTCAGGTCATGATCTCACAGATGGAGCCCCATGTAGAGCTCCACTGGGCATGGGGCCTGCTTGGAATTCTGTCTTTCCCTCTGCCCCTCTCCCTGCCTTGCACTCTCTCTCTCAGAAGAGAAGAGAAGAGAAGAGAAGAGAAGAGAAGAGAAGAGAAGAGTAGAATGAAAAAGTCATCAATAGAAAAAGTATGTAGAACATATGAAAATGAATTAACTTTTTCTTATCTTTCATAGGAGAAAGGCTATAGACAATGAAAAAAATGAGAAATTCAAAGATTACAAACATGAACATGTTATTAAACATTTGAAAAAGCATTAAAAAAATAAAACGATTCCAAGGATCTGTGAGGAGTACCAAATGGGAAAGGGACATGGTATGTTTAAATAAAACAACCTGTGAAATGAAAAGCATTCTTTTTTTTAAGTTTATTCATTTATTATTTCTGAGAGAGAGAGAGAGCGCATGTGCATGCACAAGCTGGGGAGGGGCAGAGAGAGAGAGGGAGACAAAGAAACCAACACAGGCTCCAGGCTCTGAGTTGTCAGCACAGAGCTGGACGCAAGGCTTGAATCCACCGACCATGAGATCACGACCTAAGTCAAAGTCAGACACTTAATGGACTGAGCCACCCAGCTGCCCCATAAGTACTCCTTAATCATATATAGATCATAATTTTTTCTAAATTTTTTAACATTTATTTATTTTTGAGAGGGAGAGAGAGAGAGACAGAGTGTGAGCTGGAGAGGGGCAGAGAGAGAGGGACACACAGAATCCAAAGCAGGCTTCAGGTTCTGAGCTATCGCCACAGAGCGCAATGTGGGGCTGGAACTCACAAACCTGGAGAACATGACCTGAGCTAAAGTCGGCCACTTAACCGAGTGAGCCACCCAGGTGCCCTAAATATCATAATTTGATTCAAATATAAAACAATGCTTCAAATAATTTCACACTCATCAATATCCTTGTAAACATTTTTGAGATTCCTGACAAGCAAAAATGACAGAATTATGTATGAATTCACACAAAATTTTATATTTTGAAATTATAAAAATTTTTAGTTTGATACATACTCACAAATAAATGAGAACAGACTGTAGCACAATATGAATACATACCATGTACTACAGTCTGGTTTTTGCTTTTCATTTATGTATTTGGAATACCTCTAATATTAATGCAATTACTTCAAAAAGTTTATTTTTAAATTTTTCTTCTTTAGATATATATACCATCATTAAAAAAAAAGTCCCTTACTTGTAGGTACTTGTGTTCCTTTCATTTTTCAGCGTAAAAATAATAAATACTTGTGTTAGTCAATCCTTGCACACAGACTTAAGGATTTCTTTGGATATTTTCTAGAAATACTCAGTCAAGGGGATGAATCCTGCTCTAGATTCTGGTGGATATTACAAAATTGCTTTCTTGAAGTATACCAACTCAGTCTCCTGAGATTGTACAAGGTAAAAAAGGCAAATTATTCTTATTTTCACTTATTTGATTATAAGCAAGGTGAAACATTTTTTATATGCTTTTGGATTTTAAATCAATTCTCTCCTCCCTATATATTTTTTTAAATTAGGTAGTGTATTTTTTTTCTTAATGGATTTGTAAGATTCAATTTCAAAGTACAGATAAAAAACAATATGGGTATTTTCCATTAAAAGTCTGATTTTGTTGTCACTTCTAGAGAAGTATTTTCCATCATCTCATGGTAGTAATATTTACTTATTGCACTTCTCTTCTTTGGGTTTTTTTTTAAGCTTATTTATATGTGAATATTTCATCTAGTTGAAATTTAATTTACTCCATTAGGTGAAGCTGGGTTCTGACTTTTTATATAATTACTGAAACTACTCCTTTCATAATCCATCTCTATCCAGTGATGTAAAATGTCATTTTTATTACATATACTTGTGTATACTTGGAGAATTTTTCTTTCCTTTTACTAATCTGTTTGTACATTATTTTAGTGGGAGTTTGATTATGCATTTTAATATGTAAATGGACAAATGACCTTTTGAGATTTTTTTTTTACCATTTTCTAATTAAGTCTCCTCTATATTGTTGCCAGATGAACTTTAGACTAATTTTTGTCAAATCCAAAGCCTTCCCAGTCCCTCTCCAACTTAATTTTGATATGTTTCTATTATATTTCCAGTTAAGAGGAAAGATATGATATGTCCAAAATATTAAACTTCTCATCAAGAGATACTGGATACATCTGTCCATGTATTTAAATATCCTTTTATGTTTTTCGGTAGTATTGTATATCTGCAAATACCAGGCTAAATAAATTCATAACAATTTCACATTTTGATCCAGTCTACCGTAGAGAATGAAAGATTTGATTTCTAAAAAGTGGTCTAAATAGTTACCAGCATGTAGGAAAGCTTGCAGAAGATTAGTATCTAATTATTTTTAGTTCCTTTATCAATTATACAAGTGATAAAGTTGTTGATTTACCTAGGTTCAAATGGACGATACCATCTTCTAATATGAATAATTTGATTTTATTTCCAACACTTACACCCCTCATTTCCTTTACTTGGCATATTTCATTGAGTAGAGTATCCAGAACAGTATTAAAAAGGAGCATTTGATCAGTATTCCTGTTGTGTTTTTTATTTTAATGGAGATACTTTCAATATTTCAATATTGATTATGGAGTTTCCTATTGTTTTGATAGACATTATTTACCACAATGATCAACTTTCACCTACCCTTCCAGGGCTAACAGTTTGTTTCTATTCTTAAATCAGGGACTTTTTTTTTTTTTTTACCAATACTTTTCCAAAATTAATTTTAAAAATTACATATTTTTTCTTCTAATTTTTATGTACAATTAGGGATATAAATAGAGTACCGTGTTAAGAATATCTGTATTTCTAAGATAAATCCATATATAGATGGTAACTTATTAGTCTCTTATTGGTGTGATTTGCTATAGTTTATAGGATTTTAACACTTGTATTCCTGAGATTGATCTATAGCTTTCAATGTGCTTTTCCAAAGTTCATAATCAAGGCTACATGGGCTTTAGAACATAAATATTAAAGTTTTAAAGCTGTTACTGTGGTTTCAAACTTTTTAAACAGATGAAAATTCATTTTTGGATCACTTAAAGAATTTGCCTGTAAGATATTTTGATGCTATTTCTTCATTTGCCTTTTTATTTCTTATAAAATCTAGTGTTTAAGTTGTCTCATTTTCCCTTTTCCCTTGAATATAACAGCATTTAAGGCTATGAATTCTCTTTGGTTACAGCTTTGTTCTTATCCTTGAAATGATGTGTGGTTTCCTTATTTCATTAATTTCTAAATAGCCTACTTTTAAAGTAACTTAACACTTTATTTTCTTTTTACAAAAGGAATGTACATTTACTGAAAAGTATCAAAATTACTATTAACAAATTAGAAATGACTCATTTTACACTATTTTAAAAAACTGCTAATATCCTGTTGTTTGTGCTAAGTGGATATATATACACATAGCCCCCACCCCCCCACACACATACAAATTGATTGTCAGTTTCTTATTTTATCTAAGAATTATTCCACAAAATCCACTAATTGGCTTTTCCTATTTGTTTTAAATGGCTTGATGATTTTAGTACATTATGATTAATTCTTCTAGGCATTCTATGACAAAAAAAATTGTTACACTAAGTTTTTCAATCATATTCAGGGATGTGTTATTGCAGACATCTGCTTATGAAGTGACTGTTTTATCGACACAGGGTTTTTTGTTTGTTTATTCTTATATCTAAATATTCTTTGACTTTACTGGCCTCTATAGGACATGGTCTGTTGTTTACAAAGTCCTGGGTTTTGCCATCTTCCCTGTATGTGATAAACTCCTGGGGAGCTTTAAAACACACCAATGACCAGATTTCCAGCCAGTCCAATTAAATCAGAATCTTCCAGAGGGGAACAAAGCCATCTCTAAGTTTTTAAAGGTTCTCATAAAATTCAAATTATCAGAAAAGGTAGAGGACCAGTGGATCCGTTAGAATATTTAGAAAAGGGGACACCTGGGTGGCTCAGTCTGTTAAAGTTAAGCACGATCTCATGGTTTGTGAGATGCGGCCTCTCGTTGGGCTCCGCACCGACAGTCCAGAGCCTGGCTGGGATTCTCTCTCTCCTTCTCTCCCTGCTCTTTCCCCACTCACAGGCAGGCGTATGTACACATGCTCTCTCTCTTTCTCTTTCTCAAAACAAATAAATAAACTTAAGAAAAAAAGAATATGCAGGAAAGGAAGTTTCTAAGCTTAAAATGAAAGGTTTACGTATTTTGCAAATGCTGCTGCTTTAACAGATTAGTGACAAATTGGTAAACAAGCTAATCCCAGTATCTTTGAAAAACACGAGTTGAATTTTGCCTGGAGCTGAAGCTCTATATATACCGTCCAGCATTACCCTCATGTTGGAAAACCATTATACTCACCAATATTTATGAAGGAGGATAATTTTTCAACTGCAAACCTTTAATTGCCTTTTGAAAAATCCATCCAGATTTTCTTAAGCAATTTTTAGAAATCATATACATGAACAGTTACAAATCTGGCCTTCAGCCTAACTCAAGAGTCTAAACAAAATCTCAAAAGTCAAGTTGTATTCATTCGTTTTTTCCTTCCTGCTTTACTTCTATAAAAACAGACATCTCTGTGTTAAAACTGGTTTCATGACATCATTCGAAGCTGGTTTCCTTTTTAATGACTCTTAATAGAAGCAATTCAAATTGCATTTACTCATTCGTGGAATCACAAAATTAAATAAAAATTATCATCAAAAAAGTGAAAACAGTTTGTACCTGAGTTGCCAAGGAAGAGTCTAGTGCAGCATTAAACCAAAGATGATCTAATTTACCATTATTTAACCATCTCACTGAGAAAAAGCAAACAAACAAAAAACAGAGCCTAGTAACAATTTAACATGAAGCTGTTCTTCAAAGAATAAAAGCAATTGTTAATTAACTTTTCATTGGGGAAAGTCATACATTTTTCATGTTATCATAACACTTCAAAGTGCCCTGGGAAATTAGAAAATGAATATAATGTAAACTATTGAAATATTATAATTCCAACAATGAAACATATTGCCCATGCCTCTAATGAGGGTCCTTAGTTAAGGGGGAGGAGTAGGGGAGCACCTAAAGACATGAGGGGAGGGGAAGAGTAAAAACGCTTCTCCAGGAACATGTTTTAGAGGAAAAACAGATTCCTACGCTGTTACCACTGTAAGAGACCTAAGAAAATGTGCAATGTAATCTGTCTCCCTCATTTTACCGGTTACGAAACTGTATCCTAAATCTGGATGTACTTAGACACGCAACTTCCTCTTCTACTAACAGCTCTTTCAGAAATGTTTCTATTATAGTTATTTTAAGGGAACCATGAAACCTCACTCGAAATTGACAGAGAACAAAAGAGCAAGAGAACATACTGGTTCTTAAAAATCCTTCTTGGCCCTGAGAATGGCCAACGATAAGGGATCCCTTTACTTTTAGTAGTGTCTCCTCCTCCTTTGATTACTCAAAATGCTCAGGCAGTGTTGGATTAATGGCTCCAGTGGCTCTCTCCCTGTTCTCTGGAAGCCACAAAGGCCCACCAGATTCTTGTGGAATTCCAGAGAAGGGACCGGACAGTCCAAAACATAACAGGGTCTATACACGTCTGCCCTAGGAGGTGGGGCTTTAGAAGCATACTTGATTTCATTGAACAAAATAAAGAGAACCGACATTTCTTTCACCTGAGCATTACAGAAGAGATTCTGCTTGGATCATCCAATTAAGTGAGCATGAAATCAGGAATATAGTAGGTCACTTCCACATGTTCATTCTCGTTCTTTCTATCTTCTTAATACTATCTATGTTACTTCTACTAAATGCATGGGCAGTGAGTATTTCAGTTGCTAAGGAGGTATTTGGTGATTATATTATCTCTAAATTCTAAGGACAGCTAAACAGAATCTTTTATTCTGGAGAAGCAAATGAGGTCGAAAATATTTAAATAACGTGACCAAGGCTAAACTGCAATGTAAGCCTGGCATGGGATGGGAACATGGGAACCGTGGTATCTGTCACTTCACTATTGTCCAAAAAGTATGTTCAGAACGATATTAAGCACAACAATATTTATGGAGTATTTTACATTTTCAAAAATTATACGATGCATCCAAACAGCCTTGGTAACTAGGTACGATTATCTTAATTTTAGAGGTGACAATGTTAACAATCGAGGAAGTCGCTCAACACTCCCTTATTTTAAAAGAGCTGAACTAAAATTTTATCTCAACATTTAACAAATCAGAAATATGGGTTCTTTTCATTAAACCCTGCCTGTGTGTTCATCAAATGAACTATTTTAAAGAAATGCTTGAACTATTTTAAATCTTTCTACAGTGTACTGAATTAACAAACTGAGCATAAGTAAATGGAACTTAAAATGCCCCAATCTACCGCCTTTCTTTGGAACCTAGATATAAAGTTGAATATGAAGTAAAACACTAGCTTTGAAATCGTGATGCCCCACCATTGTTTCAATTAAACCTCTACACACACACACACACACACACACACACACACACACACACACGACTGAGAGAGAGAAACATAAAGAGAGGAACAGTAAGATAGACAGATATTTTTGATTCCCACTGAAAATCTGGCAGCACCCGAGTTTGCCTCCTATGTGAGATGGAAAATTACTGGGGAGCAGGGAACTACCCAAGGACACTTTGGTGTTTTCTTAACAATACATGTGAAAGTTAGCAAAGGGGTTCCTTTTTGTTTATTAAGTTTTCACAGAGTTTCATCCCTCATCATGCCACCATCAAGTTACTGTCTCCCATTTCTCCTTTACATTCAAAATATTGCCTACTTCGATTTATGTTTTAAGCTGAAGAGAAGCCTTGGGATGCAAAACACACTGGTCAAGAGTAAAGAAACTGCAAGAAACATTTTCTGCAAACCCAGATGATTATATTCTTAACAGATTGGGTCAGTGTCTACCACTTTCCAAACAGGTTAAAAAAATCAGCATAACTGCAAATTCAAAAGTGATCAGAAATCCACCCTTGTCGAATATGCCCCTGAAAGAAAGACTTGGCATGGTTTCCAACTAGGAGGTCACCTTGTCGAATGGCCCCAGAAACATCCATTAGGGGAGAGCTGACTGAAGGCAGAAGGGGTGGTATTCCTACTACTCAGAAAGCAAGTCTTTCTATATTATTTACCTAATGGCATGAGGTACGGTCTATGACCATGCCGTCTGGCTGTCTGAGAGGTAGACAGGAGTTTGTGGGCAACAGGAAGGTATTCTAGACCGAGTAAACAGCCTGTTGAAAGGTGCAGAAGTAGGAATATGGCGGTGCATAGGAGGAATTCCAGATGGGCTGGTATGGCTACAGGGTAAGATGTGCAGTCAGGAGCCAGTAACTGGGGGCCGGGTTTTAAAAACCAGTCTTCCATTTTGGGGACTTAGATTTCTTTATTTTTTATTTTTTTATTAAAAAATTTTTTTTAACATTTATTTTTGAGTGAGAGAGAGACAGAGACAGAGCATGAGCAAGGGAGAGACAGAGAGCAGGAGACACAGAATCCGAAGCAGTCCCCAGGCTCTGAGCTTTTGGCACAGGGCCTGATGCGGGGCTCAAACTCCCGAACCGCAGATCATGACCTGAGCCAAAGTCAGACACTTAACCAACTGAGCCACCCAGGCGCCCCTTAGATTTCATTATACAGACAGTGGTGGTCACCTATGGGTTTAAGTAAGGTACAAAAAAAATATGTAATAATAAGAACACTAGCCACTCTAACAGTTAGGATTTAGCCAGCCCTCAGAAGAAAGCCACGGTTTCAGGTCCTTTTCATGTACTAGCTATTTAATTCTTAGGGAAATAGGCATCATAGGAACTCAGTTTTAAAGATGAGCAACCATTTTGGAGCTGGAAAGTAGTGAAGGTAGAATTCAAACAACAATCCATGTGCGTATCCACGGCACTGCCCTGTGTGTTTAGAGAGATCATGTTTGCATGGTGCATGGGGAAGGAGACACTGGAAACTGCAGTCAGTATGGCCATATATTGTATGGGGACGTATTCTTGAGAGCACACCACAAGCAGAGAAAGCAAGTATTACAAGCCCCATTTACAGGTGAGAATTTATAATGTTTAAATTATTTGTCCTTAGTCTTCTGAATTTTCATTCATTGTACTTTCTATTTGCTAGAATTATCTGTTCTAGCTTTTTAAGATCAGACATTACAGAAAATAAACAAACACATAAACTCTTGGCTTTATGAATTCAAAAGGACAGGAAACAGCTACACAGGGTGCATGCACACAAAAGCATCTTGAAATCCCAGAGATATATTCGTCTGTGCATTCTTTCCTTTATTCATTCATTCAGTAATCATTTATAGAGTCTTTTATGAACCATGCACTATCAGCTAAGCCCCAGGAATACAAAGGGGTTAGACAGACAATTAAGTTTGCCGTTGTCCACTGATTTCTGTCCAATTTGCAGATGGTACTTGGTCGACTGAACTTCCTGAAGTTACCTTCTATGATTACCAAGCTCCCACCGCCAACTATTTTCCACGTTACGAAATCATCACACACACCATAAACTGAGAAAATTATCCGTCCGGAGAAGCTCAATCTTGTTATGCTAAAGAATTCCTAAACTGTCAGCAATATTCAGTGGGCAGGCCATGGGATAAAACTACGCTGAGGATTTGAACATCTGTAGCTTCTGATTATACCCCACTCTCATCCTGAGGAAATACAGGGGGCGGACAAACCCAAACCAGCAGCTTTCCCGCAGGTCCCATTTCTCCAGCCCAGAAGTTCCTGAAATTGTGGTGAGGCAATCTAACTTCGTGTTGGATACCATTATGTATTTTTTCTGATGCTAACAGACTGCTTCTAAGGACAGGCTTTTCTAGACATCTAATTTTAAGGGAAAAATATCAACACTGAAGACAACAAGGGCACTTGAATGTCACTCTACCTTATGATTCACTTGTTATTCCCAGGCTGTTCTCTAGTAGGTTAAGGGGGCTATTGAACGTACCAAAAAAAAAAAAAACCCAAAAAACAAAAAACAAAAATGTGGAATGCTGACATCTTCCATTATCGGAAAATGACTGAAAATCAGTTTTTCCTCTGCTAAGGTGAATTACATGACAGTAGAAAAATTCTTCCTATGGGTTTCTCCTTTCTGAAACCTTTCCCATCCGTAGTTCTCAGAAACATACTTTGGTGAGTTTCACTCTATCCCAAGGCATTATTCATATAATCCAAGAAAAACTCAGAGAGACTTGATGACTAATTTGCAATGATCTGAGGTACCTGAAACATTTTATTCATCATATTTTTATATTTCTTTAAAATGAATGCACTTAGTATCCTAAGGGTAACTTCAATATTAAAAAGAGTCACATTTATTACATATATACCAGAAGGCTGAGCAGCTGCCTTTTAAGCCTATATCCCAAAATAGAATTATTTATGAGAAACCTTAATGCAAATAAAGATACTAAACCCTCAGGGACTCTTGCGCTTTTATATTTGACATCTCCTCTTTTCAAATATTCATGTAGAATAGCCTTAAGTAGAAACTCCAAGATGCGCTATGATGAGACATTTTCCCAAGCCACTTTCCTGTTGATGGGGTGTTTTCTCAGTCTGGATTCCCAGTAAAAGTCTTTCCCCTACATGAAGAAGGGGTAACTCTTCCACCACTTGTGAATGACGGCCTTTGTTCTGCTGTGTTAGCTTTCTTCAGAGCCATCACAGGCCACCACACGTTTCCGGCAGCAGAGATCAAGTTCGGATCAATTTTCTCACACGTTGATTCTAGAAGTGTCAGTCTCATGGGAGGCTGGAACATCTTTCACGACCCATAACCCTGCTCCCCACGGCCTCGTGCCCCATATGTTGGAAATCCATTTGTCACTTGTTTCCCCAGATTGGGAAGTTTCAGTTGAAAAATAAAGTTCTGTAGGTAAATCCGCCCCCTTTCCCTTCCATGTTGTAAATCCTAGCTCTCATAGCAAGTAATACTTAGTGTTCTTTATTTTTTACCTTATGTCGAAACTCAGATTGATAAGCTTTATAATAATTTTGAAAGTTCATATTACTATGTCAGTATCCAAATTAACAGAGTATAAAAACTGTTGTGGACTAAAGTGTCATTTCTACGGGCAAAAGATAAAAGCATGCTTTTTAATATTAAAAATGGCATAAATGAACCAATACCTAATACAAAACAGGCATCAGAAAAGATATATAAGATGTGTAAGAGGCAAAATTATCCACTTCAATGTTTTCTGTTCATTTGGCAAAGAACTATCAAGCCAGTCATATATGTCCAGTATAGTGCTTAGGAATTTTGCCCATTGCTGCAATAGTGATGAAAATAGAGGGCTTTAAAAAAATTAACATCAGGGGGCACCTGCGTGGCTCAGTCGGTTGAGTGTCTGACTTCAGCCCAGGTCACGACCTCACGGTTTGTTGAGTTCTTATCTCGCTTTGGGTTGGCTGCTGTTAGCACAGAGCCTGCTTTGGATCCTGTGCCCCGTTCTCTCTTTCTCTCTGCCCTTCCCCCACTCATGCTCCCTCTCAAAAATGAATGCACTTTTAAAAAAATAAACATCAGTATTTCATATCAGTTAGATATAAAAGGTTATACTTTTACAGGTAATAACCAGTATTTAACTGTTAACTGTTAAAATCAAGGATTTTAAACATTTTAGAACATTAAGAAAGACCTTGGTAGGCACCATTCACAAAGATCCCAAGAGGAGAAGACCAAATATAAACAAAAGCAAATTGGTATGGAAACATTCACTATAGATCATTAAACCCAACAAACTAGGAGAAAATTTAAGAAACCCGCTTTATACTGCCTTGATGGAAGAGTCCAGATTATCAAATTAGATGTAATTTTCAAAGACAATATGCTATTGTGGGAGAAGGCACATGTGGAAACAAGAAAGAAGCTGTAACCTGAATTTATTGCCAAGGAGAAGTTACGGGAATGTAATAAAACATCTTTTTTTTTGCCATAAGAAATATAGAAAGACTGTAGCTGTTCCCCTACATTAATCTCCTTCCAGGTTAACAGGTGCAGCACCAGTTGGCTGCAGAAATTCTCGTCAGAGCGTTACTCAGACTGTCCCATCTGCTTCTTACTGTTTGCTGTATACAAAGGCACGTTAGTATGCCTACCCATTTATCATCATTCTTTCATTTTGTTATTTGCTAATTCGACGATATCAGCATGCTAGAAATGGATCCAGCTTAACATAATTTTATTATGTCAAGAAATGTATTAACAAAATATTTTTGAAGTTCTGTGTGGACTCATGAGAACCACGTTCTGTATGACAGGAACCTGTCACCGCAATGCATTCACCCAGCATTAAAAGTATCAATAAAATTGCTGCAAGTATTGATGAGAAGTGTACACTGGAACCAAGGACATCAGGGTTGAAAACAAAGTCTTTGTTTAAACGCATTGTGACACAGGAGTCCACGATGAAACACGAAGAGTGAGCTGAATGAGTGAAAGGACTGATGGGGGTAGTGTGTGGTAGCATCCAGGTTCTAGTCGCACTCTAGAGATGGCCCCTGAAACACCACCTAGGGACCACTAAGGATCAAGAGAGGACGCGATAAAAAAATCCCTGACACCCGCCAGTTCCTCATGTGTGCCCCGAACATCTTCATGGCATTCCTTCAACAGATATAAAACCCCAATACCTCATCCCAGTGAAAGAAAACTTATTTCCAGATGAAACTTTTTCAATCTTTGGCCGTATTTAACTGTTATCATGTTTGTCTTATCGGTTTTTGTTTTATTATGCCTCCACTCCCAGTGCCCCTTTCAGTGGCACCCGCAGACCAAGGGCCACTCCCACTATTATCCTCAGGTCAAACTCTGCTGATGAGGCTTTGTCTGCGTCCTGTGGCAGCCCATTTGATGAAGTAACTCATGGCAGGAGGGGATAGAGCAGTGGGAAAGAACGTACAGATTCTACTTGCGTTGTGTTAAGGAGGAAACTTTCCTTCCTTCAGGAGCCACAGACTCTTTTGTAAATTCCTGAAGTAAAACCCAACTAAATGTTTTGACTAGAAAAATAAAAAAAAATAATTCATCTCTAGCTCAAGGTTAAATAATAGGGTACCTTAAACTGCGTAGGCATGTCTGGATTCTGGGCTGTCATTCAAAGAGGAAGGCTGCCAAGCTCCTAGGACACCCATTTCTCTCCTCACAGCTGTGAATTGGAACTCTTCGGTGATCTTTGTTTATTTGACAGCCCCTGACCTAGGACGCTGAGGGCCCCGTGAACATTTCTTCTGTTTCATCCCTTTCCCACTGAACAGCTCTTTAAATACTTTTTAAAATTTTTTTTAAAAAGTTTTTGTTATTTTTGAGAGAGACAGAGAAAGGCAGCGGGGGAGGGGCAGAGTGACAGGGACAGAGAGAGAATCCCAAACAGGCTCTGTGCTGTCAGCACAGCACTTGATGTGGGCCTTGAACTCACAAACCATGAGATAATGACCTCAGCCAAAAAGAAGAGTCAGAAGCTGAAGCAACTAAGCCACGCAGCTGCCCCTCATTGAGTATTTGAAGACAGCTAATAGACTCGAAAATTATCATGTGCCTTCTAACTATATGCGCTCTGGTTTTTAAACATCTCATTTATATTAGGTTTCCAACAGCCAAAGACCACAACTTTGGTCAGATGAATATACTTCTACTGTCAACAAAGAGGGTGTTTGCATATCATTTTGATTACCATACTAGATACCTTCTTTTTTTGCATCTATATCATAATATTAGATTCACCATAAACTACTCTCTTTTCATTTTTTTAAACCGTGTCAAGTCTCCTCCAGCATACATTTATTACCTTTTCAGAGAAGAGAGGGGAATGGTAATTTAAGAAGCTATGTTTTCCCTGAAAAGTTTGATCTTGATTCATTAAACAAATATTTCAGGGCCCACTATGCGCAGGCACTTGATAAACAGCACTGAACAAAGCAGACACAGTCAACATGTTCCTGGTGCATTCACAGAGAAGAAATGTGACAATAACTAACACGTATCAGAAGCTTTTGACATAGGTATGGAGGAAAGTGAGGTTTAGTTCTTGGTCAAGCTGGAACATGTAAGGCTTTGGTTTCATTCCAGAGTCAGGTCTATTAACCACTAGGCCAAAACAGATACTACCACCTATGGCAATAGTCTCATGATTCTGCTGAATACGGATTCTTTCATCTGGAACTCTGGAAGATACTGTGAATTCAGGGCCTAAGAATAGAGGAGAAAAGCAATAAAAGCAGAAAGCCGGTGAGAAACCATTTTTAGAGCCAGAGCACAGCCTAAAATGAAGAATAAATGAAAGATCCACATCAGCCACCAAGGCTAGGAACAAGCAGTTCAAAAAGAAAACTGATTTGCCACAGCGGGTAAAAAAAAAAAAAAAAAAAAGCAGCACTAAGTCTGATGGCACTGATTCCAGATGGGGTAAGAAATACACAGCAGCACAGACAGGCTGTCTTCCACTAGGTAACAGAGAGCAGCCTCATCATCGACGACGGGGGTAGCCAATGTCTATAAGCATATAATAACAAAGTAAATGAAGAAATCGTTATTGAGCTCTAATTACTTTGTTTACTAAAAATAACTCAAAAACTGTTCTCTTAGAACTACTACATACGGTAGGATAAACCAAAGACATAGTTACATGAATGTCATTAGGAATCGAGATTTTTCAGTGTAAGAGGAGATTGCGGTAAAGATCAAATATATTAATTCCTATTGCTTTTTTTTCTTAATTTTTAAAGTTTTTAAAGTTTATTTTGAGAGACAGAGACAGAGAGCAGGAGAGGAGCGGAGAGAGAGGGAGAGAGAATCCCAAGCAGGCTCTGCCCTGTCAGCAGAGAGCCTGATGCAGGGCTTGAACTCACGAACAGTGAGATCATGACTTGAGTCAAAACCAAGAGTCAGACGCTTAACCGACTGAGCCACCCATTTGCCCCAATCATACCTATTTCTTAATCCGAGCGGTGGTTGTTTTATTTATGTAGTATGTGCTTTTCTGATTTATATTAGGAATCAATAACAAAGTTTATTAAAGATAAATACAAAGACAATATGTAGCAAGACTTTAAGAAAACCAAAGGGCGGGGTGCTGGGTGGCTCAGTCAGTTGAGCATCCGACTTTGGCTCTGGTCATGATCTCCCAGTCTGTGGGTTCAAGCCCTGCATCGGGTTCTGTGCTGACAGCTCAGAGCCTAGAGCCTGCTTCTGATTCTGGGTCTTCCTCTCTCTCTCTGCCCATCCCCTGCTCATGCTCTGTCTCTCTCTTTCTCAAAAATAAATAAACATTAAAAAAATTTAAAAAAGAAAACCAAAGGGCAAAAATAAAGGTAAGTTCTTCTTCAATAAATTCAGTGCTTATCAATCACTCTTGTGAATTATATTTCCTTTAAGTTCTAAGGAAAACCCTATCTGTACTGAAAATCTCTGGGTTTCCAGGTACTGCACAGAGTCCTGCTGACTTAATTGTAACATACGTGTTAATATCTTAACACAAACCCCTCCCACTGCTTGATCTACATAAAAATTGTCAATTACCTTAACATCCCCTCCATTTATTTGCAAATTATGTAGCAATCTTTTCTGCTGAGAAAAAGTATAGAATTTTTTTAAGGAAAACCTTCATCCATTCGATTAATATTTATTAAGAACAAGGCTGTAGAGATTATTTCCTATTTTTCTTTTTTTTTTCACATTTGTAACATAAGAGTTCAACCTGGAGGTGGCTCATTTCTGACTAGAGAGTGGATCTCATTGGTTAATTTATTAACTCATTCACTTAACTTCTAAATGGTACTCAAATGATTTTAAAACCAGAAATTACATTATCACAGTTGCAATCTACATTATTACAAACCTGCTATTTAGGATAATTAAGCACTTTTTAGATATTATAAATGGACAAAACTGTTTTAAAACATACATAAGATTTTTTTTTGATGGGGGGCATAGGTGGTTTTGTTTTTAAAATGCCAAAAAGCAGGACAACTAATGAACTATAGTGTATTCTTATCAAGCTATTCCAAGTGTGTTTAATAAATTTTTTTTCCTAAATATAAAGAGAGAAAATATAGTATTGAGGTAATAACTCAGAGTAATATGCCAGACACAATTCAAAGTAACTTATTCATTTAATCTTTAAAATGATCCTATGAGGTTCATACTCTTAAAATCCCCTTTATTCAGGTGAGGAAACTGAGGCACATAGAAGGTGGGGGAATAATCTGCTTGAGAGTATGGAGTGTATAAAGTAGAAGGCACATGATTTGAATGTAGGCAATTTGACCTCAGAGCCAAATCTTTTCATTTTTTTTCAATTTTTTCTTAACATTATTATTTACTTTCTTTGAGAGAGATAGAGACAGAGAGAGACAGAGCACAATGAGGGGAGGGGCAGAGAGAGGGGAAGACACAGAATCCGAAGCAGGCTCCAGGCTCCCAGCTGTCAGCACAAAGCTCCACGCAGGGCTGGAACCCATGGACTGCGAGATCATGACCTGAGCAGAGGTCCATGCTTCACCATGGAGCCTGCCTGCTGTCCCAGAGGCAGCTCTTAGTAAGTGCACAAGGGCCGCTAAAGCCAGGCTAGCTTCTCATCCAATCTCACTTTCGCTGGATTCTGTTTGGTAGATGTGGTTGGTTTGGTTATGTCAGTTAACCAAAGTGGGTTAAGGTCATGTGATTTTTCAGGATTCTGGAATTCTCTCTCCAAGAGAGAAGCCATAACCAAATCATGTATTTGTCTTTTCTTTCTGGCACATATTTGCCTTTAATTGGTACTATTTTGTTGAATAACAAAACTACCTTTGCCCTTTTGTAGCAGTATTAGCTAAGGGCTGGAAACAATGTTGCAAGAGCAGCAAGACTTCAGCTTCCCTGGTTATTTTACTGAAACATATGATGGGCCACATGCCTATTGCAAACGAGGAGCAATGTCATTTACTTTTTTCCTTGTGCTATTAACTTCTAAAAATACTATTCTCCAATCCATGTTGCATTCAGTTAGTGATTACTCTTAAACACTAAGAGAACAGACCGTTTCTGGAATGGTAATGAGATTGAGAAGCAGACACGTGTATGTATTTCCTGGTTACAAGGATCATGCCCTTCCTCAGGAAACACATTCAAAATTTCCAAACTGGTTGTGATCTTGCTTTCAGTCTAGGTGCCCCTCCCACCATTAGAGAGTCTTGAATGGCACAGATCACATTTGAAATAATAAATAATAGGGTTATGACTCAATTACCTTTTCTTCTTTAATAACTCTTTTAACCTCAACATTGGCCCTGTACCTCCATGCAAATCTTCTTTCATTCATTTTACTGAATGCGCAGTTTTGCAGCTTTGCCCGAAGGTTACATTAATGCGTTTATAGATTTGTATTCTGGGATCATTACAGATCTTATTTTATTGTCGATATAGGCAGATACTCATTTATTTTGTTTTTCTCACTTAAGGAAATATCTGACGTTAAACATGGCAGAAATATGGCATAGTGACTGGCATATCATAGCCATTTAGTAAAGGCTTTTTACGGTAGGCTTGATTCATTCGTTCTATTTACCTTCTGCATGCACTGAGTCCTGCCACTATTTTTCAAAAATGCATTATACATTTTGTTTAAGTTTAGAGTGCAGTACTTATGAATATATTAGAATGTTCTGATAAGGTGAAGATTTTAGGACAATGTTTGCATCCTAGAAACTCAGTCTTTGTGAAGTATTGAATGAAATTTTATTAAATAATTAACTAATATCATAATCACACCAGCCCAAATAACTATTTTAACATTTTTTTGTAATTTTCTATATGTTTCATTAAGCATACTGAGAAAGGGAAAAAAAGGAAACACTGTATCTACAGACTTCGTCCCTGAAATAATCTAAAGCAGTTATTATGAGCTTCTTAGAATGATCTGAATGAATACCTTTAAGTAAGTACTGTTGGGTAATTTGCAGGTCCATGTGTATGTGCATCTAAGATTTCCTTGGGTGTTAAAGCATGCAGTTTCCCATGAGGCCTCTTCTGATAAGACGAACGAAGTCATTACAGTTGTACACATATTACACTTGTATTAAATTCTTTTCCACTTCTGAGGGCACTTGCCTTTCTCGGTGATAATTTGAAGTGAACAACAGTTTTTAGATTGGAACTACAGTTTCTTCTTCAACCTGGTAAGTTGTGCCTTTGTTGGACAATGAAAACAGCATAGAATACTGTAGCTTTCTAACGGCTGCAGGCAGATACAAAAGCATCAGACTACCTGATGGTAAAAACACGGTTATGTTGTTTCTGAATTTATGATAGGGTTACATCCCAATAAGCCCACTGTAAGTCGAAGATACTTTAAGTCAAAAATCCATTTACTACACCTAATTTCCCAAACATCATAGCTTAATACTTTCATTAGCCTATGGCTGGGCAAAATCATCTCACGCGAAGACTACTTTATAATAAAGTATTGCCTATCTCATGTAATGTATTGAATACTGTACTAAAAGTGAAAAACGGGATGGTTATAAGCGTATTGGTCGCTGGCCCTCGTGGTTGCATAGGTGCCACCGCCCAGCAGGACGAGTAGGATTCTGCAGGTTGCTAGCCTGGGAAAAGATCCAAATTCAAAATGCGAGGTCCATCTTCTACCGAAGCATAATGCTTTCACGCCATCGTAAGGTCGGAAAATTCTAAGTTGAACCATTGTGAGTCAGGGACCATCCGTACACATGAGTACTTTGCAGAGGTTTTCATAGAGAAAAGCAGTCAAATAATTGAGACTTCACCATATATGGAGAGAACAAAAAGGCATACCGTAAATAAAAAAAAAAAAAAAAAGAAACTTGTACCGCTGCAGCAAGGATTATATTCTCATAACAAAAGGTCAATTTATCCAAAACAACATCAGCAGTCACATTAAGGTTGTACATTTGAATTCTATTGTTTTTGGTACTTATGTTCGATTTAATTTGAAAATATTATTTGATGTTATAGATCTATAAACCTTTTAACCATAAAATGTATGCTCTTTGTTTCATATCTGTGCTTAGATAAGTAACTTGTGATAAAATAATTTCTCCACATTGGATGACCATAGGAATTTTTTATTCCTTTTAGGTGGGCCTGTTTACTTCTCAGGTTTGAGAAGCACTACACCATACCTACCATCAAATAGCAGGTCTTAAACAGAGAATTTGAAAATTTCTTTTTAATTGTCCCCCGTCTTACTCGAAAATCCTTTGGGGTATTATACAAAAGTTGCCTTGGTTATAGTTCATTTTGGCTTCTGGTGCCGCTTTCCATGGTAACCTACCATAATGCAACTGATGCCCTGGCTTGCGTTGCAGTGTTACCGCCTTCAAGCATATTGAGCACAGAAAGTTACTTCTCATTTATTCTTAAGCCAAATCAGTTACATCTGTCTTACAACCTTGTGGGACATATTTTGCTTTAATAAGACAATCACTTTACACATACTTTAACTCTCCTATATGAGTGGACATGTGTCTAAAAATATCAATCTCCTCTACCTCTCTTTAATGTTTTTCTACAAAAAAATTCTACACACACCTTGGAGAGTGCTCACCATATAAACACTTCTCAGAAACTACTGTTTTCATTGTTTGTATCAGTCCAAATATAGAAATGAGAAATATACGCTGCCTCACCACTCTCCTGCTAACTCTTAGGCAATGCTAGTCATGAAGTAAATGTTTAAATGAATGAATCATCGGGAAAAAGAAGTTATATCCACATCTCAGGAACGCCCACTGGTAGTCTATGATCAAAGTTCTGTGTGTCCCTATCAAAGTTTATTTTACACAGCCATATGAAATTCTGTAGTATCGTTTCCGAACATTTGACACAGAAGTTTTTTTTTTTTTTTTTTCCATTTAACAATTGCTGATAACCTACAAAATTAGTCTTTTACAGGGCAGTGGTTTCTAGACTTTTGGATTTCATGGATCAGTACTATCTCCAAAAACTTGGGGGACTTACAGGATTATCCATGTATTTCGCCAATTAAGCAGAAAGAAATCACTCTGCTTTCACCATGTTTTTCATAAAAGGACGGTATTAGAACAGGAGAGTTTTAAGTTTATTTATTTATGTTGAGAGTTTTAATTTAGTTAGTTAGTTAATTTATTTATTTACTTATCACTGTGCATGAGCGGGGGAGAGGCAGAGAGAGAAGAAGAGAGAGAATCCAGGCAGATTCCACACTGTCAGCACAGAGCCCGATGCAGGGCTTGAACTCACAAACCATGAGATCACAACCTGAGCCGAAATCAAGAGCCAGATGCTTAACCACCTGAGCCACCCAGGCACCTGGAGAGTTCTTTAAATGGAATAAATATAGCTTTTTGAAACAAAACAAAACAAAACAAAACAAGACTATCTATCAGGGTGAATTCTAACTGCATTCTTGGGCCAAAGGGGCTGGAGTACTTGACTTCCAGAGACCTGGCAGCTTCTAGAACGACACTAGTACGTAAGGCTTATGAGATTGTGTAATAATGATCTGAGAAGTTGCTTGGATTATATTTTGGTACAAATTTGACTAGAAGTGAAAAAGGACAAAACGATTGAGGAAGCTTCCATTGGATACAGATGAAAAGATATGAGGATCGATAAGGATAATTTTTAAAAAAGGACTAAAATATATCAATTTTATTTAAATATACTTAAATCCATACATTCACAATGATACCAGGACAAGTAATGTAAATTTAAAAGTCAGCTGGTAACCTCTGGAAGAGACTAAGGAACCAATTCAGTTTTTTTGAAAATTGTTTTCTTTGGCAAGAAAGTGAAATGTTTGTTGTGCTTTTACTACATGGACTATCATGCAAAGTAATGAAATAGGTAAGGCAGAGGAGTTCCTTTTACAGAAATATCCCAACTAATAAAAGAAGAAGATAGAATATCACTATTTGGCAACCAATAGTAATCAAGACAATGATTATCTATGATTGCCAGCATCATACACCATAAACGTGAGGCAACCAAACCATTATGTGCCTTTTGATAAAAGTCCCTAACACTAGGGGTGCCTGGGTGGCTCAGTCTGCTAAGCGTTCGACTTCGGCTCAAGTCATGATCTCTTGGGTCACGGGTTTGAGCGCCATGTTGGGCTCGGTGTTGACAGTTCAGAGCCTGGAGCCTGCTTCGGATTCTGTGTCTCCTTCTCTCTCTGCCCCTCCCCCACTTTTACTCTGTCTCTTTCTTTCTCAAAAATAAACAAATATTAAAAAAATAATTTAAAAAGATTTTTTAACAAGTAACATAACACTATTAAGACATCTTGGGAAAGAAAATGAAACTTGATTATGAGCAGCCCTCTAGATCTAACTGCTGATTTACAGAAATCACAAGGAACAGAGAAACATTTTAAGCAATATCATGGGGATATTATCAACAAAATTTAGACAAAAAATTCTGTTTCTTCAATACGAGAGGAAGACACAGAGCAAGAGGCAGAGAGAATCTTTTAGTAAGACTCTACAGATCCAATGTAATTTAATAATGACACTTAAAAATCTCAATGTCAAGTCTTGTTCATTTCAAATTAATTATTTAAAAAAATAGTGGAATCCTGCAGGATAACCTGGGAAACATAAGCACTATGTATTTTATGATTTTAAGAAAATACTACTTTTTCTGGGTGTGGCAGTAGAACTGTTATGTTTTAAAGGAGTTTTTTTTTTTTTTAATACAAGCTGAAAAGGTTTAGAGAAGAAGTGATATACTTTATCGGATCTGCTTGAAAACAATTAAAGATAGGAAGTGGGTTGGTATAGAGAGGAAACAAGATGTCAATGATGATAATTGCTGGAGCTGAGTGAGAGGTATGTGCTATCCGTTACGCTATTTTTCTGTTTTTGTATACATTTTAAATTCTCCCTAAGTTTTTTAAAAAATGATTTAGGGGCGCCTGGGTGGCTCAGTTGGTTGAGCGGCCGACTTCGGCTCATGTCATGATCTCACGGTCTGTGAGTTTGAGCCCCGTGTCAGGCTCTGTGCTGATGGCTCAGAACCTGGAGCCTGCTTCAGATTCTATATCTCCCTCTCTCTGTGCCCTTGCCCTGCTCATACTCTGTCTCTATGTCTCTTAAAAAATAAATAAATGTTAAAAAAATTTAAAAAATGATTTATGTGTATTTGTAATGCACTAATAACAAAGTATGAGTTATCCTAAGAATAAATAAGCTCTTCCCTTTTCCTCATTTTGGCTTCAAAGTATCCGTACTCTTTGACCATCAGAGTTTCTTCAGGCCCCAAGAGATAGTTCTTAGATTTTTATTTGTTTGTTTATAAACTTTAGTCAAGTAACCTGAAAGTCAATATAATAGAATAGCCTAACTTTCTGAAAAATGTGAAAACATAAAAAACTTCTGTAGTTTGTTATTTCTGTAACATAAGATGAGATTGAATCATACTTTAAGACACATGGTAGATTAGGTTCTAGCTGGTTCAAATAAAAATTCTGCTATGTTGGGGCACGTGGGAGGATTCAGTAGGTTAAGCATCCAACTCTTGATTTTGGCTCAGGTCAGGATCTCACCATTCCTGAGTTCGAGCCCCGTGGAGGGTTCCGCAGCTGACATTACAGAGCCTGCTTGGGATTCTGTCCCCTTCCTTCTCTACACCACCCCCCACTCTTTCATTTTCTCTCTCTCACACAATACACTTAAAAAGAAGTTCTGCTACATCTCATGCATGACTGAAGGAATGAAATGATGTCCTTCAGTATCTATTTACATCTAATTTACATAGAGGCCTAAGGATTTCCTAATAGAAACAAAACTAGTAACCTGAAACTCTCCATTATTAGACAACACATGAACATCCATGACCATGAAATTTGAGGAGCTACAGAAAGCCTAATTTTAAAGGCAAAGCCTACTGTTCTAAAATAAAATTCATCCTGCAGATCTGAACATAATAAATTAAAAAAATAACTTGGGCTAATTGTTGGAGTAGAAAAGTTCTAAGGCAACCTAGAAGGGTATTACCTCAACCCTTAACCAACTCAGCCACCTTGGTATAAAATGTGTAACCCTACACTGTACACTGACAATAAATTATATTAAAAAATAATGAAAGAATGAAAAATAAATGAGTAACCCTAGGATACAAGATCTACATGTAAACTTGAAGGATCTATTTCGTTAAAACGGTCACTCTTTGGGGCCCAGTAATGCTACTGTGATCCCCTTGTAACAGAGCACAGCACTGAGCAAGGGAAGTTTCCCCTTGCCATCTCATGGATATGTTTAATGGCTGTGGCTTCATGCACACTAAAAGCACCAAGCAAAGCACCAAACAGCAGCACTGGGCAGATTAACAAGGTCCAGGGCACAGTGTTGAGTTGCAGGAGCTGAGGAAGCAAGTGTGTGTCTAGAGTAGACCATATAGCTGATAGAGGTGCCAAAGGCCATGGGAGAAGTACTCAACAGCAGAGCTCGATGAGGCCAGTAGCATTCCAAACCTGAAAGTGCCTGAGTGACATCTGAAAAGGACAATGATACAGATTGAAGTGGGAAACTCTGAAGAGTGGCCAAAGTCTTGCAGATGCACAGGGAGAGGTTAACAAATCAGCAAAATTAGGACACGGATGCCAATGCAACCTATTATTACACAGGCTTCGTAACTCTGCAGAGAGTTCAGATAATAATAACATTCGTGTACTCATTCAGCGCTTGGCTGGGCAAGATCTTTACTGAACAAAACACCCCTAGGCAGTGAAAGACAAGGGCCTATTCACTAACTGGTGCTGTCATCCATCTGCCTCCTAAGCCAGAAATATGGGAGCTTTTTTCATCTTCTCATCGCTTACAGCTAGTCTACTGCCCAAACTCTTAAACCTGGGCTCCCCAGGATCAGACCTGAGACAGGAATTTCAGTCCACGTGGTTTATTATCATGATGATCACAGAAAGCTTCACCAGGGAAGTAGAGTTGTGAGAAAGAGAAGAGAAGAACATCACTACAGGATGAGTCAGTGAGAAAGTCACGATAATGGGCAACTAGAGCTCAGCTCGGTGTCACTGGGGGCCTCTGGGAGATGGTGGAGACATGCCTCACACTTGTCCTATTTGAGGGTCAAAAACTTAGGGTATTTATCTTCCAACAGTCACCTGTCATTAACTGAAGGATGCCAAATGGGGTCTCCTCAGTATTCCAGCACTTGTAGCCTTCCCCATGATGGTTCAATTCATCAGAGAAAGCCCTCAGTCGTATGCAAGTACACAATCATCAGACAATGGGAGTGCCGAGGAGACATGGACACTGTCTGCTGCCCTGCATTCATTGTACAGTGTCCATTACTGTTTTTCTTGCTTTTCTACCCAATTCCTCATCTTTCTCCTTCTTTCATAAGCAAAGTTGAAAATGTAATCTAGCTTAGGCAGGAAGGATGGCAAGAGTTCAACTGAATTGCTGGCTCCCCCCTTGACGGAACTCCCATGTCTCCTTCCAAACGGCGCCATGTGAAGCCTGGTCCAGCTTGCCCAGTTGGCTCTGATCTCTCCCTCCTTTGTGTCCACACTGCCTTTTGCAAATCCTACTGTTGTTTTATTCCTCATAAGTATCTATTTAGAAGTGCATTTGTCTTAACAGACTATCATTTCTGTGAGAGCAGGAATTGGCCTTTATTCATCTTTGTATTGTAGGCATTGATTACAGTCCCTGTGACTCAGTAGGTGCTTATCAAAAGTTTCTTTGTTGGAAGGAAAAATGATCATGATCAGCATTTTCTTTAGAATCTGCTTCTGCTTCTCATATTTAAATGGCTTTACTTCTGGTATTTCCAATTTTTAAGCAAATCTGTGGTTTTTTGGGTTTGTTTTGTTTTTTTCTGGCCATGACTTAGCACCAGTCAAAGTTTTCAGTTACCTTCTAGTTGTTTTGAAAATGAAAGAGCGATTTTTAGTGAAAGGCATAGAAAAGATAAGAGAGTTTTCGCTCTCAATTTGAGTTTCAAGAGGATCAGATTGCTTCCACTTGAGGAGTCAGTACTGACCGGACACCCCCAGCAGCTGCAGAATCCCCAGAGAGATTACGCTAAAAGACATTTTTACTCTTCATCTGCGACAAAGATAAACAATACGTAAATAAACGGTAAGTGAGCAAATGCTTTGAAAACTATTTTATTTTTTACCTAGGATAACGTGTCACAAAGCATTGAAGCCACTTTATAAAAAGAAAACAAACAAACAAAAAACCTTTGGCTTTCTCCTCTATTTTTAAATTATAAAAATCATATATGTGTATACAACATTGGTTAATTCCTCAAGTGAAATAGTGCATGCAAGCTTTACACTCCCTTCCCCCACATAAAGGTGAAAATGCAACCATCACCAAATCCCACTCTCTCTCTATAAAACTATAACATGATTGTTATGACATCAAACAGGCAAGTCTATGTCACTGAGACCTCTAGCTCAACTACAGACTCCAACAGTTAAAATCAGAAAAAGACAAGAGTGCTTAACCCAGTTGAGACTGAAACCCACTGTTCAGTAAGAATGTTCTCATTCCTTACTGTAAGTTCTTGAGGCACTGATGAAGAGTTTTTACAATGACTGGAACATTCCATCCACCAAGCCAGAAGAACCCTGATAGCAACAGAATGCCTAGAAGGCCACACTCCACAAGTCCACTTCCCTGCCATGATCATTGGCTGAACACCCACTGACGCTCACCCCTGATCACGCATTCTCTGCCTGCTCTCTTGCTCAAAACCCCCAAAACCTCTCCTTATAACACTCTAGGTGTCCATCTTGTGGGTGGAGAGGTCAGTTGCTCAGGCTTGAGCCTGCCACCTTCCCTGGCTGACAGCACCTAAAATAAATTTCTCCCTCTCTCTTTTCCAAATTCTCACTTCTTGTGTTACCGGCTTCTCTCATGATCAGTTGATCTCAGTTCATTTGCATCCAGGGGGTATGCTTTCAGTGTGTCCAGCCCCTTTAGGATTCCTCGGGCTGGAGCAGGTGGCCACAGCCGTGCACCAGGGCTCACCCATTTGTTTCCTGAGTTAGAGGCTGTATTAGATCGATCAGTAACCCTCTGAGCCTCTTTGCACACACATGATGTCTATTTCTTTCTAATTATCTTTTGTGACATCATACAAATGGAACATTACATATATACAATAAACTAGAATATGTATACATAAGTATGTTCTAGATTTTAACAGAGAAAACTAGGTAACAACCACATTTCACTATCTGTTTATATAACTCTATCTCACTTTTGAAAACTGTAGTATCAAGTTCCCTTGGAGGGACTTTCACCTCATCATAGTGACTTCCACGCAGGTTACCTCTGGACTACCTATTTTCCTATTACCCCGCTACAGTGAAAAGCCTACGTATATCCATGCTGTCACCCCTGTATAAACGCTGACGAAGCACATACTCCTTGGTGAAAAGATTATTTTGAGATAAAAGCAATCAAACCTTGGCAGATTCAGGAAAGCTCTTTTTACCTTCCCTTCCGCTGACTAAATTTACATTGGAAAGTCTGTATCAGGAAGAGAAAAGCTATTAACAGAGATTCCTCTTTACTTAAGACACTTGTCTGCCCAGTAGGGCACCTATGTTTTCCAAGTATCTCCTCTCTTCTTCCTCCTCTCTTTCCTCTGTCTCCCCAGACCCTTTACTCTCATAACTCAGGATGTTGCCTCTGCTTCATCACATTGCCTCACCGTCCTCAATTTCCCATCTGTGTGGATCCCCTACATGCACAAAACTAAGTTTGATTTTTTCCTGTTAATCTGTCCCACGTCTATGTGATTCTCTGTCCGACTAGAAGGACCTTGAAGGGGTCATGAATTATTGTTTCCCCACATCATCTTTGTCAATGTGATATGGGAGAAACGTCTTAATTTTAAGTTAAAATCTCAAATTACAACTTTCTTAGACAACTGTATTTCATTTAGTTTTAATTGTCTATTTGTCTTTTGCTAATGTTCCTATACAGTGCACTCTTTTCTGACCAACTTGTAAATTTCAGATTAAGTATTTAAAAATAATTGTTCCAAGGGTGCCTGGGTGGCTCAGTCAGTTAAGTGTCTGACTTCGGCTCAAGTCAGGAACTCAGGCTTCTTGAGCTGGAGCCCTGCACTGGGCTGTGCACTCAGAGTGTGGAGGCTGCCTAGGATTCTCTTTCTCTCCCTCTCTCTGTCCCTCCTCAACTCACAATTTCTTTCTCTCTCAAAAATAAATAAACTTAATTTTTTAAATAAATAAAAAATAAATGAATAAAAATAATTACTCCATTCCTAAATGTCTTATTTCACAAATTTTCCTTAAATAAATAAAATTGGAGTTTTCCAATTACTTAAGCTATAAACTTAGGATAATTTTTTTTTGGCTTTATCACAGGGAGTCACCAGAACACTGTCAATTAATAAAAGATTTTTGGATGCCTATAAATAACAATGAAATATACTGAGAAACACATCTATTAATAAAGTGAGATTATTTTTTCTACAGACCTAAAATTGACTCTTGAAAAATTCTAGGCTAGGTGGCTACGATTCATTTTTATCAGTTTATTTTATGCACAGGCTCAGATTTTCAGAGACAGTATATAAAACTGCTGTTATTTTTAAAGTACACAAGACTACGTGTACTTCGGTGTGTGTGTACATATGTATATGACTGCCAAATTCCTTATGTCACCTCAATTTTCTTACTGGAGCGACTACATAATTCAAGTGAATGGTAACCAATTCAGGTGTGCTATTTTTTTTTTTTTTTTTTTTAGATCCCTGCCAATCCAGTATATTCAACTCTCACAGCAAAGCTGGCAGTTCCCTTGCGGGTAAAAAAGGACATTCATCCTTCACTAACTCTGACCAGGTGAGACACTCCTGATTTAAATGTTCATTCTCTTGTGGGTTTTTTAAAATAATATTGTTTGATGCTGTAAAAAAAAAAAAATGAGGATCTGCTTTTAAGAGTATGCTGTGTTGAAAGGATAAATACTATGAAAATTAAACAAGATTTTTAGCGAGGTGAATTGTGGTTTATGGCAGATGGAGTCCAATGTTCACTGTGGTGAAGTGATCAATATTCTTATTTCAAACAAAAAATGGGGCTAATTCATTCAGCGGTGTGCCTGTATCACTGTCTCATCAATTCGTAGTAGAGGCTATTCCAGTCTATCAATATAGAGTTAGCAGAATTAGAGAGCATTTCAGGTGGATAATATTTTGGTGCTTATAATATCGGGATGAATAAATGTAATCCTCACTGCAGATCCACAAAGTGCATATGGTTATTGACAATTTCTACATAATTTTTTACAGGAGATACCCATCGCAGTTTCTTCAAGAACAAGGGAGACATTCAGAAAAGTAAAATCTTTACAGAATGTAATGCTACAGTATTACTAATGGGAAGTTTATAGGCCCATGATGCCACTCAATGGCATCCTAAATAATCAAACTCAGTGAATTCTAAGTAAGGCATGGCAAGAGGGATTTTCCTCTTCTCTCTTTAGTCTTAACAACTGAAAAATCCTGGGAGGCCTGGGTTGCTCAGTCAGTTAGGCATCCAACTCTTGACTTGGGCTCAGATCATGATTTCATGGTTTGTGAGATCAAGGCCCGCATCGAAGTTCATACTGACCCTCTGGAGCCTGCTTGGGATTCTCTTTCTCCTTCTCTCTCTACCTCTCTCCTGCTTTCTCTCTCTCTCTCTCTCTCTCTTTCTGTCTTTCTCTATCAAATTAAATAAAGTTACAAAAACCTGAAAAATCTTAATATATCTCAAACACGAAATTAGGCAGAATTTGGTATTTTAAAATGTTAATGAAATTATTTTACATTTAATCTACTTAGTCTAAACTACTGCTCAAATATTTTCATCGCTTCTAGACCCTAAGAGAGGCAAATGCTTTACTTAGCTATATTTATTTATTTTCCTGTATTTGACTATATTAAAAAATTATTTATTAGGTTTTTATTATGTGCAGGACTGTGCTATGCTCTGTGTTCAGTATAAACACTGGCAAGCCACAGTTCCAACTCTCAAAGGATTCTTTCAAAAAATGCTTACAGAATTGGTCACACGACCTAAGTGGCATATGAAAAAGAAGCAGTCACTTTGGGCTATGAATTTTAGGGAAAAACTCTTAGAGAGCAAAACCATCTTTAAACCTCATTCTACTGGATGAGTAGAATTGTTATTGATAAAACTAACTGCTATATACTCAGTCAATATTAGTTCTTAACCATCTTTAATGCCTATTACACTTGCCACATTCTGTAGTAAGCGATTCATGATTCTTCTCCTTATTTTATATCTCCATTCTCAGTATGTTTTTGTACCTTTCTTTAATGTTTGTTTATTTATTTTGAGAGAGAGAGAGAGAGAGAGAGAGAGAGAGAGCGCAGCGCACACATGACCAGGGGGAGAGGGAGACAGAGAGGGGTGAGAGAATCCCAAGCAGGTCCATGCTATCAGCACAGAGCCCTATACAGGGCTTGATCTCACAAACCCTGAGATCATGACCTGACCCAAAATCAAGAGCCTGACATTTAACGGACTGAACCACCCAGGGAACCGTGTTTTGGTACCATTTTAAAATCACAATTTATTCTTATTTGTATTATATTCTTCTATGTCATATAACCTATAGTATTCCAAGACTCATGAGATCAGAGACTGTGGTATGTATGTGTGTGTGTATCATATAAATTAACTATTTAAGTGAATTGAATAAAAAGTGGTAGTCACATGTATTAAATCTATTTAAAATCCAGAGAGCCTTAGGTTTGAAACAAATGTCATTTGATATGGCTTATAGGCTTAGGGGAAGAAAGCAAATTTCATGTAAAAAAGACATGAGTGTCAGCTAGGTAAGGGCAGTGACAGATTTAGGTATTATCTATAAAGAAGTTTGACAGCAAGGAATGAGAGCTAAGAGGATAATTTCAGAAGCCCGAATTATTGTTTACTACAGACATATTTGCGCTTAGAAAAATACACTTACAACTGTGCCTTTTAATCAAAGGTTAGCATAAACAAAAGCTATGAAGAACTTCTGTGTCTTGCTTATAAGCAATGTTACCAATGTGGCTAAAAATTGCTCAGAGGCAGTACGGCGTTAGAGTTTGAACACAGACTCTGAAGCCCATCTAAGTTCAAATCTTGACTCCAGCACTTACTAGTTGTGTGATCGCAGACAAGATTTTTAGTATCATGTACCTTTGTTTCTCCACAGGTAAAATATGAATAATATGGGTGGCTCCGTCTGTTAAGCTTCTGAGTTTTGCTTTGCAACCAGGTCACGATCTCACAGTTCATGTGAACAAGCCCCACATTGGGCCCTGTGATGACAGAGCGAAGCCTCCTTGGGATTCTCTCTGACTCTTTCCCTTTCTCTCTGCCTCTACTCCATGCATACACACACACACACACACACACACACACACACACGCTCTCTCTCTAAATAAACAAACATTAAAAAAAAAACTATGAATAATAATAGTAGCTATTTCAGAGGGCTCTTAGGAGAACTGAATGCCTGACTATGTAATGAGCTGAGGATACAGAGATGTAGAAACTGCTTTACAATTGTTGCTGATTATCCTAGCTATCATCCATGCCGCTCTTATAACCATCAGCCCACATAAAATCCACATAGAATTCCAAGGAATGATAGATCTTGCCTTTGCAAAGATTTGATAGGTTTTTCAACATTAGATAACAAAAGTTATGTATCATGTGTTTCTTCTTTGATTTGGGTTTTCATGAACCCTGAGGCCAAATGTTTTTGGCTCAAATTCAGTAACTCTATTCTAGCCAAGTTTCTATCAAAATTCTTCCCACCAACCAATTTCATTTGGCTGCTGGTTATTTTCATCTATTTTACTGAGTCTGATGTATATGTTATTCCTGTGGCAAGCTGGTAAATGAATACAATTAGTGTCCTGATTTTGAATTTAAATATTTCCAACCATATACCTTGAAGATGCAGAACTGCACCCATTAGAATACATGCCCTTTATGGTATAATGATTTAACGCATGAGCCTGATAGTCTTTTAGCATTAGGAACTGGGTCTATGTCCTTTCCTCTTCAATCTGGGTGGGCTTAGAACTGCTTCAACAAGTAGAGGATGGGAGAAGCGATGCTCTGTGACTTCCAAGGCTGGGTCATAAAAGACAATGCAGCCACAACTTATTCGTTGGCACAGTGGTTGCTTGAAACTCCGAGCTATCATATAAGAGGTCTGGCTATTCTGAGATGCCTATGCTACGGAGGAAGCTAAGCAAGGTCATGTATGTGTAGGCCTTCAGAATCCTAGTCCCTGGTCATTGAATTAAACTTAGCATTCAGGTCTTTACAACTGAGATTTCAGACATCACAGAGAAGACAAGCTATCTTGCTGTACCCTATGTGAACTCATGACCCATGGCATGCATGAGCACAATAAAGTAAATGCTAAATATCAGGGTGATACATTACACAGTAAAAGTAAGTAGAATACCCTTCTAACATATCCATATTATTCTGAACAATGGAAAATATACATACCCCCAAAGATTTTCTTAATGAAAAAATACAACTCGGGTATTGATTTCTGTCCCTTGATGAAAAAGGCATGGCTACTAAAAGAATGATGCTTATTCTGATCATGGGATTATACAGGCCAAGGGCAAGCCACCTCAAAATGCCCCACTTTGGCATGATGATTATTTTGAGTTAAAAAGCAATCAAAACCTAGAAGATTCAAGAAAAGCTCTTTACCTTCCATCTCAATTGCCTAAAAAGAATTTAGATAGAGGAACTGTCACCACAGATACCTACATTATACTCTGAACTGGGTGTGGTAGACAGGGAGGGACCTAGTAAGGTCCATTAGACCAAAGTCATCTCTATGCCCTATGGTTTCTCAACAGCCCAGGAAACATTTGCTTACTAAGCATTTGCTCTTTTTCATCTTCCTGTGAATTGCATTCCTTCCCTTTGAAGTCCCAGACCCCTAATCCCTTCACCTTATTTCAGAATGCAACATACACCTCATTTGGCCTCACTGTCTTTAGAATGTCCATGTCTGTGTAGATTCCCAGTACCTATATTATTAAGTTTGATTTTGTCCTGTTAATCTGTCTCCTATCATTTTGATTCTTAGTCCGGCTAGAAGGACCTTGAAAAGCAGAGTAAATTCTGGTTCCTCAAGAGGATAAAGACAAAAGGCTATTTGTAACATACAAAAAAGTCTCATAGGGCTAAAAAGCAGGAAGAAAAAAACCCTCAAATGTCCCTCAAATGATGAAATTATAAGCAGAATTAGCTACATCCACACAATGGAATTGTATTCAGCTACTAAAAGGAGGGAAGTTGTGAAACAATCCATAACACGGATGTACCTTAAAAACATGCTAAGTGAAAGTAGCCAGATACCGAAGGTCACATGCAGTATAATCCCATTTATATTAAATGTCCATAAGAGACAAATGCACAGAGACAGAACAGAGATTAGGGGTTGCCAGAGGCCACAGGAAGAGAGGAATGGGGAGTGACTGTTAGTGGGCATGGAGTTTCTTTTGGGATGATGAAAACACACTAAAATTACATAGCAGTGGTACTTGTATAGCTCTGTGAATATACTAAAACCCATTGAATTGTACATCTTACAGGGTGAATTTTACGGCATGTGAATTATATACCCATAAAGCTGTTATAAAAAAGTCCCCAGGATATGCCACTTTTGAAGACACACATATTTTTTCCCTGGAAGTCTTCTGAAGAAGTTTACAGCTCTTTGTGTTGTGCTGTGGCTTTTGGGAAGCAGCTTGCTCTAGATTTATTTATTTTTGTTTCATTTTAGAGTTAGAATCAGCCCCGTTTAAGTATCCTAAGTTTATTATTTTTTTTTTTTTAATTTGAGGCTTCCAAACAAACAAACAGAGGCAACACTTCCAATTCCCCAATGATTCAACAGGTTTTAATGTGCAGATGGGAAGCATTTGTTTCCCTCATTGTTTGCTACCAGGAAAAAAGAGTGTGAAATAGCTCTTCTGGGTCAAAACGGATGGTTCACAAAAGAACTCCGTGCCTTTATCTTTGTCTCCTCTGGTTTCTTGGAGATAACAATTTCTCTTCATTTTAAGGCAATTTCTGGTAAAATGTCTTCCTGTACTAATGACTTCATTTGTTAAATAAGATAACCAATTGACCTGCACGGGACAGGATAGATGGAAGATAGTGAAGTTGAATACTGCAAATGTTAGGTCAACAGGTCACCACTTTTCAAGGATTGGCACTGAAATCTTGGAAATTTACATCACAATTGACTAAAAATCTCACCTAGAATATTCAGGCATCAATGGCAAATCTGCTTATATCGATCTTGAAATATTTGTTTTTCAGGTAATTTATTCCTGATTTTGGGAGTGGCAGATACTGCTAGTTGCTTTCCCAATACCCATTCTACATGTCTTTCCTTGTAACAAAATTCTGACTTTGTTTGGAAGTACCAATGTGTCTAGCTAAAACAAACAACGTCATTTCTAGCCTCCCTGGAAGCTAGCACTAGCCATGTGACATGTAAGAGAGAGACTGCTGGAAGTTTCTGAGTAAGTTTGTTTTCTTGATATAGATGTTGTCTCTTCCCCCCCCACCTCAATTTCAGATTTTATTGACATATGCTTCTTCTTTCTTATTCCTCCTTCTGAAGGTAGCAGAACATGTCATCCAAAAATGTCTCTATGGCATAAGGATTATCTTGAGTTGATTATTTTTAAGAAAAAGCAGACATAACAGAATCATAATGCAAGCAGAAGTTGACCCTTGGGTAGAGATATTTACATTTATAAGGGAAACCTCCCTTAGTAAGAGTGTCCTCCTCTCTGTATCAGGAAGAGATAATTCAATCTCTACAACCTCTTATCAATAGAGAAGGGAGGAACTTAAATATGCAAAATAACCATACCCTTGATCACTTTGCTTTTCCTGGCAACCTCCCATAACAGCTACCTCACCCTCCAAACTTTTTTGTTGTTGTCTTTAGCTGGAGATGGTATTTAAAGTGGTAGCTTGGATCATTTCAGGGAGTTACTCAGTTTTCCAAGGTCTCTCCCATGTATACAGGATGTATGTTATTACATTTCTGTTTTTCTCTCTTAAATTTCCCCTTTATTACAGAAGGAGGTCTCAGCCAAGAACCTAGAAGGATAGAAGAAAATTTTCTTTTTCTCTCCTATACTTCCTTCTTCATCTTCCTTTCCTGGCATATGGATCTAAGGCTGGAGGTATTGACACAACCGTGTTGCAAGCAGGAATGAAACTGTCAACAGAAGTAAGTCTGAAGAAAGGAATATAGCCTATAGTTAAGGATTATTGGGAAAAACACCAGGATGCTTTGCTTAAGATACTGAAACTGTAACCCAAGGGAATAAGAAATGAAATAGCCTGAAGAGCCAAGGTAGACATAAGGTGTTTGGTCTCTGCTTTTGCTAACAGAGATATTATCACTGACACATGTTGCTAAGATATTCTGCAGATTCAGACCAGGGAAGAGAATGACCGCCTGACCACCTGACCAACACGATCTTAATGAAACCAGACAGACAGACACCAGAAAGACAAGTCAATCAATCTTAATGTTTACCCAGTCCCTGATCAATAAAAAGAACTGCCACCCACCCGAACCGCCACACCAAGCTCCTTACCCTTGATTTTGCCCTTAAAAACTCTCACTTGTGGGGCACCTGGGTGACTCAGTCTGTTTAGCATCGAACTCTTGATTTCGCTTCAGGTCATGATCTCTCGTTTGGTGAGCTCAAGCCTGCATCAGGCTCTGTGCTGACAGTGTAGAGCCTACTTCGGATTCTCTCTCTCTCTCTCTCTCTCTCTCTCTCTCTCTCTCTCCCTCTCTCTCCCTCTCTCAAAATAAATAAATAAATAAACTTAAAAAAAAAAAAAAACAAAACCTCACTCGCAAGCCATCTGAGAGTTTGGAACTTCTGAACATTACCTCTCTTCTCCTGGGTGGTGCCACGTCAATATATAAGTCTATCTTTCTTCATTGCAACAGCTCAGCATCAGTTTTTTTTTTTTTTTAATTGGTTTGCTGTCCATCAAGTGGACGACCTCTCCTGTGATTCACTATAGGAACTGACCAGCATGAGAGTAGAACAGGAGAGAGGAAAGAGCAAAAACACAGAAGGAGCTTGGGATACTAGTGACATCATAAGGCCAATTTCTTCAACTGCCATCTTTCAGGCTTCATTATTTGAAAAATTAAAATCCACTGTTTGGTCAAAGAGCCTGTTGTACTTTCTGTTACTTGCATTTAAAAACACAATCTACATCTGCAGTTCTTCTCAACTGGTGAACGACCACATTCTAGGGTACACTTAGAAAATATGTGAAAACATTTTTAACTTTTATATGGGGAGGAGAGATGCACCCAGGACGCCAGATGTATGATAACAAGCAGGACGGTCCAGCAAAACAAATAACTGTTTCAGGCCTGCATCACTTTTGAAAAGTGCGAGACATCCTGCTTAAAATTATGCGAACTTAGAACCAGGCTCCATTTAATGTATAAAGGCAAAGTATTTTTTTTACATTTGTTTCTACATTTTAAATATACACAGTATTTTCCAAGACTCCAACTATTATACAAATAAATCAAAGGGGAAAACTGCACTTTTAAAGTTCGGAACATTACCAGAAGTTGTTAATTACATAGGAAAATACCATTACCATTAGCGATACCGTTTATGGCATTTTAATCATTAATACCACGCACCTGCATTAGTCAGCATTTATAATTGTCTATTCCTGGTGATTATAGGCATAGGCACTACATTTATCTACAGCTATAATGGATAATGAATTGTTGATGATCACCATATATATATGTGTGTATATATATATGTAATTTTGTAATTATCGCCCTTTAATTTCTTCTTTATTTAGCAATTACTTTGAAATTATATGTAGGTGAATTACATTACTGGTGAATTTCTTTTGTGGATAGTAATGGGAGCATCATAAAATACGTTTTACAAAAAGAGCTGTTCGACCTTATGGTTTTGAAACCTATGTAATATAAAGGGAAAGACAGTTGTGAAAAAGGATGACATATACATATTCAGAGTAAGATGCTATGCCCAAGTGAAAGAAAGATGGCTTTTATACTTAAATGCTCCTATCCTGTCAAGTTTCTATTCTGGGATTTTGGCCAAGTTGGTTTTAAAGAAGATGGATCAGATACACTGTAGGGCTTTTCTTCACTATTAGAAACCAAAATTCAAGACTGACTCCAACCCACGGCAAGTGGAGACGAGATCAATGTAAAAGTACGTACATCGCAGTGTTGGGAGAGAATGGTGGAAGAAAATACCAAATGGGGCAAGTTATCTTACAGCCGATTAGTTATTCAATTAAGCACAATAATGGACAAATATCTAGATTTTTAAATTGTACTTTTGCAACTTAAAAGTACAAACAACAACAACGGGAAAATGCATTATCAGAAAAATACAGAAAATTTTTTTTCTTAATCCTCAAAATGTGAAGTAAAACTAGAGAGAAAATACTGAGCAAATAAGGAACTCTGTCCCAAGATATGGAAACAAAACTATTACCAGTTATAGCTGACCTTTCCTGGGTGAAACCTGGACAAACAGGACAAACTCCTTTAAAAGTAAAGTCTTTTTTTTTAATTTTTTTTAAACATTTTTATTTATTTTTGAGAGACAGAGTCAGAGCATGAGCAGGGTAGGGGCAGAGAGAAGGAGACACAGAATCGAAGCAGGCTCCAGGCTCTGAGCTGTCAGCACAGAGCCTGATGTGGGGCTTGAACTCAAGAACCATGAGATCATGACCTGAGCCGAAGTTGGATTCTCAACCAACTGAGCCACCCAGGCACCCCAAAAGTAAAGTCTTCAAAGGGTCAAATCCCAAGGCGTTCACAGACCAGCCAGGCTGCTACAGGTCAGGAAGAGTCTATTATACAGAGAAAAGCTGCAGGAGCACAACTATCTTTGAAGAACGTTTGGGCCAGCATAGGCTCCGCAGTGTCGGTTTTCTGTGGTAAGGAGGCAGAAAGAGATGCAATGCCCCACCTCCCCCCATTTGCTCTATAGCGGCCTTCTGTAGCAACCCCCTCCACGGGAAATGCCTTACCTTTGCAGATTTTTAGAAAATATTTTCCCAGTCTCTGTCTGTCTTGATCTCAAGCGATTTCAAGTGAATAAAAAATGAAGGTTGTCTCCCCAAAATGGCAAACCCTTTGTGCATTTTTAAAAATAAACTTAATAGGGACATTTTCATTTCCGTGGCCTGAGAATTTCCAACTGTTGCCATCCAAGCGCTTTCCACTGACAACCTTCAAATACACAACCTGAAGTACTCGGGTAGAGTCCAGAGGGTCAGTATATTAAGCGCAGTCTCATGGACAGAAGTCTTACACAAGAAGGAATGGGAGACTACATGTAGAAAATGATTTCTCATAGGCAGAATCTTAGAGTGGACAAATGTAGCTGAGCTAAACAAAGCCTTGATAATTTATACATTCTTAAGGACTAATCTTAATTTTGTACAAAGCCACGATTACTAGTGTGTGAGTCCCAACTTTCACAGTGGGAGCTTATTATTTTATCTCCATTATAAATTGGTGATAGACGTCTTCTCCTCTCATTTCTCTTGGTGGAGGTGGTTTTGCTAAAATAAAGAAACTACCAGTGAACCCAAATCAGAGGATCCATGTACTGTCCACTTATTTCTAGGCTTAGAGTAACCCTGGAGAGGAGCTAAAACTTCATGTTCCTGAAACCGAGTTTGTTGAACATGACCAAGTGGTGTTACCAAAGCATACGAGTTAAAAACTTTTCATCTTACTACATAGTGAAATGTGCTCATGTTGTTGTTGCTGTTCATGGCGCTTACACTTCTTGTCCCTTTTCAAAATTCCATTGAAATGACAAAATATACGGGGATTGGAAGATTAAAATTATAATCAGCCTGGAAAATAAGAATGAGAGCAAGGAGAAGACTAAGATATTTCTGGAAGTACTGAAAGATAATGGGATACAGATGGTAAAGAAAAGAGAAGAGAAGAGAGGAAACATGCTATGAGCACCGGAAGTGACTAGAAGCTTCACACAAGTCTCACCCCTTTCACTCATGAATGGTGTACTTTCGTTGTGCTGGGCATACCCGGGGCTCAGGTGATATGTAAAGGGAGACATGAGCTCATATGGAGGCTGAGGATTGGTGAGGGTCCTTTAAAAAGCTCCCGGAAGAGGAAATATTGAGCTTTGACCTGAAGGATGAAAAGGAGCCTGAGAATAGCCCAATGCCTTAAAAGAAGAAGATCACTATCACTGGAATTTAGAGGGATGGAGAGGGGCAGAAACTCAAAAAATGAAGGGCAGTAAAAGGTAGGGTTCTGTAGGTCATATGAAGTATTTAAACATTAACTTTATAGCAAAGGACAGCTATTGAAAAGTTGTAAGTGACAGTCCAATCAACGTTGTAAAAACTTCTACTGGCCATACAGCAAATGGAGTGTGGGAGGTTAAGGGCAGATGTGTAACGTACAATATGAAACCCCTGCAGTGTTTATGCACAAATGGGTATCTGAGGAACCAAGTAAAATGGCCTTTTCCCTTCACGTGTCTTCACTTTTCCATTCCCCAGTCATCATCTAGCTTAGTCACTACCGCCAGGATTGGAGAAGTAGCTTCCAAACTAATTTCCTTACTCCTCATTTCCAGCCCACTCCAAAGTCATCCTGTGCAGTGTAAGTAAATCCATTTTTCCTAATCGTCATTTTTTCCCCCACCTCATTTCCCTGCTTAAAAAATTGATCGCATCTTCATATTACTTATAGATGGAGTTTGAGAGGATTAATAACAAATCTATTTTCCCCACCCAGGTTTATAATCAAGTAAGTCAGACATAGGACTCAGACAGATACAGATGAAAAGATCTCTTAGGTTAGTAATAAGGCTGGTATCAGTGAGCATGGCTTAAGCCTTCTTGTTAAGCACGCTTGACGATACTTTGCCTGGTGACACACACTAGCAGCAGAAAATAGCACCGGGCCTCTTCTGACACCAGCCAACTCTATCCAGTTAACATCATGGAGAGACAGGGCCCCGAAGGACAGGGTGCTGAGCATCACATGCTCAGTTCTTCCTCCAAAACTCAAAGGCAGTTCACTCCTTTCTTTTTTCTTTTTTAATTTTTTTTAACATTTATTTATTTTTTAGAGACAGAGAGACAGAGCACAAGCAAGGGAGGGACAGAGGGGAGAGAGAGAGAGAGAGAGAGAGGGAGGGAGGGAGGGAGGGAGAAGGAGACACAGAATTGGAAACAGGCTCCAGGTGCCGAGCTGTCAGCACAGAGTCTGACACAGGGCTCGAACTCACAGACTACGACATCATTACCTGAACTGAAGTCAGATGCTTAACTGACTGAGCCACCCAGGCATCCCAGTTCACTCCTTTTTTAATACAGGAAGAGATAGGGCAAAAAGGCAGCAGTATTACACCAATGTAGTTGCCACCACAGGTGGATATTTGAAGCAAGAGAAAGAGGGTCCAAACATTTATTCCATATATGTTAAACTATTCTGATTTTCAGGGGTGCCTGAGTGGCTCAGTTGGTTAAGTGGCCAACTTCAGCTCAGGTCATGATCTCACGGTCTGTGAGTTCGAGCCCCGTGTCGGGCTCTGTGCTGACAGCTCAGAGCCTGGAGCCTGCTTCAGATTCTGTGTCTCCCTCTCTCTCTTCCCTTCCCTTGCTCACGCTCTGTCTCTGTGTCTCTCAAAAATAAATAAATAAATAGATGAATAAATAAATAAAAACCTATTCTGATTTTCAATATTCTCTACAGTTTGCTAATTGAAACCTATTACCATTTCTCAACATAAGCCCCTGTTTCTGTCATTTTTCCTGCCCGCATCCATATTATTAGCCTCTTTCCCTTTAATTCTCATATTAACATTGAATGATGATTGTCCAATCCGTCTTTTCCCAAGCCAAAGGGTTAGCATTATTATCTGAATGTGTTTGGGGAAATTTTAATTTTGTATGGTTCACAGTCATAGCCATATTAACGGGTATGCTTCTTTGTCTGTAAATGAGGTTTAGGTATTCTGAAACATCCCCTCTCTGACATTAAATTTCTAGCAAAGACCACTGTACTAGATCCCTGTACTGACAACAAACTTATTAATATTAACTCCCCCAGCATTTACAGCAAGGGCGGTATATGATGTCATCCACCGTTACATGACATTTGTAGAAACATTTTATAAGTAAAACATATACAATGACTTACTTTTATTATTTTAATCAAATAATGCTTAAAAATTACATATAATTCTCTAATAGCTATAAAATGCTACAGTAACCTATAAAATTCATGTCTCAATGACATATCAGTTGAAAATTATATATATTATATATACATACATATATATATATACATATATATATATATATAGAGAGAGAGAGAGAGACAAAGAGAGAGAGGTACAAATGCTCAGGTGTGTGTTTGGGTACACTCAGAGATCATCTCTTCAATACACGTCTCCAAAAGCAAAGAACACAACAAAACAAAACAAATAAAAAATGCAGAAAAGGAATCACTTAATATTCCTAAGATGTTCTCAGGTGCCAATATGACAAATCTTACCGAAGTCAGCCTACCACCAGTGAACCAAAGTTCCTTAAAAAGAGTCACAGAAGATAAATAATTTTTGTATTTGCCATGAAAAGAAAACAGATTCTTTTGTTGATTACTCTTTAACTAAACGTATTCATGGTAAGGTAGAAATTTTATTCCCTCTCCCAGGTAAGATTAACTGTGTATATGTTTTGTTTCTCTTTTTAAAGTTTTTTTTTTTTTTTTTTTTTTTTTTTTTTTATGGAGAGAGAGAGACAGACAGAGAGAAATGGAGGGTGCACATGCACAAAAAGGGGAGGGGCAGTGAGAGGGGGAGAGAGAGAATCCCAAGCAGGCTCTGCAGTGTCCACAGAGCCTGATATGAGGCTCAAACTCAAGAACTGCAAGATTATGATCTGAGCTGAAATGAACAATCAGTTGCTTAACTGACTGAGCCACTCGGGCACCCCTGTTTATATGTTTCTATAACACATATCACCCTGGCACTAAGCCACAAACCATCAACTACCATTAATAACAACTGATTTTATAATTAAAGTAGCTAACTGATAAGAAATTGTCACTCTTCACAAATGCTTGAATACAAAAGGAGGTTTCCTCCCACCCCACGAAAATATCTAATGGAAATCAGCAGAGGCCAGTGCTTACTCATTTCAGGAAGAACAGAAGTACATTCAGATCGACCAACCTAACATTGTGAATAAGGCATTGTAGGAATTCAGTAAGTATTTGTTAAATTAAAGAGTAATTTCTATTGTCTCTGCATATTAAAATTAAAAATTCGCAGAGCAGGAGGAAAATGACTGAGAATATTTACAACACGCACAGTTAAAGAAAACATTTTTCTCATGAAAAAGTCAATTTGGGTACTCCTATCAGGAAAAAAAAAATGGCTTAGACCCATTTCTCCCTGTTACTTCCCACTAACATAGTAATAAGCACTGGTAGTAATTCAAGATGCAATCAAAAATAGCTCTGAAAGGTGGTAAGAAGATGACAGAGGTCCAGGACACTAGGACTGGAACAGCATGTGGGTGACTTACATCTCCTCAGATCTGGTACTTCACAACTCCCGACTAGCAGTAGAATGCATCCCAGATGGGCTCTTTCCTTCCCCAGATCCGGCAGGAGTCCCTGAGACAACACCAGGCAAGGCTGACGCCATCTAGGACGCAAGGGGCAGACCCCTGCTGGGCCCCCAATTTCTCTCACATTTGTCAAGACGCCTATGCGTTTGGTAAAACTGTAGAACTACACGCTCAGGCACACGTGCGTACATCCTCACCCATGCAAACACATCCCGGCGAGCACTCGGGCAACCTACACAGAACGGGTGGATCGCATCGCTGCGAGTATCCTGGTTGGGACTCAGTGCTCTAGTTTTGCAAAATGGTACCAGCGGGTGCAACAGGGAAAATCGTACACAGGATCTCTGCGTGTTAGTTCTTTTCCTTCACGCATCGCTACAACTATCTCAATAAAAATGCCAATTAAAAAAAAAGTCAATCTTGATTTTCACCTCTACCTCGGAATTTCAGGAGATGTTTCTATTTATTTCATTCACTGGATAACTGAGAATCATCCCACTTGGTGTTTACTCAGAGCATGTTAAACTTAGAGCAATCTTGCTTTAAAAGAATTCGGCACAACACGCAGTGTGTCCTTATCAGCCATTTGCTAAGTTATAGGAACAGACATCATGGACATGAGCTGTACTTCAAAGCATCTTTTCTGTCTAAAGCTTTCTCTCTTTTCCGATTCTAAACAGAAGTATTCCTTCCCTTCCAGCTAAAGAAAATTCCTAGTTATTAAAAAAGATGGTTCCGAGCCATAATTAGAGCAAAGGGTTCATTACAACACCCTCTAAAAATGAGTCGTGTGTTCTTCAGGGAGGCGGGATACGCAAGATAAGAAGTAGTGACAAGTGTCCCTAGAGACACACAGGTAGTGTAACTGGGGGTAAATTCTTTAACCTCCATGCTTTTGTCTCCCTAGGTATAAAGTTTGAGGTAATAAAAGAACTTACTTCTTAGGGTGGTTATGCGCTAAACAAAATATGCAGAGCCCTTAGTTCAGTGCCAGGCACGGGAGCAGCACTTCAATAAATATTAACTACTATTATCACTCATAGAACATAAATCATTTCTCGCTAGAATTCGTATGACTAAAGGAGGTAGCACTTTAAATCTTCTTTAACAAACAGGGCTGCTTCTCACTGGAAACCTTTTAAGTACTGCTTGTATCACCCTCGTTGCCAGCATTTACGCAGTGTACTGCTTGTATAATTAACTCCGTGGATAAAGAAATATCCTTCCCTTTCCTCTACTAGCTTTTTAAGAGCGTAGCTCCAGGTCTTCCACAGAAAACATTAGAATTGTCACTTAATTTTCAACCTCCCAATATTTAATTGAGAGATGTGCAATATAATTAAAAAGGTGCCCATAGGGCAACTAATTCTGAAAACTAGTGATAAGTGAATGAAAGAAATGTGCTGAAGTTCATTTTCATGCTTAGCTGTTCCCATCTTACAGTGATAAAGAAACTCTAAGCGCGACTCTATGTAAGACATCCTTACAATGTACATGAACAGCTATACAAAAATACGGATATTCTAACTGGGATAATTTGAGTCACATTTTACATAATGTGACTCACATATAAAGCCTTATGGTGTTTTTTGCTCCTAAAGCAAGAACGGCGTTTCCTAACTTTTAAGATATCAGATGTGTTTCGTGATTTATGATGGACCCTTAAACTCACATTTTTATTAAAAGGGCAAATACTTTAAGAGCACTAATTGCTACAATTAATAGTTTGGGAAAGTTTTATTTTCTTTTATTGCCATAAATGATGAGATTCATCCCTACATACTTACCATGCCATCGAGATTCATTAGCAAGAGAAAAACACAGAATCCAAAATTGGCTTCTCAAGAACCTGAACGAAGTTCTAACATCTTAGGGAAAATGTCGGGAAAAATCACAGTTCCTATTTCTCTCCTGTGATTTGAGTTGGTGGAGATAATAGACAATAGGCCAGCCCCGGCAGGGGAGCTCTAGCCAATTACTGTGCAAAAACCAGAGGCAACTGTGGTCCCGGATCTGCCAACACCACAGCTGGGGGACTTGCCAAGGAGGTAGACGCCAAAGCAGGAAAAAGAGCTCCTTCTGACTGACTGTTCAAACCTACAAAGATCAAATGCTTTGTGTGTGGGCCTCACTATAGAACTGTCTTTTCCCAAAAGGCATCATTTACTTGTTTTTCATTACTCATGTTGTTAGAAACATAGAGATAGCGTTATACGGAAGTATAAACATCTAGCTTTCCTTTTGCAAACAAGAAAAAGGAAACTGTGAAATACATGTTAGAGCTTCTATAAACTGACTTTCCTGCTCCATACCTCAGTTTCCCTATCTGCAAAATGGACATCACAGTGTTAGGGAAAAAGTAAAATCACAGATATAATGTACTAAGCATGATACCAAGTACTTAGAACTCATCAAACGTGAACTGTTACATTAGTTCTATTTTCATCTGAAACTTGTTATTTTACCCTAGATATTTGATTTATATTATTACACCAAATTAGACAAAGCAAAACTCTTTTTTTTAATGTTTTAAATGTTCATTTATTCTTGAGTGTGAGGGTGCAAAAACGCGCAAGCAGGGGAGGAGGAGAGAAAGAAGGAGACAGAGGATCCGAAGCAGGCTCTACCCTTAATGTGGAGAGCCTGATGCAGGACTTGAGCCCTTAAGCTGGGAGATCATAACCTGAGCCGAAGTCAGACACTTAACCAACTGAACCACCCAGGACCCCAAGGGGAAACTACTTTTTCAAGCTTGCCCAGAAGTAACTTCATTAGACATTCTTGTTTAGCACAGATCAATTACTTAGAAATTGGTTTCATGAGGGGCACCTGGGTGGCTCAGTCAGTTAAGCGTCCAACTTCAGCTCAAGTCATGATCCCACAGTTTGTGGTTTTGAGCCCTACACTGGCCTCTATGCTGACAGCGCAGAGCCTGGAGGCTGCTTTGGATTCTTTGTCTCCCCTCTCTTTCTGCCCTTCCCCACTTGCGCCTCTGTCTGTGTCTCTGTCTCTTGAAAACAAATAAACATTAAAAAAAAGTAAAAAAAAAAATTGTTTCATGTAAACAGGTCTGATATATAAACAAGACTATTGCCTGTTTTGGGATGACTTTAGAAATTCAGGGGGTAAGAAATAATCGTCAAAGAAAAACAACCATAGCATCTTTTAAAGAGCTCTCGAGGTAAGGATTAATGACACTAATAGCCACATTAACCTTTATACACTACAAGCACCTACATTATATACACTTACACACAATTCAAATTTTAAAACAACTCAAACACAGAGGCATTCATCTTAGTCCTTATGGCATCAAAGCATCTTTGAAGATCAGGCGCTCGAAAGGAAAGAAATAAAATTACCAATCATCTTCTATGTGCTCTTCTCGGCTCTCAGTTAATTTTTGTCATCAGAATGGAAACAAATGAAACCCTGTGATCAGTATCAGTGAACCACATTTCAAAAAGCAAAGAGTGTTAGCCATTAGTTCAAACTGCTAGATGATCGGGTTTCCAATTAAAACAATAACGTCTTCCATGTGATTTCAGTCAACTAAAAGTTCGATCACTTTTCTTGGCAACTGTTCCCTTCAGTTTCAGTGACCTGCCCGAAAAGGCGCAGGAAATGGGAACACACTTTATTGCAAGCCCTCCTTTTAGCTGTCAAGATTATGTGGGAGATGTTTCTGCAACGTCTAGTATGAGTATGAGGAATCGGTAGCAGAAAAGAGATCTAGGAAAATGATAAGCGAAGCTGCTTCTAGCGTCTTTCTATGAGTCAGAAATGCACAGACATTTCAGGTCAATGATCCTTCTGCGTCCAAAAGGCATGGCTCACGGCTGTTTCTTATGTTTTCCTCCATCTGAAGTACACAGGCACAACCGATGATGTAAACGAGGCCTCCCACCACCTGACATCCACAAGCCTCATCTAGCAGAACCTCGACATCAGTGGTACAGCCAGATGAATCAAAAGGTCCCTCCAATGCCCACGTCAACGTCAGACTGAGTAGAAACTCCCCCCTTGGCATTCCCGCTTGAGTGCTTTGCAGTCCTGGCGTGTCACCTAACTGGCTGGTGCTTCCTAATAGGCCCTGCACCAGTTCTGACTGATGTGTGAGTGTGCAAACATTACCAGCATTCGGGAGCCAGATGGCCCGCACACCGAGCCTAGCAGCCAGGCAAAACACAGGCACAAGCGGCACACTTTGGAGAGTGACATTTCTGGTGATTTCCTCCTTGCACTCAAGTATACATATTTACTTGATTCCGTTCCAGATTGACTCACAAGGTCTTCCTCCATCGTTTCAGTGCCACGTTCTAAGTGAAGGAGAAAATTCTTTCCTCCTTTCTATTTAGCATAAAACAAAGGCCACCTATGATCGAACTGATTCTACTCTGCTAATCCGTTCTCTTAAGTGACGGTTGAACAACGTCTCCTCACTGCTTCTCTGGGATAAAGCAGTCTTTTGCTTCTTCCACAACACTTACACGGATTCTTAATTTTTTAAGGTTATTTATTTATTTTGGGGGAGAGAGAGACAGCGCTTGAGCATGAGCAGGAGAGGGGCAGGAAGAGAGAGAATCCCAAGCAGGCTCCTCACTGTCAGGGCTGAGCCTGTAGAGCCCTATACCGGGCTCGATCTCACCAACCGTGAGATCATGACCTGAGCTGAAATCAAGAGTGGTAACCTTAGCTGACTGAGTCTCCCAGGCACCCCTTGAACGGATTCCTTAAAACATAAGCCATAACTCATAGGAAGAAGGGTCCATGAATAGTTCCTGCAAGTGTCAGCCACACAAGAAAAAGAACTGATTTACAAAATACCCCAAAATCACATTTATTATTCCTCATGATAAAAATTTCCAGTCAGTTAACAGTGGTTTTCTCTCCTTACCCATGTAAAACGCCAATCGTGGGTATGCGTGTGTGTGTGTGGGTCTATGTGTGCGTATGATCATACCGAGATGCAAAGATTTCAAGTGGAATTGCGGTGGGAAGAAAAAGTCAAATCTACAAATAAAAAAAACCTAATGCTTTTCACTATTAATTAATTAGGAGTTAAACAGAATGTGATAGCAACCTGAATTCTTCCTTGAATCTGAGTCAGACATGCCCAGGTGTTTCTGACTATAAACTAAGATGAGCAGCCATCCAGAAATCACTAAAATAAAACCTTCAAAAGCACCAATTCCAGATCTGGAGATATAATGAAAGTGTGGAGACCTTTTAAAAGAAGACTGGGGAATTTCTTTACCATATTTAAGTCCTAAACTGAACAACAAATAAACAAAACGAAACAAAAAACAAAACTTAACTGACAAAATAGTAAGCTTACTTCCCTATCCGATCCATTCTGAGCACATGACTCCAAGCTAAGAGGCCAGTCCCATTACTCCTGCCTTCCCTCTGGGATAAGCTAATTCTACAATCATTTTATGGTTTGGATACTTTAAGCACGAGAGACTGACGTCCTTGTAGAGGCAAACTGTGTAACATACAAACGGAAAGCTCATGTGTTACTGAAGTGCATGTGCCACACGAAGTGTGCAGTACGATGATCTATGTGTTGAGAATTTTAATTACTTCCGTAAGCGAAAGCAAATGTTCCTCTTTCATATTTCATCTTAAGCAATAGTTTTGGTTTGCCTGGAAGTCAAAAACTAGTTACTGCAAAAAAATCAGTGTTCCAACGGCAATAAATTTCACAATGAACGCTATTTAAACTCATCACCTAAAATTGAAAAAAAAGAAGCTGGTTGTTGAAGGTCAAAGACAATCTGCATGAAAAGAATGCACAGGATAGAACAAAATGTACCTTAAATCAAACTGCCATATATCAGGAAAATTTTAATGCAAATTCTGCTATAATCAGGAAGAAAATAATGAAGAGGAATAAAAAAAAAAAATAAAGTGGAGCCAAATGTGTCACCGCAGAAAACAACATACCAGGGTAGGTGCCATGAAGTTTTATTTCTACAGCTTTGAAAGAAGCTAAAAACTCACGTGTGACTCTCCAGGTCATGAGTAATGTGGTCATTTCAAACTCATGGCAATAAAAACTTTATAGTGCCCTAGGTCGGAGCATATGTCAAACAGAGAAAAAGGTAAAAACCACAATGAAATGTGACAAAAGACCATAAAACACCTCTCATCTGACACCACTAATCTGTTTTGGTCTGAGAATCAGCGGCCACTTGCGTTGTGGAATTTCTATCTCAAAATCGTGCTGCAACGTGAAGAACCACTGTGATGAACATCAAAGTAAACATGAAATAAACAATTGCTTTGATCGTGATGGTGCTACCTGTATGTACTTCAGAAAAAGTCATGATTGTTGCAAAATCGAGAAACATAATTCCTGTAGTTAAATATCGATGTTGACCTTGACACATAGAGAATGAAGACAAATCACTTTCTTTTACAAATTATTTTTACAGAATATACTAATTGCGGAGAAGATGGCCTGTCCTTACAATGAGAGCTCAATGTATTCAAACGATGTAATTATATTTTAAATGAATGTTTTCTCTATTATCAGTGAATTATTGGTATTAGTTCTTGTGGGCCGTATTTTTCTGCCTTGATTTTTGCCTGTAGATGAAGAGTATCTTATGTAAATAGTGTCTGATTAGACTTTAGTTTATTAGTATTAATTAGTTGCATTTTGCTACTTGGACAACTTGCATAACTTTGGTGCTATTCTAATTCTCACTCCATTTTCTTAGCTGTAGGGAAAGAATCTAATTAATCGTATCATTAATAGTTGTCTAATTTTTAGCTACTCTATCATAGCCTAGAGGTTTTGTAACTGTATGAAAATAAGAAGACCTATCATCAACTAATATATACTTGTTTTTATATAAACTGGGTAACTGCAGTGTCACTATGCACAGGAATCTAACTCCTTGATTGATGAGCACAATGCTACACCAAGAAACATGGAAATGCCAAATGAAAAGGAATGATCTTCTAGTTTGTTTTCAAGTGTTGACTAAATTGTTTGGGGATTTCTTCTTTGCCTACGGGACAGACTTAAGAGATTTCAAGGCAGTTCATTTCCTTTCAATAACACATCAGGTGACTTTTTTAATTGTTTATTAGAGAGAGAGAGAGAGAGAGAGAGAGAGAGAGAGAGAGAGAGAACGCACACATGAGAGAGAACAGGAGAGGAGCGGGGCGACAGGGAGAGAGAGAATCCCTAGCAGGATCTGCACCCGTCAGTGCAAAGACCGATGTTGGGCTTGATCTCACAGTGAGATCATGACTGGAGCAAAATCAAGACTCAGATGCTTAGTCAACAGAGCCGCCCAGGCACCCCGAACATTAGGTGATTTTAAAAGTCTTCTTATGCCTAGCTGTAGTACACCAGCTCTGAAAAAACAAAACCTCTTTCTACTGAAACAATGATAGAAAAAATAACTAAAAAATTCTTAAGAGACACACTCTTATCAAGAGAGAGCAGATGGAATTTGTCATCAATAAAATCCCACCTCAGATAAATCTCAGAAGGACTCTACTGTTTCCTCCAAATCTCTTTCCCTTCAAGCGAATATGGGAGTTAGCTGTCACTTAAGAATGTTACTCCAAAATAATGAGAAAAGGGAAATTAAATGATTCGGTTTAACATTTTCAAAGACTATAATAATATACCATCAATTATAAACGTCATTATTTTTAGAGTAAAAACCCCCCAAACATTCAGTTCACATGAAATGATTCATAATTACAACCATCTGAACTGTGATGCAACATACCGCTTCGATGTATGTGCGGCACTAGGGAGAATACACCTATAACCTAGATCTGGGCTACACAGAGCTAGGGACAAAAGCATGCAGTAAGCCCACGTTGAAAGTGTCTAAAAAGTATTCACATAAGGTTTGTAACTAACAAAGAGAAACCTTATGTCCCTGTCCCTGACAGCTGCAATAGTAATGAGAATAGAAGGTCACAAGATAATAGAAAGGATAACAAGGATAATGGTAATGAGAATAGAAGAGTAACATCCTGATCCAGGATCTGTATCCTGAAGCCAAGCCTCACACTAGAAGAGGTGAGAACAGGGTTTTCTATATCTTAACCTGCAACCCTAAATCAAGACCATTTTGAACACTGAGTACCACAATAATGTTACCCTTAATGTGTTAAAATTCATTTTTCACTGATAATCAAAATTAGAAAAATGTAAAGGTGTACAAATATTATACATCTTTTTTTTCTCTTTTCAAAAATTACAACTTATGTAAAATTTGGGTTTTCTTTGTAAATTATTTCTACGACACTGCAATTTTTGTCAAATACTTAAGCTTAAATTCCACGTTAAAAAATGTTTGTTTATTTTGAAAGAGAGAGAAAGAGAGAGAGAGAGAGAGAGAGAGAAAGAGAGAGAGAGAGAGAGAGAGAGAGAGAGAGAGAGAGAAGGTGGGGAAGGGGCAGAGAGCGAGAGAGACAGAGAGTCCCAAGCAGGGTCTGTGCTGTCAGCACAGAGCCTGATGTAGGGCTCAAACTCTTGAGTTGTGAGATCATGACCGGAGCCAAAATCAAGAGTCAGGTGCTTAACTGACTGAGATACCCATGTATCCCTAAATACACGGTTTTATTTAGAAAAAAATCAAGATCTCCATTAAATTCAAAAGCAGACTAATTTTCATGAAACTCTGAGGTGAAAGTTGGTATTTTAGAACAAAATCGATAGCTGCTAAATGATTACAAATACACATACTTTTTACAGGCTGAAGTTCGCAATGATAAAAAGAGTTAACCTGTACTGTCCATTAGAACTTTCTGTGATGATGAAAATGTTCTATACCTGCACTGTCCAGTAAGATGGCCATTGGAAACACATGACTACGGCACACTTCAAAAGTGGTTAGTGCAAGGGAGGAAAGCATCTTCTACTTTCACTAACTTAAATTTAAATAGCCAAGGGGTCTGGGTGGCTCAGTTGGTTAGCAGGTTAGGCATCCAACTTCAGCTCAGGTCTTGATATTGTGGTTAGAGCTCTGCGTCGGGCTCTGTGCTGAGGCTAGGAGCCTGGAGCCTGCTTTGGATTTTGTGTCTCCCTCCCTCTCTGCCCCTCCCCTGCTTGCATTCTGCCTCTCTCTCTTAAAAATAAACATTAAAAAATTAAGAAAAATTAACCCGAAATTGCTGCAATGTGTACACTGGCTAGTAAATCAGACAGCAAAAGTTTAAAAATTATGAACAAATATATACACTTACCCATAACATACATGACGCATCCAAGTACCATTACACATACACAGAAGCCCATGAAGGCTGCAGTCTTACTGGTGTCTAAAAACTCAAACCATAACTTTCTCTTACTAAAACACACCACTCGTTATTGCTTCATTTCAGTGACTGTGAGAAACTCACAACTTTATTAAGGTAATTTTGACCAACAATATCCTCCATACCGAATTCAATTACTTAGCCATTTCTGCAAAACCAGAGAATTTGTCCCTCAAAATTAACTAGAAAAACAACTTAATCCTCTGCTTTAATTTGCCATTTCACAGCTTGCAATTGCTTAGTGTGAATGTTCCTTTTTTTTTTTTTTTTTTTCCTTCTTGGAAATTTTGCAAGACGACTGTGCTAGTACATGGTTTATATTGTGTCATTCTTTTGAAATTCAACATGTTTTTTTTACTGTTAAATATATGAATTTACATTAAAGAAAAATGCATGCTTAATAATTTGGGGAAAATAATCACAGGCTTTGAAAAGATTCCATCTAATAAATACCTTTTATCAACAGTAATGTGTATTTAAGATAGATCTCTGATCTGATAGAAATCTAATTTACCCATGTATTTATTATCTAAGCAGCAATAACACCAATGAATTGGCCAAAGTATACAACGTTTCATTTACACAAGACTAATAAATCCTAATAATACTTCAAAATTTGTTGTAAGGGTAGATCTTTTGCTAAACATTCTTATCAAAAAAAAAAAGAGAAAGGGAACTTAAAAGTATTTTTTTTAACATTTATTCCTTTTTTAGAGACAGAGAGAGATAGAGTGTCAGTGGGGGAGGGGCAGAGAGAGAGAGAGAGAGAGAGAGAGAGAGAGAGGGAGACAAAGAATCCGAAGCAGGCCCCAGGCTCTGAGGTGCCAACACAGAGCCCGATGCAGGCTCAAACTCACGAGCTGTGAGATCATGACCTGAGCCAAAGTCAAACGTTTAACCAACTGAGCCATCCAGACACTCCAAGAAAGGAAATGTTTAGAAGTGATGCTAGGGTTATGGTTTGTTAAGTTTCTATATATGGTGAGTTTCATGGTTGTACATGTACTGACACACATGAAGATGTATACGTTAAGGATTACAACTTTTCTGCATGTCAAGTATACCTCATTTAACAAAAAACCCAAAATTTTAAGAAGTCAAACAGTGGGAAGACGACATGCTGCCTTCAAAGCCGTGGTGATAAAAGGAGCCCACGTACATCTTCCTCGTGCACCTGGAAACGACTTAGGACTCAGATGTGCTCACAGGCAAGTCTGCTTGTCTAATTTAAATTATTTTGAATGTGTAACTGACTTCCCTCTGGTCATTTCTAAAGACAAATTGAGATGCATGTGGTCATTAAGAAGAAAACATACTGAGTCTGCTAATTCTAAAAATTTTATCTTTTCCAACTTTTCACAGGTGAGAATCATAAAATAATAATCTAAGAAAGTAAAATGCGTACTGAATGTAGCATGTGTTTGCTTTTCAGCTATCTTTCCTCTAACACTGTCTATATTTTACATTATACTCCAGTAAAGAAAAGAATGCACTGGATTTTACTGAAAATGGTTTGTTTCACTGAGTAGAGGGCCTTTGCCTTGCCATTAAAGATTGCCTCTGGGGTAACATTTCCATTTCATCAATAAATATCCTCATTTATATCTAATAGTGAGAAAAATGAGGAAAAAAAAAAACACTTCTTGGACTGATATGGTTATACAACCGGAAGAAAAAGAGCAACCATTTTCAAGTCAAAAAAACTAAATTTTAGGACCTGACCTTGTGAGTTAGTAATTTGGGCACATCATCTGGACAGGTGCTTTTCAAGCTACAGGTCAAGATATTAAGGAGTTGTAAAGTCCATTTATACGTCATGCTAGCTATTAATTAAAAAAAAAAAAAAAAGAATTAGGATGCATGGGTGGCTCAGTAGGTTAAGCATCCATCTTCGGCTGAAGTTATGATCTCATGGTTTGTGGGTTCGAGCCTCAAGTCTGGCTCTGTATTGACAACTCAGAGCCTGGAGCCTGCTTCGGATTCCTTATCTCCAGCTCTTTCTCCCTCTCCCCCACTTGTGCTCTGTCTCTCTCTTTTTTAAACAAAAAGAATGGAACAAAAATTATTAGAGTGTGGCAACATACAGTAAGGAAAACTTATATTTTGTGAATTTTTTTCAGGGGTATGTATGAGTGAGAGAGAGAGAGAGAGAGAGAGAGAGAGAGAGAGAGACAGAGAAACAGAGAGACAGAGAGAGGGAGGGAGTGGGGGAGGTATACTGGAACATCAAGTACTCTCATTTTTTTTCTCTTAAATCTGGTGGTGAAAATAAATAGAAAAAAATGTTCAAAGTCCCCAATTTAGAAAAACAATCAATTATGTAATGACCTGAACTCTGTAGTGCTAAAAGCCTTAAACAGAATCCCAACCTTGTCACTGTTAAACCTTGCACGGATTATTCAACTATTCTCTGCTTTGTTTTTCTCATATTTAAAATGGGGATACTAACAGTGTCTACCTCAACATGTTGCTTTAGAAATTAAATGAACTAAACCACGCAACTCTACTCTAATTCTGCCCAACCTTAGAATTATGTTTCTATCCTAAGATCCTTGAGTTACTGCCAGTGACTCAAGTATTGAGCTGAAATGTGAATAGTTTTTTTCTTTGTTTTTAACTTAAATTTTATGAAAAGCACTGTGTTTTAAATAATGCACATATGAACTTTATCTAAAATTCCTAGTTATGTGACTTTGCTAACAGGCACATTTTTCATGGAGCAAACAATTTGGGACTGCCAGCCTTCATTGTCTATTTTTTGAATACGAATTCCTCTATTGTTGAAATGTCACCAACCATGAGGATTCGTCCTTCCCTCCTCCTAATGTATCTGTCACTTTATTCATTAGAAACAAGATGGGCATTTTGGCCACTGGGAGGCAAGGAATTTATGTCTTGTGATTTTTTTTTTTAAACGTTTATTTATTTTTGAGAGACATAGAGACAGAGTATGAGCAGGGGAAGGGCAGAGAGAGAGGGAGACACAGAATCCGAAGCAGGCTCCAGGCTCTGAGCTGTCAGCAGAGAGCCCGACGCGGGGCTCGAACTCACAGACCGTGAGATCATGACCTGAGCCGAAGTCGGCCGCTTAACCAACTGAGCCACCCAGGCGCCCCTGATTTTTTTAATGTAATATTCAAAATCTCTGGTGGGGGCTAGTCTTTATACTGCAACTGATGAAGGCTGGGACCCTATACTCTGAGGCAGGCCAATTCAAATAAGGTCTATTTGTAAAGGCTCGAACAGTAGGTACAACAATAGAGTTGGCTGTGTTTGGTAGTAGCTTAGACTTTGTAAGTCATCCAACCCTTGAAAAATATTAGATACCATATAATACACTCTTTTAAGAGCTTCAGCATTCCTAGAATAATATTTTAAATTTTAAGGGTAATTACTTCCAAATCAACACAATTTTGAGTGTAACTTAACTCGGGCCTTTTATTCGGTAAATTGCTAATTATGGCTATCTTTGTGGGATTTAAATTGAATTAGATTAAACTGTGACACAGTGATTTTCTAGCTTCTTGTATGGCCAACGCAAATAGTTATATCTAATGGTGGTAAAGCTCAGATTAAAATGTTAAATATAAGATTCAATTGCAAGGTCATTATATTTTTTCAAAGTAATAAAAACATAGTACTTCATCTACTGTAAAATTGCAGGCTAATGATTCAGTCCTAGAGAGTGGCTCTCAAATCTTGTTCAATGTACCCACACTGATTCAAGCAATGATAAAGTATCATTTCAAAGATTAAATAATGACGAAGAATGTAAATCACACTTGAAGTGGTACCACAAAATAAAAGTTTTTAAAGCTCTCAGTAGAAATCTTGGGATAAAATGATGAGAAAAAATTGTTCAATCAAAGGTAATTCTTTACAATTCTAAAAGGATGAAATATTTGTGAATCTTATTCTATAAAAAGTTATCCAATAAACATTTGACTCTCTTGGGAAAGTTTTAATATTTTTAGGTTAATGCTGTAATAGTCTTCCAAGGCACCAAGCTACATTGTTGAAAGGACCATGAATTAAAATATTAAAAGAGTTTCAACTGCCCAGCCATTGTGTTTAGTCAATGTTTATTCGACAAACAGAGGTGAAAAATGACCTGATGAGTCTGATTAGTATGAACATACAGCTTTTGTGAAGGTTTTTCTTAAACTTCCCCAGTTTAAACCAACCACATTCAGATTTTAATTACTTTATCTAAACGACTTACTTTACAACACCCCCAATGATTTGTCTTAAAAATGATTACATATGTCAACACAGTGCTAAAATCAAGAGAATACCTGAAAAAATGCTATGTAACCCTTTCAAAATAAACACTACAAAGATTATATTCTAACATGGTTAATTATCTGGTAAATTATTTTCAAAGTAATATTTTGATATTTAAAAGTAAGTGAATTTAAGCTATCTTTTTTTTTTTCAGTTTTATTGAGGTTTAACTGACAAAATAATAAGGTATTTAAGTAAACCCTGTGTTGTCTTTTTTAAAAAAGTCAATCTAGGGATGCCTGGGTGGCTCAGTTGGCTAGGGCTCAGGTCACAGTCTCACAGTTCACGGGATAGAGCCCTCCAATGGTCTCCACATGCCAGAGTGGAGACTGCTTGGGTCCCTCTCACCTCTGTCTCTCCTTCTCCCCCTGCTCGTATACAAGCTCTCCCTCTCTCTTTCAAAATAAACAAACATGTAAAAAAATGTACTCCTATGTTACAAATATTCTATTTAATTATGTAGAGCTCTCATTACTATAAGATTATCATATCCAGTTACATGCATATTTTTAAAAAATTTCCCACTCTCAGGGTGTCTGGGTGGCTCTGTCAGTTCAGCCTCCAACTCTTGATTTCAGCTCAGTTCATGATCTCACAGTTCATGAGTCCGAGCTCCTCATCAGGCTCTGCACTGACTATGTGGAGTCTACTTGGGATTCTCCCTCTCCCTCTTTCTCTGTCCCTACCCCATTCATACTTGCACACCCCCCCCAAAAAAATAAATAAATATACTTTAACAAAATTTCTCAGTCTGGATAGAACCCTTTAGCTTTTCACCTAATATAGTTAAATTGTTAAAAATGCTACATACATATCCTTATTGTTTTATTTATTTTCTATGTAATTTTATTAATTTATTGAAAGTTAGAAAAATTAAAATGCTTTTTTAACACTATAAAAAATCATCAAGTCCTCATATTTCATGAGTCTCACATTTTTTCCAATTGCAAAGGACCATATGCCACAAGTTGTACAGTAACTCAATAGTGAAAAGAATTTCTTACATGAATTACTTTATTCTTAAAATCAATTTTCTTGAGTACGTTCTATCTTTAGGGCCACACAGCTACTTATAGAAGGTGGGCAGAGTTCTTACCCAAACTACAGTTTATAGGCTAATGATGGAAGTTCTAGACACTTTACCAATAACTGTTCTACATGCTGTCATAGTTTAAAGAGTGAATCTCAAAAACAAAAATGGTTAGAAATTCAGTATTCTCTCACTATTATAAGGTTTATAGATGGAGTTCTACCAAAAAACAGAACTACCTCTGTTAAAAAACCTGGTCACTTCAAAGGAAATATACTGGTGATGATAATTATAGGGAGAATTTGGGGGAATATTTTATTTTTAAATGTATTCTGTTGATTAGATAGGTAATGCATGTACTTACACAATTATGAGTACCTTTGAGTTTATTCACTCATGACCACTAAACAAAAATAAAACCTTGAGTCACTTGAAAAACATGTTTTCTCAGTAAATCTTGTTTGTGATCTGGGCAGTTGATGTTGTGGTCGAGTCCCCTACCTAAGGAAAGATAAGGGAAGGCAACTTGGCCAAGCACGTACGTGACATCTCTCAGGACTGGGTACGGGAGACCACCCAGTCAGACTGTATGTCTATACCTCACCCATATATGGGAGGAAAAGACATAGAAAATGCATAAAAGGCTACACCACCCAGTGTTTGTTCGGGGCTGAGCTTTTTGGGAACGAAGTCAAGTGAGTCCATGCCGGCACGAATAAAGTTCCTTCCTATATGCAAAGCCTTGGTGTCATGACTCTGTGCAAGAAACCTGCTACAATGTCAGAATAGATTCACTGCCACATGTTCAAAGTTTCAGGTCCACCTGTATTGAGTGAGAAAACAAGGAAGTGAAATTATTCTTATACCCCCTTCCAACTTCATTGAAAGGTACATTCCATTCTTTTTTTCTGTTTCATTTCCTGGACCAGTCCTACATAATGTTAAGACAGTTGGGAAATAGGGATCATAAGACAAATTCAATATCAGTTTATAAGCTTAACTATGAAAATCAGTAATATATTTTGTGTTTTTACTTACTGCTTTGGGACAGTGAAGGTAGTTTTAGGAGAAAAGTTTCCTATTTTTCTTCAATTCACACTTTTTAAAAATATGTGCTTTAGTCAATACTAGTCATTGTATATAGTGTGACCTTGGCTTAAACCAGTACACCTTTTGGTATTCAATGTAACTGTCATCAATTATATGCAATTATTTCAAATAAATTGAGTCTTGAGACAACGCTATTCTAAAATATTACACTTAGGCTGTCTAAAAATTTCTTGAAGATACCTCTGTAGCTACCTTTTCTAGTCTCTTTTGCAGGTAGGATAGACCATGGAACTGGGTTTGGCACAAGATATGTTGGTAGAAATAACCGTGATGTATTCCTGAAGTGGTCAAAATATTTTAATATCTTCCTAAAGATAAGCTGTCCGATACGATAATCACTAGACACATGTGGCCATCAAGCACTTAAAATGTGGCTCTTCCAAATTAAGATGTGCTCTAAGTGTAAAATAAACAACATACTTTAAAGATGTAATACAAAAAGTACGGTAAAATATCTCTTTAATAATCAGTATATTGACAACATGTCAAAAAAGATAATGCTTTTAATATCTTGGGCTAAATAAAATATATTACTAAAATAATTCCAGCTGTTTTTATTTTTTTTAACTTTATAAAGGCGGCTACAAGAAATTTTTTAATTACATAAGAGGTTTGCATTGTATTTCTGTTGGACAATGTTGCCAAACTTCTCAGGGTTTTAGTTTTCTATTTTATTGAAATAAATCCACTATTCACTTCCTCATTCACTGATTGTGCAGCAATATTTATTGTGAGTCTACTGGGTGCCAGGTATTCTTCTAACCTTCCCTAATGATAAGATAGAGGATGGAGTGTTAAGGAGCAGACTATGCCACCCCAACATATGCCTTTTTGGCATAAAAACTGTTTTGAGCTGAAGACAAACGATCAAGACCTGGAAGAAAGGGAAAGCTTTCTACCTCCCCCTTAGTGGCCTGAAAGAATTTCAACAGGGGGCAGGAAGTGACCCACTACCAGAGATCACTTTTTCAACGGAGAGACTTTTTGCATGGCAGGGCAAGGATTTGTTGCCAAACATTTCCTCTTCTGACCTTCCTGAGAACTGTCTTCCTCCCTTTTGAATATCCAGACTTCCACTCCATTCCTTAGCTCAGGATGGCCTATGAATCAGTTGCCTGACTGCCTCTGAGTTGCACAGGGGAAGAAAACGTTTGCCTTTTTTTCTTCCACGTTCTTTGGTTGGCCTAGTAATTAAATTGATATAAAAGATTAAGAGGAGAAAAGAGATAGGAGTTCCAAAACAAAGGAGAATCAAAGAAGTGGCCAGAGCAGGTAGCTTTTATATGATTTAGACAAGGAAACAAGACATTTGTGAAGAATTAACAAGACGAAGGGCTTTGGGATTAGGGTAGCAAATTAATAAAGTAACCAGATCTGTTTATATAACCATCTTGGCATTGAACTCCCTATTTGTGCTGATGAGGATGTCTTCTACCTTCCTATACAGGGAGAGTACATTTCACATGGGAGATTCATTTCCTACTTTTAGGGAGGGCCAGAGTGTCCTTCATGCACTAACTATTTCTTAAATGACTTGAATTTAAAACAACTGTTTGCTAAATTGGCATATTCTGGGGTGACGCCTTCTCCTCCCCTTCACTCTCTTATCCTTGTGGGGCTCTTGTGTACAGGAATTAAATTAAATCTTTTTTTTTTCTCATGTTAATTTGTCTTCTTATCAGAGGGGGGTTGTCACCCAAGAATCTGGAAGGAAAAAGGAATATTGTCTTTCCTACATGGGCATGTAATTTCATGACAAAAATGGGGCAGCGAGTACTTGAATTCTATGGCAAGATTTTTTTGTGCTCAGACTACAATTCCTGTCAGGATTGACTACAGTGTGACTTTCTGAATGGTGTTTTAAGATCCTTAGATGTTGGGTCCTGTCTATTAGGAAGAATGAGCACAGAGAGTTATGAAATGTTAAAAGACTCCTGTGCCTCATTCTTTGGACTTCAAGGACTATGACAGCTTGGCAACGCCTGTGAATTGTCCAGGGCTTTTATGACTATGGTGATAATTCTGAAACAGGGACACTCAGCTTTAGGAGCAGTTTAAGTTGGACTATTTAGACTTACTGCTGAAAAAAGATTTGCTTTCTTTCAGTCTTTTGCAAATGCTGAAAACTACTCATAAATGATCCGAGCTAGTTCCCAGTATGATTCAAGGGGTTTAAACATTCAGAGTATTCAGACTGTTTTTTTTTTCTTATGTACAGAAAATGTAGATGGCTCCTTTGCAGTTTCCTTCCATTGTATACTATTCTATCAGAGACCATCTTTTTGTGTTCAACCAACTCTTTCCTATTTAACATTAATTTTACCTGTATGTAAAACCTAATTAGCAAACCCAGGTCATTAAAAATGAATTTAAGCAAAATGAAAGAAAGTCTTCTAAGAACAAATACAAAGCCAAAGCAATTCTGAAAAAGAAGAACTGGAAGTATCACAATCCCAGGGTTCAAGGAATACTACAAAGCTGTAGTCACCAAAACAGTATGGTAGTAGCCCAACCATAGACAGATCCATGGAACAAAACAGAAAGATCAGGAATAAACCCACAATTACAGAGTCAATTAATCTTCAACAAAGGAGGCAAGAATATGCAATGAGAAAAAGACAATTTCTTCAACAAAAGGTGCTGGGAAAACTGGGCAGCTAAATGCAAAAGAATGAAACTGGACCACTTTCTTACACCATACACAAGAATAAACTCGAAACGGATATAAGACCTAAATGTGAGACTTGAAACCATAAAAATCCTAGAAGAGAACATGGGGAATAATTTCTCTGACAATGGCCCTAGCAAGATCTTTCTATACAGGTCTCCTGAGGCAAGGGAAACAAAACCAAAAACCAACTATTGGGACTCCGTCAAAATAAAAAGCTTTTGCACAGCAAGAAAACAATCAACAAAATTAAAAGACAACCTACAGAATGGAGAAGATATTTGCAAATGACATATCGATAATATACAGCGAACTTACACAACTCCACACCAATAATTCAATTAAAACATGGCAAAAAGACATGAACAGACATTTCTCTGAAGACACACATGACCTACAGACCCATGGAAAGATGTCTGACATCAGTCATCATCAGGGAAGTGAAAATCAGAACCATATAAAGATACTGCCTCACACTTGTCAAAATGGCTAAAATTAAAAATACAAAAACCAACTGTCGGTGAAGATGTGGAAAAAAGGAACCCTCACACACTGTTGGTGGGAATGCAAACTGGTGTATTCACTGTGTAAAACAGTATGGGGGTACCTCAAAAAATTAAAAATAGAATTACCATACAATCCAATAATTCTAGTACTGGATGTTTACCCAAAGAATACAAAAACAGTAATGTGAAAAGATATGTGCACTGCTGTGTTTACTGCGACAGTATTTATAATAGCCAATTATGGAAGCAATCACGTGTCTTATTGGTAAATGAATGGAATAAGAAGATGTAGTGCGTGTGTGTGTGTGTGTGTCTGTATGTGTATATACATATATATGTATGTATATATGAATAGTATGCAGCCACAAAAAAGAATGGAATCTTGCCATTTGCAACAACATGGGTGGATCTAGAGGATATAATGCTAAGTAAAATAACTCAGTCAGAGAAAGACACCGCATGTTTTTACTCATAAATGGAATTTAAGAAACAAATTAACAAAGAAAAAAAAGAGAAACTAAAAGCCAGACCTTAAATACAGAGAAAAAAACCTGATAGTTACCAGATGGGAGGTGGGTGGGGGGATGTATGGAATATATGAAAGGGATTAAGAAAAGAAAATACATGAGAAAGGTACCACTTATTTAATTTTCTACTTGGGCTGAAAACCCTAATTCTTCTGATTTTTTTTATAGGACTTTTTTATCCTGATATTCTAATCCTTGTTCTTCCCACCTTGCTTCATTTGAGTTTCCTCAACACTTTTTTGTCTCTTTTTAATCTTTATTCTTCATATGTTTTTTTAAAATTTTTTTAAGTTTTTATTTATTTTTGATAGAGAGAGAGCAAGCAAGCATGAGCTGGAGAGGGGTAGAAAGACAGGGAGAGACGGACTCTGAAGCAGGCTCCAGGTTCCGAGCTGTCAGCACAGACCCTGACGTGGGGCACGAACTCATGAACCATGAGATCGTGATCTGGGCCAAAGCCAGACGCTTAACTGACGGAGTCACCCAGGTGCCCCTCTTCATATATTTTTAAAAATAGAGGTATCAACACTATATTTTAATCAAGTTTACCATACAAAACCGTGAAAGAATCAAAACAACATTCCTGTTGTTGTACCCCAAAACTTTAATTCATCTTTTAACAAAAATAATATTACCTAATCGTTCACCTTTTGGTTCTCTTCACATTTAAAAAGTAAAGTACTTTGCAAATGGCAGATGTGATGCTAGCATCTGGGCATGTATATCTCTAATCCATTATATCTTTCCACTTAGAAGGTAAAAGTATAATATGCAAATTAACACTGCACCAGATTAGACCATGATAGCTATGGGTAATTTTATTTTCTCAAAAAGATATGGAAAAAAATATTCTCACAGACCCTGCTACCTGATCCTAGAATTGAACAAGAAAGGAAAGACACACACACACACACACACACACACACACACACATCTTCTCATCTACGAGAAAGCAAACAGCAAATGTTGTTACGCATGAAGACCACAATCTTTGTGATTTTATTTATTTTGGAGAGCAGAAGAAAGCTAGCACTATTTGTTTTATACTTTGAGAGGGCTGGTTAGCCAACCTAAAACTAGGGTGAAATGGGGAAGAGGAGCAAAATATGCCACTCTAAAATATGCCACTTTGGCGTGTGGATTATTTTGAGCTGAAGTCAATCAAGACCTCGCTGACTCAGGAAAAACATTTACCTCTCTCATAACTCCCTAAAAGAATTTAGGTAGGGGGCCTGGCCCAGCAAGAGAGCTATTACCTGAAATTACTTTGTATCTGAAGGACCTATCTATCTATATGATGGCAAGCCAAACATCTAATTACCAAACATCTGCTCTTCTTATTGTCCTGTGAATTACTCTCCTCCCCTTTGAAGCCCCAAGCCCCTGTGCTGTTCCTTAGCTCCGGATGGCATATAAGCCTCAACTGCCCTACTTTACCCTTGAGTGTCTTATCTTTGGGGCTTCCATATGTATGAAATTAAATCGTTTTTCTGCTTTTAATCTGTTTTATATCAGTTTAATTATTAGACCAGCCAAAGAACCTACAGGGGAAGAAAGGAACATTCTTCCGTACCTACAAAAGACAATAAATATAATATATAATGTAAATATTTAGGATCTGAGACTGCCAGGCAATGTATGTAATGATCTCTAAGTTGTTGTTTTTAATCCGAACTAGTGGTTTCTATGACTTAGATGACAGATTTCTTCTTCAGGGGATAGATTAAAACGCCTTAAATATAGGCTCTGAATAAATTGCCAATGTCTACTACCATAATACTCTACTTACATAGCTCATTTAGAATATTATCAGAGGCAATCTTCATTTGAACTACTTCTTTCAAAATATCCGTGCATACTATATAATGAGGCATACCTAAACAGCAAGGGAATATTGCTGACATTCCAAAATTGTATTCAGTTCTTCAAAAATCAGTTACGATAATAAAATCAGTAATATAAAACATTCTGCTTTGCCTTTATCCTTAAAAGGTAGAGGCTAAACCAATTTTTCTTGAAAACTGGCATAGTGAAATCAAACATTTCCATCCTTTGTGATAATAAACAATGTTCCAGATTCCTGAAAAGACCAGTAGAAACAACCAAAGCCAACATTGTTTCTAAATGTACATATGTCTCCTTCAAAATGAGGAAAACACATTAGTATGAATGTGTAAATATACTTTAGACAATTTCATCCGAAGCCTGTCAATAAAATGAGACAGAAAGAAAAATTTTAAAAAGGTATAAATCTAAAAACATAAAGAAAACAGGAGAAGAGAATGGAGCAAACTCAAGATGTTAGCAAATTTGTAGATGCACTTCCATGCCCTATGACAAAACCAAAGGTTTCAAGGCTCACTCATATTACCTTCCTAGGATCTGAAATCAAATGTTCTTCCAATGAGGTGTGGCTCCTCTTAATGTAGAATGATACTTAGCAAGGAACATCTGAACACTAGTGTGATACTGTGATTTGTAATAAGGAATAAATGTTCTTTGTCCTAGTTTTTGGTGGAGAACTCCTAAAACCCTAGGAACTTCACAAATGATAAGAGCAAAGAGGTGTCTTTTGTTATGTTAAAGAGGCAACTTTTAGAAAGCTTTTGGGCAATCCAAGGAAGTGGGCTATTACCAGGGGAGTAAACCTCCTGCCACTGGGGAAGGGAGAGGGGCGAGAGGGTCATTAGTGACCTGTGATTTAATCAATCATACCAAGGTAACAAGGCTTCCATAAAAACACACGTTAGGGTGGGCTTTGGAACACCTCCAGGGTGGTACTCAGAGGAGATGTAGGGAGAGCATGGATGCCCCGCAAGCCATATGCATGCCTTACCCTGTGGAGCTCTTCCGTCTGGATGATCCTGGGTCATCTCCTTTTCTAACAGACTGGTACTGTAACAGGTAAAATGCTTCTCTGAGTTCTATGAGCAGCTCTCAAAAATTAATGTAACCCAGGGAGGGTGTCTTTGAAGTCTCCAATCTACAGCCAGTGGGTCAGAAGCACAGGTGACAACCAGGACTTGGTGACTAATTCCGAAGGTGAGTGGGGGCAGTCTTGTAGAACTGAATCTTTAACCTGTGGGATCCGACACTATTTCTGGGTAGACAGTGACAGCAGTGAGGTGGAATATAGGAAACCCAGGTGATGTCCCAGAATTGCTGTTGGTGGGGGGAGATCACTCCCTGCCCCCAATAGACACACACACTCAGGTTGGAATAGAGTGTTAGAACCATTACACCTAAGCTGTACTCATTGTTATTAGGCCTTCCCAGTTGACGGGAAATCTATTTTTAGAAAATACATTTAAAGAAATTATGAATTTTTAATGAAATTTTCAATTCAAATTTAACATTATGGTTTTTTTACCCCAAAATTTTACATCAGAATTTTGTATGTTTTCTTTGCATCTCCTAGCCCTTCATTAGAACCTTCAGGATTTTTTTTTTTCTGGTTATTTTTGCTTGCTTATTTTTCTATAAAAACTTTATTATTTTTTTAAGTTTATTTATTTTGAGAGAGAGAGAGTGCTGAAAGGGCAGAGAGAGAGAGAGGGAGAGAGAATCACGAGACGGGTTTTCACTGTCACACCATGGAACCCAATGTGGGGCTCGAACTCACAAACCGTGAGATCATGACATGGGCAGAAATACAGAGTTGGATGCTCAACTGACTGAGCCACCCAGGTGTCTCCTATATGAACTTTAAAATCATCTTGTCTAACTCCAAAAGAAAATGTTACTTACAGCGCAATGCCATTTAACTTAAACATTAACTTAAAGACAACAGACATTTTTATGATATTAAATCATGGTCCCTAGGAACAAGGTAGGGCTTTCTCTTTGATTTTCTTTTGAGTCTTTAAGGAGAGTTTTAAATACAGGTTTTGAAATTTTCTTGTTAAATTTGTTTCTTGTTTTTAGTTTTGTAAATGTGTATGTCTGATCTATAGTATCTTCTAGCTCATGATTATTTATATACATGGTGTCTATTGATTTTGCAAGTTAATTTTATATTCTGCAAACTTACTACATTATCTTGCAGTTTGCACTGTGACTTTTTACATACGTTTTAGTCATATCTGCAAATTGTGATACTGTTACCTTTTCTTCCAAAAGTTTTGCCTTAAATTGCTTTTTCTTGTCTGGTTGTAATGGCTAGTACTTCCAATACAATGTTAAGTAGTAGTGAAGACAGCCGAAGCTTTCTTACACCTTTCCAGTCATTAGCCAGGATTCATCAAAGGTATCTTCATTAAGTAATTTCCTGACTTGTGGACTGGACTATATATACATAGTATATAACACGTTAGCAGAAGTATCTAATGATTCCTTTTATTAATTATTGTTATCAGGAAAGGGTATTTAACCTTATCAAAGTTAGTATCTCACACTTAAACATAAACAAAAAATAAGGATCGCTAGTTAATTTGAGAAATGACTTTGCAAACCAAAGGGTCCCAAAAGAAAACAAACAAAAAACAAACAAGTAAGAAGGACTTCAGAAAACATGAACAATGCAAGAAACAGAAAATCCACAGAAAAGAAGAGTAGTGGCTGTTCTTCTGAATCAATGTCATGAGGATATTAAAAAATGATCAAAAGGAAGAGTAGAATTAAGAGTATTTCATGACATACCTCAAGGAAATGATCTCTCTTGAGTCCTTTCTCCAGAAGCTATGAGAGATCACACTCTACTGAAAACAAAAGAGTGAACCAAGGAGGAAGATGATACATGATCTCTGATGCCGGGGGTCAAACACAGAAAAGAAGTAAAGAGAGCTATATATTAGGGTTAAGAACAAACATTCAGGGGCTTCTGGGTGGCTGAGTCAGCTGAAAGTCTGACTTCAGCTCAGGTCATAGTCTTATAGTTTGTGAGTTTGAGCCCTGCATCCTGGTCTCTGCTGTCAGCGTAGAAACTGCTTTGTTTCCTACCTGCTACTCTGTCTCTGCCCCTCCCCCACTCATTCTCATTCTCTCTTTTTTTCTCTCAAAATAAATAAACTTAAAAAAAAAAAAAAAACATTCAAGAGATTGGTATGTGTAACACTCAGGCCTCTGACAATGATATGCACAATGCCTTCTCGATGCTTTCTAACTTTCTGTGTCTCTTTTCCTTTGACTTACACTGTAAACACTGTTGCTACCTAGTACTCTACCCATGGCCTCCATGCTCTACCTAAGGTGCCTCATTTATTTCTCTAGTCATGAATCCAAACAAACTTAACCATAAATCTGTGTTTTCAAAGCATACATATATCTTAACACATCGCAAGTTAAATCCATTCAATTCCCAAACCCCATTAAGTAAAATAAATAAATAAATAAATAAATAATATATAAAATAAAACAAAAACCATTACATAACCAAAATACATCAGCTCTCATATCCCACTCACCAAAATAAAAGTCTGTCAAATAAACACCAGCCTCAAGCTTCTCAGAGGGTTTCAATTCCTCTTGCCCTCAAAAGCATATTAATGATAATAGCCAACACTAACTGTTTACCAAATGCCAGGTATAATTCTAGGTGTTTTGCATGCAGAACATCTTTTAATCTCTTAAATAAATATGTGATGGGGAAGTTGAGGCTTATGAATGTTTAGTAATTTACTTGTTTACACCCACTAAGTGGTCAATTGGGAATTAAAACTCAGCCTTCTGAATGCAGTATTTGCCTTCATACGTATTTCCTGAATGCCTCACAACCACATTAGACCAAATATTTAACAGCAAAATGGTCAATAGCCCTCAAATATACCTCTCTCTTCTTTCTTCCTGAATTCCTATCCCAATTTAGGGTATCTACACCCGTTTAGTGTCCTGAGACAGTATCTTGTACCCATCAGGTTCATTCCCGGCTCCACTTTACGAATCATTAACCGATCCTTGTGGTTTCCATCTTAGAAGGCTAAGTCTTCTTCGTTTATATCATCCTGGCCTCCTATCAGGACTTTCCCATGACTTGAGAGGTAGGTTCAGGAAGCACTTGGAAATGTGGCTCTTGAGCTCAGTGTTACAAATGTGTATTTGGAAGTCATACGCTCGAAACTCAGTTCCTAAATGCATCCAAAGGATCAAGCCCAGTATTAGGCCCTGGATAGAGATGATATTTGAAGACATGGAAGAACTTGAAAGAGAAAGTCTTGACGGAAGAAAGGACTGAGATAATGGCCGTTATGACCAACTTTGCTTTCATTTCCTCTCTCCCCGTCTTCCCTCCTTATTTCTACCTCATTCAGTAGGAATTTATTGAATATCATTGTACACTAGGAAGGATACTCGGCTGAGTATGCAGTGATGACTGAGTCAAACTTCAGACCCTCAAGGATCTCATTTAAGAGATGTAAACATGTGCAAACAATAATTATAATGCAGTTGACATAGGTTCTACATAGTAAATGCTATGAAGAAGGAAACTATTGGTAAATCAAGCCTGACTCCATTGATTTCTGGCAATCCACTGTAGATCATGGGAAACACAAAGATCAAGTTAACTCCAATGCAAATGTATTCGATTTACACACACGTTTCTCTCTCACGCACACAAGAACGTGCAGTACATGCACACACACACAGTGATAGGGGTACTTTGTATCTTCTTTTATAATTTTTTCTTAAAAATTGAGATAGCATTTTTAATTTTTGACCTTGAGGTTAATTTCAGTAGCTGAAAATAAATACTCTTTCCATGGAAATACACTAAAACAAAAATTATTTTCGATGATTTCGCATGGGAAATTTACCTATACTTTCCTACCAAACCGTCTGCTTGCATACTGTTCCTTACTCCAGGAAATAGTCATCCTACCCTTCTTTACGCTCATGCTAAAACTTTTCAACTAATTTTTTTGTGAAAAAGTATTTTTCTCCACTCTCTCAATCTCCATATCTAGTCCATCTATAAATCCTATTATCTGTACTTTCCAAACTGTGACCATTTCCCTCCAGGTCCACGGTTACCAACCTAGTTCTGGTCCCATATACACACCCAGCCTAGATTATTACACTGTTCTCTAGCTTATGTCACAAATTCGATCCTTAATATCTTACATTGTAATTTACATTGCTTCCAGTCACTGCTTAAAATGCTCGGCTCCTAACCTACCATGAAGTTAAAACCTTTATGACGATCAACAGGTTCTACCTACTTTGTCCCCCCAATACCATTTCATCTATAATTCATAGTACTCATCCCAAGTCACTTCAAACGAGGCACACTGCTGTCTTTTGAACACACAATTCCTCCTCAGGACCTCTGTAGATGTTCTTCTTTCTGGCCTGGACTTTTTTTCTTTTTCTTCTGTCAGGTTTTGTATATGTCTCTTTAGATAGCTCTTCTTAGGATCCACTATACGAAATAGCAATGCAGCTTATGTTTCCCTTACCCTGCTTTCGGTCTCCTCTTAGCATCCATCACTATTTGAAATTCTCTATTCTAGTTTCAGAAAGAGAAAACAAATTGGCAAAGAAACACAGAAAATGTAAAATAGTTTATTAAATGTTGCCTTGTTTAGTTTCACTCAGCTTAACCAGAAGGCTCAATGATTAAAGAGATTTTTGTTCTCTCCACTGCCATGTTCAAATACCTAAAGCACCTGACCTGTAATAGGTGCTCAATAAATAATAAGTTAATGAATGTAGGTTGCCTGTGTATTTCTGTCAAAACATGTTTCCTTAAATATAAATGATTTTTTAATGAAGGACAAGAACTTAATGCATAGACATCATATTCAAAATATTTATTCACTGCCTGACATAATAGCTGTAGAAAACGTTAATAATATGAACAAGTTCTAACTGGGAACTTCCAAGTTCTTGGGCTTTCTTGCTAGAACTATGGAATCAGAAACTCTGGCTATGAGCCTCAGCAATCTAGGTAATTCTGATGCAGTGTGGTAATGACTATGTGTGACATCAAACAACTCTACACACAAAAAAAATATATATATATATATAACCTACATGCATTTTCACTTTAGATACACCTGTCTATTCCCTCAGAGTAAAATGCAGGCTTCAGACTCAATTTTGCAGAAAGGATTGGTCGTAGGGCAGTCTAATGGCTGTATCTTTGCAGAGCATATTTCAATCAGAAGTTGAGTATGAACATGATTAAACCAATGTTGGCCCAACTGGCCCCAACAACAATGCAATTATTCAGGAAGGGCATCGTGTTCTCTCACATCCTCCATTCTCCACTCACACAGATCTCCTTAGCCACTCATCACTTGATAGGTCAAGCTTCCTCGATTGTTGCATATTTCTTTTTTTTTTTTTTAAGGCAGCATTATGCTACAGTTTTTTTTTTTTTAATGTTTATTATTTTGAGAAAGAGAAACAGCCTCAGTAAGGAAGGGGTAGAGACAGTAAGGAAGGGGACGGAGGATCCAAAGCCAGCTCTGTGCTGACAGCAGAGAGCCCAATATGGGGCTTGAGCTGATGAACTGTGAGATCACAACCTGAGCCGAAGTTGGATGCTCAAGTGAATGAGCCACCCAGGTGCCCCAGTTGTTCCATATTTCTACATGCGATCCTTGATGCCTTCACCTCCCTTTAAATTGTCTTTGTGTAGACAAACTCAGATTAAATGTCACTTCTAATGAAAAAGCTGTCGTCTTCTCTAAGCAGTCATTCTTTCTTCTATTCCCATAACACATTTATTAAATTAAATGTCATATTTTATTTTAATTAGTTATTTATGTAATTGTTTCTTCTCTCAGAAAATAATCTTTTAGACAAGAAAAACAGGTATATTGTCCTTTTTACAGTATATAATAACATGTCTGCTACATAGTTTACACTCGATAGGTATTTGTTGAATCTTGAAAGGTGATTTTAGCAACCATAGATCTCTGGTGGGATGGTACCAGAGTGCCAACTATTCTTCACAAAATGAAAATAAATGATGAAATTCAATATATGCTGTCTTGCTAGAAAGTTATACTGTGCCCTAAGACAGAATAAATCAGATAACTAATGCATTTTCTTACCAGCTACAGAATTTTTTTTCCCTAGGAACAATCAGGCTAATTGGTAAATATTTACATTTTCCAGCTAAATATGCTTGCCACTGAAAACACTCTATACTATATAGGTATAGCAAACAACAATTCCAATTTTCTAATAAGATTTTTCAGAACATAGTAGCTTAAAGGGCAAAATATGTGTACCTTCTAAAACTATCTAGAATTATTACAACTCAGGAACACTGGGTTGATAAAGAACATCTTTCTAAGAAAGATCTGCAAAAGAAACAATAAATTTATTTGTCTTTCATTAAAAATAGTAAGACCTATCACAATCCAATTTTCCTTTCACTAACTGAATGATATTCTTTGTTACTTGGGTACTTTACAAAGATTAGATTCAAGAAAACATTTAAGGGAATGGTTCTCAGTGGATTAGACCATTAGCATAATTATCTCAATTGCAAACACAGACACATTATTCTAGAAGTCATCTTAACATGTAGCATAGATGTTAGGGAGTCCACAACACCAGTAAAGCAATATTTCATATTTCTCCTAAGATTATTTTAAATAAGTATTTAAATTCTCTCTTATACACAATAATTTGTGATCAGTGGAAATAAAAATTCATATTAATAAATAAAAATACTCACAACCTAGACAATTATATTGATAACTAGATTACTTCACTTACCCGAACTCAGCATGTACAAGTATTGCCATTTAATGTATTGGAAATCATTGGGAAAGAATCAGTTAAAAATATTCCTCAACAATGGTTGAGTTTTGGGGTTACTAAGCGTTCGAAGGTAGATTATAAAGCATCTCTTGGTATTGCAAGCATTAAACACCTTCTATTCTTAAGTTTCTTATGTCCTCGGCACTTCTCATAAAAGTTATCGATTTTGAGATGAGTCCCAAGAAAAACACAGCACTTGGTAGATGGAGCAGTTGTCACGGCATTCACAGATATGGAAATATCATGGATTTTAGACTCCAGTTTCTTGGGTTCCAGCTTTATCCCTTCCATTTATCTGGAGCAAGCCACCTACACTCACATCTTGCATTTGATCTTAGCCAAAAGGCCGAGAAGTGATTACACTCACATCTTGAATACTTATGTCATGAGATAACTCAAACGACTAACCATAACGATATTATTCAGGAGTGTAATTAATATGAGGATATACAGGAACAAAAAGTTTCTAATCTCCACAGTTTCTGAAATGAGCATGTCTACAGTTTCCTGTACCAATATTCATCTCACCAAAACAGTTGTACCAAATAATTCATGTGTTACCAAAGCATTGTATGGGTTATGTTGGGGCTCAGGGAAGGCCTTCGTAAGACATGCCCTGGTGGCATATTATTACTCTGAATTAAAATTACTTAAGAAACAGTCAGTACAAGAAGAACACTCTGACCTCCCTTTGTCCCCCTGAAAGCGGGAAATAAATCTCTCATGTAAAAGTTATCTTCTCTGCACCAGGAGGTAAAGGGACATTGTTTCCATCAGAGACAGGGAATTCAGGGCTAAAGAACCTATATAAACCAGAGGCTATCTAAATAATCTTTGTTACTTTTACTAATTTGCTACCCCAGCCCAAATTCTGTTTAGAATTCCTTACCAATTGAAGATCCCAAACATACGTTTCTTTATCCGGTCAGCTCCTTTGTCTAAAATGTATAAAAGCTGCAGGCCTTGGTCATTTCTTTCTCAGTTTTACCATTGATATTACTTGTCCATGTAATTTACCTTTTTTTTTTTTCCTGTTAACCTGTCTCATAACAATTTAATTCTTAGACCAGCCAGAAGAACATTGAAGAGTAAAGGAAAATTTTCCTCCCCAATAGCTGGTTACCATGATCCAGAGATAGAGTTCACTGCCCTTCATCTTCTTTAGTAAACTAATTCTTTCTGATGTCAAATAGGGAGAAACAGGAAGCCAGGAGTAGAGTGTGGAGTTTATTTCTGTGATGACCCTTCCTTGGCATAATAGCTCTATTCTATCACCTCTGTCACACAAGCCCATTGAGTAGGAGCTGTATATAAATGTGTTAGTTGTATATCGGTTTTAAACTAACACAGAGGAAACGTATACATTTTGCTACCTCTTTCAGAGGAACAATGTTTTCCTTCTATGTCTCACTATGTTTCTTTTTGCATAATGAAATTGATTCACTTTAAACATATAAAATGCTTACTGAGTGTGAGTTCATGTATGTTTGTGTGCATGTGTGTGTTGAGGGCATGGGTTGGCACGGGGAGTGTAGCAGGATAATAAAATATAAATAAATGTTCTATTCTCCCCATTCTGTCTGAAGAAAGTAGCCAAAATCGTGTTCAAGAAAGAAGTGAGCAGCCATCCAGGAAAATTGCACGAATATATGATTCCTTCAATTGAGAAAATATACTACACAGTAACAAAAATGGCAATATTCTGTGTTTATGTTTTAGTATTTATAAAGCTCTTCTGATATATGTTTTCTTACAAAGTAGGCATGGACATATAAGGGCAATAAGACTCAAAGGATTATTTATTTTATGTTTACCTTTCTTTCCAAAATGAAATCAACGCAGTGAATTTCCCCTAAGTCTTATGATAGAGAGCTGTGTAAAGAAGCCCGGTTTACTGACTCACAATTTTAGTGTTAATTTGCATGATGTCATGCTTATCATGTTGGCTAGGAGATAAATAATGATAAATTTCTGGGAAACCTATGTTATACCAGTTAATTCTATCTTGTATTATCATTATCCCCAGAGAGTAAAATCTGGCTTTTGAGGTATAGATATATACACTGTGGCAATGAAGATATAAATCTGTTATCATATCGTAGGCTCTTATGAAGTTCACAGACAAAACTAATTACACATTTCTACTTCATTTAAATAAAATATCAAGATGTCTACTACTTTGGGAAGAATCAGACAGAGCAGTGTAGTTGGAGGATAGAAATACAGATAATCACTAAATCCAATGCAAGATCAAAACCATCATATGACTCTCTGGGAGGTGGTTTAAATCTTTCAATTGATCTAGTAGTAAATATTTCCCCGCAAAGATTGCTTTTTCTCTAACACAAACATCAAGGAAGTTTTATGACAAAATTACTTGGGGTCATAATTTCAAGTGTACTTTCCTTAAATAAGCTTGTGTGAATGAACCTGTATGATTCCTACTGTGTGAATTATATTTGCAGTAAACACTAAACATTTTTAGGATTATAAAGTGTCTACAAATTACATGAATATAATATTTACCTTGAATTAATCTTACCGACCAATGGTTTTGTGTTTAGGCGGAGATATAATGTTTGCTTATGTTTATAGAAAAGATGCGATAAATCATATTCTAGTAGAAATTTTTGGAATTGAAAGCTAATTGATGGCTTATTTTGAAGAAGAGATAGGGTCTATTTTAAAATGGTACTGGGAGAGTGAAAACTCAGTTGGATTTCCTACAAAGGTATATTTGCCTTCAAATGACACAAAACCATAAGGCTTTATTTAGTCACATTTCCCCCCTTAAATATCCCTTATGTAACTTTATAAAATAACAGAGAACTACTATGTGGTCTCTTTATACTTTACAAATATTATAAAATCAATGTGTGTGAACCTCGCTGTTAAACATTTTAACCTATCGTATTTATTTTGTCTATTGTATATGTACTCTCTTGTCTAATCTACCACACAGATAATAATTTGTCACTGCCTTTTCTCTCTTTTAAAGTCTTCTCCAACACAGGGTTCTCTGTTCAAAATTATTCCTGTTTCCTTAAACTTAGCATATAACTTTATTTTTGTACTACTGTCCAAACAGTATTAATTATATTTATTTAGTGCATTGGTACAGATCCTTGGGGTTACAAAGAAAATATACATTCTTGCCTTCAGTGGGGTTCAGTTGTCTTAGTCTAGAGTGGTTTGTTCTTTGATGATCCTTCCTTTAGAGTTTCTGAGACAGTAGAGCTTTCTGTGTACAGGTTTCTAAATTCATTCTAGCCCAGAATACTGGTCTTTCTCACCACTACAGCCTACTCAGTGCTACTCCATTTAGCAATTATACAATACCTCCCCAATGTGTTAGTTCTATGAGATCTGAAGATGGAATTTAAACTAATCTTGTGTCTCCTACAGGCCTAGAATTAAGAATGCCAAGTTGTAAAAATATGTGTCAATTGACAATATTTCAGTTATGTTTATTTTTGGTATCATCAATTGGTTTAAACTAAGTCAATTAGCTTTCTCATAATTCTCAAAAGTATATACAAAACATAGTCATTACTTGAAGTCTTGACAAGAAAACTCAGATAACATGGAAAATATATCTTCAGATTTTCTAAATGAAAAATCAACAGACACATATACATTTTCTCTCTAAACACCTTTTATTCTGTCTTTACAAACATTTATACTCCTGACACTTAGTATATTTCCTAAATATAAAACTTTGGTGACTCTCTTGATTCAATTTTAATAGGCTGAGGGAGAACATTAATAAAATAAATGAAATAAGCAGAAGTTGAATTTGGAGGTGGGGATACTTTGGACAAGACACTCAATGTACTCATGCATGTAATTACTTCACAGCTTTTAAAATATAGGCCCTCATAAGGGTAGGGAAAAACTGCTCTAAGGCAGTGCCAACAACGTATTTATAGAAGGCAGCATATCAAGCTATGGTTTGTATATCAGCACGTGGGTTGTGGTAAATGATACTTGAAATGCCAATGTACAGAGAGTAATGGTCTATGTAGATCTGTGGGAAGGAGAATTCACAGTGTTTGTCTTGGTTATGTTTACACATCTTATTAAAATAACTCATTGGTTTAATTCAAAGATTCAGGGTATTTTTGCACATTTATTATTTCAAAAACTCTCTATATGATTCTGATTTGTCTGTATATTTGTTTGAAATCTTATATCTATTGCCTGTTTCAAAACTCTAAAATTAAGAAAATTTTATTGAGACTAGTAGATACAGCAAATAAGCCATATACACCCATCTGGTATATATTCTGGGGAATATACAGGAATTGGGAATTCCTATCCTACATATTTCTGAGTTTAGCTTTCATTTATTCTTATTCATTAGTGTTGTTATATGTGTGTGTGTGTGTATGTGTATGTAAATATATATATGTGTATATATATGTGTGTGTGTATATATATATATATACACACATATATATATATATATTTTATTATTTGTACCTACTTAGTTCCAAAAAAGTTTAGATTTGTAAAATATATGTTCCTGTTTTATGTTTATTGTTTAAAGTTCTGCAGTAACAATTTACTACTTGTTAATTCAGTAAGTAAATATAAATGAAATTTACATAGTTAAAATTCAGTAACTTTACTTCTTGCTAATCTATTAAAGATTACCTGGCTAAAAATCTGCTACTAAGTATCAAAAACAATGGATGATACTTGAAAGCCTTTTGTAATAGTACTGGGAGCACTTTTTGTATTGCCTCTCCCAGTAGATTGTTATGGATTCATTCCCAAGATATTTTATAAAACAGGACAGACCCACAGGGAGAGTAATGGGCGTATTTTAAGGCTGTCATACATTGTGGTCAGAATTTTCACATATCTCACCCTGTTAATCTTCCTCATCACATGCAAAATAACCATTATTGGCCATTTTGCCCCTCTTGAAGCTTGAATATGGGGGCCATATTTTATTAGCTTTCTATCTCCATTATTTGGAGTTGGTTTGTTTGAAAGACACTCAATATACATGCATATTCATATACATGATGGGAAAATGATTCACAGAGCATTAGATTTGCCTAAATTCAGAGTTATTAAATATAAATCCAAGTCGGTCTAACCTCAAAATATACATAAACCTCCTTACATGCTACTCTCACTACTAATTTTCGAGGTAAGAATATTTTACTCTGTGTTCACATATAATTATCTAGAGTTGTGCCATCCATGGATTATAAATTAACTTGCATTTACAAAATAAATTTTATTAAGATCATGGGTTTATGCCTACAGAAAAAAAGAGGAGAAACTTCTTATCTTAAATTATATGACACATGCCCTAAGTGACAGGGCCAAACAGACTCAAGGCAGTTCTATCAGTTTTTCTTGAGCTGGTAAAGACCAAGAAGGACAAAAAAATGATCACTTCCAGACAGTAACATTCCCTCAGACACTCTGCTAATGTGTGACATGTACTATCTGGTGGAAGACTGCTGTTATAATCCTTAATCCTTCCATGACTGAGGTAATTAAAGAAACTCACATTATCATTAAGATCCAAAGACACATTTTCTCTAATTAAATATTTCTCTTTGCCATATATTCTGCAGCTTTTTCCTTCATTAAAAGTCACATAATATTCCCACATTTGCACAGCGAAAGCAAAACGACACTAAGATAAAAACAATATGGACATTTAAATGTACACAGGTACAGAGTTCATTTTGCAAATTCGGTCACTTACATTCTATCTTAAAAGAGAAATAAGAAATATCCTTACCTTAGAAAACTGTGCATTTATCCATTTTGTGAATGTTTTCTTTTGAACATCTTCTCTTTCATCTGGAATGTAAAATTTTAAAAAGATTAAGAGTTAAGAAAGAATTCTGAATATGGTATTACACAACCAAAATACCTCTCAGTTATTATGCATTAGTGTTATTTACATTTGGTATTAAATTCATTGATAATGAAATTAAACACAAGTGATGTTGGTATTAGGCATCCAAACTAAAATGAGATGTGAAAAATAATTGATATGGTGAAATCTATACACATTCCAAAATTATATAAAGGCATTACAGAAAAGTAGTCTCATCTGATTAAAGGAGATATTATTCTCCTACTATCAATCGATAATGTAGTGTAATTAGGAGAACCCATTATCGGTTATTTCTTCTGAAAAACTATTCCTCAGCTTTTCTTCTTAGATCCCTCCCAGTCCACACAGAAATGATTTTCCCCTCTTTTCTGTACCTCCATACTCTAACATGGGCCCGGGGCATAGCCACTCCCACTACAGGAAAAGGTTTCCCATCAATCAGGAGCATGGTTTTGCATCCCAGAAACTAGCACTGTCTGCACAAACTGAGATCTCAGCAAACATTTGATAAACATGCAAATGCTTGAGAGGAGGGAGTATCTTACAACTCTAAAATTTCTAGTACCTCTTTGCATCCCAAAGTCAGGAAATTTCAAATCAAAATGCAAATGATATCCTTGGTGTGTTACATATAAATACTCAAAGGAAAAATCTCCAAGGGCTTCTTATACCAAGAGATTACGGTGGAAAATTATTAAGAAACAACTTCACGGAACTCAGGCTTCTAAAAATTATGTCTTTTTTTCAAGTTGGAAATTAGTATGGAGTTAAATGGACAGAAACATAATCAATCTTGATTTACTGAAATCCTTTTCTAAAGCCAGAGCCTACCTTTAAACTGCTGTAAATGTAATCATGTTAATTAATGCTTAATAAATCAGTACATCTGAGAGAGATTTAAAATGGAGATGTTTTACAATTTATTTACCTTGTGTCAAAAGAATCCTTATTAAAATGCCCTAACAAAATAACCTCATTTGCTCCCATGTTCTTTTTCAGCAGTAAATCTCCATTACTACTCCTGAGAAGAAATGATCTATAGTGAAGAACCAATGTTCTATGACCAAGGTATCCATGTACGAAGACTATCTGTTTATCTTCAAAGCACATTATTAATCTATAAGTGGATACTCTTAAGCGGTATGAGATAACAGTGGATGAATAATAAACCTAATACTGGTTTCCTAGATGAGAAAATTTTATTTAGTACCACAGAATACTTTCTTCTTATTTGTGTTAGTCCCACAAGCTACTATGCATGTGGCCAAATATCAGCATTAACCATACAGTACACGATAAATCACGGTTACGATATGGAAGCTTTTTATTTTGTTGACAAGTGTGGATAAATAAAAATAGATAGTAATAGTTTCTGAAACTAATCTAGCCTTTTGTGAATATGCTTCCCTAAATTCAGTACTATCCTTCTGATAATAATAAAATTAATAAACAGAACCTTTCACATGGTCATGCTTTTAACCATTTTCATGGGCTTGATGCAGAAAGACTCATCAGTACATCTATGTCTCAAGGGCACATACCCATTTTCCTGAAAGTGAATGACTTTACTTGCAATGTCGCTTATTTTTTCTTCTAAGTGCATGTAAGTCTTGTCAGACATGGGAGAGTAAATGAGTCATTTGAAGGCATACATTTAAAGGTTTTAAAACAAGCCCAACCACCTTCATCAAAAGCTAAAGAGGAAGGCATTTGAAGAGATCTGTTCCATGTACTTTTCAGCGAAAAGTAGGTAGTAAAGCAGTACTTTTACTGATTTCAATTATATGTACAAAGAGTGATTTTTAGATAGGCCTTGAAGGCAGGAGGGAAAACTTGACATTATGTGCAAAATAGTGTGTATCTCCGGTGTAAACAGTACTATAGGTGAAATTCATCATATAAACATCTTCACTAGGTCTTTTTTTTTACTTCTTTTGTTTTTAATATAATAAAACATGCTGTTAGTGAATTATCCGTTAACGTTTTATTTGGCTATAGTAACATTTATTTTCTTTAACATGATAAATATTAATATGACTGATTTTATTATAAAATATACATTTATTAGTGTCTTATTGTTCATTGAGGCATTTTACATATGTCATCTCAATCCATATGTAATTTGCCATTTTATGCATTAAAAAATTCAAGCTCAGAAAGAATAAAGCTAGTAAGTCACAGAGATGAACCTGATATACATGATTTGTATCAAAGTCCATGGCTTTTCACATTAACAACTTTGCATTATATTTGCATACATAATATGGAGTGCCGTAAGATAATCAAAGTCACGAAAGTTGAATGTATTAACACGAATACAAAATGACCATGATTTCAGAGCCCCTATTTTAAATAATTCAAGGAATTCGAAGTATGCTGTAATCTATGTGAGTGACATTCTGGAATTTTATAGTCTACAACCTGCATGTCTACATGGGTTTATCCAGATTTGAAAAATGAACCTTCCTTAAGATGTTAGATGATTTGTTTGTTAATACTTTAAATAATAAGGCTCCTGTATTTACTTAGTGATATTTAGTGTACAATTTTTGCCGTAGATTAATATTATGGAAATATTTTTTTACATAATTAATACTAAAATTAATATCTTTTTAAAGTGTATTTATTTTGAGAGACAGAGAGGGAGAGAACGTGAGTGGGGGGGGCAAAGATGGAGGGAGAGAGAGAATGCCAAGCAGGCTCCAGGCTGCCAGCACAGAGCCTGACTGCAGGGGTGGGGGGTGAGGGGAACGCAGGAACCAAGAGATCATGACCTGAGCTGAAATCAAGAGTTGGACACTTAGCTGACTGAGCCAATGAGATGCCCCAAAATTAAAATTAATACTAAAATTAATTAATACTAAAATATCATCCTAAGGTTATGTGTCTATACATTACAATCCCTATAAACATGTATCTTACATGGCCACAATAATATTCTGCCTTTTAAAACTTATTTTATCATAAATATCATACAAGCTGCCATTTCCTTTTGTTTGCTATTAGAGATTCCACCATAATGAACATCTTCATGTATTCTCTTTCAGGTTCTGGTATATAATTGCCGCAGAATAAATTAATGGGTCAATAATAATAAAAAAAAACTTTTATGGCCTTTACTAAATATTGTCATATTACTTTCCCAAAGGCCATACCAATTTTTAGTGGTACTAGAAAGAAGGAGGTTATGCTGCTGATAGATGCTTTGGTGCTTTTATTTTAAAGCAATTGCTACTTCATTATATATAAGGAGATAGTTGATGCTCACCTTAATGAGAATCTGTTTGATTACTAATGAAGTAGGACATGTTTGGGAAACTTATTCTACATGTTTCCACTTTTGTCTAAATACTTGTTTATATCCTCTGCTCATGTATCTATTGAGCACTTGATATATTTTTTTTAATTTTTGTTTTTAATGTTTACTATTTTTGAGACAGAGACAGAGCATGAGTGGGGGAGGGGCACCGAGAGAGGGAGACACAGAATCCGAAGCAGGCTCCAGGCTCTGAGCTGTCAGCACAGAGCCCGACGCGGGGCTCGAACTCACGGACCGCGAGACCATGACCCGAGCCGAAGTCGGACGCTCAACCGACTGAGCCACCCAGGCGCCCCGCACTTGATATTTTAAAATTAATTGGAATGAGATCATAAATCAGTAATTCTTAAACATGTCAACTTGTGGACTCCATCTGATTCTCTGATAAAAATAATGATCCTTCTCTACATAAAAAATGCCTATACAGACATGTTTATGTACAGTTTCACGGGGTTCAGTCACCTCCCTACACAAGATTCTGACTACCATGAAATCCAACTTAAGAATCACTGTCATAAATGAAGCTACTTACTCTTAGTCAGCGAATGAGTATATATTCCTAAGCGGTCATATTTCTTTTCATTTTCATTATGCCAAAAATTTATACTTTTACATATTTCAATCTATCCATTTCCATTGTTATTTCTCATATAACTTAAAAGTTGATCATTTCAGGGGCGCCTCAGTGGCTCAGTTGTTTAAGCATCGGACTTCGACTCAGGTCATGATCTCCTGGTTCGTGAGTTCCAGGGCCAATTTAGGACTATCGATGCAAAGCTTGTTTTGAATCCTCAGTCTCCCTCTTTCTCTACCTCTCCCCCTGCTCCTGCTATCTTTCCCTCTTTCTCTCTCTCTCTCTCTCAAAATTGAACTTAAAAAAATTTTATAATTTTTAAAAAATTTTTTTAATGTTTATTTATTTTTGAGACAGAGAGACAGAGCATGAGTGGGGCAGGGGCAGAGAGCAAGGGAGACACAGAATCCGAAGCAGGCTCCGGGCTCTGAGCTGTCGGCACAGAGCCCGACGTGGGGCTCAAACCCACAGACCGTGAGATCATGACCCCTTAAAAATTTTTTTAAGTTGATCGTTTTAAACACAGTTACACATCCACAGTTAATCTACAGTTGATACACGTAAACATACATTTATGATAAATTGCCATAGATCTTATAGAGATTTTAGTACTTAAAAAATATATGTAATTACAGACACACAGTCTATATAGTATGAGATATGAATGTGAAATCAACAACAAAGAGAATAAGAAAAGAATAAGATGAAATCTGTTTTACTAGGAAGTAATTATATACTGCTGTTTAGTCATTTCAAGAAGCACATGGTCTCTTTTGTTTTCTCTAGGATTTTTTAAATAACTGATTTTCTTTTACTAATAAAAATATCCCTGAGTATATTAATGTGAGAGGCAAAGAACAAAAGTCTTCGTCAGAAAAATTCACTTGAAAACTGTTGCCTGAAGATGTCAAGGAGTGAAGAGCTACTACTTCATAAATTGCAAAAAGTGAGCAACATTTTATTTTATTCTCTCTGTGGGGAAAACTCATATAAAATTAGCTTTCTACCGTGACATAAAAATTGTGTTTCATCTCAGAATTAATTAACCCTTTCTAATAAAGTTATTTTTTACCCAATAAATCTGGTTCTTCATATTTTCTAAGATTACTGCAATGACCTTTTGCCCTGTTATTAACTTTTATATCCTTGAGACCCTCAGTCGCCTATAAATGTGAGATAATTAAATTGCAATATCCATGATTCACAAGAGTGAGTTACTGCACAAAAATGACATTGGCGAAGTGAGAGAACATTAAATCAGGGGAAGTGGCTTCTAGTCCCAGTGTAGGACTTATGAGAATGGGGGCCGTAGAAATGCCAGAACTCAGCCTCTTTTATCTGTGAAATAAAGGTATTAATTACCTTTTAAATCAGAGAGCTGTTTTTCAGATGTAATGAAATCATTTATTTCTGTAGAAAGCTATAAGATATTTATAAAAACTAATTATTTGAATATAAACTTAGTATCTGCTGGTCACTGCAGTGGTCCCTGAGAAGATAAACAGAACTCAGTTGTTACCAAAGTCCACAGCCTTGCAGAATACAGACATATGATAGATAAATACTAAACATTTTATATAAGCAAGGATACATATATTCAAAGGATATTACAGAAACACAGAGAAAGGGATATGTAGCTTATATGGATGTTAGGGAAGACATTATCTAGAAGGTGATGGCTAGGCTGATTCTAGCAGGATGGGCAAAAACAAAAAGGGTAAGAAAAAAAGTGTCAAAGGGAAAGACGAGTCTTTAGGAGGAGAACGCAAGGGCAAAGGCAGAAAGAAAAGAAACCAAAAGGGCATGCTCTTCTGATTAGTGATACTGAGCATCTTTTCATACGTCTGCTGACCACGTAAAGGTCTTCTTTGGAAAAAAATATCTACTCAGGTCCTCTGCCTTTTTTTTTTTTTTATTGGATTGATGGGGTTTTTTGATGTAGAGTTGTATGAATTCTTTATATATTTTGGATATTAACTCCTTATCAGAGATAACATTTGCAAGTACCTTTTCCCATTCAGTAGGTTGTCTTTTTATTTTGCTGATGGTTTTACTAATCATCAGGGAAATGCAAGTCAAAACCACAATGAGAGGGGCACCTGGGTGACTCAGTTCTTTAAGCCTCAGCACCGGTCATGATCTCAGGCTTCATGAGTTTAAGCCCCAAGTCAAGCTCAGCACTTATGGTGTGCAGCCTGCTTGGGAGTCTGTCTCTCCTTTTCTCTGCCCCGCATCTGCTTGTGTTCTCTCTCAAAATAAATAAATAAACTAACAACAACCACAAGAGCTATCACCTCATGTCCATTATAATGGCTACTGGCGAGGATGTGGAGGAAAGGAATCCCTGGGCACTGTTAGCAATGTAAATTGGTACAGTCGCTGTGGAAAATAGTATGGAGGTTCCTCAAAAATTAAGAAAAGAATATCATATGATCCAACAATTAACAAAAATACTAACTTGAAAACATATATGCACCTCTATGTTTACTGTAGCATTATTTACAATAGCTAAGACATGGAAGCAACATAAATGTTCAAGACAAATGGATGACGGAAATGTGGTATATGTACACAGTGAAATATTACACAGCCATAAAAAGGATGAAACGGTGCCATTTGAAACAACATGCATGGACCTGGATGATATTATACCTAGTGAAATAAGTCAGACTAAGAAAGACAAATACCCTATGATTCCGCTCATAAATGTTATCTAAAAAAAGTAATAAACAAACAAACAACAGAATGAAAACTATAAATACAGAAAACAAATTGATGGCTATCAGAGGGAAGCAGGCTAGGCAAAATGGGTGAAGGGGAGCAAGGGATACAAGCCTCCAGCTAGAAAATAAGTAAGCCACAGGAATAAAAACCAGAACTTAAGGAATATAGTTAATGACATTATCATAGTGATGTAATGGGACAGAGAGTAGCTACACCTGTGGTCAACACAATACAATGTACAGACCTGACAAATTACTAAGATGTACACGTGAAACTAATGGAACACTGTGATGGCAATACTCAAATAAAAAAAAAAAAAAACATGCTCTTCATTATATTTAACTCCATTTTGTTGTACCCTAACATCTGAAGAAGGGAAGAGCATGGGATGAAGTAATAAAGGAAGGTGGGAGTGAGATCATGGAGAGTGTCCATGATACGACCCCTTAAGATGCCATCGGATTAGACAATGTGAGTGGAAGCACCGGAGACTCAAAACAAACAAACAACCCATTTACATAAATACCACAAATCACTACACACGGTTGTTATTCATAACCTGTGTCAGAAATACATTTTTAATGACATTTCTTTGAGGTATTAGTTAGTATGTTAACTGAAAATCCTCATCACTTATGTGACCCAGAAAATACAGGTTTAGAACTAGAAGGGAATATTGGAGTTGGTAACACATAGTGAAGAAATACAAAGGGATATGAGTTTATTTCACTTTAAAGAGAGAACTATTAAGTTACATGGAAGAGGCATTATGGTCTCTATTCTTTGCTTCCGCCAAAGATGAGAAAAAGGGAAATGAGAAATGTGGAAGATTAATGGTAAACACTAGATAAGGTTATGTGATACTGTGAAACATTATGAAGGAAGGCCCAAAACTCAGGACATACTGAGAAAATGGATTTACCATGTTATTAATGCCACAAAATGGCAATGCAAAGTGGAAGACAGTAGAACGGAGAATGGCATGAAAAATGCTTTCCATTAAATCTGAGTAATAGCTTTTGATCATAGGATTACAGAAAGCTAGGGCCGAAGGCGACATTTGTGGTCATTTTATAATGAGGAGCTCTAAAATAATTAAATTACTACACAAAGAAGAGAAAAACAGTAAGTGTCAAAAAGGTTTCCGTATTTCCCACTCACGCTAAAATCAATGTAATCCAGTTTTCACTGCTCATCACCCTACAAGAGTTGTTAATAATATCACCTGTATCCTTTCTAATTTCCAAGACAGCGACTGTATAGATTCTAACTGTATTCCCAGCACTTAGCACAGAATGTGTAACACAATAGTGCTCGATAAACGTGTTTTACGTTAATGGAGACCAAATTTACTTTTCAGACCTCTTCTTACTTTTGTTCTTTGCAGATATTGCTTCTACTAACCTGTGGTATACAGAAAAATGGTCCTCCCTTAAGAGGTTCATGCCCCAACTCCCAGAATCTCTGAATAAATTTTGTTAAAACTCATTTATTTTAAAATGAGTTGAAGAGTTTTAAGACTCTGTTATGGCAAAGAGAATTAAGCTTGCAGATGGGCTTAGAATTGGCCATCGGGTAATTCTGGAAGGGAGACTATCTTGGGTAATCCAGGATGGACCAGTGTAATAATCACAGTGTGTCCTTAAAAGGGGAAGAGAGCAGCCTAAGAGGGAGAACCAGAGATAGAGCAGCATGAGAAGGACTTGGCCCGACATTGCTGGTTTTGAAGATCGAGGAGGGCCATGAGCCCCAGAATGTGGGCAGCCTCTGGAAAATGAAAAGCTAGAAAATGGATTCTTCCCTGAAGTCTCCAGAAGGCACACAACTCTGATGGCCCTTACGTTTAGTGCAGTGAGGTTAATTTCACACTACAGATCTGAAAAACTGTCAGCTAATAAACAGATACTATTATAAATTGCTAAATGTGTGGTAATTTTTAGAGAACCAAAAGAAAACTAATGCATAACATTTTCTCTTGAAGGCTATTAGGACAGATATATACTGATACCTACAAGGGGACAGAAATACAACTGTATAACAGATAAAGTCCCTATCCTTTTGACCTTACAGCACAGTGAGAGAAACAGACACACATGAAACAAACAGAAGGTAGATAGACAGGTAAGTTCTCTCATAAAGAAAATGCAGGGTTGTGTCAGAAGTATAGACAGGGGTGCCTGGGTGGCTGAGTCTATTAAGCGTCCAACTCTTGGTTTCGGTCAGGTCATGATCTCATGGTTTCCTGAGTTCGAGCCCCACGTCGGGCTCCACACTGGTAGTGTGGAGCCTGCTTGGGATTATCTGTCTCTCTCTCTCCCCATCTCACCTCTGCTCACAGGTGTCTGTCTCTTTCTCTCAAAATACATAAATAAATAAATAAATAAATAAATAAATAAAAGTACACAGAAAGGAGCCTAACTTGAAAAATTCAATGTTTCCTTAATGAAGTGTTAGCTGAGTTCTAAAGGTTAATTAAGAATATACAAGTATACAAGGTAAAAAGAACCCCAGATAATAAAAAGAGCAGATACAACTATCAGGATGTGAGAGGAATATGGTCTGTTCATGGAACAAGAGAAGGAGGAGGAGGACAAACATGGCAAAGATCCCTTTAGAAAAAAGAGAAATAATTATTAGCTATATTAGGAAGAGACTTAAACTTTAGCCAGAAGGCAGTTAGAAACCAAAGCAGAATTTTAAGTAGGGAAATGGCAATATGTAATATATATAGCATATATAATATATACATACAACATCTATCTATATCTATATCTATTTTTTAAAATTGTGAGTAATCTCTCCACCCACTATGAGCTTGAATTTACACCCCAAGATCTAGAGTCACATGGTCTACTGACTAAGCCAGCCGGGTGCCGCCGGTTTGTGTTTTAAAAAGGAATGTCGCATTATGGGAAATATATTGGGAGTGGTAAGACTGGAAACAAAAGACCAATCAGCTGATTAAAATTCTAACGCATGTAAGAATCCATATAATTATAATCCATAAAATTATAACTATAATCCATTCCCTGTACTGGTGAATTGCAGTGGGACTGGAGAAAGGTAAACGCGGGCAAAATGTTTAATAGGTATTACTGGTAAGAACTAGTTATTAATTATACATGGCAATAGGGGATTTGGGAGAGGTACAGAGATACTACTGAAAATGGAGTCTTGTGGTCCCAGGAAGAAGACTATCTGGATCTGTATATATAATAAAGGCATGGGAAGAACTGGGCAATATTGACTTGTGGATGTTTTAAGACAAAAAGAAAGACACATATAGTAGGCAATTGAATATAAGAGCCTAAAGGGCAAGAGATAAATGTGAGCTGAAAGTGAGGATTAGGAGATAGAAGCGGACTGGCATGTAGTAACCGAAGCCCCGATAATGAATGATGTTACTAGAAAGAGTGCACAAGTTTTCTGATCTTCTGAAATATCATTGTCTCCTGGTTCTCCTCCCAACACAAGGGCAATCTCCGGTTTCACTGACTTCTCTGCCATTCACCCTGGAAATGCTGGAATTTCCCCGGGTCCTATCTATTCTTCACCTCTCCTTGTCTTGGTCTATCACATTTATTCTTTGTAAACAAAGTAACGTCTTACCGCCTCGACCACCACCATATATTGATATTGACGACACTGATATCTACATCTTTATTTTTCATCTTGATTAATGTCCTAAGTTTCACACTGACAGAGCTGACTCAAGTTAATATCTCCACTGAGATGTCCCGTAGGTACCTTAGCGATATCATTCATCTTTCCAAATAAAGTCACATTATCCTACTCTTCCTGTCAATTAATGGCTTCATCATCCATCTAGTAACCAAATAAGTAACTCTTGAGTCATTATTCAAGTTTGAGAAATACTAGTCCTAAGGTTAAAGGTCAGATTATTTAGAATGGCAAATAAGGGCCTTTATAGTCTGACTCCAAATACTTTTATAAAGTTAACATCCATCATGCCTATCGGCACTCACAAATATTCCTTACCCCTCCACCTACATACCTACCAGGTCTACTCTAGCCACACAAGCCAAAAGTCTTGATGAATAAGCCACACATTTTTTTTTTACTTTAGTCTTTTGCTCATGCAGTCCCAAGAATGTGACTTGAAAAAAAAAATTTTTTTTTAATATTTATTTACTGAGGAGAGGTAGAGAAAGAGAGACAGAAGCAGAGACAAAGACACAGAATCAGAAGCAGCCTTCAGGCTCTGACCTGTCAGCACAGAGCCCAAGAGCCCAGCGTGGGGGTCCAACTCACAAGCCATGAGATCATGACCTAAGCTGAAGTAGGAAACTTAACCGACTGAGGCACCCAGGCATCCCTGAAAATCCCTAGCTTTAAGATTAAGTTCAAACGTGAGACTTTTCACAATCACTTTAGCATTCCTTAAACTCTATTATTATTATGCAAGTGTGTATATATACAGATACATACAAATATTTTACTCTCTTCTATAATGGAGCCCACATACCACCTATTACCTCTGTGTATGACCACACTTAGATGGGAGGAATATTATGTCTTTGTAACTCCTGGGACCCAATATGGTGTATTCAAGCAGAAACAGTTACCAAATAAGAATTGGTAGAATAAATCAAATGATTAATCAATATCGTAATTAAACCACAGAGGAACGAAATCCCAGGCCAGTGTTTTTTCTCTCCACTTCATCACACTGCTTAAACTGCTCTGTTAACTATAAACCTTTGTCTTAATCATCAATTCATTTCCAAAAATACGCACTGAGCACCCACTCTGTAGAAAATCACTTTTCAGTATCTTCTCCCAAAATTTGTCCTTGGGACTCAAGTATTTATTTTCAGGACTATATGGAATACAAAATAGAAATAGATAGTATTTCTTGCAAAAAAAAAAAAAAAAACTCCCTTGATTTTTCTGAGTAAATTACATTCTGGAATATGATGAAATTGCCCTTCGCTGTATCTTTTATGACCGTCGTGGCTCTTAGCACAATGTAAAATGCTATGGCTGACCTGTCTGACTCCTTACCTCCCCTGCAAATGTTGCTTCTTCCTCATATAGGTCAGTGCTTTTTACTGTAGGGAGGTGATGGACCCAGAAAATAATATGAACAGCTGTGTCACCTCATATTGGATAAAAGTTCCCTCCCATCCCCTGCCATTTAATCATAGAATTTATGCTATATTAACAAGTTGGTGTTATGATATGACCAGAACCTTAATCATACAATTGTATATTCATAAAAATAATTAGTAACACTATATGTATGAAAAACATAATGCAAGAATTATAGAAATATTGTTTATGTATGGTTACAGATGTTATCATGAAATAGAGCACCACACCGCTGAGGAAGATGGATCATTAAAATGGAAGATAAATCAGAACTCAAGAGTGTATGAAAAGGTACGAGGTCTATGCATGACTTATAAAACAGAGGGCCATACAGTGTATGGTCCAAATGGTTCCTTATTGTTCCTTTCAAATTCCACTCTAAGAGTATGTATCAGATACAACATTGGTCAGTGATTAAATTCATCCCTTCCAGCATCGAATAGCCTGAGTTCACACCCCAGCTCCCCTTCTCACTAGATCTCTGACCTTAGGCAAGTTACTTAATTACTCTGTGTCACATTGTGTCCATCTGCATCATGGGAATAAAAATACTGGTATGGAATTGTTAAGGCTCAATGTGAGAGACTTATGATACACATTAATACTGAAATTTTTTAATAAAAAGAGAGAAAACCTATAAACCTTTTTTTAATATGTATGTTTTGAGCTAGGAAGTGCAAGCTGAGGAGGGACAGAGAGAGAGGGAGGGAGAACATCTTAAGTAGGCTTCATGATCAGCGCAGAGACCATCGCAGAGCTGGATCCCACGACCCCAGGATCGTGACCTGAGCCCAAATCAAGAGTTGGATGCTTAGGAGCCTCAAGAAAACCTATAAACCTTTATTCTTAATATATCACTACTTCCGATGAGCCATCTGTATAGAGTGAGTTATCTTGTAAAAGACACACAATTTCTAGGTGGCACTCATATTAACAATTAGTAAGCAAGTGGAGCTTTCTTGATTTGAAAGATAAAGAAAAAATACAAAATGGTAGTAGTACAAATTCTATCTCCTCATGCCCCGAAAAATGAAATTTGTGTGTAGCAATAATGAGAACAATGAATATTTCTGAGGTGCATTATAATTTATAAAGTGATTTCAAATATCGCATCTTGTTTGAACATGAATGTCTGGGCATAAAATTGTTATGGGTAAAAATAAGTTACTATTAATTAGTCTGCACACCTGAAATATACTTTAGTGATATGTCACTACTTATTTTTAGGAAAAAAAGGTAACTTATTTTTGTAAAAAAATAATAACCCTGGACTAATTATGGCAGAATCCATAAAAATAAGATCCCAAGGTCTCTGATGTAATTTAGAGGTGAAGTTAAACACTTGGATCCTGATATAAGTGCTAACCAGATGCCTGTTTACACAGCTCAGTATACTCAATTTTACTTTTAAAATATTAACTTTCTTGGGTGCCTAGGTGGCTTCGTGGGTTAAGCATCCAACTGTGGCTCAGGTCATGATCTCACAATTTGTGGGTTTAAGTCCCGTGTCAGACTCTGTGCTGAGAACTCAGAGCCTGGAGTCTGCTTTGAGTTCTGTGTGCTTTGAATTCTCCCTCTCTCTCTGCCCCGTCCCTTCTGGCTCTCTGTCTGTCTCTCTCTCAAAAAAAGAATGAAAACATTAAAAAATGTTAAAATGCTAACTTTCTCTACTGAAAAATTAAAAACAGATTATTCTGTGGTATATGTATTTACTTACTTCATAGGATTATAAAAGAGTCCTTTTCAAATAAAAAGGAAAGCAATCAGCCAAAGTGCACAACAGCCACTTCCAAAGGTCTATGTCAAGGAGATGCTTTATAAACAGACAAAGGCTCACACACAGAGTCCTTTTTTGGGACTTTGGGACTTTTTTGGGACTTTATTCTAAAGAAATATTTAAATCATGAGATACATTTGCTAAACTTGCACTATGGTGTAAAGATTAAGAAAACGGTATAGTAGTTAGACTTAATGCCTCTTGCTTTATTTCCTTGGCCCAGCCCCAAATTTACCTATAACCGTGCGCAGATTCGGTGATGCTGAAGATTTCCCACCTAAAGCATCCACATTTCTGCTTCTTTGCAATAAGGCTTTTTCCAGATCTAGGGGAATTTGGTAAGCCCATCCGCGGGGCAGCCAAGAAGTGACAGAGATTTAATTTCCCTAGGCACAATCCTCAGGAAATGAGGGACAGAAATCGATGGATTAAAAAGCCCAGTGGAATAAGCGTTGGGTACGTTCTTGAAGGCTCCTCAAGGAGTACCTGGAATATTGGACTGGAAATGGCCCAGAGAAGCACCACTATTGTCCCTTCTCCCTTCCTTGGCTCATTTTCCCACACCCTTCCCTTATGCTACCAGGGATCACTTTCCAAAGGAACTATCTGTACTAGTACTTGTTCGAGTTAGCTTTCTGAAAAATGGAAACTAACCCATATGGGTAATGGACCTAAGTTACCTGACTTGATCACGTACTAGCCAGCATTTAATATCTCATAAACAACACCAAGCCTTAGTTTTCCAGTCTGTAAAAAGGAAATAATCATAGTAAGAAACTCCGAGTTTTGTTTTGATGAGGTATCCCATAATGCATCAAGTGTAGTCTTAAGCAAGGACTCATTACAAAATAAGAGTCAATAGGGACAATTACTATTTTTACTATGTATTTCATTACATTAAAAGTCTGTGGGCAAATTGGCAGATAGCATCATTTGCTCATGATTCATTCTTTCCTCTCCCCACGTGTCACGGATCACTCTAGCTGGCTTACATTTCCACCTCACTGATGTTGACTTCGACACGTGACTTTCCTTGCCCAATAAAACACGAACAGACATAACTGTGTGTCAGTTCAGAGCTAGGAATTTAAGCAATATCATGTGTTTTTTTCACTTCTCTGGCTCTTCCTTCCTTTAACAGTAGAAGATCATGATTCGAATAGATTATCTTCCCAAAAGGAGAGAGTCATACATGGAACGGAAGCCAATACAAAGATTGAAAGAAACCTGGGAATAAGAAATAAAAGTTTTTTCTTATAAATCACTGAAATTTTGAATTTTTTGACATAGCATTATCATACAAAAAAAGTTAATTAATAAGGCAGGAAAAGAGTAAATGCACCCTATAGAATAAAATACAATAATAGACTGTATATAGAATTTTCACTTAAAATTGATTGGTAATCAATTGTTTAAATTTAAATTTAATATAAGCTGATATACATTTTAAATCAAGTATTTAAAATTGCCTAAAATTCCATTTCAAATATATTATCTTTTTATACACTGGTATTTCCCCTTATCGTAATGTTCACAATTTAAACATTAAAGCAAGTATTTTTTTTCCTAATACACAGCCAAGTATTACCATGGACTGAAATCAACCTGGAAGGTGATTTAAGGGAAAGATAAGTTCTACGGAAATTCAGTGGGTTATTATTATAACAGCAATAGTCAGTACTGAGAAGGCTCAGATACGTTCTTCCAAATACAGAAAGCACTAGAAACAGAAATAAAGTTTCAGAGTAATCACTTATTCCCTCTTCACCAAATATGGAAGTCTCAAGCCAATGTTTGGGAAAGATCAAGCCAACAAAGTATAAACGGAGTAAAGGCCAAACATTTTTCCAGCGTCAACAGGGGAACTTTTAGAGGCTGTGGGAGAGCATTAAGGGCTGTCTGGTAGGCCAGATTTCAGGAAATCACTACTGATAACACAAAAGAAGTCCTGAGAGTTAATCAGAGGAGTAGATGCCTTTGAGAGTTAATCAGGTACCAATGCTAATACATGATCCACGCGGCGGAGCACAGAAGGTACAGAGTCTCACAATCAATTTTTATTCAGCTCGAGGTCGCTAATACTGATGACAAGTAGTTACTAAGAGCTTCTTTCAAGATTCCTAATGAAAGATTTCTCATTTTTTTCCAGTCTCTTATGTCACTCGGGGAAAAAATATTTATGTCTTTTCTAAGATTTGTGACAGGGCTCCACGGAGAACACTCCCCTCAATGCACAGTGACAATGGACGAGTTCTATCTACGTCTTGACTAATAGAGTAAGTTGATGTGAATTTAGGTTAGCAGGTAAATTATGTAATTGTAAAAAGGTCCCAAACTAACATCACTGTTTTTCACTTAGGCACAGCTGTGTTGAATTTGTAGAAGAAAACATAACGTAGAGTTGAAAAAGATGTGGAAATCACAGTGAAAGTTGGATTCTTATAAAGAACATAAACATTTAACAAACAGTACAGGGGCACCTGGGTGGCTCAGTTGGTTGGGCATCCAACTCTTTTTTTTTTTTAAACATTTATTTATTTTTGAGAGACAGAGCGTGAGCAGGGGAGGGACAGAGAGAGGGAGACACAGACTCTGAAGCAGGCTCCAGGCTCTGAGCTGTCAGCACAGAGCCTGAGGAGGGGTTTGAACCCACAGACCGTGAGATCATGACCTGAGCTGAAGTCGGCTGCTTAACGGACTGAGTCACCCAGCGCCCCGGGGCATCCAACTCTTGATTTTGGCCCCCCCGTGGGGCTCTGTGTTGACAACGCGAAGCCTGCTTCAGATTCCCTCTCTCCCTCAGTCTCTGCCCCTCCCCTGCTAGTGCTCTTGTACTCACTCACTCTCAAAAATAAACAACCTTAAAAAAATAACAAACAGTACAAGAGTATGAGTTTTAAAGGAATTAGCTGAATCAAAAAAGAGCTTTTCTTAACTATAGTTTTCTTTGTCCATGTTTACAAACACTAAGTTTTAGTGATTACAAAAGACTTAAGTCAAACTGGTAAATGGCTTTCCCTGTCGCCAGCGTATGAACAGTTTTCTATCTGTCTGTTCGTGTGTAGGAATGGGTGTGATTTAGGTTCATGTGAACTGGAGCACACTGCAAGTGTTACTTCCTCATTAGAGAACATTAAAAGATCGTAAAGTCGAACCTCTGAAATCTCCTGACTTTGTAAACCAAAGACATTACAGTTTCCCAATTTTCAGATTACTTTTATTACGCTGAGTTTCTACTAAACAGAATGCGAAGGAAGAGCTTTCCTGAGCTACAGTAATACAGGGAATTTAGTTGTGAACCAGACTATCTCAGTTTGAATGGCAACTCTGCTACTTATGAAGAGTGTGCCTCAGTTTCTTTGGCTGTAAATAACAATAAAGATAATGCTAATGCAGCATTGATGTGAGCCTTGGGTGCATGTTTCGGCTTGAACTCTGGCTCAAACACTAACTAGCTCTGTGGATTTCAGTTCATTATCTGAAACTCCACGTCCTCAAGATAAAAAAAAAAAAAAAAAAAAAAGGAATTTGGCAAAGGTAACCACTACGTGCTTCTCCAGATCTAAATTTTTATCATCTGACTCTTGATTTTGTTTTTGTTTTTGTTTTTGTTTTTGTCATCTAACTCTTTAAGCTAGTGTTGTTTTCAGGAAGCAACACAGCATTCTGATTCAGCACAAATGCTTGGGAGCCAGATAGTCTGGATTCAAAGTCCAGCCCTGCGACTTTCTGGCTGGGTTTTCTTGAGAATGTACATAACTTCTCTCTTTGGTTTCCTCACCTGTAAAATAGCTATAAAAACAATAGCCCTCTCACAGTGTTTCTTGTGAGGATTAAATGAGCCATTAGCTTTAATGAACACAGAAAGGATGTAGCTCCAAATAAGTAATCAACACTGATACTTTCACTTTGAGATCCAAGGTCTTTTCAATACAACTATGGGGTGAATTCTTAAAATTGTGACCAAATTTTCTGAGCGTATACAAATGAAAGGCTTCAGTCTTCAGTAGATTCCCAAAGGGAACCATGGTTTGAAAAATATTGGATAAAACATGAACACAGTCCTCTGGCTCTTCTGTCTATTAATGACTGATGTTTAACAATTTTTTTTTCAAAACAAAGGCATTAACAGCAATCAGCAACTCGTATTCTCTCTCCTCAACTATGGTTTTTTCGAAGCTTATTTAAGAGATGTCTTGCTCTTTTTCTCTGTCTCTTTGGTAGATGTATACATATTAACTAGGTTGAAAAGAATGTTGTTATGCAGATTTTTGCTCCATTAGTTAACCAGTGAAGAAATAGTGAGCTTTCTTCATATTCCCTTAAATATTTCTCTTCAATCGTCTAGGTTTAGGCACTTATTATTATTATTTAGTTTCTTATGCCCAAGTATACCTAGATGCAGTTTTCTTACAACCCATTTTGCTTACTGAGAAGAGCAGATCTTTTTTTGCGATCTTTTGTGATGCTAAGTATTGACATAATGCAGTTCGGTAATTGAGACTCCTCAAGATGTGTCTGCTATCTGACTGTTTCAGACATTTATGCCTTAATTTGCCATGTATCTTCAATGCGCACTTTTCTTCAGTGAAAGCAGCCCATGTCAATGAAAGAATCATTTCAATGATCATTTTCACAACATTTAAAAAGGCACCGTGACACACAAGAAACAAATCACTCCTTGCTGCAGCGATACAGTGAGTTCACAGCATGAAAATGTGTACTTTCAAAGTACAGTATGAAAGTGAAAATAACGAACTCGCAGAAAAGATCAATAGAAAGAACTGACAATGGCTAAGAGAAGAACGGTATTGATTAAGAAAGTAATATGAAAAGAGAAAAGGTGTATGTTAACTGAAACCCTAGATTTGGACAAGAATTCATAGATTAGGAAGATCGAGAAACATCTTCACAGATGAAAAGGGGTCTGACAGAAATGCTTTCACTGTCTGAGTAACTTAAGTGAGGAGTCAAAGTAAAAAAAAAAAAAAAGACTTAAAATATATTCAGGATAAAGTTGGATATATATACAGAGGGAGGGCAGGCATTATTGGCCCCGATGCTTCATACAACATCAAGTTCAATTAATTCACAACTACATTTATGTTCATTACCCATATTTTAGAAACTAGACCAAAAAAGGGTAGTAAAAGCTGTATGACTGAAGTTTTGATATGGTTTCATTTTTTCCTTGAGTGATTGTAATTGCAATACACAAATAATTGCATACCTTGCTTTCTTTTTTTCTCCATATTTATTAGAAATAGTTCTTTTCATGTTAGATTCTCAAATTAAACTATTAAGCCATTTAAAGAAAGTTTCAGATTAGAGAACATTAAAACAAAATATCATTCAACATTCATAAGCAGCATATTACACTTCTAATTAATAAGTTCTAACTTAATTAAAGACGTGGTTAAATACAGAATTGAGGCACCTCCTACTAATTCGATGTTTATCAAAACGTTCTTTTCCCTTTCCTTTTCATCTGTCAGGATTATTTTTATTTTTTAAGCCACTTTATTGAGGTATGAAGGTATGCGTGACATAAAGATAGCGGTACCTATTTAATGTATGCAACTTTATGAGTTTGGAGATAAGTATCTACCTGTGAGAACCTTACCACAATCTATACCATAAACATGATATCCTGCTTTCGTCATTTAAAATTATAATGGGGGCTTTCCATTGTGGTTAAAACAAAATTTAAATTGCTAAATGTATTATATGGCCCTAAGAAAATTGCCATTCTGCCTTTTTGGGAAACTCTGAAAAATGGTTTCGCAAAGCTTGGTATTAAAATAATGTTGTAACTAACGTCCACATGGACAAATCCTCAATCCAAGTTGGAAGCTGTTACCTCAGCAAAGATTCTCAAAAACTGGGGTAATAGATCTAGGTGAATAATCACGTATGTATTTCTTGGTACCTATTTTCCAATTACTTCTCAAAAATACTTATAAAATCATCTTCCTTCCATTAGTGAGGACAATATCCATAATGCTACATCATAGCCTACACTGAGTACTGTAAATATGAATGTAACTCAGAGACGTATGTATGTCTCTACCTATCCATACACGAATACGTGTGTGTATGTGTACATATATAATTTAGACTTTGACTCAGAGGGGAGTCAGGCTCTCCCGGAATGCTCTGTTAAGACAGAAGTGAAAGATGACAATTGTGTTCTGCCGTGTGAGGAACACAGGAAGCCACTGTGCCACACAAGAGATGGTGCAGAGAAAGGGAGATTTGACAGAATTCTGAAAGCTTTTGATTGCCTGCTTCCAGCATCTTCTAGAGGCACGAATGCACTCTCTCCTCTCCTTCCTCAAGAAACCTTTCAATGTTTAGAATAAATTTATCCTTTAGGATCTCTTCCACACTTCTTAAAAGCAGTTCACATTTGATATATGTTACTTGTAATCAAGTGCCTAATGAAGAGAACACTCAACTAACAAACAGAGCCTGCTACCTTATGGCAAATTAGATTTTATTTCACTTTCATCTCATGTTTGAGAATTTTTTCATCTCATGTTCAGATGGGAAGATGCTCTCTTTCCTCTTATAAGGATATGATGCCCGACCTGCCAACTCGAAGAAAAAACCTCAAACTGAAAGTACGCGGGGAAAAAAATGATGTCATTTCTAGCACTTACTTGGTATTTATCTACCATAAACACATGAGGCTGTTTTGGTTTGCTCAGATATCCTTGTCAGCACAGGGCCATTTAAACCCAAATTGGAACGGTCTCCGGGTTACTCTGAGCGCTAATGAGAACTTTCGATTCATGCCAATTATAAGAATTCACAAACACAGATAGGGGTGACCAAGGAAGCCGACCAGAACTTTCTGTTTAGTTTCATTAGACTCAGACTTAAAGAGAAAAAAAAAAATCATTGGCAATGAAAAATTTGTAAGCCTTGTTGAGTTTCTGGCTTAAATTTAAATAATACTGATTTTGTGCCGGGAATGGGAACTGTGGTAGAGAATAAAATGCATATTCAATTCGGTAAGATACATATGAAAATAAAACATGAGAGGGAGCAGAGGCAGTCCAAAGGAGTAAAGGAAGTTGGTGTACCACAACCAGAAATATGATTTCTTTTTAACGTGCCTGTTTTATCGAAGCCACTAATTGTAGAAACCCTTCTGACTTAGTATCATCAATAAAATAAACACCCGAATAATGTCGCCAAATTTGCAAAATGACATGCCTGACGAAACGGCACTAATCAAGACATAGTAACTTTGCAAGACAACAAAATTTAAAGTGCAAAATGCCAAAGACAGTTAAATTTCAAAACATGACTATACTTATTATTTCGTTTATTGTCTTTATTGTTACACTATAAATCTCCATTTGATTTTACATTCTAACATAGTAAGAAACGAATTCGAAATTTCCCATTTCCGCAGTCCAAGAGTTCTCCCACGTGACAAGTATAAATGTATGCAGGGCATTTTAACTTTCCTCATTTTCTTCGTTAAGTTTAGGTTACAGCTAAACACTTTGCATTGGTGCAAACGTCCAAGAACCTCATATGCATTGTTATGAGGAGATGAAAAGGATTAAAAAGTAAGTTTCTGTCAGTGCAGAGAATGTTAAAAATTCCCCTGCCACAAATATGAATGGAAATAATTACCCTTCTTATTAGCTCGCTAAGAAAGAAAACAAACGGATGTCTACTTTTATTTTCTCCTACTTAACATTTTTGGACCTTTGTGCTTTGTTAACTCCGGACCTTGTTACGGGTAGACATTTCACTGTCCGTGGGGCATTGTTGTTACCTTGGCTCCCTACTCAGATTTGGGATGAATGTTTCCAGCCGCCTGCCTTGAGGCATTCAGACTTTGATGTGAGCATCCCTGGAAGAATATGATGGAATATGAATGATGTGGCTGTGGATACGTGAATTTGAATAGGAATTTTTTAAATGAAAAAGGAATGTTTTCTCCCAATTTTCTGGGGAATTACTAAACTATGAAAACATCGCAGCCTTCCTAAGGCTATTTTGAGCTATATCCCCAGTTCTTGGGGGTCCATACTCTCTCTTCTATGTTATCGGAGATGTTTTCGTTAAAAGTAGGAAACTCTCCTACCCTTGGCTCTAGGCAAAGATCTAGGCAAATTAGATGGAGGTAAAAATACACCCCTCTAGGATTCTGCACTAAAAGTAAGCAGTGGTCTGTTACTGGGGAGGTGGTTTACGGGTATATGAGGTGTGCTGAAGGTGAGGAAAGAACAGGAACACTGAGAAATCCCTTTAGTACTCCGTGTACCACATTAAGCAAAGGGTACCAGCAACGCATCATCGGGGAAATTTGACGTCTATGGTACTCCTAAGTTGCAACTGTAACAATCAAACCTAAAACCAGCTTAATGTTAATTCCACCGACTCAAACCCTCACATCACCAGTGGCACAAAAAGAACTGTGCCCATTTTTAGGATTAAATATATTTACTTTATCCTCTACTGGTATTCCACACACAAAGTCTAACATTAACACACATACGCACACAAAAGAAAGACATGCAGGGGCACCTGGGTGGCTCAGGTTGGTTGAGTGTCTAACTTTTGATCTCGGCCCAGGTCATGATTTCACGGGTTCATGAGTTCTAGCCTCACATAAAGCCCCACATCTGGCTACATGCTGTCAGGGCAAAGCCTCCTTGGGATTCTTTCTCTCTGTCTTCCCTGCTCATGCTCTCTCTTTCTTTCAGAGGAAACTTAAAAAAAAATCGTGACAAAAAGAAAAAAAAAAAAGAAACATACAAAAAAGCAAGCAAAATATACCCACTGTCAAGAGATATATACACTATATACACGAGACTCAGAGGTAACCTAGACATTGTAACCTTGACACAAGGACTCGATAATAACTCTGAGTGAGAAAATAAAAAATATATGTATTGTTACATTAATCTAGCTTTCCAAGAAAAAGATAGACAACTTTCATGAACAGATAGGAAACTTCTGCACAGTGAGGAAAAGTATAAAATAATCAATTTGAAATTCCAGAAATAAGTTATAATCAATTAAAACACTCAATGTAGCATTTGCAACATTATTTCTATTATAAATCAAAACCACATGAAATCACAAAGCTAACAGTGGTACCTTAAAAATGACACATGATTTAAGTGGTGATATATGTTAATTTGAGGAAATTATTTCTTTTCATACGTGAGTACTCAATCTTTGATGGCAGGAATGGTATAAAATCCCATACATGACAAGTGCTACGTGCATGACACATATCATCCCATTCCATCCCCTGCTGTCACACGGATAGGAAATTGGGACTAAAAAGCACTCGTTATTATTTTAAGGTTACATGACTGTACATTAAAATAAGTGACTATAAGTGTGCATTTCTCTGATGACAAAGTCTTTGTTCTTTTCATTATATCTCCATGCCTCTCATACTATAAAACTAAAATAAATTTATACACTGCTCTAAATGATCCATTTTCATGAAGAAAGAGAACCACTCCAGTGCTAACAGTCTGCGCTATATGCCTAGTAAATGAAAGATGAGGTGGGCCTCCATGTAAATTGAAAGACTTTGAATAAAAAAAGGCAAAATTATGAGGCATGCTCCTTTCTCAGCAGCCTAAGATGATTGGGGCTACCTCTTTTGTCACATTTTCTGTATATAATTCTTGTTCAAACTTGCTTTCCATTTTTCTAAATCATTTCAAATTTCATTGATATTCCTAAAATGCAACAAAAGAGAAGTAGATAATTTCAAGCCATTCCAATTTGGAACCTTTTGTGAAGTGGCATGAATAGATTTCACTCTAATGTATAAAGCCCCACTTGTTCTTTTCTCTTTTGAACTCCTCTGGATTGGTGGATGGGTTAGAATCCTCAGAAAAGGAAAACTGAATCTCATCCAAAAATGCAAGTCATCCAAAGCTAAAGAAGTAAACAAAGTTAATGATCATGCCTGTAAGTATTACAGATTTATCTTTTCAGAAACTCAGAGAAGAAAGCAACTGTGTTTTTCACGGAAATAATGCCTCCATGTTTGTGCCAAATGGATTAAACTTGTTCTTCTATAAGTTTATGACCTGTTGTTATTTCTCCTCTTGTTTCTGGTTTTGGGTCTTTCTCCATTCGCTTAGTGTACAGGAAATTATTCAGACTGAGAGCAATTGGAAGTTGACACTAATGCCCAAACTTCTTGCATTATTCCAACTCCAAATCACACAATTTGGGTGCAGTTCAGGACCCACTCAGGACTCAGGCAAACATCCTTAGTACTCAGCACCACTACACAGCACAGGGGCATGCCTGACTCTATAGTCGTTTTGTTAAATATCTATGAATCTACTATGTGCAAGAATCTGGAAAGCCAATAGACGGTGGTTAACAAAAATTGTCCAAATGTATTAATACTTAGGAACCATAACCATGTCTATGGATTCTTCTTTAATTTGAAGCTTGTTATTCATGAGCGCAACCCACAGAACCCATTAGAATCATTAAAGCATTTGCAGAGGTAATTACAAATGGACAGGGAAAATGTGATCATGACAAACGGCTGCCAGAATAACAGGGGTGACAAATATAGGGACATTTTAGAATTCCCAAATTCCCACTTCAATAAAGTCGAATAAACAAAAAGCCTTATGCAGCTTCGACAGTAAGCACCATCTCATCTATTTCTTAAAATCCCCAAGAAAGCTTCACCGAATCATTGTAGGTATGTACAATCCAGCAAATCAGACATGCTCTAGGACCAATCCTTTTAGAATGGCTACTGAAGGGCTCAGTATGTCCAGTATTCTAGTTACCTTGGAGAAAGAAATAACAGGTACTTGTCAGGGTTGTTAGGGAATGATCTGCTTTCTGCCTTTTCTTCCTACTCTTTCCTACGCACACACATACACACACGCTCGAGTACACTCTACCAGAAAACAAACATAGAAGCTGTGGGGGAAAAAAAAAGAAGCAAAGAAGTTTTGACATGCACCAGAATGTCTTTACTTTTAAACTACAAAAAAAAAAAAAAAAAAAAAATCCCACAAAAACCAAAAACCAAGTAACTCAACTCTTGAAATGTGTAGATGGGCCTGGGGGATTAGAACTTTGTAATTCTGTGGGGCGGAATAACCGAAGGAACACATTAGGCTCAACATTCCCACAACTGGTAACATGGGCAGTGGTGTCTCTTATCTTTGCACCCATCCCTGTCTTTTAGTGAATCTAATTCTTCTACAGAAGAAGAGGTTTTTTGATTTGTTTGCTTGCTTTCTGTTTTTCTTTTTTTCCCCTATTTTTTAGTGTGTTTATTTATTTATTTTTATTTTTTTTAATATTTTCTTTTGTTTTCGAGAGAGAGAGAGAGCGCGCGTGAGCACACAAGCAGGTAAGGGCAGAAGGAGAGGGAAAGAGAGAATCTCAAGCAGGCTCCTCGCTCCTCCACCCCCAGTGAGCTACTCAGGTTCCACCAGAGGAGAATATTTTTTTGCTTACCCTGGTGGGGGTGGGGGCATGGGCAGAGGAGGGAGAACAACAGACACATTTTTTTGCAGATCCTACAGATCCGTCTGTTTCTAGCCATTCCACTGAATTTTATAACTGTTAAAAGAAAATTGTAGGAAAGCAGAAAAAAAATCTACCAAAGCAAGCCCCAGTACCTTCGGTTAACTGTGAACTGAACAGATGAGAGGCACGTTGGCTCCGCTGGAGGAATAATCTGTATGCTGATTTAGGAAATGACTGCTACATATTGTCTCCTCATCTGACAATGGAGTGCAGACGATGGAGATAAAAATAAGAGCAATTCCAAGGAAATGCTTTATGCCCAAATGCTCATTCAGAAGAGGGCTGAAACTGGAGATGCGGGAGAATACTAAGCATGGATTCTAGGCCATCCTTAAACAATCCAGAGCTGAAGAGCTGTTTTCAGAGATAAATTTATTCTGTGTTCAACGTTTCTTGACCTACTTCTCATAAGGAAAATTCTGCCTGAATACTAGAAGGAATCCGTTTTTCACTTTCCCGTGAAATTTACCTTTAGATAAAACAGATTAATTTGGACAAAAATATCCCTTATTAGATATGTATAAAACGGATTCAAGAGAATCTGGGATGAGAGAGTTTATGAGTTGTACAATGCATGAATATAAAAAAACAAAACACTGAGGGGTTCTTAGGAAAGGCAGTTCAGCCCAAAATACGGAGGAAATAGTGATACACTGAAGAACACAGAGGGCTGGAGAGACAGTCAAGGGAACGGTCCAGAAGGAAATGGATATTTGTGGAGGATGTGCTAGATTCATGATACAGTATTCTGCATCTAATCCTCACAACTAGACTGTGATGGAGACATATTTTTCCCTTCTACAGATGGGAAACCTGAGGCAAAATGGTTTTATTAGTTGCCTATGACACAACCAATCCCTACCTCCCTAATAGTCCTATCATCAGAACTACACACACACACACACACACACACACACACACACACACACACACACACACAGTGTTTCCTGAGACTGTACATACAGTCTTAAATTCCATCCTTGACAAGTTAGGTAGGTACTTCATACTACCTTAAGCTTGTTCAGAAATACAGAGCTTTTTAGTAAAATGAACTCTTGACTCCAATGTAATAGGTAAATACTCTTTGAGTATAAATAGATCATGACCTCATACCTCAACAACAGATATGGAAGAGCATTAGTTAAAAGAAGTTTTTACTACTACTCCTTGCCTATGGAAATGAAAGGTGGGGGGATGTTCAGAGAGTTGCAGATAAATAAGAGCTGGAAGCTGTGTGGAGGGTTTTCAACTCCTCTGATACCCCCCCACATTCCCTTTCACATTCACTTGAAGAGAAAAGGAAGATGATAATGTCCCCTTAAGGAGTGAAAGTCCGAGCCTAAAGAATGGCACTCAGAGCTGTTTTGAAAGAGCGCCCGAACAAAGGGGCTGGGCCTGTAGGAAGCCTCACAGAGGTCTGAAAATCTCAATGCGTGTGTGGTGAGCAGCTAACATATACTGGCCAATGGAAGTTAGGCAGAATAAGATGAGAGTCTTGCAAGGGTGTAGCAACCAGGGCTGAGGGATCCCAAGGCTGGGAATGCAGAATAAGCATTTCAACTGGGGGGCGGGGTGCAGACCCTGGTCCACCTCCGTAGATGCCCCCATGAGAAGTTGGCTCACCTAAAGGATTAAACACATGTCATATCTCTACATGTATGTCCCTGACTGAGGACCAGAAGCCAGTCCTGATATGAAGCTAAGTAATACTGGAGAGGAGGGCAAATCCTGACAAATCCTGAATACAAATTGTAAACCTAAAAAGTCAGTGAATGTGATGAAGACGTCCTGAGAATGGCATATTAAGAAATCTGCTAAATTAAGGTAAAAAAAAGAAGAGTCAAAGTCAAACTTAAATTCGGTTATGGAACAGGTAATAAAGTAGCATTTTTCGGCTCACTTAAATCTGTGTAATGGGAAGGTTTTACCCACTAAGGACATGCAGGTATGACAAAGGAATGTGTCTGAGAGCTTACTGAGAGCCATGCAAATGTGCCTCCCAAAACAATTCGTGATTCTGAGCGCACAAAATATGGTCGTTCCGAAGAGGTTTTGCGTCTCCTAACAACGACGAGACCTATCAACAATTAGAAATAATAAAAGTGAGGCTTAGAATGGTTGGATCCCACCTATTTATTACCTAGTGTAATGTTAAGTGACTGGGGACTCAAAAATTTTCTCCTGATTATTAATCTCTGTGTTCTTTTCTCTAACTGTCTCTTCACTTTCTGACACCTACCTGGCGCTCTACAAATTTTAGACTGAATAAAATAATGACTAAACAGATGTATTTCTTCAGCGGCCAGCAGAGGGCTGAGCAAAGAGCAAGGACCCTTGTGTGTCTCACATAGCACGCAGCCCAATCATGGAAAGTGAAAAAGAGGACGGGATGTCTAATTACGTTGGCTAATGCAAAAAAGAGGAAGAGATGTTTAATTATGGTGTGTCTCTACAAATTGCTAGACGCTGATCTAAGTTTTTTCATGTACTCTAATCGCTCGGTTAATCCATATTAGATAAGAGGAAATGGAAGGAGAGGATGAACAGTTAGTCAAGGTAATGGTAATGGTGTATATAATTTGAGTGCTTACCATGTGCCCCTTACTAACAACTTTAAAGAGATGAACACATTTCATTCCCACAATCACCCTAAACATAGGTACTTCCGTTGACTCCACTGTACATGTGCAACCAAGCTTAAGTGACTGCTCAAGGTCATACACCTACTTGGCAATGGATGGGCACCAATTTAAGCCCATGCTCTTGCAATTCCAATATGAAATCAAAAACTTGTGCTGACTAGTCACGGATCCTGGATCTGATGAGGGGAGAGTAAACAGTGGTCACATAATAATATCCAGTGTCTGAATGGAATATCATTTCTGTACTTGGGATTTTTTAAACCTTTTAATCTTGCCTTCATTCTCAGCCGTATCCAATTCCACTTTCACTCTTCTGTTTGTGCCGCTTTACACATTGGTGCCTTGCTTCTCTTTGACCCAAATACTTAAAACAGGTCACACGTTTAAATATGGCAACCCCTCCAGCCTTGCTGTAAAAATTGGGCTGTAAAATGTGTTTGTACTACTGGTGATTTTTGAAAAAGTTTACCCACACACACTTTTAGATTTTTAGGTTTGACCGTACATTGTATGTGAGACAATCCCCACAGTTTTATAGTATAGATCTTTATCTTTTAAAAAACTGTTTTCTGAAAAGGAAATGAATGCATTATTAGTCCATTATGGTTTTAAAAATCAATTACCTGAAATAATTAGGATTAAAAATCTTTAAAACAAGGCACTCAGATATAGAAATCAAAAACAAACAAATAAAAAAGCTAGGGCAAAACTGCTTTCCTTCACAATGATCTCAGAATTACCTGCTTCCCCTACGCTCCTCAAGTTACTGGCAGTAAATAAAAGTGTAAAGGAAATAAAACCTACTATTCTCCATGGATTCCTTTACGAAAAGAATTTTGGATATTTTTATGAAGCAATATGGGGATTGGCTTTGAATAGTGATTCCTAGATTATTTATCATTTTCACAATTCATAAGTTACTCTCTTCTAAACATGATCTGAGAAAACTACTCTGTACCACTCAGGATCTATGGAAGTCTAAGAATCAGAAGAGCACATATAAACCTATTAACTTACATTTACATATGCACATAGCATTTTTGAAACAAAACATAGAACATTATATATAAATAATTCAATTTTATATAGGTCTGAATACACCCACACATATATATGTACATATAGATGAATTTTTTTAAATGTTTATTTATATTTTTATTCTTTGACAGTTCAGGGAAAGAAAAGCTGTATTTAGTGTCGTCTGTTACATTCCTTGATAATTACATCATCTGGCCAAACTGAAGGAAACGTTCTGTTCCTAGAGCCTTTACATAGTAGTAACTGTGACACAATCATGTTTAACAAATTTATAGAACTCCTAGCACAGCAGACTTCCATGGGACCTGTTGTTTAGAGAAAGGAAAACTTGGGAAATAAATGGGAGGAGGCAAACAACTGCTAGAAGACGAGTTAGCACGCTCTTAGGATGGCGAGCAAAATGGAGGGGAGGGGCTGGACAGAAAGCACTGACGGAGCATAAAAGGCAGACCGGGCACATCCTTGTGATTTACAGCTGTGGTGCTTCCAGTCACTGGAGACTGAAACTTTATCTCGACTTGCATTCTGTCCTTCTGCTGCCTAAGGCTTGGCTTAGTCACTCAATCTTCCATGGTAACTATACAGACTCCTCGATCTTCAGGTCTCAATTTCAGTTGGGTAGAACTAGCCTCCTCTGTTCAACCGAGGAAGATCTGAAATGCGTTCCATTAAGCGTACTGTGTCATGCCTGCCAAATGAAACTTCAAAAATGTAGGCACTGTCAGCGCATCCTAAACATTAAAAAGATTTCTACCACAATTTTCAAAGATTTGTTTTGGTGGCAATGCTTGTAAAATTGGTACAGAAACTCTGCTGAAAATGGAACCACTAACTTCTCATTATTATCATCCTGGAATATACTTAGAACTCTGTCCATCCCCGACACTCAATTACCTTCACACGTTTCTCACCTAACATCTATTTCAGTTCCTTGGGAGACTATTATTTCCCATATATGGAGTCTACTGTCCTTTAAATGATGGGGCTTCCGCTTCTGCAGATGTCAATATTAATGGTGGAAAACGTTTAGATTTATAGAGGTCAAAAATAGAGAAAAGAGAGGTGATCTTAAGTTCAAGACTCTGGGTATGAAAAAGGAAAAGATACTGAAGGAGAAAGGTGAAAACTAAAGAAAAAGACAGGTGGGGCCGGGTTAAGGTGCCTGTCAGTCTCTTCATCACACTGCCTCCTCTTGCTCCAAATACTAGATGCTCCTATAATTAGGCCACTTCCCTCCAGAGAACAGGCGAGAACTGGACACTATAATGTATCATCAAAGTGAATTTTTACAAGGTTATTTTACCTGCTCATCATCTACAATATTTTTTTTCATGATTGTCAATATCACTACAAAGCAGCAGGGCTACCATGAGCTTGGAAGCTCTATTAAGTTCACTTCAACTATAAAACTAAACCAGTCCTGTCTCACTACCATTTTTAATTCAACCAAGTATGCCAACTCAGTTCCAAAGGCTCACCTCTCACATTGATCCAATTAAGTGATCCCAGAATATGTGCAAATACATTTGTTTTTAAAATATGCCTTCTTCATCTTTTAAAGTAGAAACTAAAACAGAAATAGTGAGTACTGAATAGTTGCTCTCAAGAAAAAGCAGGAGGCATCATGTTTCCTGATTTCAAGCTATACTACATAGCTATAGTATTCAAAACAATATGGTACAGGCATAAAAACAGAGAGACCGAGAGAAGAGAACTGAGAGCCCAGAAATAAACCCAGGCTTATACAATCAACTAATATTTAACACAAGAGTCACGAGTACTCAATGGAGAAAAGGGAGTCTCATTAACAAATGGTGCTGGGATCATTGGATATTCACAGGTAAAGGAATGAAGTTGGATCCAGATTTTACACCACTCATAAAAATTAACTCGAAATGGATTAAAGACTTAAATGTAAGATCTGAAAACATGAAACTCCTAGAAGGAAACATAAGAATAGAGCACCTTGACATGAGTCTTGGTAATGACTGTTTAGCTATGACGCCTAAAGCACAAGCAACAGAATAAAAAATAAACAAGTGGGACTGTTTCAAACTAAAAAATTTCTGAACAGCAAAAGAAGCCATCAGGAAAGTGAAAAGAGTATCTACAGGATGAGGAAAATATTTGCAAATCATGTATCTGATAAGGAGTTAACGTCAAAAATATATGAAGAACTCATACAGCTCAAAACCAAAAAACCAAATAACCCAATATAAAAAAATGGGCAAAGAATCCGAATAGACATGTCTTGACAGAAGTTATCTGAAAGGCCAACAGGTACGTGAAATGATACTCAACATCGCCAGTCACAAGAGAAATGCAAATCAAAACCACAATGAGATATCATCTCATACGTATTAGAATGTCCATCATTAGAAAGACAAGGGATAAATGCTGGTAAGGATGTAGAGAAAAGAGAACCTTTGTGCACCGTTGATGGGAATGTAAATTGGTGTAGCCACTATGGAAAAAAAGGGTGGGGATCCTCAAAAAATAAAAAAATAGAATTACCATAGGAATCAGCAATTCAATTTCTGGAAAGATATCCAAAGGAAATGAAAACACTAATTCAAAAATATATTTGCATTCCATGTTCACTGCAGCATTATTCACAACAGCAGAGAAATGGAAACAGCCTAAGTTTCCATCAAGAGATGAGCAGATAAAGAAGTTGCAGTACATATATACAAGGGAATATTATTCAGCTATTAAAAAAAAAAACCCAGAGAAATCCTATTGTTTGCAACAACATGGATGGATCCTCAAGTATTGTGCTAAGTAAAATAAGTCAGACAGAAAACGACTAATAGTGTAGCAACTCACTTACATGTGGAATTTAAAACCCAAAAAAACCAACAAAAACCTAACTCCTAGAAAAAAGAGTTTAGATTTGCGATTACCAGTGGCCAAGGGTGGGGGAAGGGAGAAACTGAGGAAGTTAGTCAAAAGATACAAACTTTCAGCTGTAAAATAAATAAGTACTAGGGATATAAATTACATCATGATGAGTATAGCTAACACTGCTATATGACACACAGGAAAGCTGGTAAGAGAGTAAATCCTAAGAGTTCTCATCACAAGGAGATTTTTTTTTCCTTTTTTTCTTCTCTCTTTTTTATTGCATCTTTATGAAAACATCAATGTTAGGTGAACCTATTGTGGTAATCATTTTGCAACATATGTAAACCAAAACATCAGGTCATATGCTTTAAACATATACAGTGATGTATGTCAATTATTTTTCAATAACATTGAAAAAAATATTCAATTGATATATCGATATGAAGCTCAAGAAATTCAAATGGCATTGGGCCAGAATTTGACTGCTAAAAGCTATCTACGAAATAGAATACTAATCACCAAAAGAAAGTCAGGTGTCTTTAATAATTTTAGTAAATTGAAGGTAACGTTTAAAAAAAAAAGTGTTTTCTTCTTTTAACATACTTTGAAATTTTTACCTGAATTGGTTTAGATTTTTTTCCCAGTACTAAGACCATTCTGAAGCTTACAGCTATAGAAGAGAGTGAACATCCATTCTATAAAATGTCTGCTGTGTTTGCACAATAATATTTCAGTGATGCAAGGCTGATTTTTGACCAAATTTTTGAATAGATGTTTGTTAATAATAAGTAATCTTTTCATGGGACACATATGCCATAATAAGTACTCTATGCTACCTTGCTTTTTCATAATGTTTAGACAACATTTAAAAGTTACTAATTCAGGAAATTAGAAAGGTCTTAAATGGCCAGACGGTAGGAACGTGCTAAGTACAGGATAGGGATAAAGGTGGGGCTGGGTCATCGTGTCTAATAAGTACCTGACCGAAAAAGAGGAAGAGGAAATAAGGCTGAAAAAAATGCACACGGAATAAAGGACATTATCAAATATTCTGAGATGTATGCACTTGATTTCGCTTCATCACTACTTCATTTTGAGTCATCTAGGTCAACGACTGTCAACTAATCAATCTCTATGCTCTGTGAGCGGAGATCAAGGGCAACAGCGGTGCCTTAATGATTTCAATCTCTAGCCTTCAAGGGGACAGATTATAGGGACTGGAAGCAAATCAGTCTTTCACAGGGCAGTTCAGCCCGCAGCCCCTGACAAGGCTTGATTAGAATGGAAAACTGTTAAACCAGCAAAAACAAGACATAATTATGAGGGAGGAGGAAATACAAGACTAATGAATTTTAGTGTTCATAACAAGATAAAATTAATATGTTTTTATTAGTGCTTGTGTAGCCATCCATGTAGTCATTTACAAGTCTAAACAGGGCAAGAAGAAACTCGTAATAGAACGTTCTTTAGCAAAGTCTTGCTTTTTTCTCATTAGCAAAGTTGAGTTAGATAAGATGACCAATCGGCCCACTGTTTCGGGCTCCTGTCAGGGTCATTTTCAAATTCGAAAAAATCCAAAAGCAAAAAACTTCTTGGAATACTGAAGTCCTCACAATCCTAAATCTTCTAGAAATCAATTTATGCCTTTAATGTAAATAATGTACCATTTAAATATTTAATTGCTTCCTAATGTTTCATTTGCATATGACCATTTTCTAAAACTAGCTCACACTCACCCTTTTGCTGGTGTCCTTAGAACCTTCGCCATCTCTACTGACTTATTAAAACACCACTGAATGCCTGTTTTGCTTGATGATTGTAATTATTTTGATATATTCTATAGGGAAAACAAAGTGTTGTCTATTTTAAATACCATTTAAAGCTATCTGACTATTGCTACTGAGAAGTCAGAACCTCTTTCCTGCAGTTATAGGAAGAATTTTCTGAAATGTATATTTGGAGGTCTGGAACTTCATCTTATTTTAATGGAGAAAATTCTGGGGAAGTAAGTATTAATTCAAAATATAAATTCTTTTAACAATATCTCAAATATGAAAATTGTAGCTTAAGACATTATTCTCCAAAGTTACAAGTAAACCAGTGTTTCCAAACACTATCAATAAACACTATCAATAAAAATGATCTTGAAATGCAAGATTCAACAAAACGAAATAGATCACTTTATCTTCAAATTTCTCAGAACCTTCAGTATATGAATAGCTATTGCTAATAAATATCTCAAAGACAGATATAATCTGCATTTATTTTCCAAAACATATTTGACCATTAAACCTTTTTTTTTCTTCCTAGAAATAGCTACTAATGCTAGGCTCAGTGTTTCTTGCAAAGTTTAAAACACACTAAAGTAAATTACTCTTCTCTTAGAAACATATCCTAGGAACTCAGAAATGTTTGTTTCACTACTGATGATGAAAGGCAGAGAATGAAAGTTGGTTCAAAGGAAAATGCATGTGAGCAAACATACACAATCACAGGAAGAAGGAATGTTGCAAGAAGATTGCTTAAGATACAAACCTGGTTCATTTTTTTTTTTAATTTTTATTTATATTAGAGAGATTGACAGACAGAGCGCAAGTGATGGAGGAAAAGAGAGAGAGGGAGACACAGATTCCAAAGCAGGCTCCAGGCTCTGAGCTGTCAGCACAGAGCCTGACGTGGGGCTTGAACCCATGAACAGCGAGCTCATGACCTGAGCCAAATCAGACACCTAACCGACTCAGCCGCCCAGGTGCCCCTGGTTCATATTTTAAAGGGCAATAAAATCATATCCTTCAAGGATATTTGTTTTATGAGAAAAACAATAATTTGTCTCTCTATTGGACAAAAATCTTTAAGTTCACATAAAACTTCACATAAAACTTCAGTATTTACTAATCAATAGTAAACACTAAGTTAAACAAACATGCATTCCCTTAGAAAATAAAAAGATCTTTGAGGAGGTCTCTATTAGACAATGCTTCAGTATGACATTAAAAGGACGTCATCTAAATACCCTGTGGCCTTATTTTCAAGTTTTAGAGTTTATCAAGCTTGAATGTGTCACAGTTACTTATTTAATTCCCTAACAAATATTTACTGAGCATGTATTAATATCTGGGCATTGTGTTAGGGGTTGGGAAGATGATGATGGACAAGATAAATACTCCTCCTTCCAGAAGCTTACTGACTAACGAGCATTAGGGTCATAGAAACAGGAAACTGAAAAATAGTTTGATGTGCATTAAAATACAGTTACTGTGGTAGAACGAGAGGATAGTAAGAGGTACTCTCCTTATAACACCAATCTTGGGGATTTTCTGAAGAGGCGACATCACCTACAGGATAGTGTGGAGTCAGGTGGGCAAAAAGGAGGCATGGGAGAGTGGGAGAGGAGTTGAGTGGAGAGGTCAAAAAGGCCATCTCAGGAAGAGAGAAAATTAGGAGCTTCAAGTCGCGATTTGTGTAAGCAAGACAGGGGATGTAGAATGGGATTGAGGGGTGGAAGTGGGTGGTGGGTGTTTTGGAAAGGGAGGGCTGTAAAGAGAAGGTGCAAGGTCAAACCATGGAGAGGTTGGTAGAGCATCTTACAGAACTCAGGTTTCATACTTGGAGCACTGAGAATGTAAGCATTTTGAGTAGGGCAAGTCACGTGACTGGACTTGCATTTCAAAAAAATCCTTTTTGATAGCAGTTTGGAGTGGATTTAGGGAGCTGGAGGAAGGGAGCAAGGCCAATAGAGATGAAAAATCAGGAAGCTACTGCAAAGGTTTCGGTGAAAAGTGGTAGTACCCACAGGGAAAGAGAGAATTACAAAATTGGTTAATTGTTTGGCTTATATACAAACCACAAATCCAATTAGTAGATATTGCAGCCTTGGAAAATTTATTTGACAGTTCACTTGAATGTTTCTATAAATTGACTGTATATGTACATGTTATATATGCGTATAATCAACTTATGAATTAATTATATATACATTATATATGATATTATATTATACTATATATCAAACATTATATAAGATGTTAAATATATGTGTATATAAAAACATAAATATTTACTGTCTGAGAAAAAGTGCTAGTCTAACAACAACAACAACAAAAACACTCTTTGAAATCGGCCTTAGAAACCTTTTTCTTGATGTATCTCCTGAGGTAAGGGAAACAAAAGCAAAACTAAATTGTTGGGACTACAACAAAATCAAAACCTTTTGAAGAGTGAGGGAAAAGCATAAAAAAAAGACAAACTAATGAATGACAGAAGCTATTTGCAAATGATATATCAATGAGGTAGTGATAACCACAATATAAAGAACTCACCACTCAACACCAACAAAAACAATCGGATTAAAAATTGGGCAGAAGACCTGAATAGACATTTTTTTAAAGAAAACATCCAGAGAGCCAACAGATACATGAAAAGATAGTTAACATCACTAATCGCGAGGGAAATGCAAATCAGAACTGCAATGAGCTATCACCTCATACCTGTCAGAAAAAAGAAAAACTAACAAGTGTTGGCGAGGATGTGGAGAAAAGAAAATCTTCATGCACTGTTGGTGGGGAGCGCAACTTCGTGCAGCCGCTGTGGAAAACGGCATGAGTGTTCTTCAAAACATTAAAAATAGGGGCACCTGGGTGGCTCAGTAGGTTAAGCGGCCGACTTTGGCTCAGGTCATGATTTCACGGTCCGTGAGTTCGAGCCCCACCTCGGGCTCTGTGCTGACAGCTCAGAGCCTGGAGCCTGCTTCAGATTCTGTATCTCCCTCTCTCTCTGCCCTTCCCCTGCTCATACTCTGTCTCTATGTCTCTCAAAAATAAATAAACGTTAAAAAAAAAAGAATTAAAAAAAAACAAAAATAGAAATACCGTATGATCCAGTAACCACTACTGGGTCTTTACTGAAAGAAAATTAAAACACTAACTTGAAAAGATATATGCACCCCTGTATGGGCACTGTATGGGCAATAGTCAAGATATGAAAGCAGGCTAAGTGTCCATTGGTATATAAACGGATAAAGAAGATGTGATACACACACACACACACACACACACACACACACACGAAATACTACTCAGCCATAAAAAAAATGAGATCTTGGATTTTCTGGGTGGCTCAGTCAGTTGAGCATCTGACTCTTGATTTCAGCTCAGGTCATGATCTTGCAGTTTGTGAGTTCAAGACCGGTGTTAGGCTCTACGCTGTTTGCACAGAGCCTGCTTGGGATTCTCTCTCTTCCTCTCTCTCTGCCTCTCCCTCACTCTCTCTCTCTAAGTAAATAAACTTCTTTTTTTTTTTAAGAACTTGCCACGTACAACAACATGGATGGACCTAGAGGGTATCACGCTAAGTGAAATAAGTCAAGGAAGACAAATGCCATATGACCTCATTTGTATGTGGAATTTAAGAAAGAAAAAAAAAAAAAAGAACAAACACAAAAAGAAACACTCATAAATACAGAGAACAAATCAACGGTTGCCAAAGGGTAGGAGAACATGGGGATAGGTGACATGAGTAAATGCGAGTAGGAGGTCTAGGCTTTCAGTTACGGAATGAATAAAGCAGAGGGATGAAAGGTGCCGCACAGGGAATAAAGTCAGTATTTTTGTAACAGCGTTGTACAGTGACGGGTGGCAGCTACACTTGTGGTGAATATAACATAATATACAGAGTTGTCAAAACACTTTGTTGTACACCTGAAACTCTTGCAACATTGTAGGTCAACTACAATTAAAATTAATTAATTAATTAACAAAATAAAACCACTCTACATCATGCCCACTGACCACAACAGACCTTGCTCCTCTGGTTAATTTGTGAACCGCTCAAATAATGATAGCAGTTAAAGGAAGTTCCTAAGTTAAAATAAACATATGGCCAATTTATTCTTGAACTTCAAGCTCTCAGGATCAAGGAATATGAAAATATTGGTAGATCAGTTTGATGAAGAAAAACAATGGATTCAATCAACTAGTTATTACATTCAATTTATCTTGAGGAAATGACAGAAGTTTTGTAATTGGTAAACGATATAATGAAATAATGCAGTTTAGAAAGCATCCTAGCTGTGGTATGGAAAAGTGAATCATATGGGGAGGCAAAACTGCAATAATCCAGGCAGCAACTGATGGTGGCTTAAACAAAGGTAATGTCAGAGCAGGGATGTCAAGGGGATTTGGAACACTCAAGGATGACATTGAAAAACCTGAGAAATTGGATGCGTGATGCTGCCTTTCAATGAGCAAGGGGTGGTGAGAGAAGCATCGCATACTGATTCTGAACTAACTGTGACATAGTGGGTATAAATGATATGCAGGGGGATACAGGTCTAGAGTTCGAGAGAAAGATTTTAGTTGGAGATAAAGATTTGGGGGTCATCATTAAGAGTTGCTATTGGTAGAGGTTTGGATGAGATCGAGAACAGCATGCTGACTGAAAGTTAAGGTTGAAACTCAACATGAAAACAGATCGCAAAGTGAGACGAATACCAACAAAATGACGAAGGCAAAAGAAAAACATGAGAGGAAAACTGTAATAGTAAAACATCCCAGAAGCCAAGGGAGAAGAGCTTCTCAATAAAGAGGGACGGAATAAAGACCATTGTTAGAGTGGGAAGATGAGGCACGGTGTGATATGGACCTTGGCAAAATCCATTTGAGTTGAACAATTTGGCACAAGCCAGATGATTCAGGGTGACTTAGCTGGTTCCGAGGGGAGCCTGAGAGTTTACCTGCCTAACAATTCTACAGGTGATGTTGCTGGTTTGAATCCACTTGGAGACCTACAACTTTAGTACAAAGACATAATGAAACACTCAATAAATGTAAATACCGGGGTTTCTTTTTTTAATGAGTGTTTTAAATGTTTATTTTTGAGAGGGCGGGAGGGGTAGAGAGGGAGACAGAGAATCCGAAGCAGGCTCCAGGCTCTGAGGTGTCAGCACAGAGCCCAATGCGGGGCTCGAACTCGTGAACCATGAGATCATGACCTGAGCTGATGTCGGATGCCTAAGTGACTGAGCCACCCAGGTGCCCCAATATTAGGGTTTCTTTGATGGGAACATTCCCAGGTTGTTGTCCCCTAGATTCCTGAGGAGAGAGAATCCTATACTCTCCTCACCAAAGCCAGGATTTCTCCCCTCATTATCCCTTCATTTCCTCTATCAGCACAATATCCCCAGTCCTCCAAACACCATGCCATTACCTGTTCTTTGCCCATTCATTCATTCATGCATTCATTCAACAAACTCTGCTACAGGATACACTTCTACCTCAAAACTTTTTTTTTTCTTTGCCTATTTGCTTCGATTTTAAATAGTACTTCAGGGGATTTTATACCAAATTTCCTCTTTTACAGCATCTTGGATTGGACCTCTTTATCATTTCTAGATCCTATTATGGAGTTTCTGACAATGAGTGCTTCTGAACCATGCCCTCTATTGTTGTGGGTTATTATTGTACTGACAGGATCTCTTCTTAGTCTCGGTTATAATAAAGCAAGCTCATGGCCCCTGCGGCTCATAAAAATAGCCACCGAAGGCTGAGAGAAAGGGCCATTAATGGCATATGGGTAAGTACATATTGATCAAATTAGAGATAATTTTTTTTTTCACAGCTCGATGGCATTTCTAACAGTAGCATTCTGAGGAATTCCATAATCTACTAGTCATAAGAGACTTCATTCAGATTGACCAGATGCCAGATATTGTTTAGAAATTTCTTAAAATTGTAAAACTGGAAATCGCATTATCCTTTCAAAATATATAAAATGGCTCCTTTTTTTTTTCTCTTTTTTTCTTCAGCGCTGGCTGGCCTTGTTTAGAAAAGACTTGGTCACAGCCATAGCCACAGTTAGGTGGTAGAAATTAGATCAGCTACTGTATATCGGGTACTAGTTAAAAGCCTGGTTCTGTTTTAAAGCTTGAGTTAGGGACGCCTGTCGTCCGACGCTCAGTCGGTTAAGCGTCCGACTTCGGCCCAGGTCATGATCTCACAGTTCGTGCGTTCGAGCCCGGCATTGGGCTCCGTGCTGACAGCTGGGAGCCTGGAGCCTGCTTCAGATTCTGTGTCCCCCGCTCTCTCTGCTCCTCCCCCACTCATGCTCTGTCTCTCTCTCTCAAAAATAAATTAAAAATTTAAAAAAAAGAGTTCTTCTTAAAAAAATAAAGCTTGAGTTAAAGAATATATTTTTTTAACATTTATTTATTTTTGAGAAACTGACAGAGTGCGAGTGGGGGAGGGGCAGAGAGAAAGAGAGACAAACTCCGAAGCAGGCTCCAGGCTCAGAGCTGTCAGCACAGAGTCTGACACAGGGCTCAAACTCACGAGCTGTGCGATCATGACATGAGCTGAAGTCAGACACTTAACCAACTGAGCCACCCAGGCGCCCCTCAAGAACAAATATTAATGTGTTTTTATTTTTTTCAAGGGCTTGGGTTAGGTCAAGGGAGAGATAGAAAAAATAATATTTTCTATCTCTAGAGGTATTTTAGCGGAGGCTGAATGTGTACTGAGTAGAAATATTGTATGGCAATTCAATGCATAGTTAGAAAACTAGGTGGAATAAAACCTCTATACGTCACCATACAAAAGTTAAAAGAGGTGGAGCACCTCCTGGCCACCACCTGGGTGGTTCAGTCAGGTAAGCATCTAATTCTGGATTTTGGCTCAGATCATGATCTCATGGCTTTTTAGTTCAAGCCCTTGGCTCTGTGCTGACAGCATAAAGCCTGCTTGGGATGCTCTCTCTCTCCTCTCTCTACCCCTCCCCGACTCTCTTTCAAAATAAATTAACACACTTAAAAAACAAGTACAAAGAGGAAAGAGGCCTGAACACTTGTGGTACCCCACGAGGTTTTCTCACACTCCTTCCCAGTTAATTCTCTGTTCTCACCAGCCACTCTGGAAGAAGCCTCAGTTCTAACCTCTATCGCTATAGGTACCTGTTAGTTCTTCAACTTCGTACAAATGAAATCATACAGCAAGTACTCTTTATCTTTTATTTGGCATTATGTCTATGACATCCATTCAAGTTTTTGCAAGTAGGTCTTTTTTTTATTTATTGTTGTGTATAACTCCACTATGTAAATATACTGCACATTTTAAAACTATTTAAATTCTCAGAGACTTTTAAGTTGTTCCAAGTTTTGCCATAGGCAAAACACTGCTGCTAAGTCTTGTACATGTTATTTTATTGGACATATATACACTATTCTCTCTTGGGTACATGCATATTAGAGGAACGGCTACATCATAGGGAAAAGGTAAGTTCAGCTCAGGGAGGTATTACCAAACACACTAATGTACACTTAAACCACTATCGCTGGGAGCTTCAGAGGATCTACGCATTTGCCCCAACATGCGGTACTGTTGTCTTATTGTATTTTATCTATTTGATGGGCTTACAGAGATAGCTCACTGCTTTCTATAGCATTTTCTTAATTACTAACGAAGTTCAGGCACCTATTAACATGCTTTGTGGCCATTTGAATGCCCTCTTTCACAAAGTGCCTGTTTCCCTAGTCTGTCCATTAAAAAAAAAAACTGGTTGTGGGGTGCCTGGATGGTTGAATCAATTGAGTGTCGGACTTCAGCTCAGATCACGAACTCATGGTTCATGAATTCAAGCCCTGCATCGGGCTAGCTGCTGTCAGCGCAGAGCTTTGGAACCTCTGTGCCTCTCTCTCTCTCTCTCTCTGTCCTTCTCCTGCCCATGCTCTCGCTCAAAAATGAATAAATATTTTAAAAAATAGGTTGTTTTTTTAATAATCTGAAGGGGATTATTATATTTAAAGATACAAATTCTTTTTCAGATATAAGTTTTTCTCCCAATCTGTAGATTCCTTTTTCACTGTGATTGGTACATTTTAAAGAACAGACTTGAGTCCTACTTATGAAATCTTCGTTTTGCTTGCCTCTTACTTATGCCTGGAGACTGCCCAACAGTTAGACACTTGACTTATGTACACATAATCGCCAATGTCAGAGACAAGTGATTGTACACTATCCCTTTATCCCTTATTCAGAGACTCTCTTATTATATTATTGAGACTGTAAGCTTTCTCAGCTAAAATAATCATATATATATATATATCCATATATATATATATATATATATATATATATATATATGGATATCCATATCCATATCTGTAACCCCCATTAAAATGTAAGTAGGATTTGTTGGGTGTGGCTACCAGAAAAATGTGTTAAAGAGGGCCCTCTCTCTCAGCTGGTGAGAGATCTGAGGAGTCCACGTTAGGACCAGTATATAATTTGTGAGGATAGAAGCGAACCGCAGGGGATCCTGAGTTGGTGATGGTACTGAAAGTGCCTACCTTGTATTGCTCTTGAAAGACATATTAAATCACCATTCTATTCAACCCATTGTGATCCAGGTTTCTTTGGCCAAGACCCAAAGAAGGGTTCAACTGTATAACCTGGTACGGGAAGGAACTCCAAGTCCTCGCTTCCTTTTCTCTATACATGCACAGATGAAGGTAAAGAATTTCCTAAAGACAAGCCCAGGGGGGATGTTATACATATTTTTCTGAATTCTAAAGGTATGTTATAAAATAAGAAAACTCTTACAAAGGTATTTTTACATGATAGCAGTGATAAGGTGAAGGAAGTTCTACAAAAGATATGCATTCTTCATTCTATATTTCCATAACTAAACGATAACCCTATCATTGCATACATTTTCAGAAGAAAGTAGAAAAATCTATTCTACATAAATTGAAGACCATGAATTTCACCTAATAATATCAGGCCAAGACTAGTATTCACTTAGTTTTTTCATGCTATTTTTCAAAACAAATGGTAATGTGCAATCCCAGGACTTAAATAATTAATAAAGGCACAGAATATTCTAGTCATGTGCTTTTGAAAGTGAATTTCATAAAATCAAATCCCATAGAAAGTTACTGTGTATTTCTTGATAAAACCAGTAATTTTGGTGACTTAAGGTTAAGAAAAAATGGAATGAAAGCCAGTAAAATATATAATTTTTTGCTACAAAAATTTTAACTTTTAATTCATTGAGGTACAAATGACATACAATATATTATTAGTTTCAGGGGTACAACACAGTGATTTGACATTTGCAAAGATTGCAAAGTGGTCGCCACAGTAAGTCCAGTTACCATGTGTCAACGTACAAAGTTAATACAATATTATTGACTATATTTCTCATGCTGTATATTACATCCCCAAGACTTATTTGTTTTATAACTAGAAGCTTCTAATTCTTAATCCCCTCTACCCATTTTGTTCCCTCAACACCCTCCCCTCTGGCAACCACCAATTTGTTCTCACTAGAGAAATTTTTAAGGCTTTAGTTGTGACCTTCCAGAGAAGGAAACAAAGCCATCATAGTCCAACAATGCGTTTTTCATTCAGCATCTAATGTGATCAGTGTTCTTTAAAACACACTTTTGGAAAGTCTGGCCTACACTCTTCCATTATATAAGTTACACATTTAAGATGATGTCAGTTCTAAATACTTAAATGTGCTATCAAGGCAGAAATTTAAAACAACTTTGCTCTTGCTATTTTACTCTCCTTTAAATTCAAGATAAAAATAGGAAAAAAAAAACCTGTTAAGTTGAAACTTATTTTGCTCGGGATACTTATAAAGATATATAAGCACTCAGTAGAGACTTGCAAGGCATTACATTTGAAAGTAGATGTGTATTTTTGCTTTTTATATACAGATTATAGAACGTAGATTTTAACTTGGTGTAAAACCAATCTTTTAACATTCAGAGTGATGAGCTTTGGGGAAGGCTGCCTCAATCTGTTATATTGCATAAGTAACCTAGGTTAAGAGAGGATGGGAAGAAGACTGGACGTATATATATTTGGTAGATCAACATACGCTGGGTACCCGATACGCTAACATTCACCGAAGGCGCTTCGATCTCGGTGTTGTTTCTGCAGTGGTTAGGAGAGAGGAGGCAGCAAGACTCAGGGACTGCGGGAGAGGACTATATAAGCACACGCTGTCTCATTTGCCATGCATTTTTTTATTTGCTTACCACAAATCAAAGGTGGCCAGAGCCGCTTTGCCCCCAGGCATCTTTCCATGTTTAGACGATAGCTGTCAATTCACACCTGTGTTACTTCCAGAGGTTTTCGTGGAAGCTCTTAAAACAGGGTATGTATTTGCCCATGGCTGAGGGTCAGCCAAATCCCCAGCAGAAGTTTAGTGACAGCTTCAGACCTGCAGACTGTTTAGAGTCCCCAGTGTCTCTTCTTTATAACTTTTATTTTCTCCTGATATCTTTAATACAAATTTCCCTATTCATTTGGTAAAGCTTAGTTAATACTGATATATAACAAAAATTATTCACTAAACTTGAGTGTTTCTCTTTGCCATATAAAAACCCAGCTTTAGGTTGTAACAACACAAATATACCTCTGAACCCTACGGAAGACAAGATACATTATAAAGGGTTTGATTTTTGGCCATATAAATTAATGTTAACAAATTATACATTTTTGTTATTTTTTCAGAGAGAGAAAGTGCGGTAGGGAGACAGGCAGAGGGAGAGAGAGAGAATCCCAAGCAAGTTCCACTCTCAGCACAGAGCACAATGCAGGGCTCGATCCCATCACCATGGGATTGTGACCTGAGCCTGAAGTCAAGAGTCAGACACTTAACCAAGTGAGCCACTCAGGAAACCCCGTGTTGTTCGTATTGACTACAGACTTTTTTTCCTTAGCAGATGTTGATTATATTCCAGAAATGGAAAAATAAAAAAATCTTCCTTTAATTAGGACAAATTAAAATGCAGGGACACAAACACTAGAAGTCTCTTTTTCCTGATAAAGAAACATCTTTGGCAATAGGATGCAAACGGCACAATACATGGAATTGACTTGATATTAAGTAAAGTCTCTACTCTTCATCCATCCTCTGTTCTGGAATATGTATATTTATATCAGATCAGTCTGGGCATTTAACTGTGATCTATGCATGTGTCTACAGTAATTGCATAAATGGACAATGTTATTTCTGACTAGAACCCAAGGAGTCTACTCTGCGGTTTTCACAAAAGTAGCAACTTCTTTACCCAATTTACATTAGGTTTTATAGTATTAAATACAAAGTTTTAATGTGCCAATATACTTGCAATCATCAATAAACATATGACATATCTTCACTGAAGAGCAGATTGGAAATCATGGCATCATTTTGCCATCTGTGCACAGATCGAAAAAAGAGTCTAGTTTCAGAACACTTATTTGAAAGTGAAAGTTTACATATGGACGTAAGGGGACATTGCACATCAAGTTCTCCTAACCTTATCTTAGTTTCTACTTAATAGTATAACTATATTTAAACTGTTTCACTTATATTCATGAGCACTGGCGAAGATTTAATTAATGCTGGCCTTCGAGTCAATTATTTCCTTAAAGATTATTAATACTTCATTTTTTGGAAAAGAAATCAAATTATCATAAAGTTAACAATACTGAAATAAACAAAATCTACTTGGCTCACCAGAGATTCTGCCAAATTTCTTTGTCTACAATCCTCTCCAGTTATCATTGACATTTAAAAAAACATTACAAGAGAAAGTAGAAAATGACAAAGTACCCAATGTCACTATGGATATAAACCTTGTGTACATTTTAGGGTGATTTTTCAAAAGGACCGGAAACAAATCTCAAGAGCGAAGGAGAAAATTGTACTAAATCCCTGAAAATGTTAACTATTGGGGGCAGAAAACAAGAGAATCAATAATCATAACTCTTCCTAGAAAGGGAGCCAGGATCAATTAATGAAGAACTTAACACTAGCAGAGTGGGTTTTAGGGGAGGATGACATCTGGGATTCACTGGTTTTCTCCCCAGCTGATATGAGGGACGTATTTTCATAGAAGAATAAACAAAGGCATCACTAAGATGGCTCTTGTAAACTGCTGAGAGATAAAATAGATTCCTAGACCTTGGGAGCCAGTATTAGTCCTTAATACGCATTGGAATCACCTGAAGAGACTTAAAATATTACTCATGGCCATACCTCCCTTCGGGTCACATGAGGCAGAATCTGTATGCTCGGGCTTGGGCATACAGTTGAAAATGAAAATCCTACATGACCTGCTATGGTGAAGACACACACACACGCTTTCCACTTCATGCAATACCAATCTTCCCCCTACCTTTCTCAACCCACGTGGAGCAGATTCTAAATTTTTCTATTTTTTCCTGTGTGTGCATTTTAATTGAAGAACATCACCAAGACACAGCATGAGAGTAGGTAAGCAATTCCTGTCTTCACAGGAAGTACTGAGAATATGTAGAATTTATTTATATATATTTGTTACCCAGCCTGTCTTAATGGAACCGTTTAGTGAAGTTCATTGAGAAAAAAAAAATCCGTACCAATGTTGGCAAAACACAGTGAATGTCTGATGTGATAATAATCCATTCATTGTTCATGTAACATTATCTACGCCATGATTTTAAGTTTATTTATTTATTTAGAGAGAGACCATGCACGTGCACATGTGGATGAGCCGGGGAGGGGCCTAGAGAGAGGGAGAGAGAACCAAGCAGACTGCGTGCTCAGTGCAGAGCTCAACCTGGGGCTCGATCTCACAACCGTGAGGTCAAGACCTGAGCCAAAATCAAGAGTTGGACGCCTAATTGAATGAGCCGCCCAGGCACCCCTATACGTCTTACATTTGTTTTCTGCACAGAATGGAATATTTGCTCAAAACTCACATACCCTGTAGCAAAAATGTCACCCCTCTAATGGTAAGAAATACATTTTCATTTATGATTGCAACTTTCTAAGAGGAAAAAAAAAACCCACAAAGACTAAGTCACACAATGAAACCCTTTCTTTTTCACTTTCTAATGCTTTTGTTTTATCTAAGAAACTCTTTATATCTATATAGTGATATAATTCGGCTCTTTCAATTAAAGTTTCCTAAGCTATAGACTGTCAACAGCTCAGTGGAATTACATCACTATCCGACAAATATAACTAAAATACATATAGATGTAAATAGACCTAAAAAGAATTGTACTATATGGCACTCATTATTTCATTTATTTGAAGTATAGTGAATTGCCAGCCACTATGCTAAGCAGTAGGAATTCTAAGTCTGGTAAGTACAGGCCTCTGCATCCCAGAAGCTCACGGCTTGTTGGAATATACAGGTTCTGTTTTGTCCACCCCCACCCGCCAAATTCATATGTTGAAGCCCTAACCCTCCATGTGATGAGGTGGGGTCTTTGGGAGGTAATTAGGTTAGATGAGGGCATGAGGCTGGGGCCCGATGATGTGATTAGTATCCTTCTAAGAGGAGGATGGGACACCAAAGCTTTCTCTCTGCCTTGTGAAGTCACAGAGAGGAGGCAGCTGTCTGCACCCCAGGAAGAGAGCTCTCTCCAGGAGTCAGATCTGCCAGCACCTCCATCTGGTACATCTTAGCCTCTGTGACTGTGACAAATAAATGTGTGTTGTTTAAGCCACCCAGTTTGTAGCATGTCGTTACAGTGGCCCAAGGTGACTAAGACAGGCTGGGAGATAACGGTGAAGGGGCTACAATGCAGCAGAGGAGGCAAATGCTATATTTCTTGCTGGGTTAAGCATGATGGCTAGAGAAGTTTGGCTAGAGAGACACAGGGCAATTTGGAACTTACTTATGCTTGAGGGCCTTCACCCGCGGTTTGAATCAAAATAGGAGTATTATGTATATACCACTTGAAAAAAATTATTACAGCCAATTATAAGAAAGCATAATCCTATAAAAATTTCAGATGTGATTAGAAGGGATGCCCTTAGGCTCAAACATGATTGTAAATATTTGCTCTCAGGGTACCCAGAACTTTTGAATATCAATACAGAATGAAAACAACAGAATTATCTCATAAAATAATATTTTTTTGCTTATATAGCTTTTCCACTTTCAATTGGAGATTTTACGAAGATAGGAAACTAACAATTTGATTCATTAAGTATAATTTACAGCAACACACACACACACACACATGAAGCACTTCAGTAGAAAGGACCCGTTTGTATCAGTAATGACATTATGATGGCAAGAAGAAATGTATGTGCTACCCACTGGCAAGGGAAATCATGAGCTGTACTCTGCATACAGAATGCCAGTCACATGCTTGGGATTCCTAGGCCAACAGACTGCAATAAATTCTGAAAGCCCACTGTTTATAACCTTATTTCTGGGCAAGGTTTTAATTATCTGTTTTCTTTGACTATATAAAGGGTCGAAGAGCTTTTAAGTGGAAGAGGTAGCCACCCTTATCTTGCAGTCTGTCGGATGTTATATACCAATGCTTGCATACTCGTGTGCAATGTTAATGTTAACTAACCTCTTCTACTGGGCCTGAAATTCTTTCAGTCAGGACCCTGTGTTAGGCAATACATTTGAGGGACTTGCCTCCAACATCAAAATCAAATGCCATGGGGCCGCGCTCTATGGGCCAGCAGGGGTGCTTCTCACTTTAACCTACGGGAATGTTAACATGATTTCATAAATCACAGCAAGAGAATTTTACTTTCTATGAGCTGGGAGAGTCATAGGAACTTTAAAAAGTGGCTTAAAACATGTTTTAGAGGTTTCGGAGGTAAGGAGAGGTAAAGAGGCCAATCTGAGAAGCGGGAGTAAATGGCATAGGACACTAACGGTACCAGCAATGTAGTTAGTGTAGACCTCAACTCCTGGATCTCCACATAAGCTTCAAAAAATAAAAAGCACGTTAAAACAGCTGAAGACGATGGATGACTGGCCCATGTTCTACTGTAATTAATGCCAACGATCATGTTGGAGGTATGCTTGGTTTTACCCCAATGGGAGTAATCCAAGCCTGGGTACCCTAGAGAATGGAATAGAAAACAACGAATCCTGCCTAATGCAACCAGAAGGAAGATTGATAATATAACGCATGAAAAATCAGTACAATGTTTTTGCACAAGTGTAGAAATTATTTTGAAGGAGTCCTTAGACAGTTATTTACAGACCAACAAAAACCCATAAGGATCTTTGTCATCCGTAAACCACTTCAGCAGAGAGAGAATATGTGTGAGGCAGAGACATGAAGTAGAGTGAAGTACTCTGCATAGAGTTTGGCAGAGTGTGCACGGAGAACAGACATACCTACTTGGTCTTATAAATGCATAATTCTGTACAGTAGCTAATTCAGAATATTATTAACAAGACGCACAGAAACAAGGTTGTTGAAAATTTCTGTATTCAATATGTGAATTCTGTAACTTCAGACAGAAAGAATGGATTCTCGCAATTACGATAAAAGCCATGACAGAATCAAATGACTATTTTGATATTCATCAGAATGGCACAAGAAAGAGGACAAACTGTGACAGAGGATCAGGGTAAAGAAAGAAGTAGTTCCAAGTACAGTTACCATAGAGGTGACTTCCTGGGAATATGGCTAGGGAAATATTTATTTATTTATTTATTTATTTATTTAGAAAGTGAATGGGAATGAACCTCAGTATATGATATTAATACCTCAGGGATATGATATTAATTCTTTAATGAGCTGAATTATTAATGGTGCATTCCATAAAGCTGATCACAAAACTACTGTAATTTTTAGTTTGCTATAAAATACTGAACAAAACAACAAAGAAAGCACCAATGCAAATGGCCACAGATTGAAATTACTTCAAAAATTGTAAAAGGAATGAGATTTCAAGAGATACATTCAACTGCGTGTGTAATAAAGAATCCAAAGCCCAATAGTTCTTACATTGGTGTTTCTCAAAGACTTTAGAATATACATGACTTGAAATAAGGACTTACCAAAAGAGAAGCCTTTGGGATGAGGCCCTGGAGGTTGCATTTTAAATAGGCATTCTAATGGATTCTTTTGTATTCGAGAGCTAGGAGGCCTAGAAGATGGCAAGGCCAAGGAACTGATTAACTGACCAGGGAGAGAGGAGAACCATTGCTGCAGTATTTTCTTTTCTTTTCTTTTTTTTTTTTTTTTAAGTTCTCCAAGTGATTCTCCTGAAGAACGGGGAACGAGAACACAGATGCAAGAGCAGTGACAGCTGAGGCGATGCTGCCCTTTGCTATGGGAGTAGGGACAGAATCTTGTTACTATAGGCAAGAACTGGATATCTAATAAAATCCTGTTTCATTTCACTTACAAATTCAGGAAAAAACATGGCGTCATTCAAAATGGCCCTCGCCCCAGGATGCTGTAGCAACTTGACAGTGTTTGTGTCTTTATGCAGCACTGCTATTAGCCAGTTCATGATCTTCACGGTCAACAATGTTAACAGATCTCAGATGCATACAGAGGAAATCTGACTGTGTGAAGCAAGCAAAAAAAAAAAAAAAAAAAAAAAAAAACAGCATAGAAACGAACAGAAAAAATAATCAATTAAGGTTCACTTAGGTATGGGAGGTGAATGATTATTTTCTGCATGCTTAAAGATTTTTGAAACTACTGGCAAGGTTATGCTAAGTATCATCTCTTTTTTTAGTGAAGTTTTTACTTTAAAAATTGATTAGAAGTGGGGCTCCTGGCTGGCTCAGTCAGTAGAGCATGTGACTCTTGTTATAGGTTCTAAGTTGGACCCCACATAGGGCGTAGAGATTACTTAAAAAAACAGCAACAACAACAACTATTAGGAGCACCTGGGTGGCTCAGTCACTCAGTCACTGACAATGCTGAGCCTGCTTAGGATTCTCCATCTCCCTCTCCCCGACTTGCACTTTCTCTCGCTCAAAGAAATAAATTTTAAAAAATACTCAAAAAATATTAAAAATGGATTATAAGTGTATAATTAAAACTTGCCTTATATTACCTCCATTTCCTTCCTAATTGTATAAATGTGCACCATAATACAAAGTCTTATACCTATTACTTCAAACGAGTAACACTTTATTCTACTCAGTAACAGTCGTCTTAGAGTTTAGGCTATCTAGGCTATCTCTCTTTATAGGTATTTACAAAGTAGCATTATTTGTATGTAACCTAATCAAAATGCTGGTGCTAATTGCTTTATACATTGCACAGAAAAACAAAGCATTTGCAACTGAGGAGTTACTCAATACTATTAACCTATTTCTTTCTATAGCTTCCAGTTTCTTACCGCTCCATCAATGAGTTCACCTGGCTATAATTTGTTCCCTGTACTGCTCTTCTATTTTGAATTTTTACATTAAACAAAAGGCAATGGTAAGAGGAATAATTTGTAGGTTAGGCCCACGAAGAGTGGTTTCCCAGGGATGTTCGTGGTGATTTGAGTGCCTTTTAAATATATCGATCGCTCGATAAAATGATAAATTCTGTTAATTTACATATTATCTCTCATGTCATTCCTTTGATTTCTCAACCAGAGTCAATACACAAAAAGAACATGCTTTTGTTTCTTAAATTCCTTCAAGCAACATAATTCTATAATGACCAATTATAGCCTAACACCTGCTGTTATGAAGAGGACCTTGTCAACATCAATCTAAATTGAAGAACGACAGCTTTCCTTGATTTGAGTGAAATGAGCAATAAACAAACAGTCCATTTCTTAGCAGGAAAACTCAGAGGCAGTTTATTCCAAGGTAGTCCATGGAATAATTAGGATTTAATACAATTAGATATTTCACCATCACGTGAGAAAAGTTATGCTCTGGGCTAAGAATTATGGTTAGGGATTCCAAGAAAATGCTAAAATGCCTGGATCCTATGCCGCCAATATTTACTTAAAATAAACCCATCCATAAAAGTTCGTTTCTCCTAGAATATTCTCTCTGGCTATTTTTCTTACAACACAAAAACTCTGCTCAAGCTGAAAGGTAAACAAATTGAACAGAAGCATCATTTGAGCTCAAGCCATATCAACAATCTTGTGGATGTACGTTGCCAGGAAATCTTCCTCAAAATTATGCAAAGATAATTACATCAACAGAATGGGAAAGAAATTCTTGGTGTAATATCAAAAAGGTGGGGGGAGGGATAGGTTGCTGGAAAAGCACTGCTAGCAGACTGTCTAGAAAGGATAATGAAGCCATTTTATCATGTTAAAATCCCATCTAAACATTCAATAAGTGATCATTTATCCTCAGAGTAAAGAGATACATTTAAGTCTATTTTAATATGTAGTTACAGGTACATATGATTTCAATGTGTATGTTTACATACGCACACCTATATAACATACTCTTGAACCTGAATCTCAGCCTATATATGTTAGGAGTGCAACAAAATATTGTCAGGGGAGAGTTCCACCCTGACATCCCTAACACTGTGACTGCCAGTTCCTGCTGCATGAAAAGAAGAGTTTTATCTAAACAAAAGCTATAGACACAATCCCTAGGTTGATGCTTAGTGGAAGATAATATCAAAATAAAAAATTAGCTAGAGAGTATTATTCTCAGCAAAATAAGACAGTCAGAGGAAAACAAATATCATATGATTTCACTTGCATGTGGAATTTAACAAACAAAAAGGATGAACACAGACGGGGGAAAAAAGAGAGGCAAACCGGGAAGCAAGACCCTTAAGTATAGCCGACAAACTGAGGGTTACTGGAGGGGAGGTGGATGGAGATGGGAAAGTGGGCGGTGGGGATTAAGGACGGCACTTGTGATGAGCACCAGGTGTTATATGTAAGTGATGAATCACTAAATTCTACACCTGAAACTAAGATTACACTGTATGCTAACTAACCGGAATTAAAATAAAAGCTCGAAGAACAAAAATTTAAAAAAAAAATAATTATTTATAATGATTGGGTTACTACAAAACTTTCTTATTACAAGAATATATTTATTTACTTGATTTTACCTAAAAAAAAAAAGAACATTAAAAAGTTAAAAAGAGAATATTTTATTTTTGTCTAATTAGAAAATCCAGTTCCTGCTTCCTGGCTCTTAGATCGGTCTCGCTGTATCTATATCCTTATTTATTTATATTAAATATAATATATAACACATAATATATTTATGTATACCCATATCCTTATTATTTTCTTTACTTTCTTAATAGAGAATTGTCCCAGTATCTTTGGTCAAGCTACGAAGAAAACCCCTAACTATTTCATTCTAAATTGGTCAACACACACGGGAAGAAAAAAGCAAAAGGAAAGCTATTATCATGGAAGAGCCCCTTACCCTGAAAGAAGAGACAAAAGAATGAGAAGTCCAATAGCGAAACCCGGTCTACTGGAAACAGCATTCATCGGAAACAGTGCAAAAATCTGTGACTATTCTACCTTTCCCACAAACTCAGTGCTCTCTATGACACAAATAAAGAGCACAACAAGATGAACATTAGACATGAAGTGGGACTATCTGGATTTGAGTGTGACTTTATCACTTCCTCATTAGGTGATCGTGAACAAGCTAAATTTTGCATGTTTCAGTTTCCCCATCAAGAAAATGGACAAACACATATCCAGGGCTAACTGGAGATTCAAACAGAGTAATGTATAGGAAAGAAGAGCCTGGTATACCCTAAGGGTGTACCTTTATAAAGTACTATACTTATTGTTCACATACTATTATTATTACATCATGATGAATTAATTCAAGAGTTCCATGATTTTAGTTGAGTTTAAGGAGGAACATATTCATTTGGAGCTCGAGCTTTATTGTATGAGCCTCTTCATATTATCTTCCTTCAGTGATGAGGCTTTAATCTTAGACTCTAATTATATATCCAGTTTTACTTACTCCACTAAGTGAATTTAAAAAGGAGTCACATTAAATAAGGCCCTTTAAAATTTTTATGACATAAAGAGTTGCCATAGACACACTCTTTTTGCATCTTACCCTGGTACAGTCAAACTCAATTAACTATTCAGACTGGCAAAGCATCTTTTACATTTTTCATAAAGATTCTAAGTGAAAAGGTTGTACTTATCTTTCAATTAAGTTATGCATCCTTCAAAAATAGCTAATAGATGGAAGCGAAGGCAAAGTTGCAATCACAGACTGTATTCAGCGCAATTTAGCAGACAAAACCGGAGCCAGCTAGATTATTTTAAAATGTGTTCATAGTGATTTTTCAATGCAGCAAAACCAACTGTGTGGAACACTGAACAGAAAACCCAAAGGCGTGTGTTGGTTAAAAAAATATGGGCATAGATTATTACATGGGGATTTCATCTCATCTCTCTGTTATTCATTTAGAGGAGTCCAAATGTAATTCCTGAGAAACTTGCAATGTTTATTGGACACTGCAGAGTGTCAGAATCTTCTCTAAATAACTTCAGAATCACCTGGAAATGTGCCATCGATATGACTATTAGTGGATGGAATCTAGCTATGAACAAGCCAAAAGGTCACAAGGACACCAAGATCAGTTTCAGTTAGAGAGCCAGTCTGGCTGTAGAGGAATCCCACGAGCATTTTATCAGTCTGGACTAGAATCTGTGGAGAGATGCTACCTTCTCTCAACTCAGGTAACAGTGATGTGACCAAGATGACATGGCGGCTTATATGTTACACAGCTATTTTTGACAGTAGTGATTTAAGAAATATTGGGAGGCATAATTTCTATCACACCATGATATTTCAGCCTTGGGTTCTACTTATTATTTGGAATTCATTACTTATCGAAGTAAACTACATTTCAATGTTCTGTATTCTAATTAGTACGCCACTTTATATTCAGGAATCCCTATGGCTGGAAAAAGTTAAAAGCAAAGGGTGTTCAATTCAGAAATTTCTTAATATCACTTATCAGTTTGTGCTGATATACATAACACTTCATTCACTGTCAGAGACATTACAAACTCTTCTAACTTCATACCCCAGGTAAAAAATAATGATAATCCTTAGTTTCAGTATACCAATTGTTCATTTTGGGTTGGGTGTGATTTAACATCACATATCTATGTAAGAATTACAGAATTGTAATAGGGACATGTTTAACTGGCAAACTATTAAGGATTAACAAACACACAATAACCATTATTGACAGTTACCATTTATACAGTTTCCACTATATACCACAGTGCACTAAGTTAGAGGCTTAATCTAGACTTTCTCTGACATTTACAATTCTATTAAAAATTGGGCATTATTTCTGCCATTTTGTACATAAGGAAAACGAATCACAAAAATGTGAACTTCATCAAGCTCAACTGGTAATAAATTTAGAGACAAGATTCAAACCTCAGTTGGTTTGTCCAAACTTCAGGAATCAGGCCAAGCCAAGAGTTCCTTATTGTATGGCAAAGACTGACAATCCATGATAAAAAGTATAATCACTATTTCTCTTATTACTTAGCATTGAAATTTATTATTTTAAAAACATTCTATTTTCTAAAATTTGTACTTTTATCACAAAATTTTCAAAAGGTGCTTACCCTTTTTGGTTTAGTGGTCCTTAAGATTTTGGGGGACTTTTTTTTTTCAAGTCACATACTTAGGGATATGAAAACTTTTTTAAAAAAATGTTTATTTTACAAAAAGAGAGAGCATGAGTGGACAAGTCACAGAAAGAGGGAGAGAGAGAATCTCATGCAGGCTCCATGCTGTTAGGGCAGAAGCCGATGCCAGGCTCCACCTCACCAACCATGAGATCACGACCTGAGCTGAAATCAAGAGTTGGATGCTTAACCAACAGAGTCACACAGGGACCACTTTGGGGATCCCCAATACCTTGGCACTGATAAAAATTATAGACCCTCATCTTAGGGGAATTCATACATGCATGTATGTATAAACATATATCCAACATCTTGTATTCCATTTCATGGGATGCAAGAACGCCAAGGTAAACTAGAACTTCCAGGTGACCATCCTGGTTTGCCTGGGCCTAAGCAGTTCCCACAAAACGGAACTCTCAATTTTCAAAACAAGAATTCCAGACAAATCAGGACAACTTGGTCATTCTAAAACCTAACATTTATGCAATGCTTTAATAAAATTTTTTTTTTACTAGCTTACAAAGCTTTTCGTTTTGTATGAACTATAAATGAGGACATGGGGCTGAGTAAGAAAACAAAGACTTCATGAGTTCTAAATTTTATGTATTATTTTAACATAAAAAATTAGCTTTTAGTGACATATTCTAATTGGGTGCAAGGAGGGGGCTGAGTTCATCTGTATCAGTTGTACGAGGCTATTTTACTAAAGCTCAAGTGCTTCAGGAGAGGAAAGATTTATTGTTTTTGTTTGACTGAGCTAAGACAGACTTTTCATAACAACCTAAAAACATTTTAAGCATATCTGTGCTTTGTGATGTTTAAGTGAATGTATCAGTGAAAGAACTTGTTTGGTGAAAAAAAGAATATGGGCTATAGAAAAAATGTCACAACTTTATAAACTGACCATTTTCTCATGAAAAGGAATTAACACTTAATCACTATGTACTAAATTAGTGACTCAATTTCTAAAGGCCTTATAAAGGTATAATTCAGAATTTTATGATAATTATTTTCTAATTAGAATTTTGCTCTTACCACAGAGCTAAGTGCCACGAGTGTTAATTATGATTCAACCCTCACACTATACGTACTTGTTTCTAAAAAGATAAGCTTTAGCAGCTGTGCTCTATAAAATATGGTGTCTCCTAGGTTCTGATAAGAACTAGAACATTCTTATAACTCACCATCTCACATTTTCTAAGGTTGTGACAAAATGTATGTTTATATCAAATGGCAGGTTATACTAAAGCAACTCAGTTTATGTGCTATTAACCAAGAATTCAGAACTATCTCATTCTGTAAATCCATGATACGAGAAACTGTCTAAAGACCATCCAATCAGATTTCATTTTCCTTTCAAATCAGATTTCCCTTACCTTGTGTCTTCATGCAGATGGTAAAGCTCAAAGACAAAATATAGTAATCTTACCGAGAGGCCGTCAGGTCCCCTTATTTTCGGAGACCCCGAAATCTCTTACCACTCTCCACACAAATAATCACAAGATGAAATTCTGTGGAGCGACGCAGTTTGCATAGAGACGACAACCATAAAACCCAGTCATTGTTTCGCGACTGTTAAACAGGAAAACAAAGAGGTGTAGCTACTCTATAGCAGTATGGACTAGAACTAGAACTATAGCTACTCTATAGCAATATGGACTAGACTTTAGTAATGATTTTATGAAATGACGTGAAAACAAGAAAAAAACAAAAGGTTAAAAAGAAACAGTTCAATTGCTAGTACAGAACAAAACCTCAGATGTGTATACTACGTCTTCTGATTTGACTAAAGTATTTGATATCATTCAGAAGCCAGAATTTCGCAGGTAAGGCCTGCAGCCTGGGTGTAAACAAAGAGATGGGAAAATTTATTAAATCAACATTTTACAGTAGGGAACTATCTCAGAACATTATATGATCGAACCTTTTGAGTTCCCTTTTATCTCTTTGCGATCAATTTTCTGACCATTCTCCTCAATGTGGACACACAGAAAGAGAAAAATAATGAAATTCTAAACCATGGATACCAAACATCTTCCGATAAAGAACACGTAATTCAGAATTTTTACATTAACTTTGAAAGTGTGAGATCTTAAGTATTTTTTAAAAGAATTCAGAACATTTTTTTGTATTAAGTCAAAATCCAACGATAAGGTAGGACATTTTGTAATATAGCTTTCAAAACAACATCTGTTTTTAACATATGTTCCCATTTTCTTAGTGTAGGTAAAGGAAATTGGCATCACCAAGTTACAAAATGGGGTGTACATTTTATACTATGAAATGCTGTGTAGCATTGCTATTTAGTATAGGATGTGGAAGCCTCCCCCCAAAAAGTACCGACTATTCAAATAAAACTGCTAATCAATTCTTGTAAACTAAAATATTAACTATTTTAGAGGGACCCAAGATATTAAAATCCAGGTTACCAGATTTTAAAGTCTAAGTTTTAAAATATTTAGAATACCTATATGTGTGTGTGTGTTTTTCTACATAATGCCTTTATATATAATATATAAGGTCATATAAATATATATACACATGTGTTTTTATATCGGAGAAGGGAGTTTTCTTTATCTAATTTATTTCAGTAGACCACTGTTTTCTAGTTTTTGTAGCTGAAGGGTCAAAGAATAAAAGAAGAATACAAAAGTTGAATAGATCATTTTGTTCTCCAGTAGAGACATGCAGAAGGATTTAAATTATTGGACTCTTCCACAAATGTTATATCTCTTGCCAAGAAACACAGATGCTTCTAAACTCACTGCTGTTTGGCAATTCAAAAATCAGGAGCGATATCTAATATCACTCCGCTACGGAGGAGTTTTCTCAGTCAGAAAACCTCAGGAGATTACCAACCAAAACCAGGTTACTTTTCCAGGGGATCTGGAGAGAAGGGGCTGGAAAAAAGTCTTCACAGTGTTCCTATGTAACTGCTCAATAGTGTTGGCTAAATTAAACTTACTATTTGAAATTAAACATAAGTAACAACTCATCTTTTGAATCTTGGTCTTAGTTTAAAAATTAGTAAAAATGCGAACACTTTGGAAAGATTACAAAATTCACTGGTATCATTAAGCAAGGAAACGTCTCACAATGAATTTACATGTCAAGTCCAATGGTGAGAACTCAAAAAATCTATTTGTGGTGATGGTCATGGTTGAGGTTAAATCGCCTCTTTCCCCAGGCAATTCTCGAGTAATATTTACTTACTTTAGGTCATACGTCCCCATCTCTGTTTTGGGAAGTGCCTTTTCTACTTACTTTCTTTCATTCAGTCTGCTCAGTGTAACACTGTTTATAATACACAGGGTTTAAAATCAGAAAGTGAGGAGGTCTCATCCTGTTCCACGCCATGTGATAGGCGCTTGACCTCGCGTGCATTTCTCAACCTCTCTCAAAAATAAAGGTAACACACATCTTATTTCATAAGGGTTATTTTAAGCATATGACAAGGAGATTAACATCCAGAATAGAGCACAAGGTGACCATAAGAAGCCGACAAAAAAGTTGCTTCTTATAATCACGCTCCAGCTACACTCACCTTCTTGCTTATCACTATGTTCTCTGTATCTTTATGACTTTTTTTGTATTTTCTAGTCCCTCTGCTTAGGAGGCATTTTTGTTTCTCTATCTCTTAAAATTCTAGTTATCTTCAAGATGTCATCTCCTGTATGAAACCAATCTTTGTCTCCCCAAAGTAATCGAACCATCCTCTGCTCTGTCTCCTATAGCTTGCCAACGCTACTTCTATTTTAATATTCAACTCGATACATTTTAATTTAGAGTTTATGTGGTATCTCCTTTTCAACTGTGAATACTGCAAAGGCTGAGAAGTTATTTTATTCTTTTGAACGGGTCCAAAGCCTACCAGAGAGCACCTTGCAAATGGCTGGATCTCACATTGGGGGGTGAGGGGAGGGCTAAATGAAGAAATAAATATGCCACAGTTTTATCTGCATTAGAGAGCAATGGGTTCTCTAAGAAGCTGCTGAGAAATTATAATTATGTGGATAAGTTAGTATGGGAATAGCTTAAGACTTAATATTTAACATTAAATATTAGTCACCAAATGACATATGATGGTTGTAAATCTGGTATTTAAACCATCTCATAACAAAATAAATTTTATTAAAGGTACTCTTGAAAAGTGTTTAACTTCCCAAGAAATATTTCATTATTTAACTAAGGTATTTAGTTGTTATCAACGGCTCAAAAATGACACTAAGAAGTGAGGGTAATAATGTTGTAGAACTTCAAAAACAGGACGCTAAAATAACAGAGTTGAGCAAATCACGCAACCTATCCAGCTAGGCAGAAGCAGAGATCTAAATGTGAAATTGGAAGACTGAATCCAATGCTGGCATCGAAAAGCTCAAGATACCTATTGCTACTCAAAACTGAAAGTTCTATCCTTAAAAAGTGGTAATAAACATCAGTATAAAGGAGTTACAATGTGACTCTTGGGGAAAGAAAAACTAAGAATTAAAGAGCTTTAGCAAAAGGAAACTGTAGTACACAGGGGTATTTGATGAGAAGTCCTAGAAGGAATCTTGTTGACCTACGCATATTTAAAAACTGAAATTAATGAGTTTCTTCTACTTCTACTCAGTAAGATACAGAAGTAGAGTTTAGAGAGTATTTATATTTTGCCTCTGCAAAAGGACATGAAAAAATACCAGAGAGTACTCAGGAGGCAAACCAAGGAAGGCAAAGGGTTTATTCACATTTAAATCCATAGCAAATCTGTCTCTTGTTTTCATGAATTAATGAGAAGTCCTCCAGTATATTCAGCCTAACGACTATGAACTTCTCTGACATACTTAAGTACCAAACTATAAATATCTCCGAGATGGTCCACCATGTGAGTACCAAGTTTCCGTTTAATCTGCCTTTGAGGTAACCTTTAACCACAAAGCAAGGGATGACCATAAAGCTTGAGTTTTTTTAAAATTCGATCTACAGAAAATGAGATCTGCAAATGGAATGCGTTCGTTTGAACTACAGTAGACCTCATGAGCCCCGTGAAAATGCAGCTACCATGACATTATATCCACTCTTATCTACATACTTCCACAGTCTATGTATGTTTCCCCATAATAACATGCATGTATTTACCCATAACTACAAACACAGTCTATGGGAGTTTCATCATACATATCAAGCTACAGAGATTATACATATACTATGTACAGTATTATATATAAGACTACTTTATAGACACAAAGCTTTGTTATCATTATTATATGTTGCATACTACTTGAGAAAAGGCTAAGTCTATCAGTTTAAATTTCAAGCCCCAAACGCAGCTTAATGCTTTCAGTCAATGTTACATGCATATATACATTATCCTCACAGGCACACTTTCAGTTAGGTATTCTTTTCCTATCTAAATGAAACTTAGGTATAAACATATTAAGAAATTTGTATGAAGTAATATAGTCAATAGATAGTAAGACAGGAAGCTGACCTTAGGTCCTACTGCAAAGGCCTATGTCGTTTGATTCTCATGTTACTTTGGTTCTACGATAGAAAGGTAAAGAAAACATACTTTTCCCTAAATCTGAGTCCAGGACTGAGAAATCTCCAACACCATGCAGGTGTGTTTGTGAGTAAAGGATTGCATGTATATGTATATACGCATGTATTTATATGTGTAAATATACACATATACATACACATGATATATATTTTATGTGAATATTTGACCTGTAGTTAAACCATGAATTAAATTCAGAGTTTGAAGTTTAAACATTGTGATACTTTAAAATTTCAGCCAAGTATAATCTTATTTATGTATCTTCCCGTCTCTTCGCTTTTTTATCAAGATACTTGAAAGCAGGGATACTTAACCAGAAGTCCATTTAATCCCAGGAAAGCTGGGTTATGAATGAATTCTAAGAGTATTTAAACTCGAAGTTCCAATAGTTGGATCCTCAAGTACTCAATTAAACCTCTGTGACTCACAGTATTGGAGGATGTAGTATGAGGCTATCCCCAAATGTCACTGGGCATAGAGCAGCCATTAATAAGCCCTAAAACAGTTTTTCATAGGGCACGATTAACATATAACCTCTCCAAAAGTGCTTTTAAAAAGATGTGCTTAAATATTTTCTTTAGGTTACATTAAAGGACACTACCAAAAATTGTGAAATTTATTTCACTTAAAAATAATTTAAAATGTGTCTATTTTGTACATACATAGTAAAGTAACAAGTGAGACATTTCTACCTATAGATACAAGAAAGAATTATAGGAAAAAATTTCCCCTTTTATGAAGAAATTCCTCATCTCCAAACAAAATAATTTTAGAACTGATCTTACTTTCCACTTTCTTTGGCCACCACGGGTCTCAGAATAAAATATGAAGCCAAGTGGCCATTTTCGTCAACAGCACTCTTAAGAGTGCTTGGATTAATCTTAAGGTTAAGATTAATCCAAACCACCATCTTCTACTGCTTGGACGAATCCAAACACACATGGACAGATTTCCTGCTCCTGCCCCCTTTCAGTACATTTTCGACACCTCCCTCACAAGGAACAATTTGATAAATGAATATGATCAACTGAGAATTTGCTTTAAATTCTTCAATAGCTTCCTATTGCCCTTAAGGTAGACATCTAAATTCTTAGGATCTTTAGCATGGTGTGTGAGACTCTGCGTGGAAAGGGGGTGCTTTGGTGGCTCAGTTGGTTAAGTGACTGACTTTGGCTCAGGTCATGATCTCGAGGTCTGTGGGTCTGAGCCCTGTGTTGGGCTCTGGGCTGACAGCGCCGAGCCTGCAACCTGCTTTGGATTTTGTGTCTCTCTCTGCCCCTCCCCACTCTCTCTCTCTCTCACTCTCTCTCTCAAAAATAAACAAACATTAAATAAACAAACAAAAAAAGACCCTGCATGGGAACATTTCTGCCCAGTTCCTCACTCTCTTGTGCTACCATCACATACTTAGATTTAGTCACCTTAGTCTTCTTTCTGTTCCTTCCCTCCACAGGAGCTTTGCAGAAACTCTTTACTCCGCCAGAACATGCTTCCTTCATCTCTCCTTAGTTAACCTTTTAGATCATAGCTCCGGAGTCCCTTCCTAGCAGCTGCTCACGCTGACCTCACAGTCTGCGTGAGATCTCTGTGATGTACTCTGTCTGAACCAAGCTGCTTTATGTTGTAAATACACATGCATTCCTAAGTGTGTCTCTCCTAGTGACGAAAAGCTCCGTGAGAATGATCACATGTGCAGTTTTCATACTGCTGTTGTCGGTGCTGGCTTTCTCAGCACCGCACTCCAGCAAGTAGCACCTTTTATGTACAAGGTGTCCAATAAGTATTTGAATGAATGAATCGGAATATCACTTCTTAAATCTGCATACACATGGGGTTCCATTTCATGTTTTTCCTAATTCTTCTTGGTCACGAATTTCGTTGCTCCTGTTATTATTAGAAAATGTCTTTGTATCTCTGAGGAAGACAGTGGATAAAAACTAAGTAATGAATACAATACTGAAATTCAAGTATTATAGAAGGGGGGCAACATTTTTTTACTCTGTGTTTTGATTAAAATTATACAAAAGAATAAATTATTCAGAACTGAACTTTTACTTTCCCTTGACTATGGGAATGTGCAGATAATATCTAGGATACTAGAAACTATGAATAGTCTTGAGGTTTGATCATTACATATATATTAATAGTGAAGCCCTAAATATTTTAATAAGATCGACAAGTCAATACATTTCAATGCATGTTGAATTTTTATGAAGGTTCGGCACATAAAAAATACTGAAGTGATATAATTTTGCCATGAGTTTATACACACCTTGGAAGAAATGTTTGCAGATTCTGATTGCATGATGATGGGTTGCTTTCCTAACAGAAACATCGAAAACATGTTATGTGCATTATTCCAAACACAGTACTATCTTCATATTCAGAGTTAATTGCAAACTTAACAACCACCTTCTGATCATATAAAGACTGATCATTTAACTTTTTGCTTATATATAATCACTTGTAGAAAGCAGTTATCGTTCTGTCCCATTCATTCATTCAGGCCACAGCCCTGAGTTGTGTCATGGCTCTATGGCAGGCCCTGTGTAAGATCTGGGAGATACTGATACAGACACAGTGTACTCTGCCGTCAATGAACTTACTGTCTTTTGGGAGAGACAAACCAGTAATTTCTTTTCTTTTTTTTTTAAACGTTCATTTATTTTTGAGAGACATGGAGACATAGCATGAGCAGGGGAAGGGCAGAGAGAGTGGGAGACACAGAATCCGAAGCAGGCTCCAGGCTCCGAGCCATCAGCACAGAGCCCGACGCGGGGCTCGAACTCACAGACTGTGAGATCATGACCTGAGCCGAAGTCGGCCGCCTAACCTACTGAGCCACCCAGGCGCCCCACACACCTGTACTTTCGATCTAACTCAACAAGTCTCACTATGGCAGAGCAAGGGAAACCTAGAAAGAGGAATCTTTATTAGACTAGCATAACTGTCCAGAAGGCAGAGATGCAGAGAGAAAGGGTGTTTCCAGCAGAGAAACATGTGCATGCGCTATATGAAAGTGCAGAAGGCACTGAAGAGAAAGCGAGAAACATCAAGGGGTTAGTGTCAAGAGCATATTGGGGGAAAGGAAGATAGATCTGAGGTGTAAGAGGTAGCCGGGATCCTAAGGAGATAACAAATTTTGAATGAGAACACTGTGTTTCAATTTTGTATTACTCTTTATTACAAAACAAAATTTACTTTTTAAAGATCAATGAACTAAATATTTAACAGAAAGTATAATATATAAAATATGTATATATTTACTTTTTAAGGTAATTAAAATTTTGTTCCATATGTACACAGACAAATGCAAATTAAAAAACTATAAAACCAAATGTGTACAACACACACACACACACACACACACACACACACCCTAAAGTTTTCAATATTTAAACAAAAGTAAATGACTTGCTAAACCGCAAATAAGCACATGTTGGTAATGGATATATTTGCTTATCCAAGTGCTTTTTAAAATTTCATGACTCCTTCCAAATGAAGCAAGAGTTACACTGGTCAGGTGAGTACACAGAAATAGTGAGCAACATAAATGTTAGCTGTTACACGTAGTTTTTCGTGTAAATAATTCTCTCAACATATTAAAACAATCTCTTTATATCCCTTGTCATGATTTTATCAGGGAAGCAGAACAATCTCAAGGGAACCTAAATGGTAGACGGTCACTATTAGTCACCACTCAAGTTCTGTTTACAGGCGGTTCACTAATTTACATCCAATTTATATCAAGAATCAATAGTGGTAATGTAATGAACTGGAAACTTTTTTTTTTAATTATTATTCCTTGGGGCGCCTGCATTGCTAAGTGGGTAAAACGTCCAACTTCGGCTCAGGTCATGATCTCACAGTTTGTGAATTTGAGCCCCGCGTCGGGCTCTGTGCTGACAGCTCAGAGCCTGGAGCCTGCTTCGAATTCTGTGTCTCCCTCTCTCTCTGCCCCTCCCCTGCTAGCACTGGCGCGTGCGCCCTCTCTCTCTCTCTCTCTCTAAAAAAATAAACATTAAGACAAAGAAAAAAATAATAAACTTATCTATCCTTTAGTGCACCAACCTGTATATACACAAACTTTGAGGCTATTTTTGTAACCTCCAGAATATCAACCTGTCATAATTAAATTTTCCCATTTTCAGAAATTTTGTTTTCCTTTTAAAGAGACATATTTGGTATAAATAACAACATCAACTTTTGCACTGAATGTTTCCAAAGCCATGTTGAATTGCTGCCAGAATGTGAGTTATCACGATTTCGTTACCACATACATTGACATGGTATCCTAAAGAGAAGACTGGATAATGAAAATTTAATATAAATCTGTAAGGTATTTTAACAGCCTCAAATCTATGGTGGCCCCTAAGAGTGACAAATCAGACACGACTTCTTCCAGAATTTTTGAGACACAAAAACTAGACAGATAAACAAGGAAGCTCTTCGTGAATGCATATTTTAACCTTTCTGGCTTTAGAGATTTTATACAGGGCAGTAAACTAAAGCTGTGTTTCAAAATTAGGCTTCTTTTTAAATCTGTAAGTTAAAATGTTTCATAGGAACGGAATCCTGTATTTTAAGTCATGTCCTATTATGTACACAAGCTTCCTTAAGTATCAGGGAAAGTTTACAACAACCCTGTAACCATTCAAACCACAAGCACACAGGTGACCCTGCTCAGCTGCGTTAGCCTAAGGCACCTGGGACTATCAAACACAGAAAGATCTGTAAATAAATTATAGTATCTGGCATTTTCAACATCCTGAGAATCAATAAATATACGTTTTACCAGTGGAGTCAAATGATAAGAAATTACCTAGTTTGGTCTCAGAACAGTTCTACATGCTCTATTTGCTCTATGGAAACTTGTTCCCCTCGCCTCCGCCTGCCCCCGTCATGTAAATAACCAGAGAGGGTCTTAAGACACTCATTTACTGTTTGAGAAGATAAAGTGTATGGGAAAAAAAATTCATGAGCTATAATTTTTATACCTTTATCACTTCAGAGATATCAAAGGAGAACACCGTATTTTGAAAAATTCCCTTAGAATTTTTCCTTCAACCATTAGCAAAGGTATTATAGACTGTTCTAAATGGAAGCTAAAAAAAAAAAAAAATTAAGGACGTTCTATGTAACCAATCTGTGATTCTGAATAGTGAAACAAACACAATCTCAAAAGGGTCCAGTCCCACTTAACTGCCAAACATCGACAAGTCTGTGCTCTGGGTTTACCCATACCTCCCCTCCCACACCCCTTGAAAGAGATACAGAAATGCATTCATTATTCAGATGTCACTCTAAAATTATTACCACGACAGTGGTAAGTCAGTGAAATTTACACTGGGTCTTCATATTTTAAATGTTTCTATTATCACCTTTACTATTTTCTTACCTTGTTGTTTAAAACAGTACTCATGAAGGAGTTGAAATCTCAACTGATGAAAATTAAATAAATTTTAAAATTTCATTTCTTAGTCATACTAGTCACGTTTCAAGGGATGAATAGTCACATGTGACCACTGGCTACTGTAATGGTAACTAAACATAGAAAATATTTTTATTACATTAAGTTCTACAGGACAGCACGCTCTAAGCAGTGTTACTTACTGTCACTAAGAGTAACTAATCTACTGTTTTATTCTGTTATGCAGTGTGATTTTATCCATAATATAGCACAACACATTTTAACTGCAACACATAACTGTGCCTGGCACAGATATTTTAGAATACAGGTACTGATTCAGTACAAAAAAGATTAAAACCAATTTCCCAGAAGAGAAAACTGAAATTTGACTTTTCACAAGACTGGAACTCTTTTCATCAGAGAATAATGCCAAAGTCATGAAAATTGCTGTCTGTCCGTTTTGTGTAAGTGTACTAACAAATTTTGGTTAATAGGGGCTTGAGAGTTGATATAGCTGTATTTGAATCCTAGTGGACACTATGTGCTGATGGTATGCCTGGGAGCAAGTTACTAACCTTTTGGGCATATAGTTCGTAATGGTGCAAACCAATTCTTCGTGAATAGGCCTACTGTCATTGCATATGTGAAATATCGCAAGGACTTTGCCAGAATATATAAACATGTAATATATATATATGTTATATATTATATATACAAATACATATATAATATATATGTATACATATATAATATACACACACACATACATACATATAGGATTTTCAAATGACTCTGAAGGATATATGCTTTTAAATGCTCCTTTTCCGGGAGGGCTCAGGTTGCCAATGGCTGTATTTGTATTCCAAAGGCCAGAGCTGTGGTCAGGTGGCTTTGCCCATAGCTACTCGATCTCCAGCTTCTAGTTACAGCTGCCCTTTCCCTCTTCAGGCCTGGGAGGGGGTAAAGTTTTGCTATCGTTGCTGGCACCACTTGCAACTTCTCATTAGTTTCCCCTAACCCTGTACATGACTTTGTAATATGCCCCTTCATTACGTCTCATCCTTTACCCATCTCATCATGCTGCGTGTTTCCTGCTGACGCCCTGATAAGCACACTTTCATTAAATACCAGCTATAAACCAATGATTTGCTTATCATTCTACAGGAATTACTACTGGGCCAAAACATGAGTTGAAATTAACATAAACTTTATGAAGATAATTTGCTGTATTTCTATCTAATAACATACCTAGAATAGTTTTCACGGAATGTTGAAATTAAGACATTTGCTATATAATGAAAGGCAAAATAGACTGTTTTAAACAATGACATCTTCAAAATGACAGTATTTCATGTTATAAAAACATTATTGTAAGGATTCTTTACTTTTTTTTTTCACGACCAAGAAAAATCAGTATAATTTATATACCTTTTGATTGGTCATAAGATGACAACTAGAGAACAAGGAAAATCCAAAAGATTTACGCACCAGAATGTTATATGCACTATATAAACTAACCAAAATTTGGTAACAGCCTTAATGTGCAACATTAGAGGATAAACGATACACAAAACCTAGGTAATAATTTTAAAAATATGTATCAGCATTATTGAATGGACGCTGATGCCTGGACCCTGAATAGACGCTTGCGTAATCCAATCAGATGCTGTTTTAATTTGCTATAATCATACAAGGGCATGCTGACTCAACATTAGTTCTACAACCATAGGAGAGAATAATGTGCAACAATTTAAATGACAATTACATTTTATATAAAAATATTAAACACCTCAAAAACGAACTGTATTTAGGAAAAAAAAATGTTTAGGAGAAAGATGTTAGATGTGGGTAGTCTTGCCCTCATTTTAAAATTGTACTTTAAAAACTGCATTTAAGTACCATGTATTTCTTTGCTATAAAAAAAAAAAGAAAAGAAAAAGAGGAGCAACACGCAAAACTGAACAGTTTGGAATTAGTTAATGAACTGTAGGTGTCTAAATTATGAAATTACACTTAATTATCATGACACAAATCAATCTATGTTTGGACAGAATGTCTCAGTAATCAACCTATACTAATCCCTACAAGTTAAGTTCACCTCTCTCATCAACTTGCTAGAAAATGTCTTGATTTAAAAAACAACTATAATCTGTGGAGAGAATGGTCAGCATGGCAACTAGGAAGCAGCAGGTAGGCATGGAGAATGGGATGGTATATTCTAGAGCCATGGGACTCGTGTGACATCCCGAAGAGCAGTCAGTGAGGGGAACTAATCAATGCTTTAGGAACTGTTACATTAAAGGTGGTTTCTAAGAGGCTGTGGGTTGCTCATGCTTATTTATTTGGTTTCACATATAAAGAAAAACACACTTTCAAATATATTAAAGGGGAAACTGTATTATAAATGTCGTGATAAAGCTCAGGAAATAACGTTTCGGAGTCAATCAGGATTTAAGTCTAGATCCTTACACTTAGCAACTGTAAAATCTTGTGTAAGTTAATGTCTGGGAAGTCTACTATCTTTATCAATAAAATGAGAATTAGAAAAACTACGTCAAAAGGCTGTTGGGGAATTTTTATGTGATAGTGTCCCCTGAATGCTCAGCACCTGATATATTAATTAATAAAGGTCTATTTCCTTTTCTAAATTTAGGAAGTAAATAATAAACATGAGAGGAACGGTATTGTCTGATATCTCTTTTTTAATTTGCTTATTTTTGGTGATAAAGGTATCCCCCACTGTGCACAAGTTTGCATTATGCCACTGTGCTTTTACTGTCTTTTGCTTTTTGACGTCTTTGGTAGAAGTGAAGTAGAGTGAGGCAGACTTTCTAGAAATTGGGCATCCTCTTCGCTTGACATCACTTGCCTTTTGGAACGTTTCACAGGAAGACTACTTTCAGAGACCAGTGCAAACCGTACAAGCTGATTTTTTTTTTTTTTACCTTTAGTAAAGCTGTTCATTTTTAAAACTGCTCAAATTAAGGTAATTGAAGATGTTTCAGAGGATATAAATTTACTTTTCCATCATTTATGTACTCAAGTTATCTTTCTACTTTGATTAAACTTTCACAAAGGCTTTCAATATTCATTCCAAACTATTTAAAGTTGAGCTTACATATTCAAATTCAACTTTCAATAATACAATCCAAACTTTCTAAACTTTCCTAGGACATTAAAATATCCACCGTGCTCTAGATTCGCGAGACTTCAGAGGCTATTTCCAAATGTCCTATTTAATTAAACAGAAGTTTGTTTATCACAACATTTTTTTCTTTGAAACAAAAGAATATTCCCTCTATTACTTCACTGACTTGGTTCTAAAATGTTTTCACCAAAATAATTGTTTTTTTTTTCATAAAATTTTTAAGAATTGTAGTGTTTCAACAGCATACCATTAAATTTTTCTATGTAAGAAACTCCCGAAGAATGGCTATCACCCTAGAGGCCTAACATTTTTCTTTTAATACTGTACTTTAAAAAATCCGGTGTTACACTTCACGCAGTATAATGTTGGACTTCAACGAATTACTTTACAAAGTCCTAATTAACTTTTTTTTGTACAATTAAATTTTTCGTCATCAAATTTTCTCATCGATTGACTGCTTAGAAATGGATATTTCACTAAAAAAGTATTACATTACAAAGTAATACTAGAACTAAAGTCTTCCTAAAGTGAGAGAATAATAATAATAATAATATTAATAATTCATTTCTGTGAATGCCTCATCTGTTCAACTAAAATGTAGTACTATACATTGTATACTAGTTCAGATCCTGAGTCCATTCCATCTAGCTGCCTAATAAAAGCTCAGTAAATACTTATTGAATCCCATATAAATCAGGAGATATTCTACACTTTAATTTTTTTAATGTTTATTTTTGAGAGAGATAGAGACAGAGTGTGAGTGGGGGAGGGACAGAGAGAGAAGGAGACACAGACTCTGAAGCAGGCTCTAGGCTCTGAGCGGTCCGCACAGAGCCTGACGCAGACCTCAAACTCACAAACCACAAGATCTCGACCTGAGCCAAAGTTGGTTGCTTAACCGACTGAGGCACCCAGGTGCCCCAGATATTCTACATTCCAATTTTTAATAGAGTTAACACACAATGTTACATTAGTTTCAGGTGTACAACATGATGATTTGACAAGTTTATAGCTTATGCTATATTCACCACAAGTGTAGCTACCATCTGTCACCATATATCACTATTATAATATCACTGGCTACAGTCCTTATGCTCTTTGTTTTCCTGTGAATTATCCATTCCATAACTGTAAGCCTGGATCCCCCCTCTTCCCTTCACCCATTTTGAACACCCATCACCCCTCCCTTCCGGGAACCATCAGTTGATTCTCTGGATTTATATGTCTGCTTCTGCTTTGCTTGTTTATTCATTTGTTTTTGTGTCCTTAGATTCCACATATGAATACAGCCATATGGTATGTGTCTTTTTCAGTCTGACTTACTTCATACAGTATAATACCTTCTAAGTCCATCCCTGTTGTCTCAAATGGCACGATCAAGATGTTTATCTTGAATCAAAGCCCAAGGAAATACTTGTCATGTGCATCTTTTTTCTTGGTAAGAAAAAGTTGTCTCATGTTTTGGTGACCCAAATTGCATACCATTTCATACTTAAACCTATAAATGATAAAGGGTTATGGAACACATAAATGGAATAAATAAAGTATGATTTATTTTCTGTGATAAGATGATAGGGTCCTTTCTCTCCTGAAGATTACTGCCAAAGAGTACAGATGGATATCTGAACAAAATTAGAGTTCTGGAAAAACAAAGGAATGAGGTTGCTTGGTAAGTAACTAATGGTATCTGTTAAAACTTCGCATACAATTGAAAAATTCAGTCATGTTAATTATCGGTAAATATTCTAGCATCACACTATCAAAGGTGGCCAAAATCCCTATGAATAGTGACCTTAACTTAATTTCTTAAAATTAAGTTTTAGAGTTTCAATGTGTTTCCATAACTGACTCAGAGACAGGTATAATCACTAAAAGAATATTGCAGTGTGATTTCATAGTAAAACTTTTCTAATTCAGGCAAGTTTAAATAAAAGCAATGAGAAATCTTAAGTAGAAAATCATTATTTCTTTATTTTTTTTCCTAAGAATAGACTAGTAATTCAAATTAGGTAATTCTAATTGATGATTAATTAGGTCCTCAGGGGAACAATACAAATGAGAGTAATTTAAGAGGATATCGATAGTTTTGGGCAAAAGAAGAATTGATAGTACTCATTAAGAATTTATATAATTTCTTGACTCATGAATACATTCTGATTCATTCAACAGACTCCTTTCACAGGAGTCTTCCTCCTAGAATCTGATCCTATTTATAAATTCTAAATGAGTTAGTTCACTTAAATAAGGTTTTACTTTAGCATAGAAATATGGGCTATTTCTATTTGTAGATAATAATATAGTACTTTTGTATTTGAATAAAACGATGACATACTGGCAGTGAACTGTTCTTAATTCAAGAGAAGTGAATTTAGAAAACTGGCAAAAATTCATAGCTTAGGGAAATATCAGTCATAATCTAAAATAGTGGTTATCTCAAAGTTCACATTCTCAAGTTGGAGACCATAATCCACCTTTCAGTCTCAAAGATGAAATGCCTTCTAATCATCAGAGCTGAATATTGAGTTTGTCGCTTGTTTGTTTGTTTATAAGGAAGCTATATGCTCAAAAGGAGGCTTGAACTCATAACCCAAGATCGAGTCAGCCAGGTGCCCCAGAGCTAAATTTAAGTGAACAAAACAACTAATTTAATTCAGATCATTAAACTCTTGACCCCTCCTCCCAACCCAAATGAACAGTAGCTAAAAATTAAAGTCTTAACCATACGTAGCTCCAAATGCAACATTTTAAAATGTCTATTCTATTAGGAGGAAGTTTGTAATATTAAAGATATTCACATTTCTCAGCAAACTGCACCATAGTAAGTGCTTATTAAATATTTATTTTTTGAACTATTTTCCATTAAATTACTTGCCAGTGAATTTCTAAAGCCAAACTATTAACATCTGAAAGTGTTCCCATTACCCATTTCCTTCATATTCTTTTATTTCTCATTATTATTCTCCCAACAGCATGAATATGTACACTGTCTTAACTTAACTCCCCCTACGCTATCAAGTTTTATATCGGATATTTTTCCCTATTTTCTTCTAAAAGAGATTTTAGTTAGTTATCAAATCCTGCTGGAGTGAACAGGCATTAAAAATATAAAATATCTAGTTATGTGTGGCCAAGAAATTAAAGGAGAAATACAGATTTGCAGACTGTGTACTGTTTTCTGAGCAGTCATGTTTCCAGCCTCCACCCTGTCACGCAATGGCACTTCTCCACTGATGGCAGCGAGTGGCTAAAAGCTTTTGTGGAAGTTGGGTGGACGTCAGAGTACAAGCAGGAATTAGCTCAAAATTCATCAGAGGGAAAGCTTTCAAGAAGAAGTTTAAGCATAAATGTCAAAGGGGCAGGAATTAATATCAATTGCTGTCAAGACATATTTAACGAAGTTTATTAGAAAGGCAGCAGATGTGGAAACACTTTAGGGGAGTTGAGAAACTAATTTTAAATCAACTTTTTTTTTTTTAATTTAGAAATTCATAAACTCCAGCCAAGGAAACTGACACTTGAGTAAGTATAAATTCCATGGTAATGATTATTTAAAACCCCACATTGACTATGAATTTATGCATAGGGATTCATATGCAAAATAACAAAACTGCATTTATAATAGAAATGAGAACAAAGCAACAGAATTTGTAACAGGTTAAAGGAAGCATTAACTGTAGCGGAGGAGAGTCAAGTTCCTAAAGAATCATTTATTCATTCATTCAGCAAAAACTATAATTATTATGTTCATGTCATAATTCCAGGTTCTTTAGAAACTAATAATAAATTTAATTTAGAAGTATGTAGATTTCAAAGTATACTTTTTGATCTAAAAACATTTTTCCTGAAATAAAACTAACTTCCAAATGCAATAAAGTGATCTTTTTATCGATAGGAGAAAAGGACTTAAAAAAAAAAAACTGTTTACAGGAAAGTAAAGGGACCAAGCTGACTGATTTATTAAAGAAGCATAATCATGCTGGATATGGTTTCAACAATATATTGTTTTGACAACAATAAAAGGAATAGGTTTTCATTAAAAACAATTAGTAATCAGGATAACTGTTTTTGAAGCATTTACAAAATATCAATTACACATTTTAATGTAATTAGTCTCTGGGTCATTTTTTTTTTTTTTCAGATCGACTTCACAGATGAGAAAACTGTAAACTCAGATAGTTGAAAATTTTACACAGGATTATGCTCTTAAGAAATGATTTAAACCCAAGTTTGTTCAGTTATAAAGTTCATAGTCTCGAATGAAAATTATATTCATGATTATATTATCAATTTTATTGGCCACTTAAAAATTTAATAAAGTAGATATATATCCAATTTGTACTCCCAGTGATATAAATGAATTTAATTATGGCCTGTTGGACCACAGTTAAATGTGTTATATATTTTGATTTGTTTTATTTCATCCTAGAATATTAAATTTTCCCACTTTGACCACTTAAAAAAACATTTGTATGCTTATATTTTGAAAATTATAGATAATTATTTAGTTTCAAATGTAATTTTATATTGGTTAACTAGAGTCCATTCAGGTCTTTGCAGATTTCTGATCGAAATGAAGGCCAATGATAAGAGTCTTAAAGGGAATTATTGAAAGAGTTGTTTAGGAAGCGAACTCTAGGAGTGCCTGGGTGGTTCAGTCAGTTAAGCATCCAATTTCAACTCAGGTGATGATCTCATTGTTCATGGGTTCAAGCCCTGTGTCAGGCTCCGTGCTGACAGCTCAGAGCCTGGAGCCTACTTCGGATTCTGTGTCTCCCTCTCTCTCTGCCCCTCTCCCACTCACACTCCATCTGTCTCTCTAAAATATTATTTTTCTAAAGAAGCGAACTCTATAACATGGGAGAACACATTTGCAACCCATGTATCTTATAAGGGGTTAATCTTCAAACTATATAAGGAACGATTACAACTCAACAGCAAAAAAACTGAGAACCTGAATAAAAATTGGGCAAAGGACTTTAAAATAGCTATTTCTTCAAGGAAGATAAACAAGTGGCCAACAGGTATATGAAAACATGCTCGACATCACTCATGATCAGGGGAATGCAAATCAAAACCACACTGAGACAAGTCTTCGTACTTATTGGGATGGCTATTAACAAAAATAAACAAATAAATAAACAAAAGATAACAAGTATTGGTGGAGAAATTAAGACTCTTATACAGTGAGGAAAGCAAAATAATGCAGCCATGATCAAGAACAGTATAGAGCTTCCTTGAAAAAATTCAAAATGAAAATGCCATAGGATCCAGGATTCCCCATTCTGAGTATTTACCCAAAAGAACTGAAATGAGGATTTCAAAGAAGTATCTACACTCCTGTGTTTATGGCATCACTATTTACAAGACCCAAAGTGGCGAAAGAGCCTAAATGTGCCCTGAGGAATGAATGAATAAAGAACATGTAGGATATACAGGCGATGAAATACAACTCTGCCCTCAAAAAAGGAAAGAAATCCTGTCATTTGCTACAACGTGGATGAACCCGGAGGACATTATGCTAAGTGAAACAAGTGTCTTTCAGACACAGAAAGACAAACACTGCATGATTCCACTCACATGAGGTATCTGTAAGAGTGACATTCATAGAATCCAAGAGAGGAATGGTGGTTGCCATGGGCTGGGGAAAGGGGAAATTCGGAATTACTAATCAATGGGCATGAAGTTTCAGACAAGCATGATGAATAAGCTCTGGAGATCTGCTGTACAACACGGAACCTACAGTTAACAATACTGCATTGTCCTCTTAACAATGTGGCAAGAGGAAAGATCTCATACCAAGTGTTCTTACCACAAAAAATTTTTAAAAAGACGAAAAGAATGAACATTCTCACTCAAGAAGGAACATGAACAGAATTGTCCAGAGGAAAGGAGCAGTTTAAAAAGACTACCTTTGTCCATTAATGTGTCTTTCAGTCCACTTTGTTTCTTTAGTTCCCTGAAATCATAGCTGCTTCTCTGGGTGACCTTCATTATAATCTAGACAGTCACAGCGACATTTCTCCCCGAAAGCCAGATAAAGCACAAATTTAGAAAGTCTGAGCATGGCATATAAAGCTGCCTTTGACGATTATAACTGAAGAACAACTCTGTGGGTGTTTAAAAAATTATTCCAGTTATGTGGTTCAGTCTCTTGAGATTTAGTGGTAGCCAATTATGGCCCACAGGCCAGAACAGTGACTGATCATTGTCTGAAGACATGATGATAAAATGGGAAGGTGAAACAGATTCATCTGTTTTTTTTTTTTCCTCTTACAGGAGATGTTGATTGAAATAATGAGAGATTTAAAAAGCTGGCACAGCTTTGATCTCTTCTTTGATGCTTCCAGCTGTTGTCTACGATGTTACTCTTTATAAAATATGGTCAGTTAAAAGAAAAAGCCAGAGCATAGTTTCTCCTTGCTAATGATTAATAAAACGATTTGGCAAATAGAATTCTGCACATTGGCGAATGTAAACAGCACAGGAGGCCCCCAAAATGGTAAAGAAAGAGATTTTGTCCCTTGTCACACTAAGCTACTCTCTGGTCCCTGACCCTCCATGCTCTAGCTGGGTGACTAGGCACCTACTTTTATCTTTCCCGCAAGCCCTCTCTCACGTTACCGCTCGTGAAACGATTACACGTGCTTCAAGACCAAATCAAACACTGCCTTTGCAGCCCTCCCGGCTGGGACAGTCATGGCCAATTTCACAGCATCTGGTACGTGCCTCTGTTACTGTTCTGCCCCACAGGATTATATGTATTCGCCTGGGTCTCTTCTAGACATTGTGTTCTTAACTATTTTTGTGCTATGGATCCTTTTGGTAACTGGTGAAGCAAACGGAACCCTTCCCAGAATGTTTTCAAATGCATAACATAAAAAGAAAATCATATAGGAAGACAAAGGAAATTAATTATCCTGCAATATGGTTACCAATTATTAAATATAGGAATATTATGAGCAATTAATACTCTAGTTGAAGATATAATAATATCTATTCAAACTAGTGGTTAATAAAAAGGATCTTCCTGAATACCTACCACTAGGATATGACATAAAAATATTAGTGAGAAATTCACAGATATTGCTAACACTGCATTGTGTTGCCTGTTTTCATCATTGGGAAGAAATGCGAATTTTTAGTTAGAGGCTAGTGAAAACAAGGATGCAGTTTTTTCCCCTATCCTGGTTTGTGGATCCCACATTAAGAACCTTCGATTTGGCTGCATGGCCTCGGGGCAAGAGTTTTTGATTTGTTCATCGTTGTGTACAGAACAGAACCAGTGGCACAATCCAAGCGCTCCACAAAGTTCGCTGAATGCTGGCTGAATGGTGTTTTGAAGGCATGGCTGCTGCTTTTATCAACACCCTGATCGCATTGCAACACATCAAGAAATTTGGTATTTTCAATTCAGTTTGTCAGTGGGTGCCATACATGGTGCTAGGTATATTCTTCTGTTTACACAGACAAAAGCTTGAAAACTGAAATTGAAACGCACCTGTGACTAAGCGTTTGGTGTTTGTTACGTTTCTCCCTCCTTCCCCCTAAGTCAATAAACAACTATGGAGATGTTGATATTGCTGCTGCTGATGTCCTCATACTTAATGTCACTTCTGTGGTTACAGCTTAAATCTCTCATCACAGGACCTAAGCAGTCTCTACAACAAAGCGTGAAGATGGGGAGTATCAGTGACTTCAGCCTTTCAAAAAGAAAGCTCTGACACCAGCAATACTGACATGCAAAAAGACAATGTACTATTAGATAGGGAAGGTGAGAAAAACAAAATGCTCCATTTCCTGACTAATGGCTATTTCTTTATTATATTAAGAAGACTGCCCAAGACAGGGGGAAAAAATGAGCCTATCATTTGGATGTCTCCCAATAAACTGCTTCCTAATATCATATAAACCAATAATCTACGATTAACTTTTCAGCTCTCGCCTGTTTTATTTTTAGCATACTATCTGGTATAGCTATAGGTGACATATTATTCTGTTCAATGTAACCCAATTAGAGGATCTACAAAATGACAAACACCATTTATCTTAATGTGTTTTAATGACACGATTTCACCAACGATACTACTCTGTGTATTAGTATAAAAAGCCACTAAAGAAAATAATCATCTTGATCATTTGGCAAATAGAGGTGATATACAGAACGTATATAATAAAACATAATGATTTTCGCTATAACAGAATTAAAACAAGGAGCCTGTTTTCAACTTTCCCGTCCAAAACTTATTTCTATATTCAGAATACTTCAAAGAGAAGAAAACAGACTTTTTCAGTAATAATAACAAATGTGCTGCCTAATTGGAAGTGTATGAGCCTATTGCCTTTGAGGACAAAAATAAGATTTGGATAAAATATGAAGGATCCTTACAGCATAACTTGGTAAGAGTCTACCTGAGTTATAATTATTTGTATTATTTTCCTCAAAGTTGATTCTTCTTCATAACACTGTATTATATTCAGTACTAGAAATTAGCCCATTGCACAACTCTAATATGATATTAATTTATTCGATGTTTAAAAGTAAGAATATTAATTGCATACATTGAGAAGGGAGATACGCTGTTCCTTATGTTAGCCATTGGATGGCTCCTCATTTCTCTTGATCTCAGAACCAGAAGTGCAGCACTCAAAAACTAATTGGAAAAAAAAAAGTTTTTAATGTGAGAGGTGTAGAATTCCAGCTGTTTGAACAAAGGTGAACTTGTAATACTTTTCGAATGACAAAAGAAATAGGTTTCTTCTTCTCCTGGCTTTAGTAAATAGGAAAGACAGTTGCAAAGCAGGTATTCCAAAATATGAAACAAAATTATCATTGTTGAAAAAAACTCTTCTAGCATCTGTTGCAACACAGAGCTATTATAATGCAATTAGACAGACTACAGACCAGATGTTAAGGAAGCAAAATTTAAAAGATAAAGCGTGGTATTATTTTGGTTAATGAATTTAATTCCAAACATTACCGGAGTGATTCATGGACGTTTTTCCCCCTAAAGATCGGTTGTCACATATCCATATGCATTTTAACAGTTATGCTATGTAATATATTGCAAAAAGTAAATGATCTCTCAAAGAATATTAACTGTTTCAAAATGACTCAACTGGAGGTACTCTCGCAGGTAGATGAATAACTTGCCAACGGTGATATATTACTCTTTAAATTTAAACCTCAAAAGAGTAAGAAATAGGTTGTGCTATAAATGGAATATAATTCTCTGAAGCATGATCAAAATGAAGCATATTTTAGGAATATTTAAAATACAATCATTTTCCCCTAGTAGTCTCAGTCTCGTATTATCATGTAATGGGAATGAATGCCAAAATAATTAGGAAAAGACAATTTAAATACTACTTGAAGAAATATGTAGCTAAAAGTGAAAGCCCTTTGGCATGTTCACATTTTATATTTCTATCTACAGCTGCCGCTAATACTCATCTTTCGAAAATAAAATTCTCCTGTATGGGAAGCTTGTTGAAAGGACAGTCCCGATCACATCAGAAGAGTGTGAATCAGAAGCAAGAAAAAAAAGTAACACAAAAACCTGCTACTTCATATTTATTTCACCAACTTTATCATGTTAAAAATAAAATGTAGAAGCCATTATTATGCAAACATAAATAACACTGTATTTTCATAGGTGTGCAATAATAGGTCTCTCAAAAAGTAAAATCTGTGTTTTATTAATAGGGTCTGTGTTTAATGCTTAAATAACTTACTGTATAAGGGAGTAACTTCAACATTCCCAGATTCCAGTTCCCAGGGAAGAACGATCAGACCAGGGAGTCACATTGATGTTAATCATGCTAAACCTGTCAGCCCGGGTCATAAAGTTCTCCTCCAGACTCTGCATCTTCACAGCAAGCACTTAGGAAAATTGTAAATATTACAAAGCAGAGAACCTCATTTGGATATTTGAGAACAGCATTCAATAACAGACACCTTCAGTTAGCAGGAGCATTGAAAATATGCCAGAACACAGAAGCTCGGCATTACCAAAGACTCTATGATGAGGACATGCCTTTTCTCACTTATGCTTATTAGTAAGTATTTGTTGGATAAGTTAACAAAATTCCCACAAAACAACCATATTATTTTTAGCAACGTAACAAATCAGTAGATGATGCAAATTCATTCTTTACTTTCTTCTGAGACATTCACTACACATACATTTAATTTTTCTCCAGTTAAGTGACAGAGAGCTTGAATGTATTATGCTACAACCAAAGCCAGAAAGGACACAACTGTCCAACATAGAGAAGGGGAAAGAATTTTTCTAATGAAAGTGTAGTGTGGACATCCTCTAAACAAAAGGAATTACAGTAGAGGGATGTTCCTTCTGGAGACTGTGCCAAAACTACGGATAAATATGACAAATACATGGTCATCAAAGGAAACATTACTATGAAGACAGTATTAGTCACAGAATGCTTGAAAATATTATCTGAGGCTTACAGTTTTATAAACAATGAATCAACAACATGGAGAACGTAAAACATAGCACCTGCTCTCAAGAACTTTAGAAAAAATTACAGAAGCAAAGAAAATCCAAGGAAAATAATTAGCAAGTAATTAAGCTGAGAACTAGGTAAAAATGCGGAACCAAAGTTCACAGAATGAAGTGAGGTTGGAAGCACTTAGGGAAACTGTCGTGGTAGCTCTAACACTAGAATGGGTATTTGAAGACGGTAATGCTTTAGAACCAAAATGAGAAGATTCCAGAAAGGGAGAATAAGCCGAGCAAGATAAAAATGAGTAAAGTGGCCTATGCAGGGGAGAGAATTTATACGCTGAGAATATAAAGAAAACACACTTCAAACCCTTAAGAGCATAACAGTCAGGGGGCACATGGTTGGCTCAGTCGGTTAAGCATACATAGGACCCTTGGTTTTGGCTCAGGTCATGATTGCAGGGTTGGTGAGATTGAGCCCCACATGGGGCTCTGCGCTGACAGTCCTCAGCCTGCTTGGGACTCTGTCTCTCCCTCTCTCTCTGTCCCTCACCTGTTGGCATGCTCTCCCTGTCTCTCAAAATAAATACATAAACATACAGTCAGAATGAGAGGGTATCTATTGGTCTTGACTTATAAGAAATTCTGCTAGATTTGAGAATTATGCAGCTGATCAGTAAAGGCCTTGAACCATGCATGCTTTTTAGTTATTAAAGACATGGTTATTGAAAGTAACTCATCTTTATTACTTTTTTGCACTTAATTTTATTTGATCCCAGAAAGCAGTAACAATAGTCAGGAAAAGATCATTATTATGTCAGTTTTTATTAGTATTTTTCTCCATTTTGTTGAGATATCACTGACATATAACACCGTTTAAGGTATACATCATGATGATTTGATAAATGCATGTACTGTGAAATGATTAAAATGGTGAGATTAATAGATTCATCACCTCACATAGTTACCATCCTGTGTGTGTGTGTGTGTGTGTGTGTCTGTGTGTGTGTATGTGTCTGTGTGTCTGTGTGTGTGTGGTTAAGAACATTTAAGATCTACCCTTTTCTGAATGCAAAGATAGAGGCCCCCTGAAGATTAATGACTAACTTAAAGGCATACAATAAACATGGGAGTTGGGACACCTCCCACATGTCCTGATTACAAAACCATTACCTACTTCTATAAGTTCCTCATGTTATTGAGAATCTGAAACTTCTATTACAAAAAAAAAAAAAAAGTTTAGGATGTCTGGAATCACACCGTAATAGAATACGGAAAAAATTCCATTAAAGGATTATCTCTACCTGCTTCAATTTGCAGGTAAAATATCCTTTGTACCCATCATATATTATGGGACCCAACAGAAACAGAAATGATGAAACAAGCTTACCAATGAAATCCTGACTACTCTGGAAATTTAGACAATTCAGGTCATTAGTCATGGAGTCCTACGGGAAAAAAGTATGCCTGATTCCACACTAGTAAAGCCAGAAGCTCCCTAATTTACATCCCCTACTTGGCTGAGGATATCAGATGTGTTCGAGTTGGACAAGTTCAAGACTCTTGCTTGAGTAATTTTAAGGAATGTAACACAGTCTGAATAGTAATTGGTTATTTAATAAGTATGCTCGCAGAGCCAACATAAGCTTGCTTCACTCTTAAGCACAGAATAGGACCAGATGCCTCACTAGGTGCTCGGAAAAGAAACCTTCATCTGCGTATAAGCTTTAAAGTCAACCTGACGTGAAATTCTGAAATACATTTTGAAAATGAATGGATTAGTGATAAAATTAATGAGAAAACTCAAGTCGCTGAAATGAAATATTTTTTTGGCACGTGATAACTTGATACGCTGCCCTCAGAAGTTCTCTGCAATCAGGTCTTCTGAGCCATTCCCGGCAACATGGGTGTTTTATTACCCAAGCCAACCCGGCCATTTGTCCTGGTGTCACCTCATGTTTCAACACTAACTTTTGCCCCATTCATGTCAATCTCCTTATCCATAGTAAGTCCCTTTACCAATTTCAAAGGGCTTCCAACTAAAACTGCTACTAACCAACTACAACTTCTGTGTCTGACACTAACTTTAACCCTGTTGCCTATGAACTGCTCATCATCTTTAATATTAGCATCGCTCACTCCTATCTCACGCAATCCGCTGTGTGATGCCTAGCCTACCCAGGACTCACAGATGACTACTTCAGTGTTCTGTCCAAAGAACAACATCTCAGACCATGCAATCATGCTTCTGCACAATCCAGAGTACTCAATTCTAACTAGCGCTTTCCTTCTCCCAAGGTCTGCTCTTTGCTAGTGAAACATCACAGGATGGAGATCTTAAGCTTCAGGAAATTACTACTGACCTACCATCAACTAACCCCTGCTCTTCTCTTCTCATTAATGCATTCAGGAGAAACATGTATTAAGCTAAGACAGTGCAACTGACAATATGCATCTTATTGGATATTCAGTGATGATCAAAGCTGAGAGAGGCTGAGCGAGGAAAGCGCTGCAGGTGGACACAATAGCAGAAATGAGTCTGGCATCTAAGAAATGAGAGCAGGTCAGTGCAGATAAAGCACAGCAAGAATGCAGAGGTGGAGGAGGAAAAACATCAGACCTATCAGAACAGTAATGATCTTTACCCAGAGATGAACACAACCTGGTTTACATTTTTAAAAGATCATTATGGATGCATACTGGAGAAAGGAGTAGAATGGGTCAAAAGCACAAGCGGCAAGGGACAAGGTATGGGGGGGGTATTGCCATGTTTAGGAGTAACTTAGAATAAGATGAAATCAAAATATATGGATGACATCACCTACTTTCTCTGCTGTTCCATGAGTGTTTTATTCATGTAATTTGACAACCTGGCACATTTCCTAGAGCAGCTCTTCTAAACCTTCCCAAAGCTTTTCAGGTTCACAAACTGTTTCCTTCTTCTCCACTTCTTGTTCCATCTTGATGGATGGCTGTGTTTCAGTTACTAAAGAGAGCAGAGTCATCCCGCGTGAGCTCCCTCATGCTCCCCCTTCTATCATCTCCACTGCCCTTACCCTGATTTATAAGCATGTGAAGTAATCACTCTCTAACACTCTGTGTTCATTTGGATTCTCGCAAAACAGACATTAAGGTGAGGACTTAGGGTGCAGGTAGCTTTTCTTTCTGATTTCACTAAGTATATTTGAGAGGGTAGAGAAAGTGAGATCAGGAAGGGGGAGGAGGCAAGAAAGGATGTATTACCAAGCACATTAGTAAGGGGGGTAACTGGGGCTCAGTCCCACTGGTGGCCCCCTGGGAAGCAGTGTGGAACATGCCTCCGAACCGTCCTGCCAGAGCAAGAGGAGACTGGGGTGGCTTTCCAAGGACTCCCATGCCCTAGTAATTAAGCTTGCTCCTGGTGACATTGCTGCCTTCCCCCAATAATTCTGGATTACTCCGTTTTGCAACAGAACAAGCAGCTGTGGTGCTGAAGTAAGCCCTCCAGTGGAGCAACCTAGTGACAAATAGGAACTCTGGAGATGGTGAGCCAGGAACCACAGTGAACGCGGGTGGGGAAGGAAATATGAAGGGCAGTCCCAGGACCATCTAATTCCCTCATTTAAGACCTTGCTTCTTTCTCCGCTCTACTGAAGCACTCCTTAAGGGAATTAGAGTCAAGAGCTATATAAGGGACCTTATAAATCCCTTAATCCAACCCTCTTAATTGAAGATTTGAAAATTAAACCCCAAAATTCTTCATTTAATATTAGGGATACTATTTGCAAACATTTTGCTTGGTCTATAAAATGTATGTTGCGTTTTATATATGTTTATAGTATTTTTTTATACTTTTAGGTTGCTCACTAGTATTAACATTAATTCTAATACCTGGATATCACATTGCCATCTATCAACATGTAGTACCTCCTACTGGTTCAAACTTTAGAACTTTCAAATCTAACCTAGTATCTGTTGAGTTTCATCATCTCTATTCAATACTCAATTGAAAAACATTGCAGATTTTAAGAACGTGCTAATTGGAAATATTTGAACCACAAAAGCTATTTAAATTCAAAATCCTCCTTACAGAATATTTTCATTTGGGCTATATATGGCCTTGAGTAGAAGGTTTTTTTTTTCTTTATTGTTGCTTTGTGGTTGGATTTTAAACCAATAGAAATATTTTCAGGGTCCTGGAAACCTTCAAGGCAAGTGTTTCAAAACTATGCTTACAGGAATCTGTATTATGCTAAATAGTATCTGAAGCATAACTATAGTTTATTTGAACAGCAGGCTAGTTCACACAGAAACTGTTTTATTCATTGAAATGGCTTCACATGTGGTATACTTTATTTTTAATTTGGTCTAGTTAATGATTAACAATTACCATTCCAAAGGCGGTTAAATATATACTCTATTGCATAAATGGTACTCTCTACAGTAAGGTACATACTTAATAAATATTTTTAACTTAATTCACACTGAACTTATTTTTATCGAAAACCTTTAAGTCAAATAATCTAATGCAACTAGCCATGACAGATCATTTCATCATCTTTAATTACATGGCAAGATTTTTCCTCCTTGTTCTTCTTCCAAAGGACTTTAAGATACCACTGATGTTCATTTTTATTGAAAAAAGATTCATCTAGATTTCCTGATAATTTTGTGAGAATGTCAGCACCCCTTCATCATTATTCATTATGCAGACAGAATCTCTTAACTTTCAAAAAGAAAAACACCTTCAACATATTGTATTTTTAAGACACTTGAGTTTAAAAGGAACTTTTCCATAGGTCCATGCTCAATCTTGGCTTGAGTCTTGAACATGGAGTCAAGTGAGGAAGAACCATTTTTCTGCTTTCAGCACTTTTGAAGCTGCGTAAGAAAGTACAAAAAGGAGGGGACCTCTCTCCAACCCTTTCTTTTCTCTTCCTTACCTTCTTGTCACCATAGTACCAACACCTTTCCTAAAACACAGAGGCTTAGTTTTGCCTGGCTGGGAAAATAATCCATCTATTTCAGGTTTTTCCTTCCCCCAACTTCCATTTCAGTTTCAAGTGGTGACTAAAATAAAATGCACTGCTGTGTGTGTGTGCGTGTGTGTGTGTGTGTGTGTATGAGTGTGAGTGAAGAGATAGGATTTGGGCTTGACCACGAGGAATCTGGGAACTGAAAAGGTGAAGAGATGATAGTATCCTGAAAAACTCAAATGAGTTTGTCAAATAAATCTAGTATTAATAATAAAAACAAAAAAACCCAAAATGCCTTTTGTTCTCACATTCAGTTAATGATCTAATAGCTATCAGAATAAAATGTCACAGGTATTATTCATTTGCCAAAATAAATGGCATTAAAAACTGAAGTAAAAAAAAAAATCCTCTCTTTTTTCCCTGGACAAGTGTGCCTGTAGGATTCACTCACAGAGATAGCCTGTTGAATGCTAAGTTACACTTCAGGCGGGATTCAGTGTTCAAGATTCAATGATGACAGCCAAGGGATAGGAGAGACGGAGGAGACTTAGTCTTTTTTTTCCCCAAATTTATATTCTAAAATGCCATTAAAGGTGGCTTTATTTTCATAATAAAACCACAATTTATCATCATAAATATTATCTATTTTAGTAATCATCTGTTGCTTTGATCATGAATGAGGAAGTGAAAAGTAGTAAGCTCAGAAGTGAGCCAGGCCAGAATAAATCTCTTGCTATAGTGTTTGAACATCAGAAATACGGCACATCGCCTTTTAAGCATCACCCTCATTTCATCCATTCGGGAAAGTATTGAAATTAAAATAGCATGAAAATGCCATCATAGCTCTGATGATTTCTGAAGCCTATACAGGTGCCATTTGTAAGACCAGACAGATAGAACACACTCTAAAACTGGAATAAACAGTAGTATCTATTTTCTTGATATATTTTTATCAAGAAAATGGAGAGAATGTTTGTAATAAATATCGCTACTTTCTTAAACGTATATCACTCTCAACTCTAAGTTACAAACATCTCGATCTCAGTAAAAGTCAATTATCCACATTATACATTTAATCTCAATGTTGAACCCCATTAGAACTTATCAAACCTTAAATGTGATGGAAGGAAATAAACCATAAGAAATGAGCATGTAACTTAAAAAAGTAGCAAAGATTAGAATGTTTTGAATGTTTCGATTCAGTTATTATCATCTTAAAAGTTGCATTTAAATTTTGTCTTAGGCATTATAATTAAGTAAAACAGTCAGTCTTACCATGGTTTAAGATTCCAAACTGTGGCTTCAGTCAAGTGAGTTGAAATACATCTTATTTTTACTGACCCACAAGGGGAGACTTGATGGACAGTATAGACCCAAGTGCTTATAAAACATGGATCATGTTTTCATTTTGCTAAAGGTATCGCAGACTAAATCATTACCTAGGGAGGCATCTCAGGGAATACGGATCAAAAGAGTAATTAAAAACGGATTCCTCACATTACATATTTGAGAACTGCTGACCAACCGTTCACTTTAGTAATTTTATTGCTAATTTCTGTGGAATAGTAATTTCTCCAAATAGGTATTCGAGGTTTTAACGTGTTAAGCATTACTTTAATAAATGCCTCAGTTTTGTGTGGGATTTGTGTTTATTTTCTTGTGCAGGGGGAAACTGCCCTCAACAGTGTGTAAAGAGAATATAAGTAACTAAAGACAGAAAAATAGGTGTTTTGTTTCTAATTGTGAATGGCAGCCAACTTCTTGTTTTCTCCCTATTCATTCAACAGGAAGTTTATTGAGCTCCCACCACTGACCTGACACACACATGTCAATCCATTGACTATTTCTTGAACTCCTACAGCATGTAATGCATTGTTTAATTTCCTAAGTCTTTTGTCCTTCTATCAAAAATGTAAACTTTCAGAGAGCAGAACTTTCTCTTCACCCTTTTACCTCCCACCGAACTCAGATAACCTAGCCCTCTTTGGCAACCGGCGGGTCTCCCAATTTCCTGTGAGTCCGTTTCCCCTACTTAGAATGTTCTCCAGCTAGATAAATCCTCGGGAGCCAAATTCTTCATCTACCTGAATCCTGGCGATTCTGATTCATAAATGAGAATCTTCTCATCTTGCCGGTGCTGCTCAAAGCATGGTTCCCACACCAGCAGCAGCAGCGGCTCTGGGAGACTTTTAGAAATGCAAATTGTTAGGCCATTCCTCAAAAACACCGAATCAGAAACTCTGCCAGTGGGACCCAGCAAGCTCTATTTGAACAGGCTCTCCAGGGGATTCTGATGCCCTCCCAAGGCACAGAGAACCACCGCTCTAGTCTCCCTTCTTCCAGAGTTTTTCCGAAGATCAAAGGAGAAAAATTATGTCACGGCGTTCCGAAGGAAACAGATAAATAAATCAAGGACTATGTAAGCATAATTTATTAAATAGGTCAAGGATTGTTTTTAACTTATTCTTCTGTTTCTCTATTTCCTCCTTAGTTTGTACATGCATTTAGAGATAATCTCAGCACTGTCAGCAAGCTTGGTGGCATAGTTCAAGCTGTGAGGGTTCAATAAATAGGTCGGTAAACATTGCAAATCAACACAGCTTTTGATGAAATGTCAAGCAAGACAGAGCTTAGCTATATTCGGCTCAGCTTGAATTCATAAACCATTAACTGGCCTCTGTACTTCCAGGACAATCTGCCTGATGCATAAAACACAAATAGAAAAATAATAGAAAAAAATCTTTGGAAAGAGATGAGTAAAAGTCAATCTTTGAGTGAGAAATGGCAACCACTTAGTTCAGAGCAAGTGAGAGACAAGTCTTGCAAAAGTGGGTAGCTTTTCTTACAAATCATGTTATGGGACAGCTGGGGATCAAAATATACTTTTAACTCTGGTTTTTTTCCCTAATATATATTCACAATTTTAAAAAGGCTTTTTTAATCTGCTTTATTTTTTTTAGCTCTGTCCTGTCCCTAAAACTAGACATCTCCCTTCCTAAGGAGAGAAAAAACTGTCAGAAGATATATGAATTTTAAGAAAATGGCCCAAATTTAGGAATTAATGTCCTTTTAAGATATAGTTTGTCTATACTGATAATAAATCTTACCTAATTTAGAATTTCAGGATACCTTATAAAAGTTAAAAACACCACAGATAAGATGATTAATCATAACTCCTTTTTACTTTACTTAATAGCTAGCATTTGGCAGTAAATGTTTAACCTTTAAAATCATTCTTATGTCTTTCTGGCAATTAGGCAGCCCGGAATCATTGTTTACAACTGGTAGCCCAGTTTGCTTCCTAATAAGCTGTGACTATCTGATCACATCTAAATTACTCTCCACAACAATCCTTATTATTTTCCTTCTCTTTGACAAAAAGAAGTTTCTCAAAACCACATACAGTTTCAAGAATTCATGGATTCAGGCTAGGTCCTCAGAAACTGCATTTAAAGTAGAAATATTATTATCGATTAAGGTCAGGGTCATGATTTTTTTTTTTCTTGTCACTTCATATCAGAAAGTAGAACCCGGGCTCCCTATTAATTCAGTGCTTTGCATTATCCTATAGGTCGCTGATGTCCAATCTCTTCCCTCCCTTTCTCACAGAAAAAGTCCCAATTTAACTTTTAGAGGAAGCCATATGGAAGAGGAGAGGTCCAAATTTACCCTAGAGGCTGCAAATTGACCAAAGGAGTCACCTCTGGGGAAGCCTGCTTCCGAATGCTTGTGGCATTTATCATTCTTCTGAATGGCCATGGCATTTATCTGCAGCTTTTACTCACCAGATGAGACCTCAGACATTTCAAATTCTGCCGTGGCTTGCTACACCTTCATAGGAAAGCTTTTTGCTGATTTCCCTGTTGGTACTTTTCTCTTACACATTCTATGGGGTCTGATAAACCTGGAGGTAGAGTCAGAGCCAAGCGCAGATAAAGCAGGTACATAATCTCTGCCCAGCTTCACCAAAGCAGGCAAAAGCACTATCTTTTTGCACCTGTTTCTTCCACTCTGCTTGCCGTGCAGAGTGAGGTGATCTTTGCAGATTCACGGGGAACGTTTTGCAAACACTCCCCTCTCACAGCAATGGTTTCTTCCCTCACAGGCTCAATCTACCTGATTACGTTCCCTTCTAATCAGTAACCTCAGTTTCTGTAGTAATAAGTGTGCCGGCTGCTTTATATAGGCTTTCTCGGAGACTGAAGCAGAAACCAGCGAGCAGACTCGAAGGAGCTGATTATTATGAGGACACCTGTATTTTGGTCTAGTCTTCCTGTGAACTCGATAGTGCACTCGTTTATGCAAACATGTTATGAAAGAGCAGCAGAAAGGAGGACGCATACCGAAGAGTCTGGACCGGTAAACTTGTGCACCTGTGAGATGCTGCTAGGAGGGTAGAAAACAACTCCAACCGTGTCCACTGGTACTCACGGCGCATGTGGACTTCCTCTGAAAGTCTCCACGTAAAAGCACTTGACATCCGCATACCTTTTTCAAGACCTACTTTTCAAAATCAATGCTACAATCTGAAAAAGACTCACACTGCACACAAGCCGCGGTGCACAAGTTAATTCCTGAAGCAAATGGAGATTACTGAAGATGGAAGCAAAAATCCATGCACATAAACCCTGATTTCTAAATAAAAGGAATCATAGGAGGAACTTACTTGAGATTGTATTGGAAGTGAAACCTTGAATCCTGCCTCGCACAAGGAGAGAACTGTGCCAGGCTTGTGTAATGAGTGTTTACCCAGAGCATAAGACTGAAGTGGATTTTCAGATTAAAAATAAAACTCTTAAGTATGTCAATCCCCATCTGATCAAAGCACATAAACGAATTTTTTCAAGTGCTTCATTAACAATGTACCCCAAGAAAAGCTGCCTTTTCCTCGGTTTTCTTTAAAGAGCAACTTGTTAAAATGCTTGAGGTCCATGTAAAAAAAACATGGAAAAATAGTTAGGGCTGCTTCTGAGTAGACTGAGTAGACTCAGGGCCTGACTCATGGCCGGACTCAGGGCCTGGCAGGTGGCAAGCGTTCATTTAAAGTGAAAACCAGCATGCAACATAAAGTGTCGTTGTCATTGTCACTGCCATTTGTATTTTAAATGGTGAAGTATTGTACTTTTATTTAGTTTTTTTTTTTAATGCTTATTTTTGAGAGATAGAGAGAGAGAGAGACAGAGAGACAGGGAGGGGGGGAGGGGCAGAGAGAGAGAAAGACACAGAATCCAAAGCAGGCTCCAGGCTCTGAGCTGTCAGCACAGAGCCCCACGCGGGGATCAAACTCAAGAGCCATGAGATCATTACCTGAGCCCAAGTCAGACTCGATAGACTGAGGCACCCAGGCGCCCCCGTACTTCCTTTATTTTTAAGGAAGCCCAGGTTTGAAATTTCCCTGGGCTTCCAAAGAAATGAAATGCTGCTGTTTTTCTTTACCACAAAATATTGTGCAATGTCAACCATGTGCTATGATAGAAGCATGTTAAAATGTGAGCGACTGTTTCTTCCTTGCTCCTTTTTCTACTCTTAATTTCCGGATGTGGAAATTTCACCTGTAGAGAACAGGAGGTGCTGGTGGGGAGAGGCTCATTAATCGTACCATAGCGCCTTGCCTACAAAAGAGTACTGCATCCAAATTACAGAAGAACTAAAGAAACCTTGTAGGATGAGCATGTAATTAGCAGTGGTGCTAAGTGAATGGAAATGGAGGTGGCCTACCTTAATTAACTGTACTCATCACTCACTGTCGTCCTGCTTAGGAAGATTAGTTGAGGGTACTTCTTCTGCAGTACCCCATTAGACACGTCGCCTTCCATCTTCATGTGAAAACAATGATACTAGAAAGGCAGTACCGTCTTACCCTTCTGACTAGATAGAAACTTTGCTGAACAAGTCAGTTCCATGTCTTAGTTCAGGGAGAACGGGAACCATGAGAAAATATTTTGTGGGGCAAAAGTTAGAGAAATTAAGAAAACAAGTAGGTAATTACAGAATGTAGTGGCTTGAAGGGAAAAGCAAAGGAACCCTCTGTATGAGTTTCTCTTAAGGAACTAGCTCTTGGTCAAGGAGGAGGGAAAGAATAGATTAAGATCTAAAAGGGGAAATTAAAGGCAACGCAGTATGAATAGGTGGTACAGTACAATTAAGGAGGTCGTGGATGCACAACAATGCAGGGTGCCTGGGGTACCTTCAAGGACACCTAAGGACTGCTTTCCTGTGATTTATATATATATATATTTTTTTTTAGAAGACAACACTTGTGTCTGAGAAACATTTATTCTTTTGGATTAATGAAAATCACCTTGCATGCACACCTACAAAGAACCTTCATGAATACAAGACTAGGAATGCCTTGGGTGGCAGCACTGATAGGATTTGGCTCTGCCTGACTCCCCCACCCGGCAGGTCTCCAAAGGTAACGTGCATAAACACGTATCTGGGCGCCTTGGGAAATGGTGGCTATGCAATCAGTAACTCGGTGAGATTTGAGACTCTGCATTTCTGACCTGCTTCCTGATGGTGCTCTGCTGCTAGGTGTGGAACTGTGCACATACTGGGGAGCGAGGCCTTAGGCAAGTGGTTCTCGAACTCTGCTGATATGAGAACCCCCTGGGTACCTTTCGACGGTTCCAATGCCCAAGCTGCACTTCATCTCAATGAAATAAGAATCTCTGGGGTGAGGCTCCAGTGATTCTATGATGCAGGCCAGGATGTGGGATCTGCCCACAGCCCTGCTGTTCTCTTAAGAGAATCAAGGGAAGAGGTCACACAGAACAAAGCCCAAGTTCATTAAAGTAAGGATAACTTCCTAGTCCATGCTCTGTGAAATCGATCAGCTAACTGCTGTCATGAACATTTTCGAGTTTGATGAGACATCTCCCCAGCTCCAATTCCTGAGCCTCTCAAACCACACACCCCATCCACAGACACATTAAACACACACACACACACACACACACACACACACACACACACACACACACACACCTCTCTTGTGGTGATCAGTGTCCTCATTACACACTCATGCTTTTTAAAACAAAGGTATTTGTATTTTTCTTTTTGCTTGTTACAGTCAGGTGCACGTTGTATCTATCACTTTGTCAGTACTTCAGTGGAAAGCATGCCCAAGTTATAGGACGCTAGCTTTATGCACAGGGTAGCGATATAATTAAAAGTAATCGATTTTGAAAAAGGATATGGTAGTAAGTTGAAATGAATACAAAAAAAATGACCCCTGAGCTCAATAACAGCAGCACGATGTTTCATCCTGTGGTTAAAACCCACTTCATAAACGATCCTCAACTCTTCTTCAAGGGCCTGCGAAGATGAGGGTCATTTTGACTTAGTGACACCTTTTGCCTTCAGGGGCGTTTTAATACAAGGGCTGTCAGATTATATCTTGTTAAACATTTTTGTTGGTGGTGAAGGGAAGATGTGGTCATTACTAGAAATGTAATTAGTGGAGTACAAATTTTACTTCCTTACAACTTCTAAGAGCACATAGTTATAAGGAAATTCTGTTGAATAAATATTCAACATTACCATTATTTGAAAATGCCAAGCTGTTAGTTTCAATGAGGCCTACCAGGGCCACCGGTGACAGCTCTGAGTATTGTGTCCCCCACAACAGTGCTTGGGAAAGGATGAGTAGGGGGTGAATACTGTATCCTGAACCAAAACCACTCCCCCATCTTTGTGAACCCGGCATCAGGCAGAGTGCTTTCTCAAAAAACTGGTTCTCCTACGGGTTGAGAGGCAGTGCTCCTTTGTCTCATTTTCAGAGCACCATATAAACTAGCGGCTCTGGGGAGAGCATGTTATAATGGAGAATGTTCCGGGCTGCAGGTGGAAGGCATCAGGAACTAACTGTATAACCCAAGGCAACTTATTTAAACTTGTAGCATTGCTGGCCCTTCCACCTAAAAAACAGCAAGGCAACATGCCCACAGAGACTCGAAGCTCAGGCTCTGTACTCAACGCAGATAAAGGAGTGCTCAAATTCCCTGCTAGGTACTGGCTGCATACACTGGGCCTGTTGTTTAAGGCATGATTTCATTATCTGTAAAATGGGCATAATATTAATTCCAGCTTCCTAAGGGTATTGTTTGGACGTACTGCAATGTATTTAGCACAGCCCCTGATGCAGAGCTGGTGCTAAATAAATAGTATCTGCTATTTATCAACAACAATAATAAGATGATAATAACTCACATTTCCCAAGGCTTTGGAGGAAATTAAATCAAATGATGCATACAAAATAAGACTCTGAACTGAAAAACACTATAATGGTGTTGGAGATGGGGTTGCTTCCTTTTAATAATGTATTTTTTCCATATCCTAATTTTAAAGAAATAGTAGTGGTAAGTAAGCAAGGAATACAGCTGTCAAAGATCTGCCTGCAATAAATGTTCTGAGAGGGGAGGCCCCTGTTGAGAGCTGGAGGCAAACTTAATGCCTATATATGGTATTAACAACCTAAATATACAATACATCGGGGAACAGTGTGGACTCTGAATTCACGGGTCTAAAACTAGAACTTCAATAACCTGGCCATGTGCTGAATAAATCGGGAGTAATCCCATTAAATCTTTGTCTCTGGAGTTATTATTCCCAGTAATCACATTTTTAAAACTACCACCTTGAAAATCATGTTTCCTGAAGTTGCCTCCAAGTAGCAGTAAGCTGCCCATCTCCTATTACACAAAGAAAAATGAGACCGGCCTGTAAACACATTACCCAACACAGGGCCTGAAAGTGCAGGCTGGGAGGCATTATAGCTCAATGGAAGTCAATTTAAAACAAGAGGTTCCAGAGCTTCCTCTGCCAGATCCCAGTCATAACTGTTCCGCAGTAACCTTGGAAAGGTATACTTTTATTCAAACTGTGCTATGATTTCAGCTTATCTCCTAGGGAAGAAGTTTCGTTTTAGTCGTTAAGTGCATGGAAAGCCAAGTCCTTCCCGGCTCTTTCAGCTTCTTTATAGTCCCTGTAATCACATCGCTGTGGTGAGGGGAAGCATCTATATTTACATTAAGATTTTAAGCACAATTCTTCATGGCCCATTTATTTCTTAATATTGTTCTTTTCCTTCGACTCCGTGTCTTTCCCGGGGAGTTACAGCAAGTTTGAAGAAAAAAAGCATGTAACGATATACTATCGCAGGAGTATTCGCTTTTAGAAGTCAAGGAGGATAAAAATCGTTCTGGTTGTTCGTTGTGGGTGATCAGTGATAATTTTCATATCTTATGAACAAAAAGTCATTTTAGGGTTCGAATTGTATATAGAGAAATTTTGCACAGAACTCTCACCACGTGGGATCTCTCCAAGTATTAAGTTTTCATATAAATGTGAACATCTGGAAGAGCTTGAGCCAACTTGGGAACTGTTATTTCGCTCAGCCTCCTTCCTCAAACAGAGCTCAGATCGACCTTCCCTTAGCTTTAAGCTTTTCTCAATGAACTGAGTAATGGAATCTTGAGGGACACCTTTAAATCCAGCAGTAGAAGCAAAAACCTTCCCCACTGATAAGCAAAAGGATATTTCTGGCAACAAAACCCATCAACTATAGGAGGTATATATCTAACTCAGTCGGCCTTCAATTAAATGCTAGTCAGTAACCCCTGAAGGCAACACCAAGGGCTTAGAGGAAAATAAAAAGACTAGAGACAGACTGCAGAAGATCCAGTCTTAAAGAATTGTCTGTTTACCACGTGGCCCTGAGAGTATTTGGAAATTTCCTAGTACATTCAAAACCCCAAGACTTCTTTGGCCTGGGAAAAACTATTTAGGGAACCCATTAATTTAAAACTGGCACTGTTAGCCAATAGGACTGATCCTTCTACTTATAATCAGCGTTTGGTTAATGGCATGCCCGTGTACTATACCGCCTATATAAGGACACTGTAAGACATGCTATTTAACATCATGAGATCCTCAGAAATAATAAAAATCAATCCAGTTAAGTAAGTAGAGCCTCAGTCTTTGCAAACACTCACAGGTCTATAATGCTATCATATATATCTTCTTACAACACTAATTTCCACATATTACCTACCCTTGTAAAAACAAGGTATTATAACCTTGTTATATTATAATTATATAATTATAACCACCACTCTAGTCAGGACTTTTTCATCATAGCCAACATTTTATTACCTGCCATTCATTTCTCAACACCCTCATCTGGCTTGTGCTTACACACACCGCTTTAGGGGCACCTGGATGCCTCAGTCGGTTAAGCATAGGACTTTGGCTCAGGTCATCATCTTGCGGTCCATGAGTTTGAGCCCCCATGATCTCGCTCGTGGTCCATGAGTTTGAGCCCCACATCAAGCTCTGTGCTGACAGCTCAGAGGCTGGAGCCTGCTTCGGATTCTGTGTCTCCCATTCTCTTTGCCACTCCCCTGCTCATACTCTCTCTCTCTCAAAAACAAATAAACATTAAAAAAATATTTTAAACACACTCCTTTACAGGGATCTCCTTCCATTAGATTAGAACATATTTAGGAAGAGAAAGACTGGCTTTATAACGTTCTATTCCCTACTGCCTCCTAGCATGGTTCCTGGAGCAAGTTACTGCACAGCAAATACTTACTGCATGTTTCATACTCTCATGAACACTGGTGGTGGCCAATACCTGCTTATTTAAATAAATATTCAAGTCACTAAAAAGTGGAACACCTGCTCAGAATTTTTGCAAAATATGCTAGATTATTTCCAGAGGGAAAAATAGGAAGCAAACTAAATCTCCATCAAATAAGAATTAAAATAATTCTAATACGTCCAATCGATAGACTTACAGTCAGCTAACAAAAATCATACTCTTAGAGAATATTTAAAAACACTGGAAGAAACATGTGGTATATTAAGTGAGTTAAAGCAGCTTAACAAAATTGTATGCATGTGATAATACTAAAAAGGCATTATTTCTTAGCAGTTAAAAACCTGGGCTCTGAGCCTGACTGCCTGGTTAGAATCCTGGCCTCATTCCTTACTATAATGGTGACCGGGAACGAGTTACTGCACTTGGTTATTGCACCCATTCCCTCATTGAAAAATGACAGAATCACAGTACTTAGATCATAAGATTGTTGTGAGCTATAACTGGGTAATATTTAACATAGAAAGTCACTGAAATTGCCTGTTGCATATAAAATGCTCAATAAATGTTCGTTATCATTATACAGTTGTCAACAGAACTGTGTGTAGCAAACAGTTAACACTGGTTATTCCTGAATCGTAAACTTTTGGACAACTCTTATTTTCAATGTGTTCTTCTGTAGTCTACTTCCGACAGCAAGCATGCATTACTTTGTATTGTAAAAAGAAAGCTAATTCTGGTTCCTTTTAAAATATGTAAACTGCTTGCTGAAGATAACACAGGTAAAATGCACATACAAGTAAGGGAAGCACATTGGGGGGCTGAAAACAACTACTGGCATAAGAAGCATCTTGTTGCCTGTGAGATAGTAGAGGTAGTTCGCCAACTATGTTTTATTTCCCTACGAATAAGAATTTCCAAGTTCTTGAATGTAAACTTGCACCACTTAAGGAAAAAAAAAAGCCCTGTAGAAATCTCTTTACTATAATTCATCATTTGTTTATTTATTTTAGACAGTGAGAGAGGGTGGAGGGTGGGAGAGAGGCAGAGGGGAAAGAGGGGAGGGAGGAGGGAGGAGGGAGGAGGGGGGAGGAGGGAGAGAGAGAGAGAGAGAGAGAGAGAGAGAGAGAGGAAGGAAGGGAGGGAGGGGGAGGGGAAGAGGAAGAGGAAGAGAGAAGGGGAGAGGGAGAGAGGGAGGGGGGAGATGGGGAGGGGGGAGATGGGGAGGGGGGAGATGGGGAGGGGAGAGATGGGGAGGGGGGGAGATGGGGTGAGGGAGGGGGAAAGGGAGGGAGGATTTCAAGCAGGCTCCACACCCAGCATGGAGCCCAGCATGGGGGTTCAATCCCATTACCCTGGGATCATGACCTGAGCTGAAATCAAGAGTCAGAAGCTCATGGACTGAGTCACCCAGGCGCCCTCTTTACTATAATTCTTACCCTCATCAATTACATGAATTGATTGTGAGAGAGACTGTTGTCTCCTTCCTTGAATTAAAGTTCATAAGAAGTAGAGTCTGTGTTATTTTTCAGTTCTCTATCAAGACTATGGCAATACAATAGGGCGGGCGCAAGAGAAAGAAAACATACTTAGACAAAGTGCACCAGGTTTCCCAACCACTTTAACTGAGCATGAGAACTGTTAGCCTAATAGAATGAGATACTGAGAAACATCATAAGAAACATTTAAGCATAAAATAAAGTTGTTTTTTTAGTGGTGGGGGAGGATGGTAGGAAGGGTGAGGACACTTGAGATTCCAGCCCTTTCACTAGCAGAAGACAGATCCAAAGGTGAAATGTGAGATAAAAGAAAGTTGGATGTAATATTGTACCATTAAAACTCAATGATTAAAAAAAAATATTATTTCAACATTTTTGGCAAGTCTGTACTTCGCATCCAAGTATGCCCAGGTGAAATTACTTTGTTCGTACACCTAATCAGAAGGTTTCTTATTTATTATTTTCTGTGAGCTACTTCCTTTTGCTGGATATCTTTCAGGGAGAATAACTGTGCCTTCAACCTCTTCATATTTCTGGCAATGCCTGTATATAGTGTTTGATAAATGCTTGATGAATAATATATATTCAGCAAGCGAGGCAAAAAGAAATGATTTTCTTTTGCAGTGAACTAAGAGACAGAGGACTGAAAAAATGTGGACACGAGGAAGGAGAGAAAATGAATGAACAGAACAGAATGATGTCAGGACTCTTTTATCAACAGCAATAATTCTTATCCCTACGTAGTACCGTTAATGAATGCAGTATGCTACATTCATATGAAAAGTTGATTTCCAAAGCATCGACGCAATCAACGTCATTCAGATTTTCGTGTATTTTCTCACTCTTTACAGCAACCCTGCGAAGTAGGCACCATTATTAACTGCATTTTACAAATGAAGAAACTGAGGCAAAGAGGTTAAGTGACCCACTCAAGAGCACAGAGATAAGATGAAAAGTAAGTTGAATTGCACACTCAGAAGTTTTGGGCTTTGAGTCTGTCCTTTTAAAAAAAAATTAATGTTTTATTTATTGTTGAGACAGAGAGACACAGCGTGAGCAGGGGAGGGGCAGAGAGAGGGAGACGCAGAATGGGAAGCAGGCTCCAGGCTCTGAGCTGTGAGCACAGAGCCCGACACCGGGCTCGAACCCACGAGATCATGACCTGAGCTGCAGTTGAACGCTTAACCGATTGCGCCACCCAGGTGCCCGAGTCTGTCCTTTTAACCACTATATTCTGGAATGCTTATTCTATATCCCCTCCATTTATACATGTATTAACTCCTTATCTCTTTGTTAAAGTCCCCTGAGCTAGATAAAATAAATGTTACCATTACCTATTTGAAAGGGAGAAACATCACACAGAAGTGACATGGCCTGACCACTCAGCTATTTATTGGCAGCAAACCTTCTTTGGGGATTAGGTGATGTTCGATGTTCCGCACTGTCCCTTCCCTAACTTCCAGCCTTGTGGGCTATCTCCCAGGAATAGGCTCTATAGCAGGGAGGAGACATAAACAACCCACCAGCTTCCATCACAGGCGCATTGCTCATTGCCATTGCTACTTCTTTCTGAATCCGTCCATTTTTTCCATTCCTGAATGCATTCTAACTTTACGTACTTCTTTTAGGAGAAAAATATGTATTCTCTGCCTCAGAGAAAAGTCATCAGCTTCCTTTTCTTTTCATCCCGAATGGATCATTGCCATCTTAAGGCCTCCTTTGTGAGCATTCCCCACCCCTTGTTATAGCCACCCTTCACCATTTTTTACTGGTAGTCATAACATTTCCCCCTTTCTTGCTGGCTTCCGGCATCGCTTGGTTGCTATTTCTTGTTCTTTGACGTTTCCCATATCTAACTGTTCGGATTCTCTCTTCTGCTTTCTGTCACATTTATCCCTTTGCTATTATTTGTTTCGCATCTGCAAGGCTGACAGCTAAAGGAACAGCATCATCTCTCATTGTGCTTCTCTGGCTTGCTCGTGAAATCACAAGCAGCCTCCTTCCCTAGTCTGGGTTGGAAGATATAGAGCCATTAGGGAAGCACATATCTTGTATGAAGGGGAACCTCTGGGCTCCCAGCTTTTGCCTGTGCCTTTCAGCTTTTTAGGGATAGCTAAGGACCGAACAAGAGCCTTATAGATCACATTTCTGCCATCAGCAGTTGAGGCTACCGCTCTGTACTGCAAGCGTCATGGATACATTCTTGAGTCAGAGGTCACTCATTTCATTCATTAGGTTTTGGGATGATATCCTGAAATGTTACACAGTGGTCTGTGAATTCTAAGTGGGTTTGTCCAGCAAGCACATTACCAGTATATATGGTAAGTGGTAATTTGCCTCTAATATTATTAGTGTTAGTCTCAATATGTTAGGTTGGTTTTGTAAGGCAGAGTGCAGAGTTTGAGCTTCTGTCTTAATCGGTGGTTGAAAAGAGAAAAAAGGGGTAGCTTTTCCAGTAGGCTTTCTATGTTTTTCTGAACACCGCAGAGATGTTCGGGAGGAAGAAAAGGTTGCTATTTTAAAAAGAATCTTTCAGACACTAATTTGGACATAAAATTTTAGCAGAAAGAAGCTAGGATTTATGCAGACATTTGGAGATTTTCCTCATCTCAGACAGTAACTACTATGACTTTAGACAAATCGCTCCATCTTGTAAGCTTCCGTTTTCTAATCCATAAAATAAGGGGGTTGGACTCCACAGTTTTTAAGGTCCCATCTAGATTTAGCGCTCTATGATTTATATCCATTTACTTCTACAACACTGGTCCTGCAAAACACACATTTATACAATTACGGAGATGAACACTCATGACTCCATTCAGTAGATTTCCCTGACACAGTGGTTGTACTGTACCGCTAATGGGTACTTTCCCCTGAGATAAGTAAGCTATCCTACAAACAGTAATGGAAATGACCCCAAAAGGTTTTCCAACAGAATAAAAGAAGATTGACAAATAAAAAACAACAATAAAAATCAAAAACTAAGCGTGGCATATACACAGAATATATCTACACCAAGTTTTGTTTTGCTAGTGGTTCCCTCATCTCAAATTATATATATATATATATATATCAGTAACTAGAGATACAGCTGTGTCTCTAGACATTGATATATTTCCCCCTACATAACGATAATAGTAAAGTATCATGTGATGCTCTCTATGTCCTGTACACCTTTTAAGAGATATAAACCTTTCCAACAAACCTACAAAGTAAGTATATCATTACTCACTTTAAAATATAAAGAGAGGCAGAAAGAATCTAAGTAACATGCCCAAGGCTACAATTATTAAATGGCAGCATTGAGATCTGAACCCAGCACTATCTCCAGAATTGATGCATCTAAAAATTCCCTTTTCTAACATGGTTGTGTTCATCTATCTTCTCCTTTGAGTATTTACTGTGAGATTAACAGCATAATTCATTAGAAGACCTGTATTCATTAGAATACAGCCCTAGGTTACAGGGGAGGGCAACTCTTGGACTTTTTCTGAGTAGTATTGTCAGCGTGAAATCACAACTGATCAAACATTTAAAAATTTTTTTAATGTTTATTTATTTTTGAGAAAGAGAGACAGAGTGTGAGCAGAGAGTGCCAGAGGGAGAGGGAGACACTGAATTTGAAGCAGGCTCCAGGCTATGAGCTGTCAACACAGACTCCGACATGTGGCTCAATCCCATGAACCATGAGATCCTGACCTGAGCCAAAGTTGGACACTTAACCAACTAAGCCACCCAGCGGCCCCTGGACAAACATTTTAAATGAATGGTTACCCATTTTCTGATATTCTCCCCAAATATATACCTTGCCATATGCATGAACCAAAGGGGGCTGGCTTCTGCACTCAGAATGTCAAACTGATACCACAGATAAAGAGCACAATTGGGGATTGGCCACATAGTATGACAGTTTAAAATTTTTAAATATATGGCTTTCAGAAGACATAAAAAACTTCAAACAAGTTTAACATCTTCGATATATTCAGTCAGGTTGGAGAGGTAGTATTTGTACAAACTTTACAAAAGAGAATCAAAAGAAACGCACTAGTCAGATTTCCTAAGTTGGGTAACACGGTATTCATTTCTTATCATCACACTCAGGTAAAATCTGATGGGCCCAACAAGCTCCACATAGAACTAGTTGGTCTCTAGGGTAGTGAAACAAGCAAGCAGCAAATCCACTAAATCAATTTAGTGAGTATCACTGAAACAGTACACATGCCCCAAAAAGTGCTGCACAACCCAGGAAACTAATGTACTGTCATGACAACCCAGCATTTAATTACCTACCAGGAGTACCGACAATCTCATGTTATGTATCCAAATCTGCACACACACATTTTCATCGCAGGAACGAACAGAAACTTTTCAAGCTGAAATGCCTAAACTCTTTTTAGAGATCACTTTTGCTAAGGCGAAATCTGGCCAGGAAATGAAAATGTAGGCCTTTCAACTGGTGAAAATGCCAACTCGTCATTTTTCATCCCGGATCATCAGGAATGCAGTGATTCAAGTGTGATTCAGTGTGCCACCATCCAGTGTCATCTAGTATAGCAGAGAGCTTTGGTGTGGAAAAAACTACACAAAAGGGTTTTTTTTTATTTTTTTTTTATTTTTACTTTTTTTTTTTAATTACGAAACTACTTGGACACTCCTCTCCCCCCCAACCACCACACAGGAATCATCTGAATAGTTCGCAGCATTTAGAAATATTACTACACTCTGGACTCCTTAACTTGTCACCTTTCAAAGATAAGGTTAATGGAATTAAGTTAACCATAAAGATTATTATAAACTGAATGCTGTATCCTTAGATGTCTGAGATAATTTAGTGCATTTCAATAAATACGAGGTTGGGAAACATAAAAGGAAAATTTATGGTACTAATTGAAACTGTATCTCTCCACATCTCTTGTGTATGCTACGGCATAGCCCTTGATGTTTGTCAACTCACAAATATCGTTGAAGGGAAAAGACGGGGGATCCACCTTCGGTAAAGAAATTATGGTCAAGTGCTCAATATAATAATGAGAACATAATATGAAATGAAAGTCTTTTCCAAGCAATTCGGCTATGAAATATTTAAAAATATCAAGAGATGGAAAGTATCTAAATAAAAGTTAATCACGAGACAAGTAACATAATAGTGATTATTTTTATTATCATAATTATCGAAGTTAGGTTCACAAAACCAAAACAAATTTTTAACATTTTTTTAACTATTTTAGTAGAGAGCTGTTTTGTCTTTGTACTCTTATGTACATCAACTAGAATACGGTATTAACTTGATTTTTAAATTAGAATTCTGTTTTTGTCATCACCGTTAGAATTTTATACAGGGAAGGGTAGTGATGGTGATGATTATTTTATTATTAATACTGGCTATCACAGAAACTGAACTCGATACTTTTCTTACAGCTTGTTATGGAGTAATTGTTAGTATGACAATTTTATGTATAAGGAAATTGAGGCCTAGAAAGCTTACACACTAGTTTAAGTTCCTACTGCTAGGCAGTAAGTGAAAGTTTAAATTTAGATTATTCCAAAGCTTATTCTAAGCTTTCTCTTTTGACTGTAGCATTATGTTATTTTCCTATACTTAGAGAATACTAGGACACAGTGTCCAAAACCGAGAAGTCCTTTCATGGCTTCTGTTTGGAGGGCTGATGACAACCTTTGCAAGAAAACTATTGTCAAAGGCCTTATCATTACGGTGGTTTGAATAGAAGAGAAAAGGTCTTTGATACTTCCCTAGTATTTAGTGCATCACACTTTGTCTAGAGCCATGATGTGCATAGAGCCTTTTAGAAAATTAATCAATTGAAAGTTTCTTTTTTGTACTTTTTACTCCTAACTTTGTACACATTTATCCCGATAATGTGAAGAACAAGAAAAAAAAAAAAAAAAAAAAAACGCTGATACAAAAAAAAAAGGATGCCAGTTTAAAAAAAATAAGAAAATGCAATCTGACTCCAAAACAAATTAATATGAAGACTAGAGTAAGTCCAATATCCCACGACACGGAATCTAAAAAGAAATACGATGAAGGTATGAGCAATTGGTTTTCTATTAAATAATTCTTTTTTGTTATCACTGGAAAACTCATCGTTTCTGTCCTCACAGATTAAGAGTGAGTTTTCCAGAAGCCCAAGGTACCATTGTAAGTGCTTTAAATCTATTTTAAATTTGCTCATGATTGGGCTAGTCTGTATGTAATTGACAAACTAATAGAGTAGTAATATTTACTTCCAAGAATAAATTAGACACTACACTAATAAGTATTCATGGGATTTGTTTTAAACCTCACAGCAACTCTCCATATTAAGTATCATTATTCATTTCATATATGAGAAAATTTGCAAAAGGTCCTTCCAGGTTAACTTGTGGACTATGGCCCTAGCCCTCTTCTCCATTTCTCTGTTTCATGGCCTCCTTAAACACATAAAGGCAGCCATGTTTCTGAGTCTTTCCTTCCTTCTGGAATGCTCTTTCCTAGGCTTTAGATGATTGGTTCATTCTAGACAATCTTATCTCAGGTGATACACCTCTTCAGCAAAGAGGTATATCTTTTTTCACTTCTGAAACTAGAGTAACCATCCGATCACTCAATGTGCTTTATCCTCAGTGAAGCACTTATTATAAGATCTGGTTTTTTACTTTATAATAAGTACTTCATTGAGAATTTATATATATGTGAGATATGAAATATATATGACATGTTATTATTACATTGTATATAATATAGATTACACGTGTTGTGACGTATATTATATATGTAGAATATGCTTAACATACCAGATATTGTGTAAAGCAATTAAAAAAAAACAATATTCCAAAATTTACTTGTCTCTCCATCCTTCTCATTTAATTTCTAGAATGTCCTCACTATGGCATGATTACTTCACCATGAAATTCATTCTTTTAAAGTGTGTACAAGTCAGTGATATGTAGTGCATTCCGAGCATTGTGCAACTGTCATCCCTAATGCAAAACATTTTCATCTACTTGACAAAGAAACCTTATGCCCATTACCATTCTCCATTCTTTGCTTCCCTAGACCCAGAAAGCTACTCACCTATTTTTTGTCTGTATTGATTTTCCTATTATAGGCATTTCATATAAATTCATGATTTTTAAAACTTCAGAAATTGAGAGTATTAACACTCGAGTTTATATTTTAATAAAAATTATCTAATATGTATTGAACATGTAAGCGTTGGCAGCCTTACAAAGCATTTGTTTTTCTTCGGTTGTTAAAAAATGAATCCATTTAGCACTCATTTATGATAAGATGACTCTAAAAATATAACAAGAAGTGAAGGAAACAAGTATCTACTAATTTTTTTTTAATTTTAAGCAACTTTATGTTTTAAATGGACTTCATTTTATCTCTTTCACTTTAGACTTAAGTTCATGGCAAAAATGAGCGGAAAGTATACAAAGTTCCCACATACCCCCTGAGCCCACACATGCTTACCGTCTATCATGGTCAAATCCCCCATCAAAATGGTACATTTGTTACAAGTGATGAACCTACAGTGACACAGCATAATCACCTAAGTCCCACTGTTTATCTTAATGTCCACTCGTGCTCTTGTACATTCTATGGGTTTGGATAAATGTATAACGACATAGATCCATCATTATAGTACCACAGAGAGTATTTCCACTGCCCTAAAGTCCTCTGCGCTCTGCTTATTCATCCCCCTCTTCCTGCTAGTTCCTGGCAACCTGTGATCTTTTTACTGTCTCCAGAGCTTTGCCTTTTCCCAAAGGTCATATATCATATGGAGTATTTTCAGATCAGTTTCTTTCACTTAGTAATATGCATTTAAGATTCCTTCATGTTAGGGGCGCCTGGGTGGCTCAGTCGGTTGAGCGTCCAACTTCGGCTCAGGTCATGATCTCGTGGTCTGTGAGTTCCAGCCCTCGTCAGGCTCTATGCTGACGGCTCAGAGCCTGAAGTCTGCTTCGGATTCTGTGTCTCTCTCTCTCTGCCCCTCCCCCACTCATGTTCTGTCTCTCTCTGTCTCAAAAATAAATAAACATTAAAAAAAAAAGATTCCTCCATGTTTTTTCATGGCTCGATAGCTCTTTTTGTTTCTGTTTTAGCGCTAAATAATACTCCGTTATCTGGACAGCTTATTTATCCTTTCACTTACTGAAGGACCTCTTGGTTGCTTCTAAGCTTTGGCAATTATGAATAAAGCTGATATAAACATGCACGTTCAGGTTTTCGCATGGAATAAATTTTCAATCCTTTTGGGTAAATACCCAGGAGTGCTACTGATGTATGGTAAGAGTATGTTTGGTTAAAACTACCAAATTGTCTTCCAAAGTAGCTGCACTGTTTTACATTCCTATCAGGAGGGAATCAGAGTTCCTGCTGTTCCATATCCTCACCAGCCTTTGGTGGTGTCAGTGTTTTAGATTTTTGCCATTCTACTAGGTATGTAGTGGGATCTCATTTTTTATAAATTTATGTTTCCCTGATAACATAAGTGTATTTGTCATCTGTGGATCCTCTTTGGTGGGTGTGGCCCAATAGTTCATGTAATCCTTAACATAAATGTGGAGGTTAATTACCACTAGTAGCCATTTGTAGATGCTGATGGAAAAACTAAGGCAAACGGGTTTAAGAACTCCCAGGATCACAAAGTTAAAAATGTGGGAATGAATATTTAAACCCAGGTCCTGATCATAGGTATAATTTGAATGGTAAGTTACTTTTGTTTTGTCATTGCGTCTCTCTCTAGCTCTTACCTGATATTTGTTTTAGCAGTGGAGTGAGGTGCTTACCGGAGCCTTTCCTAAAGGTATCTGGGCATAGAAAATTAACATTAACTCCACCAGCAGAAATAGTTCTATCTTTACATAAGTAAGGAATGTAAGGGAAGGCAAGACACATATTTTATTGAACACAAACTAATAAACCCTAAAATGTTCCTTTTGTCTCTCTCTTATCCATGATTTCCCTGGTTGTCAACGATAAAACACTGTGGTCTTCTATCAAAACCAGGAAAATTAAGGACTTGCTTTTTGACTCAAATAAAGAAATTGTAATAAAACAGAATTGCTTAAAAACATTACATTAAATATACAGGGGTATTAAAATGCATATAAGTAAACAATTGATTATTTCATACATTGTATTTATTGGATTCATAGCATGTATTTAATTAGTCTGGGACTCAAGATTATTTCAAAAGGAAGGTCCAAAATGGTACATGGAATATTCCCCTATTCAGTGGCCCTGGTGATATCTGCAATTATAAACTGAATAAATTGCACTGGGTTAGTAAATGTTTGAATACATTTCTAAAAATTATGAAAGTACTCATTTAACCACATTTTTTTTATCTTAAAATTTATAACCAACAGGTATGCAAATTTTAAGTAGAATAATGCACACCAGGGTGTAATATTTGAAATGACTGTGAATTTTGGTCTCTGGATGTTCTTGGCCTTTGCTCATATGATTCACCACACCTTCTAGGCATGCAATTATCTCCTAACACCTCACAACCTGTCATGCAGTATGCCGTTCTTTAAATGAGAATTTGCCCCAAGCATCATTATATACTTAGCTCTTAATAATTTTAATAGAAGCATCAACCAGAAATTTCTGATGGGCAAAAAATATAAATGTTACCATTTAAAGTAGATTTTTCTTTCTGTAATCAAACCCAAATCCTCATAGTCCATTCATAACTGGAATGATCCTTTAAGATCATTTAACTCCCATAATTAAATTGTAGATTTAAAATATGTCCAACTTAAAATTCAACCTGCCATTCAAAGCTGCATGTTAGAAGTGTGTATTGCATTTGTTTTCCTGCATCTGCTGGGGAAGGCACCACAAAATCCTTTATAGATATTCAGATGAGTCACTCCACTAGAAATGAAGAAGGAAGGCAGCTAATCTTGGGCTTTCATTGGTTTGATTACTATTTCAACTTTAAATGGCTGTATGATAATTAGTGGGTGTGGAACAACCAGTACTGCTCAAGGAGCAATTGCCTTTACTAACAAAGTTTTAAAGACGCAAAGTAAACTCCCAGAGACAATCAATTCAGTCTTGCACACCTCCCTATCATAGCTTTAAAAGGAGCAGATGTGCTAAAAAGCCCATGAGAAGGTGGTTACTATTTCATAGGATTCAAGTCAGAAGAGAATCTCTAACACCTGACTGCCGATATTTTTCACAATGATTTATTGCAGTGGATAATTTATGCAAGCCTCCTAGTCTGGAAATCATTCGTATAAGCCAAGTATTTAAAACCTTAAAGTATAGTAAATTTAAATTTAAACAGTGATGGCTTTTGTTTGAAAAAGAACAGACAAAAACAATATGATCCCTAGAGATTAAAGTGTTTATAATGATGTAATGTTGACATGGACATTTATTCCTAAATCATATAGTACACCTCTATGGTTTTAAATGTCTGGGAGACATATGAGTGATAATTTCAAATTGGGTTAATGTGAAATAAAAACAATGAATTTAATTATACTAGCGTCTCTTTTTTAAGTTTTTATTTTAATTCCAGTTAGATAACACACAGTGTAATACTAGTTTCAGGTGTACAATATAGTTATTCGACACTCCCTCATACTACCTTGAGCTCATCACAAGTATGCTCCATAATCCCCATCACGTATTATACCCATCCCCCCCACCTTCCTTCTGGTAACTACCAGTTTGTTCTCTATACTTAAGAATCTGTTTCTTGATTTCTCTCTCATTTTTTCTGTCTCGTTGCTTAAATTCCACCTAAGAGTGAAATCATATGGTATTTGTCTTTTTTTGACTGACTTGTTTCACTTAGCATAACACTTTTTAGGTCCATCCATGTTGTAACAAATGACAAGATTTCATTCTGTTTTGGTGGCTGAATAATATTCCATTCTTCTTTATTCATTCATCAATTGATGGACACTTGGGCTGCTTCCATACCATGGCTATTGTAAATAATGCTTCTATAAACATAGGGGTGCATATATCCCTTACTAGCTTCTGTCTTAACAGGCCTCCATTTACCTGAATTTCTGGGTAAACCAAAAACTCAACATCTGTTCGATTCCTAATGTACCAAGATGGCCTGCTCAAAGATCTTAATTAGAGAGCTACACTTTTAAGTTGAACTATAGGCTTTAAATTTTTCCTAAATTTTTATTTATTTTTGAGAGAGAGAGAAAGAGAGAGAGAGAGAGGGGAGGAGAGAGAGGACGAGCAGGGGAGAGGCAGAGAGAAAAGAAACAGAGACAGAACCTGAAGCAGAACACAGGCTCTGAGCTGTCAACACAGAGGCTGACTTGTGGCTCAAACTCATGAGCCATGAGATCATGACCTGAGCCAAAGTGGGATGCTTAACCAACTGAGCCATCCAGGCGCCCTGAACTGTATGCTTTCCTGGACTAAAGGTAGCTGCAAACATTTTGGATGCCCCTCCCACTGAAGAGGTAAAGCCTTTGTTTCCTTTCTTTAATATGGCTGGGCTCCATCACTGCTTCTGTATCATTCACTCTTGGACCCTCAACTGCCATGCGAGAAGTTCAACTACCCTAAGTCCACCAGGCTGGGGAGGCCACATGTAGGCACTAGGTCATTAGTGTTGAGCCAAGTCTTCCAGTCTTCCCCACTTAAGCACCAGACCTGTGAGTGGAGCTGCTCTGCATTCTCCTAGCCAGTCACTTGACATCTGGGTACCATTGCATAAGCACAGTTGATACAACATGAAGTCGAAAAATCACCTTGCTGACCCATGCCGAAATTCGTGACTCACAAAAACATGAGATATAAATAGTGACTGCTGTTTTAAGCTACTAAGTTTGGACTAATTTGTTATATAGCAATTGATAACCAGAACATATGGCGAACTAAGAGTCCACTGTGATTGTTTCCATTCTTGTTTATTTAATGACATAATATATATACTATATAACTAGATGAAATATGAGTATAAAATAAAGCCATGTGTTCTTTCTATAAAACTCAATTAAATTTGTGGGACAAAATTAGTAAAAGTAGCTGAAGCCAAAAAAAAAAAAAGGCCTTCCTATGGGGGATATTATAAAACTACTCAAGGAATCTCCTCTCAGATTGTTTTTACATATCTCTCTGTGTTCTTTCTCCAGTGTACAGGAACCAAAGTGTACAAGTCTCTAATCTACACCCTAAACCCCTTAATTTCATGATTTATTACTACTGTCTGGTTATAAAATCCACATTCCTCATTGCTATTTCTTGAACACAAAAAACACGTTCCCAACTTAGAGTCTTTTTTTTCTAGTCGTTCACTCTATCTGGAACAATTCCTCTACGGATACCCAGTTGGCCTCAAGTCTTGCTCTGACTGGACCTACCCAATGAAATCCATCGTGACTCCTCATTTCGCACTGTGTTTCAGGTCCTGGATCTCCCCAACTCCCTTACTCTACTACTTGGAATCGCCATCACACTTAGACTCTTGACATATGGCATCATTTATTAACATACCGAACTATTACTGTCTTGACTGTGTGGAGTAAGAGGGTTTCCATTGTGAAGTGAATCACAAAGGAGGAACAGATAATTCTGAAGCACAAATGAGGACATCACATAAAACAGAGAATAAAACACTGAGGTTTTTAAACTATATTCCTGACTATGAAGAAAAACGAGGCTGTGAGCAAGGACAGTGACAGTGTGAGATCAACATGCTTTCCTAGGTTATGCTGCAGTCTGGCATGGATTCCAATGGGCCAAGGTGAAGCTCTATTTGTGTATTTCTGAAGGGATGGACAAAGCATTTCTAAATGAATCTGATTTATTTTCTTCAGTCATCCTTTTTCAGGGAACCCAAACCTTTTTCCACCCGAAATACCTAAGTTATAACAAATCTTGGACTTAGATACAAATGTTGAAGTCAACCAGTATAAGGCAAAATGTATACATTTCATTTTTACTTGTGTCTCCAAAACCCATACAGTTTAGCTGCTCATTTTTTCCCATGATATATTTGTACTAAATACTGATCTTCGTTTTTATTCTAGTTCAAGAAACTGATTGCTTACATTTGCCTTGAAATTCCAAAATGTATTGTCTTTAAAAAATACAAAAGTAATTCAAACTATCCATGAAATACGGTAGTAAGAGGTTTTATTTGCATATGATAGATACTTAAACACCAGGAACAAAAGTCATGGTCTCTGCCCTCAGGAAGCTTATGATCCTATGAACTTGGATATAAAGACTGTCTGGGATCAAATCCTAGCTTTATCACTTAATAGTCATATTAAACAAATTACTCAAGTTTCTGAATCTCAATTTCCTTACCTATAAAAGGAAACTGGTAAGACCTCCTTTAAAGTATGTATTCAGTAAACAAGAAAAACCCAAACAAAATTTCATTCTTTTTTATAGCTGAGTAACACTCCAGTGTATGTGTGTGTGTATGTGTGTGTGTGTGTGTGTGTGTTTGTGTGTGTGTGTACACCACATCTTCATCCATTCATCAGTTGATGGACACTTGGGCACTTACCATAATTTGACTACTGCTGTTAATGCCGCTATAAACATCGGGGTGCATGTATCCCTTCGAATTAGTATTTTTGTATCCTTTGGGTAAATACGTTATTGTAATACACACTGGGTATTGTATTTAGGTGCCGAATCACTAAATTCTATACCTGAAACTACTATTATACTGTATGTTATCTGGAATTTAAATAAAAACTTGAAAGAAAAAAAGAAAAATCAAAACATGCTCATGCATGGGAAATGGTCCATATTAAGACCTAAAAAAGAAGACTGCTATCACTATCTTTAGTTACCTGAAATGAGATGTTAATAAAAAAAGAATAAGGGAGAGAATAAAACCATTATCCTTCAATTAAAAATATTTTAACAGGGGCGCCTTGGTGGCTCAGTCAGTTGAGTGTCAGACTTCAGCCTAGGTCATGATCTCGCTCATGGGATCGGGCCCGCGTAGGGCTCTGTGCTGACAGCTCAGAGCCTGGCGCCTGCTTCAGATTCTGTGTCTCCCTCTCTCTCTGCCCTTCCCCTGCTCATGCTCTCTCTCTCTCTCTCTCTCAAAATAAATAAATGCCAAAAAAATTAAAAAATATTTTAATAATACACCATGCTTTATAACTATCAAAAGTTTTAACACAATTTTGAAAAAAAGCGATCAAATAGATTCACTATACTGCTCACTATCTGGTCCTTGGATTTGTACAGAATTTTAAAGAAGTATCATTATTAGAAAATTTAGGTAAAGGATGGTAGAGTCATTAGTTTTCCTAGTTTACTGATGAGAAAATGGTAGTTGCTCTTGAAAGCGACATAGAGGAGTCTGGATGGATTTTTTTTTTCTAAAGGGAATGTTGCATTTATTTAGTGTATGTATGTGTGTGTGTGTATATATATGTATACATTAACATGTATTGAAGTTTAATGAAGATTTTTTTTTTAAGATTTTATTTTTTTGAGAGAGAGGAAGTGGGGCAGGGAGAGAGAGAGAATCCCAAGCAGGCTCCACGCTGTCAGCGCAGACAGCAGGTGGGGCTCAAACTCAAGTACCATTAGATCATGGTTTGAGATGAAGTTGGACACTTAAGTGACTGAGCCACCCTGGGCCATTGAAGATTTTTATCTGTGGAATATACTAGTTACTTAGTACTTGTCTATAGGAAGGAGGTAAGTTCACATACAGAAAACTATTACAATATATTGCTATAACACAGAGAAAGTTATTTCTATTAAATATATTACCATTTTATGGTCATTGTCAATGTTAAAAGCTGCTTCATCCAGCAATCATATTACCACTGTAACTCATCAGAAAAGCAACTCTTGCTTTCCCTCAAATATATAGTCACTTAACGCAAATGTACAGAAAAACACACTAGAATATAGTTTAGGAACTAATGAAAAATTTAAAACCAACAATCCCACTGAGAAGGCAAAAGGTTAGGTGAATCAGAAAAAAAAAAAAATTGTACATTATGGCAAGGGAAAATTTTCAGCAATTTTAAAAATTACTTCCAAATCGTTTCAATTAACAAATGTAGATGGTGCTGTATTCATTATGTGGACTTGATTTAGATATGAACCTTCTTGGTTATAAACCATTTATGTTTCAGAGAAAAGAATATGAAGTACAAAATGACTGTGTTTCTCACAAGGCACACTAAATTCTGTTTTTCTTTAGTACTTTAATGCCACACAATTTTCCAAAGAGGAATACAAAACTACAAACTAAAAAAAGGTGAAAATGTATAAAAATGGGGGTACTTGAAATGGCTCAATGGAGATATTCCTAAAAAGTGTTTAAGAATCAAACTGAAATATATAATAAGGTTTAAAAAAATACTATGAAAAGTGTTGTTTCAAGAGATTTTACTAAAAGCTGTGTCCCACATTAATGGTCACTTCTTTACCTTTGTTGTAAAATTAAATTCTATCGGTTTTGCAGCAAGCAAGACTCATCTACTCTCTTGATAATTCAAATTGTCATGATTCTTTAAAAAGTAGCATGGTCACTTCTTTCACTTTCAATAGGTGAAAAAGAACCGTGGAAAGGCCCCCAGATCTTTAGTCCTAGGTAGGTCACATGATGCAAACAATGCGTCTAATCGATAAAAAGAAAAGTTAGTCCTGACGGACTGTTCCTGCTAGTTTATTTCTAAAGCTGCAGCCAAGAAGTTGGTAAATATCAGTTATTTTCATTCAATTAATCTCCTTCAAGCATTCTCTATTTTAATAAATTAGGTTACCTTTGAGCGTTAGTCAGTTTAGGAAAAAAACACTTTTAAAACCCTAACAATCAGGGGCAATGCTCCAAGTGTTAGATCTTCTAAAGTAGGGATGTCTACTAGTTTCTGAATTCACACTAGACGGGTTCATAAACAACAATCCCGAATCCTTCGACCTGCCTGCCACAAAGATGGAATGTTTCATAGCTTGTTTTCTTTTGGTTTTCCCTAGATGAGAAAACACCAAAATGAGGAGGAAAAAACATGTTCTGTCTCCCTGGCCCCATTTTTGTTTTTTTCTCTTAAATCTTGCTGACAATTACCATTTTGTTTGTAGGAGTTTCTTTGTGTTTGTATTTGTTCCTTTACACACGGACACCCTTCATGGGGTCTTTTGCCAACTCATTATATTATTCTTTTAGAATATGGTCCAAGACAAGACCCGTATTATAATCCAATTTTCATTTCTATGAAGGTACTGGAATTGCTCACGCACGGTTTAAAAGGATATCTTTCCTCACCTTTCACTTATTAAAAGAAAGTGGTAACAATGACATTCTTATTTTGAGTGATTTAATCACATTTTCTTATCCATGTGATTTTTTTCATCTAATTTAACAAAGTTATGAGAGACATGGCCTGATTACATATTATGTCCTTTTTCCAGAAGTATAATTCAAAAACTAACTTTGATTTTAGCTTATTTTCTAAAATGTTCCCATGGATTTGCACACCTCTATCCTGCTTTATGGCTAAAGATGATAATGTCAATTTTTCCATTATTTTAATGAACACAATACTTCTCCCTTCATTCCTTAAAATTGGATGCCTTTATAACCTGGGAGGGCAAATATCTTTTTTTTTTTTTTTTTTTACTTTCCTCTTCTGTTGACCGAAGCTATTAATAATCTTCACAATACCAATCTAGGTTGCAATTTAGACTACGTTTATAAGCATTTCAAACCCAGACACCTCCACAGGAGGCTCGGGCCTTAAAGAAATGCAGCCACTTGGAACCGGTGCTGTCCTCCAACTCTCTGAGCCTCTCTGAAACATTAATTAAAATCCTTGGCAAATAAATATGCAGATATGCTACCTCTCTGCAAAGAATGATTAGCTACTGGTGGCTGAATGGTCTACTATTTCTGTTTTTTAATATAACGTTTTTGGCAACATCAGAGCCTAAATCAACGGAATGATAATGATAAAAAACAAACATGGGCACCTGGCTGGCTCAGTCAGTATAGCAGGTGACTTTTGATTTCTTCCAGCATGTGAGTTCAAGCCCCACATTGGGCGTAGAGCTTACTTAACAAAACAAACAAACAAAAAAAGGCAGAATCAGAACTATAAATAAAGAGAACCAACTGGTAGTTGCCAGAGGGTAGGGGGTGAGTAGATGGGTAATATGGGTGAAGGCATAGGAGAGATAGAGGCTTCCAGTTATGGGAAGAATAAGTTATAGGAATAAAAGGCACAGCCTAAGGAATAGAGTCGATGATATTGTAATAGTGTTATATGGTGACAGATGGTAGCTACACTCGGGGTGAACATAGCATAAGGTATAAACTTGTCGCATCACCATGTAGTACACCTGAAACTCATGTCACAGTGTGTGTCAACTATACTCAAAAAAAGCACTAACAAAACACAGCAAGTGTCTGCTGTGTTTTAGAAAGCACAGTACACACACACACACACACACACGTGCGCGCGCGCGCACACACACGCACGCACACACACACACACACCCTAAACTAAAAACAATCTCATTTTTGAAAATATCCCAAAACACTGCTTATCTGAGCATCGGTGGAAAAGGAATCCATTTCTTCTTATGTTCTTTATTAGATGCAAGTTTTTCCGAATGGTCAGAAAAGCTAAGGACTGTACTTAGATCAAATGCCACGGTATTCACCGGTGACTAAGACTTCCTGTCTCAAGACACATCTCTACCAGGACCCAAATATTTTAGGGCTTTGGTAATTCAAAGATAAATCAAATAGGGTACCTGTCTTTAAGGATTTTACAAAGAACTTCCATGCATACGGTATATGCTAAACTAGATCACAGAAGAGTTGCGTTTGGCCTAAACAATGGAAGGAAGATTAATTGTGGCAGATGACACTTTAAAGACAGTACTTCGAAGATGTGGAAGACTGACAGAGTTTAATAAAATGGGGAAGGGGGAAACCAGAAGGATCATTGCTTTAGGAAGTGGGCTAAATATAAATATGTTCTTGGTGATGGGCAATTCTGCCTATTTTCATTTCTCTGTTTAGGATATGCCTATCTTTTCTCCAGAGTATAGCTTAATATGCCCTAATCTGCTTCTTCTAGGCCGAAGTCTAAATCATCAAATATACAATAAGCAATCTATTCAGAGGATGCATTTCTCCAAGTGCACAGAAGGATACCGGAGAAACTGTATTAAACGCCTTAAAGGTACTGATCTGATCTACAAAGGAGAACTTAGGGCTACCTTTAAGGAATTATTATATCCTCTTTTAAGCCTTTTAAAATTATTACTTTGATAACATATTATATGAAAAATGATACGTAGAACTGATATCCAAAGGAAAACCATGTTTGGTAGTTAAAATTCTTTATAAATGAATTAATATAATATTTAAATTCCTTTCTACTGTATATTTGATTCCTGGGGCTGCTATAACAAACTGGGTGTTTAAAAGAAAAGTAATTTATTCTCTCATAGAATTATTCCACTCATGCCGTCTTTGGGCCGACACAGCGAACGTCTCTGACTTCCTCCTTTCAAACTCTACTTCCCTTCTGGTCAGGAGGCTAGAAATCCAAAACTCAGGATTTTGTTCTCTATGAAGGCTCTACGGGAGAATCTATCTAATGCCTTTCTCTTAGTTTCTGGTATTGCCAACAATCCTTGGCTTGCCAGCAATTTCTTGGCTCACAAACACATCACTCATGTTTCTACTTCTGTTTTCACACGCCCTTCTCCCTGCCTGTCTCCTTCTCTGTATCTCCTCTTGTCTTCTTTTAAGGACACTAGTAATCATGTTAGATTAAGGAACTACCCTACCCCAGTGTGACATCCCTATCATTCCATCCACAACAACTCTATTTCCAAACAAGGTCACAGTTTTGAAGTTCTGAGAAGGACATCAATTCAGGGAACACACAGTAACGCAATCCTCAGTGAACTGGCTCCTGTCGGTCTCTCAATTGTCAATTCTACCTCCTACTCTCACAGCTAACTGAGGAGGCAAAAAAATATCGCTATTAGATGAAAAGCAGTACCTACCTGATTAAAGGAGAGAGGGGCCAAAGAGTAAGTACGTGTGGATTTGTTGGACAGAGAAGTCGTGTTGCGGGACAAAGCTCTAAAAGTATACAGAAATCAGCCAGAACTCATTTAGATCAAGCACAACCATGGTGATAAAAAGTCATTACCTTATGACTTTACACAAAATGATGACCTATGTATTTCTGTGCCCATCACTCAGAATGCTTGTGTTGTGTTTACATGTAGAACATTCTACTTTTATTTCAGGTTCTAAAAGCTCCACAGTCCATTAAGTATTTGTTTGTCTCCGGCAGCCTGCCGCTCTCCAGCCCTTCCCTCTGGCCCTGTGCCACATTGAGAAACCCGAGGGATTTAGGAAGCTTCCAGTGAGGGGCCCCGCATGAGCGGCTTCACTGGAAACTGCTTTGGCTGTGGTAGCAAGCCAGCTTCTTGCTTGTTTCTCAGGACTCATGGTCGGCCCTGTGCTCTAGTAAGTTGTTTCCCTCTTCAGTCCTCTCAGGCCTGAACTCCTAACTGGAAAGAGCTCTTTTGACTTCCTGATCCTATCTTCCTAGACCAACGCCTTGAACCTCCACTGGCCATGCTTGGAATGAGTTGTGCAATATATAGATAATCGGGACAGTGAGCTCTATTTCTTCACATTATCTACCAACCCAAGACCCAAAGACTGTCACCAACCACTCCTGAATATCAGATATACCTACCTATTACGTGTTACGGGACATACTTGTTGGTGACAAATGGCAGCATAATCTCCCTCCTGTTGCTCAGACCTAGTGCCCCAGGACTCCAGCGAATTGCCTTACCCCCGCTCTATCCAGTCGCTAGAACCCAGTTATCACTCATTTGGTGATGTACATAAACCAAACTCCATTTAAGTCACATTAATCTGCCCAGGACTCTCATTTCTCAATCAAACTGACATTTTAAATGTCAAATGACTTAGAGTCTATCACTTGAGTGATCACGACAACATATTCCCTTCTATTTAGCACATGAACTGTCTACTTACATCAATATTTTTAAATACTGAAGGAAGCAAGTGTCAAAAGAATATACATTAATGATGAATTTACTACTTCACTATCCCACCTGCCTAAAATACAGACGTCACATTTCCAATAATGCTCAGCCTCCAATAACTTATTAGAGCAGCCAAAAGAGGTAGCTAACATTCTCTAGATATCTACTGCATATAAGAAATGTTACAAAATTGTGTCCTATAATATTCACGTCACTGTTATTGCCACTTTACAGATTTAGTGAGGTTCTGGTACTTTTCAGCATTACAATTCAAAGCATCTGAGTTTCTCATTCAGAATAAGCAGCAATGTAGGGGGTAAACAGAATTTTTGTATCCCTTGAAACTTCTTAGGGTGAAACCAAATCCTCACGTGATGGCATCAGGAGCTGGGGGCTTTGGGACATGATGAGGTCATGAAGGCAGATCCCCTCACAAACGGGATTAGTACTTTCATAAAAGGGACTCCGTTGAACTAATCCTCCTTTCCACTAAGTGAGGACCATGAGAGAGAAGACAACTGGGAACTAAGAAGGAGGTCCCCACCAGACACCGAATCTGCTGCCACCTTGATCTTGGACTTCCCAGCCTCCAGAACTGGGAGAACCAAGTTTCCATTGTTTCAAGTCACCTGTTCTATGGGATTCTCTTATAGCGGCCTGAATGGACCAGGAGGGTGGATCTGCAATACCTCCTCGCCACCCGTTCTGTGCGCCAGCTTTATAGTAAAACTTTAAAAATATGAAAATAAATTATTTAAATAAAAAATAAAAATAAAATCAACATCCTACCTACAAAGTTTTTACGCTTTGCACTTTTAATGTTCCAGATTTCTTTCCCATTTGTGCATGTGACAATGAATCTGACCAACAAAGGCCCCGAGCCCACCACTAAGTGGAGCCTTGCCAAAGCAGTGGCTCTAACACATCTTCGCAAAAGCACCTCTTCCATGGTCAGACTTAGCAGACCAGCTTCTCAGATTTTCACACAAACTGACCTTTTCCATCCATACCATTTTGGGGCTGACGTGGTTAGCGTCTCTGACTTCCTCCTTCCAAACTCTACTTTCCCAGCTCTCAAGCTTGTATTGAATGTCACTATTCCCATTGTATCTGAAATGTTTTTATGTGTTGACTGAACCATTGGCTTCTCTTTCTTCAATTTTTTTCCAACCTCTCTGCTCCACCTTCATAATCTTCTTGATTAAAATAACAACAGCGGCAGTGGCAGCAGTAGCAGCAGCAAGAACAGGCCAACCTCTACAATATATGGCCCCTTTAGAGAATGAAAAGAAAGTTATCCACTAGGGTAGACTCAGTCACAAGAACCAGTCAGGACGGGGACAACGCATTTATGGGAAAGAAGGCTCTACTTCCTCAGGGCAGATGTAGTGACATGCCAGGGAGCATAACTTGGATACCTTGAAGGAAGGTATCCTTATGCCCCCCCTCATACCCCTCGCCTAAACATGCCCGGACAGTGAAAAAGAGCACAATGGTACATGTCATCTTTAAACACATTCCATTGAAATAAATAAAGAAACTTGGTAAGGCAAAGTCAAATTCAAAAATCTATTATGAAAATGCCAAAGAAAACATTCTCAAGTCCTCCCGTGATCTTAGATGGTGAAGTGTGAATAAGACATTAAACACAATACCAATATTTGACCCTCATTTATAAGGGTAAATATGATTCTTTCAAAGGAAGTTTTCTAGATATCAAGAGTTTCTATCTCTGCCAAATCTAGATGATAACATTGTCTTGCCTGGCCAGTGACAATCTATTAAAGTCACAGAGAAAGTAGATTTGTAGCAACCTTTAGTGTGGTATAATAAAATTTAAAGACAACACTAAGAGTTTTTATACTTTTATCATAATGAGATTAGAACAATATAAATGAATTAAATTCCTAACCTTGGTGTTAAAGATTCTCTTTTATTTTAATAATCACTCTGAAATTTTAGAACACATTTGATATTACAGAGTACTTTGCATTGGCATAGCATTTTACTGCTTACACAGCATTTGACACATCTCATTTAATATTTAAGCAAAACATTAAATGGAAAATTACTGACCCCATTCTCCAGATGAAAATTTCAGTCTCAGGGTACTTAAATAACCTTTCTCAGAGCAGCACAAGGCTTTTGATTTTATCTAAAATCTTTATCACTGACTTCATTCATTGAGCACTGCTTTGAGAGCATTCCCAAGTCACGTATCCTTCCCAAGACAACCTTTAAACTCTTACTGCTAGATGACACGATTCCTCCTTCCCATGCCACAAAACCTATGTTGGACTCTACGTCTAACACTAACATGTCCAAGCATGGAGATAATTCACCTCACAAGGCTTCGGTGTTTATTTCTTTTCTGTCATTTTCACCGAATTATCCTCCTTGTGCTTCCCTAAGTTAACAAAAGTTAACCTGCTTCTGGACCTCTGCCCAAACTCTCCTGAAGTTACACAGCTACCAAGTTATTTTCCATTCATATTTCCAAAATTAATCTCATCATGGAGTAATTAGACCTGGAAATGAGCCTTGACACACTAAATCTTTGGATGAGGAATGTGGGAGTAAGTGACCTGGGCAATAAGAGGCCAAGAGAGAGGGAAGTTGCTGGGGGGAGAGTAACTGTGGTCGAAACACTGTTCTCAAGTCTGAGGCTTTAAGTTCAAATCTCACAGTCACAACTGGTAGATTTGTGAACTCCAGAATTTACGTTTCTTTTTTTTTTTTTTTTAACGTATTTTTATTTTTGAGAGAGAAAGAGAGACAGAGTGTGAGCTGAGGAGTGGCAGACAACACACACTCACACACACACACACACACACACACACACACACACACACACACAAAGAATTGGAAGCAGGCTCCAGGCTCTGAGCTGTCAGCAGAGCCCAACATGGAGCTCGAACTCAGGAGCCATGAGATCATGACCTGAGCCAAAGTCGGAAGCTTAACTGAATGAGGCACCCTGGCATGCCCACCTTCCTTTGTGATAACAGACTGTAATAAACACTACATGTCACACAAGATTTTACAGAACATCCCCTAAGATAACTTTATGAACAGTTTTGAATTATTAAGTGCCATTCAAATATCAAAGACCATTTTATTTATTTATTTATTTATTTATTTATTTATTTATTTATTTATTTTTAATGTTTATTTATTTTTGAGACAGAGAGAGACAGACCATGAGTGGGGGAGGGGCAGAGAGAGAGGGAGACACAGAATTCGAAGCAGGCTCCAGGCTCTGAGCTGTCAGCACAGAGTCCGATGCGGGGCTCGAACCCACAGACCGCGAGATCATGACCTGAGCTGAAGTCGGACGCCCAACCAACCGAGCCACCCAGGCACCCCTTAAAGACCATTTTAATAATCAGCTTGTGAGCCAATGATTAGGGACTGAGGTTGCCAAACATATACTGAAATCAATGAAATAAAGGCTTTAGAGTATAGCCAAGACATGATTCAGTCATGTTTGACAAAGAGTAATCTCAGGATACTCTGAAAGGGAGAGAAAGAATTACTAAGAAAATGGAGATGAAGTCCTAGACTAGGATAACAGCCACTAGAATACGAAGAAAGGGAATGGATGTCAGTAACATCAAAACGCAGGTTTGATAGGAACGGACCGTAAAAATAAAAGGAAAAATATTTGAAACTTACTCCAAGATGTTGGGTCCAAAAGATAAGAAGAGTCAGGACACCGTTGCTAGAATAGTGGGAGCAAGACAGAAAAAAACTCAAGCATCAGAAAGCAAACACACATTGTTTGGTTTTGGATATTTTGAGAGCCACGACCTAAAAGATGTAGACTGTTCTAGGCTGAATACATCTAAGTCACTGTGAGCCCTCTATTTTTATGCTCTTTTTGGCATTTTCAACTCCTCACTCATGTAACTTAATGTAAAATATTCATTGATTGTACATTTGGGTAAGATATTCATGTCATGTGTTTGTGCTCCAAACATTTTTAGTACCCTAATAAGAAGTTTACTGCTCCTGAAAATGACCTACAATATTAGGTTATTATGTGTTGTATTAGTCTAGCAACAGCATCAACCACTGATCGAAGTTTGACATTTGAAGATTCTCTAATAACTAAACTGAAGGCAAGTCCACTTCTGTTGCAATTCTGCAGCTCAGAGAAGGCAAAGAGATCTTTCCATCTTCCCTTGGCTTCACTTTACACGTATTCGAACAAAGACACAATTTTGAAAGGAAACCTTAACAGGTCTACTTTCACATTAAGTATTGTGATATGTCAGGTCAGTAACAGACATGAAAATGATGGAATAAGATCCTTACAGAATAGATTTATAGGGTGTCTCTTCAGTAAAGAGGCCACTTAAAATGACTCCCAGGTTTTAGGAGAAATGTACCCAGGATCGCGCTGCCCCCCTCATTCAGAATGATAAGATGATCGATCATGTAACTTCAAGAGTGATGTATTCCAAGTTAGCGGTTCTTCAAGGTAAATACATTTTCAATTGCCAGAGCACAAACAAAGTGCAAATGGACCCACTCGTGTGTCTTCCAAGATAAAAACTTCGAAAGCTGTCAGGTTCTCATGAGCCTCTGCTACCCACAGGCAATATGTTGCTTCATGTTGTGAGTTCTTTTTTGTTGTATTGCATGTCTTAATAACTTTTCTCCCTTCCCTTGCCAAAATGAAACCCATATGGTTTCCCCCTCACTTGGTTCTCTAGCAAATACTGTAGCTACTATTCCTGCTTATTTTTATGTATTGAATTTTTGTACAATAATTCCAAAGTCACTGTATCTCTTGAAATTTGCAAAACTGTTAGAGACCAAAGCCTGGTTCATGCCCTTAAAGAGTGTTTAATCCGTTGAAGTTAAGGCACAATATTCGACACACGCAAAATGGACAGAATGTTCACAAAAACAAATTTTTCAAAAAAGTGGGCAAAAACATGTGCCAAATTCCTCTGTAGCTGCCAGAAATAAAAAAAAAAAAAGAATTAAATACAATTACTTAATTTTGAAAAGCCTGGCCATTTCAAAGCTTTAAACTGTCTTTGGAAACTTTACTACTTAAGTTTTATTTACTTGCTAAGGACAGGACTCTTAAACTGAAATTGTCATTCTTGATCATTAACCAATTGAAAGATCAACAAACTCACCTTGAGATGATCAGTCATACACACACATGATAAACTCTAGTGATACAGTAGTTCAGGAATGCCCAGGTTTATTTTCTAAAAACAGATAACCTAGATATAGAAGTACCATGTATCTATATATTTCAAGGTATAAACTCTTCCTAGGGGTAGTTATTACTCCACTATTTTCACAGCATACCTTTACATGAGGTACCCAAAAAAGTAGTATCAGTCCAAAAATAAGAGGCCTAATTAAGAAAGTACAGGGCTGAACTGCAAACCTTAAGTGCTGACACATGTTCTAGCACAACAGGGTCCGCGGACACTCAGTAATCCTGCCTTCTTTCCTCTCCTGGGCTGACGGCAAGCATGGCTAATAGATCACCGTACTTGCCTACCGAGTCCAGATGGGACCTTCTCATCGTTTTGGTCCAAGAAGATACTATCAATTAATTAGAGTTGGCACTTGAGGTTATCGTCTGCTTTCTTTTTCTTTTTGGCACCCAGACCAAGCTAAATTAAAAACTTACCAAACATCTCCTTGGTGAGACATTAAGACATTTCGAGACGTGAATGCTTACCTCTCCAGATTGGTAACTATAAGGGAATTAAGCTCACGATGGGACTTACATGTGGTTAGTAGTGTATAGCTTTCTACTGCATCCTAGTGAACTCGCTGGCTTTAATAAGTAATTCTCAAGACAACATGTCCTCACCATCCTGACAAACCCACAGAACTTCTGCTCCTTCCTCCTACATGTCAGTTGGATTTCATCCCTCCATGAGAAAAATCACAATTTTCTTTCTGTACTGTGAGTTCATAATTGGAAGTGGGAATAAGAAGTTGGGGGAAAATCCCTTAAACTTCTGCAACGGAACCAGATTACCTTTAATTTTAAACATCCTTTACAGACTATTTCGGTAGCCTGAGGACGTGTGGAGAGTGCTTGGGAACAATGCTCGCCTTCTTCTTTCCGAACCTTTTTGGATAATCTACAACTGTCTTTTGAAAGTGTGATTTATAATTATTAACTAAACAATGGAGACCACCAATCATTCCATCTAAATTAGACAGAGACACATTAGAATATAAATAAGAAAAGGAAGTATCAATAAAATGCACTTTAGAGAAGGTTAGGCAATGAAATATTTCTCAAATGACTGACAACAGAGAATCACAATTCCATCTGTGTGTGTGTTTGTGTGTGTTTACCCCAGTTACTCTAGGTAGCTATGTATAAAAACATATTAAAATAAATACCACAGTCTACTGTGGTGACTCTAGTTAACAATACTATATTGCACGCTGGCAAGTTGCTAAAAGAAGAGATCTTAAAAGTTCCCATCACACACACACACACACACACACACACACACACACACACACACACAAATTAACTGTGTATGGTGACGGATGTTACTGTGGGGATCATTCGCCGTCATACTGCACTATATACAAATACTGAATCAATATGTTGTGCACCTGAAACTAATATAACATTATATGTTGGTTATATGTCAATAAAAAAAAATGAATACCAGCACAGAGTAAGTCATAAATGAAGGGGAAAAGAGAAGATTCTGCCACTGTTAATGCTATTTCATGCAATGAAAATAGAAAGGAGGAGGTCATGGCATAAGAAGAAAACAAAGGCATCAAGTGAAAAGAGTAATGAAAAGAAAACATACAGTAGGGGATGATAGAGTGTTAAAAGTCAAACCAAGAAAGAAAAAAAAAAAGTGGTAGGGCAGAAATTGAGGATAAGGTAAACTCTGAAGTTTTGATGTATAGGAAGAGAGGACGGTAAACTGAAAGTGACTAATGGCGTTGTTTTAGCAACAGAGGAGGAGATGGAGCGCGGCTTGCTGAACGAACTGGAAAGGACAGCGAAGGAAGGAAAGCGCTCGGTGTGGGAATTGGGAGATAGTCAGAGGAACACCAGGCTGGGAGCGACTGCAGCAGTGGAGACCAGATTTTTAAAATATGACGGAGTGACTGATATAGAGGGGATAGTAGTCTGGATGCTAGAAGGAAACATATCTCAACATTATCATTATCAGTCATCACAGAGAAAGGGAAAGGAATAATTTAACAGGAAAGATATGTTTGCAGGAAATTAAAAGTGAAATAAGATATATGAGAAGACGTGAGAAAGGGATCAAAAGAGAATTTTTCTTCAAAAAATGGAAGTAAATTTGAGAAGTATTTCTATTCTCAAATAATCAATACTGTTAAATCAATTAAAACTTCTACTAAAAAAGCAAAGCACTATTTCCCATATGTAGATGAATTCAATGAAGAAAAGACTCGATTTCTAAATCTGGAATACAGCGAAGTCTTTTGATTTATAGAGCTTTTAAGTCACTATTCTATTAACTATTTCAGTGAAATTACTGCCTGTATTTGTTCTGTACTATGGAATATGTATCTAGAAAATGCATGTACCTTGGTTTGTACATTTAGATCTATTTTTAAATAAATTTCCCATTTCTGTCTTTTTTGCTCTGTTCAGTCCAAATGTTCTGTGGTGAAAAGAACTTTGGACTAGAAATCTTGGTTGGGCTTCATTTTTGAGTATGTGTGTGTATACACACACACACACACACACATTCCTTGAATAGACATGGATGGGTAGTTGAAACTAACTTGTTTTTTACTCTTTCATCAAATAAAAAGATTTGTTTCTACCTAAGTAAATCTGGAAAGCTATTAAGGAATATTAGCACATTTGAAAGTAGTTTAAAGGAGAAAAAGCAGTATGAACATCTATTTATTACTCACTGATTTACTTATACATTCCACAAGTGAAGTACTCAGTATGGACCAAGTATGGTCTGTGCTCTGAGATTACACCTCTGAATGAGACTAGTATTCTCTCTGCCCTTTCATTATATGTGTATTGATATTATTAACAAAACACATATTTCTGAGAGGTCCTAAGCATTCTTACCGTGCTGAGAAATAATGCTTGACCAATTTCTGCTGAAGAACATTAAATACCATAATTATGGAAATTTTGGTGTTCAGTTAATTTTTCTGTTTTTATTCTTCTATCGATTTTAATGTAAATAAACTAACTTTTACCTGAGGGCCACCTGGGTGGCTCCATCGGTTCAGCATCTGGCTCTTGATCTCGGCTCAGATCATGATCGCACCGTTCATGAGATCGAGACCCATATTGGGCTCTATGCTGGACAGTGTGGGGTCTGCTTTGGATTCCCTCTCTCTGCTTCTCCCCCACTCATGCTCGCTCTCTCACAATAAATAAACATTAAAAAAAAAAACAACTTTACTTTAGGTCTTCCTCATTGCAAAACTTCAGGGAGTACCATTCATTCTAGAATGTGATATGAATGGCATCCCCTGGAGTTTGTGTGCTAAGTGACACCACTTCGATTTATCTTCTTCAATTTAATAATACCTTGAAATATTTCAACTGTGTATTTTAAAAGAAATCCAGACTTACAAGAAAGTCACGTATTCCCATATACCCTTCATCCAGAACCTTCTTTTTAAACTTTACTTCATCTGAAGTCTAATTTCTCTTCTGTCTGTACTTTAGCGCTAATTTCTACTCAGAAGAACAACTGTATGATGAAAACCTGTTTAAATGTGTTTGGCATACAAAAGTAACTTTGGGAAAAGTCTAAGTATAAAGCAATAAGATGGCCTATTATTTTTATCTTCAAGCATAGGAAACCAAAACTTCTCATAAGTTTCTTCTCAGAAACAGCAAGTATGGAAAGAACAGAGCCAAAGAATTTAAAGCTTGGATCTTGGAACAAGATGGCTCAGGATCAGTAAAGGGAGAGTAATATTGTGTATCTTTTAAAGGTTTTGTGAGGGTTAAATGAGTTAACATTTACAAAGTGCTAAGAATAGTGTCTGGCACAAAGTAGGCACCATTAATGGTTGGTATAAACAATCTGACAGGCAAACCGAGAGCACTCATTCTGTTCTGGAACGTCAGACCATGGCTACATCTAACCTCTAAAATAATGATAGAGATTGGTGGAAACGGAAGGAAGCACATGCCTAAGTGTACTTAGGTGTTTCTTTTACTTCTAGTGTCCAGGGTTCTATATGATGTAGTGAAATCAAAATGTCTGATTCAACTAGGTTTATCTATAAAGGCAAACATACAATGTGGTGGTTGCTGTCATTATATAATATATAGCAGGAGCTTCATTCATTGTTTATTTCTTAACATCTTTTTTTAACGTTTATTTTTATTTATTTTTGAGAGACATAGAGACAGAGCATGAGCAGGGGAGGGGCAGAGAGAGAGGGAGACACAGAATCCGAAACAGGCTCCAGGCTCTGAGCCATCAGCACAGAGCCCGACGCGGGGCTCAAACTTACAGACCGTGAGATCATGACCTGAGCCGAAGTCGGCCACTTAACTGATTAAGCTACCCAGGTACCCCTATTTCTTAACATCTTAAGAACTTCAGCATCCTTCAACACTGCCCAGTCTTAATTCTCATCTTCATTCTTGCTTTATGGTACTGGGAACTGCAGAGAGAGGGCTCAAGTGTTTTTGGCAATCTGTAGATCATAAGCCTGGACACTGGTTTTCAAATTAAATCCTAGAAAATTCTTGACATACTGAGTCTCATAAACTTGAATTCAGACAATTAAGGTCTTAAGATAAATTTAAATTTTCCGTATTTGGAAACATTAAGGTAAGTAAACATACTGGGGGAAATAAAGCCACATGAGTCCTCTTGGGAAAGAATGGAAAAGAGGTTAATGGAAGGGAAAAAGGGACATTGGAAAGCAAAAAAAGTAGATGAGCAGAAACTATCAAACTTGCCAGTGAAGAGGTATAGGATCAAGCCCAGGACACGGACATATACTCACGGTGCCTGAATATGGCTGGAAGTTAGCCAGAATTACTGATAGGAAGAGATCTTGAGCATAATGAAAACAAAACGAAAAGTGTTAAAAAGAAAAAAAGAATAGGACCAAAATGGATTCATTTGCGCCAATTCCACATCATCAAACTACAGTTTAATACCTAACTCATTTGCACTTTCAGTGTTCCCCAGGAACACGGTTTTAACTAGTCGGTCTGGAATTTTCTGCTCGGTATCAATGATGTAATCTGCCACAAAGAGCCTTTCTAGCCTGCAAACAAAGATGAGATAATCTGCTCTTGTCCTTCTGTCTTCCCCTCTTCTCCCTGTAAAAGCTCCCCCCCACCCCGTCCTATATATTTCTGTGACGCTCCTCCGTACTAGGTAGCTGGGGCACTGCCAGATTCATCACTCGACCAATAAAGGCAATGAGATCTTTCAATTTTAGTTGGATGAATTTTTGTTATTTAACAATAGCAAGGTGTAAAGGATACAAGTGGATCCCTCAATGAAATACAACCAACTTTAGGAATAAGGATTTCAAATAAAAGGCAGTGTAGACAAAGGGGTATTACATGAGCAATAAAACTGGCAGAGAACCCATCAATGCCTGAATATTTCTTGAATTTCCAAATAAGACCTTTTACAACTCTTTATAACAGAGTAAATTTTTGGTAGCATCTATTGATTCTATTGCATTCACAGAAGGTTCCTGAACACCTGTTTTTCATCTGATCCATCTTTAACATTATTAGAGCCTCCTAATTACGTAAGCACTTATAATAGCTAATGAACAGAAAAACCACATCACTATTCGTAACATTTCAACTGAACTCAAGCTTAAAGCTCTCTCAGAATTCTAAATGCTGTACATTCACAAAAATCAATGGCTAGAAAATGTAACTGTCAAGAAAACTGCTTTAGTTACTATTTATTGGAGTAAATTTACTGGACACTAAGGCCACCGAAACAATACGAGTGCTCTCTATGCCCTAGAGCTACCAACTTATTGATGGGGTTAACAATCTTTGGATGACAGCTTACTTTTCTTCCGAATCCAGTCTGAGGACCCCATTAAATATATTTCTGAACAACAATGAAAATGTCTACATGAAAGTATAAACTGATTTCAAGTGTTCGAGTTAACGGACTGAACAAAGACAGACACTTCCTTCCAGGCAACGTCCAGATATCGAAATTAAAGACTGAAGCCAAGTGTCAAGATTTAACAAGTTAAGGAATCTCACTTGACTTGTGATGCTGACTGGCTTAAAATCTGATTTAATATTTTCTCAGAATATTTCATTCATCAGATAGCCTATTTCGTATTTATTATTTACCAATAATGGGCATATGTGCCAATGAGAAATAAACTCCTGATGAATTCAGAGTCTAGGGTGAGAGTGAGAAAAGCAGGCAATAGGATCAGGTACAGAGAAGGATCTTTGAACAGACCTTCAGGTAACCAATGTCTACTTAGCCAATTTGCTAAATTAACAAACACTCTGCTTGTCTTCTAGAATGCACACTGGCTAATGCTTAAGATAAGATGGATTCTTTTAGGTAATACTCAACTCTCTGGTAGGCACACAGGTTCTGTTCCTACTAGGTAAGTATGTACCCAAGTCAAGTTAATTAAGCCAGTTATAATTAGTTCTAGAGTTATAGGGGTGCCTGGCTGACTTGGGTGGAAGAATATACAACTCTTGATCTCGAGGATGATATAAATTAAGTAAAGATTCTCAACCGACATATTGGAGTTCCACAAAGACAAGAATTTCAATCGCCAAGTAATTAGAATGGTTTCCACTCAATATTTATTGCTTAAATCACAAGTATATTGACACAAAAACTAAACTGAGTGTTTTAAACTTTGGTTAAAAAGTCTTTAGTTCTCTGGGCATATTGTTTCACAGGTTTATTTTTTATTCAAATTTTTTAAAAATTCTTTTTCATGTTTATTTTTGAGAGAGACAGAGAGAGAGAGTGAGAGTGGGGGAGGGACAGAGAATGAGGGAGACAAAGAATGTGAAGCACGCTTCGGGCTCTGAGTTGTCCTCACAGATCCCAATGCAGGGCTCGAACCCATGAACCGTGGAATCATGACATGTATCAAAGTTGGACACTTAACTAATTGAGCCACCAGGCACGCCTATTTAAAAAAAAAAAAAAAAGAGTATAGTTGAGACATTGTGTTACGTTAGTTTCAGGTTCACAACATAGTGATTCAACATTTGTGTATGTTATGCTGCCCTCACCACAAGTGCAACTACCATCTGTCACCATGCAACACTGTAACAATACCATTGAATATATTTCCTATGCTGTGCCTTTTATTTTTATTTATTTTTAAATGTTTATTCATTTATTTTGAGAGAGCACGTGCACACATGGTGTCAAGTAGGAGACTAGCAGAGAGAGAGGGAGAGAGAGAATCCCAAACAGATTCTGTGCCATCAGCACAGAGCCTGACACAGGGCTCCATCCCACAAAACATGAAATCATGACCTGAGCCGAAATCAAGACTCAGACACTTAACTGACTGAGCCACCCAGGCACCTCTATACTGTGCCTTTTATTCCCATGATGTACTCATCCCATAACTGGAAGCCTGTGCCTCCCTCTCCCCTTCACCCATTTTGCTCATCCCCCCATCGTCCTCCCCATCGGCAACTATCAGTTTGTTCTCCATATTTACAGGTCTGATTCTGCTTTTCAACAGGTATCTTTTCATCTGTGTCCAAATACAAAGAAACTGAAACTGGAAATTATACTTTAGACTAGTCCTGGCCAATAAGAACTTAATGCAAGCTATATATGTCATTTTAAATTTTTAAATACCGACACTAAAAATATAAAGGTAAAATTAACTTCGGTAATGTATTTTATTGGACTGAACATATCTAAAACACTATATTTCAAGATGTAATCGACATAAAATTATTAATGAGACAGTTATTGTTTTTCATAGTGAGTCTTTAAAATCCAGGACATATTTTACATTTACAGCGATCCTGATTCATGCCAGCTACCTTTCAAGTGCTCAGTAGCCACACATGGCATGAGTCTACTGTACCGGCAACAACAGAATCAGACAACACAGTTGTAGCTGATGTATGGAAAGAGAAAAAAGACCTCATTCTCAGCTGTGAATTTTTATGTTAGGTGTGATGTTGAAGAAACTTTTTAAAGACATTTTAAGAAACAATCTTTATTACATCTAGACCCACTGTGAGAGTGCTTTCTCTACAGCCTTCTCCTCTATACAAACAATTTCTAAAAATCCCATTGAAAAAGTTAAACTTACTACAGAGATTCGGGCACACAGAAAACTAAGACGTAGAGAAAAACATCATCATTAGTATCAGTAACGGAGAAAACCATTAGTTTGCTGAACTCAGGTAACTTGTTGATGGCAACATTACTTTCCCTGTGAAAGTCAGATGTGGGTAGCGTGAGCTTATAAAAAAATATGAAGAATCATCGTTTTGTCTTTCTCCAGCACCATTTGATAAACACACTGTCCTTCCTCTACTGAAATGATTTTGCTCCTTTGTGAACACCATTTGGGCATACAGTCGGGAGTCTATTTCTGGGCTCTTTATTCTGTATCATGGATCTATGTGTCTATCCTGCTGAAGGACCACACTGTTTTGATCACTGTGCCTATATAAGCAGTCTTAAGAACAGGTAGTGTGATTTCATGTACTTTACTTTTCCAATTTTTTTTTTTTTTTTACCTATTCTATGGTCTGCAAATTTCCATATCAAGTTTAGAATAAACTTGTGCATGTCTTCAAAAAAATCCTGTTGGTGTTTTAATAGTAACTGTATTAAACTTATAGGATCAAAGTGAGAAGAAACGACATATTAACTGTGCACTGTAATCCATGAACAAGATCTGTCTCTTCATTTCTTTAGGTCTTTGTTTCTTTCATTATCATTTTCTAAACTTCTACATATAAATTCCACATGGTTTATTATATGGATACCTACGTAATTCACTGTCTTTGGAGTTACTGTAAATGGTTTTGTGTGTTGAATTTTGGTTACTGTGTGTTCAGTTTTAGTATATAGAAGCACACTGATTTCTGTACTGGCAAAAATATAGTAAAATTATTGCTAATTTCTGTGTAAATATTTGGAGTAATACTATACTGGATTTCTTTGTGAGGAGTTTTCTAGTTATAAATCCATTTTATAATGGTTATAGGGCTATTCAGATTCTGTATCTCATCTGGATCTACTTCTACGTAAAACTGTTGCATAAAGTTGTTCACAGTACTCCCTTATCATCCTTTTAATGACTGCACGAGCTGTAGTTTCATTCCTGATACTAAAGTGGTCTGTGTCTCCATCTCTAGAGTTTTAACAAAGATATTGATTTTTTTTTAAGAACCTGAGGTATTTCAGGAAAATCCTGTCTTCAAAGAAGGGCTAGGATTCGGTTAAGTCAAGAAAATGGATAGAAATCTTTGAGGAGATGGAGAACATACAAGTTTACATCTAAGGCATCAAAGTGCACATTAGTGGATCCCTTCACTAATGAGTCACAGTTCTCCAGATTTTATTGCATAAGCTTAACAAATTTAATGATACTGAAATAACTTCTGTAATTTTGGAAAACCCAGACCAGATGGATTGAGTACTTTCTCTTTAAACTATCTCTCTCAGATGTCGAATTGCCTCAAAATGGAAATACAACAGATGAGACCTGCTTCCCAGGGAAGAGGAAGAGATAGGGGACTTTATTTTGACCTGCTCTCTTGTCTGAAACCTCTGGGGATTTAAGGGAAAAGTAGATCCAAGATATGTCTTAGTTTTAATGTTAATGCTACGGTACAGCTGGGACTTGTCCTACATTTACTGAGAACTCTAATTTACAAAAACTAGATCCCAGCATTTTTGAAAGCAGATTTGAGACCTCAAAAGCTATTTCTTTTGCAGTTTTTTTTCCCACTTTTTGTTTCAGTCTATGATAGTGTCCTGTTTTTTTGTTTGTTTGTTTTTTTTTTAATTTACTCATAGGTTATTCTTAAACCCCGGAATCAATTCCTTGTATGTATGTGATTATGCATCCCCACAAGGAACCCCCAAACACCTGTCTTTTACTTTTAGTAAATCATGCAAAATAATTAATAAATGAATCGTGTAGTTTTCTGCTACACTTCATCAAATCAGAATTGTCGGATACACTTTTTTTTATGGAGATTTGGATTGTTTTTCACAAAACATAGGAAGAAGTAAAAACATATACAAAGGAAGAAATGACAGAATATGGTGTGGGTATGAAGTAACATTTAGGTAGTACTTTATTATACTGCAGGTGATACACTATCTAGCAACCAACAACAGATAAAGGAAAGAATGTGGAATGAAGGCAAAGAGGGCTTTGGCTGTCTCTATTCCATGCCCACCACCCATAGGGATACCTATAAAACTGGTCTCTCAAACAGCATAAAAGAGTCAACTTTCGTGAAATAAACACCACTGGAGAGATTACACTCCCAAGGTACTCTCATTTAAGATTTTATGAGGAATCTAACACATGAGTAGTATTTCACCAAGAATAAAAACATGTTTAGTCTAAAGCTGACTATGTATCTATCAAAGGGTCTTAATCACATAATATTAAACAGTACACACGCCTGCATACAAATCAAGTGTTTTTTTTTCCAGAACGAATAGAATTTTTTTAAAAGAAGAAGGATACAGTGACTGAATGTATATATATGTAGATACTTGCCATAGGGTGGAAGTGATCAACATCACAGTTCTTTACAGGTAGGAAGACTTAATTTACTTAGAATGGGCTTGAGAAGTTACTACCTGAAATATCTACCTAGGAAGTATGTTTTCAAATAGGAAACCTCAAGATTCCAGAAAGCCCCACAACATTATTAGTAAAACCATGACAATTAGTCCAAAACTTTTTTCAACCCACTATTTCTTTTCCAAAATTTGGTCTATAGGTCCACTGTTACAGTTTTCTTTTTTTCTAATTTGGTCTCTAAGTTTGCTTAGGAACAAGTTTTTAGCTGGTAGCCCAGAGGTCTACTAAATTCCTAAATTATAAGGAAAAAAATTATCTTTATATGCCATTATCTGGAGTATAAACTCAGTGCTCACATTTGATTTTGAAAAGGATTCATCATCACTCACCAATTAAAAACTACTAAATCTAGTTTTAAATTTAAATGTACTTAGATACTGGCCAAATGGCTCTAATGTTTAAGTATTACGATCAAGAAGGTAGTTGGGTTTTATGTCCCTAAGTCTGTGACTTGACAAATTGAAAGCTTCATCATGTCTTGAGCCAAAAATATACATATATGCAACAGTGATATGGAACAGAATGAAAAAGTACAGTTTAAAGTATCTTCTCAACAGAAGAAAGTGCATTCATTACTCGTGCTTCCTTTAGACATTAAAGTGCATCCTCTTATCTCACCAACAGTAGCCCATTCATACCGGCTTAATGGAATACCAGCTGAGAACGATAACCTTGATGGAACGATAACATTGTTAGATGCTGGAATTTTCACAAGAATTTGGCAATCTGAGCAAGAGAATGAAGACCAATAAAAAAATTCCAAAGTAAAGAAAAAAGTGATCATTTATCACAGTCTACTTAGGTTTCTATTATTATGCCTAATACGACAGTAAGCTCAGATGACTCTTAAAATTTGTTCGACATTTCACCAACCACTGCTGAGTGCTTCACCTACAAAGTGCTAAAAATTCAAGACATTATGTTAGAAAATAAGAGGGCAGGGGGAGAGGAGCTGCAGTGCTGAATAATAATTAGCTCCTATTTCTAAGGACTTTAAAATCTGGTTGTAGAATAAGCTATAGAAGAAAACAATAACTGTATACATAGAACAGGCTCAGTAACTACAGAAAATTACAGTTTGGATTGGGAGTGGTGGAGTGACAGCAGGGCTCGCGGCTGCCAATCACTGGAAAAACAGCCAGAGCGGAAGACATCTCACTCTTCTCAGAGGCACTGCTAACTGTTTGGAGAATCACCTGTCAGGAGCACAACTTCTGTGAATATGCACAGTGTCAGGGAAGAGGAAGCTACTGAAGTAAGGGGTGGTGACGAGGTATGGAGAATTTCCTGAGCAGTGGAAAATGAAAGTCTCCTGGGAATTCGAGGAGGCAGAAAACGGAGGGGGAAGGGAATATTATAAGTGCTGCTGCAGATTTTGATATCTGCTTTTAGATTTTTGAGAAGTTTACACACACTGGTTTACTAAACTTTCTTTTGACCAATATTTTCTTCAATGTGGCATCTGTCTGAAATTAGACTGTGTGTATGTCTAGATTGATAAGGCTGATCTTTGCATATGTTACACTACAACTAGAACAATGAAGATGAGTAGTTGAGGAGAAGGAGTTAATAGTTTGGAGTAGGGGAGTCAAGGAGAACTTGACTAAAGAATTAAGACTTAATGGGGTGCCTGGGTGGCTCAGTCGGTTAAGCAACTGACTCTTGATTTCAGCTCAGGTCATGATCTCACAGTTTGTGAGATCAAGCCCCGTGTCAGGCTTTGTGTTGACAGTGCAGAGCCTGCTTGGGAGTTTCTCTCCCTCGGAGTCAATTTAGCTTTCTTTCTTGCTCTTCCTGTCACTCATCCCAAAGGCTATCAAGCATCACACACAGTTCCTCAAGGCTACTACTCTGTGATGGGAGGGAAGTTGTGAAGATGGGGCATGCTGACTTTCTATATCAGAGATTCTCTACTGGATCATCAGAATAATGAGAGAACCTACCTAATTACGGGAGGAGAGATAGACAGGAAATGGCATTCCTCCCCTTCTCGTGGAAGTTATGACACCTTGGCACTCAGGGTACAGAATTAACAGAGGAACATTCTTCCCACAGTGCTTTTGAAATCACTCCATTTGAGGGACAATGGAAGAGCTCTATTATTGGAAGAGAAGAGCTGAGTAATAGTGTGAGAACTGGATTCGGGACAGAAATCAAGATGGCTACCTGGAATTCAACACAGTAGGCCAACTTCCTCCTATTGTGCTTACGGAATTTGGCTGGTAATACAGAGGCTAAACCAAGGAGGAACATCGATTTCCTCCCTAGGGACAGGAATCATCTATTAAATCCATGATACATGGTATGCACTTCAGATTTATGTCCTTTGATGCCCACAACAATACTATGATTTAGGTACTACTATTTTCACTTTATGGGAAGGAAGTACAATCAGAAATAACATGGACTTGAGAATGAGATACATGGTTGAAACACGGCTTAGCCGCTTAATAGTTCTAAGAAAGACATTCCAACCCGTTTAGACTTGGTTTTCTCACTAATTAAGCAGAGAAACACGATCTTTCAGTGGGAATGAGCAAATATTCGTTCAACTCACTTCACAGTTAACTTTCATAAGAAAGGCACAAATAGAAGAAAAGGTATTATTTTCTTTACTGCATATGATGTGCCAGAACTTATTACATGTTAAGACTTTTCCATATGCTAGCTCATCTAATCCTCACAGCAAACAGGTGAGGAGGGGCCACTTTTTTTTCCCCAGCATTTTACAGGTAAGAAAATTAAAGCTCAGAGATGTGGGGAAACCTGTTTAGAGTCTTAAAAAGATTAAGTGCCAGAATCAGCCATTTGTTGCTGTCATTCCAGAGAGCCGTTTCACAGGCATCAGAGGAAGAATAAAGGGTAACAATAACAGCTAACGTTTAATGAGCATTTATGTCAGCCTCTATCATAATCACATTACTTAAAGTGACCTATTTATTTATACTCAAAATTTATAGGAAAGGTACAGTGATCTTCCTTACTTTACAGATGTGGAAACTGAGGTACATATATTACATAACAAATGAATGGTAGAGTTAGAGTTACAAGTGTAGCTCCCTTTACCACTTTTACATGATGAGTTTGGGCCTAATACGCCATTAACGGTTCTGAGGGTGTGGACATTTAAAGGACCTAAATCCTTGCAGGCCTCTGGTTCTTTAATTCATGAACTGCTGGTAAAGCTTGCCTGGTTTTAAGAACTGTAGCATTTTTAAGAGCTGAGAGAGACCTAGAACTTTATTTGGTTCCATTTATAAACTTGATCTACTCTCTATTTAAAACTGCTCACATGTGCAGCTCTTTCAATGCGGTCACCCTTCAACCTCATGTTGCTTCCACCACTTAATCTTTTAAAATCAACCAGACTGTTTTTTGCTCATGATCTATTCACCTATTACTTCTTGAACATCACCTGGGAGCAAAGTGCACCGTTCGATGTTGTGTACCTCTATTCATGAAGATTAACTCTTTTTCTCATCTTCCTGATTTCCAACTACACTGTCTAAGCCAACCCCCTCTCCACACCCGCTTCACTGCTTGCCAAGATTCTTGGGTATCAGTAACTCTGTTACCTAGTCTACTTCTGCATGACTATGCGGCACACCCTGTTTGTGTTCTGCCTTTTTTATAGCTCCAAGATTTCTAATCTGGAGCATTCTGTTTCTGAATTAGACCTGATCTAATTCAGGCTGTCAAGAGGTGTGTGTCCTGAAAATTCCCCTGAGTAAGAACAACAAATATTTTGTATAAATAGAAACTCATAAGAAATAGGGCACAGAGTTGATGTCAACAAGGGGGACCTGTCACTACAAGTATCTAGAAGATGCAGTTACCTACATGGGATACATGGCTTCACCAGAGAACAGGCCCATAGGCATTAAAAGATGAGTACATAAGTGTGTGAGGGTATATGACAGAGACAGAGAGACAGAGGTGTTGATGAAAGAGAGCATTTGTGAATGGATGGGCAGTGAGAAGGCAGGGGATGATCTAAAAAAACTAATGTCATTCATCTTGGTTTTTTATGGCATTGATCATTTTGGCAAAATTATAATTTCTTGACGCATTCTCTAGCAAAAGGCTGTTTTTTCATCACTCCCTATCACCCACATCCAATAAACACTTGCCATTAGACCACCTGCTCCTCCAGATAAAACTAATAACCTAGGGCCTCAAGCTGAATTCCCAGTGTCATATCCTCCCCAGATATATACACTTGTACATGTATCATATAAAGGCTCATGCAATTTTTGTTTTCCTTTTTTATTACTACATGTAACTTCCCAACTTTGCACAGAGATATGTGCAGAACTATGGAGGGGTTATGAAAGAAGGAACATAAATTTTAATGGATCAATTTAATGTAATGGCTGTATTTTGAGCATATACTCTGTGCAAGTTGTTATGGCCAAAGCTGTAAGTTAGGTTATTACTTTCCAGAATCTACCTGGGATGTGCAAAACAGAGTTTAGAATCACAAATGTTTTAAACCAGAAGGGACCATTAGATTCCCAGTGGTAGAAAAGTTAAAATGGAGATACAAAAATGAAATTTCATAATTATCCTAAACAGTTTCAGCTATACTATAGCTGGTGGTTATAGTATAACTATACCTATAGTTAAATAGTGAGTTATAAAGTTATATAGTTATAACTCACCTCTCTTTTTAAGATAAACTTTTAGATCATCATACGCTCAACGGCAGGTATGTTTGGACAATTTTGGATTCTTATTAAGACTCTATTGGGGTGCCTGGGTGGCTCAGTCAGTTAAGCGTCTGCCTCTTGATTTCGGCTCAGGCCATGATCTCACAGTTCCTGAGTTCGAGCCCCACATCAGGCTCTGCAGTGTCAGAGCAGAGCCTTCTTGGGATTCTCTCTCTCCCTCTCTCCCTGTCCCTCCCCTGCTTGTGCTCTCCCTCTTTCTCAGAATAAATAAACTTTATAAAAAAACTAAAAAAAAAAAAAAAAAAAAAAAGACTACCTTATGTCACAGTTCCTACCAGCACAGCTTGAGACCGTGGTACCTGCCAAAGTGATAGACTGAGAAAGTACACAAAGGACAGGAGGTGTAACGGAGTCAGCATAGAGGCGGGCGAAAACCAAACAAGGAGGACATCCCAGCTGCACACTGATTTAACATGATCCTGGAGGGAGCCCTAGCGTATAGACTGCACCACAAAGTTGGTCCCACCTTGTTGCAAAAGGGCTGGGATTCTGTACACTCCCATCAGACAGTATTAACTTCAACTCAACTGGTATGAAACACTTGCAGCCTCCAGGCTCATGGCTCCTTTCAGGACAAAGACAATTCTCCAGGGAAGGAGACCACTGTGAGCAGTCGGCACTCCCAGCACTTGAGGGATGGGTACACTGACCTGGGAAAGGTGATTTGGGTACAACATCACTAGTGACCACTAGTGCCAGCAAAGAGAGTAAAAAAAAAAAAAAATTAACAGTTCACAAAGGGAGATATTTCACATTTTTTTTAGGGTCTTGGTATTAAAGATACATCTAAATTTACAGTTTGTTAGATAAAGCACTCATACCGATTACTGGCCAAAATGTGAACACATCTATTGATATCTCGAAGAGTTCTACACTGGAACTTAAGAAAATTTAACCTAAATTCCATGCATATTTAGTAAAATCTCAGTGGCAGGGATTTGTACCCCTGGAGAATGGGAATCAGAATGGTCAAAAGCACTGTCATTAGAGATAGAAGCAGAGATTTCAATACCAATTTCTATGAAAGAATGAATTAGACTATTTTGACACTGTCTACTACAAGTAAAAATAAGTAGAAGTGTCCAGTGGGATCTGGGGGAGAGTTGGGCAAAGGGAGCTGACTCAGCTTGGACATTATTTTCCCTCTGCTGGTTTCCTTCCTGCTGCCACTTGGTAAGAGGCTGGAGGTCCAGAAGCCATTTTGGCCCATGAGGTAACATTGCGATGGAAGGTAACACAGCAAGATGGAAGTTCCTGGGTCCCTGAGGACTGTGGCCCTGCCATGCCAGCAGTGTAATACTTACAACTGAACCTGTCTCATATGACAGGGCAATAAATCTCTCTTACTCAATAAACCACCATTTCCAGTATTCTATTACTTGTAGCCAAATCCAATCCTAACTGATGCAGCCATTTTTTCACACTCAAAATGTGAACTTTACCATTATCGCTTTTTGTTGAACCTCAAATTTTTCCATACAATGAGAAAAGTACATTGTCAAAATACCCTGTCATTATTTTAGAACAAAGGGTTTATAAATATATTGAAATCCAACGAGACAAAATCTCACAAATGAACGCAAATGTGTAGCACATTTTCATCACCCCAATGCAAATTAAACTAGACTGCTCTGCCATAATTAAGAACCATTTGCTTGCTTTCAAGTGAAAAGCATCATGTAACTTTCGCTGGTACGTTTCTTTGAAAATACCAAATCTTTTCTAAGTCACTCTAGACTCTATGAATGCCAGGTATTCATTACCACGGGAATAAAAACAGAATGTTGAGAGTCACATGACAGAGGCAGATGAGATTTCAACTCGAGGGCAGTTACTCGACCCTCAGGCAGCCAAATATTGTTCACTGCCAAGCTGACTGATGCCTGGAGCCTTGAAATAAGGGGATAGGATGATGATTAAAATTTTTAAAAGTTTTTATTTGAATTCCAGTTAATTAACATACAGCGTACTACTAGTTTCAGGTGTACGATATAGAGATTCAACAATTTCATATATCACCCTGTGCTCATCATGACAAGTGCCTTAAACCTCATCATCTATTCCATCCGTCTCCCCACCCCCTCCCCTCTGGCACCCATCAACTTGTTCTCTATAGTTAACAGTCTGTTTCTGGGTTTGTCTCTCTCTCTCTCTCTCTCTCTTCCCCTATCCCTCTCTCTCTCTCGTTTTTTCCTCTTTGCTTGCTTGTTTGGTTTCTTAAATTCCATATATGAGTGCAATCATATGGCATTTGTCTTTCTCTGATTGACCTATTTCACTTAGCATTATTTCTAGCTCCACCCATATTGTTGTGAATGACAATATTTCATTCTTTCTAGTGGCTGAATAATATTCCATTGTGACTATGATTATATTTCATCCTTAAAAGATAATTTAGACATATATATATATATACATATATATATATATGTATATATATATATGGCTATATCTCATTGAAATGTTAACAAAGTAAGAAAAGCTGAATCTGGAAATACTAATAGAAGAGTACAGCCTGAAATTACCTATAATAATCAGTATGAGACCATCAGTGTGTACTTTTAAAGGACATTTTTAAAAAAAGTAACTTGGGGCACCTGGGTGGCTCAGTTGCTTAAGCGTCCCACTTTAGCTCAGGTCATGATCCCATGGTTGATGAGTTTGAGCCCTGCATCAGGCCCTGTGCTGACAGCTCAGAGCCTGGAGCCTGCTTCAGTTTCTGTGTCTCCCCCTCTCTCTGCCCCTCCCATGCTCATGCTCTGTCTCTCAATAACAAATAAAAACATTAAAATAAATTTTAAAAAAGCAACTTATATCGGTTGCTAAATAGGGGATTTAATGTAACTATCAGAGTAATCAGTGTTAGAAAATGACATATGAAATTGAATTTAGGTTTCCAGATGACAGACTTAACAGAAAAAGGAGGTGGTTTATAGAAATGTTATTCTACAAGTCCTACATTTACATACCTAATTTAGAAACTGAGTAAAAGGTAGTAGTAGATGGTGCAAAGATTCAGAAACAAATGACTGACTAGGCAAAAAACAAAGCAAATTAGCATACTGAAACTACTATAATCTGAGAAATCTAGCATCACCTAAAACAAGTACCAGATTACTTTTCTCCATTGCCGGTTATTCTAAGGAGAAAGATTACCTGTTTAAACATCTAAATAATATATAGTCAAATCTCCTGAGAAAATCATGTATATTGCACCTTTTTTTAAGTTTATTTATTTATTTTTAGAGAGACAAAGCTTAACTGGGAGAGGGGCAGGGAGAGAGGAGAGAGCAAGAATCCCAAGCAGGTTCTGCACTGCCAACACAGAGCCCAAAACGTGGCTCGAACTCGTGAGCCGTGAGATCATGACCTGAGCTGAAGGTGGATGCTTAACTAACTAAACCACCCAGGCGCCCCTACTGCACACTTTTTAAGGTCAAACAAACATGATTCTATTTATATAAATGTAATATTTGTATAACTTCCCCAGACAATTTATTCCATCTCCAAATATTTTCTTTATGAACAAAATACTTTCGTATATTCCTAGACTACAGAAGTCATTACCATAAACAGAAGGTATCTATTTGGAATTACTGGAAGCACAATATTTGTTCTGTATCTTTGAGGGTTGTGGAGTACACACTCACCCACACACGTAGTACTGGGCGCACAGTATATTACAGTTTCATTGTAACTGCTATCCATTCCATTTTCTTTACTACCCTCTTCATTTTGGCCAATCTCCCTACTCTTCTCAGATGATTCTGGATAGGGCTTACCTCCTCCTCCCTCAGGAGTGGGTGCATCATGAAACCTGACCAGTCGGAACACTGTATTCCCAAACTGTTAACTGATTCAAGAATGTGTAGGTGATTTTAACAGAGTCGATCAAAGCTAATTCCAGGTCTTCTGTTGGAGAGAATGTTGTTTCTGTGTAATAAATGAGGGACAATAACATAAGCCCAAAACTAATATGGATACCATATTGACAGAGAATGGTCAGGAAGAGACTGGAAAGCACAGCTGAGAGAGAGAGGGTGAATGTACCAGGAGGCAACGTGTGAACTCCCGAATCTAAACGTACCTCAGTCAAGTCATACCTCTTTTTAATTAAAGCTGGTAGTAAAGCTTTTTATTTTTCTTAAAATACTTTGTAACATTTTTGTTATTTATAACTTCAATAGTTCTTTAATTTTTTAATGTTTATTTATTTTTGAGAGAGAGAGTGCAAGAGGCAGAGAGAGAGGGAGACACAGAATTCGAAGCAGGCTCCAGACTCTGAGCAGTTAGCGCAGAGCCTGAGGCAGGGATCGAACCCATGAAATGTGAGAGCATGACCTGAGTCACCCAGGTGTCCCTTATAACTTAAATAGTTCTAACCTATACTTATGTATGTTTCTTTAGACTAATAGATAGAGAGACCTAGATTCTCATGATACAGTTGACCAAAAATGAAATTGATCCAATTATTTAAACTTCTAGCACCTTGATTTCCTTTTTGAGAAGAAGCTGGATTACATGACCAATTTTTTTTAATATCTAAATTTGCTGGGTCCATTCAATTGATTTTGATGAATGGATGATTAGTAGCATTTAAATCAGGAAGCAAATTAGATTCAACTTGGAATCTACATAACTCCAGACGGGAAAAAACAAAAACTTAAAAAAATATGACTAGTTTCCCTATCATACAATGGATATCAATTCATAGTCAATTCATTTCAGAAACAAAGCAATTAAAACATTGGTAGCTAGAGGGCCAGCTGGTAAACCCTGGGTGTAGTTTTAACACCGTTGCTGTGGTATATAACAATAAGAGCTACGAAACAGGAAATCTGACTTGTCTAAAGCCTAGCTCTGACTCAGAATTTCTCATCTGTAAAATGGGAATAATAATAACTCTCCTGCAGGCTGGTCCTAAGAATACACTCATGTAATGTATTTAAAGCTCTCACCACAGGACAGCAAGTAAGTGCTCAAAATTCAGTATATGCTGTCATTATCTGCAGAGCTACTATAATGGCCAAACTGCTTGAAAAATATCCTTCCCTTTGGCATGAACATTAATCCACAGATGTTTCAAAAAATACTATGTGAGTCATTAAAATAAAACAAAAACAAAAACAAAAACAAAAAAGAACCCTCAGCACATTAGCTCCATTCAACCTTTGTGAGATCTTGTTTATGACTGCCAACGCAGTATTTTCTGCGCTTTCTCACACACTGCCTGTTATTTCTGGCCAGGAAAATAAATAAATAAGTAAGCAAATAAATGCCCATCTGGCAGAGTATTTCTCCACCTATATATGAACCAGAAACGCCAATCGTTTCTAATGTGTATTCCCCAGATGCAATAATCAGCCTCTATTTACAGCTAAACCACTGATTAGTGTGGAATATACTGTCAGCAAACTGTCCCCCAAGACGTATTGCTGTATCAAAAAAAAAATCGCAAAACTCTAAACACGATCCAGAAGTCATATCTTCAATCGATTCAAAGAAACAGAAGGCTGCACTTATTTTCATTTGATAAGAGATACTGCCTTCTGTACAATAAAAATGTTTAAAACTATTTCTGGGATTCCTGAATCTTAGTCACATTGGCAAATTTCGGAAGAATGATTTAATCCCATGTAAATAAGGGCAAGCATAAAAGGAGAAGAGGGGGAAAACACTGCAACTGATATTACGCAATGAGTATTTTTCTAATTTGAATATAGACACTGTTTATACCTTAATACATTTATAAGAGTCAACAATTAACAAATAATTTGCATTTTCATTCATACAGTTTGCATGACAAAGAAACCTATCAAGAAAAATATGCCCATGAAAAACTGAAGTTTTGATTGAAGTCATTGTATAAGGCTAATAATAAGAGTTACAATCTGAACCTTTAACAAAATCTCAATGTTTTAATTTATAGTATATATGAAAGAAAGTAAGAATAGGGTGGGGTTTTTTGTTTGTTTTTGTTTTTGTTTTTTGCAAAAATACATGTAATCCAAATTCCAGTTTCAAACTGAAGATCCTAAAATATAACAATTATAGAAGTGATATTTTTACTTAATGATGTAAGGTACAACAATCTTACATTTGTAGCAAGGAAAATATTATTTCCTGAGTATTTCCAAAAGCATATTTAAGGCAAAATTTTACTAAATTAAATAAGGCACTAAAATTTCTGTGAGCCACTTAAATAAGGGATTTATTGTTTGGGTTAATTAAAAAACCATCTGTTGGCCATAACTCTAAAATGTGCAGGAGAAAAATGTATTTTCTGGGCAAGGAGGGGGAGTCAGAAGAGAAGGAGAAGTACTTCCTATGGTTCAAGTGATCTGGTGGAATGAAAGTCTGAAATTACCTTCAGCAGTGTTGACGACTACACTCAGCACTTGTTGTCTACACAGGTGCACACTCGGACCCACCGACCCTCAGCTCTTTGTCAAAGCCAAGGAGAAAGATAACCAGTCCCCACACAGCTGCGCCTCTTGCTGCCACTACAGAAGAGCCAGGCTCAGCTATTTTTAGGTTTGGGGTAGGCGCTCTGCCAAAGCTCAGCAGCACCACGAGAACGAGGGCTGAAAGCACTGAGACGCTAGAGTTGTATCAGGACTCCACCAGCCTCCTGTCTACTTGCCTACTCGCCCTGACCCTACACTCTGCTTCCTGCAAACTCCAAGGCACCTGTGGCTTTCATCATCTCGCTCAAAGGTGTCCATTTCTGTTACTTCTACGGTCCCTCTCCTGTTTGAACTTCTTGGTCTCAATTCGTTCTAGACCTTGAAGCCATGAGTTTTTCCTTCTTAGTAGGTAATGAAAAAGGGGAAAAAAATCAGGAACACTCTGCAGCTGCTTCCACGCAGAAATCAGTGGATTTAATTTGTTCGCAATATGTCCTTCACTTCATTAAGCCTTTAAGTCATGGCCATTGCTACCACTGTGCTGAAAAGCAGGAGGAAAGCGAATGCTTATAATATAAAGACTGGCAGGTACAGCGATCGATGTGGAAAGGAGGAAGAAACAGACTATTGTGTTTTGACAGTTTAAAGGAAGCCAGGAAAGGGAGCCCAGAGGTCTGATATTCAATGGTGTGCATTATTTTACCTTTGCTGAATGCTGATGCACAAGGCTCACGGGTCTAGGAATATGTGTGTGTGCAGTTTCACCGTGTGCGAATGTAATTTCAATGGGTTTGTGCCATTTCCAGGTGAAAAGTTGTGTTTTCATCAAAAGAATTATTTTACATTAGATCTTGCATTCTCCTTACCATTCTTTGAAACCTGTAAATGGAAGTACATTGTACATATCTATATTACACTCTCAGGTATCACTATCGAAACAGTAGTAAAAACCATAGTGTTTTCTTTTTTATAAATGCTATTTTGCTGTGAATTAATGTGAGCTTTTTCAGATAAAATAGCACTTTGAAAAATAAAATACAGTCATAAAGTTAATAAGGAATACAGGTCAAACAAAAGCAAAGCCAAACCTTGATTTTACAGAACTGTTTTACCTCTACACGAAGTCATGTGAAATAATTGCCTAATTGTGTGAGATAATTGCTTAGAGAAAGCTTTTTAATGCGTCCCTATAAATGTAATTGCATAAGCCTGAAGTGAGAAATAATAAATAAAATAATGGAAAGAAAAGCGATATTTTAGTTCCCATCTTAATTTTTATCCCTGTAACACCAGCCCAAATTCAATATGGCAGAAGCCATGGCAAGGACTTCTTCCCAGGGAACCAGCGCTGTGCAGAGATCAGCCTGGTTCATAATGAAGGGTCTCTCATGAATAAGGGCATTGTTTGCCAAAAACAATCTACTGTATCTTTCTCTGGGGCCAGTCACTGAAAATGTACGGCGCTTCAAAGAAAGGACTAAAAGAGGCAGTCTTATAAAATGGTACGGTGGATGTGTTTCTATACAAATATTTTTAAGCAGCTCTGTATCAGTTACATACATGTGCAAACCAACTCAGGAGCAAATTTCAGAGCCGAGTTCAAAATCTCCCTTCTGCCAACTGACAATTATGTGACCTTGAGGAACTTACTTATATTCTGTGTGCTTCCATTTTTTTATCTCTAAAGGATGATTCTTTCTTCATGATTTGGTCAGGAGAATCAAATGAGGCACACATACTTGCACTCCACCGGGGGCTCTTAAGCTTTCTTTTGGAGCATATTCTGTCCCTTAAATCTTGTTCTCTTGGGCTCCTGGGTGGTTCAGTAGGTTAAACATCCAGCTCTTTTTATTTTTTTAAATGTTTTTTTTTTTTAATTTAGTTTTGAGAGAGAGAGAGAGCACGAGTGGGGGAAGGACAGAGAGAGGAAGATACAGAATCTGAAGCAGGCTCCAGGCTCCGAGCTGTCAGCACAGAGGCCCATGCGGGTCTCGAACTTGTGAACCACGAGATCATGACCTGAGCTGAATTCGGACACTCAACTGACTGAGTCACCCAGGCACCCTAAACATCCAACTCTTGATTTCAGCTCAGGTCATGATCTCTTTGTTCATGGGTTTGAGCCCCATGTGGTGTTTCAACACTGACAGTGCAGAGTTTGCTTATGATTCTCTCTTTCCCTCTCTCTTTGCCCCTCCCCATGCTCATGGTCTATCCCTCTCAAAACAAATAAACATTAATAATTTTTTTAAAAAGAAATATTGTTCTCTTTTATAATGTCAACTATCAGCACCAGGTGGATGATTCCCGAATATTTCTCTCTAGGTCTCACTCTTTTCTTAGGTTCAATCTTCCATTCCAAAGGCTTATCTTATCCACCTACCTGGACATCCCTACCTTAATTTTGTATGAATGTCTCAAACAAACAACCCTCTTCCCACCACTTTCATTTTGCTCCTATTGGTAGTTTCCCTGTTGCTCATATTACCCATCTTCCCCACTACGCAGGCTGATTAGCTATTTTGAAAAATCCCAAAATAGGTTTCATTAGGCATAAAACACCTTGGCTTTTAATGGGCTGTATGCAAAAGGAGTTCCGGGATTAAATGAGTTTGAGAAACGGGGATAAAAATCAATGGTTACTGCAGGATTCTAAAAATCCTAGCATATGTGCTGTGAAACTCCACAAAGGTAATTGCTAATACATTTCCTTAACTGAAATGTATTAGCAATGTTTTCCTTTTGAGGGCTAGGGAAAAACAGAGGGGCCCCCATTGAATAGTGTTTCACAGAGTACTCTTAAAGGATTACTATCATGATGTCTGCGACCACCAATCCTTTTTCCTCACCTCCCACAATCTATTAGCAAATAAATCCAATTCTCCCTGTTGAATCCCCTCCTCTTCCTCTGTGAGTCTAAGTCTGGTCTGGACTACGTGCATACTTTCCATCTACTACCTTCTGTATTCTATCATCTCAAACTCTCAAATCTGTATCTTTGGGAGACATGAGATTTATTTTAATATAAGAGATACAAAGATGTCTAAAATGTCATCTCCATTGGGAAACAGGAAGAGACAGAGTTCAAATTTACTCACTACCACACAGCACGTAAGTGTTTAACAAAATTACAGTGAACGCTTCTCTGGGAAAGGTTAAGTCAGGTTTTTCAGGGAAGTGAGAACAAAATGGTGTTAGTCCAGGAACTTCTAAATGAAATATTCTAAGCTATTTTCCTATACTGAAGCCTATGTTCGACTCAAAAAAATTTTTTAATTATACTTTGATAATATAATACTCCATGGAGAAAGGCTAGAATGTACAAATAAGAATACTGAAATAATCCAGAGTGTAATCTCGCACTAGATAGATCTGTTGCCAATTATGAGTGAAATTTCATTTTGGCGGGCATGTTTCCAAGGTAATAGTTCCAAAGCTTTATCTTCCCGAGTGAAAGTTTTTTCATAATCATATTAACAAAATATTCCAAAAGCTTAAGAAAAACTTTAAAATGATGGCTAAATTGTAAAAATCCTATCAGCTCCTGTTTATAACTTTTCGCTTCTGTTGCCATAGATCTTATTTCCATGTACCTCGTCAAACTTACATAAAAGCTATATACTCATACTGCTTAAGTTAAGCTTAACAAAGTATACTTTATAAAGGAAAGCACTTTAAAAAATGGAACCTATTTCGTAAATCTCAAAACAATCATCTGTAAGAATTGACCATTTAACATCACTGACTGTTAATCCATATTAACACGTTAGAATATTTCTGTGACACACAATGCTTTTAATACAGAGTATCTACCCATGTTATTGCTGAGCATAGAGATAGGACTCCAAAATATAAATACTATTCCAATAAGTATAAGGCTACATATTACCACAAACATCATTCCATAAACATTTCTTTTTCAAAACTGCAACCATATTTCTTGGCCTCTAGGAGTTGACATTCTGTATTCTGTGAGTAGAAAAGTAATAAAATGGTAATAAATGGTAGTAATTTCTACAATATGGCAACTTCTGTTTTAGAGATATGTGTAAGTCACCGACAGGACCACACCCAACTCTTTAAGAGAAATGCAGGGATTGTAGGTAGCGAAAATTTAGTCAAAGAAAATCTAGTCAGGGAAAATTCAGTAACTTACTGTGTGAACAAGAATGGAAAAGGGGCAAACAAAGGAGCATGTACAAATGCAGAGGTGAAAAGGAGGAAGGTGTTTTCTAGTTTAGCAGAGCTAGAACATGAGGTGGAAGCAAAAGATGAGTTTGGATTAACACATACAGGCCCTGCCATTGGTTTCTGAAATTTATATACTGTAATTCTGGGAATGGTGGTTTTGGTTTATCATTTCCACAGTCTTTTCTAATTCTATTGTTTGTTTCTGCATATACAGAACACTGATAGACAGATGGGTGCTTGAGAGTTTTTTTATAAGTGGACATGATGTCTATGCGAAGACATCTGTTTATATGGATATAACACTACACATGCATATAGCTGAATAATTGCACTTATGCACATATAACTATTGAATAGTAAACCTGCAATCAAATGAATTTATTCTTTCTGAAGCTGTGGGAACTATGAAAGTAGCATAAGATACCACCTTGACCTTCTTAAAGCACCGACCTTTTCTAACGACCATACAACTACACAGCAGTGTGATATGCGAAAACCACCAGTTATGAACCATCTGGCTTTGATTTAGTTTCAGCTTGTATCTCGCCCAGAGATGTGCAATCTCACTTCTGACATCTGTAAAATGAAGGATTAGAACATCTTCTCCAGGTCCCTTCCAGCCGTGATGGTCTGTGATCTTGTTATTCACCACAGGGTGTCGTGCTAGTGAAAAAAGCCAAACTGGAGACCAAATACCAGGTTTCCTTTAGTCACACCTATCTGCCTATCCTTCTATTAACATCTTTTTCAAATTTTTTAATCTTCTTTATGCATTTTTTTCAAGTATATTTTTTTTCCAATTTTTATAATTACTTTTCTGAGCGTAGTTGACCCACAATGCTACATGAGTTTCAGGTATACAACATAGTGATTCGACAAGTTTATACCTTATGCTATGCTTCCCACAAGCATACCTACCACCTGTCATGATACAAAGCTACTATAATATCATGTACCATGATAGTAGAGTGAATTATTCATTCCATAGATGGGAGCCTGTATCTCCCATCCTCCTCCATCCGTTTTGCCCATCACTCAACTTCCCCCCGCCCCGGGCAACCACTAGTTTGTTCTCTGTATTTAACAGGTCTGATTGTGCTTTTTGTTTATTCATTTCTCTTTTTAAATGTTATTTAGTTTGAGAGAGACAGAGAGGGAGAGAGGAGAGCAAGCTTGCGTGAGAGCAGGGGAGAGACAAGAGAGAAGGACAGAGAACATCCCAAGCAGGTTCCACCCTGTCAGCACACAGTCCGATGTGGGGTTCAATCCCAGGAACCATGAGATCAGGACCCGAGCCGAAATCAAGACACTCACCCAACTGAACCACCCAGGTTCATTTCTTAATGCATTTCTTATTCTCTCCTTTTTTCTACCCTTCCAGCCTCCTTTTCTTTTTTGGCCACATTGTTTTTACTCCCCTATAGTTCTTTAGCCCACTGCTGCTTTGTGGTTACAAATTGCTAACTATACCTTATACAAAGGACTCATCTGCACTACAAACACACTATCAGCAGACTTCATTAAGGGTAAAACACACACACACACACACACACACACACACACACACACACAACCTCTGGAGCAAATGAATCCTAGCTGCCTGCGGGGAATGTGAGACCATTTTCCATGGATCTGATTGCTTCAGTGCAAGAGTGACAATGGAATAGACCTGAATCATTTTCCTCTTTCCCATACTCTACACAGACACCAATCCCTTTTGCTCTCAAAACTTTTCTTTGACAGGATTCCTAATTCAGGCTGAATTGTGGCCCCCAAATTATATGCTGAAAGGCTAACCCCCAGTCCCTCGGATTGTGACTATATTTGGAGACACGATCTTTAAACAGGTAAGTAAGGGTAAATTGCTGGAATAGGCACTTCGATTCTCACAGGATACCTGGAGGCCAGCGTGGAGGAAGCCATAGCCAGCTACTGGGCAAGTCAGAGGACCATCCTGGCAGCGCTCTGTAAGATGCTGGATCAAACCCAGACTGGCCCAAGATGGGGGGGTTGCCGTGCCAGGAAGCCCCTTACCAAATAAGGAATAAAAGGCAGGAAATTCTGCTTCCAACAAATTTCCACCCCGAGTAATGAATATTCCACCCTGAAGTTCAAAGGTGTCAAGAAAGATAGAAATTCAAACTTCAGGAGCTCTCTGTTTCTCTTTCTCTCTCAAGCTTGCCCGCTCTCACATCTAGAGGATATGCTTTGATAAACTTTCCTTGTTGTTTCGATCATCCACTGTACTGTGTCTGTCCTTGAATTCTTGCTCATAACAAGACCAGGAACCTTCAGCAACATCTTTGAAACTGGCTGGGTTGAGGCCCCAGAGCTTAGGATTTCCCCAGTTCAGTCGGTGACTAAATGAGCTCATTATGGTGGACCCTAAACTAATGACCAGGGTCCTTATAAAAAGAGATGAGGACTCAGACACACAAAGAAATAAGATCAAGTAAGGACAGAGGGAGAAGATGGCCTGTATCTACAAGCCAAGGAGAGAGGCCTCAGAAGAAATGAACTCCACTAACACCCTCATCATCTATTTCTTGCAACCACAACAAGAATATTAACTGTAATCATTGTTAGGATGAGCTCCGTTCCTCATATGCTTTTAGACATTCATTTATTGATTTTAAAAGCCATTAACTGAATGCCTTTATGTTCTAAGCCTAGTGCTTATTTTTAGGTATAGGGTAGGAAGCACGCAACATAAAATGACACTACCACCATCGTAATGAGAGACCCAACACACCTGCCTATTGTCAAGGAATTTGAATTCTAATGTGAAAGTACATACATTGACAAAATTTAGGGAAAGAGGTTGCACATTTTGAAGGAATGAAGCCATTTTCAAGGAATGATGTCAAAGTGACCCTCGTCTCCTGCTGTGGTCTGGTGACATGAAGAGAACTGAGGAGAACAGATGGGGAAAGGGTTTACTGTGGACTTGAAATGGAAGCCAAGTTGTAACTGATCCCATTTTTGGTAAAGAGGAGTAAAGGGGAAGCCATTTCAGGAAGACATATACCTGACAACACGACAGTTTGGTAGTTAAGGGACTCCAACCTAGGACCCTTGGACTAAAGGGATGAGAGCAGGAGGGAAGGAGAGTTGTGGGCCAAGAATTAAGAGCAGTAAGCTGACTCCAGATAACATGTAACCTTGCAGGAGTTGACATGCAGTCTATAGCAGGCAAAAATTTTCTCATTTGTTGGGTAAGGTTAATTTTAAACTTGTCAACTGTAATAACCTCTTTGAATCAATGAAGTTCTCCTATATTCATTTGTAGTAATCAGTATCTTTCATTGCAAGGGGTTTTTAAGTGAATGTGAATTTTACCTAACTTCTAATTTCCTTTAGGAATCTAAACTCATTCAATATTTTCACGAGATGATAACTATAATCAAAGCAGAGAGCTTTATTTCATTTAACAAAGAATAGTCTTTCACAAAGGAATTGCAAATACCCTAATTAATGATTATTCTAATTGCTCTCCCTGTTGGAAGACACTATTTCCTGTTCTGTGTTTAGCCAGGATAAACAAACTAGGGTATCACCATCCCTCCTGTCCAGGACAGGAGCTGTTTTATATACATGTCATATTATTGTCAATAAGTCTGTCTTGCATCCCAAACCCAGGCTTGGGAAGGAATTGACAGTTACTGCCCCCACCGCCCCAATGCTGAGTACTGCGCTATGATGAAATATGTATGTGTGTTTGTGTTTCTGTGAGCTCAATTTCTAACTATACAACCTTCCTGAAGGCTTAAAACTGAATGGTTAAAGGTTAGGTCTAATTTTTGTCTTTGAAGTTACTTAAATTACAATAATTGTCTTAGATATTTGAAAATCGGGTTTTTTCCTATGTACATGAGCACTCTGCTCAGTTTCTAAAAGGAAATAAACTTATATACCATATAAACCTCTAACTGTCCAAGTCGGAAACTAGGGAATCAACACTGACATGTTCTCCTCTGCACCCCTTTTTTCCTTCCTCATTACCCAAATTCCATTACTAAGCGTTACCAATTAAAAATCTTAATACCTCATTGCACTGGATCATTTCCATTTCTAATAAGAGGAAGGAAGGCTCTGATCTGGGGTATAACCAGAACCTTCTCACACCTGCCTTTATAACGGTGGTCTTGACACCATCTGCACCTGGTGTGCTTTTAAGTTTTGCTTTAATTGGTCTAGAATCAGAGCCCTAGATAGGCACACTTTTAAAAGCTCTCCAGGTGGTTCTAACTGCATCCCAGATCAGGGACAGAAGTATCACGTTGGTAACTTGTAAGGATACAAATTATTGGGCCCTACCTCAGATCTACTCATGTGGAGCCTAGCAATCTGTGTTTCGATTATCATCAGGTAATGGGACGGAAGCTCAAGACTGCCCACTGACTCCCACACAGCTCTCCACTTCATGATCCATCAAGATGGTGTTAGAATCTTCTCTAAATATGAAGGACTATAACATAAATATTGCATTGTACTAATTTTCTGCTCATAGTTACTCACTGGCTTCTAAACTCCTTAGCATGACCTGTAATTTCTTCGTGCGCTCTTCATGATGCTAGCTCAAGTTTTATTTTGGTCATAAGCATCATCAGTGGATTTATGATCTAACACCCACTTAATTTCCTAAATACACTACACTTTACACACTCTACATCTTTGTACATTTTGTTCTCTGTGTCTTAAATGTCCTTTCCTACTCCTCAACCTGGCAAAAAGTGTTCTTACATTAAACCTCAGCCCAACTCATTATACCTTTTTAAAAGTCTTCTTAGATATCATTGCAGACTAAGGTGCTCTTGGCCATACGCTGCCACGCTGCCACTGCAAGTGTGAAAATCTACATCAATAGCAACATCCTCATTTTACTCGAAAGGTCATTTATATAATTTTCTCCATTCCTTTTTTGGGGACAGAAACTATTATTTTTCACCATTCTTTTTATTTATTTTTAATTTTTTTTTAAAGTAAACTCTCTGCCCAACATAGGGCTTGAACTCATGACCCTGAGAGCAAGAGTTGCATGCTCTACCAACTCAGCCAGCAAAGTGCCCCTCCTTCATCTTTTCAACTATAACATTTACTGCGATGCCTGGAATTGAGGACGTGTTTTAAATGAGTAAGTGAATGAAGATGTCCCTAAATGTTTTGGAAATGTTTGTTGGATCATATGGTGTATCTCTTCTGAGCAAGAGTCTGACCATGAAGCACATATAACATCAGAGAACTTAGTGAACCAGCAAAGCGGTACATTTTTTCTTCACAGGAAATCTTTAATACTCCGTAGTACTTTTTAACTTCCAAGACTTTTCACTCATTTTATCAGTCACCTAGGAAGCTGGTCTAAATCTTCCCCTTTAACAAATTCAAAGTACACAAATACTCACTGAGTACACATATTTTATTATGTTATCTCCCTCCTTGTCTAAGCTACTACTATGTATAAATGCTAGAAAGCTATGTGAGTATACTGCTAAGAGCTAGCCACTTCTCTTCCCACCATGCACACAAAAAAAAAACAAGGATGACATCAGAGGTCAGCCATGGTAGATTCCATCCATTTAGTCACCATTTATTAAGCATCAATCACTATGAAGTTTGCTTAGTACACATGATATATAAATAAGAATAGTCACTGTGTAAATAAACTCATAGCCTACTGGGAGAGACAGCCCTGTAAACAAGTGAATTCAAGTCCAGAATTAAGCACAAGGGAAGAAAAACAGCCACGAACTCTCAGAATTACGAGAAAGGAAGCCACGCTAGCCACTCTGCCTTGATGTAAAGAAAGCTTTGTTCTTCTACAAGATTGACATGTTGGAACTAGCATGGGGAATGTCATTTCACCTTCTTTGGCCTTTATTCACATTTTGTTTAAGGAATATTCTTGATCCTCAAAGCTTAACAGACATGTTTTATTCTATGAGCAAACTTATTAGCTAAGGATGTGAAAGCATTCACATTCATTCTAATTAACATTAAATGACACTCTCCCAATGAATAAGATGTCAAAAATCATGCTAATAATTGCAGTCAATGAAATGAATGCTCTGCTCTTGGGCTGCATGAATATTTTCAGTGACTAATTGACTACCAATATCAAGAAATGCACACGTAACCCAGGATGGTGGAAGTAGCAGAACTATAATGTAATAGTTCTTACTAATGCCTAGGAAGAGGTAGCAATTTAATTTCAAATTACTCAAATACCTTGGCCCTATGACTCAGATATATAGATTTTTGTAGTTAAATGACAATTTTGTTTTATGTATTGAACTTACTGAAATCTAAAATTTCCTATGTTTTTGAATTTAGGCTAGAGAGGAAATAGGGCCCAATGCTTTGAAAAGGTTTTGTTTAAATTCTGCTTTATATAACAATGACCTGTGCTTACTTTAACATTATTTCTAAGCAATAGATGATGCTTCTCTTCAGAGGGAGTAATTTCAAGGGAATGTTAAAATCACATCCACTAACAAAAAGCAGTTCCCATCTCTGAAGTTACCTATTTTAGGTGGATAATACCCTTATCTTACAACTTACATATTGGACCCCTGTGCTTTTCTTTTAGTATACAAAGCATATACATACACATACGCATGGACACCATGAAAGCTGGGTTTCCTCTCAAAGGAAAAGAAACTCTTCAAAATGGCTCCAAATGAAATCTAACTATAGAATTGAGAGCCAGATATTCTTTCCCCTTCTATGTACAAACTCTGCACTTCCTTTAACACCTAGGGGAATTTGTATTTAGAAGAATTCTGAAGCTAACATAAGCATATACCAGATATATAGGTATGTGAATATCTACAGCAATTGATTATGTTATTTGCTAAAAGAGACATCATATTCAGAACATTTGTATATAATTTTAATGGTTTCTTACCAGTGGAAAGATACATGGCATGTTAATCCATTAGTTTCTCTTCTCTACTTGTATTATAAAAGGTACGTTTTTGTTCATTTTAAGTGCTGAAGATTCCCAAAGGGAATTTGTATCTGGGTAACTCATTTTAATGTAAACAATTAAAGCACACATGCAAAGTGCAAATGCATGGTGTATCTGGCCTCTAGCCTGAACACCCTATGTCATTTTCAGAACTCTGTGTCTATATGTTCATAATTGCATTTTTAAAAATTATCTGAGATTTTTTTTCAACACTATTATTTCTGAAGTATTACATGTCATTATCAAATGGTTTAGATGAAAAGAAATTAATGGGTAACTGCTCACTCCCGCCATCACTTTTGGATATGAATTAATTTGACACACATTTATTGAGCTTCTTCCTAGTATATAATAATATTCTAAGATAACTGAGAATACAAGCCCAGATAAGACATGATTTGCAACATCCAGAAAAAGGTAGTATAGTAATAGAGATAATATAACTAATCAAATTACAATGAGAATCATAATACTCAGTTACCACATTTGTGAAGTAGGGATAGTAATACATTCTTTCACCAAGATTTTTTCACAATTATATATAAGAAATGTAATGAACATTATCATTTATTAGAAAAGATAACAGATATACACAAATTAACTGTTCAGTGGCAGAACCTGATTTATATATAGAAGTCATGGAGGAGAATTCAACTATCCCCTATTCCTCATTCATAGTCTATATTTTAAATTTTCAAAATTGTACCTATTTCTGCAGTGTGGCCCCCAAGCAGAAGAATGCCTGTAAGTTTAATTTACGCAAAACACCATAAAAAAACATTATTCAAGGCCTGGATTGTTTTCTGGTTGTGAAGTTCATCACTTGTGGCATAGGGAGATTAAAAGTAGGCCAAATAATCTGTTTGAGTTGAAGACGATACAATAAGGTATGCTTTCATTAAGAAAAAATTAATCACAGACTTATCGTCATATGCTGTCATGGATAAAATGAGTTCTATATCATGTCCTTTCCTTGGTTAAAGTCTTCTAAGTCAAAACAGATTGCCATGATGTCCCATAAAAACCTTTTATATACAAATAATGTACTCAAAGATAAAATATTAAAGAAAAAGTTATTATATTAGTTTTGCAGAAACTCAATTTCATTTTGAAATTGGGTCAGAGGGCCTACTACTTCAGTAAATCAATATCATCACTCAAGCTAGTTTTTCTCATAAAATGCCTGGGTTTACCAGATGTAAGGATTTCTGTAATGCGTGAACAATACGTTCACATAATGCACAGAATACAGTTCATATTCACTGGTCAATAAAACACTTATAAACATGGTTTTTAATGCAAAAGATTCCACCTAATAAATATGGATAGGCTGTTAGACTGACTCAACAGAAACCATTTTTGTTTTAAGGGACCCTCCGATTCCATATGTTTGAGTCATTCAACAGACATTCACCACCCTGAGTTTGGGCACCTGTGCAAGCGGCTCTATGCTTGTGCACATAGTTACCCAGCAACTAACTTTCCTATTATAAATTAGCTTCATTCCAGATTAAAACAGATGAAAGATTTCCAGTCATTGTGGCCAGACCTCGGGGTGGAAAATGAGCTCAGGAAGGGAGCTATTTGAAACTGAATACTCCCTGGAATGGACATTCCGTTCTAAGTCCCCTTCAGGGAAACTCCAACAATAGCTCAAGCAGAAGCAAACAGTTGTCTTCCAGGTAGTCCAAGCCAACCGTTCACTTTCTTAGCAATCTGTCCTCAGACACCCAACCAGAAACTTAAAACTCCTGTCCCACATCAAAGAACACCAGATGCGGTATGCACGTACTGTATTAACAGAAGCGATTCACCTAATTTCTACCCTCCCTGAATCTCTATCACTCGGTACTAATCTGACAACTCCAAAGAGAGCTCAGCTTTGTAGTCCCTCAAGGGAATCCCCACAAGCCAGTTTTTTTTCCTTTTTATTTTGTTTTGTTTTGTTTTTTAACTAGAATGTTTCTTTTGAGACTAAGAAAAAAATTGGGAAAACAAATTTCAGAGATAAACCAAAAATCCCACTGATTACATGAAAGATCTAATTTAAGCAACAAACATTTTAGTCTGAGGTTTATAATTTTTACAATTCACTGAGCCTTCAGAAAAAAATACTTACGAATTACCCTACTGTTTTATTATCATATGTGTGCGTGTATACGTGTGTGCATACATTTCAGTAGAAAAATACACGCCAGTATTCACTGTTAGACAGGAGCCATTTTTATCCCAGACACATGAGTTCCAAAGACTTAATGATTTAATGACTAAATAAAAGTCAGACGGATGCTGTGTCATTTCATCATTCATACACGTGCCTAGAAACAAGCAGGCAGAAGTAATCCATAGATAACACATACAAACCCTTCTGTCAAAGAGCAACCTGACATTGACAAGAGAGGACATAATTACTTGCACAGAATTATCTACAATGAGTTTTCAATAAGAGCACAAAACAGAGGTACCATATACTGATCTAGGGTAGTCAGGAATGTTTTTTTTTTAATTATGTTCTATAACAAACACTATAATAATGAATAGAAATTGTTGGTAGAAGATATGTGGCGATAGTGGTTTTTGGTAAGAACATTCCAGGAAGTAAGAACAAGTCATAGGTATGAAATAACAGGACTTATCTGTGGACCCACAATTTTAGGGCTAGGGAGAAGTGTTCATGGTGGGGAAAAGCAGAAAAAACAATGAGAGACAAGAGCAGGTGCCCTACTGTAAAGGGTCATGGGTGCTGGGGCTTTGGATTTTACCCTGTAGCTACAGCATTCTCTGCAGGATGCTAAGCTCCAGGCACAAGACCTGATTTGGGCTTTAGAAACACAACTGGGGTAACAACGAGAAGGATGGACTCATTTAAGACCGTATTAAAACAAGGACATCTCAGACACACACACACACACACACACACACACACACACACACACACACACACACATGCAGAAAATCAGAGAGATCTCTTGGTCTATGGAACTGTTTATGCAATTTGTCATGCCTTTGGAAGTTAAATGTAAATTAGCTATTCACTACTATTACTAATTAAAATAATACGAAGCCAAACAAACTGTCCACTTTGTGAAGACTTTGCTACTCACCAAGAAATTCCCATTTCTCATGACTACAACAAGTAACTTGTGAAGCAACATTATTCCAAATATTTTCATCAAGAGAATCAATATTAAACATGCTCAGCTCAGTACCAGGTACTCAATAAGCAAATAGTTTAATACTGGCTTGGGCATGATTATTTAGCTTGATAGGTAGAGTCAGGCTAAAAACTCACATAGTTTCTGGTCTTGTCCAATTACCAGGCCTGTGGACCAACATAATTTCTAAAATGCCAGGCCTTCTCATACAGGCTATTTTGTCATAAACAACCTGAAGCACAATACCTCACAAGGTAGGGCATTTAGAACAAGGCTTAAATCACAATGACATTTTGTTCAATAAGTGATGCATGTTCCTGTATAATAGAAATGGATTGCATTCTAGTGGGTTGGAATTAAACCATCCTTTGTCTGTACCCTAAGTGGTGGATTTATTCATTTACAGGGCTTATCCTTTGATTAGGACTGGTGATGACACACTGACCTTTAAGACACTGAGGGCTTGTTAAAGGTTTAATGCTGTACTTAAAACGTATTTTGCAGTAAGTAAAGATTCACAGGAGGCTGTAAAGAAATATGCAGGGATGTCTTAGTACAAGCCGCATCCCACCTCCAACCATGTTGACACCTTGGAAAACTATAGCTCAATGTCACAATTGGGAAATTATCAGAATAATCCACAGAGTTTCTTCAAAAGTCTACCACTTATACATAAATTCATTTGTGTCCTGTGTGTATGTGTGTATAGGTATATGAAGTGTTATCAAGTATAGTCCTAGTATAACAAATGCCACCATCAAGACACAGAATAGGTTCATCACCACAGCCTCTCTTGCTGCACCCCTACATAGAACACCTCCCTCAATCCTCACCCATGTACCTTTGAAGTCCATGAGAATTGTAGTATTGTCCAAAAAAAAGTCTTTGTTATATCCTTAATGGTCAGGGTCACTTTTTGTTCTATATTCATTAAAATGAAATCACTATTTCTTTATACCCAAATAAGTACCACAAGCTCTTCTGCATTATAAAAAAAAATGGATCTCTTCTTCAAGAGATAGACTGGCAAAGATAAAAATAAAAAAAGAATAAAAGAGTGATCTTTCCAGGATATCCACCGATAGCAAGTCCAATGACAGAGGGAAGGCAGCAACTTTAAGAGACAGGAAAAAAGGGATAGACGAGTGTGGAATCAAGGGAGAGTATCTTAGGTGTGAAGGAAGCAACTGACACTGACAAATGCCAGTGAGAGTTTACAAAGATAGATGAAGGAAAGAAAAAAAATATATATCTGGTTGGAAATCAGTAAAACAAAGTGAAACCAAGAACCAAGAGACTTGAGTAAAATGGAGTATGGGAAATCAGCGAAGAGATGAAAACCAAATGACCAAAACCAAATCTTCACTAGATACGAACAGACGTTTCTCCAAGGAAGACATGCAAATGGCTAACAGATGCTCAACATCACTCATCATCAGGAAAATATAAATCAAAACCACAATGAGATACTACCTCACATCTGTCAAAATGGCTAAAATCAACAACTCAACAAACAAGAGGCGAGGATGTAGAGAAAGGTGAACCCTCTTATACTGCTGGTGGGAATGCAAAGTGATGCATGTGGAAACCAGTGTGGAAGATGCCCCCAAAAGTGAAAAGTAGAACTACCTTAAGACCCAGCAATTACACTTCCAGGTATTTATCCAGAGGACACAAAAATGCAGATCTTAAGGGGCACATGCACCTCAATGTTTATAGCAGCACTATCAACAAAAGCCAAAGTATGGAAAGAGCCCAAAAGTCCATCGACAGATGAATGGATAAAGAAAATATGGGATATATATTCAAGGGATTATTACTGAGCCATCAAAAAGAATGAAGTCTTGCCATTTGCTATGACGAACATGAAACTAGAGTGTATTATGCTAAGTGAAATTAAGTCGGAGAAAGACAAATAAATATGATTTCACACATATGTGGAATTTAAGAAAGAAGACAGATGACCATAGGGAAGGGCAAGAAAAACAAAATAAGTTACCAACAGAGAGGGAGGCAAACCATAAGAGACTCTTAACTGTAGAGAAGAAATTGAGGGGTGATGGGAGAGACAAAGATGGGGGGATGGCCTAAATGGCAGTAAGGAGGGCACTTGGAATGAGCACTCGGTGTTGTAAGTGATGAATTACTGAATTCTACTCCTGAAACTAAACACACACACATACACAAAACCCACCAATATTCATTATTTATTTATATACATTAAGCTTCGACCAGAACTAAAATGCTTTTGTTGTTATATAAAATGCAATTATTATAATAACACGTTCATACATGTGAATGGCTATAATTATAGCATGCAACAAAATATTATACACCAATTCTCTTATTCAAAAATACTTCTGTGCCTGGTTCTGGAAGAACAATGGTGAAAAACTGAGGTATGTGCGTTCACGGAACTTAGCATATACTGTGAGTGATAAGCCCTGAATAGTTAAAAAAAAAAAAAACCACACACATACACATATATGAATATGTATACATATATATGTATGAGGAAGGTTGGGGACACAGAGAAAAGCCTATGAAAAAGCCCTCTGATAGAGAGAAGTGGGGCCTATTCAAGGAACAGAAAGAAAAACAGTTAAGCAGTAAAGCAGGGGAAGCGTTTGAGGAGATGCGGCAGGAAAGGAAGAAAGTGTCTAGATCTTGTTTTCTTTTGTTTTGCTTTCCTAGCAACAAGGAGCTACTAAAGTGACTGAGTGTGCGCTAATATTGTCAAACTGAGATGACTGGATGGATTTTAGAGAAAAGATGAGAAGGAATGGTGAGGAGGCAACACAAAAAACCAGAATGGATACTGCTATTCCGAGGAAGTGGAAGCTACTTGGGCGGGGCCAGTGGTAGAGGAGATGAAAAGAAGTGGACCAAAGGATCCCGAGGAGATAAAATGCAAGGAATTAACTGTTTAGACAAGTGGTTGAGAGATAAGAGTTTCAAGGATATAATAGGTTTTAAGAGCTTGTGAAACTGGAATGGTAGCACCATCCACTGATAAAGGGAACCAGGAGACAAGATCAGGTTTTAGTGACGGACAAAAAGTTTTCTTTGGGGCACTTACAGTAGAGGTGACTTTGTCATGTACAAATGGAGATGCCAACGATGCGGGTGAAATTGCAGCTCTGGAAGTTACTGGAGAAATATGAGCTAGAGGTATAACTTGGTTAGTTATCTGCACATACGTGTTAGTAAGTCATGGGCGTGGGTGTAATGACCAAGGAAGGGATTACAGAGAGAGAAGACACTCATGCTGAGAGTGAGCCCTGAGAAATCCTAATACTTAAAGGCTGAGTAGAGAGAATTAGCCTGTGGAGCAGACTGAACAGAAATACCCCAAAGAAATGGGAATGAAACCAGGACAGCACAACGCACAGAACTCAAGGACACACAACATTTAAAAAAAATTTTTTTAATGTTTATTTATTTTTGGGAGAGAGAGAGACAGAGCATGAGTAGAGGAGACAGAGCATAAGTAGGGGAGACAGAGCATGAGAAAGGGAGACACAGAATCTGAAGCAGGCTCTGGGCTCCAAGCTGTCAGCACAGAGCCCGACGTGGGGCTCGAACTCACAAATTGTGAGATCATGACCTGAGCCGAAGTTGGACGCTCAACCAACTGAGCCACCCAGGTGCCCCACAACATTTTTAAAAAGCGAGAAAATGGTCAGTGATGGTACTGCTATGAGCTCAAGAAAGCAGATGCAAATTTTCTCAACTGGTGTTCATGACAGGGCATTCTGTATTTCACTTGAACTACATTGAGTGAACTTCATTTTTTTTCCATAAAATTTTGAGGGAAAATATCAGTATCTGGTCCAACTGATGGATATAAAGAACAGAATGCTAATATTTTGGGTTTTTTTTTTGTTTTTAATCATTCTATGATTGAATCATAGTCCCACTTATCCCATTTTCTCGACAAGATTATCAAAATATCTCAGTTAGAGTAGTCATCTCTAATGTTTAATATTGAAATTAAATGACTAATAGCTCCTTAAGAAATAAATATTAAATTATGACTCCCTATTACACTTGGGAAGTGACATTGGATATAATAGTTTTTTTTTTTTCCAACTGTATTGTAGTGTTTATGTTTTCTGAGTAGGAGAATTATTTTCAGTTGTGTTGCAACAGCATTTATTGATTTTGTAGATATTAGTCAAGCCAAACACTTTTGTAGGCAAACCATTTAATTCCTAGATTGTGTGTGTTTGTGTGTGTGAGAGAGAGAGAGACAGACAGACAGACAGAGGTCTATTCATACTAGTAATACTGAATAGTGCTATGTGCATATAAGGTACTGTCAGTAACAGCTCACACAGGATAGATTAATGCCTCATTAATCCTTGTCTATGCATCACCACCCCTTCTAGTGTTTCTCTAATTCACATCTCCATATGCCCATATGGTAAGGACTATTTTTATGGAGATAGATTCTTTAGTGAAAACCTTCATAATCACATCATCCACAAGAAATCAATGATGGCTGATTTCTATCATGCTCTGTAACTCTCTTGACCTATTACAGTAATTGTATTTATATGCGTGTGTGTTGAGTGTGTGTGTGCACCTACAGAGTTATAATCTCAAGGAAGTCAGAGAGATTATAGCAGGTGTTCACCCATATTTAGCTATAAGCAAGTAAGAACCTAATAGTAAAAAAAGTTGCTCGGTACCATATTAATATTCCACCTAGTCCTATTGCCCCCACACTTAACTGGTAAGTACATTACACTCGCCCATGACTAAATTTCACTTACTCAAGTGCCTTCTATCTCTTCAGTACAATTCTAGTTTTATTTAAACTGAATTGTGAATGTTTTCTAAGTATTTTTACCATTTTTCCAGATTTAAGAATAATCAATTTTACTAATGGTTCTCAAGAAATTTTAGACATTTCTCCAATAAGCATCTATATTAACTAAAATAGCATTAAATAAAGTACAAACTTACCTTGTCATATCTATGCAATTCTGTATTCTCTAAAGGATGATTTTTCATATTGCTTAACAACTCTGACTGAGCAATTGAAATTCAGACTGTGATAAATGTTTTACACTGAAGTCTCATTTCATTATACAGCAGTCAATTGAAATGGGGTTTCCAAAGAAGGTATTTTTAGGAAGTGCAGAGTACAGGAAAAAGCTGAATACATTATACAATTTAAATATTTATTGAAGCTTTTCTACTAAGGCAACATTTTGGTGATATCTCACAGAAATAGCAATCTGGGAAAGAAAATTAGGGGTAAATAGATGGCAGACACCGTGGAAACCAAGACACCTGGCGTACAAGTGAGAGCCTCATTCATAAAGTCATTAAATGGGAGATTGAAAGAACACTCCTCTTTACTCAAATATTAGTTTCCTTAGGATTTTATCAGCCTACCTAGATGCTTCTTCAATAATTTTTTGGCAGGCTTTTGTCTTCCATCTTGAATTACTGACCTTCTCACACTCCATGATCTTTCTAATTGGTCTCATCCATCCTATATGGCTCACACGTTAGGTCCTCAATAATGACTTTGTTTCTAGTCTCACAGTCCCTATGTACAGTACACACACTCTACATAAAAAACTTGACACCCACATCCCCAAACCTTCCCACGATTCCGGCTTTCCTTCAAGGCTTCCTGTACACGACACCCTTATGTACCCAGTTCTACATGCCATGGAGGAAAACACACCCAATTCGACATCAATTCCTATTTACTCTATCTCGTAACTACATCTTAGATAAATCCACTTTCATCAACTCCACTGTCCCCATTTTAGTCAACACCACCTTCTTCCCCTGCAGAAGCTACCAGACTGATAGCCCTTCATCTACTTTTAACACCTCCTAATCCCTTCTTTACCAAACAGAATGATATTAAGGAGAAAAGCTCCACAAATATGTTCCTATCACTGCCCTACCTGAAACCATGAAACACTGTCCAATGATCTTACTATGAAGAAAAAAAAAAAATCATCCCCAAGGGCTCTGAGTGATTAAGACCCCAGCTCACCATTTCAGCAGCATGTGTGTTCCAAACTTGCCCTTACTATACTCAAGGAAAATACACCTCTTTTAGTTCTTGCTTCATACCAAGTTATAGCTTCACCTACTTTAGTTCTTGCTTCATACCAAGTTATAGCTTCACCTACGTTGTTCCCTCAGAATGTCAACAATTTTCCTACCTCTTTCCCCCTTCGACCATTATTCTCCAAACACATTCTTTGCGTTACTCTGAATGCAATTTTTCCTAGGAATCTCTGCCCAACTTAATACTAGTGTACATCTATTACATTTTCTTATAACATTCTGTGATTTATTCTCAAGCCCTTATCACAAATGCAATTTAAATATATACACTCTCTCTATATACACAAACACACATTTATATATATATTATTTTATAATATATGATGATTTTATATTATTTATTTATTTTATAATATAATGATTTTATTATATATATATATAAAAATATAATCTCTCCTTAATTCTAATCTTAGTGACTTCACTTGTTTAGAACATTATCTCTAGAGAACAGCACAATGCATGGCACAAAGAAGGCATTCAATACATACTAGTTGTGTTAATAAATGGATGAGTAACAAACCTTTGCTTCTTCAAACAATGGTCACCCAAACTCAATACAATACAAACTTTACAGAGTCACTTCTTTAGTACTTTTATTTCTGATTTTGAGAGCAACTCTATTTCCAGACACTTAAAGTAAAACACTGTAAAATCCAAAGGCTGTAGTACAGTGAACTCTGTGATAATACTTGGTGCTCTCTGACATAGCCCATTAGAGATGGGGTGTGTACACCTAATCCAAAGGGATCCTCTAACTCTTCAGCAGCTGTTCACATGGCTCCGGACCTGCCCTTCAGGCTCTACTAAAACAGGATTCCCCAGCTGTCTGAGCTTCCAGTAAGCTCTTTCAGTTAACCAGCTACAAGCCAACATTACTTATATCTGGTTGCATTTTCTAAAGCTAGATTTTCCCTTTTCCTTCCAAGTTGTTTTCCACTATATGGGAGCCACTGGGATTCACCACTTTCATAGACAGTTTTACCAGTTCCTCAGCCCTTTTGATAACATTATTTCTAACACTGTCCTGAGTTTCAGTATAAAAAGGAGTTACACAACATGTCTCTGATGAAAATACTTGGACAGTTCTGATTCCGTGATTTTTCTCTTTTTTATTTCTTTAGTTTGACCTCATCCAGTTTCCAAGGCTAAATATCTGTACTTGTAACAGTGTGCTGACTCCCATGCCCTTTAACTCAGCACTTAGTTCAGCCTAAGGTAGTGCCTGTGCGGTAATCTGATAAAGGAGCAGACAAGTTGTGTGCGAATCAAGGCGGGTGCCAAGAATGAGCAAAAAGCCACTGATGTTTATGCCCTTTTATAGTCCTGATTCAATGACAGTCTTAGCCAAAAACAGAGTGGAAGGGTGGAGGCAGCCATTTAAAACAAAACAAGCCAAAAGCCAAGGAGAGGCTGAAAACATTAAAAGGATAACTCCTTCATTTTCCCGTAACTGGACATATGAGACTCTTATGATGCTAATTGTGCTCAATACTGGTCTTTTTAAAACATAAATTATTTCATAGTGGTAGAGACAGAGTACATTTAACAGGTCAAAGTAGACTGGCAAAATATTTAACATTATTATGGCATATGTAAATCCCTTGCTCGTTGCAAAGTCAATGAATGGGATGAGTATTTATTAAATATCAACTAAAAGCATGACAATTCAAACATCTATTTTTGTAAACTTGCTTTAAAATCATGCTAACCCTGTTTCAAACCCATGTAAATATCAGCTTTTCTAACTTGATTCCATGGATAAGCACTGGCTTTTATCATGCACTTTAATATTACTATTAAAACAATCAGTTGGGATGAACACTGGGTGTTATATGTAAACCAATTTGAAAATAAACTATTATAAAAAAAGAGAGAGATGATATAAACACCCCCAAAAAATAATCAAATTACCTACTAAAATTACCTACTAAAATAAATAAAATTATAAACCAAAATAAGCAAAGGTAGGAGCAAAGCTCTTCCTCAGATTCTTGAACAGTAATGCAAGACTAAATATTTTTAACTAGCCCTAGATACATTCGGATTTCAAAATAGATGTATAAAAGATCAATTTTCCAACACTTTAAACTTATAAAAAGTATTAACCTAAAACTACATGGAATATAAATTGTGAATTAGAAGTTCTGGAGGAGTCTTTGGAACGACAAGAACAACAGCAGCATCAACATTTTACCAGCGGACCAAAGAAATGACAGTTCCATTCCAGTTAAAGGATAATTGTCAATTTGCCCCCACCTTCCATTACGGAAGAATGGCATGCATAATGACAAAGCAAAAGTGAGGCATCGAGGCAGAAGGCAAAAGGCAATAAAGGAGACAGGGAAGAAATTGATTTCCAAACTCAATCCAGACTGCTGGGAACACTTTTTTCCTCAGGTCTTAATATCATTAGGTTTACTATGCAAAATCCCCCCAGGGATTCTAAGACCCGAGAAAATCGCTCTATGTATTCTTTGAGCTATTAAAATTCCCAGGTATTTTGAACACACAGTATTAGAATAACGTAAGATGGAGCACAGGGTTGAACAGACATTTTTTTAAAACAGCGGGCTAAGTAGGAGTGCCTAGGTGGCTCAGTCAGTTAAGCATCGGACTTCAGCTCAGGTCATCATCTCATGGTTTGCAAGTTCAAGTCCTGCTTCAGGCTCTGTGCTGATAGCTCAGAGCCTGGAGCCTGCTTGGAGTTCTTTGTCTCCCTCTCTCTCTCTGCCCTTTCCCTCCTCTTGCTTTGTCTCTCTCTCTCTCAAAAAAATAAACATTTAAAAAATAACCAAACAAATGGCAGCCTAAGTAGAAGGCTTGACCAATGCTAGAGGGGGTAATGCCTTTCGGTGTTGTTAATGGGCATGTGTGACGAGTTGTGTTGTCTTAAGATTCGGGCTCTTTTAAGCATGAGCAAGCAGGGCCATTTTCCTCTCTTCGTCCTCATTCTGCCTGATGCCTATTAAGAACTGTGGCTGAGAAATTTAAGATACCCACTAACACCAGAGCCAAGATTTTTGCAGCCCCCTCTCCTGCCCCGTATTCATAGCGATAATCTTGAATGGAGAAAGAGAGAGACCATGTTGTTCCTTAGGGTCACTGTTCCTGAATCTCTGGAGAGACACCTGGTTTTAAAAAGGTACATGCAAAACTGTATTATGTTGTAATATATGGGAAAAATTAGCTATTCATACTACAAATGTCAGAAAAAAGTAAACCAAATTGTTTAGCTGTTCCTTTTCTAACTACAGTTTGCCTAAGAGTGATTCACAAAGACCAGGGTTACTGTCCCCTTCAAGAAGGGTATGAACATCTCTAAAAGATGTGTTCACTTTTAATATTAGCCAGAGGGATCTTGAAATTTTACAAAGAAAAAGATTTTAAGAAAACTTCTACACGTGACCTAAGTAGACGAATTCTTCCCAAATTGGTGAAATAATGAATTACACGCACCGCCAACTTAACTTTCATTTATCTGTATGTAAATTAAACTTCAGAACTCCAAATATGTATTATGAATATTACTCTGTCAATACTGTATAGAGTGAAACTCCAAGAAGCTTAACTAAGAGATGTGTTTAAATAAGGCCAAAGGTGAAGACTGCAAGATGTTTGCTTGTTTGTGTGGTGAAGTTCAGTCGGCTGCAGGGAGCATACTCCCCAGAGAGAAACATTTTCATGAAATTCTGCTACGGAACTTGGATGCATTTAAAAAAAAGTCTCTTCGTTTCCCATACTGTAGCCCATGACACTCCCCAAAACCGTACCATTATGAGCCAAGTGCCTGGATAACGGGACACAAATCTCCTAGGACTATAGCAGGACTTTGTGAGAAAGAAACCCACTGCCTCCATCTGAATCCAATCAAAACCTGAATGTGCTTTATAAAAATAAACCAAGGTCATCATTATTCTTCTCGTTGTGATTTGGCTTGCCTTCAAATTACATACTCTGTATATCTGAAATAACTGCACCGCCTCCGTTAACTGAGTCCGCCATCATTTTAATCAATGTATCTTTTCAGAATGAAAGGCAGAAATGTCAAATTCCGGCCATTATACATTCTTTAACTCTCTGATCTGCAGTAAATAAAAGCCTGTCTTTGAGAAGTAACGTATGCCTTAAAGAAATATAACTAGCATCAATTTCATTTTAAAATGTAACTGGGGAAAGATTCGACAACAGCGAATCTCTTCATATGCAGGGGGTTTCCCATGAAGATTTTCAAGGTTAAGCCTGGAGGCCCATCGCTTACCTGGGCTCCTCCCAAGGTCCTACCTGATTTTGTATCCATAATTTTCTATGATTTTTCTTAAAAGACTCCACTCCCTCAAATTATAAAATCCCAGGCCCTTTAAAACCTGAGTTTTGGCCTTCCTTCATGGTTCGTTACATTTTGTTAGAGGACAATTTGTCAATTTCTTACAAAATGATGTATGTCTCAAAGAGAAAATGAACAACATGAAGAGAAAATTATCTTCAAAGATAGGTTAATTTCCAATGAATTTTCAATGACTTTAGTACTCTATGATTTAAATGTGGAGGCATGCATTTATATAAATATATTATGCTGAGTGAAATAAGTCAGGCAGAGAAAGATAGATGCCATATGTTCCCACGCATAGGTAGGCTTTGGGAGACCTAGCAGAGAACCAGGGGGGAGGGGAAGAGGGGAAGGAAAAAAAAGCCACAGAGAGGGAGGAAGACATGACATGAGAGACTCTCAAAGAATAAGAAAGAACTGAGGGGAGAGATGGGTGTTGTGGGGGGGAGAGTGGGTGATGGGCACAGAGGAGGGCGCTCATTGGATTGAGCACTGGGTGTTGTATAGAAACTAATTTGACAATAAATTATTTTAAAAAACAAATAAAATAAATAAATAAATATATATACTCACACCAAAATATGTTTCCTGTATTTTCAATGAAAAAAATAGTTTAATAAAATATGATAAATCATTTTTAATAAGTTAGAGAGAGATTGCAGTAGAAGGTGGAAGGGGAAGGAGAGTTTGGGAAACGGCTTTGTTTTATTCTGGTGATAAAGTCATGATGAAAGAGAATAAAATAGAAATTTTAAAAACCCTGACTTTTCCAAGACAACGAAGATTTAAATCTCTTTTATTAAACCACAAAAGTGGTTAAGAACTTGACAATTTGTTTCTCATGTAACAAATGACTTGAACTACAAGGATTTCAAATGAATACATCAGAACTAAAGAGGAAGCTGTATGAATATCTCTGTCCAAATTATGAATTTATATTTCAGTACTGTCTAGCTGGGGTAACACATTTTTTCCCCTTAAATATCATAAATTTGCACAAAAGATTTGGTAATCTTCAAGTTCACAGTAACTAGAACATTACATTTTCTACTGCATTTTCTGTAATGTTCTGCCACATAACTGATGCAGAAAACTTTTTATTCAGTTAAAATATACGTTATCCATTTAGATCGGCAATCTCTTTTTCAGAGTTAAAATGCCCTGAGAAGACTCTGCAAATGAAATCATTCTAAAAGATGATTTTATTAGACCTCAAGATAATTTATATTCTGTAAAGAATTCCAATGAAATGTATGGTTGCAATACATCATTTAACTCTTTGCCATGTAATATTTGAGCAATTCTAAAAGTCAACAATACTTCTGTTAATAGAGTGATCTTCTGGCAACTACTTTTATTAAATAGAAGTCACATGTACTCTTTTAAGTTTTTCAAACTAAGGCAATTTAAAAATAAACACATTCAAATGTCAATACTTTGAAACAGAAGTATGTCAGCTGGTAAAAGCTAAAGTGTAAGAGAACCGTGTGAATGACTTCATATTCTCTTAACGAACCCACTGCCATGCAGCCTAGGTATTACTTGATAGCTTTAAAATGTACTTTAATAAAGTCCTACAGAGCTTGTCCCCAAAAGGTTAGCTTGTTTCAAATTTGGTAAGAATTTAAAGCTACTTGTAAATCCATGCCAAAGAAGAGAGTAGCTTTACCTTACTTCATTCCAGAGTTGCAGCTTGGCTATTTTTTCTGAAATCACTCTATAAACTGGTTTATGCTTTTCACTGTGTACGTCTATCAATTGATCAATCAGTATGTGTGTATTACAAAGAATATATGTTGTATTTTTGTAACAGTAGTGAATGGAATCGTTTTTCAACCAGAAAGCAGTCCTGAGGCTCACCAAATACATTTATAAAATAAGGAAATTTCATTAAAAACTGTTTACTATAAAATCTGGTAGTACCTAATGTCAATCAATCAATGCCCAATGTTTGTTTTTTTTTCCCCACAGTTTTTTTTGAGGCCAAAGTTCTGTCGTGAACTTTCAACAGAAGTTTTCAAGAATTACTTATTTGGAAATATTTACTTTCTTCATTGTTAATTATAGGCATCGCCATCAAATCTGTTTCAGAATGGCTATAATCCACCAGTCAAAGGCAAGGGGGGAAAAGACAATCCCCTTCATCCATCTCTTTGGGACACTCTGTACTCCTCATATATTATTTTTAAATATTGTTTTTACTACTGTGCCACAGTCAATTTTTAACTTTTTCATTAGTCATCATGACGTTCTTAAAACAAACAAAATAGATGTACTTTATATAAAAGCCAAACTAAAAAGACTAACTGAAAAGCTAGGTCATAGTAGATATGAAAAAACACGGTGACCTTAGTGTGAAATGATTAGAAGTCCCTCATGCTTTTATGGAGTGTTCTCAACAAAAGTGCCTGGTCATTTGCCAACAGAGATTGTATCGCTATTTGAAGGAATTTTCATGATACGCTGCAGAAAAGAACATTCGCAATACTAAATCTGTTATGAGAAAAGGACTTTTAGGTGAAGTATTTATCAGTCCTTTCCTCTGCCTCCATTTATCCATTACAATTCTTTTTTTTTTTTTTCAATTTTTTTCCCCAAGATACGCTAGATAGAATTCTTCTAAACTTGGGGTCTCCACGCATTATTCCCATACCACAATTAGTCCATTGAGAAAATATGGCAGGTCACTGCCCGACATGCACCATGACTCAAGAGAGACATGTCAAATAATTAAGATAATAACTGAGATATACAAACTACTTCACAGCAATTAAAATAGTTTGTTACAAGTACTCCAGGCCAGTTAACCATATTCTATTACTTTAGTGGTTTCTTAAATACAAAATATCTGCTTGATTGTATTTGCAAAGAAAACACTTTAAATTCTACCTCATTTCTCCTAAAAAGTTTTCCCAATGAGAAACACGTACACCTGCACACATAATGTGTGCAGTACAGAGAAGATAACATTTATGCTTATTCACAGACCACTATAATACTTTAAAATGAATCTGCCTAAGCAGTAAGCTTGCCACAAAGTAAAAGTTATGCCACGGGGGAAAATATTTTCAGTTACTTTGTACTTACAACACTCCTCTACTTCTTCCCACCAAAGCATTTGGGAAAAGGAAAGTAGGTATCAAGGCAGCAACAAAAATCTTGGTAAATTTTCTCCCAACTTAAGCGCTCCGATAGGTTTACGAATGATGAGAAATCAACCAACTTCAGCAGCCTTTTAAAAAATAACACTTCAGTTTTTCCTATTCGTTTTTCTCTGAAGCCAACTGCCTCCAAGATCAGAGTCCTGTAAGGGCAAAGTGAGTGATCCCAACACTGAGTGAGTCAACGGAGTAACTGATGCCAGGATTCTGGAGAGGCCCCTGGATATTTCAAATTCCAGGACCTGCGCAGAAACAAGTGACCCGCCTTCTCTCTCAAGTTGGTTTCCCATAATAGGACTGCCCATGGTCACTACAAATAAGGTTGTGCTGCTAGCATGGCAAAGCCCTGGGAAGTCAAATAATGTTCAAGTGTGTTCTGATTAATATCCAAACTGGAACACCACGGTGACAAAGTACTTGCCCTCACAGGCTTCTAAACACAAAACGTCTTCAGACAAAACTACAACACTTTCTATGACTTCTATGCACATTTCTAAAATAACAGCAGAAAATCCTAATCCGGAATAGACTTTTAAACGCCTTTCCTGTTTTTACCCTCTCAACAACACACAAATTTCACTCTACTGAACAAAGAGAAATGCCCAGAATAATCTCTGAATTCATTAGGTATCCACTGTCTACCAAACTTAATTTCCACCCTGGGGATCTTGTCAGAAGTCGTGTATTGATGATGCCAACAGTCTGATTAAGAAAAGCAACAGCAGAATGTAGCAGCTGAGCTCTGAAGGCAGGATGTGTAGAGCTCTCAGGGGACAAGGTTTCTGCTAAAATAAAGAGTACTCTTATAATTGAATCAAGAAATCTTCCTAAAATGCTACGTTCCCGCAGTACCTTATAAGAAAACTTTACTAACGAATCACTCTTCCTTCAGTTTCTTTGGTGCAATTATTAAAACACCATTCTCTACACACTGGGCTAAATATTAATTACTTAATGGTTCTCAGAAGAAGTTTACTCTATTGAGCGGACACAGTTGTAATAGGCTACTCGGCATGTTTGTAAACGATTCTTTGCCGAAAGAAGACTTTTGTACCTTATTTTTAATGCAATGGGTGAAACAAATATTTATAAGAAACACTGGTTTAAGTTTCTGGAAAGATATTTGTTTTCTAATAATCTGCGCTAAAATTATTTGGGTATTTTTATAATAGCATTTGTTGAAGTGAAAGACTCATATTTTTATGTCAAGCATTCCATTGCTTGGCAGAAAAATAAATTATAGATAGAAAATAGAAAAAAAACTGGCATATTGAATCAGAGTATGATGTTTACCTTAATAGTTATAAATTTCATATTTTAGAATACCATTATCATAATATCACCATCCCCCCCCCAACAAAATCGACATGAAATAAAGCACAAGGCTTAATTTGTAGGTAAGCGTATTTAAATTACTATTATCCAAAAGAGAGTCACAATGTTCTGTGTAGGTCATGTCATTTCCTCTTCTTAGTGCGGTCATCTGAATATGTGTATAAGGAACAATTTCATAAAACAAAATTAAAAATGGTTTTTGACCAACATGGACCCAAGTCTGCATCTTAACAAGTGTTTTCCTGTGCTACTGGGTGCGATATCACTCCGAATGTAAGTTCCTTTACAATTCCTACTGTGAGTTTTCTAAGGATACCAATCCATTTAAGCCAAGGCTTATGTACAGTTCATCATATAAAGTGTGGTCCATGAAGCATCAGGAGCACATGGGGAATTTCCGGGAAATACTATACAACTGACACCTGGGAAGTAAATGCCCCGGGGGCGGGGCCTAGGACTCTGTTTTACAGGTGAGTCTATTGCACAACCAATTGTGAAAAACCATGAAGTGTATGTTTCTTAAAATAACTACAGCTTCAAAATTACCAAAATCCTGTCTTGGTTAATACTGACTGCACCAAAAAGGGATAGATTTGAAGGCTCTCGGGTACATGTTAATGCTCTTTTAGCCTTCGTCATTAATCAGAATTTACTGGGCACCTATAATAAATTCTACATTAATGTGGAATACATATACTTCCATTAAGATTTTAAAAGGTAGGTGAAAAAATCTACTTAAGATAACTCACAAAGCTGAAAGGTACATAAAATAAAATGTAGCCCAAACACAGTGAATTCTAATTCGGACCTTGTTCTATTTTCCTGTGGTTCTCAGTTACTTACCTCTCTCATTTAGTCATAATAATTACGTTGGTGAGGTCTTAGGAGCCCCATGACAAAGATAATTGGTTAAAGCAACTTCCTCAAATTCCCACTAATAATTAATAATTAATAATTGGCAGAGTGGAGCTTTTTAAAATTTAACTGTTTATGTTGAGACAATTACATATTCACAAAAAGGTTGCAGGATCGATTGTAAAGAGGGGTCCCGTATACTCTTCATTCGGTGTCCTCAGTTGTACCTTTTTTTTGAGAGAGAGAGAGAGGGAGAGAGAAAGAGAGGGGGAGAGAGAGAGAGAGAGAGAGAGACAGGGAGAGGGAGAGGGGGAGAGGGAGAGAGAGGAGGAGAGAGAGAGGTGGGGAGAGGGAGAGAGAGAGGTGGGGAGAGGGAGATAGGGAGGGAGAGAGACAGAGAGGGAGGGAGAGAGACAGGGAGGGAGGAGGAGAGAGACAGGGAGGGAGGAAGAGAGAGAGAGAGAGAGAGAGACAGGGAGGGAGAGAGGGAGAGAGGGAAAGAGGGAGGGAAGGAGGGAGGGAGGGAGGGAGGGAGGGAGAGGGGGAGGGAGGGAGGGAGGGAGGGAGAGGGGGAGAGAGGGAGGGAGGGAGGGAGGGAGAGAATGAGTATCTTAGTGTGGAGCCCAATGTAGGACTCAATCCCAGGAACTGGGGATCATAACCTGAGCTGAAATCAAGAGTCCGAAGGTCAACGAACTGAGCCACCCACGTGCACCCTCAGTTACATTTAACCAAACAAATATGCAATTTTAAATCAGCAAACTGACAGTGACAGGATGTGCGTCTATTTCTGCCATGTTCTAATACTGTAGATTTGTGTAACCACAGCCTCGATCACAATGTAGAACCTACAGAATTCTTCCCTCACCACAAAGATCTTGCTTCTAGCCTCCCTTTACAATCCTACCAACCATCACTGTGCAATGCCACACCCCACAGCCTGGTATGCTAACTGGTTCTCCATCACTATAATTTCATCATTTCAAGAATGTTAGAGAAATACAATCATTCAGTATGTGAACTTTCATTATTAGCTTTTGCCACTTGGCCTAATGTCCTAAGGATCTATTCATCGTGTCACCTGCCTCTGTAGCCTGCTTCCTTCTGCTGTGAGTAGTAGTCCATGTTAATAAAAGACTATGATTTTCTTGGTCAATTATTGTGGGAAATTTTGGTTACTTTTGGTTTGGGGTTACTACAAATAAAGTTGCAAACAATCCTGTATATATTTTTCATTTACCTGGGATTAATGCCTGGAAGTAAAGTTGCTGGTTCTATGGTAAATGTTTACTTTTTAAATAAACTGCCAAAACATTCACCAGAGGGTCTGTACCATTTTAACTAGCTGCCAGCAATGTAAGTGATCCCATTTCCCTGTATTCTATTTTCTGTATCCTACTCTCTGCATTCTCTGTATGCTTTTTGATATGGTCAATTTTGTTTGTTTGTTTTTTTTACTGTTAAGCATGTAGAGATACACTGTAGTGGTTTTAATTTGAATTGTCTGGTTAATGACACTGAACATCTTTTCTCATGCTTATTTGACATGTGAATGTACTCTTCACCGAAATGACTGTTCAGGACTTTTGCTCACTTTCCAATTAGATACCTTTCTTTTTAAATGCAAAGTTTTGAGTGTTCTTTGTATTTTCCAGGTAGGAGTCCTTTGTCAGATATGTGATTTGCAAAGAGTTTCTCCCAGTTGGTAGCTTATCTTTTCATCTCAACAGTGTAATTCCAAAGCAAACTTTTTCTAACTTTTATGAAGTCCAATTTACTGTATTTTTTTTTTTTTCTTTTATGGATGGTGCTTTTGGTGTCAGGTCTAAAAACTTTTCACCCAGCCTTAATTCATGAAGATTTTCTATCTTTTTTTCTAATATTTTAATCATTTTATATGTACATTTAAATCTGTGATTGAGTTCACTAGTGTGTGAAGTGTGCGGTTTCTGAAGATGATTTTTTCTTACAGACTCCCAATTGCTCCAACAATACAACAGCATTTGTTGAAAAGACGATCCTCTTTCCACTGAATAACGTTCGTACTTTTGTCCAGAAGCAGTTGGGCCTATTTGTGTAGATGGATCTCTGCTGTCTCGCTTCTGTCCTACAGATGTGGCTGCCTATCTCTCCACCAATACCACACTGCCTTAGTTCACTCTACCTGTAGAATGTGCCTAAGCATTAGAGTTATTTCTTCTACTTTATTACGGTTTTCCAAAACTGTTTTAGAAATTCTAGGTCCTGTGTCTTACCTTACACATTTTACAATAAGCTTATCTCCAAAGAGATCTACATATCAGACTAAAAGTATCTTTCTGGTCTTGTGATGGGGAATGTTTTCAACAGATCAGTTTGGGGAGGAAGGACATTTTAACCATGTTGAGTCTTTTAATCCATGAACAGTATATATAATATTTAGACCATCTTTAATTTATGTCATCGTAACACTGCTTTGCATTGTGACTAGATTGTTTTTATCCCCACATTTAGAATATGCTCCTAAGAGTATTACTATTATACCTGTAGTTGCACAAGCACAAGGGAAAAGAGCTGGGGTTGCCAAACAAAACTTTCAGAAAAGGATATTAAATAAAGGTATATAATTCAACATGCACCATACATGTATGCTTTGAAAACATTTTTTTTTAACTTTTTGAAATGTTTTTTTTTTTTTTTTTTTTAATTTTTAAGACACAGAGAGAGAGAATGAATGTGAGCAGGGAAGGAAAAGAGAGAGAGGGAGAAACAGATTCCGAAGCAGGCTGCAGGCTCTGAGCTGTCAGCACAGAGCCCAATAAGGGGCTGGAACCCACAAACACTGAGATCATGACCTGAGCCGAAGTCAGATACTTAACCGACTGAGCCACCCGGACGCCTCAAAGATCACTTTAAATGATAAAGTTTTCATTGTTACACATGAATTAACACACATGAATTATTTTTTCAAGAAAACGAAGCTTCTTATATTAGCCTCAAGGCTCACATGAGCATTTTTTTTAATTAGTCTGTTTAGTCTACAGATTTAAGACACATCCCATAAAAAATGAAACCCGATCCTTGCTTATATTCTAGTAGTAACCTGTAATTCCCATATCAAAAAGTGAGTGGTATATGAATTAGAAAGAACTGATTAGGGTGGACTTCAAAGCAGACAAGAAGGGAATGCCTAAGAAACTGAAAACCCTGATGCTATATTTTATACAAATTGGGAGGGGTCTCAGTCATTTTCCCCAATGATTCAATTAATTCACATAAATTTAAGCACCAGGATTAAATAGATTGTCACACAAGAAGTAAGCTAGGAAAAAAAACAGGCTTAGTAGCTAAGATATTTAAAAAAAAAAAAAACAGGCTTAGTAGCTAAGATCATAAATGTACTGATTAGGGAAAAATAATTTCTAGGCCATTTCTGTTTCTCCTCTCCACAGTGACCCATATTGGCCGAAAGGCTACACATTCTATTAAAACATGTATTTCTTAGGTGTTTAAAAAAAATCCATAGATAAAGCCAAAGGAGAAATGTACTAGGTCTGGGTAGTTTATTAGCACTGAGCCCCCAGAAAATGAGGCAGCGAAGATTCAGGCAAATGGCTTATCCACATAAACAAAAAAGCTGGCTGGAATTTTGATAGTAATTGCATTAAAACTATTAATGTGGGGAGAATTGACATTTACTGTTATACTTCATAATCCATGAGCAGAGTATTTATCTCCATTTATTTAGGTCTTTGTTTTATTTCAAGTCTTATATGTTTTGTTAGATTCCCAAACATCTCTCTCTTTTTTTTTTCTATTTTTTTAGAGTGACTGCAGAAAAGCACAGTTTCAATTTTAGCTTCCAGCAGTTCACTTTTTACATATAGAAACACAATTGATTTTTGTAGTTGATCTTTTATCCTGAGATCTTGCTGAACTCATTATTTCTATGAGTACTTTTGGAGAATCCCTGGGATATTTCATAGAGCCCCATCATTACATCTGTGAAGAGGAATGGTTTTAGGTCCTCCATCCTGATTTGTATGGTTTTATTTACTTCTCTTGCATTTTTTTTTTTTTTGCTAGCTAGAACTTCCAGTACTATAAAAAGCAGACTGAAAGCAAACATCTTTGCCTTGATCCTACTATTAGAAAGAAAGCATTAAAATATTTCACCATAGTTACGATGCTAGCTATAGAATTTCTGTAGATGTTCTTAACCAAGTTAAGGAAGTCCTCCGGTATTCTTAGTTTTCTGAGAATTTTTTACCAAGAATGGATGTCGAATTTTATCAAACTTTTTTTTTTTCTGCATCAATAATATCATGTGATTGTTTTTAGTTAATATAATTTATGAAATTATGTTAGGGATTGTTGTCTCTGTATATGTAGGAAGGATAGTGATCTGTAGCTTTCTTCCTTTTGTTCTGTGTTGGTCTGGTTGTGGTATCAGAGTACTTCTAGTGTCATAAATGTATTTGAAAGTGTTGTCCCTTTTCTATTTTTCTGGACTCTGACAGTTATTTTCTTTAATCACATGAAAAATGGCATGCCATTTCCTTTGGGATTCCCCAGTTTCTCTTTAAAAATCCATCATTTGATTCTTTTTTCTATAAAGTGTCCTTTGTCCTTCACTGCTTTTAAGCTTTTTTTTATTTCTTAATTGCCGGTTTTCAGAAGTTTGACTCAAAGGGGTATAGGCATGGATCTCCTTGGGTTTATCCTTTTTGTTCACTCAGCTTCTTGAATCTATAGGTTTTTGTCTTTTTCCCAATTTGGTTATTTTTCAGTTTTTATGTCTTTGGTCACTTGTTCAGCAATACTCTGTTTTTTATCCCCTTTTGGGACTCTGATGACATCCATCATAGATCTTTTATTATGACCTCACAGGTCACTGAAGATGTGTTCATTTTTTATCAGCCTATTGTCTTTCTTGTTCAGACTGGGGAATTTCTACTGTTCTATCTTCCTGTTCACAGGTTTTCCCCTCTGCCCCCTCCAATCAGCTGTCGAGATCATCCATTGCATTTTATTTTGATTCCTCTATTTTCCAGTTCTAAAACTTCATTTTGTTCTACACATGTTCTATTTCTTGCTGAGACATTCTATTTTTTATTTGTCGCAAGCAACTTTGTAATTGCTTATTGAACCATTTTTTATGATGGCTGCTTTAATATCCTTGGCAGATAATTCTATCACCTGTGCATTTCGAGGTAGGTGACTGTTGATTGTCTTTTTTCATTCAAGTTGTGATTTTCCTTTCCCTTGGTTTGATGAATGATTTCAAATGGAAACCCAGACATTTAGTGTATTATGTTATCAGACTCCAGATCTTACTTAAATCTTCTATTTTATCTGGTATCTTTTTACACTCCTTTGGTGGAACATGGGAAGTGTGTGTGTGTGGGGGGGTGTTCCCTCATTACTATTAGGTGGATTACACATTAAGGTTTGCCATTCAACCTATGTTGACACAAGAGATTATTTCTATCTCTGTGTGTGTGTGCAGTTTCTATTTCTTTAACATGATTTTAATTTCCATTAAAAATAATAAGTGTATTTCTGGAACCTGGTGGGTTCATTCTTAAACATTCAGAAGTTCTTCCAAAAGGCAGAAAAACAGCTACAACTTGTGAACCTGAGAGCACTTCTTAACATATCTCCATTGACAATGATGTCTCTGACATGTACAAAATGATTTGATTTTAGAACTTGGTACTACATAGCCATGCTGTCTAAAGGGTCAAGAAAGAGAACATTTACTCACTAAATATAAGTAAAACTCAAAATTAATTGATCTGTGTTATAAAAATAATGGATGCCTAATTCACATATTGATCTTTAATTATTTTAGGAGGTAAGTGTCTAGGAGCTGATTAAAGATTTCTGAACGAAACCTAAGTATCGAAAGTACCAAGAAGTCCAACACACTGATGTCAGTGAGTTGAGAATCAGTACGAAGATTTCAGAGTTGCATTTCCTATATTCAATTAGTCAAGGTAGGCCCTGGCAGGAGACAGGCAGACACAAAAGCACTTAATAGAAAACAATTTGTTGAAATAACTGTCAACAGAGGTATAGACAGGTTGATGAGACTAAAGCAAAATGAGTCATGCAGGTGATATCCAATGTGGGAAGCTATATACCTCTAGGCCTGATGGGTCAAAGTTAGAGACCACCGCTGTTAAAACAGCAATAGACACACAAAGTCATGACCAGGACTTTAGTGAAAGACATAGAAAGTAACAAATAAATACTTTAAACTTTCCCCCTATCCTCTGATCTGGTGTCACACAATTTGCTAGCAGGGTCCAAGATGTGTAGGGAATGGAGATGAGGAGTTAATCTTTCCAGGGCAAAAAGCAGAGGAAAGAATGTCATAAAATGGATGCGCTAGTGGGGAGTAGGGCCACGCTTCTAAGCGAAGAGTTATTAGCAGGTGGGCTCAGCCTTCAGTGTCAGAAGGATACTCATCACAAGTCTGATAGCCTGGTGAGATATATGATGAGAAATGAATGGACCCTTCGCAATCTAGCCCTTGCCTTCTATTTTCAACACTGTATTTCTCTCAATCCCCCTGAAGTGATCCCATGTACTTTCCTATCATTATAGTTAAAATTACTTCAAAAGTTCATCATATATCTTCTTCTTGCATACTGCCTTGCTCGCTTCTTACATGCATAACAAAACAACTGAATAGATGTTTAATATGTGTCTCATCTGCTAGAATGCAAACTCAATCAGAAAAAAATGTTGTATCTTCCTTTTGAATTACTTCACTCTCATTGTTCGTGATTTTGTTTTCTGTATGCTATATTTATAATTTATCGTTTATCCTTTATCAGTGTATTGTATGCTTCCTTAGTTTTCTGGGCTTTATTTAAATTTACCTTCTCCGTGAAGATTTTTTGAAGTTTTCCTCACTCCCAATTGTACTTGAGCTTAATGAGATGAATGTACCTTCACTACTAGGTTGTAAACTTCTTGATGTTAATTTTTTTTAACATTTACTACTGAGAGACAGAGAGAGACAGAGCATAAGCAGGGAGGGGTAGAGAGGGGGGGGGAGACAAAGAATCCAAAGCAGGCTCCAGGCTCTGAGCTGTCAGCACAGAGCCCGACGTGGGGCTCAAACTCACAAACCATGAGATCACGACCTGGGCCGAAGTCGGACGCTCAACCGACTGAGCCACCCAGGGGCCCCAACTTCTTGATGTTAAAGATGTGTTAGATTTACTGTTGATATCATTAGTTCTCAAAGGGCACTGGGTTTCATAAGGGCTCAATGATATCAACTGGTAAAAAAGAAAACAGGTATGAGGGAGGAAGATAGGAATTTACATCATAGATAATTATAAAACTCAAAATAAAGGCTGAATCCTTTGAGTGTAGCAAATCAAATCTGTTTTCGAATATATGTTAAAAGAGATTCTGGCCCTTGCCTTTGTAGAATGACCATGGTATCAAATTATCATTTGAAACACTGGCACGGGGCAGGGAATTAATGGGTATTTCTCGGTCAAATATTAATTAGGGCCAAATTTTCTACATTAAGGAAATTTTCTACATTAAGGAAATAAGGTAATAACTCCTGGTCCCTGTCCTCAAGGGGATTACTCTGGAAGTGTATTAAAAGAAAATACATTTTAATCTAATGAATTAGATTAATGAATTCAAATAAGCTAGAGGATGCTGTATGGGAGAGGTACCTAAGACAGGAACAGGATTTTAAAGATAATATCACATGTACTGCCTACCATAAAAGATTGTCATGTCAGTTAAATAAGCAATGAACTGAAAAAGCTGCTTTTAAATGCATACATCAGAAAAGAAGAAATCAATAATCCAAGCTCTCCCCTCAAGAATCTAGAAAATGAAGAGCAAACTAAACCTCTAACAAGCACAATGAAGGAAATAATAAAGAGCAGAAATCAATAAAATTGAAAATAGAAAAACAATAGACAAAATCAATGAAATAAAGAGCTTATTTTTTCAAAAAGATCAGTAAAATTGACAAAGTGCTAACAAGAGTGACAAAGGAAAAAACTGAAGACATACAAATTACCAATGTTAAGAATCAAATGAGATATCGCTATGGATTGAGCAGACATCAAAAAGATAATAAGGGAACACTGTGGGATGATTATTCACACACATATTTGTCAATTTAGATAAAACAGACGGATTCTTCATAAAGGCCAAACTACTGCAAATGACCCAGTATGAAACAGAGAATTTGAACAGTGATATAACTAATAAGGAAATAGAATTCATAATTTAAAAACTTCTGGAAAATAAATCTCCTTGCCCAAAGGGTTTCAATTAGGAAATTTTACCAAACTTTTAAAGAAGGACCAACACCAATTCTACACAATCTATTCCAGAAAATAAAAAAGAAAGCAATAATTCTGAATACATTTAATGAATCCAGCAATAGTCTGATAGTGAAATTTAAAGAAAATCAAAAAACACAAGAACAAAACCCAGAGATTAATATCCCTTAACATTGAAGCAAAACTTAACAAAATTTCAGCACATACAATTCAGAAACATATAAAAATCTTGTAGGGTTTGTTCCAAGGGTGTAAAGCTGTTTTGATCTTTGAAAACTGTTATTGTAACTCACCACTTTAAATGTTAAACAAGAAAAATCATTTGATTTCATCAGTGGATGCATGACATTGTTTGACTCATTTCAACATCTGTTCCTGAAATAAACTCTCTGAAAAATAGGAATAGAAGAGAACTTCTTCAACTTAATAAACAGCACCAACATAAATCGTACAGTTAAGTTCATACGTTATATTGAAAGATTAAATGCTTGCCCCCTAGTACTGTGAACAAACCAAAAATGTATACTCTTACTACTCTTATTCAAGATAGTGCTGAAAGTTTTGGCTAGTCCAAAGAGACAACACAAGAAAGTAGAACCATACAGATATATAGGTAAAGGAAGACATAAAACTGTTCCTTACAGACAGCAATATGAAAATCTCAAGCAAACTACAAAAATAAAAAACCTCCTAGAACTAGTGAGTTCATCAAGGTAGCAGAATACAAGATAAAATTACAAAAAACAACTGTATTTCTATATACTAAAAATGAACAAGTTGGACACTGAAATTACAAGAAAAAATGAAGGTGTTAATCTCACACAACATACACTATACGTATATGGTGAAAACAACAAAATGCTCTAGAAATAAATTAAAGAACATTTAAGTAGCTGAGCCAAAATACTGAGGTCACTGGTTGACTCAACATAGTCCATTTTACTCATTGATATACAGTTTTAACAAAATTCTCATCAAAATCCTAGCAAGATGATATAGACAAGATCATTCTAAAATTTACATGGAACAGCAAAGAAATTAGAATAAAACCATGAAGAAGAAAAATAAAGAAGAAGTTTATCAGATTTTCAGACTTACACAGCTATAATAATCAAGATAGTGTGACACTAGTATGGCACTGGCGGGTGGATAGATTCAAAGATCAGTGGAAGTTCAGAGAACCACACAAATATGGCCAACTACTTCAGACAAAGATCCAGAAACAATTCAGCAGCACAAACATAGCTTTTTCAACAAATGGTGCTTAGAGAACTTAAGTGTGCCACCTTATACAAAATTAACTAATAATGGATGATCAATTTATTTTTTAAGTTTATTTATTTTCAGAGAGGGAAAGTGTGAGTGGGGGAGGGGGGGGGGAGAGAGAGAGAGAGAGAGAGAGAGAGAGAGAGAGAGAGAGAGAGAATCCCAAGCAGGCTCCACGCTGACAGTGCAGAGCACCATGTGGGACTTGGACTCAAGAATTTTGAGATCATGACCTGAGCCAAAACCAAGAGTCAGTTGGTTAACCAACTGAGCCACTCAGGTGCCCCTCGATGATGAATTTTAATGTAAGACATCAAACTGTATTTTAAAAATATATACATAAGAAAATCGTCAGGATCTAGGACTAAGGAAAAAATGTCTGCAAACAGCATATTTAGCCAAAGACTAGAACATATAAAGAACTCATAAGACACAAAAATGAAAGAATCTCCCCAAAATTCCATTCGAAAATAGAAAAAAAAACACAGAGAGATATTTAACCAAAGATAATACACAGAAGGCAAATAAGGTGACAGAAAGATACTCAGCACCATTAGTTGTCAGGGAAATACAAAATAAAATCACAGGGAGATGTTAACTATTTATAGGTCAGAATGGCTAAGTTAGAAAATACTGACAATATTACACGCTGCCAAGAATGTACAGAAACTGGGTTACTTGTTGATGGCAATGTAAAGTGGTACGGCTACTCTGGAAAAGAGTCTGGCAGGTTTGTAAACACTCAACATGTAAATGCCATAAAACGCAGCCATTTCGCTCCAGGGCAATAACCCCAGAGAAATGAAAATTCTTGTTCACACAAAAACTTGTACAGGAGTATTCAGAGTATTTGTAATATCCAGAAACTGGAAACTCAGATATTCTTCAACAAGCGACAGGCTCAGAAAACTGTGGCACATCCATACCATGCAATATTACTCAGAACTAAAAAGGAACACACAGCCGTCTGTAACAATCTCCAGATCATCTTCCTAAGTAAATAAAGCCAAGCGTAAAAGGTTACATACTATATGAACCCATGTATATAACATGCTTGAAATAACAAAGTTATCCAAAAGGGTATCACATTGCTGGTTGCAGGGGGTTAAGGAGTAGGCGGGGCTGCAAGGAAGTGGGTCTGGACAAAGAAGGGTGATGGTACTAAGGTCAGTAAGCCGGCTGTGATATTGTATTATAGTTTTGCAGTAGGTTAATACTGGGAGGAACAGGGTGAAAGGACACATAAGATCTCTCTGTATTTTTTATAATTCTATATGAACCTACAATTATGTAAAAAAACTATGCAGTTTAATTAAATAAAAAAGATGGGGCTTGAGTTGGGCCCATGGGCCAAGGTTTTCAGACTCTTAGTATGGGACATTGATACATATGCACAGAAAGCAAAGGGTAAAACACACTGTAAAGTCTCATGAAGATTAGATGACAGCAGTGATGTGTTTACAATGGTCTTTGCAACTGCTCTTTTTTGTTTTTGTTTTTTTGTTTTTTCACTTTATTTTAGACAGAGAGAGGGCACGTGTGCAAGTGGGGGAAAGGGAGAGAGAGACAGAGACAGAGAGAGAGAATATGAATCTTAAGCAGGCTCCACCCTCAGCACAGAGCCTGATGTGGGGCTCAATCCCAAGACTCTGGGATCATGACCTGAGCTGCAATCAAGAGCCGGAGGCTCAACCCACTGAGCCCCTCAGGCACTCCTGTTCCTCTTTGTTTCAAAAGCTACCGGGCCGAAGTTATATAATAACAACTCAAATTACAGTATAGTAATATCACAGTACAAAGTTCAAGAAGACTTTAATCAGCAAATAAGAATTCTGGGTACCTTTTAAACTAAACATGTAGAATCTTGATAAAACATGCTCCAAACGACACTGTGTCATTATTTAATATATAGAAACATTTCATACATGTACTGAAAACCTAGACTAAGTTATTACCGTGAAAGAAAGAGTAACGGAAATAAGTCTATGTGGATGACATTTAAATTGCAGCTTCAGCAAAACTTGTAGGCTGAAGTCAAAATCCTTTCCTAATTTCTTTCTGAAAGTTAAAAAAAAAAAAAAAAACCTCCCCAATTATTACAGTACTTGCTCTGTCGTTAATATCACAAGTTTCTGTCCATACCAAAACCATACCAAACCTGGTAACGGTTTTCTGATGGCTGAATGGGTCATTCTAAGAAGCAAATTATGAGAGTGATCTTCATCCAAACATACGGGGTCTACAATTTGAGGACCTTCTTAGTTTTGGGTATTTTTTAAGCATGTGGCTCTCTGGAGGCTTTAGCAGTGTCTTTCAAAAAGTTCTGTGAAATGGTGGGGCCCAGACCCTGGGACTTCATTAGTCTCTTGACAAATCTTCTGAGGAGGCGAGGTTAAAGAGGAATTGTGAACCAGATGAAACCACACATGCTATTTTCTCTAATATATTCCGAGACTTGGGGGGCACGGGGCTTCATTTAGATTGAGTCTCTAATTGAGTGGCATTCTATTTTGAAAGTCTTAATGCTTAAGAAATGAAAATAACCTCACAAATAATGACCATTTATAATTTGGTTCAAAAATTTTCCTGAGCCCCATAAGCAATATAGCTACTCAGTGAAGCCTGAAAGTGGGAGCCTGTTACGGAAACCACAGAGAGTATTTTACTTGACTTTAAATGAGGTTTCAAAAATGGTCTGAATTTAGAGGAGGATTAGAGAACAAGAGTCGATATAGGTTTATATCATAAAGCTATGTTTAATTTCTTTTAAGTGTTTAAAAATTCACAAGCATGGTGACTTGTACATAGCCTATAACCCGTATTATATTAAATGTCATTACTTACATTGCTCTGATATGTCGGATTCAATTAATGTCTCAAAACAACTAAAGCTTTCATATTCCCTTAACCACTTTTTTAAAAAGTAAAAATTTTATTGTGAAGTTTCAGTGTAAGTTTTATTTTTTAAGCTTTATTTGGGATGCTAAGAAGTCTGCTGCGTTACTGAACCTGGGTTTAATATGCATGCAGGTGCGTGTGTACGTGCGTGCGTGTGCGTGCGCATATGCCTTTTTCATTATCATCTTTGTCTTCGAAGCTACATGTTCCTTTCTTTTAAAGTTTATTTATTTCTTAAGTAACCTCCACATCCAATGTGGGACTCAAACTCATGACCCCGAGATCAAGAATTGCACAATAGAGCCAGTCAGGTGCCCCTAAAAGTATGTTTTTTGTCACGTTCACGAATGAAGTAATTTTTAGGATTTCAAAATTCTGATGTATACCTTTAGAAAACTGGAGAAGAGAGTAATATTAAAGATAGGTCTAATTCTCTATTTTTAAAACAAAAAAGGGGGATTTGGGAGGGAAGAGCTACCTCAATGATTCCTCAGTTTTAAGATGGAAATCTAACAATACAACTGGTTCTTGAAAAGGAGGTTTGCAGAAATGTATTAAATGACTAAGACTGAGACAAGGCTAGGAGTAGCCACTAAACCCATTAGAAGAGAGAAACTGTATTAGGCTCTCACTTCTACTTTTACAGCCCCCATTTTGTCTATTTTCATTCAGTTATTAGGAAAGGAATAAAAGGAAATAATTTATGGTTAAAAATAAGTGAAGTTGGACTTGAACTAGCTAGGGGACAGTTCTGACAGTGACTGAAGTAGGGAATTGTGACATTTTTCTCTCTGCTCCCCACTACAACCAATTTTTCCCCATAGCTAGTACAGATACATTATATGTAACACAATATTCCTCCCTGAAATTTATAACATTGCTGCCATTCATTTATTTTATCAGTAAGCTCCAATCACCCAATACATTACTATTATGATTTTGAACAGATATCTATTACATCATTAGGAATATGAAAATTAAAAGACTTAATTTTACTTTCATTTAGTCCTTCTCTAGTGTTCTGTCCTTTAAGCAGATCCAAGTTTCTGACCTTCATCATTTTCTTTCCGTCTGAAGTACTTCTGACATTTCTTGTAAGGCAGATCTACTGGCAACAAATCCTCCCACTGTTGGTTTTTCTGATAAAGTATTTATTTCTCCCTCACTTCTGAAAGATAATTTCAATGATACAGAATTCTAGGTTGGTGGGTTTTTTTTTTTTTTCTTGCTTTCTACACCTTAAATATTTCACTCTCCTCTCTTCTTGCTGGTATGCACCCAGCCCATTTTATGCCCTTCTTTGTTTCACTCTGTGCCTGCAAGGCTGATTCCCATTTCATTAGCTCCCTGGCTGACTGCTCTTGGTTGATTTTGGCTCACGTGCAGAACACCCATCAGACAGAAAGGCAGGGAAAGAGAAAGGCATTTCTTCCCCATTCCACTCTATCTTCTTTGGGCCTTATTTCTCATTGTGGCAGGTTACAGTCGCAAATATCCTGTTAGGAATCCCCTCCTCCATTGGTCCATCTCTTACTGAATTTAGAAAACGCTACTTTCTTCGCTTGATCCTTCGGACCTGAGAAAGGGGACACGTAACAACCTTCTACTGCTGGTAGTCTATATGAACCCCAACAGCCCTTTTTTGGTTTCCTTTAAACCTGCCCGTAACTCTGAAAGTAGTCCCGTTACTGGGTTTTACTGAACCATCTGTGCTAGATTCCATTTCTTGCCAGGGTCATGGCTGATATGGGGAGATCAGAAAAATCGATAGCTTCTGCCTTTAAAGTAATAAAGTAGAAGATGAAAATGAATAGGATTCAAAATGAAGTATGTTTCTCTGTATATAAACAATCTCTATATTTTTCATGGCTTTATCTGGTGGTTTGAGTATATACTATTTATTACAACTTGAAATAAAAATTTAGCACCTCCATACTGATTTGTGTATGAAGTTTTCATTCCAGAAGTAAGGGCTGAAAGCAATGGATGGGCTCAGGGTTTAAAACAGGAACCGTATAATGAATGACCCACTGACAACGTAGTCGGGTGAGTGATAAAAGTCCTCCAGTTGTCCGTGTGTCCACGTGTGTATGAATAGGTCACTCCAAACATAAACACACTCCACTCGGCAACACCCTGACAAATGAAAGACCTTATTACGGTGTTGCACCAATGTATGAAGTATCAACTGCTTAATTCTAAACGGTTTCATTTTTATTCTGGCCTCTATGCCCTTAAACTAGCCAATAAACTAGCACATTTTCCTATGGCACTTAAATAAAGAGATGCTTTAAAATCAAAACTTAAACATATATGTCATCATAGGAGAAACATTTCAGCAGATGTGGACAACTGTGGGGAAGGAAGGCAAAAATGGCCAATTTTTTTTTCCCTTCTCCATAAAGTTGGGAACTCTATATAAATATCTTAGCTATCAAGCCTGTGTTTTTCCAGGTTATTACCTGTGAAGCTGTATTAAACTGAATGTTTTAAATTAAGCTAAGTAATGCATTTAGTGGAGAAAATGACTCAGGGCCTTCCCAATTTACATAGAATAATGCTGTTAGCGTTTTCAATTACTTGAGAATTCATTTCTTATTCACTTTTAAATTTAGTACACTGGGCTCTAATTAATTTGTTGCCTGTTTTTATGATACCGGGATTATTCGTAAATATTAGAATAAAAATAAGGACCAGTCTTCATTTTACAACATAAATCATAAAACTGTAGGCTAAAGAAGAGTGATTGAAAAACACCCTGATGCATGACTTTGATGTAATTAGGAAGATGTTTTGCATTCATGAAAAATTACAGGTCTCTATCAATCCGTCTATAAACGATTATAACCTTATCATGTAAGATTACTGCAGCATCATACACATATGGTATATATTTAACTACAGTGATTTAAATTTTTAAAAAGTGCTTCCTTTTCAAAAGTGCAATTTTGGAACCTTTCCTCTCTTCCTTTCCTTTTTCTAATTACATGCATAACAGACAATACCATTATAGGTGTATTCGAAATATGAAAACACAATCTAATCCCGATGCCAGGCACTGTTACAAAGCAAAGCATCATGTAAGAAATCAGATCTCTTAAGTGGAGAGATACACTGTGTTAACGGATTGGAAGATTCAACGTGGTGAGAACGTTGATTCTCTCTGGGTTGATGCATAGGTTTAATGAAATTTCTATCAAAATACAACCAAGGTCTTTTTTGCAGACACAAACCAGCTTATTCTAAAATCTATATGGAATGACACAGCTCTATAATAGCTAAAATGATCTTGACAAAGAAAAATAAAGAGACAGGAATCATGCCACTCAATATTAAGACTTACTACTTAATTGTAATAAAGAGAGCTGGACATGGTGGGGGTAGAGTTTTAGATCAATGCAGTGAAATAGAGAACCCAGAAATAAACTGGGACAAATACACACAAAGAGCTTTGTAAAAGCTGTAAAAGGAATTCAATGAAGGAATGAAAGTCTTTTCAAGAAAGGGCCCTGGAGCAAGTAGGCATCTACCACAGCACACAGAAAAAAATGACTTCTGTCTAACTCTTTATGCAAAACTGATATGTTAAATACAAAACTGTACATCTTTTAGTAGTATGTATATATGAGATAATACTTGCGACTTAAGCAAAGACATTTTATGATTAACACAAAGCACAACCCATAAACAGAAAAATTGATAAAATAAATTTCATCAAAATGTTAAAACTCATGCTCTCCAAAGCAACCCGTTAAGAAGATGAAATATAAGATATGAGCTCCAAGAAAATGTCTGCTCATCACTTGTACTGACATAGATTAGTAACTAGAATATGTAACTAAAAGGTCAAAAGTAAAAAAAAAAAAAAATCAATTAGAAAATGGGGAGCAGCTCCTGGATAACTCAGTTGGTTGAGCACTAAAGTCTTAATTTCAGCTTAATTTCGTGGGATCAAGCCCCTGGACGGCCTCTGCCATGAATATGGAGCCTTCTTGGGATTCTCTCTCTTTCTTGCATGCTCGCTCTCATTCTCTCTGCCCCTGCCCTCTCCTCTACTCACTCTCTCTCTTGCTCCAAAAGAAAAAAATAAAGAAAATGTGGCAAAATCTGTAATGATACACTTTTCTGAAGAATATATAAAGATGATAAATACATTAAAAAGATTTTCAGCATCGCTAGGCATTAAAGAAATGCAAACTGAAACCATAGTAAGACAAAACTATTAATTTACCAGACTGTCTAAAACAAAAACAGTGACAACACCAAATGTTGACAAGGATTTAGAGAAACTACATCACTTACATACTGCTGGTGAGAATCTAAAATGCTACAGCCACCTATGGAAAATAGCTCTGTAGCTTTTTGAAAATCAACCAACCAACCACAACACAAAATATGAAATCACCATAAATGCAGAAATGCATTAATGAGCATTTTTACCCAGAGAAATGAAAATTTACCTCTACACAAATGATTGCACGTGATTGTTCACAGGAGCTTTACTGGTAATAAGTCCAAAATGCAAACCATCAAAATATCTGTCAACTGAGGTTTAATAAACTCTGGGATATCCGTAACAAATGAAGCAGCAATATATATTAGAAATACCATATGCTTTCACTTACATGGGGAATGTAACGAAACAAAAGAAATGAACAAGGTGGGGGGTGGAGGGGATGGGTGAAATATGTGAGGGACATTATATAAAATAAGTTAGAAATGAGGATGTAAAGTACAGCATAGTCAATAATATTTTAACAATCGTGTATGATGATAGATGGTCTCTACACTTATTGGGGTAAACAATGCATACTGCATGGAATTCTTGATTCACTATGTTGTATACCTAAAACATTACACTGTAGATCAATTATACTTATATTTTCTTTAAAAAAAAAGTAAACTATTTGCTACACGCAGTAACCTACATGCATCTCAAGGAAACTAGGCTGAGTGAAAAAGCCAATTAGAAATCTATACTACTCTGCTTGTGTAATATTTTAGAAATAACACACCTATAGACATAAAATACAGACCAACTTTTGCCCTGGGCTAGGGACAGGACACGGTGGAAGCGGGAAGTGGGTGTTGGCATAAAAAGGCAGCAGGAAGGACCCCATGGTCATGCAAGTGATGTGAATTTTGACTGTAGTGGTGGAGGCACTATCTCACATGTTTTAAAATAGCATTGAATTCAACACCGGCACGGACGGACAGACACACACACACACACACACACACACACACACACACAGAGGAATACAAGGAAAAACCTGGGAATTCTGAACAAGATGGATTCATTCTAAAATGTCATGATACTGTACTATTATTTGCAAGATATAAGCAGTAGAGGGTAAATGGGTAAATGTTATACAGCATCTTTTAGTATTATATTTTACAAAAGCCCTTAATTCTAAAATGAAGTCAAAATAAAATACCTAATTAAAATAATCTTGCTCAAGCTCATTTCATTTTTTCCACAGCTCAGACTCAGATGCAGGGGAGAAGCCAATGACCATGCCTGTTGCCACTGCCCTTGGGGGTCCTGGATACTAGCAGGCAGACTAGAACAGGACTGTAGGCACAAAGAAGTCAACATACGGATTTTCTCAACTTCAGGTCACCGTAAGTTTTTCAAGTTACCATTGGCTTAGAAATTGTTTTGGGGAATGAATGTAGATCCCATGATCTTGTGAAATTTAACAAGAATGTAATGGTCAGGACCATGCAGAAATAAACCATAAAAAATACACTTTTCAAAAGCGAGGTAATAGAGGAAAATCACTAACATGATATAATGACCACTAGTCTAGACTGTATATATTGTCTTAAAATTTCATCACTTATGTCATTTAAGCATTAGTCACCTCAGCCATTCTAACAGTCACCTTTTTTCTAAAATCCTGGAGGAAGAGGGGCGTCTGGGTGGCTTCGTCAAGCATCTGACTTTGGCTGAGGTCACGATCTCTCATTTTGTGGGTTCCAGCCCCAGAATGGGCTCTGTGCTGACAGCTCAGAGCCTGGAGACTGCTTCGGATTCTATGTCTCTCTCTCTCTCTGCTCCTCCCCTCCTCATGCTTGCTCGCGTGCTCTCTCTCTCTCAAAAATAAACATTGTTTTAAAAAGTTAAAAAAAATAAAATACTGGAGGAAGGAGTTTTGTTCTTCACATTTATTCCTAAGTCAGAAATCCCAGGGTAGTTACTTCTTTGGGTTTGTTTCCTTCCCTGTCACTCTCAGAGACTTACAAAGCTGCTCATTGCCAACCTGGACACCATGTAGAGCTACTTGAAAGTGTCCTTCCTCCTGTGCTGTGGCTGCGCCCTCTGGGTCCCAACTCCCAGAGAAAAGCAGAAGAAGCCTTCTGGCTCCCTGTTGCGGCTGCCACAAACCTCCACATACAGTTGTGTGGGGGCACAGGCCTTACTGCGCAACTTGAACATGGGCATAATTAGAGAGAATTAGGAGGCAGGGGAAGAATACAAAATCGTTCATGACAAAACAGTTTGTAACTTTCTGTTGTGCAACAGAAAAGCTGGAAGGAATGAAACCCTACACATGCGTCCTTTGTGGACAATGTCCAATTTCGATGTTTGCTCTTCCATACTGAAGCCTGTTGTCAGTCATCTCTTTAAGAAGGCCTCCATCTTCCAAGTGGGAAATAGGATCTTCCCTGAGGGAAATTCTATCCCATAATAGCAAACTTCTAGGACTTACTATGTGCCAAATACTGATTTAAGCACCTTATCAGTATTATCTTAGGTTTCATTGATTCTGAGATGACCTATTTCACATTTTAATATTTCTAAGATCGAGTTTTATATTTAAAAGCATTGGTGCATAGAGTTTAAGGGTTACATTATTTTTTCTTCTTTCACAGTGGTACACAAAATGATGTCATATAATCGACGATTTCTTAGATTCAGAAAAATACGGCAATTTAATCCTCACAACAACTCCATCAGAAAGGTACTAATTTTTATCACCATTTTACAGATGACACAATTGAAGCTCAGAGAAGCTGCACAGGTGGAAATATCAAGACTGTTCAAGGACACAGAGCTAGTGAAAGGCAGATATGAATCTAGGCAGCCTGATGCAAGTGGCTGTATCTTGGGAATATGACGTTTCACTCCTGGATTCATACATCTGACATAGTCCCTATTCTTCTTTTTTCTTCTTTAAAGGGAGAGAGTGAACAAGGCAAAGGCAAGACAGAGAAAGAGAGGGAGAATCCCAAGCAGGCTCCATGCTCAGCATGGACTGCAACGCGGGGCTTCATCCCACAATCCTGGGATCGTGACCTGAGTTGAAATCCAGAGTCAGACACTCCATCAACTGAGCCACCCAGGCACCCCAGTCCCTATTTATTATTATTATTATTATTATTATTATTATTATTATTATTATTGTTATTATAAGAGAGTGAGCAGGGCAAAGGGAAAAGAGACAGAGAAAATCCCCATCAACGTGAAGGCTGATCCCACAACCCTGGGATCATGACCTGAGTCAAAATCAAGAGTCAGATGCTCAATCAACTGAGCTATCCAGGTCCCCCAGTTTCCATTTATTATTATTAAGGATAATCCAGAATAATTCATACTGAACAACAGAAACATTTTCCAAATTACACACCATCTACTCATTTGCCCGTGCCAACTTATATTCCTACACAAACCACGTACCGGTATTTTGTTTTTTCCTCCCTGTTCCGACTATGTCCTGAGGGGCACTCCAGAAGCATAAAAAAAGGGCTCTTTACAGAGCCACCTAGCAGAAAGATGGTAACTCTTTTGCCACACCAAAACCTGGCAAACTCTTCTTTAGTTTGGTGGCCTGACCCAACTCCAGGACAGGACAATTTCCTGCAATCTCTAACAGTGGAAACTGAGTGATTATTTACAAGCTTTTTGTCCAAGAAAAAACTCCACAGATGGTGAGGATAGGAATGGTTATTGTCTGTCAGTTACATAGATTTAGAATATTATTTGATGTGTCTTATCCATTAAATATATATATTTTATCAACTCATCCCCCACCTAGCTGAAGTAGAAAAAAAGAGGAGTTTGATATAAGAAGCAGGGATTAAATATCTCTCAACCTGTTCACGCATCAAGTCAACAAAACACTAAAATACATCAAATTGAGGATACATGGTGTTAGCTCTATTACCAAAAGTTTGAAGGAAACACTTGTATGACATGAAACAATTTAGTAGTTTTAGAGCAGTCTAATCTAACCATTTCAATATGCTATAAAAAGAGCAGTTGGTCTTCTTTCTTCTTTTTGCTACACAAATCTTTGTGAAATAGGATTTTCATATCACTAAGCAGTAACAACCAAATATAGGAATCAATGAAATACTTCACGGACATGCGGATTACAGCACTCTGTTTTGGATATGAAGGGAGCATGGGTATTAAAAAAAAAAAAAAGAGTATCTTACTTTTTTTCATTTTTTATTACCTTGTGCTAAATATATTTATATCACAGCATAAGTATGTATTGCTTTATTTTAATATATTTTGTATTTTTCTAAGTTAAAATGACTTATTTCCTCTATTTAAAAATTCAGTGACAAAGCATGTATCAGCATGTGAATCTCTCTCTCTCTCTCTCTCTCTCTCTCTCATACACACGTGCACGCACACACACGCACAAACACAGCATGCCATCTATCATTAGTCTGCAGAGTTTTTAAAGTAAACATAATAGGTACCAATAGGGATTCATAGTTCTTGAACTGATTTCAAATTAACCTGCCAGCCAGTTCCAAATGAATTCCCATTCCTATAACATGAAAACTGTCCCATGACAAAAATTCCAGCAGGAACGAATTCATTCCTTCTTGAGTCTATCATTTGCAAACCACTATGGTGTATCATTTGGAAAAGGATCTAAATTAGAATTTTCCCCAAAACCCACAACCAGATTATCAAATACTGAATTCAAAAGAGTACTGATGTCTGAACCCATTAAATTGTATACATTTAATATGTCCAGTTTTTAATGTAGCAAGAATACCTTAATAAATCTGTTAAAACATAAGACAGTGATGAATTCATTTGGAGGTCTGTACTCTCTTGAACTCCTAAATTTTACACCTTTGAAGCCCACACTCTCTTTGCTTTGTTGTAGCTCACAGGCATGCTCTGGTGTTGAAAATGCTCTAAATCAGAAAAAGAAACTGTGTGTTTATTAATGTATGTATGTATCTGCATCCATCTGCAACATATATATATACACACACGTCCGTCCATCCAGAGTTCTATAAACAAACCGCGGGATGTGTAGAAGGAATGTGGTACTTCAAATTGCATGTTAGCTATTGGTCACTTTGGATGCTTCTTGTGGCGTAGTCAGGCATCATCCCAGGGCTCTATAGGATCATTTGTGTTTTGCTGATAAGAAAACGGAGATTCAGTGAATTGAGAAATTTCCCCAAAGTTGGAACTGAGATTTTGGAATAATGTTATATCCAACTCAAAACCGTATGCTTTTTACTGTCATAATCTTTATGAGAGTTTGAGGTCACGTTTAAAAATTTTTGGTAAATTAAAGATAGGGTAGCAGTTACCAAGGTTATTAAATGTTTAAGTGAAAATTTAATCAACACTAAATGACACTGTCTACATATACTTTTGCTACTCATGAAGAAAAGAGCATCGCTTCATTAAAAATATGGAATCCCAGGCACTCTCCAAATTACAGTATCAGAATCTGAATTTAACACAGACCTCAGGTGATTCAGATTTAAAGTTTGGTATATACAACTGTTATGCTCTAATTGTAGGAGGACGTGAAGTAATGAAAATTAGCCAATATAAACATTTCACGGAGGGAAAGCGAGGAAATTCCTTCATTTGTTACATTATTAGTTCTAAAGAGATTTTATAATGATCCAGAAACTTCTATCAGCCCTGACCAAGTGCATACCAGAGTTTAGGTAAAAAGGAGTTTCAGAATACAATCCATTTTTAAAAAACTTCTTGATTTTTTAAAATTGCCTTTCCTTGGCTACCCATTGGTATGGAGAGATTTTTGATTATGTAACATATCACATTAGTGAGTAACAAAGTCAGCAAAATCAAGTACTGCTACTTCCTGTGTAGTTCTAAATCATGTTGATAGCAATATGATCATCATCCGAGGTAAGAACTCACATGCAAATGTGAGCTTGCTCAGAATTACATAAGCACGGAGTCAGGTTGGTTTGGTCAAGCATAGTTAAAGTAAATAATAGCTCAACAGAAAAAGAAATATTTTTAAGACTTTGAGTTCAGCTCTATTTATTCTCTGAGTTTACAAGTTGGTCATTTAAACTAAAATGATAGTGTAGCTTGGTTTGTTTTCTCTCTGAATTGGCCAATCGTGGAATAAATTGTTTGATTTGATTAGTAGTTTTGTAACTGAGTAGGCAATGTCTCAGGATTTACTTCCTCCAAAGACTAATAAAGAATAAATGAGTGTCCATCCTGTTTACAAAAACATAAGTTTCTTGAGCACAGCTGAGCTTACCTAACACTTTAGAACTAAAATGAAATAAAAGGATATATCATATTTGGTTGTATTATAAAATGGACTAACATAATCTAAATGAAGCTTCATTTTACGATGCACCACATAATTAAAGTATATTGGAAAGCTCCAGTTTCTTGAAGCCACGCAAAACATGGTTTCAAAACCGTTAAGATGTTCTTATGCTTTAAATTACTTCCAAACTTATCGAGATGAATGGGGTAAATACAACTTTTTGGTCTATTCTTCTTGCCACCACACACACACAAAAAAAACATATTATTTGAATGTTCTATTAATGGATATATGACTTTTTTCCCATTCATAATTTTAATTCGTAAAAAAATTTACGAGAAACTAGCTTGACTTTTTAAAGTTTATTTATTTGTTTTGAGAGACAGAATGTAGACAGGTGAGTGGCCGAGAGAGAGAGAGAGAGAGAGAGAGAGAGAGAGAGAGAGAATCCCAAGCAAGCTCCACACCCAGCACACAGCCTGATGCAGGACTCAGTCCCAGGAACCATGAGATCATGAGCTAAGCTGAAATGAAGAGTCATGCGCTTAAACGACTGAGCCACCCTGGCATCCCATTAACTTTATTATAATGTAAATATTTCCCCTGGATTCCTGGAATGTGGTTTATATAGAACTTCTTGCTCCTTCATTACTGTCTTGAACTAATATACTTCTATAATACTACCTTATTACACACTGTACCAGTTCTTAAGCTAAATGTGGATGGCTATTTTTTAGGGCCCAGGAAAGTGAGAAATAATAAAAAAAATAATGACCAGGGGCGCCTGGGTGGCTCAGTCAATTGAACATCTGAATCTTGACTTTTGCTTAAGTCATGTGTTGGGCAGCATGCTGGGCATGGAGCCTGCTTGAGATTCTCTCTCTCCCTCTGCCCCTTTCCACCACTGGTGCTCTTTCTCTCTTTTAAAAAAAAAATCAATAACCAAAAACCAGTTTCTGGGAAAAAGCAGGCAATGAGTTGGAAAGTGAATGGAAATAACTTGCTTTGAATATTTAAGAACTTAAATAAAATGGAACACATTGTATTTCTCTTCTTTGTTGATAATAACTCACTAAAATTACCCTTTTTCTGGGGTGCCTGGGTGGCTCAGTCGGTTGAGCATCCGACTTCAGCTCAGGTCATGATCTCGCGGTCTGTGAGTTAGAGCCCCATGTTGGGCTCTGTGCTGACGGCTCAGAGCCTGGAGCCTGCTTCACATTCTGTGTCTCCCGCTCTCTCTGCCCCTTGCCCACTCATGCTCTGTCTCTCTCTGTCTCAAAAACAAACAAACATTAAAAAATATATAAAAATAAAATAAAATTACCCTTTTTCTATTCATTGATCCAAAGATAAAAGGAGCATTTAGCAGGTAAATCATATCTGTTCTACCTTGTCTTATATTATTTTTCACTTTGTCCTCCTTATTATTAATGTAATAGATGTGTTATGATGAGACCTAAATGTAAACCTAAGATTAGAGAGCTGGGTGGCCACAAAAGCTAGGAACTATTGTATACAAGTGCTAGAATTCCAGTTTTAATGAGTACAGAAGCCACTTTGTATCATAACAGGAATACTTGTAATTTTCCAACTTTTTAATGACTTTTGGGTGATTGCAAAATTTCCAGGAAAATTCTCCACATCTGGCATATTCTGTAACCCATGAAGAACAGAACAAAGATTGTGAATGTGGGCAAATGTACTGTGTGTCAAAAGTGTATAGGTCAAACCCCCAAACTAAGCATACGGTTTTTTTGGTAAGAAAAAAAGACATTCAGGAGATTACAAGTCTAGTTTCTACAACTAAAACACACTACGACATCGATTTGGTCTTGTCCTAAATCCATCTGGGAATTCCTAACTGGTAGAAGAGTAAAATGTTAGAGATTCATGGTTTCTAAGCTTGCTGAGGCCTGTGAGTGCCTTCCCTATACAGAGCATTATTCACTTCTGTGTAATATTCCACACAGCAGTTAAACTCCATAACACACATACATATGTGTGTATACATATAGAAAACAAATATACAAATATGCATAAAATGTATTGTCTATTTTTATTCAATATTATCTAGAAACCAGAAAATAATGTTTACACTATTCATTTATCAACATAGATATTTCTCTCCAAATACCATGTGTGTGAAACAGTGAAGAAAAGAAAACTACTCATATAAAGAACATTTCAAACAAATATAATTACAAAAACCCTATGACATACTCAAAATTATATTTCTTTTTTTAAATTTTTTTTAACGTTTTATTTATTTTTGAGAGACAGAGAGTGAGCAGGGGAAGGGCAGAGAGAGAGGGAGACACAGAATCCGAAGCAGGCTCCAGGCTCTGAGCTTTCAGCACAGGGCCCGACGCGGGGCTTGAACCCACAGACCGTGAGATCATGACCTGAGCTGAAGTCGGCCGCTTAACCGACTGAGCCACCCAGGTGCCCCTCAAAATTATATTTCTTATATGTATGCAGGAAAGCAGTTGTGAAGAAAAAAATAATTTTAGTTTTAATTTGATACAGAGAGATTGTCTACCTCGAGATATATAAATTAGTACCAGACAAGAGAGGCAAAGATAACCCTAATGATAAAACTCACACGTTATGTGGGGGACTAAGGCATTTGAAAGACCCATTAGGCTTACTAATTAACAACAGCAAAGATGAAGATTTACATAAATGCTTTGGAATCTAAGTGCTTACATTTTCTCTGTATTAGCTGAATCTATGCATTGAAATGTTATATTCCTATACTTTGTTGTGTCCCATCTCGAATTTCTTTTCTGTCCAGAAAGCAAAATGAAGCCAGATTAAGGATTAAGAAAATTTGCAGAAACTGAGAAACTGAGCTAATTTAAGAGAGAGTATAGCAAGCTATTTCTATGCCCATGTGTAGCAATGCCCGATTCAAATTAAAAATAAGCTGTACACTTGTCCATTCAGATTCCTCATCTTCTTTGTTAAGAAAACTCCAATTCCATTCACGTATCAAGAGGCAATGTGCTCAGATAATGTCCCCATCCCATAAGAACCAAGTGTGATTGGCCCATTGTTGATTCTGTTCTTTATAGCCAGTAAATGGCCAGAGAAGTGTCATACTGACATGCCTAAATCAATGACGGACAAGCTACTTCTGGACTCCCGGGTACATAAGATATTGTACCTCTATTTCAAAGTTACATTTAACTGGTATCTAGGTCTATGGACTTATATCCCTATCTATATATGTATATATATATCTATGTCTATTTAGATCAACTAACAAATCAATGTTTTTATAGCAAAGTATATTAGTGGATAGTTGTGATTTTACCCAATTATTCTTATCCCCAGCAATTTAGAAAAAATCCAGTGTTGATGGTATTGGTGGTGTGTAGTCACATTTTGAGAAAATGAGGTTTTCAAGGTTTCCCAGAGAGAAATAAATGAAACTAATAAAATTTGGTTAGTTTAACTTGTGAAAAAAACAAGGAAATGTTAAGGTGTGAACTCAGAACTTTCTAGGTTGAGATGCCCACAGATCTAAAATACTTCGGATTTATTAATGACTAGAATAAATCCAACAGAAATAGAACACACGGTTATAATTCAAGAAAAAAAAGAAATAGAACACATTAATGTCAATGCTTAACCTATTCAAACATTTGGGAGGTGTAACCAAATCTTCATGTGTAATTTCTGAGGCAGACTGGAAAAAGATTTAAACTTTGGATATATAAATAGAAATCAGTGCCTTGATGTTGATCCTATATGTGACATTTTCTAGTATTCAAGAGGCATGATATAGACAAATAATTTACGTGAGGAAATAAATGGAAGAGGAAAACACAGTCATTTTGAGATTATTAACAAGAATGTCTAAAACAAACAAACACTGAGGTGGCTACCAGAGAGAGCTTTTGACAATTTTTTTCTTAAGTGTTTTTTTTTTTTTTTTTCCTTCATATCTGCCCATTTCGGTTTTTTTTTTTTTTCTTTCTTTCCACCTCAGGTCGTTTCCTTTGCCCACTACATTTGTCAATAGACCTCTCTTCATTGGCTGTTTCGTCTGCCCACCACAGTTCTTTGTTTCTCAAAGTTGTAAAGGGACAACTGGATGATCTCATTAATGGCGAGACTATTTGGAAAATAGTGTCATACATGGTTCCTTTTAAAATGTGTGGCATTCATGTCCGCGTGAGGAAGAACAGATCCTCCTAAGAAATTCTTGGAGATTTGGGGCTGCACTTGATGATTCAAGTTTGAAACTTACTCATGAAGAGTTAAAGAGATGGTATTTAGAGGTATACACGGTGTCATTTTAATGTTCACAAGCTTATGGTGACAATTCAATTACTAACAAAAAAAAAAAAACCTGTATCGTGTGATGGTTAATTTAATGTGTCACTGTGCTAGGCTTAGGGATGCCTGGATAGCTGGCGAAACATTATTTTTAGACGTGCCTGTGAGGGCGTTCCTGGAAGAGAAGAGCGTTGGAATGAATAGCCCGAGCAAAGAGGACCCCTCCTCCACCAATGTGAGGGTGCAACATCCAGTCTCTTGGGGGCACTGAGAGGACAAAAAGATGAGTAACGGTGAATTCTCTCTTCTTGAGTTGGAACATTTATTTTCTCCTTCCCTTAGACACAGGAAGTCTTACTTCTTGGTGCCTTCAAAGCCTAGCTTTGACACCATGAGCCCCTCATTTCTCAGGCCTTTGGCCTGTCTGGAAAATACATCATTGGTTTCCTGATTCTCAGGCTTTCAGATTCACTTGGACTGAATTATACCACTAGTTTTCCTGGTTCCCCAGCTTCCAAAAGCCAAATTGTGGGAGTTCTCAATCTCTGTAACTGCATGAGCCAATTCCTAAAATAAATCTCCTCCTATACCTACCTTTGCATATCCTACCGGTTCTGTTTCTCTGGAGAACCCTAATACGTAACTTCTGAAATTCTTATTAAAACAACAAACACATATAATCGCATTTAAAAGATCATCACATAGGGGTATTTCACTGGCTCAGTCCGTTAAGCGTCTGACTTCAGCTCAGTCATGATGTCAAGGTTCGTGGGTTTGAGCCCCATGTCGGACTCTGTGCTGAAAGCTCGGAGCCTAGAGCCTGCTTCAGATTCTGTGTCTCCTTCTCTCTTTGCCCCTCTCCTTATTCGTTCTCTCTCTCTCTCTCTCTCTCTCTCTCTCTCTCTCTCAAAAATAACTAAACATTAAACATAATTTAAACTCACTTTCTTTGCTTAACTTAATGTTATTTAGATACTTCCTCATAAAGAAAATAACTCATGATTAGTCATTTATATTCCTATACAAAAAGGTGGGAAAAGACACTTACATGTTTGTATTTGGACATGAACAATGGTAAATTTCTCTTTATATCATGTGAGCCAGCAATACACTCTCTCTCTTAAATGCTACATTCTCAGTCAGTTTGAAATGAAGATCTGAGAAAAAGAAAATCAACCTAAAACAATAGTGAACATCAAAAGAAGGTCCATATCCTATTAAGAAACCAGACTCACACCTATTCTAGTATTTACATGTCAAGTACATACTGGAAATGATCATTTACCTGAAAATTTGGTCAGAACCAAGAGAAATGAATGCAAGTTTTTCTATACATGTATGGAGACAAATTAGGTCTTGAGAACAATCGCTTAATAATCAACACCCACATCACTTCACTGATTAAACAGAGCTAGAATGACAGAGAGGCAAGCTATATAGATAGTGAAGAGGAAGACATCATTACGGAGTTAAAAAACTTCATCTATTTCATTAAAGCTCAACACAGAACTTTATCATTTCAGAGGCAAACCAAGCCACTGACAAAAAAACTATGTTCAGCAACAATTTCTGATCTATCAAAGAGAACAAATGTGTGAGGCCAAAGAAAAACTGGAAGAATTTTAAGTGAACTCCCCCATTTAAGTGCCAAAATTACAACGGAATCTTGACATTTCACAACAGATGTCAGCAGGCAAGCAGTAAACATATAGTCTTCTCCATGGTCCTCTACTCAGGGAAACCAAGAGATCCAGGAAGATCTAAGAGCATTTTTCAAACTCTTTCCAGGTCATCATTCTTACCAATTTTGTTCGTTTAATTGCAATTTACTCACAAAGAAACTAAGAAAATCACATCATTAATTAGCAGTGGTTCCTGATTAATATCCTAGGATAATGTACAAACCAAACTCTGAATATACCTGGTAACATCTGCCCTTTAATAAGAAAGGACATTTTAAAAAACCTTTTATTCCGTTCCATATGTGTAAGCACTATTCTGTAAATGGAAACAGAAAATTTCATTAAAAATTAGGCATTTTTCAATTTCGCATTTGAATAGTTGAGAATGGACTCCCCGTGTTCTCGATGAGTTTGTCTATCTTATTTCAGTGGTACTGGTAACAATTACATATACATTTACTTTACATTCTAGCACATGGATTTGGTTGTGTGGAACGTACGGTATATATTTATCTTCTTCCACAGTGCATTTCTTTCTTTTTTATTACATCTTAGGGCTTTTAAAATAAATTTGACATATTTGCTGTTAAAATTATAGCAAAAGATCACTCACTAGCAGAAAGATGCGAGGTATCAAATTAAAACAAGTACAGTAACAAATTCTAAAATTTATCACTATCCTAAAATTTGGGGCTCTGGGGTAGGTTAGATATATGTCAAGATAGTTAAATTTTTCCAAGGTGTTTAGCCACAAACATTTTAGTAACTCCCTTAGTCTGTTTTCCCAGTATTTCAATACAGATTTTGATCATACAATTCTTTGATTAGTGGGGAGATGATACGAATAATTTGAAATCAGTTGTGATATTCAATAATTTTAAGGTTTAATATTTTATGTCCACTTCACAGAAGGAATAAACCAGAGAAAAAGAGCATCAGCCTAAAATAGAAATATTTTAATCAAGTGTTTTGGTAAATAAATAAAATAATAATGGTTACTAAAACTTGGTTAGAAAATTCCAAAATTTGTACAATAGAGAACAAAGCCAGTTTTAGATAAAAGTTTTGTTTTTTTTCCTTTTTTTTTATTTCACTAAAAATAAAAAAAATACAAAGTCTGATAGGTCTATAAGTTTTATGACAAAAATTCTTGTAATAAACTAAAAACTATTTGAATGATTTAAACATAGAGAATGATTTATAAAATAGAACATTATGAATTTTTTCAATCATTTTATTATATGTTATCCTTCTAGATACTTATGCATTATTTCACGGTGTGGAAAGGGTGTTCCATTTAAAAGATGCAGCCACTCTGGAAAAGAGTATGAGGGTTCCTCAAAAAGTTAAACAGAGAACTATCCTGTGCTCCGACAATAAGATTATTTGGGATTTTTCCAAAGAATACAAAAATAGTAATTTAAAAGGATACATGTAACCCAGGATTTAAATCAGCATTACGTACAACAGCCCAACTATGGAAAGAGCCTGAATGTCCACTGACTTAAAAGTATAATGCTAAGTGAAAAAATCAATCGGAGAAAGACACATACCATATGATTTAACTCATATGTGGAATTTAAGAAATGAAACAAATGAACTAAGGGAAAAAAAGAGAGAAAGAGAGGCAAACCAAGAACGAACTGGTTACCAGAGGGGGAGAGAGCTGCAGGGGGGAGGGTCAAACAGGTGAAGGGTATTCACCCGGTAGTCGTCATGCACTTGTCATGATGAGCACCGGGTAATGTATGGAAGTACTGAATCACTATTACGTACACCTGAAACTAATACAGCATCGTTTAACTAAGTGGAATTTAACTAACTTTAAAACACTGCCATAAAAAAAATTTTAAAGACCCTTAACATGTGTATGTAAAAACCAAAACAAAGCAAAATAAGTCATATATTTGATACTATATTCAAAGAAACTGCTTGGTATGTCACTTGATCATGAGCAGACACCAACTGTCAAAAAATTTTATAATATCAGTCAAAAGTCACCACTCATGTCATTAAAATCACCTTATATTTAAGAAACTCAAATAAATTTCCAGGGAAAATTCTGAATAAATATCACTACTATACTGAACGAAACTAAAAAGAAATAATTACTACATCATTTGAGTTAAAGGAACACATCTTTTAAATTTCTAAAACAGGGAAAGTGCTTTCTATCCCAGAATAACAATGATAAGGGGGATGGCCATTCATATTTTTAGGAAAAATATTCCCAAAACACTTGCTATTATTGGGGATAATTTAACACTTTACTATTAGTCGAATGTGATTATATAAATCTTACATACTTTTTAAAACTGTAACTACGTAACACATACCACTTGGTTCTCTTAAAAACAAAAAAGGAAATAACACTAGCAGGGAGACTAAGGAAGCAGAATATATGTCTGGTTTTGATGCACCAGTAATTTCAAGGCTTTAGGCAAGTCACTTAACCTCTCTGACCGTGCCTCCCGCCCAGTTTTCTCATCTGTAAAGAGACTGCGTGATCTTTCAAATGAATTCCAAGTCTAAAATTCTCATGTTCTGTGGTCTATCCTGAAGAATTCTTTAATTGAATCAACTGTTTATTTCCTTGATTTTATGCAACGCTGCACTTAATAAAAACAGATTGATAAAATTCCCTGTCACCTATTAGTGAGTTTTATTATCTGAGCTATCATAAAAATGGCAGGACTTTGAGTTAGGTCATACACATCCACCTTCCTAGAAGGCCATGATGCCAATTTTTAGGGGCACAGACCTCGGTAGCAATGTAAACTCCCAGTACTCTCTTCCCTGTTCAGTCTATTTCCAAGACTGCTGATTCACAAGACTTCAAAGATTTCCTACTGGAAGACAGACTCTCACAGAGTAATCCCCTCCTTTCCTGTACTCCTCATTCCTTTAGGACTTGTATATGAGCTTGAAAATTATCCTATGGCTCCTCGTGTTAAGTGGATACTGGGTAAAAACTGATTTCTGGGTGATTATATGTACCAAGGGATAAAAACTTCAAAACTTAAGTAGGCTTCTACTTTTTTCCTTTTACTACTGACAGTTTAATCATATGTTTGAGCTAGACTTTACATTTCACAGACACTTGGGTTTATTGATAGTCTCACAAGCTCAGTTATACTTCATAATATTTACATCCATAATCAAGGGAAAGTCTTTTTACACATTTATACACAATAATATAAATGATCTCATATGTTCCCAATTGTCTAATTATTTCCCATCTGCAACAGGGTACATTATGTGGATATGGAAACAAATGTCTTTCCAGATATTTTTGGTCTAGTTTAAAAATACGAACAAATAAGTGCAACTGAAAGACAAAACACTGAATAGTCATGATGTAATAAAGCACAATGTATAGTAAATGTTATGTCAAAATAATTTTCGACAGCCGCACAGAGAAAATTATGCTCTGGTTCAACAGTAACACTCTTCAAGCCTAGAGCAAAGCTCTATTTCTTGGAAACATTTTTTTTCCTAGAAACATATGGCTTCCAACTTATGTGATTAATAAAAATCCTTGAAAATCATTTCATTCTGTGCTAGACGAGAAGGGGTATAAAACATACATATTTTGAACCAATCATAAACTACACATAAATTTTGACTTAAAATGGAAGCTGACTTTTCAGCTGAGAGTGTCTGTTACATCTCTGAGGGAAACCATATATTCATATTGTAATTTCAGGATTCGCTGTTTACGAAATTCTTTTTTTTTTTTTGTTTCATCGGAACATGTGGTTTAGAAAGACATTTGAGAAAAATGTCAAAATTCTTTACTCTCCCTTTTAATTATTAAATGGTAAGCAGAAAGTTTTATTTATTCCTAAGGAATACAGTATTAGGATACTGAGATCATGCAGACCACGACAGATTCTTCCTATTGGTTCCTATAAATGAGTTTCTTCGGCATTAACAAAATGTTACACCTAGATGTTCTTAGCCCCTTTGTAAAGACATAATTAAGAAACGCATTCCTAGTCATCATCTTATACGCAAAAATTCTGAGATTTTACTGTAATTTACCTTTGATTTTCCGATTTTCAAAAAGGCACAACTGCTCTTTTAGTGTGATCAAGGGTTTTCTGAAGACCAAGGTGGGAAAAGGTATGCATTTGTGAGAAACACTCACATATTTAATGTAAATACGACTTTCACTCCCTTTAACTAAAAAAAAGAAACAGAAAAATCTTCCGCATTCCTAACATTAAAAAAAAAGTTTCTTCTCGATACGGTAGTTACACAAAACCATGTTGCGTGTAGAGATGGTCCTTCCACCAATTATTTTGAGCACGATACTATTTTCATTTAGAAAGGTCAGAGGAGTTCTTTGCCTGAACCAATGTGATTTTCCTAATAAGCTCACCATGCTAAGTGATCCAACAGAACTGCTCTGTACGTTAATAAGCAAAGTAAACGGCATTACCTGACAGAACCGTTCCATGGTGGTTCATTCCAAGAGATTAATTCCTCAGTACTTGTCTGGCGCCACATATACGCTATTAAATATCAAATGTAGCATCCTTCTCATTGAGTTCTGTGGTTTGCTCTTTTGTATTAATATTTGGAAACAAAATGTATCACTCCATCTGTCAGTAATCGTAATGATGAAATTGTCATACCATAACAGAAGCAAATCCAAGGTTTTAGAGAGCCATGCTCTTTTCAAACGCTCCTTATACGATGGTTATTTCCCTATTCTATTTTGTGGTCATTATTCTTCCAAGCCCCCTGCCCTCTTTCATTGAGTTAGTGGCCAATTCATTACCTGAGGAATCCATTGTTTTCTTCTGGTGGTCATTGAGGACGAGTAAAATAGAATCATCCTCTCCCTAAAGATGCCATAGCCTCAAATGCCCTACACACTCCAGCTGCATTTACAGGGATTTCTGGCAAAACAAAGGATCGCACTATGGTATCTACGGATCCAGCCAGAGCGTCCTTCAGAAGGGACCATTCACGCACCAGCTATTCTTGTCACCAGTTTCCAAAAAGAGTCTGAGGCAAATTTTCCATTGTTTCCTATAGTTATTAAACTGTCGGCTCCTAATGACATTATGAATATACAACTCGCTATTGTTCCGGCACAATGTTTTATGCATGATATTTTAAGAACTGTACAAAATACAACATTAAAATTCTAAAGTGAAAAATAATAGCATTATGGCTCATTACATTCTATATTGTCGTCGTCTGAACTGTGAGTAACTGTACTGCCATCCTGTCAAATCACTCTAAAAGATCTGCTGTTGTGTTTTACACAATAGCATTTATTTCATAGATATAACAACATCAAAGTGTTCCAGTTTGGAAGCATATTGTCAATGTTTAAATATACTATATCATACAGCCACCTGAGAACTGCCTGTACCAAAAACTTCATCCCCAACACCAACACCTCAAAGTTCTGCTATTAGCAAGAGTTGTGATAAAAAACAAACAAACAAACAAAAACCACAATGAGCATTTTGATAACCCTCTTCCCACATTATGATTACCTTTCTCATTTTTCTTAAAGGCAGAATTTCGAGCTATTCCAAAGGAATTGGGAGATATTGATAGAAATTGTTTTTGAAGATTATTTATGTTTTAATGGTGAAAGGACTCACAAATAAATGAGAGCAGGTGGCCCCAGAGAGGATTTGGTCCACTTGAGCTGGGGGTGTCCTTAAAGCCCTTATATAATCATATCATCTGATATTCCAAAGCCCTTTGCTGCATCATTTTATCACCTTTACACCATCACTCGCACCGGAGCTTTGTTCATAACTGAAGGATCAGCTGCCGCTGACGCTGACGGCTTGTTCTGAATTTAATTCTATTATGTAGTACATATTCAATTAAGACCCATGCTGGGGCGGGACTCTCTTGACTTTTGCAACTGCTTATTAAATAGCCAAGATGTTGTATAAGGAACAAGTGACAAATTAACAAACACGTATGAGGCTTTGAATAGCAGCCAGAATAATACCAGGTTGAATTAATTATCATATTAAATATATGCAGAAGGGGAAAATAAAATACCTGCTATTATATGGACAAGTCTTATTTAAATATACATATTTGAAGATAAGCAGTTTCAAAGGGATTATTGTACACTCACGAGCATATGGTAGTATACTGAGCATGTTTTAAAACTGTGCTTAAAACGACATGTTTTGTGCTGGTAAATATTTTTTTTTTTCAGTGAACTTTATTTTCTAGAGCTGTTTTAGGTTCACAGGAAAATTAAGAAGAAGATACAGAAATCTCCCATATATTCCTTCTCCCCACATATTCACAGCCTACCCACCTATCGACATCCCACACCGGAGGTGTACATCTGTTACAGGGGACGAACCTACACCGATGCACGACCATCCACAGTCCACAGTTTATGTTAGGTTCATTCCTGGGGTTGTGGAGCCTCTGGATTTTGACAAGAGTATAATGAGATACATCCATCATTGCAGTATCATCCATTAGTTTCACTGCCCTAAAAATCCTCTGAACTCTGCCTGTATTCATCCCTCTCTCTAAATCCCAGCGACTGCTGATTCTTTATGGTTTCCATAGTTTCTCCTTTTTCAGAACGTCATATTGTTGGAACCATACAGTAAGCGGCTTTTTCAGATGGGCTTCTTTCTCTCAGGAATATGCATTTAAGGTTCCTCCATGTCTTTTTGTGGCCTAATAGCTCATTTTTTTTTTTCAGTGATGAGTAATATTCCCATGGTATGGATGGATCACAGTTTATTAATCTGTTAACCGACTGAAAGACAACGTGGCTGCTTAAAGTTTTGGCAACTGTGAACAAAGCTGCTATAAACATTTGTGTGCAGGTTTTCCTGTGGACAAGTTTTCACCTCATCTGGGTACATATCATGGAGCACAGTGCTGGCTCATATGGAAACATTTTTCTTTTAATGAGTATGCTTTGTTTATTAAGAAACCACCAGGGGCGCCTGGGTGGCTCAGTCGGTTAAGCGGCCAACTTCAGCTCAGGTCATGATCTCACGGTCTGTGAGTTCGAGCCCCACGTCGGGCTCTGTGCTGATGGCTCATCAGAGCCTGGAGACTGCTTCAGATTCTGTACCTCCCTCTCTCTCTCTGCCCTTCCCCTGCTCACGCTCTGTCTCTATGTCTCTCAAAAATAAATAAACGTTAAAAAAATTAAAAAAAAAAAAAAAAGAAACCACCAAACTATCTTCCAAAGTAGCTGCACTGTTTTGTATGCCCACCAGTAAGGAAGGAGAATTCCTGTTGTTCCTCATCCTCACCCGTACCTGATGCTATTATTCTGGGTTTGGCCATGCTCTTCATGGGTGTATGGAGCAAATCCTTATTTTTTTTTTTTTAAATTAATGTTTATTTAGTTTTGACAAAGAGAGACAGACAGACACACAGAGTATGAGTGGAGGAGGGGCAGAGAGAGAGGGAGACACAGATTCTAATCCAGGCTCCAGACTCTGAGCTGTCAGCACAGAGCCCAAAGTGGGGTTCGAACTCAGAAACCACAAAATCATGACCTGAGCTGAAGTTGGACACTAACCAAATGAACCACTCAGGTGCCCTTGGGCAAATATTTTTAAACCAACAATAATTTTGCTTTCCTAACATGCTATTTTTCTTGCACTTCAGGAAAGAGAGACAGAGCCCTAAGAATGAACAGGACTGCCTTTTTACATTCTTTTGCCGAGTTACTTTTCTATAATATGGACAGTGGCACTGTCCTACTGAAAAACCTTCAAGTTTTATCTTTTCATAACACCATTAAAGAATTAAAAGCAAGAAACTGACTACAGAAAAGTAATAAATCTGCAATTGGGTAGGTAGTTCTTTAAGAGATACTCATCACTGTTTGAAAATGCAAATTATATCAACATTTTCTATTATATCAGTATTATTAGGAAATTCATCAAATGACTTACTGAATTAAGAAAATGTTTTATATTAGCATAATAAAGCCTGTCAAAAATGAAATGGGATTATATTACTATTATATATTCTTGGGGAATCTATTTTTTTCTGTGCTAATCACTTTATATACACACTTTTTTAAAAAAATACCTTATCGCCCATCTATTTTGTTGATGATAGCCTTCAAAGCATTTCAGTATACCTTCATGTCTATGCCTGCAAGCTCCCTAATGCTCATGCCTTCGGTTAGTATTTTTGGGCTTGTCAGGTATCATGCTAGACAACAAGAATATCATAGAAAATTACAACAAACGTAACAAACCACACACATACAACACCAGTCCTAGCCCTCCAGAGGCTGTTTACTAGAGGGTCATATAAATACGTAAAAACAACACAGAGGAGAATCATTTAATCCAGGTTTACCTATATTAACTCAAATTCCTGCAAAATTGTTAAATACTTTTAAATTTGGACACTATTCTTTTTGATAGAGAAGACAGAGACAAAACAGAAACCTTTATTGTTAATTTCAGTATGCCAGAACAATATGCATATATTGTCCCCTAAAACATAATGAACTGGTTTATCTCTTATTAATGTATTAGTAGTATATGTCTGACGGTGGGTTTTAATTTTGACTTTGTGAAGCTAACGAACACCAGTTGATTAAATAGAAAACACTGCAACTCCCTAATTGAGATGGCATGACCGATTTATGCCTTGATATGTATTACCTGTTTAAGCATAGAGCACTGATAGAGGAAATACAAAAACAGGAGGGAAAAAAAAACGCCGCACACAGTAACACAGCAGGGCTTAAACACGAGCTTGGCTCGGCCATGGATCAGACGTCGAAGCCGCCGTCCTAAAAAGGTTCTTTTCCCCACACTGACAGTATCCTTGCATTTAGGCTCCTTCACTAAGAGTCTACATGTGAGAGAAGAGCGAGAGTTAAGATCACTGCTTGAAGTCACAGGTTAGAGTCAAGGTCTACCCAGTAATCATTCTTGAAAGGAGAAATCACTTGAAAATTTTGCTGACCTGCTGCCTGAGGCCCTGTCTGTACCAAAAACTATTTAACTAGAGATAGGGAAGAAAAAAAAAAAAAAGACCATGACGCCAGAAAAAAAAACCAAAACAATGTGACTTGAGCAGCAGCGAATCCTCAATAACTAATTATCATCACAAAGCAGACATTCCACGTGCCAGTACGGTGTCCACATCTGGACTGCTCTTCCAGGGCAAAGTTAAGGAGGATTAAAGGGAGGAATAAAAAGGGGGAAAGATGCAATAAAAGCAAATCTCTTCACTTGAAAGGATCCAGAAACCTGGGACCAAATACAAGCCTAAAAGAGGCCGGAATTCATCACCGCCACCACCACCAGCAACACCAACACCAGCACCATGATTGAGAAATGGATTCAGGTAAGATACAATTATCCTGGCAGAGTTTCTGAAAAACAATTTAAAAGGATACATGGAGAATTTTCAATAATAAAAGAGAAAATCGAATGAAAAGTAAAACGGAGTTATAAAATAAAAGCAGGGGCAAAAGTGCACTCAACGATTTGATATCTATGAGAAAAAAACTCGCTAAAACATTGGAAATGACAAATGTAGTAAATGAATCAATTTTAAAACAATTACACAAGACAGAATATCTAGATTGCACAAAAGATAAAATCAGTGAATTAGAAGGACAATAATAAAAAACTCATCCAGAACACAACCCAGGGAAGCAAATTAATTTAAAAAGAGAGGATTCAGGGGTGCTTGGGAGGTTCAGTCATTTAAGTGTCTTTCTCTTTATTTAGGCTCAGGTGCTAATCTCACAGTTCCTAAGATCATGGAGCCCACGCTGGGCTCCCTGCTGAGAGCACAGAGCTTGTTCAGGATTTTCTCTCTTACCCTCTGCTGCACCCCCCTCTGTCTAAATAAATAAACTTAAAAAACAAAATGAAAAGACATGAAAGAGACACATTAATATCCAACATGAGGAAGAACTCCTATAAGAAGGGACTTGTATGGAACTGCAGAAAAGCAAGATTTAAAAATAATGCCTGGTAATTTTACATAACTGAAGACAGACAGGAATACTCAGTTCTAAGTGCGCTGTGAATACCAAGCAGGAAAAAGATAAATTTACACCCAGATATATTGTAGCAAAACTACAGAACACCATGGGAAAGAAACACAGCTGATAACTTACATTAGGAAAAAGTGGGTATTGGGCATTGTATGTAAGGAAATGACTAACAAACGGCAGAAGATCTAATTCCCTGTGACTCTGGGGCTGAAATAAGAGCATAAAATAATACGCTCAAAAGAGTGGCAAGAAAAAAATGCGCTGACCTACAATCTGCACCACAACTCTTATTCACATTTTCAAAGACGAAGAAAGACTATTACCTCCACATATTCTCTGAAGGAATTACTGCAAGATCTATTTCAGCAAGATGGAAAGTGAACCCCGAGCTTTAATGCATTTTTATTAATGTTGAGAGAAAGCAATGTGATAAAGCAAATTTACAATTAAAAAAACAAACTTAAGGGGCACCTGGGTGGCTTAGTTGGTTGAACATCGGACTTCGGCTTAGAAGTCATGATCTTGCAGTTCATGAGTTCGAGCTCTGCTTTGGGCTCACTGCCGTCAGCGTATTAATGCAGGCGCACTTCGGATCCTCTGTCCTCCTATCTCTCTGCCCCTCTCGCCCTTATGCTCTCTCGAAAAATAAATAAAACACTGAAACAAAACAAAGTTAACATGCTACTTCTCCCAAATTAACTTAATACAATCCCAGTAAATATACCAACCCTTTTTCAAATGGGGCTTTTATATATTTTGCCTGTAATTCGCATCCACTCCGATGACTAAAGTTATCTAAGAAAACTGTGAAGAGCAAGGTAGGGTACTCTGCCTTACCCCGTATCTAGGCTCATTACATATCCACAGTAATAGAGGTCTATGGGGTTGACAGAGGAACTGGTGAATGAAGAAAATAACAGAAAAAGATACCAAGGACTATGTATGTATATACTAAGCTTAATATACAATACAGGTAGTAATAAAGATATGTAAATAGGGGAAAGACAGACATTTTAAAATTATTAGGACAACTGTTTCTTCAAAAAAAGAAACCATGGATAAAAAATAAATAAGAGTGGGGTGCCTGGATGGCTTAATTAAATGTCCAATTTCGGCTCAGGCCATGATCTCGCAGTTTATTTTAAAAGAATATATAGAAAGAAATAACTACACCTGTAATGCAATTGAAACATTGGCAGGAAAAAACAGGTAATTCTAAGAAGAATACAAGGGCCAAAGAATACAAAATATTTGGTATCTTGTTTTCCATGGATTTATTCTTTTGTTTTGAATGTTTATTTTTGAGAGAGAGAGAGAGAGAGAGAGAGAGAGAATGCACACGCAAGTGGGGGAGGGGCAGAGAGAGGGAGACAGAGCCTGAAGCAGGCGCGAAGCTCTGAGCTGTCAGCACAAAGCCTGATGCGGGACTCGAACCCATGAACTGTGAGATCATGACCTGAGTCCAAGTCCAACAACTAACTGACTGAGCCACCCAGGTGCCCTCTATGGATTTATAATTTTCCTTTGTTGCTAAACAGATTTTAATTTATATATCTTCTTTAGCCCTTTAAGCAAATGGCTAAACTTAAGGGCACCGTTCATAATACTATAACTATCTAGTACTAATCAGACATTTACAAAGAGACAAATATAGTCCTACCTTCACAAGACCCTGGGGCTGAACTCCGGCTCTCCTTGCAGCCTCCAGGACAGCTTCAGAACAGAGCACTGAATGCCTGAGCCAGAGTCCTGATAGGACAGGCATCTACAAAGTTTCTTCCCCTCTCTGACTGAGTTTTAGTTCAAAGTAGTGCAGCCGAAACCACAACCAAAGGAGGCACTATACTTCCAGAAAATCCTCAAGGAAAAGCCCTGAGAGCAACAGTAATAGCTTTCGGACGGGCTCTACAGGAAACGGTGGAGAGATCCAACCATCTAGTGAGAACGTTGGAGATCGAGTTCCTCTCCTAGACCATGGACGCACCAAACTAGTTCTAGGTGACAGGATGACTTCTTATTTAGAGATGGTGACATTCTAAGAAAGTATGTAGACTAAAATAAATCATTATTGAGAAGGCATCGGGTGAGGCTGCCCATTCCAGCGAAACTGTGAAATCATTCATCGTGTAAATTATTTTCATATCTCTTTTTTATGATAAGCTAATGGCATCCAAAGGAATACAATCCAATGCCTCTAAATTCAGTTTTACTGTACTGATATAATCATCACCAAATAAAAATTCATAAATGAAAAAAAGACGAAATTGAAACCAAGTGATAGAATGTTAGCACAATAATGATGACAGTAACATGATCGTATAAGAAGTTGTTGACACAGTTAAATTTAGTTTATACCCCCAAAGTAGTATGAATTCTATCAGTACATACCTCTGGGCAACAGGGATTACCAAGAAAAGGAAAGTGACTCAAAAAGTACTTGCAATTTAAAACTACAGTAAAGTCTTAATTTTCTTTCATTTGACAACTTGCCCAAACATTTGAGGTGAAAAGTGTGTAAAAATAATTTTAACTTTAAAATCTCTCAAGCCGGGGTGCCTGGGGGGCTCCGTCAGTTAAGCATCTGATTTCGGCTCAGGTCATGATCTCACGGTCTGTGAGTTCACGCCCTGCGTCGGGCTCTGTGCTGACAGCTCAGAGCCTGGAGCCTGCTTTGGATTCTGTGTTCTTTCTCTCTCTCTGCCCCACTTGTTGCTTGCGCTCTATCTCTCTCTGTCTCCCAAAAAAGAATAGACGTTAAAAAATTAAAAAAAAATCTTCGCTCAAGCCTAATCTATAAAGTGAATAAATTATATTAAAATACATTCGACTGTCTTCTACACAAGCACCTTGCCTCTAATGAGTCAAAGAACATCAATATTTAGCATATTTTTTTTAAAAAAACAGGAACATATTAAAGGCTTTGGCTTGCTTATATATCACTGTTCAAACTTATCCTACTAGAACAAATTGCCAAATGTACAGTTTTGTTTTGTTTTTTTTCCCCCGGTAGAAATATACCATTCGGTCCATGGATAAGGTCCCATCCCCAACAGAGAATTCTAAAAACAAGAACTATCCCAAGTTTGACAGAAAGTGGGACTTGTACCTTTTAAGGGGCAGATGATATATATGATACCAGATGAACACTCCCCTCAGGAGAGCATGTCATGAGTTAGAAAGGATGACATTTTAAGACCTGCAGGGTAAGTGGGAGTTCATTGGCAAATTAATCCAGTTTGGTGTTATTTCCTTATTTATGCATTTTTCAATTTTTACTGCCTATGGTAAAGATGTATCTAAAAATTTTGATCAGGACACAATTGTGATCACACACAACATTAAGGCGCAAGGCGGGTCTTAGTTACTCTATGGTTAGAGTGTTCAACCATCAATCAGTACGATATACCTAAGAACAGGGGCACCCAGGTGGCTCGGTCGGTTCAGGGTCCGACTTCGGCTCAGGTCATTGATCTCATGGTTCGTGGGTTTGAGCCCCGCACTGGGCTCTGTGCTGACAGTGCCAAACCTGGAGCCCGATTCACTGTGTCTGTGTCTCCACCCCTCCCCTACTGGTACGTGTGCGTGCTTCTCTGTCTCCCAAAAATTAACATAAAAACATTTTAAAAAATAAAATATACCTAAGAAAAGTAAAATCAATGGAATGAGAGCACTAAAACAAAGAAGGAGCGAACTCGGGAGAGGCGGCACACTGGCAGTATGGGTTGGTTTTCTAGCACAGAAAACTCAAGTTACTTTGAAAAAATATATAATGCACCCCATGAAAACTTGTGCCTCCATTATGTAAACTCAGGAGCTTGTGGTCACAGAGGCCTCGAAAAGTAAGAAGGGCAAGCATGAAATACCGACAAATTATGCAGAAAACAGGAGGGAAATGATGCTTGCTGAGGACAACACATTCTCAGCGTGACAACCACGATGGTGTCCCCAGTTCAGACTATCTACTCATCTGATGTATCACTGGCCTCTGAGGCTTAGGAAGCCTAAAGGCTCGGTCTGGAGAGTTTCTATTTTCCCCAGAGAGTTTATCTTAGACTGGGCAAGTCTATTTATATGCCTATTGTTTTTCTGATTTTTGCCTAGATCCTTACTGTCACAGGTGGAGATGATTTCAATCCACCCTGGGGCTCGTACTGGGAACTTGGAAGGATTTCTAAACATGTTTCAAATGACACCATTATAGAAAATAAATTATACTACTTATTAGAGGCTGGCAAACTACTACTTTTTATTCTTTGTTATAACAGAAAATAAAACCAACATGTATTGTTTCATAGCCCCGTTACAAATTTATCTCCATAAAACTGAGAATTTAAGTAAATAATTCTTCTTCGTTTTGCATTTTAGTTGAAATCTCACGGCCCTTCGCAAAAGAAGATAAAATAACTGATGGTTAATTTTTTTTTAATTTTTTAATGTGTATTTATTTTTGAAGGAGAGAGAAACAGAGAGAGTGGGGAGGGGCAAAGAGAGGAGGAGACAAAGAATCTGAAGCAGGCTCCAGGCTCTGAGCTGTCAGCACAGTGCCCGACGTGGGGCTTGAACTCATAAACCTCGAGATATGACCTAAGCTGAAGTTGGACACTCAAATGACTGAGCCACCCAGGCGCCCGAATGATGGTTAATTTAAAGAAGAATCCTACATCAACACAGCTACATTAAATTCTAATACCTCATTCGAAGCCTCAGTTTTGTCAAATGTAAATTCATGACACAAAAATAACTTAAAATACCAACCTAGGTCCAAAACAACACCTAAATCTCTCAATGTTTGTATTATACATTCTAGGATATGTAACGAAAACTCTTTTCAAGTCCTAATATTCCATACTAATGGAATTCTTGTTTAAAACTCCTGAACTTAGTACAAGCTTAATCAGCAAAATCGCTTTTAGTTAATATAAAATAAATGCACAACATGATATTGACAAGTCTTTGCAGTAGTAAATATTAGTGCTTTATAAGCAACTGAATTAGCCCCCTTTTTTCCCAGATAGAAATACTCTTGACATTATAGGTTTGATACTAATGAGTCTGACGGTTCTTGAAAAACATCGAAACACCAAGATACATCAAAGCTCCATTACCTAGAATATTGATATTTTACTGAGACACATAAATAAGTCACTTATCCAAAATGATCTCTCCAGTCTTCTCTCTCGAAGTAGCCTAGACCTCCTTTTATTTTTGGTTAGTCAGTGATCCCCTGATTTGAAGCAAACTTCCCTCTTTTGAGAAAAATACACCACCATTCATCTCTTGGCTATCTCTGTGACTTCTGCTACCCCAAAGATGGCTGATGATGTTGCAATGAGAAGATACACAAGCAAACTAGTTTCTAGAAGAGAGGATTCTTGAACCGTAAAGTAAAAGTTTGGGGTAACTAAAAAGTGCCATGCTTTGTTTCTTGAAATGATTCGATCTCATTATGTTCTCTACAGAAAACTTAAAAAACAAAAAAAAACCAAAAACAAACAAAAAACAAAAAACAAAAAACAACGTACAAAACTATCTCATTAAGCACAAAGTTCAATACCTCACCAAGAAGGAGTCAGAGAGTTAGCAAAAGGTAAAGGGTGCTTAACTTGAAATAAGACTGAGCCAACAAATTCATAATCTTAAGGCAGAATTTAGGAGAAAAATTATGTCTTGGGGATATATTTTCATGCAGTGAAAGAAAAGAGAGGTACTAGTTCAGCCAGGGGGCCAACCATACCTGAGCATGAGCTAAACAAAGAACATTAAGAAGCATTTTTGTTCCTGCAACAATAAACATGGGAGACCACATTTTGTTACTTGAGCATTTCTCCTTGAGAGCAATCAGAACAACAAGAAGGAATGAGAAGAAACAAGTTATAAAGCACAAAAAGTGTCCTACTGCAGAGAACATATGCCAGGTTCACACTGTAGAACAACTATTATCATTATTCATTCATCAAAGTTTTTTTTTTTTCTTTCTCTTTTATTATTTTACTTAACTATAGTCCAGGCACAATGTCACATTAGATTCAAGTAGACAGCATAGTAGCTCAACAACTACATACCGTGCTCTTCTCAAGAGGAGCTCCCATTGGTCACCATCCCGTGCTATTACAATACTAGTGACTATATTTCTTATGTTGTGCCTTTTATTCACATGACTTACTCATTCCGTAACTGGAAACCTATACGTCTCACTCCCCTCCACCCGTTTTTCCCACCCACGCCCTACCGCCAGCCCCTCCCCTCTAGCAACTCTCAGTTTCATCTCTGTGTTTATGGGTCTATTTCTGCTTTTTAAAAAAATGTTTATTTATTTTGAGAAAGAGAGCATACATGCACACACAAGTAGGGGAAGGGCAGAGAGAGAATCCCAAGCAGGCTCCCTGCTATCCCGCAGAGGCTGACATGGGGCTCAATCCCACAAATGATGAGATCATGAACTAAGCTGAAATCAAGATTCCAACATTTAACTGAGTGAGCCGCCCAGGTGCCCATTTCTGCTTCTTGTTTGTTTGTTCATTTCTTTGGTTGTTTTTAGATTCCAAATATAAGTGAAATCATATGATATTTGTCTTTCTCTTACTTCACTTAGCATAATATCCTTTAGGTCCATCCAAGTTGCCACAAATGGCAAGATCTCTTCCTTTCTTATGGCTGAGATGTCAGTTTTGATTCAGGTGAGTTCATGGTTAGAAATTGTATGGGGGTGATAGAGTGTGTGTGTGTGTGTGTGTGTGCGCGCGCGCATGTGTGCATTTAGTGGTGGACTTTAATGCCTTTACAACGACTTGAGTTTATACAATCATTAAAGGTGTGATAGAGGTCTGTAATTGTTTGGTTATACTTTACTGCATTTTATGAGTGGAATTATATGGTTTAGTGGTATTTGCAGATTTGGAGGTTTGCAAAGGTCTCAGGACATATACCTTGGGGCTGCTGAGAGTTTGTTTTATATACATGTATAAATGAGCTGCCTCCGTATGATTTTCTTTATTATAGCTTTATAATTATCACTGAAATGGAGAGGAGCTACAGGCGATTTCGGGGGCTATGCTTTCTCTATCATGCCCTGTTCAATATCGTATTTGGTGTAGGTCTCTAGTGTGATAATGCTTATGTTTTTATCTTTTGCTTTTTTTTTTATTCCTGTTTTCTGGTTCTCGTTTTTCAAACATCATTAGCAGGTATTCAGAGAAAAGAAAGATTATTGTACAAGGTTTGCAAATAGCGAGCAAGAGTAAATAGTCTGTTTTATTTTGTTTTGTTTAAGCCCAACATGGCTTCTGAGGGACACAGTGGTAGATGTGAGTAAATTAAGACTCAGAGGTTATCCTCCAGCAAGAGCACAGGATACAAAATTGAGAAAGAATGACCACCGCACACTCCTCTACCCACAGACACAGCAGAGGAGAATCACCAGGGCTGAGGAGAGGAAGTGCACACTGTATCCAAATTTTCTGCCCAGCCTCACCTGAATTGCCCCAGTGGGTCCTTCTGCTTGGAAGCAATTACAGTCAACTCCCTTCCAACAGAGAGAAAGCAGACGGACTCCCATACGATGGTGAGGTTTAAAAGACAAAGCCTGAGCTTAGGCACCTGGGAAAAAAGTGAACAGCAGCAGAAGGCTGCTTGTTCTCGACCAGAAAAATTTCTAACGCATTCCAAGAGTATCTATTAATACGGTCGATAAGTGGTCTTCAGAAAAAGAGAGTAAATACCAACAAAAAGTAAGGGAACGATATATAAACCACAGTAACCCCAACAGAACCAGCTGAATAAACTATTAGCTTGAACAGAAAGGATCAATATGACACTACTGCACTCTTTTACTACATAGATTACAGCCACAAAAAAATGCATGGATGGAAACTTGGCTGCATTTATTTTTTAACGAAAAAAATTGTCAAATGCTTAATCCCTGAAGTTGAAAAGCAAAGAACTTTTGCCCCCAAACGAAGATTTATTACTTTAATATTTCAAAGTATCTTAAAAAGGTGTCACAAGTGACACTATTTTAATGCTAATCTAGTCTTCTCTTAACGATCTAAAAAAGAAACCTTAGCAATCATTCAGTGAACACTTACTGAACATGAGGAAATATATGACATTATAGTGAAGGCATAAGTTAAAATACTAACATTTTCATAGTGTAAACGTATATTTTTTTTCCTTTTCAATACCAAAAGTACCAAAGACTTCTCACAAAACGTAAGCTTAATTTATTGCTATTTTTAATACTGCTTATTATTTAATATTTTACAAATACTATTGAAATTATTAAAGAAATGATTCCTATTTTTGCCTAAAAGTGGGGGAAAAAAACCTCATGCAATACTTAGCATTTGTCAATACCAAATACTGTGAGCAATCACCTATCTCTCTCTCTCTCTCTCTCTCTCTCTCTCTCTCTCTCTCCCCCCCCATACATCTCTTTCATAAAAGTGAAGTAACTCATCAACTTATTATTGGGAGTGTTCCGAGGTAGAATTTTTTCAAGACTCAAGGTTGAAACTACACACAGTGTGGGGGAGATGACTGCAATTACTGCCCTATATTAGGATCCCCACTTACGATAATGGCATTAAAGTGAGAATCAACACAAGCAAATGACGCAAAATAGAATTAGATGTGGAGCCATACACGATGTATTTATTTTTCTCCACAGTGGTCTAGGGAAAAAGTGAGACCGCAGTGTGTCAAATCGGGTCTATGAGAGAAGACAAAAGGAAGAATAGCAACTGTATAAAGTGAATAAAAACTAACCAAAACAATGAGAAGTGATCTTTTCAAGACACCATTTAAAGGATTATCACAGTTACTTCTGCCACATTAATGAGCACTGGAGCAAAATGCAGTGATAAAGATGACTCGGATTTATCTTAATTGGGAATGCGGAGTAGTAAATAAGGTTGGTTTTAATTCTAAAGGGGTTAGGCTATGAGTAGTGTAAAAGTTGAAATTCCTATAAAACGTGAACAGTGGACTTTAGGAATGTACAAACAAGCAAGGAAAGAAACTGGAGACAAGTGTTGGATACTTGCAGTTTTGAGTCTTTTCAGTATGTCCTTGGAAAATGGACGAATCGAAAAATAATTTAAGGGGCGCCTGGGTGGCTCAGTCGGTTAAGCGTCCAACTTCGGCTCAGGTCATGATCTCATGGTTTATGGGTTCGAGCCCCACATTGGGCTCTGGCTCTGTTCTGACAGCTCAGAGCCTGGAGCCTGCTTAAGATTCTGTGTGTGTGTCTCTCTCTGTTCCTCCCCTGCTCGGTTTCTGTCTCTCAAAAATGAATAAACAATTATAAAATAATAATTTAAAACCCATGGGTTTTAATGACGATCGGAATAAAAATTGCCTTGTTCGCCCATGTATCCCTAACGCAAAGCAAGGTATCTGACACTTTGTAAACATGGCTTGGATGACTGAATGACGGCACGTTCTCTTCTCCTACCTTTAAGCATCACCCTGAGACGGCAATAAGGAGTACAGGTAACTGGTTGTGATCATCCATTCAGTCCAGGCCTAAGGCACAGCAGAGCTCTGAGCAACAATGAAACATCAAGCAGTGACCCTGTTCTGACATGTTTTGAACTTGCCCAAATTAAAGTTCAAATATGATACTTCTAACCTTGGTCAGAACCTCAGAATGATGTATTTTATAAATAGCAATAGAATGTTTTTAACAAGAAGCATTTATCATGCAAGAAGAAGGACAGCACTGCTTCAAGAATAATGATCAGCCATTGGCACATTCTTAATGAGAGGATTTATATCCCATTGTTTCCAGTTTAAATGTCAATGTGCATACATATAAACATTCGGAAAAACAGGTTTCAGCAGACCATGCTATGTAAAGGTCATACAGAGCCTGCAAATACTGCTGCATCTCTAACTAATCTTATCCATTTCTTGAGTTCAAATATCAAATCATATCCCTACCACAAGCCCGTAACTTCAGCTTCTGATAGTGGATCCAAGAAGTTTCACATTTCCTGTATTTTTAAGAGCTCGTCTGAAGCCATATGCAATTAGCATATATTATACTGTGGTATGCTCTGTCAACAGCAGCTCTCTGATCAACGACACACCCTCACTGTTGAATCATCAAAACGCTACAGCAGTATTTTACAACTTCAGTTATGCATAATGTGAAGTAATATGCATGCCTGCCCTCTGTAAATATGAGAGGCAATTTGTTTAGCTCCACGTTTTATTTTGCTTTCAGGATTACACTACTCACTAACTCCAACGAAAGTAATATAATAAGAAATACTGCCTCACAATACCACAGCTCTGTCCATCAAGAGCGAAAATTCTCAATCTTAACACCAGTGCCGGAAGATGAATCTCATTATGCTAATTCAGCGATTGTATATGGATTCACATATTCAAGTATATATAAGCGAATACAAAACAAGCACAAATTAGATAAGCAGTGCGGTCACTATAGGTTTTTTTCAGTGATGCTCAAGAATGTGTTAGAAATCATCCAAAGTAATCTCACCATTAATGAAAGCAATGGAAGCTCAGAATGTACATGATTAGCTCAAGGTCGCATAGGTAGTCGGTGCATCCCAGAGAATTCTCTGTTCAAGTATTTTTACCATTATACTTTATATTTATACTGACATTAACTACCACCAATTCAGCACTAAGTGTAACCTGACAGCTTCAAAAGGACTTCGTCAAAAGCATTTTGAAAGCTTGTCTTGCTGGAGTGGTAGCAGATGAGTTGGGATCCAAGGTGGCCTAAGGGATTGGGGAGTCTCAACTAGATTATATGCATGCGAGATGTATGCTGGAGACTTATGAACAAAACAAGAGGTGAGAAAAAGAGATTCTTAGCAAAGTTAATTTGCTGTTAATTTACAGGACAAGGTGGAAAAAACTTTGGCTATGATGAAGTCACAAGTAGAGAACTGGATGTATGGATTCAAGAGCTAAGAGACAGCTTTGTGATTCGAGGTTTTCCAAAATAAGTTGCCCCTCCATAATTATACAAACACTGAAATTTACCTTTACAATAATTTTTAGGAACAATCATCACAACGGAGGGCTCACTTAATACAAACGGTTTCAAATACTACTCATGTAAGCTGCGGTGACTAAGGAGCCCAGCACCGAGGTTCCAGACTGCCATGTGTTCTTTCAATATATCTGTCAACTCCAGGATGATTAGAGGGCTTTGGAATTGTGTTCAAATCTTTATTACGAGGATTCTAAGACTGTTGCCTTAATAACAAAGAAACCAATAGTTCTGAGCAGCATGCTGGACCCTGCCAAGGGAAATGAATTCATTACATGAGCCCAGGTGCCCAATTTTACACAGCCTCGACTCAGCACAGGTCTGTGCTCTCGTACACAACGAAGCCGGAGTGGAGTGTTTTGGTTTTATTTTCAATGCAAAAGGCAGTCTCCCATTCTATCCTGAATATAAAATTGATGCTATATAGAGTTGTTTTAAGTTCTGTGGTTTGACTGAACCGATGTATGGTACAGCCTTGTAAATGCTATTTTTATATGCAATCAAAAATAGACATTTGGTTTATTATTCATTGAGGTATAAATGATATACAATAGTATATAATTTTCAGGTGTACAACATAGTGACTAGAAATATGTATACATTGTCAATTATTGCACACAGTAAGTCTAGTTACCATGTCACCTTACAAAGTTGTTATAACATTAGTGTCTATATTATTGACTATATTCTCTGTACTGTACATAACATCCCCATGAGTTACTTATTTTATAGCCGGAAATTCGTATTTCTTAATCAGCTTTAGCCATTGCCCCCTGTCGCTGTCCATACTAATGCCCCTTCCACTCTGGCAACCTGTTCTCTGTATCCATGGGTGTGATGTTTGTTTTATTTTGCTTGTAAGTTTCATCTGTTTTGTAAATTTCAGATACAACTGAAATCATGTACTATTTATCTTTCTCTTATTTCACTTAGTATAATATACTCTATTCCCGTCACTGTTGCCATAAGGGGCAAAATTTAACACTACATTTTCATCCATTCGTCCACTGATGGATACTTAGGCAGTTTCCTTCTCTTGGCTATTGTGAACGCTGCTGCAAAAACATGAGTGTGCACCTATCTCTTTGAGGTATTGCTTTTATTTCTTTTAAATACATGCTAAAAAGTTGGATACTTGGAACACATGGTACGTCTATTTTTAAGTGTTTGAGGCATGGTCATCATGTTTTCCACAGTGGCTGTCACCAAGTTATATTACCACCACCATTGTATGAAGGTTCCCTGTCCTCAATATCCTTGCTGACACTTGTCTCATCTTTTGGATAAGTGGAACGCTGACAGGTGTAAAGATATAACTCACTGTGGTTTAGATTTGCATTTCCACAATGATCACTAATGTTGAACATCTTTTCATGTACCTGTAGGTCATTTGTAAGACGTTTTTAGAAAAATGTCTGTTCAGATCCTTTGCTCAGTTTGAATCAGATTTTCTGTTATTGTTATGGAGTTGTGGGGATACTAATACCTTTTCTGGATATTAACCCCTTGTTTAATTGATATACTTCATTATGCAGAAGCTTTCAGTTTAATGTCATCCCACTGATTTTTGCTTCTGTTTCCCTTGTCTTTGGAGTCAAATCCAAAAAATATCTGTAAGACCAATGCCAAAAAGCTTAGCACCTATGTTTCTTTTAGTAGTTTTACAGTTACAGATATTACATTGAAGCTATATTCCATTTGAGTTGACTTTAGTATACACTGTAAGGTAATGGTCCACTTTTCCCAACATCATTTATTGAAGAGGCTCTCCTTTGCCCATTGTCTATTCTTGCTTTCTCTGTCATTAATCAATTGTGTAGGTTTATTTCTAGACTCTCTATTCTGTTCCAATGATCTACATTTTTTTATGTTAATACCTAATGTTTTGATTATTACAGCTTTGGAGTACGATTTAAGTCAGGAAATGTGACACATTCACCTTTAGTCTTTCTCAAGATTGTTTTGGCTATTCAGGGTCTTTTGAGGTTCCATACTATTTATAAGATTATTTGTCCTAATTCTGTGAAAAATGTTGGTATTTTGATAGGGATTGCATTAAACCTGTAGATTGCTTTGGAGAGCATGGACATTGTAAGGATACTGCTTCATGTAATCCATGAGGATCAAGTATCTTTCAGTTTGTTTGTGTCATCTTCCACTTCTTTCATGACTGGTTTATAGTTTTTCAGAGTACAGGTATTTCATTTCCTGGGTTAAATTTATTCCTAAGTATGTTATTCGTTTGATAAAACTGTAAATGGGATCATTTTCTTGATTTCTCCGATAGTTTTTTTTATTAGTGTATAGAAGCACAAGGGATTTGCAAGTATCAATTTTTTATCCAGAAACTTTACTAAATTCATTATTAGTTCTAACAGTTTCTCGGTGGAACCTTTAGGGTTTTCTATATATTACCATGACATGTGCAAGCAGTGACAGTTTTATTTCTTCCTCTCCAATGTGGATGCATTTTCTTTTTCTTGACTAACTGCTATGGCTAGAACATCCAATACCTTGTTCAACAAAAATGGGGACAGCGGGCATTATTGCTTTGTTCCTGGCTGGAAAGTTTTGGGGGCATCTCCCTACTGGTACTCTGTGGTTACCCCAGTATCTCTATGCAGGAGAGGGCAGCGTCAGCCCAGAGGGGAAAAAAAAAAAAAAGCTTCTTGGCTTTGCCCTTTTATTGTGAAGGACCCTTGTGCTGGTGTTCGGTGGTCACCCAAGAGCTTTCTGGAGTAGGGGATGGTGTCTTAGACCTGCAGTAACAACGGCATCCCAGATCAGACTATTTGTTGTAGCAAGTTTCCTTTAACTGGTGCCACCACCTGTGTCCATACCTTTCAGCAGAGGAGGGTAGTTGTAGGCCCAGGGGAGGAAGAGGCACTTTCCCTGGCTGCTTATTCACACGTCTCCTGTTCAATACGCCTTACTAGTTGTACCTGGCTCATCTGGCATTGTCAGAAGAACTCCTATTCAATCCATGAGAGGAATGAACCATCTGGGCCACCTTTTGCTACCAGTTGTGGTTATGGGATATGCCAGGTCTGGGTCACCTTCTTTTGTTAGATGAAGGTACCTAAGCGAACTTGCTGATGTTCATATTATTCGAGTCCTGGGATCTCAAATTACTCTGCCTTCTTCTGACCCCTTTTCACAGTTCTCTTTTGATCCCTTCTTGGGATATCTCTAGGGTTTACTGTTCTATTTAGCTGGGAAAAGCGGGGACAAAATGAGTCTGTGCCATCCAGTCTGAACCAAAAGTCTCAATCTTATTTGAATATGTTTTAATGTATAATTCAGAAAACAGTGATTTTTAAAATTCACAGAACCCAAGGGGAAAAATATAGTAAAAGACCCAAAACTGAACTCAATTATTCTTGCTGCATGTAGGGCAGCTGCTGACTGATTAAACCACAAATAAAAGACAGCTCTTCAAGTTAACAACAAATAAAGCATCGACTATACCATGTGATGACTAGAATGATTGTATTTGGTGTTTTAAAAAATTATGATAAATGTTTCTCCTTCTGTTCACTTTCAATATATATGACTTGGACTTCAAGTTATATTGCAAAGCGGTAGTAACCAAAACAGTTTGGTACTGGAACAAAAAACAGACAAGTAGATCAATGGAACAGAATAGAAAACCCAGAAATGAACCCACAACCATATGGCAAATTAATCTTTGACAAAGCAGAAAAGAATATCCAATGGAAAAACATTTCTTCAAATGGTGTTGAGAAAAGTGAACAGCAATATACATCAGAATGAAACTAGACCACGTTCTGATACCACACAGAAAAATAAATTCAAAATGCATTGAAGACTGAAATGGGAGACCTAAAACCATAAAAATCTTTGAGGAGAACAGAAGCAGTAACTTCTTTGACGTCGGTCATAACAACTTCTTTTTAATTCTATTTCCTTAGGCAAGAGAAACAAAAGCGAAAACAAACTACTGGGATTTGAACGAAATATAAAAGCTTCTGCACAGTGACGGAAACGATCAACAAAACTAAAAGGCAACCTATGGAAGAGGAGAAGGTATCTGCAAATGACATATCTCATAAAGGGTTGTATCCAGTTAAAAAATGGGGAGAAAACATGAAGAGACCTCTTCCCAAAGAAGACATACAGATGACTAGCAGACAAATGAAAAGATGCTCAATATCACTGATCATGAGAAAAGTGAAAATCAAAAGTACAGTGAGATATCACCACACACTCCCCAAATGGCTAAAAGAGACAACACAAGAATCAACAGGTGTTGGTGAAGATGTGGATAAAGGGAAACCTTCTGGATGGTTAGTGGGAGTATAAAGTGGTGCAGCCAGTCTGCATAACAGTACAGAGGTTCCTGAAAACGGTAAAAATAAAACTACCCTATGATCCATCAAATGCATTTCTACGTATTTACTCAAAGAATACGAAAGTACTAATTTGAAGGGATATATGTACCCTGATGTTTATAGCAGCATTATCTGCAAAGGGAAATTATGATAGGAGCCCAAGTGTTCAGAGACTCATGAATGGATAATAAAGATGTCTGTCTCTCTCTCTCACACACACAAAAAGACACACACTACAATATTACTCAGCCATAAAAAAGAATGAAATCTTTCCATTTAAAAACAATATGGATGGAGCTAGAGAGTATAATGATAAGGGAGATACATCAGGAAGAGAAAGACAAATACCCTATGATTTCACTCAAATGTACGATTTAGCAAACAAAACAAGTGAAGGGGGGAAAAAAGAGAGACAGAGTCAAATCAAGAGAACAGACTCTTAACTACAGAGAACAAACTGATGCTTACCATAGGGGAGGTGGTGGGGGGATGGGTAAAATAGGTGATGGGGATTAAGGAGTGCACCTGCTTTGATGAGCACATGGTGTTGTACCCAAGTGTTGCATCACTATATTGTACACCTGAAACTAACATTACACTGTGTTAACTGGAATTTAAAAAACTTCAAAACTGTATGTATTTACCATTTATGCTAGCAACCTAACTAAAAAAATGTCAGCAATAAAAATATCTCAGTTCACTAAAAACATGAAACTTTAACGTGTAGACTTATTTTCCTGTTGATGAAAAGTAGGTCAAAACTTTGCAAACAAAAAATCCTCATTTTCTGAAATTACTGAACAGTGTATGACCAGTATATAATATACATAGTTAATGGATACACACACACACACACACACACACACATATATATACACACACATTCATTAATCATACACGTCTGGTTTGAACACATTAGGGAGTACAATATACAGTAACCACATTTGCTAGTATTTTAAGTGCTTTAGTCAAGGTCAAGGCTGGCCATTCTAGAGGAATCTAAATTGGTCTGAATATAAAATACATTAAAACCATCTACTTGTTTCAACAATTAGAATGTTTTTCTAAAGGAAATAACACAGTAATTCACGAATTTTAGAAGGTGTTACCACTCAAAACTGTCCCACTTAAATGTAAAACAAACCTAAAAATGTTTTAACACAAGGGTGCTTGGGTGGCTCAATCAGTTAAGCATTTGACTTTAATTTCAGTTCAGGTCATGATCTCAAGGTCACTAGACTGAGCCCCCATCAGGCTCTGCACCGACAGCGTGGAGCCTGCTTGGGAGTCTCTCTCCTTCTCTCTGTCCCTCCCCCACTTGCACATGCTCTCTCTCTTTTACTCTCAACACAAACATTTAGAAAATGTTTTAACATAGTTACAAACAAAGTAATTTTGCTGAACCACTTCTTTTTTATGTTAGGTATTTCCTTCTAAGCTTTTATTAAGGTTTACACAAACTTTCATAATCTTAGTGCAACACTGTGATTCACTATTAATACCTTCTTTAATTCAGGCACTTTTTCTTTATTATTTCCTTTCCCCCTTCCCCTCCCCCCAGGCACTTTTTCTTTAAAGCCGTTCTCCTCCATCCTTCAAATCATAGGCCCTTTTATGTGTCTGTTACTTTGGTTTTCTGTCTCATGTCGTTATGTAAGGAACTCAATTCAAAAGAAAAGCCTCCCTCCCTTCCTTCCTTCCTTCCTCCCCTCCTTTTTTTGCCCCAGTACTAACATAGTATATAGCACATAGAAGTTCCCAATCGATTCTTGTTAAATGAATTCATATTTGAGAAGAGACTAAGTAAAAATAAAATTATGAGAGAGAAGCAATTCTTTCCTTTGAGAAAATCATAGTTTAAATTCAGCGAGGGGCATTAACGACACTGCATAAATGACTTCCTATTTCACTGAAGTGTTTAATAAGGTCTTTAAATCAGTACTTCATCGCATCCTGCTCATCAAAGCAACATTTGGGACTCTTTTCTGTTCCTAATAAGGGATAAATGACAACAGGATTTGGGGTTTTCATAAGCACCTAAAGGAAAGTTAGCTAAGCCATTCATCTGTGTTCCTTTATAACTGGGAGAATACAATTTTAGTTTATGATGTCTAGAATTTACACAGGTATATTGTCAATTGCCTTCTCTATTAACTTATAAAGTATATTCTTTAAAAAGAAAACCAAATATAAAATCTTAGATGATGTAACATAATAAGCAAGTCATTTTTATTCGCACTCCCTTATTAAAATCACCGTTTATGAAGAGTTTAAATTACTCCTTAATTTTTTTGTGTTGTAATGTTGGGGAAGGATGAACTTGTTATGTTTCATAACACTACATACTGATGCATTCCTAATTCAAAGCTACATATTAAGATGAAGAAAAACATACACGAGGCCTTTAAAAGCCATTTTTTGTTCGCAAAAATTCTGCAAACTAAAGGTTCAAATAACAAACCTCAGAATTCTTTTTACCCAAATAGTGTTGGGCATGGAGCACACCAAGCACGAGAGACATGTGGGAAGGCCTGATCGGCCCACGATTTGCCTCTCTTTTCTGAGGATCGCCACCTCTTTCTTTCAGTAAACCCGTAAGTATAGTCCCTGGCGTCATGCTTGTACTGCACAATGATGCCTTCCGTCCAGGGCCGACTGGACCAAAATTATTGACACCTGACTCAAATCGGGACACACAGATGCTCCTCCTGTAGTGTTTTATGTGCATCACTGAGTACTTATACACTCAGTCAGGCTCAACAGCACTCAATTAGGGCAAAGGCCTATGTCCCCATCATTCCCAGAGCTTGATTATTCCATTTTCCCTGAATTCTACTACCATATACACCACAACACACAGAGCTTGAGTACTGAATTCTATTTGATTTGCCTTTCTATCTCTTGCAAGGAAGATACGTTACTAATAGTCACAACATGGCTTGAAAAACCAGGTATATTTCAGAAAGAAAAGAGGCTACTTGAGAGACTGAAGTAAACAAGGAACAAGGGTATTTTCAATGACATAGAGTAAATAGTTCCCCCATATACATGAGGTGTACATACCAAGACACCCAGGGATGTCTGAAACCACGATACTACCGAACTCTATATACACTGTTTTTTCCTCTACATACATACCTATGATACAGTTTGCTTTATAAATCAGCACAGCGAGGGGTGCCTGAGTGGCTCAGTCCATTTGGGGTGTGACTACTGATTTCGGCTTAGTTCATGATCTCATGGTTTGTGGGTTCGAGCCCCACACTGGGCTCCGTACTGACAGCACAGAGCCAGCATCGAATTCTCTCCCCCACACCCCCAGTCCCTCCTCCACTCATGCATATGTGCATGCTCTCTGTCTAAATAAATAAATAAATAAATGTTTATAATAACTAATAATAAAATAGAAAAATTTTATTATTCTATATTAAACTGTACTCACCCTTCTTGTGATGATGCAAGATGATAAAATGCCTATGGGATAAAATGGAGGGAAAGAAATGACAAAGGCACAGTGAAACAGTGTGAGGCCACTACTGACCTTGTGATTATACATCAGGAGGAAGCTCATCCGCTTCTGTAACACTGTTGACTGTGGGTAACTGAAACCACAGAAAGCAAAACTACAGATAAAGGGGGTACTGCTGTATTTTCGTGTTGTACATATGATTTTTTTCAAGTAGACTGGGGTCCTGTCAGTATTGGGTTTCATATAGAACCCTGAAAAGAGATCACTGTATAATGTTCCTACAAGTAATGATTTTATATCACTAAGAAATTTTGCAAAAATTCTTCTACGTGACACTTTTTACCTATAGCTTAAAATTATAGGTCATACCTAATTCTATCAACTTAAAAATAAATTATTTGACATAAGTTTGATGTACTCAATTTGTTCATTATTATCTTTGAAAAAGGTAAAATCAGATAGGGAAGTCCAGAATTATACAAGTATACATGTACATGTATCCAAGAAATCATAATTACCGATACTATGTTCTAATTCAGGGTTCATAATTCAATCCTAAAAGAAAACAACACAGTGGTGTTTAAATATAATTTTGCTGCTTCATCTCTAGGTCTACTGTACTATTCTCTTCATACGTGGCCATCATATATGAATCATATGCTGATCAATTCATTCCAATAGTTCTATTCTACACACATTTCTATATCCATAGACAATACCTGGTATTTGTGTGTGTGTGTGTGTGTGTGTGTGTGTGTGTGTGTGTGACCTTTATCCATTTACTTATGTGCTGGCTGCCCTTCACAGAGCTAACCAGCTGTCCATAACAATCCATGTCTCCCTACTCATACTGCTGTAGTATTGCTGAGAGAGAGGCTGCTCAGCCTGTAACCACATTTCATAGCCCTTCTCGTATCCAAGGTGTGGTTATTTGGTTAGTTTTTCCCAGTGGAATATGAGTGGAAGTAATTTGTGTCAATTCTGTGTTTGTGATTTTTAAAGAGCTAATGTGTCTTTTCCACTCTCTTCCCCAGCCAATGGCTGAATGCAGAGGATTCTAAGATCAAAGAAATGGTGGATCAAAAAGATGGAGGCAGTCTGGATCTTTGCATCACTCCATGCAGGAAAACCACACGCTGCTGCCATGGACTGGGACATGAGCGCACAATCCATGTCTGTTAAGTCACTGAAATTGTGGGTTTGGTTTGTTTTAGCAGAAATATTAAAATAATATGTATACTAGCATATTTTCCTATCATTGTAGAACTTTCCTCGTTTTCATTCAACGTGGTGTATTTGGGACATATCATTATTATTACGTGTAGACCTAATACAGATTTTCTCAAAAGCAGCATTACTGACATTTTGGCCTGGATAAGCCTTTGATGTGGGGGAGGGGAAGAGCTGCCCTTTGCATTCTACGATGTTTAGCAGCATCCCGGGTTCACCCACTAGATGCCAGTAGAACATTCTCTTCCGTGGTCCTTACAATTAAAATGAAAAAGTCTCCAAACATTGCCAAATGGCCTTCAGTGCATTAACAAACTCAATTAAGAACCACTTATATGATATATCCCTTTTGCCTACTCAATAGTATTCCATCACATTAAGTATATTTATGGTATCTTCACTATTAAAACACTGTTGCAATGAGTATGACTGCAATTGATTTTGAGCTAAGTTGTGCTACTCGTATTAGTTACCTAAGAAGCAGCTCCTTTTCTTCAGTATCAAAAAAGGAAAACACTCGACTATATAGTTCTGAAATGGGACAGATGAACGAGGCAAGTAAAATTTAGAGCACTAAGCCAGTGCAAAACGAAGGTGAACTCTGCACTGGGGTATCTTCATATCTTAGTTGTTAATTAACGTGATGGATGCTTTTAAGTTAGGGACATCGGCTAAATGACCCCCGCATCTATTCATCTGGTATTCCTCTATGAATCTTATTTTCTCCAAACCAATCGCTACCATCTAGCTCATCTTCATATCCTGTGATTGCTCACTGCAAAATATACCTCATGTGAGGCTTTATTTTTTCCATCATCACTTCCAGAAGACTCAAGCTACCTGCAAAAGTGAAAGGAGCTTCTGAAGAAAAATAGCCTTTCTAGGATTCTGGAAAGCTGGACAGAGGGAGAATTTTCATCTACTGATAACATGGCCTTGATGACTCTAACTTTTAGGACCAGAAAAGCCAGATATTTACATAAATATTCCCTAAAATGGAAGCATATAGATTAGTTCAAAATCTTCTGAAATGATGTCAGATCCCAATTCAAAAGGACAGAGTCATAAAAAGGATTGTATTTCCTAGAATTAGACACAATTTACCTTGAGTCTTCACTGTCTTATGTGTCTAAGCCAGTGATTGCTCTGAGAGGCCGAGACAATCTATACTGTCAAATAGTATGTGTATCTCTTCCTGTTTATGTGATCATCCAGTTTCTTCAAGTCCTTGGCTAACTCAACTGGAAACTTCATCTAAACTGATTGCATAGGTGAGCACAATTTCTTCCAGCCAATCTGTACCTGACCCGAAACTCTGTACTCCTCACCTTCTGCTCAATGTCCTTTTCAGGGCAAACAGCTTCAGAGACACCCCCCTTTAGAGGTGGACATCTGTTCATCACATCCTCCCTGATCCTTCAGTAACTTCCCATTCACCTTAGAATGAAGTTCAAACTCTTTCTAGACTCTTGAGTGCTCCGTGAAACTCTCCTCCTTCATTTCATGGAACTTAGCTCAGGCTAACCTCTAAGCTCCACAGATACTAACCACTTGCAGTTTCCCAAGGTCATCAACATGTTTGAGCCTTAGGGCCTTTGTGCATACTATTTCTCTGTAGTAAATATCCTCCTCCTTCTCCTCCTCAATTTCCATAGTTCAGAACTTCTCAGCACAAATGTCAAGGTCATTAGATCACTGAGGATTGTAAGCACTTCGATAGCTTATGGGTTTCATTGTTTTATCCTTTTGGTCTATACCAATTATCTCGTACCATGCTTGGAGCCCAAAAGGGCTAAGTTACTGCAAACACAAGCAGACGTGACCTGAGCTGTAAACAAACTTGCACCCAAAGACTCGAGAGAAAGATCGGACTGTGAGGTTTCTGAGTTTGTGTACTCAAGGTCAACCAAGCATGCCTTTAGGCTTGATTCTATTTTGACCAATCAAGTTATTATTTTTATCTCACAGCAACAAAATATACTTACAGCTGTATATTAAAAAGCCTTCGTTGTTGAAGATGCTGCAGTAAAAATACATTTGTATTTCAAATGTAAATAAAATTTTTTGGGCCCCAGACTCTCATCTTTTCATTGAAAACAACTTCTTTCATTTCATGGTTTTTAAAAATTGTGTACATATGTTCTTTCATAGAAGAGCCAGAAGTCAGAGTGCAATAAGTGGGGATAACACGTGGGCAGAATATGAGACTGGAGTAATTTTTTTTCAATCTTAGGGAAAATTCAGAATAAGGTATTTTTTGGAGATATCTTTGCTTAGTTTCACACAAAAAGGCACTAGCAACATGTATTTTTAAATTGCGTACCTGTTCCATAACATCTTCACTACCAATGTACATGTTTAAAAAAAAAACATATTCTAGTTTGGTTAACAATAAGAAAATTTATGAGATGGTTTCACAAGAAGGACCACACTTTTCAGGGGACAAGGGTGGCTCAGCTGGTTCAATGTCCAAATGGTGGTTTCAGCTTAAGTCATGATCTTACAATCAAGAGATCGAGCCCCACATCAGATTCCATTGGGGAGTGGAGCCTGATTGGTCTCTCTGTCTCTCTGTCTCTCTCTCTCTCTCTCTGCCTTTCCCCTGCTCTTACCCTCTCTCTCCCACTTAAAATAAATAAACTTTGATAAAGAACCACACTTTTCAGTTTAAGACTAAGTTAAGATGAATTCATAACAGAAGACATTTTTATATCTGTCAACCAAGACTCATTGGGTAAGAAAGACCTCATTCTAGGTCTGTATCTCTCAATACAGCATGCCAGATAGCTTTCTATTTCACACCTGAAAGACTTTCTATGATATTCTCTATGACGTTTATTAACAAAACAATAGTTCACATTCGGCAATTGTTTGCTGGTATGATAGATTTGTCCAACTCATCATTTCAAGAACGATTTCTTGAAAAAGAAAAAAAAAAAAAACAGAAACAAAACTCAAAACTGCTGACTTTCAGAGTCAGTGCCACTTTTCTGTAGAATGAATAATGATTTAAGAGGAAGTAATTTTAAAATGAGCTCCATGTCCTCCAGACACATATTCTCTACTACTTACGAACCAACTCCGCCTCAAATCTGACTTGACCAGAATTTAAAAATAAAGTACATTCTACTTTAAACCTACTTCTCCTCAGGTGTACCCTATCTTAAACGGAACTACCCTTTACTAAACCTCTCCTTTCAGATTCTTCAAGTTACCTAGGATTTCTCTCCCTCCCATCATTTAATGAAGCCTCAACATCAACAGGTTCTACTACCCAAAAGTTTTTTTAAAATGTCTAATGCCCTTATTCTAGTCTAGGTCATAGTATTTTCATGACTCGACAACCATCACTACTTCCTAACTGGTCTCTTTGCATCCTCACTCAGTCTGTTGACCCTCCAATTCCATTCAGGCACCCTCTGCTCCCACTAAAGTCCCTTTTCCACATGGGAGTCATAAAGATCTTCGAAAAGATAAAAAGATTAAGTCAGACTATTTGACTAAACCTCATCAGTGTTTCCCTATTTCTCTTGAAATAAAATCCAAAATGGCACATCATCTATAGGATGCTGTATGAAGTAGTCTCTGCATATCACTCAGATCCATGTCAATGCATTCATCTTTCAAACAGTCTGGTCATGCTTGCCTTTAGTTCCTCAAATATACTTGCTCCTTTACCTCTCGGGTCACTAATACACGCAAGTCTTATATAACAGAATGCATCTTACTCCCATCCCAAAGTAACGTCAACGAGAAAAGTACACTCCACATCCTCATTTCACAATCAATTTTTATCTTCGCATGAATTCATGACCACCACAAACTTGGCCGTAGGTGAACGTTTTTGTTTGCTTTGTTCACGGGATCACAAAATTATGTTAAGTTGCCCAGAGAGTAAATTTTTTGCCTCTCAGATTAAAAATATACTGAGGCCTCACTCATCCTAAAAGAGACAATGTATCTCCAGCAAACAAAACTTACCCCCTTTCAATATGAACATCATTTTTCTCTAATGCGTAGTATATTTTTAAAACATTATTTTCCCATCCATTTTCCCAGCAATGCCTATATATTGCCTTGTAATCACATTAATGCCTTTTTGAGTTCACAGATTTGTTCTAGATATAAAAACTTTAAATTATAAAATTGTAATTTCACTATCAAAGAAGTAAAAAAAAAAGTACCCATAATTATATCACAGAGAAACAATTACTTGAGGAGTATAAGCAAAAAATACTCATCTGTGAGAGTCTGTCTCTGTGTCTTACATTCTATCTCTACTCTGTATTTTTTTTCATTTTTTGGCATTTATTTATTTTGAGAGAGAAAGAAAGAGCATGAGCAGGGTAATGGTAGAGAGAGAGGGAGACACAGAATCTGAAGCAGGCTCTAGGCTCTGAGGTGTCAGCACAGAGCATGATGCGGGGCCCGAACCCATGAGCGAGATCATGACCTGAGCCGAAGTCGGACGCTAAACCGACCGAGCCACCCAGGTGCCCCTCTATATTCTTATTCAATATACCTTATCCTAAAACTCATACTATGAATACTACTTTGTAATCTGTTTTCAAAATTCTTCAATAGGTTGTGACATTTTTTCTACTTTTATTTATAAAAATACTTCTATATTGTGATGGTTACACAACTTCCTATACATCACTCTGTTGTAACTTACTTTTTATTGAATGTTTTTACTTATTTTGAAAGAGAGCAAGTGAGGGAAGGGCATGCTAAGAGGGAGAGAAAGAACCCCAAGCATGCTCTGCACTATTCGTGCAGAGCCTGATGCGGGGATCAATCCCATGAACCATGAGACCATGACTTGAGCTTAAATCAAGAGTTGGACACTTATCCAAGTGCCATAACTTACTTTACTTTTACTAGGAAATATTTAGGATGTAGCCCATGTATACACCCATGCAAATTTAAGATACATGGACATTCTAAAATTTAATTCACATTGCCTATATATATAATCTCCAATACTTTTAAAGAATTTACTTATTCTTCCACCAGTAGTGCATGGGAATTTCTATTCTTGCCAAAATTGGAGTAAGTGATCACTGTGGGTTTGTTCTCAGGCCCCGACCCAAACTTCTCTAACAATCTTAGGGATTTTTATAAACTCTCCCTTCTTTCCTAGAAACCTATGAACCAAATGAGTCGCGACTTCACTTTGAAATCCTTTCTTATTGGGCTCTTCAATGAAATTACATTCACCACCAACAAAAGATGCAGATTCCCCTCAACTCTATCTGGTTGTTAGAATCTCAAAACTATTTTAAAACAGTAGGCAAAATCTATGCTGAAATGAATCAAACTTATTTATCCTGAATATTGTATTCCATAATTAGATAGGTCTCATCAATAATAGATCCTAAGTTAACACTTTGGAATCTATGTTATGTATAAACAAATCTATTTATCTGGAAGATCCCCCAAATCATGCATTGTTTCTATTCCAAAACTTGATTGGAAAGTTACTCTTTGATATTTGTAATGCAAATTATTAATGGAGGAAAATCCTTTAGGCTAGCACTTCAGATACGATTAAATATACAAAAATAAATATACGGTAAAATAAAATATACGGTAAAATAAAAGTTTTGGGTTCTGGAAATAGTGGACCACACTGCCCAATGATGAAAAGAAAGAAAAGAGGAGGCAAAAGATGAAGGGAAAAGGGAAGGAAAAATAAAAGGGGGAAGTAGAGAAAGATGCCAGGGCAAAATTCTTAGGTGTTTTGGGTTTTGCTTTAATCCATTGCCTATTGAGCCCTGTCTGATCTGGCTCCCACACCACTTTGTAACATCATCTTCCACTGCTTTCTCTGCTGCTCTCTCTACTCTTAACCACAAAAGCCGTATTTTTCTATTTATTGATCAGGCCACGTTCGTTCTTCCCTCTGTGCTTCCTGCTCTGCTGTCTGCAGTTCTTTGACCCAGATCTTCATATATTGATCTGCTTATTATTAGCTCAGGTATCAGCTCAAATATCACTGCATCATAGAGACCTTCACTTCCCTATTATGAAAAATTACTAAAATCTAGACCCATGCTCTATTACCTGTACGATAATCCATAATATTCTTTCAAAAATGTGTTTATTGTCTATCTTACCCCACTAGAATGTAAGTTCCATGAAACAAAGCATTGTCTGTTTTTCACCCCAGACTTTCCAGTGACTCACAGAATACTTTTTAACAGTCCACAGCAGGTTATCAGTGATTGCTTCTGGTATTCAGTGGGAATAGAGTTTGGCTCCAAGTGACAAAAAAAGGAAAATACAGGATGCTCAGAACAATGGAAATGTTTTGTCTTCCAAGTAAGACAACACAGTTGAGAGCCAGTACGGTGGCTCCAAGATCATCAGGGACACAGAAAATGTGTATTATTAATTTGTCCTCTTCAACATGTGACTTCCTTTTGTAGTCCAAATGGCTGCACCAGCCATCCTATTTGCATTCTGAGTAGCGGTGAAGAAGAATGAGGAAGACCAAAGAAAAAAGGTCACGAATTGTCTTCCCAGACCTTTCACACATTAATTCGGCCCATTGTCAGCACAAGGTCACACAATCACACCTAGGTGGAATGGAGGGTAAGAAATACTTATTTTGCTTTGGGAAACTAGGGGCCCAACTAAAAGTCAGCAGTTCTGTTTCTATATAACAGGACAGATCTTGGGGTGAAAGTGGTGATCCCTGCTTCATTTACTCATGGTTGAATGGATAAACAACATTCGGTAACACTTTTCTTACAGTAAAGATGCTCCGGATGCCCAATGCCCGTAAGTTATAAATGAAAGCCTCTTCCACACTGCCGCCTTTGGGTTAAACATTTAATATGAATATATTTTCCCTCTTCCATCGCAAACCAAGAATTCATAGCAGAGCCGATAACAAGTATGTGTCCTGAAGATCGAGATCTGTCAAAATTTTTCACATGAATGTGCAGACCGATAAATCCTTATGTTAGCAGGGAGATAACTGTATTACACAGCATGTACTTGGGAGACAGTAAACACCCTATAAGAAGTGAGGTGAAAATATCGAGACAGCACACAGGAGGAAGTTTTGGGGGGAAGCATCACTTGGATCCCTTCCTGGGCTTGCTTGGGATTTTTCCCTTGTCAGTTTTTCCAAGTTGTTATATTTTTAAAAACAGCTTTATGAAGAGATAAATCATAAACCACAAAATTCATCCACTTAAAGTGTGTATGTCAAATTTTGTCTTTCCTGGTATATTCACACACTTGTACAACTTTCAGTTTTATTTAAAACATTTTTGTTATCCTCCAAAGAAATCCTATACCCATTAGCAGTCACTCCCAATTTTTCCTCCAGCCACATGCTCGCATCCATAGACAAGCACAAATCTATATTCTATCTCTACAGATTTGCCTATTTTAGATGTTTCATAAATGGAATCATTTGTTATATGGTTTTTTGTGGCTGGCTTTTTTCACTTAGCACATTTCCGAAGTTCATCCATGCTGTAGTATGTATTAGTTGCTCTTTATACTGCTGAATAATATTTCATATAGTCAATATACCAGATTTTGTTTATCTACTCTTCACTTAACAGATATTTGAGTTTCTTCCTTCTGGCTATTATGAATCATGCTGTTATGTACAAGCATACATGAGTTTTCATATGGGGGTATATTTTCATTCATCTTAGGTATAACATACGAGTAGAACTGCTGGGTCATATGGTAACTTTACGCTTATAATTTAGAGCAACTGCCAAACTATTTGCAGAAGTAGCAGCACCATTCCGCATTGCACACAGAACCACAGTGAGATACCCCTTCACATACGCTCAAACGGCTTTAATAACTGTAGCAAAACAGAACTTGGTGAGCGCGTGGAGAAATTTGAATCCTTGCATTCTTGGTGTTTAATGTGCTTATTTAAGTTGCATTTAGTTCACATACAGTGTCTGTATGTGTTTTCTTGACAACTACAGACCTTCATAAAACTACTTTAGAGACATGTCTATTCAGAACCTTTGCCCATTTTAATTTTTTTTATTGTTTATTCCTTTTTGAGAGAGGCAGAGCATGAGTGGGGGAGGGGCAGAGAGAGAAGGGGAGACACAGAATCTGAAGGACCTTTGTCCATTTAAAAACTCAGTAAACTTTTAAAATTGTGTTGTGATTGTTTATAAATATTCTGGAAATTACCTCCTTGTCATATATTTGACTGCACATATTTTTCTGATTCTGAAATTATTTTTTTTCCTTTGACATCTGTACTTCTGGTTCATATGTAAGATATTATTGACTATTCCAAGGTCAGAAAGATTTACTCATAGTTAAGATTTTTATTGTTTTAGCACTTATATTGAGTTCTGTAGTCCATTTTGAGTTAATTTTTGTATATGGTGCAAAGTAGGACTCCAACCTCAACTTGTGCATGCAGGTCTCCAGTAGTCCCATCATCATCTGTTGGAAAGATGATTCTTTTCCATTTTTATAATCAGGGCCTCTCTCCCTTCACATAGAGGAAGAATCTCCATTAGGAGGGTTGGCTCAGGAGGTTCGGAAACAGCCCCATCTTTTTTTTTTTTTTAATGTTTATTTATTTCGCGCACGTGCTCCAGAGGAGGAAGGGCAAGAGACAGAGGGAGAAAGAAAAATCCCATCAGGTTCTGCACTGCCAGAGCAGAGCCCAACGTGGGGCTCGATCCCACTAACTGTGAGATCATGACCTGAACCGAAATCAGGAGTCGGGTGCTTGACTTACTGAGCCACCCAGGTCCCCCCAGAAGCAACCACATCTTTACGGCTTTAAGCAGGTGGTGATACAACATAGAAGCCTCTGCTGATATGGTTAAGGACAGAGAACCATGTAGGAGAAATGCCAAATTCCTAAATCACTTATTAGGGCCATATCCATCCAGGGTAAAGCTTCTGTCACACTGAGCTATAGAAAGATGTGCGTGGGTTGGGGCACAAATGTCACAGACTCTCACTGTGAGATGTAGCTTTTCTTGAAGAAATGTTTCTCCATTTGCTGTATATCATTAAGACGATTTCCAGAGACTTCAGGGGTCTGTTTCATTAAAATTTCACCAGTTATAGTTGTTTCACAGGGGAGAGGGTCCTCGGAGCTCTTTGCACCACACAACCTGATTCCTGCAGTGCTTTTATCCAATATATTCATGTTTATATTTTCCATGGCTTCTTTATTCTGCATACTTGTAAAGTGTGAGGCTCCTCACCTCAGCCTTCATGACTGCGACAAAGTCTACGATGAGGGGCAGGAAGGAAGAAGCAGGTCGGGGGCCTAAGTTTGTGCGGGAGGGGAATTTTTTTGTGGATTAACTTATATTTAATCAAGAAAACTTACAACTCATAACCACCACTGGTGGGGGAAAAATTGACATTTATACTTGGCATTTACAGGCTCTGTTCTATTATATTTATTTTTGAAGAAGTATATATTTAATGCTAAATGGTGAAATGTGTACTATCAGGAAAACATTTGCAGAGACTCTTAAAAATTTCATTTCACAACTGACAGTCTTTTACATAACATACAGTTATCTTTGGTGAACAGAATTATTTCAGCCTTGTTACAAGAAAAAAAGAATCAAAGAGTACTAAAGTGCCTTAGTGATCTGGAGATTAACCTTTATGACCTCTGGCAATGTATCATACAAATCGTTCACGTAATACGTACTATTTCCGGTGCGTAAGCAAAAGGCCAATGCTTGAATTATTTGGGAAATTTCTACTTACAAATATTCACTGGAGAAAGTTACTCAACACCAAGAAATAAAAAGATATGAGCCTAGCAGCATCTGGGTGGCTCAGTCAGTTGAGTGTTCAACTTCAGCTCAGGTCACAATCTTGCAGTCAGTGAGTTCAAGCCGCACATCAGTCTCTGTGCTGACAGCTTAGAGCCTGGAGCCTGCTTTGCATTCTGTGTCTCCCTCTCTCTCTGCCGTTCCCCCACTCATGCTCTGTCTCTCTCTCAAAAATAAATATTAAACATTTTTTAAGGTATGAGCCTAAAACAAAGAGTTAAACTTCTGATGAGTTTCTGGTTTTAGAGGTGAGAAAGCGATGGACACTTTCAAATTAAAGTCGTGCATAGGAACTGGCGTTTTTACTGCCTCATGAGAGCCCAATGTTACATTTTTAAAGAATTTTGCAAGCCGACTATTAAACAGCCTGTGTAAGAGTTAAATTACACAGCTTTCCATTAAATGAATCTTATTAAAGCAACTGTAATAATAAGGTCAAAAATTCACCACTTCCTAATTGTTTCACAGCATTTTAGTACTACCTATGCTTGTGAAGTAATTCACACCTTTTATCTGTATGGTAAAAATGGTACATAGGGACACCTGGGTGGCTCAGTAGGTTAAATGACAGGCTTGGCTTCGGCTCAGGTCATGATCTCTAGGTCGGTGAGTTCAAGCCCCGCATCAGGTTCCACGCTGATAGTGCGGAGTCCACCTGGGAGTCTCTCTCTGCCCCTCCCCCGCTCGAACTCGTTGTCTCTCAAAATAAACAAACCAATTTAAAAGAACGGAATATAATAGTATGCTACTACACACACCTTCTAAAATCCACTGTCAGCTGTGTCACGTTGTTAGTACAGATTTGAAAATGACCACAGCATTTATACCAGAGAAATCAGCAAACACTACAAATAATGGCTCATCTTTTTTTTTTTTTTCCAGTAAGCTGGCTGTTAAACTTTTACCAGCATACTACACACAGAGATACAGACACAGGCATTTGTAGCAAATACATAGACTTTTAGAGACAGGCAAATGTAGGTATTAATATATAAATATATAAATTCAGCTATCTATACATGGAAACAAATAAAACTGAAAATTTGTCAATACCTTAAGAAAATGTGGTATATATATACAAAGGAGTATTACTCAGCCGTAACGAAGAAAGAAATCTTAACATATGTCACAGACAGAAAAACCTTGAGAATATTATGCTAAGTAAAATAAGTCAATTGCAGGGGTGCCTGGGTGGCTCAGTCGATTAAGTGTCTGACTTCGGCTCAGGTTACGATCTCAGTTTCTGTGTTCGAGCCCCATATAGGGCTCTGTGCTGACACCTCAGACCCTGGAGCCTGCTTCAGATTCTGTGTCTCCTGGTCTCTTTGCCCCTGCCCCTCTCATGCTCTGCCTCTCTCTGTCTCAAAAATAAACATTAAAAAAAATAAGTCAATTGCAGAGAGACATAGACTGCATAATTCCACTTACATGAGACATCCAAGCTAGTCTAACTCATAGAAGCAGAAAAGAAAAGGTTGCCAGGGGTTGGGAGGGAGGTGGAAATGGACGGTGTTGCTCTACAGGTATTAATTTTCAGATAAGCAAGTTCTAAAGATCACTTGTACGGTACTGTGTTTAGAGATGACAATACTGTACTGTACACTTAAAGACTTGTTAAGAGGGCACATCTCCACTTTTCTGTTTTTTTTTTTAATTTTTTTTTATTTTCTTTAACGTTTATTTATTTTTGAGAGACATAGAGATAGAGCATGAGCAGGGGAAGGGCAGAGAGAGAGGGAGACACAGAATCCGAAGCTGGCTCCAGGCTCTGATGAGCCATCAGCACAGAGCCCGACGCGGGGCTCAAACTCACAGACCGTGAGATCGTGACCTGAGCCGAAGTCGGCCGCTTAACTGACTGAGCCACCCAGGCGCCCCTCCTCTTTTCTGTTTTTACCACAAGAAAACTAATAGTGGTAACAAGCCAAGCAACAGTAAAGTCTCGTTCTAAAGAAGTTGAGAAACAAGCATAGTGAATAACCATGGAAGCTACAGCGACCACAAGACAGATGCTCGTCTACAGATGTCTACACAGGGCTGTCGGGAAGTCGGTTTATTGGACTCACATTTACTGAGTTACTAACTACTCCCCATCACTTTTTGTCCTAGAAAGAACAATCGGTGAAAGAGTTGCCACCAGAAAGGAGCTTAAATTATACAAATTGACATGGGATTTTATAAACCATGTAACAAGAGACATCTAGGAGGGATGAAGTAGAATTTATTGACAATCAACTGCTGGCCAAATATGACACTAGAAAATTGATTTGTACCACCCCAAGTGCACTCTGTATGAATTCTCATGTCAAAGTATCATTACTCCATTTTACATATCAGACCCAGAGAAATTAAATAACATCTCAATAACCACAAGAGATTCTATGTCCATTCTGCTATTAACTTTCATCCATGTCGCTCATTCCCTTTCATAACCTCACTGGCATCTCTCTCTTAGGAATGACTTCTGCCATGAAAGGTGTTACATATAAGTTACATTAAAGCAAAGCTATTTTTTTTTGGCTTAATCAGCACATAATTATTATCTCACAGTTTCATAGATCAGAAGTCAGACATGCATCTCATTGGGCAAGGTTATTCTAAGCTAGTCAACAATAATAGCCGGTGAATTAGACATATCATCACAAAACAGGAAAGCTCTTATAAATGAAAAAGGTAAAAGAAACATCATGCTGAAATCCTGGTCTCCCCTGGCTATTAACTAATACATTGTGGTGAGTCCTGAGTCTTCCTCCTTGAAATCACTGTCCAAATGAAGCAAAATAAGGAAAACAAAAAATAGCTTCTTACAGTCAGAAGACAGAAAGTATAAGCTTTTTTTTTTTTTTTCAAGTATCAGTTAAATATCATAATAACCTCTTCGGGACTATTTACATCTTTGAACTTTTTTCTTCCTACGGTACACTGTAAAATATAGTTAAATAAGACAAAAAAAAGCTTTTAAAATGTAATATGAATTCCTGTTTTATTACCATAGGAGAATATAGACTATGGGAAGTTTAAAAGGTTTGTTTTAGTTTAAAAAGTTTAAAAATTGATCTCTCAATTATTGCTACATTGTTTTCCTGTTGTTTTTGTTTCTGTTTTTTGCTTTTTTTAAATTAAATTCGAGTTAGTCAACAAACACTGTAGTATTGGCTTCCGGAATAGATCCCAGTGATTCATCACTTCCAAATAACACCCATTTTTACAAAACAGAAAATTTATATTTTTGCGCATCTTCCAGATTGAGCACTCTGGCAAATAACTTACATTATTAAGATACAATAGCTACATCGTAAAGTTAGATCCACTAATGTTTTTCCAATACATAATAATTGAAGAAGTCCCATTAGCCGGTATAATATAACATATATGAACACATTCCGCCCATCAAAAGAAGGTAAAGAAATACTTCTAAGATCTTATTTAAAAATTCTGGTAAAGGGGTGCCTGGGTGGCTCAGTCGGTTAAGCATCCAACACTTGGTTTCGGTTCAGGTCATGATCCCGCAATTCCTGATTCGAGCCCCGCATGGGATTCTCTCTCACGCCCTCTCTCTCTGCCCCTTCCCCACCCATGCTCTGTTTCTCTCAAAATAAATGAAATTTAAAATGAATAGTAAAAAAAAATGGTAAAAAAATTAGTTTAAAAAACTGTGTTATCAATTTCATGCTATAAAGTGTGGCTGAGCAGTTTAACAGTTAGCAATAACAGCTCTGAAGTGACACTATCTGGGGTCAGAATACTGTGTTTAGGGTAATATCTCTATGCTTCCGTTTTCAACTCTGCCTGCGTGGGATAAAGTAATAATGTTTACTCCATGAGCGATTTGACACATTCAAAGAATTCATTACCATGTCGAATTTATAAATAAACCAAATCGACAATATATAACTAATTGTGAAATATACAAGAATGTATTAGTTTACAGCATTGATTTTATCTTTTTTTGAAAATGCCTTAAATAGGAGAACAGTAACTTAAAAGGAACAGACATTTTTCTTTTGGGTTAATTAGTCATATTAATCCCTGTTCGTGCTTTGAAATGCAAAAATTAAGTCTCATTATAGTTTTAAAAATATAACTTCAAATAATATTAATAGCATGTCATCACAGCAGCTGTGAAAGGGTGAGGTAATAATCAGCAACAAGCATCTGAAGATAAAATTACTGTCACTCTTGTCCACTACTGTGAAGTTATCTTCCTATTGCTCTAACAGGTAAATACTTCCCGTGTGATTTTATATTCCATTTTATCCTAAAATGCGGAGATAGAATGAACCAGAGAAATTATCTGTCTTTGCCTCATATACCTCAATTGTCACTGAAAATTTACTTGATTATCTTTAGTAACGGAAAACAACTGTTTTTCAGGAAGACAATCTTACTGCTAGACATTTTTGGTTTCAAGAACCAGCAACAAAATTCAAATCAATTTTTGTTTTCTCCACTTTTCTGGAAATCACAAGTTTTCCTCACACCCAGAGTGGGCCACAGATACAATCGGTGATGCAGGAGAACATTTCCTAAACATGTTCACAGTTTCCGTTGTAAAATAATCATTGATGTTCAGGTTATCAGTCACTTTAGACTACTATACCAACAATTTCCAACATCTGGGTATCTTAGCTTCTGCTTATGCTATGTGCCAACACACTATGTAGGGGATGGCCACATACTGCAGACATTCAGGAAAAAGGAGGAGTCTTTTTCAAGTCCAACATCTTGAGTGTTGTTGGAAATTGGGCCTGAGAGAAAAGAGAATATGCTAAAGCATTCAATGGCTCTTAGATCATCTGTCCAACAAAGATATCAGTTGATTCCACTCGCATTCCATTGATCAAGAATGTCATAGAGCACGACCTACTGTTGAGTGGGTAGGGTCATGTTTTCATCTATCAGGGAAGGAGGGAGAGCAACACCTACCAAGAGTGTCAATGATCACCATCTAGGGCTTACCACATCTTACTTGTTAGATAGCTGCAACTCAACACAATATGATTCATGACAGGTACCGAGAATATGTAACTTATATCAGACTTTTAATAAAAATGTCAACTTCCGGGGTGCTGGGGTGGCTCAGTCAGTAAAGTGTCCGACTTCGGCTCAGGTCATCATCTCCCAATTTGTGGATCTGAGCCTCACGTCAGGGCTCAGAGCCTGCCTGGTGCCTACTTTGGATTCTCTGTCTTCCTCTCTCTGTCCCTCCCCTGTTTGTGGTTTGCATGCTAGCTTGCTCACTCTCTTTATGTCTCTGTCGAAAAGAAATAAAACCTTAAAAAATTGTTTTACAAGTAAAATTCCAAGATATTTTCTGTTTAAATTAATTATTTACAAGCAAAGTCTGTAAATGTTTTTTTCTATAACAAGTAGTCATTATATTACTCTATAACTAAAACCAGAATGAGAGGAAAGAAAAATGACAGACTCAGCACCAAAGTGCTAAGGTAAAATCCTTGGCGTTTTGTGTTGGTACCCATACGACTTTGCAGAAGATTTTTATTTCATTTTATTTAATTCCAGTATAGTTAACAGTGTTATATTAATTTCAGACATACAATTTGAGGAAGATTCTTGGATCTGATCAGCCCTGTTTCCTCAGGAAGATGGGACTGATACCACCTATGTTAAATGGGTTGTAGTGATTAAATGAGCTAATATTTACAGACACGCAGAGCCTCTAAGAGGTGCTCTACATTATCTCCTACTTCTTTTTCCTTCAGCCTCTTCTTGAAAAAACACTGGAAAAAAATTGTACCTTTTCAAAGTTGGTGTAATTCTTCAAGTTACGTGCAAGAGTCTCAGAATGAAAGATCTAAGAAAGGCACAGCCTGGGTTGGACAGGGAAAGAACAGGGAGGGGGAAGAGATGAGAAAGTTTAGATGGATACCGAGAACATGTTTTTGTAGCTATTTTGACAAGGAGTAGATTATTTAACATGGTCATTTTACACAGAGAGCTGGTATTTTCCACTTAACTTTTCTTCCATCACCTTTCCATACTTAATGTTTTGACTAAATTTTTATTTATTTATTTATTTATTTATTTATTTATTTATTTATTTATTTATTTTGAATAAATTTTTAAAATGCCAAATGGCATTTCTCAGATTGGGTTTTCCCCAGTTTCCTATTATTCCTGATATTTCTGATCACTGTTGAAATGTGGTTGCAAAAAAAAAAAAAAAGAAAAGAAATGTGATTGCAGTAGCACTTAACTCAAATGGTGTAAATACTACAGGAGCAGACAGACTTCCTTCACTAATGCTCTGTCCCCCAACTCTACCAAATGCAAGGAGCTCGAGAGATCATGAGAGTAAGGATGGCTTGACTGTGGTGATACCTTAACAAAAACCTTCTCTGCCAGAAGAGATACCTGTTTTATTACATGCTATCTCTATATTCTCGATGGAAACAGCCATTTCATAATGACAATACAGCTAGATGAATCACTTCTGCAATTTTCTTAAAACAAATTTAAACCATTTCTTAATCCATCTCCTATTTTGTATTTATTGTTAAGTACCTGAAAATTAGCAAACACAACATCTGATTAAACACAACAGTGACACCCAGAGCTCTTTCATTCTTTGAAGCCATCATTCGCAAAAGTTGGATTTCTTTGTCTTTCATGAGAAAAATATAAAGAGGAAAGTCACGAAGTCCTCAAGCATCTATGCCAAGATGATCCAGTAAAAATGTCTCGTTCATCTGCGACTGAAGTTTTCCTGGTTTGCTGATAAGGGAAATTTGAAACAAGGCTAAGTGTGGACAGAGGTTCTTTAAAACTATCAAATGTCTAAGGTCATGGAGGATGTGGCAGCAATTAGTGTCTCTTTTACTTATTACTTAACACTGCAAACTTCTATAATATCATCAAGGAAGGTTGAACATAATAGTTACATAGCAGACACTGTACAAAATCAAAGATTTCCAAAATGTAAGACTGGTTACATTATTTTTGTGGTTTCAGAGACAATGTGCGTCTTACAGGGAGGAGACCAGGTAACAGAGTGTAATAAAACAGGGTCTATGTGTTTCTTCTCCTTATAGAATTTGTGTGAACATGAAGGTAGAATGTGGCAGAAGGAGAAAAACATGAGGGTAGAATAAGCATTATCATCAGAACCCCAACATCAACTCAAGACCAGATATGTCTGATTTAGGGAGAGGCATGAGTTACCTTACTAGTAGTATTACTTATTGAAACCAGGTAGTAAAATTCACTCTAGGTAAGGCCTTAAGAACTATACTCTTATTATTCCGTCTCAGGTTTGCAACAGCCTCCTTGAAGGAGCATTTGGGAACCCTGATAATCTTCCTCAGAAAGCGTTATGTGCTCCTCCAAACAGCACTGAACAGGTCTATTTGTTGATAAAGTTTTTTCTTCAAAAGAGGATACACCAAGCACAGTGATACTATGATCTTGTGAAAATTTTTTATTGTAAATACAGCATCTTTCTTATTCTGTGTGGATATTACAAAATTATTATTTAAGTTTTTTCTTATTATATGAAAACTTTCATAAGATAACTTATAAATATTATACCAAATCTTACCACATTGGGGACTAAGTGCTACTATTGTGGAAATCTTTTCTTCTTTCTTTCTTTTTTCTTCCTTCCTTCCTTCCTTTATTACCACCCCCCCTTCTTTCTTTGTTTTCTTAATTTACATTCGAGTTTTAGTTAGCATAAAGTCCAGTAATGATTTCAGGAATACAATCAAGTGATTCATCCTCTATCTATAATACCCCATGCTCAAGCCAATAAGTGTCTTCCTTAATATCCTTCACCCTTTTAGCCCCTCCCCCACCCACAAGCCCTCCAGCAACCCTCAGTTTGTTCTCTATATTTAAAAGTCTCTTATGTTTTGTTCCCCTCCCTGTTTTTGTATTATTTTTGCTTCCCTTCCCTTATGTTCATCTGTTTTGTATCCTAAATTCTGCATATGAGTGAGGTCATATGATATTTGCCTTTCTGTATCTAATTTCGGTTAGCTTAATACCCTCTAGTTCCATCAATGTTGTAGAAAACTTTTCTTTTATATTAATTTCTCAACACAGATATTTTTAAAGAGTAAATATATTGGCTATACTGGAAATATTTTCAGATAGGTATTATATGACCAATATTTATTCATCTCACTAAATATTCTTGAAAACATGTTAACTGCATAATGTTCAATCACAACGATATACTGAGAGTTGTTTAAATGATACCTTATTTGCCAATAATTCACTCGTTGGTTGTTTCCTTTTTTTCCTATTAAAAATAACACGGCAAAGAACAACCTTGTCCGTATTATTTAATCATGTTCTTAGGGAAGAGTCTCAGAAGACAAATTGCTGGGTCAAAAGATCAAATATGCTCTTTATGCATATTGGCAAACTGCTTTCAAAAACCATTAGACTGATTTATAATCCCACCAACAAGAAAGGTCATGTCCACCTCACGGACTCCCCCGCTTTATTGACCATTGCCAATTTGAGAGGCGAAACAAAACCAAAAAAAAAACACCTACTTGCTCTAGTTCTTCTACTAATTGTTTGAACATATGTTCATATTTATTAGGCACTTATGTTTCTTTTTTTGGTGATCTGTTTGTTTTTTTCAGTTTTTCTATAATGGTATTAATGTACATTTTTATGTTTACATCGTGGGGTAAGTAAAACAAGTCAAAATAATGCAAAGCCAAAATGAATTTCAAGTAAAAATCGTGTCTTTAACAACTTGCAAGATTAAAATGATAAAATAATGCCAGCTTTCAAACAGAACATCTGGTTTAGCACTGTCTTCTGGGTAATCCGAATATGGGATAAGAAGAATTACAAAGGGATTATGTAGATAACTAATATGCTTTTGGAGTATCTGGATATTTATCATTTTGAATTGATTTGATGTCCTTTGTTCCCTCTCTTTTCAATGCATTTTAAACTGTGTTAACCACTTTTCTGTTAAATCAGTGAATTCTTCTTTATTTATTATAAATGCTAATAATGCCTTTTGAACTTATACATAAATTTTAATATAACATAATCCAAAACATAACAAAATATTTTATATCAGATTTATAAACGGCACCAAAGATTGTAAAATCTTCCCTCCATCAATTAAAAATCTCTATGTCATATAAACTTAAAAAAAGTTGGGGGGGGTCACCTGGGTGGCTCAATCAGCTAAGCGTCTGACTCTTGGTTTCAGATCAGGTTGTGATCCCGCGGTTTTGAGATCGAGCCCCATGTCCGCCTCTGCGCTGACAGCACAGAGCCTGCTTGGGATTCTTTCTCTCTCCGCCCCTCCCGTGCTCTCACACATTCTCTCGATCCAAATAACTAAACTTAAAAAAATAAAAAATCTATATGTCTTTTAAGAGAAAAAAACAACGCAAGATCAGAAGTTCATTTGCACACTTTTCTAAGTTCCTACAAGTCTGTGCTCCAAAATGTGCTCTTTTCATGGAATCTTATGCTATCATCCTCCTAAGTGACATTTTGGAGCATTAGTTTCTCTCCCAGGGTGAAGAGGATAAAATATTGGCAATAATTTTTTAAAAAATACCGTATTCGCTATCTCTGGGGGATAAACATCTCCTGCTTGAATATCTGTGCACAGACACAAATCGCAGAAGTCGGTGCCGAAACACAGCTTCTGTGGACTTGAAAAATATAAAAGGCAGTTTAGTCAGGAAAAGAGAGAGAGAGTAGCTCTTTTTGGACTACAATACAAACACATTTTCTAAGAATGAGGCCCTGGGGATCATAATCAACTAGCCTGTGCTACGTACAATGGATAGGTACTTCTGACTGGCACTCTTTAACTATGAAGCATGTCACGGAATTGGGATGAGAAAGCTAAAGAAGGCCATAGAGACAAATATCGAGCTTAACCTTTCTCCCCATGCAGAAATCTCCTTTACCAGAGTTGCGATGACTGGTGACTCAACTCCTGCTTGAACACTTAACATGCTAAGAAACCCTTGCTTTATACTCCATGTTCTCCATTCATTTAGACAGTTTTTTCGGGGCATTTACTTTCTGAGGTCTGAGGGCACATGAACGAAAAAGATATGTTTTGTTTGTTTGTTTGTTTGTTTTTTGGCCTCGCGGGACCTCTAGTTCCTAACAGGAGAGAGATATAGAAATTATTTAATATGCTGCATGGTCACGATTTATCTCAACATTTGAAGTTTGCCCTAAAAGAGGGAGTAGCTAAGTAGGTCTGCTATTTGCAGGAAGTTTTAGAGAGGCAGTCACATTTGACTGAGAATGATATTGGGGATTCCCAAAGAGAGAATGCTGGAGGCGGGGCCGTGCCAAGTGTGGGAGACATACAGGTGGGATGGAAAATGGCACAGGTATTTGAAAAGTCCAGGAATGTTCAGGTGGAAGGTGAGAGATTCCATACGCTCGATCAAAGGAATAGGAGTGTAATGTTGGGAAATGAGGCCAGAGAAGCAAGGAGGAGCAAGTGATGACAAGTCCTGAAAAGCTATAAAGCATGGGGATCCAGACTCCTTCTCTATGATTCCGAGGGCAGAAGCGGTCAAGAGTAGGTATTAAGCGCACAGTGGCCAATGTCAGACTGCCGAAATCTGAATGTGCCGCTGAGTAGCTAGTTACTTTGGACAAGTCGCTTATCCTTTCCATGCCTCGGTTAACTGAAAAATTGGGATACTACTACTACTTAGTTCACTGGATTATTATGGAAATCATTTGATGTAATTTTTGTGAAGTGCCTGAGATAGTATCTTTTCAATAACAGCACCCATTAAATAAAAGTCAAGTGCAGATTGGAGCAGACAGATTCTAGATGGTGAATCCTGAAATGCAGCAGTGCCAAAAATGACAGAGGAGGGCAGACGTGTTATATAGTAGACAGTTCCTTCTTACGGCCAAACTATCTCTCTTCCCCTTCATGCAAAGAATCCAAGTTCCACTTGTGGGTCCTCGTTCTGCCTTTCACTTAAGAGACACTTACATGTAATAAAAAATTCAGATGTTATAATGTCTTGTAGATTATACCTTTTTTTTTTTTAATTTTGAGAAAAATGTTCCAGGATGAAAGAGTTTGACATTTAACTCATGGGTAGTCTTCACCAAGAGAACAAGATGAGAAATACTATTGAATCCTTATGGTTCAAACACACAGCAGGCAGCACAGAGAACAGAGGCTCTAGCAGCAGGGCAGAAAGAGTCAGAGGTAGAAATTCAAGAAAGACAAGAACAAAAATCTTTTACAGTTTAAGAATCTCATTTACTTCAAAGTTCTTTCTCTGACATCCTTTAGAAACTCTAATGTTCTGGACAGACACCCAATTTTTAAGTATAATTGTAAAAATGCAGGACACAAATGAAACACAGGTCCAAATACCATCCATAACAAAATAACATTTGGCTATTGTCCTACCGGAAAACAAATGGATACAGCGTATGTTGAAGTAGTCCTGTCTCTGATACCTCCACCCAGACACATTTGATGTATCCTATAATTTACTGCGAATGTGCCATTAACTGTCAGCTACTTATGACAGTTAGTCAACCATTATTTCTGGAATGTTATGCCAGACATTGTTCTAAAGGCTACCAGTTTACCAGTCTCAGCAGCACAATGCTCCCCTATACTGCCTTCCCACCCCGCCTGGTGCTCCTCCCCCAATTCCTTCCCTAGATCCTGCGCAACCATAGAGTTTTCCAAGCATCACAAGGATATACATCTTTTGGTATTTGAAAATGTGTTGAGAGTTTAAGAGACAAAATTCCTCTAGGAGTCAGTTATGAAGACTTCTATTTTTAAGAAAATACTGGCTTTAAAGGAAAAACGCCAATCAAACTCTAGTATTCTGAGGCAAATAGAGTCCCTGCTTCTAAAATCCTCTAAAAAAATTTCAACAAAGTGCCCCTTAAAGGTATAGCCTAGTACATATTTCAGGAGAATTCACAATGATCTATTTACAGAACTAGATATTCAAGGCTCTTACTAACTGTGCGTCTTCAACAGTTCCAATTTGGAAATCCTTTACTTGCTATTTTTTTCATTATTGCCTTTCTATAAATGGTGAGCAAGCATACTTATAGAAATTAGTCATGACCAGGGCATGAAAGTCTCTGTTGTTCCTTAGAACTGGGGGGATGTTCATGATATGTTCATTTTGGAAATTCTAATACTTGATTAGATGCTACGAGACTATTACATGTAGTTTAGTGTCACAGCAGGGGCATCGATACAATCTATTTGTAAGGAGGTCATCGGCCACCGAGGATTAATATTAGCTTAAAAGACTTGAAACATCTTTGATATAAACAAACACGTGAAATCACACAGTCAGTAAACATTTTATAGACAACTCTAATGACATTCATTTGGCCTTCGGAGGAGATGCATTTGGGGCATTTTTCATTTTATAAAGGAGAACTGAATCCAAACATTGTTCATGAGGGAACACTAAAGCTCTAAAAGTACATAAGAGAGCCAAGGCAGACTTTTTAATATTTATATGTTCTTTTAGGGAAATTGTTCTGGTTCTTGCAGATGATTAATAATACCTGCTGCATTTGCATAATTCATAGCTTTAAATAATTAACAGGATTATAATTATATTCATAATTCTTTATCAATTGAAGTTAATAACTTTGGTCTGCTGTAATGTGCTATGTTATTGAACTAAAATCTGTACTTCAAAACAATGATTCTGGTTATTATTAGCAACACACATTACATACCTAAACCTTTCTTTATATACCTCAGTCAATGATAAATGAGTATATAGTTTAAATCCCTCAGTGTTCAATGGCAAGATAAAGGCATTTTAACATCTGGAAATGTGTCTATCTTAAAGTAAAATATAAACATCGGCATCTATCTAGATCTGTCTGTAAATATATGGAAACAAAGGTATAAAATATATATTCATTTTCTGGCAAAGAGATCATATAATCCTTATTTTGGTATAAGTGATAGGTAAAAAAAAAAACAGCCTATTTTTATTTAAAAATAATAAGGATATACAAAATCCAACAGTTTGTATACAATCTACCAGTAGTTGGGTCACTCAATGACCTTTTGTTAATGGAATGATAAAATTATTATTCTAAAAATCTAAATAATATAGAAATAGAAAGCCTTCAATTTCTATCACCCATGTCTCCTTCCGCCAACAATGAAGTCTAGAAGTTTTTAGTGTGATGTTTTCTTTTATTCATTCATTAGCTATAAATGGCCTTATCCATGACTGGAATTCAAAAGCAAAATGTGTATTAAATTTAGAATATGGAGAGATGCCTGGCTGGCTCAGTCATGAAATTGTGCAACTTTGGGTCTCGAGTTTGTGAGCCGGAGTCCAACACTGGGTGCAGAGAGTACTTAAAAATAAAATGTTTAAAAAAAATTTAGAATAGTTAACGAAAAGTAATGTGTTCTCCCTGGGGAAACCAAGCTGAAACTCAAGCATCTTTGTGTACATCAAAAGGTGTAGGAATCACAGTAACAACAAAAACCTTCCACATAATTCCAGTCTCCCTTCAAATAGCTTATGATGTATCCTAGATTACTCTTTAAAGCAGTATTATTAAAAAGATATTTTCATAAGAAAAATACTTTACTCTGTGTAAACTGTATTTAAAAATGCATGGTGCCTACTTTAGCTACCTCATGGTTTTATAGTATTTCTGTTGAAGTGACTTTATAAATACAAAAGTCTTAATTGCTTATTACAGATCATTAAATATTTTATATCAGTGTATTACATTAAAAATGTGACCTTCCGTAATCACAGGAGTCCAGTAGATTGCAGATAATCTAAGCCAAATTACCAACCATTATTATGTTCTGAAAGAACACATAAAGTCTAAAATAACACTGAATCAGTGATTAAATAAATATTTTTCTCCTTCCCAGAGAAGCTCAGTACTTAAAAAATGGATTACAATACAGAGAATATCACCTAAATTATTCATTTTAATTAAGTCATTTCCTGATTTTTCTCTTAGCAGACACAGTGAATTAAGAAATTATCTATAGAAGCTGGATCCTAAGTATGCTGTAATTCTGAAAAATGGATTATTCCATTCTCTGCCTCCAAACTGGTAAACCACACAAAGTCAAGTCTAAAATGAAGATCTTAAATCTAGGTTTATTATTTTAATTTAGTTGATAGTGTCATTCAAAGGCCTTAAGACTTTCTAAAAACATTCTAATAGATTTACTGCTATAATATTGACAGTATCTGGCATGCTGTTTGGAGAGAATGACAGCAAGGAGAGGGACTTTCAGGTGGCTTCGTGTGTGTAAAAAATAAAGCAGAAGTGATTTTGAAGAGCGACACACAGGAGAGTGAAAGGAACTTTGTTGCTCAAAATGATTCAAAGATCACAAAAGCTTTGTGTCCCGCCAATACAAACATTTGTAGTTTTATAAGTATACATATATAAAGTTTTACATATACACATATGCAACATGCGAATATACATATACTTAGTATTTTTATGTGCACATATATACATATAAGCACATATTTTCACACATACACATACTAGACACACACACACGCACACTGAGAGGGAGAAAGAGAGAGCATGAGCGAGAGTGCATGCACAAGCAAACTTGCTTACTTTGTTTCTCCATGGTTATTCCTGCGAAAGTTGCAGTCAAAGTAATCAAGTACAGTCATCTACAATGAGATGCTGGTCTATTGGAGAAACGCTTGGAAATAATATATGTTAATTAAGTAAAATTCTACCAATCTAGCAAACGGAATGACGCAGGTCTATTCAACCAAATACTGAATTGAACTGATATATGAATATCTGAGTCAGAATTTTTTTCTTTTTTTTTACCTATTTTGCGTGTGTGTGTTCACAATTTTCTGAATGGTAGAGGGCATTTCTTCAAAGCAATTTTTGGAAAGAGACAGAAGGTTCTGCAATTTATCAATGCTACTAGGTACTGGGCCCCCACTCCTATACAGAGGGCTCTGTTTCAGACAGGGGCATTGAAAAGACATAGATGTAAAAAGACAAATACAAAACAAGAGACATTTTCCATGTATGAAGCCAAATGCTGCAGGGAGTCAGAGGTTAGGGATTTTATCATTTTTGTAGCGAGCATAATAAAAAGAGAAGAGGTGGTAAGAATCAGATGCAAAACAGATGGCTAAGAAAAATCCTCAATAGGCAAAGTGAAGAAAAACCATTTAAGAGGAGAAATAAGATGATTAGAAACTGAGAGGAAAAAAAAATGTTTTCCATTAAAACAAAATAAAAGCATTTATTCATCCTAGAACCTGTGTGACATTCATTGAAGCAACAGAATTGTACCATTTCAGCTTCCTGACACAATGAAATAAAAAAATAAAAGAATAAATAATTTATAGCTGGGGACTTAACTAGCGCATAACTTCACTGATTTCTTGCAAACCCCTAAATAGCTAGCTAATGAACCGGAGAAATTTGAATGTCACTGTGGATTTTCAGCACTGTTCTAAGTGTAAACCCTACGTAGTACAAGCGGCTTGGGAAGAAGGATGACCACCAAATAGAATCATTCTTGTTCACAGTAGTTACTCTATAAAGTGCAGACTTCTAATTAGCTGACACTGGACTTGAGCACCTATCCTAAGGGAAATACAGCAGTAGGTTCCTGCAAGCCTCCGGTCACGACATTTTTGTGAGTCAATCAATACAGATTCTTGTTTTACGTGTACTTCTGTTTACAAGCCCTTTATTTAATAAATAGTTGATTCATTAACACTGAATGCACAGCCAGCAGCATAACCTCATGCCTGAACAAAGCTTGTCTAACAGACACATATCCTCTATAAGCGACCTCGTAGCCTTGACGAACTTAGGAAGAGGAGACAGCAGTTCACCAGCACACGTGGAGGCCATTTTGAAAGCAAAATTAATGACAGAAGCACAAAAATGTGACAAAGATGGCACTAAATAGACCGTGAAAAGGACACATACGAGAGCTGAAACAAGAAGGGCAAGTGTCACTTTGACCTTCATTTGAGAGTATACATGTCAGGTGACTCCAATGTTATGATACTATGTTCTTATCTGTGAATGATGGTGTAGGTGCCAAGAGTATTGATACGGAGTTTATAAAGAAAGTTTAGCAAGTCATAAAACTCACAAATGTGGACTCCATGAATAATGAGATTATCTGTGTAAGCATTCAGTGTACTGGTTGACTAGACCCTTTTTGTGAAACACTATACTGTTTCTAGTTGCAAATGGTTAATACTATTCTTTCCTTTCCGTTATGTTGTTTGTGCAGAAAACTAAATTATAGACCTATGTATGTTGTTTTCTTTCTCTAATTACCCTTTTGCATGATCTGAGCAGAGAGTAACTGCTGGGCCAAATTGTATACTAAGCCTTTAATATTCAGGTTTTATCAAGCACCATGGTTAAGAAATACTGTTAGTTATGTCGTACTGAAATTTTAGGCAAAGGATTTAAAAACTGTTCAACCTACCAAGTAACTAGAATTGGAAAAACGCTCAAGATAATCTCAAAAGCTGTGTTACCGAATGAAGAACTAGATTATTAATTCAGTCACATACAGAACTACTTAAAACTTCAGTGTCTTCTTGCTAAGCAGAGTAGATGTAAAAAATGCAAAAGAATGTAATAAGTGCAGCAAATACAAAGCAGGATTTCTGGAACGTGGAGCTTGCAAATGGACTGTAGGTGCAATTTACTTTGAAGTAGGTATAAAAGCCAAATTTTAATAGCAACTGTCAACTTGTATACTAAAACCTGTTCATCAAAGAAATGAAAAACCTAGATATCCATCTGCCTTGATGATGTTTACCACGAATTTCATAATCCCAAGTCAAATCCAATGTATTGGATTTGTATTGGATTTGTAAGTTGTCACTGGAAGAACATAGATCTGAATGTGGTACGTTTTATATGTGTGTGCATGGAAGCATGTGCACTGGTGTGTCTCTGTGTGTGTTTGTTGGCTTGAGGGGAAGATGTGCAAGTAGTGAGGTGCCTGAGTGGCTCAGGTGGTTAAGTGTCCAACGTTGCCTCAAATCATTATCTTACAGTTCGTGGGTTCAAGCCCCACACAGGGCTCTCCACTAACATGGCACAGCCTGCTTCAGATGCTCTCTCTGCCCCTCCCCCGTTCATGGGCTCTCTCGAAAATAAACAAACATTTAAAACAAGGCATGCAATGTATATATTTTCACATATATGTTTATATTCTATTGCATTATTTCCCTATTGCTTATAGAACAAACTGTTATGAATTGAATAGCTTTCCTATAGTTCTAGAGATCAGAAATTGGACACTGGGCTAAAATCAGAGTGTCGCTAAGGCTGTGTTCACTCTGGAGGCTATAGAAGGGAATTCCTTTCCTCGCCTTTTTCATCTTCTAGAAGCTGCCCGCATTCCTTTGGTTTATGACTTGTTTCCTCCATCTTGAAAGCCACCAGCATAGCATCCTCTAATGTCCATGCCACATCACTCTGATGCTCTGTTCTTCCTTCTCTCACTCTTTAAGGAATCTTGGTGATTTTACTGAACCCATCCAGAAAATCCAGGATAATCTCTCCATTTCAAGATCTTTAACTCAATCACATCTGCAAAGTCCCCTTTGCAACTATGTAGTAAAAAAAATAAATAAATAACTCAGCATGTCTGGGTTGTTCAAACTCTATGCATTCCAAAGACAAGGTCTAGCTCTTAACTAGTCTCTGGGAAATAACCTCCAAGCCTTGGTAATATCCTGTCTGACTAAAAGTGCCTTTGTTTACCTCAGGCCTTGGGCCACAATACAATTTATGTGAACACTGTGATTTATAGTGTGGTCTACTGTGACTTCTGCAAAGGCTAGCCACTTAGGAAGTCAAGTTACCGCCCCCCCCCCGGGTATTTCACGTCCACAATTACCATCCCCAATAAAATCCTGGAAAGCCAAGACATGTGTAAATTCTTGTCAGCAATACTCTGTAAGTGCTGTCATACATCACTGCTGGGAGAATGAATCGTTGTTCCTACGATTCCATAGGGAGAGGGCAACTGGAAGCTGGCACCTGGTCTCTCCTGGACACTGTCTTATGCACCTTTTCCCTTTGATTTTAATATTTATCCTTTTGCATTAAAAAACCCATAACCATGAGTATAACTGCTTTTATGAACTATTTGAGTCCTCCTAGCAGAATCACTGAACCGGAGGGTGGTCTTGAGGATACTTATCAGCAGCTGCCTGAGAGAACATATTCCCAGGTTCTGGGGGTAAAGACACAGACCTCTTTGGGTGGCCATTACTATGCCTACCACACTAAATAAACACATGACTGCTCTGTATAAACTTCCTCATTTTTAGTACAAGAGGAGTGTTTAGAAACGTTACCAAAAGAGTTTGGAAGAATATGTGCCTTTATTGAGGCACAATAAGGTTTCCTCTGGAAATACTTACCAATTGTTTTATACTATTCTTATTTTTACAACTACTATTTCCTGTATATATAATGAAAATAAAGAGCAGAGTCAAAAGAAAAAAGCAATGTCGGGGTGCCTGGGTGGCTCAGTCAGTTAAGCACCCAACTCTTGATCTTGTCTCAGTCATGATCTCAGGGTCTTGAGATAGAGCCCCGCATTGGGCTCTGGAATGACCATGGAACCTGCTTAAGATTCTTTGTTTCTCCCTCTCTCTCTGCCTCTCCCCAACTCGCACTCATGCTCTCTTTCTCTGTCTCTCAAAATAAATAAACAAAACAAAAAACCAATTTCATATTATTTTACAGTTAGTTATCAATGAAAGAGTATGCAATCAACTTATGCCTAGCAATGGCCAATGAACAAATATACACAGCTTTCATCTATGAGGACGAGAGATAACCAAGGGAATGAAAAGCTCTATTAACCACCGGAGACATCAAAACAACTATTTGGAAAACCAAATATCCCCAATATCAATATCTTTAAAGGCATGAAATGTATTGATGTAAACTGTAACTAAAAAAGAGGAAACGCTGAGATATGAGATGTGTCTGTCTCCAAGAGGAATTTTTTAAATTTATATAAATCGGATCAAACTCGAACATTATTTTTAACTTCCTGAAAAGAGAAAATATTATATAAGGTTTATTAAATTGTACCTGATTTCAGAGGCAAAGTTTAACACTGAAGGATGAGATGATTTATTGACTTTGTCCTACAGTTGTGATTTCATGCTTGAAGTTATCCCTCTTTGAAACTTTCCAGTAGTTTCAAGACAAACAGTAATCACTAGGCAAGAATAATTGCAAATAGATGGCAAGAAAAGAAGGGAGGACAAGACGGCATGAAACAATAACCTCCAATGATGTCACTGACAAGTGAAAAGGATCCAGGAAAAAAGATCTTGTGTGAACTACATAGACCATGGAAAATCAATCCGAAATTGTGTACATCACTCAAGGATGATACGAAAACACACATGCATGTTTTTCCTTTGTAATAATTACTTAGGACTAAGAAACCAACATGGTATCAATGGACACAATAACATGGTTTCTTTAGGCTGCCTTCACCTGACTATATCTAATCTTGGTAACTTTAGATAAGAAATCAGAAATATACAAAGCAGGATGATCTAATAATCAAGATACATATGACATTTTTAAATAATATTTTTAATTTCTTTACTTTTGAAAGAGAGAGAGAGGGAGAGAGGGAGAGAGAGAACAGGTGAGGAGCAGAGAGAGGGAGACACAGAACCCAAAGCAGGCTTCAGGCTCCAAGTTGTCAGCAAAGAGCCCAACGCAGGGTTCGAAGCCATGAACAGCGAGATCATGGCCTAAGCCGAAGTCAGACGCCGAAAGGACTGAGCCATCCATGTGCCCCAAAGTATGTATAACATTTTAAGCTTCCTCTCTGAGCTTCAACAATAACACAACCTTTTTATCTGGTGGAGGGGCTCCAAGGAGTAAGTCATCTAACCAGATATTTCAGTCACTATCAAAACCAAAACTATACACACACACTGCCACGCTTTTGTGCACACACTTACACATATGCATGCACACATTTACACACATGCACACGCACACACATACACACACATACACCCCTACACAACCTTGTATGAAAGGAAATTAAAATAAAACCAAACATTGGGCGACAGAAGCACTGGGCCACTCTCACAGAAGTCAGTCTATGAAAGGCTAGTAAGCTTCCATGGAAACCTCAATATATGTAATTTTAAAAATTCAAATAAATTCTATCTGGACCTGCAATCCAGTTTCCAATCATGGCTTTTCTCATTTCTAGGTCCTCTGATGTCCTTTGCGTTCTCAAAAAAGTACAACATCTCGCACATCTAGCAACCCAGTCATGGTGCTGTAGTGATGTTTTTTCAGAAGATTTCTTACAGGTGTCCGAGCTACCGGCAATTCACTCTTACATAAATTTTAGCCATGAGGAAAGAAAAAGAGCATCTTAAAATGATAGCCAAGACAAAATCACCTATCCTTTTATCCCAATGAATAAAAGAAAGTCATGCTGCTTTTTCATTCCAGTTAACATGACTTACTTTTGACTTCACATCTCCATTGTCCAATGATTCCAACAAAATTTCAACAAATAGCATTGCTTTCCCAATGTATGCATAAGTAGTGTCTTTAATTTCTACTTCTAAGCCTGATACAGTCCATGAGGCGATCAATTTAAGAATAAAGTTACCCGTACGGGTATAATAACAGTCATGTTATTCCAACTAGTACTGCAACTCAACACTATATATTTAAATTCTCTCATTCTCTCTCCCTTTCCACATACTTCCCTCTTGCTTCCTATTTTCATCTCTGTTCAAACTTTGTGAGTTAACTGTAGATCCACATGAAATACTAAGAAATAGTAGAGAGGTAACAGTATACCCTTCGCCCGGTTTCCCCCACAATAACATCTGTAGTGCAGTATCGCAATAAAGAAGTTAAGAGGGATAGAATCCATTAACCTTATTCGGATTTCACCAGATCAGTGTGTCTGAACTTTCCTGAGTGTTTTTGTGCTTATGTATAGAGTTCTACATTATTTTATTGCATGTAGAGACCAGTACGACTACCACTATAGTTAAGATACAGAATATAACCATCACAGGGACCCGACTACGATTCTTTTACAAACACAGTCACCTCCCTCTCACCTGCCCTTCACAGCCTCTGGCAGCAACAACTATGTACTTTTTAGTCACAATTGTGTCATTTTAAGAATGCCATATAACTGGAGTAATATGCTATGTGACCTTTGGAGATTAACTTTTTGTGTTCGCTGTAATTCTCTTGAGATCCACTCAAGTTATTACATATAGTAAGACTTCTTTCTCTGCTGAGCAGGATTCCATGGAATGGAAGTCTCAGCTTGTTGAATGATTCACTCCATGAACAAAATTTTGTTTGTTTCCAGTTCGGGGCTATTGTGCGTAAAGGCGCTATGCATATTAACATACAGGTTTTCACGTGAGCACACATTTTCATTTCTCGGGGATGAATGCTCCAGGGTTTAATTTCTGGATCATATGTTAAGCACAGGTTTTGTTGGGAAAACTATTATATTCTTTTCCGGAGTGGCTGTGAGTAGTCAGTATGTCTACTAGCGACGCATGAGTAATCTAGTTTTTCTGCATTCTTGCCAGCATTTCTACCATCACTATTTTTAAGACATTCTGATAGGCGTGAGGTAATACCTCACTGTTCTTATTTTTAAATTGTATGTCTTTAATACTGGCGATGTTGAACATTTGCTATGTGCTTATTTGCCATCTGTGTATCTTCTTCACTGCAATGTCTATTCAAGTGTTTTGCCCATTATCTCCTTGGAGTTTTTGTGTTTTTCTTTTAATGTTGGGTTTTCGGAGTTCGTATATTATAGCTAAAAATATTTTTTTCCTGATATGTAGTCTGTGTATGTGTTTTCACATTCTGTGGCTTTCTATTTCATCCTCTTAACAGAGATGAAAATAACAACTTTCCTCCATTGAACTGCTTTTACATCTATGTCAAAAATCAGTTGGGTATATTTAGGTCCCTTTCTAGATTCTCTGCTCTGTTCCATCAATCTGTTTTCATCGCACTGACGTTATCACACCGTCTCGATTACTGTACCTATATAGTATGTCTTAATTGCGAGTAGAGGGATTCCTCCCACTTTTTTTTTTCTTTTTAAAGCATTAAATCTACAGATCAATTTGGGGGAGAATTGAGACATCTTTACTATGCTTTGTTTCCTAATCTACGAAAGTGGTATGTCTCTGATATTATTTAGATCTTCACCTCTTTCGTCGACATTTTGTGATTTTCAAGGGACAGATCCTATACATATTTTTGTCAGATTTATACCTAGTTAATTATTTTTGGAACAAATGTAAATGAAATTGTAATTCTAACTCTTTTAAAATATTTTTAAGATTACCTGAAATTTAAAATCCCAAGCTCCTTTTAGCAGTAATGGAAAAATATAAACAAAACATTTTAGAAGTATTTTTGTTTTTCTTACAAATAATGTTAAACGTCACAATCGAAAATGGATCTTGGTACTGATTTGAAGAGATTAAGAGCTCCAAATTTCTTAAAGTGGTAATATTGCTCTTTTACAAGAATCTCTATGCTCTAAAAGAACACTGGCCAAAGGAAGTCTTTAGACTTTAATCATTAAATGTATATTACCATATATAAAATCCTCTCATGCTGCAAACACTGTAATGTTTTTCCATCACCTAAATTAATAATTTTATCTTTATTTTATATCTATTCTTACATTTTATAAAACAGCAGTGTTTTAGGGTAACAACTTTCCCAGAAGGTAGTATTATTTCCAGTAATATTTATTCACATTTCGATACACTCTAACAACTTACAGCTACAATTTAATAAAATATGTACCATTTAACTATATACCAAACAAATGGATGATTGAAAAAGCAAGTTTTTACTCCCTGAATTAAGAGTTATGTTTCATATCAATCTTTCTTCCATTACTCTGTTAGTTTAAATGCATACTAAGTGGCATTTGCAAAATTAATCATAATGTTGTCTAAGCAGACACAGTACTTAACAGAGTCCACTGTCTCAGTAGGAAAGGAGTATTCCTGGTTTCAGCCAAATTTCTTTGATTTAGAGTTAGGTAAATTTGATTAAATATAGACAAATTTATATCCATAGTTAACTCCCCAGTTCTCTATTTCTTTGCAGTCCAGGCCATTACTAACAGTATAAAGATCACGTGGGATTAATAAGAGCGCTAGAGAAGAAAACTTTTTCACTTTTCTGACTTCAGCAGGGGAGCATATAGATTTTGTATTACAAAATCATCAGTCTCTTTTCCTAAAATTTCATTATGTTTCACATGTCTTGGCATTGCTGTGTTAAGTGGAGTGACATGGTGGCAGTGCAAGCCCTTCTCGCCCCCCACTTAATCAGCACGCTAATAGTATCACTATTAGCTACAATCGTAAGAAATTACCATTTTCCAGAAAGCCCAGAAATAAATCTACAATTACAAGGTCAATTAATCTTTGACAAAGGCGAAAGAATATACAACGGGGAAGAGACCGTCTCAACAAATCGTATTGGGAAAACTGGATAGCAACACGCAAAAGAAGGAAATGGGACACCGTGTTTTTCACATCATAGACAAAACTAAACTCAACTGGATTAAAGACATATGAGACTCGAAACCTTGAAAAATCCTAGAAGAGAGCACAGGCTGTAATTTCTCTGACATCAGACATAGCAATTTTTTTCTAGCTATACCTCCTGAGGCAAGGGAAACAAAAACAACATAAAATGCTGGGACTACATCAAAATAAAAAGCTTCTGCACACAAGGGAAATAATCAACAAAACCAAAAGACAACCAAAGGAATGGGAGAAGATATTTGCAAATGACATATCCAACAAAGGGTTAGTATCAAAAATATATAAAGAATTCATACAACTCAATGCCAAAAGCAACAAACGATCCCATTAAAATGAGCACTAGACATGAGTGGACATTTCTCCAAAGAAGATATATAAATGGTCAACACATGAAAAGATATTCAACATCACTGATCATCAGGGAAATGCAAATTAAAACCACAAGGAGATATCACTTCATATCTGTCAGAATGGCTAATATCAAGAATACAAGAAACAAGTATTGGCAAGGATGTGGAGAAAAAGGAACACTCATGCACTGTTGGTGGGAATGTAAATGGGTGCAGCCCCACAGTATAGAGGTTCTTAAAAAATTAAAAATAGAAATGCTCTATAATCCAGTAATTGTACTACTGGGTATTTACCCAAATAATACGAAAACACTGGGGCACCTGGGTGTCTCAGTTGGTTAGGCATCTGATTTTGGCTCACGTCATGATATCACAGTTGCTGAGTTCAAGTCCTGCACTGGGCTCTCTAGTGACAGCATAGAGCCTGCTTCAGATCCTCTGTCCCTCTCTCTCTCTCTGCCCCTCTCTGGCTCATGTGAGGGAACACTCTGTTTTTCTTAAAAATAAACATGAAAAAATAAAAACACTAATTCGAAAGGATATGTGGACCGCTATTTTATGGCAGCATTATTTACAAGAGCCAAATTATGGAAGTAGCCCAAGCGCCCACTGATAGATGAATGGATAAAGAGATGGTGAAATATGGATGGTGAAAGGTATGGATGAAATATTATTCAACCATTAAAAAGAATGAAATCTTTCCATTTGCAACACCATGGATGGATCCAGAGAATATAATGCTAAGTGAAATAAGCCAGAAAAAGACAAATACCATATAATTTTATTCATATGTAGAATTTAAGAAACAAAATGAATAAACAAATGGAAAAAAAGAGACATACCAAGAAATAGACTGTCAACTATAGAGAACAAGCTGATGATGACCAGAGGGGAGGGAGGTGGATGAAATAGGTGAAGGGGATTAAGAGTACTTCAGACTATCTTGATGAGCACTGACTAATATACGAAATTGTTGGATCTGTATATTGCACACCTGAAGCGAATATGACACTGTATGTTAACTACAGTAGAATCACAATTTTTAAAAAGACTATATTAATAATGGAGAAAAAAATTCCATTTTCATGTTAAGAATGATCAAATAGCCATTTTAAATGATTCAACTTATACATGTATCTTAGATAATTTATATATTATATAAATATATATTATATATTATATACATGGAGGGATGGATGAATGAAATGATTAGTGTACGTGTGACTAGATGAATTAAGAAAACATGTATACAAAGAAGTGAGGTTTTCTGGATACAGTTATTCTCATGAAATAAATGCCTTATCTTGGTATGTATATTTGATTAGATGATTTAAAGCTTAGAGGTTTTAAACATAGGTTTAAGAGCTTAAAAGGTAGATAGACATTTACACATTTACTTCCCCAGTCTTGATCATAGTATTTCCTCAAGAATTAGAGAACTGGCCTCTTTTTCCAAATCTAATGATTCTCACCTTAATACTGTGTTACCCACAGAACACTCCTAATGCATTATCCTAGTCTGACTTATAATGTGTTATACAATGGTAGTTATTTCATAATGAATACTAGCTAAAAGAAAATCGGTACATCCATACTCAGAGAAAGGAAGGGAAATGATAATGAATAGTCGCAAGCATAATGCATGTAGGAGTACAGGACAAAATGCCATTGATTTGAGCTCTCTTCCTATGCGCCCAGAGACACTCAGACACACACGCGCACGCACACGCGCGTGCGCACACACACACACGGAGCGGATATGTCTAAAAATGTCTACAGAGACAGAAAAGAAAAATTCAGGGTCATCCTCGCCTTGCTCTGAACATGCCTGAGATTTACCTATAATTCTTTTTTTAGTATTTACCACATTCTATCTGCTATTACAGTCATCCATTATGAGGAATCATTATCATCACCTTCATCATCATCTTTGCTAACATCGCAGACACAACAGATGTGAATCATATGGAAGACAAGTATTATAAGAAAATGGGACCTGCACTCAGATAAGAAAACCTTCAACCTTTTGCCTCTATTAAAGGCTGACAAGCTGACTTAAATGGGTAGTATGTTCAAAACGGTTTCTTTCACCCTTGCAATCTCCCCAGCTAATTACACTGTAATACTTCCATTAAGGTGAGGATAGAGCATTGCTGGGGGTCAGTTATAGGCCCTCCGTGAACAATAAACTAGAATAAAAAAGAAAATGGGTACTTCACTGCTTTCCATGTGCAAACAGTCCATTACAATTTTGGATAGATGGGTGACAGACAGTTCAAATAGAGTATGGAATTAAAAACCATCCAGTACTGGACACGGCAGCAGCAGGAGCCTCTCCAGCAGCTCTTGTGATACCATAAAGACACCGAGAAACAGCCATGCAGACGAGGAAGAGCAACTGTATTACTCGTTGCTTATAAAATCTCAGTAAAAGCTTCCCGTCAAGTTAGGCTTGAACAAAGAATGATGCAACCTGATTCTTACAGCATGACAGACACCACATGCCGATGATACCACAAAATTACTTCCTTTATAAATTCTGTATTTTTTTGTTTCACCATGGTGTTAGCTGCCAGGGCCACAAGAGCAGGAGTAAAAGGGTTAGAGCATGAAGGGGTGGAATGGAGATAGATCGCAGTAGTCCTACAGTTTCTGTGCGTGACTTTTCTCCTCTAATCACTGTTAGCTTCAAGGGCAGAAATCAGCTCTGAGTAATCTTTCCAAAGCTCTCAATGCTCAGCCTAAGACATTCCATGTAGTATATGCCCAACCAAAACATTAAGTGCATGGTACTTTAACTAGATAAAAGCAATGAAATGGGAGGAAAAGTCAACTGAGAAAGAAGATAGCTCTGTGCTTTATTAAAGCAACAGGAAAGATAAATAAAGCTTTAGTATGTAAACTGATTTAAAGTAAGTCACTACCAACATGCTATAATATCTGTACAATATCTGTCCGGAGCTACTATGACAGTTGAATTTAAGAAATATTTTGATAGCGATAGGTGGCTTGGTGGCTAGACTACCAGCTCTAAGACAAGTTTAGCCTTCGGGATTATCCCACGTCATTTTCTTCCCCAAGACGGTCTCAAACATCCTGTCTCTGTCAGCACTACCCAGCATTATTTGTGCTTTTGGGTAAATTTCTGTACTCAGTCTTGCTTGGTATGTTGAAGTAGTACCAGTTTAAAGCTACTTGTTAGCTGTTTCCAGGTGTTAGGTAAGTAAGTAAACAAACTGTTTTCTACACTGAGAGAATTGGAAGAAGTCACAGATACTATCTAATATGGTAGCTTTTTCCTAGTTCTAAGGGTATGACCACTATGTCCAGAGGGTGTTAGTGGAAGCAGGTGAGAGTCGAGTAATTTCTCTTTTCATCCAGAATGCCTACATTTTCAACTCAATTTTTGGTTGGATTTCCACATAAAATCCCTTTTCGAGAATGTGTTCTGTGTATTAAAAAATACAAAGTCTGATCTAGTCGGTTACAGAGGTGGTAAAAATATGGAACGTCTGCTTCCAATCGCATTGCATATATGCTGGCATACATGCCAGTAAAACAACGACATCTTTTTTCCCGACTAGTTTTGGACACTCTCTGAAAGCTTGTCAAAGCACTCCTGGAAACTACTATTAAGCAACCATACATGGTGTGATAATTTTTTATCCTTACCATTAATTTTTTTTCTTTAACCATATGATCTAATGCTTCCATCATTGAGATGAAAAGACAAGGTCCAGAACAGTAATGACTACTTCCAAATGACGAGCAGCAAAACGTGTTACTTCTAAGTCTCCTTAACGCCCACACCAATGCCTCTTTTGATAATTGCCCTTGTTATTTTCCCAAATACACTTATTTGATAAAAATGGATGAGAAATTAAATCACAGGTAAAACTACTGATACTATGCTCTCTTGGGTTGGATTTTTTCAGAAGTGGACCCTAAGAAGAGGATTTGAAAGCAAATAATTTATTTCAGAGGTGATCCCAAGAAGCACAGTCAAGAAGCTGGTGACATGAAACTGAAGGCAGCAAAGTCTAAGTTGACAAGCTTGTTGTCACTGTGATCAACTGAGGATGAATAGCACTTGGAGACAGCGTTGTCTCACCTGAGAGATAAAAAAGGTGGAGTTTTTCCTATTGCTTCTCACCTGGTACATGCTATGGACAATCCCGAATGATCTTACATCCGGGAAACTTTCAGGTAGCCTCAGAGCAAGCGGAAACCAAATTGTAATATGAATTTGGAGGTATGTAGGGGAACAGTGGTTCCCCAGAATAGAGGGGTATGCATCAAGATCATCTGTTACAGGCATCTAGTAATTCTGCAAGCATTGTTACAAGTATGTCACTTCAACCCCTTTCAAAAGAATGAAATGCACTTTCAAACAATTTGGTTGAAATGATACCGCACTGGAAATAAAAACTTTAGAGACTTAATGATTATAATGCTAGCTAATTTCTTATTAACTACATTATATTTGTTTTAGAATGAGCCTTAACGCATACAAATTTTCTCAACCATCAGAGAAGGTTCCATTTTACTTTTAGAACGTTTCTGATACAAGGCGATACTCCTTCAGTCAATTAAAAGTACCAGCAAGTCCATCTAGTTGGTAAAGGTTTCCACCTGGAGCCACTGCTGACAGGGCTCATGTTAGCTGACACTATCACACTAACACGGTCTTACACCGTGACCAATCGTCTCAGCTTCCCCGCTTATTTTAGACCAGCATTTATTCTCTATCTTTGCCACATTAAAGGCTGTAAAGATTTTCCCTTGATTCATTTGGAGACAAATGATTACCAAAAGGCATTATCTTTTCAAAAATGGAAAACAAGCTATCGTCGAATACACATGTCTTTAATATACAAGGTTTTGAATGCATTCCCACTAGAAATTATGGTTATACCTTCCCTTACCTTTCACCCAACTCGTTGTATCCAAGGGCAATGCTTATAAAGTACGCAACAAGAGTCATCACATTTACAGTGTTTTGTAAATATAGTCACAGTATTTGATTTTCACGAACAGAACAGTAAAATGTATCATTCTCTGTGGTTACTATAATTCTACAAATGATTGTTTCATTCCCTAATACTGTAACATGCACAACTGAATTCTGTCAGCCTCAATGTATTCTTTAAACACAGTGCACCAAATTCCACCACAAACGAAAAGAACTGTACATAAATGTCCATAAAGAGTGAACAGAAATTCTATGAAAAGCATCAAAATACATAATTAAATATGCAAAGCTCCTGGCACGTGGCTTCCTGTCACAAAGTAGAGAAGCGCATACATTTTGGAACCGCTTTGCTACACAATCCATCCATCTCTGAGATTTTCCCTCCACAGAGATGATTTCAGAGATTATAAAAAACTTCTTTATTAATTCCTTACTATCGCAGAGCTGTCTATTAAAGCAAGGAGGGTGTGAACAGCCCACATCACTGGGCATGTCCATTGAATTACTACTCTCCTTGCAATTGCAAGAGACTTGTGACCTGGCAGCCTGTCCAGATGTAGACCTGAGGTTTAGGCTACAAACCAATTCTCTTTTCTCCTGCTGGCATCGTATAACCCCTACTTTCCAAACTCAAATCCTTTTGAATATAGTTCGGGTTCTAATGAAAATTCAGTGGGGAAATTAGATATAGTCAGATATATAGTTTTAACTGCAGGAATGCTTTACAACAACCATGTTAGATGGGCACAAGTGGGTGACTGGTAACGTCCATCATTCTCTCTGAATGATGAATGGAGGAAACAAATGGCCACATTTTCATTTTGTTTTGCTTTACTAAAATGCCCGAACTGGTTTACCTCAAACTTAACTGCCATTTTGCTCTTCTGTGATTTTTACTTGAACCTTTAATTACATTATTTTTGTTGTTTTCTTAGTGGATACTTGGAACGAATGAAGACCTTGGGGGTGGGTAATGTGTAAATCACCAAGAAATAAAGCTTTAACGTGCTGTGCTCTATACATTCCCAATATGTAGTGTTACTAATATATTATCATAGCTAACGATGCCAATTTCTACCAGCATGAAATACACAAAAACCATAACTTACCTCAACTTATTTCCATCAATGAAACATGGAAGAATCTTGAAAATCTCTTCGGTACCATGGTTAGTACATAGGAGTGAAGAAGGATGACACAAACATGGTGCTATTATAGATTCAAGGAAATCTAGTTACCTCATTCTTTCCAACTGTAAGTAAAATTTGAGTCACTGCATCCTCAGGTGCCATGCCAAGGATAAAGCATGAAAGGAGAAATCACAAACTTTAGGCACCAATCATCTATATCAATAAACAACCTGAAAAGTACAGCTGAGCTAGCTAAGTGTTGACTCAGTTATGAGGAGGATGCTACATGAGTATACACAGGGGTACACGATTCATTCAAAGATGAAGAAGCACCATCTACACAATCTGGGAGGATTATAAAATGTGCAACGAGTTAATATGTGGGAGTAAGGAATGCTTTAGAGTGTCGAGTGGGGTGAACATACCCAAAGGTACAAGGCAGGGAAGTGCATTCCATTCAGAGAATTGTTCCTAAAGCTAGGGTAAGGCGTTCAAATTGGTGGGTGAAAAATCAGACCTGAGAACAAGGCAGCGGGAATGTTGTAAAGGGCCTTTTCTTCCTTACAAGTTATTTGAATTAATTCCTGAAAGTAATCAGGAGCCACCTGTGTATTTAAGCAGGGGTGTGCCGTATTATATTGGCCTTTGAGAGATATGAACCTAGCAGCCTCTACAAGGAGTAAACAGGAGAGACCCATGACACACAAGTAAGTCAGGAAGCCATCACGGTATTCTAAGTGAGCTACACAGATCTGAACTAAGGCAGTGACTGCAGGTGGTATGGAAAACAGACAGCAAAACTAACACAAACCTAAGATACAAAAAGACCAGATTGGGATAAAGAGGAAATAATACTTGTTACTGTAATTATCACATGTGGCTGTAATGTGAGTAAAATAAACAGGAAAGTGTTTTATTAAATGTAAAGGTCTCTACATTTAAGATATTACTACTACTGAAAGCCCATGAATTTGAGATCCTCCATGTAAAGCCATCCCTATTTGTTTAGAAACAGCAAAGCAACTATGATTATAAAATTATGGTTTAAATGTGCCTCTCTCATCCAAGAGAAAAAGAACATGCTAGGTACCTTGTGCCGATTCTGATTTCTAGATGGAGGCACTGGTACGTGTCTGTTCTGCATGGAAATAGGGAGCAGTGGTAAGGGAACTCACTCTGGCCAAGACTAGAAGCACAATGATTCTCAGCCCTCTGTACAAAGATTTCTCCATGAACAGGAACAAGAAATATTTGGAATTAAAATCTAGATGGGGAATAAGAAGATGCCAGAACAAGTTGTTCAAAAGAACTGAAACTGAAGACTCTTAACACAGAGCTGGCCTCTTAAGGCAAGATAATTCAGCTAAAATGTAGTCAGGGGACATGAACTTACGTATCAGTATTTAGGTTGTTTCATTATCAAGAGTTAGGCTCAGTTACCAAAAGGATTAAAGTCAACACCAAAAAAGTGACTGCTATGATTACCACTTTGATAAGAGCACAAAAAAGAAATTATTTAATGAGATTAGAAGACTGGGAACATTCCTAAGACCTACTGCAGAAGCAGTAAAAGCAGGTAATGCCCCAAATCTTTCTTGCTGTATTAGTTTCCTTCCCAGCATGTGTTGTGCAATCATTCAAAGAGCATGATGTTTGAAATCTGATAAATCTGGTTGCGTTTCCAGTTGTCTCACAAGTAGTTTCAAGTCACTAAGGCTCACTTTCTAGATCACTAATATGGTGATAAAAAAACCTATGCCTGAGGTGTTCAAAATACTATCTACCTAAAATAATGCATGAGAAGTACCAAGTATTCCATCTAGAATATACATTTTTTTCAATATACATTAGGTATTATTCCACTAGCAATGATGTTTTGCAGCCTAAATTTGCAAGAATATTAGAAAAATGATGTTCTTATTAATTCACCACAAAAAAAGAGACTTTGAATTTGAACCAAACATGGAATGAGTAGACAGAAGTAACAACAATAAATATGAGAACAAGCTGAAGGCAATAATAAAGATATGAAAGAGGGGGAAAATCTGATACCAAGAAGAAACAGAGGTTTAAATTTTGCATGGCCATGCTATACCATAGTTGGTTACTTGGGGACATTTCTGCTTGGAAAAACAATGAGATGAATCATACATCAGCAGACTTGCTGTTAGGGTAACTGTATCATGCATTTCTTGGCCTTCCTAGACAGACAAGGAGTTCGGGTCACCAGAGCAGAAGGGACTTAGAGACTCTCTATGTGGTTTAAGAGAAAAAGTCACACTTCAGTGTTCCAAGACTTCTGTTCTATTTTTGGCCTTACTACAAACTAGAAGTCTTAAGCAAGTGTCTTTATCTATCTAGTTCCCAGTTTCCTCCTCATCCTCATGTGTCGAATTAAGACACTGGAGTAAGTATTCTTTGTTTGTTTTTTTTTATTTTTAATTTTTTTTTCACTGGACTAAGTCTTCTTTAAAGGTCTCTGGGCTTTAAATTCTAGGCTTCTAAAAATTTCATCTATCTAGATGTATGCAATCAATACAATAAACACTATATTCGCATTCAGAAAAATCATGAACTCCTTATCAATAAAAAATACAGGACACCTCATTAGAAAATTAAGGATGAGAACAGCCTCTATACTAAAGATAACATCCACATGACCAATTAACATTTCAAAGGGCTCTCTGACTCATTAGTCATGAGAAAAATAAAAGACAATGAGGGGCACCTGGGTGGCCCAGTTAAGCTTCAGTCTTTTGATTTCTGCTCAGATATGATCTCACTGTTCATGAGAACATGAACTCCACGTTAAGCTCTGGACGGACAGTGCAGAGCCTGCCTGCGATTTTCTCTCTCCCACTCTCTCTCCTCTCTCAAAAATAAATAAAATAAAATAAACATTTAAAATGACAAAGAGGTACTGAAACTCCAAAACTTTCATATGCTAATGGTTAGTAAATTTGTTTACCCACGTGAAAAAAATACCTATGGGAGACTTGGGTACCTCAGTCAGTTAAGCATCAGATTTCAACTCAGGTCATGATCTCATGATTATGAGTTCAAACCCTGATTTGGGGTCTCTGCTGTCAGCACAGAACTCACCTCAGATCCTCTGCCCCCACCCCACCCCCCGCTACTCCCCCATGCACTGTCTCTCTCTCAAAAACAAGTGAACTTAAAAAAAAAAAAAAAACAACATAGGACAGTCAACTAAAGACAGACACTTGGCTCTTCAGTGACCCAGTTTCACTTCTGGATGTTCAGAGTAGCATTATTTTTAGAGGTCCCAAATGCAATCAACCCACACAGCCATCAATAGCAAATGGAGCAAAGTATGGCATATTCGTGTGATGAGATTCTATACAACCCTGAAATTGCACCGCAACTGCAAGCAGTGTAAGAGATCTCACAAACCTAACGATGAGAAACAGAAGTCAGACACAAGAGAGGACATACTACATATTCCCAATAAAATACATTTTAGAAATGGCCTCTCTATGGTGTGTTAGCAGTCAGTATGATGCTTTTCATCGGGCAAGCATTGACTGAGACGGGTTAAGACTGAGGTTGGCGGATTCTGGTGATATTTTCTCACTGTGAGTAATCACTGGAATGTTCCCTGTGAAAATTCATTAAGCTGTACACGTAGTGATTTCTGCACTTTTATTTGTGTTATATTTCAATAAAAAAGTTTTAAAAACCAAGCCACACAGAACCGCTATGACCTACAAAGGAAAATTAGTCCGATAAATAAAGTTGGGAGAACATTTTCCTTCCCTTTAGTCTATACATCAGAGAGTCAGAAATAGAGACAGAGATGGGCACACATGCGTGAATGTGCGTGCGCGCGCGCACACACACACACACACACGAAGAGGGAAGTAGCACACCAGAAAAGAGTCAAGTAGAGGGAGGATGGAGGAAAGACCTTCTAGAATATTCAATCATTCGGACAATATCCTTCTCTTTTATTCCAAATTCTAATGTAAACATGTCTTTTTAAGTTCCTACGAGGCAAGAGTGAAGGTTCAGATCAGTTAAATTGGATATTGTTGAAGTTGGATGAAAGCTCCATGATTTAACACTATCTCCTCATGCTACAGGTCGGCAGAGCACTAGGCCTATGGTATATAAAATGTCGTCCTGTGTAAAGCGCCCTCCTGTGCAATCTCTGAGGTCTAATTCTGTGACTAATTTAAACATACATAAAATATTTTCAGGTACCTTCTGATTAAAGATGCATATACAGTGAGATAAGACAGTGTGATTATTTTTCCAAAGATACCAAAGGAAAGAGTTTCCGTGTACATGACCTACCAACAGAAATATAATTGTTTTTCTCTTTTAAACCTCCTGAGACCACGTTTACATGGCCATGCTCACAAAGGTTTAAAAAGGTGCAATCTCGTTGTCTGCAACTGACTTTTACAACACTGTAAAGCTCTACCTTTTAGATCTGATTTCAGCGAAGACAGCCAACGGCCGGTAGGCACGCTGCTCTGTATCTTGAACAGAACGTTATGTTACTTCACCTTTTACTTTGAATTACTAACCATTTTTCACTGAATTTGTGCTCTTTCCCTTCAGCTATCATTTTGGTCTTTGATGGGCTTGCCAGTTCTCTATCACTCAAATGAGGAACCGTGGAAGCCTTGAGAGCTCATTCCCAAGCTGGCTTTTCTGTCTGGATTCCCAGCTGCTGCTGCCCTCTGGTAAGCTGTCACTATAGATATTTTTCTGTCCTCATCCACGTAAAGCACATTCATCTCTCAATTCCTCAGGGACCATTTCTTAGTCATCTTGCCCTAGCACAGAACCTGACAGAATTTATTAATAAATATTTGTTGGATGAATGGAAAGGAACAGATACATGTCACTTCAGTGACCTCTAATCATGAAGAAATGGGCTCTGCTTCTCACCACCACGGCCACCAGAGCCAGTCCATGAAAGGGTCAGCAGGCAAAGGGACATGAATCTAAGATTCACACTCATCGTGTTACCATTTCTAAAATGGCCAGCCTTTGATTCACTCTCCTCTTTAGTGTACTTGTTACAGAACATAAATGAAGTCCTACAACTTGCCTAAAACCCATGAAATCCGTGGTTAACAGTAACGTTACTTTCCATAACCAGCTTAACTGGTGCTGGAATGCATAATTCCACCCACAGTAGGTAAAACAGGTATGTGTGCTAGTAAAATCAGAGCATCATGGTCCTTCAGACGGTAGCTACACTAATCTGGGTGAGCATTTTGTAATGTATTTCACTGTTGACTCGCTATGCTGTACACCTGTAACTATAATGTCAACTAGACTTCAATTAAGAAAAACAGAATACTGATGATGTCCTGATGTTTTACCCTGGAAGCATTACAATCAATTCTAACACTGCCATGAGCAGAGCAGATGAAGGCTGGTAATTTTATTTTACTTACTTTTGTTTTCTTTGTATTTGTCTCCAGATTGCCAGGAATGACAATATTATTTGGGAACTTTGAGAGGCGCCATCTACCTTCTAGTGTATATGGATAGTGATTCATCTTTGTGCCGTAGCCAACCTTGCAGTTCAGTCATCTCTCACTTCCTGTGTAAACTTCTGTCCAGACACTCTTTTTACCCATTTGTGGATTCCCTGCAGCGTACTATGGACTCTGTAAGCCCCAAATCCACCAAAATTTGTTTTCTGGAGTCCAGTCACTCCAGACACATACTGGGAACGTCTTCCATTTCAAATTAAAGCCATGTTTCCAAAGGCAGTGTACCTGTATACTATTTCAAGTAGCCTTGCTTTATTTAGAAACCTCAATGCATACTGCAATGACTGTTTAGGGTTCAAACTATATAGTTTTCAACAAGAGTCTTTTTTCAAAATATTTACTTTCCAAAATTATCAAACAAGGTACTGCAACTTTATAGCTAACTCTATTTTTTCCATTTAAAGACAGTGTAAGTCCTGAAAATATTTTTTATTAATATCTACAGAGTGAATTAAAATTGTGAAAAGTTGTATCCCTGCAGAGTATCTATAAATTTCATAAAAGTTAAAAAATAAAGACTTAAATCTTTTAAAGCTTTAAAACACTATGGCCTAATGACAAATATTTGTTAGTTTATAAAATATAAGTTGCAATATATTTATCTCCAACTCCCAACATTTAAATTTTCCTTCAAGTTATGACTGTTTGCTTCCTTGCTGTTATTTTATTATTTTTCTCCTTTGACCCTGACATATCATCTATGAAGACACCGGGATAAATGAAACACCAACACTTGTGTTCATGTAGGAACCAGGCCTAAGAGCTACACAGTCAGACAACCATTTCTGTCCTCAGAGACGTAAATTTTCCTGAAGGATCTCTCGATTGCACACATATTTTAAATTCTTTTGGTTACTTGATCACACCTTGAAATAGACTTTAAATCAAAGAGAAAGGAGAGGCAAATTTATCTCTTTTCTAAAGAAATTAAAACACAGTGAGTTTTTATTTGCTGGAATAAAGGACAAAGAAAAAGTGGAATAAATGGAAAACCAGTTAGTTTTAAACCTCTGGTTTTTTTGCTTGCTTTTATTATTCTAACTTAAAACAAACAAAAGAAAACATAAAAAGACACAAAATCTTACCCAATACGCTCTGCCAAATGCTCCATTTTCAAAGAAGCAGGGTGCTTGCTTTACTTATTAGTGGTCTTTAGTAAAAATAGACCTAAAAAAGACTATCTCAGAAGGACCGTGTACTTTCCTAATTCCCTGAGAAGCTCAGTGATTATGAAGAATGCCAGCCAGAGCTCACTATTCTTACCCTTGGAATCTCAAAAAAGATCAAAATCTTTGATAGCAATAACCAGAACTAAATTTGCCAGGGGTAGAAGTCCTCCTCTTATCAGTGTCAGGCACGAAGCAATCTTTTCATGCAAAGCGAAAAGCCAGCCAACTAACAAAAAGATGTGTGTGACTACAATTACATCAAATTAACTGGATGGATGGAAACAATACTTTTTAAGAATCTTTTCTCTTTTTTCACTTTACTTAACATGTTGGTTTCTATTTCCTTCTAAGATAAAGAGGAAATCAAATTGTGTTCACACACAAAACGGCTCCCGACAGTTTTTTTCTCAACTGTCTCTTTTGCCTTCCCTGAGCTTTATCCTCTTCCTCGCTGAGCCGCCCTCATCGCTCCATATCCCTAAACCAATAGGAAGAATTTCCTTCAGACCCTTAAGCCTTGTATCTGTTACCATAGAGACAGGCATCACAAGATAGCTGCTCAGTAACATCCTCATGGAAATAAAATAAGAATCCTATGGGTTTTACAAGAATTTCCAGTGCTACCAGTAAGCAGAAGTGATACCCTGCCCCAGGGGGAAAAAAAAAAAAAAAAAAGAAGGCAGGCATTTTAGTTTCACAGTCATGGAGATACAGAGTTGTCATTTATGACGGTGAATCCAGAATCCCTTAATTCTATGCTTAGAATCTGATGATGGTTTCTCATATGATATGGGGGGAAAAAAATCCCTTCTCTTATATCCACGTGGTCAGGGAAATCTAAATATCTCACTGCTAACTTTTAACTCTACCATGCCTCCTCAATCACTTTCTAATGGCCTCAACTGTTCTTGGATATTGCAGTGCCCAGATTTTTATTTTGCTCTTCTGTGATACTCTCTATTCCATATTTGATCAAGAGAACCCTTACCTTTTTTTTAAAAGATGACAACCTGTCCAGAATTCTGTACAGCAAAAGCTGCTTCGAGAGTTTAAAGACCTATGAAGAGGGAAAAGGATACCGGCAAGAAGTGATTTCCACTCATTTTACCTAGTTTCCCATTGACTTGGGCACTTTCAGGAAGTCTAGTGAAATCACGTATCTCAAGAGCAATAGTAAAAATAACTGAATCTCAGTAAATAGATAAGCTCAGCAAAATCACCGGGCCTCCGCAAAGCAGATGTGAGTAAGTGCAGAGACTTCCAATTTTCTCTTCCTGACATTAAATAATAAACATTCCTCAGCAAGTCAAAGCTCTCAATACATTAATAGCCAAGACGATCCCCTTGGTAACTCAGGAGCTGTGTATCTGAAGCACTTTTCTCTGTCTGTAACGCTGCAATATTTCAGGGGGTTGCAATTCTGTTTATTGCCTTCAGAGGATATTTAATTGTGAACCAGCTTCTTTCTGCCACTCGACTTAATGAGCAAAAAGTGAAGTTCTCTTATCGTTGAGAGATGAGGCCGGCAAACTTGTGCTACCAAGGGCCAGGCAGTAAACCTTTTTGGCTTTGTGGCCCATGTGGTCTCTGTCTTAACTATCTAACGGCTATGTTAGCATGAAAACTACCTTAGACAACATGTAAACGAATAGGTTGTGGCGACCTCCCACTAAAACTTTATTAACAGACACCTAAATTGAAATTCATATATAATTTTCATATGTCGCAAAATAGTACTCATCTTCTAAAAACTCATTTAGAAATGTAAACGCCGTTCTTAGCTGGCTGGCCAAACAGAGGAAGTATGGCACCTGGGCCATAATTTGCTGACTCCTAATCTGGAGGGTCCCAGTGGAGTCAGAGAGACACTGAAAGAAAGATCTAAAAAGGGGGATATTTTTTTCATGAAATAATTAGAAACACAGATACTTAAAGTTAGATATTATATCAAACATCTCCTTCTTTAATTTCTCTTTAGTGCAGGAAATCAACTCCCAGCACTGAACACTTTTCGAACAAGGAGTACATACAGTACCTCACACAGCAGTCTTTCTTGGCTTACACAATTAATCGCAAGAGTATTTTTTGTTCTATCAGAGAGATACAAATGAGTCTAATCCCTCTTCTACATCATAGCCCATTTAATATTTGAAGAATGTTTACCTTTTCTCTATTCTGGTTCTTTCAAGTCTTTTTTAACTTTCGCCCTCTTCTAGTAACTTCAATGCCCCTCAAATGTTGTGGTTCCTAGTGCCTTTCACCATCGAGACATTTTTCACTGAATACTCTTCCAAATGTTTCAGTTCCTGAGACCATGATGTTCCTCCAAACAAAAATCCTCCTAAAATGCGTTCCCTCTTTTTTCTTTCTTTGCTTAAAAGCTATATGTTCAACAATACCATATGAGATTATGACTGACACTGAAATGAAGGCCAACAAAATCATTACGTTTTAGTCAATGAATTACTGTTAAGCTTTAACTCTCTCACATACTATACTTGGATTAATTTTTGAACGTAAGCGCAGGATCTTATGCCTACTAAAATTCATCTTTTTGGTCTCCTTGCATTTTCCAGGTGGTCATAATCCTTTGGTCCCCTAATAAATCAATATATTCGCTCTCCTCTCCAGCTAAACTATTTTGATCTTCCTTCTTGTTTTGAGTATTAATATTTCACAAACCAAGCAGGGCAAATGTCGGAATTACAGGGCACACTATGAGAAATGAAGTCCAAATCAGACAGAGCCAAATGAATAGAACCACATCACAGTCCTGCAGGAGGCCACTTCCTGGTTTACAATGATTCAAGTAATACATGAAAGACAGAATAACTTAGTAATTTAATTAATCCTTCAGACATATCAAATGGAAAACATTTCTCCGTCTTCACTAAATCATAAAAATCTTCAAAGAATCCCATGGTATAATCAGGCTAACTAGCTAAATCACCAACTGTTTCCCAGAACCTTGGGGAACTTTGGTCTCTAGTCTACCTTTCCCCCTCATTCTAAACCAGCCCATCTTCCTCAGGAATTTTTACTTATTCCCCATGAGAGAAAAATACTGCTTATTTTTCCTAAAAGAAATTTCCAGTGTGAGGAGGTATTTACTATCCTGACCCTAATTATGGACTTTCTTCCTTCTTGTCCATTTCAGTTTGTTACCTTCAGGACCAATTTTCAATACTGTCGTGGCACTCTCTTTTTAAAGAGTTATGATTCCTTTCTCAGATATATGTGTGTGTCCCTGTGTGTGTATGCACACGCTTATGTGGTTTGGTTTTATTTGCTTTTTCATTCTTAAAAGTTAGATGGCAGGAGGACAACAGGATAGTAGGAAAAAACAAGCTTCTAGGGAAAAAAGATTTTGAAGAGTTTTTCTCTTTTTTTCACATGGTCACTTTCACTAATATTCAACACATTTTCATGATAAAAATCACTTGATCAACAAGGTATAGGAGGCGTATTAGTTGGCCACAGCTGTCACAACAAATGTCACTGACGACTGGCTGAGAGAACAGAATGTATATTTCCAGTTTTGGAACAGTTCTTAACTGATAGCCTCCCCTCGCTCCTCTTTCTGGACGAAGAGTGCTATGGCTCATCTGAAGGGGGGCAACTCCATCACGAGGGGGCGTTTTCACTTGACGGTATTACCATAAGAAAAGAACTAAGGGACGTTAATGAATAAAAAAAAGAAAAACGATAGTCCATTAGATTTTTTATCTAAAAGAGATAAATAGTTGCTACAGTTGCTTTTACAGTATGAACGCCTTGGAGAAAACAATCTAGGTTTGTAGAGGCTTGGGTAAAACCCACAGAGATTTGTACAAATAACCAATTCCATATTAAAAAATATTTCAATGTTTACAGTCTATTTCACTTGTCTCATCTCTTTATCACACGCTCTGTTTTTACGTTTCTTCCTCCTCTTCCCGCCCCCCCCACCCGCACCCCCAAACCTCTTCAGAAAACACAGAATTAGGCAACTGGGATTTGGGAACCTCACATGGTGTCACTTTGCATGCTAATCATCTTTCGGAGCTGGAAACACTGGCCAGCATTTCCAACTCTTACAAAGGCATTTGTCAATAAGGGTATGCCTGCTCTTCAGGTGTGTGGCCCAAAGCCTTTAAGATTTCATTAATAACCAACAGCTGGTGCCACCTAGCGTCTGTCCTCTCCATTCATCAGTGAAATCAAATCCAGAGTGCTTCCCAGCCGCAAACGAAGCAGCCTGAACCTACCAACAAAAACACCACAGTTTGGGCAGTCCCGTGGCTGCTTTAAATTACACTATCTTCATTGAAAAGAAAAGCTTCTTTTTTTTTTTAAGTAACTATGGTAACAGGAACGTGTGGCTAACAGGAAGCTCGGATTTTTCTCACAGGGAGACAATTCACAAAAGCAGAGTCCCACTAAAATATGTACTGTGAAAGAGTTTTTCCAGACTTGATTGGTCACTTCAAATGGTTATGAAGTTGGGAAATAAAACTGGCAGACAAGAACTGTGTTTTAAACAAAAGTATAGACACAGCTGACTTTTGTCAACCAACCAAGAAATAACCCTCTGTCACCTGACACAAAAATCTCTGCCAGTCTTTGAGCTTCCCAAAGATTAAACAAGTACTAAAACAGACTGTACAAAAGCACATACGGCGCTCTTAACAGAAAATCATTAGGTCGCCTGAATCGCATTATTTAAAATGTGTCTGCTGCTAAAGCTAGACATCTACAAAACCATTTTCTTTCATGCTATATGGATTAAGAATGATAGATTTGACCACAGTATGCATGCTTCAAGGTTAAAAAGTACTCATCTATATGCAGGACTATTTTTCAAAACATAAGTTAGCAATTAATTTGGAGGAATCCAAGTGGTATAATTAGCCCATCGGTTTCTAATTGATTCACCAGTATTTAAACACATGGTGTTTTAAGTCACTCTTTCTAAGAGGAATACGTAATTGAAAAACATGGACTAACATTCAGGGAAAAAAGTTACATAACAGCCAGTAGTGTTCCTTGACCACGCTAACGGAGATATTACAACTACTAGAGAAAAGATACAGCACATAGGAGCAATACCATATACACTGAAAGGTCATACTAGATGTTCATACATGATGGTCTATTAACTTGGATGATTTAGCTACTCAGGTTATTGGAGAGACTGGGCAGAGAGCTGAAAAATTCTGTCTTATACAGATAATTAACAACCCTGCTTTCCACACTCCGGAAAAGCTATTTATGTATTATATGACATGTGTTTTAAACAATCACTTGTTAAAAACAGCTTTGAATGTTTTATTTTCGTGTTACCCTAGTGGTGATAAAAATTATTTCAATACGTTCGGTCCGACATATACTCAGTGACATATCCCCATGACAGCGTCTGAAGATAGAATATGGAAATGATGCCTAGTTTCTACAAAAAGCTTAAATTGTTCCCCTTTCCCAAAAAACTTTATTTTTGGAGCCAGATACAGTCCAGGCTCATGCTTCATTTGTTTAAAAGTACTTATAAGTATAATCCACTTACTATATGAGAAAGAAATATTGCAAAACAGCACAAGGGTGCTAAAAATTGTACGCAGGCAAGGGAGAATGTAAGACAAAACTCATTCAGATCTCAACATAATTAAATAAATAAATGCTCCAATTTTCACTAATTTATCATTTTCTGTCATTTTTCATTAACAGCTTTCAAAAAGCCCTATCAGAAACAAGCTGATACAGAGAAATTAAGAGCAGTAATCAAGCGAGAAATGATAGACCAGCTGGGTCGACATCAACTTGGCAAAACGTGAATACAGTTCAATAGCCGAAACAGATGCTGGAGTTGTTGAAAAGCCCTGCAGGAGATATTGATGTATTTTCTTCATAGAATGCAGAATGACTGAATAAATGTCAAAAGCCCAAAATTGATGAGAAAAGACTGACAGCCAAACTCCTTATAAAACAGGAACGAAGTATAACAATTTTCAACCTATCCAAACATTCTATGCATTTTCCTTTCTCTCAACGTCTGAATATGCCAATAGATCAATCAGTCCTTGTAACTAAACATCAGGTAACTGAGTCGGGGTAGATTTCCCCATAGATTCCCCCCCCCCACACTCCCCCACCCCCCGGTCATCATCTACCTGGAGAAACCCAGACTCTTGAAAACCACTTTGTTCTAAAATCTCCTAACGCGGATTTCTATCCCAGAAGTGTTTTCCTGAGGTTGGAGGCAAGCACACCCCCCGAAAATCTAACGCAGCACAAGGAAATGTTAAAATCCCTTCTGTAAAAGCAACACTGTTTGCAGAGTTTGAAGAGCTCGGCAACAAACCCCAGCTACCAACAGCTGCTTGTTCAAACATATGCTTTGTCATGGTCAGCTTCTAATTGTATTCATAATGATGTAATAGCTTTAATAATCCTACCTTCCATGCCAGCTGTTTTTCCTGTCACTCCATCATGCCAATAAGTTGGCTGCTGTAACAAATCAAGATAGTGCAAAACAGCATCTTTCTCCTGATTCTGTCATCTTCCTGAAAGCATTCTATTACTGCCGACTGCTGGGAACCAGAAAGTCTATTTGAATTCCAACAGCTCCCCTTTCGCATGATTCAAGTTAGGTTAGGTGGGCATGCCTAACATGATTCTCTCAGTCATTTATTATGCAGCTGCCACAACGTCGGTGTGGTAACCACTCTGACTATCTGATACGTCAGTCGAACAAAACCTACACCTCGGAGCAAACACATGAGCCAGAGCAGCGTTCTGCATTTAACGAGCATTCTTCCTGCCTAAAAAAACAGGGGATCTGCAAATCTCTTTCAGGATCTACTCGGTCCTCTGTACAGATGCAAAGCCCTTGGATTAAATTCTTTCCCTAACTATACGAAGAGGAGAGCTCCTCTTGCCACACGGCGTATTATTCACAGTAGCGTTCGGCTGATTTTCGCTGATCTTCACAGCCTTTTAAGGGGAAAAACTCTCTTTTCTGATTGTACTTTTTGAAATAAGGACGCTATGGGCTCAGCTCCACGTCTCTGCTTTACCACAAAATAGAGCATGCACTTTCTCAAATGCAATCTGCCCCTGTGATTCTAGGGAGAAAATTTTTCTAATAAGAGGCGTTTTTCTAGAGAATATTTATTTTGCATAGTGGAGACATTTAAACTGCTTCTATTTGTTTCTCCCAAGAGTGGACTTTACACTTAATATTCCGACTTACGAAAATGGCTTTCTTTAGAAAGAAATTAAATTAGCTGAAGCTCTCACATAACTTATTTACAAAGTAAGTAAGTGTCATTTCAGGAGAATGCAGTTTGTGATTTAAAGATACCTAGGCATGAATCGGTAGTTTCTTTAATTAAAATTAATACTGTACGGATGATGGCAATTGTATTTAAAAGTTCTAAGCATGCCTTTCTTGGTAGATTAATATGAATAGTTTGAAATGACAAAAGAGAAAAATTTAAGTGTTTTCCTGAGAAAAATAAAGGGGGGGATTGATGAAATCTTCCCCTTTCAATCACCTAGCAGACATTCAGTGCTTAACAAAACTCATCCCCTAACCCCACAAAAAAGTATAAGCAATAGTTCACTTAGCATGTGTGAGATATATGCCAATGTCACTGTTCCCTAAAGGATGCCTCTGTGTGTGTGTGTGTGTGTGTGTGTGTGTGTGTACACACATTTGAGCTATTCTAACTCCATTTTATATTTTATGTAACACACACCAATCAACCCTACATATCGAGACATACATAATAGCCGGTAGCTTAGAGTTTAGAATGTTTGATTTATTAATGCCAAAGAAATTGAGCCCCTGTGAACCCACCAAAATTTCTTTAAAATAATATACACATCGGTCCGTGACAACTGTGAAAATACTGGCTTACAATTACAGTTCTTTTAGAAAAAAAATCACTTTTGCGGTTAGCATATCTATCTTAGCGGTTCTGAACAGCATAAATAAAAATCATGTGGTTTTGTTTCTGCCCTTAGCTTCCACTCACCTCTCCAGCTTCAACTCTTGCCTTCACACTTTGTTCCAGCTACAGACAACTTCCTTTTGTTCCTCTAAACCACTATGCTCCTTCTGTCTCGGATACTGCTTGTTCTGTTTCCCCTGTCCATAAGCTCCCCTCAATCCTCCATCCAATCTTCACTTATCAGCTTGAAACGTAATTTGCTATGTGAGGCATTTTTCATCCCCTAGATAAAATTATGTTCCCCTGCTATGCAATTTCATAGCACCTTGTACTTCGTCTTCATCATAATAATGGCAAAAGCTTATACAACAGAGGGTGGTAGGCTCTGTTCTCACATACACAACAGAAACATGTATGTATGTGTGTGTATATATACATACACGCATGCATACACATACATGTATACAATATGGATATGTATACCATATGGATACTCTCATTCATTCCTCAAACTGAACCCATGAAGATGAGAGCTTTATATTCATTTATATGAGAGACAACTGAAGCTCTGAAAAGTTGATAGCTTGGCTATAGTCACATGACTTTAATTTTCTGTACTTCCTGGTATAGTATTAGTTCTTGAGACTGGACAGCACATGTCTCGTTCATTCTGAAATGCTAACGCACAGGATGCTCTTTGGAAACTGTATTCCATTCATCACTCATCCAGTAGAACCTGCTTCGGGCACCGCACTGCACTAAGCACTGGTCCTATGGAGAAGATCAAAACCGATATGGATCCTATTTTCATGGAGCTTATGCCTAAGAGCAAGGTCTCTAAACTTAGGGTCCAAGGGTCTACGGATACAATTAAAACGTCTGTTAACTTGGATGAAAGACATATTACATATTCATTTTCATCGGACTTTAACCTAAATGTAGCATTATTTTCATGTATGTCCATAGGCTGTAAACATAGGAACATTAGCAATACCTATAATTTTGGCTCCCAAGTATGATCACTAATTTTCATATCATTTTACAGATGTCGTATATATCCTGCAATTTTTTTTGTGCATTCATCCTTTGTAATTATGGTTACTGTTAAGTCTACCACTATACTGTTTTATTTAATGTGTCCATAAGGATGTACAGTATTATTTAACTTTTAAAATGTTTAGAACACTTTTGATTCAACTGGCTTCTGTTATCATCTTTACTATTTTATTTTGTATGTTGAAATATACTTCAGATAGGCTCTGCCACCCGTCAAAGGCCTTAAGGTGTTAGGGCTTTAGGCTTCAGCAGGTGTCGAAGGGGTCCATGCTACAAGATCTGGCCGAGAGGATTGGAGAACACAGCACAATACTCACTATCATGGTCTCCAAAGTTTGAAAACCTGGGTGCAAAATGCTGATCCATGACTTAACACTTATGTGTTACAGGGCAAGTTACTTATGCTCAGTTTACTCTTCTGTCAAATCAGAATAATTATTGCTCTTAGGCTTTCTTGCTATGAGGTTTCCGTGAAATACTTTGTACAATGCCTGACATCTTTTTTTTTTTTTAAGGTTTATTTATTTTTTGAAAGAGAAAGAGAGACAGAACGCAAGTAAGGGAGGGACAGGGAGAGAGGGAGATGCAGAATCCGAAGCAGGCTCTAGGCTCTGAGCTGTCAGCACAGAGCCCTATGAGGGGCTCAAACTCACAAACTGTGAGACGATGACCTGAGCCGAGGTCGTCCCCTTAACCAACTGAGTCCCCTAGGTGCCCCGCCTGACATCTTTTGAACTTTTAATGGCTGTTAGATATTATTAGTGGGAGGGACAGATATGAAATTATGACAAATAAAAACATGAGAGATACAAAAGGATTTACAAAGACTTTAAGAATAGGAATTCAAACTCTTACACATTACCAAAGGAAATGTGGAACTGTAAAAACCCCTTTCAAACACAGTTTGGCAGTTTCTTAAAAAGGTGAACACATACATACTTTAAAAGCCATCCTTTCTATTCTGACAGAAATGAAAACAGATGTCCATTAAAAAGAGTTCTATATAGACTTTCGAAAGACTGTATTTGTAATGGCCGCAACTGTAAACAACCCACATTTTCATCATGTGAAGAGGTGAAGAAAACTGAAGTACAGCTATGCAACCTAATACTACTTTGCCATGGCAAGGCAGGGTCTACTGGTAAGTGCACCAGCATGAGTGAAGCGCAGAACAATTATGCTAATTCAAAGAATCTGAACAAACGCAGCATACCATAAGATTTCACTGATACAACTATAGAAAATACAATGAACCCGTAGTGACAATGAGCAGATTAGTGGCTGCCTAGTGAAGGAAGGGATGAGGGACAGGCAGGAGAAGTTACAAAGAGTCGTGATGAAACTTCTGAGATAATTGTTATGTCCACTAAGTTGCCTGTGGTGATGTTTCATGGAGCTTAGAGGTATCAACACATATCAAGGTGCAGATTTTAAATATGTATGGTTTATTAAGTAATGATTATACTTGGAAAACTGTTTAAGAACCTTAGTAGACCTTAGATCATTCATATTAATTTAATTAAAAAGTTATATACTATCATCACTTTCTTAACAATCTACAAACTCCATAATAAAATATGTATGCTCTAAATAATTCTATCAGCCACATATAATAATCTTGAGCAGCCCAGAAAAATAATTTTCCTTATCATCTACAATTTATAGCTCTTCAGGCCATCATTGAACAACCTGGAAACCGATTTTTTTCCTGTGACAAAGAAGAATTTGTCCTATTTACATGCACGATTTTATTTACCGTAAGCATATAAGCTAGTAAAATAAATAAACTATTAGGCTGATTACAAAACAGTAAGCTGCATAAAATCTAAGGTACGAATCAAGATCACCTTGTTGCTATCTAATTCTAGCTTACAAAAAACCTTCAAATAAAGTTCCTTTGTTAAGTAATGATTACTTATCACAGGACTGTATTTTATAAGTTATCCACATTTTATAACAAAGGATATCATGTCAAATTCTGAGTATTCTGAGAGGAAGGTGAGTGAGGGAAACCCAATGGCATCTATGCGACAACAGGACTGAAACAATAAAAACCGTTCCCTCATTAAATGCTCTTATGTGCTGTGCTAAAAGTGTTGAGGTGGTAAAAAAAATTTAGCCAGATCACTGAACTTTTGAAATTTATTACCGCAGAGAAGTTATAGTTGGATTAATGAAAAGGAGAAAAACTTATTTTCATAATTTGAATCTAATACTGTCTCCGTTCCCAGTCTAGATTACACAGAAGCTACTAAGGTGTTCAACACACACACACACACACACACACAAACGAGAACAAGTCACTGTCTCAAATCCAAATCTCTACAGTGGCTTCTCACGATCTTCAGAACAAAATCCCTCATTGCACCCTGTAAGACACTAGGTAATATGCCCCTCCAACTTCTTTCTCCTGTCTTCTCCCATGCCGCTCTGTACACTTTTCCTTCTTTTTCTCTAATCACACTGATTGGCTTTTTTTGGCTTCAAACAATGCAAACTTATTCTCACCTTGGGATATTTTCATTAGCTGATCCTTTGGAGACATTCTAAGGCTCGCTCTTCTTTAGCCAGACCTGTGTTCAATGTCACCTCAGCAGAAACCCCTCTCTAAACTTTTCTAAATTAAGACTCCTTGAGCATAATTCTTCTCTTTTTCTTGGCTTTGCTTCACTTTTCAAAAAATTTTTGTTTTAATGTTTATTTTTGAGAGAGAGAGAAAGACAGACGACAGACCATGAACAGGGAAGGGACAGAGAGAGACAGAGACACAGAATCTGAAGCAGGCTCCAGGCTCTGAGCTGACAGCACAGAGCCGGACAGAGGGCTCAAACTCAATAGTCTTGAGATCATGACCTGAGCGGAAGTGTGTTGCTTAACCGACTGAGACACCCAGGCTCCCCCTAACTTGCTTCACTTTTATGTACAGCACTTAAATTACCATTTGGCCACAAATTATTGATTTCAATAATTCACTGAAACATTAATTAAGCACCTACTTTATTCTAGACTCTTTTTCCTTTCATTTTTTAAATGTTTACTTATTTCGAGAGTGTGCCCTGGTGCATGAGCAGGGGAAAGGCAGGGAGAAAGTGGGGGGCAGAGAATCCCAGGCAGCTTCCACACTGTCAGTGCAGAGCCTGACACGAATCTCGATCCCAAGAATCATCAGATCATGACCTGAGCTGAAAGCAAGAGTTGTATGCTACACCTACTGAGCCACCTAGGTGCCCCTAGACATTTTTCTGGGGGCCGGTAATACTTCTATCTTTATAATACCTATTTTTGTGGAAAAGATAGGTACTGGACAAATAACCGAAAGTATGACCCAAAAAAAGGGGGGTGAGAGCTACAGCATAAACTTAACATTTTTATAGAAGCATATGATGCAGGAACAAATTTTATCAAAGAAAATTCTCCTTGAACAAGGAGCCAAAGGATTTGTGGTAATTACATGGGTGAAGGGATAAAGGTAAAGAGGACTAGAGGAAGAGGCAACAAGGCAGGAAATCATTCAAAAATGAAAAATGTCCACTATGACAATAATATGGTAAATGAAAAAGAGATTGAAGTATGATGAATGAGATGAAGGTCTAAAGATAGGCAGGGATTAGATTATGAGGGATTCCTTGTCAGCAATGTTAAAGATCCTGGAATTTTTCCTAAAGACATTGGAAAACCAGTGAAAGGAATTAAGTGAGTTAGTTACATTAATTGAATTAATAATTAATTTACATTGATAATCAGATTATAGGTCAAATATCCCAACCTGAATGTACTGGGGAAAAGAGATTAAAGTGAGATGGCGAATAATTCTTGAGTTACATACCTTGTTAAGAGGCAATTTCAGTGCATCAGGTGAGATGATTTAACTCAAGAGCTAGCAGAAGGGACAGAAGCAATGAGATTCCAGAGTCGTTTAAAAGGGAGAACTGATAGAACATAGTGACTGATTGGAAACTGGGAAGCATTCAGGGACATAAAGGAATACACATTTACTCCCACATTGTCAACTTGAGTAACTGAGTGAACGGTGGCAGTATTTTCTGGAAAAGCCAGGTTGATGATGGCTTGAGTATTGTTTCTGTTGAGTTTGGGATTCTTAGGAGACATTCAAGCAAAGACATAAAGGAGGACACACCTAGATGATAGGGACTGAACTTCAGAAAATGTAAACGTTTGAGATTTTCCAGCATTTGATGGTACATAAAGTCATACATTTGAAAAACTAATTTGGAGATGGAATGAGCCAGGAAAAGAGACAAGAGCCTAGGATGGCACCCTTAAGAACTTACCAATTAATGACTGGATGAAAAACAAAGGCTACCAGGATAATAAGAAGGAACGTTCAGAGACAAAGGGAAAAACCCAACAACAAAGAGAGTGTGGAATTCTGAAAGTTAAGATGGCAGAGAGCTGAAAGAAATAAACAATTGTCACCTTTGTCAAATATGACTGTGAGATGAAGATGACACCTAAAAAGTTCTGGGTTTACTTCCACACCCTGGGTATTATAAATAATGCCGCAGGCACCAAAGGGGTGCTCGTAACTTTTTTTAATTAGTGTTTTCATTTTCTTTGGGTAAATACCCAGTAGTGGAATTACTGGATTGTATGGTATTCCTATTTTTTTGAGGACACTCCATACTGTTTTCCATAGTATTTTTATCAATTTATATTTTCACCAACAGGATGGGAGGGTTCCCTTTTCTCATCTTCTGCAACATTTGTGATTTCTTATCCTTTTGATACTAGCCATTTTGATGATTGTGAGGTGGTATCTCACTGTGGTTTTGATTTGCATTTCCCTGATGATTAGTGGTGCTAAACATCTTTCACGTGTCTGGCGGCCATGTGTAGGTCTTCTTTGGAAAAATGACTATTCAATTCCTTTGCCTATGTTTTAATTGAATTATTTTTTTTGGTGTTGAGTTGTATAAGTTCTTTCTCTATATATTTATATACATGTACACATGCACACACACACAATGAAATATTAGCCATAAAAAAAATGATGAGATCCTGACATTTGTGACAAGGATGGACCTAGAGGTTATTAGGCTAAATGAAATAAGTGAGACAGAGAAAGGCAGATACCATATTATTTCATGTATATGGGTAATCTAAGAAACCAAATGAACCCACACAGCAACAGACTCAGACAACAGAGAATGAACTGCAGGTTGTCAGAGCGAAGGGGGTAGGAGATGGGCAAAAGAGATGAAGGGAATTAAGAGACTCAAACTTCTAGTTATAAAATCATTAAGTCATAGAGATGAAAAGTCCAGCTGATAAAATACAGTTAATAAGACTGTAATAATATTGTATGGTGAATATATTTTTCACAGTGAGCACTGAGTAATATACAGAATTGTCAAATCATTGGTATGCCTGAAACGAACATGATATCTTTAGTTCATTAAAAAATTTTTAAAAAGTAGTTCTGAGGTTAACAACATAAAGAATATGGTGAGCTGAAGACGAAAAATTTCAGGGGAGTAAAGGTAGAAGGCAAGTTAGCAGAGATTGAAGACTAAGTGAGCCAATATAGGAAGATAGCTAAAGGAGACCGTGCAGACAAGATCTTTGTTTTTAATATGAGGGGTTAATTTTTCCGAACATACAAAGCTTGTCATATTAAATATAACTAATAGTCTAGACAATTTTCAAAACTTTAAGCAGCCACATGTCTAATAATGCTATCAGGTAGAGAAGAACAGATGTAATATTTTCTTGCTTTTTTCTTACCCTTACTTTCTCCCACATACATTTCCTTCCACACTCCTTGGAGCTGGTATATCCCAGCCTCTCTATCTGTGTGTTCTACCAGTTACTGAAAGAGATGCATTAAAATATCCAATATGATTCTTGCTTTACCTAGGTCTCCACGTAGCTGTCAATTTTGCTTTACCTACTTTGAAATTCTAATATTAGGTGCAACCAAATTCTATATTCCTATATATTCCTATTGATTTGACCCACTTTACCATTATGAAACGTCCTTTATCTCTCAAAATATTTCTTGCCTGAAGGTCCTCACTGTTTGATATTAATATAGCCATATCAATATTCTTTCGGCTTGTGTATTCGGGAATCCTACAACCTATTTATGTTGCCATAAGTAAGGTGATTTTCTTCTGAACACAGGGTTATGTTCCGTCAGTACAGAAATTTTTGTCTTTTAACAAAAGTGTTGAACATGCACTCTAGCATCCGGTTATTTTCTCTTTTTTTCCATTTCTCTACCTCTTTTTTTCTATTGTTAATTCTTAAATTTCTACACATGGCAGATTCCACACAATTCACTGCTACTTGAAACAAGCAGTTGTGTTTTTACTTACTCATTTTTAAAAACCGTTATTAGAGTTTATTCATTCTTGCCTGTTTGTTTTTTTCTTTTCAGAGTAAGTTTACTTGAGCCAGCAGAACGTCCCTTAGAATCTACACTGGTATAGAAGGTACGGGTAATTAATGATCTCAGCTTTTGAGTGACTGAGACCATCTTTATTTTGCCTTCATTTTTTATACCTTTCTATTTCTAATGACTGTTGATTCACGTACACTTTCAAGAAATCATACAAAAAATGCTCTGTACTCTTCACCCAGTTTTCCCCAATGGAACCATCTTGCATACCTACAGTACAACATCACAAACAAGAAATTGTCAGTGAGACCATCTTATTCAGATTTAATCAGTTTTATAGGCAGTTCGCCTTCTCTCTCTTCTCCCTCCATGTGTGTTTTGTTCAAAGATACGTTATCATGTGGGCATTTCATGTAACCACCACCACCGTGAAGATACAAAGCAATTCCATCACAAGAACCCTTCATGCTACACTTTTATTGTCATAGTCACCACTGTGCTAAATTTGAGGCTTCCAAAGAAATTAGAGAAGAAAAAAAAGATAACATAAATCCAAAGGAAGAAAAAGTAAGGAAATAATAAAGGGCAGAAATAAATGATACCGAAAACCAAAGAAATGGAGATAATCAACATAAGGTAATTCTTTGAAAAAAATTAAATTTATAAACTACTAGCAAAAGTGACAGTACAAAGAGAAGATATGAAACTTCAGTAACCATCAGTAACAAATGGAACAGGAGAGGTCACTGTAGATCACAAAGCCATTAAGAAGGAGACTAAGAGAATAGTAAGAATGGTTTTAGGCTCATAAATGCCACAACTTAAAAGAAATGAAATAATTCCTTAAAAACCAGAAGCTATCAAAATTCAACCAAAATGAAAGAGGCAACATGAAGAGTCCTGTGGACATTAAAAGAACTGAAGGCATAATCTAAAAGCCACGGGGCAGGTTATCTTGAGGCCCAGATGATCTTACTGCAGACATGTACGAAATATTTATAGAATTAACAACAAATTTACACTCTTCAAGAAAACAAGAGAAGAATCACTCTCAAACTAATTTTACTAGGCCAATACTACCTTAACATGTAAAACTAGAAAAAGATAGGAAAAACAAGAAAGCTACAGACTAATATCCCTCACAAATATAGATAGATGCAAATTTCTTAACAAATGCTAGCAAATAGAATTCAGCACTATACAAAACAATTATTTACCATTATCAGTGAAATAATTATGAATTCATAAGAAGTTACCAAGATAATTCAGAGAGGTTCCTGTATCCATTACACAGTTTCCTCTTAGAGTTACTTCTTAAATATAGTACAATTTCAAAACCAGGATGTGTGCCCGGAGTCCAGCTCCAGCAAGTCCAGGAGTCCCTGAAGGATGAACGGTGTCGGCACGATGAACGACTCGAGAGAGCTGCTTGGTTCCTGGAACCAGCAGACAACCCTGCTTTGCTGGTCTCAGTATCTTTATTAATACGCAGTGAGTTACATTACATCAGTGAACATTACTTTTTCTTAGAAGATAGTTAAAGAAAGGAGATAGTGTATATAATGTCAATTTCCCAGACTTTGAAGGAGAGTCTTGTCTTAGCTGTTTTTTCTGTTTCTAAGCTAATGAACACACACTGTTTTTGCCAAGAAGAAAGCAGGGTTGTTATTGTAACCTTGAGCAAGCAGGTGGCACAAACATTGCTGCCTTAAGACCTATGTTAATTGTTAATGGGGGAAGGGTAACTTACTTGGTAGAGACATAATTGTCTAATGCCTGCCTAAGTTCCTTTGCTTATGAGTGAGTGAATTTATACAATAGGGGCCTAACGTTTACATAAGTTACACCAATTTTTAGCCAGCTCATAACTGTTATCAATTTGTGTAACCTATCCCCAAGAGGCAACTTTGAGGTTACTTGTAGCCAGGTTACTCTCATTCAGATGTTATCCATCAAGGCATAGCACTCCAGGTCCCTTTTTTGATATGCCATAAAACAAAAGAGCATTACATCTCTTGAGGCCAACCAGAGCAGTTCAAGAAGTCCAGGCCTGAAAGGTTATTAGAAGGAGATAGTATTGGGTGCCAGTTGGTCGGCAGGAGACTTTGCAACATCTGCCTTTTCCACACCTTTTCTCAACCTGTGAGCCCATGATGGCTCCCAAGAGATGTGAACATTGGTACAAAGTGTATGTGTAGATCTGTCATTTTAATATGTGTGTTGATTTGTCTAACACCACTGCAATCCAGATACAAAATGTCAATTATCACAAATACCTTCCACCCACTATTCCTTTCTGGCCACACCCATGCCCTCTCCACAAAAATCTCTAACTTTTGGCAATCATTAAATTGTTTTCCATTGGGGCACCTGGGTGGCTCAGTCGGTTGGGCGGCCGACTTCGGCTCAGGTCATGATCTCACAGTCTGTGGGTTCGAGCCCCGCGTTGGGCTTTGTGCTGAGGCTCATCAGAGCCTGGGACCTGCTTTGGATTCTGTGTCTCCCTCTCTCTCTGCCCTTCCTCTGCTCATGCTCTGTATCTATGTCTCTCAAAAATAAATAAATGTTAAAAAAATAAAAATAAATTGTTTTCCATCTCTGAAAGTTAGTAATTACCAAAATGTATATTAATAGAATTAAGTATGCAACTATTTGAGGCTGGATTCTCTCCCCGTCTGCCTCAACTCAGTATAATGTGCTAAGTCAATTCAATTTATGCTTGTCAAATAGATTACTATTTTTATTGCTGACTCATATTCCATGGTATGCATACACCCATTGTATTTCAACGTTTACCCACTGTAGCACATTCTGATTGCTTCCGAGTTTTGACTACAACAAATAAAGCTGCTATGGACAATCATACTCTTTTTGCTTCTATGTATAATTTCATTTCTCTGGGATCCATGCCCAAGAGTATAATTGCTAGATCTTAGAGCATTGACATACACATATATATTTTTTTAAAGAAACTGCCAAAGAATGTTCCAAAGGGGACGTACTATTTTACATTTTTATCTTTAATGGGTGACACGTCCAGTTTCTCAGCATCTTCGATCATATAAAAAACTGATTTATTTAGCTCTTATGTTAAGCATGTAGAGATACCTCATTGAGGTCTTAATCCATTTCTCGATGGCTCCAATACATATCTTCATGTACTTATGTACCATCTATATATCCTCTTTGCTGAAGTGCTGCTTCATGCCCTTCTCCCCACCTTTTAATTGGGTGGTTTTTCTTAAGTTTTCACAGTTCTTTATATATTCTAATTTTTTTAATGTGAAGTTTGAATTTTCATCTTATATAGGGTCTTTGACAAATCAATTTGTTTTATATTGTGAAGTCAAATTTACCAATTTTTAACATTTTTATGAATTCTGCTTTTCAGGACATGACTAAGAACTCGTCAATAAGCTCAGGATGCCAAAGACCTTCTTCTCTATCTTATTCCAAAAATCTTCCAGTTTTACGATTTACACTTATGTATTGGATATTGTTTGAAGTAATTGTTTAATCAAGTATGAGATTTAATTCAAGTTTTCTTCTTTTCTGGTCTATGAGTATCCAGCTGCTCTAGTGCCATTTGCTGAGATCATCCTATTCCAAAGAACTGCTCTTACAATTCTGTCCAAAATCTGTTGGCTGTACTTGCGTCAACTTTTTTTTTTAATTCTTTATTCTATCCCTTCACAAACCAAACCATGTTGATTAGCATCACTATATAATGAATCTTCAATCAGGCACAGTAATTCCTCTCAAGGGATTCTTACTTGTCAAAATGGTTTTAGGAGTGAATGTATTTCATCTACATTGTCAAATTTAGGAGTTTTGAGTTTTTATTCGTATTCCCTCATTTTCCAACTGATGTTTTCATGATCTTTAGTGGAATTGCTGATATTGGTAATTTTTATCTGCAATCTTTGTCACTGTTGTAGGAAGGTTGTCAGTTTTATCCTTTATTCACCTCTGAGTCCTTTTTGCTTCATTGAGTTATTTTATTTTCACTTTCAATGTTTTTTGCTCTTCTATATCATTTCTCCTGCTTGCTTTCAGTTTATGGTGCTCTTCTCTTTTCTCATTTCCTGAGGTAAGAGTCTACACTATGGAGACTTCTCTCGTTTTCAAACATATCCACTTAATACTATCATTTTCCCCTACAGCACAGCTTTAGCTGAACCACAAGATTTTTAATTTTATTATCATTTTCACTCAGTCCAATGTGTTTTTTTTGTTTTTTTTTTTAATTTCTCCTCTGGGGTGCCTGGGTGGCTCAGTTGGTTAAATGTCTGACTCGGGCTCAGGTCAGGATCTCATGGTTTGTGGGTTCAAGGCCCACATCAGGCTCTGTGCTGAGAGCTCGGAGCCTGGAGCCTGCTTCAGATTCTGTGTCTCCTCTCTCTGCCGTTCCCATGCTTATGTTCTGTTTGTCTTTGTCTTTCAAAAATAAACAAATGTTAAAAAATTTTTTAAATTTGTCTTCAGACTCCCTTTTAGACTCCTGAATTATTTCCAAGTGTCTTGTTAGTTTCAAAGTGTTTGGAGATTTTCCTGCTATCTTCTGGTAATGATATCAGTTTGACCAGAGAAAATACTGTGTTTGAATTCAATTTAAAAAAAAAAAAAAGTTTTTTGGTTTGTTTATGGTCCAGAATAGTATCTACCTTACTCTACGTTTCCAGATCACTTAAAAAGATTGTGTATTTTGCAGTTGTTCAGTGTTCTATAAATATTGAAAGGATCCTCCTGGTTCAAGGTGTTAAGTTCTATAACCCTGATGATTTTCTGTCTAGGTGATCGGTTACTGAAAGAGGGGTCTGAAGTTTCCAGCCATATGGTGGATGTGTATACTGCTCCAACGAGTTTCATCAGTTTTTAGTTCACCTGTTTTGCATTTCTGCTGTTTGGAGCAAACACATGTATGATTGATACCTCTTCTTGGTACACTGACCCTTTGGACATTAAGTAAAATTTGTCTGTTTTTGTAAATTTCTTTGTTCTGAAGTCTACTTTATCTGGTATTAGTTTAGCCACTCCTGCTTTAATACATACAAGCTTATCTTTTTCTACCTTTTACTTCCACCTCTATCATCGTAGTTTAAACAACTTCCTCTAAAAAGCCTATTGGTGGATCATCTTTCTTTCATCCACTCTGCCAATAACTGTAATAATCATATTAAGACCACATACACCAGACCAGAGTAACTATTAACATGTTAAGCCTCAAGTTTGCCAATTTATTTCTCTACTTGTTTTCGCTGGTTCTGTTCCTTTGTTTCTCATTTCCTTCCTTCCTTTGGGTTACATGAATAATTTTTAGTGTTTTGTTTACTGTAGTATTACAGTATTTAGTGTTTAGTGTTTTGTTTACTGTAGTATTTTTTAGTGTATCTCTCTGTAGAGTATAATAACTAATTGTTCTAGTTAACACAATATACATAAACTTCACGATCTATTGGTTTTGCTTTCTTACTACTTCAAATGAAGTATAGATATTTTTCTTCCATTTAGGTCACTTTATCATCCACACTTTGAAAATGTAATTATCTTAACTATTTCTTTTACATCTGTTAAACGCCACATCAGGTGGTGGTGCAACTTTTGCTTCAACCATAAAATACAATTTAAGAAATTAATGAGAAGGCTAGTCCATTATACATGGACTATATATATATATATGTAAAAATATACATATTTTATATTTATGTAAAAATATACATATATTTACTTATTTCAATGTTCTTATTTCCATTCTGACACTCCAAGCCTTTTTCTGTTATTTCTTTTCTGTTTAGGCCACTTTCTTCAGTCCACTCTTTACGTGTAGAATTGCTAACAACAAATTTTCTTAATTCTCCTTCATTTGAGAATGTTTTATGTCCCCTTAATTCTTCAAGTACATTCTTCTTTGTCACAGCAATACAGTCCACAATATCTTCTGTTTGAATCCTTATGTTTGGGGTCCTATTAATAAGTGTTTGTTCCCGTGATATATTTAGAGTTAAAACAGTGGTATCTGTATGAACTCAAGTTCTTTCAGTTTATTCATTTAATCGCTGCCTTAATCAAGGCTCTGATAATGTTTCTTCTGTATAAATTCTTTCTACTTGCTTTTTCAAAGTAGATACTTGAATATCTATTCCTCAATTCTCCGGTAAATTGATATTTACGCATTAATAAAGTAAGTATCTGTTGAACACTTATGATATGCTTTGGCACTTAGAAGATTCATTCTGAAGTTAAAAAAAAAAAAACAACTCAAGCCTTTATATTATTACACTGTAGTCAAGAAAATGTAAAGAAACACACAGAATCTTATTAATAATGGATAGCAACATATACCTAACATATACTTAAGTTCCAAAATCACAGGTAATCCCCTTCCTCTCTTTAAAGGCCTTTTAAATAAGGAATATATTTTAAATTTCCACCTGGGTGTCCTATGGGCAATAGCACTACGAGAATCCTATTCACTTGAGGAGGCTATCTTACCTAATTCAAAGTTCCTTCTCATCATGATTTTATAAAAAGTTTCTAGAATCAAGGAGATGAGATATATGTTCTTTTGAGTCTCAAGGTTGTCTTTAGACCTAAAATATGAGGAGTAAATGCCACAACTAGTCAATGGAAGTGACAAACCGAAAACCCAGAAATCCTGGCTCCCAATGTTTTGTTCCTTCATACAATCATGTATCATCCTATTTCTCTGCCAATCTCCCTCATTCCTCTAATCATAGTAAGAAGTAAAATTTATAAAACAACTATTACTCTAGGATTGAGGAAAATATTGTCTAATTCTACAGAGTTTAATGACTGGCTTTACAATTATCCTTAAATTGTGTTCAGAGATCATTTTTCCCACCACTTTCTCCCTTCATTTCCTTTTTTTAAAATTTATTTTTAAATAATCTGTGTACCCAAGATGGGCTTGAACTCACAACCCCCATATCAAGACTCACACACTCTACCAGCTGAGCAATTCCAACACTTGCCATACTACCAATGGCCTGCTGTTTGCTTTATGGCTTTCTGTCCTATTTTACTGGAGCTCCAACGTAACATGCTCCTTGTTTTATCTGGCCAGTATATTGTCAACTTCTATCCTGCATGAAATGGTATGTCAGGGTCCTAGAGGCAATACTTTTTCCTTCCCTGCATTCACCCTGTCTTCTGCTTTTTCATTTTCAGAAGACCATCATACAGGGTTTCCTCTTCCTGGCTGTACGATTAAGCCCCATTCAGACTAGTATCCATCTTTCTAGTTCTTGAAAGTAGTCAAGCACCAACTGGTTTTGTGACAGTTCAGGGCCGAGAACCCTTAAAGTAACTCCAAACTTAACTGACATTACTCTTTCACTTAGTTCTGGTCTCTGTGCCCTCACATCTAGTAAGTAAGCCAATTATTTATTTCCACCCCCAGTCGGGAAAAATGCTTGAGCCACAGATAACATCCCTCTCCGGTAACATCAGCCAAAGTCTATTTGTAGGTAGTATTCTTCTGGAGAGGAAATCATCATCCTTCTTTGGTCAAACCTAAGAAATGATTCGACAATGTTGGAAATTCAAATTCTACAAAAATGAGTAGTAATGCCATTCTAAGTTGGGTACCTGTGGCAAACTGGCCTTTTAAGTATCTCGCAAATCACACCACACATATAACACCAACTCTGCCAATATTTTGGAAAGTCATACCGGTAAAGATGATTCATTTTGATTAACAATGCTTATTTAATGTTGAAACCCCTTTGAAAAATGATCCAGAATTCCCTGGTAACTATTCTATTGCTTTATGTCTCCAGTGTTGGTTTACTGATTAAATCTGAATAAAAACACCTTATTAAAGTATTTATTCTTTTCAAATGATTAACAAAAAGTTTACTAACAACCACACTTTTCCTGGTACACAACAACAGATTAATCTATCCTAGGTTCAAAATAAGCACTCTCTTATTGCCTGATTTCAGCCTACATATTCAAAAGATACCTGGGAATCAAAATTATGTATGTCGCTTAGATGAAAACAATTCACTTCTTTCTGGCCTTTCAATATTCCGAAGAAGCTCAAAATACTTATCTGAAAGACGTGTGTATATTGTGGCAAAAGAGAACTTTCAGATTTTTTTTTCTGAATTTCTTGAAATTGTAAAGAGCCCTTTTGTGATGAAGAGTGGCAATTCTGGTAAAAAAAAATAATCATAACCTCAAAGAAAGGAGCAGATTTACTAGTAGCCATGAGCACTGTTCACCTAACAGTTATCGTACCTTTTATTTCATAGATATAGTTTATATATGACCAAAATTGCCCTTATCTTCAGATCACTGATAAAAATTATAGTCATTATAAACACAGTGCATAATTTTGACCAAGAGGGAATTCCTCTTGTGTATATTTTTAGTGGCTGCAGCAACTCCAAACGCTATTATTTCTATTTGGGTTGCTAAATGAAAGTAGTAGACACCCAAAATCTTTTCTGCAACCCACAGCCATTCATTTATTTTAACAGAGTTTACAATTATGCACTGGGTCATTTACCTGCAGACAATTTACTTTTGGGGGCTGCTGCTCTTACTTTCTGTCCTTTCCTGCTTACTTTGAGTTGAGTTGCTAATATTTAATGAAAGGCAGAGGAATAAAAATTCACAGGGAAATAAGTTAATGTAGTAACTTTTGTATTTTGTTTGAAGGGCTCAAAGTAAGGGCTGGTATAGGGTTTCTGAAATCTAAAGCAGCATCTCACAAATTAAAGATATTTTTTAATCCCTCTTCATCAACGATGGATTTTTTGCCTCCCTCTTTTTCTTGCCAAATAATCACAAAGATAACACATTTTGAAGATTAAGCTAAGAGAGAGTGGCCAAATCTAAAGCAAAGCCTATGGGAAAATATTTGCAGGAATCATGTCCTATAGTTAAAATCAAAACTAATTCAAAAGATCACCTTTCATTTTACCTTCTAAATATGCTAAGCATTTGAATTCATGGGATTCCTCATCAGGGTAACACTGTGGACATTATTCCCTACCAAAAGTTACAGTGTTACTTTTTTGAAGCAGCCAATTTGTTGTGCCTAACTGTGATGTATGTGACAAATGAGACATTTCTCATTTTAAGAGTTTGAGTCTAGGTACTCAGCTTCAATGGCTTTGTTGTAGAGATCACAGATACATACTTACTATATGTATTTCTTACTTTATCATACAGTGACACCCCAGTAAGTCCACGTGTGACTCAGATATCCACTAGTGGAGATAGATCCATCTAGTCGATGGGTAACAGACCCCTCTGTGCCAAGAATTCGCTCTTTAAAACACAGAATCAAAGGGCGTCACAAAAAAATGAGGACTCAGCTTTTAGATCATTTTGCTACACAAAGATAGAATCCGAGGATATTAGAAGAAGAAGGAACCGACCTCCGCATCATCTCTTCCAACCCTTTCTATTTATGGATGCCAAAACTAAGGCTTCAAAAGAAAAGGGCTGCCCACAAAAGAGAAGAGTTGGTTACTTCACAGAGACAAAAAGTCTGAATGCCAGACTGATGCTCTTTGCCACTGAGGAGATTCTGAAGGCCACGATCCTTTAAGGAGTAGGGGTGTTAGCAACACCCGTCGACTGGCTCTGGGTGTCTGGACTCTTACTGCACTGCAGACTTCTTGAACTAGTCCCTGTGTAAATAAACTCTGCTTAAATTGTCCTGTTTTGACTAGACATCTGTTTTCTATTATGACCCTCTGGATATATTAGCTTTTTGTCATAGGACAAACTCTGTGAGCTTCAATTTTGTAACTGTAAAAGAGAAATGATATGAATATAAATCTCACAGAGATGAAATGAAAAGGGAAGGAGATACAGTATGCAAATGACTTAACAAAGCGCTTGACACATAGTGAACACTCAATGTTAATTATCACTCGTGTGCATACTACAGCTTATTCTTCTCCAGGAGTAAAAGTGTACAGGGAATTCTGGTATTTAGCATGTTTATGACCTATAATATTGTGGGAATCTTAATAGCTACTTGAGAAATGTATCCTATTATGTATTTATGAAATTTAATTAATAAATATAGAAGATCTATTCCCAACTACTACAAACATTCCCCTAAATAAAAGCAATTATTTCAGAATCCAAAAATCTCAGAAAATTACCATTTTCCATCTTGTACTGTCAGTGAGGTTCTGACTTAAGATCTGTATGTCACCATTAATAAATATTTTAAGAAAGACAACAGTTTCTTAGGTGACACAGTATTATGAATCTAAGCATTGTCATCGTGGTAACATCACTTGATAAATATATCGTGTAAGAGATATATAGAGGGGAATTAAAGTATTTCCATTAAAATGTCCAATGGGCATTTCTTTCGCACTGTTTAGAGACCTAATTTAGACTGTGTAAGTCTCTACTAAATGTTGTCTTTTCGGAAAATTCAGATATCCATTTAAGGGTGCTCTGTTCTTTCAAAGGGTGACATGCATTTAGCAGACCTGATTTACATTTTGTTCAACCTGAAACTTGTTTTTAATTTAAATTTTAAAACTTGAAACTGTTTTTTTAAGTTTATTTATTTTTGAGAAAAAGACAGTGCAAGTGCATGAGCAAGAAACGGACAGACAGAGGGAGAGAGAGAATCCCAAGCAGGCTCTGCACTGTCAGCCCAGAACACAAAGCGGGTCTGGATCTCACAAAACCGAGAGATCATGACCTGAGGCCAAATCAAGCATCGGACGGACTCTTAACCAACTGAGCTACCCAGGCGCCGCAAAAACCTGAAACTTTTTTTAAATTTTATTTTGAGAGACAGAGAGAGTGCGAGTAGGGGTGGGCAGAGAGAGAGAGGGAGAGAGAGAGACAACCCCGAGCAGGCTCCACACTGTCAGCTCACAGCCCGATGTGGGGCTTGAACACACTAAAACTTCAAGATCATGACCTGAACCAAATCGAGAGTCAGATGCTTAACCACCTGAGCCACCCCGGTGCCTCTAACACCTGAAACTTTTAATGATGATTCAGAACCTGTAAACTTGTTCGCTATCTGTTAAGTGAAATCAGAATGAAATCCAGGTTCAAAAGAGCACTGTATTTCCCTTAGGGTGAACCAAGGTCTAAAATAAGCTTGACGGAGCTCCAAGTTAGGGGAGACTGTCATGAAAATAATGTGATTGAATTCATTTAGCTTCTAGCAGCATCTCTGGCATACTTGGCTTACAGGATGCCCAGGGATGAAATAATATGGGAGTGTGCTGGTCATATGCTGGAACCTTGGCAGCCTATCATACCAGTGCCTATGCCGACTTCACGAGTACACAGTATTTACTCCCTTCCTCATTTCCTTAAGCACTAGGTTTTTTGTTTTTGTTTTTTTTTTCCTCTGTGCCCAATTAGGAGATAACTGTTAAGCTGAGAAAATGTTTTCTTTTTTATTTCTCACATATTTCAATCCTTGCCAAGACTCCACTTAGTAGTTTTAAATTTTTAACAACTTAATTTTAATTACTTATTTTTATGGTAAAAGAGCAAAGGATTTTGAGCAAATATTCTCATTAAGAATTGAGGGGACAATTTAGTCTGAAAATTCAAATAAATGTCAAAACCACTAATATTGAGACTCTGAGGAAGATTAATTTTACTTTAAAGAGGAGACACAAGTAATACTTTAGAAAAATGTCAAGACAAAGCTAGCTACACAAGTTCAGGGTTAGCAAGACAAGTCCCAAGGTGAAAGGTAACGCTCAGAGTTTCTATTAAAGATGTTGTTAACCTCAACTTGTAAAAACTACCTTTTTTCCTTGCTGGGTAGGATTTTATCATCCAAAGGATTAAATGATTTTTAGGGGGAATGTTGGGTGAGAAAAATGAGACAGATATAGCATTTACCATATGGCTCTAGGTAGCAAGATATTTTGGAACACGTCAGACAAATATGAGCACAGCTGGGCTCTTACAAGAATATTACTATGGATTAAGGACTTAAGGTTTCCAAACTCACTTCCCTTATCTCTATCAGAGGACACAAACCCACCTGAAGGGTTGTGGTGACTATTCATTTATTTCTCATTTATGCATCCATTTAAAATACTTGTTGTTGCTTAGGTGGTAGAGCTGTGCTCTAGACACTATAGATTGTGCAGTAGAAAACCAGTCTCAAACTTTCAGAGCTTATAATCTGTGGGAGATAGACACACAGACACACATTAAAATAATGTCTGATGAGTATTTGCAGTAGAGGAATATAAAGGCTATGGTCACCTGTAACAGAAGGAATCTTCTCAGGAGAAATTAAAGATATTAAGGGGTAAATATACTAAGACTTCACAAGAAACCAGTCACTGTGTTATGTCGAAAACATGTACAGGAAGTTGTCTGGTCAACACGTCACAACCGTTAAGACAGAAACAAACATTAGCAAAGGGGTGTATGTTTGGGAATCTTTAAAACGTTTGAGTAGGTCTTGGGGTACGCGGAGATTAGAAATGAAACTGGGGAAATATCTTTTAATGTGATAAATGCCAGACTAATGACTTTGCACTTCAATCTACATGCCCCATTTAAGGTATACCAAGGAGACTAAAAATCAAAGGACGGAGAATATGGCATCGCTCCTTAAAGCATTCATTTTACTAAAAGGGATACAAAACTTGGCAACAGAATATGATATTCACATGACTTACAAAGGAAACAATGAGGCGGATAGGTATTTGACTGCTGGTACCAGCTTCAGTGGCCAAATTTATTCACCTTCATAATGAGGGGATTTCAAGAGTTGTTACTTGCTGATTTACTGGTAGAGAATCATAAAAATGTTTAGTCAAGCAATGCCATGCTCATGGTACCTATCAAGACTGCAAATGATGACCATAAACAGGCTAATTCTCTAGCAACTTTTCTTAGGAAACATTTAGGTTTCTTAAGTGTTTATTTTCTTACGAAGAAATGACTTGCTGTAGTCTCACTCCGCGTTTATCCCAAGTTCTCTCAGGAAAGTGACACACCAAAGAGAAATCTGTATTTTCACAGTAGTACCTGGCATAATGTTTGCCACTCACATGCCTGCCAGGGGATAACGTGCCGGGGTAACAGTTCATCGTTACATTCCCAAAGAGGAAATCTGCATCCGTAGCTGTGAAGGGGAAAATACCGTGTTGCCTAATAAGAGATGTCAAGTTAACTCCAAGGCAGAGATAGACAGATAGGAAAACCAAGGAAATTAATTACAATTTTTAAATAGATTTTTCAGGAAGATGCAGTTCCTTAAACTTGCCATGGGACTTTTCTCTTAGATTAATTCCAGGGTACTTAACATACAGTGTTATATTAGTTTCAGGCATCCACTAGGGACTCAACAGCTCCATACACCACCTGATATTCATCATAACAAGTGCACTCCTTTTGAATGGTGTGATCTCATCAAGCATCTAATAGAGGGGGGGCGTATAAATTCAGTCTGTGATCGCCAACCCCTCTAGATATCTAGGTAATTCCAAGGAATCCAGGAATCTTTCAACCTGCCCTACTAGAACTCAAAATGCCATATAAGGATTCAATAGCTCTATGCAGCTTGCCTTCAGAAGAATAACAAGGCGGAAATAACTTGGACAGTACCTCCTTGAACGGTTTCCATGTATATTCACTTACTGCTTTGTTTTAATCATCATGGTAGTGACGAGTACTTCATTGTTTTATTATAATTTTAAAATAAATATGTACTCAACTGAAATTATATGGTCTTTTCCCAATCAAAATCAATAGGTGTCAAAGTAAGATCAACAAATATCATGACTATATTTAACTAATTTCCATTTTGACTTCAACAGAATATAATTACTTTATTGGCATTTCATGGAGTTAACTTGAAATGAAATAAAGTTTCTAGGCAGTTATAAAAAAGTGCTCTATATTTGTAGCAAAACGAATTTCGCTATGAACTATAATAGCATATACCCAAAGCCATGGCATAGGATATTTTGCCAAGAGCCAATTGTTTTTATTTTTCCTTAGTTTTCTTTCTTTGCCTCACACAAGTGTTTCCTTCACCCAGTAAACTAGTGTCACTTATCAAATTATATTTGGCCTCTGAGTAACAAAAATCTTTTGAAACCCTTTGGCAGAGAAAACCTAGAGAATCAAGTTATTTTATTTTCAAGAGCCATGTATGCTGAACACAAAAGGCTAATCCTGGACAGAAATTGGGCAGAAAACATGTACACAAAATGACAGATTTAAAACAGATAAAAGAAGATTCAAACTAGCCTATCTTCTCGGATTAGATCAAGGTTGTGGGAGCTGAACCAAGGTTTTGTAAAAGGAAACCTGGTGTCATTTCATCCCAGAATGAGGAAAATCCCGGACAGGTTTGGAGTTATCTGATGACAAAGGATTGTGATTCACACTCTGGGTAAAGTACAAAAAAGAAGCAGGTTTCACAGTTAATTTTTCATTCCTACATGGCGTTGTATTTGTGGAGTATAAGGATGGTAGAGCACATATAAAACAACAGTGCCATGGGGCACCTTGGCGGCTCAGTCAGTTAAGTGTCTGACTCTTGATTTCAGCTCAGGTCATGAACCTGAGAAGGTTTGGGTAGTTTCAGCCCCGAGTCAACTCTGTGCTATCAGGTCACAGCCTGGAGCCTGCTTTCAATTCTGTGTCTCTCTATCCCTCCTCCACTCATGCTCTTGGTCTCTCTCTCAAAATAAAGAAATAAACATTAAAAAAAAGAAAAAGAAAGAGGGGCGCCTAGGTGGCTCAGTCGGTTGAGCGGCCAACTTTGGCTCAGGCCATGATCTCACGGTCTGTGAGTTCGAGCCCCGCGTCGGGCTCTGTGCTGATGGCTCAGAGCCTGGAACCTGCTTTGGATTCTGTGTCTCCCTCTCTCTCTGCCCTTCCCCTGCTCATGCTCTGTCTCTATGTCTCCCCAAAATAAATAAAAATGTTTAAAAAAATTAAAAAAAAAAAAGAGTGAAAGAGTGCCTGACAGTAAAGAGCATCCACAACCATAAAGAATATCCCTCAATTTCCTCTGCCATCCAAAAGGGGGAAGAAATGTCTTAGAGGGGAAGATACACTTTCCCCATCAACAAAGTTAGCATTACAGTAAGGTCCCCACTCTTCTCCATCTGTCTTACCACTGATCACCCACCTCTCATAACCCAAAGCCAGCCCCGGGGAGAAGGGACGAAGTAAAAATCACCAAAAGGGCCAAATCAAAACCTGAAAAGTATGAGGTATAGCAAAATAAAATAAAAACAAAAACAAAAAAGAATTGTCACAATTCATCTGGAAGTGACTGGATTAAATCATCTATCAGATGGAAGGAAATGACCTAGAAATAGAGATTGTTATACTACAGAAACATTTTTCAGCCTAACTGAGCTTGTTGCTTTAGCCAGTTTTGCAACATACAGGTAGAGACTTGAAGATACACAATTGCCTAGGCTATGCCTCTTGATAAAAATTCTCTAACTACTTGCTTGACCCTATCAAAACTCCCTTTCACCTCTTCTCAGAAGCATCTACCGTCAAGTGACTATAATAATATGATGAAAGTGATTCACGCCAATTTCTGATAAGACCTCGTCTGAAGTAAAAGATAAAGAGCATGAGAGATTTTAGACAAGCAGCTCTACAAATTTAGCATGTCCAACTGGAAATACATGCAGCCAATATTATGGTTTATAGTCTTTCATTTCCCGTGCCCACTCTCATACTGAAAGCATAGAAGCAAGAATCACGCTACCTTCGACTTTGTCAACTGTGGTCTTCTCATACACAACAAAGAGTAATAGTTTGGTAAATCTGAATTAGAATCATGTATGTTGATTATTTATAACATTATACTAGAACCCATTGTATACGTGATCATTCCCCTCAATTAAAAAAATACAACTACTATCTTACAATCCTACTCTACATATACATGGGCAATTTGAATATATGACTATCTGGAGATATAATCTCATGTGTAAATAAAGAATAACAAGAATAATAATACCTGCTTAGATTTTTCGAAAATTAAATGTGGAAAAATCATCTCAAAAACCATGACTCTCTACTGAACATGTGGCTTTTTCATGCTCAGAAATAAATCTATTTACATTTTAATAGAATTAGATACATAAAGAAGATGAAGTAGGAGAATTAAGGGCTGTATAGTGCTGATACGTGGTCAGAAACTTCCTCTGGCTGTGATATATAGGATTTCGATGATGTAAACTACCATGTGAGAAGAGGAAGACTGTTAAAACATAGCCAAGAAAAGCAATTTAAGAAAATATCAAGCACATTCAAAAGATTTGAAGAATAAGAAGAAATAGCTAAAGAGAGTTTTGTGACTTTCAGGCTGTGTTATTATATTGATTTCTCTCCCATAGGGAAAAATGTATCATCATAGTGCTGGACTCATTACAGATTAGATAGTACTTCCTGTCTTGATTTTATCAAGCATCATGGGACTAAGCTGGCATTTTTCTACCCATCTGAGGCCCAGGGTCTTAAGGACAGTGAGCCATCACTACCTCATTCCACAACTTTTAGAGAAGTCCAAGAACGGTTACATAAAGTAATTATTAGTAAAAACTGAGAACATGTGGGTATTTCAAGAGGAAACATAACCTTGAGCCTGTGAGTTGCTCTCTCTTCTCTCACACTGTCAGATATTGGGGATACTTTAAAGTTTCAAACACTGTGGAATAGTGGAGTGAAACACGAATATAGAAGTTTAAATTCTGGCTTTATTGTACCTATAAGCATAGTGTACCTATAAGATCTTGAGGAGTTGTTTCTTCCACTAATACTGTCAATTTCCTCAAGGGTAATATGGGAAAACTAATACTTGGTATGTTTGTTGTGAAAATAAGAGACTTCAATGTAGTACCAGACACAGAATGAAGGATCTGGATTTTGTGTAGTTTTTTTTTTTTTTTAAGGACTTTCTTGAAAGAATAAATCATATTAACTAAAATTTACTTTCAGTTTACCACATAATAGGACTCAATATATGTTAAGGAAATGAAGAATTAATGAACAAATGAATAAAGTAACAACAACAAAAATCTGGAGGAAGGTTTCTAATAGAATGTCATGGAGAATTCTCTCTTCGGCCAATTCTCTTCTCATTTTAATTGCTTCTAAAGGACAGAAGCTGTGCCCAGACTACACATTTTCATATCTTCTTCGGAATATTTTATGTGGCTTTTAAGCTGAAGTTTAATAAGCACATCTTAGATTCTCTGGATCAGCACAGTTTTGGTGATCCTTTCAACTGATGTTCGGAAATATTTCACAGAATTTTGTTTACTACATGTATTCCTTAAGTATGGGACTGTGTACTTTTAAAATTACGGAAAAGTCCCAGCAGAAATTACTACTTTACCAAAGGTATACAAGTTTTACTAGGTCTACAAGATTCTTCAAGGTTTACAATTGCTCCATATAATTAACTCTTGTCTCATATAGAAGACAAAAAGGATATTTTTATCAAAAATGTAAGGGATGTGCATAGATAGGTGACACTGAACTCTTAAAATCAATTTTAAGGCAGGTCTTACTATGCACATGAAATTTGCTATTGTGAAATGTGCGTAATATCCAAGAATGCTGTGTCTGTGGATAATATCTTTATACAGCCATCATCTGTAGAAGAAAACATACTAAACATAATAAGCATTGAGTTCATTGAAAAAAAATCCAAGTTTCCTTAATTAAAAATTTCCTGAAGTGTGTATATCTCCTTTTAAAAGTACCTTCCATAATAAATCAGGGACCACTTCCACATTACATCTCTTTTCAATGTCACGCCTGAGGCAGCTGCCAAAAGTCACATAGAGATAACAGCTGTCACAAAAAGCTGAGGACTTTGGAAGCCCACAGGACTAGGGATTCTACCTTTTAGATGGAAGGCCAAGTCAGACCAGGGCCTAGGATTTCAACACCGGTGAGTCAGGGAGGAACGAGTGAGCTCGAGTGTATGTGCGTATGTATGTGTGTGTGTGAAGCCATGTGTATGCATGCACATTTTGCTGGTCAGAAAGCATTTGAATGACAGTTATTATCACAATTAACTCAGCTAGGAACCTTTGGATATATAGTAAAATTGAAAATTATTTCCAAAGTCTCAATGTACAAAGCCCTGGAGAACTATTCCTATAGCTAAAGTTGGGACCAAGAAGACTATTACAAGTCTCATCTCTTGGTCGTAGAATGACCTGGTTTTTCAATTTAGAAAACAATCTCATTATGCTGGGCAAGTAAAATGATGTGGTTATTAAAGCACAGACACAGATGCCAGGAATCTACCAAGTTGACACAGGGGATCACAAACTGTTCATAAATTAAATTTTCAATTCTTTTAAAAAACAACTTGATCAAAGTTGAAAATTTCATCTTTTTTTTTTTAAAGCTGTTTAATGTTTATATTTTTTTTCCAGAGAGGGAGAGTGGGGGTAGGGGAGGGACAGAGAGAGATGGAGACAGAGGACCGAAGCAGGCTCTGCACTGACAGTAGAGAGCCTGATGCAGGGTTTGAACCCTACAAACCATGAGATCATGACCTGAGCTGAAGGCAGACGCTTAACCAACTGAACTACCCAGGTATCTCCCAAATTTCATCATCTTAACTCTTACATCTATAGCATTTAGGTCACCAAGTAACTTTGTTGATTATCCCCAGTATTACCTACATCCTTTTCCTGCCCTCATTCATCAATTTTTCAGAAAAACAGAGATTATTCTCTTTTCTAAAATTAATGGGAATAATTCAAGATTTGGTAACTTATAAAAATTTCTTGACACATTTTTCTTTTTCCCTAAATCCTATCAAAATAAGAACAATACGTTCTTCACAATGATGTTTACAAATCTCAATTCTTCAATTGAGATATAATTCACACTTCATAGGGCTGTGATCTATAAAATGATACAGTAGCTGGGATGCAACAAACAGCAAAAATTTCATACTTGTTCACTGTAATTAGTACTTAAAATCTCTTATTTTACATATATAGAGACAAATTCAATCACTTATTCATGGTGATGACATGGAATACATAAAGTGAAAACCAGAATTAAAATATTCTGGCTCCCAATCAGCGTTCCCAATCAGTGTTCCTTCCAAAAACCCAGTAACTCCTAAGACGCTCTAAGGAATACGAATATCCAATCCTAAATAAACAACAACGGAAGCTACTTAAGTTATGTCATTAAACAACTAATTTATCCATATATAAATATAATTTATAAACATAATTTATTTCATACAAGACATTGAATTTAAGACTTACAATGTCATAATAAACTGTACATTAAGTGGTAACATCTATGAGTAACATATGACTTGCAATTAACAAACATCAGAATTTCAATGTGACCTCCCTAAATGGATACAGAAAAAAGCAGGTAATTTGGATGTTCGAGCAGGGGAGTACACCTATTAGTGCTCTTCATTTTCCTCCAAAAATATTCATGTTCTTCTCTCCGCAAATGATTAAAGTCAGATATCCACCCCCCAGCCGTGATCAGTGTCTAGTCTGTATGGTTGTCTAATAATTGCCTGGAGGAAGGGAAACCATGGAAAAAATATGGAAGGAAAGACAAATGGCCATGTCAGAATAATTATGACAGTTAGTGGTCCTGAACGGATGACTAGATCATCCCAACTACTAAAATAAAAATGCTTTACCTCCTCTTTTCTCTCTGTCAGAAGGAGGTCCTCTATAACCACAAAATCTTTATCAGTCATCTATGACATATGAGAGATCTGTGCATTACATATACAGTAAGACAAAAATGTGTGAAAATAGAAAGAAAATCCGAGGGGTATTTTGAGACTATGCCCCCAGGTAGGTTTGGTAGTTCTCAAAGTACTCTTCCTCTGCCTTCTTCATTTCTAGTCCACATACCACTCTATCTGGGAAGCAGGTATCATTTTAGTACTATCAGCACTAGAGATCAACCATATTATGGCTATACAGCCTTTTGTGGGATTACCCAGGAACTTAACTGCCCTAAGTTTCAAACAACTGATTCAGACTTGGAAGGTGGATGTATACTGGCTCAGGAAGGAACCCTACATGGAAACATGAGGGAAGTACACATGACTGCGAGGCCTGCCATGTCAGCCAAATGGGCGTCAGCCATTAATGGGGCGGCACATGTTGCATTCAGAGTATCTCCCTAACTTTCCTTCATATAAGAGGATACAAAAGTCAGGCACCAGGATCTTGAGAAAAGCAGAAAAGTAAGGACCTACAAGACATCTCTGCCCTAAGTTATAGTCTTGTGCGCTGAATTAATGTCACGCACAGATGTAACGCCATCACAAAGTCATGTAATATCATGGCCAAATAGCACAAATTTATTTGAAGCACTGATCTTTTGGCAAATACGCAAATACGGATACCATGTACGATAATGCCCTTCAAGAGGCATAACCAAGTCTTTTGCCAAAACAATGAAAGCAATCAAGAATAAGCATGCCCAAACTTAAGAATTCTTCACAGAGACAAACTCCTATTTTAGCTTCTATATTTGGATCATTTTTGACAGATCTTAAAATGGCTCTTGTCCAAAGATTCATGCATTTTAAGTCAAGAGTAATTGTTAATCTACCTCAGAAAAACATACAGGCTTTTATTATAACCCCAAATTTATGAGAAGTTATTATTTTGCATATTTATAACGTTAGGTTAGGCCTCTGAATTTGAGAGTCTCTCTCTCTCACCAGGTACACAGTAACAAGGCTGTTAGGAACTTTAGTTATAGTCTGGGGAATCCTATTATTTTTGTCCTGGGCAATTCCTGAAAAAGTTGTGCCAAGATCGCAGTTGTTTTGGATGAAACATTTACAATTGGAGAAACATCAAAGTCAACAACTTGAATGGAGCCCAGAACCTGATTGGTAACTGATCTGGATATAATTCACAGGTGTTACATGCTCTGTGCTTTCGGACCTTCCATCTGTTCTCCATCATCATGATTTTGAGTAGTTAGAACTTCAGTCGGTTCATGCTAATCCAATATAACAAATTGGACACTGGGATCATAGGACCAAACTATCTAGCTTAAATAAACAAGACCGACCTGTCTAGGAAATACGAGAAGTGGTGATCTGTGCATAGCAATAAGCAGAAATTACCTTAGCCTTTTATTATTTTTCAATGAAAAAATTGTGGACTTGATACATGCAACACTAATTTTCAACCGTGGTGTCTCACAGCCTTACACTGGGATATAATCTATGTTTATCAAGTGATAATTTACATTATATTTGAATCCAGACCTAATTCCAAAGCTTCAACAACATCGTGTTCCAGGAAATAAAGTTAAAAAAAAAAAGATAACACAACTATTATTAAGTATTTGGGGTCCAGTATAAGAATATGGATCATTTGGATAAATATGTATTAGTGCAACTGCTGGATCATAGGGCAGTTCTATTTTTAGTTTTGTGAGGAACCTCCATACTGCAGCATTATCACTAAGAGCCAAACTATGAGGAGAGCCCAAATGTCCATTTATTGATGAATGGATAAAGAAAATGTGGTATAAATATACACAATGCAATATTACTCAGACATCAAAAAGAATGAAATCTTGCCGTTGGCAATGACACGAATGCAGCTAAAATGTATTATGCTAAGTGAAATAACTCAATCAGGAAAGACAAGTACCGTAAGATTTCACTTATGTGGAATTTAAGAAACAAAAGGGATGAACATATGGGAAAAGGGAAGAAGAGAAGAGAAGGAAACGAAACACAAGAGACTCAATAATAGAGAACAACCAGGGTTGATGGAGAGAGGTGGGTGGGAGATGGACTAGATGGGAGGTGCATATTAAGGAGGTCACTTGTGATAAGCACTGGGTGTTGTACATAGTGATGAATCACTTAAATTCCACTCCTGAAATCAACAGAGCACTCTAAGTTAACTAAAATTTAAATTAAAAGAATATGGGAAAAGAGTACGTATATTCATACCTACGCATGCAAGATAAATGTAACTGATAATGTATGCCATTGAACAGAGTTGTGGTTGTTCAAAGGATAAGATAAAGCTAGAGTATCCATTGGGCAAGGTGAGATGAACATATATTTCACCGAAAAGTGTACATTTAGAGTCTTAAATGATGGGTGATTATTTTAAGACGCATAATTTTTTCACAGAAGGAACTTTGAAAACCAACATCTACTTGAAGGGAAGAACACATACACCAACACTGAAATACTAACCTATTATACTGCAATGGAGGGTCATGGATGTTGTTCATTTCAAACAAAAGAGAGAAACTGTCAAGAAGACCTCTGAGGCACAAAGATAGAACCTCATTTTGATGCCCATGCACTAAATACCGAAGGAAGAAAATTTTACTTACATTATTATAGGCAATGGTGTATCAACGAACGTTGCTGAGAAGGTTGACACTATTCGATCTACCCTTGAGAATGCTTCAGTACCAGTGAATTTAATGAACAAGAACCAGAGATTATACAGGAAATTATGTGATTATGTACATGATTTTGCATGATTTTGAAGATGCAGTACAGGTTGACAGCACTGGCTATGGCAAAGAAGAGAAGAGCAGGACACCTATATGTCTCAGTGGGGAGAGAATCCCATTCTTGATCTCAGGGTCATGAGCTTGAGCCCCATGTTGAGTGTAGAGATGTCTAAAAACTTTAAATAAAACTCTAAGGAAAATAAGAAGACAACGCAATATTAAGGCAGATGGTAAAGCACTTTGGCAAATGAACTGGAGCCTGAAAGCAGAGGCGCAGGGAAAATAAGATACGAGAGGGCCCATAGGTCTCTGTCTCTAGTCCTGACACACCAGTGAATACTAAGAGTTACTTCTGACTACAGTCACAATTGATACTGTCTAACATCTCCCAAGGATGCTGAACTAGATGAAGCCCTCGTGAGAAACAAAGGAGGCAAGAAAAAGGTACCTCCCATCTCCCTCAAAGTCCCCTGCCATCCAACACACCCAGTGCTTTTCAGGCTGTTGAAGAGACAGAGACACGTACTGAGGGATTGCCAGGGAACAAAAAATGAAAAACGTATGGCTGGGACACAATTTTCAAGTGATTACAATATCTACAAAAGAAGTCACAGCCAAAAATGTCTGGAAAAATAAAAAGAGATTATGTTATTTATATTCCCATAATATGACATTATGCACACGTCAACGTGAGTAAAAATGTTAGATGAAGATGGATTAACGGAATTGCCACCATCACCTCACTTATACCAAAATGTTTTCCTTTTTGATATTTATGAAAATTGCAAGACTTTAATGATGCTAGAGGAAATACATAAACATTGTATGTGTCCAGTCACACAACCTGCTCAAATTCTCTTCAGTATGTCCCAACACTTGCATCTACAAGTATCTCTATTTCTTCCTAATGCTATGTTTATGGATGACAGAATAATTGTGTCCTTAACAGAAACAAGATCATAAGTTTATTTTGGTCCAAGACGATAAAAACAGTTTCGGCTAGAGTTTGATGAACTACTTGGGCATTCTAGGGGCAACAAACACTAGGTAATATGAAGCTTAAGTTGTGACAGATGTCAAAGTCAGATATTTAAATTAATCTATAGAGAAAAGCGGATGAAATCACTGTTTAAGACTACAGAGTGAAGGAAAAAGATTTCACAGGCCAGAATATTCAGTTGAAAAGATTTACCTCTCGGCATCTGGTTGACAGTAAAAGCTCTTGGAAATCAAAAGGAAATCATTTTTAATCTTAATTCTGTAATTCTTGACCTTGATTACCTAAATCTTGCTATCAAATGTGCCCGGTTTTGCCTTAAGAAATTTGGTTGCAAAAATAAAATTCCATGTGGCTTCCAATGGACACACCACAATACGGTCCAGGTGTTTGGGTATCATGCAAGAGAGGCCACATTTTGACTTAACAGTTACAGGGTAACATTTACTGGCATTTTTCGAGCTTTGGAACCTAATTATTTTCATACGAAAAGACTAAACCTCAGTTTGGCAATTAATGTTCTATGTATATCGGCAGTTCACAGCCAGCAGTCTCATGAGCAGACTATCAAGATGCAATACTACAGTGCTTAAAATGTGCAAGCCACAAAAAGACAGGGATACATAATTTGAGAAGTAGCAGTCCTGAAATGAAAGTCAAAGATTCTCAATTGTGCCTATGTGTGTAGACTTTTTTTTTTTTTAACTGTGAAAGATTTAATATACCTTAAGGGAATAGGGTTGGAGGTAAGGTGCCTATAGGAAAACTGACTGAGAGCACCACCTCAAAAGCACAGATTACTGGAGGACATGGTGGCAAGAGAAACAGGACAAAATGCAAATAAAAGAATTGTCCAGATTACAACAAAGGGGGGACAGTGAAAGGGACATTCCTCCGTCCATTCATTTATTTACCCATCCAATACACATTTATTCATTATCTCTTAAGTGCCAGACACTGTGTTGCCATCATGGTTACACCAGCGAATGAAACAAATCTCCTGCTCCCAAGAAGCTTCCTTTTTGGGGGCAGGAAGCCATGTTACAAATCCAAGCATAAGGACCAAGTAGAGAGTGCTATGTCAGACAGGATGGTCAAGAAAACCCTGTGTGGGGAGTGATCTAAGTGAAAAGAGAAAGGACGCCATGCAAATATCTGTGGGGAAGAAGGGTGCTAATCATATACAGAAGAAAAATCTGACAGAAAAGCCTTCAGGTGGGAATGTGCTTGGCACCGTTGGTCAAGAAAAATCAAGAAGGCCAGTGAACATGGAGAGAGAGTCGGGGGTGCGGGGAAAGGTGGGACATGAGGTGGAACAAGAAACCAAAGGCCAGACAATGCAAACTTCACAGGCCAAGGTTAAGAATTTGAATTTTGTTTAAAGGCTAGCAAGAAGCCATTACAGACATAATCCAGAATGTTTTGAAAGAATCTCTTTGGTTGCTGTGTTAACAGGCTGAAGAGGAATAAAAGCAGAAACAGTCAAACAAGTTAGGAGGCTACTTCAGTAATCCAAGTGAGAGCAATGGAGGCCTGATTTAGAATGCATCAGATGTCTTAGAAGAATGGTTCTCAAGGTGTGGTCCTGGCACCAGGAGTGCCCAGAAGATGCTTACAGGGGTAAAATCTGGAGTCCTGCTCAAGTTACTGACTCAGACACCCTGAGAGTGTGGCCCAGAAGTGTGTGTAAACAATACAGCAAGGCAATCAAATGTATGCTCAAATTTGAGGATTACTGCCTCAGTAATAAAGGCTTACTTTGTTCTGGTAAGAGACACAGGAATGCTGATGCATAGGAGCACGTGTACCCCAATGTTCATAGCAGCACTTTCGACAATAGCCAAATCATGGAAAGAGACCAAGTGCCCATCAACTGACGAATGGATAAAGAAGTTATGGTACTTATATACAATGGACTACTACGTGGCAATGAGAAAGAATGAAATCTGGCCATGTGTAGCAACATGGATGGAACTGGAGGGTATTATGTTAAGTGAAATAAGTCAGTCAGAAAAAGACAGATACCATATGTTTCCACGAATAGGTGGACTTTGTGAGACTAAGCAAAAACCAGGGGGAGGGGAAGAGGGGAAAGGAAAAAAAGACACAGAGAGGGAGGGAGATAAAACATAAGAGACTCTCAAAGACTAAGAACAAACTGAGGGTGAGGGGGGTGTGGGAGTGGGGAGAGGGGGTGATGGGCATTAAAAAGGGCACATGTTGGGATGAACACTGGGTGTTATATGTAAACCAATTTCAAAATAAACTATTATAAAATTTAAAAAAAAGAGTTGTGAATAAATTCAGCACTTTTGTGTCACTAAGTAAATTCAATGTATGTATTTGTGCAACATAATCAGGGATTTAGAAACCAGGCATTTGTTTATTCAGTGAGAGTATTTAGAATGTGAAATAGGAAAAAAAATAAAATATGGGGGTATCGACCCATGTACACATCGACACAGTACCTAAAGACTGAATTTCTGGTTCTAAACTCAGGCCATATTCTGATTTATTTCTAATACGGTATCAGACTATTTAGTATAAGATTTAAATTGCCAACACTCTTTCAGGCCAGAAACAAAAACAAAAACAAAAACAAAAAACAAACAAACAAAAAAAACCCCACCAAAGCTGAAATTAATGATCTCATTATCAGTAATAAACAATTACTTTGCAGATTTTCAGACAAGCCATGTCTCCAATTTTTAAAAGACACTTGTTTTACCAGTGATGGGCATCTTTATTAACAAAAACTGAAAACCCCAAATCAACATTAGCTGTAGATTATGAATGGGTGCCAGAGCCTACATTGTAGAATTGAAAAGTGCCTAAAAACCTGAATATTTTGAGTTGCTATTTTGGGCTGAAAGCATAATCAGCCACAACCGAGACTTGAAAAGCAAGAAGATTCTAGAAAGCTAACTACCAAAAATAAATCCACTGGGGAAAGCCTCTCAGCTGTGATGGTCTGTATTTCTACTTGCGATTACACTGAAAATACATTTCGGAGAATCGCTTTGCTGGAAGCAAAAAAAAAAACTTCAAGAAATATAACTAAAATGATTAATTTTTTAAAAAACTTATTTTTGATGACTTTTTAGAGTTTATTTCTTTATTTTCAGAGAGACAGAGAGACAGAGAGAGAGAGAGAGAGAGAGAGAGAGAGAGAGAGAGAGAGAGAATTCCAAACAGGCTTTACACTGTCAGCACAGAGCACCATGCAAGGCTTGATCTCACAAACTGAGCTGAAATTAAAAACCGGACACCTAACTGACGGAGCCACCCAGGCACCCCTCAAATACTTATTTTAAAACATACACACATATGCATTTGTGTATGTATGTATGCATTTACGTGCATTAAAAATGACTAGAGATGTATAGGAGATATGAATTCTCTAACTTTCAAGCTTAATTCACTAGGAATTTTTTTTTTTTAAGTGGAAAAAGAACATCATTTGGTGACTAAAGACTATTCTAAAGTTTATCAATCATATTGAGGATTGAACCGGAGTATTTTAGATTTTCACTGAAGATAGAATAAAATGGACTGATGTCATTGGAGGCATGCTTTTAAAACCATGAGGCATCGACGATAATCAAATGGTGATTTCCATAAAAACTGCAGTAAACCATTTAGGCAAGAATGTCTGATCATGTGGCATGTTCAGAACTGAGGACAGAAGGGCTTAAGCTTTAGGGTGCTTTGCACCACAATTATATCATATGAAAGACAATACTATAATTTCTGGAGATCCAATGTATACCCGAGTTAAAGTACAGTCTATAATCAGTCTATAATACTGCATTGTACACTTGAAATTTGCTACAATAGATCTTGAGTGCTCACACTACACACACAAACAACTGACTATGTAAGGTGATGGATGTGTTAATTACCTTCTTTGTGGTAAACTTTTCACAATGTATTTGTACATCAAAACATCATTTTGAATACCTGTTATATATATAATTTTTATTTGTCAATTAAACCTCAAACAAGCTGGAAGAAATAAAGATCTCTACCACCCCCTAAAAATACAATACTCCTCCCTGGAGTTCAACACATTGGGATTCAATTACGACTTCAGTGGCCTGGGGCTCTACTGCTGTGCCAGCTTTACACTAGGGTTATTGGCGACCCGACGGGACAAGCAGCTCACAGGAACAGGGAGGCTGGTTTTACATTAGAACTCTCTGGCAGAAAATAGTGTTCAAGGGTAGGATCGCCTATCTTGTATGGCATTGCATATTCAAGTAAACCCACAAGACAGGGAAATGCATTCAATGGCATACAAGTTTCTGTTCACACATCTCATTTAATTTTCCCAAGGAAGAACTAAAAGTCAGACAAAACACAACTGATATATAAATTCGACTGCTCGATCCTCCTGTTTAGTCTCATTGGGTATTACTTTTTTTTGCTACTGCTATCCACTACTTTCTTACTAGATTTTACGAGTCTCCTATATTTTCAGATTACAAACATGGTATCAAGACAGGTTGTTAAAACACTGGAGGGTCCAGGGCATAAGAGAAAGAGCTGGCACCTGAAGCTCTGCTTACCCTCTCTGTGGCCAATAGCAAGTGACCGTCAAAATGTGAGATCCCCCATGGCATATACACTTCTGATCTTGTTTGTCAGCAGAAAAAATAATGTTGGAGAGCCTCTAGGAACCAAATTGTCTACCATCTTCAGATTTTTACACACATTACCATATTTTCTCATGATTCTATATTCTTTTCCTGAAAGAACTTGAAAGATTATCCAAAATGTAACCAATATAAAGTGTCTGCTCTGCAATGTTATAAGCTCAAACAAATGTAGAATGTATGAAAATGTTATATGTGCGAATATATTCATATTGATATTTAGATCTTCATTGCTGCTCAAACTTCATTAATCTAATCACCACTCAGTGAATAAACTCAGAGCTTTGTACAACCCCGTCTCTTCACTCAAGCTCCTCATGCTATTAACAACTGGCATTATCAATATATTTTGTGCAAAGCCTGTGCTCGATATTTAAAGGAATTGAAAAGGAAAGAAAGAGCATTACCTGAATAAGTGATAAGTATCACATGGGTGTCGTATTATAAAAACCTGCCAAAAATATTAAAATATTCATTTTAGAGATTTTAACAGGTTCCTTGCCAAAATATAATTATTTTTCCATGGTCATATAATCAGAAAGCGTTAGAAGCAAGATGCAGTATTAGCTCGGAGACTTATGCCTCTCCATCTATGTTCTTGCTCTTCTCTGTGCTACTTACAATATTTCTTTCAAACGGGATATAGTTCTAACTGCAAAGTCTCAAGAGGAGAGACCGCCCTTTGCTTCTGTTCTATGTATCCACCTACCACAACACATATGACATGATATACACTCAAGTATTTACTGTAATTTAACTTAAGATAAAAATCTGCTCAAGGAGATCAGTATCTTGAACAGCACGTTTAGTAGGTGAGTAATGACATAAAACAGCACGTGTAAAATACCAAGGGAAATACAGATAACATTAAAGGAATGGAGAAGAAGAGTGAATTTTTTTTCTGACCTAGGGAGTAGGTCAAACAGGTAGGGCCACTGATACCGCAATTCGGATGGCCTTTTACCAGGTCTGTGCATCCATGCTCCAATTTCTACATACACTGCAGCTTCTGTCCCTTCTGTGTGTGACATTCTGAAGATTCTACTTAGGCACTGGAGGAGAGCTCAAAGAACCTGAGAGTTTTACATCCTGAACCCACCCCTAGAGGGCACTAGCCAAAGAGAAAATGAATCCGCAGCTCCTTTTACTTAGAGAAGAGGCAGACTCTCAAGTGTAACTGATTTGCACCCCCTGGGCTAAACCTGGAAATTCATTTGAAATTACACTATTTCTGGGCTTCTCCTCTTTTTTACCCTGGTTTCCTAGCTTTGTTACTGAAGGTAGACAGAAGAGCAAGGGAACTCAAATACAGATTTGGTAAGATTTTTGCTAAGAAAGCCATAGCCTAATATATAGGAGGTAAATAAGGTCAGCAGGCAAGTTAGAAAGACAGTGCATCAATGCAGAACCATTTTCCGGTGGGGCCTTAAGGTATTTATTAAATAAAGGGAAGTCGCTCAATGTTCCCACTCCCCCCACCCGTGCCATGAATAAAGGGAAGTTCTCTGTATTTCTACCTCTCTACTTATTGTCTAGCAATATTCCATTTGTTCTTCCAGATCATTTGCCACATTTCTATGTCATACTTGGTATTTATCCTGATTTCACACACCGAAAGGCATTTTCCTTTCTCTGTTCAGTCATTTGTGTCCATTCTTTCCATATGGAAAACTTCACCTTTTCTTCGGATTCCTCATATCCCTCTGCCCATTCTCAGTGAAGATGTCAGAGTCTTCAATGAAGGGTCAATATTCAAAGACTGTATCCCTGAACGGTTTGCCACTGCCTCCTCCATGGAGTACTGAGAATGGGAATTAAAATGGAAACTGAACATTAAACCCCAGAGCTTACCACAGGTTACTATTTTCCCCCTCAGCAATGGCTTTGACAGGAGAGGAGAGCAAGTGCTCAGAAATCATTCACTCTCTTCACATTCTCAAACCCACACAGGTGTCTATTCTGACATTCTTTGGAATGACAAAGTAACCCAATCAATGGTTATCTGAATATCCTCTAAAATCTACAATCCTCTGGGGACAGAGAATAGAAAGAAGCAGGGAGAGAGGGAAGAGTATTTCACTATTCTTTCCACTGTTGTAAAAATAATCTAATTTGGTGTCTCTAGTTAAAGCACCGATTAAAAAAGAAGAATAAAATAAATCAAATATGACTACTTTTTAATTATTCCGTACTACAATAGAAGCAGTCTTATTATTTGCAAAGTCTACAAAAATTGGTCATTAAATTAGATGATAAATTCTGGGAAAAATCCTATCTAACTGCATTTAGATGACAATTGAACTCAAAGTGGCAGTGACTACTTACGGGGGTTGGTACCAACTCTTTCCTTAAATTATGCCACCAATAAACTATATTCTACTATGTTTCCTTTGCATAGGAAAAAGCTCTTCATAGTCACCTTGGTAGTGACTATTCTAAGAAACATGTGGTGGTTTAAAATGACACTTAAAATAAATTTAATACTTTTTTTTTTTCTCTTTTTCTGATTACTATTCTGCCTTACTATATTATTTTTATGGTAGAAAATTTAAAAGTCATCTATAAAATTTTAAGAGGACACATTTTAGAAACAAGTGTATCCATTTCTATCAGAAGGCACATAATATATCAATTAGAAATCATTAGGAGTTTTGCTCTTGTGAAAAAGTTCAATGAAATATAGAACGTTGATGACTGACCCTAAAGGCCCTTAATATTTTCTTTTTATACGCTTTCACATTAAAATATAGCTGGGAAATTATTTTAGTTTTAATACAACCATCTCCTTCATGAAGCCCTCTCTGGAAAAGATGTTTGGTATGATCAAATATTCCATGTGTCCTTGTTCATTTCCCAGCTTCCCTGCTGTTACATCGGGGTCAGGTGACTAGCTGTGCCCAAGGGTCTGTAAGGGGTGCGATACTTATCATTTCCAGACTTAGGCTATTAGAAACCGGTGGACCTCTTTTATTTCTCTTTTCCTGTGACAATTTGTGACCAAGTTTAACAAGTTAACTAGAAGATAGAGGAGAGCCACCTACAATGCAATCAGACAAACCACACTTGACCGTAGTCACACACTGAATTTCAAGACTAGGTCTTTTCTGGCTGTTAGCATTATTTATCTTAAATAATACCAAATTGCTGACAGCTTTCTTTAGAACGAAGCTCCTCACTTTTCAAATCACCCTATTCCCCTTTCCCGTTTGATTTTCCTAGAAGATTTAACACCATCTAACCTACCATAAATATCAGTTATTTTATTTTATACAGTCTTCAACTAGACACAAATGCCAAAAAGCAGGAGTATACTTTTACTTCACTTTAGCATAGTGATGTACCCCTAATGACTTGAACTGCACCTGGAATAGAGCAGCTACTCCACAATTCAGTAACATGAACAAGTTACATAATTTCCCAAACCTCAGTTATACTTCTTACCCTACACTGTGAAAATAAAATGAGGACTTATGTAAAACTTCTAGTCTCACAATTACTATTCATTCAATAAGAGTTAATGAACTGCAAGCTTTACCAACACTTCAATGGTATTTTTTAGAGAAATTTGTAAAAGAACAATCTAAAATTTTATATGAAACTATGAAAGTCCTTGAATACCCAAAGGAATCCTGAGACAGAAAAGCAAAGCCAGAAGCATCTCACTACTTGATTTCATATTACTCTACAAAGCTCTAGTAACTAAGAGTATGGTACTGGCAAAAAATAGGTAAAGAGACCAATGAAATAGAATTGAGAGTCCAAAAACAACCCTACTCCTATGTGGTCCACTAATAACTGAGAATGGAACGGAGAATACTCAGTGGGGAAAGGACAGTGTCTTCAATAAATGGTTTTAAGAAAACTGGATATCCACATGTAAAAGAATGAAAAAACTGGGTATTCACATGCAAAAGAATGAAACTGGACCTCTAACTTAAACTACTCACAAAAGAGAACACAAAATGGATTAAACGTTTCAATGTAAGACTGGAAAACATAAAATTCCTGAAAATATAAAGTGCTCCTTGGCACTGGTCTTGGCAATGTTTTTTTGTGCTGTTTTGTTTTGTTTTTCCAGTAGGACATGAAAAGTACAAGCTAACAAAGCAAAATCAAGTGGGACTACATCAAGCTAAAACACTTCCACATAGCAAAAACAATAAATGAAAAGGCAGCTGATATAACGTAAGAAAATATTCTCAAGTATTTTCTTTACCTATATGACAAAGAGTTAATATATAAGAAACCTATACAACTCAAAAGCAAAATAAACAAATAATAAAACCATTAAAAACAAACAACTGAAACAGACATTCTTCCCCCAAAAAATACTGAAATGGCCAATAGGTACATGAAAAGATGCTCGGTATCACTCATCAACAGGCAAATGTGAATCAAAACCACAATGAGATATTACCTCCTATCTGTTAGAATGACTTAGTTCCTGATAACTCAAAAACACAAGAGATAACAAGTGTTGGTTAAGGATGTAGAGAAAAGGAAATCCTTGTTTCGTGCAGCCACTATGGGCGACAATATGGAGACTCCTCAAAACATTAAAGATGCAACTACCATATGATCCAGTAATTCTACGGTCTGTCCCTTCATCTTCATTGTAGCATCATTCATGATATCCAAGACATGGAAACAACCAAGTGTGCATCAATAGATGAATGGATACAGTGAATCAATCAATCTCTCTTTCTCACACACAGTCACATACACTCCAATATATATTTATAATTATATATATATATATATATATATATATAATCTTAGCCATATTATTTAGCCATAAAAATATTTAGCCATAAAAAAGAAGGAAGCCCTGTCATTTGCAACAACATGGATGAACTCTGAAGGAATTAATACTAACTGAAATAAAGTCAGAGAAAGACATATACTGTATAATTTCTCTTATAAGTGCAATCTGAAAACACTGAACTCAGAGAAACAGACATTAGACTGGTGGTAGCCAGAGTTTAGGAGGTGAAAGAAGGGGAAAAAGGGAGAAGGTTCTTCACATGTACAAATCGCTAGTTAGAAGATGAATGAATTCGAGGAAATTAATGCACAGCATGGTGAATGTAGTTAACAATACAGTATTGTGTATGCTAAAGATGTTTCAAAGTTCTCACCACACACACACACTCTCGAAACTCTAAGTATGTGAGGTTATGGATAGGACAGTTAACCTTACTGTGGTGATCATTTTGCAATATAAACAGTTATCAAATCATCACGGTGTAGTGATGCTCACAATGATACAGGTCAATTTTATGTCAACACAATGGAGGAAAAACAATAAAGAATCTCCTCTTTGGGCGCCTGGGTGGCTCAGTCGGTTAAGCGTCCGACTTCAGCTCAGGTCATGATCTCACAGTCTGTGAGTTTGAGCCCCGCGTCGGGCTCTGTGCTGATGGCTCGGAGCCTGGAGCCTGCTTTGGATTCTGTGTCTCCCTCCCTCTCTGCCCCTCCCCTGCTCACGCTCTGTCTCTGTGTCTCTCAAAAATAAATAAATGTTAAAAAAAAAAAAAAAAAAAAGAATCCCCCCTTTAAGGAAACTTCACCACCTAGCTACGGAGTAAGTTATATCATGAATTTTCTCAAGACTATATTAAAAGAAATTATGATCTATACACCATAACAAGTCTATCAAATGAAGAGTGCTCATCTGTTTCTAATTATACCACTGTTCTTTATAATTTATCAAGATACATATGCACAAACACACACACAGGAATGTATAAATACACATATATATGCATGTGTGCATATATATATATATATCTATAAACACACATAAAATCTAAAAATTAAGATAGAAAACTTTAAAGGTTTTATGTAATGAGCATGAAGTTTCAATTCTCAGTGTTATGGAAGGGTAAAGAAATGTAAATGCATGTCAAATAAATATTTGCCTTTCTCAATTTAGGATAAAGGTGTGTGGAGTGGGAAATAAGTAGAAAATATTTGATATTATGACAGGTGCTGTTCCCAGTACAACTCATATACTCTAGAGTTATCTCTGTTCATTTGGTGTATCAAATGCAAGCAGCATTTTGCCACTTTTCTAGTAGATGTCACTGCCTATCAAAAGATTTTTCTTGAAGAATGACTCAACCTAAAAGGAAAATCAAAGTAATTCAGCATTATCCACAGTGACACCTACAATCTATTCCTTTATGCTAAAATGCTCCCTGAGAATATTTTTCCACCACAGAAAGTTCCTTCCAGACTAAACACTAATATCAATAATATGTTTCAACAAAAATCAGTTCATAATAAGGGGCAAGTACTAACAAAAATAAAATTATTAAGCACCATGGTTCTTCAAGAGGTTCTGAACTGAAAGGACAGAAATAAATGGCCTAAATTTACTCAAAGCGAAAACAAGTACACAGATATATAAATATTTTTTATTTTTTACTTTTTACATATTTTATAAGGCTGAAGACAAAACTCTACAGAGAACAAAAATAAACTAAACATTTATGAGTCATACATCTGATTTTATGAAGTGCCTTAAATTTTGCATTGTTATTTACAGTTTATTTTAGGAGATAGGAAGTTAATGCATCTTCGCTTTCATTTAGCCATGGAAGAAAGAGGTGGGGATACCAAACAATGGGAATAAATAAAAAGTATCTAAGTGAAGAGACTGTTTGGTAGACTTTCAGTGAAGCAACAGAAGTGGAAAGGAATCTACCTTAACCAGTTAGCAATTACTTGCTTTTAAGAGAGGACAGATACAAGAAGTTGAGGATCAGATATACATTATTATTTTCCATGATTAATGAAATCTTCCATAATATATTAATGGCATCACTGTTGCCTATGATAAAAGTCTAAGACGCTTTACTATTCTTTTACTTAAATAATTTTTTTTAAAAAAAACAGAATTCTAAGTAACTTTTCCTAAACCATTCCTTTATCATAAACAGAGGATGGAAAGTGAAAATTCAAAAATCTTCACCGGACTGATATTTTTGGAGATATAATGGACATGTAACACCGTGTTATGTTCAATTATAAAATATAATGATTCCATATTTGTATAACATAGGACTGATTTTTCTAAGGTTTTGCCTTATTTTGTTTTACTCACCAAGTGTTTTCGAAGACAATGTAACACCAGAAATTGAGCACCCAACTGGCCAAAAGCATTCATGTGCCCTAGATTGTGTGTGAAGGAACTGTAGTGCCTCATTCCCGGTGTCAACATTTCCTCCCTTGTCATAAATGTTAAAACCAAAACCACACAATACCAAAATTCACAGATAAAATTTAGTCCTCGTAGGAAAAAGAGAGATGGGGAACAAATCCTGAAAGCTAACTTGCGTAAACCCTTATTTTTGGTGTGTGCTTTGCAAAATAAAACATATCAAGTCAGTCTGCTGAATAAAGAAAATACAAATGACAGTTTCTTGTGCCCTTTTCAACACTTGCTTGCATGACAATTTTCTTCTTTTTTATTGTATGCACTGAGGATGCCCAAGAGCTTCTCTACCTTCTTGGTGAGCATGGTTACTTAAACATGAAACTATTTCTTCTAAATGTATTTTCCTTTTTGTCAGATGGCTCATCTTTTACCCAATTTCATCTCCTGATTTCACACACATGGAGCGGACCGACCCACTTCAGTTTTAGCAATCCTTGCAGTTTTATATTCATTAAAATCATTATGGATCAATAAATGATACAAAACATTAGTACTGGGACATAGGACTAAGCTTTAAATGTCACTGTTTCATCTTTGCAGTAACTGCAGGTAACTTACTATTGCTATTTTATAGATGAACCCTCTGAGATGTGGGGAGCTTTAGCAGCATGTCCAAGGTCAGACTTGTCAAGGACCAATGGAGTTGGGTCTGACTTTACAATCAGTGCTTTGTTTACAGTCAATCTACAATAGTTGATGAGATACACAATAGTATATACAGTGATGACGCATCATCTTTGGAATTGTGTCAACGCTTCCTGGCATTCGGTTTCCATATTACTATTTGTAATAGCAAATGCATTCTGTTGTGTTTAAAATGGAATACAGCAGTGCTGCTAAAACAGGAGTCCCAGATTGACTCATTTGTGATTTAATAGGTATTTCCATATGAAGAACAAAGTAGAGTATGCCACATTTAAAAAAAAAATCAGTTAATGATTTCTGTGTACACTTGAAAGAGCCTACAAACATTTTGCTCTTCTACATTATCACTAAAGTAAAAACTACCCAAAAAGACTCAAAGAAATGAGATTATATGGTTCCTTCATTAAATAGTACATGAATTAAAACACAGCTAAATTAATATCCTTTTTCCTGGAAGCTACTGTCAATGGTGTGTTTCACTGAAACCGAAGATGTCTGATGAGGAGACAGTAGTGACGCCCCCAATTACCTCCAGCTTTCCTCCTTGCAGGACCACAGCAGGTAGACAGAAACTTCCCACTTAAGTTAGGTAAGACAGCACAGTTTGCTTTGGCCAACAAAATAAGCAGAATGTATTTAATTCATTCTCGATCTTCCCCTTCTTGTGCCATGGTATTCATGGAAATACATTTGACACTGAGGTACACCCTTTAGCCTTCACTGGGATGGCAGTTGCCCTTTACTGTGGCCAAGAACTACATGGAATTGATGTGAGGGGGGAAAAATGTTATTTTGGGGAACTAAGATCTCTGTGTGTGTCATTTTTATATAACTAAAGCACTTGACATAACAGGATCTCTTATCAGCACTGAGATATGAATTCCACTATTACGTGTCAAGTGAAAATTTTCAAGAAAATATTTGGTGATGACAAAAATGGGCATGTACAATCTTGCTTCTATATAGATATTCAGTGATCATAGTTTTTTTTTCCTCAAGTCATATTTTAAATTACAGAAAAAATACTGGGAATATATTAAATATTATATTTAACAATACTGTAATCACATGAATCGCATGGTTTCCTAGTTCTCCCTACATCCTTAAAGCATCTAACATTTTATTTTTGTAATTTTAAATTTGTTACTGCAAATTTCTCTCAGCTGTGTCATCAAGATTTGAAATCGACAGAAGGAGGACTTTCTGAGAAATATTATAAAAATACATGCATATATATGTAAGTGTGTAGGTATGTGTGCATGTGTGTGTATGTGTATGTATATATGTATGTTAATTATTTACCAAAGAAAAACTTTGATAATGAGTTTAATAAATTCATTACAGTAAAAAATAACAATTATCAAATAAATATTTGGCCAAGATAAACTGTTAACCTCTAATTATATCTGCAGAAATATCATCACCTTAACTGACAAAGAGTCAAAAAAAATTACAAACAAGGCACAGTACATTGAGTTTCTGAACACTTTCAATCCTGAATATTCAAAAGTCATTCTATGGTAGCAAATTACTTAGTGATTCTTTCGCTTAAAAGGATCACTTATCAATATACTGAACTCTTAAAAATTTTTTTGGATCAACACTCAAACTACAAATAGCTTCCAATTCTAACTCATCTAAATATGGAGAAGGGAAAAGAATATTCATGGTAAAATAAAGCTAGTACTTGAGAGGTGACTCTTTAATGGGTTCCTGATTACTGTGTTCCTCACACTAATGATGCCATGACCTCTCCATACACATTCTACAAAAAATCATTTGTTACAGAAAGAAATCATTGACTTGCTTTAACTGCTACCAGTTAAGAAATAACCACATTATGATGGTCCTGTCACGTACACCAAAGGAAACAACCCATTTCTTGTCACACAGTTGACTTCACTGCTTGAGAAAACCTCAATCAAATAATTATTTCAGCCTTCCAAACTCCTTCATGACTGCATTACCAAATTAAAGTATTTCATTTCAAATGTCAAAATACACTCTAACATGCAACATTTAAAACTTTTTTACCTAACTTGCCACCAATTTAGAAGTTAATTAAGAACAAATGAAATCTCTTTACTAAAAATACCATTGAACAAGGTTAACAGATTTTACCTTGCCTTCCTTAAATATTACATGATATTGGGTTGATGTTTATATATGGTAGTGAAGAATAATGGTTTTTGCTGAATTCTTAAGTTCATTCCTTTTTTGAGCACAGTTTATTTGGTAAATTGATGAGACCAAGTATATCATGAAGTATTATGAAACCTTAAGACAAGCTCATTTATTTTTGCCACATTAGTCATTCTTTAATAACTTGACCTAAGAATGGCTACTAGGAATTACTGTGAGTATGGAGAATTATTTCTTTATTTTTCCCTCTCCACGCCCTAGAAAACAGGCTCTTAACATGGCCAAGGATTCCTTGGGCGGCTACCCTTCCACCCCACCCCCCATTTGGTCTATTTTCTAAATGAGAGACACTTAGTTACCATGGCAACAAGCTTTACATAAATAGGTCTACAGAGCACCTAGCTTATTCTAGCATTTGCTAATAAACATCGAATGAATAACAAAAGCAATATTCAGGCAGTCATATTTAAGAAAGCAAAATATATATTCCAAAACATATTCTACAAAGCCACACAAATGCAGTGTGTATTTCAGGAGCAAATCAACATGAAGTATTCAACTGACCATTAATTCTGGGTAAATCAGAGCCTTGTTATTTTTTTCTGCCATTATTTTTAGGTCTCCATAAATAAAAACAATGAGACTATACATCCTTGGAGGACACACGTGGGACAGATTTAAAATCATGGATGTCAATATTTGTTTTTATGACTAAATCAATGAAGATATTAAAAGAAAATAAAGCAGCACCTTAGAGGTAGAGCTATGTTTTATTATAAACTGAGGAAAACTTTATTGCTTAATTGCAAAATCTAAGAACAATAGTTTGCAAACTATCTTTGAAAACAACCAAACCAGAACTACTTCGACTAGCCTATATTTTGGTGTCAAGTTGGCGGAATATCACTTATGTGATGAACGTGAGGAGATCCTTCTTCCACAAAGACCATTCTGCCCCAGCTTTTCATCGATCATTCACTTCATGGAATGTCTCTACTGTAAGAACGCACATTATTCAAGGTTACACTCTTCCTGGTGAAGCCTAAATCCAGAGACTAATGGAGGCATGAGTGTCAAGTGCTGTCCTTTCAGGTCCAATGTGCCTTGATCTTGGTTCTCCCGAACTCCCCCCGTGAAGAGAGCTGGGGCCCAAATACAAACCATTGGACTTCTCCTGTTTTCTTCTCTTTGCTTCCACAGAGTTTGATCACCACACCATCCCTTAATACCTATTCTGAAAACTAACCTCTGCATCAAAGTTAGCTTCTGGAAGAACTAAGGGAATTAGGAGAAGCGTAATAATGCAGCAGCAAGAACAAAGGCATTACTGTCTATGACTATTTAAAAAGGCAAATCAGGGCACCTGGGTGGCTCAGTCAGTTAAACCTCTGACTTCTGCTCCAGTCATGATCTCGAGGCTCCTGAGTTCAAGCCCCACATCGGGCTCTGTGCTGACAGATCAGAGCCTGGATCTTGCTTCGGATTCTGTGTCCCTCTCTCTCTGCCCCTACCCTACTTGCGCTCTGTGTCTCTCTGTCTCTCAAAAGTAAATAAAAACATTAAAAATTTTTTTTAAAAAGGCAAAATAAGGGCACCTGGGTGACTCAGTGCATTAAGTGTCAAAATTCTTGATTTTGGCTGAGATCATTATCTCACAGTCTGGGACACGGAGCCCTGCGTTGGGTTTGGCGCCGACAGTGCACAGCCTGCTTGGGATTCTCTGCCTCTCCCCCTGCTCACACACATGCTCTCTCAAAATAAATATACAAATATAAAAAAATAAAAAGGCAAAATAGAAAATCTGAATCCTTTCGTAGCTAACATTGCTAATCATTAGGTTATGGCCATAAAGAAAAACCTTACCCACTCAACCACTCTAGGGTAAAAGGCTTATCTAAATTTCAAAGCTTAAAAATGGTAACAAAACCACCACGGCAGAGAGCTCATGGGACTGGAGGTCAGGGGAGAGGCAAAGGTGGCTGGGCCCCCAGGATCTCCCTTCTGGGTCCGGAATGGCTACATTATTGTGGCTGAAGAGTCAGGGTGCATCTCGATTCTGCTGGCGTGTTTCTTACTCTGCCAAGCCCCAACCCTTGGACTACTGGTCTTGTGGCCTGTTCTCTAACTTCCAAATGTAGGCAGATATACCAGAGATGCTGGCTGATGGTGGAGGTAATGGTGAAATCCTCCTGGGCCTCCTGACCCACCCACCATGCCCTGGGTGTCCCCGAGTGGTATTTGCAGAAGGCAAAAGCTCCTTCTGCTGCTTACAGGACCTATGCCTGGGACATCATCAGTGTTCACGGCGAAATCCAGTCCCTGTGCAGCTTGCACAAATGGGCAACTTCTCAGGTTACCTTCTTGAGGAAATATCATACAAATACGGAGATGAAAATGGGACCCTGAACCCACCATCCAACGTACAACAATAGCAGCTGTTGTGGTAAAGAGAAAGCTTCTGATGCCAGTACAGTGATTCCTTCTGAAAACAGATATACATTGACCCTCAATTTCATAAGGAATATAGTACCTTACAGCATCTGTTAGGTTTTGTTTATAGTCTGTCAGAAACAACAATTTCCCCCAATGTAACTGCAAAAGGAATCAAGACTGCAGGATCCATACCTGACATCAAGGCAGAGACAGATGAAAAAATACAGACATGTCAGAGACAACCAGATACACATGCATAATGTAACGGTACAAACTCCCTGAAATACCTATCCAAGAGTCCCTTTCAAATTTCAATAAAGAAGCAACACTCCGTAGGCAAGAAGAGACTTTCCCAACAACACCTTCCAGGTCAAAGCCTACTAGTTCCCCAGAAAGTCCGCCTGTTTTTAAATATACAATGTGTGGCACAAATCGAACTTAGGTGAAGACTGATCATCGCCGACGAGAAAAACCATAGGATGACTGTGACATGAGCATGCAAAATAAACCCAAATGAGAATGTAATTATCATTTAGTGACACAATAACTATATAGTGAAACTGTCAGTCTTCTTATCTTTAGTTTTGGAAGAGATCCGAGTTTTAGTCTGTTGTTCCTATAAGGAATCCAGTTAAGTACAACTGTATGTGACACCAGAGATGCCATTTTAAAGCTACCAATGACGCACTGAGAGCTTTTCAAAGCCACCAGTGGAAAATCTCTTAAAAGTAATCCTGAGGAAAACATTCAAATTACAGACCCCTTGCCCATCAATATATTTAAAGTCTGGATGGGTCCAGATTTAAGCTTGAAGGTGGCAAGCTGGATCTCTGGAACAATGTCAATCAGATGAAAATAACCTGCTGAGTCCCACTGCCAACGGGGTCACCCTTTCAGGAAGTGTCCTTACTGTTTTAGTTACTTTGTCACTGGCAAGAACAGAAGTCATGCTGGGCATCAGACAATTTAGCATTTGAAAGTACTCCCCATGATAACCGCAAGAGGTTATGTTCATTCTCCCCGAATTTGAACTAGTATTGAAATGGAAGCATACTTTCCTGTAAACTTTCTTTCAAACCTGCTTTATCAAATGTGAAGTTCATCTTTTAAGATTTACCATACACAGAAAAGGTAACTATTCAAAGGGTGTTGTAAGTATCGCTAGGTGGTTAAATATTACCATTTACCAAGGCAGAACTGTAAGATAAGGCTCAGAATGCTATTTTAACTTGGCAATGACTCCCGTATCATTTTAGATAACAGCTGCTGGTTTGGGGCTTCTTCATTCTTTCTCATATTTAAGCCTTCTAAAGGTGATGTTTTGGGTTCTAGCACATAGCTGATCAAAGACAACTAAGTATTATACTGACATGTTTAAGAGATTCAAAATAAGAGAAAAGAAAAATCTGAAACAAAAGTCCTCTAAAAGATGAAAATTGGAAATGCTTACCTTGAGCTTTACAAATCAGGATAAGCCTGGTCTATAGAGGGATGAAGAGTGCAAAGTTGAAACACTGCACAATCAAGTGGGCTTACGTTTTCACACTTCATGTTCTACCCCTTCGAATCTGGCACTTCAAGAAACATTCAAAATGAGTGCTATTTTTATTTACTGTTTTATAAAGTTGATCTTTAGTCTTCTATTTCGTGTTCACAGTGATCATGCTTCTGCACCTGTGTACAATACAAATTTCCTTATGCTGATATAGCCACTTAACGCTAGGTTGTGAGTATCCACCTAAAGGATCAGTTCATCCACCAGGCACTGTTCCTAACAGTGCCGACAACATGTTTTTATTTGTCTAGAAACCACCACAACAATAAATGTCAATTATCCTTGATCTATAGACCAGGCGGTGTGCAATGAGTTTTACATCGGGTTGTTTCCTTGTGCTCTAAACATGCTTTTTGCCATTGTACACATAAAGAAAAAGGAACATACCCATAGTTTATGGCCAAGGAGTAGGAGAACCAGAGTTTGAATCTTCATCATATCTAGGTTTTTGCCACTTTGCATTCTGCCTCTTTTGGCATCAGGAAATGATTTTCCAGAAGTATTTTCTATTGTTTCAAAATAGACACCTAACAGTTTCTAGGTTAATACAGTTCCCATTCTTTTGGACTGCAACAGGACTGTTTTCTCAGGCTATTCCAAGCACCACTAATACCAAGTCCATGACAGACACCTCTTACTGCTCCTTTATCTTTCAGTGAACCATTCCTATTTGGCTACATAATTGCTCCTATTTGCTTTATGCCTCAGGCCCAATACTGATCATGTTCCACCTCAGTAGCATTTTCCTAGGCGTTCCAAGCTTCCTATGTCTTACTGTCCTCCTGACAGAACTCTGGCTTGTTCGCTATTTTTCACCTCCATATCCTCCCCCAAATATTATTTGTAGTGCAAGTAGAAAGGAAATGAGTGCAAGAGACCCCAACAACATGCATGATGCCCAATACTACAGAATCTTCTGTGTGAGAGTCTGTAAGTAATGGCAGGGATTGTTTCCTTTTGTTAAAAAGAGGCATTTTGGGGTGTGTGGATGGCTCAGTCGGTTAAGTGCTGGAGTCGTGATTTTGGGTCAGGTAGGGATCTCAGGGCTCCTGAGATCAAGCCCCACATTGGGCCCTGTGTTGACAGTGCAGAAGCCTGTTTGCGATTCTCTCTCTCGCTGTACCCATCCCCCATTCATGTGTGAGCTCTCTCTCTCAAAATAAATAAATATAATAAACAGACATTTAAAAAGAAAAAATGGGGGTGCCTGAGTGACTAAGTCCTTTGAGCAACTGACTCTTGAATTCGGCTCAGGTCATGATCCCAGCGTCATGGGATAGAACCCCTGTGTCAGGCTCTGTGCTAAGCATGGAGGTCAATTTTATTTTTAATTATTTATAATTTTTTTATTATTCTAGGTCCATTTTTGGACTGTGTAGGCTAATGATCAATGTGGTTTATGATTATTTACTAATGTATGGTGAAGGCAATCCTAATCAATAATACAAGTGCCTATTTTCAGTGAGCCTGCCTGCCTGTCAATCTATGTATCATCTCTTTCTTTCATTTCTTCCATTAATACTACAGTGTCTTGAGTATTGGTGGAAAACAGTTGAGGAATCAGAGTAGCACCTATAGCAATAATTAGTTTTGTCATTGAACGATGGTTTGTTCCATACCTAAAATTTACAACTACACAATTGAGGTATTTCTAAAGGGGACTCAAAAGTTTCCAAGAAACAAAGAAAAAGAAAACAACTGCATGCGGGGAAGAATATTTTTTATCTTAAAGTGTTTTTAAAATAGAATTTAGAAATATACATGAAGAGAAGCTTGTCTTTTCAAGCAACTATGCTGGGAAAATGATATCCACAGGCAAGAGTCAAGTCAGACCCTTACCATACATAATATACAAAAATTAAATAAAACTTGATTTGGCAATGATTTTTGGAAATGACATCAAACTCACAAGCAACAACACAAAAAAGACAGATTGGACTACATCAAAATTAAAAACTTTATGCATCAAAGGACACTATAGAGTGAAAAGGTAATCTATACAATGGGAGAAAACACTTGCAAGGCATGCATCAAGTAAGGGGCTAATTTGCAGACTATGTAAAGAACTCCAATGACTCAACAACAAACAACCCAGCCACAAAATTTGAAAGCATGAAAAGGATTTCAACAGATATTTGGTCAAAAATGATATACAAATAGTCAGTAAGCGCATAAAAGGATTTCATTATCAGTAACTACTTAGAAAAGTGAGAATGAAAACCACAATGAGATACCTCCTGACATAGCTAAGGATGATTATTAGGTGACCACATATTTTAATAAAAGAAAAAAAACAGAAAATAATAAGTGTTCACAAGGACATAGAGAAAAGGGAACGCTTGTATACTGCTGGTGTGAATGTAAGATGGTACAATCAGTATGAAAATCAGTATGGTGGTTCTGCAAAAAATGCAACATAGAATTAATTTATGTTTCAGAGAAATTTCATTCCTAGATACATACTCCCAAAAACTTAAAACAAAAGCTACAGATATCTGTCCACTCTATTAACGGCAGCATTTTTCACAACAATCAAAATATGGAATTGACGTAAGTGTCCAGTGTTGACTGAGTGGATAAACAAAATAAATACACACAACAAATATTCAGCCTTAAAAGAAAACTTTGACACACATTTTAACGTGGATGAACATTAAAGTGTTATCCTTAATTTAAAAAGCCAATCTCAAGAAGCCAAATATTGTATGATTACACCCCTGTGAAATACCAACTCCAATTCAGAGATGGAAAGTCGAATGGTAGTTATAAGGGTCTAAGGGGAAGAAGGGATGGGAAATTAGTGTGGGAAATTAATGGGGAGAGTTTCGGTTTGGGAAGATGAAAAAGTTCTGGAGATGGAAGATAATGATGGTTGCCCAACAATGTGAATGTGTTTAATGCCACTGATTACACGCTCGAAGGTAAATGAAAATGATAAATTTATCATTTTATATTATGTATTTTTACCACGCTAAAAACCCTAAGACTTACATTTAAATATTCAAACATTCTGTTCTAAAGTTATATACTTATATATTTGACCCTTATGCGAAGAATTGAAATGTTGGAATGCACGGTAATTTTACAAACAAGATTAGAATAGGTCTAACTGAAATTAAAAATAAGTTATGGTTTAAGTACACTCAAAACTGTGTTAAGATATAAATAACTAATAATAAACCATCTTTCAGGAATGAGTTAAGAGCATTCTTTTGAGTGGTAAGGAGATTTGTGATGGAGGTCTGCCGGGGTCTGTCCTTGTTCCCCGAATCTAGGGGTCCACGAAGGATGAACGGTTAGGCGAAATGAGGTGAGAGAGCCACGAGTGAGATGGAATCTGATGACCAAGGAGGCAGCCCTGGGAATTCTGGCGTCTCTGCCCTTCCAGCCTCAGTGTCTTTATTTAAAGGTAGTGAGTTACATTACAGCAATGAGTGACAGCCCATCAGTAAGCATAGTTTGAACAATAATGTGTTATATCTGTAAAGCTGTGAATCTTGCAAGTTGTTTTCAAGTTAGTTAGCATATAAATTTAAGGCTGGGGGAGAGAGCAGGAAGTTACCTAGGCCTGCCTATGTTAATTATCTATAAACAGGCCAGGAGTCATTGCCTATTCTTCCAATTACAATGGGGTAGGTCCAACCTGTGAATTTTACATAATAGGAGCCTAACATTTACACAAATCACACCAATATTCAGCCAGCTCATAACTGCTATCAATCTATGCAACCCATCCCCAAGATGCAACTTTAAGGTGGTCAGGCTACTCTCATTCAGATGCAATTCATCAAAGCATCCTGCTCCAGGTCCTTCCTTTTATCTAAATGCGGTAAAACAAAAGAGCATTACATTCCTGAAGCCAAAGAGAGTAGTTGTAAGATTAGGCGCCAGTTTGGCTGGCAAGCTTTTGCTTCAACCTTTTCCACACGGGGAGGGGTCTCAACCTGTGAGCCCAAAATGGCTCCCAACAGAGGTCAGTCTCATTTTCCTTCTCAGATTCATATATGTAAATTAAACAACTTAGTTTCTGAAAGCAGAAAGGTTAGTATAAGATAATAGAAGTTGGGAATCAGCACAAAATATAAGAGAAAAAAGGAGAAGAGTTGGAAATAATTAGGGAAAAGCAAGAGAGAGACAGAGAGACAGAGAGAGAGAAGGAGAAAGAGGGAGGGAAGGAGAGGGAGGGAAGGAGAGGGAGGGAAGGAGAGGGAGGGAAGGAGAGGGAGGGAGGGAGAGAGAAAGAGAAAAGGACTAGGGCATCATAGTTTCACTGTCATACACATTTTTGCTTTGCCAGAGGGCAAAATTATTTTATCTCTTGATGTAGCTTCATCAATCTAAAATCGCAATGGTGCTCACAAATCAATTCTGATGATGCCAATGTTTTGTGACACTTTAATTTAATCAGATTGCCATAATTAAATTTTCCAAGTCATTAAATCACCTTTTACAAAGTCTATTACTTTTATTTCAATTATTAATTCAATTTAATGAATATTTCAAGCTCTCTTTCCTGTATCTTTCCCTAAGCTATCTATATGCCTTCTTACACCCCACCAGTTCTTTTTAATTTCCAAAGAGCAAGAGATTGAGGACATAAATGCAGTCAACAAGTGGAGTTCAGCCTATGTTGAAACTTGTCCATGAGGAATGATCATATTCATGGAACAGATCTCAAAAAAATATTTAACACTAGACTCTGTGTGGACACATAATGGTAAAGAGAAATAACATAAGTGTTATTTCCAGCATCATGCATTTTGACTGACAATGAAGCTAGTAATTTGATACTGCAAATTTCAAATGTCAAAAGAAGAAAAAGAAGACAGAAGAAGCAGAAACAGGAGGGACTATTGCCACCACCCCCATAACATTTACTAGAAGAAATGATAGGAGATTTTTGAAAAGACAGTCCCAGAATGAGAAAGATACTTTTAAAGGTGACACCAAGTCCAGAAACCATAAAGGAAGATGGATATATATTCAGATATATACACTAGCTACTATTTTGCAGGATACCACTCACGATAAGCAAACACAAAAGGACTAACTGGAAAAATTATACTTTTCACTCCCTTGTGGCAAAGTGATAGTTTTCCCCTAAGGCCAGCATGCCCACGTTCTACTGCATTCGCTTCTCTGTCCACAAGATGGCCAACCTAAAGGCTGTATTTCTCCTACTCCTGAGCATCTGGTGATGGACTGAATCAAAGTTCTGGCCAATAGGGGTTGAATCAGAGTCAAGGATATTGCCTTGACTTTTGCCCTCAAAAAAAAATTGCGGGTCCACTCCTTCGGACCCTTCCATTCTTCTTGATCTCTGGTTTTATTAAGAATGAGTGCTGCCACCTTGGGCCCATAAGTGGAATCCACATGTTGATTCACAGACTGTGTCTCTAGTACAATCATGACAGAAAAAAAAATGCTTTTAGTTCATTTAAATCACTTTATTTGGGGGTATTTTTGAAAGAGCACTCAAAGCTGTCCCCTAAAAACACATTATTTTCTAGAGTGATCATTTCCCTATGATACAAAAATCTCCTAAAATTAAAAAAAGAAAAAAATCCTTAAGATAACTATGCAATAGAAAACTTAGCAAACAGTTTTTAGAAAAGAAAATTAAGTCTTAAGCAGATAAAGAGTTACCCAATATATCATTCAATTAAGGAATTAAAATTAAGATTCTCTTGAAAGGGCATTTTCTACTACCAGACAGGCAAAGATCTAAGAGCATGCTGACATGCTATGTGCATGAGTATCAGGGGAAAAAGGCACTCTAATGTATTGGTGACTGAAGCATAAAATGCACACACACACACACACACACACGCACATACTGTTTGACCTAGCAAACGCACTCCTAGAAATTAATCATATAGATACACATGCACACATGTGAAATGGCCTAGGTGAAAATTAGAAAAAACTTTTATTTAGATTTGGTTATACAGTTAGAAGACTTAGATTTGTAAAAGGATAGTGAAGAAACTGGTAACCTTATTTACCACGGGAAAAGGGGACTAGGTAAGTGGTTGAGAGGTGAAGGGGCCATATCACCTACTTGTATCTTTTAAATCCTATGACTATATTATGTGTTCGAAACCAAAAATAAATATAATAGGAGTATATTTACAGTTAATTTTTGTATTATTAACAAAATCAAAACTTTCTACCATGTAACAGATTCTATTTATATTCCGAATACTGAAGATAAGACACACCAAATATGTCAGTCAAAATGTTGATCATTTTCCTTTGTAAAGTAAGCTAATTAACGATGCTGAATGCAACAAAAATAAAGCAATAAGAATGAATGATATTCTTAATACACTGCTTTAAACACATTAATATGAGAAAGAAATCCTTAAGTTTCAAGAAACAAAGGACTTTTCCAAGTGGGAGAAAAATTAGAGTGAATATATGAGAATACATGTCATCTGTTTGTCGTCTCAACTTTTTTTTTTTTAAGTTTATTCATTTTGAGAGAGGGAGAGAGCACACGTGCGCAAGCACGGAGGGGCAGAGAGAGAGAGGAAAAGAGAATTCTAAGCAGGCCCCACACTGTCAGCTTAGAGAGTGAGGCAGGGCTTCATGTCACAAACTATGAGATCATGACCTGAGCAGCGATCTAGAGTCAAACACTTAACCAACTGAGCCACCCAGATGCTCTTGTTCTCTTAACTTTGTCTTCCTTATGTGACGATGTCGGCATGTTGTCTTGTTTTTAAGACGTGGAATTAAAATAGCATTGACTTATACAAATATTCATTGTAGTAAATATCATGTGTTAAAGATTAGATACGTTCTATCATATTTATAAGGAAACAGCAAAGCTCCATGAAGAATATGTAGAATTTTAAATATCCGTATAGTAAGTCACATAACTTGATATTTAGGTAGCCGTGAAACATCTCCAAACTATACATATGGATTTTTAATATGTGATGTTTGGATAATATACAACACAACTATTCTGTATCTCAATGAGGGGATAGGATGGGTAAATATGTCCTACAATATAATAAAGCAAAATTATTAAATCTTGTGATCTTTCTCTACTTAAATGTCTTCAGGGGCAAAAGTCAATAAAGGTATCCCCCACAAATAATGCAAATTTTCAGGTTCCACTCATGACCTACTGAATCAGATACTCTAGGAGTACTAGGGAGAAATCTGTTTTTAACAAACCCTCCTGGTGACTACAGTTTGAGTAGTCTGTTTTGCCTCCCTCTCGGTTTGAAACTATTTTTTTCCCATTCCCTTCCCCCATGGTTTTCTGTTAATTTTCTCAAATTCCACATAGGAGTGGTAACATGTATCTGTCTTTCTCTGACTTATTTCACTTAGCATAAGACCCTCCAGTTTCATCCACGTTGTTGCAAATGGTAAGATTTCATTCTTTCTCATTGCCAAGTAGTATTGCATTGCATATATAAACCACATCTTCTTTCTCCATTCATCAGTTGATGGACATTTGGGCTCTTTCCATAATTTGGCTATTGTTGATAGTGCTGCTATAAATATTGGGGTACATGTGTCCCTATGAATCAGCACTCTTGTATCCTTTGGATAAATTCCTAGTAGTGCTACTGTTGGATAATAATAATTCTAGTTTTAATGTTTTGAGGAACCTCCACACCATTTTCCAGAGTGGTGTTACCAGTTTGCATACGTACCAACATCCATTAGGGTTCCATTTCTCCACAACCTCGCCAACTCTTGTTTCCTGAGTTGTTGATTTTAGCCACACACACTTTGACCGGTGTGAGGTGGTTTCTCAATGTGGTTTTGATTTGCCTTTCCCTGATGATGAGGGATGTAGAGCATCTTTTCATGTGTCTGTTAGCCATCTGGATGTGTTCTTTGGAAAAGTGTCTATTCATATCTTCTGCCCATTTCTTCACTGGATTGTTATTCAGGTGTTGAGTTTGGTAAGTTCTTTACAGATTTTAGATACTAATGCTTTATCCGATATGTCATTGGCAAGTATCTTTTCCCATTCTGTCCATTGCCTTTTAGTTTTGTTGATTGTTTCCTTTCCTGTGCAGAAGCTTTTGATGAGGTCCCAATAGTTCATTTCTGCTTTTATTTCCCTTGCCTTCGGAGACGTGTCAAGTAAGAAGGTGTTGCAGCTGAGGTCAAAGAGGTTGCAGCCTGTGTTGTCTTCTAGGGTTTTGATGGTTTCCTGTCTCCCATGTATGTCTTTCATCCGTTTTGAGTTTATTTTTGTGTATGGTTCAAGAGAATGGTCCAGTTTCATTCTTCTGCATGTTGCTGTGCAATTCACCCAGCACTGTAAGAGACTCTTAAATACAGAGAACAAACTGATGGTTGATGGGGGTTGAGGGGAGGGGAAAATGGGTGATGGGAATTGTGGAGGGCACTTGTTGGGATGAGCACAGGGTGTTCTTCTAATTGATGAAGTGTGGGAATTATCTCCCAAAGCCAAGATCACACCATATACACTATATGTTAGCTACCTTGACAATAAATTATATATTTTTTAACAAGTACAAAAAAATAAACAAAGATAAAGCAGAATGTCCAAAATAATGCCAAGAATCATCAAGAAGTATTTATCAAATACACATTTTTTAAGGAAAAAAAGAGAACTACTCTTTTAACTTACTAGTAGGAATAGGAATTAATAGTAAAAATCCCTTATCAATATTAATTGTTGGCTTCAGACCAAAAAAATTTACTTGAAACATTAGTACCAAAGTTTTAAATATGATGTATGAACTTACACCTTTAATATATATTTTTTGAGATACAGAGATGGAGCGAGCATGAGCGAGAGTGGCAGAGGGAGAAAGGGAGGGAGAGATCATCTTACCAGGCTCCACGTGGAGCCTGATGTGGGACTCGATCCCACAACCCTGGGATCATGATCTGAGCAGAAAACTAGAGTTGGACATTCTACCTACTGAGCTACCAGAAGTCCCATGAGGTATGAATATAGATTATATATCTATATCTTTTGAATAAACTAATCATGTGTGACTTAAAATACTTTTGTTTTACCTATTTTTAGACTAAATTCTTTTAACAAATCACACTATTAAGAAGTATTAATGAAGACACATTGACATCTCATGAAAAATATCTAGCAAGCCTGTATGCACTTACACGGACATTTCTGCTACATCATTTTTTTAGGAAAACACACTCCACTACAGCTACCCTATTCTGCATACTTGTTCCAATGCTTATGAAGAGTATTCACCATGGTGGTAGCAAGGAGGTATTCAGGGACCCTGAAACTTTCAAAAACTACCTCAGTGTTTGAATCGCACACAGTTATAGCCCACATCTGTCTTTTCAAGCATAATAATTTAAATATAGCATCTCTTCTATTCAAAAGACACAATTTATCTTTAACATGCTTTTCCCCCCAAAAAAAGTGTTTGTTTATGTTTAAATCATGAGGAATAAGAAAAAACAAGACATCCTAATGTGGTCTTTAAAATGGGCATCAGTATTTCAAAAACAGGTATTTTTCAGGTTCCTCTTTTCCATACCAAAGTATGACTGACATGTTCTCTCATTTCTATGCCTGTATTTTCCACATAATGCCATCATACATTTGAATTCAAGAAACTTACTTAACAAAGGTGCCAAGAATATACCGTGGGGAAATATACTTTCTTCAACAAGAGTACTGGAAAAGCTAGACAGCCAAATGGAGAAGAAAGAAATTATTTGTTTTCTTATATACATAAATCACCTCAAAATGAAATAAAGACATAAAGATAAGACCTCAACCTACTGAACTCCTTCAAGCAACTTAGGGAAAATCTTCATGATATCGACCATGGAAATGATTTCTTGGATATGACACCAAAAGCACAAACAGCAAAAGGAAAAATATAAGTGAGACTACATCCAATTCAAAATAATCTACAAAGCAAAGTAAATCAACAGAGTAAAAAGGTAACCAATGCAATGGGAAAAATATTTAAAAGGATTAATTTCCATAAGACTGAAGGAACTCTTATAAAACAAAAAGCAAAAAAATAATTAATTTAAAAAATGGGTGTAGAACTTGAACAGAAATTTCTCCAAAAATATGCCACTGCTCAACAAGTATGGGGAAAAGTTTCTTGACATCACTCATGATCAGGGAAATGCCAATGAAACCCACAATAAGTTATTACCTCACTTATGGTATGACGGCCTCTATCAAAAAACAGAAAATAAGAACTGCTGGTAATGATGGGAAAAAATGAACACTTGAACACCGCTGGCGTGAATGTAAAGTGGCGCGACCAACTTGGAAAATGGTACAGAGGTTACTCAAAAAATTCAAACTACAACTACCATGCAATCCAGCAATCATACTCGTATTTATCCTAAATTAGTGAAATCAGGGTCTCGAAGAGATACCTTCACTCTCATGTTCCCTGTCGTATTATTCACAATTAGTCAAGAGATAGAAACACTCAAAATATCCATTAACACAGGGATGAGTAAAAAAGGAAAAAAAAAAAAAAAGTGGTATTCACATACAATGGAATATTATTCAGCCATAAAAAGGAAACCCTGTTGCATGGTACAACATAAACCTTGAGGACAAAATATACCAGTCAAGGAGGACAAATACTACATGATGCCACTTATATAAGGTTTCAAGTCAAATTTATCACCACAGAAAGTAACATGGTATTGCCAGGATTGGGAGAAGGGGTAACGGGAATTGCTGTTCAATGGACACAAAGATTCAGCCAAAGAAGATGAAAAAGTTGTAGGTACCTGCTATAAAATCTGTGCTTAGAGTGAAGAATACTGTACTCTATAAAATTTACTGAGTATAGATCTCACATTATGGGTTTCTTTCCTGTAGTAAGTAAATCTGAAAAAAAAAAAAAATTACAGGAACCAGAACCCAGTATAGTCTATACCCCCTACCGTACCATTTTGTTTAGTACAATTTCAGCCTCTACAGTAATAGCTCTTTTACTCAAAAGGGATTTAAGCCATTGCCTCACAAATCCCAAACATGTATTCTCTCTAGTTCACCCACACTTCGGTGAAGATGGCAAAAAGCACTTTAGGAAATCAGACAGGCAGCGGGTTGGGGGGGGGATGGCAGTGACACAGTTTAAAGTGGTATTTAATAAATATTATTAAGGAGCACAATTCCACCCTAAAACCAAGTGTGTCTAACTGAAGACATAGAAAAGGTTTACTATAAGTGTTGATCCTTCTTTCTCTTGATGGACTCTTCAACTTACGGCAAAATCATTGGCTACCTTCTTTTTTTTCCTATCTCAAATGACTAGCAGGATCAGATGTTCAATTCAGAAGAGGACTCGTTTTCAGAGTAAAACTGAAACTCAAATATCACCATTCCCTACAATAGAATTCTGTGTAATATGAATCGTTCGGGTAGTAAAACTAGCACAACATCAGAATATATCAGGGGATCATAAGATACTAATTTTTTACTTTAACTTTTCTATTCTTCCTTCTCGCTGTAGTAGTATATATTATATAACTGGTATATAAGAGGCAATAAAATTGCCAAAACAAATCATATAGAAATTGATTTGAAATATATAAGAATAAAATGGTAGAAAAGCAAAAGAGAAAAAGCCATACATTAGTAGGAAATTAACGGTAATCTTTGAAGGTGCATGCATTTGCACTGTTTTCCTCAGAATGTGCTTCGCTTCACATAAGGAGTCAACGCGGTGAAGAAAAGGAATGTATACTGCACAATCTTGCCACTTGCTACCTGTGAGGCCTTAGAGAATTCACTCTAATCATTATACCTTCAGTTTCTGTAGACACAAAATAGGGACATTACCAGAGAACTTAGCAACTTGTGGTAAGGATTAGAGATTTTATTTATTGGCACATCTGGCGATATCTACTTGCCTGAGATGTACTAACTTGGAAATGTGTAATTTTTCATTCAACAAGAGCTAATAGTATATTATCATGATTTGTTATTTGTATGAAGAGAACTTAGTCCATTAACATTCTTTCTTGACTTCACTCTTCACAATGCTCCCTAAACACCTAAGAAAGACACTTCTTTTTGAGAAGCTAAATCATACTCATATTTAAAGAAAAATATCTTGTTCTGTTGGCTCTCCCATCACCTAACCTTCTCAAGTCTTGGTTTGTATGTCCATACATGGTACATTTAAGTAATTTTGCTTGATTCTAATGTTCCATGTCCTTCCTTCCCAACTCCCAAGAATTGAACAACGTTTTGTGGGGTCTCACGTTTATACAATTTCAGTGTTCTTGTTTAATAAGCATATATAAAATTTTGCATGCAAAAATACAGAGCACGTTTGCTTATAATGTGAAAGGAAATCACAAGACAAAAAGCTGACATGCATCACATAAAACAAAATTCAGAAAAAAACATTTCCACTAATTCACTGCTTAAAACATTTCTCTGGGGCGCCTGGGTGACTCTGTCGGTTAAGAGGCCGACTTCGACTCAGGTCATGATCTCACAGTTCGTGAGTTTGAGCCCCATGTCGAGCTCTGTGCTGATGGTTCAGAGCCTGGAGCCTGCTTCAGATTCTGTGTCTCCCTCTCTCTCTGCCCTTCCCCTGCTCACGTTCTGTCTCTATGTCTCTCAAAAATAAATAAACGTTAAAAAAAAAAAAAAACATTTCTCTAGGACTTTTTCCCACAATTTTTTTTCTGCAAATGGTGGTCCTCTTTTAATATGATAATGACTTTATAACCTTTTCTATAGGTAACAACAGGAGTATTGACTACTCCTGGATATGGCATATTTTTGTACAGTATAAAACATATTTTTTAGTTTTGTGACTCATACTGATAATATTTAAAGTTGAGAATATTGTCATATTTGAGAAACCACTCTTAAATGGACTCTACAATTTCAGTGTTTTTCAAATTTGCTTGTTTCATAAGTGATCCTAAATATTTTCAATTGGCAACACTTATTAACCCATGTGCTGGCAATACCTCGCCGTGGAGGCCTAAGTCCTATGTTATGTTTGTTGGTATCAGCATTTTTCTCTCTAATCGGCAAGGTATCTAATTATATTTCAATATAATTCATATAACTCACTCCCTCTTCATTAATTGGATCATCAGACAAATACTAGAGCTTGTTCATTACTTCTAATAGAAATTGATCTCTTCCTGTTATTTTTATTACCTTTTTTTATACTCTTTTTTTTTACAACAAAATTATTTCTATTGAGCTCATGAATCTTTATTACTTCCATTTAATCTCCCACTTGACCTTTACTTGACTCTTGTTTCTTTAATAAAAACATTAAGATGCAAAGGAAGAGACACTTCATGTACTTCAAATCAGGAACCTGTTGTCTATGCTTGTTTTATCAAAAAAAAACTCCAAAATGAATCTTTTCAAATTACAGGTAAAATGACATAGCCCCAGCTCTACTAATCTTCGACCGCATCCCTGACATATATGTCATTCTCCCACAGGAATGGAAGCGTGTATGTGCACAGGAGGATCCGTAATGCAAGCAGCCATGTTAATAATGTATTATAATATTTTACATTTGCATTGTTGACAAACACGTATGAGCCAAGGAACATTTAGCTAAGGGCACTTTCCACTCCTCAGTACTCAAGCTTTTGCATTACTTTGTGTTTATTTCCTTCATTTTTATGACTTTAAACGTAGACACATATTTTTTTTGTATCAAAGAGTGTTAATACTCTCAGAGATTAAAATTATTCCTCTTTGTTTTTTAATTGATCTTTAAAATTCAATGATAATTAAGTTATATTACTTTCGGTGTATAATATAGTGATTTAACTACTGTATACCTTACTCAGTGCTCATCACCGTAAGTGTATTGTTACTCTTCTTCATGTCTTTGACTCATCCCACTACTTAGCTCCCCTCTGACCACTACTGTTTGTTTTATGTGTTTAAGACTCTTGTTTTTGGGGTGTTTTGTTGTTGTTGTTCATTTGTTTCTTAAATTGCATATATGAGTGAAATCACCTATTTGTCTTATTCCGACTTACAAACTTCATCTAGTTTTATACCCTATAAATACAGCCATGTTGCTGCAAATTACAAGGTTCTTTTTTTCATGGCAGAGTGGTAGTCATTGTATTTAAGTATACCACATCTTCTTTATCCCTTGATCTGATGGACTTGGGCTGCTTCCATATCTTGGCTATTATAAACAATGCTGCAATGAACATATGGGTACATACGTCTTTCTGAATTCATGTTTTCATTTTCTTTGGGTAAATGCCCAGTAGTGGAATTATTGGATCATATGGTAATTGTATTTTTAGTTTTGTGAGGAACCTCCATATTGTTTGCCACGGTGGCTGCACCAATTTGCATTTGCACCAACAGTGCATAAGGGTTCCTTTTCTTCCAGATTCTGGCCAACAGTTGTTCCTTCTTGTGTTTTTTATTTTAACCATTCTGACAGGCATGAGGTGTTATTATAGTATTGAATTGTTATTTCCCTGATGCTGACGGATGTTGAGCATCTTTTCATTTGTCTGTTGGTCATCTGTAGGTCTCTTTTGGAGAAATGTCTGCTTAGATCTTCTATCCATTTTTAATTGGATTGTACTTTTTTTGGTGTTGTTAAAATTCTTGATACATTTTGAATATTAACCTTCTAATGTCTATGTAATTTCCAAATATCTTCTCCCATCCAGCAGGTTGCCTTTTTGTTTTGTTCATGGTTTCTCCTTCACTGTGGTGAAAAGCTTTTTACTGTGGTGTAGTCCCAATAGTTTAATTTCACTTTTCTTTCCCTTCCCTCAGGGGAAATATCTAGGAAAATGCTGCTACATAAACTTAGCCATATATCGTATAACCCAGGATAAAATGTTCTTTTTGTTTTGCAAATCTAAGTCTTCTCTCAGTCTTTTCCTTCAGACCCATACTTTCTGAACAATAGTCCCCTCAGCCAATTACAATATCCATTCTGATCCTGAAGCTATATATTAAACTAAATAGTGAGTTTAACAAAGATCTCCTACTTAGAAAACACAGGGTCATATATTCCCTCTCAAACACATGACAACACTGTAGCATTTTACTCTTTAACTGGTTATTCTCTTCTTCAAACTCTACCTTCCTTTTTCTTTCTTTACTTCTCTGCTGCCTCATTCATTGCCCTTCTGGTGGTTTTTCCTTGGTTTCCTTTACCGGCTTTTCTTCCTCTTCTTTAGACAGAAATCTGTCTCATGACTCTTTGTCCTTGATCATCTCCTTTCCTCACTCATAATTTTCTCCCTAGATTTTATTCCCTCATTTTAACTACCACGAAATTTCTGAGAAATCCTCAAATTATACTTTTAGCCAAAACTATTTGCTCTAGTCCATACGGCTGCAGGTTATTAAAAACTCAGAATATCCCCAAATGAATTAATCTCTTCTAGATTGCCTCTTTCTTGTATATTCTGTATCTCAGTGAACATCACTGGAATAGCTGAGTTCCAAAACGGAAATAATTTTGTCTTATTGTTTTACTTCAGCCATCTTTATTTTGGGGGATTCCATATAGTGTTCCCTATTCAAAATCATAATTATCCTTTTCTTCTACTCAGCTACAAAGGGAGTATGTTTGAGAATTTATAGTGGGACCCATTCCCATTTCTTTCTTCTTATTTGTGTGGATTAACTTTTACTTTTCTGTGTTGGGTGAAATTAAGAGTTTCAACCAAATCAGAATGGTGTCTTTAAGCAAAAGATACGGTTTGTTGCTAATACAAAAAATAGCTTTATTTTGTGTACATCCAGCTCTGAGCTGTTAGTCACAGGATACTGCCAAATGATTTCTGATCCATTACTGCAGCCATCACCTTAGGCATGACATTTCTGAGATGAGCCAGGAAATGAATTGAAGGTCAGCACCTTACTGGTAGCTATCAGAGATCAAGTTAAACTTGACTGTTGCTTTACCCAATTTCTTACTGGCCATCAGGGATCTTGGGGTGAGGGATCACAGAGGGAGGCAGGCACTCTTAATATCAAAACTGAGGACAACCTGTCTCTATCAAAGTACTACGAACTGTAGTTGAAGCAATGTAGAAGTTGCGCTGGCTGCAGAGTTATCTTAACATTTGATGGAAGTAGGCTTACAGAGAAATTTATGTTTTGGATCTGTGTATGTGTGTGTCTATCAGAGTGTACATGTGTGTGTTTAAGAGCAGATATGTGTGTGAGAGGGGAAGTGGAAGGGGGATAAAGGAGGGAGAGATAGAAAGACAAAGTAAAAGAGATAGTAATAAAGAAAATGAAAAAAAAAAAAAAGGAAAAACATTTCAGACTGCTTTTCTGGTACCACCGTATCATTAAACACTGTAACCATCTGCAACTCTTCCCAATCTCTCTCTAACCATTTCTCTTTTAGACACCATCTTCCATGGCCTTGAGGCTTCCACCATTATTTCACCCTGATTGTTAGAAAAATCTACCACCAAATATCCTTCCTCTGAGTTTTCAGTATCATTGAAATCAATCGATAACTCTTCCATAACTTGATTTGTTAAAACACCAATGTCTTTACATATCCCCCCACGTTAAAATTATTTAAGGCAATCCTACCAACCTAAAAATCAAAAACCCTTAAACTAGTCATTACAGAGGCTTCAATTAATGAAGACCAGATGAGGTGAGTGAGTAAAGATACAACAGGGATGTGTGAGTGTGATAAAACACTTGTATTACCTAGGTACATATATAAAAGCAGAATAAAATTATCTTGGTAGTTTCTTAATATTTTAGACAAGAATCAGAATGACAAAATTAAGTTATTTAAGCTTCTACTGGCAGAAGATATTTTATCTGTACAGTTTAAGGCAGGAAATGTGCAAAAATGAAACAAGAAATATAGTGTATCAAAAAAATAAGGGGCAGAGAGAAATCATATTTAACAGAAAGAAAATTGACAATTCATTTTATATGAAGTACACAAATGTGCTTCTATAACATTTTATCGATATTTAAAAACATAGCCTTACTTCACATCAACATACAAATCATATCTTAGTCAACGAAATCCAGTAATAATATTTAAGAAACATTACTTCAAGTAGAGTTTTTGTTAAGAAGGCATTGTAAAAGCTATACCTTCAACATTAGAAAATTTATACATGTCACGTTCCATTCTAATTTTAAAGAAGGAATACAGAGGCACCTGGGAGCATCCAACTCTTGATTTTGGCTCAAGTCATGATCCCAGAGTCATGGCATTAGAGTCTCTCGTCAGTTTCTGTGCTGAGTGTGGAGCAGGCTTAAGATTCTCTCTCTCCCTCTGCCCTCTACCTGGTGTGTGTGTGTGTGTGTGTGTGTGTGTGTGTGTGTGCACGTGTGTGTGCATACACACACACTCACTCTATCTCTCTGAAGTAAAAAGAGGAGAAACATAACTATTTCAATAGAATTATCCTAATAATTTCAGTCAAGGAGAACATACTGAATTTGACAGTTACACACCTTAAGTCTAGAGTAAGAATCATTCTTCATTGACAAACTTGAGATACATTCTCTTTAAAATCACAACCAAGTCAAGGACGATAACTTGCCATAAATTTTGAACACAGTACTTTTGCCCCCGACCATTGATATAAGACAAGAAAAAGAAAAAAAAAAAAAGGTGAGGATTATAATCTAAGAACTAACATGTGCACATGTTAATCTACACAGAAAATAACAAGCACGGACAAGCCACTTTCTAAGCTTACTGGCCCCAAATCATTCTACACAGCACGAGTTGTAGGTGGGAAACAGGAGGTCACATACTCAATGCCAGCCACATGATAGTAAACTTTCAACAGCACAGAGAAACAGAAATGACATCTGCTAATGTTTGGTGGCTACCGTAGTTACTCCAAATAGCTCTTTCATCCCAGGATGCTAAGGGAGATTAGAACTGCCACTTGGCCACTGCACCTACTACAAAACCAATTCTCCAAGGCAGTGCTGCGGAGATATAATTACAGTCAGTAACTCACACGCCAGGGCCTCATACCCTTCCTACTGTTTCCATGGATTTTGTTTAATAAATTCTCAATTTTTTGTTATACTTTAGATTGATCTCCAGAAATTTTATGTGACTGACTTTGTTGTTACCAGCTTAAAAGTAGTCTGTCCAGGAGTGCCTGGGTGGCTCAGTCAGTTAAATGTCTAACTCTTGATTTTGGTTCATGTCATGATCTCATGGTTCTTGCATTAGGCTCGGGGCAGATGGTGTGGAGCCTGCTTGGGATTCTCTCTTTCCTTCCCTCTCCTGTCTCTAAACAAACAAACAAACAAACTTTAAAAAAAAAAAGATGTTTGTCCAAGGCAGAATGTTCTCTGAACTCCTCCTGTCCACCATTCCAAAACTCCTACCAAGCCAGGACTGAGTGTGAATGCCTAAGCTACCCCGAGTAGAGTCACCTCGGTAAGCTTAGTCAACCCATGGAACAGTCAAAGATAATAATATACTGCTATTTTAAACAAATAATTTGGGCTAGTTTTTTTTTTTTTTTAAGGTATAATGGACATATAGCATTATACTAGTTTCAAGTGTACAAGGCAATAATTTGTTAATTGTTACGCTTTGAAATATTCACATTAAATCAGTCACCATCAATAGTCACACAAATATTCTTTTCTTTTCTTTTGATCAGACAATTTAAGATGTATTCTCTTGACAAGTTTTAACTACAGACTATAATACTATTGACTATAATCGACATGCCATATGTTACATCACCACAGCTTATTTTACAAATGGAAATGTATGCCTCTGGACAGCCTTTCTCCATTTCTCCCATCCCCCACCCACCCTCCCCTCCGGCAACCAGCATTCTGTTTTCTATATCCTTGAGTTTTATTTGTTTATTTGTTCTGTTTTTTAGATACCACATATAAGTAAAATCATGGTATTTGTTTTTGTACTCTTATTTTGCTTAGCGTAATACCTTCAAGATCCATCTATGCTGTCACAAATGACAAAGTTTCATTCTTTCTTTATGGTTGTATAGTATTCCATTTGCTCGTATATACACACACACGCACACCCTACACCTTCTTTATCCATTCATCCCATGATGGACACTTGCCATGTTTCCTTCTCTTGGCCATTGTAAAACAAAACAAACAAACAAACAAAAAAAACAGTGCAATGAACATAGAGGTGTATATATTATTTTCAATTAGTGTTTTCATTTTCTTTGGATAAATACCTAGTAGTGAAATTGCCCTATCATGTGGTAGCTCTGCTCTTAAAATTTGAGGAACTTCCATACTGTTTTCCATAGTGGCTGCACTAGTTTACATTCCTACCCACACAGCACAAATGTTTCCTTTCCTTCACATCCTCACTAAAGCTTGTTATCTCTTTTCTTTTTGATAAGAGCCATTCTAACAGGTGTGAGGTGCTACCTCACTGTGGTTTTGGTTTGCATTTCCCTAAAGATTAGTCATGTTTGCCATCTTTTCATGTGATTGTCGGCCATAGATAGGTCTTATTTGGAAGGACATCTGTTCAGCTCCTCTGCCCATTATTACGTAAGATCATTTGGGGGGGGTTGCTGTTGAGTTGTAGGAATTCTTTACATATTCCAGGTATCAACCCCTCACTGGAGATATATACATATAAGTATGAGACATATATATATATATATATATATATATATATATATATATGATAGATATATATGAGATATATATATCAAAGATCATATATATATATCAAAGATATATCGCATTGATTGATTTGAGGTTGTCGAACTTTCCTTGCATCCCTGGAATAAATCCTACATGATTATGGTGTATAATCCTTTTAATGATAATGTTAAACTTTGTTTACTGGTATTTTGTTGAGGATTTTTGTATTTATGTTCATCAGGGTTATGGGCCCATAATTCTGTTTTTTGTGTGTGATGTCACTGTCTGTACTTGGTATCAGGTTAACACTGGCCTCATAAAACAGGTTTGGAAGCATTCCTCCTCTACCATTTTTTGGAAGAGTGTGAGAAACATAGGTATCACCTTGGAATATTTGCTAGAATTCACCAATGAAATCATCAGGTCCTGGAATTGTTTGTTGGGAGATTTTTTATTACTGATATACTAGTGACTATTAAGATTTTCTATTTCTTCATGATTCAGTCTTGGGAGACTCTATGTTCCTAGAAACTTATCCATTTCTTCTTGATTTTCCCATTTATTGGCATATAATTGTTCATAGTAGTCTCTTATGATCCTTTATATTCCTGTGGTATCAATTTTAACTTTTCTTTCATTTCGTATTTTATGTGGGCACTCATGGTGAGTTCAGCTCCAAGTCTGTCCTTTCTGTTCATCCTTTCAGAGTACCAGCTCGTATTGCAACGATCTTTTATCTTTTTAGTCTCTATTTCATTTATTTGCACTCTGATCTTGATAATTTTCCTTCCTTTACTAACTTTGGGCTTTGATGGTTCTTCTTCTACTAGTTACTGTAGGTGTCAGGTTAGCGCATTTGAGATCTTTTTCTGTTTGTTTCTTTAGGTATGCTTGTATTGCTATGATTTTTCTTAAAACTGCTTTTGCAGCATCCCATAAATTTTGGTATGTTTTATTTCAATTTTCATTTGTCACAAGTTTTTTTTTTTTTTTTAATTCCTCCTTTGATTGCTTAACTGACCCATTGGTTGTGGATAGCAAGTTGTTTAACCTCTACTTATTTGTGATTTTTCCAGTTTTCTTCTTGTAATTGATTTCTAGTTACGTACCACTGTAGTTTGACAAGATGCTTGTCATGCTTCACATCTTCTTCGATTTATTGATACTTATTTCGTGGCCTAACATGCAATCTATGCTAGAGAATGTTCCATGTGCATTTAGGAACGATGTGTTTTCTTCTGCTTTTGGATGGAATGTTCTGTGTGTTTCTATTAAGTCTATCTAGTCTAACATGTTGTTTAAAGCCAAAGTTCTGTTACTGATTTTCTATCTGAATGATCTCTCCATTGATGTAGGTGGGGTATTAAAATAACCTATTACTGCACTGCTGTCAATTTCTCCCTTTAGGTCTCTTAATATTTGCTTTATACAGGTGCTATTATGTTGAATACATAAATATTTACACATGTTATGCCATATTGTAGGACTGACCCCTTTAGAATTATATAATTCCCTTCTTTATCCTTTATTATAGTCTTTGTTTTAAAGTCTATTTTGTCTAAGTTGGTATAGCTACCACAGGTAAACCAACAAAATAATCATTTCACATGTATAAATATATTTTAAAAAACAACTACATCGACCTATCCTTGGAAATTCCCTAACTGGATTTTTGCCCCCCTTTTCAGGATAAAGAAAATAAAATGAAAATACATTTATAGTTTTGTTTTAAACAATAAATGCTGGATTGCTTATGGAATCAATGATATGAAGTACCAGAATTCTTCTGAATAGTAATCATTCTTTATTCTATCTATCTTGTTTCATCCATTACAACAAAGGGCACAGTGACATGTATTCCTTCCCCCTTATTCTGTAGTTTTCTGTAAACAGGATTTTGTATATGGGTCTGCGCACCACTTTAAGGGGGCACACATAGATTTTAACTGCCCCTTAAATGTCAATAGGGGCTCCTAGATGGCTAAGTCAGTTAAGCGTCTGACTTCAGTCCAGGTCATGATCTCACAGTTCCTGAGTTCAAGCCCCACGTCGAGCTCCCTGCTGACAGCTCGGAGCCTGGAACCTGCGTTGGATTCTGTGTCTCCTGCCCTCTCTGCTCCTCCCCCACTCATGCTGTCTCTCAAAAATAAATAAATGCTAAAACAAAAAAAATTTAAATGTCAATGAACTCCACCTTGGCAGAACGTAACTACTGCCTTCAACTTAGTAAGATCCTTTTCCAACACTCAAATTCCTGCCGACCTCAGTTTAAATTGGGGAGTATAGAATCAAAATACTCTTTGTTAATTCTTCAACGAACAATACTTTTTGAAAGTACTTAAAATTCTATGCATATATATTCTACGAGGAATTTCTGATGTGTAGGGCTTTTTTTCCTGACATTACATTTCTCCTTTGAAGTCAATCCAGAGCTGGCAGCTGTGCTGTTAGCGAGTTTGCTAGCAAGTCAGAGAGTGAGATATCTACTGTTTTCAAGAGTAGAGATGTTAGATCATTATTTGGAGTACAGTTTCCAGTTTCCTGTATCTTGTTTCTTTGACAACATAGGTTTACTAATTAGAAAAAAAATGTTTTGGTATATCTTTGGCAATTTAGCTATATTTGAACATGAGTAAACAGTGAAAGGAACTTTAAAGTACGGATAAAATATAATCCAACCATGTGACTCAAGGGATGCCAAAATATAACTATGAATTACCTTAGGATACAATGGTTTTCAAAATTCTCTCACCCTATGAACGACGTATACCAAATGAGAAAGAAAAGCTTAGTTCAATGGCTCTCAACATAAGAAACATTGGGCAGTGAAAGAAAACCTGATGTACATACTAATAGCGGTCTATATCGCCCTTCTTTTCCAGTTCTGTACTTTTTCGTACTGTTTCTATAACTTTAAGAACGACTGTATGGGTAAAGATGAATGTTAAACCTGAAACAAAAGTACAATATTATAAAAGATGCCCCTCCTAGGATGACTTACTGTAGTTTTTAAATGTCAACACTGACTGAAGGAAATAAACCATTGGGTTTAGTAAAAGTTCTCAACTTTTCTGCATAGTATCTGTCAGGTTGTGGTCTGTTAAACTCACATTTCAGGCACAAAAACACACCAGAAATCCTACCAAATCTGTGAAGTAGGCCTACAACACAAATCCTTCAAGAAACCCACTAAAAGCAGGTCAAGACCCTTAGAATATTTTCTTAAAATATACAACTGAATATAGATTTTATTAATATTTCTGTAACTCCAGAGCATCAGTTATTCCTTCAAAGTAGATATAAAAGTCAAAGAAAATACTTGTCTTTAAACTAAAGGATGTTAAAAACAGACCACAATGCTGACATACAAAATCACATGATAGTTTATGAAGGTCACAATAAAAAATCCTAAGAACTAAAGACCTTATTAGAATATACACACTCTCTCCCCCTTCCACATATGGATTTGTCACTTTGGAAGTTCATCTCCTAAAATTCAGACTATGCTCAGTAAGGAATACACAGCTACCTACAAGGAAACATGTGCTTTCACAAGAATATTTGGTTTTTCCCCCTGTATCAGGGATCCACAAAAAGAGCATGTAGTCAGAAAACGATACTCAGTTATTTGCTCTTTTAGTATCTGAAGTATTAAAAACTTGATAAGCAAAAAGTTCATCATGGTCTCTTCCCCACTCCCACTTGTTATACAGAGTAAACACGAAAAGACTGCATCCTATAGACTTACTGAAAAATGTATAAAATAGTAAAGTAATACATCAAAGGGTAATTTCAATCATTGTGACCCTATGTCTGCATACGTGCCATGTTTATGTATAATAAACTAAAACATATATGATTTTGAAAGATAAAAAACACAACAGAGGGGAGGTAGGTGGGGGTAGGTGAAATAGGTGATGGGGATTAAGGAGTGCACTTTTGATGAGCACACTTGATTGCCGATCCATGGGAGTGCTAAATCGCTACACTGTACTCCTGAAATTAATATTGCACTGTATGTTAACATTTAAATAAAAACTTAAAAAAAGCTTCAACAGAATTTCATTTATGTTTTTCTGCCTACAGTGTGATAAGTCTTTGAAGTACTAAAGGGAGTATGCCTGGGCCGGGGGGAACAACAACACAAAACGATACGGCATTGACAAATTTCAAGTCTTTCCATCTAAAATATCTTTTAACAATAATTTCTCTTTGATATTTGCTTTCTGAATGCTAATGGCATCAAACTTGTACCCATTAAGGCTAGATTTGAATTGGAAAAGACAAAAATCAATCAGTCAAAGATTACTGAAGAACATGAATGATTAATTCACGAATGATACAGTCAGTGTAATTTATAGTTAAGTGCTTGTTTCTCCTATGTGGATCCAAATTATACCAAAAATAGTTTCAGTAATGGAATTCCAAATATATTGAATAATTGTCACAGAAGTGAAAGAAATGCTGAACATTTTAAGACACATATTTTGAAAAACAATGTTTCCAACACTTTAGCTGCAATGGCTTATTAAATGGTCAATGATTTATTACTTTAATTTCAAATGTGTAACGGTAACAAGGAAAACTGGTGAAACTACTGTTGTTACTATCACTGAAAATACAAAGCATATTTGTATACTCTGTAAAAGTACCAGCAATCTCGGGGTTTCTGAGAAAGGTTATGTTTTACTCATGTCATAACAAGTGAACCTGCTGCTACAGTCCCATCTGTTTCTAAATGTCACTCCTAGCAGCTCCACAGGCCAGGTCTCCTTGGTAGTCCACTGCACTCCCTTGTGGATACATCTCTTCTTCCCTCACTCCAATATGCTACCAAATGTCAAGTATATTACACATTTTCATGTTCATTTTAATATGTCAGGGTAATTTGCACAGAAAATAAAACAAGATATTATAAAGGCATTTCTGCTTAAATCGTTCCATACTTAGTGTCTCCAGGCAGGTACAAAAATTACAGGATATATTTTTTTTAACGTTTATTTATTTTTGAGAGACATAGAGACAGAGTATGAGCAGGAGAAGGGCAGAGAGAGAGAGGGAGATACAGAATCCGAAACAGGCTCCAGGCTCTGAGCCGTCAGCACAGAGCTCGACACGGCGCTCGAACTCACAGACCGTGAGATCATGACCTGAGCCGAAGTCGGAGGTTTAACCAACTGAGCCACCCAGGCGCCCCTACAGATTATTCTTGAGGATATTCTCAGCACACCTACTTCTTCCCTAGTTCCAGTTTTCTTTGATCTCATGCTCTCTAAACTTACTGTGAATACTCAAAAACCTCCTAACTTTTATCCAAGTGTTTACGATCTCTTTCTCTTGATTTCATAAATTTAGGCTCTTCCTCCAACACAGAGGTAGATTTGGGGTCACCCTTTACACATGGAAAAGCCCATCCCAGCTAAATAACATCCTCACCAAAAGAACATCAGCTCTAAGATTTATTAGACCAACCACACCAAAATATTAGTTTGGGATTATCTTTTTATGTTGTTTAGTTTCAAACATATCAATTAACTAATGCATTTATTTATTCATATTGCCTTCTTTGGTTTAAACAATTTGATAGATTTGGGCAAGAAAAAAGATCCCTGAGTTTTACTTCACATGTTCTTGTCAGAGAAAAAAATTACAAGAAAATAGATCCAATAACACAACTGGATGAGTGATATTAGAGAAATATAAAGTGGCAATTCCATCCTACAATATGGGACATTATTTTCTAGGAGTCAAAGACTTCCACTCTTAGCCAAGATGGAGTAAGAGGAACTAAATTGATTCTCTAATCTGAAAGAACTGAAAAAGGACAAAACACACAAAATAATAGTTTCAAGACATTAGACATCAGGCAACGAAAATCAGTGGCGCCCAAGAAGAGGAAAATGAACAAAGTGAGCCCTAGGTTTTGCCTCAGCTTACTGCCTGGACCATTTCCAGGCTGTGGCACAAGATTGGAGACTTCCTGTACAATGTGACAACCTTGCCAACATGATCAAATGGAGCTATGACTCTGGACAGGCCGACCTGATGTGAACTGGCCGTGCACAGCCTGGAAAGCAGAGTCTGTACAGAGAGAAAGCTCTGCACATGTGCACAGTTATCTTAGAACGGTAAGTACTGACCAGTATATCCAATTAAGAAAAATAATGAAGGCATGGGAGAGAACTACCCAAAAAGATTTAAGGAAATAATAACCAAAACTCAAAGAGCACTAGTAATAGTTCATGCTCCTGCCGGGCCAAATAAGAAACCTCATCAATCACGGGGGATTGGGCAGAGTATGAAGCAGGATTTTCCATAACTAAAGAAGCCAAATTCGCCTGTGATAAAACGCTGGTCTAATATTACTAAACAAAGATAAGATGTAACTTAACCGTATTATGGAACACAGTTCAAGAATATGTATAAGAATATATGAATTCATATGAATATTTACATTAATATATCACCCAACAAAGTAAATATCCTCCTATTTAGGAATTAATCAAAAAATTGTCAGGTAGTGAAAGCAGCAGGAAACACATAATGAGGAGAAAGGCTAATCAAAACTATACCAGAAACTGCACAAGTGATAAAGTGAGTAGCCCATGTGTTCAAGAAGCTAAATATAGCTAATACTGAGTAAACAAATAAATAATTTCTAAAAATATCTAAACAATAATTAATTGATGAAAATGAAGGAGATGGAAAGCATACTGGGGTTAAAGGCAGGATAGGCAGAGCAGAAGCAAAGATTAATGAACATGAAGACCTCCCAAGAGAGACTACCTAAAATGAAACACAGCTAAAATCAATTTATCAATAAATACATAAAAACAAAGTAAAATAAAATGAAACACGGAAAGTTAAAAGACCAAAGGGGGAGGGGAAAGAGAGCAAACCAATGAGCTTTGATCCAATTTAAAAAATTAATACTTAGATACATATATATATATATGTGTTTGTTTGTATATATGTATATATGAAATTCCTAAAGGAGACAAAGGATGAAAGAAACAAAAATATTTGAATAACCATTTTTTTTAATAATGAAAGGTACAGACCCAATAGTTTAGGAAAAGTCAACACAAGAAAGCTGAAAACAACTAAAGCAAGGAGTATCATAAAAATGTCAAACAAAAACTTTATAACAGCCAGAAAATAAAAGATATATTACAAGTAAAGGGACTAAGGTAAGAAAGACAGCAAACTTTTTTTGTCATAATGCTAACAAGAAAGTAAGAGAGCAGTGTCTTAAAAGCTGAGAGAAAATACCGTTATCCTGTAGTTCTATAACCAGTGAAAATATTTTTCAAAGATAAAGGTGAAACAAAGGTATTTGAGACATATAAAAACTTCTGACAACCAGCAGACCTGCACTACAAGAGATATTAAACAAGTACCTCAGGCGAAGGAAAAAATTACCAGATGGAAGTTATAATATATGCCGAAAAAATGAAGAACATTAGCTATTGTCACTGAGTTAATCTGTAATAAATATTCCTCACTATTTAATTATCGTTAACACCTAATTTGTTAAAGCAAAAAGAGTTATTTGTGGGGTGTCTAATATATGTGAAACGCACGGCAATGACAGCACAAACAACTGGGCGCAGAGAAATGAAAGGGTCATGTTCGCGATTTTCTTCACCCTAAGTTTCTTTTTAATTTTTCTAAATGTTTTATTTTTGAGAGATAGAGAGTGACAGAACACAACTAGAGGAAGGAGAGAGAGAGAGGGAGAAACAGAATCTGAAGCAGGCTCCAGACTCCAAGCTGTTTGCACAGAGTCCGACTCGGGGCTCAAACTCACAGACCATGAGATCATGACGCGAGTTGAAGTCAGACACTTAACCAAGCCACCCAGACGTGCGTCCCCACCCCGGCTAAGTTTCTTATAGTATACAGTAAGCAACAGAATATCCCTTGAAGGTAACTATTATAATTTAAAGATGTATACTAGAAACCATAAAAATGTCTACTATAAACCACCCATCATAAACCCAAAACCATAAGATAACACAAGAAATAATTATAGTTATAGAAAACAAAAACAATTAAAAGATAAAAATGATCAAATAAGATTCAAGAAGGTAGAAAAAGAAAAATAAATAAATAAAGAGTAAGTCCAACAGAATAAATTTATCACAATCCTATCTATCATTAAATATAGATGATGTAAACAACTCAAGAGAGACAATCAAATGGGATAAAATATAAAACTTAATTATATTCTGCCAAAAAGGAATCCATTTCAAATTTAAAAACACAAATAGGTTCAAACTAAAAGGATACAAATGATTCAACATGCTAATACTCTTCATAAGAAAGTTGGAACACTTATATTAATACTAGACAAACTATATTTCACAGTAAAAAAATGTTACTAAAGATAAGAAAGGCCATTTCTGAAGGATACATGGGCCAATTCAGCAAGAAGACATAATAATCCTTAACATATATGCAATTACAATAGAGTCCAAATAACTGATACAGAATGTATTTGAATTGCAAGGAGAAAGAGACAAAGCCACAAGTATAAACAGAAATGTCAACCCTCCTCTCTGCTTATGTTATAGAATAGAAAAACAGAAATGATAACAAGTCTTGATGATGTTTTATTCTTTTTCATGCAATTGTAAATGATATTTTTTTTTAATTTCTCCTTCTGTGACTTCGTTGTCAGCCAATAAAAACATTACCATTATGGGCATTAATTTTGTATCCTGTCACTTTGGTGAATTTGTTCATCGTAGTACTTCTTTGCAGGAATCTTTAGTTTTCTATGTTTAGTATCACATCATCAGCAAATAATAAGAGTTTAACTTCTTGTGAAGCAACACAGATGCCTCTTTCTATTGTCTGAAAACCACAATGAGATATCACCTCACGTTGTGAGAATGGCCAAAGTCAAAAACACAAGGAATATCAACTGTTGGTGAGGATGCGAAAATATTGGAAACCTTATGCACTGTCGGTGGGAATGTAAATTGGTACAACCCCTGTGGATAGCAGTATGGAGGTTCCTCAAGAAATTAAATACACAAATACCATTTGATCTAATAATTCTAAGATTGGGTATTTAACTAGAAAAAACAAAAACACTAATTCAGAAAGATACATGCACCCTGATGTTTATTGCAGCCTTATTCACAAAAGTCCAGCTACGTGTCTATCAATAGATGAGTGGTAAGGAAACTGTGATATATATACACAATGGCACATTACATAGCCATAAAAAGTATGAGAGCTTGCCTTTTGAGACAACAGATGGACCTAGAGGGTATAATGCTAAATGAACTAAGTCCGACTGAGAAAGACCAAAATCCTATCATTGCACTAATAAATGGACTTTTTATAAATGAACAAAAAAAAAGCAAAATGACAACTGTAAAAACAAAGAACAGTCTGATGGTTGCCAGAGGGAAAGGAAGTGGGGGGTTAGTCAAAATGGGTGAAGAAGAGAAGGAGATACAGGCCTCCAGTTATTTTTATTCTTTTAATAAATTTTTTAGAGTTTATTTATTTGTGAGGATAGAGAGAGCATTCAAGAGAGTTCAACTGGGGCAAGAGCAGAGAGAGAGACACAGAATCTGAAGCAGGCTCCAGGCTCCAAGGTGTCAGGACAGAGCCCAAAAGGGAGCTTGAACTCACTAACACTGAGATCACGACCTGAGATGAAGTCAGACGCCTAACCGACTAACCCACCCAGGTGCCCCAGGCCTTCAGTTATGGCCTGAGTACATCACAGGAATAAAAATTAGAGCATACGGAACAGAGTCAATGACATTGTAATAACAACATAAGTGAATATATACTAGCTACACTTGTGGTGAACAAGGCTTAATGTATAAAATTGTCAAATCACTAAGTTATACACCTGAAACTAATTTAACACTGTATGCCAAACATGCTCAAAAAAATAAAGTGATAAGCACAATGATCACATTAATCTAAATAACATTTGTAGAACATTCTATCTCATGACAAAATAACATAAATTATTGTCAAGCGAACACAGGAAACACACTGAAATAGAACCTATTCTAAGACATCAAAGCTATCAACAATAAGCAAGGATTAAAATTGTATCAAGTCTTGGGGCATTTGGGTGGCTCAGTCAGTTAAGCGTCTGACTTCAACTGAGGTAATGAACTCATAGTTTCAGAGTTCAAGCCCTGCATCGAGTTCTATGCTGACAGTCCAAAGCCTGGAGCCTGCTTCAGTTTCTGTGCCTCCCTGTCTCTCTGCCCTGCTCCCACTCATGCTCTGTCTCTGTCTTAAGAATAAGTAAATGTTAAAATTTTTTTAATTAAAAAATAAAAAAAATCATATCAAGTCTGATTTTTTTTATGTTTATTTTTGAGAGAGAGAGAGAGAGAAACAGAGCATGAACAGGGAGGGGCAGAGAGAGAGAGGGAGACAGAATCCAAAGCAGTCTCCAGGCTCTGAGTCATCAGCACAGAGCCCGACACAGGGCCCGAACTCACAGACTGTGAGATCATGACCTGAGCTGAAGCCAGACACTTAACCGACTGAGCCACCCAGGTGCCCCTCAAGTCTTATTTCTAAACAAAATTAAATTCAATTAAATGTCAATCATAGAAAGCTATCCTGAAAATCTCCAAATAATACATTTTTTGATAACCTATACATCAAATACGAAATCAGAAAGAGAGTTAAATTTATTTTTAACCCTATGACAATTAAAACTAAACAGCAAGATATGTGGGATGCAGCTAAGGAAATTACTGGAGGACATTTGTTTTAGCATAAAATGCCTATAGTAACAAGGAAGCAATGTGCCCAACAATATTCTCAGTTTTTACCTTACAAAACAAACAACAGAGCAAATTAAATCCAACATCTGCAAAAGAATGGAAACAGTCAGATTAGGAGTGGAAATTAACGATATACACAATAGAAAAATACAGAAAATCCCTGTAATAAACATTTCGTCTTTGAAGACAAAGACAAATGGATGGCAAATTAGCACAGGTAAATGTGGTCTACGATGCAAATTTAAAACATTAAGAGATACCATGATATCCCTTTTAGAATAGCTAAAACACAAACAAAATAAAACTACCTGTATTAAGTATTGTCAAGAATATGGAATCCCTAGAACTGCTATCTACTACCAGTGAGAATTCAAAATGGCACAATCATTTTCAGAAGTTCAAAGCATATACATCTATCACGTGACCACCCATTCTGCTCCTAGTTATTTACCCAAGAGTAGTCAACTCTTAAGTGCACACAGACTTGATTACAAATATTGATAGCAGCTTTATCGTTAAGAGCAAACAAAATAAAATAAAAAACAACAACAACTCCAAAATTCCAATGTGTCTATCAACAGGAGAATGGATAAGGTAATTTTGGTGTATCTATATAATGAAGTTGCCATGAAAAGCAATGAATTATTTACATAGGCAACAACTGTGATGGATCTCGATATAGTTATGCTGAGTTCAAGTAGTCAAATAATAAAAAGGGCTAATACTGTATGACTCCATTTATATAAGTTTATAGAAATTGCAAAGGCAGAGTGACAACAGATCAGTGGCTGCCTAAGGATGGGGATGAAATGAAGTAGTTGGAAGGATTAAAAATGTTTTTACAAATGTTAAGAGTTTTTATAATCTTTTTTTAAGAAAGAGGCAGAGACAGAGACAGAGAGAGGAAGAGAAAAGGAGACAAGGAGACAGAGAATCCCAAGGAGGCTTTGTACCATCAATGCAGAGCCTGATGTGGGGCTCAAACCCATGAACCATGAGATCATGACCTGAGCCCAAATCAAGAGTCTGACCCTAAAGCGACTGTGCCATCCAGGCATCTCATGAGTTTTTATAATCTTGATGATGATGCTGGCTTCAGAGATACATACACACACGCACACACACACACGTGCGCGCGCGTTAAAATTTATTAAGTATAATATTTAATTATGTACAATTAATATATACCAGGTATGCCTCAATAAATCTAGTAAAATTGTAGAAACTTCAGTCACACAACTTAATCTTTATATGTATAAAATCTATAAATGCTAAAGATTGTAATGGAGCAGGGTATAACGGGATGTATGTTGTGGGCACAGGGGAGAAACGGAAGAAATTTTTTTTAATTATATATAATCCCACAATGTCTAAGTAATTGAATAATACAATTGAGCATAGGATGTCGAAGAACTCAAAACACCTGAATTGTAGTCCTTTGCACTCAACTAGTAAGTAAGCTTCAGTAATTCATTTGTTTTCTCCACTGAGTTGTAAATACAGAGCTTTCCTTAAAGAACTTCACAGTTCCTCTGGATTCTCCAATTTTCTATCTAAATCTAGGCAAAGAAATGAATTTCTCGTTGAACTAACCCTCAGTTGATGTGTGACCATGTCAACAACTTCCCATAAATTAGAAATAAGGATACCTTTCATAAGTGTTAAATTTTCCAAGATGTCAAAAATATCCAGTGTGAAATTAATACAATAAATAAGAAGATTTAACATGATAGCCTTTTTCCTACAAGGCAACACTCTTACTAACCATCTTCACATTCCTCTGTCTTCCCTCTAATCATTATTTTTTTCTAGTCTCAGGGTATGTGCACCTCTGCATTTCCCCCAAATACTTGCCATTTTAAATGTTGGTTATGATGGGATTAGGTTTCAAGTTAGAGAAGTCTGCAATGATCAGAGATGAAATCACCAACGGTTACCATGAAGTCTGATGACCTGAGTATCTCATGATCAAAAGTTCAAATTTTGAAAACTGCACAAAACCCTTCGATGTAGATATTAATCAACTCTGCAGATGAAGAAACTGAAAACAATCATCGCCATGTTCTATTTCCTATATGATACCCTCTCCAGCACTCACTTTTTCAGTAGATTGAAATCAATTCTCTCCCTGCACACAAGTGTCTCTTCTCTCATACTCATATATCATAAACTATAATAAGATAAAAGCTTATAGATTTTGATTCCTAGCCTTCACCTTCCTATCACCATTATGTACAAAAGAAAAATTGATTCTGACCTTGAAGTCAGAGTGTTAAAAATAAATCTCTGTTGCACCGATGTTCCTTTTCTGTTTCTGAAATAACTGTTTAAACTCACTCAGGGGATTACTTTAATGATCCAGTAGCTTTCTATAAGTACTAAAAATAAGTAAAAGAGATGTTTGTGCAGGGAAGTGTTTATCAGTTGCTAGCACATTTCAAGGAAAAATATGTGTGTGTTTAAATGATGCTGAGTCTCCAACAGAGATATTCCATGTGGCCTCTATTATGCAAGATAATATCTACCACTGAGAGAACTTACCCTAAGATATATGCAATTGAGAGTGCTATTAATATTTATTTAAAACATGTACCTAAAAGTAAACATGATTTTCAGTTCATAGGATAAAGGGAAGATACAACGAATCAAGCCTCAAGGAAAAAATTCCAGGGTTTTCATTTTTCAAATTGTAACCCTTATTTAAGTCTTGACGTAAATTTAAATTAATAGTCTCACAATATCTGCATAATTCATCTTTGCAATACATATTCACCATGGTGTATGTAAGTTTTAAATTTTTAAAGTTCTACAAACATTTTTATTATGGAAGAGAGAGAAATTTCCTAAAAAAGCACTAAAAGAGAAGAGAAAATACAAAATGCATTCGTGTAATTTTTTAATAATAGGTAAATTCTACATAAGTCATTTGAAATCACAATGTGAACAAATCTATCAGAAAAACAATGTTGCAGAAACATGATCCTTGAACTATTCTGAACTTTCAAGAACAATTTTATTGAAACCTGAGGATCTCATTAAATAAGGACAGTATAAGACATTACCAGAAGAGCCCCTCTGCAAAAAACAAACAAAACTGGACCTTATACCAAAAGTACACATGTATAGCCAGCGGAAAGTGAACAGCAACTGTTCAGAATTTAGCGGGGAGTGTACAAAGGAGAGGGATGCATGAGATCAAAGTCCATTTTTCTGAATTTTAGCCTGGAGTCAGGTACAGTGATTCAGGGGATGAATTAACAGGGTATTGGAAAAACTGTCACATTTCTGGTGAACCAGAAGAAGGAAGATGGGGAAACTATTGCTGGAGAAGAGTGTAAAGGAATCTAGAAAGGGAAAGTCCTAATTCTCTCTGCCCACATTTCTACCCGTCCCTTGACATACATATGCACAGAAGAGACCAAAAGCAGCTTACCTAAATATAAAAGATCTCAAGGAAGGGCAAAAGCTGCCTCTCAAGAAGCAATTTGCCATTAAATTCAAGTAAGATAGTTATTCGTTACAAGTAAAGAACCACCACATCTGAGAAAAGTCTAAGAAGCCAAAATCCTTAACATTGAGTATCTGGATGTCCAAGATACAATACAAAATTAAGCAGCAGTAGGAAACTAGGGAAATGGAACAAAGAGGAATTAAATAAAGACCAATTCTTCCATGACCCAGATTTTGGAAAGAAAAAAAAAAAAGATTTTAAAGTGGCTATGATTTCAACAATCATCAATTCAAGGAAGCAAAACATGCTCACCGTGAATGAAAAGATGGCAAATGCCATCAGAAAAATAGAAACAATAAAATCAACTAAAATAGACTTGCAGGACATAAAAAAAAATATTGGAATAAAAATTAATCACTCAATGGATTTCCTAGCCAAATGGAAATGACAAGACAAAGTGAACTTGAAGAAATATCAATACACATTATCCAAATGTGCAAAAAAACAAGACATAGGAAGATAGAAAATACATGAGCAGAGTCTCAAAGACCTGTTAGGTAATATCAAACATTCTGTCCTATATGTAATTACAATGAATTCAATAAAGTCGCAGGATACAAAATTAGAGGACGGAAATCTGTTGCATTTCTATACATTGATAATGAAGCAGCAGAAAGGGAAATTAAAGTATCAATCCTATTTACAACTGCACCAAAAATTCTAAGACATCTAGGAATAAATCTACCCAAAGAGACAGAAGACTTATATACTCTGAAAACTATAAAACCAAGAGAAATCAAATTGCAGAGGACATAAACAAATGGAAAGACATCCCATGCTGATGGATTGGAAGAACAAATGTTGTTAAAATGTCTATACTACTCAAAGCAACTTACACATTGAAGGCAAACCCTATCAAAAGACCAACAGCACAGTTCACAGAGCTAAAACAAACAATACTAAAATTTCCATGGAACCATAAAAGATCCCAAATAGCCAAAGTAACCATGAAACAGAAAAATAAAGCTGGAGGCATCGCAATTCCGGACTTTAATTTATAGTACAAAACTGCAGTGATCAAAACAGAATGGAACTACACAAAATAGACACCAAGATCCATGGAACATAATAGAAGATTCAGAAATGAACCCACAACTATTTGGTCAGTTAATCTCTGACCAAGCAGGAAAGAACATCCAATGGGAAAAAGTCTCTTCGACAAATGCTGTTGGGTGAACTCGACAGCAATATCCAAGAGAATAAAAGTGGACCATCGTATACAAAAATAAACTCAAAATGGATTAAAAACCCTAAATGTGAGACATGAAACAATAAAAATCCTAGAGCAGAATACAGGCAGTAACTTCTCTGACCTCAGCAGTAGCAAAATTCTTCAATATATTTCTCCTGAGAGTAGGAAAACACAAGCAAAAATGAACTACTGGGACTTCATCATAATAAAAAGTTCTGCATAGGGGCACCTGGGTGGCTCATTCAGTTAAATATCAGACTCTTGATTTTGGCCCAGGTCATGATCTCCTAGTCCTGAGATCAAGCCCTGCATCAGGCTCCCCACTGGAGCTTGAGATTCTCTCTTTCCCTCTGCTCCACCCTGGCTCTATCTCTTCCTCTTTCAAAAAAGAAAACAGCTTCTGCACAGTGAAGGAAACAATAAGCAAAACTAAAAGGCAATCTACAAAATGGGCAATGATATTTGCAAATGGCATATCCAAAAGAGTTACTATCTAAAGTTACTTATACAAAGAATTTATAAAACAACACCCCTCAAAAATAATTCAATTAAAAAATTAGAAGACATGAATAGAAAATTTTCCAAAAAAGATATCCAGATGGCCAGCAGAAACACAAAAAGATGCTCAACATCACTCATAATCAGGGAAATGCAAATCAAAACTAGAATGAAATATGACCTCACACCTGTCAGAATGGCTAAAATCAACACCACAAATACACGACAGGTGTTGGTGAGAATGAAGAAAAGGGAAGCCTCCTGCAGTTTTGATGGGAATGAAAACTAGTGCCGCCACTCTAGAAAATAGTATAAAGGGTTCTCAGAAACTGAAAAAAACACAACCACCCTATGATACACCAATGGCACTACTAGGTATTTACCCAAAGAATAAAAAAACGCTAGGAGCACCTGGGTGGCTTAGTCACTTAAGGGTCTGACACTTGATTTCGGCTCAGGTCATGATCCCACCCTTAGTGAGATCAAGCCCTGCATCTGGCTTTACAATGATGCATGGAGCCTGCTTGGGATTCTTTCTCTCCCTCTCTCTCTCTCTTCCCCTCCCCTGCTTACACATTCTTTGTCTCTCAAACTAAATAAAAAGTAAAAAAAAAAAAAAAAAAAAAAAAAAAAGAATACAAAGATACTAATTCAAAAGGATACATGTATACTAATATTTTTATCTACAATAGCCAAATAATGGATATAGCCTAATGTCCCCTGGATGATGAATGTATAAAGATATGGTGTATATATACAATGGAATATTCCACAGCCATAAAGAGAATGAAATCTTGTCATGTGCAACAACATGGATCATGCTAAGAGTATCATGCTAAGCAAAGTCAGTCAGAGAAAGACCAACACCATATGATTTCACTCATACACGGAATTTAAGAAACAAAACAAACAAAGGGGAAAAGAAGAGAAAAAGAGAGACAAACCAAGAAAAGACTCTTAACTATAGAAAACAAATTGATGGTTATCAGAGGGGAGGGCGGTGGGGGGATAGGTTAAATAGGTGATGGGGCTTAAGAACTTGAGATAAGCATTGGATGATGTATGGAAATACTGAATCACTATACTGTACACCTGAAACTAATATTACAGTGTTTGCTTACTAATTGGAATTTAAATGAAAATTTGAAAAAGAAAAAATATGGCATACAAGGAATGAAAAACTAGCGCAGAAAAATCTAAAAAAAAATAATGTCCAAAAATTTCCCAGATTTGCTTCAAGATAAAAAAATAGTAGATAAACAGAGCATGTAAAAGAAAAGAAGTCAAACTGTTGAAAGGTAGAGAACAGAGCAAATATTGAACACAAGAGACAAAACCTATTCTCTACAGGGCAACAGTAATTCAACTAACAACTTACTTTCTGAACAGACATTACAGAGAGTCAAAGAGAGGTGAACAGCACTATTCAAAGGCTAAAACAATAAAGTTGTCCACCCAAAATTCTACATGCAAATAATCTTGACCAGACACAGCAAAATGAAGACATTGACAGATTAACTAAATAAAAAATAAAAATGAAAATTTGTTGCCGACATATAAGGAATGCTAAATAAAGTTGCACAGAATGGAGCAATACCAGATGGAAACTCAGATGCTCTGATACGAATAAAAAATACATTTTCAATGATAAATATCTGGAGCTATTCTAATGAATATTTGCATAATTTTCCTCTCCATTTAAAATTATTCATCTAACTGATTAAAGCAAACATTATGGTATAACTTTAAGGAGTTTCAGGGACTAGAATTATCACACAATAACCATAAATGGTCACATAATAAGTATGTCAGGTTTTGTAGGCCCTGAGACAACTGTTGCAACTTCTCAACTCTTGCCGTTATAGCACAAAAGCAGCCACAATTAAAATACAAGTGGACAGTTATGGCTGCGTTCTACTAAAACTTTATTTACAAAACAAGAAGGTGAAGTATTGCTGGTGATTATCAGCTGTGGCATAAAAGTTGAGGAATATATAGACCTATAAGATTTCAAAGATTCCAAAATTTATGTCAAGTAGTAAACTATTTACTATTACTGGACAGTAAAAAGTAAAATTTATTTTGGTTCACAGAATAATTATTAAAAAATGCACAGACATATACCTTAAAAGTCCAGTAGCAAAATTAAAATTCTAACATTATTTCAAATAATCTTTAAACATAAGGGGGAAGGAGTAATGAAAAGCAAACAAAGATAAAGGGAATACAGAGGAAATAAATAATAAAATGGTAGACACCAAACAATATTAGTAATTTTATTTAAAGTTAACGGGCTAAAATAAAATGGTGGAGATGTTAAGAAATAATTAAAAAAAAAGAGACCTAACTTGCTGTCTACAACATATGCCCTGTAAATAAAAGATACGAAGTAAGTGAATGGAAATTGATATACCATAAAAACACTAAGTATAAAAAGGCATGAGGGGCTATATTAATAAAAATATACATAAAGATGCAAAGCACCACCAGAAATAATGAATACTTCATAATGAAAGTACCAATTATAAAGAAAGCATAATCATGAATTCATGAAGCCAAAATTGATATAATTAAAGGAATGAATCGATAATTTCACAATGAGAATTGAAGGCTTTAACATCCTTTAATTAGCAGCTGATACAACTACGCTAAGTACAATAAATCAGAAACAGAAAGACAAATATCATACAATCTCACATGTAGCCTCTAAAAAGTATATGTATCAAACTCATAATAATAATAGAGTGGTCACCAGACGCTGGACAACGGGAGAAAAGTGGAGATACTGACAAAAAAGATAAAAACTTTAGTTATAAGATGACCATTCAGGCATCGTAAGGTAGAGTATAGTGACTGTAGATATTAATAATATCCCGCATACTTAAAACATGAACAAACAGGTCACTTTGGAAGATGATGGTTATGCCCATTAGTCTGTGGTAATCATTTTATAATGTACACATAAAGCAAGACATCATGTTGCACACATTAAATATACATTTTGTCAAAAATAAATTGAAAACATTTAAAATTTTTCAAAAGAACTCTGCAAAAATTCAACAGACACAAAACTAAAGTTACTAATTTAATTTGATTGATATTTATAGAACTCAAACATTAGAATATAAATTCTTTACATATGCATAGACTCTTACTGTGATAGCACAGTGAACCATAAATCAAGTTCCAATACATGATTATAGTTTAAAGGATGAAATCATCCAAAGTATGCTCTCTGACCCCAAAAAAAATTAAATATCAGTATGCGTAAGGTAACTAAAACATCCCCACCCAAATATTCGGAAATAAAAAATATATTTTTCTAAATAATAGGTGGGTCAGAGAAAAAATTAAAATGGAAATCGGAAAATGTCTTGAACTGGTAATAAAACACACAAAATTGAGGAGATACAGCTTAAGCAGTGCTTAGGGGGAAATTTAAAGTTTTAAATATTCACATTAGAAAAGAAGGGAAATCAAAATCAATTACCTGAGTTTCCACCTAAAGAAATCAGGAAAAGGAAAGCAAACTAAACTCTAAGTAGATGGAAAGTGTTAATAAAGCTAAAGCAGAAAGCAATGCACTCAGAAAAGAAACGCAGAATATAAATAAAACCAAAAGCTGGTTCTTTAAAAGGATAAATAATTTTTATAAGCTTATACTTAGAAAGAACAAAAAAAAATACGACAGAAAATACCAACATCAGTAAGTAACTACATCTCTTACATAAATTAAATGGGTAATAATAGAACAAAATGAATAACACTGTGCCCACAATTTGAGAACCTGAATGAAACGAACAAGTTTTTGAAATATATAATGACCAAATGATCCAAAAATAAACAGAAAATTTAATTACCCTTATGCAGAATATTGACATAGTAATTAAAAATGCTCCCATGGGGGCGACTGGGTGGCTCAGTTGGTTTAAGGGTCTGACTCTTGATTTTTGACTCAGGTCATAACCTCACCGTTCTGAGATGGAGACCTCTCTCCCTCTCCCTCTCCCTCTGTCCCTTTTCTGCTTGCACATGTGCTCTCTTGCTTAAAAAAAAAAAAATGTTCCCACAAAGTCCAGCCAACCAACAACAGAAAACACTTTTGGAAGAACTGACAGGTGATTTCCATCAGACATTTAGGAGGCAAAACAATAATCACCTTTCTGGTAATAAAGGCAAAAGAAAAATGCCCCGACTCATTAAACAAGCCAACATTTCCTGATAACAAAGACATTCCATGAAAAACTATGGATACCCCTAATGAACCAAGATGCAAAGTACCTTTTCAAACCTTAGAAAATTAAATCCAACAATATGTATAGATAAAACACCATTCCCAAACATGGTTTATCCAAGTAACGCAATGTTGTTGTACAACTCAGTAAGGTGACAAACAATGTCATATTAAAAATAGGCCAATGTTTTAAACACTTGGCCATGAAAGTAGGCAAATGGACAAAAAGCACATGGAAAAAAAAACTTGAAATCTCTGGTTTCACAGAAGTAAACACTGTCATTGATAGGTTAACATCATACATTTTCACTAGTACAGGTAAAGGTACAACTACTGATGATAAGTGCTACAGAGGGTGGGAGCAAATGGAAATCTCCTACATGTCTGGTGAGAATGGAAAGCGGTTGACCACTAAAGCAGTGGTATGTCAAGTAAGTGGCACACCAGACACCCAGAAATTCTACTCATATGTATCGTTCCAAGAAAAAAGAAAATGTATGTCCCTACAGTATTCATCCATTATTCAAACAGCCTAAAACTGGAGACAACCCAAATTTCCACCTTGTGGTGAATAGGAATGTGGTACACCCACACTATTGAGTACTATACTGCAAGACAAAGCAATGACCCAGTAAGACACACAAGTATTGGATGATTTAGGGATGGAAATCAAACACAAAACACAACATATTCTATGACGTCATTCAAAGGAATTTCTAGAAAATCTTCATGGACATAAAAAGGAAAAATGGCTGCCTGTGGCCAGTGGTTGGTGGATGGAATCAGAGGACAGAAGGGAAAGTTTTAAGGTGATGAAAACATCCTACATTTGAAATGTGGTAGTGGTCCCACATCTATGTACAATTACTAAATTTCATCCAACTTGACACTTAAAACGGGTAAATTCTTAAGTCAGAAAAAGACAAATGCCATATGATTTCACCTATATATGGAATTTAAGAAATAAAACCAAGAAGCAAAGGTAAAAAAGAGCAAGAGGCATGTCAAGGAAGAGACTCTTAACTAAAGAGAAAAAAACTAATGGTTGCCAGAGGAGAGGCAGGTGGGGAGGATGGGTCAAATAGGTGATGAGGATTAAGAAGTACACTTGTTGTGATGAGCACTGGGTGGTGTACACCAGTAGCGACCCACCACACTGTAAACATGAAACGAATGTAACACTCTATGTTAACTCAAATTAGCATAAAAACTTAAAAGGGAAAAAATAAAATGGGCAAATTCTCTTGTATATAAACCATACTTCAGTAAAACCAAAAAGTATCTTCAAATATTCAAGTGCTTTTGTTTGTTGTCCCTAGATTCTCCATATCCTAGTCTATGTATTGTGGATACTTTTGTCTTTTCTAATTCCAAGTCTCTCCCCTTCCCATCTTGGTAACATCATCAATTCTAGGGCTTACACTATTAAAGTTGTCATGTCTAGGCCACAGGACTCACATAGAGACCTGAGTTTCTATACTTCTCTTGGGCCTTTCAAACCCAGCATTTAAAAAATTTATCTCCCCACGTGATGCTAGTATGGTCTTTTCAAAGAGCTCCTCTCATCATTTAATTCCCCTTGTTATAAGCATCAGTAGCTCCCTGAAGCTTTCAGGATACAGTATCAATTTCTCCAGTCATAAAGGGTAGTCCCTGTATTATTTTTGACCTTGGCTTTGCTCTTTATCATCTACTTCAGCTATTCCCTGTAGGATCCCTTTCATCACAGGTCAACAACTAAAACGCTTCAGGGTGTGTGTAGAGGAGGCAACAGGAAAGGAAAACAAAAGCACGAGTCCATTTTACCAGAGTCCCAGGTGTCACGAGGCCACAGGTGTGCTGGTGAAACGGGGAATGAAGGCCTCATCTAAAGATCTTATACAGCTGTCCTAACTGCTCCAACCAACTGCTGCCACCTGGGTACAGGTTTAATATTTTTGACTTATCAAGATCTGATTTTTATGTGAAATATGATAAATATCTGAAAGATCATATTTACGAACTCAAGACACTGAGCAAATCAAGTAACTTTTCAGCAGTCTGGATTCTAGTTCACGAGACTTGCAGAACATTAGTGTTTCTTCACCTACAAATTTCCTTAATAGTCTTTAGTATTTAAACTTACCTGTCATCATCTGTAAGGGACTCTTTTATAATTCCCTCTGAACACAAAAAAAGTGATTTGGATAACCTATGTTTATACTTCCAGGTTAACTACCTAATAATAATTATTTACTGTCTGCCAAACACTATTCTCAGCACTGTACAGATATTAACTAACTCATTTAGTTTCTTCCACGCAACGAGGAAGGTGCTTTAATTATTCTTACTTTACAGATGATGTCAATGGGGCACTTAGAGATTGAAATAGCATTCCAGATATATAGCCACTAAATAATCAAAATTCGAACTATTTAATATTACGATAGAGCCTACATTATTAACCGCTATAGTGTAATGATTCTCAGATTTTATGACACAGCACTGAATTATTGGTATGTCTGTATTTTGCTCTCTGGACTGTTTAATACTTAAGAACAGCGATGATGCTTTTCTTTTTCTTTTATTCAAAGACCCAGAACTTATTAAGCACCCAGTAGACATTAGGTGAATGAAGGAACAGATGAATGAGGTGATGACTTCATAAACAGTTTGAACATTGTTACTCTGATATTTTTAAATTTATTTACTCATTCTGAGAAAAAGAGAGAGAATGTGAGTAGAGGAGGGGCAGAAACAGACGAAGAGAGAGAATCCCAAGCAGGCTAAGCACTGTCAGTAAGGAGCCCGATGCAGGGCTCGATCTCGAAAACCATGAGATCATGCTTGACCTCAGTGGAAATCAAGAGTAAGACGCTCAACTGACTGAGTCATTCAGGTTCCCCTTAATATGAATTTCCCAAAGTTTACACTCCCTTTAACATTTGAAACAGTGCAGTGCAAAGCATAAATTATATAAAGTTTCTCCATCCTTTAATGCTCTCTTGCTCTTCTTGTCTCTAACACTGAGTTTCAGGGATAAACAGTTAAAAGTTTCATCATTCGTTATTCTTTAAGAAATTTTATCATAATTCCTATTATTTGAAAAAGGGAGTGGAACCAACATAGTCAATATTAGGCTTGATTTTAAGGAAAACACTCAAATGTACAATTCTCAGAAGCAACAAGAATAAAACCTCAATAGTTGGTAAGATCAATTTTCTCCAAAACTAGTAAATTGTACTGCAGCTTATCCAGAATATTACATATCAGAAAACTAAAACTACAACACTTATTGTCAATGGTATCAAATTTAAACTGAATTTGAATTCATTAAATGGAAATGAGTTGGTTAGCTTCAATAGTGATCTAAACCACTCAGGAAATCCTACCTCATGTGTGTACCTCAATATGCTAAGGAAAATAAGAGGGATATGGCCTCAGAATGGTTGCTGGAGAAATCTCAACTGCAAGTTACGCGGTGGGAAGGAGTCTGATAGACTCTTATATACGAACACTTTAGGCAGGTTACCAGAATGTATCTATGATCAAGATTCCACATGGTTTGATGAGAAAAGTGAACTGATAAATACAGATGGACAAGTCTGACACATGCCCTTAGGCTAAAGAATGAATGAGGCCACCCAAAATTCATATACTGAAACATAATCCTCAAAGTCACGGTGTTTGCAAGTGGGGCCTTGGGGATGTCGTGTGATCATGACAGTAGAGCTGTCATGAATGGGATTAATGCCTTCATCAAAGAAAACCCAAAGAGCTTGACTTGCCCTTTCCTCTGTATGAGGACCCAAGGAGATGATGACCCCTCTCTCAACCAGGAATCAGTCCTCACCAGACACCAAGTGTGATGGCACTCTGATCTTACCTTCCCCAGCCTAGAGAACTAAGAAAAATAAATTTGGTGTTTTTAAGTTTCCCAGACTATTTGTTATAGCCCCTTCCATGTACTACAACACTTTTGATAAAAATCAGATGGAGAAAAACTTCTTACTACATGATTCAGAAAGGAGTGACACCAAGCAGGAGGAGTGATATTGCAACATCAAACCTTGAAGAGCAAAATATCCTACGTCTTCAGAATGCTTCAGAATGCCTGAAAGCACCTGGACCTTATTCAGCAGTGTCTAGGGCCTGTTTCTGGTTATCCATCTCTCCAGTAATTATTTCCCCAAGGATCCCCTACAGCACCTCCGAAGGCTAGTAGAGCACCTCTATCTCTGAGCAAAAATAGGTGTCGGGTATTTTAGATCACAAACAGAATGCCCGTTATACTACTTGCATGCCCAGGACCTAAAGCTCACTGCTTTCTTTTTAGTCAACAATATGGATAAACAGCAATTTGGATTTCAGGGATGTGAACAATGAACTGATGGAATCCAGGGCTTCCCAAAATCCTGGTGGCGCCACATGGTATTTGTGGAAGACATGTAACTGTATATTAAGCGCCAGTTAGGTACCCGGGCCACGTGCTGTGAGAAAGCTTTATGTAGTATCAGAAATATGAGAACTCTGGGAAGAAGCAAAGTCCAAATTCACAGTTTGGAGGAACGGCTAAGAGAATGAAAAAGGTGTGGATTACGGGGAAATGCCCATTATGGTCCTAATAAGAATTTATAACTGTTAAATCATTCAAGATAACTTGTTATTACATCATTTTACTAGCAAAATTATAACAGATGTCCACAGGTCTGTAACACTTTCTACAGTGATTTAAAGTCATGTATATAGTGCCTTGTAGATATGATCTCTTCATCACACTATTCCAATTTTCTCTACATATTGTGTGAAGCACTTTTAAAAACAATACCACTATTTCCTTAATAGTAGACCTCATTTGTAACACCCTGAAAATATTCATTCAACAAATGTTTACTGATTATTAAGCCTTATGTTCCAAGCAATCTGCTATATAGTGGGTGTGATGACATTTAAGCATAATCCTGTTTTCATGCAACATACAAATTAGTAATGGAGATAGAATGCACAATGGGGGTACAAGAAATGTGACATAAAGAAGGAAAGACTTCTACAATAAGTAAATAATTGTGACTGAGATGTGTTGGTTGCAAGGGAACTTCTCAGGAGTTTGCCATTTAAAAGGAACCATGGGTGCCAAAGCATTAGTGAACTTAAAAGGTGAGATGAGACATTTTTCTAACTGTAAGATACTTCCTAAGAAAAAGTTTAATCCTAAAAATGATGTCTAGCCTATATACGTCACATCTGAAAAAAAGCAGAGTAAACTTAGGAAGCACAAGAATGGAGACAAAAGGATGCCTTCAGTGGCCACTCTTTCTTACCAGTCAGGGTTATGTCATTTACAGTAATCAGTGTGGTCAGAAGATGCTGGGATTTGCTACCACCGGATACAGCTTTCTACTAATACAATTAACAGGAAATGGGTGAAGCCAAGGATTTTAGAAATCAAATGTTCAATCAATCATCTGCTGCCCTTTTTAAAAGGAGGATATGCTGAAATGAGGAAAATCAGTGGGTCCTCCTCACTTCTGAAATTTGGTTTCTTTGTAACACTTGGCTTGATACGGTGCCTATGCCCTATGTGTTGGCACTCTTCACCCCCCTCCCTGTGTGGTAGGTGTCCGTATATAAATATTCTATTTTCCAACAGACTGGAACCTTAACGCAAATAGGGCTTGAGTGTCAATGAGAAAAGGCAGTGACTGACAAGACCATTATTACTTGGATTCTAGCTACCTCCGAAGAAACCTGGTTAGGTGCAGAGTAATTTCTACAGAAACCAGAATTTTTATCGAAAATATTTTTTGTTCTCACAAAATGAAAACATTAGCCTGGAAAGAGAGAAACAACTACCTCTACCTTTCATCAGAAATACTAAAAATTCAGTGGGTTTGTTTCAAGTAAGGGAAAGTGGGCTTTTTTTTCCTTTTATTTGCTTTTTCTGATACCATTTCCAGCAAATATAAAATTTACAGCTGGCCTCTTAGGCTGTCAGAGCAATTTAGGTTTTCTCTGTGGATCTGACAAGAGGGACTATCCCTGTCTTTACTGCCATTAATAGCAATGTTACACATGTACATCAACGATGAATGAACCCCCAATGTTTTAAATAGGTCTATGTAAAGAGATGGTTGAAACAAAGGATGAAAAGAATGCTACCAAGGGGATAGTAGGAATTTTTATGCTACTAAGTTCTTAAACATCAATTGATATTCAAGTTCTTCACGACTTAGAAACCTGAAACACTCATCCTCTGTGTGTGAGCTATTAAATGACAATCACCTTAAGACTATGTTTTTCCTTTTAAAATAAGGATGCAAAAGACACTAAGAATAAAAACTTGCACTTCCTTCAATTAGGAAAACTCCAGTCTCTTACATCCATTTTATTATTCATAATGAACATTTACCAATATTTATCTAACATAGCACTCCCTACAATAATACGATGCCAAATTGACCAAGGTTTACTTTTAATGTATTAAAATATCCTACACATTCAAATTCTATACCTATTACAAACACAGAGAGTGATATTTATCTTTTTTATTAAACACAGCAGTACAGCCGAACCTTTAAAAAGACATGCTTGAACTTGACTGACCTAACACTTGAAATGTTTTTCTCATCAAGGATGTAAAACTGTGTTGGAGCACATGTCTAGGTTAGGCAGTATATTGGTCACTCTTTCAAGCTGAAAAATCATCTTAGTTTCAGCATCAAGTGGACCACATAAATACATTCCTAGTCTAAGTAATTTTACACAAGTTCATTGTATGTTAGATCTCAGCTATTGGCTTCCAGAACGTCCAGATCTTTAGTAAAATATTCATACTCACATGTCAGGCCCTATACATCCCTGGTTACTTCAATTAGCTTTTCCGGCTCCCTCTCTGGTTCTCAAGTTATGTTTTTTGTTTGTCTTACAGGTTTGTTTTTTTTTTATAGGGAGTATTTAAAAGCAGTATGTCCTGGCAGTCAATAGCATATATAAGCTCGTACCTTATCTCTAACTCTTGCGAGCTATGGTAGCTCAATTACTTAATCTCTCTACCATTCAGTTTCCTAACCCATAAACTTAGAAAATAGCAGTAACTTCCCTCAATGGGTGGTTTTGAAGGTCAAGTAAGGCAACAAAGATAAAGTGTTCAGAGTAGGGAATAACTGTAAATGTTGGATTAAATTACACATCATCTTTACTGTTATTACTCTTCTCCTAAGTAAAAAGTTGAATGTCAAATAAATGGAAACTATATTCAGAATGAGTGTTTGAAGAATGTATAGTGATCTACATGTGTCAAATTTCTACTCTACATACTAGGGGAATGATTTGGGGAAAAAAAAGATTTTCAGTAATTTATTTTTGTGTATTTTATTAAACTTGCCATTGGAACCACATTTAACAAGTTGATTTCTCAGAAGAAGAGGTGTATTGTTTTGCACTAGTACTCATTTTTTAAATATTAACTATGTTTAAGAAAAATATGGCTTATTTTTTTAGAGGTAGAAAATACGATGGATTCTCCAGTTTCCCAAAAAGCAGTCATGTTTCCTTTCATCCATTTGCATAACATTCACTTTTTTTTTAATCATAAATCAGGGATACATTACGGTATCAAAGGTTAAATAAAAATGTAAGTGAAATTATAGTTTTCTCTTAAATACATTTGTATTTATTTTCCAAAGCACAAATGGGAGTTAGCACTATCTAAATCTGGCGATACTCTTCTGATTTTAGAAAACAAAGTATTTGTTTTTATTTGATGGGAGCAATAAATATTTGTAAAGCTATAATATTTTTACATACTTTTAAATTTGTGAAATTCCTAATGATAAAAAATGATTAGATTTATTCCAAGTACAAGTTTATCATATAAAAATATGTAATAAAGATGCAAAACGCAGCTCTTAATTTAAGTGACTATTTTAATACCTCCCTTTTAAGCAATTTTTCTTTGTTATTTTTAATTAACTGTTACAGTAGAAAATGATTTTCTATTTCTCAGTGATAATGTCATGTCAAAATCAAAGACACGAGTAATGTGACTTCATAAGAGTTGCCCAGAAATTCACAAATGATCACATTTAGTGTTCAACTCACTAGACCAGGAAATATCAATACTACCAAAATATGTAGAAGTGGTATTTGAATCAAAGACTGTGAATCTCTAAAAGTTCAAGAGTTTAATAACTAATATAAGCCATAAGTCCTTTGTCACCAATGATAGAAGGATACTTGAAAACTCCTAATAAAGATATTCAGATAGTATAGCACATTCTCGACCATGCTTACCAACCTCCTTAAGGGTGAAACAGTTAAGAGTTGTATGCTGCATATTTTTTCAACATTTCCTTGGACACTCTACTCTACTCAAGAACCATTCAAGGCACCAAAAAAGGTCACTCCCAGCTGGTCCAGCCACTTGGCGGTCCTAAGGGCTGATGGGATGAACATATTGTATCAGGCCCATCACCTATTCATGGTTTTCTGTGCTGTGACACGGTTGAAAATATTTAGTCTAATTTACAATAATTAATAAATATCCTTTATCTACCAGTGATGTTGATTATATTAGTATTAATGACCCATACAAAGAAACTGCTGTATTCTATCAATTTTAGGGTGTCTCCTGAATTTCTACAGTTCTTTCTTCCCTACAACAGAACCTATTATGATGATACATGTATCTTTTATTATTTTTTAAGTTTATTTTGAGAGACACAGAGACAGTGCAAGTGGGGGAGATGCAGAGTAGGGGACAGAGAGAATCCCAGGCAGGCTCCATTCTGCCAGCACAGAGCCCAACACAGGGCTCAAACTCATGAAACAATGAGATTGTGACCTGAGCTGAAACCAACTGTTGGATGCTCAAGCAACTTAACCACCCAGGCGCTCCAACAGCTTGTATCTTTTCACTGAACACACTATAATTCCTGTTTTTAAAAATGTTTATTTTGAGAGAGAGAGAGAACACTCAAGAATTGGGGAGAGGCAGAAAAATGGGGGAGGGAGGGAGGGAGAGAGAGAGAACATGAATCCTAAGCAGGCTCCATAGTGTCAGCACAGAGCCCGACATAGGGCTTGATCTCACAAACTGTCAGACTGTGACCTGAGCTGATATCGAGATACAGAAGCTTAACAGACTGAGCCACTAAGGCACCCCAAGGAATATACTACAATTTCTTAAGTTCCAGACCTGGGCCCTCTAAATTTCTTTGGTATCCCCAACATCTCTGTGGATTGCTGGCCCCAACAGGTCTTGTTTGAGGATTGTTCCTCAAGTTTGTATTAAATGTTCCATCATTCATATCCAAGAGGAGGTTAATGCTTTAGGACTTTTTTCATTAATAGTGGGAATGAATCTATTTTTGTGTGTCCTTTCTTCTTGACTTGCTTTGAAACCACAACTCCCATTTTTAAGGTGCTGGGAAGAATATGGAGGGCACGGTCTTCTCAGAAAACACAGTAAAGTCCACCAACCTACAAAAATTCACTTTCTCAATCTGGATGTAAAAGTAGTTACTGTGAGTTTGTCACCACAACTGGTATAAAGGTAGTAAGAGAGAAGATACACTCTGTTGGCAATCTGCAATCTCACTGGACAGCTCTGTAATACTTCAGAGAAACGCATTACCCACACTGTAGCATAAAGCATGTGAAGATACCATGCAATACAACGTAAATGTGTCTTCCTGGAGTGACCATACACAATATGCACCTACTTACATCTTTATGAGACTCTATGGCCAAATCTTAGAGTTCTGCCTCACAGAACAGATATTTGCTTGAAGCCTTTTTTATATGGTAGTTTAATTCTTTTAGGTTGGAACTATGTGTTGGAAGTCAAAATTTATGTCACATTTTTACCTGAAACAAATAACTTGATGTCCCAGAATTGAAAAGCGAAACAATTTTCCAACATTCCTTTTTGTGTAAGAATTTTAATTATCTTTGAAAAATTATTTTCTAATCTTTATTAAGGTATAATAGTGCACATTTAATGCACGTACCTTGATGAGACTGTACATATGTATACACTTGTGACACCATTAGCTCAATCAAGATATTAAACATATCCGACAGCTCCAAAAATTTCCTTGTGTTTCCGTGTGTGTGTGTGTGTGTGTGTGTGTGTGTGTGTGTGTGTTGTTTTCTGGTAAGAACACTTAAGATCATATTTCAAAGTATATGATACCATAGGTTATATATGTAACTCTGTTACTTATGTTAACAAGAGGTACTATGTAGTACAGTACTAACATGTGTTCATTCTGCTTAAGTGAAACTTGATACTCGCTGAGCAACGATTCTCTATTTTCCCCTCTTCCCAGCCCCTGGTATCCACCACTCCATTTTCTCCTGAAATTTTAACTCTTTTAGATACTTCCTTCAAGTGGACTCCTACACTATTTGTCCTTCTATGACTAAGTTATTTCACTTCATGTCCTCTGAGTTCACCTAGGTTATCACTAATGGCATAGTTTCCTACTTTTATGGCTGAATAATATTCCATTATATATAACATACCACATTTTCTTTACCCATTAATCTGACAATGGACATTTGGGTTATTTGCAGATCTTGGCCCAAGTGGAGAATACTGTTATAAACTTGGGGGTTGAGATATCTCTTTGAGACTTTCATTTTAATTCTTGTGGATATATACCCAGAAGTAAGACTGCTGAATCATATAGTAGCTCTAGATTTAATGTGAAGAACCTCCATACTCTTTTCCATTGTACCCTGGTATAGCGCTAACTGGAATATAAATTGTTACAGCAAATTTAGTGCAAACATTAAAGGAGTATGGAGACGCCTCAAAAAATTAAAAACAGAATTACCATATGGTCCAGCAATTCCACATCTGGGTGTTTATCCAAACTAAAATTGAAATCGGAATCTCAAAATAGCATGTTGAATTTGGAGAATGCCAAGGATAAAGAGAAAACTTTAAAAACTGTAAAGACACGAAACCTACAGAACTACAGATTCCTAAAAATGGAATAAAAACTGGAAGATATTGACACATAATCAGCATTATTGCATGGCTGCTTTCAAAGCTCTTGTATCAATGACTAAAACTAGATTTTAGATACATAGAATTTGCTTATGAAATGTGAGTACAAAGAGCATTTTCACAAATTCAGAAACTGTAGCGAGATATGTATCAGGTGTCCCCTCCAAAGTTGTTGCCCATGGCTACACTGAGCAGTTAGAGGATGAAAACCAAGGAACAGCAAGAGCACAGGATTAAATAAATGGTGGGATTCACTCAGTAGTCAAGTGGCAGAAGAAATTCCAAGGTGACATCCCTACAGTAGACTTATAAAGTTATTAACAGGAAAAAAATACTGCATTGCAGTCAACAGACACATGCAATCAAGAAAGATACAGACTTGCTGATTTATAGATAAAAGTTACATTATCATCCTAAGGGTCTGGCAGTGTTTGTAAAGTGAAGGGAAGATTTCCTTTATTCGAAAATATTTTTCAACTAATCTTATGATATAGAACCACTGATTAAACCTCTACAAGGACTTTTTTTCTGATTTACACCACCTCACCTGAGCTCACTTCTAGAGTGATGCATACAATACAACCAAAGAGCCATCTGAACTTAGCTGCTCCCCAATGTTATTGTTTATGCCATTTTGAGTAGGTATCAAAGAACTATCTATTCCTCTAATTAAGTATTCCATATGTCCAATCCAAAATTTTCTTAATAATGCTCACACAAAGCTATTTTCCTCATTTTTTTGGTTGTTGTTCTATCTCTGAGCTAGCTACTTCAAAGTGACCTTTACAATAAACTTCATGATCCCCTCATCAGAAGTGGTAACTATAAATCAACTGTACAGTCTAATGTCTGTAAAAATATTTCTTTCAAGAAAAAAACTGGTAAGGATTCCACAGTGAACAGAATGTGAATGAGATTATCTAAGTTATAAGAGATACTATCAAACAGGTGTTTTTCTTCTAATCTTAAAGCAGGAAAAGAAATTCAATGAATTCAGGAGTGGACAATGCTGTGATAAACAAGTCGGTCAAAAACCTATAATGGCAGCAAAAATATAATGGCTCATAAAAGCAACTCATAATATTTGAAAATTGATTATTTTTAATATAATTTTTATCGAATTGGTTACTATAAAAGAAACAGCATAACAAGTATTTCTTCATAATCAAGTATACACGAGAAATGAAAACTTAAAGGCTATTTAATATTCTTAACCACGTTAAGTAAGTACCACCAAGGAAAAAAAGCATCTGTGTCAAACAGCCAAATAGTGTATTATAATCAGACATGGAGCCAACTGCCCTGACACTATGAAATATACTGTCTTTGAATACTATGGCATATGTATCATAGGACACAAATACATACACACGCACCCCTCCCTCTTTTCTAGATTATTGATTCTTTTCTATTTTATTATTTGTCTATGCCAGCACAAATACCAAAATGTTTTTACTGGAGTAGTTCCATAGACTGTTTATAATTTTGTAGGTAGCTCAATTATCACAACCACCCGTTTCTTCTTTATTCTCATGATTCATTCTTTTATTCATTCATTCATCCAATTAATGCTCTTCTTGCACACTTCTTTTCCTGATCAACTTTCGACATGATTTGCCCATTTCAATGAAATGCCTACTGGGTTTATCAGGGCTTTTTTTGTTTTGTTTTTTACTTTCCACTTAATTTTTTTCTGTTTATTGAAACATAATTGACAAATAAAATTGCATATATTTACAGGGTAGGGCTGGATGTTTTGGAATACATAAATGGTGTGAAATAATCTCCACAATCAAGCTAATCAACACATCCGTCATCTCACATACTATTTTTTATTTTATTATTTTTTGTCTGTGTGAGAACACTTAGGACCTACCCTCTTAGTAAATTTCAAGTATATAATATTAACTACAGTCACATTGCTGTAGATTAGACCTCCAGAACCTACTCATTCTGTTTAAGTGAAATGTGGTATCCTGTCACCGACATTCCTCACTATCCTCTTCCCTCTAGCCACCCCCACCCACCCTCAACAACCACCATCCTACTCTCTACTTGTATAACTGACCATCTGAGACTCCACATAATTAACATCACGTAGTATTCGTCTTTCTGTGTCTGGCATTTATCACTTAGTAGAATATCCTCCCCTGTCACTGAGGTTGTAAAAATGGCAAGATCACCTTCTTTTTTAAGATTGATAATATTACATTGTATATACATACCATACTTTCTTTATTCACTTATCTACTAATGTACATTCAGATGTTGGTTGTGAATAAATTTACAACTGTTCTATCTTCCTGTTGTATTGATCCTTGTATCATTAAGTGATGACCTTCTTTGTCTCTAAAAACAGTTTGTGACTGAAAGTTATTTTGTATGACATAAGTGTAACCAATACTGCTTTCTTTTGGTTACCATTTCTAATGGCTTTTTTTTTCATCCTTTTACACTGTGCCTATGAATGTCTTTTTAAAATGAAACTCTTGCACACCATGTATCACAGGATTTTGTTGTTTTTTCAATCCATTCAGCCACTATATGCCTTTATTTATTGTGGAGTTTAATCCGTTTACATTTAAAATAATTACTTTTTCAGTGAAGACTTCCCCTGCCATTTTCTTCTTTGTATGTTTTACACTTATTATGTCCCTTTCTTAGGTTCTTTCTCTCATCATTTGATAAATATTTGTAGTCATTTGCTTTCTTTTCTCTTTGTATTTTATGTATTACATTTTTTTTCTTTGTGGTTAGCTCAAGGCTTTCATAAAGTATCTTATAGTTACAACCATCTATTTTGTGTTGATTGTATCCTAACTTGAATGGCACATGAAACTCTAAACTTTCACACCTTTCCACACATGCCTTGTGTTCTTGCACTCGGTTTCCTTCTTTTTATGCTGTGTGTTCAATAACAAATTTTTATTATTTAACATTTAAATAAGAGTTAAATGTAATTTGTGTGTCTACATTATTTTGTAGATACTTGTGTATTTTCACCAGTGAGATTTAAGCTTTCTTTAACTTGCATTTTTCTATATAGGATGATGTGGTTTCCATTTGCAGAACTCCCTTAAGCATTTCTTATAGGACAGGTCCATAATGGTTATGAACTCTGATTTGTTGTTGTTTTTGTTTCATTTTGTTTTGGTCTAAGAAGTACTTTACTTCTCCAATTTTTTAACATCAATCTTTATCCATTTTTGAGAGAGAGGGAGGGAGGGAGGGGCAGAGAAAGAGGGGACAGAGGATCTAAAATGGTCTCCGTGCTGATAGCAGTGAGCCTGATGAGGAACTTGAACTCATGAACTATGAGATCATGACCTGTACTGAAATCGGTCACTCAACCAGCTGAGCCACCCAGGTGCCCCTCTGCTTCATTTTTAATGGATAATCTTGCTGCATATACTAATCTTTATTGGCTTTTTTTTAATTCTGTACTTTGAATCTATCCTCCTTCACCTATGGTTGGAAGTAAGGGTGCTAAGTGGGGTACAGTAACTCTAGAGGTGGGGGGTTGCACAGCAATACCAACTCCAAACAATAACATCAACTATGGTCAACCTCAGGGAAGACTTTGGGGATCCTTGGTGATGAAGGCTATGGATATCCTTTGAGGCAGCAGCAGAGGACACTGGGGCTTCTGAGAGCAAAGTCTGGAGGGGTACTTCTCCTTTTCCCTTTGGGGGGAAGTTGCCAAAAAGGGGATCCCAGGGGGTTTGGGTGATGTACATTTCAGGAAGCACCATAAGGTGGGTCAATGTCAAGGAAAACTGCAGGGGCCTGTTGGCACAAACTATGGGTGTCTATAGTTGTTTGATGCAGACTATGGAGGTCCTCTTGCTCTCCTTTTCCCTTGCTGGGTGAGCATCAACTGAGGCAGCTTGGGACACCCTGGGGCAACTAAGAGCTGCAAGATTCATTTCCAAAATATTCTCTTTAATTATTTTTGGTGCTTTAGCGTACTTTTTTCTGTTTCTCTGTCTCTATAGCCTATCATCCCCCAATTCACTCTACCTGTCTTTAATTCTTACAGCATATGAGTCTCATGATAGACATACTTCTTCTGTGGTGAGTAAAATCCAAGAATAAAAAATTCAAAATAGAGGCCTGGAGCTCCTTGTACCATAAAGGCTGAACTAGCAAACTACCACAGTATCACTCTCACCATATTCTGTTCCTAAAAGCAGTGATAGTGCTCTCTACACTTCAAGGGGATGACAGACCTCACATATTAATTGGAGATGTTTCAAATGATTTGTGCAATCTTCAGTCTACCACAATTGCCTAATGCTTCCGATATAAAATTTAATCTCCATACACACCATTCATCATCGGACCCCTACCTACTTTCCAGCATCAGTTTACAAAAGATCCACCCACCAAATCTGTTCCCTCCCCCTTCCCACACTGACTCCACTAATGATCTCCCCAATGTACCATGCTCTCACAGCCATTCCCATACATACCTGTACTTCCCTGTTCCTCTGAAGATAACAATTAGCTGATAATCACTCCATCGCCAGAGTCAGTTTTTTTTTTTTTTTTGCCGAATAAGTCATGTTCAATACTTAGGTATATATATTTAAAAATTCTACCCCATCTATGTAAAATCACTTTTACTTTTTTAAGTTTATTTTGATAGAGAGCATTAGTGGGGGAGAGGCAGAGAGAAAATCCCAAGTAAGCTCCACACTGTTAGTGTAAAGCCTGATGCAGGGCTTGATCTCATGAGAGCATAACCTGATGCAAAATCAAGAGCCGGACGCCTAATGGACTGAGCCACCCCGGTAGCACTTTTACAGGGCTTAAAACAGTAAAGTTCAAGCTGTTAACATCAGCATCTAAAACAACAAATCAGTACTTCTGTAATATAGCTTTAGCTATTTTAAAATAGGAGATGGATTCTGAAAAGCATATAACCTTTAAAAATGGCAACGATGGGGAAAAACTGAAAGCCTTCCCCCTGAGATCAGGAACACGACAGGGGTGTCCACTCTCGCCACTGCTATTTAACATAGTGTTGGAAGTCTTAGCATCAGCAATCAGACAACAAAACAAAATAAAAGGCATCAAGATTGGCAAGGAGGAAGTCAAACTTTCACTTTTTGCAGATGACATGATACTTTACATGGAAAACCCGACGGAATCTACCAAAAGCCTACTAGAACTGATCCGTGATTTCAGCAAAGTTGCAGGGTACAAAATCAATGTACAGAAATCGGTGGCATTTCTATACACCAACAATGAAGCAGCAGAAAGAGAAATAAAGAAGCTAATCCCTTTCACAATTGCACCAAAAACCATAAAATACCTAGGAATAAACCTAACCAAAGATGTGAAAGACCTCTACACTGAAAACTATAAAAAACTTATGAAGGAAATTGAGGAAGACACAAGGAAATGGAAAAACATCCCATGCTCATGGATTGGAAGAATAAATATCGTCAAAATGGCAATACTACCCAAAGCAATCTACACATTCAATGCAATCCCAATCAAAATTGCACCAGCATTCTTCTCAAAGCTAGAGCAAACAATCCTAAAATTTGTATGGAACCACAAAAGACCTCGAATAGCCAAAATAATACTGAAGAATAAAACCAAGGCGGGAGGCATCACAATCCCAGACTTTAACCTCTACTACAAAGCGGTGGTCATCAAGACTGTATGGTATTGGCACAAAAACAGACACATAGACCAATGGAATAGAATAGAAAACTCAGAAATGGACCCGCAAGTATATGGCCAACTAATCTTTGATAAAGCGGGAAAATGTATTCAATGGAAAAAAGACAGCCTCTTTAATAAATGGTGCTGGGAGAATTGGACAGCAACTTGCAAAAGAATGAAACTAGACCACTTTCTTACACCACTCACAAAAATAAATTCTAAATGGATAAAAGATCTGAATGTGAGTCAGGAAACCGTCAAAATCCTAGAGGAGAAAGCAGGGAAAAGCCTCTTTGACCTAAGACGCACCAATTTCTTACTTGACACGTCTCCAAAGGCAAGGGAATTAAAAGCAAAGATGAACTATTGGGACTTCATCAAGATAAAAAGCTTCTGCACAGCAAAAGAAACAACCAACAAAACGAATAGGCAACCAACGGAATGGGAAAAGATCATCGCAAATGACATATCGGATAAAGGACTAATATCTAAAATCTATAAAGAACTTACCAAACTCCACACCCGAAAAACAAACAACCCAGTGAAGAAATGGGCGGAAGATATGAATAGACACTTCTCCAAAGAGGACATTCAGATGGCAAATAGACACTTGAAACGATGTTCAATGTCACTCATCATCAGGGAAATACAAATCAAAACCACACTGCGATACCACCTCACACCAGTCAGAGTGGCTAAAATAAACATATCAGGAAACTATAGATGCTGGCGAGGATGTGGAGAAGTAGGCACCTTCCTACATTGTTGGTGGGAATGCAAACTGGTGCAGCCACTCTGGAAAACGGTGCGGAGGTTCCTCAAAAAAATGAAAATAGAGCTACCCTATGATCCAGCAATAGCCCTGCTAGGAATCTACCCAAGAGACACAGGAATGCTGATGCATAGGGGCACGTGTACCCCAATGTTCATAGCAGCACTTTCGACAATAGCCAAAACATGGAAAGAAACTAAGTGCCCATCAACTGACGAGTGGATAAAGAAGATGTGGTACATATATACAATGGACTACTATGTGGCAATGAGAAAAAATGAAATCTGGCCATGCGTAGCAACATGAATGGAACTGGAGGGTATTATGTTAAGTGAAATAAGTCAGTCAGAAAAAGACAGATACCATATGTTTCCACGAATAGGTGGACTTGGTGAGACTAAGCAAAAACCAGGGGGAGGGGAAGAGGGGAAAGAAAAAAAAGACACAGAGAGGGAGGGAGATAAAACATAAGAGACTCTCAAAGACTAAGAACAAACTGAGGGTGAGGGAGATGGAGGGGGGAGAGGGGGTGCTGGGCATTAAAAAAGGGCACATGTTGGGATGAACACTGGGTGTTTTATGTAAACCAATTTGAAAATAAACTATTTTAAATTAAAAAAAAATGGCAACGATGGGTCTTTAGGGCATCATTTTTACAGTTAATGCGAACGTGCGCATCCTCTAAATACACATGTGTAATGCCAGAGCAACTCACCTTGAAAGACCACCAGAAAGCAGCGAGAGAGGGACAACCTTGAGTTTAATATATGCAATTCATGAGCTGTGATGTTGATGGTAAGTTTGTAGAATACTGTATGCTTTGTCACTACATAAAACCCAGTGCTCCTGAATATGGAAATCCTCAGTGGAGTCCTCAATGCTGCATATATGAATGCTAGCCCATGCCTGGCACTTTATGAAACACTCAATTTCCTTTCTCCTTTGCCTTTGTCACCATCTACACTGAAAGACCCAAGGATCCTATACAACTCCAAAATGTACAAGAATAATTCAGTGGAAGAATAAAAAGTTCCTAGAAACTGTAAAACTTATGTGGTAGATTTATGATATCATATGAATTCTCATACACTCCTAAGGGAAGTTAACCAGAGCAACAAAACCCTCTCTGGTTATAAGATTTCATGTTATATCAATTCTCCCTTGAAGAGTTTCTGCTATGAAGATAACCATATAGCTACACATAAACACTGCTGAATAGCATTTACCCATATCTGAATTAAGCAAGTAAGTCCTAACTCTTATCTGTCCCTAAGGTGTCCCAAATGCTCTTCTCAGGGTACCAGGATGCAATGAAATGGCACTGTAGCTCAAATTTAGATTTTCAGAAGTATTATTTTCTATTATCTGCACAAATTCAAACACAATATATGTAACTGAAAAAATAAGATGTTCACAGAGTCACAATTTCCAGAATTTTTAACCCCACTCCAAACACACCTCTTAACTTTTGCAAAGTTTGTTGGATTGTCCCAACAACCCAAAAGAAAGAAGAGCCTGCTATTTCTATTTTAATATGCTCCTGAGGTAGATAACTAAGTTGGAGGACTACACCTCCTATAAATTATCAGGGCCCAGAATCAGACTCATCAAGTTCAAAGTCAACTTTTTCTCCTATTGGCTACGTGAAATGAGGCAAATTATTTTAGTTCTCCATACTGCAGTCTCTCAACTCTAAAATGTAGATGTTATCTCTATTATTGTATTTAAAAAGGTAATTCATGTTAAGTAGCATCTAGTAAGTATCAATTAATAGTATTTTCTATTTTTGCAATATTTTCTCAGTCTCTTTCTAGTCTATTATCTGGCTTTTTACATAGAAAACTAACATCATTTATTTTTAAAAAATGTAACTTTACTATATAAGCAATCCGAGGATATTCTTTCCAAAGATCTTCACTTTTAGTACATATGAAACAATACTGCTCTATTCTGATTTATCACATACTATAGGCAAGGTATTGAAGATAATCTGATATGCAGTAGAAATGTCCATGGTCATCATGAACAAACTGATTTTCAAAAGCTGACTGCTTTTGATCTTCACCTCCAACAGGACTTAACATTTATTATTATCCTGACTACTTTATAGATGAGATGATGGCCTCATCCATGTGGAGACTCATACACAATCTCAGAGCTAATAAGTATCAGGAGAAAGTGATGGACATCATCCTACTCCATCCGGTTTCCTTTCTACCTTTCTGGATTTGACTCCCCGCAGAGAGAGCTAGCTGACTAACCGTAACCATGCTCCCCTTCCACATGAGATAATCCTTACTGGAAGAAGGCTGCTAAACAAAGGGTTAGAATTCTCAGCACCTAATGGTTGGGTGGGGCCATGTGTCTTCTGGTACCTTGTTAAATTTTAGTGAAACCATGCGTATGCCTCTTAAGCAAAAGGGAGCTGGATGAAACCCACACTTTCTCTTTAGCAGCAGTCTTGGAGGCCATGTTAAGGAAGGCAGGATTATGAACTCGAAGAGTAAAAATTCCCTAACAAAGTACACAGTATCAGAATGAGTAATTTAATCACTCCTGACTTCTAGTAAAAACTATACTTTTTTAAGGTCCCGAGTGTCAAGGGTATATAGTTTGGCATGGGTCAGAAAACCAGAAAATTTCAAGCGAAGATGATAAGCAGTGTAATGAAGATGAACATGTTGGGAGCGCAGCTAAAAATGAACTCCACGGATTTAGAAAAGGCGTTCAAGAAAGAGAATAATGAATAGGTTTTGTCAGGTAGAAAACAAATATTCAAAGTAATAGCATTCAGACACACTACTAGGCTCAAAATAAGGTTATTTGAACATGGTTATGTTTATCTATTGATGCGTAACTAACTACACCAAAATCTAGCAGCTTTAAGCAACAACTAGCTCATGAGCCTACAACTTAAGCAGAGCTGGAGTCCAAAGGACAATATCTGCTCTATGTGGCATCAGCTGAGGGTGAAGTGACTGACGAGTGGGAGAACAGAGGAGCCACTTCAGGACGGCTCATTTCCCTGGCGGGCAAGTTTGTGCTGGCTACTGAATGGCACCCGGCTAGGCTAAAACTGTGTTCCCATCCTCTTTCTCCGGGCCTCTCCATATATTCTATCATTCCTTAAAGCGTGATGATTGAGTTTTAAAGACACAAGTACCCAAATAGACAGACTGTTAAGAGTCTCTATTTTCTTACAGGATCAGGGCTGGAAAGTCATATAGTGTCACTTCTGCCACAGCACAGGAGTTGAGTTAGTCACAAAGGTCCATACAAATTCAAAGGAAAGGTAGTTAAATGCTATCTCTTGGTGGAGGAGTCAAAAGGTACTAAAAAATACAAGTAGCTATAAAAATACCAAAGAGAAAACAAATCTAAGGATGATAAGGTAGTCTATTATCTACCTTAAAAATCTGTTTTAATCCCAACATGTTTTGTCACATTTACAAAATGAAGCCAAGAATGTGCTTCGACCTGACTGTGGAAAATTTCACGGCTGTTTCCTATTACCTTTCTCCTACAGTGTGTGAGATTGACAATTTCTGATATAGCACTGAACACTATCGATGTAGACCTTCCAGTCTGATTTGAAGCCAACCCAGGGGCTTTGAGAAAGTTGTGGCCGATGGTTCTCAGCTTCCAAGAGGACAAAGTATCATCATTTAACAACTATGTCCTGTTGAGATAGAGAATTTACAGAATAAGGCATCTGTAAGGCTCCTGAACACCTTACTGAAACAGGATGACTTCCAGATACCCTCTAAGAAAATCTCTAAACTCTTGTTGAATTGTTTCTGATATTATCTAAACCGGAATCAAAGAGTAGATGCAATGGCCTTGATCTTCTTAGAATTACAACATTGACATCTTCTTTAGTTAAATTTTATGGTCCGTGCTCTAGATTCTATAGATTCAAGGATACAGAAGACCTAACCACTCCCCCACCTCTGGGCATTAGAGTTTAGGATGCACAAGAAACTAAATCATTACAGGAGAATGGGATAAACGCTATGGCAATGAATGGTATTACAGGGGACAGAAAAAAAAAGTGGTTAACTCTGAAGGTTTAGAAAAGGCTCTAAAGAGAAAAATACATTTCGGCTGACCCTCAAAGAATGAATACGATTTGCCGGGTAGAGAAGGGAAACAAATACATTTTGTAGAACAGCAAACACAAGACACAGGCAGTATGCTGCATTGAATTTGTGTGATAACCAGGTAAACACGTTACATGAAGCAATTTAATTAACATGACTATTTTTCATCAACTGGTAAAAAGGAACCCTTTGTCATGAGATTCTGGAACACTGACAGTTCTCTCACTCAGAGGCCCTGTTTGATCTGAGTCCTCTGTGGTTTTGGACATCCAAGTAAGTAAATACTGTGTCGAGATACCAATAATGGCTAGGAGTACATGCAGGTTCACAACTTGAAACAATTAGGACTGTGGAAATGAAATCACATCAAGCAGCTAAAGAAAAAAAGCAGTGCCTTGAAAAGAGATACATCCTTCAGCCCCTAAAAAGACCTACTGTATTATAAACAAGAAAAATATTGCCCATTGTGTTGTCACAAGCCCATATTCTAGACAAAGGAACAATGTATAGACCCATAGATGCGTAGTGACATGTGTGATGGACACACAGATTCACATATTCAAAGGGCAATTATTTAAAGCTTTAATTTTCTCTTTGCTGTTTAAAAAAGGGAAACAAATGTAACCTGATGAGGTTCCAGTTAGAGAATTTATGTTGTATAACGTAGGGTACAAGACTTAAGTTTCTCAAATTTGAGAGTGTATCTGAATCACCTGTGGGGCTTGTTAAAACACATAGGGCTCACCCTGAATACCTATGTTTTTACCAGGTGTGGGGTTGAGTGCAAGAGTATGCATTTTTTACAAGTTCCCAAGAAATTTTGATGATGCTTGAGTTTTAATCCTGAATTACAATCTTGATTCTACCCCTGGGAAAACTAATCGATTTTTCTGTGCCTCAACTTCCTCATTTGTAATCCAAAGCTATAGCACAGCTTAAGGCTCTATCCATATCCCATCTGAACTCACCTTCCTAGTTCACACCGGGGTCTTGCAAAAACCTGCCACAATCTATGTTAGGTGCACCATTTTGGGGGCCTGAAATGCTGTCAAGTTAATGCCCAAAAAGCAGCCCTAGGGAAATAATGGATAAAAAATGAAAAATAACATTCTCAGGTGAGACCACTCTTAGTCATATTCTTATCAGTTCTCAGGACTACGGTTTGACCAACGCTCCAGGGGATGGGGACACATACCAAAGTTTGAGAACTGATGCTTTACACTATCTTCCTAAGACCACCAATAGAATGGAGCTGGCGATGCCCTGAAAAACAACTTATCAAATAACTTATTAAAATATCATTTTGCGTGTTAAGTCTGTGCCTCCATTACTGGTGCTTTCCACTTACTGGGATATGAAGGTATGAGTGGCCCAGTCCTATCATCCTGTAACGGCATCTGCCCCCAACACACACACACACGTGTGCATGCACATGCACACTAAAACACATATATTCTAAACCTCATTTCACTATCTGCCCCTGTGTTAACTTAGTCTGCTAAAAAACTTAATATCACCTATGTTTCATAGGGCTCCTATGAAAACTATATGAATTAATACATAAGAAGCATTTAGAACGGTGCCGGGCACATGTTGAGAAGCTAAGGGAAAGTAACCTATAATTCTGATTTGATTACTCATTGAAAGATATTAATCTAACAAAAAGAGATTTAGTATTTGAATGTCCTTTTTTTTTTTTTTTAAACAGATTTTATGTTAAAGCCATCTCTACACCAAACTTGGGGCTTGAACAACCCAGAGATCAGGAGCTATCTGCTGTAACAAATGAGCCAGCCAGGTGCCCCAATATTTGAATGTTTTAAATAAAATGAAAAAAAAATCAAGTAAGAATTATCTTTGGTTTTACAAGTTAGGAAGCACCACAATTTAATCCTAGGATCTTATTAGGTTCTTTTGCCGTAATTTTCATCTTTCTGTTGTATAAAATCTGTTTTCATTTAAAGAACTCTCCATAATCTTTTGCCATGGCAGGCACTCTGTAATTTAGTAATTATAGCCACTATCATGGGAATGATGGTCCCTACAAAAGGGAAGAATGTATATTCAACTATATAAGCTTGCATATGTGTGCTCATCACTATGTATTTAAAAATGTACTTCAGTTAGGAAATTTTCTTTACAGTTACTGAGGTATTACTAAGAATTAAAGCCCAGGGCAATGTCACCGTGGCTTTCTAAATGCAACTGACATTTGAGTAATTCAACATGATAATAAATACTGAGTGCTTTATAAGTGAGTCCCAAAGTAGTCACATCTCCTTTTCCGACACAATCAAGTTTTCTTGTCAGCTCTGGCTTGAAGCCCCACAGAGACATTTGCCAGAATGACGATTCACCGCTGGGAAAAGTCTCCAGTAGGGGTTTAGCATCTAGTTCATCAGCACAGACGATACACAGAATAGGCACTGAATCTACAAAATGAACAAATCCTCCGAATTCAGAAATGAATTTCTTCATTTCGCAGCTTAGCATGAGATATAATGAAAATTAAGAATTTTATTTGGAGATGTGAAAACAGTAAAAAAACTCCTGTTTCTCTCCCCTACCTGCATTACTTACTATTCTGCCAATTTTGCATCATCTCCCTCTCCGGATTAAACACACACACACACACACACACACACACACACACACACGAGAGGCAAATATATCTGGACCTTTTATCTATACATGCTTGAAAATTTATTTCCTAAACAGGACATTCCTCTCCCTTTTTAAAATACCTATTTTGTAATGATCTTGTTTCATCATGAAGTTCATAAATATAAAATATCTGACTAGACATAAAATTAGAGGAACCACCATATAAAAATCTCAATTGCAGAATTAGAGAAAAATATTAGCAGAGTACATACCGTGGAAAAATTAAGTAAGAATCATCTCTTGGAGATATCCAAATGAAAACATCCTATTGGTGACTCGAGTATTCTAACCTATAATGTTTTTATCAGGGTCTTTTTCAAAATCCTGCCTCTCTGCTATGCCTCCGAACAAAACCAAATACAAACTTCTCTGAGCATACAAAATCACTAAATTACTAGAAGATACAGGGAATAATAAAGAGTGGAAAAGTGCTTTGTGTTGCTACGGAAAACAACGTGTCTCTGTGTAGATATGCAGGAACAGGCTTCTCACCTGCATATGCCTCTGGACGTAGGGCTTTACCAAGTTCTGTGGAATGGAGAGGAAGTTCTCTGCTGTGCAGGACGAAGCTGCACATGACAGGATGCCTGGCATTCCTGCCTTGCTCCCTCACTCACTCCACCATTTCCCAGACTCCTCTTAGGTAAAGACAACTCTCAATGAGAATAAGTGACTTAAACAAAGGAGAAAAGGCACAAAGATTATTTGAAGGTATATGGCTTCTGCCAAATGCCTGACTTATGTACTTTTTTATTCAACGACTCATTAAAAAAACCAAAGGTGCATTCATATGACAAAAAAATTTAAGGCCTCAGAACCTACTTTTTCATGATCCCTGTAATATGGGTAGCTACGGTCAGAAAGTTTTCTAAGATTAGGAGTTCCAGTGATGAGCCTCCAGATGGAGCATGAATACAAAAGATTCAAGAAACCTAGTGGAGTCTTCAAGTAACCTTGATTTGTTTGCTAAGATCATGCTACCCATTTTGCCTTGCCTGCAACAATTCCTTTAGAGAGTATTAATACAAATCATGAAAGGAAATACTTCTATTTCTCCTTAGGTACCTTCAATGTCAAAATAATAACATGGTCGTACAAATACGATTTATTTATATCAAACATATCTAGTATTTATCACCAAGGCATTAAGCCAAGAGTATACTGAATTTCAATACTAGATATACATTTTCTTAAATTCTAACTATATTCTCAGAGATCATGGGTAATAGCTCAGTGTACCAGTTTCAAGGCAACGTTACCTGAAATTAACTTTATTTGAATCATGATGATTTTATGTAAGGTTTCCTCGCAAAAGTGCATCCTAGACTTCTGGGAATATGGCAGAGGAGCATCTTGAGCTCTTCCATCCCAGAGTCACACCAAGGTAATAGTTCCATCCCTGGTAACAGTCACATTGGTGTAACCGACTCAGAAAATGACCCAACAACAGGCAGAACAGAGTTTCGTCAGTTAATGGTAGGGAGAAGGCCACACTGAAAATGGTAGGAGGGGGGCGCATGGGTGGCTCAGTCGGTTGAGCGTCCGACTTCAGCTCAGGTCATGATCTTGCAGTCCGTGAGTTCGAGCCCCGCGTCGGGCTCTATGCTAACAGCTCAGAGCCTGGAGCCTGCTTCCAATTCTGTGTCTCCCTCTCTCTCTGCCCCTCTCCGACTCATGCTCTGTGTCTCTCTCTGTCTCAAAAATAATAAACATTAAAAAAATTAAAAAAAAAGAAAATGGTAGGAGGGGTAAAAACTAGATTTAGAAGCACACACCTAGTGAGAAACCACAAATGGGAAGGATGCCACAAGCACGCAGAAGGGAGAGCAGCAGACCCCACACCAAGCACCCCGGGCATGAGGGAGCTATACTGAGAAGACAAGTACCGGTAACATTTGGCTTTGAAAATCAGTGGTGCTTAATTTTGCAACTTTTTACCATCAGTGAGGCTTAGCTCCAGGCACTTTAAAAATCAGAGTGTTTAGCTCCATGAGAGCCAGAAAGCAGTAGGAAACTGAGTCTCTGCCCTTAAAAAGACAGTTTAACAAAAAGCCCAGACAAGATAGATATGGATGCAGCAGTTGGAATAGCCCCTGGGGTACACATGAGTATTTACTTACTCATCTCAGAATTTACGCTGCAGGGGCAAGGATCTTTAAGAGACTTGTCCAAGAACCAAAGTGCTGGCAGATACCATTTCTGTGTGTGTCCCCAGCCTAGGTAGTCTGATATTCCAGGGAAGCAAGAAGAACCCTCTCCAACTACTTTCTTAGGAACTGTGTTCCCTGTTTACATATTCCCCTGAGGGAATTCAACACACTCCTCTCAGTAGAGATTTACCCCAACACACACTGCAAGCCACTCTGGCAGAGACCACAGCCACTCCGATGTGACTCCTGCCCTGGAGGAAGGGGAAGATAATTGCATATGCCCGTGCACTCACAGTCCCAGCAGCCAAGCTTTAGAGGTGCCTCTGCCAATCAGTGCAATTGCAGCCCCAGAATATAGTCTTGGGGGCAGGCAACAGATCTGACTGCTGGCCCGGCTCACCAACAAAAATCTCTCAGGGGGCTGCACAGAGAGAGAGCTCTGCAGTTTGGTGTGACTACAGCTTGAGCAGGTAGACTGAAGTAGGCACTGGATCTGACTCATAGTCTCACCCATCAATGAAAACCTCCCATGGATCAAGGCAGGGAAGACACCCTGCAGAGCGGTACAAGTGTACCCTCAGGAGATCTGCTGAGCGCAGGCATATGGTCTGAATGCTGACAGTGTCCAACGACAAACCCAAGGTGGCCCAGAGAGCCCCTTCAAAGCATAAGGACTGGCGCTGTCCATGACAGGCCAAGTGGGCCAATACAGCCAACTGGACTAAAGGCAAATGTGGCTCAGCCTCAACAGTAGGGCATACACAACCCACACAGATCCCTTTGAGGCATCTGGTTCTGGTGGTCAAAGGCACTGCATATAGGGCACTACTGTACCTCTTCTTCTTGAGGACACAACTTCCAAAATCAGAAGACAGACGTGACTATCCTAATAAAATGAAACGGACACATACAGTTAGATAAAATGAGGAGACAGAGGAATATATCGAAGATGAAACATAGAACAAAACCACAGAAGAGGACCTAAATGGAATGGAGTCAAGTGATATGTCTAATAAAGAATCCAAAGTAATGGTTAAAAAGATACTTACTGGACTTAAGAGTGTAGTATCTCAGTAAGACCCTCAACGAGGAAACAGAAAAAAAAAAAAAAAAAAAGAACCAGAGTTGAAGAACTTCACAATTGAAATTAAAAATACACTTGAAGCCACCAATAGTAGATTAGGGCAGGGAGAAGAATGGATCAGTAACTGGGAAGACAGAGTAATGGAAAGCAGCCAAGCTTAAGCACAAAAAGAAAGAATAATAAAGAAAGTGAACAGATTAAGGGAACACAGTGACATCATCAAGCATATTAACAAAGCATTATAGAGATCTGAGACAGAACAGAGAGAGAAAAGGGGGTGGAAATTTTTTTTGAAAAAATAGTAACTTCAAATGTCCCTTATCTGGAGCAGGAAACTGAAATTCAGATAGGGGAGGCAAAGAGAGCCTCAAACAAAATCAACCCAAAAAAGTCCATGCCATGACATTTAACAGTTAAAATGGTAAACAGTAGTGATAAAGAGAGCATTTTAAAAGCAAAAGAAGAAATGGGAAACCTCCTAAAGCTAAGAGCAAATTTTTCACCAGAAACCTTACAGACCAGAAGAGACTGGCACAATATATTCAAAGTGCAGAAAGGGAAAAACAAAACAAAACAAAACTGCAGCCAAGAAAACTCTATCAAGCAAGGTTATCATTCAGAAAAGGAGGAGGAGAGAGAAAGAGCTTCCAAGACAAACTGAAATTAAAGGAGTTCATCAACACTAAACTAGCCTTACAAAAAACATTAAATTCTTTGAGAGCAAGAAAAGGCTACTATCAGGACTAAGAAAATTATGAAAGGAAAAATTTTCACAGGTAAATGCTAACATAATAAAACTGGTAGATTAATCACTTAGAAATCCAGTATGGAGGTTAAAACACAGAAGCAGTAAAAACAATTTTATTTATAAAAAGTTAGTCAAGGGACTCGCAAAGTAAAAGAATATCAAGTGTAACACTATTTATCTTAAAAGTGTGGGAGGTATTAAAATCTTGGTACTTTCAGAATGGGTATAAATTTCAGGGACAATTAACTTAAAATGGACTACTATATGCCTAAGCTGTTATATATGATCCTAATGGTAACTACAAATCAAAAACCTGTAATAGATACACAAAAAAATAAAGAGCAAGATATCCAAACAAGTCGCTAATGGCGGGGATGTGGAGAAGCGGGCACCCTCCTACACTGTTGGTGGGAATGCAAACTGGTGCAGCCACTCTGGAAAACGGTGTGGAGGTTCCTCAAAAAAACGAAAATAGAGCTACCCTATGACCCAGCAACAGCACTGCTAGGAATCTACCCAAGAGACACAGGAATGCTGATGCATAGGAGCACGTGTACCCCAATGTTCATAGCAGCACTTTCGACAATAGCCAAATCATGGAAAGAGACAAAGTGCCCATCAACTGACAAATGGATAAAGAAGTTATGGTACTTATATACAATGGACTACTACATGGCAATGAGAAAAAATGAAATCTGGCCATGCGTAGCAACATGGATGGAACTGGAGGGTATTATGTTAAGTGAAATAAGTCAGTCAGAAAAAGACAGATACCGTATGTTTCCACGAATAGGTGGACTTTGTGAGACTCAGCAAAAACCAGGGGGAGGGGAAGAGAGGAAAGGAAAAAAAGACACAGAGAGGGAGGGAGATAAAACATAAGAGACTCTCAAAGACTAAGAACAAACTGAGGGTGAGGGGGGTGAGGGGGTGACAGCATTAAAGAGGGCACGTGTTGGGATGAACACTGGGTGTTATATGTAAACCAATGTGAAAATAAACTATTATAAAAATAAAAAATAAAAAAAGAAAGGCATCAAACCACAAAGCAAGTGAGGAAGAGAACTACAGAACTACCTTAAAACAAGTAAGAAAATGACAATAAGAATCAGAGAGCATCTCCAGAAACAACAACAAAACAAGCAATAAAATGGCACTAAATAAATATCCAAAATTATTGTGAATGTATTTGAACTCAATGCACCAAAAGACTTACACTGAATGATGGATTAAAAAAAAAAAAAAAGACCCATCTATATGCTACCTACAAAAAAAAAAAAAAAAAAGACCCATCTATATGCATATATCCATGCTATATGCTACAAAAGACTCATTTAAGACCTAAAGACACAAACAGATCGAATGCGAAGGAATGGAAAAACATTTGCCTTGCCATACAAATGGAAATAAAAGAAAGCTGGGGTAGCAATATTTTTATCAGACAAAAGAGACCTTAATATGAAGTCTGTAACAAGAAACAAAGAAGAACATTATATAATGATAAAGGGAACAATTCAACAAGAGGATATAACAATTAGAAATATTTATGCACTCCGCACTGGAACACCTAAATTCATAAAGCAACTATTAAAAGACATAAAGGAGAATTAGACGGTAATACAAGAAGAGTGGGGACTTTAAAATCCCACCTATAATAACAGGTGGATCATCCAGACATAAAATCAGGAAAGAAACAGTGGCTCTGAATGACAGTGAACCAGATGGACCTAAAAGACATATTCAGAACATTTCATCCACGAACAGAATACACATTCTTTTCAAGGGCACATGGAACAGTCTCTAGCAGAGATCATGTTAGGCCACAAAACAAGTCTCAATAAATTAACAAAGACTAAAATTGTATCATGCATCTTTGCTGCTCACAATGGTATGAAACTTCAAACCAATTACCAAAAAAAAAATATATATATATATGGAAACAACACAAATACATGGAAGGGAAACTAAACAACAAATGGGTAATGAGGAAATCAAGAAATACATAGACACAAATGAAAATGCAAACAATAGTTCAAAGTCTTTGGGATGCATCAACATCTGTTTCTAAGAGGAAAGATTATAGCACTGTGGTCTACCTCAAGAAACAAGAAAAATCTCAAATAACCTAATCTTATATCTAAAGAACTAGAAAAAGTAGAACAAACAAAGCCAAACGCCATTGGAAGGAAGGAAATCATGAAGACTGAAGCAAAAAGAAAAAAAAAAAAAAGAAAAGAAAAAAAAAAGAATAAAAGCAATCAGTAAAATCAGGATCTGGTTCTTTAAAAATCATTAACAATTTGTTACCCTTTAGACAGACTCATTAAGAAGGAAAAAGAGAGAGAGAACTCAAAATCACTAACAGTAGAGGAGAAATAACAACCCTCGCCACAGAAATTTAAAGGACTCAAAGAGCATATTATGAAAAACTGTATGCCAAGAAATTGGACAACCTAGAAGATATGGATGAATTCCTAAGAACACATATCCTTCCAGAAGTGGATTAAGAAGAAAAAGTAGTTTGAAAAGACCAACTATCATCAATCAAATTGAATCAGTTATCAAAAAACTCCCAATAAATGAAAATTGAAGATTAGAAGGGCTTCACAGGTACAGTTCACCAATTATTTAAAAAACAGTTAATACCTATTCTTCTCAAACTATTCCAAAACATAGAAGAGGAAGAAAAGCTTTCAAATTCCTTCTATGGGGCCAGCATTACTCTGCCAGCATAACCAGGTGAAGATGCAACCAAAAGCAAAGAAAGGAAAGGAAAGGAAAAGAAAAAAGAAAAGAAAGAAATACACAAATAAAATAAATCCTCAGTAAGGGAAAGCCTAAGAACCCTATGATAATTTCAACAGATGCAAAAAAAGAAGAAAAAAAAAAGCATGTGACAAAGTATAACATCCATTCATGATAAAAACTCTCACAAAAGGAGGTTTAGACAGAACATACCTCAATGTAATAAAGTCCTTATACAAAAAAACCTAGAATTAACATCATATTCAATGGGGAAAAACAGAGCTTTTCCTCGAAGATCAGGAAGAAAGAAATATCCACCCTCACCACTTCTATTCAACATAGTACTAGGAAGTCCTAGCCACAGAAACCAGACAAGAAGGAAAATCCATCCATATTGGTAAAAAAAGCAGTAAAAGGTCCAGTATTTGTAGAGAACCTAATACTATACACAGAAAAAATCTAATGATTCCACCAAAAACTACAACTGATAAATGAATTCAATAAAGCTGCAGAATACAAAACTAATATGCAGATTAATGTAAAACTAATACTAATCTATTGCATTTCTGCCCTCTAATAATGAAGTATCAGAAAAAGAAATGAAATGAACAATCTCATTTACAATTACACCAGAAAGACTAAAATACCTAGGAGTAAATTTAACCCAGGAAGTAAAAGATCTGTACTTCAAAACCTATACAACACTGATGAAAAAACCTGAAGATGACACATGTGCGAAGACATTTCATGTTCTTGGATTTGAAGAACCAATACTGTTAAAATATCTATACTACCCAAAGCAATCTATAGATTTAATGTCATCTCTATCAAAATACCAACAACATTTTTCACAGAACTAGAATAATCGTAACATTTGTTTAGAATCACAAAAGGCCCCCAAATAACCAATACAATCTTGAAAAAGAAGAATAAACCTGAAGTATCACAATTCTAGATTTCAAGATAGACTACAAAACTGCAATAATCCAAACAGGAGTGCCTGGGTGGCTCAGTCAGTTGAGTATCTCACTTCAGCTCAGGTCATGATCTTGTGGTTTGTGGGTTCAGGCCCCACACTGGGCTCTATGCTGACAGCTCAGAACCTGAAGCCTGCTTAGGATTCTGTGTCTCCCTCTCTCTGCCCCTTCCCCATTCATTCTTTGTCTCTCTCTCCCAAAAAATGTTAATTAAAAAAATACAGTATAGTACTCACACAAACACAGACATATAGACCAACAGAATAGAATAGAGAGCCCAGAAATAAAGTCATACTTTTATGGTGAATTAGTCTATGATGAGGAGGCAAAAATACACAAGGTCTCTTCAATAAATGGTGCTGGGACAACTGGACAGCTACATGCCAAAGAATGAAACTTGGACCATTCTGTGTATGGTAATTTCTTACACCATATGCAGAAACTCAAAATGGATTAAAGACCTGAATGGGAGACCAGAAAACCTATGACTCCTAGAAGGGAATATAGGCAGTAATTTCTTTGACATAAGCTGTAGAAGCCTTTTTCTAAATGTGTCTCCTCTGGCAAGGGAAATGAAAGCAAAATTAAACTGTTGGGACCACATCACAATAAAAAGCTTTTGTACAGCAAAGGAAATCATCAACAAAACAGAAAGAGAAGCTAATGAATGGGAGAAGATATTTGCCCATCATGTATCTCTAAAGGGGTTAATATCCAAAATACAGCAAAAAAACATATACAATTCAAAACAAACAAACAAAACACCACCAAATAATCTGAATAAAAATGGGCAAAAGGTCTGAATAGATATTTTTTCCAAAGAAGACATAAGGATGCCCAATAGACACATGCAAAGATGCTCAACATCACTAATTATAAGGAAACAGCAAATCAAAACAATGAGATATCACTTCATACTTGTCAGAATGGCTAAAATTAAAAACAATGAGTAACAAGCGTTCAAGAGAATGTTAAGGAAAGGTACCCTTGTATACCGTTTATGGGAATACAAATTGGTACATCCACTGTGGTAAACACTATGGAGGTTCTTCAAAATTTTTAAAATAGAATTACTGTATGATCCTATAATTCTACTACTGGGTATTTACGCAAGAATATAAAAATGCTAATTTGAAAAGATCTATGCATGCCTATGTTTACTGCAGCATTATTTACAGTAGCCACGTTATGGAAGCAACCCTAATGTCCATCAAGACATAAATGAATAAAGAAAATATGCATTCATATTTATATATATATATATATAATCACACACATATACACAATGGAAAATTAGTCGTAATACATAATGAGATCATCCCATTTGCAAGAACATGGCTGGACCTAGAACGTAAAATGTTAGATGAAATCAGGCAGTAAGATAACGATAAATACAATATGCCTTCACTCACACGTGGAATTTAAGAAACAAAAGAACCAAGAAAAAAAGGTACCAAAAAAATCACACTCTTAAATGTGGAGAACAAAGCGGTGGTTTCTCCGAGGGGAGATAGGTGAGGGGATCGGGGGAAAAGGTAAAGGGGATGGAGAGTACACCTAACCGCGGCGAGCACTGAGCAATGTAAAGAACTGGTGAAACATTCTATTGTAAACCTGAAACCCAACACTGCATATTAATTATTATTATTATTACTTTATTCAATTTTTAAAAGTACATTTTAAAAAGGTGGCTTGGAATACAAAGCTAGTCTACAGTAACCTTCTTAAATGAAAAACAGTAAAAAATGTATACAGTGTGTGCAGTAGGTAGTATCTGAGTAATATGCTCCTATCTAAAAATATCAAGGGGTAAATTAAGAAAGACAATATTCCAAATGTCTACCTCCAAATTTAGCAGCCCTTATCACATGCCCCTAATAAAATTGAAACAGGAATCTTAATTACAAAAGGGTAAAAGTTATCTCCCTGATCTAACTGAGGTGCAACTGGATAGTATAAATTGTTTTCTGTAGCTTACATATTATGAAAAAAAAAAATCACAAAATTGAAAAAAAGATTCTAATTTTTTTTCAAAATGATCTGAAGTGAAAAAAATGTCTGTGGTATATTTAGCCAGTGACCTCTATTCTTTCCTAGTTATGATCAAGAAAATGATGAAATCAGAAATGTAATGCATTTCTTTTTGCATGAAGGTTAATATTTTGGATAAAAAAGAAAATGAGCCTTTGTTTTACACCCAGTAGTACAAGTGCCAGTGCCAATACTTGAGACATTGTATTTTAAAGCAATATAAACGTACAATATTTGCTCTAGGGATGATTTCTGCAATAAGAAGAGATGAGATTTACCCAATCCCAGCTTCAATTTTGACACAGGTATTTTTAAAAAGTCATTTGGCTTCGAAATGTCTATCAAGTCTACCAAAACATGAAATTCACTCACATATCCTGTATCTAGGAGTCCTTATTCTATTTCTTCCAGTACACACAAGTGAAGTAGGTATACGCTTTCAATGTAAGTACGTATACATCACTAAATTTTACTGAATGACACCCTCGGGGAAAATCACGCTGTTCAGAAAACGTCATCTTTAACTACATGTATGTATGCATGTATGTGTATGTACGTATATTTATGTGTATATGTACCATACATGTACTTATGCCATCTATCTAAAGAGAGTAAACAAACAGAAAAAAGACCTGATAACTCAGTCTCTCATCCATTGGACAGAGTGGCTTCCTTCATCAATGTCAAATGTGATTACATTTTGGGTCATGTTAACATTCGAGAGTAGATTGAGTGCAACAGTATTTAGAGTGCAGGTTTTGATACAGCTGTCAAATACCAACCTGAGTCACACTTGAATTTACAACCTAGAAATGAAAGGCCTTTTCAACCCTTTGAACTCAACATGAGAAACAAAAGGTTTAGAATGCATGTTGACTTTTGAGAGTTGATGCATTTACTAAACCGTTCTGAGAAGAAAATAGCCTTGAATAAATACATTCCATGATGTGACTGAAACAATTTTTCTCAAGAATTAACTGATGGCAGGATGTCATTCATCACAAAAACTCTGAAGACCCTGCAGTAAAATCTACTCAAAAAGGACAATGTTTAAAAATGTGAGGGTATAATGTTTAAAAAATATCAAGATTTGTAAATAGTCACACAATTATTTACAACTACAGTATTTCCTTTTAATTAGAAGGTAATTAATGTGCTTACTCTTGATACCAGTTATGTAGTCTTAAAATTATACTACTTAAATGCAAAATATTATGAAACAACATGCAAAATGGGGTATTTAAAAATAAACTGTTTGAAGAGAACATTTAACATATAGAAAATATAACACATTGGTATCATTTCCATATGGTGACGAAATGATAGGTAATCTGTATTTTCTTTCTCATGCTTATCTGCATTTTAAAACATTTCTATCCTAAGCCCCTAATTCATAACAAAAAAAAAAAGCAAAATACATAATTATGTTATAAAACCTTATTTCCTGTCTCCGGATATGGCAACTTGTATGGATGTATCTAGTTGGTAATAAATTGACCAAAAATTATCAGGGAAAAGGAGAGAATAATAAGAATTCGACATGTTTCCTGTTTTCTGTCTAAATTACAGTAAAAAGTAACTTACCTCTACATACTGAAAGAAATTGGCAAAATAATTAGTTGAAAAGCAAAGATCTAACTTCTTCCCCGACCTGATTTTTTAATGTCTTTTTTCTCTATGTCTACCTTAACTTACCCCTACTCCTGAAAAATTTAGACCACTTTCTCAAATTTGGATCTGTTAATAAACTGTCATCCTCACTTGCACCAGCGAGGGAGCTTTCTCTCACACTTCAAGAGAAACATTAAGGAATGTTTGAAAACCAGAAGAAAAAGTGGCATTACTCTACAGGGGCCTCTTTTAGCACCGGAGGCAGGAGTTTCAGCAGTTTCCCAAAAAGGGCCTCCGTATTTACCACTGGATCGTGCAGATTGCGGCAAATCTCTATCTGCAATTGGTTAAATCATGCAGAGCAGCTCCAAGAGAACTTGGTGCAACGGTAGAAATGTTCTAGAGCTGCCCTGTGCAATGAGGTATTCATTAAACACTTGTGATTCTTGATGAACCGTTACGTAACCAGTACTACATTTTAAATTTTACATAATTTTAATTAGTTTAAATTTAGATAGCTACGTGTGACTAGCATATCCAAGATATTCAACTTAACACTTACTTTATGTCCTTGATCCAAAGGAGGGAAGTTAGTTTTAGCGTAAAAGGGAGTAAATAAAATGCCAGAATATTTTTGAAAAGCTTTACTGAGATATACTTTGCATACCATAAAACCTATCCTCTTTAATTGTATAATTCAGTGTTTTATAATGTATTCAGAGAGATGTGCAATCATTACCACAATCTTAGAAGATTTCAGAGTCCTAAAAAGAAACTCTGTACACATTTCAAATACTAGGTAATTGCTAGTCTACTTTCTGTCTCCACACATTTGTTATCCTAGACATTTCATATGGAATCACGGAATATGTGGTCTTTTGTGACTGTCTTTCATTTACTATGTTTTTAAGGTTTTCTCATGCATATATCAGTATTTCATTCTTTTTGCTGCCAATATTCTCTTATATGAATAGAGCACATTGAATTTATCCATTTACCAAGTGTTGAACAAATGATTTGTTTTCCTCTTTGGCTAATATGAAAAATGCTAACATCAAGATCCCTGCCCATGTTTCAGGTAAGTGTGTGTTTTTGCTTCTCTAGCGTATATACTTGGGGTGAGAATGCCAAGTCATACAGTAGCGACTCAATGTTTAGCATTTAGAGGACTGCACAAGTGTTTTCCAAAACAAACGCACCATTCTCCTTTCCCACAAGTAACGGAAGAAGGTTTGCATTTTCCCACATGTTCATCTCACTAGTTTTGTCTGCCTTTCGTTACGGCTCTTCCAGTGGATGTGAAGTGGTATTCCAGAGTGGTTTTAACTGGAAATTTCCTATTACCAATAATGCTGAGAGTTTTTTCATGTACTACTTAGAACACTTTCTTTTTGAAGAAATTTCATTTCAAATCATGTACCTATTTTTGATGGGTTTTTTTTAAATTAATTTTTGAGTTCTTTACAAACTTTGGATAGAAACCTCTTATCAAATATCTATTTTTCAAGTATCCCCCTCCCATTCTGTGGGTTGTCTTTCATTCTCTTGATGGCATCATTTGCAGTATACAAGTCTTCCATTCTGATGAAGGCCGATTCCTTTTTATCTGCATTCTGACACTCGGACTTTTGCTGTTGACCATCCCCTAACCAAGGTCAGGTACATTTACTCTTAAGTTTTCTTCAAGAGTTTTTTAATTTTATTTCTTCTATTTAGGTCTAGTACCCACTCTGAGTTATGTATAGAGTGACATAGAGTTCATCATATGTCATCCTTTTTCACAGGGAGATCTTGTTGGGCTCATTTGTTGAAAATGTTATTCCCTCCCTCGTTGAATTATCTGGTCACCCTTGTTGAAAATCAACTCAACATAAATGTATCTGTTTACTTCCCAACTGCCAGTTCAATTTCATCATTTTGTATGTTTGTCGCTAGGCCAGCATCACACTCCATTATTACTGTGACTTTCTGCTAAGTTTGGAATTCAGGAAACGTGAGTCTTCCCAACCCCATTTTACTCTTCTCTTGCAAGTTTGTTTTGGCTATTTGTGATTCCTTGTTTTCCACATAAATTTCACGACCAATTTGTCAATTTCTTTGGAAAAAAAAATAACTGAGATTTTTGTAGGGAATGCAGTGAATCTGAAGATTAATATGGTGACTGTGTTTCGTGTTCACATTAAATTAATGTGTCGTGTTCACATTAAATCTTCTGATTAATAAATGTAGATGACTTTCTATTTATTTTGATATTTAATTTCACATAGCAGGCTTTTCCATTTTCTATTACGTTTTGTTATATTCCAAAGTGTTTTCATTCTTCTTGGTGCGACTAGAAATGGACTTCATTCTTAGTTTCATTTTACTGTAATCTCTGCTAGTGCATAAAAGTGGAATTAAATTTGGTGTACTAATAGTGTGTCCTGCAATTTTAGTGAACTCATTTACTAATTATAATGTATTTTTTTTGCTATGGATTCCTTACCATTTTCTACGTACAAAATCAAGGTATATGCAAATGGAGGTGGTTTTTCTTTCTATTTTTTATGTGGATGCACTTTTTTCCCTTTTCTTGTATGACTGCAGTGCTAAAAGCAATGATACAATGTTAAATACAAGTATAAGGAGGAGACATCCCTGTCTTGTTCCAAATCTTTGGAGAGAAGAGTCAAGTCTTTGACCATTAAGTGTAATTTTAGCTCAGAGTATTTTTGTAGATATTTCTTTATCAAGCTCAGGAAGGTCCCCTGTATTCCTCATTTGTTCACTTTATTTCTTTATCAAGAATGTGTACGGTATTCTTTTAAATGTTCTTTATTAGTAACATCATGTTGTTTGGCTCATTTATTTTAATATAATAGGTGACATTGATTGGTTTTTGGATGTGAAACCATCCTTGCATTCCTTGGTAAATGTCATGTGGCTGGTGTATAAAATCCTTGATGGATTTGTTTCACTGATATTTTATTGAGAATTTCTGCCTCTGTACCCATAGGATGTACTGGTCTGCAGTTTTTCTCTCATATCTTTGTCTGGTTTTGTTATCAGGGTAACACTGCCTTCCCAGAATGATGTGGGAAGTGTTTATTCCTTTTATTTATTTTTAGAAGACTCTATAAAAATTATTAAGTAATTGTGAAGATTTAGCTTCCTCAGCAATGTTATTATCCAATTCAACTAAATTATCCCCTTGAGTTTGAAATTGATTTTTGAGTTACTCCTGGTAAATGGCTGACTTCTTCCAGCAATATTTTTATTGTAAGGTCAGGTTACAACGACAAATACATGAAGCGGAATTCATCTACCAGTCTTGTATCAAGTCTCAGACTCTTCTCTGTTTCCCCAAGTCTGACACTCGAAGCTGGGGGAGAATGTGGCAGTAATAGATACCAGATGAGAAGCAGATTCACTGTCCAAATGATGTTGTTGTTGTTGTTGTTTTTTATCTTTTAAAAACCATCCTGAGACATCTGGTGTATCTTTAAATAGTTAACATGTAAGAGTCATAAAAAAATGTAAACTTAGCGAACGTTTTCATTTGCTAGCTATTTAAGACACTCCATTTGAAGTCATTCATCAAATTGATTTTGTCACACACTCACCCTCAGATCAGGTAAGGAAAGAACATATAATTTTCAACCAGATATAAGCTGGCTTTATAATAAACCATACAAAGTCCTCTATATGTGTTTGACAAAGAAGAGAACACAGAATCTTAGTATCACACAAGAAAAAATTAACTGGTAACAGACTTGTCCCATCACCGAAACCAACAATGTAACAAAACATGGGAGACCTTTCTAGGCTCTGGTCAGTACAGGCATAAGACTTTGATACCTCAGAAAAGGTAAACACAAAGTAAGCAATAGCATCTTCCGGTATTTCTGCCAAGCAGCACATTCTAGCTATAGGGCAAGATAATGCACCCCCAGTAGTGGTGGATGGGGCTGGCCAGAGGAGAAAGATCTTCATTCTAAGCTGCCGAAGATGCTGGAATGTGTACAGCAGAGTAACAGAGATGAACGAACTCTCCAGACAGGGCCCCAGAACTCTGCAAGAGGATTTATCACCTTTTCACAGTCAAGAGTATAGTTCCGCTGTGTGAAAATCTGGGAAACTTAGTAGAAAACACCCACTGTTTTGCTGAGAGTTGAGCAGGGATGTAAGAGGCCCTGTCAGACGAGGAGCACTGGCATTCTGGCTCCAGTAGAGAGGAGGCACGTCCCTGAACACCTTGGAATGAATAGCTTCCTTGATACCCCCAGGAAGGCCACCTTAGCTGTACACACTATGACTGAGGAAAAGGTCCAGAGTCTACAACTAACATCAAAGTAGTATCAAGTTAATAAAGAATGAAACCATATCTAATGCACTCTAAAGTAGCCACCAATAATTTAACTGCTTGGGCAAACTCAATGCTCTTTAAATGAAAATAGTTTTCTACAAGGTGTCATTCACGGTGTCCATCAGAGAATAAAAATTAAAAAGTTCAAGGCATGAAAAGCAATAGGAAAAGGTGTCCCACTATGAAGATCTGCAGAGTATCAGCAACTTTCTGCTTTTCTATTATTTTCTCCAAAAATGCAATCCCTTTGTCCCTATTTGTCAAATCCATGAGCATTATTTAGTATCTTTCTCTTCCTTTTTGTAAGCCTCAATTATCTTAAAACTCTTTATGCAAAGGAGCATTTACCACATCTAGGACTTTAAAGTCTGTAGGTAGAACCCAAGCCATCAGACGGCAAGCCTAAAAGATTTCTAAATAAATCATTCCACTTATTTTGATTCTGTTGTTCCTGTAGGTGTATGAAATAATATTGTGCTCATTTTCTGTAGTAAATACCTGTAACACTTTTAGTAGTACCAAACAGAGAACAGCAGATAAAGTCCAAATTTCTTACACTGGGAAGTGTAGGTTTCTACAATCTGAAAGAAACCACATTTTCAAATTTAAGCTGCTTCCCCCATGCTCTACACCACCGGAAGAATGCCTATGTTACGACCATGCTCACGTGTGAACACATACTTATTTCACATCGATGCGCTGTACTTTTCTAAAAACTTCAACGGTCAAGTCCATCTCAACCTCCCGCTGGAATCCTTCCCTTTAACGTGCAAGTCTATCCCATTTTCTCTTCATGCAAACTGCAATCATCTGTGTATTATTTCCTGCTCTAACCATTAAAGTTGATACTTATGTCCATCACATGTAAACAAAATTCATTATAGAAAATCCGTCAAGAACTAGATATAAAGAACACGAGAACACAGATTTCCTATTTCCTTATATCCCCCGTAACAAAATACACTGCACCTTACGTCTCCTGCCAAACACACACATGCACACACATTCTTATAGGAATATAAGATGAAGTCATTGAAAAAGCAAAACAAATATGAGAGAACATTCCAACTGATCTCAAGCATGTTAAAATTATTTCTTAAAAACCACTAAGAAACTAAACCTTTTCTAAATATTTGGTTCCCTATCTTCAATATCCACTAAAAAGGCGGTTCCCACATTTTAACAATGGAAGATTTTTATCCCTTTTCTCCTTTCCTTACCTCTACTTAGTTTCAGTCATCCTCACCTTTTCCAACTGAAAGCAAATTTCAAAGTTCAAAACTGTAATGACGGGCATTAAAGAGGGCATTTGTTGGGATGAACAATGGGTGTTATATGTAAACCAATTTGAAAATACACTATTTAAATTTAAAAAAAAACATTAAAAAATATACAAAGAGAGAAACATCTGGCCCAATTTCAAAAATAATATCTGGACTGGCAGAAGAATATCAAACTGCCTCAAAGCTGTATATAAGTACTTCCTATCTTCCTAATACTTATGTTGAATAGCATTACTTCTCTTCTCAGAAAGCACTTCAAAGCTAATAAAGGTCAGCAAAATTAAAAAAAAAAAAAAACTGTAATAAGACGGTTAAAGTACACCATAATTTGTTTCAATAAATTATCCAAGTAAAATAGCTGTGTAACTCTTGTCATTTGCTCTTTTTCTGCACAGAAGCTAAAAGCTAGATTTACAAGCAGGAAGATTGATAGCACTTGTACATACTCACTGATAAAACAGAAAGCTCTGTGTTCACTCTCTGTTCAATTGTTTCTCATCAGACAGAAGTATGGTTTTTTTCTCTAATCCCTGATCTGTGGCCTCTCGGTAGTCTGTCCAGGTCTCAAATGCTCTGCGCGGAGCGTCAATTTTATTCAGGATTCAGGATTCTCTTATTTACCACTTAAGACTAACTTATTTAGTTGCAATTTTTCTGGAAAAAGCCTATCAATGAAGGAGAGAATATAGTTGTTGGTTTTGTTTTTTTCTTCACTTTCCACCGGGAAGATAACATTCAGTAATCTCTTTGCATAACAGAGATAGAAACAGACAAATGTAGTCAAGACAGAACAATACACGGGAGAATTCAATTTGATGCCCCATGAGGGCCATGGAAAGTAGACGCATGCGCTTTGTCTGCTCAGCAATTTAGATCCAATCAAGACAAACTGTACATTTACATGAAAAGACATGCAAGATAAAACAGGATATTTACTTTCATTTTTCAGATGCTCCTGATGCAGCGATAAGAGAAATATTAGTCACAATATACTTCAAAATATAATCCGTTTACCAAACCCTTACCGTCACTCACTGAGGCCTCTCGGAGAGGAAATTTTCCAGGTTTTGAAAAACGAAATTGAATCATGCCTTTCATGTAACTCCCTTATTTTTTGAAGTGCACAGTCCATCTTTGGCATTCAATATTAAATAACCGGCACTGTCGCTGAACACTTAACAGTATCTTTTCTCCATCAACCCTGACCCACCCACCAGTTAACCCGTAGCGGAATCATTAACTCAACTGGAGAAAAACAGACCTTCTGTGTTTCTTTTATTCCACTTGGGTAAGATCTGAAAAATGTCCATCTCTTCTGCAAGCTTTCTTCAAGGGCTCCCTTAAAGTAAATTACCATAAAAGCCAACCTGCATGAATCAATAGGCTTTGCCCAACATATCAAAAGTGCTGAAATGGAGACAAATAAAAAAGCATCACGAGTCATCAATAATAAATTAGTTTGTCTGCAGTAGTGACATCAGGCCAACATGAGAAAGAACTTACTTCTGAGCTCTTCAGTCGCTCTAACAGAAGATTCCACTGATGGAAGATAAAATTTAAAGGCCAATAAAACATTTTTATCCACACACGAAAATGACTTTCCTCTTATTTTCAATTAAAGCACATCTTTAAGCTGTTTCTTCCACGTGACTTTTTATTTTAGGCACTATTGACAAAACCAACATGAGACACAAGGATCATGATACAGTTTCCTAGATGGATTTCAACCAAGATTCTGTGAACCCACTGAACAAATACTCCAGTTAGGGGGAGATTTGGGATTTCAAAAGGAAGTAATGCCTTAAGGAAATGTTGAGTGGAGGGGTGATTTCAAAATGACAAAACAAGTTGAAGGAAACCAAGAGTCAGAGATGGGGAATTTAAAGTTGTCGCTCTGAGTGAATTAGAAGTGTAACAGTTTCTCTGCTGCTAGTCACTCTTTTACCCTTGTCAGACATTTTCATCAATGCCCTATTTAATGCTCTGACCACAAAGAGAATGACAGCCGGCATAGCCAGGCCTCTGGCACAAGGCATGCATGGACACAGAATCAAGTTCATCAAGTTCCCTTCAAATCCCACCTTTTCTCAAGCTTTACATCCGTGTAATTATTTCAACCAGAAATACAAGTCTTCCAGGTCTCCTTACTAATGACTGCTACTGTCTCTACCAATTTTCATCAGCTTTGCCTTCTGTAACCTATCTCTGGAGTCCTCGAATACCTATTTCACAGCAAAAAAAAAAAAAAAAAAAATTAAAAAATGCCTACCTGCATACTATTTCCAGAATGCTCCTTCTCTCACTGCTTTAATGAACTCTAGTGTTCCGAGAAGACACAATGTTTCCAAGTGTCCCTCAAAGGTAGAGGCTGCCTCTCCTACATGTCACACCCATATGGTTGTGGTTCTGCTACTGCTAAGCTTTTTAAGATCTGTTCTATATTACTCAATTACTTCGATATATAAACTTTTAAGAACTTGATCAGAGCATGTAACAATATGGTTCATCCTCCTTCTCCCCATTTTCATCTTTAGAACTTCTTGTTGGGGTGCCTGGGTGGTTTAAATGGTTCAGATTCTCACTCTTGATTTCGGGTCAGGTCATAATCTCATGGTTCTTGAGTTCGAGTCCTGCATCAGGCTCTGTGCTGACAGCGCTGAGCCTGCTTGTGATTCTCCCTCCCTCCTTCTGTTTCTCCCCTGCTTGTGCTCTCTCTTTCTCCCTCTCTCAAAATAAATGCTTTTTTTTTTTTCTTTAAAGAACATCTTATGACTCTATCTTTACCTAGGGCTAGCACCCTGAACTGTAGCCGTCCCAGCAGCTCCAAATTCTTCATTCGAAACAGAGAATTTCAGTGTCTATTTTATTCACTGTATCCATGTTCTCAACTTTGAGTCCCCATTCAATCCGTTAAAATCTGTTACTTAACAATGTCCTTGCCAGCGTCTCCAATTCCAAGCCCATCATTAATCTGGCATCTATGCTTTAGTTATTGTCTTATTTAACTTCCTTGCAATATTGATACTGCGGGCCACCCCTGGCTCCTTCAAACTCCCCCACGCGAGATGCGGAGACTTCTTTCTTCTGATTTCTCTCCTTTCCTTCTGAACCCTTCTTCTACATTTGTTGACTTTGCTCCTTGTAAGTCATAATGCCCAAACATTTCCACCATCCTATCTCATCTTTCTCAACTTAGGCATTGTTTTTTGGTTGTAATTCATTCCCAAGGCCGCAGCAATTCCCTTTATGCTTCTTGTTCCTAACAGAGTTAAAATAGTCTTTACCTTTTTCTGAGTCTCAAACATAGGTACCCCCCCCCTTTCAAAAGTTTGCATTATGCCGCTTGGCTTGTACCAAAGACCTACATTAATACCTGTTTTTGACGACCAAAGGAAATCCAAAGGGGACTTCCACTTTTATGAGAAAAGGCAAAAACCGCAAACAGCATTCAGAGTCTGTTTTTGCAGAGGGCTCTTCCAGAGGCAGTGCGGGCCCCAAGCACGGTCAGTGGCACAGGCAAGTCCTTCCCACACTTCAAGAACCACACTCGGCATCGCAGCATCAAGCCGCCATAGCTCCGAACTACATCTGTGAGCATCTGTGCTTGATTTATTTTCTGCATCCTTCGGCAAGATGTATCTGGGGTGTGTCTGGGGTCTGGGAATGCTCAAAATTTTTCCTCTGTACATTAATTCTAATTGCTTCTTCACTTTACGCCACTGTGGCTTACAAAAAGAATGCTCTCCTCTCCAAGAGTGGGTAAAACCTGTCTAACTTTTCAGGAGGGCATCTCTACTTAAAGGGACCAAGGGGATATAGAAATCAGCACACCCAAAACTGAATTTGTCACCCCAACTATTTGGGTGTAATTACTCCGGGAGTGTTAAGCTCACTGAAACACAACATCTTCAGGTCAAGAAATAAAGTTTTGGCAGTACATTGTGAAAATTAGACTTAACCGGTGTAATGAATACATCATTTATCTTTTTCTAATGGTTATTTATTTGTGGAGACAGAGAGAGAGAGAGAGAGAGAGAGACAGAGAGAGAGAGACAGAGAGAGAGAGAGAGAGACAGAGAGAGGGAGAGAGACAAACATGTGCAAGTGTGAAAGGAGCAGGGGGCGGGGGCGGCGGGGGGGAGAATTCCAAGCAGACTCCCCACTGTCAGTGCACGGCCCGAATGAGGGGCTCAGACTCACGAACCGAACCCTGAGATTGTGATCTGAGCTGAAACCAAGAGTCAGACACTTAACCAACTGAACCACCCAGGCACCCCTCTCCATCATTTCTTAATTAACAGAGCAGTAAATCCATTATAAGAAAAAACAGTTGAATGTTGACCCTTATCAGCAAAACCATTATAGATCTTGACTGATTCATTTAATTAAATCTAAGAAATATAAAAGCTAAATCACAACAAACTGTATTCTTCTCTTTCCCAGAACCAATCATCCTCTATCTAGTACTTTGAGATTGGTTTTGGCTGCCATTTTATTAGTGCAGATAGACGACGAACAGCCTAGCATGTAAGCAGTTGAAGGGTGGATATTAAAATAGAAAAATCTCCAACATTGGAAGGGTAGCTTTATTTTGCTTCTGAAGAAAGGGGATTATAAGGACCACTCCAAGGGTAGGAGAGGATTACAGATATATTCTATCAGAAACGATTCTTCCACACAGAGTATTGCCTTCTATAATGCCATCGTCTGCCTCATGTCCTAAATTCTCTGAGGTTGTTCGAACAGACGCTAGTTATCATGTGCAAAGCTCACTGTGCAAGAATTTGCCTTTCTCTGTAGGAGTCTGACTAAATGGCTTTAATGTCATCTTACAAACAGACATTATGTTTCAATTTTATACATGAATCAATACCATTTTACTACACTTCTCCCTACCAACTTTAAACGAAATAGGCTTAACTAAATATGTTCCAGAGATTTTAAAAAAGTTTTAAGATTAGAAAATAATTTAGTTTGAACTGAAGATGAGCTACAATTCATGATATTTAAATTTTCTTTCTCTACCATCTCCAATTTCCCTCACCAATTCTTTCAAACAGTGAAGAGTACATAAATCAGGATTTGGCAATTCCCTCACTTTATTGGGAAAGGTAGAAAAATAATAGCTTCTAAAACAGGAAAAAGTACCTTTGCTACTCGTCATTCACTTTACCAGCAATTCCAATATTTCATCGGTACCTATGAACAAAACAGAACGCTCAGAGAAAGCTAACCATTTAATCTGCTCGGTCTTTGCTAAGGCAGAAATGGCTTATTCGACAGAAACTCAGGAGAAAGATACGGTCCCACTTTACCAAACCATTAACCATTTAGTGACATTCCTTGACTTTAATCCTGAGTAATGTGACTAAGTACAGTACTTCCTGTACTGTGTATTGGACAGAAAGTTCTGGTTTTGTTTACCTTATTTTTCTTGGCTAATTCAGGATACCTTGCATTTCAATCTCTTTGGTGAGAACACCACATTTTAAAAACAGGGGCACAAGTCTTTGCTTACACTTTCAAGAAATGCAACACTTCCCTGCCCCCCTCTTTGGGTTAAAACTAAAATTTCACTGTGTTACTTTATGAGTCAGATTTAAAAGTCTGTCTTTTGTCATGTGCGTGTTAAACAAACATGGATATTGCCACCGTTATTCTTACTGTTGATTCAGATCACTGATAGCTATATTAAATGCCAGAACATCCTAGTTTCCTTTCATTAACTCTGTCCTGTAATTTCTCTCTGTGCTGAGCCAGAGTTCTACTTTCAAACCTGTGGACCTAATCAAGCCCTACCTTGCTTAAAATATGTCAGTAGCTTTGCGTGCCTCTAAGGATCCACACAAGTGTGATTTTACCTATGCCACCGGTCTTACCTCGCAGCAACCTTTGGACTCCTGCCCTATTAGTATGAACTCCTATTTCCTCTATTACATTTCCTCTGTTTTGAACCGTCCTCCCAAAATGCCCTCCCCCCATTGTATACACAAAAACACTTTAACCTTGAGATAAATTTCAGACAACTTCCTCAGAGAGGACTTACACTGACTCCAGTTTAGGTCAAATTTCTTTGCTATGTGTTCTCATAAAACTATGCCTCCCTTCTTTCAAAGTACCCATCTTGGATGGTATTCATGTGTTCTATAGTGGAACCGTTTCATCGGTGCCGTTTTATACACTAGCAAAATTTCTCAATTGTGACATCATTGACATTTTGGGCTCCTAATGCTTTGTTGTAGGTGGCCATTCTGTGCAAAGTAGGATGTTTAGCAGTACCTGTGATGTCTATACATTCAATTCTAATAGCACACTGCACCCCCACCCCAAACCCTGACAGAGTATTGACAATCCATAAGGATTCCAGACACAATAGCATGTATTGGATTAATGTAGACCTTCCAATCAACTTCATGAAAATACTGAACTATGTTTTTGATCACCATTTTGTCTCTTTGCCAAGCATAGTGCTAGGTTTCGGTGGGTACTTAATATTTTGAAAAGATACATGTTAGGCCATGAAGTTATTTTTATAGCAGAATCTGAAAAAAAAAACGTTTTACCAAAAGATGAGAGCCACAAAAGATGTATCTAATAATTTACTTTGAAAGCTTTTAAATACTAAGATAAATATACATCATTAAATACACAAAAGGAAGCCAGTTCAACTCTGCTTTAAGTAGTTTTCAAGAAACTAAGCGTTTCTAAAATTGACAGGTAAGATGTAAAAAAAAAAATGTGAATTTAATGCTTTTTTCCCTTTTCAAATCACTCTACCTCTATTTGAAAGAGGACTTATACAAGTGCTCAGGTTGATAAAGGTAAACTATTATATTTAATTTCTGTGTATTTCCTGGCTCAATCTGATTTTAAAGTAATAAGTTGAAACTTATTTTCTACATGAGTGGATCCAGAGATTAAGTCTGGGCTACTAAAATTAGTAGCTAGTCTTGCCAGTGTTTAATGATTTTAAACATCTAACTACTGAACAAAAGATTGATATTATAGCTCAAGGGAATTATGACTTTGTGTATCTCTGTTCTTTGAATTCAATATAGAAACTAAGCTAATGTCCAAAGAATAATAAAAATTCAAATGGCTTAGACAAAAGATTGTGTTAGCATAAGAACAAATTTAGCAGCCTATCTTTAATTTACCACACAGGACTTAGTGTACTGGAGTTGTGTTCCTGGGTACGTTATCATTAAGTTAATCATGGATATGATCATTGTGATTTATTTGAAGGCATCCACTCAAACTATTCTCCCAAATCCTGTATACCTGTAACAAATTTACCTGTTCTTAGACTAGTTTGGTATTCAGAATTGTCACTTCACATGAGACAAGACACAGTTTTTTTTTTCCTAAGTTACATCCACATTAGTTAGCATAAGTGCTATAATGATTTCAGGAGTAGATTCCAGTGATTCATCCCATATGTGTAAACCCCGAGTGCTCATCACAACAAGTGCAAGACACAGTTTTTATAAAGGTTGCATGAAGCGTACTGGGACACAACATAGAAACTACCTATTTTAGTTCATCATCTTTCACCTGCCTTTGTGAGGATGATTTCCTGAAATTAAGGGACTCGCCAGTATTTTCTAGGTTTCTGAGGTAGGTAGAGTAGTGAAGAAAAGAAGACAAAAGTCAGAAATTATTTCTTCTTTCCCTATTCCACCAGACTTCAAAGCTTTTTAACATTTCTCTCCTGAACACTATTTTTCTGTTAAAATATGCTATCTAACAAAAAACGATCTATGATATAACTCAACAAGTGGATAATGCCATTGAGAAAGCCAAATATAAAGTAATTTGTTCTAAAGAAACCAAGCTGATTATCAAAGATACTTTTAGCCACAATCTCATATTATGTTCAAAAGGAATATGACAAAGTACATACACTACTTTCCTATAGCTCATTTTAATACAAAAATGCAGCTCCATCTTGTAAGAGCTACGTTCTGATATTCAAAGAGAAAATATACATACTAAAAGTTACCATTAAAGGGGCACCTGGGTGTTTCAGTCAGTTAAGCGTTGGACTCTTCATTTTGATGCAAGTCGTGATCTCACGGTTCATGGGTTCGAGCCCTACATTGAGCTATGCACTGACAGTACAGACCCTGCTTGGGATTCTCTCTCTCTCTCTCTCTCTCTCTCTCTGCTGCTTCCCTGCTTGCTTGCTCCAGTTCTCTTTTAAAAATTACCATTGAAAATTCCTTAGAAATATATCGCATTGGGAATCAGTATCATTGAATTACAGCATTTTATTGGGGACAATTTTTCCTTCGTGATACGTATAGACAGCCATTTATTCACTGGGGTACCAGAAGAAATGGTCATTCAGTTTGGTCTGGGGGGGCCCTGCTGCATGTGCCTCACACTCATGAAAATGAAGTACCTCCATTCTGAGACGCACATGGACATTCACTGTTCTGAGCAAACAGATTCACATCGCTCACCTCGGCTTCTTGTAGGGTGTGTGCTCAAAAAGAGACAAAGATTCAAGGCCTGTAATAATATTTTATCTCTGGCTTTGTTCCACAGAAACTTTTTATTTCTTAAATTCATACTTAGCCTAACTCCAGAGTCACAGCTAACAGTTTATCATTTACGTCTTCCAAACTAAACCAAAAGCGGCCAACTATGCACATTGACAAATCATTTACCAATGTAAGAGTATAGGTTTTATGATTTTGGCCTTCAAATTTTTTCATAAAATAGATCAGTGAATTAATTGTAATATTATAAAATACAAACGCATATACAAATATATAGGGTCGATTACAAATTTCTTTTTCTCCCTGACTTCCAATCTTTGTTCTCCATAAATCTTACTCCAACCACCTATGTAATTCAGTAACTTTGTAAAAATATTTTTGAGAAAGAGAGATAGAGCATGTGCGTGGCACGAGCACCAGAGAAGGGCAAGAGAGAGAATCACAAGCAGGCTCGATGCTTGGAGACTGGAACTCACGAACTGTGGGATCATGACCTGTACCAAAATCAAGAAATGGACTCTCAACCGACTGAGCCACCCAGGCGCCCCGGTTATTCAGTACCTTCTTAAATTTTTTTTGTAATTTCTGTGTTTTTTTTTTTCCACTTTGTTTTTACTTGGAGAGAGATAGAGGTCATGAGAAGAGGAGGGACAGAGAGAGAAGGAGATAGACAATCCCAAGCAGGCTCCACACTGCCAGTACAGAACCCAATGTGGGGCTCCAATACAACAAATGTGAGATCATGATCTGAGCTGAAGAAGTCAAGAGCAGATGCTTAACCAAATGAGCCACCAGGTGCCCCTATTCAGTAACTTTCATATGCTCTCTGCTACCCATGGGTTCACTTCTGAACTATGCTTTCTAGCTTTTTGACTACCACAGTCTGATCCTAGTTTACTTTTAACCATACAAGCCACTGCTTTTTATGTGTATTAATTCAACTTGTCCCATTTACCAAGAAATGCCATTTCATTTCCCATCTAGCCCCTACCTATTCTATTATAAGCAAGGAACATCATATGTTCTCCAACTGTACCACAATACTTTCCTTTTCTTAGCTCATTATGACAACTTTTAACGGTCTTTCCCTTTATTAAGAATCTATATTCTAATTAGAGCCAGATACACTTTATACATTATTTTATTTGTGTTTTTATTTACATATTACTATTTTATTATTAAAGCAGTGAAATACAAAGATGATTCTTCTCATGCTAATGCATGAAGGTTTAGGCCAAGAGACTTACTGAAGGTTAATGGTCGCTAGCACAGAAGAGCTTTGACGTGACCTGAGTACTTTGGCCCTAAGCATATGTTCTTTCCATATATAACAAGATTATAACAAGATTGTCTCCCCCAATCTGTGCCTTCTCTTTTGATTTTTGAATTTGCTTTGTTAGTAATTTATTTCATGTGAGCAAACTCTCATCACCTACATTTTGATCCATCGAAGGAGTTTTCTAACATTTTTAACCATGGTTCCAAGAGCACGGAAAGTGTTTTTAAAAATAACTGAACCACTGAGTTTTGAAAAGAACATATTGAGGTGCTGAGTCTCTTTTTTCTGCTTATTTCTCGGATACCACCAGTAACAAAGCGTAGCATTCATCAAGAAGATAAAACAAAAGAAAACATTTACATAGAAATGGTTTTAAACTGTAGCATGATACAAGTTCCTTTTTTTTCCCCCTCCAGGTCTGAGGTTCCTTATTGGTAAAATGAGCTGAACTCTGAAATCATTTCTACTTTCGACATTCTGGCCAACCTCTCAGGATTACTGAGCAGTTCAAATGAGGTAAATATAAACAGACTTTAACAGTATTATAGAGACGTAAGGAATAATTCTCATGTAATTCCAATAAATACATTTTAAAAAAAAGTTCATTTGCAGTATGTGCGTGTAAGAAAGTGGCTTGATATATTTAGTGGCTCTCATTCTCAAAATATGCCAGAAATTTCAAGGATTCAAAAATATTTTTACATTGAAATGACCTAAAAATGTATCTCAGTCAGATTAAAAGCCAAGCAATTATTAATATACTGTGACCGTTTTTATTTTAAAGTTTTTAAAAAAAACGCATTATACTAAGTATTTGCAATAGTTATTTTTTGCATTGTTTTAATTATATATGCGGTATCTGGCACATTGACAGCACGCTGGCTTTTAACATTTCCAAATTAGGTTTTCATATTTAGTTTTGGTTTCTGTGTTGTACTTATTTCGTAATCATTTCCCATGGAGGAAAATGTCCCAAGTTTTCTTTGAGAATTTGACTTTCCCTTTGATTTCTGTATTTTGTTTATGAGAAAAAGAACTACTTATGGAAATGCGGTATTTCATTTTTCAGTAATCAATCAAAAGCAATAAACACTGCACAACCAGCATCTTAAGAGTGCACTTACGTATCGTTATCGATCCTCAGAACATTAAACCTCTTCCCAGCGTTATGACTCTACTCTGCTTGTAGATGCTTATGCCGTTCCCCGTGACTCGATTTTACAAAGAACTGTGTTTGAAGAGGCAAGGGCAAAATGACATCTAAAGATAAACCCTGTAAATGCATTTTAGGAATTTTTCATTTTATCAACTTCATAGTACATAGCACACATAGGGTTATCTCACTTGAAGAACCTTACCGCTTAAAAAAAGGAATCAATTTGTAACTCAATATACACATTTACTCCTACTACTCTCTCTGGAAGTTGCCAATTGGGTTAATGTGAATTATCTGTAAGCAAAATGAAGCACAAGAGCCTATATGGATTCTGCGGAGGTATTTCAAATATTATGTATTAAATTTATGTTATTTAAATCTGATGCAAGTTTACACATAGTGTTCCGCTGGAAATAGAAATGTAAGTCCAGTGTACTCAGTAGGTTGTATTTGAAATCGCTCAATATTCAGGAGGGAAAAAGGGACTTACAGTCAGTTCTACCGTAACACTTGTTCTGAGAATATGAATTTGTTTCAATCCAACAGTTAGGTTAGGGAACAATATAAGCCTAACACAAATTACGCGCTGCATTTGTGCAATGTTTTCCATGAGAATTACTAGGTAAACTCAGAAAACTGCATTTCACTGAATGGAACAAGACAGGAGCATCCAAAACATATGCACACACTTCAAACATATGCCAGCTACCTTAATTCACCACCTTCCACATCTCATATACAACTCTACTTCTGATTTCAGATAGCTCACTTTCTATGGCCTCCAGGAACAAATACACACTTCCCACGCCCACACCACAAGCAAATGTTAGGTCTTTTACAAGGTAAAGTACCTTATTTACTGTAGTATTTATATACGTATTAACCATCTAACATGTATAAAACTATGGTATAATTCCCATTAGGTCTCCCTGTATCTGATGTGACAATGACAAAGTATTTAAGTGTCTTCCTTTAATTCCATTTTCTGGAAGCCTTCTGACTTTTAATCTACTATTTTGCACAGTCCAAGGATTTTTAGGAGCACATAGGTTATACAGTAGAACTGAGTATCCTTTGAAACTATGTGAAAATAACTTTTAAAGGCATATGGTGATCTGATAAAGAAAACTAATATCATGGGGCACGTGGGTGGTTCAGTAGGTCAAGCATCCGACTCTGGATTTCGGCTCAAGTCATGATTTCACGGTTTTTGAGTTCCGGGCCCACATCGGGCTCTCAGCTGTCAGCAAAAGAGCCTGCTTCAGATTGGTTTTTTTTTGTTTTTTTTTAAACATTTCTTTATTTTTGAGAGACAGAGCGTGAGCTGGGGAAGGGCAGAGAGAGAGAGAGAGGCAGACGCAGAATCTGAAGCAGGCTCCAAGCTCTGAGCCATCAGCACAGAGCCTGACGCGGGGCTTGAACTCACAACCGTGAGATCATGACCTGAGCTGAAGTCGGCCACTTAACCGACTGAGCCACCCAGGCGCCCCAAAAGAGCCTGCTTCAGATCCTCTGTGTCCCTCTTTCCCTGGTCCTCCCTTGCTCATGTTCTCAAAACAAAATAAAAAATAAAATTGTAATTTCACAATTTATATATATATATACTATATATATATAGTATTACTTGTTATATATTATTATATAAGTTTATGTATGGAAATCTATGGATACTGGGTTCTGAGAAAACACAGTTATAAAAATAAGTGATCAGCAACAAATACTAATAAATGATACTAATAAACAACAAATGGCAACATTTAGTGTATTGCTTTCTTTAAAACTTTATTATTGTAAAAATGATTAACATGAGATCTACTTTCTTAATAAACATAAAGGATACATTATTATTGACTCAAGGTTCAACTTGGTAAGTAGATCTCCAGAGCTTATCCATCTTGCTTAACTGAAATTTTATGCCTGTTGATTAGTAACTTCCCATTTCCCCCTCCCCCAGTCCCTAGCAACCACCATTCGACACTTTGATTCTAGGAATTTGACTACATACATGTCATGTAAGTGGAACCATGTAGTATTTATCTTTCTGTGCCTGGCTTGTTTCATTTAGCATAAAGTCCTCAATGTTCATCCATGTTGTCACTTATGGCAGTATTTCTTTTTAAAGGCTGAACAGTACTCCCCTGTTAGATGTACTAAACCCTTCATCCACTCAACGTCTTTGGGCATCTAAGTTGTTTCCACACCTTGGCTATTGTGACTAGTGCTGCAATGAAAGAAGGACTGCTAAAAGCTCTCTGAAATCCTGATTTTGATTATTCTGGATAAACACCCAGAGGAGGGACTGCCAAATCACATGCTAGTTCCTATTTTAACTTTTTGCAGAATCTCTGTGTTGCTTTCCACAGCACCTATAGCATTTTGTAATGCCACCATGGAAGGGCAAGGGCTCCACTGTCTCCACATCCTCACCAACACATGCTGTCTCTTGACATATACAGAATTGGTTTTAAACCTTACTGGGATCAAAGTTTCTATTTTCCCCTCTAGGGTCATGCAAAGATCTGTTTCCATGTCATCTATTCTGCTCCACTGGTCTAATGGTCTACCCTTGTGCATATAATATGTGGTCCTGTTTATCACAGTTTTAGATGCTATGTTATATCATAGAAGGTCTGCTTCTTTTACTTCAAGAATGTCTTTGCTTTCCTAAGCATTTTATGGCATGCTATAAATTTTAGAATTGGCTAGCTAAATTGCAAAGCAAAACTTAATAAAACACAACACCTGTTGTCATTCTTATTCTGATTGTTTTACTGTCTGTTTTCATAGACTTTATAACTTTTTAATACTGAACATTCCAATTCATGAACAAGGAAGGATTGTCATTTTTTTAAGTCTTTACTCTCTCTCTCTTAAGTGTGATTATTTCCTCTGTGATGGCTGCATAAATCTTTCGTTAGATTCTCTTCTAGGTACTTGATTCTCATGCTATTGTAAATGGCTCCTTTCTTAAACATTCCACTTTCAAAATACTCATTAATTCTTATTTTTATTGAGCTTTCATTCACATACCATTAAATTTGCATTTAAATTATATAATGACTTTTAGTATATTCACAAAGCTGTGCAACAGTCATCAATATGTAGTTCCAGAATGTTCTGATAACTTCAAAAAGAAACCACATGCCCACTGACATTCATATCCCACATCCACTCACAAGCCCTGGAAACCATTTATCTACTTTCTGCCTCTATCAATTTATCTATTGGGATTATTTTATACTTAAAATTCTATGTATACTTTTGAGTGTTGCTTCTTTCACTTTGCCTGTTTTAAAGATTCACCCATATCCTGGCATGTGCCAGTACTTCTTTAACTATGAATATGGATATACCATTTTGTCTACCCATTTAACAACTGACAGACATGTGGACTGTTTCCAGTCTCGGGCTATTATGAACATTGCCATGAACATTCATGTACAATTATTTTGTTCTTTCAGTTCTTTTTAGTACCTGGGATTAAAATTGCTGAGCTGTATTTTAACACTACATTGAACTTTTTGAGGAACCAGTCACTTGCTTTCTACCAGAGTTGCACCATTTTAAATCCCTACTAACAATTTATGAGGGGTCAAATGTCTCCATATTCATGACAAGTTTACTCATGTACCTATTTTTTATTCTACCCACTGTAGTGGGTGTGAAGTGGTCTTTTTTATTTTGATTTGCATTTCCCTAATACTTAATAATGTTGAAGATCTTTTAACGTGTTTATTGGCTCTTTTTATAACCTAATTGGAAAAATAATTATTCAAAGCATTCTCCCAATTTTATTTGGTTAATTAACTTTTTATAATTATGTTCTAAGACATAATTTTAGATCCTAGACACTCAAACAATTTACTAATATTATCTCCCATTCTGCAGTTTGTAGGTGTTTCATGACAGCTTTGAATCAAAAATGTTTTCTATTTCAAGGTAGTTAATTTATCTATTTTTTCCTGGTCTCTTTCTGGTTTTGGGGTCACACTTAAGTAACCATTGCCTAATCCAATGTAAACAAGAGTTGGGTCGTTGTTTTCTTCTAAAAATATTATCCTCTTAGTTCTTACACTTAAGTTTTCAATCCATTTTGGTGAATTTTTAAACACAGTGAGAGACAAGATATCAGTTTCACATCTAATGGTCTTTCCACCGAATTTGTGAAAAAGATTACCTTTAACCCCCACCCCATGAAATTATGTAACAGTGATAAATCAATTGTGAATTTATGGGTTTACTTCTGGTCTCTCAATCCTATTCCATTGTCTGTCCTCATGACAGTATAACAGTTTTGATTACTCAAACTCTGTGGTAACTTTTGAAATTGTGAAGTCAATCCTTCAACTTTGCTATTCTTTTTCAACATGGTCTTGCTTGTATTCCATAACTTGGATTTCCATATGAAATTTAGGATTAGCTTGTCAAGTTTTCCAACAACAAAAAAGACAGCTAGGGTTTTGACAGAGAATGTATTCAATTAGGAGATCCTTTTTGGGGGATAATACCATCTTAAAAAGATTAAGTCTTCCAATTCATGATTATGGAGTATCTTTCCAGTTACTTAGGTCTGGAAAGGGGATTCTCCCCTAGAGCATCCCTAAAGGAATGTAGCTTAACTGTTACCTTAATTTTATTCCAGTGAGGTCCATGTTGGACTTCTTTACTATGAAACCATAAAGCATGAAAAATTGTGTTGTATCAAACCACTGAGATTCTGGGAATTTGTTACAGCAGCTATAAAAAGGCAATACACTTTCTATTCCCAACTGTTAAGTTTTTGTTTTTTTAACGAAAAGTTGGATTTTATCAAATGCTTTTTTGGCATTTGTTTTTGACACGTAGGGTTGGATCCTTTAATCTATTAATAAAGTAAGATAGATCATCGGTTCTCACTGTGAACAAACTTTGCATTCCTAGAATAAATTTCACTTAATCGTGGTCTATACTTTCCTTTAATATGTCACTGCCTTCACTTTTCTACTATTCTGTCCAAGATTTTTTCAAAAATCCTTATACTGTCATTTTTATTTACCCAGTTAGGTAAATCAACCAGCTTGTTTCCTTCTTTCTTGCAGGTTATGGTTTAGTTTCCGATCAATTCATCCTGGGGAACTTCCTATATTTGTAGGATCTATCTACTAGCCATGAATTTTCTGGGCATTTATCTGCGTATGTATTAATTTCTCCCTTTTTTTAGTTTTGTTGGATATAGAATTCTTCGCTGCTTATTTTCTTTTCCATCACAATTTTGAGTATGTTACCCCACTATCTTCTGACCACCATGGTTTTTGATGAGTAAATAGCTGCTAATCACACTGAGGACCCTTTGTACGTGAGGGATACCTTATCTCTGGCTGCACTCAAGAGGTGCCCATGTATGCATCTCTTTCAGTTTATCTTACTTGGAATTTCTTGAGTTTCCTTAGTGTGTAGCGTTTTCATCAAATTTAAAAATTTTTCCACTATTATCTTTTCGTTTTTTGGCCATTACTTGATCTCTTCTAGAAGGCGCATTAGGCAAAACTTAAAACACTTGATAGTATCTCATAGATTTCTTTTTTTTATTATTTGAAAAAGCATGTGCATGTTCGTGCAGCAAGTGGGGCAAGGGCACAGAGGGAGAAAGAGAATCCCAAGCAAGCTCTGCACAGTCAGCTCAGAGCCCAATGTGTGGCTCAAACACCCAAACCATGATATCAAGATATGAGGCGAGGGGTGCCCGGGTGGCTCAGTCGGTTGAGCGACCGACTTCGGCTCACATCATCATCTCATGGTTGGTGGGTTCGAGCCCCATGTCAGGCTCTGCGCTAACAGCTCAGAGCCTGGAGCCTGCTTCAGATTCTGTGTCTCCCTCTCTTGCTGCCCCTCCCCCACGCAGTATCTTTCTCTGTCTCTCAAAAATGACCATTAAAAAATTAAAAAAAAAAAAAAAGACATGAGGTGAAATCAAGAGTCAGAGGCTTAACCCACTCTGCCACCCAGGTGCCCCAATGATGTCTCAGGTTTCTGAGGCTCAATTTTCTTCATTCTTTTTTTCTTTCTGCTGTTTGTACTGGATTATCTCAATAGTTCTATCTTCAAATTGGCTAAAAATTTCTTCTACCAAAATAACCTGTTGATCCTCTACAGTTAGTATTTTTAAGACATTTTTGAAAGCAGTTATAGGTTCATAGGAAATTCGAATGGAATGTGCAGATATCTGTCATGTATTTTCTTGCCCCTACACACGTACAGACTCTCCTTTTACCAAGTGCTCCGCCAGCGTGGTACATTTGTTACAAGTAATGAACGTACATTGCCATATCATTATCACCCAGAGTCCATAGTATAATTTAATATTCACTCTTGCTCTTGTACATTCTCTGGGTTTTGACAAACGTGTAATGGTATCTATCCATCATTATAGTATCATACAGAGTCTATTCACTGCCCTAAAAATCCTCTGTGCTCTGCATATTCTCTACCCCCACCCAATCCAGGGCAACCAATGAAGTTTGTACTGTCTCCATAGTTTTGTCATTTCGCAAATATCATATAAGCAAAAATATATACTATGTAGCCTTCCTTATGTATAGCAGGATGGCTCTAGGGGGCTAGAGTTGAGTATTTACCTTCTGCCATTTCCAAGTTTAGAACTGACTGGATTGGCTATTTCTCTTCGCCCAGGTCACTTAGGCTCTGGTTAGCTTTTCCTGAGGGCAGGCATTATTAAAAAGAACAATGTGTCTCTGGCAAATATCAACAGGATTACTTTTCCATTTCCCTGCGAAAAGCAGGAAGGGAATTTTCTGTGATGTTTACTGTGGGGAACTGGTAGAGGTCCTGGAAATAAATCCCACAAAATTTGGAAGGGAAGGTACACTGAGCCTCCAAAATTCAACAATTATAGGCCAAGTTTTCCTACCCCTCTAACTGTCTCCTGTGATAGTTTCCACTGGTCAGTCTCTCTTCTGGTGAGCTTTGGCTCCTTGTTTTGCCTGTTTTCTTCCATCTTGGGAATTGTGATTTTCCTAGCCTTCCTATCTTTCTTATGGATCCTGGGACCAATTATTTTTCAACCTATTCATTTTTTTCCCCTAGATGTTAGGATAGAATGGTGACTTCCAGGCTCCTTACTTGCAGAACCCAGTATTCGTTTTTATGTCATTTTTTGACTCCAGAAACTCTAAATTTTATTCTTTTTCAAGTGATTTCTAGCTCTTCTTTCATCTTCTTTCCTGGTGAGACATACCTATAGTTTTGAGTTTTTTTCCCCGTTCTATGAACACAGGTGAAATAGCTGATGTTAATCTTTTTTCTATTAATCCCAACACCTGGGCTTTAGAGGTAATTATTGGTGGGTTTTTTTTGTTATTGTTTGTTTTTTTCCTTACTTTAGCATGGATTTTATTTTTCTCATCCAGTATTGGTTTTATGGAATGGTTCATGAATTCGCAGATCATCATTGCACAGGGACCATGCGAATCTATGGAAGCAAGTCCTAGTTATTTGTCTTTTTAAACTTCATATTCAGTATACTGTGGAAACTCCAGAAATTAGATTGTATTCCTTCCCCAAAGTTTGTTTTTATGCCTATTTGTTACTACATTGTTAATGACTTCTCTGAACTAATTCAAGTCAGCTAATATTCTTTGTCACATGAGGCCACTGAACTCTCTCCCCAGATTCTTACTGGCCAGCTAATGACAGGACAGGGATTTCCTTAAATTCCTGGAACCAAAAAATCGTGCAGTCTTTCCTAAGAGGTTCTGTGGACATGTTGGTGATACCAAAACTCAGCAAGGCACTACTGTTTAACTCTTAACTTCACTTCCTGTGTTGGCAAAAACTTAAATTCAGTCTAAGGTTAGAGATGAGAATATTCTCAGGGTTCTCCTGGGCTTATACAAAGTTCTATGCGTGTGCATGGCCTTATTTCACTCAGAGAATGATATTGCGGCTATTGAAAGCATCCATGTACATCTCGTTTCCTGGATTTCATTTTCAAGTTTTTGGATTAGCCTATTATTTTCTTCAACTTTTATCCTCCACTATAAGCAAGTGTAATGTTAAATAAGTGCCTTTTATTGTTTTCAGTATTTTTACCCCCAAAAAGGCTATTAATATGGGACACCTGGATGGTATGGCTGGCTAAGTGTCAGACCCTTGATTTCAGCTCAGGTCATGGATCTCTTAGTCGGTGAGATGGAGGCCCACGTTGTGCTCTGGGCTGACACTGTGGAGCCTACATGGGATTGTCTCTTTCCCCTTTTCTCTCTGCCCCTCACTCACTCACACTCTCTCCAAATAAATAAATAAATAAAATATTTTTTAAAAGGCTATAAACACTGTTAATTTTAAATGAGATCAAAAAAAGAAAACATCAAGAACAAGGTTTTCCATGGACCAACTAGATAGGGAAAAAAATTCCAATTCTCTGGGAATGTGGCTCTGAAGGAGCTCCAAGCTTATTCCTGCCCCCAGGTTGGTGGTTTGAAGAGTTACCTCAGAAAAAGGAGTGGAGATTCACTGGTCTTCCCAAGATTTGGTCATTATCTTTCAATAAACACTACTTAGGTTGCTGAAAGCCTCTACTTCATTTCCAGAGTTTGGACAAAATTTGACACTGAGAACGTTTTCCAGGTTCTCATTACTTTTATGGAGAACAGAAATTATGGAAGCACCTGATCTACCATTTTTGCTCAAGTCACCACCATTGATTTTTTTTTTTTTTTTTTTTTTAGGTCCAGAAATCTTGCTAAGCTTTTTAAACTCAAGTTGTGTTTGGAATATTGTTTTGTTTTTATAGCAATACAATGATAGAACCCACAAATAAAGATGATTATGTTACTCTTTTTCCATTTCTGTACTTCCTAATTTTTCAGCCCAATTACACTGATTAGTACTTCCAGCGTCATGATGCAGAGGTAGTGAGACTAGTCATTTCCCTTGTATTTCTCATCACAGTAAGAAAGCTACTGGTTTTGCCATAATCATTCAGCAAAATATTCCTCTTCTCATCCCACTTTACTAAAAAAAATTATCCTCAAAGGTTTTTCTTAAATTATGTTACCGCATCTTTTGAGAGGATCATATGGTTTCCTTCAATTATTCATATTGTAAATTACCAACTACGTGAAGTGTACCAAAAACCACGGATGCATGGTTTTTACAGAGTCAGCTATTGCAAATGATAAAGTCAGCAGGCAGCGATCATGGTGCTTCAGGGTTTTCCAAGAATGAGTATCTGGATACACTCATCTCCTACAACCTGCTTGGAGAACACTGATCCAATGTAATGAAGCTCTCTACTATCGACTCTGTTAGGTGAATAGAAGTGAATAATTACAAGTGATTTCTGAAAAGTTCTAACTTTGTCCTAGCTTTTAAAACCTGTGGTGAATGAAAGTAAAGTCATCAAAATTAAAATACTCAAATAAGCTCCAGTAACTTGTCTATCCCAGGGTTAGAGAGCATATACACTGTTGACAGAGGTCTGTGGGTGAATTCCACATCTATCACTTAATGGATATGACTCTGGGCGTAGCTCTTCTTTTCTGTATACTTCAAGTTTCCTCCTTCATTAAAATATCAATAGTATCCTCATAGAACTCTCTAAGGATTATGTATGTTAAGTTTATCAAGTGCTTGGAAAAGATCCTGTTAATAGGAAATGTTACAGAAGTGTTACTTAGTATTACATATTTTCTATTTCAAGTGTACTGCCTAATACGTGGATGGGTTCTATAACTGATATTACTGCCCATTTCTACAACGACTCTAAACCTGCAGTCTTACCTAACAGTAAAGATATTGCTATATAGATTATTAGTGTATAATGTCCATCCTATGGAATCATAATTATAACGGGTATTCATTTTTTAAACCTCATCTCTGCTGTATACACGTTTCACTACAGAATCTCTAACTCATGTATTAATGAAAATATTAGTTCATCATAGATACATATTAGAGAATTTTCAATCTTGTTAAAACCTTGAAGATGCATATTTTACAAGTAAAATTTAGAATTTCACTGAAAATTAAAAATAGAGGAGCGCCTGGATGGCTCAGTCTGTTAAGCGGCCGACTTCGGCTCAGGTCATGATCTCACGGTCTGTGAGTTCGAGCCCTGTGTCAGGCTCTGTGCTGACGGCTCAGAGCCTGGAGCCTGCTTCAGATTCTGTGTCTCCCTCTCTCTCTGCCCTTCCCTTGCTCACACTCTGTCTCTATGTCTCTCAAAAATAAAATAAAAACGCTAAAAAAAAAAGTTCAAAAAAAATAGAATAGCTTCAAAAATAGTAGTATTTGATGTTTTGACTTTAATATGGTAATTTTCTGTGTCTTATTAACAACTTCTAGGTTACGAAGTAAGCTCTTATCAAACTACTCGTATAAATTATTCCCAACACTCATTCTTTCATAATCACCAACAATTTTCAGGTCGGTCATATATAAAAGTTAGAATATGGAGGTAAATGGTCCATTGCATTCATGACACAGAAATCATACACCGTCTTTTGAATCACGCCAAGACGTCAAAGTACATAAACAACAATAAAGCCAATGAGGGCTTTCTAGAGTTGAGAGAACTTGAGAGACAGTATCAACGAACAGCTGTCATTCAAGCTTTGAAAAAAAAATAAAAATAAAAATAATTGATCAAAGTGACACCAAGGTAGCACTTGAAATACTGTTGGTAAATATACCATGTTTACTCATTCCTTTGGTCATTTGTTCTTTCATTCAAGAAACACCGTTAAGCTCCTGCTATCCAACTGGTGTCAGAGATCTAACAGAAAATAAGTGATGTAGTATCTTTCCACATGGAGAGGGAGGGGGAGGTCAACTAGTACACAAAATAATTTTATTTAGTTAATTTTCAGAGAGAAACAGGGAGAGGGAGGGAGGGAGGGAGGGAAGGAGGCAGAGAGAGAGAGAGAGAGAGCGCGCACGTGTGGAAGTGAGGGGGAGGAGAGATGGAGAGAGAGAATTCCGTGCAGGCTCCTTGCTGTCAGTGCAGAGCCTAATGTGGAGCTTCATCTCTCGAACCCTGAGATCACCACCTGAGCCAAAACGAAGAGTCAGACGCTTAACAGAGTGAGCTACCCAGAGAGAGAGACAAAAAATAATTTTAATTCATTTAGTAATTTTAGTAAATGTTAAGAGAAATACGACCCAGGTCTTAATGATTATGAAGAAAGCTAAAGGCAGGCATATTTTATCCAAGTTCCTATCAGAAGTTCTCACTGAGGAACTGACAATGAAAGCATCTGGACTGAAATGTGAAAGATAAAAAGTCTGCCACAGGTGCGGCTCGTGTGTATTCGCTGGCACTCAGGCTGCATGCTGAGAGCTTGCACCACTGGGCAATCATGATAGTTTTGGGAAACACTAGATAAAAACTATCTTTCACAAGTTTCCATTTCCAAATCCATACCACCTTCCTGTTAGCATCTAAAATGAAAGTTAGTTGTATTCTGGGTCTCAATCTCTTACAGCACAATTTTTTTTTTCTACCGCAATTCCTAATTCTTTTTGCTCTTCATTTTCTTGCCAGAAAATTCCTCTCCAGGCCTATTTTCTCTTATGATGTTTTTGATCAAAGCCTTGTCTTTGCACATAGGGTCTCCGACCATTCATTTGTGTACTGATGAGAAGTTCATGCACCAAAGACGGATTCTTAGAAATATCTTAATTTTCACACAGTAATCATAATTTTCCTATCAGTCTATCACCAGTATCCTGAACTTGAACTTGTCAAGGAACACAAGCTCAAACTAGTTGCTCGGCCCAGTTGATAGCGGTATTTTTCAAGTATTGTACATGCTTTCCTCTATAGAAGACATTTGTAAAATTTAAAAATCAAACTCCCATGCAGGGGACAAAACACTTAACTCTGCTGACTCTACTGCCCTCCATCCCTGGCAGTAGTCCCCAAGTTCCTCCAGAAGACCTTAGTCTTTGTGAACACAGTTGCAAGCCACAGCTCCTTGTAGAAATACCTGTTAGTCTAGAAAAGACTAACACAGCTTTACCTTTCATAAGGGGACCATGTTTTTGTTTTTTTGTTGTTGTCTTTTAAATTTCACTCTTCTAAGGGTGCCTGGGTGGCTCAGTTAAACATCCAACTTTCGATTTTGGCTCAGGCCGTGATCTCATGGTATATGAGAGCAAGACCTGTGTCGGGCTGTTGTGCTGACAGTGCAGAGCCTGCTTGGGATTCTCTCTCTCTCTCTCTCTCTCTCTCTCTCTCTCTCCTCTCTCTCTGCCCCTACCCTGCTCTTTCTCTCTCTCAAAATAATTTTTTTTTTAAATTTCACTCTTCTATACAATCGACCTTAACAATCTGTGTTTAGGTGTTATGTCCTCCCATTGGTTTTGTAAAAATGCAAGATACCGTTAGGGTCTTATCTGTCTACATTACTCCTACTTGAAGTCTCAGGTATAAGGTTTAGAAATGTTTGTTTCTTGTGCCCCTTTGGGACTAGAACGCTCTAACATCTTTAATAATTAAGACCTGACTACATATTCCTTTGTTTTGTTGTGGTAAACTTTAAGTGTACATTTAAAGGGGTCTGCATGTGTGAATTATACCTTCTATTTCTGCTTTTATTTGCTTAATGACCTATCTACTAAATGAGAAAAAAAATAGTTTATTCAGCACTCACTATGTACCACAGATTGTGGTGTTTACAACTTAAACCCATGCTTTACAGGGTATGATTTGGCTTTCAGAGGCCACTTGGGAAACTGTCCAAGAGGGAGACTGGTCACATCCAAGTGAACAGCTCTCCATTGCCAAGATTTCATCTTCTGAACCTCACAGTTATTTGATTGACTCCTCTGTCCAGGCCTCTCCTCACTTTTTCCTTACACCTCTATCAGTTACTTAATGTTGGTTCTAAGTAAAACAAATATTATAATGTTATACTCTGAATTCTGACTCATAAAATATCTGTGATTATGATAAAATTTTTATTAGGCAACCCCATGGTTTTGCTAACTTACCAGCTCTGTCAAAAGCCAAATTATTTCATATAATGTATCCCACAGTCTCTCCTCTGAGGACATATTTCACAGTGTCAACATGTACTTAACAGAGAATCTAAGAATAAGAGTAATCATACATAATTTCCACTGGATTTGCTTAAAAATTTGCCTCATGTCAGATGTAGTATCCAATTTTATTTGTTTTAGGAATTATTTCAGTAAATGTTTTTGTTTTGTTCTGGGCACTGCCCTACATATGGGTTCATTTTTATTATTATTGCTTCAAGGTTTTATGTCACTGATGTCCCTGCTTCTCATGTTGTCCACATTCACAAAGACTTTACGCTGCACCCAACTGATATAATATCCCATTATAAAAGAACTAGTGACATGACACATAATTTGAGTTGTCTACTTGGTAAGAAGAACTTCTGTGCTAGTAAGTATCTGTAATAAACCCTGTCTGTCTATAGTTATAGTTTACATAGGCAAACAATACTTTTGTCTCTTAATAAGACATCCTATCTTTACTGTTTAAAGCAAAAACTCCCCTATGAATGTGACTTAATATAGTAGAAAGCATAAAAATATTAGTCTCTAACCTGGCTGTGACATTCTTCTAGGATATAACTGAAAGAGCCATAAACTCCCTGGGGTCCATATTTATCATGAACTTGACAGTATACAGATGGCACAGGACACAATGGGATAAGTCAAGTGAGGTGGGAAGAGTTAAGTTAACCAGTAAGGATTGTGAAGCACACAGGGTCTACAAATACTACAAAGTCCTTATCCAGCCATGAACGGATAAATGGAAGGAATATTAATACTGGATTCAGTGACAGCTGATCTCTGGCAGAGGGACTGTGTAACAGGAGTTGTGACCATGAAATGATGCTCAATGTCACTCACCATCAGGGAAATACAAATCAAAACCACACTAAGATACCAACTCACACCGGTTCGAGTGGCTAAAATGAATAAATCAGGAAACTATAGATGCTAGAGAGGATGTGGAGAAGCAGGCACCCTCCTACACTGTTGGTGGGAATGCAAACTGGTGCAGATGCTCTCGAAAATGGGGTGTGGAGGTTCCTCGAAAAAAGGCAAACAGAACTACCCTATGACCCAGCAACAGTACTGCTGGAATCTACCCAAGAGACACAGGAGTGCTGATGCATAGGGGCACGTGTACCCTGATGTTCATAGCAGCACTTTCGACAATAGCCAAATCATGGAAAGAGACTAAGTGTCCATCAACTGACGAATGGATAAAGAAGATGTGGTACATATATAGAATGGAATACTGTGCATCAATGAGGAAGAATGAAATCTGGCCGTATGTATCAACATGGATGGAACTGAAAGGTATTATGCTGAGTGAAACAAATCAGTCAGAGAAAGACAGATACCATATGTTTCCACGCATAGGTGGACTTTGAGAGACTTAGCAGAAAACCATGGAGGAGGGGATGAGGGGAAAGAAAAAAGTCACAGAGAGGGAAGGAGACAAAACATAAGAGCCTCTGAAACACTAAAAACAAACTGAGAGGTGAGAGGCATGTGGCAGGGGAGAGAGTGGGTGATGGGCACGAGGAGGGCATTTACTGGGATGAGCACTGGGTGTCATATGGAAACCAATTTGACAAAAAAATATTTTAAAACAGAAAGAAAGAAAATTCAACCACTGTTACGCTATAGCAGAAAGGAGGGAGCCAGAGCAATAAATACCTCTGGTTCCCTCCAATCCTGTTCTCTTGCCAGTGATTTCCATGGAGTCAACACATCCAGAACCCAAGCACAGAGACACTCACTGATAGAGCCTACAAAGATGACTCTCTTCAGTGTTAAGCGTGCCAAGTGGAGAAGACAGAATGTAAAATTTGACGAGTAAGCCAAAAAACAAGTATCTAAAAAATTAAAAACAATTATTTAATTCCTTGAGTTTCTTGGCTTAAAAGGAAGATTTAAGACTAAAATGGTATTTTTGAAAAATTAATAAATAAACTCTAAAGCATTTCACAATTATGAAGTGTCAAAAAATTTCTGTTTAGGAATTCAGAAACGAATACTCAAATGTAATTAGTTTAAGTCTAACATTTCTTATTATAAAGAGCTTAAGAAACACTGAGACATTTTAAACTTTTTTAATTTTTTTAATGTTTATTTATTTTTGAGAGAGACAGACAGACAGAGCATGAGCAGGGGAGAGGCACAGACAGAGAGGGAGACACAGAATCTGAGACAGGCTCCAGGCTCTGAGCTGTCAGCACAGAGCCTGATGCGGGGCTCGAACTCGGGAATCTCGAGATCATGACCTGAGCAGAAGTCGGATGCTTAACCGACTGAGCCACCCAGGCGCCCCTGAGACATTTTAAAAACTGTAGTTCTGAAAACATTCCCCTATTTGAACTGTTCCTAATTTTCACTTATGTTAACGAAGGAATGATGAACAATGTGTCTACCTTGTTTTTATGATTTGAATTCTTGGGCATTTGACATCAATTATTCAAGTTTTTTGTAAAGGTGGCACCTATTAACACTATTTTTTAACAGAAAATTGCTGATTGCTTTATTAGATATTGATATTTCTTACTGATCACACCTATGTATAAATATATACACTGTACCTTGTGTGCTCAATGGTTTATCAACATTTTGTCACTTTTTGACTTTTAAAATCATTTTCCTAGAGTAAATTCCATTTTATCTGCTACAGTTTTTATATATACTTACCTCTTTCTGGGGACCAAGAGGCCATGGCCCTGGTGGCGATGCCCAGGGTGAAGAAGTCAGGCCCAAGGCCCAGGCGGCCCGGAGCCTGGAACCCCGCTGGCGGTCAGAGGTGTCCTAAGGCAAGTATTAGACCTGAGGGCATAAAAGTTATGGCTTTTCATCTCCTCACTTTGTTTGGCCCTAAGAGGATGGCTGGTTAGCCAGTGATGGGTAAGATCCCTCAGAGGGGAGACAACCTAAGACAGGCACAGCCGCAAAAGGGCCATCAGGAGGTAAATTCATGCCAGGCCTACGATAAGAACATTGGGTCTGTAAGAATCCCTACACTCAGGCGATGATAATATTGAAGAAAATTCCCTGCTAACAGCAGCTGCAGGGTGAAGTAGAAAAGGGTCTTATGGCATCCCCTCCGCTAGCCAATTAATGCTGATGGTTTTATTCCTATTAACAGGTTTAGAATATAGAGAGACATAATGTTGATCATCATGAAAATAATAAGAAAATAATTTAGGAGGCTTTAGTTTGTCTCAGGTAATATAGAAATAATTCAAAAATAAAATAGGGGGGGACTTGGGTGGCTCAGTCGGTTAAGTGGCTGACTTCAGCTCAGGTCATGATCTCGCAGTCTGAGTTCGAGCCCCATGTCAGGCTCTGTGGTGACAGCTCAGAACCTGGAGCCTGCTTCAGATTCTGTATCTCCCTCTCTTTCTGCCCTTCCCCTGCTCACACTCTGTCTCTATGTCTCTCAAAAATAAATAAATGTTAAAAAATAAATAAATAAAATAAAATAAATCTCTAATTGTTCTATTAAACCTAAAAGTGCAGCCCGACCCTCAGAAATGTGGTCATTACTGTAATTTTCAGGTTAAGACATTATTAATGGCCAGGAGATAATAAATAATCTTAGATAGTAACTTCAGAGAAAAACAGGTTTTTCACACAATCCTCTAATTGTAGTTAGAGCCTTTAACTGATACCTGTATACTTTGTTCTTATCCTTCCAACCCATAAATTTCACCAGAATGTATCCATTAGTTATCCTTTGACTGCAGGTGTGCTGTTTTTTTTACCCTCCTATACTAACTCTTTAAACAATCTATCTAACCTTGAGAAACAAGGGTTCTTTGAAGTTTTATGGGATGTAAAGTTTGTTTTAATCAGTTTCTTTTATTTTTACTAAGAACCTTGAGAAATTGGAATGATTTCATCCTGGCAATCTTTGCAGGATGTGTGCTTGCTGTGTTTAGAGAAAATGCATAAAAACCCTAAAGAAAAAATAAACTTGGAGCAGTCCACATAAGAGGCTCTCTCTGTGTCGTTGGTCTTCTCTTGTCTTTATGTTTTCTGTCTCGGCCCTTACATAGGGAGCCCTGGACCAGTCCTGATACGAGGCTGACTCCAAGAGACTGACTTCGCATCATCTCTCACGCCTAGACTAACCCTCACTCAGGTGAAACCCTGGACCAGACGGAAGCCCTGAAGTAGGAGCTGGCCTCCTCTCAGGGTAGACTCCGGCAACCTCTCAGTTTTATTTAGTAAAAAAATATCTTGTTTCTCTATTAATCCATTTGAGATTTATTTTGGTATAAAAAAGGTCTAATAAGAAACATGTAATATTTTACTATTTACGTACACAAATTTCTCAGTGTCACTACTGCATAATTTTTTACTAATTTATGAAGTTTTTATTATAAAGGCAATTGTTTGTGTTATTTTTATATTACAAATAAAGAAAGGACACTCTGATTTTGATTCATCCTGCAATCAACTATAATTCACTGATTTTCCTGAACTGATTTTGTAGTTATTGAGTCACTAAGTATCTGAGAATGTTTATAACCTTTACAAATACATAACAAACCAATGAATTTAATGCTTGTTCACCCATTAAACTTTAGACACTGCTTCAATGTTTTCTGTTGTGACTGTTATGGAGAAGTCTGAGACCTACTGATTTTTGTCCTAAAATACACATCTATTTTTGCTTTCTGTATTTGTTTGTTAGATATTTGCAGAGATAGAAATTTTTTAAGTACTAGGATAATGCCTCAAAACACTAAAGAACAGTGTTTTCTGTTTTTTTGTTTGTTTTTTGTTTTGTTTTTTTCTTTTGTTTTCCCCCCAGTTCAATTTAGTTTTCCCTTCCATTGCTTGTGGTTTTATCTCTGGGCAGCACAACTGTATGTTATAACACTCTCCCTTCCCCCCACCCCACAACCACCTTACTTTCAGGTTTATATTCCCTTTTTGTCTGCATTACAAAGGGATTAGTTCTTCAATTCTATCCTCTACAGACCCAATTTTCTTTGGTGTTATTTCTGTTATAAGCACTCGACAGAGTTCTTAATTTCAGTATTGTCAGCTTCTTTCCAATCTTTAATTTTATTAAAGTTTCTTTTACTGCCCACTTGTATTTTGCATGATTATGTCTTCAATATAGGACTTCTATATGGTATTTTTAAATTCATTCATGGAACCCAAGTTTAGATATCATTGGAATAGACTGATCTTTTTCCAAGTTTTATTTCTAAAGACTTAAGATGTTTTAGGTTTCTAAACCTCTGAGTTTTTTTCATGGACATTAGACTGCTTTTGTTTTTTTCTTTCCTCTATCCATCCTTCCCTACAGTATAGTGGAAGACATCCAGACATTCTGTTGGCCCATCTTAGCAACATTCCTGGTGCCACTCACTCCCAACAAACGTTGATAAAATCCTGTCTTTAAGTCAAGGATGGAATGTAGGTGGATGCACACATCTTCTAGACCAATTAGGGACTCAAGTAGAGGTTTATCACCAAGATTTTGTGGAGCTGATGTAGAACCGTTCCTAAAGTTCTAAAACTAGGGTAAGTATTCTTTTACACTGTGCACTGTGAATCTATAGTTCTTGGAGATGCACTAGGCCATTCCAAGAACTATCAGGGGCGTTGATTAGTGCGGTGCTGGTGCTCCTGCCTCCAAATTATAGAAGTGGAGCATCTAACAGTATCTAACGGAGCATGCTGCCCCAAATCTCTATCCATCGCCTCATTACTTTTTTTTTTTTTTAAATTCGGGATGCGATCTGTAGTTTGGACTCAGGTTGGAATTCTACATTTCTAACAAGCTCCTAGGTGACCATGATGCTACATTTCTGTAGATCACACTTGAAGACACTGAGCAGTGAGAGTGTTTCAGTCATTTCAGCTCTGCTTTAACTTGCTACATATCGAATCTGGGTATGGTTCCATACGACACTTCCTCGAAGCCTCTCTGCCCTGTTTCTCTCATCTTCAACAATTCCACCCAACAACAACCTAGGAAATATCTAGTATGTTTTCATTAATCTCTCTTCCTTTTTACTAGCTACTGTGGTTTCTATTGTGGAAACTAACAGTCCTGAACAATACAGTCTTCCCCAAGTACTTCATTTTTAATACAAAAACTGTTTTTCTCTTTTAAACAAGAACACAAATCTATTATAATATAAAACACTACATTTTTGTATTAGAACGCATACTGATTTCAGGAGCAAGAGAGGGACACTGAACAGATGAAGTAGTTTGTGCCCATGCTTAGTTTCCGACAGTCTGTGAAAGAGGATTAAAAAAATATAAGAAAAAATTGCTTCTAATTGCTTATGGTATAAACAATAAAGGAAAATAATTTGATGTATTTCCATGTATAAAATTCATGAGAGACGAGTTGAGTCTGCCTGCCATTGTATAATGCCTTTTTTTTCCCTGAGAAGGGGCATTCTGCATTGTTAAGGGCAGTAAGGACAGGAAACATAGTAACTTTCTTTGTTTTGCAATAATATTGATGGGTTCTTGACTTCCAGTTCTAGTTTGCCTTTCTGAAATTGGCAAAAAATAAAATTTTAGATTGCTTAAAAATCAGCAGACTCAAACTCTGTCTACAACAATGTTTCTACAATTCCATCTGTAATGATTTTATACATAAAATGCATACCATAGTAATTTTGCAAACCAAATCATAAGCACTTCTTTTTGTGTTTTGAAAAATAACCAAGTAGCTTTAGGGGGGGAAAAAAGCAATAAAGGTATTAGCATTTTTTTAAGTTTTTTCCTCAACATTTCTCTGTTAAATATTTTCTGGCATTTTTCCCTCCCACAATGGAACAGAGAGCCTTTTCTGTGCCTTGGGATTTTCCTGAAATTCTGTTACTTCTAGCCAAAAATCAAAGGAATGGAAAATACAGGAGAAATATTTCTGAGGTGGTGAACAGTGATTTCCTGCAATGAAAATAAAGGACAGAAGATACTTATTATCTTAACACTTCACTCAGCTCACGCCTACCTTCACTTTTCCTTAAGTCATGTGTGACAGACAACTTAGAAAAAAATTAGAATGCATCTACTCTTGCTTTTAAAAGGTAGTCATCAGTAACATCTTCTCCAAATTCTTATAGCTCTTTTGAACACATAAGTAAGATATTTAGGGCAAAATTCATATTAAAGAAGTCATCTGTATACAGCGAAGAATCAGGTCCTAGTTGAAACTAACACAATTTAACAGTTCTAAAATTCTAAGAAAGAAATTACAGGGGAAAATATTAAATCATCTATGTATGCCTATTATGGCTATTTTTCTCAAAGGAAACTGCAATTTTACTTTTAGGCAAAAGGTTCACTTTACAGGTTATGTTCTTTTCTCTTATTTTTGAGGTACACCTTCTATAATGACTCCAGAATTGTTTTTGCATTTTGCTATATATCAAGGAACATTAAAATAGGAAGTTTGATAAGCAATGAAGATACACATTGTGCTTCTTATTCTGATAGGAAATGGTAAGAAACATTTCATTTATGATTCCTCTATAGTAGTACTCTATGAAATATATGCTAAGACCACCTCCCCCATAGATACTTCCATTTAAGGAAGGTTTGTACCTAATGGACTATGTTTTATCACTGATTCATCTTAAGGTCTCTCTTAAGTATGTATTCTGTGCAAAACACCTACACATAAAATCCCATCTTCAGATTAAAGACAAAAATTTCTGCCTAGAAATAGTCTCACCTAATTTAAGAAAGAAACTATATTTGGGGGCCAATGAGGAATTTGTCTCCATTAGACCCTATCTCAGTCTTCAGATACCTAGAAATAGGAGAGAAAATCACACAAAAGCAAGAGGCATTCACAGGGAGAGGCAGAGTGAAATATTACTTAGTTTTGTGGACATTTTAATGGGTGTTTTTATCTTAACTCCTTTAACTAAAAGCACTCGCACTTAAAGGAATGTGAACATATTTTCCATTTCTTTGATATTTGATTTCTACTACAATGTTGAGTATCAAAAGGAGGCCCAGGAAATGCCCACAAAATGTGCAGGAAAAGCTTTATAGTTCCATGAAACTGTAAAACAGAGATTTTTGGATCCAAAAAGGGCAAACAGACACAGGTCAAACATGTACGCAGACTTTTTTCCCCAAATACGAAAACTCTGGGCCAAAATTCTTACCGAGTAATGACCGACAATGAGTACTCTTAATTTCTTACTAATGTTACTAAGAGATAGTAACAAACTCAGAAATAGTAGATCTAAAGGTTATTTTAAGTGTATTTATCTTGAGAGAAGGATAGAAACCACGTGCACATGGGGGAGGGGCAAGGACAGAGAAGGAGACAGAGAATCCGAAACAGGCTCCTTGCTGTCAGTACAGCACCCAATGCAGATGCAGGATCGAGCCCACAAATGGGAGAACATGACCTCAGCAGACGCCAAGAGCAGGCTGCTTAATCAAATGAGCCACACACGTGCCCATAAACACAATTTTGTAAGAATCTTTAGTAAAGAAGTTCTATTAGCAGTTGGAGCAGTTTATTCAATTCACCTTTTAAAGATAGTAAGTAAAATATGTCGAGCCAAAAGAATCAAGTTTTTGTGTTTAAATGGATTAGTATTCTAAAGATGGATATAATTTGGGGTGCCTGGAAGGCTCAGTCAGTTAGGTGTCCTACTTGGGCTCAGGTCATGACCTCTCCGTTTGTGAGATGAAGCCTCCCATCTGACTTTGTGTGAAAGCTCAGAACCTGGATCCTGTTTCAGATTCTGTGTCTCCCTCTCACTTGCCCCTCTCCCCCACACACTTTGTCTCTCTTTCTCTCTCTCTCTCTCTCTCTCTCTCTCTCTCTCTCTCTCTCTCAAAAATAAACATTAAAAAAATTTTAAGATGGATACGATTTTTCTTTCATCCAACTTCTGATAGTGTAACTACAAACGAACTCAAGTATCATTTTCTTCAGAAGCCTTGTTTCCAATTAGGCACAACTTTTCTTTTTCCTCCAATTTTACTTTGTAACTTTAATGATACATCATATTCTCTCCTGTAGCGTTTCTATTGTTATTTTCCTACTCAACAATCAGCTCCCTGAAGGAGGTCACTGATCTGATTCTTTACTGCATTTCTGGATCACCTGGTTATCCTAGATTTCACCTATAGCCAAGATCTATTTCTCCCTACCTTACACCTATGCCGTGTGTTATGTAACTCTGAATTTCCCTGCAGTCCTGAGCAGGAAAATATGCCGTCAGTTGATCTTGTACTCGTTTATGATACTTGCTTTGACGAAATGGGTATTAACCAAACCTGCTCTAAGCAGAGGCTTAAAACAAACTTGCACATGGGGCTTTCTCTCTCTTCTGACTCTGCCATTGACTCGAAAACATGTCCAGGTTTACTTGTTAGACAATAGAGGCACGTAGAGCAGAGCTAGGTCGTCAAAATCCTCAAGGCCAGCCTAGTTAAAAATGATAGCCAAGTACCCTTCAGATGTATGCAAATGCCCACTTAATGGTGCAGAGATGCCCAAATGATCCTGACTTAGAAGTGCTAAACCCTTCAGGCAAATAATAAAGGTTTCCTTGAAGCCAAGTTTTATCATGGTTTGCTCCAAAGTCATAAGTAACAAATATTGTAGTAGATGTTGTAAATAGTCTGTGCTAAAATAATAAAAAATTAAAAATATCTTTTATCTGAAAATATGTCTTAGAAAACAACACGGATGTACTAACTACACAGAGCTACCAAACCTAGCCAAATCTTTGCATTTGACTGAATTTGAATTGCTTGCCAGTACTGTATAATATAGTATGGCTCAGGCACCTTCAATTACAGGGATATGCAAATACATTGTTCTGACCAGGGTACTTAACACCTTGGATACACTCATGGATTTCAGGGTGGGGAAGTAACTTAATAAGGGACAGGGTTGCTTTGTTTTGATGTATAGTAATAGAAATTTTTTTGGAGGGTATATTTGGGATCTCTGATTTACTGGTGTATCTTCCTTGAAATGGCAAAAGTTTTTTTTTCATATATTTTTTGTTCTTTGTCCCATTAATGATAAACCAATGGATGCAGGTGATAATAGGACATGATGAAAAGATAATAGATGTTTTCTACACAAATCTATGGCTGAAGTGGAGAATGTAGAAATATGGCCAAAGTCTAAGAAGAAATACAATATATTATAGAGTTATAGACTACAATCAGAGACAAGATGAGGAATGAAAATGTAGAAAGATCATCAATGGGAGTAAAGATGAGAAACCCACAGAACGACTTGTCATGTTACCATTTCGGGCACTGTATCTGGCCTTGACTGAATTCTGTTTTCAGTTTTGTGGCTAATACATCCTCCTATTTCAATGAGCAATTTTCTAAGTGATGAGTATCACTGAAAAAAAATGGGTGATTTTCAGTAAAATGATTTGCAGCCCTATCCTTCACACCATGACACATTCACAATGTATTATGTGCCAGGCTAAGTTCAAAGGACTAGTCCCTTGCCAAAGTTTCAATTTCAACCCCTTACATTTGTGATTAGAAGAGTTAAGTACAGGAAAGATAAACTGTGATGCAAAAAAAGAAAAAAACAGTATGAGACAGATAAAAACACAGTTCAGCCCCAGAATCATAAAACATAACTGACTGATGCAGGGTCTAGGAAGGCACGTATGAAATATTTCACCAGAACAATTTTATAATCTAGTTGCACAGAAAAACACTATAAATCCATGAACTAACTTAAGAAGAATACAAGGTTACATGCTTTAAAGGATTTCTTCTTGGGTAAGAGAGTATGAAAATTGTACACCTTCAGTGTAATGGGAGAGAAAAATAAACAGAATTTGATGTGGGCTATATAATAGAAACACAGATATAATATTGATTCCCAGTACCACAACTTGATTTCTAATACCATTCTCCAACAAAAGGAACAACGGTCTCTTGTAGAAATGGCTTAGTCTAGGTATGCTTGGGGTGGGGACTATTTAAGATGAGCTTCGAAACACAAAATAAACAAGTGTTGCCCCAAACACACACACACACACACACACGCGCGCGCAGATGTGGGCATGTCAAGGGAAACAGGAACCAAGTAAAAGAGCTTCAGATAGTCAAGAATTGAATCATTTGGGCAATATATTGGAATCACCTGTGTGGTTCAGTTAGTTAAGCATCCAACTCTTCATTTTGGCTCAGATCATCATCTCACAGTCAGCAGATTCAAGCCCCACAATGGGCTCGGGCGTGGGTGTGGGTGTTTCTCAGATTATAGTTGACCTTTGAATAATGACTCCCCCCACAACAGAAAATCCACATTTAACTTTTTAGTCCCCCCCAAAACAACTATTAGCATCCTCTCCTTGACAGTAAGCCTGCACAGTAACATCAACACTTAACAAATATTTTATTATATGTATTATATACCGTATTATTACAGTAATGTAAAGTAGGTAAAATATTAAGAAAATCATAAGGAAAATAAAAAACACAATACTGTACTGTATTTATTTAACAATCTCCATAGAAGTAGACTCCGCAGTTCAAACTCATGTTGTTCAAGGGGCAACTGTATAAAGAAATTTTTAACATATATCCATGACTCCAAAATTATCCAAATGGCTAAATAAATAAATGAGGGAGAACGGAGTAATATCCCATGTAGAATTTAAAAAAAATTGATGTGCATTATTTCATCTTTAAGGAGGTGGAAACTAATTCCTCATTCAGTGTGGGATGCTCTCAATGATGTTCTCTCAAAGAGAACAGGATGGGAAAGGGCAAAAAGAGTAGCCATGCAGTGAAGAAACCAGACCAGCACTACCTCAAGAAGGGTGATCAAGGGCAACATTAATGGGGAGAAGTCATGATGACAGAATGTACCCTCGATAGAAGATGAAAATGGCATTTTACCTGTGTGACACCACCCCCAAAACCCAAGATCCTAGTCTAACTGTGAGAAAAACATCAGACAAATCCCCATTTAGGAATAATATCCCAACTCCATACCTTACCCGTACTTCTCAAAGTTGTCAAGATAATATAAGTGAAGTCTGAGAAACTGCCACAGCCAGGAGTAGTCTAAGGAGATGTACTAAGTAACTGTAATGTGATACCTTGTATGGAATCCTCGAACAACAAAGGACAACTGGCCACAAGTGAGGAAATTTGAACAAAATATGGACTTAATAATCACGTATAGTGTCTTATCTGTGACAAATGTACCCCACTAATATAAGAAATAAACAGGGAAAACTGAATATGAGTTACATGGGAACTCTCTGTAATAGCTTTACAGGTTTTCTATACATCTAAAATTTCTCTAGAATGCAAAGTATGTATAAAAATACAATTCCATGGAAGCTCAGGGTAGAGTGTGACTATCTGCCTGGGAGGGATCAGTTCAAAGAAGAGCTTTTTCTTGTACCCCAGCTAAGTTTTCAGAGGTGGTAAAATTTGAGTTTCGTTTCAAAAGATGAATTAGAACCTCCCACAGAAAGAAGGAAACCACAGGCAGAAAGAAGAGCAAGAACAGATGTTTAGAGGCAGCTGAGAACATGGGTGGTCTAGACAAGGAGGACATATGACCACCAGATTTGTGAAGGCTGCTGTAAAGATGAGGAAACTGTGCAACTAGAAAACAACAACAAACAAACTGTGCCACGATAAGGAGTTTACATTTTATCCCGGCTACAGTAGGCTAGTGAGAGATTGAAGCAGAGGTGGAGACTTTGTCTCTTTTGAGGATAGTAATGCTCAAGGCACTGATGAACATGATGTGAGAACAATCTGGAGGCTCAAATCCATTCAGAAAGTTGGTATTGTCTTCTGAGGGAGAGGGACAGAGGATGTGGTACCACTGGGCTAGATTTGGGAGTCATTTCATTAACAGCGTTCATAGGATTTGGTGGCAATCTGAATGGCAAACGTGAGTGAAGAGAAATAAGTAAGCTTAAGAGGATTCTGAATTTCCCAGTTTGGTTTACCAAGTAGACAGTACTACAGTTATCTGAGGGAAACAAGAGGGACGATAATGGTTTAAGTCGAAAACAATAGAAGCAACTGCAAAGTCTTGTTAGGAGACCCATAAGGTTTGTTTCTTTGATATGCTTTTCAATTTTTTCACTCATATTTCTGTGCCTACATGTTGGATAGCATTCATTTTCATTCACTGTCTAAAATTAATTTCAACAAGCAGTTTTTGAAGTAACTGCAGGTCAAGAAAAAACCTCATCTTTCCCATCAAACTTTGGCCTTCTGTGGAGGTCACGAACTTCAGAGTCTGTATTCTAGGACTTATATAAGTGTACCTTAATTACAAACAGTATTCCAATCCAACACGCAACCTACTTTCCCTAGACTGGCAGGGGAGGGTCTGGGTCAAATACTAGGGTACATTGCCTGGATTGCTATCATATCCTTACAATCCTGTAATTTAGGGTTTGTTAGTTTATCTCTCAACTTCCCGCTTTTTCTTATGTCATAAACAGATCAACTTATAACTGGCTGTTTAGGTCATTACAACATGGATAGGAACACACTAATTGCTCATTAAATATTAGACATTTATTACTACTTTCATTAATCTTCCTTGAAATTTCCTTCTTTGGCAGAAAGAAGACTTAGAGCAATAAAGCAAAACATTTTGACAGTTTCCTAATATAAAATGTACTTCCATATACAAAGAACTGTGAACTTTTCTAACAGTCCTATTCAAAGCAGAAAATGGGTTGTATTTTCTCCAATTTATAGGTATAGAAATTGAAGCTCAGAGTACCTAAGGTACTAATCCAAAGTTACAACAAGAGGAAGTTTTGAAGCCAGGCAGAGACCCTATGCCTTTTGGGTCTCATTCTACCCGCAGTCTCTCCAGGTTAGAATTTTTCCCTGTTTTAATAGTAACTGAATAGTAATACAGTAGAGTACATCACTGGTATTTGTTTAGGCAGATATGGGTTCAGATTCTAACTTTGCCACTTATTATCTAGATGACTTTGGAGGAGTTACTTCCTAAACTTCTATTATTTAATCTGAAAAATGGAGTGTTATTTGCCTTTAAAAGGTATTCAGGCACCGATTAAGGCAATTCATATAAAGCACTAGACAAGCTGTCGGCATAACAACTCCTCATAATCTATTTTTCTTATGTGAGTCTTCTTTTTTATATAATTTTTTAACGTTTATTTATTTTTGAGACATAGAGACAGAGCATGAGCAGGGGAAGGGCAGAGAGAAGGGTAGACAAAGAATCCGAAGCAGGCACCAGGCTCTGAGCCATCCGCACAGAGCCCAATGCGGGGCTGGAAATCACAGAACGTGAGATCATGATCCAAGCGAAGTCGGCCACTTAACCAACTGAGCCACCCAGGAGCCCTTTGAGTCTTCTAATATAAATCTTATCACTAAGGAAGGACACCAATAGATGTTCTGAATAACAAAGAGTTCCTCAGGCCTGAAAGTATGGTTACCCATTTCCTTCATTGGGTTAGCATGTTTTCAAGTGGCTAACCAAGTACTGTGGTTTAGTTATGATAAACCCTAACTGTTATCATCACTTCTACTGCTATCATTATATAAAAGAACTATGGATAGCTTGTATCCAGGAAAATCATTATGAATATTAAAATCACACGGCCTCCAATTTTGTACTTCAAGTAAACAGCAAAAAAGCCACTTTGGTTCATTAGCTTCCCAGTTTGTATCACTCGGCACTTTGCCACCATCTCTTCCTAAATTACCTAATTCTCGAGAGATGGCAACCTAAAGGTGGCATTCTATGAATTATAGTTACGCTTTATTTCAGGATGGTATCCACTACTCCCCCCACAAAAACAACAGGCCCACAGAAGGGGGGTTAATCTCATTCTTTTGTCAACTGTTGATAAGAAAACCACTTTAAAAACTTCAAGAAAAACAGTCGATTAATACACAGTGTCTCTTCCTCCCTCATTTGATTTATAAAAGATACACGATGATCTCCTTTATCCTGGGTATTAGACTACATATTGTTTCCAAGTAGTCGTTGGTCATGTACCCAATACTGAAAGAGGTCACTACCTAGGTGGGAAGATCCAGGGGAAGTAGTATAGAGTGAGTGTCATAAGAGCTAAGAAAAATCCATTTAGTTTACACAGGGAAAGATTTCTCCAGGCCGTGTTAACGGATGTGAATGTATTTACTTTTGTTTGTGTTGTTATGTTTTAGAGGCAGGACAGGTCTTATATGAATTTCAACGAGCACCACAGGTGATACTATTAATCACTGTCAACAGAACGTGTGATCATTTCTGTGAGAGTGCATAATGACACCAATAAATATTTGAGAACTCACGATGTACCAGGCACTGTTCTTAGTCCATCATTATCTCATTTGATTCTTATAGCAGCCCTATGAGTATGCATTCCCAGCATGTCTATGTTACACTTCAGCAAATACAGGATTAGATGATCAAATAACTGTCTCCACGTCTTCCAACTAGGAGATTAAGGAGTGAAGATTAAAAACCACAGAGCACAATTCCAGCACTAACAGATGAATATTCTAGTCAAGAACGAATCTTTTCCAAAATGAGTGAATAGAAATCTAAGAAATCAAGCAGATCCCACCAGCTATGCTTACTGAGCTCACAGCTCACTCTGGCCCTGCCAAGGCTGAGCCTGACACAGAGCTCCATCTTACGAGTTGTGAGATCATGATCTGAGCCAAACAAGAATCGGACACTGAACAGACTGAGCCCCCAAGGTGTCCCTCCACAGACCTTTGAACAGACAGAAGTAACATTCAGGCTCGTCATCTAGACCAGCATTTACCATGGTTCTTCCACAGACTACTACTTCCACAGGAAATTTACTGGTGTATGTCAAAATGGAGCTGTGTTCTAAGACAGGCTTGGAGAAAACTGAGAAATAATCACTTTTACATGCTTCCTCCCAGCATTATTTCTCTGAATCTTTAATATACTTGGTGAATTTTCAGGAGCGGGGGAATTCTATGCAATACATCCCAAACTGATTTAAGCAAAAGAACTTCTATTTCTTCCTTGAATGGACCTAGTGTTCTATGGGATGCATTTTGAGGGAGACCACTCTGTCAAGTTCGACATAATTTCAGAACATCATAAAGATTAGAGCATGCATTCATATTTCTCTCTCCTGAGTAAATCAGGTGTCTTTCTATAGGCCTGTTGCTTAGCTACAAAGTAACCAGAACAGCTTAATGAAACATCTAAAAATCAAATTATCAATAAGGTACATTATCACATTCTATTATTGGATAGTCATTTGGCTTTTTTCATATTACGAAGAAAGAGTCGTATTTAAAACCGACAAGGTAACACAAGCTGACTCATAACTTGATTAAGTAAGCATTAGAGCACATTTTGGGATTGCTTTATTGTAAATAACAGAATTAACAACGGTATTACAGAATCTACATGAACCATTCCTGTACAAGTAACTCCCTAGAGGAACTCAACTAGATACTTACCCAAATACTGAGTAGCACACAATTTCTGACAAGGGAGAAAACCTGTAAGAAGCCTGTTTCTTCCAAGTAAAATATGAATTATTTGTTTCCCTTAATTTTTAACTTGTCAACAGGGTTTCCCTTTTAAAACATTTCTCATTATTCCTATACAAAGCATTCCGATTTGTTTCTCCTGGTTTCATAATTTGCCTGCATTTTATATCCCACAGTTATTTCTAAGGCTGCTCTCTGACACAGAATAGGTACTTAATAATTTTAAGTAATGTATTGATTTGTATTTTTCCAAGCACAAAAGTAAACCTTCGCTAAGGACTATTAACCAAGTGCATTCTTCTCTCCTATTTCTACTGCCCTGTCCTCAATTCTCATACCTCTTTAATGCTTCTCAGAGGGCCTCCTCCTTCTTTACATTTAGTAGTAGCATCATTAATTAACGTTTTCAGTTTCTGAAAGTAGTCTTCACCACAGCTCAGTATGTGTAAATACTAGTATCGGCATCATGCTTCCTAACAGCCAAGAAAATGAACCAACCACTGACTATTGAATGCAATAAGCACACTGAGGTACATCCATATGGTGAGATGCTGTCCAGCACAACAAGAATGAAGTAGAGGCACATGCTGCAACCTAATCAAACAAGAAAGCATTGTGCTAAGTGAAAAAAGCCAGCCACTCAAGACCACATATTTTAGGATTCCACTTACATGACATGTTGAAAAAATGGGAAATGTGTAAAGATAGTTAAGTTCATTACTGACTGCCTAGGACTTAGGGTGGAAATGGGGATGAACTATAAATTGGCATGAGGAATCTTAATATGGTGATGGAAGTATATTATTTATTTCCTTTTTTAAAGTTTTTATTTAAATTCCCATTAGGTAACATATGATATAATATTAATGATCAAAGTATTTCATTACTTTATTGTAGTGATGGTTGGATCACTTGGTCAATTTACTAAAACAAAATCGCTGAATTAAACTCATGTGAACAAGCTTTATGGCACATAAATCACAAATTAATAAAAGTTTTAAAAATAGTAATAATTACCACCCCTGTATTTGCTCAAAATGAAGATTCTGCCCATAGTCATCAGCTCATGAACTAACATGACTTTGTTTTATATACAACTTTTTCTGGAGACATTCATCTTCAAATTTTTTGACATTATTATTCTCACTATCTTAGAAGCACTCACTTAGTGAATACGATTTTACCATCAGGAGATATATATTTCATTTTCAGCATAGCTGACTATATTACCCTGAACTAATACCTTTTCATTCTAGGATTTATCTTAAAAAGATACAACTAACATCATCCTCATTGAGGAAAAACTTAGACCCTTTCCCTTAAGGTCATGAATAAGACAAAGATGTCCACTCTCACCACTTTTATTCAAAATACTACCAGAAGTCCTAGCCACAGGAATCAGACAACAAAAAGAAAGACAAGGTGGGGCACCTGTATGGCTCAGTCAGTTAAGCATCTCACTCCAGCCCAGGTCGTCATCTCACAGTTTGTGGGTTCAAGCCCTCCATTCGGCTCTGTGCTGACAGCACAGAGCCTGGAGCCTGCTTCAGATTCTGTGTCTCCCTCTTTCTCTCTGACTGCCCTCCTTTCTTGCTCTCTCTCTCTCTCCCTCTCTCTCAAAATAAACATTATAAGATTTAAAAAAAGAAAAAAAAGCATCCAAATCAGTAATGACGAAGGAAAACTTTCACTCTTTTTAGGTGATAAGATATTTATTATGGAAAACCAAAAGGCTCCACTAAAATCTTGCCAGAGCTAATAAATGAATTCAGTAAACTTACAGGATAGAAAATCAACATACAGAAATCTACTGCATTTCTGTATGCCAATAATGAAGCAGCAGAGTAAGAAATAAACACATCAATCCCGTTTACAATTCCACTAAGAGCATTAAGATAGGAATAAACCTACCAAAGAGGTAAAAGACCTGTACTCTGAACACTATAAAACACTGATTAAAGACATTGAAGAGGACACTAGGAAATGGAAAGACATTTCATACTCATGAACTGGAAGAACAAATACTGTCAAAATGTACCTACTACCCAAAGAAATTACACATCTAATGCAGTCCTTATCAAACTACCAACAGCATTTTTCACAGAGCTAGAACAAACAATCCTAAACTTGGTATGGAACCACAAAAGATCCCAAATAAGCAAAGCTGCCTTGAAAAAGTAAAACAAAGCTGGAGATATCATGATTCCAGACTTCAAGTTATATTACAGTCCTATGGTGCTCAAAACAGTATGGTACAGACAGGAAAACAGATACATAGATCCATGGAACAGAAAAGAAACCCCAGAAGTGAGCCCAAAACTATATGGTCAATTAATATTTAACAAAGCCAGAAAGAATATCCATGGGAAAAATGATCTCTTCAACAAATGATGTTGGTATAAAACTGTTGCACAGTGAAGAAAGCTATCAATAAAACTAAAAGGCAACATCTGGAATGGGAGAAGCTATTTGCACATGATATAGGCAATAAAGGATTAGTATCCAAAATCTATAAAGAACTTATACAACTCAACACCTCAAAAATGAATAATCCAATTTAAAAATGGGCAGAACAAGACAAAGATGTCCACTTTCCTTGAGGCGTGAATAGACATTTTTCCAAAGAAGATATCCAGGTGACTAACAGACACCTGAAAAGATGCTCAAAATCACTCCTCATCAGGGAGATACAAATCAAAACTGAGGGCCGCCTGGGAGGCTGAGTAGGTTAAGTGTCTGACTCTTGATTTCAGCTCAGGTCATCATCTGATGGTTCTTGAGTTTGAGCCCCACATCATGCTCGGCACTGGTGGGATGGAGCCTGGTTAGGATTCTCTCTCCGCCCCCCTGCCTCTCACCAACTGATGATTATGTGCTCTCTCTCTCAAAATAAATCAACTTTAAAAAAACCCTTAGATGAGGTATCACCTCATACCTATTAGAATGGCTAAAATCACCAACATGAGAAACAACAGGTGTTGGTGAAGATGTGGAAAAATGGGAACCCTCTTGCACTGTTGGTGGGAATGCCAACTGGGGCAGCTACTCTGAAAAAAAAATATGGAAGTTCCTCAAAAAGTTAAAAATAGAACTACTCTATGATCCAGCAATTGCACTTCTAGGTATTTACCCAAGGAATACAAAAAATACTAATTCAAAAGGATATGTGGCACCCTGATGTTTATAGTAGCATTATCTACAATAGTCAAATTAGGTAAATAGTCCAAGTGTTCACTGACTGATCAATAAAGAGGATGTGGTATACAGATACAATGAAGTATTACTCAGCCATAATAAATGAATGAAATCTTGCCATTTGCAAAGACCTGAAGGGAGCAAGAAAGTCCTATGCTGAGCAAAATATGTCAGTCATACAAAGACAAATAGCATGTGGTTTCACTCGTATGTGGAACTTAACAAGGCAAATGAGCAAAGGGAAAAAAGACAGAGGGACAGAGGCAAATCAAGAAAGAGACTTTTAACTATTCAGAACTGAAGGGGGGGTGGGGTCAAATAGGTGATGGAGACAAAGGAGTGTGCTGAGCACAAGGAGTTGTATAGAAGGGATGAATCATTATATCCTACACCTAAAATTAATATTACACTGTATGTTACCTGAGATTTAAATAAGAACTTAAGAAACCACCAAAAATAAAAAGATGATGCCCCCTTTTTGTAAAGTATTTCAATATTCGAATTCAAAATGACTTGCTTCTAAATACAGAGTACCTTCAATTCATTTATTTAAATAATGTACCTGAGATGCTTACTGCTCTAAGTTTAGCAAAATTAAGTTTCAATTGATTTTGTTTAAAAGCACTGAAAACTGAAAGCTACATTGCCCCAGTATAAATGTATCCAATTGTAACCTTTTTAAAATTTTTTTAATGTTTATTTATTTTTGACAGAGAGACAGTGCTTGAGCAGGGGAAGGGCACAGAAAGAGAGGGAGACACAGAATCCGAAGCAGGCTCCAGGCTCTGAGCTGTCAGCACAGAGCCCGACGCGGGGCTCAAACCCACAGACCGTGAGATCATGACCTGAGCTGAAGTCGGCCGCTCAACCGACTGAGCCACCCAGGGAACTCCAATTGTACCCTTTTTAAAGCAAGAAATAGATCAAAATATATTATAAAAGTAGGAAAATAAATACCATTTTATCATACCAGATCCATTCATGTTTATTCAGGAATATTTATAATGCAAAATATTATAAGGGATTCAACTCTTGAAAGTTTAATATTTTCCTAAATACACATAAAATGAAAAAAAATCTGTTATTTATGTGTGCGATAAAATTCTTCATATATATTCAAAGAGCTAATCTGAAACCAGAGTTTTAAATTCAAATAATCAGGCAATAACAAAAAATATTAAGTTAATGCAGTAAAACCACAAGATTTTTATGCAGATATGATTTTTTTAGAGCCTGAAAGTGAAATATATAGATTTTTCACCATTCCTATGATTTTTTCTTATCAGGAAGAGCTGAATACAGTTTTCTTTCGGTACACCTAACTTACCTAAGAATATCACTTGTCACTTATTATGAAATGTTTTCCCATCTTAATTTTTTAATTAACCAAAGTAATATTAACAATTGTAACTATCTGAACGTTTTTTCTGAGTCAGTGGGTACTTTTAAGTAGAAAATTTCAAACACACTGTCTTAGAGAATGAATATCAAGAGACTTTCATCTTTAAAATAGTAATTCTATGCAACTTGGGAGATTAACCAAGCTACATTTTACAAAGGAGCTACCGACCTCTCGGTAAGGAACCTCCAGTACTCACCATCTCCTTTTTCCAACTTCGGCCTCTTTTCCACTCAAATGCCTAGTCTAAACAATTTGGCTCCAATGACTTTTATATATAGTAGGCGACATTAAAGGACACAATTTTGGGGGCACCTGTGGGGCTCAGTCAAACATCCCCACTCTTGATTTCAGCTCAGGCCATTATCCCAGGATTATGGGTTCAAGACCCAAGTTGGGCTCTGCATTGAGAGCAGAGCCTGATTAAGATTGCCTCTCCTTCTTCTGTCCCTTCCCCATTCACACTCTCTAAATGAATGAATGAATGATAAATAATAAAAATAAATGACAGTATTTTTTCCAAAACTTGATTCACCTTACTTTATCTTGTAATTTAGGAATCAGAAATCACATGCTTCATGAAATGTATGATTGGAAATATTCAGCAATCTTTAGAAGCCACAATTCCATAGTTGCTGTTCATTTCCCTATCACTTCAACGCCTGATAACACACTTTGAAAGAATCCAAAGTCACTACCAGGCACTGAATGCCATGACTGAAGTATTATTGTGTGTGCCTTCTTCTCCAGCCACTCATTTTATTGAAAGCTCAAAAATTTATATGAATGATACACTTCATGACGATAAAGAAATAAAAACCTGCACACTTTTAATTTATGATCTGTTATTATAATGTAGGTACGATGCACACATTTGCAGTAACGCTTCATGCCGTGTGACAGATGCATGGATTTAAGGGGTCCGTTCAAAAGGCAGGCTACTTATGTTAAGTCTATTTGCTCAAAGTGATACAATGACCCAGAAAAATCATCTGCTGCTTTAAAGGTCACTTTAGGATCATTAATTGGATTTATATACCCTTTACTGCAAAATCTGAGAGAAAAGTTTACACTTTCTACCTAAAATGACTATAATTTTGGTTTGTCAAACTAAGTATGTATTGCAAGCTTCTGTGACTAAGTTTTCTAAAAGAGTCTTATGGGAAAGGAAGTAGAGTCTAATTCAGAAATCCTATCCTTCAGACCAGTACTTCTCAATCATCAATGTTCCTAAAAATCACCTTGTAGTCTTATCAAACTTTACATTCTGAATAGATTTGTCACAAAGCCTGATGATCTGCACTTCTAATAAACTCCCTGGTCATGTCAAGGCTACCTATCAGTAACCACACTAAGTAGCCAGAGCTTAAGGTCACCGTCTTCTTAACAAGGCCAATTACGACATGAATCTTAAATCCTGTGGGGCAAGAAAAAAAAAAAAAAAAAGGAACTCAATTACAGGAAAGACCAACCTATGCCAGAGTGGCTAGACAACCATCAGCGCTTCACCATCACCCTGCAGGACCAACCATAGATTGTTTGCTCTCTGCCCACCTGCAGCCTACCTTAAATCCACTGTGTAAAGCCAGATACGAGTTGGAAGGGAGAGATCTGTCAACTTAGATGGGAATAGAATCTACACCTTTATTTATATAAACCTTTAACATTTCCTTAAATTATGAATATAGACAACGTATGTTTGTAGAAGCAGTAACTGCAATTTTACCATTAGAGACATCATAGATATTACACATATTATAGACTTCAAAATTACTGAGTTATTAAATATATGAGCAGCAGGATACAATTATACAATACAATAGAAGCACATATATCACTCTATTAGGATTTGTTATAACATCCTATGAGTGTATAATTTCTTGGTAGTCCTTTTTATTTTATGCACTCAAATATATTTTTTGTAGAGATCCTGAGGTGTTACCAGACTACCAATGGGATTCACATCACAATCATCTCAACCACAATATGCCTACCTCCCCTTTATCCCTTCTATGTCTGATTATATTTTTCCCAGGAACAAGCTCATGCCCTTCTCAAGTCAGGCTGTTTCTGCTCTTGATTTTCCAAAAGAGCAATCTGCGTATGATCATCATTTTGTTTATAAGTTTCATATGCAGGTTTATGTCCTTCCAAGTATTTGTTCCACATTTCAAAAGCACTACGAGGGAAGGAAACATGACCTCTACGTATCTTTCACATCTGGCACATGATAATTATTTTATACATTACTGTTGAATACTCTAAGAAACAAAATGATGGGTAACTCAAAGTACGCCTAAGGATTCACTGTGGTGTAAGGGAAGACTTCTGGTAAAAAAAGAGAATAACCCGCTGGCCTTTCCAACACTTAAATGTATCAAATCACCACAATGTATAACCTAAACTTACACAATGCACCATGTTATAGGCCAACGATATCACAATAAAGCCAGGAAAAAAAAGGCGGCACAGAGAACAGTGTTAGATAGGCTTCCTTGAGAGATCAACACCATATTCAGAAAAGTCTCAGAGAAGTGGAGGTGGGCTATTGGGTCCCACTCCAAGTGAGAGGTCTTGATTGGGCGGTGAGTGCTTTCCCACCTTTAAAGTTCCTTGATCTTCATGGATTCCTACCCTGAAGTCAAACACATAAACTCCCTATGAGTGCACTAGTGAATCTACTCTAGGAAAAATAAGGAATTTTTGTTGAACCATTGGTCAAATACAAGGTGGCTTTAGCTGTTTATCGTTTCCTGGTATAACTGTTTAGTTACAAAGTTTTCAGATGTACTGAAAATACCAATGCTTACTATGACTGAATTTATTATGATGATTCCTGTGCTTGGAAGACCTGCAGGATTCTAAATGGTTAATAATGTATTAACAAAGAAATTCAGAAAAAAATACCCAATACCAAACTAATGTTTTAAAGCATGGGCACTGAATGCCACAGGACAAGTTGCATTCAACTGCTACTAAATATTCACATACCAGAAAAGGTTATCTGAACTCTGAAAAAATTGCCCCAGCTCCCTTATTACCACATTCCCCTAAGCTACCATCAAGGATTGCCTAGTTTCTACAACAGCTATCTAACTGGCCCTCCAGATTCTGCCCTTGTCCCTTTTTCTGTTTTCTTAGCACAGCATCCGGGATTATTCTTGAAAAACCAAAGCTGATCATGTCACTCCTGAAACTTTCCAATGATTACCCCATTGGTCAGAAAAGAAGTCAAAATCTTTACAATGTCCATCCAAATACCTAAACTACCTGGCCTTCTATTAATCCCTGATGTAATTTCTTCGCCCTCCCTCATTATACAAGTTCAAGAACCTTTCTGTTGCTCTTCGAACCCACTAAATTTGCTCCTCCATCAGATTCTTCTTTCACTTGCTGTTCTCCCTATACAGAAAGCTCCTCCATCTGATTTCTGTAAAATTCTCTACTTCACCATCGTCTGTTATTTGCTTAAGTCGGCATCTGAACAAACCTTCCTTAAATGGAGCTTTTCAAAATCTTATAGGACCTCATCACCCTGGAACCAGTTTTCACCACACATGCCCTATTTTTCTCTGTGGTACTTATCAATATTTGGGATACCATCTCCATTATTTAGCAAATGTGTTCCTTACTCTATATGAATGTAAGCTTCCTAACAACACAGATGTTTGTCTTGTTGTTGTTTTGTTGCTTACTACTAAGCCCCCAAATCTAGAACAGTACCAGGTCTCTACAATAGACTCTAAGTATATATCTTTTTTTCAGAGAAATGAAGGAAGGTGATAAGCAAGCAGGGAGCAAGAGTTTCATGTGTGAATCACCAATATATACATTACTGGTCCTGCTTCTCTGGAGAATCCTAATATACTTCCCCAAAACAGGACATACAAAATAGACTTGGGAAAAAACTCAACGGCTTCCTTTTAATTTCAGGATCAAGTTCTTAGCAAACATAATTATTCACTATCCTGCCCCTGTCCTGCCTCATCTACTGTAACTCTCAATACTCGACAGTCACAGAGACATTGCTCCAGATGTATGCATAGGTATTTGTAGCTCCATGAGTGAACACTGATATTTCAAACAGCCATGTATTCACGTATGCCATTCCTTCTTGCTCCTCCATTCAAAAGTTTTATTTGTATGGTTCCTCAGTACTCCTGCTAAGTCTTTAGAACCCCTTAAGCACTTCCTTTAAGATGGCATCCTCTTACATCTATCATAGCATTAATACTGCTCTTACCTCATCTGTCTAACATACTGGATAGTAACGTGCTACTTTTTAATCACATACTTCCTTTTCTTTCAAATTCAGTAGTCCAACTACAATTCCTGCCATACAGCAATCAGTTTGTAATGTTTGCTAAATGAATAAAAAATTAAAATGTATCAAGATATATATATTCAGGATAACAATATAGTTAGTACATGATAAATATGGCATTTCCCATCAGTGGGAAACATAGTAATTATTTAATAAATATTACTCATTTAGGGAAAAAACAGCCCTATATAACCCAATTGTGAAAATCAAGTACATATTAAGGATTTTTAAGTAATAAATCCATGAAAATATGGCAGTAAAGTTTGAATGAGAATTTCTTTGGAATCTTAATAGTAGGGAACTGGTTCATAACAATGACATCAAAAGGAAATTGCATAAAACAAGCCATGAATAGATTTAATTACATAAAACATGCATTCATCAATAAAAACATGTACCATTTATAAAATAGTATATGTACACGATCAATTAACAACACAATCTTATTACACAAAGATCTTGTTCTAATAAAGGTAAAAAAATAACTCAGTAGGAAATAAAATGAACAGAGAATTTTAAGTATAAATGATAATATAAAAAGTAAGCTCACTCTTAATACTTGTCAAGAACATGCAGATATAATACAAAGTCTTTTCTTGTCTATCAAACTTGCTAACATATCAAAGAATTCCAACTGATGCTGGGCATAACATGGAGGAAGAGTATATAAAAACTGGCAGATAGTTCTCAGAATACAATTTGGTATTATTTGTGAAGCCTTAAAAATATGTATCTTCTGTGAATCCCAAACAGAAATTTATCTTAGTTTAGGCATGAGCTCAGAGATCACCAAGGTTTAACACACTGGTATTTCTAAAAGGGAAAATTTTAAAAGACTGAATTGTCCAACATCACAGTATTCATTAAACAGATTATGATACATTCACCCAATGGAGTATTAACAAAGAAGGAAGACAACACTGTGGTCAAGATTCCAACAGACTTAGGTCTGATGCCCAGCCTACAAAGATATTTACACTTTAATATGGAAGAAAAGCATTATGAAACATGTAGATGCATTTCTTTTCAAAATACACAGAGAAAACCTAAATGCCCATTGAAGAAAATGTATACGTGTATGTGTTTATGTGTGTGTATTCATTCAATTATTATTCAACTATAAGAAAGAATGAAATCTTGCTATTTGCAACAACATGGATGCATGGAAGTACCTTGAGGGCATTGTGATATATGCAATTCAGACAAAGATCGATACTTTATTATTTCACTTTTATGTAGAACATAAAAAAAAACCAACAAAATATGAGCCCATGGATATAGAGGAGAGACTGGTGATTGCCTTATGTGGGGGGTGAGGTTGGCAAAATGCGTACAGGGTGTCAAAAGTTAGAAGCTTGCAATTATAAAATAAGTAAGTCGTGGGAATGTAATGTTCAGCATGGTACTTACAATTAATAATACTCTATTGCATACTTCAAGGTAGGAGAGTAGCTCTTGAAAGTTCTCATCACAAGAAAAACTTTTGCAAACAATGTATTATGATGGATATTAACTGGCCTTCTTGAGATCATTTTGCCATACATATATGTAGTGAACCCTTACATCATATAACTGAAACTATTATTTCAATTATACCTTGATAAATAAAGGAATGACACATAGGTTTTAAAACCTGAAGGCTAGTTTTCTTTATTATCTAAAATACTTTTTTCAATATTTTAATTAGTAACATATTAAGAGTTCTCATTTCCCTTTTTTTTTCACAAGGGAAATTTCATTCTTAAAAGATACTTCTTCAAAATGATAGTTTACTATTCTTAACCCATAGTAAAATTTAAATTTTTACTTCTACTTGTGTAATTCATTCTAGTTTAACATTTGGCATACAAATAAACAAAACTGATAGGGTATCAAAATCCAACATGTATTCTACAAGTATACCTTTTAACATTAAAATAGCAATTTAAGTATACGGAGAGCAACTATTAACGCTCTGTGCAACAAGGGTAATTTTTGCTCTGTCCATGAAAAATCACAGTGCAAACCTCAAAGAGAACCAAATAAAGTTAATATAAAATATGTATCTTTTCAAGATAGTTTTGATGAGTTCGTCTCTAAGAAATTACCACCAGCTATTATTTTACGTTCCTGTTGAAAAGCCTGGGAGGTCTCCCAGGGTATTTGCTATGTACAAGTGCTACATTAGATTTCTCCCACTTCTCTGAAATAACCTAAGAACTTTCTGTTTACGTTTGGTCAAATCTCACTTAAACATAGACAAAACAGAGAGCTGAGCAAACGCTAAAATGCTGTATGCTATATGCTATTACACAGAACATTAAAGCTAGAAAATGTGTGGGTGGAATGGGATCCACGCTCAAGTAATTATGAGAACTGTATTCCGTATACACTTCAGTATGTACTATATACAATTTCTAAACCCAGGGACAGATCCTTTTTTGTTTTGCTTTTTGTTTTTTAAAGGGCCAGCTTTGAAGGCTACAAAGTCTCTGTCACTACTCTGTCATAAGTTCTGTCATTTTAACATGACAACAGCCACAAATAGTATATAAACAGACAGGTATTGCTGTGTTCCACTCAACATTTATAAAAACAGATGACTGGCTGGATTTGGCCCATCTTGCCCAGGGTTTGCCGATTCCTGATAGAGCCTATTAAATGAACAGAAAGTTATTCAGAGAAATCTTAAGTTTTTAAATATATATTATTTCCAAACATATTTCAACATGGATCCACTTTTCTATGTTATACCTAGAAGTACACATCAGGACACAGAATTTGAAGTATTTAATAATTACATTCTTACGTATGTGTCTGTGTAGTAGGAGGAATGTGGGATTGCATGAAGATGGAGTAGAGAGGGTGACTCATAAAATGACTTTTCTCTAGAAACGCATTTAATACAAAACTAAGAATATCAATTATGTTTGAACAGGTAGTATTTAATTTAGCTGTTAAATATTGTAGAATTAAATGTGTGTCTGACTTTATTTCCATATGCCTACTCGGTTCATAAATTTAAGAAGACAGTAACAGTTTGATATCTTCCCTACATGTAACAGAAAAGATGTGTTTATTTTCTTAGTTCTAAAATTAGGGCACGATTTAAAAAAAGCCGTATGTAGGATAGATTGGAGGGGTACAAATTTCCACCCCATTCCTCTATCACCAGACTTGTTTGATATCCACTGATTTTCTCAAGATCTAATAAATGAATCCTAGAAAATAACTCCTTCCTCATTTCAGGACCGCTCCCACCAATTTTGTCTTATTGAGTCTTTTGATATTTATAGCTCTTCTATCTCTGACCTAATTTCATTCAAACAAGGTAAATTTGCCCTTTAAGGACATCATTTAAAGTGGGGTGTCTGGGTGGCCCAGTTGGTTAAGGGTCTGACTCTTGATTTTGGCTCAAGTCCCCCGTCAGACTTACAGCATGGAGTCTGCCTGGTATTCTCTGTCTCTACCTCCCCCCGCCCAACACACACACACACACACACACACACACACACACACACACACACACACACACACACACACACACACACACACACACACACACACACACACACACACACACACACACACACACACACACACACTCTTTCTCTCTCTCAAAAAATAATAAATACAAAAAAACAATTGAAAGAAATGTTCATACTCTTCGTTCTCGGTGAAATTAAAATAATTATATGGCATCATTTTTCTGCCTTAATGTTATATAAATTTTTAAGTTGCTCAGTTTTTTACAAATTACAGACACACAGATGAGTTGCTCACATGAATGTGTTAGAGTACTTCCGCAAATACTTGTCCCTGACAGGAAACGTCTATCTGGATTTTATCTGGCTACTAACCATTTTGACTAAAGAAACATCAAAACTCCAGTTCAGGGAATGGTGTAATCCAGAGATCTGAAACCACATTTCTAAATTCCTAACAATCTAAATTCATGTTGAAATTCATCTCCAAAGTTAATATTGTCTTTTCTGTTTTCCATCCTTCCCCCTAGAATCGGCATGCCCTTTTAAACAAACTTTCTTCTTTTTCATCTCGATCTTTCGAGTATCTGGTTTTCTTTCCATAAAGCACTATGGCTCTTTAAAAAAATACACACACACAAAAAAAAAAACATGTTTCAGGTGCAGATCAATCAGTTAGGATGTTTTAATCAAGTACCCATTATACACAAATTTTTTTCTAAGGCTTGAAAGGGGAAAAAGAAACAAGACAATGTTACGATGAATCTTGGTCTACACCTATCACAATCGCAGTTGATACTAACTCAGAAGAATATGGTGGTAACAGGATATGAGTGGTAAGTTCTTTGTTTATTCAGACCTAAAACAAGAATGCGTGTGTGTAATTTATTTGAAAAATACAGCTAACACCAGTGGGGCAGGGGCTACAGGAAAAGCAAGCTAAGAAGTACGTGACAGTAAGCCAGGTATCACAATAGTTGAATGGAAATTAACCCTGTGTGGAATTCTTGAAGAGATGGAACACTTGCCTCTCGGAATGTATGAACAGAAAGCGTTAGGGAACTTGCAGGAACCACTGGTTGAGGTTGCTCAGTGTTTCACATTCCCTGCTCTCTGGCTTCCTACGTGTGTGAACACAGCCATCTTCTTCGAGTTCCCAGGGACAAGCAATTCAGCACAGAGATGGAGAATCTGGCATGTGAGTATGGACGGACTCTGAAGCCTGACAGGGTCAGGGTCATCGAGGAGGAAGAGAGTGTGATATTAAAAGATTAGTGAGAGGTTACTATGTGAAGAAGGGCTAAATAGAAAACAGGTGACAAAAGCAGGGGTTCGTTATGCTTCTTACGGCTTGGAATTTATGCCCTGGAAACTCTTGAGTTTCAAAGTAACTCTAACTGATATGTTACCTGAGAATATTGAACACTCGAGGGCCACAGATCTGGTCTTTGCTCCTCTAAGTTTGTCTCTCTAGAAGGCTATATAAATTGAATCATGTGGTATATATCCTTTTGTATCTATAACCTAATTCATTTAGCAAAATGCTTTTGAGATTCATCTATGTTATTGTAATGGGCATCATCAGTTTGTTCCTTTTTATTGATGATGGGTAAACTCTTAAAAAATTTCATTGAAGTAAAGAAAATTGCACAAATGTTTACATCTCTATGATTTAACGGAGTGCTGACATGTCTATATACCTGTCACTTAGGGCAAAAGTAGTAGTTACCAGGACAGCATAAATCCCATGGGTATACAAAATCCCAAACTTCACAACCATAGTCCTTTGTAAAGGTAACCAGGAGGCTGATAGTTAAGACCGTATTTGCCTTGCAGAGGGACATGAGAAGAATGGTGGACTAGAAGGCTCCAAGCACTCGCACCTCCAGAGAAACAAAGTTGAGTTTATCCTACCAGATCCCAAATTTTTAAATTATGTATATATACACACAAGGAAATATTATTCAGCCATGAAAATAATTAAGTTATAATACCAAGCCACAACATGGATGAGACTGGCAAACAGTATGCTAAGTCAGATATGCCAGAAACAAAACATCAAATATTCATTCTATGATTCCACTTACATGAGGTCCCTAGAATGAGTGAATTGATAGAAACAAAAAGCAGAATCGAGTTTACTAGGGGCTACGTGAAGGGATTGGGGGATTTTTCTGTTTCAGGAATACAGAGCTTCTCTTTATTTAGAACAGTAAAATGTTCTAGAAACCGACAGTGGTGATTACTGCACAACACTATGAAGTTACTTATTGGTACTGAAGTGCACACTCAAAAACAGTTATATTGATAAATGTAATGGCATATATATTGTACCTCAATAAAATATCATAGTTGTGTTGTTTAAAATATGTTAATGTAATCATGAAGCATCTACTGTGTGGTAGCTGGGTTACTTTGGTTAGTGTTGTTCGTACAGTTCAGTCATGTCAGTACAGGGAGTTGTACTCCATTCACTCTCACTGTAGAATATTCCACCCTGGATACAGCACTCCTTACACATCTATTGTATGCTATCAGAACTGGCAGTTTTCAGGTTTAAATGACGCTGTGAAGCAGTATTTTAGCTTCCAAAAGAGAAAGCCTTTAATTTGCTTTTGTCATCACCTGTTATGGATAAACGGGACACAACTGCATAATTCTCAAAGGTTATTAAGCCAGTGTGAGAAATCTTAAAGCCCCTTATAGTCTGTTTATAACATAGTTCAATTTAAATATTTCCAAATTACCTTCAATCTGCATGTGCCTTTCATTAATTTTTCTGCTTTGTTCATACCTGACTGGTTTAAATGTCCAAGAAAATGTAGATACCTTCCCTCAATACTTGTTTTTGCCCCAAATACCACATATAGTATTCTGAAAATTAGGTTCAAACTTCAAGCAGAGTAAGGATATTTCAAAGAGAGAGTTTAGTCAAATTCGTCTGGTTTCAAGATTCAGACAAACACTGTACTTCTGGGAAATATTTATCTAAGTGGTAACAGGTATTTACATATATATGCATGTGTATATACACAAAGGCTTATACTTTATTAAGCAAAATATGTTAAATACAGGTCTTTTTAAGTAGAAAATTTCTTGGTAATATCCTGCAATTTTCAGAATTCTTGTAATTTTCATTTCAAGATTGCATTTTATAAGACATTGTCAATGCAATCTTGTCAAATAGATGTCTGATGACAAATCCGTTTTCATTCCTTCCAGGTTGTCATGAAATTACCTCTCTGAAAGTGACAGTGTACCAACTTCTTCATCCACTTTAGGTTAAATCTGCTAAGTTAACATTGGCATGTCTTTGCAAACACTTCAGTGAGGATAGTTTGGATAAGAGGTGTTGACTTTTGATTCTGAAGTTACTCAGCTTGGAATCCCTGATCTGCCAGGTATCCGTGGATCCCGTAGGGTGGCCAAAACATCTTCCATCAAGTAAATACAGATGAATGGAGGTAACTACGTTAATTACCAATACAGAAAAGTATAACTGGAGTAAGCAAAGAAGAAGCTAATTCTACAAGGTGTTTTAAGATGAAGCTGCAACTCATGTAATGTTACAAGTTTATATAGTACATCATATAGTACCAAATATACGAAGCAGTAAATTTAGAAAATTTTTAAATTTTTTCTCACTTAGTACAAGGAGGTAAAAATGATTAAAAGTAAATGGCCAGAACATGAACTGTAATGACTCAAAGGAAAAGAATATACTGCTTTAACCTTTTCAATTGGAATGAAATTTAATTTCAAAACACTAATTATCTAGTACTTTTGTGTAAGAAATTTGAATTGTCCTTTATGGTATTTGTACCTTTCCATGGTTCTAATTATAATTTTTGTTACTATAATATATAATATAATGATGTTATTCCTAGCTTTGCAATACTTAAAAAGATGGAGATAAAATTCATTGATTATAATATCTTGAGCATTTTCTTAACCTGAATTTTAAGTAACTATAGAAATGGCAATATTTTTCAGTCTTAGGGTAAAGTTGTTATTATCTTCTTTAATAATCTGATTTCTAACACTCGACCTACTGGTAAATATATTTTGTTGAAAACCTAAGGATTTATTGGGTAATAGGACTTAAGTAATTTTTACATGAAGTAATTCTGGCACACTTTTAGACTTTACCAGTTAATTATATCAGCTATTTATCCAAACTAAGATGCTGGAACCCCTGCAAAGTGCGTGAAGTAAGCTGACGGCATCGGTTATAGGGCTCACGCATCACAAGCGGTTTAGTGATGCCAACAACATGTATCTGAAGAAATATCCTACGTTCTCCACTTCAGCCATAGATTTGTGTAGAAAACATCTATTATCTTTTCATCATGTCCTATTATCACCTGCATCCATTGGTTTATCATTAATGGGACAAAGAACAAAAAATATATGAAAATTTCTATTACTATACATCTTGAAGCTTGTTGAGTTTCCTTTAGTTTTTCTCCACGACACACCATCATTCCCAGCCTGACACAATGAGGCTTTCAAGGGCAAATGGGATTTTTAGTTACTCTGCTAAATCACCCAAGAATAACCTTTCTTTCTTAAACTGGGTTTAGAGAGATGATACTTGCTAGGATTTCTATTAATGTGAGTTCTCTGATAACACATCAACTTGAAAAATGGAACTAACTCTAACTCTTTGACATTAACAGAACCTAATAGTCTCTCAGTAGCCTCTCGTGTGTCATTTTATTTAACCCACATATTCTCAAACTTATCTGACCTCAGACTCCCTTTAAACCAAATAGCAATAATCCTTTTATAAAACATCAGGGAGCTCTAATCTATAACAATGTTTTGATGTCAATTATTGTCATGTTTTTAAGATTATTAACTCTTATTAACTTTAAGTTACGAAAAAATACAAGTATACCTCAGTATTTACTGGTATAAAATCATCACCACACATAGGTTAGCTAGGCTTGTGCTGAATTTAGTCAGGTTCAGGTCCATCAGCTATGCTCCGTGGGTCTGTTATCCTTTCTAGACTAATGGGTTAGCAGAGGCAAGTTCACTTCAAGGTGACAGAAGAAGCCACAGGAACAAACAAATATACCAAGGCATATTAAAGCCTAGGTTTCAAACTGGCGCACTTCTACAACTACTTCATTCTATTTCTTATGTAAGTCATACGGCCAAGTACAAAGTCAAGCAGGCAGGGAAATATGAAGTGCCTTCAGGGAGGAACTATAATGTCACATGAAAATGGTATGGAAATAATAAAGGGTGAAATATTAAGATGAATAATACAAGTATTTTCTTCATTTCAGGCTGTCGGCTGTCAACTCAAATTGGTGTCATTGTCATTTCGCCTAATATGTGTCTAATAAAATTTAAGCTGGGAAAATAAATCATAAAAAAGTATGTGAAGTAACAATAGATGGGTTCTCAATCGAGGCTCTATGGTTGTTTTCTTATGAATACAATTCACCATGTACAGTGAATAAACTTGGTGGCACATATTTTGGGATAACTAGGTAACTCTTTGTTTATTCCTTGGTTGCTACCACCTGGATAAGAGATGCCTTGTGAAGCATAAGTCCAGATAATTACAAGGCTTTTAATATTGATGTTTCCTTTTTTTTAAAACTTATTGATTACTTTTCTCTGTATTATTATTATTTTCATTAATGCTAGTGCTAACAGTACTTAAATAAGGATTAGTCAAAGAAGAAAGCAAGGCATGCCAAATTTTAAGAACCATCTTAGTTAATAGATATCAAACAATTCTGAAAGCCCCAAGGATATCAATTTTTTTAAAGTATCATTTTTGTTTTTTTTAAGTATTCACTTGCTCCTTCCATGTAGGACACGTAATTTTTCACTGTCCCGACTTTGGCCTTCTTTTGACCAACAAGGTTTATTTTGGCTGAGGAACGGTAAGCAAACACAATGCTTTATAACATCAGAACAAAAACGTTTAGAGGCATTACAAATTTCCACCCGTCTTCCTCCTAACAGTCCTCTGCATAGAATTTTTAATTCTGAATTAGAGGTCACCTGTCAGTCTGGAACCTAAAATTAAGAGCCCTATGATACAAACCTGATCCTAACCTCCAGTCTGGAGTAAATACTGATTTGAAAAGACATATGCACCCTTATGTTTGTTGCAGTATTTACAATAGCCAAGATAAGGAAGCAACCTAAGTGTCCATCAATAGGTGAAGAGATGAAGACGTGACACACACACACACACACACACACACACACACACACACACACACACACACACCATTTTCCTTATCCATTCATCAGAGAGTGAAATAGTACTCAGCCATAAAATGAAAGGACATCTTGCAATTTCCAACATGGATGGATCTAGAAAGTATGATGCTAAGCAAAGTAAGTGTCATCAGAAAAAGACAAATATCTTAAGATTTCACTCCATGTGGAATTGAAGAGACAGAACAAATGAATAGGGAAAAACAGAGACAAAACACCCCAGATTCTTCATTACAGAGAATACACTGGTAGTTGCCATAGGGGAGGTGGGGGAATGGGCCAGTAAAATAAGTAAAGGGGACTAACAGTACACTTACCTTGGTGAGTACTCAGTAATGTATAGAATTGTTTAATCACTGTATTGCACACCTGAAACTATTATAAAACTATGTTAATTATATTGGAATTAATAAAAAAATAAAGTGACTGGAGACACAGGCATGTAACAAGAAAGAAAAATAACTATCTGCTGTTACAAGCTATTGAGTTATGCTTGTTACATGAGTTGCAAAAAAGACTAATACGTAAAAATCTGAGGGCATGGGAGTACTTAATTAGACAGAATCTGAGTGCTAAATGAGTGGAGAACAAGCCAACAGAAAAATCTTCAAAGACTAGAGAGAACATGTATCTCCTTTTTAACCATTTAGATGGTTCTGTGTCCTACTTAAGTTTTGCTATTATCAACAGTTTTCTCACAAATGAAATAAAGGCCAAAGAAACCATATATCAGAGTATCTGGGAAGTATCTTTTCAAAAACACTTTTGTCTCATTATACCAATGGAATGTTGATATATTCTAAGAATTCCAGTGTTTTGGCTTTATACTGCATGCTTCAGGCTTCTTTCTCACAATTAGAAAAAGCCCAAAATAACTGTTAGACTTTATTTTTGACACATTGCTTACACGATTTGTGGTATTTTTGTGAACTACAGCCTAGGCACAAACAATCCCATTCCATATTTGTATTCTCTTACATCTAACATACCTGCCCGGCTTCCATGTTCCCTAATCTTAAGAAACAAACCTAACACAAAATGGTAAATAACCTTCCATTTACTATGTACATATAGTCACTATCTCAAAGGAATACTCTAGCATAGTTAGTTTTCAGGTTGGGGCTCATGTAACCTAATCTACTTTTCTACAACCTAACTTCTATGAACATTACTAATAAAAAGTTAAAGCACATCATTCATTAATTTATGCACATTCGTGAATTTTAACAAGTAGTATATGCATAGCTCAATATATTTTCACTGCCTATTATCATTATTTGTGAGTAGATGGTTTGAACGATCTTATAAATCCATAGTTCTTAACTTTTGGGGGTTAGTCTCCTTTTTAAAAATACAGTAGTGTATCTATTCACCAGACATGGACTAGCAGAAAGACAAAAGTGATGGGGGAATAAAGAGCGTGGGCAAACTCCACATAGTCTTAAATGATTCAGTACACACTTTGCTGGCTACTTCCTGGTCAAGTGAATACTGCCTACCCCTTATTACAAGATCCCAACTGTTTAAGTTACCGTATGCCCCTACGAAAAGGTACATTCTTTTACCTACTGGAATTCTCTCATAAAATGTAGATGAGAACATTTTAATCGAAAAATAAGCAAATCCATCACCTATCTAACACTCATCATTATGGTGCACAGAAAATTACCAAGTTACCATTCATTCCAGCTTTTGAGACCAGGGACCAAATCTACGCCCTAATGCAACCCTAAAATGAATATATGTCATAAGCTGCATTCATTATTTTGAATTGAATTAAAGGAGATTATACTGTATTATGGCTCGCAAAGCTCGAAAAGCGTTGTCTGATTCCTTGTAATTCACTATATAAGAAAATACTTATTTTAGACAGATTTCTTGTGAGTCTAAGGCATTATTTAAGAAAACATTTAAACTGTAATAGGACAAACATTTAATATTCTCTAAGCATAGGCTCTCGAAATAAATTATACAAAATTTATTCTTGGGACACTTGGGTGGCTCAGTCACTTAAGTGTCCGACTTTGGCTCAGGTCATGATCTCGCAGTCCATGAGTTCGAGGCCCGCATCAGGCTCTGTACTGAAAGCTCAGAGCCTGAAGCCTGCTTCGAATTCTGTGTCTCCCTCTCTCTCTCTGCCCCTCCCCGACTCACGCTCTGTCTCCCTCTCTCTCTCTCTCTCAAAAATTAATCATTAAATTTTTTTCAAAAATTTATTCTTTAAAAACGCAAGTCCTAGAGTCAAAATAAAGCACAATGATGCCTATGACCTCCAAGAATTTAAGTATCAGTTTACATGTAGACAGCAACAAATTTTAATTTTATCAAGTCAAAATAATTTGTTAATCAGTGTCCAAAGCACAATCTAGAATAAAATCTAGAATAAAATCTAGAATAATCTAACACAATCTAGAATAAAAAATTGTCAATACAATACATAAACTCATCATGCTTAACAGAAGGCTTGAGAGTAGCATGTGTTCCCATCCTAGATGCATACAGGACACATGTGGTCTCTCTTAAAGTACTTAACCAGAATATGAAAATAAAGTCATAAATGTCCTTTGAAATTAAAGGAAAATTTCTCAACCTAAAAGGCAGGAGATGCATCATCTATAGGCTATATAGACTTGTTTATGAGTTGTGGAAAGACACCTCATGTTAAATCATGTCACATGGTAAACAACGTTTTGATAAGTGGAATGGCCATAGTGTTAGAGAAACAGAATAAATTACAACATCACTTTTGAGACTGAAAAGATTTCAGATAATTCAGATTGTTTATATTATTATTATTATTATTCTGATTATTCAGGTTATTCAATACCTGAGGGCCTATTTATCTAAAAAGTAAGAGAAGGGCCGCCTGGGAGGGTCAATTGGTTAACTGTCCAACTCTTGATTTCAGTTGAGATCATGATCCCATGGTCATTAGATGGAGCCATGCATAAGATTCCGGGTTGAGCATAGACCCTGCTTTAGATTCTCTCTCTCTGTTCCATCACCTCACTCATGTTGTCTCTCAAAAAGTTAAAAATTTTATCAAAGTTAAAAATTTTATAAAAGTTAAAATTAAAAATGATAAAAATTAGAAATTTCTAAATTAAAATTTCTAAATTGAAATTTCTAAATTAAAACTCTAAAAATATTCAGAAAATTGAAATTTCTAGATTGAAATTCCTAAAATGAAGTTTCTTAATTGAAATTTCAAAGTTGAAGTTTCTAAATTGAAATTCTAAAAATTTTCTAAATATTGAAATTGAAATTTCAAAGTTGAAGTTTCTAAATTGAACTAAAAATTTTCTAAAAAATGAAATTTCCTAAATGAAATTTCTAAGTTCTTAATTGAAATTTCTAGATTGAAATTCCTAAAACAAAATTTATTAATTGAAACTTCAAAGTTGAAATTTCTAAATTGAAATTCTAAAAATTTTCTAAAAATTGAAATTTCCTAATTGAAATTTATAAATTCTTAATTGAAATTTCTAAATTGAAATTTCATGAGCACTGGGTGTAGTATGGGAACCAATGTGACAATAAATCATTTTTAAAAAGTAAATAAATAAAAGAAATTTCAGTATTGAAGTGTCTAAATTGAAGTTTCTAAATGGAAGTTTCTAAATTGAAATTTATGAGCACTGGGTGTTGTAGGGGAACCAATTTGACAATAAATAATTTTTAAAAGGTAAATAAAAAAATTTCTAAATTGAAATTTCTAAATTGAAATTTCTAAATTGAAATTTCTAAATTGAAATTTCTAAATTGAAATTTCTAAATTGAAATTTCTAAATTGAAATTTCTAAATTGAAATTTCTAAATTGAAATTTCTAAATTGAAATTTCTAAATTGAAATTTCTAAATTGAAATTTCACGAGCACTGGGTGTTGTATGGGAACCAATTTGAGAATAAATCATTTTTAAAAAGTAAATAAATAATTTCTAAATTGAAGTTTCTAAATTGAAATTACTAAATTGAAATTTAATGAGCACTGGGTGTTGTATGGGACTCAATTTGAGAGTCATTTTTAATAAATAAATAAAAGAAATTTCTAAATTTAAATTTCTAAGTTGAAATTTCTAAATTGAAATTTCTAAATTAAAATTTATGAGCACTGGGTGTTGTAGTGGAACCAATTTGACAATCATTTTTAAAAAGTAAATAATTGAAATGGAAATTTTTGAGCACTGGGTGTTGTAGGGGAACCAATTTGACAATCATTTTTAAAAAGTAAATAAATAAAAAAATTCTAAATTGAAATTTCTAAATTGAAATTTCTAAATTGAAATTTCTAAATTGAAATTTCTAAATTGAAATTTCTAAATTGAAATTTCTAAATTGAAATTTCTAAATTGAAATTTCTAAATTGAAATTTCTAAATTGAAATTTCACGAGCACTGGGTGTTGTATGGGAACCAATTTGAGAATAAATCATTTTTAAAAAGTAAATAAATAATTTCTAAATTGAAGTTTCTAACTTGAAACTTCTAAATTGAAATTTAATGAGCACTGGGTGTTGTATGGGACTCAATTTGAGAGTCTTTTTTAATAAATAAATAAATAAAAGAAATTTCTAAATTGAAATATCTAAATTGAAATTTCTAAATTGAAATTTCTAAATTGAAATTTCTAAATTGAAATTTCTAAATTGAAATTTCTAAATTGAAATTTCTAAATTGAAATTTCTAAATTGAAATTTCTAAATTGAAATTTCTAAATTGAAATTTCACGAGCACTGGGTGTTGTATGGGAACCAATTTGAGAATAAATCTTTTTTAAAAAGTAAATAAAAAAATTCTAAATTGAAGTTTCTAAATGGAAACTTCTAAATTGAAAATTAATGAGCACTGTCTGTTGTATGAGACCCAATTTGATAGTCATTTTTAATAAATAAATAAAGAAATTTCTAAAGTGAAATTTCTAAACTGAAATTTCTAAACTGAAATTTCTAAACTGAAATTTCTAAACTGAAATTTCTTGGGGCGTCTGGGTGGCTCAGTCGGTTAAGCAGCCGACTTCGTCTCAGGTCATGATCTCGCGGTCTGAGTTCGAGCCCCGCGTCGGGCTCTGTGCTGACGGCTCGCAGCCTGGTGCCTGTTTCAGATTCTGTATCTCCCTCTCTCTCTGCCCTTCCCCTGCTCATACTCTGTCTCTATGTGTCTCAAAAATAAATAAATGTTAAAAAAAATTTTAATTGAAGTTTATAAATTGAAATTTCAAAGTTAAAATTTCTAAATTGAAAATTGATGAGCACTGGGTGTTGTATGGAACCAATTTGACAAATCATTTTTAAAAAATAAATGAAAATTCTAAATTGAAAATTCTAAATTGAGATGTCACAAGGAACTGTATTAAGTTTGAATATTATAAAATTGCCAATAGTAAAGACTTCTTGACCAAATAGGGCAATTTAATATGGTTTAATCATTTGAAATTTTTAAATATATAGAACTAGAATCTCATGAGGTTTGAATATCCAAAATATATAATGAATTCCTACAAGTCAAGAGCAAAAAACAATCTGATTAAAACATGGGCAGAAATCTTAACATTTTTTTAAGGACGACATACAAATGGCCAAGAGGTACATGACAAGTTGCTCAACATCACTAATCACCTGGGAAATGCACATCAGAACCACAATGAGATATGATAGCCCAACACTTAAAACTGCTATTATCAAAAGGACAAGAAAACACAAGGTTGGCAAGTTTGTGAAGAAAAGGGAACTCTCATATATAATTTGTGAGATTGTAAACTGGTTACAGCCACTATGGAAAATAGTATGGAGGTTCCTCAAAAAAAATAAAATAAAAACCTAACTACCATGTGATCCAGCAATCCCACTTGTGGGCATTTATCCAAAGAAAATAAAAACAGTAACTGAAAAACCTATATGTACCACCATGTTCACTGAAGCATTATTTGCAGTAACTAAGATGTGAAAGCGACTTAAGTGTCCATTGACAGATAAAAAAAAATGTGTTGTGTGAATATTATTCAGACATAAAAAAAAATAATGTTATCTTGTCATTTGTGTTAACACAGATGGACCTTGAGGGTCCTGGGCTAAGTGTAAGTCAAATAGAGAAAACACAAATACTGTATGATTCCACATATATGTGCTATTTAAAAATAAAAACAACGGGGGCATCTGGGTGGCTCCAATGATTAAGAGTCCGACTCTTGATTTCAGCTCAGGTTATGATCTCACAGTGTCAGGCTCTGTGTTGACAGCATGGAGTCAGCTTAGGATTGATTCTCTCTGCCTCTAACCCACTTGCTCACACTCTCTACATAATTTTCAAAATAATTAAAAATAAATACATAAAAACAACCAAACTCATAGATACAGAGTACAGACTGGTTGTTACCAGAGGTGGGGGGAGGTATAAAATGGACGAAGGGGGTCAAAAGGTGTAATACTGCAATTATAAGTCACAGAAATGTCATGTACAACATAGTGACTACAGGTAATACAGTATTCTCTATTTGCAAGTTCCTAAGAGTTGGTCTTAAAAGTTCTAATGATAAGAAAAAAAAATTAACTATTTGTGGTGATCGATGTTAGAGTTATTGTTGTGATCGCTTTGCAACATGTACAAATATTAAATTATTATGCTATATACCTAAAACTAATGTCCTATCAATTACACCTCACATTAAAAAAATACAGGGCCAATGAATTTAGTTCTAGTGAATTTCCCCAATTTGTTATAGTATTGTATCATCTAGGGCAGAACTTCATATTTTCCCAAGTACAGTAAGCATTCAGAGCAGGTTTCTGAGGACCAACAGAGATAAGAGGGAATGGTCATTGCTTAGCAAAGAATGCCAGAGTCAAGAAGCTCACCAATTATGTTCAAGTTCTATCTTGAAAGTGGTCAGCTTGACACTGTTTTAACAAGTGCTATTGCTTCTTTATGTATCTATTCATTAACTAAAAATAAAAATAAGCAGATCCTACTCCAAACAAGCTTTGTCCCTGATTGCTTCACCTCCAGGGTTCGAAATAACAAAACCTTTACTGACAGTGATTTTATTGTACCTTCTCTATATCCTGTAGCCAACTCTCTAGCTTTCTTGTCTAAACTGGAACATATTCACCATGATGATGTCACTATTTATCTCTAGATTAGGAAACAATCACTCTACACTTCTTTCATTTCAGGTCATACCACCTCTCTGAAAACAGTTTTAATATTTCACTTCTGTACTGCAAAAATGCATATAGGAGGCCTAATACATTTATATTCACAGTTAAGTATGGTAAATATTTTAGGAAATAATCATTCATCTCACTCTCTAGGAGTATTTCCTTGCCTCTTTGATATCAGGCTTGGCCATGTGACTTGCTTTTGCTAAAAGAATAGAAATACAAACTTTAAGTGTCTTGCATGGTTTGGTTATGTTCCTTTTAATTCTCTCACCCGCTTTGGCCAAAACATTGCCCAAACACCTAGTTTTTTCAGAAAGAGGAATCCTATGGAAAACAAATGAACACACTCATCCTGAGAAAGCTCTGTTTGTTATTAATCACTGAGATTAATGGTTATTGTCATGCGGCATTACTGCAGCAATAGCTGATTAATACATGAAAAAAACTAAAGAGTAAATAATATCATTTAGAATTACATAGCTGAAAACAATACTATGGTGGAATATAATGGATATATTTTACCTCTATAGCCCTGCCGTTAATCTCCATTCTATATCATCCTGTATTCATGGAAATAATATTAACATAGAATGGACTCTGAATAACTATTATACAAAGAAGAACATGAAGGAGTACTATCACCATCACCTACAGAGGAAATAGCATTTGCTTTCCAATACCATCAACTCTCAATGTTCTAAGACAAAACAGCTAAAATTTTAAAAAATATTTGTACAGATTTATTTTTGTGTATACACAAGTTACTTTCGCTATTATGTCTCACTAAACGATATATTAAAAAGAACTTGCTTTCTGCAAACACACCCAATGAAGTGTTAGGGCACTATGGCAATGCTATGGTATGAAGAATTCAAGTCACTTATGGATCATGTACTTGCTGTAATCTGCACATTCACGATGGTGTTGATTTTGCCAAATGGATTTGTTAAATTCCTCACATGCTGCTTCGGTCTTCACCTGCAGAGGTATACTGCTACATTTCTTGGTCTCTTAATGAGTAACTTTTAAGAAGGAAAAGATGTTTCAGTTATACCTTTTCCACCCAGTAACTATCATTTTTTTCCCTGAATCTGAGGGTAGATAGGGCTAACTTTTAAGATTCAATTGAAGATTCAGAAAGCTTTTAGCACAGTGCATTAATTCACTGTTACATTTTAATGTTTTGTTTAAATTTTAATTGTTTAGAAAACTCAACTATCATCACTTCTAATGCAGGTTATTAGCATAATTATTTACCTATCAATGAACACAGTAGATAATAACTAACAATTAAAAGATCATGGAAACCACAGGAAAATACACATTTTTTTCAGCTTAGTGAGAAGCTCCTCAATTTTGTTGGAATAAAGCACCTGAAGGTGCCCCAAGTACAATGAGAGATTATATACACATGATGAGTAAATGTAAAGAGCTATGTTTTCATACAAGTAGTCAGTGGAATGTAGAGGATTCTACACTGGGGTTCAGGGTATTAGCCTTAACCTCAACACGGTTACTTCACTTCATCCTTGCGAAAAGTATTTGTTTACCAACTCAAGAATACTTTATTTACCTTATCTAACCCAACCCCATGGCAGATGCACCTACAGGGCAATCACAGAACTCCTCTCCTACACAATACAAATCATCAAAAAGTAGTACTGGAGAGAAGGAAACTGAGGCACAGAGAGACAAAGATATTAGTTTGCAAACAGAATTAGGGTTGTGTTCAGGACTGAAATTTAGGTATCTTCATTATCAATTCTAGTCTTTCTTAGACTACACCCAAAAGATGCAAAATGGCAATACTAGCAAAAGCAAAATGGTTAAAATGATGTCAAAGGCTTTATTTGATCACACAAGCAAAAATAATTTTCATAATAATGAGTATAACACAAAAGAGATGGTTTTGAATCGATGAGGCAAGGTAAATACCTAAGATACATGTTACATCATAAATTTTTACCTTAAGGTATAATATCGATGGAAATTTATAACATGATAAAGTGTTCCATTTGGATAATCTCAACACTCAAAGTACTATACAAATGTGCATGGTAAAAAAAAAAAAGTTTTAGAAAGATCAAGTATTCTGTATCAACACATAATAATCAGCAACATTATGAATAGCTACTAATATGCAATTTTAACACAAACAACTATGAAAATTCTACTAAAAAAGAAAAAAAGTATTTGTCTATATTGTAACAAATTATAAAATTACTGAATTACTTTCTTCATTAATATTTATTGACGAAATGAGCTAGGTGCTAACTCTCCTTCTCTAAGCAATATAATCTAATCATGTAAAAGGATGAATCAATAAAAGGATGATGAGAGACAAGAGTGATGAGGTCAGAGCTATTTCCAGAGCGGTATGAAAACCGTGGAAGGCACCTCTAGCCCATACATGGAGTAATGGGTATTTGGCAAATTTTCTTCAAAGGTGTGAAAGTTGAACTGAGCCTTGAAGGATAAGTAATCATTATCCGAGGGGATGAAATGTGAAGGGCAACTGAAAAAGTTAGAATAGATGTTCATGGATGCTGATGTCGGCATGGAGTAAGATGGTTATATTCAGGAGACGTCAAACAGCATGGTATGAAGAACATGGGATCTGCATTGGATAATGCTGAAACATGAGACTGAAGCGGTATGCCGGAGTTAGCCCAGATCATACACTATGCTAAGAGGTGTGGACATTACCTACATGACAACGGAGAGCTAAAAACATCAACAACCACAACAAACAACTTTAAGCAAACTTCCAGGAAAGATGACAGAGTAGGAGGAAGGACCCTAAACTCATCTCATCCCACGCAGTCAAAATGAAGAGACAGATGAACATGCCCCAAATCAAAGAACAGAAAAGAATCATGGCAAGTAAGCTAAATGAAATAGACATGAGTCTTAGGTGTGATAGAGAATTTAAAATAACGGTTGTAAAGATATTCAGGAGACTAGAGAAAGGGAAATACTTCAGTGAAGCCATTAACAAAGAAATAGAAAAAAAACAGATATACGTAAAATTTAAAAAATGAAATTAAAAATACACTAGATGCAAGAAACAGTAGAGGACACAGAAGAACACATCAGTGACCCTGGAGAACTGTAGGAAAGCAATCAAGCTTAACAGGAAATAGAAAAATAATAATAAATGAAAATAGACACGGGGAACTGAGCAACACTATCAGGCATAAAAACATCCACATTATAAGCATCCTATAAAAAGGAGAGAGAGAAAAGGGGGCAAACCTTTATTTAAAGTAGTAAATGTTGATCATTTCCCAAATATGGAAAAGCAAACAGGAATGCAGATCTAGGAGGCACAGAGAGACGCCAAAAAAATCCAAGGAGGTCCATACCAATGCACAGAGTGATTTAAATAGCAAAAAGTAGTGATTAAGAAAGAACTTCAAAAGCATCAAAAGAAAAAGAAAACAGTTGCATTCAAGTGTAAACCCATAAAGCCATCAGCTGACTTTTTTTGGCAGACACTTTACAAGCCAGCAGGGAGTGGCAGGATATACTCAGAGTGCCGGGGGGGGGGGGGGGGGGGGGGGGGGGGGGGGGTGGGGGGGGGGGGTGGGGGGGGGGTGGGGGGGGGGGTGGGGGGGGGGGGACAAAACACTATAGTCAAAAACTCTATCCAGCAAGGATATCATTAAGAATAAAAGGAGAGTGGGGGGCGCCCGGGTGGCTCAGTCAGTTGAGTGTCCAACTTCAGCTCCGGTCTGATCTCACCATTTGTGAGTTCAAGCCCCACATCAGGGTCTGTGCTAACAGCTCGGAGCCTGGAACCTGCTTCAGATTCTGTGTCTCCTTCTCTCTCTTATCCTTCCCCACTCACAGTCTGGGTCTCTCTCTCTCTCTCAAATAAACATTAAAAAAAATTAAAAAAAATAAAAAAGAATGAAAGGAGAGAGGCACCTGGGTATCTCATCTGGTGAATGTCTGACTCTTCATTTCAGCTTAGGTCATAATCTCACAGTTCATGGAAATGAGCATGGCCTGGGGCTTTGAACAGACATCATAGAGCCTGCTTGGGGTTCTCTTTGTTTCTACCTCTCTCTCAAAATAAAGGAGCTTAAAAAAAAGGAGAAGAGGGCCTGGGTGACTCAGTCAGTTAAGCATCTGACTTTGGCTCAGGTCATGATCTCGCCGTTTTTGAATTCAAGTCCCACGTTGGGCTCTGTACTGACAGCTGAGGGCCTGGAGGTGGCTTCAGATTCTGTGCCTCCCTCCTATCTGCCTGTTACCCACTCAGGTCCTCTGCCTCTCTCTCAAAAAAAAAAGCATTACTTTTTTTTAAAGGAGAAATAAAGATACTTAGACAAACGTTTAAGAATTTTGAGACCACTAAACCAGCCCTAAAAGAAATGTTAAAGAGGACTCTGAATGGAAAGACCATAAGTAGAAGAAAACTAGGAAGCACAAAAGCCGTAAAATTAAGTCTACCTGTAAAAATCAGTCAAGGAACTCACGAAATAAAAGGATGTAATTATGACACCAAATGCCTGAATTGTGTGTTTGTAGGGGATCAAGAATGGGATCAAATTTAAGCAACTATCAACTTAATGTAGACTGCTATGTGCAGAAGATGTTATATACAATCCAAATGTAACTGCCAATCAAAAACCAAGAAGATACACAAAAAAATAAAGAAAATGGAATACAAGTCTATCACTAAACATTGCACACAAATGGTGAGAGAAGAAAGAAAGAATAAAGTAATGGAGAACGGAAACAAACATAAAATAAGCAACAAAATGGTGGTAAGTGCATATCTATCTGTAATTACTTTGAATATAAATGGAATAAGTGCTCCAATAAAAACACATATGGTGATGAAATTGATAAAAAGCAAGACTCATCTATAGGCTGCCTACAAGACACACATTTCAAACCTAGACACACTCAGATTGCAAGGAAACAGATGGAGAAGCACTTATCGTGCAGATGGAAAGCCAAGGTAGCAATAGTATCAAGCAAAATGGACTTTAAAGCAAAGAGAGCACCAAGAGACAAAGAACAGTATATAATCATAAAGGGAACAATCTCACAAAAAGAACAATTGCAAATATTTTATACACCCAACATAGGAGCACCCAAATACATAAAGCAGTTAACAAACACAAAGGAACTAACCAATAGCAATACAGTAATTGTAGGGGTTATTAACACCCCATACATCATCCAGATAGAAAATCAACAAGGAAACTGTGCCTTTTACCGACACATGGACATGTATGTAACACAGAATCAGAACATTTCACCATAAAACAGAATATTCATTCTTATCAAAAGCACATGGAATATTCTCCAGAATAATTCACATGGTAGGCCACACAACAAGTCTCAACCTATTCAAAAATATCAGTCATACCATGCATCTTTTCTTACTACAATGCTGTGAAACTAGGTATCAAGCACTAGAACAATTAACAATGAATGAGTCAACCAAAAAAATCAAAGAGGAAATCCAAAAATACATGGAGACAAATGAAAATAAAAATACAATCATCCAGAATCTTTGGGATGCAGCAAAAGCAGTTCTCAGAGAAAAGTTCATGGCAATATAGGCCTTCCTCAAGAAGAAAAATCTCAAATAAACAACTAACCTGAACTTAAGGGAGCTAGCAAAAGTAGAACAAACAAAACCCTAAATCAGTAGAAAAAAGGAAATATAAAGCAGATACAAAGGAAAGAGAAACTTAGAAAACCAGATCAATACAACCAGAAACTAGTTTGTCGAAAAAATAGACAAAAATTGACACACCTTTAGCCAGACTCAGTTAAAAAAAAAAAAAAAAAAAAAGAGGGAGGAACAAAGAGATGGACAGACAAAGGACTCCGGTAAACAAAATCAGAGATGGACAAAGAGAAATAACATACATCACAGAAATACAAAGGACTCTAAGAGAATATTTTGAAAACATGATATGCCAATAATTTAGACAACCTAGAAAAAAACGGACATATTCCTGGAAACATATAACCTCCTAAAACTGAATCAGGAGGAAACAGAAATTTAAACAGATGAACTAACAGCAATAAAACCGAATCAGTAATTAAACTCTCAACGAACCAAACTCCAGGATCAGAGGCTTCATAGGAGAATTCTATCAATCATTTAGAGAGGAATTAGTATGTATTACACACTAGACAGAGGGAGTGAGAGGGAGGGAGGGCGGGCGAGGTGGAGAGGGACGGCGGGCAAGGGAGGGCGGGCGAAGGGGAGAGACGGGGAGGGGGAGAGACGGGGAGGGGGAGAGACGGGGAGGGGGAGAGACGGGGAGGGGGAGAGACGGGGAGGGGGAGAGACGGGGAGGGGGAGAGACGGGGAGGGGGAGAGACGGGGAGGGGGAGAGACGGGGAGGGGGAGAGACGGGGAGGGGGAGAGACGGGGAGGGGGACAAAAGGGCCAGAGGGCAAAAGGCCAAAGGCCAAGACTCATACTTTAGTTAAGAAAAAAAGTGGGGGGACAGAAAGAGGGCAAGACAAAGGACTCAAGAAAACAAAATCAGAGATGAAAGAAGAGAAATAACATACACCACAGAAATACAAAAGACTCTAAGAGATTATTTTGGAAACATGATATGCCAACAATTTAGACGACCTAGAAAAAAATGGATGCATTCCTAGAAACACAACCTCCCAAAACTGAATTAGGAAAAAAGAGGAATTTAAAACAGACTAATTACCAGCAATAAAACTGAATCAGTAATTAATCTCCCAACAAACCAAAGTCCAAGATCAGAAGCTTCATAAGAATTTTACCAAACATTTAAAGAGGAATTAATATGTATTGTTCTCAAACTTTTCCAAAAAATAGAAGAGGAAGGACAGCTTCCAATTCACTCTATGTAGACATCATTACCCTGGTATCAAAACAGGATGAACATACTAGAGAGGCAGAGAGGGAGGGAAGGGAGGCCAGAGGGCCAGAGGGCAAAAGGATAAGACTCATAGTTAAGAAAAAGAGGGGGACAGAAAGAGGGAGAGACAAAGGACTCAAGTAAACAAAATGAGAGATTAAAGTAGAGAAATAACATACACCACAGAAATCCATAACCTCCAGAAACTCAATCAGGAAGAAATAGAAATTTAAACAGATTACCAGCAGCAAAATTCAATCAGTAATTAAACTCCCAACAAACCAAAGTCCAGGATCAGAGGCTTCATAGGAGAATTCTACCAAACACTTAAAGAGAAATTAATATGTATTGTTCTAGAACTATTCTAAAAAATAGAAGAGGAAGGAAAGCTTCCAAATTCATTCTCTATAGAGATCATTACATTGGTATCAAAACAAGATGAAGACACTAGAGTGAGAGAGGTAGGCAGAGAGAGGGAGAAGACACACTACAATCTGTTATCTGTGACAAACATAGACAGAAGTTCTCAACAAAACATTAGCAAACCGAATCCAACAATACATTAAAAAAACCATTCGCCATGATCAAGTGGGTTTTTTTCCTGGGCTACAAGGGCGGTTTAATACTTGCAAATCAGTCAAAGGGATGCATCCTGTCAATAAAAGAAAGGATAAAAACCTTATGATCACTTCAACGGATTCAGAAAAAGCATTTGACAAGTACAACATTCATTAATGATAAAAAACAAAACAAAACAAAACACAAAAAGTCAACAAAGTAAGCCTAGAGGGAAGATACTTCAACATAATTAAGACCGTCTGGGAAAAATCCACAGCTAACTTCATGGTGAATGGTGAAATACTGAATGCTCTTCCCCTAGGATCAGCAATAAGAATGTCCACTTTCACTACTTTTATTGAACATACTACTGAAAGTCCTAGCCACAGCAATCAGAAAGCAAAATGAAATAAAAAGCATCCAAATAGATAGGGAAGAAGTCAAACTTTCACTATTTGCAGATGACAAGACATTATGTACAGAGAAAAAAAAATACAAAACTAAAGACTACCAAAAAACTACTCCAACTACTAGAACTGATCAGTCAATTCAGTAACGTCACTGACTACAAATTCAATGTACATAAATCTGTTGCATTTCTCCTCACTAATAATGAAGGAGCAGAAAGGGAAATTAATGTAACATTCCATTTTTTATTTTTGTACCAAAAAGAATCAAGTACCTCGGAAAAAAACCTAACCAAGGAGGGGAAACACCTGTACTCTTAGAACTATAAAACACTGATGAAAGCAATAGAAGATGATACAAAGGGAATGTTATTTCATTCTCAAGGACTGGCAGAACATTGTTATAATGTCTATACTACGCAAAGCCATCTACAAACTTCTGGCAATCCTTATCAAAACAACAACAGTACTTGTCACAGAACTCTACCAGAACAAATAATCCTCAAATTTATATGGAAACACAGAAGCCCCCTAGTTACCAAAGCAATCCTAAACAGAACACAACTACAGGCATCACAATCCAGATTTCAAATTCTACTACAAAGCTCCAGTCATCAAGAGAGTATGGTACTGGCAGAAAAAAAGAGATCAATAGACAAGAACACAAAACCCATATATAAACACACAATTATATGCTCCATTAATCTTTGACAATGTAGCAAAAAGTATGCAATGGGAAAAATATGGCATCTTCAACAAATGGTGCTGGGAAACCTGGACAGCAACATACAGAAGAATCAAAATAGACTACTTTCTTACACCAGACACAAAAATAAATTCAAACGGGATGAAAGACCTAAATGTGACACCTGTAACCATAAAATTCCTCCAAAAGAGCACAGGCAGTAAGGTCTCTGACATCAGCTGCGGCAATATTTTTCTAGCTATGCCTGATAAGGCAAGAGAAACAAAAGCAAAGCTAAACTATTGAGGCTACCTCAAAATATCAAGCTTCTGCACAGTGAAGGAAACAATCAACACAACTATAAGATAAGCTTCAGAATGGGAAAAGCTATCTGCAAATGACATATCCAATAAAGGGTTATTATTCAAAATATATAAAGAACTTCTGTAACCTAACACTAAAAATATAATAATTCAATTAAAATTAAACTGAAGACACAGACATTTCTCCAATACAGACATACAGATGACTAACATGAAAAGATGTCCAACATCACTCACCATCAAGGGAAAGAAAAATCAAAACCACACCTATCAGAATGTCTAAAATAAGTAGTGCTGGAAAAGATGCAGAGGAAAAATGAACATTTGTGCACTATGGGGCAGGGGGGAGTCAAATGGATGCAGTCGCTGTGGAAAACATTATGGCTGGTGCTCAAAAAATTACAAATAGAAGAACATATGATCCCTTACTTATAATACTAGCTATTTACCCAAAGAATACCAAAACATTAATTCAACAAGATATATGTACCCCTTTGTTTATTGCAGCATTGTCTGCAGTAGCCAACTTATGGAAGCAGCCCAAGTGCTCATCAATAGATGAATCAATAAAGAAGATGTGGTGCATATATACAACGGAATACTCAACCATCAAAGGAAGGAAATCTTGCCATTTGCTACAACAGGGATGACATAGAGAATATAATTCTAACTGATCAAGTCATTCAGAGAAAGACAAATATCATAGGATTTCACTCACATAGAATTTAAGAAACAAATCAACAGGAAAGAAGAAAGGAAGGAAGGAAAGAAAGAAACGAAACAAAAGAAAGAAAGAAAGACCACTCAAGAACTCTTAACTATGGAGAACTGATGGTTCCCAGAGAGGAGGTGGGTGAGAAATGGGTGAAATAGGTGAAGGGAATCAAGAGTGCACTCATCATGATGAGCCCTGAGTAATGTACAAAATGGTTGATTCACTCTATTCTACACGTGAAACTAATATAACACTGTATGTTAACTAGACTGGAACTAAAAAATTTTCAAGAGAGACAAGTGACACAGCCATGTATGTATTTTACAAAGAAACACCCAGTGGAAGTAGGATGTAAAGAGGGCAGGAAGAGAAAAAGAATGCTCAATGCAAACTTTGATTAAGGTGGAATTTTTTTTTTTTTTTTTTTTAAGGAGGGGAGAGGAAGCCATCCAAGAAATACCAGAAAAAAATAAGCTAAAAGTCTTTAGGAAGTTCCTCAGAATTCAAACAGTCCAAGACAAAGAGAGGATTCCTTGGTATCTTGAATGGACATTTGTGTAACTCATGTCACTGTTTAACCAACTACAGAAAATACATGAAGGCAGATAGAGGAGGCTGAGTAGGTAAGTACTATTTATAAAGTACAGGGTTTTTGATGTATGAGATCATGCAATTATTAATATTCAGTTGGAGGGACACCAGGGTGACTCCATTCGTTAAGAGTCTGACTCTTGATTTCAGCTCAGGTCATGATATCACAGTTTTGAGATTGAGCCCCAGGATTGGCTTCATGCTAGGTGTGGAGCCTGCTTCAAAATCTTTCTCTCTCTCCCTCTGTCCCTCCCCACTGAGGCATGTACTCTCTCTCTCTCTCAAAAAATATGCAGTGAGTTATTACAATTCTGGAGCTTATGAGACAAGAAGTAAATAAAAAATGAATTTCTAGAAATGAAGATCATCAACATAGAATTGGTAACTTAAACCCAAATGAATGATAAAGACTACTCTAAGAATGGTGATTAAAATAGAACCTTGAAAAATACCTGCATTTAAAGGTAAGACAAAGGAATTGTTAAGATCTAAGGTAAAATGAGAAGCACCAACAAGAGAGAAGAAGACCAAGACAAAGTGGTATTTCATCAGGAATCTAGAGAGGAAAGATTTTCAAAAAGCATTGTGTAGGTAACATGATGATTTTTGCCAGCCAGCATGCCTATTTCTCTCCTTCTGGAAAAGAGCACACAATTTCTTCTGGATACATACCTCTAGCTTCTGGGTATACACCTGATTTGCTCAGGTCTATTTGAGAAATCTAGTCCTCCTAATCAAAGTTATTGATTCATGAATGATCATGTGACACAATCAAAGCCAATGATAATATTCTAAGGGTTTATGTGATAACTCTCCAACATGGTCAACTGCTGTGATTTTTGTAATGATAAACAGAAACCATGCCATCTCTGGGATCTGTCAGATGGAGCCTGAAAAGGAAGGAAGCGGGGCAAAGAGACACTAGTGCCCTACTCTGATGCTACTGCTGCTTTTATTGTAGGGATGACAATGAATTCTACTTTTGTTTCCATCAGTCTGAATTTGAGTTCTTTTTCTTTTTGGTCACATTAAAAGGAAGGGTTGTACAGCATACAAAGGGCTGCTAAGAAGTGTCACTTTCAGGGGCGCCTGGGTGGCTCAGTCGGTTGGGCGGTCGACTTCAGCTCAGGTCATGATCTCACAGTCTGTGAGTTCGAGCCCCGCGTCGGGCTCTGTGCTGGCAGCTCAGAGCCTGGAGCCTGCTTCCGATTCTGTGTCTCCCTCTCTCTCTGCCCCTCCCCCACTCATGCTCTGTCTCTCTGTGTCTCAAAAATAAATAAACATTAAAAAAATGTTTAAAAAAAAAAAAAGAAGTGTCACTTTCAAAGGAAGCGTTCTCAAGTATATAAAAAATGTTCAAGAGGGGCAAATACAAAAAGGAGAAGAGATACAGAAATATTTAGTAACAAAGCCAATTGTACATTTGGGCAGAGATTCTTATTGATGCTTATGAATGAACGAGAAGTGAATTGCATGATGCCCAAATATATTGTTCTACCAAAAAAAGCTATGAAAGGAGATAACTCAAGTTCTATGAGGATGTTGGAAAAAGTGATATTCAAAGTTTATCTCCAGGAATTGAGAGTCTCAATCTCAGAACTCTAGCCTCCTTCTAACAAAGGTCCCATAAGTTGTTAAGTTTATGTGTAGTACTTAACTATAAACTTCAATATTAAGTATTGGTATAAACATGATCATTCCTATCTTGGGTTAACAAGATCTTTTCTACAACTGGAAATATTCATTTTAAACACTCATAATACTTTAAGTTTTCCTATTATTTTCAGTTGTTATTTACCTATCTGATTTTTTTTATTTCAAACAGTGACATTTTAGCACAACAGTATAAATGAGGAGATGTGTTAATAAATACAATATACAGCACAGATCCTTCCTTGACACTGTCAATGATGAATAGTATTATGTACTCTAAGATGTTGCCAGTAATTAACAGGTTATTATACCACATACCTGAAACTAAAGTATCATCATGTATCGACTGTACTTCAATTAAAACATAATTAACAGGTTATGATTAAAGAAGTAAAGAGGAAAGATTACATATACAAATCATAATATAGTGACAAAGGCTGGTATCTCTTTTAGCTTAAATAGAATCTATAAATTATGCGTATTTTTCCTGTGGCAATAAAAGTAGTATATTCATTCAAATTTAAATACTGTTGTACTTTATTAAGAGTTAAGTTTTCAAGAATCTTATTTCTGGTCACATGGAACAAGCTCCTACTTTAATAGTTTAAGTACCTCATTTGTCCTTATTTCAGCCAGGTGGAATCTGGTATCCAAACAGAAAGGCTTTGAAAGAAGGCATACTAGGGAATAAGACAAGTATCCCACCAAATTCATGCACTTCATTACATTTTATCATGAACTAGAGGGAAGCGTTACCAGATATTATCACATATTGCAAAGCTATTGTAGTCAAAACAGCATGGTACCAGCAAAAAGACAAAACATATAGGCCAGTGCAAAAGAGATCTCAGAAATAAAGGCACACATTTATGGTCAACTTATCTTTGATAAAGGTGTCAAGAACACACAACAGGAAACAGATGGTCTCTTCAACAAATGGCCTTGAGAAAGTGGGTAACTCCAAGTAAAACAATGAATTTGGATAGGTTTCTTATATCCTACACAATCACCTCAAGGAAGATTAAAGACTTGAACCTAAGAGTGGATACTGTAAAATTCTTAAAAGGAAGCATTACATTTAAATGTTATTAGTGTTGGCAATAGTTCCATGGATAGGACACTAAAAGCACTAAGTAACAAGGCCAAAAACAACCAAGTGAGACCACATCAAGTTAAACACTTGGGCAAAGCAAAGGAAGCACTCAACTAAATTCAAATGCAACCTCTGGAAGGGGAGAAATTATTTGCAAACCATGGGTCTTAAAAAGGATTCATCTCTAAGATATTTAAGGAACTCCTACACCTCAACAGTGGAAAAAAGTCTATCAGACTATCAGTCTATCACACTATTGTCTGATTTAAAAATGGTCCAAGGAGTTAGACATTCATCCAAAGGAGACACTCCATGACCTACGAGTAAATGATCAACGTACCTAATCATCAGGAAATCCAAACCAAAACTACAATGAGGCATCACCTCACATAAGTCAGGTTAGAACTCATATAATACAGCAATGTTTATACTTCTATTCATTTGCCCTTATTGTGAGTAAAGTACTTAAAAAGTTCTTCCACCTTCTCTTCCAGATAACTTCTCCTCCTCAAAGTCCATTTAACCTTCAACTAATGAGTTCCTATTTTGACTAGCATATTTCCATCCAAGAATTTCAAATGGTTCATTTAATAACATGTTTTTCTGTTTCACATTATCATCATCTTTCATCTCTTTGAGGAAATTATCAAGTTATTTTACTTTCTATTTTGTCAACTAAGTATGTTTGTCTAGCCTAAGACAGTCCTTTTGGTCTTTTATAATCCTTGTACTCCTCATGTATCTTCTTTTCTCAATAGGAGGATATTCCTATTTTTATCTAAACCTTGGTGATAATTTATACTCAGTAATTCTCAAGTTATTCTCAAGTTTGTATCCCTGTGGCTGAGTTTATGGAGTAGGTAGAAAAATGTATCTTATGACATACCTCTGGAGGTATAATCTGGGCTCCAACAGTTTCCTTCCATCACTTTTCACCGGTGATACTGTTTTGTTTTGGGGGATCTGCCTCTAACCTTTCCTCTATAGGGCCTTATGTGCACCATTGTCTATGGGAATAGAGATGTCTGGGGAGCTGGCTAGCATGCCTTCTTTTATTATCTACTCCTCCTATAAACACAATCAAGAGCTACTTTGAATCTATGAACAGTACTAGACTATTTCTTTCTCTGCCAAGTAGATTTTTAACATTTATAATTCACTGTATTTTAAAGCACTGCAAGACAAATTTAGCAAATGCTCAAATTTTATACAAGAAGTGAGTACACTTAAAATGATTTTTTTTAACCAGCTAAAGTACTCCTGAAATTCATTCTAATTTATTGCCCATAAACTAAGGGAAAAAAAGTGTCTGATAAAATATTTACCTTTACATCAATAAATGAACAACCTAAAATTAAAGATACAGCCTACAACTCAGTCCTACAACTATCACAGCTGGGAAAGTCATTAAGAGGCAGCTGGTGGTTGAAATTCTGCCAACCTGAATCTATCATTCCTCAGTGTTTGTAGTTATTGTGAAATTTTAATTCCTAGTATATAGAGATTCTCTAAATCTCAATTTCTTCTTACTTCTTGACCTTTAACAAATTGGCAACCAACTGTCCTTGTAACTCACTTGATGACTGTGATGATATTTGAGAAGACAATATTAAGGTCTCCAACTCAGGACTGCAAAACCCTATAGCCAATACAACTTAATAACTAACACTTACAATCAGGTTGCTAATTAAGTCAGACATTTACTTAGAAATTGTTTAGTATGTTTTTTCCTTTTCCAGATATACTATTATATAATTAATATATATCAGAAGAGCCCAGGACTGTTGAGAAACTCATAGCCTTTTTAACGAGTTATTAAAATTAATCATATCCAAAGCAATACTATTACTAAAACTAGTAATTCATTTATATATAAAAAAAGAAATGCCACAACTTAAGATGTTTGTAGTCATGAAAATACATTATAAAACATGGAACATGTGGACTTATTTCTCAGGCACTGCTATAATAAACTGTTGATTTAAATTGCCTAATAAAGTCATTATAATTATATCTACAGATGTAATTAATAATTTACCACTACAAAAACACTTAGTATTTTATCTCTAATAAAAGAACTTGCATTTTCTTTAAAGGACAAGAAGAAAAAAAACACACAAAAATCACAAATATACCAACAATGACGTATTTTCTTCTATATACATTATGTTTAGGGTATAATGTACATACCCAAATCGATTCAGCATTTGTGTTTTTTTGCTCTTTTAAAAGTTTTATTGGGGGCACCTGGGTGGCTGAGTCGGTTAGGCGGCCGACTTCAGCTCAGGTCATGATCTCACGGTCTTTGAGTTCAAGCCCTGTGTTGGGCTCTGTGCTGACAGCTCAGAGCCTGGAGCCTGCTTCAGATTCTGTGTCTCCCTCTCTCTCAGCACTTCCCTTGCTCACGCTCTGTCTCTGTGTCTCTCAAAAAAAACAAAAACCATCCCCACAATCAATCAAGGTAATAAACATATCCATCATCTCTCCAAGTTTCCTCCTGCCTCTTTGGCTTTGTTTTGTTTCTATTTTGTGTTTAGAACATTTAATAAGCTTTCACAAATGTTTAAGTATACAATACTGAAGTGTTAGCAAAGGCACTATGTCGCACAGTAAATATTCACAATTTGTTCATCTAGTAAACCTCAAACTTTATACCCAGTGAATAGCAATACCAAACCTTCCCCTACCCCAACCCCTGGCAACCACCATTTTCCTCAATTCTAGGAGTTTCACTATTTTATATTCTTCGTTTAAGTGGAATCATCCAATATTTGTCCTCCTATGAGCAGTTTATTTCACTGAGTATAGTATCTGCCAGGTTGTCACCAATGGTAGATTTTCTTTTTTATGGCTGAACAATATTCCACTGTATTTATATACCACATTTTCTTCATTTACTCATCCATTGATAGACCCAAGGTTTTTTCCATGTCTTTGGTATTGTGAATAATGCCTCAATAAACATGGGAATGCAGATATTGAAATCAAGATCTGAAAGCAATTGTTTTGGCTATATTGCCCAAAATCAGATTGTTAGAGTATGTGGCAGTTCTATTTGTAACGTTTTAAGGGACCTCCATACTGTTTTCCATAGTAGCTATGCCATTTTACATTCCCACCTACACTGTAAATGGCTTCCAGTTTCTTTACATCCTCATGAACATTTGGGGGATGGGGTATAAAAGTCAACCTAATACATGGGAGGTGATACCTCGCTGCGTTTTTAATTCTCTTTTTGCCAATGATTGGTAATGTGGAACATCTTTTCATGTACCTGTCAGCCATTTGTAGGTATTCTTTCAATTCAATGGTTTTATGTCAAAATCCCAATGGCATTTTTTCAAATTTATTTATTTAAATTCAAGTTCATTAACATACCGTGTAGTATTGGTTTCAGGAGTATCACTTACATCTAAGACCCAGGACTCATTCCAACCAGTACCCCATGGTGTTTTTAACAGAAATAGAGAACACAATCATGAAATTCATATGGAACCACACAACACTATTAAACAAGGTAGTCTTGAAAAAGATCATAAGCATTCCACTTACTGAGTTCAAATTAAAATGCTACAGTATCAGAAAAAGTGATTCTGGCATAATGATAAACATATAGACCAAGAGAACAAAATGGACAGCCCCCAAATACACCTAAGCATATACAGTTCCTGGGCAAACTGGATGTCCTCAGGAAGGACAATTTGAAACTCTATCTTACACAAAACACAAAAATCAAACGAAGATGAATCAAAGAGTTAAATGTAAAAATCTATGGGGCGCTTGGGTGGCTCAGTCGGTTAAGCATCCAACTTCCACTCAGGTCATGATCTCCCAGTCCGTGAGTTCAAGCCCCACGTTGGGCTGTGTGCTGACAGCTCAGAGCCTGGAGCTTGCTTCAGTTTCTGTGTCTCTGTCTCTCTCTGTCCTTTCCCTCTTCACTCTCTGTCTTTCTCTCTCAAAAATAATAAAACATTGGAAAAATTTAAAAAGTAATAAATAAATGTAAAATCTTCAACTGTCAAAGTCTAGAAGAAAATGCGGGGGGAAAAACTTGACATCTGTCATGGTAGTGATTTCTTGGGTGTAACAATAAAAGCACAGGCAACAAAAGAAGAGACAAGCAGGACTCATCTAACTAAAAAGCTTAGCAAAAAGGCAACAGCCAACAGAATGAAAATGCACTCTAGAGAATGAGAGAAGAGATTTACTAACCATGTATCAGAAAATGGGAGGGTTAATGCACAAAATATATAAGGAAATCCTGTAACTCAATTACAAAAAATAAAAATTAGTCAATTAAAAAGAATTTACAAATGGCCTCATGGTTATTTATACAAAACATTTGTTTTTAAAAAATGCTACTATCACATTGCTTACAAAAAATGCCATTAATTCCTCACAAATAGATTTATGAAATTTGCTACTCCCTGAAGAGGAAAAGAAATCCCTGAAAACTGTAAAATATTAATTTTGTGTAAAACCTTTCTTTACAATTTACCAAGCTATTTACTCTGCAAAATATTCACTGTAGCTTCATAATACACTAGTTCCACTCTGGCAGCTTCTCTCTTCAAAAGTTAAGCTTTCTTAAAGCCAATCATACATGTAGGACACTTTTGTATTTGGAACTTGTTAGTTATTAAAAGAGTAACTGTTTTCTAGTGGTAATTATTTCTGGTATCCTGATGCTCTTTTCTTAGTGAAATCCCCTTGAAAATTTAATGTTTTAGATTAATAAACTTATGAACTCAACATCTGACACTAAATGCAAACTTATCTTCCATCTCAGGTCTCTTCAAACCATTCTTTGGTCCAGCATCATTCGCAGATTTTATGGATTCCTTAGGAAACGTAAGTGTGGCTTCCTTTAATTTTTTTCATGTTTATTGATGTGTGTGTGTGTGGGGGGGGAGGGGGAGGGACGGAGGGGGAGGGACGGAGGGGGAGGGGGAGGGGGGAGGGGGAGGGGGGAGGGGGAGAAGAGGGAGGGGGAGGGAGGGGAAGGGGGAAGGGGGGAGGGGGAGGAGGGAGGGGGGAGGGAGAGGGAGGGGAAGGGGGGAGGGGGGAGGGAGAGAAGAGGGATAGAGGGGGAGGGGGGAGAGAGGGGGAGGGGGGAGAGAGGGGGAGGGGGGAGGGGGGAGGGAGAGGGAGGGGAAGGGGGGAGGGGGGAGGGAGAGAAGAGGGATAGAGGGGGAGGGAGCGAGCACGCACAAGCAGGAGAGGGAGACACAGAGCCCAAAGCAGGCTCCAGGCTCAGAGCTGTCAGCACAGAGCCTAAAGCGGGGCCTGAACTCACAAATCATGACCTGAGCCCAAGTATGATGCTTAAACAGACTGAGCCACCCCGGTGCCCCAAATCTGGTTTCTTAACGTATTAACACGTTCACTGATGGTGTTTTGCGCCAACAGAACAAATATCAGGCCCTGAATTACGACAAGCTAGCCCACAGTACTGGTACAGTTTTTCCTGCTTCTCCTAATCCTCTCTACCATTCATCCTTAGACAGGAACGGTTACCTAGGTAGGACAAGTAATTCCACACTGGCTCTCCAGTTGACTCTTGCCCAAATGACCCAGAGAGCATGTGATTTTTTAAGGTCTACTCATAAAAGCAGGGGAGAGGGGGAGGTGGTTAGCCCAGAATACTGGTTTTATACATTCTTTATTCAATCCAAAGAGTTTAGGCCGTGTATTTATTATCATGGGTTCTGACACTAGTCACACTTTAGTATTTTCATGCTGTGTCCTACAAAAATAAAACTGGACAAATATAGTAACTAAAATGTTTACTAGAATATTTCAAAGGAAATTATACCATGTCATAGTTTTATCTGTGTAATATATCTAATACCAAGACAAATGAGGATAATATAGTGCAGTAATTAAATGTGTAGGCTCTGGACAGAAATTGAGTGGGTCAATAGCCATGGTCTACCACTTATAAATGGTAAGGTGTTGAGAAAGGCAATTGCTACCAGTGACTCAGTTTCTTTTACTGAGAAAAGGATACAGACTAACTTGAATATTAAATAAGTTAAGAAAACATTTACAATTTTATCAGACTGACAGTAAACAATATCATCTATTATGATCAATTCATTCATGAGTCACGGTAAATTTTGTGTGTTTAAGTATAATCATGAAAAGCACCATATAAGTGTTCAACACACATATTCCATACTATGTTTTCATAGGTCCTTTAGGTCACATGATTGAATCATTAAGTTTGCATATCGGAAACTTCTATTTGCAAAATACTCTTACCTTGAGATATTATATGGTGTATATTTATTTGCTTAGCCATTTTAAGACTACATCCACCAGTAAGGAACCCGTATTTCCATTTTCAAACCCACAATGGAAAAGGGAGATGGAATGCTTCAAATTTTTGTTTTCCCTTCATTTTCAGCTAGGTATTAAAAAAATTACCTAACACCTAAACTATAAGCATTTCAACTGAAAGCCCCAATGAAAACATCATCAACAGCAATCCAACGTCTTAACACCTATTTTCTCCCTCATGTACTAAGTGCCTGTTTTTAATTATTATTCATCAACTAGTATCATTACAACTTAGCATTAATACTCAAATGGGACTAGTTCACCAAAAATTCTATTTTCCTGTTAAAAACGTTTAAGGAATAAAACTGAAAACTAAACTTTCCCTATGTCAGTGAAGTTGCTATCTTATCTGACTTACTAGAATGCAGTTCTTATTCCACCAATTCTAACCTACCAAACACAAAGTCTTCAATCTTACAAAGGTTCAACAGGGTAATGGACAGATCCTCCAGAGCAGACCGCAAGAGACCTGGAGTGTGAGACCTTATTCCAGAACTGACTGCGCAATTGTGACAACATCGTGTCAGGTCTCAGGGCTTCCTGCTCAACTCTCCCAAGAATTTTAAAGATAAATGAGCATAATTCATCAATGGATGAGAGATCAGGGTCACGTAAACCTGCAGCTGCTCACATAAACATTAAGGAATTATGACATTGATCAAATTAAATTTAAAAAGTCAGGTTTTAATTTTTGCATTTAAGAACGCCAATATGAATTTCATTATAACAGTAATGGCCACAAGTAAGATGAATAAGGATTATAAGCTAGTACTGAATAATGTTTGAGAAAATAGATTTATGGAACATACTTTTAAATGGTTTCAAAATACATCACTAAAGAATATAGGGCAAAAATGCAAGATTTTAGATCTTAATAGATTTAGAAAGTTTAGAAAACCATCAACTCAGAGTCCAATTTTAAATTCAAAACAATGAGCTCTCCAAAATTTTCCAAATAATCACCTTCAATTATACGGAAAAAATTATTCAATTTGTTACATTTTTCCCTAAAATAGGTATGTCATCAGTTTTTCTATCTTTCAAACATTTACCATCTTGCAATTAAATACAACGCACGATTAAAATTTCAACAATAATTTATGAATGATGACAATGGAAAATGATAAAGAGAACTTCTAGCAAATTAATGAACTGAATGAAACAAAGAGAAAAACCTTAAATGGAACTCTTAACTGTCAGATGTTCATAAACATACTCTTTTCTTAAACATACTGGTCCATGAACCTTTTTTCCCTTGTAGCACTGATTTAATAGGAGCATCATGTAGGGAAGATTTCAGAGCAGCAGGTCAAAAGCATCCATGTGCACACATCCACATGATTAAAGATTACATTCATGATTTATTTAGCCAAAAGATAGAGAACTCCAACAGAAGTTGCATAGGTACCAGGCCAGCATTAGATGTAGGCCTGGCTTTCTTTCACCAAAGATCTCTAGTGAAGGAACATTCCCCGTGGGGGACTTTCACTTGAGACTCTAGACTTACTGCTCTCTTCTTACATTTGGGGCTTACATACTTGTTCTAGAATTTCTATCAACAGGGTATGTTCTGCTAATCCAGGGTATAATTACTAATACTGATCCCTTTCAAAGTCTCCATCATCCAACAGGAGAAAACAGAACCAGTGCTAAGGCAACTCTAATTAGGAGTTCTTCATCTAGCTTTTTAGCATTCTCAAAGACTTTTTCCAGAAATATCCTCATTGTTAATATTTTACAGAACGTGCTTTGAAAACTGCTGCTCTATTTTGAAGTTGAGCCTTGCATCATGACAACATTCAGGAGGGGTGTCTGTCCACATAACACACTATACTTTGCCTCCTTAGACAATAAGTTTCATTGTATTTAACTCCTCAAATCTCACAGTAACACTTAAGCGTAATATATACTACTGTGATTTTTATAGAGGTGTTGTTGAGTATTCTCCAACACACAATATACCTTCGTCTCTACATACAAAAGTTATCGCCCCCATGAAAAATTGCTTTTAACCTCTTGAGTATTGCAAAGTTCTGAAATAAATACATTTGTTTCTTTTCTTTGGCTGCTAGGGAGCTCACAGCCCAATTTATAGCTAATACCTAGATACTATATTGATTTGTATGCTGAATTTACTTCCAGATTTATCCCTTTCCATGATTTTCTCATTCTACCTATTGTGTATTTTATATGTTGCCTCCAATTACTGCCGGAATGATGTAGGGTATACTTAAGTAGATGAGCAAATATTTGTATTGTAGATATATTCTTGTGAGGTATTAATTCTATGCATTTACAATGTATATGTGTTCACTGAATAATGAACATAAGTGAATTTTAGTCCAAAGAAAATAAATAGGGTTTAAAGCTATCAGCGACTTAATAAGATTCAATAAATGTAACATAAAGGCATACCTTTATCCAAAGAAAGCCAACATGAAAAGCATGCTTGATTTTGATTCTGAAGACCTTGGTTTGAAATCATGCGTTTTACCATGTACATGGTTTTGGAAAAGTAAATTAGGTAGCATATAAAAATGTTCTGAAATAAAAACACTATATAAAATCAAGTAATTAACAATCGGTATCAATCAAACCGAAAGGAATAGGTATGAGAAATACCAGTGAGAAATCAACTTGTGGAAATGGTTGTCCCTTATTATAAATGCTCGAGGCAGTTTAGAGTTTAGCCAAGCTTCCTTATAGAGTCCACTTATCTAATTCATTAGGTGGAAGTTAAGTAAAGGTGTTCCACAGGCTGTTGAGTCCTACACTTTTTTTCTTTCACTTTTACAGAGATAACTGACATACATACAAAATCTATGTACAACATATTAAACAGACTTACATGCAATGTGGAATGATTGCGGTAGTAAATTTAGTTTTCTGTCGCCCCACATAGGTACAAAAATATCTTCTTTCCTTGCAATGAGAACTTTTAGGATTTACTCTCCCAACAACTTGCGGTACTTATTTAATAAAATCCTTTTAGGAAGATATACCTGGCCCGTCTAGATTTTGTATTATAGATAATCCTGTGATTTATGCATTTATTAGGCACTGTTGTGCCGGAGAAAGAATGTTAGTCATTCTTGGATGTCTAAACCAGAGAGATTCTGAAAGGAAGGGCATTACCTGGCTAGGCTTGCTTATACCACAAAGATTTAATAGTCACTGAACCAAATTGTGTCACTGTGCAGAAAGAGGCATCTTAAGCACTGCATCTGCTGATTTGGGGCCTCCCAGATGCTTAATTGGTAGCTGATGATCCTACCATATCCTTCCCTAAATCCTTAGCAGCTGTTGGTACACGGGACATCTACCCCCTCCCCCAAGCCCGTCCCCATCCCTCTCCCACTCCCTTCCATGAAAAACAATTCAGATTTAGAAAAACATTTTATCCATACAACCAAGGAAACCATCAACAAAACACAAAGGCTTATTTGTAAATCATGCATCTGATAGGAGGTTAATATCCAACATCTATTCATATAACTCACTAGCAAAAAACGATCCAATTGAAAAAGGTGTAGAGGATCTGAATAGACCTTTTCCCAAAAAAAGACACACAGATGGCCAACACACACATGCAAAGGTGCTCAACATAATTCATCATCAGGGAAATGCAAATCAAAAGCACACTATCACCTCTTATCTCTTAGAATGGCTATTACCAAAAAGAGAAGAAATTTGGAGAAAAGGGAACACCTGTGCACTTTCAGTGCAAATGTAAATGGATGCAGCAATTATGGAGAACACTATGGAGTTTCCTCAAAGAATTAAACATACAACTACCCTCTGATCTAGTAATTCCACTTTTGGCAACTTATCCAAAGGAAATGAAGACAATAACTATAAAGATATCTGTACCCCCATGTTCACTGCATTATTACTTACAGTAACTAAGGCATGGAAGCAATCTAAGTGTTCACTGACGATGAATGGGTAAAGATCTCGTGTACACACACACACACACACACACACACACACACACACACACACACACAGTGGAATACTATTGAGTCATAAAAAGGAAATCCTGCCATTTACGACAAGATGGATGGACCTGGAGGAGATTATGTTAAGTGAAATAACTCTAAGCTAAAAACCATATAATCTCACTTTTATGTGAAATATGAAAACAAAACAAACTCATACAGAAAACAGATTGGTGGTTGCCAGAGGTCTGGGGTGGGTGGAAGACGTGAAGGGAGCCAAAAGGTATAAACTTCCAGTTATAATTGCTATGAGGCTCTAAAGTACAGTGTGGTGACCATTATTAATATGTTCATTAATATAGTTAATATACAGTATAAAGTTTGAAGTTGCTAAGAAAATACATGTTACAAGTTCTCATCACAAGAAAAAAAATAACTGTGTGGTGATAGATGTTAACTGGACTTGCGTTCTTTTCAAAATATATGCAAATATCAAATCATGTATACCTGCAACTAATTTATGTCAATTATATCTCAAAGAAAATGCATTTGAGATACAGTAAAATGAAGAAAAAACGAGACACATGACTGAGAATAGACAGAAAACAATATGAAGCCCAATAACCATGGGTTCAAATCAAAGTGTATAAAATTGGGGGAAGTTACACAAAGTTTCTGAGCTCCAGTGTGAACACTTGTTAAGAGAAAAAAAAATCATAAAATATCCACAGTATTGCCATAAAAATCACGTGATACGTCAATGGAATTCCTAGCACAATGCACAAAATGAACAATAAATGAAAATATGGTCTCAACTTGGCCAATAGAAAATAAATGTTATGCACTCTCAGAAACCTGCACAAAATTACAACAGAGGTAAGACTGGATATAATATAGGTCACAAAGTTTGGTATTAGCTTCTGTTATCAGACCAGTATTCACTTTGTGTCTTTTTCCATGGCTTATGGACGTGGAATGCCTACTTCAAAGTCATTTCTAAATTCTATGAACTGGTGAGTAATCAACGATATGGTCAAGCAGGTTAGTATCTCTCTTCATAACAATGTCTCTAACATGAACAGATCAGGACATTGGATGTATACTTGCGATCTGTACAGTTTCAATTATAGTGAAAATACTGGATGCAACTTTTTCTCATACCAGCTCAAGCATATGGCATGAACGGTGTAATTTTTTTTTTACCTTTTTAAATCTTTATTTTTGAAAGAGAGGGACAGAGTGTGAGCACAAGAACAAAGAGAGAGAAGACACAGAATCCAAAGCAGGCTACAGGCTCTGAGCTGTCAGCACAGAGCCCAATGTGGGGCTTGAATTCTTGAACCATGAAATCATGACCTGAGCTGATCAGGCACCCGGCCTGATTTTATTTTTACAAAAGGTACAAATGTATTTGTAAAATTTAATGCCAAGACAATTATAGTTTTTGGTTTTTAATTTTTAATTTTTTTTTCTTTTGATATAGAGGCAGAGAGAGATGGAAACAGAATCCAAATCAGGTGCCAGGCTCGGAGCCCGATGTGGGGCTTGAACCCAGGTGAAATCATGACCTGAGCTGAAGTTCATTGCTCAACAGAGTCACCCAGGCACTCCGACAATTATAGTTTTGAAACTGTGGATTTGGTGTACAAAATGAATACTTAGAAGCTGAGTTAGTATACGTATGAAGAGAATGTGTTACCTAGATAACTTTAGGTAGCTGAAAAGTCTGTGTAAACATTTAATCTAAGAGAATGGAGATATTACAACACAACTGCTTTTGCAGATTTTTGTAAACTTGTTCTGTGTGCTTTCGTAATATTAAATTAGAAATTTAACACTAAAATTGGTTATTTTACTGCAAGTGACAATGCTCAAGAAAAAGTCCTATTTAAAAGTTATTTTTTAAAGATAAATTAAAGCAGAATGTCAAATTTGTCACCTCAAACCAAAGGAGAATTATCTCCAGAATCATGGACAATGTACTGAAAAATTGCCTTTCATCCAGACATAAAGAATACAGAAGCCTGGGTCATCCCTAAATGCCGTATTCCATTACCTGGGTTGAAAATAAATACTTTGGTATAACAAACGTGAATTGTAGTGACTATGGGAGCAACATAGGAGCTGACGGTACTGGAACAATGATGCCAAACACATGAGGAGTTCTTTTTAAGCTTAATTATAAAATTAATTTGAGACAAATGCATGGAAAGCACATTCTAAGAGAAGGATGTGATTTTGACTTACTTCAATGATATATTCATTTCAAACCTCAACATTCAATCAAATATATATTGAGAACATCTCTAAGAAAATGTATATTGGATACATCTCCAATATACGTCCATTTACCTATACTGGAAACCTCATTCTGGTAAGATAAGAACATGTGATGAAACCTTGCTTCTTTGTGCTATAATTCCAATTTAGAAGCTGAAAGATTCAACAGAGAAAACATTTACTTTCGACCCTAGTTTTGATTCCTAACAAAAGCTGATGAAAAGCACTAAAGCTATATGAAGGTTGTCAAACTTCAAGCTATATGATGGTTGTCAAACTTCAAGTGTTAAGAAGAAAGAAATGCTAGAAGCACATAAATATTTATTAAGAAAGCACATTCAAGACAAAGTCAGGTAACAGGTATATTTAAAAACAAGTCTAGGGAGTGTGATACCATAATATGGACTCTGAACTATATGTTCATGTAGAGCTCCTAAAAATTATAAAATGCTACAAGAGTTAATTTCTAGTGGACTATTTAGGTAAGACCCTAGAAAGAAAAAAGAAAGAAACATCTGTAGTGAATATAGCTGTTCTTAGATTTCAGATTAGCTGTTGGTGGGAATACAAACTGGTACAGCCGTTCTGGAAAATGGTGTGGAGGTTCCTCAAAAAGATGAAAATAGAGCTACCCTATGACCCAGCAATAGCACTGCTAGGAATCTACCCAAGAGACACAGGAGTGCTGATGCATAGGGGCACATGTACCCCGATGTTAACGGCAGCACTTTCAGCAATAGCCAAATCATAGAAAGAGCCTAAATGCCCATCGGCTGACGAATGGAGAAAGATGTGTTTTATATATACAATGGAATACTACGTGGCAATGACAAAGAATGAAATTTGTTTATATGCTGTTGGATTCGATTTGCTAGTATCTTGTTGAAAATTTTTGCATCCATATTCATCAGGGATATTGGCCTGTAATTTTCTTTCTTTGCTGGGTCTCTATCTGGTTTGGGAATCAAAGTGATGCTGGCTTCATAGAACGAGTCCGGGAGTTTTCCTTCCGTTTCAATTTTTTGGAACAGCTTGAGGAGGATAGGAATTAATTCTGTTTTAAATGTCTGGTAAAATTCCGCAGGGAAGCCATCTGGTCCAAGGCTTTTATTTGCTGGGAGGTTTTTGATAACTGATTCTATTTCTTCACTAGTTATGGGTCTGTTCAAATTGTCTATTTCTTCCCGTTTGAGTTTTGGTAGCGTGTGGCTATTTAGGAAGCTGTCCGTTTCTTCCAGCTTGCCCAGTTTGGTGGCATATAATTTTTCATAGTATTCTCTGATGATTGCTTGTGTCTCTGAGGGATTGGTTGTCATTTCTCCCTTTTCATTCACGATTTTATCTATTTGAGTTCTCTTTTCTTTTTGAGAAGCCTGGCTAGAGGTTTGTCTATTTTGTTTATTTTTTCAAAGAACCAGCTTTTGGTTGCATTGATCTGTTCCACTACCTTTTCTGTCTCCATACGGTTAATTTGAGCTCTGATCTTTGTTATTTCTCTCTTTGTGTTAGATTTGGGCTGTCTTAGTTGTTCTGCTTCTAGTTCCTTTAGGCGTGCTGTTAGAATTTGTGTTATTGATTTTTCTTGTTTCTTGAGATGGGCTTGGATTGCAATATATTTCCCTCTCAGGACTGCCTTTGCTGCGTCCCAGAGCGTTTGGATTGTTGTATTTTCATTTTCATTTGTTTCCATGTATTTTTTAATTTCTTCTCTGATGGCTTGGTTGACCCAGTCATCTTTTAGTAGGTTATTTCTTAGCCGCCATGTTCTTGGATATTTTCCAGGCTTTCTCCTGTGGTTGATTTCAAGTTTCAAAGCATTGTGGTCTGACAGTGTGCATGGTATGATCTCAATTCTTTTATATTTATTCAGAGCTTCCCTGTGCCCCAGAATGTGGTCTATCTTGGAAAATGTACCGTGTGCAGTTGAGAAGAACGTAAATTCCTTTGCTTCTGGATGAAGGACCCTAAAGATGTCTGTGAGGCCCATCTGTTCTAATGTGTCATTCAGGGCTATTGTTTCTGCGGAGATTTTCTGTTTTGTGGATCTATCCAATGCTGAGAGTGGAGTGTTGAGATCCCCTACTATTAGGACATTTTTATCGATGAGGTTGCTAATGTTTGTAATTAGTTGTTTTACAAATTTGGGTGCCTCCGAATTTGGTGCATAGATATTTACAATTGTTAGCTCTTCCTGCTGGATGGTCCCTGAGACTATTATATAATGTCCTTCTTCATCTCTTATTACATCGTTCATTTTAAAGTCTAATTTGTCTGATATAAGTGTGGCTACTCCGGCTTTCTTCTGACTTCCAGTAGCATGGTAGATAGTTCTCCATCCCCTCACTTTCAATCTGAAGGTGTCTTCAGGTTTAAGAGGAGTTTCTTGAAGACGGCAAATAGATGGGTCTTGTTTTTTAATCCATTCTGTTATCCTGTGTCTTTTGATTGGCGCATTTAGTCCATTTACATTCAGTGTTAATATTGAAAAATATGGGCTTACAGTCACTGTATTATCTGTAAGTTTCATGTTTGTAAGGCTGTCCCTGGCAGTTTGTGTTCTTTGCAACCTTTCCTTCATAGAGTGCCCCTCAGGATCTCTTGCAGTGTCGGCTTACTTGTGATAAATTCTTTCAGTTTTTGTTTGTTGGGAAAAACCTTGATCTCTCCTTCTATTCTGAATGACAGGCTAGCTGGATACAGAATTCTTGGTTGCATATCCTTCTTGCTCATCACATTGAAGATATCCTGCCATTCTTTTCTGGCTTGCCAAGTTTCTGTAGATAAGTCTGCTACTACTCTTATAAGTTTTCCTTTGTATGTTAGGGTTCTTTTGTCCCTAGCTGCTTTCAGGATTCTCTCCCTATCTTTGTATTTTGCCAGCTTCACTATGATGTGCCGTGCAGAAGGGCTATTCAAGTTACGTCTGAGGGGAGTTCTCTGTGCCTCTTGGATTTCCATGCCCGTTTCCTTCCTCATGTTGGGGAAGTTCTCAGCAATGATTTGTTCAAGAACCCCTTCGACTCCTTTCTCTCTCTCTTCTTCCTCTGGGACTCCTATGATACGGATATTGTTTCTTTTGAGTGCATCGCTCAAGTCTCAAAGTCTCCTTTCCTGTTCCTGGATCAGCTTCTCTCTCTTTTTATCTGCTTCCTCTTTTTCAATGATTTTGTCTTCTAATGCACTAACTCTTTCCTCTACCTCTTCAATCCGTGCTGTGGCTGCTTCCAGTTTCCCCTGTATTTCGTCCAATGTCTTCTTTAATTCTTCCTGACCGTTTTTAAGGTCTTTGAACTCTGCCGCGCAGGATCCCTTGCATTCATCTAAGCTTTTTTCAAGGCCGACGATTAGTTTTATGATTATCATTCTATATTCATGTTCTGTTATGTTGCTTATATCTGTTTTCATTAATTCTTGAGCTGTCACTGCTTCTTGTAGATTCTTTTGAGGAGAATTCTTCCGTCTCGTCATCTTGGCTGGATGTGTTTTGGGTTGTTTCTTGAAGTTGCCCCGAATACGTTTGGATTTTTCGTTCAGACGATTTCATTCATAGAGCGTACGGGCGTATTATCAGCGTTACTCAACACTGACATGAGGTCCGAGAACTCCGGGAAAGTGAAGACGATGCACAAGTGTCCTCTCTGGCGCTCCGACAAAGAATGAAATCTGGCCATTTGTAGCAATGTGGATGAAGCTGGAGGGTATTATGCTAAGTGAAATAAGTCACTCAGAGAAAGATAGATATTATAATGTTTCCATGCATAGGTGGATTTTGAGAGACTTAGAAGACCATGGGGGAGGGAAAGAAGGGGAAAAAAGTCACAGGGAGGAAGGCAAAACATAAGAGACTCTTAAACACCGAGAACCAACAGGGTTGATGGGGGGTGTGGGAAAAGGGAGAGTGGGTGATGGGCATTGGGGAGAGCACTTGTTGGGATGAGCACTGGGTGTTGAACGGAAACCAATTGGACAATAAAGTATATTTTAAAGAAGAAAAAGAAAAAATATTTCAGATTAGCTAAAATTTTAGAGACACACCAAAAAGGAAGTAGGGGAAATCACCCAAAAATAAATCTAAGAAAGAAGAGGTCAAGTATACTGTAAAAATAGACACCAAAATATGTAAAGCACACGATGTGACTGGGCAACCTAGAGCAACACAATGAAAGGCAAAGAAAATAAAGCAAAGAAATCAAGCAAGCCCTAGAGCAAAGGTCCAAAAAGACTGCTGAATTCTGCGGAATGACAGGAGTCTTCAATTCTTATTTGACTTACCTATTGTCACCCAGGGAGAGCAATCATCAAATTCTACAGCCTAAAACAAACAAATTTATGTGAGGATAGCTAACGAAGTTATTGAAAGAAGACAAGAGCTCCTTTAATAAGTCCAGAGGTCCACATCTTCGTTAATTCAATTTCAGAGCAGCAAAGAACTACCAGACAGTACAATAATGTTATTATTGGTTATCTTTATGAAATCATGAAGCTTCCATGAATCATTATAGAGATGAAAAAGTTTTCTAACTTCGAAGGTAAAAAAAGATACAGCAGAATTGACTTCAATGGGCAGCAGTAATTGGAACTAATGCTTTGAGGAAAATTAGAAGACAACCAATCAATTCAGTAAGAACAAATCAAGGAAAATTGGCCTGTTGGGATTTTTTTTTCATATAGATACAGACAAATGAATCAAAGGGAATCCATCATGTATTTTTTCATTGCTTTGAAAAAAGATTATTTTTTATCACAAGAAAGACGATTTTCAAGTATTTTCATCGCCATCTTCAACGTTTATGCAGCATATAGGTTTTATCCATTTATTCATCATAGTGAGAAGTGTGTGAGAGTGGTCAAAACCACATGCTCCACATTAGACTGCCCAGGCTCGAGTCCTATTTCATGCCTCTTAGCTGTGTGAACTTGCACAAGTTATTTGACCTTTCTTAGCTGTACAGGATTATGTGCAGTGACCCAAGGCAAGAAGTCCTTGTTCAAATATCAACTTGCATTATGGCTTTAATACTCATTTAAGCCTCACAAACACACTATGGAACACCATCACAGTTCCATTTGCAAGGAATAAAAATGAGGTTTAAGAAAGTCTGAGATACGACCTAGGCTACCTAAAAATACCTGACCCCATTTTAGGGTATCTCCAATAATTTGACCACATGTTACCTCTGCAACAGTTAGCAGATATGAAATTTGAGTTTTTAAGTCTAATTAGAATCCTCCTATGTAAATAACCATCATTGTATTCCAGTAAATAGCATCCTTTTCCCTAAAATTCTAATTGAAAAAAGTAAATTTTTAATCAATGTGATGGAAAAACAACTAAATTTATACTGGCTTAGATTCTTAAACCCATCAAAATACAACCATTCATTTACCCATCATGTTTAAACACTTTGTATTCCTCTTTAATAAAGACAAACCTTTTGTTTGGTTGGTTTTTTGATCATTGCTCTTGTTCTGGACTGTTAATGGAAATCCTACTGATGAATATATAGTTAAACTACTGCTCTAGTGAAAAATGAAGCATTTTGATTTGCCTTTCGTTCAAAATTTATGTCAATGTTTATGAGAAGCATTTGATATCAAGTCATGGGTATCCCCAGGAATCTTTACTTTGCTCTTACCCATGCTTCAGTATTTTCCACAATGGTAGCACTATGTCTGTCTCTGGGAGAGAGTGCTGAGTTGTGGAAATACAGCTATCTTCCTGGTCCTTCAAATAAACTCAGTTAGCTCAGAGAAAATTCAAGTAAATAACCTGTCTCTCAACAAAGTGTACACTTGATATACTTGCTACAAATTCCATATAATTACCAACTGGCCATCTCAGCATTCAGAACTCTGGTTGTTCTGAGACATTACCACACCTGTGTTCAGATTCGAGCATTCATGTGGCAAAGATTCAAGAGGTACTTCCCTAACGGTGACCAAATATGGTTTTAAGTCAGACACAGAGCTATGTTTGAAACCAAAGTTTGATGTTTGAATTTGCTCAGGTCAGCTTGGAATCCATTTACTTGTCAAAGGAAGGTAAGGCACAATGCTTACTTCAGAAAGCCTGAGAATATCCAATAGTGACACAATACCAGACATACAATTGGAAGGGTTAGCGGGGGCTACTGTTTTTCTCTTTCCTGCCAGTAACCTCAAGGCCTATCTCCTCCTTTGATGAGATTTCAAGCAGACTATAATGAAATCACACAGAACCTATATCCAGAAATACCAACATTCAACTGTTGCCAAGAACCGAGGAGTCTGGGTGGCTCAGTCGCTTAAGCAGCCAACTCTTGATTTTAGCTCAGTTTCTGAGATAGAATCCCACATCGGGTTCTGCACTAACAGTGCAGAGCCTGCTTGGAATGCTCTCTCTCACTTTCTGTCTGTCCCTCCCCTGATCTCGCTCTTAAAATAAATTAACATTTTAAGAAATTTTACATAAAAAAGAAATATGTCAACAATTGTATTGTTAACCATAAGTAATATTTACTTAATGTTTACTAATATAATGGTTAATTTTATTTACAAACTTGACTGAGCGCTTCGGTTTTTAGACATTTGGCCAAATATTATTCTGTCTATAAAGGTGTTTGTAGAGGAAATTAATATTTTGTTCTTGTTGCTGTTTCATTTATTCTTTTCTTTTTTTTTACAATTCAAGCATTTTTACTCTGTGTAGAGTAGATTGTGGTTCCCAATGTGGGTAGCCCTCATCTAATCAATTGAAGAGTTGAATACAACAAAATGGCCTAGTGAGAAGGAATTCCTCCTGCCTGAGTCAGCTGAGACATTCATCTATTCTGGTTTTCAGACTCGAACTGAAACAGAGGTTATACTTGGGTCTTGAGCCTGTTAGCTTTCAGATTGAAACCTCTACCATAAGCTCTCCTGGTCTTAAGTCTTTGGACTTAAACGAGATCAACACCATTGTCTCTCTTGGGCATGCACTTGGCAACTGCCCATCTTGAGACTTCTTAGACTCCATTATCTCACAATCCAAGTCTTTATAATAAACCTCTCTCATCTCTCCTGGTCTCTCTCCTTCTCTCTCTCTCTCTACATTCACACACCCTTCTACTGGGAATCCTGACTATTATAGTTAACTACTGTTACAAACTAAGTTTTTAGATATAGTTAAAGAGATTATGGATTGCCGGGCCATTAAGAGGCAGAGCCACAAGTTAACACTAAATCCAATCTACATCCAAAGCTCATGGTGTTAACAGTATATACTCATCAGTCATTAGAGCCCACGTGAAACTCACTGTATCTATCTTCCTAGAGTCCAGAGATTAGAGCCTATAGGGATCAGAAAGTCAGGGGGCGGGGAAGACTGGAACAGCTTGAGTGCAATACAAAGAGTAACTCAAATCCAAGAGCAAATGATGACAGACGTTCTGCCTTAGCATGGGGAGAAAGCATAGGGAATGGCATGGACTATGGAGAACTGAGCTACTTCTCCCCAGTGTGAAGAAGACTGTAAATAGATAGCTTCAATCAAGTCCAGCAACATCAGAAGGTGCGTCTAACACTGCCAGCTCTTTCAGGTATTTGAGAGGAGCTAGAAATATGGATTTTATAAAAACACAATTTCTATATGTTGGCAAATAACGATTTATGTTGAGACTTAGCAAACTGTAGCCTAACTGGAGATAGAGGCTAAGCCAACATTAAGATGAAAAAACAATCTCTCACTTCCACTATCCACCCATCCCTCCATCCATCCATCTATCCAGCCAGCCAACCATCCTCTGCAGTTTTCCTTTTCTCTTGCCTTCAGGAATGACCACTGTTGCACTGCTCCTACCCTGTCTTCTTAATCCTTGTGTCCTATATCCCACTTCTAGAGGCAACATCCCCGACTCTAATTGTATATGCTGACATATAGGAAGAAAAAGTTGAAATATACATCATGTAACACTAAAACTTGTCAGAAACAATGGTATATGCTATGGACCAGTAGTTTCTAATGTAAAATACCAGGACATATTTTTTTAATATCCAAGCATTTCAGCACCTATAACATCAGGGATACTTACACTAGCAATTTATTATAATACATAGGCATGTATCATTATATAAAGTGTCATTATTTCAGTAAAGTTTTACATAAATTTACATTTGTTATTAATAGTGCTTTCTATATACTTTGAAAAGAACATGTGGGAAAAAATAGTGTGAATACATACGTATACACACACAGTAATCAAATATATACGATATAGTATGTGTTGTATCTATACAATGTCTATCTATATCATATATATATAAACACTATATATATGCACATACTATACCTAGATGTACATACACTATAAATGTATGTGCATACTTTATTATGCCAGGTATAATTTAATCAGGTGATTAATAATGTTTTGGTATGCAGAGAGATTCTCCATTTTTTCAATTCTTCTAGGAAATGTAGGACTTGCTGTCAAGAACCCATTAGGCTATCCATTTGTGACACATGTTATGTGAGGCCAGTAGGTACAGTCCTATCCATTTTATATTTTACTTAAATATTTTCAAAGCAATGTGCTAGGCACAGTGGACACACAAACATATGTCCGAGGATACAATAATTTAATATACACCCAAGTAAATGTGTAAATATCCTAAGAGATGAGCATGTGCCAAGAGGAGGGTGAGGAGACAGAAAAATGAGCATCACGGAACTTGTTCCTGGAATAGGCATCCATTCAACTGATTACAGGAGACTTGACTTTTTAAACATGATGCCATTTAAGCTTGCAGATGAGTAAAATAGTTAAGGTTATTTTGATGTCCTTGCATGACCCAAGGTATTGACGGTCACATATTCTGTCTACAGGAAAGATGGCTGCATTTGATTCTAGTTATGGTCTAACACGAAGAGCTGAGAAGTATACTTCAGCCAAAATTTGGTGGCTTGTTCAAAACTATCTCCTTAGCTCATTTCTCCTCAATCAATAAGCTAAATGTGTAATAAAAAAGGCCAGAGGTTCAGGGGAAGAATGCTCTGACACCTATTACTTCTTTTCTAGAAAATAAGTAACTGTAAAACAGATATGATGATTTCCAGAAAACCCCACATGAAATGCCTATTTAAAAAGTAACCCTACAATTATCCTGATGAGGCATGACCTAAGGAATGGTGTATTCGAAGTTAACATTTGTAATGGAAGCTCAAGTCAGAAGAAAAGCCTTTTGGGTAAGAGGAATCAATATTCCAAGCATTACTTTCAGGCTTTTAAGATTCAGGTCCTGATGCCAAGCCTATCAACTGTTTTTCTCAAAAGTGGTCTAAATAACGTATGTGTCCCAGGGTCCTCAGGGGTGGTGGTTAAACATGGATTCCTAGGCCAACCTCTTAGAGCTTCTTAAGTTTTTATTTATTTTTTGAGAGAAAGAGGCCAAGCACCAGCAGGGGAGGGGCAGAGAAAGAGGGAGAGAGAGAGAGAATCCCAAGCAGGCTCCACACTGTGGTCACAGAGCCCGACATGGGGCTTGAACCCACCAGGAGATCATGACCTGAACCACTACCAAGATTTGGACACCTAACCTACTGAGCCATCCAGGTACTACCCTGACCCTCCCCCTCCCCCACCCCCACCAACCTCTCAGGGCTTCTATAGCCAAGTCGAGGAAATGCTGCCTTAGTGAGGAATCATCCAGATCTCTATGCATTCTAATATTAGAGTCCGTGAATTAAGAGAAATCAACTCTTTCTCCACTACTGACTCAGAGGGCAGTCATATGCAAAAGCGATTTCAGAAAGTAGACTCTAAGATCCTGAATTTAATTTTAAAGCACTCATTATGAGAATTGTTCTTTCTGTGAATAACCTCTTGTTGCAGTAAAGATGATGGAGATAAACATTACAGTCACTCTATTTTTTACAGGCCAAACTCCCAACTCTCAGCAACCAAAGCAATCTTTGACTTTTTAGCCATGGCACACATAGTTTGGGGCCTAGATTCAACTGGCCTATCTGTAGATATCAGGAAGTTCAAACACTATGGCAGACATTCTTGGCAGGCTACCCAGAAGCTATGTTCACCCCTAAATGCATTTTCTTCAAGTATCAGCTTCTTCTGGAGGACAATCTAGCCCTGAACAACAGGTATCAATCTTTTTAGTTCCCTCTGATTAAGATAATGCCATTCCCTTTATCAGATACTAGTTTAGAAAGTACATAGGATTTCTATCAAATTAAATAAAAATGAAATTAAAGACTATCTGCTGGAAGAGCTCTGAGAATGGTCTACTTTGCATTCTGGCCTCTAGACTCTGTTGTGTGAAGATCTGGTGCTTGGACCTGTAGCAACCATTTTAAAAACACAGGAAACCGGACAGAGGGAAAGAGGAGGTAAGTGGGTGAAAAAGGAAGGAATGGGGGGGAGGGGGGACTTAGAGATCATGAAAAACCTGGGCTCTATATGCTATCTGTGAGCCCCTGAAGTTACTCTTGAACAACCTACCACATGGTTTTACAGGCCACATTGAGGGGAAGGAATACAAATGGCTGGACTGATGCCCATTTACTCCCTTTACTGAAGGTATGCTTTTAGATGAAGAAAGAAGGCAGATGACACGGTCTATTTTCCTTGTAAATACGCTGACAATTAGGCCTACTTGTAAATAGACTAGTGACATTTGCTATGACCAAGAGCCCATCAAGAATTCTCTTACAAGATGTCCCCAAATAAAGATTTATAGTAAATATATCTGTAATCCACAGAATTATGAGGCATGGCCTCTTTAAAAATATTACTTATCCAAGGGTCTAAAATGAAGGTATTTCATAGTCTAATCATTCCTTGCTTCTAAGATATGAACCTTTTCTTTGTGCATGCCCAGTGCAGTAAGCAAAGACATGGGGAGCCACCTATGATGTCCCAGACTTCTACCTCAGTTGTCTGATTCTACTTTTTTCCTATGTTCTCGATGTTATTAGTAAGGCTGACACTGGGTAAGACCCTTGATTCATATTTAACAATGCTATCCTTTGTGTTGTCTCACGCATCCTATTACTAGGTTAAATAATCAATCTCATTTTTCAAGCCATTTTGAATTGGGTCTTCTGCAGATCAGCTGGGGTGCTGCCTGAAAAATAATAGAACTGCTATGGCTAGGGAAAAAACAAAAGCATTCATGAAAAACACATGCCAAACAATGAAACAAGCAGCACAGAGAAACCAGGTACAGAAAAGCCCTAGCTAAGGATTTAATCAACAGTGGGGCACCTGGGTGACTCAGTTCAGTGTCAGACTCCTGATTTCTGCTCAGGTTATGATTTCACAGTTTGAGTTCAAGCACCGCATCAGGCTCTATGCTGTTAGCTTGGGATTCTTTTTTTTTTTTCTTTTTCTTTAATATTTATTTATTTTTGAGACAGAGAGAGACAGAGCATGAGTGGGGGAGGGGCAGAGAGAGAGGGAGACACAGAATGTGAAGCAGTGTTAGCTTGGGATTCTATCCTCTCTGTGCCTCCCCTGCTCATGCTCTCTCCCCGAGTAAATAAATGAAACTTAAAAAAATTAAAGAACTTAATCACCTCTTAAGAAGAGATTGTTAATTAGCACAATAACCATGCCAATGTTCTTTTTTTTTTTTAATTTACTACTAAGCAGATAGTCTTTGGGGGTTCTTCCAGCCAACAAACACAGGGCTTTTCTCTAATTCACACAGATGGGTTCCTACTGCCTTACCCAGAGATCATCAGACAGTATCTGGATACTTGACAAAAGGTGGGTCAATCAGATACTCTTTGTGAAATTTCAAATGAGTCTAAGTCTGCAACCAGTGTGTGCATTCCTGGCCATGTGCCATGCCAACACAGGACCTATAGGAAGGACACTATTTTCCTGTTAGGGGACTTAGCTAAGAAAATGGATATGCTGAAATAAAAATTAAGTATGCCATGAGAAAGACAAACGAGAGAGGGACAGACAGATCAAGAAGCTTTGGGTTGGCTTCCATTTCATACATTTCCACAATTCTACTATAAATATCTATAAACAAAAATATATGAAACAGGATGTGAGTGAGTTAGTTCAGTCTACTTTCAATTCTCCCCAACCAGCCTTTTAGTTTTCCCTATTTAGCACTGATTTTAAAAAGTCGTTTTAACCATTACATTGGAAACATGAATCTGAAGTCACTTTCCTGGGAATGGAAATTAGTTGACTAGGCAATTTCTTCTTACAGCCATGGATAATTCCTGTTTGCATGAGCTAGTCCATGCAGAGTATTCTCATTCAGAAATCAAATATGTATAGATACACTACCATGGGTAGGTCATCAATACATCTCGGGTTTCCAATATTGGAAATATGAAGGAATAAGAAGTTTTCTATGTAAGGATATTCTGACTGTGTGTGTGTGTGTGTGTGTGTGTGAGTGTGTGTGTGTGTATGTGAGTGTGTGTGTGTGTGTGTGTGTGTGTTAGAGAGAGACAGACAGAGAGAGAGAGAAAGTGAGATTTAAGTAGCTCTTTAAGTGGGAAGAATAATGCTAGAAGCTGCAAATAAAGACAGGAAAAGCATCAAGATGATAGAGTAGCTGCTTCTAAGATCAAATATTGTGGTTTTTGCAAACTCAATTTATTGCATTAAAATAGACTTTAGCTTTACTCAATATCAAGGAAGTAACAAAATGTCCTCTATCAGCCCTTCATTTATCTCATTGCTAGAGAAAATTACTTAAGAGACTCTTTTGGTTCTATTTTGCATAAATTTCCAACTTTAGAGAAATACACTGGAGCTCCAGGTCCATGCCTGATCTACAAGTTAACGCTTCCTTAAAGTAAGGACATGATGAGAATCCAAAGTTATCAAGTATTTTAATTATGATATAAAACAAAGGAAAAAGACAAAATAAATAGAATGATAGCAAATAGACAACAGGCCCAAAATGGAGTCACTTGTGCTAAGTCCCTAGGAGCAAACCGAGATTTAATATGTAACCTACTTCCAGTTTCAGCCTCTCTCAAGAATGTAACCTAGAAACTGCCAATCTGCAATTACTCGGTCAGTACTAGTGAGGTAATCTACAAAACAAATGCCTTCGATCCCCCATAGGAATGTGACCCTGAGTGAAGCAATCCACTCTTCACTACAAACTTCCTTTTCCTTCCCCCTTCTGCCTAAAAAAATAGCCTTTTATTTTGTACAGCTCTTCAGAGTTTCTTTTATCTGCTAGATAGGATGCTGCCCAATTCATGAATCATTGAATAAAGCCAATAAAATCTTTTTATTTTACTCACTGTTAATTCTGTTTTTTTTTAAAGTAAAATAGAAAAATAGAAAACCTCATTAATTGAATGGAGAAAGTAATATAGACAGAACCTAATGTGTTAGATCTTGACCCTGTAGGTTTTAAATAACACAACTGAAGTAGTCACTACGTTTTATTAGCATTTTTATTTCAATATGACAACAGTGATCCATTCTATGTATTGTTTTAGAAAAATATTAATACTTATTTTTTGATGTTGTTATTATCTACAGAACAGCTCCAACACAGCTAATGTGGGTCTATCCTTTCATTTTGTCAGCCACCAGTATTACTGGACATTGACCGATGTATCGAGTGATATTAACCAGTTAGAGTGACATTACAGACCCGTCATGTCAGATTTAACAGTGTACATTTTAGTTCTACAAAATGTATAACAGAGTTATACATGAAATGCTTGAAAGAATTAAATCTAATTTTAAGCTACATATATTTGGGTAAATATACTGAATCATTTATAAAGCAACTTTTTAAGAACTGAATAAGCACTCCATGTTAATAACTTATATACCAGCATCAACGTACAAGCAGAAGGTAAATAGTTTTTCTTTAACGGGTGGCCTGAACATGCAAGCACCTCACCCCCCGTTTTACTCTGCCCCTTTTCTAAATTTTACCTGAGGCTTTCTCTGCTTCTGAGCAACAGTTATCCAATGTTCATACATATATTCCAGTATTTGATTTTAAGAGGCTTATGAATTTTTCAGACAGACTACCAGTACCCATACCTTTTTAATCATCCGTGCCATTTAGGAATCACCAGAAAATTTCAAACAAGACATAGATTTAGCTTGTAAGAACTCTGGTTATTTTGTAGACTTCTTGTCAATAAGCCACCAAGAAAAAAGTGCAATACAGTAGAAATAATTTCTTAAAACATGCAAAGTTCAAAACCATTAAGTAAAAAACAACAATGAACAAATCCTCCCTGGAGCATTTCAAAGTTCTATTCTAATTTCCACTTCCTCCCACAATAATTAGCCATCCATAGATCAGCAAGTAGAAAGTAGGAAGAGAAGACATACCAGGGGAGACAGTGCAGTAGCCCAAACTATAGAAACCTTTTGTCTTTGTCTTGGCGAAGTTCTATCTTCTGATGAGATCGAAGAATCTTTAGAGACTTGGTCTCTCAAGATCTAGTCTTTAACCCACATCTTTGGATTTAGATTTCTTGTCCATCAATAAGTCAGCTGAACCATACTCACCTAACAACTAGGATCTGCTAAGACAAGGAGAAAAAAATTATGCACAAGTAGTTGTTGAGGCCCAGGGCAGGAAGCCCCTGTATGTAGGCTATTAAAATCTATTTTCTCCTGCCAATCTGTCTTAAGTCAGTCTGATTCTTATCCTAGGCTGGAAGGATGCTTGAAGGGGAAATTCTCACTCTCCGAACACAGTTAAGAGCACAGGCTTTGACTGCATGACTTTGAATTCAAGCTCTGTACCTCAACAGGTAGGAGACCTTAGATAAATGATTCAATTGCTCTGTGCCACAATTACTTCCTTCTAAATCAAAAAGAAAAATATTTCTATCATACGCGACAAATTACTAAAGATAATATTGGTGAAGTGCTGTGAAAAGTACCTGACAAGTTATTATGAAAACAATATGAAAGCTATTTATAAGAAGGGAATGAAGATTATCAAGTGGTAGGTCTAATGGTATTCATCAGGAACCGAGTGTCATTTAAAGAGCTTCCTGCTATTTATGACTGTTAATTTAATGCTGAAAGACAGATACCAAAATCTGTCTTTGAGGAGATGCTTTCCTTGTGCTGAGAGTTAATACCTTGTTACCTGTTGGTCAGACAGGTGTTCAAGTTAAGTATCTATATGCCAACAAATGAATGCCACCAGATATTCGCCTAGTAATCTAATATGGACTACTTCTCAGGTCTTATGTACATTGGTAAAAAAATAAATAAAAATCGTGAACCAAATCATTGGTGTCCATTGGTCGAAGCCAGGAGAAACTATTATTTTTATTTGTTTGCAGAAAGCCAAAAAGAACAGCAAATAGGAAATGGGAGAGCAGGCATGAGCCACAGGGTACTTCGCTGAAGGCTAAGAGGAGAGCCCTTGGTGATAGGGTACCACCAAGTGACTATGGCAGCCCAACTGTCATGTTGCCTCACACTACATGTCCTTATCCCATGCTGCTATTACTTTAGGTTGTTCTCGAATCTCCAGAAACAATTTAGCCTGTTGTTAGCTGTAATATGAGGAATAGAAGGAGAGCCTATGTCCATGCTCAGAGGAAAGCATTTGGGCGGGGCACAGAACACACCAATCTAGAGATAGTTACAACAAGCAAAAACATGGCTGACAGTGAAGCCTGAAGAGCAGCAGCCTGGAAAAAGATCATCAAGCAAGAAGCAAGATGGATCTGTTAGAACTCTGCATATGTCTGAGAATTACTAAGGGTGAGTAAAGTAATTAGACAGGAAGGAGACTTCCTGCAATCATATGGGTAGAGAGCATATACTAGAGTCCTTTCTTTTGGGTACTGAATGCAGGATGTCCCCCAAGGCTAGAAGACTTGAGGACACTCGTACATTGGCTTAATATTATTTCAAGTCCACGTTTTTATGACAACAATCAAATTGCTTGTAAGAGCAAAGTGGTTTCGATGAAGAATGAAGTGAGATGTGTCAGGAGGCCATCATCTTTTTTTTTTTTTATGTTTTTTAATGTTTATTTTTTGAAAGGGGGGAGGGGCAGAGAGAAAGAGAGAGACAGAGAGAGAAAGAGAGAGAAACAGAATCTGAAACAGGCTCCAGGCTCAGAGCTGTGGGCACAGAGCATGATACAGGGCTTGATCAAACTCATAAGCTGGGAGATCATGACCAGAGCTGAAGTCAGACACTTAACCAACTAAGCCACACAGGCGTCCTGTTATCTTCTAAGAGCTCAGTCGGCTCAGCTGCTAAGAAGCCCCACTGGGCCCTTATCAAATGCTTGGGAAGAAGCAACATATATCAACGGGATATTCACACTATCAATACCAAGTTTGTGAGGACTTTCTGATGGTGTTCAGTCTGGGTGTGGGGACTCTGGTGATCTCACTAGCCCTGCAAATACTTTGGGGCAGTTAGCTCCTGCCATGCTTAAAGTGGTTCTTTCAGCTACAGCAATGAAACCTGAGCAGTGGCCCAGAAGATGATGTTGCCAGTCAACACCACTGCCACCGTCCCCCAGCAACACACCCAGCAATAGGGGGCTCTTACTTTTGCGCTGGCAGTTGGACATAAGCTCTCAAGTGGCTGAGCCACGTCTCCCAAATACCACCTTGTGTAAAGGTACACCACAACTAAAATTTAGACTTCATTCCTTTCACGCCCACCCCTACCTGCAACAATAGTGTAATTCATCTATCAATGATTTGGAGGATGTGATTTCTTTATTGGCATTTATTGAAAGACATCATCCTGCATTGTGTCTGGCTGGTGAAATTCTCACAGTGAACTTGTGTTAAATAAATTGACAGCAAAGACAAATTCAGTCTCTGAACATAATTTTGCCTTCCCAAACAAAGCATGCATGAAAAATGGACAAAGAAATGCATAATAGAAAGCTAGTACAATGTCTGTGCTTGTGAATTTTCACGCCAAACCAACGCACAACACAAGGCCAATGCCACATAACCAAATCACAGTTAAAGGTGAATTGTATTCACATCAATCATAATTTGAGTTTTTCTGCATCACTACCTTTTGGAGAATAAAAAATGTAAATAATAAAAACTAAATTAAGAGACTGAAGAAACATTTAGAAATTCCCCCAAATGGCATATCGTCATTGGAAAGAGACGTAGCATCAAAGAGTAACAAAGAAGTTTCTATTTCCCCATTACATAGTCTTCCAAAGGAAACACTAAAGAAAATGAACATCTGAGTATCACATGTGACTCCGCACCTGGAAGGATACAAATACTATGAACTCAGTTTTAATTTAAAATCATCTGTTTGGGTGTGTCTGGGTGACGGACTACTGGTTTTGACTCAGGTTTTGATCTCCCTGTTAAGAAGTTCGAGCCCCACATCGGGCTCTACTCTGACAGGGTAGAGCTTGCTTGGGATTCTCTGTCTCTCGTAGGCTCTTTCTCTCTCTCTCTCAAAAATAAATAAATCGACTTAAAATAAAAAATAAAAACATGTGATTAAACATACATGTTCAAAATCTTTCCTCAAAGGCAATTAGACTGGTAATAAAGGAAAAAAAACATGACAAACACGCCAAAGGACATGAAACAAAAAAAAAAATAGAAAATTTATTAAAATACCAACAAAATCTTGGGAGCCAAAAAAACTGTTTAGCAGAATTACCAAGGGAAGATGGCAAAGTAACAAGTGATTGTCCATCTCACAGGGAGGCAACATGAGAAACTAAAATGACACCAAGAATCAGACTGATTTGTACCAAAAAAAGTCTCCAGAATTTGAGGAAACTTGAAAAGTCAAACTATGGATATGAAAGGATGAGACTGAAAAGCTAATGGTTTAAATATGTACATTAGCATTACCTCAGTCTCAGATTGCTTTTCCAACTACACATCCATCAAGAGAAGACAGGTTTCTTCTCTGGTAACGTGGATCCAGAGAGCATCCAGGGGCAGGAAACTGAGCACACTTATGAAGAACATAGAAGTCAGGAACCGAAAACAGGAGAAGGATACAAATGACACTGAATGGCAGAACCGCCAGTCTCCTTCCCCAGTTGATTCGAGAACTCTAGGAGGGAGACTTCTATCCATACTGTCCATCTTCTAGCAGGGAACCGAAAGGTTTCCCTCTGGGTCAGCAGACTTCCCCAAAGAAAAGGCCTCAAAGTACAACCATCTGGAGACCTTCTGAGGAAAGAGCTACATCCGATCACTCCATGGTAAAGCGTTCCTGTGGATGACCTGCTGGTACATATGGAGATGCTCACTGATAGGTCTGCCTCGAGGTCTTAAGCTTAAATTGGCAGCCTAAGAAAACCAAAGATTAGAGTCTCAGCTTGAAAGAATGATCGAATCTCAAACCAAACAAAAAGTATACTCGTAGTAGACAAGACCATGTGAATGTGAATCATGCCTTAAAATTATTTATACTCCAAGTAGGAAGATAAAGGAAAACATTGGGTAACAGGAAAAGAACCTAAGACCATAAAATGTCACACTGAGAAAGCTAAAATACTTCTTGGGCGTTACCAACAAGATAGCACAAATCAGAACAACAAGAGCAACAGAAAGGTGCGGAGGTAAATAGGAGGATGCCACTCAGGCTGGAACACCACAGACAGATGGAAAATAGCAGATACTCACTAAGGCAAAGTCCAAATGAAAAGCGGCAAAGGCCGAGCAAGTAACTGGCTAAGAATACAGGAGACCTGCCGTGTGCCTACTAAGAGCAGGAGTTTATAGACAGAAAGGGGCCCAGGGGCTCTGGTGCCATCAACAGAGGAGAGTCACTTCACGGTAAAAAAGCGTGACATTTCAGGACACTGGGAATAAAAGTTAAAACCATAAAGAGATAATCAGAAATCCAATTCGTTTCTTCTCCCTTTGAAGTTATGGCCACTACCTAATTTCTGTGCTTCCTTAGAATAAGCATCAACTTTTTTTAAAAAAGTGGTCTTGCTAAAATATTGCCTGAAGATTAAGATAAAAATACCATATCCAACTTTATGATTCCATACAACTGCTACAACATAATTCAGAATTTTATAGTTAATCCTCCCTAAAACAAAGTAACTCCAAACAGCCTATGACCAAGGCAGTATTTTTACCAGTCCTTTTCCTCTACCTCTTATTCTTAAACAAAGCAGATACCAAATGTACATAAATTACATTTTCTCTAGTGGGAAAATCCAGGCTGTTGTGTTTTGCATTTTTACTTGACTATTTGAAATCTAGGTATATACAGGTTTTCTAATAACTCACTATGAAACGCTCATTCCTCAATTCGAGTTCATACACATAATTTTGCTTGCATCAGTTTAAGAAAATCTTATTTGCCTTTTTCCGGAAATATATCCCTAGTACATACGACCACCGCTATCATCTGATCAATGTGAGAGGCTTCCTCAACTATGGAAAGCTTTTACTCGAGTTTTTTTTTTTTTTTTTTAAGTAATAAGCACATGAAAGTATAATGAAACATTTATACTAATATCTAACTAACTGTACAGTACCCCAAGTGACAAGCTTTCAGGTAAGTCAAAGATCTGGCTTTATCAAAACAAAGCTTAAATGAAACTGTTCAGCTACAAGAAACCTATTTTCCAAACCCCACATCTAGATGCATGGTCTGACAGTAGGCATCAACATTTAAGATGGAATTTATTCCAGAGAACATTTGGGAAGTGTAATTACCCGACCTGTAGCTAGGAAGCAGACTCTCAGATTCCCAAATAACAAGTCATGTTTAATAGTGAAGACTTCAGGAAGACTACAAAGTGTCAAGGGACCTGAAAGAAAGAACGACACACAGAACTCCTAGGTTCAAGGAGTTTCCTTATCATAAGCTCCAGATGTCTTCATTCTCAGGCCTGGGACTTGCTCATCTCTCTGTGCGATCACACCAGGATGAAGACAGGAACACATTTATAGAGAAAAGAAGTGCCAGTGTAATGGCTCTGCAGCCAGATAATGCAGAGATAGCGAGTCATGTTCACAGTGCATACGGACACGCATCTTCTCAAATAGGGATTCTAATCCCACTGGGCTTCTCGGGGTGTGAATTTAACCTTTAGAATTAGAAGTGTTGAACCCTTGGAAATGAACTAATACTTTGTATAAACTACAGACAACAGATGGGAGTGTGTTCCAGGCAGCACATTTAAATACAAAGACCATTCTGTAACTGCGAAAGCCGCTCTGCTGCCTCCAAGGATAAATCTGAGTTTTAACAAATCAAACGAAGCTCCCCCACTACACGGCTCCAGTTCAGAGCAGACAAGTACTTCTGTGGTTTCCAAACATTCACATTATCACAGAAATGAGCAGCGTGCACTTGGTCTGCCATCAAGAATAGGTATTTTTTATTCTAAAAGTGCTCAACTGGGTTTTTATGGTGCTGCAAAGAAGTTTTACATTGCTTTATCACCCAATTACAGTTTTGTGCTGTTTTCAGTACCGATGATTAGCCATAGACGGTTACTTCAAAAAGCATTCAGTTCAATAATTTTTGTTCACCTTTGTACTTAAAAGGCAAATTTTAAGCGGCCGACTTCGGCTCAGGTCATGGTCTCACGGTCTGTGAGTTCGAGCCCCGAGTCGGGCTCTGTGCTGACAGCTCAGAGCCTGGAGCCTGTTTCGGATTCTGTGTCTCCCTCTCTCTCTGCCCTTCCCCTGCTCATACTCTGTCTCTATGTCTCTCAAAAATAAAAAAAATAAAATAAAGCCAAATTTTTAGATAGGTGAAAAAATAATGCTTTACTAGGTTATAATCATAATTTTTAAACCTTTTAATGTGGTAAAATATACCTAAGATTTATCATCTTAACAATTTTTAAGTGTACAGTCCACTGGTAGTAAGTACATTCATATTGTATAATGTACACCACCCATCTCTACGGCTCTTTTCATTTTGCAATTGGGAAACTCTATACCCATTCAACGCTTCTCCATACCCTAGTCACCTCAGCTCTGGTGATCACCATTCTGCTTTACGTCTCTAAGATTTGACTACTCAGTGTTCGTCACTTAAATAGAACATACTGCTTTTCTTTTTTTATCAGCTTACTTCACTTCACAAGGTTCTTGCAATTAATCAATGTTGTAGCATGTGTCAGAATTTCAATTCTTTAAGGCTGAAGAATATTCAACCTCAAAGGCAACTCTGCACTTGCCCTTTTCGATGGCCAAGTGGATTGCTGCCATGTTTTAGCTATTATGAGTAATGCTATGAACATGAATAATCGTAATACTTAAATGAGTACATAAGGCCACTTATTTCCTAAGGAGGTGTAGGTACATGCTTAGACCAAGTGAGCAGCCATCTATAGAATGTACCATAACAACCGTCCAATTTTTGTTAACAGTCATAGTAATTGTGATAAACTTAATTATACTTAGAACTTTAACTAGGCATATGCTAGCTGCAGAAGAAGGGATGTGATTCGAAATAACTAGGCTTGAAATTGATGGGTTTTATTTCTTGCGTAAGGGTAAGATTCCATGAATAAGGCAAATTGAACCTAAGTTAATCACCACATTGTGTGCGGATCCTTAAAATACACACAGAATACTAAAACAATGTTTTAGTTTATGCTAACAAGTAAGAAAAAAGACATAGGACATAGGTTATGTTAGGTGGTGGAAAAAGGTAATTTTGTGTGCACAATAAACCCAAAATTTCACACTGCGATTAATTATATTGCCTTTTTCTGGATCACACAGGCCATACAACGAACTAGAACATGACTAGGAGGTGACATTTTGCAGGTACACATGCACTGTTTTGGCTTCCTTTATTGTGTCAAAAATACATATTTCTAATACACAAATTTTCTGAACCTTACAAGGAAATCTACGATGGTAGTGAGGCAAACTTCATTTTCCAACTATTTTAAGCCTAATCCTATCCCTTATGTCAGAAATTTCTCCAGTTTATTGCCACAGAGTTACACATTCCAAAATTTAGCCTTTTTCCAGGTTTATCTAACCCTTTTAGGACACTGTGCAAATATTTTTTGCTCCTAAAAATTATAACTCATTATCTGTTCTCCCCAACACTCAGCCTAAACCAGTAGTACTAATTTTAACCTTCCATTAAAAAGAGAGAGAGAAAGAAAAAAACTTAAGCATCAGGGGTAATGTCAAGGGCATATTGGGTTTTGACTCAAAACACCTGACAATTGCTCCTCTACCGTAATTTAGCCTACTCAGAGAAGATCCATAACTCCACAAGTTTATCAGAGCAAAGTAAATATCATAACTCATGCATCAAGTTCAATCTCTTAAAATGAATGGTTTAGGGGCACCTGGGTGACTCAGTTGGTTAAGCGTCCAACTTCGGCTCAGGTCATGATCTCACGGTCTGTGAATTCGAGCCCCGCGTCAGGCTCTGTGCTGATGGCTCAGAGCCTGTAGCCTGCTTCAGATTCTGCGTCTGCCTCTCTCTCTGTCTCTCTCTCTCTCTCTGCCCTTCCCCTGCTCACGCTCTTTCTCTCAAAAATAAATGAACGTTAAAAAAATTTATTAAAAAATAAAGAATAAACATTAAAAATTTAAAAAAGAATCATTCAATGAAACAGTTTTATGTACCAAAGACAAATAGAATTTACTAAAAATTTAAGTCATACGCTATCTAATGTTTGTGTAAAAGGTTATCAAAGGTCAGGCAAAGACAACCTTGCTCTCTCTATCCACCACACCATTTGTGTGAGTTGCCACTTATGGAGAATTTCACAGTATACGTTACTCTTTTAGATCTGAGGACAAGAAGAACTCCCTAGAATAATCATAAACTCCTGAAATCATAAATTACTCCTATCATATATTGCCAATGTTCTACATTTTCTTTTTACAATAAGGATTTATAAAACATGATGATTAGTAAAAATATTAACTCGAAAAAGAAAAAGAGCCAAGAGTGAATACTGAAACATTGGGAAATGCCAGTGAACAATATGGAGTAGTATCTGAAGAGCTAACATTCCAACTTCCTAGCAAGAACAGTATTAACATCACTACACAGAATCATGTGTTCAATCTGCCAATTTGAGAACTTACCGGTTCCCAAACTCATTGCTTGGAACATGAATCCTAGGATTTCGATTACGTATACTATGCATATTAACTATTCTATTTTCAAGAGCAACCTGTAAGCAGCAGGTACACACACACACACACACACACACACACACACACACACACACACACACACAGCAGGGAAAAGCTGAAAGACAGATTAGATCTCAACCACGTGTCCATGCATGTTCTGAGCCTGGCTCCTGGAAAGGTCTCCATTTGGTTACACATGTTGCTTCCATGTTACATTTTTACGTTCCTTTGTAAGCTTGCATTCTCTCAAGTGGCTTATAATATATTTTTCCTGTATTCCAAATCTCCCGTTTGTCCTCATAATTTAAGGCTAAGGCAAACAAATTTCTGGAGAAAGGTTGGGGGGGGGCGGGGGAAGAAAATCTATTCTCGCATGCACACACCATTGAGACTCCTCCGTGGCTTATTAGAAAATGTGTGGGTACATTCTTTCCCTCATTAGAGTTTAAGGCCAGAAGTAAAGGCAGGGCTTCCACTGATAGGGCTCAGCTCTTGGCATGGCTTTACTTCCACTACGAAGCACATGTCTTTAGAAGAAAAGTTAAATTGAAGCATATTTTTATTTAATTTCTTAATGGTAAAGTGAAATTCCCTATCTCTTTCAAAACTGAAACTACCGATAGACCAGAGACAACAGTGCAGCACTTACAACCTCACTACCCATACACTGTCCCTGCTACTTCCGGACAACCTCTCCCACAGACACACTTGATATTGTGCTCTTTCCATACACCCATCAGAAGCTCATACCTCATCAGGTTTTTCAGTGAATTCAGAAATGCATCACTTGTTTTTATAAGCTCATTATATTTTATTGCATAAACAAAAGTTAAATTACTCCTATTTATATCTTATAAAAAATTGCAGAAAACTTCTCGATATCTGCAATCTTTCATACTTTGCACATGACTTTTCAACGTTTGCTGGCCATGCAATCAAGTACAATTTATCTTAATTTTTTAATCGAACAAACCCAGTCATTCTTTTATTTTTATTCCTGCTCTCATTAGGAGTTTTTGTTTCTTGTATCATATTTTTTTTTTGTGACGGGATTCTGTCTTTGACAATTAGCCTCTAAATAATGAAAACGTATTTCACTTGGTAAAGAGCTGGATTTTGCCTTTTAAGGTCAATTCGTTTAATATGATTCAAGAAATATGTTACTGTTCTAGGTCATATTTTGCAATTAGGATTAACCTTGAAAGATGGGGCTTTTTTTTTTTTAACAGTGATATTTCTACTTCTGGGTACTTTCTTCATCCCATCTCCTTTATATTCATTATTGTAAAATTCTACGGCAGCCAAAAGGAAATTTCCTTTTAGACAAAAGACAGAGGGCCATATTTGTATGAAACAACACAAACCGTAAATTACCATATTTATTTAGGCAAGCAGGGCCAATGAAAGTTATTTATAACTATAGATTAATCAGTAATAACGTTTTTAAGATGTCTGAGCATATGTTTAGTATCTCAGGTCTGGGCTGTCATGAAACTTTTATTGCCTCTAAGAAATGCTAGTAGTTTTCCAGGATATAAACTTTTGCTTCCTAGAGAGCAGAGCACATTATGAACATATTTTCAATAGGACTTCATTTTCTGATGATGGCAATAATACAGATGTGCAGTCCCACTCTTTCTGCCCTAGGCCAGACACCTTTGGATATTACAGATGTTTCATCCTAGAAAATTTTTCAACTGACTTTAAAAGTAGATTACACCTAATTAAAATGCAGATCTTCTACTACTTAAAAAATTTTAAAGACAGTGGTGCATAAGGAAACAAATGAATGCTCGGAGAGGTAGCATGAGAAAGAAATGAAAAGAAGGCTGTTAATAAGCCCTTATAGAGAGTGATGCGGGTTTTATATACAGAGCTGGCCTCTTGAGGACAAGAGCCTGGCAACCCAGGAAACATTCAGTAGGAAAATGCGTTCAGAAGGCAAGGGTTAATCCTGGGTCAATGAGGAAACACAAATACTGATAACCATGTATTTCCATTAGTATACCCTCCCACTTTACCATTATATCTTGGCCATAATAGGGATACATCTGACAGCAAAACATACAATGGGCTGGGCTGGTACAAAACAGAAGATTTAAGGTCTCAGTCAGGTCTATTTTTTTTTTTTTTTTTGGTCTCAAACCTAAAATTTATTTCTAAAGAGGCAACTGATTTATTGACTTTTATTACTGCAGATGAGGTCATTGGAAATCCAACTCTGAAGGGAGTTTAGGTTGTTTGTTAAAGAGGACTCTTGGGTTCAATACCTACGGAGAGAAAAGGGAAGACGCAGAAGTGCCGGGAGACAAACTCCCTAAACAATCAGCCCCCACAGCAGCTTTGAAAACCCTTCAGGAAGCCCTGGAGCTAGAAAGGCCCTACAAAGTCAACCCTGGAGAGTAGCAGGAGCTGAGGTACTCCTCGGCAACCAAGGCAATCCCTGACAAGGGCCGACACCTGAGGGCCCTCTACCAACAGCAATTTCCTCAATTTGGGTAAAACCTCCTATAAAGAGGGAGCCAGGCAAAACATCACAGCATCTACCCCATTGCGATTATTGTTCACAAAACAGAAGGGATTTCCTAAGGCCCTTCGTAGTTAACAATTTTCCTCTCAAAATAAAAGTATAAAAAAATTGATGGGTGAAAAGACATTCATACTTTTCTGACTGGACTCTAAGGGCAACCTCAAGTTTGATATATTATTTGCCTTTAACTCGTACTGCCTCTAAGGACTATGAAAAATCATTTAAGAGTCGTTTATAATTTGTTCTCCTTAAATATGCACTCTTTGGAGTAAAGACTTCTGACCACTTTCTTCCAAAATATTACATAAAATATGTATTAATTTATACATGTGAACACGTATGTATTACAAACCTTATTAAGCCGTTAAAAAATAGTTTCTGAAGTGACGCCATTAACTACTATACAATCTCCAAAAAGTTTTTCAAAAAAAAAAAAAATTCAGAAATTGATATGCCTCCTACTTCACTGTTACATCATGCTAAGGCTGAGCTCTTATCCTGCCGCCCCACCCATTTCCTTTGGCTAAAGCCACATGTGACTATTTGTCTTTCTCTTCCCATTTCTTTTGCCTACACCTATCACACCGAGGCTCCCAAAGATTATCTTTCATTTTGGGGCATGGCTTGGCTCGGATACTGGCCAAAAGTCCATTAATTCAACTGTAGAATCAAATTAGAACACAGACTTGCCATATCTCCCGATTCCTAGTTTGGAGTCACTTACACATCACGTTGGGTATATGCTCATCTAGGTATGTTAAGAGGCATACTGGGAGCCTTCAGTAGGTACCTTATTTATTAAGGTTATAAAGCCGTATGTAAGGAAACTTCAAAAACTGTCGCTGTGGCTTTAATGCCATGCCATTCTGCTCCTCCTCGGTATACGACCTCTGAACTCAAAATTCTAAGAAACAAAGAACAATCCTCTAGTATTTTACAGTGGGTTTGAAAGAGTAAAAACATAAGTGAAAGGAGTAAGACGTGGAAAATCAGAAATATGAAAATAACATTTCAGAACCATTCACAAGTTGTTTTGTTTTTTTTTTAAGCGATATAGAGGGAAGAGCATTTCTTTGTGGCTAGTGAGTAGGAACGAGAAGGGCGACTTCAAAGTTCCCTACTTAATTGGTATCAGTGGGGTTTTAAACAGCCTACTCAGCACACCAGAAGATGGATGTCGGCAAGTAATAGGAATAGCATGTGATTGAAGTCAGCCCACAACTTATTGTAGACTCTCTAGATCTTAGACGACAAAACAGATGATGAGCTTTATTCATTAAAAAAAAAAAAAAAAAAAAAAAAAACTGCCTTGATAATGAAACAAAATCTACAATTGCATTAAGTTGCTAAGAACAAAAGTTCATTGAATTGATAACAATGTCATTTAAGGGAATATTTCAAAGGACTCTCATGTGTTTATTTCATTATATAGTCCATAAAAACTGGCAAAATTGTAGCTATTGGTACCTAAAATTTTAACAGTCTAATCTGGTTTAATTAAAAATTAAAGTTCTGTTTCTTTTCTCAGTAAACTCCCATGGACATCTTAAATGCAATTTCCTCATTGGTTTTAATGTAAATATTGTCTAATATTAGAAGGGATGGAAAATTAGTGAAATGGCAAGAGAATGAATTAGACACATTGATTTATTTTGCCTGAAAAATAATTACTACTACCAAATTGCAGTCTCATTTAAGTTTTGGCCCTTAGGAACAGGAAGAAAACACAAAACAAAAGCATGATTTATCCTGTAGCTTCACACACTTCGCCTTATCCTCCTACCTCTAATTCAAGTACATCCCAGATGATTTTTAATCACCTTTTAACTCCATTTGTTCAAACGTCCAATTTCTTTTAAAAGATACTAGCATTGTTTTTATTTTTTTAATGTTTATTTTTGAGAGAGACAGTGTGAGCAGGTGAGGGGCAGAGAGCAATAGAGACAGACAGAGAGACAGACAGAGAGAGAGACAGAATCCAAAGCAGGCTCTAGGCTCTAAGCCATCAGCAAAGAGCCTGAAGCAGAGGTTGAACTCACCAATTGTGAGATCAGGACCTGAGCCAAAGCTGGACACTTAACCCACTGAGCCACCCCGGCACCTCTGCATCATTTTGATTCAATAAATAAATAGTTTTATTAGTTAGAATTTTAATCCAAATATTTAAGTATGTATAATATGACCATTATATTGAACCAAATAGTAATTGAAAGTGTTGAACAGCTACTCTTTTACAAAACATGTAGTTTTAGGAAATGAAAAAGTAAGCGTTTCTCATATTGGACTACCTATAATTAATAGTGTATTTTCTCATGGGGTTCATTTTGGGAATGTTCTTCCTAAGAGAATTCTCTGTGTGATTCAAACCCAGCCTATTCCCAAACCTATAGTTATAGGACCTCAGTAATTCACCATGCAGAAATTTGAGAAAATGCATTTAGAGACTTTATGGTGATTAATATAGGTTAACTAACAATGTATTTTACATTATTCATGACTTAGGTCACGGCCAGCACTATCGAGTCTGCCTCTTAATTTTAAAACAAATCTCTAATGTCACATATACAGACAGGAGAATAGGTTTAATACAATTATTTTACCAGGTACAAGGTACCTACTAGAGTTATAGAATTCATTCTTTACGTTTGCAGGTCAATTCTCAAACTCATATTGCTTTCTTATAAAAATATATGTCATCCTCAAAATACCCTCCAGTTCAGAGGCGCCTGGGTGGCTCAGCTGGTTGAACGTCCGACTTCGGCTCAGGTCATGATCTCGAGGTTTGTGACTTCGAGCCCCGCGTGGCTCTCCGCTGATGGTGAGGAGCCTGCTTGGGATTCTCTGTCCCCCTGGCTATGCTCCTCCCCTGCTTGCACGCTCTCAAGAAGAAATAAAACATTTAAAAAGACTACCCTCTGGTTCAAATCACTTAACACTATAGTGTTGTATCTGTGCAGAGCACTCTCAGCGGCTTACACATTCCTTCCCCTGAACCCTCAAGGCCAGTTCCAGTCGCACACCTGTATCATACTATAGAGTTTAGACTTGCCCCCTTTCTGTCTTTCTGATGCCACAACCCAAGGACGGTACATATTCCTTCGTCTCATGAAGTTTCATTTTACAGTCTTTTTCATCTATTTAAGTATTTCCGTTTACATGTATTTCTGACTGACCAGGAACCCATGCAATCCCTGTCTGCCCTTTAGAAACAGAAGCAAACTTTTAACAAGGCTTAAATCATTCACATAATTATGTAACCAAGTCAGGGTAGAAACCACACTTATGAGACTTATCTTATGAAAAACATCTTGACATGGGTGGATGTGAGATCTCACCGCCAACTCTCCCCACAGTATCCTGCACGGTAGTTTCGGAGAATCTGGAGGCATGGGCAGCCAGCTCTTTTCACATCTCACCTTGAGGACTCTAATATGCCACCTACATCTGATTGAAACAAGTATTATCAAAGAAAATCTAATGACGTGGTGGTATGTTTGTATTACACTGATGTACAAAATCATCACACGGATGTACAAAATCATCACACAATAGTATGCCTGTTAGTATTATACTCACGTCTGCATTACCACACTTCTGTATCACATAGCAAATGTGAATACAGAACACTTACCTTTTTATATAGAACACACATATATAGTATCATACCTTGTGTCAACACACCTATGGATAAATATATACATGGATGCACCCATGTCAATATTAACAGTTTATATGAGGGTTACTATGTGATTTTTATTTTGGCTATATTTTGACCATTTTTTAGAACATTCTCTACAAATTATGGAAATTACATGCTATTTTTAAAAAATCAGAATGACCATCTTATAACCAGGATGATTGTCATCAGGGACTAGGGCCTTACAGGTTAGAGAAAACATCTAGCACTGTAGAAGCCAAGGGTTTTTCAAACCAGATAGACAAGTCAGCTGGAATCAACCAATGGATCATAGGATTGATATACTTCAATTCATACATAGTTACACTTCCTACTTTCTATTTACGAGATTGCACTCCACTGAGCAATAATCCACAAAAAGCTTCTCAAAAAAATTTTTCCACCATAAAGTAATTTTGGCAAACTTCAGTCTTCTCTTGAATTTCCTACTATGCACATAAGCATATTGAAATTTCTCAGAAATTTGGCATTAAGAAACTTGCTAACTTTGTTTAATCCATGTGTCCCAAATTTACTTGATCAAAGTGTATTAAAAATGCATGGAATAAGTCTTCCAAGAAATACAAATATACCAATATTCAAATTCGACACAGGACAATTAAATGAAGATTTTTAAAAATTGGCATATTCTGGGGGGCTCAGTAGGTTAAGCATCTGACTCTTGATTTCAGCTCAGGTTATAATCTCAAGGTTCATGGGATCCAGCTCCAGGCACTGTCAGTGTGAAGCCTGCTTGGGATTCTCTCTCTTTCTCCTCTCTCTCTGCCCTCCCCTCCCATTCACAGGCTCTCTCTCTCTCTCTCTCAAAATAAATCAACTTAAAAAAAATTTTTTAATGGGCATACTGTGGTAGACACCAAATTATTAGTCAAAGTAATTTTGGCTGGTGGGCTTTCTTTTTAGGAATTTAGGAATTGTCAAAATATACATTTGTAACAAAAATGCATTTGTTAAATATACATTCTCTAATTAATCTACCTTTAAGGGCTAAATGTACGTTTGAGGGGTTTAGGGGCAGAAAGAGGCTCCAGTACACTCCTGGCAATGCAGAAAAGCAAGGGTAAATATTTGGTTTGGGCAAAACACCTTAACCAAGAACTTGAGCCATCTGTAGTATCACGTGTTCATCTGTGACCTCAAATACACACATACACATAATATCAAGTTAGCTGTATTGGATTTAAATAGTAATTTAAAAGAAGACATAAAAAGGATACAGAGAACTTATGATCAAGCTCCAGTTAACAAATACTCATATTTATCAAGATCTTCAATCATTTCAACTGCCTTGGCCCTCTCCTTTGAATGTACAGATAAGGGTTAAATCAACAGCATTAAAGAATCACTTCTCTTTATGTCACAAGGACATAGACTACAGGAGCAACTCCATTTCCAATAGCTCTCAAAAGTTCTGTAGCATCATTTACTAGGACCAAGAACTTCCCATTCATCAGGTTTCTAACCCACCAGTGATTGCTTGCCAATTCCTTCCTGTCTTCGGTCATAGAGCAGCGTTGCTCACAGGGAGGACCTCCGAACAGCAATCAGCAGTGCTTGGGCAACTGGTGAGAAATTCCAATTCTCACAATTCACTCTACAAGTGCATGGTAAGAAACTGAAGGCAAGCTGCATCGATCTGTAGTTGAAGCCCTCTAGAGCATTCTGGAGCACACTTAGGTTTAAGAGCCAGTGCCATAGATAAAGATGACTGAGCTCTGTCCTGGATATTGGTAAGAACCTTGGCAGATAGTCCTTGTATCTGCTCACACGACTCATTTCAAAAGAGCCAAAATTTTTTAAACATACAAGTTAGGTTGTAAAATCAAGAGCAAGCAGTCCGAACTTCACCCAAGATTTAACCAACAATTGCATTGAAAGTTGGCATAATGAAACTTGGAACCTATTTATTTCCCCATGGGCCTAATGGTACAGAAATGTGGTAAACGAATGAAGCCATTCCAAATAAGTCTATTCATACCATAATTAAGTTGTACTACAGTATTCAGAGCACCGACTTTATTTCTGAGAGGAGTGACAATGAGGTTTAAGAAGGAAAGGAGACGGTTAAAAGAGGAAGGAAACAGATTAACCAGGAGGAGAAATAGTTACTCCCCTCTCTTCTTCATGTAGTAATAACTGCAGGTACAATGCAAAAAAAAAAAAAAAAGTCACTCTTCTTTGACTACATTCCAACTACCCACATAGATCAGAATCCTAACTTTTATCAAACTCTCCTTTACCACACAGCTTCAATATCTGTCTCAATTTCCAGGGTCACAATAATAAGGTAGAGTATGTGTATTCTGCTTCTAAGCTCTGAAACCGGTGAAACAAACAAAAATGCCTCATGGGTTCAAGCAGGAAACAAGATTTAGGAAATACAGTAAGAGTAGGGTTAAATACTGCTCCAAGATTACAGAGAGTACTGACGCTCTAATGAATTAGAGGTCCATGTTCTAAGAAATCTCATCTCCTTTTTTGACATACCTGTCAAACAAAACATACTCTTGGGCTTAATTTTCCCAGTTATCTGTCAGTTTATGACCTCTATATTTAAACAACACTTCTACTTGTTCCCACCCAGAATTCCAATTTGGACTATGAAGGATCAAGGTTAGAGAGAAAGCTATTGAGGGGCACCTGGTTGATCCAGTCGGTTAAACACAAAACTCTTGGTTTCAGCACAGGTCATGATGTCACGATTCATGGGTTGGAACCCCACATCTGGCTTTGCGCTGATGGTGTGGAACCTGCTTGGGATTTTCTCTCTTTGCCCCTCTCCCTCTCACTCTCTTGGTCTCTCAAAATAAATAAAACCTTTCAAACTATCTAAGGAAAAAAAAAAAGCCATTTGAGTTAATTATTTCACATTTAGGTGTGAATGACTATTCAGGCTATTAACAGTCTTATAAATTCAAGTAGCTACTCATAATTTCCAGGTTCATCTCTACTCTTCTGTTTCATGAGTCCTCTTAGCTTTTACTTTTATCACAATTGTGAAAATAAAGGGAAGCTTCACTAAAGTAGAGCACAAGGCCAGAAGGGGGAGCTGTTCCACTCAAGGTCCATTACAGGAAAAATGATCCATTACAGTGCCCAGTATTAGAATCCTCAGCAGCAAAAAAATCATCAATGACAGGCTTCAATAGGGAAAATATGTACATTCTTCCTCCCACAAGACACAACTCTTGCTTTTCTACGGTGGACTTTTGTTCGAAACAATTCCTCCCAACTTCCTCCCCTTTTCTCCATAAAATAACAGTCCTCTCCTTTGCCTGTTGGACTTGCCTCTGACTGTACCTTACTATCAATGTCCCAAATAAAATCCGTTATTGCAAAATAAACCCATTCTTGCTGGTAAAGTAACTGACAGTTCTATTTTTAAGGTCAACACAGATTTAATAGATCTTGGGTGGTATTTTCAGAGTGTCTTCAGGAGGGGTTTTGAATGACCTGTGTAGGCATAAATCAAGAACCACCAATGACCTTTCACATAGTATAATCCTAGGGGGAAAAACAACAATAATATTTAACAATTGCTACAGAGCAAACAACCTGGCAAAGTTTCTGTGATGATCAAAAAACAAAAGCCAAGTTGAAAAATGAAAAACACAGGAGCTTGGAACAGCAAGATGGTATCACATGCATTGTTGGGCCCCTTCTTCAAGCTACTGGCTCCAGCCAGGCTCCCAAGAAGCTCTTCGGCATGGTCAAAATTCTATGTTCGGGAGTCATCAAATAACACACCTGACTGGCTCAAGGTTGCATGGACGTTGGGCACTTCTGTCTTTGGGCACATCTAGCTCAAACACAGTAAAGATGCTTTACAGTATGAAAGAAATGGGTTGGAATAAAATATTGAAACATTAATACAGTATGCTCCATATAGTCATTATACCAGTTCCTTTGGATTCACCAGTATGTGGAGTTGTAAATAAGAAAGAAAAAGTTCTCTGCAAATGTATGTCAAATCACCATTTGGGTTTTGTTGTCATTAAATGAAAAAAAAAAAAAAAAAAGTGCAACAACAACAACAACAACAACAAAAAAAAAAACAAACGAGGCGAAGCTTTTCAAAACTTCTCCAAACAAGAATTCTCACTAGAATTCCTGGTGAAGACTCAGTATCCAGGTCCACATCTCCTCAAAAAAACAAACCAGAGACTCTGTCTGTAGGAGGGGCCTAGGCATTTATATTAAAAGTTTTTTTCTAGGTAGTTGTTACATTGTTCAGTACAAAAGAATTACAGCCAGGAGCACCATAGTTACATCTGCCTCCAAAATTACTCACGCAGGATTCTAATTCCTACTTGTGTTTTTTGAAGAGTCTGACCAGTATTCTTTAACTTCAAAGAACATGTAACTAGGGGCACCAGGGTGGCTCAGCCAGTTGAGCATCCGACTTTGGGTCAGGTCATGATCTCACAGCTCCTGAGTTCAAGCCCTCAGTCAGACTTGACAGCTCAGAACCTGGAGCCTGATTTGTATTCTGTGTCTCCCTCTCTCTCTCAGCCTCTCCCTCACTTGCCCTCTGTCTCCCTCGAAAATAAACATTAACATTAAAAAAAGAACATTTAACTATAGGTATCTAGTGACTTTCCCACCAGATCACACCTTTTTGCTCCTTCAAATTTAGTTCCCCCCTTTTTGAAATTATTTAATGTTCATTTATTTTGAGAGAGAGAGACAGCATGAGCAGGGGAGGGGCAGAGAGAGAGGGAGAAAGAATCCCCAGCAGGCTCTGCACTTCCAGCATAGAGCCCAATGTGGGACTGAAACTCACAAAACCAGGAGATCATGACCTGAGCCAAAACCGAGTCAGACTCTTAACCTACTGAGCCACCCAGGCACCCTCAAATTCAGTTCCCCTTTAATCTTTGGCAAACTCATACCACAGATTTGATCCTTGTTACTATTTGCTTTCAGTAAGAACTTCTTTAAATACATTCATGTAGAATCATTCCATTTGAAATATATTCAAGCCACAATAATGTCTTTTTCCTATTTTCTACTCATTTTTGTGATGGGGTCTGACCATTATTCAGGATAGGCGATGATAATGGAACTCTACTACCCTAAGTAATACAAAATCAGAATTGGTAACTTATCCTTGGTACTTGAAATGAGGTTCCAAGAAGGTGCAGTATTAACAGGGTAGTATGAAAAAGGGATAGGGAAGATGGGGGCATTTTGCAGTCAAACCTGCTTTTCAAGGGAACCAGTTTTTAGTTACTATAATGACAGAACAGTTACTTAAGGTGTTCTCAAGTGGTCATTCCCGTCAGCTTTTATGGATTAAAATATAGTCCTATATTATTTCCATGTACATACTGTACTTGTCTTGGCCATGCCTGCAGTTGGCACTAAAATTATGTCCATTCTCAAAATAGCATGTCAGTTTCATGGGAGAAGACAGGTCAGGTTTCAGTGGAGAAGGAAATTGAAAGGATGACATAATGTTCCTCAACTAGGGACAGAGTCTCAGCTATTAAATCTCTCAGTTCATAGGCTGTGATGGGCTTCACCTGTTTTAAGGGCAGGAGAAGTCAGAGTTCATGACCCATGCCTAACTTAAGTTTATGATTGCATCAACAGGAGACTGAGGATGTAAATAACACTGTATGTGTTACCAGGTCAAAATCCCCCAACTGTTAAATGAACAAAGTAAATGAGTCCCTATAACTGAATATTCTAACACCATTTCCATTCCCTTACCAAAATCCATTAGATGCTATAAAAGCCAAATATTCACAATCTTAGCATCATCTGCTTGGAAGGATGGCCATGAACACCCAGTATTTGCTGTGAGACCTAAGCAGGAGACTGTTGGAGGGAGTCTGGAATAGATACCACTGGTAGTTTTCTTTTTAGGTCTTCTAGCCACAAGTGGTGCCTCAACAACAGTTGTCGACTGGTCATCACAAAGAAAATGTGAAGAGAACCACAGAGCCACCAGCTCTGGTATCACACAGATGCCAAACAAAAACCAGTAGCAGCCTCCCTCCAGGTATCTTGCTATGTAAAACAAAGTAACAGCTGGTTATTCTGCTATCTTCACTAAAATGCACATCTAATGGATATACAAATTCAACATAATGGGTATTTTCAAATTATCACATCATTGATATTTCTAGTGTTATGGTCCATATTTAATAGCTAGCTCTCCAAAAAAAAACACATCTCTCAATAGTAGCATTTGCTCATTTCTGTGGTATAAATAACCCGACCATAGTAAAAATATCCCACCATGGTAATTCCGGAGACCAACATGAGGTCACTGAACTTGGAGATAGAAGGAGATTCACTCAATTGGCTCTCATGAGCAAGTGCAAACCAGCTCTAGTCCATCACTGGACATTTCTCTTATAACTAACCACATTTTCACAAAATTATTAGAATTCCTTAGTGTTACTTTCAATTTCATTGTAATAGAGAACAGACCTTCTACGCAGAGAAAGGTAGTGCTCAGAACCACTGAATGTCAAGATAAATTTGGCTAAATTTATTACACTGGAAGCAGCTATCAACTTTATGCAAAACTTTAAGTAGAAACTTAGAAGTTGACTTCAGTCTCAAGCCACATGTACTCATTAATTCACTACAAAAATTTCCAATTTTCCTCCTTAGGGCAAAGAAAAGAATCTAATTCACTATCATCTCAGAGAAAATCTAATTGATTTGTAAACAACATTGGTGTTAAGTAACTTGCATGAAAACACATTCTAGTTCCCACAAATATCCATGGCTTTATATGTAATCCAGAAGGATAATGGAAATTTCTGTGGTCTTCTAGCCCTTGGGTCTTTTTTTGCAATACGGAGCCTGTCATGTTAATTACCTAAAACAGAATAAAACTTTTAATTTAGTAGAACATATTTCAGTAGCTGTTATCCATGAAAACTATTCCCTCCAATTTCCTTAGCAAGGTCTCTCTGGAGAAGACTCCTTATACATTAAAGCCCAGCAAAATCTTAACACCCAAGTTTTGGGTTTCTTAAGTAACAAAACAAGTCTTCTACAAACAAGTTCAATGAATTACCCCAATCTTTTAGGATGTTATAAGCATCTAATTTTCCTGTGGTAAGTACAGGCTTCATTACCATAGTGATTTTTTAGTTATTAAGTGGCCTAGCAAGACGGTATTTCCAATTGACTTAATTGCTAGTTCTGAAAGAATGCTTATTCAAAATGTCTTCTAGTTTCTTACATTTCTCTTCTAAAACCCCCAATATCTTGGTCTAATTAGATTCTTGGGTTTATCCTGTGAATATGTGGTTGTTTAAAGCATAAAGTAAGAGCATAATTTAAGCGCATTAGCTCAAAATTAAAAAATTAGGTTCACTTACATTCTATTTCTTGGGTTATTGTTTTGTTTTAAGGAGGCTCCATCCTCCAACTCTGGGATCATGACCTGAGCCAAAATCAAGAGTCAGAAGCTCAACCAACCGAGCCCCCCAGGTGCCCTGTGTTCTTGTTTTTACTAAGAATAGTTAAAATACTGAGTCAAGTTTGTTTTAAAAGTTATTTTGCCCAACTTTAATGTATTATTCTGTACAATAGTCTCCTTACAACCACTAGAGATAGGCAAAAATCGGATCTATCAAAGCTCTGATAGAATAATCGTCCATAGCTGGAATTTGGAATAAAATATGGAGTGTATCAAAGCAAATTTGGTCACCGCAGTGATCTGGTTATAGCAGACTCCAAGATCAGACCAAGAATAATCTTTATACCTGTTTTTTTTTTTTTTTAAGCACAACTGCCAAAAAATAAAAGCAAAAACTGCTTAACTAATTTAGTTCTGAAAGAAAATACCTGTACTTCAGGGTTCGAGAGGTTAAAAAATCTTTCATGACACAAATCCACTGGTACACATTACTCAATTTTTCATGTGTTATTCTGGGCCAGTACAACATCTAAAGATGCCAGGAGATGCCCAATGAATATAAACCACAAAAAAAGAAGTCGTGAAAGAAATCACAGCTAGTTAAATTTACATCTGGTTGAAAAACATTAAAGCAGGAGGCTGTTTATGTTATACTGAGCTATTTCTAATTAAAAGAAAGCATAATCAATAGATCAAGTGCCCCTGTGTGTGGTATCCCAACAGGAATAGAGTTATAAACATACTGTATTGACATGGTTTATATGCTGAGATTTCCCCTTTAAGATTTATGAAATTTATCTGAACAAGGGTAAGCTCTAGTTTGGGTTATACTGAGGGCATAGATATAAACCATAATCACATCAAAGTACTGGCCCTTGTGGAAATGGGTGAAGAATATGCAATGGTGACAGGACAAAGTAATAAATGACAGGGTGAAAGTTCTCCATTACTTAGTCATTAGTTGTGACTTCACATCAAATGAACCAAGATGACTGGATAAAAATCAATCTAAAAGAACTTGTTTGTCTTACGCCGCTTATTAGTCTAAGAAATGACTCCAATAGTGCCACTAAAAGTGTAAGTAAATTTCTTATGTTGACGTTCTTTTTCCGTCCTTCGAGGAATTTTAACAACCCACTCTAAAATTTCTTTTACCATTTAACTAGGTCTACAAAGCACCTTAGCAGAGAGCAGGGCTGGGGTGGGGGGTGGAAACAGGTACTGCCAGGGTAACGGGTTTTCCATTTGCTTTGTTTGGCATCACAGCCGCACCAAATTATGCTTTCAGTGCACAGCAATTGGCTACAAAAAGCATTTATTAATGGCAGCCACCGCCTATGGCTCAGAATTAGGAAAACAAAATCAAAACCTAAAACGACACCTTACAAGACAAAAACCCTAGTTTTATAAAGATACAGAAGTTAAAGTATTCGACGAGATTTTCTTTTTTACTTAATGGCCTCTAACCCCTTAAAAGGAAGGGCCTGTGACAAAGATAAAGGTTGATGTTGCAAAGCAGATAAACCTGTTGGACCTAGAAGTCACCCCACCCAGACTTCTTAGAGTTCTACTACAAGCCCAATTTCACAAATGTAAAAAATCAATCACTGCATTTTTAAAAAGGTACTCTCAACTGGAGTGGCTAATATGGAACGCAAAGTTGTATAAAGGTAGATCCAGTTTTCTTTATAGATAGAAATCTACAACACAGGAAGCTAGTTCTTAGAAAATATTTTAGATCTTTTCAGATCTATTTTTTGTAGTAAATATCCTGCGTAGTTCCAACACTTACAGTGATAAGTTGCTATGTAATAAAATGTATCAACAGCAGCAACTTTAGCACAATGTATCCAACTAGCCAACATATTTTTTCAAACTGTTATTTTAGGGTAACTACTTAAAGCCAATTCTGTTATACTAGGGACCCAATGATTAAGGCATTCCACCTAACAAAGTTGACCATTTTTCCCTTTGAAATATGAGAAGCATGTTAGGTTATTATCAATTGGAAAAGGAAAAGAAGACAAATGTGGTTTTAAATTTGGAAAGAACAACTATTTCTCTTAGGCACTCTAAGAGGCACCATTCTTTTTTGACTTACAGGCGTCATGATCAATTCGTACTACTTGGGAAGAAAAATCCTGCTCTATCTATCTTCTAAACCCTTGGCTGGTCTGCCATTTACCCGACTCCTGTGTTTCTTAGTCATTTTTGTTTTCTACTGTGATATTTCCTTTAACCTCACTTTAGAAATACATCTGGACAGTGACTTTAGCCTGTGTCTTCTTCACCATCCAGCAAAGAACGTAAAGAAATCTGCAACGATCCTGTTATTTTGCTGCCCACAATCTGGTGCATTTCCAAGGGCCAGAGCAGCAGATTCAAGCAGCTGAAACTTCATCCTTTGGGAAAGCTTAACAGCTGCTTCCATTTGCAGCTTTACCGACCTATCCTGGTTTACAAGCGTTTGCTTATGTAGGCCAGACTACCAAACACCAGAAGATTCATTACAAATGAAATTTACACATGGGGGGGGAAGGGGAGAGGCGCACTATGGAAGCCCTGCAAAAACCTTAGACTTTTCGTTCCTGCTGCTTTAATGGTTTTCAACTCGTACAGTTTTAGGCTGGAGGCACGCAAGACCCTCTGACATTTTCCTTCAGCGTATTTATGACGGGAGATCAAACTTCTCAGATTTCTTAACTCTCCACTTGGCCACACCCTGACAAGGCATGCCCTCCTCACACATCCCCTCCCTCCCTCTCTCCTCAAAAAAGCCGGGGCAGTTTTTAAGTGGGTCTGTTCAATCCTTTACGTTTCATTTTTAAAACAAGTTACCATTCTCTAATAAAACCGATATCCGGTGGATTCCTTTAAAAAACAAACAAGAAACAAAAATCCCTCACCAATTCCCACTTGGCGAAAAAGGAAAACTTGACTTTCTGCCTTCTCGGAGAGCAGCACCCCCTCCTCCCGCGGGCGCACCCCGCGTGGTCCCCCGCCCTCCCCACGCGCGCGGGGGCGCGGTGACAGTCCCCTACTGCTCCTCCGCTCGGCGCCACAACTTTCCCAAAGCCTGTACTAACTTCCAGGGCACAGCCTGGGCGGAGAGCAGCGGGATACGCCGGATACCCCGACACTAAAGAGCAAGACAACGAGATCCTACCAGCGCGACTCTTGATGACGTCGGTGAATCCGTCCCCAGCGGCATCTTCCCGGGTCTGCTCCGGACCCCTCGGCTGAGCCATAGCCACCCGCCACGTGTCCCGGCTCCCCCACGCCCCAAACTTTGGGAGGCAGGTGGGTCCGCGCGGTCCGCCTGATGCTCTCCAAAGCAGGTAGCTTGCCGGAGATCCGGTGTGTCTGAGCGCGGATTTCTCTCCTCCCCGGGCCCACAGCCACGGAAATAGGGATGCGTGGGGAGGGGGTGGGGAGTGATGGCGAACTGGAAAATACAAACACCGACACCTGGGTTGGTTGGAAGTGGTGCCTTCAAAATGCCCAGCCCATGCTTGGAGAGGAGGAAACAGGTGCTGTTCCCAGCTCCTGACTGTAAAATAGAGTGGGCGAGGCCTGCAAGGTGAAAGCTGAGGAGGGACTCGGTGGTCAATAAATCCACAAGCGAGTTGGAGACTCGCTTTTCCACGCTGCGCAGAATCGATGCAAAAACAGGAGCAATTAGGGAGCCGCTTGCCAAAAGCAGCACATGAGGTCATGAATGATTTAGCATTGCCACTTATAAAAGGACTACACTGAGGAGAAGGGTCACTTACTTTTCCTATCTGGGTCACTTACACGTGTGTACCCCACCGTTGCATCTTGACTTCAATGCACTGGCCAGAAATGGGGAATAGAGGCCGCGCATAATCACATTTCTTAGGAGATTTCACCAAGGCTTCCCACCCTTCTTTGAGTGTGTATATTCACTCTGACCGCCTCCTCCATCCCTTCCTCCCACCACTGAGGCTAGAATTAGATTGGACTATAAACAGCTCATATGACTTTATTTTCTAAAAATGTCAGAAGTGACTTTCATTTGGTTGGTATCCTTACTCCCCCACCCCATCCCACCCCTCTACACATATAATTCATCCTGCATTTCTTCCTACAGTAGCCAGGTCACCCTAAGTCCTGTCCATCGCCTACCAAAGAGAAATGAACTTTACAAGAGGAACCTGGCAAAGGGCCTAGCAACCGCTAAGGAGTTTCTTTTTTTGTTTTCTTCTGCATTTCATTCAGAGTCCATTCTCATCCTCTTCCAAAACACCACTTCTCAACCATTGGAAGACAGTGGAATCATCTGAGGAGCTTTACAAAACTCTAATGCCTGGTTTCCACCCCCCACTCTCCATGGTGATTCATTGTTCTGGGCTCTCACCTGGGGCAACAGGATAGTTAAAACCAAAAAACTCCCAAGGTGATTACAATGGGCAATCAACTTTGAAAAACATTGTGATAAAAGGACTCATAAAAAGTCAATTGGGTGCCTTCATCAAGGCAATTTTACCAGTAACCCTTTTCCATTCCCACTATAATACCTTTGATTAAAAACATGTTTGCTCTCCTGGTTTCCTTTGCCAGATTGGCCATTTGCACGGCAGTGGATAATGTATTTTGACAAAAATGTAGTAGTTAGGCTTAGTTCCACAATTCTTTTGGATCAAAAATAGACTCAGGACGGAGTCTCAAGTAGGTGCCTCTCAGCTTCAGTCTAAGTAGTCATGCCTTTCGAAGATCTGTCTTTGTTGCTGTTTACAGGCAGACCTCTTAGGTTTCTTGAATGTCTATTCTTTTAGGTTTCAGTTTTCTATCGAGTCCATTAAGTCAAAATATTCAGAGGATAGCTTATCTCCTATTTCAGAAAAGAGTGTGAGAGTTGTCCAGAAATTTTTAACAAAAACCACAAAGACTGTGGTATCCTATGTTTTATATTATCCTGCTTCTATAATCAGAACAATAGGTATTAGTACAAGGACAGACAAAATGGCAGAACAGAATAGAGTCCAGAAGTAGATCCAGCCAAAGGGAATATACTATATATGACATTCCAATCCAGTCATTAAAAATTGGAATATGTAGGGGAACCTGAGTGGACCCGTGGGTTAAGCATCTAACTCTTGATTTTGGCTCAGGTCAGGATCTCACAGTTCAGGAGATGGAGCCCAGCCTTGACCTCCATGCTGACAGCACAGAGCCTGCTTGGGATTTGCTGTCTTTCTCTCCCCTGCTTCCCTCCCCCCATCTCTGGCTCTCTTTGAAAATAAAAAAAATAAATAAACTTAAAAACCGGAATAAATAATTATGATGTTTTCTTAGAGTTAGAATCCAGTAACTTAAAATGTACAAAAAAAAATTACATACAGATTGAAGACTCATATACACAAAATAAAACCTAATAAATGAGGACTCTATAAAAGTTTACATTGTGGGGGCATTCTTTTTTTAATTTTTAAAAATATATATATTTATTGTTTGGGAGAGTGAGAGGAGAGAGAGACACGGACAGAGGATCTGAAGTGGGTTCTGCACTGACAGGCTGACAGCAGGGAGCGTGGGGGCATTCTTAAACCAAACACTAATTCCAGATGACTTTAAGGACAAAGCTATCACCTTCAACACAGTAAGAAGTAAAAATTTCTAGAAAGACATAATAAAGTGAAAAGACAATAAAGAGAGAAAAACGTTAAAGCATCTATAACAAAGGCTTAATACCTATATTTTAATAAAAGTCTACAGATTGATCCTTATTTTCTTAAGTTTATGTATTTATTTTGAGAGAGACAGAGCAAATGAGCAGGGGAATGGCAGAGAGAAAGGGAGGGAGAATCCCAAGCAGGCCCCACACAGTTAATGTGGAGGCAAATGCAGGGCTCGAACTTATCAACCATGAGATCATGACCTGAGACAAAACCAAGGGTCAGATGCTCAACCTTCTGAGCTATCCAGGCTCAGAAGTCCCCTACAGATTGATTTTTTTTAATTTTTTTTGATGTTTATTTACTTTTGACAGAGAGACAGAGTGTGAGTAGGGGAGGGGCAGAGAAAGAAGGAGACACAGAATCTGAAAGACGCTCCAGGCCCCGAGCTGTCAGCACAGAGCCTGATGCGGGGCTCGAACTCACAAACCGCGAGATCATGACCCGAGCCGAAGTCAGTGCTCAACTGACTGAGCCACCCAGGTGCCCCTAGACTGATTTTTAAAAGACCATCCAATAAGAAAGAAAATAAATACATAAACAGAAAATTCACAAAAGAGGACATGCAAATAACAAAAAAAGGTACAAAAATGTATAAACCTCATCACTGTCAGGAAAAGCAAAAGAAGATAATATCTCCTGTCATCAGAGAGAAGAAAACACAAGTGAAATAACATTCAGTGCTGGAAAGGGAGATAAAAAAGCCATTCATGTTTCCTACTCATGAAGTATTAATACGTTTTAAGAAAATAACTCAAGAATAGCTATTAAAATATATATAATCTGTTGCCCACCAATCCCTCCTTAGAATCCATGGTACAGCAATAAAATCACCACAATGAAGGATATAAGAAGCCTTATTTATAAGAACACATTCACTGAAAACAACTTAATATCTTTTAATCGGGAACTCATCAAAACAATTTTATTATACCAAACAATGGGATATTATACAGCTAGTTTAAAAAAAGACTACCATTTGTACCCAAAATTATTATCAAAATGAACCAAATCCAGTGCCTAATTAAAAGAACAGTATATCCTAATAATGTAGGTTTTATTTGGGCAAGCAGAGGTTCATTTTAACACTTGGAATTCAATCACTGTGATTCATAACATTTAAAACATGAAGGGTAAAAATGCAGAAAAAATGTTGGAAAAATTTACTCACTCACAAAAAATAAGAAATATAAAACCTCCTGGCAAACTCAGAATAGAAGAAAACTTCCTTAATCTGCTAAAATGTATTTATAAAATGTATTTTATATAAATACCATATTTAATTAATATTACTAGTCAGTGTCACAAGATTAAAAAAACACAAAGTAAAATGTATAGGATTTGAGAAGAAAGTGAAGCTGTTATTATTTACAGATTACATATACATAGAAAATGCGGAGTCCTCAGATAAAAAATTACAATGAATAAGTGAATTTCAGGTTTCTGGATGTCATGCCAATATCCAAAAATTAATTGTGTTTCTATAAACAATTAGAAAGTATTTTAAAAGTAATGTCATCAATAAACATCAAATATCTATAAAATATATAAAATATGTGTGACCTTTAAACAGAAACAATATGAATGAGAGGCATTAAAGAAAATCTACATAAATGAAGAACTATACCATGCTCATGGATAAGTACAATTAATGTTATGAAAATACAAACTCCCCCAATGTATCTGGAGACTCAAGGAAATTCCAGTCAATCCCATCTGGGGTATGTGTGTATGAAATCTAAAATTTGTAGGGACATGCAAAAGGGAAAAAGCCAAGACAATCTTTGTAAAAACAAAGTTGGAGAATTTGGACTGATACTAGAAATTATTATGGAGGGGCACCTGGCTTGCTCAGTCAGTTAAGCAACCGACTTCGGCTCAGGTCATGAGTTCAGGGTTTGTGGGTTTGAGCCCCGCATCGGGTTCTTTGCTGACAGCTCAGAACCTGGAACCTGCTTAGGATTCTGTGTCTCCCTCTCTCTGCCCCTCCCCTACTTGTGCTATCTCTCTTTGTCTGTCAAAAATAAACGTTAAAAAAAAATAAAAAGGGGCACCTGGGTGGCTCAGTTGGTTAAGCATCCAACTTCGGCTCAGGTCATGATCTCACAGTTTGTGAGTTCGAGCCTCCTTTGGATTCTGTGTCTCCCCTTCTCTCTGCCCTTCCCATGCTCATACTCTGTCTCTCTGTCTCTCAATAATAAATAAATGTTTAAAAAAATTACAAAAAAGAAATTATTATGGAGTGGGACACATGGGTGGCTGTCAGTTAAGCGTCCAACTTGGGCTCAAGTCATGATCTTGTGGCTTCTGAGTTCAAGCCCCATGTCAGGCTCTGTGCTGACAGCTCAGAGCCTGGAACCTGCTTTGGATTCTGTGTCCCCCTCTCTCTCTGCCCTTCTCCTGCTCATTCTCTGTATCTCTCTCTCAGAAATAAATAAACATTAAAAAAAATTTTAGGGGCACCTGGGTGGCTCATTTGGTTGGGCGGCCAACTTCGGCTCAGGTCATGATCTCACGGTCTGTGAGTTCGAGCCCCACGTTGGGCTGTGCTGAAAGCTCAGAGCCTGGAGCCTGCTTCAGATTCTGTGTTTCCCTCTCTCTCTGCCCTTCCCATGCTGTCTCTGTGTCTCTCAAACATAAATAAACGTTAAAAAAATTTTAAAAAAATTTTTAAAGAAATTATTATGGAGCTATTATAATTCAAACAATGTGGCAGTGGGACCCCAATGGAACATAACTGAGAGCAAAGACTTACACATATATGGTCACCTGACTTATAACAAAGATAGCTCTGCAATTCAGTAGGGAATAAAAATTCTTTTTGATAAATAATTTGGGGGCAATTAGAGATTAGATTTTAGAATTAAAAGTGAAAACCATTAAAGGAAAATCAATAAAACTGCTATACGATAACATAAGAGCATAGCTTCATGACCTTGTGACAGACATTTCTTAAATAGGATATCAAAGCACTAGGATTAAAGGGAAAATACTGGCATAATGACTTAATTAAAATAAGAAATTCTATTTGTAGGGGTGCATGAGTGGCTCAGTCCGGTAAGCATCTGACTTCGGCTCAGGTCATGATCTTGCAGTTCGTGGATTTGAGCCCCACGTCAGGCTCTGTGCTGACAGCTCAGAGCCCGGAGGCTACTTCGGATTCTGTGTCTCCCTCTCCTTCTGCCCCCACCCACCTTGTATGTTCATAATCTCTCTCTCTCTCTCAAAAGTAAATAAATAAACATTAAAAAAAGAAATTCTATTTGTCAGAGAGCCTTAGTAGAAGACTGAAAAAGAAATGATATGTATGTGTATGAAAAAAAACTGCTAGTATCTCAAATATATAAAGTACTCCTACAAGTTAATAACAAAGAAAACCCAATTTAACAAAAGGACAGAAACCTTGAATAGATGTTTCGTAATCACAACAGTGAAAATCAAAACAAAACAAAACTGACAATACCAAATATGAATGAAATGGAATTCTTATACACTATTTATGGGAGTGAAAATGTACACTACATCTTTGAAAAGATATTGGCAGAATATTTGAAAACAAAAAGTATGCTTAGTGCTTGACACACAAATCCCACCTTTCGTTATATCACCACCATCACCAGCCACAACAAAAACATAATTGTCTCAGTGGTGAGGACAATTATTGCAGGATTTTGTATGAGAGTCAAAATTATAAACAACCCTCATTTTCATCAACAGAAAAAATGATAAAAATATATGAATATTTTCACAAAAATGAATGCTGTACAGCAGTGAAAAAGCATGGAGGACTGCTATGTTCAAGCGTGTCCCTGAATTCTACAAATTATTTTAATATATCTACACATAATTATTTTAATGTGTATTTATTTATTTTGAGAGAGAAGGAGAGAGAGAGTGCACGTACACAAGTTGAGGAGGGGCAGAGAGAGAGAGAGAGAGAGAGAGAGAGAGAGAGTCCGAAGCAGGCCCCATGCTGTTGGCACAGAGCCCGGTACGGGGCTCGATCTCATGCACTGTGAGATCATGACCTGACCAAAATTAAGAATTGGATGGTTAATCGACTGAGCCACCCAGATGCCCCCACACATAATTTGAGTGAAGGAAACCAGACACAAAATGTGCATGCTCTGTGATTCCATTTACATAGGGATTAAAAGCAGTTAAAACCAAATTATGGTGATGGAAGAGAAAACTGGTTATCTTTGGAGGGATAACCAGATGATTGGAACCAGACAACAGGGAAGTTTCTGGGTTTCTTGTAACATCTATATCTTGTTCTGAGTAATAGATATACTTGTTCATTTTGTAGAAACTAATTATGCAGTGCATTTATGATTCATATATTTTTCTTTATGTATGTGTCCATGTGAAATTTCAGCCTGAAACATAAGCATGGGTTAAAATTACATATAAATATGTATACATTTATCTGTCAAATATTGTTATGTGAAACAAGCAAATTGTAGTTTAGTATTTATAATACGTCATTAAAAAATTAACTCTGTATGACTGTATACACTGTTTTTACAAGCATAAAAAACATATATGTGAAAACAGAAAAGGGAAACTATGGCATTTTAAAAATGGAGCAAGATTTTGTGAACTTCTGAAATGCATAAGCTTTGAAAGACTGAGAGAGTAGGTAGCTAGAAATGTTGCTCATTATTTTATTCTATTGCAAACATCTTCAAAAGTTAGTTTGAAGTCTGCCGGGAAACACTCTGGTGTAGATGATCAAGCAATGAAAAGGAAACTGTTAGCATCTTCCCTATCCCAAATGCATACCATTGTATTTATTTCAACAAATATACAAGGTAGATTTCTTAGCATTTCTTATTCAAAAACTATGAGGTTAGAGAGGCTAGAATCTTTCTCTCTAGATCAGCCAGTTACTCCTACGTGACTGCTTCCATGAAACATAGATATTTCATATATCGTTCACTTGTGGAGTTGTCCAACTAAAGGAATTTCATGCACCTCTGCTAACCTTTCAGTTATTCTACATCAGGAAGTATTCCCAATGAGAGAAATAAAAGACATTCAAATGATATCATGTTAAAGAATTTCAGATTACCAGCTAAAGCCATTTATTTTCTGAACTGCCCAAATAGAGTATGAATAACATGGCATGATTAACCGCACCTCCACCACTTTATTTATGAGAACATCATGGCGTCCTAGCAGCTCTCAAATATGGCACATCTGTAGTATACTAAATATAAGCATTCCACATGTAGTTGCCTTTAGCAGATAATGCTGGAACATATTGCAGATGTATGTTTTATGCGTGTCATCACTTCTATACAGAGGTATCCATTGATGACAAGAGAGAACTTTCATGAATCAACAGGGCTATTAGTTGGCTTTCTCTTAACACAAGCATTTTAGAAAACACGGTTTCAAATAAATGTATTTTAGGGATGCAGAGAAAGCATTTTTCCCCTAGAAGACTAGAAGATTAGTTGATATTTTTAGATTCCTGTCATGGATTTTGCAAAATTTTCTAAGAAACATTTTCTACACAATCAAGGGTAATTTGAATCACCACACTTCCCATTCTTTTCAAACCCTTTTTATTGGGGGGGGGGATCCCTTTGAAATTTTTGACTACTAGAATGATCTAAATTTAAGCATTTTCTTCTGGTATGTTCTCACACTGGGAGTATTTTAGTACAAGAGGGAATGTTGTGTTGATATTGAGGATCTATTGATAAGTAGATCTAAAACCTAGATAGTAGACTTTTCTGTGTAATATCTGAAATGTTCCAATAAACCAAGCTGCTCAAGTCAGTTTTATAGGTTGAATCTTGCAATGAGGTTAATTTTCCTCAATCCAGTTATTACCATCACAGTGAGTCCCAGAGGTAGAGACTCTCATGAACTTTTAAAGGTCTTTATACCAGGGGCACCGGGGTGGCTCAGTTGGTTGATCATCCGACTTCAGCTCAGGTCATGATCTCACAGCTCATACCAACACAGAGCCTGGAGCCTGCTTTGAATTCTGTGTCTCTGTCTCTCTCTGCCCCTCCCCTGATCTCTCTCTCTCTCTTTCTCTCTCTCTCTCTCTCTCTCTCTCTTTCAAAAACAAATAAACATTAAAAAAAGTCTGTATACCAAAATCAGATGCCATTTTTTGTTCATTTAAAACTTTATATACTATAAGGGACAAGGACAGAGGTTTTCCATAAGTTTCTTCATCATAAATACTCTAAAAACATCAGATGACTTTGTTTCTCCAAATAGTTTCTTTTTTATTAAGTTTTTATTTAACTTCCAGTATAGTTAACATACAGTGTAATATTAGTTTCAGGTGGAAAATATAGTGATTCAACACTTCCATATGTTACCCAGTGCTCATCACAAGTGCACTCCTTAATTCCCATCACCTATGTTTTTAATATAATTTATTGTCCAATTGGCTAACATACAGTGTGTAAAGTATGCTTTTGGTTTTTGGGGTAGATTCCCATGGTTCATTGCTTACATACAACACCCAGTGCTCATCCTGACAAGTGCCCTCCTCAGTGCCCATCACCCATTTTCCCCTCTCACCACCCCCCCATCAACCCTCATATTGTTCTCTGTATTTAAGAGTCTCTTATGGTTTGCCTCCCTCCTTCTTTGTTCATAATATTTTTTCCCCTTCTCTTCCCCCATGGTCTTCTGTTAAGCTTCTCAAGTTCCACATATGAGTGAAAACATATGATATCTGTCTTTCTCTGACTGGCTTATTTCACTTAGCATAATACCCTCCAGTTCCATCCATGTTGCTGCAAATGGCATGATTTCATTCTTTCTCACTGCCAGGTAGTATTCCATTGTATATATAAACCACATCTTTATCCATTCATCAGTTGATGGACATTTGGGCTCTTTCCATAATTTGGCTATTGTTGAAAGCACTGCTATAAACATTGGGGTACATGTTCCCCTATTCATCAGCACTCCTATATCCTTTGGATAAATTCCTAGTAGTGCTATTTCTGGGTGGAAGGTTAGTTCTACTTTTAATTTTTTGAGGAACCTCCACACTGTTTTCCAGAAAGGTTGCACCAGTGTGCATTCCCACCGACACCCATCACCTACACTCTTACCTCTATAAGCAATTCTCCTGTGGCCCCTAACACCTCAATTCCAATTTGACTGTAGCTCTCTGTGATCCTGATCAAAGACCATTTCTATACATACTTAGTTCATGACTGACATTTATAGAATGGTCTTGATAAAGTTCATTTTAGTGGAAAAATTAGGTAAATACATATATGACAGAAAAGAAACATTGTAAAATAATTACAAATGTAGAAGAATACGTTGATGCCTCAGATATCCCTTTGGCATACACCATTCCCCACATCGTCCTACCTCAAGTACTGGAAACTTTCTGCCTGAGGGAGAAAGAGCTCTGCACAGAGCGTGGAACCTACTTAAGATTTTCTCTCTCTCCCTCTGTCCCCCTCCCCTGCTCTCTCTCTCTTTCTCTCTAAAAATTTTTTTAAAAATGACATGGGCCAAGTCACAAAGGAACTGTTGATTGAACATTTGTATCTAAGAGAGAGGCAAAACAGAACAATTATAAGTTTCTTGTACAAATTGATTCATTTTACAAAATATGCCCAAGTTCTTGCCCAAATCTTTCTGTTAACCACACTTATCCTCATTTTCAGTTCCAAATGCTCTACCAGAAACCTGGCACTATCCATTCAAGAAGTCTAATCTCTTTTCCATTCCCTTAGAATTGGGGAGCCCTTGTAACTGCCCTGATGAATTTAATGTCACTAAAATATGCAGGGTGACTTCCAAGGTTAGGTCATAAAAGGTGATAAAATTTTTGCCTGGTTGTCCCTTTTGGAATGCTCACCCTTAGAACCCAGCCCCCGAGCCATGAGGAAAGGCCATGTGTAAGTGCTCGGACTACAGACCCAGTAAAAGTCCCAACTAACAGCCAGTGTCAACCAACAGATCTATAAGTGAGGAGGGAGGGAGTCTTTAGATGACTCTAGACCTCAGTCTTTGAGTCATTCCCTATGATATCATATGGAAGAGATCATCTGTTAATGTCAAACTCTACCCAAATTTGCAGATTCGTGAGCAAAATAAATGCTGTCATTGTTTTAAGCCACTATATTCTGAGGTGGCTGGTTATATAGCAACATGTTACCAGAACAATTGGTAAAGTGGAAACATTACCTGCCAGAGATGTGAGGATTAATGAAATAATGTATGTGAGAACAGTTTGTTAGATGTGAAATGCAACAAATATAAAAATTCTCATTTACTTGTTGCCTCTATAGAACTTATAATACATAGGACATATAAGGCACACACATAAATATTTCATAAGTGTTCCGTGAATGGTTTAAAAATGTGCTCTAAGATATTAAATACAAAGAATCAAATTTTGTACATGGCAAAATTAAGTATGAGAATTTATACAATCAACACATATTTCTCTACACTGCATACGTGTATTTGGATTTGTATTCAACTTGTCTACACATGATCTAAAACTGAACAAATTTGATGTGTGACAAAAAGTAAAGTCTTTCAAACACTGAAAAAGACTCTTCTATAAATCCATAGGCGATGTATCCAGTCTCATGGTTTCAAGTACATGATTTGTCAGCTACAACATTTCCCCTGAAATTCAGACTTGTGATTGAACTACCTATCCCATTTGGCCATGTAGATATTTAAAAGCTATGTCATGTCCTTGACTGCAGCCCCTTACCTATCGATATGTTCTTCACCCATCTCAATTAATGGCTCCAGCATTTACCTAATTACCTAGGCCTAAAACCCAGGTGTCATTTTTTGTGGTGCCTCACATCAATCCTATTTTTCTCAGATCCAAAATGGATTTATCAATAAATCCTAAGAGATTTCACTTCAAACAATATTGTATACTGGGAATTCTCATGACTTCTATCACCATACTCGGTTAAGTCACCAGTATCCATCAGAGTTTTTTCTCCATGCTTCTACTCTTGCTGCACTATAGGCAAGTTTCAGACAATATCCAGGATGATCTTTGTAAAATATTTAGCAGGTCATATCATTCATTCTTAATTCTTCCAGTGCCTTCTTGTCACACCTGGATTGTAGTCCTACTTCTTTGAGCTTACTTCCTGCTACTCCCTCTCCTCACTCACATTGTTCCAGTTATATCCATGCCTCATAAAACATTCCACCCTCCAATTTTATGGATTTTGCTTAGCAATGACCTAACACACCAGAAAAAGACACTAATGATTTGCCATATTGAAACTGAGACTAATTTTTCAGTATCTGACCCCCACCCGTTTACCTCATTTTATGTGTGCTTAGGTGTATGTGTTTAATAAGGGGAAAATATATATATACATATATATATATATGTATATATATATATATATGTATATATATGTATAAAACATAGGCACTTTGCTAAGTCCTAAGATTATAGTGATAAGTAAACATTTTTGTCCTAATGGAATGTGCAGTCCTTGGGAGAGGTAGGAAAGCATTGATTAAATAATCACACAGACAGAAACTTGCAGGTGTGTCCAAGTGAGGTCCATGCTGCTTCAGTGCCTATAACAGCAGCATTTGGCTTCTTTGGGAAAGGTAAGGAGAGCTTCTTTGAGGAATAAATGATTCGTTTGAGATCTGTAAATAATAGCTAACTAACTGAAAGATCCCCCTTTTGAAGTCCTATCTAGTAGAGCCAATGGCCTATTCGTGGTCCCTTCTGAACACAAAATATACATTCCAAAGTCAGTACCTCCAAAATATGATTCTTAACCTTTCCTACCTACTTCCACCAGATCTGCTATTCCAAGTGCCTTCTCCATCACTGTGAATAGCAACACCAATATTTGAAGCCATGAGATTTAATATCATGCATTTATCCTCACTTTCCCTCTCATACCTCACCTTTAAAATACATCCAGAATCCATCCACATCGCGCCACCTCCAAATCTGCTTCACTGAATCAAGCCATCACCATCACTCACCTGAATTATTTCATATTCTCCTGTATGTTTTTGGGTTATGACCTACTAGTGAGTCATAAAATTAATTTAGTGCCTTGTAAACAGCAGTAAAACAATGTCATAAAAATAATATAATAGAAAATATTGAACTGCATAATGCATAGAGAAGGTAAATATTGTTTTGTAAAAATGTATTTCCATTTTATTTATACATATACGGACGCATATGTATATGTCTATCTGCATATGTGCATCCATATGTATGTATATATTTTGAATCTCAATGTAAAATTTTCTCACTGCCCATTAATTCAAAACATTTTAAAGGTATTGTAGAGTTTCCCTGCTTCAACTTTTAGCCTCAGTACAGACTATTCTCAAAACATCAATCAAACCTAAAAAACAAAGAATTCAGTGAAGAAATGGGCAGAAGACATGAATAGACACTTCTCTAAAGAAGACATCCAGATGGCTGACTGACACATGTAAAGATCCTCAACATGGGCACCTGGGTGGCTCAATCGGTTAAGCATCCAACTTCAGCTCAGGTCATGATCTCAGATTCTGTGTCTCCCTCTCTCTCTGTCCCTCCCTTGCTCACCCTCGGTCTCTCTCTCTCTCTCTCTATCAAAAATAAACATTAAAAAATCTTTAATTAAAAAAGAGAAAAGATGATCAATGTTGCTCATCATAAGAGAAATACAAATCAAAACCACACTGAGACTCCTCCTCACACCTGTCAGAGTGGCTAAAACTAACAACTCAGGAAACAACAGATGTTGGCGAGGATGTGGAGAACCCTCTTGCACTGTTGGTGGGAATGCAAATGGGTGCAACCACTCTGGAAAACAATGTGGAGTTTCCTCAAAAAATTAAGGTTGCAATTACCCTACGACCCAGCAATAGCACTGCTAGGAATTTATCCAAAGGACACAGGAGTGCTGATCCATAGGGGCACATGTATCCCAATGTTTATAGAAGCATTATCAACAATAGCCAAGTTATGGAAAGACCCAAATGTCCATCAACTGATGAATGGATAAAGAAGATGTAGTTTATATATACAATGGAATACTACTTGGCCATGAGAAACAGCGAAATCTTGTCATTTGCAGCAATGTGGATTGCAGGGTATTATGCTAAGTAAATAAGTCAGTCAGAGAAAGACAGTTATGGGGCACCTGGGTGGCTTAGTCGGTTGAGTGTCCGACCTCGGCTCAGGTCATGCTCTCATGGTTTGTGGGTTTAAGACCCACATTGGGCTCTATGCTGACAGCTGGGAGTCTGGAGCTGCTTCAGATTCTGTCTCCCTCTCTCTCCGCCCCTTTCCGTGCACACTCTGTCTCTCTGTCTCCCAAAAATAAATAAACATTTAAAAAATTAAAAAAAGAAAAAGACAGATACATTATGTTTTTACTCATATATGGAATTTGAGAAACGTAACAGAAGACCATGGGGGAAGGGAAGAGGAAAAAATAGTTTCAAACAGAGAGGGAGGGAGGCATACCACAAGAGACTCTTAAATACAGAGAACAAACTGAAGGTCAATGGTGGAGGTGGAGGAGAGGGGAAAATGGGTAATGGGCATTGAGGAGGGCACTTGTTGGGGATGAGCACTGGGTGTTGTATGTAAGCGATGAATCATGGGAAACTACTCCCAAAGCCAAGGGCACACTGTATACACTGTATGTTAGCTATCTTGCCAATAAATTATATTTTAAATAAATAAATAAATAAAATAAACATTCATCCTTAAGAAAACATCAATCAGAGGGCTGTCCTCTGTAGATGATAAATTTTAATTAATTAACTAATTACAAACAAGGCAGATAAAGATACTTCTCTATTCAAAATGTTAATTGGCCTCCTATTTCACTCTAAATAAAAGTCAGATGTAAACTCATAAAATGGCCTATGAGTCATATATTCAGCCCTTGGTTTCTACCTGTACCTCTAACCTAATCTCCTACTGTCCTTCCTGCTCACTGAATCCAGTCATCATTGCTGTTTTTAAAACACTCTCAGCACATACCAATCTCAGGATTTTTTCACTTGATCTTTTAGCTGCCTGAGCAATACTTCCATTTATATAACTTCATGGCCTGCTCCCCCACTTCTTTCAGATATCTGCTCACTTTCTCATTGAGGCCATTGATAACCTACTTCACATTGCTATAACTCATCCTCACTGCCCAATATTCCCTATTATCTTTGCATATTTTATGTTTCTACACAAAATCCAAAACTTCTAACACACTATCTGGTTACTTTGCTTATCTGATTGTTTTCTGTCTACCCCAGACCCATGATAGAATGTGAGCTTACCCAAAAGGGTAAGAATTTTTTGTCCATTCTGTACTCTGCAGCATCCCCTGGGTCTAGACAGACCGTATTACATAGAACTTAATCAATATACTGCTAAATGGATTGGAGTGTAGAGAAAGGAAGGAAGGAAGGAAGGAAGGAAGAAAGGAAAGAAGAAAGAAAAGAAAAGAGAGAGAAGGAGAAGTGAGGGAGGAGGGAAGAAAGGGAGGAATGAAGGAAGAAGAAATAATTCCAAGGAGTGGAAATGATAACAAAACTGTTCTCTGGGGGCACCTGGGTGGCTCAGTCAGTTAAGCGTCTGACTCTTGGCTTGGGTTCAGGTCATGATCTAACAGTCTGTGGGTTTGAGCTCCATGTTGGGCTCTGGCGCTGTCAGCAAAAAGCCTGCTTGGCTCTCTCTATCCTCTCTCTCTGCGTCTCCACCGCTGGCTCTCTCTGTCTCTCTCAAAAAGAAATAAATGAACTTAAAAAAAAATCTGTTCTCTGGTTGGAGAATGGGGCAGAGAATGGATCACTGAGTAGTGTATAGAATTGTTGAATCAATATGTTGTACACCTGAAACTAATATAATATTGCATGTCAATTATACCTCAGTAATAAAAAACAAAACCAAATAAAAAAATAAAGTCCTGATATTGATAGCTGACATGTAGTATTTGTTCACTAGATTATAGTGGCTATTATTAACTCTGTTAAATTATTATCGATTAAAAAATAGTAGGGTCTAATGTTGACTGGCAAGGAGAGTTGGTCCAAACGAAGAGCAACCCGTAGGGATATTAACTTTTCTGCCCCAACAGGACCTATTGCACGTTATCTGCTAACACCTGGGTCCACCATCAGTCAATCTAGGTGAGACAAAGGAATCATAGGTAACTACAGCAGTGCATACAAAAGATTCCCCCTAAACAGACCACTGAAATCACCCAAGTCTTAATCCTTGGTGGTTAAAAAAATATCTATAACTTTTGTTGCATTAAAGACACATTTTTGACCTCGGTGTGTAATCTAAAAATTATTTTAGATCACAACAAACTGGAATAATATTTATATCTGATCAGAATATAAAATCCTGCTATAGGTTTGTGGTGGTAGTGTTTTCTTAAACCTTTTTTCATTAGAAGATGACCAACTGCCATTTTAAAGCTGCAAAGAATTTTCTGGGTCACAAGAATTAAAGGCTGATTGTTCCATTGTTTGGCGAAATAAAACCCCAAACATTTGAAAGGATCTCTTAATTTCAAAAATGCAAAGCCCCCACACTCTTCAGAAATAGAGACCTTTGAAATGTGTTTTTTACGAAGTTGTATAGGCAGAGATCATGTTTCCTTTTGAGAAATAGTTATTGCTTCTGCATGGATTTAATGTTCACTATATATGAATTGGTGCTTGTTCCCATGGAATTCTATGTATTCTTATTTGAGTTATTTATGTGCTGGAGACAAAAAGCTGAGAAGGAATCAGATTTCTAGAAGGACTTAGGGACAGAATCCTCAAGTCACAGCGCTGCAAAATGTAAATATTAACATTAGAGGCCGTTGATGTCTGACGTTGGTATTAGCAGCACTGGATATGTAGGAAGGATGATTGTAACCAGATATTACTGATCTAATGCAAGGTAGCAGTAAAAAGGCAGGAGTGTGGTGGAACAGAATTGGTTAGAGGATAATTGAGGCAGGGGTGTATTAGTATCCTAGGGCTACCATTAAAAAAACAAAAACAAAAACAAAAACAAAACTGCTGCAAACTAGTTACAACAGAAATGTATCCTCTCACAGTTCTGAAAGCTACAAGCCTAAAATGAAGTATCAGCAGGGCTAAGCTCCCTCTGAAGCCTGTAGGAAGAACCCTTCCTTGCCCTCTTCCAGCTTCTGGTGACTGCAGAAATCCTCAGTGTCCCTTGCCTTGCAGCTGCATCCCTCCAATTTCTGCCTCCATTGTCACATGGTGTTCTGTCTCTGCGACTCTGTCCAAATTCCCCTCTTCTAAGAAAACCAGTATTTGGAACATGGCCCACCCTAATTGAGTATGGCCGCAGGTTAAATCCATTACATCTGCAAAGACCTTCTTTCCATGTAAGGTCACATTTACAAGTACTAGAGGTTAGAACTTGAACATACGCTTTGGAGGGACAACAAAATTCAACACATAACGGGGTGGGGAGGTAAGTTCCTACATGAACTTGTCTTAAGAAAAAAAAATAATTTTATTTAATAAAAGAATCCATGTTCATTGATTCTAAGTGAGAATCCTCCCAATAATTAGGTAGTAAACTTTGAATGAAAAGTGTATACACATCAAAAGACATTATGTGAAATAGTTAACAGACCTGTTAATTGTATGATGTGACTTGGAAAATATTTAGTGTTTTGAAATTTTCAAAGGACTACTATTCATTCAATTATTTTCTTTTTCAAGAATAGAGAATAGCAGGTTTACCTTTATATGAGAAAAACAATGTCAAGGATTAGATATCAACCATGCTTCTGAAAATAATACCATAATGGAAATTCATAATTAGTGATTTTATTTAAAAAAAACTTAACATAATTTGCATTGTGAAATATTTACTGAAGTGCCATATGTCCGTGGCATAGCACCATGTTTCTCTGGGGAGTTTGATACCAGAAATTATTATTTTCACTTAAAACAGGCAACGCGGATGGAGCTAGAATGTATTATGCTAAGCAGAGTAAGTCACAGAGAGACAAATATCACATGATTTCACTCATACGTGGAATTTAAGAAACAAACCAGATGAACATATGGAAAGGAGAGGGGAAAGAGAAGAGAGAGAAACAAACCACAAGAGACTTAATGATAGAGAACAAACTGAGGGTTGATGGAGGGAGGTGAGTGATGGATAGGCCAGATGGGTAATGTTTTTTTTTATGTTTATTTTTTGAGAGAGAGAACATGAGCTGGGGCTGAGGGGGGTGGGGTGGAGCAGAGAGAAAGGGTGACAGAGGACCCAAAGCAGGCTCTGCATTGACAGCAGAGAGCCCGATGTGGGGCTCGAACTCACAAACCATGAGATTATGACCTGAAGGGAAGTATGATGCCTGACCAACTGAGCCATCCAGGTACCCCTAGATGAGAGATGGGTTTTACGAAAAGATCTTGTTGTGATGAGCACTGGATGTTGTATGTAAGTGATGAATCACTGAATTCTACTCATGAAACCAATATTGCACTGTAGGTTAACTAATTAAAATTTAAACTAAAAAAAGGCAAAGTTTGGTAGAGAAGTAAAATGAGATGAAAATTACAAATGCAGTAACAAAGCTGGGATTAGAAGCTACATCTAATGCAAATACTGTTTACATATTTTCCTAATTGTTTGTCAGATAATATTTTATGGAAAGCCATCATGATTATTCATTAATTACTAAATATGATACTTAACATATTTAAGTCATAACAATATTGTAGCATTTAAATATTCTCTATATTTATAGTATTTAACTAATAATTAATTTATTAAACTATATTATAATGGGAAAATATTTTTTAATTTTTTTAAGTTTCATGTATTTAGTTTTGAGAGAGAGAGTGGGGGAGGGGCAGAGATTAGGGAGGAGCAGAGAGAGAGGGGGACAGAAGATCTCAAGTGGGCTCTGCACAGAAGGCAGAGAGCCTAATGTGGGGCTGAAACTCATGAACCATGATATCATGACCTGAGCTGAAGGGAGACTCTTAAACAACCGAGCCACCCAGGTGCCCCATACAATAGGAAAAATCTTGATGGCTTCATATTGAAATTTAATTAATAATCACACACAGGGTAAAATAATGGTATATTTCATATTTTTTACAGTACTCTCACTTCTTAAAGTTTCAGTGTTCCTCTGATGGGCAAATCTTTTTTGTTTGTTTTTTTTTTTAAGATTTTTAGTTATATTCTAGTTAGTTAACACAGTGTAATACTAGTTTTAGGTGTACAAGATAGTGATTCAACACTTGCACACAATACACGGTGCCCATCTCAAGTGCACGCCTGAATCCACATCACCTACTTTAATCAGTCCCCCACCTACCTCCCTTCTGGTAACCATTAATTTATTCTCTATAGTTAAGAGTCTGTGTCTTGGATGGGCAGATCTCACCAATGACCTCACCTGACAGGTGACTGCTGTGAATGGTGATGATAATAATGCATAGCCAAGTTTTAAAATTTACTACTTTTTTAATAGTGAGGCAGCAAGCCTATAACCTATAATGTAGCACTTCATTGGTAAAGTGCAGGGGAAAACATGCCTTCGGCTAAGAAACCAAAGTAAGGTTTCCTGTCACACAGCCTTTCCAAATTACACTCCGCACTCCTGGCCTGGCTCAAGTCAGTTTACCCTATAAGATAATGAGACAGGTCATTTATCCTTTAGGGATACAAGGCAGGTTGCTGCTCAGAAAATGTAAAGTGCAGGAGAAAAGCAGCGCATGAGAGCTCAAGGGCCAATAATTCTTTGTATATTTCTGTATACTTTGGATAAAAAGTTATTTTATCCACTGGATAAACTCAGTCTCTTGATGCAAGCAGGTGACTAAAACAGTTAATAATCCAAACCAATTATAAAAGCCATCTGTGAGGATTTTAAAACACTCAGAATTCAGTGCAATCCATATCAATATTTGAATGGCATTTTTCATAGAAATGGAACAAACAATCCTAAAAATTGTGTAGAACAACAAAAGACTCCATACAGCCAAAGCAATCTAGAGAAAGAAGAACAAATCTGGAGGCATCACACTCCCTGATTCCAAACAATATTACAAAACTATAAATTCAAAACAGTATGGTAATGGCATAAAAAAAACAGACACACAGATCAATGGAATAGAATAGAGAGCCCAGATGTAAATCCATGCTCATATGCCTAATTCATTTACATCAAAGGAGCCAAGAATATACAGTGGGGAAAAAACAGTCTCTTCAATAAATGGTGTTGGGAAAGCTGACAGTCACATGCAAAGAATGAAACTGGACCAAAATCTTACACCATACAAAAACTCAAAACTCAACTCAAAATGGATTAAAGAATGTAAGACCTGAAACCACAAAAATCCTAGAAAAAATCATAGGTGGTACTCTCCTTGACATAGATCATGGCAATGAGTTTTTAGATTTGACACCAAAAACAAAGGCAACAAAAACAAAACCAAACAAGCACAACTACATCAAATTAAAATGCTTCTACACAGTATAAAAAAACAAACAAAACCATCAACAAAATTAAAAGGCAATCTACAGAATGGGATAAAATATTTGCTCTCTCTATATATGAGATAAGGGGCTAACATCCAAAATACACAAGAACCTCATACAACTCAATAACAAACATGATCCAATTAAAAATGGGCAGAGGAAATGAACATTTTTCTAAAGACATACAAATGGCCAACTGGTATGTGAAAAGGTGCTCAACATCATTAATCACCAGGGAAATTCAAATCAAACTACAAGGAAATATTGCTGCACACCTATTAGAATGGCTATTAGCAAAAAGACATGAGATAAAATGTGTTGGCACAGATGTGGAGAAAAGGCAACCCTTGTGCACCATTGGTGCGAATATACATTTGTGCAGCCACTATGGAAAACAGTATGGAGGTCCTTCAAAAAACTGTAGATAGAACTTATCATGTGATCCATTGATCTCACTTTTGGGTATTTATCTGAAGAAAATGAAAACACTAACTCAAAAAATATCTGCACCCCATGTTCATTGAAAACATTATTTACAACAGCCAAGATATGAAAGCAACCTATGTGTCCTTCAGTGGATGAATGGATAAAGAAAATGTGGTAAATGTATATGCAATGGAATATTATTCAGCCAAAGTAAAGAATGAAATATTGCTACTTGCAACAACATGGATGGACCATACAGGCATTATGCTAAGTGAAATAAGTCAGATAGAAAAATCCAACTATCATATGATTCACTTACGTGTGGAATCTAAAAAAAAAAAAAAAAAGACCTCATAGATAAAGAGAACTGACTAATGGTTGCCAGAGACATGAAATGGGGGCAATGAGTGAAATGTGTAAATGTACAAAGTTCAAAAGGTGCAAACTTCTAGTTATCAAATGAATAAGTCACAGGGATGTAACCTGCAGTGTTGGTGACTGTAGCTAATAATACTGTACTGTATGTTTGAAAGTTTCTGAGAGAGTAGATATTGAAAATCCTCATCACATGTGTGCCTGAGTGTCTCAGTCAGTTGAGCGTTTGACTCTTGATTTCGGCTCAGGTCATGATCCCAGGGTCATGGGATTGAGCCCCATGTCAGGCTCTGCACTGAATGTAGACGCTGCTTAAGATTGTCTTTCTCTCCCTCTGCCCCTCTCCCCACCTCGTGCTCTCTCTCTAAAATGAAAAGAAAATAATAAAAAATAAAGTTCTCATAAGAAAAAAAAGGTGTAAGTGTGTATGGGGATGGATGTTAACTAGACTTATTGTAGTGACCATGTTGCTGTACAGAAATATCGATCATTATGTTGTATACCTGAAGTTAATATAATGTTATATGTCAATTATATCTCAATACAAAATAAAACATAGACACAAATTATTTGACACCCTATTCATTGAGTGGTGGGATGTATATACCTTTCTACTGGATCAAGGCTGTTTTGTGAAGCTTCAACCAATATAGTATGGTGGAACTGATGTTGTGTGGCTTCTGATAGCTAGCTCTATAAAACGCCATGCAGCTTCCTCCCTATTTGCTGGAGCACTTGCTCCTGGAGCCTGGGGAAACCATGTAAGAAGTCTGAATACTCAGACACCGTTGTGCTGTATAGGGCATGTCTAGGTATTTCAGTTGACAGGATCCACTGAGCCCCACATTTTAGCCATGTCTCATAAGTCAATAGACATGTATGTGAGGCCTCCTCAGTAGACCGGGCCAACTATAAGCCAAACATCACTAAGAGACTTCTGTAAACACCACTGGTCCTGTTGAACTTCTGACTCACCAATTTTTGTGCTGTTTGCTATATGGCAACGGATAACATAAACATAATCACTTCAGGAAAATAAGCTTTGCCTCTCCCATCATTCATTCCTTTTATATACATTTATACTCTTAACAAATATTTATTAAATATGTTCTATGTGCTACATGTTTTCTGAGACATAAGAATAGAATGGTAAAGGAAACAATAAAAATTCCTATTCTCATATAGCTTATACCCTACTCAGGAAAGGTAAATACAAAATAAAATAAAGTATATGCAATATATCAAGTGGTGATGACTGCTAAAGATGAAGCAAAATAAAGCATGATAACAGAATAGAGAAGGCCAGAGATGAATTACTATTTTATGCAGTGTGGTCACAAATGGTCTCTTTGATGAGCTGTAATTTAACTAGAAACCGTCATGTAATAAAGTGAGAATGTGAGTCACATAAGTATCTGGGGGACTAATATTACAGATAAAGTGAACAACCAGTGTAGAGACCCTTACATGAACTCAGTGTTGACCCATTCAATGACTCAATGCTGAAGAATTTGTTCAATTTTATGGTTTTGGTACAAGCTTATGTGCGTGGGTATATAGGTGATTATTAAGAAGTAGCTACAACATGGACAGGAATTTCCCTTTCTTTATGGAATATTTGCACATAATAATGAAAAGAAAATTATTATTTCTTCTTCTCAATACTTATGACCATTGGTACTAAAAATGATGTTTTTTTGTTCCTAAGAAATTACATAACCCTAACAATTGATTCTTGTACTGATATTAAAAACAGAGGTAAGAGCCTGACTGAAAATAAAAACAAGATATAAAATTAGAGTAAGAATCAATCTGGAATGTTTATGTTCTTTATTCTTTCACACACCCATTCATATGTACATCTACAAAGTGCTAAGCTCTTTGTTACTGATTTCCACAAGGTTAGGAGAAAAGACAGAAAATATACTATTAGTGTGATAGGACTAAAACAATACTGCTAAGCAAAACATAAGTAAGTAGATACCGTGTCAGAGAAAATGCTACCTGTTCATCAAATTTTATTTCAATTTTCTCTTCTTAAAGAGACTGTATTTTCCATCCTCCTTAGCAACTAAGTGAAGATCAAGTGTTTCTACCAGGCCAGGCCAAAAAAAAAAAAACCCTGTACAATTCATCTACATTCTCTTTTCCAACTACCACGGCAGTCCTGAAAGTCATGTGCTTTAAATGGTTCGGCCACATGTGATGGAAGGAACTTAGATCCCTCAATCGCCACTTAGACTACTTCCCAGGTGAGCCACCCAATTCATTTTGGTGTGTGATCTGAATAATTAAAAAAAATTGTTTTATCATACTACTAAGATTTCAGGGGTTATTTGTTACTGCAGAAAAATCTAGCCTATTCTCAGTAAACTTTACACAGGAAACCAGTGGCCCACATGTAACCATTTGTACATGTCAGTATGAAGATCATAGGTGTTTTCTGGTTTCATAGTGATTTCTTCAAATTGATCCAGTTATAGATTACCACAAGGTAGCTTGATTTGCCTATAGCTTTTGATTTTAGGTATTTTCAGGCAACTTCTCCTTTTCCAACTCGTAGGTTAGTGAGTCTCAGAAGCATCTTCTCTACCAGAAAATTTATACTGCCTCATTTCAAGCCGTTACATATAGGCAGCTGCTGAAGCGGCTACTATTCAGCCTCTATTAGTATTCATGGAGGCTAAACTTCAGAACCTCAGTGATTTCAAACTGGTTCTATTGTAAACTCTTGCATGTTGATCAGCCTCTCCTTTTGCTGCCTTTACAGATAAGAAAATATTGACGAATCAGAGATCTAGACTCAGTAAGGGAGTAAGGCAGGTATATAAATGAGACATAATTCCTAGTGAATTTCCCATATCCTTACCATTAAAAATAGTGAAATTATTATTTGTCCTGACCATCGTGAGTTTTGTCTTCACAGTGCTTCTTTATATACAAAATTGAGCATTTTTAACTGAACAAATCATTGATGCCTGGCCCCTTGTAGTTTGCTATACTTTATCTATTCCTCAGTTCAACTCCTTAAAAGAATATCCAAGAAACGTCTGTTATTTTCTAATTGGAAGAAAATATAACAAACATTCCTTAAATGTTATCCTAAGTCCTAAGGAGTTGGCCTAAGGAATAGATACATTAATAGACACATTACTAAATTCTAAAGTTAACGTGTTTGTCTTTATATTGGAATAACACACTAGTGGCTTATGTAGAGGTTTTCAGACAGTGCTTCTGCCCAAAAGCCACTTTTTTTTTATTAAATTTTTTAATGTTTTTATTTATTTTTGAGAGCAGGAGAGACAAAGCATGAGTGGAGGAGGGTCAGAGAGAGAGGGAGACACAGAATCTGAAGCAGAGCTGTCAGCACAGAGCCCGACGCGGGGCTCGAACTCACAGACTGTGAGATCATGACCTGAGCCGAAGTCGGCCGCTTAACCAACTGAGCCACCCAGGTGCCCCCAAAAGCCACTTTTATCGCTGAGCATGACTGATATTCTATGAACCTACACATTACACCTTACTAGTCTTGCTAGTACTATGATGGAGAAGGAAACAGAGTTCACTATATCCATGCCACATCTCAAAAGGCAGATGGTATTAGTGGGTATGACTTCATATTTGGGGAAAATATAAAAATTACAACAAATCTCCATTGTTTTCCCCTATGGCTAACTCAAGGCTCATGAATACTGGAAATAAAATAACTCTAAAGATGAAACAAGACATGTACAACAAATCCAGGAAATCCAAGTTCCTTGACCTTGTCTAATGGTTGCATCCATCCTGTGGAATTTTAATTCTCATGTTAATCCATCAGTGCATTTTAGTGGGTGATAAAAGAAGTTATAGATAATCATAAAAATATGTAGTTGAGAGATGTGTGACATTGAAGTCAGAAATTTAATATTCTATGGAAAAAAAATGAGAGACCTCACTGTGACAGATTTAAATTAATGTATTAGAAAAATAGATTAAACGTACACGAGACTGGTGACACAGGAATCATGAGGAAAGTAAAGCTTTGGGAGAAGTTATTAAGACAGAAAGTGAAGGCATTTGAGACATGAAAAGTGATCGAGGTCCCAAGAATTACAAACTCTGTGTAATGTATTTTACCAAAGTTAAAGTAACACGTTCCTTTTCCTTGTGATGAATCATTACAGTAGCCCTTGGGCACACAAGTTAAAGTGAGACATAAATCACATTGACCTGATCACCACTCAGTAACAGATGATATAAATAAGCAGCCAGTCTTTACCAACATCTTACTGTAGCTGACGGTCCTAGATTATGGAGACAGCAGAGGAGATGACAGAGAACACTGGAGAATGGAATTCTGGGTTGAGAGCCATCAGTAGTCTTATGAAACTTGGTAAGAATGAATCTGGTGGCGGTCCAATTTTTTCTACATAATACAAACGAGAGTATCACATTCTTTCTTATTATGCAGTTGCAATGGAGAAATGAGGTAATTTCTGTAAAAGTAGATTGAAAATTATATCACCCAAGACAATTGTGAAATATTAGATTACCTCTGGAGAAATGAGTTTAGATGCATAGTAGTGTTCCTTTCTCTGGAAGACAACTACCGGGCATCAATTGTAATCTCATATCTATAGATCTCAGGTGAATCCAGACCAGGTTTTAATCATCAGGAAATGGGCTAAGATAAATCATCTGGGCTAAACATCAAGTGATAATTCAGATGCACATCTGTAATTCTTACTGAACACTAATCAGACCCTTATTGGGACACTGGGATTTGCACTCATTCCCATGTTGTATAGAAAAGTTAACAAACTGAGCAGAATCCAGATGATGAGAAAAAAAATAGGAATAACATACTGTTATTTAAAGGAAACAAGTTGGAGAAATTGTGCAGTGTAGAAAGTCAAAGATTTAGTTTCAATTTTCAAGTATAGGTAGTTACTAAAAGGAGATCTATGTTATATTGGAGTTTATTTTCATTTTTTCCTCTAATTTTAGGTGAATTTGAAATTATCCTAATAAACAGTTTTAAAACAAAAAATAAAAGGAGATCCATGATAGTTATCATTAATCATTTTCATTTCCACCATTCACATATATTGATGTAACTATGCTCACAGCACTGCACTGTGCTAGACAGATCTAACAACAATATTAACAAATGTAAAATTAAATATAGCCGTTGCCAGAAAGCCATGCGGGATTTTGCGGTCAGGTTGGGGAGAAATTGGCCAGCAGTGATAAAGAAAGCACTTAAATAACAATGTTTCTTTTGCATCCATTGGGAAGTTCCAATCTGATCTCAAGAAAATGATAGTTATAGAGACTATTGGGAAAATAAACCCTTAACAGTGTGTTGGACATTGAATTTCTGATAACATTTAACACAGGATAGACAAATACCCACCTTAGTCAACTCCTGGAATATTGGATTTCTCTTTCAGCTTTGGACAAGCAGTTCTCTTTCTACTTTAAGTCTCCTAACAGTTGTAGAAGAGAAGTTTAATGTAAGTTCTTGAAAAGATAATGGTTAATATATTTATGTAAGGGCAAAGCCATTTGTAGTGAGTGATTATGATTAAAAGTTGAAAATTGGCAAATATACACTTGACCCCTTGAACGTAGTTGACCCCTGCACTGTTCAAGGGCATTGACTCTCCATATAGTTGAAACACTGTGTGTAAGTGTTGACTCCTCAAAAACTTAACTTCTATTTTTAAAAGTTTTATTTATTTTTGAGAGAGTGAGAGAGAGAGAGCAGGGGAGGGGCATGGAGAGAGGGAGAGAGAGAATCCCAAGCAGGATCCACAGTGTCAGTGCAGAGCCCAAAGCGGGGCTCAAAACCACAAACCATGAGACTATGACCTGAGCCAAAATCAAGAGTTGGGCACTTAACCAACTGAGCCGCCCAGGTGCCCCTTAACTTCTAATAGCCTACTGTTGATCAGAAGCCTTACCGATAACATAAACAGTCAATGAAAACATATTTTGTATATGTATTATATATAGTTTCCTAAAATAAGGTAGGCTAAAGAAAAGAAAATGTTATTAAGAAAATCACAAGGAAGAGAAAATACATTTAACAGTACTGTACTGTATTGATTGAAAAAAATCAGTAAGTGAACCAATGCAGTTTGAACGCATGTTTTTTTGTTTTTTGTTTTTTTGTAATATAGAACAGTAAGTAGTGTTATTTATTTATTTTTATATAATTTATGTCAAGTTAGCTAACACACAGTGCATACAATATGCTTTTGGCTTCAGGTGTAGATTCCCGTGATTCATCACTTACATGCAACACCCAGTGCTCATCCCAGAAAGTGCCCTCCTCAAAGCCCATCACCCATTTCCCTGCTCCCCACAACTTACACACCCATCAACTCTCAGTTTGTTCTCTGTATTTAAGAGTCTCTTACGGTTTGCCTCCCTCTCTGTAACTTTTTTTCCTTTCCTCCATGGTCTTCTGTCAAGTTTTTCAGCTTCCACATATGAGTGAAAACATATGATACCTGTCTTTCTCTGACTGACTTATTTCACTTAGCATAATACCCTCCAGTTCCATCCACGTTGTCGCAAAAGGCAAGATTTCATTCTTTTTTTCTTGTCGAGTAGTATTGCATTGTGTGTGTGTGTCTGTGTGTGTGTGCGTGCGCGTGTGTACACACACATCTTCTTTATCCATTTATCAGTTAATGGACATTTGGGCTCTTTCCATAATTTGGCTATTGTTGATAGTGCTGCTTTAAACATTGGGGTACATGTGCCCCTATGAATCAGCACTCCTGTGTCCTTTGGTTAAACCCCTAGTAGTGCGATTGCAGGGTTGGAGGGTAATTCTATTTTTAATTTTTTGAGGAACCTCCACACCGTTTTCCAAAGGGGCTGCACCAGTTTGCATTCCCACCAAGAGTGCAAGAGAGTTCCCCTTTTTCCACACCCTCACCAGCATCTGTTGTTTCCTGAGTTGTTAGTTTTAGCCACTCTGACAGGTGTGAGTTGGTATCTCAATGTGGTTTTGATTTGTATTTCCCTGATGAGGAGGAATGTTGAGCATCTTTTCATGTGTCTGTTAGCCGTTTGTAGGTCTTCTTTGGAAAAGTGTCTATTCATATCTTCTGCCCATTTCTTCAATGGATTATTTGTTTTTCAGGTGTTGAGTTTGGTAAGTTCTTTATAGATTTTGGACACTAACCTTTTATCCAAGATGTAATTTGCAAATACCTTCTCCCATTCTGTTGGTTGCTTTTTAGTTTTGCTGATTATTTCCTAGCTGTGCAGAAGTTTTTATTTTGATGAAGTCCCAATAGTTCAGTTTTGCTTTTATTTCCCTTGCCTTCAGAGATGTGTAAAGTAAGAAGTTGTGGCCAAGGTCAAAGAGGTTGTTGCCTGTTTTCTCTTCTAGGAGTTTGATGGAAAGTTTCCTATTTTGCATTTAGGTCTTCCATCAATTTTGAATTTTTTTGTATGTGTAGGTGTAAAAGAGTGGTCCAGTTTCATTCTTCTGCATGTTGCTGTCCAGTTCTCCCAGCACCATTTGCTAAAGAGACTGTCTTTTTCCCATTGGATACTCTTCCCATGTTTTTCAAGGATAAACTGTATTTTATATTTTCTTTTTGTGTCATAGTATTTCTTATCCAATTTTTTCTCCTTATCTCTTACCTATTTTCATATATGGCATAATTTTCCCTCCAAACACGCTCACTCAAAAAACTCAAATATTCCCTTCCTTTTCCTTCATATTCCACATCCAAATGATTGGCTATGAGCCACTCTACAATTGTACCACCTTTCTATCACCTCTCTTAATTCTCATCAATGAAATTCAGAATTCAATTACTTAATATTTCTGCTTCCAATATCATGTCCCCCAATTTATCCTGTAGACTATTGCAACATTTACCTTCCTAAAATGTTTTCTTAAATATCTTCAATGAATCCAATTGTTCTAAAGCATTGGGTCTCAAAGTGCAACCCCAGGGCCAGCAACACCGCAATCACCTGGTACCCAGGACCAACAGAATCAGAAATTCTGGAGATGGAGCTCAGCAATTTGTATTTGAAAAAGCCATTCAAGTGTTCATTTTTTTTGTATTAATAGACTATTTTTAAAGCAGTTTGAGGTTTACAGAAAAAAATTGACCAGAAAGTAGAAAGTTCTCATATACCCTTTCTTTCCCACACATACATTTTTACCTATTATTAACAGCTTGCATTAGTATGATATATTTGTTACAATTGATGAGCTGATATTTATACCTTATCATTAATTAAAATCCATAGTTTATATTAGGGTTCAGTCTTTCTGTTGTACAATCCTATGGCATTTAATAAATGTATAATGTCACATATCCACCATAACAGTATCATACAGAATAGTTTCATTGGCCTAAAAATCCCATGTGTTTCATCCCTCCCTCCCTCTCTCTGAGCACCTAGTAACCACTGAAAATTTTATTGTCTCTATGGTTTTACCTTTTTCGAAATGTCGTATAGTTGGATTTATACAATATGCAGCCTTTTCAGGATATCTTCTTCCACTTAACAATATGTTTGTAAGGTTCTTCCACACGTTTTTGTAGCTTAACCGCTCATTTATTTTTGTAGCTGGACAACATTCCATTGTATAGGTATACCACAGTTTTTTAATCTGCTCGCCTATTGAAAGGTATCTTGGTTGTTTCCAATTTTTGGCAATTATGGGTAAAACTGCTATAAATATCCACATCGAATTTTGGTGTGGACATAAATTCTCATCTCATTTGGATAAATACATAGAAGCAAGGTTGTTGGATCATATGTTAAGACTATGTTTGAAGTTATCTTTCGAAGTGGCTGTATCATTTCACATTCACATTGACAATGAATGAGAATTCCTGTTGCTTCACATCCTTGCTAGCATTTGGTGTATTCAGGTTTTTTTTTAGTTTTTTTTTTATTTTTATTTTATTTTAGTCATTTTAATAGGTATGTAGCAGTATCTCATTTGGATTTGTAATTCCCTAATGACATTTGATGTTGAGCATCTTTTCATATGCTTATTTGCCATTAGTATATCTTCTTTCTTGAGGTGTCTGTTCAGACATATTGCACATTTTTCTAATGGAGATTTTGTTTCCTTATTGTTGAGCTTTAAGTTTTCATTATATATTCAAGATATGAGTCCTTTGCCACATATGTGATTTGGAAACATTTTTTTCCAGTCTGTGGTTCATCTTTTCATGGTCTTACCAGTGTCTTTCATATAGCAGTAGTATCTAATTTTAATGAAGTCCAACTTATTAATTGTATCTCAAATTGATACTGTCCTGAATTAAGCCTAAAAGGAGACTCAATTAGGTGACTAATTTGTTGAAGACAGACAGTCCTGATTTATGCGTATTGCATGAATATAATAACTGAGAGTATCTCCTATTCTAGATTATACAAAAAAGTATATGGATACCTTACTATTAACACTTTTAAACAGCTTTTCACCTAAGATTACATAGGCCTTACATTGATCATTGATCCACTTAGCGAATGAGTGGAAAAAGACTCTAGGCAAATGACTAAGCATTGAAAAGATAAAATAAACACTCCATAATATTCTTAAAATGTTTATTCATCTCACCACTATGAATAATGGTGGTGTGTTACATATTAAAACTATAGTTTTTGTGTGTATGATTTCACCGAAAGTTCTTAAAATTTTTATTACATATCGATATAAATATCTTGATTTTTTAATACAACATAAATTATTTATTTGGGGATATAAATGAAATCCTATCACTAAGAATCTTCATAATTAGTACTGCAGAGAGAAGATACCTGAAAGTTACTTTCAGTTTCTCAGATTGTGCATTTAAATATACACAATGACTATTAATCTTATACTCCCCAAAGGGGCCCACAAAAATAATAAGAGACTTTCTCTTAGATGGATGACTTTTCACTTAGCAATTAAAAAGGGGTAAGGAGGCCCTTCATCAAACTTTTATTTAGGGAAAAAGGGGTGCCATTAAAGAACTTAAGGCTATTACTAATTAATAATATAATGTTACAAAGCAGAAAAAATCAAACTTTTGTTGACTTCCTGCAGATTTAAAGCAGTTTCATTGATTAGGTCTTGACAGTGATAAGATTTCCTGGAAGTTCATAAGAGAATTTAAAATGTGTTCAGGTCTTCACATTTATTATTATTATTTATATTAACTATTGTTTTTAAACTATATAAATTAAATATCTTATTTTACCAAGCAAAGTGTTTAGAGTAAAAAATACTATATTTGGCAATTATTAAACCTCTACTGATTGCACAGGTCAGTAAAAAATATCTTGTTTGCTAGCGTAAGAAACTTTACCTTATAAAATAATTTAATTCCAAAGTTTCTCTTTGTTCTAGAATAAACAACTTTACTCCATAAAGTCTTCCCGAAATTTGCGGCACTGGATTGGATTCCTCTATACTGGACTTCCTTCACATTCTGTTCCTCTGTCGAAGCACTTGTCACATTTTATTTTAATTATGTGATTAAAGTTGTGTCTCCTTCACCAGAATATTCATTCTATGGGGGTAGGCAATGTATCTCTGAATCTTTTGACAGTCATCACATATCATGATACTTTGAATATAAAAGGGGCTCAAGAAATAAGTATATACAAGGCAAAAGTTGATGAAGTTTTATAGATTATATATGATAACACGACTTAAAATATAGCTAACTTTTTGTAATACAAAAAGAGGTAGATGAGAGCAAATTCCTTCACAATCTAATCTGGATTTACAAAAAGTATTAAAATAATGTTAAAATCTACCAAAAATTGAATTACACATGTGAAGTTGCTTTATTCTACTTAACTATATTATTCTCTGTTCCTTGCAATTTCTTAACATTTTCCATTGTTTCCTTTCATTGTGCAGGCTCCTTTTCAACCATAAGCTCAAATATCATGTCCTCAGAGAGGACATTCCTGATTATTTCTCTGTATTTCAACACCTTATTTATTACCTGCATAGATATTATCACAAAATCCAGTCACCTTGTGTATTGGTTTACTACCTATTTCCCTGTCTATATTCCTCAATGTTCAGTAAAATGCCTGATATATGTAACCAAGGAATGAGTGAATGGATGGATGAATTGGTATGCAAATGTATACATATATTATAGGAAGTTCAATAAAACAGTGTTTATAAAAACATATAAAAAGTAAATAAGATGAGGAAAATCTATCGTGGTTACCACAAACAATCGTGATATATTTTCATTCTTGGGCTCATGATAAACTGCTTGAGTTCAGAACTTGTCAAATCTATCTTTCGGAGATCTGGGACCATTACTATTCTAAAGCTAGACATTTTTATAAATCTACCTCTAATTTGAATGTAGTTTAGGGCTTTATGCTTTAAAAAGGCTTCTTTCTGTGAAAAGGATTTTATCATTTACTGCTCACTTCTTTAGGAATTACTTAAACTAAGCGTGCTTCTTAATCAGTTTCAAGATGTATGGAATATTATTATTGGTATATATATGAGAATATTTAACTTGGCATTAAGCTTAAGATTAATCGGGAAAAGTATTAAATCTGACAGTTAGTTGCTCTAAATTGGATAACTGCTATTTTCTGAAACAGATTTTCTGTAGTCACAAGATTTTATTTAATAGGTAATAACAACACTCATTTTAAAGAATAAAGTTTGCCCATGTGTGTAATATTTGATATAAGCACATTTATTGTCAGGGTTCTGGCAGGATATAAATGAGTAATTAAAAAGAGTTTAATAAAACTCATTTTAAAGTTGTGGACAGGGTCTAGAGAAGCAGAAATCAGTAATACAGGGCATGGGCTCACATAAAGAGGGAGTCCTGGCCACCAGAGAGGTCAGCCTCCCAGGACGGAAAATGCAGAGTGAAGCAGATGGGATATATAAGCAAATAGGGCACAACACAACATAATGCACATGTAAATGAACTTGGAAATTCTTGATTTTGATACCAAAGCCTTATACATTTTGAGAAAAAAATTAGCAATTTTAGTTTTATGTCTCCCTCTCTCTCTCTCTTTTTCATGCTCTCATGCTCTCTCTAAAAGGAGAGTTGAATTAAAGAGACAAAGAACAGGCAGTCTTACATACATATGCTCTTGCTAACATCCTTAATTTTGAGCAATTAAATATAATAAATACAATAAGCTCAATAGAGATATTGTCTGCAATCCTGTAGTCAATGAGATGACCTAGAGTGGCCTCATAATAAGAGAAATACAAACAACCATACTAAAAACAGTTTGAGAACTTTTACTACATGAGATTACATATGACTTGGAAATGCCCCTTTCTTATAGACCTAATTTCCTGATTCACTTGTTTCTTAGTATGTTGTATATGCAATTTGAGTGTTAAGTATGCATTTGGGGAGTTTTAACCTGGAGGTACAGTAAAAAGAGGAATATAAGGCATATAAAAGGAATAATAATGTAGAGTATCTTAAGATCACGGTGGTTTTAAGGTAATTCACAGCCCGGCATATCCAGAAGGCTAGCACTTTGTGTTTCTCTTTGTGCAGGGCTGACGGACTGAAGATGCTTTCTGCATGATGAATCTTATCAAGGTCACCTTTGTGGAATTCTCTCTAGCTTTTAAATAATTTTTCATATAATGAGGTGAAATGAGCATAATAATAATGATGTACATTCGACCATCTTGAGTAAAATGTGTGGGAGCACAGCCTTTATATAATAAAAAAAATAGAGAATAAGACAGGCTCAAATTCTTGTATCAGGGAAACGGAGTGGAAAGGAAATTACTCAAGAGCTTCTTCCTTTTCTTTCCTTTCCTTCTCCTCCCTCCTTCCTTCCTTCCTTCCTTCCTTCCTTCCTTCCTTCCTTCCTTCCTTTTTCCCTCCCTCTATCCTCTCTCTCATATTCTCTCCCTCTCTCTTTTTCTCTCTTCTCCCTTTTCACTAGGCAATGCCCTGAATCCCTCTAGGGAATCAGAATAGACTCATATTTGAAATATATATCCTATTGGAATATTTAACACTAAGAGGGAAATCAAGCCCACATCAGATAACTGACAATGTTGTAGAGTTCAGATTAATTGAAGTTGCGTTACATAAAGCTTCTTATTAGCACATATTTTAAAGAAACATGTAAAACAATTAAAATTATTGAAATGGATCTAATACTTCTAACATTTCAGCTGACATATTTTCACTCCCCCTTATATCATAACTTCTTATCCATTTCCAAAGCTAAACCACAAAACTTACCATCCAAGTAAATAAGAGAGGGAATAAGAGTATGTACTACTAAGAATAAAGAGGTCAAATAATAGTTTGGCTTTAAAATTTGCCTCTCCTCATAAAAATTGAGAGCAAATAGTCTTTGTGAAGAGCGAATAGATTTTTCAATCTCAAACTTGTAACAAGAGCCAGGCCTGGTGAACTAACTAGATCTACTAGAACTTAGACATGTCCTTCATCATGTAGACTATGCCTTACAACACTAATGAAGAATCATTAGACTTGGTGGCTCCACAAGAAAAGAAGAAAATGATATTAGAGGAGTCCCTACCACAAAGAAGAAAAGGGGGGAAAGTCCATATTTTCCCCTTTGAGTGCTAGTTGGAAAGAAGAGGAAGAAAAGCAAAGGAGAGAAGAGGGGGAAGCTAACAATGAGATACATGCGTCTTGGCTTTTGTCCTCCTATCTCTGCCCCAGTCCCTGAAGGGACATAGCTTAGTTCAGGCAGAAGAAAAAGTAGAGATTGGTCTTTTGTTAGATATTCCCTTACAAAGGACCTTCTAATCCTATTCTACCCTGGAACCAACTTGGGCATGGGGTGGGGATCTGTAAGAGAGTAAAAATTGCATCAGAGAGTGATTAGACAAAGAAAGAGCCTGATTAGGTACTCATGGAATACACTTATTTTAGGAGGGATAACAAGGGTAGAGAAGGAGCCAGGAATAAACAAATTCCCACATGCCCATAAGATGAATCAAAGAAGTCAGCTGATTGTCTGGCTGAAATTTACCCTTTATCCAAGGCTAACCAGAAGTTAGGGGGTCTTGAACTCCAGATGCTGTAAGATTGAACTTTGTATGTAATGAAAGATGAATAAGACCAGAATTGCCTTCACTATAACAAGAAATGTCTTTGTATGGGGGACAAATTCATGAGGAAGATTAAATAAGGAAGCCATGTTTTCTTTGCACTTCTGAGTGTGGCGATATTGCATTTGTGACTCCACAACATGTCAGGACTATCCTGGAATGTCTAAGAATCTGGGTGTAGCAAGAATTTATATGCACCATGAGTTAGATGAAACTCCTAAACTAAAATTAGTGAGAGAAACCATGTTGAGGCCTTGGCTACAGTTGTGAAACAGATGGTTTCATTTGCAGAGTTACATATGGATAGAAACTGTATAAGAAAGGGTCATCTTTAAGAGTCTGTCTTAACTCTGTATTTTTGCAAGGACTGAACTCATTTTCAGAAAGTAAATTCGATTACGGCAGCAGAAGTGGTCCTAAAGTTTGGGGGCAAATTTGGGCTTGAGAGGGAGAAAGCGAGAGTATAATGCTTCCTTGAAATGTTACAGGAAGCTGGAAAGCTGGTCTGAGCAGAGCTGATCACAGCAAGTGACCATTCACCTCTCTTCCCAGAAAGCAGAGGACAGAGACTATGGAATGGCTGTCAGAGGAAAGAAGGGATTGACAGGAAATTATGTTGATAGGAAAGTCTCCACTTTCAGCTGGTTTTAGGGAGAGGCAGCTACACATGCCCTGATGATACAGACCCAGCTGAGGCTTTTTTTCACAAAGGGAAACTATCTGATACTTAAGATTAGATCATATTTGGCATTAAAGAAGCTACGATTTATTTGTTCACATAGTGAATTAACTGGGACCCAACAATATATGTCAGAAGCAACTTCCTTCTTCCCCCTATTGCACTTTTTTCATCAAGTCCTTTCCTATTATCAACTTTGATCCTAGTTCGAAGCCCAGAGTTTGAAATAGGTAGTAAGATGCAGTATGATCACTGGGAAATATGGGAGGAGTTTAATTAAGGATAATGACTGAAGAGACAGAGTTTTTCCTAAGGACATGTCATGCCTTTTGAAATAATTCAAGAGTATGTTGCAGGCAAACCAGAGAGAGGAAGAAAACTGGGCGAGGATGACTTTCCAAAATCTGGAGCTGTAGGAATCTCCAAGCAGGGCCAAGAAGCTATGGCCAGCTTCAGTAAAGAACTACCTAAAACCTAAGTAAGACATGTGAAGTTTAGATAGGTTTTCTCACTCAAAGCACAAGATCCCAGAGGAGCTAAGGTACCAAATCGGAGAGCAGCTGAAGGCTAGTGTAGACAACATGAGAAATAGAGCTAAATGAAAACATTAAGTAGATTCTAACAGGAGCTAAAATTTTCTAAGAAACATAGATGTATAGAAAATCTGAGTCTATTTCAGGCTAGGAATCTGAATAGTTGGATTGAGCCCAGACAAGGTTGAGGCAAGGAGGAGAATTCTACTCCCGTGTTCAAAATCTGTGTCAGCCAAGTCAAATTCTGGCCAGATTTTTTGTTCCTTCAGGGACAGGCACTTTTTCTCAATTTATCAATTTCATTGTTTTTGTCTTTTCATCTTATATTTTGATTATTCATTTTTGCCTCATTTTTTAGATAAGTTTTTTTTTGCAAAAATGTCTCCAGTTTTTAAGCTGATCTGAAAAGAAAGGAGGCTTGTTCTAAAATAAAGCAAGCTGTTTCCAAAGAGTGGAGTGGCAAAGAGAGATGCTATGCTGGAGGAGGTTAGAGAAAATGGCATCTGGTTTCCGGACCGAGGAATTGCTGCATTCGGATGCTCCAGTTGCATTCAGATATGAAGCAGGAATCTCGAGGTGGTCACTGATTTTCTCATTTTCGGAAGGAGCTATGTTTTCTCTGCCCGGTATAATGCTTCAAAAAATGAAATTTACTTGATTATCTTCAGTTTAGCCTTAGGCCCACCACCGACTGCGCCTTACACTGAATTCGATTTTTCCTTTTTCTACATGTTTTCTGTAGGGATGTGGGTGTACAACTCTGAGAATGGTAGCAGTGTATTACTACTCTTTCCCTGACTAAAGCGCAAGATCCACAGGGGCAAAGATTTTTCTCAGGTTTGTTCAGTGCCATGCTTGAACATCTAGGACATTGTCAGATGTTCCATACACATTAATTGAATGAATTAATGAATAATCGGGGACAATATCCTAGCCTTAAGAATAAATCTCCAGGCACACCTGGGTGGCTCAGTCGGTTAAGCATCCAACTTTGTCTCGGGTCATGATCTCACGGTTCATGAGTTTGAACCCCACGTCAGGCTCTCTGCTGTCAGCACGGAGCCCACTTTGGATCCTCTCTCCCCCTCACTCTCTGCCCCTCCCCCACTCATGCTCTTTCTCTCTCAAAAATAAATAAACATTAAAAAAAGAATAAATTTCCAGGGGTTGAACCTGTAACATTATTGACAGAGCTCTCATTTACATCTCATGGACTGCTGTATTCTGAAAAATGTGACTCTAATGAATCTATCATACTGCCTCTACCACTCATAAGTATACCTCTTTACTTGTTTACTTGACAAGTAAAATAAAGCCACAAGTTTTATAAATGTATATTAGGATTTTAATATTTTTAAAAAGCATAGATATTAAATTAAGCGTACTAGGAAAGTGATATTATCTGAAAGTTCAAATATTTAGGCTAAGAGATATAAAACAAATATCTTTTAAAACTGGAAATTAGAGCATAAAGAATAAATTTCTTGGCAATAGCAAATAGATGTCGCATAGAGCTGGATTAAAGAAATCATGTTACCTGTGAACATGACCAGTATTTTTGCCTGGTGAAATTTAACTTGCAAGATTATTTAAGTTTTTTTTAAATTTTTTAAGTTTTTACTTGAACTCCAGTTAGTTACCATACAGCGTAATACTGGTTTCAGGTGTACAATATAGCAATTCAACACTTGCACACAGCACCAGTTGCTCATCACAAGTGCACTCCTTAATCTCCATCACCAAGTTCACTCACCCCCCCGTCTCTCCCCTTTAGTAACCATCAGTTCCTTCTCTAAAGTTAAGACTCCGTTTCTTGGTTTGCTTCTCTCTTTCTCTCTCTCTTTTGACCTTCGCTCATTTGTTTTGTTTCTTAAATTCCACATATGAGTGAAATCATATGGTATTTGTCTTTCTCTGAGTGACTTATTTCACTTAGCATAATACTCTCTAGCTCCATTCATGTCATTGCAAATGGCAAGATTTTTCTTTTTTTATGACTGAATAACATTCCAATACATACATACATATATATGTGTGTGTGTGTGTGTGTGTGTGTGTGTGTGTATGTATTATGTATGAATGTGTGTATGTATATATATGTGTGTGTAGGTATGTATATATATACATACATATATGTATATACACATACATAATACACACACATATATGTATATATGTATGTATATGTATGTATATACATACACCATGTCTTCTTTATGCATTCATCTGTCGATGGACATGGACTCTTGAACTGTTTCTATAATTTGTTATTTTAGATAATGCTGCTATAAACATCAGGGTGCATGTATCGCCTAGAATTAGTATTTTTGTATTCTTTGGGTAAATACCTAGTAGCACAATTGCTAGACTACAGGGTAGTTCTATTTTTAACCTTTTGAAGAACCCCTATACTGTTTTTTATGATGGCTGCCCAAGTTTCCATTCCCACCAACATTGCAGGAGGGCTACTCTTTCTCCACATCCTCACCAACACCTGTTGTTTCTTGTGGTGTTGAGTTTAGCCATTCTGACAGGCATGAGGTGTTATCTTATTGTAGTTTTGATTTGTATGTCCCTGGTGATCAGTGACGTTGAGCATCTTTTCTCTTCATGTGTCTGTTAGCCATCTGTAGGTCTTCTGTGGAAAAATGTCTATACATGTCTCTTCCTATTATTTTTAAAGGTTTTTTTAAATGTTATTTTATTTTTGAGAGGAGGAGAGACAGAGTGTGAGCAGGGGAGAGGCAGAGAGTGAAAGGGAGACACATAATCTGAAGCAGGTTCCAGGCTCCGAGCTGTCAGCACTGACCCCAAAATGGAGTTCGAATCCACAAACCATGAGATGAACCTCATGAAACCTTCATGAGATGAAACCTGAGCTGAAGTTGGACGTTCAACCAACTAAGCCACCCAGGCTCCCCAGTCTCTTCCCATTTTTAATTGGATTATTCATTTTCATTTTATTTCATTTTCATTTTCTGGGGTGTGGGGTTTTAAAATTTCTTTAAAGATTTTGGATATTAACTTTTTATCACAAATGTAATTTGCAAATAGCCCCTCCCATTCTGTTGGTTGCCTTTTAGTTTCTGCAAAACTTTGCTATGCAGAAGCTTTTTATTTTGATGTAGTTCCAATAACTTATTTTTTTTTAATTTTTTAACGTTTATTTTTTGAGAGAGAGAGAGACAGAGCGTGAGCAGGAGAAGGGCAGAGAGAGAGGGAGACACAGAATCCAAAGCAGGCTCCAGGCTCTGAGCTGTCAGCACAGAGCCCGATGTGGGGCTCGAACTCACAGACCGCGAGATCATGACCTGAGCCGAAGTCGGCCGCTTAACCGACTGAGCCAACTAGGCGCCCCCAATAACTTATTTTTGCTTTTGTTTCCCTTGCATCAGGAGACATAGCTGGAAAGAAGTTGTTACAGCTGATTTTAAAGAGTGTATATCCTGTGTTCCCCTCTAGGATTTTTATGGTTTCAGGTCTTATATTTAGGTCTTTCATCCATTTTGAACTTATTTTTGTGTATGACATAAGAAAGAACACCATTTGTTAAAAAGACTGTCTTTTTCCCATTGGATATTCTTTCTTGCTTTATTAAAGATTGATTGACCATATAGTTGTGGGTTTATTTCTGGGTTCTCTCTTCTATTCCTTTGATCTATGTGTCTATTTTGTGCCAGTATTATACTGTTTTGATCACTACAGGTTTGTAGTATAACTTGAAGTCCAGAATTGTGATGCCTCCAGTTTTGTTCTTCTTTTTCAAGGTTGCTTTGGCTATTTGGGGTCTTTTGTGTTTCCATATAAAGTTTAGAATTTTTTGTTCTAAATCTGTGAACAATGCTCGTGGTATTTTAACAAGGATTGCATTAAATGCGTAGATTGCTTTGGGGAGTATAGACATTTTAACATTTGTTCTTCCAGTTAACTGGTAAAATTATATCACAGGTTCAGAATTTTATAATATAAAGAATGTTAGCACTTGTTTAGTTTATTGCACATTATTTTTTGTCTTGCCTTCTTTTACTTTTTTGTTTTTCACTCTCATCTTTCCCTATGGCATATGATTGTCATTGAGCTATGAATTACAGTTAACTGCCCCTTGATCACTGGGATAGCCACATGAACCAAACTTGGCTAATGGCACTCATCAATAGAAATGCTGAGAAAAGTCCTAATGATACAGTTTTAGTTTGTTGAGTACGCCAGGCTGGCTCTGCACAGTTGCATGAACTAATAAATTACCTTCTTTGTATAAGTTAACCATATTTGATTTTCTATTATGTGTAACTGAAAGAATCCTGATTAATGGGCAATATTAATACCTTAATTATATAGAAGACAAAATTGTGCTGAAAGAAGTGAAGGAAATTATACCATTCTACTAGATAGTGAACAATCCAAGAATAGCCTGATGGCCTAATATTCTTTCTTCTTTAAACTTGTCTTTTAAACTTCTCTGACTCTTTTCTTGACTCTGCCATTTCTTCTTCTTTTGTGAAAACATCTCCTTTTGTACTATTTATGTGTTGGGATATCGATACTACTGGGTCCTTTTGCTTAAGTACAACTTCTGTCAGTTCTGCAACTTCATGACTACTTAGTGTATTCAGTAGCATCAAATGTCTCCAACCATCTGTTTGCAGCTTATTACAGAAATGGGATTAATTTGCTTTAGGGGATTCATAAATGAGCTCCAGAAAACCCTAAATGTCCTCTCCATTTGGAGCTTTATACCAATTTTCTCTTCTCAAATATTTTCTTTCTTTCTTATTCAGTTAGAACAGAAAAGTTGAGAAAGCCCTTAGCCATCACCAATCATGACTTTGTCGCTCTTCTCATTCCTACTTCTAATTTTCCACTTTATTTTAATATTAAACATTTTTAGGAAAGGAATCAAAATTATCTACAAATATCTAAATATCAAACTTATTTTTAGTCAAGTGTAATCAAGACTTCCACTGGCCAATAAAATCAATTCCCCTTCCACGGTGGACAGCCCTAACTGAGAAGCAGCTGGTCAGAATAAGTCTATATTTGCACATGACCATTCAATTGTGGCCATGTGACTAGTTTTCATCAATGGGATTCAAGCGGAAAAATGAGGGCCACTACTGGATCAAGGCTTTGAAAAGACAAATGTGCCATTTTGTTTGTTTTTCTTTCCTTCTCTTAGCTGAATATTTAAAAATATACGGTCGAAGCACTGTACTGTCTGATACAGTAACCATTAGCTATATGTGACTGTTTAAATCTCAAGTAATTAAAATTAAATACATTAAAAATTAAGTCTCTTATCCATCCTAGCTGCATTTCTAAAGTTTAGTAACTGTATTCTCATCATTACAGATCATGCTGTTGTGCAGCACTGGGTCAGAAAATGGAGAGACAAGATGGAAAGAGCCTTGCTCATCAGATCTTATTGAGGAGAGCCACCTAGCCACTGGACACTCTATGAGAGTGTGAAATAAACCTCTGGTTTGGTCAAAGATACATTTACATATTTTAGGATGCATATTTCATAATATTTTGGTCTACTCTAATTAACACGGGAGCTTAAAGGTTATTTTTAAACCACTTTCAACATCTTGTCAAACATCTGGAAGATGCCCTATCTCTTTATGTATTTCATTTGATGGATTCTTTTCTTTTTACATTCAATATCAAAACAAAATAGAATGTGCACTTTGAAGAAAAAGGGTTTAAGAAACAGTATTCACAAGAAAATAGTCTAAAAGTAGTTTCTCACAGAAATGCATTCACAGTGTAGGAGCAATGCTGAAAGTTCAGGTTTCCTCTAACTCCTGGTTTCCTTAGAAGATAATATCCTCATGAGCTGTGAAAGGCACATTCTTTGGACTCAGAAACTCTGGGTTTGAATATTGGTTCTACCACTCGATATCTACAAATTTTGTAGTTTTATGACTATCCATAAATAGCACCATTTGAGAGAGTTAGAGAAGTTAGGCAGATGGAGATCAATATATCAACTTAATTACTGATAAAAGTAGGGTTAGTGAAAATGGATTAAATGTGTCACAATAATGAGCTTCATCATACTCCTGACCACACCAGTTCAGATCTTGACACAACCAACGAAAGGGAAACTGAGTTTCGAGGGACGACTCACTCACAATTGTTGCCTCTCACTGAGGGGGGAAATTGGAAAACAGCAGAAAGGGTGTGAATTCCCCAAATTAGGAATTTTGATAGATTAGCATCACACAATTTACATATTCAAAATAATTTTTGTACTTCCCAACAGGATAACTCATTTCCCCAACGTGAAGAGACAAAAAAGTAGAGCAGAGGTCCAGGAAGATAGAGAAAATGTCTCCTCAAAAAAATCAGAGAAAAAAATTAAAGGTTTTGGAATTATAAACCTGTTACTTTCTACGGAAAATGGATGTGGTGGTAGTACTTGGAAACGCTAGGAGTATTAAATGAGATAATTTGTGTAAAGATTTTAACACAGTGTCTTATAAATAGCAAACTCTTACTAATTGAATTATTAGTGATAATAGTAGTAATGACAATTATTATTATCTGTTGCCAGAACTTCCATAATTGACTAGTCATTATTTAGTAAACACACTGGAAAATTGATAACATTTCATTTAGCTCTGTCTCTCCTTCTCTCGTTGCCCCTCCCCCACTTGTGCTCATTCTCTCTCAAAATAAATAAACTTTATAAATTTTTTCTAGCATTTTTACTTTATTTTTGAGAGACATAGAGAAAGAAAGTGAGCAAGGGAAGGGCAGAGAGAGAGGGAGATACAGAATCTGAAGCAGCCTCCAGGCTCTGAGCCGTCAGCACAGAGCCCAACGCGGGGCTCGAACTCACAGACTGTGAGATCATGACCTGAGCCGAAGTCGGCCACTCAACCGACTGAGCCACATAGGTGCCCCAAAATAAATAAACTTAAAAAAAAAAATAAAATACTTTATTAGCACTAGTTTCAGCTATTTTTCTAATACCTTTGTTAAGTAAAATTATACATTATTTGCCAAATCACTTATGTTTATTACAAGTCTATGTACAACTTCTGATTTCTTATGTATCCTTAACTTTTCCAAATGAAAACAGTCTGGTTTTCATAATTACGCAGCCTGCTGCATGAACACGCAACACCGTGCCGCCATGACTTTTCTGCAAAAGTTACCCAGTCCGTATGCTCTTTTCTTCAACTTCCCCTTGATGCTTTGCTCCCCATAACCACCCCATAGCTGAAAATAATACTTCCTCTGAACTCCATAGCTGTAAATACTTCTCCTTTGAACTCCCAGAGCCCTAATTTTTTACTTTTTATTATGAGCCATTACTTTCTATGCAGAATTATAATATTTGGACACATATTTCATGTATTAGTCTATATGTTTTTGAAGGCAGATCAATGTGGAACTCATCTGTATTCTAAATGCCAGATAATATGCTGTCATAAACTACATTAAAAAATTATTCAGTGGCTTAGTAAACCTCAACAGAAGGATGAACGATTCCAGTCCTGTTAAGTCCCAGTGTTCCCTAGTATTTTTCCCATCATAAATGCTAATTATAAGACTATATATTACGTGTTTTTTTTTTCAGAGAATCAATGCTTAACTTTTTTTTTAGTTGAAATATATAACTTTCCTCTCAGATATTTATAAGCACTTGTTTAGGTGCTTAAGGGCTGAGCAGTCCTCAGTTGCCACTGAAATGAACATTGTTCTCACAGCCTCATCTACATTCCCTTCTCTGTCAGCTTTGCGGATTCTCAGGAGACTTCTCCGTCCAAATCTTTCAAGCCCAGAACAGTTTTGAAGCGGCAACCTGGATGGCAACTGTCGAGTGATCTTTCTCTGAGTGCCACTGTTTGTGCCCTTGACTCTGGGGTAAGAGCCATGGCAGGGGCTTTGTGGACACCACTGCTTTCCAGGCAGGGACAAGTTGGTTTTGGATCATTATCTAATTCTGAAGCTGGCACCCCCACTACCTTGTGGGAGCTGTCTCGGCGAACTCCAGGCGCGTGGGTGCAGGGGCTTGGCCAGCTTGCCGGGGGACCTGGCGAGAGGACCGCGGACTGCGAGTGGCCTGCTTCCCACAACCGATTTCCAGAGTTCGGAAATTAACCCCCATATCCCCCACTCCCGACTCGAGCACGCATGCCCTGGCAATTCTCTCTCTCTCTCTCTCTAGATTTATTTTTTAAAGGTGGTTATTATTTTTTAATGCAATGCCACGGTTTTAGAAGTGTATAGACGTGACACATCTTTGCCTTAACCATTCTTCATTTTACCATCTGCACAAAGGTAAAAATTTTTGTTAACCTCATAGTTAATGGTATAAAACAAAGGTCGGCAATGCAGGGCTAGAATTCATATACTGTGACAGTATGACCTAAGCAGAGATCAAGAGTCAGAGGCTTAATGAACTGCAGTAACCAGGTGCCCCTAGTTAAAAACGTTGAAAAAATAAAATGTTTTTCATTGGTTTGACTTTAAAAAGTTCCGAATTGGTTTAAAAACAAAGAAAAGATAGGAATGATGTGGATAAAGTTTCTGAAGAAGTTATATATGTTAATAGTGAGATATCGTAAATGCTCTTACCTCTTCATAGACTTATTGAAATAAAAGTCAGTTTACATACATACAGATACATAGTCAAGAGGGAACCTTGCAGTGAAGATAAGAGAAATGAGAGAGATATATCAGTCTCTTTCACATGAGCACATAGCCTATTAAAAACTAACTTAGGGGTGCTCGGGTGGCTCAGTCGGTTAAGCGGCCGACTTCAGCTCCAGTCATGATCTCACAGTCTGTGAGTTCGAGCCCCCCATCGGGCTCTGTGCTGATGACTCAGAGCCTGGAGCCTGCTTCAGATTCTGTATTTCCCTCTCTCTCTGCCCTTCCCTTGCTCATGCTCTGTGTCTATGTTTCTCAAAAATAAAATAAAAACATTAAAAAAATTGAAAAAAAAACTAACTTGAAAAACAGTAAATTCTATTGTCACGTTTAAATTTTAAAAAACGTTTTGGAGGGGCACCCGGGTGGCTCAGTCGATTAAGTGGCAGACTTCGGTTCAGGTCATGATCTCACAGTTCGTGGGTTCAAGCCTCACATAAGGCTCTGTGATGACAGCAGAGCCTGGAGCCTGCGTCAGATCCTTTGTCTCCCTCTCTCTCTGCCCCTCCCCCACTCACTGTCTCTCAAAAAATGAATAAAAACTTTAAAAAAATAAATTAAAAACGTTTTGGAGTACTGCATTCAGTTTTGAGTATAAATCTTAAAAATGCATATGAAAAACTGAAAAAAATATACAAATCATGAAACAGATTTCGATTTCCAGTTTTTGTTCTTTTATATTAGATACCTAAAATACACAACATTGTGGGCAGGCAACTGTACACACGCACACACACAAGCGCATACACACATGCACACAGATTCACAGAGATGCATGTAAGCAGCATAGTACATGCTACTTTATACATGAAAACTTTTAAAAGTACATTAATACTTCCATTTGTTTGTTCTCTCTCTCTACAAATAAAAGATACCTACATTTAAAAATATTCCAGGAACTTTCAGTATGTCCACTCTAAGTTTTTCTAATTCGTACACTGTTTAGTTTTATTTGCCATACTGAACCATGTATAAAAGCTAACGATAAAGAAACATCTCTGTTTCTCCACTGAGCTGAACATATACTGAAAATGAATAGCAAACAATGAATTCTATTATGCAAAACAGAGGCTATGCAAGCCGAACATGGCGAAGTGCTTTAATGGCTCTTCAACCACTTCCAATAAAGAGAATATAGAACATAAACACATTTGTTTATTTCCCGGCCTGGCCCCTCTGTTTCAGTGGTCTTCAAATCTCTTGCTCATGCTCCCTCTCAAGGGATTTCAAAAAACTTTTTATTCATTGTACATTTATAATGTGATATCTTTTTTTTAACCTAAGTTTAATCAGTTGCAAAAGATACCATTTCTGCCATAATACATACATTGACATTTTAAAATAAAGCAATTACATTTGTCTTTTAAAATATCTCATATTGTCCGAATACCATAATGATCTGATACAATACCATTGTGAAAAATAATGCATCAACAAAGCTCTTATTTCACAATCAGAAATATTGTATTACTCTTCTCCTCAAAATCATATTAACATTGTACTGCCGCCACATAATCTTAGAATAATATGAGATATTTTACATTTGAAAGTCTTTTATTGATCCTAGTAACATACGTTTTTGAAATAAAACATGGATCTAAATTGACATTGTATTTACAAATATTCTGTCACCATAAAGCTCTAACTACTAAATTTCCTTCTGGTTTGTTACCAATTATAAATATTAGTGGTAAATAATCAATCAACATGCATATTTTATAAATTTTAAGAAAAAAAATCAATCAACCCAAAGTATAAAAGAGTATCAGCAGTGTATTCATAAATGAGATGAATGAGTTAGGTTTTTTACATCCTCAATTGGTTTATGTATCTGTAGATGGATATTAGATATTGTTAGTATGAGTCAAAATATATCAATTCTATTTCTATTTCTCATCTCATTCATGTAAGTGCTGACTAAACTTCTTCATAGACACAAATAGATGATAATTGAGTTATGTTATAGCAATAATGCTCAAGTATTTGTACATCTTCTCAGTTATTTGGAATCTAAACCATCTTCAGTTTTGTTGAAAGCAAAGAATTAAAAATCATCTGAATTGCAAAACAATTTGATACCTAGTCATTAATGGTATTAATTTTTTTAATGTTGACGGCAATATTTGTAAACTGTTCCTTTGTTGAAACTATAGATATTTATGCCAATGGACAACCCTAATAAGGGTTGATAAGTGAAAGGGAAGTCTTTCTTTTGTAAAGTCAGAGAAGGTAAAAAGGGGGGGGGAGAAAGGGAGAGAGCGAGAGAGAACAAGTGAAGAGGCAGTAAGGAGCGAAGATGATGAATCGACCCTGCTACTCATTCTCACTGACACAAATATGACCCAGCAATAGCACTGATAGGAATCTACCCAAGAGATACAGGACTGCTGATGCACAGGGGCACGTGTACCCTAATGTTCATAGCAGCACTTTTGACAATAGCCAAATCATGGAAAGAGACCAAGTGTCCATCAACTGATGAATGGATAAAGAAGATGTGGTATATATATATACACAATGGAATACTATGCAGCAATGAGAAAGAATGAAATCTGGCCATGTGTGGCAATATGGATGGAACTGGAGGGTATTATGCTGACTGAAATAAGTCAGGCAGAGAAAGACAGATGCCATATGTTCCCACGCATAGGTAGGCTTTGGGAGACCTAACAGAAAACCAAGGGGGAGGGGAAGAGGGGAAGGAAGGAAAAAAAAAAGCCACAGAGAGGAAGGAAGACATAACATAAGAGACTCTCAAAGACTAAGAACAAACTGAGGGGAGAGGGGGGTATGGGAGGGGGGAGAGCGGGTGATGGGCACAGAGGAGGGCACTTGTTGGGATGAGCACTGGGTGTTGTATGGAAACCAAATTGACAATGAATTATTAAAAAAAGATAGAATACATATGGTAGTTGAGAATGTGGAAATTGCTTGGCTTAATTTTATCTACACTTCTATATCCTTTTGAAAGTCCTTAGATACCTCCTGGATACCACTTCTCTAATTCTCTGTTTCCATTACCGTCTTATAGTTAGATGTGTTTTCATTTTTTTGGATAGAAATAGACATGATAGGAGTGAGGGGAATAAAGTCAGTGGAAGGCACGTAACTGCCAGAAGCCAGATGGATGTGATTATCATACGTTAGCTGGGTAGGAGTGACAACCAAGGAGGTTTGACCGAACTCCATGATGGTTAATAGAGTATGGGTACCTGGGGGCAAATAAATAAATATGGGTAGCCAACTAGAGTATTACTCAGTTTGTGCCATTAAAAGAAATAAAAGGTCAGGATCCCTTGCCTAGCTCCCAGCCAGTAGCTAGTTTCGTGACTTGAAACACACTGACTGAAATGAGTCACGATCTCCAGGAGAAAAGAAAAAACAAACAAACAAAAACTCTTCAATACGTTGGGAAGGGATAAACAGTAATGGTTACATTAGTTTTCCCCAAAAACTACTTACAGTCATTCACTCAGTTACATTGGGGAAAGAAAAATAGCCAAACATTTTGAAGAAATTGACAATGATACCAAAGAGGCCCTATGTGTCATTATGTACCTCTTTCTCGTTAGAGGGAGAGGCATGTGGGGAACAGGTGACAAGAGTCCAGCCTCAGGTTTGGCTTCCAGTATGTGCACTGGGTCTGAGAATTCACCTTCTGGTCCCTTCTCTTGCACCTGAATGTATAAATGGCCTTGACATACTTGGAAGTTAGCACAACTCCCACTTTGGGTGCCTGACCTGTGGGACTAAGGACTAACATTGTGGGGAAAGTTAAGGAGAAGCCTCTAAAACTGGTCTGCATTACCCAACACACTAAATCAAAAACATTTTGCATCCTGGGCAGTGTATGGCAGAAATTAATGACACTTGCCAAGATATAAAAGATTCAGAGCGGTTGTCTCCATAACATCTCCCTTTAATGTATGAATCTGACCCCTGTAGAAACTGCATGGAGCCCGGATGATGGCAGCAGACTACTACAAACTCAGCCAAGTAGTAGACTCAACGACAGACTCTATGCGAGAGCGGATCATCCCAGCCCGGGGTACATGATTTACAGCCAGTGATATGGAGAATGCGTTTTTGTTCTACTAGTTTGCATTCACAATGAAAGAACAAAAGCATTCATAGTTTTGCTCCAGGATTATGTTAACTCATTTGCCGTCTGTCATGATATAACACCAAGAGAGCCAGATCATCCAGACATCCTGCAGAACATCATATTGATCCACTATGATATTCGACTAATGTCTAGATGAGCAAAAAGTAGCTAGCATCCAAAAAGTCTTGGTGATATGCATGCTCTCAAGAGGGTGAGAGGTAAACTCAATAAAGTTTCAGTTTTACCTCCCTCAAACTTTTGGGGGCATGCTTGGAAATGCCCTCCAAAGCAAAAGAAAAATCATTAAATTTTACACAGAAGGAAGTGCCACACTGGTGAGCATTATTAAGCTCTGAGGCAGCATATTCCAACACTATAGAGACTGCCCAAGCCATTTTACTGTGTTTCACAAGTTTTGAGAAGAACCTAGAGTAGAAAAAGTACTTCAGTAGGTCCAGGTTGGGATGTAAAAGACACTGTCTCTTGTACAATATGGTATGCCATATGGTATTGGAGCTATTGGTACTGGTGATGGAAAACAGTGCAATTTGAGCTCATGACAAACTCCCATGGAAAAATCACCACTCAGGATTCTCCCACTGCCCAATCCTGCTTCTGCCTGCTTTTTTCCATAATTGTTGATCATTCATAAATATCATTGACTCCCAATGCCATCTCAAAATCTGCTTCCAGGGAATCCAGCCTGCAGCAGAATGCAGAGAAAGAGTTTCCTTCGTGTCCATGGAGAAAAGAAGATAGTGTTTCAAACACACAACACAGGTTGTACTACCCCATGTGTTGCTTCCTTTTTCCTGACTTTTCAGAACCACCTCCCTAGTGTATTTTGGGAACAGTGTCTCATCAGGTCTTGAGTCATTTCTCTCTTCACTTTTTCTCTGCTTTCTTTCCTCTTCATTGCTCTTGGTTCTAGCAATAATGGTAATACCTATCTCTTAATAGGTGCTTTCTATGTGACAGGCTTTCTCCAAATTCTTTGTGTGAATTAACTTATGCTATAGTCACAAGAGCCCATTATTACTCCATTTTACAGATGAGGATATTGAGCACAATGGGGTTGAGTAATTTCCTTGAAGTCACACAATTAACAAGGAAAAGGCTGGGCTTTGACTCCAAATAGCCCATCAAGAGTCAATGTTTCCAACATTGTATTTTAATTAACTGGAAACACCTACGATTTATCACTGCCCCATTTGGATATACTCTTGGTATTACTCCTGTTCTTTCCTACAAAACACCACTGACAAACCACAAACAGAGTTATGAGAGTTTTAATGAATATCTTGAGTATTACAGAGTGATTTCTTACAGGGCAATAGAAATTTAACATACAATCTCAGTCTTCAGTTTTTATAGACAATGAGCAATCTTTACTTGCCATGGAAGTTCCTTGTTGGCTGTGACCATTCCTAATTACCTAATTTCCTACTATAATCTAAGATCTCTCACTGTAAATTAACCACCCTGATATCATTACTCTTCATTTATGGGCACCTTTTGCCTCAGTCACTGAAGACACAACTCTCAAATCCCTGCTATTTTCTATAATATATCACACGAACCCTTTCGTTGCTTTATTCTTTTTTTTAATACAATATGCCATTGTAGGATGAGAAGGAAAAGAGTTGTTCTCTTTTTAAAAGAATAGAGCCAGTGAGATATTAGCCCTGACTAAAAACTAAGCACTCTCTCATGAGAACATACTTTCTCTTTTCCAAAAATTTTGAGGTACATGAATTCAGTCTTTTTGTACAAGTAGTTTTCTCACACCCTCTAGTAAATGTGCATATATTCAAAAAACGTGCATGTAAAATCTCATCCATATGAGATTTTTTGAGTTTTTTTTACTATGTTTTATTTACATTGCTAATAATTTCTTTGGCTCTAACACAATATTGTAATTATTTTAGCTTTATAATGTATTTTCTTGCTTTCTTGCTTTCTTTTTTGTGGGGATATTCTACTGAAGGAAGGATAGGATAGGACTCCGGTAGTTTTTTCTTCTTGAACACTTTTTTGGACACATTTTTGGAATCTTTCATACTAACCACATGTCCCCAGATCACTCCTGTGGAACCTTCAAATGCTGAGGAAGAGAGTTTCAACACCACTCTCACAGCACACTCAGATATGACCTAATAGCCTTGCTCTAACTTTTCCTGGAGGTTCACAGTGTGCAACCGATTACAAAGCGTGCAGTGGCAAATTCTGGAGTGGAGCAGGAAACCAAGTCAATTACCCAGAAGAGACTACCCTAAAACAATCCCATTAACAGAAGTAATCTATTTGGGTTACCCAATCTATTTGTCTACTCAGTGCCTTTTGCTTTTTAAAGATAAAATGCTACATGATTCTTTTCTATGAGAATAATAATCTCAAAATAAATTAAAGTCTTTTCAAAATCAGCTAGTCTGTCATAAAATAAGTAAGTGATGCAGATATAATGTGCAGCATGGCAACTACAGTTAATAATACTGCATTGCACATTTGAAAGTTGCTAAGAGAGTCAGCCTTGCAAGTTCTCATTACAAGGGAAAAATCTGTAACTATGTGTGGTGAAGGCTGTTAACTAGACTGATTGTGGTAATGACCTTGCAATAAATATAAACATTGAATCATTATATTGTACACCTGAAAATAATATAATGCCATATGTTGATTATACCTCAATTAAAAAAAAAGCTGGTCTGGAAATATATACAAACAGAGTAAGGAGAATTGTTTGATTTATGCTTGCTTCTTGCCCTCTGTTCTGAATTTTCTGAAAACCTGATTGCTCTGGTCACCTATGTTTGCATAGACCATTTTATTTAACCCAAGTGTATTTTCATGTACTGGATTCATTTACTCATTTTCATTTTCATTTCATTTACCTGAAACCAATCTCTTTGTAAAAGCAGTTTTCCCTTACTCTGTCTAATATATGCATATAAATATTCAAATAAATATGCATATTAAATATCACCCATATAAGATTTTTTTCACTATATTTTATTTACATTGCTATTAATTCCTTTGGCCATAACACAATATTATATTTTTTTTAGCTTTATAATGTATTCTGTTTCTTTAAAGGAAACATCTTCTGCAACCTCGATATTTTCCAAAATAACAGCAGCTTTTTGTACCCATTTATTCTGCCATATGAATCCAGAATAACTTATTAATCTACCTTTTTAAAGTTTATTTATTTATTTTTGAGAGAGAGAGAGCATGCATGAGCAGGGGAGGGGTAGAGAGAGGGAGAGAGAGAATCAAAAGCAGGCTCTGCGTTGTCAGCACGGAGCCCAATATGGGGCTTGAACTCAGAAATTGTGAGATCATGACCTGAGCTAAGATCAAGAGTCGGGTGCTCAACTGACTGAGCCACTTTGGTGTTACCAAAATAATTTATTAACTTAAAAAAATCTCTGTTGAGACTTTCATATGAATAGCTTTATATTTATAATTTGATTCAAAGACAATAGACATTCTGTTTATTTTTTTTATATTTATTTTGGAGAAAGACACTGTGAGAGTGGGTGCAGGGCCGAGAGAGAGGGAGACACAGAATCTAAAGCAGGCTCCAGGCTCTGAGTTGTCAGCACAGAGCCCGACGGGGGCTCAAATCCATGAACCGTGAGACCATGACCTGAGCTGAAGTGGGACGCCTAATCAAATGAGCTACCCAGGTACCCTTTAAGACAATAGACATTTTGAAGAGACAGATTCTAGTGCAGATTTTTTACAAGTTTTATTATGGAATATTCCATATGTAAGAAAGTGAATTAAGAATGTTTAATAAAGCTGCTAAGAGTGTGGGTTGTGGGGGCACCTGGGAGGCTTAGTTGGTTAAGTCTCTGACTCTTGATTTTGGCTCAGGTCCTGATGTCATGCTTTGTGGGATTGAGTCCTGTATTGGCCTTGAGCTGAGAGCGTGGAGCCTCCTTGAGATTCTTTCTCATTATCTCTCTCTTTCAAAATAATAATAATAATAATAATAATAATAATAATAATAAACAACTTAAAAAAAAGAGTGTGGGTTGTAGATTCAAATAGCCCAGATTCAAACTGCACTTGACCACTCACTAGTTATGTGACCTTACGCAAGTTACTTAACATTAATAAGTCTTTCTTTTCTCATCTGTAAAACAGACGAATAATTATACCTATTTTATAAGGTTGTAAAAGTTAAACAAGGCAATCCACGTAACTCAGCATAATGCTTGGCATAAAATGTTTTGTAAATGTTGTTTATTATGATTATTAACCCAATCATCCTTAGGATAAACTTAAGAATTCTTAAATTGTCTTGTAAGATCTTGACTAATCTCACCTCTATATATCTTTTAATAAAACAAGTGTTTTGTGTATTAGAAAAAGATCTACATTTACATTATGGAGATAAGCAAATACAAACTATGTAGTGACTTGAAAAGATGTTTGCTTCTAAATTACAGAATATATGTTCAAAAGGACAGAAAATCTATAAGAAGAACTTTTGAACAGATTTTGACTTAATTTCCTCCCTACATTAGACCAAGCCAAACAATTTGGAGGAAATTCATTATACTGTTAAATCTTAGAGGTCCTATTTTCTGGACTTGGATTCTTCTTTGAAAGCCTCTTGGTTCTTTGCCTATGCTAATAGCTGGAAAATGACATACCTGTCAGAAATTGGTGTTTATGGTATTTAATTTTATTTGCTTCTAGGTCAATCCTTGGATAAGGTGCATCCCTGTGCCTTATTCCCAAGTCAAGTGAATTTATTAACACAATCATGATGTGAAGTAAATGACCCATTAGTTTAACGCTATAGTTAGTCATTTGATAAGTGTTGAGTACCATTAACCTGAAAAGTCGCAACTTGTAAAAACACAAATTTCTCTTAGAATCAATATGGTATTTCCATAAATGCTTCATTTTCTGGGATCTGGTTCAGAAATGCTTGCTCTTCTATCTCTATGATCAAATTAGACCATAAGTTACATGCTGGGCTGCTTTTTGTTGCTGGTAGCCGATTATCTGTCTGCTAATGGTAGCCTTAGAGGCTTCCCATGGTGTTCCTTCCAAAGTTTCCAGGCCATTGTTTAAAAAATATGTTTAGGTCTTTTATAGCAAATGGTTGTTAATGTATTGTTTGTAGAACAGAGGGGAAGTGGAATGCCACAATCTGTGCTGGTGGAGAGCCATTTTCAGTTGCTGCTTTGCTATTAACATGAAAGGATCTTAACAGTTTCTCAGAAAATTCAGTTCATTGTACTCAATTTATAATCTCTGTGGGGTTTATAGAATTTTCTCCAGAAGATAAAATTCTGTGTTTGAAAGAATGAAAAGAGGTTATCTGTGAGATTATAAATTGTACTTAAATGTATATTATGTTTCAATTTTAAGGAATATACAGACTGTTAAAAATGATGCATTCAGTTTGTTGCATCTCATTCAAATATTACTTTCTTTATGACTAATTGCAGTTACAAAGGTAAGTCTACAGATTAGAAAGTTAAAAAAATGCAGGATGAATGGCCTACTAATTTTAAACAGATATCGAAAGTATTAGATCATGTAGAAATATATGGGCTGGTGACTTAGCTAAAAAAATTGATATGAATAAATTCTTGCGACTAAAGGTATGCATCTATGCATCTTTTAGATATCCCCACGGAATCATTTGCATTCTTTTGCATCCTATCCATAAGGATTCCAATAAGGATTCTGATAACTAGATATAGATGAATAATTTTTTTTTCATCTTCGTAAAAAAATTTATCTAAATTCAAGTTAGTTAACATACAGTGCAGTATTGGTTTCAGGAGTAGAACTCAATGATTCATCACTTACATATAACTCCCAGGGCTTATCCCAACAAGTGCCCTCCTTAATGCCCATCACCCTTTTAGCCCATCCCCCACCCATCTCCCTTCATCAACCCTCAGTTTGTTCTCTGTATTTAAGAGTCTCTTATGATTTACCCCCTCTGTTTTTATCTTATTTTTCCTTCTCTTCCCCTGTGTTCATCTGTTTTGTTTCTTAAATTCCACATATGAGTGAAATCATGTGATATTTGTCTTTCTCTGACCGGCTTATTTCACTTAGCATAATACACTGTAGCTTAATCCATGTCATTGCAAATGGCAAGATTTCATTCATTTTGGTGTCCGAGGAATATTCCATTGAATATACGTACCACAACTTCTTTATCCATTCATCACTTGATGGACATTTGGAATCTTTCCATAATTAGGCTATTATTGATAGTGCTGCTACAAACACGGGTGCATTGCCCCTTCGAATCAGTATTTTTGTATCCTTTGGATAAATACCTAGCAGTGCAATTGCTGGGTTGTAGGTAACTCTAATTTTTTTAAGTTTATTTATTTTGAGAGAGAGAGTGTGTGTGAGTGAGCAGGGGAGGGGCCGAGAGAGGGAGAGAACCACGGGCAGGCTCTGCGATGTTAGCACAGAGCCCAATGTGGGGCTCGAATTTGCAAACTGTGAGATCATGAACTGAGATGAATCTAAGAGATGGACACTTAACTGACAGAGCCAGCACCCCATCTAGTTTTAATTTTTTGAGAAACCTCCATACTGCTCTCCGGAGTGGCTATACCAGTTTGCATTCCCACCAGCAGTGAAAGGCGGTTCCCCATTCTCCTCATCCTTGCCAACATCTGTTGTTTTCTGAGGTATTAATTCTAGCCATTCTGACAGGTGTGAGGTGGTATTTCATTGAGGTTTTGACTTGTATTTCCTTGATGATGAGTGATGTTGAGCATCCTTTTCATGTGTCTGTTAGCCATCTGGATGTCTTCTTTGGAAAAGTGTCCATTCACGTCTTCTAACCCTTTCTTCACTGGATTATTTGTTTTTTTGGGTGTCGATTTTTGGGGTGATTGATTAAGTTCTTTTATAGATTCTTAATCTGATATGTCATTTGCAAATATCTTCTCCCATTCTGTTGGTTGCCTTTTAGTTTTGTTGATTGTTTCCCTTCCTGTTCAGAAGCTTTTAATCTTGATGATGTCCCAATAGTTCAGTTTTTCTTTTGTTTCTTTTACCTCCAGAGACATGTCTAGTAAAAGGTTTATGTGGCTAAGGTCAAAGAGGTTGCTGCCTGTTTTCTCCTGTAGGGTTATGATGGTTTTCTATCTCACATTTAGGTCTTTTATTCATTTTGAAATTATTTTTTGTCTGGTATAAGAAAGGGATCCAGTCTCATTCTTCTGCATGTTACTGTCCAGTTTTCCCAGCTCCATTTGATGAAGAGACTATATTTTTTCATTGAAGATTCTTTGCTGCTTTGTTGAAGATTAGTCAGCCATACATTTGTGGGTCAACTTCTGGTTTCTGTATTCTGTTCTATTGATCTGTGTGTCTGCTTTTGTGCCAGTACCATACTGTATTCATGATCACAGCTTTGTAATACAACTTGAAGTCTGGAATTGTGATGTCTCCAGTTTTTTTCTTTTTCAGGATCGCTTTGGTTATTCAGGGTCTTTTCGGGTTCCATAGAAATTTTAGAATTGTTTGTTCTAGCTCTGTGGAGAATGCTGTTGGTATTTTGATAGGGATTGCACTGAATGTGTATTGTGCTTTGGGTAGTATTGACACTTTAACAATATTTGTTCTTCCAATTCATGAGCATAAAATGTTTTTCCATTTCTTTGTATCTTCTTCCATTTCTTTCATAAGTTTTGTGTAGTTTTCAGTATATAAATGTTTTACTTCTTTGGTTAGGTTTATTCCTAGGTATCTTATGGTTTTTGATGCAATTTTAAATGGGATCAATTCCTTGATTTCTCTTTCTCCTACTTCATTATTGGTGTATAGAAATCCCACCAATATCTGTACATTGATTTTATATACTGTGACTTTGCTGAATTTATGTATCAGTTCTAGCAGTTTTTTGGTGGAGTCTTTTGGGTTTTCCACATAGAGTATCATGTCATCTGCCAAGAATGAAGGTTTGACTTCTTTCTTACCCATTTGTAGGCCTTTAATTTCCTTTTGTTGTCTGATTGGTGTAGCTACTATTTCTAGTAGTATGTTGAACAAGAGTGGTGACAGTGGACATTCCTGTCATGCTCCTGTCCTTGGTGGGGAAAATCCTCAGTTTTTTCCCCATTGAGGATGATATTAGCTGTGAATCTTTCATATATAGCCTTTATGATGTTGAGATATGCTCCTTCTATCCCGACTTTATTGACAGTTTTTATTAAAACACGATGCTGTATTTTGTCAAATGCTCTTTCTGCATCTACTGAGAGGTCTGTATGGCTCTTATCCTTTCTTTTATTAATGTGCTGTGTCGTGTTGATTGATTTGCAAATATTTAACCAGCCCTGCAGCCCAGGAATAAATTCCACTTGATCATGGTGAGCTGTGTTGGCTCAGGGTCTGGTTTTCCCATTGTATAAGCAGTTGCCAGACACAAGGGGGGTGGGTTTGGTGTAAGTGGGTCCTGCCTCAACTGGAGGCCGCTATGTTGCTCTTCCACAGGGTTGGTGTTGGGGGGAAAATGGTGTCACCCCAATGTCTCATCCCTGGACCAGGGATCTTAACCACCTTGCTGTTCAGGCAGCCGTCACAGAATGGCAAGGGCAGTCAACTCCCCTTGCACCACAGCTGTCCTGTGTTTTTTCCTTGGCATATGCCTGATTCAAAACCTGAAGTCTTAAAGGACTAGGTATCACATGGATCTGCCCTCCTCCTCCAGAGTAGAGCCTCTCTACATTGTGTCTGAAGTCCTTTGTCCCTGAAAAACGGACCCGTGCTTGCACAGTGTGCAGAATCTATGGTGTGGCACTGCTCAGAGCAACAAAGGTTGTATGCCCTCTGGGTGCACCTCTGTCCCTGCCAATGAAAGGCGCTTTCTTGGTGCCTGCAGGTCTTTTATCCTTGGGGAGACAATATACCCTCCTTCAAAAGTGCTCCAGGAAGGGGAATGTTCTCTCTCAGTGCACCCCGGAGATCCCTACACCATGCTATGCTCTCTAGGACCAGCTTCCTCCTCCCCAGGAGCACCTGCCACAGCTCTGCTCTGGAGAAAGTGGTGAATTTTCAAAACCTCAGAGTTTAAGCTCCAAACACTGTTTGCAAATAACATCTGTGACACTCAGTACTTCTAGGTCCCCAGTCTGTGGTCTAGAGGGGTTTTTCTCTTATGTGAACTCAATGCCACGCTTTCTCAAACCCTCTCTTTTTCTCTCCCTTTTGTCTCTCTCTATATAGGGTTCCCTCCCCTCTATGGGACTGCCATTTTTCTCTGCTCCAACTCACTCAGATGCACCGTGTTCCCACCAGGTGTCTCTCTCCAACTGTGGAGATCCTTCTGCTACTCCACAGATCGATTTCCTGGGTATTCCAAGAGATCTGACCTCCATACAGCTGTGGTTGAAGGATGAGGAAAGCCCAGGGTCCCCCTACTTCTCCATCATTTTCTGCCCTAGAGGAATAATGCTTTCTGTGGAGCAAAAAACTACGAAAAAACATATAAGTGGTTACATCAGTAATAACCAAATGGCATAATCTATTCATTTATTTAATATTTTATAACATGCTTGTTTTCTGCTGGGGACCAGGCAAAAACAAGGAGAAATAATCCAGAAGATAGGGATATCAGGAAAATCCAATAAAGACTGTTTTAGGAAGAAGGAATTGGTAAATAGTGTCAAACAATCCTAGTACTTCAAGAGTTCAAGATTTCCATAAGAAAATAAACTTGAAAGCAGCTCATTGAAGGTATGAACTCACATTTTACTTAATAAACGTGGCTATGAAGGACAAAGGGAAATGAAACATTGGTTTAGAAGATCCAGAAGAAATGTGTGATGGAAGTTATAGAGGTACAGGACCTTTGATATGGCAGAAGGACACCTTATCCCACTCTAGCAGGAGAGAATGCTAAGAGATGTTTCAGTGAATCCCAAGATTTCAGATATAATACTATGTGCCTCCATTGTGCATTAGCAGACTTTGGTTCTAATGATTATCAAGGCCAATTACCTTGGCCAGTACAGTAAATCCTTTCTTGTATCTGTGGTTTACTGTAAACAAACAAAGAAAAACAAAAACAAAAACTCTAGGGGTGCCTGGGTGGCTCAGTCAGTTGAGTGTCCACCTCTTCCTTTCGGCTCAGGTCATGATCCCAAGGTCATTGGATCTAGCCTTGCATCAAGCTCTGCAATGAGTGTAGAGCCTAGCCTGCTTAAGATTCTCTCTCCCCCTCTGCCCCTCTCCCTAGCTGTGTGCTCTCTATCTCTAAAATAGTTTTTTTTTTAATAAAAACCTCTAAAGGTCAAGGGTTAATCATAGGTTCAAGTACAAAATAACTCTCACTGAATCCCCTGAATGAAATATTCCCTGCCCCCAGAAATCAAAATCTCTAGCTCAGCATAGCTTGAGTATGTGAATATGAGAAGCACAAATTCTTCAGGTAATTATTGAAGGCAATGTTGATTGTGAACACTCTTACTTTCAGTCCTTGGTTCCTAAACATATTTATTCAAACTATTAAGGACACAACATCATTTATAAGCCATTAGTTTAATGTATACACCATGGCCTTAAGGAAAGCACTCAAAATTTCAAATGGTTGTCTCTGAGTTGGTGACTTTAATTGGACCACAAATAAGTCACTATTCTATGTGGTATTATATCATATCCGCTGCATCTGGGTGATAAGCAAACAGTACAACTTGTAAATCTCATGGTCAGGAGTCTACTCATGCACCTTTTTTGTTTCCTTTTGTCCAACACAATGCTGAGTAGTGTACCATATCAATAAAATAAGGAATTACATAAACTTTCACATTGTGATGCTGGTACAAACACTCAGGCAGGAAAACCAAATTCATTTCTGGATTATGTAAGAACTTGGATAAAAATTAACCAATGACCCCTCCAAGGAAGATGAGATCTATAAACTACCTACCACCAGTATCCAACTGATCTCCTTGAGGAATAGTTTATCTTATCAAAGACCAAGTAAAAATCTCTGCTGCCCACAGATTGGGCTCTCAGCAGCAGTAGAAGCTATGAGAGGAAACTCATGCTTTAGAACTAATGCAAAGCCTACACCTTTGTTTTCATAACTAGTACCCACTGTGCAAAGGAAGGATCAAGGGAAGTAGGGTTAATCACACTGTTCACCTGGTTTTTGACTAACATTTTTGTGGTGGATGTTATCTGGTTGAAATTTATGTGAGACAATAAAATGAACTCGTCATGTACCCACTGTCATGATACGTTCACATTCTGTGAACAAGGCTAAAGTAATTTATTCTCCAAAAAATGGTTACATAACCCACCTAACTTACCTTTTTCAAAGCGATAGGCATGGGTAGAAGGAGAATCATCAGCAAAGTAAAGGAAGGAGCGGTGGGAGTTTCCACTACTTGTTAATGGGTATTCTTACTTTTCTCAATCCAAGTCCAGAATTTAAAATTCCACATTATGATGGATCATGAGTATAGTGCATGACCTTATGCCTTAGAACTGGAATTAGCTATTTTTTTCTATAAAGAGCCAGAGAGTAAATATTTTATACTCTGTGGGACATAAAATTTCTGTTGTAATTACCCAACTGGTGGTGTAGAGTGAAAGCAGCCAAAGACCATATGTAAATGAATGTGTATGGCTGAGTTCTAATAAAAATTTATTTGCACTAAGTGAAAAGCTATATCTGGACCATAGGACAGTAGCTTGACATGTGTTTTGTCAAGCAGAGAACAGTCACCTTTGGAGGTGCAGATAAGATTGCTTAGTTATTTGGTGTTCTATGGTCAGTTACTCTACCTTTCCTATAGGTAATTTTTCAAATAGAGATTCATTCTCTGCAAAAGAAGGAATAAAATTACTCTAGAAAAGTACCACATCTCTCTGATATATATTATCAAGGAAACGTATATATCCCATATACATCTGGCACTATTGGGTCCAATGGATCATATGGCTCATGTAGCAGGACAGCTTGCAACCAGATCCTGTACCTGAAGCAGAGTCCTCTCTTTCTCTGGATTCCATTGAAAACTGATAGACTTCCAGATCATTCAAAATAAGTCAGAAGAGTATTCTCAAATGTAATATATGCAGCCTCCAAAATCCAAATAAGCCCACCAAGCATGAATTCTTTCATTAGTGGTGACATGGGAAATTCACTTTACCCTTTTCCTTAGAGGAGACACACTAGCATGCCATAGACCACTGAATCCCTCAAGCGTACCAAGGTAACTGAGTCTTGATTTGTGTAGGATGTACCCCTTACTCTGTGGAATACATTTAACTTATGGAACATAGGGAACTTGTAGTTCATGCTCACCAGATTTGATAACTGTGATGTCATCAATATAGTAAACTTGCTTGACATTTTGTAGAATATCTTGTCTCTTTTAAAAATCATCATGGGGGCAGCTGGCTAGCTCAGTCAGTAAAGTATGCAACTCTATTTTTTATTTTTTTTTTAAATTTATTCTTTTAAAGACAGAAAGAGACAGAGCATGAGTGGGGCAGGGGCAGAGAGGGAGATAAAGAATCTGAAGCAGGCTCTAGGCTCTGACCTGTCAGCACAGAGTCCAACACGGGACTCGAACCCACAAACCGTGAAATCATGACCTGAGCCAAAGTTGGATGCTCAACCAACTGAGCCACCCAGGCACTTCTAAAGGATACAACTCTTGATCCCAGGGTTATGAGTTCAAGCTCAGTGTTGGGTTTGGAGCCTACCCGAAAAAGAATCATCATGACACCACAGGAAAAAAAAAAAAGAAAATTAATGGCCAATATCCCTGATCAGCATAGGTGCAAAATTTCCCAACAAAATATTAGCAACCAAATTCAACAATACATAAAAAGAATCATACAATATATTCAAGTAAGATTTATTCCATGGATGCAAAGATGGTTCAATGTCTACAAATCCATCATTGTGACATACCACATTAATAAAATGAAAGATAAAAATAATATGATCATTTCAACAGATGCAGATAAAGCATTCAACAAAATTCAACATCTATTTACAATTAAAACTTCAATTAAGTGGGTATAAAGGAAATATACCTCAACATGGAGGTACAACAATGGAACAGAATCAAAAGCCAAGAAACAAGCCCTTGCTTACGTGGTCAATTTATTTATGACAAAGAAGACAACACTATGCAATGGAGAAAGGATAGTCTCTTCAATACAGAGTGGTGGGAAAACTGGACAGCCACATACAAAAGAGTGAAACTGGACTACTCTCTTACTCCATACACAAAAACTAACTAAAAATGAATTAAAGACTTGAATGTAAGACCTGAAACCATAAAACTCCTAGAAGAAAAACAGGCAGTAAGCTCTTTCATATCAGTCTTGGTGATAATTCTTTTTTTATTTGACATCAAAAGCAAAGGCAACAAAGGCTAAAATAAACGATGGGACTACATCAAACTAAAAAGTTTGGAAACCGCAAAGGAAACCATCAACAAAATGAAAAGGCAACATACTGAATGGGAGAAGATAATTGCAATTAACGTATCTGATAAGGGGTTAATATCCAAAATATATACAGAATTCATACAATTCAATAGCAGAAAAACAATCTAGTTAAAAAATGGGCAGAGGACCTGAACAGACATTTTTCTAAAGAAGATATACAGATCGTCAATAGACACATGAAAAGATGCCCAGCATCACTATTCATCAGGGAAATGGAAATCAAACCATAATGAGCTATTATCTCACAGCTCTTACAATGGCTAATATCAAAAAACCACAACCTAACAATAAATAACAAGGTGTTGGCAAGGACATGGAGGAACATCCACTGTTGCACTGTTGGTGGGAATACGAGCTGGTGCAGTCAATGAAGAAAAGAGTATAAAGTTTCCTCAAAAAAATTAAAAATAGAACTACCATATAATCCAGCAATTCCACTTCTGGGTGTTTATCCAAGGAAAATAAAAAACTAATTTGAAAAGATATTTGTACCCTGTGTTCATTGTAGTATTATTCACAATAGCCAAGATATGGAAACAACCCAAGTGTCCATCAATGGATAAATGGATAAAGAAAATGTGGTATATATATACAATGCAATATTATTCAGCCCTGAAAAGCAGCAATATTAAGCAGCCCAAAACTATCATTTGCAACAACATGGATGGACCTAGGGGGCATTATGTTGAGTGAAAGAAGTCAGAAGAAGAGATCATACAGTATGATGGGTGCGAGAGGTGGGGAGATGGGGAATAGGACAAATGGGTGAGGTAGTCAAAAGGTACAAACTTCCAGGTATAAAACAAATAAGCCATGGAAATGTAACATACAGCATGGCCACTGTAGTTAATACTATTGGTTGCATATTAGATGTTGGTAAGAGAGTAGTTCGTAAAAGTTCTCATCACAAGAAAAAAAATCCTGTAACCATGTATGATGATGGATATTAACTAGATTTATTGTGGTGATCATTTCATAATGTATGTAAGTATTAAATCATGTACTATACCTGAAACTAATATAATGTATGTCAATTATTCCTAAATTAAAAAAAAAAAAACTTATCATGAAGTCATAGCTCCATTTAAAGACCTGACTATTGCAATTGGCTATATCTGTTTTAATTTATCTATTTATTTAGATGCTCAGCTTTTCATAATTTATCCAGTGGAAATACTTTCAGCTGACTTCTTTGAGTTATTTAGCAAGCAAACAAATAATTTAAAAAAGGTTGCTAGTCCTTTTTGACTCATAAGATGCTCAGCGTGTGGCAGATATTTTTTTAAGACAAAAGGAAGGGGAAAAGATTCTACGTTCCTGGCTTATGATAATTATCCCCAAATCTCAACTGTCTTGACTGTAAACTTCTCAGGCAGTAGGTCAACACATTATTTTAACCTTCTGAAATAAAGTTTGATGTAAAGATCTTCTAATAATGTAAAAGGCCCAGATATCCCTAAAATCTCTATCACATGTAACAAAACTTCAATTCAGATTATTTCACAGTACAGTTTCAGAGCCTCATCCAACCTTACTATTGAAGGAGTTTTTCCTTTTCTATTATACAATAAATCCCTTGATAGAGGATTAATTTCCAATGTGGCCTTGTCAATGCCTCTAAATTGTTCAATTCTCTCTTATTTAGTTCTAAAACTATCTATCCCCTCTGAAAAATAACTGGATGTCCTGGACCATACTGATTTTCAATTTCCTCCAGAAATAGCACCAGCTAGGTCTCAAGGTGTCCTGGGTCGAATTGTCTCCCCCTCTCACAAAAAGATATATTGCAGTCCTATTGCCGGATACCTCAGAATGCGACCTTATTTGGAGGTAGGACCTTTGCAGAGGTAATCACGTTAAAATTAGGTCATTAGAGCTCACTCCATAAGACTGGAGTCCTTATAAAAAGGGGAAATTTGAATACAGAGACAAACGCACAGGGGAGAACACATATGAAGGTGAAGACAGAGATCTGGGTGATGCTTCTACAAGTCTAGGGACACCAAACACGGGGAGAAGAGCACCAGAAGGGAGGGAAGAAGCATGGAACAGATTCTTCCTCAAAGTCTTCAGATGAAAACAGCCCTGCTGTTTCTCAAGACTTCTAGCCTCCAGAACTGTCAGAGAGAACAATCTCTGTTTAAGCCTTTAGGTTTGTGATAGTTTGCTATAGCAACCCTGGAAAACTATACACAAGAGGTCTATTTCATTTGAGCAAATCTAGTGAAGGGCTGATATTATATGCACATTATTTCATGTGAATACTTTTTGTTTGGCCAGAAAAAAACGTAGGTCATGCAAGTGCTTGTGACGAAGTCCTTTTTTTAAAAAAAATTAAAAAAATCAATATTTATTTATTTTTGAGAGAGAGAGAGACAGAAAGAGAGAGAGAGAGAGAGAGAGAGAGAGAGAGAGAGAGAGAGAGAGAGAGAGAGAGAATGGGGAGGCCAGAGAGAGAGGGAGACACAGAATCCAAAGGAGGTTCCAGGATCCGAGCTGTCAGCAAAGAGCCCTACCTCGGGCTTGAACTAAGGTACCACAAGATCATAACCTGAGGTCAAGTCGGTCACTTAACTAACTGAGCCACCCAGGCGCCCTGGGAGGTAGCCCTTTAGAACCAACAGCTCCCTAAATATTCATTTCACACTAAATATACTAAATATTTTCTTATTTTATTCTGATATTAAAACCTTAAAACTCATTTATTTTCTTTTGTAGCTACTAGATTGCTTCTTCCTTGTCTGACACAGCAGTTAAGTGAGCTGCACACCCTACTGAAATCGAGTCTGCTGGGACTTAGGGTTTCATCCATCCTGACTTCTCCTTTTGCACCAGTATAAAAAAGTGAATATTTTCAAGACTTGGGGATTTTTTTTTCTCTCTTTGTACCCCCCCATACTCTGATTCTCTGTAATCATGAAGAGGTTGACATTTCAGGATGCCAAGACCAGTTAAAGATACAGTTTTTATACTGAATCTAATCCATGAAAAGCAGTATCTAAGTATTGTCTATACTCCATTAAATGTCCCTGTGTGAAGGTGAGATATTTAAGTCGCAACAATTTTGATCCTCAGAGATGCTTACCTCACTGAAGGACCAGGTGTCCGTGATGAAATGTTCTAGCCCATAGATAATTTTCTGTAGAGAAAACACAGAAAATACTTCACTGAAGGGTGGGAGTACTCTAAACTTTTTTTTTTTTTAAGTTTTTTTCTGAGGTAGAAATTGTAGGTCCATGATTAAATACAGTGTCATTTTCTTTTACTGTAATTGATATTCAAAATGATGCAAGTCTCCTTGATTTCTTTATGGAGACATTCTACCGGATCTAAAAGGTGCTGGATCCCTACACAGTGGAAATAATTTTCAAACGTCAATTATTTTCACTCGCTGTAGGTGTGCAGCTTATTTTTCAAGAAAGGGCCGAGCAAACTATTTAAAAGAATGATTCTCATTTATTAGTCCAAACTGTTCCCACCAAAAGGATTATCATATAGCAATTTCAGGATTCTCAGTCCCCATTTGAAGAATGTACCTTAGAAAAGAATAGCTGTTTACAAGTTTTATTCAGTTATTTTTCTCTAGGATCATTTGTATGCCAATGGCTATAATCGGCATGCAAAAACCTGCATGTAAATTGATGATATACATTCAGAAACAGTTTTAAATTTCCTAGGTATTTTCCGCTAACTTTTGACATATTAATTTAACACTAATTTGTATCTTTTGGATTTTTTTAAATTAACTTAAAAGTTTATTGTTTTCACGATAGTGTTAAATTTAATTGTTGCCTCAGGAAGGCCTGTTGAGTTTGTGTCAACCTGACAACAAAAGTGTTTGGAGACTCTTTTAGGCTGTTATTCTTGCTTGATCTCATCAAGAAATAGGGCGCCTGGGTGGCTCAGTTGGTTAAACATTGAACTTTAGTTCAGGTTATGATCTTGCCATTCAGGAGTTCGAACCCCACATCGGGCACTCTGCTGTCAGCACAGAGCCTGCTTTGGATCCTCTGTCTCCCCCAACCCCGCTCTCTCTGCACCTCCCCTGCTTGTTCCCTCTCTCTCTCTCAAAAATAAATAAACATTAAAAAAAAAAGAAATAGGAATGTCAGTGTTTACTAAGTACTTACTCTGTGCCTGTCACATATACTACCCCATTGATTCTTTACAATAGCATTATACATAAGTTTTATTTTTATTCCCATTTTACAGATAAGAAAAATAAGGCACAGTTAAACAATTTGTCTAAATTTGTAAAATGATGCTCTGGTAAAGAAAAGATACAAATCCAGGTCGGTAGGACTCCAATAACCATGCATCTCTGGTTCAAATCCTGCTCCAGTGTTCACTGGAGAAACAACCATATGGAAGTTACATTAAATCCTTAGTCCTCAATTTCTTCATCTGTAAATAGAGTAGATGTCTTATTTTGGGATTAAATAAGACAAGAGTTTAACACAGTGCCTGATACAGAGTAAATGCTCATTAAATGTTAGCTATTATTATCATCATTATTAATCCACCTCATTCTTTATCATTCATGTTCCCTGATCTGAATCCTTGATTTTCCTATGACTAAGCTGAGAACCTCTCTACAGAGTACTTGCTAAATGACTATGAGTTCTGCCATCATCTTTAACTCCAATTAAGTATTTCTCTTTGAGCTAGCTCCTAAATAACTCCAGGATTCCCCCCCATAGCAATTTCCTATGCTATGGTATTAAGATTAAAAATTAGCATTAAATAATTGCATCTGCTCACTTGGAATAGTGTGTAGACTAAAGCAGCCAGCATCTAATGCTTCAGCACCCACACAGTTGAACTTCACATTCTGCATTAATATTCTTGGGGGAAGTCCCAACTTAATTATTTTCTTTTCATCTTCAGCTTAGTTCAGATAAAAGTATTTCCTTAATATTGCTTTTTACAACACTTGATTCAACAACACTTTTTTATCTTGTTGTATTAGGACACAGTTCTTCTTCCTTTAGAATTTTCATTAAATGGCAAGAGCAAAGTGTATTCATTTAGTTATTTGGAATCAAAGAAAAGGTTGCTAGCTAGTTATCTGCAAATGCTTTAGCTTTGTTTTTATCTGTATAAGAAAATTTTTGCACTCAATTGTAATTTTTGTCTAATTTTTTTTATTCTAAAGAAAATCTTTGTCTAAAAATATCTAAATGTCCAGAAATATGTGAAATAAAAAGTAAAAATATAAATCAATGTAACTACCCTGGTCACAACCCATACCACAGAGATATCCAGTAGACTTAGTCAGTGCCTAACACATGTATATATTATTTTATTTTACTTTATTTTTTTTTGTGGCAAAGAAACAAAAAATTTACCTCCCCAACAGTTTCCAAGTGTACAGTGCAATAACTTCAACCATATGCACGTAGTTGTTGCAACAGATTCTCAAACCTTTCCCATCCTACACAACTAAAACTCTGTGCCCTCCAAACAAGACACTGCTATCTCTCTTTCCCCTCAGCCTCTGGCAACTATTGTTCTATTATTTTCTGTTCCCATTCTTTGAAAATTGTAGATGCATCAAATAAGGGTCATCATGCAGTCTTGTTTTTCTGCGACTGACTTATTTCACTTAGCATAAAATTTTCAAGTTTCATCCATTTTGTGACATAAGACAAGACTTCCTTCCTTTTTAAGGCTGAATAATATTTCATTGTATGTGTATACCACATTGTCTTTATCCATGTATCCGTCAGTAGACACTCAGGGTGCTTCTGCCAGTTGGCTACTGTGAATAGTGCTGCAGGGAATATGGGTGTACAAATAACTCTTTCAAAGGTTTATGAAAAATATTCTTTTACAAATTTTTATAGTTCACATTCCTTTATATTTTCTTATCTAAATTATTAACCAACAATATCTTGTATGTAAATCGATCTGCTAATGCCTGTTTAACCTTGGATTTAGTGGGAAACTGTCCATTCTTTTACATTAATATCAATTATGTATATGAAGCTGTTAGTATGCTTGTGAATTGCATTTTTAACACAATGGTTTTTAAAAATAAATTTTATAGTATAGGTTTTATAAATGCATTTAATTATACTTAAATTAATAAGAATTCACTTGCCTTCAGTGTAACTATTTACACTAATTATTTGAAGGGTGAATCAAAGCAATAAAAAATGGTATCGAATTGATCGTAGAAAATCCTGTCATAAATTTTATCTGGTGTAATAAGACTCTGCCTATGCAGTTTTAAGGGAAATGTAAATAGTTTCATTGTTTGTTTACCTTTCCTGATTACTCCCAAATTCACAAAGATGAATTTGGAAGGAAATGGTAAAAAACAAAGGCACAGCTAACAATGAGTGTTCTGTTTCTTAGGATCACTTGAATTCCAGGATTTTTCTTTCTTCAATAAAGGTTACAAAACACCATGCTATCCATGCAAGCGTGTAGTATTTCCCAACAGAGCTGTGTTTACATGACATCTTTCTAATAAGGCCTTTGCATTAGTTCATCCTCAGGACACTGGCATTAGGCATATTGCCACCTTTGTAAGAGAATTATTCTTAAATTTTTGGCATCACCCAATCAGATAACCTTTTTAATTCTCTAGAGATTAGGGCAATTGACAATAGGATTCTGTTGTCCCCAGCATCTTCACATGAAAGACATTTAAACAAGCTTCAAAGTGGTTTGCCCAAGAGAAAAGGTTTCCTTGCAATTAGGAAGAATGCTTAGCATACTACCATCTGCGCCTTCTGTCAGCTTTTTATGCATACTGCTTTCAGATATGCATCTTCCATTTCTAATTTTATTTGTTTACTTTTTAGTGAACACAGATTTTATCATAATCAGTGAATATTACCCATAATTTAGATAACAATGACATTTTAACATCTTGATTAACAACATAGTCTAAATATTTACCATTTAAAAAAATCTGTAAGATGTGCAAACATCCAATATCTGCTGCACAAGGGATAAGTTAAAAGGAATTATATTAAATTAATTAAAATTCAAGAATAAAGATGTACAATAAAGACCTTTAAGATGGAGGTTTCAGAATCTTTCATGTAATCTGAAGTTCATTTTATGCTTTATAATTTGAACAAAATATTTTTTCAATGCAAATGGCAGTTACAGATCTGACTTTTTTTCCCTGGGATATGGAAGTAATTAATGCTTATTTAATATACATTTACACTATTTTTAATGGTTTATAATTTCTTAAGCACAAAGTTCCTGGTTTGAATTATCTTTGACTTTCTAACACATGTTTTTTTTATTCTAAATATGATCCTTCTGACTACAGACATTGATATACCCTCTTTATGAAACAGGGATTTATGGGTTCAGTTTCACATAAGATTGCTACTCATTGGAAACAAGAGGTTATGTATGAAAGCCATCATTTCCTTATTATTAGTGTTAACCCTAGGAATATAAATACACATCTCTACAATATCTGCCCCCAAAAAACTGAATTTGAACTTTGATGTTCTTAAGAATCATATTTATAATCTTTTAATATTAATCAATTAAATTTCTTCAAAATGCCCATTATGGGGCACCTGGGGCATGTCAGTCAGTTAAGCATCTGACTCTTTGTTTCAGCTCAGGTCATGATTCAGTTTGTGAGTTCAAGTCCTGCATTGTGATCCAGGCCAACAGTGGGGTACCTGCTTGGGATTGTCTCTCTCTCCCTCTCCTTGCTCGTGCTTTCTCTCTCTCTGAAAATAAATAAATAAACTTTAAAAAAAACTGAAAATGTCCATTATAAAATAATAGCATAGATATAAGTTCACACATCTGTGGAAACCTGATATTTGACAAAGTGGCTGCTGCAAATGGTTAAAGAAAAGATAGGTTATCCAGTAAACAATGCTAGAACAGTTGTTTGTTTGTTTTTTTTTCCATTAAAGAACTGTAATTGATTCCCTACCTCATGCTACAAACAAAACTCAATTCCAGATATATTAAGAATGAGTCATGAGAACTAGTATTTTTAAATGTTTGGTATGTAATGATGAAGAATTTATTATTCACCTCAAGGAATAAAAATATTTTTTGAAGGATTTCTCTTTTTTCAACATTTATTTATTATTTTTGAGACACTGAGAGAGACAGAAAGCAAGTGGGGGAGAGGCAGATAAAGGGAGACACAGAATCCAAAGCAGGCTCCAGGCTCTGAGCTGTCAGCACAGAGCCTGACACGGGGCTCAAACTCACAAACTGTAAGATAATGATCTGAGGCAAAGTTGGCCACTCAAATGACTAAGACACCCAAGCAATCCAGATTTTTGAGGGATTTCCTAACCAAAACACAAAAATGTGTTTATGCATGTATTTATATTTACATATAAAGAATGTCAAAAGGTGCCTTAAGAAGTTGAAGATATAAGCTGCAGACTTCATGAAAAGATTTTCAGTATTTTATGATCCACAAAGAATTAGTACAGCAAATACTGAAGAATTTCTAGAAATAAAAAATACATAAACAAGTGGGAAAATGGGCAATAAACTTGAATAAGCAATTCACAGAGCAAGGAAAAGAAAAAAGCCACACACTTAAGAAAATATGATCGATCTCTAATAATCAGAGATATGCAAATTAAAAGTATACAGAAATACTATTTTGCACCTGTTAAAATAGCAAAATTTAATAGTCTGACAATATCAAGTTTAGTTAAAGATGTAAAATAATAAGAAATCTTACGAGCTGTTTTCTAGAATATAAATTGAAACAACTACTTTAGGGGGAAAAAATGTGACATTACACAGTAGATATAATTCCAATGATTTCAATCCTACATATGTACTTTCATAAACTTAAATTTTTTTAATTTTTAAAAAAAATTTATTTTATTTTTGAGAGATATAGAGACAGAGCATGAGCAAGGGAAGGGCAGGAAGGGACGAAGATACAGAATCTGAAGCAGTCTCCAAGCTCTGAGCCGTCAGCACAGAGCCTGAGGCAGGGCTTGAACTCACAGACTGTGAGATCATTACCTGAGCTGAAGTTGGCCGCTTAACCAACTGAGCCACCCAGGTGCCCCAACTTAAAATGTTTAAATGAGAGTGAAACACCACAAGTATAATATTTTTAAAGTTGCAGAAGAATCCAAGCTGTATGATACTATTTGTATAAAGTTTTAATTTTTCCCAATATATTAAATTTTAAGTCATCAAAATGATAATATCCATAGGTTTGTGTGTGTGCACGTGCATAGCTTTACAAATACATACCTACAGATGAGAGGATAAAGGCATGCATCAGAATGAAAAATGAAAAACACCTAATTCAGGTTAGTAATAGAGCTTATGTTACTTATTTCATGTAAGACTAGTCTAAGTATTCTGTATACATTCAAACCTTCAATCTTTGCTCTTAACTATGAATTAAAAAACATTGTTTCTTGCATTTTATAGATGAGGAAACCAAGGCACAAAACCGATTACTAAGGTCACAGAACTAGTAGAGCTAGAACTTGCTTTTGAATCTGGGAGAATGACTTAACACCACAACCATAACCACTGGGAGGGGAGACAAGGGAAGAATGGGTGATATTTTCAGAAAGAAAAGCACAGGGGCCTTCTTCTGTATTGTAATAAAATTTTATGTCTTAGGCTAGTTGGTGGGCATATGGTAGTTATTGAATTATTGTTAAATGTTTTTTTGTCCTTTTTTTTTTGAAAAACATGCATGACTCATATGTATACTGCTAACAAGTATTCCTGACCTATTTTCACAAATGGAACAATTGTGATGTGAACCCCTAGATTAAGAAACAGAATATTACCTGCAGCCCAGAATCTCCCCTTAAGCACTAACCACTGTTTTCTGACTTGTAAACCCATAGATGAGTGTTGTCTGTTATTGAACTATATATAAATGAATCCATACAGTTTCTGCTCTTTTGTCTGTAGATTCTTTAGAAATAAGAAAACAGGGGCACCTGGGTGGCTCAGTCGGTTGAGCATCCGACTTCGGCTCAGGTCATGATCTCACGGTTCCCAAGTTCGAGCCCCGCGTCAGGCTCTGTGCTGACAGCTCAGAGCCTGGAGCCTGTTTTGGATTCTGTGTCTCCCTCTCTGTCTGTTCCCCTCCCCCGCTCATTCTCTGTCTGTTTGTCTCTCTCACTCTCTCAAAAACAAATAAACATTAAAAAATTTTTTAAAGAAATAAGAAAACAGTATTCATTCACTAAAGTATTTATTATGAGTTTCCTCTTCTATATCGTGAGGCAAGGCAGTGAATTAAATATGAAAATATACCCTGCTCTTATAATGCTTACATTTCAATGGAGGAAAATGATCATATATGTGTTTAATGCATAGATGTTGGAGGGTGAAGAGTGATACATAGAAAATAAAGCATCAGGGGTTTCCAGGAAGTGTAGGGTGGTTGGAAGGAGGCTCATCCACATTGTTGGGTATTGTAAGTTTTTCCGTTGCTGTGTGTTTTATGTTGCCTAGAAAAAACAAACTTCAGTTATCCATTTACCTGGGTAATTTCCACTTTGGGGCTACTATGAATAGAGCTGCCATGAACATTTATTCACATTTCTTTTGGTGACAATATGCAGACTGTTATGTATAGAAGGAGGATATTTGAGTCACTGGGGTGTGCTTATGTTCACCTTTAACAATTAACTACCAACTTGCCAAATTCCGTGTGCCAATTTAGACTCTCACCAGCAGTACTTGGAGTTCTGGTTGCTTCATATCCTCACTAACATTTGTTATTTTTTAAAATATTTTTCATTTTAGACATTGGGTGAGTATAGAGTGCCTTAATACCTTTTTAATGTCAAAACTATATTATATATATATATATATATATATATATATATGTACACACACACATGAATATATATATATATATATATTCAAGTTTATATGAGAGTGAGATAGAGAGAGAAAAAAAAAAACAAGAAGGGGAGGGACAGAGAGAGGAGGAGAGACAGAATCCCAATCAGGCTCCACACTGTCAGCATGGAGCCCAATATGGGGCTCAAACTCACAAAATGCGAGATCATGACCCAAGCCAAAATCCTTTGCTTCACTGATTGAGCCACCCAGATGCCCCAAAACATATATATATGTGTATATATATATATATATATATATATATATATATATATATATATATACACATATATATATGTATATGTTTCGAGAGAGAGAGAGACAGAAGGATAGAAAGAGAGACAGACAGAGAGAGAGGACCCATGAGCCAGGGAAGGGCAGAGAATCTTAAGCAGGCTCTATGCCCTGCACGGAAGTCCTGAGGTGGGGCCCCATCTCACACTGTGAAATAACGACCCAAGTTGAAATCAAGAGTTGGACACTCAACTGAATGAGCCACCCAGGCATCCCTATAAAATTTTAAATTAAGTAAAAATTGAATAAATCTGCCAATTTATTATATTATTTTGCATGCACTTTTCATTTGAATTTCTGAGTTTTAACAAATAGAATTATGTCATCATTCTGTCATCATGGTGTTGCAAAAACACATGAACAAACAAAAAATGGAATGCAGGTTTCTGAGATTGAAAGGAAATTATTTAGATTGTGAAATCTTTTCACCAATTCCTAGAGATAGAAATTGCTAGATTTTAGCTAGTCTAAAAGGGTATTTTTGTGTCAAGAAGAGCTCACCCATTCTACCAGTTTCTTCATTAATTTACTGTAACATTTTCTAAATGTAAAGGACTAGGACTGGACCTCTAATTGCCTCTGGGCAATTGCACATTAATACTCTATCAACACTAAGCACGGTGATTAGGGTGATTTGCCTATGGCGGAAAGAACATTGCACTGGGAATCTAGGACTATTTTCATGATTTGTCTCTGCCTCTAACTAGAATTTGGCTTTTAAACATGTAACTTAACATTTATTTTGTAACATCCCAAGGAATGTTCCATCTCAGGACTTTGCACTTGTGACTGCATCTTTTCCATGGCTCTCTCCCTCACACCCCATGTAGGTCTTGCTTATATTAGAATCTATTTAAAAGGCCCTTCTTTGTATAATAAAAGCCATTTGTTTACATTTTACAATCTTTCCATACTTTCAGAATGGGTCTGTGCGTGTATATTAAACATAGCATCATCATGGGGCACCTGGGTGGCTCAGTCGGTTAAGCATCCGACTCTTGGTTTTGGCAAAGGTCATGTTCGTGAGTTTGAGGCCATATTGGGCTCCAAGCTCATGCTGACCTTGCGGAGCCTACTTGGAATTCTCTCTCTCTCTGCCCCTCCCCTGCTCGCGCGCGCTCTCTCTCTCTCTCTCAAAATAAAAATAAACTTAAAAACTAAACACATAATCATCATTATTAGTTGTTTGAGAGACATTTTTCACATCTGTACAATTAACTGAAATACTGAGTAAAATAACAACAATGGTATACTTTATTATTTTTAATGTCAAATAATCTTTACCTAAAGATTCAAAGATGTCCAATTCTGCACAACGGTAGTCTGTATTTTAATTATTTGGTCTAAAGTAAGTCAGAGCAAATGATTCACAGCATTATAAATTATACCATTTTCACCCTCATTTATCACTTTTCTTCATTTCCTTAAGGATAAAAGTAGCACCTTGATCACATTTCTCACCTTGGTCATTAGAATTTTATATTCTTGCTAATACTTTACTATGCAAGTTTCTTGCTCACATAGTAAGAGGCCCTTCTTTTTCCGCCCTATTTAAAAAATCGCCCTTACCTCACCCCTCCCTCAGAACTTCTGACTATATGGTCTTTTAGCATTATCAGTATTCCAAATCTATATAGTGAATGCATTTGCTTTACGGTTTTTCTATTTTTCTTCAGCGGAATAAGCTATCATTGTGACTGCCTGTCACATAGGAAAATCTCAAAAATATGTCTTAAATAAATGAACTTTGTTTTGTAATCTCTGAAATGATTAGATTAGATGAAATGATGAATAAAATATTTTCTTTGACTAAAATTTTGATCCTATGACTATAATAGAAATAATTATCTTTTATGGAAATCAAGACGCTCCCCTCCTACAATAGTATGAATTTTACCTTGAGAAAGAGGAACACAACTTGAGGCAGCACACTCCTGATTTCAAACTAAACTTCAAAGATATACTATGCAAAATAGCATGGTACTGGCATAAAAATAGACTACACAGACCAATGGAACAGAAACAAGAGCCCAGAAATAAACCTATGGATACATGGTCAACTAATATCCAATAAAGGAGCCTGGAATACTCAATGGGGAAAGGAGAGTCTCTTCAAAAAATGGTATTGGGAAAATGAGATACTAATGTGCAAAAGAATTAATTTCATTTTATACTACTCAAAATATTAACTCAAAATGGATTAAAGACTTAAATGTAAGGCTTGAATCCTTTAAATTCCTACATTAAAACATAGAGGAAAAAACTCCTTAATATTGGTTTTGATGATGATTTTTTAGATATGACACCAAAAGCATAAGCATGAAAAGCAAAAATCAACAAGTGGGACTACATCAAACTAAAAAGTTGCTACATAGAAATAGGAAAAATCCACAAAATGAAAAGGCAATCTACAGAATGGGAGAAAATACAACAACAACAGCAGCAGCAGCAAAGACAACAACAAATCTAAAACTCAGACCCAATGTGATGGTATTATGAGTGGAACCTTTGGGCAGTACTTAGATTGAAAAGATTTTATGAGGATGGGGTCCCCATAATAGGATTGGTATCCTTATTACAATAGGCCAGAGTTGGCTGTCTCTCTGCCATTTGAAGACACAGCAAGAGGAGGCCTTCTGCACGTCAAGAAGAAGGCTTTCACCAAACAATGACTGTGCTGGCACCTTGTACTTGGAATTCTCTGTCTTTAGAACTGTCATAAGTAAATATATGATGTTTACGCTGCCTAATCTATGATATTTTGTTATAGTAGGCTAAACGGACTAAGACAGGATCTATGAGAAATTAGCCCTATAAAGTTTAACTGGACAGTATAAGAATACAATAAAATCATACAAAAATATCCTATTAAAAATAGGCAGAGGAACCGAATAAATGTTTTTCTAAAGACATGACCAACTGATACACAAAAAGGGGCTCAACATCACTAATCATCAGGGAAATTCAAATCAAATGACAGTGATATATCACTGCATACCTGTTAGAAAGGCTAGTATTAAAATGACAAGAGATTGGAGCACTTGGGTGGCTCAGTTGGTTAAGCATCCAACTTCGGCTCAGGTCATGATCTCAGTTTGTGAGTTCAAGCCCCACGTCAGGCTCTGTGCTGACAATTCAGAGCCTGGAGCTTGCTTCAGATCCTGTGTCTCCTTCTCTCTCTCTCTCTCTGCTCCTCCCCTGTTTGTTCTCTTTCGCTGTCTCTCCCTCTCACAAAAATAAATAAACATTAAAAAATGACAAGAGATTAAAAGTGTTGACAAGGATGTAGAGAAAAAGGAACACCTGAACACCATTGGTGGGGGTATAAATTGGTATGGCTACTATGGAAAACAGTATGGAGGTTTCTCAAAAAATTAAAGGTAGAACTATAATATGATCTAGCAATCCCATTACTACATCTGCAGGAAATCAAATCACTATCTTGAGGAGATATCTGTACCCCATGTTCATTGGAGTTTACTTATAACAGCCAAGACATGGAAACCACCTAGGAATCCATCCGAAGATGAAAGGATAAGGACAATGTGGAGCACATATACGATGAAATTCTATGCAGTCATTAAATAAGGGAATATGTAAACTATTTGTAACCACATGGATTAACCTTGAGGGGATTATGTGGAGTGAAATAGGTCAAAGAGAAACAAATACTGTATGATCTCATATGTGAAATCTAAAAAAATCAAAATCATAGACAGAGAGTAGATTGGTAGTTGCCAGGGTAGATAGGTTAGAGAAATGGATGAAGGTATTCAAAGAGTATAAACTTTCAATTATAAGATGAGTTTAAGCTCTGGAGATCTAATGTACAACATGCTGACTATGGGTAATAATAATACTGTAATGTATACTTGAAAACTTTATTAAGAGAGTAGATCTTGAAATACATCACCACATACATACACACACAAAAAGATAACTATATGAGGTGATGGATATATTAATTAACCTTACTGTGGTAATCATTTTGCAATATGTATATATCAAATCATCACATTGAAGACCTTAAATTTACACAATGTTTTATGTCAATTATACCTTAATGAAGCTGGAAAAAATATATGTTCCATTAAAAATAAGTTACCAGGGTCAAGGAGGCAGGGGAAAATGGGAAGAATGTTTATCAAAAGGTACAAAGTTGCAGTTATACGGAATGAGAAAGTCTAGAGATCTAATGTACAGCATGGTGACTATATTTAATCATACTGTATTGCATACTGGAAATTTGCTGAAAGTAGATTTCAGGTGTTCTCATCACAAGCAAAATATGGAATAACTATGACAAGAGATGATATATTAATTGGCTAGATGGTAGTAGTCATTTCATTGTGTATACAAATGTCAAATCATTTTGTAAACCTTAAATATATACAATTTACATTTGAAAATTAACACTGAAAATAACATTCCACATTGGGAGTAATAAATACTATAAACTTATATCTCTCATTTTTATACTGAATTTTATACTATTTTGTACTGCTAGTAACTGATTGTGTATTTATAGTCATGTGTGTGTGTGTAATGCTTTTCAATATTATAAGTTTCTTCAAAACTTTAATTGGTGGAAAAATCATCTGGAATGTTGAATGACACTCTTCAAGGCACAGTCAATATGTTCTAGATACAAACTTCACAGCACACAACTCAGGTGAACAAATTTTCTTTTTAGAATTTATAGTGATCTCTCTATTGAGTCCCTCTTCAACTCAATAGGACACAATTGGACTTGGTCATTTCTGTAAAACAATTAGCTATTTTGTTTTTCATTCAAATCAGGACTGTCTACATTAGGAAAGGATTTACTTTCCCTCTTCTTTTCCCTGAGGTGGTATGTAATTAAGGGTATATGTGGGATGCTCATACAGCATTTTAAATGTGTTAGAGAAGGGGTAGTCTGGTTCTAGATTCTCATGTGTCCATCTCATGCATCGTTTATTTATTGTTCTGTCATGCTCTCAACTGTAATCATCTTTCATCCTAACATTTAAAAAGGAAGTCAGGCTCTTTGAATTCCTAGTTATGAGGTCCATGCTATTTTCTGCCATACCACCCTGTTATTTCAACAATGTTACCCTTAGGATCTGCCAGCCAGGTCTCACACTTATTTGTAAGCTCTATTTCTTTTAAAGTTTATTTAGTTATTTTGCAAGAGGGAGAGAGAACAGGCACCAGAGCAGGAGGGACAGAGAGGGGTAGGGACGGAGAGGGAGGCAGGGAGGGAGAATCCCAAGCAAGCTCTGCCCAATGTGGGGCTCAAGCCCATGAACCAGTGAGATCTTGACCTGAGCTGAAACCAAGAGACAGATGCTTAACCGACTGAGCCACCCAGGTGCCCCTGCAAGATCCATTTTATTTAGCTTACTTTTGGGCTACTCCAGAAAGCAGAGGAAAATTTGGCTTCTCTCCCTTACCATTCTGGATACTGCATGAACTGTCTCATGAACTCCATGAGCTCCATGAACTGTTTCAGACCAGATTGATATGCTTAGCCAAACTTTATGTACTTGCTTATTTTATTTGTTCTTGTACCATGATGAAGTGTAAAAAATTCTGGAATCTTCAAGATCTCTCCATTACATGACTAACAAAGCACATATTATAACAACTTAAAAATTTTTTTAATCTGTTTTGGAATTCTATTCCCCTTTCACCCCCATCAACACTTGGATGTGTCTCCAATGAGGCCTCATGGAAGATCCCATCTCAGCAACTCATTCTAGCACCTACTCTGTGTGCTTCTTTTTAGACTCTGTCCCTCTTTCCCAGTCAAGGAGTTTCTACTTAAATTTCACCATGGCCCACAATTCATTGGACAGTAAAAGTCTTGTTGGAACAGTAACCGCCAATGGGGAAGACAAAGCTATTACATAGGGAGATGAACACATACAAATATACATTAAGTAAATATTTCAAAATATCACTTTGCAACAGACAATCATACTCCATTATTCTCCATAGAATCTACAATGAGATAAGCACATGATAAAGGCTCAGGAAATTTTTGATTTGAAAAATATATTGGTTCTGTGGTGCTTGAGTGGCTCAGGAGGTTAAAACTCCAACTTTGGCTCACAATTTGGCTCATGACTTTGGTCATAATTTCCTAGTTAGTAAGTTTGAGCTCCCCATTCAGCTCTGTACTGACAGCTCAGAGCCTGGATCCTGCTTTGAATTCTGTGTCTCTTACTCTCTGCCCCTTCCCCGCTCATGCTGTTTCTATCTCTCTAAAAAATAAACATTAACAAAAATTGAAGAAAAGAAAAATGTATTGATTCTAATAATTGCAAGACAAAGGTATTACATATGAATCCATTGCTTATTTTTTTGCATTAGATTACTATGGAATAAAAGTAAAACAAATATGTATGTCAGAGAAATATTCAACACCTCGGGGGATACTGAAATCAATTTAGGCTAAAGTCTTACCTCAAAGAGTTTATATGCTAATAGAAAGAGACATGATTGTTCACATATAAATCTAACATACAACAGATTGTGTGCTATAATGATAAAGCATATTAATAGTTACAATTTGTTGAGTTAATATTTGCCAAACCTCATGCTTGATACTTCACATACTTCAACTTATGTATTGAATATAACAACCAGTGATGTTGCTCTTACCATCTCAATATACAAAGAAAAGGCAGGTGAAGCCTTTAACCTGCATTCTAGAAGAACCTAGAGAAAGAAAAAATTGATGCTAGTGGATTGGAATTTCAGACCTGCTTCTTTGATGGAAATGCATTTGAACTGGGTCTCTTTGAAAATGGGTGGGATTTTCACATACATATTTAGAGAACAGCTTAATGACACCAAAATAATAACAAAGATTTTTAAGTGAGAAGGTGACAATAATTAAGACTATATTTTGAAGACAGTTTGACAGAAGTATGAAGAAAATACTGGAAAGTATAAATATTTCTTATCAAGGAGAAAAAAAACTAGACGTTAAATTCATCTTGAATGAAAACTGACACTGTGAGAAATGTGTATTTTAATAACTCTCAAAATCCCTATAATTTAAGCTAGTCTATAAAATTAAAGACCAACTATGAACCAGTGCTCAAAAGTATAGTGAACTTAGACGCCAATGATATCTATGTACTCAAAAAAAGGGACACTTAAATGTCTACTGCTATCACACAAATTTCAAAAATACCAACATTTAGGAATTATGTTGTATCAGTTAATGAGTATAAAAAGACTATTTTTCAATCTTTAGAAAAAAAAATAAACAGCTATAATCATCTAACAAAGTGATTTATTGACTTAATCAAATGAGACTTCTCCATCAAACCAACAATAAAATTATTTATGGACTTTGATAGAGTGTACATGGGCATTATTTTTGTCACCTTGACATCATGTTACCAATGTGATATTCAAGAAACTGGAGCAAAATATGAAAAAGATTACACATTTTTGTCTAGGTTTTTATCTGAATTACAATTCAGTTTTAAAAAGACTCTTCTAAGCAATGACACTTTCCGATGTAACATATAGATTTAATAATTAATTATTAATGTCTCAGCAGTTTTATGTGATCGGCAAAATTATGGGTCTAACAAAATCAAGATTATAGCTTTCATAATTGTATAGGTCAATTAGCTTCCCACAGATACACATACCATTTTTTTTTCATTGCTACTGATGAGGACAAGGTTCAACAAAATACTGATTTCACTGGATATTAATAGAAATTATGTTATAAAGAGTTTGGTCAAATTAGTTTGACAAATATTAAATTCAAATAAAGAAAACATAGTGTTTTTTGTTTTATTTTTACTGCAGACTTTCTCTTTACTTTTAATACGCTCGTAAGCACTGCAAATCTCTAAGAAAAAATATAATATGCAGTATTTCTCAAGATAATATGATCATAGAATCCTTTACTTCCTAAACATTTCAACAAACTATTATGCTATAAAATACACTTCGAGTATTCCACTTCTTGTATTATGGTTGTTTTCTTATTCAGATTTAAATAACCATGATACATTAGGAAAAATGCATGATTACTTCATATATGCATATCTACTCAAATAATACTTACATGGAGAGTAATTGGTCATATTTCATAAAACAATGGCTATTTGATGCCTGGCGATTGCTTATTTTGCATTTCCACATAGTCAATGATTTAAGCACATGTAGTTTATTTGGACAGAGAAAAGGAAACCCAGAGGAGCCAAGCGGTCTGAGATAGGAAAGACAAGACCGTTGATAATGGGTGTGTTCTTATACCACCTACAGTAATGGACACCTAGAATTTAATTCTGCAGGGAAACCTTGCAAACCATGAAAAATAAAATGTATGTTTCCATATTATTCCAGCTATGGAATGCTGGGTCTCTAATACTTTTATACCCACATACCAGTTAATCATTTGTTAAGGGTTGCCCTTGCATGTTGCCAGTGGGAACTGGTGAGAGAAATTATTTCCTAGGCACTTCTGGGCAAAATAGTCTCCAGCAGTACTCTCCAACACATTATCTATTATCAGAACATTTACTAATTATGGGAGAAATTTTCCAAAATTCTAGCACTTGTGGAGCACTGAATAAATTGCAAAGAATCATTTGATAATAGACTAATGAGAGTTTAGAACAAGATGGTAAATTGGGCATGAATTTCTAATTTCCCAGTCAAATGAATATTTTTTAAATGGGGAAAAAGTCTTGCAGAGGGAAAAAATTACTAAAGCAGTGATAAATAAGGCAAAGTACCACTAGTGGTCCAGAAATATTTAGAGAGTCCTAAAAGGTGCAAGTAAATAGAGTGGAATTAACTAGAAAAATGAGATCTCAATACATGCAAATAGGTTGTTTACAGCTTCTGTGGCATCTGCAGGAAAGTCAGTTCATGAAGCAAAGAAAGGAGTTCTGAAGGGTACATTGGGATGATTTACTAGAGAACATTGTTTGAGGAAGCTATGTTTATCGCTTTCTACTTCCTCTTTTATTTATGCTAAGAACCTGACCAAAAGCTGTAGGCTAAGGCAGTGGATGTGAGTTCCAAAGCTGGAAAGGAAAAGCAGAGCTCAGGTTGCCATTAGGCAATCAGAAGAAGAATGGGATCTCTCACAGTCAAAAGATATCCCCATAAGGAACATCTTCTTACCTTCATTCAGCCAGAAAAGAGATTATGGCACATAGATTAGGCAAGAGGACACAAGCGCTCAAAAATAATGTTGAGCACACAAATATCAATTAACAAACGTGTGAGGTAAACAAACATCTCAGAGAGTAAAATGCTGAAAGTAAGCAATAGTAAATGTAACACTCCTCACCTTTTTGAAAAAGGGGGAAAGACACTTAACAGTTTGTGGCTGAGTGGAACAGACTGCTAAGGAATGAATTACCACATAATAATGAGCCAAAAATCCTTTCTCGAGGCAGGTTAAATGAGTAAATGCTGGGAAGAAGGAGAGAAAAACTGAACTTTGGCAAAAGAGATCCATATGTAACAATATTTTTCTCGTTGGATTTCCAAGGGGAAAGTTTACAGGAAATGAGAGGAGAAAAATCACAAAATCATGGAAGAAAATTTCAGACTTAAAAAAAGACCAGCACTGTAAGACTTAACAACTCAACCACCAACTGGATGGCAAACAGGATGAATGAAAATTATCCACATTGAGATACAGAGTGATGAAATGTTAGAATAATAAAAATAAAGATAAAATATTTAATGGTTCCTACAGGAAAAAAAATACAGGGCACACACAAAAGAAAATTAACTATGGTGGTGTCACACTTCTTTTTCCTTTTACCTTTCCTTTCCTTTTGAAAAAGAAAAGCAAAGCTGGAGGTATCACAATTGCAGACTTCAACTTTTATTACAAAGATGTAGTGATCAAAACAGTATGGTACTGGCACAAAAACAAACATATCGATCAGTGGAACAGAATAGAAGACCCAAGAGTAAACCCACAACTATACAGCCAATTAATCTTTGACAAAGCAGGAAAGAATATACAATGGGAAAAAGACAGTATCCTCAACAAATGGTATTGGGAAAACTGGTCAACTACATGTAAAAGAATGAAACTGGACCACTTTCTTACACAATACACACAAAAAAATCCAAAATGGATTAAAGACCTAATGTGAAACCTAAAATCCCAAAATCATTTTGTAAATAATGCTGCAATAAATATAGGGTGGACATATCTTTTTTATTTTTTATTTTTTTATTTATAATAGTTTATTTTCAAATTGGTTTACATATAACACCCAGTGTTCATCCCAACACGTGCCCTCTTTAATGCCTGTCACCCCCTCTCCCCCCTCCTTCACTCCCTCACCCTCAGTTTGTTCTTAGTCTTTGAGAGTCTCTTATGTTTTATCTCCCTCCCTGTCTGTGTCTTTTTTTCCTTTCCCCGCTTCCCCTCCCCCTGGTTTTTGCTTAGTCTCATAAAGTCCATCCATTCGTGGAAACATACGGTATCTGTTTTTTTCTGACTGACTTATTTCACTTAACATAATACCCTCCAGTTCCATCCATGTTGCTACACATGGCCAGATTTCATTTTTTCTCATTGCCACGTAGTAGTCCATTGTATATATGTGCCACATCTTCTTTATCCATTCGTCAGTTGATGGGCACTTGGTCTCTTTCCATGATTTGGCTAATGTAGAAAGTGCTGCTATGAACATTGGGGTACACGTGCTCCTATGCATCAGCATTCCTGTGTCTCTTGGATAGATTCCTAGCAGTGCTATTGCTGGGTCATAGGGTCGCTCTATTTTTATTTTTTCGAGGAATCTCCACACCATTTTCCAGAGCAGCTGCACTAGTTTGCATTCCCGCCAACAGTGTAGGAGGGTGCCTGCTTCTCCATATCCTCGCCAGCATCTGTAGTTTCCTGATTTATTCATTTTAGCCACTCGAACCGGTGTAAGGTGGTATCTCAGTGTGGTTTTGATTTCTGATTCCCTGATGATGAGTGACTTTGAGCATCATTTCATGTTGGACATATCTTTTTGAATTAGTGTTTTTGTATTCTTTGTGTAAACACCCAAGAGTATAAATGCAGGATCACATGGTAGCTCTACTTTTAATTTTTTGAAAAACCTCCTCACTATTTTCCACTGTGGTTACACCCTCTTGCACTGCCACCAAGAACGTATAAGGGTTCTTTTTTTTCCCCACATCTTTCTCAACACTTGATTTCTTGTGTTTTTTATTTTGGCCAATCTGCCAGGTGTGAGATGATATCTGATTGAGTTCTTTATGTATTTCGGATACTAACCACTTATCAGATATATCATTTGTAAATATTTTCTTCCATTCAGTATGTTGCCATTTAGTTGTGTTCATTGTTTCCTTTGCTGTGCAGATACTTTTTATTTTGATAGAGTCCCTAATATTTTATCTTTGCTTTTGTTTCTCTTGCCTCAGGAGATAGATCTAGAGAGATGTTGATACAGCCAGGATCAGAAAAAATAACTGCCTGTGCTCTCTTCTAGTATTTTTAGGGTTTCAGGTCTAACATTTATATCTTTAATCCATTTTGAGTTCATTTTTGTTTACGGTGTAAGATAGTGGTCCAGTTTCATTCTTTTGCATATATCTGAGCAGTTTTCCCAGCCCCATTTTATTTTGAAGACACTGCCTTTTTCCCATTACATATTCTTCCCTCCTTTGTGGAAGACTAATTTGCCATATGATTTTAGGTTTATTTCTGGGCTCCCTATTCTATTCTACTTGACTGACATATGTGTCTATTTTTGTGCCAGTGCCATACTGTTTTGATTTCTACAGTTTTGTACTATACCTTGAAATCTGGAATTGTGATACCTCCAGTTTTGTTCTTTTTTTCAAGATTGCTTTGGTTATTCAGGGTCTTCTTTGGTTCCACAGAAATTTTAGGATTATTTGTTCTAGTTCTATGAAAAACACTCTTGGTATTTTGATAGGGATTGTATTAAATCCGTAGGTTGCTTTTGGTGGTATAAACATTTCAACAATATTTTTTCTTCCAATATATAAGCATGGAATGTCTTTCCATTTCTTTGGGTCATCTTCAATTTCTTTCATCAGTGTTTTATAACTTTCAGAGTACACATCTTTCACGTCACTGGATAAGTTAATTCCTAAGTATTTTAGTGCAATTGTAAATTGGATTGTTTTCTTAATTTATCTTTCTGCTGCTTCATTAATAGTGTATATAAATGCAACAGACTTATGCAAAATGATTTTGTATCCCATAACCTTACTGGATTCATATACCAATTCTAGTAGTGTTTTGATGGAATCTTCAGGGTTTTCTAAGTATAGTATCATTCCACCTGCAAATAGTGAAAGTTTTACTTCTTCCTTACCAATTTGGATGCCTTATATTTCTTTTTTCTTTTCTTTTCCTTTTTTTTTTTTTTTTGGTATTAATGCCGTAGTTAGCAATTTCAATTCAGGTACTACACTGAAAAAAAGTGGTGAGAGTGGACATCTCCTCCTTTTCTGATCTTAGGGAAAAAGCTCTCAGTTTTTCACCTTCAGTATGACAGTAGCTGTGGATTTTTCATATATGGCCTTTATTATGTTGAGGAATGTTTCCTCTAATCTAATTTGTTGAGAGTTTTATCATGAATGGGCATTGTACTTTGTCAAATGTTTTTTCTGCATCTGTTGAAACAATTATACAGTTTTTATCCTTTTTCTCATTGGTGTGATGCATCATGTTGAATGATTTGCAAAGACTGAAGTAACCTAGAATTCAGGAATAAGTCTCACTTGATTGTGGTAATTTTTTTAAAAGAATTACTGGATTCAGTTTGCAAATATTTTGTTAAGGATTTTTGCATCTATGCTCTTCAGACATATTGGTCTGTATTTCTTTTTCTTTTTCTTTTTTTCCTTTTTCTTGTAGGATCTTTATCTAATCTAATTTTGGTATCAGAGTAATACTGTCCTCATAAAATGAATTTGGAAGCTAACCTTCTATTTTTTGGAATAGTTTGAAAACAGCATTCTTCAAATGTTTGGTAGAATTCACCTGTGAAGCCTCTGGTCCTCAACTTTTGTTTGCTGGGATTCTTTTTGATACCAATTAAATTTCATTGCTGGTAATTATTCTGTTCAAATTTTTATTTCTTCCTGATTCAGTTTTGGGATGTTACATGTTTCTAGAAATTTATTCATTTATTTTAGGTAGTCCAATTTGCTATTATATAAGTTTTTATAATATCCTCTTATAATGCTTTGTATTTCTGTGGTATCAGTTCTTATTTCTCTTGTTTCATTTCTGATTTTTTTTATTTTATTCCTCTCTGTTTTATTTTTTTTTCTTTTGGATGACTCTGGCTTAAGTTTTACCAATTCTGTTGATCTATTCAAAGAAGTAGCTCCCAGTTTCCTAGACTTGTTGTTCTATTGTGGGTTGTTTTGTTTTGTTTTGTTTTTGTTGTTTTTTTTTTATATAATTTACTTACTTCTGCTCTAATCTTTAATATTTTCTTCCTTTTTCTGGTTTTTGGTTTTGATTGTTATTCTTTTTTCTAACTCCTTTAGGGGTTAGGTTAGGTTTTTTTTTTTTAAGATTTTTCTTGCTTTTTGAGGAAGGCCTTGATAAAAAAAACCTTCCCTCTTAGAAAAACTTCCCTCTTAGAAAAACTTTTGCTGCATCCCAAAGATTTTGGACCGTTGTGTTTTAATTTTCATTTGTTTCCATGTATTTTTAATTCCCTCTTTTATTTCTTGTTTGCTATTGGGAGCCATCTAAGGCTCACAGGTTGAGATACTTCCCTGTGTGGAAAGGCAGTCGCAGCAAAGCTCCTGCCTATCAAATGGTGCCCCATTTAACCTCCTTCTTTCAGACTTTCAGGCCTGGATTTCTTGAATTGCCCTGGTTGACCTCAAAGGATGTAATGCTCTTTTGTTTAATGGCATTCAAATAAAAAAGGGAACTTGGAATGTGATGCACTGATGTAACATCTGAAGGAGACTGTATAAATGTACTCATTCAGAAGCAAAGGACCAGCAATGGGAATTCCGTCCTTGCCAGATGGGTTGCACCTCCCCCATTGTAGCTGGAAGAATAGGCCTCAAGGAAACACCCTGCTTTCTTCTGTTTATAGATAATTAACATAGGTTTCAAGGAAACACCCTGTTCTCTCCCCCTGCCTTAAATTTATATGCTAATTAACTTCAAAATAACATGCAAGATTGAGGAAATTGCCACTTTGCTGATAAAAACACATTGTTGTTAAAGATATCAAACTATGCTTAATGATGGAATATCACTCATTGATGTAATAATGTCACTTACTACCTTTAAATAAAGACACTGAGACCAGCATAGCGGAGATGCTAGAATTGCCAGAGATGCCTGCTTGGTGATCAGACCATATTTCATGACTTTCCCATTCCGTTTGCTGATGGTCCATCCTTCAGGGACCCATTCATTAGTGGTGGCGTGTTATTTAACGATGCATTTGTGTTCTTTCCAGTTTTTTTCTTGTGGTTGATTTCTCTTTTCATAGCATTGTGTTCAAATCGGATGCATAGTATGAATTTGATCTTTTTAAATTTGTTTACACTTCTTTTGTGGACTAATAAATGATCTACTTTGGAGAATGTTCCATGTGCACTTGAAAGAATGTGCATTCTGTTGTTTTAGGATGGAATGTACTGAATACATGTTAGATTCATCTGAGCCAATTTGTCATGCAAAATCACCATTTCCTTGTTGATTTTGTGTTCGAATAATATATCTACTGATATAAGTGGGATGTTAAAGTTCCCTACTATGTTTGTATTACTGTCAATTAACTCCTTTATGTTTATTATTATAGCTGCTTCAAGTATTTGTGTGTTCCCATGTTGTGTACATAAATATTTAAAATTATCATACCTCCTTGAAAATTGCTTTTTAAATGGCTATATAGTGTCCTTCTTTGTCTCTTGGTACAGTCTTTTAAAATCTATTTTGTCTAATGTAAGTATTTCTACCCTGGCTTTCTTTTACTTCCATTGGCATAAATGCTGTTCCATCCCTTCACTTTCTTTAGGTCTGAAATGAGTATCTTTTAGGCAGCAGAAAGATGGCTCTTGCTTTTCTATCTATTCTGTCACCCTGTGTCTTTTGATTGGAGCATTTAGTCTATTTATATTCAAAGTAATTTTTCGTAGGTATGCACTTATTGCCACTTGGTTACTTTTTTGATGGATGTTTTTGTAGTTACTCTCTTTTCCTTTCTTTTTCTCTCTTCTCTCACCTTTGTTTGCATTCTTAAGGGATATACTTGGATTCCTTTCTCTTAATTTTTTGTATATCTATTTCTGGTTTTTGACTTGTGGTCACCAGTTGGTTTGTCTTTAAGATTTTATGCATATAGCAGTCTATATTAAGTTGATGGTTGCTTAAGATTGAACCCATTCATTATTCTTCTCTCCCTCATGTTTTAGATACATGGAACCATATTTTCCATCCTTTTAATTTGTGAATCACTTAATTGATTGTTATAGATATACTTATTTGTAACTGCTTTTGTTGATAGAGTATTCTTGGCTGCAGATTTTTTTCTTTCAGCACTTTCAATACATCATGCCACTCCCTTCTGGCCTGCACAGTTTCCGTTGAAAAAGTCACCTGATAGCCTTATGGAGTTTCTCTTGTATGCAACTGTTTTCTTTTCTCTTGCTGCTTTTAACATTCTCTCTTTATCCCTACTTTTTGCCTTTTTAAGTATTATGTGTATGGATGTGGACCGTGGTCCACATCACCCTCCGTGGGTTGATTTTGCTGGGGGCTCTCAGTACCTCCTGGATCTGGATTTCTTTGTCCTTCCCCCAGATTCTAGATGGTTTCAGTGATTATATCTTCAAATAAAATTTCTTCTCCCTTTTCTCTTCTTCTGGAATCCCTTTAACGCAAATGCTATTATCTTGGTTTCCTTGCTGAGTTCCTGTAGTCTATTTTTATCCTTTTGTTATTTTTACTCTCTCCTGTTCAGCTTGATTACTTCCTTCTACTCTATCCTCCAAGTCGCTGCTCCATTCTTCTGCTTTCTCTAGTCTGCTATTTATTCCATTTAGCATATTTTAAATTTCAGTTATTGAGTTCTCCATGTCTGACTGGTTCTTGTTGTTTTCTGTCTCTTTGTCAAGTGTCTCACAGAGGTCCTCCACTGTTTTCTCAAGTCCAGTGAGTGTCTTTGTGACCATTCTTTGAATTTTTTTATCAGGCATTTTGCTTGTCTCTGTTTCATTTAGCTCTTTTTTGTGGTTTTGTCCTGTTTTTTAATTTGGGACATAATCCTCTGTCTCTTCATTTTGTCTAGTTCTCTGTATCCATTTATTTGTGTCAGGAAAGTCAGCTATGTTTCCTGCTCATGAAAATCGTGGTCTTTTGAAGAAGATATCCTGTAGTGCCCTGCAGTGCCATGTTCCCTGTTCAAAACCTGACACTTCAGGGGTGTCTCCTATGTGTGTTGTGTGTACCCTGCTGTTGTGGTTGAGCTGTTTTTGCCTTCAGTTCAGTCATCTGCAATGATCTCTTTGTCTGTTGTGGGCAGGGTTTGGTCCTTGTGTTATTAGAGGGCCAGTGGAGTGTGCCTTGGATTCGAGATGGGTCAGACCATCTGTTTGCCAGGAATTCAGTAGCAGTGAAATGAGAAAGGCAAGGGTGTGGCACACAGTGCCAGTAAGATCCCTGCCAGTGAGAGAGGACCTCCAGTTTTCTGGGACCAAGGCAGGTATGGTTGGAGCAAGTTGATACAAAGAATTATGCTAGTGTGGGATGCTAGTGTTAACAAGGTTTACATCGATCTTTTATGGGCAAGCACCAGGACCTGATGCTTGGCTGGTGGGGGCATGTCCACAGGAGAATGTGTAGACAGGGTACATTATGAGCAAATTATGTAGGGATTGTTGGCACTGTGCTGGATCCTGCACACGTCCATGTATTTATCCTGGGTGTGGGAGGGGGAAATGGAAACTGCCATCTTCTTTATTCCCGGAGAAGTCTCCCAATGAACCCTGCCCCTTCAGGCTCTGAGATTACTAAAATAAACTCACTCTCATATATCCCAGGCATTTTTCAAAATGTTACTTCTGTGATGGATCTCTATGTGGTTGTTTTGCTGTCTTTTCAAAGGCTGGGACTCAGTTTCCTCTCACCTTCCCCGGTCTCCCAAGAGCCTGCTTGTTTTTGAAGTTTCAGGTTTTGAGCTCTGCTGATTGTAAGAACTCATGAAATTTGGCCCCTCTGGTTTTTGCAGCCAAATATCATGGAGATTCATCTTCCCTGTGTGTACTCTCTGATGTGAGAGTCTGTTTTTCTCCTCTTTTCGTGCTTAAGTTGTCCCTCTTTCCTTCAGACAGTCCCATGGGTCCATTTCGCTCCTGGCCGGATCTCTTCCCTTTGTGCCCCCTTCATTGTGACCTCTTCTTTACATTTAGCTGTGAATAGTCTATTCTGCCAGTCTTTGGGTCATTTTCTGGGTTATTTACACTAATGTGACTGTTATCTAGTTGTATCTGTGGGACAAGGTAAGCTAACAGTCCTCCTATTCTGTCATCTTTCCCAGAAGTCTATCAGGCTTCTTATCTATAATATCAGATACCAGAAAATATATGGCAGGAATACTTGATAGTAAACAAATTTTAACAAAAACTCATGAACATTAAATACAGTCAATTTAATAGGAAAGAGAACTGAAATGGATGAAATATCTGTGGATCTTAAATTTTGTCTGTTGTAATTTAATCTAACTGGGAACTCATCAGGAAAGTATGGAGATATTGATTAACTTGCCCCAAGTAACACAGAAGCTATGGGTAGATTTATAATAGAAGCTCATGTTTATTAGGTGCCATAAGCTCTCATCCTATTCATTTTTATTTTCAACATAGCTCAACTATTTTCAACTATTAGTATTTCTAGACTGATCGATTCTTTGATTGGTAACTTTAGAACACAACCTAAAAAGCAAGGAAGTCAGTAAAAATAACTAGGCCCCAAGCTGTCTTCAAGAGAATCCTTAAATATACTAATGATTTTAGCTTATCCAATTCTGTAGAGCCTAAATATATTCTATCTAGCATACAGACTCACTTATAACAAGCTGGCATTGGAAGTCAAAATTATCTCATTTCATAAACTGATGAGAGATTTAATACTTTCCCAGTTTTAAAGGTGGAGAAATTAATAATTATTTAATGTCCACCCACTTTGATAGTGTCAAAATTATGCCTAGAATCCAGCTCTTTTGTTCTCCAAATTTACTATTCTAAGAAAAAATGAATACTAACTAGACAATTGAGAAGGGCTTTTCACTTTTATAGAGAAGCAGCTACAAAGGAACTTAGAAGAAAAATTGACACAGGTGTTGTTATGAATAATAATTTTGTAAAAATTACACAAGCTATAGAAGATGTCATGACAATTCTAGACTGATATCTGGGATTAAAACAACAACATAGTTATATCAAAGATGACATGGTTCAGATTTCAAGTTCGAAGACACTGAATTTTCCTTGCCTGCATTAACACCATATATACAATAGAAAAAATTATGCAGAAACTTATAGTTGTACTCAAAACAAGAGAAATGGAAAGGCATTTCTATAAATACTCACAATAAACCAACAAAACAACAAAGAAACCAAAGCAGTTATATTATGACAGCTTCCTGAGAAGAGGTGCCAATGTGAGTGCTACAAAACTAGAGTTGACACTAGTAACATGACTTGAAGGCAATCACAATCCAGGATGCATACAAAGAGGCATGAGAAAAACAATCTCACTGGAGAGTAAGTACATAAGCCTCAAAGACCAATTACCTAAATAAGGCCAATGTCATGGGGAGAAACACATCGAAAGAAGGTAACACCTACACTGGAGCACTAGGAATATTAGAGTCACCAGTACAGGCTTTAAAAAAATGCATTTAATACCCTCAGTAAACAAAGGAATTATGTCCATTATGTTAGTTAGAAATCATAAAAAAGAAGAGTCATGAACAATAAATGGCCAGTTCGAGGATAAACCAATTTGTCATTTTGAAAAGCAATAGTGTTAAAATAAAGTAAAAATCTTAGCACAGGCTTTTACCTACATGAACATAGGATGATTACCTAAATAACCATAGCTTGAAGAATGAATGAGTAGACTGAAAAGGCAGGTGTAGCAGTTATCTGAAACAAATTAAAAAAAAAAAATCTAAAAACAGGAGAAGCAGGAACAAATAGTTTAGAGACATACATAGATCCAGAAGTTGCAACATTTCTCTATTAAGATTTCTGAATAAGATGGTGGAATTATGTTGGGTTGAAAGTATTTGAAGAAGTCACAAATAAAAATTCCCAAGAATTGAAAATGTACATGGATCCTGATACTGGAAGAACCTACCGTGTACAAGAGCAGTACAAATGAAAAAATAAAACTTGCCCAGAATCTTGCAGTTTAAATTCACGTCAAGATAAGGAGAAATCCCTAGAGCTAAATAATAGTAAAGATTCTCAAATTCCCCTACGGAATTTCCTTAAAAAATTCTCAACCAACGTATCAGTATTTCAACAATACCCAAGTAAGAAACCCTGGGCTTTTAATACACATGCGAGCTTATGCTGGTGCTCTTTTTACTTTTTCTCTCAGAGTAGAAAGTAATATTTAAACAAATTAATCATATTTAGATTTCTTTTGAATTATTACCTTAAAATTGCTATAGCAATTAAAGGATGATTTGCTCTTTCGGATCTTATGTCATAGATGTGAAGATTATTGCTGCAAGAAATCGGCAATTGTGTCTTTTAATGAATGAGGAACACCGTCTAAATATATTCTGAATTCTTATGGTCTTGCTGCTTGAGTATACTAAATTGTATTAACAATGATGTAATTGAGTTAACGATGGGAAAAAAATCTCAAAAGTAAACAGGAAAACCAGGATAATGTTCCCATCAGTACTCTGATACTGTTCTTCTCCTCGCTATAAAATACCTTCTTCCATTTGGTAACATGATCCACATTTACATTTTGTGAAATTATCTATCATATCTCTTCAATCAGTCATCTTTGAATACACACGCACATGCGCACACACACACACACATACACATCTCCCAACTATATATTTGACTATATAAAATTATCTGTATGGTTACTGTTTTATATAATTATGTCATATATTTTAAATTATCTATAATTTTTAATAGTTGATATTGACATTGCATTTTAAACATCTGCAGATTTTAGAGTTAACTTTATGAAATATCCAAAGAAAGATCATGGGATGATCTATTTATACATATGTACTTAAATAAAGGTCAGTGGGATGATCTATTTATAAATATGTATTTAAATTTATACATATGTATTTATACATATGATGTATTTATACATATGTAGTTAACTAAAAGAATGACCATTTTAAGTCATTTTAGGATTTTCATTGGTATATAACTGACTTAAAACATTATATTATTTTTTGATGTACAACATAATGGTTTGATATTTGTATACAATGTAAAATGATCAACACTATAAATCTAGTTACCATCCAACACCGTTTAAAGTTACAGAAATAAAACCCTGCCCACAAAGCACAAAGAGAGATATTGCAGATGATGGGAATGGAAGGCAAAGGCTGCTCAGTCACAACAGCAGGGCACATGAAACACACATGGGAGACACCCCTGAAGGGCCAGTGTCTGATGAACAGGGGACATTTTACTGTAGGGCACTACAGGATCTCTTCTTCATAGGGTTACTACCCTCAAATATACCTAAAATATTATTGACTATAGTTGCCATACTACACATTAGAATCCCATACCTCATTTATTTTATAATTTAAAGTGTGTATCTTTTGAACATTTCACCTGTTTCTCCCACTATCCAATGATCCTCACTTCTAGCAACTACCATTCTATTCTATGCATCTATGTTTCTATAGCTATCTATCTTTGTTTTGTTTGTTTGTTTTTTAGATGTCACATATAAGTGATTTCTAATTTTTTAAAGAAAACTCCAAACTGTCTTCCATAATGTTGACAGTAATTTACATTCCCACCAACAGTGCCTGAGGGTCCCCTTTTCTCCATATCCTCACCAACCCTTGTTATATCTTGCCTTTTTTATAGTATCTATTCTAACAGGTATGAGTACTGAGGTAGGTATTTCCCTGATAATTACCAATTTTGAGCATCTTTTCATCTGTCTGTTGGCCATCCGTATGTATGTCTTCTTTGGCAACATGTCTATTTAGGTCCTCTGCCCATTTTTTAAGTCAGATTATTTTTGTGCTATGGGGTTGTATGAGTTCATTATATATTTGGGGTGTTAGCCTCTTATTGGATATAGGATTTGCAATATTTTGTCCCATTCAATAGGCTGCCTTTTCTTTTTGTTAGTGGTTTCCTTTGCTATGCAGAGCTTTTTAGTTTGATATAGTCCTACTTGTTTATTTTTCCTATTGTTTTCTTTCCCTTTCGAGACAGATCCAATAAAACAAGATCATCACCAAGACCAATATCAAGGAGCTTATCACTTATGTTTTTTTCTAGGAATTTTGCAGTTTTACATATTATGTTCAGGTCTTTAATCCATTTTGGGATAATCACTGTGTGTGGTATAATTTAGTAGTCTAGATTCATGCTTTTGCATGTGACTATCCAGTTTTCCCAGAACCAGTTATTGATGAGACTTCCTTTCTCTATTGTATATTCTTTTCTCCTTTGTTATAAATTAATTGAACACATATATATGAGATTATTTCTGGCATCTCTATTGTGTTCTTTTGATCTATTTGTTTTTATGTCAACACCATACTATTTTGATGACTGCGGCTCTGTAATATAGTTTGAAATCAGGGAAAATTATGCTTCCAGCTTTGTTTTTCTTTTTCAAGATCACTTTGGATACTTAGGGTCTTTTGTGGTTCCATACATATTTTAAGATTATTTCTTTTATTTCTGTGAAAAATCCCATTATAATTTTAATGGGTATTTCATTAAATCTGGAGATTGCTTTAGGTAGTACGGAGATTTTAACAATAGTAATTCTTTCAACGCATAAGCATGAAATATCTTTCTGTTCGTTTGTGTCTTCAATTTCTTTTATCAGTGTTTTATAGTTTTCAGTGTACAAATCTTTCACTTTTTTGGTTAAATTTATTCCTAGGTATTTTACTTTTTATGCAATTGAAAAGGAGATTATTTTCTTAATTTCTCACTCTGATAGTTCATTGCTAGTGTATATAAATGCAATGGACTTTTCTATATTGAGTTTATACCCTGCATCTTTATTGAACTTGTTTACTAGTTCTAATAGGTTGTTTGATGAAGTTTTAAGGTTTTCCATATATAAAATCATGTCACCTGCAAATAGTGGAAGTTTTATTTCATCCTTTCCAGTTTGGATGACTTTTATTTCCTTTTCTTGCCTAATTCCTCTAGCTCAGACTTTAAGTACTGTGTTGAATAAAAGGGGTGGGAGTGGGCATCTTATTCTTTATCTTAGAGGAAAAACATTTAGCTTGTCACCATCAAGTATGATATTAGATGTGGGTTTGTCATGCCTTTATTACATTGAGGTATGTTTCCTCTATGCTTAATATGTTGAGGGATTTTTAGAATAAGTGAGTGTTGAATTTTCTCAAATGCTTTTTCTACATCTACTGAGATGATCATATGATTTTTATCCTTCATTTTGTTAATGTGGTGTATCATGTTGACTTATTTGTGAATGTTGAACCATTCTCGCATCTCCAAAATAAATCCCACTGGATTATGGTGTATGACCCTTCTAAATTATTTGGTTTGCTAAAATTTTGTTCAGGATTTTTAAATCTACATTCATCAGGAACACTGGTCCGTAATTTTCTTGTGTGTGTGGTGTCCTTTTCTGATTTGGGTGTCAGAGTAATGGTGGCCTCTTAAAATCAGTTTGGAAGGCTTCTCTCCTCTTTAGGTTTTTTGGAAGCATTTAAGAAGGATATATAGTAAATCTTTTTCGCAGGCTTCATAGAATTCACCAGTGAAGTTATCTGGTTCTTGGCTTTTGTTTGTTAGAAGGTTTTTGATTAGTGATTCATTCTCCTTACTACTAATGTGTCAATTCAGATTAACTATTTCTTCGTGATTCAACCTTGGAAGATAGTATATTTCTTGGAATTTATCCATTTCTTCTAAATTGGCCAACTTGTTGGTATATAATTGTTCGTAGTAGTCTTTTGTGATCCTTTGTATTTCTGTGGTATCAGTTGTATATTCTCTTTTATATTTTATTTTATTTAAGCCCCTACTCTTTTTTCCTTGGTCAGTCTAATTAAAGATTTGTCGATTTTTGTTTATCTTTTCAAATAGTGACCTTTTAGTTTCATTTATCTTTTTGATTGTGTTTTTAAACTGTATTGCTTTTCTGAGCTTTGATATTTACATCCTACTAAATTTGGACTTTGCTCCTTTTTTAGTTATTTTAGTTCTAAAGTAACATTGTTTATTTAGGATTTTTCTTATACCTTGAGGCAGGCCTATATGGCGATGAATTTCCCTCTTAGAACTTCTTTTGCTGCACCCCATAGATTTTGGTACATAGATATTTTTTATTTCTCCTCTGATTTCTTGGTTGACCCATTGGTTGTTCAGTAGCATGTTGTTTAATCTCTACATATTTGTGATTTTTCTACTTTTTTTTTTGTACATATCAAGTTTCATACCATTGTAATCAGAAAAGCTGCTTCATATGATTTCAATATTGTTAACTTATTTGAGACTTGTGGCTCAACATGTGGCTTAACATATGATCTATCTTGGAGAATATTCCATGCACAATTGAGAAGAATGTATATTCTGATGTTTCTGGATCAGATGTTCTGAATATGTCTATTAAGTCCATCTGGTCTAATATGTCATTTAAGGACAATGCTTCTTTACTAATTTTCTGTCTGGATGATTTATTTCTTGATATAAGTAGGGGTATTAAAATTCCTTAATATTGATGGCGGAGGAGTAGGGGGCTCCAGTATTTCGCTTGCCCTTTAAAGGGGGACGACTGAAACCATTGTCTCTCTCTCAACTCCAAAAATCGGGGGGAAAAGGTGCTAGAGCTGACAAGAAACTAAGGCGAACACAGACACGGCCCAACTGAACTGTGAGTTTAATCTGGGTCGGATAAAACGAACTCGAACTCGGGAAGTTGAGCTGAGGGGAGGGTGAGCGTCTTCGGAGATAGCTGGGAAAGTGCCGACCGAACAACATCTGAACGAGAGGGCCAGAGCGGGTGAGACCACTACCATCCAGGCCCTAAATGCAGGGCTTTTGAAGAGAAGTTCAGTGGCAAACAGCAGCAATCCCCGCGCGCTGCTGGGACCGCACCAACCCCGTCCTGAGCCACTGGGACGCGCGCGGGAGGGACTGGCAGCGGGGATGCAGGCGGCGCCGCCTGCGGAGCACCTCTAACCCCGCCACAATTATAACGAAATCGGGGGTGGCAGACGGCCGCACCACCGCGCCACCCTCGCCCAGCGCCTCCGGGGCGCGCGCGCTGCCGGGACAGGCAGGGGGGACTCAGGCGGCGGCTCCTGCGGAGCACCTCTAACCCCCGCACAGTTACAGCCAAATCGGGGGGGGGGGGGGTAGCAGTCGGCCGCGCCACCGCGCCACCCTCGCCCAGCGCCTCCGGGCACGCACCCTGCCGGGATAGGCAGCAGGCACCCAGGCAGCCCCAGGCGCGGCTCCAGTAAACCACACTAGGCTGGCGTGGGCGGTGGAGAGAGAACAGAAATAAAGGGGCGAATAAAGCCTCCAGGACTGGTGGTGCGGGTCTGGAGAGACGCCATTGTTGTCTCACAAGCCAGGAAGTCACCCCAGAAGCCATCCCTGCAGCAGTGGAGGCCGGACCCGCCTACACTAAACCACGCCCCTCCCAAACTATCAGCAGGAGCGACTGATCCAAGTGGAGATTGCTGCCTGGAGTAAAGCCAGTCATTTCTTCTTTTTAAATTTATCCCTCCCTTTCTCATTCCTACCGATCCCCATCCCTGAGCTGGTCATCCAGGGTACTGACTGGCTTAATCATTTTTTTCGTTCTTTTTGTTTTTTGTTTTTTTGTTTTTTGTTTGTTTGTTTGTTTTGTTTGGGTTTTTTTTGTTTTGTTTTTTGTTTTTTGTTTTTTGTTTTTGTTTTGTTTTTTAACCCACTCTTTGAGGACATGTCCTACAACCTCTTCTTTACTTCCCTAGCCCTTTTTCTGGAATAACCAGGCCGTATAAGTTCATCTAGACGACATCGATCTTTATTCCTTTTCCCTCGCACCTGTCCTTATTCTGATTTCTATCAGTCTGGATTAAACCCTTTAGTCGCTCTACCTGGGCAAAGTCCATTTCCTTCTTCTCCCTGCATCAGTCATTATTCTGTCTATATATGCTCTGCCACCAGCACACTACATACCCTGTCCTTAACGTGTAGCTGGTACTTCAGGACATCGCCCTCAGAGAGTCATTTGTTATTCTTTTTTCTGTTGTGAACTGCTTGTCTGGACCATTTGTCGGTACGTTTGAGTATTTCTGTGTTCTGTGTGTCTGTCAGTTTTCCTTTCCAGGGCAACTTCAAGAAACCACCCATAACACATCCAGCCAAAATGACGAGACGGAAGAATTCTCCTCAAAAGAGTCTACAAGAAGCAGTGACAGCTCAAGAATTAATGAAAAGAGATATAAGCAACATAACAGAACTGGAATAAAGAATGTTAATCATAAAACTAATTGCTGGCCTTGAAAAAAGCTTAGATGAATGCAAGGGGTCCCACGAGGCAAAGTTCAAAGACCTTAAAAACGGTCAGGAAGAATTAAAGAAGACATTGGAAGAAATACAGGGGAAACTGGAAGCAGCCACAGCACGGATTGAAGAGGTAGAGGAAAGAGTTAGTGCATTAGAAGACAAAATCATTGAAAAAGAGGAAGCAGATAAAAAGAGAGAGAAGCTGATCCAGGAACAGGAAAGGAGAATTCGAGAGCTGAGCGATGCAGTCAAAAGAAACAATATCCGTATCATAGGAGTTCCAGAGGAAGAAGAGAGAGAGAAAGGAGTCGAAGGGGTTCTGGAACAAATCATTGCTGAGAACTTCCCCTACATGAGGAAGGAAACGGGCATGGAAATCCAAGAGGCACAGAGAACTCCCCTCAGACGTAACTTGAATAGACCTTCTGCACGGCACATCATAGTGAAGCTGGCAAAATACAAAGATAGGGAGAGAATCCTGAAAGCAGCTAGGGACAAAAGAACCCTAACATACAAAGGGAGACCTATAAGGGTAGTAGCAGACTTATCTACGGAAACTTGGCAAGCCAGAAAGGAATGGCAGGACATCTTCAATGTGATGAGCAAGAAGGACATGCAACCAAGAATTCTGTATCCGGCTAGCCTGTCATTCAGAATAGAAGGAGAGATCAAGGTTTTTCCCAACAAACAAAAACTGAAAGAATTTATCACAAATAAGCCAGCACTGCAAGAGATCCTGAGAGGCATTCTATGAAAACAAGGAGGCAAAGAATACAAACTACCAGACACAGCCTTACAAACATGAAACTTACAGATAATACAGTGACTGTAAGCCCATATTTTTCAATATTAACACTGAATGTAAATGGACTAAATGCGCCAATCAAAAGACACAGGATAACAGAATGGATTAAAAAACAAGACCCATCTATTTGCTGTCTTCAAGAAACTCATCTTAAACCTGAAGACACCTTCAGATTGAAAGTGAGGGGATGGAGAACTATCTACCATGCTACTGGAAGTCAGAAGAAAGACGGAGTAGCCACACTTATATCAGACAAATTAGACTTTAAAATGAACGATGTAATAAGAGATGAGGAAGGACATTATATAATAGTCTCAGGGACCATCCAGCAGGAAGAGCTAACAATTGTAAATATCTACGCACCGAATTCAGGGGCACCCAAATTTGTAAAACAACTAATTACAAACATTAGCAACCTCATCGATAAAAATGTCCTAATAGTAGGGGATCTCAACACTCCACTCTCAGCATTGGATAGATCAACAAAACAGAAAATCTCCGCAGAAACAATAGCCCTGAATGACACATTAGGACAGATGGGCCTCACAGACATCTTTAGGGTCCTTCATCCAGAAGCAAAGGAATTTACGTTCTTCTCATCTGCACACGGTACATTTTCCAAGAGAGACCACATTCTGGGGCACAGGGAAGCTCTGAATAAATATAAAAGAATTGAGATCATACCGTGTACAGTGTCAGACCACAATGCTTTGAAACTTGAAATCAACCACAGGAGAAAGCCTGGAAAATATCCAAGAACATGGCGGCTAAGAAATAATCTACTAAAAGATGACTGGGTCAACCAAGCCATCAGAGAAGAAATTAAAAAATACATGGAAACAAATGAAAATGAAAATACAACAATCCAAACGCTCTGGGATGCAGCAAAGGCAGTCCTGAGAGGGAAATATATTGCAATCCAGGCCCATCTCAAGAAACAAGAAAAATCAATAACACAAATTCTAACAGCGCGCCTAAAGGAACTAGAAGCAGATCAACTAAAACAACCCAAGCCCAGCAGAAAGAGAGAAATAACAAAGATCAGAGCTCAAATTAACCATATGGAGACAGAAAAGGTAGTGGAACAGATCAATGAAACCAAAAGCTGGTTCTTTGAAAAAATAAACAAAATAGACAAACCTCTAGCCAGGCTTCTCAAAAAGAAAAGAAAGAGAACTCAAATAAATAAAATCGTGAATGAAAAGGGAGAAATTACAACCAATCCCTCAGAGATACAAGCAATCATCAGAGAATACTATGAAAAATTATATGCCACCAAACTTGGCAATCTGGAAGAAATGGACAGCTTCCTAAATAGCCACACGCTACCAAAACTCAAACGGGAAGAAATAGAAAATTTGAACAGACCCATAACTAGTGAAGAAATAGAATCCGTTATTAAAAACCTCCCAGCAAATAAAAGCCCTGGACCAGATGGCTTTCCTGCGGAATTTTACCAGACATTTAAAACAGAGTTAATTCCTATCCTCCTCAAGCTGTTCCAAAAAATTGAAACGGAAGGAAAACTCCCGGACTCATTCTATGAAGCCAGCATCACTTTGATTCCCAAACCAGATAGAGACCCAGCAAAGAAAGAAAATTACAGGCCAATATCCCTGATGAATATGGATGCAAAAATTCTCAACAAGATACTAGCAAATCGAATCCAACAGCATATAAAGAGAATTATCCACCATGATCAAGTAGGATTCATCCCTGGGTTGCAGGGCTGGTTCAATATTCGCAAATCAATCAACGTGATACATCCCATCAACAAAAGAAAAGATAAGAAGCATATGATCCTGTCAATAGATGCAGAAAAAGCATTTGACAAAATACAGCATCCTTTCTTAATAAAAACTCTCGAGAAAGTCGGGATAGAAGGAACATACTTAAACATCATAAAAGCCATATATGAAAAACCCACAGCTAATATCATCCTCAATGGGGAAAAATTGAAAGCCTTCCCCCTGAGATCAGGAACACGACAGGGGTGTCCACTCTCGCCACTGCTATTTAACATAGTGCTGGAAGTCTTAGCATCAGCAATCAGACAACAAAACAAAATAAAAGGCATCAAGATTGGCAAGGAGGAAGTCAAACTTTCACTCTTTGCAGATGACATGATACTTTACATGGAAAACCCGACAGAATCCACCAAAAGCCTACTAGAACTGATTCATGATTTCAGCAAAGTTGCAGGATACAAAATCAATGTACAGAAATCGGTGGCATTTCTATACACCAACAATGAAGCAGCAGAAAGAGAAATAAAGAAGCTAATCCCTTTCACAATTGCACCAAAAACCATAAAATACTTAGGAATAAACCTAACCAAAGATGTGAAAGACCTCTACACTGACAACTATAAAAAACTTATGAAGGAAATTGAGGAAGACACAAGGAAATGGAAAAACATCCCATGCTCATGGATTGGAAGAATAAATATCGTCAAAATGGCAATACTACCCAAAGCAATCTACACATTCAATGCAATCCCAATCAAAATTGCACCAGCATTCTTCTCAAAGCTAGAGCAAACAATCCTAAAATTTGTATGGAACCACAAAAGACCTCGAATAGCCAAAATAATACTGAAGAATAAAACCAAGGCGGGAGGCATCACAATCCCAGACTTTAACCTCTACTACAAAGCGGTGGTCATCAAGACTGTATGGTATTGGCACAAAAACAGACACATAGACCAATGGAATAGAATAGAAAACTCAGAAATGGACCCGCAAGTATATGGCCAACTAATCTTTGACAAAGCGGGAAAATGTATCCAATGGAAAAAAGACAGCCTTTTTAACAAATGGTGCTGGGAGAATTGGACAGCAACATGCAAAAGAATGAAACTAGACCACTTTCTTACACCACTCACAAAAATAAATTCTAAATGGATAAAAGATCTGAATGTGAGACAGGAAACCGTCAAAATCCTAGAGGAGAAAACAGGAAAAAGCCTCTTTGACCTAAGACGCACCAATTTCTTACTCGACACGTCTCCAAAGGCAAGAGAATTAAAAGCAAAGTTGAACTATTGGGACCTCATCAAGATAAAAAGCTTCTGCACGGCAAAAGAAACAACCAACAAAACGAATAGGCAACCAACGGAATGGGAAAAGATCATCGCAAATGACATATCGGATAAAGGACTAATATCTAAAATTTATAAAGAACTTACCAAACTCCAAACCCGAAAAACAAACAACCCAGTGAAGAAATGGGCGGAAGATATGAATAGACACTTCTCCAAAGGGGACATTCAGATGGCTAACAGACACATGAAACGATGCTCAATGTCACTCATCATCAGGGAAATACAAATCAAAACTACACTGAGATACCACCTCACACCAGTCAGAGTGGCTAAAATGAACAAATCAGGAAACTATAGATGCTGGCGAGGATGTGGAGAAGTAGGCACCCTCCTACACTGTTGGTGGGAATGCAAACTGGTGCAGCCACTCTGGAAAACGGTGTGGAGGTTCCTCAAAAAAATGAAAATAGAGCTACCCTATGACCCAGCAATAGCCCTGCTAGGAATCTACCCAAGAGACACAGGAATGCTGATGCATAGGAGCACGTGTACCCCAATGTTCATAGCAGCACTTTCGACAATAGCCAAATCATGGAAAGAGACCAAGTGCCCATCAACTGACGAATGGATAAAGAAGTTATGGTACTTATATACAATGGACTACTACGTGGCAATGAGAAAAAATGAAATCTGGCCATGTGTAGCAACATGGATGGAACTGGAGGGTATTATGTTAAGTGAAATAAGTCAGTCAGAAAAAGACAGATACCATATGTTTCCACGAATAGGTGGACTTTGTGAAACTAAGCAAAAACCAGGGGGAGGGGAAGAGGGGAAAGAAAAAAAAGACACAGAGAGGGAGGGAGATAAAACATAAGAGACTCTCAAAGACTAAGAAAAAACTGAGGGTAAGGGGGATGAGGGAGGGGGGAGAGGGGGTGATGGGCATTAAAAAGGGCACATGTTGGGATGAACACTGGGTGTTATATGTAAACCAATTTGAAAATAAACAATAAAAAAAATAGTAAAAAAAAATTCCTTAATATTAATATATTTACATGGATATCCCCTTTAGATCTGTTAATATTTTCTCTATATATTTAGAAGTTTTTACATCGAGTGCATAAATATTTACAAATATCATATCCTCTTATTGGATTGGCCCCATTATCATTGTATGATGTCTTTGTCTTTTATTACAATATTTGTTTTACAATCTATTTTGTCTTATAAAGGTGTTACTACTCCAGACTTCTTTTGGTTTCCATTTGTACAGAACAACCATTTCCATTGCTCACTTTCAGGTCAGATGTGTCCTTACATTTAAACTGAATCTCTTTTAGACAAAATATAATGGGTCTTGTTTGGGGCGGGGATTTTGGCGTTTTCTAAATCCATTCGGCCACTACATCCTTTGTTTTTGAGAATTTAGTCAAATTTTATGTTTTTCTGTCAGATTTTACAACTTTTGATTTTGGTTACCCCTTAACTAATTTTTGTCATTGTGGCTATTTTTACTACTTTTGTCTTTCAATCTTTACCTAGTATTTACCTTTATTAGTGAGATTTATACTTTCATATTTTTCCTTGTTACTAATTAATGTCCTTTTTTCAGCTTAAAGAAGTCTCTTAAGCATTTATTGTAAGGCTTATCTGGTAGTTGGTCATAAACTCCGTTAGCTTTTGCTTGCTAAGAAAACTATGTCTCTCCTTTGAATCTGAAAAACTATCTGAATAACTTGCCAGGTAACGTATTGTATTCTTGATTGGGTGCTTTTTGTATTCAGCACTTTAAATATATCATGCCACTCCCTTCTGTGATGCAGTTTTTGCTGAAAAATCTGTTGATAGCATTAAGGTAGTTACCTTTACATACGTTTTCCTCTTACTGCTTTTAAGATTTTCCCTTTATCTTTCACTTTTGACATTTTACTTATAATGTCTTGGTGTAGATATCTTTACATTCACATTATTTGGAACTCTGAGCTTCCTGGATCTAGATATGTATTTCTTTCCTGAGTTAGGGAAGTTTTCAGTTATTATTTCTTTAAATAAATTTTCTGCTACTATCTTTCTCATTTCCTTCTGAAATCCCTATAATATGAATGTTATTCTGCTTAATGTTGTCCCATAGGTCTTTTAAGCAATCTTCTTTTTTTTTTTTTTTTCTTTTTGATGTTCTGTCTGGGTAAGTTTTCACTGTCCTGTATTCTAGCTCACTGATCCTTTCCCCAGCTTCCCCTAGTCTGCCAGTGAATTCCTCTAGTGTATTTTTTTTTCTGTTCAGTTATTATATTCTTCAGCTTTTTTACTTTCATTAGGTACTTTCTTATATTTTCTTTTTGTTAAAGTTCTAACTGTGTTCATCAATTCTTTTCCTAAGTTCAGTGAGCATCTTTTTGATGCATTTGAGGATCATTTTGAACTCTCATATAAATTACCTCCATTTTGTTAGTTTTTTTTTTTTTTTTCCTGAGGTTCTATCTTACCCTTTCATTTGGAATATATTCATGTTTCCTCATTTTTCTTGACACTTTTTTGTTTGTTTTTTCTATGTATTAGGTGAAACAGCAACCGCTCCCAGTCTTGAATGAATAGTCTTATGTAAATGAACTTCTTCCTTCAAACTTGCCCTAGCTGTTGATTTTCTCCAAAACTTTTGTGATTGCCTAAGCAGGCTGATTTATTCTGGATAGGTTCCAGTTGTTAAGAGTGTGCCAAGACCTGTCACTCTTCCAAAGGGAGGGATCTCAGTCAGCACCTAAAGTCAGGTTGATTGGCAAACAGACCCTCAGGCTGAAGCTTTCATCTTGTGCAAACACATACTGTCCTGTGGGTCCTCAATGGTAAATACTGCTGGCCTCCAGACATCTCTAATCTGGAGATTTCCACTGAGCAACAGCTGCAAAATCTGGGGCAGCAGATTAGTGCATAGGCTCCTTTCTGAGAGGTACTAGTGAGTTATAGGGAGGACAAGGGAAAGCATGAAGAAAGTGTCCCCCACCTTTGTTCCCTGAGAGCACCACTGTAGTCTCTAGGTGTGTGATGAACCTGAGGCATGTTCTTCAGGCTAAAGCTCCAGGACAAGTAAATAGGTCTTTTTTTTTCACAGGAAGACTATGGGTATGTTTCAGTCTACTGTTTGTGCAGTGCCCTGGGGGTGACTGCCTGCCAAGAACTGTCTCTGACTATCATAGTCCTATAGGACTCCGGAACACAAGCCACCTTGCTGCCAGAGTCAGGCAATCAAGGGAGTGCCCTGCGTGGTCTGTTCATGTCTGTCAGCTTTAGAGAGGCAGGTAAAGCGTGTAGGAACTGTGCATGCAAACCACCTTCAGCAGGCCAGTCCTCTCTGAAGCACCTGTTGACTTCAGCGGGGCATCAGGAGAGTTCAGGAAATGCGTGTGCCTGCTGGCTTTGGCAGGGCTCTGGGTGACTGCAGGAACTGTGTGCATCTGCCAATATTAGCAAAGTAGTGAGAAAATATATAAATGTGCCCATTAACAACTCTGTCCTAGAGAGATTCCCAGCAGGCTCCTGACTCTCCAGCAGACTTTAAGATTATCGAATGGATCCCTTTCATAAGTAGTCTAAGGAATGTTAAAACTGCTGCTGGGCCCTGGGATGAGTGGGTCTGCATTCAAGCCCTTTAAGGGGGTATCTTTGTTCCCGACAGGTATTTGGGTTTCCTGGATATAAGTCCCGTTGTTTTCAAAGCTAGATGTTTTGGGATCTCATCCCTCTAGGGTAGGTCCTAAGGATTTGGATGCCTGCTGTGAGGGACAAACCTCTCACTCCTCTGGAAGATGCACCTGCTTTATGAAATCACTCCTGATTTGGGGTTGCTGTGCCAGAGGTGGACTTTTTGTTGAGACTGTATTTCTGCCTTTCCCCCTCATCTCAATACAGCCATGTTATACTTTGTTGTAGAGGAGCTGTTCTGAGTGTTTTCAGGTCTTTTTAGAGGGAAGTTCTTGTATATTCCTGTGTATTTTGTGTGTCCATGGGAAGAGGTAAGTTCGAGAGCTTCCTATATTGCTATATTGGACAACCTTCCCATTATTTTATGATCTTGACAGGCTTTAATAAAGGCATATACCTGACAAAAAAATCTATTACTAAGATATTCAGTTATTTTAAAGGATTAATTCAAAATACAAGTGGGTAAAGAGAAAAGATACCCAATAGTAAAAAATGATAAGTTCATGTATGTAATTCCAAAACCATAATAATAATTTAGCAGAAAGCAAGGGTAGTTCTCAGGTATATACTTCCACTTCCCTACCTCCAATAACAGGAAAAATGTTATTAGTTTTAGGACAAGAAATGTCCCACTATTTTCAAAAATAAGTGTCCTGGTGGGATGAATTAAGGTGAAGACTAAAAATACAGTTCTAACATGGCAAAAATTTATAAATGAGTTCAATAAACTGGGGAGGAAGGAAACAACAGAAAAACTGCTTGAACGATTTTCAATATCAATTGCCTGTGCAGTAGAACAAATCTGTAGTTGCTGCTTTCCCCTCGATGCTATGATATTGCTTCCAGTGGGGCTTCAAAGGGAAGATGTGGCAGGTTTCCAGTTTTAGGGTTCTCATCCAGCTGTTTAGACAGTTAAGGGGCTTTGGTTGTAAAGGGTGAGGCTTGAAAAATCATGCAGTCTGCCTCTGGGACACAAGTGAGCATCTTACTAGACTATTTACAAATTTATTTAAAACGCCAATCATTAGTATTGAGATATAGTGAAGAAAGACAATGTTCTTGCCTAACTAAAAAAATGATCAATAAACCACACACCCAAGAAGGTTCCTTGGTATATCTCTTTTCTACTCCCATTGTTTCTACTTACTACAACTTCTCGAATACTCGAAACTAGAATTCGATAAAGTATAAAAAACGCTAGCTGAATTGACTAAACACAACATAAACAGCTTTGTATAGTTTATGTACAAAGTTTTTAAATAGTCCCTACAGATTGACTTTCCACTTTTTAAAATCAGTAGTCAATAGAAGAGACTTCCGAGGAAGATGGTGGAGTTAGGAGAACCCTAAGCTCACCTCATCTCATGATACGACTGGATCACACCCACATCAGTGTAAATAACCCACTGAACTATCCAAAAGACTAGCACAACAGACCCTCCACAGCTACATGTAAAGAAGAAGCCTCATGTGAAAGGGTAGGAAGTGTGGAGATGTGGTCAGGTCTAAAGAGATTTGTGGGAGTATCTGCAGAATGGAGGAACACCATGGGGGTAGAGAGGGGAATAAAACAATCTCAGCCAGGCACCCACGCATAGGGAGCCTGCACAGAGAAGAAACATTTAGCTTTGAAAACCAGATGGGCTGAATTTTGTGAGTTCTTACTATCAGCAGGACTTAAAAATCTGGAACTTTAAAAATCAGCGGGCTCATCTCTGGTGTAACGGCCCTTTTGTCACTCTTGCTTCAACCTTATACACTCCTTCCTTGTGGACCTAAGTCACTTGATCTGTAGCAGAAGTAATTTAATATCATTGAGATTTTGAGAACATTGGCCCTTGAGAAGTGAAGGACCAAACTTTCCTAGAAGATAAGGCTAGACTACATTTCAAAACAGCTGACTAACCTCCCTTTTTGTACATGCAGACCCTGCATTTATTTACAGAAAGAACAAAGTACTCCTGCATGTCTTGAAACAGGAACTTGCTAACGGTATGCCTCATCTCTGATTTCTCCTGTAGACACACCCCTTCCAGTCACTCCTCTGCTCCAGGTATCCTCCCACAGCAGACATATGCAAACTTTGTTTGAACCTGGCCTGCCTGGGTCTCAGAGACTGCAAGCTGTTTCCCACATACACCAGCATGGACCTTGTTGACACCACATATCCCACCACTGCATTCTTCTTTGGACTTCCCTCCTCCAATAGATCATTGGCCAGAACCCATCCAAAATGGTGCCACAAGCCTGTGAGTGTGCAAGCAGTCCTGACAGGGGCCAGAATCACTCTGAAGTGATTTCTGCCCTGGTGAGAGGGGAAGGCAACCACAGACACCAGTCCAACTACTGCCTCATCGGTGGTCTGAGGGTAGAAATATACTCTGACAATAGGCCCAGCCCACCAATAAAAGCCTCTCAGAGGACAGCACAGAAAAAGTGCCCTGAAGTACAAAGCTACTGAATTTCTGGCAAATGCCTAGTCAGACTCATCTCAAGCCCAAGACTCATCCCACTGGCTAACTAACAACACAAGGACCAAACCATGCCCACAACAGACAAAGAGATCATTGCAGATGACTGGACTGAAGGCAAAAACAGCTCAACCACAACAGCAGGGTACACACAACACACATAGGAGACACCCCTGAAGTGTCGGGTTTTGAACAGGGAACATGGCACTGCAGGGCACTACAGGATATCTTCTTCAAAAGGCCATGATTTTCATGAGCAGGAAACATAGCTGACTTTCCTAACACAAATAAATGGATACAGAGAGCTAGACAAAATGAAGAGACAGAGGATTATGTCCCAAATTAAAAAACAGGACAAAACCACAAAAAAGAGCTAAATGAAACAGAGATAAGCAAAATGCCTGATAAAAAAATTCAAAGAATGGTCACAAAGACACTCACTGGACTTGAGAAAACAGTGGAGGACCTCTGTGAGACACTTGACAAAGAGACAGAAAACATAAGAAGAATCAGTCAGACACGGAGAACTCAATAACTGAAATTTAAAATATGCTAAATGGAATAAATAGCAGACTAGAGAAAGCAGAAGAATGGAGCAGCGACTTGGAGGATAGAGTAGAAGGAAGTAATCAAGCTGAACAGGAGAGAGTGAAAATAACAAAAGGATAAAAATAGACTACAGGAACTCAGCAAGGAAACCAAGATAATAGCATTTGCGTTAAAAGGATTCCAGAAGAAGAGAAAAGGGAGAAGAAATTTTATTTGAAGATATAATCACTGAAACCATCTAGAATCTGGGGAAGGACAAAGAAATCCAGATCCAGGAGGTACTGAGAGCCCCCAGCAAAATCAACCCACGGAGGGTGATGTGGACCACGGTCCACATCCATACACATAATACTTAAAAAGGCAAAAAGTAGGGATAAAGAGAGAATGTTAAAAGCAGCAAGAGAAAAGAAAACAGTTACATACAAGAGAAACTCCATAAGGCTATCAGGTGACTTTTTCAACGGAAACTGTGCAGGCCAGAAGGGAGTGGCATAATGTATTGAAAGTGCTGAAAGAAAAAAATCTGCAGCCAAGAATACTCTATTCAGCAAGTCTATACTTCAGAATAGAAGGAGAGATAAAGAGTTTCCCAGATAAACAAAAGTTAAGAGTATACAAGAAATATGGAAATGCAAAGACCAGGAGTAGGACTAAGAAAAATAGGGAGCACAAAAGCAGTAAAAATAAGTATATGTATAATAATCAGTTAAGGAACTCACAAAATAAGTGGTGTAAAGTATACACAGTGAACATAAAGCATGGGGGACAAGAGTAAATCATGGGTTCAAACTTAAGTGACCATCAACTTAAGATAAACTACTATATTCATAAAATGTTATATGTAGACCTAATGAAAATCACAAATCAAAAACTGGCAACAGACATACAAAATATAAAGGAAAAGAAATCCAAGTATATCACTCAAGAAAGCAAACAAACTGTGGGAGAAGAGAGAAAGAAAGGAAAAGAAGAACTATAAAAACAAGTATAAAACAAGAAACAAGTGGTAATAAGTACATAGCTATTAACAATTACATTGAAAGCAAATGGACTAAATGCTCCAATCAAAAGACACAGGGTGAGGTAACAGATAGAAAGGCAAGACCTATCTATAAGTTGCCTATAAGAGACGCATTTCAGATCTAGAGACACAAGTGGATTGAAAGTGAAGGGATGGAAAAACATTTAACATGCAAAGTGCGTACCATGAAAAGAAAGCCAGGGTAGCAATATTTGCATTGGACAAATAGGTTTTTAAACAAGAGTGCAACAAGAGACAAAGAAGGATACTATAAAACCATAAAGGGAACAATTCAACAAGAAGATATAACAATTTGAAATATTTATGCACACAAAATGGATATGTCTAAATAAAGCATCTAATTACAAACATATAGAAATTAATTGACAATATATAATAATACTAGGTGATTTTAACATCCTAATTACATCAATGGAGAGGTCGTCCAAATGGAAAATCAACAAGGAAATGGTGGCTTTGAATGACACATTGGACCACATGAATCTAAAAGATATATTCGGAACAGTCCATCCTAAAACAGCAGAATACACATTCTTTTCAAAGTACACATGGAACATTCTCCAGAAAAGGTCACATATTAGGCTACAAACAAATCTCAACAATTCAAAAAGATCAAAGTCATACTATGCATCTGTTTCAATCACAGTGCTATAAAACTAGAAACCAACTACAGGAAAAACCTGGAGAGAGCACAAATACATGGAGGTTAAGTAATATGCTACTAAACAATGAATGGGTGAACCAAGAAATCAAAGAGGAAATTTTAAAAATACATGGAGACAAATGAAAAATGAAAAGTCTATAGTCCAAAATCTTTGGAATACAGTAAGAACAGTTCTAAGAGGGAAGTTTATAGCATGCAGAAATTCCTCAAGAAGCAAGAAAAATCTCAAAAAAAAGAAACCAAACTTTATACCTAAAAGAGCTAGAAAAAGAACAAACAAAACCAAGAACCAGAAGAAGGAAGGAAATATTAAAGATTAGAGTAGAAATAAATTTTAAAAAATCTCAAAAACAATGAACAGATCAATGAAACCAGGAGTTAGTTCTTTGAATAGATCAACAAAATTGATAAAGCTTTAGCCAGACTCATTGAGAGACAGAGAGAGAAAGAGAGGGAGAGAGAGAGAGTGAGGTCAAATGAACAAAATCTGAAATGAAAGAGGAGATATAACAACTGACCCCTCAGGTTACAAAGGGATATAAGAATATCATGAAAAATTATATTGCAACAAATTGGACCACCTAGAAAAATGGATAAATTCCAAGAAACATATAACTTCCCAAAATTGCATCGGGAAGAAATAGAAAATTTGAACAGAATCAATACCAGCAATTCAATCAGTAATCAAAAAACTCCCAACAAAGAATAGTCCAAGATCAGACAGCTTCACAGGTGTATTCTACCAAATATTTAAAGAAGAGTTAATGCCTGCTCTCAAACTCTTCCAAAACATAGAAGAGGAAGGAAAATTTTCAAAGTTATTCCATGACTCCAGCATTACCTTGATATCAAAACCAGATAAAGATGCTACAAACATGGTAATAACAGGGCAATGTCCTTGATGAACATAGATGTAAAAATTCTCAATAAAATATTAGCAAACCTAATCCAGCAATATATTAAAATATAATTAAGTACAATCAAGTGGGATTTATTCCTGGGATGAAAGAGTCCTTCAATATTTGAAAATCAATCATGAGATCAACAAGATAAAGGAGAAAAACCACATGATCATTTCAATAGCTGCAATAAAAGCATTCAACAATTATATGATAAAAATTCTCAACAAGGTAAACTTACCTCAACATAATAATTGGGCATATGTTAAAATCTAACAGCTAAGATTAAACTGAATGGTGAAAAACTGGGAGATTCTTCCCTTAGGTCAGGAAGAAGACAAAGATGTCCATTCTCGCCACTTTTATTCAGGACAGTGTTCTAAGTCCCAGCCGCTGAAATTAGACAAAGAAAAAAAAAAGGCATCCGAATCGGTCAGGAAGAGAAGTAAAACTGTAACTACCTGCAGATGACATCATACTATATGTAGGGAACCCTAAAGACTCTACCAAAATACTACTAGAACTGATAAATGAATTCATTAAGGTTGTAGGATATAAGATTAATATGCTGAAATCTGTAATATTTCTATGTACCAATAATGAAGTAACAGAAAAAGAAGTTAAGGAAACAAATTAATTTATAATGCACCAAACATAGGAATAATCACAACCAAGAATGTGAAAGATTTGTACTCTGAAACTATAAAACATTGAAAAAAGAAACTGAAGATGCCACAAATGGAAATATATCCTAAGCTCATGGAGTATAAGAACACATATTTTTTAAATGTCCATACTACATAAAGTAATCTATAGATTTAAGGCAACGCCTACTGAAATACCAGCAGCATTTTTCATATAACTAGAACGAATAATGCTAAAATTTAATGGAACCACAAAAGACCTGAATTAGCAAAGATTCTCGAAAAAGAAAAACAAAATTAGAGGTATCATAATCCCAAATTCAAAGATATACTACAAAGCTGCAGTCATCAAAACAGTATGGTACTGGCACACCAAGAGACATACTGAGCAATGGAACAGAGAAGAGAGCTCAGGAACAAACCCATAATTATATGGCCAATTAGTCTTTGAAAAAAGGAATATGCAATGTAAGAAAAATAGTCTCTTCAACATATATACCATTATATAAATATATATATATATACACATATACACACATATATGTGTATACACATATATACATGTTTATATGTACGTGTGTATATATATAATGGAATATATATATATATATATATATTGATTTTTGAGAGACAGAGCATGATCAAAGGAGGGGTAGAGAGAGAGGGATATATATATATCTATAATGGAGTAGTATCTATATACTCCATTATAGATATATATAGTATATATATAGTATATATCTATTATATATATATATATATAATGGAGTATTTTTCAGCCCTAAAAAGGAATGAAATCTTGCCATTTGCAACAACATGGATGGAATGGATGGAGCTATAGCGTATAATGCTAAGTGAAATAAGTCAGTCAGAGAAAGATAAATACCATATGACTTCACATGTATGTGGAATTTAAAGTTGTATACACTTTAATGTCATTCACCAAAACTTTTCTTCAAAAATGGAGAAAGCATCCAAGCCTGATTTCTTTGTTTTTTTTTTTTTTTTTTTTTTTTTTTTTTTTTTTTTTGTCAAGAGAGTGGACTAACTTTATTTGCAGTAGTGTGAGAGCTCTCTATTTCTGCTTTAATGGAGTTATTTTAAACTTCAAATTATCTATTCATAAGTTCTCCCATACTGCTCTGGTATCTATAATTTTCTTCAAAATAGTTCATCTGAGACTCTATTATATTACGCAGATATTATATACTATATAATACAAATATATAATATACATATTAATTAGTTCAGCCTTCAATTCTATGCACAGTCACTTCTAATGGAAAAATCCACACTCCATATGGTTTCGCTTAAATGTGAATTAAAAAAAAATAAAATGAATTAATAAACAAATAGCAGAAACAGACCTATAAATACAGAGAACAAACTGATGGTTGCCAGAGGGGAGTTGGGGGATTGGGCAATATGGGTAAAGAAGAGTGGGAAGGCTTCTAGTTATGAAATGAAAGGTACAGCACAGGGAATAGAGTCAATGGTGCATTGTATGGTGACAGATGGTATCTTCACTTGTGATGAGCCTAACCTAAAGCATAGATTGTTAAATCATTATGTAGTACTCCTGAAACTAATGTAGCATTTTGTTTCAACTATACTTTCATAAGAAAACTGAATAAATAGAATTCTGAAAAGCTGTTTCCTAACACTTTACATGTTATTCACTTGTTAATGCATAAACATATCAACTGGTGACAGATTTTTATTTACAAATTTATTCATACTTAGAATGAATACAAAAACACTTGAGAGGGAATTAAAAAAAATAATAACCAGTTTTGGAGTACCTGGGTGGCTCAGTCTGTTTAGTGTCTGACTTCAGCTCAGGTGATGATCTTACAGCTTGTGGGTTCCAGCACCCTGTCTGTGCTGACAGCTCAGAGCCTGGAGCCCACTTTGGATTCCGTATTTCCCTCTCTCTCTACCCCTCCTTTGATCATGCTCTGTCTCTCAAAAATCAATAAATGTTAAAACAAAACTTTTTTAAAATTTTTATTTATTTATTTATTTTAATGTTTATTTATTTTTGAGAGAGACAGAGACAGAGTGTGAGTGGGGTGGGGCAGAGAGAGAAGAGACACAGAATCTGAAGCAGGTTCCAGGCTCTGAGCTGCCAGCACAGAGCCTGATGTGGGGCTTGAACTCATGAACTGTGAGATCATAACCTGAGCTGAAGTCGGATGCTTAACCAACTGAGCCACCCAGGCACCTCAAAACAATTTTTTAATTAACCAGTTTTCTGGGGGTCTGGGTGGCTCAGTTGGGTGCCTGGCTTCAGCTCAGGTCATGATCTCATGGTTTGTGGATTCAACCCCTGTGTTGGGTTCCATACTGACAGCTCAGAGCCTGGAGTCTGCTTGAAATTCTGTGTCTCCCTCTCTCTCTGTCCCTCCCTTGCTCATGCTCTCTTTTTCTCAAAAATGAATAAACATTAAAAAAAAATTTTTAATTAACCAGTTTTCCACTTTTTCTAAAAATTGTTTCTGGTTCTAAAGATTGATACATTAAATAGCACTTGATAGGACATTATCCTGGACTACAATTAGCTTAAGTAAAATCCAAGTCTACTTAAAAGAATATAGAATGGCTCAAATGACAGGGCCATTGTGATGTAATATAAAAATCACTGATTTCAAGTTAAAAGACTTGAGTTTCATTCTCTAGTCGAACCTTATTAGCTGTGCCAGTTGGAACAAATTAGTTGAGTATGTAAAATTCGAGCTCTTTATTTTATAGAATTGGGAAGAAAATATGATTGTTAACATTTAGGGATGAGACACTATATCTTAGTCATTTTGATTTATATAAACCAAAGCCCTAGTCTTTATAATTATAAAAAAATAAGTAATTCTTAACATTTGTCAAACACTTATTATATTCAGTGTGTTTTTAAAACACACATTAACTTTATACATAGTATCTGGCAACTCCCTGTGTTGTTTTAAGATAAAAACAAAATATAATATGGAAATATACTTTACAAGCTTAGATGCCATATTTTCTTTTAAATACAGAAGATAGCATCTATAATGCTATGAAAATTTACAGATTGAATATAATAAAACACCCACCAAACCTAGCAGAATTATATTACAAATGATCTCATTGTTTAAATTGTTTTAAAAGGAAAGAAGTCTATGTCTCATTGATGTCAGAATTCTATGTAGCAAAGGCTGTGTCCACCTTGTAGTTGGCTGGCTGTACTGTGGCCTCTGAGTTGTCATGTGATGTTTGTCTAGGCCAAAGAGAGAGAAGAGGATGGAGGCAAGCCAAATAATTGAATATCTTATCCCAAATTCTCCACTCACATTCCATTGGTCAAATGAGTCATCTGACCTATTTACTGCAAGAGAGGTCAGGAATTGCAAATGTATATTGATATAAGGGATTGCCAATAGCAGTCTGCTGTACCAGCCAAAATTCTTATTAGAAGATTTCAGTTTTTGAAACTATAGTTTTCAGATGCTGAGCCATTTTGGCCTAACTTTAAGAGATGTGTCACCTGACTCAACAACTTAGCAAAGGGAGTTTTTTATATAGTATATCTTGAAGTTGTTATTATTAGAATACAGTTTTCTGAGTTTTTTCATTAGAAAAATTATTTTAATTTTTTTAAGTCTTAATTATTTATTTTGAGAGAGAAAGACAGCATGAGCAGGGGAGCGGCAGAGAGAGGGAAGGAGAGAATCCCAAGCAGGCTCCATACTGTCAGTACAGAGCTTGATTCAGGGCTCAAACTCATGCTGTGAGATCATGACCTGAGCTGAAATCAAGAGTCAGATGCTTAACTGACTGAGCCGCCCAGGTGCCCCTACTAGAAAACTTTTATATCAATTGCTCACAAGTGTGCTGCATAAAAATAAAACTGCATCAGTATGAATCTTGGAAAAAGAATATGAGAGGCATGGAACAGAACAAAATATGAGCATATAAAAGAACTATATGTTCTAAAATATCTAGAAATCAGGTCAGACATACCAATATCAACTTGAACATGGAGGATAACATACATAATGCTTAAAAGTTCAAAGATATTTAGAATACTTAGGAAATATAACTTCCAAAATACATCAGAATAATATGCATTAATAGACATTGCTATTTACATCAGCCTGTCACTAAGTGCACAAGGAGCTTTTACCAAGATGAAAAAAATGCTGAATCATAAGACAAATCTCAGTATGTTTTAAAATTTGAACTATGAGGTCATATATTCTGTGACCAAAATGGAATTAGAATACAAGTCAATAAAAATAAGATATCTGGAAAATATACAACTATATTTATTAAACAGTTTCTAAACTATTCAAAAAACCCCAAGAGAATAAGAATTTTAGATCTCGTATGTGATTTTCAACCAAAGGACAACATTGCTAAATTCATGGAGGAATAAAGGCAAAAACAAGCATCAAGAAGAAAATGTAAGGCTTGAATATAGTTTTTTAAAAAAGAAGACATGTTGTACATAAATAATAAAGATTGCAATAAAGCCAAATGTAATAGAAAGAAAGAAATAATAAAGATAAGAGAAAAACCAAATTAATAAAAAGTCAGCAATGTAAATGTTTAGATATTCAAACTTTAGTTCCTTAAGAATTCAAATAAAATTAATAAAACCATTATGACATTATAAAGAAAAAAAAAGGAAAAACAGATTACCAATAACAAGGAAAAAAGATATCACTGCAGATTCAACCTATTTAAAATAATAAATATTATAAACTGTATGTGAATAAATTACTCAACTTAGATATAAATTTGAGAAATTAGTTAAAATATGTAATTTATCAAAATTGACATGATGAGAAACATAAAAGTTTAAGAGCCTATATTTATTAAATAAATCTTATGTGAGTAACAATTATGTATTCTCACACAGAGAAGTAAAATCCAAAGTGGTTTGTTTGGTTATTTCTACTAGTTAAGGCAGAAATAATACAAACCTTAGAAATTTTGTCAAAAAACACCCAAGGAGAAATGACTCCTGAGCTCAGTGTAAAAGGCCAAGTAGGCCTGGTACCAAATTCTGGCAAAGGTATTAAAAGAAAAGAAATTACAATTTTTTATCCTTTAGGAGCATACATGCAAATGTCATTAACAAAATATCAATGGAATGAATCCAGCTATAAAGAAAAAAAGTAAACAAAAATTGTATTCCAGGAAAGGAGGATTAGTTTAACACTTAATAACCAATCAATGGAATTACTTCATTTCATTTACAGAATAATAGATAAAACCAAATGAACATTTTGATAGGCATAAACAAGCATATGATATATTTCAATACCTGTTCATGGTGCAAACACTCAAAATTAGAAATGGAGGAGTTAAGGTGCAGAGTCGTAGGGGGTCCCTGGGCTTATCTCATCCCTCAAACACAGCTAGGTCAACATTAAATCATTTTGAACACCTAGGTAATCGATCTGAGATTAAGAAAACAATCTGGGTGTGCCTGGGTGGCTCAGTCGGTTAGGCGGCCGACTTTGGCTCAGGTCATGATCTCACAGTCTGTGAGTTCGAGCCCCCCGTTGGGCTCTGTGCTGACGGCTTGGAGCCTGGAGCCTGCTTCGGATTCTGTATCTGTCTCTCTCTCTCTCTGCCCTTCCTCGGCTCACGCTCTGTCTCTATGTCTCTCAAAAATAAATGTTAAAAAAAAAAAAAAAAAGAATACAATCTGCATAATTTGAGGGAGAGAATGGCAGGTATATGGTGAGGAGAGGTGAATTAGGGAAAGAAAAGCCACTGTGTGGCAGAGGGGAGGGATCCCTCTTCTTGGAGAGGAGGAAGAGCAGGGTGTAGGATTCATGCAAGAAAAGAACTCCCCCAAAACCACTGACTGGGGAATCATGATTAACTGACTATCCCAAGTTTTTGTAAACAGTGGAGCTGAAATTCTGAGTTTTTGGAAGTCTGCGCCATTTGCTGGAGTAGATTTGGGCACGCAGTGGTGCTCCTGGGGAGAAGGAGGGAAGGCCCAGGAGCAGACAGTGGACAGCGAGGTGTGGGGATCCCTGAGTTGTAGTGGGAGAGAACATTCCCCTTCCTAGAGTGCTTCTGGAAGAGGGTATATTGTTTCTCCAAGGACAGAAGGCCTGACTGATGGCCTCTGAGGGGCTGTTCAACAGCTAGAGACAGAGGCACATAGAGGGCAGATAAAGTGCTCATAGCTTTTTGCTGTACTTCACTACAAACTCAGGAGTCTGCACAGTTATAAGACATTTTCTCAGACAGAACAGTGGCAGGGGCAGCGCTGTGAGGCTCACCTCCACAGGAGGGCAGCAGATCTGTGCCTTGCCGAGTCTTCTAAGATTTGAGTTTTGAATCCTAGTCATGTGCCAGGAGACTTGTGACACTCGGTGTGTCGATGGCTCTGGTACAGACAGGATGAGGGCAGGGATGTGACAGAAACCTGGGACGTAGGAGGGGAGACTGTTTATCTGTGAGGGCCACCTGAACGGTGGTGGCATGAGCATCCTTACCCGGACACAAGAGAGTGGGGTGACATCATCTCCTCCCTGCCCACCAGCACAGTTGGACTTCAGTGAACAACACAGTGCCCCCAGTGAGGCTGGAGCTACTTACACCAAACCCCATCCCCATGCACTTTGCAGGGACATCTTTTCTAGGTCAGGTCTGACTGTGAGCCTGCACTGTGGGCCTCTCCCCACAGAGGACCAATACAGGCACCCCGCATGCACCAAGTCTACTGATCGTAGAGTGCCCCAAAGCATTAGCTTCAGTTTTGGTGGAACTAGGACCAGGCTTTTTTTTTTTTTTTTTTAATCAGCTTTATAGTTTGTTTTGTTTACTTTTCTGTGTTTTTTGTTTTGTTTTGTTTTTTTGTTTTTTTTTTTAATCAGGCTTCTTTATTTCCCTTCTTTTTTCTTGCTTTCTATTTCTTTGGAATCAGGCATATAGTTTTTGTTTGTTTTTTTGTTCCTTTTCCTTTTCTTTTTTTTGATCAGCCTTTTTTTTTTAAATCAGGCTTATTTTAACAAACAAATAAAAGGATATCTAATTAAAGGTCCAAACACTCCCCACTGCAAGCAAGGAGGAACTCTGCAGAGGACTGACCTGGGGGAAAGAACAACCAAATCACAACAGCAGAGTGCACACAGCATATGCCAGAAACATTTCCTGAATCATCAGGCCATGGACAGTGTATAACCCCTTCTTAATAATAGCATTACTCTCAGGAACAGAAAACATAATAAGCTTTCGAAAAATGCAAAAGAGAGAAATCTAGACAAAATGACAAGATGGAGGAATTCTCCCCCAAGGAAAGATCATGAAGAAACCACAGCCAGGGATTTGCTCAAAACAGATATGTAAGTAATATAATGTGAACAAGAATTTAGAAAAAACAGTCATTAGTATTAGCTGGGGGTGAAAAAAACACAGAACACACCAAAGAAACTTTTGCTGCAGAGATAAAAGACCTAAAAACTACTCAGGCCAAAATAAAAAATGCTGTAATTGAGATGCAAAACTGACTGGATATAATTACAATGAGGGTGGAAGAAGCACAGGATAGAATAGGTGATATAGAAGATAAAATTATGGAAAATAATGAAGCTGTAAAGAAGAGGGGGGGAACTATTAGATCATGAATATAGACATAGAGAATTCACTGATTCTATATAGTGCAATAATCCTCATGTCATAGGAATCCCAGAAGAAGAGTGGGGAAAAGGAATAGTAGGTTTATTTGAAGAAATTATAGCTGAGAACTTCCCTAATCTGGAGAAGGAAATAGGCATTCATGTCCAAGAGACATCGAGAACTCCCCTCAAAATCAACAAAAACAGGTCAACACAAAGTCATATCATAGTGAAACTTGCAAAATACAAAGGTAAAGAGAAAATTCTTAAAGCAGCTAGGGACAAAAGACCTTAATCTATAAGGGTAGACACATAAGGTTATCGGCAAATCTGTCCACAGAAACTTGACAGGCCAGAAGGGAGTGGCAGGATATATTCAATGTGCTGAATGGGAAAAATAAGCAGCCAAGAATTCTTTATCCAGAAAAGCTGTCATTCAGAATAGAAGGAAGGATGAAGAGTTTCCAAGACATGAAATAAAGGGAAACTTCTTCAATGATTGACGATAGCTTCTCTGAAAACAAACAACTAATACTATACTCAAAGATGAATTTCCTCCTTGAGAATGGGAATAAGGCATAAGTGTCATTCTTAATACATTTATTTAATATTTTACTGGAGTCTCCAGTTGTCCAATAAAGAAAAATTGGCATATATATTAGAATGAAATAAATGATACGGTCTCTGCTCACAAAACTTGTATATAGAAAACCCCCAAAGAATCTATAATATCAAATATTTACTAGCATTAATAACTGAATGAATCAAAGTCACAGGATACAAGATCACAGGATGCAAGAATACAAGATACAGGGCATACCTCAGAGATAATGTGGGTTCAGTTCCAGACCACTCCAATAAAGCAAATATTGGAAAAAAGTGAATCAAATGAACGTTCTGGGTTCCCAATTCCTATAAAAGTTATGTTTATACCATACTGTAGTCTTTTAAGTGTGCAATAACATTATGTCTAAAAAACAATGTACATACCTTAATTCAAAAGTACTTTACGCTAAAAATTGCTAATCATCACCTGAGCTTTTAATGAGTTGTAATCTTTTTGCTGGTGGAGGGTACTTCCTCAATGCTGATGGTCACTGAATGATCAATATGGTGGCTGCTGAAGGCTGGGGTTGTTGTGGCAATTCCTTAAAACAAGACAAGGAAGTTTGCTTTCATCATTGTTATAAACTGACTCTTCCTTTCTTGAGTGATTTCTCTGTAGCATGTGATGCTGTTTGATATTATTGTACCCACAGGGCTTCTTTCAAAATTGGAGTCAATCTTCTCAAACCCTATCACTGTTTATCAACTAAATGTATGTAATATTCTAAATATTTTATTGCCATTTCAATAATTTTCACAGTATCTTCATCAGGAATAGATTCCATCTCAAGAAGCCACTTTCTTTGCTTATCCATGAGAAGCAATTCCTCATCTGTTTAAATTTTATCTTTTGATTCCTGTTACATCTTTAGACTCCACTTCTAAGTCTAGTTTTCTTGCTCTTTCCACCACATCTGCAGTTATGTCCCCCAATGAAGTCTTGAATCCCTCAAAGTCATCCATGAGGGTTGGAATCAACTTCCAAACTCCTATTAATGTTGATGTCTTGACCTTTGCCCATGAATAATGAATTCTTAATGGACTCAATAGTGAGTCCTTCCCAGAATGTCTTCACTTTACTGTGTCCAGATCCATCAGAGAAATCACTAGTGATGGCAGCTATTGCATTATCAAATGTACTTATTTTTTTAAGTTTATTTTATTTATTTTGAGAGAGACAGAGACAGAGAGCAGGGGAAAGGCAGAGAGAAAGTGAGAGAGAGAAGCCCAAGAAGGCTCTGTGCCATCAGCATGGAACCTGACGTGGGGCTCAATCCCATGAACCACAAGATCACACGACTTGAGCCGAAATCAAGAGTTGGATGCTTAACCAACTGAGCCACCCAGGCACCCAACCAAAAATATTTCTTAAATGATGAGACTTAAAAGTTGAAATGACTCTTTAATTCATGGTCTGCAGAATGGATGTTATTAGGAGGCATGAAAACATTAATCTCATTGTACAACTTCATCAGAGCTCTTGGGTTACCAGGTGCATTGTCAAAGAGCAGTAATATCTAGACAGAAAAAAAATTTTGAGCAGTAGGTCTCAACGATGGGCTTAAAATATTTAGTAAACCATGTTGTAAACAGATGTGCTATCATCCAGGCTTTGTAGTTTCATTTATAGAGCATAAGGAGAGTAGTTTAGCATAATTCTTAAGGGCCCTAGGATATTTGGAATGGTAAAGGAACATTGGCTTCATTTTCAAATCACCAGGTGTATTTGTTCATAACAAGAGAGTCAACCTGTCTTTTGAAACTTTGTAGCCAAGCAGTGACTTCTCCTCTTTAGCTATTCTAGATAGATGGCATTTTCTTTCAATAAAAACTCTAAATGACATCATCTTCTAATAAAACCTTGTTTCATCTACACTGAAAATCTGTTGTTTAGTGTAGCCATCTTCATTGATAATCTTAGCTAGATCTTCTGGATACCCTGCTGCAGCTTCTGCATCGGCACTTGCTGCTTCACTTTGTAGTTTTATGTTATGAAGATGTTTTTTTTTTTCCTTAAATTTCATGAACCAACCTCTGGTAGCTTCCAACTTTTCTTCTGCAGCTTTCTCACCTCCTTCAGCCTTCATAGAACTGAAGAGACTTAGGATCTTACTCTGGATTAGGTTTCGGCTTAAGGGAATGTTGTGTCTGGTTTGATTTTGTATCCAGATCACTGAAACTTTCTACAAATCAACAAGAAGGCTGTTGTGCTTTCTTATATTTGTGTGTTCAGTGGAGGATCATTTGTAATTTCCTTCAAGATCTTTTCTTTTGTATTCACAACTTGGCTAACTGCTTGGCACAAAAGGCCTAGCATTTGGCATCCCTAGTTTTTGACATGCCTCTCTCAAAAGCTTAATAATTTCTAGCTCTTGGTTTAAAGTGAGAGATGTATGCCACTTCTTTTCACTTGAACCCGTAGAGAGCATTGTAGGATTCTTAAGTGCCCAAATTTCAATAAGTTGTGTCTCGGAATAGGGAAGCCTGAAGAGAGGGAGAGGGATGAAGAAATAGCCAGTGGATGGAGCAGTAAAAATACACGTTTATCAGTTAAATTCACCGTCCTCTTTGAGTGTGATTTGTGGCACCTCCAAACAATTGCAATAGTAACATTAAAGATCACTGATGACAGATCATCATAAATAAAATAATAATGAAAAGGTTTAAAATACTGCAAGAATTACCAAAATGTGACACAGAGACACAAAGTGAATCAATGCTCTTGGAAAAAAAATGGTATTGACAGACTTGCTTAATGCAGGGTTGCTGCAAACCTTCAATTTGTAAAAAAAAAAAAAAAAAAAAAAAAAAAAAAAAGCAAAATATGCAAAGCATAATTAAGTGAAGTATAATAAAACAAGGTATGCCTATACAAAAATCAATTCCAATGTCAAAAAGCAATTTAAAAAATTTTAAATGAAATTCTGACAAATAATGCCAAACAATGAAATGTTTAGTAATAATTTAAACAAAAGAAGTATAAGAATCTTCACTGAAAATGACAAGATATTGCTAAGAAAAATTAAAGAAAATCTAAAGAAATGGAGAGTAATACTATGTTGTGGGTTAGGAGGCAGTACTGTTAAGAAACTTATTTCCCCTAAATTTATCCATCATTGCAATATAATTCTAGTCAAAAGACCCACAAACAATTTTTAGTATTTGTCAAATTGAGTCTTATATTCGTTTGGAAATGCAAAGGATGTAGAACAGTCAAGACAATTTTGAAAAGAAGAATCAAGGCAGAGGATTCATATTACCTTGGGTTAAGACTTATTTTCAATCTACAGCAATTAAAACAGTGTGGTTCCAGCATAACCCTAGACAAACCACAGGAACAGAATAGAAAGTACAGAGGCCAAAGTGAATATATACCTTTTTGGTATAGATGCCAAAAAAAATTCAAAGAAAGAAAGTCTTCCACACTTATTACATATTGCTGGAAAAACTATATAGGTATGGGAAATAATTAACCTTGATCCTACTAGGGGCAAAAATTAATACAAGATGGATCATAAATATAATTATAAAAGATAAAAATTTGAAGTTTCTAAAAGAAAATAAGTACAATATGTTAATGCCTTGAAGTTATGCAAATATTTCTCTTATGGCAAAAACTCCAAAAACAAAGAAAAAATTATAAATTTAAATTTATCAAAATTGAAAACCTATGTTCATCAAAGACACATTTTATATGATTTTATTTTCTTTCCTTTCTTCACATATTGGTGGTGGTGGTGGTGGTGGTGGTGGTTGCTGTCATCGCTATTGTTTTTGTTGTTGTTTTTGTTCCTCCTCCTCCTCCTCTTCTCCACCTCCCCTCCCTCTTCCTCTTCTACTCCTCCATCTCTTACTTTCTTTAGTGTTGTCCTTAGAGAGTTTGTAATTTACATTTACAGCTAATCCACATCCACTTTCCAATAGCTGTGTACCTACATTTCATGGATTAGTGTACCTTATAATAACAAAATAATTCTAATTACTTCATTCTATTTCTTGTATCATTACTGCCATTCACTTCACTCATGTGTAAGTATACATAAGCATATGTATCCATAAGATATATACCTAGGCATATATAATCGTGTGCATCGCCGGCATTATTATTTTGAAAAAATTGTCGTCTGCTAATCAATTAAGAAAAATAAGGGTTTTTTGTTTTTTTTTTACCTTCAATGTTCCTTCTCTGATATTCTTTCTTACTTTGTGTAGATTTGCATTTCTAACTTATTTTCCTTCTCACTAAAGAACTTCTTTTAGCATTCCTTGCAAGGCAAGTCTAATGGTAACAGATTTCTTAAGTGTTGTTTCTCTGAGAAAGTCTTTATTACTCCTTCACTCTTGGAAGTTAATTTTTTAGAGTACAGATTTCTAGTTTTGTCTTCATTTTCCTTTAACATTTTAAATATTTCACCCGACTCTCTTCTAGCCTGTATGGTTTCTGAGGAAACAAAAGATGTATTTCTCATTTTTGTTCCTTTATACTTAAGGTGTTATTCCCCTCTGGCTTCTTGCTGAAGTTTTCTTTACCTTCAATAGGCCTAGATATAGGTTGTTTTGTTTTGTTTTTTAGCATTTATCCTGCTTGGTGTTCTAGAGCTTCCTGGATCTATGATTTGATATCTGACATTAATTTGAGGAAGTTCAGAATCATTATTATTTCAAAAGTTCCTCTATTCCTTTCTCAATTTCTTCTCCTTATGGCATTCCCATTTGTGTATATTATACCTTTTATTATTATCTCTCAGTCTTTGATTATTGTGTTTTTTTAAGTCTTTATTCTCTTTGTTTTTCAGTTTTCAAAGTTTCTATTGCTGTATCTCTACTCTCAGACAGTCTTTTCTCAGTTTTATCCAGTCTACTAATAAGCCCAGCAAAAGCACTCCTCATTTTTGTTACAGTTTTATTTTTTTAAATCTTTACCATTTATGGTAGGTTCTTTGTAAGGATTTCCATCTCTCTCCTTACATTTCCCATCTCTTCTTGCTTGCTGTCTACTTTATCTATGAGAGCTCTTATCATATTAGTCATAAGTGTTATAAATTTCTGGTCTGATAATTCCAACATCCCTGCCATGTCTGGTTCTAATGTTTGGTTTGTCTCTTACAATTGTATTTTTTGCCTTTTAGTATGCTTTCTAATTTTTCTTGGTAGCCAAACAAGATGTTAAAAGGGGAAAGGAACTAGTGCAACTTAGCCTTTACTAAATTGGCACTAAGGTGTGAGGGAAGGCGAAGCATTTTACAGTCCCACCATTAGGTCTCAGTCTATTTGTGAGTCTATGTCTCTGGACTATGAACTTTATAAAAAGACTTTCTCAGTTGTTTGTTTTTTTTTTTTTTCTGTATGTAATCAAGACAGGATGACTACTGTAGACTGGGATTGGGTATTTCCCTTTTACCAGATCAGTTAGGGTATGATAATACTCCACCAGGTTAGGTTCTGGTTAACTACTTTCCCTTGAAAGCAATCCTTGTTAAGAAGAACAGTGGGTTCTGGCATATTTCAAAATTGTTCCTGCCCCCCTACTCCTGCCACCCAAGCCAGACAGAGGAGGGGATATTTCTCTGATATTTACTTTGGGAACCCGCTTAGGCTCCTGGAGATAAGTTTCACAGTATAGTGGATCTCCTTTAGCACTGCCCTCACCCTAGTATTTTAAGCTCTTAGAATTGTCCACACTGAGCTTTTAGTAATCTGTCAATTGAATTTTAGGTTTTCCTAACCCTGCAGTAGTTCCCATGGTAGTTTTTGCTTTAAAGTCTCTGCTCTGATGAGCTGTTACTTCCTCTATTTGCCTCTGTCTTTTCAGTGTTGAGGGCAGTAGTTTATGTCTTCCCATCTTTTATGGATCTAAGAAGAGTTATTAATTTTTAAGTCTGTTCAGTTTTACTTGTTGTTAGGATGGAGTAGTGACTTTCAAGATCTTTACATGTGCTTATGTAACTCTAAAAGATAGGCAGGGAAGAGCATAAATCTTTATGGTAAAAATATTATGAAAATATGAAAGTATTACTTATGTATGCTCATGTTGTGCAACCCTTTTAGTTATAACCTACATTGAGATGGGGGGGTGTTTAAAAATAAAACATTTAAGAAAGATACTTAGAGTCTTATTTTAAAGCTGCTTGTTTCTTAATAATATTTCACATTACATTAATAAATAATGTCCATTTAAATATCACCTTTAATTATAATGCACTCTAAGAGATACCATTACTAAATAACAATGGTGAAGTAAACTAGTTTAGTTTAGTTTCATTATGTAAATGAAAAAAGACATCAAACTCATCTATGTTTTGTCAAATCAAATTAAAACTAGAGTGTAGGGAGCTCTGATGCCCATGTTCATTCCATACTCAGCCAAGTGGCCTGTGGGTGGAGGGTCAAGGGCAGTCTCTTGGGGTCCGCCAGACTGCACAGACTGCTCGCATGCTCCAACTTGGGAGGGTCCTCCTGAACACGGAATGGACCTTGCGTGCAGTTAAGCCAGATGGGGTGCAGCTGCCGGTCTTAGGGTATGTGATGCAGTGCTTTGAGACGAAGGGCTTTAAACTAGAGGGGATGAAGATGCTGTAGGCACTAGCGAGGGTCCTTGCTGAGCACTACCGTGACCTGCAGAGGAAGTCCTTCTACTCAGCTCTCATTAGTTACATGAGCTCCAGTCCCATGGTGGCCATGGTCTGGGAAGGCCCCAATGTGGTCTGCTCCTCAAGGGTCATGGTAAGACTCAGCTGAGGCTGCCCCTGGCACTACGGAGAAAGGCGGAGGGTGGTGGTGGTGGTGGTGGTGGTGGTGGTGGTGGTGGTGACTTCAGTGTCCACATCAGCAGGAACATCGTCCATGCCAGAGACTTGATGGAGGAAGATCAGAGGGAGATTCAGCTCTGGTTCCAGAGCAAGAGGTGGCGGACGGGGCAGATGATGGCCACCAGAGTAGCACCTACCAGCCTGAACAGTCAGGCTGCCCTCAGCCACCACTGCAGCCACCCAGAATCAACTACCACCCTCCCTGTCCACCTTTGGCCACGCCCCAGCCCAGAGCAACCAAAAGTTGGTTTGAGCAACCAAAATTTATGTGGAAAAACTCAAAGATCTCAAACTGGTGGTGCAGCATCAGCTGAGGAGTATAGAACGTTTCTTTAGATAATATGTGTCTAAGCATTAGCTAGCAACAACTTTTCTTTTTGTATCACAATTACAAGAACTTCTTGAACTGGAATTTTCAGAGAAGCCATACAAATGTACTGTTGTACTATGGAGGGAATTACTCTGAAGAAATGTTTCATACTGTAATGTCAATATGCATTGCACATTAGACATATCCTCTTTGCCTTTCCTTTTTTCAATAAGGAGCAAAAAATGGTATATATATATTTTTTGTACTTTTTTTCTGTTTATTCATTTTTGAGAGAGAGAAAGAGAGAGGCAGAAAGAGAGGAAGACACAGAATCTGAAGCAGGCTCCAGGCTCTGAGTTGTCAGCACAGACCCCAATGTAGGGCTTGAACCCACGAACCATGAGATCATGACCTGAGCTGAAGTCAGACTCTTAATCAACTGAGCCATCCAGGGTGCCCCATTCCATATTTTTTGAAATCTACTCTCTTTTGATGACTTCTAAAGATGCTAAAGTTAGGTTATCATTCTGAGGATCGACTGTCTTTGAACTCGACCAGATTAGGCTCTGGTTCACTAGTTTCCCTTGAAAGAAATCCTTGTTAAGGATTATTGAAGTTCAATTATTTAAGCAGATTAATGATTTCTCTCACTAAAAGAACAACCAAAACGAGCCATTTGGCTAACCGTCATTAACATAGTGGTTCTAGAAAACTAATTGGTACACAACTCATATTCAAGGGAAAAATGCATTTGAAGCGTTTCTGTGACTTTTATTTTTTTCTTTTCCTTTCTTTCAGGTTAGATGATTCATAGGAAGCACCTATGAAATTTAGATTTTGGAAAAAAAAAGAAATTTAGATTTCAGGGAACATACATGCATAGCATAATTACAGGCTTCTTTACTATACCAGTACCTGAAGAATAACACTCATTTTTACTGAAACTACTATACATTGAAATAAGATTCATTTCACATATTATTTTGAAAAATCCCCACGATTCAAGGTTAAGCATTGATTTTTTTTCTAAAACCTTGTAATTCCTTACTGTAACTACTTTTCAACTACAGGTTTTCTGACAATTACTAGGCACAAACCTCTAATAATTTTTACCCTTTAATAAGCATTGTATAAATAAGATAAAATTACTTTTGTTATAGAGAAAACATAAAATTTTTCTAGTGAATGCCTATTATTAACACACACATATAAAAAATACTTTCCTTGACAGACTTAACAACCAATAATTCATTAGTATTTAGTACCTAATTCCAGTAGACAAATTAGGAAAACAAGCCCTTGCCTTGTTTTTATCAATATAAACACTCCTAATTTAAATGTAGATAGAATATTACTCAATCTTCACTCTAAGTTAAGCCATACCTTGGAGACACAAATAGTCAGATATGTAATTTACCTCTGAATTAGTGTTACATGTTCAGAAATAGAGTTCTTTTTAACTTTTTAAAACAAAACTAATTTCCCAGACCAAATAATATTATATCTGAACCTAAAAATGTCAAATTCTATTGGCTTCCATACCCATGCCGTGCACACATATAAGCAAACATACGCATAGACTACTTATTTTTATCAAAAGCATTTTTTCCAACTTATAAATATGGAGAATTTTTCAAAAAGGAAAGTAACATCCCGCGCTGGGAGCTTAGATTTTTTTCAGTCAATCCCCAACACCTCCAAACACACACAATAACCCAACTATGGTTGTAAATACTAGATAAACTGATTTCATATAAAAGTCAATACCATATCAACCACCCTGAACAACACAAGTAGATTATTTTCTAAGTATTTACTTATCTCCTCAAATATTGCAATAAACAAAGCTTCTGAATGCCCACTTAGCAATTTAGGAAAAGCAGGGGAGAACATCTGACATCCTTTTGTCTCCCTGTGGTAAGCAGGCAGAGTAACTCGCTCTAATAAAAAAAAGAATCCATGCCTTTATCCCTAGAACCTGCAAATATGTTACTTTAATTGGCAAAAAAGATTTTAAAGACTTTAAGGACCTCGAGTTGGGGAGATTATTCTAGATTATTCAAGCAGGCCCAGTGTAATCACATGAGTCCTTAAAAGTGGAAGACAAAGCTTGAAGACTGGATCAGAGAAGTGAGACAATGAAAGCAGGAGCAGAAGAGATGTGAAATGTGACAGACTCGAACTGCTATTGCTGTTCTGAACATGAAGAAAGAGGGTCATGAGCCAAGGAATATGGGTAGCCTCTAAAAGCTTGGAATGACTTTCATCTGATAATGAACAAGGAAAAGAGGGTCTCAGTCCTACAACTGCATGGAATTGAATTCTGCCAACAACCTGAATGAATTGATTCCCTGTTAAAGCCACCAGGGAAGAATGCAGTCCTGTTGACCACATAGATTTCAGCCTGACAAGACTTTGAAACTATAGAATTGTAAGATAATAAATGGTGTTAAGTCTATAAATTTGTGGTAGCAAGAGAAAGCTAATACATCTTTTTACAAAGATTTTATGCAAAAAAACACACTTTAATTAGAATGAATTTGTTTTATATATATTTTTTTAATTTTTAAATTTATTTTTGAGAGAGAGAGAGAGAGAGACAGAGAGAGAGAGAGAGAGAGAGAGAGAACTATCGGGGGATAGGCAGAGAGAGAGAGAGAGAGGGACAGAGAATCCAAAACAGGCTCTGCACTGACAGGACAGAGCTGTATGCAGGGCTCAAACTCAGGACCTGGCCGAAGTCAGATGCTCAACCAAGTGAGCCACCCATGCGCCCCAGAATGAATTTGTTTTAAAATAAGGACTTTCGAGTTTCTACTAAAGATTCTTAAATAAGTTCTATGACTCTGGAGCATTCTGGGATGATATATCTCTTTAGAAAATGATTTATTTCTTGTTTAAACAAATGAAAATCATTTTATCTTATTGTCTATCTCATTCTAGATTTGAAACATGGTTTCATATCTCAGCCTTATTTATTGGAAAACCCTGCAATTCCAAAAAGTATACAAAATGAATTGCTTCTGTTTCTGTGCCACTTTAACTAGATGCTCTATGTGCAAGATCAAACAGTAATCCTTCAGCTTTATTTTTATACTCAGACTTTCCCTTCACAATCTTTGCCAAATTACAGTGGTAATGGTAGTTACTTTTTCATAAGCAACAGGGTGTCTGCAACATTGATTATCAAGTGATTGTGAAATTCCCAGTGCTCACACGTTGTTCTGACAAGACTTTGAGCATCATAAACTAACTACAATACTCATTCATCATTAAGGGAAGGATCTTCTTTTTCCCCTTAAACACATCACAGCCTACCATTTCTTTGTTTCTGCAACAATGACTCAGGGTGCAAAGCAGTATGATTTAGAGCCAGTCTAAACAGTCACTTTCTTTTTGGGGGAAAAAAAATCCTAGAAGCAATCCAAGTGAAGAATAAAAGTAAAAGTATTTCAGTTAGCTGTTTTATCCTGTATCCTTGACTGAGAACTTGTTCCAACTGGGAGTGGGTTTTTTTAATACCTTGGCTTATGTCAAATGAAAACAGTGAGTATGAGTGCAATTTTTCTTTTGTGAATGTTCATACTACTTTTTAACTCAATTATATATATTGATTTTAACAAAAATTTTGGTTATTTTACCTTCCAATTTAATTAGTACTTGAATTAAGTTGCCTGTCTCTTAAAGCACGGAGCTTTTTGAATGACAAATAAAATGTCCTCAACAGAAATGCTTACCTTGAATCCTTGCCCTCAAAAAGCTATAATCTAAGAGAAGAAAACCTTGTATAAAAAGACAGCATTTCATAATGATAAAGCCCATAAGAGATGTGTTGGGCATACAAAATACAGATGCAATTAATCTAGGGTACAGTTAAGTAGAGAGGGTTTCTTGAGAAATCTGGATTGATCGACCATAACTCAGAAGCAATAAGAAAAAAAAAGGTTAAGAGTCTGCGCAGAAAGATCCAGGAAGACAACTCAGTACTTTGTTGAAAACTGCCAGCGTGCAGCTGTGTACATCTGGAGGGCAAAGAGAACAACCAGACAGAAAACCTTAGAATACTATATAGTTTACATCATATTGGAAAAATAAAATTGGTGTTTCTGAACAGGGGAAGGGAGGTAGAAAAGAGACCTAACATTGATTCAGCAGTTACTGTAAGCCAGACACTGGTATTTATGTATGCCATCCCTGTAAATTCTAACAGCAGTCCAGGAAATAATATTATCTCTATTTTATTACAAAATAGAACAAGATTCACAGACATTGAAGTCATGTGAGCAGTAAGTAGCAGGATTTAAACCTAGGACAATTTGATTCCAGTAAGTCAGTACTTTTTCTACAATATTGGGAGACTAGACCCTCCCTTAACACTACAATATTCTTTGTAGAATAATATGAAAGCTGATTTAACTTGTTCTCCATATAAAGTTATTCAGCACTGAAATTCTTAATTTCCTTTTAGCAGTCTCTCTTAAAATCAAAGAACAAATTTTGTTTTACTTTGGTTTTGAGGCCATTTTTTATGTATTTTAATCATTATCACTATTTTTATGACACATTGAATCTGCACATGGAAAGACATAGGCATTGCATTGAGATATCCTGTATAATTAATATTGATCTTCCATTTTGGAAGATTCCTTTTTTACTAAGTACGTTTTCATTAGGGGTGGATTTTTCCTAATTGGGTAGATCTCCAGATCTAATTATTTCATTTAATTGTCATACAATAGCAAGTAATGAGCTCCATATCACCATGAGTTTTTAGAATTGAACTGTATATAAAGTTATATTGGAGGTTGGGCAAAATAAGCAGTAAAGCTCCAAGATTCTGATATACATGTCATTACACATGAACATGTTTTACATTCTTAACTAGTTAAAAGCTTGAAAATGAAAAAGGGGAAATAGTTTTGATTATTCTAAGCTATCAAAGTACCAAAATAAAAACATGTTTAACACTCATTACTGTTGAAACCAGGACAGTTTAGACATTTATACACACAGTAGCAGAGAGTTTAAAGTGTGAACTTTCTTGAAAATCTACAGTCTGTACCTTAGAAAAAATTCAGTCATTGATTCATGAACTCAAAGACTAGACCTAAAGAAATGAATAGCTGTATAGGCAAAATTTATACATTATGATATTGATTGCAGTATAACTTGTAATAATTTTTAAAAATGCAGACACAAATAACCAAAATAAAGAAATGGTCAATATATTTTATCCACAAAGTGGATATTATATTTTATAGACATAAATTGCATTTTTAAATATTTATATTACTTAAGATGATAATATTAGAAAAAAACATAATAGGGTGCCTGGGTGACTCAGTTAGTTAAGCATTCGACTTTGGCCCAGGTCACGATCTCACAGTTTGTGGGTTCAAGTCCCACAATGGGCTCTGTGCTGCCAACTCAGAGCCTGGAGCAACTTCAGATTCTGCATCTCCCTCTCTCTCTACCCCTCTTCAGCTCGTGCTCTATATCTTTCTGTCTCTCAAAAATGAATAAAGGTTAAAAAAATAAAAGAAAAGAAAAAACATATAATAATTTAAGGCAATCCATAAGAAAAATGAGTTGAAAAAATTCTCAAAAATATTAATATGAATTAAGTCAGAAATGATGTCTTATGAGTGATTTTTAAAATTTGTTTATAATTTTTGGAGCATTCTACAACAAACAGACATTATACTTACCTAAGCAAAAAGCTTATTGTCAATTAAGTAAGCTGTTTTGCCTGTAAGTCTTATAGACACAAAGAATTTACTTTATTGATTCATTTCCTTTTTTCCTACCTACACCCCTATGATTTCTCTTAGGACTTTGAAATTACCACTTATTATTCTCAATCAATGAAATAATTCAAGATGGGTTTGGAAGCATTTTTGTGTCAACTTGACTGACCATGAGGCAAGGGAAAAGAGAAAGAGTAGTGGAAGTAGTTATAAATACTAGCTATGACTATGTGACCAGTTACAGACAGAATTGTAACTGTTATGAGTATTTTCTACTCACTTTGCTATGAATACATTTGCGTGTATTTGTTATCTTTTGCTTTTTGACTTTTTCTTAGTCTTTTTTTATATAACTTAAGATTTGCTGACTTTATATCATAGAATTTAAGTATTACTACTTTTTCATAATAGTATTTAAGTTTTGGGATATCAAGAAGAATAAACATCTCTCAAGGTCTTGACCTTTTCTTCTGAGGAAGGGATAAGTTTTCAATTGTACACAGGAGAGTTTTATCATGTTAGGCAGAATTCTGGCCTTGTTTTTGTCTTTAGTAGGAGATTAGGTATAGTTTAAGGAGATGCATATGCATGGTAAATTGACATGGAGTGGACTTCTGATGGTTAGTTTTATTTGTCAACTTCACTGGCCACCATAATGTTCACATTAAATTTTATTTGTGGGTGTGTCTGATGGTGTTTCAGGGTTAGGTTAGTATATGAATTAGTGGGTTTAGCAAAGTAAATTCCCCTCTCTCATGTGGTTGGGCATCATCCAATCCTTTGAGGGCATGACTAGAACAAAAAATAGAGAAAAGAGGAATCCCTCCCATTTTTTCTGCCTCACTGAGCTGGGTCTTCTTATCTCTTATCTGCCTCTGTTCCCCACTGGATTTTACACCACTGGCTTTCCCTGTTTTCAGGCATTCTGACAAAGGCTGAACTATGTCGTCAGTTCCTTGGGTGTACAGCTTGTACGGGGCAGAATGTGTGGTTTCTCAGCTTTAATAGTCACATAAGCTAATTCTTTATATCCAACTGGTTCTGTTTTCTCTGCACAAACATAACTAAGATAATTGGATTTGAGGTAATATAATTTTTTATTTGCATGTCATTTAAAAATCTCAAAGTTCAATTTATACATAAATTTTACCAAATGTAAGTGTCCAATTTGATGAGTTTTGTCAAAACCTACATCATTTTTACTTGTGATTGCTATTTTTTATGTGCCAAGTTTGAAGTTAGGGTACAAATAACAAACTCCCCCATCATCACAAGTGCAACAGTGGAGTGCTCAAATCCTCAGATTAGAAAGAATTTCTGTTTCTTCCTCTCTTCTAGTCACTTCTCAACTTCCTTGAAATTTTAAGAATCCCACTGGGTATCCCAATACTGTTGAAAGCCCAAGCCCTGTTTTTTCCTTAGGCATCACTACAGATGTAACTTGAGAAACACACTCTACACGTTGAAGCTGAAGATTTCCAGATGCCATAAGTAGTTAGTCACTTTGAAGGGAACCAGTGTTTGGTAGCAACCTGAAAACATGGGGGCCTATTATAAGGCTAAGTGGCATAGATAGCCAGTGATATTTCCCCAAAGGTAGCATAGCCACATTACAGTTAATAAAACAGATCTGTGATACTGTTATTTTGAGGTTCTATGATATCAGCCCTCATCTAAATGGTATCCTCAAAACCAGCCTCCAGCTATCACAAAATCTGTCTGAGTGGTCAAACACGGAGGGGTGGTAAGACAAACTGGCTACCAAGAAGCCAGAAACCAGAAGACATCATTAAAATCAAAGCTTCTTAGGAATTCCAGAAATATTTAGGAAAGCTTAGGGCTTACACAGAGTAGTGAATGGGAATTAAAGCAATTTTACTGAGATAGCAAGAGGGAGACTTGAAAAATGGGCCTTTTAGCAACCTGACAATTTGTGAAAAGCCCTGGAGCAGAGGTTATATAAGTATTTTGCGGAGTCTTTCAAAAATAAAACCAAGGGTTTTATTACAATCCAAACATACAATAAGATTGAAGCAAAAAAAAAAAAAAAAAAAGGTAAAAAAAGAAAAAAAAAGAAAGAAACTGGTTAGAAACTTTAAAAAGAAATATAGTTTGCACAGAAAAATCTCTAAAAAGTATTGGATTTAGCACAATGGGACAAAGTCACAAGGTTTCCTGCGTACACAGGTATATCAGGAGAAAAAAGCAAGGTGAGGGGTGGATTATGACCAATAAAACATAATTATATTTGAAGCTGAAGACTTAAAGAAATTTTATTTAGAAAGATTTTTATTATAAAATAAATTTAATGCAGTATCTTTGAGAGTCCCTTAAATTCCTATTTTCTGAAACCTTTAACATCTCTAGGCATTACATTATAATTTATGCTACTTTTCAGGAACAAGACTAAATTCCCTCTTCTCTAACCTGGGAATAATAATAATGTTTACCAAATAGGAATTTTATGAGGGTTAAGAGCTATAATGCACATAAAATCCTTAACACAGTGCCTGAGAGATAAAGTGTTACAGAAATGAATGTGATCCTAAGCTGTTGTCATTCTTTTTGTTGTTATTATTAGTGATCTCCTTTACCACTAAGTCCCCTAGAAATTTACATTAGGATGTTCATTATCTATGGGTGGTGTCAGGGTGGAAGACCTTCCTTTGCCTTTTGAGGTCTGCCTAGCTGGATTTAGAATAAAAATTGATGTGAGACAGTTTAACAGAAGAAAATCAAATTTAATAGACACACATACAGGGAATACATGCAGACAAGAAACTCCAAAGACTATGAGGCAATGTGAAGCTCATATGGCTAAGGAGAAGGATAGGGGACAGAAGACAAGGAGGGGTGGAGGGGGGGACCATTAGCAGAAATAAAAAAGGAGATGTTTGGAAAACAAAGACATCTCTATTACATAGATAAATCTCTCTGGTAAAAGGGAGTCTGTGCCAAAGCTGTTACCAGCTCTCTTCCTGACACAAAAAGGCCAGGCCAGTGAGGGGGAGGTAAGGAGTTTTCCCCAAATCTGTTGTGTTTTGATTGCTTGTAACTCAAAAATAATGTTCATGCCTAAGTGGTCCATCTTGGGATGGCCTGCCTTTGGTCTCTACAGTGGCAGAGAGTTAAATTAAAGGACCAGGCAGAGGACTGCTTAGGACAACAAATGGAAATCACCTCTCTCCCTCCCTCCTTTGTCGTCTGGATCTCAGGGCAGTGTCCTAGAATGTTGGATCTGGGATGAAATTTAAAAAGAATCTAAGGGGCACCTGGGTGGCTCAGTCAGTTAAGTGGCTGACTTCAGCTCAGGTCATGATCTCACGGTCTGTGAGTTCGAGCCCCGCGTTGGGCTCTGTGCTGATGGCTTGGAGCCTGGAGCCTGCTTCAGATTCTGAATCTCCCTCTCTCTCTGCCCTTCCCCTGCTCATGCTCTGTCTCTCTGTCTCTCAAAAATAAATATAGTTAAAAAAAAGTTTTTTAAATAGAATCTAAGAGAAGGGCAACACCTTAATGACCAGGAAACCTGCCGCCGAGTGTCTGAGCAGCTGGTCTAAAGTCAGTTAATAAAAGATTTGGGAGAGAGCCATAAAACCCCAAAAAAAACCAACAACAACAAAACAAAACAAAACAAAACAAAAACCCCTACATTATGAGTGGGCTTTGATAACTATTCAGCCAGATGACAAAATAAAAGTACTGGAGTTCAAGGACACTTACAGCTTTGAGGAAATATTGGTACCTACAAATAAGGCTGTAGCCTCCAGGTGCCTTCATTTCTTGACACAAAAAGTTCTCACTCCCACACATGAAGCTACAAAGAACAGGAAATCCTACATATAAAATCCATCTTTCCAACACTTTATAAACCATTGCCCTCTCTTCTCTCTACTTTTTTTCTTCTTCCCAGTTGTCAGGCATACATTGACATCACTACTTAAATGACACTCCATTATATACATTTAAAGAATATTTTTACCCCAATATTCAAGAGGCTGATTATTACAGCACTTTTTGTCTAAATATTGCAATACACTTTCATCTTCAGTCTTACTCTGCTATCAACTAAATTATTTGAATCAGATGAGTTTTTAAAAATATTTTCAAAGAACAATACATTATCATTAAAAAAACACTCAATATACTATTGGTTAATAAGAATTACGAATGTATAAAGTATTTGATGTTTTAAAATAATTCATTTTCTTCTGGCATTCCATGTTTCCGATGTTAATTTTTATGAGGTCACAGAGTGACCTCTCATGACATTTTGACTTGATTTACTTAGTAGGGGAGAAGGGACAAAGAGGCCATTCAAAAGCTTTTTTTCTATAGAAACAGTCTCTCCCATTTCAGATTCAAGATGATGAAGTTTTGGGGTGATGATGAAATTTGTCGGGTTTGGAGTCGATGGCCAAGAAAGAATTCTTGAAGATGTCTTTGCTGCAAAAAGGTGATTTTATTTAAAAACGGGGACAGGACCCATGGGCAAGAAGAGCTGCACTGGGGATGTGATGGGAACTCATTACATACCCTCAGGTTGGGAGCGGTCAGGGATAGAATAAGTCTACAAGGTATTTTAAAAGCAAGGTTTCCAGGACCTTGAGGGGCTAGCTGTTGCTAGGGAAACACCACTTATTACAGCTTAATAAAACCCCAGTCACGAGACCCTTCAAATATATACGGGGGAGGGAGGCATAAGCTTGGATTATGATTGTCAGCATATATTTGGGTCAGTTAAGATAAATGAAGTAGACTTACAGGATCCTCGAGGTTGGGACAATGTTAAGCCAAGGTTCTCTTCTGCCCCTAGCCAAGTGTCACCATCTAGGCAGTTGAGCTCCTAGAGGGAGGTAACTCTGCCGATTTCAAGTACTTATCAGTAGACTGTAGGCAGTAAAGGAATTTAGTTTTTTATTTTCCTTAGTTTCCCACATTACCATGGCAAGCACTTTCCTTTGTTCCTGGGTAGCCAGGAGTGTCTGAGGAATATCACAGATATTCCACCTGGGATGTGTGTGTGTGTGTGTGTGTGTGTGCCAGCCTGTATTTTGCCCTCAGCTTGCCCCAAGCTCCCTTATCAAAGATAAATGGAGAATATTAGAGATAAACATTTTAAAATACTTTAAAGTCTTAGGCCCTTATCCTAGTCCTTAGTTCAGGATGGCATATAAACCTCAATTGCTGAACTGCCTTTGGGTTTCATGTCTTTCATGCACATGTATGAAATTTGTTTTTCTCCTCTTAACCTGTCTTATGTCAATTTAATTGTTAAACCAGTAAAAGAACCTAGAAGGGAAAAAGGGAAAAGTTTTCCACCCCTACACTCACTCCTTAAAGAGAACATATTTCTGCCTTGGAAAGTTGTAGATAAAAGTTATTATATTAAGATTTCATAGGGGCACCTGTGTGGCTCAGTTGGTTGAACATCCAACTTCAGCTCAGGTCATGATCTCACACTTTGTGAGTTGGAGTCCTGCATCAGACTCTCTGCTGTCAGCAAGGAGCCCACTTCTGATCCTCCGTCCCCCTCTTTCTTTGCCCCTCCCCTGCTCATGCTGTCTCTATCTCATTTGTTTGGTACAAAGCCCCCATTTAAATTCTTTTAGGTAGTTAAGGGAGAGGCAAAAAACTTTTCCTGTGCGTGTTGTGTCTTAATTGCCTTCAGCTCAAAATAATTCCCATGTCCAAGCAGCACACTGTGGGACAGCATATGCTTCTCCCCGCTCAAGAGTGTAGTATTTACTTTTTACCTTCAGCCAGCTCTTTCTTAGCAAATAAAACAGAACAGAGATTATATCCTCACTGCATTTTCAGGGTAACCTAAACCTAACTGCTGTAGAGAAGGAAGAGTCAGTAACTTGGCAAAATAGCAATTCACGGTTCGCTGAAACAACAGCCCAATATGGGTGATTATGGTCAGCTGATTCAGGGATCCAGGACTCAAAATGTACCTTAGTGTGAAAGTGATGTATGACAGTTCTGCTCTTATTACTTTGGTGAAACACATGGCCCTGCTAGCTGCAAGTGGCTGGGGCTTCTAATCTACCCGTATGTCCTGGAAGACTAGGAGAACCACAAATTGTTCTACACAGTCTTTTCATAAAGGAAATAGAGTTCGGCAGTTAATTTTTTTTTGTTTTGTCATCACATGCTTATAAAAGCACCAAACATATTTTATAATCAGAGAAATGTAACAATTTAAACAAAGTGTTACAAGGAAGAGGGGCCATTGTCTGACATAACAGTATTTTCCCCTATAATGCATTGCAAGAAATGAAGTTCGACTTTTGAAATTATGAAATCCTACTTATATGATAGTCATAACGCTTGTTAGACTAGAAGCCTGGACATTTGGAGCTGAATTAAATAACTGGTCTTTAACTTAGTTTCAAAAAGTCAAAACAAAACAACATATGAAATATTGTTTGAAAATATTGGCTCTGTTGTCTAACAGATCCAGCTCCCTACTTTCTAGCTGTCATTCACATACTAGGCAGCATGTCGCAGATGTTTTTATAGCTTCATGCAGCTCATATTATTTCACACGAAGTATTACACTTATCTATTTCTTTTTAACTATATGGGGCCTTCCCGTTCTCCTGAAATACTTAGCCCTTCTTTTGTAGCAGCATTATCTGGCAATAATGAGCCAGATATATATGCATGAGTTAGCGGTGTCTTATACTGGTTCCATTACACCTTTTCATCTGCACATGTTGACCAGCATATTTATTAAAGGCCTAGTGGAGACTCTCTGTTTAGAACTAGCTTTGGGAATAAAAATAATAATTTCAGATTTTTGAATTCTTAGGAGATGGATCATTTTCCATAATGGTCTTTGAATTTTCCTTTAAACTCAAAAAACACATTCTAATTTCCTTGGACTCACATTAATCTAGTGTTACACCTAATCCCCCAAATCCAAAATTATGTAGGGTCCTCAGAACCATGAAGTAGACATCTAAGGTAAAACAACAACAACGACGATGATGACGATGACGACAGCAGCAACAAAATTGTTTGCCTGGTACTTTTCAAAGAATACATTAGTACCTGGTGCAGCACTCACTTGATTCATTCTCAGGTCTAGTATACCTCAAGCAATTATCTTGACACTGACAGAAGAGCTGAATGTTCTTAAGAGCTTCTCTCTTCTGACTCCCTCCAACTACTGTGGGTTTGTTCATTGGGTTCTCTTCTACCTTTTCCCCAGATGAGGTCTAGTATACCTCAGGCAATTATCAACATTACAATACTTGAAAGGGTTCACTTTGAAGATATTCTCTGAACTAATCAATGGTATTCTGCTTTAGCATGGGCACCTTAGTTTGTAAATAAATTACATCTCCCCATCAGACATACACTCCATGGAAAATTCAGTAATCTTTTTCCCCCCACCCTGTGAATCCCTGGGGTAAAGGGCAGCTCCTCATCTTCAGGGATCCTATCAATACATAGGATAAAGGCTTGGCAGTAACATCAACTCCACCAAAACTCTCAAAGGCTTTTATGCAGACTTAGCTTCAAGGATTCCAAAAAGGCTTAAGAACACTGGTTGTGTTTCCTTTCATTTTACCTTCACTTTAGATGTTAACACCAGGCTGATAGATTGATCATGAAGAAGATTTGAAAGGTAGAAGTTATGTTTGGCAAAAATTTTGTAATATCCACTCAAGCATAAAAACAGGCAGAAAGTATTTATTTTAGTAAGTGAAAAGAAGGAAGGACACCGTATGTTTTTATAGATGTTGCATTCATGTGCAGGCAAATTTAAATAAGGTAGTCAGAAAAGGCTTATCTGAAGAGGTTGTTGTGATTTGATGTCTGAATTAGAATGAGCAACATATGCACAGTGCTGGGCAAGCAGTATATTTCAAGTAGAGGGAATAGTAAGCATAAAATTATTGAAATGGAAAAGGGCTTGCCATGTTCAGGAATAAACATGAGTAATATGGAACATGAAAGAAATTGTACGAGATGTGTTTGGGGATGTATACTAGAGACAAGTAAATTATGAAATATTTTGTATTTCATTCTGAGTTAAATGAGAAACTATTCAATGTTTAATTAAGGGAACGCCATGTCAGATATTTACTTCAAACAGCAATGTATGGAGAATTAATAGAGTTTGAGCAGGTGTAGAAACAGGAATGTTCTATCCTTTATCCACCTAAGTATTAGATAATGGTATCTGGAACAAGGGAGTTTTCAGTGAAGATGAAGTGAAATGGATGGCTTTGAAATATATTTTGAAGAGAAAATTTGTGGAACTTACTAATAAATGTGAGATGCAAGGAGTACAGAATGAGGACAAATGAAGGATAGTACCTAATATTTTTGTTTTGGTTTTGTTTTGTTCTTGTATCTTGCATTGAGTTAAATTTTGGTGCAGTTTAATAATATTTTGGAAAATAAGAAAGATGTTTTGGAAGAAATGGGTATCAAAAGTTCTGTTTTAAACACCTTTGGTATCGCTGGTATGTCTTTGTCCAAATTTCTTCTTACAAGGACACGAGTCAAATCGGATTGGGGCCACCCCAATGGTCGCATTTTACCTTAATCATTCTTTACAGGCCCTATCTCCAAATACAGTCATGTTTTGAAGTACCAGGAGTTAAGTCTTTAACATATAAATTTTCCAGGGCATATTTCAGCCCATCATATATAAGAATCATGTTTTTAACTTTTCAAATTACACCTTGGTGATTTTAGTGGCCCCACAAATAAATATTTGACTCTCCATTCTCTATTTTAAAATACATGCTTCAACAGATCAACTATTTTAAACATGTTACTTTTTTTTTTCAGATATATGCAAAGTGAAATTTGATGTTAGTTTCAGGTTGAACTCTCTGGAAAGTAGATGCTGAGATGGAGTTAAGAGTAAAATGTTTATTGTAGAGTAACAGATGGAGCAAAAAACAGGAGGAAGTAGGATTAGATACCAGGAGCTGTCAGAACATGATTGTGAAGGGAAGTAGAATTTGTCACCCCCCCAAAATATGCCTCTTTGGCATAAGGATTATTTTAAGCTGGTTATTTTTAAGAAACAGAAGACATGGGAGATGCTGGGAAAACCACGTCAAAGTTACTCTTTTGAAAGGGATATTTACATTTATAAGGGAAATCTTCATGTGTAAGGGTATCTCCTTCTCTGTACCAAGAAGGGGAGGCTGATTCTAAATCTAGAAACTCTTATCCATGTAGAAGGCAATTGGTTAAATCTGCATAATGATCTTACCTTTGATTATTGTGCTGTGCTTGATAACCTTCCATAACTGACCTCTCTCCTTTTCCCCAACATCTTGTATCCTTACCTGGAGATGTTATTTAAGGGGGTGGCTTGGGCCATTTCAGGGGGTTACTTGGTTTTCCTGGGAGTCTTCCATATATATAGGAGGGACACATGTTATTAAACTTCTGCTTGTTTTTTTCTTGTTAATCTTTTATTATGGGGTGTGGTCTCAGCCAATAACTTATAAGACTAGAGAGAAAATTATTTTTCTCCCCCACAATTCCAAGCTGACAAAATTTCTAACAGCTCAACGGGGAGGTCCAGAGCAAAGATTACTCAATAAGAAGATCCTCATTGGGAAGCCCTCAGATCATCACCTTGCTCCATTTTTGCTCCACTTCCCTAGAAGATCATAACTTTGGCTCACAGTTTAATGTGGATGTTGGTGAAACTAACAGTTTGAGGCTCTCAACTAACCATAATCCTTGGAGCTAGGCAGCAAGTACTTAATGAGGGATCTGAATGGTGTACATCTGGATCTGTCACAAAGTTTAAGTCACAAACATTTAATAGACAAATAAAAAAGGAAGGAAATTTAAATCAATTAAAATATCTAAACAATAGTAATAATTAACATTTTTGGCCACTTACTATGTGTCAAAACTATTTGGCACTTCATAGCATTATCTAATTTTTCCCTGTCTTCCTCAACATAAAGAAGAGAAAAAAATTATAGATCCACAAAATAAATCCTTTTACAGTCAATGATTGTAGTTCTCATATTTGGACACCAGTAACATTAATTACAAACTCATTGTTCAGTAAGAAATATCACATATATCACATTTTCATTGCAGCATATGCTGATGTAAAAAGATTCAATTACTATATGAGTACTTTGTTTAGAATAATATTCTATCATAAAAAAAGTAGAAAATTCCAAATAGAAATTAATGTAGGCCATTTAATTGCATTCCCAAACCAAGTTTATTAAAGGATATGCATGCTCAGATGTATGTGTAATTTTTAGTATCAGGTTACAAACGTTTCCCTTTTGTATCTTTGATCATTAGGCTTTTACAAATTTTCAAAAAAACCTAAAATAAAACTTCATCAGGTTTGAAGGTGAATGGCATTTGCAACTTATTCAGCTTAAATTTCCGTTTTTTACCTTTTTCAATTCAATCCAACTCAGTTTAACTCTTAATGTAAATATATGGAAAGAAATAGAGCAGTTAGGTGAAAAAATGTATTTTCTGGCTAAGGAATCAGATCCATGTCCATTAAAATGAAAGCTATTTGTGAAAAGTAGGTGAATTAACAGTCTAAAGCACGTATACTAAACAGGACACCATCTATTAAGGTGATAATCAGCTTAAGCAGTTATATTTTGAAATCTCACAGGCCTGCTTGATATTCTTAAAAATGAATAAAATCAGATAATTTCTACATAGATTTCATTTCAATAATCAAAATTAAAAATGGTAAATTTTGTTAGTTATGATTATACAATAAAAAAACAAAAATAGGAAAAAGTCAATTTATATAAAAATTTAAATTTATATTCTACAATGATTAGTAGTTCCAAAATATATTATTTTTGTTTAGAAAATTAGCCTTCCTTTTGTCAAATGATTATCTTTTGAGAAATTCATTTAAACAATGATAAATTGTTAAAGTAATTTTTTCATCTTTAGAAAAACTCGTTTTTTTAAAAAAAATAATTTATTGTCAAATTGGTTTCCATACAACACCCAGTGGTCATCCCAACAAGTGCCGTCCTCTGTGCCCGTCACCAACTCTCCCCCCTCTCACACCCCTATATACTCTCAGTTTGTTCTTAGTCTTTGAGAGTCTCTTATGTTATGTCTTCTCTCTCTCTGTGGATTTTTTTTTCCTTCCCCTCTCCCCCTTCCCCCTGGTTTTCTATTAGGTCTCCCAAAGCCTACCTATGCATGGGAACATATGGCATCTGTCTTTCTCTGCCTGACTTATTACACTCAGCATAATACCCTCCAGTTCCATCCATGTTGCCACACATGGCCAGAGTTCATTCTTTCTAATTGCTGCGTAGTATTCCAATGTATATATATACCACATCTTCTTTATCCATTCATCAGTTGATGGACACTTAGTCTCTTTCCATGATTTGGCTATTGTCGAAAGTGCTACTATGAACATTGGGGTACACGTGCTCCTATGCATCAGCATTCCTGTGTCTCTTGGGTATATTCCTAACAGTGCTATTGCTGGGTCATAGGGTAGTTTTATTTTCATTTTTTTGATGAACTTCCACACAGTTCTCCACAGTGGCCGCACCAGTTTGCATTCCCACCAACAGTGCAAGAGGGTGCCTGTTTCTCCACATCCTCGCCAGCATCTGTAGTTTCCTGAGTTGTTCATTTTAGCCACTCTGACTGGTGTGAGGTGCTATCTCAGTGTGGTTTTGATTTGTATTTCCCTGATAATGAGTGACATTGAGAATCGTTTCATGTGTCTGTCATTTGGATGTCTTCTTTGGAGAAGTGTCTATTCATATCTTCCGCTCATTTCTTCACTGGATTATTCGTTTTTCGGGTGTGGAGTTTGGTAAGTTCTTTATAGATTTTAGATACTAGTCCTGTATCCGATATGTCATTTGCAATTATCTTTTCCCATTCTGTTGGTTGCCTATCAGTTTTGCTGGTTGTTTCTTTTGCCGTGCAGAAGTTTTTATCTTGATGAGGTCCCAGTAGTTCATCTTTGCTTTTAATTCCCTTGCCTTTGGAGATGTGTCGAGTAAGAAATTGGTACATAATAGATCAAAGAGGCTTTTTCCTGCTTTCTCCTATAGGTTTTTGATGGTTTCCTGTATCACATGGAGATCCTTCATCCATTTAGAGTTTATTTTTGTGAGTGGTATAAGGAAGTGGTCTAGTTTCATTCTTCTGTGGGTTGCTGTCCAGTTCTCCCAGCAACATTTATTAAAGAGGCTGTCTTTTTTCCATTGGATATTCTTTCCCGCTTTGTCAAAGATTAGTTTGACCATATACTTGCGGGTCCATTTCTAAGTTTTCTATTCTATTCCATTGGTCTATGTGTCTGTTTTTTGTGCCAATACCATACTGTCTTGATGACTACTGCTTTGTAGTAGAGGTTAAAGTCTGGGATTGTGATGCCTCTCACCTTAGTTTTATTCTTCAGTATTACTTTGGCTACTTGGGGTCTTTCGTGGTTCCATACAAATTTTAGGGTTGTTTCCTCTAGCTTTGAGAAGAATGCTGGTGTAATTTTGATGGGGACTGCATTGAATGTGTAGATTACTTTGGGTAGTATTGCCATTTTAATGATACTTAATCTTCCAATCCATGAGCATGGGACGTTTTTCCATTTCCTTGTGTCTTCCTCAATTTCCTTCATAAGTTTTTTATAGTTTTCAGCATAGAGGTCTTTCATATCTTTGGTTAGGTTTATTCCTAAGTATTTTATGGTTTTTGGTGCAATTGTGAAAGGGATTAGCTTCTTTATTTCTCTTTCTGCTGCTTCATTGTTGGTGTATAGAAATGCCACCGATTTCTGTACATTAATTTTGTACCCTGCAATTCTGCTGAATTCATGGATCAGTTCTAGTAGGCTCTTGGTGGATTCTGTCAGGTTTTCCATGTAAAGTATCATGTCATCTACAAAAAGTGAAAGTTTGACTTCCTCCTTGCCAATCTTGATGCCTTTTATTTTGTTTTGTTGACTGATTGCTGATGCTAGGACTTCCAACGCTATGTTAAATAGCAGTGGCGAGAGTGCACAGCCCTGTTGTGTTCCTGATCTCAGGGGGAAGGCTCTCAGTTTTTCCCCATTGAGGATGATATTAGCTGCGGGCTTTTCACATATGGCTTTTATGATGTGTAAGTATGTTCCTTCTATCCCGACTTTCTCGAGGGTTTTTATTAGGAAATGGTGCTGTATTTTGTCAAATGTTTTTTCTGCATCTATTAACAGGATCATATGGTTCTTATCTTTTCTTCTGTCAATGTGATGTATCATGTTGATTGATTTGCGAATATTGAATCAGACCTGCATCCCAGGGATGAATCCTACTTGATCGTGGTGAATAATTCTTTTTATATGCTGTTGGATTCGATTTGCTAGTATCTTGTTGAGAATTTTTGCATCCATATTCATCAGGGATATTGGCCTGTAATTCTCTTTCCTTGCTGGGTCTTTATGTGGTTTGGGAATAAAAGAGATGCTAGCTTCATAGAATGAATCCAGGAGTTTTCCTTTCGTTTCAATTTTTTGGAACAGCTTGAGGAGGATAGGAATTAACTCTGTTTTAAATGTCTGGTAAAATTCCGCAGGAAAACCATCTGGTCCAGGGCTTTTATTTTTGGGGAGATTTTGATAACTGATTCAATTTCTTCACTAGTTATGGGTCTGTTCAAATTTTCTATTTCTTCCAATTTGAGTTTAGGTAACGTGTGGCTATTTAGGAATTTGTCCATTTCTTCCAGGTTGCCTAGTTTGGTGGCATATAATTTTTCATAGTATCCTCTGATGATTGCTTGTATTTCTGAGGGATTGGTTGTAATTACTCCCTTTTCATTCAGGATTTTATCTGTTTGAGTTCTCTTTCTTTTCTTTTTGAGAAGCCTGGCTAGAGGTTTTTCTGCTTTGTTTATGTTTCAAAGAACCAGCTCTTGGTTTCATTGATCTGTTCCACTACTTTTTCTGTTTCCATATGATTAATTTGTGTCCTGATCTTTATTATTTCTCTCTTTCTGCTGGGTTTGGGTTTCTTAGTTGTTCAGCTTCTAGTTCTTTTAGGCGTGCTGTTAGAATTTGTGTTATTGATTTTTCTTGTTTCATGAGGTGGCCTGGATTGCAATATATTTCCCTCTCAGGACTGCCTTTGCTGCATCCCAGAGCGTTTGGATTGTTGTATTTTCATTTTCATTTGTTTCCATGTATTTTTTAATGTCTTCTCTGATTGCTTCGTTGACCCACTCGTCTTTTAGTAGGTTGTTCCTTAGCCTCCATGTTTTTGGACATTTTCCAGGCTTTCTCCTTTGGTTGATTTCAAGTTTCAAAGCATTGTGGTCTGACAGTGTGCACGGTATGATATCAATTCTTTTATAATTATTCAGAGCTTCCCTGTGCCCCAGAATGTGGTCTATCTTGGAAAATGTACCGTGTGCAGTTGAGAAGAATGTAAATTCCTTGGCTCCTGGGTGAAGGACCCTGAAGATGTCTGTTAGGCCCATCTGTTCTAATGTGTCATTCAGGCCATTGTTTCTGTGGTGATTCTCTGTTTTGGGGATCTATCCAATGCTGAGAGTGGAGTGTTAAGGTCCCTTACTACTAGGACCTTTTTATCGATAAGGTTGCTTATGTTTGTAATTAGTTGTTTTACAAAATGCGTGCCCCCGAATTTGGTGCATAAATATTTATAATTATTTTCTCTTCCTTATGGATGGTCTCTGTGATTATTATATTATATTATATTATATTATATTATATTATTATATAATGTCCTTCTTCACCTCTTATTGCATCGTTCATTTTAAAGTCTAGTTTGTCTGATATAAGTGTGGCTACTCCAGCTTTCTTCTGACTTCCAGTAGCATGGCAGATAGTTCTCCATCCCCTCGCTTTCAATCCAAAGGGGTCCTCAGATCTAGGAGGAGTCTCTTGAAGACAGCAGATAGATGGGTCTTGTTTTTTAATCCATTCTGTTACCCTGTGTCTTTTGATTGGCACATTTAGTCCATTTACATTCAGTGTTAATATTGAAAAATATGGGCTTATAGTCACTGTGTTATCTGTAGGTTTCATGCTTGTAAGGCTGTCTTTGGTAGTTTGTGTTCTTTGTAATCTTTACTTCATAGAATTCCTTCAGTTTTTGTTTGTTGGGGAAAATCTTGATCTCTCCTTCTATTCTGAACGACAGGCTAGCCGGATACAGGATTCTTGGTTTCATATCCTTCCTGCTCATCACATTGAAGATATCCTGCCATTCCTTATTGGCTTGCCAAGTTTCTGTAGGTAAGTCTGCTACAACCCTTATGTGTCTACCTATATTGTTAAGGCCCGTTTTTCCCTAGCTGCTTTCAGAATTCTCTCTCTGCCTTTAAATTTTGCCAGTTTCACTATGATATGTCGTGCAGAAGGTCTATTCAAGTTACATCTGAGGGGAGTTCTCTGTGCCTTTTTGATTTCCAGGCCGTTTCCTCCTCATGTTGGGGAAGTTCTTAGCAATGATTTGTTCAAGTACCCCTTCAACTCCTTTCTTTCTCTCTTCTTCCTCTGAAATTCCTATGATACAGATATTGTTTCGTTTGAGTGTTTCGCTCAGCTCTCGAATTCTCCTTCCTGTTACTGGATCAGCTTCTCTCTCTTTATATCTGCTTCCTCTTTTTCCATAATTTTATCTTCTAATTCACTTATTCTCTCTTCTGCCTCTTCAATCCACGTGAGGTTTCCTCCAAGTTGTTTTGCAATTCATTCAAGTCCTTTTTTAATTCTTCCTGACTGTTTTTAAGGTCCTTGAACTCAGCTGGGCAGGACTGAAGTGACCTGGAGTTATTCCAGACAGCAGTCTGAACTTGGCTTCAGTAGCTCCTTGCTGAGGTGTCACTCCTGTGAGAGGGGCATGGTTTGGTGTAGGTGGGTCCCGCCTCCACTGCCACAGGGATGGCTTTGGGGATGACTTCCTGAGGCCGGTGTTAGTGGGCTTGTGGGACAGCAAAGGTGTCTCTCCAGTCCCTTCTTCCCAGTCCTGGACCCTCTATTCGCCCCTTTATTTCTATCCTCTCTCTGAAACAGGTGCTGGCATAGTGCAGTTTGCTAGGCAGTCGTGCACCGTGATCACTCTGCCTGCTACACCTGATTACGCTGTAAATTGTGTGCCTGGGTTAGAAGTGCTCCACAGGCGGCTCAGCACCTCTGCGTGTGTCAGGGTGACGGGTCTCCGTTGCCAGTCCCGGCGTGAGGGGAGTTCTGCAGAGATCTGCTGTTAGCCACAGAACTTCTCTTCAAAAGCTCTGCATTTAGGGACTGGATGGTGGTGGTCTCACCCTCTCTGTCCCTTTTGTTCAGATGTGGCCTGTTCTGCACTTTCTCAGCTATCACCGAGGACGGCTCTCCCTCCCCTCACCTCTGTTTCCCACTTTGTTTTATCTGCGTCAGATTAAACTCATGGTTCCTGGGGGCGTTTTCTGGGTTTCACTTTCCATTCCTTGTGGAGTGCAACACCTTTCCTCCCCGAGTCTTGGGGTGGAGAGTCCTTTGGTTTCAGTTCTTCTTGGTTTTAAAGACAAGGGGAATACTGGGTCCCCCTACTCCTCCACCATGTTGGCCCCCTCCCCTTCTAGAAAAACTCGTTTTTCAGTATCTCTCTTCTAGTTCCCTCTCTTTAAAGTTGTAGCTCTGTTATGTATTGTCAATTAAAGAGCAGTACATTCACTGGCAACTTATCTTCAGCTATCTATTAGTCTCCAGAGTAAAAATTTCCAGAATGTTCGTATGCCTCTCCAAACACAACAAGTATTAAGCACAACTTTGTTCTATATATAGTTTGGTTTTTGTTTTTAGCACATTGGTTCTGTGCTATGAAATTTTCTCAAAACACAAATTAAATATATTTTGTAGCTCTAATCTTTGAAAATAGTACTTTGTCTTAACTCTGCTAGTTCCCTAGCATCTTTAAACCAGAAATATTTTAAGCCTTATTTATCTGCTTTCTGTATTATATTCTAGGCAATATATCTCAAATTAAAACTTTTCAAGTATCAAATCCTTCTACCTCTTCAAGAGCCCCCTCTACAACATAGACAGTTATATCTTGCAATGGTCTCTAATAATCTACAATATAATAAAAATCTCTTCTCCTTAGCATGGCATGTGTGGCCTCCAAAGGAAGATCCCCACTTGTCTTTTCAGACTTATCTCTCAACCCTTCTGTCTCATAATTTAAGGACTAGCAAAAGCAATGTTAATTCTTCTTTTCAAGTTTACCATCTCTACTCACTTTCCTTACTATTTTCTATGAACAAGTGTCCTTTTTCTCTCTGTTGCATTCTATGCATGTCTCTATAATTTCACTCATCTCATGATTATTGATCCCTGAATAAGAGTTTGCTTCAATAGGGCCTATGCTATAGACATCTTTGCATCACTAATTTCAAGCTCTGACAATTCACTTATGTGGTATTTTCTTCCAAATTTACAGTCACCACTATATTTTGAAGAGCTTATGTATATTTTTGTACATATACACAGCCAGGTACACAGATACTGTTATCAGAGTGCTCAGAATTTAAAATGAGTAAGATCATAGTGAAAATATCAAATTAAGTCACTTTCTTTTTTATATTTCCTTTACATAAGGCAGCTTTCTCCTAATATTGAGAGAGCGAGGGTGGGAGAAAAAGAGAGTGAGAGAGAACTGACGTTAATGAAAAGGAAAAGAAAAATTCAGTACTTTTCCGCCCATTGACCTCCTGCTGGTGGCTGGCATTGTGTGTACAATATATTTACTCCCTCTGTTTTTATGTTGCTGGGCCTTGCCTATCAGAGCTTCTAAGAATTTCTATTAAAGAGCGATTCTATTTACTTTCTGTAGTAGCAACTAATATATCTTATCTTGTCAGGTGCTGAGCATGGAATAGGTTGTATTTCTAAACACATAACTATTGAATTCTGGCTTCTTAGAAATGTGTCTCTAATGTTCTAAATCTGCCCTGTTGTATTCCTCTTGTATTTTTGCTTATACGTTTGTATTCTAGTTGGATCCTTATTTAGCTTTCTTCTAGTAGACTTTTTTTTTTCTGTGCTAAAGCTTCTCTTGATTTTGGTAACTTAGAGGAAATACTCTAAAGCTAGCTTTATATTTTCTTATTTATAAAATTTTCTATTTGCTTTATAACTGTTTGAGTCTATTACTTTTTGATGATAACAGACTGGTGAGAGACATGGAATCAGGTAGTTTTGCTACATGAATAACTAACTCAAAGTCAATGGTTTAAAGTAACTATTTATTATTAGAATTCCCTCATGAGGGGGATCACCTGGTTTAGGTTAGACTCAGCTGGGTGGCTCTACAATTGGGCTCTGTTATGTATCTGTAGGTTGGCTGGTACGCTCTACCTTGGGAGCCAAGAAGCTTAGTTGAAAAGCTCAGTTCCATGTACCTTGTATCCATGAATTTTACACAATCCTAGCTAATTCAACCCTACTCGATCAAATTGAAGACTGTCAGCTTGGGTCCTCTGAGAAGCAAACAATGGTATTAGATACATAAGAGATTTATTAAGGTAAATTCTTTTGAAAGATAAAAAAGAATGGGAACAGGACTACATGGAAAGAGACTTCAAATTGCAATGCAGATCTTGCCCCTGTGAAAGAGAAGAAAGAAGGAAGTAGAATTTGGTAGAAAAAGCCTCAGACTTCAGTGTCGTTTTTAGAAAGTCTTGGTCAGATGGATGAGAAGTCCTAGAACACAGATGCACATTAGGAAAGTCCCATGTTGGGCAGGGATGTTTGGGCTCTTTTTTACCTACTGTGTTGAGTCACTGATTGGGACTGGCCTGAAAAACAGTGTAGCATTTGAAAGAACGCAGAGATATATCCAAAAGGTGTATCAGCTGGAGAGTTTTAGCAAATTACTCTTCTCCTTCTAAGTTCTCTTTTGAAGGGAAATTTGAGGAGCATATTAATTGTTGCTACTACAACTCTTGCCAGAAAATGGCTATTATACTTTCTTTTTATCAATGAAGAATAGACGAATAAATTTACTCTGTATTATCTAGAGTGTAAACTTGTACTTCTTGATTAATAAAACCATAAGAAAAAGATGAACACATGTTTATTGGGAAATTATACAGTGTATTTCTTTACTGTATGTGTTCTTGGTTGGTAAGTTAGAAACAAACAACCCATAATAGCCAACATAATACTGAAGAATAACAATGTTAGAAGACTGGCAATATCCAACTTTAAGACCTACTATAAAGCTGCAGTAATCACGATATGTGATATTAGTAAATGAAGAGACAAATGTATTAATGGAACAGAACTGAGATCCCAAAGAGACAGACAAACGTAGTCAGCTGACAAAAGAGCAAAAGCAATTACATGGAGAAAGGATCTTTTCAACAAATGGTACTGAAATAACTGGACATCCAATACGCAAAAAATTAAAAATTAAATATAGACAGAGACTTTATACCCCTCATACCGTTCAGAAGAATCCACTCAGAATGTCTAAGAGATCTCAAGGTAAAATGTAAAAGTATAGAACTTTTATAATATAGCCTAAGAGATAATCTAGGTGACCTTGGTGATCTTGGTAATCAGTTTTTTGATACAACACCAAAATCATAGAAGAAAAAAAAATTGGTAAGTTGGACTTCATTGAAATTATAATGTTCTGCTCTATGAAAGGCACTGTTAAGAGAATGAAAAGCCAGTTAGTGACTTGGAGAAAATCATAGCAAAACATATATCTGATACAGAATGTGTATACAAACTATATAGTAAACTCTTAAAACTCAGCAATAAGTAAACAACCCACTTAAAAATAGCAAAAGATCTGAACAAATACTTTACCAAAGAAGTTAAACGGACAGCAAATACGCATATGAAAATATACTCAACATTATATTATTAGAGATCTGCAAATTAAAAATGAGGTAACACTGCATACCTATTAGAATGACTAAAATAAAAAAAAAAAACACCTGATAATACTAAAAGCTAGTGTAAATGTGGAACAACATAAACTCTCATTCATTGCTGGTAGGAATGCAAAATGGTGCAACCACTTTAGAAGATGGTTTGCCAATTTCTTACAAAACTAAACACAGTTTACCAGGAGAATCCACAATCATACTTCTAGGTAGTTATAAAAATTTGTTCAAAACTATGTCCACACAAAAACTCTTACATGGTTGTTTACTGCAGCCTTATTCATCGTTACCCCAAACCGGAAGCAACAAAGATGTTCCTTGATAGGTGAATGAATAAAACTGTGGTACATCCATACACTGGGATATTATTCAGCACTAAAAAGAAAGGAGCTATCAAGCCATGAAAAGACATGGAGGAAACTTAAAGGTTATTGCTACATGCTGAATGATTTCAACTACACAATACTCTGGAAATGATAGAATGATAGAGTAAAGAAAAATCAATGTTTTCCAGGGGAAGGGATGAATAGATAAACCATAGGGGATATTACAACCATGGAAATATTCTGTGATGGAGCGTTCCTGTGAGATACTAAAATGGTGGACACATAACATTATTCATTTGTCAAAATCCATAGAACAGATTGTACAACACAAAGAGTGAACCCTAATATAAACTAAGCTTTTTATTTAATAATTTATCAATAAAACAATATATCAATATTGGTTCATCAGTTTTAACAAATACACCACACTAATTCAACAGATGTTAAAAAATAGTGCAAAATGGGTGAAATTTTTTTTATTCTCTGTTCTAACTGTTCAATTTTTCATTGAACCTAAAACTGCTAGAAAAAAATCCTTAAAGTCTGTTAATCTAAAAAAAAACTCATCATTTATTCATGCATGTTGTAGTGATATTTGTTTCTCCTTTGACAGATTTTAAAAAGACATAAACTACCTTCTTGCTCCTGCCTCTTGCTAGTTGCATATTTTGGCCAATTCTCTGAACCTTAGTTTTCTCCTATGTGAAATAGTGTTAACAATACCAAATCCATAATACAGCAAGGGTACATGACTGGAGGAGCATGTGTGTGGGATCTTCAATACATGTCACTTTCCTCCTTTCTTTTCAAAAATTATTTCCTCTATTACTAAATGGGAACAACCTGAGCCAAGTATACTTTTGCACCCTTTCTCCTTGTGCCATGTTTATTCAATCACTCTCTCCCTTTCCCCATCATCGCTTAAATTTCTCCTTCTATTCTAACCTTTGCTGTTTCTTCAGATCCCAGAACACAAATTATAAAATAGCTAGATGGTTCACAATAAGGAAGGGGTAAGTTGTTCAGCATTATAATAAAAAAATTCTTTTTGTTGAATTGTTGAGGTAGAGACTGTATCATAGCCTCAGCACCATGAGAAGTCCTAAAAATAATCATGAATAAAACATGATTCCTGCCTTTAAGTAACTCACAGTTAGAAAAAGGAGATGCATGTAAAAAGACCATGCTTGATGCAGTTATCAACAACTCAGTATGAATTCAATTTGGATACTTTTCTCACACTATACTGAAGAGTGAGAGGTGGCCCCAGCATGAGAATACTGGGAGTTAGGCTGGGAGAAGGTGTCCCTCAAAGGGTGGTGGGGATTGAAGAAATTAGGGTTTAGTAGCAGTAAGTAATACTCCACTTAGTTTGAAGTTATATTACTTGAAAGCAAATACCACGCCCCCCATTCTGTTTTCTGATCCCACTACAAAATGCAAATATCAAACATTTCTATCAGTGGAATACAGGAGGAAGAAGTTATTCAAGGACATTAAGGATTACAGAAAATTTTGGTTTTTAATCATTTCATGTTATTTCTAAGAAACTCATTTTAGTTATATTGCTCTACAAAATTAATATTCCTAGAGTTTATTTGGGCTCTATCTTTCTCTTGCATGGATACATTTTTAATATAGACTCCAAAGAAAAGTTAATCATTTTGCTTCCTTTTACCTTTCCCAAATTAAGATGTTATTTATAATCACACTGTATGACATCTCAATGTGTGAGGCTAAAATTCACTTTAATCTAGCTCTCTGTTTTACTAATTTTATTAATAAATTGTATGTTTCCAGGTTTGTTTTAATTCTTTTTATCTATGAGAATGGAGAGTCACAGAACATTTCCTACACTAATGACACTTGCAGAATTTAAAGTAAAATGATCTTCAGAAGCAACTAATTTATTTACTTGCATTTTAAATATACAATGTATAATTTTCATAATATTTATATCCATTAATTTCATTAATTAATTAATAAACAGATTACATATCATAAAGTAATACCCACAATTCTAGGTAGTCCCAAGTTCCTGAAGTCCTCCTCAGAAAAGTCATAGGTAGAACTGGATATGGGTGGTATTAGTTCTTCGGGGTAATATGATATAAAACTAGATCATCCACATATAATTCTCATCTTACCATCCCCATTATTTCAGTCCTCATTTTTTAAATATAATAAATGTCTTTCATGTTGTTTTATATTATTCCAAAGTCAAAGAGGCCAGAAAAAAATCACAAATTCCATGAATTAAATCTCCCTTCCAGAGATGTTTATTAAATGTCAACTTGGCAGTCATGACTTTAGAACTCCTTAAAGATATCACAGAATTAAAATCACCATGAAAATACTCTGGCAGCATACTTTTTTCTAAAGCAATTTTTTATCATCTTTATGTCCATTGAATTTTTATTGTTTCCTCACTATTTCTTAAATACTTAGTGTTTTAAATAGTTTTATCTTTGAATATAAAGATATCTTATTTCAGTATAGAAATTTTTATGAAGAACAATACTATAAAAGTAATTATTAGGTATTAAGCCAGAATCTTAGACAAATATTCTTATGCTAAATATGGGTATGCTTATAAATCTGTTGCACTTCAGAGATTTAAATTTCTACAGTAACATTGAATATTCACCAGTTGGTACAAATAGGAACGACATATTATGAAGAATAAAATGAACAATTTCACTGAATTTAGATTTCCTGCAATGAGTGTATCAGCCAAAAAACAGGGAAATTACTTTATCAGGAGTAGTAGTAAAGTTTGGAAAAAGAGGAAAGCAACTTTGTCCCAAATGCCTCAGGAGAATATCAGTAGCATCTTTACAAAGCCAGATATTCACTCTTCTATCAGTTGCACATATTTGAAATTCACTGTGATCTCAATCTTTCCAAATATTTAAATTGAATCTGGTAATTATCATAATATTTGTCTTGGCCCTAGAGATACTCCCTGTTTCAGGGTTAAAGCATAATCATTTTATTAAAAATGATAATTGACTAAAATGCAAATAGTCAATAAGGGAAGATATTAGTCTAAATGATTTTGAAGGTCAGCAATTGAACTTGGCAATTTGATTAGAAAAAAACTAATATCTACTTGCTAAGGCTTTGTGCCATCAAGTAACAAACTCCATTTCAGGCTTAAAATACTGTTGGGTGACCTGACATTTAACACCATCAAAAAAAAAAATATGTATATATGTGTATGTGTGTGTGTGTGTGTGTGTGTGTGTATATATATATATATGTATATATATATGTATATACACACATACATACATACACACACACACACACACACACATACACATATATACATATTTTTTTTGATGGTGTTAAATGTCAGGTCACCCAACAGTATTTTAAGCCTGAAATGGAGTTTGAAACTTTATATATATATATATATATATATATACATATATATAAAGTCCATTTAATCTCCTTTTCATTTATTTTTATTTTTATTATTTTTTGAGAGAAAGAGCATGCACGTGCATGCAGGGAGAGGGAGAGGGAGAATCCCAAGCAGGTTCCATGCTCAGCGTGGAGCTTGATGCAGGGCTCAGTCTCACAACCCTGAGGTCATGACCTGAGCTGACATCAAGAGTTGGTCACTTAACTGACTGAGCCACCCAGGTGCTCCAACCTCCTTTTTAAAAGAACTTTTCCTTTAGTGAAAATGATGCTTGCTACTGAATCGAAAGCCATTAAATATGAAAGTGTCATACTATGTGACAGTGATGTTTTATTTATTTTATTTATTTATTGTTTAATTTACATACATTGTTGCATATATTGCAACAATGATTTCAGGTGTAGATTCGTTAATGCCCTTTACCCATTTAGACCATCCCCCCCTCTCACAGGACCTCCAGCAACCCTCTGTTTATTCTCCATATTTAAGAGTCTTTTATGTTTTGTCACCCTCCCTGTTTTATTACTTTTCTTCCCTTCCCTTATGTTCATCTGTTTAGTATCTTAAAGTCCTCATGTGAGTGAAGTCATACAATACTTTTCTTTCTCTGACTAATTTCACTTAGCATGATACCTTCCAGTTTCATCCACATAGTTGCAGATGGCAAGATTTCATTCTTTTTGATTGCTGAGTAATACTCCATTGTTTTGTGTGTGTGTGTGTGTGTGTGTGTGTGTGTGTGTGTGTGTGTGTACCACTTCTTCTTTATCTATTCATCTATCAATGGGCACTTGGGCTCTTTGCATACTTTGGCTATTGCTGATAATGCTGCCATAAACTTTGGGTGCATGTGCCCCTTCAAAACAGCACACCTGTATCCCTTGGATAAATACCTAGTAGTGCAATTGCTGGGTCGTAGGGTAGTTCTATTTTTAATTTTTTTAGGAACCTCCATACTGTTTTCCGGAGTGGCTGCACCAGAGTGCATTCCCACCAGCAGTGCAAAAGAGATCCTCTTTTTCCACATCCTTACAAACATCTGCTGCTGCATGAGTCATTAATGTTAGCCATTCGTGAGGTAGTATCTCATTGTGGTTTTGATTTGTATTTCCCTGATGATGAGTGATGTTGAGCATTTTTTCATGTGTCTGTTGGCCATCTGGATGTCTTCTCTGGAGAAGTGTCTATTAATTTCTTTTGCCCACTTCTTCACTGGATTATTTGTTTTTTCAGTGTTGAGTTTGATAAGTTCTTTATAGCTTTTGGACACTAACGCTTTATCTGATATGTCATTTGCAAATATCTCCTATTCCGTTGGTTGCCTTTTAGTTTTGCTGGTTGTTTTCTTTGCTGTGCAGAAGTTTTTATTTCGATGAGGTCCCAATAGTTCATTTTTGCGCTTGTTTCCCTTGCCTCCAGAGACGTGTTGAGTAAGAAGTTGATGTGGCCGAGGTCAAAGAGGTTTTTGCCTGCTTTCTCCTCTAGGATTTTGATGGCTTCCTGTCTTACGTTTAGGTCTTTCATCCATTTGGAGTTTATTTTTGTGTATGGTGTAAGAAAATGGTCTTGGTTCATTTTTCTGCATGTTGCTGTCCAGTTTTCCCAGCATCATTTGCTGAAGAGGATGTCTTTATTCCATTGGATATTCTTTCCTGCTTTATCAGAATAGTTGGCCATACATATGCGGGTCCATTTCTGGGTTCTCTGTTCTCTTCCATCAATCTGAGTATATGCTTTTGTGCCAGTACCATACTGTCTTGATGATTAAAGCTTTGCAATACAGCTTGAAGTCTGGGAATGTGATGCCTCGTGCTTTCATCTTCTTTTTCAAGATTTCTTTGGTTATTCAGGGTGACAGTCATGTTTTCAAAGTATTCCATCAGGTTTATTTTGTTTTCTCTCACTGTTTTTTTCTGTTCTTCACTTCTATTTTCCAGTTATTGACCACTAGTTTTCAAAATTCTGTCATTCCTTCTTTCTTTGTTCTCAAGATCATTTTCCTTTATTTTCAAATGTTCTCTTTGGTTTTAAATTTAAATCCATTATATTTCAAGAGCCAGTTGAAGCATTAAATAAAAAAATTAAAAAACAAAAACACATAGTTTTTGTTTAGTCAAGTAATTCCTGGAGTGGGCAGGCGTCACTTCAGAACGAAGCAGAGGGAGAAACAATCCACGGGCTGCCATGTTTCCTGATTAACCAGTCCAGTTCTAGTTTTAGCTCATGAACATCCCCACAGTAATTCTTTGTGCTGAGCTAAACTGAGTAAATCCCTGTTGTTTGCATAAGTCATCATTAATTCTTTTCCTTTTTACTCTACCTCTAGTTTGTATCCTTCAAAATATTTATAGATTCTGAAATGTTCTCACAGCATCCAAATGATCACTGTGGTCCAAGCACTATCATCTCTCTGGATTATAACATAGCTTCCTTGTTGCCCTGCTTTTGCCTTTGCTCCATTAAAGTCTATTTTCCAGGAGCAAATGAAGAGATCTTTATGAATGTATGACAGATTATGTCATTTCTCTATTCAATAGGCTGCAATGGTTTCCCATCTCACTTGAAATAAAAGTAAAAATGCTTACAAAGGCATTTTTACATTTACATTTACAAAGGCATTACAAAGGTGACCTGCATCACTCTGCCCCCTGGCTCCTGTGAACATAACCCCCATTATTCTATTCCTATTCAACTCCATTCCAGGGCCTATCCAACTGCATACCAGGCCTTATTCTTCCTGGAATCTCACCATCATGTTTCTTCTTAAGTTTTTGCATTTGTTTCCTTTGCCTAGAAATTTCTTTTCCTAGATACCTAACTGGCTTCCTCCCTCACCTCCTATCACTTTGAGAAGTTTCATTCTTGCCTTTCCCCAGCGCTCCCTGTTCCTTTTATCCTATTATTTTCATCGCAATTATTACAACCTGATATAACATATGTGAATTTATTGTTTATGGTCTATCATTTTCCTCTAGAATAGAAGCTCCATGATGGATAGTGATATTTTTCCTACTGAGTCTCTAGTGCCTAAAATAGTAACAGGTACACTCAATAAATATTTGTTGGATTAAGTAATTAATTAGATGTTATAATTGTATAATTAGAATCATAGTATTTCACAGGGAAGGAATCTATGTTAGGGGCACTTGGGTGGCTCAGTCAGTTGAGTGTCCAGCTCTTGATTTCGGCTCAAATCATAATCTTGTGGTTCATGAGTTCAAGCCCCACATCTGTCAGTGCACTGACTGTGCAGAGCCTGCTTGGGATTCTCTCTCTCCCTTTCTTTGTCCCTCCCCTGCTCACCCTCTCTGTCTCTCTGATGTTCTCAAAATAAATAAACTTTAAAAAAAGAAGTAATGTATGATAATTAGAAAGGGATAGGAAAAATATAAGAATAAAATAGGAGCATGAATAGAGAAAATAAATTAAATATAAAATATGCATTTACATCTCCAAAATGACAACTAAACTCTGCCATCATTTGTCTAGAGATCCAATGCAAATATCAGGACTAAAGAGCAAAATATGTGAGAATTAAAAGGAAATGACACTTAATAATGATGATTAACTTAAAATGAGATAGGCTGATATTTGTTTTTATTAGAAGTTTTTATATAAATGTAGGAAAGAAAAGTAGGAAATGAAGGAAGCAATGGAAAATGTATTATAGATAAAATTTTCATTATTAATCAAATTTGTTATCCTAGTATTATAACCCATTACTTACTAATTCATAATTTAATTTCGTTTCTAATCTATATTTTACCTTTTAAGTAAGCTTGACAGAAATTATGACTAATGAAATATATACTACAATATTAGTACATTGTTGGCAGAAAACAAATGTTTGAACAAAAAATAGTATTATTGCTTTCCAAAGAATTTTCTTAGAAAAAGTAAAGTTTTACCACAGAAAATTAAAACACTGATCTAGGTGAACTGATATATTATTGCTTCCATGTTTGATTTCTAATGTTTTTAATACTTATATGCTTTTAAATTATGTGATCCACAAAAGTATATATTAAGAACACATACTATCATGCAGTTTAAGATAAATACAAGTAATCACAAGAGATATTATTACACTGTTATTTGTAGTTTTTTCCATGTATTGAGACGAATTTATATAAATCAATTGTATCCTCCCTCTTTTTCCTTTCCTTTATTGTTTTAACAAATTTTTTTTTAGTGATTAAAATGTACTAATACCCTGGGAACAAAAATTCAAAACCTCTGAGCTTTAATACAGGCCAGCCAGCCTTCTTTTCTTCTTTCCTTTTTTATTCCCTCTTTTTCTCCCTTCTTTTCTGTCTCCTTAAATTAAACAAGTAATACAGTAATACACCATTCCTCCTTCCTTCCTTTTTTCCTTCCATCCTTCCTTCCTTTGTTCCAGAGGTTAATACAAGAATATACACATAAAACATCCAAATGATACAAAAGGGTAAACAGTGAAATATAAGTACATCTCTTTTTCCTCCTTCTTGTATTCTACTACTTAGAGAATCATATTTGACCATGTAAATTTACATCGACTTACTTATACATGGATACTCAGATATCCATATATGCTTTTGTTCCTAACATAAGGATTTATAAAATTTTTATTTCCCTAACAATATACACTTTATTTGTAAAAAATAACTATAAAGCATTACACAGAGAAGGTGTAAGCCAACTTATTTAACCGTTCTCCTATGATGGCTGTTTTTATATTTGTTTTCTTAGGCTATACAATCACTGCTGCAATTAATGTCTAGAACAGTGATTACTGGACACATGTGTGGAGTTTCCATAAAATAAATTCTTAGAAGTAGAATTTGTTAAAGAAAAAAATGTATTTACTTTTCACATTTTGATAGATACCAATAAATTACCTTTCAGAAATGCTTAACAAATTTACTTCAATAAAATTGTATTCACATACCCCTTCTCCCATATTCCCACTAATATCTAATATTATTGATCTTATGATATGATTAAGAACTATCGTACTTTGCAATGTTCTAATTTGCTCTCTGATAATTTTTAATAACACTGTGCATATTATATGATTATTAGCCACATATTTTATATTTTCTGACTTGCCGTCATATAGTTTGTTAACCACTTTTCATTGGGTTGTGTCATTTTTATGGAATATGTAGTAAGTCATGTTTTTTAAATGTTTGTCTTTGTTTATAAAATGACTTACAATTTTTTCCTATAGTGTATCTTTCCATTTGACGCTATGATATATATTTAATGCTACAATTTTTTCCTACCTTGTATCTTTCCATTTGAAATTATGATATATATTAAATATGTTAATGTTTTGATTTATGGCTCCTTCTCTGGTATTTAGGAAGGCCTTCCTCATTGTGTCATTTAATTTTTCAACTTTTATTTTTTTGTGTAGCAGCTCTCTACTCCATCTAGAATTTATTTCTATGTAGAATTGAAAGAGGTCTAAATTAAATGTACTTTTTAATGGATAGTCAGTTGTACTAGCAACCATGTATTGATTTAGAGGATAGCCTATTCTTCACCACTGCCTAGAAATGTACCACTTTATTCTAGACCACAGGCATGCCATGATTAGAGGTTGCCACTCTTTAGCCTAGGAAATTTTTATTTACAGAGCTCTAAAGTGTGATTTTCCTCATTATCTAAACCTGTTTTTCTAGATTTATTTGACGATTTGCATGGTGACCACTTTAGCTAATTTATGTTTAATCTGGAAAAGTCTAGTTAACACAAAGCTACACATTTTTTTTTCCATTTAGAATATGTCTGGTTTAAAAATCACAACACTGTTTATTTAAGGCACTATTTATTTCAGTTACATCTTCATGGGGATATGTTGCTTTGTTGATTCTTTTTATAGAGTACTACGTATTTCAGGGTCAAAAACTCAGCTCTGCAGTTAACTCTGAAACATTACTCTGAAAATATTGCAAAGGCCTTTGCCCAAAGCATGTAAAGTCTACCTTGAAAATTACTGCTTTTTTAATTAACTCTGCTTTTGTTTTTTGGAAGCAACTAAAATTAACTTTCTTCTTCAGGAAAGATTAAATTTATATCTACCAAGGCAATTATGATTGAACATCTGACTGTTACATACAGAAGCATTTCCTTAAACATATAAATTTTGTAGTTTTTTTTAGTACTTTGTTTCCAAATGTTGATAGATATTTAATATACTTTTTCTACATGATTTTAACTGTATCCTTTACTTTTACTAGGAAAATCTGAAAACGCAGTGTACCCAAAGTACATAAATATCCTTATGTGTATGAGGAAAAGTTACATAGTTGATACGGTAAGGTAATTATAAATGTAGAATCAGGGTCTCTAGTTTTGTTAACACTCTATTTTTTCATGGTATGAAACATGATAGATTCTTTTGCCATCTACAAAGTATTAGTAGGGATTTACGTTACAAGGAGATTATATTGTATTATAAGTTTATGATAGTATAATATATACTTTATAAAATACTACACATCTTGTATTATAATCTCACATACTGAAGAGTCAGCCTCTGTGTTTCTAATTTGTCACAAAAAGGAAATAGGGTAAAAAATATTGTTCCAAATATGGAATTAAAATGGCAATCAACTAGAAATTTGAAACAAAGTAATTTTCCTCTTCCTGTGTTTCCTTATTTTAAAATAGTATTTCTTTTTAAAGCTGCAAATGAATTGTTTATTTTGGTATATTCAGAAAATAGAGACTTACATAGAATATAACTTTTATACTATTTCTATGCATGTTATATACATGTGCATATGGCTTTATTACTAGGAGACTATTAAAGTTCATAGTATCTATAAGCCAATGGAGTCCATCCTTTTATCCCTCACATTTGTAACCATGTTATTGTACATAACAAAAGGGACTTTGCACATGTTAATATTATGAACTTTAAAATAAGGAGATTATCTGAGATTTTTCATGTGGGTCTAATATAATCACATGAGCCCTTAAAAGCAGAGAACTTCCTCTGGTAGAAGAGAGATGAGAATGACAGGGAAGTCAGAGAGGTTCCAAGTATGAGAAGGAATGAACGTGTTTTTGTAGGCTTTGATAAGAATCCAGCCAACCAATACCTTGATTTTGGCCTTCTACAACCTGGAGTCAAGAAACCGGCTGAGATAACCTAGATTTCTGAACTACAGAACTGTGAGTTAATCAATTTGTATTGTCTGGGTATTATTCATATCTTTATTTTAATACCATTATATCATTCTATTCCTATGTCTATATTATATTATTATATTATACTGAGCTCTATACTTTTATACTTATATTTGAATAATTTAATGTAAAACACTCATCTGTAGAGTAAAATAAAAAAAAACTATTAAACTTAAGGCTGTATTTCAACATACATGTTAGGAAGGAATATTCTGGTGAGAGGAAGAAAGACAGATTTTTTAATATAACTTTAGCTTTAGCAGTAGGGTCAGTCAGATATCACCTGGCTAGGGAATACTTACTGCAGATTGGTTCTCCAAAGAGGGAGGGGCCAATCTTGAGAATTGCAGCTGAAGGCTGGGAAATTTACATTTTATCAGTAAGTATGGAGAGGAATAGGGTAAAAGTATGTGAGGACCACGTGGAAAATGTTCAATCCTTTGTGGTCTCTTACCACCACTCTTATTCCACTTATCAAGTAGTAAGATTCTCTGAGTACATTTTGTACATGTTTAAAGCTTATCCCCACAAGCAGCAAACTTTTTGTACTTAAATATTTGTAATAGAAAGCTTCTGAAATGGTAACATCAGGTTCCTAAAAGAATTTTTCTTAAGGAAAATTTCAAATTTATTTATTGAATTTCAATAATGACCTACAACAATAATATTATCTAGGGATTGGGCTATTTGTTTATATGTTAAAATATAAAGAAGAAAGAAAGAAAGAAAGAAAGAAAGAAAGAAAGAAAGAAAGAAAGAAGAAAAAGAAAGAAAGAAGAAAGAAAGAAAAAAAAAAAGAAACAAGAGAGAAAGAAAGAAAGAAAGAATCTATGTTTCAGGAATTTGTGTAGATGAATTTTATTTTTTAAATCTTATTTTTTTATTTTTAAATCTTATTTTTTTCATTTTTTCATTTTTTTGGTTTTAAAATAATTTTTGTATTTTGTATTTATTTCTACCTGTACTATCTACCATCACCTGTTTCTTATTTTTCTATTTCCTCTTTATTAAAATAAGTATTATATACATTATAAACACCATGTACAACGTATATTATAAATATACTCTTAAACCCGGGGGGCATAAGTTATCACTGAGCAAAATCCTCTTACCACTTTCTCTCCCATCTCATACTCGGAAGATAATTATTATTAACAGTTTGCTGTGCACTGTTCCAAATATACTCCGTGACTATTCAAATATAGATAAATTAAAGCAAAGACAAGCATTATATATATATATATATTATATATAACATATATAATATATATATAATACATGATATCCAAGTCCATGTATGTGTGTGTTTTAAATATAAGGTAGATCATATAATTTTGCATTAAAAAAACTTATTAAATTCTATTAGACATTTTCCTGCCTTGGTACACAGAGATTTATGACATTCTTTATTAAGTCTCATTTGTATTATAAGTATACCTGTATCTAGCAGCACCTTTGTACTTTTTTCTTCACACTCTGTGTAGTTCCTTTACGGTAATTGGCATAATATGAAATTAGAATATATTTGCTTTATGGTCACTAACTCTTCATTAGTCAAAATGATTGTCCTCTTTACTCTGTTTCCTCCCTGGTGCACAGGGGAAAGTTAGAAAATATTGACAGAATGACGGGATGGATGGATGGATGGATGGATAGATAGATGGATGGATGGATGGAAAAGTCCCTGTTGTATGACTTTTGCTTCTTTACAGACTTTTATTTGTTTACCTGTTCTCTAACATTGTGAAAAATGAGAATGAGAGATCAGTGAACTCTAAGAAAATGACCAACAATGAATACAAGCTAGAGGATCTGGACTCCTAGGAGTGATTTCATGAAAAAGTAAACTAAAGTTGAGCTAAAACTTGAAAAAAATAGTTAAGAATAACATGCAGGGTTTTAGAATCATTTTCAGAGCAAGACTCACAACAATAAAAATCACAGTTTAATTTATTGGGAGTGCATGGGGCAATGCTATGAAGTGACAGGAAAATGTGGAAAGTCTCAGCTTCTATTTTGTTTCAATTTTTTTTTTCTGTCAGACTGAAAGTGCATTAGACTGGAGGGGATAGAACAAATATTGTCTTGAAAAAATGGAACCTTGAAAAAGGGGTAAGAGGAAGACAATACCTTACTTAAATGTGTTGTATTGCAAGACTGCAGATGGGATCCCCTAAAAGTCAACTTTGACATAGGATGTGGGTTGTAGGTAATTGATTTGAAAGGTTAACTAAGGAAGCACAAGAAGGAAAGGATAAGACGGGGAAGGGAGAAAGGCAGTCAAAGGCATCTATCAATGAGTGATCTATACCATATTTACACCATAACTGTAAGGCCATCTGGGCCAGCAGCTTTTAAACTTGCCCAGGTTATTTCAGCATGCAGCCACGTTTGAGAGCCAATGTTCCAATCCTTATTATTTAATGTGTGTTGCTTAGAGCAGCAGCAGCAATATCAGCAGATAGGGAATACTGAGACTGCAAAATCTTGGGTCTAGCCCCAGACCTGCAGAATCAGAATCATATCTTTATCAGGATCCCCAGTTGTTCGTATGAACATTCAAATTTGAGAAACATTCATTATTGCACGCTGGAATCACTTCTGGAGCTTTAAAACTACTAATACCCGAAAACAAAAGGTACCAACTCCAGAAACCTAGGCATCCAGCTTTTTATAGTCTCACCCAGCTGATTTAATCATGCAACAAAGTTTGCTGATCACTGTTGTAGATAGTTTCTGAGAGTTATATTTTAAAGATGTTTATAGATTTTCCCTATAGTATCTCAATGCTTAGCTCCTATTAAAATTATTATCCTACTGTCACAGATTATACTTTTACTTTTATGCTTCACTTTTTTGGTCATCTCTGAATGCCATTCCTTTCTGTTTTATTCTATACTTTTTCATCTCATTTTTTTCCTCTACTACTACTTCCTCACTTGGTACTTTGGAGACTACATTTACAACTAATTTAGAATTTTCCATCATAGTTAGAAAAATGTTTAAAGTTAAAAAAAATACTTAAGACTAGATGTCATGCCAGAAATTCTGATTTAATGATTTGTGGTAGGGGCAGTTATTTATTTATTTTTTACTTGAAAGCTCTCTGAAGATTTCAATGCACACTTAAGTTCAAGACCCTCTGAGCTTATTTATATTACCCAGAACTTTGAAAGACAAACAGAAAAGAGCAAATGATCATGGGACACCTATTAAATGCCTCCCTGGGGAAGTTCCTTAGTAGTTTCGTCTGTGCATTTTCATTTTATTATTTAGCACTGTAAACCTCCATTGTTTTAGTGTTCAAAAGATAAGTGGTGAAAAACTAAGGAATAAAAAATTCTCAAAAAATATATTAATTGTCACAATGCCCCAGAGGTAGATATCTTTCCATGTTGCTGATAAGGTTATGTGGCTGAGTGAAAATCACCAGGAATTTATGGTGATTAAAATAAAATGGATCAAGTTATCATGAGTAATGTTTTCCCAGTTAAGGAACAGAGCTGTTAAAACTTGCCCCATATTTCTCCCAGGACACAATCATGTGTGTCCTGCTAAAACATATATAACCAAATGTATCAAATGCTAGAGTAGTTTTAAATGTGAGCGCTATTGTATTTCCTGGATTTTCATGAAGATTTTTCCACTGATGGACAGAAGACAGATCCCTTTCCTTGCTGTGAAAAGTTCCACTTTATTGTTTTTTTTTCGCATTTTTCAAATAAAAAGTGATTTCTATATTCTGATTTTCAAAGAAATTTCACTACCATCTATTAAATGGGCAAAACACCTACTTAAGTACTTTTGATGAGATAAATTATTTATAGGCCATAGTTATTTGATGTAGAGGAGATGATAAGCATGGTAATTCTTATTATAGGTCTTGAATTACTTATAAATAATATCTAACAAGGGGTAGCACCATGTTTACTATCAATGATAATAGTGAGCATGGTATTCATATTTACTTATAGGGATTCTAAATTTATTTGTGTGATGAGTCTAGAGTTTCCCAAAGTGAGAATGTGAAAACAAGGTCCCCAAAATATTTAGTTTTAGCCTCAAACAGATTCTATGATAAAAAGGGTTTGAAAAACATTAGGCTGAAAAGCTTTCAAAAGATTTCTCTATGAAGGACTATTCAGATCCTTTGGTATTTTCTTATTAAATTAGAATATCCTGGAGGGACACAGCTGTATAGGATACAGCATTTCACCAACTTATCTAGACATTTTGAACATCTTCTTATATTATGAAGTTTGTATTCTCTGGAGCACATTTTGGACATGTTCGTTAATTAAACCACTGATGTGTACTACATCAAATTAGTCTCTTGAACAACTAACTTCTCTGAAATATGCTGTAATGTTCTATGTTCAGACTCTCTCATTGTTGATAATAAGAAATATTCCTATGGTATGTAACTTTCACCTTTGCTATAAAATGTTACTTATTATTATTATACAATGTTTTTCGATCAATTTCTATTGAGAATTTTTAGGACTTTACATCCAGGAATACTTGTAATTCCCCTGAATGAGTGGTACACTTTCCCATATTGATTATGAGAGACATGTTAGTATGTCATGTTTGGCCTTCCTTGCCCTAAAGTCAAAAGTCAAATTTTATGTACATTCACAGCAAATCTAAAAAGCTCTGAGTTTTTGGATATTTTAATTACTTCTTTCCTTAGACCAAATAGTTAGAGTCTACTCTGTATTCTTATTGTGTATGGATTTTGCTTGAAACCCCCCTCACACAACTTCAGAGAAATGTAGCATAGGAGTAAACTTTATAAATGGAATTCACTGTCTCTTATCCATTTTTCATGCTTCTTCTAGGCTATCTGTAATTATGCCCAAGCTTCAGTCACTCTGTGGTTTTCATTCTGAGACTCAGCAGGGACCATTTTTTTTCTCCTCAGGAAACCTTGCCATTTGAGTAGGAAAATGCCTCCTTTCCAGGCAAAGCTATCAGAAAAACATCCCTTTCTTTCTTTCTCATCCATCTTTGCATAAAAGAAATTTCCAGTGGCATAAAGTCCTGTGTACCAAAATGATTAAAAAGTAAATTGCAATTACAAGCTTCCGCCTTTATTACTTTAATGAATATCTGTAGAGTTTATATGACCTTTTCTAAGGTTAACTGTAGTTTCCACTTACGATCTCTTGAGATTTCCTGTTGAAATCTGTTGGATCAGTCATCTCTTTGCCCTCAGATCCTTTCTTGTCCTTCTCCTGCTTTGTCCACCTAATCAGATATCAGCCACTGAAGACTACATTTCCCAAGTTCCCTTGCCAAAAAAAAAAACCTGTTAGATCTGACCAGTAAGAGGTGGCAGCAAGAGACTGGCTGAAGAGAGGAAGAAGTCGGAGTATTTCCAATCCTTCTCTGAATAAGCAGTGTCTGCATGAAGTTGCTGCTTCTGCAACATGTTTCCTCTGTGATTCCTGTTATCAAAGGCAAGGTCTTTATTCATGGTCTTCACTCATACCTCTCAGCCCCAGTAGTGTTACTTTAACACCACTTCTTACCCCCTCTTTTATTTATTTAAAAATTTTACAGCTTTATTGAGATAAAATTAACATAATATTGTGTCAATTTAAGGCGTACATTGCAATGATTTGCTATATGTATGTATTGCAAAATGATTAACTTGATAAGGTCTGTTAACAGATCCATTACCTCATAGTTACTTTTGTTCTGTTTTCTTTTTTTTTTTTCTTTTTCTTTTTCCTTTTGTGTGTGTGTGTGTGTGTGTTGAGAACTTTTAAGATCTACTCCTTAGTAACTTTCAAGTACGTACTAAAGTACAGTTAAGTATGGTCACCATGCTATACAGTATATCCCCAGGACTTACTCACCTTATAACTGAAAGTTTTACGCTGCACACAGCTTCAACCATTTCCCTCATACCACCCCCACGGCAACCACAAATTTACTGTTTCTATGAGTTTTCTTTTAACTTCTACATGTAAGTGATATCATGCAGTATTTGTCTTTCTCTGACTTACTTAACATAGCATAGTGCCCTCAAGTTTTATCCATGTTGTCATACATGGCAAGATTTCTTTCTTTTTAGGACAGAATACTATATATCTACATCTATATCTATCTTTACCACATTTTCTTTATCCATTCATCTGTTGACACTTAGATTATTTCCATGTCTTGACTATTGTAAATAATGCTGTAGTAAACATGCTGGTGATGGGAGTTGCAGACATCTCTTTGAGAAAGTGATGACATTTCCTTTTGATATATACCCAGAGTGGAATTGTGGGATCATATGGTACTTCTATTTTTAATTTTTTGAGGATCCTCCATACTGTTTTCCATAGTAGCTGCACCAATAGTGCAGCACAGTGCCTTTTCCTCCAAATCCTCACCAGTACTTTTTATCTCTGTTTTTTGATAACAGCCATTCAAAGAGGTGTCAGGTGAGATCTCACTGCAGCTCTGACCTGCATTTGCCTGACAATTAATAGTGATGTTGGCCACTTTTGATGCACCTGATGGCCAATTATATATCTTCTTTGAAAAAAAAATCTCTATTCAAGTATTTAGCACATGCTTTAATTGAATTAATTGTTTTTTCTTTTTTGCTATACAGTTGTATGAATTCCTTTTTTCATTTATATACATAGTTTTTAAGTTTTTATTTAAATTTCAGTTAGTTAATATACAGTGTGATATTAGTTTCAAGTATACAATACAGTGATTCAACACTTCCATACAACGCGTTGTGATTTTTATCTGAAAGTTAGAATATTTAGGCCAATGGATATAAAATAAATATATTTTAAAACTGAAAATTAGAGTATGATGAATAAATTTCTTTGCAATAGCAAACAGATGTCACATAGAGGTAGATTAAAGAAACTGAATACCTGTGAACATGAGTTGTATTTTTGCCTGATGAAATTTAGCTGATAAAATCATTTAATCTTTTTTTTTTACCATTCCGTTGGTTTCAAGTTTCATAGCATTGTGGTCTGAAAGTGTGTATGATATCATATGTTTCCATGCATAGGTGGATTTTGAGAGACTTAGCAGAAAACCATGGGGGAGGGGAGGAGGGGGAAAAAAGAGCCACAGAGAGGGAGGGAGACAAAACATAAGAGACTCTTAAATACTAAGAACAAACTGAGGGTTGAGGGGAGTATGGGATGGGAGAGAGTGGGTGACTGGCACTGAGGAGGGTACTTGTTGGGATGAGCACTGGGTGTTGTATGGAAATCAATTTGACAATAAATTGTTCATTTTTTAAAAAATTTTCTTTGAACACCAGTTAACGTACAGTGTAATATTAGTTTCAGGTGTACAATATAGTGATTCAACCCTTGCATATCTCACCTTGTGATCATCACAAGTGTACTCCTTATTCCTATTTGACCAATTGACCCACCCACCTCCATTCTGGTAACCATCGGGTTGTTCTCTATGGTTAAGAGTGTGTTTCTTGGTTTGCCCTCCTCTCTCTGTTTTTTCCCCTTTGATCATTGGTTTTGTTTCTTAAGTTCGAGAGGTGAGTGAAATCATATGGTATTTGTCTTTATCTCACCTATTTCACTTAGCATAATACTTTCTAGCTCCATCCATGTTGTTGAAAATTGCAATATTTCATTCTTTTTGATGGCTGAACTATATATATATATATATGTGTATATATATATATACACACACACTATAATATATAATATATATATATACACTATATATATACACATTATTCAATATATATACACACATACACTACTTCCTTATCCATTCATCAGTTGATAGACATTTGGGTGTTTCCATAATTTGGCTATTGTAGATAATGCTGCTATAAATATTGGGGTGCATGGATCCCTTTGAATTAGTATTTTTGTAATCTACCCAGTAGAGTGGTTGTTAGGTTGTAGGGTAGTTGTATTTTAAGCTTTTTAAGGAACCTCCACCCTATTTTCCACGGCAGCTGTCCCAGCTTGCATTTCCACCAACAGTGCAGGAGCGTTCCCCTTTCTCCACATCCTTGCCAACACTTTGTTCTTGTGGTGTTCATTTTAGCCATTCTGGTAGGTATGAGGTGATATCTCATTGTAGTTTTGATTTATATTTCCTTATATATTTTGGATATTAACTCTGTATCAAATATGTGGTTTACAAATATTTTCTCCTGTTCTGCACACTGCCTTTTCATTTAGTTGATGATTTCTTTTACTGTACAGAAACTACTTAGTTTGATATAGTATCCCTTGTCGATTTTTTCTCTTGTCGCTTGTCCTCTTGGTGTCATATCCAAAAAATCATTTTCAAGCCCAATGGTAAGGAGATTTACCTCTTTGTTTTCTTCTAGTTTTATGGTTTCAGGTTTGACATTTAAGTCTTAAATCAATTTTGAGTTATTTTTTGTGAATGTCTCATCCCCTTTATCCTTCCATCCCTAGAAAGGGTAAGAGCTTCCGGATACTGAAAATCTCTGAGTTACTTCACATTTTTGGCTTGCATTTTCATCTCTTCCAACAGGTTTAAATATTTTCTATTGAACGATCTGGTAAGGGCTTTCTTTTCTTTCCTGGAATCGGACTGATATGAGGATTTAAATATTATTTTAATTCTTCTGAGTTTTATTAAATTCTTGAGAAACAATATATTCTGATTTTTGGATAAAAAATTTAAGAACTATGTATTTTAAAATGTTCTCATGAAGTAGTGACACAACTATATTCATCTGACACAACTATATTCATCTATCTAGCATTCTACATATCTACACATCTATTAACATTAATACATTGTGACTTTAGAATTTGGTTGCGTTAGTATCTCTACACACAAGACATGTAACAACTGACAAATTATAACAACTTCCTTTGCACATACATAAGGTTTATGTTGATTTTTACATTCAAACTAAAAGTATGGAAGGAATTTTCAATACAAATTTTCAACACGATTTTCAATACAAATTCCATATCAAAATGTTGGGTGTGTCTCTTGCATTGCACTGTTTTCCAGAATTCATAGGAGTAGAAAGATGAAAATATTACGTGCAGTAATAGCTAAGCATGTCTGGTAATAATTTGGCATTATGGTTAAGAATCATTATTGAAATATACCATTTATAATGTCTGCTGCGGATGTATAAGTAATTTTGTTGGATTGCTGCTGGGAATTAGTTTTATTTCCCTTGCTACATGTGTATTTTCCATTTCATTTGAATAAAAACTTAAGTATGCAATGGTCTCACTAGTTATAATTTTCATTTATCTTATATAAGAAAGAACATCACTACATGGTTTTGAAAGCTGGTTTGTCTTGCAAGGTTTTACTTCTCTTTCTTCCTGAACTAACATGTTCACAATAGAATAGGGCAGGTCAGGGAGAGTACAGGTTTAAAATTTAGTTTCACTGAAAGAATGAAAACGGGCACTCTGAGTAGTTAGAAAGTATCATTGATTTTTCTCAGCATGATGATTGGTACAGAATCTATTCTGGAGTTTCTTTTTCATCAAAAAGGACTTAAGGTAGACTTAGATAAAATTATAGTATTAAGAGCAACTTCCATAGAGAGGAAGGCATTAGAACATAGGTTTTCACAATGTTATTAAATGTACTTACACTATACAAGTAATGGGACCCATATAAGCAGGAGGATTTTTTTTTTATCTTCTTAATTTTGAGCTTCAATCAGTGGTTTTATTTTTATTTATTTTCAAAGTATTAGTTAGTGTTAGTAAAGAAGATATAGGGAAGCAAAAACTCCCATCCTAAAATGTGTCTCTTTGGCAAGTACATTATATTAGGCTCATTATTTTTAAGAAACAGAGGTCATCTTCGGAAGAAACTTTGACCTTTCTCCTAACATCCTCAAACAATTTAGATAGAGGACCTGCTCCAGGAAGGAAGTTGCTATCCACCATAGGTAACTACAGTGTAATGTGAACCTGGGGTGGTAGACAGGGAGGGATTTAGCAAACTTTGTTTATTAAAATTCCTCTCTGTGTCTCATCATTTCTGTATGGCTCAGCACATATTTGTTTATTAAATATTTACTCTTTCCATCTTCCTGTGAACTGTCTTCTTTCCTTTGAAGTCCCAGACCACTACCCCTGTATCCTTAGCTCTGGATGACATATAAGCTTCAATTGATTGGCTGCCTGTTGGCCTCATATGTTTATGAAGTCCCCATACATACACAATTACATTTTATTTCCTCCTGTTAATCTGCCTTACATCAATTTAACTCTTAGCTCAGCCAAAAGAATCTTGAAATGTGGAGGGAAAATTTCCCTTCCTAAAAAAGGTTATAAATTAACAATGGTAATAGTTGGAAAAATAGGGACAAGAGAAATAAGGCAGATGGCTTTTAAACTCTACCTAAAGAGAGCTGATTAGGTTTTTTTCCTTTTTTTTTTTACATAACTTACTTGTTAGTAAGGAAATGAGTCACCCTCTCTTACCTGCCTCTAGGATTTTACAGTCTACTTTGGGAAGAATTTCTCAAAACAACTTTTTAGAGTGGAAATAAACAAAATATACCACAGTAATGACATATTTCCAGTTTTGTAAAATTTTATCTCTATAAAATGAAATTATTTTGTTCTTAATTAAAGTGAAGTTTGCCTTGGTTGTTGTGCAGAAAATCACTGAGGGATGTAGACAGTTTCAAGCATCATGACATACTGAAGTCTATTCAACAAGCATATATCTGGGAGTCCCTAACTTGCTTACTTACACTTTTGATGAAAATAGTTACAAGAATATAGAAAAAAAAAGGAGAAAGGAATTAAGTGGTTAATTATATGAATCTAGAAGAAATACTAACATCAAAGACTGTGAAGCAAATATAGTAGTGTTAAGACAGTAGGAAGCTACATCAGCTTCTTTCCACTCACTGTTTTTTTTTTTTTTTTTTTTTTTTGGCTTCAGTGAAAGTCAGAACACTATGTAGCTATTTATCTAACAAAGCCTAATACTTGATGCATCAAGGGCTGGGTCACTTTAGTCTCCCTATATTCATCACATACATAGTAGTTCAGGAAGCTAGATTATGGACATGGACTGGTGATGAATGAAGGGAAGCAAAATTTGTCACCTCAAAATATGCCTCTTTGCATAAGGTTTATCTTCAGCCAGTTATTTTTAACAAAGAGCAGACAGAGGACGAGCTCTGAAAACCAAGTAGAAGTTACGCTTTTGTAAGAGAAATTTATATGTATAAGGGAAATCTCCACTTATAAGGGTGTCTCCTTCTCTGTATCAGGACAAGAAGGATGACTCTAAATTTCTAGAAACTCTTATCAATGGAGAGGGCATGGACTTATATCTTCATAGCAACCTTACCCTTGTTTACTATGTTCTGAGAACCTCCTGTAACTCGCCTCTACATCAGCATCTTCTTTTGTCTCTTGCTGAAGATGGTACTCAATGTGGTACTCAAGCCCATTTAGGGGAATTATTCCATTCTCCTGGGACTCTCCCATATACACAGGAGGTATACATGTCATTTAACTCTTGTTTGCTTTTCTCCTGATAATCTTTTATTTTATTCCAGGGGTTCTCAGGCAAGAACCTAGAAGGGTAAAGGGAAGATTATTTTTCCTCCCTGTACAAGATTAAAATTTTGCGAAGTGTAGTTTTTCACAAATGAAGTGTTAATGCAGGGGTATAATTTGGGAAAAAAATCTAGTAAGAGGAGTATTCTTCAGACTTTGGAGTGTCCAAGAAAGGAAAGAGTAAAACTTCAAATCTTTGTTCCCTAATCTCAATGAATGACTGTTAGGTATTTTGCTAATGTTTATTTATTTTTCAGAGAGAGAGAAAGAGAGGCAGGCAGAGAGAGAGGGAGATGGAAAATCCCAAACAGGCTCCGTGCTGTCAGTGCAAAGCCCAACACAGTGCTTGAACTCACAAACTGTGAGATTGTGACATGGGCACCTAACTGACTGAGCCAGCCAGGCATCCCACGCTGCTAGGTATTTTAATTGAAATGTTCATTTGTCTTTAAATTTATATCTGGAGGTGCCTGGGTGGCTCAGTCGGTTGGGCAGTCGACTTTGGCTCAGGTCATGATCTCACGGTCTGTGGGTTCGAGCCCCACGTCGGGCTCTGTGCTGATGGCTCAGAGCCTGGAGCCTGCTTCCGATTCTGTGTCTCCCTCTCTCTCTGCCCTTCCCCTGCTCATGCTCTGTCTCTCAAAAATAAATAAACGTTAAAAGAAAACAAGAATCCTTAAATTTATATCTGAAATGGAGATGCTTTCAATTTCCTCAAATAACATTAAGAGATGAAAAAAAAATGAAGCAAAATTATTATGGAGACAAAATCTTTCTCTGAATCCTTGAAGAAAGAATGTATCTCTGCTATGCTTTGGGGTTGTTTTGCTTTGTTTTGTTTTTATGAAAGACAAGGGGAAGAATTTCAAAATAATTTCTGGGTGTTTTTTTTAATTGCAAGGGAGCATGACCTACAAAAAACTAAGATGAAACATTATTAAGCAATAACAAATGAGATGAAACCACATGACTTGTATATAAGGGGTAAAAATCACATCATGATATACTTAAGTTTAATTTTTTTTCTTTAAGGTTTTCTACCTTGCAGAAAACATTTTTCCTCTACATAACTAACTGGATTTTTTTTCCATTTCAATTATATTCAACATCACTTCAATGTAACCTTTTTGAAATTAAAAAAAAAATTAAAGTTTGTTTAGTTTTGAGAGACATAGAGACAGAGTATGAGCAGGGAAAGGGCAGAGAGAGAGGGAGGTACAGAATCTGAAGCAGGTTCCAGGCTCTGAGCCGTCAGCACAGAGTCCAACGTGGGGCTCGAACTCACAGACCATGAGATCGTGACCTAAGCTGAAGTCGGCCACTTAACTGACTAAGCCACCCGGGAGCTCCTAAAATCTAAAAATAAAGAAAAAATGGCTTCTAATCACTGAGAATAAATTCCTCTATTTTCATCTACAATAAGGTGATTTCAGATTTCTTAATGTCAATCTCTGAAAAAATGAATGTTAAAAGATTGTAATTAGTAATTATATACATAGTGTTAAGGAGGAAAATATTTTTCATATTCTTCAAGATACTTCTAACTAGTCTAAGAATAAAACTGACATGAGACACATTACATGAGAAAAAAACCACAAAGTTTAATTACATGTGCATGGAGGCCCATATGAAATTGAGACCCGTGAAAAATGACCACGGCAGGCAGTTTTTATACTTTTTAGACAAAGAGACAATAAATCTCTAAGGAATTGACAAGACAAAGAAAACTTATGTTCAGGAGCTTCAATTAGTAAGGAATTCTAAAGAGAATATGGGCTGGAGTAATAAATTAGTAAAAAGTAACAAGGGTTCTTGAGACAACCTTCTCTGCCATGATTCCCTATCTCTGGTGATTAGGATGTCTTTTTACCTCCTGGTACAAAGAAGATACCTTTCCCATGGAAGATTTAATTCCTGCTTTCTGGAGACAAAGTGTGTGTGTTGGGAGATGGGGTGTGGCTCACTAGCTGTTTCTCAAGTGGCTTTCATTTAAAATAATCAATATGTTAGGGCACATGGGTGGCTCAGCCAGGGAAGCATCTGGTTTAGGCTTAGTTCATGATCTCACAGTTTGTGAGTTCAAGCCCCGCGTTGGGCTGTGTGCTGACAGCTCAGAGCCTGGATCTTGCTTTGGATTCGGTGTCCTCCTCTCTCTTCCCTCTCTGTCCCTCTCTAGCTCCTGCTTTATCTCTCTCTGTCTTTCAAAAATAAATAAATGTAAGAAAAAAATTTTAATAATCAATATACCAAAGTGGTACATTTTTGGGCAGCCTGTCCTTGGCCCCTACAATAGTTAAACCATTCTTCAATTGACAGGGTCATAAAAATACATTCTTAAATGGGTATTAATAGAAAATATCACATTCTGAAACTTTCTTCATGAGTAAATCTAAAATTTGTCACAATAGATCAAAAATGAAATTTCAAAAAATATATGGTGAGTACTGATAGGAGTCTTGGATATACATATATGGAATAAATATGGTTAGAAAACTGATTACAAAAGAGAAAGACAAAATTCATTAAAATTTTTTTTAATGTTTATTTTTTGAGAGAGATAGAGAAAGAGCGAGAGTGCACACTCTCTCATGAGTTGAAGAGGGGCAGAGAGAGACACACACAAAGAATTCGAAGCAGGCTCCAGACTCTGACCTGTCAGCACAGAACCTGATGCAGGGCTTGAACCCAAGAACCATGAGATCATGACCTGAGCCAAAGATGGACATTTAACCAATTGAGCCTCCCAGGCACCCGCCAAAACAAAATTCTTAAAAGCAAAGAATTATACAGTGATAAAAGTACATATTACTGAAGTGGTTAAACTTTAAAGTTAAATTTTCAAAGAATGGATTTGGTCAGAGGTAGCAGTGAAACAAGTGTACTAATTTTCTGTCATGTGTTACGGGAAGACAGATTTTCAAATAACTTTCAAATACATGTCTTGCCACCTAAGTTCCTCAACATTTATTTTGGATTAAAACAGAAAGGAACATCAAGGAACAACTGAACCAAAGAACATAAATAAGTACTGAAATAAGGCTAACAAATTATAAGGAATAAAAATATGAAAGGTTTTTAACTCCTCTGTACAAACAAAAAATATTATAATTTTTTAAAGAACAAAATCATAACAAGATTATAACAAGAAACCATACATATACCTACATAGAGATATTTCAAAATAAGAGGAAAAATGAAGTTATGCACTTGAAAGCAAAAAGCAATGAGGTGTAACAATATTGATATCAATAAAAGAAAATTTTGGTCATCATTAAAGAAAGAAACAATGATCTTTTTCTATTCTTTAACAGCCTGATTCAGAATGATGGCATTATATTATCAACTCCTAACGCATGCATTAATGTAAAAAAAAATAAAAACAGAAACAAAAAAAATAGGAAACAGTAGCACATATATGTTTTTAGGGAATTTGTAATTTATCTCTCAACATTTAACATATCAAAAAAAAATTTAAATAACATCAATATTTCCTGAGATTATGATATACTGTTGAAAAAATCAAAACTCTGAAGAAAATAAAGCATTTTAGGCTTTGTTTAAACATTTGCAAAAATGTATCATATAAACTATAAATTGTATAATCCATAATATACAACCATAGTTCTTTAAAATTTTAAATTAATAAAACCTTAAAATATCAATTCATACTAAAATAATATTGGAAATTGGAAAACGAGTACTTTTCTGCATTTAGTAAAAAAGTAATGAGATTAGAGTTTCTACAAAATAATATTTTTCATTTCTAAACTTTTAGTAAAAATGGATGAAGGACCTGAATGTGAGATAGGAAACCATCAAAATCCTAGAGGAGAATGCAGGAAAAAACCTTTTTGACCTGAGCCGCAGCAATTTCCTACACGACACATCTCCAAAGGCAAGGGAATTAAAAGCAAAAATAAACTATTGGGATCTCATCAAGATAAAAAGCTTCTGCACAGCAAAGGAAACAACCAACAAAACTAATAGACAACTGACGGAACGGGAAACAATAATTGGAAATGACATATGGGATAAAGGACTAGTATCTAAAATCTATAAAGAACTTACCAAACTCCGGCCTGAAAAATGAATAATCCAGTGAAGAAATGGGCGGAAGATATGAAGAGACACTTCTCCAAAGAGGACATCCAGATGGCCAATGGACACATGAAACGATGCTCAAAGTCACTCATCATCAGGGAAATACAAAAAACCACACTGATTTACAACCTCACACCAGTTAGAGTGGCTAACGTGAACAAATCAGGAAACTATAGATGCTGGTGAGGATGTGGAGAAGCAGGCACCCTCCTACACCGTTGGTGGGAATGCAAACTAGCGTAGCCTCTCTGGAAAATAGTGTGGGGGTTCCTCAAAAAAATGAAAATAGAGCTACCCTATGACCCAGCAATAGCACTGTTAGGAATCTACACAAGAGACACAGGAGTGCTGTTGCATAGGGGCACGTGTACCCTGATGTTCATAGCAGCACTTTTGATAATAGCCAAATCATGGAAAGAGACTAAGTGTCCATCAACTGATGAATGGATAAAGATGTGGTGTATATATACAATGGAATACTACGCAGCAATGAGAAAGAATGAAATCTGGCTATGTGTGGCAACATGGATGGAACTGGAGGGTATTATGGTGAGTGAAATAAGTCAGGCAGAGAAAGACAGATGCCATATGTTCCCACGCATAGGTAGATTTTGAGAGACTTAGCAGAAAACCATGGGGGAGGGGAAGAGAGGAAAAGAAAAAAGACACAGAGAGGGAGGGAGAAAAAACATAAGAGACTCTCAAAGACTAAGAACAAACTGAGCTGTGAGGGGGGTGTGGGAGGGGGGAGAGTGGGTGACGGGTACAGAGGAGGGCACTTGTTGGGATGAGCACTGGGTATTATATGGAAACCAATTTGACAATAAATTAAAAAAAAGAATCATAATAAACAACTAGATAAGCAAAATGAAATAACATCTAAATTAAGCAATTAAACAAGTCTACGGATTTCCAAAGAAAAGAAAGCAAGGATACAGGAAATTATTGCTCTTATTCCTTATTAGAGAAGTTAATAAGTCATAAAATATGAAGTTGTATCTATTCAATTATAATTCCCAAAAACAGTTATTTTGAAAAAATAAACATAAAACAAAGTAGAATGTAAAACCTAAATCAAGAATAAAAGAAAGTAATCATAAAAATAATTAGAAATCAGAAGGCAATGTCAACATGTTTATAACTATATTAATGTCGACAGATTTTAGCATCCATAAAAATGAATCATTTTCTAGAAATCATGGAATTACCTACAAGAAGAGGGAGAAAACATTAAGAGAAAGATAACCATGGAAGAGATGGACAAATAATTAACAATCATCTCTAACTGTTGAATGGATTTTTTGGTAAATATTTTAAAGTTTCATAGAAAAAAGAATAATTGCCTTACTTTAAAAATAGTTCAAAAACAAAGAAAAAGATGAAATGTACCCAATTTTGTATTTTATAGAAATGATAAACTGATAATCATCAAACAAATTAGGAGAACTACTGACCAAACATATTTACAAGCACATATTTTTAAAAAGCTTTAGTAAATTTCTGTAAATGTAAAAAATGTTCTAATATAAGAGATATATAAAAAATGTATATAGATATATTTAAAAATATTGTCTAATACATCTCAAAATTTTAAGGTGATAATAGATTCCCTAGAAATCCGACCAAACGTATTTACAAGTGTATATATATATATATATATATTTAATTTTTTTTACGTTTCTTTATTTCTGAGAGAGAGAGAGAAACAGAGCACAAGTGGGGGAGGGGCAAAGAGAGAAGGAGACACAGAATCTGAAGCAGGCTCCAGGCTCTGAGCTGTCAGCACAGAGCCCGATACGGGGCTTGAACCCACAAACTGGGGGATCATGACCTGAGCCGAAGTCAGACGCTTAACCAACTGAGCCACCCAGGCGCCCCTGACAAGTATATACTTTTAAAAAGCTTTAGTAAATTACTGTAAATGTAAAAAATATGTTCTAATATAATAGAGATATATAAAAATATATATAGACATATATAAATATTGTCTAATATATTTTAAAATTTTAAGGTGATAATAGATTTCCTAGAAAAAGTAATACTCCCAATAGATATCGAAATTGCATTTGAGGAAATCTATCACCTATTTTTTTTTTTGGATGTATAAAAATATTTTTCTAGGCATTCTGGAAAAAAAAAGTTTCATGTTCAAACTTGTTTGTGAATATACATACAGTGGAGTATATAAAAGGGCAAATCTTCATCTCTCTCGGTTTCATTTGGAGCCTGACTTTCTTGTTTCCTTAGCCAACCATGTAACCCTTGCTATACTAATTATAGTAGCACTGGCATCAGTGATCATATCAATATCAAGCACAAAACCTAAATGGGTCTAACTAAGCCCTTCTCTGTACGTACACACAGAATCACCAACCAAAAAATGCAAATCTACATATGTCGGTTGTCCTTTTCCTACTGCACAGAAAGATTGAAATCAACATATGGGAATAAATAGAAAAAGAAACAAGAAAATGATAGCACTTGATGACATAAATTTTGCTCTTGGATACAGTCATACTACAGATAATTTCTGCTATAAACTAACATAAACAAAACCTCTCCTTGAGAAAATATGAGTGTGGCTTGTAATTATTTAAAGTATTTTTAAAGCTCTAGGTATTAATTAGAACATATTTCTCTGTCACATTAACATAACAGAAATTTTTTAAATTTAATTTGCATTCTGAAACTACAAGAGGGCTGGCCAAATTTATTTAACTATGGAATTTACTTTTCTTTTTTTGAGAACACATGGTAGATAACACTACCTCATATGCTAAAACAGTCCAATTTCTCTCTCGATCTGTTTCTTTTTAGACTTGTTTTTCTCTCTTTTGCTCAGAACCAGCCAATCTTATCTATAATCTATGAATATCTATATCATTGCATTATAAACGGTATCTTTGTTGAAAATACAGTGAGGAAGAAAAAAATGAATCTGAATGTCAATTTTGCAGTTACAGTTAGTGACCTTTTGGCCTTATTGATTTTTATTTAGCATAGTGCAGGATTTCAGTTGCTGAGCCATGAAGTAGTATAAGCTACTATTTTATACCTTAAAAGGCAAAAATACTTCTAAACATAATCATAGATATCCATGTTAAAACGTTAGTGGACATCATATTGAAAGTCAGAAGAGATGGCAAAGATGAATACTATTACTAATTTCAGAAAATGTTAAAGAAAAAATTTTGTCCAAAGCAATAATATTTCAGTAGTCATGAAAAAACATGAACAATGAATTAAAATCAACATACTTTTTCTTTTATACATGTTATGATTTAAATTCTAAAATAATCTCTGGAAATAATGGATAAATAATCAGAGTGCCATAAATTGAATAGGTACAAGGCAAATCGAAGATACTAGAAGTGGTACATGTTTACAATTACTAAATTATTTCTTAAATGTTTTTGGTTACAACAGCAACAAAACTAGATCTACACATGAATAAATTAATAATATGGGAAGTATACTTGAAGACAAAAAAGTTTAAAAATCTTTTAGAACCAAAGAAAATGATATATGTGAAAAGAAATAGTGTATTCTGACTGTATTTATATATAAGCATATATGTTCTTATAAATTATATGTATAATCTTATAATTGTGGTTGCAATGTAAACTTCAATAGATTATCATCATTAATTTGAAACTTGGCCACATGATTATGAAGCTCATCTTCATGGGAAAATATGCATGAAAATAGGTAACATTTTGCAAATGAAGAGTGTTGTTTCCTTTTTTAGTATATAGCTACCTGATTAATTATAATATTTAAACGTGTGATTGTGACTTGATCCTCTATGGACTGAATGGAAAAGAGAATAGCTACTGCAAATACAATTGTTTCTAAAAACATTAAGATATGATAAAGATAGTATAAAGAATTAATGAAGAAGAAATGGACTAGACCACAGTGATCATAGGTTCATATGTTACTTTCTCTTGATACAGATTCTGGAAGTATTTGGGGTGAAAGATCTTCACTACAGATCAACATCTGCGAAGAGAAGAGGGGGGCATGTGGGGCAAGCAGGGCATGTTGGTGGGGGCTGGCAACAGGATAGGACATAGGAAGTCAGAATGCAATGGAGGCCTGACCATTCTCAGCCAGCCCAGCAGGAAGCTGTGGACTGAAGATGGTGCAGAGTTTCCTCAGTTGGGCAGAAATGGACAGGCCATTTTAGGAGACTTGGGCTGCCCCCGGAAGAGTGGTGCTTTGGTTAAGGCAGCTCTCAGCAACAAACGCAGACCCTGAAGCAGTTGACAGTGCGAGGCTATCTGCTGACCACACTCCCAGGAGCTGGGCAACAAATACTTTGTTTAAAAGGGAAATAGGTGGTGCCTCTTCATGTCTAATACTAAATGACTGAAAAAATAGATTACGGAAACAATTAACTATTGACATTAGATTCTCACATCTTTCCTCAAAGTATATTTCAAAGAAATTTATATTTAATATAAAGTTCTTATTTAGAATAATTTTAATTCTTAATTCTTCTTTGATAGGAAATTCTTAATTAAAAAATGCTGTTGATTCTACTCCTTGCATTCATAACTAAAATATTTCTCCCTGATTTTAGAAAGAGATATCTAGCAATATACATAACAATGAAAGAAATCACAAGGGAAAGGATTAGTAGATAAATATAACTCTGGAAATATCTTTTAATTCCACTGTGAGCAATATGGAAATTGCCTCTGTTCCAAAACATCCAGAAATTCTGCAGTTTTGAAAGGACTCAAACTAGTTAGAATATTAAGAGAGTGCCATGGCTTCACTGTGTTGTTTTGGAGAGTTTTTGTAATCCCAAAGGAAAGGAAATTATCCTGGGGTCCATAGGAATTGTCACTATAAGTAGTAAGTACAGTCAGAATTTTCAGACTGTTCATTCAATAAAAAGTAGATTTAAAGTCTTTCTTCTGTCACAAGGAAATGGTAAGGAAGCTTGTCTGTCTTGACTTGTCTCATAATGCAGGTGGGTGGCAGGCTAGACATTTTCACAATAAAATTAAAATCACAAGCCTACCCCAACAAAGTACGTAGTTCAATTTTTCACTATTTAAATGACGCAAGAACTTCCAAGTTGTTGATACTGTTGAGGCACCAGGAGGAATCAAGCACAAACCTTTTCAGAGCTATCTACTCTCAATCCAAGTATCTAAAATTAACAAGCAAGTAAAAAGAACGAAATACTACATGAAAAGGAGAACTGGTAGAAAATTGCAGAAATAATTTATGTGTAATGTGTAACAAGCAAATCAATTGTGTGGGGATAAATACCTACTTAATCATAGCACAAAATCACGTCTAGATTCTGTACTACTAATTCTGGACAGTGGTTTACTCGAGGAGGAAAGGAGGAGGGGGAGAAATAAGTTTGGAGAAGGATACTCAGGAGTTTCAAGTCTATGATGCTTTATTTCTTTAAAAAAATCTTGAGCAAATATGGGAAAATACGACTGTGGTTTCGTTTGGATCTTAATCCTTTTATTGTTTTGACTACTTGGTGGAAAATACCTCTCTCACTGACTGAAAAATTCTTGTATTATTTTTTTCAAAACTGTCTCTGCTTCCCTTTTCTGGAGTTTCTATTAAACGGATAGAGAGGTTCATAATGGCAAGTCCTTAGAATGGTGCCTGTACATTTTAAGTACTATAATTGCAACAGTTATTATTATCTTAACCAGTTTTTAATTTTTAAATTCCATTAACTATTTATTCTGTCCCCTTTTTTTGAGGGAGAGGGCAAAGGGAGAGGGAGAGAGAATTTTAAGTTTGCCAGGCACAGAGTCTCACAGGGGGCTCATCTCACAACCATGAGATCATGACCTGAGCTGAAATCAAATTTCGGATGCTTAATTGACTGAGTCACCCAGGCGCCCCTGTTCTGTCCTTTCAATAGGTTTCTTCAACTTTACCTGCCAACACTTATATTGAAGGGATAGCTCCAAATAAACCCCAGTTTTATATATGGATTTTATTATTTTTAACAAAAAAGCTTATACTTTTACAGCTATTATTCAAATATGTCAGTCTTTTCCTCTGTAGCTTCGTATATTGTTTTTAGGCTTGTGTAAGCCATCTCCATCAAAAATGTGATAAACACCTTCATTTTGTTAGTAGTTCAAAGAATACCAGCACAATCACTCCTTAAATGCCACACTTTTCCCATTCTTGAATTCTTCATTTAAATCCTACTTTGGCTAGCTGGAATGTATCTTTGAGTAATGATGCCAGAAAAGACAAATAGTGGTTTCGTTTTGTGTTTTGTTTTTTGTTTTGTTTTGTTTTGTTTTTCCCTGAACCACCACATGTTTGAGAATTTGTCTTTCTCATTTGCAGGACAACCTAAATAATTATAGAAAGTTTGGATCAAAGAATTTGTCTTCAAATATGTATGTGTGTCCATTACCATTATATATATCTATCAAATAAATGAGGTATTAAAATAAAGAGAGAAATGTCCCTGAAGAAGAACTAAGCCTTCCAGTTGGAAATTACTCCAGAAGGTCTAAGTTGAAAGACAATCTTATAAATTTTCAGATAGTAGGTAGGCAACTTACAAAGATATATCAGGAGCATAGTTCTAACAAATTCAATATCAGAAAGTGAAAGTAAAAGCCAAATGCATCAAATATGACAAAAAAGATACTGTGATATAAAAAAGATGATATGCAAATTACATTTAAAGCACTAGGCTTTTATGTGACAAAGGACATAATTGTGAAGTATGCAAGAAAACACTCTTCTAGAAATAAAAAGAAAATTTGACAAATCTGTTATGGTTGTGGCCTTTTTTATGCTCCTTACAAAATTTGATCTATCAAGTATACAAAATGTAAGCAAAGACAAAGCTATGAATGCAATAAACAAAGTCAACTGAAGATTTATTCATTCAATAAAAATATATTGAACACCCACTCTGAGGAATGGGGAAAAATTGAGTGACTAAAAGCGACAAGGTTGGTGCCCTCATTATTCTTATATTCATATGAGGGAGACAGAAAATTTTTAAAAAGGTATTTAGGTTTGTTATAAGACCTATGATAAAACTATTAAGGGTGATACAGTGGAGAGGAAACCCAATCCCATCTGTCGTGGGGGGAAAACGAGGAATCATGGTGGGGCATAGCCTTCATTTTTCATCTTCTTCAGGGACCACATCAGCTGCAGAAAGGTGCCTTGCCCAATGCACCCCTTTCTCAAGGGGGCCCCACGTCCTAAGACAGATCAAGATAGGTATGTAAAGGCCCAACCATTTAACCTCAGTGTGAAATAACTCTGATGAGTGGATATATTCTCTCAACCACCCCATGGGACTAGCTAAGCTGTCAGGCTTATATCAGAGCTCCCTATATCCCCCTACTTGATCCTGCTTTTTTTCTGATTCCTACAGGTGATGACCCCAAGGATACCTCATAATAAATAAACTGTACAGTAAACTCTGTCTTAGAACCTGCATTCAAGAGACTACAACCTGGGAGTTAAGCAGGAGATAGAGAATACATATAGACCTTACTAGGCCATTGTAACAAGTGTGGTTTTACTGAAACGTCATTAGAATTCAAAGGGGATTTTTAAGGATACTTTCCATATATCCAAAAAATATCTACCAATATTGATCATATATGTGGCCATAAAGAATACCTTAATAAGTTCCAAAAACTGTATTTAATACATACCACATTCTCTTACTCTAATCAAATCATCTGTGGGTGTTTGAATGGATGGTAGAATACAACTGAGGACTCCATGGTGTCCAATGATCTCCACTGCCTCCACAATATATTTTTGATTTCTTAAACTTTTGACATTCATGAAATTATTCTTGATCGAAAAGTCCTCTTTACTTTGGATTACTGACTGCTAGTTTCATGAAATTCATTGATTCTTACTTAAGCATTAATTCAAGACGAATTTGTTTAGACATTTTTATCTTTCAGACTCCTTGCTAGAGGTTGGAAATCGAGAGATGAAAATGACTGTATAGGAAAGTGAATGAAAAATACCGAAATTCTCTCTGTACCTCTTTCCATCCTTACCCCTCCCTCCAATCCTCCGTCTTTTCCTCTCTTGCTACAAATTTGTAACAGAAATCCCATTCAATTCAACAAATATTTATTGACTGCATCTTAAGTACGAGGAGGCAATGACCTGTATGCTGAGAATAAAACAATGGTCTTATGCCTTTACAAAGAGGTATTTACTCTCAAAATTCCATGAGGTTTCTTACAGCTGACCTACAGAATCTTTCCATAGGTGCAGTGTGTTTTCTGTTTGCTGTGTCTAGAGGAAGCTGAGCTATGTTGATTTTGCTCTTGTTATGACTGCTTCACTGGGAGGAAATAGGTCTAACCCTGATTTGTTGTGACTACATGCTCTTAGAGGAACATCTAAACCAGACACTTTTTTATGCTGGCTTGCTGAGAACCTGTGTGTGTGTGTGTGTGTGTGTGTGTGTCCATCAACTTTATAGTCAGCCCTAAGACCTCTGAAAAATGGGTTGTTAATAAAGGTTCTGCTAGAGTCTCCTCCACTGACTCTCAGGCTTTGAAATCAGAAACAAAATGTTAACATAAACATTAGGATATAAATAAAAAGCAATCAAAACCCAATAAACTGCACTAGGGCAATTGAAAATCAAAATTCTAGTCATGTTCAAATATCTTCTTTAGGGGTGCCTTGGTGGCTCAGTCGGTTAAGCGGCAGACTTCAGCTCAGGTCACGACCTCAAGGTCTGTGAGTTCTAGCCCTGCATCAGGCTCTGTGTTGGCGGCTCAGAGCCTGGAGCCTGCTTCAGATTCTGTGTCTCCCTCTCTCTCTCTGCCCTTCCCCTGCTCACGCTTTGTCTCTATGTCTCTCAAAAATAAATAAACGTTTAAAAAATTTAAAAAAAATCTTCGTTAGGAAATCTTTGATGATTCCATATAGGCCGAAATGTCCTTTATCTTGAAGTCCTTATAGTACTTTATGAATTAAATAGAATATTTTCACAAATCTTGAAGCTTTGATGCTGTTAATAGTTGAAATTAGGTGATATCCTATACATGGCACGGATGATAGACAAACATGAATTTTAGTCTTTGATGTCCTAAGATGGTCAACATCTACACCCACAGATTTGCATAGGCACAGACTAGCTTTCTTGGGAAAAAAGTGATAAGGATCATGGTTGTCAATCTTTTCTACATAAAGGCATTATCTGGTTGTCTTTAAAAATACTGACACTTGGCTCCCGCCTTTAACTTATTTGAGGTGTAATCTGGGCACACCTCACTAAAATCACTGAATTCTGATCATAACCCTCCTTCTACACATCAGAGGTAAAGGTATTTAAATGTATCTGATAAGCTGGGGTGATACTCTTCAAAACCTAGTTGTGAAAAGGGACAATGTTCACTCTTAAGAAGAGATTTACTACAAAATAGGGGCCTATTAGAGTCTCCTCCATTAAATCTAGTAAATTAGTGGAGTCTCCTCCACTAAATCTAAATGAGCTATCTTTGGTGTGGATGCCAACTGGGAAAATCTTGCAAGATCTTTTTTTCCCTGGATACCTTCGTGCCTCATATGAACTCCCATCAAAAATGCCTGAGTGCCTTTTGAAGATTCAAAAGGATATGAAAATCAAGGGACTACATCAATTGGTGCCCTCTCAGTTTCACTGTGGGGTCCTGCTAATTGAGCATAAGTGAGCATGTTCTATTGCAACTTGTCATATCACTTCCATTGTGGAAAATTGTCAAAGATATGCCCTAGTGACAAGTGGTAGACATGAATGGAACAAGGGGATGTGTGATGTGACTAGCTTGGCCAGAATGTCATCTTCATGTTGTGTTTAGGGCTTCAATACTATCTAAGACTAGCATTCAGGCAGGAACACTGTCAACTAGACTGCAGGGGGGATCCTTAGGAGGTCCCTTTCTGCAGGATGCAGCCTCATCCACTGGCACACTTCAGGCAGGGAGAAGCAGGTGCCTGAAAGAGGGTGGACAAATGTAAGTAAACTTGAGGATCTTGTGAAACAGTCAAAAAGGGAAACCTTTGTAAAAGGCTGAATTTCTTCCTAAATTGGCATGTTAGGATGAGCTAATTTATTCTGGCTATTTAATGCTGATAGGACCTTATTAAGTAGCCAGATCTGTTGTATTTTTTATTAACCTGTACTTTGTATTTGTCATTTTATGCTCGTGTCTTTGTCTTAATCATCTACCATCCTTGCTATTTGAAAACCCAAATTTAAAAGCATTAAAGGATGCTGACTCTGGACCTTGACATCTTAAATTCTAAACTTGACTCAGTCTCTTAAAAAAAGGTGTGACTTGAGGGGCGCTTGGGTGGCTCAGTCAGTTAAGCATCTGACTTTGGCTCAGGTCATGATCTCGCGGTTCATGGGTTCAAGCCCCACATTGGGCTCTGTGCTGACAGCTCAGAGGCTGGAACTTGCTTCAGAATCTGTGTCTCCCTCCCTCTCTCTCTCTGCCCCTCCCCAACTCTCACTCTCTCAAAAATAAAACCTTTAAAAATTTTTTATAAACAGATGTGACTTGAGGTTTCTTAAACTGACTATAAAATAAGAAGCATAACAGTACCTGACAAATAGATGCTGTTCGATTCAACTGAAGTATTTCAGATAATGCATTTTGTATTTATCCTGATACATAGCAAATTACTAGGTATTAGGTATTATATATTTTATTTTTATATTCCCTGCAATGGACAGTATAATGTTTGGTATATGACAGGTATTTAATAAGTCGTTCTTTGAGAAGAACTATATTCCAAAAATCATCAATCTGTTTGAGATTTATGTATGACTTTCTAGGTGTAGGAAAGGGGTGTATTCTAAAAGAGAATCTTTTTAAACACAGGTATTTTTTATTCTGACAGAATTTTTCTAGAAATATTTGAAACAGTATGATAGAAGAGCATATATTAGATACAAAATTCTAAGATTTGTAGCCAAAAACCACATGGCAGGTTCAAAATGTTCTGCAAACTTACTGCCCCACAGGTTTGGAACTAAGCTGACTAGCAGGCTGAGACAATATATTTTTATGTACTTCCAGTATAGGCCTACTGGCAGCCCTTGCACCTTAAGTAGATTTTTTTCCTCTTAGTCTTTGATAGGTTGGAGGAAAAAGAAAATAACTTCACAGTGCCATTTTATAGTTTTATTGCTTAGGTATTTCATTCGACTTCTTCAGGCTCAGCTTTCAAAGATTCATTCATCTAAATCAGCCTTAGGCTTCACTTATCTCCAATCCCCTCAAATCATGTTCAGACCGATGGCATAAAGCAGTGATCTCACTTTAAATTTACTTAACCTTCCATTTCAGAAGTTACAATGTGATTTTTTTTATTCTGCTCAAGCAATCACAAAATTTAAGTTTCTTTGAGTTTGTTCTTCAGTGGAAGCCTTCAGGATGCACTTACAAAAAATCCATTACGAGCAAGAGTGGCAAGCAAACAGGACTCATTTCCTCAGAGTTCATGTGTTGATACCCTGGGGCTTCCCCACCTTGCTGAACTGTTCGTGACATTCAAATGTTCAAAGTTACTCATCACCTGGAGTGTAGTTTCCAATCTCTTCGCTTCTATTTTCTCTTTTAAATGGGCCTATATGTAATTCTCATGAATTATTATCAACTCATTTGTCAGTTCTAATTCCTCTATTTCTTAGACATCTTTCAGTCTGAATTTAGCTGATTAATAAGTGAGATAAATTACTTTAAATAATTTTATCCTTGAATGCTTAAGTTTTATGAAAATGTAAGCACCACATGAAGCATTTAGAAAGGATGTATATATGCAGGAAAAATATTTCTGTACAGTGCAATATGAGTTTTTATTTTTCTTTGGGTGTAATAGAAAAAGATACTAGTTATTCAACTGGCAAAAAGAAGGTCAAATACTGTGACTCAAAATAGTATCCTAATCTAACGCTAAATTCTCTAAGACAAGGAAACAGTGAAAATGTGTGCTCTCAAACATTATGAACAAGGTTAAAAATACTTCTTTGTGAAAAGAATTCTTTTGTACAGATGAGATGTTGGTTTGGACCATAAAACATTTTTTTAGCTGTTTCTTATCATCTCTCCTATTTAAAAAAATTTGAGGGGAAGCATCTGAAATGTGAGGTTTTGTCTTTGTCAACATGAAGCTGAAAAATTCTCCTGTTCTATACTGGTTCAGATTAAAAAGCCAGAAATTTCTATGTGTCTATGTATTCTTGCTATTAACAGGGAGAAGAACAAGGTTTTAACATTTGTTGGAAGACTTCCAGTGGAAAAAAAACTTTAAAGTTGTTTTACAGCCAAAAAGGAATGGTAATTAATTGCACAAATTCATAACCAAGAATCAAGAGATGATGATAATCTTAAGAGATAGAATGGAACTAATATAATACCATATGTCAACTATACTTCAACTTCAAAATGTTGAGAAAGAAATAGAATGGAAATCCCAGGACTGTGCCTACTGCCATGGAATAAAACTAGTAGAAAAAAGCAGTTGGAAGCCCAACCAGCCATGATAACACAAACTAAACAAGGAAGAAATAAACTTTTCCATGGCAACTTCTCCATTCTTTACCATTATCATTGTTCCCTTAAGAGACTGCCTTCCTGGGAACTGCAACTGAAATAGTAATGTGCTAAAGTAGAGAAATAGTGACTCGGATCTGAGTCCTAACTGCCACATTCTGGTCATGTCGTGCCCAAGTTACTCATTTGCAAAATTATATAATTGTACCAGTCTATACTACATTAGTAAACTTTTAGCAATCAAATGACACATAATATACGTACATTTCTTATATTATAAATTCCTGTAAACATATGAATAATTCTTATTCTGCATAGAGTTTTTCCCAAAATTTAATCTTAGTAATTTTCAACTTTTTTTTAAGTTCAGGCAAATAATTAAGCATTAATCAAATATACTAGGGCATGGTGACTTGTTTGTAAATGTTTTTATCATGATCTCCATCTTTACAACTCCCTGTGGGCTTGGCTATGTTATTTGTTTTGGCAAATGTGACATGAATGGACATGAAAAAAGCAGAGTCTTGAAATATTATTTTACTTTTGGTCTTGCCTTCTTGATCTGCCATCACCATGAAAAAACCATGCCCAGCTAACCCAGAGAGTCTACTAATCTCTGAAGAAATAGAGGCATGTGCAGCAGACCTCAACTTAATCTGAGGCCAGGAGCCAGGCTCAAATGAAACCAGCCTAAATCAGCTCAAAGTCAAACTCACAGATGTTTAAGAGAAAAAAAATGATGCTTGTTAAAAGCCACCGACTGGGGTGGCTTGTGAAGCAAGATTATGGGGAGTAGTATAGTGTAATCTAGAGTTGCCATGTTATAAAGTCAATACACAGAAAATCAAAATGAGGCACATTCTTAGAGATTTTTAAAAATTATTGAACATCTAAATCTCTACAGGCAGAAAGAGACTTGAAAAACTTCTTCATGTCAAGAAGAGCATATTTTTCAATGCTCTCTTCAGTACAGACCACAAAAGGTGATAAAAGAGGAGAAATCTTGGTGGAGCAAAGAACTATGGAAAACAATGGAATGAGGAACCACTCTGCCCAAAATATAAAAAAAAGGCCTATGTAAGAGCATTCCCCATCCCCAGGTAGAATGCTTTAGCAACACTGGCTCAGCAAAGGCAAATCAAAATCTTTATAGACAGCTAATGTTATGTATCACCCATTGTTCCCATTTTGAATGTGAGCACACCCTGTTTTTCTATTTCATAATAGAGGTGTTGTCTTTTAATTCATAGGTCCCTGGATCAAGAAGAGATTTGTGGAATTCCTGAATCACATTGTGGTCTTGTTTTTATTTTTTTGCAAAGCCTCTATACTGTTTTCCATAGAGGCTGAACCAATTTACATTCTTACCAACAGTACATAAGGGTTATCTTTTTTCCATATCCTCACCAACATTCATTTTTGGCTTTTTTGATAACACCCAATTTGACACGTGTGAGGTGATATTTCATTGTGATTTTGATTTACATTTCCCTGATGAATAGAATTGTTGAACATCTTTTCACATGCCTTTTGGTCATCTGTAAGTCTTCTTTGGAAAAATGTCTACTCAAGTCTTCTGCTCATTTATGAATCAGGATAGGTTTTTTTAAAATATTAGATTGTATAAGATCTTTATATATTAACCCCTTGTCAAATGTATAATTTGCAAATATTTTCCTCTATTCAATAGGTTGCCTTTTAAAAAATATTTATTTACCTATTCGTTTTGTTGGTTGTTTCTTTTGCTGTGCAGAAGCTTTTTATCTTGATGAGGTCCCAATAGTTCATCTTTGCTTTTAATTCCCTTGCCTTTGGAGACGTGTGGAGTAAGAAATTGGTGCGTCTTAGGTCAAAGAGGCTTTTTCCTGCTTTCTCCTCTAGGATTTTGACGGTTTCCTGTCTCACATTCAGATCTTTTATCCATTTAGAATTTATTTTTGTGAGTGGTGTAAGAAAGTGGTCTAGTTTCATTCTTTTGCATGTTGCTGTCCAATTCTTCCAGCACCATTTGTTAAAGAGGCTGTCTTTTTTCCATTGGATACATTTTCCCGTTTTGTCAAAGATTAGCTGGCCATATACTTGCGGGTCCATTTCTGAGTTTTCTATAACGAATAGGCAATCAACAGAATGGGTAAAGATCATTGCAAATGACATATCGGATAAAGGACTAATATCTAAAATCTATAAAGAACTTACCAAACTCCACACCCGAAAAACAAATAACCCAGTGAAGAAATGGGTGGAAGATATGAATAGACACTTCTCCAAAGAGGACATTCAGATGGCCAACAGACACATGAAACGATGCTCAATGTCACTCATCATCAGGGAAACACAAATCAAAACCACACTGAGATATCACCTCACACCAGTCAGAGTGGCTAAAATGAACAAATCAGGAATCTATAGATGCTGGCGAGGATGTGGAGAAGTAGGCACCCTCCTACACTGTCGGTGGGAATGCAAACTGGTGCAGCCCCTCTGGAAAACGGTGTGGAGGTTCCTCAAAAAAAATGAAAATAGAGCTACTCTATGATCTAGCAATAGCACTGCTAGGAATCTACCCAAGAGACACAGGAATGCTGATGCATAGGAGCACGTGTACCCCAATGTTCATAGCAGCACTTTCAACAATAGCCAAATCATGGAAAGAGACCAAGTGCCCATCAACTGACGAATGGATAAAGAAGTTATGGTACTTATATACAATGGACTACTACGTGGCAATGAGAAAAAATGAAATCTGGCCATGTGTAGCAACATGGATGGAACTGGAGGGTATTATGTTAAGTGAAATAAGTCAGTCAGAAAAAGACAGATACCATATGTTTCCACGAATAGGTGGACTTTGTGAGACTAAGCAAAAACCAGGGGGAGGGGAAGAGGGGAAAGAAAAAAAAGACACAGGGAGGGAGATAAAACATAAGAGACTCTCAAAGACTAAGAAAAAACTGAGGGTGAGGGGGATGAGGGAGGGGGGAGAGGGGGTGATGGGCATTAAAAAGGGCACATGTTGGGATGAACACTGGGCGTTATATGTAAACCAATTTGAAAATAAACTATTATAAAATTAAAAAAAAATATTTATTTAGTTATATCCCATAAAAAATAAAATAAAATAAAAAATATTTATTTAGAGAGAGACAGAGACAGTGTGAGTGGGAGAGAGACAGAGAGAGAGGGGGAGAGAGAGAATCCCAAGCAGGCTTCATGCTGTCAGCACAGAGCTGTACATAGGGCTCAATCCCATGAACCACATGATCACGATCTGAGTTCAAATAAACAATCAAACGTTAACCAAATGAGCCACTCAGCTGCCCTTAGGTTGCCTTTTTATTTGCAATTCCACTTCTAAGGTTTTGTTTGAAGAAAATTGAAACAATGTGAAGAGATATATGCACCCCTATATTCATTGCAGCATTATTTATAATAGCCAAGGTATGGAATCAACCTAAGTCATCACTGACAGATGAATGGGTAAATATGGATATGGTGTGTGTAAAGACACACACACACACACACACACACACACACTGGAATATTACTTGGCCATAAAAATAAATGAAATCTTGCCATTTGTGACAATATACATGGACCTGGAGAGTATTATGCTAGGAGAAATAAGTCAGATAGACAAATATAACATGGTTTTACTTATATGTGAAATCTAAAAAAAAATTAAACAAATGAACAAACAAAACAAAACAGGTACAGGAAAAAAACTGTTGTTGGTTAGTAGGGTGGGAGGGGTTGGGGGACAGGCAAAACAGGTGGAGGAGATTAAGAGGTACAAACTTTCATTTGTAAAATAATTGAATCATAGGTGTGTAATGTACAGCTTAGGGATTACAGTCAATAATATTACGGTAATTTTGTATGGTGACAGTTGGCAACTAGTCTTATTGTGGTTAACATTTCATAAAGTATAAAGATATCAGATCACTATGATGTACACTTGAAACTAACAGGATATTGTCAATTATACATCAATTAAAAAAAAAAAAACCACGACATACGTGGAAGAGGCCTTAACCTTACTTTGACTGGAGCCAAGCTCAATTAAGTCAGGTCCAGAAAAGATGAACTCCCAAGTCATACCTCATTTGCACGAGTGAGATATAAGTATTATAACCCACTGAGTTTTGGGTTAGTTTGTTTTATAGTAGTATTTTTTTAATATTGCAAATGTGTCATTATTTTTTTCCAGTTAGTTAACATATGTTGTAATATTAGATTCGGGTGTACAATTGAGTGATTCGACTCACCCATGTAACACCCAGTGCTTTCCAGTTGTATTAAGAAAATGGCTGTTAGAAGCATCACTGCTAGACTAAAATTTTATAAATTTGAAGGAATGTGAGTAATTTCAATTGTTAGCCTGTAGAGTGAGTTAAGAATTTGTCCATGGTGTGAACATACCATGTGCTGGTGTGAAGCTTTTACCTAAGTTTTAAGTCAAAACACTGGGGCATAGATCAGAAACGGAGTATATTTTTTTTTAGGCCTTTTAAATTCTGACCTTTCCTCGCCATTATGACTTATTAGTCTTTCTAATGGAAAAATGTGCTTTTCAGTGACAAAAATGTTTTTTTTTGATAAGATAAAGGACAATATTGTGAATTGTACGAAAAAACAGACATCATAGAGCCATGATTGCTGTGGTGAATGTTTTCTGAGAACAACTCAAAAAAATATTAATTGAAGTTCCTACATAATAAGCAATATCAATTTCATGAAGTTAATGGGCTGAAGTAAAACAGACATTATATTTATTAAACTAAATAACTCAAATGTACTTCAGCACTCTTGGTATAAACATGATCTTAGAAATAGAGAGGTATTTCAAAAAGCTTAAGAATAAATTTAAGAAAAAGATCAAAATATCTCTATAGAATCTATAATCAATATAAAGACATATTAAGAATACTTGTGGACTTTCCTAAAATCCAGCTATTATTTATAATGTATCTTGGCATTAATACCGTAACTCTGAAGCCACATAATATTCAAAGCTGATATTTTTCTTAAATTAAGCAAATATGTAAGTTTAATAGACTTTGCAATTTTTTAATAGTAATGTTAGGATAATAATCTAAGATAAGAAATAGAATCTAATACATTTATTTGTGGAAAATTGGCATTATAAACATCTCCATTTGTCATACTTATTTACCTTTTAAATGTTAGTATAAAATAAAAGCAATGTAATAGACATGTTCCCTAAACTTTTATAAACAGATGCCCCTTTGCTAATATGGGAACAAACTAACTTCTGCCTAACTAATTTCTGAATCTTAATCAAGTTGCAAATTCTGTATTGATATACAGATAAAATACCCCCTCCCCCAAACCTGATAGTGTTGCATTTGGGAATAGATGTTGAACGTTGGCAACTGAATATAAAATTAGTTGAACCACACAGAGTTATTACTTTGACAGCTTTATCAAGCATCTTCTGAAATTTGATAACATTCTATCAAAATTATCAGTAAAAAATCAATATTAATAATAATGTATGTGATCATTATACATGTACAGCCAATTTGGGATAATACTACGGTATAAAAGTTGGCACAAAAATGGACTAACTTTGACAATTATCCAAAAATCCTATTTTAAGAATCAGTAAAAAACACAGTCAAAAAGCACTTAATTTGGGGGGCACCTGGGTAGCTCAGGTGGTCAAGCGTCCGACTTCAGTTCAGGTCAGGATCTCACAATTCACAAGTTTGAGCTCCGTGTCGGGCTCTGTGCTGACAGCTCAGAGCCTGGAGCCTGTTTCAGATTCTGTGTCTCCCTCTCTCTCTGCACCTCCCCTACTCAAGCTATGTGTGTGTGTGTGTGTCTCTCTCAAAAAAAATTAATTAAAAAAATCTATCAGTTTAAAAAAGAACAATTTTAATAGAAGTTTATAACAGTATTATTAAGATGTTACATTCCTTTTATCCAAATATTGTCTAATTATTTGAATCTAAGCATATACATGACTTTTTTGCATCATTTAATTCTTCAAAGACCCACATATCATGTGGTTGGACTTAGTAAAATTTCAATGGTAATAATTGTGTCTAAATGCCTGAAACTGGACTTGAACCCCACTGGCGGGGTGTAAATGGATGCCGTCTCTATGTAAGACCTGTCCACACATGAAGAGCAGGAGAGGTTTTAAAGATAACACTTGAAATGAGAGTTATGGTAACAGGGCTTGATCTATACAGCACTAGTGAAATGAAGTTTGTTTAAATCATAAGTTGTGGAAAAACTGAACAAAACTGGGTAAATATTTTCACATAGTGATATTTACAATATATTTTTATTCTATCTTCCAATACGAAGAGTTGTTTTGTTTTTATAAAAAGAAAGCCCTTATTCATTTTGTTGGTTGTTTCCTAATATATCTAACTAAACAGCTACTGAGAAAACTTGTAATATTAATGTTTGCTCCATTTTTTCCTACTCTTCCAGATTTTTTAACTTCCCTCTTATAAAAAGAATCAAGTCACTGTAAGAAAAATTAAGATTGCCATAAAAATGTTCGGTTTTTATCCTAGACCACAGACAGTAATTTTATAGACTTAGATCACAGACAATAATTTTAGTAGCAAAAACTTTCCTATTTAAGACACAGGCTTGCTTAGATAAAAGGCACTTGACAATCAAAAGCCTAGTATTTGAAAAACCTTGAGTTTATGCTACCTCAAAAGACTAGTTATTATTTAGGAAGAGATAAGAGAGTCACTCAGCTGGGAAGGAGGGGAGCACTTGTTGCAACAAGATGAAAGAGGAATGCAGGAGCTGGTAAGGAATGAATCAGGTTGGGTGAAGGAGGGGTGGGATAGGAGGTTAGGTGGAGAAAGACTACAGAGAACTATTGTTTATATCAACAGAAAGCTGCACAAACATGAACTGGTGCTTATAGACTATATGTTATCATGACTAGTGGTGATATTCACTGTTCTTATCACTGTTGAGTGCTATCCATTACAGCTCTCTGTATCACTTGAAGATCTGATAGCTGAAATCAGAGGTACTTATGACTGATTGACTCTTTCATCTGCATATATAAACAAATCTCTTTGAGAAACAAGTCAAAGAGTAAGGCTTTCAAAACAGAGGGTGGGATCCTGAGTATCCAAACTAGGCATGGTGGCAAGTGCTATGACTATTTAGAAGGGAAACCATTTCTAAAGAACTTTCCAGCCCTGATATTTGTATGAATCCAAAGCAGTGGGTAAAATTTACTACCACTTCAATTGTAGTTACTTGTTTTATGTGCTACCATATAAGTGAATGATTCATGTGGTAATCAGGCAATATAAAGGAGAGTGGACACTCATCTCTGAGAGATAGTACTCAGGTAGAATCATGATTATTGAAAGAAGAGTAAGAATTTTCTGGTCTTGAGCCAGAATATTAGTTTGGGTGGATATACAAAACAGAAAAAAAAATAATGATATTGAAAGCATCAACATACTAGAAAATATAACTTGTCACTATGGATGAATTGAGGGATCAATGAAGAGAACTTGTAGAAAGACTAATGGAGAAATGGGGCATTACTACATCATCAAGGTGATTTCAGCATTCTAAGTCTATTTGATTTTATCGTATAGGTCAAGGGATGCCACTGAGGAATTTTAAACAGGTGAGTGAAATAAGATTTGAATTTTAGAGAGATCCCAAGATTAAGGATGCCAAGATCAAGACCATTTACACAGAAGAAAAACCTTGGAAATGTTACAGCCCTCTAATTCACTTGAATTGTGAGTAGAAAAAAGATATGTGATCCTTTTGGATATATTTGTAAGTAATGCTGAGAAAATCCTGCAATTAATATTTTTAATATTTTGGAATAAGTTATTTTTTATATATTTTTATAAGTATCATTTTATTTTCATTACAAATTTTTTGGTCTTCTCTTTGTCAGCCTTTAATTCTTGTGAAATATAAAATGTCAAGTTCTATACCTAGTACATACCCAGACATATGCTGACAGGCCAGAGGAGAAGACAATACTAAGTGATCGATAAATAGGTACTTGGCTCGGTGCTTTTAATTTAAAACTGCCTAAGTGATAGCAGGTGAGAAATAGCTAAATAGGAACAAAAGCTCAGCTACTCTAGCCAGGTATGAGCAGTTTTTGGTTTTGTAGAAAATATACAGTAGTGTTCACTTTTCAGCCTGAAGGAATTATACATTTCATCTTGGACCGCAATCAGAAAATAAACTTTTCCTATCAAGGATTTTAAAAATTCCTTCAGATGGTACAGCACACATGAAAAATGCTTTCTGTTCTGGAGAACTAGTGAATACAGAACATGTATAAATGACACCAAGTTCTTAGAAAAAAAAAAAAAACATTTATAGAGCCACAAAGAGGGAAATATCAGGAATAATTGCTTGTGAGCAGAGGAAGAATAACAAAGAACTAGAATGTCTTCAAAGAAGAGTCAAGAGAACTCACTTGAAAAATATAAGAAATTAGGAATCAAGACTGCAATGTAAAAAAAGTCTCAACTTTTAGTTACATTAGGTCAAGAATTTTCAGTTGCTCCTTAGTGAGAGTTAACGGTGAATGTCAAAGAAACCTTGACTGGAAGGTACTCCCTCATCATATTCCCATGTAAATCCAGATTAATATTTTTTTCTTTAACGGAGGTTTTATTAGTCCCAATGAATCCTTTATTGTCTTTTACAAATCTCTTAGTTAAACATGCCATCCAAATGTCTTCCTAAATAGATAAAACTGGACTGAATAGTTTTCTTTGGACTTTTTCTTTACTTTACAAACTTTTATTTAATTCTAGTTAGTTAACATACAGTGCAATATTGGTTTCAGGTATATAATTCATTAATTCGTCACTTACATATAATACCCAGTGCTCATCATAATTGCCCTCCTTAACACCCATCACCCATCTAGCCCATCTCCCACCCACGTCCCTCCATCAATCGTCAGTTTGTTCTCTATCTTTAAGAGTCACTTATGGTTTGTTTACCTCTCTCTTTTGTCTCCCCTTCCACATGTTCATCTGTTGTTTTCTTTTCCTAAAATTCCACATACAAGTGAAAGTATGTATTTGTCCTTCTCTGACTAACTTATCTTGCTTAGCATAATACACTCTAGCTCCAAACATGTAGCTATAAATGGCATGATTTCATTCTTTTTGATGGCTGAGTAATATCCCATTGTGTGTGTGTACACACCACATCTTCTTTACCAATTCATCAGTTGATTGGTATTTGAACTCTTTCCATAGCTTGGCTATTGCTGATAATGCTGCTATAAACTCGGGGTGCATGTACACTTTTGAGTCTATATTTTTGTATCCTTTGAGTAAATACCTAGTAGTGCAATTAGTGGACTGCATGGCAGTTCTATTTTTAACTTCTTGAGGAACCTCCATACTCTTCTCTAGAGGGGGCTGCGCGAGGTTATGAAATCAACATACAGAAATTGGTTGTATTTCTATACACCAATAATAATGCAGCAGAAAAAGAAATCAAAGACTTGATCCAATTTGCAATTGCACCAAAAAGAATATAGATTACTAGATACAAACAAAAGTCTACAGGACAGAAAGTTTCCTGGGGGAATTCTACCATACATTTAAAGAAGAGTTGATACCTGTTCTTCTTAAACTGCTCCCCAAAATAGAAATAGACAGAAAACTTCCCAACTCATTCTATGAGGCCAGAATTACCTTTCTTTCAAAACCAGACAAAAACCCCACTAATAAAAGAGGATTACTGCCTAATATCCCCGATGAATATGGATGCAAAAATTCTCAACAAGATACTACCAAATCAAATTGAATGGTACATTAAAAGTGTCGTTCACCATGTTCAAGTGGGTTTTATATCTGGGCTGCAGGGCTGGTGCCATATTCACAAATCAATCAATGTGATATACCGCATTAATAAAAGAATGGATAAGAACCATACGGTCCTCTCAATAGATTCTGAAAAAGCATTTGAGAAAACCCAGCATCCGTTCTTGATAGAAACCCTCAAAAAAGTAGGGATAGATAGAACATACCTCAACATCATCAAGGCCATTAGCTAGAGCTGATGTCAAAGAGATTACTGCCTGTGTTCTCGTCTACTACTTTTATGGTTTTGGGCCTCACATTTAGGTCTTTCATCCATTTTGAATTTATTTTTGTGTGTTTTGTAAGAAAGTGGTCCAGTTTCATTCTTCTGCATGTTGCCAACACCATTTGTTGAGGAGACTATCTTTTTCCCATTGGATATTCTTTCTTGCTTTGTTGAAGATTGGTTGACCATATAGTTGTGGGTTCATTTATGGATTTTCTATTCTGTTTCATAGACTTATGTGTCTATTTTTGTGCCAGTAGCATAATGTTTTGATCATTACAGCTTTGTAACATAACTTGAAGGGCAGAATTGTGAAGCTTCAAGCTTTGCTTTTATTTTTCAAGGTTGCTTTGGCTATTTGGGATCTTTTGTGGTTCCATACAAATTTTAAGATTATTTGTTCTAGGGGCACCTGGGTGGCTCAGTTGGTTAAACATCCAACTCTTGCTTTAGGCTCAGGTTACAATCTTGTGGTTTTGTGAGTTTGAGACCCATATCGGTCTCTGTGCTGGCGGCATGGAGCCTGCTTGGGATTCTCTCTCCCCTTCCCCACTTGCACTGTCTTTCTCTTAATAAAGTAATTAAAAAATATATTGTTCTAGCTCTGTGAAAAAATCCTGGTGGTATTTTGATAGGGATTATATTAAAAGTGTAGATCGCTTTGGGTACTATAGACATTTTGACAATGTTTGTTCTTCTAATCCATGAGCCTGGAACGTTTTTCCATTTCGTTGTCATCTTCAAATCCTTCATCAGTGTTTTATAGTTTTCTGAGTACAAATCTTTCAACTCTTTGATTAGGTTTATTCCTAGGTATCTTATGGTTTTTGTAAATGGGGATGATTTCTTAATTTCTCTTTCTGCTTGTTCATTATTAGTGTATAGAAATGCAGATTTCTGTATGCTGATTTTGTATCTTATGACTTTACAAAACTTGTTCATCAGTTCTAGCAGTTTCTCGGTGGAGTCTTTCAGGTTTTCTATACAGAGTATCATGTCATCTGAAAATAGTGAACATTTTACTTCTTTGCTGATTTGGATGCCTTTTATTTCTTTTTCTTGTCTCATTGCTATGGCTAGGACTTCCAGTACTATGTTAAATAAACATGGGGAGAGTGAGACATCCCTGTCTTATTCCTGACCATACATGAAAATCTCTCAGTTTGTCCATTGAGGATGAGATTAGATGTGGATTTTTCATATACGGCCTTTATTGTGTTGAGTATGTATCCTCGAAACCTACTTTGTTGAGGGTTTTGACCATGAATGGATGCTGCACATTGTTAAATGCTTTAACAAAACAGAATTGACTCAATAGTATAAGTGACTTATAATGAGTCAATTTTGTTTTGTTAAAGCTTGTACAATGAAAATTTTCAATCATATAAAATACCCTACAATAATATTACAATGAATACCCATATACCCACCATCTAGATTCTATATTTCAATTTTCTCTAAATGCTTTACCACATATCTATCAATCTTCCTATCAATCTCTCAATTTTTATGATATAATTCCAATGATGTTGCAGACATCATTACACCTTATTCTTAAATCCTTCAGCATGCATAATATTAACTTGAAGTCAGTATTTTATGTATTTTTACTTTATTCAGATGTAATTTATGTACAATAATTTGTACATATTTAAAGCACACCATTTGTTGAGATTTGACATATGTATATATGTGGTAACCTATCACTGCAATCGAGATACTAAAAATATCCCTTCAACTAGAAAAGCTTCCTCATGTATTTGAAATCCATTACTCCTTCCACTTTCTAGACAACTGATGATCTGTTTTTTGTCAATATAAACTATTTTACAATTTCTAGAATTTTTTGTAAATGAAACCATACAGTATTTACCATTTTGTCAAGGTACTTTCATTTGACATAACATTTTGGAAATTCATCCATGTTATTTTGTTGATGGTTTGTTTCTTTTTATCACAGGGTATTTCACTGTACAAATATACTGCAGTTTGTTTATTCATGCACCCATTGATGGGCAACTGGACTGTTTTCAGTTTTGAGACTAATAGGAACAAAAGTACTGTGACCATTCTAGCGCTAGACTTTTATAATCATTTGTTTTCTTTCTTTTTTTCTTTCTTTCTTTCCTTCTTTCTTTCTTTCTTTCTTTCTTTCTTTCTTTCTTTCTTTTCTTTTCTTTTCTTTTCTTTTCTTTTCTTTTCTTTTCTTTTCTTGCGAGTATCTGAAGTGTGCTGGTAGGCCATATGTTGGCATCTGTTAAGTTTAAAAAAAAAACAAACCCTTGCAGAACTTTGCCCAAAACGGATATAAAACATTTTTCACTCCTGTAATAATAGTGTAAAGTTCTAGATGCTCCAAATTCTCACCAGCATTTGGTATTGTCAGCCTTTTTAATTTTAGTCACTTTGGTAGGTGTATGATGGTATCTCATTTAAAATTAATTTGAATTAACTTAGTAATAATTTCCCAAATAAGCTATATTAATGGTGTTGAACATCTTTCAATTGAATATTAGTCATTCATATATCATCTATAGTCAAGTGTCAGTTCAGATCTTTTGTTCATATTATAATTGAATTATTTGTATCTTTATTATCGTGTTACAGGAATTCTATATATATTCTAGCTACCAGGGAGTTAACAGATATTTACTTGGTGACTATTTTCATATATTCTGTGAGTGGTCTATTCATTTCATTAGCAGTCTTTTGATAAAAAGAAATATTTAGCTTTCTAATAAAACATTCCTAAGTTTTCTAACTTGTTATTTTAAAAACATTTTTATGTATTCCTGTGTTCTAAGAAACTACCATCAATACCGAAGGCACAAAATTATTCTATGTTTTGTCGTAAAACATTTATAAATTTTACATTTGGGTCTATGATCTAATTCAATTTAATTTGGAAGTATAATATGGGGAAGGACCCAGGGTTCAATTTTTTTATGTTTTGATGTTCATGTGTTCCAGAAGCATTTATTTGATTATTTATTTCAGTAATGGATTGCTTTGATGCATTTTTTCAAAAAACAATGTAACCATGTGCATGTGGGTCTTTTCCTGGTCTCTCTATTCTGTTTCATAGATACATTTCCAGTCTTATGTCAGTATCACATCATTCTGATTACTGTACTTTATAATGTTTTGAAGTCAAGTAGTGTAAATCTTACAAATATTTTTAATGATTACTTTGGATATTGTTCTAAGTTTTCAAATTTTAACCTCTGTTATACAAGACCACTTATTAGAAGTATTTAAAACAGTTACTAACATTTAAAAGATTTCTCAATATTGGGGCACCTGGGTGGCTCAGTCAGTCAAGAATCCTACTCTTGATTTCAGCTCAGGTCATGGTCTCACAGTTCAGCAGTTTAAGCTCCTCATTGGGCTCCATGCTGATAGTGTGCAGCATAGCTAGGATTCTCTCTCTCTCTCTGTCCCTCTACCCCACTCTCAAAATAAATAAATAAAGCTTTAAAAAATAAATAAAACATTTCAAAAAATCTAACTCTTTATAAGTTATATGTTACATCTTAAAACCAAAAGACTTTAGAAAAGCATCTATTGATGTAGCCAGGAGTTTGTTTTTTTCATTTGTATTTTATAGTTGGTAAAGAAAATAAAGAGTTTGGGGCTGTAACAGTAGAACACAGGATAAATAAGAGGACAGAGGAGAAGGGATGGGTTTGTCTCCCACTGGGACTCAAAGGACAGGGATGGTTTTGTTCCTCTAGGGAAAGGGACTACAGGAAGAAATTAACAGAATTTATCTGGAAAAATTTAGGATACAATCAAGACCAGTTTATGGCCCAAAAGGAAAATATTCTATCTACCTTTTAAGATAATGTTTTGCCCAACAGAAGAATTTTTATTTCTTCATGATAAAGCAAGTATTCATAGGGATGTGGAGAAACAGGCTCTTTCATGGATTATTGGGAAGACGGTAAATGAATGGATCCTTTTTGGGAAGAAAATTTAACCATATGTTACAAAAGTGTTAACATACATATCATTTCACCCAACAATCCCTCTTTTGAAATTATCTACAGAAACACCTATACATGTACACAAATAAATACACACAAGTATTTTCACCACTTTAATGCTGATAATAGCAAAAGAGAGATATAAAGTAAGAGCAACTGCTACAGGTTGAATGGTGTCCCCCATGAAATACGTTGAAGCTCTAACTCCCAGTACCTTAGAATGCGATCTTATTTGGAAATAGGGTTCACTACAGTTTTTTATGATAATCACGTAGAATTGGCTTCTAAGTCATTATGACCAGTATCCTTATAAGAGAGGAGAACACCTTGTGAACACTGGCACACACAGGGAGAAAGTGGTCTGTGACTGAAATCATGCATCTAAAAGCCAAGGAATACCAAAGGTGGCTGGAAAACACCCCAAGTATGAGAAGGCAAGAAAGGATTCCCCCTCAGGATCCTCAGAGAGAGCATGGCCCTTTGAAAACTTGATTTCGCATTTCTAACATCTGGACTGAGAAGTAGTAAATTTCTGTTGCTTAAAAAAGACCAAAGAGCTCTTGGGGAGTTAAAATAGCATAGTGGTATTGGGACCTGAGCTTCTCTCACCCTTGAAACACAGCTAGATCTGCATTAGATTATTTTGAACAACTAGGAAATCGATTTGAGTTTTAACACAACAATCTGTACAATTTGAGCAAGAGAATGTGGCAGGTACACAATGCAGAGAGGTAAGTTGGGGGAAAGAAAAGTCATGATGCCACAGAGGGTAGGAGGCCATTGTGAGGAGAGAGAACAGAGAAAGAAAAAGGGGAGACAGCAAAGCCTGCCAGGATTGTACAAGAAAAGCACGCCCCCAGGAATGTAGGTGGAGAGAGAGTGAGTGAAAACACTCGCAGGGGACTGTACAAGAAATCTATTCCCCAAAACCATTGACAGGGAAAAGGAGAGGATTTCAATACTGCTGGTTTTCTATAAACAGTGGAGCACAGAGTCTGGAGTTTCAGAGCTCATTGTCTGGAGATGCTCCACTGAGGAAGTAGGGTGAATCTCCAGGAGCCGGCAGTGTGGTCTGCAGAGCCACTGTGATACATGGGGAGAAGCGCTTCAACTGCTTGGAGTTCATTTAGTACAGGCATTACAGTTTCCCAAAGCTGCCAAGTTTACTGATATTGAGACAAAGACACCGGTCAAATTCAGCAACTTGGTGCTGGCTATGTGTTGTGATTTACCATAAAATGTGACTGTCTGACACTGCACAATCATGCAAACGTTTTCTGGGACAAGTTGGTACTTGGTCACTACTTGGCAAGACTCTCCCTCAGAGAATAAGTGCAGGTCCCATCCATGGGGGACTCTAAAGTATGGGGTTTTGAAACAGCCTCATCTGGACAAACTCTGGGAGGCAGACAGCTTGGACACAGAGGATAAAGGCTGAGGGTGCACAGAAGTCTGAGACAAAGGAGGGGTGAATACTGGCACATCTGTGAGGGTACAAAATTCTGGTGTCAGAGACTAGAGAATAGGACGAAGCCAATATTGCTTCTCACAAATTCACACCATCGACCTCAGTTAGCTAAGCAGAACCACCAAGTGGAGAACAGAGATGTTACATGGAGCCTTGCCCAAGTGTGCCCTCCAGGCACATCCCTCAGAAGGCCAGCACAAATCCTTTCCACCCGTCTAGTCACTGGACCATAGTGTGCTGCCAAGTTTCAGGTCTAGGGGAAACTGGATCCAGCTTCATTCAGGTTTCATTCTGTTTGTTTCATTTGCTTGTTTTCGTTTATGTTATTTCTTTTTTCTTTCTTTCCTTTTCTTTCTTGGATACAGAGAGAGCAAATTTTTTTATTCTATTTTATTTACTTTTTTCTTCTACTTTATTATTAATTTTTTTCTTTTATTAAACTTTTTAATTTTCTATCAAGCTTCTCTCAACAAGCAGACTAAAAAGCACCCAGGATCTAGTTTCCTTTATTTTATTTGTTTTGTTTTTAATTTAATTTGTTAATGTTTATTTTATTTTATTAATTTTTTAATTTTATTAATTTAATTTCCTCCAGAATGACAAGACAGAAGAATTCACTCCAAAAGAAAGAACAAGGAGAAATGATATCTAGGGATTTCATCATCAGATAGAAGTAAGATGTCTGAACTAGAATTTAACGATTACAAGAATACTAGCTGGGGTTGAAAAAAGTGCAGAAGACACCACAGAATCCCTATCTGCAGAAATAAAAGAACTAAAATCTAGTCAGGCCAAAATTAAAAATGCTACAACTGAGATGTAATCTTGAAATGATGCCATGATGGTGAGGAAAGATGAAGCAGAGCAGCTTCAGTGATAAAGATGATAAAGATGATAAAATTATGGAAAATAATGAAGATGAAAAAAAGAGGGAAACAAAGTGGATCACAAAGGTTGACTTGGGGAACTCAGCTACTCATCATAAAGGAGTAACATTCATATCATAGGAGTTCGAGAAAGATGAAGAGTGACAAAAAGTGGCAGAAAATTTATTTGAGCAAATTATAACTGAAAACTTCTCTAATATGGGAAAGGACACAGACATGAAAATCAAAATAGCATAGAGAACTCCCATTAAATTCAACAAAAAACAACTATCATGGCGGCACGTCATAGTCAAATTCACAAAATACGCAAAGAATCCTGAAAGCAGCAAGAGAAAAAAAGTCTTTAACCTATGACGGAAGACAGATGAGGTTCATAGCAGATCTGTCCAAAGAAACTTGGCAGGCCACAAAAAAGTGGTAAGATATATTCAACATGCTAAATGGGAAGTATATGCAGCCAAGAATTCTTTATCCAGCAAGGCTGTCATCCAGAACAGAAGGAGAAAAACAGACTTTTCCAGACAAACAAAAACTAAAAAAAATTTGAGACTGCTAAACTAGCCTTACAGGAAATTTTAAGGGAGACTGTTCAGGTTGAGAAAAAAGCAAAACAAAACAGACCAAAAGCAACAAAGACTAGAAAGTACCAGAGAATATCACCAGAAACACCAAATCTACAGGCAACAAAATGGCACTAAATTCATGTCCTTCAATAATCACTATAAATGTAAATGGACTAAATGCTCCAATCAAAAGACATAGGGTATCAGAATGGATAAAATAACAAGATCCATCTATATTCTGCCTATAAGAGACTCGTTTTAGACCTAAAGAAAGTTGCAGTTGAACATGGGAGAAGGAGAACCATCTATCATAATGGATGCCAAAAGAGAGCCAGTTTGGCCATACTTATTTCAGACAAACTTTACACCAAAGACTGTAATAAGAGATGATGAAACCATTATATCATAATAAAGGGGTCTATCTATAAAGAAACTCTAACAATTGTAAATATTTATGCCTCCAACTTGCTGGAACTCAAATATAGGAATCAATTAATCACAAACCTAAAGAAACTTATTGATAATACTATGGTAACAGGGGCACTTGGGTGACTCAGTTGGTTAAGTGGTACGATTTCAGCTCAGGTCATAATCTGATGGTTCATGAGTTCAAGCCCCACATCAGGCTCTGTGCTGACAGCTCAGAGCCTGAATGGAGCCTGCTTTGGATTCTGTTTCTCCCTCTCTCTGTTACTCCCCTGTTCAGGCTCTCTCTTTCTCAAAAATAAATAAACATTAAAAAATTTTAATAGTACAGTAACAGTAGGAGACTTTAACATCCCACTTAGAGCAATGAACAGATCATCTAAGCAGAAATTCAACAAGAAAACAAGGGCTTTGAATGACACACTGGATCTGATGAACTTAACTCAGCACATTTCGTCCTAAAGCAGCAGAATACACATTCTTCTCAAGTGCACATGTAACATTTTCCAGATGATTACATACTGCTCTCAACAAGTTCAAAAAGACTGATATCATACCATGCATATTTTCAGACCACAAAACAATAAAGCTTGAAATGAACCACAAGAAAAAAATTTGGAAAAAACAGAAATACTTAGAGGTTAAAGAAAATCCTACTAAAGAATGAATGGGTTAATCAAGAAATTAAAAAGAAAATTAAAAAGGACATGGAAGACAATGAAAATGAAAAGATTGCAGTCCAAAACCTTTGAGATGAAGCAAAGGCAGTAATAAAAGGGAAGTATATGGCAATCCAGGCCTTTTTAAAGAAAGAAGTAGGGTCTCAAATACACAACCTAGCCTTACACCTAAAGGAGTCAGAAAAATAAAAGCAAATAAGGCCCAAAACCAGCAGAAGAAGTGAAATAATTAAGATTAGAGCAGAAATCAATGATTTATATTAAAACAAACAAACAAAAAATGGTAGAACAGTTCAGCAAATCTAGGAGCTGGTTCTTTGAAAGAAATAACAAAATTCTTAATCTCTTAGCCAGATTTACAAAAAGAAAAAGGAAAGGAACGAAATACGTCAAATCAGGAATGAAAGAGTACAGGTCACTATCAATACCATGGAAATCAAACAATTATGAGAATGCTATGAAAAATTACATGCCAACAAACTGGGAAATTGGGAAGAAATGGACACATTTCTACAAATTCACAAACTACAAAAACTGAAACAGGAAGAAATAAAAAATCTAAAGAGACTCATAGCCAACAAGGAAATTGAAATAGTAATAAAAAAAAAAAATCTCCTGACAAACAAGAGTCTGGGGCTGGATGGCATCTCAGGGGAATACTACCAAAAATTCAAAGAATAGATAATACCTATTCTTTTGAAGCTGAAGGTGTTCAAAAAATAAAAAATAAAAATAAAAAAGGAAAGAAAACTTCCAAATTCATTCTATGAGGCCAACATTTCCTTGATTCCAAAATCAGACAAGGACCCCACTAAAAAGGAGAATCACAGGCCAACTTCCTTAATGAACATGGCACAAAAATTCTCAACAAGATACTACCAAATAGAATTCAACAATATACTAAAAGAATTATTCACCATGATCGAGTGGGATTTATTCCTGGCCTGAAGAGGTGGTTCAATATCCACAAATCAATCAGTGTGATACAACACATTAATCAAATAAAGGATAAGAACCACATGATCCTCTCAATAGATGCAGAAAAAGCATTTGACAAAACACATCATCGTTTCTTGATTAACAACCCACCAGAAAGTAAGGATAGAAGGAACATACCTCAACATCATAAAGGCCATATATGAAAAACCCACAGTCAATATCATCCTCAATGGGGCAAAACTGAGAACTTTCTCCGTAAGGTCAGTAACATGACAGGGATGTCCACTCTCCCCACTATTGTTCAATATAGTACTGGAAGTTCTAGCCTCAACAATTAGAAAACAAAATGAAATAAAAGGCATACGATTTGGCAAGGAATAAGTGAAACTTCCACTCTTTGCATATGGCATGATACTCTATGTGGAAAACCTGAGAGACCTCCCCCCCAAAAAAAACACAACAAACAAACAAACAAACAAAAACCTGCTATTACTGATACATGAATTCAGCAAAGTTGCAGGGTATAAAATCAACTTACAGAAACTGGTTGCATTTCTATACACCAGTAATGACGCAGCAGAAAGAGAAATCAAGGAATCAATTCCATTTACAAATGCAACAAAAACCATGAGATACCTAGGGAATAAACCTCACTAAAAAGTCAAAGATCTGTACACTGAAAACTATAGAAAGCTTAAGAAAGAAATTGAAGATCACACACAGAAATGGAAAAGCATTCCATTCTTGTGGATTAGAAGAAGAAATATTTTTAAAATGTCTATACTACCCAAAGCAATCTAGTATTTAGTGCAATCCCTATCAAAAAAACACCAGCATTCTTCACAGAGCTAGAACGAAAATTCTAAAATTTGTATGCAACTAGAAAAGACCCCAAATAGCCAAAGGAACCATGAAAAAGAAAAGAAAACCAAATCTGGAAACATCTAAGTCCTAGGCTTCAAGCTGTATTAAGAACTTACCAAATTCAATACCCAAAAATAAATGAACCAATGAAGAAATGGAGAGAAGATATGAACAGACACTTTTCCAAAAAAGGACATCCAGATGGCTAACAGACACTTGAAAAGGATGCTCAACATCTTTTGTTGTAAAGGATACACTAGTAAAAACCACAATGAGATACCACCTCACACCTTTCAGAATGGGTAAATGAACAGCTCAGGAAACAGAAGTTGGTGAGGAAGTGGAGAAAGGGGAAGCCTTTCTCACTGTTGGTGGGAATGCAAACTGGTGCAGCCACTCTGGAAAATAGTATGGGGTTCTTGAAAAAATTAAAATTAAAACTACCCTCTGACTCAGCAATTGCACTACTAGGTATTTATACAAACGATACAAAAATGCTGATTCAAAGGGACACATGCATTCAAAGGGGCAAAGCTTATAGCAGTGCTATCACCAATAGCCAAATTATGGAAAAAGCCCAAATGTCCACTGACTAATGAATGGATAAAGATGTTCACTCACACACACACACACACACACACACACACACACACACACACACACACACTGGAATATTACTCAGCGATCAAAAAGAATGAAATCTTTCCATTTGCAACAATGTAGGTGGAACTAGAGTGTATGTATTATGCTAAGTTAAATAAGTCAGAGAAAAACAAATATCATATGATTTTACTCCTATGTGTAATTTAAGTAATGAAACAGATGAATATAGGGGAAAGGAACAAAAAATAAGATAAAAACAGAGAGGGAGGCAAACCATCAGAGACTCTTAAATACAGAGAACAAAGTGAGGGCTGCTGGAGGGAAGGTGGGTGGGACATGGGCTAAATGGATGATGAGCATTAAGGAGGACACTTGTTTGGTTTAGCAATTCCACTCCTGAAACCAATGCTACACTACATGTTAACAAAATTGAATTAAAAAAGAAACAAAGGGGAATAATTGGTACTTTTATTTATCATAATGCTAAATTTCACAGGTGTCATTTATGACCTTCTTGAGGTGAGTAACCACACTAATTATTTCATTTCTGTTTTCTTTCCTGCCTTCTTCTCCTAAATAGATTATAAATCCTGCCAGAGACGAGAAGACAATAGCCCTGATGGCGATGCCCAGGGTAAAGACCTAAGGTTCAAAAGCCGTTTGCCCAGAGCCTGGACCCTGCCGGAAGGCAAGGGTGTCTACAGGCCGGTGCTGGGCAGGGAAACCATGGAGCTATGGTTTCCAGTCCAAGTTGCCCTGTTTGACCCCAGAGGATGGCTGGTTAGCCAAAGACGGGTAAGATTCCTCAGAGGGGGGACAACCTAAGACAGGCACAGTGGCTATGGGGCTAGCAGGAAAATCTGTGCAGGGCCTAAGCCATATCGTTAACCTGGGTCTAAGAAGAACTCTCAAGAATAAGCCCCTGCTGTGATAGCTGTAGGGTGAAACAAAAGGGCTCCAATGGCCCTCCTTCCCCTGAGCCAGAATAGGTTCTGACCTGTTTATTTAGTGTTATAAGCCTTAGAGACATATACTGTTGGTTATTGTAGAAATAAAAAGAAAATCATTCAATAGTAATAACATGAGATATAATTCCTAATCTTTTCTCACTATACTCAAGAGTGCAGCCTGACCCTTGGGAAGGTGGTGATTGCTGTAGTTTTCAGGTTAAGACATTATTAATGGTCAGTAGAGAACATAATCTTAGGGAGTAACTTTAGAGAAAAACATGGTTTCACATAATCCTTCGACTCTAGGTAAAACCTTTAATTGATATCTGTATAACCTTGTTCTTATTCTTTCAACCCATGATATGTACCAGAATGTATCCATCAGTTATGCTTTGACTACATGGGAGCTATTTTTTCCCTCATATACTGATCGTTTAAATGTTCTATGTAATCTAAAAAACAAGCATCCTTTGTTTTATGGAATGTGAAGTTCATTTTAATCAGTTTTTTACTAGGAACCCTGAGAAATTGGAATGATTTCATCCTGTCTATCTTTACAAAATGTATACTTGCTGTGGTTAGAAAAAATGTATTAAAACCCTAAAGGAATAATAAACTTTGGGCAGTCCTGATACGAGACTGGCTCTGTGTGTTTTGTCCTAGACCAGCCCTCATGCAGGGAACCCTGGCCAGCCGGAATTCCTGAAGTAGGAGCTGGCATCCCTCAGGACGGACTCCGGCAAAATCCCATCCATATTGTTTAAAATTAATCATCCAGCAATGCTTTTGTTCTAAATAGGGCATCTTTTTTTTTTTTTTTAATAGGAATTCTATTCCTATTTTTTTCCTGTCAACATTTTCTCTTTAAAATCTTAATTCTTTTGTTTAATCACTACATATTTGTATGTTCCTTTTTTATGTCAGCTCTGCCTGGTTCTTTCATGCTATATAACATCAGTTAATTTATTTTAGTTTCCAATCTATTGTGTCCTATATAGAGTAAAGGTAAAAACTACATAGTAGAATATTTGGGATTAGTGCATGAAAATACAGTAGTTATATGGGACAGCATGGAAGGTTTTTTTGCATCTCTCGTCCATGAAATGCAGCAAGATCAACACTAAACCAATTTGCACACCTAGAAAACAGATTTGAGGATTAACACAACAATCTGCACAACCTGAACGACAGAACTCATCAGGTATGCAGTGTAGAGAGGTGAACTGCGGGAGAGAGAAGCTGGGGGAGGGCACGGAGCTGTTTATGGTTGCAGAGAGAGGTTAGAGATGGGAGGAGAGTACAGGAAAGCACCCCTCTCCGTGCCCCCTGAAAGCAGCTGGAGAGAAAAGAAAGCACGCAAGGAACTGAACAAAAGAAGGGAGAAGGAGAAGGGAGAAGGGAGAAGGGAGAAAGAAGGGAGAAGGGAGAAGGGAGAAGGGAGAAGGGAGAAGGGAGAAGGGAGAAGGGAGAAGGGAGAAGGGAGAAGGGAGAAGGGAGAAGGGAGAAGGGAGAAGGGAGAAGGGAGAAGGGAGAAGGGAGAAGGGAGAAGGGAGAAGGGAGAAGGGAGAAGGGAGAAGGGAGAAGGGAGAAGGGAGAAAGGAGAAAGGAGAAAGGAGAAAGGAGAAAGGAGAAAGGAGAAAGGAGAAAGGAGAAAGGAGAGGGTTTAAATTCCATTAAGACTCTATAAACAGGGTGAGTGCAGAGTCTGAAACTGCACAGATCAATACCTGGCAGTGCTTTGGTGGGAAGACCAAATAGCCAGGAGCAGAGTGTGAGGTCTGAGGGGTCCTGGGGCCACATGGGAAGAGATGGTTCCACATGGGAAGACGTGGTCCCCCTGCTGGGAGGATATTTGGTAGAGGTGGTGTGGCCTCTCCACAGGCAAGTTACAAGCAGACCCTGGAGAACAACCACATTCAGTCCCGCTTGAAAAAGGATGTTATGGAGGAAGCCTGGTGCCATTGTGTGTTGTGATTTTCCATAATCCCTGAAACGCTGCTGCTACACAAATAATGCAGACTTTTCCTGGAGTAGGCTGGCACCCAGCCGCAGTCCCCGGGCATCATCAACAGCACAGTCCTGTGAACATTCCTGGGAGCGGGCAGGCACCTGGCCATTGCTTGGTGAGATCCTCCCCCAGAGGGTCAGAGAGGGTCAAAGCCTCACTCCCTCAGAAGTGAGGGGTTGGGAAACACTGCCACATCTGAGCTAAACTCAGGAGGGAGGTGCTGCCTGGCAGAATGATGACTTGGTCACAGACAGTGTAAAAGCAGGAAGTGGACGGAAGCTAGAGACAAAGGATGGGTGCTTGACTGCTGATCAGGGAGAGCAAAGAGTTCTGATACTAGAGAATGGGTAGCTGGGTAACATCATTTTCACCCCTCCCAACGCATGTGCATATGCACCTACATGCGCCACAACAATCCATCCCAATAAGCAAAGCAGCACCACCTAGCAGAGAATGGAGCCATTACACTAAGTCTTGCGTAGCTGGGCCAGCTATGCTCTTGAGGAACACCACAAGTCTCGCTGCCTGCTTAGTTTATGGACTATAAAGTGCTTCATAGTTTGACTTCTAGGGGGAAAATGTAGAATCAATCGTATTTTAGTCTATTTGCTTGTCCATCTATTCTTTTTTCTTTTTCTTTTCTTATTCTCGAATACAAAAAGAGAAAAAAATAATTTTATTTTTCATTTTTATTAAAAGATTTTTCTTTAATTTTTCTACAATTTTTTTACTTTTGTAATTTTTAAGTCTATTTTACGTCCATCATTTCATTTTATTCATTTATTGTATTCATTTTTTAAAATTTTCAAACATTTTCCATTTTTTTCTTTTTTCTTTTTTTCCCTTTTTTTTCTTTTCGTATATTTCCCTTTTTTCTCTAATCTATCAAGCTCCTATCAATAACCAGACCAAAACACACCTCAGATCTAGCATCCTTTATTTCATTTCTTGTGTTGTTTTTAATTTTTTAATTTTAATTTTCTTTTTGCTTTATTAATTCCTTTTCTTCCTTCAAAAGGTCCAAATGAAGGAATTCACCAAAAAGAAAGAACAGGAAGAAATGACAGCCAGGGACTTAATCAACACAGATACAAGCACATATGTGAACCAGCATTTATAATCACGATGATAAAAATACTAACTGGGGTTGAAAATAGATTAGAATCCCTTTCTGCAGATATAAAAGAAGTAGAAGCTAGTAAGGATAAAATAAAAAATGCTCTAACTGAGCTGCAATCTCAAATGAAGGCCACGGTGGCAAGGATGGGAGAAGCAGAGCACCAAATCAGTGATACAGAGGACAAACTTATAGAGAACAATGAAGCAGAAAAAAGGAGGGAGACTAAGGCAAAAGAGCAAGATTTATAAATTAGAGAACTCAGTGACTCATTAAAAAGGAGTAACATCTGAATGATAGAGGTTCCAGAAGGTGAAGAAAGAGAAAAAGGCATAGAAAGTTTATGTGAGCAAAACATAGTGGAAAACTTTCCTAACCTGGGGAAAGAGAGATGTCAAAATCAAGGAAGCACTGAGGACTCCCATTAGATTAAACAAAAAACGACCATGAACAAGGCATATCATAGTCAAATTCACAAAATACTCAGGCAACGAAAGAATCATGAAAGCAGCAAGGGAAAAAAACTCCTTAACCTACAAGGGAAGACAGATCAGGTTCCCAGCAGACCTATCCATAGAAACTTGGTAGGCCAGAAAGGAGTGGCAGAATATATTCAATGAACTGAATCAGAAAAATATGCAGCAAGAATTCTTTATCCAGCAAGGCTGTCATCCAAAATAGAAGAAGATATAAAAAGTTTCCCAGATAAACAAAAATTTAAAAAGTACATGACCACTAAACCAGACCTACAAGAAATTTTAAGGGGGACTCTCTGAGGGGAGAAAAGATTTAAAAAAACAAACAAACCAACAACAACAACAACAACAAATAAAAAGACCAAAAGCAACAAAGACCAGAAAGGACAAGAGAACACCACCAGAAACTCCAACTCTACAGGCAACAGAATGTCAGTAAATTCATATCTTTCAGTACTCATTCTAAATGTCAAAGGACTAAAAGCTCCAATAAAAAGACATAGGGTAACAGAATGGATAAGAAAACAAGATCCATCTATATACTGTTTACAAGAGACCAATTTTAGACCTAAAGACACCTTCAGATTCAAAGTAAGGAGATGGAGAAACATCTATCATGCTAATGGTTGCCAAAAGGAAGCCAGAGTAGCCATACTTAGATCAGACAATCTAGACTTTAAAATAAAGACTGTAACAAGAGATGAAGAAGGGCATTATATCATCATTAAGGGCTCTATCCATCAAGAAGATCTAAGAATTGTAATCATTTATTTTCCAAACATGGAAGTACCCAAATATATAAATCAATTAATCACAAACATACACAAACTCAATAGATCCAAAGAAAGCCTTTGACAAAATACAGAATCCTTTCTTGATAAAAACCCTCAAGAAAATAGGGATAGAAGGATCACCTCAAGATTATAAAAGCCATATATAAAAGACTCACGGCTAACATCATCCTCAATGGGGAATATTTGAGAGCATTTCCCATAAGGTCAGGAACACGATGGGAATGTTCACTGTCACCATTGTTATTCAACACAGTATTGGAAGTCTTAGCCTTAGCAATCAGACAACACGAAGGAATAAAAGGCATCCAAATCGGCCAGGAGGAAGTCAAACTTTCATTCTTTGCAGATGACATGATACCCTATATGCAAAACCCAAAAGATCCCACCAAAAAAAACACAAAAGACTTCTAGAAATGATCCATGAATTCAGCAAAGTCACAAGATATAAAATGAATGCACAGAAATTTGTTACATTCCTATACACCAATAATGAAGCAACCAAAAGAGAAATCAAGGAATCGATCCCATTTACATTATATCAAAAACTATAAACTACCTAGGGATAAATCTAACCAAAGAGGTGAAAAATCTATACACTGAAAACTGTAGAAAGCTTATGAAACAAATGGAAGACGACACACAAAAAATGGAAAAATATTACATGCTCCTGGATAGGAAGAACAAATATTGTTAAAATGTCAATACTATCCAAAGCAATCTACATATTCAATGCAATCCCTATTAAAGTAACACTAGCATTCTACATATAGCTAGAACAAACAATCTTAAAATTTGTATGGAACCAGAAAAGACCATGAATACCCAAAAGCAATCTTGAAAAAGAAAACCAAAGCTGGAGGCATCACAATCCCAGACTTCAAGCTGCAATGCAAAGCTTTAATCATCAAGACAGTATAGTACTGGCACAAAAACAGACTCTCAGTCATTGGAACAGAATAGAGAACCCAGAAATGGACCCACAAACGTATGGCCAACTAATTTTTGACAAAGCAGGAAAGAATATCCAATGGAATAAAGACAGTCTCTTCAGCAAATGGTGCTGGGAAAACTGGACAGCAACATGCAGAAAAATGAACCTGGACCACTTTCTTACATCATACACAAAAATAAACTCTAAATGGATGAAAGACCTCAACCTAAGACAGGAAGCCATAAAAACCCTAGAGGAGAGAACAGGCAGCACCCTCTTTGACCTTGGCTGCAGCAACTTCTTACTCAACATGTCTCCGGAGGCAAGAGAAACAAAAGTAAAAGTGAACTATTGGGACCTTATCAAAATAAAAAGCTTCTGCACAGCGAAAGAAACAATCAGCAAAACCAAAAGGCAACCGAAAGAATGGGAAAAGATATTTGCAAATGACATAGCAGATAAATGGTTAGTATCCAAAATCTATAAAGAACTTATCAAACTCAACACCCCAAAAACCAATAATCCAGTGAAGAAAGGGCAGAAGACCTGAACAGACACTTCTCCCAAGAAGACATCCAGTTGGCTGACACATAAAAAAATGCTCAACATCACTTATCATCAGGGAAATAAAAATCAAACCCACAGTGAGATACCACCGCACACTTGTCAGAATGGCTAACATTAACAACTCAGACAACAACAGATGTTGGCAAAGATGTGGAAAAAGAGGGTATCTTTTGCCCTGCTGGTGGGAATGCAAACTGGTGCAGCCACTCTGGAAAACAGTATGGAGGTTCCTTAAAAAATTAAAAATAGAACTACCCTATGGCCCAGCAATTGCACTACTAGGTATTTATCCAAGGGATACAGGTGTGCTGGTTTGAGGGGGCACATGCACCCCAATATTTATAGCAGTGCTATTGACAATAGCCAAAGTATGGAAAGAGCCCAAATGTAGATCAATGGATGAATGGATAAAGAAGAAGTGGTATATATATACAATGGAGTATTACTCAGTAATCAAAAAGAATGTCATGTTGCCATTTGCAACTACGTGGATGGAACTGGAGGGTATTATGCTAAGTGAAATTAGTCAGAGAAAGACAAATATTATACGACTGTATTCATATGAGGACTTTAATATACAAAACGGATGAACATAAGGGAAGGGAAGTAAAAAGAATATAAAAACATGGAGGGGGACAAAACATAAGGGACTCTTTGATATAGAGAACAAACAGAGGGTTGCTAGAGAGGTTGTGGGAGGAGGGAAAGGCACTAAAGAATCTACTCCAGAAATCATTGTTGCACTGTATGCTAACTTGGATGTAAACGAAAGACAAAGACAAAAACAAAAACAAAACAAAACAAAAACATATCAAGATATAAAGGATATTTTGGGAGCAAATGGGAAATAGGGATTGTATTTATATATTTACGGAATCAATGTTAATAAACTTACTGGGTGTGATAAAAAAATACCTCATGAAATTTTTTGGTATTGAAATTCCAACTGAGCATCTCTTTTAGTACTCTATGTTAGGATTCAAGTTTTTAGGACTAAACATTTTGGCCTTTAATTATATTCTGTTTGCAAAGTGCTCCAAGTGCCCTCAATAAAAAATTTTAAGTTGCTGGAAAAAAAGAAAATAAAAAGAGCTAAATGATAACACAGATTTTATGGAAATACAATGAAAAAAGAAATTAACATTCATATTATCTATGATATGTTAATTGCAGGATTTCATGAAAACCTTAGTTCTAGCATTAGGGTGCTTTAAATTATAAGCAAATGTATCATAAATAATGACCTTTTTATTTTTCAGCCACTTCCATTTTTATCCCTTGAATGGAGTTAAAGGTGGACTCATGTTTTTTATTATGAATTTCTCTCAATGTAGGAAGATGTCAATATAATTATTTTTATTATTATATATTATTATTATATTTATTTTCTAATAATCTAGAAATCACTGAGCTTTAAAAACTCAAATCAAAATGAGAATGCCATAATTCTCTGATTTTTTCTTCACGTTATGTAAAGACAGATTGGTTATATTTTCAATAGTGAAAAATGAGAACCAATAACCAAGTTTAAGGGTACTTTTCTTTTTTCCTTCCCAACATATTCATTTATGAAGTGATTAATATCTGGCCCTTGGAATTATCATCATTGTTAATCATTAGATTTTATTAGTAGATTGATTAATCTTTTCAAGTGTTTTTCAGTTTCACTGTTTCTTGTGAGTTATGGATTGAGTGCAAAGACTACCATAAACACACACACACACACACACACACACACACGGCAATGTAGTTAGGTAAGGAAACCACCTATTCTGGAATTAAGGAAGACACACAGAACAGGAGCTAGACAGCTCTCATTGCAGCTTCCCCTGACTCCTAGAATCCCTAAAGAAGGCATTTCATTCTGTGAGATAATGTCCACCAAGGGGTATGCCCTACTTAGAGTAGCTATTTTTTGCTGTCTCATTCAGAAACAAATGAAGAAAATAACCATGATATGAAATATTAACAGACTTCAGGGACCTGGGACCTTTCTGTTTTCCAGCCAAACTTAGCATCAGCAAGCCCACATTTCCTAGGAAGCAAGAGGACAGCAGAATGTCCAGATATGCAATCGTATTGTCCAGTGAAATATCAGGCAATATTGTCCCGAAGGTTCCAAACAATATGTATATATAGGATTCTAATATTCCAAAGATAGATTTCTACCCCCAAATATTTAATGATATAACAACTTAATAGCATATTTCCTCTTTGAATTTTAGGGTGATATTAGAATGTGAAAACTTGGGAAAATATTGTATTTTATAACAACATAAATGTTTGATTCAGATATCAGAATTAATATTTTTATCATGCATTACTCTCAGTGAAAGAAGGCATTATATGAAATAACAGAAATGCAGGTGAAGAAACTTGAGAATGATTTCATATAAAAAAGCCTCATTTGTTGTTCCCACTTTGAATCTTACATTACAAATACTTACTTAGAAATATTTATTTATTTTGAGAAAGAGAGAGATTATGAGAGAAAGAGAGAGAGAGAGAGAGAGACAGACAGACAGACAGACAGACATCCAAGCAGACTTCATGCTGTTAGCAGAGGGAAATTCATGGTCCAATCTCACAAAGTGTGAGATCATGACCTGAGTCAAAATCAAGAGTTGGAGGGTAAACCGACGGTGCCACACCAGCGCCCCATAAAGTAGTAAGACTTAAATAATACCTATCTTTAAGACATATATTGTGGTTGGTTATAAAAATACGTTCAAAATTTTTGATACTTCTCTCTTCAAGAGGTGGAGCATAATTCCCTTCTTCTTGAGTATAGCTTACTAATTGTTCTAATTACAAGAAAACTTCACAAGTGTTTGTAATTTACAAGTTCAGGTTATTTTTTTATGGCTTCCATTTTAAGTTCTTTTTCTCCTTCTCACTTTCTCTCTCACTTGCTCCCTCTCTATATTTCTGATGACCTGCCCTGGAAGAAACAAGCTGCTATTTATGAGAAACACTATGGACTGGCAATGTGGCAAGGAACTGAGGTCTCCTGCCCACTGTCCATGAGAAACTGAGACCAGCCAGCAACCACAGAAGCGAGCTATGAAGTGGATTCCCCAGCTGCCTTTGAGCCTTGAGATGTCTACAGTCTGGCCAAAAACTTGACTACACCCACATAAAAGACTAGAGCCAGGAGTGCCTGGGTGGCTCAGTTGCTTAAGTGTCCAATTTCGGCACAGCTCAGAGCCTGAAGCTTACTTCGGATTCTGTGTCTCCATCTCTCTGTGCCCCTACCCCACTAGTGCTCTGTCTCTCTCTGTCTTTCGAAAATAAATAAATGTTAAAATATTTTTTAAATAAATAATTAAAAGAAGAGACTGAGTCATTACCACCTACCTAAACCTCAAGAACTGTGTAGCTAAATATTGGTGCTAATTTTTTTTTTTCATTTTTTTAATGTTTATTTATTTTGAGAGAGAGAGAGAGAGAGAGAGAGAAAGGGAAGAAGGGGCAGAGAAAGAGGGAGACACAGAATCCAAAGCAGGCTCTAGGCTCCAATCTGTCAGCACAGAACCCAAGCTGTCAGGGCTTGAACCCACGAACTGTGAGATCATGACCCGAGCCGAAGTTGGATGCTTAATGAACTGAGTCACCTAGGCGCCCATATTGGTGTTAATTTTGCTAAATTTTTGGGATAAGTTATTATGCAACAATAACTAATATGTGTATGTGTATATATGGTAGGAGAAGAGGAATAGAGAGAGGAGACAGACAGAAAGAGAAAGAAACAGTGACAGAGGGAGAAATTACTTTTTGGCCAATCAAATTTATATATTGACAAAAAGAAATATTTTAGACAGGGAAAATTCTAAAAATATAATATATTATAATACTTATGAATGTTTTAATCCAGTAGATCAGAGACCATTGTGGAAACAAATAGTGTAGCTATTACATCAACATCCCTAAAGACAAACTCACAATTACATAATAAAGTGGTTCCATATGGTTACCAATGAAAGATGTTTCACAGCTGAAATATCCAGATGGAAAAGGAGAAATTAACATAATTATAATACTTCCAGTATTAGAAAGCATATAGTTGAATCTTCTCATTTTTTAAAAGTAAGGTGAAGAGATTACAGAGCTTTCATGGTTTTCCCTCTAAGTAATTCACTGTTTAAACTTGGAGTAGATAACTCCTTCAAGCTCACTCAAAACACAATTTTAGACTATTTTTTAGATTCATCTGTGAATACAAACCAAAAATATTTCCATATTAAAGAAAATACTTACAAATACCTTGTATGTAAGATATACTCTAAATAGTTGCCATTTAGGGTCTGTGTGTATGTGTGTATAATTTATTTTTTTTTAGAGAAATAAAGTATGCATGATTTGGGGAGAGGTGCAGAGAAAGAGAGAGAATCTTAAGCAGTGTCCAAACTCAGTGTGGAGCCAGATGCAGGGCTTGATCCCATGATTGTGGGATCATGACCTGAGCTGAAATAAAGAGTCAGACACTCAAGTGACTGAGCCACCCAGTCGTCCCTAGTGTTTTATATTTTTTAAAAGTATTTATCTATATATCTATTTACTTTGAGAGAGAGAGAGAGAGAGAGAGAGAGAGAGAGAGAGAGAGAACGAGCATTCCAAGCGTGCTCCACACTGTCAGCACAGAACCCGACATGGGGTTTGAACTCATGTACAGTGAGATCATGACCTGAGCCAAAATCAAGAGTCAGATGTTTAAGTGACTGAGTCACCCAAGTGTCCCCTAGTATTTTATATTTTTGACAAAGCTAGATTTAGATCATAATATAAATGCCATTATTTTGTCTAGGTGGAATAAGCATCATCTGAAACATTAATTTTATCAGAATAAGCTTGATTATATGGAAAGGGTGTAATTTCAGCAAAATTATGATGAGAAAACAAACATAAAAAGACTAAATTATTGTCATCTTCTTACTGTTTAATGTTTCTAAAGTTCTTTTTTTTATTTTTTAATGTTTATTTCTTTTTGAGACAGAGAGAGACTCAGCATGAGTGGGGGAGGAGTAGAGAGAGAGGGAGACACAGAATCGGAAGCAGGCTCCAGGTTCTGAGCTGTAAGCACAGAGTCTGATGCGGGGCTCGAACTCATGGACTGCAAGATCATGACCTGAGCCGAAGTCGGACACTCAACCAACTGAGCCACCCAGGCACCCCATAATGTTTCTAAAGTTCTATGTGTTGTTTCTCTACTTTGCAACTCAACCTTACAAAGACCTCTTGTTTCCCAAGTTAGGAACCCCCTCAAGGTTTTCTCTAATGCAAAAAAAGACAAAGCTCAGGGATATGATTATATTTGAATTTATGTTTTCAGTCTGAATTATCGAGGACTTCAATTTGCTTATTAAGAAAATCCTAATCCTGGAAAACTTTGTGGCCTGCTAATAAATGTATATACACCAAACCTTATTTTTTTTTTTTAATTTCTGACACAGAGAGAGGAGAGCACAAATGAGGGAGGAGCAGAGAAAGAGTGAGAGAGGATCCAAAGAAGGCTCTGCACTGAGAGCAGAGAGCCTGACACGGGGCTTGAACCCACAAACTGTGAGATCATGACCGGAGCCAAAGTCAGACGCTTAACTGACTGAGCCACACAGGTACCCCCAAATAATCTTATTTGGATTAAAGCATCCAAACTGCTATTGGAGATAAACACAAATAATACAATCTGCAGATATAGGTTTTAATATTGTCACAAGAATGTATCCAATTGCAAAGTAGAAATTCCATTTTATTAATAGAATTTTTGGCTCCTTCTAGGACCTTGACATTGTGTAAGGCTTTTCTCTTTCTTAAAGTGTATGTGATGACTTTCTAACATGGTACATGAAATAAACTTATAATGGATTAAAGACCTAAATGTGAGAACTGAAACCATAAAAATTCTAATAGAGAACATAGGCAGCAATTTCTTTGACACTGGGCATAGCAACATTTTTCTAGATATGTCTCCCAAGGCAAAGGAAACAAAAGCAAATATAAGCTACTGAGACTAAATCAAAATAAAACTTTTGCACAGCAAAGGAAACAATCAACAAAACAAAAAGATAACCTGTTGAATGGGAGAAGGTATTTGTGAATGATGTATCTGATAAGGGATTAATATTCAAAATGTATAAAGAACGTATACAATACCAAAATAAAACAAATAATCTAAAAAAATTGGCAGAGGACCTCAATAGACAGTTTTACAAGGAAAACAGAGTGGACCAACAGACACATGAAAAGATGCTCAATATCACTAATCATCAGGAATTAACCATCAAAACCACACTGAGATATCACCTCACACCTGTTAGAATGGCTAAAATAAAAAAGATAAACAAGTGTCAGTGAGGATATGGAGAAAAACGAAGCCTTGTGTACTGTTGGTGTGAAGATAAGTTGGTACAGGCACTGTGTGTAACACTATGGAGATTCCTAAAATAATTACAAATAGAAATACCATATGATCCAATAATTCCACTACTGGATATTTATACAAAGAAAGCAAAACACTAATTTGAAAAGATACATGCACTCCTATATTTATTGCAGTATTATTTACAATAGCCAATTGATGGAAACAACCTAAGTGTCCATTGACAGATGAGTGGATAAAGAAGATGTGGAATGGACACACACACACACACACACACACACACACACACGAATATTATGCAGCCATAAAAGGATGAACTCTTGTCATTTGAAAACATGGATGGACCTAGAGTGTATTACGCTAACTGAAGTAAGTCAGACTGAGAAAGACAAATTCATGTGATTTCATGCATATGTGCAGTCTAAAAAACAAAACAAGTGAATCAACAAACCAAAAATAGAATCTGACATATAAATACTGAAAACATACTGAGGACTCCCAAAGGGAAGAGATTTGGGGATATGGGCAAAATGAGTGAAGAGAATTGGGAGATATAGGTTTCCAGTTATAGAAGACATAAGTCAAGAGAATAAAAGATACGGCATACGGAATACAGTCAATGGTATTGTGTTAGTGTTGTATGGTGACAGATTGTAGCTACACTTGTGGTGGGCCTAATGTAGAAAGATGTTGAATCACTAAGTTTTATAGCTAAAACTAACACTGTATGCCAACTATACTCAAACAAAAAAGATTAAAATAAAACACAATTTATGAAATTATACATTTATATATTAAATCTATCAAATCTATAATGCCAAAAAAGTCTATGCAATGATTAAATTATAAACTTTTAAGTTATTTAATACACATTAATATATCTTATCACATCCTAAGTTATTTCAAATTTGTATAAATACATAATTAAGGAGTTAACAGGTAATCCTTATTTGAAATTCCACAAAGAGAAACCTAATTTTTTTAATGTTTTTTAATTTATTGTGTGTGAAAGAGAGAAAACACAAACAGGGGAGGGACAGAGAGAGAGAGAGAAAGAGAATCCCAAGCTGGCTCTACACCTTCAGTGCAGAGGTCAATGCAGGGCTCAAACTCACAAACCATGAGATCATGACCTAAGCCGAAATCAAGAGTCAGATGCTTAAGGGACTAAGTCACCCAAGCACCTGGAAACCTCATTTTCTATCATGATAGCTATTGTTACAATTGACTAATACTCTGTATTTGGTAAATCATAATTTTGATGGACACTGAATATTCCAAAATAGACTTTATAGCCTATCATGTCATTATGAATTTAGCACATATCTATTAATAAAACGTACATGAATTATGTTTGATAATGACAGTGAAGCATGGAACCAGTATTAGTGGCTACAAAGAATGACAACAGAGACTTAGCAAGTTTAGAACAAGGAGAATTTTAGCAATGTATGCACTTATATATTAAGATTTTCCTCTTTTATAGAGTCTAATTTTATTTGATTGCAAGACAGTAATTTATGTTATCAAATATGTAGAAATTTGTGAATTTGAGGAACTCTCTCTTGAGAATTTTTTTTTTCAGTTTCTACCCCTTCTTTCATAGTTAATTGCCGTGAATTTAGCTTTTGTCCTCCAGGTAGCTTTTAATTACTTTCCCTCTTATCACTAGGACTACAGGTATCTTACAAAAGATATTTGTTCCACTCTCCTAAAGGATAAGATGGGTCACCTGGGTGGCTTAGTCTGTTAAGCATCTGACTTCAGCTCAGGTCATAACCTCACGGTTCATGCTTTTGAGCCCCATGTTGGGTTCTGCACTGACAGCTCAGAACCTGGAGGCTATAGCCTGGTTTGGATTCTGTGTCTCCCTCTCTCTCTGCTCCTCCCCGTCTCATGCCGTGTCTCTCAAAAACAAATAAACATTAAAAAAATAAAAAAAATAAATAAAGGATGAAAAAATCTTACCAAACTCAGACTCGTATAGTCTAATACCCTTCCATTTCCAACTTAGTGTGTTAGTTCGGTTTCTTTATATTGGCTTTGATTGTTCCTAGTTTTATCCCTGATACTATTTGTTTGTACATTCATTTATACATTTATTCAGAGTTCATTATTACTTTTTCTTTAATTGACATTTATTGATTCCTATGATGTATCAGATACAGTACAAACCAGAAGACCAACATCAATGAACAGGGCAGGAACAATCATTACCTTTATGGCACTTGAGCAAGAAAGAGTGATTTTATAAAGACAATTATTTTTAAATGGTAATGTGTGCTATGAAGGAAAACAGCAGAAAAAACTAAGACTGCAATGTTGGGATAATATATCAAGGTCTACAGGGAAGAAAAATTTCATTATAAAAACAATATGTAGGCAAATACAATTTTAAGTAGTGGGAATTAACCATAGGAAGGAAGTGAAAAAAAAGGTAAGAAATCCAGCCAAAGGAAGTAACACATTAGAAAGATTTAGCAGGCACGAATCTGTTGGAGAAGCTGAAAATTGGTAAGGTGTCTGCAGCATTTTGAGAAAGGGAGGAAAATAGAAAGAGACAAGGTTAAGGAATTGGGCAATAGTCAGATCATGTAGTGATTTGTAGACCATATTATGGATTTCGGATTTTATTCTAAGTGCATTTAGTGGATGAAAAGCTAGAGCAGTGCAAAATTAGGTTGCTGGTAAACTTTAGATTTCTTTCATGATTTGCTTTAAAGTTATGATCTCATGAAAGTGAAGTTGTAATGATGGTGTCAGACTTACAACTCGTTAAAAGGCTCTCAAGATCCAAGCTTGACTCAATTGTTTTGGTACTCATTTGTTATAGAACAACAGATTTTATTCAATAAGTTTCAAGCAACAATGCTTATAGCAAGGTTAATATAAATATTTCAGTAATTTTACTGGAAGTTACCATTTACATAAATAACTGACTAAAGGTTTTTAAAAGTGTACAATGTTTGCACAGAAAACTATTCAGAATTAAAAATATATTAAATGAATGGATAACATCATATTTAACAGTGAGAAATTTGAAGCTTTACCACTAAGATCAGATACAAGGGAAGTATGGAATATTCCCCCTCTCTCCTCCTTTAAACATTGTACTGGAAGTTCTAGCTAATGTCTTAAGAAAAAAGCAGGGGCGGTTGGGTAGCTCAGTCGGTTAAGCATCCGACTTCGGCTCAGGTCATGACCTCATGGTCTTTGAGTTCAAGCCCCACATCGGGCTCTGTGCTGACAGCTCAGAGCCTGGAGCCTGCTTCGGATTCCGTGTCTCCCTCTCTCTCTGCCCCTCCCCTGCTCATGCTTTGTCTCTCCTGCTCTCAAATATAAGATAAAACATTAAGAAAAAAAGAAAAAAAAAGAACCAAAAAGGTGTACAGATTGAAAAGGAAGAGACAGGGGCGCCTGGGTGGATCATCGGTTAAGCACTGACTTTGGCTCAGGTCATGATCTCACGGTTTGTGAGTTCGAGCCCCACGTCAGTCTCTATGCTCACAGTTCAGGGCTTGGAGCCTGCTTCAAATTCTGTGTCTCCCTCTTTCTCTGCCCCTCCCCTTCTCACACTCTGTTTCTCTGTCAAAAGTAAATAAACATTAAAAATATTTTGAATAAAAAAAAGAAAAAGAAGAGACTAAAGTGTCTTCATTCAAAAATGAAAATATCGATCTCAAAAATATGAAATAATCAACCAAAAATTTCCAGAACTAATAAATGATTATAACCAGGTTGCAAGATATATATATGCAAAAGTAAAGTCATTTCTTTGATAACAGGAATAACTCAGAATTTGAAAATAAAAACACAACACAATTTATATTAGTACCAAAGTGAAAATCTTAGGTTTAAATAACATGAAATATGTACAAGATCTACATGAAAAAAATTACAAAACTCTAATAAAATCAAAGAAGAATTAAATAAATCAAGAGATAGTCCATGTTCATGGATAGGAAGGCTCAATATTTTCAAGATATTACTTATTCTCAGCTTAATGTATAAATTCAATGGAATCCAGTGAAACGTCCCAGTCAGTTATATTCTGGCTATCAGAAAACTTATCCTAATGTTTATATAGAGAGTTAAAAGACCCAGAAGAGTCAACACAATATAGATGGAGAACAAAGTTGAAGGACTGACTTCAAGACTTACTACAGAGCCAGAATAATCAAGACAGCATGTAACTGCAAAGAAAGACATATAGATCAGTGGAACAGAAAAGAGAGCTAAGAAATAGACCCACATACATACAGTCAACTGAACTTTGACAAAGGAGTAAAGGCAATGCAATGGAGTAAAGACAATTTAATACATTATATTGAGAAAATTTGATATACACATGTAATTAAATTAGTCTAAACACAGACTTTACACCCACCAAAAAAATGAACTCAAAGTAGATCATACCCCTAAATGTAAAAGGCAAAACTATAAAAAGTCTGCAAAGTAACACAGGTTAAAATCCAGATGACCTTGAGTCCAGCATTGACTTTTTTAGATACAACACCAAAGACAATTCATAAAAGAAATAACTGATAAGTTGGACTTATAATTAAAACTTTATGCTCTGTGATAGACAATCAAGAGAAGCAGAAGACAAGCGATAGATTGGGACAAAATACTTTCAAATGGCATATCTGATAAAGAACTGCTATCCAAAATATAGACAGTACTTAAAACTCAACAATAAGAAAACAACCCAATTAAAAAAAATGGGACAACTCTACTTAAACAGACATCTTAACAAAGGAGACACACAGATGGAAATTAAGAATATGAACAGGTTCTTGATATCAAATCTCTCCATATCAGAAGTCACCAGGGAAGTGCAAATTTAAACAGTAAGACATCACTACATACCTATAAGAATGGTCAAGATATAGAACAGTGATAATACCACATACTATCCAGGATGTGATTCTAGGAACAGTAACTTTTATTCACTGTAGGTGTGAATGCAAAATGGCACAGCTACTTTGGAAAACAGTTTGGTGGATTTTATAAAAGAAAACATAACATACATTTATCATACCATCCATCTGTCATGCTTCTTGGTACCTCCAAATCTGAAAACTTGTGATCACACAAAAACCTGCACATGGATATTTATGTCAGCTTGATTCATAACTGACAAAACTTGGAAACAACCAAGATGTGTTTCAGATGGTGAATGGATAAATAAGCTGTGGTACATCAAAACAACGGAATATTATTCACTGATAAAAGAGAATGAGTTAAAAGACTCTCAAAAATAACTACTAGAATGAATCAACAAATTCAGCAAAGTTTGGCAGGATGAGATACAACACGAACATACAGAAATCAATTGTGTTTCTGTACACTAAGAACAAAACATCTGAAAAAGAAATAAAACAATCTCCTTCACAATATCACCAAAATACCCACTTAGAAATAAATTTAGCCAGAAGTGCCTGGGTGGCTCAGTCAGTTAAGTGTCTGACTTCAGCTCAGGTCATGATCTCATGGTTGTGAGTTTGAGCCCCATATCGGGCTCAATGCTGACAAAGTCGAGACTGCTTGGGATTCTCTCTCTCTCTCCCTCTCTCCCTGCCCCTTCTCCACTCATGCTCATTTTCTCTCAAAATAAATAAACTGTAAAAAATATAAAAAAGAAAGAAATTTAATTTTTTAAAATGTTTATTTATTTTTGAAACAGAGAGACAGAGCATGAGTGGGGGAGGGGCAGAGAGAGAGGGAGACACAGAATGTGAAGGAGGCTCCAGGCTCTGAGCCGGCAGCACAGAGCCTGATGCGGTGCTCTAACTCACAGACCACGAGATCATGACCTGAGCCGAAGTCAGATGCTCAACTGACTGAGCCACCCAGGCACCCCAGAAATTTAACCAAATTGGTGGCTAATTTTTACACTAAAAACTCTATGGGGGCACCTGGGTGTCTCAGTCGATCAAACGACCGACTTTGGCTTAGGTCAAGATTTCATGGTTTGTGGGTTCGAGCCCCAGGTTGGCCTTTGTGCTGACGGCTCAGATTCTGTGCCTCCCTCTCTCTCTGCCCCTTTACTGCTTGCACTCTGTCTCCCTATCAAAAATGAATAAATATTAAAAATAATAAGAAAAAAAACTATACAATTTTGAGGAAAGAAATTGAAGATGATATGAATGGAAAGATACCCTGTGTTCATGGATTGGAAAAATAAACATTTTTTTAAATCTCCATACTACTCAAAGCCATCTATAGATTCAGTGAAATTCCCACTAAAACTTTCAATGGCATCTTTCACAAGAATAGAAAAAACAATCCTAAAATTTGTGTGGAGTCAAAGACGACCCCAAATATAAAAGCAATCCTAAGAAAAAAGAACAAAGACAGAGGCAGCACACTTCCTGATTTTAAACTGCATTGCAAGGCTATAGAAATCAAAACAGTGGTATTGGCATAAAAAAAATACACATGCGTGGAATAGAATCAGGAACCCACAAAAAAACTCACATATTTGGTTAACCAATATGTGACAAGGGAGTCAAGAATATATTCAACAGGGAAAGGATAGTTTCTGCATTAAATGGTATTGTGAAACTGGATGATACCAATACATCAGAGAATGAAAATGAACCCCTAGCTCACACCACTGAAAAAAAAAAAAGTAACTTGAGATGGATTATAGACTTAAATCTAATATCTAAAACAATAAATTTCTAGAAAACAACATAGGGAAAAAGCTCCTTGACATTGCTGTTTGCAGTAATTTCTTTATGTGGCAACAAAGCCCAAGAGATAAAGCAAAAATAAATGAGACTACATCAAACTAAAACGCTTCTGCACAGCAAAAGAAACAATTAACTAGATGAAAAGGCAATTTACAGAAGTGGAGAAAATATTTACAAATCATACATCTGACAAAAATATCTGGGAAGCCTGGGTGACTCAGTCAGTTAACATATGTGACTCTTGGTTTTGGCTCAAGTCATGATCTCAAGGTTGTGAGTTCAAGCCCCACATGGGACTCTGAACTCAGACCAGTGCCTACTTGGGATTCTCTCCCTCTCTCTGTCCCTCCCTCTCCCCCCTTCTCTCTTAAAATCTAAAAATAAACTTAAAAATATAATTAAAAAGAATTAATATCCAAAATATATTTAAAAACTCTTACAACTCAATGGCAAACATAAGTAAATGATCTGATTAAAAATGAATAAAAGACCTGAACAAACATTTTTTCCAAAAAGATATACAATGGGCAACAGGTACATGAAAAGGTGCTCAACATCACTAATCATCAAGGAAATGTAAATCAAAACCAGTGAGCTATCGCCTCACACCTGTTGGAAAGGCTATTATCAAAAAGACAAGAAATAACAAGTGCTGGTAAGGACGTGGAGAAAAGGGAAAGCTTGTGCACTGTTGATGGGAATGTAAATGGTATAGCCACTATGAAAAACACTATAGTGCTTCTTCAAAAAATTAAAAATAGAACTACCATATAGCCTAGTAATCCCGCTTTTGATCATATACCCAAAGAAAATAAAAACATGATCTCAAAGAAATATATGCACTCCATGTTTACTGCAGCATTATTCACAGTAGTAAAGATATGAAAACAATTTAATTGTTCGTCAATAGATAAATGGATAAAGAAGATGTGATACATATTTACAATGGAATACTACTTAGCCAAGAATAAGAAATAATTCTCAACATTTGCAAAAACTTGGATGAAGCTTGAGAGCATTATGCTAGGTGAAATAGGTCAAAGACGAATTCTATGCGATATCACATATGTGGAATCCAAAAAAGCTGAACTAAGAGAGCAGAGTGGTGGTTACCAGGGGCTCAGGAATGAGGGAAATGAAGAGATATTGGTCAAAGGGTACTGTACTTTTAGTACAAAAGTCTGTACTTTTAGTCATAATTTTTATAAGTCCTGCAAATCTATATACAGCATAGTCATTACAGCTAATAATACTGTATCATATGCTTGAAAATTGCTAGTGGGGTAGATCCTAAATGTTCTCACCACAAAAGTAATTATGTGACGGAACAGAAGAATTAGCTAATGCTATAGTGGTCATTTTACAATATATCTTATATCAACAGGTTGTACACCTTAAATTTATAAATCTAATATGTTAATTATATCTCAAGCTAGAAAATTTTTAAAAATTTTTAAATGTTTTATTTATTTTGGGGAGAGAGAGAGAGAATGAGAGTAGGAAAGGGGCAGAGAGAATGAGAAACACAGAATCTGAAGCAGGCTCCAGGCTATGAGCTGTTAACACCAAGCCTGTTGTGGGGCTTGAATTCATGAACCATGAAATCATGACCTGAACTGAAGTCAGGTGCTTAATGGTGCCCCTAGAAAAATTTTTTAAAAATATTAAATAAAAAAATAAATGAGCTGTCAAGACATGAAAAGACATAGAGAAACCTTAAATGCATATTACTAAGTAAAACAAACCAATTTGAAAAGGCTAAATACTGTATGATTCCAGTTATATGACATGTGGAAAAGGCAAAACTATGGTGACAGTGAAAAGATTAGTGGTAGTCAGCTTAGGTGGGGGGATAAATAGGCAGAGCACAGAGGCCTTTTAGGCAGTAAAAATACTCTGTATGTTACTGTAATGATAGGTGTAAGTCATTGTACACTGGTCCAAACACTATAGAATGTACACTAACGAGTAAATCACAAAGTCAACTATGGGCTTTGGGTGAATATGATGTGTCAATGTAGGTTCATCACTTGTAACAAATGTACTGTTCTGATGCAAGATACTGATAATGGGGAGGCTATGCATGTGTAGAGATAGGGGGAGTATATGGATTATCTCTGGGCCTTCCCCTCAACTTTGCCCCTCAGACTTCTCCAAAAATAAAAGTCTTAATAATAAATCAGTGGAAGGATATATCATGTTTATAAACTAGAAGAGTCTATATTGTAAACATGTAATTCTGACAAATTCAGAACCTTCACTGAAATTTCAGTGAAATCCCAGTTAAATTTGTGAGGACTTTTTTTGTTAAAATTTAAAAGCTGATTCTTAATTTTATACAGAAATGAAAAAGATGATGCCTTAGACAATAAAACGTGTCTAAGTGAAGAATAATATAGAGAAGTCATTTTATAGGATATCAAGACTTATTATAAAGCCTCTATAACTAGCACAGTGTCGTTTTGGTGCAAGGATAAAATGTAGGTCAGTGGAATAGTACAGTGTCAAGAAACAAACATGCACACACATGTAAACATATGTTAATGACAAAAATTTATGCAGATAATGGGGAAAAAGCTGTTTGTCTTTTTGTTTGTTTTAAAATACGTGACACTATGTTAGTTGAATACCCATATCAAAAAAAAAAAAAAAAAACATGACCCCTACATCACCACATTCGCAAATAGTAAGATCAGATGGATTATGAATCTAAACATGGAAGATAAAACAAATTTTCTAGGAAAAAAATAGCTAAGTATTTGTAATGAAATTGATGTTGAGTAGTCAAATATATTCAGCATAACATCATTTTCTATCCTTGCTGCCTATTATCAAGAGGAATTTAGTAGTTTAGACTTCTTTTAAAACCAAATTTGTAACTCTCTCTAACCCTTTGTAAATCAACTTTGGTATCTTACAAGGATTGTTGAACTTATTTGTAAATATGTAAATGTTTTCTTAAAGTTTAGGTGTCTTTAGTCCAAAATGATTTGGAAATCTCTAAATAGAGTATTCAATGAATCTAGCCCAATAAGTTCATATTTGGAAGCTATAAACATAATAAAATTATTGAAAAAAGTTTTTGAACTTAGTGGCATTGATTCCTACTTCAGCAAGTAGGGACCGAACAAATAAAATAGTCGAGGTACAAATGTCTTTAAGATAATTGGAAATTCTGCAGTGCTGTTGTGAACTATGTCAACCTGTGGAAAGAATTCTTTGATCAACCACTGATTTTTAACTGATTACATTTATATTCTGTACTGCAATGAAAAGAAATCGGAGAAGTTTTTAGTTTCTAAACCTGAAAACCTTCAAAATAATTATAAACAGACATCAATTATTTGACTTTTATTTGTTAAAATCTATTTTTAAGAAAGATATGCTAAATTGAGGCAAAAATCTAACTGAAAATATTGGAGCAGAAATGCTTATATAGTTAATTATAAAAACTTAACTGTGAATATGTTGTACATAGCACAATTTCCTCTTAGTTTAATAGATACAGTGGTACCTGTAGTTACAATATTTTCTCGATGAGAATAATATGGACTACAGATAATACTCAAAGTAGAAAATATTTTAAATTCTAACTGTAAATTGCAATTTTAAAGATTATGACTAGTTTTGCTAAGTTAAATAATGAGTGACATTCAGTGAATATCTAACCACTTCCCAATAAGATAAAATAATAAAACACTAAGTACTGAACATAGGTTTATCTATGCTTGTGTTATTACAGAGAAACTAAAGATAAATCTGGTCTCTTACCAAAACATGTTTTGTGCTTTACTGAAAGACTGTACTACAAAGAAATGCTTTTCTGAATTATAAAATGCATTAATAAATTTGCCAATCTAAAGAATTCTGTTTTAACAGTTCGCAATTGCTTACTAGTTAGTTTTCACTAGAAAGTAAGTTTTCTAAGAGTTAAAAATTCTAATAAATGTAATCAAGATTATGGAAAACAACTGTATGTAAATAAAGACAGGCATTTTTGCTAAGAAAATGCATGAGAAGTAAAAATACATTTTTGTTGAGTGAAAAGAAAATAATTTTGCTCTAAAGTAAGCCTGGTTATTTAATGAGGAAAAACTTGGGACAAAATCTGAGGGCAAAAAAAGTTGTGGAAGATTTATGGAAAAGGAATCTTTGGAAAGGAATTTTTTTGTGTGGTTAGTACTGGCCAAGATTAGGATACATTTAAGTAAGTAATGAGCTTTAATATCTAAAGTACTCAGATGCACAATTAAAATTTTATCTTCTCTTTGTTAAAAGGACAAGTTTCTTTTCAACAATTGGTCTGATCTTAATAAGAAATTATAAAGTTTTCTTTACTTTTAAAGTAATTTGACTTAAAAAAAAAAGAATTCTAGGTTTTGCCAAAATAATTTCCTATGTTTTTCAGGTCTATAATTGCTTAAAAAAATCTGACTCTTATTATTAAAAGAGCTAAATTTTTCTCACAACTGTGTGACCTTCTATATTTGCCTCTGAAATCTTTTATTGTCACTTTTATTAAATAGACAATTAAAAATTGTTTCATAATGATTTGAATTCCTATTTTATCAAGTGTTTGAACCCTTTTAAAATTTGTGGACAAACTTCCCCAAATCAAATCCTAAAACAAAGTCGTTCAGAGGCACCTGCGTGTTTCAGTTGGTTAAGTGTCTGATTCTTAATTTTGGCTCAGGTCATGATCTCGCGGTTCATGAGTTTATGCCCCTCTCTGCACTGAAAGTGCAGAGCCTCCTTGGTATTCTCTCTCTTTCCTTCTCTCTCTCTGCACCTCCCTTGCTTTCTCTCTCTTTATATCCTTCTCTCTCAAATAAATAATAAACTTTTTAAAAATGTAAAATAAAAAATAGTCTTTTGACCATAGTGTAACTGAAGTATTCCAAAGAATTCTTGGAATATTTCATAAGATTTGCGTTTCTTATTAAATTAATTAGGTTTAGTTGTTATAAGCTAATATTTTTTCCAGCTTAACACTGGAAGTATTGACAAATAAGTGATACTAAATCCTCCTAGATTATATGTGTATAAATACACATTATGAAAAGTTATCTAAAAATATGAAACTCCTAAAAGTCTACTATATCCTTGTATGTTATTGTCCTGAAATATTGTATGTCACAGAAATAACTAAATTTCCTTCTAAGTTGCATTGTAATGAACTCTCATCAAATCTTTAACCGTGGCCATTATTAAGTGTTTTATTATTTACAGAGAGTTACACTTTTACTCAGATGCTTTTACAAAAGTTTCCCATAAATGTGTTTTGTCTTCAATGATTACAGGTCTCTATAACTTTAGGATCATAAAGATAAATAGGGCAAAAATTTCTAGAACTAATGGAAGAACTAAATTCAAGTAGAACAAGAGTAATATGGGACTGACTGAACTAAGGAGGATAATTTTAATTTTTATAACTTTGTTGAAAATATTGCTGACTTTTAAGAAATATTTTGTTTTTCCAGATTTAAAGAATCTTTTTCTCTTAAACTAACTGACTTAATAGTTTGATAAGATATATCTCTATGAGCAAACTGAAACATTTATTTTCTTGTCTACCTGATCCCTCCAGAATTCAGTAACTTTCACTGAGTATTCTTCTATTTTCCTGGCAATGATTATTTGCATAAGTTCAGTAAGAATCTATCCTTTTTGTAACAGACACAATTGGAAACATTAGTTATATTACTCCACCTTTGAGTGGAATGTGTAAAGGCCAAGAACAGGTGCCACCAAGATGGGTGACTTTGGCATTAAGATGATTATTTTGAGTTAAAAATTAATCAAAACCTAGTAGATTCAAGAAAAGCTCTTTATCTCCCCCACAACTGCCTAAGAAGAATGTAGACAAAGGACTAGCTCCAGGAAGAGGGCTTTCACCATAGACAACTACATTATGACATGAATTAGGTGTGAAGGAATGTAGCAAGGCCTATTTGATAAAAGTCTTCTATGTCCTGTTGTTTCTTAACAGCCTAGCAAACATTTGTGTACCAATCATTTACTTTTTTTTTTTATCTTCCTGTGAATTGTATTCCTTCCTTTTGAAGTCCCAGAGCTCTACCTCCTTCTCCTTACTTTGATATGACATATATACCTTTTTTTGACTCTCTTTGCAATTTCCATGTCTGTATGGTTTCCCTGTACATACAAAATTTGATTTTTTTCCTGTTAATCTGTCTCATGTAAATTTGATTCTTAGTCCAGCTAGAAGGACTTTGAAGGTTAGATAGAGGAAATTCTTCCTCCTTGATAAATATATTTGAGAGAGAAGTGCAGAGACTCAGATATGACCAGACAGCTTTAAGGAACTAAGACTGACTTTATGGAGTCATTAAAGACCCTTGGAAATATCAGCTTGGTATCCTGCTTCCAAAATTCCCAGGAGCCTTACAAAGTGACTAAAGACAGTCACTTCCTGCAGGTTCAGGAACCTCAGGACATTTCCAGAACCTTAAGAAGAGTAGGTATATGGTTTGGCTTTTGGCCTTGAGAGGCTATTACAAGTTCAATCTAGGGACATCTGGAGGACTCCGTCGGTTAAGGTCCAACTCTAGATTTTCAGCTAGGTCATGATCTCACAGTATATGAGATAGAGTCCCACATTGGGGCTCTGTGCTTATAGTGCAGAGACTGCTTGGGATTCTGTCTCCCTCTCTTTCTGCCCCTCCCCCACCTGCTCTCGCGCGCACGCGCGCGCTCTCTCTCTCTCTCTCTCTCTCTCTCTCTCTCTCTGTATCTCAAAATAATTAAAACGAAGCTAAAAAAAGTTCAATCTAGAGGTTTCTTATTAAAAGTTACAGCAAAGCATATTTTTAAAAGCCAATATGATCAATCACTCTTCTTGCCATGCTTATGTAAATCATCAGGCCAGGTTTATTAAAACTACACTTACTCTGTAAACAAAGTAGTCTTAATTTAGCTAACTGTGGTAAAAATGAGGGTGATTATAAAAAGAAAAATTATGTCCCATAACACCTCTTTGAATAGAATAAAATACTGAAATAGAATAAAATATTTATTTTATTCTACTACAGCTCATTATAAACTGGACTAGATCCTCATTTCTTCTACTTTCCTCCAATGCCCAGCTACAACTCTCTATACTAATGTTTTTTTTATTTTTCTCCCATTTTCCAACTTAAAATAATTTGAGAATACTGCCTTTTCCCCTGAAGCCATGCAAACTAAGTATGGATGACTTCATGTAAGCTTCAGAGAAATCACCACAATAACTCAACATGTAGAGAATTATTAGGCCTATTGCTAAATGGGCCACTCAGAGATCACCGGAGACATTAAAAATACAAACTGGGAAGATCTGTGAGATTTCCACTGTCTACTTTCATTCTATCTGAGAATACTTCAAGCCTAACATCTAAAAATCTTGACTGGCTGGACTAAGAACTCAGAAACTGATTCACAATTTGATTTAATCACTAGGCATTATTTTTCTTTTGTTTGTATAGAAATGTCTCTTATTTAACCTTTGATTACTTAAACCACAGGCCTAAGTTTGAAAACACACCTGCATTACTGCCTCCTGAAATCAATTTAATTGAATTGACCTATTGTCAGGACTAAGAGACTGGTTCAACAAGATGGAACAATCTACTGGTTCAACTTTTAATGTGTGAAAGTCCAAAAGAAATTTCAAGGGCAAACTACTCCAAAATTTACCACTTTGGCATATTGATTATTTTATACAAAAGTTCCTTAAGAGACAATGCAAGAAGGACATTCAGTTAGTCCTCTTGCCCACTGAAAGCAGGAAATAAATTCCACCTGTGAAAATACCTTCCCTACACCAGGAGGGAAAAAGACATCCTTATAATCAGAGATAGAAAATTTAGAGCAAAGAAGGCAAGTAAACAACCCTGGTTACTTTTTAGTAATTTAGTGCCCCAGCCTAAATTCTATTTAGAATTTCTTACTAATTGAAGCTTCCAAAGTTATGTTTCTTTGTTTTGCCAATTCCTAACAAATTTATTGTCTCTTTCTATAAAAAGTATAAAAACTGCCTGCCTTGGTCATTTCTTGACACAAGCGTATTTTCGATTTCATCATGGGCCTCTGTCAACGTGTAATAAAACATTATGGTTTTTTTCCCTCCTATTAACTTGTCTAATGTCAATTTAATTCTCAGTCCAGGTGGAAGACCTTGAAGGGTAGAGGAAGATTTTCTTTGACTGTAACTATTACCTATTATCAATATTTACTGTAATTCATGGCCTCTTCCAGTTGAAAACTTATGACCACGCTTTATTTAGAAACCCTGAACCAATCACTGAAAGCTTCAACGTGACTCCAACCTACTCAAACTCCACATGTCACTACAATGTGTTGAAAGTACTGCTTTTACTCTGGTCTTGTAGGTCACTCTGTTCTTTTTGACTGACTTGACAACTGTTATGCTTGGGCCATATATTCCAATATGGTCCCACACTAAGCTACCTGGGAACTGTCTGTCACCAACACCAATTTTGAACCATTAAAAATGTTGTTCTTGGGGTGCCTGGGTGGCTGAATTGGTTGAGTGCCCGACTTCGACTCAGGTCATGATCTCATGGTCTGTGGGTTCAATCCCTGCATTGGGCTCTGTGCTGACAGCTCAGAGCCTGGAGCCTGCTTCAGATTCTGTGTCTCCCTCTCCTTCTCTACACCTCCCCCAATCAAACTCTGTCTCTCCCTCTCAGAAATAAACAAACATTAAAAAATGTTTAAAAAATGTTGTTCTTTATATGTTGTATCTACTCTAGCCTGGGAAAATCATGGTCAACTTGGAATCTCACTTATCCCAGGAAAAAGGGACTAACTCATTTGATAACTTGAGCTTCTCGTTGTCTTCTCTGCTAAGTAGCAAACCAAGTATTGGTAGAGCCTCTACATAAAGCTTAAGTCTTCATAATTCCAATCCCATCTCCTGAAACTTAAAGAACTATATTTTAAATATATTCACAGACTGAGGAGTCATGGTTTGGTTAGATATCCTCTTAGTCCTAAACCTGGTATCTTATAAATCTTAGACTGATAGCTGTTGACAAGTTACAATAAAGGCCTCTTGGCCATCTTTAGCAAACAAACATCTTTAAGCCCTAAGATAAAGATTATAGGTCAGCCTCATTTCAGTCAAATAATTCATAAAATAACTAGAAATTCTGAAAGGAAAATTTCTTGGTAAAATAAAGATCACCAGTGTTTCCTGGTGTTTTTTAGATACTACCAATGTTGCACCCCACTCTATCTCTATAGAACACTCTTACTTATCTAAATGTTCAACTTTCTGGATGTAAAAATCTTTCCTTGACCTTGTGGCTTGGTGGGAAGGATTTCCCCCTGGAAGACTCTGCCTCTCATCTTCATTATGTGAAAAAATGAGTTAATACTTCCAACCAGGACAAATGGAGGATACCTTGTCTCTTGTCACTTACCCAAGTGAGGAGAGACCAGGGCTTTTATGAGCTTCCTACTTATCTTAACTTCTTCTTTTCCCTATTATCATATCACAGGTGTCAGTACTCTAAAAAAAAAACTCTAAAAAAGTAAAGAAATAAAGGTTCTGGAAATCAACAATTCACTTCCATTATTAAGACGAATTCTGTGTCAAATGCCCTATGTGTTCCATTGATAACAGTAATTTAACAAGTTTAAGCAATGATTAATCCATCTGATTGTCAATGTAAATATTTATTCAAATTGCTCAGATTTACCTTTTGTCAGGGATCAAACAGGAATGATTCTGTAACAGTCTACTATTTTATTAGCATATATATTTAGTTCATTGCTAAATATATTAGGCTTAAGAATTTTTAAAATTTTACTTTTACATACTGAAATTTTACAACTCTAATGGATACTTCAAGGGAACACTGAGTTTTTGCTAAAACTTTCATTAGTTTACATACGGCTCAGTGTTGTGTGTAGGGCATGTGTATGTAGGATCTTGGTTTACTTGACAGTCATAGGAAAGCAGTTTTTTCCCCCTTTCTATAAGTGTATCTCAAAGACAGAACTAAGTATTACATGTGAGTGGTTTCAACAAGTTAAATTTGCTTTGATGATAACATCATCAGCCATTTAAAAAAAGGAAAAAAAAATCTTACTCATTGATCTAATGTCTTTGTCACCTCTACTGACTTTAAATGACAATATTGCAATTATTAAGTTTAAGAATATTAACAAATAAATAGTTTGGGAGCTGATTTATTTTGTTTTCAAAACACTTATTTTAATATTGCTTCTGTCATGTAGGTGTGTCAATAAAATTTTTGTTGAAATTTTTATAGAAAGCATATTTTTACTTGCAGGGAGTTTCTGAAAGTCATTCAGAATTAAATTAAATTAAAGTACTATTTTCTGCATTTACTTGGCAGGTTTTTACTTTTTTTAAAGTTGGCATTATGGTGTGATTTCTTAGAACAACTGCTCTGCAAAACACTTTCAATTCTTTAAGGCCCATAATACTACACAAGAGGAAGGCTAAAACAACTAATAAACTTAAAAAGTCACTACAGGTGACCCCTACCTTTCAAAGTTCATGTTGTGTCACTTTGCGTTTACTAAAGACTTGCACTAGTACCTGTTTTCGCTATCTGAAAGAAATCCAAAGAGAATTTTTGCTTTTACAAAAACAAACAAACACCCACTAAGCGACAATAACATTCCGAGCTTGTTTTGTAGTGAGCTGTTAAAAGAGGCAGCAGTGGACCTGAGTGTGAGAGTGGCCCCACTAAGCTCCTTCCCAGGATATACTCAGTATTATAGCATCTGGACACCACAGTTTTGAACTGTGTGAGATCTGAGCTTTATCTTGATTTGTGTTTTGCATCAGTTAACAAGATGTGTCCTAAGGTATCAGAAAAGTCTAAGAGAAGTTATTTTTTGGATTGGAAATGTTCAAAAATGTTTGCATAAAAATTAAAGGTACTGCTTTTTTGTTTTATGTCATTTTGGCTTACAAAAGCGATCATAGGGATCCCCTACTTTCAGATAGTGGGGGAAACCTGTACACTAAATTACAAAGAAAAATGAAGAAAATAAAAACCAAATTAAGCACACTGGTAATATTTCCATCATGAACTTTAGGGTAGGGTACAAAATAATAGCTTGTGGTTTGTGAAGCAGTGGCCAAATTGAGGATATATAATTTCTAAATTATAAAGCAAGGATAAACACGGTATTTTCTATTTCTTTGGGGTTGCCTTTAACTTCATTGGGTTTTGAATCATGCTTTAAATACTTTATCAAACAGCAGTATAAGCAGTTTGAATAATACAGTCAGAAATACTGTGCACTAAACTGCAGTAGGTGACTGATGTCAGCCTTCTGTGACCTCAAGGAATAACCCGGATCAAGAAGAACCAGAAAGCCAATTATGGGGAGGTATGCAGGCAATATTTTTTGCATAATCAGATATGGTAGAAACATAATGTATTAAGACAACCTAATAGTCTTTCATGTGGCTATGTGGAAATCGATAAATAATCCTGACAAAGCAAATTATACCCTGTGATACACCTTCAAGAACTGCTCTCAGGCATGAATACCCCTTCCCCTTTTTGCACATAATGCCCTATAAAATGACAGGCTTCAAAGACAGTTCTTTCAGGGCAATCTGAAATACTGTCTCCTGGGGTTTTAATCCTCAGACAATAATTAAGCATTTATTAACCTACTTTGAAGTTGGCTTTTTCTTTCAGTCGACAATTTGGGGAACACAAAGGAACCTCAGAAGAGATGCCACTTAATTGCCTGAGCTCCATGAGAAACCGGAGTCTTGGTACCAACACGGACACCTTGTGCTCAACCCGACTTGGACGGAGCCAAGATGACTGGGTAGATCCTTCCTGGGATCCAGACCTCTCAATTTGGTAGGATGTCCAGAGTCTTATTTGTTGTTTTTTACACTCCTGCAAAGTCAGGCAAGGGCAGTGTTCTAAATATGACAAAGACTTCAGGTCTTACCCATTGTCTCTTCTGTGTAAGTCAGAAGGGGCTCCATTCTGTGTAGAGTGCAGGTTTGCAGGTCTGTTGGAGGGATAAATTCTCATCCCAGAAATTCAATTTTTTTTTTAACAATATTGCCAGTCTGAATGCTTGATGCTACAATTACATAGAGGAGATTCTGAGTGAATCTGAAGAAAAGTGACATTAGCTCCTCTCATTAGAAAGTGGCAGAAGTTAATCTCATGCCATGCAGAGGTCTCATAGGGATTTCCATTTATGATACAAGTAATTTAGTTGCTCTGTCAGGGGATGCATACGGTAGCTGGCTACTCAGCTTTCTGAGCACCTTTGATATAGCTAGGCTAAACAAAGAGAAAACCGAGACACAAAGTAAATATGGTCAATCAACACCAGGATGACACCTTGGAGGAACGTGATTATTCTCATCAGCACAGTGATCCACAACCAAAACTGTTGGGAGCCATCTTGGGCTCACAGGTTTAGACACCTCCCTGTGTGGCAAGATAGTAGAAGCAAAGCTACTGCCGACCGAAATGGTGCCCCAATACCACTGTTGGGGACCATCTTGGGCTCACAGGTTGAGACACCTCCCTGTGTGGCAAGACAGTAGAAGCAAAGCTCCTGCCGACTGAAATGGTGCCCCAATACCACTGTTGGGGACCATCTTGGGCTCACAGGTTGAGACACCTCCCTGCGTGGAAAAGGCAGTCAAAGCAAAGCTCCTGCTGGCCAAAAAAGGTGCCCCAGTACCACCTCCTTCAAATAATATTTCAGGCATGGATTTCTTGAGCAGCCCTTGTTAACCTCAAGGGAGGTAATGCTCTCAAGTAAAAAAGTGAACTTGGAATGTGATGCCTTGATGGATAACATCTGAAGGAGACTATGTAAATGTACTTATTAATAAGCAAAAGGACAAGCATTGAGAGTTCCACCCTTGCCAGATGTGTTGCACTTCTCCCATTGTAGTTGGAAGAAAAGGCCTCAAGGAAACACTCTGTTCTCTTCCCCCCAACCCTAAATTTATTTGTTAATTAACCTAAAACCAACATACAGGATTGAGGAAGTTCCTGCCTTGCTGGTAAAAGCACATTATTGTTAAAGAGATCAAACTATGGAATGTTACTCATTGAGGTAATATCACTTACTACCTTTAAAAATAAAGACACTGAGACCAGCAGGGTGGAGATGCCAGAATTGCCAGAACTGCCTGCTTGGTGATCAGACTACATCTCTCTCACGGCTCTCTCATTTCCTTTTTCTGACCGTTCATCCTTCGGGGACCCCTAGATTCGCTGGAACTGGACCCCAGCACAAAACCCCTTAGTAGTGCTGAGCATCCAAATCTACTAGGATGGGAGATAAACCATCACAATTGGAGAAATGGGATGGAGAACTGCTTTCCAGGACTCCAGCTGGATTCATATTTAACACACATGGACTATACACTTTCAAGTTCCTAAATAAATGAAAAATTATACTAAGGATAATTTTAACACTCGAGTGGCCTAAATGAAGCATTAAGTTCCTCTGAAATACCTAATTAGTTTATCTGCACACCCAACTCTAGCTATTAAACTCAACAACCAAGTGGGATGCATATTTTTATTGGTATTTAGAAGTTTCTAAAAGAACACCGACAAGATAATATCTATGTAAGAAACTAGTAAGGAACTATCTGAAATAGTGACAAAATTGAGCTCTAAATTATTAACTCCTGAAGAACTTCCAACTACTACGCTTCTTTCTTATCCTTTAAATGAGATGCCAGGGATCAAGGCATTAAAATCAAAGCTTACTTCTCCTTGCCATCCTAAGGCAATTATTGGTCTAGAGTCAAGAGTTGGCCAGATTGAGGCTGATTTTCAGAGCCTGATAGGATTTTTTTAAGACCTTCTCTGCTAAGTTAAAATTAGAATAGGTACACAGAAGGGAAGAAGCAAACTGGATGGATATATCAACCTAGAATGTCATTTAAGTTGTAACCCAATTTCCTTGAAGGATTAAAAGCAACTGTCTTTATCTTACAAATCTTTGTAAAACCAGAAATATGTCCCAGAAACAATTCAAAGCCCTTCAATCTCTCTCTTTAGCGAATTCCCAGACCTCCCCTATTTAACTCAAAAGTCTTATAATCTCCCTGAGAACTCTTATCTAGATCATTTCCTATTCCTAAAACTGAATGGGAAAAAGAAAAGGAAAAAGACACCTTTTTAAAAACTATGATGTGGAGCGCCTTGGTGGCTCAGTCGGTTAAGCGTCTGACTTTGGCTCAAGACATGATCTCACGGCTGCTGAATTTGAGCCCCATGTTGGGCTCTGTGCTGACAGCTCAGAGCCTGAAGCCTGCTTCAGTTTCTGTGTCTCCCTTGCTCTCTGTTCCTCTCGTGCTCATGCGCGCGCGCGCTCTCTCTCTCTCAAATATAAAAACATTAAAAGATGTTTTAATTAAAAAAAATGGTAATAGAAGCACCTTTGCCCAAAATCTACCCCACAGCTTCTCTAAGATTACCAGTCTTAAGGGTCCTCTCCACAAATATTAGCAGAAAAAAAGCTTTGGCCATCTGAGCAGATGACCTAAAATTATTCTATCTACCAGAAAGCCAATCTGGACTCAACTGTTCTTTTAAAAACTAGGGAGTTCTGTATTATCATACCTGTCTCATGACTGAAAATTTTAAACAGTAATAATAAAAGTTTTTGTTTGTATCTGTCAATATGTATTGTAGATATGTGGTATTTTCTACCTCCAGATGGTATGGCCAAAATTACTTAAAGAGGTCTATTTAATTGGCTCAAAGAAAATTAAGTGCTTTTATAAATTCTCAAAATATAATAGCACTAACCCAAATAAATTCCAAGTTCACATGATCTAAGATTAATTTTTAATAAAGTTAATCGAAATTTGTTGGTTTAATTAAAACAGGTGGATTTTTAGACTAATACTTTTGTTCTACCTAGGTTTACTAAAGTCAAATAAGCTCAGGTTACCTGAGTTACATAATGTGTCAGCAAGAAAGAACTCCAAGATGACAGTTAGCTGTTAAATATCATGAAATCTTCATGAGCAAACATAATTATTAAGAACAAGTGAATTAAACAGAAGATAAAAGTTTATGGATTTTTAGCAATATTTTTGCCTAAAACTTAAATAGGTTTCCCAAATCTTTTATTTTTGGTAACTTAAAACCTTAGAGATTTGCTAAGATAAGTTGTATGATGGATAGTCATTAAATAGATCCTTTGAAAAATTAATTACAAAACATAGGTTTAATGTAGTTTTGGCTTCCTATTACAGAGAAATGAAAAATATCTGGGTCAGTTAACAAATACACTTTGTGCTCTATTGTAAGATTGTAGTATGAAGAAACACACTTTCTAAAAATTATGAAATATATTCATAGATTTTCCAGTCGAATAAATCCTGATGTAATAGTTCACAATTGCTTACTACTTCATTTTCACTAAAAATTAAGGTTTCTAAGAGTTAAGAATTCTAATAATTCCAGTAAGTAAGACTACTGGAAATAATAAGAGAAACAATTGTATGTAAGGAAAGTGAGATAGGTATTTTTGGTTAAAAAAGAGGGGGGGATATGAAGAATGGAAATACACTCTAGATCTAGAGAGTATAATGCTAAGTTAAGGAAGTCAGAAAAAGACAAACATCATATGATTTCACTCATATGTGGAATTTAAGAAAAAAAATGAAGAACAAAAGAGACAGAAAAACTGACTGAGCTGTGGAGAACAAATTGATGGTTACCAGCATGGAAGTGGGGGGAATGAGTGAAATAGGTGATGGGGATTAAGAGTATATTTATCATGATGAGCACTGAGCAATGTATGGAATTGTTGAATCACTATATTATACACCTAAAACTAATATAAAACTATATGTTAATTATACTGGAATTTAAAAATAAATTTGAAAATTTAAGAATAGGAATACATTTTTATTGAGGGTAAAGAAAATAATTTGTCCTAAAAGGAGACTGCCTAGAGAGAGAAAACTTGGGACAAAATCTAAATGTAAAATATTTGCACAAAGTTTGTGAGAAAAAAAATCTTTGGAAAAGAATTTTAAGCATGGTCAAGAGTGACTAAGATTGGAATGAGTAAGTTTTAATATCAAATGTACAGTGATTTAAGATTGGAATTTGGCATTTTTCTGTGTTAAGATGACAAGATTTAATCTTAGATTATTGATCTATTTTTAATAAGAAATTGGAAACAAACATTCTTTATCTTTAATGTAACCTACCTAGAAACACTAAGTTTTGATGTTTTGTCTTTATCAGATCTTTGATTACTTAAGAAAAAGTTGAATTTTCTCAACGTTCAAAAGAACTAAATTTGCCAACAACTACATAACCTATGTTTGCCTTTATATTTGCCTTTATATTTGCCTTTAGAATCTCTTATTGTCACCTTGGTTAAAAAGAAAATTATTAAATTTGCACCAAGCTTTAATTCTACTTAGGCATGTGCCATTAAATTTTTAGTATTAAAAAAATATTTTTGACAAACTTTCCAAACTTCAAGTCCTACATGAAATCTTTTTGTCTACTTAGGCTTCTTTATTTGGTATGTCGAATTACATGGGAAGCATTGTTGGACAAGTGACAGTAAATCTTCTTAGGTTATATTGTATGGGTAAATGCTATTAACTGCTCTAGAAATTATCGGAAATTCTGAAGTTCTGATATATCCTGGTATGATATCATCACTTGAATTCTAATTATTCAACTGCTGTGTGTCATGTAAATATGTTCTTGTAAATTGCATTATGATGAACTCTCATCACATATTTAACCATGGTCATTTTTGAGTCTTTTGTAATCTACACTTATTGTTTTACTCTGAAGCTCCTGCAAGTATGTTTCAACTTAAGGAAATTAATGTGAAGGACTTTTGACACATACAGATTTCTGATACTTTTAAGGTCCTAAAACTAAACTAAACCAAGTAAGAATTTCTTAGGGGCGCCTGGGTGGCTCAGTTGTTTTAGAGTCTGACTCTTGACTTTGGCTCATGTCATGATCCCGGGGTCTTGAGATCCAGTTCCCTGCTGGGCTCTGTGCTGAGCATGAAGCATACTTGAGATTCTCTCCCTCTCTCTCTCTCTCTGCCCTTTCCCTGCTCACTATTTCTCTCAAATAAAACACTATTCTGGAACTAGTGGGAAAATTTAATTCAAACACAACAAGAATTAGTAACATGCGGCTGGATAAACTGAAAAAGATTATTTTAAGTTTTATGACTCTTGCTTTAAAAAGTGTTGGTTCTTTAATGTTCCCTCTTTCATATTTAAGAACATTATTTCTAAGATATCTATGACTTATATAAATTTGGTAAATATTCTTCTCTCCCTACCCGAACTCTCCAGAATTCAGAAACTCTTAGTGGTATTCTTTCTTTAATGATAATTATGGTTATTTGTAAAGTTCCATAATAATATGTTTTCCTTTCAATAGGACACCTAGAAATATTATTTATATTATGAAGGCTTTGAGTGGGATGTCATATTGGAGGGAAAAGTGCATAGACTCAAATATGACCAGACAGTTTTAAGGGACTAAGATTGACTTCATGGAGCCAATGAAGCCCCTTGGGTAAACTGGCCTGGTACCTTGCTTACAGGGTTCTGGAGAGCTTACCAGGTGAATAAGGAAGGACACTTCCTGGCAGTCAGAGAAATTGCCGCAATGGCTCATGGCATGATCTTCATGCCTATACTGTTTAGGCCTCTTAGAAAGCTCACCAGAGACATTCAAACTGCAGACCAGGAAAATCTGTCAGATCACCACGGCCTGCCCTCACTCCACCTGAAAATGCTTCGAGTCTGACATCTAGAAATCTTCTCACTGGCAGAGCTCAGATTGTAGACACTGGGTTTATAATTTGTTTCAACTTAACCTGTGTTTTTCTTTTGTTTCCATAAGAAACACCTCTTATTAATTACCTGAACTTTGAAAGGACCACCTCCTAAAATGAGACATAACTGAACTATTCTCAAGACGAAGACTGGTGGAAGAGATATAGAGCAGACTTCTTACCTAATGTCCAGAATAAAACAGTTCAACTCCAGCTTTTAGGAAACAATGTTGATCTGTGCTATTTTACTTAAAACAAATCTTGCCAAAAGTATAGAATGTTGATTTGTAACTATACCACAAGAACTTTTCAACGAAAAGTTATTCCAAATATGGAACCCATGTGAATGGATGACTCTCAGTTATGGCAGATTAAGTCACAGGACTCCATTATGCTGGGAATAAGCTGATAAAACCAAATATCAGCCTTAAGTGACCATTGCAATACCCAGTCCCAGGGAAATATTTAGCTAAATGGTTTAGTTGTGAAATTCTTGGCTTAAATATATTCTAATATTTCTAGCCATGATATTAGCCTTTTTACAGTTAACATGATTACTACACAAATTGTTAGCCTTTTTTATATGTTGGTTTACAAAGACTGACGCTAAGCTAATAATGGTAAAACATCTAGACAACATAAATAACATGTATAGTTCTAAAATAAGAGTTGATGATCTATATCTAAACACAATTAAACATTTCAGGCTATAAAAATCCTAAACTTGAGCAAATTTAGAAGTTTAGACATGGTTATCTTTTTTAGGACATGCTTGCTTCACATATATGAGAACAACCAGGAAAGAGACTTCTAGTGCTATGGGACAAAGAGATACATAGTCACCATGGTCTCCCATAGGTTGTGATTTGACTGAAAGGATGAAATGGGCACAAAAACTACAGTAGGTGACTGATGTCAGCTTCTTCTCACTGTATCAAGTCCTCAAAGAGGAACCCAAAACAAGAAGAACAAGAAAACCAGTTAAGTGGAAGCATGCAGTCAATATTTTTTTAACAGTCACATATGATAGAAACATAATGTGTTAAGATGACCTAACAGCTTTTCACATGTCTATGTGGAAATCATTACACCTCTATTTTTACAACAAAACAAATTATACCTTGTAATGCTCAATTATACCTTGGATGACTGATTCCAAGCAGGCATACCCCTTCCCATTTTGGTCTATAATCCTCAATCATCTAAGCTTTAAAGCAGTTCTTTCAGAGCAGGCTGAAATACTGTCTCCCTATGAGTCCTCAGTAAGACAACAAATAAAGCATTTACCAGCCTACTTTGAGGTTAACTTTCTCAGTCAACAATATCTAATTGAAAATGTAATTTTACCATGTAATATGGTAAAAGATTCATTCAATTCAGGAAATTCTTGGGTCTGTTGCTCACAAAATATGGAAACACATGATCATAATTGTGTAATTTAAGATCATAAAAGGCATCTGGTCTCAATCTCCAGTATATAAAGAGATTTAATGTGTTCATTGAAGAGTTACATTTCTTATTGTCTTGGAAGTATCACTTTTTTTGTAATTAAAGATAAATAATATATCCTTTTTTGAACAAGCAATCAGTATTTTGTTAAAAGCTTTGTAAAAGCAATGTATTCTTTTTTTAAATAATCAGTGTTATTAGGGTTATGTCTTAAAGATCGCTTATGGATTTCTAAGAAGAGTTTCTTTTAACATTTATTTAATTTTGAGAGAGAGAGAGAGAGAGAGAGAGCGAGCACAAGTTGGGGAGAGGCCCACAGAGAGGGAGACACAGAATCTGAAAAAGGCTCTAGGCTCTGAGCTGTTAGCAAAGAACTCAATACAGGGCTTGAACCCATGAACCACAAGATCATGACTTGAGCCAAAATCAGAAGCTCAACCAACTTGGCCATCCAGGTGTCCCTGAAATTCTATTTAATTTAAATAAATAGCTTCTTCCTGGATATCAAGTAATTTAAATACTTTGAAACCATTTTAACTTTTTGAAAACAACTGATTTATTTCTGTATCAGTGAAATGTATTATATACTCTTTAATTTTCTTAAAAAAATAATAGAATAATTACTCTGAAATCTGTATTTTGTTTGCCATGGGCAAAATGGACCACTTTAATGAAAAATAGAATAATCCAAATAGAAATGATTTGGGTAATTCTGATCAAAGAGGAAAACACAAAACAGAACAACAAGACAAACAAAAAGACAATCGTACTTCTTTATTTTTTTTTCATTTGGGAAGTATATGAAGTATAATCATAACAATAGGATATATATAGGTATATATGCATATACAAAAGTTCTGTACTTCACAGAGGCCATCTTTGAAGTCTCTGTACTCCTTCTAAAGAAAACTCTTTTTGTTCAAAATATTTTTTTAATTCCTTGGAAATGTCTTATAAATCGGTGACATGTGCTAGCTTTGTCATTCACATTTTCAAGAGGTAAAGTTCTGTATAACCTTAGGTTATTTCTATGAATCCACTTCATTTCAAGAAATGATTGTTAGTAATCACTGAGCACTTTCCAAAGAATGAATGACTGGCTCCTTTCAGCATGTCCAAAACAGAATTTTCACAAATTGTATTGAGATCAGAATCTCTGTTAAACTGAGTGTAAAGTCCTGCATGGGGATCCTTATATAGCCATTTTATGTAAAATTTACATGTAATTGTTTAAGAAATGAAACAACCCAACACAATAATACCTACTATACTATAAAGGTATGCTAATATTGAAGCTGATTATTTTTGAAACGAACCACACTTATTTTAATGCTGAATAATAATAAATATTTCCAGTTCTATCAGTAAGGTATTATCATTCCACACAAGTAACAGGATTTCTGGCAATTAAGAGTAGCTTTTTAAAAATGTTTATTTATTTTTGAGAGAAATAGCTCACCTGTAGGTGTGCAAGTGGGGTAGAGGGAGAGAGAGAATCCTAAATAAGCTCCACACTCGGCACAGAGCCCAACGCTGGGGGCTCAATACCATTCCCACAAGATCATGACCTAAGCTGTTAACAAGAGTCGGTCACTTAACCAGTTGCTTAACCAACTGACCCACACAGGTGCCCCAAGACTAGCATTAAATGTCTATTTATTCCAAGAGAGAGAGAGAACGTGCACACATTTTTTTGGGGGGGAAGGGCAGAGAGAGAGAGATTTAAATCCCAAGCGGGCTCTGCACTGCCAGAGCAGAGCCTGAAGCGGGGCTCAATCCTACAACTATGACAGCACGACCTGAGCGGAAATCAAAAGTCTGATGCTTAACTGACTGAGCCTCCCAGTTGCCCGGCCTAAGAATAGCTTTTAAAGAAGATTTTAGAATTTTTTTTTCAGTAAATAAATAAGAGAATCAGGCTACTTAAATATTTTACTGAGGATAATGGCATTCAATTTACCTTTTTAAAATACAAATTCTTAAAGATCAATTTAAAAAGACCTCATTACTTTAAGAATATCTCAAATACCTAAACTTTTCAGTAACTGCTGCTGAGGGGTAATGACCATGCAATGGTGATGGCATAGTGGATGCAAAATATTGTTCAGGGACATGTGAGTACAGAGCTTAATAGTTTTCCCACATAAAAATGTTCCCTTGTTGATGCTGAATTCCATCCAATGCTGGAAAAGCCCAGCACTTATTAACATACACTTTGTATTATTCATGAGTCCTCCCTAAATGGAGATGAACATGCTAAATATAAAAAGGCAATATAAAAACAACAATTGAGCTTACCAGTCTGGTGAGACACTATTTTGCACAGTTGTGTCACTGTAAACGGTGTGTCCTCTCAGGTCCCCTGGAAGCCAAAAGCAGCTTTGTTAAGTATCCTGCATCTGTGGACATCTTATTTCCAGTACAATTTGGAATCCTTAGCAAAATAAATCAGAAATTTATGTTAATGTTATTGAATAAGTATGGATTTATAATTTTCATGCTAATCTACAGTCTTCTACTCCAACTACTCACTGAATTATACTATAGGGAGAAAACATCCATCCACTGCTGCTTCTCATTAAGAGTTTGAGGGAAAGCTTAAACATGATGAATTCCTTGCTCTTTGAGGAGTGATTAAGTGGAACTTTCTGGTTACTTAGACTTCTCCAGTCCTTATGTTCACACTGAATTCTCTGCACTGTAGGTCCTTCAGTATTTATCTACACAATTTATCAGAAATAGTAGTTGATACACCTAATAGAAATATTAGTTCCTAATCCAAAACAATGAAACACCGAAGAGTAAAATTATATTGAAAGAAAACTAAATTGAGAAATGGGTACAGATGAACTAAACTTTCTTAAAAAGCAAGATAAATTTAGTAAAAGAAGTAAGACAATAGATGAGCGATAAGACAGAATAAAAATTTTAAAGAAAATAACACAAGTAAAATATTAATATAAAATATAATAGGAGATGACAAGATAAATAACAGAATGTACATAGCTGAAGAAACATTCGGTAATTTAAAAACCAGGCTGAGAAACTCCCCTGGACAAAAAAAAATATAAAAGAATAAATATTATAACAGAAAAGTTAAAAAATACACATGGAAGAGGTAGAAATTCCAAATCCAAATTACAGGAATCCTGGATAAAGAAAAAAAAATGGAGAAATAAAAAAATATATATTTTTAAAATAGTGAGTATATGTTTCATAAAATGTAATTCAGAAATAAATGTATAGACTTGAGGAAAAATGTTTTTTTCAGTGTTCAAGGTCAAGGGCTCTGAGGTGGCCAACCTGGAGCCGTCTCCCTTGTAACAAACAGTATCCAGGTGCAGATACTGATCTCCTTGGAAATGCTAGCCATGCAAAGCTGGGGAAGGACCACTGATAGTTGCTAGGGTAAGTTGCCATCATATAAAAACTTGCTGCACATAAATCCCAGTAGCAGGTGTTTTGTCCAGTCGGCTGCTTCTGGACTCCCAGTATGTAAGTTTCCTCAATAAACCTACGTCTTTTTTTAAATTTTTTTTTTTTTATATATTTGAGAGAGACAGAGAGACACAGTGTGAGCGGGGAAGGGGCAGAGAGAGGGAGACACAGAATCTGAAGCAGGCTCCAGGCTCCGAGCTGTCAGCACAGAGCCTGATGGGAGGCTTGAACTTCCAAGCAGTTAGATCATGACCTGAGCTGAAGTTGGACGCTTAACTGACTGAGTCACTCAGGCGCCCCTAAACCTATGTCTTGATCACTGTCTTCAGGTCTTTTCTTTGGCCTCACCAGACCACCATGCACCCTAAACTTAGGGTTTATGTGGTGCAGCTGAACAGAGTTGATTTTTGGTGATTTTGAGGATAGAAAATTAGAACCTGAAATCTTTAATTTTCAATGGTATTGTCATTAAAATGTAAAATCATAATTAAAATATTTTTAGGAATTACAAGACCACAGGAAATTTGCCAAAAAAAAAAAAAACCTCCACGTAAAACACAACAGATTTTTAGAAAATTATTCCAATGAGAGGAAGGAAAAAATCTTTAGGTAATACTGCAAAACATCAGGCAGTAATTTTGAACAAACTTCTTGATGAATTTGGCTATTTAAAGAAATACAAATATATGTACCAAAGAGAAGACAGTATCTCCATAAAAAAGCCTTAAAATTTATAAAATATTAACATACTATCAGTATGAGAGATAGGTGAGACTCCAGGAAATGAGAAGATGAGAAAATTCTTGGTTTTTAAGGAGCATTACTTACATCATTTTTAAAGGTATGTTGTTTAAAAGAGAAACAAATAAATCCAAAGGTTTTTTATTACCAAAAAATCTGGTAAAAGTATACCTACGATTACCTTTAAGAACAAAAACTTACTGGAAAAACATAACAATCCTGTAGTGGATAGTCCGTGGTGCCTCCAGATCCTTCATTTTCAATACTGAAAACTCATTCCCAAGCTTTTGGGAATGTTAGTAGCTAATAGTTTGCAGGTGAATTTATCTGCTTATTATTTCCCTCAACTGAAGAGTGTTGTCTGAGGTCACACCCACAACCAATGATTGGTTAATGCAAAAACATAAAGACCCGGTTTCCTTCCCCAGCTTTGGACTATCCTGCAAGGTCCGTCCTAGACTCAGAGCTCTCCGTAAAACTGGCCAAGTCCTTTACTGTGACTGCATCACAGCCCATTTTGTCCCTCTGCTAAATACTAATTACTTAAGCCCCTCACAACTGACGATATTATGAGTAATTCCTGAATGCTAATCTCCGTCTCAGAGTCTCCTTTAAAGGGGATCTAAATTGCAACAGTTGGTGCCTGGATTGCTGCTAGAAAGCAGATGCTAAGGTGAGACTTTAAAACCGAACACCTGTGGCTCAGCTAGCAATGGGAGCCCCATCACTGGTGAAAGATGGAGCTCTGATAACACCTGCATCTGGTGGCATGCCAATGGTTAAAACGTGCAGCCATGGTAAACTGGAATGGTGTAACATGGAAGGGCATGCACTAACTGGGGTAATGTATCAGTCATACGATCAACTATAGAAGAATTAATAATTTTAAGAATAATGGATTTAGATGGCTGTTTTAGGGAGCAATAAATGCTAGAAAGAGACACTATGAAATGCTAAGAGTAATTAATCATAGTTGAAGGATAAGTGTGAAACTAAAAATGCCTAATTAGCATCACTAAAAAGTATTTAATTCCCTGCTAGAAGAGGGAAGAACAATTTGAGGACCAAGCCCAAAGCCAAGAGTAGCAGAGCTTAAGATTTATTTGACTGCTCAACCCAATCAGATCTGCTATGCAGGGTCAGGTCCCTTTTTGCAAAGAGTTGGATCCTAAGTATGCTATAGGAGACATCTAAATTAATGCACTCCATATTCCCTTGAATCCTTTGGGTATTTAGAAGAGGCCCACTCTTTCCTATTAAAGTCCATCATTTCCCCTTTGTCTGAAGATGATGCAGAGCCTCTGCCTTATAAGCAAATATCATTCCCTTCATAATATATTTCTACCACTCATCCTAGTCACTAGATCAAAAACTGGAGTTAAGTTTCATTATCACCTAGCCAGAGAAACACCGAGTTTCCTCAGAAAGAAGAGACCATATCCTAAAGGAGCTGCATGGCTGCATGGTCTAGCTACTATATACCAACAAGAGCCAGAGAAATATTTCTAGAACTGGATTCTGAATGTGCTGGATGAAGGGGATAGGAAGTCTGGGCATAAACTTGAATAAGCAAAAGTATATTTCCCAGAGTACAGAATTTAATATCCTTGGGAGGACCCTGGAAAAAGTACTAACTTGTTGCTAACATGATTCTTAGAAGTTGCGAGAAGTTCACTTCGGTCACAACAAGTGAAGTATAAATGCTAGAACTGCTATGATAGAGAGTAGAGGAAGCTAACAAAAGTCTATGAAGAAGAGGACATGCTAACTGGTAGGTTACCTACGGATGGAAAATAACCAGATAATTGTGTTATATGGGGAGTACAGATAATTTTCTGTTTATCACGACAGCAACTAATGCTACAAGGGGCAAATGTATCATTGTTTCAGTTCAGTAGTGGCTATCTTCAATCAGTCAAGTGTGCTGCCAGAAGACTCTTTTACTGTAATAAGCTACTGATAACAATGGCTAAGAGGGAAATGTATAGCTATAAATGCCTACATTAAAAAGGAAGAACTATCTCAAATTAGTAATCTAACCTTCTGCCTTAAGAGAAAATAAAAAACACACTAAATTTAAAGTAATCAGAAGGAAGGAAATAATAAAGTGTTTTTTAAGTTTTTATTTATTTTCCACTTAGTTAACATACAGTGTAATAGTAGTTTCAGGTGTACGATGTAGTGATTCAAAACTTCTGTACATCACTCTGTGCTCGTCATAAAAAGTGCACTCCTTATTTCACCCATACCTCTACCCACCTCCCTTCTGGAAACCAAATTTGTTTTCTATAGTTGAGTCTGTTTCTTGGCTTGCCTCTCTCTCTCCCTCTCTCTTTTTTCTCTTATGTTCTTTTGTTTTGTCTCTTAAATTTTGCATCGAGAAAATCAATGAAACCAGAAGCCACTTTCTTATAAACATCAACAAAATTGTCAAATCTTAGCTAGATTGGCCAAAAAAAAAAAAAAAGAAAAAGAAAATTTCTAGAGTCAGATATGAAATGGTGGCATTACTACTGACCTTACAGGAAAAATAAATGATTATAAGGGAATACAATGGACAATTTTATGCCAAAAAATTATATAACTTAGGTGAAGTAGACAAACGCATAGAAAGATACAAACTACCAAAACTTACTGAAGATGAGATAGACAATATGAGTAGCCTAAAGCAAGTTAAGATATTTAATCAATAATAATAAAAAAAATAGGGGTGCCTTGGTGGCTCAGTCTGTTAACTGCCTAACTCTTGGTTTTGGCTCAGGTCAAGATCTCACAGTTTGTGAGATCCAGCCCCACATCAGGCTCTGTGCTTACAGTGTGGGCCTGCTTGTGATTCTGTCTCCCTCTCTCTCTGCACATCCCCTGCTTGTTCTCTCTCTCTCTCTCTCTCTCTCTCTCTCTCTCTCTCTCTCTCTCTCTCTAATAAATAAATAAACATTTAAAAAATAAATTAAATGATAAAATAATACAAACAAAAGAAAAGCCCAGGCCCTGATGATTTTTGCTGAATTCTAGCCAACATTTAAAGAAGAATTAAGGTCAGCTACTCACAAACTCTTTCAAAAAATAAGACAATGGTTCCCAACTTATCCTATGAGGCCAGTATAACCCCGACAACAAAACAAGAGAAAATTTCAACAGAAAATACAATTATAGACCCACATATTTTATAATTATGGAGGCAAAATTTTTCAAAAAATGCTAGCAAACCAAATATAGAAACATATAGGAAGAGTTATATGCTATGATCAAGTGGGACTTATCCCAGAATGCCATGATGATTCAACATATAAATTTCAATTAAAGTTTAAAAAATTAATTAGAGTAATAAACTTTAACAATATATTTTTAAAAACATGATTATCTTAATTATTGCAACAAAAGCATTTGACAAGATCAAAATCCCTTTAATAGTTAAACAAAAAATATTCAACAAATCAGGAATAGAAGGAAACTTCCTCAAACTTTTAAAAATACCCACAGCTAGCCTCACAATTGCTGATACAATGCTGAAAGCTTTCCCACTAAGAACAAGAACAAGAAAATAATGCCTACCGTTGCCACTTCCATTCAACATTGTGCAGGAAGTAAATATCCATAAACTGATGAATGGATCATCAAATGCAGTGTATCCATACAACGAACTATTACTCAGCCATTGAAGGAAATGAAGTACTGAAACATGTTACCACATAGATGAACCTTCGAAACATTATGTTAAAATGGAAAGAAGTGAATTGAAATTAAGTGACTGGTCCCAATAAATCAGATATTATATGATTCCCTTTATATGAAATGTCTGGAATAGACAAACCTATACACATAAAAAGTAGACTAGTGGTTGCTTAAGTGGTGTTTATAGACATAAAAAGTAGATTATTAGGGGTGGGTGTAGGTGAAGAGAAGAATGATAAGTAAAGGATACATATTTTTTGCTGTGTTAAGAAACTTATAAATATTGTAACTATTTTAAATGTATAGTACAGTAGTGTCAATTATATTCACAATGTTGTGTAACAGATCTTTAAAGCTTTGTCATCTTGCAAAACTGAAATTTTATATCCATTGAAAAACAACTGTCTTTCCCTCCTCCACCTGCCACACACACACACACACAAACAATTCTAGTTTCTAAGAGTTTGAGTAATTTAAATACCTCATACATGGTTTATTTTTGAGGAGATGAAAAAGCTATAAAATCGTGGTGCTTGCTGCATATCTGAATAAAGCTGTGGGAAAAAAAAAACAACCGGAAACATCTTCATCTCACATGGGACAAAGAGGATACTTCTATTAGCAAGGGAGGCTAAGAAAGTTTTGAGTTAGAGGGCTTCCAAATCCTTCCAAATACCACCATCTTATTTTTCAGGGTCTTATTTTTGTCTCCCTATCTTTCCCGTAAGAAACTTGGTGAGGCTGTGATTGTGTACTGCAGTTCCATAACCCACAGAAACAGACTTTGTACATGATTTTTCCTGTGCTAGTCTGAAGTCTTTGAACTAAGAACTTTTAAGGACTAATGATAATGGTACCATGAGCTGGGAATTTAAAACTCTGAATTTATAATTATCTTTCTTTACAGTCTTCATTATAGTTAAAAGCAGCTAGTCTTCCTCTACTATACCTGCATTCCCTCAGCTTTTCATCACAGAAACCTGTGGTCCATCAAAGGTAGCAGATGAGAGAGAACCAGCACTCAAGCTATTAAACTATGAAGCATTCACATTAAAGCAGAGCAAAAATTCTAAGTAAACAGATATAAATTAAAAATATCAGCAGGTACCCAGGCTTTTTTGAAATAAAAATATTTAATTTTTTTGCTTTGTCTGGGTAACAGCTCCATGTGTCAACCAATTGTCTTTTAATCTCCAGGTAAAGGAGCATTACATCAGCCAGAGGGGAATGGGATTCTTTTGAACACCAGAAAGCTGGGGTTAGGAATACTGCTTAAGGAGAGTTTACTTTTTTCCTTTAGGAAAAGTATGTTCCTTTTCTGATACTGAATTTGATTCAAGAACCAAAGTTAATAAAAAATATTAAACAAAAGTATTTCAGTTGTTGGTGTAAGTTATTTCTGTTCAGTGATTCAAGACTGGAATAAAAGGGGGCAGTTTGATAGCAATAATTGATCTTACCTTGCACAATCCAAGTCACCAGTATCTGTGTTCCTCTTTCTAGAGACTCTGGGACCAAGATAAATTATGCTGAAAATTGCTGCATCTGCTTCTACTCTAAGCTGCCACTTTACATGTAATAAGAATTTGTACCTTGAGAAAATTAAATTGGAGAGTTAACATTTTACTCTGTGTGAGTGTGATTGTCCTTCCTACCAATCCATAACACATCTGATACTCTGATCCTAAAATTTCATATACTATCCATTGAAGTGCTTACTCAGAACTTTGTGCATATTGACTTAAATTTGGTTTTCATAAACTGTATTCACAATGAGTTCAAACAAACTTTTATAATTGTTTGTCTTTTGTAGAGAGCCAAGTTTCACTCTTTGCCAGCCATTAACCTCAGGCCAGGCCAATATAATTAGCCTTGGTAATTACTTATAGTTTTTCAGGAATAATTGAAATTATTGCATCCTTACTTCATTCTGTAATTAAATTGATGGATTCTTCTTGTGTGAGAAATTATGACCTTTAAGTCTACCTACTCACAATATGTTCCATAATTAATGAAATATATTATTTCAAGTCTTCCTTCTCTATAGAAAAACATAATAATCAAAATGCTCCAAAGCATACTTAACTCAAAGACACTCAAGTATATAACTCACATTGAGGCCATTAGCTTTAAATATTTCTGGCTTTATAAGTTTTTACTTGTCTGCTGGGGCCATTTCCCTCTCCTACACACGTGAACATTGGTTTAAGAAATGCATGGATGGTGATGTATGGTTCTAAGAGCCTCAAGGTCTTTCAGTGTCGGTGAATGTGCACTCATACAAGCAACTAAAATGTCAATTTAAACTTCAAATAGTCTCTCAAATCAGTAAGTGAGTAATCAGCATTTAACCATAGGTACACAAGGGTTATTTCCTCGTCATTATTCTTGGAATGGTACATAAAAGTATTTAATAATATTGACATTAGTGTCAAACATAACTGAGTTTTCTAGCCTCTTCCACTTATTAGCTGCTTTGGGTTATTTAATCTTTAAGCCCCTGATTTCTCATTCGTATAAATAGAATAATGCCTCATCTCCTATTTTATTGGTTTAAGAAGATACATATAACTTAGTAATCTAAACATCGAAAGCATCCAAGAAAACAACAATTTGAAAATAATTATGAGTGTATCTTATAGAAAACAGTATAATTGAAGGATGGTTTGTTTGATTATGAAATGTTTGGAAATGGTATCATCTACAGAATTCTCAGGTTTGTGATATTATGATATAGTCTATGTGATAAATATATAGATAAGATGGGCAGATCATAAGAGATGATCACTTTAACGGCAAAGGATTCTTTCCGAAAGTATATGAGATATGATTTTTAAAAATAATTTAATTTCCTAAGTAATAAGTGCTCTTAAATGTTTAATGGCATTAACATTATCTATCATCTATTTATCTATCTATAACACACACATCTCTGTAAAAATCTGGGGGGTAATTGGAAGTAAAATATCTCAATTCCAAAGAAAATATTTTAATTTGGAAAAGATAAAATCCAAATATTCATATAAAATTATGTCTTATTTTAGTAATAATTATGAGTAAGTGTCAGAAGGATTGAGGAAGTAAGTTCTAATAACCAATACTGGAGCAATTGATTCTCTTTAATTTGAGAAAGGAAGCTGTATATTCTCTAAGTAAGCCAAGTTATAGTTGTTGTGTTTATTTAAAAGAAAACACTGAAATAATTCATATACATTTGTTTATTGACTTCTAGACCACCATTACCATTACTGAAGTAGAAACAAGAGATAAGTCTGTTATATATAGTAGACATCTTGCTAGGAAAATAAAGGTGTTTATTTGGTGAAAATGTCATGTCATGTTCATTGTGACATCAATGTAAGAATGTCAACTCTTTCTAACTTAATCTCTACATTTAATGTAATTTCACTTAAAAATCTCACAAGAAGTTTATGGAACTTGACTAATGGATTCTAAATTGCATAAATGTCCAAGAGTAGCCACAGTCAATTTGTTGAAGAAGAACATGGAATGGGACTATCCTACTATAAGTAAGAATTAATATAAAGTTATAGTAATTAAAACCATGTGCCATTAGCACGGGGGTTGTAACACTCAGTCAAAAGAACAGAATAAAGATCCTGAAAGCAGATCCAACAGCAATGTGGAAGCTCAAAATATGACATAGGGCAGATAAAAATCATTGGAAAAATTTTGGATACTTCAAGTGATGATGGTAAAAATGACTGTACATGTTAAGGAATAATTGCGTTTTCCTTCCCACTATACACAAAAATAAACTCCAGAAGCATTAATGACTTAAACAAGGAAAAATTCAAATTTAAAACAATTAAAAGCACACCAGCCTAGATATCAGAAGATGTAGGCTAAAGTTTTAACTCTGCAGTTAAGAATGATAAAATTTCAGAGAATGTTCAACTCCTTAGTCAATGGGAACATATGTTCATTTCATTTATCTAGTATTTTAATAAATTATGATTTGCATAATTATAATTGTGAATTGCAAATCAGTAACTTTACTATGTAGTGATATATTGTTGGAATGAAAAAGGTCTACAAATAATATCAATTATACAGCCTCTGCCCGTTGGTTCACATGTGTAAAAGTATTACAATATTTGTTCCAAATGATCTCATAGATTAAGTAGATATACTCATAGGTCTGTGGATTTTCCCCTCACCTCATCCCAGTAGAGATATCAACTTAATATAATGCTTGAAAGAAAGAGATATTTTCAGGCTGTGGTCAGTGAAGAAAAGTGTAGTGTCAAAAATTGCCCATTTTCTCGGGAACCGAGGAGGGCACTTTTTGGGATGAGCACTGGGTGTTGTAATGGAAACCAATTTGACAATAAATTGTTAAAAAATTGCCTGTTAATAAAGATAAATAAATACATACATAAATAAATACCCATTCCTCTAAGTATTTCAAATTGGTCTCAAGACATGCTTTGCAAAGAATAGAATAGTTACAGTTGTTTGTGGCATTTTTGAATTTCCTTAGAGCATAGCTTAACTATAACTGAATTCTAATTTAAGAACTTAATTTAGAAAGACAATAGTGAGAGCAGTCATATTTCAAAATATCATGGGAAAAAATGACATACCCCCTTCTGTTGCTGTGGTCATTGACCAGTGTCCAATCTTGTTACATATTTTTTTTCTCTCTATACTGCTTCTTTCATAACTAGCAGGAACTTGTTCTACACTTATCCACTTCACCAAGATTGTGACCTTGAAATGAGATCTCCTACTTATTAGCCTATTAACTCTTAAGGCAAACTCATTAGAAATATTAGACTATACTTCTTATTAGTTCAAGTACTTAATAGTTCCTGATGAAGCAAATGTAATGAATATTTAAAAGATAAGAAACACCTACCAATAATTACAAACTTAAATTTTTGTTTTTACAAAATAATTACATGTAGCACAGTAAAGTTCAAGCAAAAGGTTTATGCAATCCAAAGATGATGCTTCGAAGTCTATTCTCATTCTCTGTCACTGTAAATAAAGAGCAAACTTCTCATGATGGTACATAAAACCATTGTTATTTTAACCCAGTGAATGTTCAGCTATAAACAAGTATCAGATGATGTAGTAATGTAATTAATTTTACTCACATGTCATGTTTGCCTCAAGAAGACATCAATTGCTTTTAGTAACCAGAAGTAAGAAAGGATGAAAAAGAGTAGTCATGGCTTAAGTGAAATTTAAACTGTTTGATCTATGTTCTGAAAGATGTAACACTTTAATGGACAGATGACCTGGTTCAAACTAAAATAAGAAATAGGCCAACAACTCTTTATTAAGTGTATGTTTTTAGCATAGTTCTGAGATAGGTGATATACAATAAACATATCTGTCCTATATCCATGTTGTCAATGTCTTCACAAGCTATATATAAGATTAAAAATAATTTAAAATTAATTAAAACATATTAAATGTATATCTTCTGTATTAATTTTTACCTGAACTGCCATACAGAGAGATTCCCTTCCCAATAAATCTCTGCTTCTTATAGTCTGCTTTTTTTTCCCCAGGCAGTGGTCTAAGCATTTATTATCTTATTTGTTTAATCTGCAGATAACTTATTTATTTATTCAATATTTATTGAATTTTTATTCTTTTTTTTAAATTTTAAATCCAAGTTAGTCAACATATAGTGTAATAATGATTTAAGGAACAGGACCCAGTGATTCATCACTTACATACAACACCTAGTGTTCATCCCAATAAGGGCCTTCGTTAATGTCCATCACCCATTAAACCATTCCCTCACCCAACATACCTCCAGCAACCCTCAGTTTGTTCTCTGCATATAAGAGTCTCCCAGTCTTATTTATTTTTTTCAGTCTCAATACCTTTTGTTGCTTGCTTTCTAGATCTAAAATCATGCTCTAGATTTTTTCTTTTCTTTTATTTCCCCCCAGATTTACTGAGATATAATTTACCTACAACATAGATTTTGATATGACTGGCATTCTCATCATTCACACTTTGACTAAAATGCCACTATATTAGAAAATCCTTCCTTGAGTACATTTTCTAAAGCAACATCCCATTAACAGATAGTTTCTATTCTATTCAAACCTAAAAAAATTACAAGAATAATAAAGGAACCCCTAGATATTCTATACCCAGATTCACAAATCATTTATATTTTCTTTATTTGCTTTATTGTTATCTCTGTAAAAATACACATAAAGACACCTTATATTTTCTGCACCACTTGAAAGAAATTTTGAAACATTTCCCTTTATTTATAAGTACTTCAATATGTCTTCCTAAGGGAAAAAAAAGAGACTTTCTCTTATGCAATGACAATATAGTTATGATAGGTAAAGGGAATTAAGAGTACACTTATCATGATGAACACTGAGCAATATATAGAATTGTTGAATCACTATAGTGCACACCTGAAACCAATTTTTTAAGTTTATTTCTTTATTTAGAGAGAGAGCAGAGGAGGCACAGAAGGAGGGGGGGGAGAGAGAATCCACAGCAGGCTCCACACTGCCAGCGTAGAGCCCAAAGAGGGTCTTGAACCTACAAACCATAATACCATGACCTGAGCTGAAACCAAGACTCAGATGCCTAACTGACTGAGAACCCAGGCACCCCTGTACACCTGAAATGAATTTCACACCATACGTTAACTATACAGGAATTAAAGTAAAATAATGAAATTGACAGAATACTATTCTAATTGTGTGATGGAGCTGGATGATTGAAACACATTTAGGTATTTTGCAAGTACTTTGTTAAACTGTGGGTAGGTTGGGATCAGTCATGGTGAGAGTATGTAGTCCATGGAAATTGATGAACACTAACATTGAGGACTTCTATTTTGGAGTTCCTATTTATTTTTCTCAGTCCAAATTTGATTCAGGATCACAAATTGCATTTATTGCCATACTTCTTCATAATGTTTTAATGTGGAACATTTCTTCAACATTTCGGTTTCTTGACCTTGACATTTGAAGAGTGTAGGTATTTTATAGAATATAGGGTTTGTCAAATGTTTCCTCATAATTCGGTTAGGTTGTGCACTTTTTGCAGGAACACCACAACTGTGATGTTTTGTCCTTTTCAGTACCTCATTTAAGACACACAGGTTTCTGTGCCTCTCCTTTCCCTGTACCGTGTCTGTCCAGGGCCCTCAGTTGGCATGGAGTCTTTCCTTCCTTCCTTCCTTCCTTCCTTCCTTCCTTCCTTCCTTCCTTCCTTCCTTCCTTCCTTCCTTCCTTCTTCCTTCCTTCCTTCCTTCCTTCCTTTCTCTCTCTCTCTCTCTTTCTTTCTTTCTTCTTAATTCATTCATTTATATACATATATATATATATATATATATGTATATATATATCAGTATAACTGTTAACTCACCCAGTGTGTCATCAATTTTAGAATCATAATTAATTTTGATGCATATTGTGCTTCAGATTGGGGCAATGGGATACCCTTTAAGGTGGTTTCCAATGGGATTTGAGCAATTTCTAGCTTTCTGAAACAAAAATATATTTCCAGGCTCATTTTTTTTTTTTTACTTTTCTTGCCTCAATCAGAAAACTAGCCATATCTTTAAGTAGCCTTAGTAATTTTTAGAGCATGGAATTTAGAAATCAGGATCTGGGAGCTGGGTATGTTCGATACTAATTATATGTCATTGCTTCTGGGCTCTTTCAGTGAACAGAGATAAGAAATATAAATTTATATATTTTTATGTGTTATTTATATATTTTTGTCAATGTATGTATATACCTCTACGTACGTATCTATATCTATATACATATATACATATATTTGAATATATACTGATCTCTCCAACTCTAAACCCACAGTGCAGAGCATATTCTAGTCTTTCTTCTTTCTATGTATGTACAACACTTTTCTAACAATAATAAGCCTTACTACCATTCTGTTCAATATATCGATAAATTTATTAAGGATAAACTATATATAAATTAGTGTAAGAATAGGTAGCTTGCACAACTGTGAAAAGCACACCTGCCAAATACTAACTGGAGTATGATAATAATTTTTAACACTTTTAGACAAAATTTACCTAGTCCAAAGAACACGCATTCAATATACAAACAAATTAGTTTTTTTAAATGTTCTGTTTAGTTTTGAGAGAGACAGCAGGAGCAGAGGAAGGGCAGGGAGAGAGGGGATCAGAGAATCTGAAGCAGGGTCTGTGCTGACAGAAGTAAGATGGATGTGGGGCTTGAGCTCGGGAACCACCAAATCATGGCCTGAGCTGAGGTCAGAGGCTCAACCAACTGAGCCACCAGGCGCCCCTACAATCGAATTGGTTTTGACAAACTTATGCAGTTATTTATGGTTCCAGAAGTTTTCTTCCGTATATCTTCCAGTGATCATCTTAAGAAGATTCTTCCCATTTTTGTCATAATAAATTAGTCTTGATTATTCTAAAGTTTCATGTAATTAGAAAATTACAATATGTGCTTTTGTGCCCAGGTTCATTTTCTGAGCAAAATGTCTGCTAGTTTTATGTACACTATTGTATGCATACATATCTCATTCAATTTTAAATAATGAGTTCAGTTTATGAATTTTCCCATTAGTGGTCATTTGGGTCGTTCCCAGTTTCTGGCCATTATGAATAAAGTTTTGATGAGCACTTCTGTGCAATTCTTTTTATGGACATATGTTTTGGGTTCTCTTAGATAAATATGAGAGTGCAGAATTGTGAGACCGTGATGTAGGTGTATGATTCATTTTTTTAAATTAAGATATGAGGTTAGCTGTGGGCTTTGCATAAATGGTCTTTACTTTGTGGAGGTAGTTTTCCTGTATTCCCAGATTGTTGATTTTATCATGAAAGTTTGTTAAATTTTGTCAAATGCTTTTTCTGCATTGAGAGGATTGTGTTTTTCTCTTTCATTCTGTTAATATAGTATATTACAGTGACTGATTTTTTATGTTGAACCATCCTTTTATTCCAGAAATAAAATCACTCGGCAAGGGTGTATAATTATTTAAATATGCTATTGAAATCAGTTGTTACTATTTTGTTGAGGATTTTTGCATCATTATTCGTCAGGAATATTTGTTTATAGTTCTCTTTTCTTGTAGTGTCTTTGGCTTCATTATCACGGTACTGCTGACCTCAGAATAAGCTTGAAGTGTTCCTTCCACTTCAATTGTTTCAAAGAGTCTCAGAAGGATTGATGTTAATTCTTTAGATGCTTGGTAGCATTCTATGGTGAAGCTATCTGATCCTGAGTTTCTCTTTGCTGGGAGGTACATTCTATGGGTTTTGACAAATGCGTAATGTAATGATATGTATCTACCATTACAGTATCATACAGAATAGTTTCCCTGCACTAACATTACCCTGTGATTCAACAATTTATCCCTCTCTTCCTCCCCTGCTACCAACCCACTGACCTTTTCACTGCCTCCATAGTTTGGACTTTTCCAGAATGTCATATAGTTGGAATCATACAGGATGTAGCCTTTACAAATTGGCTTCTTCCACTTAGATATATGCATTTAAGGCTTCTCCTTGTCTATTTAAGAGCAAGAGCTTATTTCTTTTTATTACTGAATTAAATTCCTTTATAAGCATGTACAATAGTTTTTTTTTTTTTTTTTTTTTTTTTTTTTATTCAATCAGCTATTGAAGGACATACTGGTTACTTCCAGGTTTTGGAAATTATGAATAAAGCTGCTACAAACATTCATGTTTAGATTTTTGTGTGGGCACAGGTTTTCAACTGATTTGAGTAAATACTTTGGAGCACGATTGTTGGATTATATCGTAAAGGTATGTCAAGTTTTCTAAGAAACTGCTAAAACATCTTCCAAAGTGACTGCAACATTTTACATTCCCACCACCAAAGAATGAGATTTCCTCTTATTCCATATTCTTATCAGTATTTTGCATTGCCAGTTTTTTTAACTTCTGCCATTTTAGATGTGTGGTGGTCTTTCATATTTGTTTTGAGTTGTATTTCCCTAATGACATATGATATTTACTTACTTACCATCTGTTTAATTCCTTACTAAGGTGTCTGTTTAGATCTTTCTCCCACTTTTAAACTGGGAAGTGTGTGCTCTTATTTTTTTAAGCTTTCATTTTAATTCCAGCTAGTTAAGTTAGAGTGTTATATTGGTTTCAGGTGTACAATATACTAATTCAACAGTTCCATACAGCACCATGTGCTCATCATGACAGGTACACTCCTTAATCTCCATCACCTATTTAACCATTTGTCCATCAACTCCTGCTCTGGTAACCATCAGACGGTCTGTTTCTTGGGACACCTGGGTGGCCCAGTTGATTAAGCATCTGAGTTTGGCTCAGGTCATGATCTTATGGTTCGTGGGTTGGAGCCTCACATTGGGCTCTGTGCTGACAGCTCAGAGGGAACCTTCTTTGGATTCTGTGTCTCCCTCTCTCTACACTCTTCCCCAGCTCACACTCTGTTTCTCTTTCTCAAAAAATAAAATAAAATAAACATTAAAAACTTCTTTAATAAAAAAGAGTCTGTTTCTTGGTTTGTGCCTCTATCACTTCTCTTTTTCCCTTCGCCTGTTTGTTTCTTAAATTCCACATATGCTTGAAATCATATGGTATTCATCTTTCTCTGACTGACTTATTTTGCTTCGCATTATACTTGCTAGCTCCATCCATATTGTTGCAAAGGGCAAGATTTCATTCTTTTCATGGCTGAATAATATTCCAATATTCCATTTCTTCTTTATCCATTCATCAATTGATGGAAACTTGGGTTGCTTCCAGATCTTGCCTATTGTAAATAACGCTTCTATAAACACACAGGTGTATGTATCCCTTTGAATTAGTGTTCTCGAATTCTTTGGGTAAATACCCAATAGTGCAATCACTGGATTATAAGGTTGTTCTATTTTTAACTTTTAAGAACCTCCATACTGTTTTCCTCAATGGCAAATCAGTTTTCATTCTCACCAACAATATAAAAATATTCCTTTTCCTCCACATTCTCGCCAGCACATGTTGTTTCCTGTGTTGTTGATTTTAGTGATTCTGACTGGTGTGAGGTGATATCTTATAATTTTGATGTATATTTCCCCTATGATAAGTGATGATGAGCATGTTTTCATTTGTTTGTTGGCCATCTTTGGAGAAATGTTTGCTCAAGACTTCTGCCCATTTTTAAATTGGATTATATGTTTTTTGGGTATTGAGTTGTATAATTCTTTATATATTTTGGATAGTTACCCTTTATCAGAAAAGTCATTTGCAAATGTCTTTGCGGATATAATTTTCCATTCCACAGTTCAACTTCTAATTTTGTTGACTGTTTGCTGTGCAGAAGCTTTTTATTTTGATGTAGTCTCAATGTTTTATTTTTCCTCTTATTTCCCTTGCCTCCGGAGACACATCTAAAAGAAGTTGCTATGGCTGATGTCAAAGAGGTTACTGCCTGTGTTCTCCTCTAGGATTTTGATGGTTTCCTGCCTCACATTTAGGTCTCTTATCCATTTAGAGTTTATTTTTGTGAGTGGTGTAAGAAAGTGGTCTAGTTTCATTCTTTTGCATGTTGCTGTCCAGTTCTCCCAGCACCATTTGTTAAAGAGGCTGTCTTTTTTCCATTGGATACATTTTCCCACTTTGTCAAAGATTAGTTGGCCATATACTTACGGGTCCATTTCTGAGTTTTCTATTCTATTCCATTGGTCTATGTGTCTGTTTTTGTGCCAATCCCATACTGTCTTGATGACTACCGCTTTGTAGTAGAGGTTAAAGTCTGGGATTGTGATGCCTCCCGCCTTGGTTTTATTCTTCAGTATTACTTTGGCTATTCGGGGTCTTTGTAGTCCCATACAAATTTTAGGATTGTTTACTCTAGCTTTGAGAAGAATGCTGGTGCAATTTTGATTGGGATTGCATTGAATGTGTAGATTGCTTTGGGTAGTATTGCCATTTTAACGATATTTATTCTTCCAATCCATGAGCATGGGATGTTTTTCCATTTCCTTGTGTCTTCTTCAATTTCCTTCCTGAGTTTTTTATAGTTTTCAGTGTAGAGGTCTTTCACATCTTTGGTTAGGTTTATTCCTAAGTATTTTATGGTTTTTGGTGCAATTGTGAAAGGGATTAGCTTTTTTATTTCTCTTTCTGCTGCTTCATTGTTGGTGTATAGAAATGCCACCGATTTCTGTACATTGATTTTGTACCCTGAAACTTTGCTGAATTCCTGGATCAGTTCTAGTAGGCTTTTGGTGGATTCTGTCGGGTTTTCCATGTAAAGTATCATGTCATCTGCAAAAAGTGAAAGTTTGACTTCCTCCTTGCCAATCTTTATGCCTTTTAGTTTGCTTTGTTGTTTGATTGCTGATGCTAAGACTTCCAACACTATGTTAAATAGGAGTGGTGAGAGTGGACACCCCTGTCGTGTTCCTGATCTTAGGGGGAAGGCTCTCAATTTTTCCCCAAGGAGGATGATATTAGCTGTGGGCTTCTCATATATGGCTTTTTTGATGTGTAAGTATGTTCCTTCTAACCCAACTTTCTCAAGGGTTTTTATTAGGAAAGGTGCTGTATTTTGTCAAATGCTTTTTCTGCATCTATTGACAGGATCATATGATTCTTATCTTTTCTTTTGTTAATGTGATTTTCATGTTGATTGATTTGTGGATATTGAACCAGCCCTGCAACCCAGGGATGAATCCTACTTGATCATGGTGACTAATTCTTTTTATATGCTGTTGGATTCGATTTGCTAGTATCTTGTTGAGAATTTTTGCATCCATATTCATCAATGATATTGGCCTGTAATTCTCTTTCTTTGCTGGGTCTCTATCTGGTTTGGGAATCAAAGTGATGCTGGTGTCATAGAATGAGTCCCGGAGTTTTCCTTCCATTTCAATTTTTTGGAACAGCTTGAGGAGGATAGGAATTAACTCTGTTTTAAATGTCTGGTAAAATTCCACAGGGAAGCCATCTGGTCCAGGGCTTTTATTTGATGGGAGGTTTTTGATAACTGATTCTATTTCTTCACTAGTTATGGGTCTGTTCAAATTTTCTATTTCTTCCCATTTGAGTTTAGGTAACATGTGGCTATTTAGGAATTTACCCAATTCTTCCAGGTTGCTGAGTTTGGTGGCATATAATTTTTCATAGTATTCTCTGATGATTGCTTGTATTTCCGAGGGATTGGTTGTAATTACTTCCTTTTCATTCACGATTTTATCTATTTGAGTTCTCTCACTTTTCTTTTTGAGAAGCCTGGCTAGAGGTTTGTCTATTTTGTTTATTTTTTCAAAGAACCAGCACTTGGTTTCATTGATCTGTTCCACTACTTTTTCTGTTTCCATATGATTAATTTGTGCCCTGATCTTTGTTATTTTTCTCTTTCTGCTGGGTTTGGGTTTCTTAGTTGTTCAGCTTCTAGTTCTTTTAGGCGAGCTGTTAGAATTTGTGTTATTGATTTTTCTTGTTTCATGAGGTGGGCCTGGATTGCAATATATTTCCCTCTCAGGACTGCCTTTGCAACATCCCAGAGCGTTTGGACTGTTGTATTTTCATATTCATTGTTTCCATGTAGTTTTTAATTTCTTCTCTGATTGCTTAGTTGACCCACTCGTCTTTTAGTAGATTATTCCTTAGCCTTCATGGTTTTGGATATTTTCCAGTCCTTCTCCTGTGGTTGATTTCAAGTTTCAAAGCGTTGTGGTTTGACAGTGTGCATGGTATGATCTCAATTCTTTTATATTTATTCAGAGCTTCCCTGTGCCTCAGAATGTGGTCTATCCTGAAAATGTACGGTGTGTAGTTGAGAAGAATGTAAATTCCTTTGCTTCTGGGTGAAGGACCCTGAAGATGTCTGTTAGGCCCATCTGTTCTAATTTGTCATTCGGGGCCATTGTTTCTGTGGTGATTCTCTGTTTTGGGGATCTATCCAATGCTGAGAGTGGAGTGTTAAGGTCCCCTACTATTAGGACATTTTTATCGACAAGGTTGCTAATGTTTGTAATTAGTTGTTTTACAAATTTGGGTGCCCCCGAATTCGGCACGTACATATTTATAATTGTTAGCTCTTCCTGCTGGATGGTCCCTGAGACTATTATATAATGTTCTTCTTCACCTCTTATTACATCGTTCATTTTAAAGTCTAGTTTGTCTGATATAAGTGTGGCTACTCCAGCTTTCTTCTGACTTCCAGTAGCATGGTAGATAGTTCTCCATCCCCTCACTTTCAGTCTAAAGGGGTCCTCAGGTTTAAGATGAGTTTCTTGAAGACAGCAAATGGATGAGTCTTGTTTTTTAATCCATTCTGTTACCCTGTGTCTTTTGATTGACGCATTTAGTCCATTTACATTCATTGTGAATTTTGAAAAATATGGGCTTATAGCAACTGCATTATCTGTAGGTTTCATGTTTGTAAGGCTGTCTCTCGTAGTTTGTGTTCTTTGCAACCTTTCTTTCATAGAGTGCCCCTCAGGATCTCTTGTAATACTGGTTTATTTGTGATGAATTCCTTCAGTTTTTGTTTGTTGGGAAAACCTTGATCTCTCCTTCTATTCTGAATGACAGGCTAGCCGGATACAGAATTCTTGGTTGCATGTCCTTCCTGCTCATCACACTGAAGATATCCTGTCATTCCTTTCTGGCTTGCCAAGTTTCTGTAGATAAGTCTGCTACAACCCTTATGTGTCTGCCTTTGTATGTTATGGTCCTTTTTTCCCTAGCTGCTTTCACGATTCTCTCCCTATCTTTATATTTTGCCAGCTTCACTATGATGTGTCCTGCAGAAGGTCTATTCAAGTTGCCTCTGAGGGGAGTTCTCTGTGCCTCTTGGATTTGCATGCCCGTTCCCTTCCTCATGTTGGGGAAGTTCTCAGCAATGATTTGTTCAAGTGCCCCTTTGACTCCTGTCTCTCTCTCTTCTTCCTCTAGAATTCCTATGATACGGATATTGTTTCATTTGAGTGCATCGCTCAGCTCTCAAATTCTCCTTTCTTGTTCCTGGATCAGCTTCTCTCTTTTTATCTGCTTCCTCTTTTTCAATGATTTTATCTTTTAATGCACTTACTCTCTCTTCTGCCTCTTCAGTCTGTGCTGTGGCTGCTTCCAATTTGCCTTGATTTCATCCAAGGCCTTTTTAAATTCTTCCTGACCGTTTTTAAGGTCCTTGAAGTCTGCTGCGTGGGACCCCTTGCATTCATCTATGCTTTTTTCAAGCCCAGCGTTTTGTTTTATGATTATCATTCTATATTCATTTTCTGGTATGTTGCTTATGTCTGTTTTCATCAATTTTTGAGCTGTCACTACTTCCTGTAGATTCTTTTGAGGAGAATTCTTCCATTTTGTCACTTTGGCTAGATGTGTTTTGGGTTGTTTCTTGAAGTTGCCCTGGAAAGGAAAACAGACTGATAGACAAACAGAAAACAGATATACTCAAATGTACCGACAAATGATACAGACAAGTGGTTCACAACAGAAAAAAGAAAACAAATGACTCTCTGTGGGCAACGTCCTGAAGTACCAGCTACATGTTAAGGACAGGGTATGTAGTGTGCTGGTGGCAGAGCATATACAGAAAGAATAATGACAGGTGCGGGGAGAAGAAGGAAATGGACTTTGCCCAGGTAGAGCGACTAAAGGGCTTAATCCAGACTGAGAGAAATCAGAATAAGGACGGTTGCAAGGAAAAAGGAATGAAGATAGATGTTGTCTTCTTATGAACTTATGAGGCCTGGTTATTCCAGAAAGAGGGAGAGGGAAGTACAGAAGGAGGTATAGAACATGCCTTGAGAGAGTGGGTTAAAAGACTGTTTAAGCCAGCCAGTACCCTGGATAACCAGCTCAGGGGTGGGGATCGGTAAGAAGGAGAAAGGGAGGGATATATTTAAAAAGAAAAAATGACCCAGAGTTACTCCAGGCAGCAGTCTGCACTTGGCATCAGTCGCTCCAGCTGAAGGGTGTCACTCCTGTGGGGAGGGGCGTGGTTTGGTGTAGCTGTGTCCAGCCTCCACTGTCACAGGGATGGCTTTTGGGGTGACTTCTCGGCTTGTGGGACAACAATGGCATCCCTCCAGTCCCTTGCCAAAAGACCTAGAGTCTCTATTTGTCCCTTTATTTCTGTCCTCACTCCCCCACGGGCGCTGGCATAGTGTGGTTCACTGGGCATTGGTGCGGCCACCTGCTACACCCGATTTTGCTGTAATTGTGCCGAGGTTAGAGGTGCTCTGCAAGCATTGGCGCCTCGGGCTGACTGGTTCCCCGCTGCCAGTCCAGCAGCGCATCCCGGTGTGCACACGTGTGACACGGTCCCAGTGGTGGGAGGGGAGTGCTGCCGTCTGCCACCGAACTTCTCTTCAAAAGCCCTGCATTTAGGGGCTGGATGGTAGCGGTCTCACCCCCTCTGGCCCTCTCGTTCAGATGTTGTTTGATCGGCACTTTCCCAGGTATCTCCGAAGATGCTCATCGTTCTCTCAGCTCAGCTCCCCGAGTTCGTTTTATCTGTCCCAGATCAAGCTCACAGTTTCTGGGGGTTTCTGGTTTCGCCTTCCGTTCCTTGTAGGCTACAGAACCTTTTCTCCCCAATTCTTGGAGTTGAGAGACTTTGGTTTCAGTAGTTCCCAGTTTAAAAGACAAGCGAAATACTGGATCCCCCTACTCCACCACCATGTTGGCCCGTTTCCCAGAGTACTACTTTTTAAAAAATTCTCAAAAATATTTACTTCAAATGTACAATAGTGTTTCGGTCCACAGGACCTAGCTCCATAGGAACTTCTACTCCACAGGAACTCCCTATGCTATAACTTTACATATACATTGTTTTTCTGCTTTTGCTGAGATATAGGATTAGAAACCTAGAAATTAATTTTGGAAATATTAACTTACCAAGATTTTAGATTGCCTAGTATTTAACATTACAATAGCCTACTTTCATTATATAGATCAGTGGGTATAGAAAACTTCAGAGAGGGGCACCTGGTAGCTCAGTTGGTTGAGTGTCTGCCTGTTGATTTTGGCTCAGGTTATTATTTCCCGGTTCGTGAGATGGAGTCCCACATTGGGCTCCATGCTGACAGCATGGAGTCTGCTTAGGATTCTCTCTCTTTTCTCTCTACCCCTCTCCTGCACTTTCTTTCTCTCTCAAAATAAATAAATAAACATCAAAAAAGGAAAACTCCACAGAAAAGGGGAATGAGTGAAATACAATTCAGTTTCTCTCTGAAGTGCAAAGACCTGAAATCCAAATGTACTACACATACTCAAAGCCTACATATTACTGCTCAATCTCCTACATCACATTCAGGAGTAAAAATGGTTGACATAGGAATTATCTATTGGAACATTTTTTCCCAAAATCCTTCCTTTAATTCCTATTGGAGAAATTGTATATGTGGTATTTGTATGTTTAGGTATCATCCTCAAATGTATCAGCTGTATCTGAATTAGGAGATGACTTTGCTTTGGCTTAAAATCAGGGAATTTTGCTTTAGATTGATCTTGATTACCTGTTTCTGACGACCTTCAGTACTCAGTCTGCTTTAGTGCTTGCTACAAGTACAGGTTTTGAAATTACCTATGATCTTGGTTGCTCTAGTGTACAGAAAGCATGCCACAGTCTTTTTGGAGTCCCAGTAGACCATGCAAAGTCAATAGCCTATCTACCAAAGTTCTGAGAGTTGAAACATCAGAATAACTATCACTCTACTCCATGCATCTGTCAGGAGAGATCCTTTTCAGGAAAACTGAATTTTCATTGCCAAGATTTGCACTGGGCTCCCTGACCCGGGACCTGTCCTATTCCATAGAATATGTCTAACTGAATCTTCCTGTCCCATTCTGCTCTGGGACAGAATGCTTAATTCTGGCAGAGTGCAAGGACAGCAATATCAAATTATAAAACTATTATATAACTCATTACATTAACCCTTCCCCAAAACCATTAAAAACCATTCTAAAAAAGATTTTCTCCTTCATTCATATTTTCTCATTAAATTTGAAAAATTTCCTTCCACAGAATTCTATCTCAAATATTATCAACAGCTCCTAGAAACTGTGGCATTTTGTACCACTAAAATAAATAAACGTGTCAATGAATAAATAAATAGTTTTGGCTTATGTCACAATACAACACGAACTACTTACTAATTTTGAATTTATATTTGGTAGATCTTCAGGTTAATTTTTCTACCTTCCATGTGAGCCAAAGTTCAACTAGCACCTTTGCCATTAATAATAGCTATATTTTCATACATTGTTATATTTTTTATTGTCAGCAATCATGTGCCTTGATTTTCCTATAGTCATCATTCCTTTGAATAAATGACATTTCAATCCATTTTGAGTTTAAATTAGTTTTTTACTATGGTCTATAAAATTATGTTCCCTATCTATACCCAAGTCCTCCATAATTTCTCTATTATTCAGCGTTCGACAGTTAGTAATACTCTTTGGTGATCTAAAGCAAGTAACTGTAGTTGCCAAATGTTATTTTAACATATATATATATATATATATATATATATATATATATATATATATGGATCTCAGTTCTTGCCCTTGGCTTAATTATTCGTGCTTATTCCGGTGATAAAGTCAGAGCAATTCAGATAGTTGTGATAATCTACACTTATATAATTATTATATGTTGCATATAATAATGATTGACTGCAAATATGCATATATTAATAATTATAATATAATTAATATATTCATATAAAAATTAGGTTGGACTATAAATATGTATATATTAATTAAGAATAAAATTTATATTTACTATATTATTATATTAATAATTATTATATAATATAATTAATGTATTCATATATAATAATGAGTATATATAATAATTATTAATATAATATAAACATATAAATAATACAAATAAATAATATAAATGTAATAATAATATAATTAATAAATGTGTATTTACAGTTTATCCTCTTTATTTGTGGATACATATTTGCAAATTTGACCACTCACTAAAATTTATGAGTAAGCCCTAAATCAGTACTTGCAGATTTCATGGTCATTTGTGGATATATGCAAAGCAGTGAAAAATTTGAATCAGCCAATGTGCATCTTCCCAGCTGTGACTGAACAAGGCCACACTCTGAGTTATTTTAGTTCTCATACTGTAAACAAATGTCCTTACCACAGTCTATTCAGCATCACCTTTCCTTATTCTGGGCTTTTTTGGTGGTTATATTGTTTAAAATGGCCCCCAAGCATAATGCTAGGAGTTGTCTAGTGTAACTAAGAGCAAGAAAGCTGTGATGTGCTTTATGGATAAAATAAGTATGTTAGATAAGATTTGTTAAAGCATGAGGTATTAGAGACGGTTACTGTGAGTTCAACGTCAGTGAAATGACAATAGATATTTGATAAGGTGTCTTATCTAATATAAACACACAGAAACATACATAAAACAAGGTTATTTATCAATTATTTGATGAAAATATTGTGAGCAGAGACTTGCAGGAACTGAACTCTGTATTTTGCCTAGAAGCAATGATTCAATATTCACTCATTCATCATCTGTAGAGAAGTTATACAACATAACTACCATGAATAATAACTGAGTATATACGCAGGGAGAATGAGACAAGGACCTCTGTCTTGGTTCATATTAGTTGCTGTGTGTTCACCATGGGAAAACAAAGCAAACTTGCTTTCTACCTACACAATGAAAAGGAGAATGGAAGTCTTTAGAAATTGGAACTTTCCTTAAATCTCCCTACTCCCACTCCTTCTGACACCCAGTGAATAGAGTTTATGTTTTAGAATATTATGAGCAAATTAACTGTTTCATTCCTAAGGACACTTAGGAGGACACTAAAGTTTTGAGCTTAAGAAGTTGAAGGGCTCAAGCTTGTTTATGGCTTCTATGATATACACAGGAAGAGGACTGTGGTGAAAGGAGCCTATGCCCAGCTTACACACAACAACCTAGGATGTGGTTAGGTCGCTAATGTGACAATGGGAGGAAGACCTTGATTTGGATACTGAATATTGGTGGATCAAAAAAAAAAAAAGAAAAAAAAAAAAGATTTCCATGGTCAAGTGTGACAAGGGAACAATGGAGCTACCTACTATTAATGGCCTTCTTGCCATTAAGTAGATAGCTAATACAGGTCTGGACAAATCATATGGAGGGGAGACCACAGCAGCTTGAACAGAAGAGACAGTTATTTCTCCAAATTTTTAACATTTCTTTTATTATTTTACATACTGTTCAAGCCCTCCAGGACTTCTGTGTGGCACTAGTGGGTTCTAGGCTAACTCGGTCTATTAAAACGTATATATATATAACGTCTATTGTCCTAGAAAATCGTAGAGTAAAATTATACTCATGTATACTTGTGTCACTATTTACCATTAAGCTTCTTGGTTTTTCTTAAAGATTTTATTTTTAAGTAGTCTCTACACCCAATATAGGGCTTGAATCTACAACCTCAAGATCAAGACTCAATATCTCTAGCAACTGAGCCAGCCAGGTGCTCTAGTTCCTTATCTTTCAAGTTTATTTTAGCCATTTTGTCTTCATTCTCATAACTTTTTAAGTTGATAAACTAGAGGTTTTTCTTGTTGAAAATATAGACAATGAGAGCATCTAACTGAGCCTTGATAATATTCATAGCTCTTGAGTGAAGTCTATACATTCTTAGAATTCCATATAGACCAGTTTAAAATCAAACACTATAAGTAGATCTTATCCCTTCCAGTGCAAAAAATAATGATGATGTGTGTTTCTCGTGATTTCCCCCCCCCCCACTTCAATTAGGACTAGCCCATTTCCTGAGTAATTTATTTTCTCATATGATTCTGCTCAATTTTTTAGTGACAAACAGATGCGGCACAGTTTTAGCTACTGAACTCTTTCTACTGTTTGGGTATGAATGATTAGTGTAGTTTTTTACACCTATCTTACAGCTTGAGAAAAAAAAAATTCTTTGCTCTCTATCAAATCTATCAAAATATAATTCTAATGCTTTTATTCTTTTATTACAAATATGTATTTGGTAATTACTAAATACAAAGTACTGTTGCATATAGGATAATATATTTTGCAGGGGAAATATTTTATTTTCTATATGGAAAATATTTTATGTTGTATTAATTCAGATTATTTTAAATATATGAAAAATACTATATTTGATAGTTTGCTTTGAACTGAATATGCTCTATTCATTTTATTTTTATGTAAATTTGAAATAATTCTAAAAAAGATAAAAAAACTTCTTTAAATAAGAATATTCAAAAATAAGATAAAAACAGAGAGAGGCAAATCATAAGAGACTCTTAAATACGGAGAAAAAATTGAGAGTTGTTGGAAGTCAGGTAGGTGGGGAAATGGGCAGAATAGATGATGGGCATTAAGGAGGGCACATGTTGGGATGAGCACTGGGTATTACATGAAAGTGATGAATCACTAAATTATAGTCCTGAAAACAATACTACACTATATATTAACTAATTTGAATTTAAATAAAAAAAGAGGGGCACCTGGGTGGCTCAGCTGGTTAAGCAACTGCCTCTTGATTTTGGCTCAGGTCATGATCTCATGGTTCCTGAGATCAAGCATCGAGTCTAGCTCTGCTGACATCAGGGAAACTTGCTTGGGATTCTTTCTCTCCCCCTCTCTCTCTGCCCCTCTCCTGCTTGAGCTCTCACGCTCCCTCTCTCTCAAACTAAAGAAATATATATTTAAGAGGAAGAGAAAAGAAAATGTAAAAAAAAAAAAAAAGAATATTTAGTGGCGCCTGGGTAGTCGGTTGAGTGTCTGACTTTGGCTCTGGTCATGACCTCACTATTTGTGAGTTTAAGCCCCACATCAGTGTCACTGCTGTCAGCATAGAGCTTGCTTAGGATCCTCTGTCCCCCTCTTTCTCTGCACCCCCCAGTCTCGTGTGCTCTCTCTTCTCTCAAAAATAAAATAAACATTAAAAAAGAATATTGAAAAAACTCAGAGTAGCAATAATTATTGAAAAATCATAAAATGTGTTTTCTTCTAGTACAAATCACTAAAACAATAAAATAAACTTATTCTCCATGCCTTCACGCCCTTGAAGTTCATCCCTGTCTCACACACACACACAGCACGTCAGTTATGATCCTAAAACAAGCAAAAATTTTAAAAACAATATGTGTTCTCATTTCAGTATATTCATCCAAATGACAAAATTAATTTTTGCTACATACTCATTTCTTTATCAAAATTCTTCTAAAATAAGGTGGGCTTGTGTTTCCTTTACAGATATTTTTAAAATGTTGGAAGTGAGAATCCCACAGAAAGTAGTCAACATTAGAACTATAATTTCCCCAGAGGCCTTTTTATTTCCTAGGTACTCATCAACTGTTTTTTTTAAACACTGTTACGTAAGATACCTTCATTAAACATAGGAACTAAGACACTAATCTTTCAACAGGCAAGTTTTGCAGAATCTTCCCTCTTTGCTTGACATTAAAAATACCTTAAAATATCGTAAAGAATATTAGAAGTGATGTGTTATGATAGATTTCTTTATTTTATTTCTTTCTTTCTTGTCAAATTGCATCATTTTATTTTAAAATGTAATTTAATCCTTTTTTAATGCCGGTAGTGAGTATTTAATGTCCTGATAACCTTAAAACATCAAGTATAGCCATTTAATTTTAATTCTTCTACTTACGGGAACATGGGCAATAGGACATCCATCAAAGTTGAGACAAGCCAAACCACATGATTTAATGCCAATTCTCCAGAGATTCATTTTTCTTGGTAAGTTGAGATAAACTCATTGTGCTTTGCTGTTGGGAAACAAGCAAATCTTATACTAAGCAATCCATCAAGCTGATCAAAGCCCATATTATGATAAAATTTTATTATTTTGGTGAGGGGCAAATATTTTTAAATATTTTGCTTAAGCAAATTTTTGACATACCTGCAAACTGTATTAAATTTATCATGCATTAACAGTGTAATGAATAAACTTAACCTTTGCAAGCCACGTCTAAACATTTTATTTATTCTCTTCATATTTTAAGATGATATTAATTCGTAAGCATATATACATATATATGTGTTACGTGTTACTTAGAACAGCTAATATCTGATATTGAAAGCAAATTTATATTGATGTAGTCATATCTAAAAATGTAAATAAACCCCTTTCAATGAAAAGTGTCGATATTCACTCTATTTCACCTCTATTGGTTCACATACTAAGAGAAGCTTCAGAAATATATGACTCTTGAATGGGTATAGTTGGGAAATGTTCAAATAATTGATCTAAAATACAATTTATTTGTTTTTTATATAAACAGTATTGGAGAAAAAAGCATATATTTTTGGTGACTTACAAAATATTATACAAAAATATTTGCTTAAAACTGTATTTTGCTTGTTTTCCTTTCTTTTTATTTACATTTATCAATTTCTTTGGATTGTCTGGGAAGGGATTATGACATAGTAATAAAGTATAGAAAATAAATATTTAAAACAATATGATTAAGTGAAATTAGGAATGTATTTTATTAATGTTTCTTCATAGTTATTCTCTAATATAATTTTTATTTACTTGTACCCATAAAAAGTAACGGTCATTTACATGAATTTACACATATGTAAACCTATATGCTGCTTGAACAGCACAAAAATTCTTCAAAACTAAATATGGAAACTATAGCCAATAGTTCAATATAATACTATATTTTAAATTATTCTTAATGTATATATTTATGTATAATGTATATGAATATATAATATATACACATTTAAGTAGGTAAGCATATATAAAAATATTCTGAGTGTGTGTTTTTTATGTGTGTATGTATAGAGAGAACTAAATATGGACTTGTTCATAAAACAAATTGCTTAAATAAATGCCGTAATGAGTTTAATTGTGTTAAAACTATAATTACACATAAAATTAGCAATTATTTCATCAAATTAATTTTGTATTTACTTTGTGACTGTTGCGGAGCACTTTAGGATGCACAGAACAGTTTGAATTTCATTTGTAAAATGGCCACCTCATTGAACAAATTTATTTGGTGTAGCACTCTCAGGAGTAGGTAGGTAATTGGTGGTCCATTGATTAAGATAAAAAACTAATTACTTTATCCAACATAATGCAAAAAACGTGGCTTTGCTTCTCAGAATTGCATTTTAAAGGTACCCAAAGAACTTCCCTTTGAGAAATCAAAAGCCTTTCTCCCTAAGACCTCCCCAATCACTAATGTCTTTGAACCTGGCACCATTATCAAATATCTTTACATAAATGTGATATACTTTCATGAAAATATATTTGACCATTGGGAAATGCCATTTAATCACTATATCAATTTAAATCTGCGGAACAACCTCTGTAGACTCTTTAAAATATTATAGATAATTAAATTAATCATTTGTCAGAAATATATAAAATACAGTTTCTATAATGACAAACAGTTCAAGCTATTCAACAGTGAAATAAGTTTTTTGGAGATAATAAAGCAGTAATTAACTTGTCACTTGTATTCAAGCAGAACCTGGATGGTCACCTACCAAGGATCCACTGATTGAATATTAAATAGTATTATTTCCAATTACATGATTATATAATTATACAGTAAGGCAGATTATAAACAGAATTAACTTTTTTAGATTAAAATACAAATCTTCAAAATAGGTGCTAGTCTTTATTAGAGCACTGAACGGGCACACTATAGTCACTGTTACTGTTCCTATTTTGGGAAGGAAGTTCTCTCTACTGCTTTCAGGAGGATTTTGGTTTATTTCCCTATCTTTCAAAAAATTTAAAAATTTACTTGAAAAAAATATTGAGTCCCATTTCTGGCAGGTTTCCCTCTTGGTAATATGAACCATAACCCATGTTTTCTGTCCTTTTTTCACTCCATGATCCACATTCTTTTTGAACGAATTTTGATTAAGATGAATGATCATTGATCCTTAGAATAGGTCATGTCTTTACTCAACAGTGTTTTGCTGGTTATTTTGTCCTGAAGGGGCGGGGGGCGGAAATATAATGTTACAGAGGTTTGGATTTGAGAAGATAAATAAAACAGAGTTACTTCAGGCAGCAGCATGTTAAAATATTGTTTGAGGTGGTTAATTTTGGTCACTCTGTTAGAGCAGATGGAAGTAGTGAGAAACTGAAGGCAAAATCAACCATGGTCAGAAATGGATGGAACTCAAACACAAAGTGATAACCAAGAAAGGATAATGAGTATTTCCTTTCATAATACATACTTTATTTTATGTATAGCTTTATTTGTATATCCAGTTTAGCTTTTTCCTGCATGTTAGGTGAACAGCATTCTTTTTTTCCACTTTGATTTAAATGGTACATGTCTGTAATTCATACAAAAGTATAAAAATGAATCATGGGCCCAATATGCACTCTGTGAAGAAAAGAAAAAAAATATTAGCATTAGCATACTGATTCTTCATAATCAGTTTCTGCAACCAAATCTTACAGTTAACTAGAGGCATTGAATAAAAATCAGCCAATAAGCCTGGTGAGAAATACACAATCTTATCTCCCCTATCATTTGCTTACTGCTCATGGAGTGTTTTAAGGAGAATAGGCAGGGAGGAATTACAGGATTGGAGGATTTGGTATGAGAATTCAGAACTCATACTTTTTTCCTTCTAATGAAAACATATAAAAGGTCAAAATGGAGAAAGTGGAAGATTGATATTTTGATGGTTCTTCTTTTCAACCTGAGGATATCAAAAAATTGGTTGTGAAATGCTTTAATCTAAAGCAGTGGTTCCAAAGAGTTGTCAGCTACATCAGCATCATCCAGGAATTTACTAGAATGGCAAATTCTCCATAGGCACACATCTGCTTAATAAGAATGTCTGAGGGTGAGGCCCAGGAACCTATGTTTTAACAAGCTCTCCAGGAGATTGTGATGTACACTGAAGGTTTAGAATCACTGTGAAGATGACCAAGCAATGCTTCATAAGAGTTTAGCTTTCCAGAGAGCTGAGGCACAATAACTAATATCAAACTGAAAATTCTTATACTTTAGGTATGAACTTGTTTCTCTATGATAGTCTCCATATTGATCTACAATCTACATACTATTTGAGAAGCAGCAATAAAATAATGTTTCAACCTCATTCCAAAACACTAAGCCTCCTTTTGACCACCTTCATTCATTTCCCCTCACTCGTTCCTCACTCCCTGACTCCAGGAACCACTGATTTTTTCTGTTTCTGAGTTTACTTTTTTTAAGATTCTATATGTAACTGAGATTATACATATTTGTCTTTCATTGTCTGCCTTATCTCACTTAGAATAATGCTAGCAATACTATATTGTGTATTGAAAGCTGCTAAGAGAATAGATCTTAAAAGTTCTCATAATACACAAAAAATTGTTAGTATATGAGGTGACGACTGTGTTTATTTATTGTAGTAATCATATTGTAATACATACATATATGAAATTGCTGTGTTGCACCTTAAACTTATACAATGCTATATGGCAACTGTATCTTCATAAAGCTAAGGAAAAAGAGTGAGCCTCCAGAGCATATGAGTGAACTGGGTTCACTTTGCAGTTTTCCATCACCATAACTGCTTTCAAACAATTCTCGGGTATATATTGACCAAGGTTGTAGGTAAGGCACAAATTTAAATAATTAATCTCCATATTATTAGAACATGGAATCTTTCCTAAAGGATCAAACATCCACAGTTACTACTTGGGGAGAGCCAGCCTGAGATAAAAGATAGGGGATCCATTCATTTTTATTTTCCACTTTAATTGTTTCTCTGTCTCTATATCTTTTACTTGACTTATGGGTAGAGTTAACTCAATACTTTTCATAAGTACTACAGAAAACATCCACACAAAATATTCTGAGGACTTTTTGTAAAAAGTGCATATTTTAATACATTAACTACCCTTTTTGTTCCATATCTTTAGCTGGTAATACAACATATTTATTCCAATTCTTTGTACAATATGTATTTATTTATAATGTATGTATTTTCTGTGTACTACATATCTGTCTATCAACTTTAGCCAAGTACAGAGGCTTATAATTGTTTTTCAAGCTTGTTTGAAACTAATTATGTTTGCATTCATTTTTCCCCAGAAGTGTCCATACACTTATTTCAATCTTTTAAATAAATCAACCAAAATCATTTTAAACATCATTCTAAGTTAATGTGGCTGCTAATTGTAAGTGTTATTGGGACAAAGGGATAACACACAAGCAAGACATCATACACAGCAAAAAATCAGAGTGAGAAAAATCTGTATATGGAAATTGCATTTGCATGTAAGTGCAAAAAGAAAAACAAATGTGATTCATTCTTACTCCTATTTTTTAAAATCCTGATGAAAGTTATTCTAGAAATTATTGGTTCCTTATTACAAAGAATAAAGTCCTGCTCAGAGAAGTATCTTCGGAATTACCTGCATGCTGATTTTTGGCAGGTTTCTGATAATCATTTTATATCTCAACCTCTGAATCTTCTTCATTTTTATTATTACTAAGAAACTTTTGTACATAAGCCTGATTTTTAGAGAATAAATTTGACTGGTAACATTGTGAAGTTAAAGGTGTACAGTGTTGTTTTGATACTTTTATGTATTATGAATGCCAACATAGGAATATTTACATACATAATTATAGCAAAATATTGTTCCTTATATTCATTATACTGTGCATTAGATCTCTAAGGCTTATTTACTACTTGTTACAAGGTTGTACCCTTAAACACCATCACTTTTATCCATCCCCTTCCCCTACTAACCACCATTTACTCTCTGTTTTTTATAGGTTTAATAATAACTTTTTTAGATTTCACATATAAGCAATATCATACAGTACTTGTCTTTCTCTGTCTGACTTATCTTGCTTAGCATAATGTTCTCAAGGTCCATTCATGTTGCAAATGGGAGGAGGTCCTCCTTTCTCATGGCTAAATAATATTCCATTATGTATAGGTACCACGTCTTTTTTTATCCATTCTTCTGTTGATGAGCATTTTGGATTGTTCCCACATCTTGGCAATTATAAATAATGTTGCAATAACCACGCGAGTGCAGATACTCATCAAAAAGCTGTTTTCATTTCCTTTCGGTATATTCACAGAAGTGGAATTGCTGGATCATATGGTACATCTATTTTTAATATTTTGAGGAACCTCTATAAGAGCCTGATTTTTTATATCTATTTCTACTATTCTGGCCGCAGAATGACTTGTGAAGTTAAATTTGTTTGGGCTCTGAGTACTGCATTAATACTGTGGGTACTCAGTTAAATTTTACCTATATGGGTAGACATCAGATTGGCTCTTTTAGGTGTTTCACTTTTCTTAGAGTAGAAAGAGAGGAAATCAAACAGAGAAGTCTGTTCACTATTTATTACAGATTGCTTTCCCTTAAGCCTGCTTGACTTCAGAGCTCAGCATTCCTGTCTTCCTGCCATTTATTTATTATACTCTTTTGTGAAATAAAAATAAAAAATTTAAAAACCTCACATATTTCTTTACTATGCTCTGCATGCGTTGTTTCTATTATAAAACATAAAAGAAATAAGTAATAGAAACAATAAGTAATAAATATATGCATATATGGATATAAATATATATATGTATAAATAAATAAATATATGTATATATACATATATATTTGCTTGCCTTAAATCTATAACAAAAGAAACCATATTCTGTTTATTATGTTCTCTATGAAATTGGAAAACTTTGCTTATGGTGAAAATTTAACAAACTCTATACTTGAAACACTAATAGTATAAATGATTCGTAAGTGAAATTAAATATGTTATTTGAGCACAAATAAAACAGATTTTTCTCGGATAATCAATGGGCTGACTAACAACATGTTGAGGGCATCTGCAAAGCAGAGGCACTCTCAAAATAATAAAACATTAGGATATTTTATGTATTTGACATTTTAAAGTTAAAGACATTTTTTGGATACTTGCAAATTTATCTGTATGTATGCTGTACGTATGCTGGCAGAAGGGAGTGAGAGCAGTTGGCAAATGATAGCCTTTTAGTGCTCATAGTCTCAAACATATTAATCCACCTCTGAAAAAAACCTGACCAGGACTTTTTCTGATCTAAGTCTCTATATTCCATGAACTCATTTTCCAGAGAAAACTAAATCAGGTAAACAGAGTAATCTAAAGCTGAGAAATAAATAATGGAAATATATATTACATTCATCAATTCAATTTCCACTTCTTGAAAAATCTGAGGTGATGATGATAGAAGGTATTTTGTCATTATAGACTACTATTCTTAGAGGATTTACACCAGTATGTGAATCCCTTGCTTAACTTTTTGTCATGTTTGTAAAGTTCATAGTTTGGTTTATAGCTTTATTGTTATAAATTTATAAATAGAAAGCTCCTAGAGTCTGAGAAAGTTTATTTGATTTACGTTGGACATATTTCAGTAGAGAGATAACATTAATAATTAGCTAATATTTATTGATTTATTTCTATGGGCTAGTCATAGCACTATACATTTTGCTATGGTATCTTATTTGATCTTCAAAGTAGTACTATATGGTCATGAAGAAACTGGTATGAAGAGTTTATGCAATGCATACAGTAGAGAAGGTTTGCAACAGATTTTTACCAGATACAATGGCCTCAGAACCCATGGATTTCAAGTATGGAAATTATTTCAAAGAAAATCTGGTGAAGCATTCTATATTCAACATATTAATATAAACATATTTACTCTGACTTTCATTTTACTCATCATCAGTATCATACAGGAGATACTCCCAGATATTTCCCTCCTTTCCTCAGAGTGAAAGATGACATAAATACAGAAACAACTTTAAGAAATCACTTCTATATCATCCTATAAGACCTACATCAAATGCTACCTTATTGGCAAATGATAGTTTTCAAACATGGCTACAATGAGAAGCATCTTATCCTGTATGCTCTTCTTGAAATTTGAAGTGACACTCCTCTATCAAGAGGTGGAATGTGTTTTTATCCCCATGAACATAGGCTGACTATTATAACTGCATTGATCAACAGAATTTGGGAAAAAATGATGGTACATTACTTGCAAGGCTAGGTCATAAAGGTGTCTCCTCTCTCTCTCTCTCTCTCTTTCCCTCTCTCCTTTGTTCCCTCCCATACTCCTTCCCTCCATGCCTTGGAAACCCTGAATAAATCACCTACCCTTAAACCTCCATTCTACACAGATTAGGAGAAATCATACAGAGATAAAGATAGCTGAGTTTTCCCAACTTTTCCAATCCCAGCTGTTCAAGTCATGACAATCCAGGCACTGAACACAAGATTGAAGAAGGCGCCAAGATGATTCTAGTCATAGCCACTGTCTGACTACAACTTTTTGAGAAAGGCTGCACAAGAAACACTCAGTTTAGTTTCTCCTGAATTCTGGATAATTAATCTTCTAAAATAATATTTTTATTGAGCATTACATAACAGAAATAATCCTCTTTATGAATCCTGTTTTATCATTCAGTTAGGATTTTTCCTGTAATGGCTTCCTAAAGAAGACAATGCAAGTTTGGAATGCATACGTAACCCTATGTCACTAGGTGGGCATGTGATGCTGGTGGAGAAAAAACAGAGTTGATTGAAAATTTAGAGCTTGGAAAGGCACTTTAGCTGCATAGAGGTTAAACAAGCATAATGATTAATGTTTGACATTGCATGAAGAAACTTAATGAGATAACTTTTGAGAAAGGTTAGACTCTGAGGGCTGACTAGGATCCTTACAGAAGAGAGAGATTGGATAATGGAAATTCATGAGGGAAAAATCCAGAAAACCCACTGAATTAATTCTACTTGGTACCAAGGCAGAGTTATTTTTTTTGTTCACAAAATAAAAGAACTCATCCTAACCTAAGAATGGAATGAGAAGTATAAATAGAATAATAATAAAACCTTGAGTCTTTTGGTAATTTATAAAGCAAAATAAAAGGTTAACATTAACTGAAAAGACCATATACAGATGAGGATATTGAAGTCCACAGATATTAACTAAATTGCTTCAGGTGATGCAAGATCTGACCTTCTGTTAACTTTCTGGGTCCTGACTCATGGCCCTGGAACTATCTTTGAGAGACTAACTTAGGAGGCCTTTCTGAGTTAGCTTGAATCAGGAATAGAACTTTAGGAGTGGGTCAAGCCAAAGTTTTGAGTGTGAGCTTAACTTTAGAAGTCAAAGTAACAGATGTAACGCCAAATCTGGAAGGAAAGGAGAAAATCATTTGGGAAAGACAGAACCAAGATTTAGAAACTAGACTGGAGTGGAAATAGGGTATAATCCAGGGAGGAGGGTGGCATTACAAACTCAGGGGTAGCTCTCCAAACCCATGTATACATAAGATAAATATATAGTATTATGGTATATCAGCTAGGTGAAAGAAAAACTATCAAGATAGTCAATCAAAGAACTAGGGGGAGAGCTGAGACTGGAGCCCAGCTTTCTCAATTTAGAAGACATAATTATGGATGATCTTAAATATGAGAAAAAGAATGGGACTTTTGTTTGCAAATCCTTATGGCCAACCTCTTTTTGTTTTATATTTTGTTATTTTTCATGGGCCCATGTTAAATTATTTGGCATGCATTGCTCATCCTTGGGTAATAAGATGAAGAAATACATAACAGAAACATATAAAAATAATAGATGAACCTAAGGAAAATAAAAATTAGAGTTTAGAATATACATTAATGATATGACTCAGAAATTTCACTCTTGAGCATTTATCCCACAGGAATTAATATTTATATTCCCACAAAAACCTGTACATGATTGTTCATATCAGCTTATTTGCGATGACCAAAATTTAGAAACAATGGAAATGTTCTATAAAAAGTAAATGGTTAACAAAACTACGATCTATCAATATCATGGAATACTACTTGGCTATGAAAATAAATGAACAATGGGGTGCCTGGATGGCTCAGGTGTTTAAGCGTCTGACTCTTGGTTTCAGCTCAGGTTATGATCTCACGGTTCATGAGCTCCACATTGGGCTCAGTGCAGAGTCTTCTTGGGATTCTCTCTCTCTCTCCCTCTCTCTGCCACTCCCCTGCTCATTCTTTCTCTCTCTCAAACTAAATAAATAAAACTTTAAAAATTTAAGAATAAATGAACTATGGATACATAACAAGTTGGGTGTTAGGATGCATGAAAAAATACAACCTCAAACGTTCACATACTACATGATTCATTAATAACATTCTAGAAATGACAAGATTATTGGGATAGAAAACAGATCAGTCGTTGTCAGAGGTTAGGAATGGTGGAGGGTAGAATGGTGGGAGTGTCTATAAAGGGATAAAATGAGGTAGAGCCTCGTGCTGATACAATAATTTTGTACCTTGATTGTGGTGGTAGTTGTACAAATCAACACATGCAACAACATGGGTTAGAAGTATACACACATTACACCAACATCAATTTCCTGGTTTTGATTTTGTATAATAGTTATGTAAGATGTAACCATTAAAAGAAACTGGGTGGAAGGTACTTGGGACCATTTGCAACTTCCTTGGACTTTACCATTAAACTAAAATAAAAAGTTAAAAAACATTTAGAAGCATTTGTGACAGACATCATTTGCATTATGTAAGAGAAGGCAGAGTTTTTAGTGAAAAAAATTCTTCAGAGGACTAAGAGCCATGCACATAAGTTAGGGTGACACTGTGTGTGTGTGTGTGTGTGTGTGTGTGTGTGTGTGTGTGTGTGTGTGTGTAATTACAGCTATTTTCTACTACTTTGTATTTTAGAGGATTTATCAGTAGTAAGTGAAATAACTAGCTGGATATAAAATTAACAGATGAGGGGTGCCTGGGTGGCTCATTTGGTTCAGTGTCCAACTCTTAATTTTGGCTCAGGTCATGTTCTCATGGTCGAGAGTTCAAGCCCTACATTGGGCTCTGCGCTGACAGCCCAGAGACTGCTTGGATTCTCTCTTCCCCTCTCTGTGCTTCTCCCCTATCTGTATATGCTCTCTCTCTCTCTCTCTCTCAAGTTAAATAAATATTTAAAAATAAAAGTTATAGATGAAGCCAGAATAAATAAACGGTCATAACATGAATGCCACAATGACTCCAGATACATAGTAACAATCAACTGTGTAAGTATTGCCAAAACATGGGTTCACCAGTCATGACTCTGAATGAGGTAAAAAATACACATGATAAGCAGTATTTTGTTTTTAAGACTTGGTTTTCAAGACCTTAAGTCTGTCCATTGGTGTAGTGACTGTCCATAAATGGAGAGAAATGGAAGTGGGAATATGGATAAAGAAGTAAATAAAACAAGGTAAAAATAAAAGACACTGTGCAAGGAAAGAAGATGATGATTTGTAAAGAAGTGAAATATATGCTTAGTCAACTGTGAAACTAAGGTCCAAAAGAAATAAACAGGAACAAAAAGTAGGCATTCAGCAGAAATATATGATCTTTTAATTGATTCTGAAGAACTCTAATTAGGATGAAGTAAAAACACTATCTTTCAGATGTTAGAATTCAAAAATGTGCTCATTACTGTGAGCATGTCCTTAGGTCTTGGGTCCTTCCTTACAGAAAACAAAAGGCACATTTGCCAGGACAGAGTAGTATAATAAAGCAGTTTTTTCTAATAAGTAAATCTGCAGTTTATGTATGTAAAACAGGCAAAAAGTAAAACCTAATAGGAGTTTTTTTAAATACATCAGCCATTTTAATGATTTTTTTGTCACTACAGAATGGCGGGTGGGGGGAAGCAAATGGAAAATGGACAGATGAAACATAGTTGTTTCATCAGGTTCCTTCTGGAAACTCACTTCTATTGCTCAGTTCATTGTCTACATTCAAATCCAAACACCTTAGTTTCTCCTTTATATAGGCCTTGTCTCCGTGACATCAAAACCCTACTCAGTTTATTGAAAAACAATCACTACAACCAAGTGAGGGTCAGGAAGATCATCTGGTCATTTCTCTGAATGTGTAAATATGTATTCATGTGTGTGTGACCTTCACCAGAGTTTTGAACTTGGCCTTCCAAACCCAGTATATTTTCTGTTTGCATTTGATGCCATGCAATATCTACTGAGAATTTCATAGATAATCTGTAACTTTTGTTAATATAATGTTAAATTAATTTTTATAATATTTGTTAACTGTTCATTTAAACTTAACATTCTTCTCTGACTAGCTTTGCATCAAAAGTATCAATGTGAAAAGAGCTTGCTCACTTGTTACCTCTATTGACAATAGAAGCTTTAAAATCCCAATGAGTCAAAACCTTTTATGCTTTTACGATTACTTTTTGCTGTCACTGTCTTTTCTCCCTGAAGTGGCCAAGGAAATAAAAGTGTTCTTCATTTATCAATAAAAGCACAGAGGTGACTTAGGAACCAAAGATGATCGCAATAATGTTTCAACTAGGAATCCTCAAACAGTGTTATAATTCTTAAGAGAGCAGCTGTAAAGACAGATGATCCATTTCAAAGTTACATGTTATGTACGGATTAGCAAAGTTAGGTGTAAAAAGTAGATGAACATGTTCAGTTTCAATTATACTAGTACCATGAGGAAAATAAAACATTTTTATCTAAAGATTATTTATGTTTGATTGAATTAATGATATTCATTAGTTCAAATTTGGTCTTTCTCTTTAATTAATTTCGGGTTTACTATTCTCCCTCCACTCTTGATTTATACTACCATTTTATTTTCTAGTACACGTCTCACCCATAGACAACATATATACATATACTTGAATAGTCATGTATCCTAAAGTGAATATATAGGTTTATTGCTTCAGTCAAAAATAATATTTAATGTTGCTAAATAAACACTTATTTTACTTTACTTAACCACTGCATAGTGTGCATCCTCATTTTACTTTCTCTTTCCCTATAAATGGACACTTAGTTTTCATAATGCTCTATCACTACAATCGATACAGTAATGAACATACAGATAATGTCCCTATATTGACTTATGACTTAATTTACCTTGGATATATTTATGAAGGGATTGATGTAATGTGTTGGATGACCATGTATCCCACTTTATCCAGAATAATCCATTTATGCCAAGTATCCTAGGACAGTTATGAAGTGTCACAGTTTGTATGAAAAAACATAAAATCATTCCCGATATGGAGTGTGTGCATACTCAACTAAGTACTTTAAAGGATGCTCTCCTGACAATCTCTAATATTTTGCACTCCTTCCTGAAGACACGTAGGTTCCTATTTCAACACATTCTACCAAGATTTAGCATTAGCCGTCTTTTGGATTTTTGCAACTCTGAAACCTATAAGTGGGCCCTCTTTGCCATTTTAATTTGCATTTTTCTAATTGCCAGTGAGATTTGATTGCACTTTTATTTAGTTAGTTTTAAGTCCTTTAGGATTTTCCATTTGTGAGTTAATTACTTATTTGTTCATGCTCATTTTATATTAGATGTTCTGTCATTTTTATAGCCTACGTATTTATCACCTTTCAGTTTTAGATATTTATATTCTATTTCTCAGTTTGTTATACATCTGTAAACGCTGTATATAATATACTTTGTTGAAAAAAATCTGTATTTTGACACATTTAAGCAGGTTCATCAAAATTTTGACTATTTTTTATTTCTTGTAAAATTATTTAAGAAGTTCATTTCCATCCAAAGGTCACATAGTAATTCCTTCAATTTAGTATATTGATTTAATATTTCTACTCTTAATATTCAGATCTTTAATCCATTTAAAGTGCACTTTTAAGTGATGGTAAGAGTTAATAGTAAAATATTTTTTTCTCTACATATTTACTCAACTTACTTTCAAAACCAGCTAACAAATACTGTAACATTTCTAATAACGCATTTATAATATATTAATTTCCTATATGTATATAACACTGTTTTTGAGCTTCCTCTTCTATCTTATTGCTCTACCTGGGCATTCATGCACCAATACCACATAGTTTTATTTTGTATTTTGTTGTGACTTTGTAGATTGCCATAATATACGTTGTGGAGAGCCACTATTTTTGGAACTTTTAGTTTTTATTTTAAATTATCTTCCATAAAAGTATTTATGTGTATCTATTGTTTCATATAAATTCTATAATAGGTATTTTAAGTGCATCAAAGTTCCACATCTTAGTGTTGATGTGGAATAGAAGGTGATCTGATATGGGGCAGTTGTGCTAAACTCTTTTGTTAATCCCCAAAGCTTGCCTATTGATTCTGTTCAACATTTCTACATAATCACATTATCTGAGAATAAAACAGGATTTTTTTATCTTTTAAACTTTTTTTTTTTTTTAAGTAGGCTTCACACCCAGCAAGGATCCCAACATGGGACTTGAACTCACGACACTGAGATCAAGACCTGAGCTGAGATCAAGAGTCCTATGCTTAACCAATTGAGCCACCTAGGCTCACCTTTTTATCTTTTAATTCCTATAATTCTTTTTTTTTTTCTTGTGTTGGCCAGGACCTTCACTTTTATAGCAAATGGAAGTGACAGCAGGAATTCTTTTAATGTTTGAAATCTTAAAGAGATTAGGTTTAAAGGTTTTGTAGTTGTTCCTTTATTTGTGTCAATCTGATTTTTTTAATATGCAGGTGAGTTTTTGTTTTATGACAGCTTTTACTGTGGTGAGAAAATTTATTTTTGATCACAGTTGTCATTTAAGAAAGGAAACATTGAGGTCTTTGTTGTCAATTAAAGCAATAAACATTTACTGGTTCCAACATATTAATCATATGTTAACCTTCTATAACTTTCTATATATGTATTAGTTTCTGAGAAAAATAATTTAAAATTCCAACTATAAATGTTAATATATCCACTTCTCCTCATATTTCTCAGTCGTTGCTTTCCATGATTTAAGGCTATATAATTGTTTGCATATATATTCATAATTGCTTTACCTTCTTTATCTCTACTCTCTTGATGCCATTTTCCAGATCATTCTCCATTTATATAACTCTAGTCAACATTCAATTACATAGGTACCCAGCAACGCTAGTTCCTCAGGATTCTAATGTGAACATCAGATTGATGATCAGTTTTACTCATTATGCCAAAAATAATTCAATTTCCACTAGTCCATTTGCTTTTCCATTTTCAAAATTGTGTTGCTGTTTTATGTGCTATTTTTATTTTTTAATGTCCTTGAAAAAATTTTAATATCTTTAAAAATTTTTAGCAGAATGTTAGGAGGAAGAACCATATACATTTGTTTAATATGCTATTTGTTTTAGTCATTTCAGTCTGCTATAACAAAGTACCGTAAACTGGGTGTCTTTTAAACAACAGAAATTTATTTCTCCCATTTCTGGTGCCTGGAAGTCTGATATTAGGGTGCAAGCATGGTCAGGTTTTGGAGAGAGTCCTCTTTCTGGCTGCAGACCGCCATCTTCTTGTGTCTTTACAAGGCAGAAAGAGAGCTAGGTTGCACTTTGGACTTTTTTTATAAGGGCACTAAAACCATTCCCAAGCGCTTCACCATCATGAGCTGATTACCTGCCAAAAACCTATCTCCAAATATCATCACAATGGGATATGAGTTTCAACCTAAGAGTTTCAGGAGGTATCTCAGTGTGGTTTTGATTTGTATTTCCCTGATGATGAGTGATGTTGAGCATCGTTTCATGTATCTGTTGGCCATCTGGAAGTCCTCTTTGGAGAAGCATCTATTCGTATCTTCCGCCCATTTCTTCACTGGATTATTCGTTCTTCGGGTATGGAGTTTGGTAAGTTCTTTATAGATTTTAGATACTATTCCTTTATCCGATATGTCATTTACAATTATCCTTTCCCATTCTGTCGGTTGCCTATTAGTTTTGTTGGTTGTTTCCTTTGCTGTGCAGAAGCTTTTTATCTTGATGAGATCCCTGTAGTTTATTTTTGTTTTTAATTCCCTTGCCTTTGGAAATGTGTCGCAAAGGAAATTGCTGTGGCTTAGGTCAAAGAGGTTTTTTCCTGCTTTCTTCCCTAGGATTTTGATGGTTTCCTGTCTCACATTCAGGTCCTGCTAGGAATCTACCCTAGAGACACAGGAGTGCTGATGCATAGGGGCACATGTACCCCAATGTTCATAGCAGCACTTTTGACAATAGCTAAATCATGGAAAGAGACTAAGTGTCCATCAACCAATGAATGGATAAAGAAGATGTGGTATATATACAATGGAATATATGCGGCAACGAGGAAGGATGAAATCCAGCCATGTATGGCAACATGGATGGAACTGGAGGGTATTATGCTAAGTGAAATAAGTCAGTCAGAGAAAGACGGATACTATATGTTTCCACGCATAGGTGGATTTTGAGAGACTTAGCAGAAAACCATGGGGAAAACCATGGGGAAGAGGGGAAAGGAAAAAAGACACAGAGAGGAAGGAAGACAAAACATAAGAGACTCTGAAAGACTAAACACAAACTGAGGGGTGAAGGGGGTGTGGGATGGTGGAGAGTGGGTGACGGGCACAAAGGAGGGCACTTGTTGGGATGAGCACTGGGTGTTAATGGAAACCAATTTGACAATAAATTTTTTAAAAAAATAATTGTTTAAAAAAAGAGTTTCAGGGACACAAATACATTCAGTCCATAGAACCATTTTACTAGGAAACTGCCATCATTTTTTCCAAAAGTTCTCCTCCTGTTATCTTTATTATTTTTCCTTCATTCCTGAACCTTAAATATACTGATATTAAAACTTTTAATTTCATTCTCCATGTCTCTTACTGCCTTTTTTTTAGTTCCCATTTTTATCCCTCCCTTTCACACCTCCTGAGAGATATCCTTGAACCATTCTTCCATTTCCTGATGTAATTTGTAACTGTATCAGGTCCATTATCTCTCCCATTTTGGAAGTCTTTTCTTGTTATTTTATTGTTAATTATCTCTGGTTGATTTTTTAAATACTTCCTCTGCTTCATGTTTTCCAGGTACTTCCATGTTTCTTTGAACTTATTTGTTACCCTCATATCAACACATATTCTCTGTGGTCTATTGGATCTATTTCGGTTTGTTTTTTATTGTCTATCATTAAGAAATCCTGGTTTTCTCACATATCATCATCATCATCATCATAATCATCCATTCATTCCTTATCATTATTTGTCCTATTGGTGTATGTTATTCTGGGTATTACTATATTGTATGATAATGTAATGTGTAACTGCCAGGAAGTTTGATAGCATAGGCTTTAACTTGTGAGTTAAGGAAGGGAGGCATTCCCTTCTGGGCTACTTCCATGATTCAGACATCATAATCAGAAACAAATATTTCAGGAAAAATGATAATGATTGGAAGCTAATTTACCTTGTTCCTACAAATTCTCACTTCTACCAGAGAGGCAGAAAGGAAGCTACCATGTGAAGGAGACTTGGAAAATTATAGTTTTGGACATAAAAATCTTTGTGAGAGTATCTGTCTCCTATTGTCTGTCTTATTTTGAGATTTTATAGGTGTCATTTTTCATTGTTGTAACAAATTTTGTTGATTTACTTTTTTCCCTATCATAATTAAAAAGTACATTCTCATTATAGAAAACTTGGAAAATTTCAAATGCTTAACGAAGACAACAAAATGCCCTTAAAAATCAAACCTGGGGATTTTCTAACTGAACAATGTACCACATTCTATTTTAAATGATGTAGATACATTTGAATACTTTCCTGTATCACTATACTTCCTCAAAACTACATATGTAATTATCAGTATAAGATCCATAATTTACAGAAATGTATGGAATTTAACAATTATATTATTGGCAGAAATGGAGGCTGTTTCCAAAATTTTGCTGTTATAAACAATGTGGTAATGCTTTTGCACATAAGTCTTTGACAATGTTTTTCTTACTTTTGTAGGAGACATTCCTAAATTTGAGTATTAAAGTGTATGAGTTGTCATATATATATATATATATATATATATATATATACAGATATACATATATATATATATATATACACACACACACACACACACATATATGCATATCGAATCCAGAAACACTCTTGCCATTCTATACAAATTATAGAAATTGTTAATCATGGTATCTTTTTTCCCAATGATGTCTACTCAGAATGCTTCCCAACACAGCCATCCATATACCGAAAATAAAACATTTAAAAATTACTTTTAGTCTATACTGTCACTTGAGGATCTCAATTGAGATTTTACAAAATATTCATTAATTTCCAATATTTTACTAATTAATCCATATATCACCCATTCCTTGGTAGATCTATCAGAATTACTAAGTCCTTATATATGTTGAGTACCATAATTTTTAGACTCTATATTGTGACTGATTCATTTTTCCAGTGAACTTTGCATAAATGATCCATTGGTTGAAATAATGCACCCTTATAGGACTTTTAAGTATGGATTTTGCCATAGATTTGGAAATAAATTTTGTCATTTTCATATTCATATGCCTATCAAAGAACAATATTCTGTCTCCTCGCATTTTGTGTGTTCAAATGATATTGATACCTCAAGACATATTTACATTTCCTTTATTCAAGTCAGTTATATTTATTTTTAAAGTTTTTATTTAAATTCAAGTTTGTTAACATACAGTGTAATATTAGTTTCAGGTGTACAATATAGTAATTCAGTGCTTCCATATGACAGCTGGTGTTCATCACAACAAGTGCACTCCTTAATCCCCATCACCTATTTTACCGATGCCCCCACCTTCATTCCCTATGGTAACCATCAGATGTCTTCTATAGTTAAGAGGCCCTTCCTTGGTTTGCCTCTCTTTCTCTTTGATTTCCCTTTGTGCATTTGTTTTGTTTCTTAAATTCCACATATGAGTGAAATCAAATGGTATTTGTGTTTCTCTGACTTATTTTGCTAAGCATAATACTCTCTATCAGAATCCATATCACTTCAAATGGCAAGATTTCATTTTTATGGCCAAGTAATATTCCACTATATTATATATATGTGTGTGTATATACATAGATGTATATGTATATACATATATGTATGTATATATGTATATATACACACAACTATTTTATCCATTTTTATCCATTCATCAGTTGATGGACATTTGAGCTGTTTCCATAATTTGGCTACTGTACATAATGCTGCTATAAACATCAGCGTGCATGTTATCCTTCTGAATTAGTATTTTCATATTCTTTGGGTAAATACTTAGGAGTGTCATTGCTGGACTGTAGGGTAGGTCTACTTTTAACACTTTGAGAAAGCTCCATACTGTTTTCCAGAGTGGCTGCAACGGTTTGCATTCCCACCAACAGTGCAAGAAGGTTCTCCTTTCTCCATATCCTTGCCAACACCTATTGTTTCTTGTGTTGTTGATTTTAGCCATTCTGACAGGTGTGAGGTGATAGCTCATTGTAGTTTTGATTTGCATTTCTCTGTTGTTAAGTAATGATGAGCATCTTTTCATGTGTCTGTTGGCCATCCATATGTCTTCTTTGGAAAAATGTCTATTCATGTCTTCTGCCCATTTTTTAACAGGATTATTCATTTTTTGGGTGTTGAGTTTTTTTTAAGTTTTTTATATATTTTGGATATCAACCTTTTATCAGAATCTTTGTTTGCAAATAGGTTCTTCCATTTAATAGATGGCCTTTTAGTTTTGTTGATCACTTCCTTTGCTGTGCAGTACCATTTTTTATAATGAAGGCCCAGTAGTTTATTTTTGCTTTTGCTTCCCTTGCCTTAGGACACATATCTAGTAAAAACTTACTAAGGCCAATATCCAAAAAAGTACAGCCTATAATCTCCTCTAGGATTTTTATGCTTTCAGGTTTCACATTTAGGTCTTCAAGTAATTATTTTAGAGTTTTCAAATATATATATATATATTTTTAATTTTTAGATTTATTTTTTGTTTCAACTTTTTATTTATATTCTGAATGATCTTTAATACATTTTGGATTTATTTTGGTGTATGGTGTAAGAAAATGGTCCAGTTACATTCTTTTTCATGTTGCTGTCCAGTTTTCCCAACACCATTTGTTGAAGAGACCGTCTTTTCTCCATTGGATATTCTTTACTCCTTTGGTGAAGAATAATTGACTATATGGTTGTGGGTTAATTACTGAATTTTCTTTTATGTTCCATTGATGTACATGCCTATTTTTGTGCCAGTACCATTCTTTTCTGATAACTACAGCTTTGTAATACATCTTGAAATCTGGAATTGTGATGCCTCCAGCTTCGTTTTTCTTTTTCAAGGTTGCCGTGGCTATTTGGGATCATTTGTCATTCTATATAAATTTTTGGATTGTTTGTTCTAGCTCTACAAAAAATGCTATTGGTAGTTTCATAAGAATTACATTAAGTATGTAGATATATTGGGTAGTATAGACATTTTAACAACATTTGTTCTTCTGAGTCATGAGCATGGAAAATTTTTCCATTTCATTGTGTCCTCATCAATTTCTTTCATCGGTGCTTTATAGTTTTCAGAGTAGAGATCTTTCGCCTCTTTGGTTAGTTTTATTCCTAGGTATCTTCTTGTTTTTGGTATAATTATACATGGGGTTATTTTATTAATTTGTCTTTTTGCTGCTTCATTATTGGTGTGTAGAAATGCAACACATTTCTGTACTTTTATTTTGTATCATGCATCATTACTGAATTTGTGTATCTGTTCTAGCAGAATTTTGTTTGAATCTTTCAGGTTTTCTATATAGAATATCATGTCATCTGCAAATACTGAAAGTTTTACTACCCTCTTGTCAATTTGGATGTCTTTTATTTCTTTTTGTTGTCTGACTGCTGTGGATAAGAAATCCAGCACTGTGTTCAATAACAGTGGTGAGAGTGGACATCCCTGTCTTGTTCCTGACCATAGAGGAAAAGCTCCCATTTTTTCCCCATGAGGATAATATTACCTGTGGGGTTTTCATATATGGCCTTTATATGTTGAACTATTTTCCCTATAAACCTACTTTGTTGAGGGTATTTATCATGAATGGACTTTGTACTGTGTCAAATGCTTTTTCTGTGTCTATTGAAAGAATCACATGGTTCCTATCCTTTTATTAATGTGGCGTATCACATTGATTGATTTGTGATTATTGAACCACCCTTGCAGTGCAGGAGTAAGACCCACTTGATCTAGTGAATGATTTTTTAAAGTGTATTGTTGGATTTGGTTTGCAAGTATTTTATTGGGAATTTTTGCATTCATGTTCATCAGGGATATTGGCCTGTACTTCTTTTTCAGTAGAGTATTCATTTGATTTTGGTATCAGGGTAATTCTGGTCACACAGAATGAATTTGGAAGTTTTCCTCCCTTTTCTATTTCTTGGAATAGTTTGAGAAGGATAGTTATTTATTCTTATTTAAATGTTTGGTAGAATTCACATGTGAAGCCATCTGGTTCAGTCCTTTTTGGGATTTTTTTTGAACACTAATTCAATTTCTTTGCTGATTATTACTCTGTTCCAGTTTTATATTTCTTCTTGTCTTAGTTTTGGTAGTTTGTAGGAGATTATCCATTTTTTCCAGGCTTTGGGGAAATGCTCTCCTTGTACATTCCCCTGTGCTCCTCTTCTTCCCTCTCACCCTATTCTGGGACCACAGCTCCTTCCCTCCACAGCACACATGATCTCTTTCTCTCCTAAATCACATCTCCACAGTTTCTCCCTTCTTTTATGTGGCCTCTTCTCTAGGGTCCTCCTACTCTGCCACCATCTTTTTATCTCTCAGAGCTTCTCTCTCTCTCTCTCTTTTTGTAATTAAACTAATATATTCTATCAAGGACAAAAGACACTTTGACAAAAGAGCCACTTCAAACCCCAACATTCAGAAAGACTATTAGAGCTTGCAACATGAATGTTTAATATGTAAAATCACATCTTATAAGTCTGGATGTGTGATATTTTATTTGTAATAACGTTTATTCCCACCTACACACATAACTATATGTAATTATGTGTAAATATACAGTATATATACAGTTTATATAGGTAATAGTCAATATATTTATGAATTTACTTGCATGTCTTTGATGTAAGGATTGTGAGCCAGTTTGTAAGCTTATAATTAATTTTCTTCTCATTGTATTGTGACTTCATTTTTAAATAATTTACATTTACTTACATTTACTTTTATATTTAACTTACATATGTAGGAGATTCTCTAATGTATAAAAATGCTAAATGATATTATAAAAGATTGATCTGTGAAAATAGTTTTTTAAATTTTCTCCAATATTGCTGATAATGAATTCAAGTCTCAATTTTTTCACTTCTTGTACATAGAAGTATTTTGTTGTGACCAAAGAATAATTTTTAAAATTTGTTCTCATTTTGTGGGAAGATATTTACCAAACTAAAAATTAAAAAGAAAAGAATCCAATGCTTATTCATCACTATAGTAACAAGTAGTATAAAGATAGTGGCAGTCTTTCAAACAGCAAAAATTAGATTTGATAATTATTCCAAAGGTATGAAAAATGTATCTTCTGGCAAGGATGTGGAGCAACAGGAACTCTAATACATTACTGGTGGGAGTGCCAAATGGTACAGCCACTTGGAATTTAGTTTGGAGGCTTCTTACAAAACAAAACATATTCTTGTTGTATGATCCAGCGCTGTACTCCTCGGTACTATCTTAAAAAATTGTTAAAGTTATATTGACACAAAATACTGAACATGGATGTTTATACTAGATTTATTCATAATTGCCAAAAATTGGAAGCAACCAACATGTCTTTTGGTACGTGAACGGATGAACTATGGTACAGTGAGACAACGGAATATTATTGTGTGCCAAAATTAAATGAGTTGTCAAGGGTGAAGAGACATGGAGGAGACTTAAAATTCTATTACTATTATTCCAACTATATGACATTCTGGAAAAAGCAAAACTGTAGAAACAATAAAAAGATCAGTGGTTGCAAGTGGTTATGGGTTGCAATTGGATAGGCAGAGCACAGAACATTTTAAGGGAAGTGAGAATAATCTGCATGATACTATACGCATAGTGGCTCACTTCAGTTTGACATAGGTTGTGCATTTACCTGTAAAATTGTGGCACATGATCTGAGCTCTGGGAGTAACTGGAGCTGATGAGAAAAATATCACCCTATATATTCTACATTTTTAATTTCTACAAATACAGTATAAAATATATATTAAAAATTTTTGTGGCAATTTTACAACTGTTTCATATTTAGCTAAACAATCTTGAAGAAAAAGAGAAAATACTTTTTATTTTTTTTATTTTTTAAAGGTTTTTGAACAATGAATTAAAATAAAATAAACTAAACTTTGAGATTAGAAGTTAGATTTATTGAATTACTGGGAGCATTCAACAAGAGCCAATTGCGTGTTTTTAATTTTTTATGTGTTTAAAATGTTTTAAGTTATTATTCCAATAAAATAAGTATTTTGGCAGGCTAATTTGGTAATATGAAGGAATTATGACACATTGTGAAAATTACATAATTAAAAATATAAAGGTTAATAATGATAAGACACAATAAATTATTATCACATTTTAGCATTATATTTAAATATTATATCAAGTTTTAATTAAGTTCAGTGAAAATTTGTCATTTAAATAATTGAGAAATTAATTTGGTAAAAATAGCAGTATTTAACTATGTTTGTGCAGAAAATACGGGTAATATTATTGTCATGGGTGAACTCCTAACTGGGAAGAAGGTATATCAGCTTAAAGATTTAAAACAAGATAATTCTATTAGTTGGTAATACTTACCAAAAAAATTCTCAATATATGATCTGTATAATTTCTTATTTCAATATTTTGAGTTCTGCTACATTTTATCTGCAGATTTTTTAGTTAACCTATTATAAGATTTTTTACTTTTCAAAAACTCCATGGGGCTCTCATTCTGTAAATTTGTTTATCATTCCATAAAATTATTGTGTACAAAATAGGTCTACAATGGAAAAGGGTAATCTATATTTGGAGTGGTCAGAAATGAAGGGGTATTTGGCAAGAGGGTTAAGATGGTGGATGAGTACTGTGACCCTAAGTTTGCCTCCTCTCACAAACAGCTAGATAAATATCGAATCATTCTGAGTATCCAAGAAATTGATCAAAAGTCTTAGAGAACAGAGAGGCATGCCTACAAACAGAAAAATAGCACCCGAGGAAAGTAGGAAATGGAGAGAATTGATTTTGGGGAGAAAGGAGCCAGGGGTTCTGTGGTGAGGAGGGGGCTCTGATCACAGAGGGGTAAGCTAGAGAAAAAGAGACAAAGAAAGAAACACAAAAGTGAAAACATTCACAGGGACTGCACAAGAAAACTGTTCCCCCAAACTGTTGACAGGAAAAAAGGAGAGGGTTTTAATACCGCTATTTTTTTTATAAACAGCAGAACACACAGGCTGAAGTTTCAGAGGTCAGTGCCTGGCAGCGGTCCAGTGAGGAAGCCAAGTGAGCTCCATGAGTAGTTGGCGCAGTCTGAGGATCCTCTGTGTTGATAGGATAGAAACAATTCCCCTACTTGAAGTGCATTTGGTAGAGGCGATATGGCCTCTCCAATGTGCAAAAGATCCTGCGGGTGTCATTGAGCTGCCCCATTCACCAGTATAGGAATAAAGATGCCATCTGGGGGCAGCAAACCTTGGCACCAGCTGTGTACTGCAATTTACCAAAAACTCGGAGCTGCTGCCACTGTGCTGTCTCATAGCTGTTTTCTGGGATAAGCTGGCACTGGACACAGTGCAGTGGGACCTTCCCCCAGAAGGTTCTGAGTTGCAAGGGTCTCTCAAGTGGGGTTTTGAAACACGGCCGCACCTACGATTAAACACAGAAGTGCTGTGCCACCTAGGCAGGCAGAAATCTCAGTTAAGGACAAGAGAAGGTGGGGGTCTGATGGAAGCCAAATACAAAGATGGGGTGATCATTTGCTCATCTGGGAGGGCATGAATTTCCTGATTCATACAGTAGAGAGCAGGGCAAGCCATTTTCACCCCGAGCCCACCAGCACTGATTGACCTCAGTGGACTAAACAGCGTCACCACGTGGATAATGGAGCCATTACACCTAGCCCCGTTCCCTTGTACCCTCCAGACAGACATATCTCCATTAGGGCAAATCCACCTGAGAATCACAGTAGGAGGCCCTTCCCCCAGAAGAAAGGCACAACACCTATAATGCACTAAGTTTACTGATCATAATATTCTGCAAAGTTTTAGCTGTAGGGGAAACGAGATGTAGCTTCCTTTGGGTTTTTGGTTGGTTGGTTGTTTTTCTGTTGCTGGTTTAGTTTTAGTTTTTTCTTTTTGTTTTTTTTTTTTTCTTGAATACAGAATGAGCAATTTAGATTCGGGGCAACATGGCGGAGGAGTAGGGGGCTCCAGTATTTCGCTTGCCCTTTAAACGGGACGACTGACCATAGTCTCTCTCAACTCCAAGAATCGGGGGAAAAAGGTGCTACAGCTAACAAGGAATGAAGGCGAAAACAGACACGGCCCAGCTAAACCTCTGTTTTCCTTTCCAGGGCAACTCCAAGAAACAATCCAAAACACATCCAGCCAAAATGACGAAACGGAAGAATTTTCCTCAAAAGAATCTACAAGAAGCAGTGACAGCTCAAGAATTAATGAAAACAGATATAAGCAACATAACAGAACATGAATATAGAACGATAATCATAAAACTAATCGCTGGGCTTGAAAAAAGCTTAGATGAATGCAAGGGGTCCCGCGCGGCAGAGTTCAAGGACCTTAAAAACGGTCAGGAGGAATTAAAGGAGACATTGGAAGAAATACAAGGGAAACTGGAAGCAGCCACAGCAAGGATTGAAGAGGTAGAGGAAAGAGTTTGTGCATTAGAAGAAAAAATCATTGGAAAAGAGGAGGCAGATAAAAAGAGAGAGAAGCTGATCCAGGAACAAGAACAGAGAATTCGAGAGCTGAGCGATGCACTCAAATGAAACAATATCCATATCATAGGAGTTCCAGAGGAAGAAGAGAGAGAGAAAGGAGTCGAAGGGGTTCTTGAACAAATCATTGCTGAGAACTTCCCCTACATGAGGAAGGAAACGGGCATGGAAATCCAAGAGGCACAGAGAACTCCCCTCAGACGTAACTTGAATAGACCTTCTGCACGGCACATCATAGTGAAGCTGGCAAAATACAAAGATAGGGAGAGAATCCTGAAAAGAGCTAGGGACAAAAGAACCTTAACATTCAAATGCAGACATATAAGGGTAGTAGCAGACTTATCTACAGAAACTTAGCAAGCCAGAAAGGAATGGCAGGATATCTTCAATGTGATGAGCAAGAAGGACATGCAACCAAGAATTCTGTATCCGGCTAGCCTGTCATTCAGAATAGAAGGAGAGATCAAGGTTTTTCCCAACAAACAAAAACTGAAAGAATTTATCACAAATAAGCCAGCACTACAAGGGATCCTGAGGGGCGCTCTATGAAAGAAAGGTTGCAAAGAACACAGACTGCCAGAGACAGCCTTACAAACATAAAACTTACAGATAATACAGTGACTGTAAGCCCATATTTTTCAATATTAACACTGAATGTAAATGGACTAAATGCGCCAATCAAAAGTCACAGGATAACAGAATGGATTAAAAAACAAGACCCATCTATTTGCTGTCTTCAAGAAACTCATCCTAAACCTGAAGACACCTTCAGATTGTAAGTGAGGGGATGGAGAACTATCTACCATGCTACTGGAAGTCAGAGGAAAGCCGGAGTAGCCACACTTATATCAGACAAATTAGACTTTAAAATGAACGATGTAATAAGAGATGAAGAAGGACATTATATAATAGTCTCAGGGACCATCCAGCAGGAAGCGCTAACAATTATAAATATCTACGCACCGAATTCGGGGGCACCCAAATTTGTAAAACAACTAGTTACAAACATTAGCAATCTCATCGATAAAAATGTCCTAATAGTAGGGGATCTCAACACTCCATTCTCAGCATTGGATAGATCCAAAAAACAGAAAATCTCCGCAGAAACAATAGCCCTGAATGACACATTAGAAAAGATGGGCCTCACAGACATCTTTAGGGTCCTTCACCCAGAAGCAAAGGAATTTACATTCTTCTCAACTGCACACGGTACATTTTCCAAGATATTACCACATTCTGGGGCACAGGGAAGCTCTGAATAAATATAAAAGAATTGAGATCATACCGTGCACACTGTCAGACCACAATGCTTTGAAACTTGAAATCAACCACAGGAGAAAGCCTGGAAAATATCCAAAAACATGGCGGTTAAGATAATTAATTATAAGATTAATAACCTGTTAAAAGGTGAGTGGGTCAACCAAGCAATCAGAGAAGAAATTAAAAAATACATGGTAAAAGTGAAAATGAAAATACAACAATCCAAACGCTCTGGGATGCAGCAAAGGCAGTCCTGAGAGGGAAATATATTGCAATCCAGGCCCATCTCAAGAAACAAGAAAAATCAATAACACAAATTCTAACAGCACGCCTAAAGGAACTAGAAGCAGAACAACTAAAACAACCCAAGCCCAGCAGAAAGAGAGAAATAACACAGACCAGAGCACAAATTAATCATATGGAAACAGAAAAGGTAGTGGAACAGATACATGAAACCAAAAGCGGGTTCTTTGAAAAAATAAACAAAATAGACAATCCTCTAGCCAGGCTACTCAAAAAGAAAAAGGAGAGAACTCAAATAGATAAAATCGTGAATGAAAAGGGAGAAATTACAACCAATCCCTCAGATATACAAGCAATCATCAGAGAATACTATGAAAAATTATATGCCACCAAACTTGGCAATCTGGAAGAAATGGACAGCTTCCTAAATAGCCACACGCTACCAAAACTCAAACGGGAAGAAATAGAAAATTTGAACAGACCCATAACTAGTGAAGAAATAGAATCAGTTATCAAAAATCTCCCAGCAAATAAAAGCCCTGGACCAGATGGCTTTCCTGCGGAATTTTACCAGACATTCAAAACAGAGTTAATTCCTATCCTCCTCAAGCTGTTCCAAAAAATTGAAATGGAAGGAAAACTTACGGACTCATTCTATGAAGCCAGCATCACTTTGATTCCCAAATCAGATAGAGACCCAGCAAAGAAAGAGAATTTCAGGCCAATATCCCTGATGAATATGGATGCAAAAATTCTCAACAAGATACTAGCAAATCGAATCCAACAGCATATAAAGAGAATTATCCACCATGATCAAGTAGGATTCATCCCTGGGTTGCAGGGCTGGTTCAATACCCACAAATCAATCAACATGATACATCACATCAACATAAGAAAAGATAAGAACCATAGGATCCTGTCAATAGATGCAGAAAAAGCATTTGACAAAATACAGCATCCTTTCTTAATAAAAACTCTCGAGAAAGTCGGGATAGAAGGAACATACTTAAACATCATAAAAGGCATATATGAAAAGCCCACAGCTAATATCATCCTCAATGGGGAAAAATTGAGAGCCTTCCCCCTGAGATCAGGAACACGACAGGGGTGTCCACTCTCGCCACTGCTATTTAACATAGTGTTGGAAGTCTTAGCATCAGCAATCAGACACCAAAACAAAATAAAAGCCATCAAGATTGGCAAGGAGGAATTCAAACTTTCACTCTTTGCAGATGACATGATAGTTTACATGGAAAACCCAACAGAATCCACCAAAAGCCTACTAGAACTGATCCAGGAATTCAGCAATGTTGCAGGGTACAAAATCAATGTACAGAAATCGGTGGCATTTCTATACACCAACAATGAAGCAGCAGAAAGAGAAATAAAGAAGCTAATCCCTTTCACAATTGCACCAAAAACCATAAAATACTTAGGAATAATCCTAACCAAAGAGGTGAAAGACCTCTACACTGAAAACTATAAAAAACTTATGAAGGAAATTGAGGAAGACACAAGGAAATGGAAAAACATCCCATGCTCATGGATTGGAAGAATAAATATCGTTAAAATGGCAATATTACCCAAAGCAATCTACACATTCAATGCAATCCCAATCAAAATTGCACCAGCATTCTTCTCAAAGCTAGAGCAAACAATCCTAAAATTTGTATGGAACCACAAAAGACCTCGAATAGCCAAAATAATACTGAAGAAAAAAACCAAGGCGAGAGGCATCACAATCCCCGACTTTAACCTCTACTACAAGACTGTATGGTATTGGCACAAAAACAGACACATAGACCAATGGAATAGAATAGAAAACTCAGAAATGAACCCGCAAGTATATGGCCAACTAATCTTTGACAAAGCGGGAAAATGTATCCAATGGAAAAAAGACAGCCTCTTTAATAAATGGTGCTGGGAGAACTGGACAGCAACATAAAAAGAATGAAACTAGACCACTTTTTTACACCACTCACAAAAATAAATTATAAATGGATAAATGATCTGAATGTGAGACAGGAAACCATCAAAATCCTAGAGGAGAAAGTAGGAAAAAGCCTCTTTGACCTAAGACGCACCAATTTCTTACTCGACACGTCTCCAAAGGCAAGGGAATTAAAAGCAAAGATGAACTACTGGGACCTCATCAAGATAAAAAGCTTCTGCACGTCAAAAGAAACAACCAACAAAACGAATAGGCAACCAACGGAATGGGAAAAGATCATCACAAATGACATATCGGATAAAGGACTAATATCTAAAATCTATAAAGAACTTACCAAACTCCACACCAGAAAAACAAATAACCCAGTGAAGAAATGGTCAGAAGATATGAATAGACACTTCTCCAAAAAGAACATTCAGATGGCCAACAGACACACGAAACGATGCTCAATGTCACTCATCATCAGGGAAATACAAATCAAAATCACACTGAGATACCACCTCAAACCAGTCAGAGTGGCTAAAATGAACAAATCAGGAAACTATAGATGCTGGCGAGGATGTGGAGAAGCAGGCACTCTCCTACACTGTTGGTGGGAATGGAAACTGGTGCAGCCATTCTGGAAAACGTTGTGGAGGTTCCTCAAAAAAATGAAAATAGATTTACCCTATGACCCAGCAATAGCACTGCTAGGAATCTACCCAAGAGACACAGGAATGCTGATGCATAGGAGCACGTGCACCCCAATGTTCATAGCAGCACTTTCGACAATAGCCAAATCATGGAAAGAGACTAAGTGCCCATCAACTGACGAGTGGATAAAGAAGATGTGGTACATATATACAATGGACTACTACGTGGCAATGAGAAAAAATGAAATCTGGCCATGTGTAGCAACATGGATGGAACTGGAGGGTATTATGTTAAGTGAAATAAGTCAGTCAGAAAAAGACAGATACCATATGTTTCTACGAATAGGTGGACTTGTGAGACTAAGCAAAAACCAGGGGGAGGGGAAGAGAGGAAAGAAAAAAAAGACACAGAGAGGGAGGGAGATAAAACATAAGAGACTGTCAAAGACTAAGAACAAACTGAGGGTGAGGGGGGTGAGGGAGGGGGGAGAGGGGGTGATGGGCATTAAAAAGGGCACATGTTGGGATGAACACTGGGTGTTATATGTAATCCAATTTGAAAATAAACTATTAAAAAATTAAAAAAAAAGAATGAGCAATTTATTTTATTTTATTTTTTAAATATTTTTTCTGTTTTTCTATCAAAATTCTGTTAACAAGGGGACCGAAACAGATCTAGTATCTAACTTAACTTATTATTTTTAATTTTTTTATTATTTTTTTTCTCCAAAATGACAAGACAGAGGAATTCACTCCAAAAGAAAGAACAGGAAGAAATGATGGCAGAGGTTTAATCAATACAGATATAAGTAGGATGTCTGAACTAGAATTTAAAACAATTATAAGGATTCTAGTTGAGTTTATAAAAAGCAAAGAAGACACAAAAGAATCCCTTACTGCAGAGATAAAAGAGGTAAAATATAGTGATGCCAATATTAAAAATGCTACAACCAAGATGCAAACCAGAATACATGAAAGAAGAGCAAGGATGCACAGAACAGGGGAATGATTTAGTGATATGGAAGATAAGATTATTGAAAAAAATGTGACTGAAAAGAAGAGGGAAACAAAGGTATGGAACATGAAGGTAGACTTAGGGAACTCAGTGACTTATTAAAATGGAATATCATTCATATCACAGGAGTCATAGATGATGAAGAGCATCAAAAAGGGGTAGAAGGTTTACGTGAGCAAATTACAGCTGAAAACTTCCCTTATCTGGGGAAGGATACAGACATCAAAACCCAAGAAGCACAGAAATCTCTCATTAAATTCAACAAAAGCCAGCTATTGCCAATGCATATTATAGTCAAATTCACAAAATACACAGACAAGAAAAAATCCTGAAGGCAGCAAGGGAAAAAAAAGTCCTTAACCTATAAGTGAAGATATATCAAGTTTGCAGCGAACTGTCCACAGAAACCTGGCAGGCCAGAAGGGAATGGCAGGATATATTCAATGTGCTGAATGGGACAGAAATCCAGCCAAGAATACTTTATTCAGCAAGGATGTCATCCATAATAGGAGAAATAAAGAATTTTCCAGACTAAAGGAGTTTGTGACCACTAAACTAGCCCAGCAAGAAATATTAAGGGGGACTCTTTGAGTGGGGGTGGAGGGAAGACCAAAAGTGGCAAACACTAGAGAGGAACATCACCAACTTCACAGGTAAACAGAAACAGAAACTTTACATGGAACAAAATGGCACTAAATTCATATCTTTCAATAATCACCCTGAATGTAGTAAATGGATTAAAAGCTCCAATCAAAAGACATAGGATTTTGGAATGGATAAAGAAACAAGACTCATCTATATGCTGTCTATAGGAGAGTCATTTTAGACCTAAAGACATCGGTAGATTAAAAGTAGGGGATGAAGAACCATCTATCATGCTAATATACTTTATCAGACAAACTAGATTTTAAACTAAAGACTGTAACAAGAGATGAGTTGACATTATGCCATAATTAAGGGGTCTATCCATCAAGAAGATCTAATGATTGTAAATATCTATGACCCCAATTTGGAATACCCAAATATATATGTATTATATATATATTGATAAATATATATTTAATATATATTATATATGAGTATATGTAATAATATCTATAATATATAAACATAATATATAGATAAACATAATAAAACACATATAAATAACTCATATAAATATATATTATTAAATATATTAAATATATTTATATAATATCCATTATATGACATATGTTACAAATATATAAAATATATTAATTAATGTCTATTAACAAATACAATAACAACATAAAGAAATAACAAACATAATATTATTATTATTGATAATATGATAATAGTAGGGGACTTTAATACCCCACTTACAGCAATGGGCAGATCATCTAGTTAGAGAAGCAACAAGGAAACAATGGTTTGAATGACACACTGGACAGACGGACTTAACAGATATATTCAGAAAATTGCATCCTAAAGCAGCAGAATACACACTGTTTTCAAGTGCATACAGAACATTCTCCAGAATAGATCACATACGGGGTCACAAATCATTCCTCAACAAGTACGGATTGATCATACCATGCATATATTCAGACCACAATGCTATGAAACTTGAAGTCAAGCACAAGAAAGAATCTGGAAAAACCACAAAACATGGAGGTTAAAAAACATCCTACTGAAGAATAAAAGGGTTAACCAGGAAATTAAAAAGTACATGGAAGCAAATGAAAATGAAAACCTTTGGGATGCAGCAAAGGCAGTCATGGCAGTCATGAGAGGGAAGTATATTGCAATACAGGCCTACCTCAAGAAGCAAGAAAGGTCTCAAACACACAACCTAACCTTACACCTAAAGGAGCTAGAAAAGGAGCAGTAAATTCAGTATAAAGCCAGCAGAAGAAAGGAAATTATAAAGATTTGAGCAGAAAAAAAAAAAGCTATATAGAAACAACAACAACAACAATCACAACAAACAGTAGAACAAATTGACAAAACTAAGAGCTGGTTCTTTGAAAGAATTAAAATTGATAAATCCCTAGCCAGAATTATTAAAAAGAAAAGAGAATGGACCCAAATAAATAAAATCACAAATGAATGGGGAGGGATCACCAAAAACACCAGAGAAATACAAAGAATTATATGAAAATATTAGAAAAGTTATATGCCAACAAACTGGGCAATCTGGAAGAAAGAGATAAATACTGAGAAACATACAAACTCCCGAAAATGAAATAGGAAGAAACAGAAAATTTGAACAGTCCCATAACCAGCAAAGAAATTAAAACAGTAATAAAAAATCTTCCAACAAACACAATTCCAGGGTCAGATGGCTTCCCGGGGGAATTCTCCAGACATTAAAGAAAAGTTAATAATACCTATACTTCTCAAATTGTTTCAAAAAAATAGAAATAGAAGGAAAATTTGTAAACTCATTCTATGGGGCCAGCCTTACTTTAATTCCAAAACCAGACAAAGACCCCACTAAAAAGTAGAACTACAGGCCAATATCCCTGATGAACACAGATGCAATATCTGCAAGCATATTGCAGATGCAATATGCAAGAAGATACTAGCAAATCGAATTCAACAGTACATTAGAAGAATTATTCACCATGATCAAGTGGAATTTATTCCCGGGCTGCAGGAGTGGTTCGATATTTGCAAATCAATTAACATGATACACCACATTAATAAAAGCAACAATAAGAACCATATGATCCCGTGAATAGATGCAGAAAAAGCATTTGATAAAATACAATATTCATTTTTGATAAAAACTGTCAACAAAGTAAGGGATAGATGGAACATATGTCAACATCATAATGGCATATACAAATGACACATGACTAATATCATCCTCAATAGGGAGAATTTGAGAACCGTTCCCATATAGTCAGGAGTCAGACAAGGGTGTCCACTCTCACTATTACCACTTAACATATTACTGAGAGTCTAGCCTCAGCCATCAGACAATAAAAAGAAATAAAAGGCACCCAAATCACCAAGGAAGAAATCAAACTTTCACTATTTGCCGATGGCATGATACTCTATGTAGAAAACATGAAAGACTCCACCAAAAAATTGCTAGCACTAATACATGAATTCAGTAAATTCAGAGGATATAAAACAACATACACAATTTGGTGGCTTTTCTATACACCAATAATGGAGCAGAAAAAAAAAAAAAAGAAAGAAATCAAAGAGTCGATCACATTTACAACTGCATCAAAAACAATTGGATACCTAGCAGGAAATGCAACCAAAGAGGTAAAGAGTACTCTGAAAACTGTAGAACACTGATCAAAAACAGTGAAAAGGACACAAAGAAATGGAAAAGCATTCCATGCTCATGGATTGGAAGGGCAAACGTTGTTAAAATGTCTATATTACTACCCAAAGCAACCCACACTTTTTGTGCAATCCTTATCAAAATACCACCAGAATTTTTCACAGAGCTAGAACAAACAATCCTAAAATTTGTGTGGAACCACAAAACACCCCAAATAACTAAAGTACTCCTGAAAAAAAAATTGGAAGTATCATGATTCCAGATTTCTACCTATATTACAAAGCTGCAGTCATTAAGACAGTATGATACTGGCACAAAAACATATACATAGATCAATGGAACAGAGTAGAAAACCTGGAAATGGACCTGCAACTACATGGTTATCTCATATTCAACAAAACATAAAATAATATCCAATGGAAAAAAGACAGTATCTTCAACAAATGGTGTTGGGTAAACTGGACAGCAACATGCAAAAAAATAAAATGACCTCTTTCCTACACCATACACAAAAATAAACTAAAAATGGATGAAAGACCTAAATGTGAGATAGGAAATCATCAAAATCCTAGAGATCACAGGCATTAAGCTCTTTTACCTCAGCCATAGCAACTTCTTAGTAGACATGCTGCAGGAGGCAAGGGAAACAAAAGCAAACAAGAACTATTGGGACTTCACCGACATAAACAAATTCTGAAATCAACAAAACTAAAAGGCAGCTGGTGGAGTGGGAGAAGATATGCGCAAACTAAATATCTGATAAAAGGTTAGTATCCAAAAATCTATAAAGAACTTAGCAAACTCACCACCCCAAAAACAATAATCCAGTGAAGAAATGGGCAGAAGACATGAATAGACACTTTTCCAAAGAACACATCCACATGGCAAATAGGTATATGAAAAGATCCTCAACATCACTCATCGTCAGGGAAATACAAATCAAAACCATGATGAGATACCACCTCACATCTGTCAGAATGGCTAAAAGTAACAACACAAGAAACAACAGGTGTTGGCAAAGATGAAGAGGAAGGGAAACCCTCTTGCACTGTTGGTTGGAATGCAAACCAGTGCAGCCCCTCTGGAGAAGAGTATGGACATTCCTCAAAAAGTGAAAAACAGAACTACCCTATGATCTAGCTATTGCACTGGTAGGTATTTACCCAAAGAATACAAAAATACAGTTGTCAAGGTGTGCGTGTACTCCAATGTTTACAGAAGCAATATCAATAATAGCCAAACTATGGAGAAAACCCAAATGTCCATCAACTGATGACTGGATAAAGAAGACGTGGTATTTGTGCAATGGAATATTACTCAGCCATAAAAAGAATAAAATCTTGCCATTTGTAGAGACATGGATGGAGCTAGAGTGTATTATGCTAAGCGAAATAATCAGTCAGAGAATGACAAATAACATATAATTGCACTCATATGTGGAATTTAAAAAAACAAAACAATTGAACATATGGGAGGGGAGGAAAAGAGAGAGGGAAACAAACCCTAAGAGACTCTCAGTGATAGAGAACAAACTGAGGGTTGATAGAGGGATGTGGGTTGGAAATGGATAGATGGGTGATGGGTATTAAGGAGGGCACTTATAATGAACACTGGGTGTTGTATGTAAGTGATGAAACACTGAACTCTACTCCAGAAACAAGTATTGCACTGTACCTTAACTAAAATTTAAGTAAAAATAAAAAAAAGGAAAAAAAGACATGAAGGGGTATTAGGGGTATCATATATGTAGAACAAAAAACAAAAGTCCCACAACGTTACGGCTAGAAGAGAAACCCAAGAACATCTTCACACATTCTTCTTTTGTTCAGGGATAGTGACACACAGAAATGAATGTAATTAAAGAAATCTCTTGTCTAAAATAACATACAAAGTGGGAACAGTAGCCAGACTCTCTTGGGAGCTTAGGATATTTCACAGTTCTGAATGTTAGCAACTGAAAATGCCTATAGACAATGATAGATTGGTTTAAATGTAAAAACAGATAAAAATAACTATATGCATAGTTTATTAGTTTATCCAAATATTGCCATAGTTACTGGTTTGCCCCGAGATAACAACAACCTGTGATCAGGAACTATTCAGTGATAGTTGTTTAAGTTAAGACTTGTTTTAATTTATTACTATATTGTACACTTGAAACTAATATAACAATGTATGTTAACTATCTGGAATTAAAATAAAACCTTAAAAAAAAGAAAAACGAATAGTTTTAGTCTTTCCAAGTTTTTCATTTCTCCCAGAGATAGGTACTTTTGCATGGGGAACACTGTGAAAAAGAACCTTTGCTAGTTAAATTTCTCTTTACAGTTTATATTTCTGATAGATTACAAGTGTATTTTTAAAAATTTAGTTGCCTAAATACTGTTTCTACATTTTTAAATTAACAGTACAAATAATGTTTAATATTTTAGAAGTACCTCACCAATCTGGAAGGTAGAAATTAAAACTGAATACTAGGAAGTAAGCAAAAAAACCGAAAACCAAAAACAAAAACAAAAACAAAACAAAAACAAAAAACCAAAAAGAAACCCCCAAAAACAACAACAACAACAACAAAAAAAACGGACCCTGAGTGGACAAAAATAGATGCTATCCAGCAATGAATGTATTTTATACATTTTCTTTTTAAACTATCCTGTGTTTTTAATCAGATCCTGTTTGCTCTAATTTTGTACATAAACGACAAAATTAATTATTCGATTTCTAAATTTCTAGTAGGTTAAAAACAGCGAAGAGGCTGAGACCTTTAGAAGGGTAACCAGTGATAAGAAATAGGTACAATGAGGGGCACCTGGGTGGCCCAGTCAGTTAAGCGGCCGGCTTCAGCTCAGGTCATGATCTCACGGTCTGTGGGTTCTAGCCCCGCGTAGGGCTCTGTGCTGCCGGCTCAGAGCCTGGAGCCTGCTTCGGATTCTGTATCTCCCTTTCTCTCTGCCCTTCGCTTGCTCACGCTCTGCTCTATGTCTCTCAAAAATAAAATAAAAACGCTAAAAAAAAAGTTTTTAAAGAAAAAGAAATAGGTACAATGAAGCAGAAACATAGCAGTCTGAGGCCTACTAGTAAAGGGTCAAATATCTTTAAACGCAATAGATCTTGAAGGAATTATGTATAATAAATAAATTCATTAATTCCTTTAAAGCTTGTTCATTCTGTGCCTTCCTCAGGAGGACTTTAAGGCAGCTTACAAGAATATATAAACTTAGCAAGGGTGAAAGGGACAAAATGTGTGTGGGAATGGTCCAGGAGAGAAGTCTGCTTTAGTAATACCTAACTACTGAAAATTTGTTTCCTATATCACTTGGTGGCTCCTTTGAAGAAATCCCTTTTGGAACATAATTTGCTTGGGGAACCTAATTGTGCTTTTCTAATAAAAATTATGTAACTGAACTTGTCTCCCTTTTCACTGTGACCACAGTTAAATGGGACAAATATAAACTTGATTATTATACAACTATGTAAATCTCTTATGGACAACATGTATGTTCTTCTTTCCCTTGAGTTTTCATTAATTTTTCTCTGATCCTATTCTTTACTATTTTTCTGTTATTTTCATTAGAGTCATCTTCTGTAAAACAATGTAAGGTATCAATAAATTAGTGAAAAGGACCTCTTAAAAATAAAATAACACACATACTGGAAGTTTGAGAAAAATCTAATAACACGTATGTCCAGGCAATTATAAGTTAATATATATTGTATAATATATATTGTATCCAATATATATACATATATACACATATTGGATTTTTAAATTTTTTAAAATTTTTTAATGTTTATTTTTCAGAGAGAGACAGAGTGTGAGTGGGAGAGGGGCAGAGAGAAGGGGAGACAAAATCTGAAGCAGGCTCACCACAGAGCCCAAGGCAGGGATAGAACGCATGAACTGTGAGATCAGGACCTGAGTTGAAGTCTTAACTGACTGAGCCACCCAGGCACCCCACATATCAGATTTTTAAAAGATGTATCTACTTTAATTTTTTGTTAAATGTTTCTTTAAATTTTAACTGTAAAAACAAATATATCTACATTTCTTTAAAATTCCAAAATATAGTTAATTTTCAACCTATTATTCTGGTATAAGAAACTAGCATCTAGGCTAACAGTGCCCAACAGAATTTCCTATTACACGCACACTAGAATACCTAAAATAAAAAGACTGTCACCTCCAAATTCTGGCAGGATTTAGAGCAACTTGACTACTTTAATATATTTTTGGTGGAAGGATAAAATGATACATCAATTTAAAATCAATTTAAAAAGTCTGGCAATTTGTCATAAGTTTAAACATACACCTGGATTATGATTGAGCGATTTCATTCCTAGATATTTACCCAAGAGAAATGAAAACATGTGTCCATAAAAAAGATATGTTTAAGAATCTTCACAGGTACTTTATTTTCAAGATCTATATTAACATTTTTTAAACGCAGATATGATTGCTTTCTCAAAAACCCACTGCTTGTTGGTTTACTAAGAGAGCTAATCAAAGATTATATCTTTATTGTTCTATTGCCCATGAGATTATAATTATCTCTTTTTCTCATAATAGTATATCTAATGAAATCAAGGTTCCTTCACACTAATTATGCAAAGAAATAAAGGATTCAAGTATGACTAACCAACATTGATTACATAATCTTGTTACATGATTACTATCTACCTGGAAAGCTGTAGCTATATTGATGTCTAAATACATTATCAGTGACAGAAATTTGCAAAGAGGAATACAGGAGTAAAAATCAATCAATCAATCAATCAATCAATCTGGAAACATAAGCAAACTAATAAAATTTTAAGATTCATGGGGATGGAATAGGAGATGGTGGAGTAGAAGAACCCTAGGCTCCTCTCACCCCATGAACAAAACTAGGTAACTATCAAATCATCCTAAATACCCCAGAAATCGATGCAAAGAATGACAAAACAAACTCTACAACTAAAGGGAGAGAAGAGGTCACATCAAAGAATGTAGGAAGTGTGGAGATGTGGTTTAGGGGAGAAAGAGATCATGGGTGCTGTGGAAGGAAGGATTTGTGGTCCTAGAGAAGGGTGACAAGGAGAGAGAGGAACACAAAGGGGGATGCACAAGGAGAGAATTTCCTCAAAGCCATTAGCTTGGAATAGAGAGGGGCTGCATTTCATGAGTTCTTGCAGCCAATGGGGCTTAGACGCTGGAGATTTAAAGGTCAAGGGCTTGGCTGGGATAGAGCTTAGAGGGCATATCACTGGTCCTGAAGAGAAGTCAAGAAAATAACCTGGGGGCAAACAGCATGGAAACAGCATTGGACTCTTTCAAGTTGAAGTTTAGTGCAATGCCATAAATACTTATTAAACACCCGTGTATAAAACATTGTGTTAAGTACCATGAGATACAATGAATATTTTCAAAATATTCTAAAAATAGTAGGTATGTTTGAAGATACAGTTAAACAAAGAATCATAATAAATTAAAGTTTTCTGATTTCTAATTTGGTGCTCTTTCCATTGTACCATGAGATGTGTGGATGAAACTTGCAGGTTAGATACCAGAGACACTATCAAAGTAAAATCAACATGTTTGATCACTGATAAATAAGGGGCTGGAAGTTAGGGCCTGCTAGGAGAATGAGAGAATTAATGATAATTTTTGAGATAATATGAATACATGAATATGATGTCAATGCAATAGAATTGTAGAGAGAAAAGAGATGGTATATTTTACTATTATCTGGAAATTCTTAAGGTCCAAATAAATTTCTACATGGGCATTAGTCACAGCAAAAGGGAGATTTATATAGAGAGCTCAGGAAACCCTGATTATCTTATAGAAGATATAGTTTGGCAGACTATGTAACAATTATTAACCTTATTTTGTATGCTATCAATATTTATGCAGTTTATTTAGCAAATTTTGGCAAACATATCACACAGTTCCATTTCAGACAAATAAAACCACCTGGTCTTTTTCAAATAAATAGCTGATAAGTTCTTAAATTATTTGTGCATTTAAACTTCGAGTTTCTGAACCTGAATACAGGGCATGCAACATTTCCGTTAAATTTTAGTTTTTCACCAATGTGTTTCTTATTTTTAAAGATACTGAATGAAACATTATGCATTTAAATGCTTGATTAACTCTGCAACCATGAAATTAATGGACTCTTAAAATATGCCACGACTCTCAGCCTCAGTTTTTGAAAAAATAATTAGGAAATCTTCAAAGACGAGACTGCATATAATAGAAGTTTTTTTTTTTTATGTTTATTTATTTTTGAGAGAGAGAGAGATAGAGAGAGAGCACAAGAAGGAGAGGGGCAAAGAGGGAGGGAGACACAGAATCTGAAGTGGGCTCCAGGCTCCAAGCTGTCAGCACAGAGCCTGACACAGAGCTTGAACTCACGAATCCATGAGTTCATGACCTGAGCCAAAGTTGGATGTTTAACTGACTGAGCCACCCAGGTGCCCCATAAGTTTTTTAAAATAGATATTGAAATAATAGATAAATGAAATAAAGACTATCAATGGGTGTGAAAAGGTAAATTTCCATCACACATATGTAAAGCAATACTGCATTTCTGGTGGGAGGAATGCCCTGATATGTTGATCGGTCTACTTTTATGCCAATCCTATATGCTCAGAAAATATCAACGACTGACAAAAGACTGTCTTTTGGATATTTTGTAACTTTATCAATTTTCTACAGCATCTGGCTGATATATTTTGTCAATCAGCTATTAGAGATTTTAATACCTACAAAAATAGACATAAAATGGCATTTCAATTTGTAACCAATACTTCTAATCTGCCATATACTGGATTGTTTCCTGACTTTATGAATCACCAGATAGATTCTTAATACCCCTTCTTATAGTCATCTCAATGTTGCATTATTTTATTTTATTTTTTAATAGTTTATTGTCTAATTGGTTTCTATACAACACCCAGTGCTCAATCCAAAGAGCGCCCTCCTCTGTGCCCACCACCCACTCTCCCCCCTCCCACACCCATCTCTCCCCTCAGTTCTTTCTTATTCTTTGAGAGTCTCTCATGTCATGTCTTCCTTCCTCTCTTGGCTTTTCGTTTTTTTTTTCCCCCTTCCCCTCTTCCTCTCTCCCCTGGTTCTCTGCTAGGTCTTCCAAAGCCTACCTATGCGTGGGAACATATGGCATCTGTCTTTCTCTGCCTGACTTATTTCACTCAGCATAATACCCTCCAGTTCCATCCATCTTGCCACACATGGCCAGATTTCATTCTTTCTCATTGCTGCATAGTATTCCATTGTATATATATACCACATCTTCTTTATCCATTCATCAGTTGATGGACACTTAGTCTCTTTCCATGATTTGGCTATTGTCGAAAGTGCTGCTATGAACATTGGGGTACACATGCCCCTATGCATCAGCAGTCCTGGATCTCTTGGGTAGATTCCTAACAGTGCTGTTGCTGGGTCATACGGTAAGTCTATCTTCATTTTTTTGAGGAACCTCCACACAGTTCTCCAGAGTGGTTGCACCAGTTTGCATTCCCACCAACAGTGCGAAAGGCTGCCTGTTTCTCCACATCCTCGCCAGCATCTATAGTTTCCTGATTTGTTAATTTTAGCCACTCTGACTGGTGTGAGGTGGTATCTCAGCGTGGTTTTGATTTGTATTTCCCTGATGATGAGTGATCTTGAGCATCGTTTCATGTGTCTGTTTGCCATTTGAATGTCTTCTTTGGAGAAATGTCTATTCAAATCTTCTGCCCATTTCTTCACTGGGTTATTCGTTTTTCGGGTGTGGAGTTTGGTAAGTTCTTTATAGATTTTTAGAAACCAGTCCTTTATCCGATATGTCATTTGCAATTATCCTTTCCCAATCCGTTGGTTGCCTATCAGTTTTGTTGGTTGTTTCTTTTGCCGTGCAGAAGCTTTTAATCTTGATGAGATCCCAGTAGTTCATTTTTGCTTTTAATTCCCTTGCCTTTGGGCAAGTTGAGTAGGAACTTTGCTGAGTAGGAATTTGGTGCGTCTTAGGTCAAAGAGGCTTTTTCCTGCTTTCTCCTCTAGGATTTTGATGGTTTCCTGCCTCACATTCAGATCCTTTATCCATTTAGAGTTTATTTTTGTGAGTGGTGTAAGGAAGTGGTCTAGTTTCATTCTTTTGCATGTTGCAGTCCAGTTCTCCCAGCACCATTTATTAAAGAAGCTGTCTTTTTTCCATTGGGTACTCTTTCCTGCTTTGTCAAAAATTAGTTGGCCATATACTTGCGGGTCCATTTCTGAGTTTTCTATTCTATTCCATTTGTCTATGTGTCTATTTTTGTGCCAATACCATACAGTCTTGATGACTACCGCTTTGTAGTAGAGGTTGAAGTCTGGGATCGTGATGCCTCCCGCCTTGTTTTTGTTCTTCAGTATTACTTTGGCTATTCGGGGTCTTTTGTGGTTCCATACAAATTTTAGGATTGTTTGCTCTAGCTTTGAGAAGAATGCTGGTGCAATTTTGATTGGGATTGCATTGAATGTGTAGATTGCTTTGGGTAGTATTGCCATTTTGACGATATTTATTCTTCCAATCCATGAGCATGGGATGTTTTTCCATTTCCTTGTGTCTTCCTCAATTTCCTTCATAAGTTTTTTATAGTTTTCAGCGAAGAGGTCTTTTACGTCTTTGGTTAGGTTTATTCTTAGGTATTTGATGGTTTTTGGTGCGATTGTGAAGGGGATTAGCTTCTTTATTTCTCTTTCTGCTGCTTCATTGATGGTGTATATGAATGCCACCGATTTCTGTACATTGATTTTGTACCCTGCATCAATGTTGCATTATTTTACAATAACTTGGTCACAAACATTTACTTGGGAGAATTAAATGTAAACTAGTCATTTCATTTCAAGCAGTAAAAATTGTAAGTATCAGTAGGGTAGTTTTATGTACACCAACTGGTATTTTAGAAAAGCTACTCTGGATTACATGAAACAGTCAATGGTTGGATTCATGTTTTCCTTTTTGTTCTTATGTAGTTTAACTCATACTAACAGTCACCCCATACACTGAGAAATTATGTTACTACAGATTGATTTCTATCTTCTCCCAGTTCTGGCCATATAGCTGCTGATTCTAGTTTTGCTCTATGGTCATTTTTAGAGTCCAGTCGCCATTCTGATACAGAGAGGTATAATTATAATGAAATAAAATTGTTTGCTAGGAAAATAAGAGAATCATTTCCCAAAGGTTAGCACTAGAGAAGGTGGTAGAAGATGATGGTAGAAGGTAGAGTTACAGAGATTAGATCTTTATCTATGTACAGCTTGCTTAGCAATATTAATTAAAAAACGAAATGTAGTGCTGCTTGACATGGTGACATTACAACAGAAATTGAACCATACCCTATTTTTTCACTCACTATTTTATCTCTATCACCTTGTATATTGCCAATCACCTAGTAAGAGTCAAAAATATTTTTAATCAAAGAACAGGTGATTAACTGAATGAGTGGCTAACAATGAATGAATGGATTTTTAGAAGGGATTCCTACAACGATAAAACAATGGCAAGAGACAAGCTTCTTGTTTTAAACTTTTTTTTAAAGTTTGTTTATTTGAGAGAGTGAGAGAGCGAGAGAGCACACACATGGGCACAGAAGGGGCAGAGAAAGAGGGAGAGAGAATCCCAAGCAGGTTTTGCACTGTCAGTGCAGAGCCCACATGGGGTTTAATCCCACAAACTATTAGATCACGACCTGAGCCGAAATCAAGAGTTGGACGCTTAACCAACCGAGCCACCCAGGTGCCCCGAGATAAACTTTTTATAGTCTTATATCGTTGTGAAGCGTACAAGTTAATACATGAGTTTTGCAGACCCATGTGCCATATCTGGAAATAGGAATGTGAGTTCCAAAGCAATGATACTTATACTGAAAGCTTCATCAAGTTAGTCCTGGACTGAGTTTAAAATATGGGGAATGTGGGAAGAGAAATAGAGTTGTATGACAAGGATAGAAATGCAACTGTCATAAAGGTGACAAAAATGAGATAACTTGCCCCAGAGACTGACATTATTTTTACACTGTTTGTCAGCAGCAAGATATCCAAGGCCATGCTGAGAGATGCAGCTTAAAGCAATACTGAAACAATGGCAGTGAAGCCAGTAGGGAATTTTCCTCTATGTAAAGATCACTTTGTTGGGTTTGGTTGGATGATGCTTTCTCTCTCATACAGAAAATTAATTCTAACAGAGAACTAAAGTTTGAAGTAATTTTGAAAACCAGAAATTGTCAGATGCTTGTTCCACATCCTTATTTGTCAGAAAGAACTTCACCTTGGGACATGAACAAGAAGGAACCTCACCACTGCTTGTAGTGAACATTATATAAGCTGTCACTCCCAAATCACAGGTGTAGAGAGATCTGAAAAATAAATGTGTGGGAAATGAACTCACAACAACCAATGTCACTTAGATAATCAGTCTAACACTCAAATGCTTCCCGCCTGAAGAGACCTAGTAGCAAATTTGATCATAACATCACTAAAAGTCTTGATGAAGAACACTCACAACACAAATAAAATGAAACTCTTTTTTTTAAACGATAGTGAAATAAAAATTTATGTCCCATATTTGGCAAAAATCAGTATTCCCAATATATTTTTCTTTACACAATCATTGGTAGTTACTTTCTTTACAAAAGCGTTTTGAGAATGCTTTATTATATTTGAAATTATTTTACATAACAAAATAAACTACTAGTTCCCTGGTTAACTAAATTTCCAAAATTTCAAGGGCTTTGATCTGTGTTCTCCAGAATTAAATTTTATTGTTTTCACACTATAGTCCTCTACTGATAAACATGATATATTACTTAATGTTCACAATAACCTTGTGATGTCATTATTCCTTTTTTGTATACATGGAAAGAGGAAGAGAATGACTGCTTAAGATCAAGGTGATAATAAATGGTAGGAACTTCCACTTCTGATGAAGGATTAACAGAGATCAGCTCTACCTTCTTGCCTGAAACACATAAGCAAAGTGGGCAAAATACATGAATCAACAACTGTCTTTTTTAAAGTTTATTTCTTTATTTTTGAGAGAGAGAGAGAGGGAGATACAGAATCTGATGCAGGCTCCAGGCTCTGAGCTATCAGTGCTGAGCCCGACATGGAGCTTGAACCCATGAACTGTGAGATCATGACCTGAGCCAGTCAGACACTCAACAGACTGAGCCACCCAGGTACCCCTGAATCAACAATTTTCAAGACATTGTTTATCAGGCAAGGAAGGACACTGACCCCACTGAGATGGGAATTGAACACAGTGAGCCCTATGATTGCCCCAGATTAATGCCTTGAAATATTTTCCTGGACACATTTTAGGAAGGCAGACTGCAAACAGAGCTTAGCAGATGTTCCAAGGTGAGAAGATAGGCATGAAAATCTGAGGAGAACAAGGCAGCTATAGTTCATAGGACAGAGTACAAAAGAGGCAAGAGCATCACAAAGGATTCCAGAGATTTGTTGCATCAATTAATTGGAGTTGAGTATTTTCAAATAAGAACTCAAGTATTCACCTGAGTACTGAGAAGCACATGTGTGTGAGGAAATTATTAGACATTAAGGAAATTAGCACCCAAAACTTTTGCTCTTAACAGTACCTGGTGCTCACACAGGCTTGGGATGGTGCTTCTTCCTACATGGGACATAGAAAAACCTCAGTATTCATGGTATACTAGGTAGAGTACACAGAAGGGTCTTGTCTCAGTATGGGTACATTAGTCTGTTAGAGATCTTATAAAAAAAGAGACGGAATAGCTTAAACAACACACTTTTATTTTCTCACAGGTCTGGAGGCCAGAATTCCATGTTCAAGGTGATGGCAAATTCAGTCCCTGGTGATAGCTCTCTTCCTGGTTTGTGGATTGCCACCTTCCCACTGTACCCAATCATGACTTTTCCTGTATATGTGTGTGTGTGTGTGTGTGTGTGTGTGTGTGTGTGTGTGTGTGTGTGATAGAGAGAGAGAGAGAGAGAGAGAGAGAGAGAGAGAGAGAGAGAGAGACAGAGACAGAGAGACAGAGAGAGAGAGAGAGACAGAGAGAGAGAGATGGTGACTTTTCTCTCTTCTTATAGGATACTAATCCTATTACCAGGAACCCACCCATATGACTTTATTTAACCTCACTTTTCTCCCTAAAGGTGCTTTCTTCAAATAAAGTCACGTTGAGGGCTACGATTTCAACATATGAATACCGGGAAGGACACAATTCAGTCCATAACAGTGAGAACTATGTAATCATAGACTGAGCAATGCTCTGGATCGGAGTAGACATCTTGAAAGGAAAACCTGAAAGGACCAAACTGCTCCCAAGTAACCAAATGGAGCACCAAGATAAAACTCAAGAATATTTAACACAAACCAATCCATTACTAAGTGACATCAGTGAAAACAGTGGAGTAGAGAACTTGAGAGATCCATCCCTTTATAGAAACATGAAGAAAGGAGTAAAAATGGTCAGAATCAACTTAGTTGAAAACCTGGAAAATAGTCAAAGGTTTATAAGCAACCAAGAAAGTTCTTGGTCAAGAAATAGGTGATTGAAATATAATAGAAAAGCTTTGTTTGTTTTAACTTACTCTTGCTCCATGCACCTCACTGGCATGATGGCAGTCTTGATTATGACACTCTACATTCCTGGTCCAGGTGCCTCATTCTGGAGGGAGGATAGTAGACCTTATTTTCAAGGAATTGTATTTGTCTGTTATGATTAGTCTTGGGGGCTCCTTTAACTATTGATGCAAAAAGCTTGCATTTGTTTCACTTAACTTGGAAATTTCTCAGGGTAGAAAATTGGCTATAGAGAGGGTATCCCTCAAAGACTTTGAATGTCAAATAAACAAGCCACTACCCTTTGGGGAAAAAGATTACATTTGTGTCAAACAACAACATACTGAAAGACTGGGAGGAAAAGCTAGGGAGGGAGATGACTTGGGACATAACAGCTTGAAAAACTACCATATATACCATGGATTCTATAAAGTGACACACATGCCCGAGACAGGATGCATGCTCAGAAAAGATGTGAGAAGATATTAAATTTTCACCTCTGACTGATCATTAGACTCACTAAAAACACGAAATGAAGGTTAAGACAATATTGTAAATGGCCTGGCTAAGCAGCAAAGGAATGCTCCCAAACAGAACCAATCAGCAAAAACAAAGATGCATTTTATTCCTTCTTCTTCTTCTTCTTCTCCTTCTCCTTCTCCTCCTTCTCCTTCTCCTTCTCCTTCTCCTTCTCCTTCTCCTTCTCCTTCTCCTTCTCCTTCTCCTTCTCCTTCTCCTCCTCCTCCTCCTCCTCCTCCTCCTCCTCCTCCTCCTCCTCCTCCTCCTCCTCCTCCTCCTCCTTCTCCTTCTTCTTTTTTTTTTTTTGGCTCCTGTTGTTTAAAGAAATCTATCAAACCACTAGATAACCACTAAGCTAAAGAAAATAGATTCTTCAGATCCTTAACAAAAAGAATTTGGATAAGTCAGTAAGCAAAACATAACAACTAAAACTCACAAAAAGGCAGCAATAAAAACAAAAAAAACAAAAAAACAAAACAAAAAAAAAAAACAAAAACCCTGGGAGGGAGAGAATCTGAGCTCCAGAGTTAACGTAATATTAAAACTTTCCAGTTTCTAACACAAAAAACATGAGGCATGCAAGCAAATGAGAAATGTGGACTAAACACAGAGGAAAAAAATAATTAATAAGAGTTGTCCCTGAGGAAGCCAACATTTTTGACTTACTGCACAAGACTTTGAATCAACCCTCTTATATTTGTTTATAGAGACAAAGGAAACCTTGGTGAAAGAAATGGATGAAATGAGGATAAAAATGTCTCAACAAAGATAGATAATTGACAAAGAGATAATAGAAACTATAAAGAGAACCCAAAACAAAGAAATTCTGAATCTGGAGCACAATAATTAAAATGAATGCTTGGGTGTATCAGTTGGTTGAGCATCGACTTCAGCTAAGGTTATGATCTCACAGTTTGTGAGAATAAGCCCTGTGTCAGGCTCTGTGCCAACAGCATGGAACCTGCTTGTGATTCTCTTTCTTCCTCTCTCTGCCCTTCCCAGCTTTCTCTCCCTCTTTCTTTCTCTCTCTCTCTTTCTCGAAACAAATAAATAAACAACAAAAAAATTAAATCTCCACTAGAGGTTTCAACAGCAGAACTGAACAGATAGATGACTCAGTGAAGTTAAATATAGGTCAATTAAAGATATCCAGTCTGAAGAGCAAAATAGTGGTTAGTGGAAATACCAGAAGGAAATAAGAAAGAAAAAGGGGCCATAATAATGTTTGAAAAAATAAGGTCAAAAATTTCCCAATTTAAATGAAGGCATAAATAAACACATCCAAATTGTCAACGATCTCCAAGTGTAATGAACACAAAGAAATTCTCAGAGGAATACATTATAATTAAATTATGAAAAGCCAAAGACAGAAATAATATTGAAAGCAGCAAAAGAGAAGTCATTTTTCACATACGAGTCACACTTAGACTAATAGTTTATTTCTCATCAAAAATCAAAGAAGAAAGAAGGCAGTGGGAAGACACTTAAAGTACTGAAGGAAAAAATACATCAATCAAGAATTCTATTTCTGGCAAAACTACCCTTAAAAAATGAAGAAGAAATGAAGACATTCCCATATATTTAAAAATGAGGGAGCTCATCACTAGCATGCCTGCTCTACAAGAAATGCCAAAGGTGAGAGTGGGCATCCCTTCCTTGTTCCTGAGCATAGAGGAAATGCTCTCAGCTTTTCCCCATTGTGTATGATGTTAGCTGTAGATTTTTCATATAGGAACTTTATTATGTTGAGGTATGTTCCCTCTAAGCCTACTGTAGGGAGTTTTTAACATGAATGGATGTTGTACTCTGTCAAATGTTTTTTCTGCCTCTATTGAAAGGATCATATAGTTCTTATACTTTCTTTTACTAATGTGGTATATCACATTGATTGATTTGCAAAAATTGAACCACCCTAGCAGTCCAGGAATAAATCCCACTGGGATTGTGGTGAATCATTTTTTTAATGTATTGTTGGATTAGGTTTGCTAGTATTTTATTGAGGATTTGGGCATCTATGTTCATCAGGGATATTGGTCTATAGTTCTCTTTTTTAAACTTTTTTTAATGTTTAATCATTTTTGAAAGAGAGAGACAGAGCGAGACTGGGGGAGAGGCAGAGAGAAAGGGAGACACAGAATCTGAAGTTGGCTCCAAATACTTCGTTTTTTTTTAATGGAGTATTTATTTGGTTTTGATAATCCTGGCTTCATAGAATGAATTTGAAAGCTTTCCTTCCTTTTCTATTTTTTGGAATAGTTTGAAAAGAATAAGTATTAACTCTTCTTTAAATACATGATAGAACTACTCTACAAACCAGCAATTGCACTACTTGGGGTAGGTATTTACCCCAAGAATACAAAAATACTGATTCAAAGGGATACATGCACCCTGATGTTTATAGCAGCATTATCTACAATAGCCAAAATATGGAAATAATCCAAATGCCCATGAAATGATGAATGGATAAAAAAGATGTGGTGCGCACACACACACACACACACACACACACACACACACAATGGAATATTACTCAGCCATATAAAGAAGGAATTCTTGCCATTTGCAATGACATGAATGGAGCTAGAAAGTATTATGCTAAGTAAAATAAGTCAGTCACAGAAAGACAAACATCATACGATTTTACTCATCTGCAATTTAAAAATAATAACAAATAATAGAAGGGTGAAAAGAGAGTGAGAGGCAACCAAGAAACAGATTCTTAACTATAGAGAAGAAACTGATGGTTACCAGAGAGGAGGTGGGTATGGGGATTGCTGAAATAGGTGATGGGGATTAAGGAGGGCACTTGTTGTGATGAGCACCAGGTGATGTATGGATGTGCTGAGTCACCATATTGTACACATGAAACTAATATTATGTTGTATGCTAATTAACTGGAATGTAAATAAAAATTGTTTAAAAAAGAAGTAGGAAAAGACTTACAAATTGGGATAAAATATTTACAGACTATATGTCTGAAAAAAATTTAGATCTAGACTATATAAACCACTCTTAAACCTCAACAACAAAAAGGCAAACAACCTACTTTTAAAATGGACAAAGGACTTGAATAGATATTTCTTTAAATAAGGTATACGAATCGTTGGGGGCCTGGGTGGCTCAGCTGGTCAACTATCTGACTCTTGAGTTCGGTTCAGGTCATGATCTCATGGTTTGTGGAATGAAGCTCCATATTGGGCTCCATGCTGACAGCTCAGAGCCTGCTTGGGTTTCCCTCTCTCCTTCTCTCTTTGCCTCTCCCCCACTCATGCTCTCCCTCCCTTTCTCTCTCTCTCTGTATCTCTCTATCTCTCAATAAATAAATAAAACAAATTTTAAAAATCTGAAACTCTTAAAAAAGATATACAAATATTCAATAAGCACATGAAAAAATATTCAATATCATTAGTCACTAGGATAATGCACACTGAAACCACAACGATGTGCCACTTTTTTTAAGTTTATTTATTTTTGAGAAAGAGGGAGAGAGTGGGGGAATGGGCACAAGTAGAGGGAGAGAAAGGGAATCCCAAGCAAGCTCTGTGATGTCAGCCTAGAGCCTGATGAAGGGCTTGAACTCATGAACCATAAGATCATGACCTGAGCCGAAATCAAGAGCCGGACACTTAACTGATGGAGCCACCCAGTGTCATACCACTTTATACCCATGATTTGTACTCTCATTTTTATTATTTATTTACTATCTTTATTGAAATTAATATACAGTGATACACTAGTTTCAGGTGTATAATATAGTGATTCAACAATCCTATACATTACTTGGTGTAATTACTTATTATGATAAAGTGTATTCTTAATCCCCTTTATCTATTTCATTCATCCACTCACACACCTCCTCGTGGCAACCACCAGTTTGTTCTCTGTATTTAAGAGTCTTTTTGTCTGTTTGTCTCATTTTTCTTTGTTCATTTGTTTTGTTTAATAAAATTCACATACAAGTGAAATCATATCTCATTTGCCTTTCTCCATCTGACTTATTTCACTTAACATAATATCTTTATGCCCATCCATGTTGTCATGAATAGCAAGATCTCATTCTTTTTCATGGCTGAGCAAAATTCTAGTGTGTGTGTGTGTGTGTGTGTGTGTGTGTGTGTGTGTGTGTGTGTGTATCTTCTTTATTCATCTATGGATGGACACTTGGGCTGGTTCTATATTTTGGTTATTATAAATAATGCTGCAATCAACATAGGGATACATGTATCTTTTCAAATTAGCATCTTCCTTTTCTTTGGGTAAATACTCATAGTGGAAATACTGGAGTAAGTGGGAATTCTATTTTTAATTTTTTCAGAAATCTCCATACTGTTTTCCATAGTTTCTGTACCATTTTGCATACCCACTTGCGGTACACAAGTGTTCCTTCTTATGCATATCTTCATCGATGCTTGTTATGCCTTGTCTTTTTTGAGTCTAGGCATTCTGACAAGGTATAAGGTTGTATCTCACTATGGTTCTGATTTTAAAAATTGGAAAATAAGTGTTGGAGAGGGTTTGGAAAAAATGGAACTCTTGTATATTGCTGGTGGGAATGTAAATTACTTGTTAAAAACTGACGGTTCCTCAAAAAGTTAAACCTAGAATTACCATATGACCCAACATTTTGCTCCTAGGTATATACCCCAAATAATTGAAAACAGATATTCAAACAATTATCTGTGTACAAAAAATCACAGTAGCCCTATTCACCATAGCCCAAAGATGGAAATCTACCCCAATACCCATCATCAGATGAATGTTTAAACAAAATATGGTATATCCATACAATGGAATATCATTTAGCCTTGAATAGGAATGAAGTACTGATACATCCTATGAAATGATTGAATCTAAAAATCTTTATGCTAAGTGAAGAAGCTAGACAAAAATATCACATAATATATGATTCTGCTTATATGAAATATCCAGGATAAGTAAATCCATAAAGTCAAAAAGCAGATTAGTGATGCTAGGTGTTTGAAAAAGGGGGAATGGGTAGTGATTACTTAATGGATATCTGGTCTTTGGGGTGTTATGAAAATATGATGGAATAATATTAAATGCCACTGAATTGTAAACTTCAAAACAATTTTATGTTATGTGAATTTCACCTCAATGAAAATATCTACTACTGGCATAGATGTTAGAATTAGTAGACAAGGGCATTGAAATATTTATTATAAGAGCTTTCAATACGGTAATGTAGTTAAGTAGTCATTTATACATATATATATATATGTACATATACATGTATATATATATATAAAGAAGAGCCAAATCAGATTTTTAAATAGGAAAAATTAGGTGTATTAGATCATAAGTTCACAGGATGTGGTTAACAATAAATTAGATATTGCAAATAAAATATAGTAAACTCTAAGGCCTAGCAATATAAATTATCCAAAATGTAACAAAAAGAATGCAAATATATGAACAGAGAAGTTAGTGAGCTTAGTGAGCTATAGGACAATATCTTGCAGTCTGTTATAAATGTAATCGCATTCCCTGAAAGAGAAGAGGGAGGCAGAAAAATAATAACTCAATAAACAATAAATGAAAAATTTCCAAATTAATGAATTTGTGTTAATTCCATGTTTAAGGAAAAAGAAATACACAAAGGAATTTCATAATTAAATTGTTCAAATCCAGTGATAAAGAGATATAAGAAGGAAGCCAAAAAAAAAAAAAAAAAAAGGCTTGTTAAGAATGGAGGAACAGATTTCCTGTTAGAAACAATGCAAGTGAGAAGAGAGTGGGGCATCGTCTTTCAAGTACTGAAAGAAAAGACGCTATCAACCTAAAATTATACTTGCATAAGCAATCCTGCTAAAACAAAGGTGAATAACTTTTCCAGACATACAAAAGCTAAAGAATTCATCATAATCATTACCACACTACAAAAAAATGTTAAAAGCAGTCCTTATGGCAGAGCGAAAATGATTCCAAATGGAAATATGGATATAAATAAAGGAATGAAGAGCACCAGAAATGGTAACTACTTGGATAAAAATATAATATTTTTAAATCTTTATCTCTAAGATACTTTACTTCTTAAACAATTAATAACAATATATCATGGGGTTTATTATATATGAGTAACACGTAGGGTAATAATAGCACAAAGATTAACAGGGGAGAAATAAATGCATAATATTATAAGATTTTCATGCTCTATGTTAAGTGTATATTACCACATCAATGTAGACTCTGATAGATAAAGATAGTAAGTGGCAAAGCCACCTAAATCCATATGATATGAATATCAACCTGTTTTCTTTCCAGTGTATAGGAATTAACTTTAACTTTCAGAGCTATCTCATTTCCCCTGTTGCCAAATTTTCTCTTTCATTAACAGTGATCCTCAATCTCTAGGTCGTCACATGTCTAACCCGGCAATCAATAGAATTATAGTTCAGTTTTTTCCTTCCTTGTTTAATGAAAAAACTCCAAACAGCAATTTGCCATTATCTATGACTAACTATATAATGCAAAACAAACAAACAAACAAACAAAAACAAAACAAAACAAAAAAACAAACGAAAACCTCAAACAAGCAAACAAACAAGCAAACAACTCAGCCCCCACAAAGGCCAGATTCAGTCAACAGGGTATAGGGAGAAAAGGCAGTAACCTAATTCACCCATTCCAACATTCGAATTACATGTGATCCTACTTAGAGAGCTTTTGCCTTTTATCAAAAGGATCATACTCTCTAGTGACATGATTTGATTGATACCAGAGGACAGTTAGTACTGCTCTTCACAAATGTATTCACACACTTTTCCTAATCTTCTGTTTTGCATAGTATATGCTGAATGTTACGGACACTGGAATGGCAGAACAAGAAATGCAAAAAAAACATTATTTTTAGTATATCTTCGCTTTCACTTTACACCAGAATACAAAACATTTCCTTAAGGATAAAACAATTCTTTAACTTCCCCCCTTAAAACATCTGTGTCAAGTTAGAATATCACTTTTTGACTGTGCCCACTAATTTATTTCTGTGCTTTTTGGTTGGTTTATTTGACTTACCTCCTCTACTAGACCTCAGTTTAGTTTCAAAATTAGACATGGGTATTGTCGAAAGTGCTGCTATGAACATTGGGGTGCACGTGCTCCTATGCATCAGCATTCCTGTGTCTCTTGGGTAGATTCCTAGCAGTGCTATTGCTGGATCATAGGGTAGCTCTATTTTCATTTTTTTTGAGGAACCTCCACACCGTTTTCCAGAGTGGTTGCACCAGTTTGCATTCCCACCAGTTATGGTACATATATACAATGGACTACTACGTGGCAATGAGAAAAAAAGAAATCTGGCCATGTGTAGCAACATGGATGGAACTGGAGGGTATTATGTTAAGTGAAATAAGTCAGTCAGAAAAAGACAAATACCATATGTTTCCACGAATAGGTGGACTTTGTGAGACTAAGCAAAAACCAGGGGGAGGGGAAGAGGGGAAAGGAAAAAAAGACACAGAGAGGGAGGGAGATAAAACATAAGAGACTCTCAAAGACTAAGAACAATCTGAGGGTGAGGGGGATGAGGGAGGGGGGAGAGGGGGTGATGGGCATTAAAAAGGGCACATGTTGGGATGAACACTGGGTGTTATATGTAAACCAATTTGAAAATAAACTATTATAAAATTAAAAAAAAAAGAAAAGAAAAAAAATTAGACATGGGAACTAGAAACATACTTAAATACTTTTACTTAATTGTCATTCTGGAAATGTTAGTACCATTTACTGATTCCGTTTTCTAACTCAATCTTGACAGCTTTAAGTTGGGACAAATGATTGGTTTCCGGAAACCCTTCATGTATTGCCTATCTGTCTGACCATAAAAGCTTTTGTTTTGTTTTGTTTTTGCTAATAATAGAGAATCATTGTAGAGAAAAATATAGCTCTTTAGTCATAGTTTTCAGCCTAGGGAATACCTTATACACTAGTTGTGCTACAGTCACCATGAACACTTGTGAAATTTAAACATTACAAAATGATTTTAATTGCTTTTAAATGAAAATTACAGGCAGGATATGACTTAGAAACTTTCATCTCTGCCAAGAAATTAAATATTTAGTTCCAAGTTTAGATGGTGTAGAAGTTGGCATGTGAGACATAAGCTGAATGAAAATAGGAATGCTATGAGATTAACTGAAATTTTCTCAACTATATAAGACATGGATATCTCAATCACAGCAATGCATTGATAAGCAGAGGCTATCTCAACTATACTGAAAGATGTTGAGGAATATATTTTAGTGCTAGTGAAAAAAATTGGATGGTTGAAATTTCTCCACAGTTCCATATTTTTATGCACCAATCTCATTCTTCATTATAGTTTATCTGTTGAAAATTATTGATCATTCATTACATTCAATTTGTATATAACATTACTTCGGATGCTAACAAGCCTTCCCACTTTTGCCTGTTTCATAGCTCAGAGCTCTGAATGTGAACCAATATGAAATGGAACTTGAATCCTTAAACTTTCTTCTTATTCTATTTATTAAAACTTGGGTATAAACTAGTACATCCCTTTAGAATTTGATAAAATACAAACTTAAAAAGAAATAATATAGCTTGTATACTTGATTTGTACACTGGATCCTCCTCTTAAGACATTAAATCCAAGGCATGTATACTACAAAATAAAATCCGGTTACATTTTTAAAATAAAAATGTTTCAAATTTCGATAGATCACTGTTATCCAATCTTTATTATATCCATACAGAATGTTTATTCTATACATTTTGAGCATGACATGCAGTAGGAAAAATTTTTACACACGCACACACACATACTATTTCTTTCTGTAAATCAAAAAATGTTTTATAAAATGATACCCTTACTATGGTGAAGAATTTTGATGTTGTCTTCTATTTTATCCAATTTCATCATTTTCTATTCCATCTTATTTTTAAATATGCTTACTACAACCCACTAGATTTCATTATTGAAAACATTAGTGGGCCTAAAGCTGAAAAGCTCACTTAATAAATTCTTTCGAAGATAGGCCAGATCAACAAAAGGAATGAAAGAATCAAATTTATATGAACAAATATTTTTTTTACCTGTGAAAGAAGAAATTCTACATATTCTCACTAATGAAATCATTGGTAAAATGCAACTCTCTACAACCAACAAAACAAATAGGCAACCAACGGAATGGGAAAGGATAATTGCAAATGACATATCGGATAAAGGACTAATATCTAAAATCTATAAAGAACTTACCAAACTCCACACCCGAAAAACAAATAACCCAGTGAAGAAATGGGCAGAAGATATGAATAGACACTTCTCCAAAGAGGACATTCAGATGGCCAAGAGACACATGAAACGATGCTCAATGTCACTCATCATCAGGGAAATACAAATCAAAACCACACTGAGATACCACCTCACACCAGTCAGAGTGGCTAAAATGAACAAATCAGGAAACTATAGATGCTGGCGAGGATGTGGAGAAGCAGGCACCCTCCTACACTGTCGGTGGGAATGCAAACTGGTGCAGCCATTCTGGAAAACGGTGTGGAAGTTCCTCAAAAAAATGAAAATAGAGCTACCCTTTGACCCAGCAATAGCACTGCTAGGAATGTACCCAAGAGACACAGGAATGCTGATGCATAGGAGCACGTGTACCCCGATGTTCATAGCATCACTTTTGACAATAGCCAAATCATGGAAAGAGACCAAGTGCCCATCAACTGACGAGTGGATAAAGAAGATGTGGTACATATATACAATGGACTACTACGTGGCAATGAGAAAAAATGAAATCTGGCCATGTGTAGCAACATGGATGGAACTGGAGGGTATTATGTTAAGTGAAATAAGTCAGTCAGAAAAAGACAGATACCATATGTTTCCACGAATAGGTGGACTTTGTGAGACTAAGCAAAAACCAGGGGGAGGGGAAGAGGGGAAAGAAAAAAAGACACAGAGAGGGAGGGAGATAAAACATAAGAGACTCTCAAAGCCTAAGAACAAACTCAGGGTGAGGGGGGTGAGGGAGGGGGGAGAGGGGGTGATGGGCATTAAAAAGGGCACATGTTGGGATGAACACTGGGTGTTATATGTAAACCAATTTGAAAATAAACTATTATAAAATTAAAAAAAATGCAACTCTCTTTATTCAAAGACCATTGCTGTTGATTTCTTGCATACTCTCATGAAATATGGTCACAAATATATTAATTGAAATGGACTCAATTTTTCAGTGGTTTTAAAGTAAAGCAAGTAAATACTGAGGTTATTTTTGTTATAACTCTGTTTAGGCTACCTAATGTTAGTGGTAAAAAAAAGTTCACTAGAACACTTTGTTTTGAGGAGGGTTTGAATTTTTTCTATCTATGAGATCATGGGACTCTGTGTCTAGGAACAATTCACTGTGAGTTAGTTGTTGGGTCAAGAGTTGCAGGAAAGCTTCTATACTCAATATTTTAGAAGAGGCCATACCTGGAATGTAATTGTTGAAGAGTTTTTATTTCTTTCTTATTTATTTATTTCTTATTCTTGTGGATTGCTGCGCTATTTGTTATCTATCTGTCATCTATCTATCATCCTCTTTTTTATTTTACAGTAGAGAATACCAATCTTTACAAAACAAATTTGAGTACTTTGCATTGTTGGAAATTTTAAACAAATTTTATTTGAAAATCTTTATGCACAATTTCTTTATCAACCAGATCTCTTGTTTAATTTATTCCTTTGTCTTAAGACAAATTACAAAGCTAGTTACTGAGGGTTTAGGAAGAGAAAAGGAGAGTCAACTGTACAGTGGGCCAATACAATTTTTAGTAACAACTTCATTTAAAGTTTGGTATGGGAAATATGGATATAAATGCTCTTTGAGGGCTGTTGGGTAATTTATGAATCCATATGTTCATCGTAATTAACTCAACAGAATACAGATTATCACTAATATATACTTAATTACTAATGGTGTTTACCATCAGTCATGATCATCAACTATTTATAGATCAGCTCTTGAGTGTCAAAGAGTTATTGGAATATCTTTGACTTATGATTATTGGAACATACAAAAATATTTATCTCTTGTCATGTTATCATTCATGTCTAGTTTGTGATTCATCATTTCTCATTTTCTTTTTTTTAATTTTTTTAATGTTTATTTATTTTTGAGAGATATAGAGACAGAGTGTGAGCAGGGGCAGAGAGAGAGAGAGGGAGATGCAGAATCTGAAGCAGGCTCCAGGCTCTGAACCGTCAGCACAGAGCCTGACGCGGGGCTCAAACTCACAGACTGTGAGATCATGACCTGAGCCGAAGTTGGCCGCTTAACCAACTGAGACACTCAGGCACCCCAATCATTTCTCATTTTCTTGCAGAATTATTATTTTCTAAATTTCTTTTACCAACCAGAACTTTTATAAGTTGTATAAATGGTTCCCAATTTAATTAATAGTATTAACAGTATAGTTCCCTTACTGAACTAATAGTCTTTTTACTTCTTTTCATTAAACATGTTTGTCTTCTTGCATAATATGAAATTACCATTGTATGCACAAAAAAGACTGTATTCACCCATAGAAAAGCTCCAAGGTGTCAGAAAGTTTTAGAATCAAAATTTTCTTAGTGAACATGGTAAACATCTACTCTGTTCAAAGCACTGTACTCTGTGTTGTAAAGAATCAGGGCTGAGAAAGACATGGCTGTTGCCATCAAGATATTTAGTCTACAGCAGGTATGGATTCAAGTATCAGCTCTATAATTTCCCAGCCATGTGACCAGTTATGTTTTTTTTTTAACTAATGTCTGTGACTCAAATCTACCTGCAGAAATCAATTTAATGAATCACAATCAAAAAATAAAAAGGCATAAACAGAATAAGACAGAAAAATGAGAGTACATTACAGCAAAAGTAAATTTGCTTTGTGAAACTTATTTCATATATACGTTTCATATACATACATATATATATGTATATATGAGTGCATATGCATATTAGTTTGTAAAATAAAATGTATTTTACACTCTACATCATATTCAGGTTGAAAAATTGTGAAAACACTGATTCGACCTATTTATTTTCTCTCTCAGAGCTTCACATTTCTTATCTACAAAATGGAAATTAAAATAACTGCAAGTAATATGTGTGTGTCTACTGTGTTAAGCCAATTTCATAGAGTAACTTATTTAATGCTCACAAGAACAGAAGTTATACACATATGAGTTATATAACTTGCAGGGATATAATTAAAAATTGAAGGAAACAAGATTCAAAACCACATTGCTTACCTAAACAGAGCACCTAATTTATAAACTAATGTAGGGAGTAAATTATATTAAAAATGTAAGACACTATAAAAATGAAAGATATTATTTAGACAAAAAACTTGTACAAATTCAATTCAAGTCCCAGCATAAATCGAACAACAGGATTTTACTCTCGGGATGATGCTGATATTTACGTACCTTAATTTGAAACCAATTATTTTCCACATATGGTTAAAAGTTTAGCTAACCGTTGTTAATTTCCTTGAGCAGACCATGATTTATTAATAAAAACATTTCAGCAAGTTGGGAAATTTTGCACACATCTATGATTTTAATTACAATATCCTACATCTAATGTAGTCTAGATAGAAGTTCACAAAATTCATGGATTTTATTTTAAATGTTTATTTATATATTTTGAAAGAGAGATAGAGCTCAAGCAGGAGAGGGACAGAGAGAGAGGGAGACAGAGAATCCCAAGCAGGCTCTGCTCTGCCGGTGCAGGGTTGGATGTGGGGTTGATCTCATGAACCATGAGATCATGACCTGAGCCAAAACCAAGAGTCGGTCGCTCAACTGACTGAGTCACCCAGATGCCCCACATTCATGGATTTCAAAATTATATTTGATCTTTCAAAAAGTGGGTTTCTTCTATATAGTATAGGCAAATATCACCAATGATTTTCAAAATGGGTAACAAATCTTCACATATGAACTACCTTTTTATTTTGAGTCTCATAGAACTAATGTAGTATATTTTAAAATGATATATGATTAATCAGCTATCCAATAATATTTTGACAAGTAATTATATTTTTGATGTATTGTAAATAGCTTGTATTTATCTCATTTCAATTCAAGAGTGGATGTCAAAAGTGAAACAAATCCTTTTCTTTCCTAAATTGATTTAGAGTAACAAGAAATTACAAGTGGTCTCAATTTATGATTTCATTATGTATTTTGCATTTAGACAAATATGACATAAGGAAGGAAATGATACCAATTTCTTTAAGATGAAAAAAGTATGCAGACATTACAAATCTTTTATGCTCCTCAAAACAAGATATAATGATACTGCTTAAAATTACAACTTCATAATCATAGGTACTAATGCAAGATGATTTATATAGTAGATTTTCATAAAAGTAGCTGTTCAATTATTTTGCATGCAAACCTTTAAGCATATAATCACTGGTTCTTATCAGCTTTCCACAAGTCTTTACACTTATCATATTTCATAGCTTTTCTTTGCAGAAGTTCCTTTTGAAGTTTGTCCATTTTCTATGCACAGTGTACATGAGGAAAAAGATAATATGAAATACATCTGTAAATCATGAATTTGCCATCTGTTTTAATATCAACATATCCTGAACCAGGCATAAGAACTTTCAGATAAATACTTGTCAGATTTCAATGTAATGACAAACTTCACTGAAAAAAAATTCTCATAATAGTCAGTAACAAGATCTACTCAATTCTGTATTTAAAAAATAGCATCACCAGGGTTCCTGGGTGGTTAAATCAGTTACGTGTCTGACTCTTGATTTCAGCTCAGGTCATGCATGATCTCAAGGTTCATGATATCAAGCCTTGTGTTGGGCTGAGAGCGTGGAGGCTGGATGGGACTCTCTAACTTTCTCTACGTCCCTCGGCGACTCGTGCTCTCTCTCAAACAAGTAAATAAACATTTTTCAAAATAGAATTACCTTATTTCATTTTTTGAATTGAATAAAAAGAAAAAGACCCTATTAGGAGACAAATTCAAGGAATTTGATGGACAACTTAAAGGTATGATCATAAGGTAAATGGGGGTGAAATGCAGGCCACTGCTATTTGCTAAGTGTGTAACACAGGCAACTAACTTTTCCATAGCAGTTTTGACTTTTTGGAAAGGACATTTACACATTTTCCTGTTTTTTCCCAAAGTATTGTTCACAAATAATCTATAGGATATTCATCTGCCGTACTTGTTAAACCTGACTTCAGTCCTACTAAATCGTATCTGTGAAGGTTAGTATAGGGAATCTGTAATTATGATACTCTTGTGGGGTTAAATTTATTCACAAGATTCCAAAAACTGAATTTTACTGAAGAACAAAGTTAAAACTCTGATGAGATTTATTTAGAGCAGGGTTCTTCCTTTTGGAGAGAGTTTTAGAAAATTTCAGTAAAATTTTGATCGTCACTATGATCAGAATGCACTAGTGGCATTGAGCAGCTAGGATCAGAGATTCTAGATGCCCTGCAATGTGCAGGATGGTCCTTTAAAAGCATAATTGGACTGTATGCTGCCCAAATTTTGAGTATTGTAGTCGGCATTAATGAAAGTAAAACCTATATTAATAGACATCTTATCCCAGAACCTAATTCTGTTTTGCATATCAACAAAATTTTACATGGTTTTCAGAAACTGAATTTCCTTAGAAACACTACTATATATATATATATAAATTGAAAGAAGATTGTAATAGTTTCATGGAGAATATTATCAAATCACTTGCTATTTCCCAAAACTGCATCACTCACAATGATGCTGCTCATGTATTTGAGTTGCCAGTATGGTATACCTTTCTCGTTTTGCATTTATAGCTGTTACATTTATGGTGATTCCCTTCACGGGTAAAAGCATGTAACTGTTTCATTAGGTCTTCTGGTGTGATTGGGCCTGAGCATCAACATACTGAAATTTATATCATTTGTATTTATCATTACTATTATAGTTAAAGGTTTTTTAAATTAAAATTTTGAATTTAAGATATGAGAGCGAATATGAAAATTTTTTTCCGAGAAAAGGTTGTACTGATTTGATAAAGCTGAGAAACACTGAGAAATAACTGTCCCAAACAAATCTGAGTCAGAAGTTTTGGCTAGATACATTTCACAGCAGCCTTCTAGGGAGTAGTTTTAATTTCTGATAAAAATCTTAAGCAATTTTCTTCTGTCTCAAAATGAGACTAAGAGCTTGTGAGACATAAATTACCCATCTAATTGTTTCGGTAGCCTGTTTTCCTTGTACCTAGCCCTCCCATAAGTGGGTGATATTTTCCCCCAAGAGAAATTTGAGAAGATCTGGAGAAAGTTTTGGTCGTTACAATAGGAGGGTGCAACTGGCATCTTGTGGGTAGAGGCTAGGGCTGCTGCTAACATTGTACAATGCACAGGATACCCTCCCCACAACAAAGAATTATATGGACCAAAATGTCAATAGTGTCATTCTTTTTCTATAATATGGTCACAGAAAAAAAAAAATTTTTAAGTGATCCACTTTGAGGCCTTTTGCCTTAATGCAGGATTGAACTAAATTTGATGGCAGTTTAATCATAATTTATTTGAAAAAATATTTTTTACTATTTAAAGTAATTAGCCCTAAGGAAGCCAAATAAGGAGAGAAAAGATATTGTAGAGTTATACAGTTTTTAGTTAGTTACTCCAATGTTTTGTTTTGTTTTTACATTAAGGGAGAGATAAGAAACTATTACAAAATATTTGTAAATATTGCTAAGGCTATAAGAAATTATAAGTCAGGTGAAGAAAAAAATAAGGATAGGTAAGTGATGAAAATAAAAAGATAAAGATACAGGAGGTATTTCATAAAGAAAGTTGTTTAAATTTCTTAACCAAATACAGATAGGAGGATTTTAAAATAATGTTAAGATTCCAAGTTTTATATTGGTGATAACAAACAATGCTACAAGGTGAAAGAAAGATTCATTATTCTCTCTTGGGTCAAGTTTAAATGATGATGAGTTACCTAAAATAATATATAAAACAAAGCATTTGCCTTCGGTTTTAAAAAAGAATGCTTATTTATTTATTTTGAGAGAGAGAGAGCATGAGCAGGGGAAGGGCAGAGAGAGAGGGACAGAAAAAATTCCAAGCAGGCTCCTCATTGTCAGCACATAGCCCAGTGCAGGGCTCAATCTAACTGTGAGATCGTGACCTGAGCCAAGATCAAGAGTTGTATGCTTAACTGACTGAGCCACCCAGGTACCCCACCCCTGCCTTCATTTTTAATATCCAAGCCAAAGTTTCCTTATTGGTACCAAACAAGACTAAATTCTACTCACAGGTTGGGTTTTAGTGAGATGCCCAGCATCACATAAGCCTCTCAAAAAGTAGAGATATAAAGAGAGAAAAATATAGCAGTCTTTTTCTGGGGTCACAAAAATATTCACATACTGTCCAACTGTAAAAACAAACTTGGTAAAGTTTAGAACTAAATAAGAGAACAGAAAAGTATATATTGGAAAACTGCTTAGATATTCTTGTAAGAAAATTACCTTCTAGAACATATTTCAGTCTAGCTTACTGAGACATATAAGCATTCTCTGCTAATTGTAAATGCTAATTGCAAATGCACATGTTATAATAGTTAATTCCTCAGTTGCACACTAAGTTCATTTTAAATCTTCAATGATTTGATATGGCTGGAATAGCATGCAGTTAGCATTTATTCTGACATCTACTGGACTATAAGTCTAGTGTTTTTCAGTACTGACAGAGATGGATCAATGATGGCAGCGGAGGAAGATCCTGAATTCACTTCCTCCTATGGACACACCAAATCTACAGCTATATATGGATCATTTTTCTCCGAAAAAGATCTCAAAACTAAATGAACAGCTTTTCACAGCAAAAGATAAAAGGACCACATCAAGAAGGGTAAGAGAGGCAGAGACACAGACTGGAAACAAACTCCACCCTTGGCATGGAAACACATAGTGGGGAGGGAACTCACCAGACCGGGTTTTCTGGAGAAGTGAGAGGTTGATGTCCTACATCCCAGCTTCTGGAATCCACAACAGGAAGATGAGCCCACAGAACGACTGGTTTGGAAAACCAATGCGGCTAATGTTTGGGGGGCCCCAAATTGCTAACAGAAACTTGAGATTTCTTTCTTAGAGGGCTCATATGCAGTCTCACTAGTACTTACACCCAATGAAGATAGAACAGCTTGAGAACCCTAGATTACATGTGAGAGATATTCTTTTTCTAATATGGGGTTATGTGTTGGAGAGTTGAAATGGACAGTTAAGATGTTACCTAGAATGGAGGCCCTGGCAGATGCCGTTGCTGCACTCCACACAGCCTTCTATCACAGTTTGGCAAGCTTGGACACAGAACTCTTTCACCACCTTTGTGGAACACTTGGGGGTAAGCAGTGTGGCACTTGCTGAGTCCAGAGAGTGGAGGTGGTTGGCAGCACTATCCTACTCTCTGGCTGGGGTGGGAGAGTGCAAGTGGTCACAGAGTTCTCCTGCTCCCTGGCAAAGTTTGTAAGTGTAGGCAGTTGTGACACCCTCCCATCTCCTGGTTGGGGCTGGTGAGTGCAAGCAGTCACAGCATCATCCTACTCCCAACCTACAGCTGGCACACACATAGACATACACACAAACACATACGCACAGCCCTTTCCTGAAGCCCTGGGATGTACACAGTAATGGTATTTTCCCACTGACTTTCTGAGGCAAGTGACATGCCCCATCTAGTACAACTTGCAGGTGCGTTGCTAAAGCCAGGAAGTACACACAATCCAAACAGGGCACACTTCTTAAGCACTTGGTCCTGGTGGCCAAAAAGGGTGACGTTCCAGACCTCCATAGGACTGTACAAACTGGAAAGACAGTTCTTTGCAGGCTATCACCCTCAGGACATTATAAAATAGAAGACTGAAACACAACCAGTGTTCCTATGAAAAAGGCCTATTTACCTAGCTGGGAGCTTCAGCCTGCGGGATAGGCTTTAGGTTTCCCACACACCTTTAGGCATAGCTTATACTCTAGGATAAGGAATTATACCCAGGGAATGTAAACAGGTAGACACCATCCTTGAGCACTCCCTTGACCTTTTTACAGTTTGATTGAACTTCTCAGAAAGGAGCTTATACACTCATTTAGAGTCCCAGTTTTTGCAATTGTCACCCCAGGGACACCTTCAGTTTTCCTGGTCTGGAGGTCAGCAGGGATTGCAATCAAAACCTCACATGATGGTATATATTTTCATACTTTAAAGCAGCTGCCTGAGGCTCTGGCTTCCATCAGCCTGAAACTAGGTACTAAATGAGATTTCTCCTTTTGTATCACTGATATGTCTTGGCACACCCTCAACAGTGGGAGCATATTAAGAATAAATTAGGTAGTTTAGACAATCACAAAGCTTTGAGAGACAATCAAGAGCTAGGGCAGGGTTATATGAGAAAGATTGTCACCTACATAAAGCCACCCCTTCAAGATTGAAAGAAGGAGCTGTTTCACCTAATACATAGAAACACAGAGACTCAAGCAAAATGAGGAAATAGAGAAATGTGTTCCAGAAAAAGACAAGATAAATCTTCAGAAAATAGACCTTAATATGGAGATAAGTAATTTACTCAATTCAGAGTAAGGGTCATAAAGCTGTTTACTAAACTTAGAAGAATGGACGGACACAGTAAGAACTTTAATAAAGAGATAGAAAACATAAGTACCAAACAGAAGCTCCAGAGCTGAAGAATACAATAATTTAACTGAAAAATACACTAGAGGAGTTCAACAGTAGACTGGATGAAGTAGAAGTACAGATTAGTGAACTGGAAGATAAAGCAATGGAATTCATCCAGCAGAGTAGAAAGAAGAAAAAAAATAAGAAGAAAAAAAAAAAGAAGATAAATGAAGGGACTTTTGGGACAACACCAAGCAAAATAAAACATTATAGAGGAGAAGAGAAAGAAAAAGAGGCAGAGAACTTATTGATGAAACGGTGGCTGAAAACTTGCCCAATCTGGGGAAGAAAACAGACACCCAGGTCCAGGAAGTCCAGAGAGGTTCAAATAAAGTGAACCTAAAGAGAGCCTCCCAAGACATATTATAATTAAAATGTCAAAAGTTAAAGAGAGAATCTTAAAAGCAGCAAGAAAAAACAAATTGTTATGTACAAGGGAAACCCCGTAAGGCTATCAGTCAATATCTCAGCAGAAACTTTGCAGGACAGAAGGGAGTGGCATGACATACACCAAGTGCTAAAAAGAAAAAAAAACTTCTAATCAACAATACTATACCTCGCAAGATTATCACTCAGATTTGAAAGTCCCAGACACACAAAAGCTAAAGGAATTCATCACTACTAAATTAGCCCTACAAAAAAATATTAAAGAGATTTCTTTAAGCTGGAAAGAAAAATTAATTAACAATAAGAACACTTATAAAAGTAAAAATCATTCGATATAGGTAAATATATAGCAAAGCTAGTGAAGTAATCAAACATAAAGCTACTAAGAAGGTTAAAGACAAAAGTAGTAAAATTAACAAAAACTATAACATTAAGTTAAGGGTTATATAAAATAAAAAGATGTAAAAATTGACATCGAGAACATAAAACATGGCGGGAGTGAAAATGTAGTTTTGGAACGTGTTCAAATTTAACTTTCTTTCAACTTAAACCAGATTGTTATATATATAGGATGATATATGTGAACCTCACAGTAACAACAAAGCAAAAACTTACAGTAAATACACAAAAGAAAATGAGAAAGGAATCTAAACATAATACTAAAGAAAGTCATCAAATCACAAAAAAATAAAGAGAAGAAATAAATAGAGAAAAGCCTATAAAATAGCCAGAATAGTCAAATTGCAATAAGTACATACCTAACAATAATTTATTTAAATGCAAATGAACTAAACTCTACAATAAAAATACATAGAGTAGATGAATGGATAAAAAACAAGACTCACATATATGCTTCATATAAAAGACTCACTTCAGATGTAAGGACACGCACAGACTGCAAGTGGAGGGACGGAAAACAATACTACATATAAAAGGAAACCAAAAGAAAGTTGGGGTAGCTATACACATATCAGACAAAAAAGACTTTGAAACAAAGACTGTAATAAAAGAAAAAGAGTGCCACTACATAGTGATAAATAGGTCAATAGAGCAAAAAGATATGATATTTATAAACATATATGTACCCAATATTAGAGCACCAAAATATATAAAGCAAATGTTAACAAATAAAGGGAGAAACTGAAGGAATATAGTAATAGTAGAAGACTTTACACTCAATTTATATCAATGGATAGGTTATTCAAACAGAAAACCAATAAGGAAACAATGGCCTTTAACAACAGATAGGACCAGATGGACTTAAGAGATAAACAGAGAACATTCCATCCAAAAGCAGGAGAATACACAATCTTCTCAATGTACATCATGTTACAACATGGATAGACGCTGAGGGTATTATGTCAAGTGAAAGTCAGACAGAGAAGACAAATACTGCATGATTTCACTTATATGTGGACCCTAAAACAAAACAAAATAAAACCCAGGATCATGGATGCAGAGAACAAATGGGTGGTTGCCAGTCAGGAAAGGAGTTGGTGGGGGGTGAGGGTTGGGTTAAAGGGATTAAGAAATACAAACTTCCAGTTATAAAATAAATATGTCATGGGGATATAATATACAGCATAGAAAATATAGTTAATAACATTGTATCAACTTTGCAAGGTGGCAGATGGTAACTAGATTTGTTTTGGTGACCTTTTCACAACATATACAAATGTCAAATCACTATTTTGTACACTAATATAATATTGTATATCAATTATATCTTAATACTTAAAAAATCCTGTGAGACAGGTAATGTAGTTCAAATAATAAAGCTGCTCTTATAATACACGAGAAGTGCGGGCACACACATGCACACACACACACACACACAAATCTATCATGATCTAAATTGTTTACTGATTATTGTGAAACCTGCATGCTCTTATATAAGTTTTAAAGTACCACAGGGGAGGGTCTTCTGGGTGGCTCAGTCGATTAAGCTTCAGACTTCGGCTTAGGTCATGATCTCATGGTCCATGAGTTCAAGCACCGCGTCAGGCTCTGTGCTGACAGCTCAGAGCCTAGAGTCTGCTACAGATTCTGTGTCTCCCCCTCTTTTTTCTCCTCCCCCACTCATGCTCTATCTCTCTCTGTCTCTCAAAAATAAATAAATGTGAAAAAAATATTTAAGTACCACAGGGGACTTATAAAAATCTTAAATTTTTTCTTTGGTTTCAAAAACAGAGGTTTTGTGCCAGATCTTGTGATATTTTAGATCCCACACCCAAAGGTGCAAAGAGAATCATTATACATTAATCCATAAAATTCTGGTGTTTAATTTCAAAAAAGCTGAGAAAGACATAATTAGCTAAAGTGAATAGAGACATTGTGATTGGATGTAACAGTTGATCCTAGATTCAATCCTGGATTGGAAAATAATTGCTATAAATTATGTGACTGGGACAACTTGCATAGTTTGCACATAGACTGTAATTGTGATAATACTCTTATATCAATTTGAAATTTCTTGACATTGATCACTGTGATATGGTTATATAATAGAACATCCTAGAACTTAGAAGATGTACACTGATCATCATATTTGCAACTTACTCTCAAATAATGTGTTAGGGTTCTCCAAAGAAACCAAATGTTTTATACACATAAACACACAGAGAAAGAAATTTATTATAAAGAATTGCCTCACACTATCACACCATTGTGGAGGCTGAGAAGTCCCGTAATCTGCTGTCAGCAAGCTGGAGACCCAGGAAAATAGGTGGTGTTATTACAGCCTGAGTTTGAAGGCCTGTAAACTAGAGGAGCTGGTAATATAAACTCTAGTCCAAGGGTAGGAGAAAAACCAATGACCCAGCTCAAGTAGGCAGGCAGGAAGCAAAAAGGGGTAAATTCCATCTTCCTTTGCCTCTTTGTTCTATTCAAACCCTCAAAAGATTATACGATGTCCACCCACACTCAAGAGAGCAATCTACTAAGTCCACTAATTCAACAGCTAATCTCATCTGGAAATACCTTCACAGATACACCTAGAAATAATGTTTAATATGGGTCCCCCTTGGTCTAGTCAAAATGACACACAAAATTAACCATTGCAAGTGGTTAGCACAAATAATTATTATTTTACTACTATTATTGTTATTATATGTGATAGTAATTATAGTATATGTAGTGAGGAGTGTGGTGCTTCATTCAGACCTTGTCTTAAGGGTCAAAGCATCTCTTCTCAAGCTGCCATGAATACGAGCTGTCAACTCATACAGCTGTGCAACTCACTGGGAATTGTACTTAGCAGCAGGAAATGCCTTGTCCAAGATTAGAAACCTTCTCAGGAAGCAGCACTTGACCAAAAACTGTTCAATGTGGTAATAAAAATGGCCTAGCCTCTTTCTCGCAATTTATGACAATGATGAAGGTCAATCCAGCTCTGCGGCTATTTATAATATCACCTGAAACTTTGGCTGGAATGGCATTGTAGGTCACTTTGTTCTTCTACCCAGTCCCTCCCTTTCTACTTCCTTGTCGAAGCATCTTTCTAACAGTGGTATCTCCCCTAGTGCATGTTCCAACAAATCTTGTGCCCATAATTATCATTACCAAAGTATGTAATTATCCTTACCAAAGTATGTCTCCTAGGAACTATCTCTAAGACAATTAGTACCTATATAGTCTTAGGAATCAAAGTCTAAACAGGAATTGTAGGGATATGTTACTTGCTGTTCAGGAGGCAAATGGATTCAAACACTGTAAGTAGATACAATATGGTTATTATGGTTATCCCTTAACTTGCTGCAAAGTTACAATTATTAAAATCTTCACCAATGACAGACATAAAAGGTGTACTGGTAAGAAAAAGAAGGAAAGGGAGAGAGAGAGAGAGAGAGAGAGAGAGAGAGAGGGAGGGAGGGAAGGAGGGAGGGAGGGAGGGAGAGAGAAAGAGAGAAAAGAAAAGAAGAGAAAAGAAAAGAAAAGAAAAGAAAACGACACTCTGACAGGTAGACTATCTCTGTTGCTTAAGAGGTGTGAGGAAATTTTCTATAAATTTTATGAAATTGAGTGACTCGTTCTGTGCACTGATTCCTGGAAGAAAGATAATATTAGAGAGACTAATTGCCAATTCAAGGAAAAATGTGAAAATCAGAGGATATCTTTGACAGTATTTAAGGATATCTTAACTGACTGAAGACAAAGAACAGGTAAAACAGAGGACCAGGCTCTGAACTTAATCCTATGAGTCATGGAGCTTCAGAGGTTGAACTCTCAGCATCAGCAGGTTCATTATACCAAGGTCATGTCCCTAAGAGGAAAGGTGGGGAGTACAAAGTGAACCTGCAAATAGAAATGAATGCAAACCCTTCTTTTAATTTAATACTATGTAATGCTTGCTTGCTTTCCTATAAGGCACTCCCCTTATGATGTCCTTTCCTGGAAAACACAATGTAACAAGAGTAAAATTCCGACATAGCTTGTTTAGAAATGCGCTGATATTGTGAAGAGAAAAAAGTAAGTATATGATATTGAAGGAGCTAGCTAGCATATACTGTAAAGAGCAAGAAGAATGTGTGTGGACTGGATGCTGAAGCTTTTAGATCAAGGGGGCAGAGTATAAGATTGGTTAATGCACAATATGTAGATATGTAAACTTTTTCTCATGATATAGAGTTTCAACAGTCTAGCAAGGACTCCCAGTGAAAATGTTAACATAATGCAGATACCTTTTGGAAACCTGGAAAAGTGAAGGAACACAATACACAAAGTAGAAGTTTCTGAAGTTCTGTGACAGACAGTAGGGCAAGAGGTCAAATGGTTCAGAGAAATGGACAAACTAAATGAATATCCTAATATTAGAAAACCCACCAGATGACTATGTCATAAGGAGTTTAATCCATTTACCAAAAGCATGGAGTTTAATCCATTTACCAAAGAGATAAAGAACATACCAGTATGAGAGGCAAGACCATTGCTGAGAAGTTCAGTATTGACTATCCTCTGTAAGGCAGGGAGGACAGTAGAAGCTTCTGTTATGAAATTAGGCCTCCTGATAGCAATGGTGAACATAGGAATCCAAGATATCAGAGGCCAGGTCGAAGTTCTTATCTGTCACAAGTAGGCACAATTATAGCAATGAATAACAAAACCATACTGGCTACCAAGAAAGCTAAGGAATATTCCTAGTGTGAAGATATATAGATAGCCAGCAAGATTAATGGTACATATACAGAATAAAAAAAAAAAAAAAGAAATACAAGATGGATTATCAGAAAGCTGAGGGCAGCTGCTCTTCAAAAAGTCATAGTCCCTGGCAGGTTTTGGAGCTGAACCAGTTCTCAGAGTCGGTACGTACTGCTGAGGGAGAGACTGTGTCTCTGTGTAAAATGATCTTGCACCACCTTAAGTGGATTTATTACCAATTTCCCCAATCCTTCCCAAATGTTACCTATGACCATGTAGTAAGGTAATTGTGCATTCAGGAAAGGAAGACACCAAGATCCTTCAAGGATGGTTGGAAATAGGATGACACACAAGGGCCCAAAGTGTCACCATTGGACAACTCTGTATTAGTTATCTATTGCTGCCTACTATATTATCCAAAAACTCAAAGGCTTAAAACAATAATAATTTGTTATCTCATGTTTTTTGGGGGGTTAAGAATTTACAGGAAGCTTAGATGAGTGGTTAGGCTCAGGGTTTCCCATGAGGTTTCAGTTACGAGGTGAGCAGGAGATGCAGTCATTTCAAGGCATAACTGAATATGAGGGATCCACTTCTAAGGTGAGTAACTCACATGACTGGCATATTGTTGCTGGATGTTGCTGGAATGTCTCAAGTATTCCTCATACGAATCTTTCTCAAGACTTCTTGAGAGTCCTTATGGCATACTGGTTGGCTTTACCCAGAGTGAGTGATCCAAGCGAACAAGGTGGAAGTAAGAATGTCTTTATTACCAGCCTCAGAAGTCACACACCATCACTTCCACCATAGTTTTGTTTTGTTTTGTTTTGTTTTTGTTCGAAGCAATTCACTAAGTCCATCCCACATTCAAAAGGATAGGAATTATACTGGACCTTTTGAAAAAGTGTAAAATAATAAATGAACATATTTCTGAATGCCACAGCCATTTTAGAATGGGGTACTATCGGAGTATGGTAATTAATGGAGTCCATGGACACATCTGATAATTGTTTCCCCAGTTCTAAAATGTATAACTGAAATGAATTTACTAGGTAGTTGGGAGAACTCTTATATTAATTCCTTGATATGTGAGGTAAGACCTATGTAGTGAGAAAAGCAAAGTGGAAACCTCTAATATGATCAACCATATCGGACAATATGATCATTCATAAATATCTAATGGCTAATCTGAGGGGAAATGGCTAAAACCAGGGGCACACTCAAAGATGATTTAATTAATCAACATACCCCCTACAAACACTGGGCTAATTATGAATTAAAACAAACAGGGGGCTCAATTGCATCTGTTGGACTGACGTGGCATCCTTGCTAGAGAAGATTAGCACAGCCTCTAGTGTGTGTTATTGTGTTCCTACTCTGGCAAATATGTTCTTTCCCAACCTTATCAGAAAGGCAGATCAGAAGCAGTTCATATTCAGTTGAGACAAACATGAGTTTACATTAATGATCTTGCCCCAGGTGTTAGGTTATCTGGGCTTCCTTAAGTGATGTTTAGATTGAAGGGACTTGGACAATCTGGGCATTCTGTGAATCACTACATTAGTCAATATATCAGGTATCATTTTCCCCAGTTAGCCTTTTCCAAGGTTAAGTTATATAGAATGCCATTTCTGTAAACCACTATGTAAATTTTCAGATAGTGGTGATCATTGAAGATCTACAGGTAAGAGGTTAAAGTATTTGTATCAGATGGTACAGTAAAAGTCTCAGTGAACTTTTACCTATGAATCCTGCTGAATCACTTCTGGCTCTTTTGCTAAAAGACAGTACTCACCAGACGCAAGGGGAATTACCCTGATAATCTGGAGAGGAAAGGATTGCTGCTACATCAGTGTGTACAGGGAATAAGTTGGGTACTCAGGTGATTTTCTGGCAGTCTCCTGATGTTTCTGTGCCCAATTTTAACAGTAAACAGACAAGTACAGCAGATAAAAACTGAAAATGGCATAATAACCAGTGACTCTCCTTCCTCAAGGGTAGGAGTGTAGATCACCAAGTGAGGCAAGCCTCCTCATACAGCAGTATTGTCTGTTGAGAGTGAAAAGAAAATCTAGAACATGTGGTGGAAGGGGAAGATGTATTAGTTATGGCCTCAGTATGACCAACTACAGCAGTGATGGATATAGTTCATCCTACTAAACTTCCTCTTATAAATAGCTCCAGGAACTGTGACTACAGAATTAATAAGAGTTATGCCTAGATGGAGTAAATTTAAGTTGAAAAACAAATGGATCTCTGCAGTGTAAGGGCAAAGAGTAGACTGTAGTAGATGTCATTTGGTGCGCCACCCAGAGCTACATTACTAGACTAGTATACCTTAGCTGCTGTGAATGTTGGCTGTTAAATAATGTCTTAATTCTTTACCGTTTGCCAGAGAATCATCCTCAGCTGGTGGGGGCTAATCTTTCATCTGAGAGGTTATGCCCCTCCATCACCCATCCCCCTTGCACACATAAAGCTGACCTCCTTGTCTCTAGGCAGGAAAACCCTGTGGTATAATTTATGTTCCAGAGATCCCCCACTGCCCCACTTTAGTAGATCTGGCAAACCACAGATTTTGGGTGAGACTGCATCTTTGATGGGCTATTTCTTCATCACCCTGCTTTTTAAATACCTTTTATAAGTTTTCCCTCAAGAAACTCCTCAGTGAAACACAAGCACCTGAAGCCCTGCCTCAGTCTATTTCTGAGGAAAGCAAACTAAGACCCCTGAAATTTGGTAGGCATTCAATATTTTTGTCTCTTGATTTGTTTGATTTGGCAAAACACAAATGATTGAATGAATGAATGAATGAATGACTTTAACATACCACTAAAATATATAAAAGGAAATACACTAATGCAAATATGGAATAGAAATGGCTTTCTTTTAAGCTCTAGAAAAATGCAGTTTGGAACAAGTTCATTAGGTAATATCCTCAGGAAAAGTATAAAGTTTTAAAATCTTATTTACAGAGTCAGGGCAAGAAGTGGAATGACAACACTGTGACAGTCTATGAAATTAAGGTCCATTCAATTAGTGTAGAGTAAGAGGACAGCATACTTTATTTTTCGATAGTGGACTGGGGGCAATATGATTGCTTTATTTTAATTTTTTTTTTCAGTTTACTTACATATTTTGAGAGAGAAAGAGAGAGAGAGTACAAGCAGAGGAGGGGCAGAGAGAGAATCCCAAACAGGCCGCGCACTGTCAGCACAGAGCCCGATGTAGTGCTTGACCTAAACCAACTGTGAGATCATGACCTGAGCAAAGATCAACAACCGGACACTTAACCGACTGAGCCACCCCCCATGAAGAAAAACCTAGATAGATAATTTACTATTTAACTTTCTAAATCCACACAAATGCCCTATAATCCATAATCCTTCCATGAATTTTATATTTGAGTAATTTGTCTCATATGATCTATATATCATTTTTTTTTAACAAGAAGGCCTCCAAATTACACTTTTACTTTCCATGGGCATCCACTATTTAATACACTCTAAGAGCTGTCACAGACTCTCTTTCAATAACAAGTATTTTGGCTTTTTCAGATCATTGAATTATATAACAATGTAATTTTAGCCAGTTGTTCCTCTAACTGAAGATGAGGCCAAAGGTAATAACAGACATGGCTCTTCTTCAAAGAAATCAGATGCGTAGGATATGGCAGTATTTTGTTTTAGAATGTTAAGAATAATTGCTCACTGAATGTTTCATCAAATTATATAGGAGGCATAAAATCAGGAATAAACATGTTTTAGAAATTTTAACTTGTAAATATAAGAAAATATCTACCCTCAGCCCTTTTGCATATCTAGGTCTAAGTGATGGAATTATGCTAATTAACCAATTTATGTTGTTTGCCAAACACATGCTCTGAATTATCACATAATAAATAATTTCTAGGCCTTGATTTATATGCTAAACTGTTGATCTATAGAGAGATTTAAATAAATTGACATGTTTACTTGGAAGACAATAAATTTTTTTCTCTTTTTAAATTCATTTTTGTTTCTTACATATATCAGACCCTCAGAAAATGATGCAAAAATATTGTGTCGTCAATGAAGGATGTAACATATTTCGCCAAGCATGACACCTAGTACAACAGATATAAGCATATTCAAAGCAGTGAAGAGGATAAGAAATCCTCCTATACTAAAAACAGAAAAGATCTTTTTTAAAAAGAGAAGGAAAGAATTAAAAAGAAAAAAATACTACACATATTTCATAACAAATAATAGTATAATGTTAGGTGAACCTAGTTAACTAGGTGCATTAGTTGACTACACTGCATAACAAATTACCACAAACTCAGAAGCTTAAAATAACACTCATTTATTACCTCACAATTTTTGCAGATCAGAAATTCAGGTACTGCTTAGCTCAGGGTCTCACAAAAGTGCAATGAAGGTACTAGTCAGGCTGCCTTCTCATTTGGTTCTTGGGTTCTTCTTTCAGTCTCAGCCCTAGAATTGGGAGAATTCAGTTCCTGTCCTTATAGGGCTAACCTTCCCATTTGCTTTTTAGCTGGGCATTACTTTCTGACTCTTGGCTATGGCCTCCTTTATTTTCAAAGCAAATAACAGCTTATCAAATCTGTCTCCTGCCTGCAAATTTCTCTGACTTCCTCCTTGCCATCAGCTGGAGGAAACTTTTCTTTTAAAGGAATTTAGGTAAGGCCTAACCCTATAACCTCCATATTTTAAAGATAACTGACTTTAATTATGTCAACAAAATCCTTTCACAAAAGTACTTTAGATTAAGGTCTAATTGAACCAATTGGGGATGGGAACCTTGTGGGGGCCATTTTTAGAATTCTGCCTATCACATGAAATTCATTTTTCAATAGGAAATATGTATTTGCATGTTGGTAGGTGTTATCTGTGTATGTGTGAGTATCTTGAAGATGGATTGAGCGCAGCACACAGGAGCTCATGGAGAAGCAGCATTCTAAGTCTTGGCAAAGAAACAAGCTGGCAATACAGGTCTATCTTTATATTTTTAAGGAAAAAGTAGGGGTTCGATCAGCTAAGGTCTATCACTGTTTTTCCCCTCACCCCCACAGATTTTTAGCTACAAGTAAAACTCCTAGTGAAAAAGAGAGGAGCCCTGTGCTAAGAGTCTGCATAAATGTGTACTGTAATTCTTTCCATACTGTAGTCCTCTATCTGATCGTAAAAGAGTCTTCTTTACATACAACTCAAACAATGGATAAGTTTAATGTGGTTAGAAATAGTTTATCAGGATGATGAGATAATACATTGGACTTAGTGATGTAGTCTGTGAAAGATTGCAACTCAAATATATCTTAACTCATTACAGTTTCACTCACAAACTATAAATTAGGGTGGGAAAAAGTTCTTCTATTTGAAAAATCTTGAAGGCATCCATTATGGTCGAGTAACTTGTGTGTTCCACAATTCTATGTGTTGCCATTCACTTAAGAGTCCTTGTGAATGGCACAGTCTGGCATTTTTTAGAAATGGCAACTAAAATTATGAATGGCATGAAGGTGTTTTCCTAAAGAGAAAAGGCAAAAAAAAAAAAAAAAAAAAAAAAAAAACCTCTAGAAAGGGGAAATTTGAGAATGATTTGATTTAAGAAGATCACTAGAGTCTTGGTTAGAATAGCAAAATTGACATTAGACACCAAATTTCAGAACATTTAGAAAGAGAAGTTAGACCATGAAGATAAATAGACATTCACTTAAGACAAATACAGACAAATACAAATTTTGCTAGGATCAGCCAAAATTGATATACATGCCCAATGGAATTATTAGGAAAGATATAGTCATTTTTTTCAACTTTTACTATATTGTGTATTTACTCCCAGTCTGGTCTTTGAAGTCTATGCTAGAGCCAAATATCTTGCTTATATGACAATCCTGGTACTCATAGATTTCAAATAATAAAGGAGAAAAATGTAATTAAGATGACCTCATTTAATATTTTCAATGGTACTGTAAATGATAGGTTATGGAAAGAGCATTACAAATCCCGGAATGAAGATTATACTTGAGATAGATTTTGACCTTATTAGGTTAGAATAATTTAAACTGTCAATAAAATAAGGGTGTAAGGAATTATACATATAGAGCAATCAAAAGCAACTCGCTGAATTACTCTAGTTTTGACAAATAAAAATACATTTAATTGTTATGTTGATAAGGGAGGGGTGCCAAAAGCACATGTTGATTTAAATGCCACTATTATTTTCTATTTCTTTAGATGTTCGACTACCCCTTAATTTTGTTACAGGACACATAAAAATGCTTTAATAAATGTTTTGATTATATATGAGTAAATCAGAGATGATGTTTTGTATGTGATAAAAATGAGTTGTCAGGTAAACCTTATTAATTATGTTGAAGACTTTACTTTGTGACCATTTTTGTATGCTCAGTGAAATTCTGGAGGCTGAACCAAGAAACAAAAGTAGTAACAGGAGAAATAAACCATCCTAATTCCCCAAGCCAACAGACTGAGTTAACAAAATTAACTTGACTCTCAAAGATTTGAAGAATTCTGGATGCAGAAGATGAAAAACATAGAAAGACCCTAGAATCGGGAGCTTGCAAAGACCTAAGAATCCTTGGACATTGTTCTCTAAAAGAGAGTCATAAGGGTGAAAGTTATTATATACCATATCTTCCAGAAAGGAACAAGGTTCAAAAAGGAGTGTCCCTTAAGACGAACAGAAGTTTCTTTAATTCCACTCATGGAAATAAATCTAAGTTTAGTACAGTCTGTAAAAAAGAAGAGATTATATTTAATAATAGAGGCAAGTGAATCAGTCCTCCCATCTGGTCAAAAACACCCTTCTGCTGGTCACTCAAACCCTGTAAGAGATTTATCATATATTATAAAGATAGAGACACTTGCACCTGCAGTATAAGTTTCAGGGTGGAAATCATCCAGTTAAAACCTACTAGTAGTGTACATTTACTTGCAGGTTAAGTTGTAAAGGTTCCTATGTTGAGTAAACCTATTTCGTTTATTCAAATGAAGGGAAATAGTAAGGGAAATAGTCTCAAGTGAATATCCAGGCAACAACGAATCTGCTATTCTGCACAGTAATCTCTAGTGGCTCTCATATTTGTTGTTCATGAGAAGAACATGGGTAGTTTGTCAAAAATATTGACATTCTGGACTTCTGATTCATTACTGAAGGACTGAGACCAAATACCAGATTTCAAAAAAAAGACAAAGAAAAAAACCGCTCTGACTCAAACTGATATAAAATTTAAGAAAAAAATCCAAATAAAATTTTATCTTCATTATTTGCAAAGTAAACTTTTCTAAGGCCCTTGAAGGCATGTTTCATTTTTTAATACTAAATGATTTTTTTTTTTCAGTCTTTGGTTTCCTCTAAAATTAGGCTTGAAGTCTGATCTCTCATGTGGATGAAACAAGATGGCTTCTCTAGTATTGTGTCACACTTAAAGCTAAGGATAGAGAGATTTATTTAGGAAATGTGTGGGGTTCTTTGGCCAATGCACTTGGAAAGCAGTCATGTCTTACATAGTCTTAAGTTGGCTCTGTTGTTGTTGATAGTGACAGTGTTGTTATCTCCAAGGTTTCAGTAAAGTTTCACAGACTGCTAAATTTTACAGCTCTGCTTTGGGAAATAAAAGTATGGAGATCTGTCCATGAATGGAGAAATGCATGTGTCCACAGGAGAGGAGCAATAATAGACAAGGGAAAATCAGTATCAAGGCAAGAAGTGATTCTTCAATGTAGAGAAATAGAAGTCCAAAAAGTAACAATTCAAAATTGGACTTCTTTGTGGAACAAGCAAGAATAACTTTGGAATTCCTAGAATAACTCTGCGATAATTATCTGGTAAACATCCAAAATTCCAAAGTTAAGTGGCATGAGGGATCACAGTAGTATTTGGGCATTCTATAGATTTGTGATTATAGAAAGCTGGAGAAGTCAGAAAAATATGCATGACATTTGTATTGATTTAAGTTAATGCTAATCACCAAAGTGGGAGATAAATTGTGTTAAGAATTAAAATAAAAGTATCACGACTTCAGTTTAGGACATCATCAATCATAAAAAAAGCGAAATTCGAGCTTTAAAAAATATATTTGGTTTTTGGGATCACTACATAGATGTGATTTTACATTCCCTCAACCTAACCATTGGTGACAAAACACAAGCTGTTTCAAAGTTTGAGTGATGACAGTCCAGATCAATGCTAAGTGCAAGAGTATAGCAATCTATGGTTTAAGTTCAACTGCTGATTCTTTTTTCAAACCAGAAGCATACATTCTCTACCCTAATTTGAAATGGTGACATGAGCCTTCTTCATAGGTCATTGAAGGAAAACATTTTTTTCCCTTTCAGAGAGGTCCTTCTTGAATAAATAGCTTCAGAAAGGACACAGATAATTGTGAGTAGAGAAGGGAAAAATAATTAGCCAACCAGATCAAGCCAAACCACTGTTTAAATTAACAGGAGGAAGCAGGCCAAGATGGCAGAGTAAGAGAACCCTAAGCTCACCTTGTCCCACAGATATAACTAGCTAGCACTAACATCAGCGTAAATAACCCGGAAAATGACCTATAGGCTGGCAGAACAAACTCCATAACTAAAAGAAGAGAAGCGGCCATATCAAAGAGGGTAGGAAAGGCAGAGATGAGGTGGGGAGCCAAATGGACCACAGCCATCCATGGGCAGAATAGAACCACAAAAAAGATAAGGGAGAGAAACAGATTATCACATGCAGGGAAGATGAATCCCAAAAACATTTGGTTTTGAAAACCAGAGAGGCTGAATTACATGAATTCTTATAGACAACAAGACTTAAAGCTTAGAATCTTAAAAATCAGAGGGCCCAGCTCTGGAAGAGACCAGAGAACAATAGGAAACTGAGTCCCAACACTTAAAGAAACAGCACTGCAAACATCCTGCAGAGATACACCATAGAAGCAATACTTTGAAAAACAACTGGGGCATGTGGGAGGGAGTTATTTAGACATCTCGCAGCATACCCCATAGGGGTAGCTTCATGGAAGGATATCTCCAGGAATAAAGTTGCTGGAAGGTGCCATCTTCCTCCCCCACCCCAGCAAAAACACATGGTCACCTGTAGGAAATAGTGTAGTGCCCATATTCACTCTAACAAATTCAATTTGTTTATCTGAGGTGCACCTTGTTAAAAGTCCATGCCCTGCTCATGCAGCCCAAGTCCCAAAGGTTGTAGCAAAAAGTCTCATTTTGCAAGTAGACCACTGCAGCTTGCTAAAACTGCACATTCAGGGACCAAAACCTACCACCAAAGGCAGAGAGCCTGTGAAGATGATTGGACTAAAGGAAAAAGCAGGACACAACAGCAGGGTGCATGCAACACACATATTCGACAACCCTGAAGTGACAGGATCTGGTGAACAGGGGACATTGCACTGCAGGACACTGCAGGACAATTCCGGACCTCTTCATAAACTACTACTTTCAAGAACAAGAGAAATAGCTGACTTTCCTAAAACAGAAACAGAGACAAAGAGACAAAATGAGGAGACAGAGGAATATGTCCCCAAATGTAAGACAGGATAAAACCACAGCAAGAGGGAAAGCAAAACGGATAAACGTAATATGCCTGATAACTATCTAAAATAATGGTCATAAAGATACTGGGTTTGAGGAAAGAGTGGTAACTGCAGTGAGACCCAAAACAAAGAGATAGAAAACAAAAAAGAACCAATCAGAGATGAAGAAAACAATAAATGTGATTAAAAATACGCTAGATGGAACAAATAGCAGGCTAGAGGAAGCAGAGGAACAAATCAGCAACCTGGAGGACAGAGTAATGGAAAGTAATCAAGTTGGGTAGGTGAGAGAAAAAAATTATGCAAAGTGAGAATAGATTTGGGGTACTGAGCAACTCCATCAAGTGTAATAACATTCACATTATAGGGATCCAAGAAGGAGAAGAGAGAGAAAAGGGGGCAGAAAATTTATTTGAAAAAATAATAGCTGAAACTCCCCTTATGTGGGGGAGGAAACATATCTAGATGCAAGAGGCACAGACAGCCTCCAAAAATATTAACCTATTAACCAAGGAGGTCCACATCAACACACATAGTAATTAAAATGGCAAAAACAATAGTTATAAAGAGGGAATTTTAAAACCAGCAAGAGAAAAAGGTAGTCACTTACCAGGGAAACCCTATAGGACTATCACCAGATTTTTTGGCAGAAACTTTACAAGTCAGAAAGGAAGAGTTTCATATATTCAAAGAACTAAAAGGAAAAAATATGTAGCCAAGAATACTCTATCCAGCAAGGCTATCATTCAGAAAAGGAGAGATAGAGTATGCCAGACAAAGGAAAGCTAAAGGAGCTCATGACCACCAAATCAGTCCTAAAAGAAATGTTAAAGAGGACTCTTTGAGGGGAAAGGTAAGACCGTAAGTAAGAGCAAGAAAAGTAGGAAGCACAAAAGGAATAAAAATAAGTATATTTGTAAAAACAAGTCAAGGGACTCGCAAAAATAAAAGGATGTAAACTGTGACGTCATACACCAAAAATGTAGTGGAGAGAGGAGTAAAGAATGGGCTCAAACCTAAGTGACCATCACCCTAATATAGACTGCTATATGCAGATGTTATATACAAACCTAATGGTAACCAACAATCCAAAAGCAATAATAGATATAATTATTATTATTATATAATAATTATATAATTATAATAAATATAATTTATATATTTAAATATATATTTACATATTATATATAATATATAAATATATAATATATTCATTATTAAATATATAAATTTTTATATTTAATATATAAATAATAAAATATATTTATAATAATTATAATTATTAAAAAATAAAAAGAAAGAAATCTAAGTTTATCACTAATGAAAGCCAGCAAACTGTGAGAAGAGAGCAAGAGAAGAAGTGATCAGAGACAAAATATGAAAACAACCACAAAACAAGTAAGAGAACGGCAATAAATACAAACTTATGGATAATTACTTTGAATATAAATGGACTAAATGCTTTAATCAAAAGACACGGGGTGACAGAAATGAATAAAAAAATAAGACCCATCTCTATGCTGCCTACAGAGGACACATTTCAGACGTAAAGACACATGTAGACTGAAAGTGAGAGGATGGAGAAACATTAATCATGCAAATGGATGTCAAAAGAAAGCTGGGGTAGTAATATTTACATTGGACAAAATAGACTTTAAAACAAAGACTGTAATAGGAGACAAAGAAGGGCACAATAATAATAAAGAAGACAATCTAATCAGAATATATAATAACTATAAATATTTATGCACTAAACATGGAAGCACCCAAATACATAAAACTGATAATAATAAACCTAAAGGAACTAATTGACAGTAACACAATAATAGAAAGGAACTTTTACACTTCACTTACATCAGTGGACAGATCAGCCAAATAGGAAATCAACAAGGTAATAGTGATGTTTAATGACACACTAGACCAAGTAGATGTAACAGATATACATTCTTTTCAAGTGAATATAGAACATTCTCCAAAACAGATCATTAGGCCACAAAACAAGTCTCAACAAATTCAAAATGATTGAAGTTATACCATGAATCTAACTGACCAGAATGCTATGAAAATAGAGTACAACCACAAGAAAAAATCTGGAGAGCGCAAATAAGTGGAGGTTAAAACAGGCTACTAAACAATAAATGGGCCAAAGAAGAAATCAAACAAGAAATCAAAACTTACATGGAGAGAAATGAAAAAGAAAGCACAATGGTACAAAATCGCCGAAATGCAGCAAAAGTGGTTCTAAGAGGGAAGTTTAGACCAACACAAGCCTATCTCAAGAAGAAAGAATAATCTCAGATAAACAACCTAACCGTACACTTAAAGAAGCTAGTAAAAGAGGAAGAAACAAAATCCAAAAGCCAGCAGAAAGAAAAAAATAATAAATATTAGAGCAGAAATAAATAATATAGAAACTAATAATAATTAATAATAATAAAATCAGTGAAAGCAAAACCTGGTTTTTGAAAAGATCAACAAAATTGATAAACCTCTAGCCAGACTCATAAAAAAAGGAGAAGACTTAAATAAACAAAATCAGATATGAAAGAGGAGAAATAAAAACTGAGACCATAGAAATACAAAGGATTGGAAGAGAATACTAAGAAAAATTGTATGCTAACAAATTAAACAACATAGAATCAATGGATAAATTCCTGGAAATATATAACTTCCGAAAACGGAATCAGGAAGAAATAGAGAATTTGAACAGTCTAATTACCAGTAATGAAATTGAACCACTTATCAAAAAACTTGTAACAAACAGAAGTCCAGGACAAGATGGCTTCATAGGCGAATTCTATCAAACATTTAAAGAAGAGTTAATAGCCATTCTTCTTAAAATATTCCAAATAATAGAAGATGAACAAAAACTTTCAAATTGATTCTATGAGGTCAGCATTACTGTAACACTAAAACCAGATAAGGACATCGCAAAACAAGAGAACTAGAGGCAAATATCTCTGATAAACACAGATGCAAAAATTCTCAACGAAATATTAGCAAACTGCATCCATAATACATTTAAAAAATCACTCGCTTTGATCAAGTGGGATCTATTCCTGGCATGCAAGGGTAGCTCAATATTCGCAAATCAATCAAAATGATACACAACATTAATAAGAAAAACGACAGAAGCATATGAAAATAGCTGCATGCTTTACTCAGAAGCAATGGATGATATATGGAATTGTTGAATCAGCCAAAGACATCTATAACCATACCACCCTGAATGTACCGGATTTCAGAACTGTAGAATCACTATGTTTGACACCTGAAACTAATAAAACTCTGTATGTTAACTAAATGGAATTAAAATAATAACTTTAAAAAGGTCATATGATCATTTCAATAGGTGCAGGAAAAGCATTTGACAAAGTACAACATCCATTCATAATAAAAACACTCAAAAAAGTAGGTTTAGAGGGAACATACCTCAACGATATAAAGGTCATCTATAAAAAATCCACAGCTCAGGGAGCGGCCAAGGTGGAACAGCATGAAAATTTTTTGTGTGTCTCCCATCCCTGAAATGCAGTCAGATCATCACTAAATCATCTTGTACACCTAGAAAACTGATCTGAGGATTAACACAACAATCTGCACAACTTGAACCACAGAACTTGATAGGTATGCAGCACTGAGAGGTGAACAGGGAAGAGAGAAGCTGCAGGGGGCGTGGAGCTGTTTTTGCTTGAGGAGAGAGGACGGAGATGGAGGGGAGAGTATAGGAAAAGCACCCCCCTCCAAAAGCAGCTGGAGAGAAAGTAGAAAAGCGGAAACAGGTGTAGAGACTGAACAAAAAAGGGAGAAAGGATAAAGGAAAGGGTTTAAATTCCATTAAGACAAAGGGGAATGCAGATTCTGAAACTCAGCAGGTCTATACCTGGCATTCTCTGGTGGGAAGGGGGAATCCCTAGGAGTGGAAAGAGAGACCCCCAAGAGGTCCACAGGCCACACAGGGAATGGAAGTTCCTCTGCAGGGAGGACATTTGGTAGAGGCTGTGTGGCTACCCCATAGCCAAAGATCTCAGCAGACCCCGGAGAACAACCACATTCGCTGGTGTTGGAAGAAGGACATTAAGGGGAAAGCCTGGAGCTAGATGTGTGTTGTTATTTTTCATAAACCCTGGAATGCTGCTGCTACAAGATAGTGTGAACTTTCTCTGGGGCGGGCAGGCACCCAGCCACAGTCTGTGGGCACCCACAGCAGTGCAGTCTCCATAACATTCCAGTGGGTGGGCGGGCACCTGGCCATTGGTCAGTGAGACCCTCCTCCAGAGGATCTAAGCGGGTCAAAGCTGCAGTTCCTCAGAAAGGAGGAGTTGGAGGGAGGGGCCAACATGGCAGAGAAGTAGCAGACCCAAAGTTTCCTTATCTCTCAAACAGAGCTGTGTTGAGGCCAAAAGACTTTGGACCCTAAGAGTCCGGGAGGAAAAGAGGCAGAGTTGCTTCCAGGGACACACTGGGACAATCTGAAGGTCCATAGGTGGGAGGGCTTCAGGGAACCACAGCATGGCCACCGTGTGGGCGGGACCCACCTACACCAAACCACGCCCCTCCATGTTTGGTAACTACATATCTTCTGGAGCGGGATTGACACCCACGAACCAGACAGCCCCTCGTCTAGACCCGCACAGTTGCATTGCCTTGTTTAATTCTCAGACAATTCTTATTATATAGACATATTCTTCTTTCTTTTCTTCTTCTTATCTCTTCCCTCCTCTAGTCTAGTTATTCTGGTTGTTGGTTTGTTTAAGGAGACATATTTAATCCATTCTCTTGATACATGTTCTACACCTCCTTTTTTCTTTTCTCTCTCTCTGGATTAAGTCATATAGTTTCTATGTCTCCTCAATCTTATCTTCTCTTCTTTTTCCAAGCCTTCTTCTTTATTTTCCTTACACTATCTCCGTGTTAAGCCTTATAGTTTCTTCAGTCATGTTTATTCTCATTTCTTTTACCCCACCTCCTTCTTTATTTTCTTTTTTTCTCTCTGGATTAAGCCCTATAGTTTCTCTGCCAGGTCATCAATTTTTATGTTTTTCCCCCACCTCTGTCTTTTCTCTTTTTGTATGCGATAAGGCGTCTTACATCAGCACCGCCTCCACCCTGTTATTTTAATTGTAGCTGATGTTTCTGGTTTTTTGTATTTGTTTTCTTTGTTGTTTGTGTTTTTTTTTTTTTTTCTGTTTGTTTTTTGTCTGATTGTTTGTTTTCCTTTCCAGGACTACTTCAAGGAACAAATCAAAGCACACCTGGTGGAGGGTCCAAAACATCACTACGAGTAGGGAGATAAAGTAACCAAAATCACAAATATAGAGAGCAAGTAACAGTCCCCAAAAAGCATCTCCTGAAGAACCAGGCCTTGGACCATATATGACCCCTCTTTAATATAGTAGTGCTCACAGAAGCAGGGAACACAACAAGCTTTTAAAACACATAAGGTACAGAAAACTAGCCAAAATGATGAAAGGGATAAATTCTCCTCAAAAGAAATTCCAGGAAGAAATGACGGCTAAAGAATTTCTCAAAAAAGATATAAAAATATAACTGAACAAGAATTAGAATAATAGTCATAAGACTAAATGCTGGGCTTGAGAAAAGCATAGAAGACAGCAGATAATCTATTGCTGCAGAGATCAAGTAATTGAAAAATAATCATGATTAATTAAGAAATGCTGTAAATGAGGTGCAAAATAAACTAGAGATGTGACAGTGAGGATTGAAGAGGCAGAGGGCAGAAAAGGGAAACAGAAGATAAAATTATGGAAGAAGATGAAGCTGAGAAAAAGATTTAAAAAATTCTGGATCATGAGAGGAGAATTAGAGAACTAAGTAATTCAATGAAATGGAACAATACCCATATCATAGGAGTTCCAGAAGAAGAGAGAGAGAAAGGGGTTGAAGGTGTACTTAAACAAATCATAGCTGAGAACTTCCTCAATCTGGGGAAGGAAACAGACATTGAAATTCAGGAGGCACAGAGAACTACCTTCAGACATAACTTGAATCGATCTTCTGCATGACATATCATAGTGAAACTGGCAAAATACAAAGATAAAGAGAGAATTCTTAAAGCAGTTAGGGACAAATAGACTTAACCTACAAAGGTAGACACATAAGGGTAATAGCAGATCTATCTACTGAAACTTGACAGGCAAGAAAGGAATGGCAGGAAATCTTTAATGTGATGAACAGGAGAAATATGCAGCCAAGATTCCTTTATCCAGAAAGCTTGTCATTCAGAATATAAGCAGAGATAAAAGTTTTCCCAAACAAACAAAAACTGAAGGAATTAATCACCACTAAACCAACCCTACAAGAGATCTTATGGGGTACTCTGTGAGGGAAATGTTACAAGGACCACAAAGTACCAGAGACATCACTACAAGCATGAAACCTACAGATAACACAATGACTCTAAACCCATATCATTCAATAATACCACTGAATGAAAATGGACTAAATGCTCCAATAAAAAGACATAGGGTATCAGAATGGATTAAAAAAACAAGACCCATCTATTTGTTGTTTAAAATAGACTCATTTTAGACCTGAGAACACCTTCAGATTGAAAGTGAGGAGATGGAGAATCATCTGGAATGCTACTAGAAGTCAAAAAAAGCTGGAATAGCCATACTTACATCACATGATTTAGATTTTAAAATAAAGGTTGTAACAAGTGATGAAGAAGGGTATTATATCATAATTACAGGGTCTATCCATCAAGAAAAGCTAATAATTATAAATGTCGATGCACTGAATTCGGGAGCACCCAAATATATAAAACAATCACAAACATAAGCAATCTTATTGGTAAGAATGTGGTAATTGCAGGGGACTTTATTTATTTTTCTTAATGTTTATTTATTTTTGAGACATAGAGACAGAGCATAAGTAGGAGAAGGGCAGAGAGAGAGGGAGATACTGAATCCGAATTAGGCTCCAGGCTATGAGCTGTCAGCACAGAGCTCGACGCGGGGCTCTAACTCACAGACCGGGAGATCATGACCTGAGCCAAAGTCGGCCCCTTAACCGACTGAGCCACCCAGGCACCCCTGCAGGGGACTTTAATACTACACTTACAGCAATGGACAGATCATCTAGACAGAAAATCAATAAAGAAACAATGATCCTGAATTATACACTGGACCAGATGGACTTGACAGATATATTTAGAACTTTGCATCCAAAAGCAACAGAATACACATTCTTCTCAAGTGCACACGGAACATTCTCCAAGATAGATGACATTCGGGATCATAGAACAGCCCTCAATAAATATAAAAGGATTGAGATCATATCTTGCACACTTTCAGATCACAATGCTATGAATCTTGAAATCAACCACAGGCAAAAAGTTTGGAACACCTCCAAAAGCATGGAGGTGAAAGAACTTCCTACTAAAGAATGAATGGTTCAACCAGGCAATTAAAGAAGAAATTTAAAAATATATGGAAGCAAAGGAAAATTAAACCATGACAGTCCAAACAACTTTGGGATGCACCAAAGGCAGTACTAAGAGGAAAACATATTTCAGTCAAGGCCTATCTCAAGAAACAAGAAATTCCAAATACAAAATCTAACAGAACACCTAAAGGAACTAGAAGCAGAACAACAAAGAAACCTGAAACCCAACAAAATAAGGGAAATAATAAAGATCAGAGCAGAAATAAACAATATAGAATCACGCCCCAAAAAAACCCACAAAAAACAATAGAGCAGATAAATGAAATGAAGAGTTGGTTTCTTGAAAAAATAAACAAAATTGATAACTCCCTAGCCAAACATCTCACAAGAAAAGACAGAGGATCCATTAGAAAAAAAATCACGAATGAAAAATGAATTTATCACCACCAATCCCACAGAAATACAAGCAATTATCGGAAAATACTATGAAAAATTATATGCCAACAAACTGGACAACCTGGAAAAATGGAAAAATTCCTAAACACCCACACATTACCAAAACTTAAACAGGAAGAAAATAGAAAATTTGAACAGACCTATAACTAGTGAAGAAATTGAATCAGTTGTCAAAAATATCCCAACAAATAAGAGTCTTGGACCAGATGGCTTTCCTGGGGAATTCTACCAGACATTTAAAGCAAAGTTAATACCTTTCCTTCTCAAGATGTTCCAAAAAATAGAAATGGAAGGAAAACTTCCAGACTCATTCTATGAAACCAGCATTAGCTTGATTTCCAAACCAGACAGAGACTCAGCAAAAAAAGAGAACTACAGGCCAATATTTCTGATGAATGTGGATGCAAAAATTCTCAACAAGATACTAGGAGATCGATTAGACAGCATATAAAAAGAATTATTCACCATGATCAAGTAGGATTCATTCCTGGACTGCAGGGTTGGTTTAATATTCACAAATCAAACGATGTGATACATCACATTAACAAAAGAAAGGATAAGAACCATATGATCTTGTCAATAGATGCAGAAAAAGCATTTGACAAAATACAGCACCCTTTCTTTATAAAAACCCTGGAGAAAGTCGGGATAGAAGGAACGTACTCAAACATCATAAAAGCCATATAGAAAAGCCCACAGCTAATATCACCCTTGATGAGGTAAAACTGAGAGATTTCCCCCTGAGATCAGGAACATGTTGTTTAACATAATATAGGAAGTCCTAGCATCAGCGATCAGCCAACAAAATGGAATAAAAGGCATCAAAATTGGCAGAGAAGAAGTCAAACTCTCACTTTTTGTGGAGGACATGATACTCTATATGGAAAACCCGAAATACTCCACCAAAAGACTGCTAGAAGAGATACACGAATTCAGCAAAGTTTCAGAGTACAAAATCAATGTACAGAAACTGGATGCAATTTTATACACCAATAATGAAGCAACAGAAAGAGAATTAAAAAAATTGATCCGAATTACAATTGCACCAAGAACCATAAAATACCTAGGAGTAAATCTAAACAAAAATGTAAAAGATTTGTATGCTGAAAATTATAGAAAGCTTATGGAGGAAACTGAAGAAGACACAAAGAAATGGAAAAACATTTCCAGATGCTCAAGGATTGGAAGAAGAAATATTATTAAAATGTCAATACTACCGAAACCAATGTACACATTCAATGCAATCCAAATCAAAAATGCACCAGCATTCTTCTCAAAGTTAGAACAAACAACCTAAAATTTGTATGGAACCACAAAAGATGCTGAATAGCCAAAGTAATACTGAAGAAGAAAATCAAAGAGGGAGGCATCAAATTCCAGACTTTAGCCTCTACTACAAAGCTGTAATCATCAAGACAGTACGGTGTGGGCACAAATACAGACACACAGACCAATGGAATAGAATAGAGAACCCAGAATTGGACCCACAAATGTATGGTCAACTAATCTTTGACAAAGCAGGAAAGAGTATCCAGTGGAAAAAAGTCTCTTTAATAAATGGTGCTGAGAGAACTGGACAGCAGCATGTAGAAGAATGAACCTGGACCACTTTCTTACACCATACACAAAAGTAAATTAAAAATGGATGAAAGATCTAAATGTGAGACAGGAAACCATCAAAACCCAGAGGAGAAAGCAGGAAACAACCTCTTTGACCTCAGCCACAGCAATTTCTTGCTCGACACATCTACAACGGCAAAAATGAACTATCAGGACCTCATCAAAATTAAAAGCTTCTGGACTGCAAAGGAAACAATCAACAAAACTAAAAGGCAACCGACGGAATGGGAAAAGATATTTGCAAATGACATATCGCATAAAGGGTTACTATCCAAAATCTATAAAGAACTTACCAAACTCAACCCCCCAAAAACAAATGATCCGGGGAAGAAATGGGCAGAAGACATGAATAGACACTTTTCCAAAGAAGACATCCAGATGGCCAACAGATACATGAAAAGATGCTAAACATCACTCATCATCAGGGAAATACAAATCAAAGCCACACCGCCTCACAACAGTCAGAGTGGCTAAAATGAACAAGTCAGGAAACTACAGTTTCTGGCGAGATGTAGAGAAACGGGAATGTTGGTGGGAATGCAAAGTGGCGCAGCGGCTCTGAAAAACGGTATGGAAGTACCTAAAAAAATTAAAAATAGAACTATCCTAAGACCCAGTAATAGCACTACTAAGAATTTACCCAAGGGATACAGGCGTGCTAATGCATAAGGGCATATATTATATACTGCAATGTTCATAGTGGCACTTCCAACAATAGCTAAATTATTGAAAGAGCCTAAATGTCCATCAACTGATGAATGGATAAAGAAGATGTGGTTTATATATACAATAGAATACTACTTGGCAATGAGAAAGAATGAAATCATGACATTTGCACCAACGTGAAAAGAACCAGAAGGTATTATGCCAAGTGAAATAAATCAGTCAGAGAAGGACAGATATATATTTTCACTATTAAGTGGATCTTGAGAAATTTAACAGAAGACTAGGGGGGAAGGGAAGGGAAAATATACTTACAAACAGAGAGAGAGGGAGGCAAACCACAAGAGACTCTTAAATACAGAGAACAAACTGAGGGTAGAGGAGGGGCTGTGGGAGAGGGAAAATGGGTGATGGGCACTGAGGAGGGCACTTGTTGGGATGAGTACTGGGTTTTGTATCTAAGCCAATTTGATGATAAATTATATTAAAAAACAGTTTTCTTATAAAATAAAAGCTTAATTGAAAAAAAAAAAAAGAATGTAGCTAAAGAACAACGGAAAAAAGAACCAAAAAAAAAAAAAAAAAAAAAAAGAAAAGAAAAAAAAGAAAAACCCACAGCTCACATCATACACAATGGGGAAAAACTGAGAGCTTTAAGGTCAGGAACAAGAAAAGAATGTCCACTCTCACTATTTCTCTTCAAGATAGTAGTGGAAGTTCTAGCCACAGCAATGTGACAACAGAAAGAAATAAAGTACAACCAGATTGGCAAGGAAGAAGTAAAACTTTCACTAATTTCAGATGACATGATACTATATATAGAAAATATTAAACACTCTACCAAAAAACTACTAAAATTGATAAATGAATTTAGTAAAGCTGCAGGATACAAATCAATGTACAAAAATATGTTGCATTTCTATACACTAATAATGAAGCAGCAAAATTAGAAATTAAGGAATAGCAACCTCGTTTACAATTGCACCAAAATAATAAAATACTTAGGAATAAACTTAACCAAGGAGGTGAAAGACCTGCACTCTGAAAACTATAAAACACTGAGAAAAGAAATGACACAAAGAAACGGAAAGACATTCCATACGCATGGATTGCAAGAACAAATATTGTTAAAATGTGTATACTACCCAAAGCAATCTGCAGATTTAATGTAATCTCTATCAATATACCAAGAGTATTTCTCACAGAACTAGATCAAACAATCCTAAAATTTGTATGGAACCATTAAAGACCCTTAATAGCCAAAACAATCTTGAAAAAGAAAAGCAAAGCTGAAAGCATCACAATTCTGGACTTCAAGTTATACTACAAAGCTGTAGTGATCAAAATAGTATGGTATTTGGACAAAAAATACACACATAGATCAATGGAACAAAATAGAAATAAACCTACAATTATATGGTTAATTAATCTTTCATAAAGGAGGCAAGGATATGCAATAGGAAAAAGACAGTCTCTGGCAGAGAGACTGGCAGAGAGGTTCAGTAACTGGACCACTTTCTTGCACGATACACAAAAACAAATCCAAAAATAGTGCCTGGGTGACTCAGTCAGTTAAACCTCCGACTTGGGCTCAGGTCATGATCTTATGGTTCATGGGTTCAAGCCCCGTGTTGGGCTCTGTGCTGACAGCTCAGAGCTTGGGGCCTGCTTTGGATTCTGTGTTTCCCTCGCTCTCTGCCCCTCCCCCTCTTGTACACTGTCTCTCTCTCTCAATAATAAACATTAAAAAATTAAAAAAAATACAACATGGATTTAAGACCTAAATGTGAGAACTGATACCATAAAAATCCTAGAAGAGAAGACAGGCAGTAATTTCCTGACAATTTCCTAGAAAGCAACAGCTTCCTAGGTATGTCTCCAGAGGCAAGGGAAACAAAAGCAAAAATAAACTATTTGGACTACATAAAAATTTAAAAGCTTTCACACAGTGATGGAAAGAACCAACAGAACTAAAAGACAACCTTTCGAATGGGAATAAATATTTGCAAATGACATATCTGGTAATGGGTTAGATTCCAAAATATATAAAATACTTATACAACTCAACATCATAAAAATAAAATAAATAATCCAATATATAAATGGGCAAAGGACAAGAATAGACTTTTCTCCAAAGAAGAAGAGACATTCAGATGGCCAACAGACACGTGAAAACATGCTCAACATCACTCATCATCAGAGAAATGCAAAGCAAAACTACAATAAGAAATCACCTCACACCTGTCAGAATGGCTAAAATCAACACCACAAGAAACAATAGGTGTTGGCAAAGATGTGGAGAAAATGTTACTCTCGTGCACTGTTGGTGAGAATGCAAACTGATGTAGCCACTGTGGAGGACAGTAGGGAGGTTTCTTAAAAAATTAAAAATAGAACTGCCCTATGGTTCAGTAATTACACTACTAGGTATTTACCCAGATAATAGAAAAACTCTAATTTGAAGGGATACATGCACCCCTATGTTTATTGTAACATGGTTTATAATAGCCAAACTATGGAAGTAGCCCAAGTGTCCATCAATAGATGAATGGATAAAGAAAAAGTGGTATATATATACAATGGAACAGTATTCAACCATAAAGAATGAAATCTTGCTATTTGCAGCAACATGGGTTTATCTAGAGAATATAATGCTAATAGAAACAAGCCAGTTGGAGGAAGACAAATATCATATGGTTTTACTCACAAGTGAAATAAGAAATAATACAGAGAACAAAGGGGGAAAAAAAAGAGACAAACTAAGAAACAGACTTTTAACTATAGAGAACAAACAGATACTTACCAGAGGGGAGAGGGTGGGAGGAAGGATGAAACAGGTAAGGGGATTAAAAGTACATTTAGCATGATGAGCAATGTGTAATATATGGAACTGTTGAATAACTATATTGTACACATGAAACTAATATAACACTGTACAGTAGCCACATTGGAATTAAAATAAAAGAATATTTAAATGAACAGAATCTTCAACATCCGCACTGGGATATCGAACAGGTATCTTGCAGTCTACAAGTCCAAAGTGGAATTCTTGATATCCCCCGCCCCTTTTAAACTGCTCCTCTCATAATCCTTCCATAACAGTTAATAGCAACTTCATGCTTATTATTCAGTTCTAAAATCTTAGAGTCATCCTTGATGCTTCTGTTTTATACTATTGCTTCAAATTTGTCAGATAACCTTGTCAGTTCACTGACCCACCATCATCGTTCTGCATTATTCCAATTGCTTCCAAATTGTGCATATACATAGGTATGTTTTCAAATCATTCAACTAATACCAATGATAATACTTATTTGCCATATTGTAAAACGGTTTAAATTACCAACTAGTTGTCTACTCGTTCATGCAATGTTCACGTTTTTGTTTCTCCCTAAGAAGATATTGTGTTCTGTTTAATCTAATACAGATATTTAAATTTAAGGCAATCATATAGAAAGATTCTAGATTAGATTACATACAATATCCTAATTGTATAATGCACATAAAAATTCAAGAATAAGGATTTAAATAGTTATTTTTGCTTCCACAGTTTTATTCTAACAATTTATTCCTATTCTCAACACACAGATATGCATTTGAAACTTCAGGAACAAATTACCCCTCGAGTAAAAAACCTGACTATAGTTTGTCATCTCAGAGTAAGACGAAATCCATATTGGGACACCTGGGTGGCTCAATGGGTTGAGCATCCATCTGACTCCTGAATTTGGCTCAGGCCATAAATCCCAGGTGGACTGAAACTCTGCATTGGGCCCTGCACTGAGCTTGCTTAAGGTTCTCTCTCTCCCTCTCTCTCTCTCTTTCTCTCTCTCCCCCTCTCCCACCCTGGCCCCTGTCTCTCTCCCTGATTTGTGCTCTCTCTCTCTCAAATTAGAAAAAAAAAAAAAAAAGACTAAATCCTTGCAAGAGTTCTACAAGATACTCAGCATTTAGATCTTATGTGTCCTTAATCTCATTTCCAAAGGCCTCTCCTTACTCTTCCTGTTTTCAACCACAGTGATCCTTTTTTGCTGAAATCAGTTAAGTAGGGATGTATTCATCTCTGGACTTTTGTTATTTTCATTTCCTCTGTCAAGAACTCTACCCTCAGTTATAGGGTATAAGGTTTGTTTCCTTATTTCCTTTGAGTTTTGCTGAAATACCATCTTCTCAGGAAAGATTCTCTGATCACTCTGTTCTAAATGTAAGGCCTCCTCTGTTTCTTCCTGTTTTCTCTTTTATTGTGACACTTATTATAATAGCACATTATATATTTTATTTATATATTTTTACTGTCTATCCTTCACTGTAATGCAAATTCCCCCTGCATTTGTTTTGTTTATTGCTGTAACTCTATACTTTAATTGCTCCTGACATATATTTGTTGCTCAATAAATATTTCTTGATAAAGACAATATATTAATTCAAACTTGAGCAATATGTTTCTGTATAGCACTGTCATAATTACTGAAAAAGTCTTTTTTTAAAATTTTTATGCTTATTTTTGAGAGAGAGAGAGAGAGAGAGAGAGCGAGCACAAGTGGGGGATGGGCAGAGACAGAAAAGGAGACCAGAATCTGAAGCAAGCTTCAGGCTCCCAGGTATCAGCACAGAGCTCTAGGCATAGCTCGAACTCATGAGCTATGAGATCGTGACCTGAGCTGAAGTCAGACGTCCCATTAACTGAGCCACCCAGGTGCCCCATTACTGGAAAAGTCTTAAGAAAGAGTCCAACAAAATTTAAAAAGGGAGATTACCAAGTCATATTTATATATATTTGCTATTGGGTAAATCTAGGATATATATGGGCTTGATGTTTTATTTACCAGAAACCAAATTCCTGCTACCAATTTCCTTTAGAAAGCAAACCTTATGAAGATGTATTATCAATTTTCTTTCCTGTTTAGAAGTTTCTTTATCTTATGACACAAAATTGTACAAATTGAAGCTGTTAAGAATTTTATAGAGCCGTCTTTTCTGGTTTGAAGCAGTTTTCCCTCATCACTCCTTGACTCTTGTTCCACCTTTTAACTCACAAGGCAAATTGAACAGGAGAGCAGATGGAGTTACAACCTGTGGATATTTCATTAGTGTCTTCATTATGCAGATGCACTCATTTATAACACTCCAGACGAACTCTTGCTATGATGCATAGAAGATGGTTGGCTAAATCTGATAAGTTAATATACTCAAATATTGTCATTTGTTGCTAAATTTCTTTTTTTTTTTTTTTTTTTGCCCTTAGAATAGGAGAGTATTTTTGTGTATTTTATTTCTTGATATAAAGACAGAAGGGTATCAGTTGGCAGGAGAAAACTGTTTGCCCTCTAGACAACAATTTGACACTTTCAAGGTTTCAGTATTACAGAAATGTTAAGCATATTAATCCAAAACATCACTATGGTGTCAAGCCACTGACTGGAAATTTTCATTTGTTCATGTTTAAAAATTGTTGTGGCACAGTCCTACTCCCGTACCCCACTATTTGCAATTATTTTCCATAATTCTGTGTTTATCTATTCATTTTGATGTTTCATTCCTTTAAATGTATACATTAAACATTAACATTTAGACTATCCGCCTTTTATAAAACAGAATAGCTTTTAAAAGAACAAGATAACAGATCTTATTTCACTTCTTTAGTGACATTTCCATGTGGCTTTGAATATTGCTTGTTGGTCTGAATTTTTCTTCAGTTTCTTGTAGGTATAAAAGCACCTATTTCTCCAGATTAGATATTTTGTAAGAAACAAAAATTAATAAACTAATTTATGAAATCTTATATACTACAATATCAAGAGATTTTTATACACTATAATGTTTTCTGTGTTTGTACTACATTTTTGTGTGCTTTAAAAATGGGCATTAAAGTGCTTTATTTCTGTTATAGCACCTACGTTAATTAGGTATTTATTTACATGTCAATCTCACATCTTTTATGCTTGAGACTATGCTTGATCTTAGAACCTACTCTTACAGGTTCTTAGTAATTTATATTGTAGTTAGTAAATATATGATTATTTTATTTTGTGCTAAATATTTTTCTTTGTAAACCTCATGTTAGGTTTTACCATTTATAGGTATTATAGTTCTGAGGGATATATATTTTCTTACTTTATAGTGTCCCCCTGATTTCTAGATTCAAACTCTTAAGTTTTTATCTGAAAAAAATTACAGAATTATTAAACATTTCTCCATAATCTATTGTGTTGGGCTGATTCACAATGGATATTTTATTTATTCATTTTTAATTTTTTAATGTGTTTATTTATTTTGAGAGAGAGAAAGAGAGAGAGAAAAACAGAGCATGAGCAGGGGAGGGGCAGAGAAAGAGGGAGACAGAGAATCCGAAGCAGGGTCCAGGCTCTGAGCTGTCAGCACCGAGTGCTACACAAGGCTTGAACTTGTGAACCATGAGATCATGACCTGGGCTGAAGTTGGACGCTCAAATGACTGAGCCAACCAGGCACCCCCCACAATGGGTATTTTAATTCATGTAATAAAATACATTTTTAGTTGTAATAAAATATCCAGGCTGCATATAATTTTTAAGTAGACTCCACATACAACGTGGGGCTTAAACTCAAGACCCCAAGATCAAGAGTTGCATGCTCTACCAAATGAGCCAGCCAGGAGCCCCTATAATAAAAAAATTCAGGATGTCAGCCTTCTAGCAGGGAAAAAATGTTACAACTTGTATATATTTAGATATTTTCTTGGTTAGGAATTGTTATCATTCTCCTTCAGTTTAAGGGCCTTAAAAGGAGATAAATTATGCGAAATACTTTTTTTTGAGATGTCATTTATTTAATATCTTAAATGAGAAGAGACCTGAAATTTATCACATAGATAAAATAGAAATTTAATTTATGTGCATTATAATCTCGCATAACACCAGGAAGAAAATACACCGTTATGCATGTGTTAAGTGCCTAGAGGTGTAGTGCAACAATACCTTTAAAATTGACCTGAGCCAAAATAGGATGCTTAATCGACTGAGTCACCCAGGCGCCCCTCACAATATCTTTAAAGTCAACGTGAGTGGATAGAAAAAGTATTATATGCTTTGTGAACACTGTAGTCACTGATGTCAATGTAAGTATAGTCAGTAGACTAAATATGCCTTAAATTTGATTTAGGAAATGAGAACTAGAAGATTTAACTACACAGAGTCTAAATGTGGTTCAAAAATATGTCCTTATTTCTTTTTGTTAAGAATCTAGAGATCTTTATGAAAGATTATTATAGTTTTTAAATTTAGTGTCTTCTTCCAACTACATTGGAATGCCAACGTTGTCATAATTCAAGCAACCATATTTGGGTAGGTCTTTCCTAGACTTTCTATTATATTCAGTTTTTCTGTTCTTCTGCCTTTATATGAATAACATACTGTCTTTATCACTGCAACTATCTATTAAACCCATATTTGATGCTGTTAATATGCTAGCTTTACTTTTATTCTTTAAAATTTTCTTAGCTATATTTTCCCTTTGCAATTTCATATATATATATACACATATATATGAAAATATATATATAATATAATAATATAATATATAATAATATATAATATAATTATATATAATATAATAATATTACATATTATTACATATTATTACATATTATTACATATTATTGTAATATATACATATTACAATATAATCATATTGTGTATATATATATATATATATATATATTACAAGATGATTGTTAACTTACACACAGCCACACATACTCACTTATACATACTGTCATGATTTTGACTAGGATTGTATTGAATTTACAGACCAATTTTTAGGGAGAACTATATCTGTACCATATTAAGATATAGTCTTCTAATTCACAAAGGGGATATACCCCTCCATTTATTTAGGTTTTCCTCTATTATCGTGCCTACTATTTTCTTTTTTATTGTATAGATGCTACACAAAGTTTGTTTAATTTATAAGTATTGACTTTTTCTATTCCACATGGTATCCTTTTAAAAATTATTTTTTATTTGTCTGTTACTGTCATATAAAATATAATTACTGTATATTGACATTGTATTCAGTGACCTTACAAAGTTCATTAATTAATATAAAATACTTATAGACTATTTTAAATTATCTGCATTCATAGTTATATCATCTGTACATAATGATTGTTTTGTTTCTTCCTTTTTATTTGTGAAATATTTTTCTCTACATACTGAATAGAAGTAAATATAAAATACATAACATATAAAATATATGAAATATATTCTGGTCTTGATTTTTTATTCAAGGAAGATTTTTCAACTTATCTTTATTTGGTATAATGTGCACTTAATTTTTTGTTAATTTCTTTGAATATAAGAAAATATTCTTTATTCTTGGTTTGCTATTAGTTTTTTGTCATGAATGGATTGTCATGAATACATATTGAGTTTTATAGAATGCTTTTCTTGAACATATTTGATTGTCATAGGATATACTTCCTTTTTATTTTTCTTCTAATGTGAAATGTACAGATTGATTTTCAATTTGTTGGTATTTATTTAGACTTTTGCATTTATAGTCATGAGAAAAATTCGTCTTCTCTTTCCTTTTCTTTCAATATCTTTTTCAGGTTTTGTTATCTAGGTTATGTAAGCCTCATAAAATGAGTTGAAATGTAACCCCCTCTCCTACCTTTGGATAATCTAGATGTGTTTGGATAGTTTGGTATTATTTTTTTCCAAACATATTTGAGAGAATTAACCAGTGAAGCCATTTAGTCGAGAGTTTGTGTGTATGTGCATGTGTATGCAAAAGTCTCTGATTAAAATAATGTAATAGATATAATACTGCTTTGGTTATGTTTTCTTTTCTTGTGCCAGTCTTAATAAATTGTGTGTTTCTGGGAACATTTCCTTGTATAAATTTTCATCCTTATTAACATAAATATGCTCCTAAGATATTCTTATTTTTTAAATATTTAAAAGCTTCTTTTATGTTCTCTTTTTACTCTTGCTATTGATTATTTGTCCCTTTTACTTTGTTTTCTTATTGTCAATATTTCCATTTTCTCTGACCTTGAATTTTCTCTTTGACTTTATTTTTCAATAATTTTACTGTATTATGCCTGTAGTTGGATTTTTATATTTACCCTATTTAGTGTATAGAATTTCTTGAACTTGTATTTTGATACCATTAATCAATTTTGGAGAAAACTCAGCCATTATCTTTTGCAACACTACCCTACACTTTCCTCTTTTTATCATGGCTCTAACTGCCTTATATTAATCATTTTCACTGTGCCTCGCATGTCTCTTATGCTCTTTTCTACCTTTTTCATTGTTTTTGCTTTCTGTATTTCAGCCTAAATATTTGTCAGATAACTTCAATAATTGTGTTATCTGTTAGAATTTTTTTTAATGTTTATTTATTTATTTTGAGAGAGAGAGAGAGGGAGAGAGAGTGCAAGCAGGGGAGGGAGGTAGGGAGGGAGGGGGAGAGAGAGGCAGAGAGAGAGAATCCTAAGTAAGAACCGTGAGATCATGACCTGAGTGGAAATCAAGAGTCAGACACTTAACCGACTGAGCCACGCCCTTCCGTTAGTTGTTTTCTATTGTCTGTTTTATTTTTCTTTTGGTCTTTTTATTTTAGTATACTGGAAATTTTTCTAATAAATTCTACACACTGTGGTAAGTCCAAGTCTCTACATTATGGTATTTTTCTCTAGAGTGGCTTTACTCCACCATATCCTGATAAACTAAGTATAAGATGACCTTAATTTGAACAGGGACTCAGAAGACTAAAATTGGATTGCAGTTCCTGATAGGCTTATTCTACTTTTAGCTCTCAACTGTCCCTCAAGATTAGTACTCCTGCAGTTCCACCTAAGACCCTAGGGAATTTACTAGGACCCCTTCTTCCTTGGGGTGGTCTGAATACCATTTGTGCCTCTTCAACATCAAGAGATTGTTGATGCCTCCACTACTTTTTGTAGCAGCTTTTACCTTGGTTTCCCTGACTTTTGTCCCTAAAAGCTTAATAATTAAGCAGTGTATCAAGTGAAACTTGTTTTCACATTCTGCCCCTTCTTTCTCATAAGGGTTGCTGGTCTCTCAAGTCCTGGCAGCCTTGGTAGCTGCACACTATAATTTTTGTCTCTCTTGCTTTTTGGAGTTGCTAAAAGATCTTCTGGCTCTACTGCCTCAAAAAAATATGTGAATAGATTTGCAGATTTGCAGCATCTTACTCCATGCCAAGTATTAGCAAATGTTCCTTAAAACACTCAGCTACAGAATATCTGCCCACTTATCTGCAGTTGACTTATTTCCAGGGATTTGGTTCCTCAGTTTCTACAGGATTCAGTGGTAATCTGATGAGATGGCTTTGAAGGTACATATTTAAGTGTATCTTTTTTTTAATCTGGGACTTTTAGCTGTTTTGGAGCAGAAATATTGGTTTTTCACAAGCTATTCTATCACAGTCAGAAGCACAAGTCCCATTAAGACACCCTGGATTTTTTTTTTTTTTTTTTTTTACTGCTACTGGATTAGGTAATATACATAGTCATTAAATTTATTTTTAAAGCCCTAGGAAGAATCGACTTTGGAAGTACGTACACTCCCTGGTTTCTTTTTCTGGGAACAGATCAGAGAAATAATGCCTGAAGATGGCTAGAAAGCCCTTGCCATTGTTTATAAACTTTCTATCCCAGCAGGGCTTTTTAGTTGCCCTTATTATACCCCAGGCAGTAGCACTAGTGATCCCAATGATTTGGACCATTCCTTAGCTGGAAAGCATGTTAAAAACTTTACAAGATATCTTAATCCATTTAGAATGCTATAACAAAATATCAGACTGGGTAGCTTATTTCCCACAGTTCCAGGGGCTGGAAGTCCAATATCAGGAGGTTAACATTGTTGAGTGAAAGCCGTCTTCCAGGTCACAGACTTTTTCTATCTTCACATGATGGCAGGGGCTAAGAAGCTCTGTGAACTCTCTTTTATAAGAGCACAAATTCTATTTTAGAGAGCTGCACATTCATGACCTAAGTACAACCCAAAAGCCCTACCTCTAATACTATCACATTGGGCATTATGATTTCAACATATGAATTTTAGGGGGACACAAATATTTAGATCAAAGCACAAGGAAATAAAAGGCACTATTTGAGGAAGAATTTTTAAAATTATTTCCTCTAATCTTGATCTTGTACTGTCAACTTCAGCTCCTTGCTCAGCTCAGGCTGCAGGCACACCTCCCTTCAAACATTACTCCCACAAGCTCACCTAGGGCAAAAGAATCTTTAGTTTCCTTAGTAGTTTCTCAGGAAATTATGTTAGTTCTTCAAATTTTTATTTACTTTATCCTTCAACATTTTCTGTGTAAATTTTTGGTGATACAACCAGCACCTTTAAGCACCTTGGCAAGAAGTTGAAACTTGTGTGCATAATTCCTTTCATCTGTTTTCTCTCCCATGGCTCTACTAAAGCAATGCTCCTCATCGCGATAAGAAAAAAATGATTCTCCAATGATGTCCATGCCCTAATCTCCAGAACCTATAAATATGTTATGTTACAAGGAAAAAGGAACTTTTCAGATGTAATTAAGGTTACCAACTGGTGACATTAAGGTGGAAAGAATATCCAGATTATGCAAGGGGACCAAATCTAACTATTTGAGTCTTTAAATGCATATAGCCTTCTGTAGCTGGAGGCAGAAGAGATGCAGCAGGAAAATGAATCAGAAATATTTGAAGTGAGAAAAGGACTTGACTATGGTTTCTGATTTGAAGATGGAGAGGCAACATGATGAGGTGGCCATTAAGTTAAGTTACCCCAGCTGACAGCCAGCAAGAAAATAGGAACATGGCCCTAGAACCAAGAGAAAGTTAATTCTGCCAACAACTTACATGAACTTGGAAGAAGATTCTTCCCTACAGCCTTCAGAAAAGAGCTTAAGTCAGTCAACACCTTGGTCATCGCCTTCTGGAAACTTAAGCAGAAGTAAGCCTACCATGACGTGGGGTCACCGAGTGCAACCATCAAGAAAGAGTTCTTGAGATGTTTTATGGTGTAAAATTGTGCTTTTATTATAGCACAGGGACAGGACCCATGGACAGAAAGAGCTGCACTGTGGTTGTAAGGAACAACTGATTATATACATTTAAGTTTGGGGGGTAGGGTAGAGATAATAAAAGTTTCTAAAGGCATTTCTGCATGTTAAAGAAGAATTATAGGATCCTGGAGGTCTGGCTTTTGTCAATATAAGATTGCTTTTAGACTCCAGCGAAACATTAACATTAAAGCATCCATGAGTTCCTTGAAGAATGTCAAACTCTACATGTCTCAGGTATTTTTCAGTGGGCTGCAAGTTGTGAGAAAATTTAATTTTATCTACGTTTCTCTTGCCTTTGTTCTCCTCATAATACAACTTCTGATCTATAGAAACTGTGAGAAAATAAATATGTGTTGTGTGGGACTATTACATTTGTGGTAATTTGTTATGGCAGTCATGGAAAACTCATACACTCCCATGCAGCTCACCCCTGGCATTCCCCACATTAAATCAAGCAATCTACAGATTTAATGCAATCCCTATCAAAATTGCAGTTACATTTTTTTGCATAAAAATGAAAATCCATTCTAATATTTATATGGTATCTCAAAGGACCCTAAATAGCCAAAATAATCTTGAGAAAAAAGAACAAACCTAGAGGTCTCACACTTACTGATTTCAATATTTATTACAACACTTCAGTAATCAAAATAGTGTAATATAGGCATAAAGACAGACATATAAGCCAATAGAACAGGATGAAGAGCCCTCACATATATGGTCAAGTAATTTTTTTTTTTACTAAGTTACCATGAATTTAAAATGGGGAATAAGATGGTCTTTGCAATAAATGGTATTGGTAAAACTGAATATCCACATAGAAACAAAGAAAACTGAACATTTATACCATATATAAAAGATGACTCAAAATGGATCAACGATCTAAATATAAAACGCTTAGAAGAAAACATAGGGGAAATGCTTTACGACATTGGATTTGGCAATGATTTATTGTATATGACAACAAAAGCACACCAAAGAAAAGTAAAAGTTAAATGGACTGCTATATTACATCAGAATTAGAACTTCTGTGCATGAAAGGAAACAACAGAGTAAAAAGGCAACCTGTATAATGAAAAAATCTGCAAATTGTAAATATGAAAAATGATTAATATTCAAAATATGAAAATAACTCCTACAATTCAATAACAAAAAAAAAAAAAACCAAAATAACCTGATTAAAAATGTAGCAAAAGTCTTAAATGGATATTTCTTCAAAGAAGAAACACAAATGTGCAAGTAAGCATGGAAAGATGCTCAACATCACTAATCATTAGGAAAGTACAAATCAAAATTGCAATGAGATATCATTTCATACCCATCAGGATAGCTACTATCAAAAAATAATAATAAAGAAAAGAAGGAAGAAAGAAAACAAGTGTTGATATAGGATGTGGAATAATTTGAATTCTTGTGCACTGTCAGTGGGAATGGAAATGTTAGAGTTCTTGCAGAAAACAGTATGGTGCTTCCTCAAAAATAAAAAAAATAGAATTACCATATGATTCAGCAATTCCATTTCTGGCTCTACGTCCAAAAGAAATAAAAGCAGGGCCTTCAGAAATTTGTATGCCTATGTTCATAGCAGCATTATTCACAATAGCTATTCAAAAAGCAACCCAAGTGTCCATCAACAGATGGATGGATAATTAAAATGTGGCATATACATACAGTGGTATATTATTCATCCTTAAAAAACAGGAAATTCTGCAATATTTCACAATATGGATGAACTTTGAGAACATTATGCTAAGTGAAATAAGCCAGCAAAGCTCACACAGTGGGAGAAAGGAGATATTTGTATCCAAAGAGGAAGATTAACTGTATAGTGAATAATTTTATAAATTAGTATGAGTATTTTCATTCATAAATATTTTTGTATTTTTTTAAAAATGTTTTCCCACACACAACTTTATTAAGCAGAGAAATTTTATGAGTCCTTAGAAAATGAAGATTCTGTTATGCCTTCATTAAGCAATATACACAATGCATTATATAGTTTTGACTAGAGCAAAGACAATTAAATACAAGATTGTTAGGTAAATTTTCACAAATGAGTATGCACAAGGTGTAGGAAAAGACATCACTGAGAATCAGGCAATCAGACAGGGCAGATCCTATAAGTTATCATATATTACGACAGTTAGTTTTATGGGTCAACTTGCCTAAACTACAGTGCACAGTTCAAACACTAACCTAGATATTGCAGTGAAGGTATTTTGTAGATGTGGTGATGATGTGGTGGATGATGTGTGATCTACAATTAGTAGATTTTAAGTAAAGGAGATTATTTTCAGAATTGTAAGTGGGCCTTATCCAATCACTAAAAATACTGTAAAAGCAAAACCAAAGTTTCCCTGAAGTAAAAGAAATTCTGCCTCAAACAGCAGCATCAACTCTTGCTCAAGAGTTTCCAGCCTACAGGTTTGCCCTAAGCTCTTCAGACTTGCAGACTGCACAACTGCCAGCCAATTCCCTGAAATAAACTGATCTATCTACACTTGTATCACTATCAAGATATATATAACATATATATGTACATCTCTCTCCAACTGGTTATGTTTGTTTTTCTTTCTCTGGAGAACCCTGACTAATATAGATTTTGGTACCAAGAATGGTTCTAAAGGGATGTAAACTTCAGAATAAGTTTAGGGAATTGATTTTGGGGTTTCTAAAATTGGTTCAGTAATCTGATTAGATTTTAAGCACTAATGATTATATTTCCAATGTAAAGATGGCGCTAAAAGCCATTGGTGTAATGTGGCAATAGATATATGTGAAATATCACTACCAGACACTTTAAATAAAATACTTATAAAAGTCAATTTTCTAGGTTACCATCAACCTGATACCTTAGAACTTTTTTGTCAAACTAGTTAAGTATAATGAGACTGGCGGCTTACTTCTAACTGGACTGAATAAAGAAGGGAAAGACAAGGATGAGTGTAGGGCTTCATACTCCAGCTCAAGCACCTTGTAAATGACAGGGAAATTTCTGTATTAGTCAGCTAAACTGCATCTTAATGTATTCAGGCTGCAATTAAAACAACAACAACAACATAGATTGGGTTAAATAACAGACATTCATTCTCAGAGTTCTTAATACTGGAATGTCCAAGATCAAGTCAAGGTCCAACAGGGTTTGACTTCTGGTAAGGGTTCTCTTCTTGACTTGCAGACAGTCACCTTCTTGCTGTGTACTCACATGGTTTATCCAGGATGTATATACATAGAGATAGAAACAAATCTCTCTTTCTCTCTCCTTCTACTTCTTATAAGGGCACCAATCCTATTAGTTTAGGACCCTTCCCTTATTAACTTGTTTAATGTTAATTGCTTCCTAAAATCTCTGTCTCCAAATATAGTCACACAGGGTATTAAGACTTTAATATATGAGTTTGGGGGAGGACACAATTCAGTCCATATCAGTAATTATGTCTGTCCGGAAAGAAATATTTAACTCCTATGGCCACAGGGCTGACATTGCTGAAAATCAAACACAGAATCAAATCCTGTGAGTAGCTAAATTCATCAAAATTAAGTAACTAACCTTGTAGATATCTTCTGTTAAAGTGAGGTCATATGTTAGGAAAGGACCAGATCCTAAATATTGGAATGGGCACATATGGGTAGATGCCAAATAAATCTGGGGACATCAAATCTCTAAATTCTGCTAAACCTACTTTTCCAGTAAAGGCAGTCTTTCTACCCCCATTTGACAAGGTTAACCCTGCTTTACCTGAAGAACCATAAAGTATGCCCCACAATGAGGTAACTGCCTTACAAGATACTGTTGGTTCTTCTTCGGATCCATTCTACTGTCATTGCTTCTAGAACTACAGACTCAATTTCTAGGAAGACTCAAAAGGTGAAAGTTAAATAAAGTTTAATCCATGAGGAAGTGTGTTCTAAAGTAACTGGATGATTTTTTTCCCAATTTATATGGATAGAGACAAGGAGAATATATGTGAGAATGGAGATAAAGTGTGTGGGCTAAGCGTGGAAAACAAAGTTGTGTCAGGTCAAATTTATCGATATGAGCCCAATAAGGAGAGACTGTATTCACTGTTATAGTTTGAAGGGTTAGAAAGGGCTCTAACAATTTATTTAGTTGGTTGGCTGAAATATAGACTAAAAGATGCCTACAAAACATAAATTTCAATGTCATAATTGCACTGGTATATTGTAGATGAATGTATTGAAAGGCTTAGAGAGATTGGTATATCAGCCTGGTTTTATCATGTAGGAACTGAGTAGGTTCCGGAGGATACACATTTCATCACAACTGTGAGAAATAAATTTGTGAAGGGAGTAACGGCATTCTTGAAGAGTTCTGTAGTTATTCTCTGTAGATCAGAAATTACAGCTGCTGCCAGTTAACCGAGATTCTTACATGGAATGGCGATAACTGTATCCCAAAGTAGCAGGCACAATGTCGTAGCAATTATTCACCCAAGAGAGCTGGACATGGTTACCATAATGGAAAGCAGAGTCAAAGCAATAATCAGAAGAGTCTAACTCACAAAGATCTATGGCACTGGCTAGTTAATCATGCATGGCATCCCTAGAAGAGAAATAGATGGGCAGTCTACAAAACTGATCTTATTTGATCTGTATATGTGGAAGAATTCTAGGTGGAATGAACAGAAGTCTGTCTTGAATCACCAAAACAGAGAATCATGACCCCTCAATGAATTTACAACATTGAGTCAGTTTACAGGCCCAGATCTCTTTGAATGAAGGGGAAGCTGAGTACCCTTGTAGAAGGATCCTGCTATACCGTTTATACTGTTAATCTTTCTCTCAAAGAGACATATAGCCTTTACCAGAGTAAATGTACTTTTAGTAAAAGGAGAGGTTTTTTTAGCGATTACTGAACACTGCCTCTAAACTGATACTAATCCCAAGAGAGCCAGAACATCACTATGGTCTACCTGTCAGAGTAGGGGCTTATGGAGTCAAGTGATCAATGGAGTTTTAGCTCATGTTCATCTTACAGTGGATCTAATGAGTCCCCAAACCTATCTTTGGTTATCTGCACAATTCAGGAATGCATTATTGGAAGAGACATGCTCAATAAGTGACAGAATTCAAATATTAGTTCCCTCATCTGTGGAGTGAGGGATGTGATATCAGGAAAGGCCAAGTGGAACCACTAGAATTGTTTCTATAAAGGAAAATAGTAAACCCAAAGCAATACTTCTTTCCTGGAGAGATGGAAAAATTATTGTCACCATCAAAAACTAGAAGGATACAAGGGTCATGATTCTCACCTCGTCCGCGTTAAATCTGCCTATTTGACCTATGTAGAAAACAGATGGATCTTGAAAAACAGCAGTGGATTATCATAAACATAACTAGATGATGACTGTAATCACAGTACTGTTCCAGATGTGGTTTTGTTACTTGAGCAAATTAATATATCCCTGGTACCTGGTACGTAGCAATTGATCTGACAAATGATTTTTTCTCTAAACCTGTTGTTGGTAGACAACCAGAAATACGTTGCTTTTATCTGCCAAGCCAACAATAAATTTTCACTCTCCTAACTCAGGGGTATATCAGCTTCCCAGATCTTTGTCATAATTTAGTTCACAGAGACCTTACTCAACTTTCTCTTCCACAAGACATAATTACACTAATCTATTAAATTGATGGCATTCTGTTGATTGGTCCTAGTGAATAAGTAGTAGCAACAAATCGGGTCAAACTGTGCCAAGTGCTGGGAAATAAATATAACAAAAATTTAGGTATCTTCCACTCCAGTGAAGTTTCTATGCGTCTAGTGGGGCAGGTCATATTGAGATACTTTTCTAAGATGAAGTATAAGAAATTGGATCTGGTCCTTCCTATAATAAAAAATAATAAAAAGGAGCCCAATGTCTACTAATTGGCTCCTAATTGGCCTCTAGAGTTTGGAGGTAATGCATTCTTCATTTGGTTGTGCTGCTCCATCCCGTTTACCAAGTGGCCCAAAAGGCCACTAGGTTTCAATGAGGCTACTTTTGAGAAGAGAGGGGTCTGCAATAGGTCCAGGCTGCCATGCAAGCTGCTCTACCATGTGAGCCATATTATCCAGCAAATCCAATGATATTTGAAGTTTCAGTGGCAGACAGAGATACTATTTAGAACCTTTGGTAGGCCACTATAGATGGATCACAGTGCAGATCCTTATGAATTTGGAATAAAGCTCTGCTTTCCTCTGCAGTTAACTACTCTTAAGAAAAACCTTTTGGCTTACTACTAGGGCATGTAGATGCTCACTTAATCATGGATCACCAAATTCCTATGGAACCTGACCTGCCCATCACAAACTGGGTGTTACCTGACCTGCTAAGCCACAGAGTCAAGGATGCACAACAACACTCCAACATCATGAAAGTTGTATAAAAAAGACTGGGCCTGAGTAGGTTCTGAAGGCACATACAAATTACACTAAGAAGTAGCTCAAATGCCCATGGTTCCCACTCCTGCTGTACTGTCTTCTCGCTCCCAGCCTTGACCTAACTGCTCATGGGGAGGTCATTACTATCAGTTGGCTGATGAAGAAAAAACTTAGGCCTAGTTTATAGATGGTTCTGTGCAATATACAGGCACCGCCCTAAAGAGGACAGCTATAGCACTAAAGCCCTTTTTCTGGGACAGGGATAAAGGACAGTAGTACATGGAAATTTTGCCAGTGGGCAGAACTTTGAGCAATATATCCAGTGGTTAGTTTTGCATGGAAAGAAAAATGGCCAGATATATGATTTGTATATCTATTCAAGGACTGCGGCCAGTGGTTTGAATTGTCAGGGACTTTGAAAATTTGGGCAAGACATATGTGGATGGACTTCTTTGGATAGGCGAAAAATGTGAAATTATGTATATCCTGTGTGAGTTCTCACCAGAGTGACGTTAGCAAAGAAAGATTTCAGGAATGAAGTGGATAGGCTGGCCTGTTCTAAGGATACCAGTCAGCCTCTTTCCACAACCACTCCAGTCATAGCCCAATGGGCTCACGAACACAGTGTCTTTGGTGGCAGGAATGGAGGTTATACATGGGATTAAACATATGGACTACCACTCACCAAGGATAACCTGGCCATGGCTGCTAATAAATGCCAAATATGCCAGCAGCTGAGACCAGTACTATGGCACCCAATATGGCACAATTCCTCAAGGTGATCAGACAGCTACCTGGTGGAAAGCTGGTTACAATGGACCACTTCTATCATGGAAGAGGCAGAAATTTGTTCTTATTAAAATAGATAATTATATTGGGTATGAATTTTCCTTCCTTCTACACAATGCTTATGCCAAAACTACCATCTGCTAATTTAAAAAATTCCTTATCCATCATCATGGTATTTCACACAGCATTGCTTTTGGTCAAGGAACCCGATTCACAGCAAATGAAGTGCCATAACGGGGCCCATGCTCAAAGAATTCACTGGTCTTACTATGTTCCCAAATACCCTAAAGCAGCTGCCTTGGCAGAATGGTAGAATGTGTTTTTAAACTTAGCTAAAAGATCAGATAGGTGGCAATTGCTTACAGGACCCAGGCAATCTTCTCCAGAAGTCTGTATATGCACGAAATCACCATCTGCTATACAGTACTGTTTCTCTGATTGTCAGAACTCATGGGCCAAGTAATCAAGAGATGAAATAAGAACACCACCACTCACTAGTATTTCTAGTGTTGCATCAGCAAAAATGTGGCTTCTTATTCTCAGACACTTATGCCCTGTTGTTCTAGAGATCTTAATTCTAAAAGGAGGAATGCTTAAACCAGGTGATACACCAATAATTTCACTGGAGTGGAAGTTAAGACTGCTACCCAATCAGTTTTTTCTCTGAATTGATGGGCTAAGAAAATAATTACTATGCTGGCTGGGTTAATTTATCCTGATTAGCAAGGGGAAATTGATTTACTCCCACATGATAGAGACAAAGAGTATGTCTGGAATATAGGAGATCCCTTAGTGTATCTCTTAGAATTATCATGCCCTGTGATTATAATCACTAGAAAACTACAAAAACCCAAATCAAGAAAGACTACGAATGACCCAGACACTTTATGAATGAAGGTTTGGGGTACCCCATTAGGCAAAGAACCATTACCAGCTGACGGACTTGCTGAGGACAAAGGAAATATAGAATGGGTAGTGAAAGAAAATAGTTGTAAATACCAGCTATGATCATGTGACTGGTTGAGGAAGTAAAGACTATAACTGTTATGAGCATGTCTTCTTTATTTTGTTGTAAATATGTTTGTATGTACACATAATATATATAACAAATATTTTTATCTTCCCTTTCTTAACTACTTATCTATAATAAGATGTATTCATAATAGTAAAGTTTACACAATAGCATTTAAATTATAGAATAACACGGAAAAGAATGAATATCTCCTAAGGATTTCAAATCTCCTTATGGGGAAACATTTACATATTTTTGTTTGTACTCAAGACAGCTGTCTCATGTTAGATGGATTTACGGCATGGTTATTGCCTTTATAGATTAAATATGGTTAAGAATATGTGTATGAGTGCCAAGTTGACAAGGGATAGACTGTGATGGTTAGTTTTATGCATCGATTTGGCTAGGCTATAGTAAGTGGTTATTCAAGCACTAATCAATTGTGAAGGTATTTTCGTAGTTGTTATTAACATCTATAATCAATTGACTTTAAGCAAAAGAAATTGTTCTTATAATGTGGTATGGCCTCATCCAATTAGGTGGAAGTCTTTAAAAGCAAAACTAAGTTTTCTTAGAAAAGTGGAAGAAAAAAATTATCAAAACTACAGCATCAATTCCTGCCTGAGAGTTTCCAGTCTGCCAACCTGACCTACAGATTTCAGAGTTGCTAGTCCCCACAATTGTGTATTTCAATGTCTTGACATTTCTCTCTCTTCTACACACACACACACACACACACACACACACACACACACACACACTGGTTCTGTTTCTGTGGAGAACGCTAACTAATACGCTAGTCCTGAATGTTTTTTTATATTACTACACCAGGCACCTATTGATCTAGTGTGTTGTGTAGAATTTTTTTCTGCCATCTGGCTATTAACCTAACATTTGAGGACAAAGAAAATGCTCACAAGGCTTGAACTTTGTGGAGGATTGTATTTTTCCCTTAAACAAATCATTCCTCTTTTATGTTATTCTTGTTCCAAAAGGTAAAAGGAGTGTAACACTTTTAGTTAAAGGATACTTATGACTTGACAATCATGGATAGAGCTCTTACATTGTGAAAGTCCTCAACTCTGCTAACTTCACCACTTTTGGAGCAAGCATAATATAGACATGGGTATAACAACATTTTTAGACTGACATATCAGAAGACAGTATTATTTTTTAAACGAAATGTTGAAGAAATTATCAGTACAGTTTCAAAGTTGAAGAAGAAAAAATATTACCATTCAATTTACTGTCTTCATAGAGTTATGTTATTTTTGCTTTTCATGCAATTATTTTATAACCTCCAAACTCTGATCACACATCTGTCTCCTGATATACCTCGGTAAAATTTAAGTGTTAAATAATATAAAATAAATATACACATAGAAAAAAATCATTCCTCATCTCCACTGTACCTTCCTTGTACAAATCTCAGACACAATCACAATCGATTGCTTTACAAAAAGATTTAAATGCTTAATTTGAATGCTGCAACAATACCAAGATAATTTTGTAAAATGAAGAAGAAAATCAGTTATGATCCCACAAGCTAAACACAATTATCATCTTTGCATATAAGCTTTAAGTTTTTTTATGTACATAGACATTCTGCATAACTTCGGTCATGTTATATGTGATATATGTGTTATATATGTGTATATATATATATATATATACACACACAAATGGAAATATATAAATATATAATATTTTTATGCATCTACATACTTCATAGTTATTATATTAAAGAGTGAATAGAAACAGGATTAGCCAGGAGTTGAGAGTATGTGCCACACTCAAGAAAGGGGAAAGAGTTACCCCACACAAAATCATTCTCCTGGATCTCGTGACTAAAATCTATAATGTTTATGTGACATAATGTGTTAAGCCAAATGCCTATTAATGGTTGTTTCCAATTTAATGCAATTTAGATTATGCTGTATCATAGGTAAGAATAGCTTATGGCTACTCTTATCAGAAACCTAAATACAATATCTTACGAACAAACAGAAGCCTGAGGTGGTCAGTCCAAGGCTAATCTTGTTTTCTATGGAGACATCAGTGATTTAGAGTTTTTCTATATTTCTGCCTTTTTTCATTTTTCACATGTCACTCATCATAAGATGGCAGCAAGAATCCCAGGCACCATGTGTAATACCAAACAAAAGATCATCAACTATTCTTCAGAGATTCCCATATTCCCATATTCATAACTTGTGTGTTATGTGTTTCATACGAAAATATAATTAAACTATGTAATCATAGCTTTAGCAACACATGTATCTGAAAAGCTTATACATGTATATATGTATGTATATATATTCTTTAACTAAAAATTAAGTAATTATTGCTCAAGTAACACATTTATATGAAAAGATATAATTGAAGGAGAGCCCTCAAGGAGTTGACAAGAAAGTGGAAGTGGTAAAATTAGTCTAGGAAGACAATTACCCCATTCAGTATAAGCCTTTGATGATAGCAGCCCTGTGCATTCCAGTAGACTGGAGAATTTGCATGCCTGTGGAGCACCAGAAGTGATGCTGAGTTGTTGAGAGCCAGTGGCCTTGAGCGGTGTTTTGGGAACCGAAGGCTTTGAGCGCAGCCTTTGTCCTTGAGTCAGGATCGCAGCCAGGTCGTGTGGGGAGGCTCAGAATGCCTTTGTAAAGTTTGATATAGCAAAATACATTTTGCCTGGATAACGTCATGCTGAAAACTTGTGGTAGGAGACATGCCTTGCACGTACACCACCCTCAGATTGTGGATAAATACCCGAGTGAAAATAAACTCGGGACTGGTGACGCTTGGGAGCGCCAGCCCTCCCTTAACAACTGTGCCTTGTGTATCAGTTCATCCTCGCCCCCCGATCAGGAACCGTTCGATTCAGCGACGGCTGGTCCGCCGCAAGTGGCGCCCGAACAGGGACCTGAAACAGGGGATCCGGTGAAGGACACCGCTCGGTAGGGGCCCAGCCTGAAAAGAAGGCTATATTTTTGGAGAGCGGTAAGTACTAAGGGAGCAACATGGGGCAGACAGGGAGCAGTGCATTATATATAAAGGGATTAAAGCACATGCTCACCGCCCGAGGGGCAAAAGTAAGGAGAGATCAATTAGAAAAATTCTTAGAGTATATAGAGAAAGTATGCCCCTGGTTCCCCGAAGAGGGAACTGTAAGTATAGATACCTGGACTAAGGTAGGAAAGAAATTACAGGATTATTACACTGCTAACGGACCGCACAAGGTCCCAGTGGAAATTTTTGGTTTATGGATATTGGTCCGAGATTGTTTAGATTTACGCCATGAACAGTTTAAAATTGAAAAACTGAAAGATTTGGGGAAAGAGGAAGTTCCCGAAGTGGCGGTAGCGTCAGCTAAAAAAGAGGAAGTAACATTGGAAGACAGTTTTCCTCTATCAGAAGCCATAGAACGGCCCAGGGCTTAACCTTTATATCATGAGTCCCCGGAGGAAAATTTCCAGGAAAAAGTAGGAAAAGATCAGCTAGAAAGATTCCTGAAACTTATAGAAAAAGTATGTCCCTGGTTTACAGAAGAAGGGACAATAAATGTGAAGACATGGGAAAGAGTAGGAGAACAATTAAAAACTTATTACACCTTGCATGGACCTGAAAAGGTCCCAGTTGATGCTTTCACTCTCTGGAATCTGATCAGAGATACTTTAGATCCTCTCCATGAAGGGACTAAGTTTAATTCTACTTGTGAACCTGATGAAACAACTCCTATGTCACCAAGATCAAAAACTCTTACTGCTCCCATGGCTGCACATTTAAAAGATTCATTTAATGATGATGATGGTTTTGGGGATGAAGAGAACCAAATAGATTTGGAAGAAGAGAAAATAAAATGTGCTGAGGGAAAGAAAACTGGAAACTTATACATTGTTATTAATAGAAAAAATAATAGTTTTCCAGTAACTTTTGGTATATTCCATGTCAGGGATGCCTTAGATCCCCAGGCGGAGGCTGAAAAGTTAACTAAAGCGCTAAAGAGTATGCCTCCTGAGGAGAAACCAATTTATATACATTGATATATACAGATGATATACAGAGATACATAGATATAAATTAAATATAGATCTCTCTCTCCTTCTCACTGTTTTTCCTTCTACACTCTGGTCAATCTAACTATATGTGAGGGCTTCTCATTCATTCCCTGGGTTAATAAATGTGATGATTGGAGCTAATTGACTCTGGCTGGTCTACCTCGGGATAGAGATTTTAAGGAATATTCCCAAGCAGCTGCCGAAACTCCTTTTGTTTCGGGGAACTTCCCTGTCCTCTCTGGCCCGACATAGGCTACCTAATTCCACTAGTGGAAAACAAAGAAAACAAAACAAAGAATTCAAAACAAAAGAAAATAAAACTCCGTGATCTGCTCATCTATCTGAGCTTATGGATTTTAGGACCATGTGAGACTTTTTTCTCTGCCCGCTGCACCCATTCTGTCCTCCCGTTTCTATTCTTCAGCAAATAATGCCTCTTTAAACCTTAAATCTCTTCACTGGTTCCACAGAAAAAATTAACAACAGTAAACTTTTAAGGGGACATAGATAAAATATTATTAAAATATATATGTCTTTTAAATCATAAAATTTTATTCTACGAAGGTTGAGATAAATGGGAATTTAAAAGTACACTGGTATAGGGTTGAAATTCCGCTTTTCTCTCTGTTCAAAACACAAAGGTTTCTTGGACTACTCTGCTCTTGATAAGACAGTATAAACAGAGGTTTTTCTCTTTTGTCTATAGAGAAAACCAAGGCTTTAGATTTCATCTTTATCAGGTCTTTAATTGCTTGGTGAAAACTTCTCAATGTTAAAGGAGCTAAGTTTTGCTAACAACTATACGATGTTATACATTGGCCTTTAGGATCTTTTACTGCCACCTTGGTTAAATAAATAAAGTTTTAAGATTTATAGTGATCTGTATTTAGGACATGCTTTATAATAACTTCCTGAGGTTTTAACAAACTTCCCAGGATTTAAATAGTAAATAAAACATGTTTGATGTTTAAATAAATTTAAGTTTGATGGATCTGTCTTTAAAGTTATCAGCATTAAATATAAAACTTTATTCTACTAAGGCTTACTGAAGGTCAAACAAGCTCATGTTGTCTCTTACAATTTGTTAGCGAAAGGAAGCCTGAAAATAATGGTTAACTTTTCCTCATAGTTTTCATGGGTAAATGTTAAGACAGTTTTCAAAGTCCTTGGTAAGCGAAAGTGTTAAAAGTTTGGCTTGCGTGAGAACTTGAGATTGAATTCATTGGCTATCTAATGAGATAAGAAACTAAAGCACTAATTACTAAGTGTAGGTTTGTGCTTTGGACTTGTTGCAAAAAACTAAGAATGTTTGGAACTACGAAAAAACATGCTTTGTGCTTAATGGATTCATAAGTTTGCCATCTAACAAATTCTAATATAACAGAGTTCACAATTGGTTACTACTTAAGTTCTCACTGGAGACTAAGGTTTCTAGCAGTTAAAGCTCTATGAAATGTTCTTGAGACTGATGAAAGTAAACAACTCTGCACTGATTAAAAATGTATGACAGGTTTATTTCCTCACACGGAAACTACAATAATACCTTTTCACACAACGGAAATTTCTAACCTTCTCTTTCAGCTTCAGGTTGTGCTTTTAAACAGGCATTTGTCTTTTTTCATAGCTCATATATGTGCCCACTCTCATTTGCCTGGACCAATAAGCTTCAAGAATAAACTGGCAAACAAACTTACTCTGACATTAGTTTTATTAATAAAAGAAGATAAAATTTCTCAGGCTATAAAATCACATGCCTTACATCATCATAATTCTAAAGTATTAAAACTGCAATTTGACATTACTAAAAAGTAGTCTCATCAAATTTTTTAAAATTACAAAACCCGTCCAAACTCTTTTCAAAACAGCACTGTTTAGGGAGTTAACCCTCAAGGACTACAGCCAAACGGGTTATGGCAGATGGACGTCACTCATATCAGTTCCTTGGAAAATTAGCTTATATTCATGTTACTGTGGATACTCATTCTCATGTCCTCATTGCCACAGCACAAACAGGGGAAGCCTTTAAGGATGTTTCTCGACATCTATTTGTTTTTCCTACTTGGGAATCCCGAAAGCCTTAAAAACTGACAATGGCCCTCCTTATACATGAGCCGCCTTCAAAATGTTTAATAGAATGTAACATTAACCTGGGGTCAAGGGTATGCTTAAGTTTTTTCACAGAGTGCTGACTCCCTGCTGTGGATTCCGGAGCGCCTAGTCCAGCCCTATGTGGAATCCTCCGTGCCTCCACCACCAAACAAGATTCACCTTCCTCCACCCCCCTACCAGCCACTGAGCCGCTGCCTGATAAGGACAGCCCAAGCCCGCAGGACACTAACATCACCCACACCGGGACCTAGATGCTGTTGCTTGCCTGGTCACATTGACTCAACCAGCAAAACTAAACACTCTTAAAATAAAATATAAAAACACATACTGGGGGTCTAAAATCATTCTAAAATAAGTCTTAACTTGTCAAAGCTTCATCAGCAAATAACTGATATTGACAAAGCTCAAAAAAAGTTTAATGCTGATGATATTGCCACCAATTTGTATAATAATTTGTCTGACTTTGTGCACCACTCTTCTTTTGTTTCTATGATGCTCAACATTGGAGTCTCGATTTTAATGTTGATTATTATTTTGCTACTTCTACCGGTGATCCTTAAAGTGCTGAGTCACAGCATAGAATCTCTTTCAGTAAAAATCAAAACCTTTGCCTTAAATAATAAAGAAAGGGGGAGCTATACCCTCTTGCTCCACAAAACTAAGAAATGGGTCAGGTTGGGATATTGTGAATGTATCTGCTTGTGTTACCCATCCTTATGCATTATTGGTAGGCAAGTTGTCAATAGTTCTACCTCTCAATAGCACTACTTTCAATGTTTCTTGTAATAACTGTATCCTCACTAATTGTATCTCTGTTGTATCCAATAGAACAAAAGGTGAATGCACTGTATGATACGATATTGTACCTTGGAGAAGAGGTGCAAGGTCTAAAAATCAGACAGCACTTACGATGCCATGCAGCCTATTGGAATATTTGTGTTACTAATGTTACTTATAATGGTAGTAAAATTCCTTGGGATCGTGTTAAAAAACAATTGATGAGCTTATGGGTTAATGCAAATGAAACCAAAGATATGTTTATGTTGCATAAAGAAATCTTAGACTTAAGTTCTGCTCCTTCACTACAGTTTAATCCCGCTCAGGTTGCGAATGACATTCTGAACAACCTCAGGCGTGTTTTTTCTCCCTTAAGGGACTGGGACAGACTGCCTCATTTCTTGCTCTCGCTGGGTTCCGCACTCTTGGGGATATCGATAATTTTAATTGTGCTGCCGCTCCTCCTCCGCTTGGGAAAAAATGCAATTTTAAATGTTGCTTCCGAGCTCCACATGCTGAGTCTAAAGACTCATCCCCCTGTGCAACAAGCATAAAGGGACAGAGTAGCCAGTGACGGGTAAGTACCCTGAGGAATCCTTAACAACCTAAGACAGGGCCTGCACGACGGAGTGTAGGTACCAATGACGGGTAAGTTAAGGAAATCGCTCAGGGACACCCAAGACAGGCACTGTCACCTGGCCGTCTCAGGGAGACAAAACACTTGATTGCCTAAAAAATAAAAAGAGGGGGAGATGTTGAGAGCCAGTGGCCTTGAGTGGTGTTTTGGGAACCGAAGGCTTTGAGCGCAGCCTTTGTCCTTGAGTCAGGATCGCAGCCAGGTCGTGTGGGGAGGTTCAGAATGCCTTTGTAAAGTTTGATATAGCAAAATACATTTTGCCTGGATAACGTCATGCTGAAAACTTGTGGTAGGAGACATGCCTTGCACGTACACCACCCTCAGATTGTGGATAAATACCCGAGTGAAAATAAACTCGGGGCTGGTGACGCTTGGGAGCGCCAGCCCTCCCTTAACAACTGTGCCTTGTGTATCAGTTCATCCTCGCCCCCCGATCAGGAACCGTTCGGGAACCGTTCGATTCAGCGACGGCTGGTCCGCCGCACTGAGTCTCTTAGACTTGTGGATAAAGGGAAGATGCCCAATAACTGAGATTTTTGAAAGCTACTGAGACTGTGTTCCATGAGAAGCATTTGCACTAAAGTTGCTATTACATTGTAAGGACAATTAAACAGGGGCTATTTGTGATGACCTTAATGAAGACCAATGAAAAATACCCAGCTAATAATCAGTTATAGTAATCTAGATATAGGCTAATATAATTCAGAACAAAGACAATGACAAGGAAAAAAGAAAGAAAGAGATGTAATTAAGAACACCAAGGAAAGATTTTTCAACTTTTAACAGCTTGCATATAGTAAACACATTAAATACATAAAAAAAAAAAATGACTTCAAGATATCCAGCCTTGATTACCCGGAAAAAAAGTCACACTCCTGAGCAAAAATATACCAGTATTTATATTTGCAATTTTCTTCAGAAATCTATCTCTTAAATGTAAAGGATTAATAGGCATTATTTGGATATGTGGTCATGATTTAAAATCATGTTTAAACCTTTATTAAAAGTTAATGAATCCCGACTTGTTTATGCTACTTTCAGCTTCCCTAGATAGTAAGATGTACCTTGCCAGCTATTTTATTCTTTGTTGTTAGAACAAGACAACCATATCTGGAAGTCTCAAAATGTCAGGCATGTAGGTTTTACGACATTCAGATTTCTGTGTCAACACCATTGTTCCTAGTTTCTTTACTGGAAATAGTATCATGGTGAATAATTTCAAACGTCTAATTGATGATTTTTCCTGTTGTTTGGACAAGAATGTTTTCTGCAATAAGTGAATTCCTCTAAAAGCCCACAGGAGAAGCTTTGACATTTTCATTTATTCCATAACATGAGTGATTTGTGAGTGAATTGAGGGAATTCTACAGAATATTTTTTTAAACCGTTGTATAAAAATGTCTCATTGTGTAGATCATCACAAACTTTCAACAGGTATTGGATACTTGGGAAATGGGAGAGGAAGCTGTTTTATTACTATTTCAGTATCTTTGAGGTTTAAAGTTAAAAATATAGTTGGTTACTTGGGAATGAATAATCAATTAGCTTTTGGCAAAAAACAACAAAAAACAAAACAAAACAAAACATCCTTACAAATTAAAAGAAATTCCAAATATACCCAAACATTTCTGCTTTGATTTTAAAACTTTTAGATTAGGGTTTTTCAAAGAGCGAAATTTTCTCTCTTGAGGTGATAATTTTTAAACTGTAACTCCTTAAATAGTGTTTTATGTAATGCCTACCTAATACAAATAAGGTTATCAGAAATATATCAGGTGGAAATTTCCTGGGCCATGTGAAAAAATTTATTAATAACCATCTTAAAGAAGCAAGGACTATTCAATAAAATGAGAATAGCAATCACCCAGAAAGGACAGGAGTAATCACACATGATATAGTTGAAATATGGAGCCTTAAAAAGCCCAAATGGAAATCCATTTAAACAAAATGGATTTTTATATTATGCTATATTGTTTCAAAATTTATATATTTTCTTCTTAATCCATAAGGTATTAGGATGGCTATTCATTATTTTACAGTAGGGAAAAATTATTTTCAGAGGAACATGCCATGTTTTTGATTCTTTGCTTTTGACATCTTATTTTTTTATGTTCTGAGAATATGGCCTGTAAAAATGTGTTTGGGATAATATGTTCAATTTTTTGTTTGCAGTCAAGCTCAAAATTCATATTTGTAACTTTTACACAAATTAGATAGATTAATACACTCTCTTTTATGTAGGATAAAAACTTACCTTCTTAGAGACGGTAATCCTTTCCCTTCACTCTCTCTACTCATAAAAATGTTAATGGATTGCTTAAATCTCAAGCAACTATACTTTTTATTTGGTTTAAACAAGTATATTAAAATATTTTAGGGGCACTTGGGTGGCTCAGTCAGTTGAGTGTCTGACTTCAACTCAGCGCATGATCTCACAGTCCCTGGGTTTGAGCACCCCGTCAGGCTCTTTGCTGACAGCTCAGAGCCTGGAGCCTGCTTCGGATTCTGTGTCTCCTTCCCTCTCTGTCCCTCCCAAACGTACGTACGAGAAAACGTACTCTGTCTTTTCTCTATCTCATGGAAAGAGACCAAGTGCCCATCAACTGACGAATGGATAAAGAAGTTATGGTACTTATATACAATGGACTACTACGTGGCAATGAGAAAAAATGAAATCTGGCCATGTGTAGCAACATGGATGGAACTGGAGGGTATTATGTTAAGTGAAATAAGTCAGTCAGAAAAAGACAGATACCATATGTTTCCACGAATAGGTGGACTTTGTGAGACTAAGCAAAAACCAGGGGGAGGGGAAGAGGGGAAAGGAAAAAAAGACACAGAGAGGGAGGGAGATAAAACATAAGAGACTCTCAAAGACTAAGAAAAATACTGAGGGTAAGGGGGATGAGGGAGGGGGGAGAGGGGGTGATGGGCATTAAAAAGGGCACATGTTGGGATGAACACTGGGTGTTATATGTAAACCAATTTGAAAATAAACTATTATAAAATTAAAAAAAAACAGTAAAAAAAAATAAATAAATATTTAAAAAATTAAAATAAATAAATAAAAATTAAAATAATAAAATATTTTACTATGATATTTCTGGAATTTGGATATTATCTAGGAGTTTTTGCTTTATGATTTTTACTGCTTTTTTGTTTGGTGCATAAAAATTGTGGCAGTTTTATATTCTCTGTTGATTATTAATTGTGTTATTGTAAAACTCCGAATTAGTTTTATATTTCTGTGGTAACAAATTACTACAACTCAGTAGCTTAAAATGATGCACACTTATTATCTTACAGTTTTGTAGATTAAAAATTAGACATGGATTTCATTGGATTTAAATCCAATGCACACATTTCTGAAGGCTTTAAAGAAAAAATCAGTATCTTTGACACTTTCAGCTTCCAGTGGTCACCCATACTGCTTGATTAATGGCCCTCTTTATCTTCAAAGCCAGTAACATTTTAACTCTGAATCTTCTTGTCATCACATCTCCCTCTGACGACATCCAGAAAACGTTCTCTGCTTTTAAAGACTCACGTCATTAGATGGATCATCCCAGTAAGCCAAAATAATCTCCCCTTCTCCGTATCTTTAACCTCAGTCACATTTCCAAGGTCTCTCTTTTAGTTCCAATTAAGATGTTCACAAATTACAAGGACTGGAGCACCCACATCTTGGGGTGGGGGAATATTCTCTTTTTTTGTCATAATTAATGATTTTGGTTCTGGTATTGAATGCTGCCTTTTATCACATAAAAATTGCCTCTTCTGATTGATTTATGTTCATATTTGTCTGGTGAATCATTTCTTACTCATTCTTTTTTCAACATATTTGTGTTACCTTTCAAAAGTGATGTTTTGGGGACTAAATATTTGCCCAAATATATATTCACTTTAATTTTTGGCATTTAGGATGAATTAGTCTATGCTAATTATTGTGATAACTGATAAAACTGATTTTATTTTTTCATCTTAATTTAGGTAAACCATCTATTATTTTTATTTTATTTTATTAATACAAGAGATGGGCAGTAAATTCCTAAGTGTCCTGACTAGGATCAATGTAGTTTGTTAGGATAAATAACTTTAGGGTGTGTCTGTATATCGATGATGAAGTGGTTTATTCAACTATTGCATGTAGCAATTTACACTACCTAGAAGTTCTGTTCAGTACAACTCTGGGTCTCTAGAATAGCTAGGAAATTGTACTCTTGGCCCCAGGCGTAAAAGGAAAAGTACTAATTATTGCAAAAAATAAACTTTAAGACCTACTGTGTTTTGTAGAATGTATTCCACAAATACATCTCAAATTTACTACAAATATTACCATGAAGCACATTTTGGTTAAAACCTTCCAGCGACGGAGTTGAGTGAACAGATAAAGAACTTACATGCAAAAACTATTTTTTAATTTATTAAAAAAATTATAATGTTTATTATTTTTGAAGGAGAGAGCGAGAAAGAGGCAGATCACAAGCAGGGATAGGGCAGAGAGAGAGGGAGACACAGGATCTGATGCAGGCTCCAGGCTCCCAGCCGACAGCACAGAGACAGACATGGGGTTCAAACTCAGAAACCGTGAGATCATGACCTGGATGGAAGTCAGATACTTAACTGACTGAACCAGTCAGGCATCCCCAAATATTTTTTTAACTTTGAAAGCAAGAAAAACACCATGGATTTAGAACACTATATACTCAAATCCCCTTTCTATTCACTATTCAGCCAACCAAAATCATGTTTACATGGTATTGTCATGTGTTGTCTCTTTCTGAAAGCTTCCAGAAGAGAGAGGGGTGCTTAGGTTAAATGTGGATAGCCTGAGAGAACTAAAAAAATAAATAAAACCCGAAGCTGGCAGAAGGAAATAAATAATACAGATAACAGCATAGATAAATGAAATAGAGAATAGAAAAATAGTAGAGAATATCAATAAAACTCCAATTGTAGAACTTGGAGGAAACATATTCCTAGAAACACAAAAGTTACTCTTACTAAGTTACAAAGAAATGGAAAATCTGAATAGACTTATAACTAGTAAGGAGGTTAAATCGGTAATCAGAAATCTCTCAATAACAAAAAGCCCTGTTTCTGAGAGCTTCGCTGGCAAATTCTATCGAACATTTAAAGACGAATTAATAAAAATCCTTCTCAAAGTTTTCCAAATAATTGAAGAATAGAGAATATTTCTTAACTCATTCTATAAGGCGAGAATTACCATGATCCCAAGCCAGACAAAAATTCTAGAAGAAAAGTAAAGTACAAACCAATATCCTTTCTTATCATTGATGCAAAAATCCTTAAAAAGTACCAGCAAACAGAACTCAGCAGCATATTAAAAGAATTATACACTATGACCAAGTGTATTTAGGACTTATTCCTAAAATGCAAGGATGGTTCAACATACAAAAAATAATCAATCTACTATGCCACATCAATAGAACAAAGAGAAAAAAAAATCATCTCAACTGGTATACAAAAAGCATTTGACCCAATTCAATAACTTTTCATGATAAAAAAAAAAAACAAACACAAAACAAACTAGGAATAGAAGGAAACTACCTCCACATAATAAAAGCCCTAATAAAAACCCCACAGTGAATATCATACTTAAAGATGAAAGACTAAAAGATTTTCCACTAAGATCCAAAACTAGGCAAGGATGCTTGCTTTGACCACCTCTATTCAACACAGTACTGGAAGTTCTGGTCAGAACAATTAGGCAAGTAAAAGAATGAAAAGGCATCCAAATTGGAAAAGAAGTAAAATTATCTCTGTTTGCAGATGATATAATCTCGTATGTAGAAAACCAAAAAATTCGTTAGAACTAACAACTGAATTCAGTAAAGCAGCAGGATACTAATTCAGAACAATAAAATATTGAACCTTGAAAACATTATGTTAAATGAAAAAATCAATCCCAAAACTGTGCCACTTTCATTTATATAAAATTTCCAGAATTCTTCATAGTATTCTGTAACTCCATAGACACAAAAGGCAGATTAGTGATTGTCAGGGGCCAGGGATGAGGGTGGAATAAAGAGTGATTGTCTAATGATTATGAAAATTCCCTTAGGGTGATGCACTGAATTCTGTAGTTTAAAATAGTTTCATGTTATGTGAATTTCACCTAGATTTAAAAAAAAATTAAAAAGTGAAGGAGAAATAAAGACTTTTTCACACAAATGAAAACCAAGAGATTTTGTCACCAGTAGACATGCCTTACAACAAAGGTTAAAATATGTTCAAAGAGAAAGAATAGGACATAGGTCAAAAACTAAAATCTATGTGGAAAATGGAATAGCATTAGAGAAGCAACAGATGAACATAAAATAAAATGCTCATTTTTCTTATCTATATTTGATTTAATAAATAACTATTTATAATAACTACAGCAGTAATATATTTAGTAATTACAGCTTATGGATAAGTTAAATTAATGACAGCAATGTTTTAAGGGATAAGAAGGAGGAATTGGGAAATACTCTGTTATAAGGTATTCTACAACCTATGAAGTAGTGGAGTGTTATATGAAAGTGGACTTAAATTACTCATAAATATACATATATTGTAAATTTTGGAACAACCACAAAAAATTTTCAAAAGAAGTATAATTAACATCTTAAGAGAAGAGAAAAAATAGAATTATATAAAATGCTCGATTAAAACCAAAGAAGCAAAAGAGTGGACAAAAATAAGGAAAATAGAAAATAGCTACAAATAGGATACATATTAATTCAATTCTATCAGTAACCACTTTGAACTATGATGTTCTACATAAGCCAAATAAAAGACAGAATGGATAAAAAGACAAGACCAACTACATGTTGTCTACAAGAAACCCACTTAAAATATAAGATACAGCTATGTGAAGGGATGGAGAAAGATAAAAATGCTAACACTAATCAGAAAAACATGCACAGCTATATTAATGTCAAATAAAACAGACTTTAGAACAAGGAAAGTTAACAGGAATAAAAAGGGACATTTTATAATGATAAACTGGTCATTTCCCCAAAATGATATAACATAACAATCTTAATGTGCATGTGCTTAATAAGATAATGTCAAAACGAATGAGGTGAAACTGATAGAACTACAAGGAAAAAGAGATGAAACCTCTATTATAGTCAGAGACTTCAACACCCCTCTATCAGTAATTGACAGAACGGCAGGCAGAAAATCAGTGAGGTTACAGCTGAACAGAGCAGCACCATCAATCAACTGGATCTAATTGACATTTATAAAATACTTCATCCAACAACAGGAGAATACACATTCTTCTCAAGCTTACATGGAACATTCAACAAATCGGACCATCTTCTAGATTATAAAACATACCTTAAGAAATTTTTAAAAAGAGAGAGCATATTAAGCTACAAAATAACACAAAGATAGCTGCAAAAATCCCAAAATAATTGAGAGAGTAAACAACACATTTCTAAATAGCAAGTGGGCCAAAGAAGTCCTTTTGAACTAAATAAAAGTGAAAACACTACTCATTAAAATGTGTGTGATTGGGTAAACAGAACGCTTTAGGAGACATTTATCGTACTGAATATATATATTAGCAAAGAAAAAAATATCTAAATCTAATACTCCAAGCTTTCGCCTTAGGAAATTAGAGGAAGAAGAGAAATATAAACCTAAAGCAACAGGAAGAAAACAAACCAAAAAAATAGATCAGAAATGAATGAAATTGAAAACAGGAAATCAGTAGAAAATTAGTAAAACCAAAAGTTGGTACTTTAAAAAGATCCATAACATTCATGGGTCTAGCTACACTTAATCCAAAGGAAAAAAAAAAAGGAAAAATTACTAATATCAGAAAAAAGAGGATATTACTACTGATTCCAGATCATTAAAGGCATAATAGAATATTCTGAACAACTGTATGCCCACAAATTTGATAATCTAGATAAAATGGATAAATTACTTTAAAAAGACAGCTACCACAATTCAAACAAGCAGAAATATATGATCTGAGTAAGCCTATATCTTTTAAAAAATTGAATTAAGAATTAATTACCTTCCCAAACAGAAAGCACCAGGCCCAGATGGTTTCACTGGTGAATTCTACCGTAAGTTAAGAAATTATACCAATTCTTTACAATCTCTGCCAGCAATAAAAGCAAAGGGGATCTTTCTAACTCATTCTGTAAGGCTAGAATTTCTTTAATACCAAAACCCCATAAAAACTTTACAAGAAGGGAAAAGTACAGGCCAATACCTCTAATGAACGTAGATGCAAAAACTGTCAACACAATATTAGCAAACTGACTTCAACAATGTGTAAAATGAGTAAAACAGAATGACCAAGTGAGATTTATTCCAGATATAAAATTCACATTCAGTATTCAAAAATCAATTAATATAATTAATCCATCACATTAGCAAATAGCTTATCCTACTGAAGGCAGAAAATCAATACTAATCCTCTCCAGTAAGTTATGATACACACTGTGGACCAACAACTGTAAATCCCTTCCCCCTCCACTACTGAAATAGAGTTGTTTTATTCCTTCTCCATCATTGTCACCTGAATGTAACTAATAAATGCAAAAATCAAACATCATTTGCTTCAAACAAGAATTGTTAATTGGATGAGCCTGTGGGCATTTCTCATTTAGAAAAGGTATAAATGCATTGAAAAAGAAAAGAGAAAAAAATAATATGTATATATTGGAGGAAAGCGCCTGTATATTTAAACAGGAAATGATAGGACATGTCACTGTTGGTGTCTTTCCCAAGGGCCTACCATCCTTGCTCCTTCCTTAGTTTATAGAAATACAATTTATTCAAGTAGCAATATGTGTGTCATTTTCCAAGCCTTAGGGAAACCATGATTGGCCTAAACCAGGCAAAATAATCCCATTACTATTCTTTTTAGGAGTGAGAAGGTAAACGCACTTATGTGCAGAGCCATAAGGTAAAAGATACTGGAGATTCTGGAAAACTTATACTCCTTTTAACTTTAAATGAAATTTATTTTATGAGAAAAAGATATTTGGAGATGCATTTTGGGACTATGAGAGTATAAAACTAAGAATAATGTGCTGAGTGTGGCATAGGGGATATATGGGGGGGGGGGGGGTGGGAGCCTAGCTATTTGCTGCCATTTCTGAGGCATTTTGCCAAATCCGGAAATCTCCAAATTTCTTGTTATAGAATAAATGTCATTATTGTAGAGTTTTATTTTCTTTAGTTATTAATAGTATATAAATTCCTCTGCTGTAACAAAGATGGCCACAAATATGATAGCTCAAACCAGATAAGGCTTTATTTTCCTGTATGTAATAGTCCAGTGATCCACAGGCTGTACAGGGGGAGCAGGCTGCTTGATTCTACAATCTTGAGAAAGAAACGAGGTGTATTCTACTTTGTTTCTTTGCCCATCCCTACCAGCACCATTGATGGTATCCTCATCAGTAGGTCAACATTGACATGATGGCCATACCGATCACTATTGCAACACATGAGGAGAGTAAAACAAAAAGTGTAGGGAAAGAAATTTTATTTTTAAAATAATGTGAGTAAAATGTTGCACACATCACTACTATTCACTTCCCAGTAGCTAAATAGTCAAATTGCCACATGCAGCTTCAAAAGCTTCTGGTAAATGTAATCTATAGTTAGAAGTTCATGCCCACTAAAACTTTGAGTGGGTTGTTAGTTTTATATTACTAAAAAGAAACAAATGAGAAGAAAAATTAAGTTTTTTCTACATTGTTGCAACTGAAACAGCTGTCATGGAAGAATTGATCAAAACAGCCATGTGATTCTGAGATTTTTAACAAAATAAGCATAGCAAAGAATTTTGATTGTGAAATTCATAAACAAATATTGGCTGAATGTGCATGTACCAACATTGAAAGGTAGAAACAAATATTAATATAGCAAATTCTGGGGTACCTTGGTGGCTCAATCGGTTAAGTGCCCGACTTTTGATTTTGGCTTAGGTAGTGATTTCATGGTTTGTGAGATTGAGCTCCAAGTCGAGCTCTGTGCTGACAGCACAGAAACTGCTTGGGATTCTTTCTCTCCCTCTCTCTCTGGCTCTCTCTCTCTCTCTCTCATAATAAATAAACATTAAAAATTATAAAATAAAGAAGATAAAGCTTACTTAAAATAATATAGTAAATGCTATTTTCAGATATTTAAATGTTAAACTATGTGTTCTTGCAAAAAATACAAACTGATAGTGAGTTTTTTTTCCCTTTTCATTAATCATTGATGTCAGCAAAATTTTGTTTAGGATTGTTTTATCTGTTTGCAAAAGACATTAATTTGTAATTGTTCCGTTTATTAAAATATATTTTCCAGATTTAGGAATCAAAGTTTTGCTAGCATCATAAATTGAGTTAAGAAACACTCCTGCTTTCACTATTTTTCAAATAATTTCTTTAAGAGTCAAATGTTTCTTGCTTAATTAGTTTGTAGAATTCTCAAAGCAAGTCATCTGGCCTGGAATTTCTATGTGAGAAGATTAATTATAGATATCTATCAATCATATTTTCTATTTTTCTGTTGTATCACATTTTTAAAATAAATGGCATCAATTAATTTACATCCTTTTGTATTTATAACACTTGTATGACACGTAATATTACCCCTGTTATCCTCATATTGGAAGTCTGTGCCTTCCTTTGTTGTTTCTTGGTCAGTTATGCCAAGGAGTTATGAATGGCATTAGAAGTTTCCAAGAACCAACTTTTACCTTTGTTGATTTCCTGTATTTTATATTGTGTTCTGTTTTATTAATTTTTGCTCATGTCTAACTTACTTCTGACTTACTTTCTCAGCTGTAAAGATTAGTCACTATATGGATAATTCATTTTTAACTTTTTATAGTTTTCTAGTGTATGCATTTTAAAGCTATTAATTTTCTTCTACACACAATGTGCCTGCATTGAACAAGTTTCACTGAGACATATTGCAGCATCATTAGCTGGATAATCTACTTCGTATTTTGTCCTCTTCTATGAATCTTGTGTTTTATAGAGATGTAGTGCCTAATTTTTAAATTTCTAGAGGTTTTGTTATTTTTAATATTTTTTTAATTCCATTGAGCATAGATAATATACTCATTATTATTTCAGTTCTATGAACTTTATTGGAACCTGCTTCATAATTGAGCATACAATTAATTCTAGAAAACTTATAGAGGAGTATATTACTAGAAATATGCACTTTGTCTGGATGTTTAATTCTACAAGTGCTCTGTGCAATACATCAGACATGAAAATTAGATAGGGCTCTGATTTTTTTGTATCCTTACTAATTTTTTGCCTAATAGGTACTGAGAGATATATGTTGAAATTTCCCACTCTGATTGTGAAGTTTATGTTTTTAATTTTGTCATTGTATTCTCAAAAAGTTTTAAGATATGTAATTAAGATAATAAAAAGTAAGAATATGAATATGTTCCTAGTTGACTGACCATTTTATCATTATGAGATATAATTATAATTATTAACAATTCTTAATTTTTAGACAATTTTATCCAAAATTTGCATAGCTACATGTTTCTTTATTGTTGAGTGTTTTCATAACACACTTTTATTATTTTATTTAAAATTTATATCTTCCTTATATTTAATCATTGTTTTGAGCAACATATAGTTGGGATTTTATTGAGTTTGATAATCTTTGCCTTTCAATTAGAGGAGTTAGATGTTTAAAATTTTGATGTAATTACTGATTTATTTGTGTTCACTGGTTGTTTCCTCTGTTATTTCCATCCTGCTATTTTTTGTATGAAGTGAATTTTTTTTGGTTTTTGTTTTGTTGTGGTTGTGCATGTTTTCTTTTTTTCTTTCCTTCTTTCTTTCCTTTCCTTCTTTCTTTTCTTTCCTTCCTTCTTTCCTTTCCTTCCTTCCTCCCTTCCTTCCTTCCTTTCCTTCCTTCCTTCCTTCCTTCCTTCCTTCCTTCCTTCCTTCCTTCCTTCCTTTCCTTTCCTTCCTTCCTTCCTTCCTTCCTTCCTTCCTTCCTTCCTTCCTTCCTTCCTTCCTTCTTTCTTTCTTTCTTTCTTTCTTTTTGTCGAAGTGTTTTCAGTTCTAAACTTTCCATTCGATTCCCCTTTACATATTGGCTTTTTTTCTGAGATACCCTTTGTTTTAAGAGAATCTGTGATTGCTTCCTATATCATTTCCGTAAGAGCTATTTTAAATCTTTGTTAGATTGTTCCAACATCTGTGTCATCTTGGCATTTGTTTCTGTTCCCTGTGCATTGATTTTTGCCTCACTTATATATCCTAGATATTTTGAATATATTATGAAACACTAAGCCTTGTTTAAATCCTAAGAATAACAATGATGTTTTTATTTTAGAAGCTTGTCAACCTGTTTTGTTCCATCGAGATTTCCATCTCACATTACGTGGGCTAGGGTTCCAATGACAGTTCAGTTTTCAAAGCAATTGTGGTACTGTTCTAATTTGTCTACCATGTGCCATCAATCTGATCTCTGAGCTTTGGTCTCTTCATTAGTTAAGCGTTCCAAGTTTTTGCCATGCTGAATAGGAGCAGATTCACTGCATGCACCCTTTAAGGATAAGCCTAGAATTTCACAATGTTATGGGATCTCTGTCCCAGGTCCTCTCTCTCAGGGATATCTTCTCTTTTCCTCTGAGTCTCCGCTTTTCAGTTTTCTGTCTAGAAAGTTAGGCTTTGATTTCCTGGATCTGCTATACAGTTATATGAGAAGGACCAAGCGGTAAGAAGAAAAAGAGAAACAAATTTTCTCCCCATTCTCTTGGAACCACAAATCCACTCAATAGAAATGAAGGTTCCCCTTAATCAGAGTTTTGATTCCTGCTGCCACACCACCAGATAATTACTTGGGAATTGGACAGAGACAGGACAGAGAGAATAAAATGTCTATTTATGAGGGATTTTCACACTCTTTCTGAACTTTAGGAGTTCCCTTTCCTTCTTCAGTCAGAATTAGAGGACTCTCCGGTCTCTTTTTCTGCATTCTGGTACCACTTTGATTCATTAACTTCAGGCTGGGAGATATTGCTAAAGAGAAAATGGTATCTGTGCCACCAATTTGGGGGCATTTCAAATTCCAGTCACTTTCCCTAACCTGACTGCTAATATTTACTTTTAGAAAGCTCACAAGGCTGACTTATGCATTCTATCCTGTTTTTATAGCTGTATACAGTAAGAGAAATACAATGAAATGAGTTTATTCCATCTTAATCCAAAATTTAAAGTTCTGAGGGTCTCTTTTACTTCAAGTATTCTATGAATCTCCCTCTGTTCTTTCCTTTTTCTTTCCTTTACACTTTCTTCTTCATGAATTTTATTTCACCATTTTCCATTCTTTGAAAGAAAGGGAGCTAAGATATGCTAGCAATGAAATTAGACAGGGAATGCAAATTTCAGAAACGATGGGGACTTTCAATATGAAGATGGGAAACAAACTGCAAAGATGCCTTATAGAACCCAAAACAGAAGGGGAAGGGACAGAGTAAAATATTTCAAATTTCAAAATGCCAGATTAAAGCACAACTTCTACTCATATTGCATTTTAATTAGTATTTTGGTCTACATAGCTAATTAAAAGTTACCAGCATGTAGAAGTTCACACACTGAAAATCTTAGTCTCATACAACAAGCCATAGTATAATCGTACAGATGCTCACAGCTATAAAGAGAACAGTATTTTAAAGCAAAACAAAAGTACATATTCGCAGAAGAGATACATTTCAGACATAATGATGAAATAAAGGTTTTTCTTAGAACAGTAAGACAGTGAGTAATAATCTTTAAAAACTTCCAATAATTGTAAAATTTTGAGTTCTATGTTAATTTTCCAGTCTGATATTTACCAATAAATATAATATTATTTACAAAATATTTTAAGGCATTTTATTTTCATCATAAAATCAATAAATGGAGGAAATGTTAAGTTGAATTGTATTCTAAAAATGCACATAAAAAGAAAAAGCCAGCAATGCCTAGCCCCATAGGACTTTGCATTTAAATAGAAATTGCTATAAAAAAGCATTATAACAGCAGTTTAAAAGCACTGGGTGTGAAGGCAGGCTAGAAAGAACACCATTAGTAATATAGCAATAATACTGCATACGTCTGAAGGCATATTAAAATGGTAATGAAAATGAGGTCCATTTTTTATGAAGTGTTTATACTTAAACATCCTGGTCATCACTAGAAAATAATACGATTAATTTTACACATTCTCCATTCTTCTTTTTTAAACTTGAAGATTTCGCAGCAGTATTTTCAACTACTTTTGGCAAATTTCCCCAGAACTTCCTCTTAAAATTTTTGAAATAAAAATCTTGAAGGAATTTCTCTCTCTCTGTGTGTGTCTGTGTGTGTGTGTTTGTGTGTGTGTAAAATATCAATAAAAGCATCCAGTATATTGATTAATGTTAATTGAGAAGTAACGCTTTTGAGGAACTCCAGACCTCTGCAAACATGACTCACAAATATGGCATATATGTCAAAAAACTATGGTTAGTGTGGTCAGTGATTTTTTTGTCATGTACGTTGTTTAGCATTTTTATTGTCTAGACCAACTGTTAACACCTAGGACATATAAATTAAGAAGCAATTAGTAATTAAATTTCTAATTATCAGAATGTGATTATTTAATAATTGTTAACGATAATAAAGCATCATAATTAGCCTCTAGATTTATACAAGGACACTGATTTCACTAAAACAATATAATCAAATATAATCAAATTCTTTGAAGGAGATTTTAAAAAGTTATTAATTTTCTTAAAAAAATACAGGGTTCTATTAGTTATAATGCTTTCGATAGCTATAAACTTAAAGAGGGTGGGATAGTATTAGTATTGTCTTGATTGACTCTGAAGTCACATATTATATAAACCTATAAAATCTAAAAATGGCAGATGAATGTTTAAAAAGGGAATCATATCCTTAACTGTAAGCAGATTCTATATTACTTCCTGAGAATGTATTTCTCACATCAGGAATTATGAGAAACTTTAAGGAAGACTTATTGACATGTAACTTTTTGCTTGATTGACAAGTGTACTTATTATTTTGAAGATAATTCACTGTGACTAGAATCCCGGCAAAAAAGAAGGTAAAGGCAAGATAGCAGGTACAATACATCTATTTTGTAAAGTACAAAGAAATGATAAATGGGGGAAATCCTCTGAAATAAAAATGACGATCAAATGGCTGGTTATACAGAATAATAGTTGTACACCAAACTCCAGTTTTGTGATAAATAATTTCAGAATAAATGAAGCTGGAATGGAGTTAGGACACTATCTTGATGAGTGCAGAGAAATATTCCTCCAACGAAACTGAGTTTTATGTGCAACTTTCATGATATTTTCACAATTGTCCACTAATTTATTGATGCTTAATTTGTATGCCAAGTGTGTAGCGTTTTGAAAGAAGTACGAAAGACTACTATGTTCAATCTAATTCAACAAGTATTCATGAATCCACTTATGTATTCAAGGCACTATAAAGGATACAAAAGAGATGATGAAAACTACACCAGCCCTCAAGCAACTTTTAAATTACTGGGGATGACACATGGCACCATTAAAGAATATTTTTTTTAATTTTTTTAATGTTTATTTATTTTTGAGACAGAGAGAGACAGAGCATGAGTGGGGAGGGGCAGAGAGAGAGGGAGACACAGAATGTGAAGCAGGCTACAGGCTCTGAGTTGTCAGCACAGAGCCCGACGCGGGGCTCGAACTCACAGACTGCAAGATCATGACCTGAGCCGAAGTCGGATGCTCAACCGACTGAGCCACCCAGGCGCCCCCATTAAAAAAGTAATTAACTGTTGAAACAACTGGTACAAAGACTGGGTACTATAGAATTTCAGACTAGAGGAAAATAGAAAAAAACTTGAATGATCAGGAAGTCTTCATGAAAGAGAATGGCATATTTGCTGTCACTGATAAAAATTTTCTAAATTTATATCCAACCAACATATTTTATCACCATCTATGTGTGAGATTCTGTGCTCTATGGTGCAGAGCATATAAAAATAATTGAGCCATGTCCTCAAAGATTTTATAAGCCAGAAAAATAAGTTCATGAATAACTGTGATATAAGGCAAAATACTGTGTACTGCAAATGAAACAAAATATAGAATAAAAGTATAATGAAGTTCAGAGAAGAGAGTTATCACAAATAAATAAAAAAAGATTCAGAAAAATGACATGGCATTTAAAACATGGAATTTCAAATGGTGTTCAAAGGGAAGGTTAGGATTTTAGCTGTCCGAAAGAGAGAAGTCGTTCCACTACTTCACTAGTCAGAAACAGTATGAACAAAAGCTCTGGAGGCAGGAAAAGCACAGGTTCTATATGACATCAAATAAATAGTGGTAAATAAACATAGAAAATGGAATAAATTGTCATAGTGAACATTGGATTAAAAGTCAGGAGCACTATTCTTACCTCTAGGTAGTGAAGAACCATTGAAGTTTTTTTTTTTTTAATGCTTATTATTATTATTTTTTTAAAGAGAGAGAGATAGCATGCATGAGCAGGGAAGGGTAAGAGAGAGTGACAGAGAGAATCCCAAGTAGGCGGAGCAGTGTCAGCACAGAGCCTGACCCAGGTCTCGATCTCCTGAATATTGAAATCATGACCTGAGCCAAAACCAAGAGTCAGATACTTAACCTACTGAGCTACAGAGGTGCCTCATGATCCCCTGCAGTTTTCAATAGGGAACAACTTGATAAACCTGTGATTTACAAAAATTAGTGGAACAGAAAGTTTTAAGGATGAAATAAAAAGAAGTTCCTGTAGCCAGGTATATATGTGCCAGAATGGATACGGGAAAATTTACCTTTGGAAAGTGAATGGATCCAGGAAAGAACCTGTCAATAGTCAACCACTTTCATGATGATAAAGCAATCTGCTCAATAAGCCCCACTCACGTTTAAGGCATACAATTGGCTTTTTAATCTCTCATTCTTTTAAAGCTTCCAAAACTTTTGGGAAAGGCTTAACATATGAGACCAAGACAAAAAAAAAAAAAAAAAAAAAAAACGAAAAAGAAAATTAAAAAAAGAGTGGCTCTCAACTGGGTACAAATTTTCTCCCACAGGACATTCTGCAATGTATGTACATAATTTGATCATCACAATGAGTGAGGTGCTGCTGGAATCTAGTATGTGGAAGCCAGAGATGGTGCTAAACATCTTAAAAATTCACAACATGTCCCCCACAACAAATAGTCATCTTGCCCAAAATGTCTATAAGGCCAAGATTAAGAAACTCTGAAGGAGTAGAAGACAATAAAATAATAATAACAAATACAAATTTCTTCAAAAACAAGAGAACTTAATACATCTATGAAATAACTACAGAAGACTATCAAAAGTGAGAATTCAGTGATCTTCATATAACTCTGAGTTTAAGAAATAATTAAATTTTAAAAGTAATGGAGATTTCTAGTTTCTGTTCTGGCATATAAGGAGCTTGGAAGCATCACTCCAATCCTCACAACAAGAAAAAAGCTAACAAACTGAAAATGAATGCCTCTTAGACCCATCAGAGAATCAAAGCCACAGAGCAAACTACAGGATCCAAAATCGAAGAGAAATAAAGGTACATACAAAGAATGTACTCAAGGGAGCAGAAGTTCAGGAGCGGAACTTCTACACACTATTCTGATGAATTGCTGGAGGCCCAGCGTGGACATAGTTGAAGGTTAGAAACTACAGTAGAGGGCCCCGTACTCTTTGAGTTTACCTCAAGGAGCCTACTGGGTTTTCACAGTGAAGATCAGGAGAAAATCCCCTTGAGCATCCAGCAAGTGGAGAGGAAAAAAATTGCTCTTTTGAAATTCACCCAGAGCTTATTTGTTCTTAAAAAGGTTCACCTTCAAGAGTACTGATTTTACCTGAGTCTAAGTAACTACTTAACTCCAGCCCCATCTAGCCTTCTATGTGAGGGAAGGTTAACACCAACTTCAGCCCCCTCGAACTAACCTTCCCATCTCATCTAAAGGGGTGGGAATACCTGAGAAGAATTTGTGAAGGTCACAGACCAGAACAAAGGTCCACCAATAGACTGAGATGCATCATAGGACTACAGAACTCTTCTCCTCCTCCCACATTTTACCACAACTTCAGTAGGGGTCCTGTGTAACAATAGGAGAATACAATTGAAAGAATAGCATGTCTCACACTTAATTAATAATAATTTTCTAGGGAAACCCTAAGACAACAGGGAAGACAAAAACAAGGATATCAGAAGAAATATTAGCCTCTGACACCTAGAGGTATAGCCTAATGCCTAGCCAGATAAATCTAAAGCCTAACAGTAAGGGACTATCTTTTCTCAATTCATTCTACTCAAAACATTATGTCTGCCATTGAAGAAAAATTAAAAGTCATACTAAAAGACAAAAACACAGTCAGAAAAGACCAAGCAAGCATCAAATCAGATTCATATATGACAGAGATTTGGGAATAATCAGACTAGGAATGTGTATTCTGTTTACTTATGAACGATTCTACAGTGCTTTCTATCTGGGAAGGTTATTAATTATTGATTGAATTTCTTTAAAAAATACAGGCCTCTTCAGATTATCTATTTCTCCTTTGATAGTTTTGATGAATTGTATCTTTAAAGAAATTGGTTAATTTCATTAGGTTATGAAATTTATGGTCACAGAATTGTTAATAATATTACTGATTCACTTAATGTCCATTAGATCAATAGTGATGGTCTCTCTTTGACGTCTGATATTAATAATCTATGTCTTGTTGGTTTTTCTTTGAAAAAGGATAAGCTTATGGTTTGGGTGACTTACTGTGTATGATGTGATGTTTTGATATATGTGTACCTTAAGAAATGAATACCACAGTCAAGATAATTAACATATCCATCACTTCACATAGTTATTTTGTGTGCGTGTGTGTGTGTGCGTGTGTGTGTGTGGTGAGTATTTAAGATCTATACTACTAGCAAATTAAATTTGGTCAATGATACTGTTCGATTTATGTTATTACTTTAAAAGTGCTGATTTCCTAAAATCAATTTCATTGATTTCAGCTCTAAATCTTGTTTTTAAAATTTAAAATTTTCCTTCTTACTTGTAGTGAGATTTATTGTTACTTCCAGTTTCCTAAGGTGGAAACTTAGATTATTCATCATAGATCTTTCTTCAGTTCTAATATATGCACTAAATTCTATAAATTTCCCCTAAGTACTGTTTTCATGGTACCCCACAAAACTTGGTAAATTGTGTTTTCACTTTCCTTTAGTTCAAAATATTTTTAATTTATCTTGAGAATTCTTTTTTGATTCACGTGTAATTTAAAAGCATGTTGTTTAAGAGAGAAAAAAAGAAATCAAAAACAGGGTCGACTACAGAGAACAAAGAGAGGATTACCAGAGGGGAAGTAGGTAGGAAATGGATGAAATTAGTGGTGGAGATTAAGAGTCACTAATCATGATGAGCACTGAGTAATGTATAGAATTGTGGAATCACTATATTGTACACCTGAAACTAATATAACACTGTATGTTAACTATATTTGAATTAAAATAAAATTTTAAAAAGTGTATTGTTTAATCTCCAAGTATGTTAAGGTTCTGGCTATCTTTTTGTGATTGATTTCTAGTTTAATCTCATTGTAGTATGATAGTGTAGCAGGATTCTCGCACAGAGAGTCATGACACCGAGGCTTTTTTTTTAGGAAGCAACTTTCTTTGTGCCGGCATGGCTCAGTTGGGTTCGTACCCGAAGAACTGAGCCCCCAACGCCACATGGTGTAGTTTTTAATATATTTTCTATTATTTTGTCTCCCATATATGGTAACACACAAACATGCAGTCTAATTAGGAGGTCTCATGTTACTAGGTCTTGAAGTACATGCATAGCCAGGTTGCCTTGAGGTTTTTTTTTTTTTATTTTTATTTTTCCTTTTCTTTTCTTTTCATTCCTTAGGGAGGGGACCCTACCACAATAGCATATTTTGTATGTCATCTATTCTTTTAAATTAGTTAAGTTGTGGTTGTTTTATGATCCAGAATATGGTCTATCTTGGTGAATGTTCTAGGTGACCTTTAGAAGAATGTGTACTCTATTAGTGTTTTGTGAAGTTTTCTATAGATGTATATTAGATCTAGTTGGTCAGTGATACTGTTCAGTTTATGTTATTACTGATTTTCTACCAACTGAATTTGTCAGTTATGGATAAAAGTATGTTAAAGTCTACAAATGTAATAGTGGACTCATCTTTTTCCCTTGCAGTTCTATCAGTTTTCAGTTTTTGCAACATGTATTTTGATGCTCTTTTGTTAGCTGTATGTACATAAAAGATTACTATATCTTCTTGGAAAGGTGATGATTTTATCATTATGTAATGTTCCTTCTTATCTGTGATAATTTTCCTTGCTCAGAAGTTGGCTTTGTCTAAGATTAATATAGCTTCTTCGGGTTCTTTTTGATTACTCCTAACATGATGTATCTTTCTCCAATTTTTGACTTGTTTTTCTCTGTCTGGCTTTTTCACTTAGCATAATGTCCTCCAAGTTCATCCATATTGTCACAAAAAACAGATTTTCCTTCTGTTTAAGGATGGATAATATCACAATGTGTGTGTGTGTGTGTGTTGCATATTTTTAATCCATCCATCGAATAATGTACACTTAGGTTATTTCTATATCTCTGCTCTTGTGAATAATGCTGCAATGAGCATGGGAGTGCAGATTATCTTTTCAAATTCCAGATTTCATTTCCATTGACTATATACCCAGAAGTGGGATTGCCGGATCATATGGTAGTTCTATTTTTAATTTTCTGAGGAAATTCCACGTTTTTCCATAATGTCTATGCCAGGTTACATCCCACCATTGTAAAGGTGTTCCCTTTTCTCCACATCCTCACTAACACTGGTTATCTTTTCTCTTTTTAATAAAGATATCATAACAATTCCCTTGATAATTTGTGATGTTGATCACCTTTTCATGTACCTATTTGGCCATTTCTATGTCTTTGGAAAAATGTTTATTTGGGTATTTTGTTCACTTATAATTGGGTTATTTATTTATGTTTGCTATTGAGTTGTATAAATTCCTTATGTGTTTTGGATATTAACCCCTTATAAGACATTTGGTTTACAAATATTTTTTCCCATTATATTTGTTACCTTTCCATTTTGTTTATTGTTTTCTTTCCGATGCAGAGCTTTTTAGTATGATGTACGCCCACTTATTTATTTTTATTTCTATTGGCTGGACTTCTGGTGTCATATTTAAAAAAATAATTGCTAAGACTGATGTTAAGATTTTTCCTTATTTTCTTTATGAGTTTTGTCAGGACTTACATTTAAGTCTTTCATCTATTTAGAGTTAATTTTTGAGAATGATGGGATATAGGGATCCACTGTCATCCTTTTGTATGGTAACCATCCAGTCACATTGTCTTTTGATTGAAGAATTTAATCTATTTACATTTAAAGTAATTATTGATAGAAATGGACTTACTAATTCCATCTCATTAATTCTTTTATAGCTGGATTGTATTTCCTTTGCTCCTTTCTTTTTCTTTTAGTGGCCTCCTTTGTGAATTAATGATTTTCTGTAGTAGTATGCTGTGGTTTCCATGTCTTTTTTTCCTATTTTTATTGAGATATATTTAACATACATCACTGTATAAGTTTAAGGTGTACAGCATAATGGTTTGACTTAAAATATTGTGAAATGATTACTGCAGTTTAGTGAGCATCCATAATCTCATACAGATAAAATTAAAAATTTTTTATTACATTTTCTTTATCTTTGGTGGATCAGCTTTAAGATTTTGTTTTCTTGCTATTATGAGAATTATATAAGACAGCCTATAGAGTATCTTTTAAACTTCTAAGAATTTCAATCACATATAGAAACTCCTTTTTACTTCTTACCCTATATTTTACTTTTGCTGTCACAATTTACATATTTTATATTCTTTATCCATTAACAAGTAATTGTAGCTATAGCTTTTTAAAATACTTTTGTCCATTAACCTTTATACTAAAGAGATTAACTAATCATCATATTAGAGTATTCTAAATTTGAATATACACTTACCTTTACCCAAGTATTTCATATTTTCATATGGTTTCATGTTACTGATTAACAATCTTTCATTTTAACTTGTAGAGCTCCTTTTAACATTTCTTGTAAAGCATATCTACTAGTGATGAACTCTTTCAATGTCTGTTTTTGTGGGAAGGTCTTTTTCTCTTCTTCATTTCTGAAAAAAACTCTTTAACAGGTGAAGTGTTCTTGGCTGGCAGTTTTTTGTTTATTTTTTTCCTTTCAGCACGTTGACTGTATCTTTCCATTCTCCCTTAGACTGCAAAGTTTCTGCTGAGAAATCTGCTCATAGCCTTATGGGAGTTTCCTTAGATGTGGGGACTTTTTTTTTCTCTTGGTGCTTTTAAAATTCTTTGTCTTTTATTTTAGAGTTTTATTATAATGTGTCTTGAACAAAACTGTTTTGGGTTAAAATCTGATGAGAGATTATAAGTTTCATAAACTTGGATATCTAAACCTCTCCTCAGATTTGGGGAGTTCTTAGCAATTATTTCTTAAATTTTTAAAAATGTTTATTTAGTTTTGAGAGATAGAGAGAGACAGACAGAGCATGAGCAGAGGAGGGGCAGAGAGAGAGGGAGGCATAGAATCTGAAACAGGCTCCAAGATCTGAGCTGTAAGTACAGAGCCCAATGCAGGGCTCGAACTCATGAACTGCAAGACCATGACCTGAGCCTATGTCAGACATTTATCAGACTGAACCACCTAGGCGCCCCAGCAATTATTTCTTTAAATAACCTATCTGCCCCCTTTCTCCCTCTCTCCTCCTTCTGAAGTTCTAATAATGTGTAAGTTGTTTCATTTGATTGATTCTCATATTTTAGGTATGCTTTATTCATTCTTTTTCATTCTTTGTTCTCCACTGACTGGATAATTTCAAATGACCTATCTTCAATTACACAGATTCTTACTTGTGCTTGATCAAGTCTGTTGTTGATGTTCTTTACTGAATTTTTCATTTCATTCACTGAGTTCGTCAGTTCCAGATTTGCTGGTTTGTCTTTTTTGTCATCTCTCTCCTTTCTTTCGTTTCATGTGATGTTTTCCTGATTTCAGTGCATTGTCTTTCTGTTTTCTTGTAGCTCACTAATCTTCCTTAAAACAACTATTTTGAATTGGGCAAATTTTAGATCTCCATTTCTTTGTGCTTGATTACTAGAAAATTATTGTGCTCTTTTGGTCATGTTTCCTTGATTTCTCATGTTCCTCAAATTCTTTTCTTGATGTCTTCAAATTTGAAAAGGCAGCCATGTCCTTCAGTTGTCACTGACTAGCTTCAAGAATAAAATAATTCTGTTAGCCCTGTTAGGGATTCTGAGGCTTTTTTAGAACTTTTCTACAGATATGCTGGTTCCACCCATCTAGTTTCTTCGTAGGAGAATTCTTATGATTGCATGTCTTCTCATAATCCTGCAAAGCCAGGCCAAGTTTCAACAGCCTCCTGTTTGCTTTCTCTATGGTGGTGCTGAATGCTCAAATTTGTGTGATTTCTCTCAGTCCCACAGAATTGAGCTGGCTTTCAGCATCTGAGCCCAGACATCTACAAAGGCTCATACTTCCTGTCCTCAGGGGCATGCACAGGGAGCCAATCACAGTGTGGCAGGGGTGTGGGAGAAGCCTACAAAGTGATGAGTGTGTTCACGGTCCAGATGGGGTGATCCACAGGGGGGCATCCCCAATGACTCATTGGTGGGCTTTTTGATGGAGTCTGCAAATGCAGTTAATAGGATCTATATCCTTTTGATAATTTCTAAGCACTGCCAGTTTTCTGCACCTCAGTCATTTAGTTCATCTCAGTGTTCTGGGTGAGTTGAGACAGGGTGGGCCTCACTGGAAGTACCCCACATAGATGAGGAAGGCAGGCACTTACTCTCACACTTTCACTTTCCCCTATGGGAGAAATTACCAGACCAGAAGAGTCACCCATGGCACTGAGTTGTAATGGAGCAGTGCTGGAGCAGGAGCAGTAATGTGGTTAAAATAAAACTGTTCCCCTTAATCCTTCTCAATGCATCTAACCTCAGATTTTTTTGCTCTAATAAAAGTATGTTAAAAATTGCTGGACTCTCAGACTTACACAAAAGTACTCTTGTCCATAGGTGACTGTCTAAATTACTGTTCTTTGGTATAAAGATGGCAGAAAACTTTTATTGTACAATTTTGCTGATGTCACTCTCAATACGCTAAATATTAACAGTTTTTAAATAAATCTCAGTAGTAGTGTTTGACATGTGTCAGGATATTTTCTATATGTCTTAACTAAAAATAAATTGTAATATTAAAAAGCTATAATCTGAGTTTTATAAATAATAAATATGTTATAGAAATAAAATACATTTTTGGAATGATTTATTTTAAATTTTTACTAATTATCTCTAAGTACTTGGATTATAGTTTATTTTCATTCCCTTCTACATATATATCTATATTTCAAAAATCTTTTCTAGTAAATATTTTATTGCACTTATGTAAAAAAATTTATGTATAAAAAACAAAGACAATTTTAAAATGGTATTATTAGCTAGGGAGCAAGAGGTCAGTTATGGAGGAAGAGTGGATTGGTGTGTTTTGTAACTGAGAGGATATGATCTTAGTACCTGTTTTCTTTCCAGCTGTTACGATTTTTATAAGCTAAAATGTTTGAGTATGGTACTAACATATGTTCTGCTAATATATAGTATAATTCTATTGAAGGTCTGTTTAACCATTATCCATTTCTGGCAAACAATTAATCATCTCAGAATATTAAATGTGAAAAGTCTTTAGAATCACAAATGTTAGAACAGGGAGGCCCTAAAGATCAACTAGTTCAAATTATTTACAGATTACAAAAATGGGCTGCAAAGTGATTACATTATTTTAGGCCATAGAACTAATAATGGCAGAGTTGTGACTAGAATTAAGATCTCCAGACTACATATTTGCAAGAGTATCATGTTTACTATGCACTTATTTATTTTCACTTTACTCAAGGAAAATCAGCAGAGAAAACCAAGAACAAAATAAAATGGTTATGTGACTTATAAAGGTGGAATTTAAAAATCATGAATATCTTTACATGAATGATGTTTTCCAGGACAATTGCAAAAATTAAATTAAATGCATCCCGCATTAAAAAGGTATAATTCATACAGCTTCTCCGATTATATCACAATTCAAAGGGTATAAGTATCATCTTTAATATGAAAAACATCCAGTATATATTAACCTAAGTGTCAATAGGAAACTGATGTCACATTCGAATGGGGAAAATGTGGAGAGTTTAAGGAAGAGACCATAGACGAGGAAGTTATGGGTCACTGGAAAACAAAAAGCCATGGTGAAGAATCCTGGTAGTAGAAACACTAGAAAAAACATATCCATCCTAGAAATGAAGGGGAAGAGGAATCTAGTACTAACCAGAAAGAGCTATGGTTGTGTCTGTAGCTACACATATAGGATTTCAAACAAAATCAGCTGTTACCTTCTTCAGAGGAACATGGTCATTGACAGCCCAAAAGAGTGGGAGTCAGATGAATAAATACCATAAATTAATTTTCTTACTGCCCTCCAATTTTCTGCCAAGGCCATTAAATGACTGAAACAAAGTAGAACCCAAAGTTCAAAGGAAGCTACTGATGTTCCTTATAAGGGTAAAATGAGTAAGAGGAGATTAGATCTGGAACAACAAAGATGATCTACCAGTTCAAGGTCAAGCAGTGAAAAAGAAGAGACAGACAAGGAGGGGAGAAGAACAAGGACAAGCTACAAATTATTAGGAAATTCTTCATCTGTCTATCATCATATTTTACCACGATGATCTTCAGAGAGTAACACCATTCTCAATTTTATATAAGTCCATCTTTTGGACAACTCTAACTTGAAGACATAGAGAAACAAACATTTCATGCATTGTAGTTCCAAGGTTAACCAACTTGAAAATAGAATAATCCAGTACAGATATGTTAAATTTTAAATGTCCTCTAGAAGTCTAGATTACTACTACTTCACATCTGAAGTTCAAGGAAAAGGTCCTTCTGGACACTTTGGGACTATTAGCATATAGATATTAAAACCATGCGAAGACCAAACTTACCAAATAGTCATTACACATTTATTCATAGGTTAAAGAGGAGTTACCAAAAAAAAAATATGAGACATTCTGAAGTGAAGATGTAAAATAGAGAAGAACCAGGACAGGAATTTGAAAGCAGTCAAAATTTAGGAGAAAAAAAAAGGAGAGCATGGTGTCATAGAAACTAAGTGAAGAAAGTATTTAATTTGGGAAGGACCAACCATCTGTACCAAAATAAGATGAAGACAAAGATTTAGTAATTAGCTTTAACAATTCACAAATAATATTGAAAAAAAATTGGTGGAGGAGCCCCTGGGTAGTTCAATTGGTTAAGTGTCCAACTCTTGAATTCAGCCCAGGTCATGATCCCAGAGCGGTGGGACTGAGCCCTGCATCAGGTGCTATGATGAGGGTTGAGCCTGCTTAAGATTCTCTTTCTCTCTCTCTCTCTCTCCCTTTCTCTGTCCCACTTACACTATCTCTCTCTCTAAAATTAAAAAAAAATGGTGGAAAAGTGGGGCCGGATTCTGATTCTGATTGAAGTAAGCTCAATAGAAATTTGGAAGGTATGTAGGATGAAATGACTACAAATTTTTAAGTAATTTCCTTGCAAAATTGAGCAGAGGAATTTCAAGGTAGTTAAATGGCACGTGAGATTATTTTTGTAATGGAGAAAATTAGAATGTGTATAATATTGAAAATGATGCAACAGGTAAAAATGATGCAGGAAACATTGTGCAGTGAAATTCTTGAGTAAGAGAAAGTGGGTATATATAGTGCAACTCTTGATCTCCGGGTTGTGAGTTTGAGCCCCACTCTGGGTAGAGAGTTTACTTAAAAATAAAATGCTAAAAAAAACAAATTTACTCTTGATATGCTCTCATTGTTGAGGGTGCCAAGACCTGTCAATGATCCAAGGGGAGGAATATCATTTAGCATCAAGTTTCAAGGCTGATCGAGGACAGAGCCTCAGGCAACAAATTTTAAGGAATGCAAATACATACAGTCCTGTGGGACCACACTTGCAATCCTTGCTGGCCTTCAGACCAAGAGATCTGTCGTTGTCCGTTGGGTGACAGTTGCAAGTTCCTTTCTAGGAGGTATTGTTGAGCTCTAACGACATCAAGAAAGTGAGCAAGGATGGCATCTCCTTGCTTACACCCCCTGGGAGCACCTATTCAGCCTCTCGATGTTTGACAAACCTGAAGCTTATCCTTGAGGCTGAAGCTCTGGGACAAGTTAATAGACCTTCTTCTCAGGAAGACCGAGAGTGTGTTTCATTCTGCTGTCTGCAGTGCCCTGGGGGAAGAGGAGGGTGGCCTGCCAAGAACTGTCTATTCAGTCATTAAAGTCCCGTGGAGCTTTGGAACACTAGCACTCTTGGCCACATGGGCTACACAATCAAGGGGTGTACTCTGTGTGAACTGCACACACTCATCAGCCTTAGCAAACCAGTCAGAAAGTGTAGCGGGTAGGGTGTGCTCACTGGCTTGAGAAAGTCAGCAGGAAAATTCCTTGACTGCACATGCCTGCCAGCTTCGGTAATTCAGAAGGAGAGTACTTTGTCTGTCCAGGCCTACTGACAAGGGCTCAGGAAAATGTTGTGACCCCTCAAGCTCATCAGCCCCAGCCTAGGAGTTGGGGAGAGCCCTGCAACTGTCTGTGCTTGCGAGATTTTGCGAAGGAACAGGAGAATGCTGCGACCATTTGCACTTGCCAACAGTCTTATACCACCCTGTTTCCCTGTTTGACTCATGCAGAATAAGCATAATTCCTTGACTTGTTAATCTTGTGGAATCATTCTAAAGATTGTCTAAGTCTAAGGCACAACAAAATCAATGTTAGAAGGTTATAAAATAGTCTTGGTAGTGCTTTCTAAATTTTCTCATATGTAACTGAGCTAATACTACCTGTAAGGCTGTATTAAAGTTTTAGGAAATAAGGAAATATCACCCTTAGGCAACTTCTTACACATAGGAAACACTCAATGAATGTCTTTTATGATAATATTTTGTTCAAAAATGTATTAAACTGGAGAATAGTATCTTTGTCCTCACATTTTAAGATACTTTAAAAAGAGAATGTGTATAATTATATTTGTAAACATCAGTGATTTTTGGTGAATAACAAAATGTAATATGTACCTTTTTCCCCCTCGAAAGATTGTGACTAAATTATTGCTATACTTTGAAATACATAGTACCTGGACTTGATAAATTCTGGTAATGCCATCACTATCTATCCAGATGGACAAAATGAAAATCTTGGGGATATCCTCAACTCCTCCACCTTATTTATTTTAATTAGTCAGCTGATTCTACACTGCCTTTCAAGATTTATCTTCCTCACCTAGCCTATGTTATCCTTATGTCCTTATTCCCTATACTCTTTGTTGTAGCCATGGTATGTAGAATTTTGTTCTCTCTATATTTAGCATGAGATTTTCCTATAATCTGGACTATACATGTTCCTTCATTCTATTTGCTGAACTCTGTAGATACATGTATCGAATGATCAAATGTTCTCCGTTTACCCATATCCCAAATTTGTTAAGCTAACTTTTATTGAATATGTACCATATATCAATCACTTTGCTAATGCTTATTTTTCATGCAGAACTCTCTTCATTTACTGGATATGAAACCTGGGGAATGGAGACTTAAAGTTTAAATCACTTGTCCAAAATCACACAATGTCAAAGTCGGGATTCCAAAAACTATACTATCAACAAGGAAATTACAGTTGACCCTGAACAATGTGGAGGTTAGTGGGTCTGACCACCTGTGCAGCTGAAAATCTATGTTTAACTTTTCATTCCTCAAAAATTTATACTATTAGCCTACTGTTGACCAGAAATCTTGTTGATAACACAAACAGTACATTAACATAAATTTTGCATATTATATATATTATATACTATATTCTTACAATCAAGTAAGATAGAAAGAAGAAAATGTTATTCAGAAAATATTCAGACACAGAAAATACAATTACAGTACTATAATATACAAAATCTGCCTATAAGTAAGTAAACCTGCACTTCAAACCCATGTCATTCAAGGGTCAACCGTACATAACTATTGTCAGTCTGTTTCTTCTTTCAGCTGTAGTTTTTATTTAATACATCGTGATCTGCTGAGTATTTTGTCTTTTCACTACGTTATAAGCACTTTGAAAGCAGGCAGAGGCTGTTACTTATTTTTGTACACGTGATCCCTTACAAAGCATTTGACATAGAATAAATGCTTGTAAATGTTTTGAATTGTTGTTTGGAAATTTATCACATTTTTCTTTGATTGGGTATTATGATAGGGAAAAATGTATTTTTATTTTTGGTATCTGAGCTTATCTCTTAAATATGCTATATATTTGCTGCATGTGCTTCAAGAAGTCAAGTTACTCAGTATCCCTAAACCTCAGTTTTAAAAATCTGTTAAAAGTGAATGATGATGATAATGATGATGATGATGATGATGATGATGATGAGTTTAAGTTTTTGGTATAGTACTTTGCTGAAATAACAGCATATAAATGGAATAAAATCCCACTTAAGATAAGGAGATACTCTGAACAGGGCTGATACATTAATGAAGAATAATGAAGAAACTGGACTGTCAAAAGTAAGTTTCTTACACATGTCAAATAAAGTCAGCAACTAAAATGAGGTTAGTTAGTTCTATCAAATATTCAGACTATATTCTGCTTTTAGGATTAAAATAATTCTAATAAGTGTTACTAACGTGTTCTCTTTTGATACAAAGTTTGTGGAAATAGTTTACTTTCACATTTGCCTTAATTTAATATGCATACAAACTCATCCACGGCAACTGAGACAAAGCAATCCTGGCATTTAGGAGAAAAGAGCCTCTGTTCCTAACACTGTCAATTAGAAAGAGAAATAGCACTGAATGTAACAAACTCCTATTTAGGTAGAAGGTCTACCTCACTACCATTTTTTTCATCTTTCTTAGAATTGGTTAAGGTGAAATAGGAGCATCTAGGAGTCTTAGGGAGTTGGGAGTGTGTGAAAACAGGGGTCATAGGTCATTAGAGTAAGAATTAGTAGTCACTGCAAGGTAATCAGAAAAAATGGCAGGAATTCAGGTTTCTGTGGCAAAAATCCAGTGAAATTTGAAAAGCACGCATTTCAAAAATCACTTAATCTCCTTATGCTCCAACTTTTCATCTCTAAAATGAGGAAGCTCTTGCCTACATTTATTTTTTTCATAAGTATGTTGTGAGTCACTAAATGAAAAGCATTTTGAAATATAAAAACATGAAAAGCATTTAAAAATTTCTATTCGAATCGCAAAGCTTAAACTTGAAAAAAATTTCTACTCAAAACAACGTGTTTGGGGAAAATATAATAAATTTTGCATTTGCCAATTTCAAGAACCAGTTTTCCAAATTAAATATATTAACACAAAGGAAAATAGTGACACCAAAATCAATTTAATATTTGCAGTATTTGATATATTTTGTGTGATATATGTGTGAGAAAAAAATTTTACAACTGAGTTTTCACTTTAAAATTCAATTTCTAAATACCAAGATTAAACATTTGTATTAAGAGGTCCCTGGGTGGCTCGTCGGTTAAGTGTCTGACTTCAGCTCAGGTCATAAGATCATGGTCTGTGGGTTTGAGTCCCGCATCAAGTTCTGCATCGGGCTCTGCACTGATATTGCAGAGCCTGCCTGGGAATCTTTCTCCCTCCCACTTTCTCTACCCTTGCCCTGTGCATGCACGTGTGTGTGCACACACACTCTCTTCCTCCCTCAAAATAAACTTCCATAAATAAATAAATAAATAAATAAATAAATAAATAAATAAATGAATATCAGGATTAACTTATATTCCTTAAATAAGATTCTATAAATATATTGTTATCACGAATGGAAAAGAAAATTACAAAGAGCCATCAATTAAGGAATAGTAATTTCATGAAAATATGGCCTTTATATCTAAAAATGTTCACTTTTCATTTTAGGATACATAGATAACAAATAAATCTTATCTCTTAAATGTTTAAATCAGTCATTTTTATTATTACATGTCAATTATAATATAGTTTATTTTTAATTTTTTCTAAAGCAAAATATAGATTATATGTTAATTCAAATATATAAAAGTAAGGCTTTTAGTCAAAATGTTAGAGCCCTCCTGATTCTTCAGTTGTTTCTATGCCAGTTTTGGTATTAGACATTACTAATTTATCTATTTGAATGGTTATGCATTTTTCTACATATTGATGACCACTTTCTTGATAACTTAAGTATTTATCTTTCCATGGTACTATGTTTTTGAAACATATTTCTTAGTATCCATTTGAATACGGTGCTATGGAAATGGAATAAAATTATAAATCTCATGACCTAAAGAGTCCAATGTGACACAGATATCTACTGCTAAGATGCCCTGTGTCCTCTAGCCTGCTGGGGTCACTCTGAACTTTAAAAGTGAAATAAAATCAATCCTTTCTCACAGTATAAAACCCAGTGTACATATTATCCTTGAGGATCCTTGGATATCTTAAATTTCTCTTCCTCATCTCTGGCTTCATTTCCTTGCCCTCTTGATCCTGAATCTCTCCTTCGTGTCTTGCCTTTTGTATAAGCCATCCTTCCACACACTGAAGTCTAAACTGTCTTCTTCTTGGACAATTTTGGTAGCTCAAAATTGATACTTCATTACACAGAGTAATTTAGTTGTCTTTAAGGGCTTCCAGAGAGTGTCCTAAAGATTTTTTTCTATTGTGTTCCTGATAGTCTATAAAGTTATTTTCTTGAACAAAAGGACACACAACTGAGAGAGATTACGCTGAGATCTTAGGAAGCAATCACGTCTGTGTCAGCTGTGACTTTAAATAGCATTTTATCGCAGATACATATATATTACAAATCCTTGATTCTTTGACTCCTTTGATGGTAGAAAGCATTACAGAATTAATGGCAGCTTCAGTTGGGAATAAGAACAAAGGCCTTATATCAGATTACTTTTTCTATTTTTATTTTTTTCAGGTATAAAATATAGTGATTTTTTTCACATTGACTATAAGACATACTTGGATTACATGTGTTCTGTGTATATCATTTTTGAGTATGTTTATTGCACAAATTACTCACTTATATGAGTTCATATTTTAACATAATAATTCTGTACAGTTGATGTCATCTCCATTTTACAAATGAAGATGCTAAAACTCAAGGCATACGTGAATTACCCATGTTCTCTCAAACCTTAGCTGAGGTAGAATTTGGCATGGATATTCTCACTCCAATTTCAGAAATCTTTCTACTACATTATTAGAGTAATTTAGAAAATGTTGGGTATGTAGAAGATAAAGGAAAACATGCAAGTTATCCAAGAACAAAGTGATAAGAACATTTATAGAGTGGTTGGAAAATATGATGTCACATTGATGTGGCATAGAAACTTGACGATGTGTTATTTCTGGTGATTATTAAGGAAATGCTTCACTGAGAATGAAAGGCAAACGATGACTATGAGAGGGAAAAGCGAAGGTGAACATGATGAGAAGGCCGTCCTATCTAAAAGATAGAACACATGCTACATTCTGTCATTTTCTTATTTAAAATTGTGTATTTATATGTAGACCTTACATCATCATTTCATGAAAGCTTTCCAGTGAAGTTCTCCAATATAATCTAATCATTGTGGGAGTGGTGTTATCATTATGAAATAAGTCATATTTTATTCTCCTTGTTTCATATGGCATCTCTCAAGGATTTAATAAGATGAAACAAATTCATAGAATGTATTAATAGCATCTGGGGAAAATGTACCTGTATAAAAAACCACAAGCTATATTGGATGAGTTTCCTTATGGTGCTGAATTTGAAAAAGACTCTGCCTCTATCTAAACCTTTCTTTGAGACGGTTTTAGTTTGAATATATGTTAGGATATGTAAAAAGGAAAAGTAACTGCTTAAAATTCATTCTTTCATGGTGATCTCCAAAGTTCTTCCGGTTCTGTAGAAGCTTCTACAACAATTTCTTATCAAGTTCACTCAGAACACTAAGAAAATTTAGAAAATATTTATGTGGTTTTTCAAAACGTAGCCAGTTATACAGAGAATAGTTTATAATTAACTTGTACCTTATTTTCCATCTAAAATTATTTAATTATATGTATCTATGTCGTTCTCTTGAATTCAGCCACTTTGGCCATGCGATACCAAATGGTGACTAAGGGGGCAGATCCATCATAACAAGCGGCTATTCAGGGTTCCTATATTTCATAAGTCCAAAGAGACTGCCTAGACACAAACACTATTGCCATCTGTTATTAATAATTACAAAAGGTTAAATTTTGTCTTGGGACATAGTCCCTCTCCCTCAAGTCGGAAGTTTAGTAGATTCTAATTTTCAAATCATAATAACCATAAAATTTTTTAAAAGTTGTCTTTCATAAATCATCATTAAATTCTTTCTTGTCTTAAACACACTCTTTGACAATAAAAATCCACATAAAATAATATAAAACAAGTTTTTTACCACATGTATATTGAACAAAAAGGGGAGAAATAAGAACAAAAATATTTAAAATTTTCGATCCCAACTAAGAAATTAAGGACTGATCATTTTACTGAGTGTTAAGTTTTAAGTAGATAATAAGCACTTTCAAGAATTTTATAAAATTAATGTATTTAATGATTTCTTAAAAGTTCATTTAGTATTTGAGGGTAGATCTCTTTTATATAAGCAATACTGCCTTTTCATCTGAGATCGGTGTGTTATCAGACACGATACTGATTTAAAATGAGTGAAAAATTCACCACAGCTGAAGACTGTCAGCCAACAATCTCAGCAGCTGGGAGAATGAGTGAGTCCATCCTGAGGAATTACCTGGACTCTTCCTTCGTGTAATTCACAATCCACTACATCCACTACAGTGAGAAAGGATAAGATTCAGAGAGGGCTTTAAAAAATAGGTCTTGAAGATAAAAATTATACCAGTGAATAATGACAAACAGATACTTCAGAGAAAGCTGTTACAGTGGCATGAAGGGTAGTAATGTATTTAAGGAAGCACAAGTATAAATATATATAACATCTATTATTTATAATAATAATAATATGACGATGATGATAAAAGTAAAGCACATTAAACAAATGCTAAACATGTGTCAGAGGCCATGTAATTATTTCATATAAATACTAGAGCCAAACATTATTTATAGTAACCTGGACAAATAACTACTAATGCACGAATGTCATAATCTTTTCTTCTTCTAACCAGATTTTGAAAGGGGAAGAGTCTTTATCTATATCTATCTATATCTATATCTATATTTATGTCTATATTTAATCCATATCTATCTATATCTATATACCTCCAGTCTCTCCTCTGCTGTAAAAATCCTCACTAATGTATAAAGACGAAATAATGATAAACATTTTGAAATGGAGAAGAGATTAGAGTTTTCTGGCCAAAAAAATAGTGTAGTCAGTGGAAAGGTGGGTTGTGGTTATCAAACGTCATTACTAAGAATTCTTGTGATGATAACTGTTTAGTATCTTGACTGTAGTGCTGGAAAGAAAAGCCTACACACATGATAAAACTGTATGAAACTAAATACACGTGCAAATATGAGCAAATACACAAAGCAAATACACATACATATGAGTCCAAGTAAAACTGAGGAAATCTAAATATGATGGATGGATTGTATCAATGCCAATATCTTGGGTTTTTAAATTATTTTTTGCATGTTTATTTAGTTTTGATGGAGAGAGACAGACAGAGTGTGAGCAGGGGAGGAACAGACAGAAAGGGAGACACAGAATTCAAAGTGGGCTCCAGGTTCTGAGTTGTCAGCACAAAGCCCGATGCAGGGCTTGAACTCACAAACAATAAGATCATGACCTGAGCCAAAGTTGAACGTTTAACTGACTGAGCCACCCAGGTGCCCCCAGTATTGTGGTTTTAATACTGTGCTATAGTTTTTCAAAGTGTTGCCATCAGGAGAAACTGGGTAAAGCAAACATGGAGTCTCTTTTTGTTACTTCTTTCAATCTCATGTGAATTTATAATTATTTCCATAAAACATGCCATTTAAAATTTAAAAACCAATAATACAACTGGACATTTTTAAGGATTAAGTTCCATTTGAGTTCATATTATTCCCTGCTGCAATAATTTAAGGGCAAAGTGAAACAGATCTTGTTGGAAGTATTAAAGTATTTTGTAGAAGGCTTCCCTATATTTTGCTTATTTCTTCCAGATACTCAACACAATAGGCTGATAACCCTTCTTCCACCAGCAATTCTACAAGTAGTTAAAAGTGTCTGAGAAAACAAGATGACTCTGGCCAGAATACAGAACTTAGTGAACAATGTATTAAGGTCTGCTGAAGAACAGAGAACATGTTTAACATTAAAAACCACACTGGACCATATATATTGAACACAATTGTTCTAACTGTATTGTTCTTTAATTCTTTAATATTCAAAATAATACCTCAAGGTAGCTCTTATTATTGCCATTGTATAGGGAGATTAAATAAATTTCTAAGGTCATAGAGCTAATGAGAGACAGGACTGGGATTCATATTCAGATCATTTTCTAAGCTTCAGGTCATTACCTTTATGGTATATTTCAGGAAGAAAATATTGCTTAGTGAAAGTTCAGAATCTGGAGTACGAGATAAAAGATGAAGGGCTATGTCTTAACTGTCTATTTTGTGAGTCCAGGTAGATATAGAGAAGACTTACGGAAAAACCACTTAGAGTAAAAGATGTGAGCAGTAACTCAAGGGCTATCCACTAGTGCATTCTAACACTCTTCAAGGGATAACATTATGGCCAAACTTCTAGGATAGGATGGAACACAGCTACTGTTGAACAATATATATTTTTCTTTTTGCAGGTTTTCTCTTGGAAATAAAACAAATGCATCTTTTATCCCATGTAAATTACAGCTTATGTTTATAATTTGAGAGCACTGTGGAAGCTTACTGAAACCATCCTTGAAAAAGTCTTTGGGGGCTGTTTTCTCCCCAAAGGAATAGTTGACACTACTGCAGGTAATCAAATAAGGAAATTAGGATCGCAGATACAATATGAGAAACATGTCAGTACAGACACAAACCAGGCAAAAAAATCATTTTTTTTCATTCTTTCTGTTCACACCTCTACTATTTCTTTCATTTCTTTACTCTCTCCTTTCCCTTTTCTGTTTTTTTTTTTTTAATACCTTTTAATTATCATTCTCTTTCATAATTTGCTTCCTGTTTTTTCATATCTCTCTCTTTCTGGGTCTATCTGTCATTCCATTTCCTATTATATAACAATACTGCCTGTTCAAAATAATTTCCCCTCGAAAATAATTTCCCTACATCTAGACACTAAGCTACAGCTTAGACTTGAACGTATTCTTACATACTAAAGTTTTATGTAATAATCATGGAAATTATCATGATAATCTCTTTCTGAACTTTTAAGATGCATTTCTCATAAAATACAGCTTTAAGTTTATCCTTGAGTATATCTCATTTCTTTGCCACAATTCATATTGCACATTCTAGTTTATTTTACAGTGTGGGATATTTTTGTTTTACAAACTCAGAATTTTCTTCCTCTCAGCCATTCTCAGTAATTGTCTATTCTCCTCATGTGGGGCTATCCAAGTTTAGCCCAATGGAGGTCTTTGCTGGACACCATCCAAGGGGCACAAGTCGGCATCCTGCTCTGATGATTACAGATGTTCTCATTTTTGATAAAAGGGGAAAGAAACAACAATCCACTGTTAGCCAAAAGTTCCAGAATGCCCGCTTATCTTTATGGGGAAGATAACTAGCCAAGTGGTCTAGAAATTTCAGGCTGAAAAACTTTATCTCCCTGTATATACATTTAGCCACCTTAGCTAAATAAGAGTTATAATGTAGAATCATTTTTTCATCCATATAAGTATGAGATAAAAGCCGCTTTTCTTTTGTCCTAATTAAATTTAATGTGCTTCATTCTTGGTTATTCTGGATGTACTTAAGCTACTGCATCAGTTTATACTCCTCTCTCTTTTACATATTTGAGGAATCTGGATAGAAATCTTTCTAAAGTACTTCAAAGCCCAAATTTATTCAAAATCTACTCTTCAGAATAATCAGAAAAACATATTAAAAGTGTATTTAAAAGGAGAGAAGTGATTGAAGATTGAGATGAAACCTAGTTTATAATTATTTATTTAAAGGTCATTTTCATCTGATTTCCCCAGTGGCTAACAGAAAACAGAGCCCCTCAAATCCCAGCAATAATTATAAAGAAGGACAAAGTGCACTAAAGTTCTTGATATTGGGTACTGTAGGGAACAATTTTGCCCTCAGAGACACATTTTCTTCCATATATAAATTCATAAAAAGATCTTCAATTCATTTAAGCTCATTCCATTTGCCATTTTTAATAGTCTCCAGCTATATTTAACAGTTTATAAATCTCTTTACCTTGAATTTGCCCATTGCGACAATTATTAATCATTTTTATTCAACAGTTTCAAGGCTCCAGAGATATTGAGTATATGATGTGAACTCATTCAGTATATCTTTCCGATGCAACAGATGCCTCATAATCTCAAATAAACAACCAATATTCTTAAAGTAATTATAAGTAGAAGCCATCTACTTTTCTAAGGGAAATAATGTAATGAATACCAAAATAAACACTTACTGGGCAGGGGCTAAAAAATAATTAATAAATTACAACAATGTGGGTAAAAGACCTAGAATTTTTACAAACGCATAAAAGACCAAAGAACAATTACCACAGAGCTGCATACCTAAATGCACATTATTACTTTGGGTAGAATCTTGGAACTTTAGAGTTACAAGGAAACTTAACAGCAAGGATTTTCGATGTTTTCAAGAGTCAAGGCTCTTTTATGCATCTGACATTCTTTTCTGAGCCCTATCTTTAGAAAAATGTACACCTGAAGTGTACTTAACATTTTGCCTAACCATAGGTAGTTTAAAGAAAATCTGAAGATGTCTTAGGGATCATATATTTTAGGTTGAAAACCCTGTCTTAGATGTAGCCAGGTCATGTATTTTATAAAATGCATTTATCAGCTTTATCACATACATAAATGCTGATCTGATCTTTCTTGAATGCCTCTTGAGTGTCAGCAAAGTCACTACTGTACAACATAATTGATTTTTTGGATATATGTAATTGTTTAATAAAATTTCTTTCTTCTATGTAACTGAAGTCTGCTTCTTTTACAGGTGTATTCACAGCTACTTATTCATCCTTTTCATGTGATAGCCTTAAAACATAACATATAGTTATAATAGCCTTCTTAGGCTTCCTTTCGTTCAGGTCAAAAATCTCCCAAACCTTCAATCATTCCTCATAAAGCCTAATTTTGCAAGTCCTTAAAAATTGTGAATGCTCTCTTCTGGCTATTCCAGTTTGAAAATGTTCTCCTTAAAATGTGGCAACCAAAGAGAAATGCACAAGTAATTTGAGAAACTAAAAGTTGGTTTTCCTTACTTACTGTTTGGAATCGAAACCTAACAATGGGAAACAGGTCACCTTTTCCTCTCAAGCTCCAGTTCTTAAGAACAAATGAAATTAGATAGGATCAAATATAACAAATAAGATTGGCATCTCACCTATGTAATTATCAAGAACTTTGAAGCAAAAGAAGATAATGCTATTAGCCTCCTAATATCTCCTTAACATCTTATCGATGAAATCTCAGGAACTCAGGGCAAGAATATCAGTTTAGCTATGAAAAATGAAAAAAAAATCAATTACATTGTGCCCTAAGTGGGTAAAAATTGTATTGATTTAAGGAAGTAATCAGTATGGAATGTTGAAAAGAAATTAAAGAATTTTCCAGTTTTATCAGAGATTGGATCTGGGTGGCAGGAATGGTACAGGAATGTCCTAGATGAAATATCTCTCAAAGTTATCCTTTTCTTTTCCTGATTTGGTGGTTACTTTGTAATTATTCATTTGATTTCTCAAAAGCCCTATTACTGGAAGGGAGATGTCCTGGGAAGAAAATGTAAGCATTCTAGACACTGAAATCTAATCCGCACCCCCTTACCACCACCATTTTTATTTAATTCAATTACCATAATGATTAATACTTAGTTTGAGTCAGTTACAAAACTGATGAATTTTATGCCTTTTATTGAGTCATGTCTTTTTCGTATTGCATTTTTCAGTTGAATCTTGGACATAAGGGCAGAATATTACTATCAATTTGTGACAAGATTTTGTGGAACCGATAATACCAATCAAGTTATTTGAATATAAGCCTAGTAGTTTATGTGCTAGTAATTGTAGCACACACACACACACACACCCACACACACACACAATGATAGTGCTTGTAGATAAGGTTGAAATCCCTTCTGGTATCTAAAATTATTGAGAAACTCTCTCAGCTTTCATTATTCAAAAATGTAATTTTTATACTTGTTAAAACCCCTGAAAAGTATAAAGAAGAAGACAAGACTGAATAAGACCAATAGAGATACTGGTAAAATTTGATAAGGAGCTATTTGGAACCACTGGCTTTTGTATTAGTTTACAGAGGCTGCTATAACAAATCACCACAGAATTGGTAGCTAAAAACAACAGAAATTTGTTCCCCTGCAATTATTTATCTTCTCCAACTCCTGGGCTAGGTGTTTATGTTAATCACCATGACAAAGAACCCTAGCTTCAGCAGGATATTCATATCACCAAGCTCAAAGCAGACAAGAACTTACATTGGCTTGATTTTATCCTCACTGTCTTTACCTTGTGCTTTTGGGTTCCAGTTAATTTTTGCTCTCTGCATTTTGCACCCATTTTTTTATCTGACAGCCTGCCATGTATTTCCAGCTCTACCAGCATCAGATGCAAAAACAACAGGCTCTCAGATACTATTTAAGCTGCTCCCACGAATGCATAAGGTAGAATTCAGAGGGTGGAGGTGACAGCCACAGAGAAATATCAAGAAACTTCTGATATTTATCCAGGTGAATTTCAGAATCTCGATGGAACAGTGATGTTTTGTGACTCCCATTTTCCCCCTTTGTTAACAGGAGTGTCATAAGCACTTATGTCATGCCTGTCTCACCACTGCATGTAGGGTGTGTTAGGAGCAGATGACTTGTGTCTTTACTTTCACAGGTCTACAAATTGAGAATTGTGCAGGAATAGCTGAACTATATCTAAAAGGCTTGTCTATTCCTGAACTTAATTTTTATGATGAGATTTTGGATTCTGAGATGATACTCTAATGGGATAAGACTTTTGTGAAAGTGAAGAAGGGATTAGTATATTTTGCATATGGGGGATGTGAATAATTTGAGAGCAATAGGCAACGTCCAAGATGTCCCCCAGTGATCCTCACTTCCTAGTATTTTAGTCCTTGTGCCCTTATGAATCCCCTACTTCTTGAATGTGAGCTGGATTACTTGACTTCCTTCTAACAAAAAGAATATGATGAAGATGTTAGGGTATCATTCCCAAGTTTAGGTTACAAAAGGACAGGAGCTTCTACTTCTGTTCTTTCCTTCATTCTGGGGAAGCAAACTGTCCTGCTACGGGTAACCCTATGGAGAGATGGAGAGATGCATATGACAATGAACTGATGTCTCTGGCAAAACTGAAGCCTGTCAAAGCTATGTACATGAGCTTGTAAGGAGTTCTTCCTCCAGTTATGTGTTCAAATGAGACCACAGCCTTGGGCAAAATTGTTAAGATTTTTTCATGAGACACTTTGAGGCCTAGGCAGCAAGCTAAGCCATGACCAGATTCCTAACTCACAGAAATTGTGCGATAATAAACATTTGGTTTTTTGAGGCCCTAAATTTTGAGATAATATGTTACAAAACAATAGGTCACTTATACATCGATATCATGGAATAATTAGGTTCTGGATTATTAGCTAAATTTGGAATGCTTCTACAAATGGAAAATCATAACTATTACATGCTATCTTTATTTCTTCCACATTTTTATGCAAGTAAGAAATTCTGTTCTCAAATATTGAGGTGTCATAATTTTATGCTCATGTACAACAACATATTTCAATTACTTATTAATGTACCTAGTTTACTTTCCTATAATTAATATAACTTAATTTTTAATATATTAAACTATATTTAAAATCAATTATACATATCCAGTGATTATCCCTTGATACAGAAAAATTTTAAAAAGGAATATGTTTACCCTTATTTTGGTTATTCTTTTTGTTTTTTGTTTATTTTTGAGAGAAAGAGAAAGACAGAGCTTGAGTGGGGGAGGAGCATAGAAAGAGAGTGAGACACAGAATCAGGAGCAGGCTCTGGGCTCTGAGCTGTCAACACAGAGCCCGAAGCGGGGCTCAAACCAACGAACTTAGAGATCATGCAAAGCTCAACAAACTGAGCCACCCAGGCTCTCCTGGTTATTCTTATTAAAAGTATCTTACATCCTAGGTATGACTTGCTATATTTTAAATTCTTGATGATCTTGATCTGCTTAATAATCTATTATAGATTTAGATCTTAGGTTAATATAAATCTTGACAGGCTATAGTTTCCTCCATTTAAAAAAATCTAGAAAGTTAGCAATCTCTATAAAATCACCTTGATTATTTTGGAATCAGTATCTTCTTACTGGCATTTTCTATTTCCTGTGACAGGAAAGATAGAAGAACATAGGAGCTATGTAGTTTAACTCTCTTTTTTATTCTCTCAGTTCTTTAGTAACATTAAACTTTCCCCCCTCTAATAGTGATTTTCTTCCATTTTCTAAACATAAATGAAACAACTCTATTCTGTTGTCACAATATTTTATCACAAACTTCCATTGATTTAGTATTTTAGAGTTCTGTTTTATGTTTTGGTTGGTTGGTTAGTTGACTTGTTTATTTCCAACTATATCTAAAATGGTTCGTGCAATGTTTTCCTTTTGCTTTTGCTTTTTATACTCATTTTATTTTCATTATTATCTTATTTAAGAGCTATTAAGATCGTTAAACCTGTGTTTAAGTTGGCCACTGAATCCCCTCCCTTTGTTTCTTAAAAAAATAATTCCTGTTTATATTAATACGAATTTATTTGTGAGGATTATTAATCTCTATATATTGTTCATTTCAAGTTGTAACATTAATTGTATTTTTTATTTTCTAATTAAAATATTAAAAAACTCATAAGATATCCTCATTTCATTCTGTTATAGTTTTTGAGCAAAGACGATAACACCAGTTTTCTAACTTAAATTCTTTAAGATATGCAAGCATCTATTACTGACACATAGACAATAAAACACACACATAAACACATAACTAAATATTATTAATAAAATAACCTCCATAATATTTGCTGTATTCTTTTTTTTCTCAGACCATTCTACATTTGTGGAGAGGTTTTAAGCAACCCATGAATCTAAATATACCTAGAGTTAACTCAAATCCCATATTGCTTCTCCTGTTTTATTTCCAGTGTGTTTTATTCAAAATGCTTCTTTTCTCTCTGTGGAGTTTATGTCTGCTCTCTGCATTTGCACTTCTATTACTTAACATACTTTTCTGTATAATCCTTGCTTCCACCCCACTCCCCACAACCTCTTTAACTGAAGTATTGCACTCTAACGATGCTCTGTCAGGAAAGTCCTACATCTAACCTAAATTCCTATGCTGCAGGTTCTGCTGTTTACCATTACTTCAACAATAAAAGGTTCTTCATTATTCCTTACAAGTTATGTTTATGCACTGCTTATGTTTTGCATATTATATATTTTATTATGTTTCTGCTTAGCACTTACAGGATCCATTTCCTACTCTGAAGTTGGCCAGTATTGATGATAACTTGACAAATATTGCCAGGGTCAATTTTAGTTCTTAATTACAATGCTTAAAAATTGCCAGGTGATGATATGAATTATATGCTTAAAGCCATATGTGGATATGATAATTAGATCAATAATTCAGTCTAAAATGAGAAGTCAACTCTAATTACAATGAAGATAAGTTGAAATGAAAACTAATAAAATGCTGTAAATTGACACGTGATTTGCTAAGTAGTAGCTGCTCACTCAGTGGTGTACTGTTTTTAGGGGTCCTGACTAAATGCTGTTCTACCTGATCTTATTTATTTTTTTTCTCTTCCTGATCTTATTTAATATTTTCACTAACAATTTGGAAAAGAGAATAACAGCACTTAATTAGACTTCTAATTAAAGGAAAGGAAATGGAAGAACTGTGTGGCAAACTGCTGAGGACAAAAACAGTATAAATAAAGAGAGGTTACCAAACTGGCAGGTAATGGAATGATGGCTAATAAAAAACAAGTACAAGTTCATAGATAAGAAAATTAGGTAATTAAAAAATTTTTAATGTTTATTTATTTTTGAGGGAGATAGAGACAGAGTGTTAGTGGGGGAGGGGCAGAGTAAGAGGGAGACAGAATCTGAAGCAGGCTCCAGGCTCAAAGCTGTCAGCACAGAGCCTGACATGGGGCTTGAACCCACGAACCATGAAATCATGAACTGAGCCAAAGTCAGATGCTTAACTGACTGAGTCACCTAGTCACCCCGAAAATTAGGTAATTTTTAAAGAATATACCTATTCATTAAACTTTGGGAGTAATGTTCTGTGAGTAGGTACTAGAATAAGGGGAACATGGGGCATCTGGGTGGCTCAGTTGGTTATGCGTCCAACTGTAGATTTCGGCTCAGGTCATTATCTCAGGTTCCTGAGATGGAGCCGTATCTTGGGCTCTATACTGGTAGTGCAGAGCCTGCTGGGGATTCTCTCTCTCTCCCTCTCTCTCTGCCCCTCCATGCACTCTTTCTCTTTCAATAAATAAATAAATAAACAAACAAACATTTAAAAGATAAAATTGAATAAGGAGAACAGAATATAGGTCTTATCTTGAAGGATGTTATGATCTAGATACCAGTGTATTATAGAGCCCTTAAAACTAAAATTCCAGCACAGTATTGCCAGATGCTTAGACATGACTCAAAGTTCACTATCCCACTTCCAATATTATTAACCAAGATCTACATTATTCACCAAAGACTGAACACATTAATTGGGCCATTTATATTTCAATCCATGCATGTTTCATTGTGACGAGGAGTAGAAAAAATAGCATAAAGGATAAATATTAATAGATACTTCTTGATTTAATGCCCTATAATTCTAGTATCTTGAGAAATTTTAAATATTATAAATTTGGCAAAATACTACCAGTACATCCATTAATGCCACTGAAAAAATAAAATACCTTTGAACAAAAGTTTCTCTAGCATATTTTCCGATGATGAAATAAAAAAGATCTTTGATAAGACTGGAGATTGGGAAGAGGACAGAGTAGAAGGACGCAGAGTTCAGTCCGTCCCATGTTTACAACTACATATCATTCACATCCAAGTACATAAACTGGAGAGCAATCCAAAGACTGGCAGAACAACCTCCACAACTAAATATAGAGAAGCTACATCTGAAAGGTTAGGAGGGTCATAAAAGTGGAGGGAGCTGCCTGTCCCGGGGAGGGAGGGAGCTGTGCGCATGGAGAGGGGAGCAAAACAGGCCCTCATTCACACAGGAAGACTAATCCCCATAATGTTTGGTTTTAAAAACCAGAGAGGCTAAATTCCAAGAATTTGTACAATCATTGGGACTTGGAGTCTGGGGCTTTGAAGTCAGCGGACTCAGCACTGGTCAAGCTGCAAGGTGAGTGATACCTGGGTCACATCCCTTAAAAAGACAGCAGTCTTTGAAGAGAAGCAACATAAAAATGGCACTTTGGTCAATGTTGGGAGCAAACAGGAAGCAGATCTGTCCATACTGATATCATTGTGTGTTGGGTGACTTCTTTGAAAATGAAGGAGGTGGCAGGTACAATTTTCCTTCTTACTGTCCATTAATAAACATAGAGCCACCTGCCGGAGGCAGGGCTGTATAGACATTTGTAGCCTCGGCCCAGAGCTCAGGGAAAATTTTCCTAAAGCTGTGCATGCACACCACTCCCAGGCTCCTAATAAACTGCTGCCACCAAACACAGTGCAAACCCACCACACTGTGTCCAGTTGTATGCCCCCAGCCACCATCATATGCTGAGCCCAGCCGCACCCAGCCATCATGATGCACCGTGACCAGCCTCCTACCCCTAGCTGATACACTACTTTAGGGGATCCAGCATAAAATTAGTAGTCCAGTGCAAATCTGCCTAACACCACTGCCCCACTTCCAAGTCCCTCGGTGGGAAGCCCCCTTACAGCTGTCCCACCCGGGTCCCACTAATACCACAGAGAACAAGTATGGGTCACAACAAGCAGAGAGTCACTGCAAACTACTGCACTGAAAGGAAAAGTGACTCAGACACAAGGCAGAGCATAAGCAACAAACATAGGATACTCCCCTGAAGTACTAGGTTCTGGTGAATAGGGGACATTGCAATGGAAGGCACCTCAAGAACTCTTTTTGTAGTTCTAAATGGATAAAAGATCTGAATGTGAGACAGGAAACCGTCAAAATCCTAGAGGAGAAAACAGGAAAAAGCCTCTTTGACCTAAGACGCACAAATTTCTTACTCGACACGTCTCCAAAGGCAAGAGAATTAAAAGCAAAGATGAACTATTGGGACCTCATCAAGATAAAAAGCTTCTGCACGGCAAAAGAAACAACCAACAAAACGAATAGGCAACCAACGGAATGGGAAAATATCATCGCAAATGACATATCGGATAAAGGACTAATATCTAAAATTTATAAAGAACTTACCAAACTCCAAACCCGAAAAACAAACAACCCAGTGAAGAAATGGGCGGAAGATATGAATAGACACTTCTCCAAAGGGGACATTCAGATGGCCAACAGACACATGAAACGATGCTCAATGTCACTCATCATCAGGGAAATACAAATCAAAACTACACTGAGATACCACCTCACACCAGTCAGAGTGGCTAAAATGAACAAATCAGGAAACTGTAAAGTCACTACTTTCAAGGGCCGAGGACACAGACTTTCTTAGCACACAGAGACAAACACAGATAGGCAGACAAAATGAGGAGACAGAGAAATCTGTCACAAATGAAAGAACAGGACAAGGCCATGACCAGGGATCTAAGCAAAACAGATATAAGTAACATGCTTGATAGAGACAATTTAAAGAACTGAAATTTTAATTCCATTTATAGTAGCACTAAAAACAATAAGATACCTAGGAATAAAACTAACCACAGAGGTGAAACAACTGTTCTCCGAAAACTATAAAATACTGATGAAAGAAATTGAAGGTAACACAAACAAATTGAAAGACATTCCATGCTACATATATGCCTGAAGTGTTTATACTACCCAAAGCAATCTAACATTTAATTCAATTCCTATCAAAGTACGAGCAGCATTTTTCACAGAGCTAGAATAAACAATCCTAAAATTCGTATGAAACTAGAAAAGACCCTGAATAGCCAAAGCAATCCTGAAAAAGAAAAGCAAAGCTGAAAGCATCATAATTCGGGACTTCAAGTTATATCACCAAGCTGTAGTGATCAAAACAGTATAGTACTGGCACAAAAATAGACACATAGATCAATAGAACAGAATAGAATATCCAGAAATTAACCCATAACTATATGGTCAATTAATCTTTGACAAAGCAGGAAAGAATATCCAATGGGAACAACAAAGCCTTCTCAACAAATGGTGTTGGGAAAACTGGATGGCAACATGCAAAAGAATGAAACTGGACCACTTTCTTACGCCATACACAAAAATAAATTCAAAATGGATCAAAGACTTAAATGTGAGACCTGAAACCACAGAAATTCTAAAAGAGAATATAGGCAGTAACTTCTTTGACATCAATTGCAGCGACTTTTTCTCATATGTCTCCTGAGGCAAGGGAAACAAAAGCAAAAATAAACTGTTGGGACTTAATCAAAATAAAAGGCTTCTGCACAACAACACAAAATCAACAAGACTTAAAGGCAACCTATGGAATGGGAGAAGACATTTGCAAATGCCTTATCTGATAATGACTTAGTATCCAAAATTTATAAAGAACTTATAAACTCAACACCCCAAAACCAAATAATCCAATTTAAAAATGGGCAGAACACATGAAGAGACATTTCTGCAAAGAACACATGCAGATAGCCAACTGACACATAAGAAGACGCTCAACATCACTGATCATCAGGGAAATGCAAATTAAAACTACAATGAGATATCACTTCACACCTGTCAGAATGGTTAAAATCAACAACACAAGAAACAATAGGTGTTGTCGAGGATATGGAGAGAAAGGAATGCTTGTGCACTAGTGGCGGGAATGCAAAACTGACACAGTCACTGAGGAGAGCAGTATGGAGGTGCCTTAGAAAGTTAAAAATAGAACTATCCTATGATCTAGCAATTGCACTACCGGGTATTTACTCAAAGAGTACAAAAACACTAATTCAAAGGGATATATGCACCCCAATGTTTATAGCAGCATTATCTACAATAGCCAGGATATGGCAGCCACCCAAGTGTCCATCAGTTGATGAGTGGATAAAGAAGTAGTATGTATATATGATGAAATTCTACCCATCCATGAAAAAGAAAGAAAACTTGCCATTTGGAACAACATGGATGGAGCTAGAGAATATAATGTGAAGTGAAATAAGTCAATTAGAGAAAAGCAAATACCACATGATTTTCTCATATGTGGCATTTAAGAATCAAAACAAATGAGCAAAGAGAAACAAGAGGGACAAATTGAGAAAGAGACACTTGATTAGAGAGAAGAAAATGATGGTTACCAGAGAGGAGGTGGTGGGGGGAAGATGGGTGAAATAGGTGACTGGGGTTAAGTCATGCACTTGTGATGAGCACTGGGTGATGTATGGAATTGTTGAATCATTATATTGTATACATATAATTAATATAACACTGTATGTTAACTAGAATGAAAATAAAAACTTAAATAAGAGTAACATATATAAACAACAAACACTGGATATTTGCTGAAAAGTTTAAGAAAGATTTTTGGATGAGGAAAATTTCATTCACCATTTCCTTATTTTTAATTTTAGGTCTTTATAAAGTTCCATTTTCAAATTTGTAGAAGTGAAAACAAAAGTACAGATTTGTGAGATTCAAGAATATCTCAAATATATATAACTAGGAAAAATACAAAAGTAATTTGATGATAACAGTGATATTATACGAAAATATTCAAGACAATTTAAAATATGTCTTATGAAAATAGCTTTATTGCTGTCATTTATGGCTATATATTAAAACAATATTATTCACTGAGGTGACTAAGCAAACATTTCAACCTAACATGTCAAAAACATAACTCTTGATGGCAAACACTAAAGCCTATTCCACTCAGTCTTCCTCAACACAGAGAATATGAATTTTTATGCTTCTTGTTGCTCACACCAAAATATTGGAAGTCTTCTCAACTATTCTTCCCTGATAGCTCATAATCAAATACATGAGCAAAGTTGGTTTCTTTCAAAAAAATTTAAAATAAAAAATCCAACCAATTGTTACCTTTCCCAATGTTACCACCCTAACGGAAGGTATCGTATTCATCTTATCCGATATCTTATTCCTGTGACATAATTTTTTTTCTTCAGTCATGAAGCCCCAGAGGCAGAAATCTCCTATTGTTCCTTCAATTCACTCTCCATATTCTTGCCTCAGGGCCTTTGCAATTGTTTTTCCCTCTGCCAGGAATGATCTTCCTTCAGGTATTTGTGTGGCTCCATAGGTTTTTTTTTTTATGTTTCTGCTCAAATGTAGCTTGTTCACAAAGGACTTTCTTCAATACCCTATGTAAAGTAGTTAAACTATATCTCCATTACTATTAACCTGCTTCATGATTTTTCATATCACTTGTCATCATCTGTCGTATTCTAAATGTACTTCTACAGTTGTTTAATTTCTATTCACCTCACTATAGTGTAATCTCCATGAGTGTAAGGATATCATATATCATGTTTTTTTCACTGCTGTTTCCCTAGTGCCTGGAAGCACATATTTTAAATTCTGTCAAAGTAGTTCATAAATAAATAATTCAATATTAAAATATATGGCAGCTGCAAGGAGTGAAGTTATCTGATAGTCTCCAGTTGCAACACCTTTGAACTTCATCACAATGTTTACACTGAAGGCAAGTTCTCCCCAGGACTGCTTCTTGACAATGACTGAGCATAAAAAAGGTAGAGCATGCCCATTTCTGCCCAATGCATGACTCCTTTAGTGGGCAATATAAAGATCTGAAATATAGTCTGAGGCTCTTCCTACCTAAACTTCCTTCCTTTCACCTCTCTTTTCACTGGTGTCAGACCTGATTCATGGTCTATGTCTCTCCCTTCTTACTCCTGTTTCCTTGCCACTTCTTCCTTCACAGGCATTTCCCCTAGTAAATCTCTTACACTTTTTTTTTTTTTATCTTCATGCTTATTTCTAGGGAAACCTGAAGTGATAGAGATCATTGTTTTGAATTTACTATTTATTTTTTAGAAATCAAAATTATGCATAATATTTTGTTTAAAAAAGAATTTTTCAGTGGCTCCTGAGTGGCTCAGGTAGTTAAGCATCCAACTTGATTTCAGCTCAAATCATTATCTCACAGTTTGTGAGTTTGAGCCCCACGTTGGGCTCTGCACTGGCAGTGCGGAACCAGCTTCGGATTCTGTCTCTCCCTCTATTTGCCCCTCTTTCCCTCTCTCTCTCTCTCTTTCTCAAAATAAATAAACTTAAAATTCTTTTTTAAAAATGAAAATTAAACAATAAAAAGAAAAATTTTTAAATAAAAAAAAATAACTACATTGTGAGAGAGACATTGAGAAAGAAAGAGGGAAATGGACAGAGACAGGAGAGTAAAGAAAGAGACGATTTTCCCTCTCCTTTAAGGAGTTGGGCTTATCTTAGTGTAGCAATTGCCAGGATCTGTGGCTGGAAGGAGGAAGATCCAGGCAGTAAATGCAAGACAGCATTGATAATGAAAACAAGAAAAGCTGAACTAGCCATCAGCCAAAGGGGCTAACGAAAAGCAAGTAGCGAAATCAAATTATGATGGTTAAATTGGAGGAGATTTAGAAATTGAAATGGGGGTAAAAGGCAAGACTGGGATAAAGTGAGATTGTCCAATAATTTTCTACAAAATGAGCTATGGAACATAATTCTGATTTTATGCTGTGTTCTAGGGCATGCTCTAGGTAAATAATTACAGCACATTAATATTACAACATACTTCATCAAATATGGATGTAGATAATAGAATTCAAGATACATTTTTAAAGTTAGTGTTTACTTAATAATCTGTGCCTTTATTATTTTAGTCTGTGTTCTGATATGTCACATGTTAAGGGAAATGTTCATAAAACACAATACTGGGATTCCCAAAGATCTGGGAAAATTCTAAGAGAGCTTTAGAGACCAAAAAGATATGGCTTTTTAGCACCTACAGAATGGTAGTGACCAAAGTAATTGACTGCAGAAAACCACATTCGTAAAAAATTTCAGTGCCCTTTCTGGACTCCTCTCCATTAAGATTTTCTTTAGAATATTATAATGCCAGTAATGGCCATTGCATCATGTTGCTACCAGCAAGTTAATTCACAGATTGGTCTGAGAGCTACAATGCAACCGTAATATGGGCCATTCCAACTAAGAATGAAGGGAGGATTTAAGTTGAAATGTGAAAATTATCAACGTAATTTAGAAGCGATTTGGAAAAACTGACTTTTTCAGTGTGAATATGACATGAAAGCTTTTTGAGCCTAATAATCAATTTCTAATTAATTAATTAATTAATTAATAAGAAAACATTTCTGGGGTGCCTGGGTCACTCAGTTGGTTAAGCATCCAACTCTTGATTTCAGCGCAGGTCATGATCTCATGGTTTGCGACTTTCAGCTCCTCATTGGACAGCTCAGAGCCTGGAGCCTGTTTCAGATTCTGTATCTCCCTCTCTCTCTTCCCCTACCCTGCACACACTCTGTCTCTCTCTGTCTCTCTGTCTCTGTCTCTGTCTCTCTCTCAAAAATAAATAAACATTAAAAAAAGAAAAAAAGATTTCTGAACACATACTTTAAAGTAGACATTGGTAATATAGGGATGTCAAACAAAATAAATAGGCTCTAGCTCTTGTTGATACATGATATCGATTTCAAAATATTTTCTTATGATTCCAATATCATAAGAATCGGTACTGTAATTCAAGACTTTATGATTACTTTTTTTCAAATGCATTTGGTTAGAGGGGAAAAGTCACATATAAGCACTGGCTAGAAATAATTGTACAATGTAAATATACATTCTGTCAATTTGGAGCATTAAAGTCAAAGAGATAGTTTGCCAGCAAAATGTTATTGGAAGGAGATATTCTGCAGTATATGCCCATATTTCCTTCAGAGAAGTGGGGCAAACAAGTTAGAGGTATCCTGTAGTACAGAAGCTCATATTTCAGTTGAACTTTCATGGTGTGACTCATTAGCCAGGAGTTTAATCCAAGAGAGTTTAAAACTGTCAACGGGCTAAAAATAATTGACTTCAATGTAGGAAATGCAGAGGATAATATCCAATACAAAAGAGATTTGTCACTAACAATGTTTGTACATCGCTTCAGTCTTAATGTGACTGTCTTGAGTGTCTAGTGCAGCAGTAAAACATTAAAGGTGTTGCAATATCTGAAAGCAAAATCTTAAAGATGTATATTTCCTTCAATGCAATAGACTAGATAAGAGTAACATGGAAAATGAAATCCATTATCGGCTGAGTTAGATCTTAAAGATCTTGCTAGAAGAGCAGAGTGTTAGTGATACTCACAAAGAAGTTCTTATGCAAGTTGTCTAAACATAAATGCACATGATGACTTAAAAGTGGAAATGAAGAGAAAGAACACACACAAAAAAATATGGCAGTAACAAGAGATTCTCTTGCTTCATTTCAGTGGCTTATGAAATCAGCATTTTGTCAAAAGCCAAGTGGGCAAAGAAAGTTACATTATAAATTGCATCGTTAAATGGGATGATCCAAACACTTGGCGGTCAGGAGACAGAAACCTGTATTCTGTAGGAAGTAACCACTGTCCAATGGTTTCATTCATTTAGGAAGACCTTCTGTATAGTGAGACTGAAAAGATTTTAGATAAATTTAACTTCTCTTTTACAAAAATGTATTTCCCTAGTAAGATGACTGGTTTTTAAAAAATGGCTAAATGTCAAGCCATGAAGAAATTTGATGACACATGTAAATCCAGACTCGACTGTGTGGTTACAAATACCATTTAGAGCTTTGTAGTACAGTATGCATCCCCTATTAGGTCTTTACTTTTCTCTTTGTCAACGCAAGCTCTTTTAGTATTAGTTACACAAATCTCTCAGGGCTGCACACTATTAATCTTTAGGAAAACTTGCTACAAAGACTTCCCTTTATGAGAAGGAAATGTTTAATGTTTTCAGCATGAGTCAAGCATTACTACAGGAGAGTATATCAGAGGTTTTGAAGCATTGGATCAAACTTCCCAGATACCTAATGCATCCCTCTTGCACGGTGAGTCAAACAGAAAAGGGCATGTATAGGGATCAAAGTGTTGGTAGCAGTGATTGAAATTTCACTACAATAAAATATTCCATCCTTCTTTTTTACCTTGAAAGCATAATAGATATTAATTTGTCTCTCTAACTAAATTGGGTAAACACTTTGAGTTCTTTCAAAAGCAAAGGCTGAAACAAAGATTTAAGTAGAGGTAATTTATTTGAAGGTGACCAAAGGAAATAAATGAATTGAGGAAGATACAGCAAAAAATAAGAAAAGGTCAAAAAAAGATGTGGTAACAAGTACATTTTTTTTTTTTTTTTTTTTTTTAGCTGAGAGCAACTGGAGCTTAATCCAAAAGGGGTTCTCCAAGGTACCATGCAGAACATGACTTGGGACTGCCTCATTGGTAGCCAGGGTGGCTGGTTCAACTAAAGCAGCTGTGGGCACCTATTTATTGATTCCCATTCCTCATTGATTGAGAGTTGCATGGGAAGAGATGTATGTGCATGAATACCCAACATGACCAGCTTGCAACTGAGCAAACTCCATATTCTTAGAGAAATCCATCAGACAGAGAAGAAAAAATATAGACACAGGTGATTTGAATGAGAGCTTTCAGCATGCTAGGAATTTTTCTTAGCATCGGCATTACTGAGGTAGCCTACATAATATTGAAAGGGACATCAATAGTATCCTATACATATTTGTTTTGTGATTTTTTTCAAAATTGTATTTAGAAATATAAATATTATATTGCTTTATGCCAATGAAATAAAGTAATAAAAATGCATATTTTGGGGGAGAAACATATCTGTTTTTCTCCTTTATTAATTATTTCAGTTGGGTCTAAGCTGACAAGGAAAAAACATTTTGCCTGATAGAGAAAGGGATCACATGTAGAGAAAGGCCCTGAATTACATGTATACAACCAGATGGCTCTGCTTTCTGAACAGAATTGTTAGACAGTATTTTGATTCTGATCCTTTTATTCATTTTAGAAATCACTGCCTAATCTGCACTTCTAAATATTTTATCAGGAGCTTGAAACATCAATGTAAAAATGTTTCATTTCATATTTTAGGAATCTTGAAATTCTAGAGTGTTTCAGGCATGGTTTACATATCAAGTCATCTTAGACTTGACTGCCACTTAAAATTTAGAAACTAACAGTTTAAGAAAAGAAAGAGGTTCACTCTACTCTAGACTTTCTTTTGTATTGCTTTGATATAATTAGAGAACACTCAGGTTCATATACAGATCACACACACACCCCACACCTATATACACAAGTTTGTACCCTTGAACTCAGTAAGATTAAGTGATCAAGAAAAGATAATACTTTTCTTTAAAAAGTCACATGAAGAAAATTTTAAACTGAGAAATTAATAATTTCTGAATAGCTCAAAACTTTGCAATAAATAGGTAACTTTGCTACTCTTTGGTAAATTATATTCATTAAATATATTTCTGATATTGAGAACAGCAGAAATTCAAATACACACTTTTTTTTTTGCTGAATTTCAATTAGTGAAAAACCTTAATGTTTCCAACTGTAAAGATTAGTTGTATATAGTTGAGAAAAGTGTTAGTAAATAGATTTTTTTTGGATGTAATACATTTTGCTAAATTGGGAGTGAATTGTCCGAGTTACGAACTTTAAGAAGATAGCAGATTAGAGCTATGTTGAGTTTCTTCAAGATGTATAAGATGGTAAAGGCCAATTTTATAAGTGAAATGTTTCTATTCTCATATTCTTTCTGATTACATAGGCCAAATATTTAATGGTAGGTGTCTATAGTTTGTGAATATGTAAATTTAGGGTTTTTTTTTTTAACCTTTTAATTTCCTTTACCTTGTTGAATGTCCACAGTGCTTAAAAATAAAGATGGCTGTAAAATAAACTATTTTCAAGGTGTCTGATCTGGATAATTACCAATATGACTGGTTATTAAAATAGGTAAATGATGAATCTACAGTGCAAAATCAAATTTGCATGTTGTACCGATAACAAAATAGAAATTATAAATATTTTCTCATCAGTACTTAACCTAAAAATAGACTAACTAGCAAAATGATGACCCTACAATTGGTTTGCAATTAGTCATTTAAAAGTAACTCAAAGCTTGACATTTGCTCTTACACCAAAAATATTTATTATATACATGAAAATGTTTTATTGGACCTCTAATTATATTGAGAGTTATGCAGTCTAGACAGTAATCTTAGAATCTGAATTCACTACACATCATATTGTTTTAGCAATTCCAAGTAGATACATTAAGGTCACTTATGAATCATATTGGCTGGAATATTATTTAAAATTATGGGTTCTAGGAATGCAAACTTAGGGTGGCCAGTTTGTACTTGAAACTCAATGAATAAACCACCTAAAAACATGAAGAGAAGATTCTCTGAAAGAAAATGACTCAATCTATTCTATCAGTGTTTCAAAAATGAGTGATTTCTACAATCATTTCATTAAAAGAAAAGAGCTTAAAGCATATTTATGTGAGCTATGCATGTGTATATGTGTGTTTGGGAGGGTAAGTGATTTTGACTACTATGGATATCTTAAGAACCAGGAAATAATACGAAAAATTTAAATCTTCCAAAATGTTCATATTTTATTGCTATTAGATTTCCAAGATAGGGAATACTTTTATATACTTAATATTGTTTTTGTTAGATGGAAAGGCATACTTTTTTCATATCCATATCTAGTTTATTTTTTTTAAGTTTATTTTCAGATATTCACTAAAGTTGTTTGAAAAGAAGTCAATTCAGTGAATCAAAAGGTTGCTGTTTATTTAAGAGCAAGGATGGTAAAGAATAGAAAATTTGGTTTCAGAGTAAGATAGAGCAGCACGTGAATCCTGGATTAACTAGCATTAAATACGTATTATTTAAAAATTTACTCAAAATACTTGTCTCTATTTTTTATATGTATAAAAAATAATTACTGAACTTGCAACATAACTATAAGGAGATTAAATAAATGCATATGATTTCTACCCTATATGTTCAATAACTGAAATTTGTAAATCCTAATCCACTTGATTGTTTATTCAACAGTCTGGACTGATGGATTTTTATTTCCTTTAATCAATCGTAACTCATAAATACTATTATTCATTTCAATGTTCACATTTTCTTAGGTTAGTCTCCTGTGCTCTTTTGATATATCCATATTTCTTTGAGTCGTTACTATTTTCTGGTGCAAAAGGATGTCCCAGGCTCGTCTTGCATTTTTCCTATCCTAGCCCTGAATAATGGTATTTAGAAACCAAGGTCAATATACTGGGTATGCTCATTGCTACTCATATGTCATTTCCTTCTTAATTCTTTCAGCAAGCAGTTTAAGTTTATAACAATACTTGCAATTCCAGCCCAATACTAAAAGGTACATCTTCCTTTTTACGTATCAGAAACCCCATTCTCCAATAGTGAGAATCCTACATCTCATTATCTTCAATATATTTACTCAAGTCTAAGATATAGAGAAAACAATTTCAGAATTTATAAGCCCATGCTACTGCTGAAAATAACCCTACTGATTACAGTTCAATATTTATTTTTAAATATAGTGAAATATATACATTTTCATGGTAGTATTTAATGACTTTTGACAAATATATGTAACTGCATAACCCACAAATGTATCAGGATACAGAATATTTTTATCATCCCAGAATATTCCCTCATGCCCTTTTTCAGTCAATCCCCTTTCCCTAAAACAACTTATTTGATGATTGCTTTCAACCATGGATTAAATTTACCTGTACTAAAACTCTGTACTTCTGGAATCAACCCTTACTTGGTCATAAAACGTATTATACTAGATTAGATTTTATTTTTAAGGAGCTTTGCTTCTTGGTTCATGAAGGATATTGTTGTGCAATTTTTTTGTTTTAGGATCTTTCTTAGGTTTTATTACAAGGTTATGCTGGCCTCATATTACAAGTTGCCAAATTTTCCTACTTTATTTTAAAATAGTTTTGTAAGATTAGTATTATTTTTTTAATATTTATACGATTCTGCACTGAAACCATCTGGGCCTAGATTTCTTCTGATAAATTCAATTTATTTAATAAATATAAGATTATGCATATTTTCTCTTAATTCTTATGTCACCTTTGGAAAACTGTGGTTTTGACAAATTTGTCCTTTTCATCTAAGTGATCAAATTTATTGTAATAATGTTTTAAAAAGATTCTCTTACTGTCGTTTGATATCTGTATGCTATGTAGTGATATCACTTCTTTTATACTTGTTATTGGTAAATTATGCTTTCTTTTTCTCTTTATTATTGCTAAATTGCTAGCAATTTAACCATTTCATTGTTCTTTTAGAAAAATAAACTCCTGGTTTTATTTATTTTTTATATTTTTTCTGTGTTCTATATCATTTCTTTCTTAGTATTTCTTCTTCTTTTTTTTTTTTTTTTTTTGCTTATTTTACATTTAACTTGCTTTCTCCTTTTCAGACTTCTTGAAATGGAAATTAAACCATTAGTGTTAATTCAATATAAGCACTTAAAGCTAGAAATTTCCATGTAATTTCTGCTCGAGTTGTTCCATAGCAAAAGCAGATGTTGTATTTTTATTGTCATCCAATTTGAAATATTTTATTTCTTCTATGATTTATTCTTTAACATATAGGAATTTTAAAGTGTTTTGATCAATTTCTAAATATTTGAAGATTTTATATTTATCTTTTTCTTATTACTTTGAATTACATTTCCTCATGGCTAGTAATGATAATCTGTAATATTTAAGTAGTTTTATATTTGTTGAATATTCTTTTTTTAAAGTTTTTTAATGTTTATTTATTTTTGGGAGAGAGAGAGACAGAGTGCGAGCAGGGGAGGGTTGGAGAGGGAGGGAGACACAGAATCTGAAGCAGGCTCTGAGCTGTCAGCACAGAGCCCAACATGGGGCTCGAACCCACAAAACATGAAATTATGACCTGAGCTGAAGTGAGATGCTTAACCAAAAGAGCCACCAGGTGTCCCTATTTATTGAACATTCTAGGTGAATCTGAAAAGTTTGTGTATTCTAAAATTACTAATTATAGTGGACTATTAAAAGCAATACGATGGCGTGGATTAAGATGAAAGCAAAAAAGAATGTTTTTGTCTCTTCTATATTCTTGTATTTTTTTGCTAGTTTTATCAATCACTGATAAATCACTGATACTTGAACAAGGTACACTAAAGCTCTAAATTTGTGGATTTGTCAGCTTTTATGATTGTGTCACTTTTTGCTTCAGGTATGTATTAGTTTCCTAATCTACCATAACAAAGTATCACAAACGGAATGGTTTACAACATAAATTTATTGTTAAACATTATGGAGGCTAGGAGTCTGAAATCAGTTCTTTCTGAGGGATGTGAGGGAGAAATTGTTCCAATGCCTATTTCTAATTCTAATTCTAGAGATGGCCAACAATGTTTGGCATTTTTTGGCTAGTAGAGTATCACTCTAATCTCTGCCTCCATCTTCACATGGTACTATCTGTGTTTCTGGATCTTCACATAGCCATCTTCTTATAGAGATACTAGTCACAGTCCTAATGGATTAAGGCCACATCCTATTTCAATATGACCTCATGCTAACAAAGCTAATTGTATCTGCAATGACACTGTTTCGAAAAAGATCATACTCTGATACACTGGGGATTTGGACTTCCACATATCTTCCTTTGGAGGAAACACAATTCAACTCATTTCAATGTTTTTTTATTAAAAATCTTTTTAAAAATTTTTTAACGTTTTTATTTATTATTGAGAGACAGAGAGAGACAGAGCATGAGCATGGGAGGGGCAGAGAAAGGAGGGGACACAGAATCTGAAGGAGGCTCCAGGCTCAGAGCTGTCAGCACAGAGCCCAATGTGGAGCTCGAGCTCACAAACCGCGAGACCATGACCTGAGCTGAGGTCGGATGCTTAACCAACTGAGCAACCCAGGCGCCCCAAAAATTTTTAAACATTTATTCATTTTTGAGAGACAGAGCGTGAGCAGGCGAGGGGTAGAGAGAGAGGGAGACACAGAATTCAAAACAGGCTCCAGGCTCTGAGCTGTCAGCACAGAGCCTGATGCAGGACTGAAATTCACCAACTGCAAGATCATGACCTGAGCCAAAGTCGGACCCTTAACCGAACTGAGCCACCGAGGTGCCCCACATTACAATGCATTTTTAAAGTCTTTTATTAAGCAAATACATATTTGTCACTGTTATGTTTTTTCTGATGAATTAACTCTTTGATCATTATGAAATAACTTGCATTAGAATTATTACTCCTTTTCTTGATATATTTTGATTTGTATCAATTAGATTTTGCTATTTATTTTCTATTTGTCCCATCCGTTCTTTGTTTTTCTTGTCCTTCTTAAATGCTTTCCTTATGATTATTTAAATATTTTTTTAAAACACATTGCAATTCATTTAGTGGACTTTTAGTCATACCCCCTTTGCATTATTATATTTTACTGTATTTTCTCTACGGATTAAAACTTAAGTTATAATTTTTTCTCAGAGTTAATAATTCACCACTTTACATAAAATTCAAGAACCATTTTATATTATTATAGGATATATTACATTTATATAAATTATAAAACTCACAATGTGGCATTTTTCTCCCGGAAAGGGTTATATACTTTTAATTAATTTCAGAAAAGAAAACACTAAATTTTCCATATATTTACCATGTCTAGTGTTGTTTATCCTTTCATATATTTGAGTTGCACCTGGTACAATTTCCCTTCAGAGTAAAGGACTTCCTTTTGAAACTTTTATATTCTAGTTCTGCTGATAACAAATTCTGTCAGTTTTTACCCAAGATATATATTTGGAAATATATTTTCATTGGATGTAAAATAATAGGATGAATTTTTTTCTTACTTCCTGCATTTTTTAAAAAAATTGTTAATGTTTATTTTTAAGAGAGAGAGAGAAAGAGAGAGAGAGACAGAGTGCGAGCGGGGGAAGGGCAGAGAGAGAGAGAGAGAGGGAGGTATAGATACTGAATCAGAAGCAACTTCCTGCATTTTAAATATGTGATTCCAACAACCTCTGTTGTTTCTGATGAAAAATCCGATATTCTTTGGGTTTGATGGGTTAAATTTATCAGTCCGAGTTTTTCACAAAATTTGTAATGTTTCAGCTATTATGCCTTCATATATTTTTCTATCTCATTCTCTTTCTTCCCTCCTTTGGGGAATGGAAACATGCATATAAAACTATTTGATACTATCGTACATATCACTGAGTTAGTGTTCATTTCTTTTCAGTCTTTATCCTCTATTTTCTTCAGGTTTTATTCTTTCTGTTCATCTGTATTTAAATTCACTGACTTTTTCTTCTGTCATCTCCTTTTTCCTGTTAATCCTTTAATGAGATTTTTAAATTTTGTATTTTGTACATTTATATATAGAATTTTTATTAATTTCTGTATCTATTAACTATTTTTCTGTAGCTCTTCACTCATTTAGACCATTTTTTCCTTAAATACACATTTATAATAGTTTTAAGTCTTAGTTTGTTTATTAAAACATCTCAGTTACCTCAGATTCTATGTCTATTAACTGCTTTTACTGTTTGAGTCTTCACTATTGGTTGCATTTTCCCATTTCTTTGCTTGACTTGTGAATGTTGCACAGTAGATAGTCTGATTTTATCTTCCTCTGATAAGTGTTGATTTTATCTTTTGTTTTAAAAGGCTGTTTAATCTGTTTTATTTGCTACAGAAAGTAGGTGAAATGTCTCCTCAGTTTCCTGGATTCTCTTAATTGCTTTTTTCTATGATCCTAGGCATATTTTGATGCTTTCTCTTCCATGGTTCCTTTTGTTTTCTTCTCCCCCCCGCCCCCATCACATTTTAGATGTCCTTGCAATCCTAACCTCCATTCTCTGACTGCTTATGCCAAAAATATTACAGTTTTGTTTTTGAGTTCTAATGATTCCATGTTGTCTGTAATCTGGGGTGGCCCCTCTTAGAAAAAGCTGTTTAAACTCAAATATTTACCCAGTGTAAATCCCTTCTTTCAGGTGTGGATTCCTTCCAGTTTCTGAGTTTCTACCTGCTTTTTGTTGATCTCCATTACCATTAACAAGTGTTTTTGTTTGTTTCATTTTGGTTTTGTTTGCTTTACTATTTTGTCTGGAGTTTATAGGTATTACCTGTGCAAGGATTAATATTATGCAAGTTACTCCACTTTTACTGGAAGCAGATTTTTTTCATTAAAAATATATATATATATATACCATTTATTAGGTGTTAGATGTATTTTTGTTTTAGTTTCAAGAAATTATTTCTTTTGTTTATAACTACTAACATGTTCATCTAAGTTTCCCAAGTCTACGTAGCTATCAAGTGTTAGAGGCAGGATTTGACCCCTTACAGTCTCATTATAGTGGTATGCAACATTAAAAATGTAGTCAATGGTTTGATCTAACACAAACATCAATTTCCAAAATAGCTTGGATTCATAAATCTACATTAAATGTATTATATGAAAAAAACACGAAAACGATAAATATAATAAATACATAATCCTGAAAAAGGCTAAGAATTACAGGTAGTATTATCTTTTTCCAATTTTTGATAGCAGTTCCAGAATAAGTGCGTCACATCTGAAGAGAAGGAAGTAGAATTCTGATTTAGAAAATAATAAGTTATTTCTAGCAAACAGTGCTACACAGGACAACGGATCAGAATATGGCTGAGGAAAGAAATTAAAGAAAGGAGAAATAAGTTTGACATGGTAAAAGATGACAGGAGGAATATACTAGTCAAAATGATGATAAGTTAAATGAGAAGGCAATGGTAAGTAAGAAAATATGTATTAGGAAAAAACATTCAGATGGATGTTATTTATGTAAGTAAAGTTTCTGAAATGTAAAATATTGTTGAAACTTTTTAGGTTCTCTGGAGGAAAGGTGTTATATAAGTGCGACTTGACTTATTTTACTTCTTGCTATGAGGCAGAATATTACATGAAAAAATACCTTTGGCAGGACAGAAATTTTTTTTAATAGGATATGGAGGTGACATTAGCATTTCACATCAAACTTTGGATGAATCAGCTACTTAGGAAAAACAAAATCCAAAACTCTAAAATAAGTTTTTAAGGACTTACTTTAAAGTTTTTAATTGAAAATGTGATAGTTGTGACAATAAGGTATCAATAATTCTACTAACTCATAGGACAATATACATAATGTGAAATTTGAATTATTTCTCAACTGAAAATTACAGAATCAGATGTTCTCTCTAAATATAATACAGTTATTTTTGTTTAATCTGCATTTTTATGAACTTGCTATTACAGTATAATTTATAGTTATGTCAATATGCTGTTAATATATGGAGAATATTACATTGAAGAATCAGATCTCTTTAATTCATCTTTGGTGAACTCACCTTTGGTGAATATGAGTATGTTGCTATAAATATTATTTATCATGTAGATAATTTTTATTTATAATGACTTTTATTTTGTGAAATACTTCTTATGTTTGTAATATAAAATTTTAAAGACTCATCATGTAAAGAGAGTATATTTCCAGTTTTTCCAAAAAATCATGACTTATGTCTTGTTCTTGAGGCTCATCTAGTTTATCATTTAAACCAGAGTTTCCATTTTTAACACAGTATGATTTTTACCTTATAAAATTTTAAATATTTTAAATTTTATAGAAAAGTTACAAAAATAGTACAGAGAGTACATAAATTTCCTTCATTGAGCTAAACCGAAATGGTTTTATCTTACATAATCTTACTATACCATCAGGAAATTAACAATGATTCAATATACTAATGAACCTAGAGACTTCAGTAATTTTTTTCCAGTTTTCCATTTTATGCCTCTTCTCTAAGTCTGGATTCTAATTCAGGATCACATGCATCAATTTTGTGTCTTCTTGTGTCCTCTATTATATGATAGTTCCTCAGACTTTGTCTTTCAAGTCTTTGACACTTTTGAAGATTACTAGCCAGTTATTTTGTAAAATGATTAGATTGAGATTATGCACTTTTGTCACGAATACAACAGAAGTGACAATTTCCCTTTGCCAGTGCATTATTTCTGGGGCTATGTGATATCAACGTTTATTATTATCGGCTATGTTAACTTTAGTCTCTTAATTTAGGTTGTGTTGGCCAATTTTTTTTTTCTGTAGAGTTATTGTTGTCCACCTTATTCATTACTAAATATATTTTATGATGATAAGTTAAGACTATATATATAAGACTATATTCTGTTCCTCCTGGTTTCACCCACTAATTCTAGTAACCATCAATGATTCCTGCTTATAACAATTATTATTGCGGTATTTACCTAATTATGATTTTCTGTTTCTATCATTTTTTCCTGCACTTATTAACTATAATTCTAATGTAAGGAAGATCTGTCCCTTTCCTTGCCCCTCCTTTATTTATTTACATGATTTTTTATTTACGTCAATATGGACTCATGGATGTTTATTACCAGGTTTTGTCATTAGGAGCTCAAACAAATCGGTTTCTGTGTACCTTTAATCACACACCCAGTTCTGGAGTGCCTGGGTGGCCCAGTCGGTTGAATGTCCGACTTCGGCTCAGATCACGATCTCACGGTTCGTGAATTCCAGACCTGCGTCAGGCTCTGTGCTGGCAGTTTGGAGCCTGGAGTCTGCTTCTGTGTCTCCCTCGCTCTCTGCTCTTCCTTCACTCATGTTCTGTCTCTCTCTATCTCAAAAATAAATAAACATTAAAAAAATTTTTTTTAAATCATACACCGTGTTCAGACGTCTATACCAAAATGCCATAGACTGAGTGCCTTATAAATAACAGGTATTTATTTCTCACATTTCTGGAGACTACAAGTCCCAGACTGAGTGCCAGCATGCCTAAGTCTGATTAGAGTCCTCTTCTAGGTTGTGACCAGCTAACTTCTCATTGTATGCTCAAATGGCAGAAAGAGATTTAGATGGTTCTGAGGTCTCTTTTATGAGGGCACAAATCCCACCCACGAAGGCTCCATTCTCACGACCTAATCACCTCCCTAAGACTCCACCTCCTAATACTATCACATCTTTGGGATTTCATAGGTGCAATTATTCTTTATTTAAATATTGAGTAACTTGAGGCTTGAGAAATGTAGGATACCAGATGAAGTGAGAAAATCAGGGTGATTTCTTCTGGTCTTATACTCAATTCACTATTTATTTTCACTCATTTGTTCAGTATTTACTCATGAGTACCAGCTAAGTATAAGACACTAGTAATATTAATATTATTTTGTATATAAGTTAAAATTATATGATAGCAGTTATGGATTCCTGATAAGATTCAATTTGCAGACAGTCTAAATATTCCACAACAAAAAGTGGTTTAATACTGGCATATCCATAAAGTGGAATATTTTATGTTTCAGTAAGACTTAATTGCATGGAAATGAAAAAAAAGGTATGATACATTTTTAGAGAAGATAAAAACCAGGAAGTACAATAAAAACTTTAAGTATATATCTTGGGATAGGAGAATTATGGACGTTTTTGTAGTTTTTTTTCTTTTATTTTTAAGTTGTTAATTTTGAAAGAGAGAGAGAGAGTACAAGCAGGAAAGGGCCAGAGAGAAAGGGAGAGAGAGAGAATCCTAAGCAGGCTCCACTCTCAGGGCAGGCTCCAGGCAGGGCTTGATCATGACCTGAGCTGATATCATGAGTCAGATTCTCAACCAGTTGAGCCAGCCAGGCATCCCTATAGGTTTCTTCTATATAATTTTCTATATTCTAAAATTTGCTGCTGTGACTATGAACTTTCTCTTGTAGCCTTTAAAAATGTCTATTGATAACATTTGGGCTCTTTCCATACTTTGGCTAATGTTGATAGTGCTGCCATAAACTTTGGGTGCATGAGCCCCTTCAAAACAGCACACCTGTATCCCTTGGATAAATACCTAGTAGTGCCATTGCTGGGTCGTAGGGTAGTTCTATTTTTAACTTTTTGAGGAAGCTCCATACTGTTTTCCAGAGTGGCTGCACCAGTTTGCATTCCCACCAGCAGTGCAAAAGAGATCCTCTTTCTCCACATCCTCGCCAGCATCTGTTGTTGCCTGAGTTGTTAATGTTTGTCATTTGGATAGGTGTGAGGTGGTATCTCATTGTGGTTTTGATTTGTATTTCCCTGACGATGAGTGATGTTGAACACTTTTTCATGTGTCTGTTCACCATTTGGATGTCTTCTTTGGAGAAGTGTCTATTCATGTCTTTTGCTACTTTCATCACTGGATTATTTGTTTTTCGGGTGTTGAGTTTGATAAGTTCTTCATAGATTTTGGATACTAACCCTTTACTGGATATGTCATTTGCGGATATCTTCTCTCATTCTATCAGTTGCCTTATAGTTTTGCTGATTGTTTTCTTTGCTGTGCAGAAGTGTTTTATTTTGATGAGGTTCCAATAGTTTATTTTTGCTTTTGTTTCCCTTGCCTCCAGAGATGTGTTGAGTAAGAAGTTGCTACGACCGAGGTCAAAGAGGTTTTGGCCTGCTTTTTCCTCTAGGATTTTGATGGCTTCCTATCTTACAAAATACAGAAAGAGCCCAAATGTCCATCGATGGATGAATGGATAAAGAAGATGTGATATATATATGAAATGGATTATTACACGGCAATCAAAAAGAATGAAATCTTGCCATTTGCAACTAAGTGGATGGAACTGGAGGGTATTATGCTAAGCAAAATCAGTCAGTCAGAGAAAGACAAATATCATATGACTTCCCTCATTTGAGGAATTTAATATACTAAAAGGATGAACATAAGGGAAGGGAAGCAAAAAGAATATAAAAACAGGGAGGGGTCAAAACATTAGAGACTCTTAAATATAGAGGACAAACAGAGGATTGCTGGAGGGGTTGTGGGAGAGGGAATGGGCTAAATGGGTAAGGGAATTAAGGAATCTACTCCTGAAATCATCATTGCACTATATATTAACTTGGATGTAAATTAAGCAACTAAATAAATAAATACAAATATACATACATACATACATACATACATAAAATGTTATCCGGCCTTGCTGGATAGCCTATCATTGGCTATAGGCTTTTTTTCCTTTCACAACTTTAAATACATCATGACACTCCCTTCTGGCCTAGAGAAAGTATCAGCTTATAGCCTTATGAGGTTTCCCTTGTATGTAACTATTTTCTTCTGCTGGATTTAAAATTCTCTCTTTATCACTGCTTTTTGCCATTTTTGTTACTATGTGTATTGGTGTAGACCTCTATGGGTTAATTTTGTTGAGTGCTCTCTGTGCATACTGAATACGGATTTCTATTTCTTTCCCCAGATTTGGGAAGTTTTCAGCTATTACTTCAAATGATTTTCCAGAGTAGGAAAATGGTGATGGAGTAGGAAGACTCTAGGCTTGTCTCATCCCACAAACATGACTAGATAACTATCAATCATCCTACATCCCCCAGAAATCAACCTGAAGACTGAAAGAACAAATTTCACAACTAAAGGGAGAGAAGAGTCCATATCAACAAAGATAGGAAGTGTGGGGATGTGGTTTAGGGGGAAAAATGGGATCATGGGCACTGCAGAGAGGAGGGAGCTGTGCTACTAAAGAAGGGTGAGAGAGGAACACACAGGGAAATGCACAAGAAAAACATTTCCCCAAAACTATTGGCTTGGAAAATGCAAAGGGCTGAATTTCATGAGTTCTTATAACTAGTGTGGTTTAAATCCTGGAGTTTTAAAGGTCAGCTGGTTTGGCTGGAATAGAGCCCCGAGGGCACTGTGCTGTTCCTAGAGAGAAGGCAGGCAAACAACCCAGGGTTATACAGAGTGCAAACAGCAATCTGAAGAGCACTGAGGGCACACAGTGGGGAAATTATTCAGTCTTCTCAGAGTGTCCCTGAGAGGCAGTGTTCCTGGAGATGTCTCTCTGGAAACAAAAGACCTGGCTGGAGCCATTTCTTTCCCCCTGCCCTCAGCATAAACACAGAGCCAACTGCTGGAAGCAGTGTACTGCCTATACTGGCTGCCTAACTTACTGACACCAACCCTCATTCTCCTGAGCTCTGTTGGAACTATCCTTCTTAGGCAAGCTTCCTTCAGTCCCAGTGCAGTGGGCCTTTTGACAAAGACCAGCACAAACACCTGCCCACAATACCTCTCCTGACCAGAGTTTTGCAGGGCTTCACTTCTGGTGGAGGTGGTAACAGGTCTCATTTCACAAACAAATCAGAGCCCACCTGGTTAAAAATCTCCACATTCTAGCCAAGAACCAAACACTGCCCACAGCAGGTAAGGAACACCTCTACAGGTGACTGGACTGAAGAGCAGAGAAGCCAGAACACAACAGCAGAACACCTGCAGCAAACATCAGAGATATTAGAGACATTCCCTGAAGCACCAAGTCCTGGGCCCTGCAAGACCTCTTCTTCCTAAGACCATTATTTTCAGGAACAGGAGGCATAAGTGGTTTTCCTATCTTGCAGAAAGGAAGAGACTTAGACAAAATGTGAAGACAGAGAGATTTATCTAAAATGAAAGAACAAGATAAGGCCATGACCACAGATCTTATGAAAACAGATATAAGTAACATGTCTGGTGATAATTTAAATCAATGATTATAAAGATACTCACTGTGCTTAAGAAAAGAATACAAGACATCAGTGAGATGCTTACCACAGAAATAAAAGAGATAGAGAAGAATCAGTTAGAGATGAAGGGTGCGAGAAATGAAATTAGAAACATGCTTCATGCAAAGAACAGCAGGCTGGAAGAAGCAGAAGAATGAATTACGATCTAGAAGACAAAATAATGGAAAGCAATGAAGGTGAAAAAAAGAGAAGAACTGTGCAATACAAGAATAGACTTAGGGAACTCAGTGACTCCATCAAATGTAATAATAAATATATTCTAGGAGTACCAGAAGAAGAGGAGAGAGAAAAGGAGGCAGAAATTTTATTTCAAGAAATAATAGCAGAAAACTTCCCTAACCTAGTGAAGGAAATAGACATCCAGATCCAGGAGAAACAGAGAACTCCCACCAACATCAACAAAATAAGACTAACACCAAGATATATTATCATTAAATTTGCAAAATACAGTCATTAAATTCTTAACAGCAACTAGACATAAGATGTACTTAACTTACAAGGCAAAACCCATAAGGCTGGCTGGAAATTTTTTGACAGAAACTTGGCAAGCCAGAAGGAAATGACATGCTATATTCAAAGTGCTGAATGAGAAAAATATGGAGGCAAGAACATTCTCTCCAGCAAGGCTATCATTCAGAATAGAAGGAGAGATAAAGAGTTTCCCAGACAAACAAAAACTAAAGGAGTTAATGACCACTAAACCAGTGCTGCAAGAAATATTAAAGGGGACTGTGAATGGAAAGGAGACAACAAAAGTGACAGTATAATGGAAGAAAACACAAAAAGAGGTAAAAATGAATATTTTTGTAAAAATCAAATAATGTATATAAAAAAGGATATAGAATATAATAATCTGTTTCTAAAACATGGGGAAGACAGGAGAAAACAATGGGTTCAAATGTGAACTACAATCAACTTAATATAGACTACTATTTGCAAAAGAAGTTATATACAAACCTGATGGTAACCATATATGAAAAACCACTAATAAACATGTAAGGAATAAAGAGAAAGAAATCCAAATATATCCCTAAAGAAAAAGAACAAACTATGAAAGAGAGAAAGATAAGAAATGATCAGAGAAAACTTGAGGAAGCAACAACAAAACAAGTAATTAAATGGCAGTAAATACGTATTTATCAATAATTACTTTGAATGTAAACTGACTAAATGCTCCAATCCAAAGACACACGGTATCGAAATGGATGAAAAAAACAAGACCCATCTATATGCTGCCTATAGAGACTCATTTTAGACCTAAAGACACCTGCAGATTTAAAGTGAGAGGGTGGAAAACAATTCATCATTCAAAAGGATATCAAAACAAACTTGGAGTAGTAATACTTACATTGGACAAACTATACTTTAAAGCAAGATTGTAGCAAAATACAAAAAAGGGCACTGCATAATAATAAAGGAGATGATCCGACAAGGAGATCTAATCATTTAAATATTTATGCACCCAACATGAAAGCACACAAACATATAAAACAATTAATAGCAAACATAAGGAACAATCGATAATAATACAATAATAGTAGAGGATGTTAACACCCCACTTACATCTATCAAGAGATCACCTAAACAGAAAATAAACAAGGACATATCTGCTTTGAAGGACACACTATACCAAATGGATTAAACAGATATATGCAGAACATTCTATTCTTTAACAGTAGAATATACATTCTTTTCAAGTGTACATGACACATTTGACAGAATAGGTCATATATTAGGTCACAATACAGGCCGCGATAATTACAAAAAGACCGAAGTCATACCATGCACCTTTTTTGACCACAATGCTATGAAATTAGAAATCAACCACAAGAAAAAAATCTGGAAAGAACACAAATACATGTAGGTAAAACAACATGCTACTAAACAATGAATGGGTCAACCAGGAATTCAAGAAGAAATCAATATACACACGGAAACAAATGAAAATGAAAACAAAATGGTCCAAAACCTTTGACGTGCAGCAAAAGTGGTCTGAAGAGAGAAGTATATAGTTATAAAGGTCTACTTCAAGAAGCAAGAAAAATCTCAGATAAACAACCTAACCTTACAATAAAAGGAGCTAGAAAAAGAACAAATGAAGCCTAAAGCCATCAGAAAGAGGGAAATAATAAAGATTAGGGCAGAACTAAATGATATAGAAACTAAAAAACAAACAAACAAACAAAAAACAGAAAAACAACAACAACAACAAAAAAAACCAATAGAGCAGATCAATGAAACCAACAGCTGGTTCTTTCAAAAAATGAATAAAAGGGAAAACCTCCTAGCCAGAATTATCAAAAAGAAAAGAGAGAGGACCCAAATAAATAAAATCACAAATAAGAGAGAAGAAATAACAACCAACACTACAGAAATACAAACAATAATAATAGAATATTATGTAAAACTATATTCCAACAAATTGGAAAACCTAGAAGAAATGAATAAATTCTTAGAAACACATAAACTACCAAAACTGAAACAGGAAGAAATAGAAAACTTGAACAGACCAATAACCAGCAAAGAAACTGAATAGGTAATCAAAAGCTCAAAACAAACAAAAACCCAGACCAGATGGCTTCATAGGCAAATTCTAACAAATGTTTAAAGAAGAGTTCATACTTATTTCACTCAAACTAGTCCAAAAAATAGAAAGAAGGAAAACTTCCAGTTCATTTTATGAGGCCAGCATTACCCTGATAAGAAAAGAAGATAAAGACTCTGCTTAAAAAGAGAAGCACATGCCAATATCCCTGATGAACATAGATGCAAAAATACTCAATAAAATACTATCAAATCAAATACAATACATTTAAAAAAGCATGTATCGGGATTAAAAGGTATTTATTCTTGGGTTGCCAAGGTGGTTCAATATTTGTAAATCAACCAATGAGATGCATCACTTTAATAAAATAAAGGATAAGAACCATATGGTCATTTCAATAGATGGATAAGAAGTATTTGGCAAAGTAAACACCCATTCATGATAAAAACTCTCAACAAAGTAGGTTTAAAAAGGAACATGACTCAATTTAATAAATGCCATCTATGAAAAACCCACATCTAATATCATCCTACATGGGGAAAAACAGAGCTTTTCCTCTACAGTTAGGAGGAAGACCGAAATGTCCACTCTTACCACTTTTATTTCACATAGTACTATAAATCCTAGCCACAGCAATTAGACAACAAAAGAAATAAAAGGCATCCAAATCAGCAAGAAAGAAGTCAAACTTTCACTATTTGCAGATGACATTATACTATATATAAAAAACCTGAAAAACTTCACCAAAAAACTGCTAGAATTGATAAATGAATTCAATAAAGTCACAAGATACAAAACGAATGTACAGAAATCTATTGCATATCTATACACCAATAATGAAGCAGCAGAAAGAGAAATTAAGGAATCAATTCCATTTGTGATTGCACCAAAAATAATAAGATATGTAGGAATCTAACCACAGAGGTGAAACACCTGTACTCTAAAAACTATAAAACACTGATGAAAGAAATTGAAGATGACACAAAGAAATAGAAAGACATTCCATGCTCATGGATTCGAAGAACAAATATTGTTAAAATGCCGATTATACCCAAGGCTACTACACATTTAAAGCAAACTCTATCAAAATACCAACCGTATTTTTTACAGAGCTAGAACAAACAATCCTACAATTTCTATGAAACCACAAAAGACCCTGAATAACAAAGCAACCTTGAAAAAGAGAAATAAAGCTGGAAGCATCACAATTCTGGACTTCAAGTTATATTACAAAGCAAGGTTTGCAGTGTCTGCTGTGGGAGAGTACTTGGAGCTGGGCCTGGGTAGAAAGGGCATGTCTCCAAGAGTTAGGTGGAGAGTGGGTCAGGTGGAGAGTGTTGGTTTTATGCTGGTTCCCACAGAAGTCCCTGTGTCTAGGTTCCAGGGTGAGGAAGAGAAATAGCGCCCACCAGCTCCTTTGTTCCTGGAGAAGTCTCCCAATGATCCCTGGCCCTCCAGCACATGCTCTGAGATTACTAAATAAATCACCCTCCTTTATACAGCAGCTGTTTTTCAAACCACTGATTCTATACTGTATCTCAGTGGGGCTATTTGTTGTGTGGTCTCTTTAAGAGCAGTGACTCAGTTTCCTCTCATTCTCCCAGCTCTCCCTGAGTCAAGCCCACCGATTTTTAAATTTCCAGGTGTTGAGCCCTACTGCTTATAAGAACTCAAGAAATTATGCCCCTCTGGTTTTCATGTAAGTTCCTTGTGCCTGAGGTGCTTGCTGTGAGGTCCTCTCTCCTTTCTGCACCTGTGGTGCCCCTTTGGCAGATAGTCCTGTGGGTCTATTTAGCTCCTGACCATGTCTCCTCTCGTCTTACCCTCTTCGATGTGGCCTATTTTCTACATTTAGCTGTGTGTTAGGACATGTGCATTCCAATGGGTGGCCATGGAGTTCTCATATGTTGGGTTAGTTGGGTTAGTTTAAGCATGACTAAATGAAGACTGAGTGCTAGGATTCAGATTAAGGTATGGATGCCTGGTAAATAGAATTGAAATGGTTAAGAAAAGAAAAGTTTACAAAGGAGAACTTTAATTGGCTACAAAGAAAAATAATTTAGCTACTTTTCTTTAGATTTTGTCTATTGACTTTAAGAAACTGCAATCAGTAAAACTCCAGTTTCTTTTTGTACTTAGTAGATCCATATTTAACATTTCTAAAGCCTACAGAAGTATGTAAATAAACGACATTTTGTGGGGGAAATAAAAGGGCTTTCCCCAAACAGCATCATTTAGCTGGTTAGGTTTTAGGTCAATATATCCAACATAAAAAGAAGGATTCATTAACATGTGACATTCCATTAGCATAAGTACAATAAAAGCACTGATGTTATCCGAGAGCTGTGTCATAATTTTAAGATTCTATTGGATTCTAGTATTTTATAAATATTAGAGAAGACACTCATTAGATACCACACTAGATTAAACATGAAAATTATTATCCTCATTTTAATACAATTTTAATGCTATAAATGCCAAAAGGATTAACTGGATGTGTGAATAAGTCACTACTACATGTTCATTCAGACAAAATTCACATAGATTTTTGCAGGGACTGAAATTATATGTGCTTTCAGATATAAAATAGATACGTGAAGCCATGGACATTCTCATTTCTCAGAGAATGAATCAAATCAAATTGTTAATATTACAGGAAGTTTCCATTTGTATTTCTATCCATGAAGAATAAAATTTTACCATTTTAAATAAAACAAAGGATAAAGAATTATACCTGGTCCTGGACCACTATCTCATACATAGATTTCCAATAATCGTTTCACTGAGTTCAGTTGATTCCACTACCAAGAGTGCTTAAGCATATAAAATCTACCAGTCATCTAATTTGAGTATATTCTTTTCACTACAGATTGTTCATTTTAAGAAACAAGATTGTTTGCAATCATTTACATCCAGTTGATTTCTTTTTTGATTAAATCAAACTTTGAAAATTCATTCCATTTTTTTTCCTACCATGACATTAGGCAGTCTGTCGAATTATGTTATGCACATTATCTGTAAATCTGTATGAGATCGCTTTTTAGCAGGAATCAAATCATTTCTTAATTCCTTCAATGCTATAACATTTTCTCTTTATTCATAAGTCATCATGTTGAGTATTTCGATTTGAAAAAAAGAATATATGTTTGTACACAGATTAAAATACTAAAAAAAGACATTTATGTGTGTATGTGTGTGTGCATGTGTGTAACTATTTGTGTGTTCTATGAACACAACATTGAGCACCTACTCTGTGTAAAGCACTTTCTTTAGACCATGGTAGTAAAATCCTGTATTTCCTTCTTTGCAATTATGAATACTTGAATTAGATTCCAAATATGTACAGTTTAAAACCATTTTTCTTCTATAGTAAAGTAATATAAAATTAAGCAAGATAGTTTCCATATCCATTATGTTGCATCTGTGTTATTAAATGACAATCAATTTGTTAAGAAATCATATATTTGTACCTACAAACTCTGAAATATAATGCCCCAAAACAAGAGTGAACAGTAAAATAATTTTAAGCACCTAAAATATTTACACAACATTCCAAGAAGAAAATTCTGCTCTTATTGAATGGCAGTAAAATGTGTTGGTCAAGAACTGGACTACCTAGCTTCAAATCTAGGCTTTCCCAATTTCAAACTCTACGGGAAAGCAGCTAAATTAGTTTTCTGTAGTACCAAATTCAGATTCTCTTTTGCAAATTTTAAGTTTCTTGGCCATTTTAATTCTAGTTACCATGCACCCCCACTCTCCCCTTTATTCTCTAGGTAAACTATGGGGAAGCATTTACATATAATAAATGTAGTGTCTCAGCTCAGTATAATAGGTACACAGTATTAGCTGTTTAATGTAACTCAATTAATATGCTTAATTATAAAAAACATATCAAATAATTTCAAAATATTTCAAAATATGTTTATGTTGTCTCAATTTTTATTAATGATATGCCTAAGTAAATCACAAGAAAGCTCTATCATCATTTATACTTCTAATAGTTTAGGGGACTGCAGCTCAGAGAGGTAAAAAGTTTTTTCAAGTTTGTCTGGCAAGTGAAAGATAGATTATGATAAAAAGAGGAATATTTTAAAGTCTGGTTTACAGATAGCAGAGAGATTCTGCTAATAACTTGAAAACTGGGGTGGGGAGGGCAAGTAAAAAAGACAAAAAAAAGAAAGGGGGCAACATGGCGGAGGAGTAGGGGGCTCCAGTATTTCGCATGCCCTTTAAACGGGGACGACTGAAACCATAGTCTCTCTCAACTCCAAGAATCAGGGGGGAAAGGTGCTACAGCTAACAAGGAACGAAGGCGAAAACAGACACGGCCCAGCTAAACCATGAGTTTAAGCTGGGTCTGATAAAACGAACTCGAACTCGGGAAGTTGAGCTGAGGGGAGGGTGAGCGTCTTTGGAGATAACTGGGAAAGTGCCAATCGAACAACATCTGAACGAGAGGGCCAGAGCGGGTGAGACCGCTACCATCCAGCCCCTAAATGCAGGGCTTTTGAAGAAAAGTTCAGTGGCAAACAGCAGCACTACCCGCGAGCTGCCGGGACTGCGCCAACCCCGTCCCGAGCTGCTGGGACGCGCGCGCCGGGGGGACTGGCAGCGGGGACGCAGGCGGCGGCGTCTGCGGAGCACCTCTAACCCCGGCACAATTATAATGAAATCGGGGGCAGCAGACGGCCGCATCACCGCGCCACCCTCGCCCAGCGCCTCCGGGACGCGCGCGCTGCCGGGACTCGCAGCAGGGACCCAGGCAGCCCCAGGCGGCAGCGATGCGGAGCACCTCTAACCCCGGCACAATTATAGTGAAATCGGGGGTAGGAGACGGCCGTGTCACCGCCCAGTGAACCACACTAGGCCGGTGTTGGTGGTGGAGAGAGAACAGAAATAAAGGGGCGAATAAAGCCTTCAAGACTGGTGGCGAGGGTCTGGAGAGACGCCATTGTTGTCTCACAAGCCAGGAAGTCACCCCAAAAGCCATCCCTGCAGCAGTGGAGGCGGGACCCGCCTACACCAAACCACGCCCCTCCCAACCTATCAGCAGGAGCGACTGATGCCAAGTGGAGATTGCTGCCTGGAGTAACTCCTGTCATTTTTTCTGTTTTAAATTTATCCCTCCCTTTCTCATTCCTACCAATCCCCATCCCTGAGCTGGTTATCCAGGGTACTGACTGGCTTAAACATTTTTTTTTTTAACCCACTCTTTGAGGACATGTCCCACACCCTCTTCCTTAATTCCCTAGCCCTTTTTCTGGAATAACCAGGCCGCATAAGTTCATCTAGACGACATCGATCTTTATTCCTTTTCCCTTGCACCTGTCCTTACTCTGATATCTATCAGTCTGGATTAAACCCTTTAGTCGCTCTACCTGGGCAAAGTCCATTTTCTTCTTCTCCCTGCACCAGTCATTATTCTGTCTATATATGCTCTGCCACCAACACACTACATACCCTGTCCTTAACGTGTAGCTGGTACTTCAGGACATTGCCCTCAGAGAGTCACTTGTTATTCTTTTTTCTGTTGTGAACTGCTTGTCTGGACCATTTGTCGGTGCATTTGAGTATTTCTGTGTTCTGTGTGTCTGTCAGTCTGTTTTCCTTTCCAGGGAAACTTCAAGAAACAACCCAAAACACATCCAGCCAAAATGACGAGACGGAAGAATTCTCCTCAAAAGAATCCACAAGAAGCAGTGACAGCTCAAGAATTAATGAAAACAGATATAAGCAACATAACAGAACATGAATATAGAATGATAATCATAAACTAATCGCTGGGCTTTAAAAAAGCTTAGATGAATGCAAGGGGTCCCATGCGGCAGAGTTCAAGGACCTTAAAAACGGTCAGGAAGAATTAAAGAAGACATTGGAAGAAATACAAGGGAAACTGGAAGCAGCCACAGCACGGATTGAGGAGGTAGAGGAAAGAGTTAGTGCATTAGAAGATAAAATCATTGAAAAAGAGAGAGAAGCTGATCCAGGAACAGGAAAGGAGAATTCGAGAGCTGAGTGATACACTCAAAAGAAACAATATCCGTATCATAGGAGTTCCAGAGGAAGAAGAGAGAGAGACAGGAGTCGAAGGGGTTCTTGAACAAATCATTGCTGAGAACTTCCCCAACATGAGGAAGGAAACGGGCATGGAAATCCAAGAGGCACAGAGAACTCCCCTCAGACGTAACTTGAATAGACCTTCCGCATGGAACATCATAGTGAAGCTGGCAAAATATAAAGATAGGAAGAGAATCTTGAAAGCAGCTAGGGACAAAAGAACCCTAACATACAAAGGAAGACATATAAGGGTAGTAGCAGACTTATCTACAGAAACTTGGCAAGCCAGAAAGGAATGGCAGGATATCTTCAATGTGATGAGCAAGAAGGACATGCAACCAAGAATTCTGTATCCGGCTAGCCTGTCATTCAGAATAGAAGGAGAGATCAAGGTTTTTCCCAACAAACAAAAACTGAAAGAATTTATCACAAATAAGCCAGCACTACAAGGGATCCTGAGGGGCACTCTATGAAGGAAAGGTTGCAAAGAACACGGACTGCCAGAGACAGCCTTACAAACATGAAACTTACAGATAATACAGTGACTGTAAGCCCATATTTTTCAATATTAACACTGAATGTAAATGGACTAAATGGGCCAATCAAAAGACACAGGATAACAGAATGGATTAAAAAACAAGACCCATCTATTTGCTGTCTTCAAGAAACTCATCTTAAACCTGAAGACACATTCAGATTGAAAGTGAGGGGATGGAAAACTATTTACCATGCTACTGGAAGTCAGAAGAAAGCCAGAGTAGCCACACTTATATCAGACAAATTAGACTTTAAAATGAACGATGTAATAAGAGATGAAGAAGGACATTATATAATAGTCTCAGGGACCATCCAGCAGGAAGAGCTAACAATTGTAAATATCTACGCACTGAATTCGGGGGCACCCAAATTTGTAAAACAACTAATTACAAACATTAGCAACCTCATCGATAAAAATGTCCTAATAGTAGGGGATCTTAACACTCCACTCTCAGCATTGGATAGATCTACAAAACAAAATCTCCGCAGAAACAATAGCCCTCAATGACACATTAGAACAGATGGGCCTCACAGACATCTTTAGGGTCCTTCATCCAGAAGCAAAGGAATTTACATTCTTCTCAACAGCAGACGGTACATTTTCCAAGATAGACCACATTCTGGGGCACAGGGAAGCTCTGAATAAATATAAAAGAATTGAGATCATACCGTGTACACTGTCAGACCACAGTGCTTTGAAACTTGAAATCAACCACAGGAGAAAGCCTGGAAAATATCCAAGAACATGGCGGCTAAGAAATAACCAACTAAAAGATGAGTGGGTCAACCAAGCCATCAGAGAAGAAATTAAAAAATACATGGAAACAAATGAAAATGAAAATACAACAATCCAAACGCTCTGGGACGCAGCAAAGGCAGTCCTGAGAGGGAAATATATTGCAATCCAGGCCCATTTCAAGAAACAAGAAAAATCAATAACACAAATTCTAACAACACGCCTAAAGGAACTAGAAGCAGAACAACTAAAACAACCCAAGCCCAGCAGAAAGAGAGAAATAACAAAGATCAGAGCACAAATTAATCATATGGAGACAGAAAAGGTAGTGGAACAGATCAATGAAACCAAGAGCTGGTTATTTGAAAAAATAAACAAAATTGATAAACCTCTAGCCAGGCTTCTCAAAAAGAAAAGAGAGAGAACTCAAATAGATAAAATCGTGAATGAAAAGGGAGAAATTACAACCAATCCCTCAGATATACAAACAATCCTCAGAGAATACTATGAAAAATTATATGCCACCAAACTTGGCAATCTGGAAGAAATGGACAGCTTCCTAAATAGCCACACGCTACCAAAACTCAAACGGGAAGAAATAGAAAATTTGAACAGACCCATAACTAGTGAAGAAATAGAATCAGTTATTAAAAACCTCCCAGAAAATAAAAGCCCTGGACCAGATGGCTTTCCTGCGGAATTTTACCAGACATTTAAAACAGAGTTAATTCCTATCCTCCTCAAGCTGTTCCAAAAAATTGAAACGGAAGGAAAACTCCCGGACTCATTCTATGAAGCCAGCATCACTTTGATTCCCAAACCAGATAGAGACCCAGCAAAGAAAGAGAATTACAGGCCAATATCCCTGATGAATATGAATGCAAAAATTCTCAACAAGATACTAGCAAATCGAATCCAACAGCATATAAAGAGAATTATCCACCATGATCAAGTAGGATTCATCCCTGGGTTGCAGGGCTGGTTCAATATTCGCAAATCAATCAACGTGATACATCACATCAACAAAAGAAAAGATAGGAACCATATGATCCTGTCAATAGATGCAGAAAAAGCATTTGACAAAATACAGCATCCTTTCTTAATAAAAACTCTCGAGAAAGTCGGGATAGAAGGAACATACTTAAACATCATAAAAGCCATATATGAAAAGCCCACAGCTAATATCATCCTCAATGGGGAAAAATTGAAAGCCTTTCCCCTGAGATCAGGAACACGACAGGGGTGTCCGCTCTCGCCACTGCTATTTAACATAGTGCTGGAAGTCTTAGCATCAGCAATCAGACAACAAAACAAAATAAAAGGCATCAAGATTGGCAAGGAGGAAGTCAAACTTTCACTTTTTGCAGATGACATGATACTTTACATGGAAAACCCGACGGAATCCACCAAAAGCCTACTAGAACTGATTCATGATTTCAGCAAAGTTGCAGGATACAAAATCAATGTACAGAAATCGGTGGCATTTCTATACACCAACAATGAAGCAGCAGAAAGAGAAATAAAGAAGCTAATCCCTTTCACAATTGCACCAAAAACCATAAAATACCTAGGAATAAACCTAACCAAAGATGTGAAAGACCTCTACACTGAAAACTATAAAAAACTTATGAAGGAAATTGAGGAAGACACAAGGAAATGGAAAAACATCCCATGCTCATGGATTGGAAGAATAAATATCTTTAAATGGCAATACTACCCAAAGCAATCTACACATTCAATGCAATCCCAATCAAAATTGCACCAGCATTCTTCTCAAAGCTAGAGCAAACAATCCTAAAATTTGTATGGAACCACAAAAGACCTCGAATAGCCAAAATAATACTGAAGAATAAAACCAAGGCGGGAGGCATCACAATCCCAGACTTCAACCTCTACTACAAAGCGGTGGTCATCAAGACTGTATGGTATTGGCACAAAAACAGACGCATAGACCAATGGAATAGAATAGAAAACTCAGAAATGGACCCGCAAGTATATGGCCAACTAATCTTTGACAAAGCGGGAAAATGTATCCAATGGAAAAAAGACAGCCTCTTTAACAAATGGTGCTGGGAGAATTGGACAGCAACATGCAAAAGAATGAGACTAGACCACTTTCTTACACCACTCACAAAAATAAATTCTAAATGGATAAAAGATCTGAATGTGAGACAGGAAACCGTCAAAATCCTAGAGGAGAAAACAGGAAAAAGCCTCTTTGACCTAAGACGCACCAATTTCTTACTCGACACGTCTCCAAAGGCAAGAGAATTAAAAGCAAAGATGAACTATTGGGACCTCATCAAGATAAAAAGCTTCTGCACAGCAAAAGAAACAACCAACAAAACGAATAGGCAACCAACGGAATGGGAAAAGATCATCGCAAATGACATATCGGATAAAGGACTAATATCTAAAATTTATAAAGAACTTACCAAACTCCAAACCCGAAAAACAAACAACCCAGTGAAGAAGTGGGCGGAAGATATGAATAGACACTTCTCCAAAGGGGACATTCAGATGGCCAACAGACACATGAAACGATGCTCAAAGTCACTCATCATCAGGGAAATACAAGTCAAAACCACACTGAGATACCACCTCACACCAGTCAGAGTGGCTAAAATGAACAAATCAGGAAACTATAGATGCTGGCAAGGATGTGGAGAAGTAGGCACCCTCCTACACTGTTGGTGGGAATGCAAACTGGTGCAGCCACTCTGGAAAACGGTGTGGAGGTTCCTCAAAAAAATGAAAATAGAGCTACCCTATGACCCAGCAATAGCCCTGCTAGGAAACTACCCAAGAGACACAGGAATGCTGATGCATAGGAGCACGTGTACCCCAATGTTCATAGCAGCACTTTCGACAATAGCCAAATCATGGAAAGAGACCAAGTGCCCATCAACTGACGAATGGATAAAGAAGTTATGGTACTTATATACAATGGACTACTACGTGGCAATGAGAAAAAATGAAATCTGGCCATGTGTAGCAACATGGATGGAACTGGAGGGTATTATGTTAAGTGAAATAAGTCAGTCAGAAAAAGACAGATACCATATGTTTCCACGAATAGGTGGACTTTGTGAAACTAAGCAAAAACCAGGGGGAGGGGAAGAGGGGAAAGAAAAAAAAGACACAGAGAGGGAGGGAGATAAAACATAAGAGACTCTCAAAGACTAAGAAAAAACTGAGGGTAAGGGGGATGAGGGAGGGGGGAGAGGGGGTGATGGGCATTAAAAAGGGCTCATGTTGGGATGAACACTGGGTGTTGTATGTAAACCAATCTGAAAATAAACTATTATAATAAAAAAAATAAAATAAAAGTAACATGCCCTTAATTATGATGATGTATATAGAATTAGCAAATAACTATATGAGAGGTTTGGCATGTATAAAATTTTGTCTTCATCCGTTTATGTTGATAACTTCACTTTATTAGAATTGGGTAAGAGCAATACCGTTGTTGCTTGTTTACTCCTTTGGCTTGTTTTTTTTTTTTTTTAATCATATTTATTTATAGAGAAGCTGTTTGTTATACAAGACTTCGAAAGTGTACCTCACTGAAATGAACCTGGCCCAGGGCAAAAAATATGTTTGTGTCAGAAAATATTTAATTAAGACAGAATGTAGAATCTGTGACCTTCACTGTCCTGTCTTTTCTCTCATGTCATAAACTGATTTTTGTACTTTGAGGGCAAATTTCAATGGAAAACTAGTATAATTGCTTGCAAGCTTTGGAGAATCAAAATGCAACATCACCCTGTTCAGTCAGTCTGACCCAAAACCCAGCCCACTATTAAATTTTCTATATGCAGGCCAGGTAATAGGCCAGTATTGCCAGAGCTGTCATCTTTTAGGAACTTATAAACAGAGGCTCTTTCCACTTGACAATATTAAGATACCATATTGCTTTTCACTCCAAGTTAGGCTCTAAGTCCTGAAAAAGTTCACACTTGTAAATTTTTGTCAGCTTTCAGGGAAGAGCTACCTGTACTCCCTTTAGAAAAGTGACTTTATTTACACAATGGGAAAGACATTCTTAAGTGAAAATTTTGGCTCATATTATTAAGATAAAAATTTTTCCTGCTCCTTGTGTTGCTGATCTTCATCATAAATATATTTGTTTCAAGTGTCTAATACTCTCTATTCTTAGAAGTAAAGAATGTGACATATGCTAATGTCTGAGAGTGAGAGGGAGAGCTACTCTGAAAGGCCATCCATGTGCTAAGAGCAATCAAACCATTTTGTTTGTTGTCATCACTCTTAATATATTAAAATTCAGGACAAGAGAAGTTGCTTGTTATGTAAGACTTCGAAAGTGTACCTCAGTGAAATGAACTTGGCCCAGAGTTAAAAATGTGTTTCACACACACACACACACACACATATGTATACAAACACACATATGTATATATATACGCATATACACACACATACATAATATATATATATACACATACACATATATATACACATACACTATATATACATATACACACGTATACACGCATATATATGTATACACACATATATATGTATGAAAACACATATATAAACAACTGCTGGTTTTGACCCTTGACTGCATGCATTTGCAAAACTAGTATTTTTTGAACATAGCATATGCCAGGCTCTATATTATACATTGGGGATACAGCAGTAAACAAAGAAGATACGGTCAGGGAATTAAATGTTATTACAATCTAGCAAGGTTGTTTATAACATGAAAACACACACACAAACACACACACAAACAAATGTAGTTGGCATAAAGCCACAAAACGGTGAAGTGTTACTTCAACTGGCAAGTCGAAGTTCAATCCCACAGGCAAATAATTTTCTGGCTGTTTGAAATGAGACAAGAAATAACTCTAGAGGTAAAGAAATTTGAGTGATGCAGTGACCTAGAGAAGCTCTCAGCCTGAAATAATAAAACCTGCACAAGTCAGGGAAACATACAAATAGGAAGATGCTGTTGGTGAGCTCAACCAGAATGATGAAATAAAAACTGGGGTAGAAAAGAGATAATCTAAGTCTTGATACTATGGATTTGCCAATATACTAGTAAAAGGTATTAATAACAACAAAAGCATTGAAATACAGATAGCAATTAAAATCACTCTTATTCTTTCATATTTACATATAATTGATTCAAGTTAATATCTGTAATTCTATGGGAAATCACTTGACACCGTCAGATTTATGAAAATATCTAAAATTTTTTATTTTCTTGGTAAATCTTTGTTCCCAGTACTTTCCATTAGCAAACTCTTGATCTCACATTTTACTACTATCGTCTTCTTTTTGTTACCTAATGTGCAGATGTTCAACTCAGCCTGTGTTCCTTGATTACTAAAAAAAAAAAATTCACTTGCTTAGGTCATCTGTGTAGATTACAAAAAGTTTGGGGTCATGAAGAAGATTTATATTAAACACTTTATTTACATATTAATTGGTATTTGCAAAAGTTATTTTTAATACTTGACAGTTATTTTCCTACTGCACCTTTCTCTGGATACAGGTTCTGAAAAACTGCTGAATATCTTCATAGGAAAGCTAGACATTGTATAAGCACACAGAGATATCAATACAAATGATGCTTGTCCACAGACATAAAAATAACTTTTGTCCAGTAGAAATGCAATTGATTTCTCTTATCATAAATCACCTTTACATCTCACTGTAAATTTTTTTAGTATTACTTCTGCTTATATATGTGTGATTCTCTGAAATCTCTTTTAAACTAGTTGTAACATCTTACTGATTTCCTTATTAATTAATGACTTAAAGCATATCTTTGACATATGTTCATTTTATACTTGTGTGAAAGTTATGATTATAAACTTTTTTGAAACTTAACCTTTAACAGGTTAAAGAAAAATGTGCTAAATTATTTCTTTCCCTTCAATATAACTCATCTCTCCCTGCTTCTCCATTTTTAGGAATCCTTTATGCTTACTATTAGAGACTCAATTACTCTTAGTACTCTTTCTGTAAGTAAGGACTCATTGTGTATTCTTTGACAAAGGGCCATAAGAACTGGGCTTCAACTTTTAGCATCAGAAAACAATTTGAAGAAATTGCAAAATTCCATATATTTCCCCTGCACTGGTCTCTGTAATTTGAAAAAATCAGTATAGATTTTTACTTCCTATGGATATGGATTATGCCATGACTGTTAGAAATCAGAATCAGCAACCATGCAGTATGATTTTTTTTTTTTTTTTTTTTACCCTGTGTTACACCTGTGGTGTATATTGGAGTTTAAGCTGTTCGGTATTTATATATGAGTTAATCCATCAAGTGCAATAAGCACTTCTTAGCTAATTGCTTTCTTAAAATAACTATCATGTTATCCATAATTAAAAGAATCTCTGTCACTCTTAAGCAGATATTCTTTATCCAGTGGATCCATAAGTACAGAACAACAATCAAAATAAAATAACACATCCTTCTCCACTTTTTTTTTCTTTTATTGAAGCCCTCTCTAGGATGACTCATGACCAATTTGCTTTCAGGCATTAAGAAATCTGACTATGAAGTTGAGGTCTGCATCATTCTGCAAAGTCATAAAAAGTTATGGATTAATCATGACTTTATAGTTTGAAACATTATTCATCTATGGTTAGATGCTTACACTTAAAAGTTAGAGGGTGTACATATTCATAGGAAGGAACAACTAACAGGATGGCTGAAATCCCATGGGAACTGAAAACTCCTTGTTTTGTGCAATTGTAATCATCAGTGTACCTGAATCCACATCAGTCTTCACTCTGGCCATAAACAAAGTAGCTGTGTAAGAGTGATAGAAAAATACAATGGAAAAATTGAAAAAGCTAACACATATTTCACTTTTACAGATATTCCCTTCCTTTAAGTAATTTACTATTAAATAAAACTTGAAAGAATATAAAGATATGAACATGAAGATAATGTTAAGTATAAAAGTCACTAAGACAAAGAGGCATATGTCTTCTCGGCTACATCAAATATAGTAAAAGGGAAAATACAAACTATGTTGGCTCAAAAGAAACTGTAAAAATTTTATTTATCCAGTCCTCAAACAACATGGAGAAATGTCTTAAATCTGGGATTAGCATAAGAAGTGCTCTTTAAAAAGTAAAGCTGTTGCTTAGAAAATCTAAGGAAAAAATCCATTATTCAAGTTATAAAACCTATGATTATATTTATCTTTTTAACTTTCACAAAGAAAATTGTCCTCGCGTTAATGAAAATGAGAAACTGGGATTGAAATGTTATATTATTACAGTAAAAAATGAACTGCATATAAAGTATACTGACTCAAGATTCTATTAATATAAAAATATGTAATTGGGTCATTATTATTTATAAAATACAACACCAAATGAAGCATTTAACTTAAAATACTTACTGCATCCTCACAGCGTACAGTGAACTGGGAATTAACTGTCCATTTCTTTCATCAGTATAAACAGAAAAAACAAATAATATGGAATCCAAGGGGGAAAAGTGAACAGCACATGACTGGGTCAGTGTATGTGCAGACTCAATAATTCCATCTTTAAAATGTGGACTGTTGGTCACAGCTGGACTAATCATGCAATAAACTGCACAGATCATAAAGACAGTCAAAATAATCATATGGGTCAGGAGGGTGGCCCATTCAGTTTGCATATGTGAATATGATCCAAATGAAAAGAAGTGAGCCACAATGAAAGAAATTACCAAGTAATGTAGATCAAAGCAGATAATCAGCATGGATAATTCAGGCCTGAATACAGAAGCAGGATATAGATTATGACTTTTCACAAGATTCCAGCTAACCCTGTTTTGTCAATGTATATTGATCTTTCAAAAGGATTTTTTCACAGGGACACTTTGGATGTTTCCAGAAAAACTGACTGTCAAAAACCATAACATCTCTTAGATCAGCATTGATCATTTTCCTTTTCTCTTAAATCATTAAAATGGAAAGTATTCTGTTTTCCTTTCCTCAATGCTACACACACACACACACACACACACACACACACACACACATACAACCATAATATTCCTACTCTTTGGTACCCCCTTAGAAAAGAAAACAAAGCCTTGAACTAGAAACAATCCTAAGCTATTATTCAAATATACAGAGTATTCATGTAGATTATGAAATTTAAAATTTCAGAATTAATTTTAAAAAGACCATTTTTACTGGGCAGCCATATTTACCAAAATGATTTTTTTTCTTTGTTGGGTCTGTTTGAAAATAGTGTATTTTTTAATGAGATAAAATTTCTACACAATAAAATACAAAGATCTTAAATGAAAAGATTGATGAGCTTTGACATTAGCTTAACAGTACATGGGTGTAATGTATACAGCTGTCAATGTTGCTTTTACCCAGGGCCTGTGTTTCTATAAACAGATACAATTAAAGAAGTGCCGCCAGGAAATTGACAGCAATACAGTAATGGTAGAGGACTTTAACACCCTCATTACATCAATGGATAGATCATCAAGGTAGAAAATCAATAAGAAAACAGAGGCTTTGAATGACACATTAGACCAGATGGACCTCACGCGTATGTATAGAACATTCCATACAAAAACAGCTGAGTACATATTCTTTTCAAGTGCACATGGAACATTCTCCAGGACAGATAATATGTTAAGCCATAAAACAAGTCTGAATAAATTCAAAAAGACTGAAATCATATCATGCATCTTTTTCAACCACAAAGGTATGAAACTAGAAATCAATTACAAAAAATTGGAAAAAAATACAAACACAAAGAGGCTAAACACCATGCTACCAAACAACCAACGGGTCAATGAAGAAATAAAAAATGAAATAAAATATACATAGAAATGAAAATGAAAACACAACGGTCTGAAATATTTGGGACAGAACAAAAACAGTTCTAAGAAGAAAGTCAAGGCAGCAAGAAAAATCTCAAATAAACAACCAAACCTTACACCTACAGGAACTAGAAAAATAAACAAAGCTCAAAGCTTTTAAAAGGAAGGATATATTAAAGCGCAGAACTAAATGAAATAAAGATTAAAAAACAATAGCAAAGATCAATGAACCAACCTTTAAACCTTTAGCCAGACTCATCAAGAAAAAAGAGAATTCAAATAAAATAAGAAATGAAGGAGGTGAAATAAAAACTTACACCACAGAAATGCAAAACGTTATGAGAATATTATGAAAAATTTATGACAACAAATTTGACAACCTAGAAGAAATGGATAAATTCCTAGAAATATACACTCTTCCAAAGTAAATTAGAAAAAAATAGAAAATTTGAACAGACCAATTACTAGTAATGAAAGTGAAACAGTAATTAAAAAATTCTGAACAACCAAAAGTCCAGAGCCAGATGGCTTCACAGGGGAAATTTTACCAAACATTTAAAGAAGAATTAATATCTATTCTTCTCAAACTATTCCAAGAAATAGAAGAGGAAGGAAAATTTCCAAACTCATTAATAAGTCCAGCATTGCCCTGGTATCAAAACTAAAGACACTACAAAAAAAGAAAACTATTGGTCAATATCTCTGAATGAACATAGATGGAAACAATCCTCACCAAAATATTAATAAACCAAATTCAACAATATGTTAAAAAATGATTCACCATAATCAGGGGCGTCTGGGTGGTTACATTGGTTGGCCATCTGACTTGGGCTCAGGTCATGATCTTGCGGTTCTTGAGTTTGAGACCTGCGTAGGGCTCTGTGCTGACAGCTCAGAGCCTGGAGGCTGCTTTGGCTTCTGTGTCTCCCTCTCTCTCTTTGCTCCTCCCCTGTTCACGCTCTGTCTGTCTCTCTCTCGAAAATAAGTAAACATTAAAAAATTTTTAAAAAATCATTCACCATGATCCAACAAGATTTATTGCAGGGATGCAAGGGTGGTACAATATTTGCAAATCAATGAAATCTGTCATATTAACAAGATGAAGGATAAAGACTATATGATCGTGCCAACAGATGCAGAAAACACATTTAACAAAATACAACATCCATATATGATAAAAACTTAACAGAATGGGTTTAGAGGGAAGATATCTCAACATAATAAAGGCCATCTATGAAAATCCTACAACTAACATCATACTCAATAATGAAAAACTGAAATAGTTTCCTTTAAGATCAGGATGTCCACTTGCACCCTTTTATTCAACATAGTACTGGAAGTCCTAGCTACAGCAAACAGACAACGAAAAGAAATAAAAGGCATCCAAATTAGTAAAGAAGAAGTAAAACTTTCCCTATTTACAGATGATATTGAACTATGTATAGAAAATCCTAAAGACTCCACCAAAAAACTACTAGAACTGATAAATGAATTCAGTAAAGTCACAGTATACAAAATTAATACACAGAAATCTGTTGTGTTTCTATGCACTAATAAAGAAGTAGCAAAAAGAAATTGAAAAAAACAATCCCATTTCCAATTGCACCAAAAAGAATAAAATACCTAGGAATAAATTTAACTAAAAAGGTGAAAACTATAAGACATTGATGCAAGAAACTGAAGATGATACACACAAATGGAAAGATATCTCATGCTCATGGACTGAAAGAATTAATATCCTTAAAATGTCCATACTACCCTAAGCAATCTACAGATTCAATGAAATCCCTATCAAAATACCAATAGCATTTTTCACAGAACTAGAATAAATAATAATAAAATATGTATGTAACCACAAAAGATCTTGAATAGTCAAAGCAATCTTAAGAAAGAATAAAGCTGGAGGTATCACAATCCCAGATTTCAATATATACTGGAAAGATATAGTAATCAAATAGTATGTACTGACACAATAAATAGACACACAGATCAATGGAACAGGATAGAGAGTCCAGAAATAAACCCTTCCCTACATGGCCAATTAATGTATAACAAAGGAGGCTATAATATACGAGGAGTAAAAGACTCTCTCTTCAATAAAAGTTGTTGCAAAAACTGGACAGCTACATGCAAAAGAATGAAACTGGATCATTTTCTTATACTTTACACAAAAATAAACTCAAAATGAGTTAAAAACCTAAGTGTAAGACCTGAAAATGTAAAACTCCTGAAAGAAAACATAGGCAGTAATCTTTTAGACATTGCCCTTAAGAAAACATTTATGGATATGTCCTCGGGCAAAACAAAAGCAAAAATAAACTATTTGGATTACACCAAAATAAAAAGACTTTGAACAGCAAAGGAAACCATCAATAAAATGAAAAGGCAACCTAGTAAATGAACAAAGATATTTGCCAATGGTATAACCAATAAGGATACATAAGGAACTTCTATAACTCATTACAAAAAAACGAAACAAAACAAAACAAAACAAAAAACCACACACACACAAATAATCCAGTTAAAAAAATGGGCAGAGGACCTGAATAAACATTTTTCTAAAGAAGACAAACAGGACAGATGGTCAACAGACACATGAAAAGATGCTCAACATCACTCATCATCAGGGAAATGCAAATCAAAACCACAATGAGATATTATTACCTCACACTGGTTAGAATGGATAGTAACAGAAAGAACAGAAATAACAAGAGCTGATGGGGATGTAGAGAAAAAAGAACCTTCATGCACTGTTGGTAGTTGGTGCACTGTTGTTGGTAAATTAGTGCAGTCACTGTGGCTGGAAGTTCCTCAAAAAATTAAAAATAAAAATACCATATGATCAAGTAATTCTAACTACTGGGTATTTATGCTAGGAAAATAAAAACACTAACTTGAAGAGATATATGCACCCCTATGTTCATTTAAGCATGATTTACAATAGCCAAGATATGAGAACAACTCAAAATGTACATTTATAAATGAATGGATTAAAAAAAAGTATCTACACATACACATACACACTGGAAAAATACTCAGCCATTAAAAAGAATGAGATCTTGACATTTGCAAGTGTACAGACCTAAACAGTATTATGCTAAGTGAAATGAGTCAGAGAAAGACAAATGTATGATTTCACTTATTTGAGGAATCTAAAGAAAACAAAACAAACAAAAAACAAACGGACTATTAAATATAGAGAACAAACTGGTGATTGCCAGAAGAGAGATGGGTGGGGGCATGGACAAAATAAATAAAGGGATTAGTAGGCACAAACTTTCAGTTACAAAATAAGTCATGTAGATAAAAGATACAGCATAGGAAATATAGTAAATAATATTGTAATAACATATAGTGACAGATGATGACCACACTGAGGTGAGCACTGAGAATGCATAGCATTGTCAAATCACTATGTTGTACACCTAAAACTAATATAACACTATATGTTAATTACACTTCAATAATAAAAAGGAAAGGTAGAAAAGAAGTCTTCCCACTCATTTGGGTTATAGGAAACAGCTTACCACAAAGAAACCACCTTTCCTATATGACCTAAGACTCATGAATGTCTCCTCCTTTACCTATGTGACAAGGAAAAATGCAGACCCTCCAAATGTCTACTCTTTGCTTCATAAATGATTAAACTATTCTGTCTCCACTGATCAATCAGAACCAAGTATTTGTTATGTAAACTTTGGTTATGTTTCTTTCCTTCCCTAGGTCCCTGAACTCTGACCCATTCTTACCCTGAATCAGCATATAGCCAATCCTTTAAGGCCCTTTCTGAAAATAGGCTGACTTCAGGGTAAAAACCTTCTCTGACCAAATTTTCATTCACACCTCTCTCTCATCCCACTTTACTCCACCGGGTTCTTTCTAACCCTAAACTTTGTTCACTCCTCCCTAAAAAAAGAAGAGCCCTTTCTGCCTAACCTTTGAGATGACTGCAGATTTTACAGTCTGAAAATTCTCCCTATTGCAGTAGTCCCTCTCCCCTATTGTCATAACGGTCATTCAAATGGTCTTTCCTTATCACAGTCTGGATTTATTTTCACTTGAAGATTATTGGTGCCATGACTCCTATGGAGATTGGGCCTCACTTACAGATTCCTACCATCTCTGTGGCAAGAATGGCACCTTGTGTGTCCTTTGAACTCTTCTCTTCTGCAATTCAACTATCATTTGGTAAGTTCCACTCTCAAACTAGCGTTCTGCATGTCCTGTTTTAAGGACTTACTTTCATTCCTGAAGGCAAATAAATCTTTCTTTGGTCCTTCAATGTGGCCTCTTCTGGTTTTTCCTTTGCTCTTAAATTTGGAGATCATTTGAGGAAATTTCCTTGCCAGGGATGGGGAGCTTGGGGTGGAGATTTTCTGTGACCAGAGAATTATGCAAGAAAATTCATCAAGCAAGACTGTTTACTGTTTCAATCAGACCTTATCTCTGATTTCATTTTCTAATCCCATGGGCACATCTATCAATTGCCTTCCCTCTTCTATTGACTACATATGCTTCAGCATTATAACACTAATTCAGTTAAACATCTCTAAATGTAACCTTATTTCACTAAGGTTAATTTTGAACTGCAATGACTCTCTGGGATTCTTGGAATCTCCCCAAATTTGTTCATATCTGGGGGTCCCTTGAATCCTGGGAATCCAAAACTCCCTCTGAACAATTTCCATATTTCTCATGGTATGAGAAAACTGAATAATTACTTTCTCAGCCCAAGCTTAATCAAGCTATTTAGCAATTCAGTCTATCTTATTTGAAGCTGTTTGGTCTCTGAAGGACCATCCTCCAACCTCATCTGTTGCTCTGTCACTCACTCCAAACACAAAAGCACTTGCATGTTCCTCAATTCCCTCTCATCCTTAGCTCCTCCAAACCTGTTTTGGTCTCCTTAACTTCTGGGTTCCCATTCTCCTTGTATTTACCAACCTTTCCCTGAACTTAACATTGCCCGGCCTCTCACTTCCTACAGTTATTCAATATCTTGATTCTGTCCCCTGCAATGCAGGGTTTCCCATGAACAAGAAGCTGCAGAACATCAACTGACAGCCCTCGCACAGCAAGTCATGTTTAAGCCTTAGTCTTGAGCTGAATTACATGCTATCATAAAGGATTCCCCTTATCCAAAAAAGAACAGGGAGGAATTTTCTACAAAATTTAAGTTAGTGCTGGGGTATACTTTCCAGGGCTTCCTGATCTGTGCCAATTAGTCCACCTTCTGCAAGGACCTGAAGATGATTGTATGGCAATAAGGCCAAATGTGTCAAAACTAATGATGAATTACAATTAAACTAAAATATACTTATAACCTACAAAGGAGAAAAGGAAATCAAAGGAAACATTTTAAATTCCATTTTCATCTAAAAGCAACTAGTCAAAGATTCAGGAGTACAGACAGCAAACATTTAGAAGGATCATTTAGATATAATTCTAAATGATCACATGACATTCACTTGAGTCACCAGTTTTGTTAATGCGCTCCATGCTGAACTGAAAGAACATATTCAAAATATTGCATTAATTGGCAAAATGCCTCCCTCTCTGAGATCCATGCTTTAGCAAAATACCATGAAGATGTATAGGCTAGTAAAATTTAATCTATAAATATTTACTCACAGCTCTCCTTCAAGTGAAGTCACTTGAGGGTAATCATGCCAAGGACTTCAAAAGCCATCCTCAGTTTCTCTTCAATCTCCCATAGATCAGAACACCTATAGATATTTTAAGATAAAAGGATATTGGACAAAAGATTAACCAAAAGGGAAAAAAAATCCAAGTCTCAATGACTCCTCCAAAGTGATCTGCTTCTGTCTGCTCCCCAAATACTCTTAAATACACTGGATGAAATAGTCCTCAGCCAGTGGTGACCCAACCAACTTCCTTGTAGACACTGGAGCCACCTACTCCACCCCTAATACTTTATGATTTTCCACCATGATCGCTCAGACTACACAAACCATCCTGGTGGTGGTGTTAGATATCTTAATATATGATTTGTCCCTTTCTAAACTACTTTCTCTGTCTCTTGGACTCCATGATACCCAATATAGATCATAGATAATTTCACAACCTCTGTTAATCTTTTAGATATTGCTTTTTTTTCTTTTTTGAGAGAGAGGGAGGGTGCAAGTGAGCAAGGGGCAGAGACAGAGAGAGAAAATCCCACAAGAGGGAGAGAGAGAGAGAGAGAGAGAGAGAGAGAGAGAGAGAATGTAGCGGGCCAACCCAAAGTGGGGCTCAGGTTTTGCCTAAAGCAGGGCTCCTGTTCACCAGATGCATGGCTCAAGTTCACCTAAAGTAGGGCACGAGCTCACCCGATGTGGAACTCGAACTCACGAACTACGAGATCATGACCTAAATTGAAGTCAGATGCTTAACAACTGAGCTACCGATTTGTTAAAAAGGCTGTCTTTTTTCCATTGGATACATTTTCCCGCTTTGTCAAAGATTAGTTGGCCATATACTTGCGGGTCCATTTCTGAGTTTTCTATTCTATTCCATTGGTCTATGTGTCTGTTTTTGTGCCAATACCATACAGTCTTGATGACCACCGCTTTGTAGTAGAGGTTAAAGTCTGGGATTGTGATGCCTCCCGCCTTGGTTTTATTCTTCAGTATTATTTTGGCTATTCGAGGTCTTTTGTGGTTCCATACAAATTTTAGGATTGTTTGCTCTAGCTTTGAGAAGAATGCTGGTGCAATTTTGATTGGGATTGCATTGAATGTGTAGATTGCTTTGGGTAGTATTGCCATTTTGACGATATTTATTCTTCCAATCCATGAGCATGGGATGTTTTTCCATTTCCTTGTGTCTTCCTCAATTTCCTTCATAAGTTTTTTATAGTTTTCAGTGTAGAGGTCTTTCACATCTTTGGTTAGGTTTATTCCTAAGTATTTTATGGTTTTTGGTGCAATTGTGAAAGGGATTAGCTTCTTTATTTCTCTTTCTGCTGCTTCATTGTTGGTGTATAGAAATGCCACCGATTTCTGTACATTGATTTTGTACCCTGCAACTTTGCTGAAATCCTGAATCAGTTCTAGTAGGCTTTTGGTGGATTCTGTCGGGTTTTCCATGTAAAGTAAAAGGGGACATTCAGATGGCCAACAGACACATGAAACGATGCTCAATGTCACTCATCATCAGGGAAATACAAATCAAAACTACACTGAGATACCACCTCACACCAGTCAGAGTGGCTAAAATGAACAAATCAGGAAACTATAGATGCTGGCGAGGATGTGGAGAAGTAGGCACCCTCCTACACTGTTGGTGGGAATGCAAACTGGTGCAGCCACTCTGGAAAACGGTGTGGAGGTTCCTCAAAAAAATGAAAATAGAGCTACCCTATGACCCAGCAATAGCACTGCTAGGAATCTACCCAAGAGACACAGGAATGCTGATGCATAGGAGCACGTGCACCCCAATGTTCATAGCAGCACTTTCGACAATAGCCAAATCATGGAAAGAGACTAAGTGCCCATCAACTGACGAGTGGATAAAGAAGATGTGGTACATATATACAATGGACTACTACGTGGCAATGAGAAAAAATGAAATCTGGCCATGTGTAGCAACATGGATGGAACTGGAGGGTATTATGTTAAGTGAAATAAGTCAGTCAGAAAAAGACAGATACCATATGTTTCCACGAATAGGTGGACTTTGTGAAACTAAGCAAAAACCAGGGGGAGGGGAAGAGGGGAAAGAAAAAAAAGACACAGAGAGGGAGGGAGATAAAACATAAGAGACTCTCAAAGACTAAGAAAAAACTGAGGGTAAGGGGGATGAGGGAGGGGGGAGAGGGGTGATGGGTATTAAAAAGGGCACATGTTGGGATGAACACTGGGTGTTATATGTAAACCAATTTGAAAATAAACTATTATAATAAAAAAAAAATAAAATAAAATAAAATAAAAAATAAAATAAAATAAAAAAATAAATAAAAAAAAAAAAACAAAACAAAAAAAAAAAAAAAAAAAAAAAACAACTGAGCTACCGAGGCACTTGGCAGGTATTAGCTTTCTAATTGAAATATTAATATTTATGTTCTCCTGAAGGACTAACTCGTGATGACCTGGAATCCTCCCCTATTCTCCTTTGTCCTCTAACAGCTTTGTCATCCCAACTTCTTTGTTTTCCTTATACTTCATCAGTCCCTTGACAGTCCCTGCATTCAGAATATGTTTCTTCATATTCTTAAGTGTCTTTGGGATATAGGATCAATAGACACAGGATATATTTTGGAAAGCAGTGCTCTTGATATTGGAAATAGGTATCACTATGTCTCTCCCTAAGCTACCCTAGTATCCTTTAAAACCTAAAGCAATTGAAGGTTTTAGACCTGCTATTTAAGGACTTTTAACAAAGAATTCCTGGTCCCTACTCCAGCTTCTATAATATCCCAATTCTTCCTTCCTGTGAAAAAGCCTAACAACAACAAAAAAAAGGATATCAATTAGTTCCAAACCTGGGGCCATAAACAAAATACTAAAACTTAGATTCCCTTTAGTCCTAAATGTACTAGCCTTCTCACTTTTATACTCTCTGATACCCTTACTTCACTCTTATTGACTTCTATTCCAGCTTCTTCAGTATATTCCTCCATTATGATTCCAAAGACCTTTATGCTTTAACTTTGGGAAATCAACAAGGTGCTTGGACTATTATGTCTCAGGTCTTTATGGAAGCCCCTACGTATTTTCCTCAGATAGTAAATGCAAAATTAAAGGATTTAATTTTCCCATATAATTCAATACTACTTCAAATATGTAAATCACCTCATTTTTTTTCTCCAGTAGAATTGATAATTCATTGGCAGATATGAAAATACCTATTAGAAACTGGCTTGAAAGGGGAATAAGGTTTCGAGAAACAAGATACAATATTGCAGTCATCAGGCTCATTATTTAGGACATGATATCTTTCTTAAGGGAAAACTTTGTCCCCAGAGTATACCAAGGTCATTTTGAATTGGCCTTTCCTTGAACAGATAAATTCTGAGCTTTCTGGGACTGATTAGTTATTGTAGGATGTTGATTCCTAATTTCTCTACTATAACATCTCCTTTATATGACTATAGAAACAGTATCTGAATTCATACAATGAGTGTCAGTATCTTAAGAGCATTTGAATCCTTAAAAATCTCCCTTTCCTCTGCCTCCACCTTGGAGATCCCAAATTCCTTGCCCTTTTCTCTATTTACTTGTGAGAGAGGACATACTTTAAGCATTTCAGAAACATAATGGGAACAGAAGGCACATTGGATACTTTACTCTTATTCTAGATCTGTACTCAAACCACAATTTATGGGCTAGGTTATACTTTGAATACTTATATACCCCATGTTTTCCAAAATTTCCTCCTGACTGAAAATATGCAACATTTTTCAACCTCCTCCCTTCTCTTATGAGATCCTTTTTGCTTCTACATCTAACATTATATTCTACTCTTTCTCACATTTCTAAATAGCGTTGTCAAAATCTTAATCCCACTAATCTTATTTCTCTCCTGACTGAAGAGTGATCACATAAAATACATTGCAGCCACCCAAACATTAACCCTTCCCCATTCTGGTATTGCTGAAATTGTTCTTGTAGATCCAGATATCATTCTCTTTGCTCATGGATGATACCTCTGCACGTCAAAACAGTGTTTACTGGTGGAATATGCCATCGCAAATTTCCTAAACTTTGTAGAATATGAACCTCTACCCAATGCAAAATCAACTCAGACAGCAAAATTCATGGTTCTTGCCAGATCATGCACTTTAGCTATGGATAGGAGAGGTAACGTCTACACACACAGTGGATACACTGGAGTATTATATGACTTCAATATTTTATGGAGAACCAAGGGATTTATGAGTGCAGCTGGAACACTAATCAAAAATGGGAAATAGTTGGTTAACCTAAAGCCTTACCATTACCAGAAGAGGTGATTACACTCAAAATCAATGCTCATATTGGCAATAAAACACTTCAAGCAATTTGAAACTCATTAGCTTATAATGTGTGACTTAGTAGTTTATAAATCTGTCCCAATCCCATTGTAATCAGACAAGATTGTTGGGAGCCATTTGGGCTCACAGGTTGAGACCCCTCCCTGTGTGGAAAAGGTTGAAGCAAAGCTCCCGCCAGCCAAACTGGCGCCTAATCTTACTTCCTTCTAGATAATCTTTCAGGCCTGGATTTCTTGGACTGCTTTCGCTGGCCTAAAGGACATAATGGTCTTTGGGTTTATGGCACATGGAAAAGGGGACCTGGAGTGCGATGTCTTGATGGATAAAATCTGAATGAGAGTAACCTGGTCAGAAGTAACCTCAGGGTTGTCTCTTGGGGATAGGTTACACAAACTGATCATACAGAATAGCAGTTATGAGTTGGCTAGAAATTAGCAGACGTTAGGCCCCAAGACTCTTTGAGCCAAACTACATTTTCCCTGCAGGTATAGCATTGTGTTAATCATCCCCTCAGCCCCACCATACAACCTCAAGGCACATCTCGGAAGCTTCTCTCAGTATTTGGTTAACAGACTGATGGAAGAGATTGGAAAGAGACTTGGGACCTTCTCCGGAGGCTGGCTTAGCCCAGAAGTTAGGAGCACTGTTTACAGATAAGGTACAAACAATAGCCAAATAAAAGTAGCTACACATATCTTCACTGATCAACAACAAACATTGAGTACCTTCCTGAGGTTAACGTTTCACAAATCCTTTTGCTATTCCCATCCCCACACTCCTTTATAATAAAAAGGCAATAACAAAATACTTTTACAGAAACTGCTCTTTGTATAAAGAACAGATAATCATGAGCCCTTATGATATAGGCTCACTCACTCATAAAGGAAAAGAACTTAGAGATCTTGTCTCTACTTCCTCAATCATGGTTAAAGATTATGTATAGAATGTCTCCTAAACTATCTATAGATAATTAACATAGGTCTTAAGGCAACAATGTATGCGCCCTCTGTTTACCAAGGGCTACGACAATCCTGCTCTCTTCCTAAAATCTTTATCTTGTTATTTCCTCTGCTCGGCCTAAAAAACAATGTGTAACTTTGGAACAAAGTCATAAAAACAGTTACTGCTTAATCTAAGTCGGAGGGATTCGCAAATATGCCAACCTAGGAAAAATTGTAAATGATGCCTTGTCACAGATGTATTGTCACTCGCTACCTTTAAAAATAAAGACACTGAGACTAGCAGCTCAGAGATGCCAGAATTGCCAGGGCTGCCTGCTTGGTCATCAGATTCCATCTCACTCGTGGCTCTCTCACCTCATTTCGCCTAACCGTTCGTCCTTCGTGGACCCCTAGATTCGCCGGAACAAGGACCCCGGCACAAGATATTATTTATCTCACTTACCACCTCATCTTCTAATCAAGGAAATAAAAATACCTTATTATAAGGCTCCTGAAGATTAAAAGGCCAATTCGAAAAAAAGATGGATATTGTGTCCACTCAGATGAGATTCTGAGACACCCAGAAGACAACTTCAACTCTACTCAGTCCCTCATTCAAAGTTTGTACTATACCTTCACAAGGTCACCAATCATGGGGAAAAAAATCAACTCTTTCACCAATATTAGCAGGTAAACTTCACTCCTTTCCTGGGACAAGAGGTACTCTCTTGCCCCATCTGCCCAAAATCATAATTTTGTCAAAGCTGTAAAGTTAGAATAAGGAAGAGAGCCACACTTCCACTGAGACCTTTTCTCCCTTGGAAATTAGATTTTATTTAACTCTCTAAATATCATGGTTATCCTTACCATTATTTCAATGCCTTCTTACTAGCTAGAAGCTTTCCCATGTAAAAGGATCAATACTAAGTACTGGAACAAAATGCTTGCTAATCAAAATGTAAAGTTTCTCCCCTTTCCTAGGCCTCTGAAATTAGACCCACCCTTGCCCTGAACCAGCACATAGCCCCTCCGGAGTCCCTATTTTAGGTCCCTTCTGAAAATAGGCTGGCTTCAGGGTAAAACTTTCTAAGTACACCATTTTTTCTTATCCCACTTTCTCCCACCTGGTTCTTTCCAACTTGAGCCTTGTTTATTTACTCTTCCTTATAAAAGAAAAGTCCTTTTCTGAATAACAATTGAAACAATCAAATCATATGTTCCTAGTATTCTGCCCATTGTAACAGCACCCCTCCCTTTATTGCAATAATCCTTTCAAATGAAATCTCTGCTTACTTAAGTCAAGATGTGTTCTTATTTGATAATATAGAACATTTCCTTTACCCCAGAACATCCTTCTTTCCTTCCTAGTCAATACCTGCCCTATCCTTTAAAGAAGCAATTTTTTTCTGATTTATTCCACCATAGACGTTTCACCAGTTCTAGAACTTTTTTTAAATGGAATAATAAATTAGGTACTTTTTAAATTTTCCTTCTTTTTTCTCAGCAAAACTTGGGCTTTCTTAACAAGCAGCACTACTGATATTTTGAGACAGATAATTATTTGTTGTGAGGGCATCCTATGTATAAGATGTTTAGCAACATCCCTGGTCTCTACCTACTAAATGCCAGTAGTATATTCCACTGCACCCCCCCCTTGTGATGACCAAAAATGTCTCCAAGTATTGGGGCACCTGGGTGGCTCAGTCAGTTAAGTGATTGACTCTTGATTTTGGCTCAGGTCATGATCTCACCATTGGGGGATGGAGCCCCATGTCCAGCTCCATGCTGAGTGTGGAGCCTGCTTGGGATTCTCTCTCTCTCTTTCTCTGTCCCTCTCCCTGCTCTTGCGTGTTCTCTCTCTCAAAATAAATAAATAAACTTTAAAAAAGATAATTTATTCTTTTTTAAAAAAGGTCTCCAACTATTATTAAAATCTCCCAGGTGGGCAGAGCAAAATTGTCTCAAGTTGACAACCACTGTTTTGAGGTTTGCTCATAATGTTGTATCTACCACTGTTAGTTCCTTTTTAATGCTGACTAGTACTGCATTTGATGGGTAAACCATATTTTTAAAAACCTATTCTCTTTTTGGTGGGCATTTGAGGCATTTGCAGATTTGGGCTGTTTTGAATAAAGTTACTCTGATTATACTTTAAAATGTGCACTTTCTGTGCATATGTTTTTACTTTTTGTGTAAATATTGAGAAGTAGGTCATGCTTAACTTTATGAGAAATTGCCAGACCACTTGCCAAAGACGTTTTCCTCCTTTATTCTGTTTATTTTCATAGGAATTTACCATATATTATAACATATCATGTTATGACCATATGATAAATTCAATTGCAACATCCTCACCAACATTTATAGTGGTCAGTTTTCTGATCATTCTACGGTGTATATAATAGTATGTTTGTATTTGCATGAAGACTAATGATATCAAGCACATTTTCTTATTCCTATTAGTTATTCATAAATCCTTTTCTTGCAGTGCTTTACCAAATCTTTCAAACTTTGACCTTTAAAAAATGGGCTTATCATCTTGATATTATTGAGTTCTGGAAGTCATTTGTATTATGTCAAATGTATATTTTGCAAATGTTTTCTCACAGTCTGTAGTATGTATAATCTTTTTTTAGTGTTTTTAGTAAGCAAAAGTTTTGATTTTTTTCATGAAGTCCATTTATAAATTGTGTCTGATTAGTGATTTCTGGAGTTATTTTGCTTCTTTCAAGGTTGTGAGGATATTCTCCTATTTTTTTCTCTAGAGGTTTCATATTATTAAGTCTATGATCTGTATCAAATGATTTTCTGGTATGGTTTGAGGTTTATTTCTCCCATGTGCAAGACCAGCTCTTCCATCACTATTGGTTGAAAATATCTTCTCCATTCAAATGTATTGTTGCTTAATTTTAATAGATTGAATTTATAATTATGAGTCTTTTTCTGAACTCTATTTTGTTCCATTGTCTGTCTTTATGCGAATACCACACTTTGTAAATTTTGGTAACTCTATAGTAAGTATCGAAATAAAGTAATCTAAGTCCTCCAATTATCTTCTTTCTCATGATTGTTTTTCCTTCTGGAAGATCTTTAGAATCCCATAAAAATTTAAGCGTAAGCATAAATCTCATATATATATATATATATATATATATATATATATATATATATATATATTTAAATATAGGCAAAGCACAGGATATTTTTAGGCCAGTGAAACCATTCTGTATGATACTATAGTGGCAAATATACACCATTATATATTTGTCAAAACCCATAGAATATGTAACACCAAGAATGAACCCCAATATAAACAGTGAACTTTGGGTGGTGATGACATGTGAATGAAGGTTCATTGACTGTAAGAAATGTACCACGCTGCTAGGAAATGTTGATAATAGGGAATGTTGTGCTTGTATCAGGGTGGGGGTATACATGATCTCTTTCTACTTTCTGCTAAATTTTGCTGTGAACGTACAACTGCTCCCCCTAAAAATAAAGTCTATTTAAAAAAAAAAAAGGTATTAGGAAATGACTTTATATTACTGTGTATAATTGCTATTATCATTTTATTCTTAAAGCACAATTACAATGTGAGGTTATAATGCTTGGAACTTAGCATGATAATTATTTTGTGTGTGTATAAGTATGGAGGAATGACTATTATCATTAGCAGGATTATGCTAGGCTTATGCTTCTAATATTTTTGGGGTGGAGGTGGTTACTTTTGTTTTGAGGTAGATGTCTTAAGCATTCTTGATGTACTGCCTATGTAGCAAGGAATTAGGGGTCACCAAAAGAAGTGGCTGGCCTTTGTCTCTACCTCCTGGAAAGCAACTCTTAAACTTTGTCATTTTCCAAAAGATAGGAGTGACGTTGTTTTCATGTGGGACTGTATCTGAAGAAAAAAAAAAAAAGCTTGCTGGACTTTTTAAATTAGACTTACACTGAATGAAGAGAGATTCGATAGAATCAATAGATATTATTGGGAACTAAAATTTATATCTTAATAACATTTAGTCCTTCAATCTTTTAATTAGTATTCAAGTATTTTATGATGGTTGATGCTACTGCAAATATTTTATTTTTCTAATTTTTCATTGATACAATACATTAAATGTTCCTAATGTTTCGTATATTGAATATAGATTCTGAAACTGCGAAATTTACTTATTAGATTTAGTAGTTATTTCATACATTATTTAGACTTTTCTATGTATATAATCATGTTCCCTGCAAGAAACAATGTGTTATTATTTTTTTCCTTTTCATCTACTTACTTCATATATCTTTTTCTTTCCTATTTTAAAAGTGTTTATTTAATTATTTATTTAGATAGAGTGTGCATGAGCCAGGTGAGGGGCAGAAAGAGAGGAGAGAGAGAAATCCAAGTGGGTTTGCTGTCAGCTCAGAACCTGACTTCGGACTCAACTCCACGAAATGTGAGGGCATGACCTGAGCCCAAATCAAGAGTCGTTCCAGGCACCCCTCTTTTTCTTGTCTTATTTCACTGACCAGGACTTCTTTTATATTGTTAAATAGACATTGTGGTAATAGATATCCATTTCTCACTTCTAATCTTATTGATAAATCATTTAATATTTTACCATTAAGTGAAATGTTAGATGTAGTTTTTTACATAGGTGTTTTAAAATTGATTTTTAAAATTCCCTTTATTCATTGTATGAGTTTATTTTTTAAATTACAAATGAACGGTGAATTATGGCAAATGTTGTTCCCTCACTTTGTGAAGATCTGTTATAGTTTCTGTTATACTCTGTGAATATAGTAAATTTTATTAATTGATTTTTTTAATATTCAGGCAACTTTGAATTCATAGGATAAACTTATCCTGTTTACAATGTAATGTATATTTCAATATTACCAAATTTCATTTTGTTAGGGAATTTTGTATCTATCTTCATGAGGAAAAATGGTCAGTTTCCTCTTCAAGTCATAATTTCCTGATTTGGGGATCAGAGCCATAATGGTTTCATAAAGTCATTTCTGAAATATTTTCTCTATTTTAAAAAATACTTTGAGTAAGATTGGTATTATTTCTTCTTGAGATGATAGAATTCACGAGGAAATTGATATGGGTTTGAAGTTTAGTTGGAGAAAACATTTTGAATATATATTCAATTACTTCAATGGATATAAAGCTAAACAAATTTCATATTTTTTCTTATGTCAGTTTGATAATTCATCTCTTTCAAAATTTTCCAGTTCATCTAGATTGTTGAATTCATTGGAATACAATTGTTAATAACATGACTGCAAGATCCTAAAGGTAATATATGAAAGACCCACTGCTAATATCATCTTCCATGGGTAAAAATTGAGAGTTTTCCCTGTAAGGTCAGGAACACAACAGGGATGTCCACTCTCATCACCATTATGAAACATAGTATTGGAAGTCCTAGCCTCAACAATTGGATAACACAAAGAAATAAAAGGCATCCAAATCGGCAAGGAGGAGGTCAAATTTTCATTCTTTACAGAAAACAGGATACTCTATATGGAAAAACCAAAAGATCACACCAAAAAGAAAAAATTGGCTAGAACTGATCCATGAATTCAGCAAAGTCGTAGGATATAAAATCAATGCACGGAAATCATTTGCATTTCTATACACCAATAATGATGCAACATAAAGAGAAATCAAGGAATCAATCCCATTTCCAATTGCACCAAAAACCATAAAATACCTAGGAATTAACCTAGGTATTGAATCATCAAGACAGTATGTTACAGGCACAAAAACAGATACTTAGAGCAATGGAACAGAATAGAGAACCCAGAAATTGACCCACGAATGTATGGCCAACTCATCTTTGACAAAGCAAGAATATCCAATGGACTAAAGACAGTCTTTTCATCAAATGGTGTTGGGAAAACTGGACAGCGACACGCAGAAGAATGAACCTGGACCACTTTCTTACTCTATACACAAAAATAAACTACAATGGAAGAAAGACCTAAATGTGAGACAGGAATGCATCAAAATCCTAGAGAAGAAAGCAGGCAAGAACCTCTTCGACCTTGGCCGCAGCAACTTCTTACTCAACATGTCTCTGAAGGCAAGGGAAACAAAAGAAAAATGAACCATTGGGACCTCATCAAGATAAGAAGCTTCTGGATGGCGAAAGAAACAATCAGCAAAACTAAAAGGCAAACAATGAAATGGGACAAGATATTTGCAAATGACATATGAAATAAAGGGTTATAGATCTTTATAGATCCAAAATCTATAAAAAACTTCACAAACTCAATACCTGAAAAACAAATAATCCAGTGAAGAAATGGGCAGAAGACATGAATAGACACTTTCCCAAAGAAGACATCCAGATGGCGAACAGGCACATGAAAAGATGCTCAACATCACTCATCATCAGGGAAATACAAATCAAAACTACTATGAGATACCCCCTCACACCAGTCAGAATGGCTAAAATTAACAATTCAGGCAGTGACGGATGTTGGCGAGGATGTGGAGAAAGGGGGACCCTTCTGCACTGCAGGTGGGAGTGCAAACTAGTGCAGCCATTCTAGAAAACAGTGTTCAGTTAAAAATAGAACCACCTTATGACTCAGCAATTGCACTACAAGGTTTTTATCCAAAGAATACAGGTGTGCTGTTTCTAAGGGGCACATGTACCCCAATTTTAATGGAAGGGCTATCGTTAAAATCCAAAGTATGGAAAGACCCCAAATGTCCACTTATTGATGAATGAATAAAGAAGATGTGATATATATAGACAATGGAGTATTACTTGGCAATGAAAAAGAATGAAATCTTGTCATTTGCAACAATGTGGATGGAACTACAATGTGTTATGCCAATTAGTCAGAGAAAGACAAATATCATGACTTCACTCATATGCGGAATTTAACATACCAAAAAAAAAGATGAAAATAAGGAAATGGAAGCAAAAATAATATAAAAACAGGGAGGGGGACTAAACATAAAAGACTCTTAAATATAGAGAACAAAATGAGGGTTCCTGGAGGGGTTCTAGGTGAGGGTATGGGCTAAATGGGCAAGAGCATTGGGGAAGACACTTGCTGGGATGAGCACTGGATGTTATATATAGGGGATGAATCACAGGATTCTACTCCTGAAATAATTAATGCACTGTATGCTAACTAACTTTGGTGTAAATTATAAAAATAATAAATACTATAAATAAATAACAAAAATAATAATGTAGTGTGTGATTTTTGGTTTGTGGCCTCATACACTGAATTATTTACCCATTCTAGTGTCCTTGCATACACTCCGTAAATTTAAATAAGTGAAGAAACTATATACAAGTATCAGTACTACTATTAAAGTAGTGCTGTCTTCAAAAAGAAAGCACACACAATTTGAGCCAGTTGGTGTTAAATTCTTAATCTGGTAATTCTTTTTTTTTTATATAATTTATTGTTAAATTGGGTAACATAAAGTGTATATAGTGTGGTCTTGGTTTTGGGGGTATATTCCCATGATTCATCGTTTACATACAACACCCAGTGTTCTTCCCAACAAGTGCCCTCCTCAATGCCCAACACCCATTTTCCCTCTCCCTCGCCCCTCACATCAACGGTTAGTTTGTTCTCTGTATTTAGGAGTCTCTTATTGTTTGCCTCCCTCCCTGTTTGTAACTGTTTTTCCTCTTCCTTTCCCCCATGGTCTTCTGTTAAGTTTTTCGAGATCCACATATGAGTGAAAACAAATGATATCTGTCCTTCTCTGACTGACTTATTTCACTCAGCATAATACCCTCCAATTTCATCCATGTTGCTGCAAATGGCAGGGTTTCATTCTTTCTCATTGCCAAGTAATATTCTATTGTATATATAAACAACGTTTTCTTTAACCATCCATCAGTTGACGGACATTTAGGCTCTTTCCATAATTTGGCCCCATGCATCAGCACTCCTGTATCCTATGGATAAATTCCTACTGGTGCTATTGATACTTCTATTTTTAATTTTTTGAGGAACCTCTGCTTTCCAAAGTGGCTCCACCAGTTTGCATTTCCATGAACAGTGTAAGTGAGTTCCCATTTCTCCACATCCTTGCCAACATCTATTGTTTCCTGAGTTGTTAATTTCAGCCACTCTGTCTGGTGTGAGGTGGTATCTCAGTGTGGTTTTGATTTGTATTTCCCTGATGATGAGTGATGTTGAGCATCTTTTCATGTGTGCGTTGTCCATCTGGATGTCTTCTTTGGAAAAGTGTCTATCCATTTCTTCACTGTATTATTTGTTTTTCAGGTGTCGAGTTTGGTAACAGATTTTGGATACTAATCCCTTATTTGATATGTCATTTGGAAATATCTTTTTCCATTCTGTCCGTTGCCTTTTAGTTCTGTTGATCTTTCCTTTGCTGTGCAGAATCTTTTTATCCTGATGAGGTCCCAATAGTTCATGTTTGCTTTTAATTCCCTTGCCTTTGGAGACATGTCGAGAAAGCAATTGCTGTAGCTGAGATCAAAGAGATTGTTGCCTGTTTTCTCCTCTAAGGTTTTGAAGCATTCCTGTCTCACATTTAGGTTTTTCATCCATTTTGAGTTTATTTTTGTGTATGGTATAAGAAAGTGGTCCTGGTTTGTTCTGCAAGTTGCTGTCCAGTTCTCCCAGTACCATTTGCTAAAAAGACTCTCTTTTTTGCATAGGATGCTCTTTCCTGCTTTGTCAAAGATTATTTAGCCATACATTTGTGTGTCCAATTCTGGGTTCTCTATTCTATTCCATTGGTCTATGTGTCTGTTTTTGTGCCAATACCATACAGTCTTGATGATTACAGCTTTGTAGTAGAGGCTAAAGTCTGGGATTGTGATGCCTCTAGCTTTGGCTTTCTTTTTCAGTTTTACTTTGGCTATTAGGGATCTTTTGTGCTTCCATACAAATTTTAGGATTGTTTGCTCTAGCTTTGAAAAGAATGCTGGTGCAATTTTGATTGGGATTGCATTGAATGTGTAATTGCTTTGGGTAGTATTGACATTTTAACAATATTTATTCTCCCAATCTATGAGAATGGAATGTTTTTTAATTTCTTTGTGTCTTCTTCAATTTCCTTCATAAGTTTTCTATAGTTTTCAGCATGCAGATTTTTACATCTTTGATTAAGTTTATTCCTAGGTATTTTATGGTTCTTGGTGCAATTGTAAATGGGATCAATTTCTTGATTGCTCTTTCTGTTGCTTCATGATTGGTGTATAGAAATGCAACCGATTTCTGTACGTTGATTTTGTATCCTGGGGTTTTACTGAATTCATGTATCTGTTCTAGAAGCTTTTTGATGGTGTCTTTCAGTTTTCCATATAGAGTATCATGTCATCTGCAAAAACTGAATGTTTAACTTATTCTTTGCCAATTTGGTAATTTTTATTTCATTTTGTTTTCTGATTGTTGATGCTAGCACTTCCTACACTATATTAAACAACAGTGTTGAGAGTGGACATCCCTGTTATGTTCCTGATCTCATTGGGAAAGCTCTCCGTTTTTATCCATGGAGGATGATATTAGCTATGGGCTTTTCTATATAGCTTTTATGATGTTTATGTATGTTCCTTCTATCCGGACTTTCTTGAGGGTTTTTATTCAGAAAGAATGCTGTATTTTGTCAAATGCTTTTTCCGCATCTATTGACAGGATCATATGGTTCTTACCTTTTTTTTTTTTTATTAATGTGATGTATCACATTGTTTGATTTGTGAATATTGAAACAGCCCTGCATCCCAGGAATGAATCCCACTTGATCATGGTGAATAATTCTTTTTATATGCTATTGGATTAGATTTGCTAGTGTTTTGTTGAGAATTTTTACATCCATGTTCATCACGGATATTGGCCTGTAATTCTCCTTTTTTGTGGGGTCTCTGTCTGGTTTGGCAATCGAACTAATGCTGGCATCATGGAATGAGTCCGGAAGCTTTCCTTCCATTTCTATTTTTTGGAACAGCTTTAGAAGGATAGGTATTAACTCTGCTTTAAATGTCTGGTAGAATCTGGCCCAAACTCTTACTTGTTGGGAGATTTTTGATAACTGATTCCATTTCTTCATTAGTTAATGGGTCTGCTCAAATATTCTATTTCTTCATGTTTAGGTTTTGGTAACATGTGGGTACCTAGGAATTTGGCTTCCGGGTTGTCCCATTAGTTGGCGTATAGTTTTTCATAGTATTCTCTGATAATTGTATTTCTGAGGGGTTAGTTTGATAAGTCCAATTTGATTCATGATTTTTATCTATTTGGGTCCTCTCTCTTTTCTTTTTGAGAAGTCTGGCTGGGGGTTTATCAATTTTGTTTATTTAAAAAACAACTCTTCGTTTCATTGATCTATTCTGTTTTTTTATTATTATTCTATATTGTTCTTTCTGCTCTAATCTTTATTATTTCTCTTCTTCTGCTGACCTTGGGGTTGCTTTGCTGTTCTGCTTCTTGTTCCTTTAGGTGTGCTGTTAGATATTGTATTTGGGACTCTTCTTGTTTCTTGAGATAGGCTTTGACTGAAATATATTCTCCTCTTAGGACTACCTTTGTTGCATCGCAAAGTTGTTTGGACTGTCATGTTTTCATTTTCCTTTGTTTCCATATATTTTTAAATTTCTTCTTTAATGGCCTGTTGACCCATTCATTCTTTAGTAGGATATTCTTTAAACTCCATGCATTTGGAGTTTTTCCAAACTTTTTCCTGTGGTTGATTTCAAGTTTCATAGCTTTGTGATCTGAAAATGGTGCATGATATAATCTCAATTCTTTTATATTTATTGAGGGTTGTTTTGTGACCCAGAATGTCATCTATCTTGGAGAATGTTTCATGTGCGCTAGAGAAGAATGTGTATTCTGTTGCTTTAGGATGCAAAGTTCTAAATATATCTGTCAAGTCCATCTGGTTCAGTGTATAATTCAGGGTCATTGTTTCTTTATTGATTTTCTGTCTGGTTGATCTGTTCATTGCTGTAAGTTTAGTATTAAAGTCCCCTGCAATTACCACATTCTTACCAGTCAGATTGCTTATGTTCATGATTGTTTTATACATTTGGATGCTTCCGAATTCGGTGCATAGACATTTATAATTATCAGCATTTCTTGATGGATATACCCCCTAATTATGATATAATGTCCTTCTCCATCACTTGTTACAGCCTTTAGTTTAAAATCTAAATTGTGTGATGTAAGTATGGCTACTCCAGCTTTCTTTTGACTTCTAGCAACATGATAGATGGTTCTCCATCCTCTCTGTTTCAATCTGCAAGTGTTCTCAGGTCTAAAATGGGTGTCTTGTAGACATCAAATAGATGGGTCTTGTTTTTTTTTTTTTTATGCATTCTTATACCCTATGTCTTTTGATTGGAGCATTTAGTCAATTTATATTCAGTGGTATTATTGAAAGATATGGATTTCATGTAATTGTGTTATCTGTAGGTTTCATGCTTTTGGTGATGTCTCTGGTCCTTTGTAGTCTTTGCAAAATTCCACTCACAGAGTCCCCCTTAGGATCTCTTGTGGAACTGGTTTAGGAGTGATGAATTCCTCCAGTTTTTGTTTGTCTGGGAAAAAATTATCTCTCCTTCTATTCTGAATGACAGACTTGTTGGATAAAAGATTCTTGGCTGTATATTTTTCCTATTCAGCACACTGAACATTTCCTGTCATTCCCTTCGGCCTGCCAAATTTCAATAGGTAGGTCTGCTACTACTCATATGTGTCTACCCTTGTAGGTTAAGGCCCATTCGGTGCTAGCTGCTTTCATAATTCTCTATTTATCTTTGTATTTTACCAGCTTCACTATATATCATGCAGAAGATTGTTTTCTGTTACATTTGAATGGAGCTCTCAGTGCCTCCTGGATTTCAGTGTCTGTTTCTTTCCCCAGATTGGGGAAGTTCTCAGCTATGATTTGTTCAAGTACACCTTCTGCCCCTTTCTTTCTCTTCTTCTTATTCTAGAACTCCTTGGTATGGATATTATTACATTTCAATGAATCACTTAGTTCTCTAATTCTCCCCTCGTGGTCTAGAACTTTTTTATATCTCTTTTTGTCAGCTTCATCTTTTTCCATAGTTTTATATTCTATTTCACTTATTATCCCCTCTGCCTCTTTACTCCTCGCTGTCACCACATCTAATTTGCACTTCATTACAGCATTTCTTAATTCATCATGACTATTTTTTAGTTCCTTGATGTCTGCAGCAGGAGATTCTCTGCTGTCTTCTATGCTTTTTTCAAGCTCAGCGATTAATCTTATGACTAGTGTTTGAAATTCTTGATCAGATAAATTGTTTATATCTGTTTTGATCAATTCTTTAGCTGTCATTTCTACCTGGAATTTCTTTTGAAGAGAATTCTTCCGTTTCATCATTTTGGCTAGTTTTCTGTCCCTTATGTGCTTAAAAAGCTTGTTATGTGTCCTGCACTTGTGAAAACTACGATCTTAAAGAGAGGTCATACACTGTCCAGGGCCTGGCCCTTCAAGAGGTGTTTTTGGGAGTGTGTTACATGCTTTCTGTTGTGACTCTGGTTGCTTTATCTCCCTACTCATAGTGATGTTTTGGACCCTCTACCTGGTGTGCTTTCATATGTTTGTTGAAGTAACCATGGGGAAAAAATTTTAAAAGAAAAAAAAGGTGGGGGAATGGTGGTGGTGGAAGAGGCCTTATCCCATACAAAGAGAGAAATGACAGGGGCAGGGAAAAAGAAAAGAAAAGAAAATCGACCAAGCAGAGAAACTATAGAGCTTAATCCAGAGAGAGGGAGAAGAAAATAAAGAAGGAGATATAGAACAGGTGTAAAGAGACTGGATTAAATATGTCTGTTTAACAAACCAACAACCAGAATATCCATACTAGAGAAGGGAAGAAATATGAAGGAGAAAAGGAGGGAAAAAAATTATCTATCCATCATCTATCTATCTATCTATCTATCTATCTATCTATCTATCTATGTGTGTGTGTGTATCTGTGTATATATGTATATATATAAATATATATAATAAGAATTGTCCAAAAATCATCTCAGAAAATGCAAAACCTCTGGGTGCCTTGAAACCGGTGGCAGTGCATGTCTGAAGGAGGGGCTATCTGGTTGGTCAGCGTCAATCTCTGGTAGATAGCAGTTACAAGGCTCGGAATGGTGTAGTTTGGTGTAGGCGGGTCCTGCCTCCACTGTGGGCCCATTGTCCCTTCCCTGAAGCCCCACATTGTTGGTGATGGGGAAAAAATGGTGACACTCTAGTCTCTCCTCTACAGACGGGTGTCCCAAGCCACTCTGTTCAAGCTGTCCTCACAGTGCTGCATGGGTCCTAGTGGGTGTTTTGTTTCTTTGTTTGTTTAATTTTATTGCTACACAGTCTCCCGTGCCTCCCTGGGTCTTGTCTGGGATTCAAACCCAGATGTCTTAAAGGGTCCTACTCCACGTGCCCAGGTTCTGGGGAAGTGTCACTCCAGCCCAATGATGGAGGGCCTCCTCACAATGCCACACAGGTGTGAATGAGGTAGTTTGTCCCTCTCCGCTGACTCCCATGTCTTCCTGCCACTCTGCTAGGATTGAAAACCCAATGTCTTAAAGGTTCCCACTCCCTGCACCCTGATTCTAGAGAAGTGCCGCTCTGCCCAGCCAACAGATGGCCTCTGGCTGGCGACACAGGCAGGATCCTTTGTCCTTTGAATGGCTGTATACCTTCTTCCCACTGTACTCGAGGGAGGGGACTGCTTTCTCCCACCGCAGACTGTGCCCCTGAACTAGTTACTGAGACTGGGGCTGGCTCCCCTCCTCCCCAGGTGCAGGAACAGGGCAGCCAGCCGGACCGGAGAAAGATCTGCAGTTAGAGATTAGATCTTTGTCCATTTATTTCTGATTCTGGGTCTGCGGCTTTTCTCTTCTCCCATTACAGTCATACACTTCCACAGCTTCTCTTCCTCTTCCCTTTGTCTTTGCACAGAAGGGGATCCCTCCCCTCCGTGCCACCACCACTCATTTTCTCTCTCCCAGATCGGAATCACACACTTATGGCCGCCAGGTTGTCCCCGTGGGCCCCTGGAGATGTCTCTGTTAGTCTGCAGCCTGGACTCTTGGAATTCAAAGTCCTTTGGCCTCAACACTGCTGTGTTTGAAGGACAAAGGAACTTTGGGTCCCCCTACTTCTCCGCCATGTTGGACTCCTCTATGTATTAAGTCTGGATATTCTAATTTTCCAACTTATAAAGGAAGTAAGTATTCTGAGACATTTTTAACTATAAAACAATCATAAAAGATGGGGGGTGGTAATAGACCCCTTCAAGCTGCAAAGGAAATTACGTAGCTAAATGAATACTTATCAAATCCTGAGTCAGAATTTTTAGAATAAACATTGCTGTCACCTGCTAGATTTTATTTTAAGCAATACTCAAGGAATTAGAGTTAAGAAGGTAACAACAGCCTCGTCTCTTGTATATTCATTGTCACTACTTTTCTTTTTATAAATATAGCCCACATGTCAATTAATAATAATGAAGTCATGGAGCCAAATAATGGGGAAATCATGAGATAGCAAAAATAAAATTAAAACATTAAGCAGGAAAAATGAATTATTTGCCTTAATTTTCTCCCTTTTAATTATACTAAAATGTCTGTTCTCAGTATTAAAAATAGCCATGTGAAATTTAAATTCTAATTAAGTAATCATGTATATAAAAATTAGTAAGGGAAATTATGTTTAAATCCTACCATGGAATCTGGTTTAAATGAATACAGATCACTGGTGATACAATATAAATGAATATACAAGATTACAATACGTTGAGAATATGAAAAATTTCTGTACAGCAAGGAAAAATTATACTGATAATACATAGTTGCCAAAAATAATAATCAACAGAACAATTAGAACTTGCCGCTTATTGTCATTTTTATAGATTATATGTTTGATTCAAAAGACAATTTGCGGGGCGCCTGGGTGGCTCAGTCGGTTGAGCATCCGACTTCGGCTCAGGTTATGATCTCGCGGTCTGTGAGTTCGAGCCCCGCGTCGGGCTCTGGGCTGATGGCTCAGAGCCTGGAGCCTGCTTCACATTCTGTGTCTCCCTCTCTCTCTGCCCCTCCCCCGCTCATGCTCTGTCTCTCTCTGTCTCAAAAATAAATAAACATTAAAAAAATTAAAAAAAAAGACAATTTGCAGTTTCTACAAATCTATATTTAAATTATAAATCAAAAGATATCATTCCTTGGTTCAGATAACTCCTTTTCACCAATTCTAAAAATACTTTCCACCATATTCCTGTTGTATTGACATCTCAAAATTTCTAAAAGTAAACTCATTATTTTACTCCAACATGTGTTCCTCGGCTCACATTTAAAAAATATTGATCCACGCCTTTACCATATGCCTAGTAGATTTGTGACATAAAGCACTATCATAGAGAAACAAGTTGGAGGTCTATCAGTAAGTCATTGAATTAAGTCTGAGAGGTATAAAATGTAATGTCCAGGGGCACTTGGGTGGCTCAGTCAGTTAAGTGCCCGACTTCAGCTCAGGTCTTGACCTCACAGTCTGTGAGTTTGAGCCCCACGTCGGGATCTGTGCTGACAGCTCAGAGCTTGGAGCCTGCTTCAGATTCTGCGTCTGCTTCTCTCTCTCTGCCCTTCCCCTGCTCACGCTCTGTCTCTCAAAAATAAATAAACGTTAAAAAAAATGTAATGTCCAACATAGTTATGGAAAATTGGAAATAAGACTATTAGGGATCAGAAATCCAGGAATATAATAGTAAGCAATTATTCAGACAAGCAAGGGAGGAAAACAGTATACATGAATGTCTGGAGCCAGTAGTGCCCATGGTACAATTTTACAGACTTCTATCTGGTACAGTTTTTAAAAGGTCCTTTTTCTGGGAAAAAGGACACCAATCTATTTAAATAATTGCTAATTCTTGTTAGTTCTGTCATCATCAAGTCTTTTTAATTCATTCCCTTCCCTCCATTCCTACTGCCAGAATCATATTTCATCTCCCCTTCATGCTTATCAGAATTCTGATATTTCAATGGTTCCCCATTCTAGAGTATCCCACATATAACTGACAAATTTAAATTCTATGGCTAATCCCCTTCCCACAACTTCCCAACTTGCAGTGCCCCACCCCCCCCCGAATCACAGAATAAAGACCATATTCCTTAGCTTGTAAGTATATGTTTTCCGTCTTACAAAAAAAATTAAAGTTTAATTTGAGTATAGTTGATACACAATGTTACATTAGTTTCAGGTGTACAACTTCGTTATTTGACAAGTTTGTACATTGTGCTATGTTCACAAACGTAGCTACCATCTGTCCCTTTACATCACTATTATGATATCATTGACTGCATTCCTTATGCTCTTCTTTTTATTCCTGTGACTTACTCATTCCCTAACTGGAGGCCTGCATTCCTCTCTCCCTGTCACCCATCTTGCCAATCCCCCACCCCCTCCACTCTAGCCACCATCATTTTTTTCTCTTAATTTATATTCTGATTCTGCTTTTTGTATATTTATTCATTTTTTTTAAATTCCATTTGTGAGTGGAATCTTAAGGTATTTGTCTTTCTCAGACTGACTTATTTCACTTAGCATGACACCCTCTAGGTTCATCTATGTTATCTCAAGTGGCATGATCTCATCCTTTTTTATAACTGTGTAATATTCCATAGTGCATATATACCACATTTACCTTACCCATTTGTTTATTAATGGATACTTAGACTTCCTCAATGTCTTGGCAAGTTATTGTAAATAATACTGCAATAAACATAGAGGTGCATATATCTTCCTGTGTTAGTGCTTTCATTTTCCTGGGCATATACTGAACAGTAGAATTATTAGATCATATGGCATTTCTGATTTTAATTTTTTGAGGAACCTGCATACGGTTTTCCACAGTAGCTAAAACCAATTTACATTCCTAATAAGACTAAATGAGGGCTCCTTTTTCTTCTTCACCAACACTTGTTTTTTTCTTGTCTTTTTTATTTTAGCCATTCTGACAGGCATGAAGTAATATCTCATTGGGGTTTTTTAAAATTTTTTTATTTTTGTTCCATTTAGTTAACATATAATGCTATATTAGTTTCAGGTGTACAATTTAGTGATTCAAAAATCCCTACATCACCTGGCAGTCATCACAAGAGCACTCCTTAATCCCCATCATCTATTTAACCCATTCCCCTACCCACCTCCCCTCTTGTAAACGTAAGTTTCTTCTCTCTAACAAAAAGTCTGCCTGGGTGACTTAAGTGGTTAAGCAAGCATTCAACTCCTGATTTTGGCTCATGTCAAGCATGATCTTAGGGTTCATGGGATCAAGTGCCACATCAGGCTCCATGCTGACAATGTGGGGCCTACTTGGGATTCTCTCTCTCCTTCTCTCCCCCCTAACCTGCTCTCTATCTCTCAAAATAAATAAAATAAACTTTTAAAATATACTCTGTTTCTTGGGGCACCTGTGTGGTTCAGTTGGTTGAGCATCCAACTCTTGATTTTCAGTTCAGGCCATGATCCCAGGGTCGTTGAATCAAGTCCTGAATCCGGCTCCACTCTGAGCATGGAGTTTGCTTAAGATTCTCTCTCTTCCCCCCTCTTCCACTCTCCCCCATTTGCACTCTCTCTAAAATAAAATGCTCACTTTTATTGTTTCTTCAATTCCATATATGAATGAAATCGTATAGTATTTGTCTTTCCCTGACTTACTTCTTTTAGCATTATACTCTCTAGCTCCATCCATGTTGTTGCAAATGGCAAACTTTCATTCATTTAAAAAAATATTTATTTATTTTGAGAGACAGAGGATAGAGAGAAAGCAGGGGAGGGGCAGAGAGAAAGAGATAGAAAGAGAGAGAATCCCAAGCAGGCTCTGTGCTGTCAGCACAAAGCCCAGTGTGGGGCTCAATCCCATGAACCATGAGATCATGACCTGAGCCAAGATCAAGAGTCAGATGCTTAACTGACGTAGCCACCCAGGCATCCCAATTTCATTCGTTTTTATGACTGAGTAATAATCCATTGCATATACTTACTACTTCTTCTTTATCCATTCATCAATCAAGGAACTTTGGGCTTTTTCCATAATTTATGTAGATAAATAGCTCATCAACGATCAACGATCACTCTTCAACAACACTTGAGAGAAGGAACTCAGTCACTGTTATCTTTATATTCGCAACATGGCCTAGTTTTGTTTGGCTGGAAGTTCAGGAAATGTGTTGAAATAGTTTCCATTCTGTGTTTTTGGAAAGAACAATTTTTATGATGTGTGGCAGCTCAGAGTAAGATGTTGTCTAAGAATAATGAATCTCTTTTGAGTAAATTAGTACAGGCTTTAGTCCTATCCAACTACATTCCAACTACAAAATTGTATGCAGCATAATAATGAAGTAGAAAAAAAATATGAGTAAAAGATTAGAAAGCAATGAATACTAAAAACTAAATTACAAAGAAAAAAAATTTTTTTTCTTTCTTAAAAGGAGTGGGATAGGGGTCAGTGTGCCATTAAAAATCTTCTCAGGAACAAATAAAGATCCAGAAATGTATGTGACTTATAGCTGAGCGGCTCAGTTAGTTAAGCGTCTGACTTCAGCTCAGGTCATGATCTCACAGTTCATGAGTTGGAGCCCCCTGAGTCTGCTTCGGATTCTGTGTCTCCCTCTCTCTCTGCCCCTCCCTTGCTTGCATTGTCTCTCTCAAAAATAAATAAACATTTAAAAGAGGCAGAATATTACCCATGACTTTTTTATATTTATGAACTTAATATATACTGTTCTATATATTTTCATATGAAATTTCTTGTTATATTATTATGTATTACTTATAAAACATTCTAATGTGTTTGCTTGATGATAGATACTAAAACTTGAGAAAACAAAGATGATTTAAAGTTTAATTACCTTAAAAAAAACTACAAACCAGATAGAAAATTCTTTTGTTTTCTAGGAAAATATTATACAGACTTCTGCCAGAACCAGGGGTAAATCAGGTAGCAAGACTGTCACCATATTCCTGAAATCTTAATTCTGAAAGTCAACCTATTTCTAATTTACATCTGTGAACAAGCCAAGACATTTTAAACAAAACAAAACGAAACAAAAAGAAAAACTTTGAAGGTTCTAAATATGGCAATCTCTGCGGATCCTTGAGAAGTAAATAGAAGCTATCATGGGAGCACAGGAGGCCTGGAAACTAAAAGAATCAGCACGGGGTACAGATGAAGTTAGAGAATAATGTAAATAGCTGTCAGGGAAAAGAGGAAAGGCTTTCATAGATACTAAAACTCAGGAAGTGCTCAACACATGTTTAATCATCTCAATACAAGCAACAAATCTTCATAAAAATCAACAAGGAAAAAGATTCACAGAAAAATGATGAACTCTCAGACATGGAAATATGCATGAAAGGCAAAGATAAGACAGTATACACACAACAGTAAAAGCTAAAAATTATTTTCAAAACAAACTATAACTTTATCTATAAACAGGTTTTGGGGGGAACAAATGCTTGAACAGAAAAAAGTGAAAAACTTGTGTTTTTAACATGCATGCATGAAAGGTTCATTAGTTTTGTGTACGTAAGAAACTGTGAGTGACTCTAATAGACGCGTTAGTTCTCAAATAAAGAGTCTGCTGTTTTGGCATCATTCCAAGATTCAGATTTGAAGAAGTTACAATGTTCTCTGGAAACATGTTTACACAGCGTGCACATGCAGTAGGAATGCACGACAATGCCAAATCTCTTTTCCAGCTTGTAGTCCTTGAAATATACAGGTTAGATTACCAAGGAAGATCAGCATAGATGGATAAACCATGAACCTTTTATTTATTTTTTATAATTTTTACTATTTTTTAAGTTTTTACTTGAATTCCAGTTAATTAACATACAGTAATATGAGACTCAGGTGTACAAGTTAGTGATTAAACACTTACATACAACACCTGGTGCTCATCACAAGTCCACCCCTGAATCCCCATCACCTATTTAACCCATCCCTGCATCCACCTAACCTCTGGTAACCATCACTTCTCTATTGTGAAGAATCTATTTCTTGGTTTGCTTCGCTCTTTTTTTTCTGCACTATGATAATTTGTTTTGAGTCTTAAATTCCATATTAGAGTGAAATCATATGGCATTTGTCTTCCTCTGACTGTCTTATTTTGCTTGGCATACATGACACTCTCTAGCTCCATCCATGCCATTGCAAATGGCAAGATTTCACTCTTTTTTATGGCTAAGTAATATTCTATTGCATATATATATATATGTATATATAGATATAGATATAGATATCGCTTCTTATCTATTCATCAGACGAGGGACATTTGGGCTCTTTCCATAAGGTGGCTATTGTAGATAATGTTTCTATAAACATTGGGGTGAATGTATCCTTTAGAATTACTATTTTTGTATTCTTTGGGTAAATAACTCATATTGCAATGGATGAATCATAGGACAGTTCTATTTTTAACTTTTTGAGGAAACTCCATACTGTTTTCCAGAGTGGTTGTACCAATTTGCATTCCCACAAACAGTGCAAGCGGGTTCCCCTTGCTCTACACCCTCACCAACACCTGTTGTTTTATGTGTTGTTGATTTTAGCCAGTCTGACAGTTATGAGGTGATATCTCATTGTAGTTTTGGTTTTCATTTCCCTGATGGTAAATGATGATAAGCATCTTTTCACCTGTCTGTTGGAAATCTGTTGTCTTCTTTGGAAAAATATCTGTTCATGTCTTCTGCCAATTTTTTTAACGTTTTTTTATTTTTGAGAGACATAGAGACAGAGTATGAGCAGGGGAAGTGCAAAGAAAGAGGGAGACACCGAATCCGAAGCAGGCTCCAGGCTCTGAGCAGTCAGCACAGAGCCCGATGCAGAACTCGAACTCACAGACCGTGAGATGATGACCTGAGCCGAAGTTGGCCGCTTAACCAACTGAGCGAGCCATCCAGGTGCCCCATTCTGCCCATTTTTAAATTGAATTATTCATTTCGGGGGTATTGAGTTTTATAATTTCTTGATATATTTTGGATAATAAGTCTTTATCATTTGTCATTTTCAAATATCTTCCCTTATTCCACAGTATTCCTTTAAATTTGTTGTTTCCTTCATTGTGCAGAAGCTTTTTGTTTTGATGAAGTACCAATAGTTTATTTTGGTTTTTGTTTCCCTTGCCTCAGGAGACGTATCTAGTAAGTAGTTGCTATGGCCAATGTCAAAGACTTTACTACCTGTCTTCTCTAGGACTTTAATGGTTTCTGTCTCACATTTAGGTATTTAATTCACTTTGAATTTATTTTTGTGTATTGTGTAAGAAAATGGCCCAGTTTCATTTTTCTGCATGTTGCTGTCCAGTTTTCCAAACACCATTTGTTGAAGACACCGTCTTTTTCCCACTGGATATTCTTTCCTGCTTTGTTGAAGATTAATAGACCATATTTGTGGGTTCATTTCTGGGATTTCTGTTCTGTTCTATTGATCTATGTGTCTATTTTTGTGCCAGTACCATACTGTTTTGATCGCTACAGCTTTGTAATATAAGTTGAAGTCCAGAATTGTTATGCCCCTAGCTTTGTTTTTCATTTTCAAGTTTAATTTGTCTATTCAGGGTCTTTTGTGGTTTGATGCAAATTGTAGGATTGCTTGTTCTAGCTCTATGGAAAATACTGTTGGTATTTTGATAGGAATTGCATTAAATGCGTAGATTGATTTCGGTAGTACAGACACTTCGACAACATTTTCCTTGCACTCCGTGAGCATGGAATGTCTTTCCATTTTTTGTGTCATCTTCAATTTCACTCATCAGTGTTTTACAGTTTTCAGAATACAGATCTTTTACCTGCTTTGGTTAAGTTTATTCCTAGGTATCTTAAAGTTTTTGGTGCAATTGTAAATGGGATTTAGGCTTTGATTTCTTTATGCTGTTGTTCATTCAAATGCAACAGATTTCTATATCCTGATGTTATATCTTCTGACTTTACTAAATTCATGTTTCAGTTCTAGCAGTTTTTTTGGCAGAGTCCTTCAGGTTTGCTATATAAAACATCATGTCGCTGACAAATAGTGAAAGTTTAACTTCTTTCTTGCTGATACATATGTCTTTTATTCCCTTTTGTTGTCTGATTGGTGTGGCTAGGACTTCCAACATTATGTTAAATATCAGTAGCAAGAGTGGATATCCCTGTCTGCATCCTGACCAAAGATGAAAGCTCTCAGTTTTCCCCACCAAAGATGACATTAGCTGTGGGATTTTTGTATATGGCCTTTATGATTTTCAGGTATATTCTCTCTAACCCCACTTTGTTGAGCGTTTTTATCATGAATGGATGTTGTACTCTGTCAAATGCTTTTTCTGCATCTGATTGACATCATTATATGGTTTTTATCCTTTCTTTTATTAATGTGGTGTATCACATTGATTGGTTTGTGAATATTGAACCACGTTTGTAGCCGAGGAATAAATTCCACTTGATTGTGGTGAATGATTCTTTAATGTACTGTTGAATTCGATTTGCTAGCTTTTATTGAGAATTTTTGTATTCATGCTCATCAGGGATATTGGCCTGTAGTTTTCTTTTTTAGTGGAGTCTTTATCTGGTATTGGTATAAGGGTAATGCTGGCCTCACAGAATGAACTGGAAGTTTTCCTTTCTATTTTTTGGAATAGTTTGAGAAGAATAAGTATTGACTCTTATAAATGTTTGGTAAATTTGCTTGTGAAGCCATCTGGCCTGACTTTAGTTTGTTGGGAGATTTTTGATTACTGATTCAATTTCTTTGCTGATTACTAGTCTGTTCAAATTTTCTATTTCTTCCTGTTTCAGATTTGGTAGTTTATATTTTTTCTAGGAATTTATCCATTTCTTCCATGTGGTCCAATTTGTTAACATATAGGTTTTCACAATATTCTCTTCTAATTGTTTATATTTCTGTGGTGCTGGTTGCTATTTCTCCTCTCTCATTTGTGATTTTATTTATTTGGGTCCTTTCTCTTTTGCTTTTGATAAGCCTGGCTAGCGGCTTATCAATATTAGTAATTTTTTCAAAGAACCAGGTCCTGGTTTCCTTGATCTGTTCTACTGATTTTTATTTTCTTAATCTTTTATATCTGCTCTAATCTTTATTACTTCCTTCCTTTTGCTGGCTTTAGGCTTTGTTTGTTGTTATTTTTCTAGATTCTTTAGGTGAAAGGTTAGGATGCTTATTTGAGATTTCTCTTCCTTCTTGAGGCAGGCCTGTATTGCTATATATTTTCCTCTTAGGACCACTTTTGCTGTATCCCAAAGGTTTTGGACCATTGATTTTTCATTTTCATTTGTTTCCATGTATGTTTTTATTTCTTCTTTGATTTCCTCATTGACTCATTCATTCTTCAGTAGCATGTTGTATAGCCTCCATGTATGTGGTCTTTCCATATTTTTTTTTTTTTTTTGTGGTTGACTTCTAGTTTCACAGTGTTGTGTTAGAAAAGATGGATGGTATGACTTCATTTTTTTTGTACTTTTCGTGGCCTAATTTGTGACCTAGTATGTGGTGTATTCTAGAGAATGTCTCACATACTCTTGAAAAAAACGTGTATTCTACTCTTTTAGGATGGAATGTTCTGAATATATATGTTAAGTCCATCTGGTCCAGTGTGTCGTTCAAAGCCACTGTTTCCTTGTTGATTTTCTGTTTAGATAATCTGTTCATTGCAGTAAGTGGGGTGTTAAAATCCCCTACTAATATTGTGTTATTATCAACTAGTTCCTCTATATTTGTAATTAATAGTGTTATATGTTTTGGTGCTACTACGTTGGGTGAATAAATATTTATGATATAGTGCCCTTCTTTGTCTCTTGCTACAGTCTTTGTTTTAAAGTCTAGTTTGTCTGATATAAGTATTGCTACTCTGGTTTTCTTTTCACATCCTTACATGATAAATGTTTCTCCACTTCTTCACATCCAATATGCAGATGTATTTAGGTCTAAAATATGTCTCTTGCAGGCAGCATACAGATAAGTCTTTTTTTTTTTTTTTATCCATTCTGACACCCTATGCCTTTTGATTGGACCATTTAGTCCATTTACATTCAGAGTAATTATTGACAGATATGTATTTAGTGCCATTTCATTACTTGTTTTGTTGTTATTTCTGGAGATTTTCTCTGTTCCTTTGGCCTTTGTTGCTTTTGGTATTTCCTTTCAACTCAGAGTCCCCTTTAATATTTCTCGTAGGTCTGTTTAGTGGTCACAAACTCCTTTATTTTTTGTTTGTTCAGGAACTTCTTTGTCTCTCCTCTATTCTGCATGATAGCTTTTCTGAATAGAGTATTACTGGCTGCAGATTTTTCTCCAATTTAATACTTTGAATATATCATGCCACTCATTCTTGCTTGCCAAGTTTCTGTTGAGAGATCTCTAGCTAGCCTATGGGTCTTCTCTTGTACATAAGGATTTCTTTTAAGAAATCCTTTTCTGCTTTTAAGATTTTTTTCTTTATCACTATGTTTTGCAAATTTAATTGCAATATGTCTTGGTGTTGGCCTGCTTTTGTTGATTTTGTTTGAAGTTCTCTGTGTCTCCTGGATATGGGTGGTTGTTTCCTTCCCCAAATTAGGGAAGTTTTCATCTATTATTTCCTCAAATAAATTCAGACCTTTCTTCTTAAAATTCCATTATCTGAAAGAGGACTAAGTTAAATGGCAGGAAAAAAAATACCATTGGTGTAAAATCTTAAATGACAGGCTTCTCTGTTTTCCTCAAGATGTCATCGATGACCAACTGTTGGCCAGGGCCAGATAGTGCCGAGTACTAATATTCTGTCCTAGTCCAACACTTAATCAGCTACGCCTAATAGTATTCTCTGTGAAAAGTAATGGTTTTTTTTTCTTAGTGCTAGTAGCAGCTCTTGGAAGTTCCTTTTAGAGAAGACATCTAATCCTTCATCCTTCACTGTGTTATCTATTCTGAAAATGTTCCCCATAGCTATACCTGGAATCTCCTTTATGATCTCCCCATCAGGGGCCCTTACCTCCTTAAGTAGCCCTGGAATTCTCATTGTGTGGACAGCTTAGTGTTTACATCTTCCAGCACAACTTATAAGAGGACACTCAGCATATCTCCTAGTACCTTTCTGGTGCCATGTAAATCTCTCATTGAATCCTGTGTTTAAGAAACATATCTAAAACCCTTTAAAACTGCATTAAGGAAGAAAATATAAACTGCTAACACTAGTATTATATTCCCAATTAGCACAAAATACCTGTTGACCTAAGACATTCTGTTTCATGAAATAATGCTTTAATTGGTACTTGTTTTTATTTATTAAAGGAAGATATATTTATTATAGATAATTTGAAAACAATTTTAAAGGGATTCAAGAAGAGGTTTCAAAGAAGAAAATAAAAATCAACAATGGCATTATCTACTCATATTCATTGCTAAATCTTCGTGTATTCCTTCCAGTGTGTGTGTTTCTGTGTGTGTGCGTGTGTACTCAGCTGAAATCCTATATTATTTAACAGACCGTTATCCTAATTTACTTAATGTTTTATCATGAGTATTTTTATGTCTTTTAAATTAAAAGAATCAATAAATTATTTTAAAGTATTATGTTTAATGGTTAATTAATATACTTTTTTCAGTAATACATTGTTGGAAACTTCAGCTGTAAGCACTTAAATATTACTCATATATTACTTAAAATTTATCTTTGCATGCATATTTGATTATTTATTTAGAAAATTTATCTTTCTAGCCATTTATGTATTCAACATATGTTTATTAAGAGCCTGCTCTGTATCAGGCATAGTTGTAAAAGCACTGGGAATGCGAGAGTGAATGAAAAGCCACAGTCCTCTTTTTTTAATGAAAAAGAAAGAGGTATAGAAACTAAAGTGGCATTAAATTCATAAACATAGGCTTTAATATTGAGATAAATTCTATTAAGCAATCAACAGAATGTTATGATAGAAAATCATGAAGGTGAGGACTGGGGAAACCAGATTACATAGGAAATTCTTCCTGTTTTACGATATGACGATTAAACTGAGACATGAAACAGGAAAGAGCCAGCCATACAAGAACCTGGGACAGAACATTTAAACTGAGAGAGCTAATGTGCAGAGGCTCCATCCTAGTTAAGGTTCTGGTGAATCAAAGCCTGAGATGAACATTTGGAGGAATATAATATATTGAGAGGCTGGTCTTTAAGGAAAAATCTTTAAGAGAGTGAGGAAGTAGAATAGAAAAAGAACAAAAACTGGGTGAGGATGTACTCTCAGGTAAAGTCTAGCTTTGGCTTGACCCATATGGGAAGGGCTCTGGAGTAAAAATCATATTGTAGAGCTCTCCCCTCACAGACATTAGAGGCTGACCATTTGTATCTGTATAACAGTGTATCAGTCATTCATTGGCTCAGGGTTGCATTGCAGGGGTTAGAGAGATGTAATTTCCCAGGTTAGACAGCTCCTGTCAGCCAGGTTGATTTTCTAAAGAAAAGAGGCAGCTGTGGCCAACATTTACAGTAGCTGAGGAATGGAGGCCCAGACAACCATCTACTATGGGCTCTAAGAGAACAGAGAGCTCAAGTACCTTTAGAAACCAAAATACTGCTAATAAGTGTTGAGTTACTATTGTTGCACAACAAACCAGGCCAAATTTAGTAGCATAAAACAACAACCATATTATTATTCTTGTGGATTATATAGGTAAGAGTTTCAAACTGGGAACAGTGGAAGTAATTTATCTGAGGCCTTAGCTGAAAGGAAGCAAATGAATTTGGAGTGATTCAATTGAGCTGGAAATATCTGGAGCCCTTTTACTCTGATGATTGGATTAAATAATTTGAAGGCTGTACTCAGGTATAACTGGCAACCAAACCACCAACATGGTGGTTCGTGGCTTAAGTTTTCTAAAAAGCACACAAATAACTTCTGAGATGGAAAGTCCTGATAAAGCCTCCAGAGAGCAAACATCCCAAGTTTCATAGCCTTTCCTATTTCAGCATCAAAGGCCACATAGAATAATGTTACTGACTGAAGAAATCACAAGCACACACAAATTCAAAGGGAATGGACGTAGATCCATCCTCCTCTGAGAAGAAAGTCAAAGAATTTTTGGCCATTTTTTAAAAGCCATGACAATGAGCAAGAGAGAGTGGTTTTAGATAAACTTAGAGAGGAAGTCAAAAAGGCAGGTGATGGGTAGAGTACTGAAAATTTAAAATTCAACTTTGCAATTGCTAAGTTCAGATGCACTGATATACTTAGGTGGAAATATGAAGTATGCAGTTGGATGTATGTGACTAGAGCTCAAAAGAAAGGCCTAATCATGAGATATAAGTGACTGGTTATATATAGATGATTTAAATGTAATTACTTGTTAAGAAGATATCAATATTCTTAGAGTCACTCAATGTATATTAACATAATTCCTTTCCATAAATGTGATATAAATTTATACCCTCACCAGAATAACAACATAATGCCAGATGCAAACATCTTGATTATATTTTGGTTCAGGGTGATAATAGTCTTTAAGGTCACACATCTTGGGATTGTTGCTCAACAATCAGTCCCTTTTGTCAATTCAAACTTTCTAGGTTAATATCCAAAGTCCTAAACTCCTCTTCCAATATCGTTCCCATAACAGAGCAGCATATCTAATTATATCAAGCTTAATGTGTCTTTCATATCCTACAGATTCCTAAACTTCATATATAGATTAAACTCTGTTTTCATTGGATCTCAACAGAAAAGCTTTAATAGTACAATAGTTATTTATGGAACCAGTGATGAAAGGGAATTGAAAAGCCATCATGTAGAACATGTAGTAGAATGTAGAACATCTAGTAGACGGTAATGTACCAATAACAACACTAATATTGAAAGACTTAAAAAATGTAGTTGTGAGCTCAAAACTTGTTCTTAATTCAATGGAAATGGATCTCCCAAGTGATCCTACAGATCCACAGTTCTCAAATATTTTGGGCCCCTTTGGTATGTTGGCATTTTATGGAGATATTTTTGGTTGTTACGAATGGGTGGGGAGAGAACTGTTAATGGCATTTAGTCAGTAGAAAGCAAGAATGCTACTAAAAATTCTACAGTGTAGAGTCTCCAACAACAATTAGCCAGTGCAAAATATCAATAGTTCTGAGATTTAAAAATCCAGTTAAATATTATGTCAAAACTTCTCTTTGCATGAATTACACTCAATACCCAGTGGGTTTCCCCATCAAATGTTTATAACTGTTGATCTATAATGAGAAGGTAAACATAAAGGAGAATATACAAAGTTATCAACTTCAAATTACCCACAAAAGATAACTAGAAACTCAGAATTGATGAGGAAAGGCAGATTTAAAAATGTAAAATTGAGACAGAGTCATTAATGGCCCCAAATTAGAAGTGGCACTTGATGAAAACTCTTACAGGAATATGCAATAAAGAAAAGCATCAGATCAGAGGAGACAAGAGGACAAGGATAATGAATCACTATAATGGTGAATGAAATTAAAGAGGCTTCAGAACGGAGAAGGACAGCACTGATGGATTAAATATTAGACATAAATTGGAACAAATAAAAGACTCCATTTGCGTACTGTAGCTTGTCTTTGTATAAAACTACTTCTTTGCTTTAACATGTGAAAAAGGAAATTATTTGATAATCTTATTTTAGATAATATAAACAATTCTGTTCAAAAAATTGGCATTGGATAGCATTTGGGAGACAGTTGTAATTCTCATATTAAATGAAGGGCCCCGTGGGCTTCAGTGCAATTTCTCAATTGTCTGGGCATATTTACATTGATAAACACACATACACATATTCCACATCTTCGTATTAACCAGGGCAATAGGAATAATATGAATGTCATAACTAGGGAAATAATTGTGAGATATGCATCAACATGACTGAAATACATTCTGTATTATGTAAATACTAAAGAATAATTTGTAATTTAAATTTGACAGAATACTAGAAAGAAATGGCAAGTTAGTGGATTCTCATCAAAGCAATGCTTTTGCTGCACTAAAAATCCAGAGACATTGGTAAAAGCAGGCTGAAATAATCAAAATACTAACAAAAATGAACCAGAAAGTTTCCTGAGTCATTATTTAAGCTTACCATCATATTCTGAAAAGTCAGAAAGCTTTATAATGTTTTGATAAAAGTCATAGTAAACCTTCCCAAAATTTCATGAAGTCTGCATAATGAACTCGCTTCTTTAAATAAATATAGATTCATTTTAGTTTAAGATTTAAGCAGAGGTGCTTGTTATTTTGTCAGCCTAGAAATCTGCTTTGTGGTTAACTAATATGTAGTCTCAGTAAGAGTGGGTAACTTTTTTACCATACAAATTCTCTTAAATGAAAATAATCAAGTGAGTGATAATATACAGATAGTTATAAAAATGTGGAAATCATGGAAACTAAGGCCCCATCAAAACTATTTGTGTACTATCTGCTTGAGGCAGAAATGACTATAATAAACTTCTACCTTTTTATATGTTATTCACAAAATCATAATTCCAGTTTTGGATACCTTATACCCATGCCTGCAGTCACCTATGTCTCTAATAGAGGCTAAATTGCTCAACTTGACTGTCTATCACTTGAATTCAAATTATCTAAAATCTAGCCCTTAACAAGCTTCTATCACAGCAGATAGAGGAAGAGAGAGAGACAGAGAAAGAGAGAGATTATTTCTATTATTGACTCCATCACTATTCTGTTTACTCAGTATTAAAAGTCAAAATTCTTCGTGTTTTTCTTATATGTAGACACATTTTGTAAATCTGAAATCCTATAAATACATTTTGCATATAGTAAAAACTGGCAAGGACCTCATCAGTTTTTTCTTTTAATTTCTCTTGAATTTATTGTTCCATTTCCTCTGACTCTTCCCAATTATGGGTACATAACATATCAGCCTAAATTAATATAACCTCACAATCAGTTCTCCTGCCTCCAGCCTCCTCCCAGCCATTTCATCTTACACAATGATTAAAAAATAATCTTCCTGAAACACCTAAAATACATAGGTGAAAAATCCTTCACATGATGTTCAAAAGCCCTCCTTAGTCTGGTCTTAATCTAGCTTTCTAGACTCATCTTCCATTATAATCTTTTAAGATGCTTGTTGCCTAATGGATTCCAAAAAGATAATCACTGTTCATTAAGTCTGGTCTTAATCTAGCTTTCCAGACTCATCTTCCATTATAATCTTTTAAGATGCTTGCTGCCTAATGGATCCCCAAAAGATAACACTGTTCATTTTCACTCCTGAAATGACCCTTTTCCTCTCTACATAAACAATCCTTACCCATCATTGAAAGCCTTGCCAAAGGCTACTTCCTCTTTATACCCCCTCAAATAATAACACATTACCAGTCAGAGGTCAGTTAATATTCACAGGGAGAAGCAATTTAGTCAACTTGACTGACTGAAAGAATTTATAAAGTTGGCTTGAAAACTCACAAGAAATATGGAACTGAAGTCTTGGTGCTAGAATTAATACTTTAAATGGATATGGTTAACCAATAAGTAGTATGGAACACTACAATATGTTCTATACATACGAATTTAATAAAAAGAAACCAGAAAACTATATATTAGAGTTCAGCCCAGATTACATGCAGAATTCTATACTTATCAGGGCAAATGTTAAACTTGTCATTAAAGACATTAAAAATTGCCAGGAGCTTGGGAAAATGGTGGAGTAGAGACGGACCCTCAGCTCACCCCATTCCATGTTTACAACCTGCTATCATTCACATCCAGGTCAGTAACCTAGTGAACAACCTGAAGACTGGCAGAACAAAGTCTACAACTAAATATAGAGAAGAAGCTGCAACTGAAAGGTTAAAAAGGTCAGAAAGGCAGAGGCCTCCTCCAGGAGGGAGCTACACAAATGGAGAGGGAAGAGAAACAGGCCCTCACACCAGGGACTTCACACGGGTAAGACTAATCCCCATAAAGTTTGGCTTTAAAAATCAGGGAGGCTGAATTCCATGACTTTTTATAGCATGTATGCTTTTCATTATTAAATTTATTTACTTTGAGAGAAAGCAATCATGGGGGGGGTGGACAGAAAGTCCCAAGCAGGCTATGCACTGAGAGCATGCAGCCCCATGTGAGGCTTGATCCCACAAACCCGTGAGATCATGACCTGAGCTGAAATCAAGAGTCAGACACTTAACTGACTGAGCCACCCTGGTACCCCTCCATGAATTTTTAAAACCAGTGGGACCTAGAGCCTGGAGCTTTTGACTCAGCACTGGGTGAACCTGAGGGTGAGTGATAGCTGGCCTACCACCCCTAAAGAGACAGCAGCCTGAGCAGAGACACAACATGAAAATGGCAGTTTGCACAATGCCAGGGCAAACAGGAGACAGATCTGTTCATAACGATTTCAGAGCATGTTGAGGGACTTCTTTGAAAACAAGGTTGGAGGAGACACCAATTTCTCCCCCACCTTCTCACATAATCACAGAGTCAACTACCAGAGGTCAGATTTCACAGACACTTGGAGTCTTGGCCCAGGGCTCAGGGTAAATCTTTAAAAAGCTGTGCATGCATTCCACCCAGCCACTAGGTGCATAGCTGTTGCACTGGGCCCAAACGTGTGCCCCGGACACCTTTTCATGCCAAGTCCAGCAGAGTCCAGCCACACCAAAAAAAAAACAAAAAAACAAAAAAACATTGTCATGCATGGTGCCAAGTCTCACACCCCTAGCTGCCACAGCACTTCAGGGGACCCAACCTAGGACTAGTGTCCCAAAGCAGATTTTACTAACAATGCCACCATGTTTCCAAGTTCACCGGCAGGCACACACACTCAGAACTGCCCTGCCTGGATCTCACTAGTACCACAGAGAGCAAGCACAGCTCACAACAGGCAGCAAGTCAGTGCAGACAACTGCACTGAAATGATAACTGACTCAGACACAATAGCAGGGTGTAAGCAGCACACATAGGACACCCTCCTGAAGTACTAGGCTCTGGTGAACAGGGGACACTGCACTGCAGGGCACCCCAAGACCTCTTCTTCATAAAGTCACTACTTTCAAGACCAGAAGATATAGCCGACTTTGTTAAAACAGAAACAGACAAACAATACAGATGAAATGAGGAGACAGAGAAATTTATCCTAAATGAAAGAAAAGTACAAGGCTACAGCCAGAGATCCAAGCAAAACCAGTATTAATAACATGACTGATAGAGAATTTAAAGTAACAATAATAAAGATAGTCACTGGGCTTAAGAAAATCGAGGAAGACATAAGTGAGACCTTTAACATAGAGATAAGGAATAACACAGCAGAGATAAAGGGCTCGATAATCAAAATGAGAAACACACTTGATAGAATGAATACCAGGATAGAAGCAGGTGAGGAACAAATTAGTACCCTAAAAGACAAAGTAATGGAAAGTAATAAAACTAAACAAAAAAGAGAAAAAAATTATTCAAAGCAAGGAGAGTCACTGAGTTCATCAAATGTAATAACATTTTTATTGCAAGAGTATCAGAAGGAGAATAAGGGGGGCAGAAAATTTATTTGAGGAAATAATAGCTGAAAACTTCCCTAATCTGGGGAAGGAAACATACATCCAAATCCAGGGGGCACAGATAATTCCCATGAAAATCAACAAAAGGAGAACCATACCAAGGCATATTGTAATTAAACCAGGAAATCAAAGAAGAAATCAAAACTTACCGGGAACATACCTGCTAGCATAAATAGCAAGAAAAATAACAAGAAGTAAGAGAGTTTTAATTTTTATAGAGCCAATATTTAGCTTAAATGAAAGAAACAGGGACAGGGTAGATTTAATGTTCCCCAAACATTTCCACTAACTAATGAAAAGGTCTTTTTTATATACTCCAGCATAACCCTGGTTCAAATTTCTTCTAAAAGTATACAGGAAACATTCCAGACATTGACATTTACAGATAAAAAGGGTAGCATACTGGGGGCACCTAGGTGGCTCAGTCAGTTAAGTGTCTGACTTTGGTTCAGGTCATGATCTCAGGAGATTTATGACTATGAGCCACATTTCTCAGTAATATCCCTGAGTCACTATTTGGGGGATCATTACCCTGCCTACATCTTACCTTGCCATGGGTAATAAACTTCCATTGTGTTAAGTCATCTAAAATGGTATTTTATTTTGTTTTGCTTTGAATATAATTTATTGTCAAATTAGTTTCCATCCAACTCCCAGTGCTCATCCCAACAAGAGTCCTCCTTAATGCCCATCACCCACTTTCCCCTCTCCCCCACCTCCCATTAACCCTCAGTTTGTTCTCAGTATTCAAGAGTCTCTTATAGTTTGCCTCCCATCCTCTCTGTGACTTTTTTTCCCCTTCCCCTCCCCCATGGTCTTCTGTTAGTTTCACAAAATCCACCTATGTGTGAAAACATATGGTATCTTTATTTCTCTGCCTGTCTTATTTTGCTTAGCATAATACCGTCCAGTTCCATCCACGATGCTACAAATGGCCAGATTTCATTCTTTCTCATTGCCTAGTAGTATTCCATTGTATATATAAACCGTGTCTCCTTTATCCATTCATCAGTTGGTGAACATTTAGGCTCTTTCCATGATTTGGTTATTGTTGAAAGTGGGGGTACATGTGCCCCTATGCATTAGCACTTTTAAAATAACTTCCTGAATTATTACATCAGGAATACAGACAGTGTCAGGGAACCAGGCCTTTATATCACATTTCCAGAAGGTCCTGATCCCCACGGAAGCATCATGCATAAAGCCATCAACTAGTCTTTTCTTGGACTTGAGTAACATGATATTCTAGAAGAAAAGTACATAGTATCATGGATAGGGGTGCAGAAGTCATACCTGAATGGGAAGAGTTTAGGGAGCTATGAAGTATCCTGAATGAATAGTTTTACACCCATTTATAGCCAGAATTTTATTCAGGAGAAGCAGAAACATGGACATACTTTCATGTGTAGCATATCATGTTACTAATGGGCCCATAGGCCCATGGGCCACTGCTGACAGTCCCTAGATGTTCATTGATCAAGCACAGCCACATAAAACAATAGCTTATAGTTATTGAACTATGCAGGGTTCCAGGTAATTTTTAAATTATCTCATCCAATTTCCACAAATACAACTAAGATATATGTAAATTGTTTTTGTTTCTTCCCAAAATTAAAAAATGAAGCAACAAAGTAATTTTCCCAAAGTCACAAAACTATAAAGAGACAGTGTTGAAATTCAAATCTACACACCAGAAGCTATGCCCTTCCTTAAACTACTCTAAAATAATGCCTCCTGCATAAAACATACATGTAGGTGGACATATCTGATGGCAATATCCTAATGATGCATAGGTTCATTCTATCAAGGTGCACATGGAGAGATGATACAACATTATCCAGAGACTCCCCAATCAGAAAACTTAGATCATGCCTTTTTTTTTTTTTTTTTTTAGAAAAAGAATTCTAACACCAGATTAACCCACAGGTTTCCCATTTTTCTGCTTTGGTATATTTGTCCCTTGAATTCCAAGACAAGAAAACTTACAACTTGGTTGAGATCTCGTATTAGATGTAGGATAAATATCTGACCACTAAATATGATAATGCACAATAGGTCTAATTCCCCACCTGCAAGATTCCCACTGAAATACATCTATCAATCAAATTTTAAAGAGCAGGATTTCCAGATTTCATAGAGAATACACTTAAAGATACTTTCCTTCTGAGAGTTCTTTGGTTTCAACTTCCAGTGAAATGATTACTATCAAAAACCCTTCAGTTCTCTGTTCCTCCCCTTTGATAGACAGCTGCATCTTCTTGCGCAGTGCCAACTGCATCCTTGAGACATGATGCTGAAGGTCAGAGTGAAAAGATTTGGCAGCATTGGGTACCTGGTCATCAAGGGTGCTTTTAACTCAAGCAAAGTGGATATTGTTGCCATCAATTACCCCTTTACTGCCCTCAGCTACATGGTCTATATGCTCTTCAAGTTTCATGAAATTCAATTTATCCATTTCTTTATGTTTTTGGTGTCATACTTGAGAAGCCTCTACCTATGCCAAGATGAACATTTATTTCTCTAGTGTCTTCTAAGAATTCTACAGCTTTAACTCTAGCATATATAGATTTTTAATCTATTTTGACTTAATTTTTGTGTATGGTGTGAGAGAGCTGTCTAACCTCATTCTTTGACATTTGTACATCCAATTACTGCAGCAAAATTTGTTGAAAAGATACCCTTTGTTCCATTGAGCTGCCTTGACACTCTTGTTGAAAATCAATTGACTATAAATACGAGTCTTTATTCTGCAGTCTTAATTCAATTCCTTTGATCTATAGGTCTATCTTTATGACAGTATGACACTATCTTCATTATGATAGTTTTGTACTTAAATTTGAAATATGAAAGTGTGAGTCTTTCAACTTTGATCTTCTTTGGCTACTGAGTTCCTTGAATTTTCTTATGGATTTTATGATAAGCTTGTCAATTTCTGCAGAGAAACCTTTTGGGATTTCAGTAGGGATCATGTTCAGTCTATGAATACAGCTGTTTTAACAAAAAGACTTTTGATTAATTAACATAGTATGTCTTCTTATTTATTTGGGTCTTTTTTTATATCTCTGAAAAATTTTGTAGTTTTTAGAAGGTAAATATTGTACTTTATTAAACTTATTCCTAAATATTTTGTTCTTTATAATGCTATTTTAAATGGAATTATTTTCTTAATTTCACTTTTAACTATTCATTGTTAGTGTTTAGAAATACAATGATTTTTGTATATTGATCTGATGTCCTTCAACCTACCGAACTAATATATTAGTTCCAAAAGGTTTTGAGTGGATTCTTAGGATTTTGTATGTAGAATATCAAGTCATCTGTAATTAGAAATAGTTCCACATCTTGTTTTCTAATCTGGATGCCTTTTTATTATTTTTTTTCTTAGCTAATTTCCCAGCACTGTTAGTACAAGCAGCAAGGGTGAAGAGCATTCTTGTTCTAATGCTGATTTTAGGAGGAAAATATTTAGTGTTTCACCACTGTATGTTCTAACTAATCACCACCAACTTCATGGCTTAAAACAACAGAAATTTACTGCCTTACAGTGAAGAAATGAACAGAAGACATAAATTTTCCAAAGAAGACATACAGATGGCCAACAGACACATGAAAAAAATGTTCAACATCACTCATCAGTAGGAAAATACAAATCAAAACCACAATGAGATACTACCTCACACTGCACCTGTCAGAATAGCTAACATTAACAACTCAGGCAATGGCAGATGTTGGCAAGGATGTGGAAAAAGAATACTTTTGCACTGCTGGTGGGAATGCAAACTGATGCAGCCACTCTAGAAAACAGTATGGAGGTTCCTCAAAAAATTAAAAATAGAACTACCCTATGACCAAGCAATTGCACTTCTAGGTATTTATCCAAAGGATCCAGGTGTGCTGTTTTGAAGGGGCACCTGCACCCCAATGTTTACAGCAGCACTATGGACAATAACCAAAGTATGGAAAGAGCCCACATGTCTATCGACTGATGAATGGATAAAGAAGATGTGTGTGGGAAATAAGTTTAAGAATTCTGTACACTTGCACCCATGGGTTAACAAGGCTTAGGGCAGAAAGCGGCCACAGGGCAAAAGTGCCCAAGTAGTTAGTCATTAAGTAAAACAAGGCTTAGGGTAGAAAGCCGCCTCCACAGGATGAGAGCATAGGAGAACAGTTAAAGGCGGAAAGCAGCTATAGGGCAAAGACCCCCAAGGTTAGCTAGTGAAAAGAGTGCCTTATTAGCCTTAAGGCAGCATGCTACAGCAATCTTAAACTTTGGAGATAACAGCTACTTAGATGTATTGCCTACAGAGAAACACTGTCCATCTGGCATCTGGCACCAGTATATAATTGTGCTTTAATCTCGACTTCTTATGCCACTTGCATCCCAAGTACTTTGCTCCTTACACACACAAGTTAATGGCCATTATCTTATTATTTTCTTCTGCACATTCACCACGTATGTAAAACCTTGAGAGCTCAATAAATACAGAGACAAAACCCTGTTTGGGGCTCTTGTCTCCTCCTGGACACTAGCCTCTCTCACTTTCATTTTTGCATCCGTTCTTTTGCTGGATAAGCGAGAACTCCAGACTCATAGTCTGCAACAGAGGTGGTTTATAAATATAATGAACTATTACTTGGTGATCAAAAAGAATTAAATCTTGTCATTTGCAATAAGGTGGATGGAATCAGAGTGTATTATGCTAAGCGAAATAAGTCAGAGAAAGACAAATATATGATTTCACTCATATGTGGAATTTAAGAAACACAACAGATGAACATAGGGGAAGGGAAGGCAAAAAGATAAAAGCAGACAGAGAGGCAAACCAGAAGAGACTCTTAAATACGGAGAACAAATTGAACATTGCTGGAGGCGAGGTGGTTGGGGGATGGCTAAATGGGTGATGGGCATTAAGAAGGGCATTTGTTGGGATGAGCACGGGGCGTTACATGTACGTGATGAATCGCTGGGTTCTACTCTTGAAACCAATATTACACTGAATGTTAACTAAGTTGCAAAGAAAGAAAGAAAGAAAGTTAAAAAAAAGAAATTTCTTAGTTCTACCTGAAATATATTTTCTTTTCAGTTTTATTTCAGCATATATTATTTGAAAATATAGCATATATATTTAATAAGATAGTTGAACAAATAGTTATTAAACAATCATGAAATCGCCATTCAAGTCAAAAACAGTACCACCAATCAGTCAGAAAGTCGCCATTTATCCTTTCCTGATATGAACAATCTCCTCAACTTATCCTGATATTTTGGTAATAATTACCTTATTATCATGATCATTTTGCAACCAGTGATGCACCACTAACTGATATTTTATTCTTATGGTAATAAAATACAATGTATGTGTTCTTTTGTGTCTTTTTCCTTCAAAAGTTTGTTGCTAAGATTCATCAAGTGGTGTGTATCTATAGTTCATTTTCATCAATAAATACATTCCAATTTCATTGTGTTTTACAATGTGTTTATCCATTCTATAGTCAAAGACTGGGATGTTTCCAGTTTTTGGCTGTTATTCAATGTTAGGAATATTCTGTGTATGTGTATCTAGTACATATATGTACGTAGGTCTGTAGGGTAGCACTCTTTAATGTAACTCTTACATTGATCGAAATGTTCTTTTTTATAAAGTTTATTTTTTTTGAGAGAGAGACAGAGAGAGAGAGAGAGAGAGAGCATGAGCGAGCCAGTGGGGGAGGGGCAGAGAGAAAGGGAGAGAGAGATCTGAAGCAGGCTCTGTGCTGACAGCAGAGAGCCTGATACAGGGCTCGAACTCACAAACCATGAGATCATGACCTGAGCTGAAGTCAGACACTTAACCAATTGAACCACCCAGGTGCCCCCAGTGATTGAAATGTTCTCTTTGCATTGTCCCATACAGTAGCTAGTAGCCACTTGTGATTTTTGAGCATTTCAAATGTGGCTAGTGACAATAGGGGACTGAATTATTTTATTTAATTTCATTAAAATTAAATTTACATTTAAATAGACACATGTGAATAGTAGTTACCATTGGACGGTATAGATAAACTTGACCATTATGTAAGCATTAATGACCACAAGGGTTGAGGGAGAGAATAATTACTACTTTTTTTAGTGTTTATTTATTTTGAGAGACAGAAGAGAGCACATGTGTGTGTGTGTGCACAAAGGAGCGGTGAGGGGAAGAGAGAGAGGGAGAGAGAGAATCCCAAGCAGGTTGCATGCCGTCAGCACAGAGCTCCATGCAGGGCTCAATCCCATGAACCACAGGATCATAACCTGAGCTGAAATCAAGAGTCAGATGTTTAATGCAACTGAGCCACCCAGGCATCCCTGGAATAATAATCCCTTCTGTTTTTTTTTTGTTGTTGTTGTTGTTGTTGTTCAGGGCTATACAGTTTTATTTTATTTTTATGAATATAATTTTTGTCAAATTGGCTTACATACAACACCCAGTGCTTATCCCAATATGTGCCCTCCACATTGCCCATCACCCATTTTCCCTCTCCCCCACCCCCCATCCACCTTCAGTTTGTTCTCTGTATGTAATAGTCTCTTGTGGTTTGCCTGCCTGCCTCCCTCCCTGTTTGTATCAATTTTTTCCCTTCCCTTCCCCCATGGTCTTCTGTTCAGTTTCTCAAGATCCACATATGAGTGAAAAAATGATATCTGTCTTTCTCTGACTGACTTATTTCACTCAGCATAATACCTTCCAGTTCCAAACACGTTGCTGCAAATGCCATGATTTCATTCTTTCTCATTGCCAAGTAGTTGGAATAATTAGTTCTGATTGATGTCAGGTCACAGTCAGATGAACACAGAGCTTATACAGCAGTCTTACAAACAATTTCTTACTTCTTATAATATCAAATGTCTCTTGACATAGGACCCAATATTAACCAACTGCATTATATGTAAAATTACCAGGAGAATGTAACTTACAGGTTGCCAAGTTTCTAATGTCAAATTGATAGCATCAGCTGAAAATAAGCAGGACTTTAAGAAATGGAATGTGGATCTCTGGGGGAAATACAAGGAAAAAAGACATGAGACAAACTTAAAAGTCTGTCTGTTGTTCCCTTGCTATAGGAAGCAGACCCTCCTTCTTTGTCGAAAGAGACTAGGCTTCACTTATGGTAAGGCAATATAATAACATCAACAGAGGCAGCTGTCTTGCAAGCAGAAGCATATTCTGCTCAAGCTCCATCACGATCACTCTTTATAAATACTAGAACCATAAATAGAGTTAGACATTGACCTATTCAGGAGAACAAGTGCTAAGTCAGTCCCAGAAGAAACAATTTGTACTCAGAAAGTATTTCAGAAATGTGGGATACTTGTAAAGATAGATTCTAGGGGAAGCTTTGGTCTAAGCCAAGTGTTATATTTTTATTTTAAATTATTGAACCAGGCTGAATTCATTGATATGGATACACCTGCCAAAATGTTGGGATTTAAGAAATTACTTGATTGGTTAATTGAAACTTGGATTTGCAATGACTTACATTCAATGAAGCTGAGATACTAGAACTTTCATGGCATACTGTAGAAGAAGAAATACAAGAGTTTATAGAGATAAAGATATTGTGGATTTATCATGTGCATCCTGTATATCCACCCCAAACACTATAATCTTTGAGACAGCCCAGAAGACATGATTTTCACTAAGATATGTGAAATACCTTCAGATGGGGGCATAAGCTTCTTGGAAATGTTCTACAGTAGCTTTCCTCTGTACAATGCAGAGAATAGAAGATGCCACGATTGAATGAGTCTCCCTATTTCAGTGGGGATGATGGTATCCCAGAGTGATGATGACCCAATGTTAAACCATCAGAGACAAGGGTGGCACATTTAACAAAACAGGCAACAGGAACATATCTCTAATCACAATATTTTGACCTATGGGGTCTTTCGTGGTACCTTATTAATCAAAGAAATTTTATAGATGGCAGTCTATGAACACATTACTTTACCTCCAAAACAGAGAAATATGTACATCTTGAAGCCAGAAACTTGACTTGAGTTGCAAAAATGAAAAGTCACTCAGTTTCTAGACTTAAGTTCACAGACCTAAAGCCTTTTGACTGATGAAGAGTCCAGGCCTGCTTCAGGAAGAGCCCTGAATGACTGTCAATCTTTCTTCAAGCCTCCCTCAAAGTGATCTATAGCTATTTGCAAAGGTAATTTTATATTGGAAAAGGGAAAATATCCATATTTTTCATGGATTACTAGATATTGATCTGAATTGGCAATAATTTCTGGATACACACACAAAAATGTCACTCTTGTTTATTAGACGAAGTGCAAACAAGGAAGTCACATGATAAAAACAGAGTTGACCTAAATCAGTCTCCTATAGAGCCAGTGGAATGAAAACTCAGCTTGTGGCTACTTTTCCCAGTTCTTGAATATGTAACTCTCTCCATGAACCATGGATGACAATTAGACTTGGATGGGCTTAACAGAGGCCTCCTGACTTCTTTTTCCCACCAGGAAAATAAACCAAAAGCAATTCTGATCCCCAGAGGAAACTACTAAGATTGTTCCTACCATCAATGACTTGAAAAACACACATTCAGTTTAACTCACTTATTTTATCTGTGCATATCTCAGAGATTGACTATGAAGTATTATTAATATAGATGGGTTTTTAATTACAGCTGCTGTTACAGTTGTGGCATCTTTACTGGAACAAATGAACACAGCCCTGGCAAGGGTACATAACTATTGATCTGGCAAGTGCTTTTATCTCTACACCAATATGCAAGGAGCAGCATCAGAAGTTCATTTTCACTGCCCTGTTTCAGAGCTATGTCAATACACTTACTTTTTGCCATAGGGAGGGTGAAAGAGATGTCCATAATGACGCGCCTCTGAAAACCAAAGTAGTCTTCTATATTGATAACATCAGGCTGACTGGACCTGACAGACAAGAATGAGTAAGGTACTTTATGTTAAAACTCTGTACATTTAGAACATGCCTCTCAACCAGTGAGCAAATAAAAGGGTTATTCTACCAGTTGAGGTGGTTGCTCCAAATTACCAAGAAAAAATGGGGTACAAGTAGGATTCTCTACTACTTTCTTATGCGATAATAAATGTTAACAGAAAATTAGAGCAACAACAAAACCCTGCAGAACAAATGAGAATTCAGATATTTTAGTTATGAAATTTTGTGTCATCATGCCAGGTAAAGAATTCAGATTAAAGAGCTTATTGAGGACAAAAATAATATGGGATGGTGTGAAAGAAATAATTAAAATGTTCAGCTCTGTCCTGTTGACTGCTTATAAAAATGACAAGTACATCAGATATGTATATTTCCTGTCTTGACGTACACATTATTTTTTCCATGCATATCCTTTTAAATTAGTATTTTACATGAGTATTCGGGGGGGGTAGTTAACTTCAAATGTTATTCTTTAGGTTACAGAGCATTCATATGAGATTCGACTGAAGTGGCAAAGAATTTAACATTGCCCAGCGATAGATATATTATACATTGGGACTTAGTTTCTCCCCTATTAGGAAAGAGGATTTGAATGTCTTCGTACAAAGGATCAACATCTTGTCAGCAGAAGCATAAAGAAGTTAATATTGCTGTTGCAAGGATGTTCAAAGATGTGGTGTGGTTTGTAAGTTAATGCTACACAGACAAAGAAGAGGATTGTGCAGTTATTTCTATGACACATCCCAATCCAAATCAACCCTTTAATAATGTCGTACATGATGCTAGAGAGAGGACTGTGTAAAAACAACTTACCTTTTGCCAACAAGGGTACCAGAGAAGGCTAAAAGATGGGAGGAGGAAAGAAGTGATATGTTTACTATTTGCTTGCTGTTCCTGTCAATGGCATTCCAACATAACCACAGCGTAGCAAGCAGACAGGAAAACATAGATATGTATCTTCACATAGTAAAAGTCACAAAAAGGCTATAAAGAACGCAATAGTTGAATTATGAGAAAAGGATTTCTAGGAAACACTTAGTTTGAAATACATTTTATCTCCACCTGAAAACATGGGATTTTTATGACACACCTTATGGAAGAGAGTTAAAGGAGTTACAGAGGAGAACTAGATGTCTAGACATTATTGTACCACACAGACTTTTACCGAAAAGTTTTTAGAATGAGAAATTTCAATAGGAAAACAAATGCAAAATACAGTCGATAAATTTTATTTAATTAATACAGAAGCCTATACTTTAAGTACTGATAAATTACATGGGATAAAATTGTTCCATGGTCTAGCAACACTTAGAGCAACCAGTCTCATATTGGCTAGAAATAGACATAGAACTGCATCATTTGGGTTAGAGACAGATCTAGGAATTAAAAACCTCAAGTGTCCGTACTTTGAGGGCAATGATACATAAGGCAGGCATAGTACCTATAATACTTACTGAAGAACGTGACAAAATACAGTTTCTTACTGAGTATATTTTACATTGCTAACAAGCTCTCAAGTTAAACAGGTGAAGAGCTAAGGGACTCTGTTTTATCATTCTTTGCTTTCACATTATATAGCACTGTATCTAGCAAATGAGGGATAGCAAAATATTATTGATGGATAAAATACATAATATGGATACTATTGATGAATAATACTGAATAACGAAAAAATGAATTTATCACTTTACCAGATATAAAGTGCTTTCTAAAGCTATACATTTCTGGGGACACCTGCAAGCCCAGGTAGCTTTTTCAGATTATTTCCAGCTTTAGCACACTAACTAACATAAGTGGGAATCTGAAATGTTTAAATATCATTTAAGTTCTTCCTCTGGTTGTGGTTGAACAGATGTCTGATCCAAGCCAGGGCACATAGTTTCTGTTGTCTGGTAATTGCAGACAGAATCACTTATAAGTTATATGTGAGCATTAGGCATAAAAGATCATGTAACCTCAGAGGCTAAGAGTGACCTCATCTGCATTTAACCATGATGGACTGGTCAATAAAAGAAAATAAAGGCAGAGTCCAGAGAGAGGGGAACAACAACAACAAAAGCACAAATAGAAAAAGGAAAGGAAAAGTCATAAAGAAAATAACCAAGTGATGGTAAGATGAAGAGACCTTGGTCACAGAAGACTTTTCACATTCTGGTTTGAGTTACAGGTAAGACTGTTTTTGCTACTTTGATTTTCTTAAAATTTATTTTATTTTTCATTTCATTTTAACTCAATGTTTTTCAACCAAATAATCCTATCATGAAAAGCACAAATTATGTCATTCTCTCCTCCAGTAGAAGAGGAAGCTGAAGCCAGAAGACTTTATGAGTAATTATTGCCCAAAACCATATGTCTGAGAAGTTTAGCCACTACTTAGACCCTTAATCAGAAAAAATAGGGAAGCCTGGGTGGCTCAGTCAGTTAAGCACCAGGCTCTTGATTTCAGCTCAGATCATGATCTCACAGTTCGTGGGATCAGGCTTGCATCAGGCTCTGTGCTAACGGTGTGGAGTATGCTTGAGATTCTCTCTCTCTCTGCTGCTCCATCGTTCTCTCTCTCTCTCTCTCTCTCTCAAAAATAAATAAATATTTTAAAAAGAAGAAAATATAAGGTCATTCTAAAAAAATGGGGGTGCCAGGGTGGCTCAGTCAGTTAAACTGTCGGCTCTTGATTTCAGCTCAGGTCATGGTCTCATGATTCGTGGGTTTGAACCCTGTGAAGGGCTCCAGACTGATAGTGCAGAGCCTGCTTGTGATTCTGTCTCCCTCTCTCTTTCTGCCTCTCCTCCACTCACTCTCTATCTCTCTCTCAAAATAAATAAATAAATAAATAAATAAATAAATAAATAAACATTTTAAAAAAGAACTTTTTTTAAAAAAAATGTGCATCCACACATTCACACAGAGTAAATTCCTATCAAGGACTTTGTACTAGAGAAAATTGTAAATAAAATACGTTCATTGGAGTGTTGGTATGGTAATAAAAAATAGAGAGGAATCTTCAGTTTACAACGGCAGAATAATGGCTATTTAAATCATATTATAGGAATCTCATTATATTTTATGCAGGCATTGAAAATTACTGTTATAAAACTATGTAACAATATTGACATTTCTGTGACAAAATGTTTAGTTCATAAAAGAGAAAACAACTGTTTATTAAAGGCACCTCAACCTAGTAAAATTTATATTTGTATAAATAAGAATGAAAGGAATCAGATCTTCTGCTAACAATTTAGTTTTGGTATGTGTAATGTCTGGAAATAGTTATAAAACTGGTCACTGCTATCAGTAATAATATAACGTTAATATATGAAATGAATATAGATTGTGAGTAACCTTATATATGTAAAACATAATCTTAGTTGGGAAAATACCAAATATTTCTATCCTCCACAATTTCACAACCTAGAAAATATTTTGGGGTGTCAATTTAATGACAGTAAATAGTGAGAATTACCAGGAAAATATTAATGTTAGTTACTACCAGTGGTAAACATTCTGATGAAAAATTAAAAACAATGTGGAATCTATAATGCAATTTAGTGTATGGCTTACAAAAGTAAATTATTTTGTTTAATTTAATGCAGAAAGTATTTGCATAATAAATAATGTACTAAAACTAGGGGAAAAGATAAAACATAGTATTTATATCCAAGAAATTCATAGTCAGTGGGGAAATAGATATAAAATAATGAAAACAACATATTAGGTAAAATAAGATGAATTTATAAAATGCACAATTCCTTTTTTTATATTTTTTAATACATTTCCTTAACAGCAGTCCCATTGTCTAATAACCAAATTGTCTTTTCTCTTTTAAAACATGGTTTTCCTTTCATATTTTCACAATGTTTACGTATTCGTCAGAGATTTCCTTCTATAAAATGCGTCCCATTTGTCCATCGAGGTATCCTACTAATTCTCATTCCAGCGACCATGCTGTTCAAATGACTGTGACTGATTATGAGGCTTAATTAGCTTGTCAAGGGAAAGATAGTAATTTTCAGTCCATTTTCACTTTTCCATATGGCCAAAAAGTAAAAGCCTATCTTCAGCATATACTCACACATACCTGTACTACATCACAAAATGATGGAAAATTACCCAAACTTCTTCCCTTAGAATGAGGGCTACAAATATATAATAATAGGCATCAGATTTTAATTTATATGGATGTTTATCATGTCAGTATTTGGTAGTAAGAATATGTAGCTGGGAGCCTGGGTGGCTCAGTCAGTTAAGCATCCAACTTGATTTCGGCTCAGTTTGTGGGCTCTGGCTCTGCATCAGGCTCTGCATTGACAGTGCAGAGCCTGCTTGGGATTCTCTCTCCCTCTATCACTGCCTCTAAATAAATAAATATACAAACATTTAAAAAATATGTAGAAATAGATGATACTGGTTGTTTATCCGGCATCTCCCCTCCCAATTCCTAAAAAAGCTCCAATTCTGCTTAAGTATCCAGAGGGTAGCATGCATCTCATCTGTGACGAGAGAAGGAGCTACTCTCCCAGGATGATGGCTTAGGGAGTAACCCCACTATTTCGGCCAGCATTAGTTTCAGAACTGGCCATGCAATGTTATTTAGAAGGCTGAGACACAAAAGAGAGTTTTGTTGGGGAGTTCCGGGAAAGCTCTTCTATAATCTTTTTATTTTTTATTTTTTTTCAAAAGTAGCTCCCCCTCTTCTTTTTCTCTGGTTACTTTTAGATATGAGGCCTGGGTTTCAGTAAGCAATTTTGCTCCTAATCAGTGAATGAAGCCAACTATTCATTAGTAGAAAATAAAGCCAAAATCTCTGAGGATGGGATCACAACTAATTATCAACACTGAAGACTGCTTTTGTGTTATGAAGCAACACATTTAATCATATTTAAGACAGACTGGTTTAGGATTTTGTTGTCTGATACAACTCCATTTATTCATTCACTCACAGATATTTACTGGGCAATTAGTATGAGCTAGGAAATGTTCTTAGTACTGGCTAATAAAAGTAGTAAAAAACAAAAACAAATATTTCTGCCTTCATGGATACCATATTCCTTTGGGATGTAATGGAATCCTTCTACCTGATAGAAATATATAAGCATGATCTTAAAAAACAAAACGTGATTTGAACTAAGACCCAAAGTATAAATGACCTCCAAAGTATAAGCTTTTTTATTTTCTATGTGAGAAGAAAGAATATTACATGGTTATAGTAGAAGCTGTTATGGTCTCCTCAAGTTCCCATGTATATTTATGCACTCCTGTGTCTATTCTCTAGATGTAGGAATCCAGAGACACCTGGGTGGCTTGGTTGGTTAAAGCCTCTGACTTCAGGTCAGATCATGATCTCCCAGTTCGTGGGTTCCAGCCCTGTGTTGGGCTCTGTGCTGACAGCTCAGAGCCTAGAGCTTGCTTTGGATTCTGTGTCTCCCTCTCACTCCACCCCATCCCTGCTGGCGCTCTGTCTCTCTCTCTCTTTCTCCCTCTCTCTCTCTCTCTGTCTCTCTCTCAAAAATAAATAAACATTAAAAAAATAGATGTATGACTCCAGAAATGGCACGGAAGAGAGTGATTACCCCCAGATACAATCTCCGACCAATGAGGGATGAGAGTTGAATATTTCTCAGCTTCCATGGTTTACTCTTCCACAGCTTTAACCTTCTCATATACGCACCTTTTAAACTCCTTCCTCCCTTCTTGGTTTTGCTTCCTCATTCCATCACCATATTTCCGGAAACCACACTCAAATCCTTATCAAAGATTCCATATTTGAGGGAACCCAAAGTAAGACAATGATAAATATAGCTATCAGTTATTTACCTCTTCCTCTCCATCCTGCTTCTTGAAGTCTGGGCTTTAGCTGTCTCCACTAAATACCAAAATAGCAGCATGAACACAAGAAAAGATAACCGTGATGCCTATCTTTCTGGCAGCAAACATCATGAGTGACTAAAGAGAACTACTATGTGGTTTAGATACATCTTCTCTAATTTTAAGCAATGGTACACTATATTCTTTGCACATCCTTTTGTGAACTTTTTCTTGTAAGTGTCTTCTATCTTCAAAATGAGTTTCTGAGTTTCTTTTTATGAACTGAATTTATCTTAATCCATTTAGCTCTTCCTACTCATAAATAGTAAATAAAGCTCTTAATATCCTGGGCTTCAAAAATATGGTTCTGAATCTATTTCTTCTTCTTATTTTCTCTACCCTTCACATTACTTTTTGTAAGAGTGAATCTACATTTCATTTGGCTTCTTCTCCTGCTCTTTTCTTCCTTCTTCCTTTCCTTCCTCCCTCCTTTGTCTCTTTCCATCTGCTTTTCTTTCTTTCCTTTATTCATTCATTCTTTCATTTTTCATTCTCTTTTTTTTCATCTTCAGCCAATATTGTGGGTCTTATCCAGGTACTTATTAGGCCTGGTTTATTTTCTATGAGTAATTCTGGTTTGTCTCAAGATATATAGCATAGACTGGGGACCACAGAGAAGCCTGCCAATCACAGGGAGCACAGTGGGTAAAGTGTTACGGTGATTACATGACTGTCATTTTCATCATGTATATATGTATCTGCACTAACTCCCAATCAAAGTGCCAGCTCAATACCAGAAAACAGTTTGAAATCAGTCTTCCTGTGGGGATAAAGTGTTCTTTGTTTTTTTCTTTTGTTTTGTTTTGAATCCGAAAACAGAAATCAAAGTTATCTCTATAACTGCTCAAGATTCTTTGTGAGTTTTTCTCTTTTTGCAGTTTTATTAAAATCCAGGTCATATAAATGGATATATTATTCTTCCCTGTATCTTATGGTCTATGAAGTTTTTAATGTATGTCAATGACTTTTCATTTTCCATATTTCATACTTCCCCTCTTTTTAGTTGTTCTGCTTCTAGTTCTTTTAGGCGTGCTGTTAGAATTTGTGTTATTGATTTTTCTTGTTTCTTGAGGTGGGCCTGGATTGCAATATATTTCCCTCTCAGGACTGCCTTTGCCGCATCCCAGAGCATTTGGATTGTTGTATTTTCATTTTCATTTGTTTCCATTTATTTTTTTAATTTCTTCTCTGATTGCTTCGTTGACCCACTCGTCTTTTAGTAGGTTGTTCCTTAGCCTCCATGTTTTTGGGTATTTTCCAGGCTTTCTCCTGTGGTTGATTTCAAGTTTCAAAGCATTGCAGTCTGACAGTGTGCACGGTATGATCTCAATACTTTATAATTATTTATATTTATTTTTATATTTATTCAGAGCTTCCCTGTGCCCCAGAATGTGGTCTATCTAGGAAAATGTATCGTGTACAGTTGAGAAGAATGTAAATTCCTTTGCTTCTGGGGGAAGGACCCTGAAGATGTCTGTTAGGCCCATCTGTTCTAATGTGTCATTCAGGGCCATTGTTTCTATGGTGATTTTCTGTTTTGTGGATCTATCCAATGCTGAGAGTGGAGTGTTAAGGTCCCCTACTATTAGGACATTTTTATCGATAAGGTTGCTTATGTTTGTAATTAGTTGTTTTACCAATTTGGGTGCCCCAGAATTCGGCACGTAGATATTTATAATTGTTAGTTCTTACTGCTGGATAGTCCCTGTGATTATTATATAATGTCTTTCTTCATCTCTTATTACATCGGTTATTTAAAGTCTAGTTTGTCTGATGGAAGTGTGGCTACTCCAGCTTTCTGGAACTGGCAGCAGGGACCCAGTCAGCCCGAGGAGCCGCCACTTGCGGAGCACCTCTAACCCCGACACAATTACAGTGAAATCGGGTGTAGCAGGCAGGCGCGCCACCGCCCAGTGAACCGCACTATGCCTGCGCCCGTGGTGGAGTGAGGACAGAAATAAAGGGGCAAATAGAGACTCCGGGACTGGTGGCGAGGGACTGGAGAGACGCCAATGTTGTCATTCAAATACCTGTTTTCCAGTGGCACCTTGGTAGCTCAGTCAAGTAAGCGTCTGACTTCAGCTCAGGTCATGATCTCATGGTTTGTGAGTTCAAGCCCTACATCGGGCTTTGTGCTGACAGCTCAGAGCCTGGAGCCTCCTTCGGATTCTTTGTCTTCCTCTTTCTGTTCCTCCCCCACTCTCACTCTGACTCTCTCTTTCTCTCAAAAATAAAAATTAAAAAAAAAAAAAGAATGTTTTAAAATACCTATGTTTTCCAGATGGGCTTGATCTCCACACAAATAAAACCCAAGAGCCCAGGCCATAATGACTTGGGAAGCTAGTGACATTCCTAGTTGGTATTTTAATGAAGTACATGGCTTGACCTAAGAAGAAACCAACCCTAATATTGAAGGAAATGTTAATGGCGGTGGGTCTCAAAAGTTATGATTCATGAGGCCCAGGGCCTGCAGATGGTATCTGCTATTTAGCAAGTAATTCTCTTCTACATGTTACTGGTTCTTTAATTTTAACTACATTCCTCAGAAACTGGGGAGTAAATAGGCCTGTTGCCTACAGCAACATGAAGTTCATAGACATGTATAAACCTGGATAACTTCTACCAATTCTGATTAGTCTCATCCCTTGGACTATTAATTTGGATCACACATGAGGAAACCAGTAGCTGCATTTACATATATTACTCTGAAGCATAAGTACCAAACAGCTCCAATTAATCTTATCCTTGTCTTTGCCTAACCAAACAAGGTTCTTTGATCAAGTCAGACTCTTGACTCTAACCTGGAAATGTCAAGGGACTGACCACCATACTCAGTGCCTTTCAATTGGGTCCACTTAACCAGGTGTTGTGATGCAAACTATGTAGTTGATTCTTGTTTACTCAAGCTTAATTTGCAGGAAATTGTCTTTGCACTTTTAGTTGTTTCTGCCCTTATCTTTGTATCTTGTTATTGTTTTCTGACCTCCAAAGCAATCACATAATACATATTTTCTCCTTGAAATCTCATATTTTGTGATGGTATAGCTGGCTGAGATACAGATCTGGCTTAATATACCACCTGTCAGGGGCACCAGGTGGCTCAGTTGGTTGAGCATCTGACTTGATTTTGGCTCAGCTCATGATTCTAGGGTTGTGGGATGGATTCCCACTTTGGGCTCCACACTGAGCATGGAGCCTGCTTAAGATTATCTTTCTCTCTTCCTCTGCCCCTCTACCCCACTCACACACACACACTCTCTTTTTCTCAAAAACAAAACAAAACAAAACATACCACCTGTCAGAGCATAAGAGTTAGTATATAATACCAGATGGAAGTATCCAAAAGTAAGAGTCAAGTTTTATGCAGGAAATAAAGAGCCCCCTCCCCTTAATGCATGCCCCTAAACCTCAGAGAATAATGGGAACATCACTGTATAAATGGGTGCTGTTTAATGTCCAGTGCTCAGTTCTTACATATTTTATCAATGAAGAAAAATGACAGCAGAGAAACCACCAAAGAGAAATTTAATTTGCTTGAACATCAGAGAGGGCTTTAAAAAGCAGTATGAAAGTTTTCAAAGCTATTGCTATTTCTCAGCTTTCCATATTACTGTGGAAAAATAGCTGGCAAATACCATGTCAAAAGGTCATTCAACTTTTTAGAAGATGCTTGTTTGAAAATTCTTATTTCTCTCCATCTCTATGGATTCCTTAATCTTAAATCTTTTTGTGTCTGCAATGAATTTTAGTATAAAGAAATGGCTTTCTAGATGAAATAAGTCAAATATATTCAAAAAGCGCCACTGAAATACCAAGGATTTTTCTTTCTTGTTTTTCTTGCTTTTGATAATATGAGAACAAATAATGTTTAGAGTTAAGTCCAGATACTTCCAATTGTTAACAAATAGCCCACTGAAAACATAGCTGTTCTACTACGAAATACAGATGTCCAAATACTTAATACACACTTAATGAAAATTATTACTTTTTTCATGAGGGAAATAATTTTTCTATTTCCCTCACAACCAGTTGTTCATGCTACTACCTCACAAACTTACTACATTTCATTCCATTCCATTGAGACTCTATCAATCAATTCTGGACTAATATAAACTGGAAATTTTGTAACTTTATGGTTTTATCTCATTATGTGCTGTATAATACATTTTTTCAAATACAAAGTAACTTTAAAGTGAATCATACCATTGATCTCTATGAAAATAATCAAAATAGTTTGACAAGCATCTGGAATTTTGATTCACAGTATGCAACTAGCAAAGAAACAATTTCGGTTGCATCTCTCAACTAATTGATGTGGTCAAATATCAATATTTGTTGTTTAATTCAATAAAATGACCATTAGCTTTCTTATTACATGATGCTGCATAATTAGTTGTTCTGATCAGTTTGTTTTTATCCAGTTGTTTTAGACACATGTAAACACAGCTATAGATTTGATTTTGAATACACTATCAATTTGATAATATTTTGCTGTAATAATTATTATTACCTCATTTATGTCACATAAATAATCCTGTAAAACTGCATATCTGAAAGTAATTAAAATATAACTTTTGAGATGGTTTTGAATAATGACTTAAAATTAGCTGGAACTATATTATTTGAATGAAACAGACCTGAAATTAATCACCAGGAATTTTAGCTGTAAATAAGGTCAAGTGCTAAAAAGGGACTTATAAAAATCATCCTTTGACTTGGTCTTTATATCTCTTTCTACTTTCTGACTTCCAACATACTCTCATCAGGCTTCTTCTCAAACCACATTAACATTTTTTCTGGCTAGTGTTCATATTTCTTATTAGTACATCTTATCCTTCTTCATATCATATAGATTTATCCTACTTGGACTCCATTTGACACAGTGCACTATATTCCTAGCCTTGAAATCCTCTCCTATCTTGACATCTGGAATAACACACTTATTTTCCATCTACTCAATTTCATTCTTCTTTATTGTTGCTGTATTAGTTATCTATCGCTGTATAATAATATTGCCACAAGCTCAGAGACTTAATACAATAGAGTTATTATCTCAGAACTTCTTTGGGTCAGAAGTCTGAGCACAATTTAGCTGGGTCCTCGACTTCAAACTATAAAAATGCTGCTGTTATCTTATGAGGCTTGACTGGAGACAAATTTGCTTCCAAGTTCATGTGGTTGTTGGCAGAATTAAGTTCCTAACAGTGTAAGGGACTGACAGACTGTTCTTTGGCTGGCTGAAGGCTATCCTCAATTTCTGGCCATGTGGTCCTCTCAACATGAATACTTCTTCAAAACCAGGTAGAGAGAGAATCTCTTAGCAAATGGAGCATTCCAATCCTATGTAACAATCTTAACATAATCACATACAGTCGGTCACTTTGGGTTAGAAGTAAGTCATAGGTCTTGCCCTTACTCAAGTGGAGAGTAGTATATAAGGGAATGAATACCAGGAGATAGGGATCAAGGGAGCCACATGAAAGTTTGTCTACCACAGTGTCCACTTCTTCTACCATCTCCTGTTCCCCAGGACTTTGTTTTGATCTTCTCTAACAATGAGACTAAAAAGTCAATTGCCCATTAGACAGCCCACGAACATTTTAAACCAAACACATCTACAAACAACTCCATTATTTTTAAAACTTTTTCTCTTTCTACAAGCTTGAGCTTTATTTTGTTTGCCTTAATTATCTCAGGGAATGGCATTACCAGCTACTCAATTAAATGAAACTAGAGTCATCTTTGTCTCTTTTCTCTGTATCTCACATCTCCTTTTTATGCCCAGTGCTGCTATCTACTGTGGATTCTTTAATGTCTCCCTAATGTGAAATCATTACTGCATGCAGAATTGTATGATTGTATATTTAGAATATCCAAGAAAAGGAAAGCCTGTGTTCTTATATAAGAAAGATCTACATTAAAAGGTATCAATTTTTCTTTGGGTAATTTAAAACTTTTACATAATCCAAATAAGCATATTAAAAGTTTTTTGCTAAAAATTTGATCCATAAATAAATCTGTTAAAATAAGTTTTAAAATAGTCAGGAAAATATGAAATATAAAGACAATGAATAGGCATCTAAATTAAAACAACTAAATAATCACAGTGATGTGGTACTGGTCCAGTCAATTTCATTTAATATGGGATACAGTTAGAATTTTTTTGTTCAGTGAGGAAATTATTTACTATTCAATAAATGGAGACTATTCAGTTAGATCCATAAATGAAAAAAGAATGTTCATATCCCATGTCACACATAAGGATAATTTTTAAATGGATCAAAGGCTTTAATATAAAGAATAAAGCTATAACAGTACTGGAATTATCACTGGAGAATTTCTGTACAGAGATTAATAAGGCGTTCCTAACAATGACCATATTTTAAAATAAATGCTTTAAAGCAATGTATTAAAGGAAATATTGATAATTGAAGTGAAAATTATTTTCAAAATTAAACATGATACAGACACCATAAGGCAAAGCAAAAGACAACTGATATTGAAAAGCTCTACGCACCCCTATGTTCACTGCAGCCTTATGTACAATAGGCAAGATATGGAAACAACATAAGTATCCATCAATAGAGTAATGGATAATGAATATGTGAGAGATGCATACATATATATGTATATGTTGTACATGTATATATATACATTATATATATATGTATTAATGGAATATCACATATATATAATATATGTATACACAGAACAGATTGGTGGTCACCAGGGTGGGGGAGGAGGAGTGAAATAGGTGAAGAGGATCAAAAAGTACAAATTTGGACATAATATACAACATGGTGATTATACTCAGTAATACTGTATTAACTTTGGTGACAGTTGATAACTAGACTTACTGAGGTGATCAGTTTACAGTGTATACAAGGTCAAGTCACTATTTGTACACCTGAAAGTAATATAATATTGCATATTAATTATATCAATTAAAACATACAATTGACAAGTGTACATGTATATAATATACAATTTTTCATCTAAGTAGATCAGCAAAAATCCAAAATTTGATACCAAACTCTGTTAATAAGACTGGTTGTATGAAATACATCCTCATTCATTGTGGGTGGAGTGTATAATGGAAAAGAACTAATGTGGGGGGTACTTGGCAATATTTATAATAGTCCCAAATATTTTTCCTTATAATGTCCCATCCTCACAGAATAAAACACCAAGCATGGCAGAATGCAGGCTTAGTTTACCACATTTATATCAAGTCCTTTACTAGAAATTCTCATTTTATCCTTCCATCCCTTTATAGGCGCTATTATGTCTAAAGAGAAACTCCTTCTCAAATCTCTTACCTTTCCTTTCATCTAAATCCTATTCACCCTTCAAATCTCTAGTCAAGATATGTCTTCTCAAGGAATCCTGCCTTAATGCCCTCTCCTAGATCCTCTCTCTAGTTCTCTCTGCAATTATTCTCTCTCTGCATTCTTCCACAACATATTATGTATACCTCCATCAAAAAATTTACTAGACTCTTTTGTAAACACTCCTAGCACACTATATGACATAGAATGGAAAGTCCATGCAAGCATAACTCATGAACTAATGAACATAATGTTTTGGCCCCAAACTGCTTACATTGCAACACAATAATTTTAAAAATCTATATTATGAACACAAAAGTTGAAGACCATCACAGAAAACAATACACCTTCTCCTGTTCTTTTGGCAGGAACTATGCAGTCATACTATGGGCACGATTTTCTATTACCTAAAGGAACAACCCTATAAGTATCTGACACTAGCATTAATGTTAAAATATATATTATATTATATTATATTATATATTATATATATTATATTATGTCATATTATAAATTTCATCAACCAAAGACCCCAGGAAGAAGAAAGACTACAGAATCAGATTTATTGACTCATGTAATGAGGAAGGCCACTTCAGAGAAATATCCTTAAAATGATGGAAGCATTGTTTTTAAGGGTTGGGTTCCTGTTAAAGGATTATAAGGGGATCAATTCTGGATTGGATACTATTTTTGATGCAAGATTAGGAGAAGAGGCGATTAACTAGGGATTCAAGGCTATCATAAAGAACTAAAACCTTAGCAATGGGACATTGCCAGTAATAGATGGGAACAGCAGAGCAAATCTGGGCTATTATTGATAAGGAATCACTCAAAGAGGGAGTCATTGCATTTTAACAACTACTGCATGACCTTGGGCGAAACCATGATTCCCGTAAACTTTGCACTTGGCTTTTCCTGTTGTATCATCCTGGGACTGATTTACTATAGTAATATTTTTTCTTTTTAGTCTGAAATGGTTTTTACTCTTTCAGTCATGGCCACGTTTTTGCTCTTTCAAGAGTCTTGGTTGGTTAAAATGATAGGATTATCATACAGACCATGAAGTTTAAACATAGTTCTTTCATTTTTTAGTTTGGGGACTTAGAAAACTCAATTAAATTTTTCATATTCCAATGACCTCACATGCAAAATTTGATAAAATTTCCCTCAAAGAGTTATTATGTAGCATTAAATAGTCTAAAACATTTGCATAATTAGCATCTCAATATAATAGTTATTAAATATATTATAGCCACTATTTTATTTTTATTTTTATTATAAAGTTTCAAAATAGCTAGCAGTGAAAATCAGATTGTAATTGGACTCCCTGTTGCTTTCCAAGGACAACTTTTTTTATTAAAGTCAAAGAAATTCTGTCACTGAATTTGAAGGGGTAAAAGATTTGTTGGGATCAGCAACCAAGTAGAATAGAACTTTGAAGGTCAGAACAAAAAGTTCAAATTCAGTCTATGAGATTGTTGGAAGATATGAAGCATGTACACTCTGGGAGAAGTTTCAAATGCCATCCCAGCTTGCCTGAGTGATGTGACTATTATATTTTTGTCAAATTTGGCACAATCCACCTGTCTCATATCAGAGCAATATCTGAAAAGAACAGGCTTTTTCCAAAGTGCCAACTTGTCAAAATGTTTCAATCGCCTTAACAAAACTGTTGTGTTTAGCTCCATGGTACATCCATACCTTTGAAATAAGGACTTTAACTGGCTTTAAAAAATATACAGTTGCATATATATATATAATTAAATAATGTTTTATATATAAATATATATAATTTTATATATATGAATATATATAATTATTTATATATAATGTTTATATATAATGTTATATAATGTTTGCCCACATTTGTACACACATACATAGTGAAAGCAGGAAAAGGAGAATGTGTCTAAAGAAAGTCACAATCATAACTACAACTACAACTTCAACTATCTGTAAACTAGATTATACTTTGTAGCCTTCTCTCTGAACATGCCACATTTTTGTCTCTGAAAGCTGATGAAATGAAATAATCCCTTCCCGATTCAGAAGCCCAGGCTTCAGCTATTCCGCAGTTCTTGTTCATTGTTAGCTCTCTAACATACTCCATTCCTTTTCAAGAAATAAAACTCACAATAGGACCATATAAAATTCCCTAAAAAATGTAATGACCTTTTGGCTCCAAGCCAGCTATAAAGATGTACTAAGTCCTGGTTCATCTAAATTGATGAAATCCATGGTGTGAAGTGTGACTGATGTACTCTAACCCCAAAGGAATCTGTTTCCTAGGAAGTGACTTTATTTTATGTAGCCTGAAGCTTCCACTGAGCCTTCTTTCTATTCTGTTATAGTCAAACAACTACTGAGCCTATTTATTAGTAGTGATAAGAGAATTATAGACTTACTTTATCAGTGAAAAAGACTGATCAGTGACCTGTGAAATGTGATCAGAATTTATGGCATAAATTCAAATGCTTTAAAAACCCTACTGTAGAAGAAGTTTAACATTTATCAGGTCCAAAAGAATTTAAATAGCTGTTTTGTAATATAATTAAGACTTTATAAAATGTGACTAGTCAATCATTTAAGGTTATGTTAACAGACAATCAAAAAATTTGTCTCTGTGAATTCTACTCTGATTTCAATGGAATTTGGGCAACTTCTCTCTACATATATAGCCTATATGGTAGTGGGATAAAAAAAAAAAAAAGTTAAATAGAAAAACTCCCTCATCTAGCAGGGAAAGGCTGAGAAGGGGAGCTATTTAATGCTGTAATGCAAGATATTTCTTAGTGTCCTTTATTCTACTCAAAGGGGAATCTGTTTTCAGCTTGCACCCAAATTAGGAAGAGACTATATTTTCTGTCAACGGGAGATTAAAATGGCCCTCTCAAGCCAGAGCCGAACACAGCACAAAGATATGAAGTGCTAGAGTAGCAAGTAGCTGAGCTGCACTGAATTCAGGCATTCCAGAGTTGGTAGGAAAAGCGGGTCAGAAGTGGCTTTGAGAAAATTGTTAGTAGGGCATAAAGCCTCCTTAGTAATATCACAGACAAAGAATCCACTTAAAGGAAAATGTGAGCTAGTGTATAATGAACGTGTATAGGATAAGACTAAAATGTTTCTGTAAATAAAACTCATGATATTAGGAAGTGATGGTGCAGAGAAGACAGATGGAGGACAAAAGAATCAGAACAAGGAGGAGGGTAATTTCAGTTGGGCCTAGGAAAGACATTAGGGCTTTAGTCGTACTAGTTAGAGGTTTCTATCATTTCTTTCATGAAGAAAAACTACAAAAGTAATATCTGAGTAAACAAAAATACACATACATACACACAAGCTGAGTAGTATGGCATATATATACAAAGGTGCACCTGAAAGTAATAACACTATATATATGGTGTTATTACTTTATATAATAATATATTGTATATAACAATATTACATATATTATATATAACAATAATATATTGTATATAACAATATTACATATATTATATATATATATATATATACACTGTAGAACTATGTATAATATTAACATTAATATATACTATATATACTACGGAATTATATATATAATTATTGTGTGTGTTAAAATGAATTTTGGAAAGGAACTATGGAATTATATATGTAATATGAAATGTATATAATACTAATATATAGTATATTACATATATGATTGAAATATACACATATTATATATAAATAGTATTTATATTATATAAATATATATATAATTTCATAATATGGTTTCAAATTCTCGGTTTAAATATTTATTATCCTTATGAAGTCTGGGTTCAAAAATCACTACAGGTTTTTAGTTATAAGGATAGAAACATCAATTAATGACTCTCTGAGTTATTGAAAACTACTAAAATATTATTCTTCATATTAGTGCACGTATTCTGGAATATACAATAGCAAATTTAGTAAGTAAAACTTGTATCTATCAGGTTTGGCTTGATCAAGTTGTTATTTTATTTTATTTTATTTCATTTTATTTTTTTTTTATTTTTTAAGTTTCTTTATTTCTTTTTTTTTTTTGTTATAATAGTTTATTTTCAAATTGGTTTACATATAACACCCAGTGTTCATCCCAACATGTGCCCTTTTTAATGCCCATCACCCCCTCTCCCCCCTCCCTCATCCCCCTTACCCTCAGTTTTTTCTTAGTCTTTGAGAGTCTCTTATGTTTTATCTCCCTCCCTCTCTGTGTCTTTTTTTTCTTTCCCCTCCTCCCCTCCCCCTGGTTTTTGCTTAGTTTCACAAAGTCCACCTATTCGTGGAAACATATGGTATCTGTCTTTTTCTGACTGACTTATTTCACTTAACATAATACCCTCCAGTTCCATCCATGTTGCTACACATGGCCAGATTTCATTTTTTCTCATTGCCACGTAGTAGTCCATTGTATATATGTACCACATCTTCTTTATCCACTCGTCAGTTGATGGACACTTAGTCTCTTTCCATGATTTGGCTATTGTCGAAAGTGCTGCTATGAACATTGGGGTGCACGTGCTCCTATGCATCAGCATTCCTGTGTCTCTTGGGTAGATTCCTAGCAGTGCTATTGCTGGGTCATAGGGTAGCTCTATTTTCATTTTTTTGAGGAACCTCCACACCGTTTTCCAGAGTGGCTGCACCAGTTTGCATTCCCAGCAACAGTGTAGGAGGGTGCCTACTTCTCCACATCCTCGCCAGCATCTATAGTTTCCTGATTTGTTCATTTTAGCCACTCTGACTGGTGTGAGGTGGTATCTCAGTGTAGTTTTGATTTGTATTTCCCTGATGATGAGTGACATTGAGCATCGTTTCATGTGTCTGTTGGCCATCTGAATGTCCCCTTTGGAGAAGTGTCTATTCATATCTTCCGCCCATTTCTTCACTGGGTTGTTTGTTTTTCGGGTTTGGAGTTTGGTGAGTTCTTTATAAATTTTAGATATTAGTCCTTTATCCGATATGTCATTTGCGATGATCTTTTCCCATTCCGTTGGTTGCCTATTCGTTTTGTTGGTTGTTTCTTTTGCCGTGCAGAAGCTTTTTATCTTGATGAGGTCCCAATAGTTCATCTTTGCTTTTAATTCTCTTGCCTTTGGAGACGTGTCGAGTAAGAAATTGGTGCATCTTAGGTCAAAGAGGCTTTTTCCTGTTTTCTCCTCTAGGATTTTGACGGTTTCCTGTCTCACATTCAGATCTTTTATCCATTTAGAATTTATTTTTGTGAGTGGTGTAAGAAAGTGGTCTAGTTTCATTCTTTTGCATGTTGCTGTCCAATTCTTCCAGCACCATTTGTTAAAAAGGCTGTCTTTTTTCCATTGGATGCATTTTCCCGCTTTGTCAAAACCAGATAGAGACCCAGCAAAGAAAGAAAATTACAGGCCAATATCCCTGATGAATATGGATGCAAAAATTCTCAACAAGATACTAGCAAATCGAATCCAACAGCATATAAAGAGAATTATCCACCATGATCAAGTAGGATTCATCCCTGGGTTGCAGGGCTGGTTCAATATTCACAAATCAATCAACGTGATACATCACATCAACAAAAGAAAAGATAAGAACCATATGATCCTGTCAATAGATGCAGAGAAAGCATTTGACAAAATACAGCATCCTTTCTTAATAAAAACTCTCGAGAAAGTCGGGATAGAAGGAACATACTTAAACATCATAAAAGCCATATATGAAAAGCCCACAGCTAATATCATCCTCAATGGGGAAAAATTGAAAGCCTTCCCCCTGAGATCAGGAACACGACAGGGGTGTCCACTCTCGCCATTGCTATTTAACATAGTGCTGGAAGTCTTAGCATCAGCAATCAGACAACAAAACAAAATAAAAGGCATCAAGATTGGCAAGGAGGAAGTCAAACTTTCACTTTTTGCAGATGACATGATACTTTACATGGAAAACCCGACAGAATCCACCAAAAGCCTACTAGAACTGATTCATGATTTCAGCAAAGTTGCAGGATACAAAATCAATGTACAGAAATCGGTGGCATTTCTATACACCAACAATGAAGCAGCAGAAAGAGAAATAAAGAAGCTAATCCCTTTCACAATTGCACCAAAAACCATAAAATACTTAGGAATAAACCTAACCAAAGATGTGAAAGACCTCTACACTGAAAACTATAAAAAACTTATGAAGGAAATTGAGGAAGACACAAGGAAATGGAAAAACATCCCATGCTCATGGATTGGAAGAATAAATATCGTCAAAATGGCAATACTACCCAAAGCAATCTACACATTCAATGCAATCCCAATCAAAATTGCACCAGCATTCTTCTCAAAGCTAGAGCAAACAATCCTAAAATTTGTATGGAACCACAAAAGACCTCGAATAGCCAAAATAATACTGAAGAATAAAACCAAGGCGGGAGGCATCACAATCCCAGACTTTAACCTCTACTACAAAGCGGTGGTCATCAAGACTGTATGGTATTGGCACAAAAACAGACGCATAGACCAATGGAATAGAATAGAAAACTCAGAAATGGACCCGCAAGTATATGGCCAACTAATCTTTGACAAAGCGGGAAAAAGTTGTTATTTTAAATTATACATTAAATCAAATTTTTACTTTGAAAATTATATAGAAAGTTTAATTAAATAAGTACTTAAATCCAGTTCTAATTTTTTAACTCAACAGTTGACTTTGAGTAATCCATTTAAGTGCTTGTGGCTCCAGTTCCCTCATTTATAAGAAAGAGATTAAATTCAATCAAAATGTAGTAAGAACCATTTATAACACATTTTTCAAAATGATGAAAATATCTGTATTCACATGTTTTTGCTTCAATCATATTGCATAACTAAATTTCAAATATTTAAAATATTTGTATCACTTCGTGGCAGTAACAAAAGATATTTCTCTGTTATCATTCTAACTTCTACATAGCATAGTCATATCACAGCCATAATAAAATACTTCAATATTCTAGGAGTGACATATTCTCTTTTGCCTTTCTACCAGCTCTTCCTTCTGCCCAGTATACTCTTTCCTCCGCTCTGCCTGGCTCTCACTTATCATTCAGAGTTTTGGTTTGAAATCATTTCTTCAAAGGAAACTCCCTGGCCTCCTAAGCTGATTACTGATTGCCATGCAACGGCATTCAGAACACAGACAGAAGAGATATATGGCATCCAGGAGTGACCCATGAGAACCACTCCTCTCTTCTCCCAACAACTGATCAGATGTGAACACCCAAGGTGGCCTTGGAAGGAATATACTGAGTACATCAGGGGTCTCATCAATCTGGATCCCCAAATTAGTGTCAGGAATAGAGCAATGCTTCTCCAGACCCAAAGCTCCTTAGGTTTATATGGGCAGGGAAGAAATTTCTGTTATGTTCAGCTACTGGGCTTTGGGGTTTATCTTCAATAATAGCTAGTGTTAGTATCAAATACATTATATAGACCCAATTGTGCCATAGTGTAGGCTTTTTATTTATCTATATTCTCACTCGCCTATTAACTCCATGAAGTTCATACCATTTCTGATTTGCTCAGCATTTCATCTTCAGAGTCTAACATGGAACCTAACATACTCATCACCAAAAAAAAAAATTTAAGAAAATAAATTAATAATTAGAGATATAATTATGCTTTTTATAGGAATCTTTCTTGTTACAGTAAGCCTTACATAACATATGAGAACACCAATTATACTGAACAAGACGATGTTATTTTCTCCCAATGCACCATATTTTGAAGTAGTGTTGGCACTGAATTTTATTAGGCAATTTAATTAACAAAATACTCAGCATCTAACAATATTAAGACTGTAGCTCATATCTAAAACTGACAAGTTCTTTTCTGTTGGCACCAAGCTCCGAGACTTTTTTAATATGTGTTTCTTCAATGAACTATGACTGTGATTGTGAGGACACTTTCTGTTCTGGGCCCAGCTTATTCGCAAGGTCTCTTGATAGTGACCTTATTGCTGCTCAAGTAGAAAGGGGTTGTCTAATTTCTATTTTTCAATGGATTTATGCTAATCTTTCAATTCTTTATCATGCATTCATAATTTCATTCATTCTTCAAATATTTATTTAGCACCTAATATGTGCTGGCATTGTGTTACAAACTGTGAATAAAACTGTGAATGAGATGTTCACACTCCCTGACCTGATGGAGCCATGATGACCTTGTAATCAGAAAAGTAATCATGTAGTTGGAATTTACTGTAATTCGTGTTTTATGAAAGGGGAAAGTGAAGAAATGCAAAGGACTATAGGACTTGGTGGGGAAAATGAAAGCTTAAATATCTTTGTGGCGCTCTATTCCAAATTCAATCCAACGCCAAACTATCATTTACATATAAAATAGTTGCTGAAGTCCATACACAGGTGAAGACTACCTGATGAGGAATTGGTCTTATGTTTTGCTGAGGTCTGATCCAAGAGAGAGCTGGCAAAAGACTTTTCCTGTTTGGGCAAGACCAAAGTCTGTGAATAACTGCAAGAAAGTCTTATGAGGAAACTCAGGATACTACGGTCAGTTAGTAGAAGTTGGTATCAGAATGTATAGATATACAAGTAGAATGGTAATGCTGGCTTCTGTGAGTGTTTCTGAGAGAGGTACTTATCTCCACAAATATGAAACTGTCTCAGGGAGTGGAGAAAATTATGTGAATCTTCACTTCTTGACTTTAGAGAGCCTTGATCTTTGTAGCTGAATAAAGAGGCAGCAGATAGGCTTCCTACTGGTGTTTTATGGGGAACTGACAATATGGGACCTAAGGGACTGCCAGCCCAGATAGCTAAAGACTGCTAACTCCTCACCATTCTAAAGAGTGCCTCTACCTGACATGACCTCCAAGGTCATGACCTCCAAGGATGAACAGAACCAAAAGAAAAATAGACAAATAACAAAACCAAAAGAGACCTTGAGGCCTAAGAGGAAAATCAAAAGTATGGAGGCTCCTTAAAAAACTAAAAACAAAAATTCCATATAATTCAGTAATTCCACTCCTGGGTATTTACCCAAAGAAAATGAAAACACTAAAATGCATATATCTGTGCATATATGCACAAGTATGTTTTTTTTGCAGCACTGTTTACAATAGCCAAGATATGGAAGCACCCCAAGTGTCCATCCATAGATGAATGGATACACACACACGCGTGCGTGTGCACACATGCACACATGCACACATATACACACTGGAATATTAATCAGCTATAAAAAATAATGAGATCTTGCCAGTTGTGACAACATGAGTGGACCTAGAGGGTATTGTACTAAATGAAATAAGTTGAACAGGGAAAGATAAACACCATTATGATTTCACTTATATGTGGAATCTTAAAAAAAACAAAAGAAACAAACAAAGAAAAAACTGACGCATCAAAACAGAGAACTGGTGGCTGCCAGAGGGGAAGGGGGTTGGGGAATGGGAAAATGAATGAAGGGGAGTGGGAGACAAAGACTTCCAATTATAGAATAAGTAAGTCACTGGGATGAAAGGCACAGCATAAAGAATATAGTCAGTGGTATTGTAATCATGTTGTATGGCGACAGATGGTAGCTACACTTGTAGTTAATGTATAGAGCTGTCAAATCACACTATTATACACCTCAACTAATGTAAAATTGTGTATTGACTATAATTCGATTGAAACACAATTTAAAAATTTTAAAGGTGATTGAGTTGCAACAAACCAAACAAATAAACAAAGATTTTTAATCTTAAAAATTCAGAATTACCTTAAAAGAATCATTCACCATGATCAAGAGGGATATATTCCTGGGCTGAAGGGGTGGTTCAATTTTTGCAAATCAATCAGTGTGATGCACTACATCAATAAAAGAAAGGATAAGAACCATATGATCCTTTCAAGAGATGCAGAAAAAGCACTGACAAAGAACAACATCCATTCATGATAAAAACTTTCAAGAAGGTAGGGCTAGAGGGAGCATATCTCAACGTCATAAAGGCCATCTATGAAAAACCCACTGGATATATCATCTGAAGTGGGGAAAAACTGAGAGTTTTTCCTCTAAGGTCATGAACAAGACAGGGATTTCCACTCTTACCATTTAACATACTATCGGAAATCCTAGCCACAACAATTAGACAGTGAAAATAAAAGGCATACAAATCACCAAAAAAGAACTCAAACTTTCACTATTTGCATATGACATGATATTCTACACAGAAATCCTGAAAGTCTCCACCAAAAGACTACTGGAACTGATGAATTAATTCAGTAAAGTCACAGGATACAAAATGAGTGTACAGAAATCTGTTGCATATCTATACACCAGTATCAAGCAGCAGAAAGAGAAATCAAAGAATCAATCCCATTTACAATTGCATCAAAAAAATAAGATACCTAGGAATAAACCTAACCAAAGAGGTAAAAGACCTGTACTCTGAAAACTATAAAACACTGATGAAAGAAACTGAAGATGACCCAAATAAATGGAAAGAGATTCCATGCTCATGGATTGGAAGAACAAATTTGTTAAGAAATGTGTATATTACCCAAATTACTGTATACATTTAATGCAATATCTATCAAAATATCAACACTATTCATCACAGAGCTAGAACAAACAATCCTAAAATCTGTGCGGAAACAGAAAAGACCCTGAATAGCTGCACGAAGAATTTGTGACAAAGAAAAATTTCATTATTTAGACATGAATTAATGCCTTCAAAAGTCAAGAGAAAACATACTTCAAAATACAGATATAAAAAAATAGATGGTAATTCTAGGAGAAAAAAAAATAAGAACAATAGATATCAGATTTGGAAACCCAAGAAATGAATACAAATAGTTTCAGAATGAGAGAAAAGAAATGTTGGAAAAGAGGCGATGATTAAACAATAGTAAGGTATTTTCCTTAGGGAAAGGAAGACTTGGGTCTGAATATTAAACAAAGTCACTGAATGCCAGTTAGGTTTAATGAGAAAAGATGCTCACTTAAGTGTATCCTGGTAAATTTCCTGAAAGTGAAGGATAAAGAGAAGTACCTAACAAAATCTGTCTATCTATTCTCTATCTCTCCCTCTGCTCTTCCCCCACTCACATGTACTCTCTCTAAAATACAAAAAAGGCAAAATGCAGAGTTGCATATATAGAATCAAACCTGATGTGTTTGAGTGGTGTGTGTGTGTACGCACGTGCGCATGCACGCACATGCACCTATGTATATGTTACAAGAGCATTGAGAAGAATGTAGAAGAATAAAAACCTGGATGTTAATTGGTTACTTTTTGGGGGAGTGGCAGGGAATTAGGAGAGAAAGAGAAGAAGAAAGAACACACACAAAAAAAGGAAATTGGATTTTAAAATATTCATAACAAAAAATGATGCACTGAGCAGGGCACAGGTTGGGATGATCACTGGGTGTTGTACTGAAACCAATTTGACAATAAAAAGTTAAAAAAATGATGTATTATGTGACCCCACTTTTGTAAAAGGATATATGTATGTATGTATTATATGTGTATGTTTGTATACACACATATAAATATGTCTGTATATATATATATATGCATATATTTGTATATGCTACGCACAAAGAGATACATGAAAACATGGTTAATAAAACTTTAATGAAAGCTTTCTTGAGGTAATAATTATCAGAGTGTATACTTTCTTCCATACTTACATATATAAAAATTTATAAATACCATAAAGCTATCTTAACAGTAAAAAATTCATAAGGAAATATTATCATAATTATTCTTTTTTATAATTTTTAAAAATTTTATTTATTTATTTTGAGAGAGAGTGAGTACAAGCAGGGGACGGGCAGAGAGAGAGGGCGAGAATTCCAAGCAGGCTTCTCACTATCAGCACAGAGCCCAATGCAGGGCTCGATCCCACTAACCATGAGATCATGACCTGAGTGGAGATAAGAGTCAGATGCTTAACCAACTGAGCCACTCAGCCACCCCCAGAATTATTCTTTATTGAGCACAAATATGATGTCAATAACTAGACTAAGAGCTTTACATATATCATAGTTAATTTGCACAAAACTCCTGTAATGTAAACATTATTACCATATGACAGTTGAAGAATCTGAGTTTAATTAAAGTTACAGCTCTTACAAAGACGGCAGAGCTGGGGAGGAAATCCAGGTCTGTCTCCCTCAAAAGATTTACTTTTTTTTAGAAAAGGATTTTTCCTTTTCTTTATTTTTAAATTTAATTTATTTTTTTTTTAAAGAGAGAGGGTGTGAGTGGGGGGTGGACAGAGAGACAGAGAGGGAGGGAGGGGGGAAGAATCCCAAAAAGGTTCCACACTGTTGGCACAGAGCCCAACACAGGGCTTGAACTCACAGACCATGAGACCATGACCCAAGCCAAAGTTGGACACTCAACTAACTGAGCGACCCAGGTGCCCCAAAGATTTACTTTTGACTATTACTCAGTTCTTAACCTATTTCTTCTCCCCACCTATTATCCTCCTTCCCCTCCTAGGTACACTTTCTTCTTCTCTCTGACAATTTCCTGTCAAGTGGCTTTATGCCAAGAGATTCTCTTTGCAGAATTTGTGCTGTGACACCTCTCACATCTACATCCTGTATGTTATTGGGTTTGTTATTTATGACATACTATGACTAAACTATCACCTTCCCATGTTGTTTACATTTTCAAGAGTATTTCATATGTTTTCAGTTAACATAATATAGAATTTTTATTTACTAGTGTAGAAAGTGTACGTGTGAACATACTTAATAAAAATAAATGCCGACATAAATTTTCTCACTTTTAATGTGAACTTTCAGATGTTTCAAGATGCTTGAAAGTGACCTCACAATCCTTAACATTTACTGCACCTGCTTATCATATCTAATTTGACTGAAGAAATTGCTTTATTGGATGCGGGCTGGTTCCAACAGTCTTATTTCTTTGATATCAATCTTTCAATTTTAACTTTGATTATTAACCAGAATTTTTAAAACTTGTTTTCTTCCTTGAAACATTAAGTGAAATCAGGACAGTGATCAAAAAGGCATTAAGTTCTTTCCCAAACAACCACTTAATAATCATTAATACTTATTGATTACTCACCAGTTTTGATATTACACCAAGATAAAAATCTCATGATTATAGTGTAAACTGAAGCAGTAACACCTTTACAAAAATCTAGTAAGAAACATTTTTTTTCCCTTTTAAACTAGATGAGACAGTAATTGCTTTAACTTGTCTTGATTTGTTACCAATGAAATTCGTAATTAGATGACAAATATTACATTTATGAGATAATGGAAGTTATTTGTTTGTTTTGGAATGAAATTGATGCACACAGAAATGTATTACCTTAGAGAATTGATGTCCTTGGTAGTTGAATGTCCTACCCCATTGAACATACGACATGTCCTCACTGAAAGATTATTTCAGCTAGAAGCACAAGTATCCTTCATATCAACTCTTACTTCCTAAACATATTCTCTAATGAGTTGTAAAATTGTCACCCAAAATTCAGTGTTTGAAGCTTACAGTATACATGCCCTTATTTTATGAGGAACTCAGGAGAGAGCTATAAAGCGAGCTACCACGCTCTTAGCTGTTCTCCTGATAGGCTTAAGTTGGATATTCAAGTTGTTGAAACTTATTCGGTATCATCATTTTCATCTTCATCACCCCTTCCCTGAGCATTTCGGTTTTCAGAGGTCCCAGTATTTACTTCTGGCAAAGTCTGAATACAGTACTAGTGGAGGTACGAATTAGATAGTGAGAAAGTAAACCAATGGCTTTCTGGCCCATGATATTCCTAAATGAACATATACAATGCTTAAAAAGCTTAAAACAGTGCTCAAGTAAGACCACTTAGTAGCCATAATTGGAATTAATAGAGACAAGGGCATTCTGCAAACACAAAGACAAAAGAAATTGAATGCCTCCTTTCTCTGATGAACATGAGTGACAGCTACTTCTTTACCAATGTCAACTGGAGTTCTGCTTTCATCTTCTCATCTGTTAAATATGTAAAAATAAGATAATACATTATTTCCTGAGGGGCAGTCTCCTTTGCTGTAGCAAACATAAACCTAACTTTATTTGTCTGAAGGTGTGTTCCTAATGTTAGGTGATGTTTGGTCAGTTAATATCTTTTATATATTATCACATTTTCTTTACCTTACAGTACATATTTACTGAACTGTAGAAGGCAGAAACAATCTATATCAACTACTGTGAAATATTTTGGCAAGTTATATGTAAGTGTACCTATTAATGAATACATTAATTTGAATACTTAAAGAGTAGATGTTTTAAGACATTCTTACTCTGAAGAAATCCGTGAAGGATTGCATTATTAGAGAAATTGTCTGCAATGGCTGGGAACATATTAAGTTTCCCATTTAAAATGCTAAAATGCAAACTCACACTGTCCAATCTTAAACTATTCATATATTTACAAGAACATATTAGGATCAGATGTTATATTGGAGCCCTCTGACTGGGGGACTGGAGGATGGAAATGATGTAATAAATGCATTTTTTTTATTTTATATTTTCTTCACTTTGATTATCTGCAGTTGAATCACATGTGTTACAAACACAAACAAATATTCTGCCTTACCAACCATGATGTTCTCAAAGAGCAATTATTTAGATGGATCATGAGTGAAATGGGGATTGTAGTAGAAAAGCAGTATTTTTATTTTGCACTTATGTATTAGAAATGATAAAAAAAAAAGCACACAATCTCATTCAGTTTATATAATCTGAGAAAGTAGGAATTGTTGTTCCATTTCACAGTAAGAATTACTAACAAGCTCTTCAGATTCCGAAACTTTTGTATATGTCATTATACATGTTTTAATCTAATAACAGTTAATTAATTGATAGCTTGTGACTCCAGTGTTTCATATTGTGTTTGGAACATAAACCAAAGGTGATCGAAGTGTGAATTCTTTCAAGATTGTATCTTAATCCTTTAAGTTAAACATAATGTACCTAATACAAGGTGAATATAAAAGAAAATGTGATACTTCATTACATTATTCATACAGATGACTAAAATAAATACCCTATAGAAGAAATGTGGTTAGGAGAAAGAAGTAGCTCAAATTTTCACAGCTATTTGTAACCATTTTTGTGGATCCTATATATGTATATAAGTGAGTATTTGAAAAGGTATAGGGCATTTTAGTGAAAACTATAGTTTAGTCATAAGCTACTTTTACAAAATGGCAGAGGTGTCTTCTCCATTACTTTTTCCTGAGATCCCTTCCCCTGTTCCAATGACTGATATCAGGGATGTCCTTACATATAAGGAGAATACATGTTTACCCACAAGGATTAAATCATACCTTGCAGACGTCAGTGAAGTTATCATGATCTCAACACATTCATTTAATAAACACCATATACCAAATCTTCATATAAGAGACACATGCAGACAGCAGGCAGTGGTTTTTTCATTTAGTTCCTGTGTTTCCTACTGGCCCAGCATTTGCAACTATCACTCCCCAGATCCCATTGCATCATAAGCCACAGATCCTCTAACTCTGCATTTACCTAAGTCTTATTTCTAATGAACAAAATTCTTAGCCTTTAATACACCTCCTCCTGCTTTTGCTGCTGCTACAATATTATAACTCTTCTATCTCTTTGTATTCTGCACTTTTGTGCATTTACATGGTATTTCTGATTGGGAGATGTTTTTGCCTAGTTTCAATAATTCAGGACTTTCATCTTGTGCTCTTTGCCCATAGAGCTATGGATTATACTGAGCTAAGTCCTATTATTCTCATCTACACTAAAATGTGCTCATGTATGTCAGCCACACTAAGCCAACTTAAGCTACCGTTAAACAAAAACCCTCAAATCTCAATTGCAGAAAACAATAAATTTTTATTTCTAACTTTTGCTATACATCCACTGCGGGTTTTCAGAATGGCTCCACTCATCACTAAATGGCCTGAGGTGAAAGTTCAACCATGTTTTCACATGTGGTCAGTTGCTATGCAATAAGGATGCGGCACATCTTACTTCCTCTCAGAGACGATTGGCCAAAATTAGTTACATAGGCTCCTAATCAAAATGACACTAAGCAATGCAATCCTACCTTGTTCTGGGAGGACAGAGAGCTGGAAAGAGTTGGTAAACAGCATTACTAAACATGTGTAAAAGCAAACTTTGAAAATTCTGAATTGCTGACTGTTACATTTTTCATTAAAGTGTTTTATTGAGTACTGGTAAGGACAGCAGGGTTGGTTATTGTTTTGTTTTTTTGACTTAACATGTTTGTTTATATTTACATTTGTTTTTAAAAGACTTTTTTTTTTTTAACCCCAGGCTTAGGCTCACAGGAATATTGAGCAGAAGGTACACAGATTTCCAATATACTTCTTGCCCTCACACATGCATTGCCTCCCTGATTATCAACATCCCCCACCAGAATAGTACATTTGTTACAGTTGATGAACTTACATTGACAAATCACTATCATCCAAAGCCCGTAGGTTACATTAGGTTTCACTCTTGGTGTTGTACATTCTATGGATTTGCACAAATATATAATGACATGTATCCACAATTACAGTCTCATACAGAATAGTTTAACTGCCCTAAAAATTCTCTGTGCTTTGCCTATTAACTCCACCCTTCCCTTACCCCCTGGCAACCACTGATCTTCTTTTTTTTTTAATTTTTTAAACGTTTTTTTTATTTTTGAGAGACATAGAGTGAGCAGGGGAAGGGCAGAGAGAGAGGGAGATACAGAATCTGAAGCAGGCTCCAGGCTCTGATGAGCTGTTAGCACAGAGCCCGAAGTAGGGCTCGAACTCACAGACCGTGAGATCATGACCTGAGCTGAAGTCAGCCACTTAACCGACTGAGTCACCCAAGCACCCCCACTGATCTTACCGACTCCACAGTTTCACCTTTTCCAGAATGTCATATAGTTGGAATCATAAAGTATGTACCCTCTTCATATTGACTTCTTTCACTGAGTGATATGCATTTAAATTTCCTCCATGTCTTTTCATGGCTTGATAGCTCTTTTTTTAGTGCTAAATTATATTTCAATGTCTGGTTGTACCACAGTTTACTCTTTCACCTAACAAAAGACATTTTGGTTGGTTCCAAGTTTTGGCAATTATGAATAAAGCTGTCATAAACATCCATGTCTACATTTTTGTATGGGCATAAGTTTTCAGTTCCTTTGGATAAATACCAAGGAGTGAGATTGCTGGATTGTATATGAAGAGTATGCTTAGTTTTGTAAGAAATTGCCAACTGTTTTCCAAAGTGGCTATACCAATTTGCATTCCTATAGAATTAACGTTTACTAAATAAATACCATGTGCTATGATTTGTACTTGGTTATACCAATAGGATCTTGTTGAATTTAATATCATCCATTAGAAATAATTATTTCAACAATCAGGAACAGGGGTGCCTGGGTGGCTCAGGTGGTTAAGCGTCTGACTTCAGCTCAGGTCATGATCTCATGACCTGTGCTGACAGCTCAGAGCCTGGAGCCTGCTTTGGATTCTGTGTTTCCCTCTACCTCTGCCCCTCCCCTGTTCGTGCTTGGTTTCTCTCTCTCTCAAAAATAAATAAAAACATTAAAAAATTAAAAAAAAAACAATCAGGAATAGAAAAACTGTTTTATGGAAGTAAGAAAACTGTTCCCAGGTACATTAGTGCCTTCAAGCTTCCCCTTTATCCTTATATTGCAAAAATAGTCCCATTCTGCATTATCCCACCTCGCTTGTTTGCCTGCTTTTCATCTGACACCTTTCTTTAATATGCAGCATTAAGTACCCCAACCTCAGCAGCTGAACAACTTATCCCCTTTCTTATTCTTTTTTTTAGATTTTTTAAATGTTTTTATTCATTTTTGAGAGACAGAGAGATACAGAGTGCTAACGGGGGATGGGCAGAGAAAGAGAAAGGGAGACATAGAATCGGAAGCAGGCTCCAGGCTCTGAGCTGTCAGCACAAAGCCTGATGCGGGGCTCGAACCCATGAACTGTGAGATCATGACCTGAGCTGAAGTTGGACGCTTAGCCAACTGAGCCACCCAGGCACCGCCCCCCGCTTTCCTATTCTTATTTATGGTAGTATCAGACTCAAAGAATCCTAGACTAGTCAGTCATTATATGGCTCAATGTCAGATAACATATGACCTTAATCTTCTATTGTGCATATCCTTCTATTTTTGAACTCTTGCTTTATAGTTATTTAACTTTTATTTAAATTTTAGCAGGTTAACATACAGCACAATAGTGACTTTGGGAGTAGAATTCAGCGATTTATCACTTACATACAACCTCCAGTGCTCATCACAACATGTGCTGTCCTTAGTACCCATCACCCACCTAGCCCATTCCCTACCCACCTCCTTCCATCAACCCTCAGTTTGTTCTCTATCATTAAGAGTCTCTTGTAGTTTGTTTCCATCTCTCCTCTTTTTCCTCCCTTCCCATATGTTCATCTGTTTCATTTCTTAAATTCCACATATGAGTGAAATCCTATGGTATTCGTCTTTCATTGATTAACTTATTTCACTTATCTTGCTTTATCTCAAACTCAGTCTTGTCTTTTACCCTTTTTGGCTTTTTTGTGCTCATATTGTTCTTGTTATCTAATAACCTGCTTGGATTTTGCTAATTATTTCACTTTCTCTTAAATAGAAGATATTTATTTCCAAGTCCCAGTCCCCTGCCTTTGACTATGCTCTTTTGAATGTCAGTTGATCAAATGTTCATGCTTTGTCCTAGGACCTCCATTTGACTATTCTCTTCACTCCTGGCTCTATTCCTGTTGGTTTCTCTGATCTGAAACCCTGAAGGCCTCTAGACTGTTTTGTACACTAATGACAACAACCAAATTTTTCAAACACAGAGAAATCTATGCAGGATCAGCAGTGAGTCCTATCTCACTAACTGCCCCACAGAATGACCATTACCATACAAGTTCAGAAAATAATAAGCCATTGCATCATATTTCTTCACTGACCTATAAATGTGATGAATTATGTTCATGCTTATGGAACATTAAATCATTCTAGAATTTTTAAATAAATCTTTTTGTTTATGTTTTTTGTTTTAATATATTATAGCATTTGATTTGCAGGATTCTTCCTTAAGGATTTCCCACACATACTGAAAATAAGATTGGCTTTTTTGTTTTCTTTTGTGATGTTTGTGAAGTTTAGAGAGCTTTTCTTTTACCATCTAGACAGAAAGAGAAAACTGGGCAGGGAGATGACTCTAACCTTATTTTATTTACCCTAAAAAGGGATTATGTAATGGAATAAGCTCATGGAATGGCTTTCTCGGATACTTCTAGCTCTAGGAACTACAAAGAGTATACGAAAGAGAGTGCACCAAAGGGATCACAACTTGAAGAACTCCCTCTCCTTCTACCAACCCCCCCAAAAAAAAGTCAAGGAGAAAGAAAATACCAAGCATTAGTGGTAGCAGATAAAGTATCTTTAAACCTGAGCCATCATAGAATTTCTTCCATGACCCAGGGATGGAGTAAAGAAAACACAAGAGAAAACCTTAGGATCCCCATAAAACTTTGCCTGCCATACAATTACCTGGGGAAGTAGGAATACCTCTTCAGATCCCAGAATATTGTAAAGCTATGAATACCACACTATAGGCACATTTTACATATTCATTCCAATTAGCTGTTTTGAGCCTTAGAACCTCCATGGGAATTAATTTTGAGTTAGTCACCCAAGACTCAGCTGGATAGAAAAAGTTTTAGTGCCCTTCTCCTAGACCTGATACTATAATACTCTAGTTAGGTGGGTCATTTATGAACAAGTACATGTGAAATGTTTAATGGCTCTGACACATTGTAAGTTTACTTCTTTCTCAGGTAAATCATCCAAGACAGTTTCAAAGAACTCTCAAAGTCTCAAATTAAGTATTTAATGGGTTTTGTTGTTTTGACCAAAGACCAATATCATGGTCTCATTTCAATCTGTACTAAATAACTTTTGATATTCTAAGTGGAGAGATTGATCTCTTCTTCCCAGTGACTCAAAACACAATCCCACTATTTTTGTATCATGCAGACAATAACATAGCATAGTAAGCAATGGCATGGTACTCTGAAAAATATTGGTGACGTTAGTAATAGTTTTAAAGAATGAACTCTATTTCAGCCTCAGCACACAGGTATTTTAATACTTTTAAAAAGTATTGAATACACAGATCAACATATAAAATGTTATAGAATGTATAATTTATATGTTATCTATTTACTGAAATATATAGGTTTCCTTCCTTTGGGCAACTGAGAAAAAAAATATTCTATAACAATAAAAGTAGGCACTACATCGCTGGGATAACCTCAAATGGAACACAAAGAATGAGTGATTTTTCATTCACTATTGGATTAGTGAGACTAAATACGCTCAGAGCACAGGCCCATTTGAGTAGATGCATGTTCATTCTACCTGATCTCTTCCTTCCCATAAATAAGAGAGGTTCAATACTGAAATAACTGGAAATCGTAGTGGCATGTTATTTTGCAGACAATATCTTATTGATGTGGGCTGATGTGAAGAGGAAAGAATAGCACAGAAGTGTGAAGGTGACTCATAATGCCATGTTCATATTATTTTCTATAAATAAGAATGATAACATACATCATCATCAGTATAACTGAAGGAATCAGTTTTTTACCCTTGTGGCAAGCTATATCATTTCACATTTATACTACTGTTATGAATATGAACTTTGAAGGCTCCAGTGGAGAGTCAAAGTGATTTCAAAGATATGCATCTTCTCCTATACAAGACATTCCATTTTTCTTCCTTTAATGGCTGTTGTTGCTAAAATACAAAATGCAGCCTGATAAATATCTAACCCACTAAAATATGATTCCACTTTTGCAGAATGATTTGGATGGTACTGCTTAATTTTTAATATATTTCCTTGAGGAAAGAAAAGAAATTCTAGTAATGCATACAATTTCATTTTATGTTATATATATTCAACGAATTTATCATTGTGCCATAAATATAAAAGTTAAGGAACAAAAGAGAATGACTGGAGACCTTACATATTTGTAACATCTTCCCTAATATGCTACAATTAATGTGGTATCACAACCTAGCAACCTGCCATTAAAGACTTTTGTCAGGAAGAAATCACGTTTAGGATTGTATTGAACAATGAACACACAGATTTTAGGTAAAGATGGGAAGGATGACATTTCCTGTATATTTTCCCTCATCTTTAACCTTTAAGAATTATTTTCTTTTCCTGCCTTGGTTATTCTCATTGCCTCCTGGGGTCCCCACTCTCACCTTACCAAATTCTTTCACTCAGTTCATCACAGAGCAACTGGGGTAATCTCGGAGGGAAAAACCAGACAATTGTGTAAGATGTCTTAATTACTTTCAGTTTCACTTTGAAAAGAAAATTCATTTTTTTCAATATGGCCTGCAAAGGACTATTTGTTCTATCCTCTATCTACTTTCCAACTTTCCCAGGGCTGTTTACCTCATCACTCATTATTCAGGGGACCATCACTCCCCAGCCTACCTGGACATCCTGGTGTACTTCTATCGTGCAAGAATTTCCTCTAGCTTATTATTTGCCCTGCTTATAATTTATTAACTCTAGTATTTGTTTTGATGCTCAAACTGTCTCTGATATGCCCCATAAAGAGTTCTTTCAGGCTGGCTTCTGTGTTGTTTTGAAAAGTCCTTAAGCTTTTTTCTGCACTTCTATTTTTCATATCATAACAAAGCATTTTTTTAATTAATAGTTGTACTGAAATAGCCCAGTATGTGTTTGGCATTATACTTCCAGTTTCTTCATCTAGTACTATGTGACAAGCATGAATAGTTCAAATAGTCCTCACATCCACATGTGGTTAAATCTGGTGGAGGTAGGGGAGGGGAAAGACTGGCAAGAACATATTTCTCTTCCCCTGACTCATTTTAGCTTCAATATAATTAACACCTCCCTCTTAAAGGCAGCATGCAGTGCTCCCACTGACAACCTGAAGGGAACACAGGCTAAAGTGAGTAATAACAGGTGACTGTTTCTCATTTACAATTATGGTGGGAGGAAGAATTTACCAGTGTCTCCTTGCCTGCCATTTGGGTTCTTTGGCCCATTCTATGGCTCGACTACCAGGAAGTCCTTTTTCAGCTAAGTAGAAAATTTGGAAAATTATAGCTTAATATTATGTGAATTATGTGTAGAAAACAGAAGTTTGGCAATACGGCTATAGAGCATATAAAATGTAGTGTAAAACCTTTTGCTATAGTGGTTTTGTCATTAATTATATAGAATAAATATATAATTTTTCATTTATATTCGTTTAATAGTACTCTTTGTTTTATTTTTATTTTTTTTTTACTTTTTGCAATAAGCCCTTTTGACGGCAATGTGCTTAAAAAGAAAGAAAAAAAGGAAAATTTATTGAAAAATTTCCTACTGAATTTCCATTTTTCAAGAGAGTTGATTTTTTACACAGATAAGTAGCAGAAAATGATTGCTGATGCTCAGTATCCATGCAGATAATATTACTGAGTACATGAAAATAACAAGACACAAATCTAATGAAGAGCTTAAGGATCTATTTCAAATGTGAGAAACCATTTTTAGGAGACACTGTACAAATATGGTGATTTAATGTGTTCAGATGCAGAAGCTATAATAAAATAATACTGTAAAAATTTGACTTTTTCTTTAGAACAAATGGCTAATAATCTAAATTAAGTTTATTAATATTCAATTCTAACTTTGAATGTGTGTGCAAAAAATTACTGTTAATGTGTTGACTCCATTAGTAAAAGAAATTCACATACAGTTAAAGAACGACAATTTTATATGGACATCTCAGATGCTTCAAAAAGAAATTACATAAAGTTAAAGCCAAATAATAGTTCGATTTTGTCATTTAATTTATAAAATCAAAATAAAACCTTTGAAGTACAATCTCTCAAAGACAAAACATCTGAAATTGTTATAAAATACTCTTATAAATTAAATTTCAAGGCTTAATATTGAAGATAGAATTATTTGGGGGAATACAAATTTAATGACACACAGTGTTATGATAAAAACCATTGGGTTTAAATTAAGGAATCTATGGAATAAAAATTTCTTAAAATTGTTTGTAGTTTACCTAATTCATATTCAACCAGTCAAAATAAAAGTCATACCTGTCAAATTTTACATATATATTTAACTAAAAAACTAAACTAAAAAATGGGATGAGGCTAATGTTGATTACAAAAAAAAAATCTTCAATTTGGTTGTGCATGCCTTCTTTCTTTGCTGCCTATCCTCAACTGAATTCTGAAGTACTATTTTATAAATTATCCTGTGTCCTACAATTCAATTTTTAAAATAAATAATCCTTCTTATATTTTGGTCTCATTTTGTTCATATTTAGTTGGAGATTATTAATAAAAGAGGTTTTCTAAAAATAGTGCCCCAAATTATCATCCTTTCAATATCTTATTGAGTAGTAATCATAGAAAATGAGACTTCAAAACCAATAAAATTAAAATTCATCCCTAGAGTAATGACCAAAGAATTGAAAGATATTAAATGATGAGAGCTCAAAGCATAAAAGATTTAATTTTAAAATTCTACAATTGTTATTTAAATATCTTGACTTATTAGAATGATCTTATGATAGAAAACCTATTTTTAACTGGAAAAGTTTATATTCTCTATTGAATAAATTAGAATTGAGGAGACGTATGTTTTTTTAAGCATCTAAACATGGGGTGAAACATTCAAAAGTTTCACAAATAAAAAAACAGGATTCATAAGTAGGAATTATCTGACAAGTTTATTTGTAAAAATAATTGAAAAAGAAATATTTAGGGTGATGTTTATACATTTTAATGAGAAAATAAAATGATATTATCTTCAATATTGCAGAATTTTCTCTGAACTTACCAGATACTTTACCCCTCAAAGAAATAAGAATGTTTAACAGGAGAGAGTCAATGAAGGTATTGAAAAACTTGATTTTATGAACCATAAAATACTCAACCATGAGAACTGAAAACATTATGAATACTTTTGAAATAATATCATATTAAGCAGAATATTTTTCAGATAAATATCAGTGACAAAATATTAGAGCTAACGTATGTAAACATTACCAACAATAATCATTTTCCTTATGTTATTTTTAATACTCATGACATTATAAAATTAAAAAATTAATATACATGACTACCTCATGTATATTAGAGTTTATCCTTTTTTTTACATTTATTTATTTTTGAGAGACAGAGCACAAGATGGGGAGGGGCAGAGAGAGTAAGACACCGAATCTGAAGCAGGCTCCAGGTCTGAGCTGTCAGCAGAGCCAGACGCAGGGCTTGAAATCACAAACCACGAGATAATGACCTGAGCTAAAGTCAGATTTTTTTTCTTTTTTTTCTTTTTTTAAAAATGTTTATTTATATTTGAGAGGGAGAGAGAGAGAGAGTGAGAGCAAGGGAAGGGCAGAGAGAGAGGGAGACGCAGAATCTGAAGCAGGCTCCAGGCTCTGAGCTATCAGCACAGAGCCCAACGCGGGGCTCAAACTCCCAAACCGCGAGATCATGACCTGAGCCGAAGTCAGATGCTCAACCAACTGAGCCACCCAGGCACCCCTAAAGTCAGATGTTTTAACTAACTAAGCCACCCAGGTGCCCCTAGAGTTTATCCTTTTAAAATCAATTTGTATAAAATGATTGCATAGGTCTGTTGGTATAATAAAGCCAATTTCTCATTAATTATCAAAGGCTATCTAATATGGATGATAAATTAACCTTATGTCTCACCTGTGGGCTTTGTCATCCCATATATCATAAGTTATCATATGGCATGTAAAACACATTATTAATAATTCTAGGCCTGTTTCTACAGATTCAGCCTCCAGTGAGCCTCACTAATCAAAGTTTTGAGGTGTTATTCCCAGTTGCAGTGGTGGGTGGTTGCCTCCCTTCTTGTGGTCAAGCCTTCACTCTAACTCCACTACAGTAGGTAAGCCAAAATTTTATTGCATTATTTCTAGGTATTTGCCTGAGTTCCCTTGTGACTTTGATCTTCCATTCTCTTAGACTTACAAAGTCTCTCAGGGCCTGCCATCTGATTACTGGAACTTTGCTCCTGCAGCCTGACCTCACTCATGATGTCATACTCATTTATTTTTTAATTTTTTGTTTCATATTTTAATTTAAATTCTAATTTCTTAACATATATTGTAATATTAGTTTTAGGACTGGAATTTAGTGATTCATCACTCCCATATAACACCCAGCGCTCATCACAAGTGCCCTCCTTAGTACCCATTGTCCATTTAGCCCATTCCCCTGCCCACCTCTTCAGTAACCCTGTTTGTTCTCCACAATTAAGAATCTCTTTCATGGTTTGCCTCCTCTTCCTTTTTTTCTTTCCCCTACGTTCATCTGTTTTATTTCTTAAATCCCACATAAAAGTAAAATCATATGGCATTTGTCTTTCTCTGGCTGACTTATTTCTTTTAGCATAACACACTCTAGCTCTATCCACATTGTTGCAAATGGCAAGATTTCATTCTTTTTATGGTTGAGTAATATTCCATTATACACATGCACATTCATGCACCACGCACACACATACATACCACATTGTCTTTATCCATTCATCAGTCGACAGATATTTGGGCTATTTCCATAATTTGGCTATTGCAGATAGTGCTGCTATAAACATCAAGGTGCATGTGCCTCTTTGAATCAGTATTTTTGTTCCCTTGGGTAAATACCTAGTAATCCAATTGCTGGATCATAGAGCAGTTCTATTTTTAACTTCTTGAGGAACCTCCATACTCTTTTCCAAAGTGGCTATACCAGTTTGCATTCCCACCAACAGTGTAAGAGGGTTCCCCGTTCTCCTGCTCCTCACCAACATCTGTTGTTTCCTGTATTGTTAATTTTAGTTATTCTGACAGGTGTGAGGTGTTATCTCATTGTACTTTGTCAAATGTTCTTTCTGTATCTATTGAGAGGAGTTCCTGACCACTAAACTAGCCTTGCAAGAAATATTAAACGGGACTCTTTGAGTGAGAAAGAAGGACCAAAAGCAACAAAGACTACAGAGGAACAGAGAAAATCTCTCAGAAATGATGACAATACAAGTAATAAAATGGCACTAAATACATACTATCAATAATTACTTTGTACATAAATGGACTAAATGCTCCAATCAAAAGACATAGGATGTTGGAATGGATTAAAAAAAAAAAAAAAGACCCATCTGTATGCTACCTACAAGATACTCATTTTGGACCTAAAGACACCTGCAGATTGAAAGTGAAGGGATGGAAATCCTTTTATCATGCTAATGGATGTGAAAAGAAAGCTGGAGTTGCCATCCTGATATCAGACAAACTAGATTTTAAAACAAAGACTGTAACAAGAGATGAAGAAGGGCACTATATCATAATAAAGGGGTCTATCCAACAAGATTTAACTAATGTAAATATCTATGCCCCCAACTTGTAAGCACCCAAATATATAAAACAATTAGTAACAAACATAAAAAAAACTCATTGATAATAATATAACAATAGTAGGGAACTTTAACACTCCACTTACAGCAACGGGCAAATTATCTAAACAGAAAACCAACAAGAAAACAATGACTTTACGGGGTGCCTGGGTGGCTCAGTCGGTTAAGCGGCCGACTTCAACTCAGGTCATGATCTTACAGTCTGTGAGTTTGAGCCCCACATCGGGTTCTGTGCTGATGGCTCAGAGGCTGGAGCCTTCTTTGGATTCTGTGTCTGCCTCTCTCTCTGTCCTTCCCCTGCTCACACTCTGTCTCTCTGTCTCTCAAAAATAAATAAACGTTAAAAAAAAAAAAAAAGAAAACAATGGCTTTGAATGACACACTGGATCAGATGGACTTAACAGATATACTCAGAAAACTTCATCCTAAAGCAACAGAACACACATTAATTTTTTTTTAATTTCTTTTTTAATATTTATTTGTTTTTTTTAATTTTATAATAGTTTATTTTCAAATTGGTTTACATATAACACCCAGTGTTCATCCCAACATGTGCCCTTTTTAATGCCCATCACCCCCTCTCCCCCCTCCCTCACCCCCCTCACCCTCAGTTTTTTCTTAGTCTTTGAGAGTCTCTTATGTTTTATCTCCCTCCCTCTCTGTGTCTTTTTTTCCTTTCCCCTCTTCCCCTCCCCCTGGTTTTTGCTTAGTCTCACAAAGTCCATCTATTCATGGAAACATATGGTATCTGTCTTTCTGACTGACTTATTTCACTTAACATAATACCCTCCAGTTCCATCCATGTTGCTACACATAGCCAGATTTCATTTTTTCTCATTGCCACATAGTAGTCCATTGTATATAAGTACCATAACTTCTTTATCCATTCGTCAGTTGATGGGCACTTGGTCTCTTTCCATGATTTGGCTATTGTCGAAAGGAAAAAGCCTCTTTGACCTAAGATGCACAAATTTCTTACTCGACACACATTAATTTTGAGAGAACATAGAACATTCTCCAGAATAGATCACATGCTCGGTCACAAAACTGGCCTCAACAAACACAAAAAGATTGAGATCATGCCATGCATATTTTCAGAACACAACACTATGAAACTTGAAGCCAACCACAAGAAAAAAGTGGAAAGACCACAAATACATGGAGGGAGCTTAAAGAACATTTTACTAAAGAATGAATGGGTTAACCTGGAAATTAAAGAAGGAATAAAATGATACATGGAAGCAAATGAAAATGAAAACACAACAGTCCAAAATCTTTGGGATGCAGAAAAAGCAGTCTGAAGAGGGAAATATATAGTAATACAGGTCTACCTCAAGAAGCAAGAATAATCTCAAATGCACGACCAAAACATATACCTAAAGGAGTTAGAAAAAGAACAGCAAATAAAACCTAAAGCCAGCAGAAGAAGGGAAGTAATAAAGATTAGAGCAGAAATAAATGATACAGAAACAAACAAACAAACGAAAAGAGTAGAAAAGGTCAATGAAACTAGGAGCTGGTTCTTTGAGAGATTTAATAAAATAGATAAATCCCTAGACAGAGAAAAGAGAAAGGACCAAAACAAAATCACAAATGAGAGAGGAGCCTGGGTGTTAAGCTTCTGACTCTTGATTTCAGCTCAGGTCATTATCTTATGGTTCATGTGATCAAGCCCTATGTCAGCCTCTGTGCTGCCAGCATGGAGCTTGCTTGAGATTCTCTCTCTCCCTCTCTGTGCCCCTCCCCTGCTTGCTCTCTCTCTCTCTTTCTCCTTCTCAAAATAAATAAACTTTGAAAAATCACAAACGAGAGAGGAGAAATAACAACAAACACCACAGAAACACAAACAATTCTAAGAGAATATTTTGAAAAATTATATGCCAACAAATTGAGCAATCTATAAGAAATGGATAAATTCCTAGGTCCATATAAACTACCAAAACTGAAATAGGAAGATATAGATAATTTGAACAAACCAATAACAAGCAAAGAAGTTGAATCAGTAATCAAAAAACTCCCAACAAACAAAAGTCCAGGGCCAGATGGCTTCGAAGGTGAATTCTAGCAAACATTTAAAGAGCTAATACCTATTCTCAAACTGTTCCAAAAAAGAGAAATGGAAGGAAAATTTCCAAACTCAATATATGAGGCCAGCATTATCTTGATTCTAAAACCAGATAAAGACCCCACTATAAAGGAGAATGACAGGCCAATATCTCTGATGAACATGGACGCAAAAATTCTCAACAAGACCCTAGCAAATCAAATCCAACAGTACGTTAAAAGAATTATTCAATACAATCAAGTGGGACTTATTCCTGGACTACAAGGGTGGTTCAGTATTTGCAATAGCAATACAGTCAACGTGATATAACACATTAATAAAAGAAAGGATAAGAATCATATGAGCCACATTCATTCCTAACTACTTGTCATGAAAGCTTTCCTAATGGTTCACAACTCTATCCTACTTGCTAACTTTGCTTCCAAGTTAGTCTGGTCTCCAGACCTATGTTTTTCACCACTACCATGTTTGACCTTGTCTTGACACAGCCACAAGTTGGCTGGAAAAACATTTTGAAACAATAAGGAATTGAAGAAGTAAGAAACTTTATTTTTTATAGTATTTTTATTTAGAGCTTTCTGCTCAACTTACATTCCCCAACAAAGTATTGGTCTTGAATTATGTGTTTTTTTAATTAAAATCTAGATCCATTATTAATTTTCACTATGGTAAATATGCACATTTTATTTTGTGAGATAGTTCACAATTAGGCCTAAGACCTCACTTTTAATTTTTATGTCACCTGTCTATGTGGTAATGGGCAAAGCATTTAATATCTCGAAGTGTTGTATCCCTAGATATATATCTATAGATTTTATGTGACTATCAGATACAATAGTATATGTAAACATCTTTGAAAAATGCGAAGCATAACATCCTGTGGGTTTGCATTAGATGTGAGTTTTATTACTACAATTGGTATTGGTCTGATTGTTAGCAAAAAAAAACTCATCTCAGAACTTTGACTATTAGGTAAATGTATACCGTTTGGATCCTGCGTTCCCACGCTCTTTATCCAATAATAGGAAAAAGATGTAAGCTTTCACAAGCTACTGGTGTTTGAAAGTAGAGCACTGCAGTATTCTATTGTTTTAATAATGCCTATCTTGCCTGAAACATTAAGAAAACAATTTGAATCTCCTAGTAGAGCATTTCTATCAATCTGTACTTATCTTGCCACCTAGTGTTGTATGTCTGAATAGCAGTGTTCTCACAGTGAGTTTTAAATCAGCTAATTACTACATTTGCTTTCATTTGGGGAATTTTCTCCACGCTATCACAATTCTATGTTTTCTTGAATGTTTTTGCTATTTTTTTCAAATTAAATATAAATTTAGGGGTGCTCAATATTTCAGGGAGAAGTATTTGACAATGTGTTGGGGATGACTTTAGAAGTATCATTTGTTTAGCACTTCGATAATACAGAACAAAAGACAGTACAGAAAATATTCTAAATTATCCCTCCAATATATAACAATTGGTATATAGAGGAATGACAACATTGCTATTAAGATTTTCAGGTGCTTTCATTGATATCGATTAAATCTCCTACAAGTCACATCTGTGCTTATATTTTTTACAGTGTCAACACTTCCTATTTTGACCTCTTTTAGAAGTCTATAGATGTATGGCCATTAAATATTAAACCAACCAATTCAGCTATTTGCGAGGAGGGGGGATTTTACCTACAGGCAAAGATTTCCTCTGAAAATGTGAGAAAATTAAACATAGAAATAAGAGATGGGATTAAAACAAAAATGGAAAGCAAGGTGATAAGACTGTGATGATAACAGGAGCACCTTGTAAAAGGTCAGACAGTCATGGCCAAGAGGAATAAATTGTAAGACAAGAACCAAAGCAGTTACATTAAGATTTCTACTAATAGACATGTTTTCCTGTAAGAGCTTTCTTTATGAGAAACAAAAACAACAGAGAAAACACTGTGATAAACAAACAGAAAAGTCACTGAATACATTATGTTAAACATATGAGATATATTCTTAAAAATGTGGGGACTAAAACAAAGCATTTAAAGATGATAGGTAAGTACTCAACCAATGCAAGACATGAGTGAGACAATTCTTTATACGGCTTTACTTTATTAATATTTGTTAACACCAGATGTTGTAATTTGTCCATCTCCATTTTATATGAGTGACTTTCCTGAGATTCCATATGGCTATTATTGGTAACTGGATTGAACCTAGGCATTGTGATTCAAAGGTGAACTTAAATCACCATGTCACTTGCCCCTGACTCCATTGTGTGATTATGTGTGTTTGTTTATGCGTGTTTTAAATTTTTCTTGCTTTTTCTTTTGCAGGAGATGTAGAAGTCTAGGGGTGTTGAATTTTCCAATATCCCTTATATGTCTAGTAAGCAATCCAGTTTTAGTTAGTGTCCTGGCCGATAATGTAAGATTTAAATGCTTTGAACACAGGTATCTGTATGTATCCCTTATAAAGTCTTTAAGAATCACACAAACATGGCCAAAGAAATTACATTTGTAGAGGCATATAAAATTAAAGGATTTATTATACTCAGAAGTCCTAAAGAATAGCATAGAATACCACACAGGGCATCATATGAGAGGAGCTCCAAGGGAACAGGCTCAATCAAGCAGGTGGGAGCCAAGGGAGAGTGAGGAGCAGTGGACAAGAGTTAGGGTGGAGTACACAAGCAAAAGGCATAGGGGATTTCATTGTTGAGTTTTCACTGGCAGCCACAAGGACGGGACAGCAAGAAGGGGAACTTATGGCAGAGACCAAACTTATCATACTGGTGCATATACTCACCCAGGTGGGGTGCTCACAGCTTCTTTGTGGGGATGTTGACACAGCAGAAGAAATATGAAGTTTTAAAATTTACTAGCAACAACAAAAGCAGGGGTGGGGGTGCCCCTGGCTGGCTCAGTTGGTGGAGTATGTGACTTTTGATCTTGGGGTTGTGAGTGTGAACCCCATATAGAGATTACTTAAAAATAAAATCTTTAAATTTCTTTTAAAATAAAATTTATAATACAGTATAATGCTATTATTTTTTGTAATTCCATAGCCAAATAGCAAATAGTATTCATAAATCTGGTGCAATGAATGCTGTTGCTCAATAAATATTTATCGAGTGAATGAATTAATGGGTAATGAAAGAAATTTTTAACTCTGATTCCCTGATCAAGGCTTTCATCTCCTCCACACCCAGAATCCTGCCCTTCATGTGTAACACTCAAAACAAACAAATACCCCTTAATATAAACACTCTTTAATATTATCCTGATGTAAAAAAAAAAAAAAAGAAAATCAATGTTCCTGTTATCAACTGCTATATAACAAGCCATCCCAAAACTTATTTAATCATTGATCTTAAAAACCGATTATTTTTCATCAAGAGTCCGAGTTCACTGGTCTCACCGGGGTGGTCTTTGGGCCTGCATATGTGCTTGCTGGACAGGGGCTGGGAATGAAATAATCTGAAGCCTAAAGAGGGCTTGATGGCCAAGACGGCTCATTCAACATGACTGGCAGTTATTGGTAGCTGTCAACTGGGAGTAAAACTGATACTATGAAGTGTTGTATCTGTAAGTGTCCTCTCCACATAACTCAGGCTTTTCAAATCATGGTGACTGGGTTCTTAGGTTCTGGGAATATCAAGAGCATGCATTCTGAGAGACAAGGAGTGGAATAGGTCTAGGTGTATAATTTGGCACATCATAATTTATGCAATATTCTATCAGGCAAAGTAGTCAGAGATTCAAAAGGAAAAGTAGTTTCCACCTCTCTTAAAGGTCTAAGAGGGAGCCACAGAAATCAGTTACCTCAATTTTCTTAAATCAACAACCATAAAATACTAATAAAAGGCATCTTATTACTGTTGTTGTTGTTATTTCCTATATTTTTCACTAATTCTTAAATCTTCACATAACCTTATGTTCTCATTTTGTACTTGAGGAAAGTGAGGATGAAAATAGTTTTGTAACTTCATAAAAGTCACACATTAAGAGCTCAAACACAGATATGCCTTGACAATTTATTTCATTATCCTTTTACTCTACCATGATATTTATTAAGATTCCCTGTGCCCTCTCACAACAAAGCTAAATTCTGGTGTTTCTAACATATCCATAATCTGCCCTATTCCTGCCTATGCAATCTTACATCTCTCTGCTTCCTCCATACTGTCCTTCTCATACCTTTGTTCCCGTTACCTGGGATGCCCCCAACCTCACCCCCCTCCAATCTACATCCTATGAACCATTTATGCTTTCTTCAGAGACCACCAATCCTTTCTCTGAATATCTCCCTGTATATGGCAGCCCATAATTACTTCCCCTACTATAGAGTTGAAGTACATTTTCTTTATGTAATGGTTCACAGACTTGTTTCCACATGTATTAGTTTTATCTTTCCAACTGTATTAAAATTTTTTGTGGCTATGATCTGTGTCACTAAGTCTTAATATTCTTTCGGAATCCTCTGTAACTCCCACCCTCTAAGAATGGGACACCAGAGAACTGGCAATAAAGTACACCATGGTGTGTAAGTCATGCTAGAGTCAGCTGGAGCCCCCCATACAAAAATTATCAATGGCAATATTAGTCAGAAATAACTAGTTTGACCGTAGTTAAGTCAATGTAGACTATATATTCATGCGAATTTTGTTCTGTGTTTACCCGTAGCGTTCTTAGCAAATTAGAGAGAAAAACCTATAGTGAAGTAGCCCAACAAAACAGCAGAGCTAGTGGCTATGTGCTGTGATTTCTAAATTTCCATTAAAGAACATTTTCCTTTCTCCTAGGTAGAGATTGAAATGTCTTTGATAGTATAATTCATTCCACAATTAAGAATAAAGCTTAAGGCACAAGTTCACTAAAATTCCAAGATCTTTTCCAAAGCAAGTTCTGATCTGTTAAGGGTGAAAGGATAAGTTGCTGAGCATATTTTCAGGAAGGAGGTTTCTCAAGAAAGAAAAAAGAAAATGAGGAGACAAGTACACCTGTTTGCCTAGGGGGTTTTACCTGCTATTGTTTAACTTCCCAAAGGAGAAAAGAGGACATCCTAGGGCAACAATCCTGCATGAGTAAAATGAAGAAATTCCCCTGATAGCCTGCGGGGTACCAACCATCAGCTATCCCCTTCCATATCTTTCATACACGCACATAACCAATGTCTACAGGCTAGAGGTCTGTAAAATGCTGGCTTGAGCAATGGAAAGGGAATAATTCGGAACAATATTTTACATCATCCTTCCTTGCACTACCCTCCTTATCACATACAATTACTAAATGCTTTCCTTAGTCAAATTTTCAAGTTAAAGTATAAATCAGCCAGGAGCCTTAACAAAATGAACTGATCAAGCTCCCCATGGCGTTAAGTCCTCAGGTAGAGATTTGGGGAAGTAGTTTAGCAGCCAGGCTAAGGAATATAGCCAGCCAGCTTGTCTTACCATTAACTTTATTTCCCTTCTTATCAGGAAAAGGTAATCTTGTTCAGCTGCTCATTTAGTCTTAATAAGCCAACATGAAAGCCCTAATGGGAATGCTAAAAAAACCTCATTTCTGAGAGTCAGATGATTTCTGGTTACCAGAGGCACAATTTTATACCTCCAATTGGCCAGGTATTTGACATCTACTGGGGTGAGAAAAATGACTTTATAATGGGGAAATGAACAAATGTTTGGAGTTTGTTTTATTTGTCTTGAGAGTAATTATTACTAGAATTTGCTTGCCCCATTTTTGCCTGCCACACTGACAAATTTATTTCAAAGCTATAAAAAAAAAGTTACATGGAGTAAGGCATGTGGTTCTGCAAAGAAAATTATAGGCTTTTCAAATAATCTCTCTTGGCATCCCTATCTATTCCAATTCTAAAATACTTTTAGAATTAATCGGAACACTCTGAATATTTATAAACTATTTAAGGAATCTGATATATCTAGGTTCTCCCAGAAAAACTATGCCCATGATCCTTAGGTTTGTTTTTTTGTTGTTGTTGTTGTGTTTTGTTTTGTTTTTAATTTTCATCCTTGCCCCACAATATGGCAGTGACTGGGATGCTACATGAAGCTTTTAAGCTTACAACATGTCACTACGTGACTGAGAGCACAGAAAAGAGGAAGATAATAGTTATTCCTAATGTAGCCTGAATGGTAGAAGGTAGACACTGGTGCCCATCCTCTGTTTTGGCAATAATACGTCTCTGTCTTTGGCTTGAACAGAGCTGGAATGACTGCAGATTTGGCCTCTGCACTCTGGTCAAGGAAGAATCAGAGACAGTGACTGCTATTGCCGCATGTGCTGTGCATGCATTTGCCTAAATCCATCTGTAGTGTTTACAGGAGAAAACATTGTGGATTCTTTCCCCAGCCAAGGAGGTAAAGAGGCCCATCTTCCCTCACATGAGAGCCACAAACAGAGCCAGGCAAGGTAGTCATTGCCATACATTAGGGAAAAATCCTCATCTATATCAGCTGTTGAACAAGTTGCCCAGGAAAGTAAGTTTTTGGCACCTGTTATACATTCCTACCCATTTTTCAGGCACTTTGAAGAGTGTCGATTAAAAAATTGGATGGTTCACCCAATCTCATCTCCACTTGCTCTCCAGATAAGATGAGCAAGTCTCAGATAGATTAGTGAAAGAGTCCAATGTTTAAGAAGCCTCTTCTCCCAAACAAAACAAACATACTTTTTAAATGAGTATATTAACTTTGAAAAATAATTTAAGAATATAAAACAAGCATATTATCTTAATGAATTGCATCCATATTAATTTTGCTATTACCTCACATTCAAAGGAAATTCAAAATACCTTAACTGAATCTATGATATTACCAAATATATAAATCTTTTATTAATTTTAAGACAGAGTTGCCTTAAAAATAGTAATGCAGATATCTTTTGCCACCTAGTTGACTACACATTTGGTTAGTACCAGGAGAGGATAAGTAATTTCAGCCTTTCCAGCCATATATATATCCCAAAGTCTTGTAAATTCTCACCCTTAACTTTTTAAAATAATCAACATAATGAAATCCAAAGTTCTTTAGCACAGAGTCACCCATTCCAGTACCTGTTTATAATTTTCAAATGGAAAAATAGAAGCAAAATGATAATACCCAAAATAAGTTTAAAAAGCATCACTTCTGGTGATGTGTGTTCTTCAAATAATTGCACTTACTGACAGGAGTTATTTATTTATGCTTGAAATATCCTTGTACTTATTTATTTATTTATTTATTTATTTATTTATTTATTTTACTTTTCAAACAAGATACTGAAGAAATAAAACAAAGAAGCTGGGAACCAAATTTAATACCAATCTGAAACACACAGGTAAAACAACAGCAAAAATGTTCCATATTCCATAGTTGAGTCTAGAAAGAAGAAAGGATGAAATGCAGTGTACCAAGAATATATCTCAAAGAAGACAGTATTAAATATAAATGTGTATTGAGTCTACAAAAATGAAAACCTACATTTGATAGTAGAGACAGTAATTTTTAAGTTTGGTACACATCCTTAATATGCCAAAATTAACTTTCTAATAACTCTCATTTCCTTTCTGGAAGCTGGCCATGTCTTTATCCAGTTCTCCTGCCCTAAACTATGTGTAAAAATCATCCAAACAGAGAATTGAAAAGTATCAAAATGCTTAATAAAACTGCTATTTTCAAATGATGTCAAACAACTGTTTGAAAATTCTTATAATAAAATTACTAGATCTACCTATGGTTTTTGTGTAAGAATAAAATAGTCTTAGAACATTTGGTAGTATAGAATCAGTTTTGGACTGAAATAGAAAAAAAAAAAAAAACAGTTACCAAGCTTTATTGAAGACAGCAGAATTTTCCCATTCTTCAAGTTTTGGACTTTGATGCCAAGAAACCATTCATATAATTAATCATGGTCTGTTTCTATAGCATTCAGGATCTCTGAAATATCATTTTGTTTTATTATTTTATTTTATCTTAAAAAGATTTAATGTTTATTTATTTTTGAAGGAGACAGAGACAGAGTGTGAGCGGGGGAGGGGCAGAAAAGAGAGACACAGAATTCTAAGCAGACTCCAGGCTCCTAGCTGTCACCATAGAGCCCCACACAGGGCTGGAACTCAGGAGCTGTGAGATCATGACCTGAGCTGAAGTCAGACACTTAACTGACTGAGCCACCCAGGCGCCTCTGAAATACCATTTTAAAGGTTAGCAGAATGAAGCACAGATTTTGGAAACAATGGAACTTGAGAATGTACTTAGGCCCTGGAAGTCTAAGTAGGAAGCAGTGTTTGAGGAATCTTAACTACTTTATGTTTAAGAGTAATGTTACCAATAAATAAACAACAGAAGACTCTATTACAAATGCACAAGAGGGAAAGATTATTAAACCATATTTTATTTTATTTTTTTACTTTTCTCTTGGTGTTCTCAGACTACAAGACTTAATGTGAGGCATTAAAATGTTATGGTTAGTTCAGAATCATATTAACATTTAAATACCATATATATGTAGTCTAAAATGTATTCTTCGATGTATTATTTACTTAAGAACTTTTTATATATTCAAACTGATATTTAATGCAGTGAAATGGATAGTACTCGGTTATCAATCTTTTTTATTACATCATGATTTACCATTTGGAAAGAGCTGGTTTTGTAACATTCTTTACATTTTGCACTTGCATTCTGCTTTAATCTTCTATTTATAGTGATTCCAAAATAGATCCATTTAACTGTTAGCTAAAGTGCACAAATAGTCAAAATTAAACCTCACTACAGTTTGCTGAGCACACAGTAAAGATAGCAAATCTCACTTTGCTGCAGATTCGGGTTCCATTCGGAAAATGAAAGAAAAAACTAGTAATGCAGAAATCTCAAGATTGATAGTGTTAAAATATATTTTAGGGATTTAGATGAGCTTTTGCCATTAGATTATTTTTCAACACAAGCTTACAGTGAAGTTCAATTAAAATAGACAAGGTCAACAGTGGTGATTAACTCTCAGGATAAATCATAGGCTAACATGATTAGGTATCAGGAAGTAAGTATATCACCCACATTTTTGGTATCACATGACCAATTCAGAAAATGCAAACCTAAATCCAAATATAAATAAGAAACAACAAAATGGAATAGAATAAGAAAAATAGAAGAGTATGACCAGATACCTATTTTTATATTATAAAGTTGTGGAGTCAGAGATTCATGGCCTCTACTTTCAGATTTTCATTGGGTTTTATAATAATCAGTTTCTTAGGGGATTAGCCAGTGTCTCCATATTGGTGAAAGTGAATAACTGGTGGTACTGAAATTTTTCAACAACTGAATTGTTTGTATAAAAAAGATTTAAAAAGACCCCAGTTTACCTTGACTTGGTAAGGCCTTTTAACTTCTTTCTCCTTTTCCCTTTTTTTGTTTGTTTGTTTGTTTGTTTGTTACTTACTCCTCTCCTAAATTTTGACAAACTATAACACTTGCAAAAACAGCTATGAAAAGAACTGTTCTGACAGCTTGTAAGAAGGGGATTGCACCAATGATTCCAAGCAAGAGGCATAGAAATTCATTCCTACCTTGAGTTTTGCAGTAGTTAAAGATGACAGCTACATTCTGTCACAACACCCCTCTCTTCCCCAATCCCTGTAAAACTCCAATCCTGTTTCTGCTTGGGAAGTTACTGGTTCTTCAAGAGCTCCTTGATGCACATCAGCTAAATAAAGTCTTAAACCTCTGCTTAAGTCACTTAAACTAATTCGTGTTTATATTTTTCAAATGAGCTTTTGTATTAAGGAATACTTTTCTGAGAATATAAATATTTGAAATATCAAATAATAATAAAATTATTATCCCAGTTCCGTAACTCAGCACTACCGGATGAGTGAGCATTAACTGAAGAGAAACATATCATCACTCTCAAGAGAATTATCTAATGTGTGCCCTTCAATCTTAATTGATTATCATTTCACTGTCAATTAACACGTTGGTTTCATTTACATCAACAAAGAGAGTAAATCTATTTTAACAAAAAATCCTTCTAAAGGAGCATGGCAAATAATAAATGTACTGTAAATACTTATTACATGGATGAATAATAAGTTTCTGATACTATACCTTTATTCTCAGAATAACCATGAGAGAAAAGGAATGCTGACACCTTTAGTGGGGAAGTTGGTAAAGGACAGTAGCTAGTAGCCAGAAGTTTCCTTTTCTACTTTTTGAGGTAACTACTTGGACATCTCTCTGAAATATCAATAAATGAGTCACTATTAATATATTCATTTCTTCTTGTATTATTCTGGTAATATTAAAAATTTACTATATACTGGAGGTGCCTGGGCAGCTCAGTCAGTTAAGCGTCCGACTCCTGCTTTTGGCTCAGGTCATGATCTCATGGTTTGTGAGATGGAGCCCTATATCAGGCTCAGGCTCTGCACTGTCAGTGCAGAGCCTGTTTGGGATTCTCTCTCTTTCACTCTCTCTGCCCCTCCTTTGCTCATGCTCTCGCTTCTCTCTCTCTCTCTGTCTCTCTCTCTCTCTCTCTCTCTCTCTCATAAAATAAATAAACATTCAAAAAATTTTACTATATACTGGAAACTCTATTGGGAACTCTGGGAAGTAAAAGGATGAATTGGATATAGCTTTTTACATAAGGACCTGCTTTATGTATGATTGTGTAGAAAGAGACCTTGAAATGGGGATTGTTCTGCCGGTTATTTATTAAGGATGTGTTCACAAAGGAATCTTTAAAGGGAGTGGGGGAAACAGAACAGAAAATTGGAGGAAGCTAATAAGGGCTATGATCTCGAATCCCAGTAGAGAGTAGATAGAGCCTTTTATTCTAAGATAGCTCTTAAGTATAAGTTTACTTCAGAGTTGTCCTCCACAACTCGCTCACAGCAAAGAGAGTGAGGATTCCATAATCCAAACTCTGTCAGGGCACTGATAAAGAGTTAGCCCAAGTTTGGACTGAAGGGCAGTGATTTCCCAGGCACTTCCTTTTCACTAAACAAAACGACTGCAGCAGCATTTTTCCCAAAGAAAAGTTGTAGGTACTGCATATTAGTAGGGGGGCCTGTCCCCCTACCCTGAACAAAAACATATCTGGATAGATAACCAAAAAAATACCTTTAGGCATATATATAGCCAAGTATCTGTAAGGAAAATGTAGAATTATGGCCAAAAAAAAAAAGAGAGTGATGTACAGACCATAAAAGAGTTACAGACAACAGACTGCAGAACTTCAGTGGAGGGAAAGATTAATTGCAAGGGGATTTCTGGAAAGACACCATGGACAAAATATTTGAGGTGGACTTTAAATACTGGGTACATTTTAATACGGATGGGAAGAATTTTATGCACTGAGAGCAGTATTGGTAGTCACATAGAAGAGAAACATTAGAGAGCATGTTTGGGTAAAATTAGATTTGGTCAGTTTCATTAGAGCACAAAGAATATGTGGATGATAAATAGAGAGTAGGGTATAACAACCGTTGGGGGAAGAACCAGAGAGATTCTTGAAATCCAGGACCAAAAACACACAGGACAAATGGCAGGCATCAGAAGGATTCCACTGAAGGACTGATTATAAAAGTGGCATAATTTCTAGATCTAATTTTGTAATCTCAGGCTCTCTTTTTTAGCAAACATGTGAGAAATCTTAACAAAAGTAAATCTAATTTTTTTCACTTTTAATTTCAGAAATAAATATGTATTTCACATGCCATATTTCTACTGTACCAAAGAGTAGATACCTCTGATGTAATTATATAACCAAAGAGTATCTCAACTCCAAAAATAATTTCTTATTTTCAGTCATTGGAAGTTCTCACTATTCCTATTAGTGAATGACTTCTAGGCTTCTATGCAAAATCTCTAAAATGAAGCCAACATGAGCAGCCACAGAGCTGCTAGAAAAAGCTACTGAATAGCCATGTCTTTGTGGCCCTCAATCCTTTATTGGTGGCTGGCATATGTAAAACATCATTATTCACTGCTATTATAATTGATAGGTAGACAGCTTTGATTTTTATAGTGCACGCACTGCACCTCAAGCATTACCCAATAGGAATTTTGTTTGCTAATGACCTAATAACAGTACAGCAATCATTTCATCTAGGCTTTGGTAAGAAAACTAAAGAGGAAGAGTGGTGCTGCCAAGAAGTTGGTAACTGTCACCTAATTTATTATGGGGTTGCTCTCACAGGAATGGCAGTATAAAATAAATCCAAGAAAATCAAAAGATACTTTATGACCAAAGATAACTTAGAAGATTTCAGATCATTCCATTAAAACAGGGGTAGTCTAGGGCCTTTGTGTGCACACTGAATTCCATGAGCATGAATAATAAAACAACTTAACTTTATGGAACACTTAATACATGCCAGGCAGAAATATATATATGAGATATTTCTTGTTTATTTTTTAGGAGACAGGGAAACTGACAAGAATTCAAAAACACAAAAATATTAAGTATTAGAACCAGGATTTGAACCCAGATATTCTCTCCCTCCAGAAACTGTGCTTAGATATTTCTATAGCTGAATATGTATGTCCCCACCGCCTCCACCCCCTCTGAACAAATTCATATGTTGAAACCGTAACCCCTAATGTAGTGGTACTAAAAGATGGGGCCTTTGGTTGATTTGATGATGCAGGTGGAGCTCTCATGAATGGGATTAGTGCCTTTGTAAAAGAGACCCAGGAGAGCTCCCTCACCCCTTCCTATGAGTGGGGACACAGTGAGAAGATGGCTAAGGACCAGGAAGTGAGCCCTCACAAGAAAATGACTCTTCTGGCACCTTAATTTTAAATTTCCCAGCCTCCAGAATGGTGGTAAATAAATTTCTGTTGTTTATAGGCCAATCTATGGTATTTTTGTTATAGTAGCCAGAAAGGACGAAGATAAAAAGTGGTACTGAGAAGTGGGGTGCTACTAATACCTAAAAACAAGGAAATGGTTTTACAATGAGAAAATGTAGAAGCTGGAAGAATCTTGAAGTTTATGCTAGAAAACGCCTACATTGCATGAATGGACTTTTAAAGGCGATTCTGGTGAGAGCTCAGAAAGAAAAGAAGAGAGCTATAAAGAAAACCTCATTCTTCTTAGATAACACGTAAACAATCCTGAACAGAATGTTAGTAGAAATATGGAGGTTAAAGGTCATTCTGATGAGGTTTCAGACAGAAATGAGGAACATGTCATTGAAAACAAGATAATAGATGCTCCTTGTCATAAAGTAGCAAAGAACTTGGCTGTATTGTGCTCTTGTTCTAGCATTTTGTGGAAAGTAAGACTTGGAAACAATGAAATTAGATATTTAACTGAAGCTATTTCTAAATGAGCTGCAGCTTAGCTCCTCCTGACTGCTTACAGTAAAATGTGAGAAGTGAGAAAGTACCAAAAGATGGAATTGTTAAGCAAAAAGGAAGCAGAACTCAAAGAATTGGAGAATTCTCATGCTATCCATATTATAAAATTGTATCGATATTGAGAAAGCCTGGTCAGAAGAGAAGAGTAAGGGTGTGACAAAACAATAGAAGATTAGAATGGATCAGCCAGCTCAACAAATGCTGGCACCTATTCTCCCAAGCAATGAAAGAATGACCCTGAAAACAATTCAGAGTTCATCAGAGCTGCCACTCCCATCACAGGCCCAGAGTAGAAGGGTCAGATGCCAGAGTGGTTTCAAAGGAAGAACCGGTGCCTGTGGGACTTTGGTGCATGCTACCCAGCAATGCCTCACATCCTGGGCTCTGCTCCACACACTCCAGCCTCATGGTCTTCTGTCCATTCAGGTATGATGCTGGCAGGTCTTGGTACAGTGCAGGCCTCCATGCCCACCCCTGTCCCCCCTCAGAAAGCACAAGTGGCAAATTCTAGAGGTGTTCACGTGGTAGCATCTCTACTGGCATGCATATTATATAAGCTATGGGGTTATGGCTGCCTCTACTTAGGTTTCAAAGGATGGGGGCCACATGGAGCCACAGACTTTGAACTTCAGCCTAAAAGGCACAAAGGGCCCATAAAGACAGCCACTGCTGGGTCATGCTGCTGAACCTGGAGGACAGAACATCAAGTATAGAGGATTATTTGTAAGCCTTGTGATCTCATGGAGTTTGCCTTGTAGTTTGAACTTGATTGAGTTCCCTTATTCCTTTCTTCTTTCCTATATTTCCTTTTTTGCAATGGAGCTTTCTATCCTGTGTCTGTTCCATCATTTGGAAGGACATGACATGTTTGGTTTCACAAGTTCACATCTAGAGAGCAATTTGCCCCAGGAAGAATCATACCTTAAGTCTCATCCATATCTGATTTAGATGAGACTTTAAATTTTAGACTTTTAGAGTTGATGCTGGAATTAGTTAAAACTTCAGGGCTGTTGTAATGTAATGAACTTATTTTGAAAGTAAGAAAGATCTGAATTTTGGAGGGAGTTGGGGCTGAGGCAGAATACTATGGACTAAATGTTTATATCCATCCAAAATTCATATGTTGAAACCCTAAATCCCAAAGTGGTGGTATCAGGAGGTGAGGCCTTGAGTAGATGATTAGGTCACAAGGGTGGAGCCTTCATGAATGGTATTAGTGCTCTTATATTAGAGCTCAGAGACTTCCCTTGCCCCTTTGCCATGTGAGGCAAAAAGTTGGCTATCTATGAACCCGGAAGCACGCTCTCACCAGACTCTAAATCTCTCTCGGTTCCTTCATCTTGGAATTCTCAGCCTCCGGAACTATGAAAAGTAAATTTGTATTGTTTATAAGTCACCCAATCTAAGATAATTTTGTTATATCAGCCCAAATAGACTAACAGATATATTAATCAAGGTTATCTCCTGAGAATACTTGAGAGGGCTCTCAGTTTTTATTTGAAGATGTATGTTTCTGCTATAGCAATAAGAGGACTCTCTGCAAGCATTAATTAGTTTGTCTTACTTCAAAAAAGTGACATTGCAATACTGAGCAAAGTCTTTTTTATTCTGAACACAATTGGCATCCATTCAATTGTGCCCCTTACTAATGAAAGGAATTGCGGAACCCTGGCAATGCCATAGCTCCTATACATCTCTCAGACATCTTTCAGTGATATGGATTGTTTCCTAGTAGAGAAAACATAGAAATACTACACAGAAAATACCAAATCCCCCTCTGGTCTTTTCAAGTAAAACTGATTTTGAAGGGAAGCATTACTGAGTCAGAGGCTTTGGAAACTGTGAGGGACAGTAAGCATAAACAATTTGGCATGTAATAACAAGAGAAGGAGAGGCGGGCACCAGTGGTAAAGTAATGGAATGAGGTCAGCAGAGTCTTGGCAGGGCAGAAATATTTCTGCACTCAGCCACAGAGAGATCCTGAACAAACTTGGAGATTCCTAGTTGATGACAGAATGAGTAGGTTTGCAATAGAAGTCAGGGAAAAGGAAAGGGTAAAATACTTTCATAACAGGAGTAGTGAAGACCTAAGAGATGATAGTGACGCTTGATCTGCAAGAAAGTCAAAATCTCATGACGATTCCCCATAGTGAAATAGTAGGGGCCAGGGTCCTTATTCTGACCTAAAGGCTCTAAGTATTATTCCTTTTTCTTTTTTTCTCTGATATGACCTCCTACTGCCCTCTATCTTGCTCATTCTACTTCAGGCATACTGGCTCTGTTGTTCCTCGCACAGTCTGAGCATGCTCTTGCCTGATGATTTTACACTGGCTGTTTCCTCTATCTGGAAAATTGTTAAAAAAACAAAACAAAACAAAACAAAATAAAACCCGAGAGGTTCCGCCTCCAGTTATATCCATGGCCAACACCCTGACCTCTCCTGTCTTGGATCAAATCATATTCTCTCCATGAAACCTATCTTTACAATGTTATTTACAATTGCAACCAGTCCTCATCATATGCCCCAGTTCTTTACACAAAACTTCATTAAAACAGTTTATGGAGATTCTATTTCTCCTCTATTCAGAAGCATGAAAGAACTATACTTCACACTTAAAAGTTCAGCTTACTTTGGCTAATGAAATGAGCATAAATGATATGTATCAGTTCTGGTTGGAAGTCTTTCAGAGCCAGACTTAATTTGCCACTTTCCCCTCCCACTGTCACCAGGAACCAACTATACTACAGATGATGGAGTAAGTAATACAGTATGTGTTGTTAAATACATTAATATTTGGAAGTAGTTATATCAGGGAAACTTATCCTCTTCTGACACATATACTTAAAATATTTTTTTACTATAGAACTTAGTACTTTCTACCATCCCATATACAATTTACTGCACTGGTAAGTAAAGTGGTAAATAAGTAGATAAATAGATAGAAGGCCATAAGCTTTAACCCCCTGCCAGAACATAAATTCCAGGATAAAAAGGGAACTCTTCCCATTTTGTTTCACACAGGTCTCTAAACACTTTGAACACCATGTGCCAAGCATATAGTAGGGACTCAATAAGCGTTTGGGGGAAAGACTCTACTAATTAATAGTGTGCTTTTCAAAAATCAATCAGATATGTAGGGAATGAAATTACTAGGAACAATAAGGACAAATTAGAGTTGTTTTAAAGAGAATGACAGCTCTGGAATTCACTAAAGGAATTTATTTCAATGGAAAGTAGTTGGCTTTTATATTTTAAGCAACAAGGTTATGTAGCTACAATGGGTGATCCAGAAATATGGAAGATAGAAGTTTAGACTGGGATTATATAGACATGTAGAAGACTCCTTAAATCAAATGTTTGTATTTATACTTGTATGAAAATTATTTATTTATGGACCTCATCAGATTCAATTTGACAGACTGAAAAATGCCAATTTCAAGTAACAGGAAAAAAAATTTTAATACCTTATGCTCTTACATAATACTCATTACACTGACCAAAAGCTTATATGAAGGAAACTGAAATTTCCAAAATATCCTAGGGTAGAGATTGAGAGCTAGATTACTTATAAATAAAGCAGTAGGCTTCATTTTTTAAATAATTTTTATTTATTTATTTTTAGAGAGAGAGAGCAAGTAAGCAGGGGAGAGGGGTAGAGGGACAGAGAGAGAGAATCTTAAGCAGGCTCCACTCTCAGCACAGAGCCCGGCACGGGGTTTGATCTTACGACCCTGAAATCATGACTTGAGCTGAAATCAAGAGTCCGACACTCAACGGACTGAGCCACCAGGTGCTCCTCAAATAGTAGCCTTTAGTATCTTTTCTTGACAAGGTAAGGTTTCAGGGTTTAAAGAGTGTTAGAACAGACAAAAGAGAAGAGAAAAGGTGGCCAAAATATAGTTTAAGGAAGAAAAATGGCCATTGATATGGATCAGTAGTTCAAAGAGTCAAAGAACAATGATTTCTCACTTTTATATGTAAGTAAATTCCTATTCTCTGCTACTTTGTATTCTCCATTAGCAAAAAGTCTGTTCCACATAACAGTCAACGTTGGTGCTGCTTCGAGATAAGAAGGGGGCTGATGAAGTGGTGAAAGTGAAACATGCACTAACAGGAGTGGTAGAGTCTGTACTGGTAGGGAAATAAGCAGAAACCAAAAATTTTGGGTGAGCAGAAATTAAATGTCAATGAGAAATTAAAAGTCCATGAGAGTGTATAAAAATCTTGAGGAAGGGGTGCACCTTGGTAGCTCAGTCGGTTGACCATCAACTTCAGCTCAGGTCATGATCTCACAGTTCATTGGTTTGAGCTCCAATCGGGCTCTTTGCTAACAGCTCAGAGCCTGGAGCCTGCTTCAGATTTTGTGTGTGTGTGTGTGTGTGTGTGTCTCTCTCTCTGCCCCTCCCTCACTCATGTTCTGTCTCTCTCTGCCTCAAAATAAATAAACATTAAAAAAATTAAAAAAACAATCTTGAGGAAGGGGCACGTGGGTGACTCGGTTAAGCATCAGAATCTTAGTCTCAGCTCAGGTCATGATCTCTCATGGGATCGAGCCCCACGTCAGGCTCTGTGCTGACAGTGTGGACCCTGCTTGGGATTCTCTCTCTCACTCTCACTCTCTCTCTCTGCCCCTCTCCTGCTGACTTACTCTCTCTCTCTCTCTCTCTCTCTCTCTCTCAAAATAAATAAATAAACTTAAAAAAGAGAGAGAGATTTTCTGTCTCTCCCTTTGCCCCTCTCTTCTGCTCTCTTAAATAAATAAATAAATAAATAAATAAATAAATAAATAAACAAACAAATAAATAAATTTAAAAAATTAAAAAAAATCTTGAGGAAGACTCTGAGCTTCCAAATTCAGGAGAAAAAATAATAAGGCAAAGGGTTACTGCTTAAACAAAATCTCCAATAAATGAATTCATTTACTTTTAAAACTAGAAAATGATGGCTATTTTAAAATACACAATTTTTAAAATTAGAAGAAGATGGCTTTTATACTGATAGAAAGATTGTGATACTCAGAGTAGGACATATCTTACATGAATACATAAAAACTCAAACTCAGGTATCCATTAAATAACAAAAACTGTAAGCCTTCTTTTTCCCTTTCATTTAAATTTACCTCAGTAGACAAAGCAGGAAAGAGTATTCAATGGAAAAAAAAAGTCTAATCAGCAAATGGTGCTGGGAAAACTGGAGAGCAACATGCAGAAGCATGAAGCCGAACCACTTTCTTACACCACACACAAAAATAAATTCAGAATGGATAAAAGACCTAAATGTGAGACAGGAAGCCACACTCCTAGAGGAGAAAACAGACAGCAAACTCTTTGACCTCGGCTGCAGCAACTTCTTATTTAACATGTCTCCAGAGGCCAGGGAAACAAAAGCAAAAATTAACTACTAGGACTTCATTGAGATAAAAAGCTTCTGTACAGCAAAGGAAACAATCAACAAAACTAAAAGGCACCCAGCGGAATGGGAGAAGATATTTGCAAATGACATATCAGATAAAGGGTTAGTATCCAAAATATATAAAGAACTTACTGAACTCAACAGCTGAAAAACAAATAATCCAGTGAGGAAATGGGCAGAAGACATGAACAGACACTTTTCGAAAGAAGATATCCAGATGGCTAATATACACATAAAAAGATGCTCAACATCACTCATCATCAGGGAAATACAAATCAAAACCACACTGAGATATTACCTCACACCTGTAAGAATGACTAAAATGAACAACTCAGGAAACAACTAATTTTGGTGAGAATGCAGAAAAAAGGGAATATTTTTGCACTGTTGGTGGGAATATTGGTATAGCCACTTTGAAAGAGAGTATGGAGCTTCCTCAGAAAATTAAAAGTAGAACTACCCTACAATTCAGAAATGGCACTACTAGGTATTTACCCAAAGGATACAAAAATACTGACCTGAAGGAACACATGTACCTCTAAGTTTATAGCATAATTATCTACAATAGCCAAACTATGGAAACAGCCTAGCGTCCATCAAACCCTGCCATTTGCAATGAAAGGCTACATAGCATCATGCTACATGAAATAAGTCAGAGAAAGGTAAATACCATAGGATTTCACTCATACATGGAATTTAATAAAGAAAACAGATGACATTGAGGAAGGAAAAGAAAAATAATATAAAATAAAAACAGAGGGATACAAACTCTCTGGGTAGAGGATGAGCTAAAAGGGGGATGAGCAGTAAGGAGGGCACCTGTGATGAGCACTGGGTATTGCATGTAAGTGATGAATCGCTAAATTCTACTTCCGAAACCAATACTACACTGTATGAATTCAAATAAAATCTTGCTAGAGAAAAAAAAATAAGGGAGATGGATGGGGTGATGGGTGAAACAGGTGATGGAGATTAGGAAGTGCACTTCTTTTTGGGCACCTGGGTGGCTCAATCAATTACGCATCTGACTTTGGCTCAGGTCATGATCTCACGGCTTGTGAGTTTGAGTCCTACATCAGGCTCTGTGCTGACAGCTCAGCACAGAAGAGCCTGGAGCCTGCTTCAGACTCTGTGTCTCCCTCTCTCTCTGCCTTTCTCCCACTCACATTCTGTCACTCCCTCAAAAATAAATAAACATTAAAAGAATTAAAAAAAAAAAGAAGTTCAATTGTTGTCATGAGTACTGGGTGATGTATGGACGTTGAATCACTATACTGTACAACTGAAACTAATATTACACTGTATGCTAACTCACTGGAATTTAAATAAAAACTTCAAAAAATAAAAATAAATTTACCTCAGTATAAATACACATTATTATTAAATTATGAGTGTCACAGGTTGGCTACTCTGGGAAGCATGTCCTGAAACAGAAACTTCCATATAAGAGGTTTATTAAGAAGTGTTCCCATGATCAACATCTGTAAAAGGGAATGAAGAATGCAGGAATGGTCAGTGGAGAAAGGTGGGCTACAATGCAGTCTTAACAAAGACTGCAGCTAAATCCATGGAGAAATCTTGGATGACCCTTCAGAGTTGTCCTGAATTGCACTAAGGAGCCTGGGCATTTCTACCCTGGTAATGTCTAGTCATTACATGTAGGCCCTGTGATCTTGAGTGAAGCAGGACTCTACAAGAGCAATTTCCAGAAAAGACTAGAGCCTACAGCTGTCAGCAGGCAGTCCACCAACTGAGACACTGAGAAGTGGGGTAAAATCTTCCTATTTTAATCAGGATTCTGGACAATACATAACAGCATTGATTACAGTGCCATCCTAAATATCTTACCTATATATTTTCTAGTACCATATGGCAAAATATAATATTTTAGCAAAATATAAATTGGCAAAATCACAAATAGACTCATAATACTTATTTTTATAAAGTTTTTTAAATGTTTTTATTTATTTTTGAGAGAGAGAGACAGAGTGCGAGCAAGGGAAGGGGCAGAAAGAGATACACACACAGAATCCAAAGCAGGCTCCAGACTCTGAGCTGTCAGCACAGAGCCCGACTCGGGGCTTGAACTCATGAACTGTGAGATCATGACCTGAGTTGAAGTTGGATGCTCAACCAACTGAGCCACCCAGCCGCACCAAGACTCATAATACTTATTATTGTTCTACTAATTTTTTTAATAAAATAAGTCTTAGAGCTCTCTATTTTAGTATATAAAACTCTTAGTCATTCTTTTAAACAACTGCTTAATTTTCCATTAAATTGATATACCATGTATTTACTCAACTCTAATTATTTAGGTTTGTGCAAATGCAAGGGTTTTTCTCAGCATGCATTCTAGAAACGTCATTTCTGTATCAAAGATGTGGGCACTTTAAGTTGTAGTACATGATGCTAACCTCCCCCCCTAAAAGACAATAGGCCACGACACCTGGGTGTCTCAGTCAGTTAAGCACTGACTCTTCATTTTGGCTCAGGTCATGATCTCAGGGTCATGAAATCAAACCCCATGTCGGGTTCCACACTGAGCATGGAGCCTGCTTTGGATTCTCTCTCTCCCTCTCTCTCTGTCCCTCTTCTTGCTCACGTAGGCTCTGTTTCTCTCTCTAAAAATAAATAAACATTTTTAAAAAGATGATATGCCAATTCACATGCTCTCAAAAAGTATATGAGAATATGTATTTCTCCACAGCTTTGCCAAATCCAAATGATTGGAATTCTCTTTAATTTTTGTCAATGTAATGGAATATAAAAAACAGTGTGTCAATGATGCTTTAAAGTGAAGTAACCTAATTCACTAATTTCCCATTATTGTACATTGCTATTTGATGTTTCTCCAAATCACCTGTTCATATCATTTTCCTGTCTGTATTTTGGACTGTTTACATTTTCTTGATATGCAGGCTTTACTTAAAGTTGTTACCCAAATCTTTTATTTTCCTCAAGTCAATAGTTTATATTTTCATTTTTTTATAGAATTGTAGCCCATGAGAATTTAAAAAAATAAGCTAAATAGTTCTATATAAAAATATGAATGAATCAAACAGGAACAATAATATATAATAACCAAATATTTTTTTTTCCTTTTTCCAAAGTTTAGAATTCTTCCCGTAATAGAGTTGTTATCGCAGTACAGAGTCCAAGCAAGAAAAAAAAGAAGAAACCATGTTAGATATTTCAAATAGAAAGAATTTAATATATGGAGTTGCTTATAAACATGTTTACTTAGGTTTAACTTCTCATTTGATGGTGAAAAAGGCAGAAAATAATCAATGGTAGGTCCCTCTCCTCCTCTACTCCTCAATATTGTTTTGTGAGGCACATCTTGGGCCAATCCCCAGAATTATTGTTCAATAAACTATTTATCTTTAGTTTCAATCTCCCTTTTTTACTCTCCACCTCACTATATAGTATCAATATATTTTTCCCTCAAATAAAAGGTTTCTAGCAGTTTCTTTTTGCCCTGAAGCCTTCTAATCACAGAAAGAAACAATCAAAAACCCATTTGTTTTGTGAAGCTATTGGTAAGATAATGAGTCAGCTCTTTCCAACATAGCAATCTTTTAAAGAACCACAGTAAAAAGAAATTACTTAAGCCCCCAAATTAAGTTCTTCTGAAGGAAATAGAGAAACTGTGTTCATGGGGTCACGTGGGAACAGAGGGAAGACAGCAAGTATACATGTTTAAGGGAGTAGCACTTCAAACCATTCCATGTACATGTGCAATCTGATGCTTCACAAATATATAAAATTCAGGAAATCAACCCACAACCTGTAGGTAGGTAGCTGTTCTTTTCCCTTGTAAATTAAAACAATTAGAGAAAAGCAGAGCGTCTAGAGATACATGAAATAACATTTTCCAGACGGTAGAATAATTACAGCAGAAAAAAGTCACACGAGTATGTTCAATGTTAAACATGGGAGTAGAAATCAAAATCTTGGTTTCAACTGTCAGCTTTTGTGTGCCATTCTGTGGCAATAAGAAGGATTAATGTGATTCATAGGAAGATGTGACAAGAAAAACACGAAGATCCCTCTCAGATTTTAACATGCTGGGGTCTATGATCCTAGCTTTCTTGGTCCCTAATTAGTACAGACATTCTACTCAGAACCAGACGGCACTCGGACAAAAAGCTTGGACATCTCTCTTCAACACAGAAAATTTCAGTACAATCCCCAATACCTGCAATTTTAACAAGTTTACCAGGTAATTCTGATTCCCACCAAAATTTGAGAAGCACTAGTTTAGACCTTGCCGTTTATATGTAATTTATGAGTTATACACTGGTCTAATTTTCACATCAAGGGGTTAGGCAGACTTAAATTACTTCTCCCTCTATAATTTTTCTCCCACATATTCTTCCTCTCACAGCAGAAATCAGTTTGTTAGGTAAACTTTCCACTAATGGCAAATTATTCTTTTCAAGGTGATAGACCCTTTCAAATTGGTAGCTGCTCTGGAAATAATTTTGTGGTCTTTAAAACTGAGGGTGTGAGGTACACATTACAAATGTCTCTGAGAAAAGTTGCTTCAAAAGTTGAGAAGTAAGGCGTGGGAAGCTCTGAGCACAGTGAGTACAGAGGCCTTGCTGTCCACAGTATGCATTATGCCAGAATAATGATAGTGACTAGCATTCATATCATGGGATTTAAAATATAGGAATTTAAAATCTACCACCGTGTCTTGATCAAATGTTAAGATGCAATTTTGAGGTTGATACTGAACACACTCTTGTTTCTACATCTCTCATTTTCCTCCTACTAACAAAGAAAAGGGTCACCCCTCCTCCTGAATAGATCTAAGTAACCCATCTCTGAATTCAATACCACCCCATCCAATTCTGAATCTTAGACCCTTAGCACACTCTCTCATCCCAGGTGTTCTAGCACCACCCAACCTTCCCCTATATATCTCCCTCATTTATGATCGATTTTTCCCTACTTGCAGATAGTTACTGGTCTTCTCATTCTTTGGATGAAAAAAATGAAAGTCTTACCTACTTCTGATGCTTCCTCTAATGCTCTGCTACGCTTCTCCTTCCTTTTACAGTCAAATATTTCGGAGGAAAGTCTATGAATTCCTTCATCACTCATTTCCTCCATAACATGCTTCTTATTCATGTATTTCTAACAATACAAAAATGCAAAAAATGTTCCCCCCTCCCCGTCCTTCCCATTCTCTCATTCTTTTTATATTTATATATAAATGAGTTTGATAATAGCTTCAAATATATATTATAGTTTTATAATACATATATTATAATTTTATACATACGCCTCTTTGTTTCATGTCTCTTTAGTTATATATATAATATATACACTTATATACATACATATATGCATACATGTATAGATAGGCAATAGATGTTAATGTATCTAATGAGCTAACTTTAATATCCTTGCCTCCTTTATCAAATACCTTGTATTTTTGCTAAACAAGCCATTTTCCACCCACTCACTCACTCTGATCAGTGAAAATAAGTTATGCAAATAAGATGTGCACACTTGCAACTGATTTAAATAGTCTAATGACTTAAAGTAGCAAATTATTTCTCTCTCATGAAATAAGACCATCATGGGATAGTTGGGGCATGAGGAAGGGAGGTTCTCTCATCTCACTGAGGGACTCAAGATGGAGGAACAGTCACAATCATGAACTTTGCCATTTGCCAAACTAGATGGTGTTGGGAGCCATTTTGGGCTCGCAGGTTGAGACCCCTCCCTGCGTGGGAAAGGTTGAAGCAAAGCTCCTGTCAGCCAAACTGGCGCCTAGTTTTACCTCCTTCTAAATAAACTTTCAGGCCTGGATTTCTTGAACTGCTCTCGTTGGCCTAAGGGATATAATGCTCTTTGGTTTTATGGCACATGGAAAAGGGGACCTGGAGTGCAATGTCTTGATGGATAAAATCTGAATGAGAGTAACCTGGCCAGAAGTAACCTCAAGGTTGCCTCTTGGGGATAGGTTACACAAACTGATCATACAGAATAGCAGTTATGAATTGGCTAGAAATTAATAAACGTTAGGCCCCAAGACTCCTTGAACCAAACTAGATTTTCCCTGCAGGTATCGCTCCCCTCAGCCCCACCATAAAACCTCAAGGCACATCTCCGTAAAGCTTCTCTCAGAATTAACAGACTGATGGGAGAGACTGTAAAGAGACTTAGGACCTTCCCCGGAGGTTAGTCTAGCCCAAAAGTTAGAAGCACTGCTTATAGGTAAGGTACAAACTAAAGTAGCTACACATATCTTCATTAATCAGCAGCAAATATTGAGCACCTCCCTGAGGTTAACATTTCGCAAATCCTTTTATAATTTTCATCCCCACGCTCCCTTATAATAAAAAGGCAATAACAAAATAATCTTACAAAAGCTACCATAAACCTATAGATGACTACATAGGTCTTATGACAACAATGTATGTTGTAAAGAATGCCTTGTCACTGATACAATGTCACTCGCTACCTTTAAAAATAAAGACACTGAGACCAGCAGAGCAGAGATGCCAGAATTGCCAGGATGCCTGCTTGGTCATCAGACTCCATCTCTCTCGTGGCTCTCTCACTTCATTTCGCCTGACCGTCCGTCCTTTGTGGACCCCTAGATTCGCCGGAACAAGGACCCCGGCAAGATGGAAAACAGAAGAAGTATCTCACACCAGTTAATTGTTCCAGCTTAGAAGTGACATATGTTAAGTCCACTCATAAATCACTGGCCAAAATTACATGTCCAACCAATCTGTAAATAATCCAAGAAATGAAATCTCTCATGTACTTAGAAAGTAGCTAGAAATACTTGGTAAGCAAAATAATTAATCCCAATGGCTTTAAAATATATTATATATATTTATACATTATATATATTTTCTCCATTTGGCTTCTTTAGTACTTAATTATCATTATATTCCATTTTCTATTTCACTCTTCTTATTCACACAGCCCCCAAATACTGTAATAGCCCTATGCTCTGCTCTCTCTGCACTACCACTCATATGGGCCTTGCCAATTTTCATGTATTTAATTATCTCATCTATGTTGATGATTCCTTAACCTATATTTTCAGATCTCCTTCTACTACTTCTACAGTTCAATAGTCAGTAGGGACATATGAAGGAGGTGCTAGAAAATTACCGCACTTTATAGTAGAGTCATATTATTAAAAGCTGCTCTATGGAGAGTTGTAAAATCAATAATCAAAGGCTTGAGAATGAAAACTCTTCAGTGGAAAGATAATAATAATCAATTTGGAACAGAGGGAGATGGGTGGTCACATTTTTGCCTTGAACTTTTTTTTAATTTATTTTTTATTTTTTTATAATAGTTTATTTTCAAATTGGTTTACATATAACACCCAGTGTTCATTCCAACATGTGCCCTCTTTAATGCCCGTCACCCCCTCTCCTCCCTCCCTCACCCCCCTCACCCTCAGTTTGTTCTTAGTCTTTGAGAGTCTCTTATGTTTTATCTCCCTCCCTCTCTGTGCCTTTTTTTCCTTTCCCCTCTTCCCCCACCCTGGTTTTTACTTAGTCTCACAAAGTCCAACTATTCGTGGAAACATATGGTATCTGTCTTTTTCTGACTGACTTATTTCACTTAACATAATACCCTCCAGTTCCATCCATTTGGCTACACATGGCCAGATTTCATTTTTTCTCATTGCCACATAGTAGTCCATTGTATATATGTGCCACATCTTCTTTATCCATTCGTCAGTTGATGGGCACTTGGTCTCTTTCCATGATTTGGCTATTGAACAACAGATTATATCATGTCTGATTAAAGAAAAATTTTATTCAAATCCAGCAGTATATTTCAGTACAATATATTGTGTGGCAGACCTTGTGTTGGGAGTATCCACATTTATTACCTTGTTTAATTCTCACAGCAATAAAAAATCTAATGCTTTATATTAAGAGTAAAGAGATCTAATATTGAAATAGTATAAGATAAATCTTATAAGATAAATAGTATAAGATAAATCTAAAGCAGAAATACTTTAGAATTATTCACCACAGCAAAATGTTTAATAATTATTGTAAAGACAGAATCATTTGAAAACCAAGATCTCTGATTGTACACATTCCCACGGCTGACTGCTTTATTTGGTCTAATTCAATGTTTCTCAAGCTATAGCATTAAAATTGATATTCAGGGCTATAAGTACAAATGTGATTTTTTCATCTACATCTCTACATGTTAACATGTAAATCCATCATATGCCTATATTTCCTATAATTAGGACAACTATGATATTCACTTGGATACAGGGACATTGATTCATAAACATTTTCTATCCTTCCATACAAAATGACACCACTTGATATTAGTTGCAATACAATTCAAAAATTCTATTAGCCCATGAAATATTTTTTTACTCCCACCAGCGGCCTCAGATAGGAATCCTAGAAAACACAGAACTATTTTAAAAAAGACAAAGTGAGGGGCACTTAGGCGGCTCGGTCGGTTTAGGAGAATTACTACAGCTCAGATCATGATCTCACTGTTCATAGATTCGAGCCCTGCATGGGGCTCTGTGCCACCAGCTCAGAGCCTGGGGCCTGCTTGGGATTCTGTATTTCCCTCTCTCCATGCCTCTCCCTGCTTGCTCTCTCTCTCTCTCTCTCTCCCTCTCTCTCGCTCTCTCTCAAAAATAAATAACCACTAAAAAAATAAGGAAAAGAGAGACAAAGTGATATCTAATATACCATAAACAAGGGAAGTCCATCTGTAAAGAGGACCAAATGTAACTTTCTGCCTGACATATTTCCACTACTTAGCCCTTCTGACACTGGTTATTGGTTTTAATCTAAGAAATTAGTGTCACAAACCCAGAGGCTTTGCCCTCTTCTTCTGTCTCCAATCTATTATACCACCATTTTCAGTTTGTCTATCTGAGTACTGTTTTTGCTCTCTGTACTCCCAGACCTATTGTAAGCATACCAACAGGAGAATTAGAAGTGGTTCAAGGAGTCATGGACTCTATCATTGTATAGTTCTAGCTCATAACTGATAATTATGGCAGCTATAGATGAGGAGACTGAACCCAAATGTATATTCACATTGTAAATTGGCCTTTGTTCAACAGTGTAACCAGATTTGATCAGGAAAACTCAGCAAAATTTTAGTCTTTCTATTTTCTGGTGTGGATGGATACAATTTTCAGTGCAATATTTACATGGATAAAAATGTAATCCCTAAAGACTGTGTTCTTTACATGTTGAAGTCCACAGAAATGTCTGCCTTAAAAACATGGCAAAATTTGCAGCCTGAATCATGAATTATCTTGCTTCGCACTCTCCTCTCATGCTGAAATTTCCTCTCATCCTCACTGATCCTCTTTCATTTCTGTCTATTTACTTCTATTCTATGATTTTATTTGCTATCTCCAAGCTCCCAATTTTGGGCTAGTTTTCCTAACTTATGTTTTCAGCTTTCTCCTCTGGTGTAATTCTTCCATGGTTGAGTCCACCAGTAATGACATACTCGTCTAAAAATTCTGAGACATTACATCTAACATCTAACAGCTTGCAGTGTTCCTAAAGGTGCTAGCACAATTCAGAATTATCACAATTCAGCCATGTGGGCGAAGAGTCAGGGTAATTATAGTCCTCATTAATCTTTCTATCTACATTCTACATCATGGTTTCATTGTGCCATCATGTGCTGGAATCATGGTTTCCAGCATTTTGTATTGTTGGAAGCCTACATTTCTGGTACTATGTCATTAAAAAACATAAGTAAAGTAATATTTCACTTGATTTAATATTGCACTGAAAATTGTTTCCATACCTTATAAAAGGTGTGATTAAAAAGCATAAGAGACAAGCAATTAAAGTTAAATCAATTTGGATGAGTTTAAATTTCAGCGCCACCAGTTACTAAGTCGGCTTCAATTTCCTGATCTGTAAAAAGAAAATACTAAAACGTATCTCACGTAATTATTGTGAAAACCCATGAAAAATATCTGGAAAGCACTGAGCATAGTGTCTGCCATATAGTGCTGACAAAATTGGAGGGATGATAACTCTAGTGAAGCCTCAAAATCAGTTAAAGGAAAAAAAAAGAGAAAAAAAATCAGTTAAAGAAATTGTTTCACTGCCTACTGAGAGGTGACTTTCTCTACCACCTAAATCTGTAAGTCACTTATTATTACTATAATATGGTTGAAAGTTGGTTTCTTTAACATGGATGAATCAGGGGAAATTAGGTAGAGAAATGGAGAGCTAGTAACCTTGATCCTTGCCATTTGTTCAAATTCTACAAGAGTAGAGTGACTCCTTATAAGAGAAGTGATTTTTAATCTTCTCTACATGGCCTTGGCAAAAGCAGTTTATTATTGTTTGATGTTTACACTATGGACTCAAGTCATAAAGTGGACTCAAGTGGGAAAGACTTAAACTATACCTTTGTTCCAGGGTATTCTCAAAAAGGTAACTAGAATATTGACTTCATTTTGGAGCAATTTTGGACCAACTCACTGCTCAAAAATTTTTATACAAGAGTAATTTAAAAATATATAATAATATACATAAAATGTCATATCTTTTGTCCATGAAGAAATTATTGTTATAGAATTAATATTAATAAATATAAATTATTAATAAATTAAATTTAGATTTTTTTACCTAGAGAAATGAAGAGCAGTATTTGTAAAGAGAAAGAAGGATCAGAGAGGGCTAGTAAAATAAGAATGAGAGAACCAGATTCCAGAGCCACGAATTAAAGGTTGGTTAATTCTAGATTTTCGTTAAATTTATTTTCAAAACCTAGGAAATAAGAAGGGCAGTAGAACGCATTTCTAGAAATAAATAAGACAAAACTTATGAGTGAAGACTGAACACACGCTACTGAATTTACCTGCTGTAGATACATCATGTACCTGTAATTCCCAATTTTTAATGTATCTTCTGCGGCATCATGAAAAATTCTGGAGAAGAATAAAATAAAGGCATCGAGAAACTAAGCAAAGCTATCCCTAACCTACAGTCTCCTTGTCCAAATATTGTTTTATTGTATTTTGTTTTGTTTTGTTGTAATGGGAGTGGGATCCCAGTGTGTAGCAGTGAGAGGATCCTTCTCCCACTAGGATCCTCCTCCTCAGCACTCAGCAGCAGTCCTCTGCCTGCCCTTGCCATTCTCAATCTTATTTTGGGATTTTGTGACTAATGGGTTAAGGTGCAGACAGGGCAGTGCTCTACCCTAAGTACAGAAGTGATTTATAATATTATTTCACTACCTATGGAGTTATCCTTCTTATCCCTAACTAAGTGATTCCACTGTTAGTAATATGTGGTTTAAAAAAGAAGTTGGGAGAAACACTCAAAGAAAGAGGAATATAGATATGAAAAAGAAAAGAAAAGTTCCATCTATAACATTCTCATTTCAGTGTCTCTTTCCTATATAGTGGTTTCTCTATCCTGGTTTTTCCTCCTCAGACAACCCTATTCTAGATTCCTTTTTTCTTCATTCATGAAACCCACTTTTATCCCTCCCAATTCTAGTCACTGTCTTGCTAGAAGCCAACCTCAGGACCATCCCCCAACATAGGTTTGTATTAATCAACCATGAATAATAAGGTTGGTAAAATTCAAAGTGATAAAAAATATCCTGAGGAGTGCACATATAATATGAATTTCCTTGCTATGTTATATGACTACATGAAGACAGTTGAGCTGTCTGAAATAACGGTAGAGCACTATAAAAATCCATGGCATTATTATTACTATAACCATCTTTTTGCTTTCAAGTATAGGTAGGGCTCAGAAATAACAGGTATCTACATTCACCAAACTAGCTTCCTGTAGCTACACATGCCACGATACTGAAAGTTCTAGAGGCAATTGGCAATTGTGAATATGAATAAACTGTAATAAATGGAAAAATATTAATCTTTTTAAACTAAAAAAAGTCCAAGTTATTTTTACAGTATCTTTTTAACCAAGAGTGTCAGTATGAAAATTCATAAACTCTGAACATTATAAAACCTAGACTTTCACAGCATGTCCAAACGTAGTTATGAGCTTTGTCCATTTATCAGCAGAGCTACAGCCGAGTTAGTGATTACTTCGATCTTTTAATCATTCAATACATTTTCATGAAATGCTTCTTCTGAATAGTGTATTATACTAATTACTAGGAGAGAGGTACACAAATATATAAACAACAGTTCTTATATAACTTTATAGCCTAGTTAGAGAGATGACACACAATCAAATAAACTCAAAGATAAATGTCAAATAAATAAATCAGCTAATGTATACTATAAGAATTTAGACTAGGAACAAATCACTTTTAGAGGAAATGATCAGAGAAGTTTATATAGAACTGATGACATTCGAGCTGGACATTGAAATAAGATTCTACTTGTCAGAAAATCGAAAGGTAATGATAATAATAATAATGATAATAATAGCAACTTTAATAAGAATAACAAAAACAACCATGATGATGTTTTTCATGCTTGGAGCACACTCTATATATCGAGTATCATTATCTGTCTTATTTCGTTTCATCTTCAAAATAACACAATGAGATAGGTACTATCTTTATATTTATTAGAGAGATAAGGAAATTAGGGCTTAGGGATATAAAGCAATTGGTAAAGACTCCAGAGAAAATAACTGCGAAGACTATAGTTCAAAAATGGGCTATTGTCCCCCAGCTTCTACAGATGTGAAGGATGCTGCCAAAGGGACCCATTTCTCTCTCACCACATCAGAGTACTGAATCATGAAGCACATGCCTAGGGGATGGAAAGAGACTGAGAGAGTGGCATATAGGACTCTCAGAGGGCATTAAAAGAAAGTGAATTGTACTAAATGCATTTTAGATCCCATCAAGAAGTCTCTATCCAAGAGCCTCTGGGGATGCCTTTTCCACCTATTCTCCCCATCTGGCCTATGGACACGCCCAGTATTCCATGTGCCTCATCTGCACATCCTTCCACTCTGTGCTATCTCTCTTTGTGTACTTCCAATGGCAGTGGTGAGAGAGAGCTTTGGTAGATGGCTAGAAAGCACACGTATAAAGGTGGTTAGAATCTATGGGCAAGAGAGGGACCAAAAATTTGAGCATTAGGTTCACACTTTGGAAAACAAAATAAAGGCTGTCAGCACTTGGGCTGGCAGCAGTTGGTACCTTGTAGGATCCAAAGAAGGCATACAAGGTTAAGAATTCTGCCACTAGAGAAAGCAATAAGCATGGAGCAGGTGCACCCATAGAAAGTCTGCGACAGCCTTGGAATCCCAAACAGGGCTGATGGAAGGTATTTCTCTCCCTAGAGAATTAGTAAAGACTAAAAAATGCGGCTGCTATTTCAATTGCAAAGGCAATAGTGCAAGGAACATGCAAAGTTCAAGGAAATTGAAAACTCAAAGTAACATGAAACCACCAAAGGATTACAATAATCTTCTAGTACCTGATCCCAAACACATGGAGGTTTATGATTTACCTAATAAAGAATTCAAAATAGTTACTTTAAGGAAACTCAATGAGCTACGAGAAAACACAAAATGAGCTACGAGAAAGACAACAAAATGATATCAAGAAAACACTACATGAACAAAATGAACTTTAACAAAATTGTAGAAATGATAAAAAAGAATCAAATAAAAATTCTGGAGGTGAAGTATAAACTGAATGAAATTAAAAATGCAGTAAGGACTTCAACAGGAGAATGGATGGATCAAGCAGAAGAAATAATCTGTATTAGAATACAGGGGCTTTAAAATTACCCAGAGAAGATCAATAACAATAACAACAACAAAAGAATGAAAAGAGTAAAGAAAGATTATGTGATCCATGAGACATAATCAAAAGAAACAATTTTCAATTATTGGAGTCCCAAAAGGAAAACAGATAGAGACAGGGGCAGGAAACTTATTTTAAAAAAAATGTCTGACATTTAAAACAGAGTTAATTCCTCTCCTCCTCAAGCTGTTCCAAAAAATTGAAACGGAAGGAAAACTCCCAGACTCATTCTATGAAGCCAGCATCACTTTGATTCCCAACCAGATAGAAACCCAGCAAACAAAGAGAATTACAGGCCAATATCCCTGATGAATATGGATGCAAAAATTTTCAACAAGATACTAGCAAATCGAATCCAACAGCATATAAAGAGAATTATCCACCATGACCAAGTAGGATTCATCCCTGGGTTGCAGGGCTGGTTCAATATTCACAAATCAATCAATGTGATACATCACATTAACAAAAGAAAAGATAAGAACCATATGATCCTGTCAATAGATGCAGAAAAAGCATTTGACAAAATACAGCATCCTTTCTTAATAAAAACTCTCGAGAAAGTCGGGATAGAAGGAACATACTTAAACATCATAAAAGCCATATATGAAAAGCCCACAGCTAATATCATCCTCAATGGGGAAAAATTGAAAGCCTTTCCCCTGAGATCAGGAACACGACAGGGGTGTCCGCTCTCGCCACTGCTATTTAACATAGTGCTGGAAGTCTTAGCATCAGCAATCAGACAACAAAACAAAATAAAAGGCATCAAGATTGGCAAGGAGGAAGTCAAACTTTCACTTTTTGCAGATGACATGATACTTTACATGGAAAACCCGACGGAATCCACCAAAAGCCTACTAGAACTGATTCATGATTTCAGCAAAGTTGCAGGATACAAAATCAATGTACAGAAATCGGTGGCATTTCTATACACCAACAATGAAGCAGCAGAAAGAGAAATAAAGAAGCTAATCCCTTTCACAATTGCACCAAAAACCATAAAATACCTAGGAATAAACCTAACCAAAGAGGTGAAAGACCTCTACACTGAAAACTATAAAAAACTTATGAAGGAAATTGAGGAAGACACAAGGAAATGGAAAAACATCCCATGCTCATGGATCATAAGAATAAATATCGTTAAAATGGCAATACTACCCAAAGCAATCTACACATTCAATGCAATCCCAATCAAAATTGCACCAGCATTCTTCTCAAAACTAGAGCAAACAATCCTAAAATTTGTATGGAACCACAAAAGACCTCGAATAGCCAAAGTAATACTGAAGAATAAAACAAAGGCGGGAGGCATCACAATCCCAGACTTTAACCTCTACTACAAAGCAGTAGTCATCAAGACTGTATGGTATTGGCACAAAAACAGACACATAGACCAATGGAATAGAATAGAAAACTCAGAAATGGACCCGCAAGTATATGGCCAACTAGTCTTTGACAAAGCGGGAAAATGTATCCAATGGAAAAAAGACAGCCTCTTTAATAAATGGTGCTGGGAGAACTGGACAGCAACATGCAGAAGAATGAAACTAGACCACTTTCTTACACCACTCACAAAAATAAATTCTAAATGGATAAAAGATCTGAATGTGAGACAGGAAACCGTCAAAATCCTAGAGGAGAAAACAGGAAAAAGCCTCTTTGACCTAAGACGCACCAATTTCTTACTCGACACGTCTCCAAAGGCAAGGGAATTAAAAGCAAAGATGAACTACTGGGACCTCATCAAGATAAAAAGTTTCTGCACAGCAAAAGAAACAACCAACAAAACGAATAGGCAACCAACGGAATGGGAAAAGATCATCGCAAATGACATATCGGATAAAGGACTAATATCTAAAATCTATAAAGAACTTACCAAACTCCACACCCGAAAAACAAACAACCCAGTGAAGAAATGGGCAGAAGATATGAATAGACACTTCTCCAAAGAGGACATTCAGATGGCCAACACACACATGAAAACGATGCTCGATGTCACTCATCATCAGGGAAATACAAATCAAAACCACACTGAGATACCACCTCACACCAGTCAGAGTGGCTAAAATGAACAAATCAGGAAACTATAGATGCTGGCGAGGATGTGGAGAAGCAGGCACCCTCCTACACTGTTGGTGGGAATGCAAACTGGTGCAGCCACTCTGGAAAACGGTGTGGAGGTTCCTCAAAAAAATGAAAATAGAGCTACCCAATGACCCAGCAATAGCACTGCTAGGAATCTACCCAAGAGACACAGGAATGCTGATGCATAGGGGCACGTGTACCCCAATGTTCATAGCAGCACTTTCGACAATAGCCAAATCATGGAAAGAGACCAAGTGCCCAACAACTGACGAGTGGATAAAGAAGATGTGGTACATATATACAATGGACTACTATGTGGCAATGAGAAAAAGTGAAATCTGGCCATGTGTAGCAACATGGATGAAACTGGAGGGTATTATGTTACGTGAAATAAGTCAGTCAGAAAAAGACAGATACCATATGTTTCCATGAATAGGTGGACTTTGTGAGACTAAGCAAAAACCAGGGTGGGGGAAGAGGGGAAAGGAAAAAAAGACACAGAGAGGGAGGGAGATAAAACATAAGAGACTCTCAAAGACTAAGAACAAACTGAGGGTGAGGGGGGTGAGGGAGGGGGGAGAGAGGGTGACGGGCATTAAAGAGGGCACGTGTTGGGATGAACACTGGGTGTTATATGTAAACCAATTTGAAAATAAACTATTATAAAAAAATAATGTCTGAGGACTTAACAAATCTGGAGAGAGACACAGATATTCAAGATTATAGAGCTCATAGGCCAACAAACAAAATCAATTTAAAGAGTTCCTTTCCAGGATACTCGATAATGAAACTTTCAAAAAATCAAAGAAAAAGAAAATCTTAAAAGTAGCAAGAGAAAAAGACTTGTAACTTAGAAGACAACTCTCATAAGGCCATCAGAGGATTTTTCAGCCAAAAAATTACAAGCCAGGAAAAGTGGAATGATTTATTCAAAGTGCTGGAATAAATTTAAAAAAACTACCAATTAAGACTACTCTATCCAGAAAAGCTGTCTTCAAGAAATGAAAGAGAGATAAAAAGAAAAAAGTTTGTCACCACCAGAAGTGCCTTACAAGAAATGCTGAAAGGAGTTTCTTGTTTTTTATTGTCATTTGTTCTATATATTTTTTTATTTTCTTTATTCTTCAACACATTGTTCAGAAGTGTATTGTTTAATTTTCACATATTTATATTTTACATTTACTCCTGATATTGATTTCTAATTTCATACCCTTGTGTTTGGAAGAAACACTTAATATGATAAAAAGACAAAAAGTTTGTCACCACCAGAAGTGCCTTACAAGAGATGCTGAAAAGAGTTCCTTAAGCTGACATAAAAGGACATTAATTAGTAATATGAAAAAATATGAATATATACAACTCACTGGTAAAAGTAAGTATATAGACAATTTTCAGAACATTCTAATACTGTCATATGGTAGTATGTTAACCAATTAACTCTACTATAAAGGTTAAAGGACAGGACTATAAAAATAACAATAGCTAAAATAAATTGTTAATGAATACAGAATATAAAAAGAGATAACAGTGACATTAAAAACATAAAAGGGGAGATAAAGGGTAGAGTTTTTGTATATGACCAAAGTTATCATCATAAAATAGGCTGTCATATCTATAAGATGTTTATGTAAGCCCCGCGGTAACTACAGAGCACAACCTACAATGGTTTCACAAAAGAAAAAGAAGAGAGAATCAAAGCATACCACTACAGAAAATAAGCAATTCACAGAAGAAGAGAGCAAGAGAAGGAAAAGAGAACAGGGGACTACAAAACAGTCAGAAGCCAATAAAATGGCATTCTGAAGTTAACCGTGAATAATTAGTCTACATGAAAATGAACTAAAAATTCTCCAATCAAAAGGCATAAAATGGCTAGGCAGATTAAACACACACACACACACACACACACACACACACACATGCGCGCGCAAAAATACCTAACCCTATGCAGCCTAGAGGAGACAGTGTTAAGAAAATAAACTCAAAGTACAGGGATGAAGAAAAGTTATTCCATGGAAGTGGTAACGAAAAGAGAGTAAGGATAACTGTGCTTGTATCAGATAAAATAGACTTAAAGCAAAAAACAGTAACGAGTGATGAATAAGGTCATTATATAATGATAAAGGAGTCAATTCACCAACAGTATATAACAATCATAAACATACATTAACCCAACCTCACCATATCTAAATACATTAAGCTAATACTACCTATTAAGCTAATACAGAAGGAAGAAAAGACAACAATACAATAACAGCAAAGAACTCCAATAACCCTCTTTCAGAAATAGATAAATCATCCAGATGGAGTATCAGTAAGAAAGCTTTAGACTTGAGGGGTATCTGGGTGACTTAGTCGGTTAAGTGTCTGACACTTGATTTTGGCTCAGTTCATGATCTCGGTTTCTCAAGTTTAAGCCCCATGTCGGGCTCTGCACTGCTTGGGACTCTCTCTCTCTCTCTCTCTCTCTCTCTCTCTCTCTCAGTCTGTCCGTGCAGAGACCACTACTCGTGCTCTCTCTGCCTCTCTCAAAATAAATAAACTTAAAATATATATATATATATATAAGTTCAAGACCTTAGACTTGAACTGCGTATCAATTGGACCTAAGAGACATATACAGAACATTCCACCCAAGAGCAGCAGAATACACATTCTTCTCAAGCACACACAGAGCATTCTCCAGGATATATCATATGAACAGACCACAAAACAAGTCTTTTTCAAGTTTAATAAAACTGATATCATATTAAGTGTTTCTTCCAAACACAAGGGTATGAAATTAGAAATCAATATCAGGAATAAAACTGTAAAATATAAATATGTGAAAATTAAACAACACATTTCTGAACAATGTGTCAAAGAATAAAGAAAATTTAAAAATATATTGAACAAACGACAATAAAATCAAAATATCGAAACTTATGGGATACAGCAAAAGCAATTTTAAGAGAGAAGTTTAGGGTGTCTGGGTGGCACAGTTGGTGGAGCATAGAGCTCTTGATTTTGGCTCAGGTCATGATCTCAAGGTTTGTGAGAATGGGCCCTGCATCAGACTCTCTGCTGACAGCATGGAGCCTGCTTGGGATTCTCTCTCCTTCTCTTGCTTCCCTTCCCTCTGCTCAATCACGTGATCTCTCTCTCTCTCTCTCCCTTTCTCTCAAAAATAAATAAACTTTCAAAAAAAGAGGGGAGTTTATAGTGATTAACACCTATATCAAGAAAAAAGAAAGATCTCAAATAAACAACCTAACTTTACACTCTCAAGGAACTAGAAAATAAAAGAGCAAACTAAGCCCAAAGTTAGCAGAAGAAAAGAAATAAGATCAGAGAAACCAATATAACAGAGACAAGAAAAGAAAACAAAAAAGATGAACAAAAATAAGAGGTTTTATGAAAAGATAAAACTGACAAACTTTTAGCTCGACTAAGAAAAAGAGAGAAGATTCAAATATACAAAATCAGAAATGAAAGAGGATACCTTAAAAATGATACCACAGAAATACAAAGGATCAAAAGAGACTACTATGAACAATTATATGCCAATAAATTGGATCTCCTAGAAAAAAGGGATAAATTCCTAGAAATACACAACCCACCAAGACTGAGTCATGAAGAAACAGAAAATCTGAACAGACCAATAATGAATAAGGAGAATGAATCAGTTATCAAAAATCTCCCAACAAAGAAAGGTCCAAGACCATATGGTTTTCATGGTGAATTCTACTAAACATTTAAAGACGAGGGGCACATGGGTAGCTCAGTCAGTTAAACGTCCAACTTCGGCTCAGGTCGTCATCTCATAGCTCATGGGTTTAAGCCCCACATCGGGCACTGTGCTGACATCTCAGAGCCAGGAGCTTGTTTTGGATTCTGTGTCTCCCTCTCTCTCTGCTCCTTTCCCGCTCACGCTCTGTCTCTCACTCTCTCTCAAAAATAAGTAAACATTAAAAAATTTTTAAACATTTAAAGACGAATTTGTATTGGGGTGCTGGGTGGCTCAGTTGGTTAAGCGTCCAACTCTTGATTTTGGCTCAGATCATGATCCCATGACCATGAGATCAAGCCCTGCACTGGGTTCCATGCTGGGCATGGAGCCTTCTTAAGATTCTCTCTCCTTTTCCTTCTGTCTCTCCTCCATTCATGTTCATGCAAAAACTCTCTCTCTCTCTCTTTAAAAAGAAGAAGAAGAAGAAGAAGAAGAAGAAGAAGAAGAAGAAGAAGAAGAAGAAGAAGAAGAAGAAGAAGAAGGAGAAGAAGAAGAAGAAGAAGAAGAGGAGGAGGAGGAGGAGGAAGAAAGGGAGGAGGAAGAAGAATTTGCATCAATCCTCAAACTTTTACAAAAAATTGAAGAGGAAACATTCCCAAGCTCACTTTAAGAGGCCAGCATCACACTGTTATGAAAGCCAGATAAAGAAAATACAAGAAAAGAAAATTAAGGCCAATATCCCTGATGAATACTGATGCGAAAATTCTTGAAAAATACTACCAAACTGAATTCAACAGCCCATTTAAAGAATAATACACCCTGATCAAACAGGATTCATTCCTGGAATCTAAGGATGGTTCAACACACACAAATCAATAAAGGTGATACACCACATTAAAAGAATTAAAGGTTAAAAGTCACTGTTCATCTCAATAGATGAAGAAAAATCATTTGAAAAGTATACCATTCTTTCATGATAAATAGTTTCAATATATTGCACAGAGAAAGAATTTACCTCCACATAATAAAGATGGCATATGACAAGCCCAAAGCTAACATCATACTCAATGGTAAAAGCTTGAAAGCTTTTTCTCTAAAATCAAGAACAAGACAAGGCTGTCCACTCTCACCACTCCTATTCAACATAATACTGGAAGTCCTATAGAGCAGCTGGCAAGAAAAATAAATAAAAGGCATCCAAATAGGAAAAGAAGAAAAACTGTCTTTATATCTTATATAAGTAATCCTAAAGACTCCACCAAAAAACTGGTAGAACAAATCAACAAATTCAATAAATTTGCAGGATATAAAATCAACATAAATAAATCAATTGCATTTTTATATTCTAACAATGGAGTATCTAAAAAAGAAATAAGGAAAACAATCCCATTCACAATAGAATAAAAATAATAAAGTACTTATGAATAAATTTAACCAATAAGGTAAAAGACCCATACACTAAAAACCTATAAGACGTTTTAAATAGTTTCTTCTTTTTAAAGCAAACTGTACCCCCAACACGGTTCTCAAACTCACGACCTCAAGATCAAGAGTCTCATGCTCTACCAACTGAGCCAGCCAAAGGCCCCTAAAAACTATAAGACTTTGAGTAAAGAAATTAAAGAAGACACAAAAAATAATGGACAAATATCCTGCGTTCATGAATCAGAAGAATTAATGTTGCCAAAATGTCCATTCTGCCCAAATCCATTAGTAAATTCAATGCAATCCCTACCAAAATGCCAGTAGCATTTTTCACAGAAATGGAATTAAAAAAATCCTAAAATCTGTATGGATTCACACACACACACACACACACACACACACACACACACACACACAAATAGCCAAGACAATCCTGAGAAAGAATAAGCTGGAAGCAACACACTTTCTGATTTCAAAAAATACTACAAAGGTATAATAACCAAAACGTTATTACACCAGTATAAAAATATACACATACACCTACAGAAAAGAATTCAGAGCCCAGAAATAAACTTTTGCATATACACTCTACCAATGTTCGACAAAAGAGCAAAGAATATTCAATAAGATAAAGACAGTCTCTTCAATAAATGGTGCTGAGAAAATTGGATAACCACATGCAAAAGAATAAGAGTAAATTCCTACCTTATACCACTCACAAAAATTGACTCAGAATGGATTTAAAGGCTAAATGTAAAAAACTGAAACCATAAATAAAACTCCTAAAACAAATCATTGGGAAAACTCTTGACATCATTCTTAGCAATGAATGTTTGGATATGATACCAAAGGCACATGCAACAAAAGCAAAATAAATTACTGGGACTACATCCAACTAAAAAGGTTCTGCACAGCAAAAGAAACAATCAACAAAATGAAAAGGCAACCTACAAAAGTAAAGTATTTGCATACCATATATTTGACAAGGAGTTAATATCCAAAATATACAAGTAATTTATACAACTCAATGGCTACAAAAATCCAATTAAAACATGAGCAGAAGAATCAAATAGACGTTTTTCCAAAGAAGACACATGAATGGCTAACACACAGTGAAAAGATGTTCCATATCACTAATCATCAGGGAAATGCAAATCAAAACCTCAATGAAATATCACTTCACACCTGATAGAATCGCTATCTTTAAATAGGTAACAGATGTTGACAAGGATGTGGAGAAAAGTGAACCCTTTTGTACTGTCGTGGGAACACTACGGAGGTTCCTCAAATAATTAAAAAGAGAATTACTCTACAATTCAGCAATCCCACTTCTGGGTATATATCAAAAAAAAAAATGAAATCACTATTCTAAAGAGATATCTACAATCCCACTTTCACTGTGACATTATTCACAATGACCAAGATATGGAAACAAACTAAGCTAAGAGCCTATCTATGAATAAATGGATACAGAAAATATGAGATATATATGTGTGTATATATACACATATATATATACATATATGTGAATTATTATGTGAGATACAACAGAGTATTATTCAGTCATGAGAAAGAAGGAAATCCTGCCATTTGCAACGACATATATAGATCCTGAAGGCATTATGCCAAGTGAAAAAAGTCAGACAGAGAAAGGTAAATACTGAATGATACCACTTATTTGTGAAATCTAAAAAAACATATAAACAAAATATAATAGTGGTTGCTAAGGGTTGGGGGGTTGAGGGAAAAGGAGAGATAGTAGTTACAGGGTACAAACTTCCAGTTAGCAGATGAATAATTTCTAGGAATACAATGTACAGCATGGTGATTATAGTTAACAGTAGTGTGTTATATACTTGAAAGTTGATAATAGAACTTAAATTTCTCACTACAAAAAAGAAATGGTAATTATGCGAGGTGATAAAGGTATTAACTACCCCTTTGGTGGTAATCATTACACAATATATAACATATCAACACGCTGTACAGCTTAAACTTATACAATGGTATATAGCAATTATATCTCAATTAGCTAGAAAAACAAAACAAAACAAAAGAAACAGTCTGTCATATGACACTCAAGCAAATATCCTGGTCCTAGCCTGCTTTTCCTGGAATTCACTCATTGCTCCTTCCTGGCTCTGTTTTGTATCACATAAAGGCAGACTCATATAGACAGCTTACTTTTGATCAGCTGCAGCTAACAAAAGTCCCTGATGAAATATGAGACTTTAAAGCTAGACAGAATTATTTTAAGCAAAATAAGTCAGGGAAAGACAAGTACCATATGATCTCACACGTATGTTGAATTTAAGAAACAAAACAAATGAGCAAAGGAAAAGAGAGAGAGAGAGAGAGAGGCAAACCAAGAAATAGACTCTTAACTATAGAGAACAAACATGGTTACCAGAGGGGTGGGAGGTGGCGGGGAGGGGGGGCTGGTGAAATAGGTGATAGGGATTAAAGAGTATACTTATCAAGATGAAAAAGTAAAATAATAAGTAAAAAGATTAATCTGAAATTGTTAAGCAGTTTAGAGTTGGTGGTGGGGTTATTTCAAAGAAAAATTGTACCAGATGGTTAAACAGGCAAAGATTATATTCAAGACTATTGCGATAGGGGTCAAAACTACTTCAATAAGGGAAAGAGAATGAACTCAACTCTGCGGAAACAAAAGGGAGTAAGGATTTTAAGTGCCAGGGCAAGCTATAGGGAATGTACTAGACAATGTTTGGGGGAGGGGGGGTGGGCAGTGGCAGTCAAGGTGATTAGACTATCTGTGTTTGCTAATTGTCTCTTATCAAAGTTAGGCTCCCATACTCCCCACAGAGACCAGGCAGTAGGTGACTTATCTTTCTCAAAGATTATGTTTCAAAGAGAAGTCTCCCAGGTCCTTGAGAAAGATATTCCAGGGTTGTAAAAGTATCAAGTTACTGGGAGAAAATCTGTGTCTCAAAGGGCCAGAGGAAGAATTTATAATTCCAAGTTTTTAAGAGTAAATGTATTCAGAAAATGGAGGTTCAGGGCCTACAGTCAAGAAGAAACTTGTCTAAAATTCTGTCAAGCTGCTGGGAACATTAAGGTCATCTTGTTAGTGACTAAAATTAGGGAGACCCATGGTAAGGTTATTTTATAGAAGTATAATCAGTGGAAATAGAAGAGAAGGAATGCTTGAGAAACTTTATAAGAAGAATCAAAAGTAATTATCTGCTTGTTAGATATAGGTAGGAAAGAACAAGAAAGGGTCATTATAAGGTAAATTCAACTAATATCCTCACGGATGTTGCTTTAAGAAGGATGAAATAAGTAGAAACAATAATCCACTGGTACAAGGTAAGAGTCAAATGGGTGGATTCCCCAGTTAGAAATACTTCTTTATTGATTCCAGTCATTACTTAGTCAAGGGTTAACAAAACTACAAAATTTGTTATATATTTCTGGCTGGGGATCAAGAAATATCAATTACTTCAACTTAATCACTAGTTTATTTCTATGAGATTTTTAAAAACATACTTTGGGGACAAGTAATGAAAGAGTGGTATGCCACTAAAACATTGAAGTGAATGAGCTAATTAATTAAATCCTATTTTTCTCTTTTTCAATTTGAAGGAGGGAAAAAAAAGATGGGGACAAATCAAATGGGCAAAAGATAATATTTACACACCAGTCGTTGTGGTAAGAGTTTTCTACATTTATCTCATTTAATTCTCACAAACCATGACACATGAGGAAGATATTATTTTCCCCATTCTTCGGATGAAATTCTGTTTACAAGGTAATATATCAACCAACTGCAGAGTTTACCTTGAATCTCAGTCTGTTGAAATGCAAAAGCCAAACTCTGCTGATACTAGATGCTTGGAATAGGCAGACCTCAGTGAACAAGAAATTTGGAGAATGAATTAACTAATAACAAGTCCTGCTGACCTAGTAGTAAATTTGTGAGGTCTGGCTAGATTCAAAAGTCCTTGCTCTACTAAATATTAAATTACAGGTCCAGGCTCTGCTATTATATACAAATTACTTCTTAAACATCCAATGTTTACAGATCTCTTCAGACTTCAGTTGATGGTATTTTTTTCAAGAATTAACTGTTATTACTGTTTTGTCAAACTTTAGAAAGTCCATGCTTTTGTTGGAAGCCAAGTTTAATTTTGATACAATTTTTTGCAACTATGCAACTTGGTTGCCCTCTGGAGGCTATTCTTAGGTCTGACTAGGATGTCTTAATTTTAAGAAAAAATTCAAGTCTTAACAATTCAACTCATTTTCAAAATGCAAAAAATATGTATGTATGATATACTTTTTAAAGAGTTTCAAAAACATTGAGTTAAAAATGCTCAAAATATTTTACAATGTTGAATTTAACATCTTATGGCATAGCATTTTTGAATTCCTGCCCTTTGTTTGGAAATAGAAATAGTCATCATTCCCTTTTTATCATGTAATATCTACCGATAATAAACCCATAATTTTTTCCTTCCCCGTTAGGAGCACATGAACAATAGTACTATATATTGAATAATAAAGCATATGATACAATACTACACACTCAATTAGTTCCAAGATCTTTAGTTTTAGGTAAAGATACCAATCTCTAAATTTTCAGATTGCTTTATTTTTTTTTCTTTTTCCCAGAATAAAATGTCAGAGCTTATAAGAATCTTTATAAATGGAATGGCTCAATAGATAAAAATCTTTTATTCCTTATTTCATTCTTTTTCAGTTTTTTTGTGGACAGTCAAATATTCCAGTTAGTTAAAATTACACAAGAAGTGTGTTTGCCATATATTGGTGACAGCTGCCATGATTTCACTATAAATCTACACAACGTAAGTAATTATGAGTTGCTGCAGTAAAACCAGTAGTTCTTTATTTAAATGAATTTGAATCTTTAAATAACTGAACAGGTAGAGAATTCAGACTCAGCCATGATTTGAGGTGCATTACACAATGAGAGTTTTATTAAAAATCCTAAAATACAAAGGTGCTATGGAAGTCTCTCTGGTCATCTGAAGGTCACCAGTACCTTTATGTCCCATTGATAAATGTTTCTGTGCAATGTTGTGTGCAATGCTGAAATAGTGAGATAGATACATCATGCTTACACCTGACTTCCCTATATCTCCCTCCAGTTACATCCTTCTAATGACTTGGTACAGCTCCAGGGCTCTATCCAGCAACAAGGTTAGTGTCAAGCACTGCTCCATTGTACCCACTGGCCTTTAATCCTCCAATTGCCTTGTAATCTCCTCCTTCACACCTTGATACTTAAAAACGGCACATTTCCTAGGGAAAAGATTTTTAAAGAGTGCTGGATACTTGCTTGAAATGGGAAGGGGAGGATGAAATTTTGGAAGGAAAAATCCAGGGAAGAGTAACATCTTCCACAAAAATTACAGCGACCATGCAAAGCAAGCCGAGGAATTTAGACTTGTAATTAGTTTACCACTTATGATGCTGAAAAGATAGAGAACTCTGGACAGACTAAGAAAGAATCCAGGAGGTAAAATGGAAAAGACTGGTAGTAGATACAATATGATGGATGATGGGAGAGAGTCAAATTAAGGATTATTACTATGTGACTGGCTTATAAAATTGGATTAATGGTACCACCAAACTAAGCAAAAAAAAAAAAAAAAAAAGAAGAAGAAGAAGAAAAGAGATTTGGGGGTTTAGGGTTTAGGGAGACCATGAGTATTTTATGTATATTATACATGAACAAATCTAGACATAAGACCAGGCAACTAGATTTCCAGAATCAGATTAGAGGTCTCAAATACACATGTATCCAAACTTCATGGGGTTAGTAATTGTGTTTCCATGAAATCATATTCTGAGTTCTGGAGTGAGGGAACATAATGGCATAGAATTGAATTTTGAAGAACTTCAATAACTAACGTCTGAAGAGAAGATGTACATGCAAGGAAGATAGACAATGAGCTGCCACAGAGATTACAGGAAAATGAGAGGAGTTTTGAGTCAATGGAAATCAAGTTTCAAAGATGAAAACAACTCCTACGTACAGGTCAAGTAATTTAGAGATTAAATCTTCCCATTGCATCTATAAATTTGGAAATAACTTATAAAGTAATTTTTGTTGAGCTTTATTTAGGTATAACTGATAAACAGGAAACAGCACATATTTAATGTATTACAATGCAGTGAGTTTGGACATATGCAGACACCCACAAAACCATCAAAACAATCAAAGTAATCAACATATCCATCATCTCCAAGAGCTTTCTTGTGTCCCTTTACTTGTGTGTGTGGTAAGAACACTTAACATGAAATCTACTCTCTTAATTAATTTTTAACTGCACAATACAGTATTGTTAACTATAGGCACTATGTTGTACAGCAGATCTCTAGAACTTACTCATCTTGCATAATGGAAAATTTATACCTGTTTAACAATAGCTCCCTATTTCTTCCTTCCCCTGCCACTGGCAACCATCATTCTATTCTCTGTTTCTATGACTCTGATTATTTTAGAAACTTCATATAAGTGGAATTATGCAATTCTGTGATTGGCTTATTTCACTTTGCATATTTGTCTTCCAGTATCATCTATGTTGCCACAAATGGCAGAAATTTATAAAGGCTGAATAATATTCCATAGTAAATATATACCACATTCTTTTATACATTTATCTGTCAATGGACATTTGGAGAAAAGCTTCTGGACATTGATCTTGGCAATAACTTCTTTTTTTTAAATGTGTATTTATTTTGGAGACAGAGAGAGACTGTGAGTGGGGGAGTGGTGTGGGGGGGAGACAAAGAATCTCAAGCAGGATCCAGGCTCTGAGCTGTCAGCACAAAGCCTGAGTCGGGGCTTGAACTCACAAGCTGTGAGATCATGATCTGAGCTGAAGTCAGACACTTGACCAACTGAGCCACCCAGGCACCTCATTGGCAATAATTTCTTAATATGACACCAAAAACACAAGCCACAAAATAAAAAATAAACAAATGGATCTACATCAAACCAGAAAGCTTCTGCACAGCAAATGAAATAACCAGTAGAATAGAAATCAACCATAGGAATGGTAGAAAATATTTGCAGATCATATATCTGATAAAACGTTAATTTCCAAAAAGGAACTCATGCAATTTGATAGCAAATTAACAAGTAACTTGATCAAAAAATGGGCAAAGGACTTCAACAGATATTTCTCCAAAGAAGATGTACAAATAGACAACAAATATATGAAAAGATGCTCAAAATCACTAATAACCAGGAAATACAAATCATAATCACAATGAGATATCACCTCACACCTGTTAACGTGGCTCTTACCAAAAAAAAATCAAAAGTAACCAATGTTAGTGAGAATATGGAAAAATTGTAACTCTTACATACTGTTGGTGGGAATGTAAAATGGTATAGTCACTTGGAAAACAGTATTAAAGTTCCTCAAAAAATTAAAACTAGAATTACAAAATAATCCAAAAACCCCACTCCTGGGTGTATATATCCAAAATAAATTGAAATCAAGATATTAAAGAGAGTATATCACCATGTTCATTGAAGTATTATTCACAATTGCCAAAAGAAAGAAAGACATTTTTAAGAATTATTTTAAAGGCACACCTGGGTGGTTTAGTCAGTGAAGTGTCTGACTTTGGCTCAGGTCATGATCAGGCTCTGTGCTGATAGCTCACAGTCCAGAGCCTGCTTCAGATTCTGTGTCTTCCTCTCTCTCTGCCCCTCCCCTGCTCATGCTCTCTCTCTCTCTCTCAAAAATAAATAAACATTTAAAAAATTTAAGAAAAAAAGGATTATCTTAAAAACTGTGGCTTTGAAGAAGAAAACAGATGGGGTCATAATTAGTGACAAAGGTTGAGAAATGTTGAGTTTGGTTTTCCTTTTCTTTTTTTGTTTTATTCTTCTTTATTATTTTTTCCCAATTTGAAAGATGCTACAATGTTTAAAAGCTAAAGGAAAAGATCCAGATAAAGGAAGATACTGATCAATATAAGAATTCTGAGAGGATGGAAGGTGATGCAATCCAAATCAGGAGTAAGGAAATTGTGTTTAGTAGGAATAGAGCTTCTGTTCTGTTAAATTACCCAAGGAGATAAAGATAGAAGCAGATGTAGTAATTCTATTATGTTCATTAACAGGAAAGTTCCCCTCTAATGTTTTTTATTTTCTTTACTGTGAATTAGAAGAAATTATCTCCTGATATTACAGCAAATGGCAAGGACATGACCATTTAAGGGTAATACAGAAGAACAGAAAAACATTGTAGAGAGTGGGAGAATGATAGGTCCAGATTAATGTAGCAGAATTACGGGACAATACTGCAGGAACTTTTAGGTCATAATCATGAATTCATAAAAGAGACAATCTGAACTATTATGTACTTTTCTTAGGGAGCCTTTGTAAGCTGGAGATCAACTAGAATTTAAATAAAACCTTGAAACAAAAAAGAAAAGAAAAGAAAAGAAAGTTGGAGACCAAGAAAAGAGAAAGCAGCGGTTTGGATTCATCCAGGACTAGATACAATTAAAAGACATTGGAGCGAAGGAATTTGAGGTATGGACAAATATACTATTTATTAGATAATGGACATTGGAATCTAAGAGAATCAGGAGGGATGAAAATGCAATATAGGAAAAAGCAAAGGAATAAATAGATCTGTTTCAAAGTACATCCAAGGTGAGGGAGTATTCGAAAAACTGGATTACAAAGTGAGAAGTTAGAAGGATAGCATGCTTGTTAATAATTTTGGAAGTGGAGTATGTCATCAGTTTTTAAAGACCATTTCGTCATCTTTTCCTACTCTGATTTTTATTGTAGAGGACTGACTTCTAAAAACTATATTTCCTAGTATCTACCGACAACTAGCTTCCCATTAATAGTCAGCACAGGAAGGAGTGGTGACATACGGGAAGATGGGAACAGGGGAGAACCCAGAATGCCCTCTTTGAGTGGTATACACAAATGAGGTTTTGTCTCCTTCATGGGTCCAATTCCTGCTTAAGCTCTTCTCCCTCCATGTTTCCAGTACCCACTAGCAGACGCTACATTCATTCCAGTTCTGCTTCGGAGGTTATCTCTCGCCAAACTACATTGCCTCCTTATTCCGTGTGACGTTAGCTTTTCTAACTTTTGAAACATATATTAAAATCCACTTTTTAAACCTCCTGAAGCAGATTTTCTGTTCTGTCTGAACTCTGACTGAGTAGTCCCAGGAAACAGGCCTTCAAGTTGGAACTCTGGAATTAGGTTGTTCATCTGTTTGAGCTTGAATATAATAGTGACTTCATTGCCAATGAAAAAAGACAAGGGCTTCTTCCAAGCAGTGGTAACATAATTATTTAAATTACCAGCAGTGTTTGCATTGGATAAATTGCTAATTGAAGACAATACTTTTAGAGGTCAAGTGGCTGCTGCTTTTATCTCTTATGGTAGTAATAACTACAAAGCACTATGGGGACAATTAGCTGTTTCTGATAGCACCAGAGAGCTTACAAAATGAAAATGATTTCAGGTGTTTAAACTCTTAGGCATGGAAAGATAAAGAGACCCACTCTAAGGGCCTTAAAAGTTTCTCGTATCTTAAAGCCACAAAGCAGACACAGCTAAGGAACAGCTCAAATCTAAAAAGGTGGTTGCAAAATTAAAACTCAAATTTAGTGCACATCTGTGCTGAGTATTACAGATTAATATCAGGACATTGATCATGAAGAATTTGATATTTAAGATAGGATTGAGTGTTTGGAATAAGTACAGATACGCAGGCTCAAATTAATATAATACATGCAATGCTGTATGTTTTAACATACAGTGTAATATTAGTTTCAGGTGTACAATACAGTGATTCGCCACTTGCATACAGCAGCCAGTGCTAATCATAAGTGCACTCCTTAATTCACATCACCTATTTAATCCATCCCCCTTACCTCCCCTCTGGTAAGCATCACCTTGTTCCCTATACTTAAGAGTCTGTTTCTTGGTTTGTCTCTCTCTTTTTTCCCCTTTATTCATTTGTTTTGTTTCTTAAATTTACATATAAGTGAAATCATATGGTATTTGTCTTTCTTTGACTTATTTTGCTTAGCATTATACTCTCTAGCTCCATCCATGTCATTGCAAATAGCAAGATTTATTTATTTTTATGGTTGAGTAATATTCCATTATATATATGTGTGTGTGTGTGTGTATATATATATATGTATATATATATATATATATATATATATATATATGCCACCCTTTATTTATCCATTCACCTATTAATGGACACTTGGGCTGCTTCCATATCTTGCCTATAAAAATACTACTGCTATAAACACAAGGGTGCATGTATCTCTTTGAATTTCTTTTTTTTTTTTTTTTTTTTTGTATTCTTTGGGGAAATACCTAGTAGTGTGATTGCTTAATTGGAGGGTAGTTCTATTTTTAACTTTGTGAGGAAACTCCTTATTGTTTTTCACAGTGGCTGCAACAATTTTGTATTTCCACCAACAGTACATGAGTGTTCCCCTTTCTCCACATCCTCACCAACACCTGTTGTTTCTTGTGTTGTTGATTTTAGTCATTCTGACAATGTGAGGCTATACCTCGTTATATTTTGATTTGCATTTCCCTAAGTGTCAGTGATGATGATCATCTTCTGATGTGTCTGTTGGCCATCTGTGTATCTTCCTTGGAAAAATATCCATTCATGTCTTTTCACTTTTTTAATTGGATTATTCATTTTTTGGGTGTTGAGTTTGAAAAATTCTTTATATATTTTGGATACTAACCCTGTATGAGATATATCATTTGCAATATTTTCTCCCATTACATAGGTTGCCTTTTAGTTTTATTGATTGTTTCCTTTGCTGTGCAGAAGCTTTTAATTTTGATGTGGTATCAATAGTTTATTTTTGCTATTGTTTCCCTTGCATCAGGAGACAAATCTTAAAAGAAGTTGCTGTGGCCTATGTCAAAGAAGTTACTCCTTGTGTTCTCTTTTAGGATTTTTATGGTTTCAGGTCTCACAATTAGGTCTTTAATCCATTTTTTTTAATTTACTTGTTTTGAGGAAGAGAAAAAAATAGAGAGACTCCCAACCAGGCTTTACACCATTAGTGCAGAGCCCAATGTGGGGCTCAAACTCATGAAACCATGAGATCACAACCTGAGCCAAAACCAAGAGTCTGATGCTTAACCTACTGAGCTTCCCAGGTGCCCCAATTTTGAATTTATTTTTGTGTATGGTGTAAGAAAGTGGTCCAGCTTTATTTTGTTGCATGCTGCTGTCCAGTTTTCCCAGCACCATTTGTTGAAAAGACATTCTTTTCCAAGTGGATATTCAAATTAATATGAAAACTTTTAACCCAACTTTCTTGTAGTTTCCTTGCCAACAGAAGCTACCCTTCTTTCTCCTAATTTGAGGAAGCTAACCCTACCCTGCTTAACACCTCTCTAAAGACCTTATCCAAAGTGGTTATTTTCCAGGCAATTTCTACTTTTCTCAAGACCCACACACATCAGCATCATTACATCCCAACCTGTAATTATAGTCAGATTCTAGTAGGTCTCAGGAGGAAAATACAATGTCCACCCTGTTAAGAGTTTGCATATGCACCAAAAGAAATCAATAACTTGCTAATTTCTATCAGCAGAACCTGGTAGAATGTGTGTGTGGTATGTAGTTTTTGACTCTTAGATTGAGGAAGATGAAATATAAAGTTGGGAGGGGTTGAATTTATTACAGAGAACTCACCTAAGATTTCAGATTTAAAATATTAGCTCTAGATGATGAAATTGGCTCTACTCATTGGCTTGTTTGGCTGACTAAAATATGGATTGAATAGTCATCAACATTCAATGAAGGCAAGATGCCATAACTTATCTGACAGAATGTGGAGGAAAGAAACCATGTACTTAAAATGAGAATGTTGGAGTAGATTAATTATGTACCAATCACTCAACTGTTTCATAGTTATGCCCCTGTAGAGGTCCCAGATGACATTATTCTTCAAGACATTAAGATATTCTTTGATTAAAGGATTACAAGCATCCTTGAAAACCTCTGTGGTATCTGTCTTCAGTGGGCTAAAGATGACAATGGGGGAAGCCACCACTGAAATGGTTCCCCCACTTTTAATAGGATTGATGGGATAAAGTAGCAGAAGTTAGGTGACAGCATTTAACATGAAAAGCAAGGTAAGTGCAATTACCATAAAAGTCATCAGGGGAGAATGGCGGAGTGTTTTGATCCAAAGTGATTTCTAGCAGTAACTGATCAATTACATTTATACTGGGAATCAAATTGGTGAGCAGGCTTGAACTACATGAATGAAAATAAAATTCAAGCACAGTGAGCAGAAACCTGCATCAATTTGACAAAAAAGAAAATTATGGTCTCACCCAGACCTAAACCAGATATCAGGTGCGTACAACACCTTCAGAAAGATTCTCATAGGGGCGCCTGGGTGGCTCAGTCGGTTAAGCATCCAACTTAGGATCCGGTCATGATCTCCTGGCTGGTGAGTTTAAGACCCGTATGCTGCCTGCTTGGAGCCTGGAACCTGCTTTGGATTCTGTCTCCCTCTCTCTCTGCCCCTTCTCCACTTATGCTCTGTCTCTCTCTCTCTCAAATATAAATAAACATTAAAAAAAATTTTAAAAAGAAAGAATGAGGCCAGACGCGGAGGGAAGGAGCTACGACTAACTGCCGAGAGGCCGCCGCCGCTGCGCCCCTATGGTGGCCGCCAAGGACACCCATAAGGACCATGACACCTCCGCCGAGAACGCAGATGAGTCCCACCATGACCCCCAGTTTGAGCCTATAGTATCTCTTCCCGAACAAGAAATTAAAACGCTGGAAGAAGATGAAGAAGAACTTTTTAAAATGCGGGCAAAGCTACTCCAATTTGCTTCAGAGAACGATCTCCCAGAATGGAAGGAACGAGGCATTGGTGATGTCAAGCTTCTGAAGCATAAGGAGAAAGGGACCATCCGCCGCCTCATGAGGAGGGACAAGACCCTGAAGATATGCGCCAACCACTACATTACGCCAATGACGGAGCTGAAGCCGAAGGCGGGCAGCTACCGAGCCTGGGTCTGGAACACCCACGCCGACTTTGCCGACGACTGCCCCAAGTCAGAGCTGCTGGCCATCCGCTTCCTAAATGCTGAAAATGCACAGAAATTCAAAACAAAGTTTGAAGAATGCAGAAAAGAGATCGAAGAAAGAGAAAAGAAAGGGTTGGGCAAAAACGACAATGCTGAGAAGGTGGCCATGAAGCTAGAAGCTCTCTCGGTGAAGGAGAGCAAGGAGTCGGAAGAAACTGAGACCAAGGATAGAGCGGAGGAGGAGCAATAAGCCGCCTTCCCTTGTTTTCTCTTCCTTCCATTCTTCTTCTTCTTTGTCTTCTTTAAAATTTTGTCCTGCCCCTTCTTTTCAGTTTGTTTTTATTCTGTTTTGTTTTTACAAGGGACTTTATATAAAGAACTGAATTCAAAAAAAAAAATAAAATAAAATAAAGAAAGAAAGAAAGAATGAGTCTCCTAACACTCAAGAGTACACAGTATGAGTTTTTCTCCAGGTCTACCTCCAAGGGACTTTTAATTTTCCAGGGAAAATGTTTAGACAGAAAAAAAGAGAAAACTCAGAAATTTTCAGAGATTATTAAGCTAAATTTACATACCTGAAGATCCAAATGGTCTTCAGGTCATAATATTGCTTATGGAGGTCATGTGATAATTAGTCTTCGCACAAGTTCACCTCACTAAGACCTCTGTGGGATCAGTAACCGACATTGTATTTACTTCCCTATATCTGAATGCGTTTTTGGAGTAGACATACTTGCAAAATGACAGAATTCTGAATCAAGGTAAAGGCTATTAAGTAAGATAAGAAGGGTCACCACTTCACATTCATTAAGATGGCTAATAATAATAATAATAATAAATAAATAAATAAATAAATAAATAAATAACAAGTGTTGGCATGGATTTGTAGAAATATGAACCCTTATGCATTACTAGTGGGAATGTAAAATGGTATAGCCACTGTGGGAAAATATGGCAATTCCTTCAAAAATATTAAACTTACAATACCATATGATCTAGCTATTCCACTTGAAGGTATATATCCAAAACAATTGAAAGCAAGGACTCAAACAGATGTTTGCATACTCATGTTCTTAGCAGCATTACTCACAAAAGCCAGAAGTTGGAAACAACCCAAATGTCCATCAACAGAGGAACAGATAAATAAAATGTAGTCTATATATACAATAGAATATAATCACACTTAAAAAGGTAAGAAATTCTGGCACATGCTCTGGTATGGATGAACCTTGAAAAGATTATGTAAATGAAATAAACAAGAACCAAAAGGAAAATATTGTAATTCCACATGAGCGACCTAGAGCAGTCACATTTATAAAGACCAAAAACAGAACGATGGTTGCTAGGGGCTGGGAGGAGTGATGCATGGAGAGTTGTTTTCATGGGTAGAGTTTCAGTTTGGGAAGATTAAAAGTTGTGGAGATGAATGGTGCTGATGGTTGTACAACAATGTGAATGTACTTAATGTCATTGAGTGGTACACCTAAAAATGGTAAATTTTATGCTGTGCATATTTACCACCATTGAAAAAATATATAGGAAGGGCCAAGTAGAAGCTGCTGGAATTGGTTCTCCAACTGAAAAATACCAAAAAATGGCAATAACCCATAGCTGAGGAATTTGCAGAGGATATTCTCCATTACCTGTCCCATTTAAGAAATCTATTTGGTTTGTGAAAAAGGCAACTGGATCATGGACAATGACTGTTGATTATCATAAAATAATGAGGGGGTAATTCTAATCAAAGCTTCTGGGTTTTATGTTTCTGTTTTTTATCCTGGAGCAAACCAAAACATCCCTGACTCCTGACAGACAGCTATTGTTCTGGCAAATGCTTTTTTGGCTCTACATTAAATAGCAAAGATGAAGACGCCATTCACTTTAACTTGACAGAAACTTTGTCTCGAGTGCTAGGCCAAGCCTCCTGGTGTCTATAACATTATAATGCATAGGGAGATTAGTCATCTAGATACCACAAAAACATTGTGATAGTCCATTATTTAGGTGAGATTATGGTGATTGGATGTGGTAAGAAAAAGTTAGGAAGTGCTTGAGCTATGTCAGTAAGATTCACAGATGTCAAAGAGTAGGAAATAAACTCCATAAAAATTTTGCATCAAACATATCACAGACTTAGTATGACAATGCAAGCAAACAGAAACCAATCTTCAGAAAGCACTGAAGATCATGTGGAGTTGTCTTAAAGGCAGGGGCATTACACAGAACACAGTAGGCTTCCAAAAGATTTCTTGTACATCTTCTTTCCAAAATCTCATTCCTGATAATTAGTGCTCTTTCCTTTTAACTCTTCTTTCATGTCATCACTCTTCCTTGGTGGTTTCCTGTCCTTCTTACTCATCTACCCTCCTTCATTCTTTCTCATTATTTATACCAGCCTCTCTCTCCTACCTATTCCACCCTCCAACAAAGGCCTTGTGCTAGGTAATAAAGAAAATATCTCTACTTCTCAAAATACTGAAAGGGGAAAGACTGGAGATAAAGAGCAAATCTTGACAGTTTAAATATTGTCTATGTATCACATTAGTACATCTTATAATGAATTCATACATGCAATAATGGTAGGAACTGAAAATATTCACAAGCTACAAGAGTACCAAATTCAACATGACATGCCAAATCACATACCCATACTATCCTCTTTTTAATTTATAATTAAAACCATGTCTTATCACAGGGTTTAAAAAAAGCATTTCGATAACTATTAAAAATTATAAACTGCATCAAAATTTAAAATTTCTGCACTTTTAAGGACAATTAAAAATGAAAAGGCAAGCCACAGACTGAAGAAAATATTGATGAAACATATATATCTAACAAAGACTTGTATCCAAAATATATGATACTCTCAGAACTCAATAATGAACTGGTATTTGGGGGAAAGTATACTGACATCAGTAATTGACTTTGAAATACATCAAAAACATAAAAGGGATTGATGGAGGGGACAGAGATGTGTAGATGAGTAAATATGTAATAAAGTATGGAAAAAAGTTAATTGTAGCATGTAAATAATGGATATATAAATGTCCACTATAAAATTATTTCAAAAATTATGTTTTAAATTTCTCATAATGAATTATTAGAAAAACAGCTTTTCACAAAATGCACATAATTAGTTTGTAAGCTGTACTTCATCAATTTAAATTTGAAGCAGTAGGATATTGTCACTGTATTCTTTTTAAAAAATGGTTAAGTGGCTTCTAGAATTTCCAAAACCTATAATAAGCACTCTCTTCAGTATCTGCAGACATAATAGATGCTACCCCGACATCTACTTGGTAAAATCTATCCGACAGTTTGTTATACCTTTTCTCACCCTTGAAATGACTCTGGAAGTGATTTTGGCCAATGGTTCATCTTTAAATCAGTAATATTAAATCATATCAAAAGGAGATCATCTACCTGTCCTCCTCCGTAGGAAGAGTTCTGCAGTAACTGTCAGACATGAAGATGACATTCCTACAATGTCTGTGTCTTCTTCTCTGTAGAGCAAAATAAGATAAATTTTAATAGAGAGAAATATATGAATATATGCTTGTTTCCAAAGAAATTAACATTTGCTTCCACATTTAAAGCCTACAAGACTAGGGCTTTAAAAGGTTAAATGTTTTTCTTATCAAACTTTCCCTCCTCAGAAATGGAAAAAAAGTCAGCAAGATTGGATCTGTGAGTACAATGTTTTTATGCTTATGTTGAAATTCAGTATTTTCAAAGTTTACTGAATGCTGTAGTTCAAACAAATTCTCATAAAAGGAAGTAAGAAAAGACAGAGAAAGAACCAAACAGTATAAAGTAGAACCAGGGAAAATATAAATTGGAGAGATGAATTAAATGAACCAGAGGAAGAAAGAATAGATTTCTAGAATGAGACTGTATCTGGCCAGAGTCAGATCAGTGGCCCCTATAAGAGAATAAAAGACAGTTGTTTTGATTCTTCATCCATAGTTGAGACTGTTTGACAGAAAAGTAATCTACCATGACCTTTAAAACCTTTCTATTATGTTAGTGATGCTGTTGCTAACCCATTGTAAGAAGAGTGATATTTCCAACAGACCTGTAAATCACTAGTTTAGAAAGTCCCATGGAAAAAGAAATACATTTCCTATTGTGAGATCACGGCGGTTATGTATAGTGCCAGTGCCTGGTCCTTGTACATAGCTATTTGATGCTGAGGCTGCTGAACTTCCTGGCTCTTGAGTCCATATTCATACAGGTGAAAGTTAAAATAGACCTTAAGGGAAGTCTTGTTGGGGAAAAGGAATTCGAAAAGGCAATATGTGGTCCAAGACCTGTGAGTCCAACTGGAAAAAATTAACTCTGCCAGTTTTTCTTCAATCTTAGGTGTAGAGCTTATCATACCAATAAAATTCTGAGAATATTTACTTTGATTAAAAATCTCTGCTATGTAAAGTCTTTATAGAAAATAAACAGGGGTGCCTGGGTGGCTCAGTTGGTTAAGCATCCAACTCTTGATTTTGGCTTCAGTCATGATCTCACGTTTCCTGAGTTTGAGCCCCACGTCGGGCACTACTCTCTCTCTCTCCATGACCCTCCCATTCTCTCTCTCACAATAAATAAAAGAGACTCAAAACAAAAAAGAAAAAGAGAGTATTTACACTGTAAAATAGGATAAAAAAGAAAGAAGTAACTGGCAGAAGCGATCTCCCTTACCTTGAATCTGCATGATCTGCTCTAAGTGCAGACCACTAGAATGAATTAAAGCATTCAGAAGTGTTTACTAGTTAATAACTATATGTCAAGGATTGTGCTTTTTTTTTTTTGGAGAGGTTTACGTTTATTTATTTATTTTGAGAGAGAGGGACATGCGAGAGTGTCAGAGAGAGAGAGAGAGAGAGAGAGAGAGAGAGAGAGAGAGAGAATTCCAAGAAGGTTTCGCACTGTCAGCACATAGCCTTACGTGGGGCTGAACTCAAGATCTGTGAGATCATAACCTGAGCCAAAATCCAGTGTTGGACCCCTAAACGACTGATCTGCCCAGGTGCCTCTGTCAAGCATTGTTTTAAGCACTGAAGATATAAATGAGCATTTGTTTGAGTCATTGCCGAGTTCATCTGGCATTCATAATATCGTCATCTCTGTCAGTGGTGACCTTTGAGCTGTGCAGTACACAAATATACAACCATGCATGGTAGGCCTGCTGAGTAGTAAGGAGAGAATAATGAACGATACAGACAAGATCCCTGTTCTCATGGAATTTACTATATATTGTCTAGATTGGATAAAGGGAGAACAAATGAGTAAATTAAACAAAAGGTACAGATACTGATGATTCATAAATACAAGAAAAGAGAATAAGCGTGAAAGAGTGGCATAGGTCAGAAGAGGATAGTTATACTACAGATAATATGATCAGAAAAGATCTCTCCAAAGAATGTATCTTTGGACTGAAACTAAATAAGTAGGATCCAGCCATATGGAGATCTACATGAAGAAGATCCAGGCAGGGGAAACAGCAACCACAAAGGTCCCAAAGTAAGAATAAGGTTGGGATATTCGAGTTCTAAGAACTGACAGCAAATCAGTGTGGCTAGAATAGAGTAAATGGGGGGAAAGTTGCACAAACTGAGAATAAAATTGTTATGGACTGAATGAATGTGTACCCTCCAAATTCATATGTTGATATCCTAAACTTCAATGTGATATTATTAGGAGATGGGGGCTCAGAGGTCTTTTGTAATGGACTTTCATTTATTACAATGTTTTGAAGGCACATCTATGTGGTAGGATGAATCAGTACTTCATTTCCTTTTATGGTCAGGTAAGATATCATTATATGGCATATCACATTTGCTTATGCATTCATCAGTTGATGGGCATTTAGGTTGTTTTCATCTGTTGGCTATTATGAAAATGTTGCTATCAGCATTCTTGTGCAAGTTGTCATGTGGACATGTGTTTTCATTTCTCTAAGAGTGCAACTGCTGGATCATTTTCAAATCAGCTAGCTATACTAGTTTACATTTCCACAAGGAGTATGAGACTTCTGATTCTTCCACATCCTCACCAACATTTTTTGTTATCTGACTTTTTTATTCTAGCCACCTTAAAACATGTAAACAATATCTCATTGTGGTTTTGATTTTTGATATGCATTTCACTGATGAAAAATGATATGGAGTATCTTTTCATGTGCTTCTTTTCCATTTCCATATCTTGCTTGGGGAATCATATATTCAGATCTTTTGCCCATTTTAATGTGCTATTTCTCTTTTTATTATTCAGTTATATGAAATCTTTATAAATTTGGATACAAGTCTTTTATCAAATATGTGATTTGCAAATATTTTCTCCCAATATGTGGGTTGTCTTTTCATGGTGTCCTTTAGAACAAAAACATTTTTAATACTGAAGAAGTTCATATTTTATTTTTTATTTTGTTTCTCGTGCTTTCTGTATCATATCTAAAAATCATTTCCCTTTCCCAAATCTAAAGTCATGAAGATTTACTCCTATGTTTTATTCTTGTTTTTTTGTTATTTTGTTTTATTTTTGTTTTTGGGTTTTGTTGTTGTTTTGTTTTGTTTTGTCTGTTTTTTGGTGCTGAAATTGAATCCTATGTTTTATTCTAAGAGTTTTATATGTTAACTCTAACATTTAGTTCTGTAATCCATTTTGAGTTAATTTTTATGGTGTAATATAAGGGTATAATGTCACTCTTTTGCATTTGGTTATATAGTTGTCCCAGCACCATTTGCTGAAAAGATTTTTCTTTCCACCACTGAATGGTGTTGGCACCCTTATCAAAAATCAGTTGGCCACTTTTCCAAAGAAGACATCCATATGGCTGACACCTGAAAAGATGCTCAACATCACTCATGATCAAGGAAATACAAATCAAAACTGCAATGAGGTACCACCTCACACTTGTCAGAATGGCTAAAATTAACAACTCAGGCAACAACGGATGATGGGGAGGATGCGGAAAAAAGGGAACACTTTTGCACTGTTGGTGGGAATGCAAACTGGTGCAGCCAGTCTGGAAAACAGTACGGAGGTTCCTCAAAAATATTAAAAATAGAATTGCCCTACAACTCAGCAATTGTACTCCTAGGTACTTATCCAAAGGATAAAAAAAATGCAAAGGGGTACGTGCATCCTGATGTTTATAGCAGCACTATTAACAACAGCCAAATTATGGAGAGAGGCCAAATGTCCATTGACTGATGAATGGATAAAGAAGATATGGTGTATATATATATGTATATACACACATACATACAATGTAATACTACTCGACAGTCAAAGGGAATAAAATCTTGCCATTTGCAACAATGTGGATGGCACTGGAGGGTATTATGCTAAGTGAAATTAGTAAGTCAGAGAAAGACAAATATATGATTTCACTCATATGTGGAATGTAAGAAACACAACAGATGAACACAGGGGAAAGGAAGGAAAAACAAGATAAAAACAGAAAGGAAGACAAATCATAAGAGCCTCTTAAATACAGAGAACAAACTAGGGTTGCTGGAGGGGGGTGGTTGGGAAGATGGGTTAAATGGGTGATGGGCATTAAGGAGGGCACTTTTCTGGATGAGCACTGGGTGTCATGTAAGAGATGAATCACTGGGTTCTACTCTTGAAACCAAGACTACACTGTATGTTAACTAACTTGAATTTAAAAAACAAACAAACCAAGAATCACAACACTAGGCCTCAGGGATTCAGAAGCAAAGTCGTGTGATCCACAGCAGAGAATGACTGTGATAGTTAATTTTACATCACTTTGACTAGGCCATGAGGTGTCTAGATATTTGATCAAACATTATTCCAGGTGTTTCAGTAAGGGTGTTCTTGGAGAAGATTAACATTTAAATTGGTAGACTGACTAAAGCAAATTTTCCCCCCTAATATTGGTGGGTCCCATCTAATCAGCTGATGGCCTGGCTAGAATGAAAAAGCTGATCCTCCCCTGAGTAAGAGAGAGTTCTTCCTCCCTGGCTGCCTTTGAACTGGGACATCACCCTTTTTCCTGATTTCAGTCTTGAACTGAAACATTGGCTCTACCTGGGTCTCAAGCCTGCCAGCCTTTGGACTAAAACTATATCATTGTCTCTCCTGGTTCTCAGGCCATTGGACTTGGACTTGGATTTATACTCTCAGTTCTCTTGGATCTCCAGTTTTCCTACTCACCCTGCAGATCTTGGGGCTTGTCCACCTCCATAGTCATGTAAGTCGATTCCTCATAATAAATCTCTTTTTATGTATAAATATAAAAAAAATCAGTCGGCCATAGACATGTGGTTTTCTTTCTGGACTATCAACCTTATTTTACTGATCTCTAAGGCTATCCTTTGTTAGCACCATATTGCCTTTGATGATTCCCTTCTAACAAGTTTTTAAATAGGTAAGTGTGAGACTTCTTGAAGTTAGAGATTGTTAATACTCCCTACAGTATATTTCCTGTTTGTCCTATTTGTTTTATTAATTATTCCTTCTTCCATGGCCCAATTTATTTAATTATTGTGTTCCAAACTTAGATGATTAGTTTTTAATAAGTTTCCTTTCAAGTATACATATATAGATCTAGATTACAGGTATTGACTTACAGGTTTCCAGCAAGGAGGGTTTTTTTTTCAGTTCTAAGTATTTAGTAAAATCTGAATTTTTCATTAAGTAATGAAAACAGAGTTTATGGCTTCAAAAATAATAAAGTAAAAATAGACTACTATAAATATTTCATGAATCCAAAGGAAGGAAAAGAAAAATATGAAAGAATGTAGACAAGACAAATAAAAAAAGGAAGGGGAAGATTTAAACCAAAAGATATCAGTGACTACATTAAATATACATAGATTAGGGGCATCTGGGTGGCTCACTTGGTTAAGCATCCAACTCTTGATTTTGGCTCAGATCATGATCTCAAGGTTCATGAGTTCCAGCTCCGCATCAGGCTCTGTGCTGACAGTGTCAAGCCTGCTTGGGATTCTTTCCCTCTCCTTCTCTTTCTGCCCCTCCCATGTGCTCTCTCTCTCTTTCAAAATAAATAAAATATAAATTTTAAAAAATATTTTAAAAAGTGTACATAGATTAGCTGCTCCAAATAAAGAGAAGTGTCAAACAATAAAATTACATGTAACTATGTATTACCTTCAAAAGACATACCCAAAGAAAGATGAAGCAAATAATAAATACAAGAGCTGAAATTAATAACACAGAAAATAAACAACATAGATCAAAAAGCTCACATTTGGCTCTTTTGAGGTATTAATGAAAATGACGATCTACTTTAAAGTCTTCTCAAGTCAAAAAAATGAAAGTACAAAAATGAGTATCAGGAATGTAAATGGGTCATATATCACATATGTGTTACAGATTTTACAAAGCAAAAATGCAGAAAATATTCTTAAACAAGTTTTAAAATTTAGGGGCACCTGGTGGCTCAGTCGGTTAAGCATCTGACTCCAGCTCACGTCATGTCTCAGGGTTCCTGAGTTGGAGCCCCAGATTGGGCTCTGTGCTGATAGCTCGGAACCTGGAGCCTGCTTCAGATTCTGTGTCACCCTCTTTCTTTGCCCCTCCCCCATTCATGCTCTCTCTCTCTCTCTCTCTCTCTCTCTCTCTTTCAAAAATGAAGAAAACTTCAAAAAAACGTTTTTAAGTAAACAAATTTTAAATTTTAGAAAAATCACAACCTTTTAGAAAAATGTAGTATCAAAATAGATTTCAAGAAAAAACAGAAATGTATACAAACATTTTTACATTATAGAAATTGAATCAATGCTCACTACTTTTACCATGAAGAAAGTTGAAATTCAAAAGAATTTCCCTAAGTGTTCTAATAAAAATTCTAGAAAAAAATAATTTCAATCCTACATAAACTCTTTAGAAAATAGAAAAAGATGGAACACTATTCAATTATTTTTTTAAATTTTCTTCACTTCAAGATAGGAAAGAACAGTATAAGAAAAGATAATTAGAGCCATCTTATCCTGAAAAATAAATGATAAACATAATATAAGCAAAATGGATCCAGCATAAAAAGCTAAGTTTATGTCAAAGTCATTTTGTACAAGAAAATTAATAAAATTAACCTTACAAAAAATTAAATAAAAGGTCTCTTATAATTTCAACAGTCATTCATGAGTTTAAAGAAACTTATGTAGGTTGGTTGACTTTTAGTTTTGTTGGCTGTTTCCTTTGCTGTGCAGAAGCTTTTTATACTGATGTAGTCCCAATAGTTTATTTTCGCTTTTGTTTCCCTTGCTTCAGGAGTCACATCTAGAAAGAAGTTTCTATGGCCCATGTCAAAGAAGTTACTGCCTGTGTTCTCTTCTAGGATATTTATGGTTTCAGGTCTCACATTTAGGTCTTTGATCCATTTTGAATTTATTTTTGTGTATACTGTAAAAAAGTGGTCCAGTTTTATTCTTTTGTATGTTGCTGTCCACTTGTATGTGAAATTTAAGAAACAAAACAAACAAGCAAAGAGAAAAGAGTAAGAGAGAGAGAGAGAGGGAGAGACAAATCCAGAAGACTCTTAATTATAGAGAAAAAACTTATGGTTAACAGAAGGGAGGTGGTTGGGGAGATGGGTAAAACTGGTGATGAGGATTAAGAAGGGCACTTGGTATGATAAGCACCAGGTGATGTATGGAAGTGTTGAATCGCTATATCATACACCTGAAATTATTATTACACTGTATGCTAATTAACTGAAGTTAAAATAAATACTTGGGGCACCTGGGTGGCTCAGTCAGTTAAGCATATGACTTTTGATTTTGACTCAGATCGTGATCTCATGGTTTGTGGGATCAAGCCCCACATTGGGCTCTGTGTTGGGAGTGAACAGCCTGTTTGGGACTCTCTCTCTCCCTCTTTCTATGCCCCTTCTCTACTCACTTGCTCTTTCTCTCAAATATAAATAAACATTTAATAATAAAGAAACAAAATACATTAAAAATTAAAAAAATAAAAAACCTTCAGCAAATCTTACCAAAGTAAAAATAGAAACTATTAGTTGAAATGTAGCTATCATACAGTAACATCATAGTTATTATTGAGATAACTACACTTGATCTTAGCCAAAAGGCCGAGAAGCGATGAGAGATAAATAAAGATTAAATTTAAAATAAGGCATAAGACAAGGATACCTTTTGTCACCACTTCTATTGATTATTGCACTAGAGATCTTAGCCAGTACAGAAACCGAGAAGCTGAACTATCAAAATGCCTCAGGATTAGAAAGAAAAAAAAAAAAAATAGCGCTTCTGCTATTTATATATGATATTGTTGTGTACAGAGAAAAATACTAAATAATATACAGGAAATTGCTAGAATTTGTAAGACAGTTTAATAGGATTTCTAGATAAAAATCAATAAAAATAAATTGCATTTGTATATAATAGCAACAAATAGAAAGTGATATTAAAAAGAGATAAATCCTTTCAGATAGCACCAAAAAGCTGAAGTAGTAATAAATCCAACAAGATGTGCAAAGTCTCTACAGAAAATACTATACTTTTTCAAACACTTTGAAGAAATAAAAAATGAATAGAGATATATTTCATGTTTATAAATTGGACGTCTTAATATTGAAAAGATGTTAATACTCTAAAGTTTAATTTACAGACTAAGTAAAACCTAAGTAAAAATACCAAAGATGTTGTTTTGGACCTGAAGAGCTTCTCCAAGAAATTTTACAGAATTAGAAAAGCCCAAGAATAACCACCACACACTTAATAAGATAAATGTGGGAACCTAAATTCCCACTGAATATTTAGATTTCTTAGAAAGCTTATAAAGTTAGAGCAAATAAGATGGTGCAGTATTAACAGGGAGACCAAAAAATGGACCAAAAGAAGAGTATAGAGATGCAAAACACAGACCAAAACATATATTAAAATAAAATCATATAATACACACACATACACTTGCCACACTCTGTATCTCAGTGGTATCACAGCAAATCGACAAAGAAATAACAAACTTTTGGATTAAAAATGCTAAGCAGTAGGTTATCCACAAGGAAAATAATAATTAAAATTAGATCATACCATAAACAAAATTATTTCCAAATGGATTAATGACCTAACAGTGAAATGTTCAAATATATTTTAAGAGACAATACAGGAGGATATCTTTATGTCATGAAGTATAAAAGTATTTTTAGGATGAAGAAAGTAGCAGCTTTATAGGAAAAGATTGATGAATTTGCTCATATTAAATTAAGAAATATTTTCCACCAAAAGAAAACATAAAGATAATTAAAAGACAAGCCATGCCACAGAGTTTCAAAATATTATTGCAACATATATAACCAATAAAGAACTACCATTCAAAAAATGAAAAGAACTCTTATAAAGAAAGAAGAGAAAAACAGATAATCTGATAGAAAAATAACAAAAAAATTTCAAAATACGCTTTGAAAAACAGCAAATCCCAAAAGTCAATAGTAATATTTAAGATTGCAACTTCACCAGTAATAACGAAAACTAAAATTCATACCATAATGAGTTACCACTACACACCCATTAGATAAGAAATATTAAAATAAATGATAATAACTAATGCCAAGGAATTTAATATGCAAGAGTTATTGGAAGTATTAAATGACTTGACCACTTTTATTATCTTGTGGTTTAAAGATATATTTTCCCTGTGACCCAACATTTCATTCCTGAAACTTCCCTACAACCCAGCATTCCACTCCCTAGAGAAATGTATCTATGTATCTATGTATCTATTATCTATCTATGTATCTAGATATCAGCATTATTCAGGACAGCCACAACTTGAAAAGAACACAAATTGAAAATAACGCATTTTTCACAGTGAAGGAAACAATCAACAAGACTAACAGGCAACCTACAGAATGGGATAAGATACATGCAAATGACATATTAGATAAAGGGTTAGTATCCGAAATATATACAGAACTTACCAAACTCGACACCCCAAAAAAATGAATAATTAAGCTTACAAATGGACAGAAAATATGAGTAGACATTGTTCCAAAGAAGACATCCAGATGGCTAACAGACACATGAAGAGATGCTCAATATCACTCATCATCAGAGAAATATAAATCAAAACTACAATGAGATATCATGCCACACCAGACAGAATGGCTAAAATTAACAATTTAGGAAACAGTTGTTGGCAAGGCTGTGGAGAAAGGGGAAACTTCTTACACTATTAGTGGAAATGCAAACTGGTGCAGTCATTGTGGAAAACGGTATGGAGTTTTCTTAAAAATATAAAAATAAAACTACCCTATGATCCATCAATTGCACTACTAGATATTTACCCAAAGGATATAAAAATACTGATTCAAAGGAATATACGCACTCCAATGTTTATAGCAGCATTATCAACAAAAGCCAAATTATGGAAAGATTTCAAGTGTCCATTGATGAATGGATAAAGAAGTCACACACACACACACACACACACACACACACACACTGGAATATTACTCAGCCATAAAAAAGAATGAAATATTGCCATTTGCAACAACATCTATGGAGCTAGAGAATATTATCCTAAGCAAAATAAATCAGTCAGAGAAAGATAAATACCATATAATTTCACTCGTATGTGGAATTTAAGAAACAAAACAGATGAATATAGTGGGAAAAAAGAGGCAAACCAGGAAATGGACTCTTAATTATAGAGAACAAATTATGGAGGTCAGTGGGGGGTGAATTAAATAGGTAATGGGGATTAAGGAGGACACTTGTGATCAGCACTGGTTGTTGTATGTAAGTGATGAATCAGTTACTACATTCTATACCTGAAACTATTATTACACTGTATTTTAACTAAGTGGAATTTAAATAAAAACTTGAAAAAAAAGAATATAACACAAATATCCATCAATAGCACTGTAGAAATGCACACATAAGTAGCAAATCTACAAAGAAAACCAATGAATGGATTAACATAAAAGTTACGTGAGTTGTTATTACTTGTGATAAGAGATAATTCTGGAATTTTTGGGTGTTGGCAATACTCTATTTCTTGACCCGTGTGATATTAACATCCATTTTTGCCTCATAATTATTCATTAAATGCACATATATTGTATTCATCTTTTGTATAAACTCACCAACTATTGTACCTAATGCCTAGGGATCTAAAGTACACACGAATGCTGCCACAGAATTCTTACATCTCCACAGTGACACTTTTTAGCTGCAATAGCTAAAGCACTAGGATGATTGTCTTTCCAAATTTCAAACTTTCAAATCTCATATGAACGCACTGACTTGTGGAACTTATTTCACGTCAAGATCCCAAGATGAGAGAGTACCTGAGATTGTTTTTAAATTGCTGGCCTGCAGTTCAAGAAAGCATACTAGAAAGTAAACCAAATAGATGGTGAATGCCAACCCACTTATTCCACTCTAGGAGTGATCTTCGATGAATCAATTACAATACCATCTGAACTCTCTAAACATCTTTAGTCCTTTACGATTGGTAAGAAATGGGTTTGTTGGTGAGATAATTAATTGTTTTTCCCCTTATCAATAAGCCTTATGGTGACACACTTCATTTAAGTGTGTAAAAACTCCCACCTGTTAAATGTTATTTTCAAACGGACTTCATTAAGGCGATCTTGCCCTTAAAGCAGTGATTTTTCTTGCTTTTTCAAAGCTTTTAAGTCCTAGACCCAATTTTATTATTTATATATACCCATACTTCCCAATACTCCTATCAATATCCACTCTCCCCATTAATCACCTGTAAGAGTTGTTATGAGGCATTTTCTTAAAGGAAAAAAAAAAAAACACAATCTCACTGGAAAAAATAATTTGTATTCTGGGGCACTTGAGTGCTTCAGTTGGTTAAGCATCTGACTCTTAATTTAGGCTTGGGCCATGATCTCATGGTTTGTGAGATCAAGTCCCATGCTGACAGGGTAGAGACTGCTTGGGATTCTCTCTCTGCCCCTACCCTGCCTACACTCTCTCTCAAAATAAATAAATAAACATTAAATAAAAGAGTTTGTATTCTTAGGCTTAGTATTCCTATGAGTATCAAATAGTAATCACTTCTTCGTTAAATCTAACACATAAAGTCCCGGACTCAACACCATGCCAGCTTCTGAATCCTGCATTTTGGGACATGATGAATTAATAAATAACAGTTTCTTTTTCAATGTCCTCGAATACACATACACACATACACATAGCCTAATTTTCTCAGTGTTTTAAAACATCATATCAATTGAATAAGCCTACTAACTTTGATATTATGCTATTATGATGCCAGATTCCCTACTATGGAACCATAAACCATTGATCTCCAGTGCTTGTATCATACTGAAAATCTCCATAAACCCTAGGGTTCTATACATATAGTTCTCTTTTTTGCATAGCTCCTACTCTGCTTGTGGAAAAAAATAATATTTTTACTTATAATGTGTAGCTTCTCTTTAAACTTCCCTACCTTTCCCAGATTACTTGAGAGTTTGTAAATTCAAAGCTGCCCACAAGGTGGAGTCAAATCTTATCTTGATATGTGATTAGGTGCTACAATCAGTGGAAAATATTTAAATGAGTAAAGTTAAAATTACCCTCAAAAACCTCTTAAATCATAACATACAGTGTCCACTATATAATTTTTATCAGTTTCTCTAAAGCTTCTTTAATTTTCCCTACCCATCTTCTCTATTAATTATTCAATGAATTACTTGAGAATGGCAAAGAATCATGAATTCCTATACAATGCATTCTCCTTCTCCTCCGATACCTAATGTCTGGCTTTTCACTAGTTTCAAGACAGGTTTCATTGTACCTGGAACCAAATACTATATCTACTGTAATGCCCCTACCAATTTTGCCCTATCTTTTAGGGACCTTTCCTCTTTCTTCGTCAACAACCTAATTTCCCTTTTGTCATGATTTTGGATAATGCAGGTACACAAACCATCTTCTCTAAACTCCTTCCCTCTGTTTCAAACTTTGCCCAATAACAGCTAGTGAAAATTTCCTACGGGAATAAAAAACTCTCAAAAAAACATTATCCTAGGCATTCATGTCAAACCATGCATTCGCAAACTTGATACTCAGCCAGTGCTTCCTTGCCAAGATTACTACTTTCTCATGATACCCTCCTGCTGAAGAAAAGTATTCATTACATCATTTGCAGAAGCTTTGAGCACTCTTCTTCCTCAGCAACAATCTGGTAAATAATTTAGATGAATGGTGGAGTATTTCCTGGTTGATTTTTATGTTATTCTTAGATGGTAGCACAGCCGTATGTTATGTCACAGTACAACAATCTCAGACAAACCCAGAAGTATGTCAATCCTCATTTACATAGATTTCAATGTTTGGAGGAACTTGAAAGTGTGTCTGTTACTAGAAGAAAACCCTACCTCCCAATACAAAACAGTAGAGAATAGTGGATGGCACAAATAACGTTCTTTCCTCTGTTCCATTTAAAGTTCATTCAGGTTTTAGCTTAAATGTGCATCTCTATAGGTTCTCCCTAAATTTCCTCCTCTTCCACCACGACCTTGGTTTCTTTAATCCCCTTCCCAGTTGCCAAGGTTTTGACTATGAGCCAATAGATTCCTTTCACCTTTCCTCTCAGCAAGCTAGGTATGTAGATAGGCTGGCTGTGGGAAAAGTCAGGTATCTTAAAGGTCCTCTAGAAATGTCTTTATATGTCTCAGTTAATATCTACAACCAAAATTTTCCTGAAAATGTTAAGAGTCTTTATGTGATGTTATGATAATAGAAATTTTCTCTTTTCATACTTAGTTAAGGATCTCTTCTAGGAAGAGGAAATAAGAAAAAAAGAAATGTTTAAGGAGGAAGCAACTCTTGTCTCACTACATAAAACTGAAAAGATAGAAGAGAACCACATGACAATTTTTCTTGAGGAGGTGGGTGATGACAAAGAACTGTAGTATTCTAATGATAAAAGTGGAAACAAACAAACAAAAAATGCTTTAGCAGAGGGCATATGCCATCATTGTGGTGATCTGACTTCTGTTGTATCTTAAATTAAGGAACCTAAAGCCATTCAGGAACTGTATTCTTGGTGTTCTTGAACTACCAGATTGTAGAAAATATATATCTTTCTCCAATTTATTAATCAGTTATTAAGTACAATTTAAAGACTGTGTTTCAAATAAACGAAGGCCCTGTAGTCTCTGAATTTTAAATAATCCTTCATTTCCATTAGTATTCAAAAATTCAGTTCCAAAAAGTATCCAAAGACTTTTTTTAAAGTCTACAGTGTTGTATTTTCCACATAAACTATATGTTCCATTAAAATGAAAGCATGGGAGAATGCTAATTGGGCCAAGATCCTCTCATGTTATACCACATAAGTCATTAAAAATAATTTAGATAACCACGATGCCATGTTTATTATCAGATTATATGTCTGTTAGTAAATAGACACTGAAGGACCAGGTTATCATATGTGGTTTGATTGAGAAATTCAAACTTGACAAAGTAGAAAAAAAATTAAAATGTTTAATTTTTACAGCTACTACCATGAAGGAATTTAATGCCATTCCAGTCTCATCCAAAATTATTTCCATTACTTCTAATTTTAAAGAAATCATCTAAGTAAATATAAAGACAATTCATTACTATAATTATTATGCCGTTACTATTATTTGGGGAATATTTGTTCAAGGCAACAATATATGTTCATAAACACATGCTCTCCTCTAAGTCCCCATTCTATTTGATTATAAACCTAAATTTAAAATAAAAAAAGACAAAGGGGAGACTCTACTCTTCTCATTACAGGCATAAGTGGTTGTTCATTGGTAGTCAAGATATGATCCTGATCTTGTCCCTCTGATGTCAGTTGTTTCTAATAATATGGGATGGGTTTGCTCTGTGGCTTCACCATGGGAAGAATTTATGGTTCATCCTCATTCCTGCCTCGTTTACCCCAGAAGACCCCAAAGTGGAAGCCATGTCTTACTTAAACCACTGTTAGCAAAAAAAAAGTCTTCCAATTCTTTCTCTGGGCTACTGTTCTATAACACTGAGTCCTCTGTTTTTTTTTTTTTTTTTTTTAAGTTTATTTACTTTGAGGGGGAGGGGCAGAGAAAGAGGGAGGAAGAGAATCCCAAACAGGCTTCAGGCTCCAGGCTCAGCGCAGAGCCCGACAGGGGGCTCGATCCCACCACTGAGATATGAAGACTGAGACAATATCAAGAGTCAGAAACTTGACCAACTGAGTGACCCAGGCACCCCACACTGAGTCCTCTTTTAACCTGTCTGAGAGTGACAGTGAACTGAAGGGTTGATGTTTCTACCATCTCTTATCCAGAAACACTGTTTATTCTGCCAGATCTAAACTTCTGTTAATCTCACTCAGTGATCTGTTTATTTTAATCTCAAGCACTGTAGCTTTCATCTCTAGGAGTTAATTTTTTTATATTTTCCATATTTCAGTGTAACTTTTTCAACATATAAGGTACAATTATAATAGCTATTTTGATTTCTTTGTCTTCTTATTCTAACATTTGTGTCAGTCCTGAGTCACTTTCAAGTGGTTATTCTCATCTTTTCCTGTCTCTTTGTATGCCTGGTAATCTCTGGTTGGATACCATAAATTATTAATTTTAGTTTGTAGTGATGATGAATATTATTGTATTTCTTTCAAGATTACTGCGTTTTCTTTTGGAACACAGTTAAGTTACTTGGAAAGGTTTTCATCTTTTTAGGTCTTGCCTTTTAATTTTGTTTTGCTCTTAAAAACTTCATTGAGTGTTTTTTATATCTATTTTTTAGATGATAAAAATGGACTTCCCAGAGTAAATGTAAAAGTCATATACCTGGATGTAATAGGTTCTCAAAAATTATCACTAATAATTTGAATTCACATCCCTCTGATTCTAAACATACAATGGTGACAATCTTTATAAATTTCTTCTGTTTTTTTTTAAGTTTAGGCTCCACATCCAATATGGGGCTTGTACTCATGACCCCAAGATCAAGGGTCCCATGCTCTACCGACTAAGTCAGCCAAGTGCCCCAAATTTCCTGTTTTTTTTAATTTTTTTTAATGTTTATTTATTTTTGAGACAGAGAGAGACAGAGCATGAGTGGGGGAGGGGCAGAGAGAGAGGAAGACAGGGGCTTCACAGAATGTGAAGCAGGCTCCAGGCTCTGAGCTGTCAGCACAGAGCCCGACGCGGGGCTCGAACTCACAGACCACGAGATCATGACCTGAGCCGAAGTCAGATGCTCAACTGACTGAGCCACCAAGGCGCCCCCCAAATTTCCTGTTTTTAATTAACTCACTTATTAACCAGATGAACAGTCTCTTAAAAATATCTTACATATAAAATTAAAATACTGTACTAAAACAAACATAAAAATAATAATTTTCTTACCACCAAATGTAATAAATTTACTACTCTAATCCAGGGTTTCCACTTAAAACTAACTAAATATTGGTTATAATATGTGAGAATACACAAAAGTTATGTTGAAAAAAATCTGTTCTTATACATTACATTATAAAAAATTTTCACTCTACCAAAAATAGCCAAACATATTCTAAAATATTTATTTTCAGTAATGTCTACAATACATATTTTCCATTAATAATTAATGAAGCCAAGAACTGACTACACCACTGATCAAGAAGTGTGAGTTTGAAGTTCCTGCCTCAGAGATTATATTAATTTTCATGTTCACATTTCATTTAGTTTAATTCAGAAAAAAATGGTTTTATTTTCCTCTTTGCAACTAGAAAAATCCCCATTCTGTATTCAAAACAGTAACAGGAAAAAACAAAGGCCCACTTCATATAAAGTCAGAAATTGTAAAACAACACACATATACTATACATATATAACTTTCCTACTGTTGTTGGTAAAATATTATTACAGAGAAACCAATGACTTATGTGGTATTTATTCATGAATATATTCTAATAGTTCTCACTCCTTGTTTTTGTCACCCAACATGTGAACACCATACATAAGTCATGTAAATCTCCATCTTATGAGGAAGAACATGTCTCTCATTATAGAGATGAAATGCCAGCTACTTGATCTCTGAGTATTCCTAAAAGCTATGGGCTAGCATATGATCTTGCCTCCACCAGTTATATCCACTCTGGAGATTGGACTGGAGCTATTTATAAAAAGGAAAGACTAGTTAGAATATATTCTAGAAATGGGAAGCAAAAACTACTTTCAGCAACCAGAAGAAGCTTATTAGTGATTCATAGGACAATATTTAGCAACCCATATCACTAATAATCATAGTTCCAGCTTCAGGGTCTCACAGTAGGTTGTTTCCTAGACAAATTGTACAGTGTGACTCCTGGGCATAACGTTCAGCTTTTAAACTGTAATCCTGGTTCTTGAACGTTCCAGAGATTACATAAACTTCTCAATATCTTTGGAATAGTTTATTTTCTTCTTAAGCCAGAATAAGTCATAGTTGCTCTAACATAAAAATTAATACCAGGAGATGGGGTGCCTGGGTGGCTCAGTCAGTTGATCGTCCAAGTTCAACTCAGGTCAGATCTCAGGTCATGACCTTACAGTTCCTGAGTTCAAGCTCCGCATCAGGCTCTGTGCTCACAGATCAGAGCTTGGGCCCTGCTTCAGATTCTGTGTCTTGCTCTCTCTTTCTGCCCCTCCCCCACTCATGTTCTTTCTTTCTGTCTCTGTCTCTCTCTCTCTCTCCCTCTCTCTCCCTCTCTCTTTCTCTCTCAAATAAATAAAAATTAAAAATATTTTGTTTAGGGGCGCCTGGGTGGCTCAGTCGGTTGGGCGGCCGACTTCGGCTCAGGTCATGATCTCGCGGTCTGTGAGTTTGAGCCCCGCCTCGGGCTATGTGCTGACAGCTCGGAGCCTGGAGCCTGCTTCGGATTTCTGTGTCCCTCTCTCTCTGCCCTTATCCTGCTCATGCTCTCTCTCTAGGTATCAAAAATAAATAATAAAAACGAAAAAAATCTATTTTGTTTAAATTAATACCAGGAGAGATCAGCGACAACAGATCATTGAAGAAATAGGGAAAATTGCCACCATGTATCTAACCTGGTTGGCACTGAAAGCAATAAATCTCCATTTGGCAGTAAGGAACAAAACGCTGGTATTCCATAGCACAGAATGAGAAAGTAATTCAAAAAATTATTTTTGGGCTCCTGGGTGGCTCAGTTGGTTAAGTGGCAGACTTCAGCTCAGGTCATGATCTCATGGTTTGTGGGTTCGAGCCTCACATTGGGCTCTGGGCTGATGGCTCAGAGCCTGGAGCCTGCTTCAGATTCTGTGTCTCCCTCTCTCTCCCTGCCCCTCCCCCACTCATGCGCGCACCCGCGCGCTCTCTCTCTCTCTCTCTCTCTCTCTCTCTTTCTCTCAAAAATAAACATTAAAGGAAATTAAAAAAAAATAAAAAAAAAATTATCCTTGCAGTCTCCAAGGATTTAGTGCCCATTAATGACCTGACTAGGGAAAATAGAGTAGTAACTCAATAAAAAGTATGAAGGTCATGAGTACTCCAAATTTGTAGGGTGGCATAGTTACTTCTAGAGGTACTGGGAGATTATCCTCTCCCCATTGTATGTTCTTGGCCCCCTTGTCAAAAATCAGTTGATTATGTACATGTGGATTTATTTCCAGATTCTGTATTCTGTCAGGTCTATATGATTTTCCCTAGTCAGGCTGTTAATGGACAATAAATCCCAGGAGACTTTAAGGATAATTTACTTTTTGCCAGTACCATAGTGTTTTGAGTACTGTAGCTTTATAATATATCTTGAAATCAGAAAGTGGATGTCTTCAGCTTTGTTCTTCTTTTCTAAAGTTCACAAGTGGTGCTGAGAAAACTGGATATCTACATGTGAAAAAATAAAATTGAACCCTTCCTCATATCATACACAGAAATAAACTCAAATTGAATTAAAGACTTAAACATGGGGCACCTGGGTGGCTCACTTGTTTAAAGGTCCAACTTCGGCTCAGGTCATGACCTCAAGGTTCGTTGAGCCCCCATGTGGGGCTCTGTGCTGACAGCTCAGAGCCTGGAGTCTGCTGTGGAATCTGTGAATCCTTCTCTCTTTGCCCCTCTCCTGCTCACTCTCTGTCATTCAAAAAATAAATAAATGTTAAAAAAAAAAAAGTTTTAAAAAAAGACTTACACTTGAGACCTACAACTGTAAAATTTCTTTACAGAAATTAGAAGAAAATTTTTCAGACCTACAACTGTAAAATTTCTTTACAGAAATTTAGAAGAAAACATAGGCAAAAAGCTCCTTGGCATTCATCTTGGCAATGATTTCTTGGATATGACACCAAAAGCACAGGCAACAAAGTGGAACTTTGCCAACAAAAATTGGCAATTGGAGGGGTGCCTGAGTGGCTTAGTCAGTTAAGTGTTCAACTCTTGATTTCAGCTCAGGTCATGATATCACGGTTCATGGGTTTGCACCCCATATCAGGCTCTATGCTGACAGCAGGGAGCCTGCTTGAGATTCTCTTTTTCCCTCTCTCTCTTTGCCCTTCCTCTTCTCTCTTTCTCTCTCTTTCTCAAAATACATAAATAAATAAGTAAATAACTTAAATTTGTTTTTAATTTTAAAATTAAAAAATAGGCAAGGAGAACTGTATCGAACTGGAAAGTTTCCACCCAGCAAAGTAACAATAAAATGGTAATGCAACCTATGCGAATCATATATCTGATAAGAGGTTAATATCTAAAATATATAAGGAACTCCCATGACTTAATAGCAAAAAAGTAAATATCTTGATTTAAAAATGGGCAAAGGACTTGAATAGACATCTTTCCAAAGACACACAAATGGCCAGCAGGTATTTGGAAAGGTGCTCAAGCTCACTAATCATCAGGGAAATGTAGATCTAAACTACTATGAGATGTCACCCCGAACATGTTAGGACAGTTATTATTTAAAAAAAGATAAGATATGTTGATAAGGATATCAACAAACTGGAACTCCTGTAAACTGTTGGTTGGAAATGAAAATGGCACAGCTTCTAAGGAAACAGTATGGAGTATCTTCAAAAAATTAGGAATGATCCAACCATCCCACTTCTGGATATGTATCCTAAAGATTTGAAATCAAGATCTCAAAGAGATATCTGAACTTACATGTTCATTGAAGCATTATTCACAATAGCCTTATAGGGAAACGCCTAAATTTCCACTGGCAGATAAATGGTTTAAAAAAATGTGGTAAGTACATACAATGAAATATTATTTGGCCTTCAAAAAAGAAGGAAATCTGGCCATATGCAACAACATAGATAGATATGCCTGAAAGACTTTATGCTAAATGAAATAAGTCAATCATAGAAGGATAAATTCTACATGATTCCACTTATATGATGAGATATCTAAACTAGATGAACTCACAGAAACAGACTAGAATGACAGTTGCCAGCAGCTGGTAAGAGGAGGAAATGGAGAGCTGTTCAATGAGTATAAAGTTTCAGTTTAGTAAGATGATTAAGTTTTAGAAGTTTGTGTACAAAATAGTACATCCTCTATTTAACACTATTGTATTATACACTTAAATTATTTTTAATTTTTTATTTATTTTTGAGAGAGACAGAGACAGAGTGAGAGTGAGAGAGGAACAGAGAGAAGGAGAAAAAGAATCCAAAGCAAGGTCCAGGCTCCAAGCTGTCAGCACGGAGCCCGACGTGGGGCTCAAACTCACAAACTGTGAGATTATGACCCGAGCCAAAGTCAGATGCTTAACTGACAGAGTCATCCAGGCACCCCAATATATTTAAATTTTTAAGAAAGTAGATTTCATGTTTAATTTTCTTAATACAATAAAATTTTTAATAAATTAATAAAATAAAAGATAAAGACAAAGGCCTATGCCAATATAATGAGAAAGTCACTCTCAAGTCTTAAATTCTCAGCTCGAGGCAATGCCAAACTATTATTGATTTTCTGTGAAAGTGGTAAAAATGTTATTTCTCACACCCACAGGATGAGATAGAAAAACGCAACATTTAATTTTGAGGACTGCCTCGTTTGGAGAGTTAACTGCAATCTTCGAAAAGGGTATTAAATGAAAAAGAATTGGAAATTCTTTACAGTGGGAAAAGGATACAATGGTAGACTCTAATAATGAATAGCTGAATCTCCAACCCACACTTAGCTACTTTTCTAAGAAGTACATTTTACAGTATATATTGCGATTATTTTTCACTATAGTTGGAGGCATGTAATGACTTTGCCAAGAAGAGTTACCTAGAAAGTGGTAGCCAATTTTCCCATCCCAACCTCTTCAGCCTTCAGTGTATTAACTCTTGGTACCTCCAATGCCACTACTGTCCACTGGTCAGGGTGGAGACTTGTGAAGAGATAATAAATGGAATTTCAGCTTAAGTGTGCCTCAGTTATAATAGTAGGATCCCAAAATTCCATGGATATTTCATTCATTTCATAGTATATCAATCACTAAAGGGGAACATTCAGCCACAAGCAGAATTATCATCTTGGCTACATGCCTCAGGGAATAATGTTCATTATTAGCAAGGGCCCTATAGAAGCCCCTAGAGCTTCCTCTATCTACAATAACAATGTATCAAAGGCATGACTACATCCCTGAGAGAATCACAGTGATTAGTTTCATCAATGAAGATGTGACAGATTCAGGGTTGGTGACTTCTATTATATTCCTTTTTAACTAATTTCGGTTTGTCTAGTGCACAAGTCAGGGTATTCAGAAGTATAATAGAGGACTGGTATAAATTTGATCACCTAGAAATAGCAAATCAAAGCCATTGTTCTATATATGTGTTCTTTTCACTAGAACAAATCAATAAGGTTGTAGGGAACCTGCGTTGCTTTCTATGGAATCAATAGCTATTGATTAGGCAAATGCTTTTATTCCTTTACTCTAAAAAGCTGAGAGCATCAGAACAATTTGCTTGCAACTCACAAGGCGACAACATTATTTTACTGTCTTCCCTCAACTTTTTCATTCTATGATACAGATTAGCTCATAGAGACCTTGAACTTCTAAAACCACATTCATCTTTTATTTTGATGGTATCATGCTCAGAGAATCTAGAGGTCCAGTAAATAGACTTTACCCTAAATATCTTGGCAAAACCCACATGTGGCAGAAAGTCAGAGATAAATCGTATGCACCAAGTCGACTCCCTATGTTTTAGGAATCTCCAATTGTATGAAGCAAATCCACTTCCCACTATAGAAGCTAAAGATCCCAAGTACATGTTTTCTCAGCCTCCTCTGAAACTAGAGCAGTAGCATAGGAACCAAATTCTATCAGTCTTATGCACATAGCCCACATTTGGAATTAGATGCTGCCAGTGCAGCAATTGCAGAATCTATTCTGGTCACATAAAAGAAGAGTAGTGGAAGCAACATCCATTTTCCAGAAGCAGCAGTATCTAATGTTCTGGTTTGTGAGTTCAGCATTACAATCTACAGAGTAATCAAGTAATCCAATAGTAAAGGCACTCGTATTTTTCCCAGATCAGACTGCGAAATGAATTTAGACATTTCTCCTGGCTGGTAGTTCAGGTCCATGGGTTCTCTGATGCTCTAAGAAATTCTGTGAACTACTCTGTATCATTAAAATAAATTTATTTTCTTCTTAAAGTTATCAAAGTAAAATTAAGTTCCTTAAAACTAAGAGTTCTATCTGATACACTCAGTTATCATTTCATAGGCACATTCATTTTTCCTTATCAGACCTTAGAGGAAGCTAGATAAATAGGACACAGACTCTGTTAGTGCATGTGCTTTTGAGGGGAAATGTGATGAGTGTCACAGTACATATATATACAAGAAACTATAAGAGTACAGCTAAAAATTCTTCTCTTCAACTCACTGTCATTTCTTCTTTAATTTGTGGATTTAAGTAAAGTGCTTAATTCCTGAAAATTTGGAAATATTTTTAATGCTTTTATTATTTATTTTTGAGAGAGACAGAGAGAGACATAGTATGAGCAGGGAAGGAGCAGAGAGGGAGACACAGAATCCAAAGCAGGCTCCAGGCTCCAAGCTATCAGCACAGAGCCCGAAATGGGGCTTGAACTCATGAACTGTGAGACCATGACCTGAGCTGAAGTCAGATGCTTAACCGACTGGGTCACACAGACACCCCGGATATATTTTTTAATCATATTTGTTAATTGATTTCTAATTCAATATATCAATAGTCAAAAACATATTTTATTGTATTTCAACCTATGAAATAGATTGAGATTTATTTTAACTACAACCACATATGAATTTTTGTAATATAATCTATATATATGTGAAAAAAGTGTGATTCTGTCATTACTGAGCAGAATGTTTCTACACAGGTATCCACTTCCCCTTGCTTTTCAGAAGTTTGTGCTACAACACCTCACTTTTACAAAAGACCTACATAGTATCTGTTTTCGCTAAATGAAAGAAATCCAGAAAGGATTTTTGCTTCTATAGAAATTTTAAAAAAGCAAAAAGGGCACTCAGTGATTGTTTTGTATTGAGCTACCACAGAAGCAGTATTCACCCCAAGCAGTGAGAGTGGCACGGCCCAGTTCCTTCCCCACCCCCCCACCCCAAACTACACTCCCCTTCTCAGCATTAAGCTGCCATACATTTGAACTGTGTCTGTGAGCATCTGTGCTTTAGCTCAATTAATTTTGTGCATCCATTAGCAAGATGTGTCCTAAGGTATCAGAAAAGCCTAAGAGAGGTTTCTTTTGAGTCTGGGAATGTCCCAATATGCTTCCATATAAATTAATCATAACTGCTTCTTAATGCCATTTTGGCTTAGCAAAGATTTCACAAGAACATGCTACTTTTGGATAGTGGGAGAAACCTGTATTTCAATTTGATCAAGTTTGTGTTTGTGTCAAAATCTTCCACAGGCTTTTGGCTGATTGTTCTACCTACTACTGAAAAAGTTGTGTTAAAATTTCACACTATGATTATGGATATACATAATTTTTGCTATATGAATTTTTAGAGACATGATTTATATGGGCTTTTACTAATTTATTTTGGAAAATTGATCTTTTAATCATCATGAAATATGGACAAATTCTACAGATAAGCTATTTGAATTAATAATATAATTTAACAAGATTGCTGAATAGAAACTCAATATTTTCTAAAAATCAATTGTATTTGCATAGACCAAGAGCAAATAGAAAATGAAATTCAAAATATGATGCTCTTGATAGTAACACTTAAAAATGAAATACATCAGAATAAATATACAAAGAGATATGAAGAACTGTATGTATAAAACTGAAATTTTACTGAGAAAAAATAAATTCCTAAATAAAATAAGGGATACATCATATTCATGCACTGAGGGACTCAAAGTATTGAAGAAGACAATACTCCATAAATCAATCTTAGTTTCAAAGTAATCAAGGCTCAAGAGTTTCTTTCTGTGTTTCTTTTTGTGTTTGGTTGTTATATTTTTTTTGTGTGTTGGTTTGCTTATTTGTTTTTTTATTTCTTTGTGGAAATTGACAATGGTTTTAGAAGCACTAGGAACTTTGTCCTCCTACAATTTAATATTGCTATTCTACTCCTCACTGATACTGAAATTCATCCCATGGTTAGGTATTAATTCTGTAGCTTTACTTTTTCTTACCCCCTCTTAAATCTTATTCCTCACATTTCCCTGGAAGAGGCAAGACCTTAAGACTTCTGAACCATTTATATTTCAGTAGGAGTGACTTTCAGATAAGTTTCCTAGAAGTAATTTTGGTAGGGAGAAGGACAGAACAGAGGCAAGAGGCACCTAAAAGAATAAAGAACAAGGAAAACGAGTTCAATAAAGACAACCAAAGACTCCGAAAAGAGAAGCTTTTATCTATTTCTCAATCCTACTTACTGCAATTCTGTTTATTAAAATTCAGAAAAGCAAATGAGTACAGTATTTCTGCTTATCGATTTATTTTCTATTCCAGTATTATCCACTGCTAATCAAGTGGTCATCATCTGCTTAATCAAAAAATTTTAATTTAAAATTGTTTTTAAGTTGAAATCTCATCTGGATTCCAAAACATGACATTCTGTTCTCTTTGGGACACAGGAAAAATTTTTTTGATAACTGGGACTATATGATTAATTGTCCAAATGGTAGAAAGAATATTGTATTGGGAACATAAATTTTAATACTTATTAATATCTAATACTTAGCCATTTATCTTTGATAAATTGTTTAGCTCAGTGGGCTCATATTTTTCTCATTTGTAAAATGAAGGCACTGAAATATTTCATGAATTTGTTCACCTCCACACCTTTAACAGTACCTGACTCTTAGTCAGATGTTCATGTGATGATTCAGCAAAATCTTTCTAAGAATAAGATGGATAAATGAGGGATGGGCATTAAGGAGGGCACTTGTTGGGATGAGCACTGGGTGTTGTATGTAGGTGATGTAATCATTGAGTTATACTCCTAAAACCAATATGACACTATATGTTAACTAACTTGTATTTATGTAAATTAATTTTCTTAAAAAAGACTGAGGCAGGGTAGTTTTATATAACTCTTTTCTTTCTTTAATGTTTGTTTGTTTGTTTGTTTTTTGAGAGAAAGATACAGCAAACTGGGGAGGGGCAGCAAGAAAGGGAGACAGGATCCAAAGTGGTCTCTGTGCTAACAGCAGAGAACCTGATGCAGGGCTCGAAGTCACAAACCATGAGATTATGACCTGAACCAAAGTCAGATGCTTAACCAACCGAGCCACCAAGATGCCATGATAATACCTTTCTTTTAACGGTTCCAATGAATTTGTTTCTTAAAAATTTCCAGTTAAGGATTAGAGAGAAATATATTTTTGCTAGAATGGTGATATCAGTAAAATGAAAAGTTTCACTAGGCTTAGAGTTGAAAAGCAAATATTATTAATGCCGACATTATTGTTTAGAAAATACATTTTACATCTCACAGTTTTAGTTTAGAAAATAATAATGTTTTAAATCATCTACAAATATTCAAAGGACAAACAAATTATTCTGTATATGAGTTACGATAACACAATACTTTGATTGCTTAAATATGATTTCCAATTCGAACTTCTCCCTCATTCTCTCTGAAAAAAATATGAAAAAATTAGGCTTATTCTTTTGATCTAAATTAATTTACCATAAGACATGTAAATTGTCTGTGCTAGATAATCTTTTAAAATATAACTGCTTTGTGCTAGAATGCCCTCACTTGAGACAGGCAAATAAGTAGATGAATTATTAATGTCTGCTATATCTACAATCTTGTGGTTTTAGACATTGTTTAGTAATTCTGTCGAATGTTACTTAGACCAATGGTTTATTTTTTAAAACATTTTTTTAGTTTTTTTAAGTTTATTTATTTATTTTGACAGAGAGAAAGACACAAAGAGTGCATGAGCAGGAGAGGGAAAGAGAGAGAGGGAGAGAGAGAGGATTCCAAGCAGGCTCTGCACTGTCTGAACAGAGCCCAATGTGGGGGTCAAACTCATGAGCCATGCAATGATGACCTGAGCTGAAACCAAGACTTGGACGCCAAACCAACTGAGTCACCCAGGCACCCCAGACCAATGATGTAAAATTATAATACTTGGAATTTTTTCAAGGAGACTTATGGGTTTATGAAAAAGGGTAGTGTACAAATCGTCAAAGCACCAATTTTATATTTTGTAATTTTATTGCAACAACACATATTTTTTTAAGATGGGATATGTTGTTCTAAACATTTGGATATCAAATTTATGCATAAAAATATTGAAATGTAGAGGTTAACAAGGTAATGATAATAATAATAAGAAGAAGAAGAAGAAGAAGAACTAATGCATGTGGAGCATGTATTAAATACTGGGCACTGTTTGAGTGCTTAAGATGCACTAACTCATTTCATCCTAACATCTGTCTAATTATCATTATCTTCATTTTACAAACGTAGAAATCAAGGCACAGAAAAACAAAAATAACTGTCCCAATTAGTAAATTAAGAAACTATAATCAAACTCAGACTATTTAACACCAGGGTGCTCGCTCTTATACAAAACATTAATTCACCTTCTTAGGATCTCCTTAGGATAGGATAATGGGCACTCTTGAAAGCTAGACAAAAGAGACAAAGTAGACTAAACGGAGCTTCTGATCAGAAAAGCAGCAATTAAAAACTAGCATTAAAAATATTCATCTGGGAGGTCCCTGGGTGGCTCAGTTGGTTAAACGTTCAACTTTGGCTCAGATCATGATCTTGTGGTTCATGGGTTCGAGCCTGGAGCCTGCTTCAGATTCTGTGTCTCCCTCTCTCTCTGCACCTCCCTTGGTAGCACTCTGTCTTTGTCTCTCTCTCTCTCAAAAATAAACATTAAAATAACTTAAAAAATATTCATCTGATGGGGCACCTGGGTGGCTCAGTTGGTTAAGTGTCCAACCGTTGATTTAGGCTCAGGTCATGATCTCACGTTTCTTGAGTTCAAGCCCCATTTTGGGCTCTGCACTGACAGCATGGAGCCTGCTTGGGATTCTCTCTCTTTCACTCTCTCTATGTCCTTCCCCCGCTCTCTAAATAAATAAATAAATAAGTAAACTTTAGAAAAAATATTCATCTGTTAATAAATGTCAAATAAATTAAATAATAGCAGAGCCTAGGTTTGAATATTTGGGCTTGTTCATTTAACAAATATTCATTGAGCTAGTCACCATCTTTTGAGTTCAGGCTATATTAATGTACAAAGCATATAGAAAAGTCTGCCCTCTTGAGGGAATGATTCCGAATGCATTCTGTGAGTCCAGAATTACCCTCTTACCAAAACTAGATAAAAATACTACAAACTAAGAAAACTACAGGCCAATATCTCTGATGAACATAGGTATAAAAAAACCTTAACACAACTTTAGCAAACTGAATCCAACAATACATTAAAAGAATCATTCGGGGGGCATCTGGATGGCTCAGTTAAGCACCCAACTTCGGCTCAGGTCATGATCTCAGGGTTCATGGGTTTGAGCCCTCTGTGCTGACAGCTCAGAGCCTGGAGCCTGCTTCAGATTCTCTGTCTCCCTCTCTCTCTGCCCCTCCCCCGCTCACACCCTGTCTCTGTCTCTGTCTCTCTCAAAAATGAATAAACATTAAAAAAAATTTTTAAAAAACAACCATTCAAGTGGGATCAAATGGGATTTACTCCTGGGATACAAGGGTGGTTCAATATTTGCAAATTAATCAACATGATACATCACATTAACAAGAGAAAGGTTAAAAATTCTATGATTATCTCAATAGATGCAGAAAAAGCATTTGATAAAGTACAACATCCACTCATGATAAAATCACTCAACAAATTAGGTTTAGAGGGGACATATCTCAACATAATAAAGGCCATATATGAAAAACCCACAACTAACATTATACTCAGTGGTAAAAAACAACAACAACAACAACAAAAAAAAAAAAAAAAAAAACAACAACTGAGGGCTTTTCCTATATCAGGAATGAGACAAGGATGATGTCCACATAGTCCTAAAAGTTCAACATAGTACTAAAAGTTCTAACCACAGATAGATATCAGACAAGAAAAGGAAATAAAAGGCATCCAAATTAGTAATGAAGAATTACCATTTTCACTATTTGCAGATAACACAGATAGTACATATAGAAAACCCTAAATACACAACCAGAAAACCACTAGAACTGATAAATGAATTCATTAAAGTCACAGGATATGAAATTAATGCACAGAAATCTGTTGCATTTCTATGCACTAATAATAAAGTGGCATAAAGAAAAATTAAGAAAATAATCCTATTTACCAGTACACCAAAAACAATAATAAAATACCTAGGAATAAATTTAACTGAGGAGGTGAAAATTTAGATTTTGAAACTATAAAACATCAATGAAAGAAATTGAAGATGTCATAAACAGAAAGATATTTAATGCTCATGTACTGAGGATACTGTTAAAATCTTCATACTACCCAAAGCAATCTGCAGATTTAATGCAATCTCTATCAAAATAATGACAGCATTTTCTCCAGAATTAAAAAAAAATCCTAAAATTTTTATGGAACCACAAAGACCCTGAATAGCCATGGAAACAATAGACCCTGAATAGCCATGAAAACCTTGAAAAAGAAGAACAAAGTTGGATGTATCACAATTCCAGATTCCAAGATACACTACAAAGCTGTAGTAACCAAAACAGTATGGTACTGGCACAAAAGTAGATGCATAGATCATGGAACAGAATAGAAAGTCCAGAAATAAACCCATGGTTTACGGTCAATTACTCTACAACAAAGGGGACAAGAATATACAATGGGAAAAAGACAAGTCTCTTCAACAAATGGTGCTGGGGAAACTGGACAGCTCCATGCAAAGGAATGACACTGGACCACTTTCTTTACACAATACGCAAACACAGAATGGATTAAAGGCCTAAATTTGAGACTTGCTAAATTTAGTTACCTTTTATCTTAGAAAGTTCCCCAAATTAAATATATTAAGGATATTTTTATGAAAAAGAAAATATTGCTTTCCTGCGTAAATCAGTGTAGATTGAGTATCAGAGACTTCTCCAATTCCTTTCAAGCTAAAGTCACCTTCATTCACTTGATAAGACTGTAGAGGGCAAAATTATACTGGAACAAAACATGAATGAAAGACTGAGAACTTTATTAATAAAACATACCTAGCTAATCACCTGAATGTGGGCTTTCAGTGATTCATATCTACCTTTCAGAACAAAGTTGTTTTTTTTTAATCTTTTTAAAAGAAGTTTTTCTTATATGTCACTCTGCTTGCTTTTTAATTAATCCTAATCGGATTCCATGTGGGAAATGTGTTTGAAGAAGTGGAATTATAAATGAGTCCGGTATTATTGTTATATTCACCTGCATTAAAATGTTACTGTAAGGCTAAGGCAAGGAAGTAAAAGATAACAGATTAAGACAAAACTTCTGGGAAAATGAGCAGGCCATGTTAAAAACAAGTGACCAGTTTCTGTTACTCTCTTGGAAGTAGCATATATTAGTTGAAAGACTAGGAATTAGTTGGGGTATCGATAATCTATTTGAAGCACAGATTTTACAAATCTAAGTAAAGCTTTCTCTAATCATCAGTTCATTTGTGGTTTCAAAATCTTTTATTGTTGTTGATGCTATTACTACCAAAGTGAAGGCTGACCTTCTTCCTAATATTTTGCTCCTTCCCTTGGACTATGATATGTGTAAAACAAGTGGCATATATGCAGTATTGCTTAAATATATATATATATATTTGAGAGAGAGACAGAGAGAAAGAGAGAGAGAGAGAGTAAATTTAGAGCTGGAGATACATTTGAGCCAACTACTCCACAGAAAAGTATTCAACCTGTCTAGAAGACAATTCGAAATATGTATTCATTCACTGTGCATTGATGTATATACTTAGGAGAATGCTCTGTGAGATTGAACCCAAAAAAATGTTGGTTAAAGGAATAAAATGTAGATTTCACTACTGCTTGTTATTTACATGAACTTTATTAAGATCACTGCTAAAAAATGTTTATGCAAATAGTATGTATACTATATATCAAAAGTGAAAGTTATTATTTTGTCAAAGGTAGATTTCTGATAGTCAGCAGTGCTGAGTAGACTTTCAATATTAGAATTCTTTGTGGATATATTCATATTATTATTATTCACCCTTTATATTTGTATCCACTAAGAAGTATTTTTACAATACACACATATCAATATTTTTAGATTATGTTAATAGTATTTTTTGTAACCTAAAGGTCTTTCTCAAGACTTACTTGCTGTTAAGAGGCCTTACTTCTTCAATAATAGATTGTGACCAAAAGAATTTTTAGATGTCACTCTACATATACGCATATGCATGAAAGTAACTGCATGTAAGTATATACACACACATATACATATATTCATATATATACATGTGTATAATTATATATGCCTGTGTGTATATACGTTCATCTTTCTACCCACCCATAGATACATACATTAATCTCTTTAGCTGTCTTCCTATATATGGTATCTCTACAATGATAAAACAGGATAAGAGTATCAAAGAAACTTCAAGCCCAAAAGAAACGTAGAGATCATTTAAAGACAAAGAATTTTAGTCTCAGAGCTGTAACTCTCCAACACAGTACTCGTAGTAAGAACTCAACAGGAACCTAATGCAAATGTCCTGATTACAATTTCAGTTTTCATTCTACCACATTACACTGTCTTTGCACAGATATTTGGTATAAACTGAACCTTAGGGGACGGTGTCAGTGAAGAAACTATTTTCTATACTGAACACCCTGCTGTCAACAAGATTCTCATTTGAGTTGTGAAATTTACTGATAGTTACTGTCATTCCCATCTCCTCTGAGGGGTTTTTAAATGTAATCAATCTGAGAATTTCCTGCCAAGGGTCAATCAATTCTTTCAACCATACTTATCTATGAAAATATTGTCTTTCAGTCAGAGAATGTGCATGTTAGTGTCAAAGACACCTTTGCCTATGCTCACTTATACACACACACACACACACACACACACACACACACACACACAAACGAATTACAATTAGTATTTGATTACTCTAACTTCAAGCTATTCTATAACTATATAAATGGAATATTCTGTCTACCATAATCTTTTTGCTTAGGAAGACACAAACATTAGTTGTTTCTTACAGTTCCTGACTAATGTAACTAAATATGCAATAAAGAGTTAATAATCACTAGCACAGCTAAACATTTTTTTAAGATTCTATTTTTAAGTAATATCTACACTCTACAAATGTAGGACTTGAACTTAAAATCGTGAGATAAGAATCACATGTTCTACTGACTGAGCCATCCAGGCACCTCACAGCTAAATATTTTAGAGAGATTTCCCCTCTAGTAGTAAATGTATATTTTCTCTAAGCAAAGGGCATTTATTCCTTCATCCCCAGCTGAATTAGTTCCATGATTTCCTTTCTGTATCAGTTTTCTGCTTATCTACTCATCATCTCTGATGATCTCTTAGTCTATGAGTATCAGGGGGGAGAGAGTCTATAATTGGAATAAAGTTGTCTACAATCACTTTCTATGTTGCTATGAACTTATTTTAAATTCCTCTAATAATAAACTTAGAAAGAAACCATGGAAACGGTTCACATTGCATATGAAGATGACTATTAACTAGGAAACATCTAGATTATTTGGAAAACCCTAAGAGGAGACTGACTCACTCAGGATATATGGAAATACAAGTGAGAAACGTGGGTGAGAGTGGATGTCATATTCAGTATAAGCTGTAGATATATTTTTGCATAACTGAACTAAATTCTTAAAAAAATAACAAAAAGCAATGTTTTAACTGAATTTAGAAACGAAGATTAAGGGATGCCTGGATGACTCAGTTTGTTGAGCATCCAACTCTTGATTTCAACTCAGGTCATGATCTCGAGGTTCATGAGATCAAGCCCCATGTTAAGTTCTGTAGTGACAGTGCGGAGCCTGCTTGGGATTCTTTCTCTCTCTCTCTGTCCCTCCCTCACTCATGCTCTCTCTCTCTCAAAATAAATAAATAAACATTTTTTAACTTTAAAAAAGGGAATGAAGATTGATTTTTGATTTAAAATTACTTTAATTGATAATGGAAGTAAGATAATAACACTATAACCTACAGTGTCTTAGCAACACCTATAACAAGATACATCCCACAAAACACCTTCTATTTATACTGTTTCTCTGTTAGAAGAGTTCCTTGTTTTAATACTTACACTACATTATTACTTCTCGATCAAATTTTCTTCAGTCAATGATTACACAGGAATAAAACATATTTACGTCTTCAAACTCAAGATAACTCTTATATTAACCTCAATGGTAGGACGAATCTTGAGTTACATTTCAAATGCATTGGGTGAAACTTCAGAATCATATGTAGACATTTTGAAAAGCTTGCAAACTGTCACAGGAGAGGATGTGCATGTCTGATGTTACTGGGGTTAAGAGAGGTCATGTTACTACAAACAAGTAAGCTTTGTTAACATAAGGAAGACTTTATCTAGGGAGACTACCACAATGAGGGTATTGTAGTAGGAAAGAGAGACTGGATTCAATCTTGAATATAGTAAGAACAAGTGGGATTTATAGCCAAGGAGTAGAGTGTGAGTTACTGGATAGAAAATTACTAAGAGGAAACATAGACTTAAGGGAGAATTCTGGCTAAACCAACTTGACAGTATTTTTGCTGAGGGAAGGCAGGGGATAATAAGATATGGAGGATGAGAGATAAAGAAGTTGATCAGTTATTTTTAATAAACTGACCAAGCAGAATTTTGACTAAAACCGGTCTATGGGCAGAGCCCAAGGTCAGGGACTAGTTAGAAAGAGGATTCAGGGGAGCCTGACTCAAGTTTGTTCAAAGGAGAGTACTATGGTCTGAATGTTTGTTTTCCATCAAAATTAAAATGATGAAATTCTAAGCCCCTAAAGCTGATGGTATTAGGAGGTAGGGCTTTTGAAAAGCAATTGTGTAATGAAGGTTGAGCCCTCCTGAATGAGATTAAAGCCTTTTTTTAAATGAGGTTTAATTCACATATAGTGTTATATTAGTTCCAGGTATACGATATAAAGATTCAAAAATTTTATGTATTACTCAGTACTCATCAAGGATACTTTTCTTTTTAATGTTTATTTATTTATTATTTATTTATTTATTTATTTATTATAATAGTTTATTTTCAAATTGGTTTACATATAACACCCAGTGTTCATCCCAACACGTGCCCTCTTTAATATCCATCACCCCCTCTCCCCCCTCCCTCACCTCCCTCACCTCCCTCACCCTCAGATTGTTCTTAGTCTTTGAGAGTCTCTTATGTTTTATCTCCCTCCCTCTCTGTGTCTTTTTTTCCTTTCCCCTCTAGCCCTCCCCCTGGTTTTGGTCATGTGTAGCAACATGGATGGAACTGGAGGGTATTATGTTAAGTGAAATAAGTCAGTCAGAAAAAGACAGATACCATATGTTTCCACGAATAGGTGGACTTTGTCATCAAGGATACTTTTGATCCCCTTAATATCACCAATCCCCCACCCACCTCTCCTCTGGCATCCTCCAGTTTGTTCTCTGCATTTAAGAGTTTATTTCTTTCTCTTTTTTTCTTTGTTCATTTTGTTTCTTATATTTCACATATGAATGAAATCATATGGTATTTGTCTTTCTCTGGGGATTATTGCCTCTTAAACGAGGCCTCAGAGAGCTTGCCGACTCCTTTCCACCATGTAAAGACACAGCAAGTAGGCACCAGCTACAAACCAGTAACGGGGCCCTCGTCAGAACACGACCACACTGGCATCTTGATCTTGGACCTCCCAGACTCCAGAACTTCACAAAATAAAGTTCTGATATTTAAAAGCTACCCAGTCTGTGGTATTTTGTTAGAGTAGCCAGAATAAACACAGACAAAAGAGTCTTTGCCAAAGGTCCTCCCTCCCACTCTCCTTCCTGCTTTCCCTCCTCCCTTCTTCCTTTTCTTTCTTTCTTTTCCTCCTCTCTTTATTTTATTTCTCTAACACATGATCATTTAGTACGTACTTTCAGAAACTAAATAGACAGAAAACGGAGCTATAAAAAACACTATTCTTACAGTATATAGTTTACTGGAGAAGATAAGGCTCTGTGATAGAGCATAATGTGCACAATTTTATTTTAGATAAGCTAGTCAGGAAGGACTCTCCATGGAAGTGATATTTAAACTGAAGCTTAAAAGAGAAAAATTCAGTAATGCTAGCAAAATTAGAGTGATTTTTGTAAGGACCTACATATTTTACTTTATTCTATATCCAATAAGCTGTCAAAGATGTTTGAAGACAGAGGTTACATTCTAGTAGATAGGAACTTGTGTTTAGCATCAATATTAAAGAGGCTCCTGGAAATCTCACCATAATGAAGCCCAAGCTCTCCTCCCAATACAAATGGCACTTTTTATTTTTTAATTTAAGACATAAAAGTTTAATATCTTATATATAAAGAGGTCTTGCAATTAAGAGAAAGGTAAGCGATCTAATAAAACCCAGAAAATGACATTAGCAGGCAATTTTTTAAAAGATATAAAAATGACAGGGATGCATGAGTGGCTCAGTCAGTTAAGTGTCTGACCCCTGATTTCAGCTGAGGTCATAATCTCAGTTATGAGATACAGCTGCACATTGGGCTCTGCACTGGGCATTGACCCCGCTTAAGATTCTCTCTCTCCCACTCTCTCTCCCTCCTCTGTTCTTGCACATGTGTCCTGCATTCTCTCTCTCCCTCAAAAAGTTAAAAAAATATACTTATAAAGATATAAAAATGACCAATAAAGTAAGAGTGATTCGTGGGGTACCTGGGTGGCTCAGTCGGTTAAGTGTCCAACTTCAGCTCAGATCATGATCTCACGGTTTGTGAGTTCAAGCTCCACATCAGGCTCTGTGCTGACAGCTCAGAGCCTGGAGCCTACTTTGGATTCTGTGTCTCATTCTCTCTCTGCCCCTCCCCACCTGTGCTCTGTCTCAGTCTCTCAAAAATAAATAAATGTAAAAAAAAATTTAAAGTAGGAGTGTTTCAGGCTCTGTCCTCTAAGGAGTCAAGATGAAAACATGCACACAATCGCACAAAGGGAACCCCCAAAACTCTCTTTCACAGACCCTCCCAGAGACACACACAAACACAGTCACAGACACACATAAAGTACCCTACATACACAGAGACTCGGTACACCCCCACAGGCCACCAACACTTGCTGCTGCATGTTCTGTAGCTCGAGCAACCACTGTCAGGCAGGGATGCTATCTTGAGAATTTCAAAGGAACCATTCCTATTAGAAAACTAGTGAGGTAGTAAAGAACCTCAGCAGAGTATCTCAAGATGTCATTTTTTGTAAATCCCTACCCACTGCTCTTCCCTCAGGCTCCTGGGAGCTGAGTGTAGGTGGAGGCAGACCCTGGAGCCCCCAGATCATAGAATGGAACAGGGCATTTCTTCCCCCTATCTGGCCCTGCTCCTCTGGGTAGTTCCTGATAACACACAGAGACTCAAAAGTACCCCAGACCATGGTGCCCAAGTCATGCATTTACTTAGAAACAGGCCCAAAGATGGATGGGACAACCTCTGATCACACAGAAAATCAGCTGCTGATGTGGTCCCTTACCCAGGCCAGAGGAGAGGTCAGAAGACCACAGAACTCCCCAATCATCCTGGTTCATAAGCATCCTCTAGTTGTATCTCTGCAGTCCTGGCTCCCAGCAGGGTCTGGCAGTTCCTGTGCTGTGGCAAGACCAAGACAAAGATTCTAGGAGGGTCAAAAACCACTAAGGACAGAATCTGATGTTCAGGATCTGCTACCAATGTCCTGTATGATCATGGTCTCTCTGGGTCTCAGGCTCTTAGTGCAGTGTGGCGGTTTGTTCCTGAACTCGAGGGCCTTCCTACCCAGATGGTCCCTGAGGGTTTTCTCCCTCTCTGTAGGTTTGTTACTGTCTGGGCAGGTCCTCTGTTCAGATCCCCTCCAAAAGTTTCTAACTCCATCTTGGCTCCTGCCAATACTTTACCTGGCAGATCCTCATCTTATCCCTCTTCCAAGGACACAAGAGTTCATTGGAAAAGACAGCCCAGCAGTGGCTCTGAGGCAGGTTGTCTACAAATGCCATGTTTTAGAAAATGATTATTTATTTATTTTTGGGGGGGAGGAGCAGAGAGAGAGAGAGGGAGAGAGAGAGACTCCTCAGCAGGCCCAGCATGGTCAGTGCAGAGCCCAATATGGGGCTCAATCCCATGAACAGCAAGATTATGACCTGAGCTGAAATCAAGACTTTTTAAAAGACTATCTTCACTTGGTCAACCTGCTGTCCACTAAATTGGCTGAGGACTGTGGGCATTAAGACCTAAACAAGAGATTATACAACAGTAGTTTGTTTTAAACAAAATTAAACAAAATGGTACACTTGAAATGTAGGGTCCTTTTTGCAATAAAATTTAAAAATTGAGGAGGTTTCTTTGGATAGGTAAGTCCAGACTCTGAATATGCAGTGATTCTCCAGAAGACTAATTTCAACACCCAATTAGCACCAGAAAAGGGAGAGAAGAGAGGTGAACAATTACCCATACCAGACCCTGTCAGTGTTGTTTTACCTACTAGTGTAAATACTGTTCTTCACTTTGGTCAAAGAGGAAACACACCTCCCTGTGATTGCAGGCTGCTGAACAAAATCACAACCTTCCTTCAATAACAACATGTAAATTACTAGGCCTGGAAAAGAACAAATAATAAGTAACATTTACTCTCCCCTGAGCTCATTATCCTCCGGTCTTCTCCCTAATGGGTCTAAAGAAAGAAGTTTGCTTTCAGAGCCTACATGTACAGTTGTACAGGCTATGAACTGCATATATCTAGGAATATCATTCGCTTTATTATTTCCATAAATGGTGCCCCCTGGGGTTTTACAGTGCACAATCTATGAATCTGTATTTGGCAGACCTGTTTGATTCGGTTTTATTTATATATTGTAATCCTTTGTGTTCATTCATTTTATGTTCTCCATGTCCATTCATTTTGAGAAATAAACCTGATATTAGTTTCATCATTGTAGCCACAAAATTCCTCTTTAATTATATCTATATAGGCAATAAGCAGAAAGTTACTTATGTATGTAATTTTATTTATTTCTTACAACAATACTAGAAGGTGAGATTTTATAAATAAGATTAATTTTAAGAGATATGAAGTAACATGCTTTTGGATAACAGAGCTAGACATGGCTCAGAGAGCAGTGTGAGATAACTCAAAACTGGAGAAAGCCTAAAAGCAAATTATCTACTGATGCAGTAGTAATAAAAAAGTTATGAAAGGTCTAAATCTGGGCAGAACCAGGAAGAATGGAAGTTGTAAAGATGAGACCTTGCTAAATAAACACATTTTTATTTCCGTAATTAGAAGTAAGCATAAGGAAAGGAGGAAAATAATTCCCAACTGTCAAGCTGATGTAAATGGAAAGGTTTTGATTTCAGGTGATCAGAGTTTTACATTTAGATTCAAAACAAGTAGTTGTATCAAAGAACCAATTCTAGCAGATTCCATGAGACATGCATGTTTCTCTTCCTTTTCTGCATCAATGAGTTCAAACTTTTAACCTCTCTTTCTGGTGGGAAAGGAAAAATACTGAAATATATTATTGAACTTTAATTATGTTCACTTCTTAATTAAAAATTACTATTTTTTATTAATGGTTAAAACATCAATATTCTACACTAACTCCAAAGCAAAACTGAATTGGCAAACAAAATGGCACCTAAATATTTTGCATAAAAATCATCGAACATCATTCAAACATCTTCGTCACTGAGTTCTTACTCCCTCTGTGTAATGATACCTGAAACCTTTTTCATGAAACATAGCAGAGTATACTGAAAACAGTAAGAGCAACTCTACAGACCATATTTGAATCTAAATATATTCTTTATTACTATAACTTTGAGAAAGTGACTTAATTTGCCTCAGCTTTAATGTCTTCAACTGCAAGATGAGAATATCTTGCATGGGACTTGAGGTCAAATAAGTAAAGCACAAGTGGAGTGTCTAGCAATTACAGTTGCTCAGTAAATAGCTATTAATGCTATTATTAGTCTCTGCTGTGGGAAAGCTATTATATAATTTTAAAAAATCCTTAATCCATTACCCTAAACATCAGGTTAAATGCAAAGTACTTCAGCTTGTTTGCCCTCCCTTTTATATTCTCAGCCAGAGAGCACTGCGCCTCAGACAACAGGAGAGATTAATTTCCACTTCAATTAAAATGTCATCATCATGAGACTTTTCATCTGTATTATATAGCACATTAACTATAACCATAAAATCTTCACTCCTCCTCCCACTGAAATACAGTCTGTGTCCCACTTCTTGAATTTAGGCTGACCTAGAGACTTATTTGATCAACAGAATACAACAGAAAAGGTGTTCTGCACTTCTGAGGATGGGTCGTAAGAAGCCTTAGATAGTTCTATCCAAGCCTCTTGGAATGTTCACTCCAGATGAAGCCACTCATTATGTAATAATTTCAACTATTTCGAGATTTCTAAGTTATGAAGAATCCTAAGCTACATGGACAAGTTTCATAGAGAGACAGGGAAAGAGAGAGAACCAGCCCCAACTTTTCCAGACAGTCCGGCCCAGCCCAGGCACCAGATACATGAATGAAGATTCCAACTTGGACATGCTAGCCCCAAAAGATGTGACATAAAGAAAAACTGAGCCAGAATCAAGGCCCCCAGACATATGACCCCATCAAGCTATCCACTCCTCAGCCATTCAAGCCATGACAGATGAGGCCCCAGTAATGATGGAGCAGAGATGAGCCTTTCCTAAGATGCTTTATTTTTATTCTTAACTCACAAAGTCTTTACTATAACAACATTGTTTCTGTTATATCTACCACTGAGTTTTGGAGTGGTTTGTTAGATTGCAATAGATAACTGAAGCATATTCCTGGATCATTTTGTATAGTTCTAAAGCCATAGAACTCCTTCTACCCATATTCATGGGGAATGCAATTCCTTATTTATTTTGATTCTCCCTTTGAATCATAGAATCTGTTTAGAAACATCCTTAGACTGAGTCAGTGAAAGAAATTCTTGAACAGCCAGATCTGCTCAGACACACCCCACTTTTTCACCAAGTCATAAACAGCAGATGGACCAAATTTCCAAGTGCTTGAATCTAACTGATTAAAAGTAGGCAACTTTTCATCTTCAACTCCTTCCCCTCCAGCTCAACTTATAGTGATACTCTTAGTCAACTTCCAAACTTTCTGATGTACTTCTTATCATCTAAATGATAAGTGAAGAGAAACATCTTCAGAATACTTCATATATTAACCAAACAAGTGATCAAAGACCAAAGCAGAAAGATTATTATCCGGAGGACAAACTAATGGACCTACACTGTAGCATTCAGAAGGAAAGCCAAATGTGAAAGAATTAAGTATAAAGTAGTTATATTGATGACTCCTATTTGAACAACTAAGGTTAATAAATAGGTTTCTGTAATGATGAGACCTATATCATGTTACTTGCACCAGAGTTGCTAAGGCTAAAATAGTCCAAGAAGCCAGAGTCATTGAACACTGGGCCCAGGTCAGGGAACACCAAACTTCTGGGGCTATTAGTTCATGTGTTTCTATATATAAAGTTACAAAGACTATACAAGACTATCTGAAACCTCAAGTAACTTGCCTACTGTTCTAATCATAAGGATTCTTTCTCCCTCTTTGGTTAAAACATATGGCCTCAAAGTCAGGTGCTATTTATTGTTGGTACCTCTGTCCAGTAAGCAAAGACAGAAAAACAGGAGTAATACTGACTCCTGCCTTTACCTCACATGCCTCCCCACTTTCTGCTTCTCCCTCTATACAGTATATGTCACTGGGTTAGTAAATTCTGCTTCCTAGATATGTCTTAACGTCCTTCATTTTAATCAATTTCATTGCCTTGATTCAAATCCTTGGGATCATTAACCTAGGCTGCCCTCCATTCATATCTGTCCCTCCCATCTCAACTCTTGCCGCTCATATCTATCAACACTATTTCCATATTATTTCTAAATTGCAAATTTGATCATCAATTATCTACCTAAAAATTTCAATGTCTTTCCATTGATCTGAAGATAAAGTCCAACTCCTGAACATGTTATAAAAGATCTCCATTTTCTTACCTTGGTCTGTCAATTTAGCTAATCTCTTCTTCACCTTATAAACTAATAATTAAAATGTATCTTCGGGGGCTCCTGGGTGGCTCATTCGGTTGGGCTCTTGATTTTGGCTCAGGTATGATCTAAAGGTTAGTGGGATCAAACGCCACATCAGACTGTACGCTGAAAGTGCAGAGCCTTCTTGAGATTCTCTCCCTCTCTCTCTGCCCCTCCCCAGCTCACATGCACACGTGCATTTTCAATCTCTCTCTCTCAAAATAAATAAACTTTAAAAAAATCTACTAATTTCACTCTTTTACAACTGTTAGCAGTTTCTATTCTCACTACTGAAAATATTTTCCCCTGTCATTCAGTTAGAAAATTCCTATTCACCCTTTGAAATCCAAATGCATAAATGACCTCATCCCTAAAACCTATTTTCTCTCCCATTCAAATTGAGTGAGTTTCTCCTCAAAACTGTAACCACACACATAAATTATCTCTGGTTAGCTCAGTTGTTTGCTGCACTATAATGACACATAGAGTCTCTAAAATATATTCATTTTGTATTTTCATCTATTAATATGCCTGACATTTAATAAACACTAAATACTTGAATTGACACTTAATTGAATTGATTGAATTGAATTGACTACTCCCAAGAACACTAATAATTGTGAGAGTTTCCTGTACCAAGAATACAAATCCTTACTGAATTTTCATAACACTGGTAGTTTTGATTGAGGAATGCGGACCATCGAGTTTATAACAGACTTCCTTCAGTGAAGAAAATAAATTCAGTAAAAGATAGCAAATATACTCAGAAGTCTATAAAGAAGATGGGGTGGTCCAGTGATTCTGCTCTCATCCAAAGACTTGCTGAGATTCAATTCTGAGGGGGAAGATTGATTTTCCAGCTTACGTTAAGCGAAGCATCGAACAAATGTCAAAAGCATGACATAAACTTAGATTCTTCACTGTCACACCAATAAAGCTACCATCCTTCCATCTCCTTTAGAACAAATGCAAGAAAGCCTGCTATGGACCCTGAACAAAACAGCAATTGTGACTTTATATGATTTCTTAAACTTCCAAAATGTGCACTAAAAGTGAATTTATACCCCATGATTTAAAAGACCTACGTAGACAAAGGATTTTTTCAATGGTTATAGTTTTATTTTTTAATAGAAGTATTGTTTTTTATTCTAGAATTTAAATGCAATGTCTTATACCTGAAAGATGTTTAAATATTAACATTTTATTATTAAGAATATTAGAAAGAAAGCCTTATAGTATTAAGGTAACTCTTTGTAAAGTTAAAAGGATACATTAATAATACTACACACTAAACTTCTAGGACTTCAGAGGTAAAAATGCAAAATACGGCACAAAATTCAAAAGACATGCGAAATCTTTTTTTTTTTTTTATTTGAGAGAGAGAGAGAGAGAGAGAGAGAGAGAGAGAGAGAGAGCAGAAGTGGGGAAGGGGCAGAGTAAGGAGACAGAGAATATCAAACAGGCTCCACACTGCCAGCACAAAGCCTGATGCAGGGCTCAAACTCACAAAACCATGAGATCATGACCTGAGCTAAAACTGAGAGTCAGACACTTAACAGACTGAGCCACTCAGACACCCCAAGACATGTGAAATCTTTAAGAAAAAAAACACTTTATTGACTGGTCTAAAGGCAGTGAGTTATCTCAATTGATCACAGTTATAGATCAAACTCCTTGTTCTGCTCTGGACTTGACAAGTCTTAAAAAATAAAAATAAACTCCACTTTACTGAGGTATAATCTACATATAAAAAACTGTACATACATAATGTATACAACCAACGAGTATGGGGCTAGGTACCAACCCATGAAACCACCACCACCTTCAACAAAGCCACAAATATAAACATATCCATCACCGCCCACAGTTTCCTTCTGCCTCTTTTATTTATAAATTTTTGTGTGTGGTAAGAACACTTGGCATAAAATGTACCCTCTTCACAAATTTTAAATATACAATACAGTATTGTTAGCTATGGACACTATGTTATATAAATCCCCAGAATCTATTTATTTTACATAACTGAAACTTTGTAACCATCACCATCACCTCCCCATTTCCTCCTCCCCACTCCCACCCCAGTCCTTGGTAGCTATCATTCTGCTCTGCTTATATGAGACTGACTCTTTATTTTCCACATATAAGTGAGATCATACAGTATTTGTCTTTATGTGAAATCTTTATTCTAGCTCTATATCAGTGAAGGTAACAGTCTATTGTACATAATTTAAAATTGAAATAAGCAAAGAAATGAAAAGACAAAACTTTTTAACGAACACAACCAACTTTCTATTATTCCAGTTAAAACCCACTTACAGATCCTATTGTGCATTTCAACTGGTTGAGGTACACTCATTTCAACACTATTACCGTTGATTTTGTTATCTAAGATGGTGAAAATTTTAGCATTCATTAAAAAAAAAAAACACATGAATTGGGAGTTGGAATGCTTTTCTTAAAGTATAGCATATTCCTGGCCCCTATCTCCAGAGATTCTTAATTAGTTGGTACAGGTTAGGAACCAGGAATTTGCTTTTTATAAACTTCATTGAAGATTCTGATGCAATAATTACTCACATAACATTTTGAGAAACTGCCTAAAGTAGGGAGATTTTTGTATTCTGGTTTGCACAGAATACACCCGTTTTATTCTTATTGTACTACTGTCCTAGACAGTTATTAATAATTGTCCTTTTTTTTTTCAAAAGTTGCCTGATTTAGTGATCAACTATACAGTCATCTTATGACATAAGAGTACTTTTAAGTTATCCATAAATTTAAAGATTCTGTAGAGTTGAGGCTAGCTCAGGAACCAAAGAAGCAGTTGGGGCTAAAACAACCTGATACAAAGTTATCTAACTTTCTAGAAGTATCTAAAGTATTGCCATTTTCTCCTTGGAATCAATTGTGCCAATAAAAACCCCTCATTAAACCACTTAAAACTGTTCAAATTGGTATCCCTAAAATCTACTCACACTCCTAGAATCTGACTTGATCTAAGCTAGCCATATATGAAAATTAGAAGAGCCATTAGAATCACATTCTTGTTCTCCCACCTCTTTTCATCATAGCTTTAGGCTTTTCTGCCTTATGAGAAAAATTCTTACACAGAGGAACCAGGACATAATTTAGTAAGATTACACCATCCCAGCAATCTCCATTCTGATCCCAAGAAATCTATGAGTGCTTTGGAATTAGTGCAATGAGAATGTTAGCCCATATCTGCTCCTATCATTACACTGTTAAATTCTATGCCTACACAATTAAATGTACTGTTCAAATATCTGCAGATGATTTTGTGATTAATAAAATAACTGTATCTGATATGTCCCACTTTGCTCATAGTGGGGTAAAAATAAAAGCACATAATCATTTAAATTCTCAGTAAACAACTCAACATCTCCTCTCATTATCATAAGAATATCTCTGCTTCCCCCAAAGCACCATGTTAAAGCCAAAAAGTTTCCAGAGAGCTTTGATCCATTTCAAATGGTAACACTGGTGGCTCTCACCCATTACTGGAATGAAAACTCAGATGTGACAGCTGGTTGACCAGAGGGAGGATTTATATTCCAGTGAATTTCTGGGAGATCCAAAGAGGTCCTCTGCCTTAAGTCTGTTTTCATTATCATTCCTTCCAAGTTTCTTCAAGTCCAGTGACACTGAGAATAAGCTCAGCCATGGGGAGGATATTCCACACCAAAACTGACCTAAAGATTCAAAGTTTCAGCTCATTAAATGAATTCACACAACCCTTTCACCAGAGTACAATCCTTTCCCCTAGGAGGTCTAGGATGGGATAGATACTTTCTATAACACTTCACTAAACCATAATTCCTACTCTTCCTATATTACCACTAAAATCACATCAAATAAAACTTTTATCTTCTCGTGGACACTAGATGCTCTTTACCAAGTCTAATTTCTTTTCTCCTGCAGGCTCAGTAGGATTACATTTCCCTGACTCCTGTAAATATAAGTTTGGTCATGTAAGTGATTTTTGGCCAGTGGACTATCAGATGATATGATATATGCCACTAGTTCTATGTGGTTGTACACCTTCTCTCTTTTCCTTTATACTGTCTGGATATTGGTACCCAAGGTGAACCTGGAATTCACATTTTAAAGATAAGGAAGCCAAGTAATTGCAGGAGGCTGGATGCTGAACCACCAGTTATAGGAGACAATCTGATCAGAAACATCCACATTCCTTATTCTGTGAATCTATAGATTTTATTGTTTTAAACTGCTGAGACTTTAGTATTTATCTGTTACACATCTGTTGGTATTTTAACTGATATATAGGCCTGTGGAGATGTTACTTTAAGGATATTGGGCAGGTCACTGTAATGAGATTTGTTTTTAGCTTTGAATCTTATGGAAAAAAAAGGTTCGGGATCTCAGATCTTTCCCTTCAAGAAGTCTACCAATCATAAGAGACTCTGTCATACCTTCTCCAAAATATTTTAAATCCTTCCAATCAACAGCTGTCTTGGGGAAAAAAGAAAAAATTCCTCCCAGTTATCCAAATATATGCAAATTTATTGAAAGTTTTTACTGAAATCATCATACTGTTTCGATGTATTTATGCAAAAAATTTAATTACTCTCTTGTAGAGGATGCCATTTTAAAATTCAAAGCATAGAAAAAAGGTCCTTGTAATCAAAATGTGAGAATCAATGAAACCCACAGATTTTTATAATATACTTTATGCTAATATAGTCACATTATTTTATTTAAAACTTTTACTTTGTATAGTCATATTCTTAAAAGCACCTTTTTTTCTCCCATGCTCACCCAGTGGAGCCCCTGAGGGAGTTCTAAGGAGCCATTGGCTCAGCTGAGTACAGCTTGAAATGATAACAATGATAGTGGCTAAAGAGGCCATTATTAGGTTCTAGACACTACCCTAAGAACCTAACATATCTTAACACATTTAATCTCTTTCTGAAATGTATGAGGAAAGTGCTAGTACTATCTCCATTTTATAGAAGAAAAATAGAAGCGCAAGATCATACAACTAGCAAATTTCAGGGATGAGATTCAAATCTAGGCCCTCGGACTCCAGGTCTGTGTTGTGACCTATTTAGAGGGTGTTATTTCTTCAGTTTCAAAATTACTTATCTAATGTAAACATATTATATCTAAGGGGAAAGCAGGAAATGAAAGGTTTAATGGCTTTCCCAAAATTAAGGCACAATATGGTAGCAGGATTAGACTTAAAATCCAATTTAGGAACTCATAATACAATATTGCATCCCACAAAACCACTGTGCAATTGAAATGTGGGTACTGGCAGTTTTTACTTTCATTAACCTTATTTTATTAAATAAAAGGCATTTGTTTTCTCATATTCAACTTATTTCTTTTAAGTGTTTAGAGTTACATCCCATCCTTCTTATTTACCCTTCCAAATCAATAATGCTTTCCAAATTACACATTAAAAACACACATGCATCTCAATTTATCTAATAATGTACATTCATGTCAAATTCTCTATTGAAGGAAGAAGGGCATAAATAAATCAAAGAGTAGGGTTGAAAATTAACAATAAATATGTAATGAATGAAGGAATGAAGTAACTGCTTAATAAAATGTCATTGGCTAAGTACCAGAAAATGATTTTACTTTTAAGAGAAAAGTTACACTTCCATTTAGGGTAAAATGAGTAATAATTTGATACCTAGAATGTGCTCATAAAAGCTAGCTATTAGACACTATCATTAGACAATATCATGATAGCATTGCCTCTCTCATATACAGTCATTAATAGATCTTTGGTGGCTTTCTTGTGTGTATGTGCATGTGTGTGTATGTTTTCCTGTAATAGTTCATGATGGTACCAAAACACATACACACTAATTTGTATACAGTGCTCAATTTGCATCTAATAGGAGTAAAAGAAATACAAGGATATGTAACACATCTATCTTGAATATTTGATTACCATCTTGAAATAAAAACATAAACATTGCTTTTGCAATAGTGATTACTAGAAAATGAGATTGGGCAGGGGGATTCAATTATTTTATAAAAGGATTTATTTTTACTTACTGCTTGATCATACCATTACCAAACTCTTCTGAAGATACTATGAAACGTGAAATATTCTTGGGGTGCCTGGATGGCTCAGTCAGTTAAGCACTGACTCTTGACTTTGTCTCAGGTCATGATATCACAGTTAATGAAATTGAGCCCTGCATCAGTCTCTGTGCTGACAGTGCAGAGCCTGTTTGGGATTCTCTCTCTCTCCCTCTCTCTCTCTCTCCTTCCCCTGCTTGTGTGATCAAGCTTGTTTGCTTTATCTCTCAAAATAAATAAACATTTAAATAAATAAATAAATAAATAAATAAATAAATAAATGTGAAATGTTGCAAATACAGCTTTATAACCTTTTCAATGTTGCTTTGATAAGGTAACTTATAGGAATACTTACACTCATATAATATTTGAAGTCTGTATAGAAAGTCTTTGACTCCTTGAAATTTTGAAATAGGATTTTCTCATTATATGCAATCATTTTGTTGTATGTCATATGCAATAATCTCTGTGGGAATTAGTAGAGAATAAGTGGCAAGAAAGCACAGCACTTTCTTGCGTGTATGCAAAGCAAACCGCTGAGGCCTAGGACATGAATCAGTTTGTTTAAGAGACAAAAAAATAATAATAATAACTAAATACAGATGTGTGCTCAGCAAACATCTTGATCAAACATCAGCTTGATCAAATTTGGTCCGCAAAACACACACATGTTTGACATTAAATAGCTCATCAGAGGATGACCATCAGTAGGCAACAATTTCTAAATAATCCCACTCTATTTTATCTCATTAATAAGGCTTCTGAGAACAAAATTGATTTGATACAAAATAGCTGTGTATAGGGAATAGTTGAAGAAATATTGTTCTCGCCTTACATTTCAACAGAAAAGGGCAATAGTACTCTCTGCCAAGGGTATGTGAAAATTCCAGACACTTGAAGAAGAGGAAACTCCTATCAGATGGCAGCTTCGGATTTATGCCATGTCACCAGACAGAAAACTGTCCTAAGAGAAGCATAGGTGTGTCTTCTGCCCCTTGTGATGAGAGAGTGACAGGTCACTTTACCAGAGCAAATTTAAATATTTATTTATTTTTGAGACAGAGAGAGACAGAGCATGAGTGGGGGAGGGGCAGAGAGAGAGGGAGACATAGAATGTGAGACAGGCTCCAGGCTCTGAGCTGTCAGCACAGAGCCTGACACGGGGCTCGAACTCACTACCGCGAGATCATGACCTGAGCCGAAGTCGGCCGCTTAACCAACTGAGCCACCCAGGCGCCCCAACCAGAGCAAATTTAGAACAGGAGTGGCCTTGGGATATGAGAAAAGGAGAGAGAACAGACATTTGTGTTAATTCTTGTTAATTCTCAAAAGAACAAACATTCTGATATGAATGATCTGGAACAAAACCTCTTCTTTCCTAAAGGTATTAAATGACTTGTGTTGAAATATTAAAAGATTCAATGTAGATAACATTACTAAAAGTTCTTAGGAACCTACTCAACTATGTAATGAGCAACAAAGTCAAGTCTTGAGAAGACTCATCCTCAAACTTTAATACACATTAGGATCATCCAGAGAGCTTTAGTGTCTTGCATGTATGCACTACCAATTAAATTGAAATCCTTTACAGTGAGACTCAGGCATGAGTATGTTTTAGAACTTCCAATGTGCAGCTGAGTTTGAGAACCAGTGTTTTAGTATAGAAATAGGTATCCTTTAGTGAGTTTCTGGCATAGGTTAATGAATGAGTTTGAGTTTTAGAAACAGATGAAACTAAATTAGGCGTCATAAGCATCTTCTCTTAATTCCTACATATATCTTTCTTTGTCTTTGAAGGATGGTGATACCCGCCCCATGTGGTATCTGTTAGGCTTAAATTAAGCATAAGGTATTTGAAACAGTAAAATTACCAACAATGTATTTTTCTCCTCTCCATATGTTTATACTGCCACCTGTGACTCTCGATCCATTAAGCTTGTATCTAATTAATTTGTTTTCTTTTCCCTTTTTTTTTTTTAATTCTGCCTCTACCTCATTAAGGCACCTCACACGTTTTACTTTTTTTTCTTCCTCATTTTATCTTTTTTTTTGCCCATCTTTCTTTGTTAAAGTTCTGCTTCACTGATGGAACTTAAGAATATAGACTTTGAGAGCCTGTTTTCAAGTACTTTGTGACAATTTGAGCCCCAAATTGGGGCTCAATACCAGCTGGATCTCAGCACCACTCTTCTTCCTCCAAGGAAGGCCCATCTTGAAAGAATACAAACATCATTTCGGATATAAGCTGTTACCACTAGGTGGGGCTCAGAACACACAATGGATATTCCAGTTCAAGAGACTTCATACTATACTAAAGCCAAAATTTATCTAGAAACCAGAGTATTTAACAACTTTTAGAAAGGGCTGGTTGGATGGGGTTGGGAGCTGTTGATATAAGAAAAAAGAGACACCTGAGTATAATACTAGCTATTATAGGGGAGCTGAATTTGCCACCTCAAAATATGTCTCTTTGGCATAAATACTATTTTAGGCTGATTATTTTTAACAAACTGCAAACACAGGAAAAGCTATGAAAACCAACTAAAAGTTAGCCTTTTTATGTATTTTTTTTCAGAGACAGAGAGAGAGAGAGAGAGAGAGAGAGAGAGAGAGAAAGAGAGAGAGACTCTCAAGCAGGTTCCATGAGCCCAGCACAGAGCCCTCTGTGGGGCTCGATCTCAGAACTGTGAGATCAGGACCTGAGCCGAAATCAAGAGTCTGAAGATTAACTGACTGACCCATCCAGGTGCCCCAAGTAAGACACATTTACATGTATAAGGAAAATCTCCATCTGTAAGGGTGTCTACTTCTCTATACCAGGAAGAAAAGGATGAATCTAAATCTCTAGAAACTCTGATCAATGGAAAAGGCTGGGACTTAAATCTGCATAACAACCTTACCCTTGTTTACTGTGCTTTCCACCCCCCACTGACTCCAACATCTTTTCTCTTTTGCTCAAGATGATATTTAAGGAGGTGGGTTGGGCCATTTGGAGGAGTTACTCAGTTTTCCTGGGCATATGTGTATACAGGTCTCTCCCATATATACAGTAAGTATATATATTATTAAACTCTGGTTTTTCTCCTGCTAATCTTTTATCAATTTAATCATTAGACTAGCCAAAGAACCTAGAAGGGAAGAAGGGAAAATTTTTGTGCTTCCACACTTACACTGAGGTTCAATACCATTCATGTTGAAGAGGTAAGGGTTCAACTCTCACATACACAAAAATGACTAGGTGGGTAGTAATAGAAATATAACTAAAGGTTGTGTCTTTTCACTGGGATAGCCTACATGGCCTGGGAATAAAATAGCTAAATTATAAAATCCCTGAACTAAACTACTACTACTAGTGTATTTAATAGTGCTACACAGGGGTGCCTTGGGTAGGTCAGTAGGTTAAGTGTCCACCTTCGGCTCAGGTCATGATGTCATGGTCCATGGATTCAAGCCCTGCAGCAGGCTCTGTACTGTCATAATAGCTCGGAGCCTGGAACCTGCTTTGGATTCTGTCTCCCTCTCTCTCCACCCGTCCTGGGCTCGTGCTCTGTCTCTTTCTTTCTCTCTCAAAAAGTAAACATTTAAAAACAAAAAGTTTAAAAAAAATACTGCTACAAGGAATCCATATTTCTGCCCAAAGGGGACTAGGATGCATTTTAAGTTCACACCAAAAACTAGAATTGGTGTCATCAAAGGACTAGGTTTACAAGACCCTTCCCATCATTTCAGGAAAGAAAAACTGATGATTAAGAAAGGGACAGGACAGAGTGACATCAATCAGAGCAGGCCTAGAAAGCTAAAGTGAACTGGAGAGAGGTTACTGGAGGAATACACTCTCAGCACTGGGGCTTTGTTCAATGCCTGAATTTTAAGCAATTAAAAAATGAGTAAAAAAGATATTATATTTTCTATTATTAACTTTCTTAAGAAAGCTGCAATCCCAGCATAGACAATGTGGGAGCAAGATCACTGCGTAGTACATGGAAGAAAATCAAAAGCAGAAGGATTATGCTGACTTATAAAAGAAATAATAGCATAGCTATATCTGGCTAAGACTTGTTTAAAGTGTTTCATTAACTGCTACTGTGAAAATATGGAATTTAATATTTTAATTCACCGAATAAAATTCCTCCTTTCTCTAGTGCATTTATATTTATTGATCTCTTAAATCAAGCACTATATTACGTCAGGCATTGGAGATATAATGACAGTTAAGAAAGTTACATGAATGTGAAGGGGAGCAGAATTTGCCACCCTAAAACATGCCTCTTTGGCATAAGGATTATCTTGAGCTGGTTATTTTTTAATAAACAGAAGACACACGACAAACTCTGAAAAACTAGTACAGGTTAAACTTTTTATAAGGTACTATTATATGTATAAGGAAAATCTCCATTTGTAAGGGTGTCTCCCTCTTTGTACCAGGTAGAGGGGGATGACTCTAAATCTCTGGAAACTTATCAGTGAAGGCAGGACTTAAATTTGCATAATAACTACACATATTCACTGTGCTTTGCCTCCCCCACCACCACCACCACACACATAACCAACATCTTCATTTGTCTTTGGCTGAAGACAGTGAGAAGGAAAGCTGGTAAAAAGCAGATAAAAAGGGCCAGCCAGACGTCTGAGGCCAGACACCCCCCTTGCATGCTTTTCGCTTCTGCAATCTTGCTTGCCTCTTGTATCAGTCTGCAGCCAGGAACCAGAAGCTTGACTGTACTAGCCCTGCCCTACCCGGAAGTACATATGTATAAAAGACCTGGGAAACCTGAGCCAGATGATCAGTCTTTGGAGGTGACTCCAATGGGCCAGCACTGGTGTGAAATAAACAAGTCTTTTCTGATTCCTCGACTACATGTAACTTGTCTCTTCCTGGGTGCCAAGTATTTGCTGTAACAACAGGATTTAAGGTGATGGCTTTGGACTTTTCAGATAGTTATTCAGTTTTCCTGGGTCTCTCCCATGTATACGGGAGGCATACATGGCTGTCTTCTCTTTGTTTTTCTTTTTTTAAAATTTTTTTTAATGTTTATATTTGAGAGAGAGACAGAGTGTGAGCAGGGGAGGGGAGGAGAGAGAGAGAGATGCAGAATCTGAAGCAGGCTCCAGGCTCAGAGCCTGATGCGGGGTTTGAACTCATGAATGGTGAGACCATGACCTGAGCTGAAGTCAGATGCTCAACCAACTGAGCCACCCAGGCGCCCCTCTTTGTTTTTTCTTTAATCTTTTATTACAGGGGAGTCTGAGCCAAGAACATAGGAACATAGATGGAAAATTAGTTTTCTACCCCCACAAATGGTACCCTTCTCACCCTCAATATACTTATACTAGCTATAGATGTGGAAGTCCCCCAATAAATTATACCAAAGAGGACACTAAATGTATTATTTTCAAACATACTGAGGTCTTACCCTGTGCTACTAGGAAATGCCTAGCAGTAGAAACTTCTATTTTGAATCCATACTGAACTTCTATATCTTGCTCTTAATTGCAATTTTCATAAAAAAATGTAGGCTCAGTCATTCTCAAGAGAAATAATCCTTCTAGACATTGTTGCTATTCATTTATTTCCAAATGTATCACCATGTTGTCTTTAAACATTATCTTGGTACCCCAAAAAGAACTATGATAAGTATTACATAACAAATATTCAACCTAGTAAATTTTGAAGATCTAATTGGCTTTATAAATCTATTCATGAATTGGGCAGCACATGGAGCAAACAAAGAGGGGCTGCGAAGGGCTACAGAAAGGGGAAGGTTGTTAAAAGCAGGACAAAAAATTCATAAACAGAATAAGGGAGTTTAGGTGAGGTCACCTTCATTTGAGGACAAAAATGTCTTAGTAGGTGAATTATCATCTTTCTCTAGGGGAATGGAAAGGGCTAATTGGCAGATTACCTTAGTGGTGCTTATGAGAAAATTTCTGACTGAACTAGTTAAGACTACGTTTCTGGGAGATGTTGAATCTGTAGTAAGGTTAGGTATTAAGACCTGGTTTGATGGCTTGGCCTAACCTAAGTAACACCATTTTGGGCATGTAGTTTTCTTTTTAACAGAAAATGAGGATAACGATCAACTTTTGAAGTTTCCAGGATTAATATTAACTCTGTATTTACAAGTTTTATGTAGTGGAATGCTGTGTAAGATTTTACGAAAGAAAAAAATATTTTGAAAACAACAGTTATAGTTGTTCTGCAGTGGCTTAAATACTGTCACCCCTCAAAATCCATGTCCACCCAGAACCTCAGAATGTGAAGATAGTCTTTGTAGACGTAATTAGTTAAAGGTTTTTAAATGAAATCATCCCAGATTTAGTGTAGTTATTAAATTCAGTGACTAATGTCTTTCTAAGATAAAGAAGTAAATTTGGACACAGAGAGGACAGAGAGAGACACACAGGGAAAAAGGCCATGTGAAGATGAAGAGTGAGAGGCACCTGGGTGACTCAGTAGGTTAAGCGCTGGACTTCGGCTCAGGTCATGATCTCAAAATTCTTGGGTTTGAGCCCCGCATCAGGCTCAACTGTATAACAGAATTGGTTTAAAAAAAGGAAAAAAAAAAGATGAAAGGTGAGATTCAACAACCTTTGCTGCCACAAACCAAAGGACACCAAGTATTTCAGGCAATCACCAAAAGCTAAGAGAGGGTCATCGGATTCTTTCTCAGAGCTTCCAGAAGGAACCAACATTGCTAATACCTTGATTTTGGACTTCTGGTCTTCTGAATTATGAAGGAGAAATTGTTATTGTTTCAAACCACTGAGTTTGTGATGATTAAGAAAATTAATACAGATACTAAGACAATTGAACTTCAAACTCATCTTATAAACTGAGTAGAAAAACTATTAAGTGGACCCCTTACATTTTACAAAATCCTAAAACCTGCAACAGACAGAACAGGTAAATAGCACCCTTAAAGAAGAATATTCCAGAATGAATATGCCATAGATTCATTTGGCCTTCCTTTTAGTATTCCCTCATTTGTCATTACTGATGCTTTGGGATTGCCATGCTCAAGGTGACTCTTGCCTGGTGCTACTTACTGACAGCTCGTAAATGGTCCTATCCATGCCTGCCTATTCAGACATTTCAGGACTGAAGTGAGAGCCAAGAGTTATGGGAAGGGTTGGCAATGATTGTAGTCTCTACATCCAAACACTTCCTAAAAGATATAATAGCCCAAAATATGTGGGAGGAAGCAGACACAAGAAGGACAATTCCTAGTAAGAGTAAGGTTGTAGGGAAGGGATAAAAACTACCTGTGAAAGACTTTTACTACACTTGAGCCATAGATATTGTAGACTAAGTCAGGAAGGAAGGAGAAAAATGGAACCTCTTGGTCTTATTTGGCAGTATTTTAAAAGCAGGACTTCTTTTAAACAATCCCTCCCTGTCCATGCAAAACTAGATAAAAGGATGCAGACAGGACTGGATGATATGAAGAACACTGTGAGGCTGAAATAAAGAAACTCCAGTGTTAGAAATATAAATACATTGCTCTTAAAAATATGTTTTAATATTTAAAAGGGCTAGGTGATTCAAAAATGTTTAAAATAAAATCTTCCACCTCCTGAAATTTTAACAGGTAAGGGAAAAATTCTACCTATATCACAGTTTTCTCTACTCAGGGAACTCCTTCCAACCCCCAATCCTGTCTTCTCCTCTCCCTTGACCATAATCATGTCATATTAGTGACATATTAGTGATTAATCATGCCATTAATGTACATATTAGTGACTCATTTTTCCCTTATCAATTAAAACTCTTACTAGTGGTATCCCTGCTCTATCTTCATTTCTCCTATTTCTAATATATTCCTCATCCAATATAAAAATCTATCTAGTCAAAAACTTTTAATGGAGTGAACACACACACACACACACACACACACACACACCCCATGCACACCAGACTTCATAGCCACAAATCAAGCTACTTCTTAATATAAACTAATCTATACTTTCAGTTTAATCTTGTACTAGTCCGTTAAATAATCCAATGTTCTCAAGAAATGAAGGATGTACTGCCAAAATTACTTTGTATTTCTTTTTATTACTCTATATATTTGTATTTCTTTTTATTACTCTATATCTTTTTTGTTTTGTACCCCGAGCTGCTATATTTTTCCCTTTCTATATATTCAAACCATAACTATGTTTTAAAGTTTATATCCTTCCCTGATCATCTAAGACAAAACTAGTGCCATCTTTAATAAATTCCAGTAGTATATGCTTATAATTCATTTGATACCACACATTTCATTGTAGTTTTTTAAAAAGCATAAAGTCAAGGAATATTCTAGATAGGACAAACTTAGGAAATGTATGTCTCCATATAGCCATAGCTTTCCTGAAAGAAGAATCACCAGGGGACACCTGGCTGGCTCAGTCAGCACAGCATTCAACTCTTGATCTTGGGGTCTTGAGCTTGAGCCCTCAAGCCCTATGTTGGGTGTAGAGATTGCTGATTGATTGATTGATTGATTGATTGATAGATAGATTCCTGGAAGCTGCTTCAAATGTACTTAATCAGAACCTTCAGAGCCTGGGCATCTGTGTTTTTAACAATGTCCCACATGAATTTATAAGCACCCAAATTTGAGAAACGTTGGCTCCATCTATTCCCCTCATTAAACAGATAAGGTAATTGTAATCTCCTGCCTAAGGATAAGCACCATGCCCAGAGATTGTATGAGTAGTTAGAGGCAGAGTCAAACTCGGGGTCAAGTAAGGTAATGTGCTCTTTCAATGGTATAAATATCCCATCCAGAATTATAAGCCTTTGAGAGAGTAACTGGGTCTTTGTTCCCAACCACCGCCCGCCCCATGGTATTTTGCACAGTAAGTTACACATAAGCACTTGAGAAATGTGTGGTAAATTAATTTTAGGGATATAGACTATAGACTCTATGTCAGTAGCTCTCAAATAGGTTAAAAAACTGTATTACTTGACACAACTAGGTTTATAACTGAAAACACCAGATTTAAAAAGAGAGAGAAATAAATGAATGTACACATGATTTTCAATAAAAACCAGCACTTTACTCCTGAAAATTCCTTCCCAATGCTCTCCTGCCACTTGTGAGGGACTGTAAAATATTTTAACTTTAACTTGATGACTGGAAAATGCATATAATAAAGGTCCCTCAGGTACAGAGTCTGTGGATCTAAAGGAGAGATACCACAGGCAGATGAGAAAACTCTAGTCCCACTATAAACACAGGAGGGAGCTATGAGATTTGAAAAGATAAAGCAAACAGTAGAAGAAGAAAAAAAAAACAATGTGACTGTTAGAGCATATTGTTTTAGGGAATAATGAGTGCTCTTCTAATTTTCCATCCTGTGATATAGTAATGTTTTATTCACAATTAAGACTCCAGGTAGTTGTAGTGATGTTCTTTAAAATTAAAAAAGTCCAATTGTACCTTCTTGGCATCAGCATTTTTTCCATCTTTGCTATGCCCTACACTTGTTTTGATCTGACAAGCTTAATGTCATTTGATAGGATGAAAGCAGACCATTTTCTGAGAGTTGAGTGCTTCAAGGGCACTCATCCATTTTGTGAGGAATTTCTATCCCTTTCTAGTACTTCTATATTCTTTGCTTTAGATAACAGAATAAAAATGAATACATTATAAGGTCTGAAATCCTGTTAGAAGGAAAAAAATAATAATTTCATGCTATCTAGCATCCTAAGATATAGACAAAAAGCTATATTAAATAGAAGAAGCATTTTACCTAAAACTAAGAGTAATAACCATTTAAAAAGAACTTACTATATATTAGTCACAATAATCAAGACACACATAAATGATCTAAGTATTTTATTTAGTGCCTACAGTATTTAGTAGCCACAAAATTGCTAGTCAGAGAGCTATTTTCCTTTCAGTTTTACAGATTAGAAACTAAAATTTAGGAAATTAAATTAAATTTGTCAAAATCAAATGTTACTAAATAAATAAGCTTTAATTCAAAATCCTAATCTTCCTGACTCCAAACCCTAAGCAATAACTTAGTAGTAGTAGTAGTATGTTTCTAGGTTTAGCCAAATCAACCTTACCTGGGAACATGTTAGACATAAAGGGTATCTGGACCCACTCAAAACCTACTGAATCAGAATCTGCATTTTAACAAGTCTCTTGGCATAACTCAGCAGTATAAATAAATAAGTAAGTAAGTAAGTAAGTAAGTAAATAACAATCCAATTAAAAAATGGGCAGAAGACATGAACAGAAATTTTTCCAAAGAAGACATCCAGATGGCCAACAGGTATATGAAAAGATGTTCAACATCATTAATCATCGGGGAAATGCAAATCAAAGGAACAATGAGATATCACCTCATACCTGTTAGAATGCCTTTTATCAAAATGTTGGCGAAGATGTGAAGGAAAAGAAACCCTCATGCACTGTTGGTAGGAATGTACATGGTTGCAGATTATCACCAACTAGACTGCAAAATCTGACCTTTACTGCCCACCTGCTTGTATCTACCAACCTTTGTCCCACATTTTTCCTTAAGCTTTTCTTTCCAGCTTATCTCCTAACTCAGGCAAACAGAAAGCAAAACAATTCCTTAAGGAATAGCAACTGCCCTGACAAGACCTTCAGCTAGCCCAGACCACCAGGACCAGTTTGAGTGTAACCCCTGACTTGTACTTGAGCAAATGGACCCTGAAGTAACTTTCAGAATGACTGAAAACTATTTACCTCATTATAATACTAAAAATCTCTGCCGAAGAGGGAGCACGAACTTCATTTACATAACACACAATGTATGTATAGGCTTGTTTCGTTAAGGTACCTGAACAGCCTTATGCCTGCCTCTACATATGATGACGAGGCTTCCCTATCTAAAAATTTATCCTAACCCTAAATAAAAGGAACCCATTTACCTTGCTTGGGCAATTATTCTCATGACAGCTATTCCCCATGATCTCCTTATTTGCTGCAAATAAGTTTACTTTGTGCAACAACTTCATCTGGTGTTATCTGTGACTCACCAAGGAGCAAACTCACATTGGTTATAAGATAGCCACTGTGGAAAACAGTATAGAGGTTCCTCAAAAATAAAAATAGAATTACCATACAATTCAGTAATTCTACCACCAGATATTTATCTGAAGATAAAAAAAAACACAAAACAACAATAACTCAAAACGATGTATGCATCTCCATGTTCACTGCAGCATTATTTACAAGAGCCAAGATATGAAAACAACCTAAGTGTCCAGTGATAGGTGAATGGATAAGGAAAATTCAGCATATATGTATAATGCAATATTACTAAGCCACAAAAAAGAATGAAATCTTGCCATTTGCAACACGATGGATGGGCTTTGAAAACATGGTAAGGGAAATAAATCAGAGAAAGACATTGTATGATCTCATTTATATGTGGAATCTTTAAAAAAATTAAGCTCATGGACACAGAGAACCAATTGGTGAATGCCAATGGTTAAAGGGAGTCAAAAGATATAAACTTTCAGTTATAAAATAAATAAATTATGAAAATATATAGCATGATGACTATAGTTAATAATACTATATTGCATACTAGAAAATTGCTAAAAGAGTAAATCTTAGAAGCGCTCATCACAAGAATGAAAGAATAAGTAAACAAACAAGTACCATGGGTGACTTTTAAGCACGATAAAGTTTGAGAAACATCATTATAAATGTCTAGAGTGTCTGTCCTCTTATAGAGCTCAGTGATATGTATGTTATTAAATTTAGTAATCCCAGGGGCACCTGAATGGCTCAATCAGTTGAGTATCCAACTTTTGGTTTCAGTTCAGGTCATGATCTCATGTCACAGTTCATGGGTTCAAGCCACTATCAGTGCAGAGCCTGCTTGGGATTCTGTCTTTCCCTCTCTGTCCCTTCCCCTCTTGCTTGCTCTCTCTCAAAAACAAATAAACATTTTCTTTTAAATTTAGTAATCCAAGAGATATAAACTAACTGGTAGTTCAAGCATCATATTAGGCCCAAAATATGATTCTTAAATTCAGAGTAATACATTTACATCAACATATTTGTTTTAAAATTTAGTTAGAACATGAAACTTTTGGTAATATGTGACTAGCATGCCATCTTTATTCATAATAATAAAATATTCAGGAAGTTCTTCTTTACATAAGACTCTATGAGTTATTATCTACAGAAACTGTGATAAAGAGGAGACCTTGCTTGCTAGGGGCTTAAAGCTGCACTTGACTATCTTAGAAGACAAAATAAACTCTTCAAGTAAAAAAATAATAATAATGGGTAAATGAAAATTGCTCATGCTTCTTTTCTCCCCTTCCCCATTCCTCGCCAATCTATCTCTTCTATGTCTTAAATCTCTGGAATACTGGTGAAGGAGAGCAGAAATCGCCAACCCAAAATATGTCTCTTAGGCATAAGGATTATTTTAAGAAGCTCTGAAAAATTAGTAAAAGTTACCCTTTTGTAAGAGACATTTAAATTTACAAGAGGCATCTCCATTTGTAAAGGTGTCTCTGGCCACTGTACCACAAAGACAAGGATGACTTGACAAAATCTCTAGAAACTGTCATAGAGACAAATACCTAAATCTGCATAACGTCCTTATTCTTGTTTACTGTGTTTTTCCTAATCATCTCCCATAACTGGCCTCCCAACTTTCTGTTCCCATCTTCTTTGTTCTTTAGCTGGAGACGGTATTTAAGGCAGTGTTTTGGGCCATTTGGGGGAGTTACCCAGTTTTCTTCGGTATCTCCCATGTACACAGGAGGTATACATGTTATTAAACTTTCATTTGTTTTTCTCCTTTTAATCTCTGTTATATCATTTTAATTATTAGACCAGCCAAAGAACCCCGAAGGTGATTAGGGAGAGCGTGGCAAGCTGAGGGCAAAATACAGGCTAACAACACCTCAGACCCAGGTGGGATATGTGTGATATTCCTTGGACACTCCTGGCTGCCCAAGAATAAAGGAAAGGTTCTACCTGCCTGCTACAGTAATGTGGGAAACTAAGGCAATGAAAAATTAAATTTCTTACTGCCTACAGCCCACAGACAAGTCCTTGAAACCAGCAGAATAACCTCCCTCTAGGAGCTCAGCTGCCTTGATCATGACACTTTGCTAGGGGCAAAAGAGGATCTTAGCTAAACATTGTCCCAACCTTGGGGATCTTGTAAGTCAACTTCCTATAGCTCAACTGCCCCAAGATATAGGCTGGCAATCATATTGTTACAGCAAATACTCAGCACCCAGGAAGAGACAAGCAATATATACCTGCAGAGTCAGAAAAGACTGTTTATTCTACACCAGTGCCAGCCCAACGGAGTCTCCTTCAAAGGCTGAGCATCTGACTCAGGTTTTACTGATATTTTATACATATGTGCTTTTGGGTTGAGTGGGAATAGTACAGTCAAGCTTCTGGTTCCTGGATGCTGGCTGATATAAGGGGCAAGCAAGATTACAGAGCCAAAAGCATGCAAGGGGAGTATCAGGCCTCGGACATTTGGCTGGCCCTTTTTGTTTTTAATCTGCTCTTACCGACTTTCCTTCTCAATACTTCAAGCTTATGCTCCCCTGAGCATTTTTGCTTCCAAAATACCTTAGAGACTTACTCTATCCCTGACCCCCTCCCAACCTGAGGACATATAATAGGTAACTCATTATTACCCATCATGACTCCAGTGCAGCTGTTCCTGCCCATGGGTCCTGTCCCCATTTTTTAAAAATAAAACCACCTTTTTGTACCAAAGATATCTTCGAGAATGCTTTCTTGGCCATCAGCTCGAGAACCCACAAACCCCCCACCATCACCCCAAAACCTCCGCAGGAGGGAAGAAAGGAAAACTTTTCTGTCCCTAGTTTTGGTGACTCAGATTGGACTTTCACTGGCTGGACACTGTTTGTTCCAGGACTACTAGCTGAGAAATCCTGACACCTCTGACAAAATGCTGGCAGATTAGAATTCTTATCATGTAAGTCTCCTAAATCTCTGTCTTCAGGGTCTGGTGGAAACAAGAGTGGTGAAAGTCATTTTTTTTTTCTTTTTCACATCATATTCTAAAGTTAGATTAGCAGGAGAAAATATTTGTGGAACTAATTCTTTGGGTATAGTGACTGGTGATCCTTTTTCTCTGGAGACATTAACTATGTTTCTTTGTCTCTGTTGAATTGTTATCAGGAGGAAAACCACAAGGTAGAACATAGACACAGGCCTTATAAACCTGCTGTTGGAGCTAGCCTCACAGACTACTGAGTTCATAGTTCTCACAGCCTGGCATCTGTTTAGATAAACTTTGCTGAAGGTTAAGTGCACATGAGGTAAATTCTGTTGCAAAGAGACATCTTAGAAACCAAAGCCACAAAATTGGTGGACACAGATGGAGCACTTAAGAGCTGCTATAGCACTCACTACCTAACTCAAATAGTGCTGTGGTAGGAAAAGTTGGTCACAGAATGGGTTGCTTTGACACCAGTTATCCACCAACCTCAAGAAATTTCCAAGCAACCAAGTACTCAGTAAAACACCACACGATTCCCAACCAAGGGGCACATCCCTCTTAGGTCTCAGTTTGGCTCCGAAAGATCTAAGGATTCGCTAAAACTGTTAATATGCACATAGATGGGTGAGTATAATGTGCAGTCAGATGAGGTTTTCCTTTTGTTCTATGTCCTAGGAGTTTGGCTTTGTGACTAGTGGGAAAATTCTCCTTAGTTGCTGCCAACAAGAGGATGCATATACGAGCATACATCTGGCAGACAGCTGAAAAGGCTGTAGATCCAAAAATGAGAGGGGATCATGGGAACCCCTCTGATTTATAGCCATCCAGTCAAATGTACATGTAACAACCTGGACTTGTAACTAGTATCAGCATTCTCTGTGCCCAACTGCCACCTCTCAGAGTTTGTCATAACAGTCCTATTCCATAAGATTGTCTCAACCTTCACTGTTTTGTTAGTACTAGAAAAGACCCATTCCGGTAGTGCCTGCCTAAGTGTCACAGATTAGCATGTCTGTGGACTGGAGGAGTCTCAGGTTCTTACAGGAAACGGAGAACACTATTTGCACTCTATCATTCTTACCACCGATGACAACAAGCCTTTGCTTTCTGAGGCTAACTCTGGGAGTAAACTTTCTGGATCTTGTGGGGCTGCATCTTTTGCATTCTCCCTTGGGGATGCCTCTTGCATCCATGGTTAAGGCAATAAAAGGGTTTATTGGTTGACTCACTATTGAGATTAAAATAAGACCCTACTTGCCAATGGCCAGATGATAGATCCTTTGACTTGGACAAACTTTGATATTAAAAAAAATTTTTTTGAGAGCTCTCATCTTAAATTGTTTTATTGAAACCCATGGAAAAAACAAATTGAAAAGTAGATACAAAGGAGTATAACAGCTACAGAAAATCTTTTGCTTCCCAGAGCACCTATTCTAAACCTCACTCTCAAAATCCAGCCCCAACACCCCAGCAAATTCTCTTACATTCCAAATCCTCCCCCACTCCCCAGAAAATCTCTTAAACACCCAACTGCCTGTTTGGACCTCCCTTTCTTTACAAGATTTATGGAGAGTGCTCCAGCATGATCTCCAGGCCCTGGGTATAGAGGTTATTCATGTAAATACTAAAATCCAGAAAGTGAATTTAGCAGAAGCACCCAAAATGAGCAGTAAGACTTGCTTCGTTGTCCCTTATAATTCTTGTTACTTTCTAGGACCCTGTAATCAGGTTCTGCCAGCTTTGGGCCTTCTTATACAATGTTTTTTATGGAAGTGTCCTAGACCTCCACTACAAAGAATTCATATCCCATGGACAGCAACAAATCTGAGTTATAAAGCCCTTTTATCTCTACATTCAAAAGATCCTACCAAATTTAGAGAAGAGTAAGAAAAATTAGTGGCTATTCACAACCCCACTCACAGGGACCTCAACTGGCTGATAAGATGTGTTCTTCCCTTGCATGATTATCAGACAAGCCACATAGCCCCCTGGAGAAAACTCCCCACATAGAGTAAACAGATGACCAGAATCTCTCTCAGGTCAGGAAATGGTTCAGATAGAAGCTGATATTCAGGGGTTTGATAGGAGCAATACTAGAGACTTTACCCCTGAAGTGAATAGGTATAAGGTTTAACTATGCAGTCATATAGAAGGAGAACATCTGAAAGCCTTTGCTAAATGCCTTGTATAGACTTCTTGAAGACATGATCCATTAAAGTCCTGAGGTTCTAAAGCACAAAATCTTTTGATTCCCATTTTGGTTGGAATGGAAGTCTTCTCTCTGATCTAAAGAAGCAAACTGAAGATAAGTGAATTTGATGGGCAGGTTAGCCTTCTTTGATATTAAGACTGCAATCCAGTTATTTGGGGGAATTGTAAAAAAACTATCTTTGTTTTGGAAATCTCTACAGAACCAGAAATGTGTCCCCCAAAGCAGTTCAAAGCTCACCCTTCCTTACCTATCTCAAAACCTTCCCTATTTATCTCAAAATGCTTTGTAGATACTGTAAAAGATTAGGACATTGGAAACAAAATATTCTTGTACTTATAAAAGAAAGAATTTTAGTATTAATTTTTCTATACCTTCAATAATAAACAAATACACCCCAAAACTCTTAGGGGAAAAGCTGAATACTTTCCATGTGCCTATGTAATATATTTACCTCCATCTTCTCCAGGATCTAAGAGCCATTCTTTGAAATGCAAACTTCAGGGACATGTTTCTCATCAGAAGAAAAGGAAGAGGTGGATATTTGGAAATTGGGGTAATGAAGAATCTAAATGTCTTTTCCACAAATATTAGTAGAATAAACTTTAGATATCTAAGCAGGTAACATTAATTTAGTCCATCTGCCAAAAAACAGTTTGGATACAACTGTTCTTTCATAAACTAATGAGTTTTACATTATCATACCCATCTTCTGGCTAAAATTTTACTTTATTTATTTATTTTTTGGGCAAAAATTTTAACATTGAAGTATAAGATCTGTTTGTGTCTGTCTGTAAGTTTATGTGTATCTATACATGTATTTTGTAAATAGGTGACATTTTTCTACTTCCACATGGTATTGCCAAAATTAATTTCTAAAGAACTCTATTTAATTGGCTTAAAATTAAATGCTTATAAATTAAGTATTCCTAAAGTTCTCAGAAATATAATAGAAACTGACTCAAATGGGTTTCAGTTTCATGTGATCTGGTAAAATACTCAGTATTAAAGCTAGTGTAAGTTTGTTGGTTTAATTAAAACAGATCTTTAGGGCTTACAACACTGAATATAATGTAGACGTACAACTTTTATTGTGCCTGAGTTCACTAGTCGAATAAATTCATCTTAATGTCTTACAAAATTTGTCAACAAGAAAAATAGATTGAAATGATGGCTGACTTTGTCTAATATCTCATAGAGGTTTTGGTTGTAGTCTAAATATAGTTAGGAAAAAGTAGTTTATATAGATATAAGTGAGATAAGGTTTTTAGGTCAGCTATTTAGCAATAATTATATTTTATAGTATGCGTACTTAAAAATAGCTTCTGAAATCTTTTCAATGACTTGAAATTTAGAGTTTTGCTAAGTGAAATGACAGAAATTTATTGAATATCTAGATCATTTCCAAATAAGATAAAATAATGAAACATTAATTACTGAACACAGGTTTGTCTACTTTTGGCTTATTGCAGAGAAACTAAAGATAAATTTGGGTCCATTAGTAAACATGTTTTATGTCACATTAAAAGACTGTACTATAAAAAAGCATATTCTAGGGGCCCCTGGGTGGCTCAGTTAACATGTTAATTGTCTTTGAGGTCTTGTTATTTATCTGTGAACAGGACTAGATCCTACATTCGTATAGTTTCCTCATCTGGCTACAAATCTCCAAACTAATGTTTCTAATTTTATCCCCTCCTTTGACTTGGAATTACTGATTACTAAAACCGCCCTTTTTTCTGGAAGCCCTGCTAAGTGAAGCAAGATGATTTGAAATAAACTTCAGGAAAATCACAACAATAGTTCATGTTTAGACAATCTACCTCATTCTTCTTAAGAGCCACTAGGAAAGTTTAATGGTATACCCAATGACATCATCAGAGGCATTTAAAATACAAGCCAGGAAAATCTGATTGCCATTGCCTGCCCTCACTCCATCTGGAAAATGCTTTGAGCCTGACATCTAGAAACCTCTCAACTGGCAGCACAACTCAGACACTAGATTTGTAATTTACTCCAACAGTTAACCTTTGTTTTTCTTTTGTTTCCATACAAATGCCCTTTTTTTTAAGAAAAAGATTTATTTTTAAGTAATCTCTACACCCAACGTGGGGCTCAAACTCAAACTCAGAGATCAGGAGTTGCATACTCTTCCGAACTGAGCCAGCCAGCCACCCCTAAAAATGCCTCTTATTACTTATCTGATTTCTTGTAAAATGTAGGCCTAACTTTGGGAGCCCACCTACAACACCACTTTCTGAAATAAGACATAATTATTCAACTGAACTGACCAATTCTCAGAACAAACAGACTGGTTCAATGAGATAAAGCAACTCAGCTTCTTATTTAAAGTTTGATAGGTCATAGGCAGGTTTGAAAAGGAGCAGAATTTGCCACCTCAAAATCTGTATCTTTGTCAAGGGGATTATTTTAAGCTGGTTATTTTCAAGAAGCAGCACACACAGGTGAAACTGTGAAAACTGAGTAGAAGTTACCCTTCTGTAAAAGATATTTACATGTATAAGGAAAATCTCCATTTAAAAGGGTGTCTCCCTCTCTGTACCAGTAAGAAAAGAGTACTAAATCTCTAGGAAGGCTAGGACTTAAATCTGCTAACAGTCTTATCCTCCTTTACTGTGCTTTTCCTGGTCATCTCCCATAACAGATTCCCTACTCGCAAAGTCTTCTTTTCTCTTTAGCTGAAGATGGTATTTAGGGTGATGGCTTTGGCCATTTTTGGGAGTTATTCAGTTTTCTTAAGTCTCTCGAATATATACAGAAGTTATACATGCTATTAAACTTCTGTTTGTTTTTCTTCTGTTAAACTATTTCATATTCATTTAATTATTAGACCAGCCAAAGAACCTAGAAAGGAAGAAAGGAAAACTTTTCCACAACTGAAACTGTTCTACTGTTTCCTTAGGTTGTAGATGCCAACATTCTCCAATATTGCTAAATTTCTCACTCATCCCTCCAGAGACTGAGAAAAGGAAAGCCCATGGCATTTGAGAATTACCAATTTCATATAATCAGAAAGGGCTACTTGTCCTAGCCCTTTCATTATAACTAATGTGCTACCCCTCCACTCCCATGGGAGAACTTGGTTCTTCTAAAAAACTCCAAGAATATAAAGAAATAACTTGAAATTTTGGAAAAAATGAATAGACTCTAGGGGGACTTGCCTCACGGCCCTTGGGAATTTTCTTAAGGAACATGAGGACCCAAAGAAAGCAAAAGCGAGTTTAAACATCAGCTTCCAGACTAAATTCCCTTGACAGTTCATTAGGGTCAGTTCCAAATAGCCATGTCTGGCTATGATTCATGTTTGTTTTTGAAATGCATAAAATACTTAATGACCAAATAAGATCCTTTCAATGAGAGATTTTTACTGAAAAGAATATTACTTAAATTTAATACCTTAATTGTTCTAAGTAATCAGGAAAATGGAAAAACAGTTAAGTATAGTGGGTAGGAAATCTTTTCTCTTTCATATTAAGTGATTTTTAAAAGCAAGAATGCTACTAAGGATCTCGTCTCCCTCTTACTCTCCATTCTCTTCCCTTTATTACTGCCATTTGTTCCCAGACCATACCACTTTATCTGCTTTCAAGATCTTTTGATGCCAAGTGGCAAAAAGAGTTTCTTTTCATCATTTCTGAACTCTTGGTGGATATTTACACCATCATACCATCATTTATAATGAGGGCATCAGTCAAACGTGTGGCACTGTGATCATCATAGTCATTGCAAAAAAAAAAAAAAAATGTTGGTGCTTAGCTGAAAGAGGTAATAAATTGATTTGGTTCAGATGACCAGGGAGGATGAATAAATTTTAACAAACTATTTTTCTCAGAGGAAAAGGAGTAATCACAAGTTCAATGACCTATTGCTCAGCATGCTTTATTTATGTATTTTTAAAATCAACTAAGAGAATAGCGTTTGAAAAGAATGAGTAAACAAGTTTTTTCTGGAAAGCAAAATCATTTTATAATACAGTGTCACCTTTCTTTTTCCATTGTTCATGTAAACGATTGTTCATTGAGTTATATTTATATTTAAGGTATTGACTGGAATAAAAAGCCTTCTGTAACCTTCAATTCACTTCCTGATTAAGAATATTAGAAGCTGAATGTAATATTAAATATAAAACAGTTCAATTCTCATATTTTATTGATGCGGAATCTTGGACATAGAAGAGTAAAGTACCTCTCCCATAATCACATCACTGATTGTTGAATCAGACCTGAGAACGCAGATGTCAGCTCCACGCTATTTTGATCAAACTATGAACTAAATTGGGACCCAAGTTTTTGCTTTGTGTCTAGTTTTTCATGAAGAGAAAAGTAGGGCAACATAAGGAATACCAATGCATAAAACATCAAATGGGAAATTCCAACCCATTTTTCTGCCTTAGTGGATGAGATTTATATTTTTTTCTGATAAAGCTCTTGAGAGATAATGACAAACAGAATAAATCATAAACTACAGTTCAAAATTAAGGCACATGAAACCAAAATCAATTCCGGCCATGAAGGTGGCCGTGATAAAACGGCAAATTCATCTTACTGACCTATACGAGGCTTAAATTTTCATTTCAGCATGCGGATTAACACAGAAAGTACAAACATGAACAAAATAATAAGGATTCGGAAAAGACTGAGAAGTACCCTCAAGTTTGCACTGCTACAATGCCAATCATCAGATTTAATCTGAAAATTTTCTTCACTCGATAACTCTTTAAAATAAAATCACATATTTGTAATGACATGGATGGAGCTAGAGTGTGTTATGCTAAGTGAAATAAGTCAACCAGAGAAAGACAAATACCATATGATTTCACTCATATGTAGAATTTAAGAAACAAAACATAGACATATGGGAGGGGGGAAAATAAGAAATAGAAAAAAGAGAAAGGGAAAAAACCATAAGAGATCCTTTAAAGAAAAGAGAACAAACTGAGCATTGATGGAGGGATGTGGGTAGGGGATGGGCTAGATGGGTCATGGGAATTAAGGAGGGCACTTTTGATGACGAGCACTGGGTATTGTATGTAAGTGATGAATCACTGAATTCTACTCCTGCAACCATAATGCATGTCAACTAACTAAAATTTAAATAAAAATTTAAAAGGAGAAAATAAAATAATAAAATAAAATCACAAACACAGTTGACTTATAGGTAGACAGTTAAGTCATTAAGAACACAAGACTTCAGGGGCACCTGGGTGGCTCAGTGAGTTGAACGCGTCCAACTTGGCTCAGGTTAGTATCTCACGGTTTGTGGGTTTAAGCCCCACGTCAGGCTCTGTGCTGACAGCTCAGAGCCTGGAACCTTCTTCAGATTCTGTGTCTCCCTCTCGCTCTGCCCCTTCCCTACTCACATTCTGTTCTCTATCTCAAAAAAAATAAACATTAAAATTTTTGTTTAAAAAAGGAAATGGGACTTCAAGGACGAAAACAAGACAAAACAAAGCCAAAAGCAAAATTAAAAATATTCTGAAAGATCTCTCTTGCAAAATGAAGCACTTACTTTAATTTATCAAGCAGGAAAACACAAGAGGTTACTTATGGCCTCATTTGTGGATACTTTAGTGTAAAACAACTATGTGCCTAACTCAAGGTATTCATGATCCCAGGAAGGCAGGACTAACATAATAGGATATGCTAGTCCTTCTGTTTGTTCACACATTCTGCTTCATTTTGTGCTCTTTAATCATTCTATGTCTTATGAGGTTGCCCCATTCACACTGCCTCGCTCAGGCTGTCTTAGATTCATTATGAGTTCAAAGAGAAACATTAGCTGGATAGAAGTGAAGAGAAGAAAGGTTGGGGATATCTCCTCCATCCCTTCCTTGCTCCAGAGTCACATCTTGGGTAATTTCTGAATCCCTGAATGACTAACTAGCTTTCCTACTGGGCAGGCCCACTTCCAAGTTCTCATAAATTTTGGCAACAGTTTTTCCAACTCTTGCCTTTCAGCTCTAGAGGTGGTAAAAGCTTCACCGCTATTGCTCCTCTGAATACCAACCATCATTTTTTGGTTTTTTTGAAACAACATCATTAAAGTTTAATTGTACATATTTAATGTATGTAATTTGTTTAACATATAAATGTATAATTACACTTATATTTAAATACAACTGCACATACTTAATACATGCATTAAAATCACATACCTTTAACATATATAATGTAATATATACCTAATACACAGGTAATGTATATAATTTGGTGAGTTTGTACATATGCCTATTGCCATGAAATCATTTTATAACAATCAAGGTAATAAACATATCCTTCACTTTCAAAAGTTTCCTTCAGTATCTTTAGTTTTTTGTTTTGTTTCAACTTATTTTATGATAAGAAAACTTAACATGAAATCTACCCACTTAACATATTTTTAAGTACACAATGCAGTATTATTAACTATAGGCACTATGTTGTATAACAGATCTCTAGAATTTATTCATCTTGCATAAATGAAACTTTAAAACATGTTGAGCTCCCCTTTTCCCCCTTCCCTTACCCAGCCCTTAGCAATCATCATTCTATTTTTTTTTTATCCCTAGGAATCTGACTATTTTAGGTAGCTCATATAAATGGAATGAAGCATTTGTCCCTCTGCGACTGGATTATTTGACTTAACATAATATCCTTCAGAGTCATACAGAGTGTTGCAAACGACAAGATTTCCTTTTTTCAGGGTGAATAATATTCTACTGTGAGACATACAATTTTTTTCAGGGCCTTGACTCAAATTACAGCTCTGTCTTAAGATAAGAGCCTCCACACAGTTTATGCTGAGTATTGCAGTTTCAGGGTGGCCATAAGACAAAAAGGGAGCTTTGATTGGGAAATGCTAATCAGCCTCTCTCACACAGGACTAGAAAGTGAAAAGACCTTGATGGGTCACCATTTTCCACTATGATATATAGGGTTTTTAGGCTATATTACTTACTAGCTACTAAACTCAGATTATTGGTTTTAGAATTCTGGTTCACAACTGTGAAATCAAGATTTTAGGGAATGAAACTCAAAAAAAATTAATTTACTGAGTTTTATTTATAAATATTGTGTCAAAATAGATTTCAGTTACTTATACATTTTAATTAGCACATTTTATCCCAGGAGATCTATGTGGGAAGCAAGTACAGCATTACAGTATAGCTTCCTTCTGATGGCCCAGGTTTCCGATCCTTTAAATCAAGTACAGAGGTTTAGAGCAGCCACTGAGTATATTTACCCAATTCATTTTAAAGTTTTCATGTAATAGGTAAATAAACTGAGAAGCATATGGCATCTAGACCAGATCTGTAGTGGTGAGACTAGAAATAATTGTGGACAATAAAGAAATAGGAAAATTGAGCAAGGAGAATAAACCCTATGGAGAAAAGTTTCTATTAGACTTCAAAGCTGCAAAGACAAAGTTGATGCTAAATTCAGAAATTCTCAAGTCACCTCACAAAATACATGACCCTGTTTACTACAACAGGGGTTAGGATTTGTTAGGAATTATTGCCTCACATTGAGGAGCACACTTGATGCGATGAGTACTGGGAGTTGTAGGTAAGCGATGAGCCACAGGTATCTACCCCAAAAATCAAGAGCACACTTTACACACTGTATGTTAGCCGATTTGATAATAAATCGTATTTTTAAAAAAGGTAAAAAAAAGTATTGCCCCAAATTACAGACAATAAAAGGAGAGAGTAAAATAGGAATATGTGTTTCCTAACTTTCAAGTCAGGGATATATGCTTTAGATAACAAACATCTAAAGTTTCTGAAGTTATTCTTTAATTGATCCAAATCATAAAGGGATGATCATTTTAAATGAGTAAATTGTTGCCAGAGAATGGAATCCAGCACAGCATGCAAACTATCATTTTGAAAAGAACTTATACCATTTTAATTATAATATTAGTTTCAATAAACCTGTTTGAAGGTTTGTCAAAGTTTTAAAAATGAACATTTCAACAATTTGAGGTAAGTGATGTTTTACAACTTGGATAGAACACAAAGATCACCTGTTCTAACTCTCTCACTTGAGAGAGATTAAAACCTGAACCCAGAAGTTGACTGTCTTGGGTATTGTGGCTTATTTGTAGTGAATCCAGGATAGGAATCTAAGTCCCCAAATGCTGGTTCAGTGCTGTCTCCTCTCTGACATAAATCAAACTTAATTTTCATGAAGAATATATGACGTGATTCCATAAAATTAATTGACACAAAGGCAGAGTCCTTTAAATGAATAAGAGCCCATATAATTTTTATTTTATTTATTTTATTTTATTTTTTAAAATAGTTTATTTTCAAATTGGTTTACATATAACACCCAGTGTTCATCCCAACATGTGCCCTCTTTAATGCCCGTCACCCCCTCTCCACCCTCCCTCACCCCCCTCACCATGTTTGTTCTTAGTCTTTGAGAGTCTCTTATGTTTTATCTCCTCCCCACTCTGTGTCTTTTTTTCCTTTCCCCTCTTCCCCTCCCTCTGGTTTTTGCTTAGTCTCACAAAGTCCACCTATTTGTGGAAACATATGGTATCTGTCTTTTTCTGACTGACTTATTTCACTTAACATAATACCCTCCAGTTTCATCCATGTTGCTACACATGGCCAGATTTCATTCTTTCTCATTGCCACGTAGTAGTCCATTCTATATATGTACCACAACTTCTTTATCCATTCGTCAGTTGATGGGCACTTGGTTTCTTTCCATGATTTGGCTATTGTCGAAAGTGCTGCTATGAACATTGGGGTACACGTGCCCCTATGCATCAGCATTCCTGTGTCTCTTGGGTAGATTCCTAGCAGTGCTATTGCCGGGTCATAGGGTAGCTCTATTTTCATTTTTTTGAGGAACCTCCACACCGTTTTCCAGAGTGGCTGCGCCAGTTTGCATTCCCACCAACAGTGTAGGAGGGTGCCTGCTTCTCCACATCTCCGCCAGCATCTATAGTTTCCTGATTTATTCACTTTAGCCACTCGGACCGGTGTAAGGTGGTATCTCAGTGTGGTTTTGATTTGTGTTTCCCTGATGATGAGTGACTTTGAGCACCGTTTCATGTGTCTGTTGGCCATCTGAATGTCCTCTTTGGAGAAGTGTCTATTCATATCTTCCAACCATTTCTTCACTGGATTATTCGTTTTTCGGGTGTGGAGTTTGGTAAGTTCTTTATAGATTTTAGATATTAGTCGTTTATCTGATATGTCATTTGCGATTATCTTTTCCCATTCTATTGGTTGCCTGTGAATGTACAGAAATCGGTGGCATTTCTATACACCAACAATGAAGCAGCAGAAAGAGAAATAAAGAAGCTAATCCCTTTCACAATTGCACCAAAAACCATAAAATACTTAGGAATAAACCTAACCAAAGAGGTGAAAGACCTCTACACTGAAAACTACAAAAAACTTATGAAGGAAATTGAGGAAGACACAAGGAAATGGAAAAACATCCCATGCTCATGGATTGAAAGAATAAATATCGTTAAAATGGCAATACTACCCAAAGCAATCTACCCATATAATTTTTAACGTTACAGGCATGTATACAGTTATTTTTGTTAATTGGGACAAAATATCCATCAATTCACCTTTACCTTGGAATGGTTTCTCTTAGGGGAATACATGTAATTAAGAGCTGAAATCTCTTTTATTGGGGCGCCTGAGTGGCTTAGTTGTTAAGCATCCAACTTCAGCTCAGGTCATGATCTCACAGTCTGTGAGTTCAAATTCCACGTCAGGATCTGTGCTGAGAGCTCAGAGCCTGGAGACTGCTTTGGATTCTGTGTCTCCTTCTCTCTGACCCTCCCCCAACACGCTGTCTCTATCTCTCAAAAAAGAATACACATTAAAAACATTAAAATATAGTGCTCGCTTCGGCAGCCCATATACTAAAATTGGAAAGATACGGAGAAGATTAGCATGGCCCCTGCGCAAGGATGACAAGCAAACTGTTGAGGCGTTCTATATTTTTTAGGCCTTGGATGAAATACAAAGCAAACTGGAAGCAGCCACAGCACGGATTGAAGAGACAGAGGAGAGAGTAAGTGTATTAGAAGATAAAATTATGGAAAAAGAGGAAGCAGAGAAAAAGAAAGAGAAGCTGTTCCAGGAACAGGAAAGGAGAATCCGAGAGCTGAGTGATGCACTCAAATGAAACAGTATCCATATCATAGGAATTCCAGAAGAAAAAGAAGAGAGAGAAAGTAGTCGAAGGGGTGCTTGAACAAATCATTGCTGAGAACTTCCCCAACGTGAGGAACGAAATGATCATGGAAATCCAAGAGGCACAGAGAACTCCCCTCAGACGTAACTTGAATAGACCTTCTGCACGGCACATCATAGTGAAGCTGGCAAAATTTAAAGACAGGGAGAGAATCCTGAAATCAGCTAGGGACAAAAGAACCTTAACATACAAAGGCAGACACATAAGTGTTGTAGCAGACTTATCTACAGAAACTAGGGAAGCCAGAAATGAATGGCAGGATATCTTCAGTGTTATGAGCAGGAAGGATATGCAACCAAGAATCCTGTATCCGGCTAGCCTGTCATTCAGAACAGAAGGAGAGATCAAGGTTTTCCCCAACAAACAAAAACTGAAGGAATTCATCACAAATAAGCCAGCATTACAAGAGATTCTGAGGGGCAATCTTTGAAGGAAAGGTTGCAAAGAACACAAACTACCAGAGAAAGCCTAACAAACATGAAACCTACAGATAATACAGGGACTATACGCCCATATTTTTCAATATTAACATTGAATGTAAAGGGACTAAATGCACCAATCAAAAGACACAGGGTAACAGAATGGATTAAAAAACAAGACCCATCTATTTGTTGTCTTCAAGAAACTCATGTTAAACCTGAAGACCCCTTTAGATTGAATGTGAGGGGATGGAGAACTATCTACTATGCTACTGGAAGTCAGAAGAAAGCTGGAGTAGCCACACTTATATCAGACAAACTAGAATTTAAAATGAATGATGTAATAAGAGATGAAGAAGGACATTATATAATAGTCTCAGGGACCATCCTGTACAAAGAAATAACAATTATAAATATCTACGTGCCAAATTCAGGGGCAAACAAATTTGTAAAACAAATAATTACAAACAAAAGCAACCTTATCGATAAAAATGTCCTAAAAGTAGGGGAACTTAACACACCACTCTCAGCATTGGACAGTTCCACAAAACAGAAAGTCACCACAGAAACAATGGCCCTGAATGACACGTTAGAACAGATGGGACTAACAAATATCTTCAGGGTCCTTCACCCAGAAGCCAAGGAATTTACATTCTTCTCAACTGCACATGGTACATTTTCCAAGACAGACCACATTTTGGGGCACAGGAAAGCTCTGAATAAATATAGAAGAATTGAGATCATATCGTGCACACTGTCAGACCACAGTGCTTTGAAACTTGAAATCAACCAAAGGAAGAGGTCTGGAAAATATCCAAAAACATGGAGGCTAAGGAACAACCTACTAAAAGACGAGTGGGTCAACCAAGCAATCAGAGAAGAAATTAAAAAATACATGGACACAAATGAAAATGAAAATACAACAATCCAAACGCTCTGAAACACAGCAAAGGCAGTCCTGAGAGGGAAATATATTGCAATCCAGACCCACCTCATGAAACACGAAAAATCAATAACACAAATTCTAACAGCACACCTAAAAGAACTAGAAGCAGAACAACGAAAATAACCCAAACCCAGCAGAAAGAGAGAAATAACAAAGACCAGGGCACAAATTAATCCTATGGAAACAGAAAAAGTAGTGGAACAGATCAATGAAACCAAGGGCTGGCTCTTTGAAAAAATAAACAAATAGACAAACCTCTAGCCAGGCTTCTCAAAAAGAAAAGAGAGAGAACTCAAATAGATAAAATCAGGAAAGAAAAGGGAGTAATTACAACCAATTCCTCAGAAATACAAGCAATCGTCAGAGAATACTATGAAAAATTATATGCCACCAAACTCAGCAACCTAGAAGAAATGTATAAAGTCCTAAACTGCCACACGCTACCAAAACTCAAATGGAAAGAAATAGAAAATTTGAACAGACCCATAACTAGTGAAGAAATTGAATCAGTTATCAAAAATCTCCCATCAAATAAAATCCCTGGACCAGATGGCTTCCCTGCAGATTTTTACCAGACATTTAAAACAGAGTTAATTCCTATTCTCCTCAAGCTGTTCCAAAAAATTGAGACGTAGGGAAAATTCCCGGACTCATTCTATGAAGCTAGCATCACTCTGATTCCCAAACCAGATCGAGACACAGCAAAGAAAGAGAATTACAGGCCAATATCCCTGATTAATATGGATGCAAAAATTCTAAACAAGGTACTAGCAAATCGAATCCAACAGCATATAAAAGAATTATTCACCAGGATCAAGTAGGATTCTGCCCTGGGTTGCAGGGATGGTTCATCATTCACAAATCAATCAACGTGATACATCACATTAACAAAAGAAAAGATAAAAACCATACGATCCTGTCAATAAATGCAGAAAAAGCATTTGACAAAATACAGCACTCTTTCCTAATAAATAACCTCGAGAAAGTCAGGACAGAAGGAACATACTTAAACATCATAAAAGCCATATATGAAAAGCCCACAGCTAATATCATCCTCAATGGGGAAAAATTGAGAGCCTTCCCCCTGAGATTAGGAACACGACAGGGGTGTCCACTCTCGCCACTCCTATTTAACATAGTGTTGGAAGTCCTAGCATCAGCAATCAGACAACAAAACAAAATAAAATGCATCAAGATTGGCAAGGAGGAAGTTAAACTTTCACTTTTTGCAGATGACATGATACTTTACATGGAAAACCCGACAGAATCCACCAAAAGCCTACTAGAATTGATCCAGAAATTCAGCAAAGTTGCAGGGTACAAAATCAGTGTACAGAAATGTGGCATTTCTATACACCAACAATGAAGCAGCAGAAAGAGAAATAAAGAAGCTAATCCCTTTCACAATTGCACCAAAAACCAGAAAATACTTAGGAATAAACCTAACCAAAGAGGTGAAAGACCTCTACACTGAAAACTATAAAAAACTTATGAAGGAAATTGAGGAAGACACAAGGAAATGGAAAAACATCCCATGCTCATGGATCAGAAGAATAAATATCATTAAATTGGCAATACTACCCAAAGCAATCTATACATTCAATGCAATCCCAATCAAAATTGCACCAGCATTCTTCTCAAAGCTAGAGCAAACAATCCTAAAATTTGTATGGAACCACAAAAGACCCCGAATAGCCAAAGTAATATTGAAGAAGAAAACCAAAGCGGGAGGCATCACAATCCCAGATTTTAACCTCTACTACAAAGCAGTAGTCATCAAGACTGTATGGTATTGGCACAAAAACAGACACATAGACCAATGGGATAGAATAGAGAACCCAGAAATGGACCCACAAGCATATGGCCAACTAATCTTTGACAAAGCAGGAAAGTGTATCCAATGGAAAAATGACAGCCTCTTTAACAAATGGTGCTGGGAGAACTGGACAGCAACATGCAGAAGAATGAAACTAGACCACATCCTTACACCACTCACAAAAATAAACTCTAAATTGATAAAAGATCTTAATGTGAGACAGGAAACCATTAAAATCCTAGAGGAGAAAGCAGGAAAAAGCCTCCTTGACCTAAGATGCACCAATTTCTTACTCGACACGTCTCCAAAGGCAAAGGAATTAAAAACAGAAAGGACTACTGGGACCTCATCGAGATAAAAAGCTTCTGCATGGAAAAAGAAACAACCAACAAAACTGATAGGCAACCAATGGAATGGGAAAAGATAATTGCAAATGACACATCAGATAAAGGACTAGTATCTAAAATATATAAAGAAACTATCAAACTCCACACCTGCAAAATGAATAATCCAGTGAAGAAATGGACGGAAGATATGAATAGACACTTCTCCAAAGAAGACATCCAAATGGCAAACAGACACATGAAACGTTGCTCAATGTCACTCATCATCAGGGAAATACAAATCAAAACCACACTGAGATACCACCTCACACCAGTCAGAGTGGCTAAAATGAACAAATCAGGAAACTATAGATGCTGGCGAGGATTTGGAGAAACAGGCACATCCTGCACTGTTGGTGGGAATGCAAATTGGTGTAGCCACTCTGGAGAACAGTGTGGAGGTTCCTCAAAAAAATGAAAATAGATTTACCCTATGACCCAGGAATAGCACTGTTAGGAATCTACCCAAGGGATACAGGCCTGCTGGTGCATAGGGGCACGTGTACCCTGATGTTCATAGCAGCACTTTCGACAATAGCCAAATCATGGAAAGAGACTAAGTGTCCATCAACTGATGAATGGATACAGAAGATGTGGTATATATATATATACAATGGAATACTATGCAGCAATGAGAAAGAATGAAATCTGGCCATGTGTGGCAACATGGATGGAACTGGAGGGTATTATGCTGAGTGAAATAAGTCAGGCAGAGAAATACATATGCCATATGTTCCTATGCATTGGTAGGCTTTGGGAGACCTAACAGAAAACCAGGGAGGAGGGGAAGAGGAGAAGGAAAGGAAAAAAGAAGCCACAGAGAGGAAAGAAGACATAACATAAGAGACTATCAAAGACTAAGAACAAACTGAGGGGAGAGGGGGGTGTTGGAGGATGGAGAGTGGGTGATGGGCACAGAGGAGGGCACTTGTTGGGATGAGCACTGTGTGTTGTATGGAAACCAAATTGACAATAAATTATGCAAAAAATTAAAAAATAAAATAAAATATTTTTAATTGAGAGAGTGATAAAAGAGCTTGAACAACTAAATCGTTTATTGTATGTCCCTTAGCAGGCCATGATGTAATTGTTAAAATTAGAAAGACCTGAAAGAAAGTAAAGGAATACGTGGAAAAGTGGACACCTAAGTTACCTACTGCAAAATGAAAAGCAAAACTATCATATGGAGTATTGTGGAAAATAGCAAGTGTACCTAATAAATTCATAAATCTGGCTAAAGAGATGTATAGAAAGAGTAAAAAGAAAATTCAATTGACTTCTTTAAATGTCTGACAATATACGAGAAGATGGAAGATGAACTAAAGGAGAAATTGTTCAGTTTTAAAACAATAATGTATGCAAAAAAGGCTGCCCAGGACAGCCTTTGCAGCTAAGAAAAGATCCAAAGGTAAACAATGACCTCATAACAAAGAACAAAACCTGGACAGTAAAACACACTCTCACACTAAAGAAGAAAAGGGTGTCTCCAAACTAACCCTTTTTAAAGATTTCAGAAAGATTTCAAAACATTCCTCACTAACTTTTTGCTAGGCAACTCACATCAGCCTCACAGTGACCAAAGGTAGATAAGGACTTGTCTCAGAAAGAAATGTGGGTGTGCATTTTATTTAATGAGTGAACACCCAACAGGAATCACAAGCAATCTGATAGAGGATCTGTGCTTTTATAAGCACTGTGAGCTTAGACTAAAAGGGACAGAAACAGTTCAGAAGGAGAAAAATTCTTGGTAATCTCAACCTTGTACACACAGGAAGCACACTAAGAAAGCTACTCTACTACAAACACTGACGGACCATTTATTTGAAGCAAGATAGGATGATTCAGAAGGCTGAATGAAGATACCAAAGGACCAAATGGTGATTTAGAAATGGGACTAGGCTCTTATCAAGGACTTGGAAATATATGCCTAGTTGAATTTTAGAATTACTGGGGCACCTGGGTGGCTCAGTCAGTTGAGCATCTGACTTCGGCTCAGGTCATGATCTCACTATTTGTGAGTTCGAGCCCCACATCGGGCTCTGAGCTCTCAGCACAGAGCCTGGAACCTGCTTCGGATTCTGTGTCTTCCTCTCTCTCTGCCCCTCCCCTGCTCATGCTCTGTCCCGCTCTCAAAAATAAATAAACATTAAAAAAAAAAAAAGAATTACTGTGGACTAGTCCTCCTACTGAATAGAACTGTCTATGAAGGCTATCTTATGTCTAGCTCAAGAATGTATGTTACATGAGAGAAGGGAAGATAACATGCCCCTTTATTTCACAGATCTGATTAAGAGCAATAAAACTCAAGAAATTGCAGCTGAAGAGTCTCTTCTGCCCTAGACCTAATTAAGATGACAAGGTCCTGGATATTCATATTTTGGTGGTCTTCTAAGGAGGTGAATATGTTTTTTCATGTAAAAAGAATGTAAATATTATCTGTACAGTGGACTGACTATGGTAAAACAAAGATTGCTGCAAATCCTTCATACTTCTTTCAGTGAGAGATTCTTTTCCTCTTCCTTTGAAACTAGTCTGGCCAATAGTTACTTTGCCCAATGGAATATCCTAGAAGTAATGTGAAACTGATACTATACACTGCTCTGGGCCTAGACTTTAAGAGAATTATATGGTTTCTTATAAACTGGAGTTGCTATTTAAGAAATCTAATAAGTCTAGAAATCTGCCAGGCTAACTACATGAGAAAAAATGTCAATAATTTGATGAAATATAATTATTAGTCCTAAAAACAATTTTTAAATATTTATTTATTTTGAGAGAAAGAGAGGGGGACGGAGAGAGAGTGAGCAGGGTAGGTGCAGAGAGAGAAAAAGAGTTCCAAGCAGGCTCCACACTGTCAGTGCAGAGCCCCATGCAGGGCTCGAGCACACAAAAGATGAAAAGCTGAAATCAAGTCAGATGCTTAACTGACTGAGCAACCCAGGCACCTCTAAGAACAATTTTTAAAATGAAAGGAGAACCATCACATAGTATATTGGGTCAATTAATGAGAAAGCAGTCAATTCTAATAAACTGGGTTATATTCAATTATATAATTTGGAATCACAGATCATAACGCCTTAGACTCATTTAATTATATTTTCAAGCAGAAAAGGGTACTCATATTGAGTTTCTGATTGCAATTCAGGCCCTGCAAGTAGTCAATTTCTCTTTGCCTGTTATTACAACTGAATCATCTCATCTGTTCACGATTTGTTCAGTGTATTTTGTTTCTTTTTTGTTTTTGTCTCTAAGTAGACAAATGTTTCTAGCCTATATGAGTCAGCATCGCAAAGTATTTCACATCACAAAATTATACCTGTATGTTTATACTTTTATCTGTAATTACAATTGGATATTTAGAAATACACTGAAAATTTCACACACAAAAAAATATGTTACCTGGTCATGAACATTCATAAAAAAAATTGGTAAGGAGGTGTTTCTTAGGCAGTCTCAGTGCTGGAGATAGGCAGAGCTGTGTCAAATATTCTAGTTTCTCTAAGCACCCACATGCAGAAGTCAGATGACACACACACAAGAAAGGAGCTTTAAGCAGAACGAACTTGAGGAAACCACTGCAGCCACGTGGGCCAACTTGCAGTCTTCCCAGGTTTTCAATTTCTGGGGCTCAGTTTGCAGTGCCCAAGCTGAGTTCATGCTACCCTTCTTCCAGTGCAGAGTGCTTGACCACTCTTAAGGTGAGCAAACTGATTTAATGTACCTCTAGCAATACCCCGTGGCAAGTTTTTGACAAATATGGGTGCATGAGCAATGTGTACATCCTGCAGGACCCCCTCACTAGAGTCCATGGTTTTGCCTTCATCCGCTTCCAAAACAAGTGCCACGCCGAGGTTGCCATGAACACCCTACACAGGATGGTGCTGGATGGCCACAAACTGCAAGTGCAGATGGTGTTCGCCTGCTAGATTCCCATCATGGCCACCACTGCTGGAGAACTCCTTCCCACAGGTACAAATGCCAGGGTTAAAGCCCAAAGCATCAATGTCATTCCAATAGTAGAAATTGATTCTGATTTCACGGCAGATCTGGCTTCAGCCAGGCAAAGTCTCAATCTTGCTCTAACGTGATCACCATCAACCTCTGCATCCAGATCTATCTAATGATCCAAGTCCAAGTCCTCCTCGGTGTCCAGTTCTTCCCCAATCAGGTCCAGGTCTAGATCTGGAAGGCTTCCAACCATAAAGGAAATCCAAGTCCAGACTTAGATTTAAGAATCTCTTCAAGTTTCCTGAAGAGGAACCCTAGGTGTCCTCCTAGGGTTGAGTCTGCAAGCAACCTAACCGAGCACTCAGAAACGGAAATGGAAATGGAAATGGCTGGGATGGGGAAGGGGAAGAGAGCAACATATTCCTTCGATTGAAGAGTCCATGGAACAAGCCACTAGCACTTGAAAAGTTCATTCTTTGACATGCTGCCTAACTTTCTACTTGTTTTAAGTCTTGCCTCAAATGGTAAACTTTTTATATGGCATGCCATTGCCGTCATTCCAATATCTTCTATGTTGGTGAGGTGAGTAACTTGAAGTTAATGATTTGGATATTACAGGTAAAGCTTTAGTTTTCTTTACATACTGCTGACTTTGGGCTCAAGAGTAAACAGAATGTTGATCTAATTTGTGGCCTCCTGATTTAAGAAAACGCATGCAGCCTTTTCTTGTTGAGTACTTAAAAACTGCCTAGTGATCACTTCATAGCCATCGTTTTTTTAAAAGAAAGACCTACTAAAGTTGTTGTAATTTATGTACATTTGCTATTTACCTTTAGATCTAAATGGTAATCTGGATCTGCATTTGTGTAAAAACATTTCAGGTGTAAACAATTGATTTTTTAAAGGGTTATCAAACACAGCACTAATTTTTTTATATATTCTTGTGCACTAGACACAGTTGTATAGCAGCTGAAAATGTGGTTAGCTGTTAAGGTTGTATTTTCTAGTATAGAATGCTTGGCTCTTTCATGATTCTTTCCTGTTGGTTCCTATGTAAGGATGATATGCTGCAAAGAAATAAATGGCTCTCCAGTTTATTAAAAAGTCTGACAATTATACTTCCAGTCACCCAAGCCTTGCATGTATATATGACAGAGCATATAGCAAGCATATCTAGATGATGATAAATATGCCTTTATTTTTCCCTCTCATCCCCAGAATGGTAAATCTGATCATCTTCATTTATGAATTTAAATATGAAAAATGTTAAGAAGAAAATAATTCATTAACTTAGTAACAATAACCTGCTTTACCATTTTGCTTATGCTTATACTATATTGTTACTACCTTCCAAAAATTTAATTAAAACATTTTTCCTAGTGCTTTTAAAAATTAAGATGTGTTCCAATTATATTCTCATTCATAAAACTGTGGAACAAAAAAATAGTAAGGTCATCCATCTCAAGGGTCTTATAAACAAAAATGTTAAGACAACACAGTATCAACCTTCAGAGATCCAAGGCATAGATATTTTAACTTAGCAAGCTAAAATCAAAGCCATACACATATGCTATTACCTCAAGGCTTTGATCCCCGAGCTTGTCATAACCTTGCTCAGGTTCTGCTCCGAATCATCTGGAATTGCCTTCTATGGCTCAATACTCCATTTCAACTTACTGGTTTTGAATTATTGTTCTGGGAGATAGTTATTCCTGGCTTGACATTGGAATTTGAACCTACTCTGATTCCCTTGCTTCTCTCTTAGCTCAGCATTGCTGTACTAACTTAAAATCTCCGCTCACTCTTTCTTCTTTACTTCATGGTTGCCAATCCAGCACTATGGTTCAGGTGTTCTTTTCAATTCCCACTGCCCAATTCTCTGTGTAAGCAACTAAATCAAACTTTGAAAAACAGATTCAACCTTCTCATATTAGAGTTTCAGAAATTGAAGTCTAGAGAGTTTAAACGATCGGGCAAATAAATAATGAATTAAAGATTAGTCTTCAACCTGGGTCTCTAAATTCTTAATCCAATACTCTTTCCTATATATTGAATTGCCTCAAGTACATTGCTTTTAAATACACTGTATTCAAATAATGTTTGGGAAACCAATTATGATGTTTGATAACAAATATTAAAAACAAGAATTAAATGGTAATGTTGTAGGAACATCTAAATGTTTGAAATGAAGTACATTCATATTGCAAAGGAAATTTCAAAACTTAAGTGAAATAGAGCTATTACAAGTACCCAGAAACTAGACCCAAGCCAACAGTTATTAATCTAACCAAACATCTGTTTAAAGTTTTTAATCACACCACACCTAGGCTTCCATCTCCGCCGTCTCCTCGGTCTTCCCTCCCACCCCTCTACCCCTCCTCCGCCAGCTGCGTCCTCCCTGTCTCAGAGAGGAACTGTTCCTGGAGGAGCCGCGGGACACCGAAACCAACCAATGAGAAGAGTCGAGACGTGGAGATTGGCACTGTGGATGGGAAGGGCAACTTCAAGAAACAACCCAAAACACATCCAGCCAAGATGACGAGACGGAAGAATTCTCCTCAAAAGAATCTACAAGAAGCAGTGACAGCTCAAGAATTAATGAAAACAGATATAAGCAACATAACAGAACATGAATATAGAATGATAATCATAAAACTAATCGCTGGCCTTGAAAAAAGCTTAGATGAATGCAAGGGGTCCCGCGCGGCAGAGTTCAAGGACCTTAAAAACGGTCAGGAAGAATTAAAGAAGACATTGGAAGAAATACAGGGGAAACTGGAAGCAGCCACAGCAGGGATTGAAGAGGTAGAGGAAAGAGTTAGTGCATTAGAAAACAAAATCATTGAAAAAGAGGAAGCAGATAAAAAGAGAGAGAAGCTGATCCAGGAACAGGAAAGGAGAATTCGAGAGCTGAGCGATGCACTCAAAAGAAACAATATCCGTATCATAGGAGTTCCAGAGGAAGAAGAGAGAGAGAAAGGAGTCGAAGGGGTTCTTGAACAAATCATTGCTGAGAACTTCCCCAACATGAGGAAGGAAATGGGCATGGAAATCCAAGAGGCACAGAGAACTCCCCTCAGACGTAACTTGAATCACACCACACCTATATGTGTATGTTCACACACAAGCACACACCTACTCGCACTAATTAAGATTTTGCTAAACTTAGGCATCCTAAAAATCCCACCGAGGAGCTAATTGGTTACACATAACATTATCTCACTCTTTATTAAAGTAATAGTGAAAGATACTTAGTTCCCACCAGAACTATTCTGTTTCTTAATATAAACCAAATGCTCAGTGTTAATTTACTTCAGGATATTTCTCTTCATTTGACAATTAAATGAGCATTATTGGGACTATGTATCAGAATTGTATAAAATTGCATACTATATTACACACATACGAAAATAGGAACATTTTAAAAGGATCTGGTACAGAGAAGTAGGAAATTTAACACAATTAACATATATTCCTAATTAGATTTAAATCATAATCAAATGAAAATGATTGCTCATTTATTTCAACTTAAGTATATACAATTTCAGTGCCTAATAAATACTAAATAAATGACAGAAAAAATCTGTATTATTTTTTCATAAAAGACTAAACCCAATTAAACCTATATAAACATGTTAACTTTATAAAATTGACAACAGCAAATAAGTTTTATGTGGCAAATTTATTAAAAATTACTTTTTGACATCTGATTAGATCACTGATCATTATCACTCTCTTGCTGTAACTATTAGGCACCCTCCAATTATAAGTGACAAAAATCCTATGCAAGCTTTACATTAAAAAAAAAAAAAAGAAATACATCGGTTTACAGATCTAAAAATCCTAAGGCACATCTAGCTTCAGGGATTTCTCAAATTTTTTCTTAGGTATCTAGCCCTTTCTACATCTGTGTTTTCCTCTGTCTCTTAACGGTGATTTTCCTCATTCTCGGGTACACAAAATAGCCATAAGCATTTTTACATTTACATCCTACCAGCTTAGCAAACACACCAGAAAATAATTTTTCATTTTCTGTAGTTACAAGTCACATTTCAGATTTTACTTTTATTTTATTTATTTATTTATTTTTAATGTTTATTTATTTTTGAGAGAGAAACAGAGCACAAGCAGGTGAGGGGCAGAGATAGAGGGAGACACAGAATCTGAAGCAGGCTCCAGGCTCTGAGCTGTCAGCACAGAGCCTGAAGCAGGGCTCATACTCACAAATTGTGAGAGCATGACCTGAGCTGAAGTCAGATGCTTAATTGACCGAACCATGCAGGTGCCCCATAAATTTTATTTTTAAATACACTTTTGGTCACATGCCCATGTTTAAACCAGCTACCATAACCAGCACTGTGAGATATGCTAGTTAGACATGGTTGCATCACATGTCCTCTCCTTTGTCTATAGCAGTGAATTCAGCTAAACCTACACCAATTGAACTAAGATTGAAGAATGGGTTTTTCCCTCAAGAAAATCAGGGTGCTACTATCATAAGTACATTAAGTGGAAACTAAGCAGGCAAAACCAAAATCCATTATCTGTTTTCAAAAAATAAGAAAACATCTTAATCTGTGCCCTATTTCTTTCATTTTTTAGAAATGTTTATTTGAGAGAGAGAGAGCACAAAAGCAGGGGAGGGGCAGAGAGAGGAGGACAAAGGATCCCAAGTGGGCTCTGCACTGCCAGCAGAGAGCCCTGATGCGGGGCTTGAACTCACCAACCATGATCATGACCTGAGCCAAAGTCAGTCACTCACCTGACTGAGCCATCCAGTAGCCCCATGTGCCGTATTATTATAGGAAAAAAAAATCAAAATTCAATTTATATTCTGTGCAATATTCCTTCTGTGATTAATTTCACATAATTTCCACCCCAACTCCAAAACTGTGGCCACGGTTCCCCAAAGAAGCCAAGGTCTTTCAAGTCTATTCCCTCAGTCTGACACAGACTCTCTTTACCAACACATGCCCAACTGCCACTTTCTACCAGCAGAAACTTAAAATTATATCTAAAGATCCATATTTAAATGCAGTATCTCTGAAATATTTCCCAACTCTCATTAAATAATTATCACATGGTTTCTTGTACTTACATAATAGTACAGATATAAATCTCTTATAGCATATAATATATTGTATTCTCATAGGTTATATGTGATTTTCCATCACCTGGAGTATAAATTACTCGGGAGTATTTTATTTTGCAATATTTGACATACCTCTAGTGGACATTAACTGATTTATGTTGGACAGATTAATTATTAAATAAGTCCAACTGAATAACGTTTAAAATTCCATAGCCAAATCTTGTCTTTACAAGAACAACTTGAAGGAAGGATTCCAAAACAACTGTTAAGTGGGGCTGGTAGTACTAATGAGTCCAAAAACTCTTGGAGGTCTCCTTCAGATAACATTGCAAATGAGCATTATTCTCACCACACCATTCTAACTGCACTAACATACAGAGAGAGAGAGAGGGAAGAAGAGAGAGGACAGGAAGAGAGAGAGAGAGAGGGAAACAGAGAATCCCAAGCAGGCTCCCCACTGTCAGCTCAAACCCGATGTAGGCCTCTAACTTATGAATGGTGAGATCATGACCTGAGCTGAAATTGAGTTGATTGCTTAACAGACTGAGCCACCCAGATGCCCCTTTTTGTTTGTTTTGACAAAAGCTTCAGGGAATGTGTAATTCAAGATGAGGCGATTAAGAGTGAAATAGGATAAAATGTATATTTAAAAATAATAAAAATAATTAGAAATGATAAAATAATAAAAAACAAAATAAAATAAAAAACATAACTTAAAAAAAAAAGAGTGAAAATGAAAAGACCCAACTAAAGAAATTCAGGCATGGCCCTGGTAAATTATCAAAAATTTTCGGCTTCTTAAGGTCTATGATTTGAGGAGTTCATGAGGAGAAAAGAGAGAATTCCGTGAGCATGTGAAAATGAGAATTGCTTCATTTCACCAGCATGACTTGAGTGCGTGCACGACATTTTGCAGTAGGCAGACATACGGTCATGTAACTAGTTACATTTGGTTACTTTAATATACAAACAACTGGGGCATTTCCGGATCCGGAAAAGCCTCCTGACCTCCTGAGAAGACGCTCGTGCGGGGTAAAAGAAGGTAGGACAGTGACGATTTTGAATGAAATGAAACCTACCCTGAATTCAGTCCCTAGTTGGTAATAATGCCTAGTATAATGGATGCCTAGGCAACGTGGCCTAGCAAGCTCCATTATAAAGCGGTTCTCTGCTAGGGCCTAGTCAGAGGCTGTCGGGCTACGGTGACGGTGACGGTGACGGAGGAGGCACCCACGCGAAGGCCGATCCAATGGAAACAAAGATAATCCAGTTATTGTATTTTATATGTTTATATATATATATTAGTATATAAATTAAAATCTGGTTGTTGTATTTCAACAGCATGTCATAAAAGTCAGATATTTTTCAACTTGTTCATCAAGATGGAAAATACAGATTCTGACGAAGAAGATGGATCCGCGGCTCAGTGCCGAAGTCAGATGGACCGATTGGTCCGGGAAGAAAACTTCTATGAATTTGTAAATAACCTGAGTGAAGGAGATTACAGGCTTATGAGGGATAACGATTTGTTAGGCATCCCCGGTGAAAGTACAGTAGAAGAGTTGATGAAGAGACTTCAACAAATTAAAGAAAACTCACCGGAAAACTCAGAGGAAAATACAGGTATATTTTACTTTTAGGGAGGGAAACTAGAACGAAATGGGTAAGGAACTTCATAATTGTGTCAGCCAAAGACGATTCAGAAGTGGCACATATTAATTTGATGCTAAGTAATTTCTCATTAAAGAGAACTGGTATTTATTTGATTTTCAGTGAGAATGTAAAGATATCTTTTATTTTCCCCAGTTCACATTTGGGTTACTTTAATTGGGAACCAGTGTGAAATAGCCTATTGCTATTTTTCTTGGTTTTCTACCTCAACTGAAAGTTCCTCCAACTTCCTGAGTTACTTTTGTTATATGGCCTTCCTCACCAGCAAAAAATACTGTATATGCTATTCGACCAGTGGTAATTTTGCTCCCAACCCCCAGGGAACATTTGACAATGTCTTGGGATATTTTTGATTGTCAAAAATGATGAATGGATGTTACTGGCAAATAGTGGGCAGAGGCCAAGAATCTTACAATGTATAAGATAGCTCCCCAAAACAAAGAGTTGGGCAGCACCAAAATGTCAACAGTGCCAAGGTTGAGAAATCCTGCTCTAATCCCAGGTCTGGTGCTTCTCTCCTAGTGTGAAGTAGAGAATTTTACTATCTAGTGAAGAGGATATATAACAGTTTGGTTCTTAAATATGGCCTCAAATGTACTATGCTAGATTCAATCTATTCATTTGATCTGACCTTCAATTTCATGTCAATTCAAAATCTTGGTTACAGTGGGAAGTATTCAAATACTTTTACTTATTTTTTAATGTTTTAATACATTTATTTTTGAGAGAGTGAGACTGCATGAGCGGGGGAGGGGCAGAGAGAGAGGGAGACACAGAATCTGAAGCAGGCTCCAAGCTCTGAGCTGTCAGCACAGAGTCCAATGCAGGGCTCAAACTCATGAACCATGAGATCATGACCTGAGCCAAAGTCAGACGCTTAATCAACTAAGCCACCCAGGTGACCCCTCCACCTTTTTTTTTTAAAAGAAGTATTCAAATACTTTTAAACCTATAAACTTTATTTAAATTTGGGCAATAGCTACAATAGTCATATTTTAAAATAACTTTATATGTTATCATAAGCTCTTAAGAGCCTAGAAGAAGTAATGTTTTGGCTAATGAGAATTAGGCAGTAATGTAAATCAAACTAAAATACTAGCACTGTACCTTAACCTTGTTTAATTGTATTTGTGTTTGACAGTAGAGTTAAAAATGTTGCCTCTTGACTTTCCTCCCACAGTGATACACAGGCCTGTGTATATGGTGAAATATTGAAAATAGACTTGCTCCAGATTCCCTTTGAAAACATAAAAAGATTCTCTAAATGCATCTATGATTAAGGAACTCAAACTTTCATGCCATTACTTGTAAATCTAGAAAATGTAGTTTACAAAATATTAACTCTATATATGTGAAATCTGCTTAAAATACCTGAGTACCAAAGTTATAATATTTTGTTTGTTTTTGGAACAGAGTTTCAGAGTGCTATTCTATGATGGTTTTACTTTTGGTAGTTCCTTTATGCCTCCACTTATTTTTGTTAACAGGTGGAGGAGAGTCCTCAGACAATAATAGTGAGTATCTGTTTGGCTGGGTGGACACTTTTGAACAAACTGAATATGTGACAAGTGGGCAAAGAGAAAACCAATCTTGGGAAGAAAAAACCCAGATTAATTCAGACAGTAATGATTCCACATACAATTTAGAAGTAAATTCTGACCCTAATGATGAGAGCCCAAATGCAGAGAATGAATATGTAGCATCTACCAGATCTCCCAGAGCATACAACATGGAAAGCAGCCTAAGTCAAGCAGAAAACACACAATCTGAATCAACATTTATAAGATCACCTGGATCAGAACAAAGTACAACTGAAGCATTAATGCAAGTTCCAGTTACCAGAGGTCAGCGAAGAGCAAGAAGCAGGAGCCCTGACCATCGGAGAACTAGAGCAAGAACTGAAAGTAGTCCTGCCCCAAACAGAATAAGTGAACTTTTACAAAGATTTCATTATAGTTTAATATCTCCGACTTTTGAGCAGTCTCTGGTAAATGAGACAGAGAGATTTTCTAGGATTCAGCACCAAGAAACATCAAGACAGCAAGTAACTGGACTTCAGCTGCAAAATAGGCGTCTGGCTGCAACTTCTGGAGCAAGCAGTGCACTTCAAGAAAAAAGTTCTCCAGACACAACCAATAATGGTGAATCTTGGGGACTGGGTCAGATAAATCCAACCATACCATTTGATCGTGAAGTAGGACAAGTTCATCCTAGGGCATACTCTCAGAGAGAAGGCATAGCTACCAGAACTCAGTTAACATCCGAGACACCAAACACTGTCACTTTAGAAAGTGAACAAGGAAGACTTGGGCATATGTTTCCACATTCTGAGCAGGCAGATGCAAGAGCTTATGTCAGGAATGCCAGAGTTCCTTCTCTTCATATCATTTTAACTACTGGTTTCAATGATATATCACCTCCTGCAATTCAGAGCACATTAAGGCAGACAGTGACAGGATCCAGTGACTTTAGTGGTGACCTCGGTGACACTGACACTGATTTAGTGCACAGTGTCTCACCCCTAAGTCCAAACATGGAAAGGGAAGAGTCACTAAATGAAAGAGATGCTTCTGATGGTAGGGCTCATTCTGATTGCAGTTCAAACCTTAGTTCTGATTCCCATTCAAGTTCCATATTGAATTCTAGTTCAGGCTCCAGTTGCGTGTCTAGTTACAATTCTACTCCTATATCCAGTTCCAGCTCCAGTGATGAATATTCAGATATTAGTTCAGTGATGTTTGAAGAGAGTAATGACATAAGCTTACCACCAGGCTCACCATCAGAAACCAGGAGAGAAAACAGACCTATGAGCCCAATAACATTTGATGACAGTGATTCTTGGACCTCCCTTAATCTGGACCATTTTTTCCTCTTGAATGAAGACGATCATGACCAACGTACAGGACTTACCGAAGCACAGATTGACAACTTGGCTATAAGATCTTTCGGTGAAGGTGGTGCATTAAAAGCCTGTACCATCTGCATCACCGAGTACACAGAAGGCAACAAACTTCGCATCCTACCTTGCGCCCATGAATTTCACGTCCACTGTATCGATCGCTGGCTGTCACAGAACTCCACCTGTCCGATTTGTCGTAGGGAAGTGGCAGGTTCTGCTGAAAGAGAAAGTTCTAATTGAGATCTGAATTCTCAGCTATATATACTGTTACAGTGATGGACGAACAATAGTCACCTTCTTATGTCCACTTCTGGAGTGATGCTTAAATAGAACAATTTGAATCTAATCTAAAACTGAATCCAAATGTAACAATCTTAACTGAATGATAGGTTCTTGAGGTAATGACTGGACTTTGTCCACTTCCTGTTCCAGAATAAAAGGAAATATTAAAAAAAAAACAATATCCTATCTGACAGCAGAAACAAATTTCACACCATAGTAGATCACTGCATTTCAAAAGAAACTTAGCAGGTACACTGGGGTGAAATGTTCCTGATTCCATGAGAGAAATGTATTAATATGATATAATCAACCCAGATGGATCCTAGTAGTTTTATCTAGTCATGTAAATCCCAGACATGTCATAGCCCTGTCCCGTCTTAGATGTGCATACAAAGACAAAGTTTAAAAATTTTGTCTTCCTATCTCTCTTCCCAGCAGTTTATATCACTCCCTAATACTACTTTAAAGTTTCTCCCATTTTCCACTACAAATGTATCAATTAAGGTCCTGGGCAAAAAAATGATAGCATACTTGAAAAGGGTGATGGAATAGCATTTACTGAAGAGACTATTTACTAAAAATGTATAAAGAATGAAAGGAAACCAAGAGATACTGAAGTACCCTAGGCTAGCAACTATGAGAAGTCAGTATTATCATCACTAGGTTTCAAGGGGCATGGAGAGAGAAGTAGTAGTTCATGCAACCCAGAGTATCCCGTAGTTGTAGCAAAAGACCATCCAACAAGAGCTGTGACCTCAGATAAACAAAAGGCAGCCAATGCTAACCTAAAACTTGGAGTAAAGGGTCATGGAAATAAATAAAAATACTTTTACCTTTCTTTGCTTCTTATTTCTAAAATCCTTTTGGTAGTTTACATTACCAAACCCAACCTGAAGAAAAAGTAAGAGAGACTGGGTGATGAAGCTGATAAAGGTCAGCCCCCTGGAATCACAAAGGAGGGCAGAGAAGGATGGCCAATGGATCCAAAGAGCAGATCAGACACCATATACCACAACCGGCATTCTCAATTCTTTTCAAACTCTGTATGCTTTCTTGCCTCTAACTCTTGCCCTCCATTCTGCTCTTTGACTTAGCTCTTTAACAATCCCCCTTTCAATTTTCCTTTCATCTACTCAGAGTTGGCACCATAAAGGAGAGAACAAGTACATTTGATCTTTAGAAGTGATGAGATGATGAGATAAACCCATAGAATTTAATTACATTGCTTTTAAACATGACACATATTGGTTTGCTGTGACTGTAAACTACTAAGGAAAGAAGCCGATATAGGTATTTCTTCAATTTTTGCTTTATAAATATATTCAAGTTTCGATTTCTTTTTATTTATAAGTCTAGTTCATACATTTAAAAAAAACATATCCTTAATTCTTATAAAGTTTCTTATGGCTTATATATCTTAATGTTTATGTGAGTTTTCCAAAGCACCCAATTACTGCTCAGAGCCTCCCAACTTTCGGTCGGAAAGCTTTAAGGTAAAAAGGTAATCCAAGTTCAAAAATATGCCTACTTAATTCAATTCTAGTTGTCCCCATAAAAGTATCCCAAAATCATGACACTCTAAAATCAAATTTTAGGTCATGCTTCCTTTCTAATCCAAACATAGCGAAGGCTTTTTCTTGTAATTCTGCCTGGAAACTCTGGAGATATTTTTTTTTGGGGGGGTGTTATTCTGTTATTGTTATTGTTGTTGTTGTTTTGTATACTGGCCAAACCAGCAAGTTTTGCTGAAAATTTTCAATCCTGGCTTAGGTGATAGTACATTGTATTATAACCAAAGAACAGTCATAAATATTGTAGAATGTGCAACCTATCTATATAAATATGAACAATGTTAAGTATGAACCTGTTTTAAAAATTTAAAGTTGGTATCATTACTAACTTTTATTTTCTATGTGAATTGTTGGCAGCCACAGTATTTACACAGAAACATGAAATATAAATAAGTGGGAAGTGTGGATGATGTCTTTCAATATATCTTTGAGCTAGAATATTTTTCACACAGAAGATATTTGCATGGCTGGAAATGAAGTCTTTTTTTTTCTTAATGTTTTATTTTTAAGAGGTTGGGGGGGCAGAGGATCCAAAGTGGGCTCTGGGCTGACAGCAGCAAGCTCCATGCAGGGCTCAAACTCACAAATAGTAACATCATGATGTGACCTGAAGCCGGATGCTCAACTGACTAAGCTACCCAGGAGCCCCCAGAAATGAAGTGTTGAATGAACCTCTGAAATAAATTTCACATTAAATTCTGAAAGTTGTTTGAATATTCTGATTGTTATGGAGTATTTCTCTTTTTTTAATATTTTTTTATTTTTGGGAGAGCCCTGGGGAGGAGCACAGAGAAGGGGACAGAGGATGTGAAGTGGGCCCTACACTGACCAGTCTGACAGCAGTGAGCCCGATGCAGGGCTCAAACTCACAAACTTTGACCTGAGCTCAAGTCCAATGCTCAACCGACTGTGCCACCCAGGTGTCCCTATTACTGAGTACCTGATTCTAGATCTATTTCATTTAAAGTGACTAGAAGAATTATAACAGCGGTTGGCTTCTTATATCCTAACATGTTCCAACCTTTCAGAGGATAACAACTGCCTACTTAATGCTTCAGTGCATTAATATACGCCTTCTGTGGTAGAATTCTAAAATGACCCCCAAGGATTTTTACAGTTGCCTCTCCCCTGGAATATGAGACTGTGAATGTGATAGAATATTATTCCCATTAGTAGGTTATGACATATGGCATAGTCAATTGGGAGATACTGACCTAATCAGATGAGCCCTTAAAGTCAAAGGACTTCCAGTCCAGATAAGATGGTTTATACTCCTCTCTCTCTGCTCTCCCTCTGTACATACAACTATATATCCTAGAAATCACATGAGACAACTAAAAGAGAACTTTGAAAGTTCTAAAGGAGAAAGTATATTGACTAGAGACCCTCCAAATGGATGAACAACTTCGTGGCAGTGCCTCTTATGACCCCTTCCCAAAAGAAAAAGGTGACTTAGGCTCGGGATTTCCTAACTCCCAACTTAGTAACAGAAAGTGGCTCAAATAGGCTCTTCCTCCACCAGATCAAATAGGAGTCCCACTGAAAACACCAGGTAAGCTCTGCAGAAGCTGTAAGGAGGAAAAACTAAAATCCCTACTGATAATAAGAGACCTGGAAAAGTGTTTCTTTTCCCCACTGGGCGTGAGGCACCCTTTCCCCATCCAAACCTACTGGTGATCAAGGGTATCAGCAAAAGTGATCCCACCATATAAAGCTCCCACCTGGAAAATGCTCTCCTCCTTTGCTGGGAGACTCTTTTCCCACACCCAGAGATACCAGGTAACTTGCCTGTACCTACAAACTTTAAATAGGAACCAAAGTATCCTAACATAATAGCCAAAATTTTCCATAGACAATAAAATATCACCTTTCATACCAAGAACAAGATACATGCAGCTTGAATGAGAAATGATGAATGATGCCAATCCTAATATGAATTTGATGTTCGAATTATCTGACAAGGTTTTTAATACTGATCTCAGGCATTTAGACCTTTAACAGAGAACCAAGTCACCTCATGTCAGTATTCTGACTTGCAGACCTGTGAACTAATATAGGGATGTTTTAAGTCACTACATTTGTGCCAATTTCTTATGCAGCAATAGAAAACTAACAAATTTCTCCTCAATGATCCATCCTATGCCCAGAAAAAGATTATGAGTCCTAAATGGCTCAAAATCTTACTTCTAGGCCTACTATAACTTTTTTCTTGGTCCTGTAAAACCACAGAAAGTTCTTATTCAGTTTCAGAATCTTGGGCTAATGTCAGCATCCCAGACTTATTTTTTACCCTTTATTCTCCAGAGAAAACTTATTTTGATATTGTTACCCAGCACCCTGGAATGGATCTATTTCAGCCTAGACCTCTTTCACTTAGTTAACCTATTTGTACAGTATTTCTTGCCTGTTAAATTAGAATATCTGCCGGCCCTTTTCCAAATCATTATTTCATGCATTTAACACATACAGACTTATCCAGAATGAACCAGGCCTGATGCTGGATGCTAGGATTATAGTCAAGAAGTACAGCACTTATCACTAAGAAATGTATTGGGGGCACCTGGGTGGCTCAGTCCATTAAGCCTCTGACTCTTGATTTCAGCTCAGGTCATGATCTCATAGTTCATGAGATTAAGGCCTGCGTTGGGCTCTGTGCTGGGTGTGGAGCCTGCTTAAGATTCTCTCTTTCCCTCTCCCTCCGCCCCCCGACCCCCACTTGTGCTCCCTCTTTCTCTCTCTCAAGAAAAAAAAAAAAGAAAAAAATGCATTGAGTCTTTAAAAAGGCACATAAATAAACATATGCTAGCACTCTGTGGGATAGATACTCTTATATGGATGCCCTAATCTTTTTCAGACACAGGACATAATGGAATGATCTAGAAGGAGCAATCTACATTCATAAGTCAAAACTCCCTAAGGTTAAGTGATATTTTAGTTGTACCCGGTAGGACTAGTAGTAATTAACCAATAAAATGAATGATTAAATTTTATTAATTATTAATTTTATTCTAAGCAAAATAAACACTGTATCTAAGTGTAGAGATGAATAACAGAGCATTAAAAATTCAGAGATCAGTAAGAAGTACGTTGTGGCTGAATCATTACATTCTGTGGCAGAAAAGGAAGAAGTCTAAAACAGCAAAATATGAAGAGATGAGGCCAATGAGGTAATAAATGGCCTTTATAATCGTGCTGAGGAGTTGAACCGTATGCTGTAAGCAATGAACAGGTGATATGATTTTAGTAATAGGCAAAAACTAATAATTTTTATAGAAGGTGAAACTAGAGTAAATGTAGTAATTATTTAAATAATACTCCACGAATATTTTTCAGAGATGAAGTTAGAAATAAAACTTTAGGTTGAAGAAGTACATAGAACCATCAGTAAAATAAGTGAAAACAAATATATAACCATACATCTGTACCAGACACTTCATGAGCTTCAGCCTTACCTTTTCCTCATTCCCCATTAAAAGAATGTACAACCTGACAGTCTTGTTATTCATGATTCCACTAAATCTGCTTCACACCTCTCTCCTCATTCCAGCAGGTAAGGATACAGTCAAAACAACCTGCTCAGTGCCTCTACCTGCTGAGCCCATGGATGAATTCTTTTTCCTTTCTTCACACTCCCTTCCCTATGACTTTGATAACTAGTTTATAGGATTTCTAAGGGTCGAGTTGACCATGCCTCCTCATATTGGATCACCCTCTCTCTCTGCTTTTGCTCTGCCATCCTGTTCTCTTGCATTTTACTCTCTAACTAAATAAGAGCACATACACTCTTGGCCTAAGGCTCTGCTTTCTCGGGAAGTAAGGCTAAATACCGCTGCACTAATGACGAAGAGGAAAATGTAAAAAGCAATCTGGAAGAAACTACCAAGTAAGAGGAAAATTTAGTTTGCAATCTTCCCATTAGTAACAACAGACTCCAAAGGTAACTGAAAAATACTACCCTTAAAGTGCTAATGGAGACATCATTCTTAACTTAGAATGCAACGCTCAACCAACCATGTTAACAAATAATAAAAGAAATGACATTTTCAGACAAAGACAGAGATTTATACCTACATACCCTACACACCTGGTAAAACTTCTAAGGAACAGGTTTCTTACTAAACGGAATTAACACCACATGAAGGAATGGGATTAAACAATACTAGGCAAATAAATTAATACACATGGAGATAAACCCAAGAAAAATTAACTGTTAAACATCATATAATTATGTGACTACTTTGGGGGCAGAGACAAAAAAGAAGTGCATTTAAAATCTAGACAATCATTACATGAAAGATGATATATGATCAGAGCAAATGCTTTGAAATTTCTTAATTTTTTTCTGGAAGGGGTAGAGATATATTTTTCAATGTTTATTTATTTTTGAGAGAGAGGGAGAGAAAGGGGGAGGAAGGGGAGAGAGGGGCATAGAGAAAGGGAGACAGATAATTCAAAGAAGGCTCTGCAGTCAGTGCAGAGCCCGATGTGGGGCTCGAGCTCACAAGCCCTGAGATCATGACCTGAGTGGAAGTCAGACGCTTAACTGACTGGGCCCCAGGTGCCCCAGGGGTAGAGATATTAAACACAAGACTGTGATCATTCAAGTAAGAATGTTAGCAGTTTAACTACTAAAAATCTAGAATTAGAGTATATAACCTTCAGATCTGTTGAGGGGAAAAACATAACATTGAATGAAAAATGAAAATTAAAAAAAATACACAATTCATGCAAAGTCAAAATACACAAAACTAGAATATTATTTCTAACTGGAAACAAATATCTAGATTTATAAAAATATGGATGGTAGAGTATAGTCGAACTTTAGGCAGTGTGTAACTCTGAGCAGGAAGAGAAATGCCATGGAATTTTAGGGCTCTCCAGTGTACTTCCAGTACTTTATTTCTAAAACACAAAGTTAACAATCAAATATTTTAAAAATCACATCTTGAGGCGCTTGGGTGGCTCAATTGGTTACGCCTGCAACTTCAGTTCAGGTCATGATCTCAGAGTTCCTGTATCAGACTCTGCTGACAGCTCAGAGCCTGAAGCCTGCCTCTGGTTCTGTCTCCCTCTCTCTCTGCCCCTCCCCCACTCACGTCTTTTCTCTCTCTCTCTCTCTCTCTCTCTCTCTCTCTCTTTCAAAAATAAATAAACATTAAAGTTGTTTTTTTTAAATCACATCTTGAATCTGGGGGTTTGGATAGACTAGTGATTCTTTGTTGTTTTTTGTAAGATTGAAATAATTTGTAATTAGTAAAAGTTAAAAAAAATTGTCAGGGATCTCTCCTTTATTAATTCCTTAAGTCTTGGATCATGCTTTCTCCTCTCTTCCTCCTCTTTCTTCTAATTTTTGTCTAGTATATATCTTTGTATATGGTGCATAGTTAAATGCACATTAAACATTTGTTGACATGTATAATGCACATGAATATATTTTGCAACCTAAACCATTATCATAAATATAAACTCACAAAAATGCATCTTTTCCTTCTAAGAAGTGAACCACTATAAACTGTAATATTCTACAGGGTACCTCAAAAGTAAAAAATAGAAAAACAATATGTACAAATTCGGGGATCCAATTTTGCTACTCCAAGATATGCCTCTTTGACATATTGATTACTATAAACTGGTTATTTTTAAGAAACTACAGACACAAGAGAAGCTCTAAAAACGGAGTAGAAATTACTCTTGTAAAATACATTTACATATATAAGGGAAATTTCCATATGTAAGGGTTTCCCCTTTGCTGTACCAGGAAGAGGGGGATGACTCAATCTCTAGAAACTCCTACCAATGAAGAAGACAAGGACTTAAACCTACTTAACAAACTTACTCTGGTTTACTGTGCCTTTTCTACACATCTCCCAAGTGGCTCCCCATCACAAACATCTTCTGTCTATAGCTGAAGGTGGCATTTAAGACAATGCTTTTGGCCATTGTGGGGAGTTAGTTTTCCTGGTCTCTCCCATGTATACAAAAGGCATACATGTTATTAAACTTTTGTTTGCTTTTCTCCTATTAATCTGTCTTGTCAATTTTATTATTAGACCGGCCAAAGAACCTATAAGAATAGAAAGAATATTATTTTTCCTCTCCTACACATGAATCCTGTAGATATACTTTTGCAAATAAACACACTTCTATAGTGAAACTACCATCATAGAACACTTGTAGGAGCAAGGCATTTATGAATACAGTAATTATTTATTGGTGCACAATTATATATAACTTATGTGGGAAACTATTAAGTACCTAGCATGCAAAGGCAATCTATTAATCTAAGAGTATAATTTATAACAGAGATGAAAGTGGATGTACAATTGTTATGACAGCATAAATATTATCAGAATTATACTTGAGATACTATTATAAAGTAGGTCACTGATGGGATAAAAAATAGATTTCTCGAGTGTGTAAGGTCAAAAAAGAATAATGGACATTTGAACTTATTTTTCACAGAAAAGCAGGAAATATAGGTGTTAGATATGAAATTGAAATTACAACATAATAGTTTTCATTGAATTTTTTTTTCTTTCTGGTTACTAGGTCTTGCTAGAATCATTCTAACCATATCATTGAATACTCATTTCATTCTACTCTGTACATCTGATTTGGTTATGATTTCTAAAAGTAATGTATTTATAAACCTCAATATTTCACAAATATAAACACAGAATATTAAAGCCAATGTTATTGTGAGATTGAATGAAATCTAACATTATCCAATATCCTCATAATGAAATTTCATAGTATATAGGAAATAAAACAGAATTGAAATAATGTATGAACACATGTTACATCTAGTTCAGCTTGAGTGACACATTATACAATAATCCCTTAACATTCATGAAAGATTAATGGTCTCAAGACAAAAAAAAATCAAATTTATAGGCATTAATCTATTCTAGGATTAATTTTACTACTTACTACTAATTTTACTACTAATGTCAACTTTCTTACAAGTCTATTCTAAGTCAAACTTTCTATCACAGTAGAGGGGTTCAGAACAATTGTCCCCCAAAGTGTGCCAGTTTGACATATGAACTATTATGAGCTGAAGGCAATCAAGACCTAGAAGACTCCAGAAAAAAATCTACCTCTCCCCTAAGCTACCTAAAGAATTCAGATAGGGGACCTGGTGGAAGAAGAGAGCTATTACTAAAAGATAACTTTTTAATCTGAATGATCTATTTGTGGGGCAAACATCTAAATATCAACATCTGATCTTCTTATCTTCCTGTGAATCACCCTCCTTTCCTTTGAAGCCCCAGGCCTCTGTTCCATTCCTCAGCGCAAGATGGCATATAAGCCTCAACTGTACAGTTTGTCCTTAGATCTTATATTCTTATGAAGGCTTCCATACACAGGTAATTAAATTTGTTGTTCTGTTAATCTGTCTTATGTTAATTTGATTAACAGAACAGCCAAAAGATCTAAAAGGATAAAAGTGAAACTTTTTCCTTCTCAAAAATAGTTAACTATGATCTCCATACACTTATCTTGTGGATTCGAGGGAAAAACTGAGAGCTGATATCAGAATATCCTGTGAGTCAATGGAAAGATTCCTTGAGAACAGCCTATATTCCTAACAAAAAACTACCAGGTAATGGTCACTATACACAACACTCTTGGTATTCATACATACAGTATTTCCTTCAAATTGATGCTCCATGGATCTTCAGTATACAATTATTTATGGAAAAGAGATAAAATTTTTAAACTCTATAGTGCTTTATAAATATACATACAGTTGACAGTCTATAAGCATTTAAACCATATCTTTATATTCTACTTTTCACATTTTTGGGGGAAAAGTTTCTTACCCAAAGAAAAGTTGGAAGGCTAGCATAATGAATAAATACACTAATTATTAATATATCACCATGCTAGTTGCAACTCTATCTCTCCACACACAGACACACATGCCCACACAAACCTCTTTCATCAAACAATCTGAAATTAGCATGAGGATGTCATATTTCACCTCTAAATGCTTCATTATGCTTCTCCCTGTGTTAAGGAAACCCATATCACCATTACCACACTTAAGAAAACATAGGAGATATACGTGCTATTAAACTTCTGTTTGTGTTATCCCCATTAATCTTTTATCACAGTGGGGAGTCTCAGCCAAGAACCTGGAAGGATGGAGGAAAAACTATCTCTCCTCTCCTATAATACTAAAATATCCCTTATTTTCCACTGAGGGTACTTTTTAGCTGTTGTTTTTTCCCTAGAATTCAATCCACTTCAACCATAATATTTTGCTATGATGGTTCTTTAGTTTTCCATGATCTAAAAGAGTTGATCTGCTGTCTTCTACTTTTAATGGCACTAAATCCTTTGCAGAGTCAAGGCCAGTTGTTCTTCAAAATGTTACACATTCGATATTCATCTGAACGTACTGCCATGTATAGATTCAATACAATACTTCTGACAAGGTGATGTATAACTTCCTCTGCATCTCATTAATAGGCACATAATGTCAGGTCATAATGCTATTAGTGATTTATGATGTGACCAGTGATCTCTATTATAAAGGCATATTTTCCATTTGTAATTAATAAGTAATCTTAGGGATAGTGAATATTCTGTTCTCTTCAGTTTTTTACCATACGGTTTCAGCTATTGACCCCTATCTGAATATGTTACTATATCAGGGGTTACAAAATAGTTTCTAATTATGAAATTATTTCTACATTAATTTGATGAGATCATTTGGTATAATCTAATTTTCTACTTTTTAAGAGAACATTTTCTATTTTTTCTATCTCTTCTCTTTTCAAAAAATTATGAATATTTCTTTACTCTGATTCAAAAATATTTATTATATTAAATACATTATAATACATTACTGACATTATTCTCTATAATGATCATATTGCACCAAATTTATACATTGGACCCACCTTTGAGGTAGCTCCTAAATACTCTTCAAAGGGTGTCATTTGTCATTTGAGCACTTCCTTCCTTTCTGGTTCAAGTTGTACTACCTCTGGCCTTTTCCTATAATCAGCCATATCTTCAAGGAGACATGGTTTCTTTTAACGTGAAATGACTTTTAGAAACCAAGATCTCAGTGTTATTTATGCTATTTGATAATGGCTTATCAACATATTAAAACTCTATGATCATTTATAACTGTTTTTTGTTCTATTTTCTAGAGTTAGAACATAACTGCTATAGTGAAGGGTAGTTTCTTTAATAATCAACACAATTAAGGGAGGATCACATATTTGGACTCTGCATTATTATTTTGTTCCTGTAGGACCTCTAATCCCCTCTGTTTACTTTACCATTTCTCTTCATTTTTTAAAGTCCAGGGGATACTCACTCCTTTACCAGTTGCTTCCTTTCCCCCCGGAAGCAGTACCTTCTTCCTACGACAGTCACTGCAGGTCCCATACTTTTAGCTCTTTTCCTTTGGATTCTCACTAGCCAGTGTTCTGATCCTTTTTGTTTAATACCTATACTTAGTATTTTCTTCTTTATAGTGAAGACTTCGATTTCCAAAAGAAATGTATCTGTGTTCTGTCACCAGTATTATCCTGTTGCATACTCATGATTTTCAAGCAGTCTCGTCTGAATCGCCTCTTCAGCCTGGGCTCTAAAGCCCAGCTGTGTTGGTTTCAGGGATTTTCCTGTGCGATGTAACTCAAGTTATAGTATTCTTTAACTTCTAGTTATGCTGTTGGCATAAGTTTTATGTGGTTTTATTTTCTTCCCTTGCTGATCTCTATGGGTTTTGCAGCATGTTAGGTAAATTAGGATTTAAGAAACTGCTCTTATTGCATAGACACTCAAAGATCTAAAATAATCACTGTATGCTTGATATTATTTTTCTTTTATATAAATAAATCTTGCCTTGTTTTTGAGTTATTCCTTATTCATAAATGGGAAGGCCTGAAAAACACACACATGATATAATTTTATTATAACATTCGCAGTAACTTTAGACTTAATTCGAGCAGGGTTGATGCCTCTAAATCAAGTTACTTATTTTTGAGGTTAACTTCCACTGCTATGAAAGTTTTACATACAAAAACAAACAAATAAAAAAGTTTTCTGTGTTTTTCGTCAGTCTAGCACTCCTGAATTAACTAAAAAAAATCACTTGCTTTTGTGCCTACTGACTAATGACATTTTAGACACCAAAAATTAATTTTAATCTGTGTATCATTTCTTTTCCTGTTGGTCTGGTGTTCAGCTGGCTAGGCTGTTTGCAATCAGATGTTTGCGTTTGTCGCATAGGAAAAATTTGTCTCTACCCTTCAAGGTTCTTTTGACTGGTTTTAAGAACTAAATTGACATGAAACAGATTAACAAGAGAAAACCACATTTAAATCTTTTTAAGTTTACTTATTAAAAATTTTTTTAAATGTTTATTTATTTTTGACAGGGAGAGACAGAGCATGAGTGGGGAAGGAGCAGAGAGAGAGGGAGACACAGAATCTGAAGCAGGCTCCAGGCTCTGATCTGTCAGCATAGAGCCCTATACAGGGCTCAAACTCTGAAAGATAAGATCAGGCCCTGACCAACTGAGCCACCCAGGCACCCTTATTTATTTATTTTTGAGACAGCAAGACCACAAGGGAGGGAGGGGCAGAGAGAGAGGGAGACACAGAATCTGAAGCAGGCTCCAAGCTCTGAGCTGTCAGCGCAGAGCTCTATAGAGGCTTGAAACCACGAACCACGAGATCATGACCTGAGTTCAACCAACTGAGCAACCCAGGCGCCCCAGAAAATCACATTTAATTATATGCATATAGGGAATCTATATAAACATGAGAAATTTCAAATAAAGGAAAACTGAGGTACAGAGGTCATTCTGGACTAAGGAGAAAAGGGAGGGGGTCTGGAGCTTCAAAAGGAAGGCAGGCAATTCACAGGAAGAATACAAAGAGTAAATGTTTGGTAAACAAAAGTTTCCATATAGAAACAAGGAACACAGAGCAGACTTTGATCATATAGGCCTTGCTCAGTTCCTCCTTATTTAACCATACCTAGTTTATATTACACTATAGTTAGTTATCTATGGTGACAGCTCCCTTCTTGGAGCAGGTCCTCTATTTAAATCCGCTTAGGTAATTATGGGAGAGGCAAAAAAAGAAAAACTTCTTGAGTCTTCTGTTTCTTAAAAGTAATCATCCTAAAATAATCCACATGCCAAAGAGACACACTTTGAGTTGGCAAATTGCGTTCCCCTACAGATTCTTTTCAACTAAGAAAGAGTAAATCAATTTAAAGTACAAAAACAAATGACATAGGGAAATGCCAAAAGTATCCAATTGAATAGAATAAAACCTAGGAACTTATCAGTCATTTAAACTTTCGAGACATTGCCAATGTCCTCCTAAAGTTTAATGAGTGTTTTTACCTTATGCCAACCAGATCATTAATGATGAGTTACCCTTTCTCCCAAATGGTTTACAAGCTACAGTGATATTGCAATGCTTGTTGGTAGAATTAAAAAAAGAAGAATCAAAATCACCTTAATCCTGCTGTGGGACCACAGCCAATCTTTGGGGCGCAAGGGGAATTGCATGTTCTAAATAGATAAATGTAAAACAAATCACGGGAACTTAAAGTTATAGTAAAACTTTTTATCAACTTGAATCCCAGGCCCCATTTACCAATTCAGTAAGGTCTGGTAAACTAAAATGGACTGCATGAAAAAATGTTCCATTTTTCCTAAAGAATGCTTAAATAGCTTCATGACAAAGTTGACCATACTCTGTTTTATCCATTCTTTAATTTATTCAACACACATTTTACTTAAAGTTTAATACGTGACCAGATATATACTCTAAGTTAAAATATATTCTTACATAAAATATACTCTGTACATATCTTTCCAAAATTTATAGCCTTGTGGGAAAACAACACCAAAACAATAACAATACCAACAATACTCGATCATAAATATTGATAATTGTTTGACATTAAAAAATGGCCTCTTTTAAGACACATAAATGTAACACTAGTCGTGATTCAGTTGCCGGGTTAGAAAATCTCTTTGAAGAAGGGACATTATTTTTGCCTGGTTCTGACAATAGGAGTTAATCAGAGGAAGCTACCAGGGGAGAATAGGTAAGCAAAAATGTAGGCGATATGTCACATGTCCAAATTCAAACCTTCTTACTTGCTACATTGTAGCTCAGTGGCAAGAAAAGGCAGAAGAAAAAAAAATAGGCCTTATGTAACAGAGTAGGTCATTGGTTTGCTTAATGTTCTAGCCATCTGAGTAAAAGAGACAGAATCACCATGGTAAACTAAAATTTTAAACCATCATCCACTTCTAATAGTAAGCAAGGCTTATGTATTCTAACCAATTCATAAATTGTCTTCCTCCTTTTGGAGGTGTTATATGAGGAATTATAAAAGGGTTTGTGAGTGGCCTTGAATTACTTCTCATGGAAGCAATCAATATACTTGAACTCAAGCAGATGGCTTTCCAGCAAGAAGCATCTAGAGGCATTGCTCAACTCTCTAATGACTACTGTGTCATTAGTGTGTCTCCCTAATATGTCTGCAGTCACACCTACTTCTCCTTCCTGTCCCAGTGAAGAACGTATCCTTTCTCATGACTGTGACAATCCTTCCTTCTGTTCTGGATTCTATATGTTCTCACTTTTTCACCCAATGATTTATATATCATTACCTTCTCACTCTCTCTTGATTCTTTCCCCCTCATCATTTAAGAAAATATTCATTTAAACGACTCAAATCTTCAAAAGCAACTCTCTATTTATTCGGCATCTCCCCCATCATCACTACCAACACCATCACCACCACCAACAATCTTACTATTTCTTTTAAACTTCTCATACTTTAATATCTTTTGAAAAGTTATCTAAATTCTCTACCTCTACTTCTTAATCCCCATTTATCTCCCAACCTACTGGAATTTAGCTACTTCTCTGATCATGTCATTAACACAAGCAATCACTCAAATCACCAAAAACTTCCAATTTGTCAAATCCAATTTAAACTTCTTGAAGATCATTGTACATTACCTCTGAAACCTACTATAATGAGGGGCATCTCCATTTCCCTGAAATTTCTTTCTTCCTTGAATTCTATGACTCCTCTCCAGATGTCTCTTAAATATCTTTCTTCTTCTGCAGAGATTCCTTTTCAAAGCTTTTTAAATATATGCAAATTTGGAAAAGAAATACTGTTCTGTGAGCATTCCCATCCTTTTCTCTTCTACCTTGCTATTAAAGAGGTTCTGGGAGGGGGCCAACAGGCAGAGGAGTAGGAGGACCCAGTATTTCCCTTGTCTTTTAAACCAAGAACGACTGAAACCAAAAAACTCTCAACTCCAAGAATCGGGGAGGAAAGATGTTGCAGTCTACAAGGAACGGAAAGCAAAATTCAGAAAACGCCCCAAGAACCATGAATTTAATCTGGGACGGATAAAACGAACTCGGGGAGCTGAGCTGAGGGGAGGGTGAGTCGTATTTGGAGACAGCAGGAAAAGTACCGATCAGGCAACATCTGAACTAGAGGGTCAGAGAGGGGGAGACCACCAACATCCAGCTGCTAAATGCAGAGCTTTTGAAGAGAAGTTCGGTGGCTAAAGGCAGCACTCCCCTCACGCCGCCAGGCCCATGCTGCCGGGACTGCGCCACCAAGACTGGCAGCGGGGACCCAGTCAGCCTGAGGCGCTGCTGCCCATAGAGCATTTGCAACCCCGGCACAATTACAGCAAAATTGGGTGTAGCAGGCGGTACGCCAACGTCCACTAAATCACACTATGCCGGTGCCCGTGCTGGAGTGAGGACACAAATAAAGGGGAGAACAGAGACTCCAGGACTGGTAACAAGGGACTGGAGGAATACCATTGTTGTCTCAAAGGCGGGAAGTCACCCCAAAAGCCATCCCTGCGGCAGTGAAGGCAGGACCTGCCTAACCCAAACCATGCCCCTCCTCACAGGAGAGACATCTTTCAGGGGGAGCTACAGACGCCAAGTTCAGACTGCTGCCTGGAGTAACTCCAGGTCATTTCTTCTTTTTTAAATATATGCTCCCCATTCTCCTTCGTACAGATCCCGACCCCTGAGCTGCCTATCCAGAGAACTGGCTGGCTTAAACAGTCTTTTAACCCACTCTCTCCAGGCATGTTCTACACCTCCTTCTGTACTTTCCTATCTCTCTCTCTGGAATAACCAGGCCACATAAGTTCATCTGGGCAACATATATCATCATTCCTTTTCCCTTGCACCCGTCCTTATTCGGATATCTCTCAGGCCACATTAAGCCCTTTAGTCGCTCTACCTGGGCAAAGTCCAATTCCTTCTTCCCCACGCACCAGTCATTATTCTCTCTGTATATGCTGTGCAACCAGCACACTGCTCACCCTGTGCTTAACGTGTAGCTGGTACTTCAGGACACTGCCCTCAGAGTGTCATTTATTATTCTTTTTTCTGTTGTGAACTGCTTGTTTGTATCATTTGTCAGTATGTTTGAGTATTTTTGTTTTTTGTTTGTCTGTCAGTCTGTTTTCCTCTCCAGGGCGCCTTCAAGAAACAATCCAAAACACACCTAGCCAAAATGACGAAACGGAAGAATTCTCCTCAAAAGAGTCTACAGGAAGCAGTGACAGCTCAAGAATTGATGAAAACAGATATAAGCAACATAACAAAACTTGAATATAGAATTATAATAATAAAACTAACCACTGGACTTGAAAAAAGCATAGATGAATGCTAAGGGTCCTGCGTGGCAGACTGCAAGGACCTTAAAAACGATCAGGAAGAAAAAAAAGGCTTTGGATGAAGTACAAAGCAAAATTGGAATGAGCCACAGCGTGGACCGAGGAGGCAGAAGAGAAAGTAAGTGAACTAGAAGATAAAATTATGGAAAAAGAGGAAGTAGATAAAAAGAGAGAGAAGCTGATCCAGGAACAGGAAAGGAGAATTCGAGAGCTGAGCGATGCACTCAAACAAAACAATATCCGTACCATGGGAATTCCAGAGGAAGAAGAAAGAGACAGGAGTTGAAGGGGTACATCAACAAATCATTGCTGAAAACTTCCCGAACATGAGGAAGGAAACGGGCATGGAAATCCAAGAGGCACAGAGAACTCCCCTCAGACGTAACTTGAATAGACCTTCTGCATGACACATCACAGTGAAACTGGCAAAATATAGAGAGAGAATCCTGAAAGCAGCTAGGGAAAAAGGGGACTTAACTTACAAGGCAGACACATTAGGGTAGAAACAGACTTATCTACAGAAACTTGGCAAGCCAGAAAGGAATGGCAGGATATCTTCAATGTTATGAGCAGGAAGGATATGCAACCAAGAATCCTGTATCCGGCTAGCCTGTCATTCAGAACAGAAGGAGAGATCAAGGTTTTCCCCAACAAACAAAAACTGAAGGAATTCATCACAAATAAACCAGCATTACAAGAGATCCTGAGGGTCACACTATGAAGGAAACGTTGCAAAGAACACGAACTGCCAGAGACAGCCTTACAAACATGAAACCTACAGATAATACAGAGACTATAAGCCCATATTTTTCAACATTAGCACTGAATGTAAATGGACTAAATGCACCAATCAAAAGACACAGGGTAACAGAATGGATTAAAAGACAAGACCCATCTATATGCTGTCTTAAAGAAACTCACCTTAAACCTGAGGACACCTTTAGATTGAACGTGAGGGGATGGAGAACTATCTACCATGCTACTGGAAGTCAGAAGAAAAACCTGGAGTAGCCACACTTATATCAGACAAACTAGACTTTAAAAAGAACGATGTAATAAGAGATGAAGAAGGACATTATATAATAGTAGCAGGGACCATCCAGCAGGAAGAACTAACAATTATAAATATCTATGCGCCGAATTCGGGGGCACCCAAATTTGTAAAACAACTGATTACAAACATAAGCAACATTATCGATAAAAATGTCCTAATAGTAGGGGACCTTAACACACCACTCTCAGCATTGGACAGATCAACAAAACAGAAAATCACCATAGAAACAATGGCCCTGAACGACACATTAGAACAGATGGGCCTAACCGACATCTTCAGGGTCCGTCATCCAGAAGCAAAGGAATTTACATTCTTCTCAACAGCAGACGGTACATTTTCCAAGATAGACCACATTCTGGGGGCACAGGAAAGATCTGAATAAATATAAAAGAATTGAGATCATACGGTGCACACTATCAGACCACAATGCTTGGAAACTTGAAATCAACCACAGAAAAAAGCCTGGAAAATATCCAAAACCATGGAGGCTAAGGGACAACCTACTAAAAGACGAGTGGGTCAACCAAGCAATCAGAGAAGAAATTAAAAAATACATGGAAACAAATGAAAATGAAAATACAACAATCCAAACGCTCTGGAATGCAGCAAAGGCAGTCCTGAGAGGGAAATATATTGCAATCCAGGCCCACCTCAAGAAACACGAAAAATCAATAACACAAATTCTAACAGCACACCTAAAAGAACTAGAAGCAGAACAACGAAAATAACCCAAACCCAGAAGAAAGAGAGAAATAACAAAGATCAGGGCACAAATTAATCATATGGAAACAGAAAAAGTAGTGGAACAGATCAATGAAACCAAGAGCTCGTTCTTTGAAAAAATAAAATAGACAAACCTCTAGCCAGGCTTCTCAAAAAAAAAAAAAAAAAAAAAAAAAAAAAAAAAAAGAGAGAGAGAGAGAGAGAACTCAAATAGATAAAATCATGAAAGAAAAGGGAGTAATTACAACCAATCCCTCAGAAATACAAGCAATCATCAGAGAATACTATGAAAAACTATATGTCACCAAAGTCAGCAACCTGGAAGAAATGGACAAATTCCTAAATAGTCACATACTACCAAAACTCAAACGGGAAGAAATAGAAAATTTGAATAGACCCATAACTAGTGAAGAAATTGAATCAGTTATCAAAAATCTCCCAACAAATAAAATCCCTGGACCAGATGGCTTCCCTGCGGAATTTTACCAGACATTTAAAACAGAGTTAATTCCTACCCTCCTCAAGCTATCCCAAAAAATTGAGATGGAAGGAAAACTCCCGAACTCATTCTACGAAGCCAGCATCACATTGTTTCCCAAACCAGATAGAGACCCAGTAAAGATAGAGAATTACAGGCCAATATCCCTGATGAATATAGATGCCATAATTCTCAACAATATACTAGCAAATCAAATCCAACAGCATATAAAAAGAATTATTCACCATGGTCAAGCAGGATTCATCCCTGTGTTGCAGGGCTGGTTCAATATTCGCAACTCAATCAACATGATACATCACATTAACAAAAGTAAACATAAGAACCATATGATCCTGTCAATAGATGCAGAAAAAGCATTTGACAAAATATAGCACCCTTTCCTAATAAAAACCCTCGAGAAAGTCGGGATAGAAGGAACACATTTAAACATCATAAAAGCCTTATATGAAAAGCCCACAGCTAATATCATCCTCAATGGGGAAAAATTGAGAGCCTTCCCCATGAGATCAGGAACACGACAGGGGTGTCCACTCTCGGCACTCCTATTTAATATAGTGTTGGACGTCCTAGCATCAACAGACAACAAAACAAAATAAAAGGCAACGTGATTGGCAAGGAGGAAGTTAAACTCACTTTTTGCAGATGACATGATACTTTACATGGAAAACCCGACAGAATCCACCAAAAGCCTACTAGAACTGATCCAGGAATTCAGCAAAGTTGCAGGGTACAAAATCAATGTACAGATTTCGGTGGCATTTCTATACACCAACAATGAAGCAGCAGAAAGAGAAATAAAGAAGCTAATCCCTTTCACGAATGCACCAAAACCCATCATATACCTAGGAATAAACCTAACCAAAAATGTGAAAGACCTCTATGCTGAAAACTATAAAAACTTATGAAGAAAATTGAGGAAGACACAAGGAAATGGAAAACCATCCCATGCTCATGGGTTGGAAGAATAAATATTGTTAAAATGTCAATACTTCCCAAAGCAATCTACATATTCAGTGCAATCCCAATCAAAATTGCACCAGCATTCTTCTCAAAGCTAGAGCAAACAATCCTAATATTTGTATGGAACCATGAAAGACCTCGAATAGCCAAAGTAATACTGAAGAATAAAACCAAGGTGGGAGGCATCACAATCCCAGATTTTAACCTCTACTACAAAGCAGTAGTCATCAAGACTGTATGGTATTGGCACAAAAACAGACACATAGACCAATGGAATAGAATAGAAAACTCAGAAATGGACCCACAAGTATATGGCCAACTAAAATTTGACAAAGCGGGAAAGAGTATCCAATGGAAAAAAGACAGCCTCTTTAATAAATAGTGCTGGGAGAACTGGACAGCAACATGCAGAAGAATGAAACTAGACCACTTTCTTACACCACTCACAAAAATAAACTCTAAATGGATAAAAGATCTGAATGTGAGACAGGAAACCATCAAAATCCTAGAGGAGAAAGCAGGAAAAAGCCTCCTTGACCTAAGATGCACCAATTTCTTACTCGACACATCTCCAAAGGCAAAGGAATTAAAAGCAAAAATGAATTACTGGGACCTCATCAAGATAAAATGCTTCTGCACAGCATAAGAAACAACCAATAAAACTGATAGGCAACCAATGGAATGGGAAAAGATAATCGCAATTGACATATCAGAAAAAGGACTAGTATCTAAAATCTATTAAGAACTTACCAAACTCCACACCCGAAAAACAAACAATCTAGTGAAGAAATGGACGGAAGATATGAATAGACACTTCTCCAAAGAAGACATCCAAATGGCAAACAGACAAATGAAACGATCCTCAATGTCACTCATCATTAGGGAAATACAAGTCAAAACCACACTGAGATACCACCTCACACCAGTCAGAGTGGCTAAAATGAACAAATCAGGAAACTATAGATACTGGCGAGGATGTGGAGAAGCAGGCATTCTCCTGCACTGTTGGTGGGAATGCAAACTGGCGCAGCCACTCTGGAAAACGGTGTGGAGTTTCCTCAAAAAAATGAAAATAGACTTACCCTATGAACCAGCAATAGCACTGTTAGGAATCTACCCAAGAGATACAGGATTGCTGATGCATATGGGCACGTGTTCCCCGATGTTCATAGCAGCACTTTTGACAATAGTCAAATCATGGAAAGAGAGTAAGTGCCCATCAACTGATGAATGGATAAAGAAGATGTGGTATATATGTACAATGGAATACTATACAGCAATGAGAAAGAATGAAATCTGGCCATGTGTGGCAACACGGATGGAACTGGAGGGTATTATGCTGAGTGAAATAAGTCAGGCAGAGAAAGATAGATGCCATATGTTCCCACGCATAGGTAGGCTTTGGGAGACCTAACAGAAAACCAGGCGGAAGGGAAGAGGGTAAGGAAAAGGAAAAAAAAAAGCCACAGAGAGTAAGGAAATCATAACATAAGAGACTCTCAAAGACTAAGAACAAACTGAGGGGAGAGTGGGGTGCGGGAGGGGTGAGAGTGGGTGATGGGCACAGAGGAGGGCACTTGTTGGGATGAGCACTGGGTGTTGTATGGAAACCAATTTGACAATAAATTATTTAAAAAAATCAAAAAATAGTTTCTGATTTTTCTTTATTAATGTTTTTGATGATATTCATTTTCTGAAAGGGTTTGGATACTCACAGCCTAGTTCTTTAAGTCCTGTGGCACATTAAATTAGGAAAAAAAGTAGTAAATAGATATTTTGGTAGGGTTTTAAAAGAGGATTGTAAATGGGGTGCCTGGTGGCTCCGTTTGTTAAGCATTCGACTCTAGGTCAGGTCATGATCTCACAGTTCATGAGTTCAAGCCCTGCGTTGGGCTCTGTGCCGACAGCTCAGAGCCTGGAGCCTGCTTCAGATTCTGTGCCTCCCTCTCTCTGTTCCTCCCCCACTCACACTCTGTCTCTCTCTCAAAAATAAATAAATTTTTAAAAAATTAAAATAAAAGAGGAGTGTAAAGAGCGTTGGAGTTCTATTGAAGAGTTTGGGAGAACATAAGCTGAGAAGCTCTAAGGGGATAAATGGCATCTTAATAAAGGATTTCTCTAAACTACAGATATCTTTGGCAAAGTTTGATAAACACAAGTTAAGAACTCTAATTTTTTAGAGCTCATTTGGTTTACGGTCTGTGTTTCTTATAATAAAGCTCAATTCTCAGAACAGAATATATGTTTCATGCATTCAACTGAGTTATCTGCAGATTACAATACAGTGATGAGTAATTCATTTGTAAACATTCATTAAGCTGTGATGCACTTTATGAATCATCCATTTTTTTTCTGTAAACCATACTTCGAAAAAACATTTACCAAATTTTTTCTCATGATGACTCTCTCCACATCTAAATGTCCTACATAGATTTAGCTCTTCAGCTCCAGACATACATTTTCAACTGCTTACCAAATACTTCCATCACTATGTATCACAGGCAACTAAAATAAAAAAAGGTACAAGTGAAAAATCTTTTCCTACTCTATTTTCCCTATTCTATAAGCAGAACTACAATATAGCCAGTTTTTCAGCACAGGTTTTCCTTCTCCATATAATAAGTGTCCTTAGGCCCAAACTATACCCATTCCCTCTTCCCCATACACACATCTACCATCTTTGTTGGTGCACACATTCCTAACCTACTACTATACCGGTCTGGTCTCACTGAGGGCATTTATGAATACCACTGTCTATTATTTTTGGTTATTTCACAGAATCTGTTAAATAAAAATCTGAACATATCCCTTTATTCTCTTTGGTAGAGCATAATAGCAGTCAATACTCATATAGCATTTGCTACATAACAAAGGTTATTGTAAAAAAAAAAAAAAAACAAAACTCTGAAGCTATTAACTCATTTGATCCTAAACAAAACTTTATAAAGGAAGTATTATAATTACCTCAATTATACAGATATAAATTTGAGGCACAAAAAGATTCAATAACAGATAACAGTGTATAGAACTTGGATTTGTACCAAGGCTGTACAACTTCAGAAACTCATTTACTAACTTACTGTCATGATCATTTCACAAAATATATATAAATATAAGTCATCACATTGCACACTTTAAATTTACATAATGTTTTTCAATTATACTTGAATAAAGTTAGAGGAGGAGGGGAAAATATACTGCTGTTAGTTAGCTCACATGATCTAGTGTTTTTTTTTTTCTTTCATTGACTTTATCTGAATTTCCTGAAAATATCATATGTCCTATGTCTCCAAGACCTTCAACATTCTTTTCCATTCACCTAGGATACTCTCCCCATGGCCATTATCCATAGCAAACATGTTGTCTGGTTAACTCTTCTTTAAGAAAGAATACATGTTACTTTCTCTAGAACATTCTCCTGACATCTCTATCCTTATATTATGAGATGCCAAGCGTATCTCTACCACTGTACTTATTACCTGCTATTATAATTGGGGTGTTTTTTTGCTTATTTGTTGTTCTTATTAAGAAAAAGATCATGAGGCTAATCACTGTTGAAGAACAGTAACTTACACATTGCTTTATACAAAATGGACATGCAGACTATTTGTTTATTAAGTTGATGGGTAAATAAAGATCCAGAGAAATATATTTATGGTTAAATAAAAATAGCTCTGCTTTCTTTTTATTTTGAGACAGAGAAAAAGAGAGATTAAGCAGGGGAGGGGAAGAGAGAGAGAGAGAGAGAGAGAGAGAGAGAGAGAATTCCCAAGCAGGATTCATGCTATAAATGCAGAGCCCAACCTGGGACTTGAACCCATGAACCCATGAGATCATAAGCTAAGCTGAAACCAAGAGTCAAATGCTTAACTGACTGATCCACCCAGGTGCACCAACTCTGCTTTAATGATACATTTTCTTATGGAGATTATATGAGCTAATATATTTAGAGCACTTTTCAGTGTCTGGCACATGGCGCAAGCTCAAGAAACTATAGCAAAAATATCAATATGTTTGTTATAATAATTTTGAAACAGACCTCTAGAATTCTAAATTCTACTTTGCTTCCTGACAAAACTTTTGCAGAATGGATTTATATAAACAAAGTGAGAAAGAAAAAAATTAGAAGCATGTAGGTTAGAGGTGGGAAGGAAAAGTGAAGATAATTTGAAATAGGGATAACTCAAAGTATAAGCAATACTAGGAGGATCAAGTTTTGAATAAGGAATGCAAGATATAGAAAGAAGAAAACTTAAATATGGAAATTTAATATTGAACTCAGAAGGTGTATCAAATCCCTTTGAATTTAGTGAGCATTCAATAGACCTATGGTTAATTCATTGGTTGATTAAATGTGATTAAGTACTAAATTCTTCAGCGGATAACCTGAAGTCTGGTTCTTTGGACAGATTGAGAGCTGAGGAAAATATGGTCTTCTTATGGTCCTCTGAATAAGGACAGAGAAGCAATGAAATAGATGCTTGCTCTCTATACGGCTCTCACTCTATGTGTGTGCATGTGTGTGTGTGTGCATGCACATGCATACACTCAGAGAAGTTTTTCAATACCATTTGTTGCAAAGTGAAACATCAAGAAAGAGATTGTTGGATTGCTGCAACTCTTCTGTAAGTGTTTACTACCCATATTTTCATCCACAAATGTGCACACTGACTTCTTAATAAATAGGCCCCTGAGTGCAGGTCAACTGCTCCAGACCCACTTTCAGCACTGATGAAGCAGGAAAGCTTGCTATGAAATCTCTTCTGGCATCTCTTTAGCTAGTTGGATATTCCATAACCACTGTGACACAGTCCGGCCAATTTTGAACTTCATCAACTTTTCTCCTTCCAACATTCAGAGTGTCTCCAGCAGTTTCCCAGACCTATACAGGATGAGGGACATCAGTCACCTTGAAAGGAAGCTCCAGGGGAAAAAACAAGTTACTTGGTGTCACAGGGTACTGATGTTCCAGGTTTTTCTTTTTATATGCCTTATTTTTTTAATTGAGGTGTAATCGACATATAACTTTACATTAGTTTCAGGTATATAACATAATGCTTTTGAAACTGGTAACCAAAGGTTAATAGGACCAATAAGCACAGCTGCAACTATTTAACCAGGTCTTTTTTTTTAATTTTTTTAATGTTTTATTTTATTTTTGACACAGAGAGACAGAGCATGAGTGGGGGAGGGGCAGAGAGAGAGAGGGAGACACAGAATCTGAAGCAGGCTCCAGGCTCCGAGCTGCCAGCACAGAGCCCGACGCGGGGCTCGAACTCACAGACCGCGAGACCATGACCTGAGCCGAAGTCGGACGCTCAACCGACTGAGCCACCCAGGCGCCCCTTTTTTTATTTGCCTTTAAATTTCTCTGACCTCCTTAGAGGAGGCAGATTTGAGGCTTGCCCTCCCATGTCCTCATGTTGCTGCCTATTGACTAAACTCTTCCTTTGCTGCATACTTCATGTCTCAGTGATCATCTTTACTATACATCGCCCAGATGAACTTGGGTTTTGTTACAATTTGATATTTGTATATATTACAAACAGATCACCCCATAAGTGTAATTGACATCCATCAGTATACATAGTCACAATTTCTTTTTCTTGTGATGAGGACTTTTAAGATAATTTTATCTTACTTGAATGAATGATTATTTGAACAAGTGTGAAGGCTGAAAGTCCAGCTTTGTTCATGTTGCTAGATCTTCTAATTAGATCTCAGCTTCAAGAAGAACACAAGTGGGACAGTGAAAAAGAAAAAGAACAGCAGTATCTAGCCAGGATGTTCAGTCAAATAACTCTAGAAAATCAGGAGGTAACAGGCAACAAGCAAAATTTCCCACATATTAGATGCTGGGAGATTCAAAGAGGAACAACTCCACCAATGTCGCATCACTTCTAGTTCTCTTGTTAAAAATAAGTAAATAAATATATAAACACAAAGATAAAAGAATTTATTACTACTGTGCCAATTAGGGTAAAGATATGTAGAAATTCTCTTAGAAAATAAACTATTATTTTAGATTGAATGTGAGCTTAACACGAACTACAAAATTTTATTGCTGCCTTGTATTTATGGATTACATATATAGCATGTGTTGTTAGCAGTTTCTCCTGATTTATAAAGTAACAGTTTTAATCATTTTTAAAACTCAATTAGATATCACTAATAAAAATTACCAATTTTATTTATAAAGGTAATCTTGGAAATATAAGTGCAATATTTTTGTCAAAAGACAGTAAATCACAGAAAAATATGATCTCATCATAAAAAAGTAGTATTTGACAAATTTGTTCAGGCACAGATTTTTCACTTTTGAAATGTGAAAAAATGGCTCTATAATAACATTAGAAAGATCCTAAGTGTTTTTCTTATTTTATGTTCAATTTGTTTTTCTGTGCATGTGTGTGTATGTGTTTGTACGTGTTTATAGTCTCTTGTCATAACTCTATGTCACTATATCCTAGTAGATGAGAAAAAAAAAAAACAACAAAAGAAACCAGAGCAATTTGAAACAATTTTTTAAAACCCATCACAAAGTATAACATAAATTTGAAATGACTCATGACTTACCACAGAAACAAGATGTACAGATCAGAAAACCAGTTTATAATGTTGTGCAAAAATGACATTCAAATTGCCCATATCTTTTGTATTGAAGAAGAAAATAGATCCTATGCTGTCTCATGGCAAATCTAAGGGCTGTTTATCAGAAGGTCCAAATCTCATCAGTTTTCAATTTCACATTTCCAAATAGCTCTGGCAAAATCTCTAAATGACTATGTATACTCATAACATTTCTCAAACCACATTTCATACTCTAAATTATCGAATCAATGCAAATCAGTACTTATTAATACTACCTATTCCTTGAAAATTTTACTTTTTCCTAAGTATTAATTTTAACCAAAATAAAAGTAAATATGGATCTTTCAAAGTTCCCAGGACAAAAAGACTTTATTTTTCCCTTAACTGAGTGAATCTATTACACATAGAAGCAATATTGCAACCTAGTCTACAAGTCTCCATTTACTTAGCAGTAAATCAATGTAAGCTTCCCTGTAAGCCACGGTGTTTCTGCAGTCATAGTGAAGACTGAAAGGCCAGCTTTGTTCATTTTACTAGAGCCCCTAATTAGAAGATAAAATATAGTGTTTTAATGATTCAGTAAAAGAATTAATGAAAAGCAAATTTAAAATGCTCTGTGATCAGTTCTGAATGTTTTATGTTTTAGAATTCTTTAAGGAATACACAAGCTGTGTAGCATGTGTACTTTGAGACAGAACACTTACTCGCTAGGATTAAACAAAAATGTAAGATCCTGTTATATGCAAGGAATTGTGCTAAGTATTATGGAAATCTATCAGTGAAAAAGAATTCTTGCCTACAAACAGCTCAGGGAATAGTACATTAGAAAAGTATATATAAAATAACTCTAAAGCAAAGTTTAATGGGATAAGGGCTATGGAAGACTTTCAAATTGCTAATATAGGCAGTGGTGGAAACACTTCTTTTACCTCTTGAGATTATAAAATGATCTATGACAGGGCGTCTGGGTGGCTCAGTCAGTTAAGTGTCCGACTTCGGCTCAGATCATGATCTCATGGTTCGTGGGTTTGAGCCCCGTGTCGGGGTCTGTGCTGACAGCTCAGAGCGTGGAGCCTGCTTCAGATTCTGTGTCTCCCTCTCTCTCTGCCCCTCCCCACCTTGTGCTATGTCTGTCTCTAAAATAAACAAACATTAAAAAATATTTATAAATAACAAAAATAAATAAAATGGTCTATGAAGGATAAGGTGATATTTAAGGGAGCCATAAAAGACTGACAACTATTTGACAGAGGTAGCAGACACAGCAACGTAGAAAAATTCATTTTAAAGGTATAAATACTAAAAGGTACAAGTATTCAAAATGTAGTCATTCTCTGTGGCCAGATTATCATGGAAAAAAATGGAAAACAAGGCTTAGAAGGGAGATGGCATAATACCCTATTTAGAAAATGACAATTTTTTTTACAGAGTGAGAAGAAAGCAGTATTATTCAAGAAAGTGATATGGTCAGGTTCAAACTCAAAATTATTCTCACACTAGCACTTATGGTGTGGTGATATGAAAAGTGAACCTGTTCCCCCGGTAAAGCAATTGCAACTGGTGAAAATCATATATGTTGATATATCTTCTATTCATAGGCAAAGGCTCTATCCTAAGCACAGCATTCTAAAAATTCTGGGGTTGTAGTGGTCCCTGCCCCAGTTTACTCATTGGGTAGAAGTTCCACACCAGGAGAAACAAGTAGGGAAGATCAAAGATGACTGTTTCTTCCAGTGCCTTACTTGTTAAAGCAAGGCCATCATGCCAGTCCCCAGCTCCAGAGCAGTGGTGCAGAGATTTTGCCCAGTGGGAATAAACTGTCTGTAGAAACAGTTTCAAAGCTCTCCCCAAAGGAATTGACTGAGACTGAGAAAGTTCAACCCTATGGGTGCTCTTGACAACAACGGAGATTTGGGTAGTAAACAAGAGGAAGCTGGTAACTAAATAAAAGCTTCAAGCTAAACCATATGCCAACTAGCTTACTAGAGAAAACCAGGAAAAATGACACTTAAGAACAAGCTTTAAGGACTGGACTCAAAAACCACTCCTGTAAAGTTTCTTAAATTAATTGGGTATTGTCAAAAAGAAACTCAATAAAATACTAGCAAACCACATTCTACAACATATAAAAAGTAATATACACCATGACCATGGAAGATATAGCTCATGAATGCAAGGCTGGATTAACATCCAAAACACAACTAACATAATACACCTTTATCAAAAGAATAAAAGATAAAAAACACAGGATCATTTCAAGAAATAGAAGAAAAGCATTTGACAATATTCAATACCCCTTCATGATAAAATCACTCAAAAAACTAGAATCCAGAATTGCTATTAAAGTATCACATTATATTAATTATGAAAGACTAAATGTTTTGTCCCCAGATGAGAATGGCAAGACAAGGACCGCTACTTTTAATACTTCCATTAAACATTATACTAGAGGCTCTCTTCAGGTTACTTAACAAAAATAATAAAATAAAAGGCATCCCAGTTAAAGAATTAAATCTACACAGATGATACAATCTTGTATATTGAAAATCCTTTGAAATCCACTAAAAAAGGTTAGAACTAATAAATGAGCCCACTAAGGTGGCATGATATAAGATCAATAAAGAAACATCAATTATATCTTTATATACTAGCAATAAGCCATTCTAAAATGAAATTTATTAAATAACTTTATTTTCAATAGCAGCAAAAAGAATAAAATATTTAGGAATAAATTTAATGAAAGGAGTGTAAAACTCAGACTTACACTTCTATACTTCAAAACTTAAAACAAAGCTACAATAATTTAGAGTTTGGTATTAGTGTAAGTAAGGCTAAACACATAGATTAATAGAATATAATGGAGAGTCCAGAAATAAACCTTCACATTTATGGGTAACTGATTTCCTTTATTATTAGATTTTTTTAATGTTTATTTATTTTTGAGTGACAGATAGAAAGAGACAGAGCATGAGCAGGGGAAGGGCAGAGAGACACACACACACAGAATCTGAAGCAAGCTCCAGGCTCCGAGATGTCTGCATAGAGCCCAACGTGGGGCCCGAACCCATGGACTGTGAGAATCTGACTCGAGCCTAAGTTGGATGCTTAACCAACTGAACCATCCAGACACCCCGACAGTTAGTTGATATTCAACAGTACTGCCAAGACAATTCAATGGAGAAAGAATAGTCTTTTGAACAAATGGAGTTAAGATGACTAAAAATCCACATTCGAAAAGATGAATGTATACCGATCTCTCATACCATAAAATGAAAATATGAGATAAAGTTATTAAACTCTTAGAAGAAAATATAGGGATAAATTTTTGAGATTTTGGACTAGGCAATTGTTTCTCATTTTTTAAGTTTATTTACTTATTTTGAGAGAGAGAGTGAGAGAGAGAGAGAGAGAGCACAAGCTGGGGAGAGGCAGAGAGAAGGAGAGAAAGAATCTCAAGCAGGCTCTACACCATTAGTGCAGAGCCCGATGTGGGGCTTGAATTCACAAACTGTGAGATCATGACCTGAGCCGAAATCAAGAGTCGGACACTTAATTGACTGTGCCACCCAGACACCCCAAGAACTAGGCAATGGTTTCTTAAATATGACACCAAAATCAAAGCACAAGCAATAAAAGAAAAAAAAAATAGATAAACTGGACTTCAAAATAAATAAAAGTCTTCTGTGCTTCAAAGGACACCATCAAATAAATGATGAAAGAATGGAAAAAATATTTGCAAATCATATATAGCTTGTATCTAAAATATGTAAAGAATACTTACAGATCAATAAAACATAAATAACCCAATTAAAAATGGGCAAAATATGTGTAAATAAACATTTGTCCAAAGAAGACATACAAATGGCCTGTAAATACATGAAAATGCTTAATGTCATTAACCAAAAGGGAAATGCAAACTGAAACCCCAATGAGATAATCACTTCACACACAATGGCATGGCCATCAACAAAAAGATAGATAATAGCAAGTGCTGGTGAAGATGTGGAGAAATTAGTAGAACCCTCATTCACTGCCAATGAGAATATAAAATGGTGCAGCTGCTTTGAAACAGTGTCACAGTTTCTCTAAATATTAAATACAGGGTTAGCATATGACCCAGAAATTCCATTCCTAGGTATATAACCAAGAGAAATGAAAATATATGTCACACACAAAAAATTATTTGCATATAAATATTTACAGTAGCATTACTTCCAGTAGAAAAAAGTATTGTATATCTATGCAATGGAAAACTATTTGGAAAAAAAAAGAAATGAAATATTGATTGGCACATGCTACGACATGAATGAATCTTGAAAACATTTTGCTAACTGAAATAAGCCAGTCACAAAGACCACATATGCTATAATTACATTTATATGAAATGTCCAGAATAGGCAAATCTATAGACAAAAAGTATATTTCTGGTTGCCAAGGGCTAAGGGAGCTGGGGAAAATAGAGAGTAGCTACTCATAAGTATGTTATTTCTTCTGGAGATGATGATAATATTCTCAAATTGATTGTGGTGATTGTTGCACAACTGTGTGAATATACTAAAAGTCAGTGAATTATTCACTTTAAATGGGTTAGCTGTATGGTATGTGAATTATGTCAAAATAAAGCGGTTATTTACAAAAAGAAAAGTATATTCTACATCAAAGTACAAAGTAGAGAAGACATGCTAGACGGAAGAGAAGCTATCAGAAGAATAGTATGTTTTTTCCTGATGTGGCACATTAAAATTATAGGCAAATGGAAGTAAAGTAAACACATATAAGACTTCACATATTTTTGAAAAGACAAAAGATGTTTCTCATTTCAGAAATCAGAAAAGAGCTGGTACTTCAGTGTTTCTCCAATGCAAAATATTGTTTTATTATAGAAAAGAAATCTGTGCATCTCATAATAGTTGAACTTTAACTACTTAATTTCTAAAATTTACAAAGTTTTGGTGATTATTGGATTCTGTTTGTAATTCTGCTGATTCTTTTCTCATATACAGTTGCACTTTGGTTGTGTTTCCTTTTCCCAGTCCAAAAATAAATCCAAAATTCCATGTTCTTTTAATTCGATTATTCAAGTATAAGATATGAACTTTCTTGAGATTTCAGAAAGAACAAACTTTGCAATGAAAAATTGCAAAGTGAAAATTAAGGGCAATATTAGATGAAATTGAAGTTCAGAGAAGATGAACAAGATGACGCATGCCTGCAACAATTTATGAAGAATTATTAAACAAGAGAGACTAAATTTGGAAAACCTGGAAAAGAAAATGCCTAAGTAAAAGCATAATTATATATGAATATTTGATAGATGTCAAAGGAGAGAGAAGTGATACACAGAAGCCAAGAATACAGAGAATTAACAATGTGATGCTGGTTTAAAAAAAAGAAAAGAGCAGAAAAAAAGAAAACTTAAAAGGGGAAGCTAGTGGAATAATCTTATATTGAAATTTTTTGCTAGATTACAAGATGTGAAAAATGTTTATAATTATGTGTTGGTATAAAGGACCAAAGTTATGGTAATGATTACCTTTAAGATACAACACTATCATGCTCTCTGTTACTTTAAGAAGCAAAAAATGGGGAAATTGAGCAAAGAGATGGGCAGTGTACATCACTAATCAATTTTCAGAAATACAGCTTTAGGAGATGTTAAGCTCAGTAAGTTCTTTTTCAAAAGCCATATTTCCTAACACCGACTTTCATAACCAGAGTAGAAAGGAAAACTGGAAGATGTTGATTTTCTTCTTGTTTTTCAATTTTTTATCTTTAGTTGAAGTATAGTTGACATACAATATTAAATTACTTTCATGAATACAACAGTGATTCAAGAATTATATACACTGCAAAATGCTCACGACAATAAGCATATTACAATATTGTTGACTATATTCTCTATGCTGTACTTTCTATACTCATGACTTACTTTACTGGAAATATGTACTTCTTAATCCCCTTCCTCACTTTTTGCCTATGTTCTAATCCCTTCCTCTCCGGTAACCACCAGTTTGTTCTCTATGAAACTATCTCTCCTTATTATTATTTGTTCATTTATTTTGTTTGTACGATTCAACATATGAGTGAAATCATATGGTATTTTCTGTCCCTGTCTGGCTTATTTCACTTAGCATAATACCCTTTAGATCCATCCACACTGTTTTGAGTGGCAAGATTGCATTCTTTCTTATGGCTGAGTAATATTGCATTGTGTATATATACCACATCTTCTTTATCTATTCATTCATTACTAAACACTGGATATTTATTCAGGGAAATAAAAACACTAATTCACAATGATATATGCACCCCTCTGATTATTGCAGCATTATTTATAATAGCCAAGATACAGAAGGTATTTATTTTCATACACTAACGTAATCCCTTTCATTTAAGAGAGAAGTGATCTCTGGAAGCATTACTTGGAACACATGAGGCTTATTCATGAGATGTCACTTGATAACTGTAATAATGAATTTGTGTGATTTCTTTTGTGTATCTTTCCTCATATGGAAAAAGTATACAGCATATGACAAAGTGAGAAAATACAGACACTTCAAAGATGTTGGAATATCAGATGTCTTCCTGTACTGGCCATTAATTTTAGGCATCTTGCTAATCATTTTTTCTTCTTTATGAAAATGTCACGTTGTTGTAGACCTTAAGTGGAGATGTTCTGCCTTGCCAAAACTGTAGGGAATAATAATAACAGTAGTAAAAACAGTTACAAGCAATAATTGCTAATCTAGACCAAGTTCTCAGTGAATGGCGATCATCTGATTTTTATTCTTTTGCTTCATACTTTAGCCTCTGACACTAATCTTTGGTCATCTTAGTTGTACTTAGTTCTACTTCATTGATTTGCAATCTTGCTGGGCCTCCCTCAACACTTAAACAAAAAAGATGTACTTCAAGGATTAAGTATGAATGAAAAATTTTAAATAATTCACATGAAAAAAATTATTTCATCTGGCAAAGAACTGATAGGTATTTTACTATAAAGAAACCATAGTGTTTGTATTTTTAACTACACTAATTTGAGGATCTAGCACACTGCCTGACACAAAATGGGAACTTAACTAACACGTGTTAAATAAATTAATTAATGAGCACCTGGTGGCTCAGTTGGTTAAGTATCTGACTTCAGTTCAGGTCATGATCTCAAGGTTTGTGGATTCAAGCCCTGCATCTGGCTCTGTGCTGACATGTCAGAGCATGGATCCTGCTTCAGATTCTGTGTCTCCCTCTCTCTCTGCCCCTCCTTTGCTCTCTCTCTCTCTCTCTCTCTTTCTCTCTCAAGAATAAATAAACATTTAAAAAATAAATGAATGAATGAAAAAAGTAGATTTTAAGAAAAGATACAAGTTGTAGCCATGAATGAAGAATTATACCTAATCTGTAATTTGTGCATTAGAGTATTCTTGCTATGACAAAGGAAAGGCTATGCTGCACCAAAATTGTAAAACAAATAATTCTGTATGCTAAGGAGTATGGTATTTATTTTGAGGATTTTACATTAGATGAATATCATGAATATTAAAAGAAAAAGAAAAATAGAATAATATGGATTTTAAGGGAGGACTTTGTTTCAATAACATGAGTGTGATCTACAATTTCTAATGATGGAAATCAGTGGGAATATAATAAGGTACTTGGTAGTTTAGAAGTCTTTGGTGACTCTAAAGTGTTTTTTCTATTGTTTATTTATTTAGAGAGGGAGCATGTGTACAAGCAGGGGAGGGGCAGAGATAGAGGGGGAGAGAGAATCTCAAATAGGCTCCACGCTCAGTGTGGAGCTTGATACAGAGCTGAATCCCATGACTGTGAGATCATGACCTGAGCCAAAATTCAAAAGTTAGATGTTTAATTGACTGAGCCACCCAGGTATCTCTTTGGTGACATATGAGAATGCAGATTCTTAAAATGTTGGAGACAAAGCAAGAAATAATAAATTAGATTTTCTGTTCTGGCCAAGATAGAATAACAGGAAACAGATTTACCCTCTGGAATATGTAATAAAAAATTGAAAGAAATAAGACAATAGTTTGCAAGACACTAGACATCAAGCATCAGAAACTGATCCCTGATAGACAGGAAATAAATGAGGTGAGCCCTATGATTGCTTCACATTACCTGAGTTTCCAGGCCACAGCTCAGGGAGGGAGAATGCAGAGACCAGCAGTGTCACAGGTTGGGGAATGGAGCTGAGAAACTCTAGAAAACAAGGTGGGTAGAGTTCTCTAAGCAGAAAACCACAGAGGAAAACGATGCACAGAAGAGAAATTCTAGTATTTTGCACCCCACACTGATTGTTGAACTGATTACTATTGATCAGCATATGTGCGTGAATACATTACTAGAGGCCAGAAAAGGAAACATTTAAATGGATTACAGATGACAGAGCCTGATACACAGGGCCTAAGATAGTGACTTTTCCTGTCAGCGGGACTGTAAAACCTCGAGATTCTCAGGGCCAGAGATAATAAACATGGAAGAGTCTTGCCTCAGTAGTTGGGAATATTTAAGCATATAACCTAACAATATAACAACCATATTTAGCTATATAATAGAACAGGAGACTACTCCATCCCTTTCTATAAAAACTTAAAAAGAACCGAAAAAGTATCAAATCATTTCCAGGCAAGTTAACAATATCTCAGAAAAAGGGAAAAAAAAAAAAAAAACATTTGTAAAACTACAAAATTACCCACTATACAAAAAGTTAAAATTTACAAAGAATAGCATCCAGTACTAGATTATCAGGGATGTAAAGAGGTAGTAATCTCCTCTGTAATGAAGAAAAGAAGCAATCAAAGCCAACTCATAATCAACACAGATGTGAAAATTAGCAGAAATGAACATAAAACAATTTTTATAACTATACTCAAAATGCTCAAAAATTGAAGCAGAAACATAAAAGATATTTTAAAACCCTAAATCAAACTTCTTGAAATGAAAACTTTAAGTGGAAGATGAAGAAAATATATTGAATGGCATCTGTAATATATACTAGACATCATAGATTAGTATATGTCAAAACTCAGCGAGAAATATTATCCAAAATAAAACACAAACAAAAAAGAAAATGAAACAAAAATGAAATTGTAAAAAAATGAGTATAGTAGCAGTAACCTGTGTGTGAGAAAACTTCAAGAAGCCTAACATTTATGTAACTGGTGACTCCAAAGAAGAGGTGAGAGAAGGCAACGTGTTTAAAAAAGACAGAAAACATGCTTAAAAAAATAATGGCAATTTTTTTCCAAATTTGATGGAAACCATAAATCCACAACTCCAAAAACTTCAACAAACTAAGCAAAAGAAGCATAAAAACTGACAAATCACATCATAATCAATTATTCAAACCATTGACGAACAGGAAATCTTAAAATGGGCAAGAGGGAGAGGCGCCTGGGTGGCTCAATCAGTTGTGTATCTAACTTTGGCTCATATCATAATCTCGTGGTTGAAGAGCTTGAGCCCCGCATCAGGCTCTGTACCGACAGTTCAGAGGCTGAAGCCTACTTTGGATTTTGTGTCTCCCTATCTCTCAGCTCCTTCCCTACTCATGGTCTGTCTTAAAAATAAATAAACATTAAAATAAAATATTTTTAAAAATGGGCAAGGGGGAAAAAAGACATATTACATACAAAGAAACAAAATTCATGGCAAAAGCAGACTTCTTTTTTTTGTGTAATACAAAATGAAGCCAACAGATGTAGCTTTATTTTATTTTTTTAAATTTCTTTTTTTATTTAAATAATTTATTTTCAAATTGGTTTCCATATAACACCCAGTGTTCATCCCAACAAGTGCCCTCTTTAATGCCCGTCACCCACTCTCACCCCTCCTTCACCCCCCTCACCCTCAGTTTTTTCTTAGTCTTTGAGAGTCTCTTATGTTTTGTCTCCCTCCCTCTCTGTGTCTTTTTTTCCTTTCCCCTCCTCCCCTCTCCCATGGTTTTTGCTAAGTCTCTCAAAATCCACATATGCGTGGAAACATATGGTATCTGTCTTTTTCTGACTGACTTATTTCACTTAACATAATACCCTCCAGTTCCATCCATGTTGCTACACAGGGCCAGATTTCATTCTTTCTCATTGCCACGTAGTAGTCCATTGTATATATGTACCACATCTTCTTTATCCATTCATGGGTTGATGGACACTTAGTCTCTTTCCATGATTTGGCTATTGTTGAAAGTGCTGCTATGAACATTGGGGTACACGTGACCCTATGCATCAGCACTCCTGTGTCTCCTGGGTAGATACCTAGCAGTGCTATTGCTGGGTCATAGGGTAGCTCTATTTTCATTTTTTTGAGGAACCTCCACACCGTTTTCCAGAGTGGCTGCACCAGATTGCATTCCCACCAACAGTGTAGGAGGGTGCCTGCTTCTCCACATCCCTGCCAGCATCAATAGTTTCCTGATTTATTCATTTTAGCCACTCTAACCACCGAGTGGTATCTCGGTGTGGATTTCATTTGTATTTCTCTGATGATGAGTGACTTCAAGCATCGTTTCATATGTCTGTTGGCCATCTGGATGTCCTCTTTGTAGAAGTGTCTATTCATATCTTCCGCCCATTTCTTCACAGGATTATTCGTTTTTCGGGTGTGGAGTTTGGTAACTTCTTTATAGATTTTAGATACTAGTCCTTTATCTGATATGTCATTTGCAATTATCCTTTCCCATTCCGTCTATTGTCTATTAGATTTGTTGTTTGTTTCTTTGCCGTGCAGAAGCTTTTTATCTTGATGAGGTCCCAGTAGTTCATTTTTGCTTTAAATTCCCTTGCCTTTGGAGAGGTGTCATGTAGGAAATTGCTGCGGCTCAGGTCAAAGAGGTTCTTTCCTGCTTTCTCATCTAGGATTTTGATGGTTTCCTGTCTTATATTCAGCTCCTTCATCTGTTTAGAGTTTATTTTTGTGAGTGGTGTAAGGAAGTGGTCTAGTTTCATTCTTCTGCATGTTGCTGTCCAGTTCTCCCAGCACCATTTGTTAAAGAGGCTGTCATTTTTCCATTGGATACACTTTCCTGCTTTGTCAAAGATTAGTTGGCCATATGCTTGTGGGTCCATTTCTGGGTTCTCTATTCTATTCCATTGGTCTATGTGTCTGTTTTTGTGCCAATACCATGCTGTCTTGATGACTACCGCTTTGTAGTAGAGGTTAAAATCTGGGATTGTGATGCCTCCCGCTTTGGTTTTCTTCTTCAATATTACTTTGGCTATTCGGGGTCTTTTGTGGTTCCATACAAATTTTAGGATTGTTTGCTCTAGCTTTGAGAAGAATGCTGGTGCAATTTTGATTGGGATTGCATTGAATGTATAGATTGCTTTGGGTAGTATTGACATTTTAACAATATTTATTCTTCCAAATCATGAGCATGGGATATTTTTCCATTTCCTTGTGTCTTCCTCGATTTCCTTCATAAGATTTTTATAGTTTCAGCGTAAAGATCTTTTACATCTTTGGTTAGGTTTATTTCTAGGTATTTGGTGGTTTTGGTGCAATTGTGAAAAGGATTAGCTTATTTCCCTTTCTATTGCTTCATTGTTGGTGTAAAGGAATGCAACTGATTTCTGTACATTGATTTTGTACCCTGCAACTTTGCTGAATTCCTGGATCAGTTCTAGTAGGTTTTTGATGGATTTTGTTGGGTTTTCCATGTAAAGTATCATGTCGTCTGCAAAAAGTGAATGTTTGACTTTATCCTTGCCTATCCTGATGCCTTTTATTTTGCTTTCTTGTCTGATTGCTGATGCTAGCACCTCCAACACTATGTTAAATAGCAGTGGTGAGAGTGGACATCCCTGTCGTATTCCTGATCTCAGGGGGAAGGCTCTCAGTTTTTCCCCATTGAGGATGATATTAGCTGTGGGCTTTTCATAAATGGCTTTTATGACGTGTAAGTATGTTTCCTCTATCCAGACTTTCTCAAGAGTTTTTATTAAGAAGAGATGCTGTATTTTGTCAAATGCTTTCTCTGCATCAATTGACAAGATCATATGGTTCTTATCTTTTCTTTTGTTAATGTGGTGTATCACGTTGATTGATTTGCGAATGATGAACCATCCCTGCAACCAGTGGATCGTGGTGGATAATTCTTTTTATATGCTGTTGGATTCTATTTGCTAATATCTTGTTAAGAATTTTCACATCCATGTTCATCAAGGATATTGGCCAGTAGTTCTCTTTTTTTGCTGGGTCTCTATCTGGTTTGGGAATCAAAGTGATGCTGGCTTCGTAGAATGAGTCCGGGAGTTTTCCTTCCATCTCGATTTTTTGGAACAGCTTGAGGAGGATAGGTATTAACTCTGTTTTAAATGTCTGGTAAAATTCCACAGGGAAGCCATCTGGCCATAGACTTTTATTTGCTGGGATATTTTTGATAACTGATTCATTTCTTCACTACTTATGGGTCTGTTCAAATTTTCTATTTCTTCCTGTTTGAGTTTTGCTAGTGTATGGCTGTTTAGGAATTTGTCTATTTCTTCCAGGTCGTTCATTTGATGGCATACAGTGTTTCATAATATTCTCTGAAGATTGCTTGTATTTCTGAGGGATTGGTTGTAATCACTCCATTTTAGTTCATGATTTTATTGATTTGGGTTCTCTCTCTTTTCTTTTTGAAGAGCCTGGCTAGAGGTTTATCAATTTTGTTTATTTTTTCAAAGAACCAGCTTTTGGTGTCATTGATCTGTTCCACTACTTTTTCTGTTTCCATATGATTAATTTGTGCCCTGATCTTTGTTATTTCTCTCTTTCTGCTGGGTTTGGGTTGTCTTAGCTGTTCTGCTTCTAGTTCCTTTAGGCGTGCTGTTAGAATTTGTGTTAGGAATTTTTCTTGTTTCTTGAGATGGGCCTGGATTGCAATATATTTCCCTCTCAGGACTGCCTTTGCTGCATCCCAGAGCGTTTAGATTGTTGTATTTTCATTTTCATTTGTTTCCATATAATTTTTAATTTCTTCTCTGATTGCTTGGTTGACCCATTCATCTTTTAGTAGGTTATTCTTTAGCCTCCATGTTTGTGGGTTATTCCAGACTTTTTTCCTGTGGTTGATTTCAAGTTTCAAAGCATTGTGGTCTGAAAGTGTGCATGGTATGATCTCAAATTTTTTATATTTATTCAGTGCTTCCTTGTGCCCCAAAATATGGTCTGTCTTGGAAAATGTACCATGTGCATTTGAGAAGAATGTAAATTCCTTGGCTTCTGGATGAAGGGCCCTAAAGATATCTGTCAGGCCCATCTGTTCCAACGTGTCGTTCAGGTCCATTGTTTCTATGGTGATTCTCTGTTTAGTGGATCTATCCAGCGCTCGAGTGGGGTATTAAGGTCCCCTGCAACTAGCACATTTTTATCAATAAGATTGCTTACGTTTGTAATTAGTTGCTTTACAAATTTGGGTGCCCCAGAATTCATCGCGTAGATATTTTTAATTGTTAGTTCTTCCTGCTGGATAGTCCCTGTGATTATTATATAATGCCTTTCTTCATCTCTTATTACATCTTTTACTTTAAAGTTCAGTTTGTCCGATATAAGTGTGGCTACTCCAGCTTTCTTCTGAGTTCCTGTAGCATGGTAGATAGTTCTCTATCCCCTCACTTTCAATCTGAAGGTGTCCTCAGGTCTAAAATGGGTCTCTTGAAGACAGCAGATAGATGGGTCTTGTGTTTTAATCCATTCTGTTACCCTATGTCTTTTAATTGGAGTGTTTAGTCCATTTACATTCAGCGTTAATTTTGAAAAATATGGGTTTAGAATCAAGGAGTTATCTGTAGATTTCATGCTCGTAAGGATATCTCTGGTGCTCTGTGTTCCTTGCACCCTTTCCTTCATAGAGTCCCCCTCAGGATCTCTTGTAAGATTGGTTTATTTGTGATGTATCCCTTCAGTTTTTGTTTGTTATGGAAGATCTTTATCTCTCCATCCATTTTGAATGACAGGCTGGCCGGGTAAAGGATTCTTCGCTGCATATCCTTCCTGTTCATCCCATTGAAGATTTCCTGCCATTCCTTTCTGGCTTGCCAAGTTTCTGTAGATAGATCTGCTACTACCCTAATGTGTCTGCCTTTGTTAGTCAAGGTCCATTTATTCCTAGCTGTCTTCAGGATTCTCTCTGTCTTTGTATTTTCCCAGCTTCACTATGATGTGTCATGCTGAGGGTCTGTTCAGGTTACATCTGAGGGGAGTTCTCTGTGCCTCTTGGACTTCAATGCCCATTTCCTTCTTCATGTTGGGGAAGTTCTCAGCGATGATTTGTTCAAGTACCCCTTCGACTCCTTTCTCTCTCTCTTCTTCTTCTGGAATTCCTATAATACACATATTATTCCATTTGATTTCATCGCTCAGTTCTCGAATTCTCCTTTCCTGTTCTTGAATCAGTTTCTCTCTCTTTCTCTCTGCTTCCACCTTTTCCATAATTTTATCTTCTAATTCCCCTATTGTCTCTTCTGCCTCTCCAATCCGCGCTGTGACTGCCTCCAGTTTGGTTTGCACCTCATTTAAAGCATTTTTTAATTCCTCTAGACCATTTTTTAGGGCCTTGATCTCTGCCTCTAGGGTTCCCCTGCTTTCTTCAATGCTTTTTTCAAGCCCAGCGAATATTTTTATGTTTACCATTCTATATTATTGTTCTGTTAAGTTGCTTATGTCTGCTTTCATCATTTCTTGGGCTGTCACTGTTTCCTGTACAGTCTTTTGAGGGGAGTTCTTCCGTTTAGTCATTTTGGCTAGGTGTGTATTGGTTTATTTCCTAGTTCTCCTCAGTCCCCCAGGATCTTCTGGATCTCGTGTTCTCTTCCCTGTAGCCTCCAACTTCTCTTCCTGCAGATCTATGGGGTTGAGAGCTCCTCGATTTCAGTCCTTCTTAGTTTAAAAGACACCAGGGAGCAGTGGGTCCTCCTACTCCTCTGCCATTTTGACCACCATCCCAGATGTAGAGTGGTAGAATTCTTTTCTCTGCAAAAGGGCTGTTGGTACTCCCATTCACTCATTCATTTCCTGTATACCTGGTGTGTGACAGGCACTTGGCTTTTTCAGAGGGTGGTGTTCACCCGGCCGGTGCAGGTCGCAAGTGTGGAGGAGCCTCAGGGCTGGGAGGGAAACCAAAAGCAGACTTCTTATATGAATAAATCAACTGAGGAAACAACGGAGCAGTCTCCTTAAAGTACGTAAAAAAAATTGGTCAATCTAGAATTCGATGCACAGCAAAAACACCTCCTTAAATCAAAACAAAATACGGATTTCTTTTTCTTTTTTTAGTTTATTTACGTTGAGAGAGAGAGAAGGCAGGCACATGGTAGGGGTAGAGAGAGAGGGAGAGAGAGACTCTCAAGCAGGCTCCATGATGTCAGCACAGAGCCCAATGTAGGACTTGAACTCATGAACCACAAGATCATGACCTGAGCCAAATTGAGAGTGGGATGCTTAACTGACTGAGCCATTCAGGTACCCGAAAATACAGAATTCTCAAGTCTGACAAAAAATAAACAAATTCATAACCAGAAGATAAAAAGTACTAAAAAAAAAAAGGTGAAGGATTTCCTTCAGGCAGAAAGAAAATTACACCAGAGTGAAAAGAATTGTCTTTGTAAAGGAATAAAGAATAGTAATATTTGATAACTACATAGGTAAATACATATTTTATGATAAATCAATGGTGATGTGGATTTAAGCAAAAATAAGTTTTTTTAAGTATTTATAGCTTATATAAAAGAAAAATGGATGCCATCAGTAGAACAAAGTTTGGTAGAACTCAAATAGAAAACAGAAAATAATAGAGATCAATGAAAATACAAGCTGATTCTTTAAGAAGGCCAATAAAATGTATTAACCTTGAGCCACTGTGATCAGGAAAAAGAGAGAGAAAACAAAGACTACTGAAATCTGCAGAAGAGGTGTCATCGCTACAGATTCTATAAAAGGAATCTATATTTAGATTTATGACTCTAATTTTGACAATATAGATGAAATAGACATATTCTATAAAATACAGAAACTAACCAAGTTCACTCAAGAATACAGAATATGAGTATACTTATATCTATCAAAGAAATTGAAATTGTAGTTAGAAAAACCTTCCCAGAAAGAACGCTCCAGGCCTAGAGAGCTTCACTGTCTAGGTGACCTCGACAAAGCATGTAAGAAACACCAAATATACACAAATGCTCCTAGAGAATGAAAAGGATGAGATACTTCCTAAATCATTACATGAAGCCAGCATTACCTTGATAACAAAGTCAAATGATTGTAAAGGAAAACAGTCACCAGGTAGCCCTCATAAGTGGTGATGCACCAATGTTTACAGAGTTTTGTTTTTAGCAAACCTAATCCAACAATATATACAGAAGATCATTTATCTTTACCAAGTGAGGTCATGATTCCACAGTTCATGAGATAAAGCCCCCTGCTGAGCTCTGCACTGATGGTGTGGTGTCTGCTTGGGATTTTCTCTCTGTATCCCTCTCTGCCCTTCCCCTGCACATTCTCTCTCTCCTCTCTCTCTCTCTGTCTAAAAATAAATAAAAGTTAAAAAAAAAACTTTTTTAAGTCATTCACCACAATAAGGTGGGATTTATTTATGGGTTGCAAGGGTAGTTCATTATTCACAAATTCATCAACATAATACACTAAATTTATAAAAGAAATGATGAGAAACATATAATCCTCTCAATAGATACAGAAAATACCTTTGACATTGATTTATGATAAAATACCTTAACAAAGTAGGTTTACAGGGAACATATCTCAACATAATAAAGGTAATCTATGAAAAACCCACAAGTAATATCATCTTCAATAGGGAAAAACTGAGAGCTCTTCCTCTAAGGTTAGGAACAAGACAGGGATTCTCCCATTGCTATTATTTAACAGAGTACTGGATTTCTAGTCACAGCAATCAGAAAACAAAAAGAAATAAAAGGCATCCAGGTCAACTAGGAGGAAGTCAAACTTTCACTATTTACATGTAACATGATATTCTATGGAAAATTCAAAAGTCTCGGGGCACCTGGGTGGCTCAATTGGTTAAGCATCCGACTTTGGCTTGGGTAATGATCTCACAGTTCGTGGGTTTGAGCCCCGCATTGGGCTCTGTGCTGACAGCTTGGAGCTTGGAACCTGCTTCGGATTCTGTGTCTCCCTCTCTCTCTGCCGTGCCCCCATTCATGATCTGTCTCTTTCTGTCTCTCAAAAATAAATAAAAAAGTAAAAAGAAAAAAAAAAAGGAAAACTCAAAAGTCTCTTCCAAAAGTCTGCTAGAACTGTTACACAAATTCAGTAAAGTTGCTGGATACAAAATTAACATATAGAAATTGGTTGCATTTCTACACACCAATAATAAAGCAGCAGAAAGAGAAATTAAGGAAGCAATTCCATTTACAATTTCACCAAGCACTGTCAGATACCTAGGAATAAACCTAATCAAAGACGTGAAAGACTTGTTCTTTGAAAACTATCAAATGCTGATGAAGGAAATTGAAGATGACACAAAGAAATGGAAAGACATTCCATGCTCATGGAATGGAAGAACAAATATTGTTAAAATGTTTATACTCTCCAAAGTAATCTACACATTTAAGGTAATCCATATCAAAATACCAATAGCATTTTTCACAAAGCTAGAACAATTTGGGGGCGCCTGGATGGCTCAGTCAGTTGTGTATCTGACTTCATTTTGGCTCTGGTCAAGCCCCATGTCGGGCTCCATGCTGAATGTGGAGCCTCCTTGAGATTCTCTCTTTCTCCCTTTGCCCCTATCTCCCACTTTCATGTGCTCATTCTATAATAAAAACTTTAAAAATTTAAAATTTTAAAAAATAACAATGTTAGGGGAGCCTGGGTGGCTCAGTCGGTTAAGCATCCAACTTGGGCTCGGGTCATGATCTCGCGGCTCTTTGGGTTCAAGCCTCATGTCGGGCTCTGTGTCGACACCTCAGAGCCTGGATCCTGCTTCGGATTCCATGTCTCCCTCTCTCTCTGCCCCTCCCCTGCTCATTCTCTATCTCTCTCTCTCAAAAAATAAAAATTAAAAAAAAATAACAATGTTAAAATATATAGAGAACCACAAAAGATCCTAAATAGCCAAAGCAACCTTGAAAAAGCAAAGCAAAGCTGGAGGCATTAGAATTCTGGAATTCAAGTTATATTACAAAGCTGTAGTGATCAAAACAGTATGGTATTGGTACAAAAACAGACACATAGATCAATGGAAAAAGGTAAAAATCCCAGAAATAAACCCAGAACTATATTGTCAATTTATCTTCAATAAAGCAGAAAAGGATACCCAATTGGGGGAAAAAAAAAAACAGTCTCTTCAACAAATCGCGTTGGAAAAACTAGACAGCAACATGCAAAAAAATAAAAGTGGAGCACTTTCTTACACCATACACAAAAATGAACTCATTAAGTATACAAATATGAGACATGAAACCATACAAATACTTGAGGAGAACATAGGCAGTAGCCTTTTTGACAGCTGCCATGCCAACTTTTTTTTGGACAAGTCTACTAGGTCTAGAGAAACGAAAGCACGAATAAACCGTTGGGACTTCACAAAGATAAAAAGCTGTACAGCAAAGGAAACAGTCCACACAACTAAAAGACAACCTAAGGAGTGGGAGAAGATACTTGCAAATGACATATCTGATAAAGGTTAGTATCCAAAATATGAAAGAACTTATGAAACTCAACACTAAAACAATGAATAGACTAAATAAAAGATAGGCAGAAGACATGAATGAACATTTTTCCAAAAAGACATACAGATTGCCAACAAACACATGAAAAGATGCTTGGGGTGCCTGGAAGGCTCATGAGAACTGAGACCCTGCAGAACTCTCTGGTTGGGAGACATAGTGTGGTCAGGGGTTGATGCTGGTCTTCTGGGGGGAGAGGCCTACTTACTATGCTGGGATTCAGGCAGGTTTGACTCAGAAGGGCAGTCTCGCCAGAGGGCACGGTGGTGCTTGGTGTAAGTAAGTTAGGGAGCCAGTGTGGGCACTGTGATGCTTTCCACAGGTGGCTCTGTGTTTGAGCTGAGGGACAAGGAAGGGAAATGGTGTCAGCCAGCTCCTGTGTTCAGGGGCAGTTATCTCCCTGGATGATGCCTTTCAAGGACACTCTCTGAGAAGAGAGTGTGTGCCCTCAGCAATATTCAGATCACTGTTTCCATGCCACCTGCCCCCAGTTTGTTTGCCTGCCTTCTCTCCAGGAACAGCACAGTGTCCTCCAGGCTCTATTCCAGCCAAGTCTGTTGAGCCGTAAAACTCCAGGCTTTAGGGATGTGGTGTGGACGGGGGGCTTGTGATCATTCTGGTATGTGAGCCCACTGCCCTGGGAGTGAGGCAAGCTTGACTGAGAAGGCAGTCCTGCCAGGGCACAGGTGTGTGGGGCTTGGTATAAGTAAGTTAGGCAGCCAGTATTGTTGCTGGCCTGTTTTAGGCAGGTGGCTCTATGGTTAAGTTGAAGGGGTGAGGTGAAGGTAAATGGCACCAGCCAGCTCCTTTGTTCATGGAGAGGCATTTCCTTAAATGCTGCCTCTTAGGGACATGTTCCAAAATGGGGAATAATGCCCCTGTGTGGCCCAGGTATTCTTCAAATCATTGTTTCCATGCTGTCTGCCCAATGACCTTTAAGACTACAGGCTTTAAGCCCTGCTGGTTGTAAGAACTCAGGAAATTCAGCCCCTCTTGTTTTCCAATCCACTGGCTTTAGAGAAACGTTCTCCTTATGCATTCCCATGTGCTCCTCCCTCTCTTGTCTTTCCCTGGGACCATGGCTCCCTCCCTTCCACAGTGCTCATGATTCCTTTCTCTCCTACATCATAAGTCCACACTTTCTACTTTCTTGGATGTGGCCTCCTTTCTCCCCTGAGTTGTGGAGTTTGTTCTGTCTGTCTTCAGGTCACTTTCTGGGGCCTTTTTAAATTTTTTAATTTTTTAATTTAAAGGACCTGGAATTAAAAACAAAACAAAACAAAACAAAAACCTTTGTAAAAAAATGAATGGAATTGGAAGATTAATGCAGCCCAATTTCAAGACATTAAAAAGGTTAAGTAATCAACACAGAATGGAAGTGGCATAAAGACAGAAACAATAAATGGAATAAATAATATTGCTAAGAGATATATATAGCAGAGATTCTACAAATTTATGAAAATAGTTTAGTGGGAAAAAAGCTCATGTTTTCAAAAACTAGTTCAAGGATTATTGGATATTTGTAGGCCGAGAAATTAAACTATATAAAGTTTGATCCATATATTTCACTATTTACAAAAAAAATAAACTAAAAATAATGACAGATCTAAATGAAAAAAAACAAAACTTCGTGACCTTTGGAAAGGCAAGTATTTATTTTTTTTAATTTTTAACGTTTACTTATTTTTGAGACAGACGGATACAGAGTGCCAGCTAGGGAGGGACAGAGAGAAAGGGAGACACAGAATCTGAAGCAGCCTTCAGGCTCTGAGCTATCAGCACAGTGCCCAACACGGGACTTGAACTCACGAATCGCGAGATCATGATCTGAGCTGAAGTCAGCTGCTTAATTGACTGAGCCATCCAGGTGCCCCAGGCAAATATTTCTTAGATACAACACAAAAATACAAGTCATAAAAGAAAAAAACTGATAAACAGGACTTCATCAAATTTTAAAACTGTGATCATTGAAAGACACTGTTCAGACAATGAAAAGAACAAGCCATAAATGGAGAGGAAAAAATGCAAATCATTCATCTGATAAAGGAGGACTTCTACCTTAAATAACACAAAGAGCTCCCAAATTTAACAAGATATCAAGCAACACAATTTTAAAATGTACAAAAAATTTGAACAGACACTTCACCACAAAAGAGATATAAATGGCAAATAAGCACATGGACAGGTGCACAACACTAGTAATTAGGGAAATGCAATTTAAAAGTATAAGATACCCCTACACAGCTCTCAAAATAGCTAAAATTAACATGACTGTTAACTCCTCAAAGTGTTGGGGAATATGTGGAGGAAGTGCAATTCTTATATACTACTAGAAAAAATATTAAATAGTACAACAATTTTGAGAAAGTTTGGTGATTTCTTAAAACATTAAAAAAATATCTATCATATGTTCCTACCATTCCTCTCCCCATTCAAGTTTACCCAAGAGAAATGAAATTACGTGTTCATACAAAGACATGAACACACATATTTGTGGAAGCTTTACCTGTAATACTTCAAGTGTCCTTTAAAAGGTGAATGGATAAATAAAGTGTGGAGTATGCCCATATAAGGGAATAGTACCCTTCAACGAAAAGGAATGAACCTTCTCTGCCCATTCCAAGAGAAAGCCAGTTGCACAGGATACCTGTGCCAACCTGCTGTTAGGGCCAGAGCCACTAGAATCCAAGCCCCTGGGCATAAACTGAAAGCCCTGGTACAAAGACAAATTACCTTCCAAGTATTTTTGCAAAGCACAAGAGCAAGTTTCTGAAGTTCCCCACCCCCTTGGACAGCCAGCAGTGGATATTTCTGAAAGGGGCTGGACGACTTCAGGAGGGTGTGTCCACCCTGTAAAGATCTAATCACTTGCAGCTTTTTTTTTTTAACGTTTATTTATTTTTGAGAGACACAGAGATAGAGCGTGAGCAGGGGAACGGCAGAGAGAGAGGGAGACACAGAATCTGAAGCAGGCTCCAGGCTCTGATGAGCCATTAGCACAGAGCCCGATGTGGGGCTCGAACCCACAGACAGTGAGATCATGACCTGAGCTGAAGTCAGCTGCTTAACCGACTGAGCCACACAGGCGCCCCTCACTTGCAGCTTTAAGCAGGGCTTTCTCCACATGATTGCTCACTGAGTTCCCCAACCTGCCCTGACAAAGAGTCATAAAAATCTGACCAAGGAGGCAGACCTGTTTTCCACTCTCTCACCAGCCTGGCTAGCACAGAAGGCATTCATAGAGACACTGAAGCCCACCTGACTGAGCATCCCTTGGCTCTGTACCCAAGTCTGCAGAAAGATTTAACTTCAGACCTCTAATTAAAGGTGCTGGAAGTGCTGGATCCTGACAGAAAGTTGGAGGCCACTTGGGCTTCTTGTGAGAAGAATGAAGTCTCCCACAAAGCTTTGTGCAAAATGCCCTGCCAAAGTCTACCTGGAACCTTCCAAGAAGACTCCTGTGTCACATCCAGACAAAATGCCTCATGAAGAAAAGAGGTCAAGCACCTCTTTGTTCAAAAATCCTCTTCCTCATAGAAAAATACCAAGAGTAGAGGCACCTGGGTGGCTCAGTCAATTGAGTGTCTGTCTCTTGATTTCGGTTCAGGTCATAATCCCAGAGCCAGAGGACAGAGCCCTACATAGGGCTCTATACTGAGCATGGAGCCTACTTGAGAGTCTTTCTCTCTTCCTCTGCCCCTTTCCACTGCTTGTGCTCTCTCTCTTTCTCTCTAAAAAAACAAAACAAACAAACAAACAAACAAACAAAAAAAAAAAACCAAGAGGAGTTTGTAAATTCTGCAAATAGGTTGTTAATTTTGGAGTCTTGGGCATTGAAAAAGAGTTCGTCATGAAACGGTTTGACATTGGCTTTGAGTACAAATCAACCTATAGCATGGTCTACATGAAGAAAGTAAATCAAATTTCTTTAGAGCTAAAGAACAGGATGGGGCTAGATAAAATGGAGGAGATGAAATTCTCCTTACAAGAACAAAATTGGGAGAGGAAACTCTAGACAACAAAGAATCCGTACTAATCCAACTGGGTGAAGATGACATATAAAGCATGGTACCTGAAGCACAAATTGTGGAAAAGGTAATATGTGTTGAACCTTTGATTGATCACACAAAGTCTTACTTAAAGCTCAAGATGGGAGTTTTGGAAAAAATCTTCCTGAACAGGATATTCTTGAAGATCTTTATGGAAAAACTGCCTTTAAAGATTTAACACAGAGCATGGAGCCTGCTTAGGATTCTCTCTCTCCCTATGCACCTCTTCCCCACTTGTACTTTCTTTCCCTCTAAATAAATAAATAAATAAATAAATAAATAAATAAATAAATCTAGATCCAAAAATAAAATAAAATGAAAATAAACCAAAAACTAAATTAAAACACCTATAATATATATAGAAATAAAAATAACAATAAAAATAAAAAATTGAAAAATATAAGAAAACAAATGAAAATAATAATAATAATAATAATAATAGAATAAAAGTAAACTGGAAGCTAGATCCTATTTCCCCTAGAGCTGAAGCTTTATACCACTCTTTAATCAGCAGACTTGGTGCAAGGGAATTGTTTAAGATGGTCTTCTGAAAAAGGGGCCTGCCGCTCTGTTTCTAAGGCTGACTTGTTTCAGTGGAAATGTGCTTTTAGGGTGCAGGAGGATGGGGCTTGGTTTAAGTGGCTCCAGCTTAGGTGGTGCTGTTTTTCTCCCTGAAGACTTTAAACCCTGATGGGTGGAATGAATATGGTGGAGCCCCGCTCTCTAGGAGCTGAAAAACCATGCTTTCCACTCTTTGGGGGACCCTCACAGAAAAGTAATCATTCACCCCTCTTGTGTCCCTGGTTTCCACCCAAACGCTGCATTCATCCTGCCTGTGTCTGAGTGTTTTTTTGTTTTGTTTTTTTTTTGTTGTTGTTGTTGTTGTTGTTGTTGTTGTTGTTGTTGTTGTTTTATCTCAGATGCAGGACTGAGTTTCAAAACTCCAAATCTTAGGGACTCCCAAGCCACAGGCCTGTGCTCTTCCTCTGGGGAAAGGGTCTTTCCTCACTTTTGCTGGCAAGTCCAAGGAAAGTGGTAGCATGACTGTGTAGTTCGGCGTTTATGTCAAAACAGAGCAGAAAGCTGGCACCCTTGCTTGTTGCCCTCAGCCTGAGTTCCCTCTCCTATGGCTGGAAACAGTGCAGCATGTTGGTGCCACCTGTCTTGCAACTCGGGATCCTCAGACCACACTGTAACTCCTGGGATTCTTCCCTGCTTAACCACCTGAGCACCTTTATGCCAGGCTGTAATCATCAAGATAGTACAGTATTACACAAAAACAGGCATATAGACCAATGGAATAGAATAAATAACCCAGAATTGGACCCACAAATGTAGGGCCAACTAATCTTTGACAAAGCAGGAAAGAGTATCCAATGGAAAAAAGATAGTCTCTTTGGCAAATGGTGCTGGGAGAACTGGGCAGCAACATGCAGAAGAATGAAAAGAGACCACTTTCTTATACCATACACAAAAATAAGCTCAAAATGGATGAAAGACCGAAATGTGAGACAGGAAACCATCAAAACCCTAGAGGAGAAAGCAGGCAGCAACCTCTTTGACCTCAGCCGTATCAATTTATTACTCGACACATCTCCAAAGGCAAGGTAATTAAAACCAAAAATGAACTATTGGGACCTCATCAAGATAAAAAGCTTCTGCACTGTAAAGGAAACAATCAACAAAACTAAAAGGCAAATGGAATGGGAAAAGATATTTGCAAATGACATATCGGATAAAGGGCTAGTATCCAAACTCTATAAAGAACTTACCAAACTCTACACCTGAAAAACAAATAATCCAGTGAAGAAATGGGCAGAAGACATGAATAGACACTTTTCCAAAGAAGACATCCAGATGGCCAACAGACACACGAAAAGATGCTCAACGTCACTCATCATCAGGGAAATATAAATCAAAACACGCTGAGATACCACCTCACACCAGTCAGAGTGGCTAAAATTAACAAATCAAGAAACTATAGATGCTGGCGAGGATGTGGAGAAATGGGAACCCACTTGCACTGTGGGTCGGAATACAAACTGGTGCAGCCGCTTTGGAAAACAATGTGGATGTTTCTTAAAAAATCAAAAATAGAACTACCCTATGACCCCAGCAACAGCACTGCTAGGAATTTACCCAAGGGATACAGGAGTGCTGACGCATAGGGGCACATGTATCCTAATGTTTATAGCAGCGTTTTCAACAATAGCCGAATCATGGAAAAAGCCTAAATGTCCATCAACTAATGAATGGATAAAGATGTGGTTTATATATACAATGGAATACTACTCGGCAATTAGAAAAAATAAAATCATGCCATTTGCAGCAACATGGATGAAATTACAGGGTATTATGCTAAGTGAAATAAGTCAGTCAGAGAAAGACAGATATCATATGTTTTCACTCATATGTGGATCTTGAGAAACTTAACAGAAGACCATGGGGGAAAGAAAGGGGGAAAAAGTTACAAATAGAGAGGGAGGGAGGCAAACATAAGAGACTTTTAAATACAGAGAACAAATTGATGGGGGTGGGGGAGAGGAGAAAGTGGGTGATGGGCACTGAGAAGGGGGCACTTGTTGGGATGAGCACTGGGTGTTATATGGAAGCCAACTTGACAATACAATATATTTTTAAGAATGCGAGGCACATCCCCCATGGTGAGGAACTTCCTAAAAGTTCTTATTTTGCTCTCAGGTGCTTACAATACTTTGAGGTAGCTTCCGTAAGCAGGCTCCCTTCCTGCCACTGTAGCCACAGCTATGTCTGTCCCAGGTCAACTCACTGTACCTCCTACCTTCAGGAAGGCAGTCACTTTTCTACTTGTAGACTTGCAGTTTTTGTTCTCTCAGACCTCTGACTGATTTCTTGGGTGTTCAGAATGATTTCATACCTATCTAGCTGTGTTCAAGGGAGGAGATAAGCTTAGGGTCTCCCTACGTCTTCACAATCTTAATTCCCCCCAAAACAGAATTAATCTTAAAAAAGGAAATTATCTAGTTATGTCTCCCATAATATGGGAGGAATATTAAAATAACGGTGCTGAGTAAAGGGAGACTTGTATTGCTCCAGTTGGATTAAAACTGTAATAAAATAATGACAATTATTTTGTTAAACAAAAATTGAAATCTATAATGAAAATAATGTTAGCTCTCTTTGATGGTGAAATTATTATCTCTCCTTTAAGATTCCATCAAGCCTCCTATTTAATATGGCTTTCAAATTTCACAATATGCATAAAAAATCACTGTCAAGGAATATTTTCATATCATATAACACAGGTGCAGGACAGCAGGGAGCTTGAAGTCCTTGGCAAATCTAATGTGCACAGTAGATTTGCATGAGCAAAACTATACAGCAAGATCGAAAATCTTCACGTATCTATTCAAGTAAAATTAATCTTTGCATTTCATGATTATCAATTTAAAATAAGAAATCAAGCAACTTCTTTACATTTCTAAAATAACAAGTAAAAATATCTGGGGCAGGAAAATTTATAGCTAGGAAGATCTGTAGTACAGATCCAGAGGGCACTACTGTTTCCATTAAAGAAGGAATTCATGTGTAAATGGAGTATATGTGTATATTTCATCCTAATAGGATGGGATAAATATCTGTTTATGTGCAAATTTTCTATTCCAAATAAAGTTTGTGAGCATCGCATTCCTAAAGAACTAGCTCTTTCTATGGATGTTTGTAAGCCAAGACCTAGAATTTCTCACAATAACGTTAAGTCCATGTCATCACTGTATCTTATATCTGCAATGGTTTCCAAACTAGTGTCTCTTCTCCTTAAGTTTATTTTTCTAAAACATAAATCTAGTCAAATTCGCATGATTGTTAATTCCCCAGGCTCATCTAAACTCACTTATACACATAAACATATCACCTACACACACCTACACTAACATGCTCTGGGATTCCAGACTCAGTCAATATGTTCTTTCATATCTCTATGCCTTTCTATGTGACCTTCCCTATTGATAGGACTTCACTCAGGCCACTGTGATCCCATTTCAATTTCTCTATCCTTCAAGGCCAATTACATTGGTTTTGTAAATATCTTATGATATTAATAGAATATTAAAGGACTCTCCTTTTCTAAAGAACTCACTCTTGTATCCGAGAGAAATGAGTCCCTAATGCCTTCAAATTCCGGGAAATCCTTGTACTTATTTATTCGGATGTCAAAGAAGCCATTATTATGCCCTCTGTTCCAACATTATCTGTGGCCAACATTTCTGTGGCTCTCCATTCAAGCCTTGAGTTTCATGCAGCAGCGTTCACCCTTACACATTTGTTATTCAGGTCCATAAAATCTGCTTTTCCACATTTTGGTTATGTGACGTTGCATTTCTTTTTTTTTTTTTTTAATTTTATAATAGTTTATTTTCAAATTGGTTTACATATAACACCCAGTGTTCATCCCAACATGTGCCCTCTTTAATGCCCGTCACCCCCTCTCCCCCCTCCCTCATCCCCCTCACCATGTTTGTTCTTAGTCTTTGAGAGTCTCTTATGTTTTATCTCCCTCCCTCTCTGTGTCTTTTTTTCCTTTCCCCTCTTCCCCTCCCCCTGGTTTTTGCTTAGTCTCACAAAGTCCACCTATTTGTGGAAACATATGGTATCTGTCTTTTTCTGACTGACTTATTTCATTTAACATAATACCCTCCAGTTCCATCTATGTTGCTACACAGGGCCAGATTTCATTTTTTCTCATTGCCACGTAGTAGTCCATTGTATATAAGTACCATAACTTCTTTATCCATTCGTCAGTTGATGGGCACTTGGTCTCTTTCCATGATTTGGCTATTGTCAAAAGTGTTGCTATGAACATTGGGGTACACGTGCCCCTATGCATCAGCATTCCTGTGTCTCTTGGGTAGATTCCTAGCAGTGCTATTGCCGGGTCATAGGGTAGCTCTATTTTCATTTTTTTGAGGAAACTCCACACCGTTTTCCAGAGTGGCTGCACCAGTTTGCATTCCCACCAACAGTGTAGGAGGGTGCCTGTTTCTCCACATCCCTGCCAGCATCTATAGTTTCCTGATTTATTCATTTTAGCCATTCGAACCGGTGTAAGGTGGTATCTAAGTGTGGTTTTGATTTGTGTTTCCCTGATGATGAGTGACTTTGATCATCGTTTCATGTGTCTGTTGGCCATCTGAACGTCCTCTTTGGAGAAGTGTCTATTCATATCTTCCGCCCACTTTTTCACTGGATTATTTGTTTTTCGGGTGTGGAGTTTGGTAAGTTCTTTATAGATTTTAGATACTAGTCCTTTATCTGATATGTCATTTGCGATGATCTTTTCCCATTCCGTTGGTTGTCTATTAGTTTTGTTGGTTGTTTCCTTTGCCGTGCAGAAGCTTTTTATCTTGATGAGGTCCCAGTAGTTCATTTTGGCTTTAAATTCCCTTGCCTTTGGAGATGTGTCGCATAGAACAATGTACAGAAATCGGTTGCTTTCCTTTACACCAACAATGAAGCAATAGAAAGAGAAATAAAGAAGCGAATCCCATTCACAATTGCACCAAAACCCATCAAATACCTAGGAATAAACCTAACCAAAGATGTAAAAGACCTTTACGTGGAAAACTATAAAAAACTTATGAAGGAAATTGAGGAAGACACAAGGAAATGGAAAAACATCCCATGCTCATGGGTTGGAAGAATAAATATCGTTAAAATGGCAATACTACCCAAAGCAATCTACACATTCAATGCAATCCCAATCAAAATTGCACCAGCATACTTCTCAAAGCTAGAGCAAACAATCCTAAAATTTGTATGGAACCACAAAAGACCCCGAATAGCCAAAGTAATTCTGAAGAATAAAACCAAGGTGGGAGGCATCACAATCCCAGATTTTAACCTCTACTACAAAGCGGTAGTCATCAAGACTGTATGGTATTGGCACAAGAACAGACACATAGACCAATGGAATAGAATAGAGAACCCAGAGATGGACCCACAAGCATATGGCCAACTAATCTTTGACAAAGCAGGAAAGAGTATCCAATGGAAAAAAGACAGCCTCTTTAACAAATGGTGCTGGGAGAACTGGACAGCAACATGCAGAAGAATGAAACTAGACCACTTCCTTACACCACTCACAAAAATAAACTCTAAATGGATGAAGGATCTGAATGTGAGACAGGAAACCATCAAAATCCTAGAGGAGAAAGCAGGAAAAAACCTTTTTGACCTGAGCCGCAGCAACTTTCTATGTGATCTTGCATTTCATAGAACATGTCTTCTCATCTATAAAATGGAAACCGTATCATCAAACTTGATTTTGGTGAAACTTAAAGGAGTACTTTACATAAATGCTTAATACCACAAGCATCACAAAACAATATTCAGCATATATCTGTGGAAAAGTAGGAGGCAGAGAAGAAGGAAGAAGTGTACTAAAAAGGCACAGAGAGGGGCACCTGGGTGGCTCAGTCGGTTAAGCATCTGACTTCAACTCAGGTCATAATCTCACAGTTTGTGAGTTGGAGCCCCGCATTGGGCTCTGTGCTGACAGCTCAGAGCCTGGAGCTTGCTTTGGATTCTGTGTTTCCCTCTCTCTCTGTCCCACCCCCGCTTACTCTCTGTCTCTCTCTGCCTCACATAAATGAATAAATGTTAAAAAATATATTAAAAATAAATACATAAAAATAAAAAGGCACAGAGAAGCCAAGAAAAAAATAGTTTTAATAGTATTTATCCTATGTGATAGCCTTCAATTAAATCTTATTTGTTGATTAAGATGAAAAAGTATATTTGCAAAATAAGAGTCACTAGTAAAGTTTCCTATTGCTCACTGGCGATGGCTACTTTCAGTGAAATAAACTTTCCTTGGAGAAATTGTGTGGGTTTTTCCACTGCTATAATTACCTGCATTGGTATTAGTTGTCATACAGAAACAAACAAAAGCATTGTTGGATCTATTTGGATTTTAAGCACCAGTGAGACTTCAAAAAATAACCTGACCTCAAATCTGTAGTTTTTAGGAGAGGGAAATAAGGAGAGCCTGATATAAAATTGTATTAATTATAGCCTCCTAAAGTTTTCAAGCCCCATGCATAATTTTTATTTTTCATTCTGAGCTTTATACTATAGACAAATCCAAAAGTATAATTATCCCCATTTTATAACTAAGAAAATTCAAGATAATTTGAATCTTTTAACTAAAGTGTGGAATCTAAGTCAAAATCTTCTAATTATGTGTATTATTTCTACACTGACATTTAGCAATATAATCGGCAATGAAATATTCACCTCAAAACTTTGGACTCCAAGTAGGACCCAAACCAGGGTAGCAAGGTATGCACTGGAGCCTCTAATGAAAAAACAAGAAACAAAAAACAAAAAACAAAAAATAGACTTTCATTCTCTGGAACCAGTTGTACCCTGCTTGCTCTTCCATTTTGACTGTTAGATCAACTACAACTTTGTCATTTATGTGGCAGGAATGGAGAAATTCCACTCTGTAATGATGTAAAAGCCACAAACTCAATGGAATTTGACTGAATGGCCAGTGACACCATGCCATGTTCTCCTGTTCTCATCTTTTAATCAGAAGTTAAGGATATTTTCCTCTTGTCAATTCATCATTAGAGTAAATGAGGAATCTTTATTGTGCACTATAAAAACTATGCCTTTGGGGTGCCTGGTTGGTTCAGTTTGTTAAGCGTCCAATTCTCGGTTTCGGCTCAGGTCATTATTTCACGGTTTCATGACAGCGCGGAGCCTGCCTGAGATCCTCCCTCTTTCTCTACCCCTTCCCCACTCGCACTCTCTCTCTCAAAATAAAATAAAATAAATTTAAAAACCTATGCCTTTAAGAAAACTGTTTATTGCATAATTCCTTCAGCAGACATTTGCATCATGAGAAAGAAATTGATTGCACATGGAAGAACTGAAAGATAATGAAATAACCACTTCTGTTGTTTAATATTTCCAAAATGGAAAACCTCTGGTTTCTTATTTATCCTCCTTTCACTATTTATTTTTTGACCCAAGCACAAAGCACATGAATCAAGCTGCAAAAAAGAAAAATTATTATAATTAATCGTTTCTATTTCTTTGAAAAAATATTTTTTCCATTTGTAACAACTCTAGTGAAAACAAGCATTGTGTAATTATTAAACATTGCTACCAGGTTCATTATATTCATACTAAATAACTGCTCAGGTTAGGAAAACAGATTACACTAGGTTGTAGCAAATTTTCTGATAAAACTTCCTCTGGTTTATTGCATAATTCCTTCAGCAGACATTTGCATCATAATAATCATTTGCTTATACCTATGTAAGCCTCTACTTTAAACCAGGCACGCCCCTAAAGTTGATGGTACATCATACACATTTTATAATAATCGGTTGTATTACGGTGTCACGTAAGGGGTAACAGAGCCCTTGGAGAACTGGATCAAGGAATATAGAGTTTGATAAAGATAAATGAAATTATTTTTCATTTCTGGGAGTTTGCATGAAAGAGTATTAAGAGCACAACTTTCGGAGCTAGGCAGAAAAGAATTCATATTCCAGTACTGCCATGTTCTTATCCTTGTGGCTATAGGCAGGTCATTCTGCAGAACATCGCAAACTTGGAATAATGACACTTATTTCACCTGGATTTTTGAAAATTAAATGAAGTTAAGTATACTTATAAAAGTCTTGATCATCAGTTAAAAATCATCAATTTTTATCGCTTGGTAATGATGCAATGAATATCGTGCTAAACATGAAATATCTCTTGAATTTAAATTCCCAAAGTATAAAGAGGAAACTTAAGGAAACATCAGACAAAATTTGATTATTTTCTCTAATTCTAGTTTTAGACTCAACGTATATGACCAAGGAACCACAGAAGCAAATTAGCATATTCTACCAATATGCTTTCTCTACCCATTCAGTCATATCTTAAATAAAATTAGACTAGACTTCATAGAAAACTGTGAGAAATGAAATTGCCCCAAGTACCACAGAGAAGTACACTATTTTTCTATGTAACACTACTTTTGAGCTCAGTAAGAGCTGTGTGAAATGTGCCTTATTGAACACCAGAAGGTAAATGATATCAGAAATATGTCCTTTGCTAAAATTCAAAAACACATATTTTCAAGTACTGGCCTGGGAATTTAAAAACTTAATCATGATCTTGTGCCACTGTAATTTAAACACTGACCACTTATTTTTTTCATTTTTGAAGCCTGACAGGGGTGATTATGCAGGAAAATAAGAACCCATTGTGAATATCATAAATTATACAATGCTGACCAATTATTGAGTGCCACTAAAAATCATCCCATTATGGATTATTGTGATCTAAATGTATGAGAAAACACATCCACTCTCTAGCATCAGAGAAGCCTCAATCTGATTTCTTTCAACCTTATAATACATTCCTAGCCAGGGAAAATAAAGAGTTAGGTTATTTAATACAATGAAAATAGTTGCATTTCTCTTAGCTTTTAGTAGCTGGTTCCCATATATTTGTAGCAGTTGAAGAGTTCTTTATGATGACACACTACCTACATCAAAGGTAGCAATGATAGTTTTCACTTCTCAATAAACACTTGGAGACAGGGGCCCAATTCTCATATAATTAACAAATTTGTATAAGAAGGTCAGAATATTACTGCAAGCATCTGAGGAAATAGGGGTAAGGTTGGGAAGGTCGCAGAGAAACTTCCTAAACACCAAAGGAAAATGTTTTAGTAGACTTATTTATTGGTCCCTAAATTCATACTATGAATTCATACTGTGAAGACATGTACTACATGATCTCACTTATATGTGGTTCTAAACACACCAAATTCACAGAAACAGAAAGTAGAATGGTTGTTTCCAGGGACTAGGAGGTTGTGGTAATGGGGAGACGCTGGTCAAAGAGTTATAAATTCTAAGAATCTAATGTACAGCATGGTGACTACAGTTAACAATACTGTATTATGTATTTGAAAGTTGCTAAGGGAGTAGATCTTAAATGTTCTCACCACACACAAAAAATTCTAGTTATGGAAGGTTATGGATGTATTAAATAACCTTATTGTGATTATCATTCTACGACATATATGTGTATCAAATCATCACATTGTACACCCTAAACTTACACAATATTATATGCTAATTATATCTCAATAAATCTGAAAAAATAATTTAATTTAGAAAATAAATATCATTAAAATTTGCTGCATGTGGCATATTTGCAAACTTTCCTTCATTTCCTTAAAAAAAGAGCAAATTCATCATTACAAACTATCAAAATTTTCACAATGCAATATAGAATATCAGCACCAGTATTTAGTGGATCTGTATTAGGCGAACAAGAATAACTCTAAAAAATCTACTACTTATTACACCATTATTATTGAGCCTCCAGGAGAAAAAAAAATCTGTAATGGAAACAGACAAATTCAAAGTTCCTTTTTTTGCTGTTGTTAGAGAGATAAGACAGATATTCTTAAACAGCAATTCAGGACAATAACATAAGAAATGTCTAAAGCCTATATAAATGTAGCCTTTCATAAGCTAATTTTTGAAGTGTAGTTCCTATTTCCTAGTAATCTTTGGGATTTATTGATTCCTAAAGCTCTTCATATGTTGAAAATGTACTACCTACTAACGCATCTACCAGAAAAAATATAAATGATATTTCACTGGCTAGCTGGAAAAGGAAAAGAGGCAAAAGGAAGTGAAAGAGTATTATATTAGCCTTCCAAACTTAGAAAAATCTAACGTGAAAAAATTGAGTTTTTACATAACGAATAGACTACTTTCTCAAACTCAGCCTTTTAAAATAATTACTACCACATATTGATTAAAAGAAATAAGCTAAATGTATTATTAGTGTCATTTTAAATGCATCACCTAATTTAACACTTATAACACCTGGAACTATTAGTCTTGTTTTTCTGATGCATAAATCGCTATACAAAAGTTCACACAACTTACAACAAGTGGAGTCTGGCTTTCAACTATTTGACACAAAACCACAAGTCTTTCATCATCTCCAAAGAAGGGACTAAAGAGTGCTTACTGCATTCATTCTGCACCCATGCACCTTAAAGGAAGTAGCAGTACACCAAGAATATATATCATGAATCATCTCAATTCCCAAGTCTGCTATTATATCCATAAAGCTATTATTTGTAACTTTTTGCCAACTACCAGAATACTCACTATTAAAACTAAAATTAATGTAAAAAGAGGACTTCAATTTACAGATATGTAAGTTCACACAATGTAGGGGTGTGGTTACACCTCAAATTTGGGGAGTGACTTTTACCTTTTCAATGCAACGATTTATAAAAAGACAGAATACTATTTAAAAGATTTTAGTTATAGACTATTTTCCAGAAATAAGTGTCATGGGAATATGTCTCATTTAGCTGTTCTTAAGCATAATGTATCCCCTATGGCTCATTTTCCTGGTTAATGATCAACATCAGCAATATGTCTTTTTAATGTGAGTATGAAACTTGTGTTCTGCAAGATGATGGTAGCAGAAGATAGCAACAAGCTTTCCATTTAATTTTGCTTTCCTTTTTTTAGCAAAGCCATCTTACCGATAGCTTATAAAATTTATTATTTAGAAAAAGTACTTTATTCACTCCTGAGTAAGAAAAGGAAAAAATTAATAATGTTCATAAAATTCCATTGTCTAATGAACTATATTCAATAATGCACTATAATGCACCAAAGATTTATATATAAAGGGGCTTGTAACACTTAACCATATGAGTTAAATCAATTAAAATAAATATAGTTGCAACTCCAAAACCGACTACACTGAAAATATTTCCAATGTTTCTGAAAACATTCTGTCCATCCTGTTGGGGGGAACAAATAAACAGATGCCATTTTTCTATAAATTGGCTATAAAACAGGCAGTATTCAGTACAGCTTACCTTATTATAAAGATATACGCAGCCAGTGTGTATGGTGACTTGTTCTATTTTCATGGCCCACTGTTAATATGATTATAACAAATTTTATACAAGAAAAATCTTACACAGTGCTTCCTTAGTAGTGTTAAGAAGGAAAGCTAAAATAAACTTAGTCAAGTCTTTCAGTAGATCTTGAATTGCCCTTGTTTATACCATTACATCATCTAGTAAAATATAATCAAACTTCCAAACTCTCACTAAAACAAAAATGTTAAAAATTTGTTCTGAAATCATGCAGGAGGCAATGGAATGGGGTATTTTGGAATAAATGATATTTCCTTACTTTTATATTCAGAAATACCTCTTAATGTATGCATTTAATACAATGACATTAGAAATGTCCAGCAATATACCACATTAATTTTTTTAATTTCACTGTAAAACATGTATTTCCAATGCCATATATTCTAAAGTGATATTTTTCCATTTCTTAAGATTGTCTTTTGCCTTAATTTGTTTCTTGATTCATAAATATTTTATGAAAATAAGTATGAAAATTTCTCTGTATGAAACCGTTTCTTAGTGTTTCTAATGCCCATGAGTTTATTAAATGCTATTTAAAATAATGGATTCAAGAAATAAGTTTGCATTTGTCAACCACAGGGTTCCCTAAACTCATTTGACCTCACAACATTTTTCTTCCGATTTTCAGGTAATGTCTATCTATTAAACTGTCACAGATCAAGTGGAAGAACCTTAAGAAAACATTCACGTAAGAGAGTTTCATCTGTATTTACAATTTAGTTTAAGCAAGTAATATCAATTAATATTTTGAAATTAATATATTACGTTTATATATTATAAATGAAAAATTAAAATACTGTTTCTGGAATTTAAATCTTTAGTATATGAACTAAATAATGCAACAGACCAGGCAAAAGGGAAATAAAGTCTAAGAAATATTGCAAAATGTTGAGCAAAAGGTAAAGTGATTATATGAGAAATCATTACGAAATGTGGTTAAGAGATGCCTACGTGGCTCAGTCAGTTAAACATCCAACTATTGATTTCAGCTCGGATCATGATTTTATGGTTTGTGGGTTCCAGCCCCTCATGTAGATCCTGCCTGGGATTCTTTCTGCCTCTCTCTCTCTGCCCCCCCCCATTCATGCTCACACCCTCTCTCTCTCTCTCTCAAAACAAAAAAAAAAAACTTTGAATAAAAAAAAAGAAATGTGGTGATTAAGTCCAATACAATACTAGTGCATGTCCTAATATCAGAGAACATAAACAACTGTCAAAGAGACATTGGTCAATATCCCTGAGTTGAAGGAAGATCCGAGTGAAATAGGTCTATGGAATAAACCACTGAATTAAAAAGAAACAAAAATAACCCATGCTGAAATATATGCTGATGAAATTTCAGAATCTCAAAGATAAGCCTTTTCCAAAAGGTTTCAGAACAGAAAAACAATGTACCTACTGATCAGACACGCATCAAACCCTTTACCAGAAATGCTGGATAGAACATGTGAATAAAATAATTCCTGATAAAATCTATTTTGTACTGACTGTTCATACCCACTCAGATGACCAATTCTATAAAATAAGACGAATAGGCAAATGCTAAGGAAATTTTCCCATCATGCAATCTGTAAGAAAAGAAATTCCAAAGAAATAAAAATAAATACATTAGACCTTATAAATTAAGACATTTTCTTTGAAGCAGTAGGCAATTAATGTCACAGAGTTATGTTTTTCGCTGTATAGATCCAATTGCAAACTTGATTTTTTCCATGAATGATATCAGTTAAATCTCTTTTATGCTGCTAATAACAATGCCTATGAAAAAGCTGTTTTGTAAGGATTTTACATATAGACAATTTTACTTTGGATTATTCATTTACCATGTATTTCATGACAAAATAAAATGTTTTGAATGTGTTTATCTTCTCAAGAGAATGTTTACCATTTCCTTTGTTAGATATAGATGAATGATGCTTTTGAGCATTACTAGCAAGTATGCCTTGGTCCTCCTTATCAACGGGGCATGATAATTGCCTCTTTTGCCTTTGGCTCCTCCTCTGTAAACTGGACACAATGTTCATTACTTTTAAGTTTTTCGTGGAATCAAACAAATGGATTATGTATACATAACGAAAATCCATATAACATGATTTTTCATAGGGTAGGCACAAAATAAACATTCAGCATAACAGTGCTATATTATAAAATATAATTATAATCAGAACTAAGCTATAGTCAATGCACGAAGGGGAAGAAGAGCTAGAGAGATCTAATTATATCTCACAAATATTTTCATTTATTGATTTTAAGAATGTTCTTTAAAGTCTCAATATATTTAGTACATTTCATAATGTTAAACTGGTAAGACAGATTTTGATATGGATATATATTTAACTTTCTTATTTAGAGATACTCTATAAAACTTGTGTTAAATTCAAGAGGTAATTCTTCAATGATTTCCTATAACGATACTCAAATTACTAGCTAATAGGAGTATTTATCTAAAATATACTAAGGTTGGAGACAGGAAAGATGACAACTGAGTAGGAGGACCCTATCTTCATCTTGTTCCAAAAATACAACTAGATAACTAGCACATCACCCTAATACCTGAGAAATCTACCTGAAGTCTGAAAGAACAAACTCCACATCTAAAGAGAGAGAAGAGGCCTCATCAAAGAAGGTAGAAAGTGCACAGACATGGATTAGGAAAGACAGGAATCACAGGTGCTGAGGAGGGGAGGGAGTTGTGGTCACGGCAAAGGACGAGAGAAGAGACAGAGGGAGAGAGAGGGAGAGACAGAGAGAGAGAGCGACAGAGAGAGAAGCACACGGTGGGGACACGCAAGGAGAACACTTCCCCAAAAACACTGGCTTGGAAAACAAGAGGGGCTGAATTTTCTGAGTTCTTATAATTGGTGGGACTTACAGCCTAGAGATTTAAAGGTCCAGGGCTTGGCTGGCATAGAACCTGTAGGGCACTGCATTGCTCCTAGAGAGAAGATAGGAAAATAATTCAGGGGCAGACAGTATAGAAACAGTGATCTGAAGAGCATCTGAGGCTCATGAGGAAGATTATTTGCTCTTCCCAGAATACTTCCCTAAAAGGCAGCATTCACAGAGATGCCTCTCCGTGAACAAAGGAGCTAGCTGGCCCCATTTCCCTCCCCCACCCCTTAGTACAAACACTGACCCACCTGCAGAAAGCAGCATAGTGCCCACAGTGGTTGCCTAACTTGGTTACACTAAATCCCACACACTTGTGCTCTGGGACAACAGCTCTTCTCAGTCAAGCTCACCTAAGTCTCAGGGCAGTGAGGTCTCTCCCCCATGAGATGAGCACAAGCCCCTGACCACACCAAGTCTCCTGACCAGAAAGTTCTTCAGTGCCTCAGTTCTGGTAGAAGGAACTCATTGTTAATAATACAGTAACAATAGGAACTCACTGATAATAATGCAATAACTTACATCAATAGACAGACCAACTAAACAGAAAATAGTTAAGGACACAATGGCTTTGAATGCCACACTGGACCAGATGAACTTAAAAGATGTATTCAGAACATTTTGTCCTAAAGCAGCAGAAAACACATTCTTTTCAAGTGCACATGGGACATTCTGCAGAATAGATCACATATTAGGTCACAAATCAGGCCTCAACAAATACAAAAAGATTTAAATCATACCATGCACCTTTTCTGACCACAATGCTATGAAACTAGAAGTCAACCACAAGAAAAATGTGGAAAGACCACAAATACATGGAGGCTAAACAACATGCTACTAAACAATGAATGGGTCAACCAGGAAATCAAAGAAGAAATAAAAAAATACATGGAAACCAATGAAAATGAAAACACAACATTCTAAAACTTTTAGAATACAACAAAAGTGGTCCTGACAGGGAAGTATATAGGATTCAGGCCTACCTAAAGAAGCAAGAAAATTCTCAAATAAACAACCTAACCTTACACCTAAAGGAGCTAGAAAAGAACAACAAATTAAGTCTAAAGCCATCAGGAGGAAAAAAATAATAAAGGTCAGAGCAGAAATATAAATGATATAAAAAATTTAAAAAAATAGAACAGGTAAATGAAACCAGGAGCTGGCTCTTTGAAAAAATTAATAAAAATAATAAACTCCTAGTCAGATTTATTAACATAGTATTGGAAGTCCTAGCCAGACTAATCAGAAAATGAAAAGAAATGAAAGGCATCCGAATCAGTAAGGAAAAGGTCAAACTTTCACTATTCAAAGATGACACGATACTCTATACAGAAAACCTGAAAGTCTCTACCAAAAAAGTTGCTAGAGCTGATAGACAAATTCAGTAAAGTCTCAGGATACAAAAACAAAATACAGAAAACTGTTGCATTTCTATACACCAGTAATGAAGCAGCAGAAAGAGAACTTAAGGTAGCAATCCCATGTACAATTGCACTAAAAACAATAATGCAGCTAGGAATAAACCTAACCAAAGAGACAAAAGACTTGTACTCTGAAAACTATCAAACACTGATGAAAGAAACTGAAGATGACAGAGAGAAAAGGAAAAACTTTCCACACTCATGGATTAGAAGAACAAATATTGCTAAAATGTCTGTACTATCCAAAGCAATCTACACATTTAATATAATCCTTAATAAATTACCAATAGCATTTTTCACAGAGCTAGGACAAATTATCCTAAAATTTGTATGGAACCACAAAAGATACTGAATAGCCAAAGCAACCTTGAAAAAGAAAAGCAAAACTGGAGGCATCACAATTCCAGTCTTCAAGGTACATTACAAAGCTGTAGTGATCAAAATAGTATGGTACTGGGAAAAAAACAGACACATAAATCCATGGAACAGAACAGACAACCCAACAACAAACCTACAACTATGTGGTCAATTAATCTTCAACAAAACAGGAAAGAATGCTCAGTGGGAAAAAAGACAGTACTTCAGTTGGGAAAACTGGAAAGAAACATGCAAAAGAATGAACCTGGATCAAACTTTCTTAAACCATGCACAGAAAAAAATTCAAAATGGATTAAAGACCTAAATGTGAGACACGGAACCATAAACAGCCTAGAAGAGAACACAGGAAGTAACTTCTTTGACATGGGTCATAGCAACTTCTTTCTAGATAAGTCTCCTGACATAAGGGAAACAAAAGTAAAAATAAACTATCGAGACTTGATCAAAGTAAAAGTTTCTGCATAGCAAAGGAAATAATCAACAAAACTAAAAGGCAACCTACAGAATGGGAAAATATATTTGCAAATTACATGTGATAAAGGGTTAATATTCAAATTATATAAAGAACTTAACGAAACTCAACACCCAAAAAATGAATAATTCAATTTAAAAAAGTGAAGAAGACATGCATAGACATTTTTCCAAAGAAAACATCCAGATGGCCAACAGACACATGAAAAGATGCTCAACATCACTAATCATCAGAGACATATAAATCAAAACTACAATAAGATATGACCTCACGCCTTTCAAAATGGCTACAAACAACAACACAAGAAATAACAGGTGTTGGCAAGGATGTGGAGAAAAGGGAACCCTCCTGCAGTGTAGGTGGGAATGCAAACTGGTGCAGCCACTGTGGAAAACGGTATGGAGTTTCCTCAAAAAGTTAAAAATAGAACTACTTTTTTAAGTTTTTAAAAAATTTTTTTAATGTTTATTTTTATTTTTGAGAGATAGAGACAGAGTATGATCAGGGGAGGAGCAGAGAGGGAGGAAGACACAGAATCTGAAGCAGGCTCCAGGTTCTGAGCTATCAGCACAGAGCCCAACACGGGGCTTGAACCCACGAACTGCGAGATCATGACCTGACCCAAAGTCAGACGCTTAACAGATTGAGCCTTCAAGGCGCCCCGAAAATAGAACTACTCTTGAACCTAGCAATTGTATTACTAGGTATTTACCCAAAAATAAGACAATAATAACAATTTGAAGTGATACATGGACCCTGATGTTTATAGCAGCATTATCTACAAGAGCCAAACTATGAAAACAGCCCAAGTGTCCTTCGTCTGATGAATGTATAAAGAAGATGTGGTATATATATACAATGGAGTATTACTCAGCCATGATAAAGAATGAAATTTTGCCATTTTCAATGGCATGAATGGAGCTAGAAAGTATTATGATAAGCTAAATATGTCAGTCAGAGAAAGACAAATACCATATGATTTCATTCATATGTGGAATTTAAGAAACAAAGCAAATGAGCAAAGGGGAAAAAAGAGAGAGAATGAGGGAGAGAGACATACTAAGAAAGAGATCTTTAACTATAGAGAACAAATTGATGGTTACCAGAGGGAAGGAGGTAGGTAGGAGAATGAGTTAAATGGATGATCAGGATTAAGGAGTGCACTTATTGTGATGAGCACTGGGTGTTGTATGGAAGTGTTAAATTACTATATTACACACTTGAAACTAATATTACACTGTATGGTAACTGGAATTAAAAAATGACTTTAAAAATAGATAAAAAATAAAATATACTCTAGTTCAATTGGGTATCTTCAAAATTTTTCATATAATGATTTATTAAAAACAAATTTTTGCACCTTATAGTCACTTCAATTTTTTTCCACTTTTCAATAGTATAATGTATAATGGACTCATATCCAGGATAAATAAAGAACTCTTAAAAACTCAACAATAAGAAATCAAACAACCTAGTGAATATATATAATCACTAAAGAAGATTCACAGATGGCAAGTAAGTATATGAAAAGATGCTCATCATTTGTCATTAGGGAAAAACAAATAAAGCCACTATGAATTATCACTATACACCTATTAGAATAGCTAATATACAAAAACTGACAATACAAAATGGTAATGAAGATTTAATGCAATAGGTAGGTACTCACATTCATTGCTAGTGGGAATGTAAAATGACACAACTACTTGGAAAAATGGTTTGGCAATTTCTTATAAAGCAAAACAGTCTTACTATAGGATCCAACATTCATACTTCCAGTTAATTAAAAATCTGTGTTCACACAAAATGTTTACAGCAGCTTTATTCATAACTGTCCCATCCTGGAAATAATCAAATTGTCCTTCAAGAAGTGAATGGATAAACAGATTCGGTATTGGTGACAATGGATACTATCAGTGATAAAATAAACTATTGATTCACATAAGATGGATCTTAAATATTGCTAAGTCAAAGATACCAGATCCAAAAGCGTATGTATTGTATGATTCTGTGTATTCAATACTCTGGAAAAAAATAAATTATAGTGATGGAAAACAAATCAGTATTTCTCTGGGATTGGGAGGGATTGATGGATTACAAAAGGGACTCGGAAATTTTTTGGATGATGCAGCTGTTCTATATGTTATTAGGTGAAAATATATGATTCTATGCATTTGTCACAACTTACAGAACAGTACATCACAGGGTGAACTTTAATGCATGCAATTTTTGAAAAAATCAGAGTACCCCAGGATGGAATGTACCCTGTGACAAATAAATCTAACAATATTACCTATATATGATATAACTGCACTGGATGGGGTGGAGAAAAAGGAGCTGACATGAGTGACTTTGGAAAATGTTTTGTTTTGGAAATCTAAGACTACACAAAAAAATAACTGCACATAAACATAATCTTAGTTGGTAAATTTGGTTTTCACAGGGGTAGAGATTAAAAATATGAAACTATGTGCATACTAAGATTGAACAAATAAATTAATAAATGGTAAATGATGTGTCAGGTTCTTCACTATCATTAAAAGAAGTTACAAATAACCAAGGGGAGAAGGCTAGAATGAACTGCAATGATATTAAATTAGAGTCATAAACATCAGTATGAACTCGTGTTTAGTTTAATATGTATAGAGATAGATACCTAAAGAAATGATTATAGATATGTATATACACATTGGTTAGTATGCATACATATATTTCTTAGCTTTGTCTGCCAAGAGACGAGAAACAATGACACCCAATAAGGAACAAGCATATCCAGCATCCAGACATTTGTTTCTAAACAGCATTCTCCAAAATAACAGAAAACAAAAACATCCAATACATCCTTGGAGAAATGACTAATTCTAGGATTGGGGCAATGAAAATATAAAATGAACCTGGAGTATTATGTAGTGCCAAAAAAAGGGAAGTGCTGAGATAGCAAAATAATAGAGCAGATAAAGGGAACACAGGAGCCAAACTAAAAGTGAACCCGATGGCCTAAGTTAGAACAATATGAGCAATAGAATTAACTAAATTTTTAAATTATTTCACAATATAAAATAAATGTCCTTAAGTTCATACTGATATACATAATTGAATACAGAAAGAAATGGGGAAGAAGGTACAAATATTTCTCACAAAAAATTTCAAATGGTATATGTAGATACTCCTCCCTCTAGGAAATGGGTCTTACACCCACTCCTGGTAGTATGGGATGGAATCAAAAAGAGGTAGTATGGAAAGGAAATGATACTAACCTTATTTCACAGTGAAGAAATCTGAGAGACTTTGTCTTAGCCAAGTAATCAAGGTTAACATCACCAGGTATAAGTCATGCTAGTATCATGTACCCCCCACCATACAATGTGATAAGAAAGACATTAAACCAGGTATTCTTCCCTAAAACCCAGAATCCTGGTCTAATCATGAGAAAAACACCTAACAAACACACATTCAGGGTCATTCTACAAAATACTTGGCTAGTATTTCTCAAAACTATAGAGGTCATGGGAAAACAAGGAAAGGCTAAGAACCTGTCAAAGACCATTTAAGACTAGCAATGACAAGTTAATTCAATGTGATATAATGAATTTGATTTTGGAACCTTAAAAGTACTTTTTTGGAAAAAAAACAAAAACAAAAAACAACCTACAAATCTGAATAAAGTCTAGAGTTTAACTATAAAAGCCATGTACCAATCTTTTTAAGTTTTAACATAAGTGTTATGTAAAATATTAACATTAAGGAAACCTGGGTGAACTCTCCATACAATCTCTGCAACTGTTTTATAAATCTAATATTCCAAAATAAAAGCTTTAGTTTTTTTAAAGTGCATATTGCATTATGATAGATCATTATAAGATACAAATTGAGCAAACTAGGGAGAAAGAAACTATAGCTCCTTTAAAATACAGATTTGTGGGCACTCTCTCCCCATATAAGCTGCATCAGAATTTTCTAGAAATGAAGCCAAGAATATGCATTCTACATGTCTTTAGATTATTCTTATGCACATCAAAACTTGAGTATTACTTTTTAAGAGCCCTGTGCCTTTTACAGGCCCAAAAGACTTTCAAAGGCTTCAAAAAACAAAGTAGTTATGATATCAACCAAAGTAACCAAATCTGGAGAAAGTTAAAATCAGCAGGAAGGAAATGGAAACCTAATACCTAATACCTAAGTCATATATGAGTCATATATACACCAGTTCTGTGTGTCCCTGGAGAATCCTGACTGATACACTGTCTATTCTGATCATTTTTTCTACCACTAACACTGTAAGCACCTTTTCTTATAATGAGATACATTGCTATTTTACCAATGCTATACCCACTGACATTTTTCACAAGATATGAAATTTAGACAAATTATAACCAATATGTAGACTTAGAGATTCCCATTTTGTTCTTTTCACAGAATCAGTATTCCATATCCTGGCTCAGTATCAGAATTACTTGCGGCACTTCTTAAAAGTACATATGCCAAAATTCCATCCTGAACCTGCTGAATCGAAATCCCCTCAAGTGATTCTGATTCACAGCTAAGGGTTGAAATCACTGCACATAAAATCATTTGACCACAGTATCTCACACAGAATACAGTCCAAGACCATTTTTTTTACATAAAGAACTTGAGGCTGAGGGAGAACAGATGGCTTACTCAAATAGATAATAAGAAGGAACAACGTCAGGCTAATATTTTTCTGTGTTTGTAAAAGGCTCATTTTATTTTCTTATATAGCTAAATTTCAGGAAAAAAATATGAAGAGTGTTTCTATCTCAGTGTATACATTTTTTATTATCTGATCCACAGCTCCAATTCACTAATATAGATAGATTATAATATTTAGGTAATAATCAAGGAGATGCACCTCTATTTTATAAGGTGGTTCATGCCAGGTACACATGAAAATATCTGGCATATAGTTAAAAAACCTCTTGAGTGGCTAAAATCTTGACCATATCTTGCATTGTTAAAGTAATAAAACACTCTCTGAGGACAGGTAAATGGCACTATGTTATGTTCACTGATTTAATCAAAAGAAGGCTGACCACGCATTCCTATCGATGGAACTTTGATGGATGCATTCAAAGAGCTACTATAAATCTTAGCTCATTTACTAGTAGCTAGCAAAAAACTTCCAGAATCACTTCACATTATGGATATGAAAAATGAAGAATAATCAATAATCTCAGTTCTCTACTAGTTCTGTCTTAATCTTCCTTCATGGCTGCTAAGGCAACATTTGTACTTTTAAATAATTAAAAATTCACAGAAAAACACACACATATAATCAGCTAAAATGCATGTTCCCACTAATTCTACTTTACCTAGCTAATGTCCAACTTTGGTACAGTGGGCCAAAATATTTCATATTATTACTATTTATAAATTATGACACTCTAACCCAAATTATTAAATATAACCTATTAATTTATGTTAACCATATCTCTTTAGAATAACATATATAGTCATAACCACAATCCACGTTAAGGTTCAAATTTTAGCTAACATTAACATTAGCTATTAAATTATAATATGTACATACAAATGTATACATTCACTACACACATACATATTTTTATTAATATTTATTTACTTATTTTAAGAGAGAGCGAGTGAGCAGGGAAGGGGCAGAGAGAGAAAATCCCAAGCAAGCTCTGCACCAGCAGCACAGAGCCTGATGTGGGGCTCGAGGCCACAAACTGTGAGATCATGACCTGAGCTGAAACCAAGAGTCACACGCTTAACTGACTGAGCCACACAGTGGCTCCCGCACCATGGTTTTCTTTTCTTTTTTTTTTTTTTTAAGTTTATTTATTTATTTTGAGAGAGCGCAAGTGACAGAGGGGCAGAGAGAGAAAGAGACAGAGAATCCCAAGCAGGCTCCACACTGTCAGCACAGAGACCAACACGGGGCTCAAACTCAACAAACTGTGAGATCATGACCTGAACTGAAACCAAGAGTCAGATGTTTAACTGACTGAGCCACCCAGGCACCCATGGTCTTCTAAGATGTCATTGAACCTATCATGAATTATGAAATGAACACCTATTTTATAAAAATAGTCCTATTATTATATTATTATCTGTTTTCTCTTGTTCATTTGACCCAATAACACTCCTTTGCAAGACGATAGTCTGAGGGATGCTCTACATCATTCAGCTATAAAATAGTTTTATAAAATTCAGTGTCCCATACATAGAGTTACTCCAATGAACTTGTTTAATTTAGAATGTAATCAAACCACATATATTTAATAGCATGGCGAGGAGAATCACCACCATGGTTTATAATAAAACAGTATCTCTGGGAGAATAGAAAGTAGATTTTTGGTTCTGCATAAAATCTTATTAGTCCTATTTTCATTTTCCCTTTCCACATTTCTAACAACTTAATAAACTGAATATATTTTTTCATCTTGAAGCTGTAATCTCTGTAGACAAACTGATTAACTAAAGTACTCCAATGTGACCAATGTATTTACCAATCTATAATGATATAGGAACTGATTTTCATAATTTGGGGAATTGTGTACCTTGATTCATTTATAAATTTTTTTCCTAAAAATTAGGATTGTTATCATGAAAAAGAAAAGATAATTGAGGGAGAAGGGCCACATTGGGAAAACTGCACTTATCTACAGTCTAATTGAGGAATATATTTGATTAAAGACCAAAGTAATGATTTAGAGGGGGAATAAAAGCATTGATAATTGACAGAGACATGGCAAAACAGGGAAGGAAACACTGTAAATACATTATTTTGGACATGGAACTGACATTTCCAGTTATCATTAATGCTTTCAGTCTTTGGCAGTTATTTAAGATCTAAGGAATTCTAAGCAATTACGTGTACAAGAAAATAATATTCTTGCCACCAGAAGTTGTTCTCTGCCCCTTCTGCTCCAGGCCAGAGACTTTACCACACACACACTCAAAGGGAAGAGTACTACCCTTCAAGAATTCTTTTCAGTAGTTTTCTCCCCCTCAATTTCCAGTTTCAACAGTCTCTTCCTTTTCAAGAGCGCTGCCTTTGACCTCACCTTCCTTCCCAAATCCACCAGCTACTCTACAACACATCTTTAATTCATGTTCTGTAAAGGAAAGCTAGGTTTTGTCTTTACACTCAAATCTTCCAACACACACACACACACACACACACACACACACACACACACACACTATATAAATTCATATTCCAATGGTTTTGAAGAATTGGCACTTTTCTGGCAGGAGAAAATCAAGGGATAACACTACTAATGGAGAATTGAGTCATAAAGGCAAAAACATTTGCCACATTATTAATGAATCTTTCCTCAGGAGTTGTTTATCATGTAGTGCTACCTGCATAAGCAAAAGCGAAATGTTAAATAATCTTTCTCACTTGAAGAATATATCTAAATTCATTCATTCATATTGGAATAAATGAGGTTTAGAATCATTTTGGCATAAAGCTACTAAGTATAAGATATTTCCTAGAAATTTGAAATTCCCTAAATAGGATGTCCTGACTTTAAATGTCCAGAGATGTTTTTGGAAAAAGGCAAAAGCCTTCAAGAAAATAAGTCAAAACTACATTGTTTATTTTTCATGTATAAGTAGGAGTTGAAGAATTAAAAGCTCAAAGGGAAGATAATAAATGTGAATAACATACAGGAAACACTCGACAAAACTTCGGCTTTTATAAGTTATGCTTTTCACTGAGTTTTAATATTTGCTGATTGAGGTACATTTTTATGAAAGAAGAAAACATCAAATAAGCCATTCAGAGTGTGGAAGAAAAGTTTACCAAATTTAAAAATGAGAGTAAATTGGTTACTTATGTCAAATTTTGAAGAATAATAATCACATTAAATATAAGTTTATCCTATTTACACTCTGGGTTAATATTACAGTAAGATATGGAATCATAGCAAAATTTTAAAAAAATTATGTTTTACCCCATAAGAAAACTATGTTTTCCTAAAAACATAACTTTAAAAAGATTAGGTTTGAAAAGACATATACTTGTGTTCAGTTAAACGAAATATCTACAACTTCAAGTAAGACATTCTGAATCTTTAGATTGTAAAAATAAATAAAGGAAACCCCAACTAAAATGGAGCTGGAAAGCCCTGAAGGGGGCTATCACTACCACTACCTCTCATCGTCAACGGCAGACCCCAATGGGAAGAATCCAACCTTGGATTCCTCAGCAGAAAAATAATTGGTTTATTATCCCAGCAAGAGGAAGGAAAATTGTCTTTTTGCCCAGCAACACCAACAGCCAATGAGGAACTCCCACACTCAGTCAAGGAGAAGTTTTAACTCTCAGCCTCCTATAAGGACTTTTGCTCTCAACAGTCCCTTCCAATTTCCTTCTTTTATCAATAAAAGCAAGTCTCTTTCCTTTGCTCTCTAGACATACATATGGTTTGTCATAGTTTGTCTGTCTCGAATTGCAATTCCTCAGCGATTTGTAAATAAACTCATTGTTCTGGTAAAATAATTGATCATTTTGTTTTAAGGTTGACAAGGTCAACTAACAAAATTTCGCTAAGTCTATTTTCCTTAAACATAACTGCTATGTAGGAAAAGGTACGAGAACTGCAGCAATTTCTATTTCTATGAAAACAGAAGTAATGATTTTAAACAAAATATTATTGAATACACTGATTAGTTCAAAGTAAATAGTACATATTCTATTGATTATCAACTCATTAACAACTAATTTTATATTGGTCCTATTTGCATTTTGTTGGTGAACAAAGGGAACTGAAACAGACTCTTGGGCTATGATATTAAAGTCAATGTCTGGTGCAATCATTCGGCATTCAACACAAAGCTCGACATATATTACATCCTAAATACTGATTAGATATATGGTGTGTTTGCAATATTCTAACTCAGTGTACTCTAGCTGTATTTGAGAATTCCATAAATCTGTTCTTGTCTTTACGTCTAAATTAAAAATTACTAGAAGCATTTTCAGGATCATCTTGATTTCTTCATAGCTTGATACAGCCAGATAAACTCAGTGTCCCAATTTGTTTGTGTACTCTGAGTCAGGCTGTGTGTGACTGCTGTATGACTGGCATGTCCTAGTGTAAAAATGACAACTGTTTTATGTCCATCCTTTTGGTCATGTTGACTTGTTTTACCAGCTGCAAAGGCTAAAAGTTCCTTTTATTTTTTTTTAATGTTTATCTATTTTGAGGGAGAGAAAGTATGTACATGAGAAGGGAAGGGGGAGAGAGAGGATCCCAAGCAGGCTCTTGACACAGGGTTTGATCTCACAAATTGTGAGATTATGACATGAGCCAAAATCAAGAGTCAGATGCTTAACTGACTGAGCCACTAAACCACCCCTAAAACTTCCTTTTAAAGTGATGACTGGGAAATGCACAATAGTTTAATAGAATGAAACTTCAGCACCTTCAGTTATTGAAAATTTTTTTAAAAATTTAATGTTTATTTATTTTTGAGAGAGAGAGACAGAGACAGAGACAGAGTGTGAGTGGGGGAGTCAGAGAGAGAGGGAGACACAGAATCCAAAGCAAGCTCCAGGCTCTGAGCTGTCAGCACAGAGCCCAATGCAGGACTTAAACTCACAAACAGTGAGATCATGACCTGAGCCAAAGTCAGACACTTAAGCAAATGATCCACCCAGGCACTCCAAGTTATTGAGACTTTTAAAACTTCATGAAATAAGCTGCATCGGAATAAAGTATCACCCTGCTTTACATGAGTTAATAAAAAATAACATAGACTGACAATATTTAAATGATGGCTTCCACAAACTGAAAGCAAAATTACATTATGAGCCATTATATGAACTAAAGTGTGTCAATCATTTCAGTAAAGAAGAGGAGTCAAGAACTAAGATGATGAATGTATATCGGGGCATATACGCATGACACACTCAAAAAAACTTTCATGTTAGAAACTAAATCTAGTCTCAGTGAAAAGTGATTGTGTTTAAGACAAAAAACATAATGTGATGCAAGATTGGAATTTATTATTTTTTTTATTTTATAATAGTTTATTTTCAAATTGGTTTACATATAACACCCAGTGTTCATCCCAACATGCGCCCTTTTTAATTCCCGTCACCCCCTCTCCCCCCTTAGTTTTATTCTCTTATTTGCATATGTTTATAATATTGTAAATGAATATAAATAAAAATCTAAAAATTACTGTTTATTTGTATACATTAATAGTTATAAGCATACCTTTAAACATATGGACTTATGCCTAGTTTTATGTTTATGCATATAAAATTTAAATTATAATAGTAATCTGTCATTATTAGTTACCTTTGATTTTTTTTCCTTCTAAAGGAAATAGTTTAAATATATATTAAACATCTATTCTGACACATAGTTTTAATTTGGAAAAATTAGACTAAAGCTTTTAACAGGCCTCTCAATCCTTTTGAGTCCCTACTATGTGACATTTATCATCAAACAATTAAACAATCTTTGTCTTAAAAGAGCTCATCATGGTCTGGCCAAACTCTCCAAACTACCTAGAGAAGAATCAGTTCAGACTGTCACTTTCTGCTTTTACAAGATGTGTACTTAAGCATAATACATACTCTCTAATTCACAATTTCTTTACCTGTAAAATACAAGTGATAATAAAAATTAACTGAGAGAGTACCTATAATAATGAGATAACAGAGTCAAGAGCCCAGAGACAGATCAATATTGACTTTAGATTGATAGGCAATATTGATTTTGGACTGATACTGTTAGCCTCCTCCTGGCCCCAGAAAGTTTTTTCCCCGCCTTTGACCCAAATCACCACCCCCTACCTGCTGATTGCACCATTACACCACGAAATGTCTCAACGAGAAACCCCGCCCCCCCAGAAAGAACAACCCCTAGCCAATCAGGAGGATCCAGCACCCCAAGAGGAACCATCGCTAGCCAATCACAAGGATCCAACACAGCTAAACACCATATTTAGCGCCAATCCCAGCGGGAATCCAACCCGGAACTGCCACAACTTAAAAGACCTGCCCCCGCCCTCCCGGCCCGACTTCCCTGACTCCCCTACCTTCAAGTCATGGAACCTCGTCCGGGAACTCTGGTCCCCCCAATAAAATCTCTTGCTGTTTCTCTCACTTGATCTTCATCTCCTTTTTCTCTCTCTCTCTCCATTTCCATGCCATTCTAAATTCTAACAGATACATCACTTTTTTAAAGTTTATTTATTTATTTTGAGAGAGAGAGCATGAGCAGGGGAGGTGCAGAGAGAGACTCCATGCTATCAGCACAGAGCATGACATGGGGCGTGAACCCACAAACTATGAGATCCTAACCTGAGCCAAAATCAAAAGTCAGCTGCTTAATTGAGTCACCCAGGCGCCCTGATACTTCACTTTTCATTGCCCCTCACAAAATGATTTCTTTATACATATGCATGCACACACACACACACATACACACTTTTATTTATGGAGACTGACATAAGCCACCAATGGTTGCTACTTATGGTCTACTTTCCTATGAATATATCATCAAGCCTACTGCATGCACGTATTAATTTTTAAAGAATTAATTATATGGAACATTGAATAGCACTCCACTGCAACAAAATTCAAAAATGAGTTTATAGAACAAGTTTTTATGTTAGTATCTATAAAAGTAACTAGCATATAATAGGTGCTCACTAGAAATATACTGAATGAAAAGATAAGGGTTAATCACTAACATTGCGTCAGAACTTAGTGTCTACCTATTAATGTTATAACATTTTTAAATGATAAAGAGAAGTGAAAGTCAAAGAATTTTCATCTCTTATGGCACTATAAGTTTTATTTGTTGACTCTGAATTTATTATGACTAATACTATGATGGTTAATTTTACACGTCAACTTGACTGGACCAGGAGGTACCCAAATATTCAGTCAAATATTACTGTATGTAGGCCTGTGAGAGTGTTTTTTCCATGAAGTTAATGTTTGAAACAGTAGAGTGAGTAAAGCAGATTGCCCTTTCTAATATGGGTAAGCCTTCAATCATTTAAAAGCCTGAAGAGAACAATGAGGTGGACCAACCACCAATTAAGAGAGAACTCCTCCCAGCTTTGAGCTGTGAAACTTATTTTTTTACTACCATTGACTTGAACTTTCCGGGTTTCCAGTGTGCTGGTCTTTGAGCTACACCATCCGTTCTCCTAGGTCTCAAGTTTACCAACTGTTGATTTTGGGACTTACCAGCCTCCATAAACACATGAGCAAATTCCTTATTTTTATATACACATACACATATATATACACACACATATACATACTTTTATATATACATATATATGTGTATATCCTATTGGTTCTGTTTCTATGTACAACACTAACACAATACAAATAGTGACCACAAACATTACAAAGAAACCTTTATCTTATAGTCCTATGTTGATATTTTTAAGAAACATGATCTACTTTGAAGCTTTCTCATTCTCTGTTTGTATTTAGTTTTGTATTTCTCATTTTAGAAAAACTGAATGCAAAGCTTTTGTTTATACTTATGTATATTTCCTTTGTGGAAATTTGAAGTTCCAGTTCATGCCTCTTTATTGATTTCCTTCAGAAAATTTGGTTTTTAAATTTTAGGTTTCTCTTATTTATAATACATATTTTACCGTTACCTTCTTCCCTAGGAGGTAATGATGAGGAATGAAATATTAGTAGCCATTCAATAGTAATATTATTTTAAATATTTGAAGAGTATAATTATAGAGATAAATTAATTATTAAATAATCTTGAGATATAATGATAAAATGTTCTACAAAATCAGGATCTCTTCTGCTTAAATAGATTCTTACAATGAAGTCTACAATGGAATCTTCCAAGGAAATTTTGAAAGTCTACAATTACATTAACACCAAACACTGGTGTTAAGAAAATAGGGGATACAAATTTTTCATTGAAAAATTTATCACGTAGTTCTTTTCCATCCGTAGTGTCATTCTATCATTAAAATCAACTTATCAAGTAGATGTTATTCTATTTATTTACAGAATCAACAATTACATGCCTCTAAAACTGCCTAGGTAAGTTTATATTGTGACATCTGATATCTGGTATTTTGTTTTCGTCATAAACACGGATTATAAAATAGTGTCAATTTCCAAAGATAAATAAAGAGACCAAAACTTAGTGCATTAATTAAAGCCATGGGATTAAACCTTCCTATGAAAATAGGTATTTTATCCTCACTTTATCTAAGAGCACCTATAGCATTCTGTTACTCTATCTTGTACCTTGAGAACAAAGACCACATTTGATTTTTCTGTATATTTGCAGAATCAAACCCAGTGTCTGACACATATTTGGAATATCTAAATTGTTGTTGAATTAAGCACAAATAGGTAAATTATAAATAACTAGGTTGGTCTTATGTCTTCCACTATAATATCCTTGAATTATAAGAATATATTGCCTTTTAAATTTCCATACACATGTGTAGTATCTTGTATATATGTACTTGCAACAATAAGGGAGAAAATAAGACAGTTTTGTGTTTGTTTAGTTTTTTTTGCTTCTCCACTAGAATGCAAACTTCATGGGAACATAGACTTCTCCCTTTGTTACTAATATATGCCCAAACTGCAGAGTGCCTGGGCCATAATAAGTAATCAGTAAATATTTGCTGAATGACTGAATGAATCAATGAAAGGCAATTTGAGATCAGTGGTATTCCCTACCACTGTGGCTCATTCCATAGACTATAACTGGGAAAGTTAAAAAAAAAAAAAAAAAAAAAAGGCTTCCTGAGTGGCATTGGCATTGAAAGTACAGATGAGGTTGGAGAAGAATGCATCCACATGGTTAGCAGTGCTTTTTCTAAGAATGCACCTAAACCTTTTGTTTTCTGTGAGAGAAAAGAGAAATCTGGATTTACTCAGAAGGAAGGGAATTAGCAAGCCAGGTGAGAGGGAGTGAGCAAATCCAGGATGTCAGTGAAGAGATCATTGACACGGTCCGTATTGGGATCCACACAGGGCAGAAGGATTGTGTTTTTGGGACTGTGCTGAAAGATTATGAAATGGGAGAGAATAAAGGGAATAAAGAACAAGTGCAAAAAGAGTGAAAGATTGAGAGGTAGATTCGCTGAGACTTTGGAGGTGCTGTTCTGCTGGCAGAAAAATCTGAACCTGACCATGAATAGGAGTAGAGGTCACCAAAACTAGTAAGTAAGGTCTAGGAACTGAGTGAGGAGGCTATCAGAAGTGTCAACAACATGGATGCTGAGTCCCTGAGGATAGCTGCCATCCAAATAAAGCCTTATGATACTAAAATTTCCAGTGATACCAGAAAAGCACTGTACTTAATGCACAATCACATCAGGATAATATTCGAGTAAGCTGTTCCAAGAAACCATTTTTCAAACAGTTGCTCAAAAGGGTTGCACTTACATTCATGAGTAACATTTTTATTTATTTATTTTAATATTCATTTATTTTTTGAGAGAGAGACAGAGCAGGAGCAGGGAAAGGGACAGAGAGAGAGGGAGACACACAGAATCCAAAGCAGCTTACAGGCTCAAAGCAGTCTGCACAGAGCCTGATGCAAGATAATGACCTAAGTCCAAGTCCAAGGCTTAACCAACTGAGCCACCCAGGAGCCCCATGAGTGACATTTTAAAATATTATATAGACCACACACTGAGCAGAGTCACCCATGTCACTCAGGTTCCTTAGAACCCAGAACAGCGCACACACTCCGATCCCCTGTCCTTGCCCCCTAGCCCCTCCACAGGTTCCTTTCCCACTGCCCCTAAATATCCAATCCATTAATAGATCCTCACCTGTCACCCAACTCCTGGGTAATGGATGGACCTTCCAGTTCCAGCCCAGAGCTCCAGAGCCGCGAGCCCAGGAGCCCACCCGCCTCTAGCCACCCTCTTCACCCACTCTGAAAAGCCGCCAGGGACCTGTCGCCACCACCTTCCTGCCTTAGCCTTCACCTTGGTGCCAGAGTGGCCAGCCATGGCCACCGTGCTGTTCTCTCAAGTGTGACAGAACTACCACCCCGACTACAAGGTTGTCATCAACACTCAAATCAACCTGGAGCTCCATGCCTCCTACGTGTACCTGTCTTTGGCCTTCTATTTCGACCGCGGCGACGTGGCCCTGGAGAATTTCGCCAAGTTCTTCCTGTGCCAGTCCCGGGAGGAGAAGGAGCATGCTGAGAAGCTGATGCAGCTGCAGAACCAGCGCGGGGGCTGCATCTGCCTCCATGACATCAAGAAGCCTGACCGCAACGACTGAGAGAGCGGCCTGAATGCCATGGAGTGCGCCTTTCACCTGAAGAAGACCGTGAACCAGAGGCTGCTGGACCTGCACCAGCTGGCCACCGACAAGAAAGATGCCCACCTGCACGAGCAAGTCAAGGCCATCAAAGAGTTGGGGATCTATCTCACCAACTTGAGCAAGATGGGGCCCCTGGAAGATGGCATGGCAGAGTACCTCTTTGACAAACTCACTCTGGGCAACAGCGACAAGAACTGAGTTGGGACTGCCATCCCACAGCCACAGGGTGCATGGTGACTTCCCCTGGTCACCATGCCGAACATGCATTTTGCAGTATTGCCTTTACAAAACATTCAAGTTTTTTTCTTACAGTTTTGCCATAAAAAATGAAGTTATTTGGTTTCTGAATAAATAAAAGTCTCTGGTTTATTTGTGTGCACGTCTCTCACCCTTTAAGTTATAAAATAGGTAACCAGGAGTCCCTCTACCCACCCAACCCCATCTGTATGCAGCTCAGGATCTCTTAAATTGGAGGGAGAAGGTACTCATGCACTCTGTGTGATCTTTCTTTCTCTCTCTCAAAATAATTAAATTACAAAAAAATAAAATTGAAGCCAATATGTCTTATTATCACCACAACTTTACCAGGTTCTGCTGTAACTATTACCAGTAGAGTAAAAAGCTCCTCTAGTGTAGTAAATGACACTTCTTTTTTCTTTATCCCTAGTATAGAGTATACTGAAAGGAAATAGAATGAAAGGATGGAAGGAATAAAATTTTTTAAATTACCTGGATGGAAATACAGAGTAGTTGAAGGCTGCTACCATAGGCATCCCTTCTCATCTGAAAGTATTTCCTTTATAATTTACAGGTTTTAATTCCATAGACCAGCCTTCCCAAGACATCAGTATCAGCCAGTGCCACAAAATATCAGCACGTGTTCAGTGAAAAACAAATTCATAGATATATATAATATATATGTGTGTATACACATACACACATATATATTACACATACATATATATGCTAATTTGATTAGCATGATTTTTTGTTTTATTTTTCAGTTTTTGTTTACTCTAGGAATTCTAAGTCTTTAATGTAAAAAATATACATACAGTGAATTTATGACAAGGGAATAAAATATTCATCATTTCCCAAATATTCTGATCATGGGATCCTTTTTCTATGAAATCTCACAGAACAGTACTCTAAAGAAAACAGTTTCAGAAACAACCTCAAAAGATCTCATTGTATGTTGTTCCAGAATCACATACCTGGCAGCTAAACCTCACTCCCTTTCACTAAAAAGTCATCATTAAAAACTGGAATCTTTGCTGTGAAGTTTCCAGCACAGTAAGTTTTAAGGCAGAAATGTAACATGGAGAGCTCTTACCATGACGGTGGATAGATATCACACACCTTCCATTTTGTTTCCTGATGGGTAACTCCCAACACTGTATTTTTCCATCATATCCTAATTTCTGTTTCTAAAAGAATGGCTTCTGGAAATGGGAACATTGGTATTTCTCTAATATTTAAACCAAAGTTGAGCGAAAGTCCAAAGCTGCTAAGTAGCTTATATTCTTCACCTATGTATTCATCTCACCAGAAGCAGAATACTTCATTTTGATTTTCCAGATTAGATTGCTGAATTTTGGTCAGTAATATATCTTTTGGTCAAAAGCAGCTAGTGCCTGAATTTTCTGGAAATTAGTTGGATGTTCCCCTCACCAAAGCATGCTAAAATCCCTCAAAACGCACATACTTAATTCTGAGAAAAAAATAAGGCATATACACTACAAAGCATTTTATTAGTAAAGTCCAAGATTGTTAATTAATATATAATGAGCAATGTGCTTAGTGTGCAGCACCTTACACCTCTATCTTTTCCCTCCAATAGAGATCATCAACACTGTGTTATTACTTGATTTGGGAAGAGTACCCTACTGCAGTACATTCCTCTATAGGTTCAATAGCGGTTCTATCAAGTTTCTCTCTAGCCTTATAGTACCTGATGCAATTCTATAGATTGAAGCTGCATTATTCACAAACAAGAGTGGGAACAAGGCAATATCTAAATGTGAGCTCTTGCAGAGTTTTTAATTTAAATTTGTCCCCATAACTAGTCTTAGGAATCATTTCTCATGACATCTCCAACAAATTTGACAAATTGCCTATTTTATTCTCAGGCAGATATCAACAAAATACTAAACTATTACCTCCTCTATATGGAAAATATTTTATCAATTTAATAAATAATGATATTATGCTAGAGAATAAGGTGATTAAAGTAAGCTTCTCAACAAGAACAGTATTTCACTCTGGCCCATCTTATTAACCACAACTTTCATCTGTTTACTGTTTGGCTACTTAATTTGACTCAACATGCATTCATTTTAATAAATGAGTTCCATGCTAGGGAACCAGTTAAATAAGACATGAACGTGACCTCGTTAAACCATATGTATTAGCATTTTGCCAATTCTCTAAGAGTAAAATACAAGTCCAATATGAGATTATTTTAATAACTAATTAAATCAAGAGTATAAGTAGAGAGTGTTTCATTTATCACGCTCTACTTTACAAAGAGGTATGCTACACAGTAATTCAAGAAAATTTCACAAATGAGAACGTAGCATTTTTCAGTAATGTATGAGGAAGAATATAGACCAGCTATTCTTCCTCTCAGAACAACAGACTCTAAAGAAATCTAAAGCATCATCATAATGACAATCAACTGGGTAAATTATGTTGTCAAAATAACGTGTTAAGAAATGTCCTCTTTCTGATAATGAGGGATATTACTTAAGGGGGAAAGAAAATTTGAGGAAGAGCTGTAATGCAACATGAATAACATTAAATTTCGGCAAATAAGATTACTCTTTTGTTTACATATTTTATGCTGTTGTTGCCTGGAGACTGGAGGCACTTGAAGGTATATTTTACTAGTGTGTATCACACAGAAATCTTCTTAAAGACTATTTCAAAAACATTTTCAGAGTTAAAAAAAAACCTCATTTACACTGTAGATTTAAATCTATGAGAAATCTATAGGTAAAGATAATCTTAAAACAATTTAGAGCAGCCATAATGGCAGCTCTATAAATAAGAAAAAAAAAACACACATCCTTGTTGGAGGCTTTTATAGAATCATTACTTGCATCCATTAATAAAAACAGTTTACACTTACTGAGTTTGCCACTTATCAGGCATCAGGTTTAGACATTTACATGAATTACCACATTTCTGCTTCATAACAACACAAGAGGTGATGCTATTGTTATCCCCATTTTACAAATGGTCACATTGGACTCAGAGATACATTAATTCTCTGATGTCCCACAATAAGTGGCTGAACTTGAATTTGAACACACACAGTCCAACTTGAAGACCTAGGCACTTAACCATTAGTCTATATGGTAATAAGTAAAGGAGAAACTTACAAGTCCTATGAGTTATGATAACATGACAAAGTCTGCTGTGAGAAGTTAGTAGGGAAGAAATCCTACAAGCCTGATTGTACTTACAGAAATCTCAATCAGCAGGACATACCTGTAACAGATTAATCAGTTAAGGGCCAACAGTACAAATTGACATAGCCTCTGGTCTAAAAAGTCAAAGAGATTTCTGGAATTATTCAAAGGATGGTAAAATTGGACATAGAGCCTTCTACTTTGCATTCCTGTAACTGTACAAATCCAAACGAGTGAACCCTGGCTGTGATTGGGCATAAGTCAACTGCTGGGAACTTGTGAAGAAATTCATTGGAGCTATGAAATAAAAATAGAAAGATTAAATGCAAATAGAAAGAGATCATTTTAAATGGTTAGTAAGCATATTTAACCATCAATACAATGCATAGTGAGAAATAAAAATTACATGAATGAGCACTGATTTTTCCTATCCAACATTCTGTGGTTAGTAATAGGGTATGATTACTCTATTGCTACCAATCTGAATTTCACATTTTGAGAAAATATTTTCAATCCCTTCTCCTAGAGACCTCTAATAGAGTACTAGAAATTGGCTTTTTTACTGTAGTCCCCCAAAGTTTGCTTTTCTGGTAAATATCATATAGAAAGAGTGAGAATGGCAGGTCCCAAGAATAATTATTAGCCAAGTAGGAGAGGATGAATTTATGATAGGATACATCCACATAGTTAAGTGCTTTCTCTAATAACACACCTAAACCTTATGTTCTCTGCCAGGGAAAACAGAAGTCTATACTTACTCAAAAGAAGGAAAGTGGCAAACTAGGTGAAGAGGGTGAACAAATCTAGGATGCCAGTGAAGACATCATCAAACCTGTCTGCTTTAGGATTCAATGAGGGAAGAGTGTGTTTCCAGGACTGTGCTGAATGATAGAGACTAGAGATGATAAAGAGAGTGAAGAGTAAGTTCAAAAAGGATGAAAGATGGAGACGTAGAAAGATTCACTGAGACTTTGGAAGTAGTGCTCTGCTGTCAGAAAAGTGTGAAACTGATTATGAATAGAAGGGAAAGAAGTGGAGGTTACTGGAGTTAATAAGGATAGGTACCGTGTAAAGAGGCTACATGGGCTCTTTTCTGTACATCTAGGTGATCTGCTTTGTGTTGAGAATTCCATGCCTGCAGGATGCCGAGAACTTAAAACAATAAAACATAATAATAATTAACCACGTTTCCATAGCACTTTATAATGTGATATCATGGTGGTCATTTTTTCTTATTTGCACCTCTCATAGAGCCCTTTGTTATTATAATTGCAAAATTCATTCAGACATTTTGCCATCTATGCCAAAACATTTTTTTTGGCTGATTCTAAGCTTTTCTTTTCTTTCTTTCTTTTTTTTTTTTTTAATTTTGTGTTATCCATATGATGCTAGGTTTATTTACATAACATTTAAGATGTATAAAATCATACTTTAATTTATTTAAATACTTTCAAAATCTGATTCTAAAGACCCTCCAGTTTCTTATTTTTTCTTCTATTTTCTGATTTTTTAAATATAATTTATTGTCAAGTTGGCTAACATACAGTGTGTAAAATGTGCTCTTGGTTTTTGGGGTAGATTCCCGCGGTTCATCGTTTCCATACAACACCCAGTGCTCATCCCAACAAGTGCCCCCTCAAAGCCCATCACCCATTTTCCCCTCTCCCCCACCCCCCATCAACCCTCAGTATGTTCTCTGTATTTAAGAGTCTCTTATGTTTGCCTCCCTCCCTCTCTATTTGTAACTATTTTTCCCCCTTCCCTTCTCCCATGGTCTTCTGTTAAGTTTCTCAAGATCCACATATGAGTGAAAACATATGATATCTGTCCTTCTCTGACTGACTTATTTCACTCAGCATAATACCTTCCAGTTCCATCCATGTTGCTGCAAATGGCATGATTTCACTATTTCTCATTGCCATGTAGTATTCCACTGTATATGTAAACCACATCTTCTTTATCCATTCATCAGTTGATGGACATTTAGGCTCTTTCCATAATTTGGTTATTGTTTAAAATGCTTCTATAAACACTGGGGTACATGTGTCCCTAAGAATCAGCACTCCTGAATCCTTTGTATAGATTCCTAGTAGTGCTACTGCTGGGTCGTAGGGTAGTTCTATTTTTAATTTTTGAGGAACCTCCACACTGTTTTTCAGAGTGGCTATACAAGTTTCCAATCCCACCAACAGTGTAAGAGGGATTCTATTTCTCCACATCCTCGCCAGCATCTGTAATTTCCTGAGTTGTTCATTTTAGTCACTCTGACCAGTGTGAGGTGGTATTGCAGTGTGGTTTTGATTTGTATTTCCCTGATGATGAGTGATGTTGAGCATCTTTTCATGTGTCTGTTCGCCATCTGGATGTCTTCTTTGGAAAAGCGTTCATTCATGTCTTCTGCATATTTCTTCACTAGATTATTTGTTTTTTGGGAGTTGAATTTGGTAAATTCTTTAGAGATTTTGGATATTAACACTTTATACAAATGCATGGAGGTTAAAGAACATTCTACTAAAGAACATATGGGTCAACCAGGCAATTAAAGAAGAAATTTTAAAATATATGGAAACAAAGGAAAATGAAAACACATCAATCCAAACCCTTTAGGATGCAGCAAAGGCAGTCCTAAGAGGAAAATACATTGCAATCCAGGCCTATCTCAAGAAAAAAAAATCCCCAATACTAAATCTAAGAGCACACCTAAAGAAACTAGAAGCAGAACAACAAAGACACCCCATACCCATCCGAAGAAGAGAAATAATAAAGATCAGAGCAGAAATAAACAATATAGAATCAAAAGTAAAAAAAGCAGAACATATCAATGAAACTAAGAGTTGGTTTTTTGAAAAAATACACAAAATTGATAAACCCCTAGACAGACTTCTCAAAAAGAAAGAAGACCCAAATAGATAAAATCATGAATGAAAATGGATTGATCGCAACCAACCCCTCAGAAATAGATGCAATTATCAGAGAATACTATGAAAAATTATATGCCAACAAACTGGACAACCTGGAAGAAATGGACAAACTCTCAGACACTCACACATTACTAAAACTCAAATGGGAAGAAATAGAACATTTGAACAGACCCATAACTAGTGAAGAAATTGAATCGGTTATCAAAAATCTCCCAACAGATGAGCTTTTCTTATCATGTGTTCGGGAAGCCACTTTCTTCATATCTAGGGTTAGGGTTAGGATTAGTGTATGTGCCTACTATTTTGCAGTTCAGAGACCTCTCCAAAGGCTTAGGGTTAGGGTTAGGGTAGGGTTAAACTTAAGGATTAGAGTTAGAGGTTAGGGGTTAGAGTTAAGGTTGGGTTTAGGATAAGTGTTAGGGTATTTTACATTTCAGAGTCCTCTCCAGATAATAAAACTCCTGACTTCTGCTGGGGTTAGGGTTACAGTTAAGGTTAGAGGTTAGAGGTTAGTGGGTAGGAGTTAGGGGTTAGGGGGTAGTGTATGCTCCTGGTATCCTACAGTTCCAAGACTTCTTCAGCTGTCAAACCCTAGAGTTCTGGGGTGTTAGAATAGATGTGTATGCCAAAACATCTTAAGAATGTCAAAGGTGAAGAGGTCAAGGTATTAAATAGTAAGGTGTTAATATGTTCTTAGGATCTGAAAAATTGACTATGAGTACGTACCTTAGGTTTGAGCAAAGCCAATTTGAAGTGTCTTTGCTAAACACACACACACGCACGCACGCACGCACACACACACACATGATTTACCTGATTTGAGGCCTGAGTGGAATAAGAATAAAAGAAGTATATACAATGTATTCTGAGTTATTTAAAGAAAGCAAGACGTTCAGGAATTGGTCCTCGCTTGTCTCAAAAGACCCCACGAAGTCATTTGGAGAACAAATGTGTACCTTTGTCTTAGGGGGTTAAGTCTATCAAGCTATAGAATAGCAGGTGCCAGCCTGGGGAATAGTTGAGCTGTCAGGCAGAGCAGCAGCAATTCCGTGGCTCTGAGTGGTGAAAAGAAAGTGATGTGTATTTGTGCAAACATTATCCCAGTACCACATTTTCAGTGCTTGGTGTGTCAGCATTTCTTTCCTCAGTTGTACAAAATCCTCAAATACTACTGTTATATTAAGTTTTCTTTTTTAAAGGGACATAAAATTTGGTATCGGTTGAAGTAAAAAAAAAAAAAATCCACCCATGCTTATCAAGCTAAATGGGTTGGTTTGTGCGTTAAAGTTACAAAATGTGCAAATTTCTATCATTGCTCTTCCTTTGTGATAATATGCTTGCTTATCTTATTATTGTTGGAAGAGACTAATATATTTAATATAAAGTATAAATTGGATTCTAAAGTCCACAGCAGGAACTGAAATTATTATTACAGTTTGAAGAATGGGGTGATATTTGTGAAATTACAGCTCTTTATCACTGGACTTCATGTTCAAAGATGTTTCTTCTGATGGTGATTATAATCTTCGTGTGTGGGTGTGATTGAGAAGCAAATATGTGATCAGAATTTTAAGGTGATAATTTAACTTTGTACCTAATATAACACTTTCAAAGTTCTATTCTATTAGCAAGTGTGTATTACTACAATATTTTTCCTTAAATAGAGAACTACTTAACTAGGTATTTCTAAGAGATTTCATTTATTTTATTTATTGTTCAGGAAGCAATGACCTAAAGGCCCAAAGAATACTCATATCTAAACAGTGAATAAATCAGAAGTAAAAGTAAAAAAAATCGCCCTTCCCCCAGCCAAGTAAGTTCTTGAATACAAAGTTGACAAATGTTCTTCTTAAAGCAGCAAAGTATTAAGCTGATCAAATCATAATGCATTATGAGCCAGAGTATAATTTTTGAAGGATGTTCCAGTATGATCTTTTGGATCTTCTTGTACCTCTCTTCTTTACAGTTCCTCCAATTTAGTTTGTTGAGCTGCCACTCTCTCTATCCATGTTTTCCTTCCATTGTGTATGTGTTGCTATGAGTGAAAATGATTGCTCAACCAATTCAACTTAAACCAAAATGAATTATATTTCTATTGCCTTAAGTACCAGTCCTACAGTGAAAACTTATTCTAAACTCTCTGGCTTATTATGACTAGAAGACTTGGAAAATGTCTCACGTAATCATCTGTCTATAGTCACTAATGCTAACATGTAGGTTCTGTCTCAGTTTTCAAAAGATTTCAAACCTTGCTGGAGAGGAAAGTCATGATTGTGATCAATACTCAGTTGATCTGGCTGCTCTTATAGTTTCACTTTATGTTTCACTTCCAGTAATCTGATTCTTTCTTGGATCAAGTCCTCACCCTATGATTCTGTCTCTTATTTGAACTCTATAATTAGTCCTGATCTTGATAAGCAACCCAGCAGCACATCAAGGGATTCTTCAAGATTGAGATTCTGATTTTCTCAAGCTCCCAGCCCTGCCACTTGAGACGTGATTCTGAACCTTAAGCTCCAGGCCTTCCTGTTTCCTTGCATCTATGAACAAGTAATTGGCCTGTCTGCTTACCACACCTTAATATATTGCCTCCCTGTAGATTCCTGGTTTTTGCCTTGTACACTAGCTATTCTTGTAGCTCCTCAAGATGACCAGTTACCTGTCAGTTTCTTTCAAGGTAACTGACTTTTCCTGTCTGGCTAGACTTCCTGATCTCACCAGCAACTTTTCTTCTGATGAGTATATCTAGTTATAAGTCCAAACTCTATGGGACTAGCCCTCTGTCTTGCAATAAAACCTTCTATGAAGAGCCATTCTATAGAAAAAAACTGAAATTCTCCATGCTAGCTAACATTATGTGTTCTAAGATGTCTTTGAGATGGTTACCACAACATTTAATATTATATACTACATACGTGTTCAGAACTTTCTGCAAATCTTTTCTTTTCTCTGAAAATACAAATTCATATCTCTAAAATCTGGGAGACATAAGAGCTACAAAAATTTAGATAAAATATGTACATTCTTTAAAAATATTTATTTTACCACATGTAAAATGTATCTATTAAAAAAGTACAGTAACATTTCTGTTTAATCTACTAAGACATATTACCTATTTAAATGAGTTGTTATAAGCTTGTCACATAAAAGATATCAATTTAAACACCACAAAAGAAAACCAGTGTCTCCATTAACATGACATTCAAATTAGTACATGAACTACAAGAGACAAAGAAAAGCCATCAGACTAACATAGAGGAAAAAGTATGACTTTGTGTTTGCTTCTAACATTGAAAGATTTTTTAAATTGAGTTAAGTCGAATTTGATTCACATTTTCAATTTGTGCTTGAACATATTTTATCTGAAGCCTTTTTCACACTAATTCCCTTTATCTATGTCATCTTATAATCTAACCTGATGAAGACATGTTACTTCCTTAAATATACTTCACATTATCCTCTCAAAATTTATCCATTAGCATCATCTTACATAAGACATGGGAAGTAAATGCATAATAATACGGTTCTGATTCATATTTCTATTTCTGAAATAGTGATTTTTAGGATGACACCAGGAAAATACTATCAAATAAAATATAAATCTTCAACAAAAGCCCTTCAATTTCTAAACATACATTCAAAATCAATGGTAAATCTTTTTGAGAAGCAGTATATAATGGATTTTAAGAATTTGAGCAAGATAGAATGGGTTAAAATTCTGACTTTACATTATATTTGCTGTATAACTTTCAACAAGTATTTCCTCCATTTCATCATTTGTCTACATAACCATGTTTTTAAAGAATATTGAATGAGTTAGTTTATATAAACTACTTAGCAGTGTGCCTAGCAAGTGGAAAATGTTTAATAAATAGTAGTCAGTATTATCATCTTATTATCAATAATCAGTACATTCCTATAGCCTTTATTTTCACTTAACTTATATTATAATATTCTAAAATGCCTTTGATGACATTTATGCCATTTTATCAAAGACTATGTGGGAATTTTTATATTTAATCAGGCTTTTGTATTTTGCTTTGGCAAAAGAGTGTGTTGAGATATGTAGAAAAAACAAATGAGAACATTAAAAAGGCACATTTTAAGTAGTTTATTTCTAGGCAATACATTCTGAACACAGGAAAACCTATCACTTGTATGCATTCTTTTAAAACCTCTTCCCCAGAGAGGCTGCAGTACCATTCATCATTTCCTACTGTTTCTACATCCATCATGTCTTTTTCCTCTGGTTTCCATATGACCTCCTTAGCTTTTCTGACTATAGCAACAAACAGAACTAACGATGAAGAAATTCAGAGATTTGGGACAATGAGAAGCATAATGGCCAGCTATGACCTAAGGTCTCTATAGTCAATGACTCTCAGAGTATTCTTATCTATCATAAGAAACATCTTATTATATCCCGGCTGTGCACAAGACTAGGCAAGGCATTAGAGAAAGCAGGTTAAATGGGCATAATCTGCCAGCTCTGTCAGGCATCTTTAAGAGTTGGTTATTTAGCATTTATCAAATGTCCCTTGTGCTCTCTGTCAAAACAAATCAAGGGCTTTGCTTTGAAAAACCTTGTGTCTTAATAAGCCCAAAAATTAAAGAGCTAGAATAGATATACACAAGAGATGCTAGATATAGATTTATGCATTTTTTGGTAAGGAAAGTAAACAAATAATATACGATCCTCCTCTGTCTCTGCTGTGGCACTGTGGTATTGCTGAGTTAAAATGTTGACAGTGGAGAGAAACTCAAGATGATGTGGTGGTAGGAACTATTACAAACACATCCCCATCTCTCTGTTTATTCAGAGGCTCCCTTTTTAGTTCTCATTTTCCCTGTAAGTCAGAAAATTTGCATTCAACATATTTAACGTTTCTAGAATTGTGCTCTGTTTGGGGTGTAGGTTCAACATAGGGCATAGTCTCTACTTTCTTTTTTTTTTAATGTTTATTAATTTTTGAGACAGAGAGAGCACAAGTGGGGAAGGGGCAGAGAGAGAGGGAGACACAGTATCTGAAGCAGGCTCCAGACACTGAGCTGTCAGCACAGAGCCTGATGCAGGGCTCAAACTCACAAACTATGAGATCATGACCTGAGCCAAGGTCGGACACTTACCCAACTGAGCCACGCAGGCGCCCCAGTCTCTACTTTCAAAAACCTAAGAATTCCTCACCTTTAGGGAGGGGAGACACACACACTTGAAAGAACTATCAAACAGTCCTAATGAAAATATTACTTTCTATATGTTATCATATAGACAATAGGGGCTGAATGGGATTGGAAAAGAAATTAGAGAAAACAGAATAGTTTCAAATTATGGATTTAATTAAACTGCAAGTGAAGTTTCAGTGTCAAATTTAAAACACTATATAGGGTTTCTTCTTTATATTCATACTTAATTTTTTCTTTAAGCTGAAGAATGAGAGAATATTCAAGATTTGCAAATGCTATTTAAACACAAAAACATGAGATGGATTCCCTCATAAAGTAATGAAGAAGAAAAGAAAAAGAGAAGACTTTTGCATATATTGATACACTCTCTTGTTCTGAGTGACAAAATTATAAAGGTAGTGACTGACTGAAGATCCGTGGAAAAATCCACCTTTTAAGGATTGAAGAGAAGAATAGAATCCAGAAGATAAGCTAGCTACAGATAGTGGTGATAATGATGAAAGGGGAATAAGGAGTATGGAAGCCTGGTATATGAATTCTCTATTATTTTTAAAACACTTTCTTGTTCTTGTTGTTATAAAAGCATGTAGTATAAGATATATTCTCTTAGCAAATGTTTATGCATATTAGAGCTGCATAACAAACTTCCTCAGGTTTAGCAACTTAAAGCAATAGCCATTTATTCTATCACAGTTATGTTGGTCTGGGTACAAGATCTCAAAGTCTAAAATTCAAGTATCACCCAGGTTGGTCTATTATCTGGAGACTCTGGGAAAGAATCTGTGCCCAAACCCATTTGAGTGGCTGGTTGAGTTCAACTATAGCTACAGGACTGTAGCTGTAGGACTGAGGTCCACATCATCTTACTGTTTATTAGCCAGGGGCCAATTTAAGCTGTCTCCATTCCTTTACCCATATCAACCCAACACTCCACTCTATCTTTAAACCAGCATTGGTGAGTCAATTCCTTCTTTCACTTGCAATCTCTCTGATTTTCCTTTCTGAAACCAACTGGAGAAAACCTTACTTAAAAGGGCTCACTTGACAGGCTGAGGCCACCTTGATAATCCTCATATTTTAATGGCAACTGACTTGGGGCTTTGATTATATCTGCAAAATCCCTTCACAAGAGTCCCTAGAATAGTGTTTGATTGAAAAGTCAAAGAACAGGAATCTTGGGATGTAGGCATCATTAGAATTTTGTCTACCACATCTAATAACCCAAGAGACAAGATTTTAAGAACAAATGATAAAACCTTGTACAAATAAATATGGCAGGCTAAAGGAGGTCAAGAACTAAGTAAAAGACACTGTATTGTTAATCTGGTAGAGCATGGTGACTTTTGAGTTAGCTAATTTGGCAGTGATGGAATTAAAGAGAGTATGGGAAGATAAATGGAATTGCAAGGAAATGAAGATTGAATGAGTGGTTGGAAAGGATAGACACTAAATACAGCATAGGAAAGAGAAATCGAATCTTATATATATTTAGAACAATGCTAAAGAATTCCAAAGATGAATAGAAACATTTAAAGAACACTTAGAAAAACATAAGAAACTCAATAGTAATCATGGAAGCCAAAAGATTGTACAATATAATTTACCTTAACTGCTCAGAAAAAAAAATTATTGTTAACCTAATAGTGTGTGCCTAGCTAAACTGTCTTTCAACAAGGAGAGAAAAACAAAAACAAAAAACCATTTTAAGATACATGAAAATGGAGAGATTTTACCAAAAATAAGCCTACACTGAAGAGACTTCTAAGTGATCTACTTACTAATGAAAATGCTTAACAGAAAGAAGAAAAAAAAAAAGACAAAAAGTAGATATATCGAGGGGGTCCTGGGTGGCTCAGTCAGTTAAGTATCCGACTTTGGCTCAGGTTATGATCTCATAGTCTGCAAGTTTGAGCTCCGCGTCAGGCTCTGTGCTGACAGCTCAAAGCCTAGAGCCTGCTTTGGATTCTGTGTCTCCCTCTCTCTATCTGTCCCTCCCTGGCTTGTGTCTGTCTTTCTCTCTCTCAAAAGTAAATAAACATTAAAAATTTTTTTTAAAGTAGGCATATCTAACAAGTATTTTCTGTGTAAAATAAGAATAATATCAGCAACAATAAGTGTAATCTGTTGATCTCGAAAAAGGGCAAATGTAAAATACTTAACATAATATATGTCAAAATTGGGTTGATAGGAGAGGGGCCAACATGGCAGAGGAGTAGGGGGACCCTGTATTCCCCTGTCTTTCAAACTAAGAAGGGCTGAAACCAAAGGACTCTCAACCTCAAGAGTCAGGGAGGAAAGGTGTTGCAGTCTACAAGGAACGGAAAGTGAAACCCAGAAAATTCCCCAGGAACCGTGAGTTTAATCTGACGTGGATAAAACGAACTGGGATACGGAGCTGAGGGGAGGGAGAGCCGTCTTCGGAGACAGCTGGGAAAGTGCAGAACAGGCCACATCTGAACGAGAGGGACAGAGGGGGTGAGATCACCACTATCCAGTGCCTAAGTGCAGGGCTTTTAAAGAGAAGTTCTGTAGCTAACAGCAGAACTCTCAGCAGAACTCTCCTCATGCGTCACCAGCAGCGGGGACCCAGTCAGCCGGAGTCACGGAGAGATGCCGAGCCCCCTGCAGAGTGCTTCTAACCCAGGCACACAATTTAAAACGTCATAGGGTGTAGTAGGCAAAGTTAGAGGGAAACGTGACCACTCATCAAACCGCACTACGCCTGCACCACTAGCAGAGCGAGGAAAGAAATAAAGAGGCGAATAGAGGCTCTGGGACTGGGAAGAAGGGACTGGAAGGATGCCATTGTTGTTTCACAAGACCATAAACACTGGCCCCAAGAAGGTACCCACAAAGCCATCCCTGGGCAATGGAGGCGGGACTGTCTACACCAAACCACGCCCCTCCTCACAGGAGAGACACCTTTCAGCAGGGAGCTACTGACGCCAAGTTCAGACTGCTGCCTGGAGTAACTCCAGGTCATTTCTTCTTTTTTAAATATATGATCCCTTTTCTCCTTCTTACCGATCCCCACCCCTGAGCTGGCTATCCAGAAAATTGGCTGGCTTAAACAGACTTTTAAGCCACTCTCTCCAGGCATGTTCTACACCTCCTTCTGTACTTCCCTGTCTCTCTCTCTGGAATAAACAGGCCACTTAAGGTCATCTGGGCAACATCTATCTTCATTCCTTTTTCCTTGCATCCGTCCTTATTCTGATTTCTCTCAGTCTGGATTAAGCCCTTTAGTCACTATACCTGGGCAAAGTTCATTTTATTCTCCACCCCCGCACCTGTCATTATTCTATCTGTATATGCTCCACAACCAGCACATGGCACACCCTGTCCTGAATGTGTAGCTGGTACTTCAGGACATTGCCCTCAGGAGTCATTTGTTATTTTTTTTTTCTGTTGTGAACTGCTTGTCTGTATCATTTCTCGGCACGTTTGAGTATTTCTGTTTTTTGTTGGTCTGTCAGTCTGTTTTCCTTTCCAGGGCGACTTCAAGAAACAATCCAAGCCAAAATGACGAAATGGAAGAATTCTCCTCAAAAGAGCCTACAGGAAGTAGTGACAGCTCAATAATTGATGAAAAGAGATATACGCAACATAATAGAACTTGAAAATAGAATGATAATCATAAAACTAAGCGCTGGGCTTGAAAAAAGCATAGATGAATGCAAGGGGTCATGCGAGACAGACTTCAAGGACCTTAAAAACAGTCAGGAAAAATTAAAAAAGGCATTGAATGAGGTGCAAAACAAACTGGACGCAGCCACAGCATGGACTGAAGAGGCAGAGGAGAGAGTAAGTTAATTAAAATAAAATTATGGAAAAAGAGGAAGCAGAGAAAAAGAGAGAGAAGTTGATCCAGGAACAGGAAAGGAGAATCCGAGAGCTTAGCAATGCACTCAAACAAAACAATACCCAAATCATAGGAAATCCAGAGGAAGAAGAGAGAGAGACAGGAGTCGAAGTGGTACTTGAACAAATCATTGCTGAAAACTTCCCCAACATGAGGAAGGAAATGGGCATGGAAATCCAAGAGGCACTGAGAACTCCCCTCAGACGTAACTTGAATAGACCTTCTGCATGACACATCATAGTGAAACTGGCAAAATTTAAAGACAGAGAGAAATCCTGAAAGCAGCTAGGGAAAAAGGTGACTTAACATACAAAGGCAGACACATTAGGGTAGAAGCAGACTTATCTACAGAAACGACAAGCCAGAAAGGAATGGCAGGTTATCTTCAATGTGATGAGCAGGAAGGATATGCAACCAAGAATCCTGTATCCGGCTAGACTGTTATTCAGAATAGAAGGAGAGATCAAGGTTTTCCCCAACAAACAAAAACTGAAGGAATTCTATGAAGGAAAGGTTGCAAAGAACACAAACTACCAGAGAAACCCTTACAAACATGAAACCTTCAGATAATACAGTGACTACAAGCCCATATTTTTCAATATTAACACTGAATGTAAACTGACTAAATGCGCCAATCAAAAGACACAGGATACAGAATGGATTAAAAAACAAGACCCATCTATCTGCTGTCTTCAAGAGACTCATCTTAGACCTGAGGACCCCTTTAGATTGAAAGTGAGGGGATGGAGAACTATCTACCATGCTACTGGAAGTCGGAAGAAAGCTGGAGTAGTCACACTTATATCACACAAACTAGACTTTAAACATTTATTTATTTATTTTTGAGACAGACAGAGACAGGGCACGAGCAGGGGAGGGCAGAGAGAGAGGGAGACAGAATCAGAAGCAGGATCCAGGCTTCAAGCTGTCAGCACAGCACCTGATGCGGGCTTGAACTCACGAACCGCAAGATCATGACCTGAGCCGAAGTTGGACGCTTAACCACTGAGCCACCCAGGTGCCCTTAGACTTTAAAATGAACGATGTAATAAGAGATGAAGAAGGACATTATATAATAATCACAGGGACCATTCAAGCAGGAAGAGCTAACAATTATAAATATCTACGCGCCAAAATCAGGGGCACTGAAATTTATAAAACAACTAATTACAAACATAAGCAACCTTATCGATAGAAAAGTCTTAATAGTAGGGGACCTTAACACTCCACTGTCAGCATTGGATAGATCAACAAAACAGAAAATCACCATAGACACAATGGCCCTGAACGACACATTAGAACACATGGGCCTAACTAACATCTTCAGGGTCCTTCATCCAGAAGCCAAGGAATTTACATTCTTCTCAACTGCACACGGTACATTTTCCAAGACAGACCACATTCTGGGGCACAGGGAAGCTCTGAATAAATATAAAAGAATTGAGATCATACCGTGTACACTGTCAGACCACAATGCTTTGAAACTTAAAATCGACCACAGGAAGAAGTCTGGAAAATATCCAAAAACATGAAGGCTAAGGAACAACCTACTAAAAGACGAGTGGGTCAACCAAGCAATCAGAGAAGAAATTAAAAAATACATGGAAACAAATGAAAATAAAAATACAACAATCCAAACACTCTGGGATGCAGCAAAGGCAGTCCTGAGAGGGAAATATATTGCAATCCAGGCCCACCTCATGAAACAAGAAAAATCACTAACACAAATTCTAACAGCATGCCTAAAAACCTAGAAGCAGAACAACTAAAACAACCCAAACCAGGAGAAAGAGAGAAATAACAAAGATCAGGGCACAAATTAATCATATGGAAACAGAAAAAGTAGTGAAACAGATCAATGAAACCAAGAGCTGGTTCTTTGAAAAAATAAACAAAATAGACAAACCTCTAGCCAGGCTTCTCAAAAAGAAAAGACAGAGAACTCAAATAGATAAAATCACAAATGAAAAGGGAGAAATTATCACCAATCCCTCAGAAATACAAGCAATCATCAGAGAATACTATGAAAAATTATATGCCACCAAACTCGGCAACCTGGAAGAAATGGACAAATTCCTAAATAGCCACATGCTACCAAAACTCAAATGGTAAGAAATAGAAAATTTGAACAGACCCATAACTAGTGAAAAAACTGAATCATTATCAAAAATCTCCCATCAAATAAAAGCCCTGGACCAGATGGCTTTCCTGCGGAATTTTACCAGACATTTAAAACAGAGATAATTCCTATCCTCCTCAAGCTGTTCCAAGAAACTGAAACGGAAGGAAAACTCCCGGATTCATTCTATGAAGCCAGCATCACTTTGATTCCCAAACCACATAAAGATCCAGCAAAGAAAGAGAATTACAGGCCAATATCCCTGATGAATATGGATGCAAAAATTCTCAACAAGATACTAGCAAATCGAATCCAACAGCATATAAAAAGAATTATTCACCATGATCAAGTAGGATTCATCCCTGGGTTGCAGGTCTGATTCAATACTCGCAAATCAATCAACGTGATACATCACATTAACAAAAGATAGGAACCATATGATCCTGTCAATAGAAGCAGAAAAAGCATTTGACAATATACAGCACCCATACCTAATAAACACTCTAGAAAAGGCAGGATAGAAGGAACATACTTAAACATCATAAAGCCATCTATGAAAAAGTCACAGCTAATATCATCCTCAATGGGGAAAAACTGGGTGCCTTCCCCCTAAGATCAGGAACACGACAGGGGTGTTCACTCTCGGCACTGCTATTTAACATAGTCTTGGAAGTCTTAGCATCAACAATCAGACAACAAAACAAAATAAAAGCCATCAACATTGGCAAGGACAAGTCAAACTTTCACTTTTTGTAGATGACATGATACTTTACATGGAAAACGCAACAGAATCCACCGAAAGCCTACTAGAACTGATACATGAATTCAGTAAAGTTGCAGGGTACAAAATCAATGTACAGAAATCGGTGGCATTTCTATATACAAACAATGAAGCAGCAGAAAGAGAAATAATCCCTTTCACAATTGCACTAAAAACCATAAAATACTTAGGAATAAACCTAACCAAAGATGTAAAAGACCTCTATGCTGAAAACTATAAAAAACTTATGAAGGAAACTGAGGAAGACACAAGGAAATGGAAAAACATCTCATGCTCATGGATTGGAAGAATAAATATCGTTAAAATGGCAATCCTACCCAAAGCAATCTACACATTCAATGCAATCTCCATCAAAATTGCACCAGCATTCTTCTCAAAGCTAGAGCAAACAATCCTAAAATTTGTATGGAACCACAAAAGACTCCGAATATCCAACGTAATACTGAAGAATAAAACCAAGGCAGGAGGCATCACAATCCCAGACTTTAACCTCTACTACAAAGCAGTAGTCAACAAGACTGTATGGTATTGGCACAAAAACAGACACATAGACCAATGGAATAGAATAGAAATCTCAGAAATGGACCCGCTAGTATATGGCCAACTAAAATTTGACAAAGCGGGAAAGAGTATCCAATGGAAAAAAGACAGCCTCTTTAATAAATGGTGCTGGGAGAACTGGACAGCAACATGCAGAAGAATGAAACTAGACCACTTCCTTACACCACTCACAAAAATAAACTCTAAATGGATGAAGGAGTTGAATGAATATACGACAGGAAACCGTCAAAATCCTAGAGGAGAAAGCAGGAAAAGCCTCTTTTATCTAAGACACACCAATTTCTTACTCCACACATCTCCAAAGGCAAGGGAATTAAAAGCAAAAATGAACTACTGAGACCTCATCAAGATAAAAAGCTTCTGCATGGCAAAAGAACCAACGAGCAAAACTGACAGGCGACCAAAGGAATGGGAAAAGATAATTGCAAATGACACATCAGATAATGGACTAGTATCTAAAATCTATAAAGGACTTACCAAACTCCACACCCGAAAAACAAATAATCCAGTGAAGAAATGGGTGGAAGATATGAATAGACACTTCTCCAAAGAAGACATCCAAATGGCAGACACATGAAACGATGCTCAAAGTCACTCATCATCAGGGAGATACAAATCAAAACCACACTGAGATACCACCTCACACCAGTCAGAGTGACTAAAATGAACAAATCAGGAAACTATAGATGCTGGCAAGGATGTGGAGAAACAGGCAACCTCTTGCACTGTTGGTGGGAATGCAAACTGGTGCCACAACTCTGGAGAACTTTGTGGAAGTGCATCAAAAAAATGAAAATAGAACTACCCTATGACCCAGCAATAGCACTGTTAGGAATCTACCCAAGAGAGCAGGAGTGCTGATGCATAGGGGCACATGTACCCCGATGTTCACAGCAGCACTTTCAACAATAGCCGAATCATAGAAAGAGACTAAGCGTCCATCATCTGAGAAATGGATAAAGAAGTGGTGGTATATATATACAATGGACTACTATGCAGCAATGAGAAAGGATGAAATCTGGCCATGTGTAGCAACATGGATGGAACTGGAGGGTATTATGCTGAGTGAAATAAGTCAGGCAGAGAAAGACAGATACCATATGTTTCCACGCATATGAAGGCTTTGTGAGACCTAACAGAAAACCAGGGGGGAGTGGAATAGGGAAAGGAAAAAAAAGCCACAGAGAGGGAGGAAGACATAACATAAGAGACTCTCAAAGACTAAGAACAAGCTGAGGGTGAGGCGGGTGTGGGAGTGGGAAGAGTGGGTGATGGGCGCAGAGGAGGGCACTTGTTGGGATGAGCACTGGGTGTTGTATGGAAACCAATTTGACAAAAAGTATTTTAAAAAATTGGGTTAAAGGATTCTAGAGTTTTTGCATTGGTCAGTAGGTGTCTGAATTATTAACTTGTATTAAATAATATTCAGGATAAAATATCAATTATAACCAGTAAAAGAAAATTGTTATATGCATTTAAAACCAGTAAAAGGAAAAATGATGCGAAAGAAAACAAAAACAGCTCAATTAAGCCCCAAATTACAAACAACAACAACAACAAGTAAAGACAAAAAAAACTCAGAGAAAATGAAACAAACATAAAAGGAAAAGTAAAATGTATAGAAAATAATCAGGTATTATCAGTATTCATTATATCTTTTATCATATTAAAATTTATATGGCTAGAAACCCATACACCAGACATTTCTGGAGTAGTATTTATTGGGGAAAACCCACAAAAGTAGAAGCAGTAACAGGTGTGCATGTCCTCTGTTACCCTTTCAATTCTAGGGCAATGAGGAGAATTTCAGGGTAGGTTTCAGACTGTAAAAAGTCCTCACACATGAGCTGTGGACCTTTTAAGTATCATTAATCCATGGAGAAAGCATTAAGTCCCTCCATGGTCAGATCGGGAGCCGGACTACATCAGCAATTTGACAAGGCAGAACCTTGGCTTTAGCCCTGCCCTGCAATCTCAGCATTCATACTAGATACGTAGCATTATCTCCCCCTTCTGGTTCAAGCCATGTGACTGCAGTCATATTATCTGCCAACCTATCAGCAAGATCTGACATGCTCCCTTCATATAACCTGGGGCTGGGGTCCAAGAAGCAATATGTACCAGAAGTGATTTTCTTAGTCACCAGACCACAGTCGTGTCCACAGAGTTTTATATAAGTGTATGAATTCAATTCTTTTCTTTCTAGGGACCAACCTGTAGAAGATAAATCTGGGATAAGCTAACTCTTATTTTTCAATAATCCATGAACTAAGCTTATAAACGAAGACACATATTTTCAAGCTATATAAAAATCCCGAATTTCAGTTATAGGCTCTTTATAATAACATACACCAAAAACCCAAGGTCAAGTAAAAATTGAAATTAAAATAATCGATAAATATATGCCAAGAAACACTAACAAAATTACAGTTCAGTCTGTTATACTAACATCAGAAAAAATAGACCTAAGCAGGATAGCTTTTCCACATATCAAATAAATATACTGTATTTATATAGAGAAAAGTGTCAGTTCTCTAAGAATGCATTAAAATGTTAATTTTTGTTTGTCGTACAACACTCGAACAATATGTGAAGCTACACTGGCCACAACTAGAACTTGAAACAGACAGATACAACAACATATTTCACTATAACTCATTTTCTTACAAGTCAAGCAGAGAAAATATTAAGATACAGAAAATTTGAACAAAATGCCAACACAATTTACTTATAAGCAGAACTCTGGTGCAACAAGTGGAAAATACTTAAGTACATTTTAGAAAAATGACCACCTAACCCATAAAGCAAGTCTCAAAAAACGTTGAAGAAGCGGTGTTATACAGACTACTTTTAAATAACTCTTTCAACAAAAAAGAAATCATAAGGAAGATTTAAAACATATTTACAACTAACTAATAACAAAATGCTGTATATCAAAAAATGCATTGCAGACCATGAGAATTTTTTTAAAATACTATCAGATATCTAAATGCCAAATAAACTTGTACTAGCGAACTGCATAGGTGAATTCCTTTATTATCTAGGAAAGGGTAAAAAATGTGTTTGCTGTGATTCAAAATCTAGAAGCAAAAAAGGAAATTCTTGATCATTCTGATATTAAAAATGTACATAGTATGAATAAGGAAGAGAACGGAAGGCAGGAAGGGTATGAGAGATAAGAATAAGTGTCAAAACTGAATATAATATTTGCATCTTAAATCACAGAGGGCAAATATTGCTATGAAATTATAAAAAAAAAAACTTCTAAGAAATAATAAGAAGTCCAAAAACTTTAGGAAAAAATAGGTAAATGTCACGGAAAAAGTTGACAGAAAAAGAACCAGCAATGCCCCTTAATCACATATATAATAAGAAAATATAAATTGAAACTACAGGGAGGCATCATTTCTAAAAACAGATGAACGTTTTGAAACGTACTGTTGTTGAGGCTGGGGGGAAAACAATCACTTTCATACGCTGCTAGTAGAAATTCAAAAACCGTACCATATCGAAGAATTCGATATTAGCAAATTATTAATTAGCAAAATTAAACATGCATTTGCCCTTTGACCCAGAAATTTCACTTATAGGAAGAAGGGCAAAGAGGGCACCTAAGTCCCTTCGGCCCCTAAGATACACTCACAGAAATATGAAGTGACCAACACAAAAGGCTATTTATTTCCCTACTATTTGCAAAAGCAGAACAGTTATAAAAAAAACAATGAAAGAAAGATGTTACATTATTTTGGGTACCTTTTGGGTAACAAAGGTATAAGAATTCATACACCCACACCCATAAATATACACCCATATGTGCTAATATTTTCAGAAAGAAACGGTAAAGAGATAAACCAAATATTAATTAGAAGAAATAGTAAATTTTAGATAGGAAGATAAAAGAGGTGGTGGGAAGAACAAGAAGGAAAGCTAGATGTTTCTTAATGTGCTTTGTTTTATAGTTTTGACCTTAGAACACTGTTCTTATTTTGTGTATTTGAAAGATAACATTAAATTTTAAAAAGTGAGCTAATTCCTAAAATAAAATTAAAAAAAAAAGTGAAACTCTCTAATGTTACTTTACATCCAATTGGTAGCATAATTGCAAGGATATTTATCTCGATTAATTTAAAAACATAATTTTGACTGAATATACTCCTAACCGGACCAAAACTAAAGATCACTAAATATTAAATTGCTCCTACTGGTCCTGTCACTAAGTTTGTTATTATAATTTTAAAACTATTATAAGCATACAAACATACTCCACTATACACAAAATAGATTAAAGCATATAAGCAATTATACTAACATTATTAGGAACCAAGATTTTCAGTAGAGAAGACAAGATAAAGATATAAATCAAATTCAATAAAATTCTGTGATTTCTATTTAAATTTGGGAAACCAGTGTTATGAATTCGTAGTTTATTTATTTACTTACTTTCTTAGAACTTTTTTGTCAACGTTCTATTTCCATTTTCTATTTAAGAGCCTGTGGAAGAACAGCTGCAGGTCCACTCAGCAATTGTTGAATCCAGTGGCCATGGGCTACAAACCAGTCTTCAGTCAGGGTGGCGGGTTGCACGCTCCGGTCTTCAGCAGGGAACTGCTGACAGGCACAGAGGGCACCTGAGTCCCTTCGGACTCGGCTGCAACCTGGGCTTAGTAGCAGTAAACTCAGGAGCTAGAGAGGTCCATTTACCCTGAAATTCCTCCTTAGTCAGAACCTGTTTAACAGAGGAATGCTCTCCTCTTTCAGTCTCCTAAAACTCCGCCAAATTAGAGATCAGGCACGACCGCCGTGAGTGCTCACGCGAGACCGTACTGCGCATGAGCAGAATCTCCCGCCCAGCGTCCACCCCTTTTGACTCACGGAATGGGCGCTTATTGTTGTTGTGTGGAACACATAGCAGAAAGAATCTGTGCTAAACAGAACAATGGGAGGCAAGTTAACTTAAGCCTCTGTGAGAGGCTAGTGGTCGGCCCTGGGATCCAGTAACTTCTGGAAATCACGGCTCCCAGAAGACTACCTGGCTCTGATGAGTGAAGTCCACGAGTGAAGTGGGTAGCATTAGAAGTGACCACGCTGGCAACTACAACTTAAAGCACAGCCCGCTAGCCAGTGTTCCTGAACGATATTATATTGAGATCAACTGGATTTTCAGTGGCAACAGTGGCATGAGCTGCCGGCAGAAGGTTCTCCCAGGTTCTCTTCAGATTTACGATGTCGGTACCATCACTTTTCCTTTTGTAGATATACTGTTTCATTTGAAAGTCCGGACTAGTGCCACCTAAGCGGGTTCCTACTGCAAGGGATTTAAGGACATCCTCAGTATTCATTTTCAGGAAGCCTCGAGGTCCAGAAGTAGTTAAAGTTTCACTTCCTGACAGAAACCCAGGATAATGCCGTATGGACTTCCCTCTGAGTAGCACGGAAAGGTATAATTTATTTATTTTCTTCTTAAAATCACTTAAATACACGTCTCTTAGCTCTCTTCTAAGATGCTCAAAAAAACTGTGATAGTCCAGTAGAAAATGCAAACTTACCACCCAGATATAATTTCCAAATATTATTTTCCACTTAAAGAAACTACCAGGGCTCCTTGCAGATATATCTGATTACAAGCTGTGATCAAATATATCCAAGGTGAGCCTAGTCATCTTGTCCTTTCTGAAATCCTACACCTAATCTCTATCACAGACTATAAAAGGAGTCAAGGTGAAGAGATGCCCATTAGCCAAAGATAGCACAATTTGAGTTTCAAAAATAAGAATAAATATGAGATGTAGCAAATCTATTAAAATTGATAATTACATGTATTAACATAATTATACTTAATCCTTCATTGTTTGTCTTTTGAGATTTTACTTAGGCAAGCAGCTCGTTATTCAGGAAATTCATACATAAGGTAAAATAATCAGTGAGACTTGCGCAGCACTGCTTACGAAATATTCTTACCGAAATAAAATAAAATAAGATGAAATGAAATAAATTGAATTATTTAGACATCTGGGTATAACTAACAGTTACATGAAATTTTGACAAATAAGGAAAATATGATGAGAATTTTAAACACAGAATAGAAATAGTACATGAAAATACAATAAGCCAAAGAATTTAAAAGTTAGGAAATAATAAATATAAGATCAGAAATTTATGAAAATCAAAAAAGTAATTTTGCGAAATTCAAAACAAACATACAATGGAGAGAATCAACAGGATAAAAGTTGATTATTTTAAAAAAATAAAACACTAGTAAAATTAATTAAGAAAGCACATATAAACAATATGAGGGAGGAAAAAGTGAAAAACTGTAAGTAGAGATAAAACTCAGATTATAGAAGGAAAAAACAATGAAGAATTTTATGACAATGAACTTGAAAATGTAGACAAAATAGTCAGTTTCCTGAAAAATGTTATAAAAATTGGCTCAAAAACATTCTTATCATAAATAAATTGAATCAGTATTTTAAAATGTAAAACAATAACAAACCCAAGGTCTAAGTGGTTTTTAGCCAAATTCTATCAAATTTCAAAGAAAAGTTAACTCTAATCTTATGAACACATTTTCAGAGACTATAATAAAAAAACAGATTACTCTCCAATTCATTTAATGATGAGAATATAACCTCAGTAACAAAACCTCACCATGGCCAACTGAGAAAGAGAAAGAGAAGCTAGAGACCAAAGCACTTATTAATATAAATGCAAAGATCCTAGATACAATGTTAACAGATTAAATTCAGCACTGTAAAGAAGTATAATACTGTATATCACAACCAGTTGGGCTTTTTAGAGCTTTTCAAGATTAAGTTGTGTTTTCACAACAGTACTCTGGTTGCCATGTTGAGAAGAAACTGACATGAGAGAAAAGGCAGAGGTGGGAGGGCAGTTAGGAGTTGGGTTGCCAGATAAAATTTTTATTGGCAAAATCTGCCCACTCTATGGGACTATTGCAATAATTGAGATGAGCTATATTGTTGGCTTGTACTGGGATGGTGGTTAGGCAGATGGGAACAGTGATCAGATTCTGGAAACATTTTGATATTAAATTCAACAGACTTTTGTGACTGTTTGGATATCGGTTATTTTCTATCCTTCCGTCTTTCATCACTTGCCCCACTCTGTTCTAGGCCATTGTCATTCCTAACTACAATTCTGAAACAGTTTACTAATTGCATTGTTTCCTCCAGCCCTATCCCTTTACAGTTCCAAATTCCTGTCTAAGTAATGTTTCTAAAAATGCAAATCTGATTATCCACTACCCAAGTCCTTTCAATGACTTAGTTTTGCCCTTTAGGTAATATCTGACTCCTAAAAATAGATGACATTCACTCTGCAAGGCCATCACATCACTCTCTGTCTGGCAAAGTCCTATTCATTCTCTAATTCTTAACCTAAATGTGGCATTCTCAGGAAGATCATCACTAAGACTGGTCTGTACTGTTGCAGTAGGCTCCATAAAATTCTAGTTTCTCCTATCATAACATTTATCAAGCTATATTATAATCATTTATTTAACTGGATGTTTTCTCAACTGTTTTTGTAACTTAGGGAAGGAGAGACACGTAAGTATCTTGTTTATTATCATAACCCTAGATCTTGAGGACTATTGGACATAGAGTACCTAATAAATATATTAAGTGAATGATTAATAAATTCATTCATTATGTATTTGCATTTCATATTTGCACAAGGATTTTTGAGAGAGCTACAAAATAACAAATGTTGTGCTTCATAACAACACATGAAAAGATGTCACTAATTATTTACTAAAAATAACTACACAAAATGAGTTTTTTAAGTTCAAATAGTAATGTATATGTATGTTGCAAAACATAATTTTAACAGTGTACATTTTAATGTTTTACTTTAATAATAATTACTTCAGTCTCTCATTAACTAGAACTTCATTTCTACAATATGAAAATAAAATGAACTTTTATTTCTTTATATTTTATATCACTACCTAATCAGTAAAATGACTAAAAAAAATAAACTTATTAGAGAACATTTCTTTCTACTACTATAACCAATAGTGAAAGGCAATGAAGTGACCCTAAAATGGATGTCAATGAGGCATAAGAATTATAAAAGATAAAAAGGGCATATTTAAAATTTGGGGAAGGATTAATAATCTGAGGTTGCATGTTACTGATAAACTCAACTCCACATAAAAAAAAGATTTCATAACATAAAACTAGAAATATTGTGAACTTGTGACCTTTTTAAAAGTAGTGACTTTTCTAGTTCTGGCTTGAATTTGACCCACTATTAATCTTACCTATGTACCAGACTTACTCATGTGGAAAAACCTGATACACAGCCCCCAATGCCCATGATTTACTTTCTGCAACTTTTTTCTCTTCCTCTGTAAAAATGAGATAGCACTTCCTAGATAATAGCCGATCTCGTGACCTAGAACACATTATGACTACACAAAAATGAGGAGGGTATCAAAGATAGATGGGATAGTGCAAGCATATATGAATGCAGTTAAGATGGATTCTCATTGTCTAAGTTTTAACAATATATGCATAATAGAGAAAATGCTACTATAATTATTTTGAACAAGTTGAGTCCGTAAATAAAAGCATGACTCTTTAGGTATAATCATAAAAAAGAAAATTTAATAGAAAGATTAACAAGAAAGTTATAATACAAATGGAAGGTGAGATAGTAATTTTAATTTAGTAGTTAATTTTAATGATATAGGAGTGTAATGTATATAATATTCTTTTTTCTGTTAAGTATTTCTCTTTTTATAAAGAGTAACCTTGTACCTTTCTCAATATTTGCTATTGCAAGCCAAATTCTTTAGGAAAATTAAAATTGTACAGAACCAAATTGATTATAGCTGTTGTTCTCCCACCATATATAGGAAGAAAGAAATTTCATCTGGTTTTTCTAAGATGAAGAGTGGACTAAATATCATATTTCTTACTGACTAGTACATGAAATCTCTGAATGACAAAACTAAATATAATTAGATGATGATAAAGATCTCTTGTTTACAATAATAAAAGCAGACTAGATCAATATACAGTGTTTAATTGGCACCAGACTATAAAGCATTGGACAAATGAGGGTGGGAGAATAAATTATTTGGGGAAAGCTAACCAGAGTATAAGATATCAAAAGAGAAAGAAACTTAAGAGACAGACTTAAGTTTGATATAATTACGGAAGCTTTATTATTAAAAGAATGGGACCAGGAATGCCAGTGTGAATTATCTTGAAGGTCACAACTATATCCCATGCCCCACTCAAGAATTAATTACTTGATATCCAGAACCTACAACTTGGACTGATCTTCTTGCCTTTTGGATTGTTTCCAACCTAAATATGAGGATGATCGTAGCTGTAAACTTCCCAAGTCTGCTTGGTGAAACAGAATTTCTCTGTTTCATTAGAATAACTTCCTAAAAGTGAAAACACTCCATCAGATAAAAATTTAAATATTTGGATAAAGTTTACCAAAATTTCATTCAGAAAGTCTGTAACAATATACACCTTAAACATTCGTGTATAAGAGTCATTTTCCTACAGTTCCCTCCCCAGTGCCTCTTCTCTTCTTTACTAACAGAAAACACATTTCATTCCAGATGGCAATGTGTTAACCCCAAAACTGCATTTCCCAGTGATATTGTACCCAAGAGTGAGCAATGAGTTGATGCATAAATCAGGTAAGTCTTCTAGATGTTCTCATTCTTCCTCCTTCTCCTGCCTGGAATAAGGACATGAAGTAGGGCTATAGCAGGAATTTGGGAGCTGAGGGGAACCTGAGAATCAAAATCACTTGCTAAGGATGATGACTACCTTGTAACTACCATTCGAGCCCTAGATCGCATACACGTGTAACTTATTTTAGATGAGAAAGGAAGAAATCTCTATATTATTAAAGCCATTTATTATATTTATTATCTTAGAAATCCTTGTTTTAAATTATGTTGACAAAAGTATTTATTCTTAATTTTAACTTCTTTCAGGACTTAGTACCACATCATCTTCACCAGGCTTATGTTTGTGAGATTTTTCTCTCTCTCTTGTCCAGTTCCAAAGTTTTTAATAAATCCTATGTGTGATGACACATAGACATGTATCTCTGTCTGAGAACTCTCCTCAGAAATCCAGACTCATCTGCTTTCTTGAAATCTGAGATTTTCATTTAAATGTTTTGAAGTATACTAACACTTAAAACTTCCCCACCCAATACATGTAATCTTCTCCCTAACGCTGAACCCATCTCTTCTAACATGTTTTATCTTAGTGAAAAGATATTTATGTCCAATAAATCACACACATCAAAAACCTAGTCTTTCAGTCTGGTACATCTTTAAGATGTGTACTTTCTCATGATGAGTTAATTCATCATCTCTGGAAGTGCACAAATAAAGTAGTGTCATAGATGGTTTCCCTATATCCAAATTGTCCCCTTTTTATCTATTCTTAAATACTTCAACCAGTGTGAACTTTTAAAAATCTGAATTTGAAAACATACCTCATATACAGACAAAACACACACATACACACACACACACACACACACACACACACACACACACACACACACACACACACACCTTAAATCAGTCAGTGGTTTCCCATGATTTTCAGATAAAGACCAAAAATATTAATATGGCTGATAAGCCATGTATGTTCCAATCTCTACTACTCCCCATGCATCATGTGGCACTATGATCCTCTTTTCTCCTCTATAGCCACAGTGGTTTCTTTCAGTTCCATGGTCATATCATCGTTACTCTTCCCAGGATCTTTGAAAATACTTCCCCTCCATCCCTGATACTCTGATTACTAATACTCATTCTTTAATTCTCAACACAGTGAAAACTTTCTCAGGGATCCTTTTTGATTCCGTCTCAGGGTCGTATCCCCTGGTTATCTCTCTAGCAATGCGTAAATACAAATATCACCTTCTATCTAGTACTATGTGAAATTTGGCCCACATTTTTATCCTTAATGCCTAATACAGTGTCTACTGTGATCATGGCACTACACATACCTATCATTAATTATTTGATGACTAAATTAATAAATAATCTGTATTTGTGCCAGCTAGAATTTATCTTCATGTGTTTCTTATGAGAGAACATAGGTGGTTCATTTTCTCTGCTCTACACACATAACTGACAAACCACCTGGAATATAAAATATTTTGTACTTTCTTTCTCCAAATATTGTGGATTTTGCTCTCTTTGGCATTTATTATTGCAGAAGTTTCAAAGATCATTTTTTATTCCTTGAAGTAAGACTGATTTTCTGCCTCCTTGAGTATAGAATTAATTTTTTCTTGAAATGTTTTATGAATTCACTAGGATAAGATGAGATATTTTTCTTTGTAAGCACTTTGTCTTATAAGTCAAACCTCTCTTCAGTTGTATAATGTTTTCTTAAATTATATCTTATACTGATTTTTTTCATTACCCTTTGGTTTTGAAATCCTTGGGAAGATAAATGTTCTCATTCTATTTTCCCCATGTCTTATCCTATAATTGGTGATTTTCTTCCTCTTTTTTTTGTTACTCTGTGTTCAGGGAAAATGTCCTAGGTTTGTCCTCCACAGGATGGATTCAACTTCTGTAACACCATCACTATACTTCATTGTTTTCAAGACTGAATTTCAATCTGCAGTTTTAAATCTTTGCTATGTTACCTTATCTCACTGTGCTCTCTATTCCTTTCTTCCTGATTTTGAAATCAACTCAATTTTGATCATGATTTCTTGTGTTTTCATAGTAGCTTTCAACACTCTTACTGAGAACATAACACATTATCAGTTTCTTAAAACTAATTTCTGTTTATGTGGTACAGCTTTCTCCCAAAGTTTGGGTTTTTGTTTTGTTTTGTGAATTGCGACATCTATGAAATAGAAGATATAAGTCTTTATCTGCTGTTAGGTCAGTTTCCAGTTTAAATCAGTAAATTCTCCATTCTTATAATAATCATGAGATTACTAATAGAATTATTTACTTAATTTGCAAAACGAAGAGATAACTGATTAGCTCACCCAACAGCTGGTGCAAAATAGTTTCTATTGTTGCTATTTTGTAATTGTAAGTTTTCTCTTTGTAATGTAATGCTGTTTGTAATGTGTAAGATTTCTGATCTAAGGAAGGATATCGATTTCATGGCCTGGATGGTTATATGCCCATGAGGTAGAGATCTGTTTCTGGATATTCTTGGAAATTCTTTTTTTCTTTCATTAGTAGAGATGGTAAATAACTACATTTTCTAAAGGACACCATTCCAATACTTATCTCAACTCAGAATGGGACTGATTGTAGAATGAGAGACATGAATGGGGCAGACTGGGGAGGACAGATGATACAGCCCTCTCTTTTCAAGGTAGAAAGTGAATCAATTTAACAGATAGATGAATGGAAGTTTTTATGGTTCCCTCTTCCCTCCATATCTCTGCTGTTTATACAACATTCTGCCTCACAAGCTCACTTATAATTGAGTAAGTAAAAATATGTCTTTGAGCCTTGTAGATTAAAGATTTTTAGTTTCCAATGCCGTTGAAAGTCTGAAACTTTTGGGGCACCTGGGTGACTCAGGTGGTTAAGCGTCTGACTTTTGGTTTTGGCTCAGGTCATGATCTCCTGGTTTGTGAGACCCAGCCCCACATCGGATTCTGTGCTGACAGCACATAGTATACTGTGGACTCTCTCTCTCTCTCTTTCTCTCTCTCTCATCCTGTCTCTCTCTGCTTCTCCACTGCTTGCTCTCTCTTTCTCTCTGGCTCTCTCAAAATAAATAAACTTAAAAAAAAAAGTCTGAAACTTTTTGAAAGATTTACTGTTTATTCCAATGGTTGGAGAACAAATTAGTGGTCATTATCTGCCATCAAAACTTGAAAATTCTTCTTTAATACCTGCACTGTTCTCAAGGAGAAAATTATTACATATTCTAAAGACTAACTGATAAACACTCTTTTTGTACAAAAATAAATGTCATGTATAAACCACCTATTAATATTTTAATTTGTTTCTTTTTATGTACCTTCAACTAAAATTTAAACTCCAATAATATTTTTATTATTTATTATTTTATTATATTTACAGTTCAAAATAACAATTTGAATCTTAATATGTACTATAGGTGACTATATATTTATAGGCAATATCAGATCTTTTGTTTAATTTAAACAACTATACACTGATTAGTTAACATTTGTGAGAAAATGAGTGTGTTTCATCACCCTGTATTGATGGTGAAATGATGCATCCTAATAACTTATTCTTGTGCTGGTAATTTTTTATTTGAACTCACTATATAGAAGGCAAAGCCTCCTAGAAATTAGAATGTGATTTTTGCATATATTTAATGATTCTTCTACACTAAGTGCTTTTGATTATATTTTTCTCAGTAGGAGAAAATGTTACACTTTTTTCCAATGTTATTACAGCACATATCCAAAAACCAAACTCCTGCTGCTATAATAATTAACTTAAATGTGTATAACAGTTTCGTGGGAATTATTTAATTATTCAAAGTTCATAATTGTTCACTGATACAAAGTAGAAAAAAAGTATTTCAAACTTGTTTTCTGAAGGGTTTTGATAGAATAGGTATATGAATAATATTTTGGTAATCGCTTCAGAGTTTTTAAAAATAGATTTTTAATGGGTTAGATATAGAAGATATTAATTTTTAATTTGTACTTTATCTGATTAACAACAGAATGTGAGAGGACCTATAAAAATATATAAGAAAAGTATCAAAATAGAAAAAACTTTATGAATTATTGAGTTTGTAAGAAGGTAATATAATAAAGACGGGGGTAAGAGTTTCTGTCATTTATTAAACATTAAGTTTTGCTAAAGTAAAGTAAAAACATAAAATCTAAGATGAATCTAACAAATATATAAATTCAGGACATATGAACCTCATTATGTAATAAAAGGGAACATCAAATGAGAGATGCTTGGACCTTTTCAAAAATTTTTTATATTATCATAGTGTTAAAGGGACTTCGATAAGTCCCACCCATTCACTCACTCATCTACTTGGTTCAATTTGTTTAACATATATGTATTGAGCAGTTGCTGTCTACCAGGAACATTTATTAACCGATAGATTATAGCAGGAAAACAAAGTACAGACAAAAATCTCTGACATTAAGAAGTTTATACTTTATTAAGGAAAACAGAACATTAACAAATCAAAAAGTGAGATGTATGTTATATGTTGATAATTGTTGAGCATTTTAAGGACTACAGGCTGGGGTACGGGAGGTGTGAGTATTCAAATTCAGACAGCAGAGAACCTTATTCCCACCCACATGAAATGACAAAATACTTTCTTACCTCTAAATAATTTTGCCTGCAGACAAGGTCAGTTTTTTTCCTTACAAACAGCTTTGTATTAATTCACATGCCTTAGCAAATGGTTGATGAACACCCCAGAGTTCCATCTTATAGAATACAGTATACATGCTTTACACAGAAAATTTGTAAGTGCAGGTGTATTTAGTTATCCGCCTTGGCTAGCTTTCTGTACATTGATTTATGTACCCTGCAACTTTTCTGAATTCATGGATCAGTTCTAGTAGGCTTTTGGTCGATTCTGTCGGGTTTTCCATGTAGAGTATCGTGTCGTCTGCAAAAAGTGGAAGTTTGACTTCGTCCTTGCCAATCCTGGTGCCTTTTATTTCGTTTTGTTGTCTGATTGCTGATGCTAGGACCTCCAACACTATGTTAAATAGCATCCCTGTTGTGTTCCTGATCTCAGGGGGGGAAGCTCTCAGTTTTTCCCCATTAAGGATGATATTAGCTGTGGGCTTTTCATAAATGGCATTTGTGATATTTAAGTATGTTCCTTCTATCTCGACTTTCTCGAGAGTTTTTATTAAGAAAGGATCCTGTATTTTGTCAAATGCTTTCTCTGCATCTCTTGACAGGAGCATATGGTTCTTATCTTTTCTTTTGTTAATGTGATGTATCACATTGGTGGATTTGCAAATACTGAACCAGCCCTGCAACCCAGGAAGGAATCCCACTTGATCATGGTGAATAATTCATATTATATGCTGTTGAATTCGATTTGCTAGTATCTTGTTGAGAATTTTTGCATCCATATTCGTCAGGGATATTGGCCTGTAGTTCTCTTTTTTGCTGGGTCTCTATCTGGTTTGGGAATCAAAGTGATGCTGGCTTCATAAAATGAGTTCAGAAGTTTTCCGTCCATCTCGATTTTTTGGAACAGCTTGATCAGGATAGGTATTAACTCTATTTTAAATGTCTGGTAGAATTCCCCAGGACAGGACTGGTCAAGACTCCTATTTGTTAGGAGATTTTTGATTACCGATTCATTTTTTTCTCTAGTTATAGGTCTGTTCAAATTTTCTCTTTCTTCCCATTTGAGTTTTGGTAGTGTGTGGCTGTTTAGGAATTTGTCCATTTCTTCCAGGTTGCCGAGTTTGGTGACATATAATTTTTCATAGTATTCCCTGATGATTGCTTGTATTTCTGAGGGATTGGTTGTAAACAATCCCTTTTCATTTGTGATTTTATCTATTTGGGCCCTCTGTCTTTTCTTTTTGAGAAGCCTGGCTAGAGGTTTGTGAATTTTGTTTATTTTTTTCAAAAAACCAGCTCTTATTTAAAAAAGTTTTAAGTGTTTATTCATTTTTTGAGAAAGAAAGAGAGTGTAAGCAGGGGAGCGGCAGAGAGAGAGAGGGAGTCACAAAATTCAAAGCAGGCTCCAGGCTCTGAGCTGTTGGCGCAGAGACCAATGCTAGGCTTGAACCCATGGACCTCAAGATCATGACCTGATCTGAAATTGGACATTTAATCGACTGAGCCACCCTGGCACCCCTAAAATAAACATTTTATTCAACTCATTAATTAATGAGGAAAACCCCTAATATGGTAAAAACTGGCTCCAAGAGCATTTCATGAAAAGAGATTTATATAGTCTAATAAGAAAAACATCTAAAATATTTTAAAGTAGTGCTGCTAGCTTAGATGCAAACTCATTATTGTCCTATGGGGCAATCGAACCATAACCATCACAATTATCTTTTGTATCAGAGAGAAACTTACATGTTTGCAAGTAACTTCATAGTGTCTGGATTCTGATCAAATAGTAAATAGCAAACTCAAACACAGGTACATTTCCCTAGGAAATTATATAACTTTCTGATAACTCACTTGGGTGAATTTATTAAACAATGTCAGAAAAACATTGCAAAGACATGCTACTCACCTCTTCTGCCTTTTTTCCAGTTTTAATAATTTTCTTAACAATCTCCCTGTCTTAGTTCAGGCCACTATAACAAATAAAAGGCTGGATAGCTTAAACAACATCTATTTCTCACAGTCTGACAGTTAGGAAGGCCAACATCAAGGTGTCAGTATGACTGGGTTCTCATGAGGACTCTTTCCTAGTTTACAGATGGCTATCTTCTTCCTATGTCTTCATGTGGCAGAGGAAGAGTGAGATTATCTCCCTCATCTTTCTTCTTATAAAGGCACTAATTCCATTCATGAATGCTCCACTTTCATGACCTAATTACCTTCCAAAGTTCTCATCTCCAAATACAATCACATTGAGGATTAGAATTTCAGCATAGCAATTTTGAGAGAACATATACATTCAGTCCATAGCATTCCCTGTTTTGGCCATAAATAATCTCCAAATATTGATTAGAGGGAAAAAAAGTTGGCCTGCTTATAGTTTAGGCTGTTTATTTTTACAGATGTAATAAGAGGTGTTAAATAACCCCATAAGGTTCCTTGTTCATGTAATATCTAACACATTCTGAAGCAAAACTATTACCTTTTGTTTGTAAATCTTATTACAGAATCCAAGATTGAACCACTTAAAGGCTCTATAAAGTCTAGGCAAGGAAGTCAAGACTAAGAAAGTCTCTCCCCTAGGGGCTCCTGAGTGGCTCAATCAGGTAAGCGTCCACCCAACCTTTGGTTTCATCTCAGGTCATGATCTCACATTTCGTGAGTTCGAACCCCACATCGACTCCGTGCTGACGTATTGGAGCCTGCTTGTGGTTTATCTTTCCTTCTCTCTTTGACTTTCCCCAACTTGCTGTGTCTCTTTCTCTAAACAAATAAACATACATATAAAAAATTTCTTTTAAAATAAGAAAATTTCTCCTCTAGAATTTGCTGTTGTATCCATAAAATTTGTAAATTCCTCTTTCCTCAATGTCCCCAAAATAAGCTAGGTTTCCTGGCCTGCCAAGAAGTGACTTTATCATTTGTGAGGCTGAAACCCTGTAAGCCAGGTATTAGGCCAGTTTCCTGTGAGGGTTTTGTAGAAATAAGTGCCTTTGTTCTTTAATGGTGAGCTTGCCGAACCTGATTAAAAGTGATTCATTCCAACATAGAATACCACAGTGTGCCTTTGATTGCATAATCAACTTTTCCAATTTGAGGTAAAACGGAGACAGATTCTTATTGAAATAATGAAAATAACTATTGCCACAGAAATAAGAAAACTCTGAAAATATTTATTTCTGAATTGTGAGACTTCATTGAAAATTAGATTCCATTTTAAAATGTTTTATTTCTATCTATAAAAGATAAAAGACTTCTAAATTGAGGGTAAGTGATCTAGATGGAAGAAAAAGTGATTCCTTCTGTATTAATCAGTAATTAGAGCATTAAAATAACATCAACAATATTACAAATAAATAACCACTATTAAAATTTTCTGATCAGGTTATTCAGTCCTTTGTAATTAATTCTTATTCCCCTGGACCTCGGATCAGCAATATGCTTTCATGAAGTCATCTTCTTGTGAAATAGTCTTAGAAAGCCTAATTTAGCCTTCTAATACAGTTGGAAAGATTTCTAAGTGATATAAACTTGACAAGCTTTTGTCAAGAGTCTGTTCTTTCATATATCAATAGTTAAGATATTTGGTAGAGTCCTTTTCTTGAGTCACAAAGACTGACCTTCTTTATTGACTACATGAGTTCTAACTTTTGAGTCTTCAGGTAAAAATCAGAGGAAAGCAAAGTTCACCTATAGATGAGAATACATGGCTGTTGTTAATTTACTACGGTAATCAAGAGTATTAAAATAGAAGTAAGCTTCTATTAAAATAGAAGAAGTAAGTGTACAATCCAATACTATTTTTTTATTTTTTAATGTTTTTTTATTTATTTTTGAGAGACATAGAGACAGAGTGTGAGCAGGGGAAGGGCAGAGAGAGAGGGTGACACAGAATCCGAAGCAGGCTCCAGGGTCTGAGCCATCAGCACAGAGCCCTACACAGAGCTCGAACTCACAGACCATGAGATCATGACCTGAGCTGAGGTCGGCTGCATAACCAACTGAGCCACCCAGGCACCCCAATCCAATACTATTTCATAAGATTCTAATCCATTGTCACTTGAAGATAAAAACTAAATATTACAAATAGTGAGTGCATTGACAAATACCCAGGGCTTTGCTGTGAAGTGTAAAATCTCTTAAACTTTTATATTAAAATCATTTTATGTGCAAAGTTAACTTAGATAAGGATGAGATTCTTTATATTTTAATTATTATTTTTATTCATCCCTTAAAATAATATTGAGCTAATTAATAAATATGGATCAGACCAAGTATACCTAAATTTTTATAGTATTTTGTTGTTGTTAATAAGAAGAAGGAAAAAATCTTTGTGATTTTCTAGGGCCTACTGGGAAGTCTCAAAGATACTTTCAGGTGTAAATATATATATTAATTTTTTTAATTAAAGGTCTGACCTTGGGAAGACAAAATCAAACAATTATCAAAGAAGATTTAGGTACTTGATTAAGATAGAATGATAGGCACCTGAGAAACAATATTTGTTTATCTATTTAATCCAAGTGTTAATATAATGTTTTCAAATAAACTAGAAAAAGGTTACAATGGTTGTAAGAATTTTCGCTCTTTAACTCTTAAATACTAAGAACAAACTGAGGATTGAGGGGGGAATGGGAGGGGGGAGAGTGGGGGCATGAGTTGGGATGAGCACTGAGTGTCGTTGTACAGAAACTAATGTGACAATAAAAATTATTAAAAAGAGAATTTTAGCTCTTTAAAAATGAGGACTCTTTGTTCTTTTAATTTTTAATAATCTATAACAGAGGCTAGCAAAACAATGTCCCAAGAGTCTACTCATGAGTTCATGGGTACAGTTCATAACCTAAGAATAGTTTTTATATTTTCAAATATTTGAAAAATTTATTTTATTTTTTTAAATAATTTATTTTCAAATCCGTTTCCATATAACACCCAGTGTTCATCCCAACACGTGCCCTCTTTAATGCCCGTTACCCCCTCTCCCCCCGCCCTCACCTCCCTCACCCTCAGCTTGTTCTTAGTCTTTGAGAGTCTCTCATGTTTTGTCTCCCTCCTTCTCTGTGGCTTTTTTCTTTTCCCCTCTTCCCCTCCCCCATGGTTTTCTGCTAAGTCTCTCAAAATCCACCTATGCGTGGAAACATATGATATCTGTCTTTTTCTGACTTATTTCACTTAGTATAATACCCTCCAGTTCCATCCATGTTGCTACACATGGCCAGATTTCTTTCTTTCTCATTGCCATGTAGTAGTCCATTGTATATATATACCACATCTTCTTTATCCATTCCTTGGTTGATGGACACTTAGTCTCTTTCCATGATTTGGCTATTGTCGAAAGTGCTGCTATGAACATTGGGGTACATGTGCCCCTATGCATCAGCACTCCCGTGTCTCTTGGGTAGATTCCTAGCAGTGCTATTGCTGGCTCATAGGGTAGCTCTATTTTCATTTTTTTGAGGAACCTCCACACTGTTTTCCAGAGTGGCTGCACTAGTTTGCATTCCCACCAACAGTGTAGGAGGGTGCCTGCTTCTCCACATCCCTGCCAGCATCTATAGTTTAATGATTTATTCATTTTAGCCACTCTAACCTGTGTGAGGTGGTATCTCGGTGTGGTTTTGATTTGTATTTCCCTGATGATGAGTGACATTGAGCATCGTTTCATGTGTCTGTTGGCCATCTGGATGTCCTCTTTGGAGAAATGTCTATTCATATCTTCCGCCCATTTCTTCACTGGATTATTTGTTTTTTGGGTGTGGAGTTTGGTAAGTTCTTTATAGATTTTAGATACTAGTCCTTTATCTGATATGTCATTTGCGATGATCCTTTCCCATTCCATCGGTTGTCTATTAGTTTTGTTGGTTGTTTCCTTTGCCGTGTAGAAGCTTTTTATCTTGATGAGATCCCCAGTAGTTCGTTTTTGCTTTTAATTCCCTCGCCTTTTGAAAAAATTTAAAATAGGAATAACATTTTGTGAGATATGAAAGTTCAATGTCCATAAATATTGAACACAGCTACACTTAATTATTTACACTATTGGCAAGGAAAAATTTTTCTTTACCTTTCAAGATTCTTTCGGCTGGTGTTAGAATTAAATTGACATAAGACAGATTGGCAAAAGAAAATCTAATTTAATTCTCTAGGTATGGGAGCTCTAGAAGAATATGAAGCTCAGGCACCATCAGGCAGTTGAGACTTATGCACCATCTGGACCTAAGAAGAAGGGGGTAGGTGTCTGGGGATTCAAAGGGAAGGAAGAGAATTCAAAGGAAAACAAAAAAGAGTAAACGTTTGGTAATCAAATGATTGCTGGACAGTACAGAAACAGTGGGACACAGAGAAGAATTTTATCAAACATGCTTTGCTGTATTTCTCCCTTTCTACCACACCTAATTCATATTATATGGTCATTATCTCTGGTGATAGCTCTCTCCTGGAGCAGGTCCTCTATAAATTCTTTTTGTCAGTTAGTGAAAAGGCAAAGAAGAAAAACCTCTTGAATCTCCTATTTCTTAAAAATAGTCAGCCTAAAATAATCCACATGCCAGAGAGACACATTTTGGGGTGGCAAAATGTCCTCCCTACTACATATAGTCTGTGATGGATCTTAGAGTCCTTATAGTTCTCAAAGTCTAAAATATTTAACATATGGCCCTTTACAGAAAAAAAAATGCTGACTACTGTTCTAGAACTTGATAAAGTCAACACAAGGCACTGAAAATTGAGTGAGATACTGAATTTTTGCTCTCTGAGCAGATTACAGAGTCAGCTTTTTACTCCTCCTTGTTAAAACTTAAAACTTTAAGATTCGTTGTCATTTTAACAAAGAGAAAACCAACTAAAAGATTCATGGTTCCTTCTTTATAAATTATCCTGTGAATAAGATCATCAACATTGAGCAAAATTTGTCAAAATGTTAATAATACATTTCAGCTTTTCTTTTCAGTCCATTATTTGCAGTTATATAAACCAAGACTAAATTTCCTTAGTGCAAAAATTCCACAACTTTCTGTATATATCCAGGCTTTGTCTTTTATTATCATCATTCACATTTCAACATAGACACCTTATTTTACAAACTTCTTTCTTTCCTTCTTTTTTTTTGTAAAACACATCCCATTACCTTGCACACGCACCTGTGCTTTTCTGCTATTATTCATTTAATAGTGTCTCAGTTTCATAGTAACTATGTTCTCTAACCAACTTAACTTCTTTTTCTTAAAGAAAATATATCTCACACAAAACAATTAACAGATGAACAAACTCATGCATCCACATAAGAATCTTAGAAAATTATTGGGGCGCCTGGGTGGCTCAGTCGGTTGAGCGTCCGACTTCAGCTCAGGTCATGATCTCACAGTTCGTGGGTTCGAGCCCTGCATCGGGCTCTGTGCTGACAGCTCAGAGCCTGGAGCCTGCTTTGGATTCTGTGTCTCTCTCTCTCTCTCTGCCGTTCCCCTGCTAGCACTCTGCTCTGTCTCTCTCTCTCAAAAATGAATAAACATTAAAGAAATTAAAAAAAAGAAGAAAATTATGTACAGACATCCATACTACTTTGTACATAATTACCATTGTATAAGAACTTTGTCAGAATTACAAATATATAGTAGTTTAAATTTTTTCACAGTCCTTATCCATATCAGTGTATATAAATGAATTTGCTATCTGATCAATAAGCTAATATAAAAGGTTTATGAATTTCAGAATTATTAGTCTCTTCATGAAAAAACAGACTTATATATAATAAAAATAAAATACATTGTATTATATTTAACACTTATAAAAATCTGAGAGGTCATACAACTGTTCTGAAACCAGTCTAATTTGTACAAAGATTCACTTTGAATATGTGAGCTTGGGTTCTTACATAAACATGCTCACAGTTTCCATAAGAAATGCTTTCTCAGGGGCGCCTGGGTGGCTCAGTTGTTTGGGCGTCCGACTTCGGCTCAGGTCATGATCTCACAGTCTGTGAGTTCGAGCCCCGCATCGGGCTCTGTGCTGACGGCTTAGAGCCTGGAGCCTGCTTCGGATTCTGTATCTCCCTCTCTTTCTGCCCTTCGCCTGCTCACGCTCTGTCTCTGTGTCTCTCAAAAATAAATAAACACTAAAAAAAAAAAAAAAAACTTTCATTCTAAAAAAAGAAATGCTTTCTCTTAAAAGGCTAGCGTATTTAAGGTTTCAGCTTCTTTATTTTCTGTGTACCTTTAGAAGTGCTAGATACAGAGAAGCATTTATAAATCTCTAAAACTCATTAGAATAAAGCTCCATTAATTTTGAAGTCTGTATAATGTAACTCATTAATACCCCTCTGGAAATAGAAAAGTAATTCAGATTATAAGAGGCTTTTCTTAATTAGACACCCCAGCAGTAAAAGAGCTTACAGCTTCATTTTTCTACCTCAGCCCTAAGTCAAAAATAAATGTAGAAACATACAAATGTATTTCCTCAGATACCAAAAGACTATTTTAAGTTGCAAAAGGGTGACTTTTGTGGTAGTGAGATTAAGAAAGCAATTGTCAAACCTTCTATTATAACTTCCATAGAGGAGGACAAGCAAATGGTAAAGACATACCCACCTCTGGGTCCTGCAAGGCCAGGGGCTGAGGAGCCAAAAACACTGGCTACATTCCAAGAAGAATAAGAGAGAACATCCTTTGAGAAACACTTTGCGTTGGACCAAGGGAGAGCAAAATATACCACCCCAAAATATGCCTCATTGGCATATTGATTATTTTAAGCTAGTTATTTTTTTTTATTTTTTTAAATGTTTGTTTATTTTTGAGAGAAAGAGAGAGAGAGACCGAGTGTGAGAGGTAGAAACAAAGAAAGAGGAAGACACAGAATCCACAGCAGGCTCCAGGCTCTGAGTTGTCAGCACAGACATGAATTGTGAGGTCATGACCTGAGCCAAAACCAAGGGTCAGATGCTTAACCAACTGAGCCACCCAGGCACACCAGCAAGTCGCAATCTTAAATCTCATCTCCAGGTAGTATAAATATTTTAAAAGTACTGAGCTAACCTAAGAGTAAAAAAGTGGAGATGGATGCAACCATTAATAATGTCCTATTTAACAAAGTTGGGAAGGGTGGTGTTACAGGTGTTTATTTTATTATTGTTTTATAGTAACATATATGTTACATATATTCTTTTCTGTGGTATATTATTGATATATGGTGCACATTACCTCACACCTTAAGTGGGCAGAAATTCAAGAACAGCTTAACAGGGTGGATCTGGCTTAGGGTCTCTCGTGATGTTCAGTCACATGTCAGCCAGGGCTGCCAACATCTTAAGAATTGACTAGAGCTAGAGAATCTGTATCTATGGTACTTCACTCACATGTCTAGTGCTGGCTTTTAGAAAGAGGACTCAGCTCTTCCCTACTTTGTTTATCCATGGGCTGCTTTAGTTATTTTTACCATCTGTCAAATTGCTTCTCACAGAAGACGTGATCCAAGAGAGAGCAAGGTGGAAACTGGACTGCATTTTATGACCTCACTTTGGAAGTCACACACCATCAGACACCTATTTGATATGGGAGGAAACTATAAAGGGGCATACATATACAAAATGCGAAGTACCGGCAGCCATCTTGGAGGATGATTAGTACAGTATGTGTCACATATTACATTTTATTTATGTTTTTAATGTTTATTCATTTTTGAGTGAGAGACAGAATGTGGGTGGGAGAGGGGCAGAGAGAGAGGGGGACACAGAATCCCAAGCAGCCTCCAGGCTCCGAGCTGTCAGCCCAGGGCCTGATGTGGGGCTCAAACTCAACAAACCATGAAACCCAACGAACCTGAGCCCAAGTTGGACACTTAACCAACCGAGTGACCAAGGTACCCCTGTATATTATATTTTAAAAATAAAGAAAGAAAAATATCTTCCTGAGCAACATATGGAAGACATGTTATTCTTCCTAATTATGCTCTGAATAGGCTGAAAGAATGTAACTTATATAATTATTTATAAAGCTATAACTTCACCCATAAGAAAAAATGACACAGAGCTTATATGCAATATTTATTCACTGACTAACTTTCATAAAATAAATTTACCTAAAATTGTTAGGTACCTTGATAAAATAGGAGAAGCCTGATATATTTATGCGGTCATATGTTGGCATAATATGACTGACCATTTTCATTTACAGTATTTTGTTTAAAGTTAGAACATATTTTTTTCTGCATAAAACTCAATAATTTTCAAGGACTATATTGGTCGTTCCATCTATAACCCACAACTATACAATACATATGAGAAAATGATAGTATTACATTAAGTAAATTTATGTAGACTAATAAATTTAACTTCTGAAGGAAGATTGCCATTAAAATATGCTTAATTATTGTATGTCAAGAATATATGTTTAACTTCTTTCCATATTTATTTCAAAAACACTTAAATTATTATTTCTCCTTTAAAATATTGATACAAATATTGAGAGTTAGCAAAGTTAATGGAATTTTGCATACCCATATGTATGCTGTTGATCATATAAGCTATACTGAAACTATGAAACTCAGTATTGCATTAGAGCCTATATGTTGTCTCTCCTGTGTTATAACAGAATTTTTCTATGCTGTTATAGGAGAGTTTTTATCTTTTACTTGGTAAATTACAACACTAGTACATAAGTCAAGTCTTAACACATTTAGCATTTGCTTACTGATAGCATTGTCATAAAGTCAAATAGGTAGCTAAATAACTTATTGAAATAAAATTAGATATGAGGTTCACCCTAGTTATGCAGTAGTGCTAGCAGCTTCCCTCTAATGTTCTTGGAGCCAGCAGCCCTCCCTAGTGCTGAGCTGCTGCAAAGTCCCTGCCTGTGAGCTTGTAAGAGCTTGAAACCATCATCACCCCTCCAACTCTCACCAGGGGAAAAGAATGGGTGAAGCAGATCATCCAGGAAACTTCTCACTGGTGACCTTAATACAGAAACAAATGAGAAAACAGTTGAAGCATTATTTGGCAAATATGGACAGATAGTGGAAGCTCTAGTGATGAAAGGTGGTGAAACCAACAAATAAAGAGGATTTGCTTTTGTCACATTTGAAAGCCCAGCAGATATTAAGGATCCAGCCAGAGACATAAATGGAAAGTCCTTATATGGAAAACCCATCAATGTAGAAGAAGCAACTAAACCATCATTTGAAAGTGGTAGATGTGAACTACCTCCACCTCCAAGAAGCAGAGGCCCTCCAAGAGGTCTTAGAGGCGGAAGAAGAGAAAGTGGAGGAACCGAGGGACCTCCCTCACGTGGAAGGCACATGGATGATGGTGGCTATTCCATGAATTTTAACCTCAGTTCTTCCAGGGAACCACTTCCAGTAAAAAGAGGACCACCACCACGAAGTAGCTGTCCTACTCCTAAAGATCTTCCCCTTTCAGACCAATTCGCAGCAGCAGTGCAATGGAAAGAAGAGCTCCTGTGCAATGTGGAAGAGATAGTTATGGAGGCCCACCTTGAAGTAAACCCATGCCCTCTTGTAGAGGTGTTTATTTGTCCCTGAGAGATGATGGATGTTCTACCAAAGGCAGCTATTCAACCAGAGATTACCCAAATTCTTGTGATACAAGAGATTACGCATCACCACCAAGAGATTTTACCTACTCTGATTATGGTCATTCCAGTTCACATGATGACTCCCCATCAAGAGTTTATCGTGGCAGAGATGGCTATGGTCTTGATCCTGACTATTCAGATCACCCAAGTGGAGCTTCCTACAGAGATTCATATGAGAGTTATGGTAATTCATATAGTGCTCCGTCTGGATGAGGGCCCTTGCCAGCTTATGGTGGAAGCAGTCACTATGATTACAGCAGCTCACATAATGAATATGGTAGAAGTCAAGACAATTACTCAGGCAGCTGAAGTGGATCTCTACTCAATTGGCCGCGATCCAGTTGGCAGACAAGAAAGAGTGCTTCCCCCTTTTATGGAAAGGAGGTACCCCTTTCTATGTGATTCCTACAGCACTTTGTGCTGCAGAGCACCTAGTAGTGGTGACTGTGGAGGAAGCTGGTCTGATAGAGGGGGAAGAAGAAGCAGATAGTAAAAACAAACAGAAATTTGGACCAAAATCTCCGTTCAAATAAACAAACAAAAAAGTGGAACCTTCTCTGCCATAACTACCCAAGGACTACTAAAACAAAAAATTGTTTTACCTTTTTAAAATTTCCTGTTAAGTTCCCCTACCATAATTTTTATGTTCTTGTGAGGGAAATAAAAGTAAAACCTGTTTAATCCTACTTGACTTTATGGCATTACTTTCAATGAGCAAATGTTAAATGTGTTGACTTGACTTGTGTACTAGTGTTGTAATTTTTCAAGTAAAAGTGTCCCAAAAGACCACTTGCTATATCTGATTTTTCCCAGTAAATGAGGCAAGCAATTCTAAGACCATCCATAAATATCTAGCCATCTAAAATGGAAAGATGAACCTTCATACCTGTATAAACAAGCTAGCTCTTAAAGGGTTGTGGGGGTATGCTACTCTTAGGGTTTCAGAGTGTCTTCATACTAAAATATCAATGTTTTCAGTATGAAAAACCCAAAATCAGATACTTATGTAAGGAAGGTACTACTTGTCCAGTAAATCCAAAAGTAAATGGATTGCTGGCCATATTTTGCGTTTCTGGTATTTCCTGGGATCTACAAGAACCTCCCCTTTCCTGTACCCCAATAAGGCCATTTAACTATGTGTTAACCAGCTACAGAAAAAATAAGTAAAATGTTTGGCCAGAACAAAACAAAAAAAATTTTGATATGATTTCAATCTTCTTAAATATATTAAGGCTTGTTTGGTGACCTATCATGTGATCTATCCTTGAAAATGTACCTTGTGCAATTGAGAAGAATGTGTATTCTGTTGCTGTTGTATGGAATGTTCTATATTATATCTGTTAGTTTTATTTAGTTTAAAGTATTGTTAAAGTCCTGTGTCTTCTTATTGATTTTCTGTCTGGATGATCTGTCCATGGCTGAAAGGAGGGTCTTAAAGTCCCCTACTAGTATTACATTGTTATCTATTTCTTTCTTCAGATCTGTTAGTATTTGCGTAATATATTTTGGTGCTTCAGTGTTGGGTGCATATAAGTTTACAATTATTATATCCTCTTGAATAATTGGCCTATTTTCCTTATATAATGACCTTCTTTGTTTCTTGTTAATGTTTGTGGCTTAAAGCCTATTAGTCTGATGTAAGTATAGTTTCCTCTGTTCTCTTTGGTTTTTATTTATTTATTTATTTTTTGTAATATCTTTTTCCACCCCCTTACTTTAACTTTATGTGTGTTTAAAAGTGTTTAAAGCTGAAGTGAGTTTCTGGTACATAGTATGTAGTTGGGTCTTGTTTTTTATCCATCCAGGTATTTTATGTCTTTTCATGGTAGAATTCATTCCATTTATATTTAAGGTAATTATTAATACATAAGAACCTACTAAAGCCATCTTATTGTTTTCTGGTTGTTTAGAAGTTCCCTTGTTCCTTTGTCCTTTGTGAATTGATGACTTTCTGTGTTGGTATACTTTGATTCTCTTCACTTTATCTTTTGTGAATCTACTATAGATTTTTGCTTTGTGATTATCCTGAGGATTACATAAAATATTTTAAAGATACAACAATCTCTTTTATACTGATAACAGCTAAACTTCAATCGCCTATAAAAACTACACTTTATTCAACCCATTTATTTTTGTTACTTTATTGAAATATATTTTATATATAACAATTGTATAACTTAGATGTACAGTGTGTTGATTTGATACATTTATATATTGCAATATGATTGCCATTGGAGCATTAGCTAGAACCATATGGTACGTAATTATAATTTCTATTTTCTGCTGGGATTAATTAATATTTAATTAGTAATAAATAATTAAGATCTACTCTCTTAGCTAGTTTGATGTTTATAATAACCACTATACTGTGCATTAGATCTCCAGGACTTATTTATTTGCTACTTTCAAGTTTGTTACCCTTGAACAGTGTCTCCCTTATCTCTAGCCCCTGGTAACCACAATTTTATTGGTTTTATGAGTTTGACTTTTTCTTATATTCCACATATAAGTGATATCATACTGCATTTGTCTTTCTGTGTCTGATTTATCTCACTTAGCATAATGTCTTCAAGGTTCATCCATGTTGTCACAAATGAGGATTTCCTTCTTTCTCATGGCCGAATAACATTTTATTGTATATATACCACTTCTTCGTCTATTCATCTTTTTACAGGCTCTTAAATTTTCTTCATATCTTTGGCTATTGGAAATAATAGCTGCAGTAAATGGGCGGGGTGCGTATATCTCTTCGATACTGTGTTTTCATTTCCTTTGGGAATGTTCTAAGATGTAGAATTTATGAATCTATTAATTGACCTGTTTTTAATTTTTTAAATTTTTCTTTTTTTTAATATAATTTAATGTCAAGTTAGCTAACATACAGTGTGTACAGTGTGCTCGTAGTTTCAGGAGTAGATTTCAGTGATTCATTTCTTACATAAAATACCCAGTGCTCATCCCAACAAGTGCCCTCCTCAGTGCCTATCACCCATTTTACCCACCTCCACCCTCTTCCACCCTCAGTACTCTGTTTTTAAAAGTCTCTTATGGTTTATCTCCCTCTCTGTAACTATTTGTTTTCTTTCCATTCCCCCATGGTCTTCTGTTAAGTTTCTCAACTTCCACATATGAGTGAAAACATACGATATCTGTCTTTCTCTGACTGACTTATTTCACTTAGCATAATACCTTCCAGGTCCATCCACGTTGTTGCAAATGGAAATATTTCATTTTTCATTGCCATGTAGTATTCCATTGTATATATAAACCACGTCTTCTTTGTCCATTCATTAGTTGATGGGTATTTGAGCTCTTTTCGTAATGTGGTTACTGTTGATAGCACATGTGCCCCTATGAATCAGCTCTCCTGTATCGTTTGGATAAATTTCTAGCAGTGCTATTGCTCAGTCGTAGGGTAATTCTATCTTTAATTTTTTGAGGAACCTCCACATTTTTACAGAGTAGCTGCACCAGTTTGTATTCCCCCCAAAAATGTAAGAGAGTTCCCCTTTCTCCACATCCTCACCAACTTCTGTTGTTTCCTGAGTCATTAATTTCAGCCACTCTGACTAGTGTGAGGTGACATCTCAATGTGGGTTTGATTTGTATTTCCCTGATGATGAGCGATGTTGAGCATCTTTTCATGTGTCTGTTAGCCATTTGGATGTCTTTCTTGGAAAATAGTCTATTCATGTCTTCTGCCCATTTCTTCATTGGATTATTTGTTTTTCAGGTGTTGAGTTTTGTAAATTCTTTATAGATTTTCGATACTAACCCTTTATCTGATATGTCATTTGCAAATATCTTCTCCCATTCCATTGGTCGCCTTTTAGTTTTGTTGATAGTTACCTTCCCTGTGCAGAAGCTTTTTATCCTGATGAGGTCCCAGTAGTTCATTTTTGTGTTTATTTCCCTTGCCTTCAGAGACATGTCAAGTAAGAAGTTGCTGCAGCCAAGGTCAAAGAGGTTGTTGACTGTTTTCTCTTTTAGGATTTTGATGGTTTCCTGTCTCACATTTAGGTCTTTCATCCATTTTTGTGTATGGTGTTTATTTTTGAGTATGGTGTAAGAAAATGGTCCAGGTCCATTCTTCTGCATGTTGTTGTCCAGTTCTCCCAGCATCATTTGCTAAAGAGACTTATCTTTTTTCCACTGTATACTCTTTCCTGGTTTGTTGAAGTTTAGTTGGCCCTACATTTGTGGTTCCAATTCTGGGTTCTCTATTCCATATTTCTTTGTGTATATTTTTGTACCAATACCATACTCTCTTGATGATTACAGCTTTGTAGTATAGGCTAAAGTCCAGAATTGTGATACCTCCCACTTTGGTTTTCTTTTTCAAAATTACTTTGGCTATTCAGGGTCTTTTGTGGTTCCACACAAATTTTAGGATCATTTGTTCTAGCTCTGAGAAGAATGCTGGTGCTATTTTCATTGGGATTGCAGTGAATGTGTAGATTGCTTTGGGTAGTATGGATATTTTAACAATATGTATTTTTCTAATTCATGAGCATGGAATGTTTTTCCATTTCTTTGTGTCCTCCTCAGTTTCTTTCATAAGCTTTCTATAGTTTTCAATGTACAGATCTTTTACCTCTTTGTTTAGGTTTATTCCTAAGTATTTTATGGTTCTTGGTGCAATTGTAAATGGGATTGATTCCTTGATATCTCTTTTTGTTGCTTCATTATTGGTGTATAGAAATGCAGCCATTTCCTGTACATCGATTTTATATCCTGCAACTTTGCTGCATTCATATATCAGTTCTAGCAGTTTTTTGGTTGATTCTTCAGATTTTCTGTGTTGAGTGTCATATCATCTGCAAAAAGTGAAAGTTTGACTTCTTTGCCAATTTGGATGCCTTTTATTTCATTTTGTTGTCTGCTGAGGCTTGTAACTTCCAACACTGTGTTAAACAACAGAAGTGAGAGTTGACATCCTCACTGTGTTCCTGATCTAAGTTTTTCCCCATTGAGAATGATATTAGCTGTGGGCCTTTCATATATGGCTTTTATTATGTTAAGGTATATTCCTTCTCTCCCAACTTTCTTGAGACTTTTTATTAAGAAAAGATGCTGTATTTTGTCAAATGCTTTTTCTGCATCTGTTTACAAGATCATATGGTTCTTATCCTTTCTTCTATTAATGTGGTGTATCATATTGTTTGATTTGTGAATATTGAACCAACCTTACAGTTCAGGAATGAATCCCACTTGATCGTGGTGAATAATTCTTTTGATATATTATTGAATTTGATTTGCTAGTATCTTATTGAGAACTTTCACATTTGTATTCATCAGAGATATTTGCCTATAATTTTCCTTTTTAGTGGGGTCTTTGTTCTGGTTTGGGAATCGAGGTAGCGCTGGCTTCATAGAATGAATCCAGAAGCTTTTCTTCCATTTCTGTGTTTTGAAACAGCTTGAGAAGAATAGGTACTAACCCTGTTTTAAATTAGAATTCACCTGGGAAGCCATCTGGCTCAGGACTCTTATTTGTTGGGACATTTTTGATAACTTATTCAATTTCTTTGCTGGTTATGGGTCTGTTCAAGTTTTCTATTTTTTCCCATTTGAGTTTTGGTAGTGTGTGAATATCTAGGAATTTGTCCATTTCTTCCAGATTGTCCAGTTTGTTGGCATATAATTTTTCATAGTATTCTTTAATAATTGTTTGTATTTCTGTGGTGTTGATTGTGATGTCTCCTCTTTCATTCATGATTTTATATATTTGGGTCCTCTCCTCTCAATAAGTCTGGCTAGGGGTTTATCAATTTTGTTTATTATTTCAAAAAACCAGCTTTTAGATTCATTGATCTGTTCTATTGTTTTTTTTATTCTATATTGTTTATTTTTGTTCTAATCTTTATTATTTCTCTTCTTCTCCTGGCTTTGGGGTTTCTTTTTTGCTCCATTTCTAGTTCCTTTAGGTATGAGGTTAGATTCTATATTTGGGATTTTTCTTGCTTCTTGAGATAGGCCTGGATTGCGATGTATTTTCTTCCTAGGACTGTCTTTGCTACATCCCAAAGTGTTTGGACTGTAGTGTTTTCATTTTCATTTGCTTCCATATATTTTTTAAGTTCTTCTTTAATTTCCTGGTTAACCCATTCATTCTTTAATCGAATGTTCTCTAACCTCTATGTACTTAGAGGCTTTCCAAATTTTTTCTTGTGGTTGATTTCAAGTTTCAAAGTGTTGTGATCTGAAAATACACATGGTATGATCTTAAATCTTTTATATTTGTCAAGGGCTATTTTGTGACCCAGTATGTGATCTATTTTGGAGACTGTACCATGTGCACTCAAGAAGAATGTGTATTCTGCTGCTTTTGGATGAAAATATCTGAATATATCTATTAAGTACATCTGGTCCAATATGTCATTCAGAGTCATTGTTTCCTTGCTGGTTTTCTGCCTAGATGATCTGTCCGTTGCTGTAAGTGGAGTATTAAAGTCCCCTACGATCATGGTATTGTTATCTATGCATTTATTTATGTTTGTGATAAATTAATTCATATATTTGGGTTCTTCCACATTGAGGTCATAAACATTTACAATTGTTAGCTCTTCTTGATGGATAGACCCCTTAATTATGATATAATGCCTTCATCGTCTCTTGTTACAGCCTTTATTTTAAAACCTACTTTGTCTGATGTAAGAATGGCTACTTGGCTTTCTTTTGACATCCAGTAGCATGATAGGTGGTTCTCCGTCCCTTCACTTTCAATCTGCAGGTGTCCTCAGGTCTAAAATGAGTCTCTTGTAGGCAGCATATCGATGGCTCTTGTTTTTTTAACCATTCTGATACCCTCTGTCTTTTTATTGGGACATTTAGTCCATTTACATTCAGAGTGATTATTGAAAGATATGGATTTGGTGTCATGTTATCTATAGGTTTCATGCTTGTGGTCATGTCTTTGGTCCTTTGTAGATTTTGATTCTTTGCACTCACAGAGTCCCCCCTAGGATCTCCTGCAGGGCTGGTTTAGTAGTCATGAACTCCTTTAGCTTTTGTTTGTCTGAGAAAGCCTTTATCTCTCCTTCTATTCTAAATGACAGCCTTGTTGGATAAAAGATTCATGGCTGCATATTTTCCTATTCATCACATGGAATATTTCCTTCCACTCCTTTCTGGCCTGCCAAATTTCAGTGGACAGGTCTGTTACTCCCCTTATGTGTCTACCCTTGTAGGTTAAGGCCTGTTTGCCCCTAGCTGATTTCAGAATCCTCTCTTATCTTGGTATTTTTCCAGTTTCACTATGATATGTCATGGTGTTGACCTGTTTTGTTGATTCTAAAGGGAGTTGTCTGTGCCTCTTGGACTTGGATGCCTGTTTCCTTCCCTAGATTAGGGAAGTTCTAAAGCTATAATTTGTTCAAATAAACCTTCTGCCTCTTTCCCTCTCTCTTCCTGTTGTGGAACGCCTATGATACAAGTATTATTTTGTTTCATTGAATCACTTAGGTCTCTAATTCTCCTCTCATGGTCTAGTAATTTCCTTTCTCTCCTTTTCTCAGCTACATCATTTTCTATAATTTTATCTTCTGTTTCACCTGTTCTCTCCTCAGCTTCTCCCATCCTTGCTATCACTGCATCTGGTTTATTTTGCACCTCATTTACAGCACGTCTTAATTTGTCGTGACTATTTCTTAGTTCCTTGATCTCTGTAGCAATAGTTTCTCTGCTGTCTTCTATGCTTTTTTCAAGCCCAGCTATTTAGTCTTATGACTATTATTCTAAATTCTTGATTAGATATATTGTTTATATCTGTTTTGAGCCATTCTCTAGCTCTCATTTCTTCCTGAAATTCCTTCGAGGAGAATTCTTCTGTTTTTGTCATTTTAGAGAGTTTTCTGTCCTTTGTGTGTTTTAATAGCTTGTTATGAGTCCTGTAGCTGTGAGTACTACTATATTTAAAAGGGAGTCATACACTGTCCAGGGCCTGGCACGTCAGGAAGTGTTTTTGGACTGTGTTATGGAGCGTGGAGTGTGTCTGTTATAGGTTCTTGACTGCTTTATCTCACTACTCTTAGTGGTAGATTGGACTGTCCTCCAGGTATGCTTTGATTTGTTCATTGAAGCAACCCCGGAAAGGAAGAGAAGGAGGAGTGGAGAAAGAAACCTTATCCCAAACTAAGAGAGAAATGATAGGAGCGAATAGAAAGACCAGGCAGTGAATCAAAGAATTTATATGGCTTACTCCAGAGAGAGAAAGAGGAAAATAAAGAGGGAGATACAGAAAAGGTATAAAAAGAATTTAGTAAAAATGCCTGATTAAACAAACAACCAGAACAGAGAGAGAAAAAAAGAGAGAAAAAAAAAATATATATAATACGAATTCACCAAAAATCAAACCAGAAACTGAAAGGAAAGCCACAGAGCTGTTGTCCTTTGGTGCCTTGGAAATGGTGGTTGTGCTGGTCTGGAGGAGGAGCCAACTGGTTCAGTGAATGTCAGTCTAGCTCTGGTAGATATGCAGTTACCGAGCATGGAGGGACAGAGTTTGGTGTAAACTTTCTATCTCCACTGGGTGCAGTTGTCCTCCTCCCTGAAGCCCCACCATTTTGGTGATACGGAGGAAAATGGTGACACCCCAATCTTTCTTCCTCAGACCCCCAAGCAAACCACCAAGGTATTGTTTAGATGGTAGCCCAAACCAACGGGCAGCCTTCCCAGAGCAGAGCAGCACAGGTGTGGGCAGGCCAGTTTGCCCTTCTCTATAGTCTCCTGCATGTCCTGGGCTCAACTGGGATTCAAACCCCAATGTCTTAAAGGATCCTGCTAGAAGCAGACCCAGAAGAGCACCCAGCCACAAAGGGCCTCCGACTGGCACCTGCAGGGTCTTTTGTTCTTGAGGAGTCAGTAAACCCTCTTCTCACAGTATTCGATGGAGGGGACAGCTTTCTCACAAAAATCTCCAATCTTTACTCCTAAGGCTGTTTTCAAAGTAGAAACTGGTTCTCTTCATATTCTTCATTTTCCAGACTGTGATCTGGAGAGGTTTTCTTCTTATCCAAATATAATCCCACACCTGCACAGCCTCCCTTTTTCTTCCCTCTTCCATTCCTAAGCTGCCACCCATTTTATCTCTCCCGATTTGCAAACACGCACCTCTGAACCACCAGGCTTTTTCCTTAAGCCCCTGAAGATGTTTCTGTCAGACTATTAGCCTGGATTCCTGGAATTCCAAGTGTTCTGACCTCAGTACTGCAGCTGTGTTCGAGGGAGAAGGGAAATTCTGGTATCCCTACTTCTCCACCATGTTTAGACCTATTTTTAATTTTTTGAGGAACCTCTATTTTTTTTTCCATAATAGCTGAACCAATTTACATTCCCACCAAGAGTACACAAGCATTCCCTTTTTTTACGTCTTCATCAACACTTGTAATCTCATGTCTTCTTGATGATAACTATGCTAATAGATGTGAGGTAATACCTCATTGTGTTTTTTTCATTTGCATTTTCCTGATGATTAGTGATGTTGATCATCTTTTCATGTACCTGTTGACCGTTTCTTCTTTGGAAAAATATCTGTTTAGTCCTTCCACCTATTTTTTAATGAAATTGTTTATTTTGTCCTTATTGAGTTGTTTGAATTATATATTTCGTGGACATTAACTCCTTATCTGATATATGGTTTATACATATTTTCTCTCATTCTATAGGTTGCCTTTTCATTTTGCTGATTGTTTGTTTTGCTGTTTAGAAGCTTTTAAGTTTTACGTAGTCCCATTTGTTGATTTGTGCTTTTGCTCTTTGTGCTTTTGATTTCAGATCCAAAAAACTATTCCCAAGATTAGTGTCAAGGAGCTTCCTTTCTGTGTTTTTTTCTGGATGTTTTAAGGTATCAGGTTATAAATTTAAGTCTTTAATCCATTTTGCATTAATTTTTGTGAATGGTATAAGATAGGGGGTCCAATTCCATTTTTTTCCATGTGGTTAGCTTTTGTTTTGTTTTGTTTTTCCCCAGTGCCATTTGTTCAAGAGCTTATCCTTTTCGCATTGAGTATTCTTGGTTCCCTTGGTGAATATTAGTTAGCCATATCTGTGAGAGTTTAGATGTAGCCTCTCACTTCTGTTCCATTGGTCTTTGTGTCTTTTCTTGATGATGTACTGAACTTTTTTGATTACTATAGCTTTATAGTATAGTTTGAAATCCGGAACTGTGATGCCTCCAGCTTTGTTGTTCTTTTTCATGATTGCTTTGGCTCTTCCAGGTCTTTTGTAGTTGCATATAAATTTAAGGATTGCTTTTCTATTTCTTTGTTTCTTTTATCTCTTTCGTGTTATAATTTACCTCTTTTTATATTGTGTATTTATTAACAAATTATTATAGCTATAGTTATTTTTAAGATTCTTCTTCTTTAGTCTTTATGTTAGACTTAAGTAGTTAATACTTCACCATATTATGGTATTAAAGTCTGAATTCAACTCTATCCTTACTTTTACAGTGTGTTATAAATTTTCATGTTTTCATCTAAATAATTATTGTCCTTTCATTCAGCTTGAAGAACCCCTTTCAGCCTTTGTTGTAAGATAGGTTTTATGGTGGTGAAGTCCTTCAGCATTTGTTCATCTGTGAAGGTTTTTATTTCACCTTCATTTCTGAAGGACGGATTTGATGGCACAGTGCTCTTAAATGGCTGCTTGTTTTCTTTCAACACTTTGAATATACCATTCTACTCTCTCCTGACCTATAAAATTTCTGCTGAGAAATTTGCTGATTGCCTTAAGGGAGTTTCCTTGTGAGTTGTAATATTTCTCTTCTTACTTGCTGGTTTTAAATTTCTCTCTTTGTCTTTGTTTTCTTGAGTTTTATTACAATGTGTCTTGGAGAAGATCTCCTTTAGTAGATTTTTTTGTTGACCATGAGTTTCATGAACTTAAATATTCAAATCTCTCCCCAGATTTTTAAAGTTCTAAGCCATTATTTATTTAAATAATCTTTCTGCTCTCCTTTCCCTTTCTTTTCCTTCTGGTACTCTAATAATTTGCAAATTGGCACTTTCGATGGTATCCCACAGATATTTTTTCTTTGTTCTCCTCTGAATAGATAATTTGAAAATTCCTATACCTCACAGATTCTTTCTTCCGCTTTATTCATTGTCATCTTGATGATCTATGTTGCATTTTACATTTTTTCATTGTATTCTTCAGCTCCAGAATTTCTTTATGGTTCTTTTATATGATTTTTATCTCTTTGCTTAACTTCTCTTTTTGTTGTATTATTTTCCTGGTTTTCTTGTAGTTCAATGAGTTTTTTTAGTATATGTGCTGCTGAAGCGAGCACTCAATGAGTTTTTTTAAAAGAGATATTTTTGATACCAAATGTATATTATCAGCTCCTTCCCTCCTAGTCCCCTGATTTCCTGTTGTCAGGTACAAAGGACCCTTTAAGTGTTCCTGGAGTTTAGAGAGAGGAATGGGGAACATAAACCCTGTCCTAGCTGAATTCCAGGCTGGAGAGGGTGGATTCAATGGATTCCTGGGCTCACCTCCTGTTAGCACTGGCCCAGGCTGAAACTGAGGACCTGGAGGTTGGTAATTTGGGGGACAGTGCTCCACCTGTCTTCACCATTTGTTTTACTTCCCCCAAAATGGATCTTTTTCTAAGAGTTCCAGAGAATGAGGAATTGTTACTGTAAATATATATTTTTAACGGTGAAGAAAAACAGCAATTTTGGATTCTTTATCAAGTGTATTACAATTCTTCATGTCTTTGGGTTCAGTTACTAGAATCTATTGTGATCTTAGGTGGTGTCATATTACATTGATTTTTCATGGTCCTTGAAGTTTAGTGTCACTATTTCCATTTGAAGTGGCTGTCACTTTCTCGAGTCTTTACTGACTGACTTTGGGAGAGAGATAACTTCTGTCGGCCCTCCAGAGATTCTGGGGCTATCTCAGACTTTCTATGGGTGTACCTGCTCCCTACCTTTTACTCCCTCTTGTGGCAAAATTCTTAAGCTTGTGTGCTTTCTCTGGATCTTGCAAGGCACAAAGGCCAAGTGCTGACAGCCTCTCTTGTTTTCCCAAAGGTGGAGCTAAAACTCACATTTGTGATCTCTCCCTGGCCTGCAGGTTTGAGCCAGCTTTTAGCTCTTCCATCCACCAAAGCTTGTTCTCAGCACTGCCATCAGGAGCTTGCACAGAGAGCCAGTCATAAGGTCAGGACAGAGGGATGCGTGTGCATGAAGTGCACAGAGCACTGGGGGGCCCTGTGGGCCATCTGGGCAGGATGGAAGGTAGATGTGCAAGTGAAGCATTCTCGTCTATTCAGGAATGGGCTCCTTGATTAATTCTGTGATGCAGTTAGTAAGATCTGAGACTCCTATCTGCAGCTCTCATAGCTTCTTTCCACCCTCCAGTCATATGGCTCACAATTTAGTACTCTGGACAGGGTGAAAAAGAAATGAGTTCCTTTGGCAATATCCTGTATCATTGGAGAATCCATGCACTCACACACACGTGCTCATTTTCCTCTGCTGGAGAACTCATGGGCTAAGAGATCTCTCTTGGCCATAAGCTATGCTACCTTAGGGTAAGGGTGATGCAGATAAAGTCAAGCCATTTCTCTTACCCACTCCAGTGTGTCCAAACTTGTACATTTTTGTTCTAGCAATGTGCTGAGACTTCTCTGGGAATCTGGATTTCTGCAAAGGTTCTTTTGTCCATAGACTCTGCCTGAGAGGGGATGATGACAGTCCATGGGTCATTGCATGTTCCATAGCTGTGACTGAGATCTGTCTGCCTATTATACAACACACAGGTAGACAAGCCTCCTCCCAGGTTCCTTGGCATATGGTGTTGAATCCCACAGCTCCCACAAAGGTACTTCGGATGCATGCTGGGGGTGGATGCTAAAGTTTTATTTTGGGGGGAAAGACAAATACAAGGAATGTCATGTGCTCCCATGATACTGTCATCCCTTTCTCTGGTTTTCTTTGGAGACCTGTTTGAAACAGTCATTGCCTTGGTTTAACATAAGCTGCATTTTAGAACTCTGCTTGGCACATGGGAGGCACTCAAATGTTGCTAAAGATGAATCTAAATTTCCAAAGGTAGCATAAGTTTTCAACTTATAAAATCAAATGCCAGTATGCATGTATGTAAGTATATATTACAATATATTAATGTGTAAGTTAATCCAAGTGTAGAAGTAAATGAAAATTGACATATAACTGCAGGGATTTATATATTTGTTCTTCTGTATTTTGTCCTGTTTTTTTTTTTCTAAAATAGTGTAAATTTTGGACATTTTTTCAGTTTCAAAAAATCATTGTTCAAATTATATATATGGGCATTTTTCCTTTTGCTTGGTAGGTGTTTCTCTAGATAATGAAAATGTTAAGCTTTTGTAATCCCACTGCTTCAAATAAAATAAAAGAACTAATTTAGAACCATTATGTCTATTCGAGTAAATGAAACATAATCCTCTCATATATCTCATGTAAATAAAAGATTTTAAAATGACATATACTAAAAATTTGATAATAGGAATTGTGTATTTTCATCTGTGTATACCCTATGGCTCTTGGCAGAGTGCTGCTTACATAGAATATGCATAATAAATTTCATAGAGAGAGAGAATAGAAGAGAAGCAGGACATACTAAAATGATGGAAGAAAAGGAGAAAGTTTATTTTGCTTAAAGACACTCTTGTTTAACCATTTTTCAATATTCTTTCAAAACAAGACAAATATACTAAGTCTATTTATCTTGTCCCATCTAATAAATGAAAAGAGAAAGTCTTGTCTTTGTGGTAAGAGTGTCCTGTATTGAAAAATATCATATAAGTTCTCTTGGGTTTAAGAGATTTGGTGTCTGATCAGAGAAAAAGATATGACCGCAAGGTGACAGTAGCACACACAAGGTTTATGGAGCAATCCTTTGACAGGTTTGCTTTCAGAGGAAGCTCATCATAGTAGAAGGCTATTCAGAGTCTACTGGTATTGTCCCCACTCAGAAGGAGCAGAGAGCATGAGAACTCCTAGGAAGGAGGGGACTCAGAAAAGGTGACTAATCTCAAGGCGATGTCACTCAACAGCACAGCAGGAATTACCTGGGTCAGAGAGCTCCAATGGGTACCAGTAGCTTGGGATATTTTAGCCACAAAGCTTCTCTTACGTATTCCTGGCATATGTTGGGTGTGGTTTTGTGAGGTATGCAAAGCAGGCATGCTCCAAAAAATTGAAAATATGCTTGTTTGGATTGTAATATATGAATGTATTAAATTAACATGTTGTACACTTAAACATATACAATGTTATATGTCAATTATATCCCAATCAAAAAATAATAATTGGAATGTAGAAATATTTGAGGTGGACTTCAGTGGGCTTTTAAGCTAATGGATCTCAGTCTTCAGTGAAGAAATAAATAATATACCGAAGCCATCTCTGGCTCTTTTATGTAACATAGATGTTCTCCATTACATTAGAAAAGCCCTGCCATAGGAGATTCTAGCTACTGAGATTCAGTTAGTATCCTTAATCATAAAGGACTTTTTCATCCAGTAAAGGTATATTAAACTGGCTTGAATTTTTTAAAGTCTATCATGTTTTATAAACCAGTTCATTTAGTCTATGAAGTGAGAAAAATTACAGTATACACATAATGGTCAAAAGATGAGATAGTAATTTGGAAGTAAAATTTTCACTGTATCTTTGTATATCTTTTTTTTTTACAGAGAGAGAGGAAGGAAAGAGGCAATATTATCTTTAAAAACTTAAAAATACTCCTAGTAGCAAGATTTGCTTGCAAACAGAACCTCGGAGTTATATATTTTTAAAGGGTGGAACTAAAAACTTGGCTACATTAGAAATAGATATCACCAAAGACTTAATTCAGTCAGAATAAGGAAGTACTAAGCTAGCCTATTTAAATTAGAAGCACAGATGTGTGTGGGTGGAAGATAAAGTCAAAAGATCTCAAGAGAGAGAAAAACATTTCATCAAATATTTACTCTAAGCTGGCACTATACAGAACTTGTATTGCACTAAAGGAGAACAGTTTAATGGACTCATTTCTCAGTGGGTTGTGTATACAGTCCAGTCAAGACACTATCAGGAGTAGATAGTGAAAAACCACACAAAGTTAAAGTATTATAACAAAAATCCATCAAACAAAAATACCATAAATAAATATAACAAGATATCTCTTCTTTCTATAGAATTCAGTGACTGTACTAAGACCTTACATTTTAATTCAAAAATAAAGCAGTTTATGAAAGCATAGATGATGTGGGTTATAGTAACTGCTCTTTATTTAGTACATTCAAATGTGTCCTTAATGGTTAATAAATAGTTAATTCCACTTTCAAAATGAGTCAGTGGTTAGCAGAGCGTAGTTTAATAGTACAGAGACAATCTACCTCTGTAAATGTATTAGATTTGAAGAATTCTAACATTCACATACTATGGTGAGGGAAAATTAATACCACAATCTTTCAAGCTAGATTTTTAAAAGTGGATATTTTTGTTGTATTCAGATGAGGATTATTTTATATTAGAGATAAGATCTAGGAGAATCTCTGAGGAAGATGAAGGATTAAGATATGTATCTATCCACTCATTTTCTGTGTGGTTGCCTGCAGTCAAATGTGAGTTCTCTTCTAAAGTGATTGGATTTCTTGTAGGTAATACATCTTTAAGTAACATTTCCAGTGCTTACTCTCCTGCTCATAGACTAAACTCAGAATCAACTGTTTGATTTCATCGAGATCCAATTTAGTTTTAATTGAAATATATTATGTAAAAAGTTAATAATCCATTGAGGTTGCAATTTACTAAATGATACTCTTGCGACTTGCAGAGCTTACATAGCTTCCTTAAGTATGTAATATACCACAAGGAGTATTTATGCCCGTGATGAAACCAAGTGAGTATGTGGGTAAAATTCTAGATATCGTTTGCTTATGTAGTCTAATCAGTTTCTTGTAAAAGTTTCTTTAATAAAGAAATGAATCAAAATCCAAGACTTTTAAGTAAAAAGAAACATTTTTACCAGTTTTTAAAATGGGAAGGAAATATGCATTAAATTTCTCTATATGTAAATGTACATACATATTATATATTATAATTAAAAAATGTATTTGGTCTTTGTACCTTGTTTCTCAGCACAGAGTTCCTAAAACCATCAGAATTTCCTGTGATAAAAGTGATAGGAATATCTAATGAGGCAAGTTTTCATGGACCCCTAAATAGTTACAGGATGGGGACTGATCCCAGAATGATCAAGCCTTGATTAGAAGCTTGGAAATTTCACCCCGACACAGAGGCTCTGGGTAGTAGAGAGGAATGGAGATTGAGTTAATCACCAATGGCCACGATTATGCCTAAGTGATGAATCTTCCTTAACAGCCCCTAAATGATGGAGTTTGGGAAGCTTCTGAATTGGTGAACACATCCATGTACTGAGAGAATGGCATGCCCCAACTCCAAAAGACAGTGTAGCTCTTATCTAGCTCTTCATTTGGATCCTTTATAACAAACCATAAAATTAAGCAAACTTTTATTTGATTATGTGAGTCATTCAAGCAAATTATCAAACTTGAGGAAGGCTGTAAGAACCTTAGACTTAGTAGCCAAGTCTAACAGAAATGTGAATAACCTGGGAACCTGATAGTTGTGACTGGCATCTAAAGTGACGCCAGACTTGTGAACTGAACCTGTGAAATCTGATACTAACATCTGGTAGTCAGTGTCATAATTGAACTGAATTGTAGTTTATCTAGCTGCTCTATATATGTATCTACAAATGTATTAAAATATTTGAAAGCATGTAGACCTGAGACTTAAGACCAAAAAGTTGGGAGTTGAGATTTACTGGTCATAAAACATGTGCTAAAATAATCAAATCGTTCTTTACCCAGATGTAGTTAGTTTAGATACCTTGTCTTGGGATTATCTACAATCAAGTTTATTGGAAGAAACTTAAAAGGACATATAGAATAACCCAACTGTTTCACAGATGAAGGTATTGAAATCAAAAAGATTAAATGACTTGTTCAAGTTCATAAAGCTAGAATCATAAAAACTGGAACTAGAAGTGAATTAACTCTTAATCTAGAGTTATTTTTCACCATTCTATATTGCTTTCCATTAAGATGAATATTTTAGAGTAATACAGATTTTATTACTTAATACCCATTTAAAAACAAATACAATATCTAAATCAATGCACAGAATTAACGAAAAAGTCTTTCAGTGAAAATAACAGACCAAGTATGCACCCTTTCCTCCTTTTCTTCCTAAAACTCCATTAAACAACAGTAAAGTAGTAAAGGAATAGAAAAACGTAAAATCCTAAAACAATAGAAAGAATGGAAGAAAAGGGACATTCTATCCTGTTTCCTGCAGGATAAAATGCTATAGGCTAGTGAAGCTAAGTAGAAGGAGCAAAGATCTAGAATATGCATGGAAGGTAATGTAGCCAAAGAGAAACTAATCTTCCAATCAAAACCTGCAATGATTAACTCAAAAAGTATAAGTTTTACCTATATATGATAAAGTACCAACATTTGAAATGCCAGAAATACTAAGTAGCAGAAAGATGAAAAAACTGCAGTCTTCTCTTATTGCTTACTGCCTCCCACATGGACTATGAAAAAATAAATTAGGCAGATGTACAGATGCAAAAACTCTCCATTGCCAAAATTGCTTAATTAAATGTGATTCAAAGCTTTGGGTACCTCAGAAAAGGGCTGATTACTATACCAGTCTGTTCAGTTACTTTTAGGAAGACGTAGAGTAAACATGCCAAGAATTAACTAAGGATATACTACTGAATTCTTTGCACTGAGATAGTAATTTCTTTGCAATTAAGTAGATGTGACTAATTCATTAAGATGATTTTTGTCATTAGGTGGTTTGATAAAAGTTTAATTACTTTTCATTTAATTTTCAACTAACTAAAACCAACAGTATTTCCTGTCTCTGGGGCCAGGCCTACTTTCCATGTATTAAATTATACCAATACCCAGGAAAAGTACCTTAGTTCTTGCGCCAAGAAATACTAACTCCTCAAAGGTAAATCTATAAGCCAATTAATAAGCTGTTTTATGAAGGGGTGCCTGGTGGCGCAGTCAGTTAAGCATTCGACTTTGACTCAGGTCATGATTTCATGGTTTGTGGGTTTGAGCCCCATATCAGGTTCTGTGCTGACAGCTCAGAGCCTGGAGCCTGCTTTGGATTCTGTCTCCCTCTCTCTCTGCCCCTCCTCCACTTGCACGCTGTCTCTCAAAAATGAAAAACATTAAAAATTTGAAAAAAAAATAAAGCTTTTTTATGAAGACTAATGGTTTGCTCATCTAGAGCCTTTCAAGTCCTTGTTCTACTGTGCCTACCAATTGAAAGCTATTATGTTATGAAGTTTAACCCATTCCCAATTTCCCACATTATAAGACCTGCCTTAAAATCATCCATCCTAGGCCCCAAAACCCTATAAATATGTTTTCCTAATTTCCTCACTTTGAGATATTGCTAACCCTCTGTCAAGATGTTCTCTTTTAGTACAGTATATTTAGTAAACTTACACTTGCTTGATCATTAAGTATTTCTGGTAGTTTTGAGGGAATTGATCCTTGACAAAATGATCAATAAAACCCCTTCTGACATGTTATTAGTCGCTGAATAAAAGTTTATTTTGTGCTTGGCATATGCTAGGGATGCTAATGGGATTTGAGGGACTTGATCATAAATACGACCTCTCAGTTTAGCATGAGTTGCATCCCAGAATCAATCATTTCCAGACTTGGAGGTCTTATAATCCTGCCTTTTTTTTTTTTTGCTAGACTTGACTCGGACTTAGAGGTATGATTTAGAGCTTAGAAATAATTGATATCAGAGGAATTTTGGGAGATTGACTTAGCTCAAAGTTTATTAGCTTATATTCAAATCCATTTGCTTCTCTCCAAATCATAACATAATGATACTAATTCAGAAGACTAGGGTATATAATTTTAGACATTTTTATAGTCATGGAGATATATTTTTACCGATTCATCTAGTTCAGTCTGGTATGCAATGCTGAGATGATTGGCCAAATTTCAGATGTGGCCTGAAGCCATAGAATAGAACATACTCCATTGATCCATAACAGATTATTCAATCTCATTACTATTAAGTTTCAACCAACTGGTCAAATTTCCCTGGGGAAAGTTCACATTTAAGGTCTGTCTGAGTTTATGAATTTTCACTGTAGTTCCAGAAATAGTTTGTAAAACAGACCAGAGATGATTGACATGATAAAAAGAAAAGACACTCTTCTCCCCTACACCAATGCTAATTTGCCCAATGCTAAAATGGAAAACCAGACCTAAATTTTCAGTTTAAAATTATTCCTGTGGCTTATTCTAACAAGAATAAGTACACTTAATAGCTGCTTGAAAAGTACAGCTAACTGTTGCTCAAATTGCTCTGATAGTCTTCTAAATAAGTTAATGCTTGTTTTAAAACATTGATGGGGGCGCCTGGGTGGCTCAGTTGGTTGAGCGGCCGACTTCGGCTCAGGTCATGATCTCACGGTCTGTGGGTTCGAGCCCCGCGTCGGGCTCTGTGCTGAAGGCTCAGAGCCTGGAGCCTGCTTCGGATTCTGTGTCTGCCTCTCTCTCTCTGCCCTTCCCCTGCTCGTGCTCTGTCTCTATCTCTCAAAAATAAATAAACGTTAAAAACAAAAAAACAAAAAAACAAAAAACATTGATGGCCCTTGGAACAAAACAGTTTTTATCCCTCTACTTGCCAAAAAAGGAAAAACATCTGTCTAGGAATGCACAATAATTGTTGGGGTAGGAAGTGAGTTTACTCGAATAAATCTTCGAAAACTTTCATGTCGTTTTCTGAAGATTTTATGTAAATCTACTGGAGGAGTTAAATGTTTAATTAAATTATAACTTGAGGTGTCTTACATCTTATAAACTGTATTCATATTCATTACTCATGATCCCAGTTCATTTCATTATACTTTTAAACTATTCTGATTTTACAAATAAGAAAGACTGAGAGAAATTAAATAAATTGCCTTTAGTTTACATCACAAGGCCAGTTTGATTTGGAGCCATTTCCAAAACAAGGTTATTTTGACTTCAGTGTTTCTTATCCATGTCAAGAACTGAAAAACCATTTCCTGAGTTAGAGATAGAAAATAATAAGCTGATAACTAAATGTCTAGAATTATAATTAAAGGAAGTTGGGAACAAAGTAAAAGCAATCATTTATTGAGACATCTACTACCATACTAGTATAGACTAATATACATCTTCCTGGAAGTATTACAAATACCACCTAATTTAATCTTCACTAAAAATTTTCATTGCAGATAAATCCTGTATCATTTTACTGTGGCTTCAGCCCTGGCTCCTTGTGCTCATCCTGCTTTTATATCTGGCACTCTCCTGCTTATAAGTAAACCCATCAGGTCACTGGCACTAGCCTGAATCTTGGAAATGATGAAGAAGCAGTGGAGTACTCAAAAGTTAAAATTTGTTTTCTTTCCCTTCTCCTATGGTCTTCTGTTAAGTTTCTCAACTTCCACATAAGAGTGAAAACATATGATATCTGTCTTTCTCTGACTAACTTATTTCACTTAGCATAATACCCTCTACTTCCATCCACATTGTTGCAAATGGCAAGATTCCATTCTTTTTCATGGCCGAGTAGTATTCCATTGTGTATGTGTACCACATTTTTATCCATTCATCAGTTGATGGACATTTGGGCTCTTTCTATAATTTGGATATTGTTGATAGCACCGCTATAAACTTTGAAGTACATGTGCCCCTATGAATCAACACTCCTGTATCCTTTGGATAAATTCCTAGAAGTGCCATTGCTTCATCGTACGGCAATTCTATTTTTAACTTTTTGAGGAACCTCCACACTGTTTTCCAGAGTGGCTGCACCAATTTGCATTCCTACCACCAATGCAAGAGGGCTCCCTAAAAGGCCAATTTCGGATGTCCTGCCATTACTGCAGATCCCATAAGTAAGCACACATTTGATATAAATACAAATATTTCATATGCTCTCATATGAAATCTAAAATACAAATAATTGAATGCTTTTGTGTTCTAGGATGGTATTTTCATCTAGAGCGTGAACTAGAGGGAGAAACTACCCTCAAATATATTTTCCTTGCAGGTCTTGATCAGCTGTTTGTTACTAGACTTATATTAGCTCTAACCTACCCCTAGAATACATCAGTAAGGAGTAAAATGTTTCTCTGCAATAATTTTTGTCTTCACTATATCTGTCCTGATGTTTACCATTTACCAGTCTTTTGCAGAGAGAATATGTCTCCCTCCCCCAGGAGGAAAATAGGTCTCATGCATGGATTAAGAAATGAGATTCTTTGGTTATAATACTGCTAAAAATGCACCACATTTGTAAAGAAAGAAACTTGGAGTTCTCAAACACAAATTCTATGTGCAGGCATATGAACAAGGGCAGTGTTGGGGAGGGGGAAACGGGGAGGCAGGAAAGGAGGTAAAAAGAAAGAAAAAAATGAAGGAAGAAAGAGAAATACCATTCAGCCAATAGTTTGGAAATAATATATATTCAGTAGAAACCTTACTTCACATTTTGAATTTTAATCCTTTCCTGCGCTAGAGTATTATACAATACTCTCTCATTATGCTGGGCAGTGGTAGTGAGCCACAGCTCCCAGTCAGCCACATGATCACAAGGGTAAACAACTGATACAACCATTCTGTTTTTTGCTTTCAGTACAATATTCAATTACATGAGTTATTCAGCACTTTATTATAAACTAGACTTTCTGGTAGATGATTTTGCTCAACTGTAGGCCAGTATAAGTGTTCTGAGTAGGTTTAAGGTAGGCTAGGCAAAGTTAGGTGTATTAGATGCATTTTTGGCTTATGTTAGTTTCAGTTGATAATGGGTTTAGCAGTATATAACCCCATCATAAGTCAAGGAAGGTGTATATTGAACAGGGTGGACAGGCTTAGAAAGTTTTTATAATTTGCCTAAGACTTTCAGCTTGTCAGTGGTAGTCAAATTTGAATTCAAGACTGATGCCAAATCGCTAACCCATACTGCCTCTAAAATTTCTATCACTGCTATCATTTCTACAGAAAATTATTCTTTCTCTTGCTCTCTGTCCATGAAGTTATAATTTTCCTTAGTTTTCTGCATTTCTAGACTTAAGTTGTTTTACATGAGCTCCATGTCCTTAAACTTTGAATGCCTTTTTAACAGATCCCTGAAATCTTATACTTCTTAATTCTTTTTGTTATTCAGATTGTTTGGTATTAATATACCATATTCTATAAGGTTTCCAATAACTCATTACATAGACTTAAAGTCATTGATAATCTACTAAATGCTTATTGGAATACAGTTAGTAACTTAAACAATTTTTCACCAGTTTGTAGAGATTTTCTCATCCATTATGACATTAAAATGTGTTTTACATTGTAATTAGCATCCATAAAATAAGGAGTAAGATCTTTCATGTATTATGAGAAAAATGACATGAATTTTAATATTAGTGAAATGCAAATGTTAATATCTTAAGTCTGTTAATGTTTATTAAATGTTCCCAACACTAAATTTATTGTGCGTATTCAATTTTGTTGATAATTCTCTGCCAGATTTTAGATTTAGTACATTATTTAAAAAGTGATCATCTGTACTTAGAAGACATATATTCATTTATTCACTTGTCCATTAATTCAGAACCTACTTAGTATGCTTCCTTGTGCTGTCTTCTTGGTGCTGAGTTTACAATGATAAACAGAACAGGATTATGCCCTTTTGGTGCTGATTAAATATATATCTTTTGGTCAGTGCCCTAAAAACAAAGAAGCACAGGGGAATTTGAGTGCTATTCAACATCTTTAACAATTCGTTGACAAATCAGATTAGATAAATGGACAACAGACTTCATTTAGGAGCAAGATCTTTGAGGTGAGCGGCTGGGCAGTTTCTTGATCATAGAAAAGTGTGAGGAGCCCCAGGAGTGAAGTTTATAAGACTGAGCAGAAATCCACTCAGGGGGCTTAGAAATAGAGGCTCTTTAGTAATCCTAATGAGATTTCCTTAGAACTCCAGTATAGCATACAATGTGGTATCCAGAATTTTCATCACATAAAATGTGGGGTCATTGCATTGTGAGTTTAAGAAAAGACTGTGTTTTTCAAACAGCCTGAACTGTCAAAAGCACAAAAGCAAAGAGAATGAAGCTTCTGCTTTACACAGCTGACTGTACACTGAAGTCAGAAACTCCCAAAGAATCTAGTAGTTACCACTTCCTAATCCTCTTACTCCCTCCCATTCTCAGCACAAGAACTTTTCCCAGTTACATTTAAGTACAGGTTATGGACAAAAGTCAGAGATCCAGGAGAAGCAGTCATCAATCATATTATATCCAGTGCACATTATCATTGAGTTCTACCCTATTCAATCATTTTAGCATCTGAAATATACTCTTAACATATGACATATACTTAGTACCAAAGATTACCTTCTTATGACTTCTCTTTGTTTATAACATTATTATTATGAGCAACACATTGTAAAGACAGTTATATTGTATTTTTTTTAGTCTTCTTTTTTCCAGGTTACCTGCTATTTGTTCTTTCAACAACTTTCCTATGCTACCTGTTTTTCTCATATGGCAGATGTCTGTTCTTTCGAATATATTCTCCTTAGTATTAATGACATTAAGTACGTAATATAAAGCTCTTAATCCGGATATTGTTCTACAAAGTTTATGTATATTAATTTATTTATTCTTACATAGTGCTATAAATTATGTTGTTAACTCCACTTTATAGATGAAAACACTGAAGCAAAGAGGGGTTAAGTAAATTGCTCAAGGTGACACAATTAGTAGAGTTAGATACTAGGAAACAAACCCACACAGACCAGCTTCATAGTCTGTGCTTTGAAAAAATGTTCAGAATCACTTTCCAAGATATAAAGTCTTTATTATTGTCAAATTATATGGTCATGGCAGCCTAACCAGAGAATGATCAGGTATGTAAGCAGTGTGCTAGCACAAATCTGCTCTTGCTTGTGCTCAGCTTCTCTTGAGAAATAGGTCTCAAAGATGTGCGGCTGTCAGAAAAAAAAAAAAAAAAAAAAAAAAAACAGAAAACCTATTATTAGCCACCAGCCTTGGTCGATGATTCTCAAACTTAAGTATACATCAGAATCACCTGAAAAGGTTCTAACACAGAGATTGCTGGTCTCCATTCCCAAGAGTTTCTCCTTCAGTGGGTCTGGAATGGGGCCAAAATCGTTGCAGTTCTAAAAAGTTGCCAGGTGATGCTGATGTTGCCTTGGGTGAACCAAACTTTGAGAATTACTGCCCTAGAAGATTTGGGATTACAATCCTTAGATGTGTGCTTCAAATAAGTGCAGGCCAGCACATCTCTAGACAATATGAGTGTGCAGTTCTGATGTACTTCACCGATGAAGAATTGGACATTATAAAATGATTGTGGAAAAACAGAAAGCAGTTCTATAACTTATGTGGTTCATAGGATTTTTGCATGAGGTAAAACAACTAACATTGGACGGCTTATATTTAGAGGGCAGTGACCCTAATGTGTGTCATGGCAAGTAGGACTTGGGAGAGAAAGTGGATTTACTTCTCTGGATTGTGCTGTGAAGAAGGCACACACTGCTGTGGTAGTCATATTAATATTACATATTCAAGTTGCTTTTACATCAAGTAGTGTCCATGAGTCTACCTTTTCATGGTTGGCCCAGGTCATAGTGACCTTAGTTAGCGAGCACACATACAGAAAGCATCCATGAGTGAAACAGATCTGGGCCTGAGGGGATCAAATAAATGCATTATATCAGTGCAACAGGGTATGCATTAAACATTAATCAGCCCTGTTTATAAAATGTCCTTCACCACAGAATTTTGACTGGTTACCTCACTCCACTTCATCCTAAGCTTCCTATTTTCTGAGAAGAAACACCTTGTAAACATGCACATATTTGCCTTACTAGCAAGTAAAGCAGTAAGGGTGATGCTAACATCAGGGCCCTTAATCATGATATTTTCCTAAAATATGATAATTAATTTTTTAATATTTATTTATTTATTTTTGAGAGAAAGAGAGAGCGCAAGTCGGGGAAAAGGCAGATAGAGAGGGAGACACAGAGTCGGAAGCAGGCTCCGGGCTCTGAACTGTCAGCACAGAGACTGACACATGGCTCAAACTCATGGACCCTGAGATCATGACCTGAGCTGAAGTTGGATGCTTAATCGACTGAGCCACCCTGGTGTCCCTCGTTTTTTGTTTTGTTTTGTTTTTTATTTTTTGTTTTTTTTTTCAGTTTGATTGTATATTTCTAGAAAATATTTTTCTGTTGTTTATCTACTTTTGAAATTCGTATAAGCAAAAAAAAAATACAATCCATGTCCTGTATTTGGTTTCTTTTAATATGAAGTTTGTTGAATACAGCTGTAAATCACTTGATTTTATTGTTGATGTTCTCTCGTATGAATATCCTACAATTTGCCTGTTTTATTTTTGGTGTACGTTAGCAGTATTTTCAGTTTCAGATTATTATACAAATGCCAAAATGAATATTCTTGTACAGAGATCCTGGTGCTTATGTGCACGTATTTCTAAAGTATTTGTTTGGCATGTAATAGCAGAGCCATCAGGTACATGCATCTTCAAAATTACTAAATGATGACAAACTATTTTCTCAAATACTTTAATAATTTAAATTCCACACAGCATCCAGCAATTGTACTACTAGGTATTTACCCAAAGGATACAAAAATACTGATTTGAAAGGGCACATGCACCCCAATGTTTGTAGCAGCATTATCAACAATAGCCCAACTATGAAAAGATCCCAAAAGTCCATCAACTGATGAAAGGATGAAGAAGATGTGGTATATATACAATGGAATATTTCTCAGCCATAAAAAAGAATGAAATCTTGCCATTTGCAATGATGTGGATGGAGTTAGAGTGTATTATGCTAAGCAAAATAAGTCAATCAGAGAAAGACATACCATATGATTTCACTCATATGTGGAATTTAAGAAACAAAACACATGAACATAGGGGAAGGCAAAAAAAAAAAAAAAAAGGAGGGAGAGAAGGAAGCAAACCATAAGAGACTCTTAACTATAGAGAACAAACTAGAGAACAAACTGTTGGTTGATGGAGGGAGGTAGACAGGGAGATTGGCTAAATGGGTGATGAGTATTAAGGAGGGCACTTGTGATGAGCACTGTGTTACATGTAAGTGATGAATCACTAAATCCTACACCAGAAACCAATTTTACCATATATGTTAACTAACTAGAATTTTTTTAAAAAAACTTGAAATAAATCAACCAATCAATCAATTCCACACAGCAGTTTATGAGAGTTTCCATTGTTCTACATCATTCCCATCACTTGGATATGTCATAGTTTTAATTGTTTCAACAACCTATGCAATATGGAAATATGTTGTAAGTTTACCACTTCCATAGCAACTAAGGTGAGAACTTTTTACATTTCATTGGCTATTTGGTTTCTTTCTTCATTAATCCGTATTCAGTATTTTCCCCATCTTTTCTTCTATCGAGATGTCTGTTTTTTTCTAATTAATTTGTAGTTCTTTAAGTCACTTACCAGTTATATATATGATAAGTCTGTTTTCCTCTTCTGTCGTATATCTTTTCATTCTTTGTATGTCTTTTAATAAACACAAGTTCTTAATTTTAATATTTTCAAATTTATCAATCCTATTTCTGAATCATTGGTGCAACTGTGTCTTATTTAAGATATTTTCCTTCCCAGAATTCTGAAAGATATCCTACTACATTATCTTTTAAAAGCTTTATTATTTTACACTTTTACTTATTAGAGCACTAATCTATGTGGAATTGATTTTTGTGTATATGTGAAGTAGAGATCTAATTACTTTTCTTTAATAAAGATAACTAATTTTCCTAAAACCATTTATTGAAATGACCATTCTTTGCCATTTTTATGCAAGAACTATGTCATGAATCAAGTGGCCATTTGACATACAAGAGTCATTTTGGCTCTTTCTAGTCTGTTCCCTTGGTCTATTATTATATCATTGTGTTCAAAAGACTTAACAACTGTATTTCCAGAATTACTTATTTGTATGTGTCCCTTTTTATTCCAAGTACATTAGATAAACAGCTTATAAAATTCTATTAAAATTCTGTAGGAATTTTGACTGGAACTACACTGAGTCGATAAATAAATTTGGAGACAGTTGGTATCTGTGTATTATTGAATTTTCCAGTCCACAAACATAATATACCCCTCCATTTATGTATGTTCACTTAATGAGTTTTGAAATTATATAGTTTTATACATAGGCATATTGGATACATTTTGTTTATATATTCCTAGGTGATTGCAATTTTATGTTTAAATGAAAGCTTTATTTAATTTTTTCCAAATTTTTGACAATCCATATATCCTGTTATTTTTTTAAATAACTTTAGGCTTTGTTGAGTTACATCCTTTTTTATTCCTGTGATTATTTGTGTTGTCTCACATATGGAATTTATTAGTCTTCACTAAATTTTTTCAAATTGTGTTAGTCATTTCAAAGAGTCACCTTTTGGCTTGTTCATAATCTCTAATATATGCTTATTTTATATTTATTGAAAGATTACCGTTTACTTTCTTCTTAATCATTTAGGCTTATTTTGCTAATTTTTCTCCACCGTATTTAGTTCATAACTTTTTAATCTTTCTTTTTTGACATATGCATTTAAGACTCTAACTTTCCATCTAACTACAGCTTTAACAACATTCTAAATGTCTTGATATGCAGTATATTTTTTTCAGCACTTTGATAATATTCTTTTCCAACTTTAATTACTGTTGAAAAATCAGCTGTGAGTGCAACTGTTGTTCATTTGAAGATAATCTTTTATTATGTATTATTTAACTATATCATATTTGCCTTTGTAATTCAGAAGTTCCACTGTGATGTTACTATGTGTGGGGTTTTTAAAAATTGATGTAACTGGTTTGGGATTCATTGGATTTATTGAATTTGCAGATTGTGCTCTTTCGTGAATTTGGCTTGTTCAAAGTACAAAAGTTTAAGACCTATAGTTTTTTTGTACATCGTTCACTCAAAGGACATCATGTAAAAGTGGAAATATACATTATTGTAACTGGAATGTGAAGTAGATTTTTCTGTTTCCCATCATGATTGTGAATGAGCTGAGAAACTGGAGAAAACAAGTGCTATTTTAAGGGAAAATTGGCATGCTACATGTCACAAAATCATCCAACTGCCTCAATGTCTTTACTGATTTACTGACATTTTCCTTTTGTGAGTACAGCATATGTGTACTCCCTAGTCACACTTAGTTGTAAATTGTTGGAGCTTCATGGTTAGGCATAGTATAAAGAAAAAATCTTTAGTTTTGTATTCTAAAATATCTAAATTCTAAAATATCTCTTTGGAGATAACTAACAGAGGTAACTAGTAAAAATTTTGAGGAACAAAAAAAAAATAGCTATACAACCCTTTTAAAAGAGAGATGAAGAGAAAGAGACTGGGAAAGATAGGTTCATTTATGAAGCAGCATCTGGATAAAAGTCGTAATGGGAAATTCCCATAATGGTTTTTAAAAATTTTTTTTAATTTTTTAAATTCATTTAAAAATTTCATTTAAAAATTTATTTCTGCCCACTCTGAATGTTAGAGAATCCTCTGTTTTCTATGTATTATTATCAAAGTCTAGTCCAATCAATATACAGAGGTCAGTCTGAACCAATAGTAGAATACAGTCAGTCGATTACTTTCTTTAATCTTTTTGTTTGTTTATTTATTTTTGAGAGAGAGAAAGCACAAGCAGCAGAAGGACAGAGAGAGAGAGAGAGAGAGAGAGAGACAGACAGACAGACAGAAACAGAATCTGAAGCAGGCTCCAGGCTCTGAGCTGTCAGAACAGAGCCGGATGCGGGGCTCAGACTCAGCAACTATGAGATCATGACCTGAGCCAAAGTTGGATGCTTAACTGACTGAGGCACCCAGGTGCCCCTAACTAATGGATTACTTTTTAAACTAACTATTGGTTTGAGGAACTTATCTCATTCTTGATTTTCCAAGAGTCATGCATGAGTAGGCACAGCTTAAAGAATAACTTAAAAGTGTTGCATTCTGATGTCAGAATGTATTTTGATTGCATTCTGTTTGATCTTAATAGCCTGCAGCTGTGTAAATATAAGGATCGCCTTCTCCTTTCCTCCCAAATCACCAAACTCTACATGGCAGGAGATAATTTCCTCTAGTCTCACTTGGAAACACCAAGTAATAATATAAAATCATAGCATTTAGCCCCAACTTTTCTCCACTTTCTCAATTCCATAGGAACAATAAATTCACCAGAACAATAATGTATGAAAAAAAGTCATGTGAATTTCAAAAGGTGGATTACTGAGGTTACCGTGGCAACTATTTCTTAAAAAGCACTGCAATACAATTTAACCTGATAGAAGATACTTGAGATGCTAAACCCTTTTGGTTGTGTTGGGGCTATTGTAAGTTAGCTACCTCTTCTGGGCAATTTCTTATGATTGTGAAATCACACCTAAGAAGAGTGACAGCCCTAGATATACATTTAGGCTAAGCATCCAGCAGTTTAAGTATTATATGTGTTGTATGGGGAAAAGATTGGAAAATTAAATCTAAGTTTTAAAACTTGCTTAAACTTTGATACAATCTTATATTAAATGTTCTTTTTGGCTCATTCTCTCCAGCTTCTCTTGGCTGTTGAAAAAATATTTTTTGAAAAGAAAAGAAACATCCTTTTTTCTGCTTTGCCTTCCTTGTCATGTTGTGGAAACGATTTCTATAAGAAGTAACTTCCAGGATTATAAAGTAATTAATAAGTTAGCCAAAAATGACTTTTGAGCAAGATGGTTTTTTTTTTCTTTCTGCATGGCTAACTGTATTACTTTAGGTAAATGATTTGATCTCTGTTTTTATATTTCCCAACTTAACGATGGTAGTAATTCAGGAAGCAAGTGTGAAAATGGAACATACTTTAGGACTACTGGTTAAACATGTAATTAAGTAGTAGAATTTTTGCTACATATCCTCCTTAAATCTCTCCAAAAGGAAATGTAAAGAATAAAATAGAGAATAAACAGTACAACAAATAATTTCCTCAGCCCCATATGACCAGGAGTAAGAAGTCAGAACTGAAACATTGTTGGTTACCAGTGCCACCACAGAGCTATTAAAAGGTAAGGACTTGGAGCGCCTGGGAGGCTTAGTTGGTTAAGCATCTGACTTCGGCTCAGATCATGTTCCATGGTTTGTGAGTTAGAGTCCTGCATCCAGCTCTGTGCTGACAGCTCAGAGCCTGGATCCTGCTTCAGATTCTGAGTCTCCCTCTCTCTCTGCCCCTCCCTCACGCACACTCGCTCTTGTGTGCGCATGTACTCTCTCTTTCTCTCTCTCAAAAATAAATAAACATTAAAAAAATTTTGTTTTAAAGTTAAGGACCAACATCCTGAAGGGCATAGCCAAAGTTCATTTGGTTAGAACACATTGAGATCTAATGTCACAGGAAAGTTTGAGGAGGCCCCTGCAGAGGCATAGTATAAGAATACACAACTACAAGGGAGGAGAACTGAAGAAAACATGTGTGCCTGCAGCCCATAGGGCATTTTTCTTTGAAGGAGAGAATTCACCACTACAAAATATGTCTCTTTGGCATAAAGATTATCTTGAACTGGATATTTTTTAAGGAACAGCAGACATGGAAAAAAAAAAAAACTCTAAAAACAAAGTGGAAGTTGCCCTTTTATAAAGGACGTTTACATTCATAAGGGAAATCCTTATTTGTAAGTGTGTCTCCCTCTCTGTGGCAGGAAGAGAAGAATGATTGTAAATCTCTAGAAACTCTTATGATGGAGAAGTCCTGGACTTAAATCTGCATAACAACCTTATCCTTCATTACTGTGTTTTGCCTGATAACCTTTCACAACTATCTTCCCACCATTCCTAGGCATACTGTTTTGTCTTTAGCTGGAGATAGTATTTAAGGTAATGGCTTGGGCCATTTTTGGGGAGTTGCTCAGTATTCCTGCCTCTCTCGCATGTTTACAACAGGCATACATGTTATTTAACTTCTGTTTGTTTGTTTTTTCTCTTAATCTGTCTTTTATCATAGGGGTTCTCAACCAAAAATCTAGAAAGGTAGAGAGAAAATTGTGTTTCTCCCCTATATAACATATAAGATCAAACTATGAAAATAAAGTATACTTCTGTATATTAGCAATGACCACTCTGAAAATGAAACAAAGAAACAATTAATTCACAATACTATCAAACAAAATAAAAAGCTTAGAAGTAAATTTATCAAAAAAGGTATAATATTTGTGTATTAGAAACTATAAAATATTTCTGAGATACATTAAAGAACATCTAAAGTAACAGATATGGTAATAAATTGGAACCCTGAATAATGTCAAGATAGTAATTCTCCCCAAATTGATTTAATAATTTCTGGAAATTCTTCTTGTGGAATTGAATAAAGAAAACTTCATGTTAAATGGAGTTGGGAGGCCAGAATGAGGAGCTTTCAACTCCTACGCACTCATCATCCTGTTGCAGACACCAACAGGAAGAAGCCTACTTTACTAATCCAGCAGGAAGAAGAATTTCTCCTTGCCCAGGAACAAGCTCAGCCAATAAGAAAATACCACAATGCAGCCAATGAGAAAACATCACTGCCTTGAACTCTTGCTTTCCTCCAATGGACTTTAGTTCAAAGCAGCACCTCCCAACTTCCTCCTTTTCTCTTTAATGTTCCTCTGCTGTGATCTCTGGCTTGACTACGGTTTTGAATAGCTTACATGTCCCAAATTACAATTCCTCTGCTATTGCCGAATAAACCCATTTTGTTGGTAAAATAACTGCCTCTTTTACTTTTAAGATTGATAGTCTCAAAATTCCAGCAGACTTGAATTTAGGAACTGGCAAGCTGATTCTAAAATTAATATGAAAAAGCAAAAGATCTAGAATAACCAAAACAATTGAAAATGAATAAAACACTATTCAATTTCCAAACAATATAAAGCCATAGTAATCAAGGCAGTGCAGTATTGCTTCACAGATAAGCATATAATTCAATGAATAAAAAATTAACAGTCAAGAAATAAAGCTTTACATTTATGGCCAATTGATTTTCAACAAAGGTGGCAATGCAAGCAATGAGGAAAGGATAATTTTTTGAGGAAATGCTGCTGACCTGAAACTAACGTAATGTTATATGTCACTTATATATTTTTTGGTATTTGTGTATACTTGACACACAAAGTTACATTATTTTAGGTGTACAACATAGTGATTCAACAGCTCTATATATTATGCTCTGCTCACCACCCATTTCATCCATCCTCCTTCCCTCTGGCAACCATCCGTTTATTCTCTGTATTTATAGGTCTGACTCAGCTTTTTGTTTGTTTATTCATTTGTTTTGTTTTTTAAATTTTACGTATAAGTGAATATTGCCAAGTAATATTCCATTGTGTATATATACATCACATCATCTTTATCCATTCATCTGTTCATGCACATTTGGGTTACCTCCATATTTTGGCTATTGTAAATAATGCTGCAGTAGACATAAGGGTGCATATATATATATCTTTTTTGAATTAGCGTCTGTGGTTTTGGATGGTAAATACACAGTAGTGGAATTATACTTCAATTTTTAAAAAGAGAAAGAAAACCAAAAAGAAATGATGCAGGGACAATAGGGTATTCACAAGTAAAAAAAAAAAATCAGGCTCTTATCTTCACACCATACACATAAATTAACTCAAAGTGGATCATAGACTTAAGTGTATGTGCTAAAACTCAAATTCTTAATGTTTATTTTTTTTTACTGTGGTGAAAAAATGCCTTCATGAGATCTACACTTTTCAACAGATTTTTAACTATATCGTTAACTATAAGTACAATGTTATACAATAGACCTCTAGAATTTTTTCATGTCGTATAACCGAAATTTTATACCCATTGAACAGCAACTCCCATTTCCCCTCCACTTAGCTCCTCAACCATTCCACTTTCTGCTTCTCTGAGTTTGACTACTTTAAATAACTCATATAAGTGGAATCATGCAGCATGTGTCCTTCTGTAACAGGTTTATTAGACTCAGTATATGTTTTAATGCTGATTCGAACTTCCTAAAAAGACGTAATCTTTTTCCCTCCAACCCTCTCTACAGATATCTTTTAGACCTATTATCTCCTTACAGCGAAAAACACAATCTTAAATTCAACAATTATCCCTATCTACTTTTTAGTCCCCCCTCCTCCTTAAATTCAAGTAAATTAAATTTAAGGTTCTATTAATTAGAAATGTTTTCCTGATTAATCAGGGTGCAAACCATAAGGACATTCCTTGTTTTTTAACCAGAATTCTGGATATAAGCAGTTAGTTATAGGAGTTGTTCAGAAGCCCAACCATATTGCTATGGATAATGGCTTTTTCATCCTTCCAGTCTACCACCTTCACCATATGCAGATTTGTCACTCATGTATGGCTGCTGGAGCTCTAGGCATCATGTTTTTACAACAGCATCCCAAACAGAAAGTAAATCAGAAAGTGTAAAAGGCCTTCTCCTGTGAAACAACACAAATTTTATCCGGTAGACAAAAGTCTTTTTCAGAAGGCTCATACAACCATTGTCTTGAATTTCATTGTCCAAGCCAGTATAAAATTAGTATCTAGCATTCTTTGAGTCTGGGTGTAAAAAATGTCAGGATTTTGTCAGAAAGAAAGAAATGGGGACAAGATGTTAGGCAGATAAGAATGTCTGCCGGAAATGCTTTTAACTAAAAACAGCATTTTTACATGATTCAATATTTCCTAAATTATGCTAAGTTTTTACCAAAATTCACATAGAAATGTAAGTAATGATATTTACCAAATGCTGGTAATGCTTATTTCTTTTTTTATAATTTTATTTATTGAGAGAGTGAGAGAGAGCAAGAGAGTGGGTAGAGGGGCAGAGAGAGAGGAGAAAGAGAATCCCAAGTAGGCTCTATGCTGTCAATGTGAGCCCAACATGGGACTTGATCTCACAAAACCCAAGATCATGACCTGAGCCAAAATCAAGAGTTGAATGCCCAACCCAATGAGTCACCCAGGGGTCCCATCATAATGTTTCTTTCTTTCTTTTTTTTTAATGTTCGTTTCTTTTGACAGAGTGCGCGCACATGCATGCGTGGGAGGGAGGGGCAGAGAAAGAGGGAGAGAATCCCAAGCAGGCTCCACACTGTCAGTGCAGAGCCCAACATCAAAATCAAAATAAAAAAAAAAAAAATCAAGTGTCAGACGCTTCACTGACTAAGCCACACAGGGACCCCAGTAATGCTTATTTCTGAATGGTTGAATTTGGGATGAGATTTGTTTTTATCTTCATCCAATGCTTGAATCATCACTGAGCATATGTCTATTTTAAATACTAATAAATCGATTACTCTTTAAAAAGGCTTTACAATAATTCCTGTGAAAATCATGATGTTTTTCAATGGCAGTATTGTTACTAGTAACAAATCTATATGGAAAGGCCTTTAAAAAATCAGTTTTCAACCTATGATATACTGATTTCCCTAAAAGCATGTGGATAATACTATTTTAACTGAAGTAGAGTGAGGACGAAAAAGTATAATTTATGACAAGAAATGTGAGTTATCTTACATTTTATAGAAAATATTGCAGAGACCCAATTTTTTTTAATACTCTGGCATCTAATGCTTATTAGGCCAAAAAATACATAAGTTTAGGGCTTAATAGTTTTGGGAGGAAAATTTTTTGTCTACACTTGAAGGTTCTTTTGGCTGGTTTTAAGAATTAAACTGACATGAGATAGATTAACAAGAGAAAATCAGATTTAATTATGTACATATGAGGAATCCAAATAAACATGAGAAATTCCAAAGACAGGAAAAATGAGGTACATATAATAGGTCATTCTGGAATAAAGAATAAATGTTTGATAAACTAATGTTTTCTGGGCCATCCAGAAAAAATGGGACATATAGAAGACTTTAATCAAACAAACATTGCCAGGTTTCTTCCTGTCTACCATACCTAGTTTATACTATACTGTAGTTATCTATGGTGACGTCTCCCTTCCAAGAACAGGTCCTGTATGTAAATTCTTTTAGGTAGCTAGGGAGGAAGCAAAAACGAACTCGAGTCTTGTGTTACTTAATACAGTCTTCAATAAATGTTTCCTTCCTTTTCCTACAGATGGTACTACTAATAGTTCAACTTATAGTTATCCCTTCCTGTGTCATAATTCTATTCAACTGACTGGGCAGAGCTTCCAGCTGGCCATCCTATGTTGGAGTAATTTTATGGACAGTTTTCATCAAAGTTTCCTTAAAACAGCCCTTAACACCAGTAATAATCAAAATATTCCTGCTAATCAAAGAAGTTCTCTAACTTTAAAAACTGGAATATTAAAATATTAGCCAACATCCAGCATCTGATTTTATACAATCTCTTCTCCCTCTTTCATTTTTCCCCCAAACAGATGGAAGAAGAGGGAAGATCAATAACCATCAGGCATAATTGCTATTTATGTCATTACTGAGGATTTAAAACAAGAATACTACAAATAAAATTTAGGGAATATGATTATATTAAAATATAGTCAAGCCCAATGATCTAGCCTAGAGATTATAAAACTGCGGTTCTCAAACTAGTAACATCAGCATCATCTCGGAATTTGTTAGGGATGCAAATTTTGGGATTCTTTTCCAGACCTACTGAATCAGAAACTTGTGTGTGCAGTTTTTCCAAAGCCTTTTCTTATAATTTTTCCTTTCTTCTCCTATGTCTTCTTCTGGCCAGTGGTTCCAGAGAGTGTTACTTTGTTCTCATAATAGCACTTAGCACTAAGGCTCTATTTTTACCTCTTTGGTTATGATGCCTACCATTTTATAATTTCATACATCCAGAAAAGAAGAAAGCAAGAGACTTCCTCAAGATAATAATGTTTATTTACATTAGAGTCCAGACCTCTAAATATACAAGGTCTGTTTTGCCCTCTAAAAGCACATGATTCTGGAGATGACACTTGTTTCCACAACTCTTTTATTCATTGCTCTCCTTTCTCCTAAAAAGGGGATGGAGGATGCAAGAAGAGAGAAAATTAAAAATGGAAGAAATTGATGGTTCTCACAAATGAGAATACCTATTGTTGCATACGTAGAGTTTTCTTTTCCATTGTATGTTGTTTTAAGTATTGAAAAAAGCCATTTGAACTATTTGGAAACTATACGAATTTGAAAAAGATATTTGAAATTCTTTCAACTTTTGAACTTCAAGGTCACTGGATTAAGCTCTATTCTTTATTGTTTCTGCTAAAGCAAGTATGACTCTGCTATCTTTGCAACCATATATGTTTGTCAGCTCATTAGTATCACTCGTTTTTTGTTTTTTTTTTTTTTGCTTTCTCTTTATTCTTTCATATACATTTTTTCTCTCAAACTACTTTTTTAAAGTATGAAAGGCATATCTTGGCATCTATGTGAAAAATCGGTTTATAATTTTCCATTCTCTGTACTTATTTGACACACAAGTCATTCCCTATTTTCCTCGAGACATATACTGTTTCCAGTTAAATTAACATTTTCTCTGGAAGATCCTTATCTTTACTAAAACTATATTAGTTTTTGCCTTCTTAAACTATTCATATTTAAATTCTTATTTCTAGGGCTTCAATTTATCAAAAAACTTGATTTCTATTAAAAAGTGACTCCAAATATATTTCAGAATTAAGGTTTAAATATCTGTAAGTTTTGAAAGACAAAAGCACTAAATAAAATATATTCTTCTTATTAACAAAGAAAATTCCCAAGTTATTTTATGCTTTAAAAGAAACTAGCTATATTATCTATTATTATGTAATAAATTGCTTCAGCTAATTTGGCACCTAAAATTAGCAGCTAAAAACAATAAAATATATAATCTCAGAGTTTCTGTGTGTCAGGAATTCAGGAGTTTCACTGGTTGCCTCTGGCTTAAGATTTTGAAAGAGGCTACATACAGTTAAGCTTTTGTCACTTTGGTTGGAGATGCTTATGTGCAATGTTAAATGATGTGTGAGAGTTGGGATCTACATCCACATCCCTCCGTGTGGATGTTGGTAGGCACTTTCCAGGTAGGTCTCCCATGGGACTTCCTCACAACATGGTAGCTGGCTTCCCCAAGGGTAAGCAAAGCAAGAGAAAGTGAGAGACAGCACCAAGACAAAAGCTGCAATCTTTTTATAACCTAATACCAGAAGTCACATTTCATCACTTCTTCCACACTCTGTTTATTAGAAGTGAGTCAATAAGTTCTGCACAGTCTCAAGGAGAGTGGATCACACAAGACAATAAATACCAGGAGGCAGGGATTATTGGGAACCAATTAGAGGCTACTCGCCACAGTAGCATACTAACACTTTCCTCTCCAGATTCACAAAATTTACTAATAAACTAGGAATAGTATATATTTATCCATAAACTCTGAATTTGCTTTGTTGGGAAATTATGCACATAATTTGATATCATTGAGCTGTAACTAAGAAAAAGGTGCTACAAAATTTCATCTTTTTTTAAAAATTTTTTAATGCTTATTTAATTTTTGAGAGACAGAGCATGAGTGGGGGAGGAGCAGAGAGAGAGGGAGACAGAATCTGAAACAGGTTCGAGACTCTGAGCTGTCAGCACAGAGCCCGACGCGGGGCTTGAACCCACCAACTATGAGATCACGACCTGAGCCGAAGTCAGACTCTTAACCGACTGAGCCATCCAGGTGCCCCTCATCTATCTTTTTAAAGCATGAAGATTGTTTGGAATTTTAGGAAGAGGTATTTAGGAAGGAATTTTAGAAATAGAGATGATAATGGCAGAGAGATATAGAAAGACAGAGAAAGACATATAGTATGTATATAGTTATCAACACAGATACATAGATATTAAGATAGATAATATATTATTGAATCATTAAGGTATAACAGGAAACAGATTGCATACTCGAAAGTGTTTAACTGGAAACATATTTTAAAATAATCTATCTACAGAGATGTGGATAAGGTTAAGGGATCTAACAAGGGACTAGTGAAAACAGAAAGCCATTATGGCTCCAGGGCCAGAAGAAGAGGGGAGAGGAGGAAAAGGTGTTATCTTGGTGAAACCTGGAACCTTGGATGAAGAAGTGCCCTTTTTGAGCATATAAAACACCCCGGGGATTCTGTTTAAATTCAGATTCTGATTGGCAATCCTGAAATGAGCCAGAGATTTCTGTGTTTTTCTAACAAGTTCTCAGGTGATGCTGATGCTGATGGTCTACTTAAAATAACAAGAGCCTAGCTACTCAGTCACCACAGGACCTTAAGAAAGCATTGAAGAAATGGAAAGAATGAAGACACCAGTCTCTCTTCTTTGCCTCTCTTCTAGAAGTGACTCCCATTGTCTAAAAGCAACCAAAGCCAAGAGCAAAGACTAGATAATGTAGTCTGTGAGGAGAATCTATGGGACCCAGGGCAGAGCAAAGAGAGCCACAAAATATATAGGGCCTTGTATAGTTTCCTCAGATATGTGGCACTTCAGTCTTCAGCTAAATGCTTGAGAAGGCCACTGTTTGGATCCCAGGCTTCTCATTGTTCAGCTCTTTCTTCTCAGGTTATCTGTTCTATTAGCTCTAGCTGCTTTGGATTCCCCACATTCTCATCCCTGTCTCTTCATCTCAGGCAGTCTTCTGGGTTCTACCTAGGTTCCCATCTCTATATTACGTTTTTGTTGTTTCCAGGTTTATTGGTTATTTCCAAGATTTTCCATTTTTAGATACTTCCACTATATTTGGTATTTCTAACATATTGCCTGTTTTATCATTATTTCAGGCAGGAAGGTGTAAGTCCAGTCTTTGTTATTCTGCCTTGATTGGAAGTAAAAGTCTCTCACATGAATTATTATTGACTTATTGTTTAATCAAGGACATTCTTAGTTATAAAATCACATTTTTGATACACACATTGAATCTAATGATACTTTTAAGGACGATAAGGGCAGGAGGTTGTATGAAGGGTTGTCTTTTGAAATTTAAAAGGCACGATTATATTAGTATTTCAGCTTTATTATTTAAAGTCAGCAATAGAGTGTGTTAAACAACAAAATTCAACCAAGTAAATTTGAAGATCTAATGGACTTTATTAAATGATTCATGAATTGGGCAGCATCCCATCTAACAAATAGAAAGGAACTCTATGAATTGCAGGAAAGGAAAGGGTTTCAAAGGCAGAGGGGGAATGGAAAAAAGGAAATTATTAACAAAGAATGCATTGTTTTAGGCAAGGTCAGTTTCCTTAGGGGAATGGAATGGGTTCACAGGTTAAAGGTTACATGCCTATGGGAGTTGAAACTCTCATTAGGTTAGGTATTAAGTCTTAATTTACTGGCATGGGTCTCTTAACATAAGTGACTGCATTTTTGACCTGTGGTCTTTTTTGAACAGGTGTATCAATAATTGAACTCCCAAGTTCCTCCGTTCTCCTTCCAGTCTCACTTCCTGAATAGTTTTTCAAATTATTTAACGCTTGTGTAAGGATATTTTATGATTCATCTTGGCCCACGTTAAGAATTTAATATGTTCATGTGTATAAATAAAGTCAGTCAAGAAAATTTAATTTAGAGATAGGTAAAGAAAAACAAAGTCAAACAAAAACAAGAATAATTCATGTAGTATGACATGTCTTATACAAATGTAACATATTATAGTGGTCAGAATAGTGATTACCTTATGTGGGTACTAATAGGGAAAGAAAGCAGTATTCTGGGGTGCTGAAAATATTATTTTGAATTAGGTGGTGAATTCACGAGCATAAAAACCCACATAACATAAAAATTTCTTAATATATATGCTTAAGATTTTTGACCTATATTGTATGGAAATTCTATCTCAATGAAAAATAATTAAAAATCATTGACTCCTGCATTTGCCACAGATCAAACTGAAATCTACCTCTGAGCTTCCCAGCAGTCACAAAACATACACAAAAAGATCATCTGTTTCATTTCACAAATCACAGTTTAGAAAAGATAAAAAGAAACATATCATAATTAACTATAACCTAATTCTTCAAACTATTTAGAAGTCGTAAACAATTGCATAGAAATATCTGCTTTTAATATCTGTTCAGGGAGATGGAGGAAAAAAGAAGGAGGTATTGGGTGTAGATTGAGTTATATAAGTAATTTATAAAGTTAATTGACCAAACAATATTATTTCTTATACCTTTCCTAAGCACTTTCTAAAACCATGTCCTAATTATGTTGCAGGAAAGAAAGGGTTATAGTTGTCCCAAGAGCAAACAGGAAATGATTCATCCAGCAATTGTGGAATGTTCATTCCACAAAAATTCCTTTCTTCATTCTGAGACCAATACCTTGGATCATGAGTCTCATGAACAGTTGTGTAAGGCTTCCTTCAATTTCCTGTGATATGATATACTGTGTTACAGGTTCATGAAAATTCCCTTATCATTTGTAACCTAATAAGGTAGAGAAAGTATTGTTAAAAAATCAGAAATATGTTGGCCTCTGTCAACAGTGGCCACCTATCCACTTACACAGGCAGAAGGAATGACTCAAATATTGGAAAGCATAATTAAAATAGGCTGGTCTGGAGGATTTATTGGAGCTTTAAAAAACTATGACCTTCTGGAATAAATGTGAAAATTTGTGTGTTTGTCAACATTAAAAATACAATCCTCAAAAAAAAAAATACTAATTTGGCACCAAGAAAAAAATGACATCAAAACTGTTTGTTATTCATTTCTTCCTCAGAGTTAAAATAATAAAATAAACTTAAGTTTTAAACTAAGCCATTTAACTAGTTTTAGACAATGTTCAGAGCAGCAAACGGCTAGTTTCCCCTTAGCAAATATTGTGGGATGGGATAGCTAGAAGCAGGTGAAAACCAGAAGGAAATTAAATTTCTTCTAGCACTTCCTCTCCCCTAGGATAAATTTGCTGTTTCATGACCTCTTGAATTGAAGTTTCATTAATTTGTAATAAATTAATAAAGCAGGAGACCTTTCTACTATGTTCTTAAAATAATAAATAGCAATAATAATTATTATTTTAAGACACTAAAGTAGTTATTGAATGAAATTATTATTATAATTTTCTTAATAATTAAAAGCAAATGAAATCAGCTTTCAGTTTCACAGTCAGCAAAGAGCCACTGCTTTTAATATAGTAACATTTACTGTCAGTGTGACTTTTTTTCCTTTTCCTTCCAAAAGAGTATTTTAACAAAGCTGCTCAATAATTGCAATCATTGGGATATTTTACCTTCGAGCAAAATTTATGACAAGCAGAGATGCAATCATATAATAATAAAAGGCATTGTACCTCAAGAAGTGAATCATCCTTTTGTTCCATTGGCATTTAGTATCATTCCCTAACCAGGCTGAATTAGTCGGCAGTTTGCCACGTAACAGCCTCAATCTCTAAAAAATTACAACTTAAGTAATATCTTTAGATTCATGGGCCCAATTTTAACATAAATTAGAAGTGTATTTGGGATCGCTTCTTCTTAAGCTTTTCCTCTTTAATGAAATATATTATTTTATACCATCAATTATAGACAAAAGGTATATTCTTTAGAATTTGAATAGATCTTAACAAACCCTTTCATTTGACCTCCCAATATATTTCTTTTTTGCTCTGAGAGTGGTTAAATGTTTCTTTTCTTTTGAAGACAGTCTAATATATTTGTAACTTATGTTATCTAAGATTGTTTTTTTTTTTCTTTTAAAGGAGGATGATAAATGGTCATGAATGTATACAGGCTTATTCATTCTTTGGGAATAATTTTTTCTGTGTTCTTCACGTATAATCCCAATTAACTCTAATTGGACTTTTGCACATATATCTGATATGGAATTTACCCTTCTAAACGTAGGAACAAGAGTGTTTTAAACAGCTAAGTACATAGTCATTGTTTACCAGGCTTTTGTAAAATAAGTGCTGCTGACCGGAAGCACATAAACAAAATCTTCATTTCTAATAAATGATATGGTAGCTCTGATATCCCCACTTGCTTGTTAAGGGAAATATCTGGATAAACCTGGGCAATTTATAGGATATAATAGTTTGGAAATACGTAGACATGTGATTTAATTAGAAGCAGCACATGATGATACCTGCTGTGAGTACAGCATATCAGCAATTGTCTTTGTGCCACAAGTTAGAAAATATTTTAGGAACACAATCTTGATTGAAAAATATGTTTTGCCTCATCATTTGCCTTAAGTTTTTATCAGAAGTGTTTGCTACTTACGTCATTACTAGTCTACCATCCAATTTTCCTTCCTCCAGTTTCTACCGTTATACTTATATATACCTCTTTAATTAGCTCAAAAATATCACTTTTTATATTTTTACTCAATTGCCAAAAGCCTTTTTTGCTCTGCTACCACTCATTATCAGAAGTTTAAGTCCTGTCAGATGACAAAACAAACAACGTAGTAACAAGTTTGATGCTTCTTATTCAAGGTAAAAAATCCTATGGTATGGTGAAGCAGTAAAGCACTGTTTTTGAGGGATTTGAGGCAAGACCGAGTTTTATAGAGCATTAGAAGAACTAACACAGAGAAAAGATTGGCTAGGAGGCAGAGGATTTTCTTATAAGGCTACAGGTCCTATTTTCTAGGGTAAGGTAAGCCAGCTAACTAAAGCTAAGTTGGAGAATTGTGATTGGTATAGGTTTGGATTCCTCGACAGGTGTTTCCTTGTAAACGTAAGCTGATTTAGGTTTAGATTTGTGATAAGGGCCAGGCCAATGGGGGCACTTTTATACAAATTAATTTTATCAGTCTAGAGTTCCAAAACTGTATTGCAAATGCCCTGCCAACCTAATTTCCAGCCTATTGTGTTGCTGCTTACCTGCAGTAGCAACCCTCAACTGCATCTATCCCAGTGTTCTCCTAATACTTTTTCTATTCCCTTGTAAGAGTCATTACTTTTAAAACTTTTAACATTTGAATTCGTTCTCTCTTTGGCTTCTCCACCCTCTGGTGTTTTTGTAACACTTCTAAGAACATATGCTAAATATTTATTTGGTATCTAATCTCATACCATTTTTAATAGCTTTGTATTACACTGGAGTGCCAAACATGTATCAGATGTCTTACTTTTACGTTGTTATCTTTATCCATTAAATTCTTTTTTATTACATCTTATTCATTTCATTTCTTCATTTTTTTCCATATAGAGTATAAATCTCCAGATTCCTTGAGAGTAAGCTAAAGAAATTGTGTGGTATTCAAACCATTGAACCAAAATGCAGTGAACAAGAAAGATACAATTCATGTCATATGAATTTTATATTCCAGTGAGAGAATGGATAAAAGTATACAATTAACTCCACAATTATTATTTAATTGCCATTTTAATGGATGTTCTGGAGCATCGAAATGGAATATGAGTATTCTTTCAATCAACATGTTTTTACTGTAAGGAAGGAAAAATAATTTCCTCTTTACCATTCTAGATTTTTGGCTGAGACCCCCTGTAATAAAAGACATATTAACAGAAAAAACAAATAGAAATTTAAATGACTCCTGTATACTTGGGAGATACCCAGGAAAACTGAGTAATTCTCTGAAATGACCCAAGCCACCACCTTAAATACCATCTCCAGCTAAAGGTAAAAGATGTTGGGGTGTAGGAGAGCCAATTATAAGAAGCTACCAGGCAAAGCACAGTAAATAAGTGTGTGTTGTTATGCAGATTTAGGTCATTGTCTTCTCCATTGTTAAGAATTTCTAGAGATGGACTGATTGATTGATGGATTGATTGATTTTAAGAATTTCTAAAAATTAGAGTCATCCTTCTCTTCTTGGTACAGAGAAGGAGACACTGGACAAATGGAGATGCCCCTATAAGTGTAAATGTCCCTTAGAAAAGAGTTTTCTACTTGATTTTCAGAGCTTCACTCGTGTCTGCTGTTTCTTAAAAAATAACCAGTTACAGATAATCCATATGTCAAAGAGACATATTTTGGGGTGGCAAATTCTGCTCCCCTTTATTATTAAATTATGACTATGTGCCAGGCACTATTATAGATGCTGGAGGCATAATCCTCAAAATATTACCTTCGTGCAGCTAGCATTCTAGTAAGGAAGCCTTAAAATAATTAATTAACAAATAAGTATTCGTTAAATAAATAACCCTTTTAGGAAATGACAGATGATGTGAAGAAAATTAACAGAGAGAGATTGAGAATGGGAAGGGAGAAACACTTGGATCTTTTTGATAAAGAATTCAACAAAGGCCTTTCTGAGAAGATGACATTTGAGCAGAGACCCAAGTGATGAGAAGGAAGGATAAGGCACTCAGACTGGGAAAGAGCAATCCAGAAGGAGCAAACTGCAGTAGACTATCCAGCAACAAGTGTATTTTTATGCATCTTAGGCAGGCAATAAGCGTTCATTAGTATGTAGATGTACACTTCTTTAAAAAGATGAATGTATAAAATATTCTCAGGCAATGAGTGAAAAAATTCATGAACTCCTAAGAAATAGACTTCTGCAACTAACTTGAAGGATTCTTGAAGAAAGCCCTGGAATACTTAATTCCCAGTGAATCTAAAATGTTAGATCAACTTCAACATCATGGATGTATACCATAACTTTAATTTCATTCATTTAACTCTGAAAACACTATACAAAGGAAACTTACGCAAGGGAAATAATTTCTTAGCCTGGTTCTGCTTCTTACTAATGGTGTGACTTTAAATCAGTCATTTCCCCTCTTGGATTCTTAGTTTCCTATTACGTGAGAAAATAAGTATTAAATCCTACTCTACCTATCTTACCAGATGGCTATAAAGATTAAATGCAATCGTAAATGTGCAATATATATATTAAACAAAAGGCAATATCCAAAAAGAAAATAGTTTTTTATTTGAAACAAAATGGCATTTCATAAAATTTACAAGTAATTTTTACTGATCTATCATAGCCAGTAACTCAGGAAACTACTGAGTGAGCCCTGGCATGCTGCCATGGCCAGCTGCTCCATCCCAGAGAATCCTGAGGGGACTGAACAAATCAAAAGCATAGCTCCTGGCTGGGTTGGCCAATACTATTACCGAGCAAACTCAAGTAAACTCATCAAGAGAAGCCAATAACTCAAGAGATGAGAGTTTCGAAAAGAGAAAGGGAGAAATTTGTTTTGGGTGCCAGCAGCTGGGGGGAGGTGGCAGGTTCAAGCCTTAACAACAGACCTCTCCACCAGCAAGATGGATACCTAGAGTTTTAAAGAGAGAAATTCAGGAGAGTACAGGCAAGAGAGCAGGAAGATAGTGCATGATCATAGGTAAGGGTCAGCATGTGTTCAGCGCAAGCATGTTCATCATGGGCAGGAAAGGGGATATGTGGACTGAGGTCTTCTAGGCATTCTGTTGCTATCAGGGCTTTTTTGGCCTGGTGGTTAGAATGTTCTGGTCATTGCAAAACATCCTCATCAGTCATTCAAGAAAGTGCAATAAGAAATAAGTACAATGGTTTTCAGTTAGAGCATGAGTTAAGTGGTCTTGTCTATTTCTGGTTTCAGCTGTTGGGGTCTATAATTGATCAAGAGGGCTTGTTGACATAATTACACGAGCAACAACAATATTTTTTGAGCAACTACTAAGCATCGGGATTGTTCTCTGCACTGTAGATACAGCAACACATGAAAAGGGCAAACTTCCTACCCATATAAGGGCTTAGCTTCTAGTGGTAAAGTCAAACAAGAGATAAGTAAGGGAAATAATAATACTAATAAGAGAGTGATAAATTCTATAGAGAAAAAGCAGAGTAAAAGGATAAAACGCACTCAGGCAAGAGTGAGATTTTCAATTTTAAGTAAATTGGCCTGGGAAGGGTTCACAGAAGGAAAATGAGAGTGGGAGATTTACAGATAGTTGGAGGAAGATTATGCCAGGTAGAGGAGGCATGGAAGGCAAAGGCTTTGAGGTAAGAATTTCCCTGGCACACTTAAGAACATTGATGAGGCCAGTGGGGCAATATTTGAATGAATTCTGGGGAGAGTAGTAGGAGATGAGATCAAAACTAATTACAGGCCAGAAATCTGACTTAATTTTAAAGGAATCACTCAATTTATATATTTTTATTATTTTTTTCATTTTTAAATTATTATTTTATTCTATAAATTATTGCTGCCATTCTAAATCCTTTGTGAAATAAAGCAGAATGCATAAAAATAAAATGTACTAGTTAACATAGAATAGTTACTAGGGTCCTATGAACAGAGTACATGTCTAAATTTTTTTTATTTTACTCAGAAACACATGATTTTAGATTTCAGACAAGATCTTTCTGACTCCATAGCCAATTTTAGACCACTAATAAAAATACTCTGATATGAAAAAAACAGACAAAATGTATAAATGAACTTTCCATATTTTTAATAATGTTTATTGTATTTATACTTCCAGTTTTCCAAGATACATATTTTCATTAGTATTTATACTGCTCACTAATGTATAGAAGGAAAAACAGTTTTCTCTCTACCCCTCTATGTTCTTGCTGAGACTCCCTTCTACATCGCATAATAAAAGACAAATTAACAGAAGAAAAGCAAACAGAAGTTAAAAATGCCTTCTGTAAACATGGGAGAGACCCAGGAGAACTAATTCCCTTTAATGGCCCAATTTGCCACCTTAAATACTATCTCCAGCTAAAGGCAAAAGATGCTAGGAAGTGGGGAGCCAGTTATGGGAGGTTACCAGGAAAAGCCTAGTTAACAAGGGTAGGATTATATGGGGCACCTGGATGGTTCAGTCAGTTAAGCTTCTGACTCTTGATCTCAGAATCTGAGTTCAAGCCTTGTGCTGAGCTCCACACTGGGCATGAAGCCTACTGTAAATAAATCAATAATAAAATTTTAAAATACAAAAAAAAAAAAAACAAAAACAAAAAAACAGGGCGCCTGGGTAGCTCAGTCAGTTGAGAGTCCAGCTCTTGAATTTGGCTCAGTTCATGATCCCAGAGTCGTGGGATCGAGCCTTCCATGGGGCTCTGAGCTGAGCATGGAGCCTGCTAAAGATTGTCTCTCTCCCTGTTGCCCCTCCCCCCTCTAAAATAAAACAAACAAACAAAACAAGGGTAAGGTTATGAAGATTTAAGTATTGCCTTTTTAATTGATCAGGATTTCAAGAGATTTAGAGTCATTCTCCTGTTCCTGCAGCAGAGAGGATGACATCCTTACAAACAGATTTCCCATATAAGTGTCCCTTACAAAAGGATAACTTCTGCGATTTCAGAGCATCTCCTTTGTCTGCCATTTCTTAAAAATAACAAGCTCAAAATAATACTTACGACAAAGAGGCATATTTTGGGGTGGCAAATTTTTCTCTCTTTCACTAACAATCTAATATGTTCAAAAAAGATATTTTCTTTAAGGTGAAAACCTAAGGAGTATAGTAATAGTCTCTTATGCTTAAATCCTAGTAAGTCTTCAAATCCAATCATAAGCCTCAATTCCTCCTGGAGACTTTTCCATAAATGTCAGACTTTAATGATCTTTCTCTGTACTAAAACTATTAAACTTAGAATGGTGCCATACAGATTTTGGCTTAACAGTTCTCCTAATAGAATTATATCTCTTCAGTGTAACTTCCCAAATAAGAACCAAGTTTTTCTAAAAGTAAAAACTATTTCTTGTGTTTATTTTGCACTGAAAGAACCTTAAAGAAATTTTAAGTTCAATAAATATCTATTGATAAGAGGTCTTGATAGTATAAGAAATTATTCAGATGAGTTGTAAAAATTAATGGCTCTTGAGGACAAAACTCAATAAAGTACCTAAGCATTACAGTACAATTTCACACAACACTTTCCCAAGCTTCCCAAGAATAATTTTGGTGATATTTTAACTTTGTTAAAAATACTGTTTGAATTACAAAGCTTTCTCAACGTGTAAAGAATATTTTAGGGCTTTTCGATGTAAATTAGAAACTCTTGAACTTCTGATGTTCATCATTTGGATTTCGCCATTTCACTTGCAAAGAAAAGTTATTTTCACAATAGCAGGGAAGGCTATCTTTGCTGGAACCAAATGAAAAATATTGATTTGAAGACCCTTAAAGAAAATTTTCAAAGCAATGTGCAAACAGTATTGGAAACTTGTCAGAGCCATTTTTCAAGTTTATACTAAAAAACAAATACCATTTCCTACACCACAGTGAGGAGCTGAATAAAAGTTGTATGTATTGTATATCATATTTATTTTGGAATAAACTAAGTGCATAAAAGTCATGTAAAATAATATCAAACCCGATTTTTAATTGTATTCTTTCAACTGTAAATACAAAGGAGTGAGTTGAGACAAAACTTTCAGGTTTAATAACCATTCTTTTGATGCCCTTATTATGTCTGAAGTATAGGCGTCAAGGAACATATGATATTTCACAATTACGTCTTTATGCAGGTTTTACTTATCTAAGCAATGAGAAATGACAGGTCTCATAGGATTTGATATTCAAATTATCTTTTTAAAATTCCCAGTGTCTTCTGCCAGTTATGTGCAGAAAATTATAACGAAGTGGTTGGCAAGTGACTGAAATATCACTTATCCCAAATAAAATAAAACAAATTCTTAGTTCATGTATTTAATATTAAAGTCTTAGATAAATAATTATTATGAGGTCCTAATTTTAATTTGTCAAATTAGACATTTTAATTGGAAAATAATTGAAACATATTAAGTGGGGAGTTATATTTCTAAAAAAAAAAATTACCAGTGGGAAAACCATAACTGATCACTCATTTCAAATAAGCTGAGCAATGATTTTTAGCATTACAGAACATAATTAGATGTGCTAAATGCATACATTGTAACTTTGAAATTAAAAACTTCTAATCTTTCTTAATTGGTTTACAATGGCTGATGCAACATCTAAGTATTTGTCAATTGTTTAACTAAATAGCTTTCAAGTTAGGTTTTTTTTTTTTTTTTACATGTGAAAAGCATTTGTTTTTCCTGGTTTGCTAGGGGAGAAGTTTCAGCAAACAATAATGCCTTTGGTTACACTGAAAATCTACATAGTCATTCACTAAATGGAAGCTAACCAATAGCATATGAATTTGTTTTGCCAAGATGTGAGTTAATCTTTAGCTTTTGAGATGAATGAGGAAACTAAACATTCTGTAGCTGATTGGTATGTTAAGGTTTCTGTAAATGTATGCTGTAATCATCCATTCTTCTCAATCTTTCAGAAGAATGGAACACAATATAAGTTTGACTCTACCCCAAAAAAGTCACAGAACCTATGCGAATCTGTTGTATGACAGAATAACAGAAAAAAAAAAAAAAAAAAAACAAAAAAAAACGCAGCCATAACACTAGTTACAATTAAATTAACATTTATTGGGCTCTTAGTATGTGCCAGGCACTGTGATTTGAATTTTCTGTGCATTAACTCATATACTCTTCACAGCACCCTAAAGGGTGGGCACTGCGTTTATTTTCATGAAGGTAAGTAACTTGCTCAAAGTCTTATCATTAAGCAGCTGAGTGTATATTAAAACCCAAATTCTAAATCCTAAGTTTCTAATGACTATGATTAATAGTCAGAACACTGCAGAGGAGTGCCCAAAACACGGTAGGAACTTTAGAATATTGAGAGTGGTTAAATGCTACTTTTATGAATTAGTACCTTAAAAAAGAAAGAACATCTTAGTCTCTCCAGTAGCTTCCTATTACATGCAGATGGGGTAGGTAATTTAGATCCCTCCTGTCATTTTTTTTTTTTTTTGTGGGTCAAGGATTCTCTTGTAATTATTGTTAAATCTGAGGAAAATGGCAGAAAACGGAGTAGGCCAAAATGCATTCTGGAAATGGGTTTGCTTGTTAAAAAATATTTTAAACACTGTCTTAAGTCCTGTATTAGACACTAGTGATATAACCTGTGTAGTTTGGAAAGGATCCTTCCCTTCTCAGAGTTCACAGTGGAGCTCTTCTTCTATAGTAAGATAAAGTCTACCAAATCCCTTTCCAGGGAAACTATTATTGAAGTAGAGTCTGTTTTCTTTGCTTAAAATGCCCTTCATTTCCTTTCATCCTAGAGAATACCTACTCTTTCGTTCATTTGCTTAAATGTTTATTTCTCTAACAAGACTTGGTAATGATAACTGTTGGGAGCCGTTTTGGGCTCACAGGTTGAGACACCTCTCTGTGTGGAAAAGGTTGAAGCAAAGCTCCTGCCAGCCAAGATGGCACCTAGTCTTACCTCCTTCTAAATAATCTTTCAGGCCTGGATTTCTTGAACTGCTCTCGTTGGCCCTAGGGATATAATGCTCTTTGGTTTTATGGCATATAGAAAAGGGGACCTGGAGTGCAATGTCTTGATGGATAAAATCTGAATGAGAGTAACCTGGCCAGAAGTAACCTCAAAGTTGCCTCTTGAGGATAGGTTACACAAATTGATCTTACAGAACAGCAGTTATGAGTTGGCTAGAAATTAGTAGTCATTAGGCCCCAAGGCTCCTTGAACCAAACTAGATTTTCCCTGCAGGTATAGCATTGTGTTAATCATCCCCTCAGCCCCACCATAAAACCTCAAGGCACATCTCTGTAAAGCTTCTCTCAGTATTTGATTAACAGACTGATAGGAGAGACTGTAAAGAGACTTAGGACCTTCCCCGGAGGTTAGCCTAGCCCAAAAGTTAGAAGCACTGTTTATAGATAAAGTAGCTACACATATCTTCACTGATCAACAACAAATATTGAGTACCTTCCTGAGGTTAACATTTCACAAATCCTTTTGTAATTCTCATCCCCACACTCCCTTATAATAAAAAGGCAATAACAAAATACTCTTGCAGAAGCTACCATAAAAGAATAGATAGACATGAGCCCTTATGATTATGGATAGAATGACTCCTAATCTACCTATAGATGACTAACATAGGTCTTGAGGCAACAATGTATGTTGTTAAGAATGCCTTGTCACTGATGTAATGTCACTCGCTACGTTTAAAAATAAAGACACTGAGACCAGCAGGGCAGAGAAGCCAGAATTGCCAGGGCTGCCTGCTTGGTCATCAGACTACACCTTTCTCGTGGCTCTCTCACTTCCTTTCGCCTGACCGTCCGTCCTTCATGGACCCCTAGATTCACCAGAACAAGGACCCCGGCAGATAACCACTCTCTTCTTAGTAGTATCATTTCATAATTTACATTGGCTATGTTATAGCATAAAATATTATGACTATTCAATTACATCTTTGAAGGCAAGAGTTATTGTTATCGCTTAACATCATGACTTAGGTTTAGCAGGTGCTTTTCTTAGGTTGAGAAACAGACTTTGAGACAAGGAATCTTGTGTAAGTGATTTATTAAGGTAGTGTGTCCAACTCAGAGGAAACTGGTAGGGGAGTGGGGCAAGTAGGACTGGCAAAGAGAGGAAGACAAGCAAGGAAATGATTTTAGGGAAATTCCTCTGGAAAATAAAACTTCACCTGATCCCATAGGGTAACTCTGTAGTGAAAGTTAAGTCTCAGGGTTATCTTGATCCAGGAAGAGAAACTGGGTTTTTCATGCCCTGCCACTCAAACAGATTGTGAATCCCCAGGCACTTCCAGCTCTGTGTGTAAGCTAAAAGCAAAGAAGCACCAATAGTCCAAGGGCAATCCTGTGGAAGAGACCCAAAGTTGCTGGCTGTTGGAAGCAAAAGCACATCAAAGGGCACAAAATTACACCTGTAGCTCGTAAAAAGGAATTGGAACGATATGGGCACAGTGATGATATTATCAGCTATGGTGCACAATATTTGTTTCATAAATTAAAGAATGAATAATCCATTCTTGACTCAGGCTAAGTCTGTGCACTTGGAGTAGGTTGCATGAAGAACCAATGCACTAGAAGTCAGGGTTTAGGTATGGATGAGAAATAAGCAATGCCAATTAGACTATTGACATTGATCTCTCTTAGCCTGCTGCTCCCTTATTTGATTTCCATCATATGATTAGCAACTCTCCCCACTGTCCACTCTCAGCTAAAACAGGTGCTGCAAAGGAGCAGGTACAGAAGAAATAGTACTTGGCGCAAGCATTTCCTCATCTAGAGAGCTAAGAGTCACAATCTGGATCCATGGGCAATCATTCTCAGATTCTTTTTTTTTTTTTTTTTTTTTTTTTTTTTTTTTTTTGTTATAATAGTTTATTTTCAAATTGGTTTACATATAACACCCAGTGTTCATCCCAACATGTGCCCTTTTTAATGCCCATCACCCCCTCTCCCCCCTCCCTCATCCCCCTTACCCTCAGTTTTTTCTTAGTCTTTGAGAGTCTCTTATGTTTTATCTCCCTCCCTCTCTGTGTCTTTTTTTTTCTTTCCCCTCTTCCCCTCCCCCTGGTTTTTGCTTAGTTTCACAAAGTCCACCTATTCGTGGAAACATATGGTATCTGTCTTTTTCTGACTGACTTATTTCACTTAACATAATACCCTCCAGTTCCATCCATCTTGCTACACATGGCCAGATTTCATTTTTTCTCATTGCCACGTAGTAGTCCATTGTATATAAGTACCATAACTTCTTTATCCATTCGTCAGTTGATGGGCACTTGGTCTCTTTCCATGATTTGGCTATTGTCGAAAGTGCTGCTATGAACATTGGGGTACACGTGCTCCTATGCATCAGCATTCCTGTGTCTCTTGGGTAGATTCCTAGCAGGGCTATTGCTGGGTCATAGGGTAGCTCTATTTTCATTTTTTTGAGGAACCTCCACACCGTTTTCCAGAGTGGCTGCACCAGTTTGCATTCCCACCAACAGTGTAGGAGGGTGCCTACTTCTCCACATCCTCGCCAGCATCTATAGTTTCCTGATTTGTTCATTTTAGCCACTCTGACTGGTGTGAGGTGGTATCTCAGTGTAGTTTTGATTTGTATTTCCCTGATGCTGAGTGACATTGAGCATCGTTTCATGTGTCTGTTGGCCATCTGAATGTCCCCTTTGGAGAAGTGTCTATTCATATCTTCCGCCCATTTCTTCACTGGGTTGTTTGTTTTTCGGGTTTGGAGTTTGGTAAGTTCTTTATAAATTTTAGATATTAGTCCTTTATCCGATATGTCATTTGCGATGATCTTTTCCCATTCCGTTGGTTGCCTATTCGTTTTGTTGGTTGTTTCTTTTGCCGTGCAGAAGCTTTTTATCTTGATGAGGTCCCAATAGTTCATCTTTGCTTTTAATTCTCTTGCCTTTGGAGACGTGTCGAGTAAGAAATTGGTGCGTCTTAGGTCAAAGAGGCTTTTTCCTGTTTTCTCCTCTAGGATTTTGACGGTTTCCTGCCTCACATTCAGATCTTTTATCCATTTAGAATTTATTTTTGTGAGTGGTGTAAGAAAGTGGTCTAGTTTCATTCTTTTGCATGTTGCTGTCCAATTCTCCCAGCACCATTTGTTAAAAAGGCTGTCTTTTTTCCATTGGATACATTTTCCCGCTTTGTCAAAGATTAGTTGGCCATATACTTGCGGGTCCATTTCTGAGTTTTCTATTCTATTCCATTGGTCTATGCGTCTGTTTTTGTGCCAATACCATACAGTCTTGATGACCACCGCTTTGTAGTAGAGGTTAAAGTCTGGGATTGTGATGCCTCCCGCCTTGGTTTTATTCTTCAGTATTATTTTGGCTATTCGAGGTCTTTTGTGGTTCCATACAAATTTTAGGATTGTTTGCTCTAGCTTTGAGAAGAATGCTGGTGCAATTTTGATTGGGATTGCATTGAATGTGTAGATTGCTTTGGGTAGTATTGCCATTTTGACGATATTTATTCTTCCAATCCATGAGCATGGGATGTTTTTCCATTTCCTTGTGTCTTCCTCAATTTCCTTCATAAGTTTTTTATAGTTTTCAGTGTAGAGGTCTTTCACATCTTTGGTTAGGTTTATTCCTAAGTATTTTATGGTTTTTGGTGCAATTGTGAAAGGGATTAGCTTCTTTATTTCTCTTTCTGCTGCTTCATTGTTGGTGTATAGAAATGCCACCGATTTCTGTACATTGATTTTGTATCCTGCAACTTTGCTGAAATCATGAATCAGTTCTAGTAGGCTTTTGGTGGATTCTGTCGGGTTTTCCATGTAAAGTATCATGTCATCTGCAAAAAGTGAAAGTTTGACTTCCTCCTTGCCAATCTTGATGCCTTTTATTTTGTTTTGTTGTCTGATTGCTGATGCTAAGACTTCCAGCACTATGTTAAATAGCAGTGGCGAGAGTGGACACCCCTGTCGTGTTCCTGATCTCAGGGGGAAGGCTTTCAATTTTTCCCCATTGAGGATGATATTAGCTGTGGGTTTTTCATATATGGCTTTTATGATGTTTAAGTATGTTCCTTCTATCCCGCTCAGATTCTTTTTATCCAAGTGAAGTCAAAATAACTCTGAATGTAACGTGAATTTAGAGTCATTTATTTTTTTTTCTCTGTGTTCTATTTTGTTAAACAGTTCCCAGATTTATGTTATCAATAGAATTCCCTTTTCAAGAAGACGTATACCCAAATTGTGACTCTCCATTTTAGCCCAACAAGTTTTATTCTCCCGGAGCCAGGCCTAACAATGGGAACAGTATGCATAAAATGTTATACTCATAAAGCCTCTTCTCTCAATTCTTTCCTACCATAAAGCAAACTCCAAATATTATACTTCTTTCCCCATACTTAGCAAACCTGCATAACAGTAATTTATCAGCTAAGATTTTGACTGTGAGTAAATAGCGATAGTTTAGAATATGACAGTTCTGGGCCTGAACTTTGCCTCTGCTGTGCATTGCAAGGAACATCTTACTGAAGTCATTTCACCTAAGCTTTAGTTTATTCATGCAGAAAGTAAAAATAGTTGTAATATCTAGCTGGCATCATTATATGAACATTAAATGAGACAATGTGTATAAACTCCTACCTGCAGTACTTAACAAACAGGAAATAGCCCATAGATAGGAGCACATTACCAGCCCTGAAGGCTTTTTTTTTTTTTCTTTTTTTAGCAGGAGGAACTTCATCCTTTAAGCTATTGTAATCTAGGCCTAAGGGTCTACATATTTTGCTACAAAAGAGAGTACTGATTAGATTTCCCAGATGTTCTAGTGTAAAAATTCAGAACCTCCAAGAAGTAGGTGCCAAGATGAAGTAAGAAGTAGAAGAGATTTATTGGGATGTGACAAAGACTCGTTGTCCAAACTTTAGATAGGTTTCTCTGAATCCACTTTTCAACCTGACCTCATCCTTGGGCCTGGACTTTGGCCCGCCCATCCCAGTTTTAGTAAGAATCCTACTAAGATGGTTTAGTGAGAATCTCCCCCACCCACCCTCCCTGCCTTGGTATCTGATCACCCTGGCCTGCCTTCAGCAAGTCATTAAGTCAGTTTAGCAAGAAACCTCCTAGCTTTGATGTCTTCTCTTAGTAATTTTCCATCCACTGACTCTCCTCATTCTGCTCATTGGCTGTAATTCCTAGCTGTCTTTGCTGTATTAAAAGTTGAGCCTCAGCTCTCCCTATTATGATAGTGTTGACATCTATCACAAAGGTCCCAAATAAAGTTTTCCTTACCATTGTGACAAGTGTCAGAATGTTGTTACACAGGTGAAATCTATATAAGATAAGGAGTAACTAGTAGATAAGAAAAGCCTTCAGACCATGATACAGGTCTGACACCTGTGAAGGGAGGGGGGAAGCTAGGAGGAGGAGATTGGAAGAGCCTCAGACCATAGTGCAGCTCTGAGAAAACCTCAGCATTCCAACAGAGAGCCGCAGAATGAAGATTACCTATAGAGGAGACATGGCATTGGGCAGAAATTGCTGAATCCAAATACTCCTTCATGATCGTCATTGGCAGGTAGTGGGGGCGGTATGCTTCCTGGGGATAGTGTATCCTAGGCTCAGAGGCCTGTAGCAGATGTGGAATCCTGAAAGCACTACATCTGGAGGCTGTAAGCTTATTGTAGTCCCTATGGCAAATTATCTCTTTAAGAGAGATCTGAGCAGCTGCCACACCTAGCCAGGTACTCAGGTGACACTGTAATATAATTGAAAGCAATGCTTTTTGAGACTGTCCCTTAGTAGCTATGTGACCATAAGAAAGCAAATGAAACTTTCTACATTTAGAGAAAATATATGACAGTGGCTGTTTCAGGATTGTCATGAGAGCTGTGATAGTTCACTATAGTCCCAGGCCATGGATTCTAACAATGGGGTTTTTACCAAGGATTCTTTCCTCCTCTCTCAGTTTCCAAGGCCTGACTTTTTCAGCTGCTTATAAAACCTTGACATCCCCTTTATGAAAGTAATTGCTTTTTTTGTTATTGTTCTTTTTTTATGTCCTCACATTTACTTTATGCTAATACTAATGGCTAATAACTTCCATCAGTCAAGATGGTTTAAGTTATGTTGCAGTGACAAACTCTCTGAATATTTCAGTAGATCAGTCATTCCACATGTCCATCCAGGGTTAGATGCAGCTCTGCTCTACATTGAGGGAACAGCCTTAGCCTGGAATAGTGTTGGTCATTGTGGCAGAGGGAAAAACATATGGTGAACCACATATTCAGTCTTAACATTTGTGCTAAAAAGTGACACACAGCATTTGGCCAAAGCAAATCATATGACTAAATTAATGTCAACAGAGCAGAATACATAATCCTCTTATAGGATTTTTCAATAATAAAATCAACTACATAGCCCAAGTTTTACACCTTTAACCTAGAATATGAATGTAATTTTTTCCTTATAATGTGTATTCTGGTTATTAGTACTTCAATTTATACAGTCAACAGAAACTAAGAAGTTAACTGCTTGTGTCTCTGTTAAGAACTCCTTCTGAAGCTCCTTACTTGAGCTCTATCATTTGTTTGCCTTCTTATCACTGCAGCACCTTAGCAAATATATTCTAAGGATATTGTGGGTTTTGTATGAAATGCATTAATCATTCATGCCATTTTGATTGGCTTCTCTTCTTTTGCAGTATATAGCAGCCAAACAAGGTCAGTACTATAAGATTTATTACAAAGTATCTTACTGACAATTGATTTTTCTCCTTCTAAAATCTCACTGTGATACATTAGCCTATGAGTTTTTACTGGTCTTTTTTTTAGGAGGAAAAAAAACTAGCACTCTATCCACCCTAATTCTGTGACAATCAGCCATTGTAAAAGGAAATCCAGAGGGGATGAATTTTTTATGTTCTAATATCTCCCTAGACATTAATGTAAGATAAGGTGATAAGGCCATTGGATTAATTCAGAACATTGACTGGTCCATGCAATTATTGCCATAAGTACTGGTACTGTTTTATTTAGAAGTGTACTAAAAGTTCAAATCTATATTAATATTAGGTTGTATCTCTTAGTGGGCTGGTCTCCTCCCATTTTTCATGAGAATTTAAATTTGTAACTCCATGGTAATATTGAGCATAGAACTATCTTATTGAAATTTTAGAGGGCTTTTTAAGTCCAAAGATGAATTGATATCCTATACTGTACTTTTTTCCATTAATGTGTTTTTGGGTAAAAGGTATATAAATAAAAAATTTGTTATAAAAATCAAATATTTATTTAACTTTTTAGGAAGATGTTTAAAAGATTTATATGGTAACTTGCTTTTTTTAATACTAGCTGTAACCTCCTCATATTTTTAATTTGGAAACCTGGCTTTCCAATTCTGACTTTTATTTTGTCTTCTATTATAACTATAACTGCAATCCCCAGACTGTGTACCAAGGTACCCTTGGACACTAAGAGATGTTTTAAATTTTCAAAGAAGGTCCAGTAACATTTATCAGACCTGGTCTCAAACTACTAGGGCAAAGTAGTTCAGTTTCACAATTAGATCATATGAAATTCCCTTTGATTAGATTCTATCTTTGTGAGACTGGATTTTGGCAGTTGCCATGATAAAAAGCAAGTACTGCATGAAAATCAATATAGAACAAGAAATGAGGGTGATGGTATCCAAAGTGATTCCAAGGTTTGAGATGTGCAATGCCGAACATGCAAAATTATATGTATTATTTTTTTCCAAATGGCTACTAAATCATCAGTACAAAAATACATATTAAGTTGCTTAGACCTAACAACTCAATAAACAGAACTTTTACATATTTATTTTGGCCTAAGATCCCACATGAAAATATTACTGAAACACTAAAAGCATCTTGATGTGAGAAGGTTAGGAACCCCTAAACTATATATATTATTTCCAGTGTACTATTTGAATAAGACAGGGATGTTATAGTGGAAAATTTGTTTCAATTTACTCAAAACCATAGATGATATGGATTTATAAATGCACATAAAATACTGTTGTGCTGGATACCTTACATTCTCCATTGATCTAAAAAAGAAAGCTTTTATTGCATCTTAATCCCATCTAATAATATAACCATACATGTTGGACAACAAAGATGCTTATGGACGTTCATGAATTCTGATTTATTAATGCTTTTTTGATCAGTTGTTTCAATATGTTATTTTAAGCAGCGTAGTAGACATTGATGATTACTTTCCCTGGAATCTGCCTGTTTACCATCACACACACACACACACACACACACACACACACACATACATAAGCAAACCTTGTCATTTGAGTAGGGCTGGCCATTGTCACCCCACCCTATGTATCCTTCTAGCTCTAGTTCTGGGCCTACCTAAACCGATCAACATAATCCCATCCCCTTTGGACCAATTATTGGTTAAGAATGAGCATGTGGTGTGACCTATTTGGTCTAAGTACAATGTAAACCAGGTCTCAGTTTTATGATTGGAAGAAGAGAATTTCTCACATGCTCACTGAATAGGATCCAGGAAGCTGTGGTGCAGCTTATGTTGGAAATCATCTTGAAAGATCTAGAAGAAGTAGGCCCAGAAACAGGCCAACCCCATGAAAGACAGAGTAGAGAGAAATTTTCTTTTGATGAGACATTTTTACTTTGAGGAATTAATTCTAACTTGAAGCCTTCCACACCAACCTATCGCATATATACTTTTGGAATTTTCAGAAAATTGAGCCAATAAATGTCATCTTTGTCAAAGTTTTTTTTGTTACTAGCAACCAAAAATATTCTGATACAGATGTCTTATACTTTTTGTAACTGCAAATAAGAAAATATTCTAAAAGACTGCTAAAACTCAAATCAGGATTTTTTCATTATGGAAAAACGATTGGTTGTCATTCAAATAATAGAAAGTGAGATTGATTCCATATTTCAGTGAAAATATTGTCACACAGATTTAGTGTCCTGTAACTACTATGTATGTGTGTGTGTACATATCTATAAATACATAGACATATTTGAGAAACAAAAAAGAAAACTAATATTTATTGAGTTTATATTATATCTCATACATGATCATATTTCAAGTATGTTTTAGGATAATATTGTTCTCATAAATACCCTCAAACTGTGTAAATCCTCCTTGAATAGAGAAAAATAGTTTTAAACTATTAAATATTCTCAATTTAAAGTTTGCTTATGACAAGTATATTCTAGAAAAAAGTTATGATAATTTATTCTCAACCATGGCTATACATGGCCTTGACCATCTCTGGATATATGGATTTATTTGTCTATATCAATGTCCTGTCATTATTAACTCTCCAGGTGATTATAATTGTGGGTTTAGGATTGAGTAACTCCAGTTTATGTGATGTTAATCAGAGAGTCTAACTTTGCTCCACTACCTATGTTTTCTTTAACCTTCTCTACTAGCTTTCTGACCTAGGAATAGTTAGCCAGAAGCTGTAATCCGTTTTTTTTCTTTTTAAGTTTATTTATTTATTTGAAAAGAGATTGAGAGAGAAAGAGAGAGAGCAGGGGAAGGGCAGAGAGGGAGAGAGATAATCCCAAGCAGGCTCCATGCTCAGCATGGAGCCCAAAGTGGGGCTTAATCTCACAACCATGAGATCATGACCTGAGCCAAAATCAAGAGTTAAATGTTTAACTGACTGAGCCATCTAGGTGCCCCTACTGTTATCCTTTTTTGACTCAGCATATAGAAAGTCAAATTGCAGCTACATGTTGGACTCTGTCAAGAATTGATGCTAGGGGTGCCTGGCTGGCTCAGTCAGTAGAGCTCAGGGTCATGGTTCTGAGCCCCACATTGGGTGTAGAGATTACTTAAAAAAAGAAACTGATAATAAAATATTAACTCGATTTTTTTCTTTATATGTCTTCTTTCAATAATTCACCAGTCATCAAGCATCTTCTGTGAATTTTCTGGCTTTTAAGAGTCAGTGCTTAACAAAACACGAGGCTACTTCCTTAGCTGGGTTGAAGGGCCTCACTAAGAAATCTTTTGCGAGGTGTGAGAACGGATGTGGACATACACCTTCATTTAAGTAATTTTCCTTGCTATGTCCATGAAGTAACAGTGACTGGATGGTTGATTTTTCCCATGTTTCTTCCCAGGCTCTTAAAATGCTAACCATTACTAATCAAAAGCAGGTAAATTAGTTTCAGTGAAACTGCCGGTGTTTATTCTCAAACACATTACCACAGAAAGTCTGTTGCAAATGTGCCATCTGTGTTTCACTAAAAGAGAAGGTAGGAGAACCATGACTGTTTATAGCTCAAATCATTGCCACGTCGTTTTGTTTTTGTGTTAATAATGCTTTCTTACTAGCTTTCCCAAATTACAGGAATCTCTAGAAATGAAATAAATTTCAGAGTCATACGTATTATGTGTCGTTACAATAAGGAGAAACTAAAAGCCTTCAAAATAATTTGATTCCTAATTTTGTGAGATTCAATAGAGATTTTCTGAATAAGGTGGAAACAGGATGTACTCTCATTTTCTTGTGATCTGAAGCATACACAATAGTACCAGCTGCTTCCGTCTTCTTACACTGAACAATGCCTTCACATACTGTCAATAGAGAACAGCACTCTTGGGTATATTAAACTCATTTGTAAATTGTTGAAGGTAAAGATCATAGTTGAGTGTACATTTCCTAGAATATATTGTCATTAGGAGTTGGATTTATTAAGTCACTTCCTGTTATATCATTGAGATTCCTGGGCCTTGTATAGGAGTATTGTGAAAACATAACATGACAAAATACTGAACCGTATTCTTCCTGGTTCCTTCAGTAGTTGGCAGAAATCATAAAAGATCCAGCTAAAACTCTGCTTTATGTGATATAAAGTGCTACTAGGTCCAATTTAGAACTTTTCCCTATTATTTTATGGCATTAATGTAGCCATCTCTGATATAAGTACCGATGTAAAAAATAAATAAATAAAACCTTTCCCTCATCATTTCTACCTTCTGAAAGGTGTTATCTGATTTGAAGAGAAAAGCGTGTCTTGGAGAAAGAACTACAGACAAATAAAGAATCTGCCCTTTAAAGACAAACCTAAAATGGCATCTGCAGCCAGCAAACTTGTTCTTCCCATCTGACAGTCAGAATTCAGCTCCTTTCATCAGCATTCAGTTTTAATGCATTTGCAGCAATGCAAACAACAATAAACAAATGGAAAAGCAAAGGAAACATATCGCTTAGAAGCAGACATCTGATTCAATTATCATGTAATCAGGAATCAAAAGCCAATTTCACTCAGTAAAGAAAAAGTGGATATGTAACTTTTATAGCCTATGATTCTTTCACTGGAGAAGGAAAAAGTTGTTAATGTCATTATACATGTGAAGGTTACTATTGTCTCTAACACAGCCTTGTAATATTTTCAGTGCTCAGAGAAAATACTAAAGGAAAAGACTAATTTTCCTCTTTAATAAACAAAATCAGTAGCACCTTAGTATAGCAATAACTGTACTTTCTGTTAAGGATTTAGAAGGCACTCTAAATCGGCCTTTGGGTATTTATGTTGTAATAAGTTACAGGAAAAACATAGAATATATGCAAAGTTCAAAGGATTTTGAATATACAAATGCATTGCCGATATTATTGAGATTCCAATTAATATTCACATATTATGTTCTTAAATGGGTACCAAAGGTATCATGAAAATTTTGAGCAAAGGTACATCAACTGCCTTCATTTTGTAGATAAAGAAACTAAACTCAGAGAGGTTAAATGACTTTCACAAAATGTACAGCAGTCAGCGGAATAATCAGAATGAGAGGGCAGTTCTCTTGGTTGAGTGATATGTGTGCCACTACAGCACATGTCACAGAGAAGAATCTGAACTGTCACACATTATTGTCATATACAAAATAAAATACAGTGCCTTTAAACACAAACATAACCTTATCTTAAATGTTGAGGTTTTTCTCATTAAACAAATGTATTAAATGCAAGAAAGTATAAAAGTGAAAATAAGAACCACTCAGGGACCAGTTTTATTATTTTGTTGTATTTCCTTGCAAAAATTTTCCTAGAGTACTGCTTCCCTTCACCTTTTTAAATAAACTTTATTGGAGTATAATTTAAACACAATAGTATACATTAATTTTATGTAAACAGTGCAATACATTTGTCCAATATATACCTGCATTGTAACCGCCACCCACTCAAGATAGAGTATTTCCATCACATCTGACTAGTTCCTTTATGCATGTTTATAGTCAATTTCCACCACTATTCCAGCCTCAGGCAACGCTCATCTACTTTCTATCTCCATACTCTCTTCTTCACAAATTTCATATAAATGGACTTATATAATAGGTACGTTTTTATGTCTGACTTCTTTTACTCAGCGAAATACCCTTGAGATTCATTCACATTATTGAATGTATTGGCAGTTTTTAGCACTGAGTAGTATTCCATTGTATGGATATAGCACACTCTTTGTGCATTCACTGTTGAGTGTTTCAGTTAAAGCCAATTAAGGGCTATTATGTATAAGATGTTATAAACATTCATATCCATGCATTTTTATATGAATTGTTCCTTACCTGGGGTTTTTCTGGTATTCCTCATGATTAGATTCCAATTTGCAGCCTTAGTGTCTCATCCATCTGCCCTACATTGGTAATGTTAATTTTAATCACTCTGTCAACTGTTTATCAATTTTTTGATGTATAATTACTAATTTTTCTTACCTTGAAATTTATAAACAGTCTGTAAATAGGCACTTGAAGGCCATAAGATAACCTGTGCCTCATTAAAACGTCACCCTAGATTTATCATCAATTAATGATTCTTAAATGGCCTGATTTTTATCATTATGGTTGCATAATAATGATTTTCCAACTCCAATATTCCATTCACATTTGCCAATCAGTCTTCTGAATTCTAATATAAGCAAGGGCTCTCCTACCCCACCTCATACCCATTTATTTTTTTCTACTTATTGTGAACCCATGAATTTCTATTTTATCAGTGGTTCATTATGAGTCTTAATTATCTTGATGCTCAAATTGTCAGTAAGATCCCTGTCTAGTTAGTTCCTATGCCCTTGTAAACTGACCTATCGATTTTTTTTTTCTTTACTCATTCTTACTTTCAGACATAAGAAGATGCTTCAGACTCATCTTATATCTACCCTGCCTCATTCCCAGAACCAATCATTTCTCCAAGGAGTCCTGGCTCTTTCATGAGAAATGGTATTGGAGATCTAGATCTAGGTGTCATGTGTGTTCTTTGCTCTTGGGCTAACTTTGCTCTGTGGCCCTCTTACTGAGTAGACCTGGGAAAATATGCCTGTTTATACATATGTAGCTAAATATACATCCAAACATACATACACACATACATATACACATGCACATAAATTAGTACACATACATGTATCCACATTTTAGAAATCACGGATTCTCAGTGACACCTCCAATTCTAATTGATTTCTACAGAGATATCTGTTGCCTTCTCCACATTCCGTAGTTTTATGTCCTTTTCTTTCACAGTGAGAACATTGGCTCCCAACAACATCATAAGTTTTACTCATATGCTCAATTCTGTAATACATGTAAAATGGTTCGAGTTGCTTTCTCCATACCACTATAATAAACAAACCTTTTAAAAAGAAATCAAAATTTGTTTGCATATCTCCTCTCCTGCCCACAACCGTGCCCAACACTGAGACTATATAGTCAAGTGCTTCATTCCTTAATTAATTAAATTAGTCCTTCCTTCCTGTATCCTCAATGTGGATATGATAATCATTTGAAATAAAACTAAGTTTATTAATTTCCATTTGCTTTCACTTCTTTTTTTTTAATAGTTTATTGTCAAATTGGTTTCTATACAACACCCAGTGCTCAATCCAACAAGCGCCCTCCTCTGTGCCCACCACCCACTCTCCCCCCTCCCACACCCATCTCTCCCCTCAGTTCTTTCTTATTCTTTGAGAGTCTCTCATGTCATGTCTTCCTTCCTCTCTGTGGCTTTTTCTTTTTCTTCCCCCCTTCCCTTCTTCCCCTCCCCCCTGGTTCTCTGCTAGGTCTTCCAAAGCCTACCTATGCGTGGGAACATATGACATCTGTCTTTCTCTGCCTGACTTATTTCACTCAGCATAATATCCTCCAGTTCCATCCATGTTGCCACACATGGCCAGATTTCATTCTTTCTCATTGCTGCATAGTATTCCATTGTATATATATACTGCATCTTCTTTATCCATTCATCAGTTGATGGACACTTAGTCTCTTTCCATGATTTGGCTATTGTCGAAAGTGCTGCTATGAACACGGAGGTACACGTGCCCCTATGCATCAGCAGTCCTGGATCTCTTGGGTAGATTCCTAACAGTGCTGTTGCTGGGTCATACGGTAAGTCTATCTTCATTTTTTTGAGGAACCTCCACATAGTTCTCCAGAGTGGTTGCATCTGTTTGCATTCCCACCAACAGTGCAAAAGGCTGCCTGTTTCTCCACATCCTCGCCAGCATCTATAGTTTCCTGATTTGTTGATTTTAGTCACTCTGACTGGTGTGAGGTGGTATCTCAGCATGGTTTTGATTTGTATTTCCCTGATGATGAGTGATCTTGAGCATCGTTTCATGTGTCTGTTTGCCATTTGAATGTCTTCTTTGGAGAAATGTCTATTCAAATCTTCTGCCCATTTCTTCACTAGGTTATTCGTTTTTCGGGTGTGGAGTTTGGTAACTTCTTTATAGATTTTAGAAACCAGTCCTTTACCCGATATGGCATTTGCAATTATCCTTTCCCAATCCGTTGGTTGTCTATCAGTTTTGTTGGTTGTTTCTTTTGCCGTGCAGAAGCTTTTAATCTTAACGAGATCCCAGTAGTTCATTTTTGCTTTTAGTTCCCTTGCCTTTGGAGATGTGTTGAATAGGAATTTGGTGCGTCTTAGGTCAAAGAGGCTTTTTCCTGCTTTCTCCTCTAGGATTTTGATGGTTTCCTGTCTCACATTCAGATCCTTTATCCATTTAGAGTTTATTTTTGTGAGTGGTATAAGGAAGTGGTCTAGTTTCATTCTTTTGCATGCTGCAGTTCAGTTCTCCCAGCACCATTTATTAAAAGGCTATCTTTTTTCCATTGGGTACTCTTTCCTGCTTTGTCAAAAATTAGTTGGCCATATACTTGTGGGTCCATTTCTGAGTTTTCTATTCTATTCCATTGGTCTATGTGTCTGTTCTTGTGCCAATACCATACAGTCTTGATGACTACCACTTTGTAGTAGAGGTTGAAGTCTGGGATCGTGATGCCTCCCGCCTTGATTTTGTTCTTCAGTATTACTTTGGCTATTCGGGGTCTTTTGTGGTTCCATACAAATTTTAGGATTGTTTGCTCTAGTTTTGAGAAGAATGCTAGTGCAATTTTGATTGGAATTGCATTAAATGTGTATATTGCTTTGGGTAGTATTGCCATTTTGACGATATTTTTCTTCCAATCCATGAGCATGGGATGTTTTTCCATTTCCTTGTGTCTTCCTCAGTTTCCTTCCTGAGTTTTTTATAGTTTTCAGCGAAGAGGTCTTTTACGTCTTTGGTTAGGTTTATACCTAGGTATTTGATGGTTTTTGGTGCGATTGTGAAGGGGATTAGCTTCTTTATTTCTCTTTCTGCTGCTTCATTGATGGTGTATATGAATGCCACCAATTTCTGTACATTGATTTTGTACCCTGCAACTTTGCTGAATTCATGGATCAGTTCTAGCAGGCTTTTGGTGGATTCTGTCGGGTTTTCCAAGTAAAGTATCATGACATCTGCAAAGAGTGAGAGTTTGACTTCCTCCTTGCCAATCTTGATGCCTTTTATTCTGTTTTCTTGTCTGATTGCTGATACTAGGACTTCCAACACTATGTTAAATAGCAGCGGTGAGAGTGGACACCCCTGTCGTGTTCCTGATCTCAGGGGGAAGGCTTTAAATTTTTCCCCATTGAGGATGATATTAGCTGTGGGTTTTTCATAGATGGCTTTTATGATGTTTAAGTGTGTGCCTTCTATCCCGATTTTCTTGAGGGTTTTTATTAGGAAAGGATGCTGTATTTTGTCAAATGCTTTCTCTGCATCAATTGACAGGATCATATGGTTCTTATCTTTTCTTTTGTTAATGTGATGCATCACGTTGATTGATTTGCGAATATTGAACCAGCCTTGCATCCCTGGAATGAACCCTACTGGATCATGGTGAATAATTTTTTTTAATATGCTGTTGGATTCGATTTGCTAGTATCTTGTTGAGAATTTTTGCATCCATATTCATCAGGGATATTGGCCTGTAATTCTCTTTCTTTGCTGGGTCTTTGTCTGGCTTGGGAATCAATGTGATGCTGGCTTCATAGAATGAGTTTGAGAGTTTTCCTTCCGTTTCAATTTTCTGGAACAGCTTGAGGAGGATAGGAATTAACTCTGTTTTAAATGTTTGGTAAAATTCCACAGGGAAGCCTTCTGGTCCAGGGCTTTTATTTGATGGGAGATTTTTGATAACCGATTCTATTTCTTTACTAGTTATGGGTCTATTCAAATTTTCTATTTCTTCCCGTTTGAGTTTTGGTAGCGTGTGTCTGTTTAGAAATTTGTCCATTTCTTCCAGGTTGCCGAGTTTGGTGGCATATAATTCTTCATAGTATTCTCTGATGATTGCTTTTATTTCTAAGGGATTGGTTGTAATTACTCCCTTTTCATTCATGATTTTATCTATTTGGGTTCTCTCTCTTTTCTTTTTGAGAAGCCTGGCTAGCTGTTTGTCTATTTTGTTTATTCTTTCAAAGAACCAGCTCTTGGTTTCATTGATCTGTTCCATTACTTTTTCTGTTTCCATATGATTAATTTGTGCCCTGATCTTTGTTATTTCTCTCTTTCTGCTGGGTTTGGGTTGTTTTAATTGTTCTGCTTCTAGTTCTTTTAGGCGTGCCGTTAGGATTTATGTTAATGATTTTTCTTGTTTCTTGAGGTGAGCCTGGATTGCAATAAATTTCCCTCTCAGGACTGCCTTTGCCGCATCCCAGAGTGTTTGGATTGTTGTATTTTCATTTTCATTCGTTTCCATGTATTTTTTAATTTCTTCTTTGATTGCTTGGTTGACCCACTCGTCTTTTAATAGGCCTCCATGCTTAGCCTCCATGATTTTGGGTATTTTCCATGCTTTTTCCTTTGGTTAATTTCAAGTTTCAAAGCATTGTGGTCTGACAAAGTGCACGGTATGACCTCAATTCTATTATATTTATTCAGAGCTTCCCTGTGCCCCAGAATGTGATCTATCTTGGAAAATGTACCGTGTGCAGTTGAGAAGAATGTAAATTCCTTTGCTTCTGGATGAAGCGCCCTGAAGATGTCTATTAGGCCCATCTGATCTAAAGTGTCATTCAGGGCCATTGTTTCTGTGGTGATTTTCTGTTTTGTGGATCTGTCCAGTGCTGAGAGTGGAGTGTTAAGATCCCCTACTATTAGGACATTTTTATCGATAAGGTTGCTTATGTTTGTAATTAGTTGTTTTACATATTTGGGTGCCCCCAAATTCAGTGCGTAGATATTTATAATTGTTAGCTCTTCCTGCTGGATGGTCCTTGTGATTATTATATAATGCCCTTCTTTATCTCTTATTACATCCTTTACTTTAAAGTTCAGTTTGTCTGATATAAGTGTGGCTACTCCAGCTTTCTTCTGAGTTCCAGTAGCCTGGTAGATAGTTCTCCATCCCCTCCCTTTCAATCTGAAGGTGTCCTCAGGTCTAAAATGAGTCTCTTGAAGACAGCAAATAGATGGGCCTTGTTTTTTAATCCATTCTGTTACCCTGTGTCTTTTGATTAGTGCATTTAGTCCATTTACATTCAGTTTTAATATTGAAAAATAGGGGCTTACAGTCCCTGTATTATCCGTAGTTTTCATGCTTGTAAGTCTGTCTCTGGTAGTTTGTGTTCTTTGCAACCTTTCCTTCATAGGGTGCCCCTCAGGATCTCTTGTAATGCTGGCTTGTTGGAGATGAATTCCTCAGTTTTTGTTTGCTGGGGAAAACCTTAATCTCTCCTTCTATTCTGAATGACAGGCTAGCTGTATACAGGATTCTTGGTTGCATATCCTTCCTGCTCATCACGTTGAAGATATCCTGCCATTCCTTTCTAGCTTGCCATGTTTCTGTAGATAAGTCTGATACTATCCTTATGTGTCTGCCCTTGTATGTTAAGTCCCTTTTATTTCTAGCTGCTTTCAGGATTCTCTCTCTGTCTTTATATTTGGCCAATTTCACAATGATGTGTCGTGCAGAGGGTCTATTCAAATTACATCTCAGGGGAGTTCTCTGTGCCTCTTGGATTTCCATGCCCGTTTCCTTCCTCATGTTGGGGAAGTTCTCAGCAATGATTTGTTCAAGTACCCCTTCGACTCCTTTCTCTCTCTCTTCTTCCTCTGGAACTCCTATAATACGGATATTGTTTTGTTTGAGTGCATCGCTCAGCTCTCAAATTCTCCTTTCCTGTTCCTGGATCAGCTTCTCTCTCTTTTTATCTGCTTCCTCTTTTTCCATAAGTTTATCTTCTAATACACTGACTTTTTCTTCTACCTCTTCAATCCGTGCTGTGGCTGCTTCCAATTTGCCTTGTATTTCATCCAAGGCCTTTTTTAATTCTTGCTGACCATTTTTAAGGTCCTTGAACTCTGCTGCGCGGGACCCCTTGCATTCATCTATGCTTTTTTCAAGCCCAGTGATTAGTTTTATGATTATCATTTTATATTCGTGCTCTGTTATGTTGCTTATATCCGTTTTCATCAATTCTTGAGCTGTCCCTACTTCCTGTAGATTCTTTTGAGGAGAATTCTTCCTTGTCGTCATTTTGGCTAGGTGTGTATTGGATTTTTTCTTGGAATTGCCCTGGAAAGGGAAACAGACTGACAGACAAACAGAAAACAGAAATACTCAACGTACCAACAAATGATACAGACAAGTGGTTCACAACAGAAAAAAGAATAACAAATGACACTCTGAGGACAATGTCCTGAAATACCAGCTACATGGTAAGGACAGGGTATGTAGTGTGCTGGTGGCAGAGCGTCTACAGAAAGAATAATAACAGTTGCGGGGGAAAGAAGGAAATGGTCTTTGCCCAGGTAGAGTGACTAAAGAGCTTAATCCAGACTGAGAGAAATCAGAATAAGGACGGTTACAAGGAAAAAGGAATGAAGACAGAAATTGATCGGATGAGATTATGTGGCCTGGTTATTCCAGAGAGAGAAATAGGGAGGTACAGAAGGAGATGAAAAACATGCCTTTAGAGAGTGGGTTAAGATTCTGTTTAAGTCAGCCAGGCCCCTGGATAGTCAGCTCAGAAGTGGGGGTCAGTAAGAAGAATAACGGGGAGCATCTATTTTAAAAAGAAATGACCTGGAGTTACTCCAGGCAGCGGTCTGGACTTGGCCTATGTAGCTCCCGCGGAGAAGTGTCACTCCTGTGTGGATGGGCGTGGCTTAGTGTAGGCGGATGGTCTCCACTGAGGCAGGGATGGCTCTGGGAGTGACTTCCTGGGGCTGGTGCGTGTGGGCCCGTAAGACAACAATGGCGTCCCTTCAGTCGTTTGTTCCCCATCCCAGGGCTTCCACTCGCCCCCTTGTTTCTGTCCTTACTCTGCTATGGGCACCGGTGCAGTGCGGTCCACTGGAAGGTGGGCGCCTGCCTGCCTGCCATCCCCGAACCTTCTGCAAATGTGTCAGGGTTAGAGGTGCTCCGCTGGCGACTAGGGGCCCGGTCGAGCTGAGGGCTCCCACTCGCCTGGCCAGGGCGACTTGTGTGCACTCCCCACTCGGGCGACAGCGGTGGCGGCAGTCCCAGCGATTGTTCGCACCCCACCCGGCCCTCGGCAGCAACTAGCGCCCAATCCCGGCTTAGGTGGGCAGCGGCAATGGTCCCAGGTCGCCGGCTCCCCACGGGATGGCGGCGCGACTGGCGCGCAATCCCAGTTAAAGTGGCAGCAGCGGCGGCGGTCCCGCGGTCGGTCGCTCCCCACGCTGCTGGCGGCTGAGCAACTCTGGGCCGGGCGGGCTGACTGTGCCTCCATCCGCGGTCCCTCACAAAGAGAGTTCTGCTGAGTTCTGCTGTTAGACACAGAGCTTCTCCTCCTAAGCCGTGTCTTTAGGGGCTGGATGGTGGTGGTCTCCCCCTCTCTCCATTTGCTTTCACTTCTAGCTTTTTTGCCTCCTCATTCTTATTGATATAATTTCATTTTTGAACATGGAAAACATTAGCATACATTCAAAAGTCAAAAATATTCAAAAAGATACACTCAAAGAAGTGTCATCCCATTCTGTATTTCTTACTATTCCTCCATATTTGTAACCAATTCACTGTTTTCTGTGTTTCTTTTTGTAAGAATAAACAGACATATGCATGTTTTCTTATTTCGCCATCTTTCTATACTCACTGATGGTAGCATATGTTTATGCCCTTTTGCACTTTGCCTTTTTTACTTAATATCACCACCCTGGCAATCACTCTATATCAGTTCAGAGATCTTCCTCATGCTGTTTCACAATTGTGTAATACTAGTGCATATGTAATATAGTTTATTCAAACTCTCTCTACCCTTGGGCATCTAGGTAGTATCCAATATTTTGCAATTATATGTAATGTTCCAATAAATAACCTTGATCAGATGTATTTTCACATTGGTGGAGTCTTATCTTTAGGGTGAATTCTGAGAAGTGGGACTGCTAAATTGAAGGGTAAATGCCTTTGTGGTTTTGTTAGATATTACCAAATTCTCCATTTGATGTCGTATCATTGCACATTGCCACCAGCGACCTATGAGAATACCCATTTCCCTCAGCCTCTGCGTGAAATTTATATAAAAATTAACATAATTCTGTTAACGTAATATTATTTCCTAATTTGAAAAAGTCACACTGTGTTACAGGCACTTTCACAGGCCATTAAATCTCTTTGCAAATGTGATTCTATATAGTTGTGTAATAATGCATTGAACAACTATACCACAATTAATTTGGTTTTGAACATTTAGATTTTTTCTAAATACTAATATTTTATATTCAATGACAATAAACATCTTTGGTATATAATAATTTGCCCATGTTTAAGATTATCACTAGAACAGATTTCTGATTTTTTACTCAGTATCCTCGTTTTACATAGTAAGGGCATTGGAGCTTGGAGAGATAGCAAAAACTTTGCTCACATGTTTGAGAGGTTCATGCATTCTATAAGACAACTTTAACAGAAATATTTTACTAGAACCAAATCATTTACACAGATCTATGGGCAATAGCGTCTTTGTCAAGTATAGTCATTAATGCAGTGGAGAAGAAAGGAAAACTAGGAAGTATCTACTGAAGCAATTCCTGTGCCCTTCACGAATAATTCAAAATGACTTTTTTTTTTTCATCTGACAGTGCTGGTTTTAGTGAGTTTTAGGGTTTTAATAAAGAGCTTCAGAATGATTGCCAGGTACTTCAAGTGCTCTCTGAGTGCACTTGGTGTTTGCAAGGATTTTCATTTCATAGATTACTTTATGCAGTAATTTGAGAAACTAAGTGTTTTCCTTTAAGTATGCAAAGTTATGATACAATCTGCATTGAAAATTTGTGGCCTTGTGTTGCCTTTCTATCTTAGCATTGGTCACTCTTCTGAGAAGCAAGTTGAATTTTTAATAGAATTTGCCTTTTCTCTAGGAACACTGGTGGAATGCCTATTTCCATTAAAACTGCAACGTAGCTGTGGGGATTGGAGCTTTTTCCCTGTGGACAAAATCATCTTCTGAGCTACAAAATACTGGTATTTTGTACCACACTGACAATATTGTATCAGTCCTGTTGAACAACATGACTGTCCTTACCTTTGCTGACTGACACATCAGGCCTCTAGCCTTCCTTAGTGTCACACTCAATAAGGCACTCCTCACTTAACACCTGTTGGTGTCTCTGCCTTGAACCTTCCCTTGCTGCCTGGCTACGACCTTGGCCTTGGATTTTTCTGATCTTAAGCTCAGGCTTTTTTGATAAAGCAACTGCCAACTCCAGTTTTGGCTGCTTCACCAATCTTGCTCCAAATTGCATATTTCTTGGTGTATGGCACATACACGTCATGTCTCTGGCCTGTTTGCATTTGGCGACATCTGAACCTAGATCAGGCAGTTTCCACCAATCACTCACTGTCATGAGATGGAGTGCTCACATGTCAAACTGCAGACTGCATCCTGCTTGCAAAGAGATTTGTAACCTCTGGCTCCAGAATCTCAGAGCAACTGTTTCAATCACTATTATAGGCTCAAATGTTGACCTAAAGAGATTTTGTTAGGGTTTTATGCCCAGCCCACAGATTTTCCTAAATTAAGTGAGTTAGGTTAAGCTTTCCTATACATTGTTTAAACCAAAAGGTCAATTAGTATGCCTTCATCACCAAGATAGAGAACGTGTTCCTAACTCTCCCCAAACCCCCAACACTCTTCCTTTCTCCCTCCCTCTCTCTTGCACACAAGAAAACATAATTGCAGTATAGTTTAATTATATTCGCATTATTTGTTAATGTGTCCTTCTCTCATGCCAAACTGTGTACTCCTCATGGCGAAAAAGGAGTCCTACGCATGTTTGTGTTCTGTCACCCTGGATCTAGCACATGACCTAGAATAGTTTTTCTTGATTATTCTCTTTGAGTGATTAAAGCCATAAATACAGGTGTTAATTCCTTTGAAATATTTGTTACCAAGGTCAAACAGGTGTTCAAGAATTATTTCCAAACTGAAAGAGTTTTTCAAAGACTAAAGCTGGAGGAAGACAAATAACAAATTTGGAGATCCTTTCAGTAGGACTTCAACCTAATAGCAAATAAGCACATCCCTTCCATTGATATTTATGAACGGGGGAATGGTCCCAATTGGCCAGTTTTATGCAGGTCTCGATATACACATTTGGGCTAAATTTGAGCAAGAGAAGGTAGCTGTGAAGGTGTTCAATCATACTACTAGTGATCTCTAGTAAGGACCCTTAATTGTTCCAACATTAGAGAGGTGATTTTTGGAATTATGACTATGAGAAATGGGTGAGGGTTTTGACTGAGGATAATAGAAGGTAATGCTGAGCAACAATGGGGTTTTAAATCATGCATTCATTTTGGAGTTATCAGTCCATGACTCTGGAAATCTTGATATATTTGAGTTTCAGCAACAATTTGTAAAAACTTGTGAGTATTTTCTGTCCTGCCTTCTCCTTCAGTGTAACCCTACAATATGGAATGAATAAGTTACAGGGATGGAAAGTACAGCATAGGGAATATAGTCAATGGTATTATAATAGTGTTGTATGGTGACAAATGGTAGCTACACTTGTGGCTTGTTTGAATAATTCTGCTAGTTGGCAGTAAACTGAAACTTGTTACTGAAATAAATGGGAACTGGACTTGACTCATCTGATGGGATACTATTTGACTAGGGAATCTTTTCCATGGGAGCAGAGTAGGAAGGAGAATTCAGATGCCATTTGAGGCTCTCCGACTTTCACCTTATGTCAAGGTAGTGCATAATGTTGGAATGAGTTCATAATTATTGACTTCAAAATTCTTTTAACTGCACACACTTTCTCTATCTCTCTTTATGTCTCCCTTTTTATATATGATAATTTAAATATTTATAAAAAGTGGTGCTGAAGGAAAAGCATTGAAATTGTTTCAATTAGCAATTTAAGTGAAACTCTAGATTAGGTATCTTCAGAAGAAAAGATGAGATGTGTGTGTGTGTGTGTGTGTGTGTGGTTGTTCTTGCAGTGTCTTTTCTTTAAAACACATTGCGGGGCACCTGGGTGGCTCAGTCGCTTAAGCATCTGTCTTTGGCTCAGGTCATGATCTCGCAGTTGTTGAGTTTGAGCCTCATGTCAGGCTCTGTGCTGACAGCTCAGAGCCTAGAGCCTCCTTCAGATTCTGTGTCTCTCCCTCTCTCTGCCCCTCCCATGCTCATGTTCTGTCTCTCTCTGTCTCAGTAATAAATAAAAACGTTAAAAAAATAAAAAAATAAATAAAAGACACTGTTAAGACAATGAAATGGCAAACTAAAGACTAGGAAAAATATTCAAATCACATATTTGAGAGAGAACTTATGTCCAGAATATAATAATCAAAATCAATAATATGGAAAAAAGTTTTAAACAGACACTTCACCAAAGAAGATATACAGATGGCAAATTACTACATGAAAAGATGCTCAATATTATTAATCATTATGGAAATCCAAATTAAAATCATGATCAGATATCTTTACTCATTTATTAGAATAGCAAAAAAAGTTCCGATAAGTACTAGCAATGATGTGAAACAGCTAGTAACACATCACTAGTGTGAATGCTAAATGGTACAGCCATTTTGGAAAATAGTGGTTTCTCATACAGTTAAATGTATAAGCCAGGTATTTATATAAATGAAATGAAAATATGTGTTCACACAAAAATCTGTTCACATATGTTTATAGTGGCTTTATGCATGCATAATGGCCAAAATTTGAAACAACACAAATGTTGCTCAAATGTGGAATGGATAAACAAATTGTGGTATATCCACATGTTGAAATACTACTCAGCATGAAAAGAATGAATTTTTGATACATACTATGGCTTGGATATATCGCAAATGTATTATTCTATGTGAAAGAAGCTAGCCTCAAAGGGCTATACAGAGCATGATTTCATTTATATGATCTTCTGGAATAGGCAAAACTATAGGGACAGAAAATAGATCAGTGGTTGCTTGTGACTGGTCGTGGAGGATGGGTTGACCTTAAAGGGTCATGTGAGAATATGTTTAGGATGGTAGTAGTGTTCTATATTTTGATTAAAGAGATATTTTATTGTATGAGTTTGTCAAAGCTAGCAGAACTGTACATGGAAAAAACAATTTTATTGTATGTAATTCGTACCTTTAAAAATGGAAAATAATTGGGTATAATGGCCATTTTGAGATAAACAAAAGCTTAAGAAAATTGTTGCCAGCAGACCTAACCTCTGAAAGATGATAAAGAAAGTTCTTCAGGCTAAAGAGAAATGATATTAGAGGAAAACTCAAATCTACAACAACAACAACAAAAAACAAAAGTAACAGAAATGATAAATATGTGGATGAGTATAAAGGCTATCTTTTTTCTTTTAGTTTCCATATTCCTTTAAGAAAAATAATATTTAAAGCATACATAATATTTTATTTGGGGATTTTTAACATATCTACAAGTTAAATGTATAACAAAATAGCACAAAATATAGGAAGGAAAATAGAATTATACTCTTTTAAATGTTTTGCATTTTACACAAAATGGTGTAATAGTACTTTTAAATAGACTGTGATAAATAGGGATAAATATTATAATTCCAAGAAAAAGTAATAAAAGTAGGATAAATATATCAATCAAAATCCAATAGAGGATATAAAATAAAAGACTAAAAATATTCAAATAACACAAAATAAAGCAATAAATGAGGACAAAGGAAAAACAATGTGTAGGACATACAGAAAAAAAATAGCTTAGAACATAGATTTAAATTTAACTATATAAAAAACTGTCAATTCATTAGGAAGGCATCACAGTCCTAAAAGTGAATGGACCAAATAATAGAACTATAAAATAGATGAAGTAAAAACCGACAGAACTAAAACACAAAAGACCACATAGTAGGTAATTTCATTACACCGCTCAGTAATCAATAAAACAAGTAGACAAAAGATCATAGGGCTGTAGACAATTTCAACAACACTATCAACCTACTCAACCTTACTGACCTTTATAGATCACCTCAACAATTACTGAACACACTTTTTATGTTCACATACAATTTCTATCAAGACAGACCATATACTGGGCAGTAAATATGTACCAATAAATTTGAAAAGGCTAAACACTCACATGGGGCACCTGGGTGGCTCAGTCTTTTAAGCAGCCAGCTTTGGCTCAGGTCATGACCTCGCAGCTCGTGAGTTTAAGCCCGTGTCGGGCTCTGTGCTGACAGCTCAGAGCCTGGACCCTGCTTCAGATTCTGTCTCCCTCTCTCTGTCCCTTCCCTGCTCACACTCTGTCTCTCTCTCTCTCAAAAATAAATAAACATGAAAAATAAAAGGCTAAACACTCACAGAGTATGTTCTTTGAGCGTAACAGAATTAAATTAGAAATCAATAATAGCAAGATATTTAGAAGATGCCCCAAACTTTGGAAGTTAACCAACACTTTGAAATAAACCATAGGTAAACAAATACATACAAAGTAAATTAGAAAATATATCAAACTGAGTTCAAATGAAAACAGCATGCCAAAGTTTGTGGAATGTTACTAAAGCAATACTTGGAGAGAAATTTTTATCTTCTCATGATTATTTTAAAAATTTTTTAACGTTTTTATTTATTTTTGAGAGACATAGAGACAGAGTGTGAGCAGGGGAAAGGCAGAGAGAGAGAGGGAGATACAGAATCTGAAGCAGGCTCCAGACTCTGAGCCATCAGCACAGAGCCTGATGTGGGGCTCGAACCCACAGACCGTGAGATCATGACCTGAGCTGAAGTCAGCCACTTAACCGACTAAGCCACTTAGGCGCCCCTCATGCTTATTTTAGAAATAAGATTTAAAGTCAATGACTCTGTGTTGGGATGAGCACTGGGTGTTGTATGGAAGTCAATTTGACAATAAATTATATTAAAAAATAAATAAAATCAATGACTCTGAACATATCGGAAAGGGAAAAAAAAAAGAAAAGAGAGGGAAACAAACCATAAGAGACTCTTAATGATAGAGAACAAACTGAGGGTTGATGGAGGGAGGTGGGGGCATGGACTAGATGGGTGATGGGTACTAAGAAGGGCACTTGTGATGAGCACTGGGTGTTGTATGTAACTCATGAATCACTGAATTCTACTCCTAAAATCAATATTGCATGTACATTAACTAACTGGAATTTAAATAAAAATTTAAAAATAAATAAAATCAATGACTCAGTTTCTATTTTAAAGGCCTTAGACTGCCTAATTTCAAGCCTTTCTATAATGATGCTGCAGTTATTGAGATATTGTGTTATTATAAATGGATGTACAAATACCTCGAAGGAACAGGACACATCACCCAGAAAAAGCCTCACACTTATACACTCAGTTGATTTTCAAGAAAGATCTCAGTGCACTTCAAAGGAGAAAGGAAAATTTCTTCAACAAGTTGGGTATAATAAATATATGGGAAAAAATTAACCTTGACTCCTTCCATACATGGTACACAAAAATTAATTTTAGATAGGTTAATAAGTAAATGTAGAAGTTAAAACTATAAAAGGTTTTAAAAGAAGATTACAGAATATCTTTGCAAACATTGAGTCAGCACATATTTCTTAGAGCAGCTAAACAAAAAATATTCAACTTAAAATGATAAACTGGACTTTGAAATTAGAATTTTTTTTCAATAATTGTCTTTAAGAAAATAAAAATGCAGGTCACAGAGAGGTTGAATATATTAGCAACATACATATCTAATGACTTGTGTCCAGAATATATAAAGATCTCTCAAAAATGACTAATAAAATATATACAAAATGCTTGAATAAATGTTACATGAAAGACGATATGTGAATAGCCAATAAGTACATGTAAAGATTCCCAATGTCACTAGGCATCATGGAAATGAAAATTAAAACCAAAGTGGTACAACTACTTTGTAAAACTGGTTGGCAATTTTTTTAACAATTAAATACATACAACCCTTATGATCCAGTGATTCCACTTCTTGGTATTTACTTAAACAAAATTAAAAATTTTGGCCACACGAAAGCTTATATGAGAATGTTTATAGTAGTTGTATTCATAATAAGTAAAAACTAGAAAAAAAAAACCCAAAGTCTATAAACAAGATAGTAAACTGGTATGTTCATATAATGAAATAATATTTAGCAATAAAAAATAATGCACCTGTACAATCCAGTGTCATTGAATTGTTCACTTGCAATAATGTTTATTTTATTGTCTATAAATTCAATTCAGTAATTTAAAGAATTTCCAAGTTAATTCTTTGAAGAAAGATACTTAGGCTGAATAATACAAGGGGAAATTGGCTCAGCATATCGTTGTTTTCCTTTTCTGATCCAGTTTGTTTGATCTACAAATACTTTATGATAAGTATTTGTGAAACTTCAATGAAAACAACCTTCTGTTCTGTGACTCTATTCTTAAAAGTTATTCAAGGTCACCAAAGCACATTTGATTCCACAGTCAATATTAGCTTTTAAATAAAATATGCATAAACCATAAAACTACTATCATTCCTCTGAATCAAAGTTATTGGGTTTTGGGGGGAGAAAGATTAATTTATCTTACTCAGGGATATTGGAGAACACACCAGGCAGATTATTGAATAAATGCTCCCTAAAATACCTTATAATCTGCAGTGTTGGATAAAAATTAGAGAAAAATCCTGAACTACATTAATGGTTTGAGTAAAATGAATTCCAACTCACTTTTAAATTACTTGGAGCAGAATTATCCCACTTCCCTGTTTATGTGGCTGTTTCTGGAGGAAATATCAACTATTCACAACTATTTGCAGCACTTAGATGCAGCAGACCAGAGGACTCTTGACACAAATAATAAGACTAGGCATGACATCAGTAATTCACCATGGCAGGTTGCTGAAAATTTAAAGGGGATTCCCTTTTTTGTCCTGATTAGAATGCCATCATCTGTTCTAGCTAATCTCAACAAGGAAAAGTATGGGGAAACTTAGATGTCTGCAGCTTTCAGAAATTGGTTTATTTGTTGCCAAGCTAAGTGAATTATTTATCAATGACTCAGCACATCTCTGGTGTTTGAAGGCATGTTGCACGAATTTAAAAGAGGTTTTGTTTATTTCTGCAGCCAGGAAACAAATCCAATTAAAATAAACAATTTGGAAAGATTTTTGTTTCTGAAAGTTATGAATAATTTCTTCAATATAAAAATTCAGTGTCTACACTTTGTGAACCACTTTCTACTTGAACTCTAATGCATTTTCAATACTTGCCTTTTCACATGTTAAATGGCATGAATGGCTATTGAATGCCCATGTGTTATAAATAAAATTCTCAGAAGGTATTAGAATAGAAAATAAAGCAGAATGGAAAATAGCTAAAGCCACACTTTCTCTTTCCTAACAGAACCTCGGTTTTGTTTAGGTATCTACTTCACTTTCTGCTCCAGAGGGAGTTCCTATTTGCCAAAGGAATAAGAGCGTAGAATTTCTCTGGGTTATTCTTGTTCCACAAAGGTCATGCGACCTAAGTTGGACTAATCAGAATAAATTTTATTCCATGTTTTGAAGAGAAGTTTCTCTATTTGTTTTTAAATACAAGAAAGTAAGTACCCACAGTTGCTATTGGTATTCTCTTGGAAATAACTTGTTAAGGAAAGCAAAGAGATGGATATTCTATTGAATCATAGAATCGCTGCTGTTTCTATAGTTGACCCTGCACCACCTCTAGTCTTCCTGGTATGCAAGAAAATATATTTCCTTATTATTTAGGAAGGTTTAATTTAATATTTCTTATCAAAAATATTCTTCTAAACAACATAGAAGTATGTCATCTCTACTTTGGCCTTGATTCATAGTAAAATATTTTGCTGTTGGACTGAGTTTGAGGTTAGAATAGGATACTCATCGTTCATGATTCTTGTCTACATTGTAAGCAACAGAAAATAAGTGCATACATTTTGGTTTGTATAGTGTAATCCAATTCAGAAAGCATTTACCAAACCATCTCCAGGAATGTCAGAATTTAGCATTGTTGGTAGCTGAGGGACTCCAAAATCCTCTAAATTATGGAACACCTCAGGACTGAAGAAAACTCTTCAAGTATTAAAATGTCAAAACGCATATACGCGCACACACACACACACATACACACACAAAATACACAGACGCAAACGATTATGAACTGAACCAAAGAGAATTAGACTAAAGTACAGTAATTTTAGAATATTGAGAATCAAGAAGTAATTTCTATTATACCTACTCTCTGACTATGAGATGATCATAGATGGCAGTGGCCTTATTGAAGTTTTCTGTACTGTTAGGGAATTGTGATTTAATTTCATTGCAGAGCGTGAGATACTGATGAAAAACAGAATTGAGATGATTTCTCTTAAGTGTGAGAAATAGGAAAAATATGTCCTGTAATTAAACTATCATCAATACAGAGACAATTTTACAATATGAACTTCACAAATTAGGAAAATGATAATTATTGGTAAATAGTCGAAGATTCAAACTACTGTGAGATTATCAGAAGAAAGGAGGATGAAAAAGAAACAAAAACCTGAAGAAAAAAAAAAGCACAATCTTTGTTATCTATGTAACAGAATATCAAGATTACTATTGAAGTCATGAGAAGGGTTCCACGATGACATGGTGACATAAGAGGCTCCTGAATTCCTCTCCTCTAATGAATACATAGAATCTACAGCTACACACAGAGTAATTCTCTCTAAAATAAATCCAGAAACTGGCTGAGAAACTCCTACACAATTGGGTGAAAAAGAAAATACCCACATCACAGGGTCAGCGATTTTCTTCACTTCTTTTGTCACATCTATGTCCCCAGATTCTTGAAATGCCTACCTAAGGGGTTTTTTGCTCCCTCTGCTTTCCAGTTCTTGGGTTTCCACTATTTTACATTGTTTTATTTGAACATTCTTCTAACCCTTTACTTATTCTAGTCTTTCATCCTTTCTGCATTTAATGTTTTTTTTTTTTCCTTCACCCATAACCTTCTCTGCAATTCAGAAATAACCTACTATTTTCCTGCAGGCCAAATCTATCTTAAGACTTTGTCCACATAATACTTTAAGATGAATAGAATGTAATACTACTAAGCAATTCAAAGCAACAAACTACCAGTAAATCTAACAACATGGATGAATCTCAAAAACATACTGAGCAAAAAGAGCCAAAGCTATATTGGTTGTGTCATTCCACTTATATTAAGTTCTATAAAAGCCCAATTTAAGTTATGGTAATAGAATTCAAGACTGTTGGGGCTCCTGAATGGCTCAGTCAGTTATGTGTCCAACTCTTGGTTTTAGCTCAGGTCATGATCCCAGGGTCGTTGGATCAAGTCCCGTGCAGAGCCTGCTTAGGATTCTCTCTCTCTCTCTCTCTCTCTCTCTCTCTCTCTCTCTCTATCCCTCTGCCCCTCTCTGCCTCTTACATTCTCTCTTTCTTTCTAAAATAAAAATGTTTAAATCTGAAAAAAAAAAAAGAAATCAAAACTGTTGTTTCCTGTCTAGTGGGCAATTGCCTGGAACTGAGAATAAGGGGATTGTTCTTGAGTAATGAAAACATTCTATAAATTATTTGGGGGTAAAGGTGACATAAGTATATACATTTATCCAAATTTATAGATTATATATTTAAAATCTCTATAATTAATTTTTGTGTAAATTACATCTAAAAATTTGGAAGGATGACAACTTTAAGGTCAAATACTAGCAGGGGCTCCTGGGTGGCTCAGTCAGTTAAGCATCTGACTCTTGATCTCAGCTCAGGTCTTGATCTCAGGGTGGTAAGTTCAAGCCCCACATTGATCTCAGTGCTAGGCATGATACCTACTTAAAAAAAAAAAAAACATTAAAAAAAGTTTTAAGAGCTCTATCAAACAATTGCAGAGTGTAAACCTTATTTGGATTCTGATTCAAACAACCAAAATGAAAAGTATAAAATTTGGAAAATTTTTTGAAATGGCTACCAACATTTTCAACTTAGAAAGCTGTGTTTCCGTCTTTTTATAGAAAATGGGAAGACCACGGGGCACCTGGGTGGGTCATTAGGTTTAGTGTCCGACTTCAGCTCAGGTCACGATTTTGCACCTCGTGAGTTCAAGCCACTTGTCAGGCTCTCTGCTGACAGCCCAGAGCCTGGAGCCTGTTTCCAATACTGTTTCTCCCTCTTTCTTAGCCCCTCTCCTGCTTGTGCTCTCTCTCTCTCTCAAAAATAAGTAAACATTAAAAAATTTTAAAAAAAGAAAAAGAAAATGGGAAGACCTGGAAACATTGAACCCACATTTTCAAATAAGCCCAGACTTTGGGCTTAGGACCCAATAAATTCTTACAACTTCAGTTGCACAGAGACCCTATCACTCTTCAATGTGTCTTGCATACAACCAGTTTCATTCATTTATGTTTTCTCTGCAGGTACATAGGTACTTGAGTTCATGACTCTGATCATGTCCTTTCCATCCATTTAGTGCTTTTTGTTCGTTGGTCCTTTGTTCCAAATTCTAGTTCTTACTCCTAATGTGACTATTTTCATTGTATTTGGGAAAACTGGGAGTATCCTAAGATTGCACATACATGTCAATGGCATAATCACAATCTCAATGAAATGTCAAACCTAAAAGTGTACCTGATACAATAGGCAGTGGACCTAAGTAGAGATAGGTCATTACCATTCACCCAGAGACCCTGGAACTAAGCACCTTTTATAAGCATACAAAGATGTAATGAAATAATAAAATACAGAATGCTTACAAATAATGAAGACACTATTTTATGAATGATTAACCTTTCCTGTTTTTTTTCTTAAGGTTAAATTTATTAAGATATCAAATCCAAAAATTTATATCATTGAAATCTCTGAGTATATCTTATTCCACAGTGATATTTTTTTCCGAAGAGCTTACAATTAAACACAGAGCAGATAAATAATTTTATTAATGAGAAATCCTGCTAGTTGTTTTTATTTCAAGTTTTTGAAAGTTTATTTATTTATGTTAAGAGACAGAGAGAGAGGGAGAAGGAGGGGCAGACAGAGAGGGAGAGAGAGAATCCCAAGCAGGCTCCATGCTGTCAGTGTGGCATGAGTTCATGAACTCATGAACTATGAGATCATGACCTGAGCCGAAACTAAGAGTCAGACGCTTAAACTACGGAGCCATCCAGGTGCTCCTATTTCAAGTGTATATTTAAATTATAGTTAATTAGCATATATGGTAGAATTGGTTTTAGGCATAGAATTTAGTGATTCATCATTTAATTGCAATACCCTGTGCTCATTACAATAAGTGCCCTCCTTAATACACATCATCCGTGTACCATCCCCTACCCACTTCCCTCCATAAACCCTCAGTTTGTTCTCTATAGTTAAAAGTCTCTTATGGTTTGCATCTCTCTCTCTTGTTTTTCATCTTCCCATATGCTCCTCTGTTTTGTTTCTTAAATTCCACATAAGAGTGAAATCATATGTATTTGTCTTTCTCTGACTTATTTTGCTTAGCATAATACACTCTAGCTCCATCCACATTGTTGCAAATGACAACATTTCATTCTTTTTGACAGCTGAGTAATATTCCATTACTTCTTCACCCATTCATCAGTCCATGGACATTTGGGCTTTTTCCATTATTTGGCTATTGTTGATAGTGCTGCTATAAACATCGCGGTGCACACGCTCCTTTAAATCAGTATTTTTGTATCCTTTGAGTAAATACCTAGTAGTACAACTGCTGGGTTGTAGGATAGTTCTATTTTTAACCTTTTAAAGAACCTCCACACTGTTTCCCAGAGTGGCTGCACCAGTTTGCATTCCCACCAACAGTGTAAGAGGGTTCCCCTTTCTCCACATCCTTGCCAACACCTGTTGTTCCTGGTGTTAATTTTAGCCTTTCTGACAGGTGTGAGGTGGTAGCTCGTTGTGGTTTTGATTGGATTTCCCTGGTGATGAATGATGTTGAGCATATTTTCATGTGTTTATTAGCTATCTGAATGTCTTTGGAAAAAAGTCTGTTCATATCTTCTGCTCATTTATTAACTGGATTTTTATTTTTTGGGTGTTGAGTTTGATAAGTTCTTTATAGATTTTGGATACTAGCCTTTTATCTGATTTGTCATTTTCAAATACCTTCTCCCATTCCATTGGTTGCCTTTTAGTTTCATTGATTATTTCCTTTGCTGTGCAGAAGCTTTTTATCTTGATGAAGTCCCAGTAATTCATGTTTGCTTTATTCCCTTGCCTCAGGAGACATGTCTAGTAAGAAGTTGCTGTAGCTGAGGACAAAGAGGTTGCTGCCTGTGTTCTCCTCTAGGATTTTTAAAAAAATATTTTAAAGTTTATTTATTTGAGAGAGAGAGAGAGAGAGAGAGAGAAAACATGAGTGGGGAAGGGGCATAGAGAGAGAGAGACACAGAATCCAAAGCAGACTGCAGGCTCTGAGCTGTGAGGACAGAGCCTGATGTGGAGCTCAAACTCACAAACCACAAGATCATGACAGGAGCCAAAGTCGGACGCTTAACCAAGTGAGCCACCCAGGCATCCCTCCACCGGGATTTTGATGGTTTCCAGTCTTGCATTTAGGTCTTTGATCCATTTTTTAATTTATTTTAGTGTATAGTATAAGAAAGTGGTCCATTCCATTCTTCTGCATGTTACCATCCAGTTTTCCCAACATCATTAATTCAAGAGACTGTCTTTTTTCCATTGGATATTCTTTTGTGCTTTATCAAATATTAGTTGACTATAGTTGTGGGTCCATTTCTGGGTTTTCCATTCTGTTCCATTGATCTATGTGTCTGTTTTTGTGCCAGTACCATACTGTCTTGATAACTACCACTTTGTAATATCATTTGAAGTCTGGAATTGTAATGCTTCCAGCTTTGCTTTTCTTTTTCAAGATAGCTTTGATTATTCTGGGTCTTTTGTGGTTCCATACAAATTTTTGGATTCTTTGTTCTAGCTCTGTGAAAAACACTGGTGATATTTTGATAGGGATTGCATTAAATGTATAGATTGCTTTGAGGAGTATAGACATTTTAACAATATTTGTTCTTTCAATCCATGACTGTAAAATGTTTTTCCATTTCTTTGTGTCCTCTTCAATTTCTCTAATAAGTGTTGTATAGTCTTCAGAGTAAAGATCGTTTTACCTCTTATTCCTAGGTATCTTCTGTTTTGGGTATAATTATAAATGGGATTGATTTCTTTTTTTATATAATAGTTTATTTTAAAATTGGTTTACATATAACACCCAGTGTTCATCCCAACATGTGCCCTCTTTAATGCCCATCACCCCCTCTCCCCCCTCCCTCACCCCCCTCTCCCTGAGTTTGTTCTTAGTCTTTGAGAGTCTCTTATGTTTTATCTCTCTCCCTCTCTGTGTCTTTTTTTCCTTTCCCCTCTTCCCCTCCCCCTGGTTTTTGCTTAGTCTCACAAAATCCACCTATTCGTGGAAACATATGAAATCTGTCTTTTTCTGACTGACTTATTTCACGTAACATATTACCCTCCAGTTCCATCCATGTTGCTACACATGGCCAGTTTTCATTCTTTCTCATTGCCACGTAGTAGTCCATTGTATATATGTACCACATCTTCTTTATCCATTCGTCAGTTGATGGGCACTTGGTCTCTTTCCATGATTTGGCTATTGTCGAAAGTGCTGCTATGAACATTGGGGTACACGTGCCCCTATGCATCAGCATTCCTGTATCTCTTGGGTAGATTCCTAGCAGTGCTATTGCTGGGTCATTGGGTAGCTCTATTTTCATTGTTTTGAGGAACCTCCACACTGTTTTCCAGAGTGGCTGCACCAGTTTGCATTCCCACCAACAGTGTAGGAGGATGCCTGCTTCTCCACATCCCCACCAGCATCTATAGTTTCCTGGTTTATTCATTTTAGCCACTCGGACCGGTGTAAGGTGGTATCTCAGTGTGGTTTTGATTTGTATTTCTCTGATGATGAGTGACTTTGATCATCGTTTCATGTGTCTGTTGGCCATCTGAATGTCCTCTTTGGAGAAGTGTCTATTCATATCTTCCGCCCATTTCGTCACTGGATTATTTGTTTTTCGGGTGTGGTGTTTGGTAAGTTCTTTATAAATTTTAGATATTAGTCCTTTATCCGATATATCATTCGTGATGATCCTTTCCCATTCCGTTGGTTGCCTATCCGTTTTGTTGGTTGTTTCTTTTGCCTTGCAGAAACTTTTTATCTTGATGAGGTCCCAGTAGTTCGTCTTTGCTTTTAATTCCCTTGCTTTTGGAGACGTGTCGAGTAAGAAATTGGTGCGTCTAAGGTCAAAGAGGTTTTTTCCTGCTTTCTCCTCTAGGATTTTGATGGTTTCCTGTCTCACATTCAGATCTTTTATCCATTTAGAATTTATTTTTGTGAGTGGTGTAAGAAAATGGTCTAGTTTCATTCTTTTGCATGTTGCTGTCCAGTTCTCCCAGCACCATTTATTAAAGAGGCTATCTTTTCTCCAATGGATACATTTTCCTGCTTTGTCAAAAATTAGTTGGCCATATACTTGTGGGTCCATTTCTGAGTTTTCTATTCTATTCCATTGGTCTATCTGTCTGTTTTTGTGCCAATACCATACAGTCTTGATGACTACTGCTTTGTAGTAGAGGTTAAAGTCTGGGATTGTGATGCCTCCCGCCTTGGTGTTATTCTTCAGTATTATTTTGGCTATTCGGGGTCTTTTGTGGTTCCATACAAATTTTAGGATTGTTTGCTCTAGCTTTGAGAAGAATACTGGTGCAATTTTGATAGGGATTGCATTGAATGTGTATATTGCTTTGGGTAGTATTGCCATTTTAACGATATTTATTCTTCCAATTCATGAGCATGGGATGTTTTCCCATTTCCTTGTGTCTTCCTCAGTTTCCTTCATAAGTTTTTTATAGTTTTCAGTGTAGAGGTCTTTTACATCTTTGGTTAGGTTTATTCCTAAGTATTTTATGGTTTTTGGTGCAATTGTGAAAGGGATTAGCTTTTTAATTCTCTTTCTGCTGCTTCATTGGGGGTGTATAGAAGTGCCACCGATTTCTGTACATTGATTTTGTACCCTGCAACTTTGCTGAAATCATGTATCAGTTCTAGTAGGCTTTTGGTGGATTCTGTCAGGTTTTCCATGTAAGTATCATGTCATCTGCAGAAAGTGAAAGTTTGACTTCCTCCTTGCCAATCTCGATGCCTTTTATTTTGTTTTGTTGTCTGATTGCTGATGCTAAGACTTCCAACACTATGTTAAATAGCAGTGGCGAGAGTGGGCACCCCTGTGGTGTTCCTGATCTCAGGGGGAAGGCTCTCAATTTTTCCCCATTGAGGATGATATTAGCTGTGGGCTTTTCATATATGGCTTTTATGATGTTTAAGTATGTTCCTTCTATCCCGACTTTCTCGAGAGTTTTTATTAAGAAAGGATGCTGTATTTTGTCAAATGCTTTTTCTGCATCTATTGACAGGATCATATGATTTTTATCTTTTCTTTTGTTAATGTGATGTATCACGTTGATTGATATGGGAATATTGAACCAGCCCTGCAACCCAGGGATGAATCCTACTTGATCATGGTGGATGATTCTCTTTATATGCTGTTGGATTCGATTTGCTAGAATCTTGTTGAAAATTTTTGCATCCATATTCATCAGGGATATTGACCTGTAATTCTCTATCTTTGCTGGGTCTCTATCTGGTTTGGGAATCAAAGTGATGCTGGCTTCATAGAATGAGTCCGGGAGTTTTCCTTCCGTTTCAATTTTTTGGAACAGATTGAGGAGGATAGGAATTAACTCTGTTTTAAATGTCTGGTAAAATTCCGCAGGGAAGCCATCTGGTCCAGAGCTTTTATTTGCTGGGATGTTTTTGATAACTGATTCTATCTCTTTACTAGTTATGGGTCTGTTCAAATTTTCTATTTCTTCCCGTTTGAGTTTTGGTAGCGTGTGGTTATTTCGGAATTTGTCCATTTCTTCCAGGTTGCTGAGTTTGGTGCCATATAATTTTTCATAGTATTCTCTGATGATTGCTTGTATTTCTGAGGGGTTGGTGATAATTTCTTCCTTTTCATTCACGATTTTATCTATTTGAGTTCTCTCTCTTTTCTTTTTGAGAAGCCTGGCTAGAGGTTTGTCTATTTTGTTTATTTTTTCAAGGAACCAGCTCTTGGTTTCACTGATCTGTTCCACTACTTTTTCTGTTTCCATATGATTAATTTGTGCCCTGATCTTTGTTATTTCTCTCTTTCTGCTGGGCTTGGGTTGTTTTAGTTGTTCTGCTTCTAGCTCCTTTAGGCGTGCTTTTGGAATTTGTGTTATGGATTTTTCTTGTTTCATGAGGTGGGCCTGAATTGCAATATATTTCCCTCTCAGGACTGCCTTTGCTGCATCCCAGAGCATTTGGATTGTTGTATTTTCATTTTCATTTGTTTCCATGTATTTTTTAATGTCTTCTCTGATTGCTTGGTTGACCCACTCATCTTTTAGTAGGTTATTTCTCAGCCTCCATGTTTTTGGATATTTTCCAGGCTTTCTCCTGTGGTTGATTTCAAGTTTCAAAGCATTGTGGTCTGACAGTGTGCATGGTATGATCTCAATTCTTTTATATTTATTCAGAGCTTCCCTGTGCCCCAGAATGTGGTCTATCTTGGAAAATGTACCGTGTGCAGTTGAGAAGAATGTAAATTCCTTTGCTTCTGGGGGAAGGACCCTGAAGATGTCTGTTAGGCCCTTCTGTTCTAATGTGTCGTTTAGAGCCATTGTTTCTGTGGTGATTTTCTGTTTTGTGGATTTATCCAATGCTGAGAGTGGAGTGTTAAGGTCCCCTACTATTAGGACATTTTTATCGACGAGGTTGCTAATGTTTGTAATTAGTTGTTTTACAAATTTGGGTGCCCCAAAATTCGGCGCATCGATATTTATAATTGTTAGCTCTTCCTGCTGGATGGTCCCTGAGACTATTATATAATGTCCTTCTTCATCTCTTATTACATCATTCATTTTAAAGTCTAATTTGTCTGATATAAGTGTGGCTACTCCGGCTTTCTTCTGACTTCCAGTAGCATGGTAGATAGTTCTCCATTCCCTCACTTTCAATCTGAAGGTGTCTTCAGGTTTAAGATGAGTTTCTTGAAGACAGCAAATAGATGGGTCTTGTTTTTTAATCCATTCTGTTACCCTGTGTCTTTTGATTGGCACATTTAGTCCATTTACATTCAGTGTTAATATTGAAAAATATGGGCTTACAGTCACTGTATTATCTTTAAGTTTCATGTTTGTAAGGCTGTCTCTGGCAGTTTGTGTTCTTTGCAACCTTTCCTTCATAGAGTGCCCCTCAGGATCTCTTGTAGTACTGGCTTATTTGTGATAAATTCTTTCAGTTTTTGTTTGTTGGGAAAAACCTTGATCTCTCCTTCTATTCTGAATGACAGGCTAGCCGGATACAGAATTCTTGGTTGCATGTCCTTCTTGCTCATCACATTGAAGATATCCTGCCATTCCTTTCTGGCTTGCCAAGTGTCTGTAGATAAGTCTGCTACTACCCTTATATGTCTGCCTTTGTATGTTAAGGTTCTTTTGTCCCTAGCTGCTCTCAGGATTCTCTCCCTATCTTTGTATTTTGCTAGCTTCACTATGATGTGCCGTGTAGAAGGTCTATTCAAGTTGCGTCTGAGGGGAGTTCTCTGTGCCTCTTGGATTTCCATGCCCGTTTCCTTCCTCATGTTGGGGAAGGTCTCAGCAATGATTTGTTCAAGAACCCCTTCGACTCCTCTCTCTCTTCTTCCTCTGGAACTCCTATGATACGGATATTGTTTCTTTTGAGTGCATCGCTCAGCTCTCGAATTCTCCTTTCCTGTTCCTGGATCAGCTTCTCTCTCTTTTTATCTGCTCCCTCTTTTTCAAGGATTTTATCTTCTAATGCACTAACTCTTTCCTCTACCTCTTCAATCCGTGCTGTGGCTGCTTCCAATTTCCCTTGTATTTCTTCCAAGGTCTTTTCTAATTCTTCCTGACCGTTTTTAAGGTCCTTGAACTCTGCCGCCCGGGACCCCTTGCATTCATCTAAGCTTTTTTCAAGCCCAGCGATTAGTTTTATGATTATCATTCTATATTCATGTTCTGTTATGTGGCTTATATCTGTTTCCATTAATTCTTGAGCTGTCACTACTTCTTGTAGATTCTTTTGAGGAGAATTCTTCCGTTTCGTCATTTTGGCTAGATGTGTTTTGGATTGTTTCTTGAAGTTGCCCTGGACAGGAAAACAGACTGACAGACAAACAGAAAACAGAAATACTCGAACGTACCGACAAATGGTCCAGACAAGCAGTTCACAACAGAAAAAAGAATAATAAATGACTCTCTGAAGGCAATGACCTGAAGTACCAGCTACACGTTAAGGACAGGGTATGTAGTGTGCCGGTGTCAGAGCATATATAGAAAGAATAATTACAGGTGCTGGGAGAAGAAGGAAATGGACTTTGCCTAGGTAGAGCGACTAAAGGGCTTAATCCAGACTGAGAGAAATCAGAATAAGGACAAGTGCAAGGGAAAAGGAATAGAGATCGATGTCGTCTAGGTGAACTTATACGGCCTGGTTATTCCAGAAAGAGGGATAGGGAAGTACAGAAGAAGGTGTAGAACATGTCTTGAGAGAGTAGTTTAAAAAAAAAAATGTTTAAGCCAGTCAGTACCCTGGATAACCAGCTCAGGGACGGGGATCGGTAGGAATGAGAAAGGGAGGGATAAATTTAAAAAAGAAAAAATGACAGGAGTTACTCCAGGCAGCAATCTCCACTTGGCATCAGTCGCTCCTGCTGATATGTTGGGAGGGGTGTGGTTTGGTGTAGGCTGGTCTCGCCTCCACTGCTGCAGGGATGGCTTTTGGGGTGACTTCGTGGCTTGTGAGACAACAATGGCGTCTCTCCAGTCCCTCGCCACCAGTCCTGGAATCTTTATTCGCCCCTTTATTTCTATTATCTCTCCACCACGGACGCCGGCCTAGTGCGGTTCACTGGACAGTGACGCGGCCGTCTGCTACCCCCAATTTCGCTGTAATTGTTCCGGGGTTAGAGGTGCTCCGAAGGTGGCGCCGCCTGGAGCTGCCTTGGTCCCTGCTGCCAGTCCCCGCGGCGTGTGCGTCCCAGAGGCTCGGGACGGGGTTGGCACGGTCTCGGCAGCGCGAGGGTAGTGCTGCTGTTTGCCATTGAACTTGTCTTCAAAAGCCCTGCATCTAGGGGCTGAATAGTAGCGGTCTCACCCGCTCTGGCCCTCTCCTTCAGATGTTGTTCCATCGGCACTTTCCCAGCTATCTTGGAAGATGCTCACCCTCCCCTCAGCTCAACTTCCCGAGTTCATTTTGTCTGACCCAGATGAAACTCACGGTTTAGCTGGGCCGTGTCTGTTTTCGCCTTCGTTCCTTGTAAGCTGCAGCACCTTTTTCCCCCGATTCTTGGAGTTGAGAGAGACTATGGTTTCAGTTGTCCCTGTTTAAAGGGCAAGCCATATACTGGAGTCCCCTACTCCTCCGCCATGTTGCTTCCCGCCCCCCCATTGATTTCCTGATTTCTCTGTCTTTCTGCTGCTTCATTATTGGTATATAGAAATGCAACCAATTTCTGTGCATGGATTTTATATCTTGCAACTTTGCTGAAGTTTTATTTCAGTTCTAGTAATTTTTTGGTGTAGACTTTCAGGTTTTCTATGTAAAGTATCATGTCATCATGTGAAATAGTGAAAGTTTTACTTCTTCCTTACTGATTTGGCTGCCTTTTATTTCTTTTTGTTGTCTGATTGCTGAGGCTAGGACTTCCAGTATTATGTTAAATAACCAATGGTTAGAGTGGACATCCTGTCTTGTTTCTGACCATAGAAGTAAAGCTCTCAGTTTTTCCACAGTGAGGATGATATTAGCTGTGGGTCTTTAATATATGGCCTTTATGATGTTGAGGTATGTTCCCTCTATCCTTACTTTGTTGAGGGTTTTTATCAAGAATGGATGCTGGTATGCTGGGTGGCTCAGTTGGTTAAGCATCTGACTCCTGATTTTGGCTCAGGTCATTATCCCACATTTCATGAATTTGAGCCCCAAATTGGGATTATGCTGGCAGTGCAGAGCCTGCTTAGGATTCTGCACATTCCCCTCCACCCCTCCATCCCTCAAAATAAATAAATAAACTTAAAGAAGAAGAATGGATACTGCATTTTTTCAAATGCTTTTTCTTCTATTCACAGGATCATATGGTTCTTATTGTTTCTTTTATTAATGTGGTATATCATGTTGATTGATTTGCAAATGTTGAACCAGCCCTGCAGCCCAGGAATAAATACCACTTTATCGTGGTGAATAATTCTTCTACTGTACTGTTGGATTCGATTTGCTAGTATCTTGTTGAGAATACTGCATCCATGTTCATCAGGGATATTGGCCTGTAATTCTCCTGTTTAGTAGGGTCTTTGTCTGGTTTTGCAATCAAAGTAATGCTGGCCTCGTAGAAGGAGTTTGGAAGTTTTCCTTTCATTTATGTTTTTTGGAACAGTTTGAGAAAAATAGGTATTAACTCTTGTTTAAATGTGGTAGAATTCCCCGGGGAAGCCATCTGGCTGTAGACTTTTGTTTGTTGGGAAATTTTTCATTACTGATTCAGTTTCTTTGCTGGGTATGGGTCTGTTCAAATTTTCTGTTTATTCCTGTTTCAGTTTTGGTAGTTTGTATGTTTCTAGGAATTTATCCATTTCTTGCAGATTACCCAGTTTGTTGGCATATAATTTTCCATAATATTCTCTTGTAATTCTTTTTGTTTCTGTGGTGTTGGTTGTGATATCTCCTCTTTCATTCATGGTTTTATTTATTTGGGTCCTTTCTCTTTTATTTTGGATAAGTCTGGCTAGGGGTTTATTAATTCTTTCAAAGAACCATCTCTTAGTTTCATTGATCTGTTTTACTGAAATTTTTTGTTTATTTGTTTCCATATCATTTATTTATGGTCTAATTTTTATTATTTCCCTTATGCTGGCTTTAGTCTTTATTTGCTGTTCCTTTTCTGTCTTCTTTAGGTGTAAGGTTAGGTTGTGTATTTGAGAGTTTTCTTGCTTCTTGAGATAGACTTGTAGTACTATATACTTCTCTCTGCCAGTGCATAGCGCAACACAGGGCTCCATCTCACAAACTGAGATCATAACCTGAGCCAAAACCATGAGTCTGATGCTCAATCAAATGAGCCGCCCAGGTACCCTCATAATTTTATCTTCTATATCACTGACTTGTTCCTCTGCTTCTTCCATCTTTGTTGTCCTTGTATCCAGTTGGTTTTCTTCTGGGTTATAGCATTTTTTTATTTTGGCCTGACTAGTTTTTAGTTCTTTTATCTCTGCAGTAAGGAATTGTCTAATATCTTCTATGCTTCTTTTAAGCCCAACTAGTATCTTTATGATTGTCGTTTTACATTCTGGTTCATGCATGTTACTTATATCTGTTTTGATTAGATACCTGGCCATTACCTTTTCCTGTTCTTTCTTTTGGGGTGATTTCCTCCCATTTGGTCATTTTGTCTAGGTCATTGTCTTTTTGTATATTAGCATAGCCTGTTTTATTTCCTGCTCCTGAGAGTAATGGCTGTATTAAGAAGAGATCCTATACTGTCCAGGGCCTGGTGCTTCAGGAAGTGTTTCAGAGTATGCAGTCTTCTGTTGTGTTTTGGTTGCTCTTTCCTTCAGGTCAGTCCTCTGCAGTTTCTCCTTGCCTACAGTGGGAAGTGTTTGGACCTTGTCCACTATTTGGCAAGTTTCAACTAGGGACGTTTTTGTCTGTTTGTTAAAAGAGGCTAGGTATGATTTTCCCTTAAAGCTGAAGCTTTGCAACACTGTATGGTCAGTAGACTTCGTATGTGTGAGGGGTTTGTGTTGGTCTTCTAGGGAAGGGGCCTGCTGTGTTGATTCTCAGGCCAACTTGCCCTAGTAAAGATGCACCTGTAGGGCACAGAAGTGTGACTTGGTGTAAGTGGCTCCAGCCTCCATTTGGTGGCGCTGTGCTACTCACTGAAGGCTGTTGGCTGATGGGCCGGGAAACGGCCTTGCCCAGCTCTCTTGTCCGCAGAGCAGGGAGTTTGCATCTGCCGCTGTCCAGAAAGCCATCACAGAAGAGTGAACAGTCTCCCCTGTTGTGTCCCTGCCTTTACCCTATGTCTGAGCTGTCTGCCTACCTTCATCAGGGGTCTCTGTTCCTGTGCTAATGAACAGGGCAGCACTTTGGTACAAGCCAGCTTTTTTGTCCCCTGAGAGGCAGTGCCACCTGTCCCAAATGCACTCCAAGTAGGGGAACTGTCTCTCCCAGTGTGACCCAGGGGATCCTCGAATCGTACGTTTGCTCCCAGGGCTTCTGCCCTCCTTGCCCACAGGAGCACTGCTATGCCCACCAGGCCCTGATAGTAGCACAGACTTCTCAAACTCCTAAGACTTTCAGCTCTACTGCTTGTAAAAACTTGCAATAATCAGCCGCTTTCATTCTCCCACTCATTGGTTTTGGGGAAATGTTTCTCTTGTGCAGTCTCTGTTTTTCTCTCCATCTGTCTCTCTCTCCTCTCTCTGAGATCAAGGCTCCCTCCCCTCTGCAGCACCTGGGGTCCTTTTCTTCCTAAAATCATGTCTCCTCATCTCCTACCTTCCACAAAATGGCTTCTTTTCTCCCTCTAGTTCTGCAGCTTGTTCTCTCAGCATTCAGATTGATTTCTTGGGTGTTCAGAATGATTTGATCTTTATCTAGGTGTGTTCCAGGGACAAGGCAAGCATAGGGTCCCCCTACTGCTCCACCATCTTAACTCTTCCTTGATGCTTCCTTACTGCTTCCTTGATGCTTCCTTACTGCTAGGTTAAAGTTATTGCTTTTTTTAAAAATGTTTTTAACATTTATTTATTTTTGAGAGACATAGAGGCAGAGCATGAACAGGGGAGGGGCAGAGACAGAGGGAGACACAGAATCCGAAGCAGGCTCCAGGCTCTGAGCTGTCAGCACAGAGCCTGATGGAGGTCACAAACTCACAAACCATGAGATCATGACCTGAGCCAAAGTTGGATGCTTAACAACTGATCCACCCAGGCACCCCTAAAAGTTATTCCATTTTTAAGGCTACCTGAACATTTTCCAGGTCACAAAAATATTTTTTAAAGATTCTTAAATGGAAAAGTGACTGAGATAGGCTGGGTCAAAATAAGCTTTACCTTCCATCAGACACTAGGCATGAGATATTTCCATTCGGGTGGAGGATTTTTTTTTTGGGCTTATATTTACCTGATGAGTGACATATGAAAATCAGATTTCTAGCTTAGCTAGGGAATTTTATTTTGCAGGTCATATTCCTCTCATTTATGTTCAGTAGTACATGCAGTGAAAACAGAAACACTGCAATTAAGTAATCATCCAGTTTCCTCATAAGAACACAGTATGTTTCAGATGATATCAAGAGGACATGATATGCAATCCATAGGACTTAGAAACATAACATACCAACAGAATGTTTTGAAACCCATTGTCAACAATATTTACTAGGCATGGCAAAAGAGTTTGGGTGATAAGAAAAGCCATAATGGCTGAAAGGGTCTGGTAGCAAACAATTATAGATTGCAATTTGAAAATAAATTTTCTTGTCATTAAAGAGAAATGAATTTTAAGTAAGCATGTCATTTGCTTCCCTATAAACATCTCCATTGATTCACTCATCTGGGTTGCTAGCCAAGAAGGTCTCATTGAACTGTGCATTGCAGCATCTACAGAGTAAAATATAATCATTTGCATTACTAAATTAGGGAGAAAATACAAATTAAATTAAGTTGAATTTCTGCTTCTCACACTCGTAGTAAACAAAGAGAGGTCTGGTTTGGCCAGGTATTCTAAACCCAAAGGGAGGTAAGTGACTAACAATGATATACTTTTCTTAGACACACTTGGAAGGTTCAGATAAATTTAAACTTTGAGTCATCTTGGGGAAATGAATTAGGACAAGGAGGGAAAAGAGAAAGTAGGGTGACATTGCAATCAATTGTGCAATAGTGTTTACAAATGTTGGCCTGGATTTAGAGCTTTTGGGAACAGAGTTCAATTATACCAGGCCAATGCCCTGAATGCAGTGCAGTGAGGCACTTGTCAAGTTCCAGAATGATGCTTCCAAAGCATTCATGGCCTTTCCTACCGAACTAGGTCAGCGGTGTTTAGGTACTAAGTTTGTGTCTTCATGGATATTAAACATCCTAAAGTAATATTTGATTTCTCTCTACATGACATAGTCAAGGGAGTAATATATTTGAGAATCTGAATTATCCAGATTATTGTCTGACTTTTCTGAATTTAATAGAATATAGTCAGATACATTTTTACAGCTTCATCTCTAATGCAATTAAAGGTAGTGATTTGAAACCCACAAATAATGAGCATCTACTATATTTTGTGCCTTATATTAATTATCTGATATAATCCTCACTGTGTCTCTATGAGATAAGGTTTATTCCTATTATAATTCTTAGTTTATAGATGAGGAATCTGGGAGTTTAATTTGTTCACAGTCAGTTTGCTAGTAAGTGGATTATTGGGATAATTAAATTCTGACCTGTTCTACTTCAAAGTATTTTAAAACATGTTGTAACACATTGCTGCTGAGACACTGATCAACCTTTTTTTTTTAAATAAAAAAAATATTACAATGGAACAAGGCCGTGTATAGAGTATTAGACAGGAACATAGGTAGCAACATTTTTTGAAACTTTTCTTTCAGATGTGTACGTATGTGTGCAGCATGTATATAATGATCTAAAATAAAAATGCATTACTTGCTGTATCAAAGAAAAAAGAAGTTTAAAAATTTCTGCAGTCTACATTCTCAAGTCAAAATAATCTGTGGTAATTATAATATGCAAAAAAAGAAACCCCCTAAAATAAAGTACCATAACTGGAAGATCTGATTGGTAACTTCGTCAGCTTTATAGGCTGTGTGGGCTGCTTTACATTTTCTCTTTCACTAGATGTAGAAGCAGATATCTTTCAGATGACTCCCTGGATTCTGCAGTTCAGAGCCTGACCAACTACTGTGTAGCACCTAAGCGTACACAACATCTTATTTGATGCCAAGTAACACTTTGAGTTAGAGCTTATACAAATATTAGAGAGAGAATACAGAATTTAAATATCTTTCCCTAAGTCACCCAACTAGTACAAGACAGAAATAGGAATCAATTATAGACCTTGTGATGTCATGGCCTCTTCTGTCACTTCTATTAGGTGGCATATGATAGGTGTTCCATGTACACACAATTTTCAGGCCCAGAGCAGAAAAAAAGATGCTTAAGAAGTGAGTCTTTAGTGCATCACTAGTGCTGATAAGATGTGATGGCTTTTCATCCTAGTAATAAATATATGTCCTTCTTGATATGACAACACCAACAAAATAAATCAGTGCAATCATTTAATTTAAAATGTATTAAGTAACAGAATTCTGGAGTCTCAAAATTACCAGTTTTTCAGAGAACGAAGAATCCTTCAACGATCTTGATCTTAGTGGGAGCAGAAGGGGGGTGGGCAATGAAATTGGATCTATTGTAAATAAGATACTGACAGATAAGGAAACATACTTCAGCAGCAATATATGATAACAAGGAGCTTTAATAGTTTATTACTCTTTATAAATATTCTCTCCATCTCAGCTATATGAAACATGATTTTTAAACGTAAGAATAATTTGATTTGGATGTTCATTTAATTGATTCATCTGAATCCACACACAGGGAAATCAATTGTTTTGTAACTAAATGTCTATTTACTAATCTAGTCAATTTGAGTAGAGACCATGTGAAAGACAATACACAGGGCATCTCTAGAAACATGGCGATGCATACTTAAATGCTAAATATGTTATAGGCACATATGTAAAAATAAATGTATATTTATACAGAATGTATCTGTTTAACTGGCTAAAATATAATTAGATACACAAACAAGAAAAAAAAATGTGAAAAAATATCATAGTCACCATGTTTAGGAAACTATAAGTGAGATAGGCATAAAATAATGTAATTAGCTATAATTCACAAATTTGCAAGTGCTTTTACCATGGCTCTTCTAAAAGTACTAATATAGCATTTAGCTACTACCAGCTTCATTTCTATTTGTAGGAGCTAGTAACCAGGAGATGGAATGCTATAGGGTTATTGTTGGCAAAAGACCAGGTATTTCAGATGTCAGAACTCACTAGCAGGGCGTGAGCTTTATGAGGATAAAGAGTTGAGAAATTAGCCTCTTCTCTGAGAAAACACCAAATGGTGAATGATGCTGGTGCTGTGGAAGGGCCTGGAAGGATCTGGAGGGTCCTGGGAGGCCACCTGGGTTTCAGCAGAGGCTTCGGCAGTGGTATCCACGACCCGGTCCAGCTGTGGTCTGGACTGAGGTTCCTCGAGGCAAGGTTTGGGACAAAGAGTGGATCCCCATCACCAAGCTGGGCCACCTAGTCAAGGACATGAAGATCGAGTCCCCTGGAGGAGTTCTGTCTCTTCTCCGTGCCGATTAAGGACTCTGAGATTATTGACTTTTTCCTGGGGGCATCCCTCAAGAGCAAGGTTTTGAAGATTATGCCCATGCAAAAGCAAACCCATGCTGGCCAGTGGACCAGGTTCAAGGCATTTGTTGCCATGAGAGATTACAAGGGACAGGTTGGTCTGGGTGTTAAGTGCTCAAAAAGGTAGCCACTGCCATCCATGGGGCCATCGTCCTGGCTAAGCTTTCCATCATTCCCATGCAGTGAGCCACCGGGGGAACAAGATCGCAGCAAGCCCCACACTGTGCCATGCAAGGTGACAGGCCACTGTGGCTCTGTGCTGGTGCACCTCATCGCTGCCCCCAGAGGTACTGCCCAAGAAGCTACTGATGATGGCTGGAAATGACACCTTCTAGACCTGAGTCAGAGGCTGCATTGCCACCAGGAGTAACTTCACCAAGGCCACTTTAATGCCATTTCCAAGACCTACAGTTATCTCACCTCTTACCTCTGGAAAGAGACTGTGTTCACCAAGTCTCCCAATGAGGAATTCACTGACCATCTTGGAAGGCCCCGGCTCCAGCTGTGACCACCATATAGTTTCATATGAGAAGAATAAAGTGAATTAAAGCCTGTTAAAAAAAAGTTGGGAAATTATTACTGTGTGTTATATATAAAGTCATATCATAGCTACAATCATTTATCTATCACCAAGCATCTCATAATGCAGCTGTAATGTAAGAGAAGACAACTGGATTTAGAGTCAGAAGACTACATTGAAATAAAAGGCTAAGATTTACTAGCTGAGTAACCTTGAAAATTAATTAGGCTTCAGTTTCTTTCACTGAAAATTGTAGATGGTAATTCTTTTTTTTACTGAAGTTGTAATGGTAATTTGAGGTTAAATCATATCCAATTGCTGATATTTTATCATTTTTATCTACAAAAATGATAATTTCATTAGGGTCAACCTAATGTAGGAGCTACACATATACTGAATCTTGTTATAGGCACTTTGCTGTATTTGACATGTTATAGTAGATTACAACAATAACTTCAATTGTTTACCCCTCCTGTATTTGGGCCCTTTGCAAAAATCCATTTTGAATGTCCTCCCATCACTAGTGGGTTCACCTACCCTGTCCCTTCAGTCTGGGCTTAACAATTTGACTTATTTTTGTCAATGGAATGTTAGCATGGGTGACTGAATGCAGAAGTTTGAAGTGAACTTTAGCAATAGGGCTTGTCCTCTCTTGCCATGTGAATATGTCCAGGATAGACTGCTAGAAAATAATACACATCTAGACAGAGTTAAGGATATCCATTCATTCCAGCCTAGGCCATCCTAGATCAACTGACATCCAGCCCACTCCCACACCTGTTCAGGAGACGAGGTATGATTAGTGTAGCCAACCTCTAGCCAACCTCCAGCTATAAACTTTTAGTTGTAAACCCCAGAAGATTTATATCAGTACACCTATTACTGTGGCAATAACTGACAGATACAAATGATTCATTTCATTCACACAACAAATCTTTGGGCACTGTTATCATCCTCGGTGGACAAAAGAAGACACTGTAACCCAGAGAAAAGTTCAGTTAACTACCCTGGCTTATATGAACAGACAGTAAATAATGGAGGAAAGATTTGAAATTAGGGAGCCTGGCTTCAGAAGCCATATTCTAACCAGTATACTGAATGGCTTTGTTTTTGTGAAGATGAAATGAGATTATTTTTTTGAAAGTGCTTTGTCAATGTTAAAGCACACTAAAAATGTAAGTCATTATTATGAAACTGCAACTCCTTTTCGAAGATGCTGTAAAATTTCAACTAAGTTTTTTCTTTGTCTCATAAAAAAAGAAACCCCAGGCAAGCATAAGATGATTTAAAATGTACTGTTGTTTGATATGCCAGTAACATAGAGAAAACTGATAAATGGTGAAATTTAGCATGCCACCTTCCTTCCGAATCAGTGATAGACCGCTGCTATTTGCTAGGCAACTACCAAGTAAACAGAAAAATAAAGCTATGGTTTTCTTGGCAAGTGTCATTAAAAATAGATTAAGTTTACAGTAAATGTAATCTGTAGCATAGATCATACAGACAAAAAACCTGAAGGGGAAATGAAGGCATTAATAAGATATTTCTTAATTTTATGAAACGTTACACACATCAGACCACTGAACCAAAATAACCTAGAGAAATAACAGTGAAACAGGCATTTATTCCTCAGCTTCGAGGAGGCATGCAAATACAAATGGTGCAAAACAAGAAGCTGATTATTCCTGGAAATTGGAATAAACATAAAAAAGAAAAGTCTGGAGATGCTAATAGGCATTAAGCTTATGAGGTATGACTTTATTTACATGGAATATTCCCTATGGGCATGAATTTTTAAAATTCCATTTGATTTTTCATTTTTATATATGTCAACCCCCCAAAATTGTTATTTTCTTCAAAAAATACAACTAGAATGTTACACTAGGTGAAATGAATAATGGAGAGAACTGAAGAGAAATACGAAGAGGGACATTTTTATTTGGGAGGGTTTTGTCGGCAGGAGTCCTTTTTAAATAAAACACAGAAATGACACTTTTAAAAAGAGAGAAAGAAAAAAGTGAACTTGGAAGAACAGAGAAGAAAAAATGAAAAGGAACCAAACAAAATAGATTAAAAAGAACCAGAAAAGAGAGTTCTCCAGAAAGCATAAAATCCTAGACTTGACTTAGTTATTTCCTATTTTAACCATTTGTTTCTCCTCTGATAATTGTCACCTGACTTTCTCTGTCCTCTGAAACAGGAAAGAGGAAAGAGGGAGAACACTCAGAAGAGTTTTGCTCTTAAGTGTCCTTCTCTAGTGTTCAGCTTTGAACAAAACTATTCAATCATTCATTCTTTCACTTATTCATTAACAAACAAACATGAACTGAAAGAAATGATAACTCCTCATTAGGGGATGGGCATATACAGGGTAGGCTGAGATAAAACTGACCCTGCTTAATATGGATTTGGATAGCACTTTTTATCCCCCGACCACGACACCTTCATGACCTCCCATTTCAAGTGAAGTTCTGTGACAGTCTTCTCATATTGTACTTGATCAGATGACACCACTTTGTATAATTCCTGGTGAATTTTACCTTATTGTCATTGCTTCAATGTCCTAGCTTGTCAGTAATTTTCAATACTGATAGTTTAAGCATACAATGCTATATGCCAATTTTTATGTATTCTTAAAAGTCATTGACAAAATTTCCCACAGGCCAAATGACTAAAGAAAATAAAAAAGCCTGAAAAAATTGGCAGTCTATTACATGGCTGCCAGGCACACAAATTGATACTACTGCTTTGGAAAACTGCTTGATTATTAAGTTGAACCTGTGAATTCCCAATAACCCATCAATTATATTCCAATTTATAAATACATAATGGAAGTGTGTGCACAGTTTATCAAGGGATCTGGACAAGAATAATCGTATTTGGTAATAGTCCACACTGAGAGCAAACTATAATGTCCAGCCACCATAGAACGGATAAACAAATTGTGGCATCTTCATATAATGGAATACTATAGAGCAGTGAGATGGGCAAACTACAGTTTACGTGCAACAACCTGGATAAATATCAAAGACATAATGTTGAACGATCTAAGACAGAAACAAAACGTCCACTTTCCTGGATGCAAAAAACAGACTAAATAAAACTGTAACATATAGGGATGAATAGTTATGCGGTCAAGCTATTTTTTAAAAAAAGAAAACAAGGAAATTATTATCTCCAGGGGAAAGTGATGAGAGAAGCATGACAATTTCTGGCTTTTGATCTTGGTCATGGTTATATGGATGTTCACTCCGTGCTAAATTACTGAGCTCTGCATATGTATTTGTACGCTTTTGTGTGTGTGTTTTCTTTCACAATAAAAACACTTGAAAACAACCAAGCAATATTAATTAGAACATCACGTATGGAAGGACCCCTACATGATTATCTTCTGGTTTATCTAAATGCCTTTAGCCTAGGCTGCCATTGAACATCGTGCTCTTTTTAAAAGTCGTTGCATATAGAGACTAAGTCTTTCAAATGAACTACTTAAAGTCTTATCTAATACTTTCATCATTATTATTTTGTGAATAAGTGACATATTAGCCTGGAATTGCTAGGCTGGAAACATATCTCAGAAGATAAATAGATAATCTCTTAAAATTAAAGACACCAAAAAGTAATTAAGATATATGGCAACTCTTCTTAAATCTCCAATATTTTAATCATAACTAAGAGCTAAGTCTGAGGTGAAAGTCTTTTAATCACTTACAAATAAGTAATAGCTATATGTCATTAATCCTAAAACGTATTTTCTCACACCTATGAAATCAGAGTCCATCTTATAATCAACTGCATCCTCAGTCTTTGTCAGCCTAGATCAAAGTTAAGGTCTTCCAAAGAGACTTATCTGTTTTTGCCAGCCAACTTCAGGCACTACCCATCTGAGACCATTTTAAATTAAATTCTCTGCTTGAGGTTTCTTGGACCACACTGAAAGTGTGAATTCAGATCTCAAACTTGCAAGAGTAGTGACTAGTTGTTCAGATTTGCCACCCAGTGTTGAGGTTGAAGTGTTAAGGTTCCCTTGCTGTTCCTTTGTGGCCAGTCTTGAAATGTTTCGTTTTACACAGAAGTGATAGCCTTTAGTGACCCAGTTTTAGTCAGAGGATTCCTGTTAGACCACCCTTCCACCCATTCTTGGTTTTTCCTTTCTTATTGGTACCTAAAACCTTACAATCAATGATGTCTTAGATTATACAAGATACAGGTCACAAGTAGAGATTTGCTTTGTTTTCCACAATAAAATATTTAGCCTACAACTGGACAGGAAACCCCAGACTGATTCTTACATATATCATTTTGTTTAACTATGCATTCATTTTGGTCAAAATCTTGCTATATACTCTATATTGTAAAGTATCAGGTTGTAACAAAATCAGTGAACTTACTTTGAGAACTGCAAGTATTCCACAATATATGGCAGAATTATTGTTTCTTTGTGAAATGCTTTGTGTTCCCTACTTGAATCAAAAAGAATACTGTGAATTCTCAGATTATACCTTAATAATGTCCCATTGTCTTGTACAATATTGGGCCCATATTAAAGACATGATAAAACTTACTAAATACTTGAAGGACTGAAAAACAAATATGCAATTTGCACCAAACAAAGAAAACTTCTGTAAATAGGCTCGTCCATGTGTGTGTGTGCGCGCGCACGTGTGTGCCCAAATGCAAAGAAAAGGTCAACATCTGGGCACAGAAGCAAAAAGAACTTCTTGGTTGGTCTTCATTATGAAAATATATTGGCCTTGCCAGGATTAGATATTATGGAAGAGCGCTTGGGAAGGTATTGGGAATCCTATCTACAATGCTTGCTCTAACACATTCAATTCACAGCCTTAGCAGGTAATAAAAGAAGCCTCTGGACCATGTAAGGGATTGCCCAGGCATAGCTAGGTGTACTGGCCATTTTATGTATTAATGCCAATCTCAAATAAATCACTTTTCTGGTCTGCTGTGGGAGGAAAGGATATTTCTGTCAGTAAGTGAATGGAGGATTACTGACTTGCTGACCTTTCCTGACTGTGATAAAAGACAACTTCTTTCCTTTCAGCAATACTTTAAAAATGGAAATTCCTCTTTTAAATGTATGGTGTGAGAATGAAGAAGGGAGCCCACTATTATTCCGTAAATAGATGGTGGCAGAGGGCACCCCTTGGGAAAGGGAGAAATTCTCATTAGGGCTATTTTTCTGAGAGTTGTCAGTATGCATGCGTTTGCATTTAAAGACTGAAAAAAGGAGAAAGCAAGTCCTGACCTGATGTATTTTTAAGACTCTATTCTTATTCCTGCAGCATTTAAATATAGTGTGTAAAATACAGCACTCCTAACTGCCTTGCGCTATGTTTGTTATGTGGATTCTTATGTCATTCTCCTGATGAAGGAGTCAGGAATGTAAAATGATTTTGCCTTGGATTATTAGATCCAAATAAAAATGGAAAATAACAAGGCATGCATTTTCCCTTGACCCAGGAAATGGGACCGTTGCCTGGTATTTCAAAAACAAATGGCTTTTGCTAAGACCACAGGAAAAAAGACTGTGCTAAAGGATTGTACTTTTTGTTAACTGTGTTCAAGGATCTTTTGAAGGCCCGAGAAATTTAAACAAATAAGAAAATGATGATGCAGAGTATTTTGTGATATCAGATACTAACACAACTAAAATGGCCCAGAGAAAGTCCTGCCGTATCCCTGAAGTCTTCTATCACTTTAGTCTTAAGGGTCCCCTTTTGCAATAGGACCCTTTGTCAGTACCATTCTTTTGTCTTGTGTTCTGCACGCATGTGGCTTCTCTGGAAGATATTGTTCACAGAAATAAGGGATCATGTATTAGACCAGTGAATGCTTCTAGTTCTGACTCAGTTTGTCTTAACAGCATGACGCCATCTGCTGTCATCCAGAGTCACAGAAAAAAATGTCCATCAAAGCTGAAATTTACATCAATCAATAGAATTGAATTGAATTGAAATTAAATAGGGGAAAAAAAAAAACACAAAGTCCTTTCAAAGTGGATGACTTAGTCCCTGAACTAAAGCTGTGGAGATGACAGATAATTTGATTGCCTGTAATACTTTGCACCAAGAACTAAAAAATCATCCTAGTATGTCATTTAAACATCTAAATGTTTATGGTCTCATTGCAAGAAAGAACAAGCTTCCTCTTGAAGATGTTGGTATCTATGTCATAGTGCATCTGATATTGAAATACATATTTCATCAGTGGATTTTCATGAACAAGTAATGTTTTTTTTTTCTTAAAATACACACAGAGAGACAGGGATTTTCATTTAGGAGGACACAATAGTAAGAATGGGGAGGTTCAGCTGGGAACACCAGTGTGGAGGAGACTAGTCTTTGACCTTGGATTTGTTGTCTGTACTTGTATATAACTACTTTTTCATGTGTGGACCCACTATGTAGCCAAAGGATGATCCAAGAATAATTGTAACCATTAGAATGACTTGCTTATGCAGTCATGCAGATCAGATCTCCAGAGGAGTTGGATGAGTAGACTCTTTTACAGTATGCAACTAATGGGTTTGCTCCAACATGCTTGCTTTTACTTGAGGTTGATTTACCTGAGCCCACAGCAGCACTATAATGAAGGTAATGAAAACCTTGGTTGATCGTATTGTGTGTGACGTATTACTCTGAAATCCTCAAGATAAGCCCTAAGTGCAGAGAAATAGGCAAAGTCAGCAAGACTGACATTCTTGGAGAACACATGTGAATGGTGCTTTCTGGAGTTGTGCAGTGCAACAGCTTTTATGGGTTAATACAGATTACTGATGCATTCTGGATGTACGATGGAGGAGAAACTACCATGAGTGACTTCAGACATTCTGTGGCAGCTTTCATGCCCTCCGATAATTATTGGTCTTTTGCTCCTAGCATGTGACTTTGATCCTGAAAAAAATATATACAGAGAAGGGAGAGTTTACATTAAAATATGTTCCCCGAGCTATCCTGCACTGTGAATAAGTCACTGTACTGTGAATGAGACAACTGGGAGCAAATTTTGACAGGAAAATAGAGTGTTGGGCACCCTGGGTTGGGATGGGAAGTGTGTCAAAAAATCTTCATGTACTTCCCAATTTTTTTGGACATTTAGCACAACTTGAATATTGAGCCCTCTAATATAGGGTGCTTTGTCTAACAATAGGTTCTGTTGGTTCCAACTAAAACTGATTTAATCAAAATAGGAAATTATTGGAAGGGCACGGGAGTATTTCATGGAACACAAGTCAGCTTGACCTTACTAGGAACTGGTACTCCTTCATATATCTGGGTCTTACATGGTCCTTCTTGACTGCTTCCCTCTTCATATCTATTTCATTCCTTTATTCTCTGTAGTTTTTCTTTGCATCCCTGCACACACCCCAAAATCCCATGGTTTCTGCATTTTATTACTAGCTCCATGCAGAGACCAATTCCAAAGTAATGGGCAAGAGAAACAGAGGAGTCTAGCTTAAGGCAGGAACCATTTCTGCTGTAATTACCTCTAACCAGGGGTGCAGGGTCATGTGGTGCAAACATGGCTGCCTCCCAAGTCCACTGTTGTTCTCGGAAAAATCATTATGGATGGAGCATAGACTACAAAGCTAATCAATTACACCAACCTGTCAGGCTTCTCCTATCATACCTACACAGTCTTATACTACACAATTATGACTAAATGGTAAAATTTATGAGATCAAACTGTTTGATCTCCTTTTCCCATTGATAATTTTCCCCAATCCTTACTCTGACTGTAACTGCATTTCCATTAAATTGTAAATCTAAAACTGTACCAGTTCCCAAATAGATAATATGCAAACCATTCTAAGCATATAAATGCATGAAATTTGTACATGTTTATACTGAGAAATTGAAACCACCCTTAGTTTAGGAAGACAGCATGTTACACTTGTTTTCACCATCCAAACAGCACAATGGTCGAAGAAATCTAACTGAGGCCAAACAGTGCTTTTGGTTTGAATGGACATGAGAAGTCTTAATCGTTGCCTCAATTTCTAGAGCATTTCTAATTCAAAAGTGTTACCCAGTCATTGGCAGCAAGAAGTTGCTGTTTTTAGGATCATACTTGAGCTTCCTAATGCTCAAATACCTGGCTAGCTATGTGCTAATGTTTATTGACTTTTGATACAGATAGGGAAAAATAATTCTATTGATGCCTGAAAAAAACAGAAGTAACTTACAGTATTCCATGTCTTGAAAATTAGCTAGAAATATATGTGCTAAATATTAAAGTTTGCACAGAAATATTCTGAGAATAGATTTTCCGAAACTCTGCTTCATTAAGCAGCATTTAAAAATATCAAGGTCTTCAGAAAATGTAACTGGAAATTTTATATGAAACATTATCCCTCCATAAGGATTTCTATATTATGTCAAATTTATGCCAAAGTTGTTCCAACAGTGAACAGCATTCAGAGTTGAATGGGAAACATAATTTTCATGATCATGAATGTTAAATGTTTTATTATTTAGGGAAGTAAAATTTGCCATCCCCAAACGTGTCTTTTGGCATGTGCATTACTTTAGGCTCATTGTTTTTAAGAAACAGGAGACTCATGTTGTTTTTCTTCTTTGCCTCTCCCTTAACTGCTGAAAAGGATTTAGAGGATCTGCTCCAGGAGAGAGCTATCCCCATAGATAACTACAGTATAATATGAACCTAGGGGTGGTGGATAGGGAGGAACCTAGCAACTCCTATTTGATTCAAGTTCTCTGTGTCCTATTGCTTCTGGATGGCTCAGCAAATACTTGTTTACCAAACATTTACTTTTTCATCTTCCTATGAATTGCCTTCCTTCCGTTTGTAGCCCCTACCCACTTCTCCTTAGCCCCTCAAGGCATATAATCCTCAATTGCCTGACTGCCTGTGGCCTCATAGTCTTTTAGTCCCCATATGTATGTAATGACATTTGATTTTCTCCTGTTTATCTGTCTCATGTCTATTTAATTCTTAACACAGGCCAAAACTAACAAAAACAAAGAAACAAACAAAAACTTTGAATGGTAGAGGAAAATTTTCCTTTCCAACAATTACAATTTCTCATTTTGCTTCTTTCAGACACATCACTATGCAAATAATTAACACACTTATAATAGCTAGATAATGTTTAAGAAGAATCGCCTAAATATTAAAAATTGGAAAACTCCTTCCTGATGTCAAGAGTTGCCATGTTACCACTGAGCAGTGATATGGTCACAATGGGGGACTTATTTTCCAAAAACACTTTGATACAGAAGTTTGTGTGGGAGAGGTTGCCAAGCATGAGAGCATTATCTTTTCAGTTAACATATGGTATCAAAGACCCACAAACTAGTATTTCTTTCCATTTAACCCTTAACAATTTAACCCCCCATTCATAATAATCTTAAGTATGTTCAGACTTGAAACAATTTCTTTGAACTTTTTGTGAGTGACATTTTTATAAAAAAAATTAAATAGGCTGTGTGACATTTCTTATTTTACCTTTATAATGATAAATTTAAAGCAGCCAAGGGGCACTCTTCAGTACCATCATCATCTCTACTTAATGTGTAACTACGTATGATATGTAATTAATATATATATGTTTAGATACTATTTTCTTCATTAATTCTTGTCACATGCAGAAATGGAAGTATTCAAGGTTTTTGCTGGTTTGATGACATGATTTTCCAGTACTTGTTCCAAGTTTCTTTTATAATCATTATTTCTATGAAGTCATTCAACTTGGAAATAATTGCTTGCCAAAACTGAGTTTCTCTGGTGAACCACTCAACACAGCTTTGGTTTTATAAAGAACACCATTCTTTGTGTGCTGTTAATCTTGGCTTAGAAACACCACATATTATTCTTCCCACTTGAACAGTTCAGCTCCTGTTCTCTTAGTTATACTTTGGAACCATTAGACTTACTGCTGGAATATAAATGTATGAGTCACCCAGCTGGTGACTCTTTGAAAACAGATTTTCCAAGTATAGATATATGGACTCTCTGCTCACAGCAACATTCAGTTGTCCAAAATCTGAGGACTTTCCAAATGGTCTGAAGACCTGCCTCATGCAAGAAAAATTGTTGGCATTCTATGAGGTGGCATTTTGTTACTTAGTGTGATTTTAACTTTGGCATTAAGTAGCTATGATACCATGTTCCAATAGTTGACATGGACGTTAAATTATTCAATAAGTTAGAGCTTCCTGTGAAAATGCTAAGCACATAATTCTAATTTTTATTTGCTCTTTTAATCTCATTTAAGAATGCACTCCTGAAAAGCTATTAGCAGAAGGTCATGAGAATTTGATAAACCAGAAATTCAGGTATTCGGTGGATCATTTTACAGAATAGAAAATAATTTCAGTACCAATTTATTTTCTAACCCAAATGACTTAAAAACCTTCAAAATGGGACACTGTATTCACATAGAATAGGCCTGATTTAATAAAAAGAAACTGCTAACAGGCTATATGGCCATTATGGCAAAGCAAATTGAAATTGCTTTCCTGTTTCATGTACACAATGAAATCTCTGAAGGCAAAGGATTTTCCCATGTCAAGACAGAATGAAGTTATGTTTCCATGTCTTCCAAATTCAGAGGAAGTGGGTCATGGATAATTACCAGGCAGGACATGTTTGTAAACGTGTTTTGCTCAGGAGAATTCTGTATACAAATCAAAATACTTTATATTGGAAATTTAATACATCAAATGAATGATGCTACTCCATCATATTAGAATAAGGCCATTGAAAGGAAAATTTCCAAAATGATAGAAAATTTGTGAAAATGTAAGAATTTATAGCTGCTAAATTAGCATACTTTTGGAAGTTTGATATTAAATATAGCATAGGCTCACAGATGATTTACAATATTTTTTGGCAGGAAAAAATACTGAGAACCTTTCAAAATTTAAGGGTTCATATAACACATGAAAGTATATCCTAACAAAAATATGTATTTCGTGTTCAAACTGATTTTATTGAACGCAAGAAAGTTTATTCAGTTTTATGTGGTTCTATTTCTATCTTCATGAAAAATTTCTGGCAATCATACAAGTGAATTTTATCACCTAATTTAAATTTTTTCCAAGCACACTCATCATTTATATACACAAAACTGATGCAAAATTTTGACTTTATGAACTCCTTCATATACACATGTGCATGTGCACTGAAAATTCAGAGTGCTTCTCTAATTAAAAATTAGAAATAGTGCAGGAAAGGCTGTTTTAACATACTTTGCAAACGCTGAAAACGAAACAAAACCCAAAATAGAGTTATCAGCCCTTTTGCTACTCCGGTTTTTAATTGTGTCAGTAGAGGCAGAAAAGGATAGCCTACTCTGTTATCTCCTCCCAGTGCATTTCAGAACAAAGTTTAAAAACTCATTCAACATTCTTTCTTTTATTGTTCATATAACTCACCTGCAGAGGACAGAAAAGAATCTTGAGAGAGAATATGAAACAGAACTAGTTTTAAAAAGTCTGACATAGGGGCACCTGGGTGGCTCAGTCGGTTAGGCGTCTGACTTTGGCTCAGGTCATGACCTCACAGCTTGTGGGTTTGAGCCCCACGTCAGGCTCTGTGCTCTGATGGCTCAGAGCCTGGAGCCTTCTTTGGATTCTGTATCTCCCTCTCTCTCTGCCCCTCCCCAACTCATGCTCTGTCTTTGTCTCTCAAAAATAAACATTAAAATTTTTTTTTTAAAAAAGTCTTACATAAAACAAGCATGTCATATTATGTTCTGTTTTCTAAATAATATATATTATAAAGGAGAACGTGAACTGAAGACATGTAATTTAGGAACCTGTTAATGGGTCTACACAGTAGAGAAGACACAGGTCACACCACATCAGTGAAACCACTTTTATTTTTATTTTTTCCACATAGATAACTTCATGTCAGCTACAAAAATCATGAAATGAAGAACTGATCGTGAAACTGCAAACTCATAACCACTGGAGTGATAAACAGGTTTCCCCCAGAGGACTGTTAGAAAAAATAACCAGAATACCATGGATTCATATTTAAGTAGTAAACATGTCATATATTTAAAAATAATAAATATTGAACAGCAGTAGAGAAACTATAGCATCAACAGCATGAAGTATAATTTTATTTGTTAAGACAGATGAAATTTCTAGGCACAGTTTTAGGCATTAAAGAGGACACAGAGGCATAGGTTAGTGTGCGCTGCTCTGTACAAAAATACAGTCTGAATAAATTACATTGCTAGCCATACAATTAGACGTCACTTACCAGTCAGTTCATTGCATGTTTAATAATATACAGGTACATGCTAATCCATATATATCATTTATATTTCAAACACATAGGTCTCTCTATATTTGTCTTTTAAAATTTACATGTTGAACTTACAAAAAGCTAAACAGTTGTGCAAGAAATCCAAATAACTAGCCCTGCTGAGTACTTTATGCTCTATGTATGTATGTGTATATATCTAAGATAAACAATGGATTTGTATTTAACAGTTTTGCTTGTAAGAAAACATCAAACAAACCTAAAGCTGTGAAGACATAATGTAGGTGAAAATTCACTTGTGTTTATTCTGATAGACAAAACAGTATTTCAGATGAGCAACACCTTTCATATTGTACTGAGCCTGTTATAATGAAATACTTTTAAATATTAGTGATGGTAGAAATATTAGCATAGGGCTCTTCACTGGGAGGGGGGAAAAAGTCATATAAGCAATCTACTTTTCAGTGAACTGCAAATGTGTGTGCCTTAAGCCTATAACGTATTCTGTCATTTTCCAGCCTGTCATATTGACAGACAATGAAAACTTGCTAAGACTGGAGATGTGATATTGGTCTACCAGCACAATGCATCCTCGACTAGTACTAAGAAAAGTGCCTCATTGATGTCAGCACCAAAGTACTGCTCTTCCATTATTCAGGAATAAAGAGACTCTCTCACAATAGAGAGGGTTTAGGAGCCAAAATCCTCATCCGACAAATGTCATATCTCTCATGCTGCCCTGACAATACGCAATTAACTGCAAGACTGTCTGGCCCAGGTTTTACTATTTCTCAAGAAAATTGCTTCAAAAGATTCTATAATACTAATATCTTTCTGGCAAATTTCCACCCATAGTTTCTCATGATTCAATAGAGAATCATATACTTTTATAAAGGTTTCTCTCTAGGATGCATTTAATTCCTTTTGTCTGTCATTGCTAAAATAAGATTAAGCCTGGTTCTTCATATTTACTTTGTGATTCTATAGAAAAGTCGCAAGATAAGGGTTTTTTTTAAGCATTTGAATAATAAAATAGGTTTTTATCCCTGTTGTTTTGGCAACAGTTCTTAAGACAAACTGAAAGCACAACTCTGCTTTGGGAGGTAAAGCAAATTGTTAAATATTATTGATGTGGTCCTGCTCTTAACAGATTTTGTAATACAATAGAAAATAAGTATGTTTTAAATGATTTTTCCAATGCTTCCTTCTGCAAAAGGGCCAAAACCAGAATACACTGTTTTAGTGTCTTTGTTAACAAAAATAACTATTTATAACTTTTATATTAGAGCTGTATATTTGATATAAAAATATGTTTATAATTAAACTATCCAAATTTGTATATTCAACAGGATTAACACAAGTTTGCAGGGTGAGATTAGTTGCAAACTCATTCCCTATTACTGATATTTCCTTCCATTTTAACAGCCAACAAATGATTCCCTTAACATAAATCCATCATAATTGTGTGCACAAATCAGTTAGCCCATTAGTTAACTTCAGAGGACGAGGTGATAACCAGATGAATTCTACTCCTCTACTGAGACAGTTAGACATTTATATAAATCTATCACTATTCTTTTATTTTTTTAATAAAGACATTTAAAGTACTTGAAAAAAGGAGCCTTCTATTTTACTGATTTTTTAACAAAACGATCATTCTAATTGCTACTCTCTTTTGAACTACAGTGCTTACAGAAGAATCATGAATTTTCAGAGTAACACCATTTCAGTTTTTCTTCTTATACAATTCTATTAAAACTTTCCAGTGAAACAGTAGAGAACATAGCGCAAAAGCTTTAAGGTATATGTACTTTTGTACAGTAAGTAAGTGTGAATACCAATCTAAGCCTCTTAACGTGTACAAGGTTAGTGTTCAGATCACTTCACTAGAGCAAATATTACTTTTATGTGTATTAGGCAAATGCATGTATAGGGCCAGGGAACAACTTATTACCATTTATACTAATGGTTCACCGTTATAAAAATATTTAAGCTTCTACATATACACGATTACTTGCTGTAATGTTTGGTAAACGACTTAAAGGGTACTTAGGACAAAAGCAACTCATGCATGTCCTTCTAGTTGCCCCAGGGAAAGTAAAGACTCCCAATTTTCCTCATTCTAGATATGGCTGAGGCACAATTTCTAACCACATAATGAAAAGCATGTGTCTCCAAGTCTTGACTCTCTTCCCAGGGAGCTGCTGATTGCCAGAATACTGCCTCCCATTAAAAAAAGAGTATTCTTAAAGGTGGAAGTTGTACCATTAACCAATTACATTCGGAACTCCCATTAGGTGCTGAAGGGCAGTTCACTTTTCAAAAGCTCTGCTCAAGCAAATAACCAATGGCCAATGTAGTCATTGGGTGGGATAAACAGGTGATAAGGACTCTAACAGTGGAATCCTTGTCAGAGCAAAGGAACTTCTAAATGTTGCTTATGCCAGCTGCTCCCCTGCAGGCAATAGGAGATTCAGGCATTTCTCATTCCAACTAGCTTCTCACAATGGTTGCTGTCATACAGACCCTTCACTTGTCAAGAAAAATGACATGAACATATTGGAAGTTTGCAGCATTTGCCTATGTCTAATCAGCTCTCTTAATTTGTGCAGGTCCCTAAAATGAATGTAAAAGCTGGTTACAGTGTCGACAGCCAAAAGGCAAAGGATATTAAATCAACTGAGCAAACTGCTTGATGCTCCACAAGTGTTTTAGAAAATAGTGAGTTAGAAAAGATACAGACGTAATCCTTTTGTTGGATGGTTGGTTGTTTTGAAAATCTCAGACTGTTGGTTCTAGTAGTAGTCTTCGTAGTTCTTAGGGTTCAGGCAGTAAAGGATGGCACCCCCAAATGAAAATATAGTTGCACCCCAGGCCAGGCCATAACCCCAGTTGAACTCATGGTAAATTTTCAAGCTCACAGTTTCAATGAACTTGATTGGGTAAAGGACCAGGCTGCAAACCTGTAAAACAACTGAAAGGAAAGCAAATCAAAATTAGGAAAATGTTATTTGTAGGAAATAAAATGATGTGAGAATTACTTTCTAATCAAACATAAAAGTCAAAAAATTTGAAGCACTGCTTATTCTAGATGGTACACCTTAAAACATTAACAATTTTTTCTTTAACACTGTTTCACAATATAGTAGCAATTACTCTTAATAATTAGTACCTCACTATAATAGTATTTAATGAAATAATTAGTATAATATAATTATATGAGCATACAAATTAGTGATTTGCACTTTACATACATGTAAAATCATCACTATTATGGCATACGGTAATCCCATAAGCTAAACACTTCCACTATACAAAACCAGTAAATAGCTCCGCAAGAACAGTGATCCCCAATGTCAGCTAAAACGCCTGTGATTTATATATGCTCTTGAGGAGGTGAGGAATTTATATTCATTTGTACTGGTGAAACTGGTCAACCTGTGATTCAAGACATGCTATTTCTTGCTGCTGCTTCTCAATACCATGTAACTCAGCTGACCATTCCAGCAACTCCTACCGTGGATGTCTTCACTTATATTCATCTGTTCAAAAACTATTTCCATTCTTTTCCTCTCATCTTTAAATTTTTTTTTAATGTTCATTTATCTTTTAGAGAGAGAGAGAGACAGAGTTCAAGGAGGGGAGGGGCAGAGAGAAAGAGGGAGACACAGAATCTGAAGCAGGCTCCAGGCTCTGTGCTGTCAGCACAGAGCCCGATGCGGGGCTCAAATCCATGAACCGTGAGATCATGACCTGAGCCGAAGTCGGACGCTCAACCGACTGAGCCACCCAGGCGCCCCTTTTCCTCTCATCTTTAAAAAGGGGCTCAAAAGTCATCTTTTTCAAGACGTGACATCCAATAATACCTCTGCATGAGATATAATAGATGGCATCTATGTATTTATTCTTGCCCTACTTTCAAAAAAGAATGAAATCAATGAAGACATAGGAGATAATGGTACTGAAAACATAAGCTAATGATGGCTGTAACAATAGAGCACAAAACTTAGCTCTTAGTTCTTAGCTACATCTTAGTTCTTAGTCACTTGTCAGTCAGGGCTAAAGGGAAACTGTGATGAGTCATACCTAATAAAATAAAACAAACCAAATAATCCGGAAAGGGAAGTTGTTTTTTTTATAGATCTAAAATTAAAGTGGTATTTATCCTGTGGCTATTTCTAATGAGAGACATGGGATTACACAAGAGATGAGGTCTTCCCTTCAAAATCGTAACTTCATGTGGGATCAAATATCATAAAATTTCTATTGTATTTAAATCAACTTAACTAGAATTTATGGGATGCTTCTGCCTCATTCTCTACCATATGATAGCTTCCATCCTCAAGAAACAATCTTTAAAAATCTGAGGTACTATGTAATATGTGACAGAGCTTGGCAAACTACCAAATCTGGTCTGCTGTTTGTTTCTGAAAAAAAGTTTTATTGGAACACAGCCAGGCTCATTCATTTATGTACTGTCAGCACTATGATAGCAGAGTTGAGTGGCTGCAATAGAAACCATGTGGCTCACAAAGTACTTACTATCTTTCCCTTTCTCAAACAAAGTTTGCCAACCCCCGCTACCTAAAATAAATGTTTGGTTAAAACGGTTATAATTTAACTCACCTTAAAGATACTGTAAATTTCAAAAGTACGACAAAAATGTGAATAATTAAGGAGACAAGAATAAAATTTGATATAGTAAAAAAGATACAGTTTATTACATTTTTTAAAAAGACCCATAGGATGGATAGTGTATTTAATTAAACTGGACTTTGGCACTTTAAAGTCTATGCTCATCTATTCTCAGTACCTATAAAAGATCCTTATTACCAATATGGTTAATGTTCCTAACAAGTCTACATTAATGGTCCTCTATTTCTAGTATAAAGATGATGAAGTCCAGAAAACCCCTGAGGGCATGATTCCACAAAATCATTACTTTCTGTAAGGCTCTGACTAGGGGTCAAGTAACCTTTCTGGAGCAAGGTGTAAGAATTTGAAACATTTTTGCCATGTGGCTCAACACTGCTTCAGGACGGCACAGGCCTATCACACTTCCACACCATGGACAGTGGATGGATAAGTAGGTCCATATAAAAGGAGAATCTCTTGACATCCAAAATGGAAACCGCACCTTGTTTATAGTTTTAAAATCTCAGAAAAGATTTTAAGTCCATATTAGAACAACTGATAACTCATTATATAACCCACACTTCCTCTACTTCCAGCAAGTGCTAATATGTGCTAATTAAAAAAAAACTCAGCAGGCTCTGTGTCTTTGTGGGGGGAAAGAGTGCTTTCATGTTTAAATGTCTTTAACGAACAAGAATCAATTCCTATCAACCATGAACTACAGAAAAAAAAATTCCAAAGTTACTAAGGTTTTTAAAAAGTGCATTTCTCCTCAGGATTCTCTATTCTGGTCGCTAGTCAAAGGATGACTGATCCTGCCAGGATGTGATTGAAAATATAACTGAATTAGGAATAGTAATTCATTTACTCATTCAACACATTCATTCATTCACTAAGAATGTTTGAACGTTTCTAAAGGCATACACTTTAAGGCATTGATAACAAAAGTTGCTACCCCCATGGGTAGGTAGTCCATTAGTTAAATAAGTATAGGATATGGCAGGTGTTGCTAAGAGACCTGATAATACAAGAAAGCAAAAAAAAAAAAAAAAATCTAGGGATACAGGCTGTTTTATTGGTGTTTTATTTCATCTTTCAGATGAAAAGCTGAAGAAAGCCTTTTTAGGAAGGAGTCATTTGAAGAGAGACCTGAATGAAGTGAGGGGCACAGGTCACTGTAGTGGGGAGTGAGCAGTCCGGGTGGACGGCACAAACAGCGTAAAACCCCTGACGTGGGCGCATGCTGTGAGGATGCTGTGGTTGCAGGACAGAAAACACGGTGGCGAGTGGCAAGAGAGGAGACAGAAAAGAGAGCCAGAGGCCCATTCAGGAATGGCCCTGTGAACCGTGGGCAGAGGTCTAGATTTTATTCTAAGCGTGATGGATAGCTGCTAAAGGAGTTTGAGCAGAAAAGCAATAACTGATCCGAATTCTATTCTAGAAGGGCTCTATGGGTTCTTTTGTGAGACAGCCAGTCTCTAGGGTAAGTTGTTTACCTAGACTGCTTTTAATATTCATTTCAGTGTGTTTTATTTAGCAAATATTTGGCCTCCATGGTATAATACAAAGACATAATTTCCCTCCAGTGAAAAAGTGGAAATACAACTCCATTAGAGGCTCCACTGGCATATTCTGAGCAGCTTTCTTAGAGATAAAACTTTATTGTGTTGTAGCCAGATGAAAATTACCGTAAAATGCTTTATGCCTCTGAATTATGTTTCTCTCTTTAGAATCACTGAGAGAACTGCAAAACTGAGAAAAAAACATATATAAGCCTGAATTTGTAAATAACTTTCTCCATTTCATAAAAATACACACACGCAGGTAAAAATGCCTCCTTGCCTTTTGTAGATGCTGTGAAAGGAAAAAAAAAAGAGAACAAAAAAACAAAAAACAAACCTAAAGAGTTCAAGACTCAAGAAAATAATCATCATACTTATATTTCTACTTTACCACCAATCAATGAAACACAATAGGCATTGGCTGTGGTATTCTCTATGCTCTATGTCAGAGGCAACGTGAGTAAAGTTGTGGAGCATTTTTGAATTTGAAGGGAATGTGAAGATCATTTTATACCTCTCTCCACTTTTTTGAAAAGCGGCAACAATACTACTAACCATAAAATTGTGTGGCCAGAAGCATGACAAGAACTTAGAGGTACTAATTTTTGTCGTATGTCTAGTTTTCTTTAAGAGGATATTTTTCAGTGTTTTCAATATTGAAACAGAAAACATTCAGTATTGAAATATTCAACATTTTCTCTTAAGGAGATATTTCAATAAACATTTATTGGATGTTCACTGTTCAGTAGGTGAAAGGGATAAGACAGGACATGGCCCTTGACTGGTCATATTTCATACTCTATCGTGGAAACAGACATATAGGTAATTACAAACAAATGTGTTCAACATTAATAGAAGAGGCATGTTCACTTACCCATTCATTAAACGTTTACTGAACTCAATATTCCAAACACCATTTTTGCCTGGAGAAAGAAGGGAGGGCTTCCAAAAGGAAGCACCATTTGAACTGGACAGGACTTGGTCAGCAGACAAAGATGAAAAGACCTCTAGGAAAAAGCAGTAGCTTGTACAAAGCTTAGCAGCGCAAGAGGGTGTACCTATAGAAACTTCATAGGGTTGGAATAAGGCTACATTCACATAGAAATGTTTGGTTCAGACTCTAACAAGCTTAGTGTGTCATAAAAATAATAGAATGGGTTCTATAGGGAGATATCTCGGAGATTATTTTTATTTTTTTCTAATAAGGTATTTTTTTCAAAGTTTACTTATTTTTGAGAGAGAGAGAGAAAGACAGAGCATGAGTGGGGGAGGGGCAGAGAGAGAGGGAGACACAGAATCCAAAGCAGGCTCCAGGCTCTGAGCTGTCACCACAGAGCCCGATGTGGGGCTCAAACTCACAAACTGTGAGATCATGACTTGAGCTGAAGTCGGATGCTTAACCGACTGAGCCACCCAGGCACCCCTCTAATAAAGTATTTTTTAAAGTTTATTTATATTTGAGAGAGAGCGAGAGAGAGAGAAAACGTGCACGTGCGCGTGCAAGAGTGGGGGAGGAGTAGAGAGGGAAGAGGACAGAGGATCCTAAAGCCACCAGAGAGCAGAGGGCCAGATGACGCGCTTGAACTCAAGAACCATGAGATCCTGACCTAAGCCTAAGTCAGACACTTAAATGACTAAGCCATCCAGGCGCCCCACAGAGGTTAATTGTAGATACATACTGTCGGTGACCTACCCATAGACTTTCATCTTCATCACCCTAGTGCATGTCAGCCTGACTTCCAACTGTCAGCAGCACCTGTGCCTCTTGGCCTGATTTTTCCTCTGACCACTAAAGCTACTTTGGATTCTAGGAAAGGGAAAGGAAAGAGTCATGTAGACATTTTAAGTCAGATATTAAAAATCAAAAAATAAAGTAGGGGAAGTTCAAATTTGGGAACTGAGATATTCTACATGAGGAAGAGTTATGCCCTCAACTAAGGCAGCAATTGTGGTACATGAAAAGAAGCTACAGAATTAGAAGGTAATTTAGAGACAGAATTGATAAGACTTACCAACCAAGTCCCTAAATACCAAATTTACAAAAAGAAAATGGTAATTTGGAGAATGAAAACATTTGCCCATAAAGGGTTAATATGAAGACATCTTCTTTTCCTTTTGAAATTTCATCTGTAACTACTGAGAGCTGTAGTACATATGAAATTAATTATTGCACTGATAGTATAAAATGTTCTAGCCAAAGAGTAGTTTGATACTGATAAAGATCTGTGAGTAGAATTCCTTTTAGGTGAAATCTAAGCTGGACACTGATTTTTCTGCCAAAATCTAGACTGAAAATACCTCCAGCCACCTCATACATATGACAGGATGGTGAGGAGGGCTGCAAAACACAAACTTCTCATCAGAGATAGCCCAGAGGTGGAAAGCAGTTACAGGACCCTGGGGAGGGAGAAACCACCATTTTGTATAAACATTCAATTACAAAAGGCTTTTTGCACATAAAACAGAAAGGAAATATCATTAATAAAATTAGTGGGGATTCTGTTACTTAAAATCTGAATTATAAGACTGAGAATTTGCAATTTGTACTAAAGGCCTTTGAAAAATGGAAACAATCATCCTAAGTCCCACTGGGGAATAAAAAAGATCTGCAAAACCAGACAATAAAAGAAGAGGACTCAGAATGAGGCAGCTCCTTTAACTTCACCAAGTCTTTAGTGAGAACTAGATGTCAGTTATCATAATCCCATCATATCTCACCGATCATTGTCAGTTACACAATAAGAAATGTGTTTCAGTCATCTGTATTGGAAACTTGCACACTTTCATGATGTGCTCTGATTCAGTAATGTTGCACTGATCAAGTTGTGGTCTTTATGACATCTCCCGTTGCTTACTCCCTTCGGGTGTTGCCCCCCAAGAGATGGAATAACAGGAATAACAGGATGGACTCCAAATGCAGCACACAGTTGGCAGCTGAATTCAAAATTCAAGGCTGATTCTGCTCTTGTTTTTCAATGTGTTATATGTAACCAAGTAAAGATGACTTGTGAACCCCCACGTGGACTTTCAATTGAGATAGATGCCCTGAACTGAAACCCTGGCTCTGCAACTTACCTGTTGGATAACTCTGGGGAATCACTTAACCTTTCTGAACCTATTTCTTCAATGATAATATGGGGAAAATAAATACCATATCTTATAACAGAGATAGTGTATACTGAGTGTCTAGCAGTGTGACATACAGTAGGTGCTCAATTCATTAGTATTGCCAACATTATCATTACAGACAGTATCTTATTCTGAAGTCTAGACTTCTAGGACCAGTGAGGGAGTTGTAGAACATGGAACAATGTTTTATTTTTTTAATGTATATTTATTTATTTTGAGAGCAGGGGGAGGGGCAGGGGAAGGGGCAGAGAGAGAAAGAGACAGAGAAAGAGAATGCCAAGCAGGCTCTGAAAAGTCAGCACAGAGCCTGACGATGAGAGCATAACCTGAGCAGAAATCAAGAGTCAGATGCTTAACCAACTGAGCCACCCAGGCGCCCCTGGACACTGTTTGAGTTGGGCTCAGTGACTAGCTTTTAGCAATTCTAGCAACTTATTCAGGCAGGTAACAGGCCCACCCTATATTAAGGACTTCAGAAACAAAGTGAAGATGAAAAAACTTTATGAGATTTAATCGTCAGCTTTTAGTTAGTACCCTTGGAGTATATAATCTAACACCAAGGTAGTACAATTACATACTATAGGTGCCCAACATATATTTGTTAAATAAATGAATGAAAATATGAATAAAAGAAAACATCATTTTTATAACTATTTTTCAAGCTCTTTTTGGTCTGAGCTTTGTGCTTACATGAAATTTACTGCTTCATAAACTGTAGAGAGAGAAATGGTTTAAGAAAATTTGAATTATAGTTAGCTAGCTGTTTACATGCCTATTTTCCCTCTCAAATTATAAGCCACATGCCTTAGTCATCTTTCCATCATTGATTCAACTATCTATTGAGCACCTTGCACCAGGCATAGCACATGGCACTGAATGAATTACATAGTCCTGTGTAGAGATGTTTCCAAGTGGTAGCGCTATGTGTGTTTTGATTTTATGTACCGCATGTTTCAGCAGAAAGAAAGATTATTTCTTTGCTAAGACAGATAACATGATCTGTGTGTGAACACCAAGATAAGGCTTAGTATTATTTGTAAAAAAAAAAAAAAAAAACATTTTGAGAGAAGGGGAGAAACAGAGACCATTTTTCAGCAGACCAAGATGAGCAAAAAGGGGAAAGGATCCCAAATATACATTTACAATGAATCGCTAAACAAGTGAGACAAGCCAACAAATAGAATAAGTATGTTTACTATGAGGCAAGCAAAATCAACAGCTATAATTTTAGCTAGCATTGTTTCAAGTAGGCAGAGTTCCCAAATTTGTTAATCTTCTACCCAAATCAATAATGGATTATTATGTGTAATGAGTATCTTTTCCAGAAAGCAGCTACAGGCAACTCTTTAATGGTTTCTCAGATGGGAGACAGAAACCCTTTCATGACATGTTTCAAATCACCAGTTTTACCTTGCTTATGTGCAAAGTGAACACAAAACTAATGGTTATTTCAAAAAGAGCTTCCATAAGCACAGTGTCAAAAGACAATGAGTAAAATCAAATATCAGCACATGTACATTTTCAGAATGTAGCAGTATGATGCTCTCTTGAGGTTTCAGTGGGTAGAATATAAATATATGAATATTATGGTAGGGATTCCTTTCATTATTTTATCATTTACTACTACTTGTAGTAGCTAGAGCTAAACCAAAATCTTTATTTTGACCAAGCCCAGTACCTTTAACTTACGTTCATTTACAGTTTGTTTTCTGTTACAACTAGTACTTATTTTCACATTTTCATAAATTTTGCTATACTTGGGAAAACATACAGAGCTTTTTTAGAAAAAACTAGAAGGAAAAAAAAATAAAGAACTAGAAACTCCTAGTTATTTTTCTAAGCATGTTTATAATAGGTGCTATAAATAATGGATTTCTTTATAAATTCTGCATATGCTAGTATGTGGTAAGTTAAAGTCTAAATGAGACAGTAACTAGGTGCCACAATAACATGGCATATTTATAAGAGAATGTCTAGAGTACCTCATACCTTCCTAAAATCAGAAATATCTGAGTATTCTAAGAATTATTCAAAACATAATTCTAGTTTTAAAGAATGGTATATCATTTCAGAATAATTTATCATGAAATTCTATTATAATTATCTAATCACTGTTAATAAATCCTAGCTTCAAAGACAAACTTATATTAAAATTAAAATATCTAAAGTTATTTCTTTCTAAAATTAGAAAGAGCCAAGAGAAATCCATGAACCAAGAAATAAACTAATGAATAGTGATGGGATCTTTAGGAGAATTTTCATGGTTACCAAATGATTCACAATACGGATCTTTATCACACATGAGATCAACAAAACAATGATAGTATGGTCACTCCCTAAGACTTCAGAATATTTTTTGTAATAGTGTTTTCTACTCTATAAGAAAGTATCTGTGGTGCTACTTAGCTAGTTTTATGGGTCTCTTAATACAATGTGCAGTCTGTAATAGGCACCTAACAAACAGTTGAATGAATGAGTCAGTAGCAAATGAGCCACGTTTAAAATTCAGTAGCCTCCCAGCCCTGGCTCTGCTGGTAACTACTATGTAATCTTGAGCAAGTCACTTAAGAGGTTTGAATTAGCTGTTCTTGTAGATTTCTTCAGGCCTTTGGACCTTTCTTTTTATGACACCTACATTATGATCAATCTTCATGGGTATAAAAAATGAACACAAACAGCAGATGGCAGCAGAATACTTCTGATCTTACAGTCTTAGCTCAAACTCCCATTCAAATACAGAGAAATTTCATCTTTAAACCGCTTTTTAAAAAAAAATCCATCTAACAGCCTAGATGGTTCTGTCGGTGTCTTCATTATTGACAGTCACAGAGGCTTATTTTGCAGTCTTCAAATCAGATGTGACTGACAGGGTAAATTGAAGGCACCACAAGAATATTTTAGTTTGATTCCAAAAGAACAATATATTCAAGGCTATGAATGAAAATTAAGACAGATAAAATAACGTGCTGGACTTTTAATCTTGTAAACCTCCTTTCTAAATAGATCCTTGATTTTAGCAAAACCTCCATCTTACCTTGGTTGATACTTTTATCCAAGCTGTGCTTCACAGAATGATGGTTGTTAAGTTAATGGATATGGCGTTGACCTCATACAACTGAATTGTCTGATGGTTTGAGTTCTACATTATCATTTTGCATTACAGCTATGTTTATTTCCAAACAGATATATATCTTTAAGGCTATTCATAATGGAATTTTTTTCAGTTTCATGTCAGAAAACAATAATGTTGCCTTAAGATTACCAAGGGGGCAGTAAAAAGATTGGAAAAAAACCGAACGTGAAGACTGTTGGTAAACACATCTGCTGCAATTCGTAAGGCAATAGCCCTGTCAAGAACTATTACTTATTCATGTTTTAGTTAGAAGTTTAGAAATTGCCACTGTGCTCTGTGAAATGCTTATTTAACACACTGAAAACTAATAATATGATAAACCCTTAGTCAATTTACCTTAAAATATAACAAATGTCTCTCAATTTCTATGTAATGCAGCAACCACATACTGCTTTTGCATAAGAAGGCAGGATGTGTAGAAAGGTTCATGAAACTTTAATATCAGTTTGAAAGTAAAAAATATATATTTACCTGCTGCAAAAAGCATGACAGCAACAGGTCTGTAGAAGCGCCTTCGAGATCCCACACAGATAGAAATCAAACCCACCAGGAATGCGATAAGAATGATGGCAGCACCTCCCAAGAGTAAAGCCAGGGTAGCAATCTGCCAATCTGGAAAGAAAAGAAGAAAGATATTGCTTTTAAGCAGTCAGTCCTCAAAGAATCAACACAAGTATGTTCACCTTGCTGTAGCTAAATACATGTGTGCTTACTGAGTGCTAAGCATCCTCTGGGAATTGAAATTTTTGCAACAAAAATTACTATTAATGTCCTTATTCAGAAAAGCTCAGCCATGCTTTTAGAGCAGAGGTTTGACATACTTTCCAAGGGCTCTATTAAGCCTTCATGGTAAATTTGGTATCCTTTCCATAACCTATTTTGATTATTATTGTTTTTTCTATTGAGGTATATAAAATTCACAAATCTTAAATATGAAAGTAGAGAATGTGATGAAATTTTATATAAATTCATACGCCCACATAACCACCATCTAGATTAAGGTCTAGAACATTTGCATCGCCATGGTTCGCTCATACCGCCCCCCCCGCCCCCCCGTCAATAATCACCCTCCCAAACAGCCTAGTAATGGACATCTATATCTTGGATTCATGTTTGCCTGTTATGTAAATGGTATGAACTCTTTTGTGTCTGGCTTTTAAGTCTGAGGTATTTATTTTTTAATGTTTATTTATTAACATTATTATTTATTTTACAAAATTATTTATTTTAAGAGAAGAGAGCACGCACTAGGAGCACGAGCAGCGGGAGAGGGGCAGAGAGAAAGGGGGAGAGAAAGAAGGGTGGGGGAGAGAAAGAGAGAATGAATCCCAAGCAGCCGCCCAGCTGTTAGCGCAGAGCCTGACATCCCTGTGGGGCTCAATCCCACAAACCATGAGATCATGACCTGAACCGAAATCAAGAGTTGGATGCTCAACTGACTGAGCCACCCAGGCGTCCCTAGGATATTTATTTTGTGTCTGGCTTATACATCTCTAATATCCATCCATGTTGTGTGGCTGTGTGCGTAATACATTCTTTCGGTCTTTTTTTTCTGTCCTTTCTTGTAAAGCCTGCCCTTTCTGTACAAAAATAACATAAACAAAAACAAAAAACAAACCGAAATCCATACACATACCAAGCAAATATTTGCCTTTCTCTTCCTCCCTTTCTCTAAAACAACTCCCCCAGCAAATTGGCAGCAGGAGAATTTGTCGGCTGTTTGTTTTTTCCTCCTGTCTTTCATTTCATTCTAATCTTACTGTGGTATTTACCACAAGGATGGTTTGTGAAATTAAGTATTCCCAGGGAGCCAGAATGTACTCTAAATAGCTGCTGGGCCCCCTTCTTCACTCATGCATGGAAACAGCAAGCATATATTGACCACTTACTATGTACAGATCTCTGTACATGGATACTTTGTCTCCCATGCACTGAGTGAAAAGTAAACCTCACTGAAATACATGTGTCATTGCTTATAAAGCTGTAGAAATAGCCTGACAGAAAACTGGCCCATTTCCCATTCCACAGAAGAGGAGAATGTTCTCTAAGAAGGAGCAAAGTGAATATATGAAAGCACTACCCAGCTTAGGAAGCATCACAAAAAAATGATACTGTGCAGAACATTCTTCAGCGGCGGTCCTTTGGAAGTCCCAGGCTGCCTCTTCTGGCCTTCACTTTAATATATGTGCAGAGAATGAAAACAGACTTTAATCCATGGTTAAGTTGCAATATAATCTATCTAAAGTCAAGAACTCATGACATTTTGATGCTGCACTCTGAAATTATCCCATGAGAAAGCTTCCAAAGTGCATGCTTTACCACTGTAGGATAAGGGATGAGTGGAAGAACCTACGATTCCCTAGGATTTTCTCCTTTTATTTATATTTGTATTTCTCCGCCTCAAGTGTCCTCTTCCACATCCTTCCCTTCTAATAAATTCTGGATTTATAACCGGCACTGAACTAGAACTCACAACGCATTCAGGAAACAAACAAACAAGGGGAAAAGAGAAAAAAATCTACAATTCTTAAAATATAAAGGTGAATCACAAGAAACTGGAGAGTATTTTTCAGCCATCTACTTGTAACAAAGCCATATAACTTCAAACGAAAGTATATCTGGCTTTCAACTAGAGTTTAAAAGGATAGCCATACTATGGCTTTTTTGTTCCATATCAGCATGTAGCTTTGAATTTAAAAAGCCAAAAGAATAATCCTTACGTTTGGAAGTATCTCAATTTCTTTGAAAAAGTTTATACATAGCACAATTATTTTACACTTTAACATAACAGAAATTGTTCTGAAAACGTTTAAGTTGAAACTTCTGAATAAGTAAAATTTTCCTTATATCAAATTGTTTGGAGCGCAACAAAAAAATAATATCCATCCATTCATCCATCGGATTCTTTAAAAGAGCCTATGCTGAATATTTTCTAGTTGGACCATTATTTTTATAAAACAATCATTACTTTTAGCAACTTTCTTCAAATTACTTTAAGAATTTTTAAAGAATTAATTTTAAGTCAAGACACAACTATACACTTATTTAAAAAAAACCTTAAAATATTGCTTTTTTCTGATAAGCTCTTCCACACATCCCAATACATATGTATAAAATGCCATCCATTTGACTGTTTCCACTTTTCACCCAAAATAAAAAAGGAATTGATCTTGATCACTTTTTTTCTACTTTAAATATCCTCAAAGAATAGTTTAAATACAGGTATTTGGATTTTGTGAAAACAAACTAAGACAAAAAAAATAGGCAAACTTTCCCTATAAAGGGCCAGATAGTATTTTCAGCTTGGCAGTTCAGGGTCTCTTGCAACTACTCAACCTCTGCTGTGTGGAGTGAAAACAGCCAAAGATGATATGTAAATGAACGAGCATGGCAGTGTTCCTATAAAACTTTACCTACAAAAACAGATGGTGGGCTTGCTTTGACCCTTCAGCTAAATTTTGTGGACCCCTGGTCTGTACTTCACATATCACTTATAAATGTTGAACTTTTTTCTAGGTAAAGGTCTTTCATACAATAATAATTTCAGAATGAAGTCAATTTGATAAGTGACTAATATAGGAGTACAAAGTGAAGCCTATGCAATTTAGCAAGAGAAAAGTACAAAAAATCCTAATGTCACAAAATGTCGAATTTCCTGAAAACAGTAATTTATTTCATATGGGAAACCAATAAAATGCAACAGAAGCCACCAGGAGAATAACACTTATTAAAAGGGACTAGAACCTAATTAGGAAGGGAACCTCTTATAGCACAGGAAATAGTTCTAAAAAGTAAGTAAATACAACCAGTTCTGATTTTCTTCCAAGTCCTATATTTATTTTTAGTACTGATGGTGGTGGCTAATGAGAAAGTTATCCTAGACATAAAGTCAAAGAGGCACATTACCAATATCACACTGTAATATTGCTACTCTTCCCTTTGCTCCATAACCACAGATAATGCCTGTTCAAAACGAGAAACCATTTTATTTTACAAAAGTCTAGAGCTGCCACTGTCCTGGCCAGAAGCTGGGGCTTACACTGAAGTATTGAGGCTATATCTCTGGTACATAGTGCCAGGTTTTGAGATTATTGTCATTATATCCATTTGGAATGCTTCACTCAGGCAGGTTGCATTTAGTCAGATGATGTGTTGAGAGTCCTTAGAGATTTATTACTCTGCATTAGTTTTACACATTTCTATAAATGATAAACTGACACTGTCGTGGAGCAGTGAACACAAACCAGCTCCGCAGAACATCAATGGCTGTGGTGCTATTTTATAAATCGCAGTGCTCTGCACAATTAAAACTAGTCATTGTTCACTGTCAGGCCAGTTGATTTGAAACATGAGTTTGGTTTCCAAGATCTCTGAGAACAAGTGGTAACAAGTTCTGATGACAAAAGGTAACTCCTTGGTCCAGGAACCAGTGAAGACTCAAATGGGCTGAGAAGGATGTTTCGAATCAAACCTAAAATGAGGCTGCCATAGTATACGGAAAGTATAGTAGTCCCCCCTCATTTGCAGTTCTACTTTCCACGGTTTCAGTTACCCGTGGTCAAAGGCAGTCCGGTCTGAAACCAGAGGATCCTCCTCCTAAGGGATCATCAGAAGGTTAAAAGTAGCCTAAGGCTATGTCACAGTGCCTATGTCATTCACCTCACTTTATTTCATCATGTAGGCATTTTATCATCTCATATCATCACAAGGATGAGTACAACACAATACGATATTCTGAGAGAGAGATTGCATTTACATAACTTTTATTATAGTATATTGTTATAACTCTTCAGTTTTATAATCTTAGCTATTGTTGTTAATCCCTTACTGTGTCTAATTTAAAAATTAAACTTTATCACAGGTATGTGTGAATAGGAAAAAACTTAGTGTATATAGGGTTCAGTACTACCCATAGTTTCAGGCATCCACTGAGGATCTTGGAACATATCCCCTATAGACAAGCGGGGGGACTACTATATTTTTGCCAAACTGACACACTGACACAGAGAAGATACTGGAAGTGCACCTATGAAAGCCAATGCTCAAGATAAGTGTGTGTTCTCTACTAGTGCTTTCTCTACCAAAAAAAAAAAAAAAAGGAAAAATAAAATAGGAATGAATACATATAATGTTATACTTTACACTGCAGTTACAGAATAAAGATTGGGCAGCCCTGATGTCATAACATTAAGTCCAGCATTAATATGCAACTCAGGAACTAAATTCAAGTCCTCTTTCAAGGTATTTTTATTAGCTGGCGCCAGAGTTTCCAATGTCTATAAATGCTTTAGTATTCTGCAGAATTGTGACTTACTTTATAGTCTAATACAAGAGACTGGTCTGAAATTGCCACTGCATTATGAAAATTCTATGGGCCACATTATAATTGCCAAATTGGAGAACTCACATCTCTTTAGGGAATTTGTGGTCAAATCTACTTCCATTTTTCAGTAAAGGCAAAATCTTAATGACAATACACCTTCTATACTTTTGAATCAAGGTCAAAGGCACCACACCAGTCCCTAAAGCTTTCCTCCAGCCACCTCATTTCAAAACCTTTAACTTGTCAAACACTGCCTAATTTATTTACCTCTGTAGGTATTGTTTATAGGCTGAAATTAGTTCTACTGCCTGTAAATCCCTGAGCACACAGTTGCCACTTCTTCTAGGAAACTAGATAAAATTTAAAAAGCAATGAAGAAACTGAGTTTTAACCTTATAAATTCAACTCCAACTGTTCAGGTAGGTAGTATTTTCCTAAATGTATTTTAATGTTTTAATATAGGAATATCACCGCTTAATAGTTCTCATCGCAAATTAAAATACTGATTTTTTTAAAAAATAACTTTTATAAGTTATATAGTTATTTTTAACTTATAAAAGTTAGTTTATAACTTTATAACAGTCGCTTTTATTTTCACCTTTGAGTTCTTCAAAAGAGTTATATTAACCAAAATGATATCCATACGTGCAATCAAAATCATTGACTGCTCAACCTCGAAGAGAGAGTGATCTCTCCCTATCATCTTGACACCATCTCATGGGTCATCCCTAAATCCTCCCTAATTCACCCATATAAACTGGATCATTCCACTCAAACCTTCAGTTCTTCCAAATCGTTTTTATTCACTCGTAGGACATATTTAAAGCCAAACATTTAAAGTTCTTTTCATTATATTGGTGAGAGCTCAGAAAGCAAACTCACTATTGCCAATTCCATTTTATCATTAGGAACTGGAAATAATGGGATGGTTTATACTTATTTAAGGGGAAAAAGGTCCAGTTACAGGATAACATGTCAAACCCAAGTCTCCAACATCTCCATTTTTTTACAGGCCTTGTCTTTTTACTGACTGGTTCATCTTATTAGAAATTATGGCATTTAATTATTTCTATCAATTGTACTTTAAGAATTTATTTTGAGATTAATGCTCTATACTTCCGAGTTGGAAAATAAGTCCATATCCTCATATACAAAAAAAATGAATTAAAATGGTGCTGTTATTTTGTATAAAAGGAAGGTAACTACTGAACTAACAGCCAAAATATTTCCAGACGTATCAAATGATATACTTGACTTTTTTAGTCTGCATGTGGCAAATGAAGTGGAAAACTGAAAGCATTACTGAGGGAGCTGAAACTTTGTTTTCATGACTAAATTGCATTCTGACCTAAATCCGCAGTGTTGCATTAATTTCCCACTATTCCATGAGATGTAGACACAAACATAGGCAGGAAAAGAATTCCAATTCTCATTTCAATAATCAAAATGGCAACGTCTTTTCAAGCAACTAATATCAGATTTAACATTCTTTACGTGCAAACAAATGTTTAAAGCAAACGACTATATGTCTATTACAAAATGACAATATGGACAGTGCCATGTGGTGCACAAAGTGAAATGGAATATTAGAGAAGCACCTACTTGAGGTACCATGTCAATCAACTTGCAATGATACAAATTAGAGTCCTACTCTTCAGGACAATTTATAGATACAAAAATGTGTCAAAAGTGCAGGGCCAACCTGATTTTAAGCACATAAACGACCCTGGGTAACTGTGCAAATAAGTGATGCAACAACTTTAATGACCAAAGTGCAGGTCAATTTTGCCAAAATTCTGGAAAATTATGCTTGTCCAAAAGTGCCAAACAGGTTACTAATTTCCAGTTTTATGACAGCTTCGTTCAAGACATTTACATTATTTTGTGTTGGTGTTAGAAGGATATGCATCTCTTTTTCTTTAACAAATAAAGGGTTATTTTAGCTGCTTCGCAGAATTCTGTCTTAGAAAATTTGGTGAAAATTCAGTTTATCATCTAAATACCATAACATATGGGATCTTTTCCCCCAAATAAAACCATTATATACAGTGCTTAGCAAAGAGCCCTTCTATTAAAGCATGTTTCAGAATTTAGATAAAAAAGAAAACAAAAAACCACACCATCACCACTAACAACTGCTGTTTCTTACCACGTTAGAAAGCTTTCGTTAACATTTGATGGTAACTAATATTATCTAATAGGTACTGGTATTTCTTAATAGTAATTTCTAATCATAGTATTTCCACAAAGTTGTGATCAGTCTGTTACACTGAACATTTTTCCTTCCCCACTCTTAGGAAAAAACCTAAGATGGCTGCAATTTTGCAATTTAAAAAACCTTGTTATCTGGAAAAGCAGGAAGAAAACCTGCACACTGACGAGGAGTGGGTGACCTTCCTGTAAGTAACTAAAAATCTGTGATGGGTTTAGAGTAGCTAATAATAATCAAAGGGTAGACAGAAGACAGCCAGACAGTCACCCACAATCAGTATTAAGACACCCTCTTAGTAAATATGGGAGGGATAAAACTAGCAAACTAGTGGTTCCCTGTTAGCAAACTTCTTTAGATGAGATCTCTTCTATCTCTCTGCAGAAGTTGAACTTACATTTCCTCCTTTACATTAGTTTGTACATTTATATTATTTTGTTAATTTGTTAGTAAAGTGTTTCATTCATCACCTTACCATCACCACCTGGCACAGCGCTGGCAAAGACTGGTTAATTGTACTGGGATAATGCCTACTCCCTATTAAGTCAATGACTATGTTTTAACGAAGTTAACTCCTTGGGTACATGTGAGAAGTTAGGACAGAGGAAAGATCATTTCTCTCCTTAAGTCGCTTACTGGTGCTAGGAATGGACACCAGGCAGCATTCCCAAAGTATTATGGCAACATTTTGATGAACTTTTGGTTTAGAGACCTTAAAACATGAGAGCAATAAAACACCCTTTGATGGAAATTTGAGTTTTTTGTGGGTGTGCCTTAATATACATTTGAGGATATGTCATGTCACTCAGGGGCCCCGACTTCTATGTTTAAACATCTTTTTGCTAATAAACATATATTTGGAAAAGAGGATTGAAAGGTGACGTTATGTTGAAACATGGCTCATTAAACTATCATTTAAAATCTCCCAAAGTTAGTAAGCTGGTAGCGACAAGAATGATCTCCTAGGTATTTTTTCTTGGTACCCTGGGAACCAGGGAGGCCTCAATTTTATATGTTTTTCTGTCTTGTTTTGTTTTTTTAATGGGAGTCTTTGGTGCCAAAAGCACAAGGACTACAACAGAATAGAAAAGTGATGGTCTACTAAGTGTCTTAAAATCCCACACAAATATAGAAGCAAAAAAAGGGCAAGGAAAAGTGACCTTGTCTAATTTTCAAGGGAGATAACCCAATACTTTGAAAAGACTAGTAAGATTTAACTGTCACTGCCTTTCACATTATAAGATGAAGTTCTGTTTAAAGAAAAATCCATCTCTTTTGATAATGTATCTTTTTTTTCAATAAGGACAGAATGCAGTAAAAACTTGATCGAGTGAAATTTATATTCATTTAATCAATTTAAGAAACTTACATGGCTGCCTTCCACATATTTTCCCAATTGTGATTCAAAGTACAATTAAACAGATGCTTTAAAGTATCCTATCACAAGTGTGCCTGGGTGACTCAGTTGGTTGAGCAGCTGACTTTGGCCCAGGCTGTGATCTTACTGTTTTGAGTTCAAGCCCTGCATCAGGTTCTGTGCTGACAGCTCAGACCCTGGAACCTGCTTCAGATTTTGTGTCTCCTTCTCTCTGCCTCTCCACTGCTCATGCTCTGTCTCTCTCTCTCTCTCTCAAAATAAATAAACGTTAATAAAAAATAAAGTATCCTATCATGGAGAAATTTAAAGAAAAACAAGTTTTGTTGATTTTTAAGGACCAGTCATGCCAACAATGTAAATTTAATGATAATAAATATCTAAAACTTAATAGACTTATCAACATATGAGTCTACTGGAAGACCTTAAATTCTTTGTGAAATCGCAGTCGGTTGAGCGACCAACTCTTGACTTCGGCTCAGGTCATAATCTCAGTTTGTGAGTTTGAGCCCTGCTTTGGGCTCTGTGATGACAGCTCGGAGCCTGGAGCCTGCTTCAGATTCTGTGTCTTCCTCTCTCTCTGCCCCTCCCCTGCTCACACTGTCTTTCTCTCTCAAAAATAAATAAACATCAAAAAAATTTTTTTGAACGAATTTTGAAATCTTTTCTACCCCCAATGTGCTATGATTCTGCAATTCAGTATATAGGCAATCAGGAGAAGAATTATGTTATTAAAACAAAGGAAAAACAAGCAAACAAAAAACATTTCTGCAACTCCAATACCTTTCCAGCACTACAAAACTTGGCTCCTGTCTTAATTTTTAACATTTTAGTGTCCATGTACAAAGCATCTATCACATCAGACTCATACAAAACTTTCTTTAAAAAAACTAAAGTTTGGGGGTGCCTGGGTGGCTTAGTCAGTTAAGCGTCTGACAGGTCATGATCTCGTGGTTTGTGAGTTGGAGCCCCACATCCAGCTCTGTGCTGACAGCTCAGAGCCTGGAGCCTGCTTCAGATTCTGTGTCTCCCTCTCTCTTCACCCCACTCCTGCTTGTGCTGTCTCTGTCTTTTAAAAATGAATAAACATTAAAAAAATTTTAACTAAAATTTTATCAACAATACGAAGTAGCAGATTAAGTCCAGATTCCTAATTAGTTTGGGCCATGGTCATTTGAGACTATAAACCAAAGACGGCCTAAGGTCACCTGAGAGAGGTAGAAGTTCTCTATTTGTAGACAGAAGGCTAGTCCCAGGGGAATCCAGACTCCCAGCTATTTAAACCATGGCGCCAAAGCCAGTGAAACCATTAGGAAGAGGATCCTGCACTTCCAGATGTTCTAGTCCCCAGCCATTCAAGTCACCCTCAGCTATGCCCCCAGACATCCTGGAGCCCAGGTAAACCATCCTCATTATGTCCTATCTGAATTCTTGACCCACAGAAGTCATAAGTATAATAAAATGAGTGTTTTATATCACTAACTTTTGGGGTGGTTTGTTTCCCAGAATTAGTAACTGGTACTCTCTTGGAAAAAAATCTGTCTCTACCACTGATTGAAAACTTAGTAAATTTATAAAAGCCCAGAAAAAACCTGTCTTTACCACTAACTGAAAACTTGGTAAACTTACAAAAACACCTCGTCTCTTCAGTAACACATAGGGATAACATTAGCTACCTTGCACTGGGAATAATTGAGATGTCTGCTCTGTAATGGTACTGACAAAACAGGTAGCTATTAGAAAATAGTTGTGTGATAATGATCTACCAAGAGCACTGTTAAATGCTTGGTAATCCAGAGCAAAATTTAAAATCAAAACTAACAGCATACTTCACTATTCAATGCAAAGATAGTTTACCTTTTAAGTGTGGGGGGGGTCCTCAATTATCAAAAAAAATCTGCAATATTTGGGTTTGTTTTTATGAATATATAATAAGGAAGAAACACAACCCTAATGAGCAGGTACTTTTATCTACTTAATCCTAATGACAAACCATTTGAGGACATTAAATTGTATGAGTTCACATGAATGGTCAAGTGGCCAAGTTCGGGGCAATTTGAATCCAAAGCTTTATGTATTCTCCACAACACAACTCTGCCCTCCCACAGGATTAAGTTATAATTTAGCACTGTTCATAGACAAGTTTACAGGGGTATTTAGGTGTTGTATTCCAGGGACTTATTTTGAAGCATCTACAATCCTTTTCACTAATATATCTGGTAGTACTGGATGTATCAGTGGTCTTGCTAAGTGGTCTTACTATTAACAGAAACTTGAAAGAAATTCCTAAAATATATTCTTGAGAGCAGGGAAAATCTACTGCTTGAGATATGCTTTTGTTTGTTTTGGTTTTATTGTGAAATGGTTTATGAAAGGCAAGGCTTCTCACACACCCATCAAATCCCTTTGCTGACAAGACTGATCTAAATGGTTCCCTGGAGATTACAATCATTCTATAAATGTGAGCAAAAGAGGAATTATATCTGCCCACAAATTAAAACGTCCTTTGTAAAAGTCAATCTTCGGAGCTTGAAAATCTTAGGAGATGTTAAAAGAAAATCATCATGAAGATCGTAAAAGAAGTTATACCTGCTTTTCTCCAGCTTATTGAGAAAGGTTTGGTGCTGCTACTCTTTGTATACTTTTCTACCCATCTATGCTGTGCGGGTTAAGTAAAACTGCATTTGTTCTGCTTAAGTACTTTTTCGGAAAGCCAGAAGAATATCTAACCATCCTGACCTCCAGGCTTGAGGAGCTATTTGTAAACACGCATCAGTATCAACTCATACTGAGCAACAAACTGAACCTTTCCTGGAATACATCACATTGTGAGGTTTCCCAATAAAATTCTCTTTCCCAATGAAGGTACAGATTCGAAATCTGTACGGATGATATACATCTGAATTCAGCATCACTATACCTCATATTTTCTAAGATTTGCAGGTGTTTAGGTAGTTTGGTTTATCGTTAACTACCACCTAAGACGGGTTTCTTATACTGCCTTTTAAAGTAGAATTTTATGCTACAGTTTTAAGAAAATGAGCTACATATACAGCACTCTTAAGAGAACCTCTTGTCAACTGAAAATAATAATACTCACTTGTTATTAGCACATGGTGCACTGCCATTTCAAAACTGCAAGTGACTCATGTTACAAATGTAGCTATTTTTAGGACAGTGCACAATGATGTTAACAATATTCCTTGAAAAAGGCACTATTTGATCAAGTATTTCATGGATGAAAAGGATGGATAGATTTTGTAAATAGAAAGATGAATAAATGCACTTGTTATATCCTAAAATCACTCTCAGTAAAATGTGTTCACTGCATGTCCTTGCTTTTTGCTTAGTCAATAAATCACATACACATAAAAAAAAAGCAGTCTACTTTATATGAAATAGCTATACATATTTATAAATTTTCAAGAAGAAACATAAAACCACCCTAGAGGTTACACAGTACATGTGATATGGAGTTGGGGGCATCAGTACTCCGCAACCACTGGGATTTGCACTAAGGATTCTTTTGTACATCGCTGTGGCTGTGAAACCCTAACAACTGTATTCTAAACCAAAGTTATCAAAACTAAATGCGACTAAGCAAAAGCCACAAATATGACTGCAATTTAAAAAACATAGGATTAAAGATTTATTAAAAGGCTGCCAAAATCAGTAGTGGGGAAAACTACCCTTAGAAATTCTGTGGCCGTCATGTGAGTACTACCTATTCTAAACTTCCTAACAAGCCTACTTTATTATTATTTGTTTCCGCCGCAAGTGACAGTCTATTAGCCAGTCCTCTCATCTGTCGCTTTGGAAAACTTATAGCTTTAGATGAATGCTTGGACTGTCCCCCATACGCTGAACTAGGACACTAGAGAAAAGCATTACAGTTGACTGACACTGGATTACTGGTTCCTACTAGAAATGCTGACACAGCCTTCCAGAGACCAGCACACAAAAGGCATGTTTCTGCTTTCGCTTAAAACCATAAAACGAGTATAAGCAGCAAACAACGCATATTTGGTACCAAAATTAAAACGCAGCTTTAAAAATAACGGCTGAGAGGAAAGTTTCCGTAGGAACTGGGCCTAAGTAGGACATACTGTCGTCAGTAGAAACATTCCTGAAATTTCCCTTCTGTAAATACAAGCTTGCCTCTTCATAGCAGTTTTAATTCTAATTAAGACAAAGGTTTTTAATTAAGCCCTGAAGATGCTGGTGAAGGGCCTTCGGTAAAATTGTCCTTGGTAGTTTCTCCCGAGGTAATTCATTTCAAGAGACAAAGAAGTGGATCTCTTAAAATCTTCAGAGAAGACATTTCCCTCTCTGCTTTCTGCTACTCCACACAGCAAACAGACTAAGCTGCCTGCCCTTTGGAACAGGCAAGAACATTGCTCGTTTGAATCCAAGCTTCCCTCTTCGTTTCAAAACATTTGTGGATAGAACGTTCAAGTTCACAGGACATTTTAAGAAAGCACATTTTGTAAAGTGGGGAGATAAAGCAATTTTCCGTATTTTGTTTCCTTTCCTCCTGCACCCCCACCCACCTCCTTGGAGAGGAAAAATGAACTGCTACTACATAAAGAAAGTCAAGAACTCATTCCAGTGAGCTTCAGACAAAACTAGCTCTATGCCTCCTACCTCATTTGCTCACAACTATACTTTTTCTGAGATGAAAACTATTTTAAGAAAAATAAAACTGAAGCTGATTTTCAGGAACCCAAATAGAAATAAATGCTGTGGTGTGAGTTTCAGCAAGAGGGTAGAAGAACGGGATTAGGAGGGAAAAAACAGCAACGATACCTGCCTACAATTTCTACCTTGTAGACAGACTTCTTATCACTACGTTGGCATTAAGCTTGTGTCTCCCTATTTCCTCACCTAGAGAGGGGAAAAAGCTGAGATAAGTGGGTATGGAGGCAATTAAGGGAAGATTAGCAAACACTGCATACCGCTCAACAAACTAGAGCTGCCTTCTCCCCATTCCCCACATTCCTGGCCAAGAGAAAAGGGTACCAGTCTGAAAAGAAAATGGGAGTAGAAGCTGGTTTCTCTATCCTATCTGAAAAGTCTTTATGCAATCAGGGGGCTATTATTTCAGAAGACAGGAGAAAGGGGCAAAAGATTCACGTTGCTAAGGAGACATGCTGAAGCTGGCATTCCTACATAAATTTCCATTTCTATTGGAGAGGAGAAAGAAAAGATATTTTCTCCAAAGTTTATTTGGATCCCCTGGTTACTGGAGAAAGGCATTTTACCAATTTATTTTATCTTTAGTTGTAAACAACCAACCCTGAAAGAATTAAAAGACCTAAATGTTGACCTCCTGCTGCCAACCAGTCCCCTCCACAGTGAATTAAGCAACAAAGACGAAACCCATCAATGGGAATTTTGAAGTAAAATCAAAGAAAAAGCCTTTTGTAAACGGAAAATCAAATTTATGGAAGAAACTTAACCAAGTGAACTAATCTTTCTTAAAACAAGAAACCAAAGACAAAAGTAAATCGGATTTGTGTGGCATTTGTGCTATTTCAACTTTCTTGGAACTTGAAACGTTTCCAGGAAAGCTTCATAAATAGTCTCATAGAAGACAAACTGTCACAAAGGAATTTAATCAGTTTCTTAGGGGTGCGTGTGGGTAAGTGGGTAAAATCACCGGGCAGGTCCTCTGCGTTTATTACGTTTTCTCTGCACTGACACCAGCAGCTGAAGAATCAAGATTAGCGAGGAAAAAAGGGTTTGCTGCAAGAAATCGGACATTGGCAGATTTCTGCTAACGGCGTTAACTGGGGCTCAGGGGAAGGTACTGGGGGTCAAGGAGAGTAAATTTCCCCTGGGACTGGGTAACACCGGTGACTACCTTTTTGTCCACCCTGCACCCCATCCACTTGCAGCTTCCAGTACTAGCTGAATAAGCCACAACTTTCCAGGCATCTGTGAGTAAGTAGCTCATGGAGAAGAAAAAGAAAGGTTTGGAGGAGAGACGAGGTATTTGGAGAGGAAGAGAAAGAAGAGCAACTCACAACCAACGACGTGTCACCAAAAAAGGAAAGGAAATTGTGTCTGTCTCTCTTCCAACTCTCCACATCCCTCAAAAATTTAAGGAAATAAAGCCCAAACCGAAACTCCTTGGGGAAAACCCAGACAAAGTGGAGTAGCGCTGGCAGAAACGTGGGCACGAAGAGGTAAACTCAGGCAAATTTCTCTTTGAGAGCGGAGGGAGAAGAGAGTGGGGAAGAGCGAGCAGAGAACCCACAGCGTCTCGGTGGAGTTGGGGCGTTTTTGCTTGTCTTTTTTATTTTAAACGAGTGTGTGGAAGGCGTTGCATTTTTAACACAGCCACACGGTTCTCGCCTTAAACGATCACAATTACCCCAAATAGCATACGTGTTACTCCAGAGCCCGAGGAATGGCCACGGGAGGACGGGGAGGGCGTGGGACGTCGCATTGGGTCTGGCGACCCGGACCGGGGAGAGGCGACGGGTGGCCGTCAGGCGTCAGGGAGGCGGCTGCAGCACCAGGGTCCCCGCAGGGGCAGGCTGGAGCGGGGCGGACAAGGGTAGGGGACATAGAAGGTTGAGGGGTGGGGAGGCGGTGGCTGTCCGGGCAGTGGGGCGCGGGGCGGTGCGGGGCGGGAGCAGGGGTCGCGGCGCGCCGGGCCCTCACCGCTGCTGAGCGTGGACTCGCAGTGCCAGATGTCCAAGCTGGCGGGTTTCCGGCAGGACTCCCACAGGGACAGGTAGTACTGGTGGTCGGCCGTGACCCAGGCCGGGCTCAGCACGGCCCCCAGGTCCAGACACAGCGCCAGGAAGATGCACACCAGCCCGACCAGCTTCAGCGGGGTCAGCACCGACACGCGCACCTCCTCCATGCCGCTGCCCGCCGAAGCCATGCCCCGGGCGCCGCGGCCGCCCGTCCCGTTGGAGGCGAGGTCGCCAGGCGGGTCCGGAGAGCTGGGAGCCCGACCTCCTCTGGAGGGAAGCAGCGGAGCCGCCGCGCACTGGGAAGGTGGGTCTGCGGGGGCTGCCGGCCGGAGTGGGGGGGTCTTCGGCAGCGTCAGCTAAGCCGGTCCCGCCGCGGACCTTCGCCGCCAGCCCAGCGCCGCGCTCTGCCGGCGCCCGCTCCGCCCCGGCGCGGCCGGGCTCGCTCCGCCCCGGCCCCTCCCCGGGCTGCGGGAGGCGGTGCCGAGCCGGGAGGGGCGGTGAGTCCGCACCGGGCGGTGTCAAGCCGCGGCTCCCGGCTCCCGGCGCTAGAGGCTCGCCCGCGCCCCGCCCCTAGCCAGTGAACGAAGCCAGTCCCTCTTCTCTGACCCTGCTGCGTGACGCGCGCGGAACGAGTTGTCTCCGCCACGGTGTCCGACACGAGCCGAGCCCGGTGCCAGCTCTTCACCTCCGACTGGCTGCGCGGGGCAATTTCTTGCAGCTGGTTGGTCTCTAGCCCCGCCCCTGGCCGTTCTCGCTCCGGGGTCGCCTCACTTCCCATCCCCACCCTCTGCGGTCACGTGGGTTTCCTTTTCTTAGGGAGCCTGGGTGGGTCCTTTTCGGGAAGGCATCAGCTGTGAATCCATAGGTTTCTTGGGCTGTGGCCGTTACAGCAAAGAGCGGTATTCTGTGACTCTCTGATGTGAACGGCGCCCCCCCCCCCCACCTCCGCCAATATCTCCTCCCGGCGGATTTGGAGGAAGGAGGAGAAAAGTGACAAAAGACATTTTAGTCCTCTTTTCAAACCCAGGACCAACTCAATCTCGGACCCAGGAACCCCGCAGTTTTTCCTATTTTCTAACTTTCCCCCAGTCCTGCTGCCGCTTCTATTCTCTGGGCTCACCTCATTTTGCGCCCCCTATGAAGGACAATTGCTCTGGGAGCGCAGGCGCTAAAACGGGACTGAGAGCTACTGCAAAATGTGAAGTAAACCTTACTTGCTTTTCTGCTGCTCTGTTCTTTGATTGCGTTTTGACTAAAACCTTTTTTCATTCGGCTTTGCACTATGCTAAGTTGGATCTGAATTCCTCCCAGGTCATTAACCTGTTCTTGTGCCCAGGGCCTGGCATAGGAAAAGCGGCATAGCTTTAAGCAATCAATCTACATATATTTATTGAACACCTACTGTTCGAATTGAGGATTCAATCCAATACGACCTAGCCCCTGTTCTTAATGAGATTCACTCACTAGTTTGTTTATTTGTTTGTTTTCCTATATGTGAGGAATAAACATTTCTAGAAATTGACTTCGCAGTTCTGTAATTGACTAGTTCAGCTTGTACTTGGCGGGTTGTCTATTGTGTCTCTTTGACTACTTTCCATTTTTCCTATAAAAGAAGCAATTTATTGAATAGATCACTGGGGATGGGGTTGTTCCCAGATCTTTCACCATCTGGAAAATTTGGTAGAAACCCAAAATAGTGGTTTAGATCTAAAGAATGAAAAAAATGCCTTCTCTTTTATTGAAACACTGTCCTTGGCACTGAGGGATCTCATACTTATCTGTTAATAACAATTTCTTTCTACATCTTTATTGTAACCACATCTTTCCATAGAGCTGACTACATTTTGACCAAAGCAATATTTTTCGATGTAAGAAACAATTGAGTTAGCGTCAAATGATTTGAGAATAAAAATCCATCCAATGTGAGATAAAAACCCACGGTTTTCTTACATTTGGAAATCAGAAAACTGGCAACTTTCCCTTACCTCTCAATTATGATATATAATGCCCTTAACAAAGAAATGCGTAGACCCCTTTGAGGTCCGTAACCTCTAACCTACAATAAGCTTCTTGGTCTCTTAACCTTCCAAGGAGAAAGAAGCCTAAGTGCTAATTAAAGAAACACTGAAAAAATTAAAAACAAGAATAATTAATAGGGATGATCAGGATTGTGATATTTTTCTTTTTGCTGGATTTATGTTCATAGGTTTATAATGTACATTTGAAAATAATATTTAAGAAAATCTCTCGACCATGCCTCAAAGTTATAAAGAAATCTTTTTTTCTCCAAGTTCTATAACCTGCCCTTTAATAACTTTTTTTTTCCAGCCAGCCATAATTTTTCTTTATCTTTGTTTCCTCTAACTTGAGCTTCCTTCCTTCTCCAACTCTACCCTAGCTGCTCTGCCTCCCCAGGAGGAGTGGGGGGGGGCATTCCTTTTGCTTCATTTTTCTGGCTTGTTCTCAACTGCTTACTTGAATGAATCCATCTTTCCTTTTACTACCTACAAAATTGTCTCTATACTGTCTCCAAAATTAGAAAAATAAGCCATTTTAAACTACAAAAAGCCAAATTCTCCTAAAATACTCCATTCCTCTGTTAATCATTTTTAGAATTTGCACAACATAATACAGATCTACCATCTTTAATCCTCACTTTTAAGATATGAAAAATTCTCAGGGGCACCTGGGTGGCTCAGTCGGTTAAGTGGCATGATCTTGCAGTTCTTGAGTTCTAGCCCTGCATTGGGCTCTGGGCTGCCAGCTCAGAGCCTGGAGCCTGCTTCACATTCTGTGTATCCCTCTCTCTCTGACCTTCCCCTGCTTGCACTCTGACTCTGTCTGAGGAATAAAGAAACATTAAAAAAAAAATTTAAAAATAAAATATGAAAAGTTCTCAATGCAAAGTATTTTCTTGTTGTTCTCATAAGTTTGTTGCATACTCATTTGGTTGAAAAAACAGTTCTAGACTAATGTGAGGCTATTTATGATCTTGGCTTATCCCCACCTAGCATGAATAAATATGCAGCCACAGACCCTCTTGGGTATTGTCTAAATTTACAATATATGCACCATAGTATCTTTTAAAGATCTGAAAAAGTGTGAATTCCTCAACATGGCTACCTCCAAAGGTTTTATATAAAGGGTGGTGGACTTACATTTACCCTAAAGATAGAAAAAGTAGTGTGGAGGATTCCGACAATTAGTAAACATTGAATGAAAACTACAAAAAAAAATAGCTAGGTAGGGATGCCTGGGCGGCTCGGTAGGTTAAGGTCTGAATGTTGATATTGACTCATGTCATGATCTCACGGTTTATGGGATCGAGCCCCACATTGGGCTCCATGCTGACAATTGACGGCGCACAGCCTGTTTGGAGTTCTTTTTCCTCTCTTTGTGCCCCTCCCCTGCATTCTCTCTCTCTCAAAATAAATAAACAATATTTAAACTTATAAAAAATAATTGATTGGCATGGGCTGGGAAGTGTGTATGGGGGGGGCAGGGAGGGAGGTAGAAATGAGGGTTGAAATAGACTTCTATCTGAGAAATAGTGTGAGTCTACGTTGAACTGTGAAGAAAGAGTTCCTAGCTTAAAAGAATTGACTTGGAATCTCTTGGAAGCAATGTCTTTGCTGGCCTTGTCCTAGACGGTGTCACACAAAGGCCAGAGGCCTTCTCTTTTAGGACACCATGTCACTGTGGTTCCCCCTCTCCCTAGTTCTCAGGGAGGGCAAAGGCTAGGCGCCTAACTCTATCCCATGGTATAGGAGCTCCATGAAAATTGGAGTCACAGAACTTTGATGTGTGACTCGTTGTGAGTTGTATAGCCAAGGAAACACAGGGAGGAGTCATTCTCTATACCCCAAAGTAAAAGAAAAGATAAGCCCCATGCTTGAATCATGCCAGAAAAATGGGGCAGCAATGTGAGGGGTGAGATCCGATGGAAGAAATTGGGAAGTTCATCAGAAAAGTAGAAAAGTGTCATGGTGGGAAGTAGAGGGTATGGAAGAGATGGGGAAGAAGAGCACATTCTAGACTTTGAACATATCTTAAGAGAATAAGGATGAGTAAATGTCACGTCTGCTCACAGTCTGTCACCACAGGCACCATCTCTGCATTTGCTTAGCATTTGAAATGTGCAGCTACTAACGTTCATACTATTGTGCAGCTACTAATGTTCTTCAGCCCTGAGATGGCATTGAGACGCATACTGGTTAGACCTGTTTGCTCTGAGAGAGGAAGAAATAGAAAGTAGGGGGAAAAGGGGCACCTGGGTGGCTCAGTTAAGCTTCCCAACTTAGGTTCAAGTCATGACCTTGCGGTTTGTGGGCCCAGCACCGACAGTACAGAACTTGCTTGGGATTCTCTCTCTCCCAATCTCTCCTCTCAAAATAAATAAATAAACTTAAAAAAAAAAAAAAAAGAAAAGGGAAAATTATGAAGTAATCATTAAAAGATTAGAAATATGCACCAACTGTTTTTCCAGTTTCACACAGAATAGTGTTGGGAAAATATTCTGAAAAACAGAAACAAAGAGTACTTCACTGGTTTATTCTCTTTACTCAACTTCCATGCTAGAAGGGTTCTGATGTAGGGCGCCTGGGTGGCTCAGCCGGTTGAGCGGCCGACTTCAGCTCAGGTCATGATCTCGTGGTCTGTGAGTTTGAGCCCTGCATCGGGCTCTGTGTTGACAGCTCAGAGCCTGGAACCTGCTTCCGATTCTGTGTCTCCCTCTCTCTCTGCCCCTCCCCTGCTCACAGTCCGTGTCTATGTCTCTCAAAAATAAATAAATGTTTAAAAAATTAAAAAAAAATAGAATGGTTCTGATGTGAGCGAAACCATGATATAATGAGGTCTGCTTGCTATTTATGATAATAAGGTCCACGAGAATTTCAGGTTATGACATATTCAGTATTGCATTATCGAGATTTCTCATTGCATTGTGGCAACATTCTTGGCTTTGAGTTACCACAAAAAAGATTGTGACTAATAATTGCTCTTTCTGCTTTTATTAAAAAAAATTGATGAAAATAAAGAATTCCACATCCAAAAAAACTAAATTCTATCATTTGTCAATGTCTTTCTGATTTAAAAATGTACATTGATGAATCGGTTAGATTTAAGTCAGTAATAGAGCATTCACTCTTCACATTATGTGTTGATGTTTTGATTTCAAGTTAACTGTTGTTTCATAATAGTACCTATGACCATAATAATTTACTCATCCACAAATAAAGGAAATAAATCTTGAAAGTGAAAACACAAGAGGCAACCGGAGTTAAAGGATGATTAGTTTTAAAATAAATGTTTGTGGGGCGCCTGGGTGGCTCAGTCGGTTAAGCGTCTGACTTCAGCTCAGGTCATGATCTCACGGTCTGTGAGTTCGAGCCCCACATCGGACTCTGTGCTGATGTCTCAGAGCCTGGGGCCTACTTTGGATTCTGTGTCTCCCTCTCTCTCTGCCCCTCCCCTGCTCACGCTGTGTCTCTACATCTCCCAAAAATAAATAAACGTTAAAAAAATTTTTAAATAAAATAAATAAATAAATAAATGTTTGTTGTAATGAAAGAGGCATGAGTCAGATGCCCAAGAGGTAGGAATACATGGAAAGTTAGAATATTCCCAGTGGGACTAATTCTAAATGCCTTGTCCATCTTTTTTCAAGCATCTATTTCCATAATAGTAATCATTTATAGGCATGAAACTTCCTCCATATTTATATTTTATTTGTATTCACTTATAGCTTTGTGGATAAATGAACAGGTATAAGTATTTCAAGCACCTCATGACTACATTTTTATACTTCTTGTTTCTTTCATTGTTTCTACAAGTTGAAACTTTTGCTTTCCCTAAAGTAAGTGCATACCTACCAACATATTCTCATCCTGGTGGAATTTCATTTATCCTTGGCCACCACCAGCCTGATACATCATTTCCACATCTCTCCTGGTGTGCCCCATGCTTGAGGACTAAATTGAAAATGGAACCCGGGAAGCCTCAGAAGTGGTTTCCCTGAATAGTTGAATACTGTGGTAGGATGATCAAGTTTAGCTTGCACTTGGTGGAACTTGAAGGGACTGAGCATTGAAATATGATTAAGGTGTTATCTTAAACAGAAGCCAAGCAAAGTTAGAGTAGAGATGGAATCATTATCATCAGAATCACTCTGGGAAATTGCTCACCCTTTCTGTTGCTCTCTTTGGAGCTTGTTAGCTAAGTTTCCTCTGTAAGTTTAGATTTTAGTCTAAAGCCATCTTGGCATATTTCTTGGTGAGTTTTCATAGAGACCTTTTACCTTCAGACATTTGAATGAAGATACTTGAGACTAGATGGAGAAATTCTAAGAAATGCCTGCTTAGGAACCCCTTCCCTTCCCAAATTGCACTGCCATCGTGTCAGTTTGTCTGTCAAAAATAGTTTCATTCATGATGTTTTGCACTGTCATATGATTTCTCATGTGTTTAGTTTTTATAGTATAAACAATATCAAAGTTGTTATAGCTGGGAGCCCTTCCCAACTGTTCTCCTGATAGAGACCACATCTATAGTATAAGAAAGTTCTCTTTCATTAGAAAGTGTGGATCCCTCCTCCTCTTTGTGTCCTGAAGGACTCACATTCACATTTGGGAAAAACATGGACCGCAGATTCATAAATCTGAAGTACAGTGGTGGCTCAAAGTGAATTGAAGGTAAGGCTGAAATTTAAAAAAAGATTAAGTAGAAAGAGTACCTGGGGCAATTTATACTCCTACTTCCAAGGAGAAGGATGCAGCTAAGCTATTTCTCTCTGGAATTTCCAAAAGGTGGTCTTAAATGTCAGCAATGCGAGGGGATCGAGGCTGGTGGAAAACAGATTCTCTTAGGAATTGTATTTCAGTGTAACTCTCACCTCTAGATTTCACCTTTTAAAATGTGTCTCTGAAATGACTGAGTAGTACTGCGTGATTTGTCAGCAGTCTGTCAAAATTCAAAATGTCAGCTCATTCAGGTTCAAACAAATATAGGTGGAAATATCAGAACGATATGATGATCATTGCTTTTTGTCATTCTGTGTGTCATTTTTTTTCAACTTTTCCTTAGCCTACCTGTTTCACCGCACCCCCCCCCCAACACAAGCCTTTTAATCTTTCTAGTCTTCAATACACAAGAATGGGAATTGCTTTTGATTTAGCCAGACCAAGGTTAAGATACTCACTCTGGAACCTAGTGACTGTATGGATTTGGGAATACCATTCACCTCAGCTCTTTCATAAAATGGGATGATACCTACATCATTGAGTTGTAAGAATTAATGAGGTAATTTATATAACATATAATGTCTGCCATATGGTAGACACTAATCATAATTATTATATTATTATATTCCTGATGTCAGCTAGGGCTTTCTGGTCCCTGAGAGATTTAGATAAACTTTGTTTGAATCTCCATTTTATGGTCTTTTAGAGCCCCAAATCCTCTCCTAACTCCTTCCTTCTGTTGTCTGTACCTAGTTCTGCATCTAGTCAAAAGCAGGATACTACCCCTAACCAACTAGGCACAAATGTCAGCTTATTCACTAGTTTCCAGGAAAAATACAACAAATAGCACCACCGTATATAGTTTTGAATTGTTAAACTTGTGGACTCCTTGAGAAGTCACAAGTAAGTGGTGCTACACCACGAAGAGTAACGACTTCCACATCTTGCTTGCCTCATCAGCTCCACAACTGTCCCGCATCTCTGTGGGTTCCATCCCTTACTGTCCTCCCCATCTGCTCCTTCAGTATCGTCCATCCCTAGTGCCCTCCGTCCTTGCTACTCCAAGTGTAGGCCAAGGACGCCAGCAGTACTGGAATCCCCGGGGAGTTCGCTAGAAACGCTCAGCTCGGGCCTCTCCCCAGACCTAAATCAGAATCTGTACTTTAACGGGATCCGTAGTGATTGTGTACAAATTAAACTTGGGGAAACAAGTTTATCTACATGATCTCAGGCCACTCAGGGCTCAACTTCTACTACAAGTAGCGGTACCAAAGCAGCTGCTAAGCAAATAAAAATGCACCACTTCGTGCCCTACCCTTCAACAGGTTACCTGCTGCCCAGGAGATGGTGTTTCTTTCATGCACACTTCTCAGCAGGCTCTAATTGTCACTGAGTTTGGTGCCATTGGCAATGATTAGTCAGCGTTGTCGACCTTAACTGGCATCGGTGTATTCAAGACTGGTTCTAAACCATGTTGTCTCACTTCTCAGAGCAGTAATTCTCAGTTCAGTCCCAAGATTCTGATCATGTGTTAATTGACTGATAAAGATAAATGTTGATACCTCTTCAACTACACCTTAAAAATAAGTTCTAAGACTGACGAACAGTGAGAGTGACCCCTGGCTTCTTGTGAATTCACTCTGAGATATTTATGCAGCTGCAAAGTACAAAAATAAACTCCTAGGGATCTAGAAGTAAAAGGCAAAAGTTCAATTATCTAAGTCATCTGAAAGTACATCATGGAACAAAGTACACAAGGCCAGGTAATCCCCACCAATAAAGACTATCAAATACAGAGAGTTGCAGGCCTGAAAATGGTATCTATAGGTAAAGTAAGCAGATGAAACTGCATTGTTGTGGTTTTAAACTCTGGCTGCTTTGACATTTGCTCTCCAGACCCCTTTTAAATTCCTTATCTTTAGCCAACCCAGTTATTAGACTTTATATAGCCTTCTTAATTGACAAATCGGTACACAAAAATGGTGTGCCAGTAAACAATGTTGAGCACAGAAACTGCCTGTAGAAGCAAAATTAAGCTCAAGACAGCATTTGAGGAATTTGATCCAGGGACATGATGTATAGAGAGAGTAGATACAGGATTTTCAGTATGGTTTAAAGAACCAACGTGGCAGACAAGTAAAATTTACCTAAGAAAGTATAAAAGCTCAATTACTTATGGATAGTCGGCAGTTCAGGAGAAAAAAAATTGAAAACAAATACAAGTTAATGATTACTAGAGTTGCCAATTAAGACTGAAGGACAGGCTGGGAACCCTCATAGGGACCCATGTTTCATAGTTGGCATAGACTCAGGATGATTGACACCACCATTCTATGTTTTGACACCATTGTCCTACAATGAACTAAGTGAAGCTGTGATTCTGATAACCCTTTATTATTTCTTGACAAGGTATCACCAGTTTTGATAAAGCAGATTCTTAAGCACATTCAGAGAAGCACATTTTTCCAATATATTCTTCTCTTCAATATCTATTGCAAGTTTTCTCAAAATGTTTTGAATCTTTTTACCAATTCGTTATCATTTTCATTTCAATCTCTGGACACTTCTTTGGTCATACATTTTAATAATTTGTGTGCACCAAGGTGGGAGAGCAAATATTTTGTGTTTGTTGTATGTGCTTTGGTGTTTCTATTTTTTTAACATGTTTTTCATTGACTGAATTGATGTGTGCTGCTGTTGTTGTTCATGCCTTTTCTAGAGTACATTTCTCTCTTAGAGAAACAAGTTTCCTTTTAGGAAAAAAAAACAAATCTGGTTTTCATTCTTTGCTCGAGTTTCTGAGTGCAAAATTAAGTAATATGATAAAAAATAAATATATTAAAGTTGTGCTTTGGAGTCAGCAAAACTAAAATAGAAATTATTTTGAAAGTTGTGATTTTAATTATTGATAGACCTGCTGCAAAATACTTTCAGTTATTCCATGCTTCTTATTTCTACTTTCATTTAGCATATCCTTTTGAATTCATGGTGTTTTCCTGAGGATTTTCAAAGTTTACTTTCATTCTCTAAGTCCAATGAAAGGAAGAGACAAAAAGAGAAATAAAAATGACCAAAAGAAATTTCTAGGGGTGCCTGGATGGCTCCGTCAGTTATGCATCCAGCTTCAGCTAAGGTCATGCTCTTGTGGTTTGTGGGTTCAAGCCCTGTGACGGGCTCTGTGCTGACAGCTCAGAGCCTGGAGCCTGTTTCAGATTCTGTGTCTCCCTCTCTCTCTGCCTCTCCCATGCTTATACTCTGTCTCTTTCTCTCTCAAAAATAAATAAACATTAAAAAAAAGACATCTCTAAAGTATGCATGCATGACTTGCATTTTCCCATTTTGAAAATCTTACTCCTCTTTTTTCTTTTTTCTGCTGTTGTCATATTTAGTCTCTCACATGATCCACATTCTGACTTTTTTTTGGAATAAGCAAGCAGTGAATCACATTGTCTGAAAACATACACACACGCACACACAGCATGCACAGCTTATACTGTATTATTTGTATGACATTCAATCCTCGTTAATATCCTTGTCTCTCCCCAGGAAATATGTAGAACCATCTTTCCCTGAAGTATAGTCAAATTTCACTTGGATATGAGCAATTTCACCAAACTGAAAACTCTGCATATTTGGGGATAATGTTCCTACTGCTGTTTTACTGAATGTGGGGCTGTTTTTGCCATTACCAAGACAGATTAATGTCATCCAACAAGTCATAGAACCCAAATTTAAGACACAAGGTCTGACCAACTAATTGTTTCAAAGAAACAAGTTGTTAAAACATTAAAAATCAGGAGTGTCCTGCAAAACCTAGACTTGTGATTGCTAAATCTGTAGTGCAAAACATTTGCTCTGTCCTTGATCTCTGTTCTTGGTCAGACTTTATTGTTTAAGCCAAGCATTTGAGTGGTTTTCTCACCACTCCATTTTTCCTTCACTCTTCTAAGCAGTTTTCCAGCCATGCCTAAGCTTCTCATCCTATCAGCTAATGCTGCAGTGTTAGTCTTGTAAGGCACTTCTTGCCTTCCTATCATCCCTTCTGGGAGCTATCAGAAGTGAGATACTAGATTATGTGCATAAGTGAAAATAATTTTGGTGGCAATCATTAATAGTGCTTAACCCAAAAGACATCAAAAGTAGAGAAACAAGTCTAGATTAAGTTAGAGTTGACTATACTCTGAGTAATTTATTTAACAATGACTCCATGAGAAGGGAAAGTATGGAAAAGCATTATATGGGGGAAAAATGCAAAGCCTCTTTGGAAACAGGCACGATATGTGAATACTAAAGAATGAAGAGTTGGAAATGATTCCACCATTTATGGGTAACAGGTCTGTTTAAAAAAACATGATTCAAAAGGCAATTTACAGAAAGTAGAATGGTAGTTGCCAGGGGCGGGGGGGAAGGGAGGAATAGGGAGTTATTGTTATGGGTTTAGAGTGTCAGTTTTACAAGATGAAAAGCGTTTTGGAGATCCATAGTAGTGCTGGTAAGCACAATATTATAAATGCATTTAATTCCACTGAATTGTACACTTAAAAATGGTTAAAATAGTAAATTTTATGTTATACATATTTTACCACAAAAAACAATTGGAAGAAAAAAAAGCAACTTAATTTTTTTCTTCCTCCAAGGCCTCTTTAAACATTTTTAGTGTGGAGTAATCTTCCTACACTCTTTGTTGAGATCTACAAAGCTCATGGGTATCTGGTCGTTCTCAGGTAAAGGAGTCCCACGGTCACTTTAGGTGGCAAATACAATCTTGATTCAGCAATTATAATACTCAACTGCAATATAATAACCCAAACTCCAAACTTTAGTTAGCATTAAAACCTCTTTGCAGCTTAGGCTTAATTCACGTTAGATATGTAAAGCTACTCTTTTTTTTTTATTATTATTTTTAAGGAATACTGCTTCTATTATAGGTCTATTTTTATGCCTTTGATCAGATTGAGGGGTTTAAGAGATAGGGAACTGGTCCTACTTTATATTCTTTATAAATTCAGGAGTTGGAAGAGGAAGTCTTTGTCACCCACCCTCTGGCATCCCAATATCTGTTCTGTTTGGTACTTTATTTAAATATGAGGCAAATTCCATTATAAGATCCTGTTACAATGTACTGTCATGTTTGGCCAGAAGGTTGGGAAAGAGAAGGGATACCGTGGCTATCGCTCAGATGGCTGGTCCAGGACAGTCAGAGACTAAAATATTGTGACGCACGTGTACTAATGACCCAGTTCGTGAGCGATCTAAGTCGCTCCAAATCAGATTTCATTGCACATCATTTTTTTTTTACTATTACTATTAGCTAGGATTTATTGAGCACCTACCAACTGCCAGCATTTTTGAGGTGTTTTTCACATGCTTTTTTATTTACTAAGTGAATACAACCACATAGAGATAGCTGCCAGCACGGTTTTTCAGGTGAGTTGACTGAGTTGCACCAAGTTTGAGTCACTTTCCTAAGGCCGCACGATTAACTGGTAAAGCTGAGGTTTCTATTTTATGTCATCTGAAATTGACAGAACATCAAGATTCCTTCATTATTCCCAACTGATGTTTTTTTACAAAGAGACCTAAAGCTATGTTATGCCCAGGGAACAAGAGTTGAAAAGCACTGCTAATTGCCTTCTGTTTTATTCCAGCTCAGGACTGACCCTCCATTCACCCTTTTCCTTCCCCTGGCATTACTAATTGCCTTTTTTTCCACCTTGAGACTTGGCCTTTCAGACTAAGCAATATTATTAAAAAAACACCCCCTATTTCACTTTGTGTAAAGCATTATCTGAATACAAATACAAACCAAAAATTTGTGAGACTATTAACCAAAGATGAATGAAAGCATCTTAAGTGAAAGTTAATAAATGTAGGGAAACCTGTGTCTCTTAGCTCAGATTTCTTTTGTACTGTCGTACTTTATATATCATTTAACATATCACGATCTCAAGTAAGAAATCTGTTTCTACTCAACCAACCAATCAAATTAACTAGCACTCTCTACTGTCTTTGTAAAGCAAGCCAACTGATGCCCAAGGCATACTCAAGACTCAGGGCGAGAGAGCTACTCTATGAAAGCCCCACTCACCATGGAGATGAATGTTTACCAAGAACTATTTGTCTTTGTTATGATACCAGTTCATAGCGCTTGTGCGTGTTCTGGTAATTGGTGAAATAACTGTAGGAGAAACAAGGATAAAAATGGAAAATAATAAGACAAAAATCTAGATGCAATCCAAATCCAGAACAACATTAAGTTCTAAGTTCCCTTCATATTTAAAACAAAAAACAAAAAACAAAAAGCCAACCAACAAGATAGTCATTTATTCATGAAAGATATTAGGAGATGTTTGTCAGTGCACTCTTATTCAAAGGAAATTTCTTGGGCCTATATCACAACATTGGTAAGTAGTTGCTTAGTCTTTGAGGAGGTCCCATTTTACTTTGAAGATCGAAGACTGAGAATGTGAATGTGACTTTAAGAACCACCACCGCCCCAGACACACATACACAGTGGTAAAGTTGGATCCCTAGACCAGGGTACCCTGTGTCACATAAAGGATCCAAACCACCAAAAACAGTGGATGAGCCACCATCAGAGAACCAGAGTCCAGCTGTGACTCCATATGGCAACAACACAATGATGGTAGAACCAGATTTTGTGGTTCTGTCTGTGGATAGATTTGGGGAGAATAATAGATTCTTCGGATCAAACATTTTTTCTTGGTTAATGCTAGCTAAAGCCCTCACAAGGGAGAAGCTGGACATAGTGCTAATAAGGACATGTGAGGTTTTAAGCAATCAATTTCAAAAACAAAGGGAGATGATCTTGTTTGCACCCTAACCTGTTGAAAAAGGTCATGAACATTAAGTTCCATCTTAGGAAATGTTGTTAGATTGAATATAAAATGATCTAGTTACCTTTCCAAGACAAGAAACAAATTTATTTACTATTCATTTTTTTGTAAGTGTAAAAAGCTACAGATTTGGAAAACTATTATTTGTATAAAAAGGCATTATAATATCTGTATTTAATTTAAGGTGATTTCCTTGCTTTTGGTTCATCCAACAATTTCACTTATGGGTAGGTACACGTGCCAGAAAAATTTGTTACAGTTTTTGATATTAACTTTACTGTTTTGATCTTGCAGTATCTGCACTCAGCTCCATCTAGGTTAGTTGTTTTTTGCATCGCAAAAATCATGTGAATTTGCAGTTAAAAGAAGTAAGCCAAAGCAGGTAGATGGACCCTTTCCTCACTCATGAAAGAGCAGGGCAAGTTTAGGCTTTGGACCAGAGCATTACTTGTTCCCAGGCAGTGCAGTGAGTACAGATAATAGAAGAATGTAAGAAGCTGCATCCTGAGGAGAAACCACAAGAAACCACATAAACAGATTTTCAACCCTACAGTGCCAGATCAAGAAGTAAAATTGAGGGATATGGCAGCCAGATGGAACCTGAGGGAATGACATGACATCTAGGAGGTTTGCAAACACTGAAAAATTCTCTGAGAAGAAGCAGTTAGCTGCCACACATCTTTACAAGACATCCAAGGTCTTACACTGTTTAAGAGAGAGCATTCACAGGTTTTCACGTGGCCTGAAGGGCAGTGGGGAATTTATCAGCTAAAGACATATTTTCCAGTTTTCTCTGGGTTTGGTTACACTATTCTAACTTGGTGAAAACACTACGGGACATCCATACATGGGGATGGGTATTGTAGCATCGTGTAATTAGGTCCTTAGAGGGGGTTATGTCCTAATCACCATAAATATTGTAAATAACTTCCTCTACTCTAGAGAAACAAGTCTAGGAAAGCATCTGACCGATTCTGCCTCTGAGCAAATTGCCAACCCTGAAACCATTTTTCTTCACAATCAAGTTTTTTTTCACATCCCACTACTATTTTTATTATACTAACAAGCCAATAATGACTACATTAGAATATGGCAGTATGTATCAATAAGACACTGCAGACAGTACCATGTACATAATACCTTTAATCATTTCTTGTGACTTAGAATGTGCAGAGAGGAGAAGGAACACATTAATATATTTTAAGGGTAATTTTTGTAAATAGAATGGTAAGTGATAAAAAGATGCATTTGTATTTCAGGTCCTAATACAACAAGAATTTTTGACAAATACCTCTGTAAATACTTAATATTTAGCCAAGTACTATGTGAACAGTGAAATTTTTCATTCATTGTTCAGTTTTATATACAACTCTGTTAATTTTAATTTTAACGGAAGCATAGTTAACATATAATGTTATATTAGTTTCAGGTGTACAACAGAGTGATTTGGCAATTATATACATCACTCAATGCTCACCATGCTAAGTGTAACCACCATCTGTCCCCATACAACATTATTACAATATTATTGACTATATTCCCTATGCTGTACTTTTCATCTCTTTGCCTTACTTATTTTATAACTGTAAGTTTGTACCTAGGATCAGATTTTTTATTATGCATATTTACAAAAGGGAGGCACATCAGTTTATTTTTTTTAAGTGTATATATCTTTTTTTTTAATTTTTTTAACATTTATTTATTTTTGAGACATAGAGACACAGCGTGAGCAGAAGGAGGGCAGAGAGAGGGAGACACAGAATCCGAAGCAGGCTCCAGGCTCCGAGCTGTCAGCACAGAGCCCAACACGGGGCTCGAACTCACAGACTGCGAAATCATGACCTGAGCCAAAGTTGGCTGCTTAACCGACTGAGCCACCCAGGCACCCCCACATCAGTTTAACCAACAACAATTAAATGAGTGGTCATGTATCAACACCTAATTTAGAACAGAGTATTAGCACTTGAGAGCCCCCTGAATGCCCCTCCTTGATCTCCCTTTCCTTTTTCCTGTCTAGGTGTACTCACAGTCCAAAACTTTATACTATTTTCTCTTATGTTTATTTATATTTTTACCACATAATATAGTACTTAGCTTTATCTGTTTTTATGTGATATGAATAAAATCCTACAGCATGGTTGAATTTATTTTCTGGAATTTCACAAATGCTGATGCGTGTGGTTGCTGGGTTTTGTTTTGTTTTGTTTTGTTTTTATTGTTTCTGCTGTATAGTATTCCAGTGCTTATTCATACAATGAAGGAATATTTGTTGATTCTCCTTTGGAAGCCTATAACAACTGATTCCATTTTTGCCTTTAAGAGAAATTCTGTTCAGAACATTCTGGTAAACATTGCTTAGTGAGTATGTGCAAGTATTATGTACTAATGAGTGAAATTGTGGGTCATCACATATGCTCTTGTTTACTTTTATTGGACAATACCAAACTGCTTTCCCGTTTGTATTTCCACCAGCAGTGAATGAATGTTGGAGGAGGTCATCCAGGGGACATGACCACAGATTGACCTGTGATCTGGATTAGGGCAGTCAGAGACTCCTCACCCTCCCTTTCCGCCCTGTTGGAATGTATATTCCTCCCACCATTCCCATACTGGAAGCTGTACTAAGAATGTAGCCTTGGGAAAGTAAGGTGTTGTTAAGACCTTCTGAATGGTATATATGACCAAACCCTGTTAAAACCTATGTATAAACTTTAAGATTCTTGCAGTCTGCTGTGAAGGTTTATTTGTCTTGCAGCCGCCCAGGGCAAGTCTTGTAAGTAAGTCCCTTACTTATAAAACCTGCCCCTTACCAATCTGGAGTGGTCTGTCTTTCCTTGGTCTCTCCTCATCTTCTGTGTACAGGGGCCAGTTTGTGAACCAACAAATGTAATTTTTGTTGCTCCTTCTCTTTATGAACTTAGGAGAAACATCTCAGAACTGTGTACCTGGAAGAAGAAGGAGGGAAACATCGATTAAAATATGGCTCTTTTATCCTGTGGGCTGAGATGGACTCAGGGGGTATTAACTACGCTGTATTTTTAGGTTTCGCATGCATAAGTACAAGTAAGTTCATGCAGGTAACTCTTGCCAGCATGGTTCCAGGAAAGGGATGCAGCCCAAGGGGAGAGAGCTCCTGAAAGTTAACTCTTTTTTTTTTAAGTTTATATATTTGTGTTGATAGAGAGAGAGGATATTAGCAAGGGAGGGGCAGAGAGAGAATCCCAAGCAGACTCCCAGAGTGCTGAGCTGGAGGCAGGGCCCAATCTCATGAGATCATGACCTTAACTGAGATCATGAGTCAGATGCTTAAAAACTTAGCCACCCAGGTGCCCCCCACTGAAGGTAACTCTTGAACAAAGTCATTAAAGGCAGCAAAGAAATGGTTGCTGCAGCAAGCAATGAAATAAGAGTTTATATATGGGAGTGGTGCAAGGAGTTTAATAGTTCTTGTAGTTTTTTGGTTTTGTAGGTAAGTCCTTTATCAAGTTAATAGCTCCTTTTTTATTTTTGTCAGCTTTATTGAAGTATAATAAAGTAAATTTAACCAATTTTAATTGTGCAATTCCATGAGTTTTGACTAATGTGTATGGTTGTATAGCCTCCACCATCATGATGATATACGACACTTCCATCACGCCGATAAGTTCCCTCATGTTCATTTGCAATCGATCCCTTCTTCACCCCACCCCACTCCCATCCCATCACCTAGGTCTTGGCAACTGATGATCTGCCTTCCATAATTAATGATAGAGGTTAATAATTCCCTTTTATTTCTAGTTCTATAAAAATTATTAGGAAAAATGTTGAATTATATCAAATGTGTCTTATTGATGCATTTAATGATCATGTATCTTTCCCTCCTATAGTCTCCTAATGTAGGGAATTTTATTGATATTTTTATTTATTTTATTTTATTTGTATTTATTTATTTTATTTAGCATTTAATATAATTTATTGTCAAGCTGGCTAACATACAGTGTATTCAGTGTGCTCTTGGTTTTGGGGGTAGATTCCCATGATTCATTGCTTACATACAACACCCAGTGTTCATCCCAACAAGTGCCCTCCTCAGTGCCCATCACCCATTTTCCCCCTGTCCCCTCCCATCAACCCTCAGTTTGTTCTCTGTATTTAAGAGTCTCTTATGGTTTGCCTCCCTGCCTCTCTGTTTGTGACTATTTTTCTCTCCTTCCCTTCCCCCGTGGTCTTCTGTTATGTGTCAAAATAATTCTTGGGATAACACTAATTTGGCAATGATGATTTTTTTTTTTACAAGACTATATTGAAATGGTTGGTAGTTTGTGAGTAGTGCATCTGTATTCATGAAATGTTTCTAAAACTTTCCAAACTATACTCTTTGAAAGTAAATCATTATATAGTTCACAAATAAGGAGTGGAGACTTATGCTTTCCCTTCTTGAGGGAGATGTATTTACATAAATTATTTAGAATTCTTCTGCATGGGAGATTTGTTTCTTATCCCTTAATTATTTGTTTATTTAATCATTTTTTTATATCACTAAGGCCTCATGGATATTTATTTTATACTTTGGTTTACAATTCAATACTATGTGATTTATTTTGTTACTCAAATGTTGGCTCTTCTGTTCCTTTGACATATCCAAATCATTGTGCTGTTTTGTTTTTTCAAACACTTCCTTTCTTTCTGTCCCTGCAGGATGCTCCAAGCTCATTGTGTGTGCTTTTAGCCCCAGTCATATAATCAGCCATTTCTCCAAGGAGTCCAGTTCTATAACTTTTTAATAAACTATTAAAAAAGTTTTTTTTTACTATAAAGGTTATTATGTCATCATCAAATGAATTGGAAGAAGTAGTCATTCTTTCTACTGGCAAACGTGGTTTATTATTGGAAGTTTTTGTTATTTCATGTTTTCTGGAACTTCCTGTAAAGTCATCTGATTTTAATGTGTTTGGTTGTTTTTTTTTTTAATATTTATTTATTTGTTTTTGAGAGAGGGAGTGAGCAGGGAGAGTGGCAGAGAGAGAGGGAGAGAGAGAATCCCAAGCAGGACCCACACTGTCAGCACAGAGCCTGACACAGGGCTTGATCTTACACCCACACCCATGAGATAATGACCTGAGCTGAAATCAAGAGTAGGGTATTTAACTGACTGAGCCACCCAGGCACCCCTCTAATGTGTTTTTTGATGGGATAATTTAAACTATTGATTCCGTATTTTAATGATTTTCTATTTTTTCTAATTGTACCAGTTTAGGTAGGTTACAATTTTCTAGAAATGTTTCCCGTTTCATTTGATATTTTGTATTTATTAACAGAATAATTCATAACATTATTTTATGTGTTTAATCACTATTATGTCTGTAATTATGTCATCTTTTTCATGCCAAATATTGTCTATTTTGCCTTTTATATTTTGTTTTATTTATTAATAACACCAGAGATTGGTGCACATCGATAGTTTCTTCAAAAAGTTTTTGAAGCTTTGTGGGTCTCTTATCTTTTGTTCCTATTTCACTTATTCATGATCCTTATTATTTATTCCCTACTATTTGCAGAATTTTTGTTATGTAGTTCTTTTTTTATTCTTAGGTTGGATGTCTGGCTAATTATTTTTAAATGATTCTTCTTTCCTAATATATATACTGAAGACTATAAAATTGCTCTCAGTATTACTTTAGCTATATTCTACAGTTTTGATGTGTATGATTTTGGTCATTTAGTTTAAAATATTTTATAATTTTTATGAGTTTTTTCTCTGACTCAAAGATTATATAAAAAAGTACTTTTATTTTTTTAATTTATTTTTTTTAACATTTATTTATTTTTGAGAGATAGAGAAAGACAGAGCATGATCAGGGAAGGGGCAGAGAGATAGGAAGACACAGAATCTGAAGCAGGCTCCAGGCTCTGAGTTGTCAGCACAGAGCCTGACGTGGGGCTCAAGCTCACAAACTGTGAGATCGTGGCCTGAGCCAAAGTCGTTTCTTAACCGACTGAGTCACCCAGGTGCCCCTAAAAAAGTACTTTTAAGTTTCCAAATTCATTTGTTTTTTATTTATTCAACCAGTATTTGTTACATACAGACAAAATACCGGGAATTATTGTAGTCAGTAGTGATATAAAAATAAATAAAGCAGAATAAAAACTTTAGGTTCTAGGGGTTTTCATTCTAGTGAAGGGAAGCAGGTAATAAAATTACCTTAGATGGTGTGAAATGATATAGGTAAAAATAAAGTAGGGAAGAAGGATAGAGAATGACTTATGGACAGGGTGTTGAAAGTCTCAGTAATAAATATCTGTAAAATAACCTAAAGGAGATAAAGGAGTGAATGTTCAGGTATCTGCAGGAAGGATCGTTCAGAGGTTGAGTGAGGCTTAATGTGTTAATCAGACAATAGAGGCCACTGTACCTGGAGCACACTGAGTTAGGGAGAGAGAAGGAGATGAGATTAGAGAGACAAAGCCAGCTGGACAGGTAGGAGGGTAGCCATTGTAGACTATTATAAGGACTATGGATTTGGGATTTCACTTGTAGCATGATGTGAATCCGTTAGAGAAACCTCAAGAAAGATATGACCCATCTAGTTTAGATTTTCCCAGGATCACGCTGATTTGGAGTTGCAAATAGAGTCAATACAGAGAAAGGAGAAGTAAGAATAAAAAGAAAATGTATTGCCATTTACTTTATAGATTAGAATATGGTCAATTTTTATAATGTTCCTCAAGTTCTTCCATAAAACATATCTTCTTCATTCATTGTATGCAATGTTACATATACATTCATTGGGTCAAACTTATTCATTGTGGCATTCAAGTGTTCTGTATTCTTGCCAAGTTTTTGTCTGTTTGATCGATTAGTTACTACAGGTATGTGTGAAATTCTCACAATGTGATAGTTTTTTTAATTTCCCATTTAATTTTGTCAGTTTGTACTTCATATAGTTTGAGGTATATTATTAAGCCCATATGAGTTAAAAATCATTATTATCTTCTAGAAAATCGAAACTCTGTATCCTTAACAATTCATTGGTCATAAAATCTGCTTGGTTTATTACAAATATATTGACACTGTCTTTGTTTTGGTTAGTGTTTGCCTGGTTTATCTTTCTATCATTTGACTTTCAATCTTTTCATATTTTGGTAATTGAGGCAGGTCTCATGTAAACAACATATAGCTAGGTTTTATTTTATTTTGTATATAATCTGGAAAATCATTGTCTTTCACTTTGAGTTTAGTCCTACCTTGTTTTAGAATTACTGATATAGTAGAATTAATTTCTCATAACTTCATTTTGTATTATTTATCCCTTTTGTTAGCACTGCTAGTGTTCTTTCTTTTTTATTATAGATTTCCATTATGTTTATTTATTTTTTAAACATGTTTTTAATCTTTATTTATTTATTTTGAGGGAGACAGAGACAGCATGAGCAGGGAGGTGCAGAGAGAGGGAGAGAAAGAATGCTAAGCAGGTTCCACACCATCAGTGCAGAGCCTGGCACGGGGCTGGATCACACAAACCAGAAGATTGTGACCTGAGCCAAAACCGAGATTCAAATGCTTAACCAACTGAGCCACCCAGGCACCCTGCCCATTATATTTAGATATAATACTCTATATGTCTGTTTCTTTTGGTGTTTGTCCTAGCTATTTTTTTTTATATTTTTTAACGTTTATTTATTTTTGAGAGACATAGAGACAAAGCGTGAGCAGGGGAGGAGAGAGAGGGAGATACAGAATCTGAAGCAGGCTCCAGGCTCTGATGAGCCGTCAGCACAGAGCCCGACGTGGGGCTCGAACTCACAGACTGTGAGATCATGACCTGAACTGAAGTCGGCCGCTTAACCGACTGAGCCACCCAGGCGCCCCTGTCGTAGCTATTTTTATATGAGTACTTTATTTAGTTTTTTTCACATTTTCCAATGCTTTTTCTCCCTGAACTTCTTTCTGGAGAGTTCCTTTGCATACATCTTTAATTTACTTCTTCTGTCTTCAACTAATTTGCTATGTAGTCCACTCTCAAAATTCTAACTTTAATTATTATGGTTTTCATTTCTACAAATTGTTTTGATTTTATTTAAGAAGTACATTTTTATTTTTTTTTATTGCTTCTTATTTTACTGTTAGGAGAGATTGTACTCCCTTGCATTGAAGGTGAATGTCAAGACAAGTGTGTTTTCTTGTTGTCCCCTTGGTGTGCCAGCTTTATTTCTCATTACCATACATGGAAGGTCTATCCCTTCTGGACCCTAACTTTAATCTGGGAGTTGCATTAGACTTGGGCAAGCCTTAGGCTCCTGCTCCTGTCCTTGTGCCCTTCATAGCAGCAGAGAATGCTCTGCTCAAGGTCACTGAGGTTTATACAAGCCCTGAGGATATATATATACTTTTATTCCTCTTTTGGGATTCTGGGATTTTTGTTTTCATTTTTCTTTTTTTTGTAATTTGTTCATTCTTTATTTCTTGCCAGATCAGCAGTAAAAATTAAAAACAAGTTTATATTTTATGTAACTTTCTATTATTTTCCTTAGAAGGGAGGTTCAATGTCTCAAGTATCTGCAGTACTGCTTGAAATAGAAACCACTGCACACACTCTCTCCTTCCCTTCACATGTATTATTTTCTTCTTTTATGTGTTTCGTCTATGTAAATGTGAAGTATATTGTTTCCTTTTGATCCTTTCTCAAACAATTATGTTCTGTGAAGAAAGAGGTAACTGTGATAATGAATTAATTCTGATAATTTGATCATTGTTGGTAAAATTTGGTGACAAGCAATATTTTAGTATGTCACAAGAAAATATCCAAGTATATTATCACCCAAGCCTACTATAAATCAGCAAAATATAAACCATATTTATTAGTATAAAATGAGGACAACCATTTTCCAAATGGGTAGTCTGAAAGCTAGAGGTAAAAACCACTCAATTTAATCTCTATTTTAATGTTGTTATTTTTTCACACATTCTCCAGCAATACTAGGAAATTGTACAGGTGCTATGACAGAGAGATGGATAAAACACAATCTCTGAACTTCTTTCTGATTTCTCCCTAGTCATTGATTTTCATTCTGACAGTCATGGAATGTATACCTAAAAGCTTATGGGATTTGATCATGAATAATCAGAATCTTTTATAAAATACAGATAACATAAGGTCCTCAACAGGAAAAATTTATTTGCTCTTAAGAGCTTGGATCAAAAAAGCAAGACATCATCTCTATATTCAAGAAGCTCACTGGGTGGTATTTGAGCCTGACCCACAAAAATATAAATTATGTTGGTACAATTAATAGAGATTTATAAAAAGCATTATGAGATCACCTCCAATCCAGTATCACAGGGCTGAAGTGTTGAACCATAATGGACTTTGTAGTAAAATAGTTTCCTTTTTTTTTTTTTAATGTTTATTTATTTTTGAGACATAGAGACAGAGCGTGAGCAGGAGAAGGGCAGAGAAAGAGGGAGACACAGAATCTGAAGCAGGCTCCAGGCTCTGAGCTTTCAGCACAGAGCCCGACGCGGGGCTCGAACTCACAGACTGCAAGATCATGACCTGAGCCGAAGTCAGCTGCTTAACCAACTGAGCCACCCAGGCGCCCCCTTTGTGGTAAAATAGGAGGTTAGGTAGGGGAGAAACTGCTGATGCTCACCAATTGTTCCATCGGTATTTTACAACTTGCTGTGCAGTTAGATTAAGTCGTGTGATGAGTTCTGGCCAGTGAACAATGAGCAAAAGTGGCACAAGTCACTTAGCCAAGGCAGTTGAGAGTTGAGACACATTCTGCTGTGCCTGTTGACATGACTTAGGATACTGTATGTTCTAGGCAACAATACAGAGAAGAGCTGACCAGTCTTCATTAGACTTCACAAAAGTGAGAAAACATATTGTTTGTGTTTAGTTATGAGATGTTCTGGCTATAGCTTCAGGTAACGTTAATTACCTAGATTAATATAGTAAAGTCTTACCTCGAGATCCCCCAAAACAGACCCCAATGGTGGGATTTCAAAACAGGTAGTTGATTTGGGAGATGACACCAGTACACACCAGTGAGGAAGTAAGATGGTGAAGAGATAATGGTGAATAAAAATATTATTTTCAAGTAGTTGCTGTGGGGAACTTAAGCTTAATTGTGCTGGGGAATTCTGAAGGACAGTGTAGAATTCACACTTCAGAGTTATTCCTAAGTGATTCCTGAGGGATGAGGGAGCAGCAGTTTTTATACACCAACTCCTGTCGGTCATTGATGGGGTGGGTTTTCCTGGGAAGTGTTGATTCTCCAGCACTTTTTGCCTGCCAGACAGGTGAGAAAATGGGTCTTTGCAGCCAGAGAATGTTACCCATCCAAGAAATGCAGGTGGACACAGGATGGTTTCACTTGTATAAAGGCACAATACAACATGACATACCCTGGGAACTATAAATACTTGATGGCTATTGAAGTGTAATGTGAAAGGCTGGATGGTATAAGACAGGGCTGAAGAGATAATATGACATCTAGTTATGGAGGCTCTTGTTGGCCATATTAGGATCTTTTCTCTTTTGTCAGTGGCAGGAAGCTGTGAATGGTTAATAAGTGTAGGAGTGATGTGGTCAGATTTGTACTCTAGACTGGTCACTGTAGAGGTTATTTGGAGGTTGGAATTGAAAGCGGACCAATTCAGTGATTGTTATAGCTCTCCAGTGATGAGACCACAGGACCCGAAACATGACAGTGATAATAGAAACAATCCTGAAAAAAGCTAATATTCAGCAGGCAGTATATGCCACACATTTTATTGTTTTTTTACATAATAAGTCATTTAATACAACAACCATATCAATAGAAAGTATTATTATACCAATTTTAGGAAACTGTGGTCAAAAAAGTTTAAGAACATACTTTGCTGAATATCAGAGTTAAGAACCAGATGAACTTGGACACAAATCCAGGATATGTTGTTCCAGAGTTTACACTCTTAACAAGTTTCACACCAGCTGTTGGTCAAAAAGAATGGATTCATTAACATTATTTGGTAAAATGAGCAAACTATGGTGGTTTCTAAGGGAGAAGAAAGTGTGAAGGATGACTCCAACATTTTTACCTTGGCTAGAAGGTAAGGTATACCTTTATAAGAAATATTTTGAAAAGAAGAGAAAATTCTTTACTGCCTAAAATGCTGCTAAGAGGCATTTATTTTAATAATAGCACACACAGAAATAAAGGGTCCGAAGTTTATTTTTTCCTTACAGTTATAATAAAAGCAATGAACCCTGAATTGCACTAATTTCTTCCAAGAGACTGGCACACAAATTTGTGGCCAAAAAGTTAAAATATGAAATAACCCACTGGCAAAGAGTATCATACTTTGTTTACTGGTAATTTGGCAGAGTCTTCTGGCATAGGAGAACCAGGCCCTTCCAGCAGGAGAGGCTTATTTTTGTCATGATGTGAAAAGCAAACCTGTCCATGAATAAATAGTAGCCTTATTTATGGTGAGCATTTTACATAGACTTATATTTTTAAACATTTCTCTTAGAGACAAAGATGTGCCATGCTTCAAGTATTCTTTCTCTAAAGATGGCTGAAATCATATGAAGAATGAGCTCGAATGTTCCTTTTAGTGGTACTGACGGCCAAATAATCACCCTGATTGTTGTGGTTCTATCACCCTGATTGTCGTTGTGGTTCTACCGTATACACTGAGGGTGATAGTCATTAGCTAGCTCTTCATTTGAAAGTACACTTCCTGAGGGGCGCCTGGGTGGCTCAGTTGATTAAGCTTCCGGCTTCAGCTCAGGTCATGATCTCGAGTCCATGAGTTTGAGCCCTGAGTCGGCCTCTATGCTGAGAGATCAGAGGCTGGAACCTGCTTCAAATTCTGTGTCTCCCCCCTCTCTGCCCCTTCCCTTTTCACAGTCTGTCTCTCTCTCAAAAATAAACACAATTTTTTTTTAAATGAAAGTACATTCCTTGAGATCAATGGTTTAGAAATATAGTTCACAGACTATGTGAGTGCTATAGGTGAAACTTGTGAAATACTGTTAGAAACTGTGTTCTCTTGTAATAGGATGGTTAGAATTGACAACATTCTTGTTGACCTGATCTTAGGTATAATGATTTTTTTAAATTGTGATTTAAAAATACAAAACATGAAATTTACCATCTTAACCAGTTTTTGAGTAGAATTTAGTAGTATTAAGTATATTCACATTGTTGTGAAACAGATCTCCAGAACTTTTTCATCCTGCAAATCTGAAACTCTGTACCCATTAAATAATAATTCCTCCTTATTGCCCCCCTTCCCTCAGTCCCTGGTAACCACCCCTTTACATACTGTTTCTATGAATTTGACTACTTTCGATACCTCATTTAAGTGAAATCATGCATTATTTTTGTTTTTGTAGCTGTATTGATTCGCTTAGTATTATGTCCTCAAAGTTGTGCATGTTGTAGCATGTGACAAGATTGTCTTCCTTTTTAAGACTGAATAATATTTCGTTGTATGTGTATACTACATTTTATTTATTTATTCATTTGTCTGTGGACACTTAGGTTGCTCCCACCTCTCAGCTATTGTGAATAATGTTGCAATGAGCATGCAAGTGCAAATATCTTTTAGATACCCTTGCTACCAATTTTCTGGATATGGGATTGCTGGATCGTAGGATATTTCTATTTTTAATTTTTTGAAGAATCATCATACTGTTTTTCATAGCAACTGCACCATTTTATGATCCCACAAAAATGCACAGGAGTTCCAATTTCTTCACATCCTTGATAATATTTGTTATTTTCTAATTTTTTGATAGAAATTGGTGTGAGGCGATAGCTCCTTGTGGTTTCAAATTGCATTTCTTTGATGATTAGTGATGTTCAACAACTTTTCATATGCTTGCTGGTCATTTTTATATCATCTTAGGAGGAATGTCTATTAAAGTCCTTTGTCCATTTAATAATTGGCTTATTTTATTTTTTGTTGTCAAGTTGTGGGAGTTTTTTAAGATACATGTTCTGGGTATCAATTCCTTATCAGATATATGGTTTGTAATTGTTTTCTCCCATTTTGGTAGTTGCCTACGTACTCTTTGAGTGTTTATTTTGATGTACAAAAGTTTTTAAGTTTGATGTGGTCCCGTATGTCTGTTTTTTTGCTTTTGTGGTTTGTGCTATTGGTGCCGTATCCAAGAAGTCATTGCAAGTCTAACCTCATAAAAGTTTTCTCCCACATTTTCTTCTAGGAGTTTTACAGTTGTAAGTCTTACATGCAGTTCTTTCATCTACTTTGATTCACTTTTTGGATACGGTGTAAGATAAAGATCCATTTTCCTTTTTTTTTCTCATATGGATATCTAGTTTAATCAGCACCATTTGTTGAAGAGAGTGTCTTTTCCCCATTGTGTAGTCTTGGCACTCTTGCTGAAGGTCACATGATCACATAGGTGAGGGTTTATTCTGGGATCTCTGTTTTATTCCACTGCCTTTATTGAAAGTACCATACTGTTGTTTTTTTTTTTTATTACTGTAGCTTTGTAATATGTTTTCATATCAGGAAGTGTGATGCTTCTAACTTTTTTCTTCTTTCTCAATATTGTTTTGTCTGTCTAGGGTCCTTTGAGGTTACATATGAGTTTTGGGTTTTTTTCTGTATCTGCAAAAAATGCTGTTGAGATTTTGATAGAGACTGTATTGAATCTATAAATCATTTTGGATAATACAGACATCTTAAAAATATTATATCTTTCAGTCCATGAATGCAGGCTGTCTTTCCATTTATTTGTGTCTTCTTTAATTCTTTTTAGCAGTGTTTTATAGTTTTTAGTGTGCAAGGTTTTCATCTCCTTGTTTAAGTTTATTCCTAAGTGTCTTATTTTTTACATGCTCTTGTAAATAAAATTGTTTTCTTAATTTCCTTTTCAAATTGCTCTCTGCTAGTGTATACAAATGCAACTCATTTGTGTGTGTCGATTTTGTATCCTGCAACGTTGCTGGATTCATTTATTAGTTCTAACAGTTGTTTTGGTGGAAACTTTAGAGTTTTCATGGAATCACAGGGTTTTCATATCATCTGTGAAAAAGAGATCATAGTCTTGAAATGCAAGTCGAGAGCCTGACACCACAGCATCTGCTGTAAGATTTTATCTTGAGCAATTGACAATGAATTTTTTTCTATTATTCTTTCCAGGGAAAAAAGTATATTGAGCTTTAATTTCAATAAGTCAGAAGAACTGACATCAGACTTTATCCAAATAGACATGGTATGTCATTTTTATGCATTGATTCTAATTACTGACATTTCTATTTACTGATGCTTTTGCATCAGTAAATAGAAATGAAGTTTAAGTTCTGTATCCCCCAAAGATTATTTTTGATAGCACTGTACATAGACAAGTGTGTAGTATGAAGAGAAATGTCATCACTTCCTCAGAAAGGTATTCTTTTAAAGACTTTACAAATGAGATTAATAGTCAACCAAGAACAATGTCATCTCATATTTGAAAGAAAAGCTTTGTCAGTACCAATTCTTTTGTCACCACAATAGTGTCACAGAAATGGCTATTGCCATTTCCTTTTACTAAATTAATTTAAAATATTTATTAAATTTTAATTATTCATTTAAGATTATTTTATATTTCCTAGTCTTTTCTACTTATAAAACATTTAGAAACATTCCCAGCTTGTGAATATTTTTGAAACTTCCACCAATAGGAATTTGAGTCACTGGTTTCATGAAGTCTTAGGAAACCATTATAATCTATCCAGAAAACAATCTACTGACTATAGAAATAAACACATAAGTAACAATTTGCAGACTGTGAGCCAACCATCTATTGAATTCCACAAGCACCCAACAAAGAGACACCTGCTTGAGAGCACATCAGGGAAATAGTGAGCAGGTGCTACACTCTTGGGATTCTCCCAAGCAATCTCTGGTTCCATCAAGTCAGAAAGAGGGTGTTCGTTCTTGTAACCATTATTGTTCTGTTCCCTAAAAATGCAGAGTTACATTTATAGTTTATTTATGAATGGATTAAAAATATCTGCACATTTCTCAACTGACACATTTTGAATACCTATCAGTCTTTAAAATTAGCTAAAATTGTTGACTCTTTACTTACTGGCTGACTGATTGCTTGTGAAACTTTACTTTTTTTCAGTCATTTAAGCTAGTTTATTTTGGAAACTCATAACAAAAATTATATTCACTGAATTATAGGATTTGAATTCAAAATGACCATTTCAAGCTATGACTCTTCCACTAACTACCTGTAAGATGTTGAGTTAGAAAGTTAACCTCACAGTGTTGTTTCTTATCTGCAAAGTAGGGTTGCTCTGATTACTAAATGCACATGATCCAAGGTATAATTGCTGAATATATGTTAGCTGCTATTTTATGCCAAAAGACATTAGAAATACTAAGATATAATAACTGGATTTGAAGGGTTCCTTACTGATCACCTATCCCAATCCTACATTTATCTGGTGAGGAAATTGAGTGTACTGTTGGTGATTACAAAATTAGTTAGTGGCAGAATGAAGGTTTGGATCTAGATTTCTTAAACGATGCTTTAATTTTCATGAACATTTCTTAATTCTAGTTCTGAAAAAGAATGTTTCTTAGTGAAAAAAGGAAAAGAAACCGTTAAAAGCATTTGCTGACTACTCATGGCAATTTCTAGTTATAATAGCACTTTCGTGAATAAAGAATCCAATAGATAAATATTGTAGTAACTCTGGATGTTAGATGTAGGCAAGAAGAAGTGGCCAGATGGTTAATTTCGATGTAAAATTATTTTTCTTGCCTATTTCAAGACTTTTCAAAGTCTAAAAGAAAGCACTTTCTTCTCCGATTTAGGAGGAGAAAACTCAGAACAGCAGAAGTGCAACTGTTGAGGGTGGGGAGGGCCGAGTTGGGATAAGGCTGAAATTACTACCTCACAAAATCTTATCTTGTAACAAAGAGGGGATGGATCCATCTTGATTTTTTCTATGGAGAAAGTAAACCCAAAAAGAATAAAGAGAGAGAATTTCAAATGATTTCGAAAAGCAATGCGTTGTGTATTGCTATATCAAGTATCCACCTGCTATGTTGATTAAAAATTCAATCCTGGGGCGCCTGGGTGGCTCAGTCGGTTAAACCTCCGACTTCGGCTCAGGTCATGATCTCACCATTCCTGAGTTCGAGCCCTGCATCGGGCTCTGTGCTGACAGCTCAGAGCCTAGAGCCCGTTTAAGATTCTCTGTCTCCCTCTCTGTCTCTGCCCCTCCCCTGCTCGTGCTCTGTCTGTCTGTCTCTCTCTCAACAATTAATAAACATCAAAAAAAATTTTAAAAAATTCAATCTTAAGCTAGTTGTCATTCACAACAATGAGGATATTACACATGCTGAGTTCATTTACCTTTAGCATTACCCTATGAGGGATGTACCATCTCCACTTTTGGTTGAGGAAATGGAGGCTCGACATAGTTGTTTATTGAAATTACAGAATCAAAGTTTTATTCTGGTTTCCTTTAAAAAAATATTGGGTTGTAATTCTATGAGGTCACTATGCCTCATTTAGGCCGCAGAATCATCCAGCAGAAGCCTAATGCTCACTCCCACTTGCTGGGCCGTGGATTAGTGCAAAACTAGGGTTGATGTACAGCCAGTAAGAACCAAGTCAGCTGAAATGATTGTTAACGTTTGGCAAAACTACTGCATCGCTTGGCGACTGCTGCTCCACGAACTTCCATGTGCATCTTCCACCTGCTTTAGAGCAGCCTACCCAACACCTCCTTACTTGGGAATTTTTAGATTTCCCCACAGTCTGGGAAGTAGAAAGCATCGTTGGAATAGCGGAAGGTTATTGTGGCCTGCCCAGAGCTTTGCCCAGCAGCAAAGTGAGAGACACTGAACTAACTGCCTCCTGCTTTCTCAGTCCACTGGCCCAAACCTTCCTGGAAGCTAGAGAACAAGGGAGTCTGGCATACGCAGTCTGTCGAGGCCAGCCTCCTGGGGGCATAGAACCAAGCAGAGAACAGATGAGAATGAACTTGGTGGGGCAAATGGAACAGAGGAAGCACTGTCGGGGAATGGGAAGTCATTACAGAAATTAAAATGAGCTCTAAAGCAGTAAATAAATCTGCAGTTCTGGCACAGCGGAGTTTATGGCCCTATGTTCATGTCTGATATAGGAACCTTAAATTAAGAGAAAGAAAGCAGAAGATTTGGGTTTCAACTTCTGATCTAAAGGTTTCTGAAATAACCCCTCTAGAATCTACATAGATGCAGGGCCCAGAATTTGCCTATCATTCTCCAGCTGTTGGAAAATATCAACTCTTACCTCAGATTTGCTAATAGTCACATTGTTGAAGTGAGGAATTCTGCTGAAGAGTTGGACTTATGATAATAACCCTTGGAGTTAAACTGTGGGGCTGCTGGCTTTCCAGAATCCTGGAAGGCTGAGGCATGGATATTTTTTTAGGAAGACCTTACTTTCTCCTGATGAATAAGTAATGTGAATATGGTCTTATTCAGCTTTGTTCAAGAGACAAAATGTCTAGTAGTTATAAACATCTGTTAAATAGAAACATATAGATTCTTAGGTTAAGTCTTCTGGAAAGACGATGTAAGCATGATTATAAAAGAGCAATACTATAAAAACCTGAGTAAAAAAGGGCAGGAATTTGAATGTTTTGCAATTCCAATAGAAATTTACTTGCATGAGAGTATCACAGTAAGCTGAGTGTGATGGAGGAACCCAGACTCTAGGGAAAAGCTGTGTAAATGTGTAATACCCCTGAATGAAGTCTGTGTTATTACTTTACTTTCATTAAGTTCTATATAGTTGGTTAATGAATTAGGAAATTATATTATGAGTTTTCTGGGCTGCTATAACAAAATCCCAAGACTGGGTGGCCGAAACAACATTAACATATTTTTTCACAGGGTCTGGAGGGTATAGGTGTAGATATATTTGGTTTCTTCTGAGGCATCTCTCCTTGGCTTGCAGATGGCCATCTTCTTGCTGTGCCCTCACATGGTTGTCCCTCTGTTTATGTTGTTTGTGTCCTAATTTCTTTTTCTTTTAGTGACACTGGTTATATTGGATTAGGGCCCACCCTAACAACCACACTTTAACTTACTTACCTTTAAAAGACCCTATCTCCAAATAGGTCTCTGAGTTACTGGGGTCAGGGCCTCAACATATGAATTTGGGAGGGACACAATTCAGTCCTCAACACTCAACGAGGTTTCCTATCACTGATCTGTAACCCTCTTGATATGCTATGTTTAAATATGTACTACATGTAATGTGTGTTGACACATTTTATTTAGGTATCTATTCGACATCCATTTATCTATTCCCTTTCTTCAGACTACCAAGATATTCCCTTAGGTATCCACCTGTTTATGGTGGTCAGTTAGCATAGTCCATTCTCTTCAGCCAGTCACTGGTGCAGTGCTGGGCATATGATCTATGCTAGCCCGGTTACTATAAATCTATAGGTTTCTTTCTTTTACTGTGGCAGGTAGTTTTTCCTCTGAATACAGACAAGGAAGCATGTAATCTTTGGAGTTACAGCAGCCATCTTGTGACCATGGAAGGGAAACAGGTCTAAGATGATGCTCTAGAAGGAGAGAGATGAAAAGGATCAAGACTCTTGCAGACCCCATTGATCCATTGAATCAAACCATTCTTAAAATTCACCCCACACCTGGACTTTCTTGTGATGTAAGCCAATAAGTTACCTTTATTTTTTGTGCCATATTCAACTTGTCTTTTTGCAGGTGATTGCATTGCGATGCAAGGCAATGATGTTTTGTGTTTTTCCATCTTTCAGAGATAACCTCCATCAAATCAGTAAATATTTATTGTTCATCTACTATGTATGTGCCAGTTACTTTACTAGGTGCAGGGGAGGTATTGTTATATGCATTACATAACACTTTGCATTTTTAGCTTACAGTCTACAGGAGACAGCCTTTCATTAAATAATCACACCAATACATTTACCATTGTAACCTTTGTTTAGTGCAATAAAAGACATATACCCAAGGTTATAAAGGACTATAAAAGGAGGGCTCACTTAGTACTTGCTCCAGTTAAGGTTTCCCAAAAGAGGGGACATCTACCCCAGAATTTGGAAGAAAAGTACCAGTTAATTAGGTGACATAAAGGAACAACATGGAGGAATTGTCTGAAGAGAAAGGAAGATGATATAGCATTTAAGGAATGAAATGAATGCCTGTGTAGGTGGCCCACACAGATGAAGGGGAGAGGTATGGCATGACGTTCTTTTAAAACAATATTTGCCACAGGATCTGAGGTCTGAGGCTTCTCTCACGCCATTTCACAAGAATTTAGGTGCCATTAGTTCATGGTGTTTTTTACCTCAATGGTGAGACAACAGAAACTCCTTATTGTAAATTTTATGCGGAAAACAACTTGGATATTTCTTTCTCCATTTTACGTGGAAGATTTGGCAGAGTCAATATGTGTAGGGTATCTGTGTGTGCATGGATGTTTGTGTGTATGTGTGTATAAGTATTTAGAGATGTGTGTGTTTATGAATGTATGTCTATTTTTGAATGGGTGTGCCTATGTGTATTTATGAATGCCTGTGCACCTGTATGAATATTTATGAATGCATGTGTATGTGTCAATATGTGTATATATTTATGAAAGTGTGTATGTGTGTGTGTCTGTGTGTAGCAAAGGCACTACATAGAGGCTTGGCTCTGTCCGTGTCATGGGGCCAGGGCTAGGCAAAAATATATAGTTACTTTCAGAATCCATTATTATGAAGGGATTTTCCTCTAAGATTGTCAAAAGGTTATCTTAGGACAAATGGAACATTTACCAAATTCTTTAAAGTTTATTGCAAACATCAGCATCAGTCCTTTCTGGCTCCTTTTCTCTGGACTCCCAAAAGAACATTTTAGGCCTGTCTATCTTTCTGCCAAGAGTCAAGTTCCAAGAGCAGAGAGAAGTCATGGTGTGAACAAAAAACAAACTCTGAACTGACCCTTTGAGTACGACACTTAATTTCTTAATTTCTTCTCTCAAAGAAATCAATTTATAACCTAAGTCTTCCTTATAGAAAGAACATGTCTGCAATGTTTGCCTCCAGGTTCATTAGGCAGTAGGATGTCAGCAGCACAGTCTGGTGGATGTAGAGGAAGATTCAGTGAAAAGAACTACCTGAGAGGACACTATTAGGAAACACCTTTACAGATACTTTATGAACCCCAAATTTTATAATGTAGTGGACATGTTTTGGTAAAATATTTTTAGCTATTCTATGCTGTGAAGTAGAAGGAAATACAGGAAGCTATACTTTCTGTTAAGTATGTTATATTTGTGAGTCATCTAATACAACTATGTTATGTTTAGTTATACAGGTAAATATGAAAATAGTGAAGGTACACAAAATATTGCAATATTGAGAACAAACAGAAATTGAACTTAACAAATAGAGGGGATTTACTAATCAGGATTATACTTGGCTGCTAAAGAAACCCCCCCCCCCCAATCAGTGGCTTCCACACACACACAGTCTAGGAATAGGCAATCCTTTGGGATTGGGAGGAGTATTGGGAGGCTCCATACTGTTCAAGCACACACGCTCCTTTGATCTTCCTGCCTTACCACTTGTGGTGTATATGACTTTCACCCTTATGGTCACAAGGTGGCTCTTGCACTGGAAGTTCCACTCATCATGTCTCTCCATTTTCCAGACAGGAAAAATAAAAAAGAAAAAGGAAAAGGTTTTTCTCCTCATGATCATTTGCATTTTTATTTTTTGATGATAATCTTCCTCAAGAACTTTTGTGTGGAACTTTTCATATAGCTTCCCCTAGCTACAAGAGTGGCTGAGGAATCAAGAATTTTCCTTTCTAGATTCTAGGAAAGTGAAAAATAGGGAGTAGATATAATTGTTGAGTGAGCCAACATATAGGATCTGCCTCAAGGGTAACTGAGCCTAGCACATAGTCTGTAAGTCCGAACTGCTGAGGAAGAAAGCACAAGGCATACTGTAGGGGACAGTAACTAAACCTTATTGGTAGAAATATAAGAAACACTAAAAGAGTAGTGAGGGAAAATTCTACAGAGATGGTTGGGACCTGTACTAGGTTGAATAGTGTTCCCTCAAAATTCATGATTACCTAGAACCTCAGAATGTGACCTCAGAGCAGGGCCTTACTGACACTTTGATTTTGGACTTTGAGAATTTAGAACTCTGAGAGAATAAATTTCTGTTGTTTTAAGGCATTTGGTTTATGGTACTTTGTTTTGGCAGCCCTAGGAACTAATACAGGACCCTATGGTGAAGTTCATGGAACATCAGGTTTAGAATGGAGTCATAATGCTGTCGACCAGTATCCCAAAAGTATTTTTAAGTGTTTTAGAAGATGTTCTGCCGCAAGTGATTTTGATGGAGCAATACATTTGAGAAGTACTTCACATCTTAGCTCTAACTTGGAAATTCGCATTGCGTTTTTGGAACATTAGAGCTTAGGAGAAGTAGAGAAATTGACTTTACTCTGTTCACCCTGTATTTTCCATGCAGATTTAATCACAGATTACTTTTATTCCCCCATAAAACAGCTTGTCCAGAAACACGGTTTTCTGAGGATCTTGGGTGAGAAATGCTAATGTAAAGAATGACAAGTTCCCGAAGAGGTGGAATGACCAGTGTTATATTCAGGAAAAGGAATCCTGCAGAAGTGTGTAAGATAAAGCAGAGAAGAAAAGCAGCAGGAGGCAGGGAGAGCAAATCTAAGCAGGGAGGGTGGTGGTGATGAGAAAAAGATTAATCGTACAGAGAAAACCAAGTGAGAACACATAGGTGTGAAGACTTTAGCTAGACAACTCTCTCCTATTTACAAAACAACTACAGCATTAAATAGACCTTTTTACATGTGAAATTTCTTTTGTGCAATTTTGGACTAGTGTTCACTATAACCCTGTAAGAATTTCATTATTTTATTTATGTATTTATTTATTTATTTTGTTTTGTTTATTTTACCTGGATATTTGTAAAATATATCTTTCTATTTTACCTGAATGTGATATTTCTGATTACACATGCTCAAGAATTTAGGCAATGGTTTGGTCCCAAAAAGTAGATGAAGGGCATGAAAAAAAAAAAAAAAACTAAAACAAAAGCAATCATGCAACATGCAAGAGCAGATGAAAGAAAAGAGGATCTACAGTGATAATGTATTCTTAAATTCCTCAGATGGAATTTCTGACCACGGGAAAGAAGGTATCAACCTCTAAGGAACTCCCCCACCTCACCCCCCAGCCTAGAGTGAGCTAGGTCTGCTTGATTCCTTACCTTCAGGAGAAGCCAGTGAGAATTTTTCTTTTCATTGCAGTGTCCGGAAGTGATTAGTATGTACCATCAATCTGCAATGTCAGAATTGAAATGAAATGTCCATCAAGAGGCCAAGGGGGCAAAAGTGGCACACAGGGTTGGAAATTTCAGTTTTCCAATGAGAGGTGGCGTTCATTTCTAAGCAAGGTCTGTTGTCAGTATATTAGTTTAAAAGCTTTATCTAAAAACATCTGTTGTCAACTCGTTTGTACTCTCTCCTTTACTTAGCATCGTCTAAAATTAATATTAGAATATTCTAGGCTTTGATGACAGGTAATTCTCTACAAGTTTGTACTGCCACTACACCTGCCCAGGTGTTTACCTCAGGTTGAGTGCTGTAGATTTGTTTTGTTTCTACTTGAGGGCAAAACTGAATAAGAAATGGCAGTTGCATTTTAAATTGAGGTAACATTTAGAAATGATTTAAGAAACTTGATTAATGACAACACAGCCTTTTAAGATTCAGTCATTAGGAGGCTTGTTTTTACCTTTTTCATGTTTTAAACAGGTTCTAAATAATGTTCCATCAACCTGTTATAAAGCATTTATAAATGGCATTGCATAGAATTATTTACATGTCTCTCGAACATGATAAAACACTTCTTATAATAAATTATTATGGAAAATGCAGGGCTATTAGTCATTCATTAAATGTTAATAACATTTGTCAATGTTTATTTCCCTTAAACTAGCAAGAAAAATAGATATTTCATATTGAAAAATATCAGATAAAATAAGGATTTTCTTTTTTCTCTAGATTGACTCTAGACTGAAACAGATTTTCACCTTTTAAAAATTCTAGTTACTGACATTAGTGTAAATGAAAAGAACATGTTTGCATTTTTTATGACACCCAGTCTCTACAGTAAAGAAGAACTCTGTGAGAACATAAGGAAAAAAAAATTAATGTTGGATCATACACTGTAATTTTATCTATTTATTTATTTTCATGCACTATAATTTTAAGACATCCTTGGTATTCCTTAATAAGGAAAGGGTCTCTAAATATTTATTCACCTTCTTATTTAATGTATTTATGCCATCTTCTGGTGATGATCACTTAAATTGGAAATATTCAAATTAATAGGTCCTGATAGCATCAAAATAATTCAGTATTTTCACACAGAACCACTGGCTGACATGGAGCCACCAAAGTGTGTCTCTCATTAGTAAATGGAGATAGAGTGGTTTAAAAACTTTTTTTTATGTTTATTATTTATTTTTGAGAGAGAGACAGAGACAGAGAACAACCAGGGAGGGGCAGAAAGAGAAGGAGGCACAGAATCTGAAGCAGGCTCCAGGCTCTGATCTGTTGACACAGAGCCTGACATGGGCTTGAACTCACGAACTGCAAGATGGTGACCTGAGCTGAAGTCGGATGCTTCACCGACTGAGCCACCCAGGTACCCTGAGATAGGGTGGTTTTATATAATTACCACTCTGTTAGTTGGCTGGTCCCAATACACCAGAATGTGTGGTAAATAAAATTAGGACTTTGACTTTTGAGAGAATCAGGAATATTGTATTATGAAACCGTATCTGATATAGTAGTGCATCTATTGTATGCCATGTTGGAGTATGACAGTGTATTCTGATAAGGTTTTCCTGCACAGTCCTCCTTCAACAGAGTGGGTCTTACTTGAATCAATACTTAGAAAGAGTTAAGGTCTTAGACTAGAAAGTAGAACCTGGAAGAAAAGTCAAATTTGGGCCAGATTGAACAAAAGAGACTCAGTTTGAACTTTGCTTTGTTGAGTTTAGACTTTGAGGAATCTAGAATTATGTATGGACTCCTTGTCATGACGGGTATTAGAGTTTTTACGTGACGGAAGCATGCTATGAGTTTCACAGAGAAGCTTTTCTGTGGAAATCCTCAAACTGAAAACAGGCAAACTGCACCATATAAATCAAATAAATGATCAAAGGTCCTATTTTCCTCTATTTTTACTTCTCTTTGATTATCCTGTAACACAGGTCTTTTAAAGCACTGTTCAGTGGAAAAATCAAGAGGTTCCAATGACCCTCTTTGCGGAAGTAGGCCTTAGGATTCCTGATTTGGCTTCATCTGGAACAGCTCCATGTTAATTGCATTTTTAAAAAATGTCAGACTGAAACCACTACTTTAACCTTTAACAAAGTCAACAGAGCTGTAAGATGGGGCTGAGTTTTGTAGCTATTACGGAGTTTCTCTCCTTTTCTCTCTTCCAACCTCCATTTCAACCCCAGCCAGTATGGTGGTCTCTACAGTAAACAGCAAGAAACACAGAGAAAATAAATTTCAGGAAATATTTTGAGGCTTTAAGGTAAAATGGTGATTGCCCTCTGGGAAATTCTCATTCCATTATTATTGGAAGTTTTATTTTAATAGGAAGGCCATAGTTTTCTTCCCTAACCTAATTGTTTTTCTAAGAGTTGCAGACGTGGCTTGAAAAATAAGTTAGAAGTATAGAGATGTGAAGTGAGGTTTATAGACCTTAATTTTGGATTAATATAATTATAAATATAATTTATTTCCTTAAGGTAGATATCTGTGATTTGGAAAAGCTGTCATTTGAAATACCTTTAATTAGGCACAGAACCAACTGGTTGGTGAAATATGTATGAGATTTTAAAGTATCTATCTATAAGCACAAGATCTGCATGTTTCCTATATAGTGTAATAAATTCCTCAGTTCCTGGCTTAATATTGTTTAACTAATTTTGTCATATTTTTTTATAAAGACATGTATTTGCAGATATGATTTTATTCAGTAAAAACATCCAAAATAACATATTTTCATTATGAAAAATTTAACCATTGTTATTGAGTGCTTACTAATTTCTAGGCAGTACGCTAGGTACTTTCCATACATTATTGCATCTAATTCTAAAGCAATCCTGTTACCTTTTATTATACCCACTATAGGAAGGGGTTACATAGATTTGTCAGAATAATGATCTATTAATTCCGTAGATATTACTATTGATTTTTTTTAATTTTTAACATTTATTTATTTTTGAGACATAGAGACAGAGCGTGAGCAGGAGAAGGGCAGAGAGAGAGGGAGACACAGAATCCGAAGCAGGCTCCAGGCTCTGAGCTGTCAGCACAGAGCCCGACGCGGGGCTCGAACTCACAGACCGCGAGATCATGACCTGAGCCAAAGTCGGCCGCTTAACCGACTGAGCCACCCAGGCGCCCCTACCATTGATTTTTGATGATAACGAAGCAATATAACAACACATATTTGACTACTATCATGTAATTTGCAATATCCTGGCCTATTAATAGTTTTTTTAATCAGTGGACATAATGGAATATTTTTGTATTGTATTATAAATAAATCTTCCAGAAAATATGAATGCTCTGTATTAGAAATAAAGAACAAAAACATAAAATGAACATACTAAAACACCAAAGTAATCCCATTTTAGTTGATCAGACTAATATTTTATAGTGTCATAGTTCATACCAATTACTGTTCTCATTTTACATTTGGATGTCTATCTTCTAAATATTAACATATAGATTGGTAACTACATAGGATATATATAGATTTTAACTAGGATCACTTTAGTTTTATCACATAATATGCTTTTAAAAACTTAAGAGATTAACTTTCTATGCATACTGAGAAATTACTTGAAGCCATAATTTCTAATGGTTGTAGTCCATCATATTAATTAAATTATCTGTTTTTGAATATTTAATTTATTTTCTGATACAGTACTTTATTTCTGCAACCTTGATTTATAAATCCTGTGCCCATAATAAATCTAAAGTTTCATATCTGTATGGTGCTGTATATAATGCTGTAGGTGTGTATGTTTCTCTATGTATGTATGATTGAATCATAATATCTATATGCATAGGATGGTATAATTTTATTTGTGACAGAAATATGATAAACAGTTTATGTCATATGTCTTGTTGACTAATCTTAATGGTAAAGTGATCATGGCTTTCAGGTTAAAAATTGTCCTTAAGACTTCAGTTTATTAAGTTAGAGAAACTTAAAAAATAAAAAATAAAGAAAACCCCCAAGAAAGGGGGGCACCTAGCAGCCTCAGTCAGTAGAGCATATGACTTGCTCTCGGGGTTGGGAGTTCAAGCTCCACGTTGGGTGCAGAGATTACTTAAAATATCAAAAATAAATAAATGTTAAGTTAGAGAAGAAAAGGTGAAATGAAATTATCAGCTATCATAAGCCAACTTAAACAATATGTAATTCCTCCTTAGTACTTTGATCCATAGCTAAACATACTTCTGCTGATCCAGAACACTTTCTGATAATGACAAACATATTCAGGTACTAGTAAGTTTACTTTTATGATGAAGTTTCATATTTTCATATTGAGTTAGTCCTCCTTGCTATTTTTGTGAGGCACATAATAACCAAAAGTGAATATCAATCATCTGTTATATAGTGATAATTTTAAGGTATTCTATGATGCTTTATTTAATGGTTTTTAAGTTTGCTTTCTTGTTTTAGGAAGAAGCTTCATTACTGGCAGATACATTGTATCTGAGAAAAAGATATGGAAAAGAAATGAGAAAAGAATGAGAAAAGGTGACATTCTGCTTGAGAATGCCTTCACATACACCTGATTAGGTGGAACTGTCTACCACACACCACTAAAGCCAACTTTAAAAAGGCCTTTTAAGGCCAGAAGAAGAGGGTCACCTGGGTGGCTCAGTCGGTTAAACATCTGACTTCGGCTCAAGTCATGATCTCACAGTTTGTGAGTCTGAGCCCCATGTCGGGCTCTGTGCTGACAGCTCAGAGCTTAGAGCCTACTTTGGATTCTTTGTCTCCCTCTCTCTCTGCCCCTACTGCACTCACACTCTGTCTCTCTCGCTCTCTCAAAAATGAATAAACATTAAAAAAAGTTAAAGCCAGATGAAGAAGTCAAAACTAATATGAGACCTCACAAGCAATGGTATGTTGATTCCAGATACTCCTTTTCTGGTTCTGTCAAATGCACTGCAGAGTGGTTAACACTCAAAGCCTAGATTTGCTGTACATTTTGTGCTAGTAGCCAAAACCAATTAATAGAAATCACTTAACTTTCAGAAGATTCCATGGGCAGTAATTAAAATCCTGAGGTTGAACAATAATTCTACAGACATTTTATTAGTAGTAGTTATAATGACCAAAGTAAAAATCAGGATAATATGGTTTCAAGTAGAGGGAAATAAAATTGAGTGATTCAGATGAGGCTAAGTTATGAAAAGCCTTAAAAAAATTGGATGGAAAAATCTAGAAGTGATGCAGCAAACAAAAGAAAGATGTTTAATTGGGAAGAATGAAAATATTATTTTAGGAAGATTAATCAGGGATAATAATTTTATCTCTTAGTTGATATAAACTAAACAAAATATTGAATTACATAATGTATTAAGAACATCTTATATTGTCAAGTAAGTTCACTTAAAAGAGCATAGAAGCAACGTACATAGCATGTTCAATGATCAGTGCTTAGTAGAATGATGTATTAACTCAGTCTTCAATCAAATAACAGCTTTGAACACTAGAAAATGTATTCATAAAGCAACAAATCATTCAAAAGGGGTAGACCATGAAAACATGAATTAATAGAGTGTAAGCTGTCCTAAAACTTAGGAGTCTTATCTAGTTTCTACCACCATCTGAAACAGCTTTTCTTTCTTTTTTTTTTTTTAAGTTTATTTAATTATTTTGAGAGAGAGAGAGAGGGAGAGAGAGAGCAAGCACGGGGAAGAGGCAGAGAGAGAGAGAGGGAGTGAGAAAATACCAAACAGGCTCCTCACTGCCAGCACAGAGCCCAATGTGGGCTCGATCTTATGAACCTTGAGATCGTGACCTGAGCCAAAATCAGGAGTCGCACACTCAACCCGCTGAGCCACTCAGGCAACCCTGAAACAGCTTTTCTTAATTCATTGGACCTCATGGACTTACCTTGGAAAACGAGGGAATCGGACATCATTATCTCTGAAGTTTCAACTTGCAGTATATTAATATATTTTACCAATTCTAAGATGTACACTTTCCACATTTTATCTTGTCTGAAATCAAGACACGTCTGTATCTTACAATTGCCATCATCCAGCCCACAGTTATGTTCCATTCGTTGTCGCCTGCTTATATGCACTCTTGGTCAAAGCTTTTAACATCATTTCATTTGAGTTATGTTGAGTTTCATTACTTTACAATTTTCTCAGTAATTACAATATCATTTGTTTTGGAGTATAGAATTACTTGGCCATGAAAATACAGCACTAGGGCACAAATTTAATGCTATTAAAGCAAATATTTGTCATTGGAGGAGTGAACACAATTTTATGGCTTTGTGCAAAGAAATACAGAAATGCTTCATGAGACCTAAGAGAGATACCTACCATGAATAGACATTGCTATTGTAGGTTTTGTTATATTCTTTTGAAAGTGCCTACACTCCAAGCGATGTCACTGTAGACAGGAGAAATTTCCAAATCTCTTGGAAATAGACTTCAAAGCGCAAAAAGCTGGTATGACTATATCCTGCATCATGCACGACTTTCATTAAAGCCATACATCATAATATAATTTGTGATATATTTCTTCGTTAATTGTTTTAGTGAGCCTTACAGTTGATGCTGGCTTAGATCTGAGGAAGCATGATATGTGATTCTAAGCAGCCAAAATTGATTTTTAAATTTCAGGCATTATCTCACATATTTTACTCACATATATGATTCTAGATTTCTTATATAGTTGACTCTTAAGTTACACAGAGTCTTTAAAAATTGCGTTAAATGCATAACAGTTTGGAAAACAATTTGGAAAAACAATTCCATTTTTAAGGGTAGGAATATAAGTTTCAGTTTCTACTTTGCAATATCTGCATAAAACTAGCTACAGAATCAGCATTACATCCAATTTTGTACTTGTAAAATCACAAGGAACTTACAAGCAAACTCTAAACAAAGAAACTGAAACATTACAAATCATTTATCAAGCTGCACTGACCGCTGGGAATCATTAGAAATAAAGATTTTCTGCCCTTAATTCAGTCGTAATTATTATACGCAAAAAGGATCGGAGGCTAACTGTAATCCCTGCATCAACAATCTTGATAATTTTGAGAGCTTTCAATCAATTTTCAGATTCTAAATGAGAAATCCCAGATTGCTCCCAGATTATGACGTGTCATCAAATACTATAATGCCAGAGTAAAGTAGGCATAGTACTTACCTACTTATTAAATATAAGGCTTAGGTGTTAAACTGTGAAAAACTGCTCTCCAATGTATATGTTTTTTAAAACAGCCAACTCTGCAACATTTTCCACAGAGTTGCTTTTCTGCACTTTGTGCATCAGTTATTTTTCTTCATGTGTGCAGCAGTGTCTTGCAATTATTGGCCATCTTTTACTCTTGATTTCCCTTGTAGAAGATTGATTAGCACAATCAGTCACTGGAAAGCAATTTTCATCACCAAAGGCAGCTTCTTTTCTCTCCTGATTAGCAACTCTGTGGCACGTTATTCAGCAGAAAAAGATAATCCGAAGAACATTCTGATAAGAAAAAGAGGCTTGAACCTGAATATTGCTGACAGTATCCCGGGTAGACAAGTGATCAATGAAACCCTCCCTGGTGCCTCTTGTTTTTTGTGGTGTTCCTCTTTTATTTAGAGAACCGGGCCTTCGGTACTTGTTTTTGTTCCACTCTGTTTCTGTATGAATCTGTGGGTCTTTGAGAACACACATTTGCCTGTGATCTGTGTGGAGAGGGAGAATGCCTATCACCTATCACTGTCAGAAACCAATGATTCCTTATTTCTATATGGATTTTGTCACCCACACTAAAAGGTATCTATTTGAAGGAATTAGTCAAATGAAATTCAACTGAACCTGGCGATTGTTTATTCCTTTAAGTTATATACTATATGTAATAAATACTACTTCTCCAATTTCAGTTTAAAATAATTTTTGGGAGGAAATATTTATGATGCCAGAAGAATGAAAGGGGAAGTTCAATAGTTTTTTCCTCCTGAATGCTTGCTTTACTTTCTCTGCTCAGAGAGAATAATGCATGAGGAAGCAGCAGAATTAGAGGGAAAAAGTTAATAGACTTGGGCACTATGTATAAGGTTACATTCTTCAGTAGGCCCACTTAATAGCTGTGTGGCTTTGGGCAAGTCAGTTAACATCTCTGAATCTCAGTTCTCTCACCTGGAAAATGGGCACAACCTTGTCAGCATTAGAGGTAATGTATACAAAAAACCCAACTCATGGTAGGTTCTCAGTAAATGAAGGGCTTTTTGTTACCTGCATCTATATCTATCTATTTACCTTCCTATCGATTTATTTATGGAGGGATCTAGATAGTCAGAGAGATACAATAACAAAGAAGACTAAGTTGAAGTTGTACTTTCCTGCCCTTACCTGGAGGTAAAAGAATCCTCATTTAAACATTGAACTTCACCATAGTTTTAGCTCGTACAATGCTGAAATACCAAGTCACCCAAACAGTGCTGCGTGAGAAGAAAGACCAATTGACCATCCAAAACCTATTGAAGAGCATTTAATTTTTTTTGAATAATTTATTGTCAATTTGGTTTCCATACAACACCCAGTGCTCATCCCAACAAGTGCCCTCCTCTGTGCCTATCACCCACTCTCCCCTCTCCCACACCCCTCTCTCCCTTCAGTTTGTTCTTAGTCTTTGAGAGTCTCCCATGTTATGTCTTCCTCTCTCTCTGTGGATTTTTTTTTCTTCCCTTCCTACCCCTCTTCCCCTCCCCCCTGGTTTTCTGTTAGGTCTCCCAAAGCCTACCTATGCGTGGGAACATATGGCATCTGTCTTTCTCTGCCTGACTTATTTCACTCAGCATAATCCCCTCCAGTTCCATTCATGTTGCCACACATGGCCAGATTTCATTCTTTCTCGTTGCTGCATAGTATTCCATTGTATAATATATATATATATATATATATATATATATATATATATATATATATATACACCACATGTTCTTTATCCATTCATCAGTTGATGGACACTTAGTCTCTTTCCATGATTTGGCTATTGTGGAAAGTGCTGCTATGAACATCGGGGTACACGTGCCCCTATGCATCAGCACTCCTGTATCTCTTGGTTAGATTCCTAATAGTGCTATTGCTGGATCATAGGGTAGTTCTATTTTCATTTTTTTGAGGAACCTCCACACAGTTCTCCAGAGTGGCTGTAACAGTTTGCATTCCCACCAACAGTGCAAAAGGGTGCCTGTTTCTCCACATCTTCGCCGCATTTAATTTTTTAAACCTTAGTCTTTAAAGAAATGGCTGTGTATGTTTACATAGACTCTTTCCAAAACAGGCCTTAGATCTAATTTGTGTCATATGTCCCCAATTTCGTAACATCTTCTAGATTTATGAATATAAATGCCATCCATTGTTGTTCTTGGATCTATTTTTCATAAACTACAGAGTGATCTTCTTAAAATGTCAACTGGATCATGGTAGCTTCTCCCCAGAACTTTTCAAGAATTTCCTATTACACCTAAAATAATATTTTGAATTCTTTGGGAGCCTTCCTCTACCAACTTTTTGCACTCTATTGTCTTGACAATGCCCTGTCGATGCTACTCACTCCCGCAACTTCTTTCATTCCTTCTAACACCCCAACTTTTTACGTTAAGGATTTTGTGCATCTTCCTCCTTGCCCTTTCCATTATTGGAATCTTCTCATCCTTGAGGACATGCTGGACATGATTCCTTTTCAGAGAGGCTTTCACTGAAATTTCAATTGAAATTAGGTTCCCTATACTCTTTAACAATATGAATTTACACTTTATTCAAGCACTCATCATGGCTCTTCTCTGTGCCTATTTATGTGATAATGTGTTTCCGCCAGACATCTAAATATGTAAGTGCATGGACTTTATCTGTTTCAGTCAACACGGTATCCTTAGAGCCTAGCACGGTGCCAACATTTCTCAAAATAGATGAATTAATGCTGTCTCAGCTCTCCTTTAAATGCACTGTACAAATTCAGTCAATGATTCTGTTAAATATATATTTCTCCCTTCCTAAGATCTCCTGCCAAATGGCTTTGTTTTGGTATTTTTCTTGTTCAGGTGGTTATATATGGTGGTTATAGAAATTGATATTAATAAGCTCTGTATTGTTGTCTATAATAGAGTATGAAAATAGTGTCATTAGGGGAATATGGTTTAATTGATGAGTAGAGGGATTCAGGAAATGTCAAGAGGCCAGAGTGCTATGTGGGGCCATGGAATCAGGGAGAAATCTTCTGTACCTAGGTGATCAATAGATTCAAAGGATAAGCATATTCAACATGCAATTTAAACTTACTTGATATATAATGCTTATACATTAATCAATAGAATTCTGGTTAAAATAATATCGTATTCACTTTTGTCTTGGGTCTTCAAAGAGTAGAGTGTGCCCTATATTAAGTATTCCCTTAGCATGGAGGGAAAGGAACAATTCTAAGACACAGGGTAGAGGATAAGAATTAATTGAAGGCTGTGGCGCCTGGGTGGCTCAGTCGATTAAGCGTCCGACTTTGGCTCAGGTCATGATCTCGCGGTTCGTGCGTTCAAGCCCCGAGTGGTGCTCTGTGCTGACAGCTCCCAGCCTGGAGCCTGCTTCAGATTCTGTGTCTCCCGCTCTCTCTGCCCCTCCCCCGCTCACACTCTGTCTAATCTCTCAAACATAAAGATTAAAATAAATACGAATAAAAAAATAAACAAAAAAAAAAAGAAAGAATTAATTGAAGGCAGGGGCGCCTGGGTGGCTCAGTTGGTTAAGCATCGGACTATGGCTCAGGTCATAATCTCACAGTTTGTGGGTTCGAGCCCGCGTATGTTTCTGTGCTGACAGCTCAGAGCCTGGAACCTGGTTGGGTTCTCTCTTTCTCCCCCTCCTTCTCCCTTCCCTCGCTCCTCTCTCTTTCCTCTCTCTCAAAAATAAATAAACATCAAAAAATGTAAAAACAAAAAAAAAAGAATTAATTGAAAACAGACACTCAGACCTGGAGCTCTCTCTCTACTCTAACACCTCTATCAGGAATTTACAAAAATCTTGATGGGACACTGGGCCATCTACAAGGAGTTCAGAGCAATAATATCTATATATTTTTTAAAGGCTCTAGACTGTGTCTGTAACAAAGAGATTAGGGTTAAGCTTAAGGTCATCATATAGTTGACCCACAGTTACAAGTATAACTTCTTAGAAATAAGTTTTGTACACTGATGATATTGTCCAGGAATTATTTGGTGATTCAGCTAACACTGTGTCATCTCTGCCATAAAGTATTCCATAATTCCATTGAAACCACATGAAAACATGCATAAAAATTCATTTTGGTTCTTAATGCTTTACAGTTTTCCAGGGTCCAAGAAGACAGCTTACTATATCTGTTATAACATTTTGTAACTGTAACTTAAAAAGTACCATATGAAATGAGATAGACAATAAAATGCTTTTGAACTGCATGCACATACACATATGTACACACACAATAAATATAGATATAGATACACACATATCTATACATACATATGTACAATATATATATTATATATAAATACATCTAGTTGAAATATTATGAATTATTTTCCAAGATAACTTCTAAATGTATAGAAAATGAAAACTATCATTACATTTATCTAACCATTTAAAATAAAACCTAAATCTCTAGCTTACTAATGTTTGTTCTAAATTAATAGCTCAAGGTATTATTTTTATAGTCTTAACATTAAAAGTATTATATACTTTTGTCACAGAAAATGAGAACTATTGCACACTGTTAAATATATTCACAATCCCAACTCCTTTAATGCTAAACATTTATCATGTTTCACTCCTGAGTTTTTCTCCTTAAGCTTGATATTGGTTGTTGCTGCTGTTTCTTCCTTCTTCTCCCTTTCCCTCCTTCTCTTTCTTTCTTCTCTCTTTCTTTCTTTCTCCAAGTTCATGTTATATTAAAAATGTGTTTTGAGGGTCGCCCAGATGGCTCAGTTCGTTAAGCATCCAACTTCCGCTTAGGTCATGATCTTGCAGTTCGTGAGTTCGGGCCCTGTGTCAGGCTCTGTGATGACAGCTCAGAGCCTGGAGCCTGCTTCAGATTCTGTGTCTCCCCCTCTCTCTGGCCCTCCCCTGCTCACACTCTGTCTGTCTCTCTCTCAAAAATAAATAAACATTTAAAAAAATTAATAAAAATATGTTTGGGGTTTTTTTGTTCGAGTTTTCTTTTTTCTTCTTTTTTTTTTAATGTGTACAGGGACAATGAGCACTGAGGGACAGAGAGAGGGGGAGAGAGAATTCTAAGCAGGCTTTACCCTCAGAACAGAGCCAAATGTTGGGGCTCAATCCCCTGATCCTGGGATCATGACCTGAGCCAAAATCAAGAGTCTGTCACTCAACTGACTGAGCTACCCAGGCTTCCCTAAAAATGTTTTTAATGAGGACATATATCTTCTGTTTACAATATAGTTCTTGAAAAATAAAAGGAGTCTAGATATTATAAGACAAGACCAACTCCACTCATGAAATACTACATATATCATGTGAGAGCAACAGTCTGATCTCTAGGTTATGAAAATGGAATTAAAAAATCACTATACAGGGGTGCCTGTCTAGGGACTAGTATCTTCTCTTGGTTGTTTGCTGATTACTGTTTGGCTGACCCCAGGGCAATGTTGAAGCTTTATGAGCTTAAGTGACTGGTTCAGCTGGAATCTAGTGTTGGCGCACTTTGGTGATATATTTTTCTATGATGCTTCTTTCCTTCCAAAAGGGTACATTTATAGGGTCCTTAGCAATTTTCCTGTTGGAGACAGGAGTATACAACTTCACCCTTGGCCTCTGGGCTTTCAGCTATTTATAATTGGGTTTCCTCCACTTGGTCATCTGGGTCAGGGTTAATACTGATAAAACCCAGACTGAATCCCTTTTTCAAGGTCATATTTGGTTCCCAGGAAACCTGCACATCTGATCGACCTTCATCAGAAGAGGAGCTGACTCTCCTGGCAACCCTGTCTGCTGTGCTGGTAGCAAGGGGGCAGTCCAGCCACAGATCTTTCCTTTAGAATTAATAGGTGGAAGTCAGAGTTTGTTCCTTGTTCCTTGAGCTCTTAGAAACATATTTGAAGATTTTCTTACAGATCTCAAAGCTCCTCTCCCTTAAGGTAAAGGAAGATGAAGCACATCACAGTTAAATCTTTCTTGAAATAAATCCTCTCACCACCACACACTACACTCCCTCCAGAGTGGGTAAAATGAGAAAGAAAACATTGTTAGTGAAGACAGGGAGCAACTGGAACTCTTATATCCTACTGGTGGAAGTCTAACTTAGTATAATAACGGGAAAATGCTTGGCATTATATACCATAGCAGAGCATATCTATCCTCTTTGACCTAGCAAGTACACTCTTTAGGCATATATCTAGCAGAAATGCACACACGTGTTTAACAAAAGTATGTTCATAGAAGCTTTATTTTCAATAGTCCCAGATTGAAATTTGCCTAATTGCCCATTAGTAATAGAATGGAAAAATAAATAGTGGTTTAGTCACACAGTGGGATACTATATAGCATTGAGAGTGATCATTCTATAACAGCACACTCCAATATATCAAAAATAGAACATTGAGCAGATGAAGCCACGCACAAGAGTATACATACTGTATGCCAGTATATAAAATCCTTAACATAGGCCAAGTTACTCTGTGTTATAAGAGTCAAGAATAGTGGGGTGATTGGCCGGAAGAAGCTTGAAGGAGGAATCTGTGGTGTGAATAATATTCTGTTTCTTGATCTACTGCTAGTGTTAGGGGTAAATTTAGTTTCATAAGATTGTATTGAGCTAAATATTTCTAATACATGCACTTCTCTTTTGGATAACACTTCAGTAAGAATTATAAAGCAAAACAAAACAAAAACAAGCCAACAAGATGAAATTAACTATCTTGACTTTTTAATCTCACCCTCTTATCTGAACTGGAGATAGGTGATCTATTAATTGTGTAACACTCAGCATTGGGCCACCCCCTTGGCAAATCCTGCATAGATGAGCCAGCCCCTTGGCTTAGATCCTGTGGTTATCAGGCAACTATTGTTCTCTTCTCAGCCTTTGTGGCCTCTTTCTGAGCCTACAGGAAGAATTGCATTTATCATCCTGTGGCATAAATGATACACTTGGTACAAAGCTATCAGAAACTTAGGGACCCAAATGAAAGCTCTGCACATGCTCATTGGCAGTACTGTACATCATGAGGTGTCAAAAGCCTCAAAAATAAATAAATAAATAAATAAATAAATAAATAAATAAATACTTTACCAAGTGGGACCGAAGTGACAATGTTTCTACATTAGCCTTGAGCGTCACAATTCCAGACGCATTCTGCCCAGATCTTCTGCTAATATCTCTATTAATTCATAAGAGATATGGATTGACACAGCAATGAAACAATCTGGAAGGCTTTGTGGCAAATATGTCAGAGGGGAAAAGAGATCTAAGCTACATTAGCCTTTGTTAATTCTTTTATCGGGATGCAGGCAGGCACTCTGAAATGAACAAATATTTAAGATTCTTTGAGTCAGACTGTTCTTTCTCATATCTGCACACAGTCCGTACCCCAAAGAGGCTGCACCTATTGAAGCAGTGCCCACGTAGGAGGATATTTGGATGGGCTCCCTGAAAGTGAATTAGTAGTCACAGGCATGAAGATTTTTATGTTTTAAGATATACACTGACAGGTTGTTTTCTATTTGGCAATGTCACTAGCAATATGTGGGATTGTCAAATTTCCCACATCCTCATCAACACTAGATAACATTATTTACTTAAATATATGCATATGTTATATGTATATGTGCACATATGTGTGTGCACCCACATATATGTTATATAACTTTCATAGGTGGAAATGACTTTCCCAACATTTTAAATTTAAAGAGAGAGAAAGCGTATTAGCCACAATTTTACCTTCTACTTTTTAGGAAAAATCTTTTCAGCACAAAATCACCACTTTATTGAGTTACTGTTATTCTAACAAAACATAAAACTGAGCTTCTGATCAATCTCTAGCAAAGAAACTCTATAAAGGAACATAAGGACAATGGTCTCAGCTTCCTCAATTAGTTTAAAAATTGACAATTACATTAATCTCAGAGGACCTTGGTAGATACTATCTGAAATGGCATTCATTCTTTTGTTCAGTGCATTGTCTAGTGCCAAGCTAATGCCAGAGTAAATTATTAGCAATTATTTTTCTCTTTTTCAATAGCTGTAATATGAAGCAATTCCTGCGGGCTTTTTGTATGTAGTTTATAATAACACATGTTGTAATTTCAGAACATATTCTCTTATAACTATCTGAAATTATTATTATAATGATTTATGAGACCATTTCTGAATGGGAAAATTTCCTCAGATATACCAAGGAAAATAATGGGACTCTTAGAATTTTCTATTTTAGTATATTATGAAGCAATAAGACATTTTCTTTATAAAACTTGCTTAGAATCTTATAGTGCTATTTCAAGATGCTTCATACTCTAAGAGAAGCTAGATTATTATAATAAAGCTAATGATTATTCTGTGTTAGTGCTAACATTTTTACTTATATTTTCATCCTCTAAAATACCAATTTTAATAGCTTTTTTGAGGTACACTTCTATACCGTACTATCCACCCATTTTAAGGGTACAATTGTTTTTTAGTTAATTATAGAGTCGTGCATCCATAACCGCAATGTGAAATGATCCCACTTGCCCATTTAAATCCACTCCACTGTCCTATCTCCAGTCTTTTGCAATATCTAATCTGTTTCCTGTCTCAACAGATTTGCATTTTTTGGATATTTCATATAAGCGAATTTATACAATATATGATCTTTAGTATTGGCTTCTTTCACTTAGCTATTTTTCTTAAAGACTCATCTCTGTTGTATCATGTAGCAATAGCTTCTTTTTATTGCTGGCTGATCTGTTTTATGTGTATACCATGTTTTGCTTATGTATTCACCAATTGGTGAACATTTGGGTTATCTTTAGCTTTTGACTATTATATACAATGCTGTTATGAACATTTGTGTTTAAGTCTCCATGTGGACATATGTGTTTATATCTTTTGGGTAGATACTTAGGAGTGAATTTGCTGGGTTGTATGGTAAATTGTTTCATCCAGTAACACAACTCAGACAGCTGTGATGTTGGCCTTCCTTGATTGTTTGCCACCAAAATAGCTATGCGTTTCAGACAAAGTCCCTGCACATGGGTTACCAGATCAGGTCAGTTTCCACTGGCAGTAAAGCTCCTGATTTTTATGGCTTGCCTACCTTAGTAGAGCTACCATCTAGAATGAGGTCAGTGGGGATCACGGGGAAAAAAGGGAGCAGGTGCAGGTGAAGATGCCACAGACAGACACTGTTTGTACCTCAAGTGTGGATTTCAGCAGTTTCTCAAATTTCTGAGATTGTCCTATGCCTTCGGTCAATTTCCAAACAATGTCAATATGACTGTTGTGACAATTTTGTCCTGTTGTGTGACTGTGTGTTAAGATAGAGGATTTGCCAGTCCCCTTACTCCACCATTCTGGAAGTCTTATTTCCTACAAATACTAGGTTTTAAATTTTTTTAAAAAGCAAAAATATTGTGGTGGGGGCACGCTTGGATGACTCAATTGGTTGGGCATCCAACTCTTGATTTCAGCTCAGGTCATGACCTCACGGTTCGTGATTTTGAGCCCTTCATCGGATTCTGTCCTGACAGTGCAGAGCCTGCTTTGATTTCTCTCTCTCTCTCTCAAAATAAATAAATAAACTTTAAAACAATACATTGGGGAGCCTGCCTTGCTCAGTTGGAAGAGCATGCAACTCTTGATCTCAGGGTTGTGAGTTTGAGCCCCATATTGGGTATACAGATTATTTAAACAAAAACTTAAAAAACAAACAAAGAAAACTCAAGAATATCAAGACCTATTTTTCATGTTATAAATATGTATGTATATCAACATTTATATATATAGTTTACTGAAGATCTTAAACATTTTTCATAAAGAGCCTTAGGAAAAAATTTTATTTGGGTATAGATAGGGTAGGCGATGTTATTTCATGGAAATATACTAAGTTGATAATGCAATAAAATAAAAAGAACTTCCCTTGTGTTGTGCTACCTCCCTGTAAAGAAATAAACACGAATCTTACCTTGCAACAATAATGGGGCAACACTTAAAGATTTTACACCGTTCAGAGCTCTTCCTTATCTTACTTGTCCACCTGCACATGCACACACACACACCTTGTCATGAAGAGTGATGTTTAATTAATTATACACGTGATTTCCAATAACTAATTGTGGATTAGTTCACTAATGTCAGTGGGGGACTTCATATGTGCGTAGTACTGGCCTGCTTCTTCTGGGAAAGTAACAAGATTTTGAGCCTCACTGCTGAGCTCCCAAAAGCCATTTAAAAATAATGAAGTGATATTCACTTGGAAATCTCTCATTATAAGTCTCTCTCTGCCCTGTAACCCCCGCCCCCACCACACACACACACACACACACACACACACACACACACACACACACACACACAGATGCACACACACATAGTTTGTCAGTTAATTGCCTGTGGCAAAAGTTAATGTTCTAATAAACTAGGTATTAACTGATGTAATGAGTGGTATCATGTGGGTTATAGCCATTATAAACCATACTTAACAGTTTAGAAAATCAATAACATATTAAACAAAGGTTAGTGCTTCTGGAAGAGTTCCTTGGCAAACAGTTGTTTTCTGACAGATTGTGACTGATTCTCCTGCTTCTTGGAAGGTAGACGTGTTCTGCCGCCTTACTAACTGTTAAGAGTTTGTGTCTATGGGAAAATCACACACACACACAAGCACAGACACCAGTGAACCAGAGAACCATGTCTCAGCTCCCATCAATGGAGCTGCTCATTTATAGGTCTACAGACTAGGGAGGAGGCAGGGAAAGAGAGGGAGGCTAAAATCCAGGCCTGATGCTCATTTCCTTTCCATTCCCAACACACAATCCTATTTATTGACAAAGGATAATTAAACAAAAAGCAGGGAGTAGGGTGACATATGAGGCGGTTTTCTTTAAACGTGAGTTCGCCGTTCCCAGCATTCGGACGTGGTGCCGATCTGGTGAAAGTACTTCCGTGCTGTGGCTAGTGGATTCGCATTGCTGCTTATTATAAATGTCATCTTAAATCAGCCAGTTAGGGAAATGCAGATTCACAGGAGACTTAGTGGCAACAGTTCCCAGGGCAAGATGGTCTGTGTTCTGTCAGAATATATTCCTCTCTGTGAGCTTCTGGAGAGTCAAGTCAGAGAATAACAGGGAACTATTTGTGAGGACAAGAAATGAAAATGGCATCATGCTGACTAATCATTCTTGAAAGAAGGAGTCCATAGCCTATATTAAACGTGTGCTATTTTCAGTAGAACCCCCTCATACCACATTCCAAGTCCCTTTCATACCCCTCATACCATATGCCTTTCAATAGGCATATCTCTACAAGTTTTATCCTTTATGTGTAAGGCCTCATTTCCTGTTGACTTTCCCCTCTTCCCTATTCTGTGCTCTATGGCAAAAAGTTGTTAACATGAACACATATCTTTTGAATGCACCATGGGCACAAAGTTACTGTAAATTATTTATGAATGGATCAAGGAGATATAGTGTAATGTAGAATGAAGAACGTTCCACTGGGAAACAGGATGTCTGCCTTCCTCTTCTGAGCTCGTGATGAACTATTGGGTAACCACGAGGAAGTGACTACCCTGAACATAAAGTTTCTCACATGTACAACAAAGGATTGGATGAGATCTTACCTAGGTCCCTTCCGGTGTAACATTACATTCCAGTGTTTACTGCACAATGTCCATGTGTAGTCACTACACTGAGCACTTTCCTGTTTCCTTTGATCTTCATGACACCCCTGTGAGGTATGTGTCATCACCCCCATTTCACTGCTGGAGAGCCACGGCTTGAAGAATGAGGAACATGCCATAGACACAGCCTGCAAGTGACTTAGCTGGTTCTCTGTACCCTAATTACTATGCTGTGTTCCTCACCTGGACCAAAATGTCATTAATGTGAGAAACTAAACTTTGTCATCAATGCTGCCCTGCTGCGATCCTGGATTTAAGATCTAGTACCAGAGCGATGAGCAAACTATATTAATATATCGAAGTATTTGAGTCCCAGTGGATTATAAGCCACTTTCCTAAGCTACCAGACCTTTTCCTTGTTATTGTCCTAGACCTCTCCCCTCCCTACCCTATAATCCATTCAGCAACTATGGGGGCATGCCTAATAGAAGTGCTTTCCAGGGTCCTCTTCAGTATTAGGACCTGTCTCCATTTTGCCTGGATGCTACACTGTAATACTGGGTGTGAAGTACTTTAAATACTGCCCCTGATATTACTATCATAGCCACTTTCCTTTCCTTTTACCTGCAGGCCCAGACATGATGAGTTGACTTTTGTCCTCATAAGATGTTTTTCAAAGCTCCTGCTTGAGAGTGGATGTTGATTTAGAGTTGAGGTCAATTTGCCTGAGTTGTTACAAATATGCTTTTCAAGTCGTTTGCCTGGGTTCTGTCTCCACTTACTATAAACCTGTCTGGGAATCTGGTTCTTGCTTACCTCTATCTATCTCTGAGCTCCTAATAGGACACTGTCTTCAGCTTTGCCTGCTTTATGTCTGGACGTATCTTTAATACATGCCTGACGTTTCTTCCTTTTCTGATTACTAGGTTTCTAGATCCATTCTTTTTTTTTAATTGCTTTGTGGCCTTATCCAACACTTCCCCTCATCTTCAGTAGAATTCAATCCCTCTGGTGGATTTGGCTGGTTTGAGACCCCCAACTTCTATTCTACCTGAGATGATAGGCAAATGGGGAGTTGTTACCCACAAATGGGTTTGTCCAGGTGAGAGATTTTCTCAATGTTCCTTTTGGAACTTGAGGACAGAGAAGTGAGACATTCATGGGATGTTTTCCAGTCTTACTCATGGTATATCTACCCCTCTACCTTAAAAGTAAGAAAGGTATTTCCTTTGCTGCTCTGTTTAAAAAAAATCCATTTGTTACCACTCTCCACCATGCTGTATATTTTACTTATTTATCTTGTTTACTTTCCATCTTTGGAGAGGGTAAGCCCTGTTAAGGTAGGATTTTTTTTTGTCTTGTCCATGAAAGTATCTCAAGTACTCGAAACAAGGTCTAACATAAGTGGATCCTTGGAAAATATTTTCTAAATGAATAGGTGAATGAATGAATGGAACCTGACCCTGATGTCTTGCTGTCTTTAACAAATGAGTTACAAAAGTTATTTCTTAGTAGTTTTAAAATGAAGTGAATGAAAAAGAAATAAATCACTGTACCAAAGTAGACAATAATTTGGCAATAAAGTTATGCCCTACAGTAGCCAGTGTTGTGCTTGGTCCGAAGAGTGCTGGAGAACAGGTCTGTTTGCCTGAGTGGGTGAATGGTGTCTGCTGAGTCAGAGGGGGGCCAGAAGCCAGAACAGCTATTGTCCTAATTACTCAGCCAGCAAACCTCACGGAACTGGCTTGTAAATAACATACTCATCAGCTTCACAGAGCTCTCTGCACAGATGATTTCATCTGAATTTGATCTCTCAATCCCCCTTTCTAGAAGATTTATGTGAATGTTTTCTGGCATGCATGCCTGCTATGTGAAGCTAATGTGCCCCAGGAAGATGCTCTCAACACAATCAATGGCAAATAGAGTTCAGGTTCACCCCGTCCACCGCCATGACAGAGACTGACTGCTGTGATGGCAGTTTAATGGAAATAATTTTATTTTGTATTTCTAGAATAGTTTTTGAATTATTTTTGCTGTGTTGACAATCTTAAACCACAACAGAAGTTCTCCAAGTAAATAGGCTTACGTAAAAGACAGATATACACTACCAGCTAAACTCACAAAAGCCAATAACAAGCATTTTCCAGGGTCATTTCTGATATAGAGGGATATCATTTCAATATTGTGAACACTTGTAAACAAAGTGTTCATCCTCTTTCTAGGATGCTCATCAGTACCAACCAACTCTGCCTCTACTTCAGGAAATACTTCTCCTATAGCCTCTGCTGCCTTGATAGGTACATTTTGTAACCAAAACTCATGTCCAGGCCATGGTGAGGTGGTCAGGATAGGGTATCTGACTGAAGACTCATTAATTCATGGACAGCCCTGTAGCTGTGTGATTTGAAAGGAGAATTATGCCAACCTGATTTTCTTTCTTAGGAATGTGAACACAAAGCGTCAGAAATAACTTATGGGGGCGCCTGGATGGCTCCGTTGGTTAAGCGACTGACTCTTTATTTTGGCTCAGGTCATGGCCTCACAGTACGTGGGTTTGAGCTGGCTTCTCACTGACAGTGCGGAGCCTGCTTGGAATTCTCTTTCTCCCCCCCTCTCTCTCTGCCCCTCCCCAGCTTGTGTTCATTCTCTCTCTCCCTCTCTCTCTCTCTCTCTTTCAAAATAAATGAATAACTTAAAAAAAGAAATAGTTTATGGATCAGAAGTAGAGGCAGAAGCTGAAGGGATGAGGCAAGAATATAAAAAGCTAACATTTACTGGGTCCTTACAATGTGCCTGATGCTGTCTAGCACATTACATGGGCTATCTTTTACATCTCCATAATAAGCTCCATGATCCAGGCACTCTTCTTAATTTGCAGGAAGCTAAGTTACTTGACCATGTAATAATAACTGGTGGGGCCATGATTCAAATCAAGGTCTATGTGATTCCAGAGCCTCTTCTCTCTATTTCTGTTTTCAAATTTTTATTTAAATTCCAGTTAACATAATGTAATACTGGTTTCAGGAGTAGAATCTAGTGATTCATCACTCATATAACACCCAGTGCTCACCATAACAAGTGTCCTCCTTATTATCCATCACCCATTTAACCCATGTGCCCCCACCCACTTCCCCCATCAACCCTCAGTTTGTTCTCTGTCATTAAGACTCCCTTATGGTTTGTTTCCCTCTATCTCATTTTTTCCTTCCCATACATTCATCTGTTTTGTTTCTTTTTGTTGTTGTTGTTTATTTCTTTATTTTAAGAGAGAGAGAGGGAGATAGTGAGTGGGGGAGGGGCAGAGATGGAGGGAGAGAGAGAATCTCAAGCAGGCTCCATGCTGTCAGCACTGAGCTGGACCCAGGACTTGATCTCATGAACCATGACCTGAGCAGAAATCAAGATCCGGACACTTAACTGAGCCACCCAGGGGCCCCTCGTCTGTTTTGTTTCTTAAATTCCACATATGAGTAAAATCATATGGTGTTTGTCTTTCTCTGACTGGCTTACAGAGCCTCTTCTAATCACTGCATGGCACTGACTACAGAGGAGAGTGAATTTGGTAAAGGTCACATTAAAATTAAGAGAAAGGAAAACCCATGAGTAAATAGAGAATACCAATTATTTGAGAAGAAGAAATAGAATGGAAGAAACCAAAAAGAAGCAAGGATAGCTTGTGGAAAACACATTTCCCAGGAGAAAGAGAAGAGAAGTAATCTCAAGAACTGCTTTAGTTTACTGTGGCATCCTGTTGTCAGGGCCAATTTCAAACCACCTGTATCCTTCCCTGCATATTACTTGAAAAATTCTCTATCCTTTGCCAATAAAAGAATATCTTAAAAATTATATGTACTAATTAATACCATAAAACTCCATTTTGGAGGGAGAACAAACACTATTATAGCATGTATGCTACAAGTATCCAGTTCTTTCCTCCTGTTTCTATGCTTAGCTGCCAGCCTATCTCTCCTAGGGAGATTGGAATGGAGGTGGGCCCCCAAAAGCCAAGGCCAGGATGACCTGATGCTCATTTCTTGTTTTAGCTTCTCCTTACCATTTGGGCCCTTGACATTTAGGAAGACTATCGCTCCAACAAAGTAGAACCCGGTGCCACCTTCTCTTTCTTGTTATGCCAGAGGACTTCCTTCAGAGCTTTATGCTGATGAATCAAGGACATCTTTCAAAATCAGCTTTGAGATGATTCCAAGGTTACAGAAAAGCACAGTTCTGCTCATAAGAATGGCTAAATTCCCGGGACGTCTGGGTGGCTCAGTTGGTTAAGTGTCTAGCTCTTGGTTTAGGCTCAGGTCTTGATCTTATGGTTTTGTGGGTTTGAGCCCCGCATGAGGCTCTGCGCTGGCAACACGGAGCCTGCTTGGGATTCTCTCTCCCTCTCTCTGCCCCACCCCTACTCACCCTTTCCCTCCCTCCCTCTCTCTCTCAAAACAAACAAACAAACGAACAAAAAGAATGCCTAAATTCCCTGACCTAGCAAGGGAAATAAATCACATATGAATCTATGCCATGCCCTTCTGTTGGGAAGTATTTGTTCTAGGGGTCATGCAGCTGAGGATGTGTACTTCCTCATGATGTATTACCCAGGCAATGTGGGTAACGATCCTCCTTTGAACAACTACTGCTGGACCCTAGGATCTGAAGGACCCGAAAAGGTTTTAGTTGAACTCCTAGCACCCATGAATGTAAGAACCTTTTCTACTCATAAGATTCTCATCAAGAATAAGACTTCCGTCTATTACCTTGGGGTTGTCCCTAGGAATTCATTTTCTTCATCTTTGGATTCCTTCACTTAGTTCTTTGCCTTCACTTTATTCTTTCGACAAGACTTGATTAAGTTTTAAATTCCTCCTCTGGAGCACCTAGGAATCCTTTTGAAAATTGTAAATAAACAAATTTCCTATAAAGGAAAGACCAGAATGACCTAGTCAATGACTGAATTGATTTTTTCCATTTTACAAGGTCCCAGTAACCTCACATTGATTAAATGGCAGTGTACTTATTTTTCAGAATGTGCTATGATAAATTAGATATCTAAATGTCAGATGAAACCAGGGCTTTCTGAAATTTCCTGATATGCTCCATGGGCTTGTGTGTATGTATCTGGGGAGTATATGCAGGCCTGTTTTTCATAAAAAAAAAGAGCAAAACTGTGATGTTTTCGTACATTGCTTAGATTATGAATGGGTTGATCAACACAACCTCACTGTCCAATCCATCAAAAGGCATCATTTTTAATTAAAGTAATGAATAATAAGATTACAGGACATGGTTCAATTTTGAAATATATATTGTATAAACAAAACCTGTTCTTATGGGTTTAAAGAGAGCATTTGTTTGCTGTATTCATTATCTATCTTGAGTATATATATTCCTTTTATTTTATTTTTTAGAGTCAGATTTATTGAGGTGTAATTTAGATATATTAGAAATCACCATTTTTGAGTGCACGATTTAATGAATTTTGACAAATATAAACCACATGTACCCATCACCATAATCATAATATAGAGCATCTCCCAAAAGTTTCTTCATGGCCCTTTGTAGTCAGTCCCCTCCTGAATTCCCAGCACTGATCTGATTTCTGTTCCTATAGTTTTGCCTTTTCCAGAATGATGTCCTGTAATAGAATCACACAGTATGTTAGCCTTTTGTGCCAGGAGTTCACTTAGCATGAGGCATTTGAAATTCTTTCATATTGTTGCCTGTACCAGGAGCTCATTTCTTTTTAACGCTGAGTAGTATTCCATTATCTGTTGTATCATAATTAGTTTATTATTCACCAGTGGAAAGATGTTTAGGTTATTTCCATTTTGGGTTGTTATGAACAAAGCTGTTATGAACATTCGTGTATAAATCTTTGTGTGAACATATTTTTATTTCTCTTGGGAAAATACCTAATCGTGGGTGTTCATTTTATTTTCAAATGAATAGACACACATATTAAATAATATATGAAAGCTATATGCATGGAAGAACCCAGAATACTAAGTAAATTTATTCTTGCCAATGAAACAAATCTATTCATTAGCTGTGGAAGCCTAGTTGTTACATGAACTAAGTTTTTCATTTGGTCAAGACTAGTGTGTATTTAATGTTTGATACTCTGCTCCTTTCTGAAACTTCCAGAGAAATAATTCAGAAATTTCCATGGCATCTAAGATTTTTGAATTTAACATTTTAGTTTTGGTATTCTATTTTAGACAAGGTGTAATATGTTTTGCCTATACCAGTAGCTTGCTCTTTTTCAAGGATTTTGAATTTGAATTTTGAATTTCAAGATTTTGAAAACCTTTGTAAAACAATTTTCAAATTTTTCTATACAGCAATAAAACAATGAACCATTTTTCTTTACTATAAGAAAAACTCTTTAAGATAAAATGTGTTTATAGAGTAAAAAACTACAAATTTAGTTTAATTATCCTTTAGTACAGGGTTGAAAAACAATATGGAGTGGTAAGAAGTTTGAACAAGTACAGTAGATAATTTTAAAGTGTCTCTCCTATGGTGATTCTTCCTAATCTAGAAATCAACATATCCTTGAATCCACAGGATCACAGTCTCTCTCTAGCAGCCCTCATAGTAGTTCATGATTTTACCTTTCTGCTTGCAATGTTTGGATCAGAATGGACATCCAGATCTGTCTAGGCCAATCAAATGCTCTTCCATAAAATCTGGACTGGGACTAAACTAAGGCTTTTTCTCTGGGTGTGCCTGAGTCATTATGTTCAGGGCCTGTGAGACAGCTGTTTTTCCACCATTTAACTGAGAAGCAGAGAATGCTCATATACAAGGAAGAATGAAGCAGATGTGCAGAGGAACCAAGAAGTGAGATGAATGCTCCCAGTAACTGTCTCAGCCTTGCTTCCAATCTGTAGTTTGCCATGGTTCCTGAGGGCTAGAACCCAGTCTCTTTTCTGGTGATCTGTGAAACACTTAAACAGCAAAATTTTGGTTTAACTGAACTTGATATGGTTTCTGTCACTTGGCTTCAAAGAGCTTTTAAGCACTAGAATTGGGAGTCTTCCACTACTCTCCTGCTAACTAGTTATGGGATCAGGTAAAATACTCAAATTCTCTGGGCTCTGGTGTTTTCTGGGCCTGGTAGATAAGAGCACAGGATTTGGAGTTAGTCAAAAGTGGCTTCAGATGTGGATTTTAATGCTTTTCATTTATGTGAGTGGAGGAAAGCTTAACTCTTTTGAACTCAGTTTCCTCTATGGGAAGAGAGATAATAAGAACTTAAGAGTTTAATGAGAAAATATTTATGAATCAAGCAAGATCATTCCTCTTGTATACTAAGCATTCAAAGATGGAGATAATTGTTATTATTTATAATTCTGTAATCTTTCCTTCTCTTTTTCTTTGCTCCCCCTTTTTCTTTCTTTCTTCTATAAATATTTCATTTTTCCATGCACTAAGTTTGCTATTGAAAATGCTACATGTCAATAAAGGTTAAATACACCTTCCCCTAAAGAACTGGAATTCTCCCTGGGAAGATGGGCTAATAGATTCATGATGTCACTTTCCAGTGCAATAATGGATGCGTATATAAGAGGGCACAGACCCAGCAGGCAAGCTGAGGAGAGATGCAGCTAGAGTCCAAATCATCCCTTCGGAGCTTTATTGCCAGAAGTCTAGAGGTGGCACATAAGGGATGTAGGCAACAGCATTTTCTGACTTGAAAGACCCACAGAGTAAGCTCTTTATGGATTGCTTCTTGGGATCTGGTGATGTCAGTTTGGGTCCCGAGGTCAGATAAATTCTCATGGTGTCATGTTCCTGGGGAGGATTAGTCTGGGTGGTGGGCTGCTAAGGTCCCTGACCTAGTCCTAAAAATGACAAAAGGTTACCATCTGGTCAGCAGGCAAATGGCCAAATGGTCTCTAATAGGCTTCCCTAATAGCCTGGAAAATTCACTTGATCTTTGCTGCTTCAAAGGCAAATGTTTTCTTAACTTATAACCTGAGGCCTGTCTTCCAGTGACTAGTGCCTGTGCCTGTTGCCCAGTTTCAGAGACCTCTGAGCCAGCATTCAAACAGAATAGCAACACAAGTTAAACGAAGATCATCGAAAAGTCTCCCCTTTGAACCAAACTGTTCCACTCTCTTATTCAAGTCAGAATCAGTGTTCCAGTTTTGTGGTCTTTTAAATAAAAGTAAATCACTTTTTTTGGTCTCTCCTATGTCAGAAGTATCTTGACATACGTATCTGCTTTCTTCCAAACATGCTGACACTGCTGCACATTTAGGTATATGAAAACTAACAGGCTCGTCCACTTGGGTCGTGGTGACTATGTCTGTTTGTCCAGTTGCTTGTAGCAGCTGAGCATCTGTGGTGCCCACTTAGTCTACCCAGAGCCACTGCAGCTCCTGTGTTCTCTCTACGACCCGCCTGGGAGCTCTCTGCAGAATGGCGCTGGGATGGTTCTGTGGGTGGTGGCAGGTACTCGAGGGAAAGGACTATGTCTTCCATGTACGAAGTCTGTTTCATCAGGAGTGCCTGGGTGGCTCAGTTAGTTAAGCTTCTGCCTCTTGACTTTGGCTCAGGTCATTATCTCATGGTTCATGAGTTCGAGCCCCATGTGGGGCTCTGCACCGACAGCGCAGAGCCTGCTTGGGATCCTCTCTCTCTCCCTCTCTTGCTGTTCCTCCCCTGCTGGCACTGTCTATATCTCTCTCAAAATAAATAAATAAACTTAAAAAATGTTTACAAACTAAAAAAGAAATCTTTTTCCTGAGAGAACCTTGCAAATGATTCTGCATCCATGCTGCTCAGTGAATATTGAGTGACAGAGTTTCCTCAGGGTAAACTGGCGACACCAAGTTGGCACCTCTGCAGCCTGTATTTCTTCTTGGAGTCATTCTTCACCATTCAGACTGTGTCCCTGAATTATCTCAGTGTCCTCAGCTCAGATGGAAAAGTGGATGTCTGAGTGCTGGTGACTGTTAGAGTTTTATCACTTTCAGAGATCCTGGCATCTCTATCAGGCTTTGGAAACCACACGTTCTTTGTGAAGCCCAGCTTCAAAGTATTCTCTGGCTGCTTTTATATTAAGTATAGCTCAGGGAAAGATCTGTTTTCCTTCTGTGTTAGAGTTGACTCTATCAATTGTGTGTCAAGTGATTCCTTGGAAAAATGTGATTGAGTAAATCCTCATTTTCTTTTTTTCTTTGTGGAAGCTTTTTTATTGGAGGGTTGTCAAAAATCTACTGGAAATGGTGGAAGCTATCCAACATTGGACGATTCAGCAAATATTTTAGTCAGAAAGACTGTCCCTGTCCATTGTATAGACCCTCTCAAAGTCTACTGAGACCACCTTAACCTTTGTTATATAAAGGAAAATTGTCTACCACACACTGTGGTCAAGATATATAAATCAAGCCATAAACATACAGTGAAGCCAAAATTCTGATGCCAAACGAAGTTAATTCAAGTTTATTTACTCATTCTTCACTTAGCCTTTTCATTTGAACCCTATGAAGAAAGTTCAGACATATTAATTACAGATTAAGATAGTAGCATCTTTTGCTCATTTCTTTTCATGTCAGACAAATACCATGCCAAGGGAGGAAAGCTTCTCATCTTTAATTGATGGTTGTCATCAATAATACTATAAATCTATCACTTTCTACGAAGTGTTCCAATATGCATTACCTCACTTGATCTTCACAATGTTACAAACAATAAATTCTATGGGAATTTAATTTTATGTGGTGGTTTCAGTTTCAAGGAGGCTTCAAAAGGAAGGTGGAATTTGAGTTGACCCTTGTGGATGGGGGGAGCGAGATTTGCATGAGTGCTTCTCCATGAACAGATTGCAATCCGTCCACCTCTGAGGGGTGTAACCTCTCTTGTAACACTGTTGACACCAATGCAGGTGCACAGACCATCCCTCTCTCTTCATGCCCTTTCACACTTTCTCATTATGGATGTGCCATGGACTTTCCACTTACTACTATAACCCCTGCCTCCTGGGCATCCCTCCCTATGGGAATAAGGCAGAGGGTTGTGTCTAGGCACTGCCTAGACTGGGATTCCAGAGACTTAAATTCTAACCCTAATTTGGCAATAGCTGTGTGATGTTTGACTAATTTCATCTGTTAAAAAACAAGAAGCGTGGCTTGCAAGATCATCCTTTAGGTGATTTCTTTAGTATAAGGCTCTTTACAAAGGAATGGATAAGATTAGGGAAGCCCATGAGAATTATTGAGGCACTCAGGGACCCACAACAGAAGCCTTTACTACACTTGAAGGAGAAAGGTGTTTTGGCAAGTGGTTTAGAGAGAGAGTTGCAGGAAGAGTCGCTGGCAGAAGCTGTAGCTATAGAGGGGTTCAGCCACTCTCACAGCTGCCCTAGCCAAAAAAAGGGACAGTGACAAATTCCATGACCTTGCCCTCTACCTACCCTCCGAGCTCTTGCTGGTGCGTCTCATTGACCAAACCCAACAGAAGCCAGCGTGCAGAGGAACCCAGGCAATGTACACCGCAGGGCTCGGTCCCCCTGAGCACTGAGAACTGAGTATGGCTTTTACTGGGTCTGAGAGCAAATGGAACCTATCTCCTGGACATCCCAAATCATGATTCAGTTGTTCTTTTTGCAGTGATAGATACTAGCTGCCATTATTTTGGTTTGATTGTTTATTCATGCAAACAGACTTTACTTTCATCTCTATTTCCAAATGCTCTCTGGTAATTTGTTAATAGAGTATCCATTAAACCAATCAGCCAGTTTCTCCGATTGTTGATAACATTGATTTACCAATGATAATTGATTAAACCAATCAGCCAGTTTCTCCATGATTGTTGATAACATTGATTTTTGATGACTGGTCAAAATTTACAAACTCCAGTTTAGAATTTTGTCAGTAACATAGCTTTGGTAGTCCTCTTAAAGTAGGTGATATTAGAATAATTATAACTTGGGTAACAAATATTTAATGTTGATGAACTTACAATGTGGAAAACATTAAAGTGTTTGGAACTTTACAACTAACATTATCCTACTTAACATTGCAAATGAAAGCATGAGGAGTGAAAAATTCCTAATTTTTTTTTATAAGGATCGATATGTATTTTTTATACTGGTGTGTGTGTGTGTGTGTATGTGTATCTGTCCCCTGACTAATGGCTCTTTTTTTTTCTTCCAAATAGACAAAACATAATGCTTCATAATGCTTATGAAGTAAAATACCATATTATACAGTGGCATAGTTTTTCCTTTGATTATATTGAAACTAATGGAGTTTCTTCATCAGTATGATGGAAGATTTTTTGTATCTAACTTATGAAACCGTTCACTCTGATTTTCTACTTTGTTACTACCCCAATAATCTATTGGCAGTCCCAGCTCTCTAAAGTTTCAGACCAAAATGTAGAAGGGTACATTGTGTCTGCAATACCATATGAGATCTAATTTTAGGACTAATGTTAAATAAACTTGAGAGTAAATATTAAGTGAAAAAAGCATCTTATCTTTAAACTCCAGGTTTAGGATCTGTGATCTTTTAGTTCATTCAATTAATGTATGAAATACAAAATTACTTTATAACACCATACATTTCAACAAGCATTAAAATGCATTGTGTCTTTAAGCCCGTGTTTTACAAATTTAACAAAAAACATTAGGTGGTTCCTAAGAGATCTGCATGCTATATAATAGGACAAGTGGTTCTATCTATAGTCAGAGATGAGGACACAATTGACATTTAGAGTTTCACATGGTTTCCCCAAAGAATGTCATGCTATGAAGAACAGCAGGGTTGCCGAACTGAAAGACAGGGAATCAATAGAAGTACACGGTCCATAAATAAGAACTTGGGAATGCTGTATGGCCAGAACTGTGTGAAGTGAAGAAAAACAGGGTCATGTCACGAAGTCCTGGTAGAGAATGAGGTTGGAAGAATCAACCTCCTGTTCTATTCCTCACTCCTCTCGAGAGACTGTGTCTGTCTCAAGATGCTATGATTTCAGACCTTGTGCAAGAGGTATGTCAGAAGAGTCCAGGGAGTACATGTCCATGAATAACTAGTCAGTAAAAACAGAAAAGAAAAAGGCAGATACTTTCTACTCAAGTCCTTAGTGCTCATGATACAGCGAGCTGCTAAAATCTTGTTTAATCCCATTCTAGTCAAAGTAGTAGACAATCAGTGGCCTATAAAGGTATCATCTGGATGATCCTAGGACAGATACCCCTGTTCCCCAATACCTTCAACAACCCACCCCTACCTATTCCCACTACTTATTACCTCCCTCCTCCCTTGATAAAGTCCCATATTAAGACCTCCCTGAAGGAAGAACGCTAAACGTCCCTATAACATGTAAAGCTGTTAGTTCACACGGGGTTATGGATTAGCAAGCATTCAAATTTGGAGGATACATGATTTCACTGATTACTGAGACAACTAGTGTGGTATGGAGAGACAGAAAGCAGTCAGTCAGAATGGGAAGGCAGGATATTTTACTGCAGTGTCAGGGTGGCCGTGAGAATAAGGCACTTGACTCTCAAGGGTTGTGTGGGTTGTGGAGACACTGGATAGAGAGGACCTTTGACAGGATGAGCCTCCCTGAAACTCCATTGGGCCCAGCTCTTCCCCTGTGATGTAACTCACAGGGACACAGTCCAGCAATGGGGTCTCTCTGAAACGCAGACAGGGAAAGGCAAACGTGCCCTGTTCAACCTCATCTCTGAGTCAGTCACCTGTCTGCGTTCCTTGGCCTGTACTCTTTAATGTCCCTTGATTCTGCTTCACTCATCTTCTTTGGTAATGAGAGTCTCCCCTCTCCTTTCAGGACATATTTGGGGGATGAACAAACAGGAGGCCTGTGAGAGTTCCCCAAGCTCATGTGCTTTAGTGTCATAGCCTGTGGCTTATGTAGAGTAACCATGTGGGACTTGAGCAACCTGCTCCCCAAATGGCAGGTGCTTGTCTAAGTTTCCACTTCAAGACAAAGTTAGGAAGCAAAGCAAAACGTGAGAATCGTCCTTACCTGGGATGTTTTCTGTGTCTGTGTATCTGAAGGGAAAAAGTAGAACTTTGAAGTTCATGTATATAACTAGACAGTGTCTTTTCAGGTTGTAATGTGCCCTGTAACCTTTTTTTGATTTTTTTTTTGGTTCTTCTTTGGTAGAGCAAAAAAATTATTTTGCTGTTAATACCATATTTTTGAAAAAGGAACCTATTAAAATTAAAGAAATAAGAATGAACTAATTATTTCACAGAAGTTGCTAAGTGTTGGCATACTGCTCTGCACATCCCTGTAATGGTCTTATGAAATACAGAATTGCAGAATTGCTTGAGTTGATATTGGTAATCCATTTATTTTTAACTATGATTTATAAATTCTAAACTTTACCTGATTTTAAATGCAATTTCTCTTTCTGCTTATTTATATACATAATTCTTGAGGTAACTTACTTATAAATCAAAAGCTACAAATCTTTAATTTAGTGTCTGGATTTACAGATCCCTGACTCTTCATTAACTTCTTGATTTATAAACAATGGACCAAATTCTTGGTTGATACATGCAAAAATCTTCTGTTAGATTTATTCACTGTCACCAAGAGCCCTGCTGTAAATCATTGTCGTGTTTACAAATGTTCCCATTAGTTAGTGCTTTGGTTGTCTGATTTGAAAACACCTTCTCTTTTTACTATTTAATTCTGACTTATCTTTTTAATATATGGTACATTCTGTTAATTCGTTACTACTAAATGCTGATTTATAAGGGCACTGTAATAAATTTTATAACATAAATTTTAAAGGTTTTGAATTAGGTATACCAGCTTTTTGAAAGCTTTATGGCAGAAAAACAATTTTCAGAAGCAAGAGGTAAATTTTACAACCAAATCCTACAAAACAAAACATGGAGTACTGGCAAACATAAGAATGTTTGCCTTTTCTTTCTATACTGTTTCCCCACTCTCTGTGTTAAGACTTTCCTTTTGAAACAAGTGTGTGCAGTTGTTGGCTGGACCTAAGGATGCTTCCAATGGCAGAAAGTATTAGTGTTTGTTTGACCTGAACAGATTGATATGATTACTGGGTGTTAAGCCTCTTGTTGAATTTTGGGGGTTCTGCATGCTTTTATCTTGGTTTTCTCTTTTGTCTGTGCTTTTCATCTGCTGGGGACACACTGGTACATATTTGGACTTAAATCCCTGCTTGGGGAGCTCAGAACCCTGGCTGGGCAGCCTGTTCATTATGTATCTGTTGAATTTATTTACTGTTTCCTTGGCTAAAGGTGCAGGGATTTATGTTTATCAGTTTTATGACTTTGCCTACTGGTGACTGAACTACTGCTCGCTGTCAGAGAGAATTGCTCCTATAGGGGTTTAGGGCAAGGCCTGGGAGCACTGAGTAAGGTTTAGCATTTTAGAGTGATGCTATTCTCAGAAGCGTTATGTACAATAAAGGAAATGGACGATTTCCCTCTTGATTATATCAAATCTAGCAGATCTGTGTGGTTCATTTTGTTCCTTAGGTTCATGTGGTTTACCTTTGTACTTTTCTCTCTCTGGAGGAGGCGGGAAATGATACATATTGTTGCATGGTATCTTTACAATACACAGGTTTTACCTCACCGAATTTCTAAGAGCTGAAAAGTATCTAAAGTGGGCAGTCAAAAGTATAGATTTTTTTTGGATGAACTACCAAACAGTAGACAGAAAGTTTTACCCTGTGGTTTGTACATTGCCCTGAGATTTGTAGGAATCTGGGAGATTTTTTGGCAAGGAAAAATGGTGGGTCAACAATTTACAATGTAGCAGCTGGGTTTTACCATAAAACATTTTTTTTTCATAAAGCATTTTTTTTAAACAACACGATTTGTAGAATAAAGTAGTTCATATGTTTTTTAAAAGACCTCCTTTGGAGCAATCTCTGAGCCAGGCATTTGTATTGGAATTAGGCACATGGAGGAACAAAGACAATTTTCTAGCATTTCAACCTGGTTTGTGTTCTTAAGGCAAGTCAAGGAATCAAAGCAAGATTCAAATCCAAAATAGTTAATAACATAAGATTTTTGATGGAATATCCAGGGCTTTACTAGGTTTCCTTGCTGAGTAGCTGTATAAACCACTGCAAATCACATCAATCTTTTAGGGTTTTAGATTTTCTACCTTACATAGAGAAGATTTGATTAACAAATATTCACTGAATGCCTATTATTTTTCAGGCATGATTAAAACTATTGGGAAATGAGTGATCAATTAAAACACAGTCAGCTTCACAGAATTAAAGTCCAGGAAAGAAGGAAGAAATTTCTGTAACTAGTAATGGCACATACATTAGCATGCTTTCTCTCTCTCTTTCTCTCTCTCTGTTACTCAAAAAAAGTAAAATAAATTTTAAAACAAGAAAAATTAAGATACTATGGAAGAGGAGAAAAATGCTTGAAGTCTCTTTTAGTCCTGTAATAGTAGTGGTTTTGTGATAGATGTTTATGAATCCATGAGTAATGAATGGAATGTACATTACCATTACTTGTTCCATTTACTCCGCAAACAAAAAATGACCTTTACAGCATAGTTATCTCCCTCATACTGCTGCGATACTTTTGCAGAGTCATGTTGTTAAACTAAGTAGTTACTGCATAGAATTAGTAATTTCAAACAGGAAAGGGAGGGAGAAATAAAATTGAATCAAAGAAGAAAGTGAAATGGAAAGAAAAAATATCGAGGAGGAATTATGTTTGTTATTTATTTCTTGCATGCAAGAAAAATAGCAGTGGTGTGTGCTCACTGCTATTTCAATACTAGACTTGATCATGACGGACAAGAAGACTGGTCACATTGATGTTATACCTTGAAATATGAATAAATTTGGTGGAATGATCAAGGGCTGAGTTTTTTACTTTGAACAGTGTTTTAGGTGCAAAATAGGACTATGCCGTGAAGTCCCCAAAGAGCAGCAACTGGCCAAGAAGTGTTGCCCTCTTGAGCAGTCCCTGGCATTGAAGATTAGACATGTAGGTAATATCTGTGGGCTTCACAGTTCTCTCATACAGCAGTGTTTCCACTTCCTCCTTCACCGAAAGGTTTGGGATTGCCTTATCTTCCAGATATTGCCTAGCACAATATCCTGCATTGCCTTGGGGATGCGATTGTAATAGATATATCCTCTTAAGCTTGAGCATAGTCCAAATTTGATCACTGCTTTGCTATGACCACTAGGGAATTAACCTAATTGTAACATTTAAAAACATAACTTGGGTCATCTCACTGTTACTAGAGCAAATTCCCAACGGCAACTTAACTGTGAAAAAAAAGTTTCTTTTTCATCTTGAAAATAGGAAACTTCTAAGTAAAAATGAAAGAAAATGGTTTTATACCCAAAGTTCTTCTGGACTGGTCTTTAATTAAGACCACAATAAAATATGGACATTTAAAGTATCATTTCCTTCATATCCAATGTTATCATTCTGCCTTTTTTCTACTTTCAGTGCATTTATTAGATATGAGAGCTTTGAACATAATCATGCAAATATAAGCATCGAAACATAATTGCCAAAAAAAAAAAAAGAAACAATTCAGCAGGCGGATGACCTCTTTGAAAAAAAGGAACAATAGGAGCTAATAAAGCTGCCAAGTGGATATGAGAAATTCACTGCTTTCTGCAAATCTAAGAAGAGAAAGGGCATTTTTAATTATTCATTACACTGATGCTCAGGAAAAAATAAATTAAGGGCATCTCATTTTATGAGAATTTAATTCAATTTATATGCTATCCTTCTCTACTACCTTCCCCATGAGGTCTGTTTAGATATAGATCTGTGTGAAAAATAGCAGCTTTCTCCTTTCCATTAGTGTTTCTTCCTGCCACAGTCATCTCATATGCCCCATGTCTGGGCTAGTGACATCAGACTCATTTCAATTCAGGGCCATGGCTCTCCTGATGAAAAGCAAGACAGGGTTGCAAATGGAATGATGTCCACCTTTGGACAAGATGCTGGTAGAACAGACATGTGCTTGGGTTTGGATGTATTCTGTTCAAAATTCTAGTGAGTTGAGTGAATTCATGGAGAGGATGTATATTTGCTAAATTCATGGATGATGCAGAATTGGGAGAGTCAGCTAATATGATAGATGACAGAATCAAGTGTCAAAAAGCTCTTGACACATTGGAAATATGAGCTAACAGCAATATGGTGCATTTATATTTTGCAACAATAATTTATGAAGTTCTTCTGTCAAGAATAGAAAAATCAATTGCATATATAAACAGGTTGGGGAAACCTTGATAAGTGGTAGATTATGTTAAAGCAACAATAATGACCACAACCACAGCATAAAAGGAACCTGAAATTTTAGTTGACTTCAAGTTCAGTATGAGTCCCTGGTTGCAAGTCCACTACTATGAAACTCAATTTTGGAAAATATGATGAAGCTATATAGTAAAGTTGCCTTTGGGGGATGAAATACATTCTAGAAATGTTCCAGTAAGAAATTCTTGCATTCCTTTTGATGTATGACCACTAGACTGCACGTACTTTATTTGTGTCAGGGAAAACCAGTAGCACTGGATACAAAATATAAGAAATTAGCAACAGAAGTTCTGATTACATCTCTTTTTTCCATTGCTTCCTCATTTACTGAAATGCCTCACTTTGCTCATCTAAAATTGAAACTAATAATAGCCAGCTCCCAGGGTTTGTGTAGGGGTAAATTTAACAGAGAGGCCAAAATTGCATTAAAACCCAAGGTACTATCCAATGATCATTTTAAATCATGCCTTTCCATAGGTTTAGCCTTAGTAGGGACATATACATGCTTTAGCAGACATAGGATAACAGGACGTGGACACTCTCAGGTACTGTTGGAGTAATATAAGTCGACACAGGCAACTTGTATATATCCTTCAAATTTTTCAAAGCACATGTCTTTGATCAAGTAATTCCATTTCTAGATATTTTTCCTGCAGAAATACTCAGACATATGCACAAAGATATAAAAAGGCTGTATAAAGTCTGTTTTTCCCACCTTTTTTTGTTATAATAAGACATTCAGAAATATCTATAAGTTCATTCATAGGGAAATGACTCAAAACTTTTAACATGGTATATAAATACTATGGAATACTGTGTAGTTGCTAAAAAGAATAAGGTATGCTAACAAGGAAAGATGCCCATGGAAAAAGCATGTCACAAAATATATTAAAATAGATCCAATGTATGAAAAAATGACTTTTATGAGTGTTAACAGTACAAATATTATATGTGTGTATGTGTACATAGATACATGTATTTGGGAAACAAGCATCCATGGATTTCTCACATTTCGCACATGTCTTACCAGGTTTTGTTTTGATCAGCATTTCAAGGATGTTTGTACAGCAAACAGCCTTGAAAGAAAATGTCTTACTCTGAGACAGGAGACAGAGGGCAGAATTTTTGCTGTCAAGAATAAAAACAATAATGTCTCCCTCAGGAGTAAAGGCTAGCAGCCCCTTTGTGGTTTCCTAAAATCAGGGTTCCTTGTGCATTTATGTATTACCTTTTGCTACCTATTTGTATATGTGTATGGGGAGGAAGTAGTGAATAAGTGTTCCATATGAGATGAGAAAGAGTAAATCCTGGAATTCCAGCCACTTTTTGAACAATGATTTAATTGTCTTTACCTATTTACATCCAGAGCACAGGGCTAGAAGAACTCATTGAAAGGAAGTTACAAAGAAAACAAGAGATATAATTAGGATTATTAAGAGGAGAAATTTTCAAATATTAAACAAAATAAATAGGCAAATTCCCCATTAGTAAATCACTATTGCTGACCTTAACTTAGGCTTTCTTTTTCCTGTTATTCTTTCTTTAATAAAATGTTATGATCCTCATCTGGGGGGTCAGTCCTTCATTGGACTTAATGTCCTGAGTATGTAAAGGCCCTTGCTCAAATGATTTTGATCCTTCCCTCCTTTCTCCACACTCTCTCCATCCATATGATTTGGCCTCATCTGAGCAATTCTTTCTTTCTCCTTTCAATGTTTTTTCTTGTTCATAGAAGTGGAATCCAAGGGCCAGGATTTAACATGAAAATTGGGTGCAGCCTTTTGTCTAGTTGAAATAGTAAACAAAAACTTTTGGTTGTGGGTCTGTGGAAGCCATTAGGCCTCTCGGCCTGCTTTGATTCTGAGTTCCAAGTATCGTTCTTCCAGACTATAGGAATATGCATGCTGACAGGTGACCTGGATCATCTTGTAGTGCTCTGTGTAAGGTTTGGGGCCAAATCCCCATTGAACAAATCCCCATGTGCTTCTCATGTACCTTCCCTAGGAAGGTGATAGAGAAGATCTTGCTGGGCTAAGTAGGACTGAAATAATTCTGGATTCCTGGCCTAGAGCCATAGTTAACACTATTCCATAATAGGACCTCAATCATTTCTGTTTCCCATTAAGTCATGACAGGAATTTTGATGAGAAGTATCTTCTATTGGGCCAATGAGGTTAGAATAGAGTCCCAGTATTATGTTTCCATAAAGGATTCCATTCATATAAGAATTGGTTTCAGACCAAACTTCCAGGGAAGATGGCAGAGTAGGAGGACCCTAAATTTACCTCATCCTTCTGTTACAACTTAGGTAACGCCCACAACAGTGTAAATAACCCATGAAATGACCCAAAGACTGGCAGAACATATTTTCATGGCTAACAGAGGTGACATCAAATTGCAGAGGATGACAGAAATGAGGTTGTGAGTCCATAGGAACTGTCAAGGAGAATGAAAAGCGGAGAGGAACAGATCCCACCCCAAGTGCCCCAGGCACTGGTGACCTGCATGAAAACCATAATTTCCTGAGTTCTTACCATCAGTGGGGCTTTAACACCTGGAACTTTAAAAATCAGCTGGTTTGGTTCTGGGAGAGCTCAGTGGATGAAAGTAAACTTCACTTCCTGCCCTTAAAGAGACAGCACAACAGAGAGCCCCACAGAGATATAGCATAGAAATAGCAGTTTGAAAAATGCCTGGGTATAACAGAGGGAGATTTGTTCACTAATTTCAGAGCATGTGGCAGAGGGCTGGGGATACTTGGGAGACTTCTCCAAGAACAAAAGAGCTGGTGGGCACTATTCGCCTCCCCTGTCCCCCAGCCTAGACACATGGACACCTGCAGGAATACTTGTTACTCACTTACTAACAACACTCCTGGCCCTGCGTTCTCCTTTAGACCTGCCCCCTCCAATATTAGCTGAGCCCAATACTACAACAACAAAGGAAACAACAAATCTAAAGGACAGCCTACTGCATGGGAGAAGATATTTGTAAATGACATCCGATAAAGGGTTAGTATCCAAAATATATAAAGAACTGATACGTCTCAACTCAAAAAAACACCAATGATCCAATTAAAAATTGGTTAGAAACCATGAACACACATTTCTCCAAAGAAGACATCCAGGTGGCCAACAGGCACATGAAAAGATGCTCAGCATCACTCATCATCAGGGAAATGCAAAATCAAAACCACAATGAGACATCACCTCACACCTGTCAGAATGGCTAAAATCAAAAACACAAGAAACAACAAGTGTTGGGGAGAATATGGAGAAAATAAAATGCTCCTGCACTGTTGGTGGGAATGCAAACTGTGCAGCCACTGTGGAAAACAGTATGGAGTGTGCTCAAAAATTAAAAATAGAACTACTACAGAATCCAGTAATTCTGGATATTTCTATGGGTAAATACCACTACTATGTATTTACACAAAGAAAATGAAAACACTAACTTAAAAAGATATATGCAGTCCTATATTTATTGCAGAATTATTTACAATTGCCAAAATATGGAGTCAAGGTAGAACATAAGAAATAAAACAAATGAACAAAGGAAAAAAGACAACACCTGTTCCCCCAAAAAGATTCTTAAGTAAGTATAAAGAACAAACTGATGGTTGCCAGAGGGGAGATGGGTGGGGGAAATGGGTGAAATAAGTGAAGGGAATTAAAAGTACAGTCATCATGATGAGCACTTAGTAATGGATAGAATTGATGAATGACTATATTGTATACCTGAAACTAAAACACTGTATGTAAAATATACTGGAATTTAAAAAAGGAATATTTTTGTATTATTTTCACATGTCACAGATATTAGTAAAATTAAGGTTATAAATGGTAGGAGGAGTAAAAATTTAAACATTCATCTGCAAAACATGCATCTGAAAACATTTTATTATGTCTCACTGTTTTACAAACCAAGTTACAAATGAATTTTATATATCGGGGAAGTCTGAGAAGATAAATATCAGACAAATCTCACGTGTGTTTCAAAATCATTCTGTCACAAGCATAGCAGCCTAATGACCACAGCAGTAAACAGTACATTAATTCATCTCTCTTCCTTTTTACATGTCAAAAGCAGTCACGATGCCTATATGTATCTTAGAGTAATTTTACTAGAGTTTTCTAACCTTTACTGTTGGTATCTTTATCTTCCTTTTGGGCCTGTTTCTATTTTATAGAGACATCATGCTATCACACTGTCCAGACAGGGAAGATGAGGACTGGCCTGTCCTCCTCAAGCAATGCTAATAGAATTTCCATCCTTTTTGTTAACCCTTCGAAAATGCCAAGCCATGATTTATAACTCCTTGCCCCTGCAGGGCCTTTGTAAAGAAGTCGCCCAGATGGTGTGAAACACTCCTGAACAGTGCAGGGCTGGAGTCTAAGGAATGTCTTGGAAGCTTTGTGCACTCAGGATGAGGCGTGAAACATCCATTAGAAAGGGAGATAAAGAAAAAAATAATGGAACCCAAACTTGAAGTCTATACCCTAGAGTCCTCAAGAATGAAGCTATACAAAAGAATCATATCCTGGATTTATGGAATATGGTGTTTAATTAAAACTGAATAAAATAGGAAATAAGTGCATTAAAGAAAAAAATAGGATCATAGATACACACTCATAAATACATACATTACACTTAATATAATATATGCATGCATGCTTTCTTTTTAGGGGGGTTTTTAAAACACAACATATTTTATATTTTATTTAGTTTTTAATTCTTTTAGAGCAAAAGAGAGCCCACACGAGGGGAAGAGGGAAGAGGGAGAGGGAGAGAGAATCTGAAGCAGGCTTCATGATCCCATGATCCTGCGATCATGACCTGATCTAAAATCAAGAGTCAGATGCTCAACCAAGAGAGCCACCCAAGGGCCCTGAACACAACATTTTTTTAGAGAAAGAACCAGCAAACTTTTTCTGAGAAGGGACAGATATATTTTAAGTTTTGCAGGCTACAACCAGTCCCTGTTTCAACTACTTGTTTCTATTGGTGTAGCTTGAAAACAGCCATAAACAATATGTAACTGAATGTGTGTGACTGGATTCCAATAACACTGGATTTGTCTGCGCTGGCATTTGAATACCATAGTTTTCAGTTCATTAGATATTATTCTTCTTTTCAATGTGTTCAACCATTTAAAAATGTAAAAACCACTCTTAGCTTGTGGACTGTATAAAAACAAGAGTGAGCTGGATTCAGCCGAGAGATCATAGTTTGATGATCCCTGCCTTAAAGGGGTCAAGTTCCATGAGATAAAATAAAACGTTATGATATCTAAAATTTGAAAGCATTTTGTATTTGAAGAAATCTCCTAATACTCAACATAATTTTGTCATCTTAATGGATGTAGCTACTGCAGAATGCTAAAATATTCCCAAGTTAGCTCTGTATCCTTTAGGTTTCCTCTGTAGTTTGTTACACAGCATATTACTTATCCTCTAAGTTACCAGCAATTTTGACTGTGTTTTTTCTTTTAGCTATTCTGCACCAGAGAGACATCACATCCATTTGAAATTTCATAATATTTATCAAAGATAACTACAGTAAATGATCATCAGACCTAAATGACTAAATAAACCTAAAAACACAGAAATCTGTATCATGTTCATATCATATACACATCATCACATGACCTTCCATTTGCCGAAGTATTCTATTTAATTACAGAGCTTCAGGCAAAATTTTCTTCACCATAACTATCTCATTGCTAGATTTTTAATTTATTTATTTTTAATTTTTTTAATGTTTATTTTTGAAAGAGACAGAATGCGAGTGGGGAAGGGGCAGAGAGAGAAGGAGACACAGAATCTGAAGCAAGCTCCAGGTTCTTAGCTGTCAGCGCAGAGCCCAACGCAGGGCTCGAACTCACGAACCATGAGATCAATGGCCTGAGCCAAAGTCGGACACTTAACCGAATGAGCCACCCAGGTGCCCCTCATTGCTAGATTTTTAAAGTGAAAACAAACCTTGGGAGAATCTTAAGGCATGTATTTAGATTAATGTGTATATTGATATAGTCCTTCAAATACAAAGAAGAAAAGGGTTTTAAAGCAATCAATGGCTAGAAGAGAAAACAAGAAAGTGTAAAAGAAAACTTAGAAATTGTCATACTTTATTAATTCAGAGCATTTGTGTTCACTTTCCCTGTTTCTCGCTGTCTCTTTTTTCCCTAATGGCATTTGTATTAGTTATCTGTTGCAACATAATACATGATCATAAACATAGTGGTTTAAAACAACATGCATTTATTATGTCACAGTTTTCATGGGTCAGGGGCTAGGCACAGCTTATCTGGATTCTCTGCTCATAGTCTCATGAGGCTGCCATTAAGGTGTTAGCTGGCCTGAATTCTCATCTGTAGTTTGGCATCCTCTTCCAAAACCTTGTGGTTGTTGGCAGAATTCAGTTCCTTATGCTTCCTTGTAATTGTAGGACTGAAGTTTTTGCTTTCTTGCAGGCAATTGGATGAACTCTCAGTTCCTAGAGCCCCCCACAATTCTTGCTGAAAACTTCGGTTGCTTCTTTAAGGGCCAGCAGGAGACTTTCTCTTGCTCCAGTGTGCTGAGAGGGAGTTTTATGTAATTTAATATAAACAAGAGAGTGCTAATCTCATCACCTTTGCTCTATTCTATTGGCTGGGAGCAAGTTGCAGATTCCAGTTGACCTCAAGAAGAAGGCACTTTATAAAGACATGACTCACTCATACTGATCCAAAATAAATAATCTCTATTATCCAATTAGTTGTATAAGAATATTGCACTGTGCTCTTAGTGGCTTTAGACTGCTTCTGCAATCCAATCTGTAAATATATCTTAAGAGTTCTCCAGTTGGAATACAAAACTGTAAGTCAGAGTTTCTCAGTTGAGGTACTACTGACATTTTGGTGGGAGAATTCTTTGTTGTGGGGGACATTCCTATGCATTGTAGTGTGTTTTGTGGTATCTCTGGCCTCTATCAACTATGCAGCACTCCTTCCTCTAGTTGTGACAACCAAAATCATCTTCTGACATTGTCAAATGTCCCCTGGGGGTAAAATCATCCTTAGTTGACAAGCACTGCTATGGATAATTCTAGTCTTAACTTTTGTAAATGTAATGTGAGCCAGTCGTAGAATCATTGAACCATAGCACACAAATGCTACAGTGGTCCTTTGGTGTTTTTAGAGAATAAAAGGAGAAATAAATGAATAGGGGATATATTTTGAATATTTTTGAAGGTATTGAGGAAAAAGAAAATAGCAAGAACATATTTCTGGCTTGGCTAACTTTATAAGCGGTGGAACTGAGAAGTGGAATACAAAAATAGGTGCAAGTCTTAGGGTTGTATAGTGAAGAATGAGGAACCTGACTGAGTTTTTTTATGGAACATTCAAGTGGATGTATGCAACAAACAGTTGGATATAATGTGAAGCTCTGAGGTGAGATAAGATCTGGTAGTTAAAAGGAAGAAAATGGTGGGTGAAATCGCTCAGGTCTAGTACGTAGAAGTAACAGAGCAATGGTCTGGATAGGGCCCTTGGGATATGAAAAGTAAGGCAGGAGATGAGGAAAGAGAAGTTAATTACAGACTTCAGAAAGGAGTTAGGATGAGAAACAGGAGAAAATGAGAATGTTAGCATTAAATTGAAAGTAGTTGACACTTTAATCAAAGAATGTGGTAATTGGTGCCAAAAAGAGCCTCAAAATCCAGCAAGGTATCTATTGTATTTGGCAATATAAAAATAAGCTTCTTGGAGTTTTCAATGTGAAGTCTGGCAGTGCATCATTCAAAGCCCACTTATGTCTCCTTAGTCAGTGATAACTTGCTTCAGTTAGACCAGTTTATACTGATCTTCCCTTACGCAGGCTTCCTAAGGCCTTTGCCATGCAATATCACACAATTTCACATTTCATCACTGTTTTATCCAATAACTTGGCTTTCAGTTCAAAGGATCTCAAAAGAGAAGTATAACTTCCTTTGCTCAATGTTTGTCCTGTGTTTTACAGAGACACCATAAAAGAAATCTTGTTTAAAACTTGCTTGAGACCACAGTTGTAAAGAGCAGAGTGAGAATCAAAGTTTAAGACTTTCAATTCACTGTTCCTTCTTCTTGGACATATGTTTATGTATATATCTTTGTTAAGTATTTGCATTCTAGTAGTCTATATAGGAACTGCCAAGTGTTTTATTTGGGTCTTTATAAAGAAATAGTATGTGTTTCTAGAAACTTGTTATTTTGAACCTCAGTTTTAAGAGACTCTTAAGGATAGAGAACAAACTGAATATTGCTGAAGGGAAGGTGGGCAGGGGGATGGGCTCGACGGGTGATGGGTACTAAGGAGGGCACTTGTGATGAGCACTGGGTATTAAATGGAAGTAATAAATCACTGAATTCTACTCCTGAAACCAATATTGCACTGTATATTAACTGAAATTTAAGTAAAATAAAATAAAACCCCAGTGATTCAATTGAATAAATTATATATACTCATTATGTAGATATTATCAGAGGATTTAAAAAGAAATCAGTGGTCTCTCGTCCACCACACTCCAATTCCAGCCCTGCAGTGTAACCACTGTTTGGAATCTAATGTGTTTTCTCTCACCCTTCTTCCTTTTTTATGCACATGTATAAGAACAATTATACTCTTATATGGTTGGAGATTTGAAAAACTAGATTTTATGAAATTAGTATGATAACTTACAATGTTATTGTGCATTTTTAAATTTAAGTCCATGTCAAGGATATACCTTCAAGTCAATACATCTGGATCTACTACATTCAATATAATAGAAGTGCACTATTTCAAAGTGTCACTGTGAAGTTATTAATTTAGTCATTTATCCGTTGATGCATATTCATGTAGTTTTCAATTTGTTAAAAAACAATGCTTTTATAATGAATTTTATGGTTTTTATGGATACATTCAAATACAATGTTTTCTATATTTAAAATGTTATTGGGATGCCTGGGTGGCTCAGTCCATTAAGTGTCCGACTTAACATCTCAGCTCGGGTCTTGATCTCAGGGTCGTGAGTTCAAGCCCCACATTGGGCGTGAAGCCTACTTAAAACCAAAAGAGCAAAAAAAAAAAAAAAAGAAGTGTTGTTAATTATGAGGGGTCCTGGCATTTTCCCTGACCTAGCTTTTCTTGTTCTCTCCTTTCACTTCCTGGGACTTCTACTTTCCTGTTAATATACTCTCCTGTTTAATCAACTTCTGGGTAGAGTTTATGCCCACTTAGATCAGTCACCTACAATTCACAGCAGGTTTTATTTATTTTTTAATATTTATTTATTTTTGACACAGAGACAGAGCATGAGCTGGGGAGGGGCAGAGAGAGAGGGAGACATAGAATCTGAAACAGGCTCCAGGCTCTGAGCTGTCAGCACAGAGCCCGATGCGGGGCTCGAACTCACAGACAGAGAGATCATGACCTGAGTCGAAGTCGGACGCTCAACCGACTGAGCCACCCAGGCGCCCCTACAGCAGGTTTTAAAAGGGGAGTTTTAGGATTAGACATGTTTTTGAATTATTTGTTGCTACATTTTTTCAGTCATTTAGCCTTTTCTCGGTGTTTTGGTAATTCTTGATTTACCAGATACTTACAGTGCCACTATCTTGGGTTCCAGGCAACCAGAATTTTTCATCTGTTACAGTTAAAAATGACATGTTCTTGGTGCCTCCAATGTTAATGTCAATACTGTGCATGAAGAGTCTTTAACTGAAACGACTAAATTAAGCTAAAATAAAACATATTCTTTTCACTTGATCTTAGTTAGTATTGGTTATGTCCCTCATTATGGAATGCTTTGGAAAATATGAGTACTTGGTCATTCTGCTACAATTTTCTTCTTCTTCTTCTTCTTCTTCTTCTTCTTCTTCTTCTTCTTCTTCTTCTTCTTCTTCTTCTTCCCTTTTAAAAAATGTTTCTTTCTTATTTTCCATGGTCGGGAGCCATCAGGGGCTCAGAGTTTGAGAGACCTCCCTGTGTGGAAAAGGCAGATGCTTCAAGGTCTCCTGCCAACCCACTGGCACCCATATGTTGGGAGCCATCATGGGCTCACAGGTTGAGATGTCTCCTTGTGTGGATAAGGCAGATGTTGCAAAGTCTCCTGCTGACCAAATGGTGCCCCAATACTATCTCCTTCTAATAACCTTTCGGGCCTGGACTTCTTGAACTGCTCTAGTTGACCTCAAGAGATGTAATGCTCTTTTGTTTTATGGCATATGGAAAAAGGGACTTGGAATGTGATGCCTTGATGGATAACATCTGAATGAGTGTATCCTGGCCAGAAGTAACTGCAAAGTTGCATCTTGGAGATAGGTTACACAAATTGACCATACAGAATAGCAGTTGTGAGTTGGCTAAAAATTAGTGTAACTTATGTAGATGTTAGGCCCCTGTTGTGTAAATTCACTCACTCATAAGCAAAGGAACTTAGGCAGGCATTAGAGAATTTTGTCCTTGCCAAGTAAGTTACCCTTCCCCCATTAACAATTAACATAGGTCTTAAGGCAGCAATGTATGCACCACCTGCTATCTCAAGGTTACACTAACAACCCTGCTTTCTTTCTGGCAAAAACAGTATTCATTCATTAGCTCAGGAATAGAATCAAAAAACAGCTAAGATAAGACTCTCCCTCAAGGTCTGGGGGATCAACGTAATACACACTGTCTTCTTTCTTTAACTATCTTCCAAGAAAAAAGTAGTGTTCACTGATGTAATGTAACTCACTGCCTAAAAGTAAAGATACTGAGACTAGCAAGGCAGAGTTGTCTGCTCGTTCCAGAAACAGAGCAGCTCTCTCGAGTCATTCATCGTGCCAACACCGTTCATCCTTCGGGGACTCCTGGACACACAGGAGCTGGACTCCGGTGCTCCATCACACTTTAGGAAGTTGAGGAATCTAACTAGGATTGTGTGAGATGAGGATACTAGAAAAGTAATGACCCACTAAATTAAGAAAGTTCCTTAAAGGAATCCTACTCAGAACAAATGTTCATTTTGTCCCTCCCTGAATCCACTTTTACTATATTGAATTTCCTCATGAGGTCAAGTATTCAAACCTAGAAAATCTTAGGAATTTTTAGTGAGACAAATGCCCACTGAATGGTTCCCATTTATTCTATTTCGTGCGACATAATTTCTAAGAATAACTGGTTCCTAATGTATATTTTAAATATCAGATTTTGTGTGGAACATAAGAAGAACTGAATTATGTATTTTTCTCTTCAATAATTGTGCTATGTAAAAACATCAAAGGGCTCAAAATTGGGCTCTAGTCAGAGCTATTTACTAGCCATTTGAACTTGGTCAAATCATTTAACCTCTTTTGGGCCTTGGTTTCTAGTATATAAATTGAAGGAGGAAGGAATAGATTCTCTAAAGAATTTTCTAACTCTGAAATTATAAGACCCTTAAATTCTATTGAGGATAGAATCTCATTAAACTTGGACCAGTGGTGTCCCTTAAAATGAAAATGTGTTGGTATGATTGCTGTTGTAATGTGCAAATGTTCCAAAATTAAATCAATAAAGTGAAACCCTTGCTGTTCTTTCATATGCATGATTATATTGTGTGATGTTAAACAGCTGCCGTATTCTATCATGGCTGTAGCCTTCAGTTCTGGTTGGAATGACTCCTGTGTGTGTATTAAGAAATAAGACTAATGCATGATTCAGCGCCTTTATAAATCAAAGATTCTATTACAGGCAGAAAATAGCCCAACAATAGCTATTCTATTACACTTCAATGGCATTAGAAAAGAAGAGAATACATCAAGTGAGGAACATAGGCCTTGCCTTTTTATTCTGCAATACAATAAAAAGCCATGTGGGTTTTAGTAGTTTCTTCCACCCAGTGGTTAATGCATCGACACCTATGTCGAATGACATTGTCCAAGACGTACTTCTATTTTTTTTCAAAAAATCAATTCTCTTCTGTGCTTTGGTAAAGAAAAAGTGTCTACTATATGGAGTCCAGCAGATCATTTTTTCAATCTAGCTCATTTGGAATTTTACTTCCTGATGCCTCACAAGGAAAAACTGCACAAAATATGTATTGAGAGAACAGTATATATGTCTTTTTGTATTTGTATATAAAGTGAGTTGATTTGTTAAAACAATTATATTTGATATAAAAGTTTTCATTTAAATTTTTATTTATTTATTTGAGAAAGAGTTCATACAAGTTGGGGAGAGGTGCAGATGGAGAGAGAGAGAGAGAGAGAGAGAATCTTAAGCAGGCTCTACCCTCAGCGCAAAGCCTACCATGGGGCTTGATCCCACGACCCTAGGATCATGACATGAGCTGAAACCCAGAGTTGGACGCTCAACCGACTGAGTCACCCAGGGGCCCCTTAATATAAAATTTTAGTTGTGAAATGATTCTAAAGGCATTTCTGTTGTGTAGTCTATCCCCAGTCTTCCAGACCTATATTTTATTCTACGGAGAAGAGTTAGACGTTTATCCTTGACTTTTCCTCTGCCATTTCCTCCTCCAACAAACTAGGAGCTGTCATTAAGTTTCCTCAAAAAACTAAAAATAGAACTACCCTATGACCCCAGTAATAGGACTGCTAGGAATTTACCCAAGGGATATAGGAGTGCTGATGCATAGGGGCACATGTACCCCAATGTATATATCAGCACTTTCAACAATAGGCAAATCATGGAAAAAGCCTTAATGTCCATCAACTGATGAATGGATAAAGAAGACGTAGTGTATATATACAATGGAATACTACTTGGCAATGAGAAAGAATGTAATCTGGCCATTTGCAGCAACGTGGATGGAACTGGAAGGTATTATGCTAAATGAAATAAGTCAGTCAGAGAAAGACAGATAGCATATATTTTCACTCATATGTGAATCTTGAGAAACTTAACAGAAGACCATGGGGGAAGGGAAGGGGAAATAAAAAAAAAAAGTTACAGAGAGGGAAGGAGGCAAACCATAAGAGACTCTTAAATACTTAGAACAAACTGAGGGTTGATGTGGGGTGGGGGAGAAGGAAAGTGGGTGATGGGCACTAAGGAGGGCACTTGCTGGGATCAGCACTGGATTGTATGGAAACCAATTTGACAATAAATTATACTAAAAAATAAAAATAAAATAAAATTTCATGTAACTGTAAAATAATCCTCTTTCAAATAGGCAAGATACCAAAGAGGGAATTAAAGATACAGCTGTGAACTTGTATTCATATTGTCCAATCTATGCACCAAAGTTAATAAAGGATATTATAATAAACTTATAATTGACTCAAAAAAAAGTAAAATAAATAAAATAAAAGCCAACAACAATTGTCGACTCCATGTATAGTAAGTTGAGTATATATCCCAGTCCCATATAGCACCAAATGTCAAACTTATGAAATTTATTTGGTATAGGCAATCAATTAATTTTACAAGCACATGACATTAATAAATTATTGAAGAAATGAAGCCTGTTCATCACATATTAGAACATTGCATACTAGAGAGCAGCACCTGTAGAAAATATGTCATAATGATTCTACTTCACAAAATTTCAAAACTTTTAAGATAAAAACAGAAAGGACAGAGATAAACCCAATTTGTAAAAATTTTTAGTACACAGGAAGGTTTGAGAATGAAGCAGTGGGTGATGGAGGACGGATGGTAAAAACAGGGCCATAACCCTCAGGAGACCATACACGTGACTATTATTTTGACTGTCTCATTAAAAGCATTCAATTTTGAATGTAGCCACCCTCTATTGTATAAAATAACTTAATGAGAAAATAGTGTTTCCTTGAGAACTTGGTGGATTATATTTACTCTCTAAAGATATAAGCTTGCGTGCTACTGCGATTTGTTTTTCCTCTTTTGCAGTTAATATTTATAAATATAGAAACTATTTCTTTTTCCTGAACAGCAACTTGGTCAACTTCTGTTCTTATTATGAGAAGGCTAACTAATATCTTAATGTCAACTTAGAAAGTAGAATTTACACATATGCCCTATGGTCATAAGGAGCATTTTTGTATATTAAGAGATTAAAGCAATGCATTTGGCCAATAGACGCTATATCATCAGGAGCTTCGTAAAATTAACTTGACACATTAGTTTCCAAGGATTTAAGTCTAAGAAAATATTTCAAAAAATAGATAGGCATGAAATAATTTAGTAATTTAAAACCAGAGTAGACTTCACTGTTTTGTTTTTATAGTGAAATAAATCTGTTATTGCTGAAACCCGAAGAAATGACACATAAATACATCCTCAGTGAAGTAAAATCAATCCTACAGGTCATTGCTTGACTTTGTGGATTAAAATGGCTTTCAGAATCTTATTATTAGCACTGTTGCATTGGAGGCTTTTAACTGCATTACCATAGAGAAGAGATTTCATTTTTTATAACAGCTTGCTACCTTTCAAAATGCAGTTTTAAGTACAGGCCACTTTGAGTAGACTTGATTTTCCTAAATTGAGAGAGATTGAGCTTGTTGTCAGTAACTTGTCTCAAAGGCAAACTTTCAAAATTTACAAATTATGGAAAAACGGGGAAAGAATAGATGGATAAATGATCGCTGCCATGTTTAAGAATGAAATGCTTTTGAAACAGGTTGCTGTGTTTATGGTTGGCTCATTTTACCTTCCTTACCACCTTCTTAATTTAGATATCCCCTAAGCTGAAGAAGAATAGGAGAGGGAATCCACTTCTGTCATTTTATTTTACTGCCAAATCCATACTGTAATTTATTTTCCACAAGCTGTTTTCCAAATGTCATGAGATTGGAAGGGTGTTTGTTTTTACTCAATTTTAAGTGTTTTTGCATATGAGAAATGAACCGGATTCTGTGTGTGCATATCCGCTACATCTCCAAGGGAAACGAGCAAAAATAGCTTGCCAATCAACAGGTTTAAAACATAGTAAAAATGTTTTCAGTGTAGCGCTACGCTTTTGTGCAGGGTTGCGAAACACGCTTACTTACCTATATTTCTTCATTCCTTTTCATTTTCATATGAAAAATAATTTGTTTTGATCTGTTTTTTATTTATGTGTGCATTAAATCAAGAAAGGACATGATACAATGTATACATTTTGGAACGGATAGAATACTGTTATCAACTCAAAACAATGCTCATATATTGTCATAGCTATCCATCAACAGAGAGATTATAATATTATGTTAAAATTATAAAAATTGTTTAAAATTATGTATTATTTTTGAAGTAGTATCTTTTACAGGGCTGGTTTTGTTTTTCATCACACAAACTTTATCACTGTCAATCTTTCTTTAACTAAATATGTTCTTTTGAATAGGAGAACTAAAGAAATTATTTTGCTTAAATAGGACATCTTGTTTCGTTAAGGAAACTAATTTCATGCTCCTTCTCAGAATTTTCAACCAAAACTTGGGGAATAGTATATAAAAAATTCAAAAAGAAAAAAAGAAGGATGTGCCTGCCTTATATTTAATTTTCTTACTTTAATTATATTTTTCCAATTTAGGAAATTTACATTTAAGCTGCATCTGCACAGCACAAAGTAGGAAAAGTAATTGAAATTATCTAATTGATTTGCATTTAAATAGACAATCTAAGAAAAAAGTCAGATCTTAATGTTCCCTATCAGGAAGACGTTATAGCTTTTACCAAGTTATGATTCCCACACAGAAATCTGGGCAGTTGAGGAAATGAGATAAGGCAAGAGGAGGAAGCTAGCAGAAACATTGGGAAAATATCACATTAGAAGTTTTGGTGCTCATCATCATGAAGAACATTCTATAGTGCCTGAAATTCATGGCAAATATCCATTAGGAATTTCAAAATCCATTATTTCTGCTTCATTTTCTGTCTCTGAGTTTATCAGTGATTCAAATTCAACCTCTCCTTTGAATTCCAAACTTCTTAACACGTACTTTTTTCTGCCTTATCTTCTGTGAAACTGGTGTCTATCTAGGGCCACTGCCTATGGTTGTGGAAAGTGCTTACTGCAGCGTGGGCATATCCATATACCTTAGGGCTGGGCGGCATCCACCTGGATGCACACACAGGTGTTGTGAGAGCCAGCAGCCTTCTGTCTCTATCTCACAGATAATTGCTTCCTCTGTATCCTGACTTCTTGAGTGGATGGTAACCATTGTCCAGGCTTCCTGCCAGTTGGTTACTTATACAAAAACATTTCAGAAATCTGAATATCTCAAATTTGCCTCCAAATAGGGAGCACAAATGTCAGGTTAAAACTTCCTCCAAGAGCAGCAAGGAAAGAGATAAAGATTAGTATTCATGCAAATCAAGAGTCAACTGGAGGCCAGACATTGAGAAATTTCATATCTGAACATGTCTACTTATTGATTAAATAGATATTATATTCATCAGCTAACAGTGAAGGAAAATGGGTAGAATGGGATGTAAGGATGGCCAAGAAATGGTGAACTTGCTTAGATGGAGATAGCATGAGCATATAATGTATCTTCCAATTTGGGGCACTTTTGACAATGTGTTAGTTTCCTGTTGTAACAAATTAACATACACTTGGTTTGCTTAAAAAACCCAGAAATCTGTTCTCTCACAGACCCGGAGGCCACAAGTCCTGTATCAGTTTCACTGGGCTGAAATCAGTGTTGGCAGAGCCATGCTCCCTCCTCTCCTGAGTCTTCAAGGAAGAATCTGTTCGCTGCGTCTTCCAGCTTTTGGTGGTTGTCAGATTTCCTTGTCATGTGTCTGCATAACTCCATTCCCTGCCTCTGTGGTCACATCACCTTCTCCTCCTTTGTGTTTGTCCAATTTTCCTCTGCCTCTGTCTCATAAATATACACGTGATTGCATTTAGGGCTCACCGTCATAACCAGGATAGACTCCCAAACTCAAAATCCTTACCTTAACTACATAAGGGAAGATCTTTTTTTTTTTTTTTTTTTCTTACCATAGATAGTAGCATTTACAGATCTGGGTATTACAATATGGATATCTTGGAGAAGGGGGTGTTATTCAGCCTACCACGGAAGGTAAAAGAGAGCACTGTGAATAATTACATAGCAGCAACAGGGGCAAACAGGGACTGTTCCAGGCAAACCAGATTACTGCCACCAAAGTGTTTTCACTTTTCTTCTAAGAATTTTATTTTTAATTAAATTGCATGACATATATGTATATGTTTGTACACATATATAACTATGTAAGCCCTGACAGTTGGTTTTCTCTCTCTCTCTCTCCCTCTCTCTCTCTCTCTCTCTCTCTCTCTTTGTGATGCAAGTGCCTGACTTAAGCTTTGGTTGCAGAGGCATCCACTTCAACAGCAGTTATATTGAATAAGCACATTGCCAGTCACATGACCAGATAAAGAACCAGGCCACCCATCCCACTCCTTTGTTTTAGAGATCTTGGTTTGGGCTAGTTGTTTTTTCTCTTCCCAAGCTTTAAATTCTCACTCTTACATTTTAAATTCACCAATAAAGAGTAAGCCTGTGAAATCTTAGGCCCTCACCCTTGACCCCAATAAAAGGAGAATCCCAGGCCTGTGCTCTTTGTCTCTGCCTCTGACCTTGATGTGTGGCCTCAGGTATGCTATGTAATTTCCAGGATCTGTAAATAATAAACGTTTTTTTTTTCTTTTTTCAAAGTTTCCTGGTAGATATTGCTGAAGGGCAGCTTGCCATCATAATAACCTTTAGGACCAGTCAAGCCACAACATTGGTTATCGATAAGCTGAGATCACTGCACAAAACAATATGTATATACACATGCACACATATACTTAGTTTAAATATTCAAATAGTTCATTATGGCTTACGGAAAAAAAAACTTTTACTTTTGCATCTCACTTTCAGAAGTGATCATTTTCAACACTTTTAGCTATATTATTTTTATATATAATATACTATAAAATACTATAAAACATATATGCTGGTCTCTGCCCCTGTTTCCTGGCATAGAGCTCTTAAAGCCCTTGGGATTTCCTAGAAAAAGCACTAGGAACATCTTTTGTGGAGCTTGCTTTGGATTCTCTCTCTCCCCCTCTCTCTGTTCCTTTCCTGCTCTCACTCTTTCTCTCTCTCTAAAATAAAATAAATGAACAGTTTAAAAAAGACTATAACTAGAAAAAATAGGACTTAACAAAAAATACTTTAAAGAAGTATTTAAACAGAAGAAGTTTAATTTAGGAAATCAGCTACTCAGTTGATGTATTGGGAACCCCAAACTGAGGGGAGGTGGAGTAACACAGACATTAGTATCAGCCAGGAAACAAGTACCACCTCGAGGCTAGAGGGAGAAACCTAGGGTGGTGTTAGTGGTGTCCAGAGCTCAAGATCACCCGGTAAATGTTGGAGCCATGGCAGGACTATTTGGAAGAGTTACTGGAACAAAGAAGAAGATGCAGACATTGCCAGAGAAGCCAGCTGATGCATAGAGGGAGGAGAAGAAACCTGGATTCCCCTTACCGTCTGCTGTCCAGCCTCCCTTAAGTGTCTCCTATTGGCTAAAACCTACATGGAAGCCAAAGAACGAAATCTTGGAAATGCGATTTGCAAGAGTCATACCTCTGAGATACAGAAAAACTGTTGCAGGAAAATTTTGGGGCATTTGCACGCTTTCATGTAGGCCACCACTCAGTCCAGGCTTTAGCAAACTATTAGATCCGCTTCTAGCTGCTTCACTTTGCCCATTAAATGCCAAATCTCAGGTAAGTTTACCTATCTTATCAATTTTACTTCATTCAGCCTTATGTTCTATTCTCCTTGATCTAGCAAACTTAAAATCCATTCCCATTATACCTCCTGATTTCTTGCTTACACAAATTAGCAAGAATCTGCAATTACATTGGCTATAAGTGCTATCTCCTCCCCAGATCCTGAAATTCTTTTCTGGATCATGCCATAATCTGCCTATTCAAGGGCGATATGAGTGGAGGGGTTTGTTCTTGCCTTTCTTTTGCAAGGCAACTGACTTTGTAAATTCATTAAAGACTCTTTTTTTTTTTCTTTCAAATAAGCTTTATTTTTAATAATCAGAAACTGGGAACAACTTAAATGTGCATCAACAATTGATGAGTGAACAAGTGTATTACATTCATACACCATGAAGTATTACTCAGCAAAAATAAATAAAGAAATAAAAATAAATTAATCTGTAAGCAATTATGCTTACTGAAAGAAGGTAAAAGAAAAGCTTTATTATTTAATAAATATTATATTATTAGTATATTATTTATTATATAAAATTCCAGAATGTGCAAATTAAACTACTGTGAAATAAATCAATGGTTGAATGCAAATGAGGGATTAGGGAGGGGCAAGAGGAAGAGATTATGAAGGGGCAGGAGAAAACTTTTGGGGGTAATAATATGCTCATTACTTTAATTATGGTGATGGTATTACAGGTGTATACATTTGTCAAAATACATCAAATTTTACAATTTAAATATGTGCAGTTTATTATATTCCAATTATACACCAATAAAGCTATTAAGAGAGAAGATGCTTCCACATAAAAATCTGGATCTTCCATTTCTTTTGGGAAATCAATCAACCCTATATTGACTCAACTATTTCCCACTTCTCATATCTTGGTAGGGTCAGCCCTGCCTCAGTGACAGCAAAAACTGGAGAACAATTAATACCATGTCCACTCAAACACTGGTTCCGTCACAAGACCCTCTTGAGACTGCCGGATCTCTCTTCTTTGCCCCAGGGTACCTGCCTGTGCAGTGATGGCGTAAGGTCTACAGTCCAGGGAAGTATAGGAATCCAGAAAACCTTTAGGTTATTTGCTCCGACACTGACCTCTGCCGGAAGAGATAAAGAGGTCTGTAGGTCCTAAGGATTTCTGTACACCTTTAACCCAGAGACACAGTCACATGAAATTATGTATGCTTTTCAGGATAGACACATAACCTCTAACTTGCTACAAACTCCACCACTCCCTAATCAATGTTTCTATGCAATGTTTCTATATTATGTTTTTTAATCTTAAAGCTATACTTTATTAAATTTAATTTTTGAAAGATTTGTTTTTTCTAAATAAATTATAATCAAACCTTCTCTAAATAAATTATAATCAAACCTATTTTAGGATATCTAGTGGCGCCTGGGTGACTCAGTTGGTTAAATGTCCGACTTAGGTCAGGTTGTGATGTTACAGTTTGTGAGCTCAGATCTTGGAGCCTGCTTCGGATTGTGTCACCCTCTCGCTCTGTCCCTCCCCTACTTGTGCTTTTTCTCTATGAAAAATAAATAAATAAACATTTAAAGAAGGATATCTAAATAAAACATTACTTATCAGACTTAGTGTCACTAAATGTTAATGCTTAAAATTTTGGAAAGTAGTAAAACAAAACTTGTATCCTTACCCTTAATAAATTTGAATGTCAGGAAAAATGACAACATTCTATGCATCAGAACAAGAAATATATCAATTCTGTTTCCCACTTAGCCCCTGAAGGTCTTATCTGCCTAGCGTATTTTGTACTTCACAGGGGTTGTAACTTCTGGGTAGGTCTCGGGAGACAGCTGTACCTCAACAGTGTTGGGGAATGTGAGACATCCCTATGCAAAAGGAACTTAAGTCATGCTTTTCCTGAAAGCACTGGAGGTTGTCATACCACTTATCCCTTCATGAGGGTGAGCTTAGGGCTCATAGGAGATCCTGACATCTAGGTCATAAGATCAGTCCCACAAAGCTGAACAGTTTTTCCTAAGAAAGCTTAGGCAGCGTTACCAATTAGACCACATTAGACTGAGAGCTATTCACTGCCATCCTGCCATCTCTGATACACATGAAGTTTGGGGTTCCCACAAAACATGTTCTTCTCTTTGGGCTGGCAAAGCCCATATCTCGCTCTCTTTTCTAAAAAAAAATTAGTGACATATTTATTATATTTAGCCAAATATGCCCCAAATATTATCATTTTAACATATAGTCAATATAAAGCTTATAAGATGTTTTACATTCTTTCTCACTGTCTCTTTTTTCATATGTTTTAGAAATCCAGTTTGCATTTTATACTTACAGCATATCTCAGCTCAGACCAGCCACATTTCAAATGCTCAGTAGTCATATGTGACCAGTGCCTACCATATTGGACAGCACAACTCTATTTAGTCCACAGTTCTAGTTTTCTTCCACACTGTGGAAAGCAACAACACACTTGTATACAGGTTTGAAGGGAAGAAATGAGCTCAGTGAGTCATGACCTGTTCTTGAAAGCCCATTTCTTTTTTCAACCAACCCCACACAGTGAACAAAACACAATAAAGGCTTTAACAATAAGTCTCTTTCGTTGCATAAATCAGTTCAGTGTGGGGCAGGCAGTTCCAAGGCTGGATAATTTGGAGGCAGGGGAAATCCATCTCAGCTAGCTCATGTAGAGTCAATACTGTCCATGGAAAACAAAAACCTCTGGAAAACTGAAGCAGATTCCAAATCAGATCTTTTTGGCAGGTGTTGGATCCTGTTCACAGTGAAACCATCCACGGATAGGAAATGAGGATTTCTAAGTGGGTTCATATCACTCATGAGTCCCTCCAGGAATCAGGAGGGAGGGTGGAGGTGTGCCTTACTTGAGTACGCTGGGGTGACAGACACATAGTGTGGATCCCTGACTGCTGGCAGAAGTGCAATGGTGTCTGCAGCGGATACAGGCAATGGCATAGCTTAGGCCAAGTGAAGGGCCTGGGAAGGTTAAAAACATGTAAAAGTAGTTCCTGAGACCTTCCCACATACCTGGCACCTGTAGTTCTCTTCCCAGCGTGGATATCTATATATACAAAGTTCAACTTCAGGTTGTCGACTTCAACTCAAAGGTTACTCTCAAAGTTTTTCTCTTTTGTGAGTCAGGCTGTATGGAGCAAGGAGAAAGCATGTTTTCCGATCTCTTAAGGCCTCTCTTTAGTGTGAAGTCTCTGGTGCTAAGTGAACTTGAAAGATATAGCTAAAGGATCACCAAAACTCATACACACGTGAGGCCTTTCTTTGGTATGAAGTTTTATGTGCCAAGCCAGGTGGGAATGTTTTCCGTAGATGCTCCTAGATTGGCTGAACACATAAGCCCTTGCTCGGTGTAATGTCTCCGGTGGATAGTGAGGCCGGAATTGTCGCCAAAGAATTTTCTACTTTCACTTCATCCATAGCCCTTGCTGTGGTGTGAACTTTCTGGTGGTGAATTAGGTGGGGATGACTGATGTAGGCTTTCCCACATTCGCCACACACATAGGGCCTGTATCCAGTGTGAAGTCTCTTATGTACTTTAAGGTAGGAACTGTGGCTAAAGAATTTCCCACATCCATCACACTCAAAAGATCTTTCCCTAGTGTGGCTTTTCTGGTGCTCAGCAAGTGCATCTTTTCGGAGAAAGGCTTTGCCACATCTGCTGCACACAAAAGACCTTTCTCCGCTGTGAATTTTCTGGTGCTGAATAAGGGTGTCTTTGCGGCCAAAGGCCTTCCCACATTCACTGCACTCAAAAGGTTTTGATCCAGAATGAATTCTCTGGTGCTGAAGAAGATGGGATTTTCTGATAAAAGATTTCCCACATTCAGCACACTCATTCCGCCTTGATCCCGTGTGAGCACTCTGGTGTGCTTGGAGGCTGGAGTTGCAGACAAAACCGTTCTCAGAATCATTGCACTCGTGAAGCTTTCCTCTAGTGGGGGTTTTCTGCTGCTGAACACATTTGTCTTTGTCTTTGAAAGCTTCCCCACATTCACGGCACTCACAATCTTGTTGTCCAGTGTGAAGGGCTTCCTCACGTTTAGTACTAACACATAGCTGTGTCTCATCCTGAGTGACATGGTGCTGGACTTGTCCAGAGCTGGCCAAAGAGTACTCCCCATCTACCCTGGAAGTGAAGGCCTCTGCCATGTGGCTTCTGTGCCTCTTCACAAAGGAAGCCTGATCTTTTTCCATTTTAGGGAATGCCTCTCCACTCTGTGGCTTTGGGATTTGGTCAGTACCCACAGAGACCCAGAAGGCTCTTCTACATGACTTACATGGGTATGCCTGCTGCCCACAAGACATTCCCTGCTGGCCAGCCAAGCGCAAGATGTCTTTCAAGATTGGACCACACATGTCACATGGGTGGCTCTTTTGGTCATAAGGATCCACCTTGAGAGTTCTCACCTGTGACTGTCTTATAAAAACACCCTTCCCAGAAGATACATCTTCATTCTCTGCTTTATGACAAGGGCTAGGGCTCCCCTGTACCACCTCTGCCTTGACTGGAGCTACGGCTACATTTTGAGGAAGTGGGGGCTCCCATATTCGCTGTGGGTGGGGAATTAAATGGTATCTGGAAATTGGAAGTCCCAGTGAGGTCACCACTAGGAAGTTTTCCAGAATCACATGACTGTAGAGGCATTTCTGACCTTCATCAAGTAGGTCCCACTCCTCTCGGGAGAAGTATATGCACACATCCTCAAAGGTTACAATGTTGTGATCTGTCTCTGTGGGAGCCGCCGCCATTGCTACAGTATCAAGGCCCTGAGGGCGCGCCTCAGCAGTTATGCCCCAGCGGACACACTTCAGGTGGGTGCGAGCGAACTCGAGGCGCCAAGACTGTCCACGCCACGCTCAGGGACACCAAATCTTCACACAAAAGGACACCACACAAAACTAAAGCTGGGTTTTCTATAAAACACAGACATAGACTCTAACCTCAAAATGGCTTCGGTTCCGCTGCGCCCATAACCGTCGCCCGAACAGCGTCTGCCGAGAGCTTCCGGCTGGGTTTCTCAGATGAACCGGAACCAAAAAGGACGTTCCACCGCATCGACGAAAAGTCCTGTCTGGAGGTCACGGTATTATTTATTTATTTAATTATCAAGGAGGAAGGGCTGGCTTCCTTGGATTACAGACACGAAAGGAGGTTTTGTTTGTGAAAAGTGACTTCAGGTTATTTTAAAGTCCATATTTTCCAGTTTCATTCAAATCCATCCAAATGTCCGCGTTCTAAATTTAATAGTCCTGAATTAGTTTTTGTTTTTTTTTTTAATGTTTCATTGTCGTTATACAGGATAGCTATTAATTGTTTTTTTCTGTGTTAATCTTGTATTTGGACACTGTTGTATTTCCACTTTAGTTCTACTTATTTGTCGGTTATCTTGGATTGATTATATAGATGATCATATCCGCTGAAAATATTTTATTTCATATTTTCCAACTTCTACATACATTCTCCACTTATTTTTTTCTCTCATCTTTTTCAGTGACTAGAACCTTTAGGACAGGTTATTAGTAATGGTGATAATTGATGACTTTTTTAATTTCTGAATTTAATGTAAATTATTCTAGACTTGCATCTTATACTGTACATGTATTTGCTACAGTATCTCGTAGATACATTTATGAAAGTTGTGTGCCAAGATTTTTTTATCATGAATGATTGCTAGATATCATTCAATGGTATATTGATATATATTAACTTGATTATGTTTTTTCTCATTTAGATAGATTATTTTGGTGAATTAACTTTGTTGGTAAATTTTCTTAAATTCTACTACCCTTGCAATTTTGAGATTAAACTGTTGGTCATGAGGTCATTATAATGAAGTGTTGATTGTGATTTGCTGATACTCTTTGAATTTTGCTTCTGTGTTTATAAGTGATTAATATATGTTTTTGCTTTCTTGTGCTTTTCTGTCTTGGGGGCCACAGATATTACTAACCTCAGAAAATGAGAAATTGTCTATTTTCTGTTCTATATATTGGTTTTTATTTTTTTACAATTCAAAATAGCTTTTAAAAAAAAGTTTAGTAGGTCTGATATCTTTGTGAGTCTAAAAATTTAACTACTCTTTCTTTCATTTTATGATTTTCTTCATGATGGACCACTTTTGCAGATTTATATTTCCCTAGTATTTTTTCATGTTATATAGATTTTTATATTTATTTCTATTATGTTGATCACTGTCTTTTGTCCTTTGGTCTTTTCTTCCAGCTTTATTTAGACATAATTATAAATAAAATTGTGTATGTTTAGAGTATACAATGTGATGATTTGATATATGTATATATTACGAAATGATTATCACTTCATCAGATTAATTAACATATTGTTCACCTTATAGAGTTACCTTTTTTACTATGCATGTGTATAGTGAGAATGCTTTGGCTCAATTTGTAGCAAATTTCAATTCTAGCGTATAGTTTGATAAGTAGTCACTATGTTGTACGTTAGGTCCCAGAACTTATCTTTTTTTGTTTCATTGCAAGATTTTATTTAAATTCCAGTTAATTAACATATGGTGTAATATTAGTTTTAAGAGTAGAATTTAGTGATTCATCACTTACATATAACATGTAGTGCTCATTGCAATTAGTGCCTTCCTTAATACCCCTCACCTTTTTAACTCATCCTCCCCCTTTAGCAACCCTCAGTTTGTTCTCTATAGTTAAGAGTCTGTTTTATGATTTGCCTCTCTCTCTCTTTTTTCCCCTATGTTCATCTGTTTCATTTCTTAAATTCCACACATGAGTGAAATCATATAGTGTTTAGCTTTCTCTGACTTATTTTGCTTAGCATAATACATTCTAGCTCCATCCATGTTGTTGCAAATGGCAAGATTTCATTCTTTTTGATGGTTGAGTAATATTCCATTGCATATATACATATATATGTGTATATATATATACACACACGTATATATATCACATCTTCTTTATCCATTCATTAATTGACGGACATTTGGGCTCTTTCCATAATTTGGCTATTGTTGATGATGCTGGTATAAACATTGAGGTATCTGTATTTCTATTTTTAACTTTTTGAGGAACCTCCTTACTGTTTTCCAAAGTGGCTGCAACAGTTTGCATTCCTACTAGCAGTGTAAGAACGTTCCCCTTTTTCCCCATCCTTGCCAACATTTGCTGTTTCCTGTCCTTTCTGACAGGTGTAAGGTGATGTCTCATTGTAGTTTTGATTTGTATTGCCCTGATGATGAGTTATGTTGAGCATCTTTTCACGTGTCTGTTAGCCACCTGTATGTCTTCTTTGGAAAAATGTCTATTAATGTCTTCTGCCCATTTCTTCACTGGATTATTTGTTTTATGGGTGTTGAGTTTGGTAAGTTCTTTATGGATTTTGAATACTAACCCTTTATCTGATATGTCACTTGCAAATAAGTGCTCCCATTCTGAAGGTTGCCTTTTAGTTTTGTTGATTATTTCCTTTGCTGCGCAGAAGCTTTTTATCTTGATGAAGTCCCAATTGTTAATTTTTGCTTTTTTTTTCCTTGCCTCCAGAGACATACCTAGTAAGAAGTTGCTGTGGCTTCTGTCAAGGAGGTTACTCCCTGTGTTCTCTTTGAGGATTTTGATGGTTTACTATCTCACTTTTAGATCTTTCATCGATTTTGAATTTATTTTTGTGTATGGTGTTAGAAAGTAGAAAGATATGGAACATTTGACGAATTTGCATGTCATCTCTGAACAGGGGCACACTAATCTTCTCTGTATCGATCCAGATTTAGTATATGTGCTGCCAAAGTAAGCACGAGTACTTATTCACCTTATAAATGAAAGTTTGACCCTTTCTTTGATTAGCATCTCCCATTTCCCCCACTAGCTAGCCTGAGGTGATCACCATTCTACTGTTTCTATGAGTTTGACTTTGGTTTCGTTTTGTTTAGATTCCACATATGGTTAAGGACATACAGTATTTATCTTTCTGTGTCTAGCTTATTTCATTTAGTTTTAGGTGTTCCAGGTTCATCCATATTGTCACAGCTGGCAGGATTTCCTTCTTTTTTATGGTTGAATTATATTCCATTATATATATACACACACCACATTCTCTTTAGTCATTCATCCATTGATGAACATTTAGGTTGTTTACATATGTTGGCTATTGTGAATTGTGTTGCAATGAACATGGGAGTGCAAAAATCTCTGCAAAATACTGATTTAGTTTCTTTTGGATATATACCCAAAAGTGAGATTTCTGGGACTAATGTATGGTATTTAATCTGAAGGGATAAGTTACTAACTAGTTACCCAGTTTTCATTGCTGATGTTGTTTATTCACAACTTTATTCTCTTTGAGAGACTGGCTAGTTTTGTCTTTTTTATCATTCTTTTAAAAAAAGTTATGTATCTGTTGATTGAATCCATGAAGTTTTTTGTCTTATAATTTTGTTTAATAATTATTATTTTCTTCTATTTAGAGTGTTTTATTTTCTTGTTCTTTTTCTGCCTTATTGTAACAAAATCTTAATTCACTTATTTTCAGGCCTGGTAGTGCTCTTGTAAATGCAGTTGAGGCTATACATCTTTTTGTTACTGCTTTAGCTGAAACACTTAGTTGTGAAATGTAGTGTGGTTTATTATGTTTTCCTTTTTTACAAATTTTTTAATATACATTTGATTTCTACTTTTTCCTACAAATTATTCAAAATTGAGCATTTATTTTTGAGATATTTGGGTTAGTGTGCTTTTTCACATTGATTTTTCTGATATTATTTTACTTTTTTTGTTTGTTTGCAACTCTTGTATGATAGTTTTGGGGAAACTTGAAACTTTATTTTTGTTGTTATTCATATTTGTGTAAATTTCTACAAATACTTGAAAATAAATTTTATTTCCCTCACCTGGGTGCATATATAATGGATGTATTAGCCTAAGGTTAATGTTGAGTTTATTGCATCCCTCACCCAATTTTTTGAATTCATGGTTTCTGAGATACATATGTTATCTTTTTCCACTTTGAATTACTCTTTATAGTTCTAAATTTTGCCTGATAAAACTTAGAATGGAAGGTTTTACTTAGGGCTGTCTCATCCAACATGGAGTTTGTTTTAAATCTTCACCATTTACCAAGAGTAAAATAACTAAGTAGACCCTTAGGTTGGTAGTTTTTACTAGTTTCTGTTCTTGCCTACTGTTCATTCCAGATTGGGTCCTTACATCCTATTTTTCAATTCCTCACAGACCTTTTCCCCTCTTCACACTTCCTATCACTAGTCTCCCCCAAATCAGGGAATTTTTTTTCACTTTGGGAAAATGGAAAGGTAGTAGGGAAACTATTAAATTTTTTCTACTGATCATAACTTCTTCTAAATATATTGACTCTGAATAAAAATTATTCCTATTCCTCTGAACCTAGATGATTGAAATTATAAAGACAAAATTTGATTGTTTTTAGGTGCCCTTCTTTTCATTTCTTTTGAGTCATGAACAATGGCCATCTGGCTGCATAAGTTACAAAAGGTAGAAAGAAACATCCGGAATGAGAGGAACTTTGTTTAATTCTTCATAAATATCATTTCTTTCCTGATGCTGATTGCATTCTGTTTTTCTTTTTTTTCATGACTTGCTCTCTCCCCTTCGTTCTTTCCTCCTGCTACAACCCACAAAATCAGACACTTTGCAGAGTAAAAAATTTCATGACCTTTATCAAGATGAAGGAGATTCACCACACTGATCACTGAGCAGAAGAAATTGTAAAATGGAGCTTTTAATATTTTAAAGCCATTTGGAATACAGTTTGCATGAGTGATTCTGTACAATGTACAAATCAGTGGAGAGATGATGACCCTGGAGAATTTGCACTGACAGCCTTGGGAGGAAGACATGAGGGAATACTTTTAATTGCGTATTTAATTGACCTTGTAGGAAAATGAATCTCGTATTTTGTGCTGAGTACAATTACATAAAGATTTGAAAATATTATTATCCCGAAAAGTTACTCAGACTATTTTATGGTATTATTAGAATCATATAATGTTTATAGTCTGGATTCTCTTGACAGCTCTGAGACAATCACCATCCTGCCTTACAGCAGAGGGGTAGAAAGTAGTTAGGAGATAAAGCATACCCTTTGCCAGTATTTTTAGTAATTTATGATAAATTACATTATGAAAGACTCTGAAAAATTTTTGGACATCATTTGAAACTATCAGATTTATAGTTAATATAGCTAAGATGTATAATTTTAAGGTGGCTTTTTGCTTTTCCAGCCAATTAGATATTAACATAACTTACTACTAAGTAAAATCAGTATATTTTTCACATATGTTTTTACTTTGGATAGAGCTAAAGAGATAGTTGTTTTAAAGAATGAATATGTCTGTTTTTCTCAAGGGCATTTGTCCCAAGAGCACATGTTTTAGATAACATATTTAGAAAAGAGCATTGGCTCATATAAAAATAGTACCCAGCTAAGGTCCTGTGTATAAGGGGGAAATAGATAATTTTTGAAATTATAAGGTAAGAAATTATCACCCTTTAATATGAGATAAAAGAGGGGCGCCTGGGCGGCTCAGTCGGTAAAGCATCTAACTCTTGGTTTTGGCTCAGGTCGTGATCTCGTGGTTTGTGAGTTTGAGCCCAACATTGGGCTCCGTGCTGACCGTTGGGAGCCTGCTTGGGATTCTCTCTCTTTCCCTCTCTCTCTCTGCTTTCTCCCTGTTCGCTCTATCTCTCCAAATAAATAAATAAACTTCAAAAAAATTTAAAAAATTATATGAGAGAAAGGAAAGGTATTTTCTCAGCCTGAGGAAGTAGAGCAGGTAGTCAGATGCTATGATTGCCAATGATTTTGGGCAAAAATGGAGAGCTCTCAGGACACATAGGACTGTGACCTACACCTCTGTTTAGAATTACATGAGTTGCAGTGATGATTCTCAGAATATAAACCATGAAACACCTGGCAATGCTTAATGCCACATCCCATCTGCTGCCATCTTAGGCTGCATTAAAAGAAGTAGTGTCCATTTCACAGAAGGGGAGAGTCCCATTGTATTGATCAGAAAGTACTTTTCTGAATTCATCCTAGATGTAGCTCAAGGGAAGTAACCCAGAGCAACAACGTAAGGAATGGAAACAGCATTCTTTGATTTTTTTTTTTAGCCAAGAGTATAGATTTCAGGGGACATCAGTTGTATTCTCTCTAAAATCTTAGAGCTCTATGGAGAAGACAATTCGATTTCACTTGTTCCGTTTTAGCAGAAAGTAATAAAGAGATTAGCTTACTAGGTGTATGGCCCAGTGCCACAATAAATCTTCATACCTGTATTACAAACTCTGAGGTAGTACGGTAGATGATCAAGGCCCAATTTTCCTATGGATTTTTGGCTGAAATTTATGGGCAATCGTTAAAGTCCTCAGATACTGGAAATGCAATGTTGCATAAAGCAGGATGCATAAAGCCTATGCTTTACATATCAGGAAGAACAGTGCTCCCATTGATGAGGAAGAAAGTAAAGACGCAAGTTCCCCTTCCCGACCCGGAGCCAGAGCAGGGACAGGACAAATAGGTCTGTAGGCCAGAGTAGCACCATACTGAAGAGATTGCCAGCCAGCATTTTGGGGGCTTCGTTCATTTAGCACCAACAAAAAGGAAGACACTGAACATCAAGAAGGAAGATAGCGGGCTAGAAACTAAGGATAAAGTCAAAGAAGAAATAGTTACTGCCTCTAAACTATCCTATTAACGCTATGGAACATGTGAGGCATGAGGCTATGTTTGTATGTATGGTCATATCTGAGCATGAATTCTCAGGGTGGTCTTTATATTCTGAAAATAATATGTATTAGGTTAATTTTGTTTTTTTAACACCAATGTTTAATTTATTGAAGTCAGAAATGAAAACACTTGATTTTTCATAGGGTTTAAATTTCACATTACGATATTACTATTTTACTATTTGCAATCTAGAAGTTTAATAATCGCTTTTATTTTATTATTGTTTCTAAGTTTATTTATTTATTTTGGGAGAGATAGAGAGCACATGCACTATCTGGGGAGGGGCAGAGAGAGAGGGAGAGAGAGACTCCCAAGCAGGCTCTGGGCTATTAACACCAATCCTGACGTGGGGCTGGATCTCACGAATCTGTGAGCTCTTAACCTGAGCCACCCAGGCAACCCTAACAACAATCACTTTTAAAAGGCCTTTGGAAAATACTTGGTCCCATTTTAAAACACTTTGGAGCAATTTCAAACTGCGTATACAATTGGCGATATTCAGTTGCCAGTTTACACACACCAGTAAGCTGAAGTAAAATGAAAGCCTTCCCAAATAATAAATATTCTTATGAATTCAGCATAAATATATATACACATTTCTCTATGTATACATGCATGTACATATAATGTGAAGTAAAAGTCTGGATACAGTGCTGAAGTTGAAGGTAAAACAAATTAGCCGGGTATAAATCTTCGCCAAATTCTCATCTGTGCGAGTGTGGATTGCCTGACAGGACTGACTGCTGGGGGAGAGGTTACTGTGGCTACGGCTCAGGGTGCAGAGGGTGTAATTCTGGGGTTGGTGGTGGGTGATGTGTTTCTCCATGTTTACATTTAGCTGATGTGGAGTAGAGCGCATGGGTCCTAGGCACCTGTGCCCCTCCCTTGCCCTCACCCCGCAAGCCTGCTGCATACCTGCGGAGGGGGAAGTGCTCGTCCCATACTGCCCCCATGTCCACTGTGTGCATGCCCTGCACAGTTCGACCCTGTCCCCTGGAAACAAGCAGTGGCCTTTCTCCATCTCTGCCCCCCCTTTTCATATGATTGCTGTACAGGTTTTTTGTTTTTGTTTTTGTTTTTTTTTTTTTTTTTTGATTCACAAATTCTTGTTCCTCTCCCCTCCAGCCTTCAACTTGTGATTTGTAACTTACTTGTCTGCTTCTCGGAGGTATCTCTGTAGGTTGGTCCTCAGTTATTCTTATAGATGTCTTCAGGAAATGATTATTTCATATGATATTTCATGGAATTTGCCCTAATCATTCTTCTATCACAGGGCAACATTAAAAAAACTCGTACAGCAACACTGGGTTCAGGACTTGTTAAAAGGAATCTTCATGCCCCAGGCCCTCCTTCTTACACTTTCTTAACACCGAAGCACTTAAGGATGTTTCCTTAGTGTGAGGAGCGTATTAAGGGCTGAAGGCTAAATGCCATCTGGGCTGACTTGGTTAATTGTAACTCAGGTTCATAATTTTGTTATTTATGGTAGAACTTTCTAACAATTAGAGTTTGTAACAGTGAATCAGCCTGCCTAACAAAGTAATGAACTTAATGTTGGTGGGAAGGTTCCAGAAGATGCCATGTGAACACCCTTTTAGGGTTGCTTTAGGGGGAATCCTTATTGATTTGGGAGCTGAACTAGATAAAAAGTAAGTGCTTTCCAACATCCCCTAGTGATTATTTGATATTATTTTTAAAAATCACAGATTTAATAAAAGGAGAAAAGGTCTGTGATCTTTGTGAGGCACTGATTTATATTGTAGTTTTTCATAGCAGCCTGATTTTCTTTTCATGTTAAGGTTTACCAGAAAAAGAGTGCTTAAAAAAGTAATGTTTTCTGTTGTTAGTAAAAGCTATGTCTATTATAATAGATATGTGTTTAAGCATTGAAAGTTATTTCTAATTAGTAATGTTTCCCTTTATTCTTTACTAGTTAACAGTAAACACTATGTTGTTTAGTATATAATTTTATCTACATTCTGAGAAATACCTAAAGTCAGATTCATGGCTCTGATTCAGAAAATGTTGTCCTTAATGATTAAACAGATTCAACATAACTTCTGAGTAAACATATGTTGAAATAAGTACTATATATTTTCTTGCTTTAGAGAAAGAAAAGTTTAAATTTCATTTCTAATTTTATTAAGCAGCTGCTTTTTTATTCATGGAGCTCTTTCATAAGAAATGTATTCTTCACTTTTTTCCATGGGGAGGAGAGGGAAGATTTTTTTTGTGTGACTCAGTTTTCTGGCATCTTATTTTTTTAAAGAAAGAAAAAATCATCTTTGCCCCACACATTCACCAATTTCAAGGAAGGGTGTTGATTTGGGTGGGGGAAAAAGTTCAAAGATATCAGCTGAGGCAAATGTCCTCAGGCCTCGGGGATTCGAGAAACGCAATCAAATCCTGTAAGACTTTAAAAATCAAAATATACCCAAGGTCTTTTACTATGCATACTTTATATTTTGAAACACATTTAATTTACAAAGTGTTTAAACTGAAAACCGTTACTGGGTAGAGTGAATGTGTCTAAAGGTCCACTAAAAGAGAAAATTATGTAAATACTAAGCACTTTGGGGATATTCAAAGCCATTGAAAACTCTGATACTCATCTCTGGGTATATACCTATTAAATAATCTCCAAGCTCTCCAGGTTCTTATTTTTTTCACTAACTTACTTAGGGAGGTGTTGCAAAAATGTTCTGTTGTAAAATTTGTGTTACTAAAAAAATGAAAATAAACAGAAATTCTGTCCATACAGCTCCTTAACAACACCTTCAGAATTTTCTGTCTGAACAGCCCATTATAGGCAGAGCTGGTGGTTCAGGTGAGGGCTGGTGGTTATGTATGAGTTAAGAGAAGACTAAATGGTTTGTTGTCATCTATGCATGGGTCAGTGGCTTGTCACATAGCTGCCATTTAGTATTTAGTGCCTCATGCTGCTCAGTAAGGAAGATAGCATTAGAGATAATTAAGAAAACTTTTTTTCAGTTCTTGGATTACCTTTGCGTTTTTTATCTCCCAATACTTCCCATTTACATGAAACGGCTGAGGGAATTTCAACACCTTCCGCTTCTGGGATGTGAGATGAGAGTTCTGCTTGCTTAGTACCTCAGAAACACCATTGCTTTTCCAGCATATTTCATAGCTTTTTCTTTCCTAAATTGTGAGCCAACAGTTACTAAGAATCTGCTAGTCCTTCACTGTGGGGCAGAGAAAGATTAATTAAATGTGACCCTTCTTCACAAAGAGCATAAATAACTAGAGTTCAGGTTAGCAGAGGCTTCTGCGCTTTTAACTAGGTCTTGGACATGGGCAAAGCCCTGACAGATGCATATGACGAATAGTTGCTGTTGTTTTTTTCTCTTTACTTCACCATCTTCTACTCTTTTGAATGCATGGCATAAGTCTTTGATCCCTGTCTACTGTCTAAATCTACTTGTTAAGCTTCTTTCACATGATGAAATCCAGTGGTCCAATCTCAGTCTCAATCGAACTCTTAATGGCATTTGACCTTATTCATTTTTCCTTCTTGAAACATTTTTTTTTCTTGGTTTATGGGCTATGGCGCTGCTCTCTTGATTTCCCCGTGCTTGGGTGGCCATTTGCTTCTGGCCTCCTTTTTGCAACCTGCTTTTACAGATCTCTACATTTTGGTGTGCCCTAGAGCTAAGTCCATCCATGCCCTTCCATTTCAATAGGTCAACCGTTCTTCAGTCTAGTTGCACATTAGAGAAGATTTAAAAATTCATCAATACCCTGGGAATGGGAGAGGGAATCAGTATTTTATTTTAAAGCTTCCCCTGGGGATTCAAAGTGTGCCAGGGTTGAGAATCACTGAATGGAGCGGTCTCATCCAGTTCAATGACCCCAAATGACACACAAAAACCTAGAGATTCAGATGGAACTCTCCATCCTTGAGCTGTCCCTTGAACTCCAGACTCATAATTAAAGGATTGACTAGACATTTCCACTTTGCTATCTAATGCCCATTTTTAAAGTTAGCAAGCCCAAAGTCAGCCTTTTGATTCCCCATCCAAATCTGCTCCTTATCCAGTGTTTCTTATCTCAGAAGATGGCACATGTCATAATTCACCCCCTTGCTTAGGGCCTAAACTTAGGAGTGATCCAGAATTCTTCTCATTCATTCATTTCTCTTATCCAATTATCATCAAATCTCTTTGATTCTGTCTTTTATATTAATCTTTAATTTTCTCATTCCTTACCACCTTTCTGCCAATTTCCCCAGCCTAAGCTGCAATCATCTCTTACTTGGACTGGTCCCCTAGTCTCCTAACTCTTGTCCTATGTTCACTCTTTCCACCACCCCCACAGTCTCTGTACACCTGCAAAGTGATCTTTCTGAAAAAAATAAATAAATAAAAGCATGTCACTCCCCTGCTCTCAGTCCTCCAAATACTTTTTATTGCACCAAGAATGATTCCTGTATCTTTACTGTAGTTTGTAGCCTTGGAGGATTGACTTCTAGTTACCCTGACCTTGTTTCTTACCTTCTTTTTTTAAACCCCTCACTCAAGATGCCACCCTGGATTCCTTGCTATTCCTCTAACACTTCACACATGCTCCTGTCAAAGGTCGTTGTATCTACTATTACACAGACCCCGATATAATGTGTCTAGGTCTCTCGTATCATTCAGATTACTATTTAAATGTCACTCCCATCAGGAAATGCTTCCCTAAGTACTAGATTTTAGGTAGTAACCTCTATTTCCTAATTTTGTTTTATTTTTCATAACTGACATTTTATTTTATTTATTTTTAAGGAAAAATTTTTAAAGTTTATTTATTTTGAGAGAGAGAGAGGCAGAGAGAGAGGGAGAGTGAGAATCCCACACAGGCTGTGCACTGTCACCACAGAGCTCTATGTGAGGCTCAAACCCACGAACCACAAGATCATGATGCAAGCCTAAATCAAGAGTCAGACACTTAACCAACTTAAGGCCACCCAGGTGTTCCATAACTGACATTTTATTATGTTCACTTACTTTATTTCTATCTTATCACTAGAATACAGTCTCCCTCAGTGTAGGGAGGGACACTTTTCTTTCCCATCATATATCTAGCATCTAGAACAGCATCTTGCATGTAGTAGGTAGGTCCTCAAGAAATGAGTTGATGAATGTGTGAATGAATATGAGGGGAGGGATTTCAGGCCAAAGGAGCATTATAAACAATGTCATGGAAACAAGAAAAATTAGCTAGTTTTGGAGAATACCATATTTGGTTGAAGGGTGCGTGGAGAGAAGTAGCAAGAGTTGATTCTAGAAAGAGAGATACAAATCAGGATGTGGGGAGGCCTAGACAATTCCCATAGACTTTAGGAAATGGAAAGCCACTTGATATTTATTAGGTGGGTTGTGTATTTGATTGAATTGAGGCTAAAAGTCAAATGATTTGGTAACTGAATAGAAGTAGTGGTTAAGGGAGAATGAAGAGTTAAATATGATTTTCATATGTTAGGCCTGGGTAATTGTAAGAATGTTAATGGCATCAACATAAAGAAAGAAGACAGAAAATAGTGAGATATTCTTGGTTTACTTTTACTGTAATTGATAGATTGGAAGTTTGGAAAAGTAATCCTTTTAATTCGGATTTGTTGTTTAAAGTGCTTGAAGAATCATTTGTACATGAGGATGTGGAACTTGAGAGAGAAGTCAGGGCTAAAGCTTAAAGTTTGAAAGTCATGCCCTGAAGGAAAAGATACACATATCAACTAGGAAGTTGTGTGATAAGAAAGGAGAGACTCCTATGGAATCTTAGGAAATGTTACTTTAAAAGGTGGGATGCAAACTAAAAACATGGGAAAATCAGACTGTTTAGAGAAATAGGAGCAAACCTCCATGGACTGTAACATGATGCAACATGTTACATTTTGGAGAAGTTAATCATCAGTTTAAGTACTGCAGAAAGTTTGAGGAGGGGGAAGAGATAAAGCTTATGATTATCAAAAGAAAAATTATAACTGTGGTGGTGTGGACTGGTAGCTTGGAATAACTTGGAAGAATGTCAAGGATAGTATCTTTATAAAGTAGTAGGGGCGACACAAGAATGTTTAAGGAGAGAAAAAAATGAATCATAACTCCAAATGAAGCAAGATATATTTTAGAGGAAGGAACAAAAAATGTAGAAGTGAAGGTGGCTCATTCATAGAGTAAAGCCCCTTGCATCGAAGTGCAAGGTGGCTGTGTTAGCCCTAGAAATACACATGGATCATCTTCTGATCCAGGAAGGAAAACTAAGAGAAAATAAGAAAGAGGGGAATAGAGGGAAGTGGATGGAGTAGAGGCGAGAAAGCACAAGTTAAATAAAATCTCAGTAAAGTTGGAAATAATACAATCATCTGCTTACAATCATCTAGTGACATTTTGCGCAAAGTAGGAAGTGAAAGGAGTTGGCTAACACACGTGAAAGAATTAAGATCAACACAATGTTGATACTTTTTCCTCCTGATCTACATTTTAATAAGTGCTGTTTATCTACTTATGGAAGTTTTCAAAAATGCACAGAGTATTGCATTTAAATGTAGAGTCTATCACTGTTGTAATTTATAAAGATGCTTTTTCTTTTAACGAAAAGAAAAATGAAGTATCAGTCTCGTTATTTCTTTACAGTTTCCTGAATGAAACGTTCATCTACTTTGATTAAATTCATCTACTTTGATGGATTTAAAGATGATGCCAGTGAGTCTCCAATACCAACAGAGCTCTGAAATATCTGCTCATAAGTAGTTAAGGGTCTCTCTTTCTACTTATCACTATAGTTTTCTTAATTGTATGTAAGTTAGGTAGAGATCTTGAATTATTTCACCTAAATGAATTGATTCATATAAGGTGCTTAGAGCAGACAATAGTTCGTGGCACAAAATGTGCAGTCAATGAATGTTAACTATAATTCATCATCGTCATCATTGTTGCTGTTATAAAGAGGCATGTGAATTTGGATTCTAATTGTGTAAAATGCTGTTTTGTCCTATATTTGTTGATATTGTCTTGGATTTCTAATAATTTGAAATATACTGCAATGACTTCTGACTAACTTTTTGATATTTGGTCATAAAAATTTCACCTATTCATATTCAATGTCAAGGCACTGATCAATATTAATATAATTGATATCATGTAACTATCATATTTAATCTCATGAGAATTCCACTGCAGCTTTACGTTAATTAAACATACTATTAAATTGAGTAGCTTAGCCTTCTGAAGTGAATTAGTATTCATCAAAATAACACCAATCATAATGGATTCATTAGATATTAATGTGAATGTCATATATATATTTCCACAAAGGTTTCGCTGCAATCATTATTCATACATTATTGTAATAGAGGATATAAGTGGTAGAAAGTACATCGTTAATCTATCCCATGTATTTTTGTTCTTTAAAGTTTTATCCTATTAGAAAAAAAGAGTTCAATTTTTCTTATATTTCAGACTTGGATTTTTTTAAATATATCACAGATGAGATTTGTTTTCTTTTCATTTTTTCCCAGTTTTATTGAGATATAATTGACATATAACATTTTGTAAGTTTAAGGTATACAACACGTTGATTTGAAAAACTTACATTGCAAAATGATGGCCACTACGGTGTTAGCTAACACTTCCATCATGTGACATAATTACCATTTATTTTTTGTGGTGAGAACATGTAAATCTATTCTCTTAGCAACTTTAAAGTTGCTAAATAATTACTATGCTGTATATTAAATCCTCAGAACTTTTTAATCTTATAAGTGGATGTTTGTAATCTTTAAACATCTCCCCATTTCTCCCATACCCCAGCCCCTGGTAACCACTACTGTACTTTCTGTTTCTATGTGATCAGTATTATTTTATTTATCTTATTTATTTTTATTTTTAATGATTATTAGAGAGAGAGAGGGAGAGAGAGAGAGAGGGAGAGAGAGAATCCCAAGTGGGCTCAATCCCACGAATTGTAAGATCATGACCTGAGCCTAAGTCAAGAACTGAAATCAACCAACTGAGCTGCCCAGGTGCCCTGAGATCAGTATTTTTAGATTCCACGTATAAGTGAAATTATACAGTATTTTTCTTTCTCTGTCTAACTTATTTCACTTGGCATGATGTCCTCGAGGTTCTTTCATGTTATTACACGACTGAATAATATTCCATTATAAATATATACCACATATTTATCCATTCATCTGTCGTCAGGTACTTGGGTTGTTTCCATATCTTGGCTATTATGAATAATACTGCAGTGAACATGGAAGTGTAAATATCTTTTTGAGATCCAGTTTTCATTTCCTTGCATATATACCCAGAAGTGAGATTGTTGGATCATATATGGTCATTTCATTTTTAATTTTTTAAGGAACCTCCATACTGTTTCCCAAAGTGGCTGTACTAGTTTACCCTCCCACCAACAGTGGATGGGGGTTTCCTTTTCTCCACAACCTTACCAACACTTGCTACCTCTTGACTTTTTGATAATAGCTATTTGAACAGGTGTAAAGTGATAACGCATCTGGTTTTGAGTTGCATTTCCCTGATGATGAGTGATGTTGAGCACCTTTTCATGTACCTGTTGGCCATCTGTATGTCTTTGGAGAAATGTCTACACAGATCCCCTGTGCATTTTAAAAGTCAGACTTTTTTTTTTTTTTGGCTATTGAATTGTGTGAGTTCTTTGCAAATATTTACACCCATTCAGTAAGTTGCCTGTTCATTTTGTTGATGGTTTCTTTTGCTCTGTAGGCTTTTATTTTGTAGTCCCACTTAATTTTGCTCCTGATGATTGAACTTTTGCTGTAATATCCAAAAAGTTATCACAAAGACTGATGTCAGGGAGATTTTTTTTGTTAGTTTTCTTATTTGTGGTTTATGGTTTCAGTCCTTATGTTTAAGCCTTTAATCCATTTTGAATTAATTTTTTTGAGTCATGTATGATAGGGGTGCTATTTTATTCTTCTGCATGTGGGTGTCCAATTTTCCCAGAACCACTTATTGAAGATATTATCTTTTCCCTATTGAGTATACTGACTCCCTTGCCAAATATTTGTTAAAGATATATGTGAGAGTTTATTTATGGGCTCTTGATTCTTTTCCATTGGTCTATTTGTGTGTTTCTACGCCAGTACCATACCGTTTTGACTACTCTAGCTTTGTAGTATAGTTTAGAATAAGGAAGGGTAATGTCTTCAGCTTTGTCCTTCTTTCTCAGGATTGCTTTGGCTATTTAGTGTTTTTTGTAATTCTGTACAAAGTTTTGGAATGTTTGTTCTATTTCAATGAAAAATGCTATTGGAAGTTTGATAGGGAATGCATTGAATCTGCAGGTAGCTTTGAGTAGTATGGACCTTTTAACAATATTAGTTCTTCTGATCCATAATCACAAGATATCTTTCCATTTGTTTGTGTCTTCTTCAGTTTCTTTCATCAATGTCTTACAGTTTTCAGTGTATAGATCTTTCACCTCCTTGATTAAATTTATTCCTAAGTATTTTATTGTTTTTGATGCTATTGTAAATACAATTGTTGTCTTTCTTTTTCAGATGTCTTTTTGTTGGTATATAGAAATGCAGCTGATTTCTGAATGCTGATTTATATATTCTGCAACTTTACTGAATTCATTGATTTGCACTAACAGCTTTTTGGTGGAGTGTTTAGGATTCTCTCTCTGTCTCTCTCTCTCTCTCTCTCTATATATATATATATATACACACACACATACATATATATATATATATATATATATACATCATATATATATATATATTATATATATATATATGATCATGTAATCTCTTTAAACAAAGACAATTTTATTTCTTTCTCCCAATTTAGATGGCATTTACTTCTTTTTATTTTCTGATTGCTCTAGCTAGGACATCTAGTATTGTGTTGAATAAGAGTGGTAAGAGTGGGTACCCTTGTCTAGTTCTTGGTATTAGAGGAAAAGCTTTCAACTTTTCACTAATGAGTATGAAGTTGACTGTGGGTTTGTCATACATGGATGGCCTTTATTGTGCTGAGGTATGTTCTTTCTGTACCCACTTTGCTGAGGATTTTTATCATGAAAGAATGTTGTGTTTCTTTTTCAAATTCTTTTTCTTCATCTATCGAGATGCTTATATGACTTTTATCTTTTATTCTAAATGTGGTGTATTGCATTTATTGATTTTTGTATGTTGAAACATCTTTGCATGCCGGGTATAAATCTCACTTGATCATGTTATATGATCTTTTTAATGGCTGTTGAATTTGTTTTGCTAGTATTTTGTTGAGACTTTTTGCATGTATATTCATCAGGGATATTCAGCTATAGTTTTCTGGTAGTGTCTGTGCTTTGGTATCAGGGTAGTACTGGCCTCATAAAGTGTGTTTGGGAGTATACGTTCCTTTTCAATTTTTGGGAGAGTTTGAGAATTGGCATTACTTTATTTTTTCAATTTTTTCAACATTTATTTATTTTTGAGAGACATAGAGACAGAGTATGAGCAAGGGAAGGGCAGAGAGAGAGGGAGATACAGAATCTGAAGCAGGCTCCAGGCTCTGAGCCATCAGCACAGAGCCCGACGTGGAGCTCAAACTCACAGACCATGAGATCATGACTGTTGGAGACCAGAAGATACTGGCCCTGGTAACACTACCTAAGGAGAAGACTCAGACCCATAAGACAGTGCCCTAGACGAGGGCCCTCATTGGTGGATGGGGGTGCCTTGAAGCAAATGCCAGGTTGTAATATGACAAGAACATAATTGCTGGTCTGACTCTGAAGGAGGGCCGGTTAGCCAATGACGGGTAAGACTCCTCACAGCGGGGGACGACCTAAGACAGGCACAGTCACTGAAAGAGTCTTCACGACACCTGGCTATAGGGTCACTGGGCCTCTGTGTTGATTTGTGACGTATCCTAATATCCTCCTGAAGAAGACGGGCCACAGAAAATTAGGAGTGACTCCAGAGCCTCTTCCCCTATTAAACCAGCATATGCTGCCATACTTTATTAATAGTAAAATAATGTTGAGAATCATGGAAATAAAATCTCTAAGAAATCAATAGAGTTTAGAATGTATTTTGATCTATTTAGACTGATGCCAGACCCCCAGGAATGTGATTATTGCCGTGGGTTTCGGGTCAGGACTGTGGTAGGAAATAGGACAATCTATGAGTAAAATCTCTGTGCTTTGTACTTGCTCTATCAACCTATACCACTTAGTAGAATGTACCTATTACATACTTTGCATTTAAAAAATAGAAAGGGGGGAGATGTTGGGAGCCGTTTTGGGCTCACAGGTTGAGACCCCTCCCCATGTGGAAAAGGTTGAAGCAAAAGCTCGCCAGCCAAACTGGCGCCTAATCTTACAACTACTCTCCTTGGCCTAAAGAATGTAATGCTCTTTTGTTTTACCGCATTTAGATAAAAGGGAAGGACCTGGAGCAGGATGCTTTGATGGATTACATCTGAATGAGAGTAGCCTGACCACCCTAAAGTTGCATCTTGGGGATGGGTTGCACAGATTGATAGCTGTTATGAGCTGGCTGAATATTGGTGTGATTTGTGTAAATGTTAGGCTCCTATTATGTAAATTCACTCACTCACGGGCAAAGGACAAGCATTGGGAATTCTGCCCTTGCCAGACGGGTTGTACCTCCCCCACTGTAATTGGAAGAATAGAGAATGACTCCTGGCCTGCTTATAGATAATTAACACAGGCAGGCCTAGGTAACTTCCTGCTCTCTCCCCCAGCCTTAAATTTATATGCTAACTAACTTGAAAACAACTTGCAAAATTGAGGAAATCGCCGCTTTACCTATATAACACATTATTGTTCAAACTATGCTTACTGATGGGCTGTCACTCACTGCTGTAATGTAACTCACTACCTTTAAATAAAGACACTGAGACCAGCAGGGCAGAGACACCAGAGACGCCAGAGATGCCAGAATTGTCAGGGCTGCCTGATTGGTCATCAGACTCCATCTCTCTCGTGGCTCTCTCACTTCCTTTCGCCTGACCGTCTGTCCTTCGTGGACCCCTAGATTCGCCGGAACAAGGACCGACCCCGGCACATGACCTGAGCCGAAGTCGGCCGCTTAACCAAGTGAGCCACACAGGCGCCCCTGGCATTACTTTAAAAAAAAAATATTTGGCAGAATTCACCAGCGAAACCATTGAGCTTTTCTTTGTTGGGAGGCTTTTGATAACTGACTCAATCTCCTTATTCTTTTTCTTTGTTTCAAGTTTTTATTTAAATTCTATTTGGTTAACATATAGTGTATATTGGTTTCAGGCGTAGAATTTAGTGATTCATCATTTACATATAACATTCAGTGCTCATCACAAGTGCTGTAATACCCATCATCCATTTAGCCCATCACCCACCTCTCCCCTCAAGCGATCCTCAGTTTGTTCTATATAGTTAAAAGTCTCTTATGGTTTGCCTCACTCTCAATCTCCTTACTCTTTATTAGCCTGTTTAGATTTTCTAGGTTGTATGTTTACAGGAATGTATCTCTTTCTTCTAGGTTATTTAATTTGTTGGTATATATTTGTTCACAGTAATTTCTTATGATCTTTTATGTTTATGTGGTATCACTTGTAGTGTTTCCTCTTTCATTTATGATTTTATTTATTTGAGGCCTCTTCTTCTTAGTCTAAAGACTAAGACCTTTAGTCTAGCTAAAGGTTTGTCAATTTTGTTTATCTTTTCAGAAAACTGGCTCTTAGCTTTCTTAACCTTTTCTAGTGTTTTATGATCTTGATTTAATTTACTTATCATCTGTTTCTTGTTATTTACTTCCTTCCACCACCTTTGGGCTTAGTTTTTTCTTCTTTTTCTAGTTCTTCGAGGTGGAAATTTAAGTTGTTTGAGATCTTTTTTCTTAATGAAGGCATTTATCACTATAAATTTTTCTCTAAGTACTGCTTTAGAACATCACATGGACCATTTTCATTTGTTTTGAGAAGTTTTTAATTTCAATTTTGATTTCTTTTTTGACCCACTGGTTGTTTAGGAATATGTTATTTAATATCCACATATTTGTGAATTCTCCCATTTTCTTCCTGTTACCAATTTTTAGTTTCAGACCATCGTGGTCAAAAAAGACACTCAGTATGATTTCAAATGTGTTTAATTTGCTAAGACTTCTTTTGTGAATTATCATATGATTTATACTGTAAAACATTCTGTGTGTGCTTGAGAAGAAGGAATATTCTGCTGCTGTTTAATAAGTATGATACAAGTTCAACATTTTGTGTTGATTTTTCTGTCTGATCTGGATTATTGAAAATAGGGTATTAAAGATGCCTAATATTACTATACTGTCTATTTCTACCTTCAGATGCCTAATATTACTATATTGTCTATTTCTACCTTCAGATTTTTTAGTATTTGCTTAATATATTTAGATATTCTGACATTGGGTGTATACATGTTTATGATTGTTATGCCTTCTCTCTAAAAATAAAAGCCTATTTTATGTTGGTAACAATTTAACTTCGAGTACATACGAAATGCTGTCCTTTTTTTAAGTTTATTTATATATTATTTTGAGACAAAGAGAGTGAGTGCAAGTGAGAGAGGGGCAGAGAGAGAGGTAGAAAGAGAGAATCCCAAGCAGACTCTGCACTGTCAATAAGGAGCCCGATGCAGGGTTCCAGCTCACCAACCGCGACATCATGACCTGAGCCGAAGTTGGACGCTTAACTGACTGAGCCCATCCAGGTGCCCCCAAAACACTGTTTTTTTAAACCTCCTTTTTTATGTTTGTGATGCCATCATTTATACCTTTTCATATTGTGTACCCATTGATAGATTGTTATAGCTATAATTATTTTTAATACTTTTACCCTTTACCCTTTATTCTAAAGTAACTAGCACACTACATTGCTGTATGAGAGTATTCTGAATCTGACTATATGTTTGTCTTTACCAGTCACTGTGTGGTATGTAATCATGTATTTTCATGTTACTAATTAGCATTCTTTCATCTCAGCCTGAACACCTCTTTTCAGCCTTTCTTGTAAGTTAGGTTTAATGGTGAAGAATTCCCTCAGCTTTTGTTTATTAGAGAACATCTTTATCTCACCTTCACATCTGAGGGGCAGCTTGCTGGGTAAAGCATTCTTGGTTGGCAGTTTATTTCTTTCAGCACTTAGAGTAAATCATCCCATTTTCTCTTGGCCTGCAAGGTCTCTACTGAGAAATCCCCTGATAAACCTTTAGGGGTTCTCTTGCACGATTTACATTTTATTTCTCTTGCTGCTTTTAAGATTTTCTCTTTGTCTTTTATTTTAGTCAGTTTTATTATAATATCTTCTGGTGGGATCATTTTGAATTGGACTTTTCGGATGAACCATTAGCTTCATAATTTGGATGTCTAAATCTCTCCCCAAGTTTGGGACATTGCCAGCCAATATTTCTTTTAGTGAGCTTTCTACCTCTCCCCCCCACTTTTTTTTTGTTCCTCTTATTGGATAAAACTCTTGGGCTGCCTTCTAGATAATTGATTCTTCCTTCTGCTTTGTTAAGGCTGCTGTACAAGTTCTCTCTTGAATTGTTCATGTTCAGTTCAGTCATTTAATTCTTTAACTGCAAAATTTCTGTTTAGTTCTTTTTAATGTTTTCTGTCTCTTTGATAAACTTACCATTTTGAATTGTTTTCCTGATATCATTAATTGCTTATCTTTGTCAGGCAGTTCCTGTATCTCTATTTCTTTGGGGCCAGTTATTGGAGGTTTTCTGTATTCCTTTGATGGAGTCATATTTCCATGATTTTTTGTGACTTTGTAGCCTTGCGTAAGCATCTGCACATTTGAATAAGCAGTTACCTCTGCCAGACTTTATGGACTGATGTTGATAAGGGAATACTTTCACCTGTGGGAGGGGGTACCCTGGGACATGATGGGATTCTGGGTCTAGTGGTACAGGACACCTCGTGTAGGGGCATGTGGTGGCACTGGGTCTGGGGATGCATGCTGTCTCTTTGGTTCAAGTTGCTTGGTTCCACATTATTGACAAACATGTGGACTTTGGTGACTATTGCTGGGGGTTCGCAGTGGCTTCAAGCACTAGTGTGGTCTTCAGTGGCCCTTCCAGGATCAGTTCCTAGGTACCAGGGCAAACACTGGTGGTGGCCTGAGCTGTTGGTATTCACACACTCAGCTGTGGTGATAAGCTTTAGTTGCCTGTAATAATTATAGGGAGATGTAGAGGGGAGGCTGGTGTCTCCTACATCACCATTTTGGTGATGTCACTCCTACAGGTGAGATCTGAGTGATACCCAAATCTGAAGGGAAAAACCCAACAGAATCTACATCTGAACAGAATCAAAAATACATTCTAAAAACTTAACTCCTATGAATCTGACTTTTGACAGTGTGATGATTTGCTTCAGTCATGAAGTAAGAATGATCATCCTCTATTATGTTACCAGTAAACGATGCTGGCATTTCAATATGTAAATGATATCTTTTAAAGTAAAATGTAAATCTGACTCATAGACTTCAAAACAGAATAGCTAAAGTATACACTTTAACGTTGTTCACTATAAAATTAAAAATATAATAAAGCGGAAAATACTCCCCCCTCAATGTCTGAAAATAAATGGACGCCCTTTTAATTCACTTTTGTTGTTTTTACTCAAAATAATTTCTAAAGCCACATGCTTTCCTTAATGGTCCATTACTCAAAATTCTTCTAAAGAGTTCTGGACTAATCATGAATACGAGATGTGAAAAGGCAGTATGTCATTGTAGGGATAGGGATGGAGTACAGTGATCTTACTGAAGTGTCTAATTTCTGCTAAAAGAATAGAATACTTGTTGCTATCCTTAAGCTTTTTGTTCTTTTTTGTTTGTTTGTTTTGCAGAATCAAAGCATATATACAGGTTTAACAATAGAAATGGTGTACTTAAAATGAATAAAATCAAAATATAAGGCAACTTTTTTTTTATTAGAGAGAGAGAGCACATGTGAATAGGGGAGAGGGGCAGAGGGAGAATGCATGCGAGTAGGGGAGGGGGGATTGAGGGAGGTAGAGAATCCTAAGCAGGCTTCATACTCGGCATGGAGCCTGACATGGGGCTCCATCCCAGGACCCTGGGATTATGACCTGAGCCGAAATCAAGAGTTGGACATTCAACTGACTGAGCCATCCAGGCAAGCCATGAGTCAGCTTTTTGAATATTAAATGAACAGTTCATTTATCTTCATAGTTGGATTTGTATTTGGTTATCCCCAAATAAGGACTTATGCCTTGGAAAAATCTTAAGGTCTGATTTTTCAATATTTTCCTTTATGATAGTAAATATCAATTACATGACTTAAAAACTGCAGATAATTCAGATTATAGTTATCACATTCCACTACCTAGAGATACAGTGAATGGACTGGTCCATAATCATTTTTAGTAACTGGCCCCTCTGTTACTCTTAGGATATCCAAGAGGAGGCTTGAATTTTATGGTTGGTTGCAAGTCATTGGCCATTTGTTTTTCAATTTCAAGGCTACAAGGTGCCAAACCCTATTTGGAAAATAAACCGACAAGGATCTTCATTCCTTGAGGGGAAATGGTCTATGATATGCTTCATTTTGATTTAAATCTACTTTTGGCCATTGAACAACACAGGTTAAAAATGTATACATAACTTTTGACTCCCTGAAAACTTAACTAATAGCCTACTGTTTACTGGAAGCCTTACCAAGAACATAAACAGTCGATTAACATCTGGCTTGTATGCTATATGTATGCTATTGTATTCTTACAATAAAGTAAGCTAAATAAAGTATTATTACAAAAATCATAAGGAAGAGAAAATACATTTACAGTACTGTTCTGTGTTTATTGTTACCATAAGTTTAACATTGTCTGCTCATAAGATGAATCGTCTGTCAGTACCTACATCAATATTGTCTTATATGACATAAAACACTGTAGTGTTATACTTAGAGCTAACACTAGGTATCAAAAATGAAAAGATAACATGAAAAAAGATTTATATTTATTTACAGGTATTATAGTTCATACATTAACAAAGAAGCAGCAATATGATTGCTTTATGGTAGCCTAGTTTAATTGATAAGATTGCTTCAAGGTAGCCTAGCCTATACATTAACGAATGAATCATTATAAAAATTGTTATGGCATATAGTATTATAATAATATTCATAAGACAATATTGGAAACATTCTTACATTAAAAAAAAACACCTATGATGACAGGCTGATACACAGTTTCTCTAATTACAAGAGAGAGGCATAGTGTATGTTAATGTAATTCTTTGAAAGCAAAGTTAGAAAACAGTAATAAAACTAATACATTATTAATTTTATATTAAGTGTCACTCACCTTATTCTTGTATAAGGATAGGCTAATAACCACTTTCATACAAGACTTGTATACGCTGTTCCACATGATGAATACTTAGGTGATGATGTGACAAAACACATACATTTCTTGTCTTACAGCGATTAGATTTTCAGATGAAGACATTCACACACATATGCAACAGGTAAATTTAACTGTATGGCATGATAATTATTTACTACTCATTAAGTGGCAGTGGATCATCATAAAGGTCTTCATCCTTGGTGTCTTCAGGAGTGGGCTGAGGAGAAAGAGGAGGAAGAGGAGGGTGGTCTTGCTGTGTCAGAAGTGACAGAGGCAGAAGAGGAGGAGGAGTGAAATGAGAGGCATGGGAGTCAGGCACACGTGGTAGAACTTTATAGAAATACATGGCAATTTCTGTCTGACATTTTTGCCTTTTCATGTCTCTAGAAACATCTAAAAATATTTTCATATGGTACCAATCCTTCTGTCACTGTGTGACTTTGCTGCAGCGCCCATATCATGAAAGGGTCCAAGATGGACAAGAAGTCAAAAGCACTCCTGAATAACTGAAACCCTTCTGCCAGACTGTCTAATGTCAATTTGTTTCCAGGCATCACTACTGCTGCATCTTTTTCCTCATCGTCTGGCACTGGTTTGGAAGCACTCATCATTTTGATGCCTTTGGTGTTGAATCATGGGATTCTGGGTGGCCAGGGGTGGCATTGTCAAGTAGCAAAAGAACTTTAAAAAATAGTACCTTACTGACAGGGTACTTCCTGACTTCCGGGACAAGCATCGATGGAACCTGTCCAAATAAAAAGGTTCTTATAGTCCAGGCTTTCTTGTGAAACCCAAAGATTGGCAGCTGGTGTTCATCTTTTCCTTCAAGGCTTGGGGGTTAGCAGCTTTACAGATAAGGGCAATCCTGACCATAAACGCCACTGCATTTGTGTAACCAAACCCAAGTTTGGTTGCTCATCGCTAAAAAGGCCAACATTCAAGAGACAAGTTTTGATGGAAAAGTAATTTGAACTTTATTCAGGAGGCTGGCAACCTAGGGAGAAGGCAGACCCTTGCCCAAGAGAGAACTCCCCAGTTTTTGCCTGGCTCAGGGGTTTCTAAAAGGGTTTTGGGTAGTTAATCAGCAAAGGGAGTGTAGTGGTCCCTAACATTTCTTTATTTTGTTCACACTTGATACCAGGCCATAGACATTGTCTTAAAACTTGGAGGTTGTGCAAGGGAGTCTGGTTCCTTAGTGCCTGGGGGTTGTGCAAGAGCACCCTGTTCCTTTTGCAAGGAGGGCAAGGTCTACAGGTGCACAAAGGGAAGTCAGTAAAGTCATTTGTGTGACCTTAAAAAACATTTTGCTAAGAGATTGCTAGGCTAATCAGAAAGTCAAGGCAGCTTCAAACAGATGTGTTGGCCTCTGTGGCCTGGGAAAATTCTGGTCCTTCATTCCCCAAGGCCAGTGGTCTGCAAATATCAAAGAAAGTAAATTAGTTCTTTTACAGGTCAAGGGCCTTAGGTTAGGAAGCAAGGAGTGTGTTAACCTGAAGGAAGTTAACCCTTAAGACAGATTAGAGAGTGCTGTTCCATTTGCACAAAACAGTAGTTAGCCTATGCCTTCCTGCCTTAAATCCTAGTCCTCAGTTCTCTTCCTTACTAATAAATGTTCTTTAAGGCATCCCCCAACCCCCAGAATAGAGCAGTTTTGTCTGCACCAAAAACCTCTTCAGGCAAATATCCTTTCTCCTCATTGATTTTCTTAATGACATCTGGAAACTTGTCTGCTGCCTCTTGGTCGACAGATGCTCCTTCTCCCGTTATCGTGACATTTTTTAAGCCAGACCATTTTCTAAGATTATCAAACCATCCTTTGATGGTATTAAAATCTCCAGCTTTAGATCCTTTACCTTCCTTTTGTTTTAAGTGGTAAGGATGACTTCCTTTTTTCTTGAGTTATATTAGAGTCCATAGTTATGCTTTTCTTACAACAATCCTACACCCACATAATAGCTGCATTGTTTAAACAAGATAAAAAGTAGTTTGCAAAAAGTGCAAGATTTTCGTGCCTGCTGACGTGGCTGCATCATTGGCTTCATGATTTTTCTTTTTTTACAAAGGTCCTTCAGCTGGATTCATTTATCTCAAAATGGTGAGCACCTGCAGCTGCCTACCTCAATCTGTGGTAGATATCAAGCAATTAAACCTTTTCTTGCAATATCATGACTTATCTCTGCTTCTTGGGAGCAGTCCCAGTATCACTAGTGGCCCTTCATATGGGTCCCATAGTATTATTCAAGGTTTATGGTATTGTACTAAATAAACACGATGAAAAAATATGTGAGAACCGCAAGAGATCACTTTTTATCGCGATATCCAATTTATTTCGGAGTTAATTAGCATCACATGGCTTTTTAAGTGGCTACAACACATGAGCTCACTGCAGTATCAACAGGAGGTGGCTACGAAATTGCTACAGTAGTGGGGTATGTACTTCAGTTAATTTTATGCGGATATGATTTAAAACCACATCTTTACCTTTGTTGACATTTCTCTCCATTATGAATGGTGCCATGTACAGTCTGTAAGTGTATGCTTAAGTTTTGATAAATTTTAACTTTATATTTTATGGCAGTAAATGATAAACTAGTATCTACATATATTTTTTGCATTCATGTTATACCTTTTTCTTAAATTTTTTGGTATTTCTAGGCTATGCAGTTCTCTGCAAGTTTTTTGAAATTGTTACACATCTCTCCAAATTTTTCCACTATCTTTATTGAAAAAATCTTCATATAAGTGAACCCATGCAGTTTGAATCTGTGGTGTTCAAAGGTCGATTGGAGTTTGTTTTTACGTAGTCAGAAAACTATATATTTTCTGGTATCAGTGTGAAGAAATACTTTTAGTAAGCAGGATTTATTCATCCACTAAGCAAATCTCCTCTATCTCATAATTGCAAATGATACAGGATGTGGGAAATGCAAAGCCTGGAACCCTAGTTTGTGAATTTAGGGGAAGGAGGCATAATTTTGATTCCTACTCTGATTTTATAGTCTTCCTATGCTAAGGGAAACACAAGTTTTGTCTTTTTTTTTTTTTTTTTTTACCAGAAGCCAAACTAGAATTTTCTGATTAACATAGACCTACAACTTGGGATCTAAAAAAAGAGAATACAAAAAGCATAACCAAAATATTTTTGAAATAATGGTTGATTTTATTATCTGCCCTCCTGATTTCTAGGCTGTGAAAGGTCCTTATTCTCATCTAACTACACAAGATTCTGTACATGAGACTAAAATTGCCTTTAAGTTCCTACAAATTTTGTCCACAGAGTGAAAAATAAAATCAAAACGAAATTTTATATGAATAAAATTTAATTAGCCAGACATGGTGTATGTTCTAGCAATTAATTATAATCATTTTTAGCCTATTCGGTGTTACCTAGAGCTTTTATTTTAAACTTAAAATCTTATTTTCTTCACATTTATTTGGGACGATTAGTAATTCAAGCTACTGTCCCTTAGTCCTAAACATGAGGGGTCTAAATAATTGTCTATAGTGCAGTTACTTTAAACTTTATCATAGTAAAACAGATGAATGAGAGATTTATCCCTCTTGCCCCCTTCCCTTTTGAATTGGTATAAATGTGCCATTATTCTGAGTTGCATATAGTTCTCCAGCTATAGTATCCTTTTTGCGTTTGTCATAGAGGATCAGCTAGTGTTCTCTTTTGTATTCGTCACAAAGGGTCAATGAAACATAGCCTTGAGGCAGAGGTAGGGAAAGGAAGGGTGCATTTAATGAACTAGTTTTTTTTAATTCTCTGCTTCTAGACATCTCTCCTTCACCTTTAGTTTCTTTTCTTGATGCAGTATTGCCAGGAAAAGGTCTCCTCGAGTTCTTTCAAAACATATCATGGCAGCAAATTTCTTCTAGAGTTCTGATTTAGGTTGTTCCCAGAGCAATACAATGCCCTCTCCGGGAGTCTGACAATACAGCACAGAGATCAAAGTTTAAACTCTGGAGGGCTGTTATACCAGGTCACAGAGAAAGTGTAAGGGAAGCATGCCATCAGAATATGTTTTCCAAACTGAAACGAGATAGAGTTATCATTATTATTTGCAAACATTGGGTACTTATAATATCCAATGTGCTGTAGCATGGTCAGTGAGGCATACAGAATTGAGAAATGTGTGGTTCCTGCACCTGAGGAGTTGATAATCTTGGAGAAGATGTGGATACTTATTTATAAGTAACTCTGATGCGAAGGAGATAATGAGGTGCAGAATACGAATGGCTCAGTGTGCACTCTGAATAAAGAAGAAGAGAGCTTCAAGGTTCCAAATTGAAACATTGCTGTTATGACATAAGATATTAAACAGAGTGTATTTAATGCTAGACATTTCTATCAAGTTTTCTGGAAGCTATGCAGTACAATATGGTAGTAACTAGCCATGTGCGGCTATGTAAATTAAAATTAACTTAAAAATTCATTTTCTTGTACTGGTTGCATTTCTCAAGGGGTCTTTGAGTAGTGGCTATTATGTTGGACAGAACAAATACAGGACATTTAGTTTATCACACAAAGTTCTATTGGACAGTGCTGTTCTGGAGCCTGAGTTTATTACTTTGTAACATAGTGGGGATGAGTGATTCTTTGAAATACTGAGGGGTCATGTCATTTTGTAAATTACAGGACTCAAATTCTTAAAAGTATTTTTATTCTTTTTTTTTTTTAATGTTTATTTATTTTTGAGACAGAGAGAAAGAGCATGAGTGGGGGAGGGGCAGAGAGAGAGAAGGAGACACAGAATGCCAAGCAGGCTCCAGGCTCTTAGCTGTCAGCACAGAGCCTGACGCGGGGCTCGAACTCACAGACCGCGAGGTCATGACCTGAGCCGAAGTCGGACGCTCAACCGACTGAGCCACCCAGGCGCCCCAAAAGTATTTTTATAATGTAACAACAGATCATTTAAAAGAATAGGAAATATAAATTGTCTAAAAATGTATCTGTTCATTTTTTAAGTATAAACTGTGGCTCTGTAGTTTAGAAAAAATGTAAATATATGTTATAGTTAGATGTTATAAATATTATTATTAGTAAAAGGAGTTAATTTAATAAGAGGCATGGCAGATTATCCTTAGCTAAATATAATTGACTTTGAGACTAGACATAGCACTAATGCACTTGAGGTAATATTGAACATGATTGTTTCCATGGGAACATTCCTGGAGTGCTGCTTCTTAAAAGGGATGTTCAGGGCAGTTAGACAGAAGATATGGTGGTATTTGTGCGACTGATTTAGATTCCAATCAATAATTGATTTTAATTTTGTTTATGTTTTTTTTTTTAATTAAAAGTGAAGTAAAATATGCAGTGCAACAAGCTAGAAAATGTAGCTTTAGAATGCACAGGTTTCTCAAAGAGGGTTTAAGAGCAAGGGTTACAGTGGAAATTTGCCCTGGCTAGCTGGATGATGGGAGGCAATCCACATTTTGCGTAGTGTCTGGATGGAGTGTGTTGCGGTAGGAAACTAAGGATGGACACAGTCCTTGTAGGCCATGTCGTGGACACGTTACGCAAGAAAGAGGAGAGACTCTGTGTACAGTAAGTGGAGTTCTCAACCAACAAAGTAGTATTTCAGAAAAAACACGTGATTCAAGAGTAAAATGGGACACAAAGAAAAAGAATCTAAAAAGAGAGAAATCTAGCCAGTAGTCCAGAGATAGGTTTCTCTGCACGTGGCTTAAATCTTATCACCATGTCTTCACAGAGGGCAAAGTGGATTTTGATTCTGGAACCCTACTTAGGTATCTTTTGTGGCTGTACATATTTTGAGGAGAGGATGGATTATTTATGTAGCTCTCACATCAAGTGATAGATTCAGTAATTATCACTAAGTCTTTTATCACTCTAAGTTCTTTCTTTTAAGCAAAAGACACCGACACTGATCCATACCCAGTCGATTGAGCCTCTGTGAGTTCTTCAGAATAGAGCTGGTGATGCCTAGCAGGCAGCACCAAGTACACAATGGTGCCTGCCTAAGACCTGATTGCATTTAATCAGCTCAACACCTCTATGGGGAATATACTATTATTATTCGGAATTTGCAGATGTGAAAACCAAGGCCTAGGTATATTAACATCTTGCCTGAAGTCACACAGTAAGTGACCAAGCTAGAAACGAAATCATGTTTTACCTGATTCTAAAGAAAGCCTGGATCCTGGATCCTGATCTCTACAACCCACCCTCTTCCTTCTATATGAGAAAAACATGTGGTTAAAAAGCATACAGAGTCTCTTAGGCCTATCGTTGATATTCTGATTCTTCTGTAAAATTTGCCGCTACCCAAAAACATCTGCAAGATTGAACATATTAAAATAATCATTTTTATTCCCATGGCCATTTGGGGAAAGATTTGATTGTTTATGAAACTGTGAAACTCTGTGGGAAAACTGTAATATTAGGGTTAAATAAATTATTTTACACACACACATACATGTCATATAATTATATTCTAAATATATATTTAATAACAGAAAATATTTAAGTTACAAAACGTTATATAGCGTGAGTCCATTTATATAAAGGATATATTGTGTAAGGCAGAGAATAAAAATCTATGTAAAAGAAATAATGTGTAAGAGTGAGAATAAAACTGACAGGAAATATACCAAAATATTAATAGTGGTTATATCTGAGTCGTAGGATTAGAAGTTTTGTTCAGATTATGGGGTGCCTGCGTGGCTCCTTCGGTTAAGCGTCTGACTTCGACTCAGGTCATGATCTCATGGTTTGTGAATTTGAGCCCTGCGTCAGGGTCTGTGCTGACAGCTCAGAGCCTGGAACCTGCTTCGGATTCTGTGTCTCCCTCCCTCTCTGCCCCAACCCTGCTTGTGCTCTGTCTCTCAAAAATGAATAAACATTAAAAAAAATTATAATCAGTTTAATGATCATGATTATCTTCTATTTTCCCAAAATTTTATTATGAAAAATTTCAAATATATTGTAAAGTTAAAAGAATTTTGTAATTCATTTTAACTTTTCATCAGTATATTCTGTGATGTATTTTCTTTAATGTTTGCTCAGTATTTCTGTTTTCTCAGATACTTTGTACTCCATTTCCTATTTTCAGAAAGAAGGCATGGAGCTCTAGAAAGTAACAATATTTTTGTGTCAGTTGCAAGTTCACTCTTGCATCCTATTGGGACCAGCTCTAAGAGCTTTCCTCACAATGGATTTTTTCTCTTAGCCTTGGATGGGAGGGTAGGATTCCAGTGTAATTGTCAGACCATGATATCTAAAGATATTAGTGGCCTACCCGCACCTCGTTCACACTATGTAAAGTGACGTAATTGTGAACTTCCCCTTTTGGATACAAACAGGTGGGAAAACCATCGCTATCCTCCTCCACTCAGGTTGAAAGAAGGGCAGGGCCAGACAGCCCATACTGCTTTGACTTGTAATCTTAAAGAAAATACATACTGGGGAAGAGATCTATGGTCAAGAACTTTACTTGGGGAAGAGATCTATGGTCAAGAACTTTCTTGAGTCAGCAGAAACAGGCGATCTTATTCTCCTTTTCCTGACAGTTTATGTCAAGAACGTGAAGGACTTTGTTGCCTTTTTTTCCTTCACTAATCATCTCTGACACGCACCTGGTCACCCAGTCTGGAATACTGTATCCTCAGCATTCTGTAGCAAGTGTACTGTCTTAGATTCCGAGTCCACTTTTGTGCCCTGCTTGTGGTCCTCCTGATATATAGTTAGGTAAGCCACTGTTATCTGTGCTTAATGTGCCACTTGCTGTGGTCTTTTCCTGTACTTACAAATAAATGAGGCTGGGTAATTGAGACTTAAACTATTTTTATAGGAATTAAGTCATCCTTATGCTGAAATTGTGTGCTTTTTATTTTCTGAACCTATGTAAATCAGCATTCTGCGAAATGTGTACTGTGAAATATTAAGATTATTAATAGCTTTTACTCAGGTAATAAGGTGCTATGGTCATATACAATTGGAGAATGCTAGGTTATGCCAAGTTCACTAGTTTGCTTTACCCAGAGCCTTTAAAATCTCTGTGTGTATCTGACTTTCCAAGAATGTGGCCATATATTCATCATTTACCAAACTAATTTCATTAGAGGAATTTTTTCCTTGCCAACCACCATTAACCAGGAACACTCTTCAGAGACATATGGGTTTGTAAAGTGTTTCTTACCATACAAAGTGTGGTCTGAGGAACCAGCGACATCAGCATTACTTGGGAAATTGTTTGAAATGCAGAAAATCAGACCCCACCCCAGAATTGCTGAATCAGAATCTTTGTATTAATAATCTTCCCAGGTGATTCATACAGATGCCTTAACGACTTTGCAGTTCGGATCTGTTGAGCATGTACTGTAGTCAGATACTGCTAGGAATTTTCAACTAGACCATTTACTCTTCACCGCCAGATGCAGACTTAAATATTCTTCATGTCCTAGGATTAATTCTCCAGTAGAAAAGGAGCCTTACACTCCAAACTTGTAGCCTATTAGTGACTAGACTTTTTCCACAGGTAATTTTGCTGACATTGTATTCTTAAAAAATAGACTTTGTTTAAAAAGAGCAGTTTTAGGTTTCCAGCAAAATCGAAGGGAAAATACAGAGTTCCCAGATACCCCCTGCTTCTTCCCTCAACATGTGCAGCCTCCCACCAACATCCTGCACCTATGCTGACACATCATCGTCACCTAAAGTCCATAGGTTACATTAGGGTTCACTTTGGCATTGCACATTGTGGGAGTTCTGACTATGCATGATGATATGTGTCCACTATTAGAGTGTCATACAGAAGAGTTTCACTGCCCTAAAAATCCTCTGTGCTCCATCTATTCATCTCTTCTTCTCTTCAACCCCTGGTAACCATCAGTTACTTTCTCTATAGTATTTTCCAGAATGTCACATAGTTGGAATCATATAGTATGTAGCCTTTTCATGTTTACTTTTTCCACTTAGCAATATGTGTTTAAGATTCCATCATGTCTTTTCATGGCTTGATAGCTTATTTCCTTTTAGCTCTGAATGACATTCAGTTTTCTGGATGTGACACAGTTTATTTATCCATTCATTTACTGAAGGATACCTTAGTTGCTTCCAAGTTTCGGCACTCATGAATAAAGCTGCTATAAATGTTCATGTGCGGGTTTTTGTGTGGACAGAAGTTTTCAGTTCCTTTGGATAGATACCAAGGAATGTGATTGCTGGATCATATAGTAAAAGTATGTTTAGTTTTGGTAGAAACTGCCTAGCTGTCTTCCAAAGTGACTTTCCCATAGTTGCGCTCCCACCGGTAATGGAGAGCTCCTGAAATTGAATTTGATTTTTAAAAAAAATTTTGTTATAATTTAACATACAGTGTGTAAAAGTGTGCTCTTGGTTTTTGGGATAGATTCCCATGGTTCATTGCTTCCATACAACACCCAGTGCTCATTCCAACAAGTGCCCCCCTCAATGCCCATCACTCATTTCCCCCTCTCTCCCCCCCCACCCACCCTCAGTTTGTTCTCTGTATTTAAGAGTCTCTTATGATTTGCCTCCCTCTCTCTCTGTAACTTTTTTTTCCCCCCTTCTCTTCCCCCATGGTCTTCTGTTAAGTTTCTCAAGATTTACATATGAGTGAAAACATATGATATCTATCTTTCTCTGACTGGCTTATTTCACTTAGCATAATACCCTCCAGTTCCATCTACATTGCTGTAAATGGCAGGATTTCATTCTTTCTCATGGCCAAGTAGTATTTCACTGTATATATAAACTGTATCTTCTTTATCCATTCATCAGTTGATGGACATTTAGGCTTTTCCCACAATTTGGCTTTTGTCGAAAGTGCGGCTATAAACATCGGGGTAATTTTATTTTATTTTATTTTATTTATTTATTTTATTTTTATTTATTTTTTAAAATATTTTTTATTGTCAGATTGGTTTCCATACAAGACACCCAGTGCTCATTCCAACCCGTGCCCTGCTCAGTGCCCGTCACCCACTCTTCCCCATCCCATAACCACCTCAACCCTCAGTTTGTTCTTAGTATTTAAGAGTCTCTTACATTTTGTCTCCCTCCCTCTCTGTGTCATTTTTTTTCCTTCACCTCTTCCCCTCCCCGCTGGTTTTCTGTTAAGTCTCGCAAAATCCACCTATGCATGGAAACATATGGCATCTATCTTTCTCTGCCTGACTTATTTCACTCAGCATAATACCCTCCAGTTCCATCCATGTTGCCACACATGGCCAGATTTCATTCTTTCTCACTGCTGCGTAGTATTCCATTGTATATATATAGACCACACCTTCTTTATCCATTCATCAGTTGATGGACACTTAGTCTCTTTCCATGATTTGCCTATTGTTGAAAGCGCTGCTATAAACGTTGGGGTACACGTGCCCCTATGCATCAACACTCCTGTATCTCTTGGGTAGATTCCTAATAGTGCTATTGCTGGATCATAGGATAGTTCTATTTTCATTTTTTTGAGGAACCTCCACACAGTTCTCCAGAATGGCTGCACCAGTTTGCATTCACACCAACAGTGCAAGAGGGTGCCTATTTCTCCACATCCTCACCAGCATCTATAGTTTCCTGATTCATTCATTTTAGCCACTCTGCTGGTGTGAGATGGTATCTCAGCGTGGTTTTGGTTTGTATTTCCCTGATGATGAGTGACATTGAGCATCGTTTCATGTGTCTGTTTGCCATTTGGATGTCTTCTTAGGAGAAGTGTCTATTCATATCTTCCACCCATTTCGTTTTTCGGGTGTGGAGTTTGATAAGTTCTTTATAGATTTTAGATACTAGCCCTTAATCCGATATGTCATTTGCAATTATCTTTTCCCATTCCATTGCTTGCCTATTAGTTTTGTTGGTTGTTTCCTCTGCCATGCAGAAGCTTTTTATCTCGATGAGGTCCCAATAGTTCATTTTTGCTTTTACTTTCCTTGCCTTTGGAGATGTGTTGAGTAAGAAATTGGTGCATCTTAGGTCGAAGAGGTTTTTTCCTATTTTCTCCTCTAGGATTTTGACTGTTTCCTGTCTCACATTCAGATCTTTCATCCATTTAGAGTTTATTTTTGTGAGTGGTGTAAGGAAGTGGTCTAGTTTCATTCTTCTGCATGTTGCTGTCCAGTTCTCCCAACACCATTTATTAAAGAGGCTGTCTTTTTTCCATTGAATACTCTTTCCCGCTTTGTCAAAGATTAGTTGGCCATATACTTGCGGGTCCATTTCTGAGTTTTCTTTTCTATTCCATTGGTCTATGTGTCTGTTTTTTGTGCCAATACCATACTGTCTTGATGATGACTGCTTTGTAGTAGAGGTTAAAGTCTGGAATTGTGATGCCTACCACCTTGGTTTTATTCTTCAATATTACTTTGGCTATTCGGGGTCTTTTGTGTTTCCATACAAATTTTAGGATTGTCTGCTCTAGCTTTGAGAAGAATGCTGGTGCAATTTTGATGGGGATTGCATTGAAGGTGTAGATTGCTTTGGGTAGTATTGCCATTTTAACGGTATATATTCTTTCAATCCATGAGCATGGGATGGTTTTCCATTTCCTTGGGTCTTCCTCAATTTCCTTCCTACGTTTTTTATAGTTTTCAGTGTAGAGATCTTTTACATCTTTGGTTAGGTTTATTCTTAGGTATTTTATGGTTTTTGGTGCAGTTGTGAATGGGATTCGCTTCTTTATGTTTCTTTCTGCTGCTTCATTGTTGGTGTATAGAAATGCCACCGATTTCTGTACATTGATTTTGTACCCTGCAACTTTGCCGAATTCCTGGGTCAGTTTTAGTAGGCTTTTGGTGGATTCTGTCGGGTTTTCCATGTAAAGTATCATGTCATCTGTGAAAAGTGAAGGTTTGACTTCCTCCTTGCCAGTCTTGATGCCTTTTATTTTGCTTTATTGTCTGATTGCTGATGCTAGGGCCTCAAACACTATGTTAAATAGCAGTGGTGAGAGTGGACATCCCTGTCGTGTTCCTAATCTCAGGGGGAAGGCTCTCAATTTTTCCCCATTGAGGATGATATTAGCTGTGGGCTTTTCATAAATGTCTTTTATGATATTTAAGTATGTTCCTTCTATCTCGACTTTCTCAAGGGTTTTTATTAGGAATGGGTGCTGTATTTTGTCAAATGCTTTCTCTGCATCTATTGACAGGATCATATGGTTCTTATCTTTTCTTTTGTTAATGTGATGTATCACATTGATTGATTTGTTAATATTGAATCAGCCCTGCAACCCAGGGGTGCATCCTACTTGATCATGGTGAATAATTCTTTTTATATGGTGTTGGATTCGATTTGCTAGTATCTTGTTGAGAATTTTTGCATCCATATTCATCAGGGATATTGGCCTGTAATTCTCTTTTTTTGATGGGATTGGGGTAATTTTAATAGGGACGTCAGTCATCATTGCTTAAGGAACGCTGGAGATTGACTTAATGTTCTAATTGGTATTCTTTAAATTTTATTCAAGAAAGAATTCTTAATGAAAAACAAATATTTGAATGACATTTCATGCTTATATTTACCTGTAATAAGAATATAAATAATAAAAGTTTATACACAAGAATAACATATCTAAATATCAAAGCATACACCTATATTTGTTAAAAGACATGCACAATGTATAGTTAACTCCATTTGTAGTGTTGACATTCTTAAATTTGTAACAAGTTTATCTATGTTAGCAGTGGTTATGTTCTGAAACTTCTCAGATAATCTCAAAGATCCCAAATTAGGTGTGTATCTGCAATGTAGGCCATGTTTATGTTTTCATATTAAAATTAGAGATCAGATTTCCACTTTCAAGGCTAATTGCAAAATAGGTGAAGCTCTCAGGGAACCATCCTTTTTTTGAAAAGTTTATTTTGAGAGAGAGAGAGAGGGAGAGCATGAGGAAAGGAGGGGCAGAGAGAGAAGGAGAGAGAGGATTCCAAGCAGGCTCCTGTGAGATCATGACCTGAGCCAAAATCAAAAGTTGGATGCTTAACCAACTCATTTCCCAGGCACTCCTCTCAGGGAACCATACTTGGTACAATTTATAAATCGTGGCCTTTCTGCTTTGTCCACTTTAAACCATGATGGGATACACTATTGTATGTGCAATAGAAAATGTACATAAATAATTTTAATATTGAAAAATATTAAAATCTTCAGGAAAAGTGGCAAGTCATTTCGTGGGATCAGAGTTTGGACTCTGGATTTAGAGCAAATTGGTTTTAAATCCCAGTTCTTCTAATTTATCCTCTTTGTGGGAGGTTAAGCAAATTACTTAACCTTACCAGACCTCACTCACTCTATCCATTACTAGATAATGGCAGCAATTAGTGCTCCAGTTTGTTCTACTGAGTCATTATATCTGGAGTCAGTGGCACTGAGTCTGGCCCTTGGCAGCCCTTAGTAAGTGATACTTACACTTACAACTATGTAGAAAAGTTTGGAAATCAAACTTTAGAACTAAGAGTTTTATAACCAAGTCACTTATATTGGAATATCTCCTTTCTGATAGAAACCATGTGGAGAAAAAAGGAGTTAAAAACGAACCTTAAACTCTTTTCACTGATACTAGGAGACAGAGAAAACTCACAGACTTCCAGTTGCGTATGGATTACAAGAAAGGTGAGGCCGACATAGAAGCTGACGATTGTAAAGACTGTGAGGGCAGGGCAGGCAGAGAGGTTCCTGAGGGCTGGCATATCTTGGACCCCCTCCAGCAAATAGCTGCTTCCCAAGTGGGTGGGGACTTCTGTGAGTTTACATGAGATTGAGCATCTCAACAGCGCTGGGGGAAAGAGAGACCAGATTCAGAACATGTTCAGGAGTCCAGAGGTTGCAAATAGCAGAGGAACTCATTAAGAAATAGTGTCTGAGGGGCACCTGGATGGCTCTGTTGGTTAAGCATCAGACTCTTGATTTCAGCTCAGGTCATGATCTCACGGTTCATGCTTTTGAGCCCTGTGTGGGGCTCTGTGCTGACAGCAAGGAGCCTGCTTGGGATTCTCTCTCTGCCCCTCCCCTACTTGTTGTCCCCCTCTCTCTCTCTTTCAAAAAAAAATAAATAAAAAAGAAAAAAATAAAAGGAAAGAAATAGTGTCTGAAAGTGCATCATAGTGGAAGAAAGGGCTGTGGAAGCCAGAGCTGGTGGGAGAAGATCACCAGAACCAGGCTGGGCTCTGGGAGAACAGGGCTGGCTACAGAGATGACCATATTGAAGACACCTGCTGTAGTGACAGAAGAGGGAGGTGTGAGCTGGGAAGCCAGAAATGATATCCTGGCACATCCCTGTATCCCCTGCCCCATTTCCGACTAGAAGTCTAGGAAAATCAAGCTCTGCCTGCACACAGGTTTCTATAAAATAAATAATAAATGAGCAACATCAATTCCTATAAGCAGTAGAAATACTTATCTGCAAATGGTTTCTGCAAAGCAGGTGAAAATTATAACTTAACATTACAGAGGGAACTAAAAAATAGTCAAGAGAAAACTAACAGAAACATATCCTTGAAAGCAATTAGACTTCTGCAGGAGCACTGCAAAGCACCAACAGAAGATCTCAAAGAATAGGTGACCAGAAGACAGGAAGTGATAGCCTCAAAGCAGGATATGAAATGTGTATCAGCCTAAGTCATTGAATAGAAAAACAAAATTGTAAACCAAGACTAAATTAGAAGTAGCCCATTGTAGAATAGCCAGCACAGAAAGCACAGCAAGAGATGGGAAATAAATGAAAAAGCAAAGTCTGTGGAAACAGAAGCCAAAAACAGGAGGGAGACAAAAAACTTAAAATGAGCAATTCTTGTAGAATGGCTGATTACTTATCTGGGGATGCAGGAGGTGAGCTTAAAACACTTGGTCATAGGAGAAAGAAAGGATACTACTAAAGAATCCTAGAGAACTGTAGGAGCAGTATTAAAATACTACTAAAATACTTGCTTCTTCAGGCTCCCTTGAAGCAAGAGGTGCCCATTGGACAGCAAAACAAGAGTTTTCTGTAATTTTCGGTTGACTGCTGGTGTTATGCTGACAGACCATGTTGAAATATTGTCAGAATTAGAGAACACAACATATGTTAAACACCTTGGGGAGTCTCTGGAATTTACTGAATTATGCCATTCATATTAGTTCCTTTTTATACTCTTTCCCATCCTTACTTGTACAGCTGAGCATTAACAGTTACATTCCTTTTTGTTTCATTCATTCTTTTTAAAAATATTTATTTATTTAAATTCAAGTTAGTTAACATGTAGTATACTCTTGGCTTTAGGTGTAGAACCCAGTGATTCATTTATTACATATGATACCCAGTGCTCATCCCAGCAAGTGCCCTCCTTAATGCCATCATCCATCTAGCCCATCCCCGCAACTACCTCCCCTACAGCAACCTCAGTTTGTTCTCTGTATTTAAGAGTCTCTTATGGTTTGCCTCCCTCTCTGTTTTTATCTTATTTATCCTTCCGTCTCCATATGTTCATGTGTTGTGTTCCATAAATTTCATATATTCATGAAGTCATATTTGTCTTTTTCTGCTTGACTTATCTCACTTAGTATGATACACTCCAGTTCCATCCACGTTGTTGCAAATGGCAAGATTTCATTCTTTTTGATAACTGAGTAGTATTCCATATACATACACACACACACACACACACACACACACCACATCTTCTTTGTCCATTCATCAATTGATGCACTTTGGGGCTTTTTCCATAATTTAACTATTGTTGATAGTGCTGCTATAAACACTGAAGTGCATATGCTCTTTCAAATCAGCATTTTTCTATCCTTTGGATAAATACCTAGCAGTGCAATTGCTGGGTCATAGGTTAGCTCTATTTTTAATTTTTTGAGGAAACTGAATATAATTTTCCAGAATGGCTGCACCAGTTTGCATTCTGACCATCACTGCAAAAGGGTTCCCCTTTATCCACATTGTTGCCAACATCTTTTTTTCCCTGAGTTGTTGATTTTAGCCATTCTGACAGGTGTGAGGTGGTATCTCATTGTGGTTTTGATGTATATTTCTCTGACGATGAGTGATGCTGAGCATTTTTTCATGTGTCAGTTGGCCATCTGGATGTCTTCTTTGGAAAACGGTCTATTCATGTCTTCTGCCTATTTCTTCACTGGATTATTTTTTTTTTGAAATGGGAGAAGGTATTTACAAATGACATGTCAGATAAAGGGTTAGTATCCAAAATCTATAAAGAACTTACCAAACTTAATACCATTAACAATAATCATCATCATCGTCATCATTATCATCATCATCCTGTGTTTCATTCCTTCAAAATGAGGATTTTTGGTGAAACTACAAATAGTTACACATAGGGCCCTCTAGAGGAAGTTGTGAAATGAACCAGTGTGGTAGAGTAAAAAGTGTAGAAAATTGAGACTCTGATTCCCAGATTAGACACTAAAGGCTGCGTGTTCTTTCAGTTTATTTCACTTAACCTCTTTTAGCATCAGTTTCTTAAAGATGATTCATGTAAAGCCCTACACATCATGGTCTTGTAGCAAGTGATATTCAATTAATGACAGCAATGATGGCTATTTTGATGTACTCTAATAAGATTTACTGCCTTAATAACACAGGTACTTTTGGGGGAAAGTACTTCCACTCTCTGCACTTCACATTACTTATTTGTAAAAGGGAAGGTAATAGTACTTTATGGACTGTATTGAGGATTAAAGAATATATTCCATAGAAACATATGGCAAATGTCCAACAAATGCTGTTTCTTATGATTATAATTATTATTTCTCCAAAGAGATGACCTGGCTATTGTGGTGGTAGTTGTTTTTTGAGTCACTTAAGACCTCACAGAATATGCTCTATAAAAAATGGACCATACACCATGAAAGCAGGCTCCAAACTACCTGACAAATGTGTGTGCCAGAGTAGAGCCTCCCGGTCCTGCTCCTGCATTAGCTTTAGTACTGAGAGCTTGGAGGCCTGCTGATGGGCTCGGACAGGGTACATCCTGTTCCACACAGAGAAGTGCGCTGAGACTGCCATCTCCCTTTCCATCTGGGGATAACAATCAACCATTTAGGTAACAGTCATTTTCTGCTTCCCAGGCCATTCTAAATGTCCAGATGCCCAAAACACAGCAATGTTAGAGCTATACTTTGAACAGAAACAGGGTGTGTTAATATTAATGACTTCTATACACAAAAAGATTCCAAGAGATTTGCAAAACCATAAGGAAAAGACCCAGCAGCTAGGTTACCTGGACCGGTGGGAGGAAATTTATACAACCTACTTCAATATAATCTTTTTTTGCTCTTCTTCTATATGTCCTTGTGTTTTCTCCCTTCTCCCCTCCCCTCTCTCATTGTAAAACGAATAGGAAGTCTTAAACAGACATGAATTTCCAAGAGCTGAAGGCATTTGTATTTAAAGCCATGCTTTTAAACTGGATTTTTTATTCTTTAGCACTCTACTGCCTGCAGACTTACTGGGTTGCTAATGCTAACGGCATGATCAAGGAGGAGGCGCACTAAAATGTCCATTCATCGTAGGGACACATTCTCTTTTCTGGTTCCCTTTCACATAAGTTCAGAGATTGTCCCTGTGAACATCACTCCATCCATCTGTAGTCTCTGGAACTTGATCCCCAATTTTGGCTAATTCTCAGAAATAGAAGTGTGGAAGGCATAGGGCCAAAATTGTTTCTACCTCATAAGAAGGCAACGAGTTTTCAAACCCAAGTTAATCTCAGTCCTAAATATTGTTTTAAAAATCTAGTAAGTGTCTGAAGCTACTCAAGGATGTAGAGCTTCTTTGGGACTAAACCCAGCTCCAAGTTTTCCCCAAGAACTAATCATCCTCTGTGAGGGTATACACATTTCATTGTTGTTAGAGAAGGCCTGGCAAGGAACTTCACACATTTAGGCCAACTCCCAAATAGTAAAAACCCGTTACTCTTCATCCTAGCTGGCAGTAACAGTGGATCGGAGATGGTTTAATCATCCTGTGAGACATGACTAATAGGTGTTGTTAAAAATGAGTTTGCAATCTCATGCCTTTTAGGAAAATTAAATGCTGATGATAGGGGAGGTAAGAAATCCTTTGGAAAATGGGCTAGAGGACTAGATGATCTTTATGTTTAGATTTATTTGGATATGGCCGAGCCTGAGGGAGGAGAAAGCAACCTTTCAGTTTGAACAACAGTAACTGTGGGAATGCATATTATTCAAGCATTGCCCGTTCTGCTGCAGGTGCTGCAGCAGTTTTGGGAAACAGTTTGGAAACCCTCGTAAGCACTGTCCCCAAACAACATTTCAGCCAGAGCCCCGAGGTAACAAAAAAAGATAGTAGACATTGCTTTAAAAGAATTTATATATATATATTTGTGTGTGTGTGTGTGTGTGTGAAAGTAAGGTAATAAATGAGAAGATGATCATATGGTCGCGATGGGCACTCTGTTGTCCCTTATGCATGCTATGAGGAATCCCCCAACTGTGCAATTTGATATTTCCACAAGAGGCTATGCATTTCCATGCCCATTTTAAGAAGGCAGGCAGAGAAAGAATGCCTTATTCATTTGTGCCACTATGTTGGATACTCCATCTATCCCTTCAGGTCAATTTGCTTTCCTTTTCTACCAGGTTCTGTGCCCCCATGTACAGTGGATAGCATCATTTGGGCTCCATTGCTCTCTGACAAAGAGAGATACCAGAAGATCAGCGTATTTATTTTTTCACCCTCCTCTGGGGCCAAGAATTGGCAGTGGCTGCTTCCTCTGCCAAGGATTTCTGTTCCTTGTGAGTGTTTCTTACTTAACACCTATAGGCTTTCTTAGGGATCTGATGACTGACTCCACTTCCCTCTTCAGGCCTTGCTGCTGTTTGTACTCTCTTGTTACAGTCATTGAGCTCCTTTACCATCCTTAATTGGCTTATCTTAACTCTCCTGTATGTATTCCCTTTATTAAATTTCTTCAATCATCCATCTCTAGCACTGACTCTTGCTTCCTCCTGGGACACTAATACCCCATCCCGTGTTGCACGATACGTAGCCCATAATGAGTGCTTAATAAATGCTTCTATCTATTATTGTTTTTATATGTACAACATAACTAGTTCATTTAAATCTGATTTCATCCAATTTTAAGCCAGGACATTTTCATTATATAGTATTTCAAGCACTGGAGAATTTCTAGTTGTTGTTTGCTTTTGCAAAATCTCAGTTTAAAGAATATAGTTGTGAAGATTTGAGGAGCTGATATATGGTTGCATTTCTGAAAGTTCAAAGTTTAAAATGGAAAAAAACATTAAAATCTCATTCAAATAAACTCTAATAAGTGTCAACATTTTTTTCACTGTAGCAGAATTCATCAAAATAACTTTTACAGAAAATATATGTCCATTTAGCCTAGGTCTGAATTTTTTTCATTTTCATCTACCTTGTTACAGTGACACATTCACAGCTACAAGATCTGGCTTTGAACTTCTAACACCCATGTCTTTTTGAGCCAGAAAAAGAGGTTCAGCCTTAACTATGGGCCAAAGTTGCTCTTTTGTTCTATAATGTTATGAAAAGCAGTGGTAAAAAAATCTCTTCACGTAGGAGTTTCATCAACTAGGAAAATTTGTTGACTTAATTATATGTCTGAAGGAAAACTAGTATTTTAAGAATTGTTCCATGTAATTAGATCCATGTTTTTCAAAATGTTCTCCAGAGAAAGCTGACACCACATCATCTGAATAGTTTTCCAACAATGCAGGTTATCTGTCTCTAACCAAGACCTACTGAATTCAAATACTTGGGAATACAACCTTAGTAATTTGAATATTAATTTTATCAGCTGCACCATGTTATATTGCCATATGCCAAATTTGATAACCCTTACAATAATAAATCATAATAAAAGACTCCTTCTATTGGGGAGGGATGTCTTAAAATGAATTTACCCAAATATAGGAGAAAGGCTACTGTATAATAAATGAAGTTAAATAAGTAAAAAATATTTTAGAATGACAATTTTGATACACCTTGTTATAAGCTTAGAATAAACTGTCAAATTTAAAGTTAGAAATTATTTAAATTAGGGGTTGCCTACAATTCTGTTAAAAATCACCATTGGGTGAATTTAAGAAATTTAAGGAATAACCCCTGCCTCTCCGCTTACTCATCATGACCTAGGACTTGATACTTCCTGCTAGTTATTGGTGCATGTGCCTGATTTTGACTGATAGTTTGTGATCTCCTTGAAAGCAGGGATCAGGTCTTTGACATTTTCTATGATCTATAGTTCTTAGTACCCATCTCATGGCAGGATGTTAATAGATATTTATTGAAAGAATGAATGAGTGGAGAAGGTCATAATTTGGGGATAAGATTATATGTGTGATTGTATGTGTGTGAAATGTTTAGGGAGTAACAAAAGATTCAATAACAAAGTGCTAAACAGTGTGGTACAGAGTTCTTAGAATGTTTCATGGTGACTAGAATAGTCATATAGACATTAATGTGTAAGGAAAGAAAAAGTCAGCCTTGGTGAACCTAACATTCCTCTAAAAAAATGAAGTCTAGGGGCACCTGGGTGGCTTGGTTGGTTGAGTGTCTGACTTTGGCTCAGGTCATGATCTCCTGGTCTGTGGATTTGAGCCCCATGTCAGGCTCTGTGCTGACTTCTTGGAGCCTGGAGTCTGCTTCGGATTCTGTGTCTCCCTCTTCTCTCTGTCCCTCCCCTGCTCATGCTTTTTCTCTCTCAAAAATAAATAAACATCCAAAAAATTAAAAAATGAAGCCTGTTGAAACGAAAGTCAAATTTGAGCTGCACCTTGAAGTTTGTAGGAGATATGGCTAACAGAAGGGATTCAGGCAGGAAATGATAGGCATTTGGCTGAAGATGTTGGTTTCACCTGAGTCATACATCATGACAAAGTGTAGAGACAATGATGAATTAAAAGTTGAATACTTGACAGGATGTTGTGTTGAAGAGGAGAATTCAGCAAGTGAAGGTTGATAGGGTTTGGAGAGTTCAAAGAGCCAGGGAAGTCTGGGTTTGGTCTCATGATTGGGTATAGTATTGGGTATAGTTGTCTTGCCCTTTGATGCGAAGGCTGTAGAGCTCGAAGCCCAGAGAGGATATAACGAACGAATGGTCAATAATATAGGCTGTATGGTCTCTTTCAAATGAATCTAAATGCATAGGAAAGAAGTAATGTTCCTTCATTCTTTCTTTTTCATTATGGACTCTGGGGCATAAATCTGGGCTGTGAACCAGATTTGGAGTTTAGAAATTCTGTGGGTAAATAAAGGTGATGTGGACTAACCCTTGGGCTTTACTTCTTGGGAAACCTCTGTCTTCTTCTTCTAAATCCCCACAACCCACAACTTTGTCTAGACAGAGATTACTGCAGAGAATGATTTTAAATAAAACGAAAAACCTTTATTATTTTTAGAGAGGTGCAGATTTTCTTTTGCCCAAATGTCTCTATTTCATTTTAATCTAATGGATGAAGTGTGGTAAGATAGTTACACAAAGTGGTATTGTTAAAATCATGATATATTTTCCCCTCCATCAATCCAATCTTATGAGCGATGTGAGCCTGACTAAATGGCAAACACATTCTCTCGCTGGAGACCAAAAGTGTCACACGTATGAACAGGAGCACAAGTTGTAGAGCAAGATATGCCATAGTGAGGGTGGCTGACACTACCAAAATAGCAAGTAACAGTTATCTGAGTGGGTTTGCCACCCTCACAAGATGTGATTGCCCTTTTTTCTGTCATGCCTCCTTCTAGATTTTCACTCATGTTTCCACTGTATTCGCCAAGCTGAACTCCTAAGTCAGGCCCAAGATGTTCTCTTGCTAAACTGTTTTCAGAACAAACAGCATAACCCACCTGCATGCTACACTGCTGCATATGTGTGTGATGGATGGGAGCCAATAAACACCCCATGCACCTGTGTTTCCGCGGTAGTGAGGGAAGAGAATGTCACTGTTTCCTCAGGGAAGACAATAAAGGTAAACATGTCACCACCTCAGACTCTTAGCAAGGTTAGGTCCAGGAAAGGAGGATTCCAGGGCCGTGCGGAGACTCATCTCCAAGTATCTCTGAGATCACAGAAGTCCTCTTATTCCGATTTGTGGTGCTATCTATGACAGAAGTTTCTCAGCATTCTGGCAGTTTCAAGTACAATCAGCCAGACCATACGGGAGCGCTTACGATGCAATGTCTGCGGCTGAGATAACGCCCGGCTGTGATTTTATTTCCCACTGTTTGGAAGAACACACTGAGAAATCAACGTTCCCGATGCATCTTGAGATCACAGCAGCAACACGAACATGTGTCCAAACGGCCAGACTAAATCAGCAGCAAGTCGGGCAGAAGATCTGGTCTCTCCAGAGGACTGTGGCATCATCTCGCATGACACAGGCCACTGCAGGGAGGAAGGCGGGAATGAGGCTCGCACAGCAAAATTCTGGACTGTTTGGAAATATCCATTGTTGAGCACAATACACTCCTCACTGCAGCCACTGGTCTTTCAGGAACTTCCAATTATTCCTGATTTTGTTCTACCCCTCTGTTAATTTTCTGCTTGCACAAAATAAAAAGAAGCCAGATTGCTCTCATTTTTAAATCCTAATATTAGTCAATGGATATGCCCCCCAGGAAATGGGTTTGACTCATAAAAGAAGAGTTTTGCTTATTTTTCTTCTCAATATGGATGCTGTAGAGGAGGAAAACTTTTCCTTTATTTCCTTCTGGGTTCTTTGGTCTAATAATTAAATTGACAAGACAGAGTAACAAGAGAAAAATTTAATTTTGTACATACCAAAGCTCATAAAAATAGGAAACTCAATGAAATAACCAGAGTAGGCCGCTCTTACACTTTTTAGATAAACCATACATTTGTGAGGAATTAACAAGATGAAGAAATTTGGTCTAGGGGTAGTATGCTGGTGAAGAAGTAACAAAGTTTGTTTAAACGGACTTGTCAGCCCTGAATTTGCTATTTCTGGTGACAAGGATGTCTCTCTACCTCTTGGTACAGGGAGGGGACCTTTCACATGGGAGATTTGTTTCTTGCTTTCTGAGGTACAAAGGAAGGTCAGAGCATCCTTCTTGTACCAGCTACTTTTATATAGCCTTACTTCAAAATAATCAACATGCCGAAGGGGCCTGTTCTGGGACAGCCTGCCTTGAACCCCACCAACATGATTGCATTAGTCCCCCCTTGATCTGCAGTTTTCCTTTCCACGGTCCTAGTTGGTGGCAGCCAGTTGCACCGGAAGCAGATGATCCTCCTGACAGCAGATGATCCTCCTCCTGACGTATTGTCACAAGGTCGGTAGTAGCCTAACTACTGCTACATCATCACAGTGCCTGTGTCATTCATCTTACTTCATCTCATCATGTAGGCATTTCATCATCTCATAGCAGCACTAAAAGAAGAGTGAGTACAGTACAATAAGTTTCTTTGAGAGAGACCACATTCACATAACTTTCATTACATAGTATTAACACAATTTTATTTAAGTGTTAATCTGCTGTATTTAATTTATAAATTAAACTTTACCAGAAGTAATTACATATAGGAAAAATCATAGTATACCTGGGACTTGGTACTATACATAGTTTTAGGTGTCCACTGAGGGGCTTGAACATATCCCCTGCAGAGAAGGGCAGATCCCTATACTCAGAATGCAGGGCATTTGTATTGTCATACTTGTAGCAAAGTTCTTAGTGACTGGCTCTTAGTTGCATAGCCAATTCCTGCAACATAGTTGGCTTCTCTTTCCACAGCATGTAATTTCTGGCATGCTGAAGTTTTTGGTAGGTGGGTGATGTATAGAATTTAGGCAGATAAGGATGAAAAAATTCAGGGTTTGCTGTGATATTTCACCACGTGAATTCAATCTATTTCTAAAGCATATCCAATAGCTTTAATGTAGGAGATTCCTAAACCAAAGCCTGTCTCCCGGTATGTTATCTTTAATATGAGCAAATGATTAAGGAACCTTAGCTTAAGACACTTGTCATTCCTTCATGACGTGACCCCGTGCAATCCTCCTCCCCCTCATTATTCATGTTTCTGCCATATTTCTGCAGTTGACACATAACTTTTAAGTGCTCCACATATGGCAGCAATGTCATGCTTTTCCACTATGGAAAGCCTTCTTCTTTGATATTTCCTATGGAAAAAATGTGGAGGAGAAATAAAATGTGAATAATAAGCAAAATATTTATGGTCTCTGCCCTGCCACTCAAGTATTTCCTCCCATATCCTCAGCTAACTCTGTATTTCATGTTATCTGCCAGAAAGTTATAAAATTTCCATGTAAGCAGAAGAGAAGCTTAGCAGTTCACTGAACTGAATTTGAACATCTAGTATTTACATCTGTGAATTGATGTAATCTAACTACAAAGGAACTGGTTAATGGGTTCATCAAAGGCAAAAGAATAACACGAAAAGGGAACCATAGTGTGATTTATTTCTTACTCTTTTGAAGTATGACTAGAATATGACTCAGAGCCTCCTACCCTATGTTCCACAGAGCTGTTAACTCCTGGAGTTAACATTCAGTAAGAATCTGAGGGAGCAGGGAAGAGGGGAAATATGTGACAGGTACAGGACCACTGAGCCCTTACAGCATCACTGAGCCCTTACAGGACAGTCACAGATCACAGCTGGCTCACTGTACCCTGGTCATTTAAGCAGTAGGGGCAGACAGTGGGCCAGGAGGTGGAAGGCTTGTATTGAAGGGATCTTGGACAAGCTTTGGTTTGTTTGATTCTGACCTATATTCTTCTCTATTAGTAACACCTAGAAAAATTTACCATAGTTACACTTAAAAATTATTAAAACCATTTTTAAAGCAACATGGATATGCACTTGGTCAGTGAGGATACAGGCTTCCCTCTATTTCAAAACAAATTACCCTGCTTGTCTTGTTATTTAATTTCTTTGATACTTGAGTTGGTACTTTTAGTCTCTGTCCTACTGCTCCAGTGAGGAGGCACTGGGGCTGAAGGGTCTGGTTTGTAATCCAAGACTTCATGCTACAGCTGCTGGGGTTACTAAAGGAGGGTATAGGGATCAAAGAAATTTACTCATGCCTATTAGATGGGAATGAACAGCTGATTCCCAGAGCGAGAGCTGGGCCACCTCAAGCTGGAGTCATTCATCCAAAGAAAGAGCTGATGTGTCAGCCAGGATAAGGGTGATTGTAAAGATAAAAGGAATTCTCATGGCCAAGCAAAACAACAGAGTGGGTACCTACTCAGAACCGGGGGGGATATCAAAGAACAGATTGGAAACAGAAGGGGCTATAGCTCCATAATGATTAAGTCGGTCATTCCTCACTGGGTGTTGCTGAAATAATGCCCGAGTAAAAGATTCCCCACAATAAAATAGAGCTGAAAGAGGACTTTAAAAGAATTCCAGTGATTTATTGTGCTCCCATATTTCTTCTTTTTTTTTTTTTTTTTTTTCTTCTTGGAAACTGTCATGAAGGTGTGATCATTCTTTCTCTGCCCTTTTCTGTTTTGTTTATTTTTGTTCTGGGGTTGTTGGCTTCAATTTCCATAATAAGAGAGAGTGAAAATTAATGAAAAGGAATTCGAAATGCTTTTGCACAGATAATTTTGGGATATTATTGCCACCCATAAGTATTTTGACATTTTATCCATTTTTAAAACATAGAGACCCTACAGTTAATACTTCTTGTGCTTTTCTAGGAATTTGACAAATGAATACAGTAGCATAACAATCACTAGAAATAAAATACAAGAGTTATCTCAAGCCCATGACATTCCTTGTGCTGCTCATTTAAAATCGCTTCTCCCCCAGTCCCTGGAAAACTGAATGTTTTAATGTTTCTATACCTTTACCTTTTCCAGAATGTCCTATAAATGGAGTTATACAGTATGTAGTTGTTTTTTTTTTTTAATTCTGGTATCTTTCACTTGAGATTTGGCACATTATTGTGTAGATCAGAAGCCGAGTACATCTGAAGTTCCTTCATTTTATGGCTGAGTAGTATTCCATGTTACAGATGTTTCATAGTTAATTCATCCATTAGCTGACAGACATTTAGGATGCTTCCAAATTTTGGTAAATATGAATGAAGTAATTTTTCATTCCATTAAAATATTTTCTGGTGTTCTTTGTGGCTTCCTCTCTGATCATTTACTAAAATCCTAAAAAATTTTAGTTAATTCTATTATGGTCAGAGGACATACTTTGGATGATTGCAATCCTTATAAAATTATTAAGGTTTGTCTTCTGACTTAAGACATGATCTGTCTTGGTGTTGATCCCATTTGACATGAAAAGAATGTATTCTGATGCTGGGTAGTTTATTCTATAAATGGCATTTAAACTAAATTGGTTGTTATGTGGTAATCTGTTATATAATTTTATGTATATTTTAATTTTTGCATAATTTAAAATGAAAGTATGTTGATTTAAAAATAAGACAAATGAGTAAAATGGAACAATAAGAAATTACTAGAAGAAAATAGGATATGTTAATTTCAACGTAAAGTGTTTAAAATGGAATAAAGTTGATAAATATAAAAGAATCACAAGATATTTAGTCCTGCTTAAAAAAGGAAAATAGATAGTGGAGTATTGATCTCAGACAAGTTAGAACTCATGGTAAATGCATTAAGTAGACATCAGTTTTGTATTGATAAAAATTTCAGTCCAAGAAAACAAACACAGTGGTCTTTAATCTTTTGTGACTCAGACTCTTGATCTAGGGGTTGTGAGTTCAAGCCCCACATTGGGTGTAGAGCCTACTAAAAAGAAAGATAACTAAATAAGTGAAATAGAATACTTAAGGTGGAATATGAATAATAATTTTAAGGCAAAATTAACCAATCTAGCATCTTAGTGGGATGTTAGTGTGTATTAAAAAGTAATAGATTAAGTAGACCAAAAATGATTGATGATATTGAGGATTTAAATAATAGGAGTAAGAAGTATGAGTATTTTTCAAACATGTTTGGAAAATCAGCTGTGGGCAATAACTCAAAGCAATCTCAAAAAATTAGAAAACAGGAAAAAAAAGAAAAACCTCTAAAAGTTACGTTCATTTAATGTAATACAATAAAAATGGAAAAATACAACAGGATAACTCTAAACTCAAAACTGTCCTTTATAAAGTCTAATAATAATAATAATAATAATAAAATTATTTATGATGGAAATTATAAAAATGAAGAAAAATGAGAATACTTCATATTTAAGTTTAAAGTAATGCTGAAGAGGAATTCAGGGAAAAAAATGTATAGCCTCAAATATTTTAGTTTTAAAATAGCTTCAAATACATATCAAAGTATATTTCAAATATATAAGATATACAAGCACAGTGAAACTTTTAAAAAACAAATTAGTAAGAAAATAAATGAGTTATTGGAAAAAAGATGATAGAGAAACCAAAAGTTTCTTTGAAAGATCAATATAATAGTTAAGCTTTTTTTCCAATTTTTTTTATTTTTATTATTTTTTATTATAATAGTTTATTTTCAAATTGGTTTACATATAACACCCAGTGTTCATCCCAACACGTGCCCTCTTTAATGTCCGTCACCCCCTCTCCCACCTCCCTCACCTCCCTCACCTCCCTCACCCTCAGATTGTTCTTAGTCTTCGAGAGTCTCTTATGTTTTATCTCCCTCCCTCTCTGTGTCTTTTTTTCCTTTCCCCTTTTCCCCTCCCCCTGGTTTTTGCTTAGTCTCACAAAGTCCACCTATCCTTGGAAACATATAGTATCTGTCTTTTTCTGACTGACTTATTTCACTTAACATAATACCCTCCAGTTCCATCCATGTTGTTACACATGGCCAGATTTCATTTTTTCTCATTGCCATGTAGTAGTCCATTGTATATATGTGCCACAACTTCTTTATCCATAATAGTTAAGTTTTATTGGGTTTGAGAATCTGGATGGACAGAGAGAACGCAGTCAGACAGAATGATAAATGATTCATAGCCAAATCTATGGAATATACTATAACATGTTTTTTTTTTAATTTTTTTAACTTTTATTTATTTTTGAGAGACATAGAGACAGAGTATGATCAGGGAAAGGGCAGAGAGAGAGGGAGACACAGAATCTGAAGTAGGCTCCAGGCTCTGAGCTGTCAGCACAGAGCCCGACCTGGGGCTTGAACTCATGAACCATGAGATCATGACCTGAGCAGAAGTCGGCCGCTTAACCAACTGAGCCACCCAGGCACCCCTAACGTGTTGTTTTTAACAGAGTGCATGTGCATGCACATACATGATCAGGAGAAGGGTGGAAGGAAAAGGAGAGAGAGAATCTTAAGCAGGCTCCACATTCAGTGGGGAGCCCAATAAGGGATTCAGTCTCACCACCATGAGATCATGACCCGAGCCAAAATCAAGAGGAGGATGCTTAATAGACTGAGCCACACAGGCACCCCCGAATATACTATAACATTAAAAAAAAAGTTCCTTGTAGTATATCATTAAAGAATGTGAAAAGTTAGAGAAATTTAGAGAATTTTTTTTTCCTGAGAAAATGTCAGTCACTCAAATTAGGCTGAAGTTATAGAAAACTTGAATATAGGGGTGCCTGGGTGGCTCAGCCAGTTAAGTGGCTGACTTCAGCTCAGGTCATGATCTCGCCGTCCGTGAGTTCGAGCCCCGTGTCGGGCTCTTTGCTGACAGCTGAGCCTGGAGCCTGCTTCAAATTCTGTGTCTCCCTCTCTCTCTGCCCTTCCCCTGCTCACGTTCTGTTTCCATGTCTCTGAAAAATAAATAAACATTAAAAAATTTTAAAAAAAGAAAAATAAAACTTGAATATATAAGCTACCAGGCAATAAATAGAAAAGTTGGTAAAATTTCTTCCCTAAATAGACACCAAACCCAGTCAATGGTTAAAGGTCATTTCTACTAATCCTTTAATGAGGGTGATACATATATTTTTTTTTTCAGAATGTACAAAAAGAGACTGACATTTTTCACATTCATTCTTTGAAGCTTGCCTCCGACTGAGACAATAAATCAATAAGGACAGATCACATGCAACACATTCAGATAAACACGTAAATGCACACATTCAGGCAGATACACTATTCAGACGATATCAATAAAGGCAAAAAGTTCTAAATAAAATACTAACACTGAATCCTCTCTATTATAAAAAATTTTATTATTAGTATATAAGATTGACTCAATATTGAAATCCATTAATGTGCACTGCTACATTTTTAAACTAAAAGAGAGGGAAAAACAAATGTTGAAAAAGTATCTTTTAAAAATATCCCTTATCTCTATTTAAAAAAAAAAGTCAGGAAAAAATTAGGAACAAAGGAAATTTTCTTAATTTGATCAATCATATCTACCAAATTTGATCAAATACTACAATCAAAAGTTTTAACATTAAAGAATGCTTAAATCAGGAGCAAAACAAAGTTGATTCCTATTTTCAAATAGTACCTACATAATTCCTGGAAATAAAATAAAGAAAATAAAAGAGGAACATGTATGTTAGAAAGGAAGAGAGAAAACTGTCATTCTTTGCAGATTGTATGATTTTCCATGTATGATATCCAAAAGACTGAAGCGAAAAAATGATTACAACTCTTAAAAAATTTATTAGATGTCTGTGTACCAGACAAATATACAGAGCATCTTTCCCTGTATACTAGCATTATTTAAAAATGTAATTCGGAATTAAATAATAAATATGACATACATAAGAAATTGACCAAAATTGTGGAAGACTTTTAGAGCTATATAGATAAGGCCCTATTGATAGGTATAAAGGAAAAACTTAAAAGAGGAAACCAAGCTTTAGATAGGAGACTTACTGAAAGTAGGTTTTTTTTTAATTTTTATTTATTTATTTATTTATTTTTTAACGTTTATTTTTGACAGACAGAGAGTGCGTGAGCAGGCGAAGGGGAGAGAGAGAGAGAGACACAGAATAGGAAGCAGGCTCCAGGCTCTGAGCTGTCAGCACAGAGCCCGACGCGGGGCTCGAACCCACAGACTGCGAGATCATGACCTGAGCCAAAGTCGGCCGCTCAACCGCTCAACCGACTGAGCCACCCAGGCGCCCCTGAAAGTAGGTTTAACCCACTATCAAAACAATGGCAAAATTCAAGTTCCTTAGCTAAATATGCTGCAGACTTCATAATTCTTATTAAAATGATATGGAAATGGAACAATTGAATCAGTGTAAAATGCAGTTTTAATAAAAGAATATTGTATATAAGTTGATAGGATTCTCAAATTATCGTAAAGATTACATAAAGCTAATTGTACATAATGAAAAAATTAAGATTTCTCTACTGTCTAAAGATTTTATAAAGAAACAGGGGCGCCTGGGTGGCTCAGTCGGTTGAGCGTCCGACTTCGGCTCAGGTCATGATCTCGCAGTCTGTGAGTTCGAGCCCTGCGTCGGGCTCTGTGCTGACAGCTCAGAGCCTGGAGCCTGCTTCAGATTCTGTGTCTCCCTCTCTCTCTGCCCCTCCCCCACTCATGCTCTGTCTCTCTCTGTCTCAAAAATAAATAAACATTAAAAAAAATTAAAAAAACAGATTTTATAAAGAAACATTATTAAAAGTGGGATAGTACTAAATATGAAAAGTAGGGCAATGAAACAGTAGAAAATCCAGACACTCATTCATATATGTATACATATTTATTTGTATGGATACATAATATATGTATACATATATATATTATTAAGTGGTGTTTTAATAATTTGTCTATACACTCGTAAAGACGCACACACATATATACATGTAGGTACACATATATATTTTATGTATAGTGTATATATAATTTTTAATAAGTGGTTAAAATGTCATTTTTTATCAGTGGGCAAAGGAGGGGATATTCAGTGTTGTTTTAATAATCTGGCCATACTCTTGGAAAGACAGTGTTCATTATCTACCTCACCCCATGTGTGAGAATACATTTTAGGTAGATTCTAGGCTTAAATAATTTTTATTATGGTTAGATGAAAATATGGGACAGTGTTTTTATGATCCTTGAGTTCATCTTCTTAAGTGACAGTCCAAATCTCAAAGATCTAAGGAAAACAAAGATTTAAATTTGATTATATAAAAGGGAAACTTTTGTCTGATCCAAGCAAACACAAAGATAAAAATTACACGTAAAGTGAACAAAAATATTTGCAACATACTCACGAGAGGATAAGCATTCATAACATTATTGAGACATTATTGAACTATATTAGGGAAAGCAGTAATATTCAATTCAGTTCCATAAGGTAAAACAACAGACTGTTGGTTAAAGCTATAATCAGGAAGAGATCAGCAGAACTTTTCAAAGGGCCAGTACATTTCTGGAAAGATCTTCAACATCACAGATAAGACCAGAAATGCATATTCATGTTTGCTTGTTGGCAGTAAAGAGTTTTTAAAGATTGACAGTATGGGTAAGGGGATGAGCATATACTGATTCTCATACAGTGTTGATTTAAGTATATCTTGGCGCAAACCCTGTGTGAGATATCGGCAACATTTCCTAAAGTTTCAAATGGGTGTGCATCGATCCAGCAATTCCGGTTCTGGAAATCTACCTAAAAAATCATCATCAGCGGAGTGCCTGGCGGGCTCAGTTGGTAGAGCAGGCGACTCTTGATACCATGGTCGTGAGTCCCAGCCCCACGTTGGGCATGGGGCCTACTTAAAAATACAAACAAACAAACATAAAACTCTTTTAAAAAAATCATAGTGTGCTTGGTGATGCATAGGTTGTGTTAATGATAATCATCCCTAGATTGTCATAGTAACCATTTTGACCGAAATGCTGAGTTGTTACCGTGAAGAAAGTGTGATTTTACATTTTGACTCCTTTTTCATCTGTTCTGTTTGAACTTTTTAAAAGCGTTTTGACATCTCACAATACATCTGCAAACCTCTTACTGTTTTGAGAATTTGTTCAAGCTGGGTAAGTGGAATACAGTGGGTTTATTGCTTCTTTGTAATTTGTTACTGGGGCTAGGAAAATGTAGGTGAAAATATTATCTAGAGTCATAGATATTGGCATTTATTAAAAGGATTATTTAAATGATACATTGATGGGGAGGAGTCCCGCAATTTTTGGAAATGCCTTCTGTGCCTGGGAGAGATTCTTCCTTTGTCACTGTCAGAGGCTGCACAACTCGAAGTCCTGCTCTGGTATCACATATAGAGAATGACTTTTAGGATGGAAATTAGAACAGAACTGAAAAGGGGAAATGGTATTTTTGACAAGTGAATATTTCCAACTTATGTACTGCATTCTGGAGCTAAAAGAAAAGTAATGGAAATTTCTTTCAAATTCAGATTAGTTTTTCTACCAGGCTTAATGAAATTACTACTATCATATCAGCCCTGAGAGGCAGAATAATTTTGGTTTAAGCACTTATTTTGTTTTAGGACCTAATTATATTCTATTCTGACTTGTGCATTATTATTGTAAATGATATGTGTCCACAATGTTTAATGGCCTTTTATGTTTTTGCTACATTATAAATATGAGGTGATCATAAATAAATGTCACCTGATTATAAATATCAGGTGGTTTGATTTTAAAAGTGAAGTCTAAACAACTCTACAATTCACAAGTATAAAATTACTAAAGGAAAGGGACCTCGCCAAAAGAAAGCTGAGAAATGCAAGGTCATAATACTACCTAATGTTATCTTGAGCAACAAACAAATCTATTTGTAAATCTTTCTGATTGGTATCTGTATCTTTGAATTATGAAACTTGTCTTCAATGCCTTATGAGAACCTGATATTAATGACTCAGAAGGGAGAATGAGATCTTTCCTAAGTTTGGGCTATAGATTTTATAAAACAACCATTTTACATCCTCAAAAATAGTGCATAAGTTTCTGTTACTGCATTTTCCTATCAACACTTGGTAACATCAGGTACTTTAAGTAGATGTGGATCAGATTGATAGACAATGAAATTTTCTTACAGCATTTTTTTTTCTGGTTGGTGAGGACCTAGAGTAACTTTTTTTATGCCATTAGCCATTCAGGATTTTTCTTTTGTTAAACATACACACGTGTGCGCATACCTACACATACAGTAAATATTTTTTATCTATATGTCTGTATATTTACATCTGTATCTTTATTTTATATACTAATACTGAACTCATTAGAATTAGAATCATTCCAAGCATATTTTCTCACACTATGGCTTATATTTTAACTTTATGGCATCTTTTGAAAGAAAATTTTAATTTTGCCAAAGATAAATTCATTATTTACTCTCAATTCCTCTTTTTGATTTTTTTGTCTTTTCTTTTACTATCTCAGTGTCATTACTGTACTTCCTATATATTTTAATATTTTTGTGTTTTAATTCTTCTCATCAGGTTTCAATTAATATTAGGCTTGTATAGTGCATGTAGTAAAAAAAAAAGTATTTTTCCATGTGAATGGCCAGATGTATTGGCGTCCTTTAAAAAATCAAGCAGAGCGCCTGGGTGGCTCAGTTGGTTGAGTGGCCGACTTCGGCTCAGGTCATGATCTCACCGTCTGTGAGTTCGAGCCTCGCGTCGGGCTCTGTGCTGATGGCTCAGAGCCTGGATCCTGCTTCAGATTCTGTGTCTCCCTCTCTCTCTGCCCTTCCCCTGCTCACACTCTGTCTCTATGTCTCTCAAAAATAAATAAACGTTAAAAAAAAATTTTAAAAAATCAAGCAGAACAAGGGTTTCTGGGTGGCTTAGTTGGTTACGTGTCCGACTTTGGACCTGGGCACTTTGTGAGTTCAAGACCTGTTCTGGCTTTGTGCTGACAGCTCAGAGCTTGGAGCCTGCTTCAGATTCTGTGTCTCCCTCTCTCTCTCGGCTCGTTCCCCACTCGTCCTCTGTCTCTGTCTCTCTCAAAAATAAATGAACATTATAAATTTTTTTTAATTTGAACAGAATGTTCTCCCTGACAAACATTCATAATGTAACCTGTCTTATACCAACATCTTGGTGTGTATGCATATGTGTATATGCATATTAACATATTTATAGACTATTTTTGCCATTGTTTTATTGATAATTCTTAAATTTTGCCAACATCACATTTTAAAAGTTATTATATACTTTTAATAAGCTGTATGTCTTGTACAGAGTATCCTTCTTAGAGTTCTTCAAAATTATCTTGCCATTATGGCCCTTTTAAATTTCCATATGTATTATCAGATCAGTTTTTTTAATTCCTGCAAAAATACTGTTTCTTTGAAATGCATTGAACTCATAAATGAAGAAAACCTTGACATCTTTACAATGTATGGTCTTTGTGTCCATGCACATAACCTACCCATCTAAAAATGTTAGCATTTACTGTGTCTGTCTATAGCAATAAACTTTTATTAATTTGTCCGTTATGTTGGATATTTTTTATTAGATTTATTCCTGGGAGTCTTTTTTAAAAGTTTTTTTTTTTTTGAATTTTATTTGAGAGAGAAAAGAGAGAGAGAGCATGAACAGGGGCTTGCAGAGGGGGAGAGGGAGGATCCCTGGGTGTCTCTTAAATATTGCCAATTATTATTTTTTTAATAATAGGCCTAGTGACACCTGGCTGGCTTGGTCAGTAGAGTATGTGACTCTTGATCTTGAGGTTGTAGTTCCAAACCCTTCATTTGGCATAGATTACTGAAAAATAAAATCTTTAAATAAATAATAGATCTAATTTTGTGGTGTACATTTTCTGATGCTATTGAATGACAGTTGCTATTGCAAAGTTGTAAATATGCTTTAGGCAAAACAAGATGTGATAGTGCCATACCTCTGGGAGCTCATACTGCCAACAGGCCTGAAGGGTATGGATATAACTGTTTGAGAGGAGCTGTGGATTCCCATAGAGGAAAGCAGGCAATCCACAAGAGTCTGTGGGAGAGAGGTTGGGAGTGTGCCAAGGAAAAGAGTAGTCTGTCCTCACACTGCTTTTTCCCTCCATTTTCTTGCCAGTATCTCTCATTGGCTGAACCCTGAGCCTGAGGGCTAGGGAAGCTATGGATTCAGTACATAAAAAAGAATGGACTTGGAGCACAGAGCAAAGTGTAGAAGGATCCAGAGTGGATCTTGGGACAAACAGGAACTATATAGCACTCCTCTATTTGTATTAATCAGGGTTCTCTAGAAAAGCAGAACCAATAGGATATAGGTCCTGGGTCACATAATTTTGGAGACAGAGAAGTCCCATGATCTGCCTGTATGCTGGAGACCCAGGGAAACTAATGGTGTCGTTTGAAGCCCTAGGAGTCGAATAGCTGAGGATGTAGACTCTAGGGTGGGTCAGATGGCTGAGAAACCAGCTCAGTCAGGCAGAGAACAAATTCAACCTTCTTTCACCATTTTCTTGTGTTCAGACTTAGAATGGTAGATGCCCACCCACATTGGGAAGGGCCATCTGCTTTACTGAGTCCACCAATTCAAATGCAAATCTCTTCCTGGAACAGCCTCACAGATGTGCCCAGAAGTAACACTTAACCAGCTATCTGGCTATCTCTTGGCCCAATCAAGTGGACCTAAAATTAACTGTCAGAGTGGTTTACACATATTAACTTAATCCTCACAACACCCCTATGAGATAAATACTTCTCTATTTATTTTATAAATGAAGAAATCAAGGTCCAGACAGGGTAAGTAACTTTACTGAACTCTCATAGTCAGTCAGTGGTGGAGCTGGGCTTTTAATCCTGGGCAACAGATTGCCAAATCCATACTCTTAAACATATTCCTCTTATGTTTTATCTGGTAATGGTGAAATAACATTAATGACATGAATAAATATTGCACTATTCTTTCATTACCAGGTGAAATTTTGATTAAAATTAAACTGGGATTATAAAATAATGGGATATTTTACATATTTATGACATTGTGTCTTCCATATAACAGTCTTCTGTATCCATTTAAGGTTTCATTAATAATAAACTTTGCAGTTACCTCTAAAAAGACCTTGTACAACTTTTGTTAGATGTATCCTTAGCTTTATTTTTGTTGCTATTGTAAGGTTTTTAGAAATAACTATAGGATTTATGTGTGTATAAATTAGGGTATAGTTTATTTTTTGTATATTAAATATTTCACTGCAAAGTTGCTAAACACTCATATTAATTGTGTAGATTTAACCATAATTACTTTTGAATTTCTATATAGGCAATTAAGTGAATAATGGCAATTTTGTGTTTTCCTTTCCAACCATTCTGTGTTTAAATTTCTTGTCCTTATATGTACTACTGGCTGAGTCCTCCATTACAGTGCTAAAGAGAGGAGATGATAGCAGACATTGTCTCATTCGTTATCTTAACAGGGATATTTCCTTCTTTTCACCTTTGCTTCTACATTTGCTTTTAAAGAAGTTCCTTTATATACCGAATTTGCTGGTAGATTAAAAAAATTAAATGTTATTGAAATTCATAGGATTTTCTCTTTAATTCTGTCACTGGGGGGGAATTATATCCCTGAACAAACGTAATTTAACTATATTCTATGCTTTTTCACATTGCTTGATGCAGTTGTGTCTTAGTTCAGGAAATTAAAAGCAGACCGATGTTTGGTTGCAGATGAATTATTGAGAGAATGCTGTGTAGAAGGGGAAGGGACAGAACCAAGCAAGGATGTAGTCTCAGGTAGTCTCAAGCACCTCTCCAGAGGCTTTCTGCTTTGAGACAAGTGGGTCAAGTTTTGTAATCTATCAGTTCATTATTGGCTGCTCCCAGTAGAGCAGCATAGGTGCAGGGCAGTTAGATGGCAGGGCATGACCACATCTTGATTTTTGTAAATAAAGTTTTACTGAAACACAGCTCTGCTCACTCATTTACGTATTGTTTAGGGCTGCTTCTGTGCTTCAAGGGCATAGTTGTTTTATAAGCACATTGAAGACTATCTGGCCCACAAAGCCTAAACTATTTTCCATTTGGCCCTTTACAGAAAAAATACTGCAGATTCTTTATCTGGATTGATGTTGAGATTGATCATTTTAAAAAACACTTTCTTTCGTTTGTTGGTTTGCTTTATGGTATCAAGTTTATAGTAATGTTGATTATCATAATCAAGTGGACTATTTAACAATTTCCAGTACTTGAAATATTTTTAAGTTGGTAAAATTTTTCTTAGAACTTCCTGGTAAAACTTGGTGAACATGAAAAATTTTAAAGCTCTGATACAGTTTCTTTGACGGTTTAGCTATTTTGAAAAATTATTCATATTTCCCATATCATTTTGTGTCAATATTGTTTAATAATATTTTTATCAGCGTGTTTATATGAGCTAGGTTTTATGTTTGCTGACGTTTAGTTGTTATTTCATCTTTTCAACTCTTTATTTTCTGTAATAGTTTTCATGTCCCTCTTTTTTGTTTTATTTTGGTTTTCCTATTTTTTTGTCACTTTTATTAATCTTTTCAAGTAATACTGCTGATTTTCTGTGTTATTGTTTTCATATTTTTAATTTACTAAGTTGTTTTGTACCCGTATTGTGTCTTCATTTTATCTTCCTTAGGTTCTGTTGTTTATTTTTAAAGCTTTTCAATCATATGATGGGATCATAAATATTTTAGCCTTTCTATTTCCCAATACAAGTGTGTGACTTATCGCATTTTAAGTAGTTTTCTTATGTATCTATCATCTAATTGTCTTTCCAGCGTGGTTAATTGATTTACTCGAGTTGTTTGGAATGTTTTATAATTTATAAATATACAAGGCTTTCCTAATTAGCATTTATTGCTGACTTTTACTTAACTACTCTGTATCAGGGAACATATTGTATATGATTGGAATTTATTAAAATTTTTACCTGTTTCATGATAAAATGTATGGCCATTAAAGAATGTTTCATATAGAATTAAATGACTTTGAGGTTTGGTATATTTCAAAAATTCTGGAAAATGTTAATATTTTGAATTGGATTTCCGATGTAAAGCATAGAGAAAATGGAAGAGCATTATTCAGAGATACTGGGCCTTCTTATTCTATCTTCTATTTCTCTTAATTTCTAATATTCACTACCTTTTTTCTCTATTATACATTCTGGATAATTTCTTCATATCTATCAGTTATTAGTTTCTCCTCATGGCCATCGAATATATTGCTCAGCAGATCTTGAGTATTTAAAGTTCACATTGTATAGTATTTTTAATTTCTAGATATTCCATTTGATTGTTTTTCTATAATTTGTTTCATTACTTTTATAAGTTCCTGCTGATATTTTTGATTTCTTCTCTTATTTCTTTAGATATTTTAAACATAATTATTTTATATTGTCTATCTGATGATTCCTGTATATGAAATTTTTGTGTATCTAATTCTACCCTTTTTCTGACTTGATCATGATGTGTTCTTTCCATGTGTAACATCTTAGGAATTTTTATTATATCTACTTACTCTTTGCAACGTTGTATTTGTGTGGGTATTCCTTAGGCTTTGAGTAAAGTTCATTCCTCTGGGGAGGTTTTATGTTTCCTTGGGAGTAGTGTGAAATTCAGCTGTAAACTCACCTATTTAGAATCAGTGTTTAGAAATTGCAAGGGTGGGAATTTTTCCTTCTCCAGAAAGCAAAAGTTCAGTGCAAGGCCTCCGTTTAAAAACTGCCTTATGAGGTTGCTCACTTGTCTGCAGTTCTTATTCTAATTTGTTTTTGGCATTTGAGGATTTATTACTTTTTTCTTATCTCAGTGATGATTAAGAAACAAAAATATCACTGAGGTTTAGTTTTCCATGGTAAAGTTGCTCAACATACTAATGGAAATGGAATCCTTGATTTATTTAATAGAATGATACATTCAGTTTCCCAATAGGCCATTTAGGATTTAACATATTCCTAAATGAGATTGGTATAATTATTTTGTTTTCCCATACTATCTCTTAATGCTTGGAATATCATAATTACCCTAGCTTTAGAAAATATATTGAGAAACTTACATTTTTTGTTGTAAAAAAAACAATTATTGGGGCACCTGGGTGGCTCAGTCGGTTGAGTGTCTGACTTCGACTCAGGTCATGATCTCACAGTTCATGGGTTTGAGCCCCGCATCAGGCTCTGTGCTGAATACTTGTTCAGAGCCTGGAGCCTACTTCAGATTCCGTGTCTCCTTCTCTCCCTGTTCCTCCTCCACTCGCACTGTGTCTCGCTCTGTCTCTCAAAAAATAAATAAATGCAAAAAAAAAATTAAAAAAACAATTATTTTTCTAGAAGGGGTTTCTGGGTTTGTGAGTATATTCCTCGTCTTCTGACAGGGAACTTAGGGTTTTCATATTAGATGAGGGTTGACGTTAATGTCTAACCATGGGTTTCCTCTGTCTCACAGAAGATAGAGAATTTGAATCTTCACACTTGCATGGCAGAGTCTAGGATTTTGATTTCTCAAAGAAGTCTTAATTATATTCCAGCCAGAAGACTGGGAAGATGACCATTTTGCTTGCTTCCTCTCTATTCCAGAAAGTGTAGTTTTTCCAGTTCCCTTTAAGGCAGGGATTTATGTTGAGATTTCAGTTCCATTTCTTCATATCAGACTTCATACTGGCACAAGACCACATCCTCTGGGCGTTACAACCTTAACCTCAGGTTTGATAACATCCTAAAGCATCATGATATCAACTTGTAGAGTTAACACCATGGTATTGACTTCCTTTTTGCTTCTGGAAACTAGAAATATCTTTCTCTCTATATATAGCTAAGCTGTGAATTAACACTTATGTCCAGGATTATCTGGTTCCTAGACTTACAGGGGCATTGGGGCCATTCACCACACTGTGCTACCAGAAGCAGCCTTACATTTTCTGCTAGTTGAGGTGAGGCTGTTGAAATGCTGCTCCAATCTCTTCATCAGTGGCATGGGGGAAAATCCTGTCATTTTGCCTAATGGTATCATATGGAAGGATGACCCAAATCATTATAAAAATCACATTATTCTATAAATAGTGCCCTAAATGGATGCCAAAGGCATTGATAGTTTAATTTTCTCTTTTATGTTTTTTTTTTTCTCCTAGACTGCATATTTTCGAAATCCTGGCTAAACGCCCATAAATGTAATGTTTTTCACTTATGTCATTTTCTGATTATAGCATTTCATGTTTCTCAGTCCAGGGGAGATTTTAACATAAGATTTCACTTCAATAATATCCTCATAAGCCTGTTTAAAAAGTAATGTGGGTTCTATTCTGTTTTGTCACTATAGATGACAGTCTCAGAGGGGCTTTTGAGTTTGTTCATCACTTATAAAGATAAAAAGATATATATGTATGTATATATCTTCATCACTTATAAAGATACACATGCACGCGCACACACACACATACATATATATATATATATATATATATATATATATATATATCTTCTAACTGATCTTAAAACTGATAAAATGGGTATCTTCCTGTAGTAATCAAATAAAATAATAGAAAACTTTCTGCATTGTAATGAAAGCGTTATCTCAGCCTATGCTTACTACTCTTCTAAGGACACTTTTGATCTTATTGTTGCTGGTCCAAGCTCTGACTTCTCACAAAAGAAATTCACATGGTAGGATTTCTATATTCACTAACTTTTATTTAAAAAATTTGTTTAATGTTTATTTTTGAGAGAGAGAGAGAGGGAGAGAGAGAGAGAGAGAGAGAGAGAGAGAGAGAGAGAGAGGAGACAGAGTGTGAATGGGAGAAAGACAGAGAGAGGGAAACACAGAATCCAAAGCAGGCTCCAGGCTCTGAGCTGTCAGCACAGAGCCCGATGCAGGGCTTGAACTCACAAGCTTTCACTAACTTTTAAAAGATGTTAATACATTAAAAAATATATCTAGCCACAGAGAGGAAGGAAGACATGACATAAGAGACTCTGAAAGACTAAGAACAAACTGAGGGGAGGGGGGGTGTGGGAGGGGGGAGAGTGGGTAATGGGCACAGAGGAGGGCACTTGTTGGCTTGAACACTGGGTGTTGTATGGAAACCAATTTGACAATAAATTATTAAGAAAAATATATCTACATGCTTCTAATTCACCTTGCTAAGGTCACCTAGACAGTCATATGGTCATGTGGTAATCATTTCACACTATATGTGGATATCAAATCATCATATTGTACACCTTGAATATATATATATATATATATAGTTTTTATTTGTCATACCTTAGTAAAGCTGAAAAAAATAAAGAAGTGAAGAGAACTTGTTTGATTAGATCTTGGCCTATATAACTCATGAGGATAATATTGGGTATTGCCCAATTTTTCAATAAAAATTATATTACCTATTGTATATGTATGTTTTGTGGCAGAAAACATACCCTCAAGAGAGGTGCAGCTTATAGTTTTAGATACTTTAATAGTGATTCATGACCATATGACTCTCTAGGTGACCTTAAAAGGTGAATTAGAAGCATGTAGATATTTAGATATCAAGGCAGCCTCAACCCTTTATAAAAACAAAAGTGATGTGGTACATTTTGAGTGGCGATGAAGAATGCTATTCCATATGAACTACATCTGTTGAGAGAAACATTAGTGGTAGAATACTGATAAATTAGCCATCTTCAGAATGTACGTTGTTCTTTGTTGCATTTATACAAGAATAATGTCCACATTAGGGAACCGATAATTCCAGAATACTCAGTATTTTTTAGGCCATATGTGGCATGTCGGGTTTAGTTCTGGGTGCCACATTTTATGAGGATCTTTGAAAGACTGGAATATGTTCAAAGGAAGCTGAGTGGGAGATTGAAAGGATGACATGTGAGGAATTAGTGAAAACTTTGGAAATGTTTAGCTGGAAGAACAGAACACATAGAAAGTACATAAGAATTGTCTATAAAAATTGGGAGGGTTGCCAGTCATTCAGTATACAGTCCTTGAGCAAATATCCCACATCAGGTATCAAGTATGGGGCTGTGAAGGGAGCATTTATGAAAAAGAAGGGGATGCTCTTTTAAAGAAATACACATAAAAATTACACTTCATGTTATAATTGTGTAAATTCCAGCAAAAATATAGCCCCTAAAAGTGGTAGGAGGTCATATGAGGAAGGAGTTATTGAAATAGTTTAGGTTGCTTCAGATTTCATTAACTAGGGACAGTCGGTTAAAGGAACAAGACATACTTTCAAAACTAGTATAATGAAGATCTTTCTGATCTTTCCATTTACAGAGATTTTACACTGAGCTAAGCCTTGTATTAATTCAGAATTATCCCAACAATCCTCACAGTTGATGCTATTGTTACTTCTTTCACAGATGAGGAACAGGAGGCTCAGAAATTTTAAGAGACTTGCTCGAAAGTCACATAGCTAGTAAGTAACACAATTACAATTTGAATCCAGACAGTCTAGCTCCAGAAAACCTACTCTTTACCACTAAGCTAATACTGCCTCTCCAGATAGATTATTGGTCGCCATCTCTGGAAATTTTCTTACATAATCTCGATGGTTATCTGTTAAAAGTGGTAACTGCCTGGGTTGAGAGAATGTTCTAAGTAACCTTTGACAGCTTACTCTTTTATTATTATGAGTCTCTGATGCTTCTGGGATAAGCTTATGAGCATAGTCATTAGTTCACAAACTAAGAGTAATACATATGATCTTTATTTTAGGCCATATTAAGAAATTCTCTCTATTCATTTGTATTAAGAGAGATATCTGTATATCCCTACTGCTGGCCAGTTAGTGTTTTTATCTTCTAGACAGCTCAGTCATTTTTTTGTTCAATGAAAATACTGCATGCTTTAATATTCTATTTTCTGAGAATATATTCCTCATGCCACCCAACCGTGCTGCACTCCTCATTGTTTACCAGTGTGTGCTTTCCTATGGTTTCCCTTTGTCCTCCATGCCTTAACCGTGGTCTCCACGAGGTGCTGCTCACCTGGATTTGTAACTTTCAACTCTTTAAAAAAATGTTTATTTTGAGAGAGAGAGAGAGAGAGAGACATAGCAAATAAGGGCAGGCCAGAGAGAGAAGGAAAGAGAGAATCCCCAGCAGGCTCTGCACTGTTAGCACAAAGTCCACTGTGGGGCTTGATCTCCTGAACCATGAGATCATGACCTGAGCCAAAATCAAGAATCAGACGCTTAACCGATTGTGCCACCCAGGTGCCCCTCAAGACATTCATCTCTTAAGGAATATGTTTGAAACTTACCGAGCCTGGTTGCAACAGATTTTTCTTATATGTTGATAGACTAGGACTCTTCCAAGGACAAACCATGGAAAGATTTTAGTCTTAAATGAGTACTTTGGTTTAGTTGCTTGGTAGAGTTTATAAAAGTATCCCATGTGATGAGTAACAGTGGTGGATCCATGTCTCATTTGCAGAAAGGATGACCCATCAATACATAGGAAATTCACTAGTTTGTCCTAGAGCTTGATGTGATTTTGGTGCCATGCTCAACTTCTTTTCCACAATGACTCTCAGCTGAAGACCTTGCTTCCCATTTGAGTGAATGTGAAGGGAGATCAGTACCTACATCTTTGCTCACACACCCTGCTTTCTTTTCAGTCACTGCAAACCGATTGTTCTCCCAGCAAAGATTAACACTTCCACTTGTGCAGATCTATTTTCTTTCTGCCTATTCAAGGAGTTTAGTGCAGTAATCTCTCAATATACATTTATTAAGATTGGAAAGTGTTAGGGAGTTGCAGTTATGGTAGATGGTGAAATCAAGAGTTCTCTTCTGGAATGTTCTCTTAAGTGTATCTGCAACCAGATATCTAAGTTGACATACACAATATCTAAGTTGATACATCACATTAGTAGATGCATAAATGAGTCTGGTGTCCCAGGAATGTCTCAGGCACAGGCAGGTAATTTTGGGAATCATAAGTAATAAGTGGTATTAAAAGCCAAAAAAAAAATGTGACTGGGTAGATACAGAAAACTAGAGAGTCACTGATTGAGTCTTGGAGGCCTCACAGAGAAGCCAGGAAAGTAGAATGAGTTGGAATGCCCCACAGGGAAGGATCAAGTGTAAAGTAATGAAAGGCAGGGAAGGAAACATGTTTCAAGAAGGAGGGAGGGGTCAACAGTACTGACTGCTATTGAGAAACACATAAAAAATAACAGAGATGTGACTGTTGGATTTAGCAATAAGGAAGTCATCTTCTTTTGACAATTAAATTAATGAGGAGTAGTAGGCACACGAAGTCCAAACTTTTTCCGAATGAGGAAAAGAGAAATTAGGTGGTACATGGAGGGGAGTATCTGTTGTCAAGGGAATACTAATGAATGAGCGTATTTGGAAAATACTTAGAAAGCCAACAAAGAGGCGAGAAGTTATATGTGGTATTCAGATGGCAAACATTGATGGCATTGTTAAAGGTAATACTGAAAGGATGAAAAAATAGTTAAGAGATAAATAGCACACCTAGATTAAGATAGCTTAATAAATCAATCTCTATAAAATTGACAGATTTTTTCAGATTTATGGACAGAGAAGAGCTCTGAGTAATATTCCTTAGTAGGTGGAGACAGACTGGTTTTCTACAAGGACAGTCAATATTATTGATGCTGCTAAAATCTATCTTTAGCGTACCTGTTACTAAGAAATATTATATCCTTTAATTTAACTTCAGGAAAGGATATATACCTTCTTAGATCAGACATTTATTTCCAAATTAAAAAAAAATGCATTGGGAATATAACATGAAAAATTCATAGAATGGATTCTTCCACCACTATCTTCTTTAATGGAATTCTAAATACGGATAATGAAATAAATTCCCACTGGTTCATGTGTTGAAGTACAGAATTTGCAATGATCACCCCAACCTACTTAGGTTACTGTTTTCTTTTTTCACTATAATCTGCAATTATTTTCTGATAACAAGTAAGCACTTGCCCTGCATCACGGCTACAAATTAAAGCCACATCATGGAAAAAATTAAGATTCAGTAGATTCCAAGGTTAGATGATAAGACTTAATTTTATCCTGATTTAGCTGATTATAAACTTTGATGTAATAATCAGGACTTTACACTGTTGCTATTATTAATATTATTGAAAATCAACAGTAATGATATTTATTGTGTGAAGGACAGTTTTTTGTACCTAACAGATGAGCAGTAACTATCTGTCATTTTATTTCAGAAATGCTTAGAGCTCGTGGAAAGGTATTTCATGTTCACTTATACATTTGCTGCAAGTTAGGCCTTTGTAACTAGATAGTGAGCTATTTGGACTAACCTAAATATTAGGAAGCATTTGTCTTGAATGTATGAGAGGTAGGGTGGGGCTTACTTTCTCCTCAAGCTTGGAGAGACAGCTGGGGTAAATTTGAGTAGTGAAGGATGCAAGTCGATGAAGGGGTGTAACTGAAAGACTGCATTGTACTAATCCTCATCTTCCTCTTATTATCCTCTATTTCTCTTCTCCTTACCTGAAATATGAGGCCAGTGTGAGAGCCTCACCCTCTTCTCTCATCTCTAATCCTTACCTTTAGAGTGTTTATAAGGGTAAGGCACCCCTTTAGCATACACAGATTATACCAGAATTTCCAGGAGCATCTGTTGGGCATCTGTGGGCTTAAAAGATGAATATCTGGAAGAGGGGTAGGGTTTCTTCTGGAGACATAAATTTGGGGAGACAGTTGTCCATGTTTTAAAGTAATTTCAACTATCAGAGTTCTCTTGGTCTTTTTTTTTTAACGGTGATGTGAAAGAAGTGAGTGTACTTGCAAGTACTTTCTAATAGGTAGATTGGAAGACATGATTACAAAATTACCTTAAGTTCTCTTACAGTTTGCTCTTCTGGGAAAGGAGAAAACAGAGTGATAAAATTTTCATATTAGTACAGGTAATTCCATTCAAAATTCTGTAGCCTGCTACTGATCATTGGCACAAATATCAAATGCTAGGTTTTTTTTTGTTTGTTATTCATATTCTCCTTTTTAATGTATGTACTTCAGAGAAGTTATGACATGTCTCAGCTTCAGTTGCCCCATCTATGAAATGGAAATAAGACACCTATTTTGCCTATGTCTCAGAGTTATTGTAAGGCTCAAACAAGTTAATGTATGAAAAAGCAGTTTATAATTTATAAAGCATTGAAAATATAAGTTCCTATTTTGGGTAATAGTAGATGGATTTAGCATTTATTCTCCACATTGCTTTAAGATATTAATCTTATGAAAGATAAATTGGATGGTATAAAACTTAAGCTAGTTAGTCCAGTTTTTCTATCCATTCATTTATTCTGAGGCAAGTGATGTTTCATAGAAGAGATCTAGGGTCGTTGCATTTTATAAAGGTGAGAACACATCATAAATATTAAACAACCATATAAGATATTTGGAAGTATCTATTTAGACATTTTATTGTGCCTCTGAAACGCCCGTTAGCATACTTTGAATAATTAATAGACGTTTTAAGAAAAATACTGACAGTAATGTGAAGTTCATTTATGTCTTTCAGAGCTTTTGGAATTCCTGGGGGTAAATCAATATGATTCTAAAGAAATGTATTCCTAGTCATTAAAAAGAGAAGTAATTTATGCAGTTTTCAATAAGTCATTGTTCTGTAACTTAGAATATTTCATTGTCATCCCAAGGTAAGGTTAATAGGGATATGGCATGCAGAAAAAGAAAAGGCAACAATGACCAGTCACCCACTTATACATGATGTCATGTGTAAGTGTGAATTTAACGGGGTGAATTTAACGAGATGAATTATCTTCTCAGGAAAGGTTTTTCACCGCTTACAATGAGGATGACTTGAAGCTTGACGGAAAAGATCTATTTGATTTTCTGTGATCAAAAAGTCTTCCTTACCACCCTCCACAGATAGGTATCAATTATATATTGGTGCAAATGCTATTATTTAGTTACTGCTAAATTCCAAGTAATGAGAAATTTGACCAACGTAGCATCCGAAGAAGGGATTCCAAGAGAGGAAGCAGCTCTTTCCAAAGGGAAAAATGTGACCAGAGTGAATGAAGAAAAGCTTTAACCTCAAGCAAGTGACAATTTAATTGTACACTTTGGACACTGAGGAGATGAAGCTTTGGAAGAATTGTTAATGGCCATCCATTTTAAATCCCTGCGTTTTGACCATAAAGTATTATAGTATTATGCCAGTACTAAATATAAGGCGGTTTATCTAAACTAAGATGTGGTTAGAGTCTCAACGCTACAAATTAGGTGGCAGAATGTAAAGTGATGAAGAAATCAGCCCATTGATGTTGAGAGAAAATTTGAATTCAATAGTTAGAGAAATGCAGTAGTCAACTAAGGAGCATTTAAGTATTCCCTCTCCCGGGCAAACACCCTCTTCATTCCCCCCATCCTAATGTCCTACTGGATACTTACCTGGAGCTCTGTATATGGATGCTGTTGGTTCCCTTTCAAATAGTCTTTCAAAGTTTGCTTACTTATGACCTACACAATTGCAACCTCCCTTGCCCTGCTGAGTATTCAGAGCTGCTCTTCTGGTCTGAGTCTTAGGAGAGATTCCGTTACTCCTGGTCACAACACAAAGTACTGGAATGAGTCTTGCCAGTTTTCTGTATGAAATGAAATCTGTGATTTCAGTGTGTTAAGGATTGGCATTTAGCATTGGCATGTGATGTGTCAAAGCCTCTGACTAGAATAGTTGATCTTTCCTTCCTTCCTACAATGCAATTTCATTTTCTTAAAGTTTATTTATTTTATTTTGAGAGAGGGCATGAGTGGGGGAGGAGTAGAGAAAGAGGGAGACAGACAATCCCAAGTAGGCTCTGTGCTGTCAGCACAGAGTCCCATGTGGGGCTCAATCTCACAAACCATGAGATCATGACCTGAGCCAAAATCAAGAGTCAGAGGTTTAACTGACTGAGCCACCCAGTTGTTCCACAATTTCATTTTTGAAAATATGACAGTATAGTTTATGTTAATAGCTTTATTGAAGTATAACCTATATACAAAAAAACTGCACATATTTAATGTATATAATTTGATAAGCTTGGATATATGCTATACCCATGATACCATCATCACACTCAGAGTGACTGACATATCCATCACTTCCAAATTTCTCGTACTCCCCTCCCCCACTTTATGGTTATACAAAACACTTAATCGATCTGGACTCTTTGTATGTAATTTATTTTCTTAATAAAGTATTATATTTTGGAATAACTTCAGATTTACAGAAAAGTTGCGAAGATACTATAGACAGTGCCCACATACATATCACTCAGTTTTCCTAATGTTAACGTCTTATGTAACTATCCATATTTCATTTGTCAACACTAAGAAATTAACATCGATGTATCTCATCATGAACTGTAGTTTACAAACCTAATTCAGATTCCACCAGTTTTTTTCACTATTGTCTTTTCTTTTTCTAGATTAATCAGAGGGATGCTTTTAAAACTTAAGTTGCATGACATGTTTCCCCTGCTCAAAATTCAATAGTGGCTCAAAGTAAAAGCCAACATCACACAGTGGACTACAATGTACTCTACATCATCTTATTTTTCCACAGCCAGTTACCTTTCTGGCCTCTCCTCAACTCTACTTCTTCCAGCCCATCTTGGTCCCTATGATGCATTTACAACTAATGTTCCTGTTGTTCTCTGTATATACCAGGTACACACACGCCTGCCTCAGGCCTTTGCATTGATGGTTTGCCTCGCCTGAGGCACTCTTCCTCAGAAATGTGTCTGGCTAACTGTGTCATGTCCTTCAGGTTTTGCTTAAATGGTACTTTATCAGTGATGCCCACCCCCAACTTCCAATCCTTCCCTACCCTGCACTCCCTCTTCCTCTGTTTTAAATTTAAATAAACATTTTATTTTAGAATAAGTTTATATTTACAAAAGAAGTTGCAAAAACAGTACAGAGAGTTCCCATATACCCCACACCCAGTTTCCTCTATCTTTAACATCTTACATTACTATGGTGTACCAGTTACAACTGAGAAACCAACATTGGTAAACTCCATACTTTATTTGGATTTTATTAGTTTTTTCTTAATGTCCTTTGCTTCTTCCAGAATCACATCAAGGACACCGCATTACATTTAGTCTTGTCTCCTTAGTCTCCTCTGATATGTGACAGTTCTTCAGATTTTATTTTTTTATCTTTGACAGATTTGAGTAATGCTCACCAGATATGTTGTAGACTGCCTCTCATATTGGGCTTGTCTGATATTTTTCTCATGGTCAGACGGGGATTATGGGTTTGGGGGGGAAAAACCACAGAGTCAAAGTGCCATTTTGGTTACATCTATCAAGGGAACATACTGTTAAGATGACTTATCACTGTTGATGTTGACCTTGATCTGCTGGCTGAGGTGGTGTTTATAAGGTTTTTCTACTGTACAGTTACTCATTTACTCTTTTTGTCACACTGCACTCTCTGGAAGGAAGTCATTATGTGCAGCCCACACTTAAGGAGTACAGAGTTATGTTCCACCTCCTTGAGGGCAGAATATCTATATGTAAATTATTTGGAATTCTTCATGGGTGATTTGTCTTTTCTCCTCCACTTACTCATCTATTCAATCATTTACTATATCACTATGGATTTAAGGAAAGTTATTTTATATTTTGGGTTATAATCCAGTGCTACTTTGTTTCTTTTGTTGCTCCCAGTTTTTTCAGATCTGGCCATTGGGAGCTCTTTTTTCTTAGCTCCTGTGTCATGCCCAGTACTTTGGTTTTATAAACCCTCCCTTACCTTCTGGTGCTAAAAGATGCTCCAGGCTCATCTCGAATGTTCTTTCCCTCTGCCCTAACATCAGCCATATCTTCAAGAAGTCCTTGTTCTTTCTACTGGAGAATGGTATTAGACACCAAGATCTAGATGCTCATTATGTTCATTGCTGCTGAGATATAATTGCTTCTAGGCCCTCTCAGTGAACAAAACTAAAAATATATGTATATAGTTTGTTCCTCAGTGTTTTATAGTTTTTCATATATAGATCTTGTGTATATTTTATTAATTTTGTAATAAGTACATATTTTGGGGGGGTTATTTTATTTTATTTATTTTACTTATTTTATGTTTTAGTGGCCAAATTTTATTTTATGTAAAGTATATCTCAAAAAGATTGATCTTTTTATAAGTCAGTGCATCTTAACTATTAAGAACATAGATTTTGGAATTATACATACATGAATTTGAATCCTAGCTCTACCACTGGTAATTGTTTCACTCTAGAAAAGTCAATAGGAGCCTGGGTGGCTCAGTTGGTTAGGCGGCCGACTTCCACTCAGGTCATGATCTCATGGTTCATGAGTTCAAGCCCCGCATCGGGCTCTGTGCTGATGGCTCAGAACCTGGAGCCTGCTTCGGATTCTGTGTCTCCCTCTCTCTCTGCCCTTCCCCTGTTCACGCTCTGTCTCTGTGTCTCTCAAAAATAAAATAAAACATTAAAAAAAAGAGAAAAGTCAATAAAATGGGGAGGGAGGATGGCTGTTTTAAGGATCATGTCATCCAGTTTAGCACATTGCCAAATACGAAGGCAAGAGGGTCTACCATCCAAGTTTTATTGACTCAGTAAGAGTAGTAGGTAAAGCAATTAACATTTTTTGAGTGTGTAGGGATTGGGGGGATTATTTTAAATAATACACATGTACTGTTTTTTTAATTTTACATTCCATTTGTTTATTGCTTTGGGGGAAGCTATTGACTTTTACATATTTATTTTATATCCTGTGCCCTTCCTAAGCTTGCATATGAGTTCCACAGGTTTTTTTGTTTGTTTTTTGCTTTTTGTTTGACTATTTGCTTTTGGCTGGTAGGGTCTTGTGGGTTTTCTCAGTAGGTGTTTACCTCATTGACAAATAAAGACAGTTGTATTTCCTCTCCTCTCCACTTTGTATAGCTTTTAGTTATTTCTCTTGCCTTATTGCACTAGTTGGATATTTCCAGTAAAATGTTGAGTAAGAGTGGTAAAGGAGGCCTTGTGCCTGACTTAAGGGAGAAAAGCATTTAGTCTTTCATCATTAAGTATAATGTTAGCTGTAAGTTTTTCATACCTACCCTTTATTAGGTTAAGAAAATTTCCTCACACTCCTAGGTTTTTGAAGTTTTTCATTATGAATGCTTGTTACATGTTATTTAATACTTTTCTGCATCTACTGACAGGACCATGTGATACCTTTTATTTCCTTGTTAATGTGGTCACATAAATTGATTGATTTATGAAGGTTAAACCAGCATTGCATTCTGGAATGAACCCTACTAGGCCATGGTACATAATACCTTTCATACATTATTAAGTTTAATTTATTAATATTTTATTGAAGATTTCTAATGTAGATTCATAGGATATAATTGTTGTTTTCTTGCGTATCTTTTTCTGGTTTTAGGTTATTGCTGGCCTCAGAAGGTAAATTGCAAAGTGCCATCCTTTCTACTTTCTGGAAAAGATTCTGTAGTTTTGGAATTATTTCTTTTTTAAATGTTTGGTATAGTTCATAAGGTAAATCATCTGGGCCTGGTATTTTTCTTTGGAAGATTTTTAGCTACTAATTCAATTTGTTTGACAGACACAAGTTTATTTAGATTATCTTTTTCTCTTTAAATGAATTTTGGTTGTTTGTGTCTTTCAAGGAATTGGTCTGTTGTTTCATCTAAATTACTGAATTTATGGGCATAGGGTTATTCATAGTATTCTTTTATTATCCTTTTAATGGCCTGGGATCAGTAGTGATGACCTTTTTAAATTATTTTATATATAGAGAGAGCACAAGTGGGAGGAGAGGGGCAGGGGAAGAGACAGAGAATTTTAAGCAGGCTCCATGCTCAGCACGGAGGCTGACATGGGGCTGGATCCCACGATCCTGGGATCATGATCTGAGCCAAAATCAAGAGTCAGATGCTAAACAGACTGAGCCAACCAGGTGCCCCAATGACCTTTCTTTTATTAGATAGTGATGCTTTGTATCTTTGCTCTTTTTAATTTTCTTTGATTGCCTTGGTTGCTAGAGTTTTATAAATTCTATTGGTCTTTCCTCTGACTGCTTTACAAACTTTGTCTTTGTCTTTAGTTTTTGCAGTTTGTATATAATAATGGTAGGGGAGTGTGTGAGGGGAGGGTATGTATCCTCTTTGGTGTTCTCTGAACCTCTTTTATCTTTAGTTTGATGTTTGTCACTAATTTTAGAAAACTTTCAGTTATTATACCTTCAAATATTTATTCTGTTCCATTCTCTCTTCTTCTAATACTACAGTTTTGCATATGTTACACTCTTTCATATAGTCCTACGATTCTTAGGTGTCTGTTCGTTTTTTTGTAGTTTTTTCTCTTTTTATTTCAGTTTAGAAAATTTTTATTGACCTGTCTTCAAGATCACTGATTGCATCCTCAGCCTTGTCAAAATTTAACCAAAAAAATTCCTAGAAGGATTTTTTTCTTTTCTGTTAATATGGTTTTTTTGTTTGTTTCTATAATTTACTTTTCGTACTTTCTCATAATTACCATCTTTCTGTGGATATCTGGTTTTGCCTGATACCTACCTTTTTCATTAGAGCCTTAACATATTAATCATAGTTATTTTAAATTTTCTGATAATTCCAACATTAGCGTCATGTCTGAATCTGGTTTTACCGATTGCTTTGTGTCTTTAGACTGTTTTTTGTTTGTTTTTGCCATTTGCATGTCTTATAATATTTTGCTGGAAGCCAGACATGTGGTATAGTTTGTTAAATACTGAGCTTAATAGACCTTCAGTGTGAGGATTTATTTTAATCCAGCCAGTAGTTGGATTGTGTTTTGTTTGTTATAGTTATGGGTATGAGAGGTTTCAAATTCCACCAGCGCCCTCTCTGTCCAGCCCCCCTTTTGCCTTAAGGGATTCCCTTTGTACTACTCATCAGAGAGAATCTGTCTCTGTTGTCCCAGCCATAATCCACAGTTACTGTTCCTGGAGACGTTATTATGGTAGTGGTGGGGTGTAGGCAAGGGGAAGCTTCATCTAACCCTCTGATTAAATTCTAGTTTGGGCATGTCTGTGGGTCTGTACCTAGGGCACGTGGCTTTCACAAGTGTTTCTTTCTCTTTAGACATAGAACTTTTTCATCCCATGCCCTCTAATCTTTCCCCTACTACAGGACACTGCTTGTCCTTCAGTGTCCCCAGTCTCTGTAATTGAGATCCTCTCCCTTGTACATTTAATCTTTGAGTTTTTTCTTTAAGTGACACAGGGAGGCTGTGGCAGAACAGAGCTCCCTTCACCCAGCTTGAATTGGATTTTCTTGATGTCAGCTGTCAAGACCAGACCTCTTGGAGATGAAGCCTTTTGATCCCTAAGAGAGAAGGGTCTGGGTGGATTTCACAATGGCTACTCTTCCTCTACACCAGCTAGGGCCATGTGGCGGAAGAGAGTTTTCTCAGGAATCTTGATTTTGTGAGAGCCTGGTTGGCTCCAGTAGAGAAAACCTATAAAAGTGTGGTTCCCTCCCCATGGCTTTGGCTTTCAGGAGCTTCTCACTCTCATGATAGTCCATGCTCAGCCTTCGGCAGTTCATCAAAATTTCTAGTTTATTGTACCTTCCAGTTTAAATGGCATCTGCCCAGTGGCTTCTGCTCCAGATAAGAATATGCCTGAGTTGTCTCCCTGGAGGAGCCCATCTCTTTAGATTTGAGGGTGGTAATTTAGTCTGCATTCTCAGTTCTCTGATGTGTTGAAGAAAAGTTGTTGATAGCTTGTCCAGGTTTTTCTTATTGTAAGGATGGGAATGATGACTTCTAATCTTTTCATATGTCTGAGTTGAAACCAAAGTTTTGCAATGAAGTTTTAATAAATGATGATATCTTATTTTTAAATTATTAATCCATGATTACTTGTCTCCTAATTCAGATTCTACTGTCTTCTAGGATTCAAACATTCATTATCCAATCCACAATATAGAACATCCATTAAATATTTACCTATCATTGAATTAGTTATTATTATTTAAGTTGAGAATTGAAATGGATTTAGAGATTATTTCCTCCTCCCTTTCATGTTAGATTATTTCCCCATCCATTTCATGTCAGAGATTTTCAAATTGATTTGACTCTATCACCCACTAAAGGTCATTCAGGGTTCATGACATAGGTGAACATGTCACTTAATGCCTGGTTTCCTTACTGTATGGATGATTAAAAAACACATTGCCTGCCATCACTTTTATCCCCAGAAGTTGTAATTCTAAACATATTTATCTTTAACTGCTTTTTCAGCCTTCTGTTGTACATAGTAGTTATTTTAATAATGATGTCTTAACTTCAGATAAAAACACTTTTCTGTATGTTAAAGTGTTTTTTTTATTCTTTTTTATAATCCATTTGTACAGAATGATTATTTTCAATGAAGTTTGAATTCCTACTAGAATTCACAGAAGATAAATGACTTGTCCAAATACAGGTGTCTGAAACAGAGAAAAACATCAGGACTAAAACTCAGTTCTTACAGTTTTAACCTGCATACAGACTCTTTTCCATTTGAGAAACCAGCTGCCTTTAGCATGATGCTGACAATCTAATGTAACTGCCTGCACTATTCTTAGTACAAAAGAATGCACACCTGCCTCTCAGCTTCACAGAATGTGCTTCCCAGAGCAACCTCCTGCACAAAATGAGTGCTCAAAATTGTTGCCCATTGATCAGTTGCACCTTTCATATGCTGTTACTTTCAAAGACTGCACTGGTAAACACAACAGGAACAAGCGGGAAAATATTTTGTAATATTTAACATTATTGGACTTTCTTGGAGTGAAAGGTGAATATTTATTGGAATTAACTATGTGTGTGAAGCTTTTTTGTTTCACAGTTTGGACATAATTACATTTCCTTTTTTGTTCTCCTAACATATTATTTGGTCTGCTCTTACACGTTTGCTGTCTCTATTTTGAATTGTGGCTAATTGTGCACACAGTCATTTTCTAGGACTGGAAACACTTTAAAAGGTGCTTCATGTCATATTCATCTTTGTATCTGTAGGGCTTAATAAAAAGGCTTACTCAGCATGAGTATTCACTAGTGCTGTGGCTTTGGGGAAAAATGTATTGGTTTGTATTATATTTAGTGGATTCTATTAGGTTCTAATTCTCGAAAAGATGTTTTCAACATTGCAAGAACGTTTCAGCCTTAAATGCTCCAGTTAATTTCTGCTTGGGTAAATTCAGGTGCAGTAAAGAGAAAAAACTATAGAAATCTTAAAAGTCCCATTCCCTGCATGCCCAGCCCAAATACTTAACTGAGTTAGGGTAAATTCACCAAAGCATATAATTGAAGAACTCTGGTTGGGTTCTCTCTTCTGCTTTAAGATTTTGTTTCTCTTTTTCCAGTTCAGACTATCCCTTCCCTTATCTGCTCTTGAGAATCTGATAAAATACTGTGACTAAGTAGTCTTATTAATCTTATACTCTCCTTCTCCCCCAAAATATGTGGCCACTTTTAACTTGGCAATTTACCTATATGGAGTGGGCTCTTGTAGAACTGAGGTTTTCATACTAATTCAGTGGGGAAGAGCACCTGGAAATCATAATGCTACCTGCAGAACAGCATGGCATATTCTTATACGAAATTCCATTATAGGAATTAAAATAATTTCACTTTCTTAAAATATTACTTTGTGTTGGGGTTATTACTGAGGATGAAGAGATTATACACAATGCTTAGCTAGCTAAAATGTAACATGGAGAATTCTGGTGGGCTGCAGTTAAGCTTGGGAGGCCCGTGGGTCTCTTGGAATGCCTGCATAACCACCCTGACTGTGGAATTAATTCCCTGGGGCCTGCCCTCCCAGGTGTTTCTGCAGTCCTTGGGGAACTCGGTTATCTATACATTGTAAACAAAGTTGAGCAAAACAATAGGACACCTAGACCCTTGCTATATATCTCTCATTTGATTAGTCTCTTGTGATTGTTGACCTTTAAGTCATGCACCCTTTGTTTTTGCATGCCTGAAATGTTATACACCCTCTGTAACAACAAGCCAACTGAGATTTGTGATCAGTCTGACACTGCAATAAATGAGAGTATGAGTGAGGCGAATGGGGTCCTTGTCTGCTAAGGTTGATACCCGTGCCCTCTCCTCTTTCCTAGCAAAGCGTGGAGTAATCTTTCATCCATTGGTGCTGGGTTTGTTCGTCATCTCGGCAACTTTGCACACATACCACATTGTAAAAAGTGTTAATGTATATTTTTGAAAGAAATTTTATTTCCCCAAAGTTTTGCCATTGACATACATCATTATTTTTTTTCCCACTTTCCGCCTATCTTTGTAGTATGTTGATATGTGTGCTTTATGGGAGCATAATTACTTGAATTGCCGCTTCTACTAGTCATCCAAATCTCATTTTAGGAATCTTTATGTAGAGTTCTTTAGCTCAATGTTTATTTATCCCTGGAGGCTGAAATTTTATACACCAACATACACACATGCAAAACTATACAACTTTACATGAATGTGAATGATATCTATTCTTACAAGGACTTTTTAAACAGGTTTTGTTTTGTATTTGTTTTTACTTTTATTTCAGAGAGAGAGCACAAATAGGGGAGAAGGACAGAGAGAGAGAGAGAGAATCTTAAGCAGGCTATACACTCAGCACAGAGCCTGAAACGGGGTTCAGTCCCATGACCCTGGAATCATGATCTGAGCTGAAATCAAGCATTGGACACTCAACTGACTGAACCACCTAGGCACCCCTCTTAAAAAGATTTTTGATGCACTGTTTTCTTTTGATTTTTTTTGCTTTTCCTTTTCTTCTCTTACCTTCATGTATTCTCCCAGAAGGTAACCCATGTTAACAACTTTGAATCCATTATTTTTATCCACACTAACTTTAGCATATATTAACACATGCTGCATGCTTGCGCTCGCTCTCTCTCTCTCTCTCTCTCTCTCTCTCTCTAATTTCTATGGGGAAAATTTCCAGAAGTGGGCCAAAATTAGTGTAATTTTAACTTTTAATATACTGTTATGGGTTGAATTGTATCCCCTAAAAATATGCTTAATTCATAATCTGTCTTTGCAGATGTAATCAAAATAAGATGAAATCATGCCGGATTAGCATGGGCCCTCTTGCAGTGACTTCTATCCTTATAAGAAGAGGAACATTTGGACACAGACACACACAGGAGGCCGTGTGAAGACAAAGGCAGAAATTGGAGTGACCCACCTGCAAGCCAAGGAACATCAGGGTTTGCCAGCAACCAGCTGAAGCAAGGAGGTCTTATGAGGCCCTGCAGATTTCTTGATTTCAGACTTGAAGCCTCCAGAATGGTGAGAAAATACATTTCTGTTGTTTTAAGTCTGCTTATGTTGTCTGTGGGACTTTGTTACAGCAAACCTAAGAAACTAACTGATGTTGCAAGAGTAGTGTCCCTACAGACAGGTGTTCTATTTCCTAGTTTATAATGGAAGTTGTTTAGGTGACTACCATTTAGTATATTTTGTTGGTTTTTGGTAAGAAGCCTACCTTAAGTAGTTTTCTTTTATTCCTGTTTTATGTGGTACTTTTTATTAGTAAGGCTATGAGTTTTATCAAATGATTACCACTTATTGATATTATCATGAAGTTTTCCTACTTTACTTTTTGATGGAATGGATTCTGTTTGTATCTTTTATGATAACTTCCCATCCTTATATTTAGAAGAAGTCCTAACTGGACATAATGTGCTATTCTTCTGCCTTTATTTCCTAATATTTTATTTTGAATGCTTCATCTCTATTCATAAGTGATGTTGGGCTATGCTTTTAACTATTGTTATCAGGTTTAGCAATGACATCTTGTTGGCTTCATAAAATGCTTTAGAGAGCTTTTCAACTTTTTCTGTTCACTTGAAATACTTGAGATTACATTAAAATTAACTTTTATTCCCTTAATATCATATAGAACTCACCTGTAACCACTCTGGTTCTTGTGACTTTTTAAAAAAATAGTCACTTGAAAATATTTAAACTTTTACTAAAGTAAGAAGTGTTACATAATGAGCCTCTTTATACCCACACCCAACTTTAACTCAAGTTGGAGCTTTGCTTGGCAGGGTAATTGAAGCACCAAGTGATGATTTATGATTTTTAAAATAAAGGTTGTAATACTAGTAGATTTCAATTCCTTTCTCAAAGCTAGACGTTTTACCCAAGTTATAAAGTTGAAAGAATCTGTTACTTCTTCACTTTTCTTCCTGAGTATATTTGTCAAACATTAATCGAGAATAGTACAATGCTACACTGTCTTCAGAGGGTGGGGACTGAAGGCTCGAATTGGGCTAAGGTCCTGGCTCCCTAAGTTAGTAATGATTGAGTCTCAGTTTCCTCATCTGTAAAGCAGAGAAAGTAGTGTCTGCTTTGTGGGATGATGGTGAGGATTAGGGGAGATCATACATATGACACAGAAGGAAGCTGCTAATGGTTACCACACACATAACCACTTTAGGACTGAGGCACTCATTTTTATAGCTGCCGGAAGTTGGCTTCTGATGGCTAACATGTCATCTGCAAAAAGTGAAAGTTTGACTTCCTCCTTGACAATCTTGATGCCTTTTATTTTGTTTTGTTGTCTGATTGGTGATGCTAAGACTTCCAATATTATGTTAAATAGCAGTGGAGAGAGTGGACACCCCTGTCGTGTTCCTGATCTCAGGGGGAAGGCTTTCAATTTTTCCCCATTGAGGATGATATTAGCTGTGGGCTTTTCATATATGGCTTTTATGATGTTTAAGTATGTTCCTTCTATCCCGACATTCTCAAGAGTTTTTATTAAGAAAGGATGCTGTATTTTGTCAAATGCTTTTTCTGCATCTATTGACAGGATCATATGGTTCCTATCTTTTCTTTTGTTGATGTGATGTATCACGTTGATTCATTTGCGAATATTGAACCATCCCTGCAACCCAGGGATGAATCCTACTTGATCATGGTGGATAATTCTCTTTATATGCTGTTGGATTCGATTTGCTAGTATCTTGTTGAGAATTTTTGCATCCATATTCATCAGGGATATTGGCCTGTAATTTTCTTTCTTTGCTGGGTCTCTATCTGGTTTGGGAATCAAAGTGATGCTGGCTTCATAGAATGAGTCCGGGAGTTTTCCTTCCGTTTCAATTTTTTGGAACAGCTTGAGGAGGATAGGAATTAACTCTGTTTTAAATGTCTGGTAAAATTCCGCAGGAAAGCCATCTGGTCCAGGACTTTTATTTGCTGGGAGGTTTTCAATAACTGATTCTATTTCTTCACTAGTTAGGGGACTGTTCAAATTTTCTATTTCTTCCCGTTTGAGTTTTGGTAGCGTGTGGCTATTTAGGAAGCTGTCCATTTCTTCCAGATTGCCAAGTTTGGTGGCATATAATTTTTCATAGTATTCTCTGATGATTGCTTGTATCTCTGAGGGATTGGTTGTAATTTCTCCCTTTTCATTCACAATTTTATCTATTTGAGTTCTCTCTCTTTTCTTTTTGAGAAGCCTGGCTAGCTGTTTGTCTATTTTGTTTATTTTTTCAAAGAACCAGCTTTTGGTTTCATTGATCTGTTCCACTACCTTTTCTGTCTCCATATGGTTAATTTGTGCTCTGATCTTTGTTATTTCTCTCTTTCTGCTGAGCTTGGGTTGTTTTAGTTGATCTGCTTCTAGTTCCTTTAGGCGTGCTGTTAGAATTTGTGTTATTGATTTTTCTTGTTTCTTGAGATGGGCCTGGATTGCAATATATTTCCCTCTCAGGACTGCCTTTGCTGCATCCCAGAGCGTTTGAATTGTTGTATTTTCATTTTCATTTGTTTCTATGTATTTTTTAATTTCTTCTCTGATGGCTTAGTTGACCCAGTCATCTTTTAGTAGGTTATTTCTCAGCCGCCATGTTCTTGGATATTTTCCAGGCTTTCTCCTGTGGTTGATTTCAAGTTTCAAAGCATTGTGGTCTGACACTGTACACGGTATGATCTCAATTCTTTTATATTTATTCAGAGCTTCCCTGTGCCCCAGAATGTGGTCTATCTTGGAAAATGTACCGTGTGCAGATGAGAAGAATGTAAATTCCTTTGCTTCTGGATGAAGGACCCTAAAGATGTCTGTGAGGCCCATCTGTTCTAATGTGTCATTGAGGGCTATTGTTTCTGCGGAGATTTTCTGTTTTGTGGATCTATCCAATGCTGAGAGTGGAGTGTTAAGGTTCCCTACTATTAGGACATTTTTATCGATGAGGTTGCTAATGTTTGTAATTAGTTGTTTTACAAATTTGGGTGCCCCTGAATTCGGTGCGTAGATATTTACAATTGTTAGCTCTTGATGCTGGATGGTCCCTGAGACTATTATATAATGTCCTTCTTCATCTCTTATTACATCGTTCATTTTAAAGTCTAATTTGTCTGATATAAGTGTGGCTACTCTGGCTTTCTTCTGACTTCCAGTAGCATGGTAGATAGTTCTCCATCCCCTCACTTTCAATCTGAAGGTATCTTCAGGTTTAAGATGAGTTTCTTGAAGACAGCAAATAGATGGGTCTTGTTTTTTAATCCATTCTGTTACCCTGTGTCTTTTGATTGGCGCATTTAGTCCATTTACATTCAGTGTTAATATTGAAAAATATGGGCTTACAGTCACTGTATTATCTGTAAGTTTCATGTTTGTAAGGCTGTCCCTGGCAGTCTGTGTTCTTTGCAACCTTGCCTTCATAGAATGCCCCTCAGGATCCCTTGCAGTGCTGGCTTATTTGTGATAAATTCTTTCAGTTTTTGTTTGTTGGGAAAAACCTTGATCTCTCCTTCTATTCTGAACGACAGGCTAGCCGGATATAGAATTCTTGGTTGCATGTCCTTTTTGCTCATCACATTGAAGATATCCTGCCATTCTTTTCTGGCTTGCCAAGTTTCTGTAGATAATTCTGCTACTACCCTTATATGTCTCCCTTTGTATGTTAGGGTTCTTTTGTCCCTAGCTGCTTTCAGGATTCTCTCCCTATCTTTGTATTTTGCCAGCTTCACTATGATGTGCCGTGCAAAAGGTCTATTCGAGTTATGTCTGAGGGGAGTTCTCTGTGCCTCTTGGATTTCCATGCCCGTTTCCTTCCTCATGTAGGGGAAGTTCTCAGCAATGATTTGTTCAAGAACCCCTTCAACTCCTTTCTCTCTCTCTTCTTCCTCTGGGACTCCTATGATACGGATATTGTTTCTTTTGAGTGCATCGCTCAGCTCTCGAATTCTCCTTTCCTGTTCCTGGATCAGCTTCTCTCTCTTTTTATCTGCTTCCTCTTTTTCAATGATTTTGTCTTCTAATGCACTAACTCTTTCCTCTACCTCTTCAATCCGTGCTGTGGCTGCTTCCAGTTTCCCCTGTATTTCTTCCAATGTCTTCTTTAATTCTTCCTGACCGTTTTTAAGGTCCTTGAACTCTGCCGCGCGGGACCCCTTGCATTCATCTAAGCTTTTTTCAAGGCCAGCGATTAGTTTTATGATTATCATTCTGTATTCATGTTCTGTTATGTGGCTTATATCTGTTTTCATTAATTTTTGAGCTGTCACTGCTTCTTTTAGATTCTTTTGAGGAGAATTCTTCTGTCTCGTCATTTTGGCTGGATGTGTTTTGGATTGTTTCTTGAAGTTGCCCTGGAGTTACTCCACGCAGTGGTCTGAACTTGGCCTATGTAGCTCCCGCTGAGAGGTGTCACTCCTGAGCGGATGGGCGTGGTTTAGTGTAGGCAGGTGATCTCCACTGAGGCAGGGATGGCTTTGGGAGTGACTTCCTGGGGCTGGTGCTTGTGGGCCCGTAAGACAACAATGGCGTCCCTTCAGTCCTTTGTTCCCAGTCCCGGGGCTTCCACTTGCCCCCTTGTTTCTGTCCTTACTCCGCTATGGGCACCGGTGCAGTGCGGTCCACTGGATGGTGGGCGCCTGCCTGCCTGCCACCCCCCAACCTTCTGCAAATGTGTCAGGGTTAGAGGTGCTCTGTGGGCGACTAGGGCCCCCCCCCCCCGGCCGTCCGTTGCCTGTCCGGGGCGACTTGTCTGCACTCCCCACGCGGGCAACAGCGGTGGTGGCAGTCCCAGCGATTGTTCGCACCCCAGGGGGCCCTCTGCGGCGACTAGTGCCCAATCCCGGCTCAGGCGGGCAGCGGCAATGGTCCCAGGTCGCGGGCTCCCCACGGGATGGCGGCGCGACTGGCACGCAATCCCTGTTCAAGTGGCAGCGTGGTGGTCCCAGTGGTTTTTTGCTCCCCACGTGGCTGCAGGGTGACTAGCGAGCACTCCTCGCTCCGGCAGGCAGCAGCGGCGGTGGTCCCGCGGTTGTTCGCTCCGGGGGCGGAGGCGGCAACGGCGCCTGGCGCACACTCCCTGCTCGGTGATAGCAGTGGCTGCAGTCCCGCGGTCTGTAGCTCCCCATGCTGCTTGCGGCTGAGCGACTCTGGGCCGGGCGGGCTGACTGTGCTTCGGTCCGCGGTCTCGCACAAGGAGAGTTCTGCTGTGTTCTGCTGTTAGACACAGAGCTTCTCCTCCTAAGCCCTGTCTTTAGGGGCTGGATGGTGGTGGTCTCCCCCTCTCTGGCCCTCTCCTTCGGATGTTGGGCACTTTCCCCGCTGTCCCCGGCTCACCCTCCCCTCAGCTCAGTTTCCCGAGATCGTTTTGTCCGTTCTCGGTTAGACTCACGGTCCTAGGGCGTTGTCTATGTTTCTTGTATTCCTTGTGAGCTGCTACACCTTTTCTGCCAGGTTCTTGGAGTTGAGAATCTCTCTGTTTCGGTCCCTCTCAATTCAAAAAACAAGGGAAATTTTGGGTCTCCCTACTCTTCCGCCATCTTGGTCTCCTCCTCCTTCTGATGGCTAACAGATGAGACCTTCTTTGGGACTTGCCTCACATGAAGGGACTGTATTGAACAAGGTTGTCCTCCATCTTGAGGGTCAGCACAAGGCCAAATGTTGTTCAGTTTTGTCTTTTCTTCTTGCCTTGAACCAGGACAACTCTGAAGGACCGTCCAGCTTCCAAGCTCCCTGTGGCATTGGCTATGGCTTCTGTGTAGCTGCTATGCTCACATTCTCTTGCCACCTAGTCCTTTTTCCCCTCACCCCCTCATAGAAGTTGGTAACAAGAGATTCTCCGGTAAAACTACTGCACACAACTTCTGCCTCAGTGTGTTTCCGAGGGAGTATAGCCTAAGATGATACTTAAAACACGGCCTGGTAAATATTCAGTAAATGCTGTTATTATGAACTACTGTTAAAATTATAATAGATCTCAGATAATTCTAAACCTTTCCTGCTTACCTCAGTGTCTGCCCAATTGTACAATGGCGGGGTTCACTCTCTCTCTCCACTGGAATCACATTTGCTTCAAGCTGGTGCTTTGTGGTCTGACTTCTAACTGAGTGATGATGTAAGAAGTTTTATAGCTCCTAACAGCAAGACGATTTTTCCACCTGAGGAGAATAATGGTGAATATTAAGTAACACCATTACATACTTACCAAGAAGCAGCAGAATTGGGCATTTGTGTTTTGTAATTCATTACTATGTTGGTGCAAGCCAGTGGGCAAAACTCATTGATGATGAAATGAAAAAGCATGTGGAGTTAAAGTATTGAGAAAATATTGATTAACATCTTCTACACTTCTGATTTAGTCATGAACCTCCTCACTCTGGCTTTTAGGAGCCTACATCCAAATCTGTGTGTGTGTGGGTGTGTAACGTTGCCCTACGTGGCTTAAATGCAGGCTATTTGAAATATATAAGCAGATATATTTCATTCACCATATGTAAATCAAGGAAGCGAATCAGTCAATTATGTGGTTTTTGTGGATAATTGAAGATGGTTATGGTGCCTATATTTGGTATGGGGGAGGGAGTGGAGTACTTTTTAGCAATTGACTTTTTTTCCCTAAACTATCTACAGAGCAGATTTAACATCTGTCCCAAAATATTCTCAGCAGTAATTTACAGAAGTATCAGAAAAACCTGATAGGCTAACAAACTGGCATCACAATGACTCTTTAGCTTTATTATTATTATTCTATTTAAGCTTTTAATTTAAACTCTTAACTCATCAACATTAAGCTCTGTGGTCCAATTATTCCATGGGCAGTGTTCAGAGGGTCTTTTGTCTATAGCACTTCTTTGTACTGAAAGGAGAACTTAGAATACACACGATAACATTTTTCTCACATCCTTTTGGAAGTTCATTATTAAAGTTTGGTTGTCTATTCCTCACGCTTGTGCTGGAATTCAATGGTTTAATTATGTTACCGATCAATTAAATCTGTATTAATATTCCTTTCAAGAATCCCTAGAATCTTTGGTAATGCTGGGAGAACAGGCGAGACAGATAGGGCAAAGAGGTTATATACTGACCCCGGGAAACATAATATTTGCATTTTGTATTGAGCATTTCAAGGAGAAAAAAAATAAAGCTAATGCCTTTAATTATCTAAACTAGATGTGTGTATATGATGAGACAAATGGAGAATAGGTTCTCTAATCTCTATCAGAACCCTGGATGATGTAAAATATGAGGTTCCCAGGTTAAAGATACTGCCAAAAAAGTCCACAAATGCATTCTTTTTGCAGCCAATTTAATAAAAGCATTCTGATTTTTAAAAAGCACACAAAAACTTTTCAGCAATAATTCAGTACAGGTCTTGCAAATTCCAATGTAAGACCAGTTGATAAACATTATGTCTGGCTTTTGAGACACATTTAAATTTCTAAGGGGAAAAAAAGAGTTGGATAAATTATTTCAAAACTCTTTACTGGTCCCTAGAGGAGCAGTTTTATTTCATAAAGAGTGTGCATGGGCCCTGGAGACAAAACAGAGCCAGTGGTAGAATGCTCCTGTGCAAAGGCCCATTGGTGGATAATCAAAGGTGAGTTAGGCAGAAAATGGTTGAGCAGTGTGATCATAAGGGTTTAGTTGGAGGAAAAGCCAAGAACGTGAACATGAGAGATCATGGATGTGAGAGAGGAGACAGTGTGGGTGATGTCAGTAAAAGTTTTATAAATCAGATATTTTTGCTGTAGATTTAAGATTGAAAGATTTTTTAAATGGTTGTTGTATTATACATCTAATTAAATTTATTCCATTTTGTTTCTGTTAGTTTCATATTACCACTCTAGCAAGTTACCATAAACCCTGGTATTGTAACACAATCTCTATAATCATTCACTTCTGAAGGTTAGAAGTTCAAAATGATTCTCACTAGGCTAGTGTGAGAATTTTCACTTAATACTCACTCAGGTGTTGGCAGAGTTGTGTTCCTTCTGGGAGTTCCAGGAGAGAATTTCTTTTCTTTTGTTTTCCAGCCTCTAGAAGTTGCCTGAATCCTTCAACAATTGTACTCTGACCTCTGCTTCCTTCATCACATTTTCTTTTCTGACTGACTCTCCTGCCTCCTCCTTTCTCCTCCAAGGACCCTTGTAATTACATTGGGGCCCCCAGATAACCCAAAATAATCTCCCCCTCTCAGGATCCTTAATCACACCTGTAAGTCCCTTTTGCTTTCCAAGCCAACATATTCACAGGTTTCTGGAATTAGGACATGGAAATCTTTGGGTGGCCATTATTTTGCCTACCACACCATCATATGGCAAAAACACCATGACTTTAGATCCATCCATCCATCCGTCCATCCGTCTGTCCATCCATCCATGGTCCATTCTAAATGGGGAAACGTAGCATGTGTGTAGATGTGAATTCATTTTTCCTATCTCTGCTTTGACTCTGTCACTACAAGCATTAAACCCTCTGAGCCTCAATACTATCATTTGAAAAACTGAGAAATTTTACTTATCTCTGAGTGGTGTTGTGGAGACTAATGAGATAATGTAGGTGAAAACATATGGAGCAATGCCTATTACAAGCCATTAACGGAAACTAGTAGTAGTAGTAGGAGGAGGAGGAGGAGGAGGAGGAGGAGGAGGAGTGCTAGCAGGAGTAGTAGTAATATCATTCTGTGAGAGTGCCAAAAAATTTAAAAATATTAGTTATACTGAACCACATAATATAGGCCTGATTGAAGAATTGTTACTAATTCAAAGGTAATTAATTTGATACACCTGAAACTAATATAACACTGTATGTTAACTATGCTGTAATTAAAATAAAAAAGGGAATTAATTTGAAATACAAAAAAACCATTGTTGAGAACAATAGGGCCTCTTTATTCAAGTTTCATATCAATTCTGTCTCGACTTCATATCACTGATGAAGGTTCTCAAATTTCTTTTCAGTATTTTTATGACGAGAGTGAGTTAGGTGGACCTAGATATTTTCAGAATTATTGTAGATCATCAGAAATTCAGATTGATCCTGGCATTTGTATACTCAATGTCGGTCTTCTAAGGATGCCTTTGAGTGAATACAGTTTGCATGCACATGCTCTTAAAATTATGTCAAATCAAGGGGTAAGGTGTTTGGTAGCTTAGCATATCCTGAGGTTTACATTCAAAGACAGTCACAGACACAACATGATACATACTCATAAATCCTTCTGTATCTTCAAAAATTCTAACATAATTCCCATCAGATAGTTCTAAGATTCTTTATAGTAGGTATTTCTTTGATCTCAAGGCAGTTTGGTAATGGGAAATAAATGTAGTCTCCAGATGTCATCTGCTCCATCCACATGTCCAAATTGCATCTATATACTTGCACTTCTGTAAATAAATAAGCATTCTCTCTTTTATTCCTGCATATTCTTTAAAACTTGAAATTTTAAAAGTTCATTGTTTCCCACTGTCTTATATCAGCAAGAAAGAAAAATCTTATAAGCCACAGGAATTTCAACAAGTTGGATCTTCTGGAAGTCCTTGAATTCCCCCAAAGACTGATTTATTAAGTACCTTAGAAAAGCTTTTCACCTTAACATTTGACTGCATTAAAATAAGTAAAATACCCATACTCTATCACAACATCTTAAAAATAACCAGGAATAGAAAATGCAGGAAATCTCCAGCATCATCCCTGCAGTGATCCAAACTGAAAATTTATCAACATAAAGTTCTCTGACAAATGATTTGATGACATCAAGGGACACCAACTTTTTCTTTTGACATGAAACTTTATTTAAAATGTTTATTAATTTTTTTTCAAAAAAATATTTCTATCTTTCACTATAGCCATTAAATTTGTGACCAGCTTAACCTGTTTCTTCTTTGTTTATTGTAAACATCCTAAATTTTGTATCACCTGTGCCTTGATCACTACTAATCACTTGTAATACAGCACATGTGAGTGAAGTTTTGCAGGGCGAATGAACAGGTGTGGAGAAGGTGAAGATGTTAGAAATGGACATTATCGTAAGTTAAATAAGCCAGACACAGAATGACAAATACTGCATAATTTTACTTACATGTAGAATCTAAAAGAGTCAAACTCATAAAAGCAGAGAGCAGGGTAGTGGTTGTGAGAGACTGAAGGTGGGGGTAAAGGAGAGAAGTTGGTCAAAGGGTACAAAGTTTGAGTTACGCAGGACAAATAAGAGATCTGGAGATCTAAGGTACAGCAAGGTGACTCTGGTTAATAATACTATATTGTATACTTGAAATTTGCTAAGAGAGGTAGATTTTTTCCCAGTTTTATTGAGATATAATTGACATATAACTTTGTGTAAATTTAAGGTGTACAACATACTGATTTGATATCCTTATATATTATAAAATGATTACCACCATAGTGTTAGCTAATACCTTCATCTTATCATACAATTACTATTTCTTTTTTGTGGTAAAAACATTTTAGATCTATTCACTTAGCAATTTTCAAGTATACAATACAGTATTATGAGCTATGATCACTATGCTGCACATTAGGTCCCCAGAAATTATTCATCTTATAACTGAAAGTTTGTATCCTTTGATCCACATCTCCCCATATTCCCTACTTCTCAGCAACTGGTAATCACTACTATACAAAAGAGGAGATCTTAAGTGTTCTCAACACATGTACACACACTCATACACACACACACACACACACACACAGAAACTATATGAGGTGATGGATATGTTAATTGCTTGATTGTGGTAATCATTTCAGAATGTATATGTATATCAAAACGTCACATTGTACACCTTAAATATACAATTTTTATTTGTCAATTCTACCTTAATAAAGCTGGAGAACATTTTAAACATATATTATACATCAGAAACAAACAAACAAAAAAGGTAAAAGTGGCAGGGCATAGCCCTTGATATGGAGGGCTAGTTATGGGAACGCAGGAATAAATGATGTCTTTTCATTTTCATGGTTGTGGTGTCATTATTAGGTCATGGAACACAGAAATGGGGAAAAGATTTTCTGGAAGACGTTGAGCTCTCTTTGAAATAGTGAATATGAGGCCCCTCTAGGATTTCTAGGTAGGAATGTTAATGAGGCAGCTTATGTACTAGGATGGAGCTCAGGAGAGAGATCTAAGGTAACAACAGATACTTGAGAGTCATCAATATATATGGTGGGAAAGCCATGGGCCTGGGTAAGATTGTATAGGGAACATGTGTATAGTGACAAATAGAGCCAAGGACATAATAATTTGGCAAATGACACTTTGGGTATAGACTGAGCTAGTGAGGCCTGCAAAAGAAACTGGAAAGAAATGATCAGAGAAGTAGGAAAAGAATCAGGAGATACCGTTTTTGAGAAGGTTCAGGTAGTGTTTAAGACTTCAGGGTTGGGGTGCCTGGCTGGCTCAGGCACTAGGGCATGCGACTCTTGATCTCAGGGTCTTGAGTTCAAGCCCCATGTTGGTTATGGAGATTACTTAAGAGAAATAATAATAAAAATAAATGGTTGTTTTTTAAAAAAGACCTGAGTGCTATTACAGTTTTATGTATGGCAAGGTCTAATTTGTGGCCTTAATAGACGAGTGGTTGAGTATTCAGGAAATCGGATAAAAGATCTGAATGGATATGAAAGCCCTCTAGGATGATGCTGGGGCTTGGCATAGAGAGCAGAACCATTACTTAAGTTCTGAAGTCCATATCAGGTCAAAGAGAATGACGTAAACTTATTTAGATGTATCAGAAGGCATTTTTGTCCATTAAAGGATTGCATCTTTCCCTTGGAATTGTTACAAACCTATCAGTATTTATTTCACATTGGAGACAGAGAAAACGAATTCTCTCTTTTTAAAAATTTTTAACATTTATTTATTTTTGAGAGACAGAGCATGGGTGGGCGAGGGGCAGAGAGAGAGGGAGACACAGAATCTGAAGCAGGCTCCAGGCTGTGAGCTGCCAGCGCAGAGACCAACACGGGGCTCAAACTCCCAGACTACAAGATCATGACCAGGGCCAAAGTTGAACACTTAACTGACTGAGCCACTCAGGTGCCCCAAAACTAATTTTCTCTTGAGGAGAGCTATATATGTGACCAATGCCAGATTCTTTGTTGAGCCATTGCACAACATCCTTATAGTTCTCCAGGCCAATTTTACAGTTTCATATCTTTGTAACTCAGACCTACTCTTCCTTCTACAGTTCCTTGCCCAGATTTACTCATTAACTATCTTTTTGTTCATAGGTTTTTAAATTTTAGGATAAAATTTACACAGAATGGTGTTGAAAAACATTAAACATATACTTGTTGAGTTTTGACAAATGCACATACCTATGTAACCCAAGCCCCTATCAAGATATAGAATATTACCATCCTTGCAGAAAGTAACCTCATACTCCTTCCCAAACCCCACACACACCCCAGTGAAAACCACTGCCTTGTTTTTGTATCACCTTAGACTGGTTTTGCATGTTCTGAAAATTCATACCATGAATAAATCCATTATTTCATGGATGAACACCCAGGCAATTTCCAGCTTGGGATTATTACAAATAAAGCTGCTGTGAACGTTCATATAAAAGTGTTTTTGTGGATATTTGTTTCACTTAGGTCAATAGCAAGGATTGGAACTGCTGAGTCAGAGAGTAGGTGTTTAGTTTCATAAGAATCTGCCAGAACTTTTACCAATGTAGTTGTACCATTTTGTGCTATCATCAACAATGTCCTTGCCAACACTTAGTGTTGTCAGGCTTATTAATTTTAACCATCAAGGGGAGTAATTCCTTGGGGTTTTTATTTGCATTTTTTGATGACTAAAAGTATGGGGCATCTTCCCATGTGTTTATTGACCTTTCATATATCTTGTGTAGTATCTAGTTCAGTTTTAGCTCATTTTTTTCATGTAATTGTCTTTTTGTTATTCAATTTAGAAGTTCTTTTATATGCTCTGGTTACCAGTTTATACTGATACATGTTTTGGGAATATATTTGGGAATATTATCTCAGTCTATAGGGAGATAGGCTTACCTGCTTTTAACTTTTTTAGTATTTTTATTTCATGGAATTTTTTATTTTCGAATGTATAAAATGTACTTATTTAAAATTTTTATTTTAAGAACACATAACATGAGACCTACACTCTCGATAATTTTTTCACACCTAACGAAGTTATTATCTGAAATATTATTCCAGGCACTGTTCATATTCCTTTGATTTTCTCATTTTTAAAAATTTATTTTTTTTATTTGAGTACAGTTGACACACAATGCTACATTAATTTCAAGCGTATGACTTACTGATTTGACAGATTTATACATTATGCTCTATGTTCACCAAAAGTACAGTTAGCATCTGTCCAGTTACATTGCTATTACAATATCATGGACTATTCCTTACGCCGTCTTTTATTCCCGTGACTTATTCATTCCATAACTGGAAGACTGTATCACCCTCTCCCTTTCATTCTTTGACTCCACTTCCCCACCCACCTCCCCTCTGACAACCATCATTTTGTTCTCTGTATTTACAAGTGTGATTCTGCTTTTCGTTTATTCATATTTTTAGGATTCCACTTATGAGTGGGATCATATGGTATTTGCCTTTCTCAGTCTGACTTATTTCACTTAGCTCGATACCCTCTGGGTCCATACGTGGTATCTTAAATAGCACAATATTATCTATTTTTATGGCTGTGTAATATCCCTGTGTGTGTGTGTACAAATTTTCCTTATCTGTTTTTTACTGATGGACACGTAGATTGCTTCCATATCTTGGCTACTGTAAATAATACTGCAGTAGACATAGAGGTACATATATCTTTTTAAAATAGTGTTTTCATGACCTGAGCCGAAGTCAGATGCTTAATTGACTGAGCCACCCAGGTACCCCCTTTTTTTTTTTTTTTTAGATATATTTTAATGTTTGTTTATTTTTGAGAGATAGACAAAGCACAAGCAGGGGAGGTGCACAGAGAGAGGGACACACAGAATCTGAAGCAGGCTCCAGACTCTGAACTGTCAGCACAGAGCCTGACGTGGGGCTTGAACTCATGAACCATGAGATCATGACCTGACCTGAAGTTGGATGCACCCCAGAGAACTTCTATCTGAACAGATATTGAATCTTGTCATATACTTTTTCTGCATCTTTTGAGACAACCATATGATTTTTAGCCTTCATTTGATGTAGTGTATGACATTGATTGCTTCTGATTAACTTTCATTTGAAGAAAAGCTATCCCAGCAAGAAAAACCCACATGGAATAGAATACACGTGTTTCTGTCCAATTTCTCTTCCTTGACCTGGTTCTATATCTAAGAAGACACACTGAGGCTTTTGGGCACTGAGGATGCTGAGATGGGGAAGATGGAGGGGCTCGAATCTTCCCTAGGGGCACTTGGCTTGTGGATTTCTGTAATCTGGGCCAGGATCAGAGATGGACATAGGCAGAGTCTTTTGAGATCTTTATAGCTATTTTAATCGTATTTCTCTGGAAATAGAGATTGTGGGTTCCTGGATGCTCTTTCTCAATCCAACCCACAGTTAGTGGACATTCCTTTCAGCTTTAGACTGTCCTTTTGTCAACCTTAATTTCCATTGCTGCCTCAAAAGTTAACCTTTCATATTGCTTCACTTTAATGATAGTTTTATATGTTTTACTGCCAAAATGTGTTTATTGCACAAAAAGAGAAAATAATGGAAATCTCCTCTCATCCCACCACCACTCAGAGGAATATTGGGGCTATTTTCCAATTATTTTTAAGTTTTATGTATATGCATAAATCAACTATATATGAAAACCAGTAGCTTTTAATATGTAACAAACTGTCCCAAATGTTGTGACTTAAAATAACAAGCATGCATTTAGATCATGTATTAGTCACCTCTGGCTGCTAAAATAAAATACCACAGACTCAATAGCTTAAACAACAGAAATTTATTTTGTCATAGCTCTGGAGGCTCTAAGTCTGAGATCAAGGTACCAGCGTGGATGGTTACTGGTGAGAGCTCTCTCCTTGACTCGTAGATGGCTACCTTCGTTCTGTTTACTCTCGGCCTTTTCTTGTTGTATGCATGTGTATGTGTGTGTGTGTGTGTGTGTGCATGCACACACACACACACACACACAGCAAGAGAGAACAGGAGTGATCTCTTTGGTGTCTCTTTTTACGAGCTATCTGAGGTCTTTCTTTTGAATTAGAGTCACACCCCTATGATCTCATTTAACCTTAATTACTTTGGTAAAAGTCCTATCTCCAAGTATAGTCATATTAGGGCTTAGAGCTTCAACATATGAATTGGGGGGATGGGGTCACAAACGTTTGGTCCATAACAGATCATGATTTTGCAGGTTGTATATTTGAATTGGGTTTAGGTATGCAGTTCTTCTAGTCTGAGCCTGGCATGGCTGATTTCATTTGTCCGTGGTCAGCTCGTGATGACTGGTGTAGGCTAGTGTCTGACTGCCTCATCTGGGAAGGCTAGGATGACACTAGTCTCTCCCTGTGTTGTCGCTCATCATCTAACATGCTAGTTCAGTTTGATTCACATGATTTTTGGAGTGCCCCAAGAGCAGCAAGTTCCAATACATAAGAACTTTTCAAAATCCTTGCTTGAATTATATTTGCTTCTGTTCTATTGGCCAAAGTAAGGCCACAGTCAGTGGAGGAGGGTATTATCAGTGGACTAGGATATCCGGGAGGTATGAGTTGGAATCAGTCTACCTACCACATATATGTAACATGCAAATATTTCTTTCCCCAAAATAGGGACACACTTGGCCTACTGTTTTGTAGCATTTTTCTTTTACTTAAGAAAGTATCGTATCTTTCTATGTCTTTAACATTCTTCTATAACCACATTTTCTTGCTTTTATGTACAGAACATGGTCTTAAAGAGCATTATTAAAACAAAAGTTCAAAAAATGTTTTTCCTGAATCATGAGAATCCATTGACTTCAAAACTCAGTACTTGGAAGGGAACAAAAGTCTTTGGATCCATATGTTCTATAATATTTAAGAAATGATCTCAATCAGTTCCTGTAATTACAACTATCACTAAGAGGTTGCTTGTGACTGAGTAAGGTACATGGCCTGTGGAAACCCTTTTTACTTTAAGTGGCACTGTTTTCTAGTAAACAGAATAGCAAACATGTTGTTGCATTGCAGACCATAATATGAACTTATTGTGTGTGTAAATCAGCACCAAAAGGAATAAAATCTAAGATGAAACACAAGCCATAGAAGTCATTCTTGACTCTTTTGTATTTCTCCCACCTACATTTGTTCTCTCAGCAACTTCGGTTGGATATACCTTCAGAGTATAACCCAAATATAAACATCTCTTCCACTTCTGCTGCTATCATTCTGGTCCAAGCCATCATCATCTCTTGCCTGGACTGTTAGTCTATTGAATGATCAGATCTTTCTGCTTATATGCTTATCTCCTTAGAGGCAGTTTTCACAACAGCAGCCAACATTATCCTTTTAAAAGTTTCTTTTTTAATGTTTGTTTATTTATTTTGAGAGAGAGAGAGAGAGAGAGAGAGAGAGAGAGGGAGAGAGGGAGAGTGAGCTTGACCGGGGGAGAGGATCAGAGAGAGAGAGAGGGAGGGAGAATCTCAAGCAGAGTCCATGCTCAACATGGAGCTTGATGTGGGGCTCAGCCCCACAACTATGAGATCATGACCTGAGCTGAAATTAAGAGTTGAACACTTAACCAACTGAGCCACCCCAGGGTCCCCAACCTTATCCTTTTAAAACAAGGTTAGGGGTGCTTGGGTGGCTCAGTTGGTTAAGCATCTGACTTCGGCTCAGGTCATGATCTCACAGTTGGAGCGTTAGAGTTCCACATCGGGCTCTGTGCTGACAGCTTAGAGCCTGGAGCCTGCTTTGGATCCTGTGTCTCCTCTCTCTCTGCCCCTCTCCCAGTCCTGTTCTCTGTTTTCTCTCTTTCTCTCTCTCTCTCACTCGCTCGCTCTCTCAAAGATAAACATTAAAAATTTTTTTAAAAAACCATAAGGTTAGATTATGTTACTTCTCTGCTCAAAACCCTTCAATGCCTTTCTGTTTGATTCTGTACAAATTTTGATAGAGTAGAAGAAATTGCATAAGCAAAGTATTTAACCGAATAGAGTTTAATGACGAGGCTATAAGCATTTATGAACTTAAGGAAAAACAAAGATCACTGAAACAAGCAGGATCCAGCAACAGCAGAAAGTCTTTCCTTGCCCAGGTCTGAGATTGGAAGTAACAGTTTTACGAGGGCACCTTGAGAGCTAGAGCCATGGAACAAGGATGCCCAAAGGGAGCTGTGGCCACCCATGACCAAAACAGAGGTTCTTATTTCTCCACTCTCCTGTCAGTGCATCCTTCCAGTTGGCCAGACCCAAATGAAGGCCACAGGGCAAATGATCCAGGGTGGTGCATCCTCCCAAGACAGAAAGGAGAAGGGTGGTAAGGGATCTGCAGGCGCAAATAGGGCAGGCCCTCTCCATAAGGGTAAAAGCCACACCCTTAACTGTTCACTCTCCTTTCAATCTTTGCCTTAATTTTCTGCTACCTGCCTCCCCGCACCCACCAAACCGATCTTCTTATAGTTCCTGTAGCACATACCAGGCACAATCCTTCTCCATGGCCTTAACATAGGCTTTCCTCTGCATTAAGTGCTTTTGCCTCAGGTAGGTCTCTGGGGCTTATGCACTCACGGACATTAGGGCTCTGTTTAAATGTAGCCGTTTCCCCCCGCCTACCTTCTTTAAAATTGAATCACACCTCTTCCTGCATTCTTTATCCTCCTTCCTTGCCTAAATGTTCTGTAGGCACTTTTCTCCATCTAGTATAACAAAGATGTATGTTTTCTTTGTTTTTTGTTTTCTACCACAAACGTGTAAGCTCCAGGAAGTATGTCTGCTTTATACACAGCTCTACCCAGCACCTTGACCAATGACTGGGTCACAGTAAGTGCTCTATAAATATTTGTTGATTAAATGAATGCAGGAGTTGAATCCAAACTCATTTTACAGTCAAGTAAATGGAGTTCCCAAGAGGCAGTCAGGATAAACCAGAATATCCTCTTTTGCATGTGAAGAAGAATCTTTAATTAGCCCAGCTTAGGTGTGTTGGGATATCTTGTCATCCTTATAATTTTGCTTAATACCACTGTTTCTGTGATGCACCTGATCTTCTGTCTTCTATCTCATAGCCTGCCTCTTGGATTGCAGGACAATATACTTTTATGAATTCCTTCTTATTTTGCTAACTACTGCTTTTGGTTCTTTTCACTGGTTCTTCTTTTGTTCCGAAGACATTTAAATGTTAGAATGCCCCAAAACCTTGTCCTTGGATTTCTTTTCTGCGTTTAATTTTTAGATGATTGCATGAAATTTCATAAATGATGACTGCTACATTTATGCCTCTAGTTTGTATTTCTGCCTTGAACTCCAAATTGGTATATCCACATTGCTTATGTGTGTAAACTTAGTGTGTCCTGAACTGAGCTCCTGATAATTCTCACTAGTAAATAACAACTGCTGTAGTGTCATCATGGTTAATGGAAACACCTTTCTTCTAAATGCTCAGGCCAAAACTTTGCTGACTCTTCTCTTTTGCTCATATTCCATATCCAATCTCTCAAGATACTCTGTCAGTTCTTTTAGTTTTAGAATATTAAAAAGGCTATACTGAATGACCTGTTCATACATAATACCATTCTTGTAATAAATTCCTAAAAAGAATAGCATGAACAAACATTCCAAGTTTATTTCACTGTTTTGATAGCTGCCTGGTTGTATTTCCTACATTGATTCATTCATTCACTCAGCAAATAATTGTAGAGAATATGTGGTGTTGAAGAAACTCTTTCAATGATCAGCGATAGAGTTGAGGCCTGAGCCCTTATGATACTTAATCTGCTTAAGTGGAAGACAGAAAGGTGAATTACTAATGACAAACTCTGGTGAACATTAGAAAATAAACAAGCAGAGACTTATATAAAATATAACCAGAGGAACATTCATATTATAAAGTAGTATTAAAGACCTCATTATCCTGAAACTTGTCCACCTTGAATATTTTAACTAATTGTGTCTTTTGTTTATTACTTGTTATTTTTAATTGCTTTGTTTTTAATTTCAATATACAGGATCAGTTTGAGAGATGAAAACTGAAAAAAAATATCCCCTTAAATATGGATATTTTGGCATTCTTCACCCTCAGTCTTAGTAATCTAAGATTTAGCCCAGAGCCCTAAAGTTACAAACTGATTAAATGCAAAACAGTACATGTAGTCTTATAAATATTGAGGCAACCATGCATGAGCCAAAAATAAACAGTGCTGCTATTCTTGGGGCCATAAAATAAACATTTGCAAAAAATATGAATAAACATGAGAGGGAGACAATGAAACTATGGTGACATGTAAAAGTAAGTACTGAAATCGCTCATGTTGTAGTGAGAAGGCAGGATCCTCCAGCCACCAGTGAACATGTGTCAGTAACAACCTTAAATCTTCATAATCTACCACTGCTGTTGTCTCTTGTAGTACGTGGAAGGGATTTATTACAGTATAGACAGGAAATGAAAATTTCCAAAGAGAACACAGATCTAATTGTGTCTTCTTATGCAGCATGTGATTTCACTGAGACAACAACTATATTCCAAAGAATGAAAGCTAGTTGTGTTTTCTGTTTCTTCTAAAAGTGCAGAACTTAACTAGACTGTCAACCCCTAAGTTGTCCTGTATAAATTTATCAAGTTTTTTTTAAGTTTATGTATTTATTTTGAGAAAGAGAGTACAAGCAAGGGAGGGGCAGAGAGAGAGACAGAGGGACAGAGAGTCCCAAACAGGCTCTGCACTCTCACTGCAGAACCCAGTGTGGGGCTTGATCTCACAAACTGTGAGATCATGACCTGAGCTGAAATCGAAACAGACTCTTAACCGACTGACCCACCCAGGTGCCCCATGAATATATCACGTTTTAAGCAAAGTTTTTTCTGGTGCCTGAAAACCAGAAAAACTCAGTTTTCTGACTGCTCAGTTGGTTAAGCATCTGACTTTGGCTCAGGTCATGATCTCATTGTTTGTGGGTTCGAGCCCCGTGTTGGGCTCTGTGCTGACAACTAGGAGCCTGGAACCTGCTTCAGATTGTATTTCCCTTTCTCTCTGCCCCTCCCCCACTCACATTCAGTCTCTCTCTCTCTCTCTCTCTCTTTCTCAAAAATAAACTAAACATTAAAATTTTTAAAAAATAGTAAAACAAAGCCTTTTCTTAAAATTACTTAAACAACTTTGCATTTGACATGAGAGGGATGTCACTTGGCTGAAAACATCCTTACCATCAGATATGAAACCTAAACTTGGCAGTGACTCAAGGAAGACCTGACTTCTCTTGTGACTCCTGCTCCCTTATCTCAGTTTCAAGGGTGAATTCACAGGTGGGGACAGATTTGGTGCAGTTGAAAGTCATTTGAACCAGATGGTTACAAACAGACCAAGTGTCCTGTGCCTACTCAGCTCTTCATTTGGGTCTGGAATAGAAAGCTTGCTGGCTCAGTGCTAATAAAACTTTTTTAATGAAAGGGAGGTCAAACACTCAGCCATGCCACCTGGCACCATTAAAAGAATCAGCTTGAGCTGACCATGTTCAAATGAATACTTTGAGTGTAAAATCAACAGAACTAAAGGAGAAAGAGAGAGGAAAAAAATCCATGTCATAAAAGACACAGTTAAAAGAACCTCAGTAGAGGTTGAAAATATTTTCCATTTGGGATTATACATGCCAAAAGGGTGACTGCTTCTCTTTACATTTCTTTGTAGCAAGCCAAGACAGGGCAGAGGTAGATAAGCCCTTAGTAAACAAATGAAAAAAAATCCAAGGGTGAATGGGGAAAACTAGTGTCCTGTGGGTGTGCACATCCTTCAAGGCCTGGTGGCAGCCACTATTCTAGATCTGAGTGGGAGTCTTAGTGGTAGGGAAAATGCAACACCAAATGAATGGTATTTTCTTTTGATAATTTTCAGGATATCAGTAGATCACCATTTTTTTCCAAAGGCTCTGTGGTTGCCCAGATACCAAGTTGAAATCATCTGTGACTCCCCACTTGTCTTCTTAAGTTCATAAAACATCAAGTAGACTGCTAACTTCTAGGGCAGAAGGAAGTATGTCTTGTGTCTAACTATGGGTAAGCAGAAGTAGTATTTATTTTAAATGTTTTTTATGATTCAAGTTTGAGAGTAGGGGAGGAATGCATCACTAGGATGTTTTTATTTTTTGAGAGAGAGAGAGAGAGAGAGAGAGAGAGAGAGAGAGAGAGAGAGAATGCACTTGTAGCAGGGGCAGGGCAGAGGAGAGAGAGAAACTTAAGTAGGCTCCATGCCCAGCCCAGAGCTGCATCTCATGACCCTGAGATCATGACCCGAGACGAAATCAAGAGTCAGATGCTTAACTAAGTCAGCCACCCAGGCGCCCCTCACTAGGATGTTTGGGGGGCAAATAAATGGGGTCCATACAGGGAATGTGAATTAATACAAAAACATGCCCTCAGGGGCCCATAGGTGGCTCAGCTGGTTAAGTGTGGGACTCTTGATTTCAGCTCAGGTCATGATCTCCCAGTTTGTGAGATTGAGTCCTGCACAGGGCTTGTGCTGACAGTACAGAGCCTGCTTGGGTTTCGCTCTCTTTCCCTCTCTCTCTATCCCTCCCACCACTAATGTGTTCTCTCTCTCTCAAAATAAATAAAAAAACTTAAAAAAATAGGATACCCTTATGGATAACCTCAAGGCCAGACTGGAGAAGAAATTCTGATTAAGGACAGGACAATTTCTAGTAAAAGTTGAGAGAAACTTTTTGTTAGTTTGTCTAGAGAGATGTTCTCTTCATTTTCAGACTCTTCAGCGACTAAGTACATAATCTTCTCCCCTACAGTGATAGGTATTTCAGGTAGAACTATTTTCTGTGTAATTTTAATTCCATGTGTTACATTTTACATTGACTATTTCTATTTAGGACTTTTGGTTCCTCCCTAGACAATGAAAGAATTTATCTTTGGTAAAATAAAAAAAAAAAATAACAGATTTCTAGGGTCCATTAATGAAAGCTCACTTTGAAGTTCAGAGCAACCTCGCTGAATTGGAAGGGGTTTGGAAGGGAAGGTAAATGCCCTGGGTGGCTTGGAGTTGCTGACAGGGCACTAGATGGAATCACTGGGAAGCCACTATATATCTCACATTCTATATTCTTGTTTCTCCAGTCCCTATTTTCTCATTCCCTTCTCCCTAGCAGTAGACCATATTTAGCACAGAAAGTAGGTGTCATGTGCATCTAATACTTTTTTCTGTGTGAAATAGAGGAGGTGAAGGGTTATTTTCATACAGATAAACACTGTGTGGAGAAAGGGAAATTAAAATAAAGAAAAAGAGGGGCACGTGGGTGGCTCAGTCGATTAAGCAGCCAACTTCGGCTTAGGTCATGATCTCATGGTTAGTGAATTCGGTCAGTGAGTTTGAGCTCTGCATCGGGCTCTGTGCTGACAGCCCAGAGCCTGCTTCAGATTCTGTGTCTCCCTATCCCTCTGCCTCTCCCCTGCTTGCACTCTGTCTCTCTCTCTCTCTGAAAAATAAACATTTAAATAATAAAAAAAGAAAAAGAAAAAAAGAAAAACAACTAATATTTAAAGCAGGGAGAATTAAAGAAGGAAGATTTCCAGAACCTTTCTGAACACTTGGTTGCAAATTTTGAATCATAGTTGCTGTGCAATAGTTGACTTTTCTTGTTAGAGTAGGGGATAAAATGCATGAAAGAAAGTTTGTGTCTCTTGTCCTCAAGAAGAAGAATGAGTGCTATCATTTTCATGTTTATTATGATAGCTATTTCTGGTAATTCTAAAGCTATTAAATGCTATGAAACATAAACTATTTCTAATACACTGAAGGAGCAGCCAATTTACACAACAGCTGGGAAAGAAAATCAAAGCCACTCCATTGGACCAGCTGAATCTGTGAGAGAGGCATTTCATACCCTTCCAGCTGACGCAGCATGAAGATCAAACTGGCAGCTGTATTTTAGGGAAAATATGTCACAACAGACAAATGTAAGAAAAGGACAGATCCACAAAAAAGATCTTCTGCATATGAATCACACTAGTAGGAAAACTGCAGAATGGATAAGTAAAAAGTTAGGCATCACCCCCTCAATATTTAGAAGGCCCCTCATACCCACTGAAACCACCATAAGATAAAGTAAATTTTTAGAATTCTTTCTCATGGAAACAGAAATCATAAGGCAGAATCTCCTAAATATATTTACTATTGGTCTCTTTGTGCTATCCTTACACAAAATTCTCATGGAACTGTCAATAACCAAATCTCCATAAAAGCCAAGAAGAGAAAAACCCCTATCAGATGTATATATTTTTGCATGTAGCTACAACTTTACACCTTAAAAACGTACTAAATATAAACTGTTGTCAAAACAGTCCTGTCACGTTTGCCAAGTATTGCAGACTGTATTGAGCTTATCGTGTGGCAACCATTATTATCTGTGAACCAGGTACCTTTGTTTCTTCCAGTTGTATTGCTGAGGAATGCTCACAGAGTGCTTAAGTAGCCTTCCCAAGGTCACACGAAAGTGGCGAAGATTCAATTCCAGATCATTGGGTTTTGAAAAACTGGAGTCTGTCTCATTTTATTCTACATGGTGGTTACCTAGTTTTACTTGAACCTTTTTATAATGGAGGTTGCTGGATAATTCCCAGTTCCCAGGGCAGAGTGTTTAATATTGAGCAGTTCAGAATGTCCCCGTCTACTCCACTCATTTTTCATAGAAAGATGTTTTGGAGCCATGGAGATCCAATGTAATCTGCTCTTTGGATGACAATCATGTGTACATTTGAAGGTGGCCGTCAACCTGATTCCATTTTGCATCTTTTCTTTTCCTTAATAAATCCTCCAACTTTTTTTTACATAATGTGTATTGGGTCCCTTTGACTTCCTGGCTATTGGGAATGTTACTTATATCTCTGTGCCTCAGTCTCTTTGACTCTAAAATTGGAACCATAATATGTCCTACCACTCAGTTTTGTTGAGAAAATTTAATACCAGGTTAATACATGCAAAACTCTTAGTATCTGGCATATACCAAGTGCTCAATAGTGTTTGTTATTAATAGTATTATTTCTGGTATCATGACTATCCTTAGGGCTTTCGTGGTGATTAGAATATGATCACATAGGAAAAGCCATTAGCACAGAGCATGGGGCAACTAAATCACTTAATAAATGTAAAGCTCCTCAATTTTTCCCTAAGTATCTAATGTATAGGTAGGCTATATGATTTCTTGTATCCCAGTGAGAGTTTATTTTGTAATTTCTCACATTTGATTGTTTGCTGTACAATAGACCAGTCAGAATTCCATCTCTGTATTAGCAGTAGATTTTTGTTATGTATATTCCTTTCTTAAACAACTGTGACCTCTGACTTTAGAATGAATGTCATTCAATTCTATTGGACATCAACTGCAGGGAAAAAAAATCAATCTGCTGCAATGCCTTGATAAATGTGTCTTTCCATGGGTCAGTCATAATGATTCTGGAATGTTTGAAGAATGTTCTTTAAGACAGTGGTCGACATTCTCCACGCCCACCAGGAGGCCAACATCAGGGCCTTGGCAATGAATTTCTGTCACGGTACAGATGCTGTAGATTTTTATTAGGTTCCACAGCTGCAGCACTTTAAAGGGATGCTTTCTCAGAATAAACATACTGGTGCAAACCTCCATGCTGAACAGTAACATGTCTCAATGAGAATTTTCAGAATACAGTTTTCTAGGCTACTTTTTCTTTGGCTTTATTTATTGGCTTGATTAACTGAATAATGCCTGAAACTATGTCATAGACCTAATCAGTGCGAGAAAAACAACAAAAAGTGCAGGGTGTTTGCCTTGGCTACTCAATAACTTCTGTGAATTATGTGCATGGTAGGAAGATAGGTAAAGCCAAGGGTTGAGAAGTGATCTGTTAGGACCAGGTGTAAGAAGGCGTACATCATGGCTACTGTTAAGCATATAATTGCATTATAAATGGTCGTGCAAATGAGTCATGGAAACTATGGGTGTTTTTTCTTTGTGGGGAGAAGGGAGAATTCTATCATTCATTCTGAAAATAAAATAAAACTCATCATCTCTCTTTTAAATCTGTTCTTTTTGTACAAAAAAGATCACATTTAATCATCATTTCAAAATCATATATATTCCTAAAGAGTAGGAAAAATATCTTTTAAAATATTGAGCACACTGAGACATTTAATAGTTAACATAGTTACCATTTAACAGTGTTAATACTGATTTTGGGCTCCTGGAGTATGTGTGTATATATATATATATATACATATATAACTGCAAACCTTCAATTCTTTACCATGGTCCATTATTTTCATAACTCTATAATTATTGAATCCTCAGGCTCAATCTAATTTTTCAAAGTACAAGTACTTTCAGCTACTACCATTGGTACTTTATGGCCACAGATATTTTTACCCATGCTCTCCAAAGAATGATTTCCAAGGAGTGATTAAATAAAAATGATAAATACAGTCTTACCCATGTAGGGAAACTGTCTCATTCCTTGACATTTGCTTGGAGGTTGGCACTCAGTTTCCTTTTTAATAAGCGCTTTAAAGTTATTGCCTTTCATACACTGGACATATATAAGATCTAGTTCTTTTGAATTTATTTCATGGCCTTTCCATCTTGTACTTATAAAGAGTTCATAATTTATTTAGCTGTACATTGTAGATGCTTGCTGCCTTGGCCATCTACACTCATGTCTCTTACCAACCCTAAATTATCTCAGAGCCCTTAGTTGAAAGCAAAGTATGATTTGGTGGCGCCGTGTTCTAAGTGTAGCCAAGGTTTGTGTTAATTGGGAATCGCAAGACACATAGGCATGGATGTGACTGTCATGAAGGAAGAAGTTTGTTCTACTCACAGATCCCTAGAAACAGGAGGCACAGCAATGTTGTGCTGTGCCACATGGGAGAAGCACGAGGGTCAGTCAAGAGGCTGATAGTGCAAGAGGAAAACGTGATCAGGAGCCTATATTATGGTTTCCGTGGGAAGGAATGGGTGAGACAGGGTAAGCAGTCTTAAGAATGGGGAGTTTGAGTGATTTCAGTGGGCTCTGGGGCATAGTGGCTGTCCCTAGTTGTCTGGTACCTGGCTCTGGGGTGATTAGGGCAGGGGGATAGTGATCCAAAAGTAAGAGCCTGATAAAAAGAGCTAGTTGGGGGTATGGGCTCTGGATTGCTTGCTTTGTACATGAAAGGCATGTTTCCGAAGTAAGTTGCTTTCCATCTCTAGGAATTAGCTAACTGTGGGAGGGTCAGTTTCTCCAGAGTCAGCAAGGCCCCAAGATGAGAATATAAAAAGCATGAGAATATAAGAAATAAAAGTCATGTTTAACACAGGTTGGTGCCCATGGTGAGACACCTCACCTGTATGATTGATTTGTGAGCTCTTCAGGATAAATTGTCTTATCTGTCATTACATGCACAGCCAGAGCACAAAGCCTGGCCCATGGGAAGTGATTATTGATATTTGGTGTATTCCAGGGCCTAGGCTGCACTACTAGTAAGTTATGTGTGCCTCCTGAACTTTACAGGAATATTTGGGAGGAAAACAAAAGGCCAAGATAGAACCCTATTTTGTTTATCTAGTAATAACAATAATTGATAACACTAAGATTCACTAAGTCCCTAGATATCCTTCCAAATAATTGAAAGACATTAATTTCAGATGGCACATGGGACTCAGCTCTTTGTCTCAGTTCTTTGATGAGCCCTAACTTGCTCCCCTTCACTGTCTCACTTCCTAAATCTGTAAGCTTCTTCCTTTCAGCATCTGTGTATCTGTGTTCCCTACAGTAGTGCTTAAGAGATCAAACACATCAGTCAGTCTGACGGCAACCATTTATTGAGCACCCATGGAGTACATAACCCACAGAGTGTGTCAGAGTAAATAACAAAAACCAAGTTAAATGACTATTATCAAAATGAGTACAAGCAACAGGCTCCTCTTTAAGGATGAGCAAATTGAAGTTCTCAATTTTTAAAAGTATATGTTAGGAGTAATAAAATCAAAAGATTCTGTCAAGCACTGTTCCTTGACTTTTTAGAAATTCGATGGTCTTTAAAGGAAATTGTGTGCATTCAATTTAAGTTGATTTCATATTATATGATCAACTTATAGGTTTATAAAAGCTGTTTCATGTTCCCTAAAACCCTTTGAAATGTTTTAGTAAAAAGTTTCCTTTTTCAGAAAAGCAAAAAAAAATAGTAGAAATTAATGCCAATGTTTGAACCTTCATAATTACTGAATATACTTTTGTAGTTAAGGTCCAAGTGAATCACGTCTTTTCCAAGAAAGGGACTGAAGTTTGGGGTTTGCTTTGGGAAGGTGTTGTTTTGGTTTTGGTTTCTGATTATAATTCTTAGACCCAGAAAGTTGGAATTAAAGTATATATTCTACATTAAATTTACTGACACAGTAATTATTTTAAGCAGTCCTGGGTCCAACATTTTTAATCTCCATTGTTTGAGATTGGTCTGTAAACCTTGAAACTAAATCAGGAGATCAGCATGTACAGCCTTGCTCTGTCCTAACAGTGTGGTCTGGGGCTGATCATTGAACCCCTTGGTATCTCTATATGGAAGTGGCCTGGAGCCAATTATCTCTAAATTTCCTTCCTGTGTTAAAGTAATGGTTGTAAGTAGAAACATTAATATAGGAATAAGATGAGATATATAAATGGACTGAAGGATTCTACAGAAGTTAAATATATCATGATTTAGGTAGGACTGGTTTCTGAACTATGAAATCATCATTAAACTACAAAAAAATATGCTTCTTACATGTAGTGTATTGATCTCCTAGAATCAGTGGATTCCAGGAATTCTCACCCAGGATTCAATATCTGCTTGGAGTAAAGCGATCCATCAGCATATTCTTTAACTCACTGCATTATTATTAATTGTTACACAAACACCTGGGAAACCATCCTTTGTAAACATATACTAAGAAGAGAATGAAGCCAGTTTTACAAATAGTATATTTAAACAGTTATGCAACTGTAGCCTGTAGCAAAATGGGTTTGAAAATACACCTTATATACGTGTTAGTGCGTTGGGAAGAGAATATGCTACCCATTTGAAAATGGTGAACTAACCGTGGAATGAAAGCAGTTCGTGTTGTTCTTCTACATTAAACCTTTCAGTGAGTCATCAAAAACTTTAAATGCTGCTTAACCTTCCAATATCTGACCCCTGATCCTCACCTAATTTCTTGCTACTGTCTCCCTTAGCTCCTTCTGCCCCCATCAGTATGCTGTGCATGTCATCATGGGGGCCTTCTTTGAATCCCAGAATAGGTTACATCTGCCCATTACGTTCTCCCTTGGTGGTGTTCTGTATTTCATAACAATCATTCTGGTTTCAATGAAATGTTTAATGTCTGTCTTCCCTCCTAGAATATAAGCTCAAGAAGTCATGATTAATGTCTGGCTTTTTGAAGGGATATATCCCAGTGGCTTAGCACAGCATCTGCTCTGTGATATGCCCTGAGAAAATGTGCTGAAATAAGTAAATTAGTGGCTGTTTTAAAATCTCATCTAGCTATGTAGAACATGCAAATAGTAGTTCCTAATGATTTGTTAGTTAAAGCTAAAGAAGGGAAAATTTTTAGTTCTTATTCCAGTTACTCCCTAGTTCCCTAAAGTTCTCTAAACATAGAGAAAAACAAGATTGAGGTGTGAGTATGTGTGTGTATGTGTGTGTGTGTGCGCGCACTGGAGAATGGGGAGGGAAGATATTTTGGTAGAAAACACTGTAGATCACTATGACGTTGACAAATGGCTAACACAGAAAATATAATCATATGCTATTTTTGAAAGCATATAAGCTAAACTTGGTGAGTTATGCAAACAAATAAATGAAAGGCCAATTTACTAATGGCTGAAGAAAATAGAATATAAATCTTAAGGAAGGAAAGATAATTACCTTATTTATGTTTTCTTTGCTGTTTACTCTGTATATGCTGTTTCTTGAGATACTGATTTTCTTCAGTTAGCAAGCAAGGTTTCTAATGGGATATCTCAAAATATCCCATTTAAAAAAAAAGACTCTGTATGCAAAATGGTTTATCTCTGGGATGTTTCTCCCACCAGAAGTCTGGTTGGTCACACTTACTTAATGGCAGCTGTTGGCTTCAGGAAATGACAAGGAGAATAGAAAATGAGGGCTGTTGATGTTGTAGAAGAGGGAACCGGAGAATTTGAGAAAGGAAGGAAGTAACTCTTGCCACTTTACTCAAACTCTTCACAGGTCTTCACAGTACAGACTGAACTGAAGATGCAGCCATAGCCAGTTGTGTGTGAATGTACACTGCACATCAGCCCATCCATGCTTAATTATTATGAATTGCCTATTGGGATCATTCAGATTGAAGACTCAGAGTTGTATCTGCATGGTGCCAAAACACTGTACAAAGAGAAAAATCCATTTCATCAGAATTTTCTCTTTTCAGTGATTCCCCATTACCTCTCCAGAACTAGGTGCATCAGAACCATGTTAGATGGTTATTAAAAATACATAACTTAAACTTTGTTAGAAACCTTCTGAGTCAGAATCAGCAGGTATATGACCTAGGAATATACATTTTATTAATCTCCCCAGACAATGCTGATAATCAATAGGGCTAACAACTCTTGTGAAGTAAGCAATATGATTGATTTTCTAATAATTTTTAGACCATTTATTGTGTTCAAGCCATATATAAAAAGTCAGAAACCTTACTTTCCAGAAGTTTATAAACTAAAAGATTGGCACTCTAAAAATGCAATGTAGTGAAATGGAAAGAGAAAATGATCTGATTTTAGAAGACTTCAGTGCAAGTGGGGTCTTTTCTTTGTTACTAACTCTGTGACTTTTGGCCAGCAAAGATTGAATATGAAATTACAGGTACTTGTGTTTATGACCCACAAAAATGACGATTTTATATGGTTCAGCCTAATGGTTTAACATTCTGAGCATTGTTTTCTGTGTTTTTAATGGGATATTATTGTAAGGCTAATTTTTTAGGGTTAAATAAGCTTTTATAAGTGATCCCACTTGAAAACTGTAATGTGAGCTGTTCTTTCATCTCCTTTGGAAACCACGGTACTAGTAAATGCCAGTCTTTATGTTTGGGCATTTTAAAACGTTGAAATATGGTCTGCAGTAATTTTTGTTGCACATACATACAAAACTTCCACACCCTGGAAAATTTAGGGGTGAGTGTAAGCCCATGCCATCATGAGAGTTCTCACAAAGAGCTATGGCTTCTTATATGCCTTGGCTGGAATGGCTTCTTGGAGTTGTTGCCTTTTCTATATGTCCTTATGCCATTCCCTCAGCCCTAGCTCCATTCATTTTCGTAACTCAGCAGGCCACAGAGCAGCTGTTTCATTATGTCCCTGTCTCTCATGGTCAGCTGCATCCAAGGAACAGATCTTCGATTCCAGGAAGAGCTCCAATATTAGCACGCTGGCCAAATTCCAGGACCTCAACATGGTGATTCCAACCAGCTACTTAAACTGAAAGGGGATTCATTGCCATAAGTTACCAAATTACTGCCAGTAATCATTGAGCAGCCATTGATAGAAAAGTGGTGGTGTTTGAAAGTAGTAGATGTTCTGATCTTCAGAAATGTGAAGATTATACTTGGTCCAAGAAAAGACTGGTGGACAATTTACCATTACCCAGAAAACTTCAGAAAATGATTCAGGCACAGAGATGAATTATGGGTACTGGTTACCGGGAATGCGTGATTTTGAGGGAGCCAAAATGAGTTTACCAAGAACAAGTTTGAGGAATTACCAATTGAATTTTCTTTTTCTGGGCAACTTTATTTGACTTTATAATTTAATAATGTCTCTCATAATGTCCATCTGAAAAAGCTGGGAAAAATATGTGTTTGTGACTGAATAAGTGGAATCATACCCAACAGAGAATTGTGCATAGCCAAATGAGTATTATACCACATAATTATTGTTCAGAGAGATCCTAAGTGGCCTCTGTGCAGTGATGTGCTAGAGCCCTGCTAGCTCTTGAGAGGTTATTGTCACCAACTCACTCTACCTCTCAGTAACTGTATTTTCACAAAACCTAGGTTTTAAATTTAAATAGACTGTTAACTTTAGAATAGTTTTAGATTTACAGAAAATGTGCAAAGATAGTTTAGAGTTCCTATTATATCCCACATCCAGTTTTCCATATTGTTAACATCATACATTAGTGTGATGTATTTCTTACAAAAGAAAAACCAACATTAGTATATTACTATTAACTAAATTCCACATTTTATTTGGATTTTACTGATTTTTACCTAATGTTCTTTTCTGTTCCATGATCACAACCAAGATGCCACATTATGTTTAGTTATCATGTTTCCATAGCTTCTTCTCATCTTTGATAGTTTCTCAGATTTTCCTTATTTTCAGTGACCTTGACAATTTTTAGAAGTACTGGTGAGGAATTTTGTAGAAAGTCCCACAATTAAGGTTTCTCAGAAGGTTTTCTTATGGTTAGACTGAGGTTCTAGGATTTTGGGAGGAAGACCACATGAGTGAGGTGCCATTGTCACTAGATTATATTAAGGGTACATGCTATCAACATGAGTTATCACTGAAGATACTAAACTTGAACAGGAGGCAGAGACGGTTTATCAGTTTTCTCCACACCTTTCCATCACGGCTCTCTTTGGAAGAATGCCATTAACCACAGTCTGCATTTGGGACTAGATGGGAGTTAAGCTCCATTTCCATGAGGGGGAACATCTATAGAAATTATTCTTCTGTACCAGAGGTTTGTCCCCTCTCTCCCATTTATTCATTCAATCATTTATATTAAACATTTACTGGGACACCACTGAGTCTGTGGTTTTGTATAGACTCATGGATATTTATTTAATATTTACTCTTTCCTTTTTTTTTGCTCAAATTGTCCCAATTTTGGCCAATGGAAACTCTTTCATATTGACTGTTATATCTCTCTTCGATATACTTTAATCTTTTTGTTTAAAAGTTTTTTTGAGTACTTCCTTACTTTCTGGTACTAAAAGATTCTCCAGGCTCATTTCATATATTCACTGACCCAGCACTTCTCCAAGAATCCCCAATTCCTTTAATTCAAGAATGGTTTTAGAAATCATGATCTGGGCATGGAATGAACTTGTTGCTATAGAGGTATACTAGCTTTTAAACTCTTAGTGAACAGAGCTAGAGAGCACATGTATACATATCAAACCACTTACACACACTTACCTGATTTTTTTTTCTGTATCTGTCTATCTCTAGTAAGCAGAAGATGAGTTTATGTGGATGTCTCCAATTCTAATCCACTATCAATAGGTTTATTCTATTTCCTTGTTTATCTGTAACCTCCTTTTCCAACAATGAGAAAGCTGACTCCCACCATCTGCCATCCATTTACTTGTTTGTCCAATTCCAGCATACATGTGTAGCAATTTCAGAATTGTTGATTTGTACTCCCATGAGAAACAACTTTAAAGTAGACTACAGTGTCTGTATTCAGTTACTCTCTGCTGTAGTCTTCTATTTTCTAGTCAAAAGACCATTTTCCAAAGTCAAATCCCAGTTTTAAAGCATGATAATGCTCAACATATCTGGAATCATCATATTTAAGTAAATATTGTTTGTCTTCCCAAATAGAATATAAACTACAGAAGAGCAAAAGAACGTGGCCTGTCTTGAACAACATTCTAACTTCACTCAGCATATCAAGAGTAATGCCAAGCATAGTTAATATTTATTACATTCAGGGATGAACTCATTCACAATACAACATGTTTTTATCATTTGATTTTGTTCACTTGACCAAGTGTAATTAGGTACTAGGTGAAGAAAACATTCCTTGAAAAATAGAAAAATGTTTGATAAGTAAAATGTCAGTGAATTAATTGGTACTGAGAAATAAGACTGCCAACAAACATGAAAACCCATACCAAAGGATATGTTTTTTTTTCTTTTCTGTAGGAAAGTAATTTCTGAAACATACTAATTGAGCAAACTCAAACAAAGGTAATGCTAATCACGAAGTGACTGGAGCTATGGGGCAGAACCCTAGGGCCTTGGTCACCCAATCCTCTATAAATTGCAGTCAGTTTATTGAACAGAGCCTGACCCTTCAAGTAGGTATGCTCCAGCCTGATGCAACTCTCCTCAGAGAGTATCTCTTTATTCCAGATGAATCCACAGTAAGTTTCACAAAATACTGTTCAACCTATACCCTTTATCCTTACATTGTTATTAATAGGACCTATGACCTGAACTAATGATGAATACCTAATAGCTATAGTTTAGACAGTTACTAGATAAAATAATTTTATGCTCACCAGCATTCATTATTTGTTGTTGGCTCAGCTGAAAACAAAATATTTCAAGGGCACCTGGGTGGCTCAGTCAGTTGAATGTTCGACTTCAGCTCAAGTCATGAACTCATGGTTAATGAATTCGAGCCCCGCGTCAGGGTCTGTGCTGACAGCTCAGAGCCTGAAGCCTGCTTTGGACTCTGTGTCTCCCTCTGTCTCTGCCTATCCCCCACTCGTGGTCTCTCTCTCTCTCTCTCAAAAATAAATAAATATTTAAAAAGTTTTTTAAATATTTAATGAGTGTTTGGATATGTGGTGCATATGCTTTTCCAGATATTTTTAAATTATTAGATTGACACAGCAGAAGTTCTGATACATGGATCATATATTGTCTTCTTTCCTGATACTCAAACGTGCAGAAGTGTTTTCACCACCAGCCTTATTGAATTCAGGAGAGTCTAAGAAACAACCTTGTTAAATTGTGTAGTGTTGTCACAGGAATAAACAAATCTATGAAATTAAATAGAGTCCAAAATTTCTTGTTTAATTAAATTGACATTTCAAATTGGGTGACAGGGATAGGGTAAAAATATTTTTTTATGTTTTAATGTATCTTCCTATCGTTTGCTGGTTTTTAGTAAAAAAAAATTTACTTATTTAATTTAAACTGTAAGCTAGAAAAAAAAAAGATGCTCATTTACAATACATAATAACCTCTTTGTATAACTCTGCCCTGAAGAAAAATAATTCTATTTTACTTTTTATGCTAGGAATTTGTGCCATATCTAAAATTTATGCTGCCTCTCCAAAGGATATATTCTATTAAACTTCTTCAAATCTTTTCTGAAACAATTATGGGGCTTATGTATATAACTTAAATAAAAATGATTACAGAGTTCCATCAGATGATTGTATGTGGATATCCCCTGTCTCCAGCACAAGAATATACCTGCCAAACTGTCTAGAAAACTTATGGCAGATGGTCAAATTACACTTTTTCTTAGTGCTGGACACAAACAGAATAATTCTTACTCTTTAGATCCACATTTCATAGATTATATACAAATCACTTCATATTAAGGAAATATAATACAAAGCGTGTCACCATTACCTGCAATCACATGTTGTCTTACATGAATTGTATTTCAGTGTCTCTGATAGAGACTTGAGCATTGCCTTAATCTTTGGAGAAAACAAGCGTGCTAACCTTAAATGGAATGTCCGAACAAGCTACCTCTTAGGATCATTATCCTTGCCAATATCCTTATTTCAGTTTTCTATTACTGTATAAAAACTGTCACATACTCAATGGAGTAAAACAACACTAGTCATTTATTATTCTTACCTTTTCATCATTTTTAGATGTTGACTATACTCAGGTCAGCAGTTCCTTCATGTAGTCTTTCATGTGGTTGGATAGTGACAAAGATTGAAATCATTTTTTTCCCAAGTTTTTATTTAAATTCCAGTTAGTTAATGTATAGTGTAATGTCAGTTTGAGAAATAGAATTTAGTGATTTAACACCCAGTGCTCATCACAAGTGCCCACCCTAATACCCATCACCTATTTCAAAACCCTTCCCTGTCCCACCCACCTCCCCTCAAGTATAGTGAAGAGTCTGTTTCCTGGTTTGCCTCTCTTTTTCCCCCATGTTCATCTGTTTTGCTTCTTTAATTCCACATATGAGTGAAATCATATGACATTTGTCTTTCTCTGACTTACTTAGCATAATACTCTCTATCTCCATCTACATCATTGCAAATAGCAAAAATATGATTCTTTTTAATGGCTGAGTAATATTTCTCTATATATAATTATATGTAATTATATATAATTATAAATAATTATATGTATATATATATTTTTTTTCTTTATCCATTCATCAGTAACTGGACATTTAGGCTCGTTAGATTGGAATCATTTGTCAGAATTCTACTCATACATGGCTGGGAGGTGATTCTGTCTGCATGCTAGGACCTCAGGAAAGGCTGTTGACTGGGGCACCTACATGGTGCCTCTTCATGTGGCCTACATTCCAGCGGCAAACATCTCGAGAAAGAGAGAGCCAGGAGGGAACTATATTACCTTTTCAAAGCTAGCCTTAGAAGTTATACTGCATCATTCTCACTACATTCTATTTAGAAGCTAGTCACTAAATCCACTCTGTATTCAAGAAGAGAGAAATGAGATTTAACCTTTTAATCGGAAAGATAAAAGAGATAAAATAAGAATTTTTTGGAGATTCTTTCAAAATATTCTACACATCTTACTTTTTGATATTAATTCCTATTTGTTTCAGATGGCTACCTTTCCCTCTCTAGGTTCCCCATACCCTAGTGGGGTGGCCTCCACTGAGCCTTTGTGCAACATAATGGCCTGGAACTCCATGGCTTCCTGTTACTGTGTTCTGTCTCCAAAGTCGTGCAGCATTGCTGAATTCTGTATTTATTTCTTTATGCTTAATGTGACAGTGTGTTGTGCTCAGATTAATTGAAAAGAGCTTTCCCTCTTTATTGCTGATGGTAGTCTAAAATTTTAAGCCTTCTCTGGGTCTAACAGGTACACTGATAAGGGCTTCTGGACATTGGTAATCATCCCAGTGCCCTTAGTTAATTCAGCAAAGTGGAAAATACTGTCCAGTGTGTTTTAGTGCCTTTATGCATCAGTCAATAGTAGCACCTCATAGACTATTTCACATTCTATTCAGTTGGTGAGCTATCTGGTTAAAGTAGGGCTAAATCAAAAGACCAATTTATTCATCACATGATTCCAAATATTGAAAAGTCTGTTGTTACTGTAGGCACATGGGATCACTGGAGAGAACTGAAGGATTTCCTTTTGCCTCTATGTGCCATGACATGTAGAAATTACTGCCTGGAACAGTATTCCTTGCCCTTTGAAATGTAAAACCTTGAAAACATTCCATAGCCCAATCTTGCCATTAGTCAAGGCAAGACTCTCAATAGTTCTACACTTAGAGAAGTACTGAGAATTGTGGAAATGATAATACTTACAGTAGTTTTGGTAAGTGGATATCTGCGATATAATAAAGCAAATATTTTGCAGGCCTTTGGTGTGCATGTTCATGTAAGTAGGTTTAATGAAAACAGAGCATACGTGTTATATGAGTACTACTTGATGGCATGTATGTGTAGATCAGTCATTTCTAAATGTAACTTGATCCCTCAACTAATATTAAGATGGCTATCCTATTTGTCACTCTACAATCTAATGTTTTATGTGAAACAAGAGTGATTTTTAACCTTTGAACTATAAATTTTTAAATCAGGTTGGTGTCCTATAGTATGGGATTAATTTACTTGAGGTAAATTAAAATGTCCAATTTGAAAGACAACTTCTTTTGCTCAGCTCAGCTGTATTAAATTTCCAACAGAGAAGAATCTTCCCACTGTGTTTAAACTTTGAATGTATTTACAGAGGATTAAAAATACCAGCACTTTACAGTCACATGCTGGTGAAAATTGCCTTTGAAATAATTCATGAAGTAGGAAAAATGGAATTTTAGTAATGTAGACTATAAACCACTTTTGGTTGAGATTTAGTATTTGTACAACATTAGGGGATATTTAGTGTGTAAATATGTTCAATAGCATTTTTATTACAGATCCCAGAGCATTTTAAATAGACTTATTAAAATCTTCACTTTTCTGCTTTGATTAGGGAAGTGCTCCCATCTTATACTTGGCATTTTCCTCATAGCTCTAGAATAGTTACAGTAGAGAATTATAGAGCAAGTGAATCAGACTGTAGACTGGAAAAATAGATTCATTCATTGAGATGAATAGGCAAAGTATTTTTTAATAAATTCAAAATATATATAAAAAACCTATGTTACCACCATCTGTTGTGCTCATTGACATTAAAAGAGAGTAAATCTCTTGGAATATAAAGCTTTTATATACTACTGTCTCTCTCAGAGTTATCAGTCCTTCCCAGCAACAGAAAAAAATCAGGGAATCCTTCCTCCACCCAAACCCTCCAACTCAATGTAATATGTCAAGATATACAATGTGAGAAACTGGTGCTCTCCCTGGTTTCTGTTTTGCTACAACAAATTGATACCATTATCATAATTTCTTTATCAGTCAGTTATCCTGAACTAACAGGTTTGTTTCTTTTTGACTCCTTCTGTAAACTACATTTGACTTAGTTTTCCCTAGATGTCCATCTGCCTGAGAGGTAACTGTGACTGGTTACAGAAGATCTAGATAATACTTAATAATATTCTAAGTTAATAATATGCCACATGGTGGCACCCTTGCAAGTTCCGTATGGAAGAGAGCAAGTTTTTTCCAAATCTTAGGCTATTAAGTGTCAACCTAATCAGCAAGCTTATAGTTAGTTATTCCTTGTCCCACCCACATAAGAGTTTAAGCTCTTATACTTCCAGGTGGGACAAGAAAAGAAAAAGAGCATAGGGGATCTATAGGGAAATAACGCCCATTTCTGGATAGGAAATGATGGAAGGAAGAGGACAATGAGGAGAGAGGGAAAGAAGGAAGCAGTCTCCAATTTTCCCACTTATGACTGTAGGAGACACGAAGAAGATACTTTTGATGAATAAGGATAACCTTAAAGGCTGAGAAGGAGGCTAATTCTTTTATTCTTCATTGAGAAAGTTAGGAAAACATTACCTTTTAGTCTGCTTCCCTCCCACCAACTTTCAACAAGACTCTAGGAACTTGGCTTATAATAGGATCTAGCAGAAGACCTGACATTTTCCTTTACTGAACCAACTCCAATTTCCAATGGCACAGGCAATGGATTAAGATCTGACTAGCCTGATAAAGGGGGGGCTCACGGTAGCTGCTGAACCAGAAGATGCAATGGGGGATCAGTTAAATCCTTAACCTACCACCAGTGGAGAGCAAGTTGAGGTCCAATTGTTCTGACCCCATTAAAAGAGACCAGATCACTAATTGAACCAACCAGAGACTTGTTTACAAGTAATCTTGTCCTAGAGACTAGAGGAATAGAGGACATCATACCTGAGGACCTTGGATATTTATCATGGCAGGGAGAGCCTTCTGTTCGTATACCTGGCACCACCTTAGAGAGAGAAGCAGGAGAGGCTCCTCGGGGAGGCTCTCTGAAAGTTTTTTATTCCAAATCTGATAATCTGCATTTTTAAAAGATGTTACTCAATATTATTTCATCAGAATAAGTTTAAACCAGATTGAATATTTAGTGCTTATTTTTTCTCCATTGATAACTGGTGGTGGAGGGTTATATCTAGATAACAAATGAACTTCATCTAGTTTGAGTTACCTGACCTTGTAAGAGTGGAGAGAAAGTGATCCCCTCAGCTTGCTTCTTTGGGCAGGGATCCTCCTTTTTCTTCCCTACCATCTCAGTGGAGGAGGAGAGAAAACACTATAGCATCCTTGTCTTTGTAGCATTCTCTGTGAGTCTGAATTGATGTGCAAAGGTCTATTCATCTTTAGATCCAAGAACTTATTCTAAACCCCATATTTAAAATAAAATTAGTCTTTAATCAAAGTATAGTCTACTGAGTCCAAGAACCTGTGCTTAGAGCTATAAATAGTAAGTGCTCCGTACAAATTGTCATCATTCTAGTGAAGTCTGTCTTCTCTTTATGTTCTCTGTCCATAGTCTCATACACATTAAACCATTTCTTTGCCAGTGTTGTGAGTTCTGTCCACATCTTTCAATCTAGCAGATGTTTTCTGGTTTCACTTGTACCCTCCCAGCTTATACTTCTGATTAATTGTGCTAATGATGAAAATGCCAACTTTTGTGCCTCATGTTAATGTCCTCCAGTGAGAGACTACTAGAATTACCCTCTTATCAACAGAATTTATTTTTTACAACAAGGGAGACTAAACCATGAGGAACAGTGGAATATGCTGTTAAGGAGTTGGGGGATTATTCTAGGATTTGGGGCTATGCTAAATGATTTTAGGGGAGGCTCCAAGGAAGTGAATGTCATGTTCTGTAGTGCATGTTGTCAGAAATCAGGAGCATTTTTTTCTAGGTGACAAAAGTAACTGAGGAGGGATAGAATTGTGACTAGACCATACCAGTCACTCAAGTTGGCAGAGAGAGGGAAGTGTTGGGTCACTTTTGTGGTTGCACAGGGGCTTTATTTTTTGTTCTTGCTGTTTAAATTTCTGTTGGAGTGTGGTCATAGAGTGGTCTTTGTCTCATTTTGACACCATCACAGAGAATCCTTGTCCAGTGTCGATGTTCTATGAAATGATGTTTAGCAAGTATGGACACCTTATCTGGCAGCAACAAGGCCAACTATGAGTTGGCAACACTCAGGCCTCTTATTTTCTTTCTCACATAGAAGCTTTCTCACTCTGCACTGACGGGTCTGCCATGCCAATTATGAAGCTTTTCTGTCAAGACTTGATCTGAAGAAAATTATGATCGTTTGCTTTGAAACTCCACTACAAATTAATGTTTTCTAACACCAAGTGCTCCTTGACTGCTCCTCAACAATAAAAAAATATACTTCTTGTTGAATTTCTATTATAAGGACTATAGAAGCCATTTCACCCTCTTCATATACTCCTTAAGGGTACAATTTAATCACAGCAACTCTTACTCTTAATAAATGAATATATCTTACAAAGTACTTGAAAGATTGAGTCCATATAATTAGAAAATCCAGTTTAGAATCACCTCCCCTCTTCATTACCTTTATATAAGTCTAAATTTCAGCCCTTCCTCTGGTTCCAGAGGTTTCCCACTTTACTATCAATGCAAATGCTCCTAATTCCTTGAAATCTACAACCTATATGATATTGTCCAGTCAGCCCTTTCCTCTTTCTGCCATCTTATTTTTTATTTTCTTGTACTAAATGTCAGTTCCCCTTATCTACAGATATTCCCATCTTTTCCCAAAATAGGAATAAGCTAATCTGTTCCTCCTTGAGCTCTCATTTCTTAACACATTCATTTACTCTTACTGTCTTCATTTTTTTATCTTGAAAAATGAAAAAAATCATAACATTATAGAGAGAAAATACACCTTTTTTTCACACCAAGAATTATCAAGTATTCATATTTTTTATGTTAAATAATATTTCTACTGGAATGGACAGTTTGTTGTCTTAGAGACACTGGCAGAATTATTCTGGTTAAAAGTAAATATGTCATAGAAAAGCAACCAAGTTCTTTTCTGTAATTTGTTTGTCTCTTACTTTGACCTCCAGGTCACTATTGTCTGAAATTTGGTTGTTCTGACTTTTGTTTTTTCCTTCCCAAGACCAGTTCATGAAATCCTGATGACTTATTCTTTCTCACAATCTTTCCCAGGGGTGCTAGCCTTTCTCTGCCATTTTCACCATCAAAACCCAAACCTTATGGCATGCAGAAGCTATTTGAATAATTTTTTGTATTGGCCTTCAGAGTCTCCTATTGCTGATTCATTTTTTTATACTTCCAGATTTATCTTCCTGAAATACCTTAATGAGAATGTCTGTTGTTTTTTTTAAGTCAAATATACATAACATGTGCCCATATTCTTTAATCTGATCATTAAAATACTCCAAAAGGGAACTTCTTCCTGCTACTCTGGTGCAAGAGTCCTCTGAGGCCAGACTTAAATTTCATCCTTCTCTGATGACACATTGTTCTACTACATTCATTTCTGTCTCTTTGTTGTTGATCTTGCATATAATTAAATCTTTGTCATTCCTCTTTTAATATCTACCCATCCTTAAGGCTAGTTGGCTTCCTCCACCTTGTTGACTTTCCTGATAGCTACACATCTTATTAATGTATGACTTAATGTGTACAACTGTATGGTCCTGTCATATACTGTCACATAGAAACAATTCTCTTTCTTTCTGATCTCAATATTGGAGGAGACTGATTTTGCTGGTAAACATGACCTTAAAGTCTCCATTCTTTCAGGTTTCCCAGTTAATACTCATAATTCCTTGGCTCCTATGTAGTTTTATATTTTCCCATCTAAACTTGCCATTGCTATCATACTTACTCAAATGACTCAATATTTTGGATATTTGATTCTGTAATTGTGTAAAAACTGGGGTATACATTATTTCCTCTTTGTAAGACTGAAAGAAATCATCATTTCAACCATTTATAATGTCTCAAAACATTGATGTTGGGAGATAACACAAAAGATTCAAGGAATCTTCAGTTGCAGAGTAGACCCCACCTTTCATTGTGATGGTGTGCTAAGGACCAAGAAATTCAAAATGTCTTCTTTATGGTCAGTCATCATAAGTTAACAGTAAACTTTAGAAATTGAGAAAAACCATCTACCTCTCTGGCATAGTCTAGAGCTTATATAGCTGTAAAAAAATGAGACCAGTGGGTATTTAAATAACTAAATTATATATTCATCAATAAAGAGTAGTAAGTTACTTCTAAGAAAGGTGCTACTTAACCACAGTTCCCTGCTAAGTGTTGATGTTCTTTGATGTTGTTTGGAATTTTATTGTGTGTTTCACATCACAATCCCAGGAATATGAGTTCCCATGCAGCACTGGATCCTCATCACAAAGAATTGTTGCTATTTCTGCTGGCCATATCCCAGCTCGTTTAGTAATTTTTCTCCACTGAACCCTAATGAATAATAAAGTGTGTTCTCTGTGCGCCTACATATCTCCACCCACCTATCTTCTGTTCCAAACCAAAAATATAAGCCTACATACACTTCTAAATATCTCATGGTGGATTTTCTTTAGAATCCTATACCAGGATTATATGCTCCAGTGCCAAAAACAGCCTTTCTCCTAAAAGTAGTCAGAAAATCACTTTCTCTTTGTAAATTAATTTAGTATCACTATAAATATTGTTTATCACTTGAGATAAAATTATTCAAACACTGTGGGGTTTTATTGTTAAAATTATTCTTATTTTGAATACCTTAGTACTCAAAAAGAAAACAGTATGCTCTCTCCAACAAGTCAGGATATAAAATGGGAAGCAATTTACCATGAGTCAGGGAGTCTGAGTCACCTGTGTATGCAGAAAATTGATAATTCTCGGTAGTTCAAAGATCTGAGCCACCTGTCAAGGACAGCATTGAGGGAGAAGCATTAGAAGCACTTGGTCTTTACAGAACAGAGTGAAGGAAGGAAATTAACACTATTTCTCTAAATAGCATTTAGGAATAGTAGAGAATTTACAAGTCCAGAAACTATTAAAAAACATCCTGGGGTAACCCCTGCAGGGACAGAAAGCTTCCAGTTCACAGGATACTAATATTAGAACAAATTTCAAAAGAAATATAGATTCCTACAGCAGCATTGACCCTTTGTCATATAAGGTGTACTGCCCTGCCCAATTACATACCTTTTGTTGCCTTACCAACAATAATTTAAACCGAGTTGTATTGAGTGATGAGAGGATTAAACTGATTACAAATATTTGTAACACATTGTCATGCTAAAGGTAAGCAAGGGGCGCCTGGGTGGCTCAGTCAGTCAAGCATCTGACTTCGGCTCAGGTCATGATCTCATAGTTTGTGAGTTCAAGCCCCACGTCAGGCTCTGTGCTGACAGCTCAGATCCTAGAGCCTGCTTCAGATTCTGTCTCCCTCTCTCTCTTCCCCTCCCCCATTCATGCTCTGTCTAAAATAAAAAAAAAAAACACTTAAATTTAAAGGTAAGCAAATATCTGACTCTCAAGGAAAATAAGGATCAAAATAAGCCCATCAATCAGATTGTCCTTTATACTCTTAGCTGTTCAGCAGAGAATAGATTGAAATGTGTGTGTTTATGGGAATGAACTCATTTTTTACATTATGGATGGTGTAGTTCTTGTTTCCTTGCACTCTGACACTACTGAATTTTTTGGCCTAGGGGAGACATGCACCAGGCTAATAATTTCTTGTGGATGCCTTTATTTTCAAATATTATGCCATGCCAGTCCAGTTCAATCGCCAGCCTTGAAAAGTGGCAAGAAACCATTGTTCATTGCCTAGGCCCCTTTATAGTTTCTAACTAAGTATCAAAAGGCAGTGTTACACTAATACGTTTTTTAGAAACCCAAGATTATATTGGTAATTTTCTAATTTAACTTTACAGATGTTCTCAGCCCTTAATCTAGATACATAATATTAACACAGTAGACCCAAATTCAGTTTTTGAAGGCAATTTCATTTTCTCTACCCCAGAGACATTAAATAATTAACACCTTCATGGGCACTAGAGATCTGACACTCTCTTCTTTGAAATTATTAATAGCCTAAGGCTTATATACCTCTGGGTGAAAAAATACCTGATTGAAACAGCACTAAGCAGCCCATTATTACAACCCAGGATCATTGTGTGGTCATAGTTCAGGAACATGTTGTCTTGGTTTCAGTGACTTGCCATACCCATCTGTGTCAAAAGGGTCCCTTCCAGGATTGTCCTCAAGTCAACATGATTGAAATTCTTGAAAATGCAAAAAAGTACAAAATGTATAGTCATTTATTCAGTTAATCAGTTAAGGCGGGCATTTTGTGATAAGAATGGATTATCAGGGAAGGTATGGATAGGTAGATAAAGAAAAAAGCTTGTAGTCAGCAAATGAAAAAAAAATGAAAGTTCAAGGTTTTAGCTACTTTAATGGAAAGTGTCATCATTTATTTTCTCCTTTCAAACTGTATGCTCCATTATGTACAAGACAGTTAAAACCATCATATAAGAGAATGCCAGTCCCATCGTTCCCACCTAGGGTCAGAGAACACAGGTCCTCAGTCCCTTAGATGGAAATGCTGTGAAGGGTTTTTAAGGTTTAAAAAATCCAGAAAGTGGTAGGGAAAGTGAAAAAAATTATTTAGACTAAATGAATTTTTTATTGCCCCTGTGGGAGGGAGGCACAAATGTCTCAACTATTTTAATAAGATTTAAGATTCACTTAGAGAATCTTCATGATTCATCTGAATTTATTTTTTCTATCATAAAACCACTTATAATACTTTTCATCTCCAAAGAGGAGACTGAAATTATAATAAGGAGGATACAAGCATATAAATATAATGACTAGGAAACTTATTTTTAAAAGTTAACCATGGCATAGACTTCAGACAGTAAATGTTAGTCTTGGGTTGTTATATATATATACACATATATACATATATATATATATATATATATATATACATGTATATATATATATATATATATATGTGTATAGATATATATATAGTAAAGGTTTTCATTTTATGGCAATCACATATGTTGCTTAGCTGCAATCAAATTCATTTCTCAGCTTTCAAGATGGTCGATTACCTCTAAGTAATTGACAGTGTCTTATAAAGAGGCATTGTAAAATATTTTTAAAGTTGAGAAGTGAAAGTACTTTTTTTTCCTAGTTCAGTGAGTAGACTAAAAATATATTGGTTTTTAATTTTTTTGATGATGTCATTGGACCAGAAACACTGATTCATTAGCTGCTGCTGATTGCAGTGCCTGCAAAATGCCTCACTTCAACAGTCTGTCTCAGTGTATTTATTTACAAGTGGGGACTATGGTATGTAGATGAGATGCTCTGACTGTCACTGATACTTGGTGAGAGATCTTGACAGAATATGGCCAATTCCTTCTGAACACAAGTTTGGCAGTGGATCCTCCTGGTCATGGAAACTTCTTGTTTACCCAGGATCATCAAGAGGAATATTTTTGATTCTTTCAAAAGACTGCCAAAAATGAATGACCCCATCCATCCTCAAAATTTCTGTATTAAATACATAAAACAAAAAAGGTGAGTAGTCTTTGACATAGAAAACATTGGAAGTTATTCTAACTCTAGAAAACTTACAAGATAATTAAATATATTTTTTTATAGGCTGGACCTTTTTAAGTTTATTGATCTATTTAGAGAGAGGGAGAGAGAAAGAGAGAGTACAAGCAGGGGAGGGGCAGAGAGAATCCCAAGCAGGCTCTATGATGCCTGCATGGAGCCTGATGCACGGCTCAGTCTGACAAACCGTGAGATCATTACTGGAACCAAAACCAAGAGTCAGACATTTAACCACCCGATCCACCCAGGTGCCCCTGGACTTTTTTATATTTCTATTTTTCCAAATTATGTAATATTTTTACTATTAGTTCAGATCCTCCTCAAAAGAAAGCTTCCCAAATGTGGCATAGCAGCATTGGGCATGTAAATAAGCAGAAAAGAACTGTGCCTAGGCTGGACATGTGTCGTCTTAATTATCAGACCATCCCATCTCCTCAAGTTCTTTGAATACCCATTAAAACAAAGATCACTCAGGAACAGAGTGAAGCCAGCATTTGGCAGTGAGTACACTAAATAAAATATGGACCAGAACAGAAATGCTAAGTTATATTGCTTTTATCTATATTCTTCCTTCCATTATTCTCTCTAGTTCTTCTGACCCATTTTTTTTTATTAAGTTTTATTTATTGAGAGAGGGAGAGAGAAGATATGTGTGCGCAAGAGCAGGGGAAGGGGAAGGGGCAGAGAGAGGGAATCTCAAGCAGGATCTGTGCTGTCAGCACGGCACCCGGCCTCACAAACCATGAGATCATGACCTGAGTGAAATCAAGAGTCAGACACTTAACTGACTGGACCACTCAGGTGCCTCACTTCTGACCTGTTCTTCTCTCCTGCCTACTGTATCTCACATCTACAACCAGTATCCTTTTCAACTTCTCCTTTCCCCTGAACACTGTTTCTCAATTTTGCTATTTCTCATATTATGCCCAATTCTTAACCCATATTCTTGTTCCTTGTCTACCTGTCTGCACAAGACAAGGATGACTGACTGCACTCTGGTTGTTCTGTTTTCAATTTTCCATTTCCGAGAATTCTCAGCTCTGATCTACCCTCTGAAACAGGGAGGCCGCCTAGAGTCTTGGTATGCCAAGTACGGTCTGAGGACCAACAGCATTGGCATCCCCTGGGAGCATGTTAGGCGTGCAGAATCTTAGTCCTCGCCCCAGAACTGTAGAATCAGAATCGGCTTTTATGTGTTCTAACAAGATTCTCAAGGTGGTTCTGCATAGACAGAGCATGAGAAACACTGAGCTAATCCACTGATCCCCAAACTTATTCTTTTAAGTTTTAATTTTAGTTCCAGTTATTTAACATACAGTGCTATATTAGTTTCAGGTGTACAGTGTAGTGATTCAGCACTTCCATACAGCACTTGATGCTCATCACAAGTGTACTTCCTAATCCTCATCACCTATTTCACCCATGCTCCCACCTCCCTTCCCTCTGGTCAGCATCAGTTTGTTCTCTATAATTAAGGGTCTGTCTATTAATTTGTCTCTTAGTTTTTTTTTTCTTAAATTCAATATATAAGTGCAATTATATGGCATTTGTCTTTCTCTGACTAATTTGTTTTGCTTAGCATTATACTCTCGAGCTCCATCCATATCATTACAAATGGCAAGAGTTCATTATTTTTATGGCTGAATACTATTCTGCTATAAACAAAAACATGCACATATATAGATATCATTTCTTCTTTATCCATTCATCAGTTGATGGACACTTGGGCTGCTCCCATGTCTCAGCTATTATAAAAAATGATGCTATAAACATTTGGGTGCACATATCCTTTTGAATTAGTATTTTTATATTCTTGGGGTAAATACCTAGTAGTATGATTGCTGGATATAGGGTATTTCTATTTTTAACATTTTGAGGAACCTCCATACTGTTTTCTAGAGTGGCTGCCTCAGTTAGCATTCTCACAAACAGTGCAACAAGGTTCCTGTTTCTCCACATCCTCTCTAACACCCGTTGTTTCTTGTGTTGTTCTTTTTAGCCATTTTGAAAGGTGTGAGCAGATATCCCATTGTAGTTTTGATTTATATTTTCCTGATGATGAGTGACATTGAGCATCTTTTCCTGTGACTATTGGCCATCTGTATATCTTCTTTGGGAAAATATGTTTGTGTCTTCTACCCATTTTTTAATCGGATTATTTATTTTTGGGGTTTTGAGTTTTATAAGCTCTTTATATATTTTTGGTACTAACCCTTTATCAGATATGTCATTTGCCGATATCTTCTCTCATTTCATAGGTTGCCTTTTAGTTTTGTTGATTGTTTCCCTCACCATACAGAAAGTTTTATTTTGATGTAGTCTCAGTAGTTTATTCTTGCTTTTGCTTTTGTTTCCCTTGCCTCAGGAGATATATCTAGAAAGAAGTTACTGCCTGTGTTCTCTTCTAGGATATTTATGGTGTCAGATTTCACATTTAGTTCATTTATCCATTTTGAACTTATTTTGTGTATGGTGTAACGAAGTGGTCTAGTTTCTTTCTTTGCATGTTGCTATCCAGTTTTCTAAACACCATTTGTTGAAGAGACTTTTTCCACTGGATATTCTTTCCTGCTTTGTTGAAGATTAATTGACCATGTAATTGGGTTCAGCTCTGGATTTTCTCTTCTGATCTATTGATCTGTGTGTCTGTTTTTCTGCCAGTACAGCTTTGATTAGTACAGCCTTGTAATATAACTTAAAGTCCAGAATTGTGATGCCCCCAGCTTTGCTTTTGTTTTTCCAAGACTGCTTTGGCTATTCAGAGTCTTTTGTGATTCCATAGAAATTTTGTTTGTTCTTGTTCTGTGAACAATACTCTTGGCATTTTGATATGGATTGAATTAAATGTGTAGATTTGAGTAGAATGGACATTTTAATAATATCTGTTCTCCCAATCCACAAGTGTGGAATATCTTTCCCTGTGTGTCATCTTCATTTTCTTTCATCTGTCCTTCATAGTTTTCAGAGTATAAATCTTTTACCTCTTTGGTTAAGTTTATTCCTAAGTATCTTACTATTTTTGGTGCAATTGTAAATGGGATTGTTTCTTGATTTCTCTTCCTGCTACTTCATTATTAGTGTATAGAAATGCAACCGAGTTATCTACATCGATTTTATATACTGAGACTTTACTGAATCATTTATTGGTTTTGTAGGTTTTTGCTGGAATCTTTAGGGTTTTCTATATATGGTATCATGTCATCTGCAAATAGTGAGAGTTTTACTTCTTCCTTACTGATTAGAATGCCTTTTATTTCTTTTTCTTGTCTGATTGCCACGACTAGGACTTCCAGTAATAAAAGTGGTGAGAGTGGACATCCTTGTTCCTGATCTTAGAGGAAAAACTTTCAGTTTTTCACTGTTGAGTATCATTTTAGGTGTGGGTTTTTCATATGTGACCTTTATTATGTTGAGCTATGTTTTCTCTGAAGCTACCTTGTTGAGGATTTTTATCATGAATGGATGTTTTACTTTGCAAATGCTTTTTTTGCATCTATTGAATTGATCATATATCTTTATCCTTCCTCTTATGATGTTATGTATCATGTTGATTTACTTGCTAATATTGAACCACCCTTATGTCCTAGGAATAAATCCCATTTGATTGTGGTAAATGGTTTTTTAATGTATTGTTGGATTTGGTTTGCTAATATTTTATTCAAGATTTTATATCTGTGTTCACCAGAGATATTGGTCTGTTTCTTTTTTTCTTTTTCTGTGTGTGTGTGTGTGTGTGTGTGTGTGTGTGTTGTCTTTAACTGGTTTTAGTATCAGGATAAAGCTGGCCTCATAGAATAAATTTGGAAGTTTTCCTTCCTCTTCTATTCCTTGGAATAGCTTGAGAAGAATAGGTATTAACTCTTATTTAAATGCTCGGTAGAGTTCACCTCTGAAGCCATCAGGTCCTTGACTTCTGTTTGGAGTTTTTGATAATGGATTCAATTTCATTGCTAGTAATTGGTCAGTTCAAATTTTCTATTTTTTCCTGATTCAATTTTGGGAGGTTATTGTTTCTAGGAATTTATCCATTCCTTGTAGGTTGTCCAATTTGTTGGCATATAGTTTTTCATAATATTCTCTTATAATCCTTTGTATTTCTGTCATGCTGGTTATTTCTCCTCTTTCATTTCTGGCTTTATTTGAGTCCTCTCTTTTTTGTTTTTTGATGAGTCTGGCTAAAGGTTTATCCATTTTGTTGATCTTTGCAAAGAACCGGCTTCTAGTTCCATTGATGTATTACTTTTTTTTAGTTTCTATTTCATTTATTTCTGCTCTGATTTTTATTATTTCCTTTTTTTCTGCTGGTTTTAGGCTTTGCTTTTTTTCTAGCTCCTTTAGGTGTAAAGTTAGGTTGTTTATTTGGTATTTTTCTTGCTTACTGATATAGACCTGTACTGTTATAAATATCCCTCTTAGAACAGATTTCGCTGTATACCAAAGATTTTGGACCATTGTGTTTTCATTTTCATTTGTCTACATGTATTTTTTTGATTTTCTCTTTGATTTCTTGGTTGACTCATTTAGTATTTAGTAACATTTATTTACTAGTAGGATTTATTTAGTAGAAGTAGCATTTATTTTTCCTCCATGTATTTGTATTTTTTCTAGATATTTTTTTTCCTTGGAGTTGATTTCTAGTTTCATAGCATTGTGGTTGGAAACAGTCCATGGTATGACTTCAATCTTTTTGAATTTGTTGAGACTTGTTTTGTGGCCGCCATGTGATCTATTCTGGAGAATGACCCATGTGCACTTGAAAAAAATATGTATTCCACTGTTTTAGTGTGGAATGTTTTGAATGTATCGTTTATATCCATCTGCTCCAATGTGTCATTCAAAACCATTGCTGCCTTGTCATTTTCTTTTTTTTTAATTTTATAATAGTTTATTTTCAAATTGGTTTACATATAACGCCCAGTGTTCATCCCAACATGTGCCCTTTTTTAATGCCCATCACCCCCTCTTCCCCCTCCCTCATCCCCCTCACCCTCAGTTTTTTCTTAGTCTTTGAGAGTCTCTTATGTTTTATCTCCCTCCCTCTCTGTGTCTTTTTTTCCTTTCCCCTCTTCCCCTCCCCCTGGTTTTTGCTTAGTCTCACAAAGTCCACCTATTCGTGGAAACATATGGTATCTGTCTTTTTCTGACTGACTTATTTCTGTTAGGATGATCTATCCATTGATTTATGTGGGGGTGTTAAAGTCCCTACTATTATTGTATTTCTATTGATTACTTCCTTTAGTTTGTTTTTAGCTGCTTTATGTATTTGGGTGCTTCCATGTAGGGTGCATAAATATTTATAATTGTTATATCTTCTTGTTGGATTTTTCCCTTTCTGATTATGTAGAGTCCTTCTGTGTCTCTTATTACAGTTTTTTCTTTTAAAATCTATTTTGTCTAACAGAAGTATTGCTGCCCTGGTTTTATTCTCACTTGCATTTGAATGGTAAATGTTTTCCCATCACCTCACTTTGCATATGCAGGTGTCTTTAGGTCTGAAGTGAGTTTCTTGTAGGCAGCATATAGATGGGTCTTGTGTTTTATCCATTCTGTTACCCTGTGTCTTTTGATCGGAGCATTTAGTCCATTTACATTCAAAGTAATTATTGATAGGTATGTACTTATTGCCATTTTGTTACTTGTTTTCTGGTTGTTTTGTAGTTCTTCTCTACAAAGAAATAGAGTTCCTTTCTTCTCTTTCTCTCTTCTCTTGTGGTTTAATGACTTTCTTTAGTGATGTACTTAGATTCCTTTCTCTGAATATTTTGCATATTTATTACTGGTTTTTGATTTGTGGTTACCATTTGGTTTATATATAACATCTTATGCATATCCCATTCTGTATGAAGTTGACAGTTGCTTAAATATGAACCCTATCTAAAAGCATTAAATTTTCATTCCCCAGCCCCACAACATATTAGGTATATAGTGTCCTACTTTACATCTTTTTGTGACTCCCTTGACTGATTTTTATAGATACATATGACTTTACTACTTCTGTGGTTCCTAATTTCCTTCTTCTTACGGTCTTTCCTTTCCACTCAAAGAGTCTGCTTTAACATTTCTTGTAAGGCTCATTTAGTGCTGATAAATTCCTTTAAGTTTTCTTTGTCTGGGAAACTCATTATCTCTCCTCTATTCTAAATGGTAGCCTTGCTGGATAGATGGTTAGAGTGTTCTTGGTTGCAGGGTTTTTTTCAATGCTTTCAGTATATCCTGTCACTCCCTTCTGGCCTGTGAAGTTTCTGCTACATGATCAGCCGATAGCCTTATGAAGTTTCTCATGTATGTAACTACTTTCTTTTCTCTTATGGCTTTTAAAGTTCTCTCTTTACTACTATATTTTACCATTATAATTTTTTACAAGGTGGATTATTTTTGTTACTTTTAATTCTTTTAATTTCATTTTAATTATTATTCATCTTGGTGTGGACCCCCTTGGGTTGATTTTGTTGGGGGCTCTCTGTGCCTCCTGGATCTGTATTTCTGTTTTCTTCCAAAGATTAGGGAAGTTTTTAGCTATTATTTCTTCATATATATTTTTCTTCTCCCTTTTCTATCTCTTCCTCTTCTGAGATTGCTATAATGCACATGTAACTTACTACATTTGCTGATGTTGCTGAATTCCCTATGTGTATTTTCATTTATTATTCTTTTTTCTCTGTACTATTAAACTTTATTGCTTTCAGTTACTCTGTCCTCCAGGTCACTGATGTACTCTTCTGTTTCCTCAAGTCTACTATTTATTCCCTATAGTGTATGTTTAATTTTAGTTATTGAGTTCTTCATCTCTGATTCATTCTTTTTTATGTTTTCAATCTCTTTATTGAGGGTCTGAAATCCTCTTTTATCAAGTCCAATGAATATTTTTATGATCATTACTTTAAATTCTCCATCAGGCATATAACTTATCTCCATTTCATTTAGCTCTCTTGTTATGATTTTGTCCTGTTCTTTCATTTGGGGCATATTCCGCTGTCTCTTCATTTTGCTAACTCTCTGTGTCTGTTCCTATGCATTAAGAAAGTCACCTACATCTTGTGCTCTTGAAAGTAGCGGCCTTTTGAAAAAAGATCCTTCTTGGGAAAACCAAAAACAAAACAAACAAACAAACAAACACCAAAAGTCCTTTAGTGCCCTGCAGTGCAAGGTCCCTTGTTCACTAGAACCTGGTATTTCAGGGGTGTCTCCTCTGTGTGTTGTATGTACACTTTTGTTGTGGCTGAGCTACAGTTGCCCTAGTGCAGTCACCTCCAACAGTGCTCTTTGTTATGGGTGGAATATGGTCCCTTTGTTGTTAGTGGACAAGTCTGGGGCCGCTTTGGACCTTAGTTGGATCAGATTAGATGTTTGCCAGAGCTGCAGTCACACAAAACTATATGGCATTCTACTGTGTTGTCCCCTGAAAAGCTTTCTTGAGTAGGCAGGGACTGCAGTCAGATTAGATGTCTACCCTAAGCCCACTTCTAGGGCTGCAGAATTGGTGTCTGTGGTTAGCTTACCCTCTCCCCAAGGCAGGAGTCACTTTGGAGAATTTATTTCAGAGGGTGAGTTAGATGGGACAGATCCATAGTAGAATGTGCAGGTGAGGGGGCCAGTGTTAAAGAGGTTTGCACTGGTATGCTGTGGGAGGAGAACTGTAGCCTCTTTGGAGAACTACTAAGGATAGGTCCACAGGAGAATGTGGGGATGGGGTGTGCTCTTAGCAAGCTAGGTGTACAGTGTACACTGAGTGGGTTCCAGAAGTTGTCCTTATATCTAGGGCTGGGGGTTAGGGGAGAGAAATGGTGTTTGTCAGCTGTTTTGTTCTTTGAAAAATCTCCTAAAGATGTCTGCCTCTCCAGCATATGTTCTGAGATTAGTAAACCACCTCTCCTTCTAATATATTCCAGGCATTTTTTCAAACTGCTGCATCTATACTTTATCTCAGCAGGGCTGTATGTAATGCTGTCTCTTCAAGGGTGAGGACTCCGTTTCCTATTGCCTTCTGGCTCTCCCAGAACAGACTGCTGATTTATAAAGTTCCAACTGTTACGCCCCACAGATTTTAAAAACTCGAGAAGTTAAGCCCCTCTGGTTTTTAAAGCAAAATGTTATAGGGGTTCATATTCCCAGTGTGAGTCCCTCATGCCTGGGTGCCTGATGTGGGGTCTGCTCCTCTCTTCTTCTCTGTGCTTGTGTTGGCTTTCCTTCCTGTGGTCAGTCTGTGATTCACTTTGGTTCTAGACCGCATCTCTGCCCTTCTTACCATTTTTGATGTGCCCTCTTATCTACATTTATCTGTGAAGAGTTCTGTCAGTCTTAGGGTCATTTTCTGGGTTATTTATACTGATGTGGGTGTCATCTAGGTATATCCCTAGGATGAAGTGAGCTTGAGATACTTCTACTCTACCATCTTCCCCTTGTTCCTAAATTTATTTTTAATAGCACACACTTTTTAGTAAAATAAACATATCCCCAAATTTGACTGTAGCTGAATATCACAATGGGGGTTTTTACTGAGGCACCAGGACACAATACATATGATATCTTAAAGTGTGGTTGTCATACCAAATTCAGATTTTCAAAGAAAATAAGAAGCTGAAAATTCACTAAAATTATCAAAAAATTGAGATTTTGAAGAGTAGATTTGTAAGGATATTTCTTTGGAGGAAGCTGTTGCCATGCTGTGGTCTTACTCATTGCCTCCCTACTAATCTCAAGATGTGGATGACTGAATCCTACCTCAAGCTTAAAAATAAGGATTTTAAGGGAGTCAGGATCCACATATATACTTCTTGAGGTTGTCAAGTGATAGTGGACTGGAGTATCACCACTGGTTAGGAAACCATGAAGGCAAGTAAGATAGGAAGGCAAGCTATTTGGTGGCAAAGCAAGGGAACTGCGGCTCTACTGGAATCAGCCTGTACTCTACAAGTTTGACAAGGGGAGGGAAGGTGTGAATATTTTCCATGATCCACAAGCAAGAGAGAAGTGGAGCTATCTTGATTCTTGCCCAAGAATCCCAAATAGGAGACTAAGAGGACTGATGAATGTGGATTCCAAGAGTCCACCAGAAACATTTGTTAACTACTGAAAGCTAAATTTATTTATTAGACCTATTGCATTAATGGAGAACACCTGTGGATCAAGGAAAGCTAAGTTTACTAGACTTCTGTAGAACTCGAGAGGGTCTTAATACTGTCTCAGAAGAGAAGGCAGGAGAGAATATTTATAGGAGTTTAGAGTCTGGGTTTGTTGAATTTAAGGTTATCCTTCTGAATTGGGGAACTATTTAAGACAGGACATAGTTTATAATATGAAAACTTTGGATTGTCTTAGTCCACTCACAGTCATATATTCCAGGAAAAACAATGTCCTAAATCAAATAGGTAAGCTACTTTTTCTTATTCTCAGTTTGTGACCCTTTATGGCCATGTTGCCTAGGGCTGGGGTAGGTGGGAATAGGAAGTCATTGAAAATAGGTATGGGTTTCCTTTTGGGGTGACATAAATGTTCTGAAATTAGATTATGGTGATAGTTGGACAACTATGTGAATAAGGTAAAAATATCATGGAATTACACACTCTAACAGGGTGAACTTTATGATATGTGACAGATTAAATATGAGTGTGTTTATGTCTTTAAACATTTGTGAGGATAGTCACGAATGAAAATACCAGCATGACACCTATTTTTTTTTCCAAAAACACAGTAAGTCCAATTTCAACTATACTTTTCTTTTGTGCTTTGTTAGGAGTTAACCAGAGAACGTCTATAGGGGAACAAAAGATTTTTGTGAAAGGGATTCAAATTCTACCAAAATTCTTCCTTTGGGAAAATTTAAAACGATTTAGAAAATCAAAGTCTAGTTTTTAAAGTGACCATATCTCAGAGTTTTCACACATGACGTATATTTTTTTCAGCAACAAATCTACCCAGAAATGGGGGGAAATCCCTCTCTTTTTTTGTATAATATTCTCTACGTAGCATGAGTTATTTTCAACAACACTACTGCCTCATTCTTTATAGAAACACACTTAATATTAAATGACAGATTACACGTGAGTCTATGTGTCCAAATGTCCACAAGGTAGCAACTACTGAAAGTCACTGGTTATCCCTGAAAAGGTCAACAAGTTAACTTAAGTCGTACAAGAAAAAGTTGATAACTAATTTCAGTTACTTTTTTTGTGCTTCCTCAAGGGTTAACCAGTAAATCTTGGTGAGGGAAAATGATATTATGCTCATATCCCATTCCAGTAAACAATGTTGTGAAGATTCTACCCTTTAAGATGGTAAGAGCACATACCTGAGTACATTTAAACCACAATATGTTGCAGTATGTTGAAAGCAAAGGAACCAGTGGATGGACTCCAGGTTTTCCTCAGGACACAGTGTGACACTTGAATATCTGGCAGAAAAACCAAGTGTGAATGTCATATCTCAATTGTTAGAAAGCCTGAACACTTTTCATTTTTAGATAGAAGACTGCTACTGGGAGGTCTAATATTTTCCTCCAGCACACTACAGGGTCACCTAGAATACCCCTGAAAGATATGTTCTGAACTTTAGAGATAATGGGCCTGGAGGAAGCCTAGGTACAAAGTAGAGAAATTAAGGAGGCTGACACCATCAGCCTGTCAGATCCCTGGTGCCAGACCTCTTCCTTTCCCCAGCTTTCATATTCCCAAGAACTACCTCCATCAAAATATTATGCACCTCACTATAGAGTCCTGGCTCTGAGAGTTAAGAGACCCTATTTCTGTATAAGGAATTATGTCAGTGTCCAAGGCTGGCTTATGTGTCCACACTGCAACGTTGGTTTCCTCAGCAGAAATATAGCAACTCTTAACAGACTAAAACATGATCACATGAAACGACAATAAAGGGCACAACCAGGAGAACTTCTCTGAAGGTTTCACAATTGTGTATTTTACAAACCATGAATTAACCCCATGACTGATTAAAGTGGAGAATTGACCTCTGTGGAGTGCCCAATTCAAAGCCACCAGCACAAGGGTGCTTCCTAAGTGGTTACTGGGTTTTGACACTTTTAACACTAATGAGAACCAAAAGGTAGACAGTGAGCTATTACTGGACTACTTTTACTATGCCAATCAGCAGTCATTAATGTATGCACTAAGAAAATGAACCTTCCACCCCAGGGCTACATATGAATTCATAACAACTTGCTCATCTTGAGATCACTCTGCTATTTTATTATCCTGATCATTTAGTTTCTCACATTGGAGTGATTTTCCAGACAAAACTTTGCCTCTTCGGAATTATATATATATATATATATATATATATATATATATATATACACATATACATATATACATATACATATATATATATATATATAAAGTTCTCCTGGTTGTGTCCTTTATTGTCGTTTCATGTGATCATGTTTTAGTCTGTATATATACATATATATGTGTGTGTGTGTATATATATATATATATATACACATACACACATATACATACATATATACATAGATGTATAAATTATATATGTATACATATTTATGTGTGTGTGTTTATATATCCTCCTCAATTGATATGCTGTAGAGCATGGTTTGCCAACCTCAGTGGTATCACTGACATCTGGGGCCAGATATTTTTTTGTTTTGAGGACACATTGTGTCCTGTATATTGTAGAATGTATCCCTGCTAGTAGTATACCTGTTCTCTACACTCTAGATACCACTTGAACACACACCCTCCCCAGTCGTGAGAACTAAAATGCCAAATGTCCCCAGGGGAGCAATGGAACATGAATACACAACTAGTCACCAAAAAAAAAAAAATGCTGCATAAATTAGCAGTAAATAATTATTACTTATTTTTGCTATGTAATACTTCCTTGACAGATTTGAAACTAACCCTGGTTGTGGGTATATTTTGAAATTGACTTACCAGACTATATTAAGCATTTTTTTTCAATCATTCACATTTGATCAGCTTCTTCTCTCATCTCTTCACTTCTAAAGCCTTTATAATGGGGTTGATTGCTTGTACCTTGAACTTGGCAGAGGGAAATTGCCAAGGGAATAGAGCCTCCTAGAGTAGTGAGCTTCAAACTTTATCATACGTGAATATCACCTGGAAAATCTTGTTAAAAGTCATGCTCTGATTATCAGTGTTTGGGGTGAGATTCGAGATTCTTAATTTCTAACAACTCCCATGTGATGGTCCTGGGAGCACACTGACAGTTGCAGGATGCTAGCATACTAGTGGTAGAACTGGGCATGGATATAATCAGATATTGCTCCTGCCTTATTATAATCATCAATATGCCCCCATGGAAATATTTTCCTTTGCTGCTTCTGAAAGAACAATTTCTAACTTAATTCTGTTCTATCCATTAGAGAAAATGTACTGGCATTGAAAGGGCTGAAAGGGACAGTAATCCCCACCTTTGGCTGCACATTAGAATCATCTGAGTCTTTTGAAATTCCCACTGTCTAGACCACTTCCCAGGCCAATTAAATCTGAATATCGGGGAGGGGGAGGCCCACATATCTATTTGTTATAAAGCTCTGCAGGTCACTGTCATTAATAAAAGGAAGGATCAGAACCACATGATCATTTCAATAGATGCAGAAAAGGCATTTAAAAAAGTACGCCATCCATTCATGATAAAAATCCTCAAGAGAGTAGGTTTAGAGGAAATATACCTCAACATAATAAGGACCACCTATGAAAACCCACAGCTAACATCATACTCAATGGTGAAAAACTGCAAGCTTTCCCCTTAAGATCAGGAACAAGACAAGGATGTCCATTCTCACCACTTTTATTTAACATAGTAGTTGAAGTCCTAGTCACTACACTCAGACAAGGAAAAGAAATAAAAGGCATCCAAATAGGTAATGAAGAAGTAGAACTTTGGCTATTTGCAGATGACATGGTCCTATACATAGAAAACCGTAAAGACTCCACCAAAAAACTAGTAGAACTGATAAATGAATTCAGTGATGTCACAAGATACAAAATTTACAGAAATCTGTTGCATTTCTATATACTAATAAAGTAGCAGAAAGAGAAATTAAGAATCTCATTTACAGTTGAACCAAAAAGAATAAAATACCTAGGAATGAACTTAACCAAGGAGATTAAAGACTTATACTCTGAAAACTGTAAAACAATGATGAAGGAAATTGAATATGACACAAAGACATTCTATGCTCATAGATTGGAAGAACAAATATTGTTTTTTTTAACTTTCATTTATTTCTGAGAGACACAGAGACAGAATATGAGCAGGGGAAGGGCAGAGAGAGAGGGAGATACAGAATCTGAAGCAGGCTCCAGGCTCTGAGCTGTCAGCACAGAGCCCGACGTGGGGCTCGAACTCACAGACCGTGAGATCATGACCTGAGCCAAAGTCGGCTGCTTAACCAATTGAGCCACCCAGGCGCCCCAAGAAGAACAAATATTGTTAAAATGCCCATACTACCCAAAGCAATCTACAGATTTAATGCAATCCCTATAAAAATACTGATGGCATTTTTCACAAGACCAGAACAAATAACCCTAAAATGTGTATATAACCACAAAAGACCCCAAATAGCCAAAGTATTCTTGAATAAAGAACAAATCCGAAGATAACAAAATTGCTTACTTCATGATATACTACAAAGCTGTAGTAATCAAAACAGTATGGTACTAGCACAAAAATAGACACATAGATCAATGGAACAGAATAGAAAGTCCAGAAATAAATCCATGATTATACAGTCAATTAATCAACAACAGAAGAGCCAAGAGTATGTAATGAGAAAAAGATGGTCTCTTCAAATGGTATTGAGAAAACTGGACAACTTTCTTACAGCATACACAAAAATAAACTCAGAGAAGTTTACAGACCTAAATGCGAGACCTGAAACCATAAAATTCCTAGAAGAAATCATAGGCAACAGTATCTTTGACATCAGTCATAGAAACATTTTTCTAGATATATCCCCTTTGGCAAGGGAAACAAAAGCAAAAATAAACCACTGGGACTACACCAAAGTAGAAAGCTTTTGCATAGCAAAGGAAGGTGTCATCAAAACAAAAAGCCCACAGAGTGGGAAATGATATTTGCAAATTCATATCTGATAATAGGTTAATATCTAAAATACATAAAAATATTATACAACTCAACACCAAAAGACTAAATAATTTGATTAAAAATGACCAAAAGACATCAACAGCTATTTCTCCAAAGAAGACATACACATGGCCAACAGATACACGAAAAGATGCTCAACATCACTCATCATTAGGGAAATGCAAATCAAAACTATAGTGAGATATCACTTCAAACCTGTCAGGATGACTAAAATCAACAACACAATAAACAACAGGTGTGGTGAGGATGTGGCCAAAAAAAAAAAAGGAACGCTTATGTATTGTTGGTGGGAATGCAAACTGGTACAGTCACTGTGGAGAACAGTGTAGTGGTTCCTCAAACAATTAAAAACAGAATTATCATGAGATCCAGTAATTCCACTACTGGGTATTTACCCCAACAATAATTGCAGCATGATTTATAATACCCAGGATATGGAAGTAACCCAACTACCCATTGACAGATAAATGGATAAAGAAGATATGATGTTTTTACAATGCATTGTTACTCAGACATAATAAAGAATGGAATCTTGCCATTTGAAACAACATGGTTGGATCTAGAGGGTATAATGCTAAGTGAAATAAGTCAGAGAAAGACAAATTCCGTATGTTAAACTCATGTGTGGAATTTAAGAAACAAAAGAAATTTTAAAAAGACACAAGAAAACAGACTCTTAACTATAGAGAACAAACTGATAATTACCAGAGAGGAGATGAATGGGAGGGTGGGTGAAATAGGTGAAGAGATTTAAGAGTATACTTACTGTGATGAGTACTAAGTTTTATATGAAAGTGTTGAATCACTATATTGTATGCCTGAAACTAATATAACACTGTATGTTAATTATACTGGCATTAAAAGACAAGAAAGAAAGAAGAAGGAAAAAAGGATAGATCCCTCAGAAGATTGTTGTGAAGTGTTAATTTGGTTTTGGAAGTAAAGGTCTTAGTGCATTAAGAGAAAAAAGAAAATATTGAAAAGTGTCACAAGTGAGAAAATACATTTTCTGTTGAATAACCATTTCCAATGAATGCTAACAGGGAAATAAGCAAGCACTGTGTGGGTGTGCATGTGTGGGGGGTGTCTGAGAGAGGTGGGTGTGTAGAGGGAATTGATTAAAGACAAAGAGCATGCATGAGTTTCTTATACACAGACTACTAGAGTTTAGGGGATAACTAATAGTTTGAATGATATCATTTAGCATTTATGTTCGAAGGATCTATTGTACAATAAGGAAGAATTACCTTACAATTGAAAGGCAAATACCCAACCCAACCAACCAACCAGCAAAACAAACAGCCTCCTAAGAGCTCAGTATAAATCAAGTATAATTTGGTGACTGAGAAACTCTTAGGCTACTACCATAATATAAATTATATAAGTTTTGTTGACTATCTCCTGGCATTAGAATTGGAGTAGTGATTCGCTAGGAAAATGCTGAAAGGAGTTTTATTTCTATTACCATGAATGTGTTGCTTCTGTTTTATCAATGTATAGGAGCTCATACTTCATGTGTTTCTGCCATCACTGAGTCCAAAAACATCTTTATACAGAGTATGAATTCTCCAAAAATATTAAAATATTGTGCAAATATTTTTCGGAAAATGAACAACACAGATCCAAAGTTGTGGCCTAAAGTGTGTATTTTCTTACCCATCATGAACTCAGTACCTTATTCATCTTTAAAAAATTTATTTTTGTTAATTTTTTAATGTTTAATTTTGAGAGAGAGCACGAGAGAGGGGAGAGGCACAGAATCTGAAGCAGGCTTCAGGCTTCGAGTTGTCAACAGAGAGCCCGATGCCAGGCTCTAACACATGGACCCCGCAAGATCATGACCTGAGCCGAAGTCAGGCGCATAACTGAGTTAGCCACCCAGGCGCCCCTATTATTATTTTTTAATGTTTATTTTTATTTTTGAGAGAGTGGGAAAGAGCACCAGTGGGCCAGGGGCAGAGAGGGAGACACAGAATCCGAAGCAGGCTCCAGCCTCTGAGCTGTCAGCACAGAGCCTGACAGGGGTCTTGAACTCATGAACCATGAGTTCATGACCAGGGCCGAAGTCAGACCCTTAAACAACTGAGCCACCCAGGCGCCCCTAAAAATATATTTTAAAATATGAATATATTTTCTGATGATTCAAAGAAAACTATTACTTCTCATTAGAAAAAAAAAACTTTCTGTTTACAGAAGAAAATAACCATTAAGCCGAGGAAACTGATTGTATTTTAGAAGCAGTATGAAATTGGAGGAAATGGTTTAGTGAGTGATTACACCATGAAAACCTGAACATCCTATTATGGGAACTAGCAAACAGCTCTTACTGCCACTCGTAACTATATGTTTATGAGGAGTTGTTTTCATCTATTTTTGAAGGTAGATAAATGTGTTTTCATTATTTTGTTGAGCTGGTTTCCTAATTTCATAAGTACAGGGTGAGATCACCAATGACTACTGGATGATATATACAAAAATGGAAGAGAAGATACAAAAAGGATGAGGAATAGGAAAATTTGAGGCTGAGAAGCCTAAGCCCATGATGAGATTATTATAAAAAAATAATAGCTTTACCAGTTTTGAGCAACCATTATTTCCAGACACAAAGCCAAGTGTCGCTTTCCTTCCTTATTCTGATAAGCATAATCTCATTAAATGCTGCCTATACTATCTCCCCAATGCAAGGATCCTGTGTTTACAAGAGTGTAAATTATCCTAGATGCTTTTTCAGACAAAAGAAATAGGCTGTCTTTAAAAAAAAAAACTGTATTATAGACAGATGTTTCTAATACTGATGAAAGAATAACTGATCACCAGTGAAATATCTCAAAGTTAAATTGACAAATAATTAAATGATTATAAAAACTGGTTATAAAATCTACAAATAATTAAAATTAACTGTGTGTTAGAAGTATATTCCTAAATCACAGGGCTTAGGAGAAATTATCTATGTATCCCAATGAGGAGCAGAAAAAGACATTCTCCATCCATGTTACTTCAGTGAGTTCACCAATGTGCAACGTGAGGTTGGAGATGGGAAAGTGATGCACTAGCATGCAAGGCAGCCTCGTGAGGCACATGGATCACTGAACTAAAAGTCAGGAGTTCTTGATACTTGATATTTGACTTTGGGGAAATTATCTTCCCCAATTTGAGCCTTAGTTTTCTTATTCATAAAGAAGTTTGAATAAATGATGATTGAGGTCTCTTTTGGCTCCAAAGTACTGACTAAATAACTATCAATTTTTATTCTAGGCTTTGTATTCAGATGTTACACAATTTGAAGTCTTAATTTCTCTATTATAGAATTTTGCCTATCCCAAGACAAGAGTAATTTAATTAATAAGGAATGGATTAAATAGTTTTAGACTTGCTTCTTCTGCAGTCTTGAAACTTGGCAGCAATATGTACTCCTGAAACACATGTGGGAAGGGTTTTTATCCCACACACACCACTCTACCTTCATTCACCATCTGATCCATGATTATTTCCAGCAACCAGAAGCTGGTTTCAACATATATACCAGTCATGACCTCATATACTTTGTATTTGTATGCTGTTATGCTGCCCAGGGGTCAAAACCATGAAACAAGTCAGCAAGAATGTACTAAATGCCTGCTGTATGCCAAAAGATATGAAAGACAAATGTGTCAACAGTACTTCCTCTTCAGGAGCTTAAATAAAACCTAGAAGTTAGGTAAATCTGATTCCGAGGCTCTTCTTTCTCTGTGACCCCATCCCAACTCTCCAAGCATCTGATGAACACAAAGGTGTTGATCGCTCTAAAGACTATGATAGACTCTGTACACAGAGAGAAACAACATTCTTATCTCTCTACCCCTCATGCAGAGGCATTCAGTCACTGTGGGCACTTGGCAGCCATACTGTGTTGGATTCTTGGCTTGAGAGAGGGGCGCAGATCAATATCTTATCACCTGGAGCTGAAAACTGAGCAGGCAGAAGATGCAGTAGCCCACAACTCAGTCCTAAATCAAAGGTCTGTCACTTGCTGGAGCATGTTTATACATAATAAAATAACCATTTAATTCTGTGCTATCAGTGATAAATGAAATAATGCTCCCGCCTGACCTGGCAAGAGTGTAGGTAGAAACTATTATAATTCATTGACTAGCTTATGGGATGTGGAGAGTAACACAATGATTCTGTATATTGGGAACAAACTTAGAGGCACAGTTTTTTCAATTTACCTGATAGATGACGTTTAAAATAAGCCCTTAAAAAATTAGTGGAACACATGTGTAACATCTTATGTTCATCTAATCTTAGATAGATTTCTTCATCAGGGTAGTAGAAAATGACATCTGATGAATTGTGGGTCCAGTCTCGAAATAACTTATCTCACTCACCTTCCACCTAGTAATTTAAATGTTTATCAATTAGTTATTATATGCCTTTGATTTTAGTGAGATTGACTCCACATATTCAGATTCAAAAGGACCAATAAAAATTATTTGAGAATTATTTTAGTAACATTTTAGGAGATGTAATGATTATTTGAGACATGATACATGGCTTATAATTTGGGGCTTTCAGTTTATAATTGCATCTGGACAGGCACATAAATATCTGACAGTAAAAATAAAACTTGTTAATGCAGTGTCATCAGCAGTGTTTGTGAAAATAGCATTAGAGAGCAGCAAAACTAGACAGAGGTGTAAGGTATTTTACACCATCACTTAATATAGAAATGGCCAACTGGATTTTGTTTCATTAACCTTGAGGAAAGCTAAAAACTTCAGCATTCATCAAATGATACTTTCACTGCAGCTTCATTAAAGCTTTGGGTATCAAAATGTATGATAGTCAAAATTGGGAGTACCATTTCTTGGTCATATATTCAGAATTTTCGTAATTGTACTTACTACATGAAACTGTTTATATACCATTAGAGAAATCCACTATCCTACATGCTTCTTTTAGACATTACCTACCAGAGTGCGATCATTTTAAAAGACATTATTCAACCCCAAATATTTTAACAATGTGTAACTAGCTTTATTTTTGTGTCCTTAAAAATGTCCCTTTTTCAAAAGAACTTTCTTTTATGTCCCTTCAATTACAAGCCACACAGCTAGCAAACAATCCAAACCTCAAAAAACAATGATATGGAAAAATGAATTTATAGCAAATCACCCAAAATCTGCAGAATTGGATCGATGTATAGGGGGATGATAACACTTGACCTCCTTCCAGTTTCCTTTTCATCATGACAAGGGCTTGTTAATTCTCTGCTAATGTGTGCTGAGCTTGGCAAATATTATCATTCATGTTTTCATCTGGTTTACTGTGTAATGTAAAGTTTCTTTCAAACTGAAACCAAGACCCTCGTGGCTGTTGCTCTGGAATTAATGTTTCCCATCATGGAAGTGTGAGGTCTGGCTTACTCTTCATGCGTTTGCCAAAATGCGGCTACTTCTCAGGTTTGTGTAGGGCAAGGTTCATAATTTGGTTCATAGAATCCAAGAGTTAGAAAGACCAAGAAATCATCTGGCTCAATATTTCATCTCAAGCAGATATCCATTATATAATAAAAGCTGGAAGAAGATGTATGGGAAAGATATTACTGTTGTTGCTGCTGCTGTGCGAATTTGGTACCTGTAAGAGGTACTGGGTGCTAGGTACATCCTTTTCCTACAATTTACTATCTCTATGTTTTTGTTGATTTCTTAGCTTTTCTAATTTAAGTTTGTTCACAGTCTAAATGTAGTAATTCCTATCTTTCAGGGTTGTTAAGGATTCACTGAGATAATGAGTATACAGTACCTAGCACATTTATTAGCCACGGTTATTATTCTAGAAGTATTATTTGTGGTTCATTTAATGAATATGGTAATGGTGGTGATGAAGACTGGTGTTGACTGAATACTAAAAGAGCTCAGGAAACTCTTGATCTCTGATATACACTGTTAGCTTGCTGTTAGCAGGTAAGAAAAGGGTACTTCCATGTAGAAGTACAAGCAGCCTCCATCCAGTACAAATTATTGGGGCTCAGATAGTATTTTCGGTGGCTATTAGAGAAGTTTCTGGGGGAAAAGTCATTGTATTCTAGTTCAAATTGAAACCCAGTGACAAGATTTGTAACTCAATGTTATGCATCACAACAAGAGAAGGGATAAAAACCATATGATTACCTAAACAGACACAGAAAAAGCATTTGACAAAGTACAACATCCATGCATGGTAAAAACTCTCAACAGAATAGGGTTAGAAAAAACACCTCAACACAAAAAAGGCCATATTGAAAACCCCACAACTAACATCATAAACTAAGAGCTTGTCCCCTAAGATCAGGAACAAGATAAGGATGTCCACTCTCACCACTTTTATTCATTATAGTACTGGAAGTCCTAGCCACTACGATCAGACGAGTGAAAAAAATAAAAGGTGTCTAAATTGAAGTCACAGGATACAAAATCAATTTACAGAAATTTGTTGCATTTCTATATACTAAAACTGAATTGGCAGAAAGAGAAATTAGGAAAAGGATTCCACTGACAAGTGTATAAAAAAAGTGTAAAGTACCTAGGAATAAACTTAGTAGAAGATGAAAGACCTCTACGCTGAAAACTACAAAATACTGATGAAAGAAATTGATGGCACAAACAAATGGAAATATATTCTGTGCTCATGGCTTGGGAGACCCAGTGAGTCTGTGCTCTGAGGAATTTGTCCCAGTGACCCATGGGGCATGTTTGTCTCTATGTCTAGGTTGATCAAAATGGATATGTTAGAATCCTGGCTAAAGAAGGCAAAAGCACTCAAGAAGCTTCTTGCCATTAGATTATTGCAGACAACTAGTTTTCTGCTCAGCACTATGATGAAGGAGAAAAGGACCTAGATGATTCTTCAAAGACTGGGCTGGAATTAAATCATCACAATGTACACTTTAACTACCTTATAATTTCATTTGTCAATTATGTCTCAGTAAAGCTGAAAAAATATATCTTGTTGGAAATGCTACCAAAAAGAGAAATAAATAAAAGACTGGGCTGGAGCTTAGGCTTCACGATAAACCAGCTGTCATAGCTTGATCAGTATTCTTATCATCCCTGAGCTTTAGTGTCTCATCTGCCAGGAGATATTCCCAACCTCCCTATTTAAATTAAATGACAAAGACGGGCTTAGAATCCACAAAACTCCAAACAAAGACAAAGTAGGGCTAACATTTATGCTAGTGTTACTATGTAATGAGAGAGGTAAACCAGGAAACAAAGGAGGGTGAAAGGATATGAGGGGAATCAGAATAAATGGGTGATGGAGCAAAGGCAATGCCTCACACAAACAAACACATGCACACAATTTCATGGGAGTTGCATGGTACTTAATGTAAAATGATTCCCTACTCTCTGATTCTCCTGAGTGGACTCATTTAGCTTATACCCATAGACTTGGAGCATGACCCAGGTCCTGAATATAGACTTGTACTCATCATTGTTCTTTAAGATGCACCAGGAAGTGGCTTAGCGACCCCACAGGAAGTTATATCATCACAGCTCTGTTATATAACTGATGTTCATAATGTAAACACAAAGCAAGACAAATGCAGTGACAACTGAATAGTGCATACTCAGCCACTAGATGGAACCAGAGGGAAAGTTAGGGGCAACAACACTCCCCTAAAGGCTGCCTACTCCATGGGGCCATTAGCTACTTGCCATGATATCTGACCCAGGTTAACTAAATACTCTTTGGACATGGAAATTCAATCAGCTGTAATCTACCTAATTATTTTTAGTGCATGTTTCTCTATTTTCTCCATAATGATTCTGAAAGTTATGTTTCATGAGTTTTCTTGGAATCAAGAAATATTGCCAAATAGCATTCAGTTAGAATACCAAAATACTAATGCTCTCCCAGAAGGACATGAAGTTATTTGAGTCTTACTTGTTTTCAGTGAACCCACAATGTCTCCTTGTGGTCACCGTATTCATTCCATACAAGATTTGGCCAGTTTCAAAATCTCTTATTTTAAGCTGTTTCCAGGAATTTTCCCATTTCAAGAAAATTATAATAATGGATTTTTTCATTAAAATTATAGAGATTATTATTTTTGTTGTCACTATAGTTGAAGCTTCTGTTGACTTCTTTTTCTGTAATACCAAGTTTGCAGGAAATATACAAGGAATTGCCATAATATTTTTTTTTAAGTGAAGAAAAATTTCACTGTGCTCATGGGGCAAAATTAGGAGTTTAAATTTTCAGACTATATTTGGCATTAACTCCTATTTCAGCAAAGGTTCATAAATATGAGCAAATGTATTATTTTTTCAGGTTAAACAATTTTTAATTTTATGCAGGCTATGCTTACTTCCTTTTATTAGATAAAGGTACAATAGAGTTCATTATATTCCTATTTTTCTCAAAGCTACTAAGAAACTCTGTATTAGGATCGTTGCCCAGCTATAGCAATTCATTCTGTTCAAGTGCCTGGTGACTTTTTTTATTAGCTATTTTTTTTAATTTTTAAATTTTTTCCAAGGTAGTTAACATATAGTAATGATTTAAGGAGTAGAATTTATTGATTCATCATTTAGAAATTACACCCAGTGCTCATCCCAACAAGTGCTCTCCTTAATGCCCATCACACATTTAGCCCATCCCCCCACCCAACACCCCTCCAGCAACTCTCAGTTTGTTTTCTGTATTTAAGAGTCTCTTTTGGTTTGCCTCCCTCTCTCTTTTATCTTATTTTTCCTTTCCTTCTCCTATGTTCATCTGTTGTGTTTCTCAAATTCACATATGAATGACATCATGGGATATTTATCTTTCTCTGACTGACTTATTTCACTTGTCATAATCCACTCTAGTTCCATCCACATTGTTGCAAATGGCAAGATTTCATTCTTCTTGATCACTAAGTAATATTCCACACACACACCACACACACACCATATCTTCTTTATCCATTCATCAGTCAATGGACATTTGGGCTCCTTCCGTAATTTGACTATTGTTGATAGTGCTGCTATAAACATTGGGGTGCATTTGCCCCTCGATTAGCATTTCTGTATCATTTGAAAAAAATATCTATTGGTGTAATTTCTGGATCTTAGGGCAGTTCTATTTTTAAGTTTTGCTGCACCAGTCTGCATTCCTACCAGCAGTGCACAAGGTTTCTCTGCATCCTCACCAACACCTGTTGTTTCCTGAGTTGTTCATTTTAGTCATTCTGACAGGTGTGAGGTAGCATCTCATTGTGGTTTTGATTTGTATTTCCCTGATGATAAATGATATTGAGCATCTTTTCATGTGTATATTAGCCATCCGGATGTCTTCTTTGTAAAAGTGTCTGTTCCTGTCTTTTGCCCATTTTTCACTGGATTACCTGTTTTTTGAGCATTGAGTTTGGTAAGTTCTTTATAGATTTTAGATAGTAACTGTTTATCCAATATGTCATTTGCAAATATCTTCTCCCATTCCATTGGTTACCTTTTAGTTTTATTAAAAGTTTCCTTTGCTGTGCAGAAGTCTTTATCTTGATGAGGGTCCCAATAGATAATTTTTACTTTTGTTTCCCTTGCCTCCAGAGACATGTCTAGTAAGAAGTTGCTACAGCCAAGGTCAAAGAGGTTGTTGCCTGTTTTCTCTCTAGGGTTTTGATGGTTTCCTATCTTGCTTTTAGGTCTTTCATCCATTTTGCATTTATTTTTGTGTATCGTGTAAGAGAGTGGTCCAGGTTCATTCTTCTGTGTGTCGCTGTCCAGTTTTCCCAACGACATTTGCTGAAGAGACTGTCTTTTCTCCATTGGATATTCTTTCTTGCTTTGTCAAAGATTAGTTGGCTATATGTTTGTGGGTTCATTTGGGGTTCTCTATTCTGTTCCATTGATCTTTGTGTCTGTTTTTGTGCCAGTACCATACTGTCTTGATGATTACAGCTTTGTAATACAGTGTGAAATCCAGAATTATGATGCCTCCAGCATCGGTTTTCTTAATATTACTTTGACTATTTGGTGTATTTTCTGGTTCCACATTCCCCATCTCCTACTTTCATATAGTACAATTAAAACAATCTATTATTTTATTTAGGCTTAGAATATAGAAGTGTTTTGCTGGCTCTAGAAATTGTGAATGAACATAGCATTGTGAACAATTTCATAATGAGCTTTTTGAATGATCATCACTCTTGTACCTCATGTAGACTCAGTCACAGGTCCCTTTGGGTCTGTAATGGTAGGAAAGTACTCTGGGACTATAATAGTAGGTAGAGGTGAATGAACAGTAAATGTTTAGTATGTTTGCTGGAAATAATGTCCAAAGGATCATGGCATACCCCAGCAGTGTTGAGCCTGATACATTTCTTGGATATAACCAGAGTCTATTGGAAGAGGTCACATTTGTGGTATGAAAGGTATAAGTTGTCTAAGGAAGTCCTTTTGTTTGAACTAGGAACAGCAGCTCAGAACATAAAAGATGGAAGTCCAGATTCTGGGAGTGAAAGATGACAAGAGTTTGGGAGTTGTGCAGAAGTCAAGGCCCAAGTAACCATTTCTTATGTTGCATAAATTGGAATGTTCTCTGTTTACTAACTAAGGAAGAAGACCTTGCAGGAAAATGAGCATAAACATAAGGGATTAGGTGATAGGTCACAGTGTATAGGGTATAAAGGTGGCAAATCATACTAATATTCAATGTTTAGACTATGAAGTGAACTCCTCGTCTCCTTATCCCCATCCTGGCATATCTCCTCTCCACGTCCTTGAACCTATGCCCTTGGACACAGTAGCCTACACACACATGTTGACCCTGGCCATGTTACCTATGTGTACTTACTGGCCTAACCCCCACCACAACTATCCACACATACACATAGTTTTCCCCAAATGGCTACAGATAAACCAGCCATATATAGGCCATTACACAAACTATATGCACATAGAATTTTTACCTATAATCATGTGACACAGGTTAGGGTTAGTGTAAACACATGCACGTTTACAGTTTCCACATACATCTACAACATACATGAATCATTTTGGCTTATGGAAGAAAATTATTGACACTGTTGTGCATGGGGTTCCTATATACTGACAGTCTTGTTTGGCTTTAGCTCAACCATGTAAAACACACCTCCCCAAGAAAAACAATTTGCACTACCTATGGTTGGGTGAGCACTTGTGAAACATGATGCTTTGAAATAAATGCTGACATTCCCTACATGTGAATAATCCCTATAACCTTGGAGAAGTTTGGATTTATATTCTCTTATTATCCATTCTGTTTTCTAGAAACACACTAGTTAAATAATCATGTAACAAGCACCAAATTCAAGCAAAGTGAAAAAATTTTGTCAGCTTAGAAATAGATTTATTTTGTGATATTTTTAGGAAAATAGCTCATTCAACTGGGAATAGTAATGCCATCAGCGAAAATACAGTGTTTGGGGAGTTCCATTTTCAATTTTGGCAGAGTAACTTACATGAGAACAACCCTTTCACTGAGAGAAGCTATAAAAGCTGGATGAAATACAAAGAACAGCTGTTTAAAGCCATCAGAAGGCAATAAAAGAAGTCAGGACTTGTGAAGCCAAGGTCCTGAGAATAACAAAATACATTGAGATGGATCTGACCTATACTGTTTCTCCCCACTTAGAATCATATTTTTATGAATAAACAAAATTTTCTGGGATTCTGATTAATATTGAATGACACCACTAATTAACTTGACCTGAAAGACACAGAATACTGGACCCTAAAACTACAAGATATACTATTTTCAAGTATACTTGGAAAGTTACCAGTATTAACTATATTATGGACCATGAAACAAGATTGAATAAATTTCAAAGGAGATTATAGTCTCTGCAGAAAGAATTAAATCAGAAATCTGTAGCAAAAAGATAAATAGAAAAAAACTTACTTGATATTTATTATTAATCTATATAGTAATAAATAAACCAATGACCAAATAAGTAACTACAATGAAAATCAGAAAATGCTTGGAAATGAATGATAACATATTTGGCATATCGATATGCAGATGCAATAAAGCCACACATTGATAAAAACTTGCAGATGCGTGTGCATATACTTAAAGAAGGCTAAAGAGGAACACAGTATATAGCTATCTCAAGCAGCTAAAATAACAACAAATTAAATCCCAAGAAAGTGGGAGAAAAAAGTAATAGTGATGCATGTTAAATTCCAACAAATAGAAAACATACAATAAATCAACAAAATCAAAAGTTGTATCTTTAAAAACATAATAAAATTGTTAAGCCTCTGGATCAAGTAAAAAAGGCAAAAACAATAATGTTACTAGAGATTCTATACATGTTGAAAAATTAATGTTTAACAAAACTGAGTAAGAGTAAATGGAAAATCGTAATTGTTCATATCAAATAAAGAATTTGAGTCTGTAATTTAAAATCTACTCTCATAGCAAACTCCAAGTCTGGTAAATCCTACCAAATACTTAAGGGACAAATAAAAGACACCAATATAAACTCTTCCATAAAATAAGGATGATTTCCAAAGTTCTACAATACTAATATGATAAGAGTACTACAAAATGATAACTCCTGCCCAAATTTATTAATGAATATAGATGTATAAGAAATAAACAGTATATCAGCAAATCAAATCCAAAGATAAATGAAGGGTCAGAACCAAGTGTATCAGGAATGCAAGTGTCAATTAACATTCAAAATTCACTTAATGTAATTCACCAAGTTTGGAGATTAAAGAAGAAACATATGATCAAGCCAAGAGATGAAAAGGCATAATTTGATATATTCAAACACCAATTAAATATGTTTTAAAAAGTAAAAGAAAAACTCTTAGAAAACAAGGTATAGAAAGAGACAAGAATACTCAAACTAAGAAAGAACAACTGTAAACACAAATCATGGAAACATCATATTTAGTGTGATGATATTTTAAAACTTTTATTCTATCAGGAAAAAAGGCTACTTGTAATTGCTACTTTTATTTAATATTACACTGGAGGTCCTAGACAGTGCAAGGAGGTGAGAAAAATATATTAAAAATAAATGGACTGAGGGGCACCTGGGTGGCTCAGTCGGTTAAGCGTCCGACTTCAGCTCAGGTCATGATCTCACAGTTCGTGGGTTCGAGTCCCACATCAGGCTCTATGCTGACAGCTAGCTTAGAACCTGGAGCCTGTCTTTGGATTTTGTGTCTCTCTGTGTCCCTCCCCTGCTCATGATGTTTCTCTCTCTCTCTCTCAGAATAAAAAAAAAAAAATTCTAAAAAAAAATACATGGACCGAGATGAAACAAATGAAATTATAATTACTTATACATAGAGCAAGGTTGTATACACAGAAAATGTAAGAAATTTATTAACAAACTATTAGGATTAATAAAAAAAAAAGTCACTGGATGCAACGCAATATGCAATAATCACTTGATTTCTATTTAGTAGTGACAAATAGTAAATTAAAATTTAAAAGTATTCATAATAGTTTTAAAATATATCAACTACCTAGTAATATTCTAATTAAAAATATGTAAAATGTCTACTTTAACAACTACACAGTATTCCTAAAGAAATTAAAAGACTCAAGAATGTAAAGATGTCAAAGGAAATTGAACCCAAATCCCAGCAAGCATTGGTGTATGTGTGTGGTGGGGGTGTCTTAGTTCATTTGGGCTGCTCTAACAGAATACCATAAACTGGTGACTTATGAATAACAGATGAGGCTGGCAAACACAAGATCACTGCCAGCAAATTCAGTGTCTGATGAGAGCCCCCTTCCTGGTCCATAGACTGTCACCTCCTTGCTGTGTCCTCCTAAGGTAGAAGGGAAGAGGGAGCTCTCTGTGTTCTCTTTTATAAAAGAACTGATCACTTCTTTTTTTTTTTTTCAAAAAATTTTTTTTAACGTTTATTTCTTTTTGAGAGACATAGAGACAGAGTGAGCAGGGGAAGGGCACAGAGAGAGAAGGAGACACAGAATCCGAAGCAGGCTCCAGGCCCCGAGCCGTCAGCACACTGCCCGACGCGGGGCTCGAACTCACAGACCGCGAGATCACTACCTGAGCCGAAGTCGGCCACTTACCGACTGAGCCACCCAGGCGCCCCGGAACTGGTCACTTCTTAAAGGTCCTACCTCCTACTACCAACACATTAGGAATTGTGCTTTGATATATGAATTTGAGGTGGGAGGAACAAAAGCATTGATTCCACAGCAGGGGGACAGTGACAAGCTAATTCTAAAATTTATATGGAAATGCAAAGGATCAATAATAGGTCAAAATAGGCAGAGGATCTGAAGAGACATTTTTCCAAAAAAGACATACAGGTGGCCAATGGATAAATGAAAAGATGCTCATCATCACTCATCAAGGAAATGCAAATCAAAATCACAATGAGAAATCACCTGATGTCTATCAGAATGGCTAAAATAAAGACAAGAAGTAACAAGTGTTAGTGAGGATGTGGAGAAAGAAGAACTCTCATGCACTCTTGGTGTGAATGTAAATTGATACATCCACTGTGGAAAAGAGTATGGAGGTCCCTCAAAAAACTAAAAACAGAAATAGCATATCCAATAATTCTATTATTTACCCAAAGAAAATAAAAACACTAATTCAGAAAGCTATATGCACCCCTACGGCAGCACTATTTACAATAGCCAAGATATGGAAGCAACCCAGGTGTCCATCCATACATGGATAAAGATGGATAGAGATGTTGTGTGTGTAGTGTGTTGTGTGTGTAGTGTGTAGTGTGTATACACATATATATGTGTGTGTGTGTATATGTGTATATATATATGTGTGTGTGTGTATATATATGTGTGTGTGTGTATATATATATATATATATAATGGAGTATTACACAGTCATAAAAAAGATGAGATTTTTTTTTTTTTACCTTTTCCAAAAACATGGATGGACCTAGAGAATATTATATTAAGTAAAATAAGTCACTTAGAAGGATAAATATCATATGGTTTTACTCATATGTGGAATCTAAAATACAAAAATGAATAAACAAACAGAATCAAATCTATAAATACAGAGAACAAACCAGTGGTTGCCAGAGGGAAGGGAGGAGATGGATGGGCAAAATGGATGAAAGAAACTGAGATACATAGGCTTCCAGTTATAGAATACTAAATCGTGGAATAAAAAGGGGCAGAATAAGGAATTAGTCAGTGATATTGTAATAGTGTTGTGTGGTAACAGATGGTACCTACACTTGTGAGCATAACATAAGTTAGAGAGGTTGAATCACTATGTCATACACCTGAAACTAATGTAACGTATGTCCACTATACTCAAAAAATTTTAATAAATAAAATAAATACTAGATTTAAATATTATATTAATGTTCTTTTTATTTTACTAAAAAAGAAAAAGAAAATCCACTTTCACTCTTAAAAGAGTCCTGGCTTGCATAGTAAATTACATGGTCAATGTATTTATGTATCTTGTAGATTTAGTATTATATAAATATATTACCTCTTCAAAAAATAAAATATGACTAAATATAAAAAAGAAAAAGAACAGGTCAGGAAATCCTGGCAAAGAATAACAACGTTGGGAAATTTAAACTGCTTTTTGTAACCTAGAGTAATTAACACAGTGGGATAGACATACAGACCAATAGAAAAGAGTTCAGAAATAGCCACATGCATATACAATCCACTTGATAGAGTTGACACTGTATCGGATCATCTTGTTCATGAATTATACTGGGATAGGTGGATACTGACATGAATAAAATGAAAGAAAGGTGGCAGGGGAAGAAACTTGGGGCCAAGAAATCTTGGCCTCTACCACACACCACATATAAACTGTATATTGCAGATGGATTGTATTTGGCCCTAAATGTGAAAGGTACAATAATAAAACTTCCTTACAGTGATATTGTATAATAACTTCACAAATTTGGGTGTAGGCAGAGATTTATTCATAAATTTGGGGGTAAACAAAAATCAGTAATCATGAAGAAAAGATTGATAAAGTATATTTAATTAAACTTAAAGCTTCTATCCATCAAAAGATAAGTTTGGAAGAGTGAAAAGAATGGAAGAAAATATTTTCCATGCTGGTGGGAATGTAAATTGGTACCACAATCACTTTGGAAACTGTTTTCAATTATCTGTTAAATATGGACTAACACAAACCCCATGTTACAAGTTTACCTCTAAATACATACCCAGAAGAAATGCAAATATGTCTTCCAAACTGCATATCCAACATTCATACTAGTGTTATAAATAACAGCATCAAATGAAGGAACCCAAGTGCTCATAAACAGAAGGTAAATGCATTGGGTATATTCATATACACAGAATACTGTGCAACTATGAAGATGGATGGATCACTGCTTCTTGCAACAAAATGAATGAGTGAGTGAAGCCAGAGTCAGAAGAGCACATACTGTATGATTCAATTTTTTTTAATTTCATAAACATGTAAAGCTAATTCATGATAAGAGAAGTCCACACAGTGTTCACCTATAGATAATTAAGAGGTTCAAGGGAGGCTTCTAAAGTACAGGTAGGATTCTGTATCTCTATCTGGGCAGTTGTTTTATAGGCATGCTTACTTGAAAAAATTCTTTGAGTCATACACTTATTATAATTCAACATAAACTTTACTTAATAACAACGCAAAAACAAAACAACTCACAAGGATGGTGGCTATCAATATGTATTACAAAAATAACTTCCCTAGTAAGATTGCTCTCATTAATTCTGAAAATTAAGTGTTTCTCATCAGTTAAAACAGGGAGGAACTTCCACCTCTATGAAATACTATAATGGAATGATTATTTCAATAATATTATACCTGTGCAATATTATTCTATTTGTTTAGTGGAGAAAATTATTTTACTGATCCCTGTTGTGGCAAAGTCAGATCTATTACCTCAAGACTATTATAGCTACCTTGCCCTCCGACCAAAGTCTTGCCATGAGAGTTAGTGAACTCTGAAAAAGACCTAAGCCTAATCATGCCTTGGACATAATCTTATATAGATCTTGCCCAGTGTACGATCCAGCTTCGCCACTAGCCTATTACGAATGCAATGTGGATATCAAATCTAATGGCCTTTTGTTTTTTTCTTATTTTTTCCTAAATACATTATAATATGAATTTGTATAAAACCTAAACACTATAAAATTTCATTTATTTATTTTGATAGAGAGAACATGTGTACAAGCAGGAGAGGGGCAAAGAGAGAGGGAGAGAGAGAATCCCAAGCAGACTACACACTGTCAGCACAGAGCCCACCACAGGGCTGAGATCATGAACTGAACCAAAATCAAGAGCTGGATGCTTAACCAACTGAGCCACCCATGGGCCCCTAAAACATAAAATGTAGATGGTGATATTCCCTGGTGACCTCACTTCACAGATCATTATAAATGGTTTTGTGAAAAATCCCACAAAGTTCTTCTGTCTGTATTTTGGTATACTGTGGAGTTACACATATGAAGTTCACATTATAATGTTCTATGATTTTTTTCATACAATATATCTGTCATTTTTATATCAGCACATACAGATTAACCTTCTTCATTTTAATGTCTTTATGTTATCCCAGTATATGAATTTGAAAATTATTTGTTCTATTGATGGATATTTGGTTGTCTCAAATTTTCCACTATTAAAACCAATGATATAATGAATATTCTTGGATATGTTTTTCTGTGAGCGTTAGATAAAATATCTTCCTATTGACTTACTTAAGGTAGAAATACTGAGTAAATTAGAATTTTTAAAAACTTATCATTTTTGTACTTCTTCCTTAGTTTTTGCAACTTCCACCTCTGATCTTTAACGTCCTTTCTGACTGTGGCTTTGTCAAACTGTCTAGAAGACATTTTAACATCTTGCTAACACTTCCCAATTATCCTTAATTGTAACCTTCACAGAAGTCAATGTGCCAAATCTCAGGCTGTGTCTTCACAGATTTGTTGATGAAAATAGTTTAAACATCAGTCACAGAATTATTTTTCAAAGTCAGGACAACTTTTTTTCCAGAGTTTATTATATACATGCTGAATATGGGCATCCATTTTCCTGAAGTTGGCTTGAAATATGAATTTTTCTGTTTCAGATTGTTACTTGGGATTTTTTTTTTAATTTTTTTTTAACATTTATTTATTTTTGAGAGACATAGAGACAGAGCATGAGCAGGGGAGGGGCAGAGAGAGAGGGAGACACAGAATCCGAAACAGGCTCCAGGCTCTGAGACATCAGCACAGAGCCTGACGCGGGGCTCGAACTCACAAACCGCAAGATCATGACCTGAGCCGAAGCCGGACGCTCAACCGACTGAGCCACCCAGGCGCCCCTAGGGATTTTGATTGTTAAGTCATTATCCCTTAATTCATTTATTAAACAATTCTCTTAGTGCGGTTTTTTTGGGAGCACAATTTCTAGTAATGATGTAAGGTACAGTTCCCCGAGTGTCAATGAGAAAAAGGAGACAATAAAATCTAAAAGAAAGAAATGTAAATAATATGGGAATTTTATGTTCAGTGAGAATTATAATCACCTTAAATATTAAATTTAATTAAATAAAAAATTTGATTACAGTACCAAAATGTTGTGGCATTTTTTTCTCTATTACCCTTAATTTAAAGGGAAAATTGATATTCTCCATTGGCTTATTGGGGCTAAGAGTCTACAATCGGGTTTTTTTTGTGCATTTATTTAACACATATAATATTGAACTTATATTTGATACATGGTGTCACAGTATACCTCCCAGTGACCTTCTACTCTAAAAATATACTGTCATTGGGGTCATTTGAACACAGACCCTCACTGATGTTTGTGTCTATGCCTGATTCTTTTATATTTCTTACTCATAATGTTTAGCTTCCCACCTAGAGATACCCTTTCTTCCCTAACTCTGTCCTGAAAATATTTCCATTCTTTCCCCTTAGAGCTGCCTTTCGATTCTTATCTCAGCTCTTCATAAAACAGTGCTCTTTTGGGGAGGGAAAGTCTTCACTGGCTGGACCAATGAAAACAAGGGTGATAAGGTGGGAGAAAATAGGAGAGGTCTTGTAGGGAAGGTCTGTCTTCTGTTGACCACTTTCTTTTTAAATTTAACTTTTTGTTTTATTTTCTAATTGAAATATACTTAAAAATAACCTTGTGTAAACTTAAGATGTACATGTTAAATTGACACATTACTATATTGTAATATGATGGCCATTGTAGCAACCGTTAACACCTCTATCACATTACATCATTATCATTTCTTTTTAGTAGTTGGAACAACAAATTCTAGTCCCTTAGACTAGTTTGATGATTATAATACAATATTATTCTCTGTATTCACTATACTGTGCATTAGATCTCCAGGGCTTACTCAGTATTTGTTGCACGTTTGTACCCTTAAACAACCTCAATCCTATTTCCTCACCTCCATCCCCTTGTAACCACCATTCTACTCTCTGTTTTTATAGATCTGGCTTTTTTAAATTCTACTTGTAAGTCGTATCATGAAGTACTTGTCTTTCTCTCTCTGACTTCTCTCACTTAGCATAATGTATACAAGGTCCATCCATCTTGTTGCAAATGGCAGTATGTCCTTCTTTCTCATGCTGATAATATTTCATTGTGTTTGTGTGTGTGAGTGTGGGCAGGTGTATACTATACTATGTCTTTTCTATTCATTCTACCACTTTCATTTTGCTAAGTCCTATTTCCTATATTCCAAGCATAGTGTTTTTTTGTTTTTGCCCAGCCAATTACTCTAAGTTGTGGATAAATCTCAATTCAATGTTCTCTACACCCATGCACATAATTAGTTCACATGTGTTTCTTAGTTGGATAGTCTCTTTGAAAAAAAAAAAAACTTTAGGGGAAAATATAGAAGGTTAGGTCTTTCTTGTCAAAGGCAAGAGGACACTGACTCTAGATTTTCTGTGCATTTAACTGTGCTTCATTTTTGTATGGCACGAATAGTGGAAAAACATCACAACTCTAGTGTGCTGGTTCCAATATTGGCAAAAAGGTCTCTTGAAGCTCTAAGGTTTTTAGAGAGTCAGGAACTGAAATAAAAAAGAATAGGTCTTTATCTTTATGATTACCTTGATAAACAGGTATATCTTGATTTACCAGCCCTGTGCCCATCACATGTGGGAAATATTTTTTCACCTGTTATTTCTCCTTGACCTTTATCATTTTAGTTCGTTTTTAATTTTCAGTTTTAAATTTGTATATAGCAAAATTAACCTTGTTTTTCATGAAATGCTTCACATACATACAGAAAGGCGCAGGGAATACAAGTGAACACTCAACAATGTATCACAAACCAAACACCAATGTATATTGACAGCACCAAGAAGCTCTCTCATGCCCTACCCCAAATACTGCTCTCTCCCTCCCCTGCTGCAAAGGAAAACCTAATCCTGATTTTGGTAGTAATAATTCCTTATATTTATTTGTGATTTTTTCTGCCTAAACCTGCATTGCCAACGTTAATTATACCTGTTTTGAAAGAATTTAATTTTATTGAGTCAGATAGTATTTTGTGTCTGATGCATTTTACTTAACTTACGAGTTATCCATGTTGATTGATGAAGTTCATTCACATTCATTGTTATATACTGTTCAGTTTTGTGACAGTAATAACATTTGATTTATCCATTGGGCTATTTCCATTGATTTCCTATTAAATTGTTAGTGCCATGAACATTAATATGTGTCCATTGTACATGTGCAGTATCTTGACTTTTTGCCCCTTTGCATTTCCATTTAAATTGTCTATCCTTGCCATATCCCATTACAAAATGTATATGCTTTAATGGGGATCACATTGTATCAGTAGATCAATTTGGGGAGAATTAACATCTTCAGAATATTGAGGCTTCCGGTCCACGAACAGCGTACATCCCTCCACTTATTTAGATCTCAAATTATCTCTATAATATTTTGTAGTCTCATACATAGAGTACTTGAAAATATTTTGTTCAATTTATTCCTAAGTATTTTATATTTGTGATGCTTTTACTAGTGATATTTTTAATTTTACCTTCTAGTTGTGGGGCTAAGTTTTTACATAGTATCAATACTACTGTAAATAAATATTGATACAATAGTATATGTGTTAATTCTACAAACACGCTTGATAAATTCACTTAATAATTCTAAGAATTTATAGGTTATTTTGGACTTCCTATATAATAATATTGTTGATAGTGATTTTTTTCTTCCTTTGAAATCCTTACATTTATCTCTTTTTCTTGTCTTACTGTTAGGACTTTGTGTACAATGTTGAATGAAAGTAGTGAGACTAAACATCCTGGTCTTTTCCTGATCTCAAAGGGAAAGCTTTCAACATTTCACTAGTAAGTATGAAGTTTGTATATATTTTTGATAGTTACTATTATTCTGATAAAGTTTCCTTCCTATTTTTAGCTGATAAAGCTTTTTAAAAATCAAGATTGGGGGCACCTGGGTGGCTCAGTCAGTTAAGCGGCCGACTTCAGCTCAGGTCATGATCTCACGGTCTGTGAGTTCGAGCCCCGTGTCGGGCTCTGTGCTGACGGCTCGGAGCCTGGAGCCTGCTTCGGATTCTGCATCTCCCTCTCTCTCTGCCCTTCCCCTACTCATACTCTGTCTCTATGTCTCTCAAAATTAAATAAATGTTAAAAACTTTAAAAAAAATCAAGATTGGATATTGAAGTTTTATTATAAGCTTTTTCTGTATGTGTTGAGATGATATATACTTTTTCTTCTTTTTTTCTGTTACTGTAGAAATTTTATTGATGGGATTTCCATTAAACCAATATTAAACCAACCTTGCATTTTCTTTAATGGTGTTCAGAAAGAATACCCGACTCCAAGATGTCAGCTTTAGAAAACCATCCTTTTTTTTTTTAGCACTTGAATTATTTTTTGCTTCTTTTCCACCTTTTTTTTTTTTTTGTACAAATGTTTGATTCTTCTGGAATTTGCTGGTGTAGGAGAAAGGAAGGAATGTGGCTTGTTGTCCCAACCCACTATTTAATTAATATTTCTTTTCTCCACTGCTTGAATATGCCACTTTTATGATATAGTAAGTTTTTATATACATACAGCTCTATTATTTGACTATATTCTGTATAGCTCTTTATTTTAATAGGTTATTGGGCTACTCTACCTTCATTATTCCTTTTTAACATTTTCCTGGACATTTCTCACTCATTCACTTTTCCACATCAACATAGATAAACATCATGTTATTACTATGGCCAGTTTTAATTTAATAAATCATTACTTTTAACTCATGTCCATAATGTAACAAATATTTTATGCCATATGAAATAATTTTGGTTACAAGCAATAGTAAATAGATTACTTCTGTATCATATAACAAAGCTCTAGATAGTAGGTGGTATCAAGTTTAAATCTGTGACTCAGCGGCATTATCAAAGATCCATCTTTCTTCCCTACTGTTATCGGCATATGGCTCCATTATGACATGAGTTTCAGGTACCACATTCAGGTTAAATTGTCTATAAGAGGGAATTTCCCTGTCTTGAGTCTCTTTTTTTAAGATTTATTTTGAGAGAAAGTAAGCAGAGGCAGAGGGAGACAGAATTTTTTTTAAGAATTTTTTAAAAAATTTTTAATGTTTATTTTTGAGAGAGACAGACAGACAGAGTGGAGGAGAGCAGAAACAGAGAGAGAGAGAGGGAGGGAGACAGAGAATCCAAAGCAGGCTCCAGACTCCGAGCTGTCAGTGCAGAGCCTGATGTGGGACTCAAATTCACAAACCATGAGGTCATGACCTAAGCTCTGGTTGGGTGCTTAACCAACTGAGTTACCCAGGTGCCGAGAAAGAGAGAGAGAATTTCAAGCAGGCTCCATGCTTAGCACAGAGCCTGACATGGGGCTTGATCCCACAACTCTGGGATCATGACCTTGATGCTCAACCAACTGAGCCACCTAGGCACCCCCGTCTTGAGTCTCTTTTTAAGACAGATTATAAATTCTCATAATTTCCTAAGCATATATTCTTCATTCTCATTGGCTAGAATTACATCAAACTGCTGGACAATTACCAAGCAAAAGAGAACAGTCCTAATAGAGACCAACAGAAAACACCTCCTCGGTCTGGAAGGGAATACAGTCTTCTCCAAACATCATAGACATTTAAAATTGGGCAAAGAGAGGCACGTGGGTGATTTAGTTGGTCAAGCATCTGACTCTTGGTTTTGACTCAGGTCATGATCTTGCAGTTCGTGAGTTCAGGCCCTGCATCAGGCTCTGAGCCTACAGTGTAGAGCCTGCTTGGGATTCTCTCTCTCTACCTCTCTGCCCATCCCCATCTCTCTCCCTCTCTCTCAAAATAAATAAACTTAAAGTAAAAAATAAAATTGGGCAAAGAAAATTATGGTGCTCTCAAAGAGAACATGGGGAAATACCTAATGAATGGGCAGTTTCCACCTATGAATCCTCATTTTAGAGAAACTTATAGAATTGTTGAAATCTGGTCCTTCAATGCATCAAAGATCATCAGTAATCATTAATAAGTACTTAATGAAGTTCCCTATGGTTACTAGTGAATTAATTACTTACGAGGATTCTAGGCTTATCTTGTCCCTCTATCACAACTAGATAACTATCAAATAATTCTGAATACCCCATAAATTGACCTGAGGACTGACAGAACAAACTCCAGAACTAGGGGGACAGAAGGGTACACATCAAGGAAGATGGGAAGTGTGGAGATGAGACATGGTATGGGGGAGGAAAGGGATCCCAGGTGCTGTCAAGAGAACGGAGCCCTGGTCGAAGAGAAAGGAGGAAGAGGAGGAGAGAGAGGAGCACACAGGGGAACGCAAAAAGAGAATACTTCCCCAAAGCCACTGGCTGGGAGAATGAGAGGGACTGATTTTTATACGTTTTTGCAACCAGTGGGGCTTGAAGACTGGAGTTTTAAAGGGCTTGACTGGGATAGAGCCCTGAGGGCACTGCCCTGCTCCTGGGAAAAAGTTAGGCAAGCAACCCTGGAGCAGACAGCATGGAAACAGTGATCTGAAGAGCACCTGGAGCACACAGTAAGAGATAATTTGCTCTTCTTAGGGAACATTACTGAAAGGTGGCTTCCATGAAGCCACAAAGGAGACAAAGGGACAAAGGAGATGGCAAGTACCATTTCCCTTCCTGCGCCCCTCAGGATAACCACAGAGCTACCTGCTAAGGGCAGTTCAGCCCTGACACTGGCTGCCTAGCCTGCTTGCACCAAGTCCCACACCCCTGCACTCTGGTGTGATGGCCCTTCTTGGTCAAACCACTCTCAGTTCCAGTGTATGGAGACTTTCCCCCAGAAGACCAGGGCAGCCACCACCCACACCATATCCCTAAAGACTGGAACTTTAAAAGTCAGCAAGCTTGGCTGTGATTCAAGGAACCCCATATGGAAACATATGAAAATGAAAACACAATGGTCCAAAACCTTTGGGATGCAGCAAAAAGTAGTCCTAAGAGAGAAGTACATAGCAATACAGGTCTACCTCAAGAAGCAAGAAAAATCTCAAACACCTAACCTTACACCTGAAGGAGCTAGAAAAAAGAACAACAAACAAAGGCTAAAGCCAGAAGAAGGAAGGAAATAATAAAGATTAGAGCAGAAATAAATGTTATAGAAACTAAAAACAAAAAACAAACAAACAAAAAAGTCTTCCAACGAACAAAACTCCAGGGCCCAGTGGCTTCCCAGGGGAATTCTACCAGGCATTTAAAGAAGAGTTAATACTTATTCTTCTCAAACTATTGCAAAAAAAGAGAAATGGAAGAAAAACTTACAAATTCATTCCATGAGACCAGCATTACCATGACACCAAAACCAGATAAAGACTCCACTAAAAAAAGAACTGCAGGCCAGTATCCCTGATGAATATAGATGCAAAAATTCTAAATACAATATTAGCAAATCAAATCCAACAGTACATTAAAAGAATTATTCACTACATCAAGTGGGACTTATTCAGGGGCTGCAGGGGTGGTTTAATATTTGCAAATTAATCAATATGTTACACTACATTAGTAAAAGAAAGGTAAGAACCAATGTTTCTTTCAACAGATTCAGAAAAAGCATTTGACAAACTACAACGTCCTTTCATGATAAAAACTGTCAGCAAAGTAGGTTTAGAGGGAACACACCTCAACATAATAAAGACCATAAATGAAAAACCCACAGATAATATCATCTTCAATGGGTAAATACTAAGAGCTTTTCCTCTGAGAGCAGGAACATGACAGGGATGTCCACTCTCACGACTGTTATTGAACAAGTACTGGAAATCCTAGCCTCAGTGATCAGACAACACAAATAAATGAAACGCATCCAAATCAGCAAGGAAGAGGTAAAACTTTCACTATTTGCAGATGATATGATACTATGTTTAGAAAATCAAAAAGACTCCACTAAAAAAAACCTGCTAGAACTGATACATTGATACATGAATTCGGTAAAGTCTCAGGACACAAAATCAATGTACAGAAGTCTGTTGCCTATCTATACACCAATAATGAAGCCTCAGAAAGAGAAATCAAGATATCACTCCCATTTACAATTGGCAACAAAACCAATAAAATATCTAGGAATAAACCATAAGTAAAGAGGTAAAAGAGGTGTACTCTGAAACTATAAAACACTGATTAAAAAAATGACACAAAGAAATGGGAAAACATTCGATGCTCATGGGTTAGAAGAACAAATATTAAAATGTCTGTGTTACCCAAAGCAATATACACATTATGCAATCTCTATCAAATTAGCACCAGCATTTTTCATAGAGCTAGAACAAACAATCCTAAAATTTGTATGGAACCACAAAAGACCCTGAATAGCCAAAGCAATCTTGGAAAAAAAAAAAAAAAGCAAAGCTGGAGGCATTATAATTCCAGATTTCAAATTATATTACAAAGCTGTAGTGATCAAGACAGTATGGTAAGGCACAAAAATAGACGCATAGATCAACAGATCAGAAGAGAAAACCCAGAAATGAAACTATAAGTATATGGTCAATTAACCTTTGACAAAGCAGGAAAGAATTTCCAATGGACAAAAGTCTCTTCAACAAATGGTGTTGGGAAAACTGAACAGCAACATGCAAAAGAATAGAATTGGACCACTTTCTTACACCATATACAAAAATAAACTTAAAAATGGATTAAACTGATTAAAGAACTAAATGTGAGATCTGAAACCATAAATATCTTAGAAGAGAACACAGACAGTAACTCCTTTGACATTTGCCACAAAATGTCTCCTGAGGTAAGGGAAACAAAAGCAAAAATAAAATATTGAGAGTACATCAAAATAAATGCTTCTGCACAGTGAAGGAAACAATCAACAAAACTAAAAATCATCCTATGAAATGGAAGAAGATACTTGCAAATGATATATTTGATAAAGGGTTAGTATCCAAAATATATCCAGAACTTAACACAACTGAACTACAAAAAGGAAATAATCCAGAGAACTAATCACTTCCTAAAGGTCCTACCTCCTAACACCAATACATTAGGGATTATGCTTTGATATATGAATTTGGGGTGGGGGTACACATGCATTCATTCAACAGCAGGGAGGCATTGTGACAACCTAATGCTAAAGTTTTTATATGGAAATGCAAAGGATCAAGAATAGGTCAAAATGGGCAGAGGACATGAACAGACATTTGTCTAAAGAGGACACACAGATGGCCAAAAGCCACATGAAAAAATGCTCAACATCACTCATCATCCAGCAAGTGCAAATCAAACCTACAATGAGATACCACCTCACATCTGTCAGAATGCCTAAAATGAACACCACAAGGAACAAAATGTGTTGGCAAGGATGGTGGAGAAGAGGGAACGCTTTTGCACTGTTGCTGGGAATGCAAACTGGTGCAGCCACTGTGGAAAACAGTATGGAGGCTCCTCAAAGACTTAAAAATAGAACTACCCTCTCATCCAGCAATTGCACTACTAGGTATTTACCCAAAATATACAAAAATACTGACTTCAAGGGGCGCATGTACCCTGATGCTTATAGCAGCATTATCAACAATAGTGAAATTATGAAAAGAGCCCAAATATCATCTAATGATGAATGGATAAGGAAGTAGTAGTATATATACAATGGAATATTACTCAGCAATAAAAAATGAATGAAAACTTTCCATTTGCAAAGATATGGATGAACCTAGAGAGTATTATCCTAAGCAAAATAAGTCAGAGAAAGACAAATGCCATATGATTTCACTCATATGTAGAATTTAAGAAACAAAAGAGAGAAACATGGGGAAAAAGCAGAAAACCTAGAAAGAAACTCTTAGCTCTAGAGAACAAACTGAGGCTTACTGGGGGGGTGGGGTGGGCAGGAAGATGGGTTAAATGGGTGATGGGGACTAAAAGGAGGGCACTTGTGATGAGTGTCGGATGTTGTATATAAGTGTTGAGCCAGTAAATTCTACACCTGGTATTAATATTACACTGTATGTTAACTAATAGGAATTTAAATAAAACTTGGGTGACCATTCTTATGGAGTAGGGATATCTTCAATACAGAAAGCCTGCCATCACTATAACATTTTACTATCAGCTGTGTTCTTCATCCCTATTTTTACCTACAGCAAGCCTTTTTATTTAATATGCTATCTTTTCCTCAAATAGGAAATAATAACGTTTAGTCCTATAGTTTTCAAAAGTTTCAAAATCAAAGTAACTTTTTCTATATAAAATCTTCTACCACCATGACATATAAAACATATAGAGCTTTGTAAAGGTGGTAGGCCATACAGCTTATTTTTGTCCTCCTTTTTCCTCTTTTCTCCACCCCCCCTCAAAATGAATAAATATTTTTAAAAACTGGATTTTAAACATATAAATATGTGGAATTGGAAAGAAAGAAGTAAAAGTGTCACTATTTGCAGATGACATGAGACTATGTTTAAAAAATCCTAAATAATCTACCAAAAAAAACCTCTTAGAACTAAAAAATTAATTCAGTGAAGTTGTCAGGATACATTTAAAAGACAGAGATCAGTTGTGTTTTTCTACACTAATAACAAGCAATCAGAAAGACAAATTAAGGAAATAATCCCATTTACAACTGCATCAGAAAGAGTAAAATCACTAGAAATAAATTTAACCAAGGAAGTGAAAGACCTGCATTCTGAAAACTGTAAGACACTAATGAAAGAAACTGAAGTTGACACAAATAAATAGTAATATATTCTATGTTCACAGATTAGGAGAAGTAACATTGTTAAAATAGCCACACTACCCAAAGCAATCCATAGATTCAGTGCAACCCTCATCAAAATACCAATGGTATGTTTCACATAACCAGAACAAAGAATCCTAAAATTTGTGTGGAACCATAGAAGACCCCAAATAGCCATAGAAATCTTGAGAAAGAACACAACTAGAGGCATCGCACTCTCTGATTTCAAACTATACTACAAAGTTATAGTAATCAAAACAGTGTGCTACTGGCATAAAAACACACATAGATCAATGGATTAGAACATAAAGCTCAGAAATAAACCCATGGATATATAGTCAATTAATCTATGACAAAGGAGGCAAGAATATACAATGGGGAAGAGATAGTATCTTTAATAAACAGTGTTAGGAAACCTGGACAGCTACATGCAAAAGAATGAAACTGACCACTATCCTATACCATATACAAAAATAAATTCAAAATGGATTAAAGACTTGAATAAATGAAACTATAAAACTCCTAGAGGAAAATATAGGCAGTAAGCTCTTGGACTTCGGTGTAAGCAATATTTTGGGGGGACAATCATCTTAGGCAAGAGCAACAAAAACTAAAGTAAACAAATGAGATTACATCGAGCCAAAAAGCTTTTGCACAGTAAAGGGAACCATCAACAAAAAAAAGGCAACCTACTGAATGGGAGCAGATATTTCCAAATTATACATCTGGTGAGGGATTAACATTCAAAGCATATAAATAATTTACACAACTTAATATAAAATGTTTAAACAACGTGATACAAAAATGGGCAGAGGACTTAAACCTACATTTTTCCAAAGACATATAGATAGCCTACAGGCATATGAAAAGATGTTCAACATCATTAATCATCAGGAAAATGCAAATCAAAACCACAATGGTCTGCAGTGAAATACTCTACCCCTGAGCTATATACCCTCTTTACTATGGGTGAAATAGGTGATGGGGATTAAGGAGTGCACTTGTCATGATGAGCACTGGGTGATGTATGGAATCGTTGTATCACTATACTGTATACCTGAAACTAACAACATTGTATGTTAACTGGAATTAAAATAAAAACTTTAAAAAAATCCACAATGAGATATCACCTCACACCTGTCAGACAGGCTATTATCAAAAAGACAAAAAAAAAACCCAAAAAGTGGTGAGGATGTGGAGAAAAGGGAACCCTCGTACAGTGTTGATGGAAATGTAAACTGGTGAAGTCACTATGGAAAACAGTATGAAGGTGCCCCCCAAAAGTAAAAATACAACTTCCATATGATCCAGCAATCACAATTCTAGGTACTTCTCCAAAGATAATGAAAATACCAATTCAATGAGATATGCACCCCCATGTTCACTGCAGCATTATTTACGATAGCCAAAACCATAAACAACCTGAGTGTCCACTGACGTATAAACGCATAAAGAAAATGTGGTGTATATGTACAAGAGAATATTACTTAGCCCTAAAAAATGAAATCTTACCATTTGAGACAACATAGATGGACCTTGGGGGCATTGTGCTAAAAGAAAAAAAGATAAGGACAAATACCATATGATCTAACTTATATATTGAATCCAAAAAACAAAACAAATTAACTAACAGAGACTCATACAGGAAACAAATTGTTGGTTACCAGAGTGGGAAGGAGTGGGAGTGGGTGGAAATTGGTTAAGGGAATCAAGAGGTACAAGCTTCCAGTTAATAAATAAGTAAGTCATGGGATATAATGTGTACCATAGGTAATATACTCAATAATAACTTTTTATGGTGACGGAAGGTAATAAAACTTATCATGGGGATCATTTTGTAATGTATAAAAATGTCAAATCATTACTTTGTATACCTGAAACTAATAGAATATTTTATGTTAATTATTTAATTTTAAAAACTGTGGAAAAAATTTAAAGGCATATACTATTTATACAATTAAAAATGAAGTCTTACAACCTAAAATTGACAGATGATTGAACAGAGAGAATGTGGTATATGTATACGATGGAGTATTTTTTGTAAGCAAAAAGGAAATCCTGCCATTTGCAGTAACTTGGATGGCATTAGGCTAAGTGGAAGAAGTCAGGCAAAGAAAGACAAATGCTCTATGAACTCACTTATCGATGGTTTCTAAAAACAGCCAAACTCAAAGAAATGAAGAAATAAAATGGTAGCTGTTAGGAGATTGGGAGAAATAGGGAGTCCAGCTCTCATAATGTACACAAGTGTCCATTCTGCAATATATTTAATGGCACATTTTTCACACTTTTGTGCTTGTTGATGATTTTGTTGTTTACGATATTCCCCAAGTGTAGCACTAAAGAGGTGTCTAACATTTCTAAGTTCAAGAAGGCCATGATGTGTCTTATGGAAAAAATACATGTATTAGATAAGCTTTGTTCTGGAATGAGTTATATAGTGTTGTTGGCTATGAACTCAATGTTAATGAATCAACAATATATATTAAATAAGCTCTCTTTTCTAGATTTTTTTCATGTTTCTGAAATATATGGTTCTTTTAAAACAGTGAAAACAAGTATAGTGTTTATGTATACTGCATGTCTGTGCAAGACTAAGAGAAATTTAGTTAGGCCACTTAATTCTACCAGTGGGTAAAATTTTGATTAATACCTCACTAAATGTTTATTATTTTGCTAGTATTACTTTATGTTCATTTATTTCAAAACTAATTATAATTCAAAAACCCTGTGGTCTATGTTTAACTTAAATATTGATATTTCTTTCCTGTAAGGGCTTTCATATTTCATTTGGGGAGTTTAAGAACCTCAATGATTTGCAGGAGAGAGCTATCTCTGTACCTCTAACCATATACATATATGTATCTCTCTATATTCATATTTATTATATATATACATATATGTATTTTCCCCTCTCTAGATTACTTGAGTGAGATTAATTTCATTCTATGAAACCACTTATGTCAATAACTTATTATAAATATATATTAATATATAATAAAATTAAGCATGTTCACACAATATATGTCTATACTGTGTTTCTTTTAAAAACATTTTTTAATGTTTATTTATTTTGAGTGCGGGGAGGTAGACAGGATCCAAAGAGGGCTCTGTACTGACAGCAGAGAGCCCGATGTGGGGTTTAAACTCAATAACTGCAAGATCATGACCTGAGCCAAAGTAGGATGCTTAATCAACTGAGCCACCCAGTGTCCCTACACTGTGTTTCTTATCATGATCTATATTCCGTCTAAACAGGTAATTAGCAAAATACTAGTCAGGAGTGTCTCATTTCTCTCTTGGCCCGTCTCATCTACTATTACTGCCTGGTATTTTCATCTTCTGGGTCCCATACCTAAAAAACCAACCAACCAACCAACCAAAACTCCATATTATGTTATTCAAATTGATTACCTCTTTATATTGGGAAAAAGTATAATTGACAAAAACTCAAAATCTCTTGCATAGGCTTAAATTTAGAATTTTAATGTGCACAATATTAAAAACTGGACTCATGTAGGTCTTGCTATATATCCCCATTTGTTACCACATGGAGCCTTAAAATATAGAACCTAAGAAAACTCAGTTTCCCCTGATATGTTAGCATTCTGAAAATTCCCTACTGCAGTTGCCTGTTAATAGATTTTTTTCTGGGGTGCTTGGGTGGCTCAGCTGGTTAAGCAACCAACTCTTGATGTTGCCTCAGGTCACGATCTCACAGTTTGTGAGTACAAGCCCTGCTCCAGGCTCCATGCTGACAGTGTGGAGCCTGCTCTCTCCTCCTTGTCTCTCTCTGTTCCTCTCTTTGCCCCTCCCCAACTTGTGCTCACTCACTCTCTTTCTCTCAAAATAAATAAACATTAAAAAACAAAAAAGGGGCGCCTGGGTGGCTCAGTCGGTTGAGCGGCCGACTTCGGCTCAGGTCATGATCTCGCGGTCTGTGAGTTCGAGCCCCGCGTCGGGCTCTGTGCTGACGGCTCAGAGCCTGGAACCTGCTTCAGATTCTGTGTCTCCCTCTCTCTCTGCCCTTTCCCTGCTCATGCTCTGTGTCCTATGTCTCTCAAAAAACTAAATAAACATTAACAAATAAAGTTTAAAAAAAAAAAGATTTTCTTTTCCTCTCTCTGCTTGGACTTAAAATGACAAAAACTTCCAGGCTGACACCTACCTCAAAAAGTTGTCCTTAGGGCACCTGGGTGGCTCAGTCGGCTGGCTGAGTGTCCAACTCGGTTCAGGTCATGATCTCACCACTCGAGGGTTCAACCCCCACGTTGGGCTCTGTGCTGACAGCTCAGAGCCTGGAGCCTGCTTTGGATTCTGTGTCTCCCTCTCTCTCTGCCCCTCCCCCATTCTCTTTCTCTCTCTCTCTCTTTCTCTCTCTCTCAAAAATAAATAAACATTAAAAAGTTGTCCTCAACTTTCCCACTTCAATATTCTAATGTTAACTTCTCTATCATAATGTCATATATCCCATTAGGGGTTACTTTGGTGAGTCATTCTCTGTGCTTTATTTAAATGTTTAAGTATCTGTCCATCCCATCAGACCATGAGTTTCTCAAGAGTAAGGGTCCTATCCTGTTTGTGTCCTTCAGACTTAGTATGACGATGCAGAACAGATGCAAGATTGTTGAAAGGATTAATGTAAAAGGCCAGTAAGCAGGAGGAAAGAACCTGAGTTCCCAAGGTCACTACCAAATTCTATAACTTAGAGCAAATCACTTGTAGTTTCTGTACTCCACTCCCTCAACTATAGAAAGGAGGCTGACCTCTTAGAGAGTATCAATATCCTTTTCTTTTAATAATCTCCTACAATATTGGACTCTGCAGGTGTTCAGTTAACACTTCTTGATGGATACGTTATTACTTTAGCCTTCAAGTTTCTCCTGGTTAGGTAGCACCATTGCCTATACATTATCCTTGTTTGATTTCGTATTTACAGAGTCACCCATAAGCAGCATGTCATCCATGAGCAGAATTGGCTAATATATTCTGACTTCTTTTTTTGTGTGGTATGAGGGCAATGAGTGAGCTATGTGAAATGAACTCACTTTACACATGCAAGAGGTTAGGGCTGTCGCTGATACAAATCAAGAGATGTGTATTAAATATGGAGTGTTCAGTGTTCTGTAACACACAAAGGAGATTGCAACCATAACTAGGAGATGAGGTACAAGCTAACTGCTAGAGCTTTGTTGTTTTTTTTTTTTTAACAATTTTAATTCAATTTATTTGAACAAAAACAAAAAACAGTTCACTCATTTCTCCCAACAACCACCACTAGTTTCTGGCAACCATCATTTTGTTCTTGGTATCAATGAGCTTGGTTTTGTTTGTTTGTTTTAGATTCCACATATAAGACAGATCATTTGGTATTTGCCTTTCTCTATCTGACTTATTTCACTGAGCATAATGCCCTTGAGGTCCATCCATGTTGTCGCAAATGGCAAGATTTCGTTCTTTTTAATGGCCAAGTGGTATTCCACTGTGTGTGTGTGTGTGTGTGTGTGTATATATATATATATATATATATACACAATTTATTTATCCATTCATCGATCAACGGACACTTGAGTTGTTTTATTTTCTGACTTCCTGAAATGACAACTGCTAGTTACATTCTTTACTTGATAGGGACAAGCAGATTAAGGCAGTCCTACTTTCATAATATGTATATGTAGCCATGGCAGATGTAAAATTGAGCTCAAAAATCCTAAGAGAAAAGGGCTTACACAGAACTGGATATGATGCACTAGTATTAAAAGGAAGCTTCACATAAAAGATCTAGTTAAGAAGAATAATTGCTCCCATTTCTTATTCTGCCTGGATGATATTCACATAGCATTCTTATCATCAATTGGCAAATTCACTGGAGGTAACAAAATTGCCCAATTAACCAAAAGTATCTGCATCAAACAATAGCTTTTCCAAATAAGCCACCCTAAGTAGGTCATTTTCCCTGTCTAATTCTTTGAACATAATGCTCGAAATATTTAAATGTAACACATTTCTGTTTCATGATTATGGGTACTGTAGTAAAAAAAGGGCCAACAACTCTTTTCAATGGTACCCATGCCTATTTTGACAAAATATCATCGAGAAAACATCTTGCTTGATGAAGTAGACACTCTTCTCTAGAGACCTTCCTACACCATTTGTAGTTTTATAAAGTTTAATTACACTTTCCTTCCAAGCCTTACTATATTAAGCATAGTGTCAGATATTTTCCATAGTTAACTCTATATTTTATGATTTTAAGATTCGGCATGAGAATTAGACTGGGAATTCTCAAGAATTCTCAATTCTTAGTCTAATTCTCAATTAGACTGAGAATTCTCTCAAAATCTCTATGAGATTTTGCATATCTCAGTATGTTTATCTCAACTTAGCATGTAGATGCTTTTATAACATGTTTAAAAAATGCAAAAAGGACTAATTTATAAATCCTTGTGAGCAAGAAGTATGCAGAATTTGTTTTTGTGGTTTATGGGTAAATGATATGAAATCTTGGGGGTGTTTTAATACCAGTGGTATTTTGCAGAGTATACAATTTCATTGTAGGTGTTCCTGTAATTTTCTCCCATTACTATGCCCTATCCTTAACCTTGCCATAGCACACAGCATAATATATTGATATCAGTCAGCTAATGCTACAGTTACTCAATTCTTCGTAACAAATCACTCCAAACTCAGTGGCGTAAAATGTTAAGTGTGGCAAATGCAGTGGTGATGAAAACATAGTCTTTACCCACAATTAGCATTAGTTTGAATGCTAAGTCTTTTTTATATCCGTTGTGGTTTAAATAATGTCAACCAGACTTTCGAGGTTCTGCTTCAAGCTGCAGGTAGACTGAGCTTAACTGCAAGCAATGGGTTAGAATGAGGTCTCTTTCCCTTGACTTGTAACCTCTGTCGATAACTATGAAGGTTCTGAGATTTTATCCAATTTATAAGTTAATGTGGTACTTGCCACACTTCCACAGATGCTGTTGGAAGACTTGAGACTCTTTAGTCAGTGACAGGCCTTTATTATTTATCATTAATGCTTTTACTATTTTATTGTTTTTTACATTGTTCATAGCACAGCAGACAGCATGAGCTTCATGTTTTTCTTGGTTTCCCTTGCCCCCTAAACTCCACAGGGGTAATATGGAAGCAGGCCCAGGTGGATGCTATGTATGTGTCACTGTTGAGGAGCTCTGAATATTTTAATCCAGTATTTGAAAAGGAGGGTCCCAGCAAACCTGTCCAACCATCACCCAAAAGGAGAGGGAGATACAGTCTCTAACTTCCAGAGCTGTTTGCTCTACCAACTTGTAGGCAAAGATATTCCAGAACAAAGCTGTTAATGCCTTTTGCTCAGAAGATAAGCAGAAATTCAGACCTATCGAAAATTGCTTCAAGGTATCCCCCTTGGACCAATGGCTACCCAGAGTACATCCTTCTCATGTTGGATGGGAAGGACACATCTGCTAACGTTACATTGGGTAAAATAAGTCACACCATGAAGCCCAAAGTCAGTGTGGCGGGGCAGTATATACCACCCCAAGTGAAAGAGAAAAGTGAATATTAGTTGAACAGTAACCCAATGTGTCACTCATAGACTACTGCAGTTATTTAACTTCTCTTTCAAACTAATGCTAATTGTGGGTAAAGACTATGTTTTCATCACCACTGCATTTGCCACACACTGCCAAATTATTTCAGTCTGTGATCAGTTTCTTCTGTTTTTACTTAGTGAATGAATGTCCCTATCAGAAATATTTGATAATAATTAATGTAGATTAAGAGGCTATATTTCATCTGTCTACCTTATAGAAAGGAAAATGACATAATAAATAAATTATATATATCATTATTCCAGTTGCTATACGGTACCAAAAAGACATTACAAGAGCAGAGTCTGTAGGACTTTCACTGTCCTGGTCCCAAGGGTGCCACTCCATGCCAGGTCACTCAGCCTTTATGTACCTCAATTCCTTTATCAGCAAAAGAGTGCAAAATGTGGTACCTCTATCATAGTTATGAGCATCAGTTAACAAATGAAAAGCACTTAGAAAAGGTCTGACACATATCATGTGCTATATGTGTTGGGCATTATGATTACCAGGCACCTACTTAGGAAATTTTCATGTATTAATTCTGATCCTAACAATTACTTTGAGATTGGTATTATCACTATTTTACATATAAAGTCATCAACTACTAAAAATTCAGTAACTAACTAAAATTTATGTCTCCTTCTACTACCAAGAAACTATTATTTCATCTAAGCTAGAACTGTCATATCTGAACTGGATAGATGTTCGGGGTGAACTGTGAATATTTATAAATGGGAGCTAAATAGATTTTCATCGTTTAAACTGTGACCTCAAAATTTGTAAATATTCTTAGAAAATTATGGGATTCTTTGCCCTCTAAGGAGGGAATATGCTAGTGATAATAATGAGAGTAATAATTATAACAATAATACTATGATGTTTAAGGTACCAAAAACAACATCAGTGTTTTTGCAATTTTAATATGAATCTTTTTTAGGTTAGTGAAGATAAACATATGTATTTACTATATATACTATATTCAGTATATACATACATTTTTTTTTCTATAATTTGCGCTATACTTTAAAGTTTTCTTTAACATGGATTCTAATTTTGACAGTAAGGTAATCATCAAAAATAGTTTTGTTTTGTTTCCAGTGCACTGGACCCACTGTAGTGCTGGTTTTCAAAACGGATTTGTAGACCTGTTCCTTGTTATTGCACATGCCTGTAAAATGCCAAATAAAGGCTGCTGAGTATGGGGTACTACTGAAAGACTCTTCGTTTTATTTTTTAACGTTTTTGTTTTTTGTTTTTTGTTTTTTTTTTTTGAGAGACATAGAGACAGAGTGTGAGCAAGGGAAAGGCAGAGAGAGAGGGAGATACAGAATCTGAAGCAGGCTCCAGGCTCTGAGCCGTCAGCACAGAGCCTGATGCGGGCCCGAACTCACAGACCGTGAAATCATGACCTGAGCTGAAGTCGGAAGCTCAACCGACTCAGCCACCCAGGCGCCCCAAGACTCTTAGTTTTAAAATCTGTCTTATTTTTTTTTTTCCTATTCGCCATGGGAATAGATCATAACTCTCCCTCTAGGATCTCTGTGCTCTTTTTGTTGACCATAATGAATCCTGACTTCCTACACCTCTTTTGTGCATCTTTTTAAATGTTAATCCTCACTTTATTAGGGCCATTTATGTATCTCTCACCCAGTTAATTAGTTCTCTGCTAAGATGGTGAACCTCTGTTCTATCAAACAAGAAGTTTGCTGTCCTTTTTTCTATTTTAATTTCCTTCTTGAGTCAGATTATGGAGGTGAGTGTTTAGGAGTCCACACGTGCTTCACTCGAGCAGAACATGTAGTTTGGCCCAGCCTGGCGGATACTGAAAGAGTTTCAATAATGTTCTGCCATCTGGCATGTAATACCCTTTCCATCAGTGCTGGACCAAAGTCAGATTTCCTAGGTCATTTCCTCAGAAGATGCCCATGTATGTATATATCACTATGGGCTTTTTCAGTGGGCTGAGCTGAGGCTGCCTTCTGGGCAGATGTGCAGGAAAAGTGCCATAGCAGTGGAAGTTATTTTAAAACACCTTTGCTTTTTATTTTAAAAGTTATTCATATATATATAATGAGATCACTCATGATGTTACCATCCAGAAATGATCATGGTTAACATTTTAGGGTTTATTCTGCTCTAGGCTTTTGTCTCTGTGTTTATACACAAATAGTTAGGCATGGATATAGATACATGTAGTGCACATATGTAGATGTGGATGTAGATCAATATAGATTCTGTTTAAAAATGGCATAATATATGCATTCTGTTTAATAGGCACATTTTATATGTGATAATATGGGATTCTTTCTACATCATCATCTTTTGAGATGGCTGCGGAGTGTTCTCTTGTATGAATATAGCATAATTTATTTACCCAAGTAGCTTATAAATTGGTTATGAAAATGGAACCTTCAAATTTCAATGATTTAACTCAATAAAACTTTATTTGTTGCTCTCATTTCTGGTTAATGGAAGTCTTTTAACTTGGTGACTTGTGTCTGTGCTCTCCTTCAGGGTCTTTCGGTTTGCTGCATTCAGCTAGAGGTTGGGAAAAGGGCATGGGAGATCTCCTTTGGGAGATTTTTATGGATCAGGCCCAGGAATAGGGTTCACCACTCCTTCTTATAGCAAAAACCCCTTCACAATGGAAGACAGATCAAATCTGTAACACACAGCTGGTCATCTCTATGACTAAACTATATTTTTCTTTACTAAAATAAACACCACTATGAAAAAAAATATTTAGTATACTGAGTTGTTTTAAACTGTTCTTTTATTTAACATACTTTGCTTGATATACTGCTGTTTTATAAATTGTGACCATTATGTCTCCTTTGTATGCTACTTTTACCAATAAAATAATCCCATTTGATTTTTTATGTAAATGAAACTTTATCTGATACTAATTTTAGCACCTTTCCCTTATATATTTTTGGCATTGAATTTACTTTTTAAATTTTCAATTATAATGAATGGGTTTATGATCAAACAATAAGCCTGTATATATTACAAATTATTTCTCTCCCTGATTGTCACTTATGTATCAAAGATAGTCAAAATTCATAATTTACTCTCTTTCCTCGTATAATTTTTCTATTACATTATGCATATACATATGATCATTCTTTATTAAAATTATGTTATTATACCCTACTTGGTAGCATACAAATTCTTTCTTCACTTAATAATAAAATTAATAACATCTCTACCCCAAATTTGTAGGTCTACTTCATTCATTTAAACAATGACCACTAAGAGTTTATGACTTTTTTTCTCCTCAAATCATCAAAAACATTTTAGAGTAGGCCCCTTCTAATCAGTGTGAAATAATATCTGTTTTTGTTTCCTTGCTTATTTGGGAGATTAAGTCATTTGAGGGGGGTATGATTAATTTCCCTCTCCTGTTGATGTCCTTTGACCACTTTTCTTTTTTGTTGCAAATTTATATGCACTATTTAAATAATCTGGATTTTATTTTGTGCTTTGTACATATCTCTTCCCATCTGTCACATGTCTTTAATGTTGTAGGGTTTTGGTCACATAAACATTATACATTTCAATGTGACTGAATTTACAAAAGTTGCCTTTTATGGCTTTTGCTTTTTCCATGCTTCTGGAAGTTTCTGACGTTAGTAGAGTTACATTTATCTTTATGAGTTGCAATTATTTTATGTTTAATAAATCCTTTCTCAATCCTGAAGTCATGAAGTGATTTCACATTTTCATAATAGTTTTGATTTTTTTCATTTAGTTTATTAATCTCTCTGGCATTTATGGAAAGTCATTTGTCCTAGTGTGATTGAACAGTCCATTCTTCTCCCTTGTATTTTTCAGTACATATCAAGTTTCCAGCCATGCTTGGGACTCTTTCTGAACATCTAATTGTGTTTCATGAATTTGTATGTTTCTCTTTGCCAGTAACACCTGTTTTAGTTAAGATTTGATTGGTAGTAATGTCTAATTCCTTGTTCTCCTTTCTTAGAGCTATCTTGTCTCTTTTTTGGAGTCCTCTACTTTCCATAATAATTTTTGAATCAGTTTTGTTTTTCCACAAAAATAACTTGCTAGGATTGTTATTGGAATCATACCAAATTTATAGATTAATTATTCAGAAGAATTAACTCTTGAAAATATTTTTTCCTTTATTTGTTTTCTAATCCTGCTGAATACTTTTATCTTGTATAGTTCTGTTTTTCCTTTGGAATTCAGGGAAGGATGGAGTAGAGAAACACATTTCTGTCTTGAAACTAGGCTTCTAAAAATAGAGAGCCCACTGTCCTTCAACCACAGTTGTTTTTTTTTTTTTTTGTCACAGGATAAAATATTCTATTAAAAAGCTTTGCTATCAGTTGTGGGTGTAAATATGAATCATAAACAACTATGTTCCAACTATGTCCCATACTGCCCACTCCTCCACTCCTCCTGCCACTTGACCTCAGTGAAGTCTGGTGTCACACAGACAGCTTGAAAATTCTAGAGACATACCTACGAGTCATGTCTTTCCAGACCATGTCCTAGAATCCTGATATTTAAAAAAAAACTCTAGTAACTGGGATTTTACAGTTCCTCATTTGGGGCAAATCATTGTAGTGCTAGAACCATTTTTTTTTTTATGTGGCAAATATACCTCCAGGGTGATTAATCACTGATGCTTTTCCAAAACACTGTATATAAAAATTCTAGGATACCAGGCAATGAGAAAAAGAGACAAAAAATGAGGAGTCTTATTTGAGGAAGAGGAAGAGAGATTATGATGTTTCTACTTAGAAAAAACTGCACTGGATGGGGGTAAATGTGGGATGGGCAGAATGCACAATTTGGAGGAACAGCACGACACAGGGTTCCCTGTCCTGGTGAAGGGTGGGAGTATGACCGATGTGCACAGAGTGACTCAGAAAGGGACGACTGAACAGCAGCAAAGCAGGATTAGCCCCTCTTAATACCTGGTATGAACTGTGTCCTAGTCGGCTACAGTAGACCAAGGTCTGGGCAGCCGGGTGAGGTCTATGCACCTGTGGCTTTGGCAAGCACAGTGAGGTGAGGGATTTGGGAGAAGTGAGTTGTAAGCTTGGGAGAAAAGAAGGTGGAAGCCATGTTCCCCATCTTTCACCCAGAATTGTAGAAACATACCTTTCTGCATCTACTAAAACCTTACATGCCATTTACTTAGTATGGAAATTCAGGAAGTTTTACAATTATGAACGGGGCATTAAGTAGGGGGCACAGCAACTCTACAACATGAATTGGAATGTGACACTGGCCTTAACACTTCTGCTCTTAAAAATATGTGCTGGGAATTTTAATCTCCACATATCATCAGAATTGATTTCTAATGTTGGCACAAAATCCATTTCTGACTTAGGTGAGCATGACGAGAACAGAGCAGTTATTTTGTCCTTTCAGTAAGTGTCTGAACTTTATCCCCTAATGTTGGGCTCACACGAAGCCAGCTGGATTTCTCCTAAGCGGAATCAACGCCTGGGAGAAGGAGGAACTTCACATCTGGGCGGCAGTTCCTCAGCTGTGTGAGGGCAGCAGCCCGTTAGCAGGTGGTGCGCCCTGTCTCCTGAAGCTGCGTCCGCAACATGGCATCGTGGGGCATCCTGATATTTCTATCCCTTCATTCCGCTGTGGCTTTACCTTTGACAAGCACTTACTGATATTGCAAAACTGTGTTCCTATCAACTATAATCAAGTTACTGTAAAATATACATCAACTTTAAAACTTGTTCAAAACTTACTATTTCCTAAAGAGACAAGCTGAGGACACAGATCCACTAGGAAGATTTAATTGAATCTTTTCTTCGGGACAGCAACAAACAAACGGTCTTTTCCTGGTGCACAGGCACATGTGCTCCTCTCAGTTTTCCTGGACAGCTTAGGTGGGGAGGGAAAAGGCCCACCAGGAGTGGTGATGATCCGAAAACACCTGTAGCGCTATCCCATGGGGCTCTTGCAGAGCTCTTACTTGTTTTCTCTTGCTCTCCAGGCAGGGGCCCTTGAACACCTTTATTGCCCTTCTTTTCAACCCCTCACATATGCCAGAACCTTTGTTTCCATCCAGGCTTCCTAGGAAAGGAGTTGCTGCTGCCTGTCTGATTGCAGGATACGTGTCAGGAGCAGGAAGCGCTGCGGGGCTACAATACTGGAAAGCAAATCTCCCGAGGTTCTTTGTTGTTACAGTGAATTGGATTGTAATTTCCTGTGCCTTAGGCACTGCACGATGTCCTAGATATCACATCGTTTGAAAATTTTCATCTTCCAAGGTAACTTCACATGGTTTTAGAGATGTAAATTAATTCAGATGAGTTGAATGTTACTAAATGATGAGAATAGTGTCACAACCAAGGACAGTTGTTTCTCATGCCCAGGCATCATGCTAAGCACTGCACACACATTACGTAATTTCACCTGCACACAGTTCCATGAGGGGGAGATTTATGGCTACCACTCAAAAATGTCAAATGCACAAACTAAAGGTCACAGATATTATGAAATTTCCCCCAAGGTCATACAGCTGGAGAACTGGGGGCTAGAATTTGAACCCAAGATATAACTCTAGAGGCTGGGCTCTTAACCTCACGCATATGGTCTCCAGTGTACAATGAGCACATGTGTCCATCTTACAAACTGTCAGAGAGCCTGCACAGGTTTCTAATACAGGTTGAAGTGAAGTGTTTAGGAAGACAATTCATTCTTTCTTTCTACAGACATTTACTATGGTTACTCTGTGCCAGGTGCTGCTCTGGGCACAGGAGATACAGCCGCAAACAAGACAGAGAAAGACTCTGCAGCCTTGGAGATTATACTCTCGGATGGATGAAAAAATGATGATAAGCCCTTCAGTTCACCTGGTGTATTTGCTGGCACATTAGTGAACTGTTTTCATGAATCAATGAATAATCTGGATACTGCAAATTTAGGCTGCAAGAAATAGTGCTTTAATCATTAATTTTCATCATCACTGTGACAAGAACTGTGTCTTTTCCATGTGTCACCCTAACTGAGCACAGAACCTTGGTATCTAGCCTCTGATGGCTCCTCAAAAACTGTTTGTTAAATGGTGGATTATTCTGGATGAAAAAAATTATGTGTTACTCTTTAAAGAGCAGAGGGAAATTTGTTCTTGTGAGTAATATAAATGGAGTCTGATTCTTAATACTGGGCCATTTGTTTTTTAAATAATTTTATTGCCAGTCTTGATTGGGAATGTGGAATTTCAAAGCATTGCGATGTTTAAACAAATGCTAGACTAACAGAGGTGTCCATATACTTTTTATTAACTAAAAATACCCTAGATTTCTTTCTTCTGGTGAAAAAAAATAAAAAGAATCAGCAAGCCTTCATGCCATTTTCCTTTTCTTTTCTTTTTTTTTTTTTTTTTTTTTTTTGGTTTTACCATTTTTAAGTGGAGGTTTAATTATCTAGAATCTCTTTCTCCATTTCTCTGGAATACTTATTCATTGACAATTATTACTCTTGACTTTATTGAGCACTAAATATTCCCCTTTGCCAAGGGGAATTAATTTTTCTATTGTTTATTTCAATTTTATATTTCAGATGTTTTGAAAAATAATATTGTACTGTTATCTCTTGTCAGCAAATAAAAAATGACTGAGCCTAGGCAGCTCATTTGGTTAAGCGCCCAACTTCAGCTCAGGTTATCATCTCACAGCTTATGAATTCAAGCCCCACATCAGGTTGTCTGCTGTGAGCACAGATCCTGCTTCAGATCTTCTATCCCCCCCCATCCCTCCCCCACTTATTCTTTCTCTCTCAAAATAAATTTAAAAATCCCTTTTTTTTAAAAAAAATTAAAGACTGTAGTTACACACTTGACACACTGCATACCAGCCAGTGTCAGCGGGGGACACAATGTCAGAAATGAGCTGTCAAGGAAGGCAGGTGGAAAGACATGCCCAGAGAAAGGAAGGCTGGAGCCACCTTCTCTTCAAGACAGGTGTTGGAGGAGAGGGGGCAAAAACGTGGACATGAGAACAGTCTCAGTTTTTAAGGATGTAGAGTTTGAGAGTTGGAAGACAGCTGGAGATGAGTATTCCTTACTAAAGAAATAGGTTGCTTTTCCTTGTCTTCTCATAAATGTGGAAATCGGGGTGAAGGCAGGACTAGAATCTAGACAGCCTGAAGCCAGACGGGTATTCTTTCAGTTCATTCATTCATTCTTCTCTTTATGTGATGAGCTTACTTAGGGGTAGCAGATAAGTACGCATAGTCCTTGTACCAGAGAAGCCTACTGTCCTGGTAAGATGGCCATTGTATTCTGCGGTGAGGAGGTCTCAGAGCAAATGCTACAGAGTGCTAGGAAGTGAAGAGAGGGGAGTGACTAATTACCGGGGATGGGAGTGCCCTGGAAAGGAAACTGTACTGGAGCGCAATAGAAAGGATCCTAACAACCGGACCCGGTCAGCCAGCCCTGTACTATATTTTGTATTGATTCACACCCCCTCCACCCCCACCCCCCACAAACAGTAACTTGTTTTACCCATAGCTAAACGAACATTACAATTTAATCACGAGATATTGGTGTAATTGGGAATATACAAAGGAAAAATAAAACATGTGTGCCCTCCTAGAATCATGGCTGCAGTGTTTCACAGATCCCTTGGAACATATGGCCTGGAAAGGCAAAATATCTTTTATTAATAAAACTGGGGGAAATTTACCAAAAACATTGTTTTCTTTTTAAATTTTTTTTTAAATTTATTTTGAGAGAGGGAGAGAGAGAGAGAGAGAGACGTAGAGAGACGTAGAGAGACAGAGAGCATGACCGAGGTAGGGTTAGAGAGAGAAGGAGACACAGAATCTGAACTAGGCTCCAGGCTCTGAGCTGTCAGCACAAGTCCAGTGCGAGGCCCGAACCCATGCACTATGAGATCATAATCTGAGCCGAAGTCAGACGCTTAACCAACTGAGCTACCCAGGTGCCCCAAAAACATTTCTTACTTTCAGAAAACCTTGGATTTCTATCAAAGCACTGAACCTAAAATGATAATGCTATGGGGCTCAGATACAAGGGTTTGAAATGCACAACAAATCCTGCCTTCTCCTGGGACATTCTGTAATGTCTGAGGTCACATCTACATTCGGTTTACCCCTCCAACATGTGACACAATCCCAGTAGAAGTCACCAGATGGTCTTAGGTAATATTAGGCCAATAGAGTTCTCAAAAACATTGTGTTATTAGGCTATTAATAACCTTTTAGATTAATTATATTCCCCCACTTCCTTTTAACTTCTATTAGAAGTGCTTTCAAGTGCCACAGATTTACTACTTAAAAGCATATATTTCCCAATCTTATGGGCACAAAAATATTTAAGTCTTTTCTAAAATTTAATATAGTTAGAAAATCCATAAAATGGGACCAAGGTCCCTAAATACATATGTAAACTATCTATGCCTGGCCTCTGAGCACACCACTATAATTTTAATTTTAAATTTAAATTTTAAATTCTATTTATTAAATATATATTTATTTAATATAATAGGCCCTCCTGTAATTTAAATCAGAGACCTTTCCTTCCTTATGCTGAAACCATTAGTAGAAAAAGAAAATCTGATAGAAAAATAAACCAGAATGCAGTGATGGCAGGAATCACTTAGGCCATAACCAGATCTTCTGGAATGTTCAACACAAGCACTGATGAAGGGGAGTCTGTGGCAGGCACAGGAGAGGCTCTGGGGTGACGGTGGTAGAACCGCTCCTCTCTTCCAAGCCCCTGTTCGTACGTCCATTCTTATGGGAATCTCCTTCACACCCAATCCCTCCTAAAGTTCAGTGTCTCTTTTTATTTGATTCCAGATTGGAGCATCTGTTACTCCTCAGCATAACCCATGGTACAAAGGAACTATTATTGTTTTGAGCTGTTGAGGTTTTGAGATTGTTTCTTTCAGGGGGTTAAAATTAGCTTATCCCAATGAATTCAGTCACCTTCCATGTGCAAAAGATGTGTTAATGAAGCTAGCATTTAAGATAGGGGAGGTTATATTGGAAATCTAATTTAAGCTATGAATTTATTCTAATTTTACTGCTTATTCCTTTCCTTCTCTTAAAGTATAGTAAGTTTAATAATCACACACATTCATTAGGCCAGTCTGTAATAGGATATGGAAAGATTCTGATCTTTCCTCTCTAGGTCACTGCCTGGGATACCAAACAGACTGCAAGTCTCTGTGAGGACTCCTATAGCATTATTTCTTCAACAGGTTCCCAAGTGTCTGTAAGAATGTAGTCACTGGACTCATTCTGGGAATTCATTTCACAAAATTTCCTGACAAAACTGACAATGATTGGAAAACTTGCTCGTAGCTGGAAATAGGGGCCAGGACTAGAAGCAAATGAACTCCGTGATTTTGCTTTATCCTTGCCTTTGTGAGTAGAAAGTTGTGACTGATGTACTCACATGTTCTAAAAGGGAAGAATTCCTGACTTACTGCTTTTCCCATCTGAAATTCTTTTCTCAAAGATCTGATAATCATGTGCAGAAAGTTGCTTTCTTTGAGGAAATACCAGAGCCTTTGTTCCGGTAGGTTTCTAGAAACCCAGCACAGCAAGGTACATGGGTTTGTAGGTAAGACCGTCTTAGCGGTCTTAACTATGAATACATCAGTATTTGTTTGAAGATGTCTGGTCTAAATTGGTTTCTGTGTGGTTAGTGTTAGTTTTGTACATTATCTTCTCAATGGTTACATTATCACAGTGCTGGAAAATGTACCTTGTGGAGGCTGTAATATCAAAATCTGGGAGTTAGCTAGAAAAAGGAATATAGGAAGACTACTGTAACCAAAAGAAGAAGGCGGCATCAGGCTTTGAGGATTCTGTGGGTGGTACAACTGAAGCATAATTCCCACCACAAGCTGCCTGCCTTGGAACTCCCACAGGATCAGGTCTCTACCTCTCATGTACACTCTATTTGTTGCCCTATATTAGAGTCATTAACATGCTTATCTGATCTTTATTATTAGACAAGAAAATGAGAAGTATGCCTGAATTATCTTTTTTTGTCCCTAACATTTCCTTTAAAATGTCTTTCATGTACATAGCATATGATTAATACATGTTTACTGAATGAATGGATAATTTTAGTTTTTAAAATTTTTTTGTTTATTTTTTTATTTAGAAAGAGACAGTGAGGGAGACAGCAAAGGAGGAGCACAGAGAGAGATCCCAAGCAGGCTCCGCACTGTCAGTACAGAGCCCAAAGCAGGGCTCGAAGTCATGAACCACGAGATCATGACCTGAAGTGAAATCAAGAGTCGGATGCTCAACTGAGTGAGCCACCCAGGCGCTCTGAATGGATACTTTTAGATTGAATTGTCCTGAATTTTCACTTCAGGAGTGCAAAGCATTTGTACTCTTAACTATTTGGTTCATGACTTTGAATGAGGGCTTCCACAAGTGCTATCTGAATTTATTATATCCTGAGGATATAATTTATTATATCAAGAGGATATCTGGGAAACTTTAAATTTAAAGAAAAACCATTAATGATCTGTTAACCATCATGACATATTCTTCTGGCACTGTTATATTATACTCAGTGTATCATTGGCATATGCGAACAAAGCAAGTGCCAATTCCCTATCTGATAATGTCACCCTTGCTCAGGCCACTTATAATACTGTGGGGGCCCATAGCAAGACAACAGATAAAGATCCATGCAGCATATATCTGTGTACTGAAGAGTTATAAATAATGCTAAGAAACCATTATGTAAATTGAGCAATATACTCCTGCTTTCACAAGGTACATTCCTAGTCACCTGGAAGGGCAGGTTCAAATTCTGAACTCTCAGACTCTAGAGTTCTAGATTTGAAGGTAGAGCCACAGAAAAAACCATCCCTAAGCAGGAGCTAGGGGCTCACTCCCCTCCTCTTCTGCCTGCTTTGCATCTTCCCACACTGAGAGGGACCCTGTACTCATGTGGACACCCCCATATACAAGTTAACATTTTATTCAATAATAAATAAAATTTAACGTCCATTAATATCTGCCACTTGGTTTTCCCACGGGCCTATGTGTGTACACACTGAGGCAGGTCTGCATTCGGCATGATGGCCCAGGATGAACCCCCCCACATCCTTGGAAATGGGCTGAGTGCCATTTAAGAAGAAAATCCTAGGACATGAGTAAGCAGAGTGTGACTAGAAGTGGATTTCTAGTTGTCCCATGGGGCCCAGTCAGAAGTTAAGAAGGGGCCTGTGTTGCCCGGGACTTGAGGCAGTATTATTTCAACTCCCTAAGCAACCCCCTTCAACATACTCCCTCACTCCCAAGAAGCCATACTGACCATCATATGTAAATAGTAGCTCCATAAATATTTTTAAAGAAAATAACATTTCCTCCCCTGAGAGAGCAATGGTTCATGAAGTACAAATAATAAACATGGATAAAAGATCTGGAATATTTGAACTATACAGCAGAATATTTTCTGAGCAGCTCAGGGATACAAGTAATCAAAATAGTGATGATAATCATGTGTGAGACTGATTTTATGTTCATTGGTCAACCAGAAATGAATGAGACAAAGGACTCTGGATAAATTATTGAGAAACAATGAGAATCTCTATAAAAAATTATAACCAAAAAAATCTGGCTGCACGAAACACGTCGCCACAATAGCTGATAGATCAGTATGTCAACAACATCTACAGTTTCCTGATGCATTAGAAAATAACGAGTTCTTCACTTGATAAGGTAAAATCCTTTGACAGAAAGTGTGGCTCAAACTTCTTTGCATTTTGTTCAAAAATAACCATAAAATGGAATATGGGAGACTTCCACTAAAACTGCCAATAGAGCTATGAGTTTGAGATAAGCCTCTGCTAATTTATGATGGCAGAAGACTGATCATTCTAAGTGATAACTATGAAACCATCTATGATCTAGGTTTCAAAGTACAAAGTACTTGGAAAAGTGATGATTTGATGTCTGGATAGCAACTGGCAACAGTGGGGAAACTACGGGATTCAGAACTTGGCTCGTTGAAAGTGCAGCAGTCTGGTGGATGACTTTAGGTATAGCATTCAAACTGAATTATGCCAAAAAAACAATTTCTCAATGTAAAGTAGGGACAGTTATCCCATACAATTGCTGTGAATTACATTGCACCACACGTGAAAGTGCTCAGTACGTGGAGTCATGTTGTAAAATTGTTATATACTAGTATTATTTGCCTTAACACTCTCTCACTGTGATTTCTAACATATCCATATATGAAGGGTATATCCATTACTAGCTGATTTACTTCTTTTAAGCTTGCTAGCAGTTAATTCCTCAAATCTGAATCACTACAGAGCTCTAATTCAGTCATTAAAATTACTGATCTGAATCAAGGTGTCATTTCGCTAGTTGTTGCTTTCATCTTAACAAGCAATTAGGATCGATTATGTAGTCATCTATTTGATTGTTTGACAACTGAGACTTTCGTAACTAAAATAATTGCTCAGCTATGCTTTTGGTCAATCCTGCATAATCTCCAACATAATTTTAATGATTTTTTTTCTTCTGAAGAGAGTTAAAGTGTACATGATTGAAATAACAAAAGGTAAGAAAAAGGCTTATACTATATTTTACAATGTGTATGTCCTGAGGGAATAAAGGAGACATTTTAAGTCAGCAAGGATGTTCTAGAAGCATTAATAAATCATCGGAGGCAGTAGAAGTCATTCAAAGCAGGGGAAAAATGCATTGTTATATAGTCAACAAGCAAGATTAGGTAAAGCCACAAACAAACATATGAGTCAATTAAGGATTTGAATTAGGACAAGGATTTCAAGGGGTTAATGAAGAGTCAGAATTCAAAAGGAGATCTGTAAAGTTGACATTAAATACAACTAAGCTTTTATCTTGTGTGACATTCATGATGATTACTGTGTGTTTAAAAGCCTGGCCCCAGCAAAATCCATTGCACAAATAAAGATCTTATTTGGCCTCCACTCAGCAAATTTATGTGGATTCCTGGTTTCTCAGGGTAGCTTAATGCCTTAGACTGTGAACTATAAAATTCAGTCTGCCTTCCCTCCCTCCTTTTAGGGAACTACTTATTTCATTGTTTTTATGAAGAATTTTAAACACACAAATATAGATGTACTAATACGGTGTGTACATACCCATCCCTCAGCCCTAAAAACCATCACTCCATGCCCAATCCTACCCCATCTATCCCCATCTATCATAAACTCTTTAGTTTGCATAACTAAAAATAAACTTTAAAAAATATATCATCACAATACTTTGTTTTGCACTTAAAAATAGTTGATGTCAAATGTCTAGGTAATGTTAGAAATTACAGCTGATTCATATCTCATATATTTTTGTATAATTTGTTTACTAAAGACCTAAATAATGCCTGTATATTAGAATGATATGGATTTCATGCTAATTTAATCTATGTTTCCCCTTAATCTTCTTCCCTCATTATTCCTATCATTCAGTAGTAAAATAGCTGAGTTTTTAGTAAGCGCTAAGTCCTGTGGGAAATGAATCCTTCTCATGTGGCTTCCAATCCTTACAAAGGCAATGCAAATTGGACGTTGATTTCCTCGTTTTCTCTTGCTCGTTACTGTGTTTCAAACACAGAGGTGTCTGACTACAGATTCGCAATTTTTTTCTATGCTATCATGAACCTTTTGATTTCATCTCACACACACACAATGATACCAATACCCACACCTGTACTACTCGATGGCCTTAGCATACAATTTTCTCCCACAATCAGGCTTTTCAGCAGATGAAGGAGGATGCTACTACATTTCTAAAGATAAACTAATTCCTATCAAGAGCTTTAATGAGAACTTAGGTATGGAGTGGTACTTACTAAGCACCATTACGGATTAACTAATAAGTCAAGTCAAACTCAACTCACTTCATAATTTTGACAAGATTCGTTCTTCATTGGAATAGTCGATGAGGGGAAGAGCACAGAAAGATAGTGTACGGACCTCATCAAGAAAGTTTATTATGCCTTTCACATTATCCTGTGGTAGTAATAGAGAGTCAGGGGTTGTACATTAGTAAAATTATTTACATTCAAAGAGCCAAGACCAATAAAAACAAAAATGTTTGAGAAACCAATACTGAATGTAAATACAGTGCCAAATATTCCACTAGGTTTGAGAAACTGAAACAGAAAAAGAGAATAGGGTGTGTCAAACTTTGAACAAAGAGTGTGAATGATGAGAGAACTTGTCATCCACTGTGGAGTGGCTGGTGTCTTCTAATTATATTCTCTATATGTACCATTCTGCTACCATACTGGCAATATGGTAGACGAATTGTTTATAGCTTCCTTAGCTTGAAAGGGAAGCCATTTTGAGGTAAAGATTCTTCAAGGAACAAGGGCCTACATCTTGTGTACGAGATAAAATAATAATTTGAGATATCAACACATCACGTAACAGCATATAATATGTAAATTATAGAGGCAGTATGGCACAGTGGATAATGGGATAGGGTTGTAATATTGCCTGGGTTTATGTTCCAGCTCTGCCATGTATTAGCTGTGTGACCTTGGGAAAGTTACTTAACCTCCCTGCCTCAATATACTAATCTATGAAATACTAGTGCCTAATTCATATAGCTGTGGGAAGGATCTGATGAGTTAATAAAAGTAAAAGTACTCAAAGTAATGCTAGTGCTCAGTAAGCACTGCAAAGGAGGAGGTAATGACTGTTATTACTATCTGTAAGAAACTGAATCTATGGATATTTCTGTTGGGATACATTCTCCATGGGTCTTTAATGTTTCTCTATTCATCTTCCAAGCAGAGACACTTGTTCAGAACTACTTTTCCTAAGATAGATTCAGAGTGAACAATCTTGGAAGATAGTGAAACTGTCTCTTGAAATAATATGTGAATACCTGAATATTCAGTTTCACAAATATGTGAACCTTAAAATTTTAACTTGAAGTGGAATTATTATTCTACTTGTTGGTATTCTATTAGTTGAGGTATACAGGTATGTTTATCACTAAAAGAATAAAATGAAATAATTTATAGAAATAGTTATACAGTAGTCAAGTAATAAGAAAAGTTATTTGAAAGTTATTGTAAAATATTGTTAATGTACATAAGTAGAAGATTTACAAAGGATATTATAACTCCTTTAAGATATCAAACATTTATAAGAACTTACATAATAATATAAGACAATAATGGTAACTAGATGATAAAATAATACTTCACTTTGTAGGTTTTTTTTTTTATTATACTAGCACTCATAACATTAAATAAGATTTAAGAGCCTTAAACCACATTTCAAAACAACAGGCTTTAGAAGCTTTAAATAGTCAGTTTCTGATACTAATGTGCTTCTGGAAGCTAACAGTTTAAAATTTTATTAAAATGATTACTATAGATTGGCAGTCTTTTTCAGTAGTTGAAGATAAATGAATTTTTCAATTTACCTAAGCTATGAATTCAACATATAAAATTCTTTCTAGAAAATATTTACCGAACAGCTTGTGGGATGGCTTTAATATAGTAGTAGTAACGAACTGCTAACAGCTCCAAAAGTAGTACCCTACACTAGCAGAGTTATCCAGAAAAAAATCTTGCCTTCCAGTGGCCTCAGTGAAGAGTCAGTTCTAACACAAATATAAAGCATAATGAATGCAAGAGCAATGTAGCAAGGGAGAATCCTCAGAAATGGTTTCTACCTTATATCAAAATTTTCCATTTTAATTACTCATTTTAATAATAAAATTAGAATACTTTGTGTGGCATTTTAGTTTTCTGTTACATCTCATTATTTCATCCCATAATGATGATATTTCACTTAAGCATCAGCTTCAGCCAAATAATTGAGTTTCAATAGTTGGTCATTTCGCATTTGGTGAGAATATGAATTAAAAAATCAATAGCTCATCAATATATAATATATAAAGACTATAAAGAAATATTTTTAAAATACTATTAAAAATGTCAGCCAAACAGTATCCTCATTAAAATTCATCCATAAGAGGCTTTACTGAATATGTAACTTCATATTTTGAAATAATTATAGATTCACAGAAAGTTACATAGTACAGAGAGGTCTCGTGTATACTTTATTGAGTTTCTCAATATGGTAACATCTAAATAATTATAATACAATATCAAAACCAGGAAACAGGCATCGGTATAAAATAGATGTATTTTATGCTATTTTATCACAGTGGTCGATTTTTGTGCCACCAGTACAATCAAGATATAGAACTCTCTTCAAATTTTGTAGATATATACCCAGAAGTGGGATTTCTGAATGATGTGGTAGTTCGATTTTTAATTTTTTTGAGGGACCTCCGTAGTGTTTTCCACTGTGTCTGCATTATTCTACATTTCCACCAGTAGTGTATAAGGGTTCCAGTTTCTCCACATCCTCATCAACACTTAATGTTTTTATATAGAATAGCCACTATAACAGGCGTGACATGATATCTTATTGTGGTTTTGATTTGCATGTCCCTGATGAGTGATGTTGAACACCTTTTTATTCACTTGTTGGCCATATGTAGGTCTTCTTTGGAGAAATGTCTATTCAAGATTTTTGTTGTTTTGGGGTGCCTGGGTGGCTCAGTCGGTTAAGCATCTGACTTCTGCTCAGGTCATGATCTCACAGTTCATGAGTTCGAGCCCCGCATCAGGTTCTGTGCTGACAGCTTAGAGCCTGGAGCCTGCTTCAGATTCTGTGTCTCCCTCTCTCTCTTCCCCAACCCTATTTGTGCTCTCTGTCTCTCAAAAATGAATAAACGTCAAAAAGAATTATAAAAAAATAAAATTGAGTTCTTTTCTTGTTTTTTCTTTGTTTCTTGTTTTTTTTTCTATTGAGCTATAGGAGATTTTTATATATTTTGGATATTAATCCTTATGATATAGATAGCTTGCAAATATTTGCTCTCATTCCATAGATTGCCTTTCTACTTTGTTGACTGCTTTGTTGTGCAGAAGCTTTTTTGATGTAGTCCCACTTTTCTGTATTTTTGGTTTTGATGCCTGTTTTTGGTGTCAATTCCAAGAAATCATTGCTGAGCCCAATGTCAAGAAGATTTCCCCCTGTTCTCCTTAAACGATTTTATGGTTTCAGGTCATGCATTTAAGTCTTTCATCCATTTTGAGTTGATTTCTGTGTATGGTGTAAAATAATTGTACAACTTAATTCTGGATGTCATTATCTAGTTATGTCAACACTATTCACTGAAGAGACTACTCTTTTCCCACTGTGTGTTCTTAGCACTCTTGTTGAAGATCAACTGACAGTATATACATGGGTTTATTTCTGGGCTCTGTATTCTGTTCCATTGAGCTATTAATCTGCTTTTATGCCAGTATCATACTGGTTTTTGTTTTTGTTGAGTTTTGTTGAGATATAATTTATTTATAACATTGTATTAGTTTAAGGTGTACAACATAATGATTATATATATATATATATACACGATATATATATACATACATATATATCATATATATATTGTATATATATGATATATATCTTATATATATATCTTATATCGTATATGTCTTATATCATATAAATATACGATATATGTATCATATATATATATATATATATATATATACTGAAATGATTACCACAGAAAGTTTATTAAAGATCTTGCTGATCTCACTCACCTGTTTTTAACATTTACTTTTTCTCATTATTCACAGTTCCTTTATTCTTTAAATTTTTATTTAAATTCTAGTTAGTTAACATATAGTGTAATACTGGTTTCAGGAGTAGAATTTCATGGTTCATCACTTACATGCAACACCCAATGCTCACACTTGTGTTTTTAACATTTAAATCAATAGATCAAGTAAAGCAGACTCTCTTCCCTAATGTGGGTGAGCCTCATCCAATCAGTTGAAGACCTAAATAGTACAAATGCTGACCCACTCCTGAATAAGAGGCATTCCTCCTGCCTGGCTGCCTTTGAGTTGAGACATCAATTTTTTTCCTGCCTTTGATTTGAACTGAAACATCAACTCTTCCAATGTCTTGAGCTTTCTCACATTTTTTTTTCTGCTAGTTTTCAAGCCTTTGAATTTGGACTGGAACCATACCGTTGACTTTCTTGGGTCCTCAGCTTCCTGACTACAAATCTTGAGACTTCTCAGCCTGCATAATCACATGACCCAATTCCCTATAATAAATCTCTTTATGTATGTATGTATGTGCATATGTATTGTTCCTTCCTAAATGTATATTTACACACTTTAAGCCAATCATTTAACTTCAGCAAAAATATAGATTATTTTTTTGAGAAATTACTGTAATGTTGTATTTATATAAATTTATTTGAGCTGTTCCATTCTTTTAACTTAGTCTTTACAGCCTTTAATAAGTTATTTCTAAAATTATAACTATGTGAGATGAGTTACCTTAGAAAAAAGTGAAGTAAGGACAGAGGCGTCAGAATAAAAACAATGATGGGAAACATGGTATATGGTGGGGAGGGTCAAATTATTCTTCATCTGTTAGACCATGTGTCAGATTTGGGCCTTCATTATAACATAAATTGAAAACTGCTAAATGGATTTAGGTGGTAGAATAATATGTCTCAATCTGAACTTCAAAATTTTCAACCTGGAGAAACTCTGGAAGAGGGGCAAAATGGAAGAAAAGTGCCAAAAATTATATGTATTCAGTATTTTAATAAATAGTTTAATTACAGAGAAAAGAAACCATAATTGATTGAATTATGCTCCTATTGATGCCTTTTGTCAGACACATCTAGGTAAATTTTAGTTTACTGATTCATTCATCTATAACCTGAGGCATAATTTCCCTCAGCTCCTTGAAATGCAGACATAGTGTCTGGAAGCAAATAAACCATTTCTGAAGTGCCAACATCACCAACTCAGACCCATACAGTGATGGCAAATGTTGCACAGTATTAATAAAAGTACAAACCAGAAATCTCTGTAGTTTATTTTCCAGAGGATCTTAGATTATGGAAGCAAACAAAACAAGAAGAAAATTACAGCTTTAGGAACTGCCAGACTAAATAGCTCTCTCTGAAAAGACTAGTGGCTTCTTTGGGATACAGTTAAGTGCCAAGGCTATAATTTTCCATTTACTTTCCTTTGTCACCGTATATGTAGGGTATTTACCCCAATTTGATGCCATTTGCTCTTTGTCAGAGGAAGTCCTCCTGCAGATTCTTATTAACCACATTTCTTCTCCTAAAACATCCTATAAAAACTATCTCTGTCACTCTTCTTTTGACATTGGCCATTTCCTCATAGGGAACACGGTCGTCAAATGATTGAAGGCCTGTGCAATTCAGCTCTGATGGATTGTGTTTTAAACTGCTCTAGTTTAAAATACCATAGGCCACGTATCTTAAAGTGCACACATTTCAAATAGAAAAGATCAAGTTCCACTGTCGTCGTTACTGGAATAGCTTTGTGACAACTTTTGATATATAGGGTTGGGTTTTTTTGTGTGTGTGGTTGGGGGGAGTGCTTAATTTGAGCAAAGCCACATAAATCACAGGTGAGTTGAAGGGCCTGGATGTGAGCTACTGAAAGTGGGGTAGTTTGAACAACAGTGTAAGTTCGACAGCTTTTTTCTTGGACCAGCTCCTTTTGACCTATTCAACACCAATTTCCTTCAATACAGTTTTAAAAAAATTAAACCTACTGCTTAAAGATTGCACCTTTTCCCAGAAAGATATGACCATACCTTGACTGCAACACTAATTGGAATAGATTTAGATTGATGTATAGTATATTGTGGCTTTTTCCCCATAAAGAGCTCAATTATCTCATTGCAATAATCCAGATTACTTGAATAAACACTTAAAACACTCTCTACTGTTCTTTCATTCTTTGTCCAAAATACTGAATATGTATATCCTACAGAGTCAGCACTTTTTTGCATATTTTGTTCACTGATGTGCTCCTAGCATCTTTTAGTTTTTATTTTTTTAAGTTTATTTATTTTGAGACAGAGAGAGAGAGAGAGAGAGAGAGAGAGAGCGAGCAGGAGTGAAGGAGAGGCAAAGAAAGAGGGACAGAGAGAATTCCAAGCAGGCTCTGCCCTGTAGGCACAGAGCCCAACGCAAGACTCAATCCCACGAACCATGAGATCATGACCTGAGCCAAAATCAAGAGTCAGATGCTCGCCTGACCGAGCCACCCAGTCATCCCCACCAGCATCTTTTTTTAAAACTATAGTTCAGAGACAATATTATATTACTTTTAGGAATATAACTCCCAGAATCTTAAAGAGTAACTGGTGTGTGATAATTATTTACTGCATATGTGCAAGAATAAATAAATGAATTAGTGAAGTGCATGCTGGATTCTACCTCTAGATGTGAATCATTTTGGTCTAAAGAAGAGTCTGGACATGTGTTTCTTTCTCTCTCTCTTCCCTTCCCCCCAACTCCTCCCTCCCCACCCCCTCACTCTTTCTTATCATTCTCTTGGTGATTTCAATGTACACCCTCAGGTAAGAACCAGTGAGGCCTCAAGATGGAGGAAGGAATCCACCCATACTGGCAAATAGAGTCTAATGGTGATAACTTTTAAGGAGACTGACTTGATCTCAAGAAAAGCTTTCTAACAATTTACGGCAATTAAAAAGCAGAGTTGCCTATTTCTGGAAACAGTGACTTTCCTATCACTGTTTGAGAAGAAGAAATGCAAGCAGAAACATGGATGGATCCTGGGGTTAGAGAAAAATATGCAAGAGGGGCTTACACTGGGAACGCTTAAAAAACAGTTTAAATCTGACTGGAAAAGGTAGAGAAAGCAACAAGAATAAGGTTCCCTTGTGCTATGCTTGATTTAGGTTCACTCTTCATATACCTCTTCATCCCGAAGCAATTTCTAGTTGCTTTTGCATATCGACTAGTGACTCTTCAAAGTCAGCACTACCAAGGAAACCCACATATGACAGTGTCAGTTTTAAATGTATGTGTGTGTGTGTAGTTGTGTGTGAGTATTCATTGGTAATGGTAATAATTTGAAAATTTAAGCACTAAGAGTCTCTTATTAGTTAAGTGCTTAATATATGGTTCAATTATATAATGGCACTATATAGCCAATATCAGGAATACTAACAAGAGTAGTCAATTCATATATTCACATTAACAAGTTATAAAGCTATTTTAGTAAGGACTTACTGACTTTTCACTTCATTTTGTTTTTTGTATCTCCTCTATTGAGACTGTCTTCAGAGTCAGACTTAGCAGTTTGCAACCATCCTCTTCTGGATAAAACTAACAATAATAAAAACAACAGCAAACAGCCTAATTTGGGGAATCAGTGACTTTTTTTTCCACGAGTTGTAACTCAAAATATGTTACATTTCCAACTATAAAACTCCCTCTCCTCCAAAATGTTGACAGTATTTCATCATTCAGGAAATTCTAATGAGGAGATACAAACTCAAATTCAAAAGATTTCTAAAGGTTTTGAATACTGGAGAATATTTAACATTACAAATGATTTTTTGGATGGAAAACACTTATATCCATATTAAATGTGGATATATATATATATATTCCTATAAACTAGTCATGCACATATTTCATAGTCACAGATCATGCATGTGGGAGAGAGGTTACGTAATTATCATAGTGTTTTGTTGATCCTCAAAAATTCAATAGTGGATCTATGTTCTTCATATACTCTTACATAAGACAATTTATAAATAGTGATTTGGCTTAGTGTGGTAGGCAGAACAATGCCCCACCCAAAGATGTCCATGTCCTAATCCTTGGAAATTGTGCATATCTTAGGCGACACACCAAAAAGGAATCAAGGTTGTAGACTGAACTAAAATTGTTCAGCAGATCTTGAGATGGGAAGATTCTTCTACCCCAACAGGAAGATTGCCCAGGTAGGCCCAATGTAATCACTTGGGTCTTATAAGTGGAAGATCAAGGTACAAGAGAGAGAACAGAAGAACTGGTAGCATGAAAAGGACCTGGCCGAATATTTCTGGCTTTGAAGATGAAGGAAGCAAACCACAAGTCAGGAATGTGTAAGGAAATGGATTCTCCCCTTGAGTGTCCAGGATGAATGCAGCTCTGCTAATACCTTGACTTTAGTGCAGTAAGATCCATTTTAGGCTTCTGACCTCTAAAACGCCAAGGTAATAAATGTTCAGTGTTTCAAAGCACTACATTTCTGGTAATTTGTTACAGCAGCACTGGGAAATTAAAACAGTCAGCAGGCATTTCTGTAGTCATAATCCCATTGAAATGGTTTGACAAATGATTATGATGTTTTCTAATATCTTCACTGGCATTTGTACACTCAATTATGGTTTTATTAAAATACTTAACATGTCTTGAAAAGACCTATATATCAGCCTATAAGTGTTAAAAGTTTTTTTTTATCAAGAAAGCTCTTTTATTCACTATGAATAAAGTATCTGATGGGCACACATCTCCCAGGTTTTTATGCTGTTTAGTTGCCTATCTAATATGAAACTTCCAAAACAAAATAACATCTATAATAGTTCTGAATGTAAGATGAGGGATGATGTCCCTCAATCCACTGAACACTTCTAATTAAGATAAATGCTACCCAGAGCTGTAATTATGACAAAATGCACACTGTGGAGGAACCATTCTTTTACTTCAGTAATTAGTTAGCCATGGGTATATCTTGCTTAATAGCTGTATCTAACCTCCGAAAGTTTAATTTATTCTTTTCTCTAATTACTATATCAAATAGTAAATAGTTTGTATAATCACTCGAGATTTCTCACAAAATTAATATTGAACTCTCCCTTCTCTTTTGTGAATTTAGTCCTTAGTATTTACAATAAAGAGAACTCTAAATAGTAAAAGAATTTCTGCAAGAGGGCTTTACAGTTTTTTGCCTGTGCAACTCCAGCTCCATCAATTCATCCCTACCTTGCCACTGGAACCATGCTGGCTAGCACCACTGCAGGTGTCCCGGCCCCAGGGTCCAGTGCAGCAACCACACATGCTCCCACAGCTGGCCCCAGCCCCTCAGGCCATGCTGCACACATGCCACCACAGACAGTCCCGGTGGCTGTGAGGATGAACATTGCCAGCTCCTGTCCCCAAAGCTGTCCATGCACTCTCAGTCAGCCCTGGCCTCTGCTGCTGGCTTCAGCACTTGTTCACATGTGTACATGCGGCAGATCCCTAAATCCAGATACATGCATACAATTGGTCCCGGTCCCCAACACCACCTGTTCTGGTTTCTCACCTGCCAGACGTGGAGGTGCTGCTGAAGACTCCAACAGCCCTTGTAGCCACTATGGACCTCCTGAAGTTCTTGTCTCCAAGGACTACAAAGTTACCAACATCAGAGACTCAGCTAACTGAGCTGCTGAGACATGACATCCCTTGAACCAGAGACATCTCATGCTCTCACACATGGCACCCCAGCAACTAGACCTGTTATCACAGTGTCTCCAGCATACCACTCATCCCACACCACCAGGTGAAGCTCTTTCCTTACTGAAGCCAGTCCAGAAAGCCTAGAAAACTGATTGCTTCATCTAATGCAGAGTCATCTATACAAGGCTACAAAAATGATGAAGAGTCAGGGAAACATGACATGACCAAAGAATACAATAAACTTCCATTAACCCACCTCTAAGAAATAAAGACCTGTAAACTCCCAACAAAGAATTCTAAAGAATTGTTCTAAAGAAATTTAGTGGGCTATAAGAATATAATGACTGCGATTTAAAAATGTAATAGAGTTTCAACATCGGACCTGATCACAGTAGAAAGAATCTGTGAACTCAAAGTATGTCATGTGGAATTATCCAGAGGGAAAAAGAAAAAAAAATGAAAAGGAATGAAGAAAGACTATGGGATTTATGATGTCATCGACAGAGCTAATATTTACATTATGAGAGTTCTAGAAGGAGAAGACAAAAAGAGGCAGAAAGCTTATTTAAAGAAATAATGGCTGAAAATTACCCAAGCCTGAGAGGAGATATGTATAACCAAGTACATGACTCAAAGGTCCCCAATCAGGTTTAATCCAAAAAAGACTTCACTTAGACAAATTATAATCAAACTCTAAAAAAATCAAAGACATAGAATTTTTTGAGTATTTATTTTAATTCTAGTTAGCTAACATACAGTATTTTATTAGTTTCAAGTATACAATATAATATTTTCTTAATTTTTTTAATGTTTATTTATTTTTGAGGCAGAGAGAGACAGAGCATGAGTGGGGGAGGGGCAGAGAGAGAGGGAGACACAGAATCCGAAGCAGGCTTCAGGCTCTGAGCTGTCAGCACAGAGCCTGATGCGGCTCGAACTCACACACCGCGAGATCATGACCTGAGCCGAGGTCGGACGCCCAACCGACTGAGCGACCCAGGCGCCCCTACAATATAATAATTCAACACTTACATACATCAGCTGGTGCTCATCACAATAGGTACACTCCTTAATCCTCACCACCTATTTCACCCATCTCCCCACTCATCTCCCCTCTGGTAACCATCAGATTGTTCTCTATAACTAAAAGTCTGTTTCTTGCTTTGATCTCCTCTCTCTCTCCTTTTTTTGTTTTGTTTCTAAATTCCATATAAGTGAAATCATATGGTATTTATCTTTCTCTGACTGACATATTACACTTAGCATTATACTCTATAGCTCCATCCATGTCGTTGGCAAATGGCAAGATTTCATTCTTTTTATAAATGAATAATATTTCATTGTATATATATACCACTTCTCTATCTATTCATCGTTCATTGGACAGTTGGGCTGCTTCCATATCTTTGCTATTGTAAATAATGTTGCTGTAAACATAGGGGCACATGTATCCCTTTGAATTAGTGTCATTGTATTCTTTAGGTAAATGCCCAGTAGTGTGATTGCCAGATCATAAGGTAGTTCTATTTTTAACATTTCGAGGAACCTGCACACTGTTTCCACAGTGGCTGCAGAAGTTTGCATTCCTGCCAACAGTGCAAGAGTGTTCCCCTTTCTTCACATCCTCGCCAACACCTGTTGTTTCTTGTGTTGTTGATTTTAGCCATTTTGATAGGGGTAAGATGAAGACACATTGTCATTTTGATTTGCATTTCCCTGATGATGAGTGATGATGAGTATCTTTTCCTGTGTCTACCAGCCTTCTGGATGAAAGACAAAGAATTTTAAAAGTAGCAAGTGTTAAGAGTCTCATCATATACAAGGAAATCTCCATAAGACTATAAGCAGATTTCTCAGCAGAAACCTCACAGGCTAGGAGACGTGGAAAGACGTATTCAAGATGCTGAAAGAAAATGACTCCCAACCAAGAATACTTTACCCAGCAAAGTTGTCCTTCAGAAATGAAGGCAAGATAAACACCTTCCCTGACAAACAAAAGCTAAGAGACTCTATCACCACAGACCTGCCTTACAAGAAATACCCAAAGGAGTTCTTTGAGCTGGAATGAAAGGACACTAATGAGTAACATGAACAAACAAAAAAAGGTTAAAATTCACTGGTAAAGGTAAATATGTATTCAAATTCAAAATACTCTAATATTGTAATGATTTTATATAAAGCACCTTTAATTCTAGTATAGTGGTTAAAAGCCAGAAGTATTAAGAATAACTATAATTATAATGATTTATGAATAGATAAAAAATATAAAAACATATAAGTTGTGATAAAAATATAAAAACATCTTGCTTGTGTGGGGAGGAGTAAATGTGTACAGCATTTGTATGCAATCAAAGTTGAGTTGGTGTCAGTTTGAAAGACTCTTTATAAGAGGTTTTACCTAAGCCTCCTGATAACCACAAAGCAAAGTCTATATGAGGTATACAAAAGACAAAAATAATCAAAGCTCACCATTAAGGAAAGTCATCAAATCACAAAGGAAGGTAACAAGAGAAGAAGAAAGGAATAAAGATCTATAAAACAGACACAAACTAGTTAACAAGATGGCAGGAATACATCCTCACTTATCGATAATTAAATATAAACAGATTAAATTCTCCAATCAAAAGACACAGAATGGCTGAATGCATAAAAAAAATAAGACCCAAGTTATACTGCCTACAACACTTTCAACAAAGGATAGATCATCAAGACAGAAACTCAGTAAGTAAACAGTGGGCTTGAACTATACTTTATACCAAATGGACCTAACAGATATTCACAGAACATTCTATCCAAAAGCAGCAGAATACACATTCTTCTCAAGCACACACAGAATATTATCCAGTATCAATCATATGTTAGGATAAAAATCAAGTGTAAACAAATTCAGAAAGATTAAACCATATCAAACATCTTTTCTGATCACAATAGCATGAAACTAATAATAAGAGGAAAATGGGAAAATTCACAAATACGTAGAAATTAAGCAATATGCTTCTGAAAAACCAATGAGTCAAAGAATAAATTAATACAGAAATCAGTATTTTGACACAAATGAAAACAGAAATATACCAGAACATATGAGAGGCAACAAATTCAATTCTAGGATAGAATTTTATAGCAATAAATGCCTATATTAAGGTAAAAGCATGATCTTTAGTCGACCTAACTTTATACCTCAAGGAACTAGGAAACACAGAACAAACTAAGCCCAAACTTATCCCAAAGGAGATAATAAAGATTAGTGCAGAAATAAGTGCAATCGAAACTAGAAAAACAATAGAGAAGATCAATGGAACGAAGAGGCTTTTTTTAAAAAACATAAAATCAACAAATTTTTTGCTAGACTAAGAAAAAAGAAGACTCAAATAAATAACCAGAAATGAAAAAGGAGACATTACGGAGATACAAATAAATGCAAAGAATCATGAGAGTACTATGAACAATAATATGCAAACAAATTAGAAATAATAAACAAAATGAAAATATAACCTATGTTACGGGAGAAAATATTTGCAAATCACAGAACAAATAATGGGTTAAGATCCGGAATGTATAAGGAACTCCTGTAACTCAATAGCCAAAAAAATTAAAAAAACAATAACCGGATTTTAAAATGGGTTAGGATCTGAATAGACATTTTTCAAAGAAGAGATACAACTGGCTAAAGAGTTCATGAAAAGGTGTTCAACATCACTAACCATCACTAAGCCAAAATCACAATGGGATAGTCCCCTCACACCTGTCAGAATAGCTAATATTAAAAAGATAAGAAATAACAACTGCTGGTGAGGATGTAGAGAAAAGGGAACCCTTGTTCACTGTTGGTGGAAATATAAAATGGCGCAGCCACTAAGAAAGATAGTATGGGGTTCCTCAAAAGATTAAATATGGATCTACCACATGATCTCACTGTGAGTATATATCTAAAGGAAATGAAATCACTATCTTGAAGATATATGTTCAGTGCAGCATTATTCACAATAGCCAAGACATAGAAACAACCTATGTCCATCAATGAATGAATAAAGATACACATATACAACTGAGTATGTATAAGTATGGAGGTACATACAACTGAATATTATTCGGCCTTAAAAAAGAAGGAAATTTTACCATTATCAGGATGATGACATTATGCTAAGTTAAATAAACTAGATACAGAAAGGCAAACACTCATGATCTCATTATAAGGGGAATCAGAAAAAAAAAAAAAATGAAATTATAGTAACAGAGTACAATGGTGGCTACCAGAGGCTGAGGGGTTGGAGGACACGGGAGATATTGATGAAAGGGTACAAACTTTCAGTTATAAGATGAATAAGTTGTGGAGACCTAATGCACAACATGGTGACTGCAATTAATAGTAATGTATTACATACTTGAAATTATCCGAGGGAGCAGATCTCCAATGTTCTCCCCTGCTTTGTGTGTACTTTGTGTTACACACAAAGGTAACTATGTGAGTTGATAGACATGTTAATTAGTTTGATTGTGGTTATCATTTCAAAATATATACCTTTATCAAAACAATATACTTTATTCCTTAAATATGTAATTTTTGTCAACCATACCTCAATAAAGCTTGGAAACAAAGAATTCATTCAGAATTTCTTTTTGATTCAGAATTTGATGAAAATTAATAAAGGTAGTAAAGAGATGATAAGGAGAGTATGATTTCCAGAATAACAATGCGATAGTCTTTGCTGATATATTCCATAAGTGACAGGGGTGAAAAGTATATAAATCTGTCTATATATCTACATCCGTATCTATGTATCTAAAACCCATGACCTTTTAAAGACTCTGGAAGCGGCCCTAAGGAAAAACAGCTAATGAAGAAACATCTATTCAAGGAAATTTGTGGCAATTTGGTAAGAAAGGGGGAAATCTGTGGTGTTTGAATGAAGATCACTCCTTCCTTCACTCCTAGTCACTGAGGCAGAGGCCCCATTTCAAATTCTCTTTTGGGCAGTTTATCCAGCTACTCTTCTAGGACCTGACTTCCAGTATAGACTCGTCACACCACATGACACAGGTGAAAATAACTTAGCCTAGATAGCAACATGCAGAAGAATGAAACTAGACTACTTTCTTATACCATACACAAAAATAAATTCAAAATGGATAAAAGATCTATATGTGAGAAAGGAAGTCATCAAAATCCTAGAGGAGAATATAGGTAACAACCTCTTTGACCTCAGCCGCTGCAACTTACTAGACATGTTTTAGAGGCAAGGGAAATAAAAGCAAAAATGAATGAATGGGACCTCATCAAGATAAAAAGCTTCTGCAAACCAAAAGAAACAATCGATAAAACTAAAAGGCAGCCTATGGAAAGGAAGAAGATATTTACAAATGCCATCTCTGATAAAGGGTTAGTATCCAAAATCTATAAAGAACTTATCAAACTCAATACCCAGAAAACAATCTAGCAAAGAAATGAGCAGAACATATGAATAGACATTTTTCTAATGGAGACAAACAAGTGGCTAACAGACACATGAAAAGATGCTCAACATCACTCATCATTAGGGAAATACAAATCAAAACCACACTGTGATACTAAGTCACACCTGTCAGAATGGCTAAAATTAACAACATGGGAAACAACAGATGTTGGTGAGGATGTGGAGAAAAAGCACCCTCTTACACTGTTGGTGGGAAAGCAAACTGGTGCAGCTGCTCTGGAAAACAGTGCAAAGACTCCTCAAATAATTAAAAATAGAACTATCCTATGACCCAGTAATTGCACTATTAAGTATTTACCCAAAGGATACAAAAATACTAATTTGAAGGGTTACATGCACCCCGATGTTTAGAGCAGCATGATCAACAATAGCCAAAGTATGGAGACAGCCCAAATATCAACTGACTGATGAATGGATAAGAAGATGTGGGATGTGTGTGTGTACACACACACACACAGGGATACCACAGGGCAGGAAATGGGTTAAATGGGTGATGGGTACTAAGGAGGGCACTTGTGATGAGCAATGGATGTTGTATGTAAGTGATGAATCACTAAATTATACTCCCAAAACCAATATTACACTATATGTTAGCTTACTAGAATTTAAATAAAAACATAAAACATGAAAAAGAAAAAGGAATACTTGGCCTTTTGGCCCCACCTCAGCAATGTTTATGTGGATACCATCAACAGGTTAGGGGGATCACTGAATGCTTAACTGGTGATAACATACAGAATGGTATTAGTAAATAAGATGTTAGCAAAGAGATGCAGTTAAGCTGTAGGATGCTTTGTGCGTTCAGCAGTTGCTGACAGCTTATGCAGTAGACCCAGTTTTGGCCATTTGGCAGCCTGTGAAGAGTTATTACTCTTGCCCTCCAATAGCAACATGAATAGACATTCCCTTCAATAGCTCTCCAATAGCAACAAAGCAGGTATAGGACCCACTGGCAGCGGAGGAGATGCAAAGCAGGTTATTCCTACCATCTTCATTTCTGCTGTTAGCACAGGCCTCTTACCAGTATTCGTGCAAGAGCATGTGAATAATTCTGCTTTACTTTGCTGGAGTGCAAAACCTCCTGACTAATTATTTCAATGTCTTCTTCAAGTGGGAGTTTAACAAATAGCAAAGTACATCTTTGCCACAAATTTCAACAAGAAAATATTGGATTAGGCACAATGTTTGTAAAGTCTGTATTATATGCCTGCATCTTCCCCTGCTGCTTTACAGTTTCTATTTCCCATATCCTGTAACTCCCTGTCTTCTGGAGTTAATGAAAACTGACGCAAAGTGGGGTGCCTGGCTGGCTCAGTTGAAAGAGCGGTGACTCAATCTCAATCTCGGGGTCGTTGGTTCAAGCCCCACATCGTGGGTAGAGAGTACTTAAAAATAAACTCTCTAAAAAAATTGACACAACAGATTAAGAATATATGTATTTAAAAATGTTTTATAGTAAACATATTACGTAGATCACAGGGCTCTGGAAGTTTTGCATAAAGTTAAGTCAGGCTTTCAAATTTTTTATGCTCTCTTTTCTTAGAACTCTTTTCCTAATAGACGAAACTATTTCCCTGTAGGGAAAATGTTGGTTGCTCAGAACTCATGAGCCAAAAAAGGATATGTTTCACCTACAGATGAAGAGAATCCTTGCCTCATTTGGTGATGAGTGAAGTGCACTCACTCCAGGTGCACTCTCCTGTCCTGTCACCTTGGATGTCTGACTATGAAGTCCTGTAAACTTATTCTGGTCAATTGCTGAAAAATAATGTCACTGAGCCATTGTGGCCTGGAACTCAACACATACCCCTGGCAGAAACATGTCTGAAACAGTGTTTCCTTTGTTCTGAAAAATTTTTAAATGCTAGTTGCAGAAACACACTAAACTAAACCAAAAGAAAATTGAACAGCGCTGTTCATAAAGCAACTTGCAGCCTTTTGTGCCAGTAATCATTTGATTCGGCATTGTTTTATGATTCCAGCAGGCTCAGTCCTGTTGTGCTGCGGTTACCAGAGACCACAGCAAACCCCTCATTTCCCTTTTGTAATTGTAGCCTGTTGATAACTATGACATCGAGCATGGATATTTAAGCCATAATTTTGCACAGAGGTTGAATTCTCTGCTCAGTTTCTTCCTACCCTCATGTAGTGACTGTTTTGCTACATTTTCCTTTTAATTATTTTAAAAATCCCATGCTTTGTTTTGCTTATTAACAACTGATCCCAATTTGTATCATGTACCCTGCAGGCCGGCGGTGCAGTGCAAACTGGTAAAAATGCCAGGAGTTCATTCCGTCTGTTATGATGCCCATGTCCTGCCCGGCCACATGCAGAGCCCTTTGCCAGCAGCAACAAGACTCATCTTCCCTGTCCACTAACAGAATCTTCTAGCTTCTTCTCCCTGCTACCAATTCAGCCACAAGGGCAGGTCAATTCTATACTCTAAGTTAAATACCCTTTCCCAACATGATCCTCTAAGTCCTCGAGCAACAAAATTGGGGCCTGAGACAGGTATTGTTGATCAGTAAAGTGACGTGGGAGAAGATACATTTACACTGATTCCAAGAACATGACTTAGCAATACTTAGCTGGTGTGCGGCTATAAGACAGAAAATGAAAGTTTAATTGTCTATTGGTTTCTGAAGTTTTCTGTTGAAACAATGACATTGAGGTTGAGGGGTGTCAGCTTACGATGTTGCACAATGAATAACTATCAAATATAGGTAATTTATATTTCTTTTGGGTAATTAAATTACATAGTTTGCCCAGTCAGCTTTCTTGAGGGGGTACACAGCTCTTATTTTGCCTTCAAGTTATTCTTCTGGCTATTTATGTTGATTAAATTGGGCTTTACATTCCCCTGTTACTATCTCTTGCCTAATCCTAGGTTACAGTTGAACCATTTCTCAGCCCCCTTGGCCCTAAGCGACCCACCGTTACATTTCAAATGTGACTATTTTCATAGGATTAGTATTTTAGATTGGACTTTGAATGGCTCTACCCTCTGCCCCTAATGAGGGCTGCAAGGCAATGACAAACTATTAGATTGTTCACAAGTTCTGAAATCAGAATGCAATCATTGTGTAATCCCTGGTAAATTCACAGTTAGAAAGCCCAATTGCTTGACATTAAAGTGCATTCTGTGACCTTGTCAATCCAGGTAAATAGGCAGTCCCTGTTCCTAAAGCAAACCTAATAGTACCACCTCCTTTACCCTTTAAATCACGCAAGCATTGAGCACTGCAGTGTGAGTCAAATTCTCTTCTACATTAGTAGATATCAGTGCCAGAGTGACATTTGACCTCCTTCCCTGGACCCCTGCAATCACAGTAGAAAATTTGCCTTTTGTCCCCATATGATTGCCTGCAATCACAGTAGAAAATCCACAGCGACTTGCAAACCAGGGGCAGAAAAATTCACCGAGTCACTGAGGGGAGCCTTCCTTCTGCATTTATACCCGAGTCAGGACAGTGGAAGTGATTCAGGCAAACCACACACACCCATTTGGAATGCTCCCTAGATTTCATAGTTATACTGTTTACTGTCAGTCCAGAGGTGTGGCTTAACTTAAACCCTATCAGATTTAAGAACATGAACGTTTAACAATTATGAATCAAACTAAGCTTAAGTTAATGGCCCCAAAAAGAATGACAGGTGAAAGTGTATAAAAATGGATTTATGGCCTCAAGTTCTCATGGTGATAGTTCCTAAGGGATTTCTCTTCCATTCAGTCAGTAGCACTAAAGCCTTGTCTTGTGCACAAGCCGGACACCATCATTGTCACTTCCCCAGTAGCTGACAAGTTCCCTTTATTTAAACCATAATGCCTGCGCTCGTGACATTTCCCAGTGATTTCCTGTTAAAGTCGCCTGGCGCCAGTGTGTGTGCTCTGAGGGTTGATTATTGGGCAGCTTCAGAGCTGCGCAGCAGGTGCTCTCAGCCTGGTTGGTGGCCCACTTTAACGCCGACCAAGGTCCCTGGCTGTCTGCAAACCATGGCTACAGAGAGGGAGGAGGTGGCTTGAGGAAGCTGAGAGGAGAGAGAAGTATCTTTCCAGAGAAGAAAAGCTGGGAGCCTGCCTCCCAGAAGCCCTGTGGCAGTGAATGCTGGCTCTGAGCTTCCCGAAGCCGACGGACAGCATATAATCAAATGTGATTTCTCCTGATTACCTCAGAAGTAATTAGGGAGTACCTCCCCACCCAAGACCTCTGCCTAATTAGAAGTATCTGGTAAGAAGGTATTTGCATATCTTCAAGTCATATTATGTTATGAGGATGTTTGAGCTGATGAAAAGTGACATTAACCATACAATAAAAATGCATCCCACTGAAAGCAGGAGTCGTGAGAAACTCACAGCTGAGGATCAGGAGCCTGTTTTAATTGATGAGACACAGCGGCTCCACCTCATGAAGCAAATCAGAGCATGAAGCGGGAGGAAGGTAAATACGCAGAGGTCAGAATGTGGCAGCGAGGTGCAGAGCTGCGGATGCTGTGACCGGTGCAGGCCCCCTGGCTTCGGGTTCTAGCTTTTCTCTTCTCTCTTCCTTTGGGATGTACACATCAGAACTTAGGGGAGATGCTTCTCTCTCCTGCTCTGTTTTATCTTTGCTGTGCCATTTCTGCGTATTAAAGAATTACCACCAAGTGCTATGATTTGGGGACAACAGAAAAGCCTGGAGAAAGAAGCAATTCTGCAATTGATTCTCAGGAGCACACCGTCATTTTATGTGACTACATTTGCCTTTCAATAAATTACAAAGAGTAGTCATTAAAATCATAGCAATAACTGTTGCTTACTATATGCACAGTATTGTCCTACATCTTTCACATGAATCCATTCATCCAATCCTTACAAAAAGCCTCTGAAATAGCTCTTATTATCTCCATATTAAGAATCAGGGCCTGAGTGCTGGAATAATTTGTTCTAGATCATCCAGCTTATAAATTCAAGACTTAAATGTGGCCAACCTGGCTTCAGAGTCTGAGGTTTAAACACCTGCACTTGGAGGGAGAAGGCAACATGGCGGAGGAGTAGGGGGCTCCAGTATTTCGCTTGCCCTTTAAAGGGGGACGACTGAAACCACTGTCTCTCTCAACTCCAAAAATCGGGGGGAAAAGGTGCTACAGCGGACAAGAAACGTAGGCGAAAACAGACATGGCCCAACTAAACCCCCTTTTTCTGGAATAACCAGGCCGTATAAGTTCATCTAGACGACATCGATCTTTATTCCTTTTCCCTCACACCTGTCCTTATTCTGATTTCTATCAGTCTGGATTAAACCCTTTAGTCGCTCTACCTGGGCAAAGTCCATTTCCTTCTTCTCCCTGCACCAGTCATTATTCTGTCTATATATGCTCTGCCACCAGCACACTACATACCCTGTCCTTAACATGTAGCTGTTACTTCAGGACATTGCCCTCAGAGAGTCACTTGTTATTTTTTTCTGTTGTAAACTGCTTGTCTGGACCATTTGTCGGTACGTTTGAGTATTTCTGTGTTCTGTGTGTCTGTCAGTTTTCCTTTCCAGGGCAACTTCAAGAAACAACCCATAACACATCCAGCCAAAATGACGAGACAGAAGAATTCTCCTCAAAAGAATCTACAAGAAGCAGTGACAGCTCAAGAATTAATGAAAACAGATATAAGCAACATAACAGAACATGAATATAGAATGATAATCATAAAACTAATGGCTGGCCTTGAAAAAAGCTTAGATGAATGCAAGGGGTCCCGCGCGGCAGAGTTCAAGGACCTTATAAACGGTCAGGAAGAATTAAAGAAGACATTGGAAGAAATACAGGGAAAACTGGAAGCAGCCACAGCACGGATTGAAGAGGTAGAGGAAAGAGTTAGTGCATTAGAAGACAAAATCATTGAAAAAGAGGAAGCAGATAAAAAGAGAGAGAAGCTGATCCAGGAACAGGAAAGGAGAATTCGAGAGCTGAGCGATGCACTCAAAACAAACAATATCCGTATCATAGGAGTTCCAGAGGAAGAAGAGAGAGAGAAAGGAGTTGAAGGGGTTCTTAAACAAATCATTGCTGAGAACTTCCTCAACATGAGGAAGGAAACGGGCATGGAAATCCAAGAGGCACAGAGAATTCCCCTCAGACGTAACTTGAATAGACCTTCTGCACGGCACATCATAGTGAAACTGGCAAAATACAAAGATAGGGAGAGAATCCTGAAAGCAGCTAGGGACAAAAGAACCCTAACATACAAAGGGAGACCTATAAGGGTAGTAGCAGACTTATCTACAGAAACTTGGCAAGCCAGAAAGGAATGGCAGGATATCTTCAATGTGATGAGCAAGAAGGACATGCAACCAAGAATTCTGTATCCGGCTAGCCTGTCATTCAGAATAGAAGGAGAGATCAAGGTTTTTCCCAACAAACAAAAACTGAAAGAATTTATCACAAATAAACCAGCACTGCAAGAGATCCTGAGGGGCATTCTATGAAGACAAGGTTGCAAAGAACACAAACTGCCAGGGTCAGCCTTACAAACATGAAACTTACAGATAATACAGTGACTGTAAGCCCATATTTTTCAATATTAACACTGAATGTAAATGGACTAAATGCGCCAATCAAAAGACACAGGGTAACAGAATGGATTAAAAAACAAGACCCATCTATTTGCTGTCTTCAAGAAACTCATCTCAAACCTAAAGATACCTTCAGAATGAAAGTGAGGGGATGGAGAACTATCTACCATGCTACTGGAAGTCAGAAGAAAGCCGGAGTAGCCACACTTATATCAGACAAATTGGACTTTAAAATGAATGATGTAATAAGAGATGAAGAAGGACATTATATAATAGTCTCAGGGACCATCCAGCAGGAAGAGCTAACAATTGTAAATATCTACGCACCGAATTCGGGGGCACCCAAATTTGTAAAACAACTAATTACAAACATTAGCAACCTCATCGATAAAAATATCCTAATAGTAGGGGATCTCAACACTCCACTCTCAGCATTGGATAGATCCACAAAACAGAAAATCTCCGCAGAAACAATAGCCCTGAATGACACATTAGGACAGATGGGCCTCACAGACATCTTTAGGGTCCTGCATCCAGAAGCAAAGGAATTTACGTTCTTCTCATCTGCACACGGTACATTTTCCAAGATAGACCATATTCTGGGGCAAAGGGAAGCTCTGAATAAATATAAAAGAATTGAGATCATACCATGTACACTGTCTGACCACAATGCTTTGAACCTTGAAATCAACCACAGGAGAAAGCCTGGAAAATATCCAAGAACATGGAGGCTAAGAAATAACCTACTAAAAGATGAGTGGGTCAACCAAGCCATCAGAGAAGAAATTAAAAAATACATGGAAACAAATGAAAATGAAAATACAACAATCCAAACGCTCTGGGATGCAGCAAAAACAGTCTTGAGAGGGAAATACATTGCAATCCAGGCCCATCTCAAGAAACAAGAAAAATCAATAACACAAATTCTAACAGCACGCCTAAAGGAACTAAAGGCAGATCAACTAAAACAACCCAAGCCCAGCGGAAAGAGAGAAATAACAAAGATCAGAGCACAAATTAACCATATGGAGACAGAAAAGGTAGTGGAACAGATCAATGAAACCAAAAGCTGGTTCTTTGAAAAAATAAACAAAATAGACGAACCTCTAGCCAGGCTTCTCAAAAAGAAAAGAGAGAGAACTCAAATAGATAAAATCGTGAATGAAAAGGGAGAAATTACAACCAATCCCTCAGAGATACAAACAATCATCAGAGAATACTATGAAAAATTATATGCCACCAAACTTGGCAATCTGGAAGAAATGGACAACTTCCTAAATAACCACACGCTACCAAAACTCAAACGGGAAGAAATAGAAAATTTGAACAGACCCATAACTAGTGAAGAAATAGAATCAGTTATTAAAAACCTCCCAGCAAATAAAAGCCCTGGACCAGATGGCCTTCCTGCGGAATTTTACCAGACATTTAAAACAGAGTTAATTCCTATCCTCCTCAAGCTGTTCCAAAAAATTGAAACGGAAGGAAAACTCCCAGACTCATTCTATGAAGCCAGCATCACTTTGATTCCCAAACCAGATAGAGACCCAGCAAAGAAAGAAAATTACAGGCCAATATCCCTGATGAATATGGATGCAAAAATTCTCAACAAGATACTAGCAAATCGAATCCAACAGCATATAAAGAGAATTATCCACCACGATCAAGTAGGATTCATCCCTGGGTTGCAGGGCTGGTTCAATATTCGCAAATCAATCAACGTGATACATCACATCAACAAAAGAAAAGATAAGAACCATATGATCCTGTCAATAGATGCAGAAAAAGCATTTGACAAAATACAGCATCCTTTCTTAATAAAAACTCTCGAGAAAGTCGGGATAGAAGGAACATACTTAAACATCATAAAAGCCATATATGAAAAGCCCACAGCTAATATCATCCTCAATGGGGAAAAATTGAAAGCCTTCCCCCTGAGATCAGGAACACGACAGGGGTGTCCGCTCTCGCCACTGCTATTTAACATAGTGCTGGAAGTCTTAGCATCAGCAATCAGACAACAAAACAAAATAAAAGGCATCAAGATTGGCAAGGAGGAAGTCAAACTTTCACTTTTTGCAGATGACATGATACTTTACATGGAAAACCCGACGGAATCCACCAAAAGCCTACTAGAACTGATTCATGATTTCAGCAAAGTTGCAGGATACAAAATCAATGTACAGAAATCTGTGGCATTTCTATACACCAACAATGAAGCAGCAGAAAGAGAAATAAAGAAGCTAATCCCTTTCACAATTGCACCAAAAACCATAAAATACTTAGGAATAAACCTAACCAAAGAGTTGAAAGACCTCTACACTGAAAACTATAAAACTTATGAAGGAAATTGAGGAAGACACAAGGAAATGGAAAAACATCCCATGCTCATGGATTGGAAGAATAAATATCGTCAAAATGGCAATACTACCCAAAGCAATCTACACATTCAATGCAATCCCAATCAAAATTGCACCAGCATTCTTCTCAAAGCTAGAGCAAACAATCCTAAAATTTGTATGGAACCACAAAAGACCTCGAATAGCCAAAATAATACTGAAGAATAAAACCAAGGCGGGAGGCATCACAATCCCAGACTTCAACCTCTACTACAAAGCGGTGGTCATCAAGACTGTATGGTATTGGCACAAAAACAGACACATAGACCAATGGAATAGAATAGAAAACTCAGAAATGGACCCGCAAGTATATGGCCAATTAATCTTTGACAAAGCGGGAAAATGTATCCAATGGAAAAAAGACAGCCTCTTTAACAAATGGTGCTGGGAGAATTGGACAGCAACATGCAAAAGAATGAAACTAGACCACTTTCTTACACCACTCACAAAAATAAGTTCTAAATGGATAAAAGATCTGAATGTGAGACAGGAAACCGTCAAAATCCTAGAGGAGAAAACAGGAAAAAGCCTCTTTAACCTAAGACGCACCAATTTCTTACTCGACACGTCTCCAAAGGCAAGAGAATTAAAAGCAAAGATGAACTATTGGGACCTCATCAAGATAAAAAGCTTCTGCACAGCAAAAGAAACAACCAACAAAACGAATAGGCAACCAACGGAATGGGAAAAGATCATCGCAAATGACATATTGGATAAAGGACTAATATCTAAAATTTATAAAGAACTTACCAAACTCCAAACCCGAAAAACAAACAACCCAGTGAAGAAATGGGCGGAAGATATGAATAGACACTTCTCCAAAGAGGACATTCAGATGGCCAACAGACACATGAAACGATGCTCAATGGCACTCATCATCAGGGAAATACAAATCAAAACCACACTGCGATACCACCTCACACCAGTCAGAGTGGCTAAAATGAACAAATCAGGAAACTATAGATGCTGGCGAGGATGTGGAGAAGCAGGCACCCTCCTACACTGTTGGTGGGAATGCAAACTGGTGCAGCCATTCTGGAAAACAGTGTGGAGGTTCCTCAAAAAAATGAAAATAGAGCTACCCTATGATCCAGCAATAGCCCTGCTAGGAATCTACCCAAGAGACACAGGAATGCTGATGCATAGGAGCACGTTTACCCCAATGTTCATAGCAGCACTTTCGACAATAGCCAAATCATGGAAAGAGACCAAGTGCCCATCAACTGACGAATGGATAAAGAAGTTATGGTACTTATATACAATGGACTACTACGTGGCAATGAGAAAAAATGAAATCTGGCCATGTGTAGCCAGATGGATGGAACTGGAGGGTATTATGTTAAGTGAAATAAGTCAGTCAGAAAAAGATACCATATGTTTCCACGAATAGGTGGACTTTGTGAGACTAAGCAAAAACCAGGGGGAGGGGAAGAGGGGAAAGGAAAAAAAGACACAGAGAGGGAGGGAGATAAAACATAAGAGACTCTCAAAGACTAAGAAAAAAACTGAGGGTAAGGGGGATGAGGGAGGGGGGAGAGGGGGTGATGGGCATTAAAAAGGGCACATGTTGGGATGAACACTGGGTGTTTTATGTAAACCAATTTGAAAATAAACTATTATAAAATTAAAAAAATAATAAAAAAAATAAATAAATAAACACCTGCACTTTTTGTTGCTAGTTCCTCAGGGTACTGTGTCTATATTCACACACACACACACACACACACACACACAGAAAAGAGGATTCTAAATGGGTCATCGAGGGCTTTCAGTGATTCCCAAATACGTTTTCCAGTTATTCCCACCATGTTAGGAAGAAGTCCCACTTCCTATCAGTGATCTAGATTTCCTGAAATACTTTATTCGCTGTTTGATAGAAAGGAAAAACAGTAGTACATAGGATGGTTACTACATGTGTTCGACATGTTACTATTTTTCCAGTTTTATTAAAGTTTATTTTATATATAATATTGTGTGCATTTGAAGGTGTACAACGTGGTAAGTTGATACCTGCATATATTGTGAAATTATTACCGAAATAAAATCAGTGACTATATCTACCAGCTCACATAATTTTAATTTTTGCTGTTGTTGTGAGAACAACGTAAGATCTACTCTTTCGGCAATTTTCTTTCTTTTTTTTTTTTAATTTTTTTTAATGTTTATTATTTTTGAGACAGAGACAGAGTATGAGTGGGGGAGGGGCAGAGAGAGAAGGAGACACAGAATTAGAAGCAGGCTCCAGGCTCTGAGCTGTCAGCACAGAGCCCGACGCGGGGCTCGAACTCACAGACTGTGAGATCATGACCTGAGCTGAAGCCGGACACTCAACCGACTGAGCCACCCAGGCGCCCCTCTTTCGGCAATTTTCAAGTATGCAGCACCGTATCGTTAACTACAGTCACTGTGCTGTACATTACTTTCTCAGACTTTGTTTATTTTATACCTGGAAAGTTTGTACCCATTGACGAGCATATATCCCACACCCCCCAGCCACAGGTAGGTGTTCTCTGCTTTAGCTTTTTTATATTTCACATATATGTGAGTAAAGAGTACTTTTTATTCTGATTTATTTCAGTTAGAATAATACCCTCAAGGTCCATCCATGTTGTCACAAATGGCAGGATGTTCTTCTTTTTTATGGTTTAATGATGCTCTAGTGTGTGTGTGTGCACGTGTGCATGTACGCACACGTGCGCTGTTTTCTTTATCCATTCATCCACTGATGGACACTTTCTTGGCTATTGTGAATAATGATGCAATAAACATGAGGGTGCAGATATCTCTCTGAGATAGTGATTTAACTTCTTTCTGATATATACTCAGGAGTGGGAGTGCTAGATTATGGATAGTACTATCTTTAATTTTTTGAGGAAACTCTATACTATTTCCATAGTGTTTATACCAACTTATATTCCCAGCAACAGTGCTCAAGCGTTCCTTTTCCCCCCACATCTTCACCAGCACTTGTTATCTCTTATCTTTTTGATAATAGCCGTTCAAACAATATAAAGTAATACTCATTAAAGTTTGGATTTGAATTTCTCTAATGGTTAATGATGTTGAGCACGTGTCCATGTACCTATGGGCCATTTCGGTATCTTTTTAGGAAAAATGTCTAGTCAGCTCCTCTACCCAGTTCTTAATCAGTAAATTACTTTGTTTTTATTTATTTATTGACTAATGAGTTGTACGAGTTCTTTAAGTATTTTGGATATTAACTCATTATTGGATATATGATTTGCAAATATTTTCTCCCATTCCATAGGTTGCCTTTTCATTTTGTTGATTATTTCTTTCGCTGTATAGGAGCTTTCCAGTTTGATACAGTCCCACTTGTTCAGTTTTGCTTTTGTTAACCTATGCTTTTGGCGTCAAATCCAAAAAATCATCGCCAACTCCAGTGTGAAAGAGCTTTTTCCCCTATGTTTTCTTCAATGAATTTTATAGCTTTGGGTCTTCTGTTTAAGTTCTTAATTCATTTCAAGTTAATTTTTGTGAGTGGTATAAGACAGTGGTCCACCAACTTGGTGGTTGCCAAAGGTTGGGGGGGCGGGTCTGGAGAGAATGGGTGAAGGGGATTAAGAGATGCAAACTTCCAGTTATAGAATGAAGAAGGAACAAGGTTGAAAGGTGTAAGAGATGCAAACTTCCAGTTATAGAATGAAGAAGTAACAAGGTTGAAAGGTGCAGCATGGGGAATATAGTCAATAATATTGTAATGGCATTGCATTATGATGAATGGCAACTGCACTTATGGTGAGCATAGTTTAATGTATGGAGTTGTTGAATCACTATGTTGTATACCTGAAACTAATATAGCATTGTATGTCAACTATACTTCAATGAAAAAAAGATAGGGGTCCAATTTCATTCTTTTGCATGTGGATATCTTGTTTTCCTAACACCAATCATTGAAGAGACTATCCTTTTCCCAGAGTATTCTTGGATCCTCTGTCAAACATTAGTTGATCATGTATGTATCTGGTTATTTCTAGGCTCTTGATTCTGGTCCTTTGGTCTATATGTCTGTTTTCATATCAGTATCATGCTGCTTTGATCATTGTAGCTCTACAATATGTTTGAAATCAAAAAGTAGGATGCCTCCAGTTTTGTCCTTTCTCAAGAAAGCTTTGGCTATTTGGGGTCTTTTGTGGTTCCATATTAATTTTAGGATTGCCTTTTGTATTTCTGTGAAAAATACACTGGGATTTTGATAGGGACTGCACTGAATCTATAGATGGCTTAGGATAGTATGGATACTTTCATAACTATTCTATTCCATGAACATGCGATATTTTTCCATTTATTTGTGTCTTCCTCAATTTCTTATATCAATGTCCTATAATGTTCAATGTATAACTATTTAACCTTGGCTAAATTTATTCCTAAATATTTTTGATGCTGTTATGAATGAGATTATTTATTTTCAGGTATTTTGTTGTTAGTGTATAAAATGCAACTGATTTTTGTATGTTGGTTTTGTGTCCTGAAACTAATAATTTTTTTTTAATTCTAACATTTTTTTGGTGGAGTCTTTAGGTTTTTCTATGCATATGATCATGTCGACTACAATAATTTTACTTCTTCCTTTGCAATTTTCATGGCTTTTGTTGTTGTTCCTTCCATGCCTAGTTGCTCTGGCTAGGACTTCTGGTACTATGTTGAATAGGAGTGATGACAGCGGACACACTTGGTTATTTTTTTCCTTATTAGAGGAAAGGTTTTCAATCTTTCACTACTGAGTATGATGTTAGCTATGGGTTTGTCACACACAGAGGGCCTTTATTGTGTTGCAGTATGTTTCTTCTGTATCCACTTCGTTGAGGGTCTTATCATAAAAGGATTTTGTATTGTTTTTTCAAATGCTTTCACTGCATCTACAGAGATGATCTGATGATCATTTTATCTTTCATTCTATTAATGTGGTGTATAACATTTATTGATCTGTGTATTTTGAACCATCCTTGCATCCCAGGGATAACTCCCATTGATCATGCTGTATGATCCTTTTAATACTCTACTGAGTTCAGTTTCCTAATGTTTTGTTGAAAATTTCTGCATCTATATCTATGAGGGGTATTTGTCTGTAGTTTTCTTTTCCTGTAGTGTCCTTATATGACTTTGGTATCAGGGTAAAGCTGGCCTCATAAAATATGTTTGCAATTGTTCCCTCCTCTTTCATTTTTTCATTTTTATTTTATTCATTTTCATTTATTTCATTTTTTTCACTTTTCTTTCATTTTATTTTTTAAGAGTTTGAGAAGAATTGGCAGTAATTCTTCTTTAAATATTTGGTAGAATTCACTCATGAAGGCATCTAGTCCTATGATTTTCTTTGTTGGGAAGTTGATTATTGATTCAGTCTCTCATTACCATCCAATTCATATTTTCTATTCCTTATCATTCAGTATTAATAGGCTGTATATTTCTACAAATTTATCCATTTCTTCCAAGCAGTTAAATTTGTTGGCATATAATTTTTCACAGTAGTCTCTTAAGGTCCTTTGTATTTCTGTGATATCGGTTGTAAAGTCTATTCTTATACTTCTAATTTTATTTATTTGAGTCCTTTTTTTTCTTGGTAAATTTAGCTAAAGTGTTGTCAATTTTTGTTTATCTTTAAAAAGAACTCAGTTTTGTTAATATTTTCTGTTGTTTTCCTATTCTCTATTTATTTCTGCTCTTATTATTATCACCTTCCTTTTGCTAAATCTAGGCTTAGTTTGTTATTCTTTTTCTAGTTTCTTCAGGGATAAACTTAGGTTGATTATTTCCAATGTTTCTTTTTTCTTAATGTAGGCATTTGTCATTCTAATGTGCCCATTAGAATTGCTTTTGCTGCATCCCATGTTTAGGTATTTTGTGGTTTCATTTTTATTTGTTCGAAGGTATTTTTTAATTATTTTTAATTTTCCCTTTTGATTTCTCTTTTAGTCCCTTGGTTGTTTGGGAGGAGGGGAAGATGGGGGTAATAAATAAAATATATAGGGTTTCTTTTGAAGTGATGAACACGTTCTAAAACTGACTTTGTGGAAGATTGCACATATCTATGAATAGACTGAACACTAATGAGTTATACATTTTAAATGAGTGAACTGTATGCTATGTGAATTATATCTCAATAAGTCTATTTTTGAAAAAAGAGATGATTAGGGTATCTTGTGACTGTAAGAATTTCCACCAGAAAACAAGACACTACTCAACATGGAATAAAGATTTGTCTTGAGACATAAACACCAAATCTAGGATCAGAAGACCTAGTTTCAAATACCAGCCCAGGCCCTAATTATTTTTATAGACTTAGACAAACCATGGAAGCTTCTTTTGCCCCACTCTTCTCTTCTGTACAACTTCCTCTTCCACGGGAAGCTCAAAAAGTTCTTTTGACAACAAAATTCCTAGAATAAACCCACTTGATCAATAACAAACATATAAATTCACAGCCTTCTTGTACAGATTTCTGGATTCTTCAGATGTCCTCAAGACAAGAAAGACTGAGCAGCAGTATTTTTCAAATGCCATCTATAAACAAATGAGTACTTCTGGTTCATGTTTTGAGAGACATAAATGGAGTGTGTCCCCTTCTGGAGATGCTCTGGTTCATCTAATTATCTAACCTCATTCCTTACTCCAAAGCACAATACATATGTTCTATGAGCATCCACAGTACTCTCTGTTCATCTTTTTTTACTATCACAGTGTGTTTTTCAGAACCCACAGCAGAAAATATTTTCATACTAATTAAATCAAAGAAGACATGAATAGGGTACATGGCATGAAAAGAATGATATAAGCTATCTTCAGATGTTATTAGGTCTGCATCTAGTCTAGTAGGTTGAATTAAGTCAATAAGCTTCACCCTTCTGTTCTCCATATCTCAACTGTGCTTTTCTCTTTGTTATATTTACCCCTAGATCATTTTTTCACTTGTGGATACAGAAATGCAGTTCTAAGTACACAGTACTCTTAGAGTTAGAAATTCTGGACATAGAAAAGCACCTCTTTCCCAACAGTCGAAGCAAGGATACTGGAGTGGAATGTAATCGACCTGACTGCACCACTATCTTTCCAACTCTGACCCAAACATTATCTGCACCTGAGTGCGTGTGCATGTATGTGTGTGTGCACACATGCATGGACAGGCAGGGGGAAATAGGATATTCTCAAAAGCCAAACGTCATCATGTATCTACTCTTATAATGGGTTGGCAATATAGGAAAGCAGTATTTCTTTAAAAAAGAGAAAAGAAGAACATCACCAATATGGTGGAGTAGTATATTCTAGCCTCTATCCTACTATAAAAAAACAACAATTAGACAGCTATCCACAAATTAAAATAGCTTTGGGAGAGCTAAAAATTCCACTTCAGAAGCTTCGGCAATACAGTATAGCAAAAAATCCCTGTGAATAAATGCATAATAAACATAGGAAGAATAGTTTCATTTTGCCTGCATCATCCTATCCCCCAGGCCAGTTCTTTTCAGCACTAAAAGGAAACTTTCCAGCCACGAGAGAGTTCCCCTTGCTGGGAGAAGAAAGTAGAGTGAACATAAGGCTCTAAGGATTATGAAGCATGATACCACTAAACATGACATCACCAAAGGAACACAGTAAACTTCCAGTAACTGACCACAAAGAAATGGAGATCCATGAATTGCCTGATAAAGAAAGAAAAACAATCATTCTACAGATGGTCAGAGACCTACAAGAGAAGGGAATCAAAGCATACCACTGTGGAAAATCATCAAATCACAAAGAAAGGGAGCAAAAGAGGAAAAAAGTAACAAATGATCTATAAAACAAGATGACATTAGTAACTCCTTACCTGTCAATGATTATTTTAAATGTAAATAGATGAAGTTCTCCAATCAAAAGCCTGGTGTTCAGAACAGAGGAGTAGACTTCAAAAAGCTACTTGAAAGTGTAATATGAAAAGGAATGTTTATAGCCTACATTTGAAAAGGGTTATGGTGTTTTTCCCAGTAAAACATTAATGATCTTTCATTTTGTTGAGGTTTTAACTTTGTTTTGCTAATTCATGTCCTGCATTTTGATGAAAGCACCAAGTTGTAAGTTATTTATTAATGTTTAACTCCCTATCTGGAATATATACTCCTTAAAAGGATTATGTCTTTAAATCACCAGTTCCTCCAACAGTGCCCAGTACATAGTAAATACATAACAAATGTTTGTAGAATGAAATGTATGAAATAAACTTACCTGGGAAATTACAGCTTTTCCAGTAGGTTCCCAATCTTCAATGGTTCTTCTTATAACATCCGAACTCCTCTGAAAATTGCACTGTAGTTAGAATTGGCGGTATCTGTAATCAGACATAAAATAGAAGTGAATTCTAGGGGCAGACAGTTGGGGGAGAAGAAGCAGAATTCACTTAAGGGTGAAAGGGGAACCACGAGGCCATGTAGACATGTGTAAAGATAAACTTCTTTCTAATCCAGTAGTGTTTCCGGATCTGGCTTTTGTTTAAGTTCTTCATGTGCATGGGGCCTGAAGAGTGTTACTGGAAAGCAGTAAAGAGAACAGTCTGTCCGGTCATGACAGATGTATAGATGGACTCGGTGGGCTGTCTGTCTGGTCATGACGGATCTGTACATGGACACCATGGGCTGGAAAGAGCAGCCATTCAAAGAAGTCTCAGAGCAGTGTGACTGCTCGGTCCCACTAGGGAGGCCTGAGAGTCAGTGCAGCGCACGCGCCTCACAGTTATGTCTTCTCAGAGACGACGGAGGGCTGCATCCGGGACATGAAGCCTCTGGCTCTGGCAGCCGGCCTGACTGGGCAGAGTGGGCCTGGCTGCCGAGCAAAGCCCTCAGGCAGGTAGAAGTCGCAGACCTGGTGCTGCTGTGCTAGGGCACCAGGGGATGGGAAGGGGCACCCCTGAGTCCTCTACAGGCAGCAAGGACAGGTTTCAGCAGAAGCCCATGGGTTAGTGGCTGGTATTTCAGAGGGTCTGGGTGCATGGGTCAATGGCTATTCTCACTAAAGAGGCACTGAGATGGCCAAGGGCTGCAGGACCTGGTGAGGACAGCCCAAAGTGGGCAGATGAAGGGCTGCGCCAACCTATGTCTCCGTGGCTGTTTCTCTAGCCAGAGTCAGAAATTTCTCTGCCTCGTCTTCCTACTGCAGGTGAGTTCTGGTTACTAAAGTCACTGTGGGAGTGTGTTTTCAATTCTTGAGGCTAATGCTGTGGAAAAGAAGACCACATCCTCAGTATATAAAATGAGGTATGAGTTACCAAGAATTGTGTTGCAACAGGGGAGGAAGAGAGTGCTGGGGAGCCAGGAGCTGGGCTACCAAGACACACCAAATTCCTAATGATCCGAATTAGCATAAATTGTCATAAAACCAAAGAGCCCATCCAAGAACTGCCTTGTGGTCAGCAGTGAGCTGCAGGGATCTGGTCCTCAGAGAGCAGAGGGAATCCCTCAGCAATACGTCAGCAGGGGAAAGGGGTAGCACACTTCTGAAAAGTGTGACAATGTCTGCTCAGGACGGTCTTAAGTATCTTCGTTTCTACTGTGACTTGCTTACTTCATAATTCCTGACACATAACTCCTGGCACGATCTTTCGGGGAGCGGCTGACTTCTTCAGCAGCGCTGGATAAGAAGCCTGGCTGCACCTCGCCCAGACAACTCCCCGTGGCCGCCTCTCAGGGATGCTGTGGCTTAGGAATTCCGAGAGAGACTGACTGTTAACATTTAAATAGTCATGGATTCCAAGACTGGCCTAAACTAACCTGAACTGGTTAAGAAAATATCCTAGGAGACAGGGATGCAGGCTCATCATTGTCGGATGTTGATGTGGGTTTCTGAGCCTTTGATCAAGGACGTTATTAGAATTATCTAACAATAAATATTATAAATATAAATGAATAAAATATAAAACCACCAATGTATTGGCACAAGTACTAACCTATCAGTACAACTGGAGAGGGTACATTAGGGCCCTAGCTCTGTGAGGCACTGACTCTATAGTCACTGGATCCTGGGGAAGAGGTGACGGTGGCTGGCCCAGGAGAGGGTCAGACACTTAGGTAATCCAGAACAGTCTCAGTGCATTAACCAGAATGGTACATGACAAGTGTGAATTAGCTGCCTGCATCAGGAATTTCCCCTTGGTACCACCAACTCCGGGTCACCAGCAACTTTGTGTATATTAGGCTGGGTGAGCCGACTGCTGGCTTCACTGTGAAGACCTAAGGCTCCCGTCAGGAACAACGTTTAAGAAAGGAAAGGTTCCCCTCTGGAATGGTGGATTAGAAAAAGGTAGCTTCTCAGAGTGAGACGGTGTTGCTGCTAGGAGAATGGAGAATGATCTGGAAAAGCTCCTACCCCACAGGAGAAATGTTTCCCCCTTGTGAGAAGAGGACTCAGAAAGAAGTGCCACCCACCCCCTGCCAGATGCAGCATGGGGCCTGCACGTTGGAGAGGGGAATCGGGGCTACATTTCAGCATCCCCACCCCAGTGACCGCGTACTCTGTGCAGTGCGCAAACTGTACAACTGTTCAATGTGGCTCTGTCTAACCCTGGTTACACTCCTTAAAGTTATTTTTCCCACTTCATCTCCCAAACTTATTCCCTCTCCTTTATTCCATAAGCACCATACCCCTACCTATTAAATACTGTCCAAAAGTTTAGAGTTTCTACCCCTTAAGACTGATTTGGCTTATCTTTTTCAAAGTGTTTTAACTTTGGCACATTTAACATAGTACAACTCTAGTGAGAAATATCTGGCTAACTCAGTGGCTCCATGGTGAACACATTGCTGCTTTCAAATGTCAGGTCCACAACCTTGAAACCAAGGCAGCCCCTCCATTCCCAGAGCAGAAGGAGAAGCAGCCAGGAATGGTGTGTGTTCCTGCAAGTCACTTCACTAACATCCTGCAGGCTGGCCTGCAGGGATCACTTCCAGGCATAAGAGGATAATTCAGCACTCACAGCCCATTGATTTCCTGGCCATGGCTGCAAAAATGTCAATAAGGTGCCAAATGTGGCAGGGGTTGCTTTGTGATCCGTTCTCTTTTCGGCTGAAACTCGGTTTGTCAAGGCTGCCAGAGAGTCCATGATGACTTTCAGTCACAATAACCTGGGCTGGGTTTTGGTCATTGACTTGGATTCCACATTAGTTAGCTAATATCCTAGAGTGTAACCATTGTGCATATTTATATCAAGGTATATATCTCGGACAATTACAGTGTCTGAAGATTTAAGACCTTTGCTTTCAGAGTGTTCAGCAATATATGAGACAAACACACAACAGGTTCTGAGCAAGACGATGGGAGAATTGGCTCTCCACTAACTAGCTCAATAGTGTCCATAAGGTCACCTCACACCCTGGAAAGCAGATCAGCCTACTGCAGATGAAATGTTTTATGACACCATGACCGTTAATCATGCCATCTTGAAGGCATGCTTGTAATTCTCCTGGCGCACTGGAGAACAGCACTGCAGGTCTTACTGACTTGGGAGGGCACTGCACTGCCTGCATCAAAGCCATCCCTGGCTTCCTCCAAATAGTATAGCAGCAGGAATGCTGAGCCCATCAGACCAGCACGCAGGTGCTTTTTCTCTGTTCGCATTCCCAAGCCAGCAACAGTGGTTCCTCCTCTTCCCATTGTTCACTTGCTCCGCCAGGTCACACCACTGCACTAGGACCTGAGCTCCTGTGTTGCTCATGTTCTGTGCCCAGATACCACACTGCTGCCCTTTTGCTCTCTCTTGTCCAGTCCTTCCACTGTACAGGTGTTTTGGGGCTCATCTCCTTTGTTCCGTTCACACCTCCTGTCCCCTTACCTTCATATGGATGGGGTATAGCTCCATCTATAACCTGTGACCACATTCTCTGGCCAGTTACCCACTGCATTGGCAGGCCAGGACTTCTCTCCCTCTCCCCATTCACATGCCCTGTCCAGTTATGCCACTGCCACAATGGGGTGCAGCTCTTCCTCCTAGCTCTGCTTATGCCACCTATCCAGTTATGCCAGATTCCCGAATGCTCTTCTCTTGTCCCATTCATATCCTTTGTCCAGCCACGTCACTGTGCTGATGGTGCAGGGCTCCTCCATTTCACATCCTTTAAATCCCTTGCTTAGTTGCTCCGCTTCACCATTGGTGTCGAAAGAGCTTCTCACCTGTTGATGGTGGGGAGCTGAAGCTGCGGTGGATGAAGTTTTCAAAACTTACACTTTAGGGGTGCTTAGGTGGCTCAGTCTGTTAAGTGTCTGACTCTTAGTTTCAGCTCAGGTGATGATCACACAGCTTCGTGGGTTCAAGCCCTGCACTAGCACCACAGAGCCTGTTTGGGATTCTCTCTCCCTCCCTCTTTCTCTGTCCCTCCCCTATTCGTGCTGTCTCTGTCTCTCTCAAAATAAATAAACTTTAAAAAAGCATATTAACTTTATATTAAAATAGAAAACAAAACACACTGTAGTAATTATGTAATTATAATCTAGGGGAAAAAATCTTCACTTTTAGAGATCTACATTAGTCATATATTCCACTATTTGTCTACTAGTGTGTCTCCATGCAAGAGCAGAAATATTAAAGAATCTCATTTTGGGGGCAGCAGGAGACTTTTATCCTTCTTGATGAAGATCATAGGTTTATTTCAATTAAAATGCTTAACAGTTTCAGGTCATTTGGGTGGCTAAATGGGTTAGGCATCCGTCAGACTTGATTTCAGCTCAGGTTCGTAGAATCAGATTTCAAATCTCATGGTTTGTGAGTTCCAGCCCCAAGTCATGCTCTGCAGTGGCAGCAGGGAGCCTACTTGAGATCCTCTCTCTCTCTTTCTTTCTCTGCCCCTCACTCACTCACACACACTCTCCCTCAAAATAAATAAATAAAACATTAAAAAATACTTTCCAGTTTCACAGTATTTTGTTTTGTTTATATTATACTATCCTTCATTTCTGAGCAGTTTTATTCCAAATTGTTGTGCTTTTTATAGCACTTATTCCTTCATAGCTCTCTTTGAGCATCTCAGACATATGTGTCTCACATTCCTTGTCAGGCTCTTTCATCAATTATTTTCACTGGGATGGGCATCATAATCTGGGCTTTTGTTCATCCTTGGCATTAGATTTTATCATGTAAGTTTGGATTGGGGTCATTGGACTAATTCATGACTGGTATTTCTTTTTGTTAGCTTGCCTTGATGTTTTCCTCCTGTTTTCTTGCTCTTGCCCTGGGGTAAACAGAATTTCTACAAAGGGCGCCTATAGTGGGCTTTATGGTGATCCCAAAAAATATATGTCCATATCCTAATTCCAGGAACCTAGGAATATTACTTTATATGGCAAAAGATGTGATTAAGTTAAGGATACTGAAAAGAGGAGCTTATCTTGGATTATCTGGATGAGTCCTAAATACATTCACGCATTCACATGTATCCTTATTTTTAAAAACAAAGGCAGACAGGTTTTGGACAAATACACAGAACAGAGAAGGTAATGTAAAGATGAAGCAGAGAGAGATGCATCTAGAATGCCAAGGAATCCCAATAGCCTCCCGAAGCTAGAAGACATGAGGGATAGATTTTCTCTTGGAACCTTCATAGAACAGGCCCTGCTGACACCTTGATTTCAGACCTCTGACCCCCAGAGCTGTGTAAATTTTAATGCTTTCTAACTACCCAGCTTGTGGTTTTTGTTATAGCAAGTATAGGAAACTAACACAGCTTGAGGACTTCAGGCCACATATCCTGGAGCCTCTAAATGTCACGAAATAGTGCGCCTGTGATTGTGTTATGTTGTACAACACAGTTGACCTCTAAAAGGGAGATTATTCATGTGGACCTAATCTGATCACATGAGACCTGAAAAACAGAGAACTTTCTCCAGCCAGTGGCAGAAGAGAAAGGCAAGAGAAGAATTCAGAGTGATTTGAAGCATGGGAAGGATTTGACACACCATTGCTAGCTTTGGAAATGGAGGAGGCCAGTGCCTAGTAATGCAGGTGGCTTCTGGAATCTGCAAATGACCCCCAGCTGACATCCAGCAAGGACCAGGGTGTATCAGTGCTACAAACACACAGAACATAATTTCCCCAACAACCTGAATGTACTTGCAAGCCAATTCTCCTCTTGACCCTCCGGATAAGATACAAACCCAGCTGACACCTTATAAGACTCTAAACTGAGAACCCGGTTGAGCCTGCTGGGATTTCTCATCTACAAAACAAAGAGGTAAAAAATAGGTGTTGTTTTAAGCTGCTAAATTTGTGGTAATTTGGAAAGCCAGCAATAGAAAGTAAATATGCCCTTTCTCTGTGTGGTCTTCCTTGCCTATCTAGAGACTGCAGGTTGTTTCCACCTGGTCCACAGGCTCTCTCCACCACCCCCTACAGAACAAGGCTGGACATGGCTATTTCTGGTTTCCAGCCCTACTATGATTTTGGCGGTATTGGGAATCCCATCTCTTAGCCAGCTAGAAACGTCATGCAGTGCATCAGCATGAGGTTTCACTGGACAACAATGACCCCACAACAATGTTTTCAGTCTCCTGAAAAAGTGAAGGTGGTACCCCTCAGTCCCTGAATTCAAGCATGGAATGTGAAAAGTACTTCTACTCCCCAAAATACAAGGAGAACTTGTGTGATTTACCATCTAGAAACTGAATCGTTTTGCTCTTCTCTTTAAGGTCCCTAACGATTTTTATCTTGTTACTTTTGGCCTGACTCTACCATTTTTTTTTTCTATTTTTAAGCATTATCATTTACTATTTCCTTGGAGCAGAGACATGTGACAAAGTATGAACTCAAGGAACCATGATGATGAGAAATCACACAGTGTTTTGTAAAGGATAAGAAACACACATACCCTCATGGCCAGGGCCAGAGTATATTATCTGGGTCTTGAAGAATGAAACACAGAATTTGGGCTTGAAACTAAGTCTCTCTAAAGCTTTATGTGATAGCATATAATATATAAAATATCAGGAATACACAGATACACATATTTATATATGTATGTGTATATACACATATATATATTACTCAAAATTGCTGCAGAAATTGTAGGAATTTGAATGGACTGATCCTGATCTATAATAACTCATGGCATTTAAGGCAAGCACAATAGTACTGCTAGAAGTTCTGGCAAAGGAGTGTCTTGCTATGGGTATTGCTAGTTGCTATCCTACACAAATATCTTTAGAATGAAGAGGAAATATTTTCAAAAGAGAGGTTCATTTATATTTTAGCTATTATGAATTCATTTTCCAAGACATCTTAATAACAACATTCATCACCATAATAACATCTTCATTAAATATATGCCCTTGAGTTTTCTATGTTGCAAAATATAATGATGATAACTAAGGGGCCCTGTTCACTAAGAAATAATAAAAACCAAGAACATGGCACAAACTCTAGTAGAATTGATGATAGTTAGATTCTTCATATACAGATGAAGCTTAGAAAAACCCTTTATTTGTTTCAGATATTTAAAGTATATTTCTATCTATTTACAATTTTCTAACATTTATAAAAAGAGTAGGTATTGGAGAGATGTTAGGGCAGGAAAAATGGTCAGAAGAAGACTATGCAAAGATCAGAGAGACTGAGGGTCCAGGGGAGACTCCTGACTAGAGTAAATCTGTAGGGAGCCCTCTGATATCCTATTGACTAAATGCCATGGCTGCAGATTGGATTTTGGGGAAGGGCCAACATGGCAGAGGAGTAGGAGGACCTGACGCTCTCCTGAGTCTTTCAAACTAAGAAGGACTGAAACTGAGGGACTCTCAATCCCAGAGATCTGCAGGAAGAGGAGTTGGAGGCTACAGGGAAGAAAGGAGAAATCCAGAAAATCCTGGGAGACTGAGTGAGTGCAATCTGGGAGAAAGAAAGAGAGCCACAGAGGTGTGGAGCAGGGAGCGGCCCAGGCCCCTTCCGAAGAAAGGCAAGGGGAAGAGAAAGAGCAGTGGGAAAAGTACCTCCAACTGGGGTGGAGGGGGAGCTTATTATCCAGTCCCTATCCTCAAGGATTTTTGGAGAAAGGGTCCATTGCTCACGGTGGAGCTGGCAGAGCTTTCTTCACTCTAGAGCCAGCGACGCTGTCCCAGCCCGTGACACGGAGAGGCACGCGCCATCACTGGATCGGTGCTAAGTCAGAGACATAATTTGGGTGGGGAAGGCTGGGCGATCGGGAGGCTCACGACCACCCAGCGGGTCATGCTGCCCCTGCAACCCTGACCAAGTCGGGGATGGACACAGAGGAGAGTTCTGAGGCCCCAGGTCCATGAAGAGAGGCTAGGGAGAAGCCATTGTGGTCGCACTGGTGCTGAGTCACAGATTCAATTTACATAAGGCATGGCAGTCAGAGCAAGTTAAAGGAACTCAGATGAGCTTGGGGGATGCATGACCGCCCAGCAAACTGAACTGTGCCTGCAACCCAGACAGAGTTGAGGACAGAAACAGAGGAGTGATTTGAGACTCTGGGTCAGTGAGGAGAGGCCTGGGGGGGGAGGGGTGCCATGGTGGTTGCGCATGCCACGCAAAGCCAAACCCTAGGACTCCACCCCCCAGCGGTGGAGGTGGGACCCACCTACACCAGGCCACACGCCTCCTCATACGGGAGACACCTTTCTGCAGGAGTGACAGCCATGGAGACATGAATACTGCAGCATTGCCTGTATTAATTCCAGGTCAATTCTTCTGTTTTAGATATATTCCCCCTCTTCTCCTTCCTATCTCTCCCCACCTCTAAACCAGTCTCGCGGGGGTTTTGGCTTGCTTAAACAGACATTTAACCCACTCTCTCAATGCAGGTTCTACACCTCCCTCTTTAATTTCCTATCTCTCTCTATGGAACAGTCAGGCCACATAGTGCATCTGGGCAACATCTAACTTCATTTCTCTTTCCTCACATCCTTCCTTATTCTGATTTCTCTCTTTCTGGATCAAGTCTTCTAATCTCTCTACCTGGTCAAAGTTCAATTTCTTCTTCTCCCCACACCTGTCACTATTCTATGTATGCTCTGCCATCAGCAAAGCACACACCCTAACCTTAACATGTACCTGGTACGTTAGGTCGCATGCCTCCAGAGTGTTGTTCGTTATTCTTTTTTATGTTGTGATTTGTTTGTCTGTATTATTGGTTGGTACGGTTGTGAATTTGTGTTTCCTGTTTGTTGGTCTGACCCTTTTCCTTTCCAGGGAGACCTAGGAAATAAACCAATACACACCTAGCCAAAATGACAAAATGGAAGAAATCCCCTCAAAAGAATGTACAAGAAATAGTGACAGCACAAGAAATGATGAAAGTAGACATAAGCAACTTAACAGAACAAGAATATAGAATGGTAAACATAAAAATACTCGCTGGGCTTGAAAAAAGCATAGAAGAAAGCAGGGGGACCCTCGAGGCAGAGATCAAGGTCCTAAAAAAACGGTCAGGAGGAATTAAAAACTGCTTTACATGAGGTGCAAAACAAATTGGAGGCAGCCATAGCACAAAATGAAGAGACAGAATAGAGAACAGGTGAATTAGAAGATAAAATTATGGAAAAGGAGGAAGCAGAGAAAAAGAGAGAGAAACTGATTCAGGAACAAGAAAGGAGAATTCGAGAGCTGAGCAATGTAATCAAACAGAATAATATCCATATTTTGGAATTCCAGAGGAAGAAGAGAAAGGAGTTGAAGGGGTACTTGAACAAATCATCGCTGAGAACTTCCCCAACATGAAGAAGGAAATGGGCATTGAAGTCCAAGAGGCACAGAGAACTCCCCTCAGACGTAACCCGAATAGACCTTCAGCATGACATATCATAGTGAAGCTGGGAAAATACAAAGACAAAGAGAGAATTCTGAAAGCAACTAGGGATAAGCGGACCTTGACATATAAAGGCAGACACATTAGGGTAGTAGCAGACTTACCTACTTGACTTAGAAACTTGGCAAGGATTAGTATCTAAAATCTATAAAGAACTTACCAAACTCCACACCCAAAAAATGAATAATCCAGTGAAGAAATGGGCGGAAGATATGAATAGACACTTATCCAAAGAAGACATCCAGGTGGCCAACAGACACATGAAATGATGCTCAACATCACTCATCATCAGGGAAATACAAATCAAAACCACACTGAGATACCACCTCACACCAGTTAGAGTGGCTAAAATCAACAAATCAGGAAACTATAGATGCTGGCGAGGATATGGAGAAGCAGGTACCTTCCTATACTGCTGATGGGAATGCAAACTAGGGCAGCCACTCTGGAGAACTGTGTGGAGGTTCCTCAAAAAAATGCAAATAGAACTACCCTATGACCCAGCAATAGCACTGCTATGAATCTACCCAAGAGACACAGGAATGCTGATGCATAGGGGCACGTGTACCCCAATGTTCACAGCAGTACTTTCAACAATAGCCAAATCATGGAAAGAGACTAAGTGTCCATCCACTGATGAATGGATAAAGAAGAAGTGGTATATATATACAATGGAATACTATGCAGCAATGAGGAAGAATGAAATCTGGACATGTGTAGCATCATGGATGGAACTGGAGGGCATTATGCTAAGTGAAATAAGTCAGAGAAAGACAGATACCATATGTTTCCATGCATAGGTGGATTTTGAGAGACTTAGCAGAAAACCGTGGGGGAGGGGAAGAGGGGAAAAGAAAAAAGACACAGAGAGGGAGGAAGACAAAACATAAGAGACTCTGAAAGACTAAGAACAAACTGAGTAGTGAGGGGGGGGTGGGAGGGCGAAGAGTGGGTGACAGGCACAGATGAGGGTGCTTGTTGGGATGAGCACTGGGTATTGTATGGAAACCAATTTTACAATAAATTATTTTTAAAAAATGCCATGGCTGCTGAGACTCACAATTAAACTATTTGAGGTGGACAGATGTCCATGATAGGAAGTAACTGTAATGTTCCTAAAGTATAAATACAAATACTAAGTATAGCAAGGCAAGAAACTAGACACACAGCCAGGGAATGAGTGCAGATTACTGCCAGTGGGTGTCTCTTAAGGCAGTTCTTCATTTGTCTTCTACTCACCACTGTGTATCTGGTCACTCACAGTTAGTCCTTATTCTTCAAATAAATACGTGTTTAGAGATTTACAGATGTTTCAGATCTCAGACTATATCCCTTAGGAACGTTGAAAAGATACTGTATTTTTCTTCTTACGCACATGTTTTCAACAATCTGCTGGGCACATCCACCTACCCATGCCATGAAACCTTTAAATTCTCCTATCCAGACCCAATCCTGTTCCACTTTCTTCATCTCAGAGACAAGGGTGAAACCCTCCTTCTTTGTCACCTGCCAAATCCAATCAGTAGCCAAAAATGTCCTGCCATTTCTACCAACCAAGGTCTTTCTACACTTTATGTCATATTGTTTCTACTGCCGCTGTCCATTATCTGGACCATCTTTTAGATCAACCTTTATCCTTTACCTAGAGCTAGCGCACTCACACTACATGCCACAGATATATAAAAGTCCAGTGACTGGGTAGTGTGTTTTCTGGAATGACTGAGTAAAGAGCTTCCCAAATCCCCTCTTGGGAAACATTTAAAATAACTGGACAAATTTGTCAAAAACAGTCATCTAAACAACGACTGGTAACTGGGTAAGGCATACGATAAACTGAGAAGTACTTATTAAAGAAAATCTGTATTTTGGTAAGAACAGCGAAAATCTGGTATTTTATCCAGATTCCTTTTCCACCAAATGCCCCCTACTGCCATCTATGCTGATCCAGTGATGATGGAGGCATCCAGTTTCTCTGAAATAGAGGAACCTCTCCCTGCTACCTGAATAATTTGACATTCTTTTAATAGGGGAGGGATAAACCTAAGCTATAGACAACATGAATAATAAGTATAGGTATATATATTTAATAAACATTTACTCGGAGTCAGCTTGACAAATTTATCTCAATTAAATTTCTCAATCTCAATTTCTTACTAAAATGCCCATTTTTATATGGGCACTTTATTTTCCAAATTCGATTTTGTTCATTTAGGTGCCTTAATTTCTTAATGACTTTAGAGTTTATTGAAATTCAAATACTGAAAAGCATTATATACATTTGAAATATATGTAAATCAACACTTGACCTCCACTCCTTATTCATTTATTTATTCATTTATAAACTATTAATGGACACCTACTGTGGGTTACACACCATAATAAAGAACGGGAGATAAATCGGTGAAGAAAAAAGACAAATATTCTTGCTTTTGTTGATCAAGTGGGGAAAGGAAGTAATAAACAAGAGAATGATACATATGTTAGAAGATTATATGAGATATTTAAAAATTAGAATAGATTAAGTAATTTAAAATACTGTGTATTAACAGAAAAGTTGAGGTATACTAAGGCCAATAGATTAGCAGATGATTGCCACTGAGAAGATTGTTTCTTATCTATAGTTCTCCAGAGGAACGGGCATGCAATGCCTTGGGGAGCCACATGGGGAAACACCAGTGTCAGTCATGAGGCACAGAGGACAGAAAGGGAACTGTGGCAAGAACCTTTCTTGCAGTTTCCATAAGAAGGTTCTGGCAAGGGAGGATAAATGGGTTTAGGATTGACTAGTTTGGATAATTTCAGTAAGCTCTGGGATATGGGGACTGTCCCTAGTTGTCTGGCATCTGGCCATGGAGCACTGAGGGCAGATGGATAGTGACCCAGAGTGGAGGAGCTAGATAAAGGAGGTAGTTAGGGGTATGGACTTAGGATTGATTGGTTTGCATTTGAAAGACACATTGCACAGGTAAATCCTTTACTACTTCTAGGAACTGGGAGGGTCAGTCCCTCCAGGGTCAGCAAAGTCCCAGACAGCAAAGCATCCGAATACAGAAAATAAAAAGTATGGCTAATACATTAAGGAAAACCAGGACTTCTGAGGCTGGTCTGAATGTATCTCACTGAGAAGCAAGGTCTGTGCCAGCCTACAAGTGTAAAGGCATACCTTAGGAGTAAGGGTTCTGCACCCACTTACCCCTCATCCAGGTGCCCTGGTGTTAGAGCTCAACCTTCACACCCATAGCCAGCATCCCCAGCAAGGAGAAGGTAGAATGAGTCACAAGGATACCTGGAGGTAAAGCAAGTCAGACTGAAGGAACAGCCAGTGCCTAATCACTGATGCAGGAACTCATCTGGGGTGTCTGGAGAGATCATTACAGCTTGATCAAAGTGAACAGAGGATAGGATAGTGAGGAACTGACAAATGAGGTCAGAAAAGGATCAGTTCTGGGGTGCCTGGGTGGCTCAGTTGGTTAAGCATTCAACTTTGGCTCAGCTTGTGACCTTACAGTTTGTGAGTTTGAGTCCTGCATTGGGCTCTGTGCTGACATGTCAGAGCCTGGAGCCTGCTTCAGAATCTGTGTATGCCTGTATTTCTCTGCCCTTCCCCTGCTTGTGCTCTCTTTCTCTCTAAAAAACAAATATTTTTTTTTTTAAAGAAAGGGATCAGATCATATAGGGCCTCGTTAAAGTTTTTAAATATTTGAGCTTTTACTCTTAGAGAAACGTGGAACCAAAGACAGATTTTAGGCAGATAAATGACATGATCCGATGACTTCTGAGAGGATCCTTTTAGCTTCTGTGTTGAGACCAGACTGCAGGGCAAGTAGAGTAGAATCAGGGAGAAGACGGGGGAGGCTACCACAGCAATTTGAGAGAGAAACAATACTGACTGATAATACGGTGGTTGTGTCGAAAATGTGTTTTTGGCAAAAATTGTGGTGATGGTTTCACAAATGTACATTTACCCAAATTCATTAAGTTAAATACATTAAATACGTACAGCTCTTTTATGTTAATTAGGCATCAATAAAGTGATTAAAAAATAATTCATCAGATTCTGGATATATTTTGAAATTAAAATTAATGGATATTCTGACGGTAGAAGGATGGAGTTGGTATTAATTGTGACTGGAAAAAGCAGGTGTATGGGAACATTAGGAGTTCAGTGTCAGACATGTTATTTTAAAAATGTCTGTTAAATATCCAAATGGGAGTTTTTAAATAGGCAACTGAACATCAGGAGTCTAAAGTTCAGGAGAAATACCCATACTAGAGATATGATTAGGGGTTGCTATAATGGTGTTCAGAACTCCAGCCTGAACTTATGTCAACAAGAGGAGGGGTGCAGAGATAGAGGCCTCAGGACTAAGCCTTGGGGGTACCCCAGTGTTAAAAAAGTAAGAAAGAAGAAGAGAAACAAGCAATCAAATGAGATTGAGAAGTGGTGGCCTGTGAGAATGAAAACCTGGGACCATGATTATCCCCAAAACAAATGAAGAAGGTATTTTTATGAGAAGAAAGAGATAGGCTATATCAAAATATGCTTACATTTTAAATAAGACTAATTTGTACTTAACCAGTGGCTATAACAACATGGCAAGCAGTAGTGACTGGTGAGGTTGTTTTCATTTGTCATTAGTTCATTTATGTAGACTAAAAAAATCAAGGATGGATGATGACAAGCAAATTTTCTCAGTGAGTGTTTGGGCTTACCTGAAACTACTCATTTTTGGAAGTTGGCTGTGTTTACAGAAAATCTAGATGTTCAATAATATACGCTGAAGGTGACAATATATTCAGTAGTCCTTATATGGTCTGTATTTTATATCTCATGAGCTGTTAAAATATAATTCATTAAAGTAAACTCAGCCATGACAAGCTCATCATTATATTACTATAAGACTAACGCAAGAGCCACCTAAGAGCATTTTATCTAAATTCTGTTGAAGTCTGGGGCACCTGGATGACTCAGTTAAGTGTCTGACTGTTGCTTTTGGCTCAGGTCATGGTCTCACGGTTCGTGGGTTCAAGCCCTGAACTGGGCTATGTGCTGACAATGTGAAGCCTGCTTACGATTCTCTCTCCCTCACTCTCTGTCCCTCTGCCACTCGCATGTGCACATGTGCTCTCTCTAAAAATAAAAATGAACTTAAAAAAAAAGAAAACAAATTCTGTTGAAGTCTTTCCTTTTTTTGTCTTTATCATGTCAAAAGTTGGAAGCAACCCAAGTCCATCAACAGATGAATAAATAAGCAAAATGTGGTAAAAATGTCCCATGGAATATTATTCAGTCATAAAAAGAAATGAAGTTTTGATACATGCTAAAGCATGGATTAGCCTTGCAAACATTAGGCTAAGTGAAAAAATCAAGACGCAAATGACAAATTTTGTCTGGTAACACTCATAACACATATCCAGAATTGGCAAATTCAAAGATACAGAGAATACATTAGAGATTACAAGGGGTTGAGGAGAGGGGCAGTAGGAAGTTATTGCTTAATAGGTACATGGTTTCTGTTTGGGATGATGAAATAGTTTTGGAAATAGAGAGCAGTAGTAGTTGCACAACATTACGAACATTACTTAATGCCACCGAGTTGCCCACTTAAAATTATCTATTAAAGTCTAGCAGTGCATTAATTTTTTTAAGTGGCTTCAAACACATTCTAATAAGTAATCAACTTTAAGAATCAATTAAGTTCCCCATGTGAAAAACTCCCACTTAGCAAAACAGGCTTCCAAATCACTTTCCCCCAAGGGTGAAAGAACCTCCCAGGACATGAACTGGAAACATAAATTAGCTTCCTGAAGCTTATCTAGGTAGTGCCTATGATTTTCCAGTTTACCTTCCATCTTCGAGTGCACAGTTTCATCAAAGGAATCACCTTGGCATTCGAAGCCCTCATATTCACCCTTGTTGCTTCACATGAAATGATTCAGTGAAGGAAGGTGATATATTCTGGGAACCACTCATCTGGTGCTATTCCTATCACCAACCCCTCTTTGTCTTCTTTTAAAAATATCCTGGCAATTGTGGATAAACAGTTAAGGTATTGTTATATATATATATATATAAGTATATATATACTTATATACTTATATATAGCCTAAAGGGTTAACAACAGAAGTGTCAACCCTTGATAAATTCAATGTTATTAAAAGCCCACCAGGAAAAGTGATTTCCTGGTTGCATAAAAAAGCATTCTGTCCCTTATAATTTATAACTTTTAACACGGAACCTATTTATGTAGAAGCACCACAAACTTAACTATGCATCACTCTTATTGCAGATGTCATTAATCATGTAATGAGACAACTTGGAGTTCAACCTGTAGAACAACTTGGCCCTGAGGCTGAGGACCAAATCAGTCTTCCATTTGATATGAGCAGAAAGTCTCTAGGGACCACAGAATGAATGCCAGTTTGATGGTTCCATAATGTAATACATTTTCCCTTAACAAAAACCTTCCTTCATAGAGAATCAACCTTTAAACTCAATTATGCACAGTCTTTTCCCAATTTACTTTTTCTCAAACATATTTAATTTAAGGCTTTCAGTCCAGCTAGTTCCTTCACAATTCTGCGTCTGGAACAGAACAAACACTAGCATAAAAACAAATGCTTCTCAAGTATTTGTTTCATCCTGAATAATATCACTGATAATAATGGGCATAACAACTTTATGAGCCATTCTGTGGCTTACAGTTGGGAAATTAAGTGAGAGCAAATGTGCCTTCCTTGGGATTTAGTTTACCTGATGTATCTAATTACATTTTCAGACAGAATGTACTATTTACTACCTGAAGGTTGAATATGATGTATATAATTTTCATAACTGGCTATTGGAAATAATTCTCTTGGGATTAATTATATGGAAAACTAAAAGTATAATTTTTATTTGAAGGAACAGAAATATATAAATATTTTTCAAGATGTTATGGGCCATGACATAGACCACAATATATATTTTATAGATACATACTGAAATGAGCAGTAATCATACAAGAAGTGTTTGGATTTTCTATCCTTTTTTAGAGAACCCATGAGAACTAAGGAAGCATCCTCCATAAAGCACCTCCTTCTGGTTACTTATGTATTGTGGGGTATAAAGTTTATGACTCAATGGGGACAACTGTAACTCCAAGATAGGAAAAGATAAATTAGGTGGGTAGATGCATGCGAGAGTGGGCAAAATCAAGTCTTACACTTATCCTAGGTTCTCATCAAACCCTTAGTATTTTTCTCAAAAAATCCCTCAAATTACATTATAATTGTTCTAATATCTACCTCCTTCCCAAATGCAAAGCTGGATCAGATAATATTGCCTGCTATTCTGACATAATCCAGAGAACTAAATCTACAGTTTCAAAGTAGATTAACTAAAGTCTTGCAACATTTGACTGCCCTGGATTGTGCACTCAAATTCAGCATCCTGACATCCATGGATCCATTTTTTGATACCTTAATAGCCTTAGGACCACTTACCACTGACCTGGCTTCTGGCCACCACCCAACTGAGATACAAGTTTGCCTCCACTCAAGAAGAGCCTCCAAGCTCATCTCCATTTGCATGAGAGAATTGGAGAAATGCAGTGACACAGAGGGTCTTCTTATGCCTTTTCTGAAAAGACTGTATTAACAGTGCAATTCAGAATTAGAGAGTCTTCTTATGTCTTTTCTGAAAAGATTGTGTTAACAGTGAAATTCAGAATTAGGATGGATGTGAATGCAATTTGGTTTGTTTAAAATATCACCCTTTACCCTATGGGTTTTCATTTGGGTTGTGAAATAGCTTAACAACTGAAAAAAAGACTAATAGGAAGCAGAAACACTTAAGTAAGATAGATCAACATGATATCCCTTATTAAGTAAAGAGTTCCTTGTGTATAAAACTCACAATGTGTCTGGGTTTTGAGGGCCACATAATATCACAACAAAGGACTCCTCAATACCATAAAACAATAGTATTAGAAGTCTTTGTTATTCTTCTTTCATTTGCCTTATTGGGCTTCTTTGCTCCTCAGGCAGGGGATTGAAATTATTAAGTATATCTGAATTTTCCAGGGTAAATAAATATTATGAAGTTACAGAGAAATAGATTTCACTTCTCAACAATTATCATATCTACTGGGGGAATTTCCCTGTTGCTATAACAGAAGGCTTTTAGTGAAAAGACATTTGTCTTTGAGGATAGTATTAGGGTAAATATTATGTATTGCTATCTCTCTACTTGCAAGTTTAAAGACTGATTATAAACATGATCTAAAATTTTCTTCAACTTAATATATGGAGTAGAGTCCTCCTATTCATTGCTCCAAATTATAAATCATTACAATGCCAGATTTTAGTCCCCATTCTAGTAATAATAGTATTTAATATATATCAGGCATTTTGCTAGCTATCTTACATGCATCCTATGGATTTTTATGGGGTACTTACTATTCTAACTCCATTTTACACCTAAGGACTGTGGAACTTAGAAAGGCTATCTACTTGCCAAAGTCACACCAGTAGGAAATGGCACAACAGGTCTTCGCTCTTAACCTACTGAATTATGTGCTAATCTGCAGGTCATTTAACTTCCAAGGCCTCAGTTTCTTCATCAAGTAGTTGAAATCAAGTAGTTGGACTAGATTGCCTGTTATTCTAAAATGTCTTAATTCTACAATTTTTGAAGGCCCTCCCAAATTATGCAGAACCAACTACATAGTTTTATTTACAGATAACTCTGGATTTTTATCAGTATTATTCGTAATACCTTTTATTCTAAGCATCTCAAATCCCTCAGTAATTTTTTGTTAAATTCCCATTAGGAGGTTTATAATAAAGGATTTCTGCTCTCCTGACTTTGTATTTATTTATTTTTATATTTTCTATATCTAATAAAGTGTCAGGGCCCAGGGGGGAAACAGGCTAGCTCAGCCAGTAGAGATTGATTAATTTATAGAGTAAGCTCAAGCTGAACAAGTCGACTTTCTAGCTGTGTTCATTCACAGGCTTTCCCCATTAGCAGGTGATCTGCCTCTCAATTTAGAACTTATATTCCCCATCTTATCCACAGTTCCTACATCTGATCTTAATATTCCTGGCTCTGATAGTACGGGGAAATGGATTCAGATCTCATTTGATTAAGTACTATAGAAAAAAACTCATCAGGACCACCAAAGACAAATGTCGAGTCAAGGCAATAATCAGGAATAAGTAAGGATCAGAGTTTACAATTCAGTGGGGTCGGGGCAGTTAAGCTAAGTTGAAAAACATATTTAAGATGCCCATTATGTATAAATTGTTCATCTCATTCACCATTTTCTAACATTACATTGCTATATCTTTTTTTTTTTCTTTTTTTTGCACAGATCCTCTCTCAGTATTTGGAGTGTAAGAAATTTGAGGCAAAAGAGATCAGCCGGTATTATTTATTGAGCTACAATGTGTTACATGTTTTGTCATTAATTCTAATTTAATTCTCCGGACAACATTTTGACAACAGCAGTAGGGTATCCGTTTCCCAGGCAAGAAAACTATGGCTCACAGAAGGCACAGAAGAGCAGAACTTAGATTTGAATACAGTCTTTTTACTACAAAGTCCATTATATTTCTACTTGGTCATGGTATCAACTCCTATATGTAACCCTTTTGGATATTTAGAAGGATCCTAAGCCTATGGCCAAATTATAAACGCAACATTAAAGTTGGAAATATTTTAAACACTATCTAGTCCAAAACCTTCCTTTAGAAATGGGGAGTCTGATGCCTGGAAAGGTTACATGACTTGTTCGAAATGGATATTTAATAAAGACTTGTCCGGAGGACAAACAGAAAGCAAAACTAGAATTTACTTTATCTACAGTGAGACCTGATTCCAGGAAATATCATAGTTTAGATATAAGGCTGTTAGGGATCAAAAAGTTTAAGACAAATGCTTAGATGAAAAAATCCTTGGAAGTTACGGAATACAAGGATTAGTTCAATTTAAATTGTGAAATAAATGGGTTTTAACATTTTGTTCCCATTCACTTCTAACCACAGGTCAGACAGCCTTCATTAAAGCAGAAATGCTTCACGACTGAAATGAAACATAAGTGAAAGTTTCCTGTCACTTGCAGGAAAGCAAGAGCAACATTAAACACAGCAGTTTGAGTTTACAGGGCTTTTTCTGAAATCCCTGAACTATAAAACAAAATAACAAATAATCTTGAAAAGTACAGTGAAATAATACTTTTTATAGGCTTCATTTAATATTTCTCATTCTGAAAAACTAGATAAAACACTCTCATTGTCCATCTTTTCTTCACACACTGTAGGAGACATAATTTTCCAGAAGTCTGTGTACTTGTTTTTATTTTGAGTTGCAGACACTGGGAATTTTGTGGCAAAATATTTCAATCCAACTGTTTCCACTAGTGGACAACGAAAGATATTAGGATAAAGTCAAGCGGTTAGGATGACTGACAGCGTGATGTGCCCATTCCAGGCCTGTTCCAGGCTGTTCACTACCAGGCCTCAAAGGTGGACCAGGAAGGGATGAAGTCTTAAATCTTGAAACTTCATTTTGCCCAATAATGAAAAAAAGTCACATACTACTTTTATCACAAGGCATTTAAAGCACACGGGAATGAGTTTGTGTGAAATCTTTTCTTGTGAAAATTCATAAGCCAAAGTGCAGCTAGCCTGCATAAAATATTAGTTGGGAAAACGCAAGCATAGCCAGACACCTGGGTACAGATCTATGGATTGCACAGATCTGGGAACCTTAGTGTCTTCCTATGGAAGTAAAATGCCTGTTCTAGTCTTATGGCGAGAAAAATGCACTCAAGACATCCTTGAGTTAGCAAGGGGGCGCGACTGGGACCACAGGACTATAGCATAATGGACCTGCTATGCAGCGGGGCTTCAGCACTCTTGTTGGAAATGTACTAATAAAATAAAAACATCCTGCACTGACTCTAAAATAAATAAAGATGTATTTAGAATGGAACACTCTTCCTGACTTCCTTTCCAACTTTCCTGCCTGTCTAAAAGAAAAATATTTTCATTCGTTGGTGGCATACAACCATGATTAATTGCTCCTAACCAAGGAACAGAACAGCAATCCTGTGGCTCTCAGACTCTGCAAAGCTCGTCTCATTCACAGACTCAGAGGAAGCTCAGAAATGTCTCATTGTAACCCATGGCCCTGGCAGCAATGATTTTCCAACATAAATCTCAGTAGGAAATAGAGCTTTCTGTTCTGTTCCTTTCACTGCTCATGGAGCTTGTTGCCAGGACTAGAAGAAGTCTCCTGTACAGTCACCCCAGCGTGGTTGTGAAAATAATGTTTCCAATTCCCAATTCTGTATGTATGAGAATGGAAAACAAGGTACCCGATGCTACCGATTTCCACCTTGACTTGTACCCCACCTGTTTTTATTCCCTGTTTTCATGACCAGAGCAAGGATGGTGGACAGCAACTGGGAACAGCATGAGCATCAAGCATTATACTCAGAGCATTAGGATTTAGATTGCCTCAACTAACTTAATTATGGCATGCTATACAGCACAGAGAAGAGTGGGGTCCAGCTCAGATAAATGAGTGAGTCTTTTCCATCTGTAACTGCTCTGTCAAAACAGGTTTTTAGCAATAAAGAACCACAGTCTTGGGACAGATGGAATTACACATTCTACTCATAATGCAACATACATAATGGGGTTCAGATGCCAAGCTCTCCTGTCGCATTCTCTCAGCTGCCAATGCAGGTGGTGTTTACCCCAAATCCATTTTCCCCCAGGATCACCATAATTGGTACTTAGGAAAAAACACAACAACAAGAACCTTCCTACTTGGCTCGGATTAACACTTCCAATGTGAAGGTCTGTTTTGTGCAGAATTTATGTCCCTTCCCAGTATAGCCCTGGCATTTTGGATGAAGCAAAGAGTTCCCCAGTGAAGAGCAAGCCTTTCCCTAACGCCAGCCCGGAGTCAGTTTGAACCTCTAATGGGGTCCACAGAGACCCGGGTGTGATTTGCGAATTTGCATGCGTGTCTCGTCTATGAAGCCAAAAACCTCTCACTGTTGGCTACGACCATCCTCATGTTTTTGCCGTCCCCATGCTTGGTGACACTTCCTTCACAAATTCATGGAGTATCTCATCCAATCATTACATACCCATATTATAGGCAGTGAAATTAAGTTTTCTTGTTAGTGAAAATGACATAATTAGGACTTGTTTAGGGCTCTATTTTTATTGAAAGGGGACACATCTCCTAAACCAGAACAGTTAAAATCTGTCTTCTAAAAAGTAAATAAAAAGCTTTCTTAAAGCTTCCTGTAAGAACCTCAGTCCTCCCACAATTTATTCAGATTAAGTTAACTCTTATTTCCTGTCTAAGGAATCCAAGTGGGACTTTCATGTGTTTTAATTGTACAAACTTTTGTTATGGTATTTCTCAAATAAGCAGTTGTGTCCACTGGAGATAGGAGTGAAGAAGAGGTCAGCACAGTATCTTGAGAAAGTTATGTGGAGTAAAGAATGTTCTGATTTGTCTGGCTGAGGATGCAGGTTATATTGATTTGAGGAACAGAGCCTTTTCTCTGTATTTTTACCATCCCGCATCTTAAAGTAGGCTGGACTCCCCAAAGAGAACCTTGAGTTTTAATACAGACGTTTAACCTTTTTCTCCCTTTTGGAAGCTTGTGCTGAGTCTCTGGTTTCAGATCACCTGGGTGTGAATCCTGCTTTTGCCTTTTTCTAGCCACAAGCCTATGGGCGTGTTACTGAACCCCTCTAAGCATACATGTCCCATTTGTGAAATAGAGATGATTATAGTCTCTAATGTACAGGGGTTGTATCAAGCATTAAATGAGAAATGAGATGAAATCATCTTCATCACAGTACCGGGCGCGAACACATTCTCAATAACTGTTTCTTGCTGTTGTACATCTCTGGACATAAAAAGGCTGTGGATCTTTCCTAATAGGGGCATGGAATAAGTTTGAGTTTGAGAAGCATGATGTTGGAGCCATCAATATCTAAAGAAAAACAAATGACCCATGAGGTATAAGAAATAATCAAATAAAAATAGATATTGGAGCAACCTATGGGGTATTTTATGACAAGCTTTTTTGTGGCCTCTCAGAGTGCCTGTAAATTAAAATTTCCCTCTTTGTAGACAATAAGCACTAAGTTCATAATCTCTATTTTCTATGGCTTCTCCATTTAAGTCTGACCTGGTAGATCAACACTGATTATCTCAAGAATAATTAGCTAATCAACTCTATTTTCAATTTTTTTTCCATAATACCCTTATGGGGAGTGTAATCACAATCTAGCATTCAAATCTGCCTCCTAGGATCTGGCTGATTAGAGCAGGAAAAAAACTTTAGGTTCCCTCTTGACTAGTGGTGGACTTGCTAAGTCTCCTCAATCAATCAGTATATATGACTTTTTTAAATATGTATAGACCAAAAATTTATGATCTGCAGTTCAATCTCAGAGCCAATCCTGAGGTAGAGATAGTTGGTATTCCAGTAAGATGTGAATTAAAACCACCGAAATGAAGTTCTATGCAAAGACAAGGGAGAACAATGAAAATTTAAAAAGTAACAAACAATAATAACAATAAAACCCAGCACGCTAAATAAAGATAGGTTTAGTGGTTTCACTTATTCAACGTTCTTTTCTTGAATGCCAACTACTTGCCAGGCATTTTGCTAGACCTTCGGAATAAAAATGAAAAGCATTTATTCACAAACATCTGTGTAAGAGATTACCGAAGTAATCTGCCCAAGGTTATACCTGATGAGCAAGGCCAGAACTTGAACATGTACCCTAAAGTCCATTGTCTTCCCTACCATACCAAGGTGTAGGCCCTGCTGGTGTCCTGATTCTTCTCAGATCTTTTGCCCTAACTCTGTGCATTCATCTAGCTTCTGCATGTTATGCTACTAAATGCTGCACCTCTGAACTTGAAAGCATAGCTCTTTGAAACTGGAGTCTCACTACCTGACAGAGTCGGAAATGCCTGGGAGCCCCCATGCCTCGTTCCCACACCCCCACCCCCCACAATCCCACAGGGGAACACAGTCAGTGACTGACTGGTGTGGGAATTTAAAAGCCCAGTTCCTTTACCACAAGGCAGGGCAAACTCTGAAGTTGAACTTATGCTCCAGAGCCCCTCACAGGATCTGGCTGAGACCTCACCTAACAATGTATCTTTGCTTGGATTTTTTTTCTTTTCTTTCATACTGTCTCTAATTTCTTACTGGCTTTACCCTGGGCACACTTCCATGCAAATTTTCTTTCAGGGTCTACTCCTATAGATATATAGATAATTCACTGTAACTTCAACTAGAATTTAACCACAGGATAATGAGGGCATGTTATTAAATTTTTAGATAATGTTATAAATATGGAATTAAAATTAATCATTTGACATAACTGTTTAATCAGTTAAGTGTGTGTGTGCTTTATTTAGTGGCCTTGGCCAAGTCATTTCATCTGTTTGGATATCAACTTTGTCCTCTGAAAGATAAGTGTTATTTGTCTAGGAGGCATGTTGGGTTGCAGGGCTGGTTCAATATTCACAAATCAATCAATGTGATAAATCATATTAACAAAAGAAAAGAACCATATGATCCTGTCAATAGATGCAGAAAAAGCATTTGACAAAATACAGCACCCTTTCTTAATAAAAACCCTCGAGAAAGTCGGGATAGAAGGAACATACTTAAACATCATTAAAGTCATTTATGAAAAGCCCACAGCTAATATCATCCTCAATGGGGAGAAAGTGAAAGCCTTCCCCCTGAGATCAGGAACACGACAGGGGTGTCCACTCTCGCCACTGCTATTTAACATAGTGTTGGAAGTCTTAGCATCAGCAATCAGACAACAAACAAAAGAAAAGGCATCAAGATTGGCAAGGAGGAAGTCAAACTTTCACTTTTTGCAGATGACATGATACTTTACATGGAAAACCCGACGGAATCCGCCAAAAGCCTACTAGAACTGATTCATGATTTCAGCAAAGTTGCAGGGTACAAAATCAATGTACAAAAATCGGTGGCATTTCTATACACCAACAATGAAGCAGCAGAAAGAGAAATAAAGAAGCTAATCCCTTTCACAATTGCACCAAAAACATTAAAATACTTAGGAATAAACCTAACCAAAGATGTGAAAGACCTCTTCGCTAAAAACTATAAAAAACTTATGAAGGAAATTGAGGAAGACACAAGGAAATGGAAAAACATCCCATATTGAATATAGTATGCACCGGGCCATTTTAGAACACAAAACAATCACGGACTATTTAAACAATAGGCTATATAATACACATTTTGGCATTTTATCAATCTCAGTAACCAAGAGAAAGTAATTCAATGCTTTAAGTTACTTTTCTCCAAAGAACAGATTTCCAGTAACAACTGTCAAGTTTTACAGAACGCTGAACATATTAGAACAACTGTGATTACAAAGCTACGTGTTACATGTTTAAAGAAAAAAACATTTCTATTTCAGCTTTTTGACTTAATGTATAGCATGGCCACTGTCAACTTTATTTAATATGCTAATAAAATATATCACATGAAGCAGTATAATTCAGAATTCTACCCATTTTAAAGTGCATTTGCTTTGAAATGAGACATAGCATGAAATCATATACTAGACAAACTGAAGAAGCATTAAAATTCTAGATGGCATTAATTCCATGTAGTCCATGAATAATCTTTTTCTTCAAACCCCCAAACAGGGAAATTAAATCTATGTAAATATATGTAAGAAACAGAGAAATGAAATCTAATTTATGCTAATAATATAGTCCATGAGAACAGATAAAAGGAATCAAATGTAGGCACAAAAGGTGGATTCTGTCTTACTCTCATATTTGTCTCAGAAAAGAAGTATAAATAAACAAATTCATAGTGCTTTGAAATGATTCCATAGCAAGATGGATTACCTGATGACATCATTTTACCCAAAGACAGCACAGCAATAAAATCATAAGCTCTCAAAGAGCAAATGGGAAATCCCTCACTGGCTCTTGTGTTGGGGCCTTTGGACATCAGTATAGGTTATGGTGTTTCATATGTGCTTTCCAGTACATTCCTGAGTATTTCATCACTGATCAATATAGCTTTGTGGACTGATCTTATAGATCAAAAAGTGAAAATACGGAGTTAAGTCTACAAAAAAATAGAAAGGTACAGTACAGCAGTATTCAACCTTTTAATTTATTTGTTTCTCACATTTCTTGTGGCCCATGGAAAGAATGGCCTAGTAACCCTTATGTGCAATTCCTAGCACACTAACTATATATCTCAACACTCTTTCCATTCATGGAAATACCTGAAGACAAATATGCACAAGAGTTTTAATTGTAGACATAACCATCTATTTTACTTTTTAAATAAAAGAAAAAAATGGCAGATCTATATATAGCCTGCTTATAATGTCTAGAAATAGACAATACATAAAATGCAAACACAGACATCTTCAATTTTCAAATAACAATAAAATAATATTATCTGGTTTTCCAAACTTTAGGGCCACTTCTTTGAAGATTAATATGCAACACTCCTCAAGATGGATTATTAACTGAATAAAAAAGCAAATAGCAAAACAATATGTCCTTTATTGTTAGTTACGTAATTTACATAAATTTATGTAAATCAAATGCAAAATCGTATTCATACAAAATTTATTCATAATAAGGTTATATGGTGGTGCAGGTGGCCAAGAGGATTGAAAAGGCAAGAGAGAATTTTGTTTTGACTGCATTGTTTGAAATGTTTGCAGTGAGAACATAGTCATAGAACACAACTCTAGTATTTTAACTCCAATCAGTAACAAATCATTTGCAAAACACTTCAACACCTCTCTGTGCCCCATATGTGTCTATTTGAGGATCCCTGTAGAAAATAAGTCTTTAAGAACAGAAGGCTCCCAACTGTCTGGAGAAAGGACCCCTTGGGAAAGTGTGTGTTTTTTATGTGCTTTGCTGAAGCTTCACCACCTAGTGGTCTAGCCTGGAACTTGGACCCAACCTCTAGGAAAGTCAATGGGACAAATGCAGATTGGCAAGAGGGTGGCATTGCTTAGGAAGTAATTAATCAAAAAGACTGGAGGCAAGGTATTGACCCTAAGTGAGGACTACAGGAACCACTTGCCACAGAAGAGAAGGACCCCATAAAGTTCCTTCCCTGCTGTCAACCCTGGTAGACTTCCAGCAGAGGTGTCTAGAAGTGGCATCCCCTGACTTTGGCCTCAGTATGCTAAAGACAATGAGGACCATGAGTTAAGGGGGTGTGGTCTCAGGTCAGCAGAGGGAGGAGTTCAAGGTTGAGACCGAGGGTACCCCTGACTCCAGAAACGAGGGAGCTCTTAGAGTTCTGCCATCACTGTTGGCAGTGGGAAGCTCCAGAATAACTATCAGAGGCTCCCTCTGACTCCAGCCTCTTGGGAGTCTGACAGTAGTGAGGGTGTGGGTGTATGGGACACAATCTCAGTTCAGTGGAGGGAGGAATCACTGGCCCTGAAGAGATTCCAGGTGCAGACACTGAATGAGGTTAATTACCCCAGAATATAATGAGCACCACAGAACCTTACTCCTGCCATCCTCCCTGGGAGGATCTGGGCACCACGTGAGGGTGGGCAGAGGAAAGGACCAGGAGCAGGAGTGGAAGGAAAGTCCCCTAACTTCCACTTTAAAAGTATGGCTGGTGAAGGCCAATACTGAAAGGCACAGTCTCTATCAGCAGAAGAAGTCCTATACTGGTCAAGTGTCAATGTGAGGATACTGAATGAGGGAACCAACAACACCAGAATATAGGGGTACCACTGAGTAAAGCCCTGTCCCTTTTGTTATCCCAGGAAACTCCTGGAGTAACTATCAGCCTGAGGTGCCCACTGACTGGGGCCTCAAGAATCTGAGGGTGGTGAGAGCCTTTGTCTGAGGGGCGTGGCCACAAGTCAACAGAGGGATGACTGAGTGAGAACTGAGGGAACCCTTCTGCCAGCATGGAGGGACTCCTTAGAGCTCCACTGTCACCCGTGGGTGGGTCAAGGGGAAGCAGGGGTGGGGAGAGGGCAGGCCTGGAAGTCTATTCCCCTTACTTTTTCTCAGGAGTCTGAGTGCAGCCTCCAATAAACAGAGGAGTCATCCCAGCCCTACCTCATTTAAGGTAAGATGCTGAGTGAAGATTGAGGGAACATCCAGTCCACACGGGGAGGGACTGTACAGACCCTGAGCCCTATTGTCATCCTGGGGAGTGGTGGGCAGGAATAGCTGGAATTGGCATCCAGTGACTCTTCTTGGAGAATCTAAGGGTGGTAAGTACTTTGTTCTGAGGGAAGTCTCAGAAGAGGGGGAAATGGCAGGCCTGCCAACTCTCAGCATAAGACTCTGAGCAGGGACTGATGCAACTATCCACCTGACAACAGAGGGATCCCCTAGATAAGAGCCACGTCCCTACCATGAGCACTGGGAGGCCCTGGAATAGCTGCCAGGCTGGGTTGCCCTCTGACTTCTACTCTGAGTTTGCAGGGAGGTGAGACCTATTCTGAGGAGGGCAGCCTCAGGTGAGCAGAGAGAGGAGTCCCAGACTCTGCCAGGAGTCAAGGGTAAGATGCTGAGAGAGGAATGAGGAGTTCTCTCCACTAGAATGGAGAAGGCCCCTCAGAACTGGTGTCAGCCCTGGGAAGAGGAGGGGGTGGCCAGGAATGACTTGCCCTGACTGTGCAAGGGTGGTGAGGACATTGTTTGAGAGGCGCAGCCTCAAGTAAAGAGAAAAGCGAATCCTAGGCCTCCTGCTAGGAATCCAAGTAAGATGCTGAGTAGGGACTAGGGGGAATCAGACACTCCAGAATATCACTGGCCCTACATAGCCCTGTTTCTGTTGTCACACTGGGTAGGCCCTGCAACAGTTGTCAGCCTTTGGTGTTTTCGGACTTTGGTGTTTTCTGACTTTGGCTTTGGGAGTCTGAGGGCTATTGTCTCAAGTTAGCAGACTAAGTATCTTAGTCTCTGTCAGAGTCAAAGTTATGAACCCGAGGACAGAGAGGACCACACATGCCAGAACAACAGAGACCCCGGAGCACCTGGGTGGCTCAGTCGGTTAAGAATCTGACTCTTGATTTCAGCTTAGGTCATGATCTTGCGGTTCCTGAGTTCGAGCCCCGCGTCAGACTCTTCACTGTCAGCGTGGAGCCTGCTTAGGATGCGCTCTCTCTCGCTCTCTCTCAAAATAAATAAAACATTAAAAAAAGAACAACAGAGTCCCAACAGACAGCTGGCATACTCTATCATCTCTGGGAGGCCCAGGAAGGTGGAGCCTAATGAGGCACCTCCTTACTTCTTTTCCCTAAGTATCTGTCACCCATGTGACTTTACTTTCCTGGCTGAGAGGTTCTGAGAAAAGCTGTCAGTCAGAGGCAGGCCCTTGCTTTTTAATTCAAGTGACTCAAGGATATTAAGGTCTCTTTCTGAGGTAATAATCCTTGGGTCTATAGAGGGAGGAGTCCCAGATGCTCCCCGGGGTTATGGTGAGGATTTTGAAGAAGTACAGAGGGGACTACTAACTCTGAAACAGAAAAGATCTCACAGAGCCTAAGATCCACAGAGCCTAATGGATCCTACCTGTCCTGTTGTCAGCTGTTGTCAACAGCTGCACCCTGAGGATCCTTCTCACTTCCTCCTCCAGCTTCTTACAGGACAGCACAAGAGATCTGTGAGGCTCTAGAGTACTGTTCTCAGGGAAGGTGGAGGTACTGTTCATCAGAGTTGCCACAGTTGTGTTTACCAGATGAGGCCACTCACATCCTCCCTTTATTCCTAGGTTATAGACCCCTATCATCCATCCTCCTGCCCACATTCCTGCCTGCTACCACAGACAGGAGTGAGCATGTCTCAGGATCAGGAAATGCCCTGTTGCACACAGGAACAACACTATGCCCACAATGAGATCCAGGGCCTTGAAGCTACACAGGTCTCCCAGGCTGTGGAGGGGACCTCTCCTTCCCCGTCCTCTAATGCCTGGCAGCATGGGGGAAGCTCTGACTGGTGAAATACCCAGTAATCCCTGGAGTTCTCAGAGTGCCTAGTCATCTTACACTGTCATAACAGCCATCTCACCAAGCAAATCAGATGAGAGCTCCACCAGTCAAGAAAAGGAAGACAGTTCAGCTTCTTCATCAAAGGCCCTGTCAGACACTGAGAACTTGTCTGTAGACCCTCTAGATGAGAAGGTGACTTTGTTGGTGCAGTTCCTGCTGCACAGGTATCAAATGAAAGAGCCCATCACAAAGGCAGACATGATTGATGTTGTCATCAAAGAGTGCAAGGACAACTTCCTTGAGATCCTCAGGAGAGCCTCTGAGCGCATGGAGCTGGTCTTTGGTGTTGATGTGAAGAAGGCGGATCCCACCAGCCACAGTTATGCCCTTGTCAACAAAGTAGGCCTCACTTATGATGTGAGGCTCTGGGGTGAAGAGAGCATGCCCAAGACCAGCTTCCTGATAACTGTCCTCAGTGTGATCCTCATGAAGGGCAATTGTGCCACTGAGGAGGATATATGGCAAGTGCTGAATATGATGGACTTATATTCTGGGAGGCAACACTCCATTTCTGGGGAGCCCAGGAAGTTCGTCACCAAAGATTTGGTGCCCGAAAAGTACCTGGAGTACCACCAAGTGCCCAAAAGTTATCCTCCATACTATGAATTCCTTCAGGGCCACAGAGCTCACACTGAAACAAGCAAGATGAAATTGCTGGAGTTTTTGACCAAGATCCCTGATTCTGACCCCAGGTTCTTCCCATCCCAGTATGAGGAAGCTTTGAGAGATGAAGTAGAGAGAGCCTGAACTGGAGTCGCAAGCAGGGCTGGCACTACTGCCATGGATAGGGCTCATTCTAGTGCCAGGTCCAGCAGCGTCTCCCATCCCTAGTGAAGCCAGAAGCAGATTCTTCACTTTGTCATTAAAATTAACAATTCATCTTCTCAGTAAGGGAGAGCTGGTATGTGGCTGTAGGGAACACAATGTATAACATCTATGTGTCCCTCTTCTATGTGGCTAACCTGGAGGTTTATCTTCTTCATGGAAGGGAGAGTTCATTTTCAAATATTGTTCCCTTTAATGTAACATTTTATTAGCTCCAGGATCTAAGTGTATGAATGACACTGGTCATACATTTATTGCCATTTATGAAATTTAAGAATACAAGTTTTGTTTATATGTAAAACAAATTTGTAAAACTGACCATCTTATTTTGTGATCTGGAAAAGATAAATGATATTCAAATAGGCATTTCTTTGGAAGTATCAAAGAACTTAGCAGTAAAATAACTGGGATCAAGACGGTCAATTCTTAGCTTTCTTTAATTCTTTTAATCTGCCATTCTGTAAAATTAAGTGATATATACATGCATTTGCTTAGATTATTTAAGAATATATGAGAGGAGCGCATGGGTGGCTCAGGAAGTTGAGCGTCCATCTCCTGATTTCAGTTCAGGTCATGATTCCAGGGTCATGGGATCGAGCCCTGCATTGAGCTCCGTGATGAGCATGGAGCCTGCTTAAGATTCTCTCACTCATTATGTCTCTCTCTCCTCTGCCCCTCTCCCTCCCTCACTCTCTCCTTCTCGAATAAAAAAAAAAAAAAGAATGTATGAGAAATAAATCTTAATAAATTACATTCCATGTACATGGGCTTATTTATTCCCCAAATATTAGTAGATCTGCATTTTGGAAAGCACTGTGTTAGTAGTGGGGATGCCAGGGTAAACAAGACTCACTACCTTAGTATAGAATTTAAATGCTAGGATCAATAATCATGTAAAGACAATGGTAGGTGTCCTTTAATACCAAAAGAAAAAGTAAAAAGGAATGAAAAGTTGGGGGGTCCATATGAAGGCAGTCAAGTATAAATGTCCAGAGACAAGACAGGCTGTGACCTTGGGAAACGCAAGTCTTTCACTGGGAGGTAATTGTAAATTAAGCTGTAGTACATTAGCTGAGGCCATGAGAGTGGTGAGCTTAGTTCAGACCCTCAGATAGTGTGTCTCACGGTGAGAGACTGAAGCCTAGGATGGAAAACTATTTTTAGCAGCTGCTTTGGGATTATGGTTAACCCGATACCCCCTGGAACAAGAATGGAAGATACCCTGCATTCTTATCCAAGTGCAGTTGAACACAATGCACAAATTATGGGTTTTTATGAACACCATCTTGAAGGAGTTTGTGAGAAATAAGAGTGAAACTCCCTTGAGGTGAGATACCCAAATTCCACTGGGCTGGCCCTCTGCCCTGAGCTTGGAGATCCAGAGCCTATACCATTCACTGAATAAGTTATGTTCAATAGTTTGGCAAGCTCTAAGCAAGACCTAGATTTCTGGAGGAGTTAAGTGAATGAAGATAGGGATGAGCAACTGAGAAGGAGGGAAGGAGTCGGTCCTTGACACAAATTCTAGGAATTCTGAGTTGCATTCAGTAGATAAATAGTCCCCCAAACCCAAATTAAATAATCTATCCTCTACCGGGCTAGATTTACCAAGGTTTTCTCTTTGAGCAGTCATTTGGGCTCGTTTGTATGCCATGTCCTAGAGCACAGCATATTCTTTGACATCTCCTGGGTAAACAAATCCCAGAGAGGAAGACCCCAATGTCTCGGGTCAAATAATCATCGTAATAACTGCCAATCATCAAAGACTCAATGTATACCATGTACTGTGCCAGGGATTTTATATACAATACATACTTTCTAACAATCACATGTACAACACAAGGCTTATCAAGCCCATTTCACAGGTGAAGAACATAAGGCTTAGAATGTTTGCAAATGTGCACAAATTCACAGGCTTGGTATGTACAGAGTTGTAACTAGACCTCTTGTTTGGATTCTTCTAGAGCCCATGCTATTCTACTCCTCCCTAATGTTCTGTTAACTCATTTCTCTTCTTATTACCCCATAATGCTTCTCAGGGATTAAAAGAAGGACTTTGTAGCCAAAGTATGAAAAACAGATATAAAGAAGGAATCTGAAAATGAGAATCACACACAGTTTGGGGGCTGTCTGTGGGGTTCATTTACCCACAGCACTGCTGCCTCACCCCACGGTTCCTTGAGGGCTGCCTCTGCTCAGCAATTGGCACACATGTACGGTCCCGACACTTGCCCACATTACAGTGTTCATCCTGAGTCTTCCCCACTTGCTCTCCTGTCCAACTCTGGAACCTGACCTGCTGACGGGCTCTTCAGTGTGTCCTCCTCTGGACAATGTACCGTGCTCCCAGTGGAAGAGACTTTCCAGGATCACCTATCTGCCCCTGACTCAGAGTATTCCAAATCCCTGCAGGCATCTCCTGGCTGACCTTCAACATGGGATCCATCTGCTACACCTCCAATGGGCTTCTTCACCATACTCTCAAAGCGTTTACAAGTAGGCTTGTGAGCTGAGTGTGACTAGGCACAGAACATACTGGTTCTTGGGATGTAAACCTGAAATAAGAGAAGTTTTTGGAACTACCTTGATATGTGCAGTAGGATTTTAATGGGGTGTCTTATTTGGGACTAGCCCCTGAAAAGATATACCAATGAGTTGAGCATACCTAGATGGTCAAAAACCAAAGCCTCACCCTTAAAGGATACATGGGGAAAGATCATGGAAATCAGTGTGTAAGCAAACATCTATAAATCCTGACTCTGAATTCCTATCACCCTGGAAGTCCTAAGAGGAAGGAGGAAGTGAGATGGCAAGGCTTGGTTCTTTGGCCTAACATACTGTACTGATTAAAAAAGAAAAAAAGAAAAATCATCATCCTTCTGATATCTCTAACTTGTGTACTTTCCTCAGAAGGAAATCTTGGTTTTCACTGTGCCTAATAGCACTGTGCAGGTGTTCAGGGGCATCTGGTCAGGTGGTATATAGTTGAGACTCCAAAGTTAAGATATTGACCATGCAGCAAAAAGAAGGAGCTAATTCTCACCTGCTGCAATTATATAGGTTTTTGCAAAGGGGAGCGCAGAAATGTGCTACTGAGTGAAGAAGGGTGAACCTTTTTGTGGGGGGTTATAGGGTTCTTTTTATTTTTTTAAGTTTTATTTATTTTGAGAGAGACAGAGACCATCCAAGTTGGGGAGGGGCATAGAGAGGGAGAGAGGGAGAATCCCAAGCAGGCTCCTCACTGTCAGTGCAGAGCCTGGTGCGGGGCTCATACTCACCCACTGTGAGATCATGACCTGAGCTGAAGCCAAGAGTCTGACACTTAACCGACTGAGCCACCCAGGCGCCCCTACAGGGTTCTTTAAAAACTCAGATATGATCCTGTACTTGAAAGCACTTGTCATATACTAGGAGCTCAAAAAAGGTGGTAAACTGCAAGGCCAATAATGGGCTTCACAGAAACTACTCCAGGAAACAAAGAGGGTTGTTCCTAAAAAACCGTAATAGTTGCTCTTTATTGAGTGCCTGCTATGTAACAATTAAAGGGAGAGACTGCAAGTGCTTACCCACATCCTTTCTTGCCTTCTTTCCTGGGTTCACAGGAAGGCTACATGCCCAGTCTACTTGCAGTTAAGAAGGATCATGTGACTATTCTTGCCAGAAGCAGTATTTATCATTTCCCAGTCCACCCATTTGAGATCCAGGACACCACCTCCACTCCCTTTCTTCCATTCAGTTACAAAGATGGAGTTGGAACTACAAGACCAAGCCAGAAGCCACCTAAGTCTCTGAGTCACCAGTTAGTGAAGATCCGCTGCCAATCACATCAAATTTTACGTGCACAAGAAATAAACTTGTGTTAAGTCATTCAGATTTTATATTTTATGTTTTGCATCGGTTAGCAGTTATTTTACAGCTGATAAACAGGTACTATTTATGTTGTTCAAATTATTTAAAAATTTTAATGACAAAGCTAATAATAGTGCATATATTCTCACTGTAAATATTTCCAACAACATACATAAATCTATCCCTTCCCTTTACCATGTTCCTCTACAACTCAAGGTTTCTCCTCAGAAGTAGCTACAATAAAAAAGATATGGTGTATATTATTGTAAAGACAATTTTAAGCTTTTTAATGTATAGATGTGCTATAAAAACATATTGTGACCTTTTAATATACTGGGTAGTGATATACACATTGTTTTCCCACCTGCCTTTGTCACTTAATAAAATGAATGCAGCAGCATTTCATGACAACACAGATAAATCCACCTCATTATTTTAACTACTCCCTAGGATTCTAAAGTATGTATGTTCCATCATTAATTAAACTATTTTCCTCCTTATGGACACATCAGTAGTTCCCGTTAGTTTCTATGCTTAATAGAATGAATCAACATCTTTTGACATTAGTTCTTGAGCAAATGTACATAAGAAAGATATAGCAAACAGAAATTGGTATCAAGTGGGGAGGGCATGAAAACTGTACATTTTTATAAATATTGCCAAAATATCCCACATATCTGCCAATTAATATTTCACAAATTAATGTATGTAAATACCCTATACACATATTTTTAAAATCCTTTAACTTTCTGTCAAACTTATTAAAAAATAATGTCTCACAGTTATATTAATTTGTATTTCCCTATTTTCTAATTAAGTTAAGCAGAAAATGAACTTAATCTCTTCCCTATATAAAGCTGCAATGTTCTGAGTCATAGGATTTCTCTGAACAAGCCTTAAAATTCTGTTGTCAACAAGATATTTTCCTTTGACATTGAGGCACAAAGATTTGGTTAGAATAACCAGGTGCCAGAGATTTGGGCCAGACAGGTCGCTCTCAGCTAGTGAGGGGCATGAGGAGGACAGCAGAGGAGGGCAATTTCCAGAGTTATGAAAAAGACCACAAAGCAAAAGTCCAAAGGACATACGGCAGGCTAGCAGTTGGGGAACTGAAAGTTCAGCATCATGTGGAGAAGTGACCATAAGGGGAGAAGGTAGATCAGGGTAGAACATAAAAGGAGACTTACATAAATAGGCCTAGAAAATTTCTTACTTCTACCAGCTGGAAACTGTCAAGTGATCTAAGTGGGCAGGTCTACAGATGAAAGAACCCAAAGCCTATCAGACATCCCACCCTACTTTAGAATCGTCTCTCCATAGTCATGTATAACTGGTTCCTCTGCATCATCTAGTGATGTTATTGATGGATTCTAGTAGAGAAACATTTCCTGACGACCCTGGGGGTTCCAATGCACCCTTGTCAACATACCTTGGCTGGAAACTATCTCTATCTCCTGGAGACAGCTATTTCCTACCTTATATACGGTGGAAGCTCTCCCCTGAGGTTGGGGCTATGTGAATGGGCAGGATTGGTGAATGATGACACACCTTTGAAAAGGCTGGGAGTACCATGAGTAGTGGAAGGGGATATACAGTGGCAAGGAAGGAAAAATTGGAGGAGAAATGCCTTAGGGGCTAATTAGCTCAGTGACTACAAGTAAAGGGCTAGGTATGGACATGTCTTGGAAGACAATCCAAATGGTGTTCCTAGCTCAGACTGCCTTCTCATGCTTCCTGAATTTTTGGCACACAAGAGCTTGGTACCCTGGGTCTGTGTTTACTGGCCTGTGTCACCACCAGATACTGCCCGGCATGGCGGATTGGGCCAAGGAGCAGATATTTCCAGAGCATGTGATGAGCTGATGGAGATGGCACACTTCCTTGTTACAATGACAGGGGATGATGGAGATATGTGGGTTCCAATCAGGGAAACATGATGTACCATTCCATTGCCAGCATCCCCACCTGCAAGACGAGGGTGTTAAGGGTTGTGAAAGAAACATTGATGACTGCATTCTCAGTAATAGTTTCCCATGGGAATTTGCAAGTTAGATAAGCAGTTGTAACACTTTGGGTTTCTTCTCTGGTAGCCAGAGGCTCTATCCAGCATGGTTTTGAATCAGTGAATGTTACCTTTAATACTTTGATTGATTCATTGATTCATTCATTCATTCAGCAAGTACTTACTAAACATATGCTGACGGCAAACACTAAGTAAACAAAACAAAAAGAAATAGCAAGGCACCTGACTCAGGCTATGAACACATGGATGGTGAGGAGGGGACAGATTTGACTTTGAGGATGTTAAGGACTATGTGAAAGGGTAGGGCAGGGTCTCTAATAACTCTGAGTTCTAAAGGTGGCCTATTGTTAGCTGAGACTGAGGATAAATTCTGAGGAGGAAGAGTTGGTGGCAATTTCAGTTAGAGGTAGAGATGAGGCAGGGTGTCACGCATCAATCAGTGTGTGCCATGAAGATGGTGAGGTTCTGGCAGTTGTCCGGGTGGAGATGCCTGTGAGTAGTAGAAAATATGGCTATGGCTATCAGGAAAGAGTCCCTGCAGATTAGGTTCAGCTGTGTCAGCAGAGGTCATGCAAGGCTGTATAGGTGGAGGTAAAATCAAGTGTGGTGCATACAGTGGCCTATATTCTGTCTCCTCCCCAAAATAATTGGAAACGAAAATTACACAAAACATAGTAAATCCAGGGAAGAGTTTAAAAGGAGAAAGTCCTCACCCACAAATCTACTAATTAGAGAAAGCTTTCCTATGTTTCCTTAATTTCTCTTTTGTAACCATGTATCTGTGCTTTGGCCTTTGTATTACCTATGCCTGTCTATTTGTGGCTTATAATATATATGATGTATAATGTATAATGTATACATGATTTTTCAGCTGCTTATCTGCTATCTGTGGTCCTTTTTAGGACTCTACTCTTAACAGCCTTTGTTCAAGGCTGAGCATACACCCACAATACAGACACTTACCTGCTCTAACTAATGTGTCTGTTCTGGGCAGCTGATAACTCTGTAGTAACTAACTCAAGTTTCTCATGACATAAAGAGCAAGGAGCTGGTGGCAATGTTGGGTTCAGGGCCCTGGGGGTTCAAACCTAATGACACATTCTTCATCTAATTGAGGGACAGTGACTTTGAAAATTTTAGATGTGTAACTACTTATTCCAGCTGAAGCTGTCCCTAGAAATCTGATCCATGAACATAAGGAGGACCGAGCCATCTGAGTAAAATGGAGACTGCAAGCCCAGAGTCCTGTCCACTCAGCATCTTCTTCCTCCTGGAAGGCAGTGAGCCCTGACATCCACAGAACTCTGGGGTGCCCTCTTAGTATTGCTGGAAAAGCTTGGTGCTACAAGACCCTGCCTCACATATGGACTTCATCTAGGATTCACAGTCATCCTGAAAACATAGGACACATCTTCTATGTGATTTTGTCCTGCGCTCTATATTGACTTTGTCATGACACCCTAAATGTCCCATATTCAGCTTTCTTCAAGAAGTTACAAAAGTTTAGCAGTTAGAACGATTTTTCCAGCATAATAATTGGCAATTAAATCACATAAGGCAACACCAGTTGAAAATTATACCTTCACAAATAAAGATCTAGTCTCTCCAGATGTTTGGCTGATGGAAGATCAAAAGGGGAGATTTAGTATTAAAGAAAGAACATAACTCAAGAAAGAGTATTTTTGGCTATAGTCCCAAGTTATGAACAAGTAACCACCATTAACTACATGTAACTTCCGACCTGTATAATGAGACCCTCGATGACTGCCTCTCCCCAGTAACTAAGCTTCCGCAAGACAGCACGTCAATGTCAGTTCCAGGCTCCTGAAACTCAGCCAATCAGGGACGATCTCACCCTGAAAATCAGCCAATCAGTGACAGCCTCACACTTCTGACACCATCCAAGCCACAAATCCTCTGTCCGGGAGCCGTGCATCCCCAAGTTGGCCGGTCCCTAGCAGCCTGACGAAAGGAACACCCCAAGCAACTGTCGGTCCCTAAACACTCTGCTTCTGAATGTCCGCCAATCCTCGAATCCCCAATAGGTAAACCTCAGAGAGGGTCAGCTGTGGCTTTGTTCGGAAAGACAGAGCCTTACAAACACAGTTCTCCCTTCAGGCAAACAACGGGGAGGACGCCGTTTTTGCATTAAAATCAAGTTCAAGTTGTTCTTAGTTTGCAATTTCTCAACCCTTTTGACTATTCAACCCCCGTTTACAGACTTGTTCGGACTTGTGAGTGTCAGGCACACTGGCTGAGGTGGTCGAAAGATGTGCAATCTTTTTGGTTCTTGCAAAGGTTGTTTTCTTTGTGTATACTGGAACCTCAAAATGCCCAACACAAGTGGAAATGTTGTGACACATTTTATGGACGGTGGACATTTATTAAATGAGGAACAAGTCCTTTCAAAGCTTTTCCTGCAGTATGCAACTGTTCATTCAATACAGAAAATGGTGGAAAGTCAGATAGAAACCAGCATATGCTAACAGCTGAGCCTGAGTGATGCAGGATTTCCTCACCTGGTACTAAAGACAGTAAAAAATAATGATGCATTTTTGTTGTTGTTGTTTAAGGGACATTCAGATTAAAAAGATAAAATAATCACAGAAGTTGTAATGGCCTTCTGTGCAGTATATCATCATCAATCTTTCACTTCAAGTTGGAAACAAACTTCCAAGGGCCAAGACCAAATCTACTGCAATAATAAAAAATGTAATGGCTCTATTTACTATTATGGAGGTTATCAAAGATCTAAATGCCTCACCTTTTTTTTTTATAGCATAGCCACAGATGCATGTAATGACAATTACATAAAACATTTTCCTTTGGCTTGTGAAAGTTTCCTCACCAAAAAAGGCTTTCTTACAAGGCTATTATTGTGAGTAAAGTTGTTTGAAAACATGACTATAGAAGCAACAATTTTTTGCAGCGACTTCCTTTTTTTTAAGCTAGGAGTTAATTAAAGTGGTTAAAGTTGATTAAAAACCTGCGTGATTTGATGGTAGGTGTTGGTTGCACTGCCAATATTCTGTGTCATGCAATTCAAACAGCATCTGATGTCCTTTTTATTGAAACCGAAGGAATAGTTATAAAATGATTCTTATTTCAACATTTATCTTCTTTGAACTGAGTTATTAAAGTTATCAAATCACCAAGAACTTGGGGATTTTGTTAGCTTTGAGAAGTTTTCGATTCTCATTCAAACATCCATTGTCTCTCTTTAACAAATGCAGTTGAAAGAATCTTCAGTTTATTTGAAGCATTAATTACCCAAGAGACACAGGAATGCTGATGCATAGGAGCACGTGTACCCCGATGTTCATAGCAGCAATTTCGACAATAGCCAAATCATGGAAAGAGACCAAGTGCCCATCAACTGACGAATGGATAAAGAAGTTATTGTACTTATATACAATGGACTACTACGTGGAAATATTATATTTTTAATTTGAAGCAAAGGCCCCCCAAACTCTTGTTGACATTTTAAATAAGGCCTTGAACAAAGTCTACTTATTTCTTGCTCACAGTTTTCAATATTTCCCTAGCAAGAGGATTATGTGCACTGAAAGAAGAGCAAACAGTATTATTAAAGTACTCCATTGATTAAAAGAATTTGTTGAATGTGTTAGAGAAAGAATTGATGAAAAAATGTTCCCCTTTATGTATCAAGTCTGTTCTTTAAATGAACAACATTACTTATGAACAGGAAAAGGAATTCTGACTTGAAGTGGGTAATTATTATGGAATTTGTCAAGACTATAATTTGGAATGGATTTCATCACTCAAAAAATTAAATCAAATTTGTAACATGGATGTTCCTGAATATTGTTCCGGCAAGAGAACAAGAAGAAGAGAATAACAATTGTTCACGATGCTTTTTTTTATTGCCAGGGGGTGACATATTTTTTTTTTAAAAATTAAGAGATACAACACAATCCTGAAAGATGGAGAAGTGAAAGATGCCATGAAAGATGGTATTGCATGATTCTATAAAGCGAGTTTGAAGAGCGGTTGTCAGAACTGTTAACCATGTCAGTACATGTTCAGTATACCAGCTCATAATGCTCAGATGGAGCATATGTTCTCATTAATTAATTTTCAATGGACAAAATAAAGAAATAAGCTAAAAGAGATCATTATAAGTTATGCTATAATGTAAATGGAAGACAGGCTGAAACTGCAAAGAATTTTATAAGCATAGTGGGTAAAAAAAGAAACTGTTAGATATCCCTTGCCAGGCTTCTGAATGCTACATGATAAATCATTAGGGGAATACAGCTAAAGAAAGAGGTATATAATTTAGGTACTTCCTAAAAATTCCTATGTTGAAGTCCTAAGCCCAGTACCTCAGAATACAACTGTATTTGGAGACAGGGTCTTTAAAGAGGCAATTAAGTTAAAATGAAATCATTAGAGTGGGCCCTAATTCACTGTAACAGGTGTCTTTATAAGAAGAAGAGATTTGGATACCTATACACAGAGGGAAGATGACGTGAAGACACAGGAAAAAGAATGCCATCTACAAGCCAAAAAAGACAGGCCTAAGAAGAAACTAACCTTTACTGATACTTTGACCTTGGACTTCTAGCCTCTGGAATTTTAAGAAAATAAATTTTTGTGGTTTAGGCCACTCAGTTTGTGGTACTTTGTTATGGTCGTCCCAGAAAACTAATGTAGACAATTAAAATAATTCAAATTGAACTAGGTGTCCTGCATTTTTATGCTGAATCTTGCAGGCCTAGGTAAGGGATAACTAGAAGTCAACTGGCCTACACTGTACCCATCCTCAGGAATTGCAAGGAACCCTACCTGGATGACAAGCAAGAGATGGCTTCTAGTGCTCACAAATATTCAAGAACAAAGGATTCTAATATCACATACACTGATACAGAAACCGGAGGAGAAAAGTACAAAAGGGCCAACTTATAGGTCAATCTCACTCATGAACATGGACGCCAAACTCCTAGACGTGATAATAGTTTACTTAATCTGCAATATATAAGAACAGTTATACACTTGGAGCAAGCTAATTTATTATTAGAAAGTCATTTAATGTAAATTATTGCTTTCTGGTAAGAAAGAAGATGCATATAATTGATTTAGTGAAAACCAGCACTCGATAAATTTGAACATACATTCAGTATTTAAAAAAAAAAAAGGAAAAATCCTCTTAGCAGCCTTGTAACAGAAGGGAGTTCTTTAACCTGCTGAAGATGATCAGTCATTGGTGAAATTCTGAAAGATTTTCATTTGAGACAATGACGTTCTAAATGGCAATTCAATATTGTATTTCAGATCCTCAATTCCATGATAAGAGAGATAATATAAACAAAATATACTGGAATTATACAGGCTGAAATAAAACTGTCATCATTCACAAAGATATGATTGAGCATGTGAATAATCCAACATAATCTAAGGAAAATACATGAGTTTTCTGGTTATTATCCTTTATAACAAAATCAATTGTATTTCTATTTATTAGGGGAAAAAAGCTGAATTGTAAAATTAAGACCTACCAAAGGCAATGGAATTAAAAGTGCCAAGTACTTTGGGAATGTGTCTAACACAACATGTATATGACCTTTACAAAGAAATGTTGTAGCCTTAATGAGGGAAATTTTACAAAACTTAAACAAATGAGAAGATATGTACTTCGTGAAGAATTAAAAAGCACAGTAACCACCTTGTTATGTGATCTCCCTCTTGCATTTATTATGTATTTTGATTCTCACAACATCGTATTTAATAGGTTAGGTGTTATTGCCTTAAAGAAAGTGTGGGTCTATAAATTCAAATAATTTACCTAAGGTCATGTAGTAAGTAGCAAGGCCAGAACTCGAAGACGTATTTCCCTGTCTCTGAGGTCTCTGGTTTTTCCATAATACCCCCGGAGTAGACTCTGCTACTGCCCTACCCATATCTCTTACCAACTTTGGGCATCCCTTGCCAGGCTTCTGCACGCTTTGCTGCTGAGATGTCACAGATTTAACCCTCTGAGGATGACCCCGGGGCATTGGAGTTTCCTTGCTCACAGAGAGTCAGAAATGTCTAGCAATTTTATATTTCTCCCAGCCCCTCTGAATCCCCAGATAAACCCTGGACTCTTTCCCAGTACAGACCATCAGATTCAGAATAGAAATTTTACATTCCTGCATCTAATCCCAGAATGATCCACAGCCAAGGAAAGAACAGCTCCTTTGCCTCTAGGCCAAAACATTTTTGAGGTGTACTTTATGCTCTAGAGCTCCCTGTAGGATTAAATTAAATCTGAGATCTCACCTGAAATTATTCACTTACTTGGCTTCTTCCCCTTATCTATCCTGCCTCCTTCACTCCCTTAATAATTTCTCCTAGGAATAAATGCTTAGTAAAACACTTGAATGTGAAACCTTAGTGTATCTGGGAGAACATGGCCTACTAAATGGTCTAGAGAGTAGCCCCCAAATCAAGCAAATATGCTTATTATATGGGCTTTATAAAATCTATTATGGAATTGGAATTGGAAGTAGTAATGTTAAATTATTATTCAGTTAGAATATTAATATAACAGAATATTCATATAATTCTTTTAGTGATCCCTGCCAAGTAATTTTATCCACCTGGCTTTCAGTTTTCTCTTTTGATAAATGGGAGTATTGGATCAGATATTCTCTAAGGTAGTGTGGATCTCAAAAGGAGGCAATTTTTTCCTCCAGAAGACATTTCGTAAAATCTGGAAACCTTTCAGGTTGTCACAACTCAGGTGGAGTGTGGCTAGTGATTCTAGTGGGTAGAAGCCAGGGATGCTGCTAAACAATGTACAGTACCCTGGCCAGCCCCCCTAAAAGAAAAAATTACTTGGCCCCACATATCAGCAGTGCTGAGATGGAGAAACCTTGATCTAAGCTCTTATATGTCTCTAAAATTCAGTGAACTATTAACTTGATCTTAGCCTACAGTATGCCAGACCATGATTTCAATGTAATTAATGCATTTTACTTCTATGAGAAATTAGTTAACTCAGTGAGATTGCTTGGTGCCCACCTGTCAGTTACTGGTCTCTTTATGAACAATTGATGGTCACCTAGGGTAGACTACTTCTGCATGGACACACAGGCTTTATAACCTAACATTCAGCAACGGGCTTGCTACTAGAAAATACTCTTTTAAAAATGCAGAACAGAGAATAGAGATAACTAAGTTAAAGCAAATACAATGACAATTTCTTTTACATAAAGTGGCATGGGCAAATTAAAGCATGTCATGTGCCGTTTTATGACACATAGTAATTGTAGACAGTTTAATTAAAAAGCTATATGAGCAGTGTGCACTTTTGACTTTTTATCTTAATCTTGGTAACCAAGAGAAACTAATTTAATACTCTTAATTTACTGTTCTTAATAGAGCAAGTTTCCAATCACAGTTGCCATGTTATAGTTTTATAGAACAGTGAACACATTAAAAGTAGCTGTGATTAGAAGTTCATTTTGTTATATTTACCAAAAACTTCCTACTTCAATTTTTTTAACTTAATATATATTGTGGTCACTGTGAATTGCACATGTTTAATGTGCCATTAAAACACCCTGAATTAAATGAATACGACACTACTTCTGTATTTTATCCATTTTAAAGTTTAATTACTTTATAATGAAGCATAATGGAGAGCCAAATATGGGAGCGAATTCAGAAGTATTAGAATTTCATGATGGAATTATTTCTACAAAACGATATAAAGAATTTCTATGAAATCCTCATCCTGGAAGAAATAGACATATGGAAGGACAAACTATTTGGGATTAATAACAAAGTATATGATGAGGGTAGGCCAAGAAAAAGGAGATAAAGACATAAAGATGGATTCCAAAAGTAAAGATGTGGTTGTGCAGGCTTTACCCTTGATTCCACGTTCAGAAAAGGAATGTAAATAAAACAAAACAGGCCTAGAGGGCTGTAAAACGATTCCATGGTAGAATGGATTAGGGTAAGAAACTGCTTCACTGTAACAGCACAGCAATGTTATAACAAGCTCTCAAGGGACACATGGAAAATCACTCACTGGTCCTGTATTTAATATTGGAACCTTTAAGCCTTTGAAAATTAGGACTGGGATATCATGTTTTATGTATCTTCCTCAATCTGCTACTTGATGTTTTATCATTCTTTTTCTTTATAAGCAGCCAGATTTTGTGAACTGTACCTCGAAGACGGAGAATTGGAAATGCAAAGTTTATATAAGGCAGAAAGACAGAGCAGTGCTATGATCTGAATGTTTGTGTCCCCCCACAACCCTGCAAATTCATATGTTGAAATCCTAAAGTCCCAAGTGATGGTATTATGAGGTGGGGCCTTGGAGATATAACGCCATGTGAGGATGCAGCCAGAAGTCTGCAAACTGGAAGAGAGACCTCACCCAGCCATGCTGACACCTTGAGGTTGTACTTCCCAGACTTCGGAACTAAAAGAAATAAATTTCTGTTGTTCGTAAGCTACCCAATGTGTCATGGCAGCTCAAACAGACAAAGACAAGCAGTATTCAAACTATGTATTTTTTTCTCATATTTCCCATGACCCTTGGGAAAAATAGCCTGCAAATTCTCATGAACAATAACCTAGCACACTGGTTTTGTATCTCAATACCTTCACTACTCCAAATAATTTTTGCATGAAAATACATGTGTTTTAATTAAATGGTTAGCTAGCTAGCTATTCTTTAATAAAATAAAAAATGGTAAATCTATTTATGGAGTGTACATCAAGTCTGAAGATGTAGAAAAGTATATAGAATATAATCAAGGACACCTTCACCCTGTAAAATAATAAAATAATGCCATCTATGTTTCCAGACTTCATGCCTACTGATATAGACCAATCTCTAAGATGTATTACTAGTTAGGAGAAAAGAAAAATTGCAAAAACGATTATGTAGTACTATATTTTTACATTTGTATAACAGTCAAATGCACATGTCTGCCCATATAGAACGAACTCAAAATAAAGTTATATGGTGGTAGGGACGAGAGAGGGTACTGAAAAAAAGTCAAGAGAGAATTTTAACTGGATGTTTGCAGTTTTTACAGTGTGAAAATGGGTATAGAGCATCACTTCAGATCAGTAACAAATCATTCGCAAACACTTCACACATGGCTCTGATGTTCCAGTCACTATGCATCCAAGGGTGGACTGGTTTTATGTAAGGGGTCCTGGGCCAATTGTAAGGGATCTAGGTTCTAATCCTTTCACGGCACAAATCACCTCAGGGATCCTGAGCTAGTCACCAGTTTCCTAAACTGCAGACTCCCCATTCATAAAACAACAACAAATAAGGTCCTGTCCTGCTTTTTTATTATTTCAATTATTTGTCAACTGATCAGAAGCCAGGTAAAAGCATGCACCAGCTCAGTGGACCTATGTTGGCTCTTACAACTTTTCATGGTTGTGTCACAATGCATTCTTGAGTAAGTGAAACCCAGAACTACTGGTAAAACAGTTTCCCATGAGACATGGACACGGTTATGTAAACAATAGTTATCACAAGGCCACTTTACAGCTGAAAACAGGACTAAGTACCCCATTTTCTGAGTGATTTTTGCTTTCTTATCAATGATGTTCTGAGGCCGGCATCATTATCCTACCTGGTAGACAAAGATTACTGAGAATCTAATTGCTCAACTGCTCCTTCTTCTTGATAAGATCCAAGCCAAGCCAAGATCCCATAATCTCCCTTGGGAACAATAAACACAAGCCCAGACCTATAAACAGCCCCTCTCAAATCTCCATTACTGAGATTCCATGTGGGTATGTTCTTATTTGCTGCAGCCTACTAAATAAACTAGAATTTGACTCCAGGTGTGTTCCTTTCTGTCTTTGACCACTGAAATAAAACACATAACAGCAGCAAGAGATTTAATCTGTGTATTTGAAAATAGTCTTGTTTATATTTTCAAATTATCATCCCATTCCTCAAACCTCCATCACTTAATTATCTAGTTCTTTCGTTCTTTCACTGACTTTAACATATCCACAAATTGTAATCAATGACATTTAGAAGCATTACATATATCCTTTAAGAGATGTGTATTAGTTATATAGTTCCGTGTAATAAATCATCCCAAAGTTGAATGACTTAAAAGCAACGAACATTTATTATCTCGCAGTGTCTGCAGGTCAGGACTTTGAGAGTAGCTTGGCTGGGTAGTCCTGGCTGGTTCAGGATCTCTCATGAGGTCCTGAATCTTTACTCCAACCTCATGGAGACTGGCATAAATGGTTTAATGTAAATTAGTTTCTTGGAAATCTATTTTCCTAATGACAGGTATGCCATTGAATAATTATAATCCAAGCACAGACACCTGTGAATCCATTTCTCAGATGAAGAAACTGAGGCTTGGGGAAGTTTCTTGCCCCCATCATGTAGCTATGGGGAGGTAGAATCAGGATATGAGAACAAATTTATCTAATACTCCAAAGGTGCCTTCTGTATAATATCAGAACTTCTGGAGAAAATATATTTTCTGGAGAAAATAAATTTTTAAAAATAAAGAAGGAAAGGAAGAAATATTTGTTAATTAGGTCCTTATTGGATAACATGAATGTTTATGTACATTTTCACAGTTAATGAAGTTCATTCTCTTGTTTAATCAAGTATGTTTATAATCACTAGTCCAGAAATCTTTCCCCACTGGTAAAAATAACATTTGAAAGATTTTGTAAATAATAGTAAACTCATGTCACCAGGACTGCCAAAATTCTCTCACCTATGACTGAACACTGAGGTCCAAAGGGGAAGCCATGAGATTTAGTCTTGGTATCTTTTGCTTCACTTTTCTACGTTCTTTTCTTCCTAAGTACTTTTCTATCTCATTTCTTGTCTTTCTGTAGAACAAAGATCAAATATATGTTATACCTGTTGATAAAATGACTACAGTGAGAAGAAGTTGCAAATATTTTATTTCTTTCCAGCTTCGGCATTTTGGGGCATTTATTTCTAACTGTGGGTATTCAGAAGAGAGCAAGAAGAGGACTCAGGGGAAGGTACATCACGTAGGATCTAAGACTTTAAATATTTATATGAAAAAGAAGAATAAACTGCACTTAATTTCAATTTCAGGTAGTATTTTCAACACTGAAAGGCAGATATCAGAGAAAGAAGACACACTGGAAATATAATTTATGTAAAACTATACTAAGGTGGGTTATTTGTGTGACTCTCACTGCAGTTTTAAATATATGTCAAGTGAACCTAGGCATTTTCTGTGATCACAACTTTAAACATTAAGCTGACAGTGTAGTGGAAATAATTCAAGATTTGGAGTCAGAAATAAATAATGTCAGGTTCTGGTTTTACCATTACTGATTCTATAGTTTTGGACAACCTATCTATGACTCAGTTTCTCTGTAAAATGGGAGTAATAACAATGCCTATTTTTCCTGGCTGGGGTAAAGGTTAGAACTAACGTAGAAAGTTTGCCTAACACAGAGTAAAGCTCAGGAAGCGAGCTTTAATAAATCTTAGTTCACCTTTATTTATTGGCTTATAGAAAATGTGCTATTTATTTTAGGAGTGCTACAGAGGAAAGTTCCCTCACTTTTTCCTAGTACTCAGTTCTTAGGTCTCCGATACTTGGACCTCCACCTGCTCTCTAGTCAATTTACCTACACTTAGTAAGTGCTGAAGCCCAAAGTTGCTTTGAGGAACAGGTCTCCCTTCTTCCTATGTGTGAAGATTCCAGAAGTCAAGTGGGCTTGCTTCAATTATGATTCTACAAATTTTAGATTTTTATTTTCTCAAGTATGAGCCAGACTTTCAGAATGAGATCCCATTTAAAAATACTAAGATATTCAGTTTAACTATAAAACTGGATAAAATGGATATATGTGTGTTTGTGCTTCCAATCCTTGCTGAGTATAAAGTTGATCTATAAGAAAAATCCTTTTAAACTTTACAGATACAAGCTTTTATTTGCTCAAGGACAGAAAAATACCCCCTAAGAATATGTAACTACTTCTTAATCAGTTTTTGAAATTCTTTTGTATAAACAGCTGCCAAAAATCAATGATATGTTGATAGAACTTTATAGACTAATATTTAGATTACTTGCATGTGCTCAATCATGAATTGTAAGGAAATGGAAAGATAAACATTCCACTGCCCCCCAAACTTATAAAAGACTGATTATTGCAAATCAATGGAGACTAGTTGATTTTAGCAGTAGGAAACTATACAATCCGGCTTGTTTGAAGCTACAAAATTTGACAAACTTAAAAGAAATTCACTCTCCCAGTTGTCAGCAAGAATTCATCAGTCTGTGGGAACTCAGCTTAGTTCCACACAGACTTATATTTTAAACTCTTTGCTTATTAGGTATAGAAAGACCCTTTTTACAAGGAGTAAGTGCTTTTTGGCTTTTCCCCAAATCTCACTTTTATGGACTTTTCTTCAAGTTTTAGAGCTTGAAAGTTATATTATAGTCTGCCCACCTCTCTTTCTTCCCACGAACCAATGCTGAGAAGACATTTTGCCAGGGAGTTAACCCTGAAACATTCACATTTCCTAAACCTTCATTACCCAAGACTCAAACCAGCCTGAACACTCTCACGCTCCTGATGGGTCTGTACATTTTGTCTGTGAATATTCTCCTCAAATCCTCCTGCATTCTCTGAGCTGATAATGTATCCCTCTGTTTATTTCTGTAATGGTGGCACAATTCAGACTAATAACTTGAATCAGAAATTTCGATCTTAGACTCTGGATCTCAGACTTTTATCTGAGTCTTGTACCTAATAGCAAGAGGGAACATTGGAATTGCCTGTAATGAACCAACTATGAAGAAAAATGAAATGAAGGCATGGTGATACAAATGGGGTCTAAATTACAAAATAATAAAAATTGATAAGCTGGACTTCATTATAATTAAAACACCTCTGCTCTGCCAAAGATGAGCATTAGAAGAGAAGCCAGAGACTGGGAGAAAATATATGCAAAAGATACTTATGATTAAAGACTGTTATCCCAGATTACAAAGACCTCTGAAAACTCACCAGTAAGAAAACAAAGAACCTGATTAAAAAATGGGCCAAAGACCTTAACAGACACCTCGACAAAGAAGATATACAGGCAGTAAATAAGGATAGGAAAAGATGTTCCATACCATATGTCATTAGCAGAATACAAATGAAAACAATAGTGAGATCCCGTCACACACTTATTCGAACGGCCGCAACCCAGAAGATGGACAGCAGCAAATGCTGGCAAAGATGTTTTGCACAATATAGATTTCTCTCAATTTTACTATAAACCTAAAACTGCTCTAAAAAAATAAAGTCTTAAACAAAAGTCCCACAATTGGGGTGCCTGGGTGGTACAGTCGGTTAAGCATCTGACTCTTGGTTTCGGCTCAGGTCATGATCTCACAGTTCACGGGTTCGAGCCCCGCTTCAGGCTCCGTGCTGACAGTGCAGAGCCTACTTGAGATTCTCCCTCTTCCTCTCTCTCTCTGTCCCTCCCCTGCTTACTCTCTATCCCTCTCTCTCTTAAAATAAACAAACATTTTGTTTTAAAAAGTCACACAAAAGAATTGAAGTTCTTGCTAGTCCTTAATGTTTGTTACCTTTGTTGGAACGGAAATTTCTGAAGGTGTTACTCATAGATGTAACATCCACATCCCAACACTATGGCTTATGTATAAAAGGGACTGAAGTGAATTGAAATTCTTATTGATTCAAACGAATGCCTTTTCTAGAAAGAAAAATTGACCAAAATTCACAGAAATCTAAGTGCGAATCTGACTTCTATTTTGGTACCAGAGCTGGCCAGGTGTTCTGGCTGAGCTTCTTGCCAAACACAATCAAAACCGTCAGGTGAAATATAAAAAGTAACCTTCTTAAAAACACTGCCAAGGTGATAAAATAGGAAAGAATGATCAAGCCAAATTTAAGTGAAGGCGAGAACCAGATAATTAATCTGAGCATGGTTGCCAATTTTACCCTGAGGGTGTTTATCAAATTAGACTTTAACTTTTCAAAATCTTGGATCAGGATACAAAGAGCAAAGTGCAGGCCTGCCAGAGGCTGTAGACCAATAGGAATCTTCCCCTCCCACATCTACCACAGGGCTATGCAGTTAGGCTGAGTGAAACTGGGGTTAAAACTGGCAATATCGTACCCACCCTCAGGAAGTGTGAGGAAAGCTTCTGCATGGATGATAAGCAAAACATGGCATCTAATACTCTCAAATGTTCAGGAAGGAAGGATTCTCATTTCACACACACTTTTCCAGAGGACAGAAAAAAGGAACACTTCCCAACTAAGTGTTGGGCTACCAGATCCCTGATATAGAAACCTGAGGAGAAAAGCACAAGATCAACCTTTTTAAATATTTATTTATTCTGAGAGAGAGAGAGACAGACAGACAGAGGGAAAGAAGCGGGGGTGGCCTGTGTATGCATGTGCATGTGAGCAGGGGAGGGGAAGAGACAGACAGAATCCCTAGCAGGCTTTGAGCTGTTAGTCCAGAGCCTGACACTGGGCTCCATGAGGGGCTCCATCTCGTGGACTGGGCAATATGACCTGAGCCAAAATCAAGAGCAGGACGCTTAACTGACTGAGCCACCCAGGCGCCCCAAGAAGACCAACTTATATGCAATCTCACTGATGAACAGAGATGCAAAAAAGAAGACATGACAACAGTTCACTTAATACACAATATATAAAAAGTAATATGCATGGGCCAAGTAAATTTAGCATTAGAAAGTCCACTATGTAAATTATTACATTATTCTAAGATGGAAAATTCATAAAGTCATTTCAATAAAAGAAAGCATTTGACAAAATGTAACATATATGCAGGATAAAAAAAGGAAAATAAAACATTCTACACTTACATTTTGGTTAAGGGGTAAATCTCATGTTAAGTGTTCTTCACACCATAAAATTAAAACAAAAGAAAAACATCCTGCTGGAAACCTAGGAGTAGAAAGGAAATTCTTTAATCTGCTAAAGAGTGATACTTTGAAAGGTTTCCATTTGAAATGATGATGCCCTACATGACTACTCAACATTGCACTGCTGGTCCTCACCTTCACAATAAAACCTTAAGGTTAGAAACTTAAGAAAACCATTAAATGGAGAGAGATGCGTTTTCATGAAAAACTCAATACTGTCAGTAGATTAATTCTACGTAAGTTGTTTTATAAATGGAATTCCAGTAAAAATTTTTTGGTGGAATGTGAAAAGTTGATTCTAAAATTTGTAGGAAGAAAAACAGTAAGGAAATTCAAAATTCTCCTAGAGAAAACAAGGCACAGAAATTGCCTGATTAGATATTAAGACTTATTATAAAGCTATGATAATTAAGAATGTGTGGGATTGTGGTGCTTGGAAAAGAAACCAAATAGAATAGAAAACATAGAGAAAGACCAACTCCTATATGGTTATTCGATATATGAAAAGAAAAAAAGGGGACAATAAAGGAATATTTGCTGATCCGCAGGGAAGAATGGACTCCTCAAGAATGTTTCTGGCTTAATTTGGAATCCATGGATTAAAAAATAAAAATTAGGGGGGTGCCTGGGTGGCTCAGTTGGTTAAGCATCCAACTCTTGATTTTGGCTTAGGTCACGATCTCACAGTTATGAGATCGAGCCCCATGTCAGGCACTGTGCTGACAGCACGGAGCCAACTTGGGATTCTCTCTCTCTTCCTCTCTCTGCTCCTCTCCTGCTCTTACAATTCTCTCCCTCTCTCCCTTCCCTCTCTCAAAATAAAATAAACCTGGAAAAAACAAAAATTATAAACAAGACACAGATATCCTTTCTCACCACTCCTATTCAACATTGTTCCATAAACCCTAGCTAGTTCAGTAAAGCAAGAAAAATAAATAGAAGTATACTGTTTGGGGAAAAAAAGAAAATATCTCTACCTGCAGGTGAGATGATTGTCTACATATAAAACATGAAAAACAAAACAACACAACTTCTAGAACTATAAGCAAATTCAGGTGCTTGGAAACAAGGTCAATGTACACTAGTCAAGGGCTTTCTTATGTGCCAGGAATAAAACAATTTAAATTTTAAATTAAGAAATGGATAACAGCACCAAAATATGAAGTTCTTGGGTATAAATCTCACAAGATATGTGCAGGATCTGTATGTGAAATCTGAAAAACACTGATGAAAGAAACTAAAGATGATACAAATAATTAGAGAAATGATCTATGTTCCTGAATTGGAGGACTTAACATAGTTAAAATGCCACATGCTCCCAATGAGATCTGAAGATTTAATGCAATCCCAATAAAAATCTCTGTAAGCTTCTCTTATAAAAAGAAATATACAAACTGATTCTGAAATTTATAGGAGAAGGTAAAATTACTAGAATAGACAAAACAATTCCGAAAAGAACAAAGCTAGAGGACTCCCAATTTATGATATAGTATAAAGCTACAGTAAACAAGACAATGTATCATTGGCAAAAGCATAGATCTCTGGATCATTTCCAGGTACCAAAATATATATTAATTTTTAATTTCTGTGAAACAAGTTACCACAAATCTAATAGCTTAAAATGACATCCATTTATTATTAGCTCATGTTCTGTTAGGAGTCCAGACACTGAATGGCTGAGTTCTCTGCTCACAATCACATGAGACTAAAATCAAGATGATGGTAAGGCCGTGTTCTTATCTGGGGCACAGGATAATCTAAGCTTATCAGGTTGTGATGGAACTCAGTTTCTTGCACTTTAAGACTGGGTCTCTGTTTCCTTGCTGGCTGTCAGCTGGTGGCCCTTCTCAGCTCCTAGAGGCAGCCTACATTTCTTGCTGTGTGTCCTCTCCATCTTCAAAGCCAACAATAGAGACTCTCCCTTACATTAAATCCCTCATTTTCTAAATCTCATTTACCAGGATGAGCCCCATCCATTTGTAAGGGTTCAATTAATAAGGGAACACCCAGTTATGAACTGAATTGTGTCCCTTGTGCCCCCCCTCCCAATTCATATGTGGAGGCTCTAACTCCCAATATGATTTATTTAGAGATAAGACCTTTAAGGAGGTTATTAAGGTTAAATGATTCCTAAGGATGGAGTCTTAATCCAATAGAATTATAAGAAGAGGAAGAGCCACCAGAAGAGTATACCTCAGAAGAACAAGGTCATGTGAAACCACAGTGAGAAGGTGATCATCTTCAAGCTAGCAGAAGAGGCCCTAATGGGAAGCAACCCCGGTGGCAAGCTAATCATGAATTTCTAGCCTCCAGAACTGTCCATCCCTGTTGTTTAAACTACCTGGTTCAGTGTTATTCTGTTATGGAAGCCTGAGCAGACTGATACAGCTGTTAAGAATAATCTTCTTAGAGTAAGCTACGATAACCCCATCATAGAAGTGATAGCTCATTCCAGTCACAAGTCTCTCCTCAAGGCCTGCAGATTATAGGAGGGTGTAAATCACTAGGAGTCCTGGTATCAGTCTGTCTACTGCAGCAGCTTCATTTATTAGAGCTAAAAAAAACCTGGAAACAATTCTAACGTCCATCGATAGGAGACTGAATAAAGTGTGGTATAGCCATGCAAGTACTACTCAGCAGTAAAATGGAAGAACTATTGATATTGTATGATTCTCTCTATATATATAATAACTATACATTATATATTTTACTATATACTATATATTATTATATAAAGGGTTATATATTATACATTGATATGTACATATTATACAATATATAAAATACAATATATAACCTTTTATATAATCAAATAAGATATGATATACAATATTATATAATAATATATAATCACACGATGTATAACTAACTAAACATATATCTCAAAGTTGTAGGGATGGAGAACAGATCAGTGGTTGCCAGGGGTTTGGGTGGAGGAGTATTTTACTCCAATTGGCTGCATGAAGGAGTTTTATGTGGGGATAAGACTGATTCTGACTGTGATGACAGTTATACAAATCTACACATGTGGTAAGATTCATAGAACTGTACAACAAAGTTTGCAATTGTACTGCATGATAATTTAAAAATAAGGAAGGGAAAAAATGTACCTCTAAGGATACCTTATAAATTCCATGAAGTTCCAAACTAAGAATTTTCTAACTTTTAAATTTATTGATAATAAAAAGCAAAACTTTATAGCTACAGTCATGGCACTTAGATAATTAAAATTCAGAAAAATATTCAGTGATATAAAGCCACTAGATTAATAATTTAAAGGTTTTTTTTTTTTTTTTATATACCATAGAACGCTAAATTCTCAGATGAATTCCTTAGGACACTGCAGCCATTCCAAGCCATGTGAGTGGCCAACTTACCACTCAAGAAAAGGACTTCTAGCAAACTTTAATGAATCATACTTCAAACTCTTTGTTGTAATGTGTTAATCCACCAAAGCTTTCATGCTGTTGCCCATTTCTCTGCTACTTTCATCATCACGTATATACTCTACATAAAGATGTATTTTATTTCAAGCTAGTATCAGATTGATAACTGGGTGTGACATGTTGCTGTAAAATCAAGAAAGGCATCACAAACAATTACTCCAGCTGATGTGCTAATAGGGAAATGAACTCTGCCAGCAACATGAAATAAGAAACGCAATGCATTTTGAGCAACCTGAAAGTCAGCTGGTCTCCATTTTACTTGTATTTACCCTTGTTGCACGGGACCTCTGGCCGGAGTCCAGCGAGCCACAACTACTCTAATTCTAAGGCTCCCAGTCTATCTCTGTAATAAAGAGTAGAGCAGTGGAGGAATCTGCACAGTCTTCAAGATACATCTTTCTTCCCACATGCCATGTGGAGCAAGAACAGGGCTTGTCCGTGAGGGGAAAAGCTGCTACTCTATATATGAATGAGGTAGGATTGCCAATACATGCCTTTGGAAAGAAGGAAACCTAAAAAATAATAACCAATTTGTACTTGGAAGGTTTCCCAAGATATTTAAAGCACCACCCTCAGTTTAAAGGCTGCCACATCCTGCAAATTCCCCAAAAATCTGTTAGATAAGAAGGGCTTGACCTGGAGGAGCTGGTCAGTGTAGGAACATGGTGGGGAAAGTCAGGAAATGCCAACAGGACTCAGAGATATACTGGATAAGTAACTGGGCCATGCCTTAGAGTAACAATGGCTCTTTCTTACTTGGTCCTGAATTACCTATTTTGTCTATTTCCATTGATTGAATACTGGCATCCTTGCAAAACTTCACTCCATGCGTTGCTCTGTGATCTTAGTAGAACACATGTATCTCAACATGGATCTTCGTGTCTGAGGAGGAGCACGCCAACATTTTCCCAGAGTAAATGAAGAGAATATATTGAATTCAGAGGAGATTCTCTTATAAATGAGTGTACCATGTTCTGGAAGATTGCCTCACTGTGGACAGAGTATAAATGGCCCTGGGTGGAGTATGTAAATAATACATTAGGCAGGAAATGAGAAACGGCCATTTTACTATTAGAAACATAGTGAGATTTTTTTCTCTATATGAAAGCTTTTCTTGACAGATGAGAATCAATCATCTGATCAAATGCCTTTTCTGCCTTTTGAAATAGCACAGTACTAATGCATTTTTCCTTTTTCCTCCTTGTAAATGTGAATCATTATTACACATTTTATTGTTGGTAGAGAGAAGCTATGACTCTGGCTTCAGAGTGAGCAGGACACTCTACAGAGGTTCATTAGAAGTATAGCATATTAGTACATATATTATGCATACTAATTATATATATTATATATCACGCATATAGTATATAGTATGTATAGTACATTCTCTGAACCTATCTGCACTAACCCTGTTGGGAGCCATTTTGGGCTTGCAGGTTGAGACCCCTCCCTGTGTGGAAAAGGTTGAAGCAAAGCTCCTGCCAGCCAAGATGGCACCTAGTCTTACCTCCTTCTAAATAATCTTTCAGGCCTGGATTTCTTGAACTGCTCTCGTTGGCCCAAGGGATATAATGTTCTTTGGTTTTATGGCATATGGAAAAGGGGACCTGGAGTGCGATGTCTTGATGGATAAAATCTGAATGAGAGTAACCTGGCCAGAAGTAACCTCAAAGTTGCCTCTTGCAGATAGGTTACACAAATTAATCTTACAGAATAGCAGTTATGAGTTGGCTAGAAATTAGTAGACATTAGGCCCCAAGTCTCCTTGAACCAAACTAGATTTTCCCTGCAGGTATCGCATTGTGTTAATCATCCCCTCAGCCCCACCATAAAACCTCAAGGCTCATCTCTGTAAATCTTGTTTCAGTATTTGATTAACAGACTGATAGGAGAGATTGTAAAGAGACTTAGGACCTTCCCTGGAGATTAGCCTAGCCCAAAAGTTAGAAGCACTGTTTATAGATAAGGTACAAACAGTAGCCAAACAAAAGTAGCTACACATATCTTCACTGATCAACAACAAATATTGAGCACCTCCCTGAGGTTAACATTTCAGGAATCCTTTTGTAATTCTCATCCCCACACTCCCTTATAATAAAAAGGCAATAACAAAGTATTCTTACAGAAACTACCGTAAATAATAGATAGACATGAGCCCTTAAGATTATGGATAGAATGACTCCTAATCTACCTATAGATGACTAACATAGGTCTTGAGGCAACAATGTATGTTGTTAAGAATGCCTTGTCACTGATGTAATGTTACTTACTGCCTTTATATAAAGAAACTAAGACCAGCAGGGCAGAGATGCCAGAATTGCCAGGGCTGCCTGCTTGGTCATCAGACTACATCTCACTCATGGCTCTCTCATTTCCTTTTGCCTGACCGTCCATCCTTTGGGGACCCCTAGAATCGCCAGAACTGGACCCCCGCATAACCCCATACCAATGTTTTAAAAGTATTTTAAATCCAACACTTTGAAGGTAGAATTTTAATTCACCACAATGGAGGGTGATTTTTTTTTTTAGAGTATTTCAACTGAGAAATGTGTACTTGGCGGCATCAATCTTCTAAACTCTTTCCCCAGGCTTTCCAACCAAAAGCAGTAGTTTCCCCGCTAAAATTCCCTGTTATGATTTCATACCCACACATATACCTGTATATACTGTGTTACATTAATACTTCCCAAATTTAAATATTGCCCAGAATGGAAGGTCCAGTTGCTTAATAATTCATTCTTATTTCTTTATCCTTGATTGGGATGAAAAGGAAAAAGAAAAAAAAAAAAAAAAAAAGAAGGGAGGAGGAAGAAGAAAAGGAATGTGGAATTAGGAGAAGTTGACTGAAAATAAAAAAGAAGTCTGAGAAAGAGGCAACATGAAACAATCTCCCTCTGGCCTGGAGAGTCTGTCACAGTGTGAAGTCTTACATGAGAGATTTCTGATGTGGCTGGAAAAGTCCTGAGGTAGCAAGACTGCCTCCATGTGGTCACCACCACACTTAACCCACAAGGCCCTCAGGAGTCTCCTCCAATGACATGACAACAAAAATATAGTGGTGTGGAGGTGCCTGACTGGCTCAGTAGAACATGTAACTCTTGACCTTGGATTCATGAGCTCAAGTCCCATGTTGGGCATAGAGCTGACTTTAAAAAAAATGTAGTGCTGTCTTTGGATTTTGTGATTTTTTTTTGCCATTTTCTTTGTGCTATTCTATACATTCTACAAGGTAGAAATTATTCAAATATTAAATACTTTGAAAATGATCATTCACAATATTTTAGGTGTTATCACTGACCCAACTATCTTTGGGTCCAAGAAGGGCTCACCATTTAATGAGTTACTCAGAATTGTTAGTAACTTAAAAAGATAATATTGATTTTTCATGATTATATAAACAATATTATCAGGGAACTTTGATAAGCTAGAAGAGTAAAAATAAATTTAAAGGATGAAACTATAACCCCATCGCTCTATTATCCATAGCTAATCAATGTTAATATTTTTACATATTTTAATATTTTAATTATAGAATGATGATGATGATAGTTGGTTATATGTTTTCTTTGTGCCAGACCAGCTTTAAATATATGTATCAGCTAATTTACTCTTCACCCAATTCCATGTGTGGTTATATAATTATCTCCATTTTACAAATGGGGAAAACAGAGGCCTTTGAAAAATTAGGTAACATGGCTAAGGTCACATAGCAAAAGATACAGCCAGGATTTGGGCTCAGGGGGACATGGCTCCAGAGCTAACTATATAACCACTCAAAGCTGCCTTAAATGCACATGCAGGTGTGTGTGCACTTGCCTCTGTGTGTGTGTGCGTGTATCTTGGACAAGTGACTCACAGATGTGACCAATATACAATTTAAGACTAGCATCCCAAAGCTGGTTTAAGGGTAAGCTGGGTAATCCGCCCTTGCCACCATACAGACATTGTGACAGATTCTCTGATCTTTCTGCACCTTCTCGCCAAAGAAGCCTCTCTGTAGGAAGCCTTGACGCTAACCATCTGCTCGACTCAAAATCTTCTCCTCCCTATACGTCCTTAATCAAACCTGAATGTTCTCAAACATCAACAATTTTTTTTTAATTTTTTAACATTTATTTACTTTTGAGAGACATAGAGACAGAGTGTGAGCAGGGGAAGGACAGAGAGAGAGGGAGATACAGAATCTGAAGCAGGCTCCAGGCTCTGATGAGCCATCAGCACAGAACCAGATGTGGGGCTTGAACTCTCAGAGGTGAGATCATGACCTGAGCTGAAGTCGGCCACTTAACCAACTGAGCCACCCAGGCGCCCCTCAAACATCAACAATTTTTATCCATCTTCTGTATTTTAATTTTGTATTTCTTTCATTGTGTTTAAATTTGAGCATCTTGTCATATAATTGCATGTGTGTGTAATTTGTGTGACTGAAAACTGAATTTTTTATTTACATCAATTTATTCTCAGCTTTGTTGAGATATAATTGACATATAACTTTGTGTAAGTTTAAAGCATGCAATGTATTGATTTGATATACTCATATACTGCAAAATGATTACCACTATAGTGTTAGCTAACACCTCCATCGTGCCATGTAATTACCATTTCTTTTTTTGTGGTAAGAACATTTAAGATGCACTCTCTTAGCAACTTTCAAGTATGTAATACAATATTGTTAACCATAATCGCCATGCTGTACATGAGATCCGCTAGAACGTAATCAGAAGTTTGTACTCTTTGATCAGCATCTCCCCATTTCTCCCACTCCCCAGCCCCTGGTAACTACCTTTCTAGTTAGTCTCTCTTTATGAGTTTGGCTCCTTTAAATTCCACATGTAAGTAATATTATATAGCATTTGTCTTTCTCTGACCTATCTCACCTAGCATAATGCTCTCAAGGTCCATCCATGTTGCCAAAAGCAGGATATTCTTCTTTCACAGAGCTGAATAATATTCCACTGCAAATATTTTTTTATTCGTTCATCTTTATTCACTATCATTGGTAGAAACAGGTTGTTTCCATATCTTGGTTATTGTGAATAATGCTGCAATGAACATGGAAATGAAGATATCCTCTTCAAGATAGTGATTTCATTTCCTTTGGATACATCTTCAGAACTGGAATTGCTGGATCATATGGTAGTTGTATTTTTAATTTTTTGAAAAACTCCCATAGTTTTCTACAGCAGTATCCAAATATACATGCACACCAACATACACAGGATTCCCTTTCCCCAACATCCTCACCAATACTTATTAACTCTTTTCTTGTTTTTGATGATAACCATTTTAATAAGCGTGAGGTGACATCTTATTGTCGCTTTGATTTGCATTTCCATGGTGATTAATGATGCTAAAGGGTAAAATCAGAGGTGATTTTAGGCACCTTTTCATGTACCTGTTGGTCACTTTTAAGTCTCCCATGGAAAAATGTTTTTCAGTTCCTCTGCCAATTTTGATTGGATTATTTTTGTGGTATGTGAGTACATTTTGAATATTTTCTCAGATATGGGATTTGCAAACATTTTGTTTTATTCTGTAAGGCTGCATTTTGATTTTGTTAATGGATTCCTTTGCTGAGCACAAGCTTTTTAGTTTGATGTAGTCCCACTTGTCTATTTTTGCTTTTGGTGTCAAATCCATTAAAAAAAATCACTGCCAAGGCCCCTGCCAAGGAGCCTACTTTTATGTATATTTCTAGAAATTTTACAATTTCAGATCTGAATTTTTTAATTCATTTTGAGTTGATTTCTATGTATGGTGTAATACAGGGCTCCTGTTTTATTCTTTTAAATATAACTATCCAGTTTTCCCAAAACCATTTGTTGAAGAGACTTTTATTTCTCCAATGTATGTTCTTGGCTCCTTTGTTGTAAATTAATTGACCATAAATGTGGGGGGTTATTTTTGCAATTTCTATTTAGTTCCACTGATCTATATGCTTATTTTATATCAAAACCATAGTGCTTTAATTACTGTAGCTTTGTAATATAGTTTGAAATCAGGAAGTGTTAGGCATCCCAACTTTGCCTTTCACCTCTTTAGTTACGTTTATTCCTAGGTATCTTATTGTTTTGGGGGCAATTGTAAATGGGTTGATTCCTTATATTTTTCTTTCTGCTGCTTCATTGTTGGTGTACAGAAATGCAACAGATTTCTGTACATTGATTTCTGTATCCTGTGACTTTACTGAATTTGTTGATGAGTTCTAGCAGCTTTTTGGTGGAGTCTTTGGAGTTTTCTACATGGAGTATCAGGTCATCTACAAACAGGGAAAATTTTACTTCTTCCTTGATGATTTAGATGCCTTTTCTTTATTTTTGTTGTCTGATTGCTGTGGCTATGGCTTCCAGTACTATGTTAAACAGTAATGGTGAGAGTGGACATCCTTGTTGCTGACCTTAGAGGAAAAGCTCTCAGTTTTTCCACACTGACAGTGATATTAGCTGTGTGTTTTACATAGATGGCCTTTATTATGTTGAGGCATGTTCCCTCCAAACCTACTTTATCGAGGGTTTTTATCATGAATGGATGTTGTACTTTGGCAAATGCTTTTTCTGCATCTACTGATATGATCATATGGTTTGTATCCTTCTTTAATTAATGTAATGTATCATGTTGATTGATTTGTGAGTAGCGAATTACTCCCAAATATTTTTGATGCTGTTGTAAATGGGATTGATTTTCTTCATTTCTCTAATAGATCACTGTTAGGGTATAGAAACGCAACCCTTTTGCATATAGATTTTACATCCTGCGACTTTACTGAATGCATTTATTCTAATAGATTCTTGGTGGAGTCTTTAGAGTTTATATATATGTGTATATACATATATATAAACATACATTCATATATATACATATATATATATATATAATCTGCAAAAAGACACAATTTTATTTCTTTATTTCTGATTTGGATAGGTTTCATTTCTTTTTCGTGTCTAATTGCTCTAGCTAAGAGTTCCAGTACTATGTCAAATAAAAGTAGTGAGAATAAACATCCCTGTCTTGCTTCTGAACTTAGAGGAATGTTTTTCAGGTTTCCACCATTGTGTATTATGTTAGCTGTGGCTTGTCATATATGGCCTTTGCTCTCTGTATCCAAACTGAACCACCTGTGATTCCTCATTGTGGCATACTCTTTCATCCTGCATCCTATACATTATCCCGTTTTTTTTCTCCTGCAGTTGATTTTCAGTATACTTATTTTTAAAATATGAGCTTGGGCAGCTTCACATCTCTATGCTTTCCCCTTATCAAGTGGAGCAGCTGTTTCTATGCACTAGTGTGCACTCTAGGCATAGTCCTTCCTTAGCACCCAGTACCCTGGGCTGTAGCCATTGAATCACTCCACTCTAACTCTTGCTACAGGATAAGCTAGTTTATATGCATTTTATACCCACAGTACCTAGCAATAACTGACAAATAGTATTTTATTTACTCATTCATTTATTGAATGAATGAACAAATGGGTGAATGAGCGAGTGGTTCTAACAGAATATATTTCCTACTGAACCAAAAAGCCACAAACTCAGGAGAAGTGCTCCAAATGATTTTACACCACTGGAAAACCTGTTGGACACTGTTTAAGAGAAATCTCCTTTCTGCAGAGAACATAGCTACCTCACTAAAAGATTACAATATGCACAGATTAATTCTGTATCTACATACATGGTCTCTAGATACAAAGACATAACATATATTTTATAGAAAGGCTACACGATCTGGGCTATTAGAGAATAGGCAATGAGGACACACTCACATCAAGGGAGGGTCATGATTAGAACTGGGCCAGAGGCAGTTAATGAGGTGAGTAAGTTAGATGATTGTCCCAATGAAGAAGTAATAAGATCCTGAAATAGACAAATTGCAATGGGAATAGAGAAAAATAGATGGAGTTTAACCAATTAGCAAATATTTATTGAAATCTGAAAGCACCAGTGCGAATACTTTAAGTCAAGATTGGTTAAAAAAAATCATGGATTCTTATCCTTCTCCTTTTTGGCCCTGCTCTGTGCCCTGGGAGGCTGACCTCTATGGACTGTGTCTTGCGAGATCCATTATTCTGTATTGATTTTGACCAGTGGGGGAAACCAGCCTAAGATCAAAGGAAAGGAAGATGGAATATTTATTTTCCTTCCCATCCCCAGATCCTCCCTGACATTGGGGTTTTGGCAGCAGCTGCATTCCTCTAAGACCACAGCTCATTTCTAGCCACCCCTATTCTGCATGTCCAGGTCTTACCAGACTTCCCCAATACCATTTCTTATCTGTGCCACCCCAGGCCCAAGAGTAATGTCTCTCAACTGAGATTAGAATCTGGGGACTTAATAACTGTTCGTTGGTTACCTAGACCTTTCCAAGCCTATGAAAACTGTCCCCTCATTAAATTATGTTCGACCATTTGAGGGAGGCTTTTCTCTCCTTTTGGGAACCTGGTATTCTCATTTATCTAAAGGTTCCTATGAGGAAATAGTAGAAGCTGTGTAAAGAGAGCTATTATTAGTAGAATGTAGGCTTTAAAATATTCACTAATAACTGCCAGAGAGAGAATACAGGACATGTATCTAGTAGGAAAATTTTCAAACAAAGAGAACAGATTCAGAATCTCCTATCTATACATTCCCTACCCTTTATCTTCAAGGGATCATCTACAACCGGACATTCTAAATTTTGAAGCCCTCAGATCAGCTTTACATTTAATTTCTTTCCATCCACATGAGAACGGCCACTTGCCAATTTTGGTCACATTTTCTGTGGGAATACTAACTTTCGTGCCAGGCCTCTGTCCAAGTCTTGACTCTGGCTTTCTCTAAACCACAGCTTAGTGAGTCCTGAAATTTTAAATTACTTTCCATTTGCCATTTTAGCTATTTTGTGTTGTTACAGAAATCCAGAAGCCCTCTAGCATAGGATATACATTTGTAACTCATCTTTAACATTTCCACCTACAATTCAGTGTCTATAACCTATGTGTCCTCCCCTCTATCTTTTTTACCCTGTAAATTCTGTGTTTGTGAATCTCTTTGAATGAGGTCTCTTTTTAAACCTGACAACCTTTGAATAATTTATCCCAAATTTAGGTACAATTCCTAATTTTTTTTTTTTTTTTTTTACCAGAAACCACCTCTATCAATTCTTTTAAGAACACAGTTTTATATTTAGAATTACAGACTCTAGAATACTTTGGGAAAATTAATGGTAGTTTAGTCTGACCATTTACTTTCTATAATTTTTTCCATTTAACTTGCCCCAATCAGTGTTAATTTTTCAACCAGTAGAACTGTGTCTCTGCCCACAGGTTGCTGACCAGGGATCGTGTGAGGGAGTCTACCTTTGAGGATAAGAATAAGAGTAGGAAGTAGGGCTTGCTGCATGCCAAACAGGGTGTCGCTTGCTAGTCGTTTTAATTCCTGAAGTGCTGTTTCAGAGGAAATGAGACGAAGTTGGGAATCAGGAGAACAGTGTAGAAGTCTAGGGGTAAAATTCCAGAATGCACCCTTAAACAGTTAAGCAGAGACAGGAAGCAGCAGCAAGATGGGAAATGAAGTGTAGTGTGCACAATGGAGAAAACCTTCAATCCTGTATATGGCCCTGTGTGCTTTAGAAACAAAGGGTGGGACTAGAAAGGGGCTGTCCCTTCACTTGTCAATCCCACGAGGAGCTTCTTTGTCCGTGTTTCTTCAGATCTGCTCATCAAAAGTCTGCTGTTTATAGACAATCACCCACGAGACATTCCAAAGGAAACATGGGGGTCTAGAATGGCCTGAGCATCCCTTCCTGGGCCTCATCATCCCTTCCCTAATGACTGAAGTAAGCAGGTTGTAAAGAGAAACAGACAGCTGAACAGCTGTGAAAGATTAGAGTCAAGGTCCATTAGGGCTTAACTGAAAAAAAAAAAAAAAGGCAAACTAACCTTATTAAAAAAAGAAAAAAACAAACAAACTAGCATGCAAAATAGGAAACCAGAGCAGAAGCCATTCTATGTCTGGGAAGCTCAAATGTAGGGAGTCTGCCATTTGGAGCACACTGGCCCAGGAGATACAAGGATTGAAGAGGTAATATATTTGACAGATCTGGATATGAGGCTAATATGTCACCGATTTTGGTCAAGATCCAATCAAGATCAGAAGCTAGATGTGACTGAGCCTACAGGTTGAGCAACATCAGTGTGTGCAGCTGAGTGAAGCTGTGGTAAGCTATGATCGACACTCTCTATTTAAACTAAGGAACAAAGAGTGAATAAAATGAGGATTGGTCAATATTCATTGGTAACCCAAATGGATACTAGTAATTTAATCACAATGCAAACTCTCATTAATTTTTGATGACTTGAAAAAAATGCACCCTTATGGGAACTTTTCATTCTTCCTCTTTTCCACTTGCATTTCACATTTGTCTTTTGGCATATCAAGCCTGGAAATCCCCAAATGTTTTTCTTTGGAAAGAATTTGAGTGGCTCTAGACAGATGGGGAAATGGACCATCTGGTGTCTGGTGTTATTGCTGCATGCAATGTAAGTCTAGATAACATAAGGGTGACTGGCCAACTGCCCAGATAATACCACCAATTCTCTGGATTTACTGAATTTCTCCGAGAACTACACTTCAATATGGTAATTTATTTTTAAACAGAGTACCATTCTGATTTGCTTGGAGAAGAAAAATATGTTTTTAAAGAATGGAAGAAAGAGCAAGACTTTAAAATGCAGTATTTGTTTTTTATTGCATGTCTCTGACTAGCCTTCCAACTTCCTAGAGTTATTAAAGTCAGCAACAGTGGGACCTCAAGAGGATCAAACTTTCTAGAAAGATCTGAATACTATCATCTCAAGTGTATATCTTTTTTCTTACTTGGTAGAATATTTTTTTTTGATTAAGGAGGTTCCTTTTGCAAGGTTGTCTCAAAATTGTATGAGCAGAATTCCCATCAGATGATGTATTGTACTTTAGAAAAATTATTTTCTTCTAATTCCTTATGTGATTAGGCCTCAAGGGGAATAAAAAAATAGCCACAAGTACAGTGAAAGAAAAGCATAATGACCCCAGAAATGTCACTAATATGACTACTGCTGTCAAGTCACCTTTAAAGAAATGCTTGCTCAGTGACCTATAAGCACTTTGTGTCTTGAAAGAAAGAGGCCTTGTGACCTGTTGCCAAAGGTGGCATTTAATTGATGACCTAAGCAGAATCCCAAATAAAAGACTCGCCCAAAGATTTGTGGACAGCGACCATAACTTTGAGTCCATTAACTTCTATGATTATCTAATAAAGAACTTGACACAGAGCAGTAGTTAAAGGAACAAATGAACAAAATATTTTCTTATCTGATCCTACCTTTCTCCTATCTCTATTTTTTTTATCTCTGTTGTTTAACAAACCAATTTTTTTCAATTTTATCATCATTTCTTTGTTTTACTGTTTGTCCTGATATATATGTCCCAAATTTCCTGGGTTTGACACTGACTTCTCTTTGCATGCTTCATCTGACCATTTATTTTTGACACATTCATAATACCCCTAGATAACATCATCTTGGGCATGACAAGCTCCCCCAAATACCCCTTTCTTTCTATGTTCCCTGAAGCTTACTCCCCACCCACAGCCAAAAATTAATACATCAGGAATCACCTTATCTAGATTCATGGTTCCTAAAGGACATTTAATACTCATGATGTAACATAGTGAGGAAGATAATTTAAGGCCTATTTTCTGAAAATTATTTTATTAAATAACTCAACTAAGGCTGAACAAATATGATTGAAGCCAATTTTGAAATTCAATGCCATTTATTTATTGGAACAGACCCCTGGAGCAGAACATGAGCTGAGAAACCAGCAATCCTTAATAGTCAACAATCTATGTCAGGGCATCTGCTATAGATTAAATATTTGCGTCTACCCAAAATTCCTATGTTAAATCCCAGAGCCCAGTGTGACAGTATTAGGAGGTGGGGCCTTTGAGAGGTGATTAGGTCATGAAGGTGAAACCCTTACAAAGGGGATTAAGTACCCTTATAAAAGAGACTCTAGGGGCTCCTGAGTGGCTTGGTCAGTTAAGTGTCCTATTCTTGATTTTGGTTCAGGTCATGATCTCATGGTTCATGAGTTTGAGCTCCCAACTGGGCTCGGCACTGACAGCACAGAGTGGGCTTGGGATTCTTTCCCTTTCAATCTCTGTCCTCCTCTCCCCCCACCACTCTCTCAAAAATAAACAAACATTATTTTAAAATAAATAAATAAAACAGACTCCAAAGAGCTCCCTTGCCCCTTCTGACACATAAAGTTACAGTTAGAAGACAGCCATCTATGAACCAGAAGTGGCCCTTATGGACATGGAATCTAACAGCACTTTGATCTTGCACTTTCTAGTGTCCAGAACTGTGGGAAATAAATTTCTGCTGTTTATAAAACAGCATCCTTAATAATTTTTACTAATATTTCAGCCTAAATTATCTATGCGCTGGGGATATGATTTATATTGATATGGTGAGTTGCAGCAATCACAAATCAGATTGACTTCCTTTTAGCAGTTTCCTTACTCTCAACAGAGGTAAACTGAAAGACTTTTTCAAAAATGGTTGTATCTGGATATGCACTGCAAATAACATATAGAGCAGGGGTTGTAGCAACAGATGTTTGGTACAGAACTGCCTATTCCCTGAGTCATTCTGAGAAGGGGCAATCTCAGCCAAACCTATCTTTCTCTTAAGATTGAATTGCAAATTTAGGCTTTTTGATCATAGATGGATGACCTGGTATATGTTCTACTCTTTTCTAATTTGTTCATTATCTACTAATGCCAGAAGATAATTAACAGTCTTACATCCATTTCTTTTCCATACAGAAGGCTTTAGTATTTATTATATGTAATATACCTTAGAAAATGACAACTGTCCTCTTTTAAGAGAAAGGGTTTTCTTCATAATTTTTCCATTTCCGGCAAGATTATTCATGTCTTTTGCTTTGAACAGTTTGAAACTATACAATATTTTCTCCACTTCTCACATTCTATACACACGTGAGATTCCAAGCAATTAATTCTGTGATTTAACTAAATGAAACTGGGTCATGAATGTCTTCAATTTGTCAGCATACTCAGTAGCTGACTCCAGTTACTGGATGTATTATTTTCAGGACTGTGAACAGAATTGAAGTCATAATTACTCTAGAAAAATATTCTGATTTTTATACATTCAATAAGTATTTCTTGAATGCCTATTCTACACATGACCTTATGCAAAGTGATAATCCCATTACTGTGTCTGTATGTGTGCTGACAGAGTAATTATTAGCTTTTTATTTCATACAAAAGAGTACCGAGAAAGATTTGTCATCATTATGAGCTACAAAAGCATAGATAGGGAGGTAGTCATGGAACCTACTGTTCTTGTTAAAATTGCAGGTGAGTCTTTGACCTTATGCACTTATAGTCACTGGGTAGATAATATTTGCTTTGAGTCATAGGCAGTTGTACTTTATCATCCTCTGTCTTTTTCTGCCTGAACACTACCCCTTTAAGTAAACGCCAGTGGTAAGAAATACTGGCCTATTTTCCACACCCCTAGCCAGCTATATCAGAATCTCTAAGGGTAGGGGGTGCCTGGGTGGCTCAGTTGGTTAAGCATCCGACTTTGGCTCAGGTCGTGATCTCACTCACTCCCTTTCTCTCTCTGTCTCTCTCAAATATAAATAAACATTTAAAAAATTAAAAAAAAAAGAATCTTTAAGAGTGGGACCTAAGCATCAGCCACGTGAATCCATTGTGTGGCAGGAGCCGGGCATCATGGCATTAGATGAAGAGACAATTTATGCTCACAAGAAGTGGAATATTAACGTGTTCTTAAATAAAGATGAACATAAAATTAAGAGGGGGATGAGTCATTATTTTGTATGTGTCTCATAAAATTTGTTATTTTTCTGGGGAGGGGAGGGGAAGGGAAGGGAAGGGAAGGGAAGGGAAGGGAAGGGACGAAAGAAAGAAAGAAAGAAAGAAAGAAAGAAAGAAAGAAAGAAAGAAAGAAAGAAAGAAAGAGAGAGAGAGAGAGAGAGAGAAAGAAAGAAAGAAAGAAAGAAAGAAAGAAAGAAAGAAAGAAAGAAAGAAAGGAAGAAAGAAAAACAGGCCTATATTGATAAAGTAGTGTGGTGAGGGTGAACTGAGGTTCTTCTGCCTCTCTTAGACACACTAGATTTAGGCATCAGAGTGAAGCAACCTGGGCATGATGCCCTTGATTAATAGTTAATCCAAGAAAGTGTATAACATCATCAGGTCACGGAAAGGGGAGAAACTCTTCTAATGTAAAAAGATACTATTTAGTTACACATCAGGTCAAAGCACATAAGGAAGACGAATTTCTTTTGTGGCCCAGTTGGGAATATTTGAAAGGAAATTGTTTCCTCTAAGTTGAGATGTGAATCATGTCAGACACATTTTAAGGGAAAGGAAACAGACTGGAAGCCTTTCACTGTTCCAAACTCCATTCTTGGGACCAAGGGAAACTCTCACCACTACCCTTCTGAACAGAACAAACAGTAACTGCGAAGACCAAACGCTATTTACATCCATTAAAATCAAGGTGCTACCTTTCCTAGTCTTAAGGGGCCAAGCTAATTTCCTTAAGCAGAGGAGACAGCATGGAAAATGGAGGCTAGTCAAAACACAGAAAGCCAACTGGTGAATAAGAGAAGATGACAAAGGAGATACAGTGAGCCAGTTAGGAGCATCAAGAAGGATCAGGTATATGCTCAAGATGGCCTAAGGAGTGTCTGTGGAAAACCCTATCCTTCTGCTCCCATCTTCTGTCCATGGCTCACAATGACTCAAGCAGCGTGGTGTGTGTCTGTGTGTGTGTGTGTGTGTGTGTGCGCGCGCGTGCGCACATGCACAGTACAAGGGGTGTTGCCAAAGAGCTGTGTTCTTTCCCCACTTGCACCCCTCCCCAACCTACTTTGTGTTGGAACCATCATCGGGTTCAGTTCTGACCTTTCTAGGGCTTCATTTGGGTCAGCATATACTGTGATTCTGGGAAAGGCAATCCAGACAGAACTGGAAGATGGTAGAGAGCACCTTTCTACCCTTCAAGCCCCCTTCCTTTGTGGTCTGCTGAGCACCCACACTGTGATTGCAGGAAGCAGACCAAACACTTCATCATGCTATCCCAAACCATTTATTTTAAATAATCAGCCCACACATTGTTCAAGCTGGCAATCAATTTTAGTTTCATAACAATAAAGAGTCTAAAGAGATGACCATCTGTTACCAACATTTTCTGAAAACTACTATGCTCATTTTAGGTATCCAGAAAAACATATGTTAAATATGAACAAACCAAATACTGTAAGTGACAAGCTTCTTCCAAAATTCTGATAGTATGTACCCCTCCCTGCCCCACACTACTAGAAGCTGGGTAAGCATATCAAACACAAGAACGTGAGAGTGAGTGAACCAGGACAAAACAAATATAATCATAATCAGTGAGAAGTCAGTGGAAAAAGGCCTTCTCTAAATGTGAACTACAGCACATATTCTTCACATCAGCCATGCTCAACCCTGACTGGCCGTTAGAATCACTGAGAAAGCAGTTAAAAATCTGGGTGCTAAGGCCACAGTCCACACCATTAAATCTGAATCACTGAGGATTGGATCCAGTCAGCCATAGTTTTATAAATTCCAGGGGTGATTCCAATGTGCAGCCCAGTTCGAGAATCAGGGCTTTACACAAGAGTATGCAACCTTGTTGAGAACCATCCCTTCAGTATCTTCTATGGAAGTAATTTATGTCTCTATAATGGACATAGATCTGACATAACATAGACCTCCAAAGATGTAAACGCGCAATCACATATAAATTTGTGGCAGGCTTGATACTTTCCTAAATTAGATGTTTTAATATGGGCTGTGGTTCTAAGAGCAAATGTTCTTTATCCACAAACTGCTCTCACAGGGATGGGGGTTCTGATATGATACATTCCTCCCACGATGCAGATTAGCATATACAGTAAAAGCCCACAGAGGCAGGCTTCATTAGCAGGATGCCAGTGGAGTCAGGGGGAAAAATCAATGTGGCCCACTTACTGTCAGCATTGGGAAGCATTTGATATTTAATATTCGCTAGAGTGCAATGCTGAAATGCCATTTTCTATTGATTTGCATTCCATGGAAAGGTGGCAGGGAGGCACAGCTGTCCTGTAAAAGCTCTCATAAACCTGTCAATGTGGTTTTCATGCCATTGTGGTATTTAGTGTTTTCACTGGTCTTAGTCATTTTATATTCCCAGATTCTGATGGGGCAACATATGCCACTTATTACTAGGACAGGAAGTAAGAGTTCAGTCCTACTTTTTAAGAATCTGGGTATTTCTCTTGGAAAATCTTTATTTTCCAAACCCATACACTGCTGAAATCTGCAAAACTTTGGCTGAGACGATGAATTATCCTAGGTGCTCACTCGGCTAGAGTTCTTCGCTCCTCCTCTCCCTTTTTTCTTTATTTCTTACTTATTTCCTTAAGTTTACTGTTAGGAAGTAAATAAAGGAAGAGAGAAGATAAAATAATATAGTTCTTATTGACAGCTCTCTTGAACAGTTACCACATAAAACTTGGTTTGGCACAAAGAACACTAATAAGTTAGAATTTAAATGGTGCTTTAAACCTCTAGAATTTATATGAAAACTCCTCAAATTCTTACACTAGTTTTAAGGAATACAGGTTTTATTTTAAACCTACTTCTCATGACATGTCTCAGAGTCTTAATAGATTACCGAATCAATTCAGTTTGGAAAACCATCTTTACGTAAAAACGTATATAGCTGGGCCCATTCTCAAAATGAAAATGACAAAGTTATGTTTGTGGAACCATTTACTCTTTGATTTGTAAAAGGCTACAGTTGGGTTAGAACTCCTAAGTATAAATGATCTTTAATCAGTGCAGAAGGGATTGACTGAGGTCAAATCGCAGAAAATGTTCTCCAAGTCCATGTTCCTGGATCCACAGAATAAGCTCTTAGAAGTTATACAAGGTGAGTTGATTCAATTTCTTGCTTGGAATATCTGGTATTTTTCAAAAATTGACCTGGACATGAGGATATATGTATCTGGGACATTTTCAAGATAGAGAGGAAGACAAACATTTCAACAAATCCACTCAATTTGGAATGCGATGGCTGTGTGTATGAGGATGCTATGGGACCACAGCAAAGGTCGTGGCGATGCTTTTCTGAGATTCCAGCAACACCTTCTCTGGTTATAGTTGAGTTTATTTAAAATGTAAAGGAGTTCACAGGGAAGAAAGGAATGAGGGAATTATCGGAAGAGGATGAAGCATGTGCAACTACAGATAATAGCAGGAGCCTGACAAGGACCTGACTCTCAGAGTGAAAGTTGGGGAGTTGCAGGTGACTGGGCCCAAAGGGTAGCCGGGGCCTCAGAAATTAGGCTCAGGGGTCTGAACTTCCTTCGTTTGGGAAATCACTGTAGTTCTTACCCTTTGAAAGATAAATCTGACATCAGCAGAGAGCTGGAATGGCCCATGGGGACAGATAATTTAGGAGGCCAAGGCAACAGTCTAGTGAGGGCCTAAACAAAGCAATGGCTTCTGGTGTAGCAGGAATGTGACAAAGTGATCAAATTTAGTAAACTGAGCTCCACCTTGGAGCTTTTGACCCTCCTGCCACCTGACCAGTTTCAGGAAACAGGAAACAAACTCACTTTCTCTCTCTCTCTCTCCCCCTCTCTCTCTCTCTCCCCCTCTCTCTCTCTCTCTCTCTCTCTCTCTCTCTCTCTCTCTCTCTTTTTCTGGACCTCAGATCTGTCCCTTGCAAAACAAGAAACCTCTATCAGCTCAGGTGATCTCCATGGTCCCATCGAGTTCACAAACACTATGGTTCTTACCACCAGGCTGCAGGGATCCCAAAATGATATGGGGGCACATACTCACAAAAGTACAAGTAGGAGAATTAAGGCATCTCAGGGAGTTGTAGGGGATCATTCATTCTCCATGAACTGCAGCAAGCAGGGCTTCTGACATATGCATGTTTGTCAAGGTTCCCCTTTCCTCAGCCTTGGCCCACCCCAATGATGCTGGTGGCTAACACTGGGCCGATGCATCTCGGCTCATTGACTCTCCACAAAGCCCTTCTTGGGCTACTCCATCTTTATTCGTCTTTGTCCACTGGACTTCACCAAACTTCAAAATGCTCACATTGTATCAAACACGTGTCACGTTTTGACCTCTTAGCACCCAACTCTCCTCTTTAATTTGGAGGAATCTGCCCTAATCGGAATCTTTGTGAAAGACCAGGCCCAAACTCCCACTTTGAAAAGACCAAAAAAGGAGCCTCTCCCTTTCTCTGCAACTGGCAAACAACCCAACACAACTTAATTTTGTGGTTAGGGAATCTGAATTTTGAGACAGTGTCACAAAGGTGAAGAAATGAACAATTAGAGATAATGGTCTGGAAGCATCTGGCACAAAGGGCTGAGTTCAGCAGGGGGAAGAAAGCTAGTATCCTTTTGCTCTTATACGGGCATCCCTGTGTTGACAGTTTCTGAGCCTGGTTCTCCACACATCCCATCAGTTCTGTGAGCTGACAGATATCCTTGCCATTCATTCACTTTCCACTTAAGTAAGCCGAAGTCAGTTTCAGTCTGCAACACAAAACCCTGACAAATATGTAGCAGCTTTTAACTATACGCTGCAGATTCTTTGGGACTTAACTCAGTAATGAGCAATATAACACCAGAAACTATACACTCAAGGCAAATTTCGTCATAGTGCTCAAAGCATTGTAGACTATGTAAGAGGTTATCAATTAATATTTGTTAGCATATAGGTTTATGAATGTTGTCAATTCTTGATGTATGGAGTGAGGAGTTTCCATTTCTGTATATCTTCAAAAATAATAATTGCAGATTAATTTCATTTAAATACTAGTCTTATGGGACCTTAAGAGTACTGGAAGAAAAAAATGTAAAAAACATTATTTTATTTTTATAATTTGATGGACTGAATAAATAATGTAGTTACAGCTTGTCCTCCTCTAAAAACAGAGCCACATTTTAAAACTATGCTGATCAGAAAGCCTTGATCTAGAAATGGATATTCTATAAGCTTCAAGTTAAAATGCAACCACTCTACAGGATGGTTTCCAATTTTCCTATGACCTCAAAATAGCAAAGTATTGTCAGGGAGACAATGACACCTAAAAATAGTTTCAAATACCTAAATGCATTCAGGGTAGCCTTTAAATGCCAGCTGTGGCTACGTTTCTCATCTTGATATAAAATTCCCAGGTAGAAATTATCACTTTCTGTAGAAGGTTATTTTCTTATTTTTGCTACCTTTTTGTTCAGAATGCTTCAGAATATTTCTATCCATGCCAGTAAAGTTTTATCTATATGTTGACATAATCCCTTATTCTATCAATCAAATGGAATTTTTGTACTTGATAAATCTCCTTTGAAATAAATGCAAGAAATTACGTACAAAAATACCTACCTTGGCCTTACTTTGGACATTTCTGAAGGATTTTCCCAATGGCCAAGCTTTCTGCGGGAATAGTTGGGGTCTCCACTAAGATGACACTAAACCTTGACTTTTCCCTCCCTTTCCCAGGTGTTGATCCCAAGGGTACTCCGTACTAAACATCCTGTCTGCCAAACTCCATGCCAGATTCTGCCACCTGGGGAACCCAGCCCATTACCTTTGTCCAAAATCACCAAGAGAGTAAATGGCGAAGAAAAGATTTACAATTCTTATCTGTTGACTACAGGCTCTGTTTGAAAAATCTTTATACTAAACTATAACCAATTCAAGATAATGCTTCAATCAAATACATCCAAGCAGATTCCACGGTCTGAGAACTACCTACCCAAAAGGCCTGTTTCTAAGAGACAAATAAATGTCTGCAGTTGATGCTTATCGATCATCTAGCATGATGAAGAGACTGCCATTCAATCAATTATAGGACTGACTAGGCCTTCTCAGATCTCAGAACAAGGGGCTTGAATCTGCCATGGAACAGCGTAATTGATAGTTCTGCAACTGGCAGGCTCTTCTCAGACAATGAGTTTCCTTTTCAGCCTAGCAGGCTCCCTTATCCATCAGTGGCTGCTCCAGTGATTCCCCCACTCCTCTCACCTGTGTTACTGTTTTGCCACTTCCTTATCCTAAATGATGTTTAGTTTTATTCTTAGCATTTTGCATCATCCATCATGACTTTATTCATTTTGTTAATTTTCTTCCTTCTCCCGCACTGGACTGTAGCTCTGTAAGGAATAACAGACCTCTGTCTGTATCCCCGCCATGTAGAGCAATGCCTGCTACATATGACACCCTAAGTAGCATTTGGTGAATAAGTGATTGAATGAATGATCACATCTTTGCAGAGTTCCACAGGCAGAATTGTTTTCCAGTATAAATTCCAAAACTTTTCGCGCAGAACTGGATTATAAGATCTCTCTCATTATATAACACCATTGTATATTTACTTATACATCCCCCTCATTAACTCTTCTCCAGTCTTTTCAACAGCATACAGTTATATTTTTGGAACTTTCCTTCAGGATCAGCCTTAGAATTTCACTAACCACTCACCTGTGTTGTATACCTATTTCCTCCATTCCATGCCTTCCTCTTCCATGATTTACCTTCTAACTTTTGGTGGAACAGGTCTTCCAGTAGCTTTCCTTATCCATTAGAGAGTGACTAGTCACATTCTAAAATGCCTTTATTCTACCCTCATTTTTGATAATTTGGTTGGATATACTATTTTAGGGTGAAAATAATTTGTCCTTAAAAATGTTACAGCTATTTCTTCATGATCTTCTAAGTTCCAATGTGGCCACTGAGGTTTCCAGTGCCATTCTTATCTGTGCAATCCCACCTCCCTGTTTTATTTTCAGATTTTCTCTTTGCCATTGGTGTTTTATAATTGGGTGTTTGTCTGCTTACTTTTAATTTTGCTGTCACTGAGTGGGCCCTTTCAATTCAAGGAATTCATGTCCTTTACTTCTGGAAAGTTTTCTTGGAGAATTTTTTTTTATAACTTCCTGCCATCTTTTTTATTTACCTCTCCATTTCTTTCTTTCTGAAACTCTTGTTCAGATTTTGGTCATCCCAGATTTATCTCCTAATTTTCTTCATCCGATTTTGCAACACTTCATCTTTTTATTCTGTTTTGTGAAATATTGCCTTGCTATTATCTTATAACCATTTTATTGACATTTTGATTTCATTTCCAAGATATTTTTCTTAATCTCTAAAGTTGCTTTTTAAAAAATTGCAATGGCAGGGCGCCTGGGTGGCTCAGTTGGTTAAGCGTCTGACTGCAGCTCAGGTCATGATCTCGCGGTTTGTGGGTTCGAGCCCCCCATCGGGCCCTGTACTGACAGCTCGGAGCCTGGAGCCTGCTTCGGATTCTCTGTCTCCCTCTCTCTCTGCCCCTCTCCTGCTCTCACTGTGTCTCTCTCCCTCTCAGAAATAAATAAACATTAAAAACATTAAATAAAAGTAAAAAATTACAATGGCATTCATCATGCCTTTAATGGATTTAAAGGTTTCCTTTTTTTTCTAAAATGTATTACTATTTTCTTTTCACTGAATTGTTTTTTAACAAATTTCTTCTCTCTGTTCCTTCTCCTTCCCTGCTCCCAACCCCCTACTTTCCTTGCTAGAGGCTTTCCCAAATATCAGAATCCTTATTTGTCCATTCACATTTAGAAGCCTGATATAAATATGCTAATTACATATACTTTGTGCATGAATGGGGCCTAAAAATACTGGTCATCACAAATTCACAAATCACTAAGTAAGGATTCCAGTCATTTCATCAAGGGCTCTACGAATGGCAATCTTTGTTGGCCTCTGCTCCTGAGCCAGTTAGGAACCATTTTACATCAGATTCCATACAGAAGGGAGCTGTGGGTTCTCACCATTCTATCACAGATCTCACTTAATTTCTCTGTTTTTACTATGATATCTCACTCCTGTCCTCAGTTGTGCCTGGTCTGCTCAAATCCATATATATCCTCTCTGGTTCAACTTCCTGCAAGAGATGACATCTTAGGCATAGATTAAGGAATCTATGTAATCTTAGAGGTGATAAAGTTTGTACATGCTGTTGGCTAGGGCAAGGGATTTGACGGTGTTGAATTACAGCTGAGCTCTGTGCTCCTAAGACATAGCAACAAGGACTCCTTCCCACCATTTTGTGTTCTGGACAAGGGCTTACTGCAAAGAACCACCATATGACTCTCCATATGACTTAGGTAAGATTCACGAACACTTCCCATGTTTACCTGTGACAAAGGCCAGACACACACCCTCCAAATTTCCATTACTTATCTCATAAAAAACTACCAGAACTGCATGTCCACCTCCACTACCCACCCCCATCATTGAGAACAAAATGCTTATTAACCAAATGTTAAGATTCCCTCCTTCCCCTAAGTCCTTACACTTTGACCCATCCCCAGCCTGACCCAGAATATAGCTCCTCATTAACAGTCCTCCATGAGGATAGGGTGAACTTAGCAAAAAACATGCCCTGATCTCTATCTCATTGCCACCTTTTTTTCATCCTTCTTAGCCATTCCCAATGTGTTTATTCCTCTCTATAAAATAAAAACGCCTTTTGCCTAATTCTTGACATTCTTGCTGATTTTATTGTCAGAACATTCTCTTTCACAACAACCTTTGCAATAGTCCTTTTGAACAAAACATTTCCTCACTAAGACTGGATTTGTTTTTTATTTGACAGATTTAAGGTCAAGTTGTCCCTTGTACAAACATACAACCAATTTTATCTTATTTTAAATTTACCTCGTGAGCAAAACTTTCAAAGTTCTGTTTCCTTCGGTTGAAACTTTCCAGAGTTTTGTTGTTCAAATTATTTTGTTTCATGTTAGCTTTCCTCTTGCAGGCCTGGCTTTTAGTTCTTCTTGCATATTTAGTCAGTTTAATTTCCATGGGTACAAGTATCTGTCATGTCCGTGATTGGTATTTGAATACTTTTACGATATTTGGGCAATTTACTGCATTGTGAAACTTATGCATCTCACAAACATAAAATGCAGAATGTCATATTCCAAACCTCCTTTTCAGCTAGGAACAGCCACGTGACCAGGCACACTATGGGCAAATATGATTCAAAACTGAGCAGTGTGAGGAACTGGGACCAGCAGGCAGCTTCCATTCTATCAGCTTTTCCTGGCAGAAGAGGCAACAAGCTTTCAGAAAAGGAATGATGCGCTGTCACAGAAATGGCACTGATGCTGGAAAGCGGCTGTCAAGTCAGGTTCCCAGTCATTATTGGTGGTGGCAGTTGCTCTCACAGCTGCAGCAACACTTTTCCAATTAGGACAATCATGTTGCTGGGTTTGGAACACTAGCCCTCTAGACTTTCTCGAGGCCTCCCAAGACTCTGTAAGCTACCCAACATTCTTTAATAAATCACTTTCACTTAAGTCAGCCACAGTGAATTCATCGTGCAGAGGTGGTTACTTCTGTTACATCCTCAGTATCATGCCCAGTTTTTACTAACCATCAGATAAACATTTTTTACAGAATGATGAATTGTGGTTAAGTCTAATTACTGTTAGAGAGATGGCTTCTTTGCTTCAGCAAATCAACACAGGCTTGGTGTACAGCTTATAATCTAATAACCACTTCTTTCCTCCTTGCTAAAAGGGAAAAGACAGAAGAGTAGCATGCTTTTACTTTGCACGGGGGGTAGTACTCCATCAATTCTCTTCAGATCCATGTCAACTCTCTCTTCCTCTCAGTCCGCAAGGACCTTAACTGCCTCCAAATTTCTACAGGACATTCAGTTAATCCACTATATCAATAAGTCATGCTGACAAGTCCTAATGAGAAGGATGTAACAGCAATCAGAGATGCTTTGGAAAGATTCATAACTTTGGCTTCCAAGGTGGGTGACTGGGAAAGTATGCTATACTGCATTACTAGCAAATATTAACCATGTTTCCCTGTGCCTTATTTTGTGCCCCACAGAAAAGTATACCTCTCTATACCACGGATTTAACCTTGGCCATAGGGTCTGTCTTGGCCATATGATTTGTAAGGAGAAGCCAACTGGGTCACTCTTGAGGAGAAGAGTTCATGGCCAGAATGTACCTTGCTATTCATCTCTTTTTTATGTGCCATGAGACTAGGAATATTTTAGACAGAGCTATAATCAGCCTGGATCCTGGAATAAAGTCACATCTGGCCCATGATAGATATGTAAAATGAATGAAAAATAAATCATTATTGTGGCATGCCGCCGTTATTTTTTTGCTGAAAGTTACCATAGCAAAATTGAGTCCAAGTTGACTTATAAAAAAAACTACTTTACAACTTTGCTTTTATAATCAAGCAGTTAGCTATCATCTGTTGGCAATGTGCAGGCTTTTAAAGTGACAGACCCATAGAAAACTACAATAGAGATATGAGGAATCTTTGCTAAATTTTTATTTGTGTTAAGCTTTTTAGACAACCTTACCTAGTTGTGCTATGGGAAAATCCTAATAAGGATTCTTTTGGTCCTGAAAGCTTTCCTCAGCCTGGCTTAAGGAACACACTTATGACTCTCATCTTCTTTATAGGAAATGTCTGGATCTTCTTGAGTACACAGAGACTCATATAACCAGTACAGTGTAGACAGTATCCAAAGCAAGTATGGAATTAGCTCACCCCAATAACTTTCAAATACGGAAAAGAAGATACTTTTCTGAGAACTTTAAGCATAAAACCAGCAAATGAAAGATTACTTGAAGATACACAAAGCAAATTTAAAGAAAGAGGAATGTCTCCATTTCAGTAAATATGCATTTGAAAAATGCTATCGGTGAGAATGGAGTTTACTCAGCTGATATAGTGTAGGAAAAGGAGGATGGGTTTTTTTTTTTTAATTTTTTTAATGTTGATTTATTTTTGAGAGACATAGAGGCACAGCGTGAACAGGGGAAGGGCAGAGAGAGAGGGAGATACAGAATCGGAAGCAGGCTCCAGGCTCTGAGCCGTCAGCACAGAGCCCGAGGCGGAGCTCAAACTCACAGACCGCGAGATCATGACCTGAGCCAAAGTCGGCCGCCCAACCGACTGAGCCACCCAGGCGCCCCAGGATGGGTTTTTTGAAAAGCCACTGAGCAGTATTCATCCCGGTGTTTTGCGGTGAGAAGATGGCTCTCACACCAAGCATATTCCTACTTCAAGGCAGGGAAGTTGTAAGCAAACTAAACCTGACATTGTAATTTACTTATGTTTTCCGATTTCATACCAAGCAAGTAGTCTGCTGGTTATAATTTTGCTTTCTGTGCACAGAGAATGCTCGAGCCATTTCAATTTTATATGCTGAAGTGCATGTGAAAATAATGTCTCATTGCCAAGTCAGAAATGGTATTCAGGTTTACACATCAATTTTTATAAAAATGGTGTAGTGGTTATTCTCCAATTGCTCCTCCAGACATACTTACTCTATTCATTTCTCCACTTTTCTCTTAGTTCCAGAAGATTGATTTTGTAGACTGCATTACCTGGAACCCTTGCTATTTGTCTTTGGCTCACATTTGACCCAAGTGTGGTACCAACAGGCAATCAAAAAGCAAAAGGAGGGGTGGAAATTCTGGAATGATAAAGCAAGGGTGACCCAAAAAGTCATAAAAACAAAAGGAAACCAGCCAAAAATTGTCAAAACCAACCTTCTCAGAGCCCTGAAAATTAAACACATTCCTACAGTAACCAGAGGAATATTTATTCAAAGGAAACGGTTGAATCTGGAAAAGGACAGTGAGCTTTGTGAAGATGGAACCTGACCTATTCTCATCCCCCTCTCCATCCCTCCATGGTAACACTGACAACCACCAGCTTCAATAACCTTGATAGCTGTGAAAGCCAGCAGCCTAGCACTCGTCTGAAGAAAGAGAGGTTTGCAGTTCTGCATGAACCCCCCCCTCCCTGGAGAACTGCCACTATTTTCTCTCTCTGGCAGCTCTGTGGCAAAGGCCCATGTATAAGACTTCTGCCAGTCTGGTCCATCTCAGAACGTACTTGGGGGAAAAAGCCCTATCTAAAGCATGTGTATAAAAAAAAGTTAGTGGCAGCTGGTTAACACCGCTACTGCCTAAAAGGGCAATACCAGGGGCGCCTGGGTGGCTCAATTGGTTAAGGGTCTGACTTCGGCTCAGGTCATAATTTTTCGGTTCTTGAGTTTGAGCCCTGCATTGGGCTCTGTGCTGACAGCTCAGAGCCTGGAGCCTGCTTCGGATTCTGTGTCCTCCTCTCTCTCCACACCTCCCCTGCTTATGAGCATGCTCTCTCTGTCTCGCTCTCACTCTCTCTCAAAAATAAATAAACATTATTTAAAAATTAAAAAAAAAAAAAAAAGTAAAGGGCAATACCAGTTGGGCAAACAAAGGAATGACCAAAAACTTCAAAGGAAGATCTGGAGAATGAAATGTTCATAAGGGGCTTTGAAAAGCTCTGACATAACTGTGGGGATTTAGAGAACCACACGCATGTGCAGGGATATGCGCATGCCCAGGAAAGATGTGAGAAGGCCCTCATCTCTCGCCACATAACGACTTCGTTAAGCCTGAACCAAACAAATATATTTATGGTTTTCATTGTAACAGCAAATCTTGGGATCACCTTAAGCATCCACAGAAAGCTTCCGAACATGTATTAAAGGATGTTCTGTAACCACTACAATGTTTATGGTAAGACAACCTTTATTTTTCTCGCTGCATTTCTTTGTGAGGACCATTCCCACCAGGACAAGGTATGGAAAGAACAGTGTGGTGGCTTCTGGAAAAAAGTAATCTGGCCTGAGTTGGCTTTCACAGGAGCAGAGCGGGCAAAGTGGTAGAAGAAGGAGCCTGACACCTAGAGGAAAATGAAAGTTCCAGAAAGAGCGAAGTATGCCCTAAGGGCTCCTACAAGGCTATTGGATTCCAAGAACATCTAGCTAGGGATTTCCTGGTGTAAAGGCTTTGGAGAAAAAAAAAAAAAGATGATGGTCTTGGAGAGAGAAAGATAAGGGCTTTTACACTTTTCTTTAAGAATGATGAGGGAAATTGTTTCTTCTGACAGGATATAGCCCAGTTACAGGTAGTTTTATTTTCTCTCGGGGACAGTCTTTTTAACAGTTTTTTTTTCTTTCATTTTTATGTCACAGGAGAGAGAAAACTAGAATTTTTGAAGCAGAAAAAAGTAAGATAGTAGCAGGGAAAATCCTAGCCCAGCTGGGGTTGCAGAAATGTGAACTGAATCAGTTGATTTCATTCCGTGTTTATCAGTATGGCTTGTGGCTCTCAGGTGGAGAGCCACTGTTCGAGTGAGGCCGGTAACTTGTTACAATGACCAAGTGTCTATATCACTACTGGGTACTGAGGGAAAAAAGGAAACAATTGAGAATTCCTACTCCAATCACCTCTAATGGAACAAAAAATATACATATCCTGACCGTGGAAGAATTAGAGGTACTGATGGCAGCTCAGAGAAACATTTCAGAGATATGTGAACACAAAATAAATTTGAAAACTGGGAGCAATAATAGTAAGAGCAAAAACTGAACTGTTATTTATTATTACCAGGAACTAGTCTAAGTGTAAATGTCGTATATGTACTAGCTCAGTGAATTCCTAAAATAATCCTACAAGACAGATACAATTGTATTTTATAAATAAGCTATGTGAGGCAGTGAGAATTTAAATGGCTTTTCTAATTACTAAGCATGGAAACCTGTCCCCGGAACTCATACTCTGAACCTCAGATCATAATTACATAGAAGACTTAACATTTAATAGAATTTGGTTATAAATCTTCAGATTCATCTGTATCTGAGCATAAACTTGAGGTTAGATTAAGTGGTAGTGAATTTTTAACAGTTATATAACTGAATACAAAAACACACCCCATAAGACATATCTCTATTACTAAGAAGTATTATTTAATTACATTCACATAATAAGGCTTGGAAAAGTCATTGATAAATACAAACCATGAATAACCTGAGTAGAATATTCACTATTTAAATAAAAATATCAGAGAAAGCAACATTACCCTAAAGTCCTGTAAATGTTGAAAATTTAACTATAGGCAAATGGCAAATAACTCAAATATAGTGGAACCAAATGTAGTAGTATATATCTCTCTTGAACAGACAAGGATTAATCAAAAGAATTTTCTTAAAGTGGAAATGTATAAAGGAGAAAATAATCACAACACTCAACTCCAGTGTATCACCAAAGTAAAACTGTTAACATTGAATGTATTTTCTTACTGTCTCTGTAGAATATTTTTGCTAAAATATTTTTAACATTTATTTATTTTAAAGAGAGAGAGAGAGAGAGAAAGAGAGCAGGAGAGAGGCAGAGAGAGAGGAAAACACAGAATCCAAAGCAGGCTCCAGGCTCCAAGCTGTCAGCACAGAGCCTGATGTGGGGCTCAAACTCACGAGCTGTGAGATCATGACCTGAGCCAAAGTCAGACACTTAAGTGACCGAGCCACCCAGGCGCCACAAAAGCAGTTTTTTAAAAAGGGAGTACAACAGATATGCTTAAAACAAAATCATCCAAATTGCTTAATCACAAAATCACAAAAAGCAGAAAAAGAATGTAAGACAAGGAACAAAGAACAAGGGCAACAAATAAGAAGCAGTAGCAAATAAGGTAGGTATTAATCCAGCTATATCAATAATCACTTTGAAGGTCGATGGTCTAACTGCACCAATTAAAAGAGATACCAGAGTGGATCGAAAAAACAACAACTCGATTACAGGTTGTCTACAACAAACCTACTTGAAATATAAAGTCACATATAAATTAAAAGGAAATGGAGAAAAATATTCCATGCTAACACTAATAAAAAGCATTAATTGCTAATCAGGAGTAGCTGTATTAATTCAGACAGAGTAGACTTCAAAGCAAGGAAACTTATAAGGGATAAAGAAGAGCATTACATAATGATAAAGAAGACAATTCTCCAAGAAGATGTAAAGTTTAATGTGTATGTGCTTAACAACAGAGCATCCAACAACGGACTGAATTGCCAAGAGAAATAAATGAATCCACTTTCATAGTTGGAGAGTTCAATACCTTTCTCACAAAGGGACATATGCAGGAGGCAGAAAATCAGTAAGGACACAGCCAAACTCAAAAACATCATCAATCAACTGGATATAATGGACATCTATAGACTACTTCAACGACAGCAGAATTCACATTCTTCTCAAATTCACATGGATTATTCACAAAGACCGCATTCTGAGCCATGAAACACACCTTAAAGTTTTTTTTTTAAACAGAAAGCCTACAACATCTGTTTTCAGATCACAATGAAATTAAACTGAAAATCAATAACAAAAAGATAATTGGAAAAGCCCAAAATGCATGAAGATTAAACAACATACTTCTAAATAACACATGGCTCAAAGAAGAAATCTCAAGAGAAGTTTTAAAATATTTCAAACCAAGTGGAAATGAAAACACAACTTATCAAAATTGGTAGGATGCAGTTAAAGCAGTGCTCACGGGAAAATTTATAGCATTAAATGCATATATTTAAAAAGAAGAAAAATCTAAAATCAATAATTTAAGTTTCAGCCTTGAGAAACCAGAAAAAGAAGAGCAAATGAAATCCAAACTAAGCAGGAAAAAAAAAGAAATAATAAGAATTAGAAAGGAAATCGATGATACTGGAAAACAGGAAATCAATAGCACAAATCAACTACATTTTGCTATGAATCTAGAACTGCTCTAAAAAAATAAAGCCTCAAAAAAAGTGAATGAATAAATAAATGCCTGTCTAATAAGAATGAAAGCTGACAGGTACGACACACTGGGACATTTCAGCAGACTATCAACCCTGGAATCATATTAGCCATTTAAAGGAATATGCTCTATTTTCAAATATATTTTGCTTAATTCAAAATATAAGATTTCCTCAAAATACTGGTGTAATTAGCCCAGGGGTGTTCCACCATTCCTTGATGTATCTTCTTAACTTGGCATGCACTTTTGTAAGTTGTCCCTTAAAATATTATTTTAAATTACCTAAATTGACTGTGGCATCTCTTTCCTGCCTAGCTCCAGAACGATACACATTGTTAGTGTGAGTTAACCCCAATATATACACACACATACACACACACACACACACACACACACACACACACACTCAGTTTGCTGATATAATTAGGTGTTTGAACACACAGGCCAAATGACTGATTCTGGACAATAGTAAATCTATCAATATTCTAAGTGGCCTGACAGCTTCCCTAAGTTTCTCATGTGACATTCAATATATTTTACAGCTCATGCCACTACACTTGCCCATTTCCCATCAGAATTGAGCTGTGAAGTATGAAGAAATGCCTAGAGGAAAACATACATGATTAGCTCCCCGACATAGGTCATGGCAATGATTTTTTTAATCTGACACCAAAAGCAAAAGTAACACAAGTGAAAATCAACAAGTGGGACTCTATCAAACTAAAAAGCTTCTGCACAGCAAAGGAAACCATCAATAGAATGGAAAGGCACCCTACAAAATGGGATAAAATATTTGCAAATCATATAGCTGAAAAGAAGCTAATATCTAAAATACATAAAGAACTCATACAATTCAACAGCCAGAAATGCAAATGATCTGATTTAAAAGCAGGCATAAGACTTGAATATAGCCTTTTTTTTCCAAAAAAGACATACAGATGGCCAACAGGAACACAAAAAGATGCTCTACGTCATTAGCCGTCAGGCAAATGTAAATCAAAACCTTAATGGGTATCAACTTACACCTCTTAGTATAGCTACTATCAAACAGAACAGAAATGACAAGTACTGACGAGAATGTAGAGGAAAGGGAACCTTGGTACTCTGTTTATGGGAATGCAAACTATGGAAAACAGTATTGAGTTTCCTCAACAAAATTTAAAAATAAAACTACCAGATGATCCAGCAATACCACTTTTGGGTATTTTTCTGAAGAAATTGAAACACCACCCCCCTCCCCACCCATGTTCATTGCAGCATTATTTACAATAGCCAAGATATGGAAACAAGCTAAGTGTCCCTTTACAGATGAATGGATAAAAAAATAGTGGTGTGTGTATATATATATACATATATACATAGATAGATGGATGATAGGGTATATACAGAGACAGCATGCACATGCACACACGTTATGCTAAGTAAAATAAGTCAAAGACATATACCATATGATCTCTCTTATATGTAAAATCTAACAAAACCAGGTTTATAGATAGAGAACAGATTGGTGGTTGCCAGAGGTGGGGGGGGGGGAGAAATTAGTAAACTGTTTTTGTTTAAATAAATAGCAAATAAAATAAAACAACCTAGGAGATTTAGAAATGCTAAAGCAATCATTTTCTTGACCTCGACTACATTTTTTAAGGCCTGTCTAACCTTGACTACATACATAGGGTAACGGTATATACTATAAGCAAAAACTGCCCAAGAGAAATTGACAAACTTGCCACCATTCTGGGAAATGCTAATATCCTTCTCTCAGTAATTCACAAATTAGACACAGCAAAGCAACCAGCAAGTATATAGAAAATTTGGAGAGGACAATAATACAGAGCACTGTAACAATGATGACAAAATTGCTTATGAAATTTGAAAAGCAGAAAAAAAATCACTAAGGGGGGATAAAAAGAGTGGACAATAGATCATCTTCTTGGGCAGTTTACTTGTGCATTCATGTGCTGCTCATGCCTAATCCTGGCTATATCACTTCCGTTTTACAGTGGAATGCTACTAGGCTTGGTGAGCTTTAAGACATGATGGTTCTGACACAATCAGCACATGTTAAACAGTTATGGGTACATGGTCATGTGCCCTTATACCAGTGTTTTTCATCACTTTGGTACACAGAGTATCCTCTGGGTTTTCTCATGGAATATACTCTACTGGTGGGTTTCCCAGTCTTGTATAGTGTATCTACTCCATACCATGGTTATTCTCCCAGTTCCTTCTGGAAAATGTTTTCTAGGTCCTATAGCTTTTTGGAATACAGTCTCTTTCTTTCCTTAGTATGTCCAGCACCCTCCTTGCCAGGTTATATTGTGAATGGAACCTAGTTATTTGTCTCAAGTTCAGGAGAGGAGGTAGGTTAAATCCTGAAAGGCACTCATAACGGAAGCAAGCAAGAGACCTCTGCATTGTTTTCAAGAAGGGGAAAGGCAAATAGCTTTCAGAGGAAGGAATCCTTTTGCAGGCATAAACGATTCAGGAGAATCTGAGGACTCAAAATTTGTACATACATCAACTAGACTGTCCACCACACAGGCCTCAGGGTCCTGTCCTTCCCAGTCTGTGTCCTGGTTAGCAGACTTGCTGCGGTTGAGAATTCAACCTTCTCGAGCTTTCCTGCTTTTAATTAAGTCCTGTTCTGATTCTCAGTTTTTTTTTCTGCCCTCCAGCTACAGAAATAAAACTTTTTTAAATGTATTTCTAAGGAGGCCCTTTGGCTCTCACCTTCTACCCTAGATTGGTGAATAATTACTCTCAGTTTCTCACTGATTTTCACCAATTCACTGGTCAATAACCATTCAATTCCACAACTATATAATTATTATTTCTGCAGAATGCCTCAAAATCTAAGGTACGCTATCTGCCAGTACAATTCCTCCCAACATTACTTCATCCCATTTCACCACTGGTGAAATGTTAACAATCACACTGCGACACCTTGTGAGAACTTATCGGTAGTCCACTTATCAGTAGTGAAGTTATCCTTACTGCCAGCTGGCCAGCAGGTAATCCAGCACCAAATCCTGATTTTGAATCTCTCTCCTCAGACCATTCATGGTACCAGCTATCTGGGTTTGATTTCCTGAGAAACAGATTCTGAGGTGGATATTTGCATGTCAAAAATGTCCTCGAGAATTATAACTATAAAGAAGTGAGGGGAGCAGGATTGAAAGAAAAAAAAAATCTGAATTCTGATGCCCTAGTAACAGAGGCCTTCCTTGGCTGATGTCAAGCCCAGTTGTTAAGCTGGCATGGCCATTCAAGATATCTCAAATGAAGGAAGGGAACCTCATCTTCGTATCCCTCTAATGACCAGCCACTGGGTGTGAGTTGTCCCTGAGAAGGGGACATAACCTTAGGTTAGAGACTTCCCTTTGACTGAGGAAAATTTCTGGGCAGGAACTCAGATATGTTTTCTGATACCAGTGCTCCTGGCAGTCAAAGGAATGAGAACCTCAGCTGTGAAGGATAGGTACAGAAGGTGTGCACCACAGCATTCACTGAAGGTTATGTGAAGAGTGAGCAACTGAGATCCTCTTAAGAATGTTCAGAAAACTTATTCTCTCTGATATCAATCTCTTTTTTCTTAAGTCTTTCCACAAAGCTGCCATGACAGTCACCAACACAAATAAATCAATTCCATCATGTAACTCTCCATATTAACTGTTACCCTCATTTCTGAGAGAACAATCCTGCCTCTACCTCTCTCTTTGGTGTTCATTCCAAACACTGTACACAGAAATTCTCCCAATTTTCCATATGTATTTTTACTTTTCAAATATTGACATATAATTCTCTCTGCCTAAAATTTCAGTACTTCTCTGCCTAAAAATACTCTATTCATATTTAAAAATCAAATTAGAAACAAAAAGGTCTCTTTCCATAAGATGCTGCAGCAGTGAAGATTCTTTTGTCTGAGATAACAGAAAATGCAACACTAGCTGAAACAAAAAGGGGTTCTTTTTTCCCCACATATAGCAAAGGGTATGGGAGTAGGTGTTTGACTCAGCTGCTAAACCATGTCAGCTCTTCATCTTCCATTCTTCTGCTCTGACATCTTTATAATGTGTTTATCTGAGGGTTTCCTATCTCATGACTGCCAAATCACTGCCCAAACCCCTAGTACCATGATTTTCTTCAAAGTCAAGAAGCAGGGACATAGCTATAGCAAAAACACAAGTAGAAGAGGGGGAACATGGAGAGGAGGAGGAAAGAGACAGCAAGAGGAAGAGGGAGAGGAAGAGGGAGAGGGAGAGGGAGAGGGAGAGGGAGAGGGAGGGGGAGAGGGAGGGGGAGAGGGAGGGGGAGAGGGAGAGGAAGGAGGAGGGGAAGGGGGAGGGAAGGAGGGAAAGAAGGAGAGGGAGGGAGAGGGAGGGAGAGGTGAGAGAGAGGAGAGAGAGAGAGAGGAGAGAGAGAGAGAGGAGAGAGAGAGAGAGGAGAGAGAGAGAGAGGAGAGAGAGAGAGAGAGAGAGAGAGAGAAGAGAGAGAGATCTCACATTACGGAATTTTTCCCTGAAATAGCCCTAAGTAGATTTTCTCCAATAGATAATTGGACACAGGTGGATTATATGCCATCCATAAAGGACGAATTTGGTCCTTACCTGACATGAAAGCATCTCTATGCAGTAACTCATTAGAATCAGAGTTTATTGGGGCACCTAGGTGGTTCAGTCATTTAAGCATCTGACTCTTGATTTCAGCTCAGGTCATGATCTCACAGCTCCTCGTAGGTTCAAGTCCTGTATTGGGCTCTGCACTGACAGCACAGAGCCGGCTTAGAACTCTCTCCCTCTCTGCCCCTCCCCCACTCGTGCTCTCATACTCTTTCCCTCAAAAATAAATAAATAAACTTTAAAAATAAAAGAATCAGACTTTACTCACAGAGAGGAAAACAAAAAGAACTGTTGGATAGGTAGCCACAATGTTACCACAGAAGCCGCTCCATAGCATTTACCAGGTTGTACTATAATTTGTCACCTAATTGCCTTTTTCCCTTAGACTATGAACTCCTCATAGATGTAGATCAGGCCATTCATTATTCTATTTATATTATCATGAATGCTAACCCATTATAGGTATACAATATTTTTAAATTAATTGATATTATAATGAACACATAACTGTATAAAGAACACCACTTTGAAAAACACTGGGATAAAAGAATGGAAAAATTTGTCTGGTCTATAGTAAAAAGTACCTGTTTGTTATAAATTTTTCATGACTGTATGGATGCTAGAGTGCTTTCCTTGGGGTCTAGCACTCCTGGGCCCAGTACTTTTGGTAGCCAGTCATATTTTGTTTAATAATTTGTCACAAGTGAATGGCATTTCATTTTAGAAAATTTAGCTATCTTTGAAAGAAACCAAGATCCAGTTTTAGGGAATAAAAGGTATCATCCTTCATGATGTCATCATGGTTTCATGAATATTTTACAAAACTGAGCCAGGAACACTGCAATTTTCTCCTGGGAGACTGAGATACTGAAGGTTATGCCACAGGATTAAACACTTTAGCTTCCTGTTTGAAGGTGATCTAAAAGTTTAAACCTCAAAACAATCACCAAGAAATTAAATATTTATCAAAATCAGATAGGAGTTTTGAATATAAAAAGTTTTCAAATACTTTTGTCTTTTGTCATGCTCAAAGAAACTAAATATAGAAAAAATTCTTGGCTTTTTTGCTTCATTTTGTAATCATTGCAATTATATCATGTATGTGTTATTCTGTAAACACAGGGCTGTTATTCATACGTTAGACAATCAAGTTGTCAGAAGAAAAAACTAAGATGCTTTGTGTTCTGGTAATTTCCTTTATTATCTTAAAACAATTGTTCAATGAGATAAAGTTTTGAATAATAAAAGTGAATATTTGAGCCCTATTTGATTTGAAGCAGCACATTTCATCCTAAAAATGCAAGTTTGCCTCTCTATTTGTTCTATGCACCTAGTCACTGTGTGGTCTTAGAACATTTTGAATAATAACTGATTATAAGCCCAAGAGCCAATTATTTGAATTAAACATAATAATTTGGCAACTTTGTCAAGAACTTGATATCTAGAAATGTAGTTTACCTATAGGAGCTTGCTACTTTCCAATTAGATAAGAACAGTGGGACCACATTTTGAGTTGGAAAATGATACCATCAGCATAGTTTAAGGACTTTTATTTGTTAGTGTTGAAGGATCTTAATAAAAGAGAGCTTATTAATCTTTTCACAGAATTTTGTCACCCAGGAGAGGTAAAAGACTATGAGGATCAGTATCAAGGACAAGATATGCTAGCATCAGAATCAAAAGCCAGATTTGTTGAAAATCTCTGTTAGAGCCAGAAACAGAAGAGCATCCAGGAGTTGTACTAGAATTCCATAGCCAGTGGGCATAAGAAAATTGTTAGGTTGCCATCATTATGAATGATCAAAGGGCTCAGATACCAGATACTAGAAAGACTGGATCTCCAGACAAAGGGAACAAAGAAACAGGTTTGATTGCTCCCATCAGACCAGGCATACATATATTGGCAAGCCATGCAAAATGGGGTTTGCCTGGGCAGCCCCAGGTATTATCCCTCCAGTTTTGTGTCATCCAGTATAGGAAATGATTTTGTCAACGCAGATACCTGAAGTTGAACCCTGACACAAATTCACACAGATTTTATATTTCAGCAGTAGGATGCTGACATCTTGAATTGGACTAACACTGGTGTTGTTTAGAAAACCAAGAAAGACAAAAAAAAAACCTCACCAAAGAAACTACCTCCTTTCTTTTCCAATGGTCTTTGCTCACATCTAGGAAGATAATATCGAGGAAATGAGTGAGGGATTTTTGTAACATTCTGGTGACATCAGCAAAAGTAACCCTTTAAAATAATACCTCTGGTAAGCAGAATTACTCAAAATTGACCAGTGAGAGTTGAAAAGAGAAAGTAAGAGCACTGGAATGAGTACAGAGACACAAGTGTCTCAACAGTGACTTTGCCTCAGTGGTAGAATTGTCATCCGTGAGGAAAATACCTTGGGACTGGTTCTCTACCCATAGTTTTTATGGGAAACTAAGAGTAATAAAAAAAGATAAAATCTGGAAATTCTCGTGGCCTTCAACGACACTTTTAATGTCTTTGGGTCTCAATTGCCCCCGATGGAGAAACAAAGGGCTGGAACACAGTGATTTCTAAAATCAAGCATTAACGTTCTGAGAGTCTTTTTTCTTTACTGCTCTCTCTTTTCCTGTTTTATGCTCGATCTCACCTTTTGTATTCCCTCCACTGTATCCTGCATTAGTCTCCCTGATGCCTCTTGTCATCTCTGCCAAGAAGGAGACTTGCCTAGAGACTGTCAGAGACGCTACATAATTACCATCAATCGCAGACAACTGGTTCTCATCAGGGAGAGGAGGACTGAGCAAGCATGGAAGCAACGGGCACTGGACTGAAATGAATAAACATGAGTATCACCACGGCAAAAATGCGTATCATGCCGAATTACCTGTTTTTCTGTATTTCAGCGGGCCAGTCACCTCCAAACTCAGTGCTGCCAGTAGTGTTTTCTGCTTGCGGGGCTTAAATATGTTGCAAAGTGTGTGAGTGTGTGTGTGTGTGTGTGCACACACACATTTTTTTTTTTTTGTCTGTGTCAGTTTTAGGAAGTCAAACCTTTCATGCTTCTGCTAAAAAATGAAATAATGGATCATTTTGAGATCTGATGGTATTTAAAGATATAAGTTATTTATACTGGAGAGAACCAAGTATAGAGGATTATGAATTTAGTGTGGATATTGCTGTTCCTCTGCCATAAAAGAAAGAATTCTTCAGTGTGCCGTGTTGTCGTCGAAATGATTCTTAAACACCAACTGTGGTCATTTTTAGGAATATCCACTCAGTCATTCCATTTAACATCAGATATTCAATGCAGATCACAGAAAGATGAAGACAGAGAAACAATGTGTCCTGTTGTTTAGTGAAAAGGGATTTACATTTGTGAAGGACAGCAAATGTCACACATCAGAAAGGGGGAGAAGTGAAAAGGCATGAATTTATAGACAAGATGATTGCCACCACACCCTACTATTAGGCACGAAAACAGAAGATGATGCTATGAATTGTTAGTTCCATGTCTCAAGAGCCTGGCGGTGCATGAGAATACTAGGTGGGCTAGACTGAGATTTAGACAATGGCAGTTTCTGAAAGAGGCAAGAGTAACAAAGGGGTATTTATTGGGACAAGTTAATGTACTAGACGACTCAATAGTATATTCAGGATCTCAGTTGTGCTAGATCCACAGTACTCAAGGGCCTCCTATGAAAGGGAATTTTAACATGAAGTAAGGTAAAAGTAAGGAAAATATCATTTAACCCCATGATCTCGTCTGCTACTTATATGGATATAGAATCCCACACATTTACAGATAGCTGTTTTCTGAGGCCATGCTGTGCCTCACCATTTTTAGGTTGTTTGTGACACAAGCTAGTGCTAACTTCACCAGACTCTGCCACTACCAATATAACTGTTATTTCATTGTTTTTTTAAAGAGAGCATGCAGGCAAGAGGGAGAGTAGGGATGGGGTGGGGAGAGGAGGAGAGAGAGAGAAAGAGAGAAAATCTTAAGCAGGCTCCATGCTTAGTTCAGAGCCCAACATGGGACTTGATCCCACAACCCTGGGATCATGACCTGAGCTGAAATCAAGAGTCAGACCCTCAACCGACTGAGCCACTCAGGTGGTTCCTGTTATTTTTTACGGAAAAAAAGAAAAGGAAAATTAAAGTACTAGCCAAAATACTAGCAGTAATACTGGGAAGTACCTGTTCGTTCATTCACTGAGCAAACCTCTATTTCCATGTTCTATGAAATTTCCTAGGAACCAGGAGTAAAGGTGGTACACGGTGTCCCTCTTCTGAAGGAACTCATAGTATTTAAGAAGAAACAGATCTGTCAACAAAAAACTCAAATGAAATGTGCTAAGTGTAAGTAGCATCCATAAGGTGCTGTAAGAGCATGGCAGGGGGTGGAAGAGGGAAGGTCTGGCTGCCTGTAATCAGCATTTTTTACCACCAAACTTAATATCGGAAATGTCACCAGTTATTTACAAATAAAAAAGGAAAAAGAGGGCGCTCGGTTGGCTCGGTCAGCTAAACACCTTGACTCTTGATTTCGGCTCAGGTCATGATCTCACAGTTGGTTTGTGGGATCATGTCCTGTGTTGGGCTCATCCTGACAGCATGGAGCCTGCTTGGGATTCTCTCTCTCCCCCCACCTCCCCTGGTCACGTGCACACATGCACTATCTCAAAATAAATAAACTTTAAAAAAAAAGGAAAACAAAGGAAAAGAAACCCCCATCAAAAAAAGCTCCCAAAGGCCACTAACATTTGTGAATGATTTCCTCTTGTTATATTTTAGAATGTGTTCAGGTTTATTTTATGCCCTTACTTGTATGCTTTCTGAGGTTTTTTCAGATGGAGAAAATGAGGAGGCATTAGTGCTAGCATGAAGAAAATGTATAGGACCTTTCTCAACCTTCTTTATTTAGGTCACTGCCAGAATAAAGTGCTTTAATGGCTGTAAGAATTACCACAGTATTCCAAAGTTGAGATTTAACTTTTCTCAAAGAAAAAGGGAAGTATTACTCAGACACATACATGTTGCTTATATTTTATTAAACCCTGTGCAAAAAAAAAAATTTGTTGGGGGTTATTACATTCTGGGCATGAGAAAGGGGACATGTCACTCATGCAACTGCCTAATGCTAGAAAAAAAGCTCTGACCCAGTGATCTACCAGATTCAGGAAAGCTATAGAAAGAGAGGGCATTTGACAAACGTGGGAGTTTATCAGGATGGAAAGAAAATGTTTTAAGCAGGTTACTTGTATGATTAGATCTGTATGTTAGACCACTCTGTGTGTGTGTAGAATTTGATTTTGAACTGGCTGAAAAAAGCCAAAAGAATATAAAGGTATTTTTGTAATACTTTCAGACATAAATGGAAGTACTTGGTGTTGAGTTGGGTGGGGGGATGAATCCAGAGAGGAGGGTATAAATAGGAGATACGTTACACTAGTAACATGAATATATTAGTAGCCAACTGGTTCTGGGTCAGGGTGCTGCCTTTTGAGCTGTAAAGATCAGGACAGACTTGAGGGAATAAGAGAACAGTCAAAGTTTAGAAAATGGTAGACTTTAAAATACCTCTGAAATTGATGAAAGTAAAATGTGTAATGTGATGGTTAATTTTATGTGTCAACTTGACTACGTAAGGGATGACTGAAGAGCTGCTAAAACATTATTTCTCGGTGTGTCTGTGAGGAGTTTCTGGAAAAAATTAGTATTTGAATTGGTGAACTGAGTAGCGCAGAAGGCCCTCCCCAATGTGCATGAGCCTCAGCCAATTCACTAACAGCCTAGATAGAACAAAAAGGGGGAGCAAGGACAAATTTGCTCTCTCTGCTTGAACTGAGACATCCATCTTCTCCTGTTGGTTGTTGGGCTTTTCAGATTCAGATTGGGACTTAAACCATCAGCCTCCCTCTAATTCTTCCATCTTTGGACTCACACTCAATTACACCACTGGCTTTCCTGGTTCCCCAGCTTGCAGAGAGCAGATGATGAGACTTCTCAGCCTCCATAATCACATAAGCTAATTTAAAAAAAAAAAAAAAAGTTCCTAAGTGTATTGTCTTCCTATTGTGTGCACGGTATCGAAGGTGTGCTTTCTATATGAAAGATGAATCATGCAGAATAATCAAAATAATCAAAATAGTCTTTTAAGTGAGAAAACAGTAAAACTTTGTTCAAAACATGGTGGATCCTCTCTTTTTGACCTGGTATATAATAAATGGTAAAACAGTATTTGTTGAATAAATGAATGAAGACATGAATGAATGGAAAGAAGGATGTGTGGGATGGCTGTTATACTGGCAAATATCTGCCTGTTATAAAATGTAGCTTTTCTTTCTGGCATATAGGAAAATATTCTTGATAAGCTAGAGTTAGTAAAAACACAAAAACACAACATTTGGTATCAAAATGACCTGCATTCATGACACTGCTACTCAACTACTTCATTGTGTGAGGTTGAACAAGGAAGTGAATCAATGTGTACCTCATTTTCTTCAAATTTAACACCCAAACTGAGGTGTTATGTGAATTAAATAACAATGTGATATAAAACATCTGGAATATACTACATGATCATATATGTAAGTTTCTTTGTGACACAATCTTGTTTTCTACCCTATTTTAAAATCCAATTGTTTTCTATTTTGCTATTGAGTTATATGAGATCTTTATATAGTTTGGATATTAACCCTTTATTGGATATATGACTTGCAAATGTTTTCTCCTGTTGCATAGGCTGTCTATTCATTTGGTTGGTTGGGGTTTTCTTTGTTTTGTTTTGTGTTTATGTTTTGTTTTTGTTTTTGTTTTATTTTGCTGTGCAGAAACTATTGTTTGATGTAGTCTCACTTAGTTTTGCTTTTGTTGCTTGTGCATCTGGTGTCAAATCTAAAAAACCTTTGCCAAGACCAATGTCAAGGAGCTGTTTCCCTATCTTTTTTCTTCAAGGAGTTTTATGGCTTCAGGTCTTATTTTTAAATCTTTAACTTATTTTGAGTTAATTTTTGTGAGTAGTATGAGATCTAATTTCATTCTCCTACAGGTGGTTATCCAGTTTCCCCAACACCATTTATTAAAGATTCTACCCTCTCCTCCTTGAGTATTCTTGACTTCTTTGTAATATTAGTTCTTCATATATGTGAGGGTTTCTATCTGTGCTGTTGATTTTGTCCCACTGGTCTCTGTGCACATTTTTATGCTGGTACCATATTGTTTTGGTTACTATAGTTTTTTAGTACTATTTAAAATCAGGAAATACAGTGTTTCTGGCTTTGTTCTTCTTCCTCATAATTTCTCTGGTTATTCAAGGTCTTTTGTGGCTCCATACACATTTTAAGGTAGTTCTTTTTTCGGTAGTTCTTTTTTCTATTTCTGTGAATAATGCCATTGGAATCTTGATTGAGATTATATTATACCTATAAATAAGTTTGGGTAGTATGGACATTTTAACAACATTAATTTTTCACAATTCATGAATATGAGAGGTCTTCCCATTTATTTGTGTCTTCTTTCATCAATGTTTCTAATTTTCTACATACAGATCTTTCACTTCTTTAATTTTATTCCTAAGTATTATATTTTATGCTATTGCAAATGGTATGTTTTCATTATTTCTGAATACACATTTTTTTCCAAAAAAAAAAAAAACCAACCATACAAATGGCCAATGAGTACAAGAAAAGTTGTTCTGAGTCACTAATAATTTGGGAAATGCAAATCGAAACTACATTGAGATGATCTCCTACCTGTTAAAGCAGCTATCACCAAAAAGACGAGACAATGAACACTGGCAAGGTTGTAAAGAAAATGGAATCCTCGTGCCCTGGTGGTAGAAATGTAAATTGGTATAGCTGCCATAGAAACACTATGGTGATTCTTCAAATAATTAAAAATAAAACAACCGCATGATCTAGCAATCCCACTTCTCAATATATATCCGAAGAAAATTAAATCACTATCTCAAAGAGATATCTGCATTTTCATATTCACTATAGCATTATTCCTAATAGCAAGGTACAGAAACAACCTAAGTACCTGTCAACGGATAAGTGGATAAAGATGTGGTTTATATATACAAAATAGAATATTATTCAGCCATGAGAAAGAAGGAATCCTGCTATTTGCAACATCACAAATGGACCTTGAGTTCATTATGCAAAATGAAATAAGTCAGAGAAATAAGACCTATATGTATGATACCACTTATATGTGGAATCTAAAAAAGCCAAACTCATAGAACAGTGGTTACCAGGGTGTTATGGGGGGAGAAAACAGGGATCTAATATACAGCATAGCAATTATCATCAGGAATACTGTATTATATACTCGATAGTTGCTAAGAGTGGATCTTAAGTCTCGTCATAAAAATAAATGGTAATTATGTGACATGATGAAGGTCATGTAGCTAAAGCTACAATGGTAATAATCATTGTACAATACAGACGTGTATGAAATCAATGGGTTATACACCTTAAATCTATATAATGTATGTCAGTTATTTCTCAAGTAAGTTGAGAAAAATGTTTTTTTTCCTACTTTGGACATTTCTGTTACCCCCCTCTTCAACACGTGTTCATGCATGCATGCACACACACACACACACATACACACACACACAGGAAACCACAGACAATAAGTAAAAGACCTAAAATACTAAAAACCACCCTGATTATGTATCTTCGAAACTAAGAAAATAATTAATAAATTATTCCATAGGACTTTAAATTATGTGAAATTTCTTCTCCATCTTCATTTGTTCATATACTTTATGTAATTTACTGAAATTAATCTTCCTTCTGTTGTGCTCATAAATTCTTCCTACTCCTCCAGACACTTTATATCTTTTCAGGAGACAAAGTTACTTTGTGACTTTTACTTTTTTCTCCTGGTAAGTTCCTTCTTAATTTAGGAACACCTCTTCAACCCAGTGTTTGTCTCCTCTGCCTTGAAACATGACTCTTTACTTCAGTACTCATGGGTTTTGGGTCACATGCAAATTTTCAGTTGAGAAAAATGGAACATCACATCATTTTGCTACCAAAAGCCTTCATAATTGAGTTAAATATTATTAATTCCAGTGTTATACATTTCTACTTGTGGCTTTTCCAAAGGTTCTTCAGGAGTTGGCACAACTATAGAAAGATACAATAACAGTAGACAGAAAATGTGCACAGAATAAGCAAAGACCACAGAAAAGCAACACAAAGTTTTACTACAAATCAAAACAAGAGGAGATTTAGACAAAAGGGAATCATCCTGTTTTCCCCCCAGTTATTCCAATTTCAGTAAAAAGGAAAAAGAAGGAAAGAATTTCTTTGAGTGCATGCATCAGGGAAACAAATAATGCCTTTCAGAACTGAAATGAGCCAAGACTTTGTAAATAAATCAGGGGAGATCAAAAGGCTAGGAATCTCTCTGATGAAGGCTATTTTTCTATCATTACTTGGCTTGTTCTATTTTGTTCTTTACATCTATGATATATTCTTCATGTGCAACTGAGATTTAGTTTCTGTGTATATTTCCAAGAGTCATGGAAAGGTAAACGCTCAGTTAAAGTTTTGTATGGTATTTTCTAAAACAAATTGAAATTTAAATATATTTGAGGTTTGGAGCGCCTGGGTGGTTCAATCAGTTAAGCATCCAACTTCAGCTCAGGTCATGATCTCACAATCTGTGAGTTCGAGCCCCACGTCGGGCTCTCTGCCGATAGCTCAGAGCCCTGGAGCCGGCTATGGATTCTGTGTCTCGCTTTCTCTCTGCCCCTCCCCCACTTATACTCTGTTTCTCTCTCAAAACTAAAATAAAAACATAAAAAAAAATATATATTTGACGTCAATTGTGTGAGGAATTGATGTGGAAATGTTATTGCCAAGGAATGCTCACAAGTGAAAAAGGAGACAAATATCTCTTGTCCCTAAGCCCATGTTCACTGTATTTTTTTCTCAATCCTTTCTTTGCAATGATTTCTGGATTACTCCCTAACTTTACATTAAAAAAAATAAACTCTATCATTTTGCCTTTTTGCCCTCAATTGTTCCTCTCCTTTTCTTTATTAGAGTCTTTCTCATTACCTTTTATTTTTCCTCAATATTGGTCTTGTAATCCAGCTAGAAATATCCCTATCACTTCCAAATTTCTCAGGAGAGAATCTAGATTTTTGTGGAACAAAATCTGGGGCAAGAGGACTCCTTAAGAAAAGTTATGTAAGTTTGTCACAACCAGACAGAGCTTTGGAAGAGACCTGTACATGTGAAAAGCTCTGAAGTTTGAATTTGAGGTCATGGTAAATCTTCCCATTGCTATTAATCCGTCCCAAACCTGTCCTTCTTTTCCATTGATTTCTCATTATATATTTACTAGAGTACAAAATGTAAGAAGACTTTGGGTATCGTAACTTAGTGCTCCCATTTTCACCAACTATGAGGCATCCAGTGTGTGAAGCAGCAGCTGTGAACTTGGTTGAAACTCCCAGAGATAAAATTCTTATCAACGCACACCCGTCTCTGAACAAAATTGGAACTAGATGAGATTCTGAGCTGCGAAGGCAATTGTTTAGAAATACAATTTTCACTTTGAAAGAGAAGGAGCTAGAGATAGAAAGGCACGGATAAACAGAGTTGACATGCAGGAAACCAGTTTTGCATTTCTTAGGGTGAAAAATAATGTATAAACACAAAAGGAATTTTGGAAGCAGTGGTCAATAGTGAGTTAAAAGATACACCAACTTAGTCATTTAGAATTAGTTAAACTTTAACACTCCTCTTCATACTGCTAGAGAAGCAGTATGAAGTGATAGAAAAACCGCGGGCTTTGAAATTAAATCGACCTCGGCGAAAACCTTGAGTCTGACACTTACTAGCTGTGAGATTCTAACAACTCTGAGGCTCTGTTGCAGCAAATATGGAGAGGAAAATGTCTACATTGTTGTAGAGATTCATTATCGTATTTGTATGTGTACATAATACTAGATATATCAGTCATTTTCATGATTATATATATATATATATATATATATATATATATATATAACAGGTATCTAATATACACATAGAATGAATACAATTGACATTTAAATGGGAATTAAAGGTTAAATGTGTACCCAGCTCCCCACTTAAGACAGAACAATAAGCATAGTGTTTAAATGCTTTTCACCATAATCTTCTTGGTCCAAACTATTTTTCCAAAAGGCCTCTGCATTTATTGTAATTTTAGTCACAAGTTTAAGTAGTTGTGGATTAATACATGCATCTTTCTTTCATTTCTTGCATTCCACACCTTGAAACAAAGAACTACCATGCATCACTTTTGCCTCTAAAAGGTGTATATTAACAACTGTAAATTAAGCTGATATCCCTATTAAAGAATTAGATTCCTAAAAATTATCCTCAAAAGGACAGTTTTTTCTATCGCCATTAGTATCTTTCTGTTGAAAGTCACAAGCCACCTTGAGCAGAAACTCAGTTGGGCTATATGAGGTCAAAAGGGAATTCATTGGTGGCACCTGGATGGCTCAAGCTGTTAAGTGTCTGACTCTTAATCTTGGCTCAGGTCATGATCTCGCATTTTGTGAGTCCAAGCCCAGGGTTGGGCTCTGCACTAACAGTGTGGAGCCTGCTTGGGATTCTCTCTCTCCTTCCCTCTCTGTCCCTCCCCTACTCTATTTCTCTCTCTCGAAATAAACACTTTTAAAAAAGGCAATTTATTGGAAGTCTTATGGAAAAGATAATCTAGAATAAAGTACAGTTAGTATAGAGTATAGTTCCTCAGTCACAGACATACATCAGTAAGACAGATCTGTGGAGAACTGTTTCTCAACACAAGCCCAAATCATGATCTTGCCCCATACAGTTTCCAGAATTTACCTTAATTTACTAGAAATACATCATTTTACATATGTAATATTAATTTTAAAGTGTCATATAATGTGCATGCAAAACATTCAACCTTTTAAGTCTACGCAATTCAGTGAGCTTTGACAAATACATACACCCATTAAAACCATCATCCCAATTAAGATAACGAACATTTCTATCATTCCAGAAATTTCCCTCCTTCACCATTTTAAGAAATCTCCCAATTTAGACAGGCATACTCTGTTCTTATTATTTTTTATCACTTTTTTTTTTTTGCAGTCTAGAAATTCATGTGAAAGAAATCATATAGTATGTACTCTTTTAGGTCTGATTTCTTTTGATCAATACTGTGTTTTTGAAACTCTTCTATATTGCTGTGAATATCATAAGTTCAAATCTTTTTACACCTTCTTAGTAGTTCACTGAATAAATATAGAACAACATGGATAAATATTTGGATTTTTCCCAGGTTCTGCTAAAATGATTAAAGCTGTTATGAACATCTTGTCACATGTATTATTGTTGCTATGTGTTTTTATTTCTCTTGGTTCTCTAAGAATACAAGTGCCTAGTTACAACACTTCCAAACCAATATTGCAGATTTAGTTTAGTGTTTTTTTTTATTCTGTGACTAAGAAACTCCCAGTTGTCTTCGAAGGAAAGGCAAACCAGGGGATCAACAACCTTTCTCACACTGTTGCTAAGACCTTAAAATGAGACAAGTGATATGGAGATAAATTGAACAACCTCTAACAAAATTATGTGTTTTTTTGCATATTGTATTTGCGAACATGTAATCTTAGAATCTGAGAAATGTGAGTGGATTGAAGGGGAAAATGTTTATGGAGAAGAAGTTTATCCTACCTTAAATCAAAACTCGTTAAATGTTTACTAATGAAAATTACGTAGTGTGGGTACAGATATACAGACCTAAAGAAAAGAAATCACAAAACTGACCTGTATGGGTCAGCTGATTTATGACAAAGACTGTACTATATCCACGGGGACAAAATTGCCTATTCAAGAAATAGTGTTGAGATAATAGGATAAGCTCCAAGAAGAGTGAATAATCTCCCCACTGCATGCCCCAGCTGCTCTTCAGATTGCTGTTTCCATACTATCTGCCCTCAGGTTGTTTGCCTACCTTCTCTCCAGGAGCAGCATAGAACCCTCCAGGCTCTATCCCAGCCAAGTCCACTGACCTTTAAAACTCCAGATTTTAAGCCCCACTCATTACAAGAACTCATGAAATTCAGCCCCTCTTGTTTTCCTAGCCAATGGCTTTGGGGAAACATTCTCCTTCTGAGTTCCCCTGTGTGCTCCTCTCTCTCTCTCACCCTTGGTCACCATGGCTTCCTCATCACCACAGCTCCTTCCCCTCTTTAGCACCTATGATTTGTTTCTCCCCTAAACCATGTCTCCACACTTCCTATCTTCTTTGATATGGCCTATTCTGTCATTTTAGTTGTGGAGTTTGCTCTGTAAGTTTTCAGGTCAATTTCTGTAGTATTAAGGATAATCTGATACTTCTCTAGTTGGGTTTATAGGACGAGGTGAGCCTAGAGTCCTCCTACTCTGCTGCCATCTTCCTCTCCATCCACAAAAATAAATACAGCTACTTAATCTTAAAAAGTTCTGTACATCATCATCGAGAAATGAAAATACAATTTACACACTGGGTTTGGTTATTTGAAAAGTATATAACCAACATAAATTAATATCTAGACTATATATTTTTAGAATCTTAAGAATCAATGAAAACCATCTATCCAGTAGTCAAAGGTCAAGAACAACTATTTCATAGATGGAATCAATGTAATTTATATATGAAGAGACAATTTAATTAATAATAAAGAAATAAAAATTAAAGCCACAATTCGGGACCATTTTAGACTCATCAAATCCTCAAAAGTGGAAAAAATATGATAATAACATGTGTTGTCAAGAAGGAGGACCAATAAGAATGCTTCTAAGCTGTTGCTGACAATGCATGTCAGTTGTCATTAGGTTCCATTGAAAGTGTCAGAAAACCCAACTACCAGTGACCTAACCTAAATAGTGGCTTATTTCTATCTCTTATTGACATTAGAATTCCATCACTAATGTGGAGTTCCATTATCATATGGGACCCAAGCTTCTATATTTTTTAAAATTTAGTTCCCATCTTTTAAAAAAAAGTGTGGGTCAGCTGGGCGGCTCAGTCAGTTAAGGATCCAACTCTAGATTTTGACTCAGGTCATGATCTCATGGTTTGTGAGCTTTAGCTCCACATCAGATTCCGCACCCAGAGCGCAAACCCTACTTGGGATTCTTACTCTCCCTTTCTCTCTGCCCCTCTTGTGTTTGCATATTCCCTCCCTCCCTCTCTCTCTCTCTTTCTCTCTCTCTGTCAAAATAAATAAATTAAAAAAAAATTTGTTCCCACCACCCTTAATGCATGATTTATTCCATGATTTAAGATTCCTCACCCCTGCCAGCTGTCTTATCTCCATTCTGGCCAGAAGAAAGTATGAATGAGAAGGAGAAGGGCACATTTCTCTCCTTCGAGATTGCATACCATCTCTCCCTACTTTCTATTGGTCATAACTCAGCCACTAGATGAAAGGAAGACTGAGAAATAGGTACTGGATATCCTTACTAACTAGTCTATACAGGCAAGAACATTTTACATTCTTTTAGAAAACAATTTAGTATCACCTGATAAATGGAAGAAGCATAAACCTTACAAACCAAAAATTACATTCCTAGGTATATACCCCAGAGATACCTATGTTTACAAAGAGAGATAGGCAGGGATGTTCCAAGTTCAATTTCTGGGAACGGAAAAAGTAAAAATAGCCAAAATATGCATTAATATCCATTACTTTAAGGATAAATAGTTGCATGTTTAGTGAAATACTATAAAAGGCACAGGAAATTGAGAAACATAATATTAAGCAAAAATGTACATTAGAGAAGAATACCATCTTCCAGCAATCATTCCAAATCGCGGTGCTATCCACAATGTATCTATAGTTTTCAGAGGACATCTTTCAGTTGGATTCACATAGACCGTAGGACATGCCTAAAAATTGCTATTTGGTTGGTTTCAGCTTTGGTCTCAGAACTTGGAAAGCTGAAGTGCTAAACGTCTACTTAATTGTTGTCTATGACATTCTTGAATTGTATTTGATCGTGTGATCACCTACTTCATTCTTATCAGTGTAATAATCAATGATACACACAAGGCGTATTATTCAGATTTATTTTTAAGACTGGGAAGTAAGTGCTTTCAAAGATAGATTTCCCATGATAAGTATAACTTGAAGCAAAAACCCTAGGTGTTTTATGTAATTCAATCCTGTCATTCAATTGATGTGTACATTTATATATATTTCTGTGAGAGTAAATTTAACAACGATGAGGAAGGATACAAATTGTTAAGAATTTTCAAATTTTTAAAGTAAACATTAAAAAAAGAATTTTAAAATAGTTAAAAAGGAAATAGATTGCCAACATGAATATGAAGGGAACATAAGCTAGAAAACTTTAAGGAGGACACAGTATCTAGTTTGAGCTAATAAATGTGCATTTAAATTTAAATGTCCATTTCAGGCAGAACAATAAAAACTATGTCATGCTGTTTGCGACAGTTCATTCATAAAGAAATAAGCTTTATGAAAACATTTAGTATTATTTTTTAAGTTTTATTTAGAGAGAGAGTGAGTGAGTGAGCGAGGAAGCACAAGCAGGAGAGGGGCAGAGAGAGAGAGAGGAGAAAGAGAACCCCAAGCAGACTCCACACCAGCAGCACAGAACCAGAAACAGGGCTCTAACTCATGAACCAGGAGATCAAAACCTGAGCTGAAATCAAGAGTCAGATGTTTAACCAACTGAGCCACCCAACGCCCCTAGAGTTTTATTTTTTTTTAATTCCAATCAAGCCTTAATTCTTTCAAACAAAAGTTACATTTCAAAAAACTTCATATCTGATGAAGATAAAGCAAAATCAGAATGTTAAATTTGCCACCCCAGTTTTTCTTAAGAAAAACTCTTGATTTCTCTACCACACACAATGAAGAATAAAAAGAGTATGAAAAAGAAGAACATGTGAGATGTTCCTCCAGAAACACTAGTTGAAAGTGAGTGTGGAGCATCATAAATGACCAGTAGTGACTGTGGGAGCAATCCTGAGGTTTGCCAAGCTTCAAAATGGTTACTAAATTTTAATAATTTTATAGTAATGATTAGTTTTAAAACATTTCAGTTTATTGTATCCCAGAGGTTCATTTTATAGCATTGGCCAAACCTTGTTTTTAGTGTTTCCTCATTTGGCGTTTAGCAAAACTGTATCTCAGGGCCTTCTATTTTATCATTAATGCCCACTGCCTGGGCTTCCCCCTTAAAGGCCAATTAGAAACAAAAGCATTTTCTTTCATCTTTTATATCTGCCTCATGTGGTTCTAAGCTCTTAAAGTAAATCTCTCTTTATCAGCTTAATTAGTCCATATTCCTTTATTTTCTTTAATTTTCTTATTGCTCCTATTCAGATAGCAAGTCTGAAGTACAGATGTCAAATTACTCTGGATCCTACCTGGCTCTTGAATAAATTTGATTCTCTGAGGCAAAATAATTCAAGAACAGGTATTTATGTTCCTCTAAACTTTTGGTATTTCAATTTCATTCACATGTTTCTCTAACAACACAAGATAGCATACAGTCCTTATTTTAAGTATCTCTTTCTAATCATTACAAAATCTACCTCCTTTTCCCAGATGAAAACACAGTCTGGGTCTATGAGCACTAAAATCTTGGCCCAAATTTGGGTAATTAATAAACCAGGTCCCAGTTGAGATGATATGGGCAGGTCTTAGACTTGAGCATATGGAAAAGCCACTGAATTCCCAAAGACTGGATTCTCCAGTTTTTTCCTCTTAGCCCTCCATATAATTCAACTGCACTTGGAACATTACTTAATTACTCCTGACAGAAAACACATATTGTTGGTCTCTATCCCCCATGGTTCTTTCTGCTTTTGTAAGTATAAACATTCGGCATTTCCTTCTTTCTCACTGCTGAATAATATTTCATATATAGATCTCACATCTTCTTTATCCATTCATCAGCTGACACTTAGGTTGTTTCCATTATCTTGACTGCTGTGAGTAATGCTCCAATAAACATGGGAGCACAGATACCTTTTCAATATCCTGTTTTCATTTCCTTTGGATACATATACTCATAAGTGGGATTATGTTGTCACATACAAATAGAATCTAAAAAGAATTTAACTTATAGGGCCGCCTGAGTGGCTCAGTCAGTTAAGTGTTTAACTTCGGCTCAGATCATGATCTTGCAGTCAGTGGGTTTGACCACCACATCGGGTTCTGTGCTGACAGCTCAGAGGCTGGAGCCTGCTTCAGATTCTGTGTCTTTCTCTCTCTGCCCCTCTCCTGCTCATACTCTGTCTCTCTCTTTCTTGCTCTCAAAAATAAATAAACATTAAAAAAGTTTTTTTAAGCTGAACTCATGAAAACAGAAAGTAGAATTGTGGTTACCAGGTGCTGAGGGTGGGAAAAATTGGGAGGTGTTAGTCAAAGGGTATAAACTTAACAGTTAGAATATGAGTAAGTTCTGGGGTTCCAGTGCCTAGCACTGTGATTGTATTTAACAGTACTGTATTACATGCTTGAAAGTTATGAAGAAATAGGATCGATTTTAAATGTTCTTACCACCGAAAACAAAGGATATCATGTGACATGATGGAGGTATTAGCAAACACTATGGTGTGAATCATATTACAATATGTAAGTATATTTAACTAACACATTACACACTTAAATTTATACAATGATGTATGTCAGTTACGTCTCAATTTTTTAAATAATTCAATATGCACACTTGCCTGCGAAAACAGCAGAAGTTTTCATTTTTTTCCTCTTTTCTCTAATGCATAAATGCTTGGAAAGCTCAAACACTTGGAAGCCTCAGCTTGTTTTGATATAGGTCTTAACTAGGACTAAATAGCTTTTGCCTTTGATCGTTTAATCCTAGTGTCAGCAGACCCTGCTTGGTTAAAAGCTAAGCCAGTGTGGGTCAGGATAAGGGCAGCCAGAGTGCCCCATTTTTTATGCTTACTGAGGCCTTTCCTGCCTGATCCAGTTAAAAACCTACTGAAATATAAACTGCTGCAACCAACTAAGGTCAAAAGCCCACATAACATATAAAAACATTGAAACCTGTTGCCTTCTGCTCAGGCTGTGCCAGATGTCTGATTTTTTTTTCCTCCCCAAATATCAGGTCAAGATTTCCAGCCAAAGATCCAAGATGTTAGGATATTAGGTGTCCAAGGAACAGCATTCCTATTCCCTATATGCATGTTAGAAACTAGTTAAGAGACAAGCCAAAAAAATTGAAAGGAAATGAATCAAAGTACAGTTGAGGCTAAACTGGTGGCAGCTATAGAGGGATTCCTAAAACTCTTTGTGAATTAGATAAACTTAACCTTAAAGGGTCATAAGGAAGCTCAGATATGGCCAAGCCAAACATATACACAATCCTGAGTGACCTGGACCTGTACAAGTCTTAGAAGAAAGTAGAGGGGGAAAAACTCCTTGACATCACTCTTGGAATGGTTTTTGGGATCTGATACCAAAAGCATAGGCAACAAAAGCAAAAATGCACAAGTAGGATTGTGCCACAACTAAAAATTTTCCTGTACACCAAAGGAATCAATAAAATGAAAAGGCAACCTACAGAATGGGAAAAAGTATTTCCAAATCACGTATCAAGCAAAGGGTTAAATCCAAAATACATAAGGAACTCCTACAACTCAATAGCAAAACAACAACACAACACCAACCAAAAAGCGCCATAAAAACCTGATTAGAAAATGGGCAAAGGACCTGAATACATTTTCCCAAAGACATACAAATAGCCAACAAGTATATGAAAAGGTGCTCGACTTCACTAATCATCAGGGATATGCAAATCAAAACCACAATGAGATATGACCTCACACCTGTCAGAATGGCTATCACCAAAAATACGAGAGAGAGAGAGAGAGAGAGAGAGAGAGAGAGAGAGAGAGAGAGAGAGTGCTGGTGAGGATGTGGGGAAAAGGAACCCCTTTCCCACTGTTTTCTCACTTTTGGTGAGAAAGTAAATTGATACAGTCACTATATAAAAGAGAATGGAGTTTCCTAAAAAATTAAAAAGAGAACTACCAGTCAATCCAGCAATCTCACTTCTGGGTATATATCCAAGGGAAATAAAACCACTAGGTCGAAGAGCTATCGATACTCCCATATTCATGGCACCGTTATTTGCAATAGCCAATATATGGAAACAACTTAAATATCTGTCAACGGAGGGAAAGATAAAGGAAATGTGTTTTATATACCAAAAGAATATTATTCAGCCATGAAAAACAGGAAATCCCACTGTTTGTGACAATATGGGTAAACCCAGGGAAGCTATGTTAAGTGAAATAAGCCAGAGAGACAAAGATGCAAAATACTGTAAGATGCACTTACATGAGGAATCTAAAAACAAACAAACAAACAAAACGCAATGCTAAACTCACAGTAATGGAGTAGAATGGTGGTTACCAGAAGCTGAAGTTACAGCATGAGGAAAAATGGGAGATAAAAAAACACTAAAACCAAGTAAAATAATGATTTCCAGAGACTGGGGGTAGGGGTTATGGGAAGATATTGTTTAATAGGTACAGAGTTCCAGGTTTACAAGACATGGATGGTGATGATGGCTACACAGTATGAATGTACTTAATACCACTGAACTGTACACTTAAAAATGGTTAAGATGGCTCATTTTATATTGTGTGCAATTTTACCACAGTAAAAATTTAGGAAAAAAATGTGAAAACAGTGTCAACTGAAAAGTTCTCACATAAAATTCTTATTTGATATTTATTATGAAACCTATTTTTCTATTCATGACATTAGCAAGTGCACTAAACTAACTAGGAACCTTAGTTTTTGACAGTATGGACACTATCAGAATGCGGCCCTGAGGAGAAAAGAAATTCATAAATGAAAAACCTTCAAAAATTATAAAAAGAGAATACAAGCATCCCATTTGGGGAAAAAAAACACAGGAAATTTTAATATGGAGAAGCTATTTTTAGAATAGTAAATTTGGGAAAATGAACTTTTCGTTAAATATCTTCTGGAAAATGGACATTTGGCCATTTGACCTCCCCACCCCGTGAGCTGTGTTTTAGCAACACTTACCTCTATCACTTCCTCAGGTAGGTTGAGCTCCTACTTGCTTTTCCCGTGGTCTGAAATTTTCTTTCTCCTTTTTTGACTGAAAAGTTCCTATGCATCCTTTGAGTCACAGTGAGCAACTCCAGAGCCTATATAATTTTCAATACAAGAAAAGAACATAGTGTTAAAATATCATGAGGTATACTGAAATGTAATGAACAAAGATACATTTTCAGAAAGTATTAGCAAACTTTTAAAGGCTTTATTATATAAAAAATTATATAAAATTAGCAAACTTTTAATGTCTTTATTATATGAAAATGTATTTAGTTATATAAAACTGTAAGAAACACTAAGTCCCCTTATTTAAAAATGATTAAGAATAGGAAAGTAACCTAAAAGAGTATGCAGTGACTAATTAAAAAACTATTCAGGGATGCCTGGGTGGCTCAGTTGGTTAAGCATCTGACCCTTGATCTCAGCTCAGAACTTAATCTCAGGGTCGTGAGTTCAAGTGTCATGTTGGGCTCTGCTCTGGGCATGAAGACTACTTAAAAAAAAAAAAAAAAAGAACTATTCAATCTTGCTATTGATCAAAGATATGCATATTAAAAATCAGTGAGATTCCAGGTTTCTTCTACTAAATTTACAATACTTGTAAAATGCTCATATTAATACTGCCCAGAATACAGTGAGAAAGACATTTTGATGCACTGTAATATGAATGTAAGAGACTGGTAAAAGCAATTTACTAATATATATCAAGTGTCTGAAGTAAATCCTAACTGGTGATTCAATTATTTGGCTTTCAATAATCCCTTCAAAAAGAAAGAGAAATGAACAGAGCACTATGTATAATAGTTAAAAACTGGAAATGGTCCCAATTAACATTCTTCAGAGTCACAAAGCAAAATCTGTACCAAAATTCAGTTTTCTATAAATCTTACACTTTAGAACAAACTAAACAAAGGGATTTGGAGCAACTTTCACCTAGGTTGAACTTTTAGTATATGGGTTACCAATTATTTAACATATTATAATTACTATTTATAGAAATTCTGACTGGTGGGCATTGATGTATTTTTAAACACAGGGTGTGGGGGAGCTTAACTATTCTAATAGGCTTTCTAAAGTGAATTCAGGTATAATTTAAGGAAGTGCAGAAAATATTGGTTAGTTTTCCTACAGTCTGACAGCCTTTCTAGAAATCAGTATCAAAATATAGGAAGAGGGTAGAGAATTTTATGTTCAATCTTTTAATATTAATCTAAATGTTTACATACTTTGTGAGAAGGCAAGAAATATAAATTCCAATTAATTTATAGGTTATTATATCAATGCATTGATACTTTATATGAATATGCCAACACAATTTACTCCAAACAGTTCTTTTTCTGCAGAAACAAAATATCTTGCAATTGGACAAAAAGTTTAAAATTATTATTCACACAAAAAGAACAAAGCTGAAAATAACACAATTCCAAATTTCCAGATATACTACAAAGCTTTAGCATCAAAATAGTATGGTATTGGCACAAAAACAGACACATAGATAAATGGAACAGAATAGAGAGCCCAGAAATAAACTTATGCTTATATGGTCAATTTATCTATGGCAAAGGAGGCGAAAATATACAATGAGGAAAAGACAGCCTCTTCAACAAATGGTTTTGGGGAAACTGAACAGCTACATGCAAAAACTGGACCATTTTCTTATGCCATACACAAAAATAAACCCAAAAATGACTTTAATGTGAGCCTTGAAATCATAAAACTCTTAGAAGATGACATAGGCAGTAATTTACATCATCTGTAGAAATGTTTTACTAGATGTCTCCTGATGCAAGAGAAAGTAAAATTCAACTACTGAGACTACACCAAAGTAAAAATCTTTTGCACATAGAAGGAAACCATTAACAAAACAAAAGGCAACCTACTAATTGGGAGAAGAGATGTGCAAATGATATATCTTATGAAAGGTTAATATTCAAAATATAAAAAGAATTTACACAAGTCAACACCAGAAAAACATTTCAATTAAAAATAGGCATAGGACCTGAGTAGACAGTTTTCCAAAGAAAACATCCAGATGGCCAACAGACACGTGAAAAGAGGCTCAACATCACTCATCATCAGGGAAATGCGAATCAAAACCACAATGAGATATCACTCGGAACAGCTAAAACCAAAACCTAAGAAATAATAAGTGTTGATGAGGATGTGGAGAAAAAGGAATCCTCATGCATTGTTGGTGGGGATACAAATTGGTGCAGCCACCGTGGAAAACAGCATGGAAATTCCTCAAAAAATTAAAAATAGAATTACCACATGATTCAGTAATTCCACTACTGGGTAATTACCAGTACTTTGGTAATTACCCAAAGGAAACAAAAATATCAATTTTGAAAGGTATATGCACCCCTGTGTTTATTACAGCATTATTTAGGGTAGCCACGTTATGGAAGCAACCCAAGTGTCCATCCACAGATGAATAAAGAAACTGTGGTGTGTATGTGTGTGTAATATACAATTAAATGTTACTCAGCCATATAAAAGAATGAGATCTTGCCATTTGCAACAACAGGGATGGACCTAGAGGTTAAAGTTCTAGTGAAATAAGTCAGAGAAAGACATATACCACATGTTTTTACTCATATGGAGAATTTAAGAAATAAATAAATAAAAAGAAATAAAAAACCGATTCTTTTTTTAATATGTATTTATTTTGAGATCACAAGTGGGGGAGGGAAAGAGAGCGGGGATAGAGGATCCAAAGCGGCCTCTGCGCTGACAGGCTGACAGCAACAAGCCTAATGCGGGGTTCGAACTCATGAACTTCAAGATCATGGCCTGAGCCAAAGTCGGACACTCATCCAACAGAGCCACCCAAGTGCCCCCAAACGACATTCTTAAATACAGAGAACTGTTTGTTGCTAGAGAGGAGGTTGGTGGGTGAAGAGGAGAAATAAAGAAAATCAAGAATACATTTATCTTGCTGAGCACTGAATAATGTATAGAATTTTTTATTCATTATATTCTACACCTGAAGCTAACACTGTATGTTAATTATACTTCAATTAAAAAGATAATAAACAGTTAAGGGTATATACATACTCTGACCACAGAAAGACTGAGGTAAACTTACAAAACACACATGATTCTCATTTCACAAACTTTGCTAGACAAGGTCTGTATTTTCTTAGAACTCACATTAAATCTAACTTACACTCCACATCCTATAGTGTTACTTGTAATTTCAATCCCAGTCAGTATTGGGAATCCCTAAAACCTTACCCCTTCTGTGACTGCTTCCTACTCAGCATTGTATAAAGGTTTCCAGAAGGACAATTAGGAAAGTCTCTGTTTACTGGTCCACATGCTGAGATGCCCATATGCTAAGTAAGCATGGCTTCTTGGTTTTGTATAGCTTAACTGAGTCTTGCACTTATGATGCATGAAATTTGATAAAAGCTATAGCCAAGGCACAAGGGTCAGCCTATTTGTACCAAGCAGTCATCTTCCTTCAACAGAACCAAAAGTGGAGTTATTAAGTCTCACTACTCAGACAACTTAACAACCTCAATTTCCTTCCTGCATCTCTCTTTGCTACTTTCAAAATTATCATCTTTCTTCCCTCTTTTCAAGAAGTTTAGTCTTTAGAAAAACAAAAGCCAGGACTATTGTTTTGTTTCCTGTTGAGAGAAACGTATCATGAGTTAAGGAAGCAAGAAAGATTGACTTTTCCTAGAACAGAGGAGTAAAACATGAAGAAAGCATAAGCTAATTAACTCAATAGCTTTAACCGGCATTATTTCAATGGATGTCTGAGTGCCATATAGTTATTGTGTGACTTGAACAAAAAGAATTTTGTATAATTGGAGAATATTTTTTCCCAAAAACATGTTTAGATTATGCATCAAAGAAATAGCAATAGCCCTGAAAGTCTGAAATAAGTGCAGTATCCAAAGTGTTTCCTAGAAGATGAAATGATGTCAAATGATATCTCTACCTGTAAGTAAAACAAGTATATGTAATTCCTTATTTCTGGAATTATCTCTGGCCACCCCACCCCCAGGCTCCCTTGGAGCCTGATTTGCTCCCATGTTGGGACATTAATAAAGCAGACGTCACACGCTCATTTCTATAGTACTGTGTCTGGCTCACTTCATCCACTAATTAGTAAAATGTCACCAACTCTACTCCCAAAGGGACCAGTTAATTTGTTCTATCCCCATTGCCACAGACTGTACCATTCATCCCAGTCATTCTACAGTCAGCATCACTGGTCACAGAAGGGAAGAGACCAGAGAAGAAGAAAGAACAGGAAATAAAAAAAAATCCCTCAAAGTATCATGCATTTCCCAAGAGTGAAGAGGTGGTATCAATCCAAGGGCAGAGCTCCCTTTTGTTAACTCCCAGCACAGATCGTCAGTCGATCTAAACTAAGTATCTCAATAATATTCCAGAAAAAAAAATACTTCTTTAAGTAAAAATTTGCAATTCCATTTTGAAGTTTCTTTTGCATTTGTACCACAACTCAGACATTAAACTGACAGAAACAATTCAAACTCTGTAAGTTGAAGTTACAGTTATTTACACAGCAGGAAAACCAAAAGTCATGCTGTGAAGCTCTTGGTTCAATAGTAGTAAAGCTGGAATTCCTTTCCCACCTCCTCACACTGAGGGGACATAGGATTCCAGGTCCTCTCCATTCCCACAGATCAAGTCAACACATCATTACAAGTGCCCAAAAATGTTTGATTGAAATATTTTAAGAAGTTTCACCTTGCCAGTATTTTATTTCACATTTAGATGGAAAACGTATCTTATGAATAAAGACATGTTAAAACGTTTATGTCTTACATGAAAACAGAAATAGTGCTAGTAATTTTACTTATATTTGAAATAGACAGATTCAGAAATACATTTTCATTGGTTTCTGGAAACAATTTGTTTTCATTATCGTTGCATAATTAGAATTAGAAGTTAACTATCTTCTGACTAAATGTCAGTATCTTCATGTCATGTAAGATAGAAAGACTAATTTCTTATCACTAGATAACTTTCACTGTCAGTGGTTACTTATTACTTTTAAGTTAGAACATCTCATAAAAGTAATACATTTAATTTTATCAATAAATATTCACCTGATTTAGAAAAGGATATCAACTTGCTACTTTAAGAATTACTCATTTTTTAAAAGTCCTTTCAAGGCACCTGCCTGATGATTGGTATAATAAAATGTCTTCTTTTTTAGCAGTCCAAAGATAAAATGTCTTAGATAAACTACACTGAGCTTCATATTTAAGATGAGGCAGCAGTTTCTTAAGATAATTATCCAAGTTTCTTCTTGAACGGTACAAAATATCTTTGCAACTACCAGGAAGATATTTTTACATAACAGGGATAACTTGTTGTTTTAATTAAATGTTACCTCACCTCATTTTAACTATGAGTTTAGAAGTTACTGTGTTATTAAAAAGTCTTTGAAATGTTTGTAACTAAGAACAGAAACAAATTAAATTTAGAATAAGAATGATTTCCTTAATTTTTCCTTCTTGCTTTCATTTAGTCTAAAACATTATTAAACTTTTGTAAATACTTTGATTTAACCTATCTAGGACCTTGTTACTTTATCATCTAACCCTCATTATCTTAATGCAGGGGGGAAATTTTTTAGCAATTTCTTTTTATCTTGCTAACACATAAAGTTTGCCGTCAGTTATTTAAGAGCGATCTCCAGCATGTCAGCAATATGTATTTTCTTTTAATATTTATTTATTTATTTATTTTGAGAGAGCGCACAAATGGGCAGGGGCAGAGAGAGAGAGGGACACACAGGATCCAAAGCAGGCTCCAGGCTGAGCTGTCAGCATAGAGCCTGACACGGGGCTCGAACCCAGGAACTATGAGATCATGACCTGAGCCGAAGTCAGACTCTTAACCGACTGAGCCATTCGAGTGCCCCGAAAAAAATTGTTTTAATGTTTATTATTTATTTTTGGAGATAGAGACAGTGTACAAGCAGGGGAGGGGCAGAGAGAGAGGGAGACACAGAATACAAAGCAGGCTCGAGACTCTGAACTGTTAGCACAGAGCCTGATGCGGGGCTCAAACATAGAAGCCACAAGATCATGACCTGAACCGAAGTTGACACCTAACCGACGAAGCCACCTAGACTCTCCTAAACATGATTTTTTTTTTTTTTTAATGCCTAGGATAAGTACTCCCTACTCCAAACCACACAGATTTTATTCATTAATCCAAGCAACTAAATCCACTTGTTTCTCGTTTTTAGGAAGATGCTAACGGCGGACAAGAGCCTCCATATGAATCCACAGAGCAACTTGCCTGTTGGAGAAATACGTCCCAAAGTGCAATTGAATTATTTTCCAAAACACTTCCTTCTCAGTCTTCCAATTACTACTGGAAGATACCCAAATATCCCCTGGGAAATATTTATATCGTTTGGGCTGTTCCATATCACTAATAACCACTGACGTTGATAAGCGTCATTCTTTCTCAACTGTATGGCCTCGATACTGTTAAATGTGGGCTTTAGTCTTCTTAAAATTAATCCTTATTAAATTACATATTTAAGTGCAATGGAAGGGAAGGACTGCAAACAAATTGACCAAAAAAAAAAAAAAATCCAAAGAAGAAAACCAACAACAAAAAACAGAAGGCCTCTGTTTAATGCCAGTAGCAGCTTTTGTGTATTTTCCTCTCAGAATAACTCCTGCATTAACCATATCCAAGATTTTTCACTTCTTGGCTGTATGCCTGTTCAGCTGCCCTACAAGCGCAAGATTCATTAGTGTCACCTGAAATTTCCCCCATGGTAGCCAGTGACAGATTGGGCAGGTAGCAAATGTTGCTGCTCTAATCATTGAGAGAAAAACATGAAATCAATCCTGTGCTAAAATGGATCTTCAAAGAACCATTTTGGAAACTAGACAACCCTTTTGTTATAAAAGCTGTGGTTAATTTTAATAGGAATAAAAAGGAACATCCTGCACAAATAGACATTACAGTATAATAAATCATGTATGTCACTTAACCCAGGATGGAGAGTGTCAGGAAATTAGACTCTTGAAGCAGTTTTATTTTACTGTTAATGGTCAGATGTTTAAGACAAACTATCCTGCAATTCTCAAAAATCAGATATTAATGAACGGGTTATACACCTGCTGCAACATTACGAAGACATGATGCTTTGCGATGGAATGAGGTATACTCTCTCAAGCAAACTATTAGATTTTCCATCATATACACATACATAGTTACCATTAAAGGTCTCTGGGTGATATTTGCAGTTCTGATAATTAAAGGAATAAATGAACCTTCAAATGCAAGGTGTAAGAAAAGCACCCGTCTGGGTTAAGCAAGGCAAGAGACAGTCCTGAGGAAGTATGCTATTAAATGTCTGGCTCTGTGTGATTTCAGTAGATACATGCAGTCATATTACCTGTTATCATTACAAAATGACAGCAGAGATTAGGAATTTGGGTTTATGGCAAAAAAAATGCGCTTCTAAAAACTGCAAGTCTATTACGATGTCTTTCGGAATTTCTTAACTTTTATATAGCACAGAATATGAAATCATCTCTATTTTGCCCCTTTAAAAATCTTCAGAGCCTCATCACATTTCCATGAGCACCACACTTGTTCATAAGCTCTCCTGAATTTTTTTTTCAAGTTCCTTCCATGTTGTAGCAGCTGCCAAAAAGCAAAAAGTTTCATCTAAAATGAAGCAATGGTTCATGCCACTTCTTATTCACAATGAAATTCAGGTACTTGGAAATTCAGGTACATACTCCTAGAAGAGTATGTGTTGAACTTTGTCTCTTTCAATTAGCCTTTGAGATTTGAGGGTTTAAAATCAAATAAATACATTCTTCCAAGTATTTCTCTCCTCAAAGGAAACATATAAAAAGAAATCAGACTTATCTTCCTTATCAAACACGCTTCTCCATATCTACTTCTATAAAGCAAAAGAGCTATGATTCTCTCAATTATACAACCTCAAAGGCTCAAAGTCATCTTTCATTTTTCAGATTGGTCATGCAATGGGCTAGGATATAGGGATATAAAGTAGAGGTTTCCTTCCCTCAAAGAAAACCACACTTTGGTAGCCAGCCACCAAGATGTCCCCCAACGATTCTCTCCTCCTGGTATCCATACCCTTGTATACTCCTCTTCCACTTTGAATTAAGGCTGACCCAAGTGACCAGGAGGAGATTGTAAAAGTAACAGTGTGAGACTATTGAAGCTAGGTTATAAAAGACATTACAGCTTCTACCTTGAACTCTTCAATTACTCACTCTGGGGGAAGCCAACCACCAAGATGTGAAGATATACTAGCAGGCTTAGGGGAGAAACTTATGTGGAGAACAACTGAAGCCTCCTGCCAGCACTACCTTGCCAGCCATGTGAGTGAGTCACCTCTGAGGAGGATAATCCAACCTTGCATAAGCCTTCATATAGGTGGAGCCTTGGCTGACGTCGGCCTATAACCTCATGAGAAACACCAAGCCAGACCTTCCACCCCCGCCCTGCCAAACCACTCTTGGGGACTGTACGAGATAATAAATATTTATTACTGTTTTATGCCAGTAAGTTTTGGGAACAATTTGTTACATACACCCCTTACCACCACTTAATCAGCTGCTAAATACTAAAAATTCTACTTCCATGTATCACATGATCCTTCTTTTTCATTCTCTTCATGAGAGTCCTGGTTCAGAAGTTGCTTTCTCTCCCTTTTACTATCACACTTACTCCCCAAGTAGTAATGATGAGCCTAGCCTTTCATTTCATCATCAAACTGTTGAATTAACGTGCCGAAATGGTAGATTGAAAGCTCTAAATAGTTGTCCATTTCCAAAATTGATTCCCAGTGCTTTATTCTTATAACTGATAGGCCTGATATTGTATACAATCTTTTTTGCCACTTACCTTCCATATTACCAAGAATTTGCCCAATGCAAGGGCCAAACTGACTAGAAGTTCTATCTGTGTCTCTCTTCTTAGGTTCTTCCCTCCACAAGCAGGCCCTCATTATCCATTATGAGCTATCAAAGCATGGATCAAATGCTGCTTCTTTCATGGAGCCATCCACGTATCCCTAATATCTTCCAGGGTTGCCTCAATTGGGATGGTGTGGGGGAAAGCTGAAATGTCCTTCATATATTTTGTACCTTTTTCTTGTTTCTGTGCATTTTCAATGCTTTTTCTGACAGCTATGGTCTATTTGCCCTATTGTATCCCATGTTGGACCTTGTTGGTTCTCCTTCATTCCCCCCAGAATATATAACTTAAAAACTGCTCCCTGTAGCAGACTTATACTGAAAGTTTGAGGTAATGGAGGATGATTACACAACAGTAGGAATCACAGTTACTACTGGATAGTGCTTTTCTAACATCATTATAAAAACTCTAAGAAACATTTCTATTTTCCATTCCATGAACATAAATTCATGTTTTCTTGTTAAGACTTAGTTTGGGGCAGCGCCTGGGTGGCTCAATCAGTTAAGCATCCAACTCTTTTTCGGCTCAGGTCCTGATCTCACGGTTGGTGAGTTTGAGCCCCGGATCAGGCTCTGTGATAATGCAGAGCCTGCTGGGGATTCTCTTTCTCCCTGCTCCTCCTCTCCGTGCGCACGCGCGGGCGCGCACACACGCACACACACGCACACGCGCGCGCGCGTGCGCGTGCACATGCTCTCTCTCTAAATAAACCTTAAAAAATACCTGGTTTAACACCTTCTTTACCCTCTCAGATCCCACTATATTCCCTCCATATCCCAAATCCTCTCTCCTTGTAACTGAGAGTAATAATAATACAAATTTCTCTTGGCTTACCATCTATTTCCTAAGAAATCTTACTTCTCACAACCAGGTCAAATCTGTCTAATCAGGATGATTTCAGAATAAAAGAATAATTTGTTTGAAATACTTGTCGCTACTCTTTGAAAATAATTAAGCATAACAGCTATTATTCCCGGGTAAAAACTTCTTTCTTTATACCATATGAAATTTTGCTACTTTTAAAAATTTTCTCCTTTTACCGTGAACTTTGGCACCCTTAAAAATAGAATTTTTCCAATTCTTATTTAGTCTTTCTTATCACAAACACTTATTGGCTGCCCTCTGTTTACGAGGCGCTAACCTGAGCCATAGTATCCAATGAGGTAGGACTTTGAACACGGATACCTGAGACTAGGTTAACTTAGCCCTTTCTCTTTACTCCAAAGCTTCAGGTACTCCATGGTCTCCATGACACTCTAGTTCTTGAGTATCTTCCACTGATCACCTGCCTAGTGAAGCTCCCTCCCACAGGTGGAAGCTAAGACCTATGGCAATCACTGCCCACTCCATCTTGAAGACATTCTCTGGATCCTGACCACATATGAATCCTTGGCTCATTAACTCTGGTGAGAACTTCCAACTTTTCCTTTTTGCCTCTAGTGAACCCTCCATCAAACAGCACTTTAACAATCATTTTATGAGTGTTAACTCAAAGCGTAGCCTTTCTCTTCTCACAAAGATTTCTGTTCTTCCACCACTAACGAATCCCAATTCATTTAGGAGTTCACTTAAGGTCTTCTGGTAGATTTTCAGCTTTGACCACTAGGAATCTCTTTCCAGTCCCTCATTCCTCAGCCTTCTTTCTTCGCCAGCATAGCTTTCAGCTAGTATATCTTTAAGATTCTGCTGAGCCTCTGATGAATGTTTCCATTCCTGTATTTCCGGGATCCCACCACTGCCTTATTAGTACACTAGAGAGACTTCACATCCTTTAAGAATAGAATTAGCATTTGAGTTGAAATCACCAGTCTCATAAAATAGGATTTCACCAAAAGTAGACAGATGTGCACAAGATGTTTCTGTTGTATTAGCCAGTTAAATATGGCTACAGATGGGTGTTTAATAAAATGCATGTGAAAGTTGCTAATTATGATAAAATGGAGAGCTGAATAACAAATTATAAAGTCAATAACAGGACCTATGCTCATCAATAAATAAAAATTTTACCAATGGGGTTTAACATTTATTATAACAATTGTTCCAAGCTGTGAGCCACAATACAGAAATCATTACTTCACTTCTGTGGGATTGGTAAAATGGGAAAGAACTTTCATATCTGTGCTCCCTGGAAATATCCAGGAGGCCTTTGAGTCAAGGCAAGAATACTGGGAAAAGCTTTAGGGGAAAGGTAATTCAGTTTTGTAGAACATAGTATGTTAAAAGACAGATTTAACCCATAGCAACCCCCTATCCCAGCAGTGCCCCAATACAAAGGTCACTCTGAAAGGGAGTAATCACCCAAATGGGGCTTTTCTGCCTTAGCACACCAATTTTATAACTTAGAGTTTCCTAGTATCTGAAACTGAGAAATTAACATAAGACTACAATTTTGGCTCGACATACCCATTTCACGTATTTGTCCCTAAAAAACCCCAACAGTGTAATTTATTAGGATTTTATAAAGATAACAAAGAGGAATGTAAAAACACAATTCAATACACTGAAAACTATAAAAACACTGCTAGAAGAAATTAGGGAGTAACTAAATAAATGGAAAAACATTCCATGTTCATGGATTAGAAGACATAATGATGTAACGGCAACACTCAGCAAGTGATATACAGATTCAATGCGATCTCTATCAAAATACCAAATGCCTTTTTTTGAAAACTGGAAAACTGATCCTAAAATTCAATTTTCCAGACCACACAAGAAAAAAAAAATTTTAAACAAAAAACAAAGACAACAAAGACTTCCCAACTTCCCATCTTCAAAACTTACTATAAAGCTACAATAATCAGGGCACCCGAGTGGCTCAGTCGGTTAAATGTCTGATTCTTGGTTTCAGTTCAGGTCATGATCTCATGGGTTTCTGAGTTCAGGCCCTGTGATGGGCTCCGTGTTGAGTGTGGAGCCTGCTTGGGATTCTCTCTTTGCCTCTCTCCCCCACTTGCATACTCGCTCTCTCTCTCAAAATAAATAAATTTTAAAAAAATAAATTTTTAAAAAACTATAATCATTTAAGAAATATCAAAATAAAGAAAAACAAATAAAATACAATATTAAAAAAGCTACAATAATCAAAGGAGTACAGTACTGACATAAGGACAGACATAAAGATCAATAGAATAAAATTCAGAGTCAACAAGAGTGCCAAGACCACTCAGTGCAGAAAGAATGGTCTCTTCAACAAATGGTGCTGGGGTGAATGGATATCCACATGCAAAATAATCAAGTTGGACCCTTACATCACACTTTATAAAAACTAGCTCAAAATGGATCAAATACCTAAAATAAAAGAGCTAACCACAGAAGAAAACTCAAGGGTAAATCTTTATGACCTTTGATTTGGTAATTTTTTAATACATGACATCAAAATAAACAATAAAAAATAATTGGACTACACCAAAAATTTTTTAAATTATGCATTAAAGAACATTAACAATAAAGTTAAAAGATAATCTATAAAATGGAAGAAAATATTTGCAAATCATATATCTGATAAGGATCTAGCAAAAAACACATAAAGAACTTCTACAACTAAATAATGAAAAGACAACCCAATTATAAAATGGACAAAAGATTGAAAAATATTTCTCCAAAGAATATATACAAATGACCAACAAGCACACAAGAAGATGTTCAACATCATTCATTAGTCATTAGAGAAATATAAATCATATCCATTATGAGATACTATTTCACACCCATTAGGATGGCTATAATTTTTCAAAATGAAAGCAACAAGTGTTGATAAGGATGTGGAGAAATTCAAATCCTCATACATTGCTTATGAGGATATAAAATGGTTTAGCCTTTGAATAAAACAGTTTGGAGTTCTTTAATAAACTAAACACAAAGGGGCATGTGTGTGGCTCAGGCAGTTAAGCACCCGACTTCAGCTCAGGTCATGATCTAATGGTTCATGAGTTTGAGCCCCACGCCTGGCTGTGTGCTGACAGCTCAGAGCTTGGAGCCTGCTTCAATTCTTCAGATTGTGTGTGTGTCTCTCTCTCTGCACTTCTCTGCTCATGTTCTGTCTCCGTCTCTCTCTCAAAAATAAGTTTAAAAATAGTTTTAAAAATTAAAAAAATAACTTAAACCCAGCATTATCATATGACTCATCATTCCTAGGTATATACCCCCAAACTGAAAGCAAGTCTTCCCCCCCAAAAAAACTTGTACATGAATGTTAAGAGCAGCACTATTTATAATAGCCATAAGGTGTATCCGGCCCAAATGCCCATCAGTGGATGAATGGATAAACCAATTGTGGCATATCCTTACACAGGAGTATTATTCAGCTATAAAAGGGAATTGAGTACTGATACATGCTGTATCATGGATGGACCTTGAAAATATTTTAAGTGCTTTCACAAGACACAAAAGGCCACATATTTTATGACTGCATCTATATCAAATATCCATAATAAGAAAATTGACAGAGAGCAAATTGGTGCTTGTTAGTGCTGAGGAGAGGAGATAATGGGGAATAGCTGTTTTATGAATACGAAGTATTGCCTCTTGGAGAGAGAAATCTTTTCTGGAACAAGATAGTGGTGATGGTTGCATACACTGTGAAGGTACCAAATGTTACTGGATTTTACACTTTCAAATGGTTAAAATGGTAAATGCATACATTTTACTACATTAAAAAAGAGACAGATGCTTATGTAACTATCTGGAAAATGGCTTATGTTATATGGTCTTTAAAAAGCAAGTTGCAGAAACATGTACAAAGCATGATGGGGTACAGACACATGCACGTGTGCCAACTTAGAATACTTCTAAAGTTTAAGTTAAGAGATCATGCTAGCTGTGTTAACAGCCAAGTCCCCATATCTCATTGGTTTAAGCCAAATGAAGTAAATCTGCTACTCATGTAAAATTCAAAATGTGCTATTCTGTTGTGAGCGAAAGTCAACCTCTCAACAGTGATTCAGGCCTTTAAGATGTGACTCTGCCACCTTCAATATGGCTAGTTTTATCAACCTGTAGGGGAAGAACATGAAGGTGCACACGTGGGAGTTTTTGTGAGTCTGGCTTAAAACTGTCACACACCGCTCAGGACCACATTTCATTGGTCACAATGCAGTGACAAGGTCAACATTTAACTATAAGGGAGACTGGTAAATAGAGTCTAGCATTTTACCTAGGAAGGAAAAAGAACAGATTTACTGAACAGCGAATTAATCTTTTACATGAAAATGTAAGAATAAACAGACTCCTCTGGAGACTGAGTCAAAAAAGAGTAGAGGGAGATTCTTACTTTTTATCCTATTACTTTCTGCTTATTTTGAATCATTTTTACTAAATTATTTTTTAATGTTTATTTTTGAGAGAGAGAGAGAGAGAGAGACAGAAAGAAAATGGGAGTGAATGAGCCAAGTGGGGGAGGGGCAGAGAGAAAGAGAGACAGAATCTGAAGCAGGGTCCAGGGTCTGAGCTGTCAGCACAGAGCTTGACATGGGGCTCTAACTCACCAACCTTGGGATCATGACCTGAGCCAAAGTTGATGCTTAACTGACTGAGCCACCTAGGTGCCCCAATTTTGAATTATTTTCAGTGAATGTGACTGCTATGGGCTGAATTATGTCACCCTCCCTCAAAATTCATACGTTGAAACTCTCACCCCGGTACCTCAGAATGTAAAGCTTGGCCCTTTAAAAACAAGGGATTAAGGTGAGAGGCGCCTGGGCGTCTCAGTGAGTTGAGCATTCAACTTTTGATCTCAGCTCAGGCTCGGGCCACGATCTCACCGTTTGTGAGTTCAAGCCCTGCTTCGGACTACACACTGACAATGTAGAGCCTGCTTGGGATTCTCTCTCCCTCTCATTCAGTCCTTAGCCCACTTGTGTGTATGCATGCTCTCTCTTTCTTTCTTAAAATAAACTTAAAATAATAATAATGAAATAAAATGTGATTAAGGTAAGAGTGGGCCCCAATCCAATCTTATTGGTGTCCTTATAAGAAGAGGACATTTTGGGGTGCCTGGGTGGCTCATTTGGTTGGGCGTCCGGCTTTGGCTCAGGTCATGATCTAATAGTTCATGAGTTCAAGCCCTGCATCAGGCTCTGTGCTGACAGTTCAGAGCCTGGAGCCTGCTTCAGATTCTGTGTCTCCCTGTCCCTGTGCCCTCCCCCACTCATGCTCTGTCTCTCTCTCCTTCAAAGATAAACATTAAAAGAAGAAGAAGAAGAAGAGGACATTTGGATACATGGAAAGACATCAGGGGTACACAAGCACAGAGAAGAGACCGTGTGAGAACTTCGAGAAGGCAGCTACCTGTAAGCCAGGGAGAGAGGACTCAAATGAAACCAAGCCTGCCAACTCCTTGATTTTGGACTTTTAGCTTCCAGAACTATGAGAAATGAATTTTTGCTGTTTAAGTCTGTGATACTTCGTTATACCAGCTCTAGAAAACTAACATAACATTTTTCATAATAAAATACAAATTAAACCTTGATAGGATTACCTAAATTCCAGGGTCCAAAGTGAGGTAAACAGCCTCCACATACCTCAATATCACAACCTCTTCCTTTTCTAAGTGCCTAAAATACTCTTTAATGGTTTCACATAAAAAGGTTTATGAGCCGCAGTTTAAAAACACCCAGAAAACAGTACATCAATTTCTAGGAACAATTAAGTTTCAAATTAACTGGAAAATTAATTGGCTAACTTGGATTCTGACAATGCCCGTGTCCTACACACAATACTGTGTTCCCAATTTGCAGAGATGGAGAGTTCAATCCTTTCGTGCTTTTGACTACTTTTTAATTTTTCCAGTTTTATTATTAATACTGAATATTGTGACCAGAAGTAGAAATTTGTGTCCTCTGCATACAACTGTTGGTTAAGCAACAAGCAAAAATGTAGCAGTTAACAAATACTCATTAAGTGATCACCACAATACACAAACGAAAGAAGCTTCTATACATTATTGACACATAATTAACAGAGGTATACATATACGTATGACAAATTGCAAATTAACTGAATGCTAACTACTTCTTCCTAAGATATGGAGAGGACTAAGGTATTGTCTGCTGGATTTTCTTCTTCCATTGCTTTGATTCTAGATTGCCTTGTGTAACAAGAGTTGTCACGTTCTACATCCAATACAGCTCCATGCAAGATTCTCTTACAGCTCTCAAAAGCAACATGCTGACTACAGAATTCTCATTCCATACAATCCACATATTGTCTCCATCCCACAAAATTCAGCAAATGTATTTGATTTACTTCTCTATTTCCACACCAGTTTGAACTACTATTATTCCAACCTGTGCCATGCAGAACATCGTACCCCAAAATTCTAACAAATGCCTTTTCTGCACAGTTTGCACATACTTCCACAGTTTTAGAAACCAAAGTATTACCTCTTGCAGTGATATGCTCTATCATTCAAATGCCCTTTAATTTGTAGAGATATTTTTTTCTGTCTAAAGGAAATGAAGTCAGAGCCTGAAACAAGGGAAGTAAAGAGTGTTCCAAGGTTCAATGAACTCTTTTCAGGTTTTAGAGGTGATACTGGGGTCTAACATCATAATTGAAGACAAGAGTTCCTATTCATACTAGCGATGCTCCCATAATTGTAAAGATCTGATCCCGTGATCTTCACTGTTTTTCGAATTTAGCCCTGCAGTTTTCACATGTACTTTTAAGAATATTTTACTTTTCCCGTGATCATTATTAGCATCCTTCTGTGAAGCTATCATTAGAGAAAGATCAGTATTCTAGGAGCTGATGTGGTTAGTCAGGGAACCCAGTGGTGACTTTTTAAGAGCTAAACACAATGGTATTGGGTCAGAGTAGATGCAAAGTTTGTCCAAGTACATAATCGTTAACTTATTAAAGCTTCCTCTTAAGACTAGTTAAACATTGGAATTTTATTTTGTGTATACATATATATGTGTGTATATGTGTGTGTTTCTTTAGAAAATGCGTGATGTAAAATTTGCTAACACAAATTTAATGGCTTCCAGGGTATAAAAAAATTGAAAAAGTTGGGATCCTACTTGGAGAGAAGCGGAATATTGTTTATTTTTCTGTAAATGAAATCAAGGCTGCCTTCGCCACATGCAACAACAGTCCAAGGCTATGATTCACAGAGTGAAATTACCACCTGACCCTTGGAAATTGTAAGCACATCAGTGACAGCACAGTCTCTTCCTTTGTTGTATTCCCAGAGAGGCTCTCCTAACCACTCCAGCCCCTCGCCCCTGAACACAAACACACACAAGCCAAGCAGCAAGACTCCCAGGGTTCACCAACCCTGACGATGTTCTAAAAATCAAGATAACAGAGAATGTGATGCCCTCTCTTGAAATAAAATAATTCTCTTTGCATGAAAAGGAAATTACAAAAACTAAATTCAGTGAGGAGAACAGATTGAAAGCATTGTACATGGATTTATTTCTATTTTCTTGATCTGACATATGATATCAGTCAAATCATGAGTGTTTACTGAAAATGTAAATAAACCTTGCCTCTGTAATTTTTTCCTGAGAAGTCAACATATCTATTTGCTAGAATATAATAATCTCAGGCTCTAATTTGTACATACTAAGGCCCCAGTTATGTATTATTTTGCCCACGTTTCTTATAAAATCTAAAACTCCCCTTTTTCTACTTTAATTTATAAGAACTTAAAAGAAATACACACCATCACTATATGCTGAGACCAAAAATACTACTGTGTAATCGTAGTATTTACCATAATGAAACTAACGACTATGTTATGTTGTAATAACAGCTTAACAATTAGTTTTGGGATTTTTGTATAAATAGGTTTTCTTAAATTCCTGGAGAATTGGGGAAGCAGACATACTAGCTGTTGTTTTATAATCACATGCTTTGATTCTGCTGCCAGTCACTATGGGATACATTTTCGGTGTGGTCAGAGGGCTCAGATGGTTTATTACATTATACTGATTATAGCCAGTAGAATATTTGAATATCAAGGTCTTATTTAAAAGCATATGTCTTCTGGGGCGCCTGGGTCACTCAGTCAGTTAAGCATCCAACTTCGGCTCAGGTCATGATCTCACAATATATGAGTTCAAGCCTTGTGTCGGGGTCTGTGCTGACCACTTAGAGCCTGGAGCTTGCTTCAGATTATGTGTCTCCCTCTCTCTCTCTGCCACTCCCCACTGTGCTCTGTCTCTGTCTCTTGAAAATAAATAAATATTAAAAATTTTAAAAAAAGAATAAAAAAAATAAAAAAATAAAAAAAAATAAAAGCGTAAATCTTCTGATTTGAATGTGTTGGTGTAAATCGATGTGAAAACTCCTCCATTACAGCATTCCAAGAATTAGAATATAGATAGCCACCTACTTGGGGTGACCTGCTCTTGATCTGATCAGTGGACATAGAGATGGGAAGAACCCAAATCAACTATTTAAACAGAATTAAATAGTCAATAAAAGCAACTCTTGGGTCTCTGCTTTCATGGAATTGTCTTAATCAGTTATTTTTGTTTCAGATAATAAAACATTTGTTTCAAGAAAGACAATTATGGGAAATGTCATGAAGATATGAAGTACATTTTTAGGCCTTAGTAAAACAAATAATAGTGTTTATTAACTTTAAACTAACTTTAATCTTAACTATTAAAGATTTATAAATTAAATAAAGTTTACTCCATACATTATACATATTTTAGTCATTATGTTTTATTATTAAAATAAGTATAAAATTTATCTCTCTCTTTTCAGCTAGATTAAGTGACTTGCCCCAGATTACACACTAGAAAGTAGTGTATTAACTGTGTAAATGAAGATTCTCAATGCCCTAAAATTCTAAGACTGGTTTTAAGTAACTCAAAACCAAATGAGCCAATCAATTCAATGAAGTGCTTAACTTTCTGCTTGTCATTAAGTAGAGTTTCTAATTTTTTAAACATACTTTCTTTTTTTTAGAGCACTTTTTGATTCACAGCAAAACTGAAAGGAAGGTAATGAGAGTTCCCACACACACCCCCGTTCCCACATGCACAACCTTCAAACTATCAACATCCTGCACCACAGTGGTAGGTTTGTTTCAACCAATGAACCAACAATGAAAAGTCATTATCACCCCAAGTCTGTACCTTACATTATTAGGGTTCACTCTTGGTGTTCATTCTACAGGTTTCGAGAAATGCATAATGACATGTACCCACCAGTGTGGCATACAAAATAGTTTCACTGTTCTAAAAATCTGTGCCCTGCCTGTTCATCCCTCCCTCCCCCAATCCCTCTAAACCACTAATCTTTTACTCTCTCTATAGTTTTGCCTTTTCCAGAATGCCATATAGTTGGAATCCTACAGTATGTAGCCTTTTTATGTTGGCTTTTTTCACCCAGTAACAAGCATTTAAAGTCACTCCATTCTTTTCCTGGATTCTTAGCTCATTTCCTTTTAGCACTGAATAATATTCCATTGTCTAGATGTACCATAGTTTGTTTATCCATTCACAGATTTGCTGATGTTAAACATTTAAATTAAGCAGCAGAGTGAGGTTCTTAGTAACTCTAGACTAAGAATATATCACTGGCTCAAGTATACATCATTCATGCAACTCTTCATGGTTACTCCTGGATGAATTTGCTCCAGGTCTCTACAAACTCTTTGCCTGTTATTTGAGCTCAAGAATATATACTTGCTTGAGTCAGGATCCATCCAACAAAGAATTCAGTCTCTGATGGCATTTCCCAAAGAACATTTTGTGAAAGAACATAGTTGTATTTCAAGGAAACAACACTAAATATTATGTCATGGCTATATAAACCCTAGTGTTTTCTTGGTTATCTAGTAATCGACCACATAAAAATAAGGATCTCTTGAAGTATACACAAAGAAAAAGCAGTCATGGATTAATTAATTATATTATCAAGGATGCTCTTCGTTTATTGAGCACCAAAGGAAGCTTATATATGGCAGTTATCAACTCACATTTAATGCTGAAGGTGAACAGATTAGATATCCAAGCCTTAAAATAGATTTTAATAACTGATGTCTTTCTTTAATTTATTTTGCTTTGGATCACCAATGATATGTTGTTCTTTCAGACAATAAATCTGAAAACACCAGGATAAATATAGAAATGCAGAAGTACATTTCTTAGTGTTCATTTATTTTTTTCATGTTTGGCCTTTTAGTACACATTTATTAACAGAATCAATGTAGTGCAAATCAAATCTTTGCAATACACCCTGCAAGTAATGAGGCCAATTCTCTGTGGTTCTTATTCTTTTATTTTCCAAATAACAAGACTACTTTTACTATTTCTTTAATTGCAGTAAAATATACAGGATATAAAATATACCAGTCTGATCATTTTCAGGGTAAAAATTGGGGGCACTAAGTATATTTACATTAATGTACACCCATCACTACAGTTTCTGTCTAGAATTTTCTCATGGTCTTGAACTGAAACCCTATACCCATTAAACAGTAACTCCTATTATCCCTTCCCCCCAGGTCCCAGCAACTACCATTCTCCTTTCTGTCTCTATGAATTTGACTATCCTGGGTGCCTATTATAGGTGGAATCATAAAGTAGTGTATTTTTCTGACTGGCTTATTTAACTTAGCATTAATATCTTCAAGGTCTATCCATGTTGTAGCGTGTGCCAGAATCACCTTCCTTTTCAAGGCTAAATAATGTTCCATTGTGTGGATATCCACCTATCCATTAAGAGACAGTTGGGTTCCTTCCGTCTTTTGGTTGTGAATAATACCGCTGTGAACATAGGTGTACAAATATTTGTTTGAGTCCCTGCTTTCAATTCTTTTGGGTGGATATCCAGAATTGGAAGTGATGGATCCTATGGTGATTCTATGCTTAATGAGGAAATGTCAGACTATTTTCTTCAGAGGCTGCACCATTATTACTTTTCCACCATCAATGCACAAGGGTTTTAATGTCTTCACATGCCAATGCTTTCTATTTTTTTAAATTAGAGACATATTAATATCCAGTAAGGTGCTTTTATATTTATAGCCCCCAAATCTTATTAATATTACTATTATTATGACCATTAGCATATTAAAGGCACACTTTTAAAGGTATCTCATGGTATTGCAAATATCAAGGCACTATGACCTATTATAAATAGAAAATTAACAAACACCCATCACAGAAAGAACTAGAGGTGCTAATTTCTGTGCCACTCAGAGTTTTCTTGTCAAGCTTCTCAAATATGCACACTCATAATTACGTTCTAATAGGTACATTACTTTGAATTTTTCCTCCTTGGGGCTATTTAAATGCAAATGTCATTACCTCTAATTTGAGCTACTCTCAAAGCTCTGAAGTCAGACTGGGCCCATCTGGCTATTCAAAGGCAGCCCAAGCACACACATCTGCCAAAGGGCAGGTTTGCATATGGGCTCTTGTACCTCCAGTGCTGTCTTTAGCCTGTGCCAGGTGCCTTCAGGACAGAGGCTTGTAGGGTGAACTTCCTCATGCATAGCAGTTTCTGTTTGGTTGATTCAAGTTAAGCAGATCTGTTATTTTTAAGCCTAACATACCACCCGTTCTTCCAAGAGTCTATTGATCTGCTCTTGACAAAAAAAGGACAAGATCTAAATGGAGCAAAACCAATTGAGCTTTATAATCTGCAAACAGATTTGTTAAATATAAGCAGTTTCAGAAATGGAACATTTAGCCATTGCTCATAATCTGAAACAGGAACTTGACACCAGAGCAAAGAAGAGCCCTTCTGGAAAAAAGTCCAATAACCCTGTTTCAAAATGGTAAACATCTGGTTGGTCACCCAGGAATTCAGCCTTACTTTTTGCCACCTTCTTTATGATCTCTCTTCTGATGCCTACATGGGCACCTGGATTGTCTAAACACCCAGTACTGTGTGGCTGATGGAATGCCTGAGTGCTCAGTGTTTTCATTGGAATGCTTTAAAAGTTCCTCTAAGGATAAAGCCTAGAAGACAGTGATTCAAGCTAGAAATTTTGGAGTGTTTCCTAAACCTGTCAACCATTGTAAATGCTGTTAAATCTCAAGTGTGTTATGTACATGAACAGCAGTTCTTAAATATTTTGTCTTCAGTCTGTGATACTTACTAAACTCTTGGGAGACTCCTTTTAAAGTCTAAAATATCATAATGCCCTTATGTAAATGTTGGCTGCAGCAAAAGCATGTTCTACTTTTAGTAGGACAAAAGAGAAAGGAATGGTATTTGGGTTTTTTCCAAGAAAGAAATAGAAAATAAGGCCATTGATTCTGAAGGAAAGAAGTGATACCATCTACTGACCATGACTGCCTTAACATTCTCTTTAGCTTTTTTTTTTTTAAGGTTTATTTATTTATTTATTGAGAAAGAGAGAGAGAGAGAACACAAGTAAGGGAGCGGCAGAGAGAGAGGAAGACACAGAAACTGAAGCCGGCTTCAGGCTCTAAACTGTCAGCACAGAGCCCGATTCGGTGCTTAAACTCACAAACCGCGAGATCATGGCCTGAGCCAAAGTCGGATGCTTAACTGACTGAGCCACCCGGGCGCCCCAACATTCCCTTTAGCTTGATTCAACTTTAGATGGGTTTCTTCCTGACTATAGGCCCCTAATCTCCATTTCTTTAAGGATTTATTTATTTGGAAAAATAGTAATTGTTCATTCTTTCTCTGCTTCTTTGAAGTATGTAAATCTTCTCCCAGCCTCTCACCAGCTTTGCAACTCAGGAAACATCTTGCTCCTTTATCTGGGAACCATCTCTTTGAAGAGTAAATATCAATGATGATAGGATGATTGCACCCCTATCTCCCAGTCTCTGTGGGACGGTAGAAGCCTAACTTCAATGGATGTCAATTAGCAAGCACAGATGGTCTAATCACAATAAAAAAACTCAGGAATAAACTCAGTGTGTTCCACACATCCCATTAATTAACCTCCTCCCTATCATCCTCTAGTACTTTTCCACTAGCTCACGCCGGTGCTTAAAAACTCTCCCACTTTTTGTTTCAGTGAATATGAATTCACTCTCTCCCCCTTACTGCAACAGCCTGAGTAAAGTCTTCCTTGCCTGTTTGACTTTTGTACAGTTTGTCTTTCAAATTAGATAACAGTGGAGATGCTAAGTTAGTTCTAAAATTGTCACCTTACCTCAACTTTTTAGTGTTTACTGAAGAGGAGGAGAAGGAAGTATTTTTTTTTTGCTTTGATATGTACAATATTCTAGACAATGTGCTAGTCACATTATTTCACTCATACCTTTAAGGAGACAAACCGCCGCCATTTGCTCAGGACTGAAGTCTTTCTCAGGAATTAGTGCTCTCAGTTCTAAAACCCAAGGAAACCAGGGCACTTTGTTACCCTACGCCCAATTCGGCATTGCATTATGCATTAATACCTGATTTGGGGAGTTTAGGAACATTCAGTAGACTGGTGATACAGTTGGGTTTTATGGTCCGATACTTAGGCTCCCAAGGTCAAGCCCCAGATTTGTCCACTTAATATATTTAACACATTGTGGGATTTTTTTAAAATCGAGTTTTTATTTAAATTCCATATTAATGGAATTAATTCATATTAACCTACAGTGTAATATGAGCTTCACGTGTAGAATTTAGTGATTCATCACTTACATACAACACCCAGTGTTCAATACCACACGTGGCCTCCTTAATACCCATCACCCATTTAACCCATCCCCCTGCCCACCTCCACTCCAGTAACCCTCAGTTTGTTCTCTATAGTTAAGAGTGTGTTTTCTGGTTTGCCTCTTTTTCCCCATATGTTCACCTGTTGCTTTTAAATTCCACATATGAGTGAAATCATATGGTATTTGTCTTTCTCTGACTTATTTTGCTTAAAATACACTCTTGTTCCATCCATGGCATTGCAAATGCCAAGATTTCATTCTTTTTGATGGCTGAGTAATATTCTGTTACACACACACACACACACACACACATTTTCCTTATCCATTCATCAGTCAATGAACATTTGGGCTCTTTCCATAATTTAGCTATTGTTGATAGTGCTGCTATAAACATGTGCATGTGTCTCTTCAAATATTTTTGTATCCTTTGAGTGAATATCTAGTAGTGCAATTGCTGGATTGTAAAGCATTGTTGATAATGACAGTAGGGTTACCAAGACATAAGTGACCTGTCATCAAAGAATTTACATTATGAAATGCCAAATGCTATGAGATCCCATTTAATACAAGTTGCAATGAGGATGTAATCAGTTCCCTGTGAAATAACAGAAACTACTTCAGAAAGAACATGATATTGACCTGATCTTAATGAATGGCATAATAAGGAACCCTTCAGAAAACCTCACATGAATCCTAAAATGTGTTGGCAATACTATGCTGTGGAAATGAGTGAAGCTCAACTAAATGAGAATCAACAGAGGCTATTTATTTGGAGCTTGTGATAGGCAAGGGAATCAGCCAACATCGCTTGCATCTGGCAGAGACTCAAAAGCAGGTAGGAGACTTGAAAAGCTTTGTAGTTTTGAAAAAGAAAGGCTTCAATTTGTTCTGATTAGACACCATTGGGATGCAGAAGCTGAAGACAGGCTACATAGAAGTGAAGCATCTTATATGCTTATGTGGGGAGCATATCTAGCTTTCTCTGGTTGGCCGTGAGTTAGAAGTAGGTGAAAAATATAGGGAATCTTCCAGTGATTGACCAAGTTCTGACCATCCTGGACCAATCGCCACGAAGGTCATGGTTTGGCTTCCCATGCAGGTTGCTGCAAAGATTGTAGGTCAGATTCCTACTGGGATAGATGGATGGACAGTGTCCCTTTTCCTTCTCTTGGGAACATGTTCTTTCTTCTTAGAGAAGTAGGGAAGTCACAGAGCCCTTTCCTGTCCTGTTGTTTCTCATCTAAGACAGTAGGTAATTAAATTTGAATTCACCATTGGCCTATCATTTCTGCCCTATACAAAGTAATAAAGTAAACCCTCTCCCACCATATCTTTGTAGGAACAATGCACACTTTAAGACAAGGTATTCCTATGACCTGCCATTGATATATGACTGAGTAATGACAGTTCAAGGACTCGAGAATGATCTAGACAATGGGAGATCTCCTATAGGTAAAAGATGGCACAGAATGTGGGAAATATCTGGGTGTTTTTATGCACTGAAATGAAGAAGGGAATAAGCAACACTGAGGAATCCTTTTTTTCAGTCTTTGTCCTTTATTTTCCTGAAGAACATTTATCTTTATGATTTTAAAAATCATAATGTGTTCTGGATCAGAATATGGAGATTGCAGGAAAGTAAAGGAATTTGATATAATCATTTAATTGAAGCACACTGTGATATAAGTTATATAGTAATAATTGGAGACAAAAACCTCAAGTTAGAAAGACATCATGGTATGTACTGCCCTGAGTGTATGGATTTTGAGAGAGAATCCTATCGGGACAACATCTGTGCAATTCAAATTCATAAAAGCAAAATGTAGAGATAAATCCAAGGAGTATCCATATCCAGAAAGTCTGAGTAGAAGGCAGAGTATGGGGTGACGAGTTACAGAGGGCAGAGTTTTCACTATCATGTGAATCTGTCACAAGGGGAAAAGAGGCAGAGCAGGAGGAGTCCGTATACAGGAGGTCCCAAATAAGAGAAGGGACCAAGTTCATAAAATAGCAGCAAATACGTAATTGTAACCAAAAGGCAGTGAAACATTAAAAGGTCCATGCTACTGCATAAAGTGTGTTGAGGCTGACTCATTCTGCCACATACATATGGAAAGCAGAGAGAACATTTCACACAAAAGCATTCATGTTGTATGCTTGTGCAACAGAAGAGCTCTTATGAAGAACTGACTTAGACCGAAAGGTATTTGATGGCATGGATAGTTACTCATAAATATTTGTTTATCCCATGTGCCCAGTACCATCTCTTATACAGATAAAGTGTTCAATACGTTTTGGGGAAATAAGACAACAAACTTCCTTAGCCCTGAAATAAATTACTTATACTCCAAATACTACAAGAAAATACTTATGCTTGACTTATGCTAAAAATGTGAATCAGTGCATTAATCTGTTGTCCCTGTTGCAGCAATCTGAAAGTTTATTAAGTCATTTATATCATGTCTTTCCACAAAAACATATTCATGAACATTTCATTTCAAAATAATAACAGCTTTCATATTATAAGCACTAAAATATGCCAGATATTTATTGTACTGTTTTTAATATACATTACATCATTTATTTTTCACAAGAATTCTATAAAATAGGCACTCTTCTTCAAGTTTAAAAATTAAGGAACTGAGAGTAAGAAATATATATTAATTTACTCAGGAACCAATATTTATTCTAGAGCACTCACCAGGACTCTCGCTTCTTCACCGAAATTCTACACCACTTTAGGACACACTTCCATACCATTCAAATAGCTATCCCAGATAAATTTTTAAAAAGTTCAGCACTTTGCTCAAATCACACACCTAGCGATAGCAGAAATAAACTTAGATTTTGCCATAACATGTGGAGCATGACAGCTAAAAAAGATCTTGTAAAAAGAGTAACTAAGCTTGAAGAATCACTCTCCTATCATAAACTAGTAGGAAACTGAATAAACACATTAAACAATTATTTCCAGACATTGGTCAACAAGCAGTGCAGGATCGTGGTCTATGAGGTAAAGCAAACAAATGAAACTGTACAATTCCAACTTACTGCCTGGAATCAGTTTCCAGGCCACAGTGTGGGGGAGGATGAAACGAAATAAGGTCCAGGGACCTCACTGAGTTGTTAAGACAGATATCAATGTTCATGCAGTTTGTGGTCCCTAGAATTTGAGGGGCAGGATATTGAAGAGAATGACACTCTACAGAGATAGGCTACATAGGGCTGGGGAAAGTACTTCTGTAAACAGAAACCTGAAAGTTCCTAGAACTCCTACAAGGATGAGAATAGTTTGTGTTTTTATCAAAGGGAAGAGACCTCAAAATAGAAAGACATCAGGTAAAAATCCCAGAAGGCTACACCATTTTGGTGACATTTAATTAACCCTATACAAGACTATTCAGGATCTGCTTTCACAAAGTTCAAAATCAACTCCTGAAAGAATATCTGAATATTTTCTATCCAAATCTAATCTCTGCCTCCCTTTTATAAGGACACTTGTGATAATACTTAGTGTCCACTTGCATAATCCAGAATAGTCTCTGTATCTCAAGATTTTTAATTTAATCATCTCTGTGTAGTATCTTTTGTCACTTAAGGTAACATTCACAGTTTCCAGAGATTTGAATCTGCATATTTTGGGGGCAATTATTCAGCTATCATAAGGCTCAAATGGCTTCACTGGTGAATTCTACCCAATATTTAATAAAAATTCATACTTATTCCATATAAATTCTTTCAGAAAATAGAGATGGAACAAACCTTTTCAACTCATTATATGAAGACACCATTGCCCTGATACCAAAAGCAAACACATTAAAAGAAAAAAAAAAACCACTATAAAATGATTTACCTCATGAATACAGATGAAGAAATAGTTAGCCAAATGTTAAAAAGAGAATACAGGAAGATATATAAACAATTATGTTTTAGAACTAAAATAAGTTCATTATAAGAATGAAAAGTTGGTGTGACACTCCAAATTAAAGTCACTAATGTTATTAAAATAAACACCATCAACTGATATACAGAAAATGTTTGCCAAAATTAAGCATCCATTCATCATAAAAATTTTCACAAAACTAAGAGCAGAGACATTTTCTCGAACTAATAATGGGAATCTACATAAGAAGTTCAGCTCATTATATTTAGTGATAAATGACTGAGTGGTGTCTTCCTAAGATCATGATTAAGACAAAAATGTCCTTTCTCACTACTTCTATTCACCATTTTTCTGGAAGTTCTAGGCATCGCAATAGACAAAAAGAAAAATATTAAAGGCATGCAGATTGATTAGCAAGGTCACAGGTCAAGTCAAAATACAATAATAACACATTTCAATATACTAAAACACAACACTGGAAACTGAAAAAACATTTTTTTTTTGGCATTTATTTATTTTTTTGAGAGAGAGGCAGAGCATGAGCAAGGGAAGGGCAGAGAGAGAAGGAGACAAAGAATCTGAAGCAGGCTCCAGGCTCTGAGCTGTCAGCACAGAGCCTGACACGGGGCCCAAACCCATGAGCGAGATCATGACCTGAGCCGAAGTCAGACGCTCAACTGACTGAGCCACCCAGGCGCCCCTGAAAACATTTTTAATATGCCATTTATATTTGTATACAAAATAGGATATATATATGATACATTTAAGAAAACAGATGCTGGAGCTATACACTGAAAGCTACAAACAGTGTAAAAAGAATTTTAAAGGACCTAAAAATAGAGATCTACCATGTTAGTGTATTGGGAGACTTAATATTGTTATGATGCAAATTCTCCACATGTCAACTACATATTCAATGTGATCCCAATCGAAATTCCATGAAAGTTTTTTGGGTAGAAATTGACAAATACACTAGAAAATTTATATAAAAATACAATAGACCTCAACAACTCAAATTGTTTTTATAAGGAGAACAAAGTTGGTTTACTATCTGCTTTCAAGATTCAAGCTATACAGCTTTCAAGCTGTAATAATCAAGACCAAGTTTTTGGCATTTAGGAGAATTTGACAGAACAGAAGATCTAGAAACTGACCTCACATATGTGACGGATTTATTTTTGACCCAGATATCCATTAATTCAGTGGAAATGGTGTATTCTACTTGGAAAATTGTTTTGTAATTATTAGATATTGTACATAAAACATATACCACAACTCTCACCTCTCTCCCCATATACAAACTTGAAATTCATCATAGACCTAAATATAAATGAAAACTATAAACTTCTAGGAGAAATATTTGTGAGCTGGGTTAAGCAGCAATTTCTTAAGAAGATACAAACAAATGAACCATTAAAAAAAAAAAAAGTTTTGCTCTTCAAAAAAACAGTGTAGGCATTGGTACAAAAACAAAAAAGGCAATCAGGACCTCAAATAGATAAAAGAACTTTTAGATCTCATTCAGAAAACAATCAAACCAACAAAAAAGGGGCAAAAGATTTGAAGAAATACTGCAACAAAGAAGCTATAGGAAATCCTAATAAGCACATGAAAAGATGTTCAATATGATTAGGCATTCTGAATATGCAAAATTAAAACCATAATGAGAGACCACTGCCACCCATTACTTAGCAATCGCTCCCAGATATTTCCTCAAGAGAAAAGAAAACTCGTGTCTATACATAAAAAAAAGAAACTTGTATGTGAATATTCATAGAAGCTTTATTCACAGTAGTCAAAATCTTGTAATACAAATTTCATTGAAATGAAAGCAAGTAAGGGGCTGCCAGAAACAGAGTGCTGCAGGGAGACAGACTGCATAAGCAGCCCTAAGGAACTTTTGGCAATGATGAAAATGTTCTACATCTTCAATGTGCTGGTGGTTACAAAACTGTATTACATTTGTCAAAACTCACTTTGGGGCACCTAAGTGGCTGAGTCGGTTAAGTGTCTAACTCTTGATGTTGCCTCAGGTCATGATCCCACGGTTCGTTAGATCAAGTCCCACAGTGGGCTCTGTGCTGACAGCACAAAGCCTGCTTGGGATTCTCTCTCCCTCTTTCCCTGACCCTCCTCTGCTCAATCTCTCTCCCTCAAAATAAATAAACTTTAAAAAAAAAACTCATTTGTGTATTTCAGTTGGTGAAACTGAACTTAAGTTGTATATAAACTGAAATAATTATGCTGATTTAAAAAATTAGAACTCTTTTCCCCAAAACACAAGATTTAAAACAAACAAAAGAAAGATTTGGAACCAAACTTCCTGAGTTTCAATTCTGGCTTTGCCAGTCACTATTTGTGTGACTCTGGAAAAGTTATGTACCCTTTCTGTGGTTCGGCTTTCTTTTCTGTACCAGGTAGATGATCAACCTGCCTCATAGGGTTGCTGTCGTTTAACAATATAAAATGCACGTGTCTGGCACAAAGCAAGTGTCAAGTACATGTTTGCTGTTCTCCGTTGTTGCTCCTGACCCTCCATACGTGACTAATGCTGACTTTGATCAGATCACTTCAATTCTACATAATGTTTTTCAACTTTAAAAATGTTGTGATGACAGGGCACCCAGGTGGCTCAGTTGGTTGAGCACCCGACTTCATCTCAGGTCATGATCTCACAGTTTGTGGGTTCAAGCCCTACAGTGGGCTCTGTGCTGACAGCTCAGAGCCTGGAGCCTGCTTTGTATTCTGGGTCTCCGTCTCTCTCTGCCCTTCCCCCACTCGTGCTCGCTTGCTCTCTCTCTCAAAAAATAAACATTAAAAAAATGTTTTTAAATGTTGTGATGACATGAACCCCTATGGTCTTTCAAGCTTTCTGATGTCCTAAAGTCTGCTAAGACATGGAAAGACTTTTCACCCTCTCTTACAAGACATTCTTTGTAACACTGATTCAAGGAAGGTGTCTTTTTAAATTTTGAGAGAGAGAGCATGAGTAGGGGAGGGGCAGAGAGAGAGGGAATGAAAATCCCAAGCAGGATCCGTGCTATCAGCACACAGCCCCAAGTAGGGCTCGAACTCAGAAACCATGAGACCATGACCTAAGCCAAAACTAAGACTCAGGCTTAACTAACTGAGCCACCCAGATGCCCCAAGGAAGGTTTCTAAAAGAAGCATATGAACCCTGAAAATGTGTTTGTGTAACAGAGAATTGTTTTTAACTTGGCATAAATCTTCAGATGGCTTGCACTTTCAACCTTAAATAAACCAAGTTTTATCATGGAGGTAGACTAAAAAAAACTATACTAATTTGGTCAAAATCTACGGTTTCAACAGTTTGCCAGCAGCACATTCTTTTTGTACGGCTTTGTTTTCATTTCTGGTAAGTCATGTAAAATTGTCTCTCAAGTTTGATAAAAGTCTCCCAGTTTATTTAACATAGTGCAATTTATAAGGCTTAAAAATGTCCCTTGATGCACTTTTTAAGGCATCGAACTGAGGAACTTCTATCTGATGAGCAATTTTGCCCTAAATACCTCATGTCCCTCTTCACCTAATGATGTTGTCCCTGATAATGTAGTGATGCTCAACAAGGTGGAAACTATGGATATCAGGTAGTAGAGTACTGACAGATATTTGAGAAAATTATGAGTTTTCCTATTAAATATGTCTACCTTTAAGTGATTTATAGTGCAACAAATTAAAATCTAATAGTGAAATGCCTGAGTACTCAACAGTTACAGCAATCAGTTGCTTACTGTAGAGAATTGCAGTGAAAGAAAGGTCCATTCTATTTGAAAATTCTGTCAAAGGATGTTTTACTTTCTACAGGAATAAAGGGACCTTCTTGAACAGTTCAGCCACCTTGAAGTTCATACATATAAATCATATACTTTCCTGCCATAATAAAATGCAATCCCTGCTTTGAAATCTCTTGCAAAGATACATCAAGATTAATCTCAATTAATGAAATTTGCTGACATATTCTTGGATTCTCTATGAAAAGTTTTGATGATTGATTGCATGTTTAATAAACAAATATACATTACGGCTGTCATGTTCTTGCTAAAACTCGATTTCCCCTATGGTAATTGTGTGAGGGAAGAGGAGGAGGGTGTCATGCTTCTTGTCAACATTTCCTTGCAAGGGGTTTCCGGCAAAGACGACCAAGCTCTTCAGCCTTACTTATTCACAGGCCTGCAGCCAATGTAAGTGTTTGGTGCACTGCCAGGTGCCATTGCAGGCTTTCCTCACTGAGGATGAAAACTCCCCATGGTTGCTCACCCTCTGGACTCCAGGGGGCTCTCAGACTGCTGAGCTTGTGTGTGTTATCTTCTGTGAGTTGTTCCCATCTTTCCAGAGCTCTAAGGAAATATCCTTCACATCACAGCAATGCTCATTATATAGCATAGTCATGCAGATGAGCCGACTTTCCTTCCCTCCAAAGGCTTCCATTATTCTTCTTATAAAAAGGAGAGCACAGAGGTATCTCTACCATGTTTGACTGCATGACAGCAAAACAGAAGTTCAAACTCAGCTCTCCCATTTAGAAAAAAAATAGGGAATTAATCTAAATTAGTAAATCACTTGCGTGGCATCTGGGTGACTCGGTCGGTTAAGCGTTCGACTTTGGCTCAGGACATGATATCACCATTCTTGAGTTTGAGCCCCACGTTGGGCTCTGTGCTGACAGCTCAGAGCCTGGAGCCTGCTTCAGATTCTGTGTCTCCCTCTCTCTCTACCCTCCCCCACTCACGCTCTGTCTCTCTCTCTCTCTCTCTCAAAAATAACAAACGTTAAAAAAAAATTTTAATTAGTAAATCATTCAGAAATCGATTACTAAGTACCCACTGTGTCCATTTTCTAGAAACTAAAACTTCCAGTGAGATTTTAGTCAAGGAGGGAATATAACTAAAGGCATTTGAAAGCAATTTTATGTGTGTATGTATGTATATATGATATAGTTAAAACTTATCTGATTTAAATAATTTATACAATCCTTTTATGTACTTCCATTTGGCAAAACTCTTTCAACCTCTCACATCCTCCTGCCCTGGCTCTTTTCCTCAAGATTGAATAGCCTATGAAAGCACCATAAGGTCCTTGTGGTAGATGCCTGCTCTCTCCTCTGAGTTCTGAGGCGATGCCCTCTACCCGCCTGGCTACCGCTTACCCACTTTAGTTAATGAGGCTCTTGAGTTGGCCTCTCTTGCCTCTGTCAGGGATTGAGGGTTTCTGTGGCTGAACTGACCTCATGGCTACAGCCTCTATACTGGCTTTGGAGTCCCATCCCTGTCTGTGCTGAGGGATCTCCTCTCACTGCCTTCATGAAGGCACACACCAGGCCAACTGGACCTCATTAAAGTATCCTGACCATACAAGGCCTGAAGGTGGCTTGAAGAAAATAAACCTCACAGCCCCATTCTGGTGATGTCTGATACACAACACCTCTGTCTTTTAAAACATATCTAGAGCCTCACATTGGCAACAGCATCTTAAAGCAAAGATCAGAGAAGACACTGAAATAAGATCAAAGTGTAATCTCATAAACTGCATATCTAAGGAGGATAAACTCAGAAACATATTTTTTAGATTGTAAGAGACATGACCATAAGATGCTATTAACCTAATTTCAGGATTCCAGGCTGCAGTGACCAGAATAATAGGTATCTGTTTCTCCACCACAAGGAAACCAAACCCTAAACCAATCATAGCCCTCTCCTCCCCTTCCTCCTTTGGGCTGTAGCCTATTGTGGATTTAATCAGAATGGTACACTAGAGAAAAGTCAGTTAAGGTGAATCGGCAAGATGAAGGCCTAGGAGGTCCTGGTGCTCATCTCCTGCAGAGAAACGACAAAAACAATCAAGAGCTACAAACTGCTAAATTGCTTTTGGAAAGCTCTGCACTGCCATGAAGCAGCAGCAGAGGGGCCCCGGGGTGGCTTAGCTGGCTAAACGTCTGACTCTCCTTTTCGGCTCAGGTCATGATTTCGCACTTCATGAGTTCCAGCCCCGTGTCGGGCTCTGCACTGGGGATTACTGGGATTACTGCTCTTTTCCTTTCTCTCTGTCCCTCTCTCCCTATGCTCTCTCTCTCAAAATAAATAAACAAATTTTAAAAAAGAGGAAGAAGAAGAAATACTATAGAGCTAGAAACCACGAATGGCAACATGGAAAAGCATAGGAAGCATTTTACCTGCATTACCCACCCCTCTCCCAGCCAGAGCAACTCGGCACCAAGAGGGATCCCCTCAAAGGGATTTCACTCCACAGGGAGAAGGAGAGTAAGAGAACCTCAGTGAGTCACCACTGGGGACATTTGCAGCCTTTGCCACTGACGACCGCCCAGTCTTCACCAATGCTAAACCCCACTGAGGGAGCTTCCCAGGATCCCCACTATTCTATCTCCTCCCCCTCCTCATCACCTCTTCCTCTTCTCCTCTCTCCTCAGGAATGGTTACTGGAGGAGCGATCCTGCCCCCAGAGGTCCCAGTTGCTGATGTGCCTTAAGCTTTCTGAAATGCCACAATGCCTCACCATTTATGGTTCCAGAGCTGCCACCACTCTATGTGCCACCTCTGGATCCCAAATCGTGGACCTGACCTACTATTACCAGGTTCTGCACCCCAGCCCTGGGTCCTAAGGCATGACTGACTCCTTGTCGCTGTTCTACACAGTGCCTTTGGGGTTCTAAATTCTGGTTTTGTACAAATGTCACTGGGATTCAACTCTTGCTATTCTGTGACCGCCCATTGAGACCAGAGTTGGGATTTAGACCAACCTTCCCAAGGGTGTGTCCTTACTGCTACCCATCCCCTGGGCCCAAGCCTTTACTACACCTTGTTAACTCAGGGCCTATGCCGATACCACTCCCCACCCTGGGGCCTGAGTCATCATGGCAAACCCTAGAGTTCCACAGGAGAAATGCACAGCTTGCACCTCAGACACCAGTGCCACACCACAGCAAGTGCACCTGTGGCCCAGAACCCAGGGTCTGTGGTAGTTTTTCATGTGCCTGTATGCAGGCCTCAGCTCCACTACCACTAAGTGCCAGCACACCACTATCACCTGCAGGATCTCTATAGTCTTGGCCACAGAAAGACCTCCAAAGCCTTTGCTGACACTGACCTTGGCTCATGGAGCTGCATGGGGACTACCCCATTGTACCCTCCCAGGAACCAGAGACACCAAACCCCACTCGGTTTGTACCCTTGAAGCTACCTGCAGGGTAAGTCTTTCCCAACTGAGGCCAGTCCAAAAAGGCTGAAAGAGGTGACTTTTCCTTCAAATGCACAAAACCATTAGGAACATGAAAAAACAAGGCAACATGGTACCACCAAAGGAACGTAATAATTTCCTAGAAACAGACATCCCCAAATAGACCTTATGTTGTCTGAAAAATAATTCAAAGTAATTATTTTAAGGAAGCTCAGTGAGTTTCAAGGCAACACAGACAACTCAATGAACTCAAGAAAAACAATGCATAAACAAAACGAGAGTTCCACAAAAAGATGAAAATCATGTTTTAAAAAAAGGACCAAAGAGAAATTCTGGAGCTGAAATATCAAATGAATGAAATGAAAAGTGAAATAGAAAGCTTCGATGGCAGGCTCAGTCAAGCAGAAGAAAAGTATCTGCAAAATTAAAGACTCATTTCTTGATGTTAGCCAGTTAAGAGGAGAAAAAAAGAAAAATGAAAACGAGTCAAGAAATCCTATGTGAATTATAAGATAACATGAAGCAAAAATAGTATTTTCATTAGAGAAGTCCCAGAAAGAAAGAAAATGGAATAAAAAAACTTAAATACAGAAATAATGGCAAAAACTTCTCCAACCTGAGGAGAGATATAGTCATACACGAACGCGAAGCATAAAGACTGCCAAATAGATTCAACCCAAAGACATCTTCGCTCAGACATATTGTAATCAAACTCTCAAAAATCAAAGAGAAAGGGGCGCCCGGGTGGCTCAGTTGGTTAAGTGTCTGACTATTGATTTGGGCTCAGGTCATAATCTCTAGAGTTTGAGATCGAGCCCCATGTCTGGCTCCACACTGGACATGGAGCCTGCTTAAGATTCTCTCTCCCTTTCCCTCTCCCCTGCATGTACGTGCACGCTCGCACACACACACACACACACACACACACACACACACTCTCTCTCTCTCTCTCTCATAAATAAATAAATAAAGTAAAATAGAACAAAATAAAATAAAGCTTTAAAAGCAGATTTCTCAGCAGAAACCTTGCAGAACAGGAGGTAACAGGCTGATACATACAAAGTGCTGAAAGAATAAAACCACCAACCAAGAATATGTGACCTAGCAGAACTGTCCTTCAGAAATGAAAGAGAGACAAAGAACTTTCCCAGACAAGCAAAGGCTGAGAGAATTTATCACCATTAGACCTGCCTTACAAGACACGCTGAACAAAGTTGTTCAAACTGAAATTAAAGGATGTTAATGAGTAACAAAAAAACATATAAAAATATAAAATTTATGGGTCAAGGTAAACAGTCAAATTCAAAATACCATAATGCTACAATGGTGGTGTTTAAATCACTTTGAGCTCCAGTATATAGGTTGAAAGGAAAAATTACAAGAGTTAAAAGTAACTATAACTATACTATTTTGTTAGTGGATACACAATAAAGAAAGATGTAAAATACAACATAAAATGTGTGTGGGGAAACAAATGTGTAAAAATGTTTTATATAGTTGAAGTTAGGTTGTTATCAGTTAAAACAGATTATTATAACTATAAGATGTATTATAAAAGCCTCTTAGTAATCACAAAACAAAACCCTATAATAGATACACAAATGGTACAAATAATCAAAGCCCACCACTACAAAAAAACATTAACTCACACACACACACACACACACACACACACACACACACACACAAAAGGCAAGAAAAGAAAAAGGAACTATAAAACAATCAGAAAGCAATTACCAAATGATCATAGTAATGCCTTACTTAACATTAATTACTCTAAATGTGATGGTTTAAATTCTCCTATTGAAAGACATAGAGTGACTGGCAGAATGAAAGAAAGGAAAGAAAGAAAAGAAAGAAAGGAAGCAAGAACGAAAAAAAAGAAAGGAAGGAAGAAAGGAAGGAAGGAAAGAAGAAAAGAAAGAAAGAAAAGAAAAGAAAAAAAGAGAAGGAAAAAGAAGGAAAGAAAAGAAAAGAAAAGAAAACAAGATTGCCACTACAGGCTGCCTACAAGAGACTTGCATAAGCTTTAAAGGCATTCATAGGCTGAAAGTGAGGGATGGACAAAGATATTTCATGCCAATGGAAACCCAAATCCAGCCAGGGTAGTCATGTCAGGCAAAATAGACTTGAAATCAAAAAGCTGTAACAAGAGATAAAGATCATTATACAATGAAAAAGGGGTCAATATATTAGGAGGATATGACAAATATAAATGCTTAAGTATAGAATATCAGAGCACCTAAATATATTAAACAATTATTAGCACATTTTAAGGCAGAATTAAAAAACAATGCACTAATAGTAGGTGACTTCATATCCCACTTTCAACAATGGATAGATCATCCAGACAGGAAATCAATGAGGAAATAATCGACTTGAACTATACTTTAGACCAGATGGACCTAACAGACATATACAAAACATTCTACCTACAGCAGCAGAATACACATACTTCTCAACTACACATATACAGAATATTCTGTAGGATACGTAAGTTAGATCACAAAACATGTCTTAACAAATCTAAGAGTGAATATAACATCAATTATTTATTCCCACTGCAATAATATGAAACTAGATCCCTAAAATAGGGAAAATTGAAAATTTCGGAAACAGGTATGAATTAAACAACGCACTTCTGAACAACCAATGAGTCAGAGAAGAAATCAAAAGGGAAATAAATTATCTTAACTTAAAATAAAAATTGTTGCAAAAAAGAGTCAATACATTTTATATATTGACAAAAAAGTCAATCCATCAAAAACCTCTAAATATGTACATATATAACAATGTAGCATCAAAATATATGAAGCAAAACCTGACAGAACCGAAGGGAAAAATCAGCAGTTTTACAATAATAATTGAAGACCTCAATATCCTACTTTCAGTGATATACAGAACTAGACAGAAGAGCAATAAAGAAATAAAGGATGCAAACGACCCTATGTAACAATTAGACCTAATCGACTTACATACAACATTTTATGCAGGCACAGAAGAATACACTTTGTTTTCAAGTGCAAACATGGAACATTTCAGAGAATAGGCCACAAGTCTCAATACATTTAAAAAACAGAATCATGGAAAGTGTCTAGGCACAATGGAATGAAACCAACAACCAATAATAAAAGGAAAACTGGAAAAAAATCACAAATGTGTGGAAATTAAACACACTTAAGCAATTAATGGATCAAAAACTTACAAGTGGAACCAGAAAATACTTTGGGATACTTAAAACTAAAAATGCAGCATACTAAAACTTATGGGGTTCAGTGAAAGCAGTGTTCAGAGGGAAATTCAAAGCTATAAAGACCGCATTAAAAAAAGATTTAAAAATCAATAATCAAATTTAATTTTAATGACCTATTCTTGACTTATTCAAATATTACAGATCCTGGTACTCAATTGAGAATGAAACCAAAACAATTGGCACACCAACATTGTACTTTAGTTTATGAATTTAGGTACGCCAGTTAGCAATTCTGAAATGACTCTACAGATATACTAGGTTGGAACAAGTACATAAATTACAGACAATTAAAGTCCATTTCTGAGTCAGAAAAAGAAAAGATCATACAAGGAGAAACATGTTGTTGGATTAGAGGTGGTAATGATATCTTTTTAAATTTGCAGATGGATAGTTAGATATGGAAATGCATGCTGGTAGGAGAGTATACACGGGTTTCTAGGCAAACACACATGACCCAGCTTTATCCACTGAGAGACAGCATAGAAATAGTGACCCCCTCAGAAGCAAGGAGCACATCTAGTTCCCGGATCCTTGTTTCTAAATGCCATTCTTTAATGACAGGAATGAGGGCTCCTTGAAGAAATGGATGGTCTGGGGCTGGGGAAGGCAAAATGCAAGTCAAGCTTACAACTTCTCAGAATATCATAAGCATGGGAAGTGATAAAACAGTATATTGGGGCTTGTCAAAAGTATAAGAGAAATCAAGAAGAAAGCACTTCCAGTGGCCAAATCTGGACCATTCTGGCATAATATAAATAATGAGTGTTAAACCTAATCATCACAGGGTTAGAGTCTATGTGTCAAAGTCATAAAGACAAGGAAAGACTGAAGAGCTATCACAGACTCGAAGGGGCTTAGGAAACCTGATAACTAAATGTAACCAATGTGAGATCCTACATTAGATCCTGAAACAGAAAAAAAGACATTAGTGGAAAGCTGGTGAAATACAAAGTGTGTACTTTATTTAGTTGTATTATACCAATGTTAATTTCTCACTTTTGACAATCATTAAAGTTAAGCGGGATGTTATCACAGGGGGAAACGGAGTGAAGGGCGTTATGAGAGTTCTGTGCTATTTTTTCAACTGCTCTGTAAGCTTAAAATTATTTCAAAATAAAAACTTTTAAAAGTAACTTGTACAATCCAAGAGAATTTCAAAACATCCTTTGAATAATCTTGTGTGAATAAAACCAAATCTGAGAATTCCGAATTTAGTATTCAGCCTCTCTTCTTCAGAGTAAATCATTTTAATTTCTTTAAACTTTCTTCACTTTAGACATATTATTCATCTTTGTTTTTCTGGGTTGTATTCCTTCCAGATACTCTTTATCTCCCTTAAGCTTTGGTAAAGCTGATTGACACAGGCCAAAGCATATAACATTAGCATCAATATTCACTTCATTTTAACCCAGGCTGGGGCTCTGTGAGCCTGTCTTTAAATACTAATGGAAGGGATGTTGAAGGAAGTAACCTCAGAGTTCTAAAGTTCATATAAATGTAGACTACACTAGAAAGGTTCTTTAAAAAAATAAAAGTTAAGCCTGGAAAGAGTAAAATAAACTATTAAAAGTATGAATTATAATTTAAATTGTAGTTTATACATTATTAATTTGTTACAATTTACTTTTTCACCATTTGTAGAAACCAAACTTGCTAAAACTTTTAATTTTGCATGTAGGCCTCAAATACTTGAAAAAAAATATGCCCACAAAGATGTTACTCATTTTAAATAAATTGAATTTACGTAAGAGATACGGAAGGCATTACTCTACCTGAAACAACCAAAAATCTAAAATTGTACAACGATTTCATATTAGAATATATTGTAAGCAGAGGGGCACCTGGGTGGCTCAGTTAAGCATCCAACTCTTGGTTTCAGCTCAGGTCGTGATCTCATGGTTCATGGGATCGAGCCCCATGTCGGGCTCTGCACTGGCAGTGCTAAGCCTGCTTGGGATTCTCTCTCTCCTTCTCTCTCTGCCCCTCTCCCACTTGTACTCTCTCTCTCTCCCTCAAAATAAATAAATGAGTATTAAAAAGAAAGATTATAAGCAAAAAGATCTCTAGCTTTTCATCAGGTACTGTGGTGAGCTCTACACATGACTTTAGCCAAGTCACTTCACCTCTCTGAGACAGCTTCAGACATGTCATGTACAGACATGCTATCTGTCATCAGAAAATTCTGGCAGGGGCCCTTCACATACTCACTTCATAGTCTGTTTAATAGCAAGCCCCATGAATTTGTACAAAAGAGTGGCCCCTCCTTTAGTGTAATCATTTGTCCTATTAGATGAATAAATCAAGTTCCTGGGAGCTTCGACATGAATGGAAAAATGAGAAAGTGGCAGGCTGGATTGTAGAATCTGATTGAAAAGAAGGATAATTTCTGAACAAGGATCACAGTTCTAAACAGGTAGGACAATTTCTGGCAGCCAAAATCTTATGGCTATTTTTTATTTGGGATAGAATATACACCCGGAAAAATAATGTAATGTGAAATGTACAGTTCAACATCATGTTTTTCAGAAGAGCCATTATTACTGCATTTAGCAATATTCTTAATGTTGCTAAAGAGAATTTCATTAAAGAAATACACCGTCCTTTATTTATTCATTCCACTGATGATTAACTTTTAATTCACTCTTTTTAAGAAGCTATTGTAACTGAGTTAAGGCAATTTGGTTTTACTTAAATATTAGGTAATCTTAGTAGACACTGGTAATCTCCAACAGTTAGAGATACATAAGGGTCTCTAGGACTCTGCTCTCAAGATCTCACTATCATAAGTTTTAAGTTCTAGATAGTATCTTCTACACATACAATATTTCTAAGAAAGTAGTGATAATTTTGTTGTTTCACATATTTCAGTAAACATTTCACTTCAGATCTTTATGCAAGGCAGACATAGCACTACACGGAATTCTCCAAAATTGACAAGAACCAGACATAGTCATAGGCGTGGGGTACCACTCTTAGGGGTCTTGGCCTCTCTAGACCTCTTATCCCAGTTCATGCGATGCAGAAATATAGACAATATTTCTAACTAATGCACATATGTTGAAACCACTCAAGTCAGCAATTAAAATCATTCTTTACATTATACTAATTAACAAACCATCTGGTGCTGAACAGAGATAAAGATAATTGAAGGATGCTGGGGGAGCCTAGATTTCTGAATATAGACTCTGAAATATGAAGTAACTAGGCCCGGTAGTGTGTACTCTGAATTAGGGTCTTTAAATGTTCTCTAATGTGCTCCAGGGTGTAAACTGAAAGCCAACACATACATATATATTATACATACCACATTTTAAATAGTTCAAATTTAATTGCATACAATATTAGAAAATTTCTAATAGACACCCCAGCCTAACTTGCTAAAACAGATCTAATATCTATATTAAAGAGTTAGCCCTGGGAGGCCACTCTGCCTGACAGATTGGGGAATGTCTCTGGCTGTTCAACTGGTTGACTGTGTCCTAGCTTCTCAGCTCAGGGCCATTTCAGAGGTTTGATTCTCTTTAAAAAATTAAAGGGTAGGAGCTAGTGAGAAAATCATTAACTGTTATTATAGCATATTGTTGAATTAGAGCCCCTGGCGGTTAACTCTGAAAACAATGGGAACATCTGCTATGTTCATTAGATATGCCATAACAACACTCAGTGGTGCTAACAGAAATTTTTATTTCACTAGATCTGCAGTTGGATGGGAAGACTTATACAAGTCAGAATCAGACAGTCTAGGCTGGACTGACTCAGTTCTACCCTACGTCTCATTCTTGGCCAAGGTTTAAGGTGCAGCATCTGGTAATAGCTCAGCTCATGCTGATGATTCAGGTGCAAGAGGGCAAGCAGAAACAAAATGAGGCCTCGTAGGGTCCAGATTTAGAACTGACCCTCTGTCACTTCTACCTATAGGCCATAGGCCAGAGCAAGCAGGCAGGCCAAGCTGAAAGTCAAGGGGCAGAGAGGTGCACTATTCCCACGATGAGGCCACGGTGAAATGGTAGGTGCAGGGAGGGCTGGAGCATTTGAGCCTGTCATTCAGCTACCACGTTCTCCACAAAAACCAAAGTATACTCTTGCCCTTCACTGAATTCATGATTTCCCTTTTCATTGGACCTATAGAAATATTACTGACAAAGGAGAGAGACTTTCCTTTTATTATTTTTTTTTCCATTTCATGGACAAGCGTTTTGCAATTATCAGGACCTGATACCGATCTATTTTATAAAAATGTACCTGTTTGTGCATTTGACAATCCAACAATGAGAACCTATTGTATACAGATCATCGAGGGAAGCAATGTTGATACACAAAGAAGGATCAGATGTAGATTCTTTCTCAATGATCTTGAGAGTCTAAGGGTTCATTTCAGGTCAGCTATTTACTGTCTTAGTTTTATCCACTGACAAATAAACAAAACAAGATCACATACATTAGAAAGGAAATATTAAAAATATGTAATTTATGCCTGGCACCTGTGTTAAATTCATAGCTACCCTAAGGCATTGGGTTACTTTGCCCAGACTGGACAACACTTCCCCACCAGGGTGTTGTAAATGCATTTCCTACTCCATTCTGTTGTCTGAACACTCCTGTGCTAATTTCTGTTCAACAGCTGGCTTTGGTGACAACCTTTGTAATAACAGGCTGTAAAATCCAAACCATAGGAAGTTAAATCTTTTTCAGGGATCTGTTCTTTAATGAAACCAATTAGAAGCAACTCTCAATCACTTTCCCTAAAGAAATAATGAAGTAAATCTTGGCTAGAGCTGAACCAGAAAACCTGGATAGAACCATCCCCACCTCATGATTTACAGTACAGTCCAGTTGGTATTAAGACCACACAAAATAATTGTGGCCCATTGCTGGTGGCAAGAGTTCATTTTCTGACAAGTAGTTGATTTTCTAGAATCTCAATGACCCAGAAAACACATTCTCAATATCAATCAACCAGAAGACAAGATAGCTCCCCAATGAAACAGAATAAGCAAGTACTTCATATAATTTTAGACTGAGTGGGCACAAACATTACTTCCTACTCTGCACTGGAGTTTGGTTCCTAGTTAACCTCTTGGTGGAAGGGAGGCAGGAGGTGCTATGGAAGCAGGAGACTGGAGCACATAAATGGTTACTTATAAGGATGTTCACATCATCAAGGATGATAGAGTAGCTGGGATCGAACATAAACAGAGCCAGATGGAAAAGTCTCAGTGATTGAGCAGGATGGGGAGGGGAGTGGATGCTGGGGGTCATAGACAATGTCATAGATGACTGGTATGAGCTGAAGTTTTATTTTTGTTGTTATTTAAATCTAAGATTTTTTCTCTCCATGGATTGATATCCAAATCTTTTTTAAAAATGCGTGACTGAGAAATAGTTTGACATCTTGACTTTTTGGGGAAATCAAACATACAGCAATGGTGATAATAGTTAACAATACTATTTTGTATACCTGTAATTTTTAAGAGGATAGCTCTTACATCTTCACACACACACAAATGGTAACTAGCTATAGGTAATGGATATGTTAACTAACCTGACCGTGGTGATCGTTTCACAATAAATATTTACATCAAGACATCACATATACAGCTTAAGTATATTTAGTTTTTATATGTTAATGGTATCTTAATAAAGCTGTTAAAAAAATAAAAAGAGCCTGTAGGAAAATGGGTCTCAGAGGAAACATCAAACAGTGGATCTGAAAAGGTGGCCTGAACACTGGAAGGCTTTGTGTGACAAGTTCAGTGGTGTGTAGGACCACAAATATATATACATGTGGCCAAAACAAACAAAGAAACAAAGCAGGGGAGGGTGGGGAAGGTGTTGCCAGATGACAATGTTTGAGTTAGGATCTCCTGTTCTACAAAGGAGTGAAGTCTGCTTCTGAAGCTAAGGGTATTTCATTTGAGAGAAATGATTCTCCAAATTTTTATGCACATATCTGTAAGAAATTAATAACATTTTATAGCAAGGGCTTTACAGTTTTCTCCTGGACATATAAAATGAAAACATCTTTAGTATCAGATAAAGCTTACTTATGTAAGTGACCCACATTTAGCATTAAAGGTCTAGCAAAGGACCTACTTTTCTTCCATCTATGATTCAGGAGCAGGGGCTACCTGGTGACATAGTGAAAAGTTTCATGCAAGTTAATCTCCTACCCTGACCCAGATGTAGACCAAAGTGAACGGGCAAAGGGTTTTCACCATTGTGTAGGAACATGGCATTTCTCCTTTGATTTTTTTTAATGGACCAAAAAAAAAAAAAAAAGCATCCTTTTGATTTCTACCCAGTAAACCTTTTGGTCGCTACTATTAAACTGTATGACACATGCATGAGACAAGCAGAAGGCTGGAAAAAATCCATGAAAGGGTTCAGATTCACTTTGTGTAAGATGGACTTTATGATGAGAAATAGAATCTTGGCTGTATGACCTTGTTCTCCACTATTAGTTCCCTAAGACCACAGAGTCTCCTGGAGTGCTACATGGGTAGAGTTAGGAGGGATATTCCCTTCCTTGATAAGAATGATCTCTACTGAAAGATTCACTCACTATTTTTACTTTTGTTTTTAAACTCAGCTGATAGTTATCAATTGCTTAGTTGAACCAATGGGCTCGAATGATCAATTTCAAAAGACAATGAGAGGGCACCTGGGTGGCTCAGTTGGTTAAACATCTGGCTTTTGGTTTCAGCTCAGGTCATGATCTCACGGTTTGTGGGTTTGAGACCTGCATCAGGCTCTGTGCTCACATTGAGGAGCCTGCTTGGGATTCTCTCTCTCTCCCTCTCTCTCTCTCTGTCCTTCCTCTTCTCTGTCTCTGTCTCTCTCTGTCTCTCTTTCTCAAAATAAATAAATTAGACAATGCCATTTCTGGAAAAGTAACTGATTGTGATAGGACTAGACTTAGACACAACTAGAAAGTATAAATTTAGAAAGTATAACTTGAGTTCTTTCTTCATTTTCTTTTTTAATGTTTATTTTTGAGCCCAATGTGGGCCTTGAACCCAGGAACTGTGAGCTCATGACCTGGGCCGAAGTCGGTTCCTTAACCAACTGACCACCCAGGTGCCTTCTTTCTTCATTTTCTGTCTTGCTTTCTCTTCTCACATCTCAAGTCCTAAGACCTGAGCCTCCCCACAGCCTTTCAGATTAACTCTGTACTCTCAACCCATAATTTTTCCCTTTATCCTCCTCAGCCGTTCAAACCTTTACTGCTTTTGTGCCTGTTTCTCACTGTTTTAAAGAAAGCCTTCCTGAAGCAATAAATGACAATCAAGTGATTATGTATCAAAAAGGCTTTCATACTAAAGGTTGAATTATAGCATGAGGGGATGGGAGAAGAACTTTGTGAGATTATTTTTATCTGCCACGTTAAAGTTTATCCAATAGTACCATGTATCACAATTACCTGCGGTACTGGTTAAACAGATTTCTGGGTTTCACACCCAGATTTTCTGACTCAGTAGGTCTGGGCTGGGGCCTGAGATTCTGTACTTCTTTTTTTTTTTTTTTGAGTAATTTATTGTCAATTTGGTTTCCATACAACACCCTGTGATAATCCCAACAAGTGCCCTCCTCTGTGCCCATCACCCACTCTCCCCCCTCTCACATCCCCCTCTTCCCTCAGTTTCTTCTTAGTCTTTGAGAGTCTCCCATGTTATGTCTTCCTTCCTTTCTGCGGCTTTTTTTTCCCCTTCCTTCCCCTCTTCCCCTCCCCCCTGGTTTTCTGTTAGGTCTCCCAAAGCCTACCTATGCATGGGAACATATGGCATCTCTCTTTCTCTGCCTGACTTATTTCACTTAGCATAATATCCTCCAGTTCCATCCATGTTGCCACACATGGCCAGATTTCATTCTTTCTCACTACTGCGTAGTAGTATTTCATTGTATATATATACCACATCTTCTTTATCCATTCATCAGTTGATGGGCACTGAGTCTCTTTCCATGATTTGGCTATTGTCGAAAGTGCTGCTATGAACATTGGGGTACACATGCCCCTATGCATCAGCAGTCCTGTATCTCTTGGGTAGATTCTGTACTTCTAATAAGTTCCCAGTGATGTTGGTGCCACTGCTGATCCAAGGACCATACCTTGAAAAACCACTGCTTTAAATCCAATGACCTGAGTGAACCCCTGATTTATCATGGCAGCCAAAAGCCAGTATGAGCAAGACTCCTGCACATTCCATCCAAACCTCTTGCTCCAAATTTGGGATTTTATTCCTCATGCATTGCGAGAGTCCTAAGCTGCTATTGGAAGAAAAGTGTAGGATTTGGAGTAAGATTCGTATTGGTTGTCTGCTTTGCCACTTGCTGGAAATTTCTTTAAAATCTTTGAACCTCACTTTTCTATTATAAAAAGTTGCACAGTAAGTCTACTCTTACTCTTTCAAGTTTATCCGGAGACTCAAAACATGTGTGAATATGCCTGGTAAACTATCAAGTGTTCTACAAATGGTATCACTGTTCTAAAGTAAGTGGCTTCTCCAAGGTAGCCATTAAAAATGAAGTGGTGGGGAACAAAACCCTGTCTTGAAAACTAGAGCTACTGGTGTTCCCTGTGTCACCAACAAAGCTAGTTTCCTCAAAACTCTCCTGTCATCGGTAAAAAGAAACACTGTACTAGCTTTAACATAAGGCTTTTTATGCCCTACAGAGCATCACACACAGTGCAGATCTCTATAGAACAAAGGGAAACTTTCTGGCATCCTACATATTCCAAGAACAACCCCAGTCCTTGTCGTGGAAGATCCCTAAGAAAACACCTGTGCAGTCTTCTTTAGGGTCAATACAATCAGAAAGCATCAGAAGAGCATCACATAAACATGATTTATTGAATAAATTCCATTCTACTTTTTACTCCTCATCCTTTACATGGCACTTATTAGGGGGAAAATATCTCCTGTGATTACAGCACACACTGCTATGTATTTCCATTTGTTAGACCTAATTCTCATGCTTAAAATCTCTATACCCCTACCCCTTGAAAATACCCAACTCTCAAAGGATATAGTTCCCAGTCCAGGGACAGCTGGGAGGAGCCATTATTGTGTCCCCTTAACAATTCTCACACTCAGAGCTAAAGCAGGAACAGATGGTGTCTCTGCAGGGGATAATTGTAACCCCTTGGAGTCATTCCTTATTGGCAGCAACCCTTGCACAAGGCATAAAACCTGCATACCACGGCCTGGCCTTTTTTTTTTTTTTTCCTTGATTGGTGAGGTCACTAACACTCAGTTTCTCTTTCCATAACATATGAGTAAGTGAACACTCAGGCCCTCAGTAAAGGGTCATAGGATCCCATGGAAGGCTAGAAAAACTAAGGCGTAAGGTGGAAGTAGTGAACCCAACCTATTTGATGTTATGGAAGCACCTACCTGTTGACACACCAAATGAGAAAACAGGGGAACGGGAGGCAAAAGCTACTATTTTTCTCATGTGTACTTTCTATAGTACCTCACCTCACCTCACTCTCTGGGATTCCCTCTCTCATCAGGGGCAACCCAAACCTCTGGGGCCCAACAGATGATCGATGTCTAAGACTAGGATCACCCTAATAGTCTGTGAGGTGCACAGAGTTGTGGAGAACTCTATCCATCCTGTCCTCCCTTTATGGACCCTTTCTTCTCCCTTCTCCAGTTCCGATGTGTTTCAGCTCTCCCCTCTACTCTGGCCACCAGCCTCCTGCTCTCTCTATGAATTCACTTGCAAATTCTTTGTGGTCCTAACAGGATGTCAGAAGATGTGAGAGGAACTCAAGAGTGAGACACATGACATCTTTACACCTCAAGTTCATCCAGTCAGTCGACAAATAGTTTGTGCACATCTGCTACTTGGGAGCCACTCTTCCAGGTGCTGTGAACACATCAAGGAACAAAACGAGGAAAAAATATATTCCCATCCTCCCAGAGTTTATAGTCTAGTGGATTTATAGCCTGAAATTAAATCCAATTCTGAAATCCTTTGACACCAACTCCTAAGAGTCAAATGTGTTTGTTCTCAAGAAGAATAAATTCTAATTAAATCGGTATTTCTCAACATACCTTCTGAGGATGAACTTTACCAGAATCTCTTAACACGCTAGTCAAAACGAAGATCAATGGGCTTCACAGTAGGCCCACACAGTTAAACTCTGTGAGAATGGGATGCAGGAACCTTAACATTCGTAGCAGGAATAATGATCCCCAACCTTTAAGAGGATCTGTCGAACCAAAAGGATTAAGCTCAAATTGTGTAAACTGAAGTTTGAGATCTGCTTCTCAACTAACCAGAGAAACTCAAATGGTGGAGTTTCAAGCACCAGCTACAGCAATGTTTCCTCAACTTCCCATAAAATTCTCAAGGGGAACTGTTAATACTGGAGCTTTCCTGACCCCTTTCACAGATTCTGAGCCACAGGGTCTGGGGTGGGACCACAGGTGATTGATGGGTTGTCGGCCATGTTTGGGAAATACAGAACGTTAGGATAAAATTGCCAATCAAAGATATCACACCAATTCCATACTTATGTAAACCCCAAGAGTGATATATTAGTCACTTTTATTTTCCCCCCACTTAGTGGCTTTTTTTCTCGCATAGATTTGACCTTTTTGCCTCTCCATTTTCTTTCTCTGCTGGATATGTCTTTAAAGCTCAGCTGTGTGAGCCCTGGGCTTAAAGGAACAAGCTTTCATTACAAGACTCATTAATGTTTATATGTATTGCCCTGACTAGCCCCCACTAGATCATTAGAACTTCAAGTATAGAGACTAATCTTGTCAACCCAGTACCCACCTACAGCCTCCCCCCAGTAGGTGCTCAATAAATATTTACTCAATACTGGCTTGGTTAATACTATTCTAAAGGATTAGAAAGTGTTCAGATCTAATTTAGACCACATCTTGCAATCTTCTTCCATCCCTGCAGTCAATTTTTCACCCTTCAGTAAATGAAGCACCAAGTGTCAGTTACTTTGCAGAACACCCTATAACACCGATTGATTCCCCCTCATGTCTCCTCTGCTCCCCCCACCTCAAGGACAATAGCAGAAGAGAGCATATAGGCTGATGAACATGATTAGAGTTGCACCTGAAAGAGATTATACCTTTTGATTTGTTGGGTTGGTGTGTGTGTGTGTGTGTGTGTGTGTGTGTGTGTGTGTGTGTGTGTGTGTGTGTGTGTGTGTGTTTTGGTTGCTGATATCAAGCTAGATAACTTCACCATTGCTGTAGTGTTTTAGTATTAAATAAGAGTGCATTATTTAAAGCAAAGCAAATGCATTTATTTTTAATTTACTGAATCTGAATAAAATGTAATAACCACTTTTTTTTCATTTTTTTATTGGGATGGCACATTGAGGATTAAAATGTAAAAAGAGGGACATCTGGCTGGCTCAATAATAGAGCATCCAACTCTTGATCTCAGGATCGTGAGTTCAAGACCCACATTGGGCATGGAGGCTATTTTAAAAAAAGAAAAAATTAAAGGGGCGCCTGGGTGGCTCAGTTGGTTAGCATCTGACTTCGGCTCAGGTCATCTCACAGTTCATGAGTTGACAGCGTGAAACCTACTTTGGATCCTCTATCTCCCTCTGTCTCTGCCCCTCCCCAGCTTGCCCTCTCTCTCTCTCAAAAAAAAGTCATTAAAAACATTTTTAATTAATATTTAAAAACCTATAATTTGAGGAAAAGATATACGATTAAAGACAGATTAAATTATGTTAAGTTTAGGGCCACTTAGGTGGCTCAGTCAGTTAAGCATCTGACTTAACCTCAGGTCATGATCTCATGGTTCCCAAGTTCAAACCACAAGTCAGGCTACCTGCTGCAAGCGCAGAGCCCACACCAGATCCTCCTCTCCCTCTCTCTCTCTGCCTCTCCCCTACTTGTGCTCTGTCTCTCTTTCTCTCTCTCTCTCAAAAAAATAAAATTAAAAATATGTTAAATTTAAAGAAAAGAAACAAAAAAAAATATATAGTTTGAAGACATTCTTTTAAAAATCTCTGTCTTTTCTGAGCAGAACCATGGTTGAGCATAGTGAACCAAGAGACAGTTCACATAATAAGACAGGAGCAAAGAGTTTCAAAGATGGAGAAAGGAGAAAGACAACAGCTATTTTTGAGGGAAAGCAACCCAGGAGAGAACCCACATGCTCACTGAGAATGACTACATGATCTTGGGCAAGTCACCAATCTCTTGAACAATAACAAAATGTTCTCAAAGGGTTTTTTTTTTTTTTTTGAAAAGATTCATTGGGATAAGTGAATGACAAGACTTGGTGCCCCAAATTTCCTCCCCCCTTGACTGAAGTGATGTCAAATGAATTTTCAGAAAGGGAGTAATACAGGACACGTATTATAAACTTGTCAGTTGACACAGAAAATAGAGCTAATATGAGCCATTAGCACAGATTTTGGCTAAGAAAAGCAAACAAATCCATAACTTAGCTAAAACTCCTTCAGCTATTAACGTTATTATATATTAAAGCAAAGAACTGAACTGCAGAAACAAGCAAAAAAGTTGTTTATTATACTAAGAGATTTTTAAATACGTTTTTTGCCATTTCATTTTGAAGTCTGATTTGCATTTATCACACTATTATGTCATGTGGAAAGTAGGCCAGCATTTCGGTAAGTTTTGAGTAGCCATCCAGGCATTCTTACGCAGAGTGTGAGGAGTCCATTAATCTCAGCTCTGTGCCTTTAGAGGAAAGACTTCCTACCTTTTTCACAGAATTAATACTTCCAACTATACAGTGTATTTATATGTAGGGTTGATAACAAAATATTGCTAAATCCCAGCCTTATGCCCCAAATCCAATTTGATAGCTTGGATGATGCTGATAGATGGGAGCAATCAACAGTCAAGGAGTTGCTCGAAACCACACAGGAAATGTTTCAGTTCAATAATCTATTCCTGAATTTGTTATTTGGCAAAAAGTGAAGGACATAATTCTACCCCATTTTCTCTATTTCTCTCTTCCCCAACACAGTGCTGACATGAAGTGTGGACAGGAGTATACATTTGGAAAGATGAACACTTTCAGAAACTATGGGATGTAGGCTTCTAAGAATTCGCATAAATCTATGGTGCTCATAATTTCAAGTTCAATGAATGTTCAGTTCTAGTCTCTTTGGTAACTCAGATATATTATCTATCTTCATATGTAAAATAGATATTAAACAAGATTAACTGATTTATTATGAAGGCCATTCATCTTCTGAAAAGAGATCCTGCCCTTCTGAAAGCAGCATGTACCAACAAGAAGTCAAGACATGCATTAGTTAAGAAAAAAAAAAAAAACTTAAAACCTCCTACTTGCCACTCAAAAGTAAAATCTTCCAGAAATTGGCCACATTAGAAATTACCTGGCTTGTATCTAAAACATAAGAGCTAATTTAAAGGAAAGAGGACACCAACATATGCCGAAGTTATCTCTTTATTCAGAAAATGATTTCTGACTTGATAATGAAGCAGTATCCCTGTCTGCCCTTTATGTTACACAGAAAATTTTAAGCATGTCCTCACTGAGGATGGGGACAAAGGTAAGAAGGCAGAAAACTTTCAGCTAAAGCCTTGCTTGATGTTATACTCAATTAAAAGGTAAAAATAAAGTGTTTTCTTATTTGTTAATACTTTATAATGATAAACAAAGTTTTTAAGGACTAAAAATATTATCAGGGACTAAATAGCCTTTTTGTGGCCACTTTTTTGTATGTGAATCCTTTGTAATTAAGTAGGACAGTGACAGGGTCTTAAACATGCTAATTGCCCCTTAGGCGGGGGCAAATAATTAAGAATTCTAACTCACTGAACCAGAAATCAGAAAGTAGGTTGGATACTTCTTTATAAACTACTATCTGAAGGATGGTATACTTATTTCAAACTCAGAATTTCCTCCCGTTCTGATTGGCTCTCCATCTTACCAAGGCAGGTCTGGCTGTTGTTGAGAGGAGTGGGGGCTGATTTCCTAGCTATTTTGACGAGACTATGCTCATTATGACATGGCCTCTACTACTTCTTTGCACAGGTAATGAATCAGGAAAAAGCTCTAAGTCGGTAAATCCAACATTTAAACCATTAAAAAATGACAATGGCTGATGTGATGGTTATTTGACCTCATGGTCTCATACCCTGTCACCCCAGACTCCTCAGGAAGAGAAGTGGGTAATTTCTCTCAATGTGTGACTCCATAGGACACTTCCCAGCTTCATCATTGAAAAAAGTCCTGGAAGGAAGACTATAAAACCATTGGTCAATAAAACGATTCAATCATAAAATTCTTCCTACTTTCCTCCTTTTCTTGCTCTTACTGGTGCAGAATGAGAAATCTGTAGAAACAAGGGGCATAGGCATTCAAAGCTTCATAAGGGCTTTTGTGAAGGCTTGGGAGGGCACATATGATTTAAGGTTCATCCTTTTTTGATGGGTGCTCTCCAAAGCAGGTGCCAGCTGTCACATCCCATCTTTTGGCCGAGCAAAGTTGAAAAGGTGTCCAATCAGGGAAAATTCACTGGAACAGTTTGTGCACATTCATGAATGACTGATGGCACAGCCACCTGTTGGGAAACAATTTTCACTGGATCTCCCACATTTCCATATGCCTTTTAAGTAAAGGCAATGAGACTCTATTTTCAAGGATGTTTGTATAAGCAAATAGCCTTGGATAATAGAAGCAGTGTCTCACTCCTTGGTCAGAAGACAGATTTGTTAGCTCTCCAGCTAATATCTCCCCTGGCGTAAAAGTTTTTTGGCAATCTGTAAAAGATTCTGGTTCCTCAGCTGTGACACAGACCTATTTTGCGTGCAGCGTTCACTGGGGCCACTCCATGTCAACCCAATGGAACTTGGGGAATAAGAGGAGCCAGTGCAACCATGAAGTTCATGCCTCCTGCTGTGCATAATCAAGTCCTTGGTCTTGGACCCAGAAGTAGGTTATCTCCTGCCAGCATCCATGAAAATGTGGCAGACTAACTTGACAGTTTTTAAGTAGGGTAAAATCTCAGACCCTTCACAGTTCTTAACACTACTGTGCCCCCAAGTATCTTCCCTATTGGCTACTGTAGAAATCATCATGCAATCTGTCAATTTAAAACTCTTCCAAGGATATTCAGCATGGGTGAATTCAGCAGGGTAAACACTTCTCAATCTTTTGGCCTGAGATAGGTTCATTAATCTTGAGATTTTGCTACTTGTAAGTCTTTAGATTAACATGGTATGTTGTTTTTCCTTCCAGCATCTTTTCAGAGTTGTCCCTGATGTAATAATGATATTTCATCAGAATCTCTAATGAAATAAAGGCATACCAAGTCTATCCATTCCCATTCATGTGTCAGTCTTTAAAACTAATCATTTGGGGCACCTGGGTGGCTCAGTTGGTTAAGCGGCCAACTTCAGCTCAAGTCATGATCTCATGGTCCATGAGTTTGAACCCTCCATCAGGCTCTGTGCTGACAGCTCAGAGCCTGGGGCCTGCTTCGGATTCTGTGTCTCCCTCTCTCTCTGCCCTTCCCCTGCTCACGTTCTGTCTCTATGTCTCTCAAAAATAAATAAACATTAAAAAAAATTTTTAAATAATAAAACTAATCATTCACTTTGGGAATGATTATATCTTATAATCTAACACCATCTCCTATTAGCGCTATCTTCTTTTCTAGCTGTATGTACTTTTCTAGCCATACTGCTGCTCGCTCTCTCACTCTCTCTCTCTTTCACACACACAGAATAATTATACAGAAATAATTATAACTCTATCATTTTGTGTATTTGAGAGAGAGAGAGAGAGAGAGAGAGAGAGAACACGAACACAGGGGCAAGGGGCAAAGGGAGAGAGAGAGAATCCCAAGCATGCTCCATACTCAGCATGGAACCCAATGCAGGGTTCGATCTCATGACCCTGAGATCACGACCTGAGCCAAAATCAAGAGTCAGACGCTCAAATGACTGAGCCAACCAGGCATTCTAATTATAATTGTATTATTTTAAATAGATGGTGCCAATTATATAGACCTGTCTTTGTTTTCCAAGTTGTTTTATTTCTGATTTGTAGATGTGTGTGTACATGCACACAATTACACACACGTAGAATGGAACCTGAAACATCTTAAATAGGAAACTAATGCACCATGTATGTTAAAGTATCAGACAAGAGGTGTCTTCTACTAACTTTGACACATTAAGTTTGGATGACTTTGGTGAAATCATTTAATCTCTGAAGGCCTCCATTTGCTCATGTGAACAGGTTGTATTCAATTATTTTGTAAGCGACTCCTAAAGTATATGAAACTATATAATATGTATCTTTGTTGCTAATGTAACCAGTAGTATATTAGGAATTCTTCAGAAATAGGATTCTAGATCAACATGATAGTCAAAATCTTCCTGTAAGCGATGAATAGATGATAATCCAAAGAAGATACAGGATTTCCCTAGTTCATCACTGATATTAGATTTTGATCTTTAAGTATTTTCCTGCATGATCTGATTACCTCTAATAGTTGGTGCAAGGTATTTCTTTGGTGACAAGATATTTCTTTAGAGAATGGAACAAAGTATTTCTTCTAGATCAGTGATTAAAATGAATGATAATATACAGGTTTTATCAGGAGCTAGATAGGTTGCATTCAGCTTCTTTCATGATACATGAAAGACTATTATACACGGGGGAGCCTAGACAGATCAAGTTTTGCTTTAATGCCTTTCCTTGGTACTGAGCTTCTATGAGGACTCCAAATCCTCTCCTATTTGGGCTGTACTGCAACCCAGTGCTGTGCCAAAAGATCACCTCTTTTCCCCCACTGATAAAAATGTATTATTTTTTCCAAAAGTTCTTAGTGCTTGGTTCACTGATGACCAAAATGACTGTTTATGAAGTAACTCAAGTTGAAGATAGAATGAAGATTGTTCAGGAGCTGACTATAAAATAGGGAGGTTATGCTGGTAAGCCCGATGTAATCATAAGGGTTCTTAAAAGCAGAAGAGAAGGTAAGAGTTATGTGATGTAAGAAAAACAGGGCTGTCCTTTGCTGACCTTGAAGGTAAGGGAAGGAGACCAGAAAGCCAAGGAATGTGTATAGCCTCCAGCAATTGGAAAAGACAAGGAAATAGATTTCCCCCTAGAATCTCCAGAAAGGAATGCATCCATGCCAATACCATTCTCAGTCCAGTGAGACCCTGTTGGATTTTCCACCTATGGAACTATAAGGTAATAAATCTGATTATTTTGAGCCAATGAGTTTACAATAATTACAGTAGTGACAGAAAACTGTAACAGCATCCATTCTCACTCCCTCTGGTTAAGTTTATCTATTTTAATGTAAATCCTGAACTCCCCTCTGGGAGGCATCAATGATGCCTTGACTTCTTCTGTTCAAAGGAGAACATGTGACCTAAGACAGGCCAATCAAAACTTTTCTCCCTAAAATTTGAAACTTGACCAGAGGAACAGAAGGTTAAAAAGTAGTGAGGCTGAATTTTTTTTTAATTTTTTAACGTTTATTTATTTTTGAGAGACATAGAGACAGAGAGTGAGCAAGGGAAGGGCAGAGAGAGAGGGAGACACAGAATCTGAAGCAGGTTCCAGGCTCTGAGCTGTCAGCACAGAGCCCGACGCGGGGCTCGAACTCACAGACAGTGAGATCATGACCTGAGCCGAAGTCGGCCACTCAACCAACTGAGCCACCCAGGCGCCCCTGAATTTTTTTTAAACAGAGTTAAAAGAATTTTATTTTATTTTTGATTATTTATATTGAGAGGAAAGAGAACAGAGGAGGGACAGAGAGAGTGAGAGAAAGCAAGAATCCCAAGCAGGCTCTGTACTATAAGCAAGGAGCTAAACGTGGGGCTCCATCTCACAACCAGTGAGATCATGACCTGAGCTGAAATCAAGAGTCAGAAGCTTAACCAACTGAGCCACCCAGGTGCCCCAAGGCTGTATCTGTCTTAAAGATACTGATCCTGTTCTCTAGCTCTCCACAGCTTCCTAGTTTTGTCCTTCTGACTCTATGTTTAGTAGAATTTCTTCTTCTTTTTTTTAACCTATACCATGCTCTTGAAATAAATATGCTCTGCAGTGAAGTTAGCCAATGTCATATTCTTCTGGCTGAATCCCTAACACTTGAATTGACTAACACTTCCTGGTAATTTATTTGCATCTTCATTCATTTATTCATTTTCATTTACCTTCTATTATACACCAGGAAGTCTTCCAGAGACAATTAGAGAACTCAAAGGAGTAATTCTCATGGTGGAAATTTCAAATACAATATTCTGTATTTTGAGTAAGGGAGGAAGAAAAGTTTATTACATACAGGTGGTTCTATCTGGGTGTTTGTATAGCACCTGACATATGAGAAAGAATAAGGAGTGAGGCATCAGTCCCTAGAACAGTACCTGAAGCACAGTGAGCACACAACTATTTGTTCAATGAATGGATCAACATATGGGATTTAAACTTAGGACACTGTGATGGGCATAATTAAAGCAAGGCAAGAGAAAGTTCAAGTTAAAATAGGATTTACCAACTATTTTTTTGACTTGAGGGGAGAAGATGTGAGGAAGATGCAGGATGAGTGAAATAAGGACAAAAATAAGAGATGGATGTAATCAAAATGTTAATGAATTTAGTACTAAGTGATTAGAGATCTCACTGAAACACTGTGCCAAGAGCCCATGGCTTCCTGAAGAAAATAAATAACAAAAATAAAAAAACGGGAAAAATTTTGCCTAGACTACAGAATTGACATATACAAAACAGCAGAAAGAATAAAAATTTCCCCCACCTTTTTTGTTTTGAAAAAATGTCAAGGGCGCTTGAGTGGCTCAGTTGGTGAAGCATCTCATGGCTCATAAGTTTGAGCCCAGCATCTGGCTCTCTGCTGTCAGCACACAGCCCACTTCAAATCTTCTGTCTCCCCCTCTCTGCCCCTCCCCTGCTCATGCTCACTCGTGCTCTCTCAAAAATAAACATTAGAAAAGGAAAAAATGTCAAAGTCATGGAAAAATTGCTAATAAAAATAAATATTCATATATCCTTTACCTAGATTGTTAACAGCTTGCCCAATTTCTGTTCCTCTCTGTCTGTATATACACAAAACACACACACACACACACACACACACACACACACACACAGACAGAGCATATAAATAGGTTCAACCCACAAAGAGCTTTAAAAACAATGAAAATAAAATATGAGACATATGTCATTTTTATGGATATCTGATGTATCTTCATTTTCCTCAATTTCCAACTCACTCTGTCGCCCTGTGTGTATATTACAAGTAGGTTTTAATACATAAATAGGTTTCCAAAAAATGAAAATGTTACATATTGTCATTTTTATAGAAATCTGATATACATTTTTGGTTGAAAATTTTGAGAGGAATCGTGAAAACATCATGCATAAGTATTTTAACCTATATCTCCTATAGACAAAGCCATTCTCTTATTTATCACCAAAAAAATTCACTCTGAAATTTTAGTGTTGATAAAATACCATCATCTAATATGGAGAGAGTGATCATGCAAATGGTGTCACACAGATGACTACATAGGAGGCCTTGCACTCATATCCCCTCCTTAGCAACACTAATTTGGCAGTCATCCACAGACCGAAGTGCCATTGTGAGAGATCTGGGATCCAGGAAGGAGGCTGCCAAACCCTGGCAGAAGCCAAGTCTGAGACTATTTTGAAAAGTCTATCTGTGGAACAAGAGAAAATATTTGCACAGCTTCTATCTGATAAGGAATTAATATCCAAAATATATAAAGAACTCATCCAACCGAATAGCAAAAAAATAATCTGATTGGAGGCCTCTCCTCCAACAGACCTATTTCCAAAAAAGATTACAAATGGCCAACAGGTACATGAAAAGGTGGTCACCTTCAGTAGGCCTCAGGAAAATACAAATCAAAACTATAATGAAATATTGCTTCCCGTCTGTTAGGATGGCTATTATCAAAAACATAAGAGATAACAAATGCTGGTGAGGATGTCAAGAAAGGGAACCTCTTATGTATTTTGATGGGAATGTAAACTGGTACAACTATCAGGGCAAACAATACAGCAATTCCTCAAAAATTTAAAAACAGAGCAATCGTATGATCTAGTAATTCAAATTCCAGATATATATCCAAAAAAAATGAAACCACTATCTTGAGAGTTATCTTCAGTCCCACATTCACTGCAGCATTATTCACAATTGCCAAGTTATACAAATAACCCGAATGTTTTTCCAGAGATAAATGTGATATATACACATATATATGTGTAAAATGGAATATTATTTTAGCCATAAAATGAAGTAAATCTTGCCATTTATGACAAAATGGATGAACCTGTAGAACATTATGCTACGTGAAATAAGTCAGACAGAAAAAAAAAGACAAATATTATATAGTATCACTAATAGGTAGTATTTTAAAAAAAATCTGATTGCATCAAAACAGAATAGAATGGTGGTTATGTGGAGGGGAGAGGAGGGGAAAATTGGAAATGTAGGTCAAAAGGGTAAAACTCCAGTTCTAAGAAGAATTCTAAGGATCTAACATACAGCATGATCAGTATAGTTAACAATACAATATTATAGACTAGAAAGTTTCTGAAAGATATTAAGCATTCACAGCATACACAAAGAAAGAGTTACCTATGTGAAGTGATGAATGTGTTGATTAATTTGATCTTGGTAATCATTTAGCAATGTATATCAGGTAATCATGTTGTACACTTTAAGTATATACAATTAAGATAGCCATTATCAGAAAAAAAAAAATAAGTGTTGGCAGGAATGTGGAAAAAGTGGAACTCTTGTGCACTGTCGGTGAGACTGTAAAATGGTGCAGCTACTATGGACAATAGTATGGAGTCTACTCAGAACACTGAAAAATAAAACTACCCTATAATAATCCAACAATTCCACTTCTGGGTATTTATCCAAAAGAATTGAAAACAGGTATTTGCAGTCCCATGTTCATTGCAACATTATTCACAATGACCACAAGGCAGAAACAATCTAAATGTCCTTAGATGGATGAATAAAGAAAATACAGTATAGACATACAATAGAGTATCATTTGGTCTTTAAAAAGAGGGAAATCCTGTCATGTGCTACAACTTGGATGAAACTTAAGGACATCATGGTAAGTGAGGTAAGCCAGTCATAGATGGAAAAACGCTGCATGATTCCACATATATGGAAGATGTAAAGTTGTCAAACTCTTAGAAGCAGAGAGTAGAATGGTGGTTATCAGGGACCAGGGAGAGAGGAAAATGCAGAATTGCATTTGAATGAATATGGAGTTTCAGTCACAGGAGATTAACAAGTTCTAGAAGTCTGATCTATGACAATGTGCATATGGTTAACAATGCTGTGTTATACACTTAAAAATTTAAGAAGGTAGATTTCGTGCTATTATTTATCTACAAAGAAAACAAGACAGAACAAAACATGTAAATATCTATTTCCCTAGCAACTTTTACCCAATGGATATAGCATCCATTCCTGGCTGAAGCAACTATTACTATGATTGTAGTCAAATAATAGCTTTCTACATTTATCATCCTTCCTAAATTAGCTAGCCTTCTCCTATGAAATATAGCTATTCCTCTCCTTTTCATCACCATTACGCTTTAGTATCAGTATAGAAACAGTTTAATAGGTTATCATTTATAATTGCATTATTAATGTTAATGTTCCAATTTTCCCCAATTTGGCCAGTGAAATCACCTTCAAAGTTACTTTTTTTTTTTTAACCATATCCCTGTTTGTTTTCTAAAGCACTTCCTTACTTTCTAACTCAACAAGATTGATCAGTACTTTCCCTGCCCCAGCCCTGGAAGCAGCATTGATTCCAGAGCCCAGAGTCCTTTCTGTGGGGGAGATGTAACCATTGCAACAATCATAACTGACCTACCCTGGCAGACCTCAGCCTCTCTTTCCTCACCCTGCTTCTTCCTTTGCTTCATTCTCATTGATTTTTTTCACCATTTCTAAAACACTCAAAGCTTGTTCTTTACAAAGGTATGATACAAATATTAACATAGCCTCTTCAACTTCCTTCTGATCTCTGTTCAGAAGAAATCCTTGACCAAGATCTCCGTGGGTACCTTATCCAAAAACCATCTTCTCATTTCTGTCCTTCAGCCCACTTCTCTGATATTTCTTCATAACACTCATCACTACATGATGTCACATTATATATTCATTACGTATTTATGAGAGTCCTGTGATTCATGAGGTCCTTCTGCCAGGCACCTCAAGAATACCTGGCACTCAATAGGAATTAAATTTACATTAAATAAACGAAGCTAAACAATTTAACAATGCATAGAATTCTTTTTTCACAAACATCAAAATTTAAAGCATAAATTATTTTACAATAATTGCCAAAACTGTCTATATATTACAACTTTAAAATTCTATGCCCACTATCCAAAGACAATAGAATCACTATCTGCAGGTATCTGCACTCACATGTCCACTGCAGCATTATTCACAGTAGCCAAGAAAATGTGATATACACACATGCACGAATGCACACACACACACGCACACCAGGATTATTATTCAGTCTTACAAAGAAGCAAATCCTGCCATTTATATGAACATGGATGAACCTGGAGAGCATTACGCTAAGTGAAATAAGCCAGGCACTGAAAGACAAATACAGCATTATCTCACAAATATATGGAATAAAAAAGTCAAATTCATAGTAGCAGAGGGGAGAATAATGGTTACCAGAGACAAGGGGATATAGGGAAAAGGAAGATACTGATCAAAGTTTATAAACATTCAGTTGTAAGATGAATAAGCTCTAGAGACCTAATGTATAGCACAGTGACTATAATAACTTAAAAAGAAATAATATTAGGTCCTCATTTGTTATTAAGCACAGGATAATTTTATCACAAAGAGAGAAAGTAAGAAATTGGCATGTCTGAACTTTCTCTGCAATTTATAAGGTAATAATGCATGTGTAATATATAGATATAACATCTGCATATTAAAAGACAAAAACACAGCTAATTACTTCCTTTTTTTCTTCATTCCTTTCTTTGCTTCCTCCTTCCCTCCTTTACTTTCTTTTTCCCCTTCATTTCTGTTAAAGAATAGGGACAAGCTACAGAATTCATAATCAATGCATAGTTAAAAGATAAACAACATCATTCTAAAATCTGTATCCAAGACTGGTTAATCTGTCAGTACAAGATATTGATCTGTTAGTCTCCGATGTGTTACAGGTGTAATTATAATACATTTGAATGTGTGTTACCATTTTAAAAGAGTTTAATATTGTATTAAACCTTAAAATTGAATCAAACATTTTTAGAATTCCTAACACAAACTCCAGAATTCAGATGGAAAACTCTTGGTATGATATTACTCCTTCCCTATCTTTCCAATATATTTCAGAGACAAGATAGTTCTTTCCTAAAAATTACCTAGCAGCCTGGAGGGTAGCATACTATTAAGGAAAATTACAAATGTCATTTTTCCAAATATGATTTAACTTGATTTTGATAGCATTTATAAATCAGAGTTTATTGCTAGAACTTTTTCAGGGCAACTGATTATTTTTCAGTATCAGATTTGCACAAGCATATGAGATCATCATTGACCTAGAGGAAAGAACTATTGAAATTACCCAATCAAAGAAGCAAAAAGAAAAGTAATGAAGAAAGCCTATGGGAATTAGGAGACACCATTAAAGAAAACAACACCATGAATCGCTAGAATCAGAGAAAGACAAGAGAGGGAGAAATGAGTTATAAACTCATTAAAAAATAATAATGGCTGAGCACTTCTCCATCCTGGGGAGAGATTTGGACAATTCAACTTTACGAAGCTAATAGGTCATCTGAAATTTTCAATCCAAAATTTATCCTAAGACACATTACAATAAAACTCTCTACAATCAAAGAATTTTTAACGAATTTTCAAAACAAAGAAAAAAATCTCATAACAAGAAAACCCCAAAAGGCTATCAGTGGATTTTTTGGCAAAGACTTTGCAGGCCATAAGAGACTCGGATGGTATACTCAAAATGCTTGAAGAATGTTGCAGACTGTAAGTCTGGAGTTCTCTCTTGTCCACCAAGAAAGCGGACTCAGAATTGCATACAAGAGAGTCATGTCCAGAAGAAGACAAGAGCCCCGAGCAGGGGTTTTGTCTCTGTAGTTTCTGGGGCACACAAGATACCACACATGTGATGAACATGAAGAAAACAACGCCTTAAACATGTGAACGTGGAGAAAACAATCAGATAGTAATCATTAACTTGTGTGTGTAAAAAGCAAAGGGTCGGTGAGGTGGGGGCAAGTGGAGTTTCTGATCAAGATACGTTGACGCCAGATGGAAAGTAATTTCCTGCAGGTGATACAACAATTTACTCGTGATCCCATTACAACATCTTGCTAGCTAACCTGGGGCATTTTTGCTCCGTGGTGGCAGATTTCCATGCTAAGTTTTTTCTAACCCATTTATATAAGTAAAACCTATTTCCCCACAAAAGAAACAAAATACCAACTGAGAATACTTTGCCCAATAAGTTGTTCTTCAGAAATAGAGGCAAAGTGAAAATTTTCCCTAACAAACAAAAGCTGGGGGAGTTCATCACAAGACCTGCCTTACAAGAAATGCTCAAAGTAGTTCTACAAGTTGAAATGAAAGAATGCTAATTAGTAACATGAAAACATATAAAAATATACAACACACTGGTAAAGGTAAGCACAGAGTCAGATTCAGAGCACTCTTATGCTATAATATTGGTGGTGTGTTAACTATTTAACCCTTGCATGAAGGTTAAAGAATCAAAATATTCAAAATAGTTATAGCTACAGTAATTTCTTCATGGATACAGAGTATAAAAAGATGCAAGTTGTGATATCAGAAATATAAAAGGAAGGAGCAAAATGCCAGTTATATACATGATTTAAGTTAAATTGTTACTGGTATAAAATAAACAATTATATCTATAAGATGTTTGGTTTTTATTTTTTAAGTAGGTTCCACACTGGTGGAGCCCATTTTGGGGCCTGAACTCACAAACCTGAGATCAAGACCTGAGCTGAGATTAAGAGTCAGACACTTAACCGAGTTACCCAGATGCTCCTATAAGCGATTTCATGTAAGCCTCATGGGAACCCAAAGCAAAAGCCTACAGTATATACATTAGAAAAAGAGGGAATCAAAGCATACCTTATAGAAAATTATTAATTCACAAAGGAAAGCAACCAGAGAGGAAGAAAGGTACAACAAAATGCTAAAACATAAAACAGTAAGACGGCATTAGTAGGTCCTTGGCTATCAATAATTACTCTAAATAGAAATGAACCGAATGCTCCAATCAATAGACATAGGATAACAGGATAGATTAAAAAACAAAACAAATCCCAAGACCCAACTATATGTCACCTACAAGAGACTCACCTCAGCTTTAAGGACACACATAGGCTCAAAGCAGAGGAACAGAAAACAATATTCTATGCAAATGAAAACCAACAGAGTATGGGTAGCTATACTTATACCAGACAAAACACACTTTAAGCCGAAAAAGTAAGAAGAGACAAAGAAGACCACTGTATAATTATAAAAGGGTCGATTCGTTAAGAAGATATAGCAATCTTAATTACATATGTACCCAATATCAGAGCACCTAATTAAACGAATACTAACAGATCTGAAATGAGAAGCAGACAACAGTACTATAGTAGGGGACTATAGTAGGGGACTTCAATACTGCATTTTCTACAATAAACAGATCATCCAGACAGAAAAATCAACAAGCAAACACTGACCTTTAATCATCCCTTAGACCGAATGGACATCAAAGACATACAGAACATTCCACCCAACAGCAGCAGACTACACATTGTTCTCAAGTGCACCTCGAACCTTCCGTAGGAGAGATTATATAATAGGTGATGAAACAACTCTTGACAGATTTAAGACTGAAACCATACCAAGTATCCAACCAGAGCAATTGTGCAAGAAAAAGAAATAAGTCACCCAGGTTGGAAAGGAAAAAGTAAAACTATCTCTATTCACAGATGATCTTATGTATGAAAAATACTAAGAATCCACAAAAAAGAAATCAAGCTTATCAATTCAAAAAAAGTGGAGGATACAACAACATATATAAGGTCGACACATAAGTATCAGTTATATTTCCACACGCTTGCACTAAACAATCTGAAAATGCAAAGAAAAAAACTATTCGCAGTAGTGTGAAAAGAAGTACTTAGAAATAAATATAATAAAAAAGTGTATAACTTGTACACTGAAAACTATAGATTTATAGATAAATTCAAAAACATCACCTCATCAAGCTTGATAAAATCATCTCAAAATGGAATATTATTCAACCATAAAAAGGAATGAAATTCTGGTACATGATACTGCATACATGGACGTTGGAAATATTATGCTACGTGAAAGCAGTCATAAAAGAGCAGAAAGTGTATGACTGTTTATATGAAATGTCTACAATAGGCAAATCTAGTGAGACAAAAATGGGAGATCAGTTCACATAAGGTAGGAGGTGCATTGGATAGGAAGTGACTGCCAATTTGGGGGTGATAATGATGTTCTGGATTTTAATTACCATTAAAGATAATGGTAATGGCTGTACAACTTTAGGAACATATTGAAAACCACTGACTTGAACACTTTAATTGAATTTTATATTATGTGAATTACATTTCAACTTAAAACATGAATAGAAACCTTTCTGAATCCTAGGATGCAAACTTTGCTTCCCATACAGTTTAGATTTCTGATTCTCTCCAAGCACTTTCCAATGAATAATTAACTTTGACTTGGAAAGAGGTGTGATTCACAGAGATAACAGTGCTCAATGGTAAAAATAGAAATGGTGACATTTTTCTATGATATTCACAGAGCAGGGAAAGAAATATGGGACGCATCTGTAACAGTACAAGATGTCAGGAATTCCCACAAACATTTTCTTTTTATGTTTATTTATTTTGAGACACAGATAGCACTAGTGGGGAAAAGGGCAGAAAAAAGACAGGGAGGGAGGGAGACCAATGGGGGACTCAAACTCATCCAATTCTGAGAGAATGACCTGAGCCAAAACCAAGAGTTGACTGAGCCACCCAAGAGCCCCCCAAAACAAGTATCTTATACTGACACCCACAAGTTAACGTTCTACATAGTGGCCTTCTTCAGTCTAGGGCCTTCACTATGACAGCATCTCATAGTCCATGCCGGTTTTAGTGAAATAGGTATATTGTTCAGTATATTTTGAAATTATATATTCTATAATACAACAAGAGCTTTTCTATGGTATACTAAAGCCTTGTTTTGTGATCTCAGTCTGGCTTTAAGTGAAATACACTCCCCCTTGTAGAAGTGTCTCAGGATGTTTGACTTATGCTGTATTCTGGGATGGAGGCCAGGAGGTTACAGTCACATCTCAGTAACAGGAGGGCAGAGTCCTCTCAGAGGGCCAGATGTCCTAGATGGGTGTCTGGATAGGAAATGCGAACTTGGAAGATGTGGCTCAGGTAACAGGACGAAGTGGCTCTCTCCATCTCTGTCTTATCCTCCTGTGTTCGGAATTGGGAAATCTAAGTAAACATACGTGGAGACACTTCTTGGAACAATTATAATAATGAAACCTACTGTTTATTGTGTAAGTTTTTCCAGTGACTATGTTGAATGACTTTTTCATATTAGATCATTAGTTCATCCAGTAACTGTGTAAGATGCTGAACTGTCTGCACTTTGCAGATAAACACACTAAAATGGGTGTCAGACACAGGCACTGAGTGTTTCACTTTTAACCCTATTTTCTATTACCTTCTCTCGGCCATTCAGTCACATAAAAATCTTTGTCATTTTGTCTTGTCCTCTGGGAAAGAGTTACTCAGAAATGGTGATGCCTCAGGAAGCCACTCCCTGACCTGTTAGATCTGTAAGGATATTCACCACCTTCAAAATTGCTTTCATATGAAAGAAGTAACCTGAAGCACAGAAGTCTTTGTGAAGCCTCTGTTAAATAAGCTTGAATCAGCCATGAAAAGGAACTTAGTTTTATTTTTAAGGCATCATGAAGATTGTGTGTATTTGCTGAATTCCAGGCTGCTACTTATTAATTATGCAAATTTGTTTGGGCTAGTTACTGAACATCTCTGAGTCTAATTTTCCTCTTTCTACAAAAGAATCCGTGATTTTTGGTAACAGCACATTGGGATCTCAAAGAGCTGTTTCGAGGATAAAATGTATAAACTTAGGTACAACTTTTAGAATGGTGTTTGGTAAAGAGGTCGTCTTCAAAAACTGTGCATTCTTATTACCAGCACCGGAGTAGGAGGGGCTCTGACAGCTACAGGGCTGGGGGCTGAGTAACAAAGGGAGCCTGAGCCAGTGCCCGTGGAGGGACAGTCTGGATGGGGTATCACTGTACAACATTCAGGAGGCACGAGTAGCTGCGGAGACGCTGGAAAACTGAAGAAGCGAGAAACCCAGAAGTGGAGATTAATGGAGAGAGCATCTAGCACAGAGCTCGCCTCCCGATTTTACCTGGCCCTGGCCCTTTCTCTTCACCTCACTAGCAAAATAAATTCCTGTCATTTTATCCTCTTTTCTTATCACCCAGCAAAGGTCCCAGATTTGGACCCAGATAGAAACCAATAGGTAATGGAAAATTCTTTTGCAAAGTCCCTCTAAACTAGTTTGGAAGTCCTCCTACCACCCCAGTTCAGCTTAACACCGACTGCCCATCAGCTACTACAGCTGAGGAGGCTATTTATTCTTTGAAATTGAGGTTCCTTTATTTGACCTTAGGAGATGTCCTCCTTCTTTGAAGTGACTTTGACGTTTCAACCCAAATTTCTCTTATTTGAGGAAAAGGACCAATAACCCAATAGAAAATATAAAGACATGGATTTTCACAGACTTTTCATAGAAGGGAAAACATATATAGGAGAAAAACATATGAAAAAGGTGTTCAGCCATATTAGTGACCAGGGCAATGCGTATCGATGCCAGGATGCAGCGTCATTTGCTACCCATTTTATTGGTCAAATTAAGAAATCTGACACTGGTCCAAACAAGATGGTGTCAATTCATGTCTCCCTGTTCCTCTCTGCTAAGTGCAACTATAATCTCTGGTGATGCAAAGACCAACCAACCAACCAGCCCAAAACAGAACTCTTCAAGACAGAAAGGAAGAGCACACTGGTATGGGACTCCAGAAATGGAGGAAAAAGGTAACTTCAGAATGTTTTACAACTCTCCCATCCAACAGGAAAAAGTTACTCAGACTTGGCATTTCCTGACCCCCTAACCTAGGCTAGCATAATGTCCATTCCCACACACCCCTCAATGAACAAAACTCACACCAAAAATGTCATGTGAAAATGGCAGCAGTGGCCTGGGGGCCTACTGGAGCCCCCACTAACAAGAGGTTAAAGGAAGCATTCTCCTTTATTTGACCTCTCTTACACTCAGAGATACTGTATAGTCAAGATGTGCCAGCAAAGGAGAACCTGCTAAAACAAGTTAACATGGCTCAGGAAGTTTTCTCATTCTCTTGGGCCTGAGACTTGCCTCTACTACTCAGAAATATCAAGATAGTGGCCAGGAGGGAAAACAAGGGCTTATTCATGATCATCCACCCTTTGGCTTCCTACTGTCAAGGCCATAGGGTTAATACTTTCAGAGTATCCCAACTGTCAGTGCAAATGGTTAATGGCCAGGACTCATGAGTGACCATCATTCAAACCACTCTGCATTCACACCAGGGGCTACCATGGTCCATTCCTGTTTCTGTCCGGATGGTGTCTTCTGTACTGGGACGAGTAGTGACTATGGCCCATGTGGACAGATTGTCCCAATTAGATCCGTCTGTACAGCAGACACCAGTGGGAATTTCACCCCTCTCCCTCTCGGGTTTTTCCCACAGCCTGTACCCATTCCTGAGATTTGCCAGTCTCCCCCAGATCAGTAATGGATTGTTCATCATAAATATCTCATCCCATGACTGGGTACAGAATGGATCTCAGGATCCAATACCAAGTGCTGGGGATGGACTCGAGTATCTTGGCATTCATTCCTACAGTAAATGTGGCCCAGTCAGAGACTTCCAAGATAGGGTGTAGATTGCTTGTGTCATTCCCCAATCCCTAAGGATACATTATACCTCCTTTATAGATTCCCAGAGTCGCACATGCCCAGGCAGTTCCCCTTCAGTGGGCCAAGTCTCCCCGTAGGCTAGAATAATCTCATCTAGAAGGGAGTGGGTATCTTGAACCCCTGAGTGCCCTGCAGGAATTGCTGGGGGTGAAGGTGTGTGGTGACATGGCTCACTTTCTCTGCCCCTCCCCCCACATTCCTTACCTAACTGTGCCTGGATGCTTTTCCTGGCCTTCTGTTGGAACTTGGCAGCTTTCTCAATGAACTCAGTGGGAGTATATTCTCATGAACATTTCCCGAATTGGGGGCTACCCTACTGGCTGGCTGGTGTTGTGTTTTGCTCTCCTTTACCTTAGGGGTCAGACCGTGGGGTGTTTTGTAAGGTTCACTGTCAGGCACCACAACGTTCTCACTTTCCTAGGGATTCCACCGCTTTAGCGTCCCAATTAGGCTTTGTCACAAATCATCTTAATCCACAGCAGCTTACACCCTCCTGGCTTTAAAAATAGCACACTAATATCTCCAATTTATTATCTTGCTCTCCCACATTGCCTGCCAGCCCCGAAGCTAGCAGAGTAGCAGAGACCCATAGGTCCTTCTCTAACCTTTACTTTTTCCAACTTGGGCTTCAATCTATAATTGGGATTCGGTGACCAGCCGAAATGCCCACAGCTGAGACCAACCCACTGCACGGCCACAGGCTTCCCTTCTCTGTCGCTGTGCATTCTGTTCGATTCCTCAAACAAGCACATTAGACCAGCTGCATTTGGGGAGCGTCCCCACACCCACGTGGTCCACAAACATCAAATATACAGGCCACTCCTCCCCACAACCTGGTCCACGGCCATTCCCGTACACACAAGGCAAGGAGAGGCCAAAGAAAAACGCCATTCATCCCAGATTGATAGAGGGCAGGTTTAACAAGCAAGGGAACTTACTTATAAGGCTTCTTTTGGGCAGCTACAAGATGAATAGGTCTCTGCACCAACTTGCCAGAATCTTATAAATTTATATAAAGACTTTGATGAAGTCCAGTCACATAGCCAGATGAGGAGTACTCAAAACACCACACCACTACCCCAAGGCAGCGTCCTGGAGGAAACTTCTTGGATGGTGAAGGAAAGCGGAAAGCACAGTTAAAGGGAAGGGGAGGGGGCAAGGAGCTTCTGATTGGCCTGGTCAAGTTTGTGGGTCAGCCAGAGGTCACGTCCTCTTAATGACCTCCTCCAACAGGTGAAATTATTTTAGGAATGAAGGGGAAAGAAAGACTTTCCCAGACCAAGGAAAACTAAGAGTGTGGTTGCTATCAAACCTATTCTTAAAGAATGTTTAAAGGAGAAATTTTAAACAGAAAGGAAATGATAAAGTAAGGAAGGAACCTTAGAGCATCAGGCAGGATGGGGAAAAAAAGCAATGAAAAGAAAAGAAATACAAGTCCTCCAATATATTATCCTTCTCATGGGATTTAAAAATCATATTTGATGACTGAAACAAAATTATAACAACATCTGATACTCGAAAAGTAAGGAAGGTAAAGAGATCCAAATAAAAGTAAGGTTTGCACACTTCGCACAAAATGGTAAAATGTTGAATCCAATAGACTATTATGTCACATAGATATTGTAATAACCAGAACAACCAGAACAACTAAGAAAACTATATGCCAAGAACATACTCAAAAACACCATAATAAATCAAGATGAAATCCTATAACAACATGCAAGTAAGCCACCAGAAAGTAAAACATGACAACCCTAACTATGTATGTGCCAGAGGGCCTTGAACAACATGAAGCAAAAATGACAGATCGAAAAGAAGACATAACAAATCCACATTTATAATTAAAAATTCAATACTTCCCTCTCAGCAACTGGTAGAAGTAGACAGAAAACCAGCAAATCCCAGAACCACTAAAGAATTTGAATTTGTAATTTAAAGGCTCTTAAAACACAAATTTCCAGGTCCAGAAGGCTTCAACAAAAATTTTTTTAAAAATATTTAAAGAATAATTCACTTTATCTCTTCCAGATGATAGAAGAGTGGGGGATACTTCTCAAATAGAACAGTATCACTCTGATACCCAAACCTGAAAAAGATGGTACAAAAAAGAAAACTAAAGACTAATATGTCTCATGATCTTAGATGTCAAAATCCTCAACAAAATTTTATTAAATTGAATCTGAAAATGCATAAAAAATGATATACCATGGACCAGTGGGGCTTAGTTCAGGCTTGCAAGACTGGATCATCATTGGAACATTACCGGCCTAAAAAAACATAATCACAAGATCTTATCAATTGATTCAGAAAAAGCATTTGACAGTTAAAAAAATGAATGAATGAATGAATGATGCATTTTATTTATGATTTTAAAAACTCTCAGGAAGGTTGTAATAGAAATTATGTCAATATAAGAAAGAACATTTACAAGAGACTTACAGCTAACTTTATGTTTAAGGGTGAAAGACCGAATGCTTTCCATTTCCAAGATTGGGAATAACACAAGTATGTCTTCTCTCGCCATTGTTATTAAACATAATACTGGCAGTTCTAACCACTTCAATAAGACAAGCAAAATATATAAAAGGTATATATACTGGAAAGGAATAAATAAAATTATCCCTATTTGCAAATACCATGGTTTTATATGAAAAACATCCTAAGGAATCTACAAAATGATTGCTAGAACTTATAAGTATGTCCACGAAGGTCACAGGATATAAGATCAGTACACAGAAATCAACTGCATTTCTGCATACTAACAATGAGCTGCATAAACCAAACTTAAAACTACAGTACCATTTACAATTACTCCAAAGAAAATAAAATGTTGAGTACGAAGTTAACAAAACATTTATAGAATCTGTATGCTGAAAATTACAAAATGTTGATGAAAGAAATTAAAGAAAACCTAAATAAATGGAGAGATACTACATCCATGGATTGGAGGACTCACATGGTAAAGATGTTAATTCTCCCCAAATTGATCTATAGGCTTAATGCAAATCCTATCAAAACCCTTGCAATGTTTTTTTGCAGACCAAAGCAACTTTTTTCTGGAAAATGGTTTAGCAGCTTCTTTAAAAAAATTAATAAACAACAACTACAAAAGACTAAGCATGCAGCTACTGTAGGACCTAGCAATTATACATTTGGATATTTATCCCAAAGAAATAAAAATTTATATTCACACAAAAATCAATGGGTGAATGGCTAAACAGACTGGTAAATCCATACCATGGAATATTACTCAGCAATAAAACAGAATAAACTATTGACAAATACAATAACTTGAATGAATCTCCAAGGAATTATGTTGTGGTGAAAAAAGCCAATCCTAAAATTATACATGCTGTATAATTCCATCTACATAACACCTTTTAAAAAGGCTAAATTTTAGAAATAGAGATGAGATTATAGGTTGCTAGGGATGGGTAGGGTGGCATGGTCAGGTTGGTTGTAAATGTAAATGCAGCAAGGAATCCTCAGGGCAACAAAACTGTTCTGCATCTTGACTGTAGTGTTGGATACATGAAACTTCACATGAAATCAAGTTGCTCAGAACTAAATACACACACACAAACATAAGTAAAATTGTCAAATTTTGAATAAGTTGAATGGGTTGCAACAATGTTAATACTTTGTTTATGACGTATTATCATTTTTCAAGATGTTAACATTGGGGAAACCGGGTACAAGGTACATACAATCTCTTCATATATTTCGTACCACTGCATTTTAATCTACGATTATCTCAAAATAGATGGTTTGATTGAAAAAAAAACAATTTTATTATTTCTCATGATTTTAGGGAATGTCTGTTCCACACATCTGATGGGCCAGCTATGATCTGTGTCTCAACTGGGTGGAAATGGCAAAGGTGCTAACCACGTGGCTGACAGGGGATGCTGGCTTTTGTCTAGGATCTCAACTAACAAAGTTTCCTCTGGCACCTTGGCTTTTCTTCACATGACTTCTCTTGGTGGCTTGGGCTTCTCACATAATTGCAAGTAGCTTCCAAGAGCGCCTGGAGTGAAAGCTGCTGGGCCTTCATAGATTTAGGTTTGGAACTAGCACAGCGTCACTTCCGCATTCTATTAATTTCAGTGAGTTTCAGATTCTGCCCAGTTTCTTTGGGAAAACATAAATCGTCCTTTCCACCAATTTACATTACTTCTGTTGAGTTACATTCCTTGAGGAAGATACTCTACAAGTGATGTGTGCATTGTGACTAGTGTATTCAGCAGTACAGTCATCTAAGAACTAGAGGTAGAAATCATCATATAATTTCTTGCCCAAACTGGGAAACTTTTGAGAATGGAAGTCAGCATATTTACAAAAAAGAAATGATAATTACATGACATATATAGGATGTTCACTAAGGCCTACAGTAGTGATCCCATGGCAACATATGTAAATGTATCAAATTAACACATTGTACACCTTAAACTTATTACAAATTATAGTATAAATTGATTATATCTCAATAAAACATAAGCAAAATATTTATTCACAAATATGGATATTACACAAATCCATGCAGTGTAATCAATTTCTTAGCCAAAACTAGCTCTAATTGAAGAAAATTGTCTACAATTTGCCTTTTATGATTAATATATTTGAAATTGTGAACATTAAAAATTGACTTTCACTTTGTAACATATTTTTAATTAACAAAGTTATCTACTTTCAAATGTTGAAATATCTAGCAATCTCAGGTAAAATCCTACTGAATAAAAAACAGTCTTGATTCTATTTTCTTTTTCTACTGTAAGGTATACATATATTTGTGTTTTCTTTCCATTTGTCATACATACTATATTTATATTTCTTTTGTAAATGAGAGATGCTATATTCACTTTAATTAATCTTAGTTTTTTTGGTTTTATTTAACTTAATATATCCTAGAAATCACTGCATTCTTTTTCCATAGTTGCACATGCACCATTATTTGGATACACCCTAGCTTAGTCAAGCAAAACAATATTAATGAATATTTTCTTTGTTTTGACTTCGTTATTACAAATAGTACAAATATTACAAATAATGCAATTTATAACCCTGAGCATACACTGTTTTGTAGCTTTGCTTGTATTTTTTAGGAGTATAGGAGAATTGTTTAATCAAAGGATAAATGAACATGAAATTTTGTTAGGTATTTCCAAATTCCTCTTCATAGGGCATTTCACTATTTTTTATTTTTATGAAGGGCATTTAGCTATTTTTTATTTTCACCAACAATATAGGAGAATGTTCATATCCTCAGCAAATTGTCACATTATCAAATTTTGAATGCTGTAGGGGTACGTGTACCCCAATGTTCATAGCAGCACTTTCGACAATAGCCAAATCATGGAAGCAAACCAAGTGCCCATCAACTGACGAATGGATAAAGAAGTTGTGGCACATATATACAATGGACTACTACATGGCAATGAGAAAAAATGAAATCTGGCCATGTGTAGCAACATGGATGGAACTGGAGGGTATTATGTTAAGTGAAATAAGTCAGTCAGAAAAAGACAGATACCATATGTTTCCACGAATAGGTGGACTTTGTGAGACTAAGCAAAAACCAGGGGGAGGGCTAGAGGGGAAAGGAAAAAAAGACACAGAGAGGGAGGGAGATAAAACATAAGAGACTCTCAAAGACTAAGAACAATCTGAGGGTGAGGGAGGTGAGGGGGGTGAGGGAGGGGGGAGAGGGGGTGACAGATATTAAAGAGGGCACGTGTTGGGATGAACACTGGGTGTTATATGTAAACCAATTTGAAAATAAACTATTATAATAAAAAAAATAAAAAAAATAAAAAAAAATTTTTGAATGCTGAAAATCTTATAAGTGAGAAATAGCATCTCAATGTAATTTTTTAATGTTTTATTTATTATTTTTGAGAGAGAGACACAATGTGAGCAGGCTAGTGTAGAGAGAGAGGAGGAGACACAGAATTTGAAGCAGGCTTCAGCTCTGAGCTGTCAGCACAGAGCCCGACGTAGGGCTCAAAACCACAAATTGTGAGATCATGACCTGAGCCTAAGTCGAACACTTAACTGACTGAGCCACCCGGGCAGCCCTCAATGGAATTTTCATTTGCATGTTTCTGTTTATGAACAATGTTGAACATTTATTCAATGGACCAATGTATCAATCTTGTCTTTTATTGCTTTTGGAATCTGAGTCATAGACAGGAAAGACTCATCCAGTCTTCAGTTTAAGAGGAATTCACTCATAGCTTTTTACTAATATACACATATGGTTTAAACTTCTGATTTATTTGGAATTTTTCCTAGTATACAATTTAATGTGAGGAATTAACTCAGTCATATCTTTTTCCATATGTTTATCTAGTTATTTCAAAATATTTATTAAACAAGATGGTTTTCTCCAGTTTTTTGAAATGCAGTCTACTGTAAATTACCACATGAACTTGTATCTGTCTGTTTTCTGTTTTTTTTTCCATTTACATATCTTTCTACAAATGTTCCAATACCATAGTTTTTGTTAGCCCTCTTTCTCAGGGTGTTCATGGCTACTACTATTTGCTTTTTGTATCGAATGAATTTCTAATCAATATACACAGCTCTTTTATTGGGTTTGAGTTAACATTATAAATTTAACTCAAGGAAAGATGACATTGTCACAAGGTAAAATTTTCTACCTAAGTAAACGGTGTGTCCTTTGTGTTAAAACCTATTTTTATGGCTTTCAGGAATATTTCATATTTTTATTTTTATCATATGGTTTTAGACATTTTTAATTTTTTTTATTTTAAATGTTTATTTTGGGAGAAAGAGAGTGTGTACATGCACAAGTAGAGGAAGGGCAGAGAGAGAGGGAGAGAGAGAAAGAATCCCAAGCAGGCTCCACACTGTCAGCACAGAGCCTGATGTGGGGCTCAAACTCAGAACCGCCAGATCATGACTTGAGCCAAAACCAAGAGTTGGACACTCAACCAAATGAGCCACCCAGGTGCCCCAGATGTTTTTTTTCAATAGCTAACCTATGTATTTTCCATTTGTTATTAATTTAGACTTTCCCACTACATCTTTGAACTGATTTTTTGTTTGGATAGATAAAAGGTATTGCTTTTGCTATGCTGGTTTTACAACCCGCTTTAATAAAAGCTCTTAACATTTGTATAATAATTAAATTATTTGGGTTTTTTTCGGTATATAATAATATTGTTTCACATCTTTCTTTAATTATTCTCTCAATTACAGAACAAAACTATAGATTTGCAGAAATAAAAAGACCTTGCACACCATTTACAATTTAAAATCTCTAGTTATTTCTCAGTTTTGGAAAGGATAAATTTCAATATCTTTTCGCTCACAAGCTTTGTTTTAAATAACTCAACTTTGTTGAAAGTTTTCAAAGCTAGAATTGTTCATTCTTTACTGAGTGAATATTTTGATGAAAAGATTTCCAAAAATAATTTTAATAGAACACAAAAAATTGGAGGGTTCACTCACAGAAGGGTTCGATACTAGTTTAGAATACATAGGTTAACTAAAAAATCAGTTCAAATATGATTGATCATGGACAACAGACAGAAGAAACACTGTCATATTTTCTATTAAACCTTGGATTTATACAAACATTTGTAAGATTTTTGACAAATATATCTCCCAGCTTGATAAATTACAGTTTGATTGGATATAATTATGAATGTACTTTTTACGGGTCAGTAGATTTCATTTCACTCTCTTATTTGTATCTTTAGCCTGTAAAAATTATAGTACTTTTATTATAAATATATAAATCTATGTCTTTAATAACCTGTGTGGTCAAAAGAGACATTGAGGATGAAGGTGAGCAAAATTATTTTAGAAGGACAGTCATTTGGTCTAAATGAAAAGGTGGGTTTTATAGAGTGACATGCAAATGAACTTTTTGTGATTGCAAGTATTAAACTGTCATCTTTCTTAAAGTAACTACTAACTTTGAATTAGATATTGCTGCTTTTTCAGCATATATGTGTCTTGGGGTTTTCATGAGGTCAATGATAACACAACCCAATGGCTGATGGTAAGTTTCAACAAGCATATGGTACAAGTTATCAGTTCATCACTAATTTTCCTAAGAAACAGATATTCAGCACATAGATTTTCATCAAGCATGAACTTTATCAGCTCAGTCACTCAAAGAATTTATTCAAAATAAAATAGTTTTAGACTTTACAGTAGATATTCACACCACTGTAACAAGATAACTTAGACAATTATCTGTATAGTTTACACCAGGATTTCTGGGCCTTTATATTCTACACATGTCTACCTAACCTATGGTTCCCATGTATACCACTGCTCCAGTCTCCCAAGGGCTTTGTGGAGTTAGGCCTTTCTTAGACCACAACTCAGTCATGATACTAAGTGGGTACACTACTAAGTAGCAGCTTTGAATATTATTCCTACCTACTCCTGAGATCTGATGGAGGCATTCATTCCCAGAAAAAAAAAATCTCCTATATGAATGCACTTTATTTATTAGTGAGGACTCTGCATTCTGTCCTTGAAAGAGAGGTAACGTTAATTACTTTTTTTTTTCTGAAAAGGTCAGCACAAGAGAGGTCTTAGATATGGCTGATGGTCATGTTTTAGATTTAACTGTATGTGCACATAAGACATTTTTACCTGCATCTGTCTTTATAGCCATCTGAAACACTGACAAAGAGAACATGATAAAAGCTGAAAGTAAATAGTAGAGATGTTTGTTCCCCACTTCAGTCAGCTTAATTTAATATACCAATTAATGGTAATACTTTGATAAAGGTGGAAAATACAAAACAACTGTTAAAATGAAAAGCATGTTTTGATAATGGGCATATACCAAGATGGCCTGGGAAAATAGGATTTACGGTCGCTTCACCTATTGGGGACAATTCATGCTCCACAAAAAAATGAACATTTTTCCCTCCTATAGTTCTTCATTTTGTCCTCCAGACCAATAAAGGAACTCTCACAATCTCCCTCCCTTTATCCCTTTCCTATGAAAATTATAGCATAAACAGGGGTACAGTTCAATAATTTTTCTTTATGTCGTGAGGCTAAAATATCATGCCAAAACTCAGGGCTTTACTATGCAGGTTATTTCAAAGCTAGTTAACACTGACATGGCAGGTACCAAGGAGAGCTGTGGTTCCCAAAGCACTTGCTTATTAAAACTACTTCCCTACATTTTTGTTTTGTTTTGTTTCATTTCATTAAGCTGTACGTGGAGAATGAAAGAAATTTAATAACAATGGTACCTTGTTTTAAAACATAGATCCATTTCTTCTTGGGGCTTTAAAAACAAGTCAAAACAAAATAATTAGCCCTGGAACACAGAAGACTGTTCTACCACTTATAGAAATGTTTGTCTTTGGAAATTACAAAACAATCAAAGAAACTGAGAAGTGAACAAATTAGCCAACAAAATGTGGCTTTTGGCAAAAGGGCAGCAGTTGGCAAGTGTTCATCTCCTGGGTTTTTTTCCTCTATAGTTTATCCCTGACTTAAAACTCGTTACTAATATTTTGACACATTTTAATATAAGTTCATCAGACAACTCAAAGTTGCCACTATGTATAAAGTTATTTTTATGGGAATCAGTTAAGAATTAAAACCAGACTCTGGAATCATGTCATATGACTTCGGTTATTTTGTGGATGTGTTTTTTCTCTTGATCACCAGACACTTCTGTAAATAGAAAACAGTAAGTATATTAAACACATTGTCATTTGCTCACTACTAATGACTACCAAGAATGATTGTTTTTTTATTTTATCCTCTTTAAAAAATAATATATTGCAGGGGCGCCTGGGTGGCTCAGTCGGTTGAGCGTCCGACTTCAGCTCAGGTCATGATCTCACAGTCTGTGAGTTCGAGCCCCGCGTCGGGCTCTGTGCTGACAGCTCAGAGCCTGGAGCCTGCTTCCGATTCTGTGTCTCCCTCTCTCTCTGCCCCTCCCCACTCGTGCTCTGTGTCTCTCTCTGTCTCAAAAATAAATAAACATTAAAAAATATATATATATATTGCAAAGATGGCGGGTCGAATTCCTATGGATTTGTTTCAACACATTTTTTTTTAATTTTTTAAGGTTTATTTATTTTTGACAGATATAGAGACAGAGTGTGAGCAGGGGAAGGGCAGAGAGAGAGAGGCAGATGCAGACTCTGAAGCAGGCTCCAGGCTCTGAGCTGTCAGCACAGAGCCCTATGTGGGGCTCAAACTCATGAACCGCGAGATCATGACCTGAGCCGACGTCAGATGCCCAACCGACTGAACTACCCAGGTGTCCCTTTCCTAACCTGATTCTAAAAAAAAATATGATGACCCAGTCATAAATGGATTTTTTTTCCAATGGATTATTGCTTTATAATTTGGCTCAGTACCCAAGTCATTCTAGAAAAGCTCATTTACACTATACTGTACCTGAAGTGCAGTATCCAAAATCCTACTGTATGAAATAATACAGTACATTTTTGGAAAAAAACAAATGTTTTTGGAAAAATATTTTTGAAGCTCCAATGTGAAAACTTAGGCATATGTGTGCCTCATCTACAATAGGCAGGGGCCTACGAGTGGTTACAGATAAGAAAGTTCAGAATCTTGCCAGTCAATCGGAGGTTTGCACACCCCTGGAATGAGCATCATCTGGGATAAAATATTACAATTTGATTGGATGTAGTTATCTGGGAACTTGTTAGAAATGAAGAATCTTAGTCTCCACCCTAGATTTACAGAATCTGATTCTGCATTTTAGCAAGAAATTAATTCTATGCCGAGTTTGAGATGCATTAGTATAGAAGTCATCCCTAATCCACTTAAACCTATTTCTCCTCTCCTTTTTTAAAAAAAAATTTTAATGTTTATTTTATTTTTGAGAAAGAGAGAGAGAGAGAGAGAAACAGAGCATAAGTGGGGGAGGGGCAGAGAGAGAGGGAAACACAGAGTCCAAAGCAGGCTCCAGGCTCCAAGCTGTCAGCATAGAGTCCAACGCCAGGGCTCGAACTCATGAACCATGAGATCATGACCAGAGTTGAAGTCGGACGCCCAGCTGAGGCACCCAATTACCCCTATTTCCCGTCTCTTCTAAGTGGCTTCCCAAACACCTGGTTTCTTTGACTTTGGCAAACATTTCCAATGAATGATCTGGTTTTCCATTTCCCTTAGCCACCAGTAGTTAGCAGATTACCAAGGTTTCTCTTATCCTTGGTCTTCTATAAATAGAATATTATCTTATAAATTTTCTTCACTCTTTGTATCCCTAAAGATATAGCACTTGAGAATTTTTCTGAAGGTTTATATTTTACATATGATGGAAAAACACAGTAAAGAAGATACTTTGTAGGTCTTCAAACTATCCTTGTCTTCCTCCATCAATTTCCATCTTCCATTCCCTTCCTCCTTCCTTTCTGCTTTCTTTCCTTCCTTCATCTCTCCCTCCCTCCCTCCTTCCTTCCCTTCCTCACTTCCTTGAAACATAATTCACCTACATTTAGAAAAATAGCTGTGTTGGAGTGTCTGGCTAGTTCAGTTGGTGGAGCATGCGACTCTTGATCTTGGGATTGTGAGTTCAAGCCCCACGTTGGGTGTAGAGATTATTTAAAAATAAAAATCTTAAAAGAAAAGGAAAATAAAAACAGCTGGGCTAATTAGTATCTGGCATTTAATTATAAAAATAAGGGCAAAGAAAAACAACTAGAGAAGAATATTTGGTGTAAGAAATGGGAGTGGGAATAAAGAGATACCACTAAGCCCACTGTGATTCTCCTTACCAGCAAAATAAAACAGCCCATTTTTCTATCTGTTTCATTTCCCTCACTATTACCAGATGTCACCCTGTAGCCATCACTCTAGGTTAATCCTGGGGTATGATAAAAAGCTGGACTCATGAAAAAGAAGATGGGAAACTGCTTGAGGAGATAAAGGACTAGGATGGATGAGCAGGGTACTGCAGACTGAAAACTGAATAGAAAAGAAGTTTGAATGTGTTTGAATAGAAAAGAAGTCCTTATGAAGGAAAGTTGTGAGTTATCCATCTGATTGGCTGTTTCTGTGTCATTATTTATTTAAAGCCCACCAGCTGATCAAAGATGGCTGGTCTATTTATTACCATGAACAATGAACCATTCCTGGCATAGTGCAATTTGAAGACAGTGCCTTGCAGTGGGCCATTCAGAGGCCAGAGTTAATTTTTCAGCAAGGATCCTGAAACACCAGTAGTTGCTACCTGAGTGAATTTACATCTACTACAGATTTCCATCATTAAATATATATATATATATATATATATATATATATATATATATATATATATATATTTAAAACTGGGAAATCAAGTACAATATAGGTCAGATCCCTTTAGATTTAGTGTGGAAAATTATGTTTGTACATTTAAATAAGCATAGAGAAAATATAGGTTCAATTCTAGTTCAAACAGGGTCACTAAATGGTTGGCTTTTGGTTTTCTAATTTGCAGGTTTAGTGCACATTTCAAAAAAAAATTTCCAGAGTTCAGCAAATTATTGTGGTCCATTCCAATTTTTGACTCATGTTTCAGTACAATTACAGTTCCTGTTTAATACCCTGGGGTGGTGGTATATTGTAGAGGGTGGTTTGTTTTTGTTATCTTGGTTTGGTATGCATTATAATCCATAACATAACACCATTGTTTTCCTTCTCACTGGACTCCTGGTTAATCCAAAGTATCTAAACAGAAATCCAAAGTTCCCTGTGTTTGCCAGAACAAATTAGAAGCTTATGTTTGTCAGGTGTTCAAGAGGCCAAGTAACAAAATGTCAAAGATTGGCATAATGTCTGAATTTTTTTATGCTGGTTGTGTTTTTCCCTTCAGAGATCCCATAAGGCAAACATTCTCAGTTGAAGTTATCAGATGTTAAAAGCTTAGAATGTCAGTTTTGAGTGGTGGAGACCTAAATGTGTTGAGCAAATACCTAAATGTGCCTTATCAAAAACATTCATATAAACTCATTAGGACCCACCCTACCGACTGGTGATTTGGTTGCCTTTCTTCCTTTTAAACTCTTGGCAACTCTAATTTTGTTTTGTCCTCAAACTCTAGCGCTTGCTTTTCACCTGTTCGACCTAACTGCTGTTGGACTTGATGTTATTTTTATTGTTATTGTCTAACATCAGACAGTACTTCCCCAAGGCGTGCCTTTACCATATGCATTGCATTATGCGTGACATTATATCTTTCCTAAGCTTTTTATCCTTCCCTAACATCATACTCACTACTTAGGTCTCTGACGAGACTTAGGTCTTCTTTCTTCACCAACTTACTCACTGTTCAGGTCTCTACACAATGTCAGCTCCTCAAAGAAGCTTCTGCTAACTCTTCCTCAACTGGGTTACATACTTTGCGATGTGCTTCCATTTCATCTTGAAATAGCCATACTGAGCCTCTTATAACACAGTGCTATAATCACAGGTACTATGACTGCATCTGAAAGGTTCTTGAATAATGAGACTCTTATTACCACTTACCATCCTGACCCCAGACCACAGTACAGTCATTTTTCAAAGTGTGATTCCCAGACCAATAGCAACAGCACCACCTGGAGAAACATCACCTGAAGAAATAAGAGTTATTGTTAGAAGACTAATAAAGTTTGGTTGAATGAATAAATGAATGAGGTTAAATATTAGGAAAATAAACCCCTGTTTAGTGCTATAAATAACTGGGCAATGATACCTATAGCCAGTATATAGGGAGAAGCACAGAGAGTGCTCTTTGAACACAAGGAAAAAAATAATAGTCCTCTGAATATTATTCAAAGACACATAAAAAGAGAATATGTGTTAATTAGAGGTGGAGCAGGTCAGCAACGGATGTGTAAAGCAAAGAGAGACAAATGTTAGCAATGATCATCCAAACTCTATCCAAGGAAGACACTACTTTGACTGATGAATGTGAGCCATTAAAGTCCCACTGGGAAGTCTATTACTTTTATAGATTATGTCAAACTGACCCATGTTATTCACTATTCATAGTATATTAATGCGTTTCTGTGTTCTGATAATTCTCTATTTATCTCTCATGCATGTCTATGCCCTGGAGACAGGTCACCCAGCCTCCCTGACTACTCTAAATGAAACCCATCTCTCAGATGTCAGTGTTCCTTGCTTATAGTGGGCACGTGAAAGTTTGTTCTCACTGTTCTTTTGAGTTCTACTCTGAGAAGCCCTTGTGTCATGTTTTCTTTACAGCAGTCCTATGAGGTAAGTACTATTATGTCTGTGGATGAGGAAACTGAGGCTCAAAGAGATTAAGTCATATGCCCACACTGCACAGCAGAACAGTGGGAGATCCAGGACTTGAAAACAGGCCAAGGAAGGAATGGAACTCATGAGTGAAGTGGAAGTGTGATGGGCAAGAAGGAATAGTAAATTCAGAATGTCACTAAACTTAAGAACAAGTGATAGGAACTTAAGATGAGTAAAGGCAACAAGAGAGTGAGAGAAACGTGCATATTGAAGAGTTTCTTATAGTTCAAGTGGACCACAGCAGGGGCGCCTGGGTGGTTCAGTTGGTTAAGCGTCCAATTCTTCATTTCAGCTCAGGTCATGACCACACAATTAGTGGGATCGAGCCCCATGTCGGGCTCTGCGCTGTCACCTGCTTGGGATTCTCTCCCCTTATCTCTCTCTCTCAGCCCCTCCCCTGCTTGTGCTCTATCTCTCAAAATAAATAAACTTTAAAAAAAGTGGACCATAGCAAATTTAAGCTATTTTCTTGTTCAGTTTTTAAACCTAATTTGCCCTTGAGCTGACCACAGTTTGCTCATTTGAAACAAAAGGGAAGGCTGTATCTGTAATTTCCAATGGTAGTGAGATCACCAGGTGTTTGGGGAAATGTGGAATATTTTTATGGCCAGAATGATCAGAAGGCACCCTTGGTATTTAGTAGGAGAAAGCATTTATATTGTACATTAGGAAAACCCACACAACAAAAGCTTCTCACATTGTCTTCACAAATTTCAGGATCTCCGTGGATATTCTTGCAGGTAAAAATCCCATCTCTGACTATCTGAGCCTTGAACTTAATGTAGCCTTCTTCAAAGGAATACTGTACACAGTGGCTCACCATTTTCAAATAATTATATCATCTGAAAATATGCCAATCATTATGAACTCGACCTTAATGGCATTGTTTCAGGCAACACTTGTATACATAGTGACTTTCAGTCTAAGAACAGGCATCTGACTACAGTTATTAGGTCTTCTGGTCTGGTTGTGGTGAGGAAAAATATTGAGCATAATATTTTGGGGTGCCTGGATAGCTCAGTCAGTGAGCAGCCAACACTTGATTTCAGCTCAGGTCATGATCCCAAGGTAATGGGATAGAGCCTCGCACTGGGCTCTGCCCTTAGTGTGGAGCCTGCTTAAGATTCTCTCTCTCTCTCTCTCTCTCTCTCCCTCTGCCTTTCCCCCTGGTTTGCATGTACTCGCTTGCTCTTTCCAATAAAAAATAAAAAAATAAAAATTTAAAGCATAATATTTTTATTATGAATTTATTTTTCTTTTTACGTTACACTTAGGGTATTAACACATACACAATTACGTTGAAGGTACATTAAATTGTCTAAGAATTTTATTTTAGGCTGATAAAATGTGTTTTTAAACTGGGGCCTAAGTTCTTTTTAAAAAAAATTTTTAATGTTTATTCATTATAATGTTTGTTTAATGTTTAATGTTTAATGTTTGAGAGACAGAGAGAGACAGAGTTGAGCAGGAGAGGGGCAGAGAGAGAGGGAGACACAGAATCTGAAGCCGGCTCCAGGCTCTGAATTGTCAATACAGAGCCAGACATGAGGCTCGAACCCAGGAAACATGAGATCATGACCTGAGCTGGATACAGACGCTTAACTCTCTGAGCCACCCAGGCACCCCTGGGGCATTAGTTTTGACAGGGTGCTAAACCTATCTGTAAAATCCTCGGATAAAATCCATTACATGCCACAAATGTCTCTACATACTTGTTGTCCAATCATTATTTTGAACAAATAATATTTATAAGGAAAAAGGCAATTCTGCAAAAGAAAAAAAGGGAATTTCTGTGTAAAGGTATAAAATTATACTATCTAGTATTTATTGGTCATTCACTTTGGAATTGGAATTTGTATTTGTGGGGATTAGAGTTATTTTTCCAATATTTCAAATTCACTCTGTGGATACTTCGTTTATAATCGAAGGAAATTTTAATCTGGCAACTCACCAGGACTTCAGACTAAGAGTTTAAATGAAACATATCCATTTATACTCTCAGAATTGCCATGCGCATGCTTCCAAAACACAGAGGTTTTTATTTACATACAGGCCTCCATTTAGCAATGTGAAATCAAAGTAATTTTTGTATGGTAGAAGACAAATTATAATGTGTGACCCAAGAACATCATTCTTCAGATCATCAGAATCTCAAACTGCAGGCTCAGGGAGAATTCTCTGATGGACCTTGACAGGACAGCCTCTTCCGCAGTATCAGAAGCAAAAGGAAGATTTACTTAACATTTTGGAGTCTTGATGAAAATGACTTCGTTTCTTTTGTCGTGCATATTTATTACCCTTCAGATCACTGCTTTGTAGTGCCAACGTGTGACTCCTCCTCCACAGGATGGAGCACAGGAAATTCTTGTTCTAAAACGGATGATGAGGAAAAATCAGAGAGCATTTGAAACAAGAACATGAAGATGAACAAGACCTTCCCAAATGACATATCACTGAAAGTAGAGTAAAATAACACCAACACTGCTGATTGCCAAAAGGGGAATTATGACAGATGAGAACACCGTGAGAAAGTAAGAGAGTGAAATGCAGCAAGACATTTATGGAAAGTTTTGGAAGTCTGGGTCCTCAAACCTGGCTGCACAGTAGACTCAACTAGGGACCTTTGAAACCTGCCAACACCTGGTCTCCAATCCCAGCATTCTGATATGAATGGTCCAGGGTGGGGCGTAGGCGTCAATATAAGCTCCTTGAGAGGCCCTGAAGTTCAACCAGGTTTAAGAACCACTGACCAGCCAGTTCATCAGTATCTCTGTGGTGCTGCCAGAAAGAACCTATGGGAGATTAGTACTAATTTGAGGATCTCCCTTGATCCAGCTATAATTATGCCGTATATATTTGTGTCTATGTGACTATATTTTCCAATAGCAATGGCGTTTGTTCCTTCCTTTTTTTCTTTTTTGTTTAATGTTTGTTTATTTATTTTGAGAGAGAGAGAAAGTGCAGGGAAGGGGCAGAGAGAGAGGGAGAGAGAACCCCAAGCAGGCTCTGCACTGTCAGCATGAAGCCCTATGTGGGGCTCCATCTCACGAACCATAAGATTGTGACCCGAGCCAAAATCAAGAGTCTGATGCTTAACTGACTGAGCCACCCAGGAGCCTCCTTCCTTTCTTGCAACTAGTATATTTATTAAGCGTTTTGCTGTTTTGGGCAATACTCCAATCACTGTGTTAGGCAATGGAGAAATAAAATCTAAGAAGCCCTACTCTCTGTCCCTGAGGTGCTCACAGTCTAAAGTTCTTAGCAAGGGACAGAGGTGTCCCAGGCTATTCTGTGCAAAATTATATATTAAGTCACTACAAATATTGAAGCATTCTATCAAAAATAACAAATCTATCATATTTTTTCAGGAAAACTCTATTCTGTTCCTTGACTCTTATCTTCATAACGTATCTTGTTGGCATTCTCTTAGTTTTACCCTGAATTTATGATAGTTCTTGTCAAGGAAGGAAATGTCTCATACATAACAAAAGGAAAACTTAGGGTCCGTCAATGACTTTTAGGAAGCCTCAGATTTTCATGGGTAGATGCAGACCCCTCCCAATTTAATTTTAATTGAAAATTATGTCATGTGCTATTAAAAAGGCATTAGCCTTAAATCTTTACTGAGGCTATATTCCATATATTAGTTCAATGTCCAGGTCATTTAGGAATAGTTATTTTAATTCATAAATCGTCATCTGTGCTTCTATTTTCAATCAGGGCTTTCTAATTTTATTATTCTTAAATTTTTACTCTCCTTGCTTTCTAATTTGCATACTTTCCACAAATATGAAACTTCTTTGAAATTAAAAACAGGAGGTATTTCAATTATCTTGATTGTTGTGATGTTACCACGAGTGGTTGTATATGTCCAAACCCACCAAATTGTACACATTGAATATGTGTGGGTTTTGTACATCAATAAAACTATTTAAAATAAACAAAAATAGAAAACAATGAAAGTGATACATAAAGGCTGTGATGCCAATGGAAATATTTTTAAAAATTAATCTAGGGTGGGGTAGAAACAGAGGTGTAACATAGATAAGGTGACAGAAAAAGATTTCTTTAAGAACCACATTGAGATCAGGGTACCCGGGTGGCCCAGTAGGTTACGCATCTGACTTCGGCTCAGGTCATGATCTCACAATTTGTGAGTTCAAGCCCTGCTTTGGGCTTTGTGCTGACAGCTCACTGCCTGGAACCTACTTTGGATTCTGTGTCTCCCTCTCTCTGCCCCTCCCCCACTCGTGTGTGTGTGTGTGTGTGTGTGTGTGTGTGTGTGTGTGTGCGCGCGCGCGCTTTCCCTAGAAAGTAAAAAAAAAAAAAAAAAAAGAAGAACCACATTAAGATCAATAAGAAAAGCTGAGTACTATCAGACCTTGAAATTATACTCTCTTACATTTGCTACAAAGATTAGGACAAGTATTTTTACCTGGGACTATTGTTCTACTTTGTTCTCATGTTCTAGAGCAGAGCTAAGGTTATTAGTCAGGGGAATTGAATCGTTGCCCCAACTGGACCCAGCTATGCCCTAAATGAAATCCTACAATAATAAGAAGAATATAAATACCCTTCTAAGTGCCCCAAAAACTTTAAAAATTATTTATCTCATCAGTTAAAAATGTTTGAATGTTCCTCTTAATATATTTTCATTTATATATACATGTATACACACATAATAATGCATAAAAATTCATACAGAAATGTAAAAAATGAGATAAAAACAATATAAATAGAGTTTTATTATTTTCCTTCTACACTTCAGTACACCTTTTGCAATTTCTACTTTGAAAACCACTATTCTATTTCTGAGGCCACAATGCTTAGGGTCAGATGGAGGAGGTAACAAAGGCTACCTGCTTCCTTTTTAGACAAAACTGAATTTAAAAATATTATGGAAACTATTAGTATTCCAGGGGTCAAAAATATAGGACAAACTTAACTTTCTATACCAATACTTACTATAGTCTATTCCTGTTTTCCTTCTGAATTTTCATTTGTAACTGCTTTATATTGCTTTTAATTAATATTTCTCTTAGTATGAAAACAAAACAATATTTGGTCTTGGTAAAGAATTAGAGATTTTTTTTTATTGATAGATAAGGAGAGAACTTTGACAATATTACTACATATAGTAGAAGTCCTTCACTAGAACCTTACCATCAGATTGTTGGCAAATTAAGGGGGTGTGGTGGAGTTTTTCAAATGTAGGTGAATCACAAACTAAACTTCAAGTCATAAATATTTAGCTATAAATGTTTAAACATCTTCATCTATAAGACATTTTCATAGCCAGAGTCATAACTTTTACAACAGTCTTGTCTTCTGACATTTGTTACATGGGAAGTTAAAACCACATGATTCATTACAACAAAAACATGACATCTTTGATTTTTTTTCTTATTGTTTTATTGCAACTTCAGTAGCAGAAAGTTGAATTACTAATACACTTGGGATAAGGCATACTACACTATCATTCATCAACTTAAGTAGCATTTTCCTTTTCTTTTCCCACTTTAAGCCCCAAAACTCTTTTCCATTTTCCCCCTATAAATATTCACTCTACTTCGTTTGACATCTTATGTATACTTATAAAACACATAGCAGTAATTTGTGCTTGCATGTGTTCTCTTTTGTAAATTATGTAGAGTCTGGCTTTATTTCTTCTTAAAAAACTAACCAGTTTTGGGGTGCCTGGGTGGCTCAGTCAATTAAGCATCTGACTCATGCTTTCATCTCAGGTCATGATTTCATGGTTTGTGAGTTCGAGCCCCATGTTGGGCTCTGCACTGATGGTGCGGAGCCTGCTTGGGATTCCCTCTCTCTCTCTCTCTCTCTCTCAAAAAAAAAACTAAATAAACTTAAAAGAAAATTTTTTTAATTAACCAGTTCTCCCCAAACTAAGAAATTTGTCATTTAACTCCAGTGGTTCTCAAAATTTTTGTTCTCAGCAAGACTTTATACTTTTTAATTGAGGAAACTAGAAACCATTTGTCTATGGTCAGTTACATCTCCCAATATTTATTATTTATTTATAATTAAAATAATAAAGATATTTTATTTATTATTATACTATTATAATTTAAAACTGAAAATAATTATTAATTTCTAATTCATTTAGGAATGCTTCTGACTTTGCAGACCTCCTGAAGGAGTATCAGAGACTCCCAATGTTTCATGGACCATTTATCATATCTCACATTTTAGGTCTGGTTCTAAGCTCTCCTTTCTGCTCCATTGGTGTATTTATTTCTTGCTCTTTGGTTGTATAAATGAAATGAGAGAAACTATAAATTATGTAAAAGGTATGGCAATATACCAGAATTTACCCCTGTATTTCAGAAATTTTATGTGACCACTTGTGATTTACCTGTCACCTCTGGAAATCAGTTCATGCACTTGTAAATCAGGAGATGAAGAAACTATTTCGTAAAAACCTTCTTGCTCTCTCATTCTTTGATATAAACAAAGTGCAGGAGTTGCTAACATCGTAACTCACTGAAGACTGAGCAAAATATTCATCTCGCCTTCTACCCACCAGTTGCCATTTCCTCATGAATATTAATTTATTTTCAGCATTAATGTTAATTCGCATAGATAAGCGTTTTGAGGATTAAATAAATTAAGGCATGTAAAACACTTAGAACAGTAGCTGCAAAATAAGCCATACACAGAAAGACAAATGCTGTACGATCTCACTTACATGTGGAATCTAAAAAGGTTGAAATTCTAGAACCAGAGAGTAGAATGGTGGCTGCCAGGGGGTGGGAAAAGGGGAGATATTGGTCTAAGGGTATAAACATTCATTTATATAATGAATAAATTCTGGGGATCTAATGTACGGCATGGTGATTATAGTTAATTGTACTGTATTGTATACTTGAAATTTGCTAAAAGAGTAGAGTTGAAGAGTTCTCACCACACGCAAACAAAATGGTAACAATGTGAGGTGATAGATGCGTATAATTATGAGTTAGAAAAACTCCATTATGAGTTAGAAAACCTTCAATTGCCACCGACTGAATATTAGGAAAAACTCCAATGTTTCCCTCGTATATGTCTTTCTTCTTTACTTTTATCACCAGCTACACCCCAAGACCAGACCTTTACCGCCCACCTGCTTGTACTCTCCGACCTTTGTCCCACATTTTCCCTTAAACTCTTCTTACCAGCTAATCTCAAAAGTCAGGCAAATGGAAAGTGAAACTGCCGCTTGAGCGAGCGTGACTGCCCTGACAAGACCTCTGGCCAGCGCAGACCACCCTGACCAGTTTGAGCTTAACCCCTGACTGTTGCCTCTGCAGATGGACCATGAAGTGACCTCTAGAATGACGGACGACCACCTGTACCTCATTATAATACTAAAATCTCCACCCAAAGAGGAGCTTCAGCTTCATTTACATAACAATGTATGTATAGGCAGTTTCCTTAAGGCACAGGAACAATCTTATGCCTGCCTCTGCACAGGATGACAAGGCTTCCCTTTCCAAATATTCATCCTAACCCTAAATAAAAGGAACCCATCCACACATACTTGTAGTGCTTTGGAAGCCATTCTTCATGATCTCCTTATTAGCTGTAAATAGTTTTCTTTGTGCAACAACTCCACCTGGTTCAGTTTCTGACTCACCAAGGAGTGAACTCACGTTGGTTCGGTTACACTTTCACACTACTATCACACTCACACAGAATCGTACCCTTCTGACACTTCAACTCACCAACTGTGGGAGTTTTCTCCACACCAAGCAATTCTCTGTGATTGCAGCTGAGTGTCTTACTGATGCAGGCTGGCTGGGTCCAAGTGATGCGGTTTTAGAGCAATGGTGGGGATCCAGAGCTGACAGCCAAGGAAGAATTCTTGAAACGTCTTTGGTACAAAAAGGTGGTTTTACTAAAGCATGTGGACAGGTTCCTTAGGCAGAAAGAGCTGCACTGGGGTTGTGAGTGGTGACTGATTATATACCTTCAGGTTGGGAGGGGGTTAGGGATAGTATAAGTCTCTAAGGAATTGGAAAACAAGGTTTCCAGGACCTTGAGGGGCTAGCTGCTGTTAGGATGAAGTCATTTATTACTGTCTGGTAAAACCTTAGTCATGCGACCCTACAGATGTACATCAGCAGGCCGTATGCTTGGAGAATGATTGCTAACATATATTTGGGGGGTAGAGATAAAACAAGTTTCCGAAGGAATTTTTTTTTATTGTTTTATTTATTCTTGAGAGAGAGAGAGAGAGAGAGAGAGAGAGACAGAACATGAGCAGGAGAGGGACAGGGTGAGAGGGACACAGAATCGGAAGCAGGCTCCAGGCTCTGAGTTGTCAGCACAGAGCCCAATGCGGGGCTTGAACTCACAAGCTGTGAGATCATGACGTGAGCTGAAGTCAGACGCTTTACCAACTGAGCCACCCAGGCGCCCCTCCAAAGGAATTTTTATAAGTTAAAGGAGACTTAGAGGATCCTGAGGGATTGAGATAATGTTAAGCTAAGACTTCCTTTTGCCTTTAGCAAAGTGTCATTGATGAGGGAGCATAAGGCATGCTGACATCCCACAAACCACGCCCCCTCCCCAGGTGGGATATGTGACACTCCTCAGGCACTCCTGGGTGCCCAAGAACAAAGAAAAGGACAGAAAACAAATGGTTAAACTGATAGAGTCTCCATCAGTTTACAAATATTTTAGTACAATTACAAGAAAAGGACAACCACAGTATCAATAGCCTAATCTCCAGGAGCTCCCTACTGTCTTAATGATAATGTTTTGCTTGGGGGTGAAACAACCTTAGCTTGACAATAGCTAGGCCTCCAATAATCTGTGAGCCTTCTTTAGCATATGGAAATCCCCTTAAGAAACTTCCTCTTGACTTTGTTTCTCCTGACTCTACAGTATATAACCAGTCATTCTTCAGGACCCCAGTGTAGCTCTTTCTGCCCTTGGCTCTTTTTCCCCATGCTTTAATAAAATCACCTTTTTGCACTAAAGATGACTTCAAGAATTCTTTCTTGGTCATCAGCTCTGAACTCTGCCATCACTCCAAAACCTCAATCATCATCATGAAGGCAGTTGAGTTCCTAGAGGAATGTCACTCTGCCTATGTCAAGGACTTGTCAATGGGCTGTTAAATGGCAAGATAATTTATGTTTTTCTTTTGCCTTTGTTTCCCACATCACAATCACAAGTGCAGGGCTTCTGACCTATCCTTCTGATCAACTGGCTATAAATCTGAGGTTCCCTCCACTCCCTCATCGATTTGATTCATTTGCTAGAGCGGCTCACGGAACTCAGGAATACTGTTTACTTACTGTTTACCAGTTTCCTATAAAAGGTTATGATTAGGGATATGGATGAACATTCAGATGGAAGAGACAATTGAGGGCAGGGCATATGGAAAGGGGCTCAGAGCTTCCATACCCAGTCTGGGCTTGCCATCCTGCCCAGTCTCAATGTGTTCGCCAATCTGGAAATTCTCCTAATCTTGTCCTGTTTAGTTTCTATGAAGGTTTCAATACTTAGGAATGATGGATTAAATCATGGACAGCTGATGATCGATTAAACCTCTGGCCCCTCTGCCCTCTCAAAGGTCTGGCTATGGTGGCCTGCGGGTATGGACTATAAGTTCTTACTTTCTAACCACAGGGTTGGTTTCCCTGGCAACCGGCCCCCATCCTTAGGTTTACCCAAGGTCTTTCCACTAGCCAACTCATGAACATAACAAAAGATAACTTTATCACAGGAAATTTCAAGGATTTGGGGAGCTCTGTGCCAGGAACAGGGTGGAGGACCAAATATGTAATATTTTATTACAAATCACAATATCACAATTAACTTGATTGTGATGATCATTTTGCAATGTGTATGTATATGAAATCATCACACTGTCCGTGTTAAAAAAATCATGTCGTACAACCTAAATATATACAATTTTTGTCGATCTCACTTCACATATCTCAATAGAGTTGGAAAAATAATATAATAATGTAAAATAAAAAGAACTGTAGCTGGCATATGCTATGTTCTCAGGAGATATATCATATCATATATGATTTTTATCAATTTTTATCAATGATGTCACTGTAATCACATGATTTGGAAACATCTACTCAGGAAGGAGAAGTTAGAGGGTCCAGCTCATGAACTTCACTGTTGCAGAGATGTGGAGTGCAATGGCCAAGAAAGAATGCTCAAGACGTTTTATGGTGCAACTTGGTAAGTTTATTTAAGTAGCATAGGGACAGGGCCCATGGGCAGAAAAAGCTGCATTTTTAGCTGTGTGAAGCTGGTGGTTATATTCTTAGGGCAAGGAGGAAGGGACATGCAGGGAATATTAGATCATAAATGTCTTCTTCGAATTTTCTACTTGTAAAACTACTTTCTCAAGACTTCTTTGGTGCTTATCATTCAGCTCCATATTATCAGTGAGGTTTATAGGCAGTCATGAGACTCTTTAAGGATATGGCAATCAGCAAGTATGTGATCCTTATTGAAAAGATGCAGGCTATAGGTTGGCCTTCTGGGCTAAAGGTGAACATTTTTCTGCTTCTATCCCTCCTCGTCACCTTTATATATAACTAGGAAATGGATTCCCTGGGCTCTAGGGAACATGGGAATGGGAAAGAAGAAGACAAGTAATGTAGGTTTGTTCGGGAAAAGTCCGCCACAAAAACTCACCAATGTTAAGGGAATTCTGATGAAAATGCTTCTCTATTCATGGTATGGACGCCTCAGGGGCCAGACTTCCCACCGCGTGGAACTCGGGGACAGAACCTTCCTCCCCAGCTCGGTTTCCTGCTTTTTAATGGACGCCAGGCCCTGGGTCAGCTGGAAAGATCCCGCCAATCGCGTCCACACCGCACCCAACTCCAGAAGGCCGGGTTGAGACCTGGGCATTCCCGGCTCCTCACGCGCCGCCGTCTCGCAGGAAGTTTCACTGACTGAGGCCGACACAGAGCACAGGGAGAGGGTAAAAGGCGCCACTTTTACATAAAACTCCCTTCATCTTCTTAGAGAAAAAGGAATTCGCAGGACATGAGATTGCTCTGATCGCCATCAATGCAAAGGCCGAGGTTTCCTCACTAGAACAGCGGGCAAGAGAGAAAACACAGATGGAGGAAACGCACCCTTGGTTCATTTTGCTGGCAAAGCATCAGGTATCCTACTAACTCTTCCGTCTGGAAATGGATAAAATCAAGGAACCTGCCCCAAACCCGGCCCCTCTCTGCCAGCCCAGACGAGTTCCCGCAAACATACCTACGGGCACGGTGCATTTAAAACTTGCCTTTTCTTTGTAAAGGTCAGTTTCTCTTGGCCCGTTTAACTGTTGGCAGCAAAACCATTAGAATCTTAGTCAAAATGAGCCAAGCACCAGGAATCTGGAGTCTTTAATGATTTTCAGCACAGAAAGCGCAGCCAATGCGTCTTTCTGGGCGGTGGGGGGACAGACGCACCTGCAGGGGGAAGCGGGCTCGGGGCCTGCGGGAGCAGCGGGCAGGTGCCTGTGCGACCACTCCGGGAACTAAGAGCCTCGCAAGCGACGGCGACCACACGGGCTCTGGGAACCTGGATTTTCTGTGTTGGCTTCTTTCCACACAGGTCTCCCCCATGGGACCCGACCTCTAGTTGTGCAGGGGGAGGGCCCCGTGTACAGACACCAGGACGTGGGGGCATTCAGGAAAAGTCTGGGTAAGGAGCCCTCGGCAGTGTTTACTCGGCACCTGCTGCTGGCTCGTCTCGCGACTAATTTCCGAAGAGCCTGTGGTTGGCGGCATACGGCTGAGCGCCGCCGGGCGAGGAAGGAGCCCGCAGAGCTTCCTTTCCAGTCGGAGCCGAGGGCTATGAACTTGGCCTTGGCGGCAGAATCTCCAGGCCTGATGGGACCCAAGGCCGGTGTCCGATTCAGGAGGTAGGGTGGGGCCCGATAACCTGCATTTCTCACGTTTTCTCAGGTGATGCAGATGCTGCCTGTGGGAACCCTGCTTTGAGAAGCCTGATCTGGTGTCCAGGAAGTGGGCCAGTTAGGGGAAATGGGCTCGGTCCCAGCCGGAAAGGGGGGGGGGGGACCTGTCTGGAGCCACGGGCCGCTGCTGCCGGTTGTCATTCCCACAGGGGGTCTGCTGGGGGGCCCGCCCTGCTCAGGGAAGGATTCTGGCCAGCATCCGTTCTGTTGTGTCTTCGTCCTCTCACTGTAGGTCCCAAGGCCGACACACCTGTGGCTTCTCTGGGCCTCAGTTACCACATCTGTTAAATGGGAATGAAGATGAACTCCCAACGCGGTCCGGGGCAGGCAAGAATTCAGGGTAACAACGTCGAGAACTTAGCACAGCGCTGGGCACGCGACAGTCAACCACCATCAGCTCCTGCCGCAGCTGCGCGTTTCCTTAGGGCAGCTGCCTGCAGCGACACACGCGCACTCCAGGACGCGCCACCCTGTCTCTCACGAGCTTCCCTGGGAGAACCCTCGCACATGTGTGGCTACATCTGCCTTGCTGGGGCAGGTGCCCTTTCACAGAGGGCACAGCACGGGCTCCTCCTGACTCTGCCGGAGTCCCTGTCCCCTACCGCCTGGCGACACAGCCTCACCGGACCGCCGGTGTCCGTGTGAGCCGTGAGCACGACTCCGTGCCGACCCCAGAGGCTCCTGGAAAGCCTACCACGCCCGGAACAGGAACAGTGACGGCCCTGCTGCGCCCAGAACCTCTTTTCGGGAACACGTTCTCCGCACAAGACAAGACACGAAGCACCCTTCTGAAACGCTGCCGAGCCCTTCCGGGCACCTCCCGACGCACCGGGGCCAGTCAGGCCGCGCCGAGCCCCCCGCCGCTGCCCCTCTCGCTCGTTCACTGGGCTGCTCACCTCCAAAACCCACCACCCAGGCGCACGGCAGCTCCTTTTCCAGGGCAATCTGGGAAGCGTCACGACTGAAGAGACCCTCCTTTGGCCCACAAGTCGTGAGGTCGAGGCCACAGAGAAGTCGTCGGAACAATACAAGGGCGTGCTGACCGAGCTGGGACGGCCTTGGACGATCAGGAGCTTGCTTTCCGCCATCACTGCAGGGAGGCCTCCAGGCTCTGCAGGAGGACCCCTGGGAAGCCCCACGCTGTGGGAGATTTGGGGAGAGCCTTCTCCTGGGGGGCCTCCTTCTTGGGGAGGGAATGGAAAGGACAGAACCTGGCGGCAGATACGGAGCTATCCATTTGCTCCAAAAATATCCGTTGTAGAAGAGAAAAAAAAAAAGGTGAAAAATGAGCTGAGCCAAGAAGATTTGAGTTCACAAATAGCATGGTATATACCCTGAAAGCTGGAGGCATGGTTTCATGCTAATCCTTTTTTCTTTCAGTTATTTCACAGGCGGCCAGAGCCATGTGACAGAAGAGTGGTGAGCCAATGGTCTCTTGGGATAAATCTGGCCAAGGTCAGCTTTCATTTCATTTCCTTCATATCCTGCTTTTCATTTTCCTCAAATTTCTTACTTGTGTTTTTTTTTCACAGTGATTACAAGCTGTTCTATTTGTGCTCAGGGTATGCGAAGAAAAGGCTGACTCACAGGGGCTCCTTCAACTCTGATGCTTATGCCCTAGGCTGCATGCTCTGCATTCTAGATCAGATTGTTAATCCTTGACTTTGAGCAGGAGATTCTCTGTCCCCATAACACCAAACCCTATTACTTACTAGCCCAGAGATTTTCAAGAGACTGCAGTGATTTATTATAATAAATCATTCCTTGTTTCTGACCTCTGAGACGTGGCATTAGTAAGATGTTGTAAATCTTGTAGATTTGGGATCTAGAATTTGAGTTTTGCATTGTATTTTGGAAATACTTGTAAGGCAGAGATAGGAACTAGGCAAGTGTTAACCAAGCAAGGGAGGTCCAGATCTTAGATTTTCAGGATGAGGTCCCAATGGCTACTACATTTAAATCATCGGCTCCCCAGAGTCTGAGCTCCAAGCCCTCAAGGGTAAAATAAGCTGATTTTTGGAATGAAAAAAAGTTTTATCACAAATGCAAACAAATATGAGGAATACGAGAAAAAAAAAAAAAAGGGAGACATTGGGGCTCCACCCTATGCAAAGAGCCACCAAGATATACCATCTAGACAATTCTCATGTATGGTAAGTAAAACAAGAAGGCACTGATTGTATTCCAGGTTCTGTCTGAATACATATGCCGTGGAGAGGAGAGTCAGCAACGTATGTGCACTCCTTGAATTGAACTCTAGAGAAGGCCAAGTGAAAGTCAGGATGGGTTCGACATAGACGCTTTCAGGGAATGAGCCTCAAGTGAGGGCTAAGTGAGAGGGAGTCTTTTGCTGGTTTCCTAAGAGGAACATACAGGAAGTGGCCCACTTATGAGCATTCAAGGAACCACAGACCAGAGAAAGCATAGTGATGGGGCGTCCATTGCAGGATCCCTAAGATGGAAGGAGGGAAAGGCACTTGCATGTTCGCATTCAGGAGTCAGACTTGAAAGAAGGCCAAGCGAAAGTCTATGCTGGATTACAAAGGGAAGGAAAGTTCCGGCATGTGTGCTCTAAGGAAAAAGGTCCAAGAAAAGACCAAGTGCTTTTACTTGGTCCTAACTTAGGTGCCTAAGAAGTAAGGATGAGAAGTGTCCTGTGTGTGCACTGAGTGATTTCGTCTCAAGAGAAGGCCAAGTGAAACTGAGTCCTAAAGATTCCTAAGAAAAATTCCTAAGAGAAAAGGGTGGAACGAGGCCTCCATGTGTGCACTCAGGAATTAGCCTTGAGAGAAAGCCAACTGAAGGGAGTCTTACACAGAATTTCTAAGTGGAAAGGGCAGGAAGGGGTGTGCATGTGTGCTCTCTGAAGACAAAAATCCAAGAATAGGCCAACTGAATGGAGTCTTAATCCTGATTCCTAAGAAGTAAGGATAGGAGGGATTCTGGCTATGTGCACTCAAGGAATCAGCCCCAGGAGAAGTCAAGTGAAAGGGGACCTAGACTGGATTCTTCAAAGGTAAGGGTGGGAAGAGAACAGAAGGGTAGGTTCTCTCAGGCACATCTGTTATAAATTGATGAAGAGTATTTGGCCAGATGTCATACAGAGAAAGTGAATTTGATGACGCTCTTCTTTCCACTCCACTTCGGTTTTGCATCAGGGACGTGAATGTCAGAGCTACTGCGTCCTTACTGTCTTTATTTATGAGAATTCACATTATTGAAAACAATGAAGTACCATCTCTTATGGGTCTTTGGTTAGACGTAATTACACTGTTCCAGGAGGCAATATATTGATAGCACATAGCCCAGGGGTAGAAAATAAGTCACAAAGAAGAGATCAACCTCAGACTGCAAAGGCAATCTGTCAATTCTGCAAGGGTCTCATGTCCTTCTGCACATCTTATTAACAGAGATTCTAAGTGCCTTTGCTCTGGACTATCTTTTCAAGGATGTTTGTATAATGAACAGTCTCGGAAGACAGAGTTAATGTCTCTGGAACAAAGGGTAGGTTCCTTTCCTGTCCTATAACTAACACAGTATTTCCCTCCAGATCAAAGGGAAGGCATGCTGATCGCCCATTATAAAATGGTGGAGATTCTCCACCATTTCTCAGGGATGTTCTTCTGAAATGCAACTCACTGTTTGTGCAGACATCTATAAAGTCCCATTTGTTGGCCCTTCTGTAGAAGTTGGGGCAAAGGAACTAATGCAAATGTTCTGATACATTATAACTCACCGCAAGCAGCATGCAAATCTCTGACACAGGAGTCTTGTGTTTTCTCACAATATCTTTGAGGCAGACTAATTTACTAGACTGCAAAGGAGTGTATATTCCAAGGCGTTTCATAGTTGTTGACATAGCCTAGGTAGAAACTCGACTCCCAAGCTCAAACAGCAGCCCATTAGTGATCTAGGGTTTTCACCGTAGGGTATTTTGCTGTGGTTTACAAAAATTGATTACTCACCAAGAACTCAAGATCTATATATCAGATGTATTTCTACTAGAGACTTAATTGTGACAGAGTCGAATTTTCTGTTACCTGAACTAAATCATGAAGGTGAGGATAAGAAGCAAGTTTAGGTCACACAAAAAAATTTCCCGAGAAAACCTGAATTATTTGAGATCTCTAACAGGTTCGTATTGATAACCAGAAATCAAGGAAACAAAAGGGCAATTAACAGACGGAAATTCAGGTATACAAATTATATGTACATTTAATTCAGAGAAATTCAGTTTTATGTTTTGAGGAGGATAGAATGACAAATTCTTATCCTAGAGGAAAAATAAGGTGAGAAGCATGAATATACTGTTACTTTGGCTGGTCCCAAGGCAGGCATGCCTCTCAAAGTATGCAGCCGTTTGAGTGTGATTCTAGTGTTTAAACTTGTGTACTTTTCATACAATATGGCTTCTAAAAGCCAGCCAGTCACTTCGTTTGGTACTAGAGAACAACAACCTACTCCCATGCTTAGAAAACAAATCATGTGTTGGACCCTTTAATTTTTTAAGCTCCTAATGTGTCACCTTCCTAAGGAATTTTCAAACGTGATTTGGACTTAAAGACTTTCATTCCTAACTCTCCAAATGTTTCTTGCTCGGCATGAGATACGGATCCACGATTATCCAGCAGAAATCGGTCAGCACAACAGAGGCTACCCTGAGCACTTCAAGCAGAAAGGGGTTTAATACAGGAAATTAGAGTATTAATCATCGAATGCACTAGAGAAGTAAAAGAGAAATAACACGACACTTGCAGGAAATCTGGGAAGTGCAGGAATCTGCGCAAGCCACTGATGATGGCCTGAGCTGTCTGTAGGACAAAAGCAAGAGAGTCACAGCTCACTCTAAGGACTTTATGCAAACTCACCTACAACTACCCAAGGGTTTCTTTTTAACGCTGCTGGGTAAGAACAGCTTCTACTCCGCTTCTGCCTTTCAAATCTGATATAGATGCTTCATATTGGCAAAACTTACTCAGGATTCTGCTGGCAGTGGAGTCTTAAAAAATCTAATTTTGCAGCTTCCCCTCAGGCCTGGGGGGCGAGCAGGGTCTGCGGGGGGGGGGGCGGAGGGCGGTGAGCAGAGCAGAGGAAGGACAAGGGGACGCAGGAGGGGGTCCGTCCCCGGGGAGTTCACAGTCCCCCGGGAGCCACTTCCCCAAGTGAAAGTGGATCCAGCTCACCTCCCAGAGCAAGGTGCGGTCTCCGTGGAGGGGACCTTACCCACAGGACGGCGGCTGTCCTGGGATGTCAGACGATGATGTGTTCAGGATTTTCTTCAGTGCATTAGTCAAGGAGGGACCGGGAGGCTCCAGGGACGCCTGGAAGAACAACTCAGGGGCGCGCAGTGGGGACTCGGCCACACACAGCTGCGTGTTTATGAACAAGGGTGCTTCGCGTATTATCCATTTAACAACAGTTTCCCGGATTCTTAAGTAGCCCTAAGACCCTGGAAGGCAGAGGGGACCTGGAAGGGCCCTCTGGAAGATGCCTGGTTTCCCAGGGGAAGGCTGCTCACAGGAGTTCCTCGCGGGAGGATCTCAACCCCTCCAAGGTCTAAAGACACCCCGCCCCCACGGGACCCTGGGTGCCCACAGATGTCTGGGGAGGGGTGAATTGCAGGTTTGGGGAGTGGGGGAAGGAGGCCGCCGTCTCTCTGCGCTCCTGAGGATCTGATATTCTCTCCCATGGCTCTCATCTCTTGTGGAGGAAAAGCCCAAATCCCGTGGATGGCCCGCAAAGCCTCCATGGCCGTCACCCTGTCTCTTACCTCTTCTCACTCACTGGGCCCCAAACACACTGAGCACCCCCATCATGCCACAGGCTCCTGCCTCAGGGCCTTTGCACTTCCCATCCTGTCTGTCCTCCATACTGCCACGTTGTCCTCATGATTTACTCCTCAGCGAGCCTGGAAAACCAACCACCCCACTCACGGACCCCACACCTACACACATCCCTCTTTCCTTACTGATCTGTCTCCTTAGTACATGTGTGCACCTGACAGGCTATATATTGGACTTTTGTATTTATGTATTGCCTCTCTCCCCCAGCCGGGATATTTGGGTTGTTTTCCATTTTCCCAGCTCCAGTGCTCACCTCAGTGCACAGAATAAACCCTTGAGTGAGTGAGTAAACATTCAAACAACAAATGTTATTTGTTGATAGGGTAAAGGCATTATTACTGCTAGTACTGTGAAAGCTAGTTGCTGGTAGTAATAAGAACATCATGGCTACTCTTACTTCCCCTTGCGCATTACCGTCATCAAGGGCCCTTGAAAGCAGAATCTTGGAAACCGAGTGCACCCCGTTCTCTGAGATGGGGTAGTCACCTGGTGGTTCTATCTGGGACTGCAAGCCATACAGCACATCTCAAGAGCCCTTTCAGGCAGCTATGCGTGCATTCGTTTCTAAATAGGTATTGGTATCCCCGGAGAGGATGCAAACTGGCACAACCCACCTGAGGGAAATTGGGCAAAACCTAACAAAACTGCACGTGTGCTGCCTTGGGACCCAGCATCCACACCCAAATAAACCTCCGGCCACACAAATATACTTCCATGCACAAGGTTATTCGTTGCACCATTGTTTGTCTTTTCAGACTATTGGAAGCCACTTGGATGTCCAGATGTCATAGCTGGACAGGCTACTCTCTGTTGTGGTACATCCACTCGATGGAGTACTCGACAGGTGGAAAAAAGGATGAGGAAGGTCTCTGTGAGCCAACTCGGAGCTATATCCAGGACCTGCTGTTAAATGAACAAACGAAAAGAAAGCAAAGCCCCAGAGCGTATTGATGACGGGGTATCCTCACGTGGGAAAGAGGGGCTGTAAGAAAACACACGTCTCTGTTCGTCGGTGCAAGAGAAATACGGGAAGGATAAAACAGAAACTATAGAGGCTCTGGCAGCGGGTGTGGGAACCGCGACGGCCCAGCATGGCCCAGCACATCTGTTGCCAGAGCCTGGTCGCCGGGTGCCGTTCTCCAATCCAAGGAACCAGGGCTCTTTGGGGAACTGGTGGACTCCCCGGCTGAGGGAGGGAAAGAACAAGATGCTCTTGGAACATCTTGGGTTTCTAGACGGTAAGAAACCACTCAAAAGAGGGCGAGGCTTGTTCAAAGCATAATGGAGCCCACCTGGGGGAGCTGGCAAAGTTTGAACAAGAAAATAAGGAACAAAAATATTGGAGTTTAATACAATAAAATAAGGATCTTTGTGCCTATCCTGATATAAATAAATAACCAAATGAACGGGGGAGAAAGGACAGGTCTTCCTCACACTCGAACTCCAGTTAATAATGGTAGAAGGAAAGAGGAGAATTGGCCTCAGGCAAATACCAATACCACCGAAATAACTACTGCCGAAAAGCCCCGCCGACAGGTGCTCACACCAGTAGGTGGAAGTTTGAGGGGCAGATTGGTAGAGACTCCAGAGTATCCTCTAAGATATTTCTTTGTGACAGAGAAGAAGCCAGCAGATGCCCGCCACCTTCATCAAGCCATGAAGGTCGCTAGCAACAGAGCTGGGGGGTATTCGCCAGGACAGAACATCACATCTCTGCTGTTCTTTTTTTTTAGTTTATTTGTTTATTTATTTTGGCGGGGGAGGACAGAGAGAGAGAGAGAGAGAGAGAGGGAGAGAAAGAAAATCTCAAGCAGTCTCCTCACTGTAAGCACAGGGCCCAACACGGGGCTCAAACCCACGAACCGTGAGATCATGACCTGAGCCGAAATCAAGAGTCGGAGGCTTGACTGACTGAGCCCCCCAGGCACCACCATGTGTCTGGTGTTCTTGCCAAAAACTCATAACCTTATTCCTATTGTGAGAAAAAAAAAACATCGTTCAACCCAAACGAATATTCTCCAACAGAGCCGATCACTAATCCTCAAAATCGCGAAAGTCACAGTAGACCAGCCCATTCTACTTGGGGGGAGACTGAGGCGGGCCGTCCTCAGGCGCCGTGGGCTGCTGGCTGGGATCCCAGAGCAGAGAGAAATGGGATGAACTTCACGCTAGTTAATGAACAGTATTGCGCCCGTATTACCAATTTTGGTTGTCCCGGTTCTCCCACGGTTACCTGAGAGGCCAATGTTCTGGGAAGCCGGGGGAGGAGGGGACTTTCTGTGCTGCCGTCATCTGCAAACCTGAAATGAGTTCTGACGAGAGTTTTTGGAATCTGTACAGAGTGCCCATGATGTGCCCGCTCTGTCCCAGACGCCGAGGACACTGCAGTCACTGCGGCAGGCCACCATCCTTGTCCACAGGAAGCTTGGGAGCCAGGGGACCAGGACAAACAAGAAACCGGTCAACAAAAAGCGTAACACCACACTGCGATGGTATCGCAAAGAAAATAAACGAAGTGGGTGATGCGGTGGGAGCAGGAGGGGAGGCCAGCCAGGTGGCCAGAGGGGGCCTCCATGAGCAGGGGACCCTCTGGGCCACGACCAGAATGACAAGCATAGCAGCTGGCACTGTGACGTCTGGAGGAAAAACCTACTCCAATGGAGAGAAGCCATGTGCAAAGGCCCTGAGGCAACAGTGGGCTTGCTGTGGCATAGGTGGTAGGAGACAGATCAAAGGGCTGCCTCTGTATGTTTGGGGGGAGGGTACAGGGGGCACACACCCTGGAGTGTTGCACCTCCCGTGATGTTTCTTTGTGTGTTACAAGGACTTCTTGGTTCTATATCCCCCTCAACTAGAATATAATGTGAAATCTCACTGTAAAATGGCCATTAATCCGGAAGTTTTTTTTTTTAATTTTTTTAACATTCATTTATTATTGAGAGGCAGAGCATGAGCATGGGAGGGGCAGAGAGAAAGAGACACACACACACACAGGCACAGCATCGGAAGCAGGCTCCAGGCTCCGAGCTGTCAGCACAGAGCCTGACACAGGGCTCAAACTCACGAACCGTGAGATCATGACCCGAGCTGAAGTCGGACGCTCAACCGACTGAGCCACCACGGTGCCCCAATCCAGAGTTTAAAAAAAATGTTCCTGGCAGCCAAACATAGCCTTTCCCATAATACCTGGCCCTCAGGGCATTTATCCCAGGGAAGTGAAAATACACGTGCACGCCAATAGCCACACAGAACTACACGTAAGAGGCCAACCTGCAAAGGACCAAAGTGTCCCTCTGCACATGGAGGGTTCCACGTCCTCGGCAGGAGACATGCCACGGAGAACCACTGCGAGGGAACTCAGGGTGTTACGTTGACTGAAAAAGCCAATCTCGAGGGCCACAGACTGCTCACTCCAGTCACATGACATCCTCCAAACAACAGAATCCTGGAGACGGAAACAGGTCGGTGGTTGCGGGGGGCAGGGTGACGGGGGAGGCCATTCTGGTGCCATCGCAAGGGGCACACGCAGAGGTCTCCCGAGCTCGGCCGGCCATGGGTCGTGGCCGTGAGGGCGGTTCCTCCAAGCTACACCGAACTGCCCACACATGCCATTCCAATGTCAGGTCCCAGGTTACACTCGTTGTAACCACTGGGGAAATCGGGTGAAGGGTACAAGGAGAGTCTCTGGTCTACTTTTTCAACTTCTTGGGAATCTATCATTATTTCAAAATAAAACCTTCAGAAAATGACTGTGGGCCAAGCAAACATGATGGGGGCAGGGAGAGGTTTGTAACCTCTGGTGTCAAGGAGCAGGACACTCTCATTCTTGATGCTTTTTTTTTTTTATTTTTTTTTAACGTTTATTTATTTTTGAGAGACATAGAGACAGAGTATGAGCGGAGGAAGGGCAGAGAGAGAGGGAGACACAGAATGCCAAGCAGGCTTCAGACTCCGAGCCGTCAGCACAGAGCCCGACACGGGGCTCGAACTCACAGACCGTGAGATCATGACCTAAGCTGAAGTCGGCCGCCTAACCGACTGAGCCACCCAGGCGCCCCTCATTCTTGATCCTTGACCCGTGTTCCTCTGGTCCCACTTCTCTGATTCCAAGGCCAATGCCAAGATCAGAGGGAAGGTGGACGTGCCATCCCAGGCATCAGAAACGGTGGGTGCCAAGCCAGACAAAGACCCAGCAAAGAAAGAGAATTACAGGCCAATATCCCTGATGAATATGGATGCAAAAATTCTCAACAAGATACTAGCAAATCGAATCCAACAGCATATAAAAAGAATTATTCACCATGATCAAGTAGGATTCATCCCTGGGTTGCAGGGCTGATTCAATATTCACAAATCAATCAATGTGATACATCATATTAACAAAAGGAAAGATAAGAACCATATGATCCTGTCAATAGGTGCAGAAAAAGCATTTGACAAAATACAGCACCCTTTCCTAAGAAACGGCCGGTGGAAAGTTCCGGCGTGTGCGTGTGCGTGTGTTACGTTATTTATCTATTTCTGTGTAATAAATTCTACAAACTCAGTAGCTTAAAGCAACACACATTATCTATCACACAGTTTCTTTGGGTCTAGAGTACGAGTTCAGGTAGCAGGATTGTCTGCTCAGGGTGTCACTAGGCTGAACTCCAAGCATTAGCTGGGGACCCATCCGACTCAAGGGCCTCTTCCAGGCCACTGGTTGCTGTTACAATCCATGTCACCATGGTGTGACGGCGAGACCACGAGGAAGGCGTCTCGGCCATGATGGAGCCTCACAGAACACACCGCGACTTTGGGAGTGATCACTCCGTCATAGTCCTGGCTCCCATGCACACTTGAGGGAGAGCTTGACCACACAAATGCCTCTGGGTTCCGCCCACCACTTGCGCCCAGATACTCAAGAAAGGCCTCACAATGACCATGCTGAGCAGGGCACTGACTGTCCTCTTGCTTCTCGGTTAGCGTCCCCATGAAGTCCTCGTCCCCTGCGCTGGAGCGGCCTCCCTCTCTGCAGTGGGGTCTGCCGTGGTGCTTATACCTCGTGTCATCCTCTCCCCTGACGTGACTTGTTTCTAACCAGTAGATTATGTGACAGCTGTCACTCCTCTGATTTCCTTACATCATGTAAGACTGGAGACTTCCTCCTCCTCCTGTTGGCCTTGAGGGAGCAAGCCACTGTTGAGTCCCATGGCCACGAGGAGAACCGTCAACCCCTGGGGGGTGAGCTCCTCTGACCAGAGCATCAATGCTGGACGACCACGGTGAGCCCGAATTTACAGTTGGCCTGTTGACTGCTCTTTTTTAAACCCCAGAGTGTAGTGATGTTAGGATTTTATGCTCTAACAGTGGAATTCATGGCCGCCTGGGTGGCTCAGTCAGTTAACCATCTGACTCTTGATCTCGGCTCAGGTCATCATCCCAGGGTGGTGGGATCGAACCCCGTGTCAGGCTCCAATCTCAGCAAGGAGCCAGTTTAAGATTCTCTCCCCCACCCCCCCTCGCTCTTTCTCTCTTTAAAAAAGAAAAAAAAAAAAACCCTGCAGAATTCGGTAGCTTTCTTAAGGTCTAGCTCCTGAATCTAATGCATTTTTACATGAAAATATTGCATGAAACTGACGGGGCTAAGCAAGCACTGTTGTCTGGGCAAAACCGTGGTCTGTAAAGCTCTGTAGGAGACTAGAAAGACTCAGAGACACTATTTTCTAGAAATTGCTAAATCCAAATGCACAGCAGATTTCGTTCTAATTTATATCCTCTGTCAACTTGCTATCTCTAAATAATTGTGATGTTTTGCCTTTTCTTACAGTCCCCATCTTTAATTGCTAGTGACTTGGGCAGAACTACAAAAAATAGGATTTATAAAATTACATTTTTGGGTGTGCCCGGGTGGCTCAATTAGCCGTCTGACTTCGGCTCAGGTCATGATCTCACCATTCGTGAGTTCGAGCCCCACGCTGGACTCCGTGCTGACAGCTCAGAGCCTGGAGCCTGCTTTGGATTCTGTGTCTTCCTTTCTCTAGGCCCCTCCCCTGTTCAGGCTCTCTCTTTCTCTCTCAAAAACAAACAAACATTAAAATTACATTTTTGCCTATCAGACGAATGTGAGATGCTTGTGAAGGTTACAGGTGAATATATCTCCTCCTCTTGAACACTCTTCCTGGTTGTTAGCGTGTAAATAAGATTAGAATAAACTAGGGGTTGGCAAACTTCCTATAAATGGCCGGTCAGTAAACATTTTCAGCTTTGTGGGCCATAGGGTTTTGGTCGCAATAATTCCACACTGCCATTGAGCACAAAATCAGCCGCAGGCGATATGAGAATGAACGGGTGTGGCTGTGTGCCAGTGAAAGTTATGAACTGAAATTTGAATTTCATGTAACGTTCATGTCATGAAATATCACTCATCTTTTTTTCAATCATTTAGAAATATAAAAGTCAAGGGCGCCTGGGTGGCTCAGGTGGTTGAGCATCTGACTCTTGATTTCAGCTCAGGTCATGATCCCAGGGTCGTGGGACCAAGCTCTGCATCTGGCTCTGCACTGAGCATGGAGCCTGCTTGAGATTCTCTCTCTCTCTCCCTCTGCCCTTCTTCCCAACTTGAGTGCTCTCTTTCTCTCTCTCTCCAAAAATAAAAAAAATTTTAAAAAATATGAAAGCCAGAGCCACCTTGGTGGCTGAGTTGGTTAAGCTCAGGACTTGATCTCAGGATTGTAAATTCAAGCCCTGCATTGGGCTCCATGCTTGTGTGAAAAAAATGAAACCAAACCAAACCAAAAAAAACGTTGTTTAAAAAAAGATAGCAATAAATAAATAAATAAATAAATAAATAAATAAATAATGAATAAAAGCCATTATTAGCTCTTGGGTAGTATGAAAACGGGCAGTGGGCTGGATTTGGCCTGTAAGCCATGGTTCGTTGAGCCCTGGCTTTTTAGATCACCTCCATCAGTCTACAGTCTGTGCCCTATTGAGATCACAGGTTAAAACCAAAGTGTTTTTTGCTTATCTGCACGTCCTCAGTATGCCATGAAAATAACTCACATAGTCCCATTTGCTTGAAAAGCTCAGCATCCTGGAGGCACAGAGGAGTCATCTCAGCTCCTTCCATTTTTCCCCATCCGGTTTGGTCAAGAAGAAAAGTAAAGTGTCAGGAATGACAAGGCAGGAAGAGGTGGGCAGGCGGCTTTCACCTGAGGTCTGACTCCCACACACACAGGGAGGAGCCTGAAGACTTTGATCAAACGACGGAGAGTCACCGATGGAGCTTCGGGACTCCTCTGTCAGGCACACGTTAATTTGGACCTAATTAGAAATAAGTAAGTTCCACGGTCTTCCCCAGCCAGCTTCTGTCTCCCGGCCCGCACCGGCGCGTCTATAAAACTACCCGCTGACCTAGATTAAGGGGGTCAGTAACTAATTTAACAGCCTCGGGTAAGTGTTGTTTCCATTAGCCATACTAGCATGCTAAAATATCCATATTTTTAGTAAGTGTTATAAACATTCATATCGACTAATTTGGGAAGCCCTGTTTAGCCCATCTGTATCCAAATTACATTGAAAATATAGATCAGTTCTCTGTTTTTCTTAATCCAGTTAGACATATGTAACTGCTAGTTTGGTAGAAGAAAAAGTCAGTATGTGTAATCCAAGAGATGGAATGAATACAAAGAATTTTCTGGTGGTAAGAAAATCAAATGATTCCAGAATGCACCATTCCCAGACACATGTACGTGTGCATCCACACCCTCCTTAATTCAGTCATGTTCTCTTTTTTAATGTTTATTTATTTAGAGAGAGATCGCAAGTGGGGGAGAGGCAGAGATAGAGGGAGAAAGAATCCCAAGCAGATTCTGTGCTGTCAGCGCAGAGCCCGACATGGGGCTCGAGCCCATGAACCATGAGATCATGACCTGAGCCAAAACCAAGACTTGGACACTCAACCGACGGAGCTACCCAGGGGCCCCTCCACCACTTTCTTTTAAACCTGGAATTAAAGTTGGACTTCATGATAAATTAGAAAGATAAAGATTGGTTCCCTCTTTCTTGCAAACAGCTCCTGTAAAGACAACTACTCTGACAATGGTATCGGCAGCTTGTCCCCAATTTCCGAAGCCTTGTCATCCTATCGGGGCCCTGGCACCACGGCCACACATGCCACCCTCTGCTACTGCGTCTCGGTCTGTGTTCTCATTGCTTGCTGCTCTAGGGGAGACGAGGAAAGCAAAAACAAAACAGTAACTGCTGTGGCCCCTGGTGTCACATTTATTTTTAAATTTATTTTATTAATTAATTAATTTATTTATTATATTAATTTATTTATTATATTAATTTATTATTTATTTATTTATTTATTTATTTATTTATTTATTTTTATTTTTTTCTCCCAGTTTAAAAAAAGAAAGAGAGAGGGGGGAAAAAAGATGTCACAATGGAGAATTCTTTTCTTTCAGAACAGTTTTATTAATTTGCATAGGGTTTGTTAACATTCAACTTTTTCTCTCTTACTCTGACACATAAATCTATTCATTCAGAGTCATCTTCGTCCCGTATTTCATAGATGGTAACATTATCATCATGGTCTGCTAGCATCTCCAAATTCTGAGGCTCGAGGTTACTGATAGCTGCCAGGGCGAGTTTTAGATTGTGCACCTTGGACACAAATTTCACGAGGTCCACCTCGAGCTGCATTAAGGTATTGAACGCGTTGACGACTTCATTGGAGGAAGTATTCTTAGTTTTCTTTGGGAATCGACCTGTACGGCCTCCTCGAGGTCCAGAAGAATTCTGCACCTGTCAAGAAAGATATTTAGAGTGAAAAATATTGTTGACTTTGCTGGTTTCGACACAGTTCCAAGAGAGTTGGGCTTATCTAAGAAAAGATGGCTCTAGCATTGCACTCTAGGCCAGGGATTGGCAACCTATGGCCCAATCTGGCCCCTCTGTTGTTTTTGTAAATAAAACTTTATTGGAACACAGCCCTGCCAATCTAGTTGCTTATTACATAAGCCTGCTTTCAGGCTGAAATGGCAGAGTTGAGTAGTTACAACAGAGACTGTACAGGCTGCAGAGCTGAAAATATCTACCATCTGGTCCTTTCCAGAAAAGGTTTGCCAACCACTGCTCTATTGGTTTGGACGCGGTATCATGAAGTGTTGCGACTAACACAGAACATGCCATATTTCTCTCCCTTTCCCCGACGGAGACTTCAGCCACTTTAGGAAGGAGCTGTTGCTTCTTTACATCTTTACCCCTTCACGACGGGTCTTTTCCTCTACTTGGGATAATGATACCATTTTCCATTCAGTCCAGCAATTTGTCAGAAGTCAAACGCTAGGGAAATTAAGAATCAGGGGCAGTCTCTGTCTCTGTAATTTTGACCTGAAACACTCCAAGTTCTTGAATCTATCCTTACTTTGAAAAGACTCACTTAATAGGATAAATGTCAAGCCACGCTTTTATTCTCCCAATAAACAGGAGGTCATATTCAATCATCAGCCCGGGTCCCTGTGGGCCTGGGGACTATCGTCTTCCCTAAGGATACATCGAGAAATGAATTTGCCCTCGTTTCGCAGGACCATGAAGTGGGTGCCTTGCCTCTTACTTGGTTCCACTTAACGACCCCGAGTGTAACCTACTAAAACATCAGCTTCTCCGCGTCTGGCGTGTCTGAGACGGAACTGCTGTAAAACCTGGAAAGCCACTCTTACCTTATTCTTTCCTCGATCTCCTGGAAACTTGAGGATCAGGCATACCACAATCACCACAATAAGCCAGAACCATTTGCACACAAGCCAGGCTCCGCCATGCTCTAGGAAAGTCTGCCATACCCAGAAGCGCTCTTCACACGGCAACTTCTCCTGTGGCTCCTTGGCTTTCTCCCTAAAAAAGGGAAACGTAAAGCCATAGGCACAGGAGAAGCACACCGAGAAAAATAAGGCACACATTGATGTCTGCATGGTAGCAGACATGTGGGCAGGTGGCTTCTGCTGTGTCTGTTTGCCTGAGCCTAGAGACCGGGTGCCTAGTGCCGGGCCGTTGGTGATGTCACAGAGGCCCCAAGACAGGGTCATCTCTGGCCATTGTGATGGCTCCAGGCTCAAGGGAGGGTGGAGAAATTTCTAAGGGGCAGTAAGAGTGAGAAGACAGGCAACCCGTTCCCTGCCAGAACATTCTTTCCGGGGAAGATATTAAACCAGAGTCCACAAACCAATGTGCTTTGGTTGCCCTCTGCACTGTTTCTAGCAATAATTATCTGCCAGTATTTGAACGTTGGGAGGGGCTCCACTTTTACAACCAAGATTTCTGGCTCCCTTTGAAATTAGGGATGATCTGCTAATACGGGAGCCTGGGCCCAATGGGAGCAGGCCCTCTAGGTGGCCACACTCAGTGCCCCCCAGCCCTGGTCTCTCGCCTCCCACCTCCATTCACGGCTTGTCCCTGAGTGCGCACCACCTGGGCTAACCGAGAGTATAAACTACTTCATTCCAACGGCGATAAGAACATAGTGCTTTACGAGAAGAGAACGAGGTGACGGTGCTAGGTTAGGTTATGAGGGAAGGCTCTCCCGAAAAAGACGTTCAGATACTTTGAGGGATGAGAAGGGGATGGCGGGGTAAATGGGGAGGGGGCTGAAGACTCTGAGGTGAGAAGGTCCCAGGCTGGGTGACAATGAAAGCCAATGCCGAGAGTAAAGCTAGGTGGGGTTCCCTGGCCAGTGTGTTTGAAACCATCAGTTTTTAAAATGTCACGAACCCCCAAAACCTCGTGTAACGGAACGTGAGGCCGGCACCTGTTCCCCGTATCACCTCACAGACTTACTGCCTGGGAATGAAATGTTCTGAATATAATCAAGGGATCCCCTGGGGAACCCGGCTGTGCCTCAAGCCGGGTTTGAGCTCTGGGCAGTGACCGAGAAGTTTTGTAAGACTATTTGAAAGCACAGGGGAAGCACAGGTGTTTTTGCATACTATTCGTTCTCCTTGCTAATCTTTAATTCACATTCTCCCAGGGAAATGGAACCCTAACCTCTGTAACTCACTGTCTAGACATCTGAATGACTTTCTTTCATCCTTAATTTTCTAATACTATCAGTAAAATGTAATTGATACACAGGATCTCAAGAAATAGTCTACCAATCGATGATAAGTGATACCAATATTCACTGTCATTGTGTAGGGGCAAGGTAATGTTTTGCCAAAATGCCTTGAAAGGGAAGGAGACACAAGGTTAGACGGTACTTCAAAGATTCTTCCTGCTGATGCTTTGGCCTTCAGTCAAGAAAATATTTAAATCAGTCTCACAGATGGTAATTTGATTTTTATGGACTCATAGGAAAACAGATTACACATGCATATATAAACACACATAAATTTTTCAGTGATTAATAATTCTAAAGATAAAATAATTATAATGATCATGCCTAAATAATATAAAAATTGTGAGGCCACATATGTCATTATTCCTGAGAGATTATGTAAATTTTTAATATGTTTTATTTTTTAGAACAGTTTTAGGTTTACACCAAAATCGAGTGGAAGGTACAGGGATTTCCCACGTAATCCTGTCCCCATGTGTGTATAGATAGCTTCCCCCTATTATCAACATCTACATGAAGTTTTTATGAATATACTGAAAGCAGAAAAATAGAGAAGGCAGTTTTGAGAAGTGGAGAGAGATCACACAAGGACTATTTAGAGGAAAAAATGAGTGAAAGGAAATTAAAGGGAGGAAATATTTGATATAATACCAGAACGAGAATTGAGCAGGAATGTGGACAAGCAGAACTTTCTGCTTTCTCTGCTTTTACATTGTCTTGTGTTTTAATGGTTCTTGTCTGAGGGTACATACTCTCCTGAGAAAGTGAGAGATGCAGGATTCTAAATATACTAGCCAGGGCTTATTTTGTCCAGGCCCAGTTCACCAGTGCTGATGATACTGCTTCTATCTACATCACTGACCTTAGCTACTGACCTTAGTCGTATATTTACATGCTTATATTTATGCATTCTTGACCAAGCTCTGAACTTGTGGAAGATCAATAGTGTCTTATTCTTTTTACATTTCCCCATTACACTAGCTCAGTCTTCTGAACAAACGATGTAGCTAGAACTTTCCTGGAGAAATGGTCTTGAAACTAAATAGACCAATATGGTGTAGGAACTTGGACGTCATCTCAGCAGAAGTAAAAAAGCCTAGACCTCAGAGGGAAGGGTGCAGAGAGACATCAGATGCCAAACGGGGTGCTAGGCCTTCTCAGTGCGTCCTATCACAAGGAGGGGCAGCATGAGAGTATGTCTCATTACTGGCAATGTTAACTTTGATCCCTTCATTAAGGCGGTGTCTGTCAGGTCTCTTTACTGTGCAGTTATCATTTTCCTCTTTTTATTAATATGCATCTTGTGTGGAGGTACTTTGAGACTAGTGTTTACTGTCATACTTTGTGTTATTAATTTTAACATCCAATAATGATTGTCTGGGGTTTACCCAGAAGTGGATATTTTCTATTTTCATCATTCATGAGCCAATTATTCATTAGAATTCCAGTTGTTAGGAAGAACTGTCCTCTCTTGACTCTTAACTTTATGGATTGGCTTCAAAGAAACTGAAACATCAGAATTCATCAAACATATTAGAAAGAACAATATATGAAAATGCTGTATCAAATGCTTTCTGATAACTCATCCTCTTTGATTTCAGTGTGTGTGTGGCAGGGAGGTGGTATATATGTGTACCTTGGACATAGAGGCCCATTTGCTCTTGAAGTCATGACTGACAAAGAATAAATTTATGTCACAGGTTTGGCAGATCCCAGGGGAAGTATGAGCCAGCGATGCAGACCTTCTGTTGGGTAACATCACATGACATAATGGGAGACAACAAGCCTGGCATATTGTATCTCAACACAATCAGCAGGCAAAATTGAAAGAAGACAAAAGGTAACAGTTCTCTGAGAAAAAAAATAGAATAAACTGTGGGGCCTCAGAAATCTGTTGCTTGAATTTCTTTTTTATTTCATCTCTAAAGTAATGAATGACCTTTAATCTAGGCCTTTCTTCCCAAAGTACTCATATTCTGAAAGTGTGAATCCATTTCACAGAATCACACTCTAATTGTCTAAAACAGCGTCTTAAATGACCTACATTTTTCAGATGAACTATCTTTGCTTCATTGAAAAGAGTGGCATCATGGTAACCGGTCTACACCTTGGATAGTTAAGAAACAAAAATATATACTTTCTTACTGTACAAATTGCCTCAGTATAAACCCTGATAGAAACTGGGCGTTGAGCCAGAGAATGTTCTGCCTCACAAGTGCAACAAAATACTATAAGAATCTTTTCCTGGCCATGATCATACAGCACATTCTAAAGATTTCACTGTCGTATAATTTTCCCAAAGGCACTAGTACTTTTCAAGGTATTTATTCAGGTGACAAAACAATGAACCAATTTGGTTCTTGCCGCTAAACTTACGATCAGTTATGAAAATATTCAGGTTCGATTACTTGTTTCACTTCATTCGAAGTGCTTTCAGCTTGCTCCGAAAGGTGAACACATGCCTGCAGATATTGTGGATTGGCTACTCAAAAGCTATTTAAAACCGCTTCTTGGGGGCTCTCTTTTACTAAAGTGACTGGAAAGCTGAATTCGTTATTGGTTCAGCCTCTCAAATAGCCAGAGCGGCCAGGCAAGAGGTAGTTTCGGTGGTTAGGGAGCTGTATGTAGTAGTCTTTCCAAAACAAAAACAAAAATGAAAACAAAAACAAACAAGCAAGCAAAAAACAAAGAAAGAAAACAAAAAGGAAAAGCTTCAGAAGAAAGCTTTGAGTATTCTCCTTCCTCCAGTCTGATATATGAGGGTAGGATATTAGGGTGGGAAGATGGAAGGAGCCATGATTCCCTGGTGGCGTTCTACTGCAAGGGCTACCTCCTGTGACAGATGGACTGGTAAAAATACCTGCCCTCTCCCCTGCCGTGTATTTAAGCCACTGTTGACAGCTTTTCTTTTTCTTTCTTTCTTGCTTGCTTTCTTTCTTTCTTTCTTTCTTTCTTTCTTTCTTTCTTTCTTCTTTCTTTCTTTCTTTCTTCTTAAAGACAATTGCATTCTCACAGATATGATCATCCTATGAACTCTCCCAAAATATGATGACCAATAAATACTTCCTACCAGAAATTCAGCAGTTGTAATAATGTTTACAGATTTTTATAAAGGAGAAAACCTAAATAATTTTCAGCAATAGAGATGAGCTGCTGACGCCTTTTAGATCTGTTTTAGTTTCTCCAGTTGGAAGAAAACCTAAGGTGAATATGTTTAAAGGAAAATTATGGAAAGTAACATTTTTCTTCTTCTGTATCCCCCAGGAAATAATATGCATTCTCAAGTACCTAAATTGCTAGCAGAACTTTCCTTTCTTCTTCTTTAGGTCTTTCACCTTTGGGATACTTTAATGGATGTAAGGGAAATAATTAAAGTTACTTGAAAGCAGAAGCAAGTGAAATTTAAGGCATGGAAAGATGTGAAAACCTTAGAAATCCTCCTTCTCATGTTTCCAAAATTGCTCAAATGTTATTATTATTATTATTGTTGTTGTTGTTTTATTTCTAATTCAAAGATTTAGGCTTGGCTGTTTTAACTGTCTTCCCAATGTACATTGCTACATGAAGATTTATCTTATCAAACGAATAAACAAGCTACAGTGACACTATAAAAATTCATAGTACTTCACATTCAATATGAAGTACAAGTTCTAATCATTAGCATCCAAGTTTTAATCTATATTTTATAATCTCTAATGCATTTTCATAACATTTTGATCATCAATATCTGCTGATAGGTATTTTGCCATTTGAGCTTTAAGTCAGCAATTAAATGAATTCCTGTTTAAAACTGATTTCAATAAAGGCTTTTGATTGAAAGTGCCAAAATGTAACTTGGGCTCACTTAGTCTGAAAAATAAGTTTTAAGAAGAAAAGTAGAGACTCAGCCCAAAGGATAGAGAATCAAGTTCAAAAATGGTCAGGAACTGGCCAGACACAGCCAGAATCAAATGGCATGCTGTTACTGGTTTTATTGACACTAGGTACCCACTTTTGAATGCTTAGATTTCAGCACCTTTGAAGGACTCCCATTTATCTTGGAACTGCCGCTCAACAAAAAGTTGTGTTTTACTTGGCAATTTAAACGACTTTCAAAGTTTACCTAAATACCAGATCTGAATTTAGATCTGCAGAGGGCTTCACACATCACAAATCTTTCTGTGTTGATTTACATTACAGGAAATCATTACATTGCAGAAAAGTCACCAGATGATTCCACTGGCCACTTGTACCAAACATTTAAAGAATTAACAACAATCTTGCTCAAACTCTTTCAAAAACTTGAAGAGAAGAAATATTTCCAAACTCATTTTATGAGGCCAGCATTATCCGGAGACCAAAGCCAGACAAAGACACCACAAGAAGAGAAAACTATAAGCCAAGATCCCTTATAAATATACATGAAAAAGTCATCACCGAAATCCTAGCAAATTAAATTCAATAGCACATTAAAAGGATCATACACTGTGACCAAGAAGATCTATCTGTGGCATGCGAGGATGCTTCAATGCATGAAAATTAATTAGTGATATACTACATCAATAAAAGATAAAAATCACATGATCATCTTTTTTTGAGTTTATTCATTTTTGAAAGAGAGAGAGAGAGAGAGAGAGAGAATCTTAAGTAAACTCCACACTCAGCACAGACCCCAACATGGGGCTCGATCTCACAACTGTGAGGTCATGACCTCAGCTGAAATCAGGAGTCAGACACTTAACTGACTGAGCCACACAGGCACCCCACATGATCGTCTTAATAGATACAGGGAAAGCATTTGACAAAATTCAACACACTTTCATGATAAAAACTTGAAACAAACCTAGAAGGAAAATATCTCAACTTAATAAAGGCATGTACAAAAAGCCCTCAGCTGGCATCATACTCAATGGCAAAAAACTGAAAGCTCTTCCTCTAAGATCAGAAACAAGATAAGGATGCCCACTCTTGGTTATTTCTATTCAACAGGTACTAAAAGTCATAGCCAGAGCAATTAGACAAGAAAAAGTCATCCAAATCAGAAAGGGAGAAATAAATTATCTTTGTTTGCAGATGGCATGACCTTATACACAGAAAACTCCAAAGTACCATTAAAAAAACAAAAACAAAACAAAACTGGGGCGACTGGGTGTCTCAGTCAGTTGAGCATCCAACTTCAGCTCAGGTCATGATCTCGCGGACTGTGAGTTCGAGCTCTGCATTGGGCTCTGTGCTGACAGCTCAGAGCCTGGAGCCTGCTTTGGATTCTGTGTCTCCCTCTCTCTCTGCAACTCCCCTGCTCACACTCTGCCTCTCTCTCTCAAAAATAAATAAAATTTAAAAATTTTTAAAAAAGCTGGTAGAACTATTGAAAAAATTCAATACCTTTGAAGGATACAAAATTAATGTACAAAAATCTGTTATATTTCTAGGTGTTAAAAATGAACTATCTGAAAAGGATATTAGGAAAACATTCCCATTTGCAATAGCACCAAAAAGAATAAAATACTTAAGAATAAATTTGACTAAGGAGGTGAAAGATTTATATACTGAGGACTATAAAACATTGATGAAATAATTTATTTTTTTTCTTTTTCTGCAGAGTTTATTTATTTTTTGAATAATTTATTGTCAATTTGGTTTCCATATGTGATGAAAGAATTTAGATAAGATGCTATCAAACAGAAAGAAATCTCATGTTCATGGATTGGCAGACTTAATATTGTCAATGTAACAATACCACCCAAAGCAATCTATAGATTCAGTGCAACCCCTATCAAAACTCCAAAGATATTTTTACAGAAATAAAGAATGATATCATATTTTTATCAGAAATTGCTGAGGCTAGAAAGAAGTGGCATAACATTCTTCAAGTCTGAAAGAGAATTGTCAATTCAGAATCCTATATCCAGGGAAAATATCTTACAAAAATGAAGGGAAATAAAGATATTTTCAGATTAAGCAAAATGAATAGTTTTTTTTTTGTTTGTTTCTTTCTTTGTTTTGTTTTTTTTTTCAATTTTTTTGCCAGCAGAATACCCTAAAGTAATGGCTAAGGAAGTCCTCTAAACAGAAAGGAAATTAAAACACAAAACTGGTAATATCAGGGAGAGAATAAAAATAGAAAGATAAAAATTATAAGTAAATAAATAGACTTTTCTTCTCTTTTTGAGTTTTATATGATTAATAGCTCAAGCAAAAATTATAATAATGTCTTATGTGATTACTAATGAATCTAAAGTAAATATTTAAGACAGCTATATTAAAAATGAGAGACTGCAAAGGGAAATAAAGGAAGATGATGTTTATATAGTTCACTCAAGCTAGTAAAACGTTGACACCAAAAGACTATGATTATAGAAAACTTTTTTGTATATACTAAAAAGTCTATACAATGACATACACTAAAAAAATACTGTAGATAAATCAAATTAAATACATAAAAATGAAAAAAAAACAAATTCATAAAATTGTTCAATATCTCACAGAGAGGCAACAATAAAAGTGAACAGAAAAAAAGAAAAACAAACGAAACAAAAATAATCACATGCATACACACACAAATAAAATGGCAGTCATAAGCCTTAGCATATTAATTACATTAAGTAGTAGGCCTAAATATATCAAATGTATATCGGCTAAATACACTAAATAAAATATGGCAATCAGCAGTGACTTAAAAAAAACAACCCTGAGCCGTCTATACACGTGTGTAAGAAATTCATTTCAAATACAACAATGTTAACTCAAAACGCAAAAAAAACAATCCAATTAAAAAAATGGGCAGAGGACCTGAATAGACATTTTTCCAAAGAAGACATGCAGATGGCCAACAGAAAAGATGAAAAGATGTTCAACATCACTGATAATCAGGGAAATGCAAATCAAAACCACAATGAGATATCACCTCACACTTGTTAGAATGGCTAAATCAAGAAGACAAGAAACAGCAAGTGTTGGCAAGGATGTAGAGAATAAGGAACGCTTGTGCACAGTTGGTAGAAATGTAAATTGGTAAAGTCACTATGGAAAACAGTACGGAGATTCCTCAAAAAATTAAAAATAGCAATGTCATACGACCCAATAATTTCACTATTAGGTATTTAGTCAAGGAAAACAAAAACTAACTTGAAAAAAGATATCTGCATCCTTATGTTTATTGTAGCGTTGTTTACAATAGCCCAGAAATGGAAGCAACCTAAGTGTCCACCAACAGATGAATGGATAAGGAAAATGTAGTGTATGTATACAATAGGATATTACATAGTCATAAAGAAGGATGAGAATGTTCTATTTGAGACAACATGGATGGACCTAGAGGTATTATGCTAAGTGAAATAAGTCAGACTGAGAAAGAAAAATACCATATGATTCCACTCAGAAATGGACTCTGAACAAATGAATAAATAAATAAAAAAGCAGAATCAGACCTATAGAGAACAAACTGATGGTTGCCAGAGGGGTGGGAGTGGGAGGCAGGGCAAAGTGGGTGAAGGGGAGTGGGAGACACAGGCTTTCACTTATGGAAGGAATAAGTCATAGGAGTAAAATTCACAGCATAAGAAGTATAGTGAATGATACCGTAATAGTGATGTAAGGGGACAGATGGTACCCACGCTTGTGGTCAACGTGGAATAATGTATAAACTTGTCAAATCACTAAGATGTACACCTGAAACTAGTATAACATTATGTGTCAATTATACCCCCCAAAAAAATAAAAATAAAAAAACAACATAGATAGGTTGAAAGTAAAAGGGTGGAAAAGGATATGCTAGGCACACATTAATCAAATAAAGAAGTTCCTATATTAATATTAAACAAATTAGATTTTACAGAAAAGAAAGTTATGAGAAAGGAACATGATGTGATAATAACAGGGTAAATCTACTCAAGAAGACACAGTGATCCTAAATGCACTGTGCCAAACAACAACACCAACGATAAGAAAACAAAAGCTGCAAAATAGGTGAAACAAAAACTGATAGAACTGAGAGAACGAGTAAACAAGTTCTCAATTTTGTTGGAGACTTTAATAACCTTATTTTGACAATTATTTGAACAACTAGACAGAGAAGCAGCAAAAATATAGAATAACACAACAATATATTAACCCAACAACATATGAACTGCTAGCATCTAACTGACATTTATAGAAATAACAGTAAAACATATACATTCCGTTCAAGCCCTCAGGGTACACATACCAAGTTGAACCATATCTTGGGATAGATACATAGGTAGAGAAACAGAATAGAGAACCCAGGAGTAGCACACATATGTGTAACCAACTAATTTTTGACCAAAGTTGTAGAAGCAAGTCAATTTTAAAAAGGTAATCTTTTCAACAAATGGTGCTTGAACAATTAAATAGACATAGGTTAAAAAAAAATCAAACCTTGACCTAAATCTCACATTTTATTAAAACACTAACTCAAATGGGGTGTAGACTTAAAAGTAAAACACACAATTATAAAATTTTTAGAAAACAAAACATACAAAAATATCTTCAGGATTTATCACTAGGAAAAAAATTCTTAGACCTATTATGAAAATCATCATGTATAAAAGATAAAATTGACGATCTGGACTTCATAAAAATGAAAAACTTCTGCTTTGTGAAAGATCCTATCAAAAGGATAAAAAGACAAACAACATGCTGGAAGAAAATATTTGCAAACCATATATCTGACAAAAGACACACATTTCGATTGTCTAAAAGATTCTCAAATCTCAACATTAAAAACAAAGCAACAATCCAATTAGCAAATGGACAAAAAACATGAAGAGTCTTTTCACTGAAAAAGATATACAGGTGGCAGATACACATGCAAAAAAGATGTTCGACATCACTACACTCGAGGGAAACGCAAATTAAGTCCATAATGAGATATTACAACACACCTATCAGAACAACAAAAATAACATCTAGTGACAATACTAAATGCTGGCAAGGGAGTGCAGGAAGAGGATTTCTCATATATTGCTGGAAGAGATCTAGAATGTTACAGTCTCTGTAAAAAATTTTTTGGCTATGTCTTTAAAAATCTAAGCTCGGGGCGCCTGGGTGGCTCAGTCGGTTGAGCGGCCGACTTCAGCTCAGGTCATGATCTCACGGTCTGTGAGTTCGAGCCCCGCGTCGGGCTCTGTGCTGATGGCTCAGAGCCTGGAGCCTGCTTCAGATTCTGTATCTCCCTTTCTCTCTGCCCTTCCCCCACTCACGCTCTATCTCTATGTCTCTCAAAAATAAATAAACGTTAAAAATTAAAAAAAAAAATCTAAGCTCACACTTCATATAACCCAGCAATTACACTCTTGGGCATTTATTCCAGATACATTAAAACTTACATCTATACAGGGGCGTCTGGGTGGCTCAGTCAGTTAGGTGTCCAACTCTTGATTTCTGCTCAGGTCATGATCTCCTGGTTTGAGATAAAGCATAGGAGATGGAGCATAGGCCCATGTCAGGGATTCTCTCTCTCTTCTCTCTCTCTTTCTCTGTCCCTCCTCTTGCTTGCTCGTGTGTGCACACTCTCTCTCTCAAAATAAATAAAACTTAAAAAAAAAACTTACATCTATACAAAAACCTGTATGCATTCTTTATAGAAGATTTATTTGTAATTATCAAAAACTCAAAACTGCCATAATATCCCTCATTAGGTGAGTGGTTAAACAAATATTCCTCACTACGTGAGTGGTACATCCAGACCATGAAATACTTCTCAGGAATGAAGAGAAATGGACTTTTGATACACATAAAAACTTAGATGGATCGCAAAGGTATTATGCTGAATGACACAAGACAGTCTCAAAAGGTCACGTAGAGTATTATTCCATTTATACGACATTCTCCAAAAGGCAAAATTATGGAGATGGAGAACAGGTTAGTAGGAGTGGTTAAGGATATTGCCATGGTAGGTGCAATTATAAAGGAAAAACATGATCTTTGCCTTGATGAAATACTTCTGTGGTGGTGGTTACACAGTTCTACGCATGTCATAAAATGGCAGAATTACACACAAATATTATACCCCTGTCAATTTCCTGTTTTTGATATTGTATCCTAATATGGAAATATATAACAATTTGGAAAAACTGAACAAAGTGTATGTACATGGGAGCTCTCTTGCTATTTTGATACTATGAATCTCTATTTCAAAAATGTTTAAAAATGGAAAAAGCACAAATGGTCTAAATAGATTAAAAACCAAAAATTGTCAGTTTAGATTAAAGAGCAAGTATATGCTGTCAACTAGAAATATACTTCAGCTCTAAAGATACAAATTGGTTAAAAATAAAAGACGAAAAAATTTGTTGGATGGTAACACTAGTCAAAAGGAAGTTTGAGTACTGATATTAATATCTCACAAGATATCAGAGCAAAAAGTATTACCAGGAAGAAAGAAAGTGCTTTCACAATGATAAAGGGTTCAATTTATCAAAATGACATTAACAATATTAATATGTTCATGCATCTAATAACAGAGCTTCAAAATATGTGGCATAAGAACTGATAGAGCTACAAGGAGAAGTAGATTACCCAAAATGATGGAAATTTGAATTCCCTTTTTTTCAATAATTGATGGAGCAAATTTGGCATAAAATCAATAAAACTATGGAAAAAACAACACTAACAACAAATTTGACTTCACTGATATTTATAGAATGTGCCACTCAACAACAGCAGAATACACATTCTTTGCAAATGCATAGCGGGCATTTACACAGACTGGTGATATTCCAGGCCATAAAATAAATCTTGATATATTTACAAGTATTCAGGTAATGGGAAGTATGTTCTCTGACCATACCACCTGAATTCAAGACTTCTATCAAGCTACAATAATCAATATGGAGTGACACTGGCAAAAAGGTAGACAAACAGATCAGTGGAAATAAATGGGAGATTCTAGAAACATACTCGCATGTTTTTCAAAAAATGACTTATAACACAGGTACAAAGGAAACGTAGTGGAGAAAAGAAAAATCATTCAATACATGGTGTTGGCACAAGTGGATATCCACATGCCCTTCTCCCCCTCAAAATGGAATTTGACCTATATTTTGTGCTACACACACACACACACACACACACTCAAGACATCAAAATGCATCATAATCTTTTTTTTATATAACTTTATTTATTTATTTTGAAACAGACAGAGACAGTGGGAGTGGGGAAGGGGCCAATAGAGAGAGAGAGAGAGTATCCCAAGCAGGCTCCGAGGTGCCAGTGCAGAGACCCAGGCAGGGCTCAAATCCAGGAAACCCTGAGATCATGACTTGAGCCAAAACCAACTGAGCCACCCAGGCACTCTGAAATACACCATAGTCTTACATGTAAAACCTAAAACTACAGAACATCTACGTGAAAATCATTGTGAACTTGGGTTAGGCAAAGAAGTTTTAGACATCACACCAACGACATGATCCACAAAGAAACAAGTTGATAAATTGTATATCATCAAAATGAAAATTTTGTGCTCTGTGAAATATTCCATTAGGAGATGAAAAGGCAAGTTCCAGACTGGGAGAAATTATTTGCAAATTGCACATCTGACAAAGGGCTTGTGTCTACAATATATAAATAACTCTTAAAAGTAATTGACAATTGGTGTGTCTGGGTAGTTCAGTCAGTTGAGTGACAATTCCTGGTTTGGACTCAGGTTATGATCCAGGGGTCGTGGGATCGAGCCCCATATGAGTTCAGTGCAGAGCCGGCTTGGGATTCTCTGTCTCTGTCTCTCTCTCTCTCTCTCTTTCTCTCTCTCTCTCTCTGCCCCTCTCCCCTGCTCATGCTGATTCTCTCTCTAAAATAAAAAAATAAAATAAGGTAAAAATAAAGTAACTAATTAAATTAAACAATCCAATAATAAATGGGCACAGATTGGCACAGATACCTGACTACAGAAGATACAGAGGGAAAACAAGCACAGGTAAAGGTGTTCACCTACAATAATTTGTCCAGCAATGCAAAATAAAGCCACGGCAGAGTAACATTACACGTCTGTCAGAAGAGCTAAGATATTTTTTTCAAAAATTATAATACCAAATGTTGGTGAGTATGTGCAAGAACTACAACTGTAACGTACAATTACTTTGGAAAACAGACCGGCAATATTAAAACAAATATCTATCATATCTGTTCCATTCTCAGATATTTAGCCTAAAGGAATAAAAGCATACAGCCATATTAATACTTGTACATGAATGTTTACAGCAGGTTTATTTAAAATAGCCTTTGGCGTGCCTGGGTGGCTCTGTCAGTTAAGCCTCGGACTTCGGCTCAGGTCATGATATCATGGTTCGTGAGTTTGAGCTCCGCCTCAGGCTCTGTGCTGACAGCATGGAACCTCCTTCGAGCCTCTGCCTCCTCTCTCTCTGCCCCTCCCTCACGTGCGTACACATACTCTCTCCCTCTCTCTCAAAATAAACATTTTAAAAAATTAAAAAATAAATAAAATAGTCTTCCAGTTGAAACAATTGCAGGGTCCATCAATAGGTGAATGAATAAGCAAATTGCTGTATTTTTTATCAATACAATGGAGTAGTACTTGACAATAAAAAGAATGGATTATTTTTAAATTTTACAATAGTTTTACATTTATTTCAAAAAGTTGCAAATATAGTTCCCATGTAGTCCACACTAATTCTCCTCTAATTTTTATAAAACAACTCTACTAAAATATAACTGGCATTTAAAAACCTGGACATATTTAAAACATACAGTTAGATGTGTTTAGAGATATGCATACACCCATGAAGCCATCGCCACTGCAATCAAGATAAAGAACATATCCATCACCCCCCATCGATAGGCGAAGGCATAACCAAATTGCCATAGATCTATACACTGGAATACTACTTGATCATAAAGTGAATAAATTATTGATACATTCTGGAACATGGATGAATCCCAAAATAATAATGATGAGTGAAACAAGCCAGGCAAAAATGATTGCATACTGTATGATTGCATTTACATAATAGGGTAGAAATTGCAAACTAATATATACTGACAGGCCAGTGGTTACCTGGCAACGGAAGTGGGGTAGGAAGAGGAATGAGGGAGGAATTACAAAGGGAATGAGGAACCTTTTAGGGATGGATGATGGATAAGTTCTTTAACTGGATTCTGTTTGATATTTTCTGAGGTATATGTCAAAATTTATCAAATTATACAGTTTATATACACATACAGTCTACAGAATGTCAATTACACTTTCTTGAAGCTGCTTAAAAAATCATATTAAAAAGTTAAACCAATTCTGGAATTTGGATGCGTCTGGCCAGTGAAAATTGGTAATGCAGAGATTTCTGAAAATGCAACAGTGACTCAACAAAAACTGGGAATCTAGGAGCTCACTCTACTTTTCTGCCCCCAGGAAACAGAAATGATAATTAGCCCAATTAGCCTTAGCAGGTAATTAGACATATGAGCTCCTCAATGCCAATTAATTTCATTTGAGAAGTGAACTACAAAGACACCCTTATGATTTTAAACTTCCAGTATATAAGATACTAATTTACTGAAAACATGGATTTTAGCAAGAGCGAAGTAATGCTTATATTTAGAATAATGATGGAATCTAAGAATATGAGACCATGCCAAAAAAAGAGACACTGCATATTAAAGTTGTTATATTCATTCACAAAACAGTGTTTCCTAAATGGAATTTCTCTGGGCAGAAGAGTGTGAAATGAGAAAAACAAAAAGGCTTTTATCTAAGTGTAAGGGCTTGGGAAAAAGGAGAAAGAAAAATATATGCTAGCACTTTGGATTTTTAAAACTTTGTTTTTTTAACTCTAGTATAATTAATGTGCAGCATTATATAGTTTCAGGTGTTAAATACAGTGACTCAACAATTCCAAACATTAGTCAGTTCTCATCACGGTCAAGTGTACTCTTAATTCCATTCACCTATTTCACCCATCCCCCTACCCACCTTTCTACTGGTAACCACTGGTTTTCTATATTTAAGAGTCTGGTTTTTTGTTTGGTTGGTTGATTTCCAAAATTCCGCATATGGATGAAATCATATGATATTTCTTTTTCTCTGATAGACTTATTTCACTTAGCATTATATTATTTTGCTTAGCATTATACCTTCTAGATCCATTCACATTTTTACAAATGGCAAGATTTCACTATTTTTATGGCTGAATAATATTCATATATATGTATATGAATATTCTTTATCCATTCATCTATTAATGTACAACTGGGTTGCATCCACACTTTAGCTATTGTAAATAATGCTGCAATAAACACAAGAGTGCATATATCTCTTTGAATTAGTGTTTTCATATTCTATGGGTAAATACCCAGTAGTGGAATTACTGAATTATATGATAATTATATTTTTAAATTTTTGAGGAATCTCCATACTGATTTCCAGAGTGGCTGCACCAGTTTACATTCACACCAACAGTGCATGATAGTTTCTTTTTCTTCACATCCTCACCAACACTTCTTGTTTCATGTGTTGTTAATGTGAGCTATTCTGACAGATGTAAGGTGATATATTATGGTTCTGATTTGTGTTTCTCTGATGATCAGTGATGTTGAGCATCTTTTCAAGTGTCTCTTGGCGATCTGTATGTCTTTGGAGAAATGTCTGTTCATGTCTTCTGCCCATTTTTAACTGAATTATTTCTAGGTTTTTTGCTCTTGAGTAGAATAAATTCTTTTTTTAATGTTTATTTTGAGAGACAGAGAGAGCTGAGCAGGGGAGGGGCAGAGAGAGATAACCCCAAGTTTACAGCACAAAGCCTAATGCAGGGCTCCATCTCACGAACTGTGGGAACCTGACCTGAGTTGAAATCAAGAGTTGGATGCTTAAAAGACTGAGCCACCCAGGTGCCCTAGTAAGTTCTTTAGAAATCTTGGATACGGACCCTTTATTGAATATGTCATTTGCAAATTTCTTCTCCCATTCAGTAGGTTGTCTTTTTGTTTTGTTGATGATGTTCTTTGCTGAGCAGAAGTTTTTTTTTTTGTAATAATTTATTGTCAAATTGGTTTCCATACAACATCCAGTGCTCATCCCAACAAGTGCCCTCCTCTGTGCCCATCACCCACTCTCCCCACTCCCACACCCCCCTCTCCTCTCAGTTCGTTCTTAGTCTTTCAGAGTCTCTTATGTTATATCTTCCTCCCTCTCTGTGGCTTTTTTTTTTTCTTCCCCTCTTCCCCTCCCCCCTGGTTTTCTGTTAAGTCTCGCAAAGCCCACCTATGCGTGGAAACATATGGCATCTGTCTTTCTCTGCCTGACTTATTTCACTCAGCACAATACCCTCCAGTTCCACCCATGTTGCCACACATGGCCAGATTTCATTCTTTCTCATTGCTGCATAGTATCCCATTGTATATATATATACACCTCATCTTCTTTATCCATTCATCAGTTGATGGACACTTAGTCTCTTTCCATGATTTGGCTATTGTCGAAAGTGCTGCTATGAACATCGGGGTACATGTGCCCCTATCCTCAGCAGTCCTGTATCTCTTGGGTAGATTCCTAACAGTGCTATTGCTGGGTCATAGGGTCATTCTATTTTCATTTTTTTGATGAACTTCCACACAGTTCTCCAGAGTGTCTGCACCAGTTTGCATTCCCACCAACAGGGCAAGAGGGTGTCTGTTTTCCCACATCCTCGCCAGCATCTATAGTTTCCTGATTTGTTCATTTTAGCCACTCTGACTGGTGTGAGGTGGTATCTCAGTGTGGTTTTGATTTGTATTTCCCTGATGATGAGTGACATCGAGCATTGTTTCATGTGTCTGTTGGCTATCTAGATGTCTTCTTTGGAGAAGTGTCTATTCCTATCTTCCACTCATTTCTTCACTGGATTATTCATTTTTCAGGTGTGGAGTTTGGTAAGTTCTTTATAGATTTCAGATACTAGTCCTTTATCCGATACGTCATTTGCGATGATCTTTTCCCATTCCATTAGTTGCCTGTCAGTTTTGTTGGTTGTATCTTTTGCCATGCAGAAGATTTTTATCTTGATGAGGTCCCAGTAATTCATTTTTGCTTTTAATTCCCCTGCCTTTGGAGATGTGTCGAGTAAGAAATTGGTGCGTCTTAGGTCAAAAAGGTTTTTTCCTGCTTTCTCCTCTAGGATTTTGATGGTTTCTTGTCTCACATTGAGATCCTTCATCCATTTAGAGTTTATTTTTGTGAGTGTTGTAAGGAAGTGGCCTAGTTTCATTCTTCTGCATGTTGCTGTCCAGTTCTTCCAGCACCATTTATTAAAGAGGCTATCTTTTTTCCATTGGATACATTTTCCCGCTTTGTCAAAGATTAGTTGGCCATATACTTGCGGGTCCATTTCTGAGTTTTCTATTCTATTCCATTGGTCTATGTGTCTGTTTTTGTGCCAATACCATACAGTCTTGATGACTACCGCTTTGTAGTAGAGGTTAAAGTCTGGGATTGTGATGCCTCCCGCCTTGGTTTTATTCTTCAGTATTACTTTGGCAATTCGGGGTCTTTTGTGGTTTCATACAAATTTTAAGATTGTTTGCTCTAACTTTGAGAAGGTTGCTGGTGCAATTTTGATTGCACCAAACACCATAAAATACCTAGGAATAAACCTAACCAAAGATGTAAAAGATCTCTACACTGAAAACTATAAAAACTTATGAAGGAAATTGAGGAAGACACAGGAAATGGAAAAACATCCCATGTTCATGGATTGGAAGAATAAATATCGTTAAAATGACAATACTACCCATAGCAATCTACACATTTAATGCTGAAGCTTTTTATATTGATGCGGTCTCAATAGTTTATTTTTGCTTTTGTTTCCCTTGCCTCAGGAAACACATCTAGAAAAATGTTGCTATGGTCCATGTCAGAGAAATTACTGACTATGCTCTCCTCTAGGATTTTTATGGTTTCAGATCTGACATTTAGGTCTTTAATCAATTTTGAGCTTATTTTTAGATACAGTCTAAGAACGAGGTCAAGTTTCATTCTTTGGCATATAGCTGTCCAGTTTTCCCAGCGCCATTTATTTAAAGGCTGTCTTTTCCCCATTGCAAATTCTTGCTTCCTTGTCATAGATTAATTGACAATATAGTTGTGATTTATCTCTGGGCTCTGCACTCTGTTCTATTGATGTATGTGACTATTTTTGTGCCAGTATCATACTGTCTTGATCACTATAGCTTTGTAGAATATCTTGAAATCTGTGATTGCGACACCTCCAGTTTTGTCCTCTTTTTTCAAGACTGCCTTGGCTATTCACGGTCTTTTGTGGTTTGTGGTTCTATACAAATTTTAGAATTATTTCTTCTAGTTCTATGAAAAAATGCTATCGGTATTTTGATAGAGATTGCATTAAATCTGTAGATTGCTTTGGGTGATATGACATTTTAATAATATTTGCTTTCCCAATTCATGAGCATGGAATATCTTTCCATTTGTGTCATCTTCAATTTCTTTCATCTATCTCTTATACTTTTCAGAGTGCAGGTCTTTCATCTTCTTGGTGAAATTTATTCCTAGGTATTTTATTATTTTGGCACAATTGTAAGTGGGATTATTTTCTTAATTTCTTTTTTTGCTATTTCATTATTAGTGTATAGACATCCAATGGATTTCTGTGGGTTGGTTTTGTATCCTTCCATTTTACTGAATTTATTTATCAGTTCTAGTATATTTTTCATGGAGTCTTTTTGTTGAGGATTTTTGCATGTATGCTTATCAGATATATTGGCCTATAGTTCTCTTTTTTTGTATTGTCATTATCTAGTTTGGGTATCAGAATAATAATGGCCTCATGGAATGAATTCAGAAGATTTCCTTCCTCTTCTATTTCTTTGGAATAGCTTGAGAAGAATAGGTATAAACTCTTCTTTCAATGTTCGGTAGAATTCACGCGTGAAGCCATCTGGTCTTGGACTTTTGTTTGTTGGGAGTTTTTGGATTACTGATTAAATTTCATTGCTGGTAATCAGTCTGTTCAAACTTTGTATTTCTTCCTGATTCAGTTTTGGTACTTTATATATTTCTAGGAATTTATCCATTTCTTCTAGGCTGTCCAATTTGTTGGTACCTAATTTTTTCATTGTATTCTCTTATAATCCTTTTATTTCTGGGGTGTTAGTTATTTCTTCTCTTTCATTTCTGTTTTTATTTCAGTCTTTTTTCTCTCTTTTTTTTTAAGTCTAGCCAATGGTTTACCAATTTTATTGTTCCTTTCAAAGAAGAAACTCCTGGTTTCATTGTTCTGTTTTGTTTTTGTTTTTTTTTATTAGTTTCTATTTCATTTATTTCTGCTCTAATCTTTATTATGTCTTTCCTCCTACTGGTTTGGGGTTTTGTTTGTTCTTTTATAGTTCCTTTAGGTATAAAGTTAAGTTGTTTGAGATTTTTTTTGCTTCCACGTTTATAGCAATACAGATAGCCATGTATTGCTATAAACTTCCTTCTTCGTAACAGCATTTGCTGTATCCTAAAGATTTTGGACCATTGTGTTTTCATTTTCAATTGTCTCCATGTACTTTTTTATTTCCCTTTGATGTCTTGGTTGACACATTCATTGTTTAGTAGCATGTTATTTAACCTCCAAGAATTTATGTTCTTTCCAGATTTTTTCCAGTGGTTGATTTCTAGTTTTATAGCACTAGGATTGGAAAAGATGCATGTTATAACTTCAGTCGTTTTCAATTTGCTGAGAGTTGTTTTGTGGCCCAATACATAATCTTTTCTGGAGAATATGTTTATCTCTAGCAATTATTCCATTTAACTGAACTGACCATAAACTATTTCCTCTCAAATTATTTTGGGCACAAACAAGAATTTATCTATAAATCTAGCAGGAATTTTATGTGAATTCTTGCAGTATATAATCGATAATTGGCACAGGAATAAGAAGTGAAAGACAAAAGTGTGCAAAATTTCCACAAATTAGAGATAAAAGTGGTATACCTTTCCCCCTTTCACAGGTGAGAGGCTATTAAACCATTTGAGCTGTGCTCCCCATAGTGCTTATAAAGCATATCCCTGTCAAAATTGAACTATCAGTATTCCCTTTTCATGTAAAGAAAGGCTGGGGTGCCTGGGCTGCTCAGTTGGTTAAGCGTCTGATTCTTGATTTTGGCTCAGGTCATGATCTCACAGTTCATGAGTTCTACTCCCTCATTGGTCTCTGTGTTGACAGTGCAGAGCCTTCTTGGGATTCTCTCTCTCCACTCACTCTGCCCTTCCCCCACTCGCTCACTCTCTCTCAAAATAAATAAATGAACTTTTTAAAAAAAAAAAAACACCAACAATGCATAGGAAGAACAGAACAAACAAAGAGATGTGAAGTTCAGGGAAGGCTATAAGCAAATGTTCAAAACAATATTCACTGTTTTATCCAAATAAAAGAATACTCTTATGTATCCTTCAAAAAGTCATATTGCTTTTATATCTGCATCTATATCTATACCTATCTATCTATCTGTTTCATCTGACACGTATGCTCAGTGCTCAGTTCTCCTTTACATATTTCTAGACCCTGAGTCGCTATATAGTTTGTTTTTTTTTTAAACCCTACCATTTAAGAAAAGATTAAAAGGAAGCAACCAATGGATATTTAATAAGGACAATAAGACTACCAAATTCTTGAATGGGAAGATTCCACTGATCACAGGAAGTCACACTGTACAAATGACTCCTTGAAGGAACCAAAAATATAACCTCAGAATTCACTACTTAGAGTTGCTTTATTTCAACTGCCCTTTAGTGACATAATTTCCTCTGCCTGCTTATTATCCCTGGAAGGAGGACCTACCACACAAATATAAAAGGTCCCTCTGTTACTACCACATTCCTCATTCAGTTGATTATTCAATCATGCACACATATTAACAGTTATTTATTGCGTGTCTATTATGAGCCAGGCCCCAGTATCCTGTTAAGTAATAGGATATAAAGATGAAGGAAATATAGATCCGTGTCCCATCCCTCTGAGAGTTCACAGCCTATCAGGAATGAAAACTGTGGGTCACAAAATGGGGTCGGTAAGTGAATAATAAACAAAGTCAACTTTTATTGAGCACTTCAAATGTGCTGCTTACTTTGTTAACTCCTTTCTGCACTAACTCAGTTAATCTAGCCAATAGACCTTGTGGTAGGTATTATCTGTGGTCTTATTTTATGGATTAAAAAATTGAGATGTAAAAAAAGGAATTTGTTCAAACAGCAGATAAACAGCGGTGCTCCCACTGCAACCTAGGCAGTCTGGCTCCAGAACCCACGTTCCAAGCCCCTGGTCCAGAGGACAGAGCACTTGCTACCTGAAATCTTAGTGTCCCCTTGAATTTTACTATGGAGTCCTGTGACTTGGGTCTAGAAGAAGGAAGGCCACGAAGGTTCCTGAAAGTGTCTTCCTGGTAGAGGGAGAAATCAAGGTAAAAGGAACTTAAATAGCTTTAAAGGATAAAAGATGTCACTGAACTGTGCAATGGAAGTGATACCTGGGACGGGGGGTGGTGTTGTCCAGGGAAAACATGAAATGAAGGAGAGATTCGACAGCCAACAGGTGGCTTCTTAGAAGCAGGGTCCTAGGTTACTTAACTATCATTCTGTCCTTACCAGTCCTCTGGTGAGGCCCCTGCAGAGGCCAGGGGTGGGCACTGCTGCTGCAGAATTTCTATTTCCACTGCTGGATGGTTCTGCCCCTTCTTCTGGGCACCATGAATGAATCAAAGCCCACGTTGCTTCTGCTGGTTATCACTGCTGATGTTTCATGGTATTTTCTTCACAGGTACCAAATCTCTGTGAAGACTTTAGGGAGAAATTCTCTTCCCTTCTGAGTTATACACTGCTAGGTAGGGTAGAAGGAGTTCAGGTTGGGTAATGCAAAGACCTCGCTGCATTCTGCTTTTGTTTCATAAAGAGGTTCTAGTGAAATTAGCTCTCTGAGAGTTTACTCACTTTTTTTCCCTCAAGCTTAGACTTGAATTCATAAAGGGCTGCTCTTTAGACACATTTGAATATCATCCTACACTGGAATTAGAATTATTCCTCTGATAACAGATTGAGGCTTAGTTTACCTGCTTGAATAAGGCTTACTTTAAAAAGAATGATCTCTTCTGGTAATCAGAACCTTGGTGGCCCACTTAGCTAGTTTGTTATACTGCTTGGATAGGTGTGATTTATGTAATGCACAAAGCATAGGCTTAATCCTTTTGCGACACCCCTGTAAATCCAACCACAGAATGTGAAACAGTGCAGACAGGTAGCCCATCCTCATAGGCCTCCTCTCCCACTATTCCTCCATCAAATATCCCCAAACTCCTACTACCCTTTGCTCAGCCCTGAAAATACAAAAATGCAGCCTCTGAGAGCAAAGACCTTACAAATACAAGAGGGACCAAAATCAACTGTAATAAACATGAAATCCTGGGTATGCCCTTACTAGAGCATTAGCACTGAGGAAGGAATCATCGTCTCTGATGGCAGGGGCATGAGTGGGTAGGAAAAGAGAAGGTACTATTTAACCAGAGTCTTGAAGGATGAGTTGGAGATAATCAGGGCACAGGGGTGGGAGTGATGTATGTGGGTAGGACCAGGGAGGGAGGAGAGACTGTAAATGAAGAAAAAGTCCAGAGGCTCATGGTGGGGATGCTCAATAAATATTGAATGGGTATGAGGAAATGAGTAATAATAAGCTATATTTCTATAACATTTTACTGCTTCTAAAGTGTGTTTGCATAATTACTCCATTTGCTCTTCACAGTACTCTGTAAAAAGACAGGGATTTGGGGGTCGTGTTTTATACATGATGAATTTGAGGCCCTAAGAGGTGTAAATGACTTATTCAATGTGACAGGAGTGACACAACTAAAATGCTACCAAGGCCCCATAACATGTCACTGCCACTTCAATGATCGTAGAATATCAGTAATGGCATCCATCAGAAGCAGCAAAGGTGGGGGGAAGTGGCCCCTTGATTCCTCCACTTTAGCTCTTAGTTTAGATATATCAAACAGCAAATGCTTTGCTTGGAATGCTCTTTGCTGTGAAGATCCCTGACATCATGCTCAGCTACCTGAGAGGCCAAAACATTCTCGCTAGCTTTGAGAGAATCCTTGCAGCCACATCCGAGTTCGGAAACATTGGCCTGAAGCCAACAAGCTATAATCTTAAACCCACTTCCAATATTGAAATGTGATATGATGAAACCCCTTCATAAACTGATGATTATTCTATTGGGAGGTATTAACATTAAGGTCTGCCCTCTGAGGAAGAACAATCCCCTTTGTTCTTTAATAGGTATCACTTTTTTCCCTTCTGGATATTGGTATTGCCCCTCACTTTTATATTAAATCTTGCAGAAACCACCACGGATTATCATGAATGTCAGCATTAATGTCAGCCACGGTTGGCAACAAAGCCAACATCTGGGAGTTTGCAGAAGGGAGCAGCCCACTCAGGAAAATCAGGCAGAGTACTGTGACGTGTCTGTCAAAATTCACATCAAGATTGATGTCATACAGTAAGAAATGAAGGAAACCTGGGGGTGGGGGGCAGCATTAATCAGAAGAATTAACAGATTGCCTCTCTAAACCCTATTGTCAGCTCTGCCAGAAAAATACACATATCATAGAGGAAACACTGATAAAAATGTTGCATGACCCTTGTTTCAATATACATGAAGCCAGAAAGTTAACCCAAAAGTCATTGCAGGGAGAATACTCTACTCAGATTACTAAGTGGAATGGCAAAATGATCTATGTGACAATGAAACAGAAAGGACTAACTTTATGGAGGAAGATTGATGACAGGATTACTTTGAAATATGTCTATCTCTTTTATACAAATCAATGCTTACAGCTTTATAAAGTGTTTTACTTATCCTGAATATATGAATTGCAAAATTATATTCTTCTTTTTAGTTTTTCTGATCTGTTACCATAATAGCATTTATCCCATATCAATCAAAAACCACAGGTCATCAGCCTTCACCAGACTGAAAGTATTTCCAGACCCATACCAACCCGTTTAAAAGGAAATCTCACCTTTTAAATTGGCTAACACAGAATCAAGGAATTATTTTTGATGGATAGGGCTTTCACAGTGCTCTTCAAATTTCACTACATCAGCAATCACAATCATTTATCTACAGAAGACTGTACCTAATTAATTTGAAGTTGATGATGATGACAATAGCAATGGCAATGAAGTAATGAGTCAGGCTAGTCTTTGAAGTGTAAAATTTAAGACAACAGCAATTCATTAGCTCAAAAAAGCTTTTACGGAACGTTTACCTTTTCAGGGTCCCGAGGAAAAAAGAAATAAAGTATATCTTACTCTAGCAAGAACAGAGTGGGATTGAGAAAAATGGGCACCCTGTAGTCTTCAAATATTAGCATCATTTCATGGGAACCGGGTAAAGCCAATTTTTTGGCCACAAGCTTTTGTTCTCACATCTTTATATTTAAAATGAGAGATTTAAGGAGCACCTGGGTGGCTCAGTCAGTTGAGCTTCGACTTCAGCTCAGGTCATGATCTCACAGTTCATGAGTCCCAGCCCCACAGTCAACTCTCTGCTGTTAGCACAGAACCTGCTTCAGATCCTCTGTCCCCCTCTCTCTCTGCCCCTCCCCTGCTTGCTCTCTCTCGCACTCTCTCTCTCAAAACTAAACTTCAAAAAAAATAAATAAATAAAATAAAATGAGAGATTTAATATTGCATGCATACTTTTTTATTTATTTGGAATTATCTTCTATTCCTAATACTTATAACTGGATAACATTATTTTCACTAAGGATAAACTTATCTTACGTGGAAATAGTTGCAAAATCTTGATCAAAGTATGCTTAAACCTTTTTTTTTTTCTCCTGCTTTTCACTCTGGCAATACCTTCGGAGTTTTACATGGGTTTTCCAAACTCTGATTTTTCATTTTAATTTCTAGTTTCCAGTTTTAGGTTTCAGGTTTCTGAACAAGATCTTTTAAAAACACATTAAAATATTTTAAATGAGGTAAGAAAATAAATCACCCATTCCCAGACAAAAAAAAAAAAAAAAAAAAGACTTTATATTTGCATTACTTGATTTCAGAATTTCAGCGGTGGCCACTGTTGACTACACTGAACTACCAGCTGATGAATATTAGGGATGGTAAAATGCCATGCAGCTATAGAATGAAATTACATGGAATGAACTAAATAGAAGAATTACAACCTGACAAAGGCTTTTTCCTCTCTTTTCTCTTCCTCCTTCCCTCCCTACATTCCTTCCTTTCTCTCCTCCTTCCCTCCTTTTCTCCCTCCCTCCCTTCCTCTCACCTCTTCCTCCTTTCTTTCATTTCCTTCCTTTCATTTGTCAATGCCACTCTGGAGGGCAGGCTCTATTGGTTTATGCCCTATCATTTGTGCAAGCAGTTTTGGGCGAGCCTGAATTAATTAGTAAGCCAATTCTAATTTTTTACAGTGGTATTTTATCATGCTCTCCTGTCTTGACAAGAATATGCTTGGATAGTCTTTTCCTTGATCAAATTCTGAGCAGTGAGAAGCACATAAATAAAAGACTAATTATAATACAGCATGTGAATGCTCTAAAGAAGCTGTATATAACATGCTACGAGATGATAGGAAAGAAGGCAATTGATCCTAAGGGAATTTAGGAGACCTCTGACAAGAGTTAACATTTGATCTTCCATGGAATAGTGAAGAATTTGCCAGACAGACAAGATGGAGGGGCAGAGTATTCCATTCAGAAGAAGGTAAGGAGAAATGTGGTTAATTCAATCAACATCAACAAAACAAATTTATTGACTAAGTGAATATTTTTGTGAAATCTTCTTTTTAATTGAGTATTTCTATAGCCAAAGTCTAGTCCTACTTAGTCCCTGATAGAGTTAAGTGAGACATATAAATGTTCATGTTGAGATCACATTTAAAGGGAGCTATACTTAGTCTGAAAGGACAAGAAAGTGCTATTGACAATCTCATAATGTGATCAGAGTGGCCTAGATTACTTTCATGGTGAACAAAGGAGATCCCGGAAGTGCCAGTAAGTCAGAATGGCAAGGCGTTGAGGAACCATTCTGAAAACTGGCATACACGGATTATGCATACTCAGATTTGTGAGATTTCTCAGCAATCTGAAACTGCTTAATCTCAATTATAATATCAAATGGTTTGTGTTGGATATTATTTGAGACATTCAAATAGTTTGTTATGCTTCCCACAATATTGATGAAAACCCTCAACTGTGTGTGGTATTTTCTTTTAGTGGTACGGAAGGATTACTCTCCACGTGTACATGAGATGCTTTCTTTCCCAGACTCCTGGTATCCACACCTAAATATTTTATATATCTTCCAGTTTGCACACATTATGAGTAAATTTTTTTGTATAAATTTATTTTTATATACAACTTCTTACCTACTTTTTATATCTCTATAAATACAGACTGAAACTCTATTCATAGAACCGGTGTGTAGGTAGATAAAATTGTGAAAAAAATGTTATTTATTGCTATATTTCCTTTACGTTATTGACACAGAAATTGAAAATCATAAACTCAGGAGTAAAGTGATCCAAAACCATCTGAAAGCAGTGAGATCCAAATGTTTTCAAGTTGTAGAATTTTATAGCTGAATATCATCTTAGCTCTACTCCCGTCTCCTAATATTGAAAACCAAAAAGTGAGGTGAGGTTACGTGAGGCTGTAAAATTTCCTTCAGATTCCTCACTTGTTATAAAAATTCTGGCATTAGAATATGTTTCCGACTTCCAGCATCATTTACATCCCCAGATCTATTGTTGGTACCCATATATAACTCTTCTGTTTTTTAATATAATCATAAAATAGACATTTAGAAGGGCCTTCGGGACACCCAGTGGTTCTGTCGGTTGAGCATCCAACTCTTGATTTCGGCTCACGTCATGATCTAACTGTTCATGAAACTGAGCCCAAAATCGGCCTCTACACTGGCAGAGCAGAGCTTGCTTGGGATTCTCTCCCCCCCTCTCTCTCTGCCCCTCCTCCACTCACACAGGCATGCTCTCTCCTTCTTCTCTCTCAATAAGTAAAAAACATTAAAGAAAATCTTTTAAAAATATGGTATAATGTACAGAAATGATCCAGGGCAGTTCGTCAGCAACACAATCATTCTAAATTCATTACTCATTACTATCTTGGAAAGAGCAGTATCATTAAAGGATGTGTATAAATTGTCTCAAATGCCAAGGATTCATCTAATCCAAATGAGTCATGGGTTAGAAGATTTTTTTCTAGAAATATCCCTGCAAAATAAGAAGCAGGCTACTCAAAGATGTGGTGCCATCAGTTCCCTACAGTTTGTAAGTCAACTCACAGAAGCACCAGGCCTAACTGCACCTATAAAATCAGACATTCTCCAGATAACCTAAAATTCTGCTAGAACCGAACTGGTTGAGTGCACATGACTGACATTGCTACATTATTCAACAAGTATCTGATGAGACCATCTACTGTGCAACGAATGCACTTTTACACTTTGGGCTTCATTCCTCCTGGGCTTAATGCTGTCTTGAGCCACGCACCCCTATGTGTTTAGAGGGAGGATTTTGGAGGCAGGATGTCTGGGTTCCAGTCCCTGCTCTGGCATATGCTAGCTGAGCAACTCCTCTCTAATCCTCAGGGTCCTTATCTGTAAAAAAGAAAGAAGAATACCTATCTCATAAGGTTAAGGAAGGTAAAATAAGGTAACACTTGTAAATTACCTAAGCATAGTACCTAGAATGTGATGTGGCATTGGAAATATATAAACACCAAACACTGTGATTCATATTGGTTAAAATAAAACTGTAAGTCAAATACTTTGATGGTATTTAATGAGAAAACTTAAGGAGGGACAACTTTTTTTTTTTGACACAGTGCTTTTGAATATCCAGGATACAGAGCTCATGCTTAGTCCTTATTGAAAAGATAATAAAGTTGGAAAATAGTTAGGCATTGAATATCATAGAGGCACAAGGTATAAAGAGCATAAGATATATACTGATTTAACTATACTATAATTTAACTATAATATACTGATATATAGATTTGGGGCAAGTTTGCTGCAAATGAAAAAAAATCTTCTGTAATGTTCTGTTTGAATTTTCAGAGTTTTATTTTCAGTGCAATGTATTACTTAACCTCAAGACTATAATTACTAAGAGATTGTCGTATGTGCTTTTTAATAGAATATTTATTTGTTAGAGTATTTATTACAGGAAATAGAATTTACTCACCAAAATCGTAAAACACTAGCTCTCTGATGTGCAGTTCAATATCTATGTCTATCTTTGCTAAGTGTTGTAATGCATCTACTATAATGTGGAATTGATTTGCTTGTCCATCGGAAAGCTTTTTAATTTAAAATTTTTCCTTTCAGAACTCTTGCGAAGATAAATTTTTGACGCGGTGAAATAACACATTCACCTCTAAACAAAACAGAGATTCTTTCTTCTACGCTGAATGGTAAGTACACAAACAATGCTGACTCTGACTAGTAGCATTAGTATTTTCATTACTTATGTTCTCTCTGACCATTTGACAAGTACTCGAAGGCTGACAGAATTAAGGAGGTAGAGCCATTTGCCTTCTCTTAGGGGAAAACAAAGTTGAACACACCAGGGTTCAGGATCAAGTTAACTGTTCTGCTGCCACCTGGGCTTTTGTCCTTCCTGTAACAATTGCCTACAAATACTGAGGCCCCTCTTGGAATTTAGGGCCATGTCAGCTCTTGCTATTTCCTTTACTAAATATATACTGGTGTCTGGGCCACCTGCTGACACTTTTCCCCCAAGTCTCTATTCCTGCTGGTCTGTCTACATGTCTGAACAAGGCCTTGCACAAGATTCCCTGGGTGCTTGCCTGACTAAGAAATGACAACCAGACACTGGCTTTTGTTATATTCTGCCTGATTACATCCCACAGTGAATAAAAGTAAATGTACGATCTTGCAGTTTAAATCAGGGACCTGGGGTTGCTTTTCCCTTTAAGCATAAGGATCATCCTAGAGAATCAAGACAGAAGGGATCAGTCCAGTAACTGACGAGCCTCCAGCCTCAGGAGCAGAAAGGTAAAGAGAAATTCAACTGGTGAACTTGCTGTTTGTTTCCTTTAACCCTCACTTTTGGAAACAACCAGGGTTCAATTGTAATATGAATAAACTATAATTAAAGAGTAAACACAGCCCAATAAATATAACAGAGAGATCATGGCTTCCGTGTCCTAATTCAGCAAATGAAGGCTAAATTACTGACACACTAAGATTTCATCACTAGTGTTAGAGGTGAATTTCTGTTTTCCCCTAAATATTACTTCATGAAGAAACTTTATAGTTCTAATATATTTATGGAAAATGAACATAACTTACTCATTTCTGAGCAAAATATCATAATCGGAACACAGAAAAGAATCACCTTGGCTGTTGAAGGACAAACTGAAAGCTAATCTATGAATTGACTCCTAGAGTCACTGCTGCTGCCCCGACTGGCTCCTAGTGTTCTGAGCGCCTGTGGCCTCAGTTCCCACAAGTCACAATACCTCTTTGGGCCTCAGTCAACCCATCTGTAAAATGACACTTTAAAAATAGGTTTCTTGAGAGACTAAAAAGCAGAAACACGCGTGAAGGGTTCTGCAGGTGCCAGGTGCGCCGTGCGCGAAGTCACCGTCACGGACCACAGGGCTGTCACACACCTGGTCTCCGAGCGTCACACCCATGTGTCACACTCTCTGCACCTTAAGCTCCAAGGCTCCAAACGCGCTCTTCCACCCTCTGCGGTCAGCGGCCCCAGATCTCATCACCCATCACGCTCCTGGTTCTTACTGGACACTCAGTTCGCGCACCGCGGTTTGCACACGCGTCTTCCTTCCCCCGAGGGTAGCGGAAGCTGCGGTCCCAGCAATCGGAAGCCATGCTCCCGAGTTGCTGAGGCTCCCAGCTCCAGTCTCACTCCTCGGCCAGTTCGCTTCCCTGACAGTCGGCCTTTGAGTAGCTCAGGGGAGGGAAGAAAAGAAGAAATTGCTGCACTCTTTCTGTTGGTTTTGGTCGTGGTTTTGGCTAGGTTGAATTTGATCTGAACCGTGTGCTCCTGGAAAATAGCTACGGCTAAAGAAATGGATCTTCCTCCCCAACCTCGTGTGTAGGGAATGGTTTATTACAAAGAAACCTCGTTCCCCATATAACTTAGGTAAGCCTTACACATGCTTCCCTCATTTACTTAAGACAAAACCAGACACAGACTCTCCAAAGTCCCATTCTTTATCTCATAAACAATTAGCCAAACTGCTTGCTCCTAATGATCCAAGGAGTAAAATGCTAGCCAATCAAACTTAGGTTCTGTTTTTTTCCTTTCCCCGGGCTCCTGACATTTGGCCCACCTCAGCCTATACAGCTGTTCTCTCACATATTCTAATAATCCCTTTCTTCCCTCTTGCAATAACTCCTTGAATAAAGTCTCTTTTTAGCTACATTCTGGATGCCTTTTTTTTCCCCCAGCAATTTATAGGTTTGCTTTTTGGGAAAGGGGCGGGGCATGAAGGGTAGATGGGGAGTGGTTGAAAAACTATTGGAAGATAGAAGCAATGAATACAATGTGTAGGTATTGTGTGTCTGTTTTCATAGACAATCTTCCTGAAGGAAATGAGAGGTTGAGTGGGTGCAAAGTCGGGAAGGCATTCCCAGAAGACTGTGAGATAGAAGCAGGCTCTGGATCTCTTAGGCCTAAATTGGGTTCCACACTCCAATCTACAATTACAGCAATCTGCCTCCTGGAAGTAAGGGATGCCTTACCCATCCCTCCTCATCCTTCACCCCCTGGGAGTCCAAGTGCAAATCTCTTTATCTTCCCGGGACTGTTCTTGATGCTGCACCCCCCCTAACCTGTGCTGTCCTAGAGCTAAGGACATGCTCCGTATTTTACATGCTTCCACAACAGACACTCTTTTGCCACTGTTTATCTAATTCACTCTCATCTAATTTCCATTTCCCTGGGGGTCCCCTTTGGAAAAACAAAGGAGAAAAACGAGGAGGATTAAAGAAGTGTTTGTTTCTTTGTTTGTTTCTTTGAAAGGGCATTAGAAATATAAATCCTTATTTCTTCCACTCTTGATTAACCCCACGTTTTAGTCCTTTTCGGGCTGCTAGAACAAAATGCCAGGGACTGGATGGCTTATAAACAACAGAGATTTATTGCTCACAGTTGTAGAAGCTGGCAGTACGAGACGGGGGTGCCCGGATTGTCTCGTGAGAGCCCTTTTTCAAGGATGCTGATTCTTCTTGTACCCTCACACTGCAGGAGCATTCAAGGTCTTTGAGGGCTCTGTCCTCATCACCTAATCATCTCCCAAAGGCCCCACATCCTTTACTTATTTATTTATTTATTCATTTATTTAAATCCAAGTTAGTTAACATATAGTGTAATAATGATTTCAGAAGTAGAATTTGGTGATTCATGACTTACATACAAACTCGGTGCTCATCCCAACAAGTGCTCTCCTTAATACCCATCGCCCATTTAGCTCATTCCCCCACCTGACACCCCTCCAGCAACTCTCAGTTTGTTCTCTGTATTTAAGAGTTTCTATGGACAAAAGACCCACCTCCTAATACCATCGCCTTGAAGATTAGATCTCAACATATGAATTTTGAGGGGGACAAACATTCAGACCAGAGCACCCCAGAGCTGCCAAATCAAACTGCATTTTTACCAGATCCTTACAGAATTCATACGTGCATTCACATTTTATAAGCACTGACTTAGAGCATTAACATATTAATATTATGTTCTCTATGACTGAACTATGTATAAAAGTTCAACATTTCATTGAAATAGGGAAGGTGATAATGGTTTGCATGTACTCAAGGCCAGCACATGAATTCAAGACTACGATATTCCTGTATCACATGAATTCAAGACTACGATATTCCTGTATCATCCCTTCAGTGACAACAGGACAAGGGCAGTCTGTATTGCCTCAAGAGGATGTCGTGTATGGGAATGAAGGGAAGGACTTGGATCTCATCAGCAGTGAAAGCAAAAAGGTGTGATGCTATTCTCTGCCTTCTCTGCAGAAGAGGCTGATCCTAGGCAGGAGTGTTTCCTGTCAAGTCAGCAGGAGCCAGGAGAGACTAGAAGAAATAAACCTCAGGCCAAGCTGATAAGCCAAATTTCAGAAAATACCACAGGTATGCCCAAGGGACAGTTTTAAAAATGCCCAAGGACCCTTGGAGTTTACAATTGTATTATTTTGAAATTTAGTCTTTTCAGTTCCTTCTTACATCAAGGGCAGAATCCCATCTAAATAGACCATTTTCTATTGACAGCACAATCACATTCTATTCTTATCATTCTTTTTACTGAATTTGCATTGTAGAGACTAACACAGATGGTTCACTTACTATGCCCCAGGCGCTACAGACGAAATGTCCTATTTGATCTTCGTAGTACAGGAGGCATCAATAAAACATCATTATTGCATTTTACAGATGAGGAAACAGACTCAAAAAAGTTTACTTGCAAGAGATTCTAGAGCTAGGTGGCAGTGAAGCAGAAACATAAATTATTACAATTTATTGTATCTGACTCAAAAAATCCTGTTTTCATTATAGCATAATCCTTTACCACATATCTAAATATGACCTCATCTTCAGTTTACACAAAACATTTACTTTTCATTTTCCTTCTCCTTATCTACATAAATAATACCAGTTTAAAGTCATATGCTATTTAACCATTATACAAAGCCTATTCATATATTTTGTTTCATAGTACTTGTCAACATTTCCATGAAATGGTCACAAACAGTATTTACTTCCTCCATTTTAAAAATGAATTATTTGAAATTTAGATAGGTTAAGGAATTTTTATAAATTGAGATAGCTACAAAAAAGGCAAGGTCCAGATCTGAAACTTAAAACTTCATATTTCAAATCCCTGACCCTCAAAAATGTATCACACTAACTTGATCAATTCTGAGTGTCTCTTTGGATATTGTGGTTTCTAAGGAAAGCATCATAATTTATTTTAAAAATATATTATTGTTAGACAAACTACATACTGGGGGGGAGGGGAGACAACAGTAAAATTATGTATTATGTGTGGTGTCTAAAAGTGGTGTCTCCCCCAATCCGATGGGGGCCCCCAAATGTGGGGCGACAATTGGATGGAAGGGTCAGAACAAAGAAGACAGAAGTTTACTGAATACACCGGGAAGGAGCTGGGGGCAGGACAGCAAAGGAGAGGCTGTTTGCCAGAAGGTAGTGGGTGGGGGCTGTTTTTATTTGTATTTTTATTTTTTTAATGTTTATTTTTGAGAGAGACAGAGACAGAGTGTGAGTGGGGCAGGGGCCCAGAGAGAGGAAAACATAGCATCTGAAGCAGGCTCCAGGCTCTAAGCTGTCGGCACACAGCTCCCGGTGAGGCTAGAACCTAGGAACCATGAGATCAAGACCTGAGCCCAAGTCAGAGGCTTAACCGACTGAGACACCCAGGTGCCCCGTGGGGGGGCTGGTTTTAAAGAGGGAAGGTGGGGAGTATGGCAACAGTTGGAATATTTCCTTTTTTGGTGACTGTGTTTAGATGTAAGTAGCCCATTGGTCAGTTAGACCCTATAGATATTTTGAGGTGTGTCGACTAACATCTATATTCAGCCAGAGGGTCGCTGTGGGCCCTGTCTCCATTCCATTGCTCAAGCCTGTTTGCCTAAAAGTGGTCTCGACACTATATTTAGCCAACAATGGGATGAGAGTAAGCTAGTATATTAAAAAAATATTTGAAATAAAATCTAAGGTTATTATTTCTTTATCTTCTCTGATTTTATTACTATATTCCATATGGAAAAGTAGGGAAAACATACATTACTGTGTCATAAATGATCAGAAGGTAAATATCTAGTCAAGAACTAGAAACTGCCAGAACATGCAGACTACAGATATATCTCTCCAGGAAAAAAATTCCAGATGGAAAGTCCAAGATAAAAGAAGGGAATAAGAACAAAAAACAGTGAAATACATCTGTAGATGCACATTGACTGCATTAAAATGTATAGTGGATCTATATGTAGAATTAAATGCATGGCAGTGATAATTTGTAAATTGAAATGGGATAAAATAAAGCGGATTAAATTCCTTGCATTATTTGGGAGGAAAGTAAGTTGTTGATTGTTCTTTTTTTAAATCAACTTTATTGTGAAATGCAATGCACATATAGAAAGTCCATAGAACATAAATGCATAGTTTAATGGAAAACTGAAATACCGGTGTATCCATCCCATCTCTTTACCAAGCCCAACCTCCTGTCCCTCCCATACAGCAGTAAAGCTTATTCTGTGTTGTATAAATGCCTGACAATTAGCTTTCTTGATTGTAATGTAAGTGCCTGACATTAAGCTTTTGATTGCTGAAGCATCCACTCCAAAATACTTGCATCTCAAGTAAAAGCATTACCAGCTATGCAACTAGGCAACTAGACAAAAGCCAGGCCACCCTACTCCTGAAGTTACTCTTTTAGAAAGCCCTGGTGAATTTAGATAGCTGAAATTTTGAGTGACCCTGCCTTTCCCTTCCCAGGTTTTTACTCCCACTCTTATGTTTTAAATTCACCAAGAAAGAGCGTACCTGTAGAAAACAAGGCGTGCCATTCTCAACCCAGTTCAGGCAGAACCTCAGGCCTGCACTCGCCGCCCTCTTGTCATCAGCCCTGCAACCTTGCTGTATGGCCCAGGGAAATGCTGTTTACACTCCAGAACTAGTGAGTAATAAACCGTATTTTTGCAAAATTACCTGATGACTGTTGTTGAGATGCATCTTGCAATCAGTGCTGGTCCAGCTACAACATTGGGGAAATGTCTCTGGGGACTTACGAGTAGTACGTACCCAGGTGAGTGCCCCCATGCATTCCTAGCTTATAGCATCACTATGGATAGGCTGAGACCAGCACAAAACATCTTATTATGACAATCACTCCCTTCTTTTTTGTTACTATAATAATTAAGTACAATGACTTTATGATCAACATTTGTAAATATTCTATGTTAATGAAAATAATGTGTACTGTGCAGTCGTTGGGTGAAGTGATTTATAAACATGCACATGCGTGCGCGCGCACACACACACACACACACACACACACCCATTAGGCTATATTTCTTCCTGGTATTCAAATTCAAATCTCCTATATTTTGATTTTTTGTGTGATTGTTACCAAGAGTAATATGTTAAAATCTACAATGACTGTAGGGATTATCTACCACTTGTCATAATTTTGAGTATCTTGCCAGTGTGTGTGTGTGTGTGTGTGTGTGTGTGTGTGTGTGTGTGTGTTGAGGCTATGGTATTATTTAATCTTCCGGATGAATCCTTTATCTTTATGAACGCTCTGTCTCTCATAATGCTTTTTTGCCTTAGAAAATCTATAGTAGGGCTGTTTAGGGCTCTATATAATTCATTGTTTTTCTTTCTCTTTTTTCTCCCATTCTTCCGAGTACAATGATGATGATTTTCCTGCATCCTCTGGGAATAATTTTAGTTCTGGTTTTGTCTAATACTAAGAATGCAGTCCTTTTGAATCATAGACTACCCCTCCCCTTGCCCAAGTAGGCCTTGACTCTTGACTTCTGTACCCCTCCTTTCTACTTTCCCTCAACTTAAGCCAGAGAATCTCATTCCCCAAATGAAGGCAGCACAAAATCTCTCCAGGTTGAGAAGGCAGTGAGGCAGGACTAAGCTCTCTGGGTTCTCACTTCACAGTAAAACCTGGCCTGGAATTTTTCCATCATCTTACCTGCTCTTTAGTGCTTTTAATTTTTTTTTAATTTTTTTAACGTTTATTTATTTTTGAGAGACAGAGAGACAGTGCATGAGCAGGGGAAGGGAAGAGAGAGAGGGAGACACAGAATCCAAAGCAGGCTTCAGGCTCTGAGCTGTCAGCACAGTGCCCGACACGGGGCTGGAACCCACAGACCATGAGATCATGACCTGAGCCAAAGTCGGCCGCTCAACCGACTGAGCCACCCAGGCACCCCTCTTTAGTGTTTTTAAAGTGATGTTTTATAAATTTTAGCCAATGTGTTTTTTTAGTGGGAGAGTTCATCTAAATAATTTAGCCCACCTTAACCTGAAGCCAAAATTCAACAAATACAGCATTTTAGCACAAAACAAAAAAGTTAACTGCATTTCCAAAGAATTTCACAATTCTAATATAATATTATTGCTATCCAAAGCTTCTGACTGTAAGAGGTGAGCTGCTTGAAAAAAATGTTTATTGAGTTCCAGGAGCTCTGCTTCGAATGCTAAGAGGTGAGAGACCTAAAGCAATGAGCACAGGTTTGAAGAAACAATGGTGAGAGTTGGTCTTCTCTACTCCCAAGAATGCAGCTCAGTGGAAAAGAAGAGAGGACTGGGAGGGCAAAGAAATATTAATTGACACAGGTCCTGAAGAGAGGGAATCTGCTAAGTAGAGCCAAAGAGTTCCCAATTTATGACAAGACAGGATCACAGACATGATTAATGCCCACTGCCATTTGGAACTCCAAGAGACCAACATGCCAACGTCTGCAGCCTCACTGTAGAAACGGCCACAGGGAAAGAGTAATCGTAAAGAAATTCTGCCCCACGTAGCTTACATCCCCAGATTTTCTGCAGTATAGTTGGCTGCCTGATAATGAGGTAGATTTTGAACATCCAGAGATTCCTAGTGTCTATGAAAGGAGACAGGTTGAGGAAGGCTCAGTGGATTCGAAGGGATTCGGTGTTTTAGATAAGGAGGATGAAATAAATCTTTTGTAGTTCTGGCATCAGAGATCAGGTCAGAGAGCGGACATCAGCACGAGGAGTTGATGACAGTCAGAGGTAGCTCAGCAGAGGCAGAAAGTAGGCAGAAAGTGGCTGTGGACCAACACAAACCCTAATGTGACAACATAAAATACCCCACAAACCACAGTATATGCTGCCCAGAGAAAAACAAATGGTGAAGATGAAAATCCAGAATTTCCTTCCTAGATAATACTGAGAAAAGCCTGGAAATCACCGAGTTTTCTGTAAATGTTCAAATTTATGCATCCTTTGCTCGGCAAATTGGAAAATAGAGAGTAAAATTTGGTACTTCCACTGGTAGCACAAGTTCCATTTCTGCGCATCAAGTGTTACAATTGTGCAGTTGTAATACCGTAAGTGGGGGCTGATCTGAGATTCCAAGGGTTTTTCATTTTTATTGATGTGAGAATTACGTGACCTAAAAGTAATGGTTTTAAAGTGAACATTTAAGTGATATTTAATATATTCACAATGTCGTGTAACTACCATCTCATTCAACTTTCAAGATCTTTTAATCCTCCCATAAGGTAACTCTGTAGCCCATTCAGCAGTTGCTTAACATTGCCCTTAATCACCAGCCCCTGGCCACCACCAATCTGCTTCTGTCTCTATGGATATGCCTATTCTGAATTTTTCATGTAAATAGAATCATACAATATGTGACCTTTTGTGCCTGGCTTCTTTCATTTAGCACAATGTTTTTGAGGTTCGTCTGTGTTGTAGCATGTATTGTATCAGTACTTTTTTATGGCTGAATAATATTCCATTGTATGTATATTTGTTAATCCATTCATCTGCTGATACACACTTGAGCTGTTTCCACATTTGGTTATTGTGAATGTGTAAATTGAACATGTAGATACGTGTATTTGTTTGAGTACTTGCTTTCAGTTCTCTTGGATTATACAAATGCCGAGGAGAGGGATTGTTAGGTATATGGCAATTCTATGTTTAACTTTTTGAAGGACGGTTTTCTACAGTGCAGAGCTATTTTACATTGTTGCCAGTGATATACAAAGGGTTCCAATTTCTCCACATACGTGCCAATACTTGTTACTTTCTGTTTTGTTGATTATAGCCATCCTAATGCATGTGAAGTGGTACCTCATTGTCATGTCATTTGCACTGCTCTAGTGACTAAAGATGTTGAGCATCTTTCCATGTGTTCTCCATTTTTATATCTTAGAAGAAATGTCTATTCAAGCTTCAGCCATTTTTTAATTAGATGGTTGAGTTTTAAGAATTTTTGATGTATTCTGAATACTAGACTCCTATCAGATATACAATTGACCCTTGAACAACACAGGTTTGAACTGTTTGGGTCCAGTTATATGCAGATTTTTTTGTGATAAATGCAGGACAGCACTATATATGTATTCTCTCTGATGATTTTCCTAATAACATTTAATTTTCTCTAGCTTACTTTATTGTAAGAATATATTAGGTGTTACATATAACATACAAAGTATGTGTTAATCAACTGTCTATGTTATCAGTAAGGCTTTCCATCAATAGTAAGCTATTAGTAGTTAACTTTTGGGGGGTGAAAAGTTATACACAGATTTTTTTACTGCATGGGGGGGGGTCAATGCCCCTAACCTCTGTGTTGTTCAAGGGTCAGCTGTATAATTTGCAAATATTCTCTTCCATTCTGTAGACTATCTTTTCATCTTCTTAATAATGTAAGTTTTACATTTTGATAAAGTCCAATTTATTTTTTATTGCATTGGTCATTCTTTTGGTATCTTATCTAAGAATCCATTAGCAAATAAATTCAGGGTCATTAAATTTAGCCCTGTATTTCTTTGTAATGACTTTATAACTTTAGCTATTTCATGCTTGTCTATTTTTGATTACTTTTTGTACTTGGGGTGAGGTAAGGGTCCAATTTCACTTGATGTTGACATCCAGTTATCCCAGCAGCATTTGTTAAAGAGAATAATTTTTCTATTTTGGATGGTGTTATGGACTGAATTGTATTCCCCTCTAATTCATATGTTGAAGTCCTAACCCCCACCTTGATTGTATTTGAAGATAGGGCTTTAAAGAAGATAAGTCCGGATAAATAAGGTCGTAAGTGTGAGGCCCTAATCCAATATGTCTGGTGTCTTTATAAGAGAAGGAAGAGACATCAAGGATGCATGCACATAAAGACAAGGCTACATGAGGACACAGCAAGAAGACAGACATCTGCAAGCCCAGGAGAATGGCCTATGGAGAAACCAGCCCTCTGGCACCTTGATCATGGACATTCATCCTACAAAACTATGAGAAACAAATTTCTGGCTTTAAAGCACCTAGTCTGTGATATTTTGTTAGGGTAGCCCTAGCAGACTAAGAGAGAAGGTCTCAACATTATTGTCAAAAATAAATTGGCCTTATATGTATAGGTGTATTTATGGACTCTCAGTTGTATTCCATTGGTTTATATGCCTCTTCTTGGGCCAGTAGCACACTATTTGAGTTGCTGTAGCTTTTTAACAGGCTTTGAAACCAGGAAGTATGAGTTTTTCAACTTTGTTCTTTTTTTCAAGATTGTTTAGCCTATTTGGAGCCCCATATGGTTCCATATGAGTTTGAGGACTGGCTTTTCCATTTCTGCAAGAAAAAAAGCCATTGAAATTTTTATGGTAAATACATTGAATTTATAGATTGCTTTGAGTAGTACTGCCATTTCAACAATATGACACCTTCTAAACCATGAACATAGGATATCTTTCTATTTCTTTAGGTCTTCATTAATTTCTTTAGCTCTTCCTGATGAATCGACCCATTTGTCAAAATACAAAATCCTTCTTTGTCCCCCACAACAGTTTTTTTTAAGTTTATTTATTTTTAGAGAAAGAGTGTGTGCATGAACAGTGGAGGTGTAGAGGGAAGGAGAGAGAATCCCAAGCAGACTCTGGACTAATAGGGCAAAGCCCAACATGGGACTCGATCCCACGAACCATGAGTTCATGACCTGAGCCAAAATCCAGAGTCGGACACTTAACTGACTGAACCACCCAGGAACCCTTGGATCTAAAGTCTTATGTAGAGAGCACATACTTGGATTATGTTTTTCTTTTTCAATCCATTGTGCAAATCTCTGTTTATTGTTTGTGGAGTTTAACCCACTTACATGTAATTACTGATGAGGAAAGATTTACTGTTGCCATTTTGCTTTTTTTTTTTTTTCTGGATTTCTTGTTCCTTTTTCCCCTCATTTTCTTCATTTCTGCCTTGTCTAGTGTTTAATTTTTGAAGCATACCACTTTGGTTCTTCTCTCATTTCTTTTTGTGTATATTTATAAAATGCTTTCTTGGTGGTTACCATGAGAACTACAATTACATACCAAATTTATAGCCATCTAGTTTGAATTAATACCAGTTTAGCTTTAGTAGCATACACAAACTCTGCTGCTATACAACTCCTCTCTTCTTTATGTTTTTGTTGTCACAAATTATATCTTTATACGTTGTGTATGCAATACCATAGATGTATAATTATTATTTTACACATATGCATTTTAAATCCTGTAGGAAACAAAAAGGAATTACAAACAAAGAATTTATTTATACTGTATGAGCTGTTTTGCATAAAATAGTTACTATTTGGGGGTACTAAATTCTGGACAGAAACTTAATTAACATATTCATCAAAGGGTAGAGACATCTGGTAAAAATAAGTAATTTTTCTTTAATTGGGAGGAAAGCAAAATTGTAGAGAAATATTTATCTAGTGTAGTCAACAACTACAAAAGGGTGAATATGTCCTTATCTTTTTTGCCTTTATAACTGAACTTCAATTAGATTTTCAGGTTTTGTTTCAGTTCAGCAGTGAGAAATTTAATCATTCAAATTGAAGGTAAATTCTAGTTTTAAGCTCAACTTTTTTTAGGGTAGCAGTGTCTGGAATTCTCCTTCAGAAATTTCCTGTTTTCCCTTTCCTTCTATTTGCCCCGGAAGTGATATATGTTCCAAGGGGATTTATAAATTAGCTGGCGCTTGGGGATATATATTATAAAAATGTATATTATGTATAACTTAACACTGGAGCCAACTAAAAACTGGCTTTGGCTCACATGAATAATACTAAATGGCATTATTGGTTGACATCTATCCACTGCCCTAAGGGCTCTAACTTCATGCTGCTCTGATCTGCGGTGCCAAGTGTACTGCAGATCAATATGTGTCCTTATTTTCCCTCATTTTGAGGTTCTCTAAGTCTCCAGTGCACTTTTAGCCATTTTTATGTATTTTTGAAGGGTGTAAGCCACTTTTGGATGTTCCTCCACTTACCATATTGAGTACATACACTTACAACTTGCTGCTCTAAACCGAGACGACAAAGTAGCCTTGGGACTTTTCCAGGGGCCTTTTGCTAACCTCTCTTTGTGTTTGGGTCCCACTAAAGCTGTCTGAATTACAATCACACAACAAACCCTAGAAAATGGGCCAAAGACATTTAATCCACAATTTAACTTCCTTGGTCACCTCTGCCAATTATTTTTCTTTCCCTACAGCAAATGCATGGGTTCTTTATCGGGAAAAGGGCAAGAAACTGTTCTCACATCTTTATAGAACTCTTTGAGTGGAATACATATAGCATAAGTTCTAAGTCTGTTTCCTTCAACGCTGAGTTTAGTAAAATTTCAGGTTTTCCTAACTCATTTGTGTTCTTTCGGTTTAAAAACTTGACTCAGAAACTAACTTGCCTTCTTTATTCTCAGTTGGATTAGCCCTCCTCTGATTTAAATAATACCGATGACCCAATGGGTGAAGGATTCCAGGTTATCAAAAAAATGAGGGAAAGAAAAGCATTGGTTATTATCAAAATATTCTCTCCTGCCACACTTGTAACGAAGACTTGTGACTAATTGGATGACTGGACTTGGGATGACATTTTATCAGGATATCTGTATTAGCTTGTGTTTATACTGCCTTCTTGTGAGAAAACTGAAGTTGTGATGTGTTAAATGACTTGTCTGAGAAACCAGTGCTAATTGACAGCAACTCTGGGCACAATATTTTTCTGTTGCTGGAAGCTCTATAACTGAAGCGGGAGAAATAGAAACTGGCTTTTGGCTAGCTCCGTATCAGTGATTAACAAACATGACAGTACATTAGAATTGACCAGAGCTTTTGAATCTGCAAGCATGCAGATTCAGCATGTCTGGGGTAGGTTCCATACCTCTGTATTTGAAAATAATCTCCCCATGGGCGCCTGGGTGGTTCACTAGGTTGGGTGTCCAACTTTTGATTTCGACTCAGCTCATGATCTCACAGTTTGTGAGTGCTGGCCCCGCATCAGGCCCTGCGCTGACAGTAGGGAGCCTGGTTGGGATTCTGTCTCCCTCTCTCTCTGCCCCTGCTCCACTTGCTCTCTGTGTGTCTCTCTCTCAAAACTAAAAAATAAATAAATGTAAATAAAAATAATCTCTCCAGATAATTTTTATGCTCTATAAAAAAAAAAAGCTTAATAACCTGTGTAATGCACATCCAATCTGACTAAAATATCCTTTCCTGGGCATCCTTCCATCAGTTCTTTCCTGATTTCTTCCAGCTCCCAAAGACCAAATGGGAGGCAGCTAAAGCAGGCATCAACTCTGATACATGCACAGCTTGAGTTAGTAGTTTTAACAGTTTTGTATGTTTCAGGATCATCTAGGATACTTGTTAAAAATGTAATTATCAGATGCCACTTTGAAGTTGCATGAACTGCTTTATGGACACTTGATAACGGGTAATTAGTAAATGGAAATATGCTAGAATTTTATCTGAAGCTGGCATTTATAGTAAGCTAGAAGTGAGACTTTAGGCCCTACTCAACTCTTACCCATGTCGAACCTCTTGGCAGTTCTTGTTATGTATGTACAAAAAGAACTTCATAGATGTGGACCTAAACCACGTCGGTTTAGGTCATAGGGCTTATTTGCCCAAGCATTTGCCTCTAGTAGTTGAACCCTCCTCCCTTTGGAGGCTGCAAACAATCTGTCTCCTAGTCCTGGCTTTGGAACATAGCCTGGCAGTGGGTAGGAAGTGAGCATACTTGTCTACTGGGGGATTTGGCAGGACAGCATGTAAAAACATTTCCCAAAGTATTTCTGAACCTGCTCCTGGAAACATGAACTGTCTTCCAAGCCTGCAAAATGAGCCGTGATGTTTGCTCAGTGGAGAATCTGAAATCACTGAATTCGCTGATTGATAAATGCCTGTTTGGAGAATGAAGAATGCTTTCCAAGCACAATCTGCCTCTCGATAATTCTCAGAGAATACAGATGGCAAGAGTGTTTGGGTCTCAAAAGCTCTGGCATCCCAGGATTGTGTATGGAGTTCAATTACTTTGCAGGTAAAACAGGGGACAGATGTACAAACACCGGGTCGAGCAGTAGGGTGAACCTCGGTATCAGCCCAAACCATTATTTCTTGGCGTCTTGTACTAATCCCTGTGAATAAAGAGACGGGAGACCAAAAATCTGTGTGGTGAGCTCCTCTGCTTTTACTGCCAGATGAGCCAGGTGAGAAGCATTAAGAAAAATACTCCTGTCAGGAAAATTATTGGGGCCGCCTCCTGAGACCCAGCAATCTGTATCTCCATATTGCTCTGTGTGTGTGTGTGTGTGTGTGTGTGTGTGTGTGTGTGTGCGTTCAAGAATCTGAATGACTAGTTTTATTTAAGTTTGGAAGTAGAAGTTTTTAATAAAATTTTATTTTGGAATAATTATAGATTTACTACAAAGAATTTCTGTTACCCCACCACTGAGTTTCTCCTGTTGTTAGCATCTTAAAAATATATGGTACATTTGTCAAAACTAAGAAACCAACACTAGCCAAGCTTCTCCACTGAAAAGTTACTTTGCCTCCCATCCATACCCTTTTCTTTGGAATCAAGTCATTAAGACTAGTCCATACTTAAGGGGAGCGGGGAGAACTTAGGTCCACTTCCTGGGAAGTACTTACATAAATATTTTGGAACTATTCTGTAAGGAAAAAATTTGTCTTCCTCCCTCATATTTACTCATTCATTCATTCATTCATCCAGTTATTCATTGAATCTCTTATTTATTATATCAGTATAAATTATGTATCAGTATAATCACACATATAGGTTTATATATATATGTAACTTTTGAGTTAAATTTTGGATAAATATCAGGAATATTTCAAAGTTTATTTCTTTTACATATGGATTTAATGGCTCATGCACCATTTCTTGAAAATCTTTGCCTTCTTCTAGTAGACTGTCTTTACACCTTTGTCAAAAATTTGTTGACTGTATTTGTTTGGATCTATTTCTGAGCTCTCTATTTTCTCCTGTTAAAACATGTGTCTATTATTTCACCCATATCACATTGTCTTGATTACTGTAGCATTATAGTAAATTCCTTAAACTGGGTAATGTGACTCATCTGACTTTGTTCTTCCTTTTTTTCAGAATTGTTTTGGTTATTCTAGTACCTTTGTGTTTCCATATATATTTTTTATTACTATTATTTTTTAGAAACAGCTTGTCAATATCTAAAAACAATCTTGCAGTGATTTGGTTAGAACTCTGCTGATTTTACATATCAAACTAAGGATAATTGACTTTTTAACAATATTGGGTCTTCCAATGCACGAACACGATGTAGCTTTCTATTTGCTTAAAATTTCCAGCACATATTTTGTTATATTTATACCCAAGTACTTAATTTGGGGGATGCAATTGTAAATGTTATTACCATTTTTAAAATTTTAAATGCCAATTATTCTTCGCTGGTATATAGAAATACAATTTACTTTTGTATATCACCCTTGTATCATATGACCTTTTTAAACACACTTTTCTTGGATTTTCTACATAGACAATAATGTTATCTATAAAAAAAGAAAGTTTTATTACTTCCTTCACAGTCTGTGTGTCTTGCGTTTATTTGTCTTGCCTTACGAATCTTGATGATACTTCTAACACAATGTTGAATTGCAGTGGTCAGAGAAGGCAACCTTGATTTATTCCTGATCTTAAGATAAACACATTCAATCTTATACTTTCTAGTATAGTGTAAGTTGCAGGGGAGTTTTTTGTAGATACCTTCAATGAGACTAAAGAAGTTTCCTTCTGTCACTAGTTTTTGAGCATATTTAAATCATGAATGGATGCAAAATTTGTCAAATGATTTTTTGCATCTATTAATATGATTAGTGTGCTAATGTGCTGAATTGTATTAATTGGTTCTTGTATGTCGAAACAGCCCTAAATTCCTGTGATGAACCCCACTTAGTTGTGATGCATTTTCATTTTATATGTTGCTGGATTTGATTTGCTGTTATTTTCTTATGGATTTTTGCACCTATATTAGAGAAATTGCCATGTAGTTGCATTTAATTTTAATGCTTGTGTTAGGTTTGGGTAATAAGGCAATAGTGACTTTATAAAATGAGTTGGGAAATGTTCTCTGTTCTGTTTTCCGGAAGAGGTTGTGTAGAAATGTCTTGTTTCTTCCTTAAACTTTGGTAATGATTCTACAGTGAAACCACTTGGAATTGTAGTTTTCTTTTGTGGAAGGGTTTTAAGTACATATTCAATTTTTAAAATATATTTGGGGGTAATCAGGTTACCTATTTCTCTTTGAGTGATTTGGGTACTTTGCGTCTTTCAGGAGATTGGTCTATTTCATCTAAGTTATTGAATTTATAGGCAAAGAATTAATAGCTTTCTCTCATTAATAGTGGAATCTGCAGTGTTTACCTTTTCATTCTTGATACTGTTGATTTGTGTTTTATCTCTTTTATTCTTATTACCCTGGCTAAATAGTTATTAATTTTGTTGATCTTTTCAAAGAACCAAGTTTTGTTATTATCAGTTTTCTCTATTTTCTGTTGATTTCTGCTCTTATTACTTCCTTTCCTCTTACTACTTTAGATTTACTGTACATTTTTTCCCACTAGTTGCCTAAGGTAGAGCTTGCATTCTGTAGTGAAACAAACCCTCTGATACATGTTAAAATGTTAGAATAGCTGGTTAGTGTGATCAAATTCCTGTTTTCCTGCTGGACTCTCCTGTAAAGATTGATCTTCCTCCACAATTTTATTCGACACTAATGTTGTTTACGTAATTATAAATGAGAAGACCTCCTTCTACTTGTACACAATGTCACTTTACCCACTTGCCCTAAACCTCACAAGCATAGGATAATTCCAATGAAAAGCAATCCATTACTTAATTATTTACTTAATTGCTACAAACTCTGGTTTGTCTAAGAGAATATCTGGATGTTTCCTCTTTCCTTAATTCTCTCCCTTTCTTCCTCTACTTCTCATAGCTCTATCCTTCCAAAACACCTTTTCTATGTGTAGTTCTCATTCTTTGCCCCTTACACTGGACGCCTCACTCTTGCAACAGAAGAAAGTCTCAGAGTCTATTTCCTCCAAGTCATGCCATGAGTGTTAGAAAGGTTATGACCTCAGGTAGCTGCTGAGTTTCAGTAATATTCTCTTCTCTATAATTACTCCCAGCTTTATCAAGAGGAGGAACTTCACATTTCTCTATCTTAGTGCCTGTGACTCCTTGACTGGAGGATGGGAATATTGAAAGGGTGGAAGCTCTGGGGTCTTCACTGTCACTGTGTGTTAAGAGAGAGAGGGTAAGAGGTGGAGATTTCCACTTTCAATCTGCAGCTAGCCTTCTTAAGTATTCAAAATCAAATACACCTCACAAATGCACTTCTAATAGAAATGTGAATCCTTCTACAAATGTAATTTTATTCTACACCTTTTTGAGTAATAATGCTAGTGCTCTTCTATAGAAACTTTTCTCAAGGCTCTAGGTTACTAAAGGTTTTCTCCACATAAATCAACAAGAAATGGCCCCACATTGCTTTCTACTCTCCAGGCTCCTCCTTGATCACATGAGGGTATCAGAGTTTTCCCTTATCTTACTGCATCTTTTTTTCTCTTACTGCATTGCATCTGTGAACTTTCTCTCTCCTTCTACCAATTCTTCCATTACAATTGATAAAGGTTCTTGACAGCTACCTAGTAAATTATAAGATAAAATTTGAAAATGATAAGAAAGCACCATCTACACTTGTGTGTATGTATGAGTGTATACATATAAAGTGATTTATTTACTCACTCTCTTTTCAGTGGACATCTAGATTCTCTTTTCTTTTTTCTTTCTTGCCATTACAAATAATGCAGCAGAGGGGCACCTGGGTGGCTCAGTTTGTTAAGCATCCAACTTTGCTCAGTTCATGATCTTGCAGTTCGTGAGTTCAAGCCCCGCATCGGGCTCTGTGCTGACAGCTCAGAGCCAGGAGCCTGTTTCAGATTCTGTGTCTCCCTCTCTCTCTGTCCCTCCCCCTATCATGTTCTGTCTCTCTCAGTCTCAAAAATAAATAAACACTAAAAAAAATTTTTTTAAATAAAATAAAACAACAATGCAGCAGTGATCATTCTAGTACTTTGTATATATGTGTGTTTTTAGAAGGATAAGGATAATTTCTGGGCCAAAACATGTGTATATTTAATATTTTGATAGATATTGCAAAAATTGCAATTTCCCAATTACACTCCAATAACAGTATGTTATAACACTACATTAGAGTGCCTTTTTACTTACAGCTTCACCAATAAATGATGATAACAAAAGGTATTACATTATTACAAATTTTAAAGGTAAAAAATATTCTACTCTTGTTTTATTTTGAATTTTCCTGATAATCGATGAGGTTGAATATATTTCGTATGGCAACCTATCATTTATATTTGCTCTTTCGTGAATTTTATGTTTATAACCTTTGTAATTTTTCTATTGGATTGTTTGACTTTTCCACTTAATTTGTATTTATTGTGTATTCTAGATATCCATCCCTTTACTGTGTATTCTAGATATCTATCCCAATTATTTGACAAAAATATTGTTTTCCACGCTTTTATCTTCAAAATTCATGAATTATTTTGTATTCTAAATGTTTATTTTAATAAAGCAAAGTCTGCCAATCTTTATTTATATATTTTAGATACTGTGCTATGTTCTGCTTTAACAATACATATGTGCTGGGGTGCCTGGATGGCTCAGTCAATAGAGCAACCAACTCTTGCTTTCAGCTCAGGTCATGATCTCATGGTTTGTGGGACTGAGCCCCGCGATGGGCTCTGAGCTGGCAGCCTGCAGCCTGCTTGGGATTCTCTCTCCCTCTCCCTCCCCTTCCCCTGCTCGCGCACTCTGTGTGCACAAGCTCTTTCTCTCTCCCTCACTCAAAATAAATAAATAAATTTAAATATAAATAAATAAAAATAGAAGTATGTATGTGCTTAATGTGTATATTCACATGAAGTTACAATAAATAAAACAGAAGGTTACGCATCAATTTGTTGACAGTGGTTGCATGTGAGGAGGGAAATACAGATAGATGCACAAAGAGAGACTTTAAAGGTAGCTTTATATTTAATTGTGATGCAATGCACAGATATTTTATAAAATACTGTATCTGTAGATTGGTTATGTAACAAAAACCTTTAAAACCTAGATGGAAAAATGAGTCTTTCCTCTTCCCATTTTCTTTATCCTCACTGTAATTATTTTTCTCCTCATTCTTCCATTGATACTGCTCTTGCCAATATTATCAATGATCTCTAATTCTCAATGCAGTGGATATAGTTGTCATATTTTCTGACTTTATTTTGCATTTGACACCAGAATCCATTCCTTTCTTGAATGCTACTGAACTTGACTTTTTGTAGTACCATTTCATTCCAGTTCTTTTCCAGCCCCTCTAATCACGGTTGATTTTTCACTGTTTATAACTGATGAGTTAATTTACTCAGAATTCATGGGACAACCTTCCACTTATTCTTACTCTGTAACTTCTCATTCAGTGACTTGGTCTGCAATGATGTTATTAATAGCCAGTTATAATTTGATGACTCTTAGGTCTCAATCTCTACCACAAGTAAACTAAACCAGATCCTTTATTCTAGTTGAGGGTATTCTATATATCTCCTTCTCTCTATTTTGTATCAGGTTCTAAATTCAGACAATTTTCTTTCTTTCTATTCCTCACATCCATTCTTCTTTCCTCACTCATGCTGATCTTACCCTAATGTAGGCTCTGACTATTTCTTCTTTGGCCTCTGTACTTTCTTACTGTGTCCACCTTATTTCATTTCCTCTCCATATTATCTTGCTAAGATAAAAACCTAATCATATCACTTCTTTGCTGAATATTTTCACTTGTCCATTATTGCCTACAAGAAAACTCAAATTTCTAGGATGGCATAATAGTCCATCGATGAGTAGACTTCCACCTCATCTCATTACAGACTCTTTTGAATCCAAGGATCTGGCTTCTATTGAATTACCTAAAGTTCTACATGTTCCTCTCTTACGTATTTTGCACATGTTCTTTCTCAGAGAATCACCATTCCTCAGCTCTTCCATGAGTGAAATCTTACTCCTCTTCCTGATCCAATTCAGTATTTCTCTTATCAATAGTGTTTATTCCCTACTGCCTTTAAACTTCAGATACAATCGATTTCTCTTCTTTCTAAGCAATAATGGTACTTAGAAGATGTCACTTTATTGTAATGACCATTAACTACTCTGAAAACCTTGAGAGGAAGTATGATGTCACATTTATCCTATTATTCCCAGCACAAAGCATGCCACTTGATATATAATAGATGCTTAACAAACCCGTTCTGAATAAACAAAGAGACTGAACATATCTTGTTTTTGTTTTGGGGGAGATGTTGAGTGAAGCAGAAAATAATATATGATTTTTACATGTTGTTAGGGGATGAATTGTGTCCTGCTGTATTTATATGCTGAAGCCCTAACCTCCAGTACTTTAGAACTCGACTGTACTTGGTGATAGGCCTTTTAAAGAGGTGATTAGATTGGAATAAGGTGGTTAGTGTTTGCCCTAATCCAGTCTGACTGGTGTCCTTATAAGAAGAGGAAAGTTGGACACAAAGAGATGCCAGGGATGTATGCACACCAAGGAGTGATCATGTGAGGACACAGGGAGAAGGCAGACATTTGTAAGCCAAGGAAAAGCGCCTCAGGAGAAACCAAATCTATTGACATCTTGAACTCAGACTTATAAGAAAATAAATTTGTGTTGTTCAAGTGACCCAGATTATGGTATTTTGTTATTGTGGCTTTAATAAACTAATAATACATAATAATACTAATATTTACTTCTATTTCTGCCCTTGACTTCTTATATTAGCTTTCTAGGGCTACCACAACAAATTACCACAAACTCTGTAGCTTAAATCAATAGAAATTTATTTTCTCACAGTTCTGGAGGCCACAAGTCCAAAATCAGCATCCCTGGCCCAAAATCAAGGTATCCACAGAGTCATAATCTCTCTGAAGGCTCCAGAGAAAAACACTGTTTCTTGTTTCTTCTAGCTTCCAGTAGCTATTGGAATTCCTTGGTCATTACTCCAATCTCTACCTCCATGGTCACACTGCCTACCCTTCTGTGTAAAATGTCCCTCTATCTCTCAATAAGGACACTTAGGATTCCATTTAGGCCTGCCTGGATAATCCCAAATAATCTGCCCATCTCAAGATTCTAAATTTAATCACATCTTCAAAGTCTTTTTTTGTCATATAAAGTAATGCACAGGTTCCAGGGATTTCATCTCCACATCTTTGGAGGCCATCATTCAGCTAACTACACTTGTCTTATTTCTTCTCTTCTTTTTTCCTCCCTCTATTATTTCCTTCCCTTCTCTTTAAATTTTTGCTCCCTCTCTCCCTTCCCTCCCTTCCTTTCTTTTTGAGCTTCTTTTCCAACTTCCTTCCCTTCCACCTTCTCTCCCTTCCTCTGAAAATGGCAAGGCAGAAGAGGCTGAAAGGGGCTAAAAGATTCTTTGTCATGTTCCTCCACTAAGGTGATGACAGAGCTGTGACAAGACTCCCCAAGTCAAGTCTCTTTCTCATGACATTACATACACTGTCTATAGTTTAGATTTATGTAAAATCAAAGAGAGCCAAGCTGTCACCATGACACTGAATATAGATCCTCATTACTCTCTATGCATTGCTGAAAGTATTATATCTTAATAAATTAGTGGCATGTCACACTCTGCTGTATCTCAGGCAGAGGAAATGCTTGATTGTGATGATCATCCAAAGGATAGCCACGAATGAGAGGAAACAGGTTTTGTTAAGAAACGTGTGTCAAAAGGATAATATGTATGTATTATCAACATAATGAGTGTTTTTCAAAATTTGCTACTCTGGATTTCAATTACTAACTTAGTCTTTGTCACACTTCAGTTATATCCTCACAGAATCCAAATCGAAATGAAAATATTAAAAAAAAGTCAGTTCATATGTTTGACTGTACACTGTCATAAATGTGCATATGCTTTTCCCCAGCTGAATCGATCTGCTACTTTGATATAATGTAGACACATCCATAGTTAAAATTTTATTTTTGTATTGTCAAGTAAATGTTTTGGGAGGCAGAAGACTTGACTACCCTAGGACTTTGACAGACTCTCTATAACCTGGAGACAAGTTACTTACCCATAGTTCTAACCCACTAACATTAAAACTAATAATAGATACCCTTATATACAATAAATAGGAGAACTTTTCCATGAACCAGTGAAAATCATTTATTCATTCTGCTTTTTTTAAAGTTTATGTATTTATCTTGAGAGGGAAGGAGGAATGGAGGGAGAGAGAGAGAGAGAGAGAGCGAAAGAGAGAGAGAGGGAAAGAAAGGGTATGGGAGGGACAGATAGAGCAGGAGAGAGAGAATCCCAAGCTGGTTGCTACTGTGCACTGTCAGCGTTGAGGGGCTGGATACTCCTGAATCCTGAGATCATGACCTGAGCTGAAATCAAGAGTCTCAGGCTTAACTGACTGAGCCACCCAGGGGCCCATATTCATTCTGCTTTTTAAGTGAATGAGAAATGGTAACAACTGCTGAGGGAATGGGAAGCAATCAAGCAACTGACCAAGTTGATTTTTCTCTCATGCATATTCTTGTTTTTCCTCTAAATTAATAAAGGCTACTCTGCTCAACAACACTGAATGATCACATCTGAAGTTCTACTTAAATTTTGCTATACTGTTACATTTTTCCTTTTATATTTTTCATATACATTCGTTTATATACGGGGGGCTTATTAGAAATTGCACTTTCTGTTGGTGAGAATGCAAACTGGCACAGCCACTGTGAGAACAGTATGCAGGCCCCTCAAAAAACTAAAAATAGAGCTACCCTATGATCCAGCAGTTGCACTGCTGATTCAAAGGAGTACATGCACCCCAATGTTTATAGCAGCATTATCAACAATAGCCAAACTATGGATAGAGCCCAAATGTCCACAAACTGATTAATGGATAAAGAAGATGTGGTGTATGTATATGTATATACATATATGTATGTATATATATATATATATATATATATATATATATATATATATATATATATATAATGGAATATTACTCAGCCATCAAAAAGAATGAAGTCTTGCCATTTGTAATGACATAGATGGAGCTGGAATATATTACGCTAAGCAAAATAGGTCAATCAGAGAAAGACAAATGCCATATGATTTCAGCCATATGTGGAACTAAAGAAACAAAACAAGGGTGCTTGGGTGGCTCAGTTGGTTAAGCGTTGGACTTCAGCTCAGGTCATGATCTCATGGTTCATGGGTTCGAGCTCTGCATCAGGCTCTGTGCTGACAGCTCAGAGCATGGAGCCTGCTTCAGATTCTGTGTCTTCTTCTCTCTCTGCCCCTTTACTGCTCATGCTCTGCCTCTCAGTATCTCTCTCTCTCAAAAAATAAATAAAACATTAAACATTTTTAAATAAAAAAAAAGAAACAAAACAGATGAACATATGGGAAGGGAGGGGAAGAGAAGAGAGGGAAATAAACCACAAAAGACTCTTAATGATAGGTAACAAACTAGGCTTAATGGAGGGGAGGTGGTTGGGGGAGAGGCTGGATGGGCCATGGGTACTAAGGAGGGCACTTGTGATCAGCACTAGGTGTTTGTATGTAAGTGATAAATCACTGAATTCTACTCCTGAAACCAATATTGCACTGCATGTTAACTAAACTTTAAATTAACAAATAAAAATAAGCTTTTAAAAATCATGCAAATTAAAAAAAAAGAAATTGTGCTTTAGAGAACATGTTTAACTTTTGTTTTTTCACTTTTAGTAATGATTTTCACTTGATGCAATTTAATTGAAAAGACTGGAAGAGGAGAGGTTGTGGGAAAGGAGGGTAACTTGGGGGCCACTAGCTTGTACGTAAGTTCTTCTGAAGTGATAATCAAGAATGTGGTAAATTACAAAGAACATAGTGCCAATTTTTAAAATTTTGACCCAGAATTATCTATCACTCTTTTAATGATCTTTCTAACACATGAGGAGTAAGTTGAGTATTTTCTAAGTCTGGGAACTTTAGGTGGGTGTTTAGAAAAAAAATGTTATATCTAATGAAAATACCTGTCCAGTGCCCATCAACCTTCTCCATTTTACAGGACGTCTCAAACTGCAACCACAAAAAGACACACAGAAAAATGAATAATAAAGAAAAAGTAGGCAGCTGAAGAGAATTTGCCAACATAATCTGCCTTAGAAATTGTTCCCATAATTTGCAATAGAGAACACAGCAGAGTTGAATCTTGGAAGAGACCTCAAGTCATGAGACCCACTAGAAAGTTGAATGAGATGTGAGAGAAGAGATGATGGAACCACTTACAGTGTTTTGCTGGGTGTTGAGGAACCCAACGTGAAGTTACCCTGAGAGGAGCTAATGTGCTGTAAGCCTCTACATCTGACGGTGTTTGGAAAATTACCCCGAGTATGCATGGAGGTTTCCATTGGCCAAACAGTTATAGGGCTTGTTAATAACATTTTAATCAAGCCTTTCCTAATGTTCATTCATGATTTCTGTAGGAGACAGAACTATGATCCCATGTGGAAATTGTAGAAATGCATTTCTTCTTGAATGGTACACCTCTCAGATTTAAATCAACTTTAACTTAAACACCTTCCCTTTCCCATAGTTTAAGAACTTCTGAAAATGACGTTTTGTATGCATTATCACATTGTGTTATTTAATGTGTCATTATTTGTTACTTTTTTATTTCCTACCACATTAAGTAATAAAATTCATGTTAACCTCACTTAATTAAATAACCTTCTAGTTTTTGTTTTTGCTTATTTGTTTGCTTTGGCTTATATCTTTTTTTTTTTAAGTTTATTTATTTATTTTGAGAGAAAGAGATCATGCGAGCGGGGGAGGGGCAGACAGAGAGAATCCCAAGCAGGCTCTGCTTGCTTGAACACATGGAGCTGTGAGATCATGACCTAAGCTGAAATCAAGAGTCAGACGCTCAATGGACTGAGCCACTCAGGCGCCCCTGCTTTGGCTTTTACGTAATCCTATAGTTTCTAATACCAAAGCCTTTGAAGCAATTTGTTAGATCCATGGGCCATGGACTTTATCTTATGGTAACCCATTCCCACCATTGACTAGAAGGGCACTCTTAAGCCACTTTGTTAAAGGTTCTCTTTTGGTTTTCTTGCTTGCTGTACAGGAGGAGGAAATTGCTATTTGGAATCCTGATTAATAGGAATTGTGAAAATTTCATTCTATACCTTGTGTTGGCCTTGTAGTAAGCATTCAAAAAAGGTTAACTATTATAATATTCAGCATATAAAACCTACCGCTCTTCTCCCAGTGGCTTGATTCTTATCATGCAACAGGAAGTGTCCACATCCTGACACGGGTTGCCTATCTGGATTTGCCTTATCTTTTTACCAATTGCCTCTTGTATAAAAGCTTGCAGAGAAAGAAAAGAATGTAAGCCTGACATTCCTTTGTAAAGCTGAATTTCTCATTTCCATTTAGAAGTAATTGTTTTCCTCAGATTATTACTGTATTTGGCATATTACTTTATCTTGAATATTCATTCAAGAAAAAGAAGGCCAGCGTCAGTCAGTATTCAAGGCTACTTTTCTTTTTTTGAGTTTCTATTCTGTACTAAACATTCTATTAGGAGAAGATTAAAACAAGACAAAAAAAAAATCAAAATCCATAGTTTTTCCCTTTAAAGATCCTGGTTAGGGACTATACTAGAAACACAACTTGACCAAATTTAGGCACGAAGACGACTTTACCAGTTCTAGTAACCAAAGGGAAGGTGGGCGGTGGTGCAGCCAGGCCTCGGAGACACTGGGAACACTGGCGCCCTCTTTGCCAGCCCGTTTCACTGCGGTGGTCTCTTTATCTCCTGCCAGCTGGCATCTTCCACGAGTTCTTCAGTCTGGCTCCGATGGCTCTTGTCCTCACCGCTTCTGAGAGGGGTTGAGCAGAGGTGAGGTCTCAGAGGAGCACTCTGACTGCCTATTACAGTGTCTACACCCGTTATTGTGTCCAGGGAGGTGTGCAACTGTGATTGGCAGCCTTCACTAGAATCCCATTGTTCCAGAGAAAGAGGAAAGATGAATGTGCCAGAGAATTAGAAGTGATGCTTCCAGATAATTGGGCTAGAGATGGAGGCTGCTGGGGCAAATAAACAGTATCTATATGAAGGTAGCTTTGAAGTCTGACTGCCTGAATTTTTGTTCTGAGTTTCCAGTTTTCAGTCCATGTGACCTTGGAGGAGTGACATGACTTCCCTGAGCCTGTGGGAAAAGTGACATGACTTCCCTGAGCCACTGAAAAGTGGGGATACATAATAAGTGCCTCGTGCACATTGTCTGGCATGCTGTAATCACCCAATAAGCGAATTTTCCTGCTTATTAAAGTGCATAGGTTCTTTGGGGAGTTAGTTGGGAAATATTTAATTTTTTTTTAAGTAAGCTCTACACCCAATGTGAGGCTCAAATTCACAACCTCAAGATCAAGAATTGCATATTTTACTGACTGAGCCGGCCAGGTGCCCCATTAAGTGAATTTTCTTATTCCAATTATGACGTCCTCTGTCTTAGCCAAATGATCCTAATCTCTCATTTAAACGAAGCTAATATAATTTTCCATTCTGAAAACAGAGATCTGGGTTAAATTCCCATTGGGGTTCCTGCTACCAACTTTATGACAAGAGCTGAAATAATAGCCACGATTAGTAGCATGGGAGATAGTCAGTCTTGTTTTCCAGGAGTTCAGTTACCTCCCAAGGGACAGTGACATTTCTGGGTTCCTGTCAGGAGCTGTCACCATATGCACAGTCTGTTGAACTCAAAGTGGCAAAAACTTGTAGAGTTATCCAGTCTTACCATAAACCTTAAGATCAGGTGATAGGGTAGGGTCTGGAGATATCAGAAAGCTCTTAGCTATTCTCATGTTGACTTTCTCCTGATGACTCTCTTGGAAGGCTGCTTAAGGCAAGGGCTTGAGGGCAATTTAAGCCTTCTCCAGAGAAGTTATCTTAGCTTGGGAGTGGGTAGCCAATGAGCTGGCAAAAAGTCAGCCACTGCACACATTCCATGTGAGCTAACAACAGCAACAAAAAAAAAAAGTATATTTCCAAAGCCTTCAGAAACACAAATTTTTTCCTAAATGTCTGCTAGGAATAGCTTTAGATATTTCTAGGCTTGAGAAGGCTGGCAGGTTATTTATGTTTGTGCAGCTGTATGCAGCTTTTCTACTCCCTGGCTTACTCAGAAGCAAGGGATCCCCACTCTGTGGATAAGTGCAGCATACCTTCACCACTTGCATCATCCAAAGGGAAAGGATGTTTTCTTTATTCTAAGTGCAACAGACTGGACTGTGGCTTATGCTCTGAATGTTGATAACAAGTATTTTGTAAAATAAAAATCGATTTGGAGACAAGTCTTCAAATCCACCAGGCCTATGTTTACTTGAGGCAGAAAGGTGTGGATGGATTCTAATGTGATCCCACTGGGCTATTTCCCAAAATCATTTTTCACCCATATATTATTCCACTTCAAGGAGAAAGTTTAAAACAGCCTTGCTTCGAGTTAAACATGTAGTTTTCTCTCTGAACATAATCATTTTTCTTTGAATGATCATTCACCTGTAAGTCCTTGGTTTCAAATTACTGCTTGGATCCTGTAGTTTTCTCCTCCTCCTATCTTCTATCCAATACGTGGCTGAATATTGCTTGTGATGCTTGCCATTTAGTCATCTATTCAGGTCATTTTGGTCAACTTATTCCCCACAGGAAGTATAAAACCATTTTATAGAATGTTGTGCGCAGCATTCATTATAATTTCCCTTCATATGAATGATTGCAGATTTTTCTTATGTAACATTGGTTTGGTGCTAAAGTGAAATGTAGTGATTTACAGATCTCTTTCCAAAAAAAATATTATTCATGAACTCTAAACCAATTAAAAAAAAACATTAGAGAATGTAGCAGAATGTGGGAGAAATCTCGATTCCCACCCCACACCCCCAGCCCCAATCTCAGACATCGTGTTTTGGTTTGTTTGATCAAAGGGGAACAATCTGAAATGGTGAGCAGCGGTGTGCTGAGGGATTTGCATGATAATACCGTGCACTAAAAAGTAAACCTCTGCATGACAGGTGTTTGACCCAGGCCATAAGGTGGCGATTTAACGTGAGAGAGAGATTTCTGCATCGTGGAAACCACCGAGGAGGAGCCTGTGCTGAGAAAAACAATGCCAAACGGGCCGAGTCTGCAAATCCATTACGATCCTCGACTCTGCCCTCTCGAAGCAGAATCTCCGGCAGCCACGGGACCCCCTTCTTCTCCCTGGTAATCGCAACCGGCTTTACCAGTGAGGTTCTGTTACTTTACCCATGATTTGCTACAGGTGGTTGTGACAGAGGAGTCATTTGGGAGCGCCATGAGATAGAAAGCTCAAGACTCCGGTGCCTGGTTTACTGGTCACCACACTCCAGGCCGCCCCCGATGGTCGCAAATGTCCAGGCGGCCTTACGGGTAAACAGAAAAGTCCATTTCCTTCTCAGTCTTGTAAGCGTGACCCCATCTTCAGCAGCCAACCACCAGGCTGTTGATGCCTGGTTAGAGTGGGAATTGCTTGCTTATAAGAAGTAAATGATAAATAATAAGTCCTAAGAACATCCCCATGAAAAACTACCCATAAATATGAACAACGGATCAGACTGCCCCTTCCTTTCCTTACAAGAAAATTTAATACTCTATTCCCAGGCAATAAAATGGGATCTGGGCCCAACAATTCTCGCAATTTATGCTTTTACTCATGTAATCAAGCCTTTTTTTTTTTTTTTTTTTCTGAAAAGTGTGTAGAAATTTAGCGGACTCTTCCAAGAAGATTTATGAGGTTCCCGTTGGCTTTCTTCTTCTTGTGCTTCCTGTGCCTTCATTCCAGGAGCACTTGGAAGGGGTTCCTTCCCCTTCGCCCACAGCCCCGTGCGCTCAGCGTCGCCGGCTCACGCACTCATTTTCCGTAGGAAAGCCCAGGCACCGAGCAGCCCTGACCTTGAAGACGCGCCGCAGAGGGAAGAGGACACGTGGAAGAAAACCGGTCACTGCAGCGCTGAACGGTGAGACGAAAGCCTCTCTGAGTCAGCCCGAGGATGTTGGGGAGGCCTGGGAGGAAGGGTTAGCATCCAGCGAGCTGATTCTTGAGCGGCAGGTAAGGATTAGCCAGAAAGACCAGCCTACAGGCGGAGGAGGAGAAGACATCCTAACAGGCGGAATAGCATGGACGAACACTCGGTGGTCTGAGGGCTCTCAGCACCCTGCGGGAAGTGAATACAGACAGCGGATGTGAAGCCAGCGATGTGTGTGTGTGCGTGCGTGCGTGCGTGCGTGCCTGTGTGCGTGTTGCATGTGTTCACACGCATGCCGCGGTGGCAGCTGTGAGGACACGGTGGGAGAGAAGTCAGCCACCTTCTGGGTCACCTGGCCCAATACGGCGTTCACGTGTTTTCAAGCCACAGGGGATAATCCCACTGCACACAAGACACATAAAAACACTTCTTTCTCTCATGAGTATGAGCATCAAACGGGAGGGGAAAAAATTATTATAGGCATAAATCCAGAAAGAGATGGACCAAGCTGAGGACTGAGGGAGAGGGGCCGTTTCCAAGCCCCTGTTGTTCTGAGTCTTTACAGTGTGGCTTCACTATTATTATTGGAAGTGCTTCACGTTTATACTGCTCTCCATGTCAGCCTAATACTGAATTAAAAATTCAAATATAGACTGACTCCAATTTATAAATACATTATGTGCCCAAATCCCATTGCTAAGTTTGCTGTTTGCTCACAATGTGTTCATCCACAGAAACAGCGTTATGAAACCCACACCCATGTACCAATCCCATTTTCCTACTGTGTACTTGAGGGACAGTGCTCCTGGGTCTCTACTGCTATGGGACTAAGCCATCTCACATCCTCCATGACCCAAAGGCACTTCAGTCAACGTCCGTACAACCAAGTCCTCATCTTCCCTCCCACTCCTGACCTCACACTTGTTCTTCCTTCTCTGCCGCTGCCCTGACCCACTGCATCTCTGTCATTCAGACACCTGAGTTGAAATACTTGCAGTCATTCCTCTTCATCTTCCATGACCCATCAGTCACGAAATCCACTAATCTGCCTAAGGGCCACTCTCATCTATTCCTTCCTCAGCACCTCACTGCCCTAACCCAAGCCTTCATCTTTCTCCCCTGAATGAGTGACTGCAATTGCCAGGCTTTCTTCCATTAGGCTCAGAGTGACCTCACTAAGACATACTAACTTCACATCTTACATCCTTCCAATGGCTCCATGTGACCTTCCAGGTGGCAGCCAATCTTATTAATTCCATGTACAAGGCATCTCTGTGCACACCAACTTATGCCCCACATCCCAGTCCTGTGAAATAAGTGGTTGCCACCCCCAACCCCCAGATACGCTGGCTCTCTGCTATCCCTCTTCTATGCCTTTACACACTTCTCTCACTTTACCTCCTACTGTCTCCTTGTCCTCTTTCAGAAATCAGCCCAGACCATCTTACGTGAAAGACTTCATTATCTATTTAACAATTATTAACCAACTAGGTATTGAACCCATGCTGTCTGGCACTGTGAGAGAATGTGGAGATTGAACGATGAACAAGGGAACAGTCTCCGTCCTCAGGAGTTTTGATGGGAAAGAACTGAGCAAATAGACACTTATAAACAGGTAATTCGATCGAGGAAAGAAAGACTGTATTAGAGCAGTTGGGAGTACTTAATCAAAACCGGAGAGGAAGATTCTGAGAAGAAGTGACTTCTAAGCCAAGACCTGAAGAACAAATAGAAGTGACCACCAGGCAAATGGGGAGGAGAGACAGGAGGGAAAGTGGTGTTAGCTAAGGCCTAAAGATAGACACAGTGACGTAATTTACAGAGTCTGGTGCAAAATGCAAATGTGGGGCCCTTAGGTCAAAAGAGCAGGAAAATAAAAGTGCTCTTAATGGTGCGAAAATATAAAACAGTTTCTCTCCATGGTCTCTTTCAACCTGTCATGGTGTTTCTTTTCTTTTCTTTTTTTTCCTTCTTCTTTTGGTGCTAGGTTACATTTCCTCCTATAAGGGCACACTGGCAGTACAACTGCAAACCTTCATAGGTGCCGGGGAGCCTGGCCTGAGGTTAGGAGCACATGTGGCCCACTGGCTGCCCGTTCCGTCTGCCACCAGCAGCCAAACCAATGAGACTTTCAAGAGTAGGGAAGTTCAGTTAGGTATCCTACTTTCCATGGGTCACAGATGAGCAATCCCAAAGGGATTTCAACCTCCACACTGAGACACAATCAGTTCTTACTTGAATCAGAGGTGGCTGAAGGGCATGGTCCCTGCAAGTTGACTCTGAATGGGCTGTGGCACTGATAGCCTGGGGCATGTAGAGGCAGTGCCATCCATGTCCTGTCCTAGAATGCCATGGGCACAGACACCCGACTCCAGCCCTCTCCGTGCCTCTGGCCAGGTCCATGCTCCACAGGGTGGAAGGCAACAGAGGTTCCTGGATGGACATGAGGAGGGAGAGGCCATGTGGGACACAGAGCTGGGGGGGTGGACATCCAGTTCTCCCAGAGAGGCCAGGAGGTGACTACAGGTGGGGCAGTCTGAGAGGAGGCTTCAAGCACTATCACATCCTCCATTGACCCATGGGGCTTCAAATAAAAACACAAATTCAAAGATAAATTTATTAAGAATTTCAAGATGACTTCTGGAAAGTTGGCATAAGGAGATGAGGAGCTTTGTGGATCCTCTTCCAGTGAAACAATCATAACTGGTGAACCATTCAAAGTCTCTAGAAATTATTCTAAGGACATGCATCAAATTTTATATATATATATATGTGTACACACACACACACACACACACACACACACACACACACATATATATATATATATATATTTTCAAGAAAACTACCAAATTTCGATCCTTGGAGTGAAAGTTCATTTGAGAGAGTATGTGAACTACAGCCTCTTCTCTACATCCCCCTCTCAGCTCAGTATGATGGAAGCTCCACTCTGATGGGATGCAGTCAAGAATACAGGGCTTTCTCTCCCCCCAAGCCCCAGTTCAGGACAATGGTACCTCCCAAGAGAGAGAGGCTACCAGCATTTCTCAATCCTAACAGCTTGGAGTTGCAGAGGCTCTATTTTAGGGAAGTCCAGTCTGAGACCTAGGGGATCTCTTCCTCCCTCCAACTCCTACTTCTAGGGCAGAGCCTCGCCTCAACTTTGGCAGACTCCAATAGTGGGGCTCTAATCACCAATCACCCAGCTCACTCATTGGATGGAGGTTCTATGCTGGAAGAAGTAAATCAAAAAGACCAGAGGATTGTATCTTAACCTAGTACCCTGCTTATGAAGCAGAGATGTCACTCTGAGAGAACTAAGCCACATTTTGTGTCCTCAGCTCTGGATCAGTAATTATTTGCTCAGGAGAAGAGGCAGGTTGTAAGAACAGAGAGCTCTAAAACTCTCCCCAGAGGAAATTATTTTGAACAGAATGTGGATAGTTCAAGGCTAAGGGTGCTACCGAAACCAGTGGAGATCTTAGTGGTAATCAATTACAAAAGAAGCTGGTTACTGAATGAGAATAGCAAGCTAAACTCAAAACTAGCTAGATGTGTATCAGAGAGAATCAAGGAAGGTGATAGCTTAGAAGAGACATCATAGGGTTGGAACCAACCTCAAGAACTAGCCCAAAAGTTTACTTCTGCAAAGAGACAGACATAAATGGGATCAGACTGTGGAGCAATTTATGCCTCAGGGTAATATTGAAACCAACAGCAAAATCGGCCAGTAATTAATGAGGCCTAACAGCTACATGTGAATCCAACTGAAGCAGAATGCTTAGAGAGACCAGGAAAAGAAATGAGACTCCTGCTGAAGCCACTGTCATCCCAAGGTCAATGTGTGCATGCCCAAGACTGTACTCTCTGAAGAATTACATCACAAGGTACATCCTGCTGGTGAAATAAGACTTTACTAAAATAGTTCAACCAAGCCACTAAACAAATAAGCAAACAAAAACAATGAACCTGAGCGGAGGGTATCAGTATGCAGAATTGCTACATTGTCTAAAATGTTAAGTATCTAAGAAAAAAAAAAAAAACAAGAAAACACGACCCATACATAAAAAACCCACATCAAATACTATAATTAATGGTAAATGACTAAATGTCTTTCCATTAAGGATGTTCACTCTCAACACTTCTATTCTATTGCCCCTTCTATTCTATTCTATTCTATTCTATTCTATTCTATTCTATTCTATTCCCCCATTTAGGACAATTAAGCAAGAAAATTAAATAAAATATATCCAGATCGGAAAAGAAGAAGTAAAACTATATTTCTTTGTAGATAACATGACCTTGTATACAGGAACTTATAAGGAATCCATTTACAAAAAAAACCTACTAAAATTAATATATGATCAAGTTCAGCTAGGTTGCAGCTAGGTTGCAGGGTACTAGATCAATACACAAAATCCATTTGATTTCTATACACTACCAATGAAAAATCTGAAAATTAAATTAAGAAAACAATTCCACTGGGGCGCCTGAGTGGCTCACTGGGTTGAGCTTCCAACTCTTGATTTCAGCTCAGGTCATGATCCCAGAATAGTAGGATCAAGCCCCGTGTGGAGCTCCATGCTGAGCGTGGAGCCTGCTTAAGATTCTCTCTCTCTCGCTCTCTCTCTTGCTCTCGCTCTCGCTCTCACTCTCTCTCCCTCTGCCCCTGCCCCTCTCCGCTTCTTGTGCATTCTCTCTCAAAAAGAAAAGGAAAGAAAAGAAAAGAGAAGAGAAGGGAAGGGAAGGGAAGGGAAAAATAAAAGGAAAATAATTTCATTTATAATAGCATGTTAAAAATGATGATGCTTAGAACACACTTCACAAAAGAAATATAAAACAGTCTGAAAACTGCAAATACTGTTTTAAAAGAAATTAAAGAAGACTTAAATGAATGGAAAGATATCCTGTGGTCATGAAGCAAAAGAATCAATATTCTTAAGATGACATTTTTCATTAATTTAATCTATAGAGCCAATCCAATCCTTGTTAAAAATTCAATTGGCTTTTTTTGCAGAAATTGACAAGCTGACAATAAAATTAATATGGGATTTCAAGGAATGCAGAATGGCTAAAATGATCCTGAGAAAGCAAATCAAAGTTGGAGGATTCACACTCCCAACTATAAAACTTTCTATAACACTACAGTAACCTAGACAGACAGGTCTTGACATAATTAGACACATAGATCAATGAAATAGAATTGGTAATCCAAAAATCAACTTTCAAATTTATGGTAAGTTGATTTTTGACAATTATGCCAAGACAATCCAATGGGAAAAGAATAGACTTTTCAACAAATAGTCCTGGAACAACAAAATATCTACAGGTAAAACAATGAAATTATAGCTCCTTTCTTACACCATACACAAAAATTCATTCAAAAATAGGTCATAAACCAAACGTAAAAGTAAAAATTATAATAATCTAAGAAGAAAATACAAGAGTAAGTTTTTATGACCTTGGGTTAAGCAAAGCCTTTTTAGATAAGACCCTAAGAGCACAAGCAACAAAAGACAAAAAGACATAAATCAGACCGCATCAAAATTAAAAGCTTTTGTACTTCAAAGGACACTATAAAGTGGCGTCTGGGTGGCTCAGTGGGTTAAGGGTCTGACTTCAGCTCAGGTCATAATCTCATGGTTGGTGGGTTCAAGCCCTGTGTAGGGACCTGTGCTGACATCTCAGAGCCTGGAGCTTGCTTCAGATTCTGTGTCTCCCTCTCTCTCTGCCTCTCCTCAACTCGTGCTTGTCTCTTTCCCTCAAAAATAAACATTAAAAAAATATTTTAAAAAAAGGACACCATAAAGAAAGTGAAAAGACAACCTGAGAATGGGGGAAAGTATTTGCAATTTATAATTCTGATATAGTTCTTACATCCATAGTACGTGAAGAACTCACAGAAATCAAACAATAAACAACAAATAATCCAGTTAAATTATTGTCCATTAGAAGAGCCATTAGAGAGTTTTGAAAAATGATTGACATGATCTGTTTTATGTTCTTAAAGATCACCTTGTCTGTAGTGTGGATAATTAACTGTACAGCAGCAAAAGTGGAAGTAGTGAGGCCATTTAGGGAGCTATTACAGAAAACTAAGGGGAGATGGTGGTAACTTGCATTTAATTTAACATGATAGCTGTGAAAATGCTGAAAAGTGGTCAGATTTAGGATGCATTTGGATGTAAAACTGACATGCTGCTGCAGAGTTAAGGTTGAAATTTGCCTATTAAATTTCTTAGTGTTAGTCACCTATGTAATTACTCTTTGTTAGTGTGAGTGAGTGTGTGTATTTATAAAACTTCCTGCAGACCTGTGAAGTTAAGACCAGGACACTATCCCTATAAAATGTTTGATAATGCCCCAAAATGCTCGATGGACTACTCTAGAAAAGAAGAAATTATTTCTAAAATAGCATGTTGCAGTGTTCTAATAGAATTGAGGATTACCTAGGCAACTAGCTTTCTAAGAGTGGCTCAGAGGATTGGATTTCGGAACCAAACCTGATCTTTGTCCCTTGCTTGCTATTATCTTGGCTAAGTTATTAATATTTCCAAACTTAAAGGTTTCTTCTATAAAATGGATAAAATAACAACTTTTTGCTTGCTGAGAGAATCATATGTTTTGGCATATTTAAAAAGCCTGGTACAGAACAAAAAGCTCACAGTGATAGCCAATATAAGTCATTCTAATGCATTACTAGATCGAGGATGTTTGGGTTTTCAATATCCTCTTTGCAGACAAACAAATGTAAACCTACTGTGACATGATAGGACTATTCAGTTTTTTAAAAATCCTATGAAATTCTGAGTCATTATACAATAGGATAATAGTCACCAACCTCATTGCCTCAACATCTTTTCAAAATCCATTGTTCAATTTCTCAGATTTTGAGAGAGCAAGGGAAAGTTTTAGAAGCAAAATTACATTCTTGCATTAAATGAAGAAATTCCAGAGATTTTTGGCTACAAAATAGATGAAAATTATAAACTAATATCTGAAAAAATAAAACAAAAATTAATATTTTAATTTGAACTATTTTTATTTTTAATCTTTTGTTTCTTTATATTAAAATTATATAGAAAATGTAAAACAAAGGCATAAGTCAGAAATAGAAAATTCAACCAGATGATGTGGGATAGAGATCTGACAGAAAGGAAATAGTTTTTTTTGAAAAATGAACTGAAGATTAAGCTAAGAAACATCAGACAACTAAGTACCAGGGGCACCTGGGTGGCTCGGTCAGTTAAGCATCTGACCCTTGATTTTGATTCAGGTCATGATTTCACAGTTTGGGAGTTGGAGCCCCAAGTTGGACTCTGCTCTGACAGAGTCTGCTTGGGATTATTCCTATAACTCTCTCTCTGTCTCTCTCTCTCTCTCTCTCTCAAAACAAATAAATAAATAAACTTTAAAAACGAAAATTAAGCATCATGGAAAGTGCTTTAAAATATATAGATGATTAAAAGAAGAAAATTTTAAATGAAAAAGAAATTAAGAAAGATATAATGAATCTAGAAGGTGACGATATGGAGGATAAGAAAAATCCAAAATACATGTAAGGCGAAGAAAAAGAAAATTAAAGCAATGGACTAGAAAAATAAGAAAAGTAATACAATTTTTAATTCAAACAAGGTTTTAGTTTTAAAAAAAGTACTATACTAAAAGAACAAAGTATACATCTAGGAAAATTGACGCAAAATATTCAACACTGAGATGTATTCTACTAAAATCACTGTACTTTAAAGGGGAAAAAATCATTTGAACATCTAGGCAAAAAGATCAATTCATTTACAAAGAAAAAACAATGAGACTGTAAAAAAATATTTAAGCAGTTCTTCCACTTTATGTCTGGAAATGGTGGAGTTAAGAAAATCAAAAGAAAAGAAACAGTTTAAAAAAGAAATTTAAATATATTTATCTGTAGCGTGTTGAATAGTGTCCTCCAAAATAGAAGTCCAAGTCCTAACCTCCAGTACCTGTTAATGTGACCTTGTTTGGAAATAGAATCTTTGCAAATGTAATTAAGTAAAAGATCTCACGATGAGATAATCCTGGATTAAGACTGGGCCCTAAATGCAATAACAAGTGTCCTCATAGAGATATTAAGAAAACACAGAGGCGCATAGAGAAGATTTTATGAAGGTGGAGGCAGAGGTTGTCATTTGCTACAAGTTAAGCAACTCTAGGAGCCACCAGAAGTTAGAAGTGACAAAGATTCTCCTGTAGAGCTCTGGAGGGAGGGTGGTCCTTCCTATATCTTGATTTTGGACTTCAGGTCTCCAGAATTATGAGAGAATACATTTCTGTTGTTTCAGTCTATCCAAGTTTGTGGGATTATGTTTATGACAGCTCTAGGAAACCAATACAGATTTTGGGTGCTGGAAGTATCAAGCTTCTATTACAAATACCTAAACATGTGGAAATGGCTTTGGAACTAGGTAATGGGTGGAAGCTTGAAGAATTTTGAGATACATGATAGAAAAAGCCTACATTGCCTTGAAGAGATTGTTGGTGAAAATATGGACATTGAAGAGCTTATTATAAGGTCTCAGAAAGAAATGAGGAACATGCTATTTACTGGCAATTGGAGGAAAGGCAATCCTTGTTATAAAGTGTTACAACATTTGGGTGAATTGTGCTCTACTGTTGTTTGCAAAGAAGAACAGAAAAAAAAAAAAAAGAAAACACTGAGCTAAGGAGATTTACAAGAAAAGTGTTGAAGGCATAGGCTGGTTTCTCCTTGATGCTTCTAGTCAAAATGAGAGGAAAGAATTAAATTGAGGACATAACTGTTGAGTAAAACAAACTAATAGTTGCTGATTTGGGAAGTTTTTGTCCTATCTAGATTGCAAATGAACTAAAATTAAGAAACCCAGTGCCAGAAAAGCATACACTGAATAGAGGATCAAGGGTTTGCCTGGATAACCTTTTAGTGAAGAGACTAGTCATGTGACTAATAAATCCACTCCAGTATCTCCACCCAAGTCAGAAAAAAATACAGATTTACTAAGGAAAGAGTTGTGGAGGATCCTCTTGTCTTATGGAATCGATACCGTAGAACACATGGGAGAACCACAATGGTTCTTTTAATATTTTTAATCTTTATTTATTTTTGAGAGAGAGAAAGACAGAGCTCGAGTGGGGGAGGGACCAGAGTGAGGGAGACACAGAATCGGAAGCAGGCTCCAGGCTCTGAGCTGTCAGCATAGAGCCTGATGCGGGGCTCGAATCCACGAACTGTGAGATCATGACCTGAGCCGAAGTCAGCCGCTCAACCAACTGAGCCACCCAGGTGCCCCCACAATGTTTTATTTGAGAATGTACGATCGGCAAAAGCATTGCCAGCTCAGACTGAAGGGGACAGAGACAGGACCAAATGGAAGAGGGCAATCAGATTTCAAAAACTGTATAGGCAGGAAAGAGGTTGATAAAGATAATCACCTACAAATATGTAATAACCTTCAAGAAAAAGGAACCATCTCCAAGAAGAACTTTGGGTGCAGAGGAAGCCAGAGTGGTAGACCAAGAGGGCAAAGCCTCCATTGGCCCAAAGGATGAACCCCAAGTCACAGAGGATTAATTCCAGTTCTTAAAATATGATGGAATTTGCCTTGCTGGGTTTCTAATTTATTTAGAACCAGTGACCCCTTTATTGCCTCCAATTTCTCTGTATGGGAATGGGCATGTTTAACCAATGAAAGCTGTGCCATCATATTCCGGAAGCAGACAACTTGTTTTCTAGTTTCACAGACCCAAAAACGGAGAGGAATTTTCCGTAGAATGGCTCATACCCAGAGTACCACCCATACCCAATTTAGATAATTTAGGAGGTGAGATTTGGGACCATTTGAGCTGATGAGATTTAGATGAGATTTGGATTTGGACTTGATGTTATAATAATTGGTTGAGATTTAGGGGGATGTTGGAGTAGTGTGAATGTGTTTTGCACATGGGACAGAAATAAAGTTTGGGGATCAGAAGGTGGACTGTAGTGATTGAATAGTGGCCTGCAAAAGATATTTCTAAGTCATAAGTTCTGGTACTAGGGAATGGGACCTTATCTGAAAAGAGAGTCTCTGCAGACTAATTAAAATAAAGATCTCAAAATCTTTAACTTAATTTAGGATGGGCCCAAAATTCAATGATAAGTGTCCTTATAACAGGCAAACAAAGATGTGTGGGCAAACTGGCTGTGAGATCTGTCACCCCATTGATCATGAGTGCTGATTTGACTGATCTTGCTGGCATGTGTCCCCGTCTTCCCTCACGACCCCATGTGCATCCTTCCTGAAGCTCTGCACTCTAAGAGGAAGCCCTTCTGCAAGGAGGAATCGAGGGTATATGAGGAACTGCGATCCCATGCTAGAACCTCCAGTCAAGCTCTCAAGGTCCATTTTTAGAGGAACACAGAGTAGTCAAGCTTCCAAGACACTAGACACATCCAAATGAGGTGCAGCATGTTTTAAAAATAGAGACAGAGATGCTTGGGTGGCTCAGTTGGTTAAGCATCTGACATTGGCTCAGGTCATGATCTTGCAGTTCATGAGTTCGAGCCCCATACTGGGCTCTCTGCTATCAGCACAGAGCCACCTTGGATCCTCTGTCCTCGTCTCTCTGCCTCTCCCTCCCCCAAGTGCTCTCTCTCTCTCTCAAAAATAAACATTTAAAAAAAAGAGTGAGAGAGACCAACAAGAAGACACAGAGACACACACGAAAGGAAGCCAAGTGAAAATGGGCAGAGATTGGCATTATGCTGCCACAAGTCAAGAAAAATTAGGAGGCACCAGGAGCGAAAAGAGACAAGGAAGAATCTTCCTTAGAGACTTTGGAAGGAGTGTAGTCCTGCTGACACCTTGATTTCAGATTTCTGTCTTCCAGAACTATAAGAAAATAGAATTCTGTTGTTTTAAGCCATCTAATTTCTTCTTAGTTATTACTGCAGCCCTGGAGAACTAACCTCCCAATCAAACACACCTTCAAAAATAAAATCTCAGAGGATATTATTTTCACAAGCACTTCCTGATGAATCAAATAAAGAAAGAAGTTCAGAAAATTAAAATGACTGGAGGAGTGTTAACAAAAGCATGAAATACATTTTTAACCTATAAACATAAATCTAAATGAAGGTTATAAGGAAAGATGATACTATGTAACAACTATATTTGCTGACACTATAGGTAGAGTAGAAATATACAAAATAATAGCAAAATGAGGAAAGTATAAATGAAATATAATAAGTTCCCAAGTAGCCTTGTGGCTATGAACTGTGAATAAAAATATATTACTTCATATTAGATGATGAAGAGCAGATAATTTTAGCTAATTTCAATATTGCTCATCATGCAAAACTAAAAGAATAACTAAAAATTGGATGTAATAAACATATTATAAAAAAAGAGTAGTTTAATGATACCAATTAGAGTAAAATATATACACCTCCCTACAGACCAAAAAAATCCAAAATGTGTGTGACAGAGACACACAGAAAGAAATAGAATGAAACAAATAGCATGGTGCAAAACCATAGCCCCTCCCAAGCTTGACCACAGCCCACCAGAAATCTTCGTGTTACCTTTTAGCTAACCCAGCATTGTGTATAATCTCACCATCCTCAATAATGACCCCAGTATACAATTCCATTTATAGAAAATTCTCCAAAAGGACAAAATTATTTATGTATATTTGTGTATTTGCCACAGTCTTTCAGTCCTAATTTTAATTTTGCATTTGAAGTGTCCATTTGGTATTTGGAAATATTTGCATGCTGCAATAATCTGGATTTTATTTATGATTCAGACAACTTCTACTTCTAGTGAAGATGGAGGAAGAGGAAGCAGATTGATCCACTTGTCTGAAACAACTGAAAGAACACAAAAAAGATATGACAATGATATTCAATATACGGACATCAGACCATAAAAGACAGTGATCACTTAGAGATAGAAAACACAGGAGGTGAGTTTGTAATTGCCCCCAGCTTGCTGCTTGGAGCTCCGGTGGAGCCTGGGCTCTGTCTGAGATGAGGAGATGAAGCTGAGAGTCCGGGGAGGACTAGGTAGTAGCTAGAGTAGATGCGAGAGAGTACCAGAGAGGAGAGAGCTGCGCCGACAGAGAACATTGCAGCCCACACAGGGCTGAGAAATACTTCCAGACAGAGTGACGACTCACATCATTCACTGGGCATCAGGGAGAGTACTCAGAAGTGTTCTGTGTCATAGTGAGGCAAGAGAAGCCACAGGAAATGCACTCTTTTCCCAGCTAGCAAAGTTTGAAGACAGAAATGAAAGGGTTCTTTTGCTTCTAAGTAGATTTGTAGCATTACAGAATAGGCCTAGAGAATACGGACATATGGAAATTTTTAGAGATCTGATGTTGTTCTGGAAGAGCGTGAACAAGGTGAAATCACAACTGCATAATGTCTGGCATCCAATAAAACATTACCAGGCAAGCAAAGAGGCAGGAACATATAACCAAGCATTAGCAGAAAATAATCAGTCAAAACTGACTTGGGAATCATACAGAGGGTATGACGAGTAGACAAGGACACCAAAAGAGCTATTGTTGCTATATATCATAAGTTCAGAAACACAAAGAGAGATTAAATTGGTTAGAATCATAGAAAGAAGGCACAAAAAGACCCAAAATGAACCTGAAGGGGGTGAAAGCCCCAATGTCTTAGATAAAACTATACATTGGTTGGACTATTGAAAGAATAAAAAAGTTAGCGAACCCATGTGTATAAAGAATTTCACAACATATTTTTAGGCTAAATCTGCATAAGGTAAAAACTAGAATCTGCTTTAAAATAATATATATCAGATGTTAATTGTGTTCACCTTTGAAGGAGGGGCAGAAACTTGACTTGTTAAGGGGGTCAATCATGATTTCTAAGTAGTGGCAGAATTTCCTGCAACAAGAAAATACGCATAGTTATCTTCGTGATTCAAATATTCATGGGGTGCCTGGGTGGGTGGCTCATTCGGTTAAGCGTCTGACTCTTGATTTCGCCTCAGGTCATGATCTCATGATGAATTAGATCGAGCCCTGCCATCAGGCTGCGACCTAGTATCTTAGAGCCTGCTTGAGATTCTGCCTCCCTCTCTGTCTGCCCCTACTCCACTCACAGGTTAGTGCATATGCGGGCACACACACACGGAGGCATGCATGCACTCCCTTTCTCTCTCTCAAAATAAATAAATAAACATTTTTTCCAATTATTAAAATATTCAAAGAAGCCTATTACCTTTTCCAGAGAATGGGATATTGTGTTCCTAGGGGTACGTGGTGTGGAATGGTAGCACCAGGAAGTCGAAATGGTCCAAGTCAAGTCAGAGTGAGGGCAAGTGATTTTTTTGACTTGTGTGTTCTACTGGGCAAGGTGCAGCTTTGAGAAGAGATGTAAAAAGCAGGCCAGCAGGTCAGGTTCCAGTATGGACAAAAGCGTACACTGGAGAAGACCCAGGGGGAGGCCTGTATATGGCAGATAGCTGGAGGTGAATAAAAATGCCAGCCCCTCAGCAGTCAACAATCAAAGAAGCCTGGGGAGAGGGTAGAAAACTCTATATAAACAACGCCCACAGATATTCCCCAAGTTGTGTTTCTTATTCAACGTTATTCCTTTAAACCTGCCTTCAGTTCCTATTACAGCAACATTCTTTCTACATTGTGAGAGGCATTAAGGAGTAGTGAGAAGAAGAATAAATGGACAGGTCTGACTCAGGCTGGGAAGAATGGAACAGAGTGGGCTTTAGATGCATTCAGAGAAGAGGGCTAGTGTCCTCTCTTTACCGTAGACGTGTGAAATTCAGTATAGTCACAAGCTCTTTGAACCTGAGGATCTTCACTTGTGAATTCGGTTTGGTAAGTCATGTCTTCTAGGACTCTTGGAATGTATATAGAGTATATAAAGCCCATGGCACAGTGCCTGGCGTATCTTAGGACTTCGGCGAATGAGAGTTATTGCTAGCATTATGCCAAATCCTACCACCCACAACTGTGTGTGCACGTGTGCGTAATGTGTTTTCTCAATCTAGGTCTTCTCAGAAAACCACAAAGTGCTACTGGACATGCTATATGCAATCAGACACAAATGTTTCTCTGCAAGTAAACTTCATAAAAATTTACCCTCGAATTTTATGTTAATTTGGGTGTAGGAATATCTTCCCCAGCTGGATGTCATTCAAATTTCCTAAAATTCGTGTCGAGGACCAACTCCTCCACTTGTTCCCTGCTACACTTTGTAGGGATTCAGAATACACTGTCTCCAAATATGCCACTTTGGCATATTGGTTACTTGGAATGAAAAGCACTTCAGGAGCAGCTGGTGAAGGACACTCTAACCCTCCTCTGTTCCCCTTGAAGCAGGACATAAATTTCCCATGTGAAAGGTGCCCTTGTTGTACCAAGAGGGTATAGGGCATTCTTGCCCCTAGAGGCAGGGAATTTAGGGCCAAGGAATTTAGCTCAGAAATTTTCCCTAACCTGCACCTCCCCTGCCACCCTCCCCCCACTTTCTCTTTCATGTCGCCCCACCAAAAAGTTTCTCCTTGGGTATTGTTTGATCAATTGCACTGAAGACAGCTTAGTTAACGTTGCCTTGGAGGAAGAGGGCACTGGCTCTCCTGAGTCCAGGCATAATGCCAGCCCAGTCGTTTCTGGGTATCTAATCCTAGCGGAGGATCATCTATATTTTCCAGAAATTCTTTACACATCACGTACATAAAACACCTGGTTTGCGCTCGGTGATCAACTGCGCTAGGACGAGAATGCAGAAACCCTTCCATTCCTGTTCCAGATGGCAATTTTCTCTCTGGCTTACCTGTGACCCAAAGCAACAGCTAACAGCAGTTTACCACTCTAGTCTTTTGGGTTTTAACTCTGAGACACATCGTCTGAGGGACCGGATTGTGTTCACTTCACGATATTCCCAGTCTCATCCGGCCCACCACCTAGTTTAATGTAAAATTAACTCCTCCCGAAAGGCCTGAAGTTTCCCAAAGCCCCACTCTGCCATGCCTAACTGCATTAACACTTGGACAGCCCTCATGTGTACCCTCCACCTATTCCTACTCACGCCTCCATTTTCCTTGTCCTTAGAAGATGCCACCATAGTCCTCAAAGGACTATGGCTCATTTATGTCAACATTCCTTGGGCAGGTCCTGAGTCATTACACTAGCATTCCCAGGAGCAGTGCAGTGCTTTCCAAGGAGTAGGTGTTCAATACAAGTTTGGGGAATAAAGGAACCAGTGAGCATGAGTTCTAATTTATTAAGATTTATTTAAACATCTAAGGAAATCCATGAGGGCCTCACGTAATTTTACAGAACAAGAAATAAAAAGTATAGGGTGCCAACATCGGAATATCTTTTAGATTTTTTTTCTCTCTTTTTCTATTGACTTGAATTACCTTAAAGCAGAGCTTTCCCCCTTCTAAGGAAATGCCTGTAGCAATGCCATGCTCTTATTCCAGAGGACTAAACGAGACAGATGGTTTCACCATTTCTTTTACACACAAAAACTATTAAAATTCCTTATAGCATTAAATATATAACCCGTATCATTTATAATCCTGGATATATTGAAGCTAATTAAATCTACATTAAAGAAACAATATTTGAATACTACATACCTCAAAAATTTATACGCTTTCAAAAAAATGTCTATAAATTCTATGTATAACCTACAAACACATAGGTAAATGTACTGTCTTCCTTTCAGCCCCAACTCAGTCCTAAATTCTACGAACACTAACTGGTCTTTTCAAACACAAATTGAAGAGCCTGCCTCAGGCTTCAGTGAGGGCAGGAGAGTGACTGGACTTGCACTAGAATCTTCCAGCGGACTGAGAAAGAAAGATCTCCATGGCCCAAATTCTGGCTCGGGCTCTCTCTTCTTCATCTCGCAAAGCATCCTCGTACTGAGATGGGTAAGAACTCGGGTGAGTCCCTTGAACCTTGGTCAGAAACTGCAGGACTTTCATCTTGGTGGTTTCAGCGCGGGCTCTCGGGCCCCAGAGGAATTCAAATTGTGCGGGATCACTTTTGGCCACCTGGCGATGCACCAAGTACTTTTCCTTCACGAAATGGTGGGTGATGAGCTTCTTGGGCTCCCCTACGGCGTGGTGCTTCTTCCCAGCATATATCCCCATGAAATTCAGAACTTCCCAGACTTCCTTTTCAGCGGCAATGTTGCCATTCATGAGGATCACACCTAGGACAAGTATCAGGAGGCCCGTCTTGGGTATGCCCGGTTCACCGTGCATCAAACCATCATAGGTGAGGCCCAATTTGATGAAGAGGCCATAGGTGTGGTCGATGGGATCCACTTCCTTCACATCAAGGCCGAAGACAACCTCCATGCGCTTAGAGGCTTTCAGGAAGACCTCTGGGAATTGGTCTTCGTACTCTTTGATGACGATCTTCATATCTGCCTTGGTCATGAGCTCTTTGTCTAGATACTTGCACAGCATGAATTCCACCAACAAAGCCTCTGGCTCATCTAGGGGATCTGTGGGCTCATTCGTGGCATGTGGCCCAGGACACGAGGTGTCATCTGCCTTTTCTTGGCTGCTGGAGCCCTCATTCAATTCGCTTGTTGAGGTGCTTGCGAGGGCAATGGAAGAGGAGCACACTCTCTGAGGACTCTCAGGGTTACTGGGTATACCAGCATCAGGAGCTTCCTTTGAAGCGCCAGCCATTAGAGGATTGGAGGAGTGAGAGCTGCCCTCCAGACCCTTGGAGTCGAGTGCATCCTCCAGGCCCTGGGTCACACTGGGGGCCTCCAGAAGGCATCGATCACATGAGTGTTTTGGACACTTCTTGGACTGAGACATGATGTCTCTTGCAGATAGCAGTAGGCAGGAGTGTGGACAAAACGGAGGGCAATGGGAAATCACCACCTAAGAGCAAGAAGGCAGACATGAGTGGCCTCACCTGCTAAACTCAGCTGGGGCAGCACTGATAAGAACTGTCTCCAATGGACTTCTCCTGACAACACCGCCACAGAGCATAGGGCCTCACGCATTTCCTGACTCCTGGCTGCTGTGTCCCAGAAGGCCATGAAGGAGGAAGTCTTAATGGTCCTGAGGATGCAGCTGGCAAACCCAGGCAGAGATGTCTCAGGAATCACACTAGGCAGGTGCAGTTGGCTCTATAGAGACATTTCTGTTCTGAGGGTGGTCCCATCAGTCCTCGCTCAAGTTCACTACCTTGGCATTCAATTGGGCCTGGATCACCTCCCCATGTTAATATAGGCGGTGCCCCTAAGACCAAAGTCACATCTCCTAAGGCAACTGATGAGGAACCCTGGAGGCACCTCCTCCGGAAAGCCTACCTGGGGTTTCCCAGGGCTGACAGCAGGAGCTAGATTCTGTGGATGCTATTTGTACTGATGCCAGTGGTTACCCCCATTTCTCACTCAGTTGCCTTACTCTGAATCCAGGCAAAGCCTGGGATCTCTTCATTTCCTGAACTAGCGTTGCTCCCTGACAACAAAGGCTTTGCCTCAAAATGGGGAAGAGGTAATTAGTGGTCACGACCACCAGAGAGCCTGGCCCATAGCCTCTCAGCACTGAACGGGGGAAGGCTACGCTACTGATCCTCATTCTACTGTGGTCAGCAGTTCTTCAGTATTCACTCAAAGTACTTGCCTTGGCGACCGGTGGGGCCTCAGGCAGGACCGGTCAACCAAGTGATGTTAATCAATCGTGACACAGGAGGGCTTTATTTTCCCGACACCCCAACACGACTTTAGGGAGGATGCTGTGTGTGCACCTTTATTGGGTTCTCCCCGGAGTAGTAGGAGGAGCTAGACACTCTGGAGGTCCCTCTGTTCTCGGGCGAGTAAGCCCTTTGGACCTCATTCAGGGCTCTTCCTGTGACTATTGGGAAGCCCTGGAATCCTTCCTTTGCTGACCTCATGTGAGGTGGGCACATAGGCCAAGGACCTCAACCGACCGAAAGCCCCAGGAGGGAAGAGAATACACGATACATCTTGGGATCCTTGCCCTGTTCCTGTGGTCCGATAAAGGTAGCAGGGGCTCTTTGGAGATCCTATGTTCTGGGCTGGACTGCTTTTGCTCTCTACTGGGAGTTTCTATACAAATTCCAGCATTGTGTGTTCACTGTGTCCATTGGCAATCTGAACCTGCCGCCTGCAGACCAAGACTGACAACTCCCTAGGATCACAGTGTATAGGATGTACTGCTATGAATTCAGAAAGGGGCACCTGGGTGGATCAATCAGTTAAGCGTCCGAGTCTTCATTTTTGCTCTGGTCACGGTCCCAGGAGTGGTTGCTTCAAGCCCCACATCAAGCTCCATGCTGGCAGTGAGGAGCTCTCCCTTTTCCCCAGGCCCTCCTGTGCTCTCTGTCTCTCAAAATAAATAAAAGAAACTTAAACAAAAAAGAATCTGCCATTTTTGTCTGGGAATTTTCAGGAAAAAATTATAGGGGTAGGGTAGATATCATGGGGTACCGTCTACATTCAAGTGGATGGTCATGTGTTTGCTTAATCACAATCTCTACCTTGAATCTTGACAGTGTATGGGACTCTTTTCCTGGGAGGAATTTAGGGGGCATCACATCCAATTTTACAGGTGTGACAAAGGGACACAATTCTGTCGCCATCGGTCTGTTCAGAAATGGGTGTCTCCATCAGTCTCACTTAGGGTGCTTCCTTGGACTACTGGTAGGGCCCGGGATCAGATATCACTTCCCCAGATAAACTTTCATCACCCTCAGTCCACGACCCAGGAAATGAGGGAATGTCTCTGTTGGGCTAGGGCAGAGGGAAGGCTCCACACAATGGAAACTGACCCAAGATGGCCGACATTCCCGCCAAAAACCCTGAAGAAGGGACCCCAAGATGGCCGACATTCCCGCCAAAACCACAAAAGAGGGACACGTCACTCTCGGAAATCCGATACCTAACAGGGACCTAAACCTCCACCCCAAACTCCGGCAGACCAATAGGACCTTGGCAAGCGGACAGAATCTCCAATAAAAAAAGAAAGAATTATGTAGCCAACTTCAGCGTCAAACCCCTTAAAAACCCCTAACCCCAATCTCGGGAGCGACTTCCCCGACTCCTCTCTTGCGAGTCGCGGAACCTTGTCCGAGGGTGCTTGCCATAAAGTGTACTCTCAGACCTCACTTTGCCTTGGCAGTCTTACTTTTATTCATCAGCGACTCGTAACCTTACAGTCTCAGCATGGGAGCTCCGCCCAGAACTTCCCAGGGCGGACACCAGAACTTAGTAGGCATATGATAGGTTCCAGTGTTCTGGAATGGGTGGTTCTCTCGGCCTACATTATAGGTCTTTCCTCTGGCTTATGACTGGACTCCTTAATGAATGTGTCTGATTCTGATTCCCACTCCTGACCCCCCCCTCCCCACCCCCCGATAAAAGGCCTGTTCTCCTTTAGAGCGGTGAGAAGGGAGGAAAAATCTCATGGAGACTCCACAGCCAGGGTTACCAGTTTTCACACTAGGGGCTAGACACTCTGGGACCTGCATGTTCTGCCATGAGCAGTCCTTTCAAACCTTTTCCAGGAAACTTACTTTGACCCATTGACAAGAAAAGGCCTCCCATTCCAGTGAACACCATGGGAGTGATTGGGTGTCTCATCTGCCTATCACTGCTCAGAATTACCCTAGGGTTCCCTGTGATCAGTGCAACTACCCTCGTATATGGTGACTTTACCCTTCAAATAGAGCCCAAGGACATGCTACAGTGCCTAGAGCTCCTGCAGACTTAACAAATCCTTTAACTTTCAGAGCCCCAGGGTAGCTAACGAAAAGTTGCTTCTGCCCAACATCCCTTCCCTGTGACTCTCGCGACCAACAACAGGGGAAGAGCTCCGTGGAACCCTCTACCATCGTTGGTCAGTCCCACAATCCTCACATGTGCTAGGCACATGGAATACTGGTGGAGGTTGCACTTGCTGCCACCTGTTCACCTGACTCTTCGCCGTCCATTAATATCCCACAAGTCAGAGACCCCCAACAAGGAAGTGAGGAGCCACCCCATCCACGGGACTCACGAGCAGACAACACGGGCTTGACGCTGTGCCACAACCGCTACCTGGGATCAGCGCAAGCCTGAGAACTCACGCGGTGTCCTCGCCGGGACTCCTGACTTGTCGACGTGACACCAAGCAATTCAGACTAAACGTTCGCTTCCCTCAGACTCTGGACACAGAAATCGGCGACACTACCAACCGCCCCTGCCCGAAGCCTCCCAGGGCCGGGCCGACACACTGGCTGAGGCTCGGTGAGCGCACCACTGTCTGGGGCGAGCGGTTCCCTCAGCACTCACTCAGGAGCCTCTTCTGGACTGGACTAGGAGCAGGTATGGGGACTCTCAGCCCCACACAGAAAGGCTTTCACTTTAAACAATCCAAAATGGACGCGCATGGTACATCAGCCTGACAGACAGGTCTGGCGCCTCCCTGGGTTGGACTGGGGCTCTCATCTACCGGGTCCCCTCATTTCTGTGGCAGGGGGTCCCTTCAGTCCTCATTTGGAAACTTACTAGATGCCGAGCAGTAACCGGGACTCTTTCCGCGGCCGACCGTGGTTCCAGTCGCCTAAGATGGAATCCGGCACAGCCACGGGACGTGGAGCAGGATGTCAGGAGGTGGGACATCCGGTTACGCCCGATGGACGTGGGAGGGGGGGTGCGAGGAGGACGCGTGGGCACGAAAGAGGGGTGGAAGGGCGTGAGGTGGGGAGGGGCTGGGCCATCCGCAGGGGCGGGGTTCTGAGCTCCAGGCTGTTTCACAGTGGAGGTTTGCAGCTGGTCCCTCTCCAGTGTCTTCCTGTTGATTTCTGCCAGCCCTGGAAGCAGTCCCTCTATTAAGCACTGCTCATGCCTCTAATGCCAACGTCCTCATGCTCTTAGAGCCTTGAAGGGGAACTGAGGGGATCCTTCAGCCAGAGAGCCCTGCCTGGGCCAATAGAGCTGAAGGTAGGCGCGGTCCCATCTCTATGTGGCCTGCCATTACTCTTTGGTTTTGGCCTCTTCTTTCCTCATTCATGGGGGTTCTTGTTTTGCCTCCTTTCCGTGGCTTAAGGCTTTCTGGGAAATGCCACATCAGGAAACTCTTGATGACGTTACCTACTGAAACCCTGGCCAAACATGGAATGGGTCGTGCCCTAGGCTTAACGTGAAATGGAGAAGCTGGAGCCCAAGGCAGGCAGGGGCCAGGATCTGAGGTGGGCTGTCAGAGGAAAATCGCACTATTTCTGCTGTCCACTAGTCTTACTTAGCTAGTCTCATGTAAATTCTGTCCTAAAATACCCACTTGCTACCAAAAGACACTGAGATGAATGATTTTGAAATCCTCTGATTTATTGAGGCTATTCAATACTCCATATGCAAAAATTACAAGCAGAATATGAATATTATCTCTCTGTTTCCCTTTTCATACTTGCTGTTTACTCTGTTATTCCTGTTGCTCTGGCTAGGATTTCTAGTCCCGGTTTGAACAATGGAGTGGGATTGGCTCCAATATATTTTTCCTCGGGTCTATTCATCAACAGGCTTTATGTATCCAGAGGTGCTAGGTTGATAAGATATGAGGAGTGATTCCAAATTTTTTGGTCAGTATTTTGTTCTCTCCCAGGATGAGTACACAGGTAATGCTTTAATCTTCCATTAGAAGACACATATTGTCTGTGTGTCTTCTTTTTGGTGACATTGGCATGTTGATAATTATAACCAGTATCCATCCCCGTTATAAGCTGTAGACTTGTCATTCTCCCCATTTTCTCATTCTTTCTTGAAAGGCTTCTATAGGTGGAAATCTTTTCCTTATCATTTGCTTTTCCTGTGGTATTCTTATAGTGTATTTCTAGTTTTCTCTTATGCCATTTAAAGCTCCTCTGTACTTATATTTTGTACATTCTTATTTAGCCAATGTCGCTTTTTCAAGATCTTTTGTTGTCAATAATGCTTATAAAAGTGTCTGTCATATAGATCTTACATAACAGAAGAAATAGCACACGGAACCTTCATACATTCTTTGAACTATAGAATCAGTCTCATTGGTCATTGATGGCATCAATAAATCTGGAAGAGAAAGGCTGAAAGAATCTGGGTTGTCTCTCAGGTCAATAACAGAAGGACTTGAGATGATATGAGTAGGGGAGTATAAGAAATGGCAGCTCTCTTTTCTACCGTGCTCCACACATAGTTTTCTTTCTTGAGCCTTCACTCTTCACTAGTAGGAAGTTGGACTTGGTGCTGGATTGTGAGAATGTTATATAAGCCGATATTCTTTTCATCTCAGACCCGCTGCGCCTTCCCCATGCTGTCTTGTGTTGCTCTGCAACCTCCTAGAATTATAACCTGGATTGCACTATTCCAGAGAATAATCATCGCAGAGATATTGTGTTCATTGTAGACACTCTGAGAAACAATAGGACACTGTGAACAGATGCTTTGCCATGCCAGGGTGTCCAGGCATGACGTGGATAGGATATTACCTATTGTCCCACCAGGGTGAGTGTTCTTTCTGGGAATGAGGAAATTGAGGACTGTCCTCTCTCCTCTTTTGCCCGAGTGAAAGTGTCCTGCAGATTCTGCGGTGTGGCAGAGACGCCCTGTTATTGAGGCCCCCGACTGGGGTTTGGTGCCTGTGTGGGAAATGGACAGGTCTTTCTACTTGCTTTGGCCAGGGAGAGTCTGAGGGGGACAGAGGGCAGGAATGAAGAACCCTGAACTGTTTCCGCAGAGAGCAGGCCACTTTCCATGAATCCAGAGGGAGGCCCTCCTCATCGAGAAAGTAAATTATCACCATTCTTGGCAGGATGTGTCTCGGAAGTGCTTCAGTGAGGACCTTCCCCATCCAAATGGTAATTTGGGCTCCTCGTTTAACAGATTTTAGGTTGAGAGTCAATGTTTAAGTGTCAAAGGGGACTGCAAGAAATTGGTCCACAGGCTCATAAGCTGAGGCTGGGGGACTTGAACATGACGGGCACCACCTTGATCATTTGTCCATCACAGGTACGTGGTAGCCCAGAGCATGGCGCACATCCACATCGGCCCCACAAATGTCGTTCTGGCTGCCCTCACCTTTGACAGTCAAGGAACAACTGCTTATTCAGACGTTTCATGAACCTATCTCTGCTTGTCACACAGTAGCCACTTTAGGCTTGAAACCTGAACTGTAGGAATGAAGAAAGAGAAAAAGGCAGAAGTAATATTTGGGAAACTATTGTAGATTGTTCCTCCCGCATTAGTTTTCAATTGCTCTGTCACAAATCACTGCAACTTACCCATTAGAAACACATGCAAATTTATTAACTCGAAGATTTTGTGTATCAGCAGTCCAAGCAAGCAAAGCTTAACTTCCTTTTTACTTCGGGGTCTCTCCTGGTTGAAATTAAGGTGTTTACTTTGCCATGTCACAATCGGAAGTCTTGACCAGAAAGAATGCACTGCTAACTCACTCAGTTTGTTGGCAGAGTTCATTTCTTCTTGCCTGTAGAACTAAGATCTTAATTTCTTTTCAACGCTTGCAAATGCGGTTTTAATGTTTCCTAAGGATAGCCTGCAGTTTCAGGCCGGGTGGTCCACTCCATAACAAATTCTCAACATAGCAGATTTCTTCTCCAGTGACAGCAGAAGAGTGAGAGCAAGTCTTCTCTTGCAGAGTCGAATATAGTATCTGTAATCAAAAGATGTCCAGTCTTCTTCATGTAGAATGTACTATAATGATGGGCGTGGCATATCGTCCATTTTGCCGTATTCTACTGATTAAAAGCAAGTCATAGAGCCCTGCCCAAAATCCACAAGAGGAATGGTAACAAAGCATGAACACCAAAAGATCAGGATCTAGGTGAGGAGTTGAGACTCTCTCTACCACAGTTTGTGCTCTGACCCCAAAAATCCAAGTTTCTTTCTCATCCAAGATACATTCAACCTTTCCCAAGCTCCCCAAATGTCCACAGCCATATAAGAGCCGTTCAAAATCTAAATGTCATCATCAAAATAAGACTCCTGTGTATACGAAGTTCTTAGAAAATATATAGTGAAGTTCTCCAACTGAGGCAGAATGTTTCTGTCCTGGAAAATAACAGAAACTATCTGGCCACACCCCACCCAATGTATAATAATGAGACAGGCATAGGACAACAAATATAGACATTCCTGTTCAATAACAGGAAAAATGTAAGGGGTAATGCAGTCCCTCGCTCATACAGTTGTGAAATCCTATGGGGCAAATGTTAATTCCTTGATGTAATCCTTCAAATACTGCCTTCAAATAATTTTCAGAAGGCCACTCTCCAGGATCTTGGTTCCTCGTTGGAGTTATCCTTCATTTGTAATGGGAGGTACCTTGTGTTTACAACTGTACAGGTAAAGACAGTTACTCTGCAAACTGTAATCAAATGCACCTGAGACCAGGAACTGAAACACCTCCCCTACCTCAGTCAGTCAAAAGTTCCGCCCTAGTGTGTCCAGGATTCAAGAGTAAATGCGAAGACCCAGTTTGCCTTTTAAGGTTGAGTCTCTCAACTGTGAGATGCAATCTGAGGGATCTGTTGTTTACTGAACACTTCAACACCGTTGATTTCCCCACTCCATTACTAAATTTAAACTTCGGTCTCACTAAACACCATGCAGCTTATTCGATGCAAAACAGGTCGTGCCTTGGGATATTTATAGATGACTGTTTTCACCTGGTTTCATGCCTCCTCACTCCTTTTAGGAAATTGTACCTCTGGGTTACCATGCGATGTATCTTTTGTCCAACTTCTAGACACAAACGTATGAACATCTGAAGCAATAGAACACTGTCTTCCATAGAGAGTACGCTAGGTGGTTTAGAAATAAATGAGTCAGGGGCATCTGGGTGGCTCATTCCGTTGAGCATCCGACTCTTGATTTTTGGCTGAGGCCATGATCTCACGGTTCCTGGGTCTGAGCACCAGTCAGCTCTGCACTTACAGTGCAGAGCCTCCTTGGGATTCTTTCTCTCCCACTCTTTTTCCCTTCCCTGCTCATTCTATGCACCCCCTGACTCTCCGACTCTCTCAAAATAACAACAAATAAATACACTTTGAAACAATGAAATAAATGAGTCAACAGGCTTGGTACCTAATTCATGAAGATTTAATTTCTCCTACATTCTTTGTAAGCTAAGCAAATACAAGGAGAGATCTTTTACTTGCCTAAAAGCACAGGGAAAAATATTAAGAAAGCCAAGAGTTGACCATCTTTTAAGTTACTTATATCAACATCTTGAACCAAACACCACTTCTGAGTTCCTCGGAATTCAAGATAAAGCAACAAACAAACAAGGAACAACAACAACAACAACAACAAAAACGTATTGCAAGTACAGATTGTTCTGCTCTGGATTGCAAACAGCAAAACTGCTACTCAAACTTGATACAAAGAAGTAAATGCGTAACCCAATCATGTATAAACATAGAGTCTAAAGCTGCTTAAAACTTCTATTGAAAGAAACACCATTTCAGAAATAATGAAAAACAGAAAAGAGAAAAGAAGGAAGTGATAGAGGGAGGATGCAAGGCAAGAAAAAAGGAAGAAAAGGGGGAATAGTGGAAGAGAAGGAAGGAAGGAAGGAAGGAAGGAAGGAAGGAAGGAAGGAAGGAAGGAAGGAAGGAAGGAAGAAGGAAGGAAGGAAGAAGGAAGGAAGGAAAATTGTAACTTATGACATAAATCGAGAATACAAAGATGCTAATGGGCACTGAGTGGCTCAGTCAATTACGTGTCCAACTCTTGACTTTGGTTCAGGTCATGATCTCACCGTTTGTGGGTTCCCCATATCAGGCTCTGCATTGAAAATGTGACACCTGCTTGATATTCTCTCTCTCTGCCACCACCTCATCCCTTCCCCCCCCCCAAAGTCAATAAATAAACTTAAAAAAGAAAACAAAACTGGTAAAGATGTTTTCCCTCCCACCCTGTCCCGAACCTCACTATTTAGAACACGGACTGTCATCTTCAAACATTAAGTGAAAAATCTTCCTCAGAAGGTGTTCTACTTGGCCTTGTAATGTGCACTGACTATGGTCGTAGAGACACCTCTGGCTGTAATTCTGGCCTGGGATTTCTGTTCCTCATCTCTTAGGGACTCTTTACAGCAGCAAGGGGGACAGTGGGGACTGTAGCAGGGGCCCTGGTGAAGAATTCTAGGACTTTCGTCTTGTTGGTTTCAGCATGGGCTATTGGGCTCCACGTGTATTCACAGCATGCAGGGTCACTCTTGAGAATCCACCAGTGCATCAGGTATTTTCTTGCATCTTCTCTCTGTTGACAAGCTTCATGGGCTCTCAGGAAAGTGATTCATCTCAGCATACATCCTCATCACATTCAGCACTTCCCAGAGTTCCTCCCCAGTGGCTCCATTGCCCTTCCTGAAGATCATATCCAGAACAGTCATCAAGTAGCTGGCCTTGGCATGTCGTCGTCCTCACCTAGCTTCCGATCAAAGATGAGATCCATTTTGCGACCAAGGCATAGGAGCACTCGGTGGAGTCAACTTCCTTCACGTCAATGATAAACAAAAACAAAAACACCAAAACCCAAAAAACAGCTCCATCTGCTCAGAAATTCTCCTAATTTCAGAGAAGTGGTCATGTCCCCCTTGCTCATATTCTTCAGCATGTGTACGTTCATGAAGGGCTCTTTCATTGTATATTCGAGCAACAGAAATGACAACAAAACGCCACCTCCTTAGTTACAGGGTCTCTGCACAAGCACTCACTGTCAGGCAGAGTCTGTGAGGTGCTTGAAGCTTCATTTCCACGGCTCTGTTGACACCTTCATTACTTCTTGTGCATGACATAGCTGCAGCAGAGGAAATGGTGGGTGGGGCTCTCTGAGGGCCCCAGAGTGCGCTAGGTGTCCCTAAATGAGGCAAGTCTGGGGAGTACCCTTCAAAAGAGGAAAGAAGGCAGAGGGGGACTCTCCTTCAGCTACAGTAGTAGCCTGAAAACTCCCCAGCCCCTATATCTCACCTCAGCTCCATCCAGCCATAGCTGCCCATAGCCTCTCCGGACTGACAGTAAAGGCACATCTCAGCTCCCCTCTGCCCATGTTCTGGGGCATGCGGTCCTTTCAGATCTCTGTCATGGTGATCTACACCTGTCTTTGAAAGACTGGCTCCCGACGATCAGCTCGCTCTGTGGAATATTACCTCCCTGCAGGCTCGGAGAGGTTTGCCCAACCCTTAACACAGAACGAAAGGGGCAGGGTCCCAGGCACAATGAAGAAGCTGCAGTACGAGGCAAGAGCCCTAGGACAGAGGGTGGACTGATGGAAAAAAAGACAACCCCCCCCCCAAACCATACTGATCTTTTTCTTCCATTAGTTCTCTAGAATTAGTCTCTCGAGGATCTTGTGGACTTAAAGATATCCTTACTACATGATACACAATGACTTGTGAGGCCCTAAATATTTTACATTATCTAGGAACGTGTTGTCTGCTATAGTGCCTTCTTTACACCATCATTCATAATAAGAATATGTGTAACAGAATGAGAAGGGTGATTCCTGTCCAAGCCTTCCTATGCGTGATTCGCTCGGATAATCTCTGTTCTACTTCTCGTCTATTCTTTGCATTCTATTAAAAAATAATAAAAAGCCAGTTTTCACCCATTAAAAAGCTTCAGGTGGTTATTATAGCCTGTGGAGTCATGCTGCCTGAAGCAACACACATTTTTATGCTTTCCTGAAATGACTCCATTGCTACCTGATGGCGGCTATGGTTTGAGGTGCTGCTTCAGATTCCTACAACAAAGCAATGGAAATCCATTATACCAAGGCACACTCGGAATATCTAAGGAGACACTTTTGAAACCTCCCCTGCATTCTCTCTTGTCATCTGTCTTCTGTTGTAAATTACACTCATCATAACTTGATGACATGCCCCTTCCCTCATTGTAGAGAGTTCTTACATCTGACTCTAGATTCATAAAATACAATCTCTGTATTACACTTAACCAAAATTAAAATGGTTTTGCTCTGCGAGAAGCATCGATAAGAAAGGAAATTAAAATACACAGACTGAAAGAACTATTTGCAAATCACATATCCAGAAAAGGACTTGTTCACCAAACAAAAAAGGACCCTCGGAGCTCAACAGCAATAAACAGAGTCCACTTAGGAAATTGGCATAAGACTTGAACACATGTTTTACCAAAGAGAATGTATGGATATCTGATAAACATATATTTACCATGATTGTCCTTGTTGGAAATGTAAAGGAAAACCACTGCGAGATGCTGGCATAGAACTAGTTCACCAGCTAAGAAAATGTAAAAATACCAAGTCCTGGTGAGGATATGAAGGAAAAGGCATCTGAAACGCTGACTAAGGGAACATAAAATTCCAGGCTTTCTGCAGAACCATATGGAATTTCTTAATGAGGTCAATTACACTAATGTTTGACTAGGCCTCTACTGTATATTTTCATGGAACAATGAAGACAGAATTATGGTCACGCACACACAAAACTGCACCTGAATGTTTAAGAAGCTTTATTTGCAATAGCCCCAACTGGAAGCAAAATGAAGGTCCTTCAGCGAAGAATGGATAAATGTGTGTGATCCATGTGATGGAATACTCCACCACAATCAAAAAGAATGGACAAGTGATACATGGGATGACTTGGATCAATCTCAAGATCACAAGGCTGAGTGAAAAAATAAAGCCAGTCTTAAGGTCCACTTTACCTATGTAAGATTGCCCGGAACGGCCAGCAAACCCTGCGCTGACGGATGAAAGATTACTCCATCCTCTCCTAAGAAAGAGGAGAAGGCACAGGGGTCAACGTTAGCAGACGAGGACCCCGTTCGCCTCCCTCGTACACTCATTCATTGCAATGTGAGGCCAATCACAAATCTCAATTGGCTGGGTGTGGACAGAGGACGTGTAACCTTTCGGGCGTGCAAAACCAAAGAGTGCATGACTTGAAGGTGAACAATCCCAAGAGACTAACCCAATCAGAGATATGCAGCAAGGGTCTGTGTGTCCCATTGTTTCAGAACACTTTGAATACAACGTATAGATTATGGAGTTCCCTAAGGACTGCAGAAACACCAGGGAGAGCTACCTCCCCGCCCTGACCCCTCTCTCTCCCCACCCCCGACTCCGACATTTTCCATATGCAGGCCTCTGCCATTCCAAGAGACCCAAGCCCCTCCCAAGCTTGACCACAGCCCACCAGAAATCTCCGTGTTACATTTTAGCTAGCCCAGCACTGTGTAGAATCTCACCATCCTCAGTAATGACCCCAGTATATAATTCCATTTATATAAAATTCTCCAAAAGGACAAAATTATTTATGTATATGTGTTTGTGTGTTTGCCACAGTCTTTCATTCCTAATTTTAATTTTGCATTTGAAGTGTCCATTTGGTATTTGGAGATATTTGCATGCTGCAATAATCTGGATTTTATTTATGATTCAGACAACTTCTACTTCTAGTGAAGATGGAGGAAGAGGAAGCAGATTGATCCACTTGTCTGAAACAACTGAAAGAACACAAAAAAGATATGACAATGATATTCAATATACGGACATCAGACCATAAAAGACAGTGATCACTTAGAGATAGAAAACACAGGAGGTGAGTTTGTAATTGCCCCCAGCTTGCTGCTTGGAGCTCCGGTGGAGCCTGGGCTCTGTCTGAGATGAGGAGATGAAGCTGAGAGTCCGGGGAGGACTAGGTAGTAGCTAGAGTAGATGCGAGAGAGTACCAGAGAGGAGAGAGCTGCGCCGACAGAGAACACTGCAGCCCACACAGGGCTGGGAAATACTTCCAGACAGAGTGACGACTCACATCATTCACTGGGCATCAGGGAGAGTACTCAGAAGTGTTCTGTGTCATAGTGAGGCAAGAGAAGCCACAGGAAATGCACTCTTTTCCCAGCTAGCAAAGTTTGAAGACAGAAATGAAAGGGTTCTTTTGCTTCTAAGTAGATTTGTAGCATTACAGAATAGGCCTAGAGAATACGGACATATGGAAATTTTTAGAGATCTGATGTTGTTCTGGAAGAGCATGAACAAGGTGAAATCACAACTGCATAATGTCTGGCATCCAATAAAACATTACCAGGCAAGCAAAGAGGCAGGAACATATAACCAAGCATTAGCAGAAAATAGTCAGTCAAAACTGACATGGGAATCATACAGAGGGTACGATGAGTAGACAAGGACACCAAAAGAGCTACTGTTGCTATATATCATAAGTTCAGAAACACAAAGAGAGATTAAATTGGTTAGAAACATAGAAAGAAGGTACAAAAAGACTCAAAATGAACCTGAAGGGGTGAAAGCCACAATGTCTTAGATAAAACTATACATTAGATCGGACTATTGAAAGAATACAAAAAGTTAGCGAACCCATGTTTATAAAGAATTTCACAACATATTTTTAGGCTAAATCTGCATAAGGTAAAAACTAGAAGCTGCTTTAAAACAATATATATCAGATGTTAACTGTGTTCACCTTTGAGGGAGGGTCAGAAACTTTGACTTGTGAAGGGGGCCAATCATGATTTCTAAGTATTGGCAGAATTTCCTACAACAAGAAAATACGCATAGTTGTCTTCGTGATTCAAATATTCATGGGGTGCCTGGGTGGGTGGCTCAGTCGGTTAAGCGTCCGACTCTTGATTTCAACTCAGGTCATGATCTCATTATTCATTAGATCGAGTCCTGCCATCAGGCTGTGCACTAGCAGCATAGAGCCTGCTTGGGATTCTCTGTCTCCCTCTCTCTCTGCCCCTACTCCACTTGTGCGTACACACACACACACAGACACACACACGCAGGCTCGCACACACTCCCTTTCTTTCAAAATAGATTAATAAAAATTTTTTACCAATTATTAAAATATTCAAATAAGCCTAAAGTCAGAAGGAGTAGCTGTGTTTTAGCCGGAAAGGTACTGTTAAATGATGTAACATATCAAATCCAAAATGAGAACGGCTTAACACAATCAAAGTTTCTTTCTCTATTTGGATTGGTAGACATTCTGGGCTAACAAGTGACACAGGGATCCAGGCTGCTTGCTTCTTGTAGGTCCACCCTCTAAACACATATTGACTGATGAATAGAAGAAAAATTCATGGAACGTGGCAAATTGGCATCAGACGGTTTGGCCTGGAAATGACAAACATGGCCTCTGCTCACAGCTCAACGGTAAGTGTTTGTCACATGATCCTTTCCACTACAAGTGCACTGGGTACTATCGTGGCCCCATGAGGCCAGGAAAGAGAGGAAGATATAGATGAGCATTGCAGACTTCTCCGAAAATTGTTACATAGTAGATGGTCATAGGCTGCAACTAGCAGAATTTTTATGATAGCCACGCTCCTTATTTCCTGGTTTTGAGGAAGGCTATATGTCCTTGCAAATCTAACAACTCTTTTCAGATCCTACTATGTGTCAGTTGCATCCAAACACAGGCTCGCATGAAATTTTCAAAAGGCAGAAGATTTTGCCTCCTTCTCTCAGCAGTACCTTTCTGCACTGATTGACTCTTTGTGCTGCACTTATAGCACTGGTGCAATAACTTCTAAAAGGGGTGAATTGTCTTCTTCCTCTCGATGCCCAGTCAAACTCGGTGAATTTCTGGCACCTTCTCGATGCCTGCACATGCATGACCACTTGCACAGGTGCCCTTAGGCAGAAGGGAAAATCAGGATTTTCTCCTAAGTAGTTAGATGAGAGTCAATAAGGGGACACTGTATTAATTTGGGGGCACCTGGGTGGCACAGTCAGTTATGCGTCCGACATCAGCTCAGTCCATGATCTTGCGATTCATTGTGTCAAGCCCCACATCGGGCTCAGTGCTGTCAGTGCAGAGCCCGCTTTGATTCCTCTGCCCCCTCTTTCTCTGCCCCTCTCGTGCTCATACCCTCCCTCTTAAACTTAATTGGATTTCAAAACAAAAAAAAAAATGGAGGACACTGGATTATTTTAAACTTTTCTTACCAAAGACAGCAAGTCTGTCAAACAATGTTTCACCTCCTGGAAAAATGCCGGGATATTAGTAAACTAACTCTCCATAGATTCTTCCTGTGCTCTAATTTCCGTGGTCTTTGATCTCCCTTCGACTACTAATTATGACAGAGACTTTGGTTATTAACCACATAGGAAAACTCACAGTTCTGTGTCCATTGGCCAGTGTGAAAATAAAGCTCATTCACATTCTATTGCAAATATCAAGGTGGTTTCAAAACCCGTTCTCCAACTTCAGGGTTGTACCCCCAGGTTAGTAGATTCTATGAAAAATCAGACTCTATTCACCACCTCTTTGGGAAAACATTTTGAGAATGTGGTAGAGATCCCCAAATGGGTGGCCAGGTTTAAATTTCCATGTGGAAATTAATTTTATAGAGAATGGGATGTTGCTCTCCTAGGGGTACCTGATGAGGAATGGGAGCGCCAGGAACTTGAAATGGTCTGTCAGAGAGAGGAATGGGGGCACCAGGAAGTCGAAATGGTCCAAGATAGAGTGAGGGCAGGTGATTTTTTGACCTGTGTGTTCTACAGGGAGCAAGGTACAGCTTTCAGCAGAGGTGTAAAGAGCTGGCCAGCAGGTCAGGTTCCAGTCTGGACAAAAAGTACACTGGAGGAGACCCAGGGGGAGGCCGCTGTACCGCAGATAGCTGGAGCTGAATAAAAATGCCAGCCCTTTGACAGTCATCAATCAAAGAAGCCTGGGGAGAGGGTAGAAAACCCTACATAAACAAAGCCCACAGACATCCCCCAAGTTGTGTTTCTTATTTCAACGTTCTTTCTTTAAACCTGCCTTCAGTTCCTGTTATGGCAACCTTCTTCCTACATTGTGAGAGGCATTAAGGAGTAGTGGGAAGAAGAATAAATGAATAGACAGGTCTGACTCAGGCTGGGAAGAATGGAAGAGAGTGGGCTCTAGATGCATTCAGAGAAGAGAGCTAGTGTCCTCTCTTTCCCATAGTAGACGTGTGAAATTCAGTATAGTCACGAGCTCTTTGAACCTGAGGATCTTCACTTGTGAATTCGGTTTGATAAGTCATGTCTTCTAGGACTCTTGGAATGTGCATAGAGTATATAAAGTCCATGGCACAGTGCCTGGCGTATCTTAGGACTTCGGCAAATGAGAGTTATTGCTAGCATTATGCCAAATCCTACCACCCCCAACTGTGTGTGCACGTGTGCGTAATGCGTTTTCTCAATCTAGGTCTTCCCAGAAAACCACAAAGTGCTACAGGACATGCTATATGCAATCAGACAAAAATGTTTCTCTGCAAGTAAACTTTATAAAAATTTACCCTCAAATTTTAAGTTACTTAATTTGGGTGTAGGAATATCTTCCCCAGCTGGATGTCATTCAAATTTCCTAAAATTCGTGTCGAGGACCAACTCCTCCACTTGTTCCCTGCTACACTTTGTAGGGATTCAGAATACGCTGTCCCCAAATATGCCACTTTGGCATATTGGTTACTTGGAATGAAAAGCACTACAGGAGCAGCTGGCGAAGGACACTGTAACCCTCCTCTGTTCCCCTTGAAGCAGGACATAAATTCCCAGGTGAAAGGTGCCCTTGTTGTACCAAGAGGGTATAGGGCATTGTTACCACCTGAGATAGGGAATTTAGGGCCAAGGAATTTAGAGCAGAAGTTTTTCCTAGCCAGCCCCTTCCCTGCCACCCTCCCCCTACTTTTTCATTTACTTCGCCCCCACCAAAAAGTTTCTCCTTGGGTATTGTTTGATCAATTGCACTGAAGACAGCTTAGTTAACGTTGCCTTGGAGGAAGAGGGCACTGGCTCTCCTGAGTCCAGGCATAATGCCAGCCCAGTCGTTTCTGGGTATCTAATCCTAGCGGAGGATCATCTATATTTTCCAGAAATTCTTTACACATCACGTACATAAAACACCTGGTTTGCGCTCGGTGATCAACTGCGCTAGGACGAGAATGCAGAAACCCTTCCATTCCTGTTCCAGATGGCAATTTTCTCTCTGGCTTACCTGTGACCCAAAGCAACAGCTAACAGCAGTTTACCACTCTAGTCTTTTGGGTTTTAACTCTGAGACACATCGTCTGAGGGACCGGATTGTGTTCACTTCACGATATTCCCAGTCTCATCCGGCCCACCACCTAGTTTAATGTAAAATTAACTCCTCCCGAAAGGCCTGAAGTTTCCCAAAGCCCCACTCTGCCATGCCTAACTGCATTAACACTTGGACAGCCCTCATGTGTACCCTCCACCTATTCCTACTCACGCCTCCATTTTCCTTGTCCTTAGGTATTAGAAGATGCCACCATAGTCCTCAAAGGACTATGGCTCATTTATGTCAACATTCCTTGGGCAGGTCCTGAGTCATTACACTAGCATTCCCAGGAGCAGTGCAGTGCTTTCCAAGGAGTAGGTGTTCAATACAAGTTTGGGGAATAAAAGAACCAGTGAACATGAGTTAATTTATTAAGATTTATTTAAACAGCTAAGGAAATCCATGAGTGCCTCAGGTAATTTTACAGAACAAGAAATAAAACGTATAGGGGTGCCAAGATAGGAATATCTTTTAGATTTTATTGTCTATTTTTCTATTGACATGAATTATCTTAAAGCAGAGCTTTCCCCTTTCTAAGGAAATGCGTATAGCAATGCCATGTTTTTGTTCCAGAGGACTAAATGAGATAGATGGTTTCACCATTTCTTTTACACACTAAAAATCACTACTAAAATTCCTTATAGCATTAAATATATTACCCGTATGATTTATAAACCTGGATATTTTGAAGCTAATTAAATCTACATTAAAGAAACAATATTTGAATACTACATACAAGCAAAAATTAATATGCTTTCAAAAATGTTTATCAATTTCTACATATAACCTAAGAACACATAGGTATAGATACTGTCTTCCTTTCAGCCCCACCTCAGACCTAAATTCTATGAACACTAACTGATCTTTTCAAACACAAAGTAAAGAAGCTGCCTTAGGCTTCAGTAATGGCAAGAGGAATGACTGGACTTGCACTAGAAACTTGTAGCGGACCCAGAAAGAGAGAGAGCCATGGCCAAAATTCTGGCTCGGGCTCTCTCTTCTTCATCTCGCAAAGCATCCTCGTACTGAGATGAGAATGTACTCGGGTGAGTCCCTTGAACCTTGGCCAGAAACTGCAGGACTTTCATCTTGGTGGTTTCAGCGCGGGCTCTCGAGCCCCAGAGGAATTCAAATTGTGCAGGATCACTGTTGGCCACCTGGCGGTACTCCACGTAGTTTTCATTCACGAAATGGTGGGTGATGAGCTTCCTGGGCTCCCCAACAATGCGGTGCTTCTTCCCAGAATATATTCCCATGAAATTCAGAACTTCCCAGACTTCCTTTTCAGCGGCAATGTTGCCATTCATGAGGATCACACCTAGGACAAGTATCAGGAGGCCCGTCTTGGGTACGCCCTGGTTACCGTGCATCAAACCATCATAGGTGAGGCCCAATTTGATGAAGAGGCCATAGGTGTGGTCGATGGGATCCACTTCCTTCACATCAAGGCCGAAGACAACCTCCATGCGCTTAGAGGCTTTCAGGAAGATCACTGGGAAGTCGTCTTCATACTCTTTGATGACGGTCTTCATATCTGCCTTGGTCACCAGCTGTTTCTCTAGATACTTGCAAAGAAAGAAATCCACCAACGAAGCCTCTGGCTTATCTAGGGGATCTATGGGCTCATTTGTGGCATCTGGCCCAGGACACGAGGTGTCATCTGCCTCTTCTTGGCTACTGGAGCCCTCATTTAATTCGCTTGTTGAGGTGCTTGCGATGGCAATGGAAGAGGAGCACACTCTCTGAGGACTCTCAGGGTTACTGGGTATACCAGCATCAGGAGCCTCCTTTGCAGCGCCAGGCATTAGAGGATTAGAGGAGTGAGAGCTGCCCTCCAGAGCCTTGGAGTCGAGTGCTCCCTCCGGGCCCTCGGTCACACTGCGGGCCTCCAGAAGGCATCGATCACATGAGTGTTTTGGACACTTCTTGGACTGAGACATGATGCCTCTTGCTGATGGCAGTAAGCAGGAGTGTGGACAAAAGGTAGGGCAATGGGAAATCACCACCTAAGAGCAAGAAGGTAGACGTGAGTGGCCTCACCTGCTAAACTCAGCTGGGGCAGCACTGATAAGAACTGTCTCCAATGGACTTCTCCTGACAACACCGCCACAGAGCATAGGGCCTCACGCATTTCCTGACTCCTGGCTGTTGTGTCCCAGAAGGCCATGAAGGAGGAAGTCTTAATGGTCCTGAGGATGCAGCTGGCAAACCCAGGCAGAGATGTCTCAGGAATCACACTAGGCAGGTGCAGTTGGCTCTATAGAGACATTTCTGTTCTGAGGGTGGTCCCATCAGTCCTCGCTCAAGTTCACTACCTTGGCATTCAATTGGGCCTGGATCACCTCCCCATGTTAATATAGGCGGTGCCCCTAAGACCAAAGTCACATCTCCTAAGGCAACTGATGAGGAACCCTGGAGGCACCTCCTCCGGAAAGCCTACCTGGGGTTTCCCAGGGCTGACAGCAGGAGCTAGATTCTGTGGATGCTATTTGTACTGATGCCAGTGGTTACCCCCATTTCTCACTCAGTTGCCTTACTCTGAATCCAGGCAAAGCCTGGGATCTCTTCATTTCCTGAACTAGCGTTGCTCCCTGACAACAAAGGCTTTGCCTCAAAATGGGGAAGAGGTAATTAGTGGTCACGACCACCAGAGAGCCTGGCCCATAGCCTCTCAGCACTGAACGGGGGAAGGCTACGCTACTGATCCTCATTCTACTGTGGTCAGCAGTTCTTCAGTATTCACTCAAAGTACTTGCCTTGGCGACCGGTGGGGCCTCAGGCAGGACCGGTCAACCAAGTGATGTTAATCAATCGTGACACAGGAGGGCTTTATTTTCCCGACACCCCAACACGACTTTAGGGAGGATGCTGCGTGTGCACCTTTATTGGGTTCTCCCCGGAGTAGTAGGAGGAGCTAGACACTCTGGAGGTCCCTCTGTTCTCGGGCGAGTAAGCCCTTTGGACCTCATTCAGGGCTCTTCCTGTGACTACTGGGAAGCCCTGGAATCCTTCCTTTGCTGACCTCATGTGAGGTGGGCACATAGGCCAAGGACCTCAACCGACCGAAAGCCCCAGGAGGGAAGAGAATACACGATACATCTTGGGATCCTTGCCCTGTTCCTGTGGTCCGATAAAGGTAGCAGGGGCTCTTTGGAGATCCTATGTTCTGGGCTGGACTGCTTTTGCTCTCTACTGGGAGTTTCTATACAAATTCCAGCATTGCCTGTTCACTCTGTCCACTGCTAATTTGAACCTGCCCCCTGCAGACCAAGACTGCCACCTCCCTAGGACCACAGTGTATAAGACGTACTGCCACAAATTCAGAAAGTGGCACCTGGGTGGATCGGTCATTTATGTGTCTGAGTCTTCATTTGGCTCTGGTCATGGTCCTAGGGTTGGTCGCTTCAAGCCCCACATGAAGCTCCATGCTGGCAGTGAGGAGCTCTCTCTCTCTCCCCCTGGCCCTCCCGTGCTCTCCGTCTCTCAAAATAAATAAAATAAACTTAAAACAAGAAGTCTGACCATTTTTGTCTGGGATTTTCAAGAAACAATTATAGGGGTAGGGTAGATATCATGGGGTCCCATCTACATTCAAGTGGATGGTCATGTGTTTGCTTAATCACTATCTCTACCTTGAATTTTGACAGTGTATGGGACTCTTTTCCTGGGAGGAATTAATGGGGCATCACATCCAATTTTACAGGTGTGACAAAGGGACACAGTTGTGTCGACATCAGTCTGTTCGGAATGGGTGTCTCCATCAGAGACATCCTTTGACTACTGGTAGGGCCCGGGATGAGATATCACTTCCCCCAATAAACTTTCATCACCCTCAGTCCACTACCCAGGAAATGAGGGAATGTCTCAGCATGGGAGCTCTGCCAGAACTTCCCTTGCTGACACCAGAACCCAGTAGGCGTTTGAAGTTCCAGTGTTATGGGATGGGTGGTTCCCTCGGCCCTCACTCAAGCTCTTTACTCTGGCTAATGGTTGCACCTTGGACAGCATGTGTCTGATTTCGAATTCCACTCCTGCAACCTTCCCCTCTCCCCTCCCCCCGGCCCCCTTAAAGGCCTGTTCTCCTTTAGGCAGGTGAGAAGGGATGAAAAACCTCATCGAGTCTCCAAGCCTGGATTACCAGTATTCACACCAGGGGCTAGACACTCTGGGACATGTATGTTCTGCCGTGAGCCGGCCCCTCAAACCTCTTCCAGGAAACTTACTTTGACCCTTTCACGATAAAAGGCCTCACATTCCAGTGATCACCATGAGAATCATTGGGTGTCTCATCTGCCTATCACTGCTCAGAATCACCCAAGGGCTCCCTGTGACCAGGGCAACTTCACTGTATGTGGCGACTTTACCCTTCAATGACATGCTACGGGGCCTGGAACTCCTGCAGATGTAACGAATCCTTAAACTTTCAGAGCCCCAGGGGAGGAAAGGAAATGTCGCCTCTGCCCAACATCCCTTCCCTGTGCCTCTCGGGACCGACAACAGGGGAAGGGCTCCATGGAACCCTCTGCCATCAGTCGGTCGGTCCCACAATCCTCACATGTGCTAGGCATATGGAATACTGGTCGGGGTTGCACCGCTGCCACCTGTCACCTGACTCTCCACCTTCCAATCAAGACCCCACAATTCGGAGACCCCCAACAAAGAAATGAGGAGCCACTCCATCCATGGGCATCGAGAGCTTACAACACGGGCTTGACGCTGTGCCACAACTGCTACCTGGGATCAGTGCAAGCCTGAGAACTCACGCAGAGTCCTCGCCGGGACTCCTGACTTTGCCGACGTGACACCAAGTACTTCACTCTAAGCGTTCACTTCTCTCAGACTCTGGACACAGAAATCAGCAACACTACCAACCGCCCCTGCCCGAAGCCTCCCAGGGCCGACGGATTGGCTGAGGTTCGGCGAGCGCACCACTGTCTGGGGCTAGTGGGTCCCTCAGCACTCACTCAGGAGCCTCTTCTGGACTGGACTAGGAGCAGGTCAGGGGACTCTCTCAGGCCCACACCGAAAGGCTTTCACTTCAAACAGATCCAAAATGGACGCGCATGGTACATCAGCCTGACACACATGTCTGGCACCTCCCTGGGTTGGACTGGGGCTCTCATCTACCGGGTCCCCTCATTTCTGTGGCAGGGGGTCCCTTCAGTTCTCATTTGGAAACTTACTAGATGTCGAGCAGTAACCGGAATCTTTCCGCGCCGACCGTCCAGTCACCTAAGATGGAATCCGTCACAGTGGAGCCGGATGTCAGGGGGTGGGACATCCGGTTACGCCCGATGGACGAGGGGGGGTGCGTGGAGGACGCTGGGCACGTGAGGGGCGTGGAAGAGCGTGAGGTGGGGGGGCGGGGCTGGGCCATCCGCAGGGGCGGGGTTCTGAGCTCCAGGCTGTTTCACAGTGGAGGTTGCAGCTGGTCCCTCTCCAGTGTCTTCCTGTTGATTTCTGCCAGCCCTGGAAGCAGTCCCTCTCTTAAACACTGCTCATGCCTCTAATGCCAACGTCCTCATGCTCTTAGAGCCTTGAAGGGGAACTGAGGGGTTCCTTCAGCCAGAGAGAGTCCTGCCTTGGCCAATAGGGCTGAAAGTAGGGACGGTCCCATCTCTATGTGGCCTGCCTTTACTCTTTGGTTTTGGCCTCTTCTTTCCTCATTCATGGGAGTTCTTGTTATGACTCCTTTAAGTGGCTTAAGGCTTTCTGGGAAATGCCACATCATGAAACTCTTGATGACTTTACCTACTGAAACCCTGGCCAAACATGGAATGGGTCGTGCCCTAGGCTTAATGTGAAATGGAGAAGTTGGAGCACAAGGCAGGCAGGGGCCAGGATCTGAGGTGGGCCGTCAGAGGAAAATCGCACTATTTCTGCTGTCCATTAGTTAGACTTAACTAACTCTCATGGAAATTCTGTTCTAAAATACCCACTTTCTACCAAAGGATACTGAGATGAATGATTTTGAAATCCTCTGATTTATTGAAGCTATTCAATACTGCATATGCAGAAATTATAAGCAGAATATGAATATTATCTCTCTGTTTCCATTTTCATACTAGCTGTTTATTCTGTTATTCCTGTTGCTCTGGCTAGTATTTCTAGTCCCGGTTTGAACAATGCAATGGGATTGGCTCTAATATTTTTTTCCTCGGGTCTGTTCATCTACAGGCTTTTTGTATCAAGAAGAGGTAGGCTGATAAGATATGGGCTGTGATTCCACATTTTTTGTGTGTGATTTGGAAAAATTTACTTAACACGTTGTTTAGATTTTGTCTGAATATAAGCCGCAACTGGCCTCCACACTTGATCTCTTCTAGGTGGCTTCGGCCTAGAGTTGCAGTGTGCAATTGTGGACTACAATTTTCTGTTTCTAACGGGTCTCCTTCGCATTTTATATTTTGCTAAAAAAGAACACTTCACTTGGATTTCCGTATGGGAAGGAATGTTTGTAAAAAATCATTGCACATAGAAATTCTTAGGCATGGAGTACAGTACTCAAAACAGTACAATGGACCCTGTTTACCTAATGCTCAGCCTAACAATCATCAGTAGGCGCAAGCAGAAGCCTGATTGTATTAGTATTTTTGGTCAATATTTTGTTCTCTCCCAAGATGACTCCAGAGGTAATGCTTTATCATTCCATTAGGAGACACATACTGTCTGTGTGTCTTCTTTTTGGTGACCTTGGCACGCTGATAATTATAACCAGTATCCATCCCCAGTTAAGAGCTGCAGACGTGTCATTCTCTCCATTTTCTCATTATTTCTTGAAAGGCTTCTATAGGTGGAAATCTTTTCCTTATCATTTGCTTTCCCTGATGTATGCTTATAGTGTATTTCTAGTGTTCTCTTATGCCGTTTAAAGCACCTTTGCACTCATATATTGTACAGTCTTATATAGCTAATGTCACTTTTTCAGTTTCTTTTGCTGTCGATAATGCTTATAAAAGTGTCTGTCATATAGATCCTACATAGCACATGGAACCTTCACATATTCTATGAACTAGAGAGTCAGTCCCATTGGTCATTGAGGGCATCAATAAATCTGGAAGAGAAAGGCTGAAAGAGTCTGGGTCATCTCTCAGGTCAATAACCAAAGGACATGAAATGATATGAGCAGGGGAGTATAAGAAACAGCAGGTCTCTTCACCCCCCCCACACACATAGTTTTCTTTCTTGAGCCTTTACTCTCCACAAGTAGGAACTGAGACTTGGTGCTGGATTGTGAGAATGTTATATAAGCCGATGGACTTTTCATCTCAACCTCCGCTGTACCTTCCCCATGCTGTCTTGTGTTGCTCTGCAACCTCCTAGAATTATAACCTGGATTGCACTATTCCAGAGAATAATCGTCGCGGGGATATTGTGTTCATTGTAGACACTCTGAGAAACAATAGGACACTGTGAACAGATGCTTTGCCATGCCAGGGTGTCCAGGCATGACGTGGATAGGATATTACCTATTGTCCCACCAGGGTGAGTGTTCTTTCTGGGAATGAGGAAATTGAGGACTGTCCTCTCTCCTCTTTTGCCCGAGTGAAAGTGTCCTGCAGATTCTGCGGTGTGGCAGAGACGCCCTGTTATTGAGGCCCCCGACTGGGGTTTGGTGCCTGTGTGGAAAGGGACAGGTCTTTCTACTTGCTTTGGCCAGGGAGAGTCTGAGGGGGACAGAGGGCAGGAATGAAGAACCCTGAACTGTTTCCGCAGAGAGCAGGCCACTTTCCATGAATCCAGAGGGAGGCCCTCCTCATCGAGAAAGTAAATTATCACCATTCTTGGCAGGATGTGTCTCGGAAGTGCTTCAGTGAGGACCTTCCCCATCCAAATGGTAATTTGGGCTCCTCGTTTAACAGATTTTAGGTTGAGAGTCAATGTTTAAGTGTCAAAGGGGACTGCAAGAAATTGGTCCACAGGCTCATAAGCTGAGGCTGGGGGACTTGAACATGACGGGCACCACCTTGATCATTTGTCCATCACAGGTACGTGGTAGCCCAGAGCATGGCGCACATCCACATCGGCCCCACAAATGTCGTTCTGGCTGCCCTCACCTTTGACAGTCAAGGAACAACTGCTTATTCAGACGTTTCATGAACCTATCTCTGCTTGTCACACAGTAGCCACTTTAGGCTTGAAACCTGAACTGTAGGAATGAAGAAAGAGAAAAAGGCAGAAGTAATATTTGGGAAACTATTGTAGATTGTTCCTCCCGCATTAGTTTTCAATTGCTCTGTCACAAATCACTGCAACTTACCCATTAGAAACACATGCAAATTTATTAACTCTAAGATTTTGTGTATCAGCAGTCCAAGCAAGCACAGCTTAACTTCCTTTTTACTTCGGGGTCTCTCCTGGTTGAAATTAAGGTGTTTACTTTGCCATGTCACAATCGGAAGTCTTGACCAGAAAGAATCCACTGCTAACTCACTCAGTTTGTTAGCAGAGTTCATTTCTTCTTGCCTGTAGAACTAAGATCTTAATTTCTTTTCAACGCTTGCAAATGCGGTTTTAATGTTTCCTAAGGATAGCCTGCAGTTTCAGGCCGGGTGGTCCACTCCATAACAAATTCTCAACATAGCAGATTTCTTCTCCAGTGACAGCAGAAGAGTGAGAGCAAGTCTTCTCTTGCAGAGTCGAATATAGTATCTGTAATCAAAAGATGTCCAGTCTTCTTCACGTAGAATGTACTATAACGATGGGCGTGGCATATCGTCCATTTTTGCCGTATTCTACTGATTAAAAGCAAGTCATAAGAGCCCTGCCCAAACTCCCAAGAGGAATGGTAACAAAGCATGAACACCAAAAGATCAGGATCTAGGTGAGGAGTTGAGACTCTCTCTACCACAGTTTGTGCTCTGACCCCAAAGATCCAAGTTTCTTTCTCATCCAAGGTACATTCAACCTTTCCCAAGCTCCCCAAGTGTCCAAATACAGTATAAGAGCCGTTCAAAATCTAAATGTCATCATCAAAATAAGACTCCTGTGTATACGAAGTTCTTAGAAAATATATAGTGAAGTTCTCCAACTGAGGCAGAATGTTTCTGTGTTGGTGGTCCTGGAAAATAACAGAAACTATCTGGCCCCACCCCACCCAATGTATAATAATGTGACAGGCATAGGACAACAACTATAGACATTCCTGTCCAATAACAGGAAAAATGGAAGGGGTAACGCAGTCCCTCGCTCATAGGGTTGTGATATCCTATGGGGCAAATGTTAATTCCTTGATGTAATCCTTCAAATAATGCCTTCCAAAGATTTTCAGAAGGCCACTCTCCGGGATTTGCTTCCTTGTTGGAGTTATCCTTCATTTGTAATGGGAGGTACCTTGTGTTTACAACTGTACAGGTAAAGACAGTTACTCTGCAAACTGTAATCAAATGCACCTGAGACCAGGAACTGAAATACCTGCCCTACCTCAGTTGGTCAGAAGTTCCTCCCTAGTTTGTCCAGGATTCCAGAGTAAATGGGAAGACTCAATTTGCCTTTTAAGGTTGAGTCTCTCAACTGTGAGATGCAATCTGAGGGATCTCTTGTTTACTGAACACTTCAACACCGTTGATTTCCCCACTCCATTACTAAATTTAAACATCGGTCTCACTAAACACCATGCAGCTTATTCGATGCAAAACAGGTCATGCCTTGGGACATTTATAGAAGACTGTTTTCACCTGGTTTCATGCCTCCTAACTCCTTTTAGGAAATTATACCTCTGGGTTTCCATTCGATCTATCTTTTGTCCAACTTCTAGACACAAACATATGAACATCTGAAGCAATAGAACAGTGTCTTCCAAAGAGAGTACGCTAGGTGGTTTAGAAATAAATGAGTCAGGGACACCTGGGTGGCCCATTCATTTGAGCATCTGACTCTTGATTTTTGGCTGAGGCCATGATCTCACGGTTGCTGGGTCTGAGCCCCACGTCAGCTCTGTACTTACAGCACAGAGCCTCCTTCAGATTCTTTCTATTTCACTCTTTTTTCCCTTCCCTGCTCATTGTACACACCCCATGTCTCTCCGACTCTCTCAAAATAACAACAAATAAATACACTTTGAAACAATGAAATAAATGAGTCAACAGGCTTGGTACCTAATTCATGAAGATTTAATTTCTCCTACATTCTTTGTAAGCTAAGCAAATACAAGGAGAGATCTTTTACTTGCCTAAAAGCACAGGGAAAAATATTAAGAAAGCCAAGAGTTGACCATCTTTTAAGTTATTTATATCAACATCTTGAGCCAAACACCACTTCTGAGTTCCTCGGAATTCAAGATAAAGCAACAAACAAACAAGGAACAACAACAACAACAACAACAAAAACGTATTGCAAGTACAGATTGTTCTGCTCTGGATTGCAAACAGCAAAACTCCTACTCAAACTTGATACAAAGAAGTAAATGCGTAACCCAATCATGTATAAACATAGAGTCTAAAGCTGCTTAAAACTTCTATTGAAAGAAACACCATTTCAGAAATAATGAAAAACAGAAAAGAGAAAAGAAGGAAGTGATAGAGGGAGGATGCAAGGCAAGAAAAAAGGAAGAAAAGGGGGAATAGTGGAAGAGAAGGAAGGAAGGAAGGAAGGAAGGAAGGAAGGAAGGAAGGAAGGAAGGAAGGAAGGAAGAAGGAAGGAAGGAAGAAGGAAGGAAGGAAGAAGGAAGGAAGGAAAATTGTAACTTATGACATAAATCGAGAATACAAAGATGCTAATGGGCACTGAGTGGCTCAGTCAATTACGTGTCCAACTCTTGACTTTGGTTCAGGTCATGATCTCACCGTTTGTGGGTTCCCCATATCAGGCTCTGCATTGAAAATGTGACACCTGCTTGATATTCTCTCTCTCTGCCACCACCTCATCCCTTCCCCCCCCCAAAGTCAATAAATAAACTTAAAAAAGAAAACAAAACTGGTAAAGATGTTTTCCCTCCCACCCTGTCCCGAACCTCACTATTTAGAACACGGACTGTCATCTTCAAACATTAAGTGAAAAATCTTCCTCAGAAGGTGTTCTACTTGGCCTTGTAATGTGCACTGACTATGGTCGTAGAGACACCTCTGGCTGTAATTCTGGCCTGGGATTTCTGTTCCTCATCTCTTAGGGACTCTTTACAGCAGCAAGGGGGACAGTGGGGACTGTAGCAGGGGCCCTGGTGAAGAATTCTAGGACTTTCGTCTTGTTGGTTTCAGCATGGGCTATTGGGCTCCACGTGTATTCACAGCATGCAGGGTCACTCTTGAGAATCCACCAGTGCATCAGGTATTTTCTTGCATCTTCTCTCTGTTGACAAGCTTCATGGGCTCTCAGGAAAGTGATTCATCTCAGCATACATCCTCATCACATTCAGCACTTCCCAGAGTTCCTCCCCAGTGGCTCCATTGCCCTTCCTGAAGATCATATCCAGAACAGTCATCAAGTAGCTGGCCTTGGCATGTCGTCGTCCTCACCTAGCTTCCGATCAAAGATGAGATCCATTTTGCGACCAAGGCATAGGAGCACTCGGTGGAGTCAACTTCCTTCACGTCAATGATAAACAAAAACAAAAACACCAAAACCCAAAAAACAGCTCCATCTGCTCAGAAATTCTCCTAATTTCAGAGAAGTGGTCATGTCCCCCTTGCTCATATTCTTCAGCATGTGTACGTTCATGAAGGGCTCTTTCATTGTATATTCGAGCAACAGAAATGACAACAAAACGCCACCTCCTTAGTTACAGGGTCTCTGCACAAGCACTCACTGTCAGGCAGAGTCTGTGAGGTGCTTGAAGCTTCGTTTCCACGGCTCTGTTGACACCTTCATTACTTCTTGTGCATGACATAGCTGCAGCAGAGGAAATGGTGGGTGGGGCTCTCTGAGGGCCCCAGAGTGCGCTAGGTGTCCCTAAATGAGGCAAGTCTGGGGAGTACCCTTCAAAAGAGGAAAGAAGGCAGAGGGGGACTCTCCTTCAGCTACAGTAGTAGCCTGAAAACTCCCCAGCCCCTATATCTCACCTCAGCTCCATCCAGCCATAGCTGCCCATAGCCTCTCCGGACTGACAGTAAAGGCACATCTCAGCTCCCCTCTGCCCATGTTCTGGGGCATGCGGTCCTTTCAGATCTCTGTCATGGTGATCTACACCTGTCTTTGAAAGACTGGCTCCCGACGATCAGCTCGCTCTGTGGAATATTACCTCCCTGCAGGCTCGGAGAGGTTTGCCCAACCCTTAACACAGAACGAAAGGGGCAGGGTCCCAGGCACAATGAAGAAGCTGCAGTACGAGGCAAGAGCCCTAGGACAGAGGGTGGACTGATGGAAAAAAAGACAACCCCCCCCCAAACCATACTGATCTTTTTCTTCCATTAGTTCTCTAGAATTAGTCTCTCGAGGATCTTGTGGACTTAAAGATATCCTTACTACATGATACACAATGACTTGTGAGGCCCTAAATATTTTACATTATCTAGGAACGTGTTGTCTGCTATAGTGCCTTCTTTACACCATCATTCATAATAAGAATATGTGTAACAGAATGAGAAGGGTGATTCCTGTCCAAGCCTTCCTATGCGTGATTCGCTCGGATAATCTCTATTCTACTTCTCGTCTATTCTTTGCATTCTATTAAAAAATAATAAAAAGCCAGTTTTCACCCATTAAAAAGCTTCAGGTGGTTATTATAGCCTGTGGAGTCATGCTGCCTGAAGCAACACACATTTTTATGCTTTCCTGAAATGACTCCATTGCTACCTGATGGCGGCTATGGTTTGAGGTGCTGCTTCAGATTCCTACAACAAAGCAATGGAAATCCATTATACCAAGGCACACTCGGAATATCTAAGGAGACACTTTTGAAACCTCCCCTGCATTCTCTCTTGTCATCTGTCTTCTGTTGTAAATTACACTCATCATAACTTGATGACATGCCCCTTCCCTCATTGTAGAGAGTTCTTACATCTGACTCTAGATTCATAAAATACAATCTCTGTATTACACTTAACCAAAATTAAAATGGTTTTGCTCTGCGAGAAGCATCGATAAGAAAGGAAATTAAAATACACAGACTGAAAGAACTATTTGCAAATCACATATCCAGAAAAGGACTTGTTCCCCAAACAAAAAAGGACCCTCGGAGCTCAACAGCAATAAACAGAGTCCACTTAGGAAATTGGCATAAGACTTGAACACATGTTTTACCAAAGAGAATGTATGGATATCTGATAAACATATGTTTACCATGATTGTCCTTGTTGGAAATGTAAAGGAAAACCACTGCGAGATGCTGGCATAGAACTAGTTCACCAGCCAAGAAAATGTAAAAATACCAAGTCCTGGTGAGGATATGAAGGAAAAGGCATCTGAAACACTGACTAAGGGAACATAAAATTCCAGGCTTTCTGCAGAACCATATGGAATTTCTTAATGAGGTCAATTACACTAATGTTTGACTAGGCCTCTACTGTATATTTTCATGGAACAATGAAGACAGAATTATGGTCACGCACACACAAAACTGCACCTGAATGTTTAAGAAGCTTTATTTGCAATAGCCCCAACTGGAAGCAAAATGAAGGTCCTTCAGCGAAGAATGGATAAATGTGTGTGATCCATGTGATGGAATACTCCACCACAATCAAAAAGAATGGACAAGTGATACATGGGATGACTTGGATCAATCTCAAGATCACAAGGCTGAGTGAAAAAATAAAGCCAGTCTTAAGGTCCACTTTACCTATGTAAGATTGCCCGGAATGGCCAGCAAACCCCGCGCCGATGGATGAAAGATTACTCCATCCTCTCCTAAGAAAGACGAGATGGCACAGGGGTCAACGTTAGCAGACGAGGACCCCGTTCGCCTCCCTCATACACTCATTCATTGCAATGTGAGGCCAATCACAAATCTCAGTTGGCTGGTTGTGGACAGAGGACGTGTAACCTTTCGGGCGTGCAAAACCAAAGAGTGCATGACTTGAAGGTGAACAATCCCAAGAGACTAACCCAATCAGAGATATGCAGCAAGGGTCTGTGTGTCCCATTGTTTCGGAACACTTTGAATACAACGTATAGATTATGGAGTTCCCTAAGGACTGCAGAAACACCTCGGAGAGCTACATCCCCTCCCTGACCCCTCCCTCACCCTTGAACATTTTCCATATATATGTGCATAGAAATAAACAATTTTAAGAATGTCAAATAGGTTTAACGTCCTACTTAAAGGAGAAAAAAATAAGATTTGCTTACAAAATGAAACACAACCCTAGTATGTATAAATAAAAGACAGCTAATAATTCTTTTTAGATGTAGCATGGGTAAACACATAAATGGAAATAAAAAGAAAGTAAAGGTCCTAAACCTAATAACTGAAAAAGTAGATGTCAAAGAAAACATTTAAAAAAGACATAAAAATGCTTTATAATGCTAAAGGTGACATTCTCAGTGAATAGAAAACAGGTATTAATATTTATGCACCTAAAAAGTTAGCAAAAACAAATTCATTTTAAAAATCTGAAAATATCAGGAGAAAAAGAGTGAAACTGAGTATCACTAGAAGATTTTAGCATACCTTTCAAAAAGACGTATCAAGTAAACCAAAAATAGCATGTCTATAGAAGACTTCAACAACAACATTATAAATCAGATATATCTTATTGATATAAATATTAAATTCTGAGAATCATGAACTCACCTTATTTTCAAATGCACACAGAAAATTTACAAAAATTAACCATGGTTTACCTAAGACACACACACACACACACACACACACACACACACACACACTCTGTCTCTCCATTCACTTAACTCATAAACAGTCTTCTCAATCCATAATATAACTAGAAAAATATCACCAGCATACCTACCCTAAAAGAGTATTCAAAATAAGTTTTCTAAGAAGAAAAAGAATGATCAAAGAAGAAACCCTGTAGCATCAGGAAGTGTGAAAATACATGGTATACAAAAATTTGAGTAAATACCATAAATCTTCCTCCTCCTCTTGAGTTTTCTAAATTATGAATGAGAGTGGAATCAAAAGTTATAACACTATTTGATGTGGTTCTAAGTGCATATAGAGGAAATATTTGATAATCATATTCTAAATGAGGGAGTATCGAGGGATAAAAAAGGAGGTGAGATTTTTATATTACACTCAAACTGGTAAAACAATAATACTAGTTTACTGTGATAAGTAATACATATGTAATATGATTCTTACAGCAACAACTAAAGAAACCAAAGATAAACACTCAGAATCACCATTTATAAATTAAAGTGGAAATCGAATACATAATCATAGAATGTACAGGAAGATAGGAGAAAACAGAGAAATGGAAAATGAAACAAAGAAAAAATTTTAAAATACAATGGTACACTTAAGCCCTCACATTAAAAATAACTGCATTAAATGTAAATGATTTAAATATGCTGACTTTTTTTTAAGTTTATTTATTTATTCTGAGAGAGAGAGAGAGTACGAGTGGGGGAGAGGCAGAGAGAGGCAGACAGGGAGAATCCCAAGCAGGCTCCGTGTAGCCAGTGCAGGGCCTGACATGGGCCTTGAACCCAGAAACCCGGGAGATCATGACTTGAGCTGAAACCAAGAGTCGGATGGCTAACCGACTGAGCTACCAAGGCGCCCCTTAGATATGCTAATTAAAGGAAATAAATTAGCATGGTGTATTAAAAATATGACCCAACTATAGACTACAAGAAATTTACTTCAAATATAAACAGGTTGATATAGTCAGGTAAAAACTAACAGGGTGGGAAAAGGTATATCATGCAAACATAACTAAAGGAAGCAAGGAATGATTTTGTTAATATCAAATAAATGACATTTCAGAGAGAAGAAAATTATGAGAGAAAGAGAGGTACATTAAATAATAATAAGAGGACCAATCCACTAAAAATAGAACATCATCCTAAATTTATATGTACCAAGCAAAAGAGATTCAAAAATGTGTAGTAAACACTGATAAAAATGAAAGGAGAAATAGACAAATACACAATTATAGTTTGATACTTCAACATCCCTTCTTAATCACTGATTGAACAACTAGACAGAACATCATCAAATCTACAGAACTCAATAATATCATCAAACAACGGAAAGTAATCAAAATTTATAGAATACATCATCTAACAAGAACACAATACAGATTTAAGTGTCCATGAAACATACCAAAACAGACCACATCATGGGTCATAAAATGAAGGTCAACGATTGTTTGACCAAATTAAAATAAAATTTGGTCAAAAATAAAAATTTTATTTTTTAAAAAATGTTTATTTATTTTGAGAGAGAGAGATAGTGAGTGGTGGAGGGGCAGAGAGAGGGGGAGAGACAGAGAGAGGAAGAGAGAGAATTTCAAGCAGGCACCATGCTGTCAGTGCAGACACTGACATGGGGCTCAAAGTCACAAACCACAAGATCATGACCTGAACCCAAAACCAAGAGTCACATGCTTAACCACTGAGCAACCCAGGGGTCCCCAAAGGTCAACAATTTTAAAGGAACTGAAGTCACACAGAAAGTGTTTTCTGGCCTGAATGGAATTAAAATAGAAATAACTAAAAGCTAACAGAAATATCTGCAAACACCTGGAAACTAAATAACATACTTCTAAGGAATCAATGATCAAAGAAGAAATTCCAAAAGAAATTTAAAAAATAGAGAACAAACTGATGGTTACCCAAGGGGAGGTAGATGGGGGATCAGTTAAATATGTGATGGGGATTAAGGATGTACTTGTTGTGATGAGCACAGGATGATGTGTGGAAGTGTTGACTTACTATATTGTACACCTGAAGCTAATATAACATTGTATGTTAACAAAATAAAATTAAAATAAAAACTTAAAAATATAAAGATAAATAAAAATGAAAATACAACGTATCAAAGCTGGTGGGACACAGCTAAGGCAGGGATGAGGCAGTAATTGATAGCACAGAATGCATACATTAGGGCCCAGAACAATAATCTTAAATTCCCTCTTAACGAATGTAAAAAGAAAGAACAAAATAAACTCAAAGCAAGTAGAAGGTAGGAAATAAGTAAGAGAAGAAGTCAATGAACTTGAAAATAGAAAAATGATAGGTAACATGAATGAAATGAAGTGCTCTTTCTTTGAAAAGATCAATATACTTGATAAATCTCCAGCAGAAATGATAAAACAAAAAGAGAGAAGACACACAAATTAGCAATATCAAGAATAAAACAGGGGCTATCACTGAAGACCCACAGGTATCTGAAAGATAACAAGGGAGTATGTGAACAATCTTACACACATAATTTTGGTAACTTAGATGAAATGAACCAATTCCTCAATATGGGGTGAGACCACATGACTTTGGAAGATGCCAGGGACATATGTTAGGAGGAATTCTGCACATAAACTGTATTAGCAGCAGTATTAACCCCCATTTCCCTAATCAGCTTACTGAAAATTATCTCTGGTATCATATCTACATTTCTCAGAAGCTTTTCAAGAGATTTTACAGGCCAGTTGTGACAGCAATACACACATTTAGATAAAAAAAAAAAAGTATTATAGCATTAAATGGTAAAGAAAGAGAAGAAAAGAGAAGAAAGAAAGAGAAAAGCAGTAATATTAGCGTGTATCTTTGAACAACAAAATTCAACACATAGTTTCAAAAGGACTCTGCAAAGCATTACAGGCACCTAACTGGCACTGGGACACGCATTGCTTAGCAACCTTCTGTGATTTGCATTAAATCAGCAGGCTCTTTGATATCAAGGCACAAACAGATGTCTGTACGATTCCTTAAAACATGTGTTTGTTTGTTTGTTTGTTTGTTGGGCTTCCAAAGCCTGTACTCAATTCTTTTAACCTTCATGTTGCCCTCCTGATCTTGCCCAGAATGACATGCCATTTTGACAAAACATATATATGTACACACACACACACACACACACACACACATATATATATACCAAGTGTTTTCAACAAATGTTACAAATCTGAGCTTTCTCTGAGGACACTATTACTATTCCCATGACTCTACTTTAATTTTCCTTTTTATACAGCCTCATCTTCCCAAATAATATTTGCCTCACTTATAAACTATACCAGGGGTACTCATTTTTCTGGATAATTAACACTGGTGCCTCTTGGTCTTTATACTAAGAGGTCATCTATAGACCATTTGCTAAGGGAGAGGAGAGCTCAAAACAAAGCACTCAAGTGCTTTCATCATTTAAAGTGAAGTCACACCTTCTTACTTTCTTTTTAGAGAACCACCATTTGTTTTTTCTTTGTTGGGTCAAAATATAGGACAGGCAGATATATCCCTGAGTGGATGACCTATCACAGTCCTCTTCACAGAAGAGCATTTATGTCCTTGCCTTAGCATGCATACCAAAGCCTGTGACCAACAGAGCAATGTCCCTTTCCTGCTCTTTTTTCACACTGCTGTCTCGTGAAGGCTGTGGAAAAATTAAATGGGTAAAAAGGTCCTTCGAATTCCTAGCACTCTCTGTGCTACTCTCTGCAGAGGTTTGTTCTCTTAAATCACCTTTAAATTCTAAATTCTTCAGCATGAAAGCCTTTGACATTCCATCGTGACAGTACTGGCCAGCCAGCCAGTGTAGTTACAGCAAGGCTCAATGCTGGCTTTTGTCACATGCAGTGTTCAAGGCTGTCAAGCCTGAGCTCTGGCTCTCCATCCACCCACTCTGCACACACTAAAATATTAGAAAGTAGATCTTCACTTGTCAAGTTCAATAGAAAGATATTTCTCAGGTATCTAGTTTCAGATAGAAGTTTCTTAAGTATCTAGTTGAAGTTTTTTAAAGCTGTGAAGTTCAGTCTTAGTCATAAACACATCTTTTTTTCACTAGAAGTCTGGCAGGAATCCCAGCTATAAGTGAGCAAATTAAAGCCATAAAGATGAGAGCACATATAGTAGAAAGGGATGCTTTCTATGTGAAACTAAACATACTAAAGAAGTTTTCTTATTTTTTATGAATATTTAAATAATTGTAATAGCTTATTAAATTTCTTCTTACTTAGGTCATTGATGATGGTAAGAAGAAAATATCTCAAACAAGGACAAGTGAGAATTCTTTCTTACACATATTTTTCACTTCTATTATTTAGAAAATTGAAGGTGTACTGGAATTTCATTGGAGATTATTTACTACCTGAACTCAGTGGACAACTGTAAACAAATAGCTATAGTCTGAGTTATAAAGATCTGGTATAAGATACAATGAAATACAACTTGACAACTCTCTAGTGAAAACAGGCCAGTCTTACCATCCAGCTGCCTTGGTCTGAGCTTCCTTGCAGAACTCACATCCCTTAAAAAGTACAGCTGTCAGCAGTCTACACATCGTTTTTTAAATTCATCTTTTCTAGTCCTGGATTTACTGATCTTTGACCACAAACTGCATTTGCTTTCGGGGACTCTTCATCTAATCTCTAAACTTGAAGAATGTGTCCAGAAGAGCACAGAAACGAAACAAACAGGAAAAACCAAAATAAGAGAAAAACCCAAACGAAAGAATCACTATCTGCCTTCCCAACATTACTTGTCTACGTGCCTCCATCATTTCTGATAGCACATGACCTGTCCCATATTCCAAACTCTGAAATCTGGGGCTGCTTTTTAAAAATATGGGCCTTTGGGGGCACCTGGGTGGCTCAGTTGGTTAAGGGTCCGACTTCGGCTCAGGTCATGATCTCACGGTTGGTGAGTTCAAGCCCCACATTGGACTGTGTGCTGACAGCTTGTTGCCTGGAGCCTGCTTCGGATTCTGTGTCTCCCTCTCTCTCTGCCCTTCCTCTGCGCTCTGTTTCTTTGTCCTTCAAAAATAAATAAACATCGGAAAAATTAAAAAAAAAATATGGGCCTTTGGCCTGCCCATTTTATCAACGGTCAGGTTAACCAGTTTGTTTCCTAAGTCTTAGGGATCACAATCCCTCATTGCCTGATGTTCAACACCTAAAGAAATCTGTTTCATGTATTTTGGCCAGTGCTTTTGGTTCATTCATGTAAGAGGGTAAATGTAGCCCATTTCTAGATATTTTGCCATATTTTATGATCATCCTTTACCCATCTCACTAAGAGTAAGATGGACCTAACCAGTTCTTTTCAATGTTATCTGGTGATCACCTCTCCTTTCTGCAGGCTTTTAGTTCTGCCTTGGATTTGCCAGAAAAGTAACTAGATTGATTCCTTTGACCTGCTCTCACACCTTCGACTTTAATGCTGTTATTCCATGAGATTTCAAGTCCTGCATTGGGCTCCGTGCTGCCAGTGCAGAGCCTGCTTGGGATCCTCTCTCTCTTTTTTCTCTGTCCTTCCCCCACTCATGCTGTCTCTGACTCTCTCAAAATAAATTAATAAACTTAAAAAAATAAAGAAATCATTAATAAACGAGAGCATGCTCTTTAAAATGTTCATTGTTTTACGAGTTTCCCACATGACAATGAGGTCCAGGGCTGCACTGTTGCTAGCTATGAATTATGTTTGGATTTTCAACTTTACCTCGATTCAAACTTTCAATAAACATAGATAATGTGGCTTTGCTTCTGAACATGTTGTCTGCAGAATATTAATTCTTGGATGACTTAGCTTAAAGATTAATTGTAGAAGAGCCTCAGAAGATACCCTCATTATCCTAAAACACATTATCATAAACCAAACATGTACGTCCTGTGTTCCCAAGCTTCAAAAATTACACTAGACCTCAAAAAAGGATGGTAATGGAGAAAATAATACTGTGGTTCCAGAGTTTCTCTGCTAGGACTACAAATTCTTATAGCCCTTAGACTAATCATCATGTTTCTACTTCCTGATATTTATCAGTAATTTTAAGCTGTTTAATTAGAGAATTAAGGATCAGTGTGTAAAATTTGGAAAATCCAGAAAATTCCAAAGAAGGAATAATAAAAAACAACCTGAATAGTTCCATACATTGAAGTTAACTTCAATTATTGTTGGTGGATTTCCTACAAATATTTTGAATCTTTTTGCTTGTTTTTACTATAATATCATGACCATCTTTTCATATTCTTAAAACATTCTAAAAAAAACATCTTGAGATGATTGTATAATGTTTCAGTGTATGTACACAATAATATTCAACCTTACCACTAACTTAGGCCTGTTTTTTGTTTGTTTTCATTTTCTACCATTTTTCAGTATTATAATGTGATGCATCTCCTTGAACATAATCCTCTAACTCACAGTACATATTTTTTTTTATGCATTTGATTTTAAACTTCTAGAATCCTTCCTTGTCTTAGCTTACCAACATTCTACCTAACTCTCCTGGAAAACAGTGATTAGTCCAGAGGTGTTCTCATGACTTAAGTAAGTCAATCCAATGCTTTCTGTGGTTTTACAGAGGCTAAGAGAACAGGGGGAAAAGGCTCTTTTACCTCTGGAGCTGCCAAAGCAGAAGAGATGGGTAACTGCAGCTGCTGGGGATCACATTTTCTCCCTCAAGAGGAAAACTACCTGAAGAATGAAGTTACATGAAACCAGCAGAGAGGAAAGATAGATGGAGGCTGTTCCTTACTGCCCGATCTTGGGTCCTTATTGCTGCAACCATTCCTTCCATGTTGTGACCTTCTCCAGTATTCTTTCCAGCTCTAGCAACAGTTCATTTCCACTTTTAAAAGTTTTTCTGTTTGTTGGTTTTTGTTGTTGTTGTTGTTGTTGTTGTTGTTTTGGCTTGGTATCTATCACAACTGAAAAATTTTCTGTTTTATTTTTTCTTTTAACATCTCTAATTCCCTTTTGGTAACTGATCTCTAGAAGTAAATTTTCTGGCTCAAAGAAAAATAATGTTTTAAGATTCTTGATTCGTATTTTCAAATTGCATTCCATAATACTATTAATTTGCACTCCATTGGTAATCAATTAGCGTTTGCTATGGATAGGTTTCTGAAAAATCTCCAAGTGATGATTCATCTTTGGATTTGAAATTGTTTATAATTTTGTGTCTTTATTGCCCCCAGTATTTATGAAGCAGCTACAATGTGTTAGAAATTGTCTGTAATCTAGAGTACAAAGATGAAGGAGATACTGGGCCTGTCTTAAAGGAGTTCCCCAGTAGGGGAAGCATATGGAAGCCCATACTTATATAGGGATGTGATCAGTGATATAATGATACTATGAATAAAGGACCCTAGAATTACAGAACAGGAAGAAATGGTCTGAGATCAGTGAGAAAGACTTCGAAAAGCAAGTCAAAATTGACCTTAAGTAAAATTTCAACCAATATCCAAGTGGGAAATGTAGAAGAAACTGCAGGAGATAAACTGTAGAGGCATGAAAAGGACTAGTCTATTACAGATGAATAATTTAGAGTAGAAGGAATGATATCAAGATATCAGACCCAGGTAGGAAGTCTGGTATTGAAGGTCAATGAAAGTGAGGCTCTAAGGTTGGTTCCTTATTCTATAGACAGGGGATCTATGAATGATGGCTGGAAGTAAAAGGTTTTAAGTACAAATGCAACAATATCATATTTGTATTTTAGGAGATATAATCCAGTAACCATATGGAGAAGATGTTGAGGATGACAAAATCACACATAGGAAGACTTATCAGTAAACCATTGCAATTGCTCAGGAGAATGATGACAAGGGTCTGAAATATTTTTTTTAGTGTCAGGGGATGGGGTAATATGTCCAGTACTACCTCTGTATTAATTTGTTGCTTATTTATTTTTGATTAATGTATTTGAACATTTATCCAAACACTTCTTTTTATGTAGACTATGCCCTGTCTGGATAGGCTGGAATATCATTAACCTCAGGCTACAGCAAAGGGGAGAGAAATCTGAGTAGTCTTAGGAGTAAACTATAATGGGCTGGTTGGATGTCCAGTTGGAAGTCTGGCTTATGGCAGTTTTCTGGTACTTAAGAACAGTCAGGGTAGGTACAAAAAACAGACCTGAAAGGAGGGATAGGAAAAGCTCAATAGCATATTAAGCTCTCGTAGCCTTCTGTTGGTATTGAATTAAGGGATATGAGTCATGGTTACCAGGAGAAATAACATAAAGGAAACTTCTGCCCAGTCATAAGCAAAGAGGAAAGTGGGCATCTAGGGGAAAGAGTAAAAGACCTCACACTTAGAGATCAACATGGACATGCAGGCTCACCCTGACATACCAAGTCCTGGGCATGCGCAGCTGCCCTGTCCTGAGGGAATCTGGCCATCATGGCTTTTATGTATGTTCTAGCCCATAAAGTGATAGAGCCACACAGGGGATGGGACTCATCAGTGCATCCATTCCAGGGGACTTAAGAAGTGGAAAACAGGCAAATACTTAGCATATCCTTAATATCTTGCCCAGTCTTGGGCACAGGATGAAAGCACCAGATTAAAGGCATATTTCTTTAAGAGATTATAATAAGAGCCTATGGGCAAGACCCTTCAAAGCCAGTGCACCTCAGGGAGAGTGAAAACATAAACATTCCCAAGTATTTTGCTTTCATGCAGCGTGCTTGACCACATCTCTCCACTGGAGGTAGAAATCTACCACACATTCCAAGTTTCCACACACAGAGGTACATACTATTCCCTACTGAAATCAATGCTACAAGGTTAGAGTTTCCCAAACCAGTAGGGTTAAATATGAAACTCAATCCCTGAAGACCAATGATAAGTTAAAAATAAACTATTTACCAGCCTGTCTTCTGTGCAGTAACTTGATCTTCAAGAATCCGACTCTCCACTTATATCCCGTTCCTTGAACGTATGTCACAAATGAATTAGTCATGGTCATTTTGTGCAATTACTTATGAAGGCAGTGTCTCACTCAACTAATAGAAAGTACAAAAATGACGAGTGTGCAGTGGCAAAAACGGGAATGGGAAATTTACTCCTCAGTTTGATGTACTTAGGAAATGGATTTTCTGCTTTGTCCCTGACCTATATGGCTAAGGAAAGAAGAGAACTGAAGATAGAGGGCTGTGGTGTGGAGAGAGTGTGCAGTTGTAAGTTTCACCTGAGCTCTCACCATCAGTTGTAGGGCAGTTATAGGAGATTCTACTGTGTTCACTGGACACTGTGGATGGCAGTCGATCTTCTGCCATCTTGCTCACATGGCCTACCTCAGAAAAATACACATACCAAGAAAGGATCCCAGCCGGAAGAAACTGCTGGTATTGGGAGCTGATAGGTGGTGAATTGATGAGGGGGATGAATTTGTGCCACATCTTGCATATCCCAGAGATTGGTGCACTGAGGAGGTCCTAGAGGTCCCTTTCAATAACCCCCTGAACAAACACATAACTCAAAACAGGGCCACAAAGAGGCCACTGAGGTCCGGCTGGAGTCAGCAAGAAAATCAGGAAATAAAATACAAAGTGAACTACAAATGTAGACAAGTTATACATGGAACCCCTTGTCCCACTCTACCACTGTCCACCTCACCCCCAAAATACTATAAAAGCTAAATCTGGAAGGGGAGGCTGCCAAGGGAGAATGTAACATGTTAAGAGATTGATAGTTTTATATTGGATTAGTCTTCTTTAATAACCAATAATGAACACAAATGATGGTAACGTCTCAAGATATCATTAAAGAGGAGAAATGGGAATTCAAGAGAGTGTGTTTAGGAGCAGAGAACAAAAGCCTCTTTTCTGTGTGTAATTCCAAAATGTTGAGCCTCCTCAAAAATCCAGCTACATATTCCAGTCACAGGATACAATTGTATAATCAACATGTTTCCACATCCACTCACTGGTTTACCCTTTCATCACATCTATAACTTATTTAGGAAGGACATCATGGCATTCAGTTTTCAGATGAAATAACAAGCTTACAGGTTCTAAGTGAGTTGACTAAAGTCACGAAGCCATTAAAAGATGGCACTTGGACCCAAATTATCTCCAGGTCTATGGCTAATTTGACAGTATCAATATGCCCAGATACCCAAAGTCCCTATAATTTTAAATCAAAAGAAGTGTGGATTAGCCCTCACCTGAGTGAACTCAACAGAACAAGATGAAGGCAGGGGCTTCTGCCTGGCCCACCTATCCTACCAGAGCATCAGCTCTGTATCTAGCACAGATAATTCTCTTCTCAGAGCAGAACCAAGCTAAAGAGATTTACTTTGCACTCAACCTAGAAACCTGGCCATGCACTTCATAAAACTGGCTGGTCACTTTGAATAGAAAGAGAAAAGGGTAAGAAAACATTATTAAATTGTCCTCTAAATAGAGGCACTCTACAGGGCCTTTTCCAGAGTTGTTTTTACGTAATCAGTGAGTGAGCTGGTAATTCTGTGGAGGACCTTGTAGAGTGAGAAAGACAGGAATCAAAGGATCTATCTGACCTCTGTTTTTCATGGCTCTGCCAAGTATATGACATTAAGAGTTGCTTTTTCCCCCATGAATCTTGGTTTCTTAATTTGTGAAACAAATGAAACAATAGATCCTTTGCCTATCATACAATATGGTTGTTGTGAAAAGAAAAAAAAAAAGAAGAAATATTCTATTAATTGACCTAGAATACACACACACATACACACACACACACACACACACACACACACACATATATATATAGAGAGAGAGAGCAAACTGCAAAAACCCATATAAATATATTTCTACAGATCTTTCTGATGTATTCATCCTTTTTCAAAAATCTCTTTTATTTTTTTTTAATTTAAATTCAAGTTAGTTAACATAATAGTGTAGTGTTGGTTTCAGGAATAGAACCTACTGATTTATCACTTACATATAGTACCCAGTGCTTATCACAACAAGTGCTCTCCTTAATGCTCATCACACATTTAGCCCGTCCCCCACCCCACTTCCCCTCCAGCAACCCTCAGTTTGTTCTCTACATTTAGGAGTCTCTTATGGCTTGCCTCCCTCTCTGTTTTTACCGGATTTTTCCTTCCCTCTCCCTACGTTCATGTGTCGTGTTGTAGGCTCTACTCTCAATGTGGGGCTCGAATTTAGGACCCTAAGATGGAGTCGGATGCTCTGTCAACTGAGCCAGCTAGGCACGCCCCAGAAATTTCTTTTATACAGTACTATTGGGAAGAATGGGTATATGCTTACTGTTCCATTTTCTTTTCCTGGGCACACTGGGAAACTACATTTCCCAGACTCCTTTTCACTTAGCTTATGGTCAGAAAAACATGTTCTGGGCAATAATAGGTAAGCAGAAGTGGTACGCTCCACATCCAAGCTCAGCCATAAGAAAAATCTCGTTCTTTGTCTAGCTGGATGCACTAGATGCACCAGAATATAGTGAGGAGCTCCAGGAGACACTAGCATTATAAGATGGAAATTGTCACGGCCCTGTTCCTTGCATATTACCATCAGCCTACAAATGGAGCTTAAAATAAATCTTGAGTTTGGTTAAGCTACTGAGATTTTGGGTGGTTGGTTGCAACATCTAGTGCTAATTAGCTGGGTAATGTCGTAGTTGACAAGCTCATTATTCATTTTTCAACACCTGTCATTTAGTAGTATTTATGTATCAAATCGACTACTGGAATATCATAGTAGTTGAGCACCCAAGGATAAATTTCTGCTTTCTCCTCCACAGAAGCTGATTGTTAGGTATATCTCTTAGTGTGTGGTATACTAAGCGCTGGGAGTAAAAGTCAGAAGTTGAGGGAAAATACTACATGATCAAAACTAAAATGTGCTGCTATCACTACCCTAGGATTTGCTAAAAATGATTTTAATCGATTATATTTTTTCTTTCTTAAAGTAACATAATATTCACAAAGCTCCTTGTACTATTAATTTCTAAATGACTTCCCTTAACCACACTCTCTAGCTAAGCATGTGAAATATCAGTATCAATTATTTTCATTCTTTCAAAGGAAGCAATAACTTAAATATGTTTACTGAAATGCTAAAAAGTTAGGCTACATGACTTCTGACGCTTTTGCTTGATAGGTTTTCCTGGGAAAAACTGGTTCCAGTAAACCTGTTGGCAAGCTCCTTTTGAAATATCATTTATAGCCAGGAATATCTACCTCATATGTTGTTCTGGGTTTAAACAACACCTAATGAGAAAATGAAGAAAAATACATGCTTATTTTAAAAAAGAGAGAAGTTTATTTGAAAACTTAAAATTCACGTCTTGCTTTTGCTGACTTGGTTATTCCTTTTGTTCTCCATTTCATTTACCCCTCCACTGAATACCTCATCATCTCATCGCATAGCTCACCTTAACCTATAATTTTCAGTCATTTTGTGGGTAATAGGTCTCTCTCTTAATTTATATTTAATTTTACTGAAGTTTATTGAATTTCCAAGAGGATCCCATTTTGTAATATGTCTATTTCTACATATCATCCTTTCTCAAAGTGGCAGAATGAAGGATAATTTACATATAATTTTATCTTTCAACAATTTCATGATGCTCAACATTTCGTCAATCTCAATGAATAGTGGGAACATCTTTTAAAAGATAAAAAGAGGAGGTCACCAGTAAAATAGAAAGAGTGACTTACGTCAAGCACATTCCCTGGGAAGGATCGAAAAATTCTAGGGGCGTTCCATCTAATGAAACAATACTAGCTTGATCAAACAGATTCATCTATGAAAAGGAAATTCTGTTTAGTACCTAGTTAAGAGCTAGTCAATTAATCACATCAGTTCTTGGTGTGAGAACAAATAACTTGGCAAGAGTTAGGGGGATACACAAGATATGTAGAGAGGTCACTTTCCAACAAGACCATTCTTCTTCTTATCTATCTACATTCAAGGGTGGGTGAGGAGACGATAAGGACAGAGACAGAATATTCCAATACAGAATATTCACCATAAACTAGCTCAAGTTGTCTACAAATTGTCCAACGGGAAAAACACAAGCTGAAAAAAGGAACAAACTGTTTCTTCCACCTTTTCTACTCAGAGATTTTCGGTATAGAACATATTTAAGTCAAATTGATTGTATGATTTCTTACCAAATGAAGAAAAATATATTACAAATTTTGGTTTTATACAGTTTTCAAATATGCAGGCATAGTTCTCCAAAATATAAGCATTCCACTTGTAGAACACTTTTAGTCTTGAAGGTAAAAGCTGGAGAAGTATGACAGCTTCTATGGTCAGGGATCACCATGAATAACTGATAAAAACCAAATGCCATTTCATATCCTGGAGACTTACCAAGGGCCAGCTGTGGGAGAAATCTGTCTCCTCTGAGCGTCAGCACTAAGAGGATACATCACCTGTGGAGATTTTACAAACAATAGCAAAATTAACTAAAAGTCAGTTGTCTTTGTATTATATACTATAGATAATTATAAATACTACTTAAATACTGCTATTCTAAAAAACCTTCTGTTGGTTGATGTAAGTCCTAAACTCTTTCTGTGGTAATTGTTGAGTTTTAATGCTATAGATGCAATCTTAAGATAAGCACATTTTTTATCATTTATCCTATATAAACAGTGCAAGTTAATTTGGAAAAGCCATTACACAAGAAATCCTAACACACACTACTCAGCTACATGTGTTCCTAGAGAAAGTGCCTGATGTACTCAGCAGTGTTCATATTTCAGAGTAGATTCAAACTGAATAATGCCATAAGTGATTAATCAAGCAAAAATAAAACTTAAATTATATTAATCCTGTCATTTTTATCTGGCCAATTAAAATTTTCATTTGTGTTTAAAATTTAAAATAGTGAAAGAGTGTTCACAGCAGCATTATTCCGAAAGGTGAAATAGCCAAAAGGTGAAAACAACCCAAATGTCTATTGATGGATGAATGGATAAACAAAATGCAGTTTATATATACAATGGAATAGTATTCATCTTTGAAAATAAGGAAACTCTTACATGTGCTACAATATAGATGAGCCTACAATACACTATTCTAAATGAACCGAGACAGACACAAAAAGACAAATATCGTATGCTTCTACTTATATGAAGTACGCAGTCAAATTCACGGAAATAGAAATTAAAGTGGTAGGTGCTCACAGGAGGAAGAAATGGAGAATTATTAATTAATTGGTAGAGAGTTTCAGTTTGGGAAGATGAAAAAGCTCTAGAAAGACACTCTTATGCTTACATAATGATGTGAAGGTACTTAATGTTTGCTGGTTCACAACCCAGCCAGAAGGATGCAGAAGCCAAGGAGAGCCAGAAGGTAAAGGCAGACCTCTCTGGACTGGTAAGTGGAAGAGATTTAATCAGCAAGGTAGCTTACATATAAGGTTTATTTGGGGCACCAAAAGATGAGTAGATCACACCCACCAGAATCTTACACTTTATGTAGAGGTCTTAACAGGGTTGAATCACATGCACAGTCTAGATGGTCTCAATAACACCTTACTATTTCAAGGCTATGTCCTTGAAACAGCGACTAGTGTGGGAATGGTGGGCAGGATGGACATTACAAGGACAGGTGATGGGGTGAGGAGTCTCTTACTGCCTGGGTCCAGCTGGTGGGTCAGCCAGTGGTCACATGTTCATAATGACTTCCTCTAACAACGCTACTAAAATGTGTGCTAAAAAATGGTTAAAAGGATACATTTTATGTTGTGCCTATTTTACCAGAATAAAATAAAGATTTCAGATCTTTTATAAGCTGGCAAAATATGTATTATGTTAAAAATTTATCATAGCATGATTTTGAGGGTCAATATGATTAATATTCCCTGCTAATCTTCATTAAATATCAAATAATAAATGGGTCAGCTGAAATAATACAGGAATAAGACTTGTTCTTTTTTCTGTAACATAAACTCCCTCCACAATTTGTCCTTCTAATGGTTACTCATGACCAACCACTTGTTCATATCTTTTTAAATTTTTTTAATGTTTATTTATTTTTGAGAGAGAGAGAGAGACAGACTGTAAGCAGGGGAGGGGCAAAGAGAGAGGAAGACACAGAATCCGAAGCAGGCTCCAGGCTCTGAGCTGTCAGCACAGAGCCCAATGTGGGGCTCAAACCCATGAACCGCGAGATCATAACCTGAGCTAAAGCCAAAGGTTTAATCGACTGAGCCATCCAGGCGCCCCACGCTTCTTCATTCTTTAAGGCAGATTAGGTTATTCTGGGAGACATAACCACAGCTGCGCCCACAACCTACCTTCTGCTTTGCCTTTCTCATAACAAGCTGAGTCAGGAGAGTGTCATTTCTGTCTTCCTTTCCCTCAATGCCCTTTTGGGTCATGTATAGCCATTTTACTCCCTTCCCCCCTCATTGGTAATTTTTCCCCCCTTAGAAAAAAAAATCTTGGTGAACACTGGTTTTATAAGCTTGATGATTCTTACAAATAACTTTTCATTTAGGAAAAAAAAATGGCTCCTTCAACATGTTGTGCACAATACATATATTTAGAAGGATCAATCTCTTTAATTTTTACTTTAAAAAAATTTTTAACGTTTATTTATTACTGAGAGACAGAGAGAGACATAACATGAGCATGGAAAGGGTAGAGAGATGGAGAGACACAGAATCTGAGCAGGCTCCAGGCTCTGAGCTGTCAGCACAGAGCCCGACGTGGGGCTCAAACTCACAAACCGCAGGATCATGACCTGAGCCGAAGTCAGGTGGTTAATGCCGCTCAAGGTCCCTGACTTTAATTTTCACTTTTTTCAGCCCTTCTCTAATAATACCACCTTTTCCTTTGGGAATCCATACCTGCCATCCATGTGGATGCGGCACACAACAGTTGTAAGAATATCTTTTGCAGGGGTGGGGGGAGAGGTGAAACAGGCCAAGGGGAATAAGAGGTACAAACTTCCAGTTAGAAAATAAATAAGTCACAGGAATGAAAAGCACAGCATAGCGAATACGGCCAATACTACTCTAATGACTTTGCATGGTGACAGATGGTAATTACACTTACTGTGGTGAGCACCGAGTAATGTACAGAATTGTTGAATTACAATGTTGTATAACTGAAACTAATATAATATAAAAAATAAAAAATAAATTCCCAATTAAAAAAAGTAAATGGATGGATGGATGAATGACTAGATGGATAGATCTGTGATAAAGCATATATAACAAGTACCAATTGTAGAATCTAGGTGGTGGATATATAGGAGCTCGCCATTCACTCCTTTCAACATTTCTGTGTGTTTGACATTTTTCATAATAAAATGTCAGGAAAAAAATTAAAACCCAAGGGATCCATTTATGCTTCCTTGCATGGGTACACCATAAATCAGGATAATAATTAGAGAACAATTATCCCCTCATCTGACTACACAATCTCAGAATAGTAAGAACACTATTGATGACCTGGTCCCTCAAGGACTCCTTCCTGCTAAGCCTGGGCCCCCAGTCATTTTGCTTCTTGGCTTTTCTTAGAATGTAACTACTATATTGAGGAATGCGTCCTCTCTCCCTTTATGCTATCTTCTTGTAGGATTTTATAGGAATCTACACAATAAATCATCCTAGATGGATGTAAGACCTTTACTTTTTATGGACTTTGGATGTTGTGACATTTGAAAATAAAGACTGAAACTTGTCCTAGTAGTTAGGACCACTATAAAAGAGAGGAGGGCCCTGTTTACTAAAATGATGGGTGCACTGAAAAGGTTTTATGCCAGTTTCCAAGGGACAAAATGATGCTTTTATTTTGATTTGCTTTTTTGTTCTTGTAAAGTAAAATGAGAAATGACTCACAAAATATTCATGGTCATTGCACTTCTTAAGAAAGGGGTAGGGATGCCTGGGTGGCTCAGTCAGTTGAGCTTCCAACTTTTTATTTCTGCGCAGGTCATGATCTCAGGGTCGTAGAATCGAGCCCCGCATCGGGCTCTGCACTGAAAGTGGAGACTGCTTAAGATTCTCTCTCTCCCTCTGCCCCTCTCCCCTGCTCGCTCTCTCTCTCTCTCTCTCTCTCTAAAATAAAAAGAAAAACAAAAGAAAAAGAAAGAGGTAGTCTGTTACCAATATCTCCACAAGTAGATGAAGAAGCAAAGGAAATTTATAAAGAGAAGTATGTACTATTGTAATAATTATTACTGTTATCACTCACACTGCATAATTCCTAATTTTAGTGCTTATGTACATTTTCAGATAAGTTTTTAAACTCCTCTAACAAAAAGATAGTCTTCATTCTGTGTTTTATTTTTATTCAATACACCTAGCAAAGGTGTGTGTATATTTAAAAACAAGTATTTACATATGTATATACTAAATATATCAACAATACACATTATACATCTTATACATATATATTTTGTACCTTATATACCTTTTAAGTATGCATATCTTGTATAGCTTTTAAAATACACATACAGGAGGGCCAACATGGCAGTGGAGTAGGGGGTTCCAGTATTTCGCTTGTCCATTAAACGGGGATGACTGAAACCAAAGTTTCTCTCAACTCCAAGAATCGGGGAGAAAAGTTGCTGCAGCTTACAAGGAACGAAGGTGATAACAGAAACGGCTCAGATAAAACGGCAACTTCAAGAAACAATTCAAAACACATATAGCCAAAATGACGAAATGGAAGAATTCTCCTCAAAAGAATCTACAAGAAGCAGTGACAGCTCAAGAATTAATGAAAACAGATATAAGCAACATAACAGAACATGAATATAGAATGATAACCATAAAACTAATCGCTGGGCTTGAAAAAAGCTTAGATGAATGCAAGGGGTCCCGCGCGGCAGAGTTCAAGGACCTTAAAAACGGTCAGGCAGAATTAAAAAAGACATTGGATGAAACACAAGGCAAAATGGAAGCAGCCACAAAACGGATTGAAGAGGCAGAGGAAAGAGTTAGTGCATTAGAAGATAAAATCATTGAAAAAGAGGAAGCAGATAAAGAGAGAGAAGGTGATCCAGGAACAGGAAAGGAGAATTCGAGAGCTGAGCGATGCACTCAAAAGAAACAATATCCGTATCATAGGAGTTCCAGAGGAAGAAGAGAGAGAGAAAGGAGTCGAAGGGGTACTTGAACAAAAAATTGCTGAGAACTTCCCCAACATGAGGAAGGAAACGGGCATGGAAATCCAAGAGTCACAGAGAACTCCCTCAGACATAACTTGAATAGACCTTGTGCACGGCACATCATAGTGAAGCTGGCAAAATACAAAGATAGGGAGAGAATCCTGAAAGCAGCTAGGGACAAAAGAACCCTAACATACAAAGGCAGACACATAAGGGTAGTAGCAGATTTATCTACAGAAACTTGGCAAGCCAGAAAGGAATGGCAGGATATCTTCAATGTGATGAGCAGGAAGGACATGCAACCAAGAATTCTGTATCCAGCTAGCCTGTCATTCAGAATAGAAGGAGAGATCAAGGTTTTTCCCAACAAACAAAAACGGAAAGAATTTATCACAAATAAGCCAGCACTACAAGAGATCCTGAGGGGCACGCTATGAAGGAAAGGTTGCAAAGAACACAAACTACCTGAGACAGCCTTACAAACATGAAACTTACAGATAATACAGGGACTGTAAGCCCATATTTTTCAATATTAACACTGAATGTAAATGGACTAAATGCGCCAATCAAAAGACACAGGGTAACAGAATGGATTAAAAAACAAGACCCATCTATTTGCTGTCTTCAAAAAACTCATCTTAAACCTGAGGACACCTTCAGATTGAAAGTGAGGGGGTGAAGAACTATCTACCATGCTACTGGAAGTCAGAAGAAAGCCGGAGTAGCCACACTTATATCAGACAAATTAGACTTTAAAATGAACGATGTAATAAGAGATGAAGAAGGACATTATATAATAGCCTCAGGGACCATCCAGCAGGAAGAGCTAACAATTGTAAATATCTACGCACTGAATTCGGGGGCACCCAAATTTGTAAAACAACTAATTACAAACATTAGCAACCTTATCGATAAAAATGTACTAATAGTAGGGGATCTCAACACTCCACTCTCAGCATTGGATAGATCCACAAAACAGAAAATCTCCACAGAAACAATAGCCCTGAACGACACATTAGAACAGATGGGCCTCACAGACATCTTTAGGGTCCTTCATCCAGAAGCAAAGAAATTTACATTCTTCTCAACTGCACACGGTACATTTTCCAAGATAGACCACATTCTGGGGCACAGGGAAGCTCTGAATAAATATAAAAGAATTGAGATCATACCATGCACACTGTCAGACCACAATGCTTTGAAACTTGAAATCAACCACAGGAGAAAGCCTGGAAAATATCCAAGAACATGGCGGCTAAGAAATAACCTACTAAAAGATGACTGGGTCAACCAAGCCATCAGAGAAGAAATTAAAAAATACATGGAAACAAATGAAAATGAAAATACAACAATCCAAATGCTCTGAAACACAGCAAAGGCAGTCCTGAGAGGGAAATATATTGCAATCCAGGCCCACCTCAAGAAACAAGAAAGATCAATAACACAAATTCTAACAGCACGCCTAAAAGAACTAGAAGCAGAACAACTAAAACAACCCAAGCCCAGCAGAAAGAGAGAAATAATAAAAATCAGGGCACAAATTAATCATATGGAAACAGAAAAAGTAGTGGAACAGATCAATGAAACCAAAAGCGGGTTCTTTGAAAAAATAAACAAAATAGACAAACCTCTATCCAGGCTTCTCAAAAAGAAAAGAGAGAGAACTCAAATAGATAAAATCGTGAATGAAAAGGGAGTAATTACAACCAACCCTCAGAAATACAAACAATCATCAGAGAATACTATGAAAAATTATATGCCACCAAACTCGGCAACCTGGAAGAAATGGACAAATTCCTAAATAGCCACACGTTACCAAAACTCAAACGGGAAGAAATAGAAAATTTGAACAGACCCAAAACTAGTGAAGAAATTGAATCAGTTATCAAAGACCTCCCAGCAAATAAAAGCCCTGGACCAGATGGCGTCCCTGCAGAATTTTATCAGATATTTAAAACAGAGTTAATTCCAATCCTCCTCAAGCTGTTCCAAAAAATTGAAACGGAAGGAAAACTCCCGGACTCATTCTATGAAGCCAGCATCACTTTGATTCCCCAACCAGACAGAGACCCAGCAAAGAAAGAAAATTACAGGCCAATATCCTTGATGAATACGGATGCAAAAATTTTCAACGAGATACTAGCAAATCAAATCCAACAGCAAATAAAGAGAATTATCCACCATGATCAAGTAGGATTCATCCCTGGGTTGCAGGGCTGGTTCAATATTCGCAAATCAATCAACGTGATACATCACATTAACAAAAGAAAAGATAAGAACCATATGAACCTGTCAATAGATGCAGAGAAAGCATTTGACAAAATACAGCACCCTTTCCTAATAAAAACCCTCAAGAAAATCGGGATAGAAGCAACATACTTAAACATCATTAAAGCCATATATGAAAAGCCCACAGCTAATATCATCCTCAATGGGGAAAAATTGAGAGCCTTCCCCCTGAGATCAGGAACACGACACGGGTGTCCACTCTTGCCACTCCTATTTAACATAGTGTTGGAAGTTTAGCATCAGCAATCAGACAACAAAACAGAATAAAAGGCATCAAGATTGGCAAGGAGGAAGTCAAACTTTCACTTTTTTGCAGATGACATCATACTTTACATAGAAAACCCGACAGAATCCACCAAAAGCCTACTAGAACTGATCCATGATTTCAGCAAAGTTGCAGGGTACAAAATCAAGGTACAGAAATTGGTGGCATTTCTATACACCAACAATGAAGCAGCAGAAAGAGAAATAAAGAAGCTAATCCCTTTCACAATTGCACCAAAAACCAGAAAATACTTAGGAATAAACCTAACCAAAGATGTGAAAGACCTCTACACTGAAAACTATAAACAACTTATGAAGGAAATGGAGGAAGACACAAGGAAATGGAAAAACATCCCATGCACATGGATTGGATGAATAAATATCGTTAAAATGGCCATACTACCCAAAGAAACCTACACATTCAATGCAATCCCAATCAAAATTGCACCAGCATTTCTCAAAGCTAGAGCACACAATTCTAAAATTTGTATGGAATCACAAAAGACCACAAATAGCCAAAGTAATACTGAAGAATAAAAACAAGGCAGGAGGCATCACAATCCCAGACTTTAACCTCTACTACAAAGCGGTATGGTATTGGCACAAAGACAGACACATAGACCAATGGAATAGAATAGAAAACTCGGAAATGGACCCGCAAGTATATGGCCAACTAATCTTTGACAAAGCGGGAAAATATATCCAATGGAAAAAAGACAGCCTCTTTAATAAATGGTGCTGGGAGAACTGGACAGCAACATGCAAAAGAATGAAACTAGACCATTTTCTTACACCACTCACAAAAATAAATTCTAAATGGATAAAAGATCTGAATGTAAGACAGGAAACCGTCAAAATCCTAGAGGAGAAAGCAGGAAAAAGCTCTTTGACCTAAGACGCACCAATTTCTTACTCGACATGTCTCCAAAGGCAAGGGAATTAAAAGCAAAAATGAATTACTGGGACCTCATCAAGATAAAAAGCTTCTGCACGGCAAAAGAAACAACCAACAAAACGGATAGGCAACCAACGGAGTGGGAAAAGATCATCTCAAATGACGTAAATCTATAAAGACCTTACCAAACTCCACACCTGAAAAACGAATAATCCAGTGAAGAAATGGGAGGAAGATATGAATAGACACTTCTCCAAAGAGGACATCCAAATGGCAAACAGACACATGAAATGATGCTCAAAGTCACTCATCATCAGGGAAATACAAATCAAAACCACACTGAGATACCACCTCACACCAGTCAGAGTGGCTAAAATGAACAAATCAGGAAACTATAGATGCTGGCGAGGATGTGGAGAAACAGGCACCCTCTTGCAATGTTGGTTGGAATGCAAACTGGTGCAGCCGCTCTGGAGAACTATGTGGAGGTTCCTCAAAAAAAAAATGAAAATAGAACTACCCTATGACCCAGCAATAGCACTCTTAGGAATCTACCCAAGAGACACAGGAATGCTGATGCATAGGGGCACGTGTACCCCGATGTTCATAGCAGCACTTTTGACAATAGCCAAATCGTGGAAAGAGACTAAGTGTCCATCAACTGACGAGTGGATAAAGAAGAGGTGGTATATATATACAATGGAATACTACGTGGCAATGAGAAAGAATGAAATCTGGCCATGTGTGGCAACATGGATGGAACTGGAGGGTATTATGATGAGTGAAACAAGTCAGGCAGAGAAAGACAGATGCCATATGTTCCCATGCATAGGTAGGCTTTGGGAGACCTAACAGAAAACCAGGGGGGAGGGGAAGAGGGGAAGGAAGGGAAAAAAAAAGCCACAGAGAGGAAGGAAGACATAACATGGGAGACTCTCAAAGACTAAGAAGAAACTGAGGGGAGAGGGGGGTGTGGGAGGGGGGAGAGTGTGATGGGCATGGAGGAGGGCACTTGTTGGGATTATCACAGGGTGTTGTATGGAAACCAAATTGACAATAAATTATTAAAATACACATACATATGTCTCATATATTTTCATACTTGATGTGATTCTCATTTTAACAGACTAAATTAATTTAGTATATTAAGTACTAAATTAATATACTAAATGCCATATAATATAATGTGTAAATAGATATATTAAATTAATATTTTCATAATTGTGATTCTCACATGTACTTACATAAATGTATATATACTAAATACACCACATATATCAACTATATATCTACTATATATTTACTCTATATCATATATACATGCTAAACATATCATATATATATATCTTATGGTATATACCTTACATGTATGCATATCTTGTATAGCTTATAAGACACATATGCATATACTACATCTCACATATATCTTATAATTAATATTTTCATACTTGGTGTGATTCTTATTTTAATGGACATTTTTTTTCACTAGAGAGGAAAAGCCAAATAAAAATGTTTAGAATCTTAAAAAGTCCCACGTTAGACTTTTAACAATGATACTATGAATTCCTAAGCCGAGCACGAACCAAATGAGTAAATGCGTGAGGGCAAAACAGGACTCGAGTTGGCGGAACAGCCTCCACTCTGGGGCAGTCTGGTGAATTCAGGACACTAGGGCAGGTGACCTGATGTCTTGTGAAAATTCTCACATCTCTCTTTTACATATTCTGAAGCCGTAAATGGGGCTCACTCACCAGAACTCCAGGATGCCCCAGGACACTTGCACGACGCTGCAGACACAGACGCTGAAGCCGGTTGACGTGGCGCTCCTCGGTCTGGACGGGTGTTGAAAGGTGAAGGGGCGAACCCCGGAAGGCTCCCTCTTGAATTCCGCAGGCAGGTCTTTAAGTCGCTGGCTTGTTGGACCTACCAACGCTAATCGGCGCTTGAGGAATGAAAGCCGCTCTCTCGCGAGAGCCTGGCATGCCGGCTGTATCGCGGCCGAGATCAAGCGCGACTGTGTTTTAATGCGGTGGAAGTTAATTCCAGGGGGAAAGATGGAACCGTGGCAACTTGTTCGCTTCCGAGATCAGGCTTCAAGACGTGCCCGAAAGGCGCGAGACGGGCCGAGTCCCCCGAGTCGCCGGGCCACGACCTGTGGGGAGCTGCCATGGCGTGCCGTCTGTGCACTCGCACATTCTCAGTCGCGGCTGTCGAGCCGTCGACCTCAGCTGAAATGACCCCTTTTCCGGCTTATTCCCTAATCAGCATCACGTGCTGTGTAAATCTACTTCCGGGTGCACATCCTCCATCGCCCTCTTGGTGACCCCGATACCCAGGACGCTGTATTAAACACACCGAGAGCCCCGGACTTCATTCTCGGTGCTTTGGAAGTGGGTTCTCCGGGCCTTTCCCTTCCTGCCTTCTCCTTTCATGCTTCATCTATGCGAATATGGTCCACTAAGACCTAAAACTGCATTTCACGGGACACATTCTGGCTCCTTCAACAACAAAAGTGAATTCCCTTTGGTTTAATCTCCTCCTTTGGTAAGAGGTAGGATGATTAGTAGAATGAAATATTGCCGTTTGCAATTAGAAATAGAGCTAGAGTATAACGATAACCGAAATAAGTCAGAGAGAGACAAATACCATATGATCTCACTCGTATGTGGAATTTAAGAAACAAAACAATGAGCAAGGGAAACAAAAGAGACAGAGAGAGAGAGAATGAGAGAGAGAGAAACTAAGAAACAGACTCTTAACTATAGAGAACAAACCGATGGTTGCCAGAGAGGGGACGGATGAGGGGATGTGTGAAATAGGTGATGGGTAGTAAGGATGCCCTTGTCCTGATGAGCACTGGGTGATGTATGGAAGTGTTGAATTACTATATTGTACACCTGAAACTACTAAACACTCTGTGCTACCTGTACTAGAATTAAAATAAAACTTAATAAAACAAGAATATTAGGGAAAAAATAGGTAGGAGGATTAGTATAGGGAAGCCAGGCTAATTCCTCCACATTCTACATTTTCCTAAACAGATTACTAAATGCATATTACTAATCACATCATTTTGTGTCCCTAAAAAAGTGAGAGAGAGAGTAGGGAGAATCAAGATGTTGTTATCCACTGCTAATTACAGATTAGAGGATTAAGTTGGAAAGAATCTCACTGCAGAGAAATGGTAAAGGAAAAAAAAAAAAAACAAAACCAAAGAAGCCTAATATCATTATTATTCAACAGAGACAACAAGTAGGGAAAACAGAGTTTAAGCCTTTCTTCCACAGAACTGTAGAAGCAATTTGATGGATTTTTACAATTCAATCAGCTCATCTTTTTCTTTTTTTTTAACAATCAAAAGTTCAAACTCCACCGTAAGTACATTTCTGAAACAGAAGAAGTCACCGAATGGCAGCATCTCCCCGACACAGAAAGAAAAGAAAAGGGGCTCAACAATCTCCAGGCAATGGGTTCGTTACCATGAAATTCCGGATTTCTGTCCCGGCTGTGCTGCCTTCTGCACAGCAGCCGCTGCTCCCACGTGACACCATACGCTTTACACCCGAGCCATCTAAACAGGAGTACTTTCCCAGTAGGACTCTGGAACCTTGTCGGTCATGCCAAATTAATCTTAGCCTACAAAGGTGAATACATGTCCTTGTGCCTCGGAAATGGATTTCTTCATTTTTAGGTGTTTCGAGGAATAAATTATATCACTGCATAATGCAACATAACAACTCCATGCCTCATTGGCCTCTTTAAGGCCAATGATTGAACTGATTGAACTTGTCTGCTAAGAGAGGGGGTTTGAAAGTTAACAGCTTCAAATCTCCAAACCCAAGGAATTGATATTATCTATCAAACAAACACGGTGTGACCAGGAGAAGCAACAAGGAAAAACAGGTGGGCCTTTTGCTGAAAATATATAGCATTTAAATTTCTGTAAGTCTCCATCCTTAAAGAATAAAATGATTTTTTTTTTAATTTAAACTAACAGTTTTAAGTGGGATAGTAGAAAATAAAATGTCCTTACCATTTTTGGCACACCTCATGATTTACTTGATTTGTGTCCTATTAATATAGCTAGTCAGTCTAAAACTTCCATTATCCTTCAATAAATAGGGAACTATAGCTAATTATGAGTATTTACTAAGGTGAGAATAACATTTCTTTGGAGAACTTGTGATGGACTGAGTTTTGTGGGAAAACAAGCAGAGCAAGCTAAAAGCTTTAATGAGATGTTATTTTGTCTGCTAACACAGATAAAGCTGCCCCTAATAAGAGCCGGAGGTTTACTGTTAAATGCTGCTACAGAGAAAAGTTGATTACAATGTAAATGATATAATTTTAGCTCTAGAGGAAGCAAAGATAATTGAAATCTTTAGATCATTTCCATAATTTATTTTAGATACTCATCTCTACCTTTTTCCAAATTAAATATTGTGCCATATCCATAGTGTTGTAACTCGGGAATCTAAACATAGCGATAAGAGAGTGACCTGGATTTAATTTTTAGAATCGACAAGCCATTCACTCATTATTCCAAAGATCCTCACGGAGCACCTACTCTATGCCACACGTGCTTTGGGGACAGAACTGGAAGACATTCACAACCGGAGCCCTAACACAGGTTACAGCTCAGCGGTTTTGAGTTGGCACTGTTTATTTCTCCAAGTCCGACAGTCACCCCAATCTCCTTTGCCTAACAGCTGCCTTAGAGGTGTGACCTGTGGCTGGGGCGGAGAATTTTCTCTGAGAGGAGATCTCACGGGGCAGGGGGTGAACCTGCCAATGCCGCCGGCATCTCTGCCCCCAGACGCAGGGACAGAGCAGATCAACCCCGGCAACTTGGAATCAAAATACCACAGTTTGGACTTCATTTTCTCTTCAAGTTCATTTGCCTATCAGGAGGAGATGCTAATGTTCTAAGAACAACCCAAATTCCTGTTATCTTCCTTCATTCTATCTCCTTCCATTCCAGCTAGGTGGTGACTTCCTCCCAGAGGACTCTGCAGCACGGCTTGCTGAGTAAGAACATGCTTCGGAGGGGAGAAGACAGAAATACTGTTTTCTGTTTGTGCTATCTTGGACGTGTTATGTAGCATTCCATCCGATTTTTACAGCTTTAATGAGGCATAGTTGACATAAAATAAACTATGTGTTTTTAAGTTCTGGCACTTGTGTATATCCATAAAGCCATTATCACAGTCCAGATAATGAATACATCAACAACCTCAAAAATGTTTCCTCATGCACGCTAAGCTCCAGGTTCTTCATCTGTAAAACCAATATGAACACAGCAACCTCATGAGGCTGTAGTAAAAATGTACAAAATACAGTAAAGAGCACCTATGGGGCAGGTTATCTGACTGTGTCAGATGATTACACACCATTTGCATTTAGCAAATCTCGATAAATAAACAAGTTCTGACTGGATCTACCACTTAATGTTTCTTTTTCTCTTCCCCCAATTACTGGAATCTCCTCGAACCATTATAAGCCAGAAATCAAAGACTGAGAGTTCATCATAAGTTTGCTTGAGAGAGCTGGGGGAGACCAGAGAGCTGGACGCCTTGAACCACCCAGGGAGTGAACTACGGTAACTATGGACACAGCCTTAGAGCTGGCTAACAGCTGAGCAAATGTCTGTGCGGGAGTGTGAAAGGAGCAGTGTGCCAGGGGCACCGATGTCACTGCCCAAAGGGAGACCGACTTTTTCATCAACAGCTGACACCACGGGATAGAGATTTGCAAAATTCGGTCAGCAAAGAAACCACAATTGGATGGAACACAAAGTGTAGTGGGATACTTGGTGCTCAGGATGAAGTTATGTTGACCTGAGTTGAGTCTCAGGTCTACTTCTGGAAAGACAGTTTATAAATTTTGCTTTTTTATAAAGCCTCTCTTATGATTATAAAGAAAGGGCATGAGGGGCACCTGGGTGGCTCAGTCAGTTAAGCATCTGACTTTGGCTCAGGTCATGATCTCACAATTCATGAATTCGAGTCCGGCATCAGGTGAGCTTAAGCCCCACTTCCGGTGAGCCCCAATTCTCTCTCTCTCTGCCCCTCGTGAGATTCCCTCTGTCCCTCTCTCTGCCCTCGCGCACTTGTGACCTCTCTCTCTCTAAAAAAAAAAAAAAAAAGAAAGAAAGAAAGAAAGAAAGAAAGAAAGAAAGAAAGAAAGAAAGAAAAGAAAAGGTGCGTGAGCATGTCCAGTGGCAATCACACTCATTCATACCTGTTAGACTACTGTTGTATTACTTTTTAAAGTTCTTGAAAGGATATGTGCTCATGTTTGGTTTTTCTAGTCTTTTTAAAGGCATTGTTGTTGATCTTGATTTCTATTTCCATTGAGTGACATGTTCTATTTATGGTGTAATCCTAGACTAGAGTTGTCCAGGGAGCTTCTTAAATGCAGAGTCCTGGGCCCTGTCCCAGACATACTGAGAATGGGAATAAGGAATTGCCACTTTTAACAAAGTTACTAAGTAAATACGATAACGCAAGTTTTGAGGCTGTGTCATATTAATTTTAAATATTTTCCTAAATTAATATAGTAAATTCTATGTGGTACTGATTTTAAAAGGAGAAACTCAAATTCAGCAAGACTAAGGAATTCAGCAAAATGAGACAGCTATGTTTTTCAAATCTGTGATTTATCTGCCATGTCTCAATGTGTCTGAATTTTGTGAAAGGTTAAGCTCTTTCATTGCCTGTTAGTTTTTATGCTTGTGGGAGCTATCACACCTCAGTCTAGGTCGAATAGCAGTATGTACTGAAGCTGAGAAAAACACTGGCTGCCTGATACGAATAGCTGTGTCCTGGGCAAAACAGATGGGGCTGGTTAATTCTAGAATGGGGCAAAAGGACCATAGGAAGAAGTCATCCAAAAGAACATAAAGAGAGCCATTTGGACAATCTTCATTGTGCTACTTTGTTAGGCATCCACCGATGTTAGGAAAACTATAGGTCCTCTGTGATGAAGGCTGAAGTAACCTGAATATGGGCTTAATGACATACAAGTTAGTGGACTCTAATTTTATAAGGAAGGCCTGAAACATTTGCTTCGGTAAGTCGGAGAGCCATGATATATATAGTCTTTTGCCATTGAGCCCTTCACTTCTTCAGATGCAAGGGCACTGCTACCCACATCATTGATTCACATGAGAAACATCATGCCATGGTCCCTCCAGTGATGCCAGCTGCTGTTCTGGGAACAGCAAGGCTTCTGCTTCAGCTACTGAACTGGAAAATCCTTGCTGTCCTTGTTGAATTGCACCTAAGTGAGGCTCGTTTTCCCCTCAGGATCTTGAATACCATCATGGGAGAGAGCTCTTGTTTAAGACGTATATCCTCATTGATGACAGTCAGCTGCTGCTGGGGAAAACCTCCAAGATCCAGCATGCCAAGAAATAAGCAGCACACCAGACAAAAACTGACTCGGCAATGATGAAAACCTTCAGGGAAAATGTGTGTCTGCTGCGAAGCAGTCCCACCAGATATCATTAAATTGCACAACACAAATTTCATTTTATGAGTTTGGCAATGGGAAATCTACTCTAACATTACATTAGATTACAATATTTTCTGAACGTTGAATAGAGCTTGAAGCAACCAGGACACAGGAATTTAATGTAGAGAGGGGACAGAGGAGGGACCTCAAGAAAAAATAGATATCAGAGATAATGTTTTAAAGCTTGAAGTTTTCAAATATTGTTACTATATTGATGTCCACCCCTCTGTTTGTGGCTGTGAGACAACTGCATCTGACTTCTTTTGCTGCAGATTTTGAACAATGACTTGTAGATTCCAAATGCTGTCTTCCATACACCTAGTGTTGGTTTTACCAATTATCGTTCAACTTCAGTAAGTCGTCCCATCTCTTTGAACCTTAGCTTCTGTGGTATATTGTATTTGCAAAAGATGGCTGCAACAATATTCCATATCCCACATGCCCATCTAGAACACTGCCACTCTCTTTTCAATATGTGGACTCTAATCCCCTTCCTACTTAATCTGGGTGGTTTGCAACTCACTTGTAATGAACAGTATGAGTTAGAAGTAATGCTGCTGGATTTTTAAGGCTCAATCATGAAAGGCAATGCTCCTTCTGCCTTTTTCACTAGGACCCTAGCTCGTGAATCCTTGGGCAAGCATGTAAAAAGTCCAATTATCCTGAGGCTTTTAGGCTGCAAGGATGCCAAGTCATGAGGGGGCCCGTGTATAGATTTTTTTTTCTGTTGGCAGCCTTAGTTTTCAAGTCCTGCCAGCCCAGATGAATGAGACTCACATAATAATAGCCCCTGCCATCACTTCACTCTCAACCTCCAAATCACCCAGCCAAGTTTCCAAATATTATGGGAAAGAAACAAGTACTCCCTATTGTGCTTTTTCCAAATTTCTGACCTACATAATGTATGGGCATAATAAAATGGTTCTTTTACAACACTAAACTTGTAGTGCCTGTTGTATTATGTTTGTGACTGGATACAGTTAGAACTGGGACAATCTTCATGTAATGTTAAGGGAGTCAAATGAGTTTACGCATGGAAAAACTTCTTAAATTGTAAAGTGCACCTGCCATATATGAAGATCATTCTCTTTGTCCTACCCTATAACTCAAGGCCTACAGGTATTACAGGTACCTATTCCAAAACAACTTCCACATTCAAAAAACATTTTTCCTTCATCCTGTAGAAACCTTAGATCCTTTGAAGAGCTTGTCATCAATCCAGAATAGTAATTTCTGCATAATTATCAAATCATATATACATATGCATTCTTATATACATACATATATATATATAATATATACACACATATACACAAAGACATCTGCATGCACATGATATATTGTCACGTTTTTCACTGACAAATTAATCTGATTAGGGAGTGCATTTACTGGAGAAACATTTTTGCAAGTAGAGGCAGTCAGTAATAATCTTATATATAGATTGAACATGAAAAAAAATTCATGCATATTTGTATCAGAGAGCTTTTTTAAGAAAAAGAACTTAGGTTGATTTCAGTTCTGCTAATATTTTTTTCACTAAAATCACCAAACATTTTTATAATTTTATGCAAAAGTATATTCCTCCTAAGATACATCCTAAATGAATAGTCTTCCCTTTTTTCATTGCTTCTCTGGCCTTGTAAAAGCCCCCAAGGCATATAAGGCCTTGGAAATGACTAGAACACAAGTTCCTGAACAGCTTCAGGATCCTTTTTCAGTTTTTGTCCATGATTTTATTTTCTTTCTGAGTTAGCTTCATTCTTTCCTCTCTCTAAAGATGAATCTTTTCCATATACAGAAACTTGAGTCATAAGTACACACAAGAAGTATGTCTTATAGCATTAGTCACTAGACGTCCAAAAGTCCAAGGGAAGTTCATGATGGTGATGGCTAAGTCGGTTAAGCGTCCTACTTTGGCTCAGGTCATGATCTCACTTTGACTTTGACCCCGCACTGATCAGCACAGAGCCTGATTCAGATCCTCTGTCTCCACCTCTCTCTGTCCTGCTCCCTTCCCTGCTCTTGTGTATGTATGCGTGCCCTCTACCTCTCTCTCTCTCTCTCAGAAATAAATAAACATTAAAAAAATAGTTACAGGAAAAGAAAGAAGAAGTATTTTTTGCCATATGTAGAAGTACCACTTTCTTAAAGGCGCCCATATCATCTCTTGCATTTTAAGTTAACTGAGTCCGGAATGGTATGGACATGTCACCTATCATAGACCTACATGAAGGTTCTTTGAAAATAACATGTATTTTATCGCTAAACCTCTACACGCACACTGTTAGAAACAGTCTTCCTATATCCGTTGAGTTTATTTTTCTGTGTTATTCAGCTCTGCCAATGCTGCCAGTGGGCTCTGGTCCATGTGCATTTCTAAATGTATCCTTTCTTAGTGCTAATATATATGATAACATGCCTTCTCTGTAAAACTTACTCACAACTTTAGCCTCATTATTAGTGCATAGATCAGGATGCTTCTGTACTTTTAGTTTAAGATGAAATGCCAGGCATTTAACATAAGAAGATTAAAGACAGCTCAAGTAGTTGTAGGTTGTTTTTGCTATAGGTTATAAAGTAAAGCATTTCTAATGACATTTGCATGTTAGGTCTGCCTTGACAATAGATAGGCGGTTACTCTCCGAGGCCCACAGCAAAACTTGTCACAATTCTCACTTTATGTTTTTATGAAGTGTAGTAAAAGGGTTGGTCTAGTGAAATACAAAGGAGAGATGGGTAATAGGATCCAAAAGAGGAAAATGAAGCAGAGCTAAATATTATCTTTAGCTCTTTGGGTAGACATTTATCAGATTCTCATCTAGCGTCTTTCCATCCAAATTTGCAAGAACACCTGGTTGCCCAAAGCAATAATTTTAGATAGACACAACTTCAAGATTTAAAATAGAAACATCCTGAAAATGGCCCCCTTTTTTCCACTTATTTCATTGCTTGAAGTCATTATTCTGCATCTCTGACAACCATTTCACAGATGCTATAGGAACCTAATATTAGTGTACTTCCATTTCTCCTTTTATGGCCATTGCTATTGCTTACATGCATTTTATTCTTACACACATAATAAAGCCTACAACATATTTTCATCATTCTTTTTCAGAAAGTGAGATTCTATAGCCAAGCTTGGTGGAAACACAGAACATCCCTTAATCTCAAAACTTCATCTCTGTGCCACTAATGCACCACTCTGTGGATATTCCAAGTTTTCAAAGGAAATGTTCTGATTCCAAATGTGGTTGAAGGGAAGGAAGAGGGGAAGAAGGACTGCTGGATTTAAGAATTTGCACTCTTGTATTCAAGCTAGGCAGGGAGAACGCATGGGTGTGTTCAAATTGTGAAATTCTTTGCAGTATGCATTTACAATTTGTGAACAATTTTGTATGTGTTCCATAGCTCTACCAAAAGTTTCAAATTTTCAAAAGCCATTTTTGGAAAAAGTTCAACGAGAAAAGAGAGAAGAGACTTTTTTTATCAACTGAGGTGTCAGACTTAGCAATTTATGATGACGTATGTTAACAACTTGTAAATTAATTTGCTGCATGGATTTATTTAATGGCAAATTCATTTCACAAAAACGAAGAGTTTGATATCAGATCACAACACAAAATTGGTTATGGGTGTTCAAATTTTGACTGAATGAAGGATCACATGATGAAGCAAATGGGAATTTGGGAATCAGATATCAAGATAACCTAAATTAATTGGCACAGTGAGAAACTTTGAGGATACAATGCAAGGAGACTCAAAGTCAATGAGACTTAGTAGAAGGGAAGTTAAAAAAAAGAAAAGCAGATAACCTCTTTCAATATAAAATTCAAGGCCTTTGGCATCCTTTACAGTTGTTGTGTGTGGGAAAGTGAAAGACTTCAGTGGTGAGAAGCATATGTCTGTACTCAACTGACTTAGATGGCAGAATGCAATCTAGATGCTTTGCAGAGGGAAGATATTTGCACTTTAGTCACTGTGGACTTGGTAGTCATACGAGGAGATAATATGTGTCACAAAACCTGTAACTTATTGAGCAAAGTGTTGGCCCAATAAGCATGCTCTCATTTAAGCTTGCCAATGCTTCTGCAAGACAAGAGATACTATTTCCATACTATAGATAAAAAACATGTAGATGGACTGGAGGCAGCCCAATGAAGAAAGCAATGGGTAACTGATCTAGTACTGAAAGAAGAAAATGGAGAGAGGGAGGAATAGAAGGCAACCAGAGGTAGAAACTGAGAGTCAAGAACTGAGAGAAAGAAAGGACAATGTCCACGGGAGGCCACAGTTAGTCTTGGCCCGACAACTCTCTGGGCCATGTTAATGCACACACATTCCCCTTGGCTCGTTCTGTGGGACAAGATGAGGGAGAAAAATATGTGAGGTACAGAAATAAGAGTTGTAAAAACCATAGGACAAAACCATCATGTGAAACACACTTCGTCCTTCTGCCTTCCGATTTCACTTCTAAAGAGTCCCAGGCTTAGGGGAGTCACATATGTAAATGGCAACCAGTTTGATAGTATTTTTAACATCACCAGGCACAAGTGCTGTGTGTGCATCTTTAAATTATTGTTAAAAATACTATATCAAATAGTCGCAAAATCAGTTGACTATGTTATGTGCTTTCTACTATTTAACTCAAAAAAGCATGGCAAACTAGTTTAAAGAAGATAATTTGAAAAATGATCTTCCTTAAAGCTCTTAGATGCCTTTTTCTTTTAACATGCGTTCATGTCTGCAAGAGAATGGTTATGACAACGTTTTCCATTCTTTCTATTATGGGACACTGGGAAATATAAAGGAGGCATACATTTAAAACAACAAATCATATGCCATTTTTTATAGCTCTTACTTTTGGATATTTAAAATGAAATGAGTATTTCCAGGTTAAATTCTGCATTGGTCAATTAAAAGTGAAACATTTCTCTACCTTTCTTTAAGGCACAGTGAGGGCCCGCAGCATCCTTTTGGTTGTTGTGTGTGAGAAAGTGAAAGACGCTACCTGCGAGAAATGCATGTCTATATTCGCTGACTAGAAAGGCAGCACGCGATCTGGGTGAGTAGCAGAGAGGAGACAAGGCAAGGCCACAGACAAGCGTGAGTTCTCTGCACTGCACTCTGAGCAGTTTTGCTTTGACTTGATGGTTTCGAGAGTCAGAAATTAAACATTTTAGAATCTCAGCCAGACAGAACAATGTTCTAGATAAAAATAATGTTAACAGATTTTCAGTCCTCTGAGAGAAATGTCAGAGAAGTTATTGACCTTTCATTTAACGAAAGCTAAGCCCTAAAATCCCAACAATGCTTTGCATGTATGTCTATGTATTTTTAAAAGTGGCACTACATAAATTACCCGGTTTCATGGTTCCAGTGTCGGTATAATGTAGGCACTGGTCAGCCTTGTTTGACAGAGGAGGGAATTCAAATTCTAAAGCATACTGTGATTTACCAGTATCTCCAGGGTTAATCTCCAAAGCACTGGAACGAGAACTGAGGGCTGCATCCTGCAGAATCCTGTGCTGTTTGTTTGTTTGTTTGTTTGTTTTTCTACCCATTTGCCTCCCCTGAAACAATGTTGGAGGCATCAAAACGATTTGAATCGCGAAAAGTTTGGAAATTGTTTTAAGTCTACAATTAGACGTAAATGGCTGTTGTGAGATCTTATTGCAGACTGGCCTCTGGCTGGGTACTCTGCGTGTTTTGCTTTCTAGCTCTCTTCACTGTATCTCTAGAAAGGACTCTGATTATCATCTCTAATTTACAGAGATAGAGGGATGTTTTGGGCAGTTGGTTAGTGGACCGACTGTGAATGTCTCTGGCTTCAGTCATCTCTGAGGAAACTGTGAGCATGACATATCGATCACATATAAATAAATTTGTCATTTCACAGGCTTACTTGCCTACAGACAAATCTTGGAGGCTCTTGTGTACACGAACGAAATCTACGGTCATCCCTCACTTTGGGAAGGAAGTGTCAAGGTGCTATTTTCAAATGTTGACACTGTGGTTTACCACAGTGAAGGTGAGTACCTATGCATGTCCAGGTAGGAGCCCTTCTTTAGCTTTAAGGGAAATAGAGTCTGACATCTGCATACTCACAAATCCCTGCACGTGCAATCCCTGGGTTAACGGTCCTGAGGAACTAGGTAGATAGAAAGTTAATGGAGGTTAACTGGCAAGGAAAAACTGTGAAAGTTTAAATGAATCTCTAAGTCTCAGGACAGCATCCCCCATGAGTTGAAAACAAGACTAATTTATTATAGTCTTATCACACAGAAGAGGTAGGTGGCCCTTGAGCATCAATTAGAAGAAAGTGTTATTAGTTTTATTTACCCAGAGTGATTTTATCCTATTAACAATGGAGTTTATGGAATGAACATTCCATTTATATTGTGTTCACTCTTATTAGAAAAGCTCCTGGCTCATCAACTCTTGTATGAGGATGGAAGGAAGCTCGGCTAGAATCTTTAATGTATGGTAGCTTTTAGAACCCCAAATGGCAACAGAATTAGTTTAGCCAGCAGTGTTACATGCAACCATTACTATGCAGGGGAGACATTTCCAAGATGGATTCCTGACTGGTAACAAGTTAATATCTAAGTGAATACCACACGGTGGATTAATAATCCCACTGGCAATAACTCCCTTTTGCTGTACACTTGACCAAAATTTTGCTCTTAGCAAATACTATTTGAATGTTTTGGATTTCCTGTTTGCTTTGGAATGGCATAACTCACTTTGATTTTAGAAAATATCATTTCATTTGCTTCTTCTGAATGTCAATGATCACAGTCATACCTATGTCAGTTCAAAACATGGCATTAGGGGCTGTCAAAATCAGTATGGAATACAGTAATGCCTATTATTAAGGCCTAAAAATGGTATTTAAAAGTTTACCTCCTAAAGATTGATTTTCCCAACCTGCCTTAATTTTTCAACTGATATTCTTTGGGTTGAAGTACTATATTCCAGAAGGCTTTGTGAGAATGAATATATGGTACATAGAGGAGATAACACGGAGCTTGGCATACAGCAGGGGCCCTATAAACATCTGCTGAATAAAATGTTCATTAAATGGTGTCGCTCTTTTTTTTAATTTTATTTATTTATTTTCTAGAAAGACAGAGACAGAGTGAGTGGGGGAGGAGCACAGAGAGACACAGAGAGAGAGAGAGAATCCCAGGCAGGCTCTGCATCATCAACACAGAGCCTGATGAGGGGCTCAAACCCCCGAAACCATTGAAATCATGAGCTGAGCTGAACCCAAGAGTCAGATGCTTAACCAACTGAGCCACCCAGGTGCGCCTAAATGATATCCCTCTTAAGCATGTTAATTTGGGTTAAGTCCAGAATTCAAGATCATATACACGCACCCCTATGTTTATAGCAGCATTATTTACCATAGCCAAGATATGGAAGCAGTGTTCATCAATTGATTAACGGATAAAGAAGATGTGGGCTATATATACAATAAAATATGATTCAGTCATAAAAGAATGAAATCTTGCCATTTGCAACAACATGGATGGAAATAGACAGTATAAAGCTAAGAAAAATAAGTCAGTCAGAAAAAGACAAATACCATATGATTTCACTCATGTGGAATCTAAGAAACAAAGCAAATGAACAAAGGGGGAAAAAAGAGAGAGAGGCAAACCTAGAAACAGACTCAACTATAGAGAACAAACTGATGGTTACCAGAGGGGAGGTGCGGGGGATGGGTGAAATAGGTGATGGGGATTAAGGAGTGCACTTGGTCGGAATGAGCACCAGGGATGTACAGAGTGCTGAATCACTATATTGTACACCTGAAACTAATATAACACTGCATGTTAACTATACTGGATTTTTTTAAAAAGACCATACAGAAAAATCCAGTGAGGATGAGACCCAAGGGAGAGGGATGTCAGTCAAATGGGGCAGGATAGAAACCCTAAAGTATGTGGGCACTCAGAGCTGCAAGCATCTACTAGACTTAAGCTTCAAAAATGGAAGAACCTCTACTGACCTTCCCCTCAAAGAGAGAGGTCTAGTCTGGTGCCAGAAACAGTACGTGGCAATCTGTAGGGTGTTGAGTAAATATTTTTGGAGTAACAGAAGGTAAAATTCATGCACGTCAAAGTTTTGCACATGTGTGTGTTAGTGGTACTGATTTTGGAAATATAGGTTATTATTGTAGAGAATGAGAATTTAAAAATGGGCCAAAGACTCAGCAGGAAAGAAGGTTCTTTGTGCAGAGAAAAACCAGGAAGTTTGGAAATGGGTCAAATAGTCTCTGAGTGAAAGAGAAAACAAAACGTGAGTAGTGAGAAAAGGCAACTAGGATTTTCCTCTTTCTCCTGAGGGTTCATGTGGTCATCCTGTGTGTGAGAAGTATTTGCCAGCCATGATGTGGAGTGCTTTCATGCATTATTTCATTTAGTACCAGCAACAACTATGAATTTATGCCTATTCTCATCTGCATTTCAGAGATGAGAAAACCGAGTACTGAAGTCACACAGCTAATAAGGGAGAGAGCTGGAATGCTAGCTTTCAGGGGCTGAACACAGAGCAGAGGTCAGTACTTGTGTAACTAAATAAGTTCTGGATATGGTGATTCTGAGTCCAGTGCAAGTATGCAATACAGACCTTTGAACTTCAGGTGATGTTTTGACTTTGAGGCATAGAGACATAGAGACACTCTATGTAATTAGCACCGACAACGCAGGGAGGCAAAGGGCTTTGAAAAGATGATCATTTGGAGAAGCCAAGGTCATGGGGAGACTTTTAGCTTTCATCTATTAGCACTGTCTTCCTATTGGTTACATATTATTTTCTGATAATTAAACATTTCAAATATACCTCTAAAATTACTCATTGCGGGTGGTGATATCTGTGGCATGGCAGGTTAGGGGATAACATACGGAAAAGGAAGGAAATCCAAAGAGAAACACAAACATTCCTTAGAAGCCCCTAGTACCAGACTATTTGCATACTTTATTTCATTTAATCCCCAAAGAGAAAAACTAAAAAGATAAAACTAAAATCTTATAAAATAATAATTATTAGCATCATTAAGAGTTGAGATTTACCTTGTCTCATAAAACTTAAGCTTTTTCTAAGGTCAAATAGCTAGTAGATGGCAAAACCAGAATTTACTTTCTGAGGAATAAGTAACAATGAGTTTGTGTTGGGTTGGCTGACTATTAATGTTCTTTCTGTTTTCTTTTCTAAGCTTTCTATAATGTAGTTAACTAACTTTCAAAATAAAAAGGAGAAAGGAAAGTATCAGATATAGGTCTAAATAGAACCATCAGCACTGGCAACAGCCACAGCAGAACAAGTTACCAGATTTGTTCCTAGCTAAAACTAGGGAGAAGGGATTATCACTCTACAGGAAATGAGTTTGTGAGCAGCTGCTCTCTGTTACCATGGTAACCCACAGAGCCTGACTTCCCGAAATGCAGCACCAAATCAAATCTACAAAATCCATACTGGAGAAATGTCTTCTATCTCTCAAATGTCCTTGTAACAGAAGCACAGTCAATAGTCTGTTCTCCCTGAAAGACACATGCCTCAATCCTCTGATTATGCTGAGGACAATAAGAAGTGTAAGATGAGACATGCTTTTGATTGAATGAGCTGGACAATGGTGGAGTTGTGGATCCTTGAACATTATCTCGGCACAGCACTGACCAGCTGTGTGACCTCGGAGAACTTACCTGACTTCTTTGAACCTTGGTTTCCTCCCCTGTTACCTGTGGCTCAGTTGTCATGAGGACTCAGGGCCACATTAGTGTGCAAAGTGCTTAGCTCTGTGCTAAGCCCCAAATGAGTGCTTAATGAATATGGCTGGTTAATAATTATGGACTTTTATAATTTCTTTCATTCCTTTGATAAATATGTATTGATGGTTAACCCTGTGCCGGGCCTGTTCTAAACGCTGGGAATACAGCAGGAAACAAAACAGATAAAAAGTTACCACTTCCATGCTGGTGGGGATGCACACAGATAAGATTTTAAAATAGTATATGTAGGGGCGCCTGGGTGGCTCAGTCGGTTGGGCGGCCGACTTCGGCTCAGGTCATGATCTCACTGTCTGTGGGTTCGAGCCCCACGTCGGGCTCTGTGCTGATGGCTCGGAGCCTGGAGCCTGCTTCGGATTCTGCGTCTGCCTCTCTCTCTCTCTGCCCTTCCTCTGTTCATGCTCTGTCTCTCTGCCGTTCCTCTGCTCATGCTCTGTCTCTCAAAAATAAATAAACGTTAAATAAATAAATAAAATATTATATGTAGTGTATTAAGTAGTGTTCAGTGCTAAAGAGAACAAATTAAAGACGGGGTATTAAGTGCCAGTATGGAGAGTCGGGTGGCCAGGGAAGGCCTCACTGAGATGGGACTTTTGGTCAAAACATGAAGGAAGCGATCAAGGAGCCATCCAGGTATCTCACAGAAGACTTCAGGTAAAGTAAACAGCAGGAGAAAGGGTCCCGAATCGCGGGCTTGCCCAGCAGGTTTGAAAAATAGCCAAGAAACCACCGTATCGAGATCAGACTGACGGGGACAGGGAAGAAGTGGAGAGCTCTGTTCCGGGACAGGAATTCAGACCAGAGAGGGACTGGGACCAGGCCGGTGAAGGTGGGCATGTTGAATGGCGCTCAGATGCTGGATATCTTCTGAAGTGTATGCCGATGGAACAGCCTCATTGTGAGATATTTAGAGTCCGAGGCTCTATGCTCCTCTGAATCCACTACTATGGAAATAATCCCCTACTCGTGGCAGGCACTTCAGAATATTTAACCTTCTCAGACTCGGAAGATACCTTAAAGCCTGCTAGTTAAGACATGTTGTTAGTTCTTGATTTTTCTTATAACCACTATCTTGCTTTAACCAAATTATACCCCCAACAAATGGCAGAGGAAAGCACTATTTCTCAGGGCAATCGATTCTATCCTCACATAGTTCTTACCATGCATGTAACCTGTCTCTCTGTAGCATTCAAAATAAATAAATGCAAACATGATGTGGTCTATTTCACCTTTTCAACTCCCAAGGCTTTTTTTTGTATTTCTCGTCCAATATTGAACACAATCTATATCATACCAATTACTGTGATCTACACATAGAAGGAATCTTTAAAGCTTTATCCATAGCACTGCTACAAATAAAGAGGGAAGCATGGAGAACAGAGGCCTATGGAAATGCCTTCATGGTGGATTTGTATCACAGCAATTCCAACTCATTTGTCAGTATTGATTTAGTCAAGATAAATCAACCTGTTATAAAATCCCCTACATGTAGGCAACAGTTTTTCTATTCCCCGCCCCCACCCAGCCCTGACCTAGGAGGATGATAGAACTTCCTAATAGTTTCCAGAAATACAGATTGTCACATATTGTTCATTTCATTCATTATTCTTAAAAAAAATAAATTTGACTTTTTGTAATTTATTTAGTAAACATGTTGGATTCTAGTGATTTGGGCTTAAAATTTTTTTCTTCCTTATTTTTAAATGTTTATTTATCTTAGAGAGAGAGAGAGAGAGAGAGAGAGAGAGAGAGAGAGAGAGAGAGAGAGAGAACAACTAGGGGAGGGCCGGAGAGATTGGGAGCAGAGGATCCAAAGCAGTATCCATGCTGACAGCAGTGAGCCTGATGTGAAGCTCGAACTCATGGACCGTGAAATCATAGCCTGTACTGCTGAAGTTGGATGCTCAACCGACTAAGCCACCCAGATGCCCTAGGGCTAAAAAAGTTTTTAGTGAAATAGTCTTGCATTAGAGTAATGGGAAAGCAACTTTTACCAACATTTACAAAATTATAATTTACATACACTCAAATTCACCCCTTTTAGTGTAGAGTTCTGTACGTTTTGACAAATATACACAGTTGTGTAACCAAAACCAGAGTAAAGTATAGAACAGTTCCATCAACCCCCAAATTCTCTCAAACATCTTGTATCCAAACTTACCCAACAACTCTGCCTTTCTTTTGAATTTTTTTTAACCTTTATTTATTATTGACAGAGAGAGAGACAGAACATGAATGGGGGAGGGGCAGAGAGAGGGGGAGACAAAGAATCTGAAGCAGGCTCCAGGCTCTGAGCTGTCAGCACAGAGTCCGACGCGGGGCTCGAACTCACAAACTGCAAGATCATGACCTGAGCTGAAGTCAGACACCCAACCGACTGAGCCACCCCGGCACCCCCAGATTTTTTTTAATGATTCCATTTTACCTCCATTATTGGTTCATTGTTTATACTCTTATTTTTTTAGTGATTATCTAGAGTTTACAATATACACCTGTTATTAATTACAGTCCAACTTCAAATAATAGTGTACTATGTCTTATTAACAATATATTCTCGACTATATCCTTTATGCTATGGTTGTCATTCAACACTTACATATGCTTTAAAAACAATTCATTGCTACTATTTTTGCCTTAGAAATTTATTTATCTGTTCCAGAAATCAAGTAATAACAAGTTAATTTATATTTAACTTTTGATTATTCCATTTATTTGTTTCTCTTCATATCCAAGTTTCGTGTCATATTCCTTCTTCCTGAAGAGAGTCTTTTGCTTTATTTTATTTTGAGAGAGAGAGAGGGCACAAGTGAGTGAGGGTCAGAGAGAGAGAGAGAGAGAGAGAGAAACAGGGCTCACCCAAAGTGGGGCTAGAGCTCACCCAATGTGGGACTCGAACTCATGAATGTGAGATCATGACCTGAGCCGGAGTCACATGCTTAATGACTGAGCCACCCAGGCGCCCTGAACAGCTTCTTTTAATATATTGTTTGTAGTTCATGTCTGTAGGCAATAATTTCTTTCAGTTTTTCTTTTTCTGAACAACTGTTGTCTCTCATTCTTTTTTGAAAGATATTTTGTTTGATTATGGAAATCTAGGTTGATTCTTCTTTTTAGCACTTAAAGATGACTCTATTGTCTTCTGGTTTGATGAATTTCTGATGAGAAGTCTGACATTTCCTTATCTTTGCCTCTCTATATGCAATATATCTTCATTTTTTTTCTCCTCTGCTGGCCTTCTAGAAGGTGTTTTTAATCAGCATGTTAATTTGATACATCTATATATTATAATATGCTTGCCATTGTAGTGATAAGTAGCAACTCAATCAATTGCATAATGATCCTTTCTTTTTAAAAGTGGTTGGAATCATTAAGTTCTAGTCTCTTAGCAAATTTGATGATTATAATATAATATTGTCATTTATACTCGCTATAACTGTACATTAGATTTCTAGGGCTTATTTACTACTTGTTGCAAGTTAGTACCCTTAAACAACATCTCTCTCACCTCCCCACCCCCCATCCTCAAGTAGACACCATTTTACTATCTGTTTTATAAGTTTGGCAGTTTTTAGATTCTACATATAATTGATATCCCACATATTTGTCATGTGCTGTCTGACTTATTTCAATATAATATGCTCAAGGTTTTGTTTTTATTTCCATAGCTTTATAGTATAGTTTGAAATTATGGAGTTGTGATACCTCCAGCTTTGTTCTTTTTCCTCAATTGCTTTGGCTAGTTGGGATTTTTTGTGGTTCCATATGAATTTTAGAATTGTTTTTGTCTTTCTCTGTGAAGAATGCCATTGATATTTTGACAAGAATTGTATTGAATTTATATATGGTTTTGGGTAGTATGGACACTTGAACGATATTCTGATCCATGAACATGGGATTGTCTTTCCATTTGTTTATGTTTTCTTTGATTTTTTTTTTTCATCAAAGTCCTCAAGCTTCCATTGTACAGATCTTTCACTTTCACTTCTTTGGTTAAATTTATTCCTAAGTGTTTTATTATTGGTGATGTTATTGTGAATGGGATAATCTTCCTTATTTGTTTTTCGTATGTTTTGTTGTTAGTGTATGAAATGCAACTCATTTCTGCACGTTAATTTTATATCCTACAACTTTACTGAAATCATTGATTAGTTCCAACAGTTTTTTTCGGTTGAGTCTTTGGGATTATCCACATATAAAACCCTATCATCTGCAAGTAGTGACAATTTTACTCCTTCCCTTCTTATTTGGATGACTTTTGTTTCTTTTTCTGGCCAATCTGCTCTAGCTATGACTTCCAGGACTATCTTGAATAAAATTGGTCACTCTTGTAACATTCCTGGTCTTAGAGGAAAAGCTTTCAGTTTTTCTCCTTTGAGTATGATGTTAGCGGTGGGTCTGTCATATTTATTATGTTGAGGTGCATTCTTTTTTACCCAACTTGTCAAGGGTTTTTATCATAAAATGACTTTGTATTTTGTCAAATGCTCTTTCTGTATCTATTGCAATGATCATGTGATTTTTTATCTTTCATTCTATTAATGTGATATATTACATTTATTGCTCTGTGTATGTTGAACCAGCTTTGTATCCCAGGGATAAACTCCTTGATCATGGTGTATAATCATTTTAATGTGTTCTTGAATGTGGTTTGCTGGTACTGTGTTGAGAATTTTTGCATCTATATTCATCAGGGATATTGGTCTATAGTTTTCTTTTCTTCTAGGGTGCTTATCTGGCTTTGTTATGAGGATAATGCTTGTAGAAGACATTTGGATGTGTTCCTTCTTCAATTTTTTGGAAGATTTTGAGAAGGATTGGTGTTATTTTTCTTTAAATGTTTAGTAGAATTCACCCGTGAAGCCATCTGGTCCTGGTCTTTTGTGTGTTTGGGAGGTTTTTTATTACTGATTCAATCTCTGCTTGTTATTGGTATCTTTAGCTTTTCTATTTCTTCTTGATTCAGTATTGGTAGGTTTTATGTTTCTAGGAATTTATCCATTTCTTCTAGGTCATCCAATTTGTTGACATAAAATTGTTTATAATAGTCTCCTATGATCCTTTGTATTTGAGAAGTATCTTTTATAATATCTCCTCTTTGATTTCTGATTTTATTTACTTGAATAAGTATATAAAACTTGAATAAAAGTTCTTTCTTTTTTCTTATTTTGACTAGCTAAAGGTTTGTCAATTTTATCTTTTCAAAAAACCATCTCTTATATTTGTTGATCTTTTCTATTATTTTTCTGGTATCTATGTCATTTCTTTCCATTCTGATCTTTGTTATTTCCTTCCTTCTGCTAACATTGGGCTTAGTTTGCTCTTCTTTTTCTAGTTCTTTGAGGTGTAAGTTGCTTATTTGACTTCTTTCTACTTTCTAAATATATGCATTTTTCACTTTAAACTTCCCTCTCAGAACTGCCTTTGCAGCATCCCATAGGTTTTGGTGTGTTGTGTTTCCATTTGTATTTGTTTTGAGATATTTTTTTATTCCCTTTTTGATTTCTTCTTTGACCCACTGGTTGTTCAGGAGTGTATTGTTTAGTTTCCACATACTTGTAAATTTTCTATCTTTCCTCTTGTTGTTGATTTCTAGTTCCATCGTATTACAGTCAGAAAAAATACCTGGTATGATTTCTATATTCTTAATTTTTGTTAAGACTTGTTTTGGGGGCCTATCATATGATATCCTAGAGAATGTTTCATGTTCACTTGAGAAGAATGTGTATTCTGCTGCTATTAGATGGAATGTTCTAGAAACGTTTGTTAGGTCCATTTGGTTCAGGCCCAACATTACCTTTTGATTTTCTGTCAGATGACCTATCCATTGATGAAAGGGGTACTGAAGCCCCCTCCTATTATTGTATTGTTGTCTACTTCTCACTTTAGATATGTTAGTATTTCCCTAATATATTTAGGTGCATATGTGTGCAGCCAAGGTCAAAATCATTGGCCTAAATTTTTTTTGACTTATTTCCTTTTGAATCATGGAGAATAAGAGTTATTTTTCTCATATCACATCCTTGCAGCTTGAATTTTTAAATAAGCTGTATCTTATGTTACAACTGCTATCACTGTAGTTAATCATTTGAAACGACAACTTTTCAATGTCTCTTCAATTTCTGACAGAGTGATACTTACAGGCATCGGTCTTATTTTAAGAAAAAAAGGTAATAGGTATATACATGTATCAGTAATGATTTTCCAGTATTGAGAGAGAGAACTTCAAAAAAGATCTCAGTTAACTCACTCAGATGGTTTTCCACAAGGATTTTCTTCATGCTTATATAATAGAAAAAAAATTCATAGGACTCTTTTACACATAGAATGGCAACATCAATGATAGCTGCTTATGAAACACCTTTTTAAAAACTTCTTTCCAAAGTTCAAATAAACTAAGTGAGAACAAATTTTTTGCATTAACGTGTAAAACTCTATAGGACATGATTGACCTTAAATTTCAAATTTGTTCTTCAAACAGTCCCCCATGGAGATTTAGCAACAGAATGTCTTACTTCTCCATGACCGTCAGAGTTCTTAAAATTACATCTTGACTAGGTTATAACATCACTCCTCCAAATAACATGTAACAATGGTTCTCAGTTTTGTTCCAGGGATCAGCAAGATCAGCATCAAGTAGGAACTTTTTAGAAATGCAAATTCTGCAACTCTCACTTTGACCTACTGAATCAGAAACTTTGTGGTTGGGGGAGGCCACAGTGTGTCATAACAAGGCCTTCAGGTGATTCTGATGCATGTAAAAGCTTGAGAAAAAATAACATAGAAGACAAAGACATTGACGTATATTTACACTCTCACCACAGAAAACTTTTTGCCTTGATTAGTCTATAAATAAAATTTTGGAAATTAGTCTCTCTATTGCTGTCCCTAAACCAAGAATCAACAGACTTGTAGGGAAAACCCCCAAAGTAGCCAGGACCACAAAACCATTGCATGATGCTTTTAATATTTCTTGACTTCCATTATTTTCTTTGCTTCTTGTTCGTTTTACAAGCAACTAGTGAAGGTCGCACACCATGCTTTTTCTTTATCTCAACTTATAATAATGTTGGCCTTGATATAAATATCTGCATGAAATTCTAAAGAAATCTACCAAGGTAAAAAAGAAGACTGATTCCTGACAGCCTGCTGTCTTCTGGGAGTTCATTTGTTCTCCTTCTGTCAACAACACTCTTAATTTCATATTCTAAATTTGTTACTCTTCCTTGTCCCTGAAAGTAATTTCAAGAGAAACTCAATGCTTAAATTTGGTGACTAATTTCCCATCTTCATGCTACTCAGGTTTCTCATTTTTTCTTCTTCTCTTTCATGCATCTCACACCACCTCATTTCTCTTTGTGATTTTCCTTACAATTGACCTCCTGTTCCTTTTCATGACAAGAAGTCTCCCTCATTTTCCCAGGATTCCCTCTTAGAGACAGTCTATGAATGCATGTGCAGAATCATTAAATGTCCCTAATCTCAGCCCAAGTTTCTTAGAAAACAGAGCCCATAGCAAAGATTAATACTAACATTTTACTGGTGTGGAGTTCAGAGAACATGTGAAATTCCAGGGTAGAAATAATTTATAAAAGAGAACTGATGCAAGAAAAAAAAATACAGTATGGGACATATCAAACTGGCAACAGCTTCCTTATAAAGCATAGCCATTTGACCAGTCATATGGACCATCCTCTGAGAGGCTATATTGGGCCACTGCACCTCAGAAAATATGTGGGAAGAAGAAAAAGAGTGGGATTTATCTAAGAAAATCTTCCTGTTTACTATATCACAGTGGTTCAAGCTTGCCACAAAGAATTTTAACTCCCTAAACCTCCAGATTGTGTTACTGAGCTTCTCCAGGAAACCACTAGGTCAGACAAATTCCCCATTCATGATTGCGAGATATTAACTAAAGCCAGAAGGGGTGGAAGTCACAATAATTTTTGTGGGTTGTAGGACCGGGGTATCTGAGCTGTGGCAGTGACTTCTCTGGGACACGTGGAAGCCTTCTGTTACCCTGGGAGGCTGAGATAGACAGCAGTGTGAGGAGATGAATCCATGACAGTGATGGCTGAGGCTTTCCATTAGTAGGTGGTCAAGTCTTCAGGTGGTGGGGGTGAGAGGGTAGCATATAGTGCCAAGAGAATCTGGGGAGATGTATAAATTGAGTCAATCAGTTTAACATCTCCAGTATGTAACTTGAGTGTGGAAGTGAAATTCCAATCTTTGTCACTTGTAATCTTCTAAAAAGTTACAAAGACTTTTATGACTGTTACTATGCCTAGTCCTGAGGCCATAATAGATACTCATCTTCTTCACCAGCATTCTGGATTACTGTCACCCTCTGTGACCACTTAGTCTCATTTGGGTTGCTTGCCTGGTAGGGTGAACCAAAAATTCATCCCTAAGGGCTAAACGCTTAGTAGTCCTGCCCTTCATGAGCTGGTGTTGCTAAAATTTCCAATTTATATTAACCTCTTCATGTGGAAATATCAAGAAATGCCCCAGGGACACTTCTGAATGTGAAATATACTTCTCTCAGTTCCCATTTGTGCAGTAGCATCCTTGCTCTTTATAGAGTGTTTCCCCTCTGGAAACTGTGACCTCTAACTAATCATAGCCTAAAATTGTAAGTCAGGAATCACGAATTGCACAACTGGATCAGTTAGCTGTTGAGATGGGCCTGTCCTGTATTTCAGGCCTATCCTGTATTTCACTTTTATTTCCAAATCACTGTATTCTAGCTATTAGGGATACCATACCATATAATGATACGTATGTTCAGGCCATATACTGCCCTTCGTGGTACCACTATCCACCTGTCTGGTGATCCAGAAGCCTGCCACTTTTGAGCAACATCCAATGCAAGAGAAGGCTCTGAGTAGGTGCAGAGTGGGATATGAGCTACCCTACCACTGGGAAATATGACTTAGCATAGTCATTTGTGCTGAATGCTCCAGCATGTCAAGGATACTCTGCAGAATTTCTGGAAGGCCTTGATAGGAGAGTCATAGAGTGAATCACTATTTCTAGGGAAAAGCCATCCTCTATCCCTGTGCTATCTAATAGGGAAACCACAGGTCATCCGTGGCTACTTAAGTTTAAATAAATTAAAATTAAATAAAATTAAAAATTCAATTCCTTAGTCTCACAGTCCACATTTCAAATACTCAATAGCCACATGTGCCTAATGGCTACCATATTGAGTGGAGAAGATAGAGAGTATTTCTATAAAGTTCTATTGGACAGCCCTGCTCTGCACAGTAAAAAATATTCTCCTTTAAGAAAGATGTTACTGGTATGCTACTGGAATCCTAACAAAGACTGAAAACTTGACCATGGACATCAAGGCACTATACGATGAGAGCTGCCTACCATGAACTTGGTGTTATCAAATCCACTGTGTTGGAAATTGGGGCTGGGTAAAAAACAGTGGAAAGCTTGTCAATAGGTTTAGGGGGGAAATGTAAGAGACAAAAGCTTACAGATACAGAAATATAGAATACTAGGAATAAAAAGGATTTTTGAGAACTCATCGGTTCATGGATCATTTTATACATAACTTGCAGAGCTCTTCAAAGTCTACAAAAATTAAGAGGGAAAGAAAATCCCTGATGTCTCAAAGCTAGCTACTATTTGAATGTGACTAACTTAAGGTCATCCCCTAGTCCTCCTTCCATTAAAGCACTGGCTGCATTTAAAGATACAGAATGTGAATCAGAATCTAGAAAGCTCCATTTCACAAAATTAGTTACTGGGAGGACAGCATTGATGATTCAATTTAACTAGCTCTCCAATCCCTCCAATTCCCTCCAAGAATGTTATTGAGAAAGTTTCTAACAAAGTAACAAAGCATAATATTTATATCAAACCTATGCCTTCAAATTTATTTTCTTGAAACTGTGCAAAGTAGTTTCTTTTAGTTTTTTTACTTCTTTGTATCAAAGTTATTTCCAATTCACATCTAGTTTGTGCTTTCTTCCTCTTTCTTGATTAAATTAGCTTATGATATTTTCCCCCTATATCACTAAATTTGTACAAAGAACCAAAGCTTTGATTTATTAATTTAATGTCTTGTTCCTGTTATTAATTTTTGCTCTTATATTAGTTCCTTAATGGTGCTTTCTTGTGAGTTACTTTTTATACCTTATCTAGCCTTTTGATTTGGCAATGTAATTTATTTTTATTCTTTTATTTGTATTGATGTGTTTAGGGCTTTGGAATTTCCTCTGATATCTACTTTTTTAACTGAGATATAACATTTTGTAAGTTTAAGGTATATGACGGGTTGATCTGATACACTCACATATTGCGAAATGATTACCACTGTAGAGTTAGCTAACACTTCCATCACCTCACATAATCACCATTTCTTTTTTGTTGTGAGAGAATTTAAGATCTACTCTCTCAGCAATTTGTAAGTATATAATACAGGATTTCTGGATCATATGATAGTTCTATTTTTAATTTTTTAAGGAACTCCCATGCTGTTTTTCATAGTAGCCATAGCAATTTGCATTGCCACCAACATTGCACAAGGGTTTCATTTTCTCCACAGCCTCACAACAATTATCCTTTGTGTTTCTGAAGAAAGTCATTCTAACAGGTGTGAGGTGATATCTTGTAGTTTTGATCTGCATTTCCCTAATGATTAGCGATGTTGAGCATCTTTTCATGTACCTGTTGGACATCTGAATACCTTTAGAAAAATATCTACTCGGGGTGCTTGGTTAAGCGTTCTACTCTCAATTTCAGCTCAGGTCATGATCTCAGGGTTCCTGAGTTTGAGTCCCGCTGTAAGCGCAGAGCTTGCTTGGGATTCTCTGTCTCCCTCTCTCTTTGCCTCTTGCCTACTCACTCTTGTTCTCTCTCTCAAAAACAAATAAACACACACAAAGAAAAATATCTACTCAGTTCCTCTGTCCATTTTTTAATTGAATTGTTTAGGTTTTCTCTCTTTCTTTTCCTATTAAGCTGTATGAGTTTTTTATATATTTTGGATATTAACCCCATATCAGATATATGATTTGTAAATATCTTCGTCCATTTCATAGGTTGCCTTTTCATTTTGTTGACTGTTTCTTTTATTATGTAGAAGTTTTTCAATATGAGTTTTTTTTGATATGACACTACAAGCACAAGCAATAAAAGCAAAAGTTAATATGTAGAACTACTTCATATTTTTTGATATGTAACTATCATTACTGATGACTGTACTTATCATTTTTTTAAAAACTCTATAATTTCCGTTTGTATATTACCTTCAATCCAAAAGTTTTTTAATAGAAATGTTTTTCCAACTGAGGTAAACCTTTCTTGTTTTGTTTGTTTTTGTTTGGTTTTCTTTATGGTTTCTATTTTGATCTCTATTCGTTGGCATTGGACTCAGAGAATGTTGTTTTAATAGTTTATGATATTGATCATTGCTTTCTTGTACTATACTACACATTCTGGTTTTGTGAACTTAACATGTGTACTTAAGAAAAAGATATAGTGTCTATTATTAGGGTTTAGAGTTCAATATATAACCAAAATATCTACCTTATTGATCATGTTGTTTATTTGTTTATATGCTTTATCTCCTATTTGATATATTTTGTATGTTGGTGTATTGGTATATGAAGACCCTCTGTTAATATTGTAGTTCTATCCATTTTTCCATGCATCTCCTGTACATCTGTTTCATTTAAGTGTTTACTATGTTATTTAGTGCATACTCATAACTGTTACAGCTTTATTGTCAAATAAAACTTTTAGCATTGCGAAGTGTCCTTCTCTATTTCAGCAAATTGTTTTTACTTAAATTTCACTGTGTCTGTTACCAAGATAATGATTTCTGCTTTTATATTGTCTCTGTTTACCTAGTAAATCTTGGTCCATCTCTTTATTTTTGCTGATTCTGAATCATTGCATTTTAGGTATGTCTCTTATTTTTGTCTCTTGGATCTTTCTGTAGGAACTAACTTAAAAATATTTTTCTTTTTAGTCAATTTAAGCTCATTTACATGTATTGATATGATGCATATGGTTGGTCTGAATTCTGTTACATCTTTGGTTTTAACTACTGTGCTTTATGTTATATACTGCTTTTTTCTATTTGGTGTTTCTTATTGGCTCATGTCAAACAACATTACTTTTGGTATTTAAAAAACGTTTCCATTTCTTTTGGTTAAGGAAGGATTTTTACTAACAAAAGGTAAATATCATTGTATTAATACATTTTAAATGCCCTTAATCCCTCTTTTTTTCTTATTAAATGTTTACGAACCAATATTTCAGCTTTAAATTGACTCCTGCCTTCAACCTATATAATAGTCAATGCTCTTATTCTGTTTTTCCTTTTTCTATTCTGTCTATTGCCATATTTCAGTTGAATTTCTTTTTTATTTTTAAGAACACATGTTTAAATACTATCCTTCTACTCAGCACTAACCTTTTAGTTTTAGATCTACAATTAAATATATGTAATTCTCACCATATGTCCTTTTGCAAATGTTTCCTCAGTCATTTCTTGGTTGGATGAATCTTATCCTCTAGTTGGTTCGACAAGAAGATCTTATGAGTACAAAATTGTCTGTGTTCCTGTATATGCAGAATTAACTTATGGTATCTTAACAGAAAGCTTGACTCTATGTAAAATTCTGTTTGTATTTTCAGTACTTAAGTTTTTGAAAATGCTATTTCACTATTTCCTTCATTTGTATGTTATTTGTGAGAAGTTTGACACCACACTAATTGTCTTTTCTTTGAAACTTTCTTCATTTTTTTCCTGAAGGCCCAGGTAATTTTTTATTTATCTTGAAACATGAATAGTTGTATTAGGGTATTTCCCTTGACTTGACCATTCTTGTTCAATTTTACCCACTACAATATAATCAGATTTCTTTTTTTTTTTTTTTTTTTTTTGGCAGGGTTTGGGGTGGGGAGGAGATTGGGAGATTGGGATAGTTACCTTAAATACTAGTTCCATACAACTATATTAAATTTCTTTTTCAGGAATCCAATTATAATATTTTAGAACTTCTATTTCTATATTTCATTTCTATCCCTTTCTCTCTGATATTTTTTACTTGTTTCTTCCTTCTAACTTTTTTTATTGGATTTTTTTCATGTTTTATTTCAATGCCTTTTTTATTAAATTTTCATTTAAACCTATTATTCCTTAAGTAACCTATTATTCCTTGGGTAATTTAATCTTCTTATCTAATGTAATTTTTTAAAGTTTATTTATTTATTTATTTATTGACAGAGAGAGAGCGAGAGAGAGAGAGAGAGAGAGAGAGAAGGAGAGAGGGCAAGAGGGGGAGGGGCAAAGACAGAGGAGGAGAGAGAGAGAATCCCAAGAAGCTCCGCACTGTCAGCAAGGAGCCTGTCATGGGGCTCAATCCCACTAACTGTGAGATCATGACCTGAGCCAAAACCAAGTCAGATGTTTAACTGATCACGCCATTGAGGCACACTGCTATCTAACGTAATTTTATATAGATATATAGAAATATCTCTCCTTAGTTCAAACAACTCTTGTTTTTACCTTGGTTTATTTTCTTTTTCTGTAACTAGATTGTGTATTTCTGACTCAAGATCTCCTAATGCTTGCATGAGGATATTTAATTCAAATTAGAGGGCTGAGCTACAGTTTTCTTAAACTTTATGAGTTTCTATTTGGGTAGGCAGGGTTTGTTATCAGTAGAAATGCCTGACTTTGAATTTCCTCCCTTCTTACTATATTTTTGCTGTGTGATTTTTTTTTCCATTTCTATTCATTTAATGGACTCAATAATTTTAGACTATCCTTTTTGTGTGGTTTTTATTTATTTATTTTTATTGTTTATTGTTTTATTTTAGAGAGAGAAAGAGTACAAGTGGAGGAGAGAGTCATAGGAGAGAGAGAGAGAATCTTAAGCAGGCTCCACATTGAGCGGGGCTCCATCTTATAACTCTGGGATCATAACCTGAGTCGAAATCAAGAGTCGGCCATTCAGCCGACTGAGCCACCCAGGTGCCCCTATTTTTTTTTAATGAATGACATTGTTAGATCAATTGACATGTCTTATTTCCATTTTTTTTCTGCGAGATTTTAAATTTTCCGTTGTTACTACCTATTTCCCCTTCAAGAAGACATATTCAAGGGAAAGCACTTTCTCTATATACCTATTCTTCTCCTGAAGCAACGTTTCTCTGAAGCTTCCACATCTAATTCCACGTGATTTCAAACACCTTCCTTGTAGTCAATTCTGTAGAGCACCAAATCCCAACAGCGTTTACTATTTTGTCATTTTATGTTACATTTTCTCTTTTGGGGAGTGATTGTATCTATTTTTTGTCTAAGTCTTGGGGGTCCTACAATTTTCCCATAGCATTCCTTAAATATCCCCTCCCTAATCTCCACACCACAGCCTTGTAGCGACTAGTAATGAAACTCTGTTGGAAGTTGTTTTATTATTCTGCCTAGAGGTGGTTTGTAATGCATGGTATTCTCTGTCTTCTAATAATGATGAAGGTATCCATTATGCAAAGTCTTATTTGTTCTTCCTGATGATGTTATATACATATTGTGTGTGTGTGTGTGTGTGTGTGTGTGTGTGTGTGTGTGTGTGTGTGTGTGTAGAATATGTGGGGAGAATCAACACCATACAACTGTCATTAAACTCTAGACCCATATACCACATCTGAGTATTATTCTATTGACTCACAAAATCCGAATTAAAAACCGAAATATCTATTTAAACTCCAAATCTGCTCCTCATACAATATTTACCATCTTAATAAATAGATCTCTATTCTTCACGTTATTCAGGCCAAAAAGATATAGAGAAATCTTTGACCACTCTTCTCTCTCAAAACTAATCCACAAAAATCAAACCCCCAGAATATATAGCAAATCCAATCACATTATTTTTTTTTTGCCAAATCCACTATGCCACCTCAATCCAAGCCACCATCATGGCATGACATACCAAATGTCAGTAGTAGCTTATAACTCCCATTTTCTGCTCTTGCTCCCCTCAAGTAGTTGCCAAATGCAGTCTTATTAAATGTTCATTAGAACTGAGAATACATAATTTAGAATAAAATTTAAATGACCTGCTCTGCTCAATACAGATCCATTCCCTATTAATCTACCATAGTTTTTTACCACCTTCTCACTTGCCCATGTGCTCCAGTCACATAGGTCTTAGTACTATACATATAATGGAATGTTAACCAGCTTTTAAATATGAAACATGATGGACCTTGAGGACATCATGCTAAGTGAAATAGGCCTGACACAGAAAGATAATATTGCATAATTCTACTTACATGAGTTATCTAAAATAGTCAAATTCAGGGTGCCTGGGTGGTTCAGTCATTTAAGTGTCCGACTTCAGCTCAGGTCATGATCTCACAGTTCATGAGTTCAAGCCCCACGTCGGGCTCTGTGCTGACAGCTAAGAGCCTGGAGCCTGTCTTCGGATTCTGTGTCTCCCTCTTTCTCTGTCCCTCCTCTGCTTGCACTGTCTCTCTCCTTCTCTCTCACTCTCTCAAAAATAAATAAAAAACCATAAAAAATTAAAAATAAAATAGTCAAATTCATAAAATCAAAAATAGGAATGGTGGTTACCAGGGACTGGGAGCAGGAGGAAATGGAGAGTTATTAATCAACAGGCATAAAGCTTAATAAGATGAATTAGCTGCGGAGATCTGTACAACACTGTAGCTATAGTCAACAATAAAGTATTATACCCTTAAACTTTGTTAGAAGGACAGATTTCATGTTAAGTGTTCTAACTACAATAAAATAAAAAATAATGAAAAAATAGAAGATGCATATGACTAAAATCAAGACTGAAACAAGGGAAATCATTATAGATCCTGCCAAAACCAAGAAGAGAATAATAGAATATCATGAACAACCCTATGAACACAAATTTGATAATTTAGATGAAGGAAAGCAATTACTCATAATGTGCAAACTACCATACCGAATGAATCTGAAATAGATAATATCAATAGCCCTGTAACTACTAAGGGAATTTCATTTTTAATTTTAAAAACTCCCTCAAAAAAACAAAAACAAAAACAAAAACTTCATATCTGGATGATTTCCCTGGAGAACTTGAACGAATGTTTAAAGAAGAATTAACAACAATTACACACTATCTGTACCAGAAAAAAAAGGTGTTAACACTTTAAACTCATTTTTTAAGCCAGTATTACCCTAATATAAAAAACAGATGAAGAGCAAAGAAGGAAAAATATAGATCAGTATTCCTCATAAATATTGACCAAAAAGGTTATTGACAAAATATTAGCAAGTAGAATTTGGCAATATGTAAAAAACAATTTTAGAGTATGGCCAATTTGTGTTTATTCCATGAATGCAAGACTATATTAATATTTAAAAGTCAATCAATATAATCCATCATATTAATAGGGAAAAGAAGAAAAATCACATGATTTTTGTAATACAGAAAAAAGTGATAATATTCAACACTCATTTGAATAAAAAAATTCTTAGAAAACTAGGAACAGAGGGGTGTCTGGGTAGCTCAGTTAGTCAAGTGCTTGACTTTGCCTCAGGCAATGATCTCATGGTTCATTGAGTCCCACATCGGGGTTTCTGCTGTTAGCGCAAAGTCCCCTTTGGATCCTCTGTCCTCCTCGCTCTCTGTCCCTCCCCTCTCTCTCTCTCAGAAATAAATAAACATAATAAAAGAAAACTAGGAATAGCGGGGAACTTCCTCAACTTGATAAAGAGTATCTACAAGATCGATTACAGCTAACATATCTATTGATTTCACTTAGGGCAGGAGGTAATCAAGATAATTTGTGAACAGGTTTGAGAATGTGTACCCTAGAACTGTGATTCTATAAAATATATCATTTTTATGGGAGAGAAACTATTGGGGGATTATTAAATCTGATTCATTTTCACAGGCTATACTGAGGGATACAATTCAAAAATTTCAAAATTAACAGAGTTCAGCAAAATGATCTCCAGTGTCACTTCCCAATCCCTTCAGAGTGTTTCCCAGAATTAACTTCCCTAAGATTTACAAATGATAAGAGAGGTAGTGTTCTTTTCACAACACACTTAACTGTTGTGTTTATAAAGCAATGCTATGGTAAAATAAAATTCCTATTTTTAGTAGCCTAATTATTAGTGAACCTATAAAAAATGTTTGTGAATTGTTTTAAAAATGTCTTCAAATTGCAGAGAAATTATATTTATACATGTATTAGATACCTAATTTTCATCAGTAAGAACACAGTGTTTTATCTAAGTGGGGCTTTCTAATGTTACTACGAAGATTCATTTCTTGGGGGAAAAAAAAACAACCTATTATTCTCAAAGTTCTAACCCTGATGGAAAATTAACTTACAAAGACAATAATGATAATGTTGGGCAAGTTTCTCATCTGGGAGACCCAGTGGGGGAGAAAACCATCCTATTAGCTATTGGCAGGCTGGGTTAATCAGTGGACCGTGATACAGAATAATAACCTTCTATGCACTAAGCATGTGGCTGAGTAATTGCCACACACTGGAAATTCCCAGTAACTCTGAGATGTCAGGGAAAATGTTAAGCAGCAAATTTCCTAAATGGATATGTATATACTGTACTGCATAGAAATGCCAGGGGCACCTGGGTGGCTCAGTCGGTTAAGCGTCTGACTTCAGCTCAGGTCATGATCTCACAGTCTGTGAGTTCGAGCCCCATGTCGGGCTCTGTGCTGACAGCTCAGAGCCTGGAGCCTGCTTTGGATTCTGTGTCTCCCTCTCTCTCTCTAACCCTCCCCCACTCATGCTTTGTCTCTCCTGCTCTCAAAAATGAATAAAAATATTTAAAAAAAAGAAATGCCAATACATTTCGCACGAGATTGTAACTGCTCTTCATCTCCATTCTGTGTGATATTCGCCACAGAGAAATCCAATTGGCACATTTAATGGTCTTGCGGAAGACAGGCTTTCAAAGATTTCTATCATTAAATCTACATAGTTCTGGGTGGGAAATGGGAGTTTTTGTGCTCTCATCTCACTTTTGTTTGTGCCCCACAGTGGATGCTAATAGATAAAGGACTTGAAACCAAAATATCCAAACAACACTTAAAACTCAAAAATAAGGAAACACGCCAATTATTTAATGCAATTATAAATAGTATTTTTATTTTAATGTAGGATTGTTCATTACTATTATAAAGAAATGCAACTGATGTTTATATACTGCTTTTGTATCTTGTCTTCCGACAAAACTCACTTATTAGTTTTAGTAGTTGGATCTTCCACATAGATGTTTATGTCATCTGCAAATAAAGAAGATTTTACTTCTTTTTCTCTCTGAATGCTTTTTATTTCTTTTTCTTGTCTCACTCCATTGGCTAGAATCTATAGAATAGCGTTGATTAGAAGTGGTGAAAGTAGATAAATAAAAGTCAAAAAAAGTTTTAAAAAGTGGTGAAAGTGGAGATCCTTGCCTTATTAACTTTACCTTTTTTTGTACATGATTCTTACCAGATTGATGAAGTTCCCTTCTGTTTTAAGCAGTTCAGGCTACTAAAACAAAATATGGTAGACTGAGTGGCATATAAACAACAGAAATTTATTTCTCACAGGTCTGGAGGCTGGAAGTCTGAGATTAGAGTGACAGCATGAGGTTCTAGTGAGACTCATTCTTCCAGGTTGCAGACTGCTGACTTCTCGTTGTGCCCTCACATAAAATAAAGAAGGCAAGAGAACTCTCTGCGGTCCCTTTTCTAAGGGCAATAATCCCATTCATAAGAATTCCACATGCATGACTTAGTCACCTCCCAAAGGCCTTACCTCCTAACACCATCACACTGAGAGTTAGGATTTCAACATCTGAGTTTAGGGGGACACATTCAGTCTTCAGCACTTTCTATTTCTTGTTTTCTGTACGTTTTCACCAAGAATAGATGCTGGATTTTTTTCAAATGCTTTTTCTTCATCTACTGAGATGATGATATGTTTACTTTTATTTTCACTCTATTAATATGGTCAACTACATTGACTAATTCTTAAAGTTTGAATCTGCCTTGAAGTCCTGGGATGAACACAAAAATGGCTGTGATGTATTATCACTTTTAGATATTGATGGATTTGATCTTCACAATTTTGAGAGATATTGGCTTGTGGTTTTCTTTGTGTGCAGTGTCTTCATCTGGTTTTAGTATGAATAATGTTGGGTTCATAAAATGACTTAGGAGATATTCACTTGTCTTCTATTTTCTGAAAGAACCCATGTAGAATTGGTATCGTTTCTTCCTAAAACACTTGCTGAAATTCACCATTGAAGTCATCTGTTCCTGCAACTCAATTTGTGGGAAGGATTTTACCTACAAATTCTACTTATTTTATAGAGTGTTAGTCAATAGGTTTATTTCTTGATTTGCCTTTGATAGTTTGTGTCTTTCAGGGAATTTGCCCATTGTCAACTAAGTTGTCAAATTTATTGGCATAAAGTCAAATAGAGAAAGAAAAATACTACAAGATTTCACTCATACGTGAAATTTAAGAAACAAAACAAATGAACAAAGAAAAGAGACAAATCAAAAAAACACTCTTAACTATAGAGAACAAAAAGATAGTTACCAGCAGGAAGGTGGGTGGGAAAATGGTTGAAATGAGTGAAAGAGATTAAGAGTACACTTATCATGATGAGCACTGAGTAATGTATAGCATTGCTGAATCACTATATTACACCTGAAACTAAAAGAACACTGCATGTAAACTATATTGGAATTAAAATTCTAAAAATAAGATAAAATAAAATGGTAAAAAATAAAATTAAGTATTTCATATTTATTTTAAAAAATACTGGGGGCGCCTGGGTGGCTCAGTTGGTTGAGCGTCCAACTTCAGCTCAAGTCATGATCTCACAGTCTGTGAGTTCGAGCCCCACGTCCGGCTCTGTGCTGACAGCTTGGAGCCTGGAGCCTGCTTCGGATTCTGTGTCTCCCTCTCTCTCTGCCCCTCCCCCACTCATGCTCTGTCTCTGTCTCAAAAATAAATAAGCATTAAAAAAATTTTTAAAAATATTGGCATAATTTGTTCTTAATATTCATGTATTACTACTTTGATAATTGAATATACAATGATGTTAATTACATAATTCCTGACATTAGAGATTTATGCTTTCAGTTTTTTTTTTTTTTTTGATCACTGGCTACAGACATCAATTTTATTCATCTTCTCAAAAAATCAACTTTTACTTTCACTGATTTTTCTCTATATATTTTCTATTACATGTTTAATTTATTTGCACTGTGATCCTAGGGATTTCCTTTCTTCTAATTACCTTGAGCTTATTTACTATTTTCTAATTTTTAAGTTGGAATATGAGCCTTGATTTGAGACCTTTATTCATTCAAAAACTAGGCATTTAATGTTATAAACTTCCCCCCAATACTGATTTAGCATCTTGGATGTGTGGGATTATGATTTTCATCAAATTTACAAAACTTGAGGGGCACCTAACTGGCTTAGTCAGTAGAGCATGAGACTCTTGTTTTCAGGGTCATGAGTTTGAGCCCCACATTGGACACAGATATTATGTTTTTTAAAAATTTACAAAAAATTGGGTACCTGGGTGGCTCAGTCAGTTAAGCCTCTGACTCTTGATTTCAGCTCAGGTCATGATCTCATGGTTCGTGGGTTCAACTCAGAGCATCAGGCTCTGTGCTGACAGCAAGTAGCCTGCTTGGGATTCTCTTGCTCCCTCTCTTTCTGCCCCCCTTCTCTCTCTCTCTCAAAATAAATAAACTCTAAAACATTCACAAAAATTAAGCTTCTTACAGATGTTCCACTACTCACTAATGATCTGTTCAATTTTTTCTAGTCTTTCTTTTTCTCCATGTTTCCACTCTTGCGTCATCAGGTTTACTAATAATTTCTTCTGTGATGTCTAATGTGTTGTTATTTCCATCCAGTGTATTTTTCATCTTATACATAGTCATCTTTATATCTAGATGTGCATTTTGAGTCTTTTACAATCCTCTGTGTCTCTACTTAAGATGTTCAATCTTTCCTCTGGCTCCTTGGATATATGGAATGCAATTATAGTAATTGTTATAATTAATGCCTTGTCTACTAACTCTATCAACTGTGTTAATCCTGGGTTTATTTCAGGTAAATAACAAACTAGATGTTCGTATATTTGTATTCCTAAAGTAGTTTTCATATTTTATCCTGGATACAGTTAGGTTACTTGAAAAATAATCTTAGGCCTTGATTTTAAGATGAGCATTTAGTCTATGGGTATTTTTTATTTTTTTTAAGTTTATTTATTTTGAGAGAGAGAGAGAGAGAGCACAAGCGGGGGAGGGACGGAGAGAAGGAGAGACAGAATTCCAAGCAGGCTCCACACCATTAGCACAGAGCCCAATGTGGGGCTCGAACTCATGAACTGTGAGATCATGACCTGAGCCGAGATCAAGAGTCGGAAGCTTAACTGACTGCACCACCCAGGTGCTAATTTTTAACCACAACTAGGGCAAGATACTTTTGAATACCGTATTCTATGCCCCATGAATTGTGAGGTTTTCCATTTTAGCTGGTGGAAATGGAAATTCTTCCTAGTCATTTGCGAGCCCCAGGGATTGTCACCTCTAATAACTGTGGTTAATTCTCTCTCTAGCCTTAAGGAGTTACCTTACATGTGTTCGCTGATCAGTATTCACCCGATTACTTAATCGGGACTCTCAGCAGAGCTCCAGAATTCTCTCTCTGTACAACACTCCCCTCTCTATACTCTGTCCTAGGAACTCCAGCTGTTTTGGCCTCCTTTGTATTCCTGCCATGTCTCTCTAATTCAGAGTTATGATGGGCTCCACGTTGCATCCTGAGTATGCCTTTCCCAAAAATTGTAGCATGATCTATCCACTTAGTTGGTTAAATTATTGCCCCAAGGGTTTGCAAGCCTACCATTCCTTTTCTCTAATGTTGGTTTAGAGAACAATTCATGGGAAACCAACTACATAGTATGTCCAAACAGAGTGACCCACTATTATTGCCCAATGGCAGGAAGAGGACAGGAAAGTCTGGGGCCAAGCCATTGCCACTTTTTGATTTCATTTCTTTCACCCCACGCAAAGCTGGAAAGTTGTATGATTGTAATGCTGTACATTTCTGGAATGGAAAGGAGTGATGTTCCCTGGCTAGTTTGGGTTCTCTGGTTAAGAGCACGGAAGATCAAAAAGTGATAGCAAAGCCATATGGTTAATGGACATCAGAAACCTGTTGGGATTTTCTATTCAGTAAGTGGGATTTACTCAATATCCTTCATCAATGCACTAGCTGCTGAGGTTCACAAGAACCCTGTGGAGAACATTCTGTCAAAGCTGACACGCTGGAGAGTGTGACTTCAAACAGATGGGTTTGGTACTGGGCTCATATGTTGGGTATTACATTTCCTGGTTTTAACTACATCACTGAACATATTAGGTGAATGGGATAAAGCTGTACACAGAGACTAGAGAAAACAAACAGGAAACTACTTTAGCAAGTTCCTGGCAACATATTTGACTATCAATTGGGATTTCAGTAAGATTCTCAACCCAGGTTCTGTTTACACATGTCCAAATTTAGGCAATAGGTATTACATTCATCACTGCTGACAACAATAAGACATCTTCATTGCATGTGATCTTATTTCATGTGACAGCATTTGTAGGCACAAGAGGAGCACTGCCCAGCAAGAGGGCAGTGGTTAACAGTTCAGGCCAGGTCCTGACACAAAAATTCATGAGAGGAAAAAACACAATTGGAACTAAACAGTGTGGACAGATTATCATGAACAGAACATTGCTTACATTCATTTCAGCAAAATTCTGAAATCTACAAGTGAGCAAATTATGAGAGATTCATAAAATTATTTTTAAACTTGTATCCTTAAGTAGAATGGGATGTTTAGCTAAGTGAGATGATCCATCAGAATAACTCTTCTCAACTTATTAAAAAAAACTTTTTAACTGAACTTGGCTTCTCTGTTCATTTCATATACTGCTGCTTTGATATTTTTGGAGACAGTTCCTTGAGGAGCCAGGAAAATAGTTTAGCATAATTTCTAGAGTAAAAAAAAAACCCTCTGTATTTAAAGTTTGGTTCTATCATTTACTAACTATGTGACTCTGGGTCTCAGTTCCTTTATCTGCAATATGGGGATAAAAATAGTACCTCCCTTATAAGCTTCTTCTAAGGATTAAATGGTGGCTATAAACTCATATTATTTTAACTCTGATTGATTTATTCATCACTCCCCCTCATTGAATTGCATTGCATATAGAATTACTCAAATTATTTTACTTTTCTTGAGTCTTTGAATTACTAGTGAATTCCATTTATTCTTTATACATTATATAATTCCTACATCGTAAGTATTTGCGTCATATTTTTCAGTCTTGCAATCAGACATTCAATGACCTAGCTTAATTTGATCAATGGAATTTCTTTAAAATCATATCTATTGAGCATTGAGAGGCATTATAAACACAGGAGATAAGGATAGGCAAGTGATAATGTTATGTATCAACCCAAGGATATTAGAATGTACTGGGAAAGATGGGAATGTGTGAGATAAACAGAAGCACAAAGGAGGAAGGCTAACTCCCTGGAGGAAGGATATTTAGATAACTTTTCACAGAGGAGGTGAGGTCTGAGCTGAGTGTAGATGTCCGAGGTCATTAGGAAGACAAAGATAAAAAATATTTCTGGCTGAGGGAATAGCATTTACAACATCATGGCATTGTATAAAGGCATGGAGGTTTGAAAGAATGAAAAATAGGGTGGTGCTCATGGAGCAAAAGACATGTGAGGCTGTGTGGGGGAACTGAGGGAGAAGTAGGGACGAATCACAGTATTTTAAATACAAATGAAAAACACTCACTTTCATCAATCATCATCAGTATAAATAACAATTATTCATGACATTATGTTGAGTATTCAATGGCAGAATCCTGTAAGTGCATGAAGAACATGTACCAAGCACCTATTACATGCCTGTCTCAGGACTAAGGAATTTTAACATATAATCATATTTAAGTCATATCAACAAAATATTTGATTAATTCTTTTCTCATGCACACTGCCACAGGTCAAGTCGCATGCAAAGGTTCTGAGAGAAACACTGGGAATGGAGATTGTGCCTGTTGTCTATTGCTGCTGCTGGATGAGCTGTTTAAGAATGTCAGGACGCCTGGTGAAGTAGAGCCAGCATCGGGTGACAATACCAGAGTTTATATCCCTGCAGCTTTTGGCACCGAGTAAGTCACATACCCTCTCAATGTACGTTTCCACCATAAAACATGAAGAAACGGACAAGGTGATGCTGGGTATTACTTCTTGGGAAAAAAAAATGTTATCTTCCAAACACAAAGTTGTACTAAAGCACAGAGAAACTTAAAGAATAGACTCAGGGGCGCCTGGGTGGCTCAGTTGGTTAAACCTCGACTTCAGCTCAGGTCATGATCTCGCGGTCTGTAAGTTTGAGGCCCGCGTCGGGCTCTGTGCTGACAGCTCAGAGCCTGGAGCCTGCTTCAGATGCTGGGTCTCCCTCTCCCTCTGCCTCTCCCCTGCTTGCTCTGTCTCTGTCTCTCTCTCTCTCTCTCTCTCAAAAAAAAATAATAAACATTAAAAAAAAAAAAGAATGGACTCATTTATTACTTGAGCAAAACAAACGATACTTAATCTATACCTCTGTGGGAATTGGAATCACAGGGACACATGAAGGATGAATAGTCTTGCCAGAGAGACAGGTAAATGAATAGATCGCTATAGTATCCACTGGTCAGGATAATGGCAGAGATGAGGCAAAGCTCTAAGGGAGGGCCCCAAGTCATGACTGAGTATGGAGGAAATCAGTGAAGATTCCTGAGAAAAAGCTATCTCTAAGTTGAGAACAAAACACTTGTTCTAAGTTCCTAGGTAAGAAAGCAAGAAGATATTCATTGATCCACCTTCCCAGCTAGATTATTCATTCCATATGTGTCCCTGTGTTTCCAATCCCCTTAAAAGAGCTCTAAGGCTAAGGATCATTCATTTTGCTTAGGTAATAAATGAGTCCATTCTCTGAGTTTCTCTGTGCTTTTAGGCATCCGTGCAGGGGAAGCAGCAGCAAGTGCGGACGTTGGATGGCTAGAGAATCTGGAGTGTTCAGGGAACTATAAAGTGCCAGGTAGGGCTAGAGCAGAGGGAACAAAGGGTCTTAAGTCATAAAAAAAAAAAAAAAAATGCGTCTGAGGCTAGCAGGGGCCAGCTCATGAAAATTCATGTAAATCATACTCAAGAGATGAATTTATTCCAAAGGTCACGAGGTGCCAGGGAATGATTTTTTAAGCATGAAATTACATGATGAGCTTTGCATTTTAGAAAGCTCACTCTTGAACAACGAAGAGATGAGGAATGAGTGTCAGCATGTGTAGAACTTCAGAGAGAAACTGGTGAGAACCAATACTAATAACAGAAAACAGAAAATAAAAACAAAAGAAACATATTTTGTCTCAAGTTTAAGAGTAATTACATGGTTGAACAGTTTAGATTGGTGTGTGTTTCGATGTAAGAAAAAGAGAGTAGACTAGAAAAGAGACAACTTCCACTCCCTGGTTTCCGGTTTTGGCACTGGGGAAATGACGAGGTCATTTGCTGAGATGAATTTAGTTTTTTCCTCCAGGGTGTGAACCTTATGGCCTATCCAAGATTAGTCCTTCACCTGTGTTTTGGATTTACCTCTCTTATCTCTTCAAACATCTCCAATCATTATCATTACTTTTCTATATCCTCAATCAGTTGTCTCTTTACCCTTTACTCTCAGCATTACTCATTAAAAACAAAACAAAACAAAATGCAACACGCTTCTTCAGCCCCATGTTCTACCTAATTATTTCCTTGTGCATGTTTTTTTTTTTTTTTTGTCTTTCCATCACTTCGTTCTCAAATTTCTTCTCAAATTGTTCTTTGTGAACAATCATCTTATCCTCTTTACATGGTATTCAATTTTTGTTTTTTAATTTAAAAAATTGTTAATGTTTATTTATCTTGAGAGAGAGGAGGGGCAAAGAGAGAGGAAGAGAGAGAATTCCCAACTGGCTCTGTGCTCTCAGCTCAGAGCCTGATATGGGGCTTGATCTCACAAACCATGAGATCATGAGCCAAAATCATGAGGTGCACCCAGGCACAAAATACATGGTATTTATTTTTAAGCCAGCAAACCAATCATGCAAACTTCCATCAATTGATATCTTCGGTCTGAAATCAAATGTGTCTATTAAAGAAAATTGCAGGACTTTCTTTCAAACAATGGTAAAAAGTCCTAACAATAAAGGCTATTTCTACATGATAGATTAGCTTCCAACTATCATCTGAAGAAGGGACCAATTCTAGTAAACTGCCAATTTTTCTAAATAAAGTTTTATTGGCATACATCCACGATCGATCATCTGTTTGCATACTGTTTATGGATGTTTGCATGTGACTAGATTATACATGCATAGTTGCAAGAGAGACCATATGGCTTACAAAGCTTAAAAATAACACTATTTTTATCATTGTTGTAATTTTTTAATCTATCTATGTATAGAATTACACTTAAAGAAAATCATCAGCATATATGTATCTAGTGTCCTTAATTATAATTGAGAATGTGATTTATAATAGCTGAGTAATATTCCTGTTTATGGATCCACCATGAATGTAAATATCTCAATTTTTTCCAATTATTTTGTTATTGAAAGTGATGAGAGGTGAATATTCTTGAACATAATATTTGTTCTCTTCTTTTAAGTTCAAAAACATTCTTGAAGTATACTTTATTCAGAATAAAATGCACCCATTAACATTCTACAGTTTTATCAGTTCAATGAGTGTTGATTCATCTTTATTAAGTTGTAATTTACATAAAATAAAATGCACCCATTTTAAAAGTATAGTTTGATGAGGGGCGCCTGAGTGGTTCAGTTGGTTAAGTGTCAGACCTTGGCTCAGGTCATGATCTCGCGGTTCATGAGTTTGTGCCCCACATGGGGCTCTCTGCTGTCAGCACAGGGCCCACTTCGCACTCTCTGTCCCCCTTTCTCTCCATCCCTTCCCTGCTGGTTCTCTCTCTCTCTCTCTCTCTCAAAATAAATAAATAAACTTAAAAAAAAAAGAAACTTCCAAACTTATTATAAAGGTGATTGTAACAATTTGCACTACAACCTGCAGGATATGAAAATTTCAGTTGCCCACATTCTGGACAAAATGTGGTATTGTCATTTTTGTTTGTTTGTTTGTTTGTTTCTTTAGTTCATCAATTCTAGATTGTAAAATTTCATTTTGATTTTATTTTCTATTTCTCTGATAGTTCAAGATGTCAAGGACATTTTAACATGCTTTTTGGCTATTCTCTTTAGAGTGTCTTTTCAAATGTTTGGCTCACTTTTTGTTGGATTGTTTGTTGTCCTATTATTGGCTTGTAAGAGTTTTACTATATTCTAAAACTCAATCCTTTGTCAAATATATGTATTACATACATTATCTCCCATCTATAGTTTGCCTAATAATCTAATTTTGTTAAAGACTCATTTGCCACTTTTTTCTTTTGTGCTTTGTGCTCTCTATATTCTTTAAAACATATTTTCCTAACCCAAGATCATAAATGTTTTCTTCTCTATTTTCTCTTAGAGGTTTTATAATTTTGACTTTTACTTTTCCTTGCTTGTTCATGAGCCTTTGTGAACTAAATTTTGTGTAAGGTATGAAATTGTCATTTAGGTTCATTTTTTTCCCCATGGAGATGTCCAGTTATTCCAAAACCATTTATGTAAAGGACTTTCTTTCCCTATTGAATTATATTGGCAACACTGAAAAACAAATTGATTATACATGTAGGTTTATTTCTAGATGTGCTGTGATGTTCCATTTATCTATATGTCTATCCTTACATTAGTAAAACACTGTGTCTGGAATATTGTAGCTTTCTAGTAAATTTGAATCAAGTAGTGTAAGTACTCCAACTTTGTTCTTTTTTCAAAATGTCTTTGATATTCTGAGCCTTTTGCAATTTCATATAAATTTTAAAATCAGCTTGTCAATTTCTGCACCCAAAAATACTCCTTCCCAGGATTTTTCTTGGATTATACTGAGTCTATAGATCCAATTGGGAAAAAATAGATCTAGTCAATTTATTGACTTTTCCACTCATGAAAATACGCTTTTCCATTTGTTTTGATTTCTTAAAATTTTTTCAGCAATGTTTTGGAGTATTCTGCATAGAGTAGGCTTACCACTAAAGCAATCTGAAGAATTTTGTAGAAATCAAACTGGGAGCTTGGGAAGTAAACTTCTAAGTCCTGGATAATCAATGGAAGGGACATGATATTCCACAAAATCATTTCATTGCATATTTACAAAAAAATTAAGTAGCAATGATGGCCTAGTTGAGGTTAGAGACCATGCATTTGGTGTGGAAGTAATTTCCTTTTGTGACTTTTTTCATCAATAAATGGTGGCTTTGAAGCAATAGTAGTAAAATATATTATGAAGGTGTGCTAGAATTAGAGACTTGTTAGCAGAAATTCTAGAAGGTGAGAAATTCTTGAGTAACTACCACACTGAAATGGGTGACGTCACTGTTTATGATTGTTTTTGTGGCCATACGCCAGAAGATTTAGAAAACAAAACGAGAAGACAGAATAATTCTACAGTGGTAAAATATAAGATAAAGTTACATAGATTAAGAGAGCAGAAAGCAGAGATGAGAAAGGAAATAAGCAAAATGAGAAAAGAGTAAGTTGTATTTCATTTATGTAGAGAAAAGATGCAATCTAGGGCAAATAAATAACTCCATGAATATTTATCACTGCATTCTTCATTGGGCTTTCACACCAATGCCATTTGTCCTTTAATGATTTCCTTTGGCTGCAGGGATGCTATTGTTCTCTTTTATTATTGAAATATAATTGGCATATAATGGCCTATTAGTTTCAGGTGTACAACACAGTGATATGATATTTTCATGCAAAATTAAATGATCCCCACAGTAAGTCTAGTTACCATCTGTCACCATATGAAGTTATTACAATATTATTGATTGCATTCTCTATGCTGTACATTACATCCCCATGACATATTTATAACTGGAAGTTTGTACCTCTTAATCCCCTTCACCTATTTCCCCCACACCTGCAATACCTCCCCCTCCTTCTGGTAACCAATAGCTTGTTTCCTGTATAAGTCAGTTTCTGTTTTGTCTTGTTTCTTCATTTGTTTCGCTTTTATTTAGATTCTACATGTAAGTGAAATCATACAGTATTTGTCTTTGATTTCTTTCACTTAACATAATATTCCTTGGGTTCATCCTTGTTGTTGCAAATGGCAAGATTTCGTTATTTGTTATGGCCAAGTAATATTCCATTATATATACATATATATATGTGTGTGTGTGTATAACACACACACACACACATACACACACACAGAGAGAGAGAGAGAGGGGCCATACCACATCTTCGTTATGCATTTATCTATCAACGGGTACTTAGGTTACTTCCAAACCTTGACTGTTGTAAATAATGCTGCAATGAACATAGCGGCACTTACATCTCTTCGAATTGTTGTTTTTATTTTCTTCAGATAACTACTTAGAGGTAGAATTGCTGGATCATATGGTAGTTCTATTTTTAATTTTTTTGAGGAAATACTGTTGTTGTTTTCCATAGTGACTGCACCAATTTACATTCCCACCAACAGTGTATGAGGATTCCCTTTCTTCACATCCTTGCCAACACTTGTTATTTTTGTCTTTTTGATAATAGCCAATCTGACAGGTGTGAGGTGATATCTCACTGTAGTTGTGGTTTGTACTTCTCTGATGATTAGTGATGTTGAATACCTTTTCACATGCAGGGGATGGTATTCTTCGTTCCTTTTACACATCACTCATAATTCTCTTTTCTAGCAACAATGAGAATTTTTTATGTCATTGTTAAACGTGACCGTTTCCAAGATTAAATGCCAACATTCTTCCTTTGAAAATAACATGTTTGCAGATGGCTTGTTGAGTATGGCTGTTTTATTAGCATTCAAAGAGCCAGTACAGCTTTTTTTAATCCAAAGAAGGGGTGCAGCTTGTTGCTTGCCTTAAAAAGGAAAAGGATAAGAGGCTTGATCTGTGCTTATGGATTTGCCAAAGCACCTGAGGGTAATTCAGTCGCATGCATTGTGGAAGTATCATTTAGACTTTGCTCTTCAAATATAGATGCAGCTACACTGACAAGGCTGTCTTCCCCCAGGCCATCCACTGATGCAGGATGCTATAGGCAATTTGAGAGTAACATTCTCAATTAATATTTCTGGCATGTGCTTTACATTGTTTACAAATGTCCTTAGGCAGAAATGGAATGTACCACTAAACGTGACAGTATATTTCATGTCACTTTCTTGCCTCTCTCAACCTCCCGAGAATTCAGTTGAAAGACTAAACAACTGTAAAATAGCAATCAGGAAGACAAAAGCCATCCTACATATTTGGTGAAGATCCATTTGGTTTCCACTCTATCAATTAATCTACTAATTCAATATTCCACCTTCAATCAACTCTCAACACCAAGTCAACACAGCAGGCCTCCCTTATGAAATCAGTGATGCTGAAATGCCTTTATTTCATTTTCATAGGTTCAAATTATGAGAAACCTGTTCAGATATCTAGGCTCAGAGATTGGTGAAGAATGTGTAGTAGAATCTTCAATATGCTATTAAACTAGTACAAGGCTTAATTTTTTTTTAATTTTTATTTTTGAGAGAGAGAGAGCACAAGTGGGTGAGGGACAGAGACGGAGACACAGAATTGGAAGCAGGCTCCAAGCTCTGAGCTGTCAGCACAGAGCCCGATGTGGGGCTTGAACCCACGAACCGTGAGATCATGACCTGAGCTGAACTCTGACAGGCCCAACCGACTGAGCCACCCAGGCACTCCAATGTATAATTTTCTGAGTGGAGGAACGAATCTCCATAAGTCAGAGGCCTTGGGCATATAATTAACAATTCTATTTGATACTATATCTGATTAATTGATTGATAAGGAACTTGAATACTGCCAAAATAAAATCAGAGGTTCTCTTGCAAGCCATGGTGATCAAAACAATAAGAAAGACAAATACCGTATGATTTCACTCACGTGTGGAATTTAGGAAACAAAACGGATGAACATAGGGGAAGAGAAGGAAAAATAAGATAAAAACAGAGAGGGAGGCAAACCATAAGAGAGTCTTAAAGACAGAATAAACTGAGGTTGCTGGAGGGGAGGGAGGGGTTGGGCTAAATGGGTGATGGGTATTTGTTTGGATGAGCACCGGGTTATATGTAAGCGATGAAATCACTGGGTTCTACTCCTGAAACCAATACTACACCTTATGTTAACTAATTTGAATTTAAATAAATAAATTTAAAACAAAATAAAACCACCAAAAATCCCCAATAACATAGCAATGCCTCAAGTAAAAAAACTTGTTTCAAGATAAAATATTAAATATGGTTTAATTCAACCTCTTCTAAAAATGCCGGTGTTCAGACCATATACTGAATTTTCTTGTAGAGAGATTCAACAGCAAACTAGGAGACAGATTAATTATCAAAGTTCAAAATGAGGTTACCAAAAAAGTACCAGTGTGGGCTGAGTGTGAGGCATATAGCTAAGAGGATAGAAGCATGCACTTTCAAACAAAAATGTCAGGGTTTGAATCTGACTCCACCAGATTGTAGCCGTGTGACCTCTGACAAGTGACTTAATCACTGCACCTTAGTTTCCCTGTCTGTAAAATGAGGGTGACCCAGTACCTCCCACCTCAGGGTGTTATGAAGATTAAATGAATCCATGTGTGTAAATAATTCACAGCAGTTCAAATGCCAGGGAACTGCTTGATACTATTATTCTTAAAATTGCTTTGGCAGTACCAATATTGAACCGATTGAAATTTGTCTATTTTGAGACATGTTTCAAATTTTCTATTTTGAGACAAGTTTCTGGCTTTCAATACGAGAAAGCCAGAAAACAGTATGCGATCTAGGCATTTGAACTGGGATAGAATGATCTGCCAATTTCCTTGGGAACCGGTGAGGTCTGAATGGGAAAGAAGATGCAAATATTTTGTCACAGCTTTTTGTTATCAGACAGAGACAGAAATTTATAGAAATGATATGAGCAATAATATATGTTTAAGGAGACCCAAGTATAAGAAAAGGCTTTCCCTACCCGATTCTCCATTTACCTTACACAAGTCATAATTTCTCAGTTTTTTTTTTTACTGATTATTTATTCCTACTTCTGTATTTCCAACCTACCAACGGCAAAGACAAATGCCAAGAGTCTAACATAAGAGCACTGTGAGGAAGAGGGTAACAAGCTACCAGGTCAAGTCGATTGTAAGTTATTCCTTACATCACTTAGACAGAAATGATTTATCCTACCATTACCACCACCAATGGGCTTACAGAATGCTTCATTCATTTATATGGTAACCACATGCACACACTGTAAAATCTATTTCACAACAAATAAAGTACAGGAATTTTGTCCTGATCGTTCACTGATTTTACCATATTTCACAACACACAGAAATATGCTCAACTGTGGAAAAGCCTACTGAAGGCTTAACATGTTGTCTTTGGATGACAACACATTGTGAACTGGGGGATCTGCAGTTAAAGGTTCAGTATGTGCTCTGAACCAATGACCAATATATGATATGTCATTTGTTTCATAGCCAGAAAACATAAGGCAACATATAAAGGGGTAGGAATGGAAGTGCTCCCTCTAATTATTACTAGTGATAACACATGAATAAAAGTGTGGGTTCCAGTCACAGTAACTTTGTGCTTTCCTGGTTTAGGTGTTAGTTCACCCTTCAAAAAGGATTTTTTTCTACTACAGTCCTAGGAATTCCTCTAATAAGGCAAAAGATGGAACTGCCAGCTGTCCTATTTAGGATTCAGCATTCTAGTTAATGGAAAGACAAAAATATTACTCCACTGGTTGTGTTAATTGATCCTGATTATTAAGACAAAACAGGGTGTCTGCTATACAGTTGGATCAAGGCGGACATGTATTAAGTATGGAATTCAAGTAATTCTCTGAAGGACTTCTTTGCAATTCTGAGTCTAGTGGTGAATGTTTGGTGGAAGGTATAGCAACCCAATGCAGGCAGAACTCTAAGGATTCTGACCCTCTAGAAATAAAGGTTCTGGCCACATCTCTAGTTAAACAACTACAATCAAACTGAGAGCAAAAGAAATACTGAGGAAGAATAAAGTTACACATACCAACTACGACACTGTGACCAATTATAGAAATCAAGACTTTAGAATCTAAGCAAGTTGTATTTGGTTGCTTTGTTGAATATATATACTTAACCAATTTATATTCCTTATCTGCCCTTTGCCTATTTTCTTTTTAATTTAATATAATTTAATTTTAGTTGCAGTACAGCTAACACACAGTGTTATATTAGTTTCAGGTATATAATATAGTGATTCAACAATTCTATACATTACTCAGTGCTCATCATGATAAGCTTACTCTTAGTCTCCTTCACCTATTTCACCCATCCCCCCACCCATCTCCCCTGTGGTAACCATCAGTTGGTTCTCTATAGTTAAGAGTCTGTTTTTTGGTTTTTTTTGTTTGTCTTTTTTTTTTCTTTGTTCATTTGTTTTGTTTCTTAAATTCCACGTATGAGTGAAATCATATGGTATTTGTCTTTCTCTGACTTATTTCACTTAGCATTAAACCCTCTAGATTCACCTATGTTGTTTCAAATGGCAAGATTTCATTCTTTCATTTGGCTGAATAATATTCCATTATATATATATATATATATATATATATATACACACACACACACACACACACATAAACACTGCTTCTTTTTTATCTATTCATCTGTCACTGGACACTTGGATTGCTTCCATAATTTGGTTACTGTAAATAATGCTTCTGTATTAGGGGTACATATATCCATTCAAATTAATGTTTTCATATTCTTTGGGTAAATACAGAGTAGTAGAATAACTGAACCAAACGGTAATTCTATTTTTAATATTTTGAGAAACCTCCACACTGTTTTCCACAGTGGCTGCACCAGTTTGCATTCCCACCAATAGTGCATGAGTGTTGACATCCCCATCAACACTGCTTTCTTGTGTTTTTGATTTTGGCCATTATTACAGGTGTGAAATGATATCTCAGTGTGATTTTGATTTGTATTTCCCTAATGATGACTGATTTTGAGCATCTGTGTCTGTTGGCCATCTGGATGTCTTCTTTGGAGTAATGTCTATTCGTGTCTTTTGCCCATTTTTTAACTGGGTCATTTGAGGTTTTTTGGCACTGAGTTGTATAAGTCCTTTATATAGTTCAGATACTAACACTTAACTGGATATGTCACTCAGGAGGCTGCCTTTTAGTTTTGTTGATGGTGTCTTTTGCTGTGCAGAAGCTTTTTATTTTGATGTACTCCCAGTAGTTTATTTTTTATTTTGTTTCCCTTGCCTCAAGAGACATATTTTTTTAAAAAATGTTGCTGTGGCTAATGTCAGAAAAATTACTGCTTGTGCTCTCTTTTAGGATTTTTATGGTTTCTGGTCTCACATTTAGCTCTTTAATTCATTTTAAATTTATTTTTCTAGATGGTATAAGAAAGTAGTCTAGTTTCATGCTTTTGCATGTAGCTGGCCAGTTTTCCTAACACCATTTGTTGAAGAGACTTGTTTCCTATTGCATATTCTTGCCTCCTTTGTCAAAGATTAACTGACCATATAATCATGGGCTTATCTCTGAGCTCTCTATTCTGTTCCATTTATCTGTGCGCCCATTTCTGTGCCAGTACAAAACTGTTTTGATGACTACAGCTTTATAGTATATCTTGAACTCTGGGATTGTGATACCTCCAGTTTTGTTCTTCTTTTTCAAGATTGCTTTGGGTATTTGGAGTCTTTTGTGGTTCTATACATATTTTAGGATTATTTGTTCTAGTTCTGTGAAAAAGGCTGTTGGTATTTTGATAGGGATTGCATTAAATCTGTAGCTTGCTTTGGGTAGTATGGACATTTCAACAATATTTGCTCTTCTAATCTATGAGCATGAAATATGTTTCCATTTTTTTGTGTGTTATCTGCAGTTTCTTTCATCAAAGTTTTATAGTTTTCAGAGGACATTTTCCTACTATTTTCATTAATTCATTGTAGATAAACTTATAATTTCATCTTAAAATTTAAAAATATCAAAGGAAATTTGTGACTGAGGTAGATGAAGAAAAACCATCACCCAGTAATGGGTAAAGTCTGTTGGGAGTTATTATTTCATTTTGGGGGGTAAAAGGGGAAAGCATTTTCTTGATATCAGTGATAATCATTTCATGTTAGGTGAAAGCCAGATCTATAGACATTTTTGTCATTTGAAAGTTAAATATGAGAAAAAGGATCTTTATGGATACTGAATTGTCAAATAGGTAGACTGAGAGATTGTCCATGTCAAATCAGGATGATGCACGCCCTGGTTTACATTTGCTTCTGCATCACAGAAGAAAGCTTCAAAACTATTATTTCTGGGCCTCCAGTGACAACAGAGGTTAAATTTTTCCAATAAGAAGGATCCACATGTTATTTGAAAGGCAAAAGGGAATTGGAAGCTGTTATTATCCAGCAGCATCAAAAAGAGATTCTTGGGAAACTGCAAACATGAGTTTGCAGTTGACTTAGAGTGAATTCCTGCGAATCACACTTGCTTTAGTCCTACTGTTAGCTGAGATCATCAGTGGCCTCCACATGATTCCTGAATTTCCAGGTTTCTCAAAAGCCAAGAGAGTTATTTCTGTGAATGTTACTTCTTCAGCACTTTTAATCATTAATACTCTAATGATCTACATCTAATCCCTTTCTGCTCGAGATGTTTAGGGTGGCATCTGTCATGCTGCCTGACTCCTGATGGATAGAGTCATGACTCATTCATACCTTATGCTGAAGAGGATGGGTTTCGAGTGTTAGGAACAAAAATCATTGCATTAACTCAAAATTATGCTTGAAAATCCTTAGTAAGATAACACATTATAAGTCAACAGATTATCTATAAGTCAAACATGGGGTTTTTCCAACACGTGGGAGCAGGCTGCTACTTTTTTTAGTTTAGCACCGGATGAAGTAAATGGCTTGCTTTGAGAAAATATATCATATGAAAAACACACATCTTTACATGCTAGAATCTCACTCCACACAGATAGATACCCACTTTTTGGGAGGCATGCTATAACTGGGACCCGCCAAAGTAACAGCAAGAGCCAGTGTAGGCTCTTCACCTTATCTTCCCTGTAGGCTATGTATTCACTGATTGATAGGGTGAACTGGATTATTCACATTATTTGAACTTTTATTCTCTCCCATTCTCTCTCCCCCCCATTCATCTTTGCTATCCTTCTTACTATCACTCTTTCTCTCCTAAAAACATAAAATTGAATTTACCTAAGTTAAATGTATATATTATTTATGCTTATTGAATTTCCTTTTGTTAATTGCCCTTCTACTTATGCTCTTGAATCACTTATTTCTAGATATCAATAGAAATGTATTATAATCTAGGTATTGAATAATTCAAGCTTTCCTAGGAAATTTGTTGCTCAATTTACAATTTATTCTTTATTTTCAGTTTCACAATCTGAATAAGTTAATTCAACACTGTAATATGTAAATTGTTAATAACATTACATATAAGACATAGATCTTGAGCTCTTGGTTCATAATAAAAATTTCTTAGTACCACAGGAGAAGTACCAAAATGAAAGTGATTTAGAATGACAAATATGCTGAGATATGAGATTCAGACTATAGTTCCCACTGCAGCTGTATCAATAACTGCAAAGGGTCTCAGATTTACCTTGCGTATAAGACAAGAAGCTAGCCTATTACTGTTTCATAGGTACTGACATAAAACATAAGACTCCTGGGTCAGAAATAAATCTCTTTATTACTCATAGCACAATAAGCAGCATAGTCATCAGCATATTTGTGTCAGGTCTCCTTGCCCCAAGTTGCACAAGGGCAACACAGATTAGCCTACATACCACTCTGCACATACAGTGGGCTGCATTTCAGAAGAGTGGCCTTGAGCTTACTTAGTAAACCTGAACCTCTTTATAATGAGGACTAAGCAAGTTTTCCCTCTGATACCGATGAGGACATTGTCATTATTATAGCAGAAAGTAAGTGAACTCTCCCTTAATCCAGTGGAAGACTACTACATCTATCTTCCAAGGCCGGTCGCTATACAAGCATCCTTGAAGAAATAATTTAAAAAAAATATATTGTGCCTTTCTTCACAAGATGTCCAGACACATGAGAGTGCAAGGGAAAATTGTCTCCTGACAGATTGACTTTGCAGCTTACGGCCAATCTCTTCACTGTGACTTGCACCCCACTGCCTAGGAAATGAATTATCAGTGTACGGTCTCCTGAAATATTTTTGACTTGAGGTCTTTATGTTTAATCAAAGGACTAGAAGAAAATATGTTCCATGATTTTAAATAATGTAAATCTCAGAAGTAAAATCAATAAAGAACGAGTATCTCTGATATTCACTTCCTGAATGCAAAAAAAAAAAAATGGAGCAAACAAAAGATCTTAGCTGATATTCACTTTATCCTGAGAGAAAAAAAAGTCCTATTCAACAATAACCAGATATATAAAATGCCCTTCTCCCAGAACCAGGGATTTTTTCTTTCTTCTAGGAAAACAAGTTATATAATGTACAGCAGTAGGATCTCAGAACAAACCTCTATCTATTGGTCAAAAAAAAGATGCGTTGAGAAGGGAACGCTACCCTATTTTGCTTGGAAATTAAGTAAAAGAAGTGAATTCTTATTTTGTACCAGAACTGAGAGAGAGAGAAAGAGAGAGAGAGAGAGAGAGAGAGAGAGAGAGAGAGAGAGAGAGAGAAACAGAAAGAGGGACAAAGAGGCAGAGACAGAGACAGAGGGGCGCCTGGGTCGCTCAGTTGGTTAAGCATCGGACTTTGTTTTTTTTTGTTTTTTTTTTTTTTTTTTTCATTATAATAGTTTATTTTCAAATTGGTTTACATATAACACCCAGTGTTCATCCCAACATGTGCCCTCTTTAATATCCGTCACCCCCTCTCCCCCCTCCCTCACCTCCCTCACCTCCCTCACCCTCAGATTGTTCTCAGTCTTTGAGAGTCTCTTATGTTTTATCTCCCTCCCTCTCTGTGTCTTTTTTTCCTTTCCCCTCTTCCCCTCCCCCTGGTTTTTGCTTAGTCTCACAAAGTCCACCTATTCGTGGAAACATATGGTATCTGTCTTTTTCTGACTGACTTATTTCACTTAACATAATACCCTCCAGTTCCATCCATGTTGCTACACATGGCCAGATTTCATTTTTTCTCATTGCCATGTAGTAGTCCATTGTATATATGTGCCACAACTTCTTTATCCATTCGTCAGTAAAATGAATAAATCAGGAAACTATAGATGCTGGCGGGGATGTGGAGAAGCAGGCACCCTCCTACACTGTTGGTGGGAATGCAAACTGGTACAGCCGCTCTGGAAAACGGTGTGGAGGTTCCTCAAAAAAATGAAAATAGAGCTACCGTATGACCCAGCAATAGCACTGCTAGGAATCTACCCAAGAGACACAGGAATGCTGATGCATAGGGGTACGTGTACCCCAATGTTCATAGCAGCACTTTCGACAAAAGCATCTGACTTTGATTCAGGTCATGATCTCATGGTCCGTGGGTTCGAGCTCCGCATTGGGCTCTGTGATGACAGCTCAGAGCCTGCAGCATGCTTTGGATTCTGTGTGTCCCTGTCTCTGACACTCCCCCGCTCATGCTCTGTCTTCCTCTCTCTCAAAAATAAGTAAACATTAAGAAAGAAAGAAAGAAAGAAAGAAAGAAAGAAAGAAAGAAAGAAAGAAAGAAAGAAAGAAAGGAAGGAAGGAAGGAAGGAAGGAAGGAAGGAAGGAAGGAAGGAAGGAGGGAGGGAGGGAGGGAGGGAGGGAGGGAGGGAAGGAAGGAAGGAAGGAAGGAAGGAAGGAAGGAAGGAAGGAAGGAAGGAAGAAACAGAGACAGAGAACAGTGTGAAAGTGTGAAATCTTGGGAAAAACAGGCTAGGGCTTTATACAAAGATATACCTGGCTTTCAGTTATAATTCTGTCCCTTACTAGCCACATGCCTTTTATAAACTGAGCTTCTCTGAGCCTCGGTTTCCTTACTTTTTAAATACAGTGCAATAAATAAATTAGAAATAGTTCATATGAAATACATAGCTCATGCTTGGTATTCAATCAGAGTTAACTATTTATTACAGGGAGTTAATAACATATCACTGGGGAAGAAGTGTGGTTAAAGAACCGAGATTTACCCCCATGAGGGATAGAGAAGTTGTGGAAGTGGATGAGCTCTCCAAAGAAGAGAATGTAAATGAATCGGCATTGCCAGATGCCAGAGATCAAACAAGGACATAGAGGTAGTCTGTGATATTGGCTGCCCCCAGTGAATTCATACCCTTCGTAGTCTTCTTCCTTTGATCAGGTCTGGGTTAATTTCTTGCTTCAAGAATTAAATGTGGCAAAAGTGATGTTATTCCAGTTCTGGGCCTGACTTGAAAGCTATTGGAAGCTTCTGCTTTTGTGCTTATGGACACCCTGGGTAGGAGTCCTGCTGGAGAGATCATATAGAGAGAACATGTAGAGAAGTCATGTGGGGAGGTAGAGGCCCTGGGACAAGAGAGACAGAGACAGAGAGACATCTACTCATCCTGGTATCTCAGCTGAGCCTAACCTTCCAGAAGCTGGACCTATGAACAAAACACTTTGGATGCTCCACAATCTTGCTGAAACAGCATGAGAGGTTTCAAGTGAGACTAGGAAAAGAACTGTATGGCTAAGTTTTAGTCATCCACAAAATTGTGAGAAATATTAATATAATTGGGTTTTAAGCCACTAAGTTTTGGAGTGGTTGGTTACACAGCAAAAAATAACCAAAGCAGACATTGAAATGTTATATTAAATTTGCTTGTAGTTCATCTGGCCTCAGCGTTTTTCTGTGGCAAGGGACACTTTTCAGAAGCATGATATCCCTGTCCATATTATTCTCACAAGTAAATGATATGTTAGCATCCTCAATTTCCCCATTATGGATCTGTGATTTTCAAGTCATCTAAACATTGTTTGAACGTATTTATATCTTTCGGATGCATAACTTTGGGGCATAAATATGGCTTATGTTTACAATCAATCGTCAATTGTCTGTCCTACAAATTGTTCCAAGAAATTATTTTAAATGCCAAGCAATAATTCCATTTTGCCTTTTAAGCCAACATTCCCTAAAGAAAAAAACAAGGGTGAGAGATTGAAAGAAAATTAGATGTTTCTGTAACATTTCACTTAAGTATGTCATGAATTATACTTCTGAATTTAACTCGATTCCTTATGATCTTCTAGAAGTTACCTAATAATATCCATGATGAAAGGAGGTTTGCCTAGTCTTTGATGAACTTCTCAATGTGGTTATTTAGCATGTTATCATTGGTAAATTCTATCTAAAATTATTTTAAGATATATACATTTAATCAGTTCTTAATCCTCTTGCCCTAACTTCAGGGAAGGGAATCATGTCCCCATTTATAGGCATCCATGGTATTGCAGGGATGTAGGTTTTTATTCTGTGATTTCTTTGTCTCTTTTTTTTTTTCTTTAAACCTCTATAAATATGTGGCTGGAGATTGAGAGGACTAGTGCAGAACAAGGGAAGAAAAGGTTAGAAAAGATGAGGATACTAAGGACAGTTAATTTTGTCCTGAGTTTTACTGAAAATGGCCTAGGCTGAGAAGCTAGGACCTGACTCAGTGCGGGGCAGCTAAGACACGAAAGCTGAAACCTGCATGACCCAGATACACATGGGAACCAGAAGAGGATGAAGGAAGAGGCCAGAAGTCTGGTGGACAGTCATGCAGTGATGCATAAGTGATGTCAAGGAAAAAGGGCAAACATTGAGTCAAAGTCCAAACTCTTTCATTCAAATGTCAATGGGCAAGTGTACCAAAGAATGGGAAGGACATCAAGTCACTGGTAGAGACAGGAAATTTGTGGAAACCAAAAGAATTAATAAAATAAAATGAAATAAAGTTAACTAGGGAAGATAAAGCAAGAAGAGATGGCCCCCCTTGTAAACTTCCTCTCACCCTGATCTCTTCTGTTAGTTGTGGGCCTGAGAACAATTCCCATTTTTGACCGACTCACTTTATAAAGGAGTGAGTATTATATAAAGGAGTGCGGTATTACTCAGATTTTCACATACTTTGTTCAGCTTTCATTGTAATAGACATGAAGAATTGGAACACACTGTCAAACACTTATTTTCAAAGGCAATCAAGAGCACTGCTGGTGGACAAAGCAGTGTCATAGAGGCACTTGCTCTCCCTGCTCGGCCTCAGCATACATAATCATCTTTTGTTCCTTCCAACACCAGGATAAATGGTGCTTTGTAGTGGAGAGAATTTTTTAAAAAATCATATTTTGTATTTTATCCAAAGAGGAAATTAAATCACAATGGAAAGGTATCGCACTATCAGCTAGAGGTGTGATCTAAAATTAGGTCTCAAGACTTGCTCCTTTTAATAAGTGAGAAAAACTACATTTTCACCAGCTGTTACAGTCTCAGTGACCCAAGCATGACAAATGTGGGAGGCAAGATCATTTCTTAGTCCTTAACACATGGCTTGGCCGAAAGGCTGGACTCCTCCAAGAAGCTGCACATATGGAAGAAGCAACTGTGCATAGCACGTGTCATATGTTGAAGTGTGCTTGGACCAAATTTAGATGATCACCATGACAACTGTTAGCCAAGAAGAATTTTTGGTAGTGGGGGTACAGAAATCATTAAACACCACGAGAATGGGGTCATGTTGTTCATATGACCAAGTGGACCTAAAGCAACGGGACTTCATTTATTCCTACTGTGAGGCCTTTTTTTTTTTTTTTTTCCATGTCAGTCTAAAAATAAATGTCAAAAGCAAAGAGTTCAGTGGCAGTTACTACACAAATGTCTTGTGGATAATCTTGCCTTATTCTTCTCCCAGATTCAGACAAACATGTCAAGTGCGGCTTTGCAGAAGTCAGCATAATTAAGAAAAACACATAACGTATTAGTGCAAAACCACTTGGCATCTCTGCCTTCAAGAGTGTTTTTGCCCACCACTTTGTCACTTACTTGCTAAGGAATGCTTTGAGTATCAGGTTTCAGAGTGGCTGGCTTGCTTGACAAAAGATAAATGCTTAAAAGGATTTATTCACTTGCTGATCAAGTTGCAGGAGAGAAACAGAGACAGAATAGTATGGATGATGTTGAGACTCTTTAATGATTTCATTAAAAGCCTTTGTGCCCATCTTCAGAAGTCAAAGTCCATGCACAAAATATATCTGATGGGAATTAATTCTGAATGCAATGTATCAAATTCCCAAATACTCATGAATCATTGTCATTTTCCTCCAAGAATGAAACTGATATGGGATTCTCAAATCTCTAAATTCCATGTTACTATAAGTTACATATATACTACATGTATTTTCCAATAAAGAATATTGCCCAAGGTCCTCCAAGTTACTCTTGGTTAACCCCCAGTCTCGGCTGAGTGAAGCAATAACTAGACATGACATTTGATAAATGGATTCCACATGAGATGCAGCAATCTCCATCTCCCGTTCCTCATGCACCAGCCCCTGCTCTGCACTATGGAATGCACTATGGAATTACATATTCTGAGATATATATGTCGGTCCTCTATTACTGTCTTATGTTTATACCAGAGAAGAAGCTTTGTACTGTAAGTATTGAAGGAGGGATTGCAATCAAGGTAATGTCTCAAATGAGATGCAAAGAATCTCTAGATGGGAGACAGGATGGGAGGCTAGAGTTAAGGCTTAGATTAGGAGATGACAGAGAATTGGAATAGGGGCCAAAATACAGCCTTTATGGACTCTAATCAGTTGACTAGAGGGGGAATGATGAGGTTAGTTGGAAGGATATCTGAGCATGGAGAATGGAGCCAACTAGGGACTCATGCTCAGACTGAAGGACAGGACAGTTCAGAGGTGTATTGGCTGGGTCTAGTAGTCAGAATCCTTTTAGCAAAAGCCAAAATCAAATGCTTGGAACCCACACAGAAATTATCTTTATTTTCCAGTGACTACGAAGGTAAAAAACAACTCTCCATATTGGACTGACTGGTTATTATCAAGGTAACACCATTATCATTAAAGGACTGGATTACTGGCAGGATGTTACCTTTTCAAATGAAAAAGAGAATATTCTCTTAAATTAGTTATTTGAATAACACAGGACAGCTATGGTTATGTACCCATTCTGTGAAGTGCAAAATTCTTAGTGCTCTTTGCTGTTATGAATTACACATTTTAAGCAGCTCTCTGTGGTGAACTTTAGTGGCAATTACAAGGAGGGAGATTCATTGAAAATCAGCTGATGATGAAAGCACGAAGCCCCACTGTTGCTTCAGTATTATCTGTATTATGATATTATCTGTATTACTGACAATACTCATGGCACTCATTGGCCAGGCCATGATTCATCTTTCTCATTTCTCATTGCTGCTCATGATGCTATCTTTTCCTGCACTTGAAATACCAAAGTGACTTTACACGTTTCCATCTCCAATATCTGACTGCACATTATATCTAGATAAAACCTTTTACTCTGAACTCCCGGGGCCTTCATGATATGACATCAGTCTCCCCTCACGATAATTATCACCATCATCATTATCATCATCATTGCTAACAGTTACTTAGCATTTACTAGGCACCAGACTCCTTTACATATTTTTATTCATCATAACAATGCTATAAAGTACGCTACATTATTGTCCTTAGCTTACCAATAAGGGCTTAGTGACATTAAAAACCTTTCCCCGACTGTGCAGTGTATACTGGACCTGGGAGGTACACCCATGTCAGTCAGCTTTGAAACCTAGAGGTCTTACTGGAAATGCATTAAAAACATAAGAATAACCTTTATAATACACTTACATATCAGCCAATTTTTAAAACAACAGGAACTAAGGAGGGTCATAGAAAATTGATCTTAAAATTATAAACAAAAATATGCATAAATCAGAATATTCTAACATAGAACACTCTAGCACAAAGATGGAAGGAAGATAGACAAAGAAAAGACTTGTTGTCAGGGACTGTGGTAGCAAAAACTTGTTTTTTGGTGTAGATAGTTCCAACTAAAATTCTAGGAATCTCATTGGTTTCTGACCTGCAAGCTAGCTTTTGAAATAATAAATTGACTTTGAACCTCATTTCCTTATATGGTATCTAGACACATTCTCTTCATCAGTTGATATTCGATATGCCTGAGAGCTCCTACCCTCATATCCTCTCCTCTTCCATCCTTTCCTTTCAGGAACCCAGCCAAGGTCCTTCACTTGACCTTCTCTTGGGGCTGATTCCCTAACTGTACACATGCACGGTACCTCTCACCCTTACTTGTTAGGAATCTAAGTTAGGCCGTTTCTTGAGCTTTCTTCCAGAGAGAACACATGCAGGCATCTTCCTACCCCTAAATCTTGGGAATTCTGCAATGGATGCCCTTTCATCATGCTTTTTCTCATCTGTGATTCTTTGAGTGCAGATACGCTGGCGACTCCCCATAAACTCCTCTTAGGAAATCATCGTAGGGTTCCCTTTCACTCGGTTTTCTCTTCTACTCTTCCCTGACTGCACACATGTAGGCACATTCAATCGCTTTTCTCTTATGAATCCTACATAGGATTCCCTTTCACTTGGCCCTCACTAGGGCTGAATGAATTACTGTGCCCCATATCCCTGGCATGGAGAAGAGAACTTGGAATACAATTAGTGCTTTCTTGTTTTATAGTAAACTAAAATTGTTTACACAGTAAATCTTGGTGGCCTTTTGTGTACGAAGGAGACCGAATGTCCTTTTTGTTCTTGCATTCCCGAGATTTGCTCGCATTTGTGATAAAACTTATTTTCCTTCATAAAAGCTACTTTTCAACCCATGAGGGCTTGGAGCTCAGGCTGTTGGGAGCAATTTTCAGTTATTTTAATGTAGCACCATCCTTTGACATCTCATTCTGAAAATGTGAGGTCTGGATCTCCCTTGCTTGGTTAAGAACCAATCTAGTTCCTCTCCTTCCCTTAGGAATACAAAATTCAATGAAGGATGTCTAGAATTCAAATTCTAGAACCCCATTTCCAGATCTACATGATATACAATGTCTACTAACGTCAACAAGTCTCAAAGGTCAGAGAGAAGGAATGATTCATTATAATAAACAGTGCAGCGTCTTGAACATCTATCAGGTTATAAGTGGTTTGGTGAGTTATGAGAGGTTTGATTCTATGGAAACAGAGTTCCTTATCCCCCAAAGTCAGAGATTCACAACCTGGTCTATATGATAAGATTTGCCACCTAAGACATGTGAATCAGAGTTGAAGGACCTCCTGTAAAGCAGTCTCTTCTTCAGTTACACTGAGCACAAATAGAAGATCCTGTAACTGCTATGGAAAAATACAAACAGGAAGTTCTGGGAAAGGGGAAAGCAGGATATACAAATAAAAACTGACCTTGAGAGAGCCTGGGTGGCTCAGTCAGTTGGGCACCGAACTCTTGATTTTGGCTCAGGTCATGATCTCACAGTTCATGGGATGGAGCCATCGGGCTCCTCATAATCAGCGCAGAACCTGCTTGGGATTCTCTGTGTCCCTCCCTGTGCTTGCACTCTCTCTCACTCTCAAAATAAATAAACATAAAAAAACTGACCTTGGCCAAGTTTATTCCAGGAGATCATTGGCTCATGACCCTTCTGCCGTGTGATCCTGGAAGGCTGTGAGACAAAACAAGAAGGGATGGCATGAAACAATGCCTCTAATGTGCAGGATACAAATCACTCTATTTGTAAACCCAAGCCTTCTTGATTCAGAGTGGTTTTTTTTACCTTTTGTTCCCCTCTTCTTCAAAAGACATTTCTGAAGCAAATGGATAGCTTGTTTTGACAAGAAATGGGATCATTTCTTTGCTGGCTGATGACAATGTGCAAGGTCAGTTTCTCTCTGAGTAAGAGAAAATCAGCCCGCAGACATCTGTGTGCTGCTTCAGAGGACTTGGAAGTTATGAGGGAATCACAACTCTGCCAAGCAGACATGCAAACTGTGGAGGTGCCCTGCTATATAAGCCTGGGGACAAAATCGAGGTATATTTTGTGATGATCAATTTCCTTCTCCACATGACAGGCAGCATTTTTCCCCCAATTTCCCCCCAGAAAAAGCCCTCTTCACATGCCAGGGGTGCATATAAGGTCAACATGGTTTTAATAATTAATAATAAATACAACATTTCTATGTGGTCTCCTATAAGCACTGCAAGACTATCCACTTCTCTCATAGACTCATCACCAGAGATCATTTTCTGGAATATTGTATTCTGTTGGAACCACCTCATGTCTGGAGTTGAAACCCAACTAGAAGTTGAGCATTTCTGCCTCCACCACTGGAAGCAGGTGACAGGTAGCTCACAGCGAAGCCAGAGACTAACACCCATGTACAGAAATCCGGGGAGGCTGTCTGTTCCCAAACCTCTACTGCTCTCCAAGGTGACTCATGGTACACATAACCCAGAGAGCCAAATGTGACTCCGCCCTGCCCCTACCTCACAGTGTCACCTCCCACATGGTTTCAACAGTCCCACATCATTCCTGCTTACTGAACAGTAATACATTTGCAGGCACAGGTTTTCTCTTGGTTCCTCTTGTCATCTGGGGGCTGAGAAGTGAGGAGGGTAGGAGAGAGTAGAGATAAAATGCTCTCTCTGCTCTCATTGTCACAGTCAGCTGTGGCTGCCACATAGCAAACCATGGGTCACCACAAACTATATTACAGACTACATCACAACCTGTTCTTTTATCGTTAACATGCCACCATTAATCTCCAAGCCATCCCATAGTGTTTGGGTTATTTAGTCATGGGAAGTTTTCAGGTTCAGCCCATGATGCTTATAACCCCATGCATCAGGGACACTGGATGGTTGTTTACCAAATCCATTTCCTTTAATTCATTCACACTCTCTCTGACCTCCCTTGCAGCAGATGGGGCCATGTGGGTGGAAGTGATGAACACCACTTCTTCCATGTCCAGAATAACAAAATATCTCTTAAACTATCCTCCACTTTCCTATGGCCGACAGAAGAAAACATATCCAGCATATCCATACCTATGAGGTAGTACTGGTACAAGGAAGAGGCTGGCCTCGACATCTTTCCATGGAAGGCCACCCACCAAACAACTGAATGAGCGAGCACTAGATTTGTATTATAGTAAGCCATTAAGATTTGGGGATTGGTCATTACAATAGTTAACCTTCCCGGTCTAATACATCCTGGAAACTTAAGGCCTGATCTAGGCTTCAGTTGCACTCTGAATTCCTTCCTACTGCTTTCTGACCAATTCATTTAGAAAAAGTTTTCTAAGAATGTGGGACCCCAAATGGGAAAGAAGCCAGATCCTATACAGATCTTTTCTCAGAAGAATATTTGGCCCCTTTACTAATTTGTCTGCTATGTCTTCCCTGACAAACTGCCTCTTCCTTCAAAAAATATGGGAATTGGAATCCATACAACTTCTGTGGCTGAATATATCATCAATTACTTAGGGGAAGTAAAGGAATTTATCACTAAAGATTGCACTGTAAAGTACAAAAATTGGGGTGCCTGCATGGCTTAGTCAGTTAAGTGTCCAACTTGATTTTGGCTCAGGTCATGATCTCACAGTTTGTGGGTTCGAGCCCCATGTCAGGTTCCACGCTGACATTGAGAAGCCTGCTTGGGATTCTCTCTCTCCCTCTCTCTCTTCTTCTTGCCCACTCGTGCACTCTGTCTGTCTCTCTCTCTCTCAAAAGAAATAAACTTAAAAAAAAATAAAGTCCAAAACTCACACCGGTTAAATTTATACAGTATATAAGATCACAATAACACCCCCCCACACCCACACACATATACATGCACCGAGAAAGCACCATAAATGAATGGTGATAAAACCGTTAAACCACAGTATCATATCCAAAAAGACTGTAGATATAATAATTATCAGACATATATTTAATACAATTACAGAAATAGCACGAGTATGATGATGACAAATTATATTACTGTTTATCAAATTACTGTTTATGAAATTTTAATCTCCCATCCCTATATGTGAATATACATGAGGATGTTTGTTGTCTCCAAGCAAGGCAACTGGAATATGACTGAAAATGTTTACTGGGTCCTCCTTGAGAAGAGTGTGTACTTCCACATCCCCACCCCACTCATGCTAGACTTGATTGTGTAGTTTGCTTTGGTGAATTGAAAATGGGTGGAAGTGACGATCTGTAGTTCCAAACCCATGTCAGATGAGGCGTTGTGTGTTTCCATCCACCCCTTGGGGAAATTACATTTCTACCATGAAAAGAATATGTACTAGGTAGTTATGGCCCCTTCTACCTGTGTCCAAAAATGAGACACATGGGAAAACCTGAATTTGACACACAGCCTGAAGCAGTGCTTTTTCTAATCACACAAAAGCATTCTATCGACTGGCAATTGTATTACTTCATTATTCTTTAAATGTGACTCTGTGATTTTAGATGTATAATGTGTGATGATGATGGTGATGATGATAATAATAAAAGCAGACATCCTTATATGTTTCCACAGTGAAATTATTTATATTCTTTCATTGATGCAAAGCATTTAAGGCATTTTAGGCTAACCAGCTTGAGAAATCAGTCAATCAGTGTACAGAGGAATACTCTATTTCTGTGTGCTAGTCCTCTTCAAGGAAAGGATGAAAGTGACTTTGACCATGCTAGCACAAAGCTCTGGGTTTAGGAGTGAAAATCATCGTCCCTTTAGTGAGACCATTTTAGACTATGGCTTTAGAATGCGCATTTCAAAAATTATGTAAATAAACGTGCCTGTGCCACCTTTAAGTGACAATAAGTATATTGGCAATGCCAATAAAATAGAAGTATATTCCCAATGCTTGCCTAAAATAAATAGAATGTATGTGTATGCGTGTGTTCCTATGTGTAGGTGAATGCATATGTAGACTTTTGTTGTGTCTGAACAAGGATTCTGGAATATGGCTGACACTGTTTACTGGCTCTTCCCCGAAACAGTGTCAGCTGAGTCTTGTTAGAAGCTGAAAAATCAGGGTTACAGTCTGAAAATAAATATTCTTCTGGAACACTTTCAGGAAAAGGAGGAAATTTGATGACCCAGTTTTTGCCTACGCAGCATTGCTGGGTAGTGACTTTTCCCTGAAAGTGCAAGTCAGCCAAACCCTAATTGCACTGCACCATTCACATTGGAGGCCCTTGGGTGGCTGGTTCTCATTTCTTCTCATGTCAGTCCTCATACCAGATTCCAAATTAGAAAAGTTTATCTTTCTCTCCTTAAAAGCAGATTTTCTTAACTTGATACAGGAACACTCATGGTTCTAAGACTGATTTGAAAAATCTAGGCAATAAATGACAAACGACATTTATTCTACAGGTCTCTGACCACACAATGCATATATTTACCTTTGCACTTGGCATCAACATGTTTGCCTTACCATCATCTGTCTTCTGAGTGTACACAAAAGGCCAGCTTTGCGACTGTCAGTGGGTTTTTATAATCACAAGTACAAATTATAAAGGGAAATTTAACTCTTCCAGAACAAGACTTAATGAGAACTGTTTGATTAAAACTAGTTTATAGGATAATCCTGAAATCAGCAGGAAAAGATACCATTGATGTATACATGGTATGACCTGGGAGAACTAGATCACTTGTGATTTTTTTTAAATTAAGCATCAATTTGAATACAATTCAGTTTTTATGATTTAATTTTTTTAATGTTTATTTATTTTTGAGAGACAGAGACAGAGACAGAGTGTGAGCAGGGGAAGGGCACAGAAAGAGGCAGACACAGAATCTGAAACAGGCTCCAGGCTCTGAGCTGTCAGCACAGAGCCCGACACGGGTCTCAAACTCCAACGGTGAGATCATGACCTGAGCCAAAGCCAGACACTTAATCAACTGAGCCGCTCAGGAGTCCCTATAATTTAATTTTTTATTGTAAAATAAACCTAATTAAATTTACCATTTTAACCATTTTTAAGTGTATACTTCAAAGACATGAAATACATTCACATTGTTGTACAACCTCTACCACTATCCATCTCCAGAACGTTTTCATCTTTCCAAACTGAAATTCCATATCCACAATAACTCCATATTCGGCTCTCCCCATAGACTTTGGAAACCACAGTTTTACCTTCTATCTCTGAATTCCTTTACGTATCTCATTTAAGTGGAATCATGTAATAACTGACTTTTTATGACATTCTTCCAGGTTCATTCTTCTATGTTGTAGCATGTGTCAGAATTTCATTCCTCTTTGAGGCTAAATAATATTCTGTTGTGTGTATATACCACATTTTATTCATCGATTCACCTCCTAATGCACATTTGAGCTATTTCCACCTTTGGGCTATTGTGAGTAATACTGACAGCAACATAGGTGTACGAATACGGTTTGAGTCTGTGCTTTAAATTCTTTGGGGCATATACCCAGAAGTGAAACTACTGGATCATATGGTAGATAATGTTATGTTTAATTTTTCCAGGGACTGCCAAACTGTTGTCCACAGTGTTTACACAATTTTACATCCCAAAGAGCAATTCACGAGGATTCCAATTTCTCCATATTCTCACCAATATGTTATTTTCTTTCATTGTCAAATCCATTGTCTTGAAGTTTTCTATTTTTTTCCTATAAAATTATTATAGTTTCAGTTCTTATATTTAGGTCTTTTATACATTTTGAGTTAAATTTTTGTATAGAATATAAGGTAACGGTCCAACTTCATTCTTTTGCGTGTGAGTGTCCAGCTTTCCCAACACTATTTGTTGAAGACTCTCCTTTTCCTGTTCGAATGATCTTGAGTCCTTGAGGAAAATTATTTGACCATACATGCAAAGGTGTATTTCTAGACTCTCTATTCTATTCCACTGGTCTATATGCATGTGTTTATGGCAGTACCATACCATTTTAATTACATTAGCTTTGTATTAAGTTTTGAAAACAGTTTAAGTTTGAGTCTTCCAACTTTATTTTTAAAAGTTGCTTTGTCTATTTCGTTCCCCTGAGGTTCATATGAATTTTATAACAGATTTTTCTATTTCTTTATAAAACATTGTTGCAATTTTGAGAGATTACATTGAATTTGTAGATCACTTCAGTAGTATTAACTTCTTAACAATATTAACTCATTCAATCCATAAATACAGGCTATCTTTCCATTTACATGTGTCTTCTTTAATTTTGGGATTTTTTGAGGGGTTTTAGTGTGTAAGTCTTTTGCCTCCTCGGTTATATTTATTCCTAGGTAGGGGTGCCAGCTCAGTCAGTTAAATGTCCAACTATTGATTTTGGCTCAGGTCATGATCTCACAGTCTTGAGATGGAGCCCCATGTTGGGTGCTGACAGCACGGAGCCTGCTTGGAATTCTCTCTCTCCCTCTCTGTGCCCCTCCCCCCCATGCTCACGCACTCTCTCTCTCTCTCCCTCAAAATAAATAAAAAAAAAATAAAATTAAAAAAATTATTCCTAGCTAAATACAAAAATAAATAAATTTATTCCTAGGCATTTTACTCTTTTTAATCCTACTACAAATGGAATGTTTTCTTAATTTATTTTTTATATTGTTAATTTAAAAAATTTTTTAAAGTTTATTTATTTATTTTTGAGAGAGGGAGCACAAGCACGGGACGGCAGAGAGAGGGAGACACATAATCCAAAGCAGGCTGCGGGCTCTGAGCTATTAGCACAAATACCAACACAGGCCTTGAACCCATGAACTATAAGATCATGACCTGAGCTGAAGTCGGACATTTAACCTACTGAGCCACCCAGGCACCCATCCTTTTTATATATCTTTTTGTATGTTATGTATTTTACATTTTTCATATTCATTTTAAGGGCAGAGAAACAACTAATTTTTGTATGTTGACATTATACCCTGAAACTTTGCTAAATTCATTCATGCTAATGTGTGTGTGTGTGTGTGTGTGTGTGTGTGTGTGTGTGTATTCATTAGAGTTTTCTGTATATAAGATCATGTCATCTATGAACAGAGATAATTTTGTCTATTCCTATCCAATTTTAATGTATTTTATTTTTCTTCTTTAACTGCTCTGGCTAGAACTTTCAATATTATTTTGACTCTAAGTGGCAAAAACAGGCCAAAATATAATTTTTAACATAGACCAATATATATTTTCACTGAAGATTAACTCTATAGTCCCGGTTTATATCAACTCTCACCGATTCGTGAAAAAGAAAATAATTTGTGAGTATTTATCTTCCAGTAATTAGAAGTTGGGAGGCCAACAGAAGTTATACAGGATGGGTGGGACAGACAGAGTCAGAAAGCAAATAACTGAAATAAGAACAAAAGCTAAGAGGTTAGTAGCAATGGCAGCTCCAGATTTTGTGTGATCTAAAGCTTATACAATTTGGGGGTGTTCCCTTAGGGAAAAAAATGCAAAATTTTGAATACAAAGTTAAGAAGGAAATTGAATATTTAAAATGAGAAGACAAATGACAACAAATGTACGTAGTCTTGGAAATTCTCATCCCCTTCTCTGAGAAACTTCAGAAATTTGTCAGCATTAATTAGTTAGACAGGTTTCCTGATTGCAATCCAGTTTCCTCTCCCAATGGAGAACACTCCACAATTCCCAAAAACTCCCAGCATTCCCAGGAGCCCATGTACCTGAGGGGCCCTGAAGATGCTGAAGCATCAGTTGATTCCTGAAGAGTCCACCATCTGATCAGTAGAATGCCTAAGAATATATCTATTTTCCAAGTACTTGCCCTGAGGAGCAGGACTTGAAAAAGTTACATTGCATCATTTTGTACAGTTGCTCTAGGACTAAAACTTGTAATATCTACATTGCATCTGTATTTGGTTTTTTGCTTGAAATGGACATAATCTGTAGCCTTATTATAACATCAGGAAATAAAAAGCAAGATTTATTCAACCAGTTTGTCTTGAAAATTCTTATCAAGGAAGCTTGATTGAAAATTCTTGAAGATTTGCTGACTACTCTGACGCATCCATAATGTAATCTCCAGAATCATACTACTCAAGATTGTGACAAATTTTCAGTTCTTAAAAGTACTCCATGTGTGCGCACACACGCGTTTGTGAGCAAAACTCTGGCTACAGACTCTGATTTTTAGTTTCTTAAAAGTACCAGAAATTCTGCATTCGTGTTTTCACTGCCTCAGTAATGTGATCTGTTCAGTAATAATGACGGAAAACATTAATATTGTAATCGGGTGCCAAGTCATATTCTTATATTTACCTATTTGATTCTCAAAATGACTCTGTGGGGAAAATTCTATTATTATTTCCATTTCACATATGAGAAGCTGAGGCACAGAGAGGATTATTAACTTTCCCCAGGTAACAAATCTGATAAGGTGTGTGTTAATTCTGGAGACTGTGCTCCAGATTGTGCTAACTGCAATATTTTACTACCTCAACAGGCTGCACCAACTACTGATGAATAGGTGGTATTTATCTGTGGTGTGGGGGTCCTTGGCTATAAATGGCTATTATTTCACCCCCAGTGGAAGACCAATTCATATTCTATACTGATAGTCATAAGAGCATGTGGCTGGAAGTAGATTTGCTTTTTGATCTCTTGCTAATCTGTTTTCTAGGAAACCTTCAGCTTCTGTACTAATACTTGACTTTGTCTTTTTTTAGTTTCATCTTGCGTTTCAGTTTGTGCTTCATGAGGTCAGGAACAGTGTTTTGTATTTCCTCTGAATCTCCCAGAGTCATGGCATGGTGTTAGACTTAAGGTAAGGACAAGCATTAACTTATTCACTAATATTTTTCTAACAACAAGCCACTACTAAGTCAGTTATCTGTAATTTGCATTTAAACATTACATGAACCACGCATTCCTTCAAAGAAGATTTATGAAGGGTCCATATGTGATAGGGATAGAACAAAAACAAAAATATAGTCTGCCACCATTGAGGGCCCAGTGATATCATGGAAAGACACAAATCTAAACAAATATTGTAGTGATGTATTATAGAGACATTGTTAAGATTAAATGAATTTATAGGTGAATTAGCTTCAGTGGGGATGGAGTGATATATTTCTAATCTTGGTAAGAGATATCTGATCCATATACTATTAGAACTAAAATAAACTCTGGGGGATTATTTTTGTCCAATTCCTCATTTTTTAAAAGGTTTTAAGTAATCTCTACATCCAACATGAGGCTCAGACTCACAACCCCAAGATCAAGAGTCGCATGTTCTACTGACTTGGGCCAGTCAGTCAGGTGCCCTTAATCCCTCATTTTATAGGTAAGAAACTGGAGGGATAGCATGTTGAATAGGATTTTGCCTGTTAGTCTAGGTTTGGCTATTAGGAAAAACAGCTGGTAATAAAAGCGCCTACAAAACTATTTACTCTAAAGAGGGCCGTTCTATGAACACCATCTTCTTGAAGGAATTTAGAGGCAAGACAATGAGCTTTACTATAGTCATAAACCCTCCCATTCCAGAACTGGAGGAGACCTAGACATGAGAAGGAGAGTCATGCTTGACAGCTTCTGAATCACACAGCGTACTCAAAGAAAGGCTCCTTCCTTCCTTTTGCAATTTTCTTCTCCTAAATTCAAACGTTGACAGTGATGTGTTTGTTTTAAGAGAATCAATCATAAATTTTGGCTGAGTCTGCAAGAAGAGGAGAATGAGCTCTTATTTCTTATTCTTTCATCTGGATATTCTGTCTCAACAACCCAAGGGAAATTATTAAAAAGTTTTGGGAATAGTGTTAGGTCTTCTTTGGAGGTTGGTGGCATAGTGAATAAGAAAGACTGATACAATTTGTGATCTGGACATTTTGAAGAACAGAGTTCCACTGTGGGGGTCCAAAGCCAGCAAGACTTCAAGAAAGCACAGTGTCACAGGGCTGAAAAAAATATGGAAACTTTAGCCTATTCCAGTTTTCCATAGTCCTTGGAGTAGAAAACAGTGGTAATTCCCATAGCCACGAGAGGCGCTCTAGGGTTGCTCAAGCCACTGATGGGCCAAACATTGGAACACTCAACCCAGAGAAGAGATTGGGGGTATGGAGTATTGACAGAAGGCCAGAAGGAGATACTATATTCTTTCTCTGTAGGGGTCCTCTGTGATGGAGTGATTCTGGGTAAAGCTGATCCTCCCCTGAGTATCACCCACACCACGTAACAACAGACAGAATTAGACCAAATCAAAATGAGATGTGGGGCTCCAAATGGCAGCTGTTATATACAAGCGTGGCTATATTCCTATCTCTCAATCCTGTTTCCAAACCTAGAGGACCTACATCTGTAACAGGGATGTTGACAGAATATTCCAGACCCAGATCCTGACACCACCAACATACACACACACACACACACACAAAGTACTATATTGAGGAGAAACGGTATGAGTAGAGGAACAGAACCATTCCAGTCCTATTTATTTATTTGCTGTTAAAAGAGTTTGTGTTTTATTTTACATTTTTAAAAAATAACAGCTTTATTGAGTCCTAATTCATATACCCTACAATTTACCATTTAAAAGTGCATAATTCAAAGGGTTTTTTAAGTAAAAAACACATAACATTAAATTTATTATCTTAACCTACTTTTTTAGGAATAGAATTTAGTGATTCATCACTTACCTATAATATCCAGTGCTCATCCCAACAAGTGCCCTCCTTAATGCCCATCACCCATTTAGCCCATCCCCCACCCAACACCCCTCCAGCAACTCTCAGTTTGTTCTCTGTATTTAACAGTCTCTTATGGTTTGCCTCCCTCTCTGTTTTCATCTTATTTTTTCTCTCCCTACGTTCATCTGTTTTGTATCTTAAATTCCACATGAGTGAAATCATATATTTGTCTTTCTCTGCCTAACTTATTTCATTTAGCATAATACACTCTAGTTCCATCCACTGTTTCAAATGGCAAGATTTCATTCTTTTTGATTGCCAAGTAATACTCCATTGCATGTATATACACATCTTCTTCATCCATTCATCTGTCAATTTTTCATGTGGGTTCTTTCCATACTTTGGCTATTGTCAATAGCACTGCTATAAACATTGGGGTACATGTGCTCTTCGAAACAGCATTCCTGTATTCTTTGGATAAATATCTAGTAGTACAATTGCTGGGTCATAGGGTAATAATATTTTTAATTTTTTGAGGAACCTACACACTGTTTTCCAGAGTGGCTGCACCAGTTTGCATTCCCACCAGCAGTGCGAAAGGGTTCCTCTCTCTCTGCATCCTTGCCAACATCTGTTGTTGCCTGAGTTCTTAATTTTAGCCATTCTGTACTCCAGTCCTCTTTAGACACAAACCCAGCATTAACCGAAAGAGCTTCAGAATAATAGATGTTGTTTTAAACAGAACTAGACAAAATTTTAATATCCATAAATAAAAGATTTGGCCAGTATCTTATTAAAGGATCAGAAAAGGGAGAATCTGAAATTTCATAGTTGAAAACAGTTAAAATAGAGACCCTTTCACATTTAAAATTTAAACAGTTCACAGGTGTATATCAAGGTCAGGGGTGGAAGGTAGGGAAGTATTTTACCTTGACAGGGAAAACTATTTTGCTATTGACATTATTTGAAATTATTGGGCCCATACTACTAATAAAAAAATATACAAACATTCAGTTGATTTTATTATTTTTTTTTTACTTTCTCCAGAGACAGTGCTCCTTGATTGCTTGTACTCGGGATACTCTACTCAACTCCCCTTGTTACGTGACTGCCAGTTCAGACTCACTTAAAAGACATTTACACTGGCTTGGTGACCTGCCCCGAGAAACAAAACTTCGTCTCCTAGGGAAGGAAAGTTTCTTAGGGATAGAGAATTTTGCCTACATTTCACAATCTCTGGCCTTAATTTAAAATCATTTCTTTTTCTTGTGGCACGTGGGTGGCTCAGTCAGTTAAGCGTCTGACTCTTGATTTCGGCTCAGGTCATGATCTCATGGCTCATGGGATCAAGCCCACATCGGGCTCCACACTGACAGCACAAACTCTGCTTGGGATTCTCTGTGTCCCTCTCTCTCTGCCCTTCCCCTGCTCATGAGCTCTCTCTCTCTCTCTCTCTCTCTCTCAAATAAATAAACATTAAAAATAATGCTGGAGAAAGATAAAGGGGAAGGGAGCGGGACTGGGCAGGGAGAAGCTCTCCAAGATGCAGATCTGACAAAGTCTCAGCCAGCTCAGTAGGGAGCTGGAGAACAAAGATTGCTTGTTAGAATTTCCTTGTATTAGCCAACAGTGGCCAGGTCTTAGTAATTCCGCTCTGCACAGCCACCGACTGGGGACTGCAAGGAAGAGCATGGCATCAGCTAGGAAGCTGATGTGGATCCTGACGGCGATGCCGCTGGAGGCTGCCAGGCTCCTCTTGCCGCTAAACAGTAAGTCCTTTCTTGACAGATGTAAGCCGTGCACGTCCCTGGTTCCCACACCTGATCACACATTAAATTTCTGTATCCCTGGCTTTTCTATTTATTTCAAAAGTATATTAAGTGTTTTGTGATGCTTCATTAGATACCCACCAACCACTTCTATACAGCCAAATAATGTTTAGCTACCCAGGAAGTTCAGCTATTAAGGAGAGTCAATTTAGTAAACATAGAACTGGAGTCCTCATGTGGCTTGACTCAATTCTGTGTCACACTTCAGCTTCTTTTTGATCAAATAAAGTGCGGGCTGTCTGACAAAGAGGACTATCTTTTATTCATATTGCTATCTTCTCAGCCTTACACACACAAAAAGCACAGAACCTGTCAGGGCACCCGTTGCCCAGGAGGGGCACAGTAAATGTTGTGTTTAATAGAATGACTGATTACAGACTGGTTTACCTTCTTCTCCTCACTTCATATCAATATAAACAGCCTCCGTGTCACTTGCTATTGCTGGTGGTTCTGACTCTGGTTTTGAAATCAATGTATTCTATTTTCTTCTTTATAGAAGAAGGGATAAAATCCCCAATGGTAAGAGATAATGCGAATAAAACAATGCTAAGAAGAAATTCTATACAAAAAACAAAGTTCACTGAAGAACCATTTTCTGGGACCTGCCATTCCAAAGATATCTCCGGGCAGGTAGCTTTCTTTCCAGCACACCAGAGAGCAGGATGGGAGCAAGATGTGTTACAGACTGAGGGAGCCAAGTATTCATAGGTCAGCGCAAATTTAGGAAGGAAGGGAGGAGGATTATAGAAAATAATTGTTTACAAAAATATGACCATTGGGAGGCTCCTTTGTGTAAATTTAGTAAGAATTTTCATTTTGTTAGTGGTCTGAGGATAGACAGTTTTATGATTGCGGGAGGCTTACTTCCAGGATCAGGACATTTAAATACAATGGTTAAGTCCAGCTGGTAACTGGGATAAAACATGAATGTCAAGAACCCTTAGTAGCTGTCAAAGGACCTGTCCTCTGTAAGCTTTGGAAAAAGGAGCAAGTGATGACTGTCAATCTGTAGCATCCCCTGGTGACCGTGCGCAGGGTCGGACTGGCAACTCAGAAGGCTGCCATTAAATCTAAATAAATCAGAACCAAGGATGTGGCTTCGTTTGCAAAGTCATCTACTGATGGATACTTTTCAGTACTAGGAGACAGCCATTGACTCCTGACTTCCTGAAGGTACCTGGGGAGAGCTGCAAATGGGGAAGCTGAAACAAAGCCACATGGGGGCTTCCTGAAGGCTCTTTGATGCAACTGATTATGATGATCTTGCTGGATAATTTGCTTGTTTCAAGTGCATGATTAATGGAATTATTATTCATAATTAGGAAATGCCCAGAGAGCAAAGAACACAAACTGTTCTGACTAGCTGTCAGTAATTGCCAGGCTCATGCTAATAATGCCTGGGAAATGAAAACACTCTAGCACTTTCCTTTAATTTTATTTTGGAATGTGATGTCCTAACAGCAATGGAGAGCTGTAGGCAGTGTTTATCCTTCAGATTATGTCACCTCGAAGTGCCATTCCTCATGACATCCCTCGCAGAGGACAGACGATGCCTGTCAGATAGTATTGCTTAATTATTTAGGGCCTTTCTAGTAGGAGCCTTTGTAGACAATACCCCCCCTCCTTTCCTCTTTCTCCTACTCATCTCTTCCTGAAATCACCTCTTCTGGTCCCTTAACGAGACACTATATAGGAAGACAGAGTCTTGACCAGCTTGACCTCTAACGAAAAGCTTTATAAGGCTAATCACGATTCAGTTTTTAATGAAATGTCCTTTCTTCTTGTAGCGGTGGGGAAAATGTCTTAGCAGCTTAGTAGGAACTGTTCCAGTTTTTATTTTGTTTGTGGGGTCTTTGTGGTCTTCTTTGCCACAACTAATTGAAATACTGCCACACTCGACAGCGCAGAGTATCGCAAACCACAATGAGCTACTGGTCAGAGTGAAGGACCATTTATAAAGGCAGTAGCCAATTTCTCCAGTGGATATCCTTTGGACGATCAGAAAAGCCTGGACTCCCCTGGGCAGATGTTCAAAGAAATGAAACAGCGATGAGAAGAAGGCAGACAACATGCCTCAAAGACGGTTCATAGTTTGTTTCTCCTTTTGCATGTGCTTTATAGGATTTTCAAAAGAATGAGTGGCTACCATACTGGATGCAGATCTCTGAGTTCTCTGCAGGTCTGGGAGCAAGTGAGGGAGGAAGAAAAAAGAGCACTGGTGTGGATCAACTCAAAGCAAGCCGAGAGCAAAAAATTTAGTGTGGCAATTTAGGCTGCAGGAAGAGATAGCTCAAACTCTCTGCAAAGTTCACACACACACACACACACACACACACACACACACACACAGAGAGAGAGAGAGAGAGAGAGAGAGAGAGAGAGAGATTATCTTTGCTTCCGCCTCAGAGTACCTAAAGCTATAGCTGAACTCCACGGTTTTTATCACAAGTGGGTCGCTTGTGCTCATGCCAAGCTAAAACACAAAATGGACAGGGATAAGGTTAAGGTCACTCATTCCTACCAGGGATTGGGGCAGAATAAATTTGTCCATTCGGTGTGTCTAACCCCTCACTGTTCAAAGTATGGTATATGGTCTACCATCACCTGTGAACTACTTAGAAATGCAGAATCTCAGGCCCTACCCCAGACACACTGAATAAGAATCTGCATGGTAACAAGAAAGCCTGGGAATTTCTGTGCACACTGTGGCGTGGAAAGCCCTGGTCTAGGGCACTTCCTGAAGGTACCCCTACAGTTTAGAAGGGGTGAAGATCCACACTGGGCTTCATGGAAAAAAAACAAAACAGAATAAAGCTATTTAATATGTTATTTAACTTTCTTTCTATAGGAACTTGAATTCTTTATTTTTTATTTCAAGTTTTTATGTAAATTCTAGTTAGTTAACCTATTGTGTAAAATTGGTGTCAGGTGTAGAATTTATTGATATCTTTTTAAAAGCAACTCAATTTCCAAACTTCTGAAAAGATAAGATGTTGTATTGTGGGAATGACAAGCATTGGACTTTTCCATAACGGGGTAATATTTTTAGTGAGCAATGGCTTATTTTTAGAGCAAATGTTATACTGTTAAGCCCAAAAGTTACATGGAATATTACTATAAATAGTGGGATTTCTCTTCTATCCAGTTGAGGCAGCAAACAGACAAATGCATGGGCACTGCCCACTTTATCTTTTGATCAAATAAGGAGAAATGGTTAGCGTTCCTTTCTCCTACCTCCTTAGAACTTTTACCATGTTCCCTATCATTTATTGCCTTAAAAGTTATTTATTACCTTCAGTGTTTGTTTAACATACCTCCTATTACTAGAAGAATGCTAACCCCAAGTAGGTAGATACCTTGCCTATAACACACTAGGCATAAATCCCCCTCAATTGTTTTGCCCACATTGCTCTAGCTTTATGCTCACAAAGAAAATTAATACATAATTTCTTTCCCAAGATGTCTGGGGAGTGAAAAAGGAATCTATGGATTGGAATTGAATACATCCCACTTTTGCTTTGTTAGACATGAAGATCTCTGCAGAAACTATCCCCCATTAACATTAACAAATTAGTTTCTCTTTCACATAACAGGCTCATGTCATTTAGTATGAATCCACTACAAAATGACTCCTCCTTAGTGTTGAGTATATTAATTGTATTCATTTCTATGCCTGGAAAGCCAAGATCAAGATGCTGGAACATGACTTACACAAGGTGCTAATCCTGAGAGGGCGACCAGTTTGCAGGTTTATAGGACATCCACCACTGCTCTTGAACCTGTCCCTGTCTCCCAACAGGCATGTCAGAAACTTTGAGCAAAAAGATCCAAGATTTATTATTCTGCAATGTAACCAAATGTTGGAAGTCCTACATTATAATTAACGGCACAGACCCACACGACATGGTGACACACTAAATAGGTTTGGAAAGTACCATGAGACCATGATGGATTCAGGCTACTTGGTCCTCTTCTGTTTCTTCCTCTTTTCTGCCTCTTAATCTTGGAGTGCCCCAGGGTGTCCTGGGTCCCTTCTTTACATTATATTCACACACACACAACCCTGCTCAGTGAACTTAACTCCCGTGGCTTTAAACACTATCTAATTGCAGACTACATTGAAATGGATATCCTAGCTTGGAACTATGTCCTGGGCTTCATACTTGCATATATGACTTGAACATTCAACACCTGTACTCGACTGTTTAACATGCAATTCAAATTGAGCATGTTTACATTAAATTCCTTGTCAAAAATCTTACTCCCCAAATCTACTCCACTCACAATCTCAGTTGAGGGCAACTCTATTATTTCAGTTGTTCAAGCAAGTATCTTAGAGTTACTCTTGACTCAGCTTTCCTTCTGAAGCCTCATCTTTACTGCCAGGATAGTCTGTGAACTGTACCTTCCAAATATATCCACTGTATGCCCACTTTGCTCCAGCTTTGCTGTTATTCTGGTTGGAGCCATTTTTATTACCCCTTGCCTGGAGTATAGCAACAATTTCAAATTGGTCTTTCTGCTTCCAATCTCAGGCTTCAACAGATGATTTTCAACAAAACAGCAGGAGATATCCTTTTAAAAACTAAATCAGGAGCGCCTGGGTGCCTTGGTCAGCTAGGCATCTAATTCTTGATTTTGGCTCAGGTCATGATCTCACGCTTGTGAGATCAAGCCCGATGTCGGGTTCTGCACTGACAGTGCAGAGTCTGCTTGGAATTCTCTCTCTCTCTGTCTCTGCCCTTCCCCTGTGTGCACTTTCTCTCTCAAAATAAATAAACATAAAAAAGAAAAACTAAATCAGATTATATCATTCTGCTCCACCCCTCCAATGCCTCCCTAGTTCGTTCTGAGTAAAAGCCAAAATTCTTACAGGGTCTGGACCTCTGTTACCGCCTCGACTTCATCTTCTTTTCTTCTTCTTTCCCTTATTCCACTTCAGCTTCCCTGGCTTCCATGCTGTTCTTAGAACACAGCAGACACACTCCTGCTTGGGGATTTTGCTCAGTGGTTTCTTCAGCTTGGAACATTCCTCATTGCAGATATCCACCTAACTTGCTTCCTCACTGTCCTTCACATCTGCAAAGGCTACCTTTACATCGACCACCTCTTTTTGAGTCGCAACTCACTTTCCCAATGTGGCACTCCCATTTGTTCTCTCCATACTCTCTTTATCATTATTTAATTGTACTTAACACTCCCTAGCATGCCACATAGTTTAGTTATTATCTTTACCGTTTATTGTCTGTGTCTCCAAACCCAGATAAAAGCCCCATGAGACGACAGAGACAGAATTTTTTCTCTTTGGTTCACTAACAGATCTCAAGCATCTGGAGTTGTCTGGGTTACTTTGCAGGTGCTCAATACATTTGTTGAAAGTACGAATTTTTACTAAGTTCTACTTTTACACTGATTAAGAATTTGCCTCCCCCATCCTGAAAAGTTGACTCATGTTTTGCCCTCTAAAAAAACATAGGGAAAAGAGAAAGCTTGCTCTAAGATTCTCAGGGTGATCTCTGGCCAGTGAGTATACATGGCCTTTCCCACATCCAAAATCAGGTGCATTTTGCCTAGAACTTTTCATTTACTGCAGGGGTATCTATGACTTTATCCCAGGCCTGGCCTGCCATACTTAGGGTAAGCAGTGATGTTTTCCTAATTTATGATCAATATACAGGCCTTTCTTCATGAATATGATGATTATAACTTTTGATCCAGCAATCTCTAGTCATTATCACCAAAGTCAGGAATGACGGAAATGAATGCTATTGGAATAGTTCTGCCCAATTGTTGAGGCCATCAGAGACAAGTAGGCCCAAAATAACATTAAATCCAAGGGCATCTGCAAACACCTTGTGAGTCAATATTTTATATCTTGCATTTCCTTCTTCTCCTTCTATAATTGATTTATGTGGTCAAGTTCCCTGTGAGTTGAAAGCTCACAGCTGAAAATGATCCACATGCAAGAATCTTGGGCTTTGTCCAAAATGCTCCAAGACAACTTAGAGGTTTAGTTGAAATACCACAAATGATTTAACTCATTATCAACTCAACCAGCAGCACGCATGTCTGGAGAGGAAGCCACATAAACTGCATGTAGTCTGCACCAGAACATGAAAGGCTGTTCCTGCACAAAGATGTTTGCATCCCAAGTATTTCAAAGATCCCTTTAAGGCGGTTAATTATTTGAGGTATTATTTATATATCACATCCTGGTGTCTTAATTTGGTAATACAGAAGAGTTCTGGAGGAAAGAAGTTGCTAGAAGCTCATGTTAGAGAACAGGATGATAGCTGACTCTATATAACAAATATTATAGCAAATATATAGCAAATAGTGCTCTTTGTAGCATTCTAGCCACAAAGAAATAATAGTGTAAAATATACTGAAAAGAAAGCTCTATCATATTATATCACGGTCATAGAAATAGTAATTCCATTTCCACTTCCAAGCATTGTGAACTTAGTCCCAGAATATTCTTATATTCCAACAAAAATCATTGGAGTTTTAGAAGTCTTTTACTTTTCAGCTGGCATAGTGTTTCCAAATGTATAATTTCAAGTCTCACTGGAGATGATTTACCTTTGTTTTGCAAATGAAGATAATGAAGGCCACAAGGTGAAGTAACTTGCCTGAGGACAAATAACCAATATGCAGCACAGCCTTGTTCTTGGTACAACATGCCTTCTTCCACATTCAGGTGCCTTCTTTTGCAAGTACACAGTAGAGTTCTGGAAGGAAGAAGAATCTGGAAGTTCTTGCAAGAGGGGATAAAGATGACAAACTCTACTACAGCAAATATTTATTTCCATATCTGCCTCCCTATTGGATGTTAATCTTCTTAAAGTGCATCATTAAATCTGTGCCCCCCCATACCTTGCACAATCTACAGCATGTAGCCAATATTAAAAATATTTCATTAAAAAGGCTTAATAAATATGAATGTGAGTCTCTCTTCCTCAGGGACACCTTTTCTTGTTGCTAGGAACAGAGACCCTTCTCCAGACCTCAGAAAATCTAACAAGGAGCATGAGAACCAGGGAAAGGATACATTCATCCATTCATTCAATCAAAAACTACTTATTGAAGGGCACCTGGAGGGCTCGGTCAGTTCAGCATCCAACTCTTGATTTCGGCTCAGGTCACAATTTCACAGATCATCAGTTCAAGTCTCGCATTGGGCTCTGCTCTGACAAAGAGAAGCCTGCTTGGGATTCTGTCTCCCTCCCTCGTTGCCCCTCCCTCCACCAAATAAATAAACAAACATTGAAAAAAAAACTACTTATTGAGTATCTCCAAGTTCCAGGCACTGTGTGAGGCAAAAGTCATACTAATGTAGAAGACAGACGTGGTACCTGTCCTCAAAGAGTACCTACAGACTTGGAGCTGTGCTTTCGACTCTTGTTACAAAGTAGAGAACATTGCTTCTCAAATTTGAATGTGCATACTAACTACCCAGGAACTTGGCAAATTCTGTTTCAGTAGGTCCGCGGTGGGGCCAAAGAGTCTGTATCTCTCAACATTCCCCAGTGATGCTGATTATGATGGTTCCAAGTTCACCCTTTGAGTAATGAGGACCAAGATTATAAAACTTTATTCTCTTGAAATATTACTTTGTATTCCCTCCCCACAAAGATTTCCCCAATTTTATCTGTCCTCATTTGTGTGTGTGTGTATGTGTGTGTGTGTGTATTTAGTTTTATGCAATTTTATCACATATGTAGGTTTGTATATCCAACATCATAGTAAAGATACAGAATAGTTCTATCGCTCCTAATCCTCCTTCCCACAACATTGCTACTCTCTGACAACCACTCAGGTTATCCATACCTATAATGTTGTCATTTCAAGAATGCTATATAAATGACTCATACAATATGTAACATTTTGATATTGGTACTTTCACTTCATACAATGATCTAGAGAGTCGTCCAGGTTTTTGCCTGTTATCAACAGATCATTCCTTTTAACTGGGGAGAAGTATTCTATGGTATGAAAAGTAGCAGTTTGTTTAACTATTCACTAGTTGCAGGAAATTAGGTTGTTTCCATTGTCATTTATTACAAATAAAGCTGCTCTTAATTTTTGTCTACAGATTTTTGTGTGAACATAAGTTTTCATTTCTTTGTGATGAATAACCAAAACGGCAATTGCAGAACAATATGGTAGTTTCATGTTTAGTTTTATAAGAAACTGCCAAACTGCTGCCTGGAGTGGCTGTACAATTTTACATTCCCACTAGCAAACTTTGAGTGTTCAAGTTTCTCTGCATTTGGTGTTGTCACTTTTTTTCTTAATTTTAGGAATTCTAATATATATGTACTGATCTCATTATGATTTTTAATTTTTTTTAATGTTTATTTATTTGTGTGAGAGAGACAGAGACAGAGTATGAGTGGGGAAGGGGCAGAGAGAGAGGGAGACACAGAATCTGAAGCAGGCTCCAAGCTCTAAGCTATCAGCACAGACCCCAAAGTGGGGCTCGAACCCACAAACCTCAAGATCGTGAACTGGGCAGAAGTCAGATGCCAAAGTATCTGACTCTTGATTTCAGCTCAGGCTCCAGGCTCTGAGCTGTCAGCACAGAGCCTGACGTGGGGCTAGAACTCACGAACCACGAGATCGTGACTTGAGCTGAAATCAGACACTTAACTGACTGAGCCACCCAGGAGCCACTCAGTATGATTTTAATTTGTGCTTCCTTAATGCCTAATGATATCAAACACCTTTTTTGTACTTCTTTGCTACCTGAATAGTCTTAGTTTAAATGTCTGCTGCTGTTTTAACCTCATTTCTGACTGGATTTTTTGTGATTTCTGTTGAGTTTCCTTGGTTTTCTAAAATGTTTATTTTTGAGATAAATAGAGAGAGAGAGAGAGAGAATGTGAGCAGGGGAGGGGAAGGGGGGGACAGAGTAACTGAAGTGGGCTCTGTGCTGACAGCAGAAAGTGCAACATGGGGCTCAAACTCATGAACTGTAAGATCATGACCTAAGCCAGAGACAGATGCCTAACTGACCAAGCCACCCAGGCAACCCTGTTTCTGTTGAGTTTTAAGAGCTTTTCCATGTATATACACATATGTATATACATTTTAGTACATGAGCTGGGGAGAGGGACAGAGGGGGAGAGAGGGAATCTGAATCTAAAGCAGGTTCCACACTCAGCACAGAGCTCGATCCCACAACCCTGGGATCATGACATGAGCTGAAATTAAGAGTTGGTTGCTCAACCAACTGAGCCACCCAGGCTCCCTGAGATCTTCATATAGTCTAAAGTTTATTTATTTCTTTTGAGAGAGAGCGAAAGAGGGAGAGAGTGCATGCGCATGGGCAGGGGAGAGGCAGATAGAGAGGGAGAGAGAGAATCCCAAGCAGGCTCCGTGCTGTCAGCGTGGAGCCCAATGCTGGGCTTGATCCCACAGACTGTGAGATCATAAATTGAGCTGAAATCCAGAGTCAGATGCTTAACAGACTGAGCCACCCAGGCGCCCAAATTTATATATTCTAGATACTGCTTTGTCATACATGTCCTTTAGAAATAGTTTCTCCCTGTCTTAGGCTTGCCTTTCATCTTTTTCAGTCTTTTGCAGAGGCAAAGCTTTTAATTTTTGTGAAGTTCAATGTATCATGTTTTTCCTTTTATGGATTATGCTTTGGGTATCAAGTTTAACAACTGCTCACCCAGACCTGATCCTGAAGATTTTCTCATGTTTTTTTTTTTTCTCATGAAGTTGTTATAGTTTTAAGTTTTACATTTAAATCCATGACCATTTTCAGGGCACCTGACTCAGTCTGTGGGGCATGCGACTCCTGATCTTGGGGTTCTGAGTCTGAGCCCCACATTGGGTGTAGAGAGATTACTTAAAAATAAAATCTTAAAAAAAATAAAAAATAAACCATGACCATTTTCAACTATTTTTTTATAATGTGTTAGTTTTAGATTGGAATTCATTACACCTGTTGAGGTGCAGCATGTGGTCCAGGTGGGTGTTGTGTTCAGTTTCCCACCAGGCCACAGTGACGTCACCCCTCCAAAGCGGAGCAGAGCACTCAGACCTCCTCATTGCAGTTAAGGCGGAAGTTCAGCTAGCTCTTCCCTCCGCTAACATCTTCTCAACAAGTGGGTGACCTTTACTTGCACTGCCTGGTTAATGCTGAGTGTGTATGTAAGCTCAGTTTGTCATTGGGCCCCTCTGCCACCAGGAAAGGAGGTAGAGGGCTGACATACAATGTTTTGTTGCTACAGGGAGGGGGTGCTACATAAGGAGAGGGAAGCAGAGTGCAACCAGCTGCACCTCTCACCACCTCATTCTACCTCATCGCTGGTGGGTACTGGCTGAGGCTCTGCTCCCCGCTATGCTCCAGTGACACAGGGAGAGGACCATGAAACCTAGTGGAGACTAGCTCTGCCTGTGCCACTTGATTAAGCCTTATTTCTTCCAGGAAAATGTGGAGAGTCTCTTCACTGCTGGATCTCACTGACACTATCCTAGGGGAGAGAGAGAATGGTAATACCACCTGCTGCTAGCTGTCGGGGAAATAAAAGAGAAGATCTCCACTCAGCCTTGCCAATACTATTCCTGCAGGGGACTCACTGCACCGTCTGCATATGCGGGACGGGGGCGCATAGATGACGAGCTCCCGCTTTAGCCCTGCCAACGACACCAGATGGGGGGGTCAGAGGCTTGCCACCTGCTTCTGTGGTGCTGTGGGGAGTGGGAAAATGGAAGATTCACCTACACTTGGCCCCACAGGAGGTGTGGGGAAAGGGTACAATTTTTCCATTGTTCCATTTGTTTTGGGTTAGAGTGAAGTAGCTATTGCCAAACAGTTTCTGTGGTTATACTACCCATTTTCTAGGCCTTTACCTAGGAGAAATCGGATCTTTTTTGTCTATGCTTGTTGGTGGTTCTGGGTTGGAGGCTTTTATAGCATCCCATCTGGAATACATGGAGGTGATAAGAAAACCCAGGGAACTCACTGCCAAGTTGTTCCTCAAGCCCCATGCAATGTAAACCTGCAAATAACAGAGCACTACAGGATGGCACTGGCTTCCTGTGGATTGTTACTGAGGACTGCTCCTTTTTCTCAGCCCTAGATATTGCAGTCTCTGAATCCCAAGAGCCCAGGAGCATGACACTTTCCTTGTTATCCATTAAATTGCTCTTTAATGATGATGGAAAGAAGTAAGCTTCAACTCTGAGAGCCATCCTGGTGGCTTCTAGGCTCAAGATGTGTTATTGGCATCTTGGCTAGGGGAAGAGGGGTGGTCACAAGAATGACAGCAAAAGAAGCTCTAGCCTATGTCCTTACAGCTCAACCACATCTGAGAAGAAAATGAGCTCCTGGCTTCTCCTGCTTCCAAATGTTGCCTTTCCTTACACTCTTCCGAGTCCAACATGCCTTATGTTTCTCAGTACTTAGCTAGTATTTTCAAATGCTCAGCTCTAGAAATTTCCTGGCAATTGATGGTGGGGCTTCATAGAAATTATTTTCAAAGACTTTTTAAGTAATCTCTACACCCAACATGGGGCTCGAACTCACAACCCCAAGATCAAGAGTTGCATACTCCATCAACTGAGCCAGCCAGCTCCCTCACCTTTATTTTAATGATTATTTTAATTGAATTTATTCTTAACCTCTACCCCTCAGTGGTTTGCCAGTCCTATATTACAGTGAGGGAGATGGAAGCTCAGATAGTTATTAAGTGATTCACCCAGGACTCACACTGAAGTCTGACTCCAGAACTTACCTTGTCAATCACTAACTTTCAATTACTTCAATTAAAACCAAACTCACGTGATTTAAGGCAAAAACATTCCCTTAGTCTGTTCAGACTTCTATAACAGAATACCATGCACAGGGTGGCTTAAACAACATTTATTTCTCACAGTTCTGGAGACTGGAAAGTCCAAAATCCAGGATCTAGCAGATTCAATATCTGGTGAAAACTCCTTTCTTGGCTCATAGATGGCCATCTTCTGGCTGTATTCTCAAATGTCAGGAAGATAAGGAACCCTTCTGCAAGGGTTCTCATCTCAGGACCTAATCACTTCCCCAAGGCTTCACCTCTAAATACCATCACATTGCAGATTAGGATTTCAACATATGAATTTTGGGGAGACACAAACATTTGGTCTATAGCAAGCACATTACTAGCTGCATTTATTTCTAGTGATAGTGACACAGTCTTAGCACTTAGACCTTCTGGTAGAATGCAAGTAGCTGCATCTTCAGTCAAACTCCCAGTGTGATTACTTGCCATAATGACTTAAACACCACCACCAGGGGTGCCTGGTGCCTGCTTAGTCAGCACAGCACGTGACTCTTGATCCCAGGGTTGTGGGTTCAAGCCCCACATTGGGTGTAGAGTTTACTTAATAAAAGAAATATATATTAAACACCACCAACTGACTCAATGTTCATGCTAGGAGTTCTTCCCTCATTTAGAACCTGAGTCTCACTGAGACTGTCTCTTGCTTTCAATAATGTGATTAGTCTTTGTCATTTCTTTGCCTTCAACAAATTGTGAAGCTTAATGAACTATCGAGAGCTTTTAGATGATTGTTCATTTATAGTAGCATATGTCTCTAAATATTTTTCTGTATTACACATACATATTCAAATACATTAGGAGTAATTCATATGCAGTTATGATCCAGTACTCAGAAATATAAAAGTATAAAGCACCTATGTGTGTCAAATAAAATGCCACTCAACATATCTTATGAAATCTTATCCTAAACCCCTTACCCTTACAGTGCTCTAACAGTTATCACCTTTTGAGACATAATTAATTTACTTGGTGTGATAATGTGTCTGATTGTTTGTGACAGACATTACACTCTGGACTTTCTATGATTAGCATGGAATAAAAAGCAAAAACTCAAGAAGAACTACCTCAGATGAAATGTGGCAGATACAGTACTATCTCACCAGCGACTTTTGGCTTTTTAAAATGTGACCCTGGTTTGTTTTCTTCAAGTTTATTAATTTGGGATGATTATGGATGGTTTTAGGAAATTTTGTGAGTTGGCAGCTGTTTTTAATCTAAAATCTATGAAGAAAAACAAAAACATCTACTTCACGATGCTTTTTATATTAAAAAAAATTACACCCAATAGATTGTTAGTGTATGAAAAAGTGCTCAACATTACTAGTCATCAAGATGCCAAGTGTAAACCTCAATGAGATATCACTAGACCACCACCAGAAGAGTTAAAATTAAAAGGACTGGCAACACCAAGCACTAGCAAGGATGTAGAGTAAATGAAACACTTGCACATCGTTGACTGGAGGTAAATTGGTTACAACCACTTTGGGAAGTTGTTTAACAGCAACTAGTAAAGCTAAAACACAAATATCCTCGGATTCAGTAATTCCATTCCTGGCTACATACACAACAGAAAAGTGTACACATGTATACCAAAATGCATGGACAAAAAGGATCTTCCCAGGCAAAACCTGAGAACAACACAAAAGTCCATCTGCAGGTAAATGGACAAATTCATACAATGGATATAACTCAGCAATAAAAAAAGGAAATATATGATATATGCAAATACATGCATAAAAATCACATACATAGTATTGAGCAAAAGAAAGACAAACATCAAGAGTACAAACTACATAATTCCTTTTATAACAAGTTCAAAATTTTGGAGAGTTCTAACTAGGAGAAGGCACAAAGGAGCTTCCTGGAGTGTTGGATATGTTCTGTTTCTCGATGTCAGTGTGAGCATCATGGGTGTAAAAATTCATGGAACTTTTTACACTTAAAATACGTTTAGTTATTAAACAATAGTGTTTAAAAATTTTTTTTTACATTTTAAATTTTATTTGAGATAGAGAGAGAGAGAGCACGAGCAGAGGAGAAGGCAGAGGGAGAGAGAGAGAGGATCTTAAGCAGACGCCACACTCAGCATGGAGCCTGACACGGGGATCAAACCCATGACCTTGAGATCACGACCTGAGCCGAAATCAAGAGTCAGATGTTCAATCGACTGAGCCACCCAGGCATTCCACTAAAATATATTTTTTTAAATAGAAACAAAAAGACTACATATTCAAAATTGTCCAAATGCCCTGTTAAAATGAGACTTTTGGACAGACTGATTTCAAAGTGTGCAAACTTGGTCCCAGAAAATGAAAGCTTTCCTAAGTCACCAGGTCATATTTCTGGAGGTTCTACATGGGCGATATATTTTCAATGCTATGTTCAGGAGCAAGTATGCTTAAACGTAGATTTAGTATCACCTCTTTTTATTATAAAATGCCACATGGGAAGTGGCAACATCTTATGACCCACACTTTGAATTTAATACTCAGTCACACAACTCATAATTTTCCATTCTTAACCACGCAGGTTAAGAACTTAAAAATAATTAATAGCCTGAATAAGTCTCCTGTGTAAGTTATTACACAACTCCTTAAAATCAATCATTTAAGGAACTACTAGATTTATCCATTATTGGAAAATTTTGCTTAATAAAATACCCATCATGTTCTTCCCTGAGATTTAGGAAAATAAAGGTCTATACATCTCTTATTTCATAATTTTTTCAGGTAAATGTCTTTTTTCACACATACTCTATCATTGTTTCAAAGAATTATAAGCAGACTCAGGAAAAAGGTACATCCCATTCCAAGGATGGGACTATTTTCTGCCTGGATAGGCTATCTATCTTACAAAGGCATACAAGATAGGAGGGTGCTCTAGACTCCCAAGAGATTTCAGCCACCAAGACATCTGCTGAGAAGTCACGTTTTGCTTTTGCTAAAGTTTTTCACTGTCCTCTGTTGTCCTAGAAACAAAACGACACAGAGAATTAATTCTCAGGAAGGAGACAAACTTGTTTGTCTTTGGAAACCTCAGAATGCTTTTTCAGCCCTGCCTTTCTGATCTTTGAAATGGAGCGAATTTTTGATTCTTGCCGTTAATTTCTACACCAGAAGACATTCTTGAATACCATTTTCCTTTTGAGAAGTGTCTGTCCTTCACACTGTAGCCCTGACATGTTATTAAATGTGTCATCTCTCCCATTAAAACATACTATTACCAGCCAGGTGCCACTCTCAGCATTGCAAAGGCTGTAACAAGGTAGAATACAGAAGATGTTTCATGTCCATAGAAGTAGTGGAGGCAGAAAATGAATTGGATTCCTTTAAGATGAATTTTTTATGGATCAGCACATTTATTCGGCGTTATTTATAAAGGAGTTATTTCATTAGCAACTAACTTTGATCTGTGTGAGCAGTAAGATATTCTTTAGTCATTTATTTCAGAACAAGAAGTCATTGCAAAAGAAATGCTATTATTGACTAAGATGCAAATAAATATTGTGTCAAAATTAAGACTTTTCTTTACAGAATTATAGATCCTACACTTGAGTCTAAGCCTCATTTAATAAAAGCATTTGGCCATTTTACTTTGGTGCATAAGTTTATGTTCAGGAAAGATGAAATAATTATTTTTTAAAGAACACTAAATCTAACTTTTGCAAAGTTTGTAGCAACAATTTAAGTACAATTGCTCAGGACTATTGTACAAAGAGTATGGGAGATGCTGGCTGCTCAACTGATGTTTGACAAAGAAGCGAAAGCAATTAAATGGAGAAAAAAAATATTACTTTTTCAATAAATGATGCTGAAGCAATTGGACATCCAAAGGCAAATATATAACATGAACTTCAGCCTAAGTCTCATACTATATATAAAAATCAACTCAAAATAGATAACAGATTTAAATGTGAAATTTAATACCGTAAAAATTTTAGAAGGGAAAAAGGAGAAAATCTTTAGGATCTATAGGGCTAGACAAAGAATATCCTAGACTTGACATGGTCAATCACAATCCATTAAAAGCACAATCTATTATAGAAACCTATTAAAGAAAATACAGGTAACTTGGACTTCACCAAATTTAGAAACTTTTGTTTTGTGAAATACTATGCTAAGTGGATGAAAACACAAGTTACAAACTGAAAGAAAATAAGTGCAACCAACCATATATCTGCCCAGAGGACTACTGTCTGCAATATATTAAAACTTTTGAAACTCAATAGTAAAAAAAAAAAAAAAAAAAAAAAAAAAAAAAAAAAAAACCAAAAAAATCAATCTGATTAGCAAATCTTAAAAGACATGAAGAGACACTTCACTGAAGAGGATACTCAGAGGGAAAACAAGCATATGACAAGACGTTCCTCATTAGACATTACGGAAATGCAAATTAAAACCACAATGAGATACCACTATACCCCTATCAGAATGGTCACAACTAAAAATAGTGGCAATAAAAATGCCAATGAGGATGTGGAGAAACTGGATCACACATACATTGCTGGTCCAAATGTAAAATGGCATAGCCTCTCTGGAAACAATGTGGTAGTTTCTTATAGAATTAAACATACAACTATCATTCAACCCAGCATTTGAACTTTTATTCACTCTAGAGAAATGAAAAGTTTTGTTGTTCATGCAAAAACCTGTACATGAAAGTTCACGGTAGCTTTATCTGTAACAGTCAAAATTGGAAACAACTCAGATGTCCTTCAACTGGAGAATGGTTACACAAACTATGGCACTCCCATAATATGGAATACTACTCACCAATAAAAAGGAACAAGCCTATTGATATAGGAGCCTGGATGAATCTCCAGAGAATTGTTCTGAGTGAGAAGAACCAATCCCCAAAGGTCACATACTGTGATTCCTTGATATAACATTCTTAAAATGATATGATTATAGAAATGGAGAATAAACTAGTGGTTACCATAGTTTAAAAAAAAGGCTAAGAATGGGAATGAAGTAAGCTTGGCCATTAAAGGGCAACATGAGATATCTTTGTGGTGATGGAATTGTTCTGTATTTTTACTGTATCAATGTTAACATCCTGGTTATGATGTTGTACTGTAATTTTGCAAGATGTTATTGATATGGAGAACAAAGGCAAAAGAAATGTAGAAAGAAATTAAATTTCCTTGACAAGTATGCAAGACAGGCAGGGTGACCTTCCTCCAGGAACTCAACTACCTCAATGTTAATACTTCGCTAGAGGCAAAAGGCAACCTTAGCTTGTCCTTAGCTTGACCTCCAGGATTCTAGAAGTCTTCTGTAACATATAAAAATCCCTTTGGGAACTTCCTTTACCTCGACCCCACCCCCCAAGGTATGTGTTAGCAATCATTCTCCAAACATATGGCCCATGCGTATACATCAGAAGGGTCTCATGACTAAGGTTTTACTAGACAGTAATAAATGACCTTTTTCTAACAATAGCTAGCCCCCTCAAGGTCCTACGGAATACTACTTGGCAATGAGAAAGAATAAAATCATGCCATTTGCAGCAACGTGGATGGAACTGGAGGGAACTATGCTAAGTGAAATAAGTCAGTCAGAGAAAGACAGATATCATATGTTTTCACTCATATGCGGATCTTGAGAAACTTAACAGAAGACCATGGTCGAAGGGAAAGGGAAAAATAGTTTCAAACAGAGAGGGAGGGAGGCAAACCATAAGAGACTCTTAAGTACAGAGAACAAACTGAGGGTCGATAAGGGGCAGGGGAGGGGAGAAAATGAGTGATGGGCATTGAGGAGGGCACTTGTTGGGATGAGCACTGAGTGTTGTATGGAAGCAATGAATCACGGGAATCTACCCCAAAACCAAGAGCAAACTGAATACACTGTATGTTAGCCAACTTGACAATAAATTATATTAAAAAAAAAAAAAAAGAAAAAAGAAACCTTGCTTCCAAATTCCTTGGAGATGTATGTTTCCCTAACGCCCTCCAACTTGAAAGTACAATATAATAAGTCACTCTTCACAACCCTAGTGTAGCTCTTTCTGCCCACAGGTCCTGTTCCCATGCTTTAATAAAACCACATTTTTCCACCAAAGATGTTTCAAGAGTTCCTCCTTGGCTATTCGCTCCCAGATCCCAACGTTAGTTACCACTGGTGAAACTGGGCAAAAGGTATATGGACTCTCTCTCTTTCATTTTTACTGCTGCATGTGAATCTACAGTTACCTTAAAATTTTTTTAAGTTTAAAAAAATATTCACAATATATTTATAATTGTAATAGAAACTGTGAACAGAAATATTATGAATAATACTGAGATTCTTTTGGCCTAAAATACTATAAATCTCTACCAAAAAGCACTTTCTGCAGATATATATATAAAGGACACCACATTGGCACCTGTTCTCTCTATATTTAGTTACGTATTTCATCATCTCACCCTGATTTGGTCTGAGGCCTTGAGGCCATGAACCTTCTATATCCCTTACCTTTATACCGGTAATCTTGTGCTTCCTCTTTAAACAGATTCCCAAGAAAATCTATCTGGTAAACTCATTCAGAGTAAAGAAATAGTGGTTGAAGTTTAAGTGTAAAGGAGAAATCTGCCAGAAGGATCCAGGTTTAACACATGAAACCCAATACAGACAGACCTCCTCACAATGTGAACAAGCCACTGGAATGGTATTAGTAAGCAAGACATACTGGAGCATCTAAAGTTTGTCTCTTTCTGTACATTTGCCTTATTTCACTATCTGAAGTCAAGCCTTACTAATGTTTTTTTACTGATGCATACATACATTGCCATCTCACAGCTCCCAAATTCACCTAGCTGAATAGTTGATACCAAAATAGATTCTCCCTTCCCAATGCCAAATTCCTAGAGAAAGAATGCAATGTTTTTTTCCCCAAGGTCAGTTCCCTGCCCTTTATCCAATTGACTGTTGGGTCATGCAGGAGGATGAACATGGATATTGAGGACTCAGATCTAGGGTTCAGTGATATCTACCCTTTCAAAACTATGATGCACTACATTAACAAATTGGTAAGGAGAGAGTTACAAGCATGAATGAGGCAGATAACTTTAGATGAACTCTTTGTTGGTATCTGAAAAATACCACTGCCTACATAGCTTACACACAGAGTGAGGATGGCCTCATCTCTCTATTATATAGATGCCAAAGGTTTGTCTATCAGTAACACGGGATGAGCGTGATTCAGCAGTTCCTGTTAGTACCTCCCCCATACTTCTTCAACACTCAATCTCCTGTCGCTGGCAACCATGCCCCACTGCAGATTTCTGCAATGGAAAAGGATCATTAAAGGAGAGGGGTCAAGGTCCTCAGCCAGATCATGGGGCAAGATCAGTAAACAGACAAGCTAAGCAAGACTCATCCCCTTGAAATCTTAGCAGATGGGAAGACAAAGGGAGCAGAGTTCTGCCGACTGCCTAGAGACGTGGGATTCCCAACCTGCGGTCAGTGACCTGAGGTGCATTAGGGGAACTTCTTAGCTGAGGTTCAAAGATATCAATTAACCCATCGAAGTAGTCTTAATTCATTTGACTAATTGTTAATCTAACTAATCATATGGACACAGCCTTACTCACAAATTAGATCATTGACCATTTTGTCTTAGATTAAAGAAGAGCTTCTCCTAGGAGAAATGTCTTCTTGTAGATATAATTTTAAAATAAGGCCCAGTTTAAAAGCTCTATAAAACACAATATATTAAGTCTTCACAACAGAGTTTTACTCAGGAACATGTTAATTTATAAGCAAAGACATAAAGACCAACAATTTAATATTCAGTGAGAACAGGTTAGCTCTGGCAAAAAAGGACAGAGCAAATTACTTCACTAATCCTAAAATGTAGAGACCAAGGTTCATCTCAATGATAGCTGATAAGAAAGAAACTGTTTCAATATCCTTAACTAGTCAACTGAGTTGGAAACTTTTACATGACTCTTTAAACGTTAAGTGTAGAGGCTGCTTTTAGACAACAGACTTGAGCACCAGAAACTTGATTAAGGCAGAAGGGCCCAAAGTGACCCCAAACGCCTGGCTGAATACACACAGGCCCATCAGGCGACCCCCCCACCAAATATCCAGAGGCCCTAGATAACCAACAGGCTGCTTACAACCAGGCACAGTTACCAAAAAAGGGAAAATTTTATACATCGCCATACCTCCTCACCTTCTCCCTTTCTAGAAACAGCCTCCACTCACTGTCTCATGGTAGACAGTCTCTCCTGTGCTGTCCTGCCCACTGCTCCCTTGGTGTGTATTTGATAAACTTCTATCTCTTTTGTTCTGCCTCAGGGGAATTCTTTCACCTACTGCACCACTGGCTTCTACTAGAGGCTTCTACCCAAGGATGGTTGCCCCATATTTGGGGGCCCCATCCAATTGGGAGAGACACCACATTTAGATGCCGCATTAAGCATCTCCTGAAAAGAACAAAAATAAATTTCGTATCTGATTATAATCTACATACGTCAATCTCTGGAAACTCTATAGCCATTTCCACTTGAAAGTGGTAGGATTTCCTTTACTAATTAATTTAGCCAAACTCTAATAGGGTATATAGTTAAAAATTAACTCAGAGATGGGCACCTGGGTGGCTCGGTCAGTTAAGCGTCTGATTCTTGATTTCGGCTCAGGTCATGATCTCATGGTACATGAGTTCGAGCCTCACATTGGGCTCCACACCGACAGTGTGGACCCTGCCTGGGATTCTCTCTCTCTCTCCCCCCCCTCTCTCTCTATGCCCCTCCACCCATTCATGCCCTTCTCTCTCTTTCACACAATAAACTTAAAAAAAAAATTAACTCTGAAACACCAGTAAAAATGGCACACTATGTTCCTTCTCTGATGCACCCTCTTCTGATCTACAAACTTGGCAATGATGGATAAATTATAAACATAAAGAATCCAAAAAATTTAGACAAGATAAACATATTCATAGGTCAGAAACAAAACAGAAAGCTGGAATTGTAAATGGGGCTGAATATCCATATTCCGAAGCTGGCAGGAGGAGATGTAAATTCACCTCCTTTGGGAAAAGAAGGACCAGAGGCTTCCATGTGAAATGGAAAAATAGAGTCCACCAGAGTGATTAATTCCAGGGGCTATGAGTCATGAAAGTAGGGTGAAAAATACTGACAACTGCTGCCTGGGGCTACAACTTCTATGGCGCTGCCAGGCAATGTAAGCCTGAGGATATGGACACAGCCTCAGGACACAGCTGCCTCAGGCTCACTAAGCAGTTCTGTACATCCTTCTGTCCCCACCAGGGAGGAGGCCCAAGCCTTCATTATGAGAGCTGCTTCTCAAATGAGGGCCCCAGAACATTCAGAGCAGTAGCTTCATATCTTCTTGTCAGGGAGAAAGAAGCAGAGCCCAGGACAGTAAAAGAGAGAGAAAACAATGTAAAGCAAAAACCATGTTTCCCTTCGATAAGCCTGTGATCTGCAATTCTAAAATGCATAAATAAATCTGATGCTAAGGAGGAGCCCAAAAAAACCACAGCAGGACAGAAGTTATTTTCTAATGATGTAAATGTTACAGAATAGTTAGACAAATGCTTTAAAATAAGCATGGTTGGGATACTCAAAGGCATGAAGGTGTAACACTCAAAAGAACAGCAATAAAATATTAAACAAGAAGTTACATGCATAAAATAAGGTAAGTACAAAAAAGAATCAAATTGAAATACGGGAAGCAAAAATATAATAAAAATAAAAATAAAATTAATACACTGGATACATTCTGAACAGACCCCACTGAAGAGATTATTACTGACTGAAAGCACCAAAGTCTTCACCTACCACGAAGCAAAAAGATAAAAGAGATAAAATATATGCAGGAGCAGTTAAGATTCCCACAAGATCTACTGAGATCCTTTATACTTTAACTTTACTAATCGCTTTGAAAACACGTTCTAGGAAATAGAGAATACAGGCAATGGCAGAGAAAGAATATATGACGAGGTATGAGCTAAGAATTTTCTGATATTAGAGATCTAAGTATTCAAATTAATAGTGCACTTTGAGTACCAAGCGAACTACTAACAATAATATAATGATAACATAACAGATCCATAACCAGATACATGATATACAAATTTCAGGAAATCAAGGATAAGAGAAAACAAAAAAAAAATTTTGAGAGAGAGAGACAGAGAGAGAGAGAGAGAGAGAGAGAGAGAGAGAGAGAGAGAGCGCCAGCAGGGCAGAGGGGCAGAGGGAGAGAAAAAGAGAGAAGATGAGGATACAGTACACCTTGTTGGTACATATTTATTTTCAGATGCTCTCCCAAAGTCCTATTCATTATTAGAACCACCTGAAAATAAATATTAACTAGAATAGCTTGTATTTCAAACGCCTGCCAGTGGAGAGAGGAATCCAGAATCACCCTCCGAGTGCAACAGAAGTTTCCACCTTTTTAAAATTATGGTATTGATTTACTTTTCTCCCTTACTGCCAGATGCTATTTACATAGATGTTGGCCACATCTCTCCATCGCAGTCATCTGATGGGAGTATTCTGAAATTCAAGACTGACCCTTGCACATTACCTTTAGAAAACAGCAAAGAAGTTTAAAAATACTGCATATGGAATATGTACCAACAAGGTGTACTGTTTCCTCATCTTCTAGATGAATACCCTGCAAATCCCATGTACGCATATAATAAAGTCACTTTTACAAGGTATAGATCACAACCAATTAACCTCCCCTATTGTCCTGTGCTCTCCTCAATGCAACATGACTGAAAATCGATTGATCAACTCTTGTCTATATAATAATCAGTCCCTAGTATATGCATAGAAAAGTTCATTAGTGTCAGATCAAAATGCAAAGATCCCCAACTGCTGATAAAAACAAGCAGAATATATTGCTCGGTAGTCCTTTGCGTGGAGAGCCAAGAATAGCACTCAAGAGACAAGTTCACAGGGTCTCACAAAGTGAAAAGCAAGACTGGATATTGCCTAGGAAAAGAAAAAATTTTTCAAAGTAAGGTTCTGAAGGTCATAATTTGAATGAATATGGAGAGAATTGTAATGTCTCTTTGGGATGGGTTATTACATCACAAAAGTGTGGGCAAAGAGATCATACATTTACATTAGCAAAGACAATCATTTTCCACTTGCAGAGCAGACAGCAAGTTCATGAGCCAGAACTTGGTTTCAATGGTGTCTGTATACCAACACCATACATCTTGTGTCATGCTGGGTACATAATGATTGTAAAAATAATTTTTGAGTAAATGAATGCACAGGTTATGTAGAATAATAAAACAGCCACAACACTGCATGATCCTCAGAAATCTTTGCCTCCGTGAATGATTATTTCTCTGGCTCAGCATAGCGCTGGGCTTTTCCATGTCAATGCTTTATCTCCAGGAGATTTTCCACTTTGCTATGGGTCTTTGCATGGTTTATAACTGATTCTTTGTCTTCAATTTATCTTCACACTCTGTTCTCTCTGGACTCATATATAAATCCAGTACAAAAGAGCCTTTTAAATGAAAATGATGTCAAATATGAGAGAATGTCCCCCGAGGACATACCTTCTAGTCCACTGGATTAAGGCTAGGATTTCACTTTGTTTCCATCTCTTTGTCTCAATCCCCAACGTTGTCTCTGTTTTAGTCAAGGATGTTAGAGCTTCTTCATCTTTCTCTCACGCGTTCATACAGAAAATTCAATTAAGTGCCCAAGGTTCATCCTTCTTTCTCCTCAGTTTCTCTAACGAAAAGTTGCTACCGACAAATACTTCCAGGACACAAGAGCTAAGTACAGGCATGACTGATGCTGTTTGGCTTACTAAGCATCTCTGATACATCAATAATTCTGATACATCAATAATTCTTAACTAGGTCTCTAATAATCATATCATCCCTGTGTCTGATAAGAAGTTTAGATGCCTCCCTCTTCTTAACGTGTTATACTGCTCTTAAAGGACTATGGATGTGCTGGGAGTAAACCACAGTGTGGTATAAAAGGAACAATGAAAACTGGAAGATGATGTCGAAAGGAGAAATAAAATCAAGAGCTGGGTGGATTATCAAGGTGTCAGTTGGAAGAGACTATTCAGAGCACAGAAAGGGTGAGGTCTGACAGCAACAAAGGCATCAGATAGTCCAGAGAAGAGTGGTTATGTGAATTCCTTGCACTCATGAATGTAGGAGTGGCTGGGTGCTGGACAAAAGAGCTCATGCTTGGAGAACTGCCTGAACCACTGAGTCAGAACTGGGGGCTCACATCATACTGTGATTGTAGCCCAACTGAGGAAAAGTAGGGGTAGGATAAAAAAAATCAAACTAGGCAGGGCATTGTCCCTAGCTGTATTATAAGTGGTGCTTTTGATAAACATATTTAAATCTGTGGTAATATCCTAGAAACTGCTTTTACTAGTCCCAAATGCATGGTGGGTAGAGAGAGCACTGAACTACTAATAAGGAGACATATTCCAGGACTGCCTCTCCTCCTCACTTAGAGCTTTTGATGCAAATGCTAAATTCACTTCAAATAACAAGAGAACTAAGGAACGCTATGCATACAGAACCACACCGGGTAGTGTGGTGGATGCAAAGATGATTAAGTTCCTGTCTACTAAGTGAGAGAAACATTCTTTCCCAACTGATAGTAAGGCATAATGTAACAAGAACTCTAACGGTATAAAGCACAGAGACAAAGAACCCCTGGAAAGAAGAAGTTAATTCAGATGGAAAACATCGGACATCTAGAAAACTTTCTGCCGCAAGAATCTGAGCAGAGTTTTCAAAGACAGAATGGGTGTTGCTAGGCAGGTGTGAGAGGAGTGTCCTTTGCACAAACTGAACTGCACAAGCAAGGGTACTGGGCAAGAGATTCGCTCTGGCCCAAGCTCTGGTTTTCAGGCAGATAAGCGCAAAACTGTGGAGATAAGACAGAGCCTGGAAGGGAAGAAGAAGGTGGAATGCTTGCTTTGGATTTCAAGGTGAGGAAGGGATGATCTCCACTGCGAGTGATGAGAAGCCCTCTACAAGTCTGTGGATATGACTGACAGGAAGAAAAACCAACTGGAAATGCGCTTGAAGGTATCTAAAGCAATCTAGGCTGCTATGTTTGACCCGGGCAGGTGTAATGGGCCTAAAAAGGAGGGACCGGTTACACACAACTCTATATATATAGAGGATGAATCAGCAAGATTCGGGAAGAAAAAAATCAGAAGAAGGGAGAAATAGGTACTTCTTGGACCACTTATTAAAGCCTGTGGCATTTGAACTATCCGCGTTGGGCTCGGTCCCATCACTCGCTCATGACTCGAGTGGGACTAAAGAAAGGGCTCATGGGCGGGCCTCCTGCTGGAGTCCAGAATACAGTCAGCAGGAACTAGGAGTCATTAGTGCTCTCGGATACTTTGCCTCTTTCCTGATCTCCTCCCCCTCTTCCCACGCCGCGGTCCTGGAGGACCCACCTCAATACTCTGGGTGCAGAAGGAGAGAGACACGGTTTCCCCAGCAGCATGGCCCACAGCCGGGAAAGACAAGCACCTTCTCCACTGTCCCTTACCCACCCAGAGAGGTCCTAGCGCCAAGCAGTCTTTCGGGAGGGGCGGCGTCGGCAAAGTGCTCCTTACCCTTTCAATGCGTCCAAATTCGTTCTTTTTGTGCTCCAACGGAGCGCTGGAAACCAGGACTCACGCGAGGCTGAGTCCTCCATGGTTTTGCGCTCTAGTCAGCGCGCCCCGAGTGCTCCCTCACCACAGCCAGCAGGGGCTGAGGCGCTCCACGGGATCCTTCAGGTTCTGGGGACCCATGTCCAGGCCGGCCTGCCTATAACCCCCGGGCACAGGCCGGCGAAACGATCCTGTCCGCCTGCCCGTCGGTTCCCTTACTGCATAGTTCTAGATCTCACAGCTGGCACGCAAGCACTTTTGTTCATCCGCGGATGCCGAATTGTAGTTGTTGCAAGGCCGCGACTGAAAGGCGGGGACAATCCGTGCCTACCACCTCCACAGTTTCTGTTCTCATTTTTTTTTTAACTGGGGCTTGGCCTTTCTTTGAAGAATCAAGTAGCGTCAAAGGATTTCTATCTAAAATGGAAGCGGAAGAGGTTAAATGGTCACTGTCACGCACGCAGCCTCACAAGAACTGAACTTCAGAACTGGGAGACTGGGAGACTGTTTTCCGCCAATGCCTGATTTACAGAAGACCCGGGCTTAGCTCCTGACCAATGAACATTCAGCAACAATCTCTTCCCTATCTTCAAGCCAATGAGCTTACGGCTTGAACTCTGGTGGCATTTTCCCCTCTGCCCTCCTCGCCCATAAATAATGCCGCCAACCTTCAAGGAACTCACCTGGATTAGGCTGCAGCACGCGTTTTCCCAGTTGTGGTTCTTCAGCGATTTCTATATAACTCAATTTCTGGTAATTGGAATTTGCCTTGCTTTAGCTTTTTTATTTAGGTTGACAGTACCGTAAGTTACCATGAACAAAGTTATTTTTTACGCAGTGGGTGTCCGTTTAAAGTAAAAAAAAAAAAAAAAAAAGTAAGTTTCAAAATTTTTGTAGGAAATGTTAGGAAAAAAAGACCATTCTCTTTATGCATTACTCATTTTTTTGTTGTTGTTGCTGTTGTGAAATTTTTTTTTTTACTTTCTGTATTTTATCATGTTTTGACATCTTAAAGATCTTACCACCCAGAAAGTGATTCTCTCTCCCAGGGCTAGCCCTTTCTTACAGGTAGCAAAGCACTTTAGCCATTCATTTGTATGTAGAATGAATATATGTATATATATTCATTGTGTATATATATATATATATATGCATATATGTGTGTGTGTGGAATATATATATATATATATATATATATATATTTGTCTGTGTATGGAATATATATATTCCCTATATAAATCAAATAATCCTGAGCCCGTAGCCCCAACCACTTCCTTATCTGGCTCTCACACACAAGCCAATATTTCTTCTGCCCTAAATCATCCCAAGGCCAGGTACCAGATAACCAGAGATCACCCTTATAGCCCAGATCCTGCCATAATTATTCAAACTAGTCAATCCTACACTATTTTCTCTGCCTTGCCTTGCTTTTCCTGCAGATATGTCTCTGGCCTAGACTTTTTCCCATCTTTCGCCACCTGACCAAAACCTGGAGCTTCCTCTGTGGCCCTGCCTGGCATGCAGTGACACCTTGTCTGGGAACTGTGAGTATAAGCTTTCTCCTTTCATGCTTCAAAATTCTCATTTCCTGTGGCCACACTCACTTTACCATACCATATCCAACTTTTACATTCGTAGAGCATTTTTTACTTGTCTACTTGAAACTAAGAGAATGGAATTGGTGTAGCAAAATGCCCCAGGAAGGAAGAAACGAGCTGCTGGGCAACTGCGTGTAACCTTCAAATGGAGCTTAACACACAGCAAGCAGCAAGAGATGAAAAGAAACTCAGTCTTGATGACTTTGTTTTTATTTTAAATCTAACCATAGCTTAAACTGCTTCTAGCATGTTTAGGGTAATATGAGCTAAAAGTAAACTTTGTTACTTAATCCAGTGTGATTTGGGTCTCTTGCCAACTGCATAGAAACAAACCTACCTCATTCCAAAATTAGTACCAACATATGCGTGTGATGACCCTAAGTTATTCAGTTATCTGAGTAGAAGTTAAGTGGAAACCATAAAGAACTGATATTTTGGCCTTGGGATTTGGTAAATTTTTTTAGAATAAAAATAAAACAGTAGGTTAACATGTTGCCTGCACCTTGGAAAATGTTGCCTTTTATTTTTTAAATCAATTTCACCTACCAAGTGCAATAAAGATTCAAGCTGTGACATGTAGGCATATGTATATATATATACATACATACATACATAACAATGTAAATCTTTAGTTGTCACTTTTTTGAGCCCAAGCCACCAGATATATTCTCCTGAATGTCTCACCAGAAATTATGTGAACATACTCAAGATAAAAACAAAATCATTACCTGCTTTTCTGTCTCTGGTCTTTATTAATAGTACCAACTAGTACCATTAATGGTATTAATGGTATCACCTGTGTCAAAAAAATAAAGAGACAGGTTTGACTGCACTCCTTCCATCAGTCGACATGTACACATGCTGTCTCATTAATACAGCCTCTTCATTCCCAAGGCTCTCCTCTGGTGCCTCATTATCTATTGCCTCTAATGACCTGTAAGATGAAATCTGTGTGTTTGTTAGGTGTCCCTGTCTTACATTGATAATATCCTCATGTCATAGCCATGTTAAGCTTCCTTAATGCACTCATTGCTTTAATTGCTCTCCTGTTCAAACAGCTTTAATATCTCCCCACAGCCAACAACACCAAAAAATCACATATGTACATTATAGTCTGCCAGCTGAGCTTATGCGCAATATGACTGCAGTTGAACTAAATTGTCTTCTGCTCTTCCATACCGATACTCAAAGAGAAATAGTCACATTTTGACACAGTCGCCCCATAATTTTCTTGCCTCTGTGCTACACTGTTCCTTCTGACTCACGTGTCCCTTTTTATCAGTCTCTTATCCTTCAATGTCTAATTTGTGTTTTATATCCTCCAGGAAGCCTATTCCATTTCTATCCGCACTAAAAATGACAATTTGTATCTCTGTCTATGTTGGTTATCGTACTCTCATTTGTAATTAATGATATTTTTTAATTTTATCCCTCAAATTATAAACATCTGTAGCATAAGGTCTATAAGAACTATGCCTTTAGATCTGCTGCCCAACTGCAAGTTAATGCTTTAGAAAATTTTTTAACAGGTTGTTTTCATATTTTATAGGCATAGTTAAGTAACATAGGCTCTTGGCAATCTCAAAAATAAGTTTAGGACTATCATATAATCGGTTTAATTTGTATGTGTATGTTTATATACGCGTGTGTGCCATAAACTGATTCTGAATGTCATTTCGAAAAGTGAAGTTACTTGTAGTGTTTCGAATAATAGAAATATTACTATATGGATGATTACTGATTGTATAGCAAATGCAATGTCAAAGAAGGTCATGATTTTTGTCAAAGCTTCGGAATGAGAATATTCAACAGAGGCTTCGCTAAGGAGATGAGTCTTGAAAAATGAACGGGCTTTGGATAGGCAGAGGAGAAATTGGAGAAAAAGTCAGGTGAAAAGGAGAGGCATGAGCAGAAGTGCAAGACTGAAAATGGGTGATTATGGTGATTTCGTAAAGGAACAGGAAGAACCTTGTCAACTGACAAAAGAGATTGTGTGTGAAGGAAGAGGAGGAGGAGTGGTAAATAATGCTGGATAATTAGTGTGAGGTCAAGTTTTAGAAGGCCCTGAAAGAACAGTGGAGAAATTTGTATTTGATGTGAACAATGGGAGTGAACACAAGGACATTAGAGGCTACATGAATAAGATTTTTGTGAGAAGTATCATTTGAAAACAAGAAACAGTTTCTTGCAATGACTGCTTTATTGATGATAACAAAGCAGCTTTCCTCTGCGTATCAGAGCTGGCAGGTGTAACTACATTTCCTTTCTAGAGTAGTAATTAATGTCAAGAGGATATACCCTAACCTGTTATGAAAGCAGATATTAGCACCTAGAGAAAGGCATTACAGAAGAACCCTAAAATCAGATTTCAGTATGGATCCAATATGCCATTGATTAAAAAAAATAAAATAAAACAAAATCTTCCCAAAAGGGTTTGAGAGACATTTTCCAGGGTAAAGTGTATTTCTCTGTTTTGGAAAAGACAAATGACGTCTTCTGCAAAACACTGAATCAAATGTGGCTAATGGGCAGATGCAATATGAAGAGAGGATAAAAAGGGGACAGGGTGCTCTAGGGGTCACAGATGAGTAAACTTTTGCACAGCAATAACCTTGCTACCACTGACAATAAACAGAATGTGACAGGGGACTGAAAGGCCTGCCCTATGTTGACTGTCCTTGTCAGAGTTATAAAATGGGTTAAATAAATAAAACCAAACAGGATAGATATTTTAGTGCCTCTGGAATCAGTGAGTGAGTTTGTTTATTTCTGCTTGGTAATTTGGATTTGTTTTCCTTGTTGAATTTTTTACATATATATTTTTTAATGAAAATATATGTCTAAAGAATAAAATGAATGAATATTAAGATCATTATAGGGAATGGGATTTGAAGTTACTATTACAAACCAATTTTTAAAAAACAAAGAACATACTAATAGGGGTCCACTGCATACTTCTATTCAGATCAATAATTTTATTTTCTAATTTCTTATTTAAAATATGGGCATTGCAGGGCACCTGGGTGGCTCAGCCTTAAGTGTCTGACTCTGGCTCGGGTCATGATCTCACGGTTTGTGAGTTCAAGCCCTACTTTGGGCACTCCGCTCTCAGTGTGGAGCCACTTCAGATCCTCTGTCTCTTTCTCTCTCTGCCCCTCCCCCTGCTCTCTCTCTCAAAAAGAAACGTTAAAACAATTAAAAAGTAAAATTAAAAGATGGGCATTGTATAAAATGCCAGTAGTTAAAACTTTCTGAGGATATTATCAAAAATGACATCAGTAGTAAAGCTACTTCTGATACATTTTAATAGAAGAAGAATCACAGAAAAGCTGCCAGGGAATTTTGAGATTCTGCTCTTTAAAATGTGAACATTGACATGAAATTCCATGGATTATCTACTTTCCAGCTGCTATGCACCAAGTTAGTGTGCATTTAAAGCATATTGCACAATTTCCCTGAAAATCCAATTTATCAATAGCCTTGTTTATGTGATTATTTTAACTGATAATAAGTCAGTGATAATATGTGGTAATAAGAAGAAAGATAATTTTTGACATTTGGTGTAAACGTCAAAAGGCATGAATAGCTACAGTCTGTGAGCTCATGTACTTTTCTTTCTGGATTCTGAAGTGCAAGCTAAGATAATCGATTCTGTGATTACATTTTTTGTAATGTACTAGACATTGGCAATTTAAAAAGGCAGACCTAAAACTGCCGAATCCTTGATCTCTGAAGTGGCATTTTCTTTGTCTCAAGATAAATACTGTCTCCATAGGGCTACTAAATTTTGTTATTTTAAGGAATATCTCTGATCTGCATTTCAGAAATCAGTATCAGCATATAAAAATAAATGGGAGGATACAAGTTCCTAACCTAATATCTTATAAAGTATTTTTTGATAAATTACATTTGGGGGAAAGATGGGTACATTCAGAAACAGTTACTGAACTCGGGTGTCTGGGTGGCTCATCGGTTAAGGGTCTGACTTTTGGTTTCAGCTCAGGTCATGATCTCATGGTTAGTGAGTTCGAGCCCTGCTTTGGGCTCTGCGCTGACAGCATGGAGCTTGCTTGGAATTCTCTTTCTCCCTCTCTCTGCACCTCCCCCCCACACACACTCTCTCTCTCTCTCTCAAAATAAATAAACTTTAAAAAAACACTTAAGAAATGAGAAACAGTTACTGACATAAAACTGATAGAAGCTTATGTCTCAATAGTATAGTTGTGGGGAACATGGTGATGTGTGCCCAGGTACCTCTTCGATATAGGACTTACTGTCCCAGCTGCTGAAAGTGCCATGCAAAATATACCTTTGGCTGTCAGTTCTTATAGAATTGTCTTAACTGCAGAGAGCCAAGTTCTCTAAAGTTGCATCCCTTTCCAGACTGATCTGCATCAAATATCAGGTCAATATAGGTCTGCAGATTCCTGGCCACATCAGCCCTACTCTAGACAATATAAAGGTATATTCTAGGGGCGCATGAGTGGCTCAGTCGGTTAAGTGTCCGACTTCAGCTCAGGTCATGATCTCACAGTCTGTGAGTTCGAGACCCGCGTTGGGCTCTGTGCTGACAGTTCAGAGCCTGGAGCCTGCTTCAGATTCTGTGTCTCCCTCTCTCTCTCTGACCCTCCCCCACTCATGCTTTGTCTCTCCTGCTCTCAAAAATAAGTCAAAACATAAAAAAAAATCCTTTAAAGGTATATTCTAGTAGCATGGGTACACATAGCTCGGTCAAAGCTGACTGGGGGACTGCTTTGCAGCCTAACTTCCCTCTGTCCAATCCTGCTTCCCTTTCTTTCCACATGAGTTGGTCTGAAAGAACTCCTCAGTAAACTCGTGCATGGTAAACTTCATCCCAGGGTCTGCTTTCCACAGAACTCCACTCACAGCAGTCATCATTAAAAAAAAATCAATCCTGTCTTCCTCAGGAGTTACTTTGTTACCTTCATAACTCAAGCACAATTTGAAGCATATTTTTCTTTTTTCTGTGTGTGAGAATAAAATTATTTGGTAAAAATGTTTAAACCCAGGGTTAAATTTAGAGTAGGAGTCATTGAAAACATCAGGTTGAAAGAATAATCTGATGCCCTGGATGATTCATAATTTTAGCAGATATTTGAAAATGCTGAGAAATCACTTGTTGGAATGTTTCTGTTTTGTTATGTGTTGAGCTGTATCACGCTGGTATAGTCATAAAAGTGATTGCTTTATGGAGAAGACATCAGCCTTACAGTTTATTAGCTCGCTTATTATTTTTCTATTGCTGTGACACAACTTACCACAAATTTACCAGTTTGTAAAATTATATGTATAATTTTACAGTTAAGATATATACATATGTATCTTAACTAGGTCCTCTGCTCAAGGTTTCACAAGACTGAATTCAAGGTGTTGTCTGGAGTGCAGTCTAATCTGGAAACGTGCATAAGGAGGAATCCCGTTTCCAAACTTATTCAGGTTGTTGGCAGAATTTGATTCCATGTGGTTGGAGGACGGAGTCCCCATCTTCTCGCTGTAAGCAGGGGGCCACTCTTGGCTTCTAGAGATTGCCCTCGGCTCTTTGCCATATGGCCATCTCCAGAGTCAACTGACAACATGGCATTTGTTCCTTTAAGACCAGCAGAAGAATCTCATTTGAATCTCCCTTGCTCTGAATTCCTCTCTTCAGGAAAGACCTGAATCCTCTTCTAAAGGACTGTTTTGATTAAGTCAAGCTCAGGCAGGATAATCTCGCTTTTGATGAACTCAAAGACAGTGTATTGGAAACCTGATTACCTATGCAAAATCTCTTCACCTTTGTGATACCAGGTAATCAAGGAGAGAAATCTCATCATATTTACAAACCCTGCACATACTCAAAGGGAAGGGATTATACAGAGCATTCAGACACACAGGGAGAGGGGGAACTGCAGAGTCCACATTAGAATTCTGCCTACCATATACGGGTTTTGTGTTCAAAAACACCATATTTTCATATAAATTAAATAACTTGACATTTCTACTTAATTCATGCTCTAAAGTTTTACAAGAGACTTGGCACATATTATATCTGAGTGTGTGTGTGTGTGTGTGTGTGTGTGTGTGTGTGTTATTCAATATTAGAGAAAAAAATGTTGGGGGGTTGGTTAATGTCCTTTGAGTATCATTAAGCAAAGCATCCACCTAGAGTTTATTTAGGTGAGTAAACTGTGTTTGGCTTACCATTTACTATCGATTAATGTTCCAGTACATGATGATGTCACATGTTAAATTATGGATTTTCATTCATTATAACCTTGTAAGTCAATAACCAATTGTGTATATAATCTAGCAATTTTATACATTCCTTTTTGTATTACTTCTGCATCGCTCCTCCATTTCACTTCTCAAGTAGTCTTGACATTGTAGTGGTTCCTTCAATAATAAATTATTTAAATAAATATTCGACCTTATATATTTGTATGAAGTTCATCCCAAATTATATGGGTTATTTATTTAAATGGTTTTATAATCCAGCTATTTACCTGACACTTGGGTATCTTTTACACTCGTGCTGCCAAAGCCAACCTAAGTTTGAACATTAGTAGTGGAGAATCTCTAATTCCCCAGACTTGACTTTCAACTTTAAGTTGGCAGAAGGTCCTTCCTATAAGGAGAGATGACCACATTTTTAAAGCTATACCTATATATATGTGATATAAGATCACATTAATTCTGGCAGCCTATAGAAAGTACTCAATGAATATTCTTGAATCAATGAGTAAATTAATGAAATGAGAGACAGAATGGTTATCTGAGGTGAAGATTTTTAAAGAACAATATTACATGGTAGTCTTGTAGAAGTTTTATAAAAAGATAATTTCAAAGGTTGAAAGTCAGTTAGAAGTCAAGTTTAATTGGCTTACTTGGCAGTAAGCCACTCCCCAAAGTCAAGTGTTCTACATGAAAACGTCAACATAAATAAACACATTCACAATTATTTTATTGTTCCACAGATCCTTGAGTTGTTTTTTTCCATTGTCTTTCTATTCTTCAGGTTATATAATTTCTGTTGTTGCCTTTAAGCTCACTCTTTCCTCTGTCATCTTTATCTCCAAGCTGCTATGAGCACATTCAATGATCTTTTTTTTTTAATTTCACATGCTTTTCAGTTCTAAAATTTCCATTAAATTCTGTTTTAGAGAGACGGCTGGGTGGCTCAGTCAGTTGAGCATCCAGTTCTTGGTTTCCGCTCAGATCATGATGTCATGGTTTTGTGAGTTCGAGCCCTGCTTCAGGCTCCACATTGACAGTATAGAGCCTGCTTGGAATTCTCTCTCTTTTCCTCTCTCTCTCTGCCCCTTCCCTCATCTTGTGCTGTCTCTGTGTCTCTCAGAAAAGGTAAACTTAAAAAAATTCTGTTGTAGGATTTCGATTTTTCTACTGATAATGTATACCTTTATTTTTATTTCGAGTATGTTCACTGTTACGTCATGGAACATTGAACATGGTTCTAATAATCTGTTTTAGATAATCCCAATGTCTGTGTCAGCTCACAGCTGGCGTCTGTTGATAATCTTACCCTTTAATTTAATCATATTTTTCTAGTTCTTTGAAGGCCAAGTGTAGGATCCCTGACAACACTGACTCCATCTTTGGCCCAGCATCTTGTTCATGCTCTGCAATGATCTCCCTCAGGGCTATGTGGGGTGGTTTTTTTTTTTTTTTTTTTTGAATGTTTATTTGTTTTGAGAGAGAGAGCGCGAGTGTGAGTGGAGCAGGGGAAGAGAGAGGAGAAAGAGAACCCCAAGCAGGCTTCGTGGTGTCAGCACAGAGCCCAACGCAGGGCTCCATCCCACAAACAGTGAGATCATGACCTGAGCCAAAATCAAGAGTTGGACGCTCAACCGAATGAGCCACCCAGGCACCCCGGGTCTATGCGTTTTAGGCCCTGCGGAGGTTAATGTATGCTCTGACCAGAATGTGGGTGGGCTTGTTCTGATTTTCCCTAAAGTGGCACACAGAAGGCCCCACTTTAGATAACTAGTAGAGATTCTCAGGCACACAAATGGTGTCACTTTAAGTTACTAACCTGCAACTGCCCCACCATCCCCTCCCTCTATAAAAGCTGTGGATTAAGTGCAGCGAATAGGGGTGGAGACTCGTTGTGTTTTGGTTAGATGACCTGCCTGATTCCCCTTGTCAATAAGTTACCTTGGATAAAACTGTGCAAAAGGTATGGAGTGGCTTTGCTAAGTAGCTTACTTCCTTTTTGGTCACAAAGGACCTTCTCGGTCTGAAGGATACTTTACTGACCCTCCTCCACCTTCTAACAATTGGAAATCCAGCCAGGAAACCAAAAACAAAAGAAGCATGGGTCAAGGAGTCCTCTTGGGGTAAGTAAGGCTCATTGTCCGTGGAGGGGAAGGAGGAAGGTTGGTTGTCCTGAGGGAAATCCCAAGGTGGCCAGCTACCACCATATGGGGAGTTGGTAAGGTTTTTTGAGTGTTTCAGACCAGTGTGCAAGTACAGGGACGACTTGATAACACCCAAGATATTCTTAGATAGTCCATGTGAAACTTGGGGGGAGGGGAGTAGGAAATGGAGAAGGCAAAGTGAACAAGCTGTTGCAGTGTTGGCTTGGCCATTGATCTGTGTGTGCGGTGTAAGACACTAGAAGGGGCACTGCAAGGAGCGAGAGCCTTGGAGCAGACTCGAGAAGCAATGGTTTGGAATAGAGGATTGTGGGAGCACAATATTCCTCTAACGTGAATATTGTTTCCAGGAGAATTGAACAGCAGGAGAACCGCTTACTGATTGTGGTGTGTGAGATGGCAAAGATGTGTGGGTGCAGACTGCCACGTACTAGAGTGAGAGCTGTTTATTTCAAGGGAGTTGGGACCCTGGGGCATGGGATCCCTGGAATGGTGACTCCTCTGATAGAGAAGACATTATACTGGTGGAGGAAAATTACTTAAAGACATGCTTTTTAATTTAAACAAAGACCCACGCCCCCTCATGATCCTGTGGATGACAGAGAAGAAGTTCCCAATGGTCAGAAAGTGATTGAGTATCCTGCTGAATTGGTGGAATGAATCTGCTGCTTTGAGCAAAGGGGCCTAGAAGGGGTAGTAGCTTGGGTGTTGGGACTGTGAGATCCTGGGGGAGATAGTATTATGTTAAATGAGTTTGAGATGTCAAAGATGCCTTCAGTCACTGCTTGACATGTTTGGTGGCAGGGGTTATGTGCCCCAGGCATGGGTGAGAATCACAGGCACTTGGCTACTTTGATTTGATAAATGTTAGCATTAAGACAATCTGGTCTGACAGGGGGATGTTCCTTCCCTTCCATTGCACTGGACCTCTATGGAAGAACTACAGGAAATTATACGTGAACTGGCAAGGAAGGCCATTTGCACTCAGCATTTTGGAAGCCCAGACTAAGAATTATTTTCTTCTCGTGTGAAAGACCATACCTTACAGTGAGTGCCAGGGGCATGGTGTTGGGGCTTTAGTATTCATCCTTGCTCCTATGGTTAATTGGCCCACTGCTACAGTAGCTGCTATAGTGGTTGGCTGAAGTGAAACCAAAAGAATCTGTCATAAGGGAAATAGATGGGTGGAGAAACAAAGGATCCTGCTGACAATAAAATGGCAGAAAGGGGGCCTATCAAGGTCTCTCATAAACAATTGTGGCAAGATCTAATATTAACCGAGACTGGAGGGAAAACCTAGACAAACAGCCCAATTCGGTCTTGCTCAGCCTAAGGAAGGTGTTGACTAAGAAAAATCAGTTCACTTCCTTGTGAGAAGGCTCAAGCCAGGTATGTCCCTGAGTGCCCCTCTACTAATGGAGGAATTTCAGGGGTGGATACCCCCACTCCTTAGTAGGTGTTAGGCCATTGTTTCACTTTAGTCCATGCAATAGGGGGTGAAAAGAGACCCTATGTTGAATTAACCATTTATTGGTCTTACACTAACAGACTGTATTAGCTCTAATCGATGCTGAATGCATACTTCCTATGGAAACCCCTCCAAATTTGGTGGATAAATAAAGGCTATTGATAGTTATAAGGGGAAAATTATCAAGATCAGACAAACTGTAGATGGGCAGGCTCCCTCCCTGCCGTATTGGAGTGCATATTTTCCCCATTCCTGAGTATATTCTTGGCCTATATATTTTATAGGATCTGGATCTGATAATGCATTCAGGTTGCATACCCAAGCAGTGGAACCCATCATTGCGGGTCATGCAAAATGGGAACCTATACAGCTTTTTGCTCCCTGGAGAGTAATAAACCTAAAACAATGTAAACTACCTGGGGGGCATGATGAGATTACTGCCACCTTTAGAGAATTAGAGAAGGTAGGCGTAATCATGCCTGCTCAGCCCCTTCAATAGTCTAGTTTGGCCTACAAAGAAATATAATAGGAGGCACTTGGGTGGCTCAGTTAGTTAAGTGTCCAATTCTTGACTTTGGCTCAGGTAGTGATCTCATGGTTCATGAGATGGAGCCCAGCCTTGGGCTCTGTGCTGACAGCTGAGAGCCTGCTTGGTATTCTTTTGCTCTTCGTGTCTCTCTGCCCCTCCCCTGCTCAAGTATTCTCTCTCCCCCTCTCTCTTTCTCAAAATAAATAAATAAATAAATATTTAAAAAAATCTAATGGAACCTGGCCAATTACAATAGATTATAGGGAACTCCATAATGTTACTCTGCTCATCTATGCCATGATGTCCAGGATCCATCCATGCCATGGTGCCCAGGATAGTCTTATTGTTAGAAAAAATCATGGCATTTATTAAGACATCATTATATACTGGACCTATTGTTTTTTTTCAGCTTTCTATGAGGATATGAATCCCAAGACCAACTCACCTTCACATGGAGCAGAAGACCATGGGTCTTCCGGGTAGTGCCCCAAGGGTATTTTCATAGTCCCATAATTGGTTACGGGACAGTAGCCAGAGATTTGGGAAAATGGATATTACCAGAGGAGATGGTGCTTTATCATTATATAGATGATATGTTAACTTGTGATGATTTATCCTCCTTGTCTGAAGTAGTCACATCATTACAGGCATACTTAAAGGCATAAGGATGAGAGATAAATACTGACAGGATCTGAAGGCTGAGTCAATCAGTAAAGTTTCTGGGCATCATCTGGTTGGGTAAGACAAAAGTGATGCCAAAGGCAGTCACTGATAAAATACAAACCTTGTCAATCCTTAAAATGGTGAAGAAATTACAGGTTTTTGTTTACTGGGTTGCTGGAGGCTTTTTATTCCCCAGCTAGCACAGACATTAATACCTTTTATATGCTTCGGTTAACAAGGGAAGCCAGAGACTTTCTTTTCAAGTGTGTTTATTTTTGAGAGAGCAAGCACACTTGCATGAGCAGGGGAGAGATAGAAAGAGGAGACAGAGAATCTGAAGTGGGCTCTGTATTGACAGCAGAGCCTGATGCAGGGCTCGAACCCATGACGGGCAGTTCATGACCTGACCCGAAATCAGATGGTCAACCAACTGAGCCATCCAGGTGCCCCAGCCAGAGATTTCATCAAGGCTCAGGTGGTATGGTTGCAGGTATTGTTGGGAGATTTGAAGCTGATCATGTGGGAGAGACTTGTTTTGTGATTGCCACAAAACCTTCCACCTGTTAAGACTTGAGTTCATTGGAAATTAGTTTAGAGTCCCCCGCCTCCCAGGTGGCTTGGTATCCTTATCCCTTGGGGCCAAGGGCTCACATCCAGTATTATTCTTAACCCCCCATTCCACATTAGTCACAGGCCAACACACAAGCAAATAATTGCTTCTGAACCTCTTACGCTTGGCCCTGAGGTAGGGCTGTTGGTATGCATGCCAACTGAGATGCCTGTGTACAATGTAAACCTACCCTCTGAGGCTATTAAAGGGCAAAACATATGGTAAATTCCCCCAGGTAGAATACCTAAGCCAGGAGTGCTATTGACTCACTGGAACTGCCTGTAGAACATTCATCACCCCTAGCTTCCTATTGCTGTTTTTCCCTACTGTTGTGTCAGATAGCTTTGTAATGTCAAGGGCTACCACTTAGTTTGAAATTCACAATCGCTGAAGAGCAATAATCCTAAGTAATTTCTTTGGTCTTATATTATTGTAGCTGCAGCACAGGCATGCAAGTTACTTGCTGATATCTAGCTCTAGGGTCACAGTGGAAGAAAGACCTGTAAAGGTAGTATAGGACACAAATAGGGCAGGTATGGAGTGTAAGAGTGCTGACAATACCAACTCCATCTTTGACCTTATATCTTGTTCATGCCCACATAGTGAGGTCCCTTGGGGCTACATGTTCCAGGACCTTAATTCCAGACCAGAATATGGGAAGGCTTGTTCTATCCTCCCCTAAAGTGGTATGCAGAAGGCGCCACTTCGAGTGACCAGTAGAGTTCCTCTGGTGCACAGAAGGCACCACTTTGGAGAACTATCCTGTGACCTCTCCTCCATGCCACTCACTCTGGAAAAGGTGGGGATTGAGGTCTGGACTTGGGAACAGGGGTGGCAAAGAGCTGAATGCCACCTGGATCGTCACTCTGCCCACCTGATTCCTCCATCAGTAAGTTACCCTGAATGAAACTCTATAAATGGTACGGAGTGGCTTGCTTCATTTTTCAGTCTTAAGGTGGTTTCTCACCTGGAGGATGTATTACTGACCTTTCTACACCTAACACCAGGTAAATTTGGACTGTGTCTTGGATATTTTTAATACCGGTATTAAAAATGCTGGTATGAGATTCTGTGACTCATTAATTTTTGGAGAATGTTGCTTTACTCTGTTTTTAGTTGGAAATCAACCCAGTTAGTTTTAGAATGCAAGTTCTATTGCACCTTCTGTATGTGGTGGTCCCCATGTCAGTTAAGTTTTCCAAGCTTTTCTGTGTTTTTTGACTCTATCACATTTGCTGCTCAGAGGCTAGTCTAATACTTATGCATTTGTTGATAGGGTAAACTTTTTGAAGCTTTTGCTCTACTTCTTTGGGTCTTTTCTGCCCATTAACAGCTTAAGAACAAACCTGGAATTTATAATGCTTCATCCATGGATTTCAAAGCTGCTCTTCTCCAGGGACACCTGGGTGGCTCAGTTGGTTAAGCATCCGACTCTTGATCTCCTTTCAGGTCGTGATCACATGGTTTCGTGAGTTTGAGACCTGTGTCAGGCTCTGCACTGAAAGCATGGAGCCTGTTTGGGATTCTCTCTCTTTCTCTCTCTCTGCTCCTCCCTTGCTTGTGCTCACTCACTCGCTCTCTCTCTCTCAAAATAAAGAAATATTTTTTAAAAAATTTTAAAAAGCTGCCCTTCTCCATATTCTTCTCTGGGATTTCTCCTACATACTCCCATCTCTAAGCTCCCCATTCTGACTCCTCTGGCTAGAAAATGGAATTGTCATAGAGTTCTAGCCTCTCATGCTGTTGTGCAATTCCATGTGACTAAAATCCCTTTGGGGGCAAAGTGATGAGAAAAAGAAATAACAATAATAATGGCATGAGCCCCTTTTCCTATCTCCAGTGGCCAAAGAGATAGGTCATGTTTGGTGTTTTACTCATGTTGTACCCATCCCCGCTGTGTACTTTTGGGAGTACAGCTGTCCTCAGGACCATGCTTGAAGAAGAAAAGGAGGAAATGTCCCTTACTCTGACATGCAGGGAACAGTTTTCCTTGTTCTCTGGCAAAAGAAAAAAAAAAAAAGACTTTTGATGTCAATGCACAATGTTCTACCTCAGGATTTATGCAAAGACTGGAAGACAGAAAAAAATTAATTTTCATTTAGGTTTTCATTTTCATCCTCAATCTACCTGCTCTACTTTACACTTGAGATTCCTCAATTGGTTGCTTTTTCTGTCCAGTTTTTAGTTGTAATCAGTAGGAAATACAGACCAACTTGGCTGACCTCCCAATTATTTTAAATAGGCAAAATACAATATTTTGTACATCTAACCCAAACTCAGTTTTATAAAATGTAATGAAACCATACTGACCTGGATAGATAATTATATTGCTATGCCAAATCCTTTTTTTTTTTTTGTAATCATCAACTAATATGGGTCATATGATGAACAGTTGACCTAGAAATAGTATCTTTTTCTCTTCCATTACAATCTCTCTCTCCCTTTGTTTCCTTATCTACCATTGTGTTCAGTTAAGCAAAGACATCTAAATATGTTGAGTTCTGTGGAAATTCTCTCCTAGCAAATGAAAGATAGGGCATGGGTCATGCTGAGTGGGAGACTGTGACTCCACTCTTAATACCATGAATATCTAAGAGCCGGCTCTTCATTGCAATGTAGAATGTCTTTTGCATATTAAAGACTTGAGCACCCCTTTTTTTGCTAAATGTATTGAGTCTTACGGATAGAAATATAAAAAATTGCCCCCAAAAATGTTAAATTGAGAGTTAGATTTTACAAAATTTGATGTTAAGCACTAAGAAATAATTGGGAGAGATGATTTGTGAGTATGCTTATATAATAGTTCTGACTTTTCTTCATAATTGTGCGCTAGTTAATGTAGGGAGAGTTAGAGTGTTCTTTACTGTGCACAGGGCGGAATTCTAGCATTAAACTTATAGAAACTACAGATGTGTCTGTGAAGAATGTCCTTGTTCATGAAAAATAGAAACGGACCTGAATCATCAGAGAATATTTTAATTAAACTTGAAATTTGTTTTGCATGCCAGGATCTATGTTGAATTATTAACTCCAGGATAAGCATCTCTATCCATCAACATGAAATGGGGCAAAGGAAGTTCAAAGACTCCTTACTGGGAAAAGCAAGAGGAAGAACTGTAGAGATGATGAATAAAAATAAATGTAGACAGTGATGGTCTCAGATCAATATATCCAAACTTTGTCTATAAAAGGGCCAGATAACATTTTAGGCTTTGTGAGCTATATGAACTGTGCTACAATTCTGTCACTGAAGTACAAGAGCAGCTATAAACAGTATATCACGAGGTAAATGGGGGCGGCTAAATTGCAACAGAAATTTAGTAACACAGGTAGCACTCCAGACTTAGCACGTGGACTGTGGTTTGCTGAACCCTAGCCTATAGCACAAACCTCTTGATTTGTCAGTGAACATCAGCAGAGCATATCCCTCTGCTGGCAAAGGGGACTTTACTTTTATAGAAGAGTATAAGGAATTAAAATGTAATGTTAAGGGGGCACCTGGGTGGCTCAGTCGGTTAAGGGTCCGACTTCGGCTCAGGCCATGATCTCACAGTTCTAGGTTCAAGCCCCACATTGGGCTCTGTGCTGCCAGTTCAGAGCATGGAGCCTGCTTCTGAATCTGTGTCTCCCTTGCTCTCTGCCCCTCCCCCACTCACACTCTGTCTCTGTCTCTCTCTCTCAAAATTAAACATTAAAAAATGTTTTTAAATAAAATAAAATTTAATATTAGGTGTCAGGTTTTCTGCTCTCTGCAACTTAGTGGAAGTACTACACATTTAAGAATAGGATGAATAGGAGTACCTGGGTGGCTCAGTCCGTTAAGCATCTGACTCTTGATTTCAGTTCAGGTCATGATCTCATGGTACATGAGTTCAATCCCCTCATCCAGCTCTGTGCTGATAGTGTGAGCCTGCTTGGGATTCTCTCTCTCTCTTCCCCTTCCCTGCTCATGTGCTCTCTTTCTTTCTCTCTCAAAATAAATAAATAAACTAAAAAAATATATGGATTGATGGATAAATGAATGTGATAAGGAACTATGGTAAATGTTACTTATAGACTCTAGGTAACAGGTGTATGTATATTTCCTGTGTAATTGAATTTTCTACACTTGAAAATGTTAATGTAGAAAATTTAATATGGGACCAAAATCAAATTTCTTAAAATATGTGAGGTTATCTATAAAAATTCTTACTAAAATGATTTTAGTAAAATAGTCTTACGACACATTAGAAATGTGCAGTTTAAAATGCAGTATTTTTGGGGTGCCTGGGTGGCTCAGTCAGTTAAACGTCTGACTTCAGCTCAGGTCATGATCTTGTAAATCACAAGTTTGAGCCTCGCATTGGGCTTTGTGCTGACAGCTCAAAGCCTGAGACCTGCTTCTGATTCTGTATGTCTCTCTCTCTGTCCCTCCCCTGCTCATGTTCTGTCTCACTAGCTCTCAAAAATAAATAAAAGCATTTTAAAAAATAATAAAATGCAGTATTTTCAAAGAATTATATATGCATCAGTTATACCTAAAGTAGCTACAAAATTTTACCTTTCTCCATATAACTTTTTATCAGAGCTTAAGGTTGGTTGTCAGAAAAAGCAACAAATAATTAAGTTAAATGATATAAAATCGGTTACCAATCCAGTTTGTAGGGTTTGTTTTATTCAGACAGTCATATAAACATCCATTTTTGGGGGGCTTTAAAGGCAAGTCTTATCATGAATTTTATGCAAAATTCTATTAAGATTATGAGAAAATGTTAACATGACCCAGTACACATACAATGAGATGTCAAGACAAGCCACACCATGAGTGGTTAAGAACCATATAATGGATGATAATGTTCATATATTCTTTTTCCTGTACTCTAAATAATTTTTTTCTCAGAGGACAAAGCTAAATGAAAAGAGAAAATGGCCCTGTGGCACTCTTTTCTAATAGTATGCCTAATTTGAAAGTTATTTCTGTTGTTCAGGTCTAATCTCATTAGAGGCAAATGTACATCACTTACCATTTTCAGCAGAACATTCTCTTTAATGATACCAACTGTTAGAATCTATATAGATTTTTATAGCATTTGCCTTTAAGTATATGAATCCTGAAGAAGCTGTAATCAATGGATTATGTTAAATATTTTGATGAACCTGTCAAATAGGAAAACAGTTTACTAATGGTTCTTATTTTTGTATTGTGCCATCTCAGTCAATGAGGAAGAGAGCCATGGAGTAGCAAAATGTGTTAACCAATCCTGAAGAAAATCCTTACATCTCTACTATTTGATGTAATGTTGACATTATTACTGACCAGGGTACTTTGTATGAGAAAGTAGTTCCAAAGCTATATATACATAAAAATCACCCAAAGTTACAAGCCGTGTAAATTTTAAGAGGAGCAGTCACTCTCAGAGTTCCTATGTATCTTAACACTATTAAAAAATCAGGCCAAAAGCACCTTCATTTTGCCTTGGATGCTCAGATAGTGTCAGGGAGAAAGACCTTTCTCTGCCCTATGGTCTTTCTAGCTGGACCTAGAATCATATTGACATAAGAAAGATTAACAGGAGAAAATTATATTTAATAGGTGTATGTACAAGGAATCTACACAGAAATGAAAATCTTAGAGCCCAATGTGGGGCTGGAACTCACAGACCACGAGACCATGACCTGAGCCGATGTCGGACACTTAACTGACTGAGCCACCCAGGCGCCCTAAAATTTTATTTTCTATTTGAATAAAGTTATATATCTAGTTGGTTCTCTCCTATAGTAATTCACTGGAACAAACTGATATCAGAAGAAGGAGACAAGGACAGCCCTGAAGCAGCCATTAAAAATTCACATCCATGTAACCTGCATGGTATTTATGAAGCAATAGCAGTAGTTAGACCTACCACACATTCTGGCCCTTGAGCTTATGTTGCAATAAATGGACTCAAAAGTCACAAAGGCTTCAGTTAAAATCCATACTCTGCCACTCACAAACTGTGTGATCACTGAAAAACAACTACTTTGAGTCTGCTCTTTCCTTCAGGGTAAATCCCATTTACTTTTCAGGGCAAATAAATGAGGAAACGTGTATGACCTAGAGCAATTCAAGTACTCCTTAAATAAAAGTTCTTTTCCTTATGACTGCTACATCAGAATTAGATTTAAAATACATTTAATGTTTTTCCAGCAATACGGCAGACTAGATATCCTGGAAAAAAAGAAAAATTGTGTCTAAGCATCTAGCAATATTTGGTTTAAAAAAGTAAATGCAGAGATGAACATTTCTAATGGAGCAATAAAAGAATCTCCTAGGGAATGACAGAAATAAAAACAAAAATGGAAGTTGGGTGGGGAGAGAAGTAAGTTAGGGCAGATGCTAAGACTATCTTCAGAAGTATATGCTGATGTCCAGTAACCAGATTTTAATAGCTGAGTGGGAAGGAGAAGTATGTTCCACATGGTAGGGTGTCAAAGGTGAGCCTGTAATTTAAAGCCAAGGGTCTTGAAGGGCTACACCTTCAATTAAGGGGTTAAACTAAATAAAATCTGTATGTTGAAAAATATGATTAGGAAAATTGAGAATTCATAACCACATACAATCCTCTCGTTGTGTTGGGGTTTGAATGTATAATATCAAAATGATTTGAGAAATCCCCAACAAAAAATAGTACCATAAATTTGACTTAGGTTGACCTTGTCAAAAGCAAATCTCTTCTAATGGGATACCTCTTCAACCAAGGTCCCTCAGTATTCCCACAGTTGAGAGTCCCACTAAACAGGAGACTATAACAAATTATAAACACATGAGAAAACAAGTTATGTGAGCAAAAGTTAGGAAAATTTTAAACAGAAATAGAATTTCAAGATCCACAATTAATGGAATACACATCTTAATATATGGCTTAGAAGTCAGGCAATTGAAAGCTGGACACGTGGAATATTTGTTTTTCATAAGCAAAGAATGAGCAAAGCTCAGAATAGATAAACAGTATGTTCAGGTTTGCTAGAAATAGAAGATATAATGTCAGTTAATTGTCATCAACATCACCCTGATAGTGTTCTAGAATATTGTAAGTGCTGGGACTCTGTGGAGGCCTGGCTCTGGCAAGAGCTAACTTTATGGCCATAGTAAAGCTACTTTTACTATATGTGTCACAGTTTCCTCAATTGTAAAATGAGGATAATATCTAGGATTAGTGTTTTTATGAGGATAGAATGACATTGTAAAAACACATAAACACATATCAATAAATATTCAATAAGAATATTTAAATGTATTCATATTAAAGTGTGCATTCAAGGTGTTTTACTTATGAATAAAGTGTTAAGCGTTGGAAAACAAAGCTGGTTAAGACAAAATAAACCTTCAGGTGATTTTTTAAAAAGGCAAATAAACTAGCAATTATAATACTAATGGGTTTTTCCCTTAATATTGATACATGTAGATTGAAACTAAAATCTATAAGAATGAATGGTAAAAATTTCATGATAATGTAGTTACCAAATGCTTCACACAAAAGGAAGCATTCAATCTGGATCAAAAATGTTAGTAAGAATTTCTTGGCAGAAAAGGGAAGGAGTGGAGAGAACACCATGGGTAAAGTCAAAAAGGCACCAAGATTATATCCCGAAAATGGCAAGTAGAGCCCTGTGGGTTAAGTGTACTATATTAAAGGCAATATGGAAGAAAATGATGTGGACTACAACAAAATTTACATGGCCTTGTCTGTGAATTTTGGGAGATTAGAACCAATATTAAGTGCTAGAGAATTTCAATTCTTTTTATTATTTTTCATATAGAATTTAGTTTTTAGAGTTCACAGTCAAATAGAGGATATCTCCCATAAATAATGTACTTCATATTTTCTTCCTACGTGGATGGATGCTTCAGTTGTTTCTGTCTCAGCTATTGTGAATAATGCTGCAACAAGCATGGTAATGCAAATACCTCTTGAACGTAGTGATTACAATTTGTTTTAGAGCCTAAATTGGAATTACTGGATCATAAGATAGTTTTATTTTTAAATTCTTTTTTGAGGAATCTCCATGCACAGTGGCTGCACCAGGTTGCATTCCCAGCAACGGTGCACACAGTTTCCCCTTTCTCCACATCTTTACCAACACTTATCTCTTGTCTTTTTGATGATAGCCGTTCTGACTGGTGTGAGGGGATACTTCACTGTGGTTTTGATTTGCACTTCCCTGATAATTAGTGATATTGACCATTTTTTTTCATATACCTCTTGACCATCTGTATGCCTTCCTTGGAAAAATGCCATTCAAGTCTTCCGGTTTTTAATTGGATTGTTATTTGCTTTTTGCTATTGTGTTATATGAGTTCCTGATCTACTTTGGATATTCACTCCTTATCAGGTATGCAGTTTGCAAATATTTTTCACCTTCTGTAGGTTTATTTTTATTTCGTTGATTGTTTCTTTTGCTATGCAAAAGCTTTTTGGTTTGATGTAGTCCCACTTGTTGATTTTTTTGCTTTTGTTGCTTATGCTTTGGGTGTCAGATCCAAAAACTCATGACCAAGATCAGTATCCAGGAGCTTTTTTCCTATATTTTCTTTTAGGACTTATGGTTTCAGGTTTTATGCTTAAGTCTTTAATCCAGTTAGAGTTAATATTTTTGAGTGGTGTAAGGTAGAAATCCAGTGTTACTCTTTTGCATGTGATTATCCAGTTTTCCCAACACCATTTATTTAAGAGACTATCCTTTACTCATTGAGTGTCCTTGGCTACTTTGTCATATGTTGGTTAACCAAATATGCTCAGGTACATTTTTGGGCTCTCGCTTCTATTCCATTGGTGTGCGCTATGCGTTTGCTAACTCTTTTGTCTGAAATTTCAAATTTGCTCTTGAATTCCTGTAATGAATTATTTGTTTGTTTATTTTAAATGTTTATTTTGAGAGAGAGTGAGCATGAGCGGGGGAAGGGCAGAGAGAGAGAGAAAGAGAGAGAGGGAGAGAGAAAATCCCAAGTAGGCTCCACTGTCAGCGCCAAGCCTGATGAGGGGCTTGATCTTGCAAACTGTGAGATCATGACCTAAGGTGAAATCAAGAGTTGGACGCTTAACTGACTGAGCCACCCAGACACCCTGTAATTTTTTATTTAGTTACTGTATTTTTTTTTCAACTCTCCAATTTATTTGCTTTATCTCTTTATTTTCTCTGTTTGATGAAACATAGTCATCATACTTTACTTCTGTAATCATGATTTTCTTCAGTTCTTTGAACATAGAATGACTTAATAATGGCTTTCAAGCCTTTGTTAAATACATCTAGTACTCTCACAGATAGTTGATATTGCATACTTTTTCCCCCAGTGAGTGCATTGTACTTTCCAGTTGCTTTGCATGACTTGTATTTTGTTGGAAACTTAACATTTCAGATAATATAGCCTTTGTTCAATGAATGGGGTGTGGGTAGAAGGGAGCCCCCACCTCTTGGTCACATATGCCCAGATCGTAGCCTCAGCTACGACCTAGATCAGAAATGTTGACATCCTGTCCCCCTTGGGAAGAAAACCCATGACTAGGAACTGGGAGGGAAAGGGAACTCTGTTTTCTTGACTGTACCAGTCTAGAATGGAGTGTCCATTTCCCTGAGCTTGATCAGGGGAGGGACAACATGGATGGTGGTTCAAATACAAAGACTTTCATAATTCTTACCTTGTTTTAATAAATTTTCTTGAATAAATGTTCTTCATTTGCAGTATTCTTTTAATACCATTTTCAGAGACATTGTTTATATTTTTAAGTAATTTTTACCACTTTCAATGGCAGCTGGGTCTGTAGAGCTCCTTATACTGTCATGCCAGATGTAGAACCTCAGTTCTCTATTATCATGACCTAATTTAAGAATATACTTTCTGGGGCGCCTGGGTGGCTCAGTCGGTTGAGCGTCCAACTTTGGCTCAGGTCATGATCTCGCGGTAGTGAGTTCGAGCCCCGTGTCAGGCTCTGTGCTGACAGCTCAGAGCCTGGAGCCTGTCTCACATTCTATGTCTCCCTCTCTCTCTGCCCCTCCCCCACTCATGCTCTTTCTCTCTCTGTCTCAAAAATAAATAAACATTAAAAAAAAAAAAAAAAAGAATATACTTTCCAGGGCGCCTGGGTGGCTCAGTCGGTTGAGCGTCCAACTTCAGCTCAGGTCATGATCTCGTGGTCTGTGAGTTCGAGCCCCATGTCGGGCTCTGTGCTGGCAGCTCAGAACCTGGAACCTGCTTTGGATTCTGGGATTCTGTGTCTCCCTCTCTCTCTGCCCTCCTCCTGCTCACGCTCTGTCTCTATGTCTCAAAAATAAATAAACGTTAAAATAAAATTAAAAAAAAAAAAGAATATACTTTCCATTGTGACCCAGTAAACACACACATGCACATACACACTTAATTGTAATGAGATTTTACAGAATACTTTTCCTTACTAAGTGTGATTTATTCCACTATATTCCTATCTGTTTTGCCTAATTAAAAAAAGTACTAGTTGGCAATATCTGGATTGATTTTTCTACCCACTAATAGATTGTGACTAACAGATTAGAAAACATTGCTCAAGTTGATTTGCAGTCTTGGTTTATTTGCTCGCTTATGTATCCTTTTATTAATTGAAGTTGTAATTATTTAGCACACTAGTTTGATTTTCATTTTTGAAAGTACAAAATATGAACAAAATACAATTGTTATTCAGAGGAGCTTAAAATCTATTTGGGGAACATAATAAATGGGAAAATGCTATTGACAATAGATGTAATATTGGATGTTGTTAAGCAGAGGAGTAATGTAATCATAACTATGTCTTAGGAAGTCAAATCTGGTGGTGGCATAGAGGTTGGATAGGTGATGGGGAGAAACAAAAATCTGGTATATCGATTCGGAAGCATTAAGTCAGCAACATGGTGTGAACCCAAATTTAATGTTATAGTAGAATCAGATGAGAGAGTTGACAAATGGGAATCTAAGAGACATGTAGCAGATAGGGTCAGTAAAATGCAATGATAGGTGAATTTTAAGATAAAGACGTTTTCAAAAAACAATAATAAGATAAAGATACTTTCTTGTGCAGTGGAGGATATGTTTGCATCATTTACGTGAGAGGGGAATATGAGGAAGAAGGGATATGTTTAGGGGGAAATTGGCAGAAAAGTGTTTCCTTTTGTAGGTATTGATAATTTGTTCTTAACTGAGAAAATATGAGTTGTGAGAAAAGCATTAACTTTAAAGTCTGGTAGAAATTGCAGGAATTGAACAGAAAGTGATACACCATTGAGTGAAAATCAAAACTATTCAGCAATCCTGATATTTGTGAAATTAAATGTGATTTAAAATGCATTATGTAAATGTTTGGCACTATAGTTTTTATGTTTTTTAATGTAATGCATACAGGCACTTTCATTTTAGCTAAAATTAGTAGTTAGGAAAGCAAGCAATTTAAAGAGTTAAGGCATATTAAAGTACAATGGTTATATTTGAAATCAGTTGTGAACTAAAAATTTTGTAAGAATATACCACGTTATCAATATATTTTGACTTTAGAGTAACAGTGAACTATTTGAAAGTAAATGACTGAGTTTAGACATTTAACAGTGAGCTTGATGATTCTGAGTTTATAAAAGCAGCAAAAATATATACATATATTCATTTGCGCTTGTTGTGCAATCTCATCAGCTCCTGATCACTAAGTACCAGTTTCAAATTCCAGCATAATCGCTTACTATGTAAAATTGAAAAGTAATTCTATTCATTAAACCTTGTTTCTTCATCAAAAAGTATAAAGTAACACCAACCCCCCCCCATAGTTGTAAGGTTTCAACACAGAAGCTAAATGAAGGGACCAGCACCCATGCCTGGTATTTAGTGGGTGCAAATGAATGAAATACAGGAAAAGACCTGCCTCCACACATTAAACAGTAAAAATAGGTAAGCTGCTAAGTCTGACATTCATAGTATTTCTGGAAGAAACACAAGCAAGCATTATTCTTCTGGTTTAGTAGCCATGTTATCTTGGTGCAGAATGATATAGTGCAGGTGTGAATAATATATTGCTCAGGTCGTGTCATTTTTAGTCAGTAGTATTGGCTATAATGCCCCAAATTTGAGGATAAGGATAAGTACATTAGAAACTACTGCCCAGTTGAATTTATCCATTAAGGTGGTTTATATATTCCCATAATTTCAGTGATTCTTGCCATTCCAAGTAGGTCATATCTCTAAGAACTGTTTTGTAATTAGCAATCACCAAAAGTCAATTATTTTTTGAATAACTTGTGACGGTGCTAATATCTATAGAACAAATTCTCAAATGCAAATTTCTATTAAATTTATATAGTGGGGCACCTGGATGGCTCAGCGGTTGAGTGTCCAACTTCAGCTCAGGTCATGATCTTGCAGTTTATGAGTTTGAGTCCCACACTAGACTTGCTGCTGTCAATGCAGAGCCTGCTTTGGATCCTCTGTCCCCCTCTCTCTGCCCCTGCCCTGCTTGCGCTCTCTCCCTCTCTCTCTCTCAAAAATAGAAATAAACATTAAAAATTAAATTTTTAAAATGAGAATATGTGCCTTTCAGCTAGTTGTCAGAGAGATTCACCTTCCCCAACACTTAATCTATAGGGGTTTCAAATGTAACCCCATTTACTCATATATACTTCTCCAAGCCCTCTAAGATTTCGGTTGGACAGACAAAGGCTAGCAGTGATGGTCAGGCAGCCTGTTGCCAGAGAGGCAGCGGCAGAATGATAATCTAGCTGTAGGGGTTCCTGATTTAGTGTATTTGGAGCAGTATCACCATCTAATTTCCATTTGCATTAGTCCTAGTCTTGGAGCATAATGACTATGGGAGAGGAAAAGGACCAGGGATTATGTAAATAAATTGTATCCTACAGAAGTGTTGCAAACAAATACTTATACTTCTTTTGCCTCCATTATGTCCCCTTTTATCTCTGCTTTTGGAGGAGGAAGCTATGGGACAGAAGATAAAGATGTATCGTTTGGGATTTTCAGATATGCCTGTGGCAGCAGGCAGAGCTTTCGCCGAGTTTCATGCCCTCCTCTGGCCAGGAGGCCTGGGGCCTACCCAGTCACACTCTGATCTCTCTGTCTCTGACACACACACATGCATGCATATGTGTAAAACATGACAAAAATGGAATAAGACTGTAGTCTAGTTAACAGTATTTTACCAATGTAAATTTCCTTCTTCTTTTGCTATTTTACTACAGTTATTTAACATGTCACCATTGTGGACAACATTAGGGTAAGAGTTCACAGTAATCTATTTTCACAATTTCCTGTGAGTCTATATTTTAAAATAAAAGTTAAAAAAATGATAATTATAAAATGACTGGAAATTTGAATAGTGAATGGTTATTTGAAGTATATTGATGTTAAGGAATTTTTAACTTTTAGATGTGACAGTGGTACCCTGGTTGTTATTTTTTACTTTTAGAGATTAACAGTAAATATTTACAGATGACAGAATGTCTGGAACTTTTTTCAACAGAATATGAAAGCTGGGGACAGGGTGGGCATATATCTGAAGCAGGATTGGCCATGATTTTATAAATATTCATACTGGATGATGAGTGCATGGAGATTAATTCTATTTCTGCACATATTTGAAGTGGTCCATAATAAAAATAGATCAAGAAAACGGTGATTCCCCATGTAAGCCATTTCAAACTGTACCACTTGAGACTAACTGTAAATGTCATGTTCTCAGTCAATACCATACACCAACCTATTCTCTCACATAAAAACTTTAATTCTGCTGCCAGTGATTTGATTGTCAAATCAATACAGGGAAACCAGGCATAGATTTTGTTCATAAAGCCTCCTAAGTAGTTAATTTTAGAAATGTCCACTGCATGCTAGATAAAATGAACACCATTTAAATTTGCAAATCTATTTTTAAAGAGGTAATTTAAGCCCTTTAGAACAAATGTATATCCTCGTTTCTTAATAAGCAAGTCAACAACATGATCGCTTTAAAACAATAACAACACATTTTTCTGTGCTTGGTGCTAATTAATGTCTGCTTTAAAAGGCTAGTAATCACTTTGGCACTAAGAGGTATGTCTTAAAACATGAACTTTGTGCCTCTGCTACTGAAACCAGACACTGGCAAGAGGCATCTTTTCAGAAATAATTTTAAAGTTGCTTTAACCTAAAAATTGTTAGTAAAATATATGCATGAAATTTTAAGGAGAAATTTTGAAATTTGCAAATTACATTTACCTTTGCTATTAATGAAATGATACTTTTAACACTTCACTTTACATTTTATTTAAATTCAAAAGAATTTTTAATCTCATACTTAATTTTCAACATTTCAGACTCAAGTTTTTTTTTGTTTAAAATATCCTATGCCTTAATAAAAGTTAATAAAATCTCTATCAAATCACCTATACTTAATAAAGTCCTTAATAAAGTATTTTAATATCAAAATCACTTTATGGTCATTATTTGTGCCATATTAACTTAATTTCTTACTTTCCACTGGTGTTGACAACCTTTCTGTTATATTCTATAGTTCGAAATTCTTTGCTGATTTGGGGGGAGAAGACCTTCCTCTGCCCTATGGTCCTAGCTGGACTTAGAATCAAATTCACATGAGACAGATCAACAGGAGAAAGTCAAATTTAATAGGTATATGTACAGGGAATCCACACAGAAGCTCATATACACTAAGGCATGGATAGGGGATGAGGACACAAAGGGAAGAAACACTATTAGCAAGAAGGCTGAAGGAGATGTTTTCAAAAACAAAGCTTGCCCTGTTAGATAAGGTTCTTAGGAAAGGGAGTCTCTGTTAATGGTTCTTTTCCAGCCTCTCCTTTCCAATGTAAATTTAGGCAATTGAGGGAGAGGCAGAGAGCTTTTTCTGTACCTGCTGGGTTTTACTTTTTAAAAAAATGTTTTTATTTATTTATTTTGAAAGGTGGGGAGGGACAGAGAGAGGAAGAGAGAGAACCCCAAGCAGTCTCCATGCTACTGGCACAGAGCCTCACGCAGGGCTCAAACCCACAAACCATGAGATCATGACCTGAGCAGAAACCAAGAGTCGGACACTTAACCCAGTGAGCCACCCAGGCGTCCCTGGTTTTGATTACTTTTAACTCAAAATAATCTTTATAGCAATGTGGCCGGCCACATCTTGGGGCAGCCAGCCTTTTGCCCCTCCACTGAAGAAAAGGAAATAAAACAGAAGACAAAGGGTTTGAAGTAAGCTGACTTTTGCAAGGTAATATTGTTATTATTTATATGCTATCGCTGGGTGAAACTTTTTCTCCCTAGTTTATTTAATACCTTTAGTGATGATAAACATCAACTATTACCTTTATAGAACTTAACTGTATTAATGTTACTTTATATATCCTGCTGTATATTTGGGGTTTAAATCCCACAGTTTCATCAGGGTCAAATGGAAGAAGTTCTCCAACCTGAGGTTTCACCAAAACTTCTAGATCATTGCTAGGTAGAAAGTTCGTGGTGAATGGCTCAGCATTTGTGATTAAATTTGAATATTACTCCGTTCTCTTTGTAAGAGCTTGGTGACTAGAGTTGTATACTGCTGCAATACCACTACGGTTAAACATTCGTGCTGCCATGCAGCTGTGAGCCTGATACTTGTTACTTTATGGAATCCTAATCAGAAGGCATACTAAAAAGTGTCCCTCTCACCAGGGTCACAAAATGGTATCCTAAAGATGTTTTCAGTGCATCTTATATTTATGCCATACCAGGAAATAATGCAGTCACTACAAAAATGGGAATCACTCAATATCCCAAATGAAAATTGAGTCGTGTTTAAAATTCATATGTAAAATAACTGACCACAACAGCTATCACAAAGTCTTTTGTTTAAACATTTATTCCACTGTGATGTTTACTCTCCTTTAGCTTTCCAGTTACTGAGATGAATGAGATTTACAGGCTCATTAAGTATTCTAAGATGGGTCGCAATGATCTGAAGTTAACTGACATTTAAGACTCAAGTGGCCATCTTCATGCCAAGTTTGATTACATTTGAGATGAAGACTGTGAAAGAAGTTGAGGAACTCCTCAGTATAATAAAACCAGGAAGGAGTACACCTAATGGGGAATTGTACATGAGTAATTTAAAATTCAAGGTGATAGGAGATGCAGATGGAAGGTAAAGTGCAGACAGACAGGGCAATTTAGGTTGGGACTCCTTGATGCATTCAGCAAATGTGTACTGAGTGTGGTGGTAGGGGGTTTGAAAGTGGATTGTGGATATGGACAGCCTGGATTAGAATGCTAGTTCTATACACGTGCATGACTTCAGGCAGTTCACTTAGCCTTTCTGTACCTCAGTTTTCTGATGTGTTAAATGAGCATAACCCCTGTAAATCCATCAGATCAGTGCTTAACAGTGGAAAGTTTCCAGGTTTAACCAATATTACTGTGGTCATTATCTTTGCAGTTACTGTCTTAACATTTTTTGGCCAGTGCTAGGCAGTGGTGCATAATCAAATAAATGAAAGCTGAATAAGACAGAGTGTCCATTCCAAATAAGTTGAGCCTAGTGCATTGTTTTTTAAATCATTAATTTAAAGGCAGCTGATTGGGGCACCTGGCTGGATCGGTAGAGCATGCAATTCTTGGTCTCAAGGGTGTGAGTTCAAGCCCTACGTTGGGTATAGAGCCTACTTATAAATTAATAAATAAATAAATAAAGGCAGTTGATCATTAAAATTAGGTTATACACATTTCTAAAATATAAGAGAGATACAGAAGGTATATTAAAAATAAGTGAATTGTTGCCATTCAGGTTGTAATAGGAAGCCAATCAGGATACACTGTGCTGTTGTCATTAGGAAATGGGTTTGTGGCTTCAGGTAACACAGTGCTCTTTAGTATTTGGCTGGGATGTTTTCATAATCAGCATAAGAAGTTTCCTGTCTCTGAACCAACTTCATTATCTGTGATTTCCAGTCTTTTTACAGTCTAACAGAAAAATATGCGAAGTATCCAGGAACTTAAAAAATAAAATCTTAACCACAAAAAAATAGGACGTGAAAAATCCCATAGATCTAGAACATAAATACCAGTGACATCAGAATTACAGATATCAGAACTTTATTCAGATACCCATGGGCTATATATAGCACAACTCTATAATGAGTTCATGAATAATAAGACTTCTTTATTACAAATTTAAAAAATTAACATGTTAATAAGGAAGATTTGTGTTACTTATAGGAAAAGTTTAAAATCTGGTAGAGTTTTTTTTTTAGAAAACTATAACCTACTCTTTGTATGTTTCTTTTTTTTTTAACTTTTCTAATGTTTATCTTAGAAAGAGAGAGAGAGACAGAGCACGAGTGGGGGAGGGGCAGAGAGAGAGTGAGACACAGAATCCAAAGCAGGCTCCAGGCTCTGAGCTGTCAGCACAGAGCCCAATGCAGGACTTGAAGTCATGAACCGCGAGATCATGACCTGAGCCAAAGTCGGACGCTTACCCGTCTGAGCCACCCAGGCACCCCAACTCTTGTATATTTCTTAAAGTTGAGACACAGAAACCAAGTCTGGGATCTTCAGGGAAAAATATTAATGGATATCCATGAGCTAAGCACTTTGTTCTTTTTTAATACAGTCTGCTATTTAAAAACAAATCTAAGCAGAACATTAAGGCTATGCTTGGAACTAAGGGAAAAAATTATTGATGAATGGCTCTATGCATGGATAATAAAAGTAATAGCTGTAATTTATTAAACTTCTGTCATATCAAATTTCAGTCAAATCTCTTAAATGAACTTGGAAGAAAATTTTAACTAGAGATGGGGTGGATTTAGACTGGTTTCCAGGAGGAAGCAGGACAGACAGGAGCCTGAGATCTAGAACTGTATTTCCTAGGGAGGGAAAAAGGGAAGGGGGATCCTCTATGGAGGAAGAAGTAGCAAACACTGCTCTCTTGATGTGAGAGAGAGAGAGGGGTGGTTAGGGATTTAGTGCCAGGCCTAATATGGTAGTTGTCTGCCCTTCTTCACACACTACAACACCTGCTGGTTGTGAAAGCAGTAATATTAACTAACAGCCGTAGCACGGTGTCCTGTCTCCCTTGTGACTTTGCATGTATGCAAGCTTCTCCAGCCTCCACTACAATCCTGGGCCCCTGTCAAATGAGAAGAAAGCCTAAGCAGGGGAGGCATTTGAGCTTGAAGAAGATGGAAACAGGAGGAGACAAAGGACTCTTCAGGAAGCTAATGGAGCCTACGGTAGAACCATGTCCATCAGGCAAAGGCAGCGTGGACAAGGGAAAAGGATGGCAAATATTAGACACCTCAGAAATCCCTCTTGTTTGGAGCTAGAGTGGAAGAAACAGGAGGAGCCCAGACTCAGAAAAATGGATGTGCTATAAGTGTATATCCAACCTTTAATCTAAAATTCAGGTTTTGCAGATCCTTGTCAAACAGCTACCAGTTCTTTAGTTATTATAGTTTTGCCATTCTGATGTTCAGACCCAATTGCTTAACAATATAGTGATCTCAGTTTCTTTTGTGAAGTAAAGCTTTTAAAGGCTGATTTTATTCATTTTTCATTTTTAAAAATTTTTAATGGAAGTATAGTTGACATATTAGTTTCAGGTGTACAACATAGTGATTCAATTATATACATTATAAAGTGCTCACTGTAAGTGTGGTTACCATCTGTCACCATACAAAGTTATTAGAATATTGATTATATTCCCTATGCTGTAATTTTTACCCCTGTGACAACATTATTTTATGACGTGGAAATTTGTACCTCTAAATTCCCCTCAACTTTTTTACCCATCACCCCACCCACCTCCCCTCTGGCAACCACCAGATTGTTCTTTATGTTTGATTCTGTTTCTCTTTTGTTGTTTGTTTTTTTTTAGATTTCACATTTGAATGAAATCATGCAGTATTTGTCTTTCTTTGCTTTATTTCCTTAGCAGTAGTACCCTCCAGGCCCATGCCTGGTGTCACTAATGGCAAGATTTCATTCTTTTTTTATGGCTAAGTAATATTCTGTTGGTATATACATATTCCACATCTTTATCCACTCACCTACAGATGGACACCTATGTTGCTTCTAGTTCTCCGCCATTGTAAACAATGCTGCAATAAACATGGAGTACATATATCTTTTCAAATTACTATTTTCATTTTCCTCAGGTAAATACCCAAAAGTGGAATTACGGGATTTTTTTTTTTAGAGAGAGAGGGTGCAAGTGAGTAAGGGCAGGGAGAGAGAGAGAGAGAGAGAGAGGAAGAGAGAGACAGAAAGGGAAAAGCAGGGCTCACCCAACACTGGGCTGGAGCTCACAAAACAACCTTGAGATCATGGCCTGATCTGAAGTCAGATGCTTAACCGACTAAGTCACCCAGGTGCCTGGAATTACTGGATCATTGGGTCGTTCTAGTTGTAGTTTTTTGAGGAAGTTCCATACTGTTTTCCAGAGTGGCTACACCAATTTACACTCCTACCAGTGGGGCCTGAGGGTTTCCCTTTTCTCTACATTGTCACCAACACTTGTTATTTGGGGTCTTTTTGATACTAGCCATTCTGGCTGGAGTGAAGCAGTACCTCATTGTGGTTTTGATTTGCCTTTCCCTGATGATGAGTGATGTTGAACATCTTTTCGTGTGTCTGTTACTAAATTCCTGCTTTTAAACTGAGTACCCAATTACCCACCTTTGTTCTCTGGTGCTGACAGATGTGGCTTGTGTAGTCTCCAGCATTCATGAGAAGCACTGACTAGCAGAGTGATTTGTAACTTCATAGAGACACACAATTACACAAACTGGGTGGGGGGGGTGGTGCAGAACAAGCAAGTCACTGAGTCTGGCCTCTCCTTGAGCATCCTTAGCAAAACATTGTTCTGCCTTAGTCATCCCATACGCAATTATAAATCAGTGTTTTATTTTGAACACTAGATCAAAAATTAAAGATGTCAGCTATTGCTGATGATGAGAGAGGATAAAAATTGAAGCAATCAGTAAGATTTATGACTTTTAGAAGAAAAACAAAATTTCTGGTTACATTAGAGAATGCAGTGTTGAAGAAATAGTTTCAAGTCATGATTTATGATGTGAATGGGCCTCCTATAGGTTATATGAGGAAACAAGTAAAAAGGGTTTTCAGAAATGACTTCAGTGGGTGCTCTGATCTATAAGATATGCTTATCCAACTTAAAAAAATGGGGAAAATTGGAGTCATTTTAATTGATATTCAAGAAATGTGTCACTTCCAAGAGAAGCACAATTAAAGGGACACTCAGCAAGTATTCCTTCATCATCATTACTTCCACTTTGTTAGAATCAGCTAAGATCATCTTTAGCCTTACTAGAGTTATACACTGTAAGACTGGGTATGGTCATGGCAAAATTTATTTCAATAGACTTACAGAAAATGTACCCTGCACTTATAGTGTCATTGAGAATTTTTAAAGATCTTGATTTTTCTTATATGTTACCATCCTTAATGGGGGAATTATATGCTAGATTCATATTTATAATAATGGAAATCAAGGAACTTAAGACCCGTCCATCTAGAATATCAAGGGCATATTTAAACTTCATTTATTTCACTTATTTGGCAAACACACTGAGTCCCTACATTTTGTTACATATCTTAAATGGAATACACAGTTGTAATAAATGGTTCCTGCATTCAGGTAGCAAATAATCTGCTCGGGAAAATGAACCACCTAGACAAATACCTGTAACAACAAAACCAACTAAAATTTGAAAGATAGCATATATCAACCACTAAATGAATGCTATAGAAAAGAAGGGGAAAGGAATCCAAGGTGGACTTGACAAATAAGTGGTAGAAATTTACACTTTATAAGAATCACTCTGGTTATTCTGAGAATAGACTATAGATAGAAAAGATAGAGACCAGTAAAGAATCTTTGCACCAATCCAGTCTAAAGATGTTGTGGCTTAGATCAAGATAGGAGCAGTAGTAATGGTGAAAAGAATTTTGATTTTTATTTATATTCTTTAGATCGCATTGACAAATTTGCTAGTGGATAAGACGGGGAGTCTAACAGAAACAAATTAGAGTTTGCTTGAAGCTTCTTGGCCTGAAAGAATGCAAGAACAAAATTGCCATTTATTGACATGGAAGGACTTTAAAAAGAACCAACCTCGGGAGAAATTCAGGAATCTGTTTTGGGGCTTGCTATAATAAAGATGAATATTAGCATGCAGATAGCGATGAGCAGATAATTGGTTACATGAGTCTGACATTCAGGAAAGAGGCCTAGACTGGAAATACAATTTTTAGTTTCTTCAGAGCCCAGATGGTAAAGTCAGTAGACTGGTCAAACCACCTAGAGAAGGAGTGTACATAGAATAAATATCTCAGATTAAGCCCTGGGCACTAGGATGAGTAAAGATTAGGGAAACGAGAAAGGATAAATGAAGGAATTGGAGAAAGAGTGGTCAGTAACAGGGGAGGAATTCCAAGAAAAGGTGATGCTTTCAGGGTGATGTAAGGGCACTGGTTTAAGAAAGAAGTAGTAGTGAACTGTACCAGTTGCTGGACTCACATTCAGTGAGATGGATGAGGAGTAAGAATTGACCTTTTATTAAAAGTGTGGAGAAAGCACAACCCAAGAGGCAATGCTTATGGATGCTTCATCTTGGTGGGTGTTGAAGTCATGGAGAACCATGCGAGGGATGTTATAGGAAAGAATGATGTTGAACTAGTAGCTAAAAGGGAGGTTATTATAGTGTCCATACAATGACTATATTAAGAAAAAGTAGAGGTAGGAGATTCTGATGACATGGACCTCAAAGCTGGCATCTGGCAATGAGCAGTATAGAGCGGCATTAGTGAAGAAGTGACTGCCCAATACCAGACCCAATGATCTGTGGAGTCCTAGGGATGGACTCCTAGGGATGGCAGGAGGTTTAGGACCCCCTTCTCCAACACTTTAAATGTCTGTAAGACCCAACCAAACACTCCTCCATGGATTTTTACATACCTCCCAACAGGGGTATTATGGCCCATGGTTGAAAACCACTGGACCTAACTCCAAAGCTCATTTTCTTGCTTTTTGTTGGTAGTGCCTCAACCTTGTGACCTTTTCAAACTTAGAAAGCTGTATACACATCTACATTAGGATTGTTTTTATATAACCCCAGCAGTCCATTTTAATTGGAGTTGGTATGGCTTCCAGGAGATTTTCCTTCTTCATTTCTTGATTTGCAAGACTTCTATTTTATTGATTTCCTTTTTTGGCCAAGGACTCCTTTGCTCAAACAAGTTATATGGAAACACAAATGAATAAAACAGATGAAATAGTATTTCTTTTTAAATACTAAGGGTTTGTATGTGTTTTGGATCAGAGGATGCTTGGGGGAGAGAATAGAGTAGCAGGTTTTAAAAATAACCTTAATATAAAAGGATGTCACAGTGATAGAAGAATTCCAGGCCCCAGTGTGTGACGACAGGTATATATAGAAATTAAGCCATTCTCTATGTGGTATTTCTTAAATTATACTGCCCAGTGGGATACCCATTCTGCCAACATCTGCCCAATCTAATGTTGGAGATAACCCTAATGGAACAGGGATATTTAATAGCTTTCTCAGTGCTTTTACTGTTGAGAATATAGACAGCAGATGCCCTGTGTTCTTTTAGTCTACCACAGATCAGATTGGCCTCGATTTGAAATTCATAGAACACCAACCCAAAGTAGGAATGTGAACAAGAGTGTATCTGTTGAAATGGAGCTAGAAGAAGACTCTCTCCTTGATAAAACTTTAGACAGACTCCTTTGTGTCCTCTTCTCAGCTAAGACTTGACTTTGGGATTCTACATCCATCTTTGTGAAGTCTTTTCCTAGCAAGAATCCTGCTACTTTCATTTAGAGAGAATCCCCCACCCTTGATACCTGATCACCTTGCCCTACCTTCAGTAAGAATCCTATTAAGTCAATTTAGCAAGGATCTCTCTATGCTTGATGTCTCCTCTTAGTAATTTTCCATCCATTGACCTCCTTCCCTTGCTCTTTGTTTGTAAATTCTCACTTGTTCTCATATTTGGAATTGAGTTCAATTCTATATCGAAGTCTCTTTTTCCCTATTGCTCAGTTATCAGGACTCATATCCCTGAGTCAAAACCACCATCAGATCCTCAGACATGTCAGCTAACCTCTCAGCATGCACCAAGATCTTTTATCTTAAGGCTGCTTGTTTATTTGGGTATCCAGTGGTGAGTCTGATTTCAGATTCCAGTGTTCTGGATAAGTAGCCATTGAAGCATGGTGAGAACAGATTTTAATTCTTAAAAAAAATCAAATATACTCTAGAAGTTGAGTTAGACTCTCAGGCAAACAGAAGCTAGATTAAGGTCTTTGGCCTATCCATTTATATATGTAAAGATATCATTAGTTAAGAACAACAGATTTTCTAATTGAAAACCACCCCTTTCCTCAAACTCCTGCTGACTATATGCTTAACAACTACAGCCTTAATACTATCCACTTTCTTTCTCCCTGGCAAAACTATACTATACTTTCCTGAGCTGCAGTGACCCTTCCAGGGTTCCTGGGAACCTCAGATTAATCTACCTAAAAGGAGCCCCAGAATAATGGGAACAAAAATCTTGAACACAAAACAGGCTGCTTATTTTGCTTAGTTCAAAGGTGAAAAATGACTAAATAACTCAAGCCTCCCTCAAACTATTGAGGCTCTTAAATAATGCTTTTAGGGGAAAAAAAAAAAAAACGTTCTGACCCAGTAAGCTGTCTAGAGCCTGTCACCCACATACTCGCCGCCCTAGGTCTCTCTATCCTTCCCCCCCCATCCATATCCTTCATTGGTTGTACCCCCAGCCCCTAAACTCCCTGTAACCATAAAGTTCTTCAGGCCCCCATCTTTTGCAGGTGAAGCGTAGGTTACAGACCCTACCCATTCCAAGTGAGGCTAACAGAAAAGATATTTAAACCTTGGTATTGTTCCCAATTACATACTCTCACTAAGGATTTTTCTGACCTCCAAAAGAAAAGGTGAAAGTTTACTGAACAATTTAGAATCATTCTAGGAGCATATTCTCCAGGATTCCTCAATGTATGTCAATTTATCCACCTGTTGGTTGGGCTCGGAGATGCTTCCCTTTGGTTTAAAAAGTCCTATGGGTAGCATTTTTTAAAAGACCTTCAAGCGCCTCATACTACTTGATTCCCACCAGAAAATTCCCACCTAGTTAGAGAAAATTAACTAGGGGATATGCCTCAGGTCTATCCCACAAAAATTGATTGGTCATGTATTCGAAATTGTAACCAATGAAAAGTTGAAACACTAGCTATCACCACTAATTGGAGACAACATTCAGAGCCAGAAATGACTTCCCAAACAGCCTCTCCTCTGACCGTAAGTTTTGTAAATGGTCTCAGACCCAAGGTGCATGACACATTATAGGACAATAATATGAACTGGCAAAACACAAACATGTCTGTGACCCTGATATTAGCCCATCATTATAAAGATAGCATTTCCAAAAACTTGGAAAATACACAATACAGTCTTAAGGCATTGCAATTAAAACAAACAAACGAACAAAAAACTACCCTGAAAATCTTAATCTATGGCAAGCTCCAGAATTATAGGTTCTCCTTTATCAAGACACTTGCCAAAAATGTAAGGAAAAAGGACATTCAGTCTAGAATTGTCTGGACCTCAAGAGGAAGGGAGAAGCCCAAGTGCCTTCCACATCAGAACATTATTGATTTCCGTCCCTGGAAGTAAATGCCTACTGCCCTCAACTGCCACTAAACTCACAAGAGGAAATAACCCTCCAAGTTACAGGGTACCTTATCAGATTTCTTACTGATGAAGGGGCAACATATTCCACTTTTAGCCTCTTCATTTCTTATCACTCTTCCTTGAAGTCAAGAAAGTTTAACATTGTTTTTTGTTTTTTTTTTTTTTACGTTTTATTTATTTATTGTGTGTGTGTGTGTGTGTGTGTGTGTGAGAGAGAGAGAGAGAGAGAGAGAGAGAGGAGAGGGAGAGAGAGAGAGAGAGGAGAGGGAGAGAGAGAGAGAGAGAGAGAGAGAGAGAGAGAGAGAGAGCATGAGCAGAGGAGGGGCAGAGAAAGAGAGAGGGAGAGAAGAATCCTAAGCAGGCTCCACACTGTCAGCTTGGAGACCAATGGGGGGCTCACTCACAAACCATGAGATCACAGTCTGAACTGAAATCAAGAGTTGGACACTTAACCGCCTGAGCCACCCAGGCACCCCTAACATTGGGGGGTTTTGATAATTTGCCTCATGATTTCCTCTACCTCAACCTCTTAACACTTCTATGGGACCTCTTAAAAGCTCGAAAGAAGTTCCTTCTCAGTTCTACCACCCAAGTAAATCTGTTAGGGAGGCATCTTTTCATGAATTAATTTATCAAAATTCACTGTGAAATTCAAGTGAGTCCTTGAAGGACCTCTTCTACAGGTCCCCAAGTCCTCCGGTTCATGTATATGTCCCCTAGGGCTTTGTCCAACTTGTCTGAGTTCCTTTTCCCCCTTCAACTTAGCATTCATTTAACTGAAGATGCAAATCAACTGTTAAGACAAAATTCTTTATTGGGGTACCTGGTTAAAATTCCTTGTTGGCTCAGTCGTTAAGCATCTGACTTCAGCTCAGGTCATGATCTAGCCGTTCATGAGTTCAAACCCCATGTCGGGCTCTGTGCTGACAACCCAAAGCCTGGAGCCTACTTTGGATTCCGTGTCTCCCTCTCTCTCTGCCTTCCCCCTGTGCTCCTTCTCTCTCTCTCTCTCTCTCTCTCTCTCTCTCTCTCTCTCTCTCTCTCACACACACACACACACACACACACACACACACACACACAAAATAAGCATTAAATTTTTTTTAAAGATAAAATTCCTTATTTGGGGACAAAAAAAAATTCTATCAGTATTAGGTACATACAGGATGCAGAATCCTTCAAAGTAGAAAGAGATCCTTTCATGCCCCTCCCCAGGTTTCTTCAGTATCTTCTAAAACCAGAAAGACTTGAGAGGCTCTGCCCAATATTTCAAAATTTGTTAAACAAAAAACTCTTATGGTCCATGCAATACTCCCATTTTGGCCATTAAGAAAACAAATTGGAAAGGATATAGGTCAGTTTAAGATGAGATCTCTCAATAAAATTGTCAAATCTAGACTTTCCTTTGTGCCAAATCCTAACACTATCCTGTCTGCTATTGCTTCCAGCACCCAGTATTTCATAGTCATCAATTTTTGTTCAGCTTTTTTTTTTAGTATTCCCCTTCATAAGGAATCCTAACATTTGGTTGCCTTCACTTGGGAAAACCAACAATATACCTGGACTGTTATACCCTAAGAATTTACCGAGGTCCCTACCTATTCTTGTGTACCCTATTTGAAGAACTTTAAATATCCCAGGAGGCTCCGCCATAATCCAATATGTAGATGATCTGGCAGTTATGACAGCTCCCTTCTGGACATCTTAAAACCTTCTTAAGACATTAGCAAGAAAGGTGCACAAGATGACTAGAGACAAAATTCAGTTATGCTCTAGGTGTGTCCATGATCTTGGTGATGCATCTCAGCTATCGGAAAATCTATCTCTGTGAACCAAGAATCTACTATTCAACATTTTTCTCTCCCTGAAACAGAATGACAACAGAAAAGTTTCGGGGGTCTTGTGGGATATTTTAAGATGTGGATATCTATTTTTTTAAGATTGCTTTAGTTTTCCATGCTGTGACTAGGAAACCATCTCTAGACCTAGTAGTCTAGAATCCCTATCAAAAGATGCTTTGAAGAACGTTAAGGGATCTCTGCTTTCACTTCTCATGCTTGGACTTCCCAACTACTCTTCCTTTTACTTATTTGTGCATGAATGAGAGCACCATTGCTCTCATTACATACATTACATACATCTCATAATACATTGGAGTATTATCTCAACAGCATGGTGGACACCAGAGACCTGTAGGATATTACAGCTTGGCCTTGAACCCAGTAGCTGAGGCATAGCCCCATTGCCTGTGAGCTGTGGCTGCCACTGCCAAACTTGTCTACACTGCCTCTGATTAGGATAGGTCATCTGCTTGACATAAATGCTCCTTATGCTATACAGACCCCATTTCTTTTTTTGTTTTTTTAAGTTTATTTATTTATTTAGAGAGAGAGAGAGGGAGAGAGAGAAAAAGAGAGAGAGAGAGAGAGAGAGAGAGAGTATGTGTGCACACACAAGCGGGGAAGGGGCAGAGAGAGGGAGAGAGAGAATCCCAAGTAGACTCCCTGCTGTCAGCACAGAACCAGACACGGGACTTGATCTCACAAACCACGAGATCATGACCTGAGCCGAAACCAAGAGTCAGATGCTTAGCTGACTGAGCTACCCAGGTGCCCCCAGACCCAGTTTCTTCATAAATACAAGTGTCACTTTTCCGCATCTTGACTTTTTATGCAGTTTTACCACTGTTCCTCTCTTGCTGTCAGAAACTTAATCCTGCTACCCTGCTTCTTTTACCCACTGACAGAATCCTCCATGATTATTTCACTAACACTGGATCGTTATTTCGTCCTGGGTTAGATTTATCAGAAAACTCCCTTCCCCAAGTTGATCTCATTATTTATGTTGATGGCTCCTACCTCCGGAGGGAGTGTGGGACTTGCCAGGTTGGATATGCCATCACTGATCAACACAAACCTCTTGAATATCAAGCCAAGCTAAATGTTAAATCAGCTCAGATGGCTGAATTAATTGCTCTCACTCAGGCTTGCATAAGAGCAGAGGGAATGAAGGTTAACATTTATACTGACAGCCGCTGTGCCTTTAGGGTAGCACATGATTTTGGTATGTTATGGAAACAGAAGATTCATGACAGCAGCTGGTATTCCCGTTAGAAACGGACCCAAAATAACATCTTCTAGAGGCATTGTTGTTATCCCTGGCAGATTGCTATAGTTAAAATGAAGGGGCATAGCATAAAAAACTCAGACAGCACCCATGAAAATAAATTGGTTGATAACTATGTTAAATTAGCAGCCTCTTCCCAAAACACTCAATAAATCCAAATGATCTGTAAGCCTTAGGACTGTGCCCCTGGATCCTGCTTCAAGGCCTAATTCCTGATGGAATTATTTACCCTCCCTTGAGGGAAACAACGTCTTTAGAATGACTCCCAGGGAAATAATAAAAGATGTCTACATGACCCATATAACGGCTTCAGACTCAAAAGGAACTAGAAGGGGGAAAACCGGATGTTCAATCCACTCAGACTTTAGATACACCAAGATGGCCACTCGATGGCTCTTAGACTATTACCCAAGTTATTGTATATAGTTTACATGACTACACTCACCATGGAATGGATAAAATGTCAGATATATTAGACAAGCAATAGTTTGGACTTTTTAGCTTTGATTTGGACCAAGTAGTTGCTGCTTGTTTCATGTGCTAAAAATATCCTGTGTGCCCATTGTGGTGCAAGGAAGAGAAGTAGATCACCACCCCCAACACTGAACATTTCTTCACTCATAAGTAAATCTTATCAAACTACCAAAAGCACAAGCCTCCCCATATATACTCACCCTAATCTGCATGTTTTCTGAATGATTAGAGGTTTTCCCTTGCCAAAATGCCTCAGCAACATCAGTTGCCAAAGTTTTCCTGGAATGAATCTTTCCCCATTCAAGGTATCCCATCTATTGTATATAGTGACAGAAGATCACATTTCATTGAGAGAATTATATAGGAAATTGAAAAGGCAACACAGCAGTCAAAGTCTTCACTGTTCTTACCGTTCTCTGTCATCAAGCACCATAGAAAGAGCTAACTTTCTTAAGACCAAACTAACTTAACTATTTGAAGAATTGAACTTACCATGGCCATGAGAGAATCCCACTGCTCTTATGACTCAGAATTTTCACTGCTGTCTCCACATTTTGAAATTATCATGGGTGGGTCCATGAGGATGCCTTATTCATTTTGGCTTGCAGAAGATTCTAACATGACACCATCTTTACATCCTTAGATACACTCAAGAGTTAGTAAAACATACTCAGTCCCATAATCAACAAATCAAACCTGCTTTCCCTTTAGAACTTCCTGATCGTCCTTTATATGACTTACAAACACGTAATCTAGTATTGTGGAAATGTCACCATTGGAAAGCTAACCTTGAGCCCAGATGGAAGGGACCTCTTACCAGTTTGCTCTGCTAAACCTCCTGTCAAGGTATAGATTGTTGGGTTCATGTTTCACAACTAAAGAAATACAAGAGCTATTCAGACTGGGGTATTCTAACCAGAGACCTCAAACTGAGGTGTATCAATATTTCCAGAACCAAACAACAGCCAGAAGCAAACAGTCATCCCAAGAACCTCCAGAAAAACAGAGGACATCACAAGGTAGTCAGCTTCTGCCTAAGGTTGGAGAATAAGACTCATCTGGATTCTCCTTCCCCCCTGATTTTTAATGTTTATTTATTTTTGAGAGAGAGAGAGAGAGAGAGAGAGAGAGAGAGAGAGAGAGAGAATGCACATGCACAAGTAGGAGAGGGGCAGAGAGAAAGGGAGACACAGAATCCAAAGCAGGGTCCAGGCGCTGAGCTGTCAGCACAGAGCCCCAGGCGGGGTTCAAACTCACGAACCATGAGTTCATGACATGAGCCAAAGTCAGATGCTTAATCAACTGAGCCACCCAGGTGCCTCTACCCTGCTTTTTTATCTTTGTCATTTGCCTAGAGACTCTTTCCAACTCTTTTATCAAGGTGTGTTTCTATTCACAACTCCCTACTTTCAACATGACTTTCCTCACCTAACGTTAGTGTCCAACTCCATTTTTATGACCCTCAATTTAAGATTGCCTGCTCTTCCCCTTACCTCCTTTCCATTTTCTTACCTCTCAGCAAGACTTTTTCATCCACAGAACCTTTGGCAATCCAGGGGCCAAACTTTACTCAAGTAAGCTTACTCCATTGTAGCATGCCTACATGTTACTTAACACTTTCCTCGTTGAAAAGTGAGTCCTATATTCCCTTTCTTAATTGTAACCAATAGAATGTGGCTGAAGTGATGCTGCCTAACTTTGTGTCTAGGTCAGAAAATGTCCTGCGTCTTTTGCCTGGTTCTCGTAGGATACATGTTCTATGTGAAACCAGTGGTCATGTAGAAAATCCAACTACCCGGGAGATACAAATAGACTACATATAGGCACTTCTGATGCCAGCCCAGTTAAGGTGCCAGTCACCAACCAGCATAAACTGCTATTTGGGAGAATTAGCCATTTTGATCATCCAGCTCAGTGAAACAAATTGGGACATGACCAATATGTGATCACAACGGTCTTACATTATCACATTCTCAGAGTCAAAGTTATACAAAATCAAAGTCTTTATGAATTATCCTGTTGCATTTTTGGATTACTTGGTAATTCTAAGTAACTCCCTCAATATACAAGGATCATCAGAGTTCAATGCAGAAGAACCAAATTTTATTTCATATTTTGAATTCATTTGACATATGGTTCAATATCATAGAATTCTTGATGAATACATGCATTTCCTAGGAAAATGTTTATTGAAAAATAATGAAGTAGGTCTATTGAATATTTCTTTTCAGACTGTTTTTAAAATTAACACTTGTAGAAACACCAGAATAAATGATAAATGCTGCTTTTAATTTCAAATAAACACCTAATAGTCTCTTAGGGATATTAATTAAAAATGAACTGGGGTGCCTAGGTGGCTCAGTCGGTTAAGCATCCAACTTCAGCTCAGGTCATGATCTCGCGGTTTGTGAATCTGAGCCCCACATCAGGCTCTGTGCTGACAGCTCGGAGCCTGGAGCCTGCTTCGGATTCTGTGTCTCCCTCTCTATCTGTCCCTCCCCCACTCGCTTGTGCGCTCTCGCTATCTCTCTCTCTCTCTCTCAAAAATAAATAAACATTAAAAAAATGAACTTAGCCATTAAGTATGAAAACAAAATTTCTGCTTCCTTTTTGTTTTTCTCATACAAATATTTTGCCATACTTGTCTCATTTATTCCTTTTTTTAAGGGGCATAAGGAAGTAGACCCTATTACAGTAGAAACCGAATCTTGAATAATATTTTCCAGTAGCACTCATAGCCAAATTACCACAAAGACACTAGAAACATCAAGATACTCCATAAAAACATAAATTTAAACAAAATGCCAATCTGAAGAAATTTGTATTAGTGTTCTCTAACAGCCTAGAGAATGTAGAAAGGTAGTCTGGAAGTCAACTTGGAATTGGATTGAGAAGAAATGAATAAATATGGGAGAATAAAGAAAGCAAGAGTTGAGCTCCTAATTTAGTACTGAGAAGTATGAGCAAGACTTAGATTCAAAAATGTAAGTTTTATTGTAGAAGATCTGTTGAGCATACCTATAAAATAATAACTTTAGTATTACTACGTCTACAGTAGAGTCTACTGAAATTAGGATGATACCCTTCCTCCCAAAGTGAAGGAGTCTTATATCTGAATTAAATTTTATGTTCAGTAGGATGTGACATGCCCCTGTTATTCCTTATCGTCTTTCTGACCCTAAATATGGCCCAAGTTCTATGTCTCCAATTAACTAACTGCAGGCAGAGTTTCCAATCAGTTTTAAAGACAAATTAGAGTTATGAATTTTTTCAACTTAGAAATAATTATGATGGCATCTGGCAGAAAACTCATACATTTCATTTTAGATCTTTATTGGGTGTTTTCCTTTGTAAGTATCATCCAGAATTTTGAGATTTATGTGTTAATTGTAATCTCTTATAACTGATGATTGAATTACTTAATTGTATCTGTCAAAAGCAATCACAAGTGAGGCAGTAGAGGATAGAACTTGTGTTATTTTAATACAAATTATTTGGTTGCTCTGTTTTCATCAAATTACATGCAGGATAATATAACAGGATGATTAATAAAGACACCATATAATAACTTGATTACCCTGAACTCTGTTAAGTTATTTTCTACAACCAAGAAAAAATAAAGTTTTGTTAAAGGCCTAGAAAAGTTATGAAATCAGTTTTAGGTGGAATATATCTGGCACGCTTAGCTCATTTTCACTTACGCTAGAAACTTGCGATGTAGAATGTCTAAAATAAACTCCTAGTAGCAAAGGCTCTGGGCGATCCCCAAGTGTTATGTAGGCCAGAAGAATATACAGAACTGAATGAAGGAAAATGGATATCCTACCCAAGAGGCAAATTTCTCAGAGTAAATAACTAGGATAGTACAATCTAATGCCTACCAGATAGGTAGAAATTCATTTTTGTACTCCTGATTTCAAAGGGAATATTTTCAAGCTGACCAAACTGGGTAAGTTATGCAAAACATTTCATCAATTAGTGGAGGAGCAGAGCTCTGATTCATGACCATAATTCTGTTTTTGTTTTGGAGCCGGTTAACCCATAAAAATATCCTATTCTTTACAATGAACAGTTTACTTTGAAAAGACTCCATATTTAGAGAGATGGAGCTTTAATGGCTTTATCAATTAAAGAAGGATAAGGGATTGCGAGAACATTAACCTACGACTGCTCTTTAAGATTTAAAAAAATAAAAATAAAAAGCAACCCGACCCATTATTGGAGGCCCTGGTAACATAATTTCTTAGATTTGAACTTTCAGCTTACACAAATTTTTTTTTTCCTTTTATAGAATTTGGGTGAGGTGATTTTAGCTCTCCTTACTCTGATTTTCACATGTCTCTAGGTGCCCCAGAAATATAGAGTGATCCTCTTACAGTGCAAAATTCAGAATGGATCAATTATTGATAGGACATTGAGCAGCAGTGTTGTTATTACATGCTTCAGAATATCTGGATTTCTCCTTATTTTTATGGTCGTTTTTTCCAAACTTGTGATTTCTACATCATTAAGTTCTTCCTTATGGATTAGAGCTAACTACAGAGGGTAGGAACCATTCTGAGCCTTAACTCATCAGTAAGACAGTTAATTTAAGCCCAGAGACCAATATGGATAATAGTTGTCACTTACTCTGTCTTGCTTTTCTGTCACTTTTTATCAACAGCAAAAGGGAGTTATCCCCCATGGCTTGTGTCCCGCCAAGTGACCTATAATGTGAATGCTTTTCCTATTTCTCAAACCAAACAAATTGAGTCTTGATACTACACACACACACACAAATTGTTTCTCATATCTATTCATATTTTTCATGTTCTAAATATTATTCTCTGTTTTTTAGAAAAAATCTTAATTTGAGATTCTCTTTGCTACACATGGAATAAATTAACCCAAGTATTTTTTTAAAAAAATTAATTGCTACTATAACCTAAAACAATATTTATATCCTGTTCTTTACTATAGACAAAAGCTATAATTCTGAAATATATGATTTTTTTTTAACATAAAAGATAAGACAGTCTTCCATCATGGTCTCTCTTTTTCCTTAGGTAATGACAAGGATTCAGACTTGCTTCTATTTTTTGAGGGGAGTGCAGGCATGCCTTGGAGATATTGCAGGTTCAGTTCCAGGAAACAGCAATAAAGCAAATATCACAATAACATGAGTCAAATGAATTTTTGGCTTCCCAGTGCCTATAAAAGTTATGTTTACATTACACTGTAGTCTATTAAACTTGTAATAGCATTATATCTAAAAAGTAATGCACATACCTTAATTTTAAAATACTTGATCTTGGGGGCATCTGGCTGGCTTAGTGAGAAGAGCATGTGACTCCTGACCTTGGGGTCATGAGCTGGAGTTCTGCATTGGGTGTAGAGATTACTAAAAATAATAAACTTAAAAAAATTTTAAAGACCTTATTTTTATTGCTAAAACCTGCTAACCATCATCTGAGCTTTTAGCATGTCAAACTTTTTGCAGGGGGGAGTTCTTGCATAAATGTTGATGGTTGCTGGCTGATCAGGGTGGTGAGTGCTAAAGGTTGGGTGGCTGTGGCAATGTCTTAAAATAAGACAAAAATGAAATTTGCCACATTCGATTGACTCTTCTTTTCATGAACAATTTCTCTGTAGCAAGGACACTGATAACATTTTACCCACGGTAGAAACTCTTTCAAAATTGGGTCAGTCTTCTCAAACCCTGCTGCTGTTTTATCAACTAAGTTTATATAATCTAAATCCTTTGTGGTCATTTCAACAACCTTCAGAACATCTCCACCAGGAATAAATTTTATCTCAAGAAACTACTGATCACCATAACAAACATAATAACAATAAAATAGTTTGAACTATTGCAATAGTTACCAAAATGTGACACAAAGACATGAATGAAGTAAGCAATGCTCTTGGAAAAATGGCACCAGTAGAGCTTGCTCAACACACGGTTGCCACAGACTTTTGATTTGTAAGAAATGCAATATCAGGGTGCCTGGGTGACTCTTGATCTTGGCTCAGGTCGTGATCCCAAAGTCGTGGGATCAAGCCCCGTGTCAGGCTCTGTGCTGAACATAGAGCCTGCTTAAGATTGTTTCTCTCTCTCTCCCTCTGCCCCTCACCCCACCCCTCTTTCTAAAATTAAAAAAAAAAGAAAAAGAAAAAAGATATGCAATATCTGCAAAGCCCAATAAAGTGAAACAAAATACAAGCTATGCCTGTATCAAGAGTTCCACAACAAATTACCAACCAACCTACCAACAAATACCTACCAACAAATTATATCCAACCAGTGAAATTGCTTCATTTCTGTTGTTGCCCTAAAATCACACACTTTATTATTTGATCAAATGTACATTTTACTATGAAGATAATCAAGGTACAGAGAAATCATATCCACTTAAGCCTTCTCACAGTTCCATAAGGCCATTTTTAATTTACAACTTTATAGTTTCCTTAAAAATATAAAAATCAGGGGTGTCTTGGTGGCTCAGTTGGTTAAGTGTCCAACTTCAGCTCAGGTCATGATCTCAGGGTTCATGACTTCGAGCCACGCATTTGGCTTTCTGCCGTCAGCACAGGGCCCGCTTTGTATCAGCTGTCCCCCTTTCTCTCTGCCCCTCCCCTGCTCATGCTCGTGCACTCTCTCTCTAAAATGAATGGACATTAATACATATATATATATATGTATATATATATATATATATATATATATAAATATATATACACATATCTATCTATATATATACACATATATATAAATCTATAAGTACCCAGAAAGACACTGAATCTCTAAAGCAGAAAGAATTAAAATATATGGAAAAAAGTTATAAATCATACTTAAATGCAAGATATATGTATGTTTTCTTTCTATTGTGATTTTTAAATACCTGATTAGATTGAACCTCAAGAATGATACCTTCCTTCTAATTTCATAATTTCCTTTATATATTCACCAGTCGGTATTTCCTAAATTTGATTATATCATTTACTCTGCTAGGTCTTGCGTCTTGTGCTCTAGGAGCTCGTATTCTAGTCACTGAGTGAAATAAATATGCCGACAGGCAAACATTTGCTATTACTGTAACAAACCTCTTACAGAGGATGGAACAAGATATGGGCATAATAATTCTTTATTGAATACATGAATGATGAATATTGCCAAAATCTTCTTACCATGTCTAAAAAGTGAAGTAAATCATAGACACTATGGGCCCTTATATCTTCTTGTTAAGGACTCGTCAGTGAAAACCTATCCAGCCTCATATACATTGTGGCACAATAAATTTCAAATTATAACTCTTTGTGGTTCTTCAAATGGAACCTACTGTTTCACGTATTCTATGCCATTGCACACACTGTTTTCTCATTCTAGAATTCCTTTGTCCTCCTCCTTTATATCCCTTACAAACAACTATTTAATCTTCAAAACTCAGCTTAAAATGTTTGTTATTGAAATATTCTGTCAAAATCGAAATAATGAAAATATAGGTGGTGAGTTTGCTAACGCAAATGGTACATAAACCCTGTGGAGCTTACTTTCTATGAAGTTGTGGAAGATTGTCTGTCCCAAGGGTGCTTGTAACAGTCTCTCAAAACCCACATGCTCTTGCACAGTATGATCTGGGAACCTCATCCTTTGAGAGGAAGAGTTAAGTCTATACGCCTTGAATCTGAGCAAGCTTGTGACTGTTTTAACAAATAGGTATGGTAAAATGATTCCCTGTGACTTTTGAGGCTGAGTAATAAAAGGAAATTGAGTTCCGAGACACCAAGAACTCTGATGCACTATGTAAGAAGTTTACTTCGACCACCAAATATGCGAGTAAACAAGCATTGATTCAGACGGACTTCACCCCCATTCATCAAGTTACTACAACCTTTCAGTCTTCCCAACTGAAACCCCAGACATAGTGGATGAGAGACAAACCATCCGCACTCTGTTCAAATTCTTGATAGACAGAAGAAACCAACATAATAAAGCAATCATTTTAAGGCACAAAGTTTGAGAGTGGCTTGTCATGTGACAGTGGTAACAACAGAAAGAATAAAACATAATTATTATTCTCCCCTCTTATCTAATTTTCACAAAGTTTGATCTCCTTTGTATTTGCCTGTAGTAACTACCATAGTGCCTTAACTCAATAAACATTTGTTGATAATCACTATAAGTCAATAACTTATAGAATTAAAAAAATAAATAAAAAGACCTTTATAAAATGACCAATTGAAGACATACCCAGAGAAACAAAAAGAATTGTCACTAGCAGTCACGTCCTATAGGAAATATTCAGGGGAGTCCATGCAGGCTGAAAAGACACTCCATAGTACCTTAGAATCCACATAAAGAAACAAAGTAAATGTAACCACACTGGCAAATACAAAATGCAGTATAAATGTATTTTGTGTTTATAATGTTTTCCCCTATCTTGTTTAAAAGATACTGCATAAGGCAATAATTATAAATCTTTGTTAATGGACACACAGTGTACAAACATGTCATGTGTATGACAATAACAGCACAAAGGAGGGGGAATGTAGCTATACAGAAACAATGTTTTGGTATGATATTGAAATTAAATTTGTATTAATCCAAAATAGATTGATAACGGTCATCCATATGTTAATAATATGGTGATAATAGTCCCTAGCACAACCCATAAGAAAATGGCTCAAAAATATGTAATAAGAGAAACACAAGGATATATATTTTAAGTTTATTTATTTATTTATTTATTTTTAATGTTTATTTATTTTTGAGAGAGAGAGACAGAGCACGAGCAGGGGAGGGGCAGAGAGAGAGGGAGACACAGAATCTGAAGCAGGCTCCAGGCTCTGAGCTGTCAGCACAGAGCCCAATGCAGGGCTTGAACTCACGAACCGTGAGATCATGACCTGAGCTGAAGTCGGATGCTCAACCGACTGATCCACCCAGATGCCCCTATTTATTTATTTTGAGAGAGACAAAGACAGTGCAAGTGCAGAAGGGGCAGAGAGAGAGATGGAATCCCAAGCAGGCTTCGTGCTGTGAGCACATACCCTCACATGGGGCTCACACTCAGGAAACATGAGATCATGACCTGAGCTGAAATCAAGAGTCAGACGCTTAACCGACTGAACCACTCAGGCACCCCGAAACAAAAGGATATTTAAATGGTACACTAGAAAATATGTGTTTAACAAAAAAGAAAGCACTATGGAAGAATGAAGGATAAAAAGATAATAATCAGGGGCATCGGAGTGGCTCAGTCAGTTAAGCATCCGACTCTTGATTTAAGCTCAGCTCATGATATCGCAGTTCATGGGTTAGAGCCTTGCATCGGGCTCCACACTGTCAACACGGAGCCTCCTTGCGATTCGCTCTCTCCCTCTCTCTCTGCCCCACCCCTGCTCTCTCTCTCTCATAATAAATAAATAAACTCAAAAAAATTTAAGATAATAATCACACAAAAAACAAATAGCAAAATGACATAAAGTCCAACTTATAAGTAATTAAAATAAGTGTAAAAGGATTAAACAAACCAATTAAAAGGCAAAGATTGGCAGAACTTTTTTTATTCAAACTAAGTATTCTCATTTTTTATTCTTTTTTTTAAATTAATTAATTTTTTTACATTTATATCCAAGTTAGTTAGCATATAGTTCAAGAGTGATTTCAGGAGTAGATTCCAGTGATTTATCCCCTACAGATAACACCTAACACCTGTGCTCATCCCAACAAGTGTCCTCCTTCATGCCCCTTGCCGATTTAGCCTTTCTCCCCACCCACAACCCCTCCAGCAACCCTCAGTTTGTTCTCTGTGTTTGAGAGTCTCTTGTGTTTTGTCCCTCTCCCTGTTTTTGTTTCCCTTCCCTTATGTTCATCTGCTTTGTATCTTAAATTCTACATATGAGTGAAGTCATATGATATTTGTCTTTCTCTGACTAATTTCATTTAGCATAATACACTCTAGTTCCATCCACATTGTTGCAAATGGCAAGATTTCATTCTTTTCGATTGCCGAGTAATACTCCATTGTATGTGTCTGTATATGTATGTGCATATATACACACATGCTATGTCTTTTCTATCCATTCCTCTGGCAATGGACATTTGGGCTCTTTCCATACTTTGGCTATTATTGATAGTGCTGCTATAAACATCAGGGTTCATGTGCCCCTTTGAAACAGCACACCTGTATCCTTTGGATAAATACCTAGTAGTGCAATTGCTGGGTCGTAGGGTAGTTCTATTTTTCATTTTTTGAGGAACCTCCATACTGTTTTACAGAGTGGCTGCACCAGTTTGCATTTCCACCAGCAGTGCAGAAGCGTTCCTCTTTCTCCACATCCTTGTCAGTGTCTCTCGTTGCTTGAGTTGTTCATGTTAGCCGTTCTGACAGGTGTGAGGTGGTATCTCATTGTGGTTTTGATTTGTATTTCCCTGATGGTGAGTGATGTTGAGCATCGTTTCATGCGTCTGTTAGCATCTGGATGTCTTCTTTGGAAAAGTGTATATTCATGTCTTTTGCCTATTTCTTCACTGGATTATTTGATTTTTGGGTGTTGAGTTTGATAAGTTCTTTATAGGTTTTGGATACGAACCCTTTATTTGATATGTCATTTGCAAATATCTTTTCCCATTCTGTCAGTTGCCTTTTAGTTTTGCTGATTGTTTCCTTTGCCATGCAGAAGCTTTTTGCCTTGATGAGGTCCCTATAGTTCATTTTTGCTTTTGCCTCCCTTGCCTCTGGAGACATGTTGAGTAAGAAGTTGCTGCGGCTGAGGTCAAAGAGGTCTTTGCCTGCTTTCTCCTCTAGGATTTTGCTGGTTTCCTGTCTTACCTTTAGGTCTTTCATCTATTTTGAGTTTATTTTTGTGTATGTGTAAGAAAGTGGCCCAGGTTCATTCTTGGCAGAACTTATTTTTAAAAGCATAATCCAATGAAACAGAATAGAGAGCTGTAAAATAAATACACTCATTTTGCAGTCAACTGATCTTCAATAAGGGTGCCAAGAACATACAGTTGGGAAAGAATACTCTCTTAAGTAAATGGTACTGAGAAAACTAGATATCCACATGCAAAAGAATGAAATTAGATCCTTTATCTACTATAGCCATTCAATTTTTAGTTAAAAAGAGACCTTCCAAAAAAAAAAAGAATATCCTGGGCCAGATAGTTTCATTAGTGAATTTGTCAGACTCAAAAAGGAAATAATACCAAATCTATACATTCTCTTCCAGAAAAAAGAAGAGGAAGGAACACTTCCTAATTCATTTTATGAGTCCATAATTATCTTGATACTAAAGCTGGACAAAGACATTATAAGAAACGGAAAATTCCAATATAATGAATGAATACACAGAAATCATCAGAAATGTATTACGAATAAAGGTATATGGATGGCAAGTAATCACATCAACTGAAGTTCAATATCATTAGCGATTAGGGAAAATACAAATTAAAACCACAGAGACCCTTCCATAACTATTAGGCTACCTAAAATCACCATCATCCTCATCCTCATCCACATAACAACATCATCAACATCTAAATAACTGTCAATACCAAGTACTAGGAATGTTGTGGAGCCACTAGAATTCTCACACATTAATGCCAAGAATGCAAAATGGTTAAGCCACTCTGGATAACAACGATTTCTCATAAAGCTAAACATAAACTTACCCAGAAATAGGGTCAAAACTAGAGTGAAGCTGGGTGCTTGGTTGGTTCAGTCGATTAAGTGTCCAACTCTTGATCGCGGCTCAGGTCATGATCTCATGATACGTGAGATCGAACCCTGTGTTGGGCTCTGTGCTGACAGTGTGGAGCCTGCTTGGGATTCTCTCTCTCCCTCTCTACCCCTCAACTCTGGCTCATGAGCTTGTTCTCTTTCTCTCTTTCAAAATAAATAAACATTAAAAAACAAAAAAACAAAAAATAAAGTGAAGCAATGGAGACATTCACCTCAAGAAGAAAATTTAATGGCATGTCAAAAAACGGCAATCAAATAAATGTTATTTCAATGTAATATATTAAAACACTAAAATTAATGCAAAATTCCTTTAAGGACAAAATATCAAAAGTTGGATTATAGAAAGGATCAACGTTACTGATTTTCCCTTGTGTCTCTGGCTCCAGTATGTCTCAGCATAGCCCTGCCCAGCAGTTTCACACCCAGGTATATATCCCAGAAAAACGGGAACATATTTACACTTAAAGCTGTATATGAATGTTTACACCAGCTCTATTTGTAATTGCTAAAACCTTGAGGCAATACGAAAGTTTTTTAAGGAGTGAACAGATAAATAAACCATAGTAAATCCATGTAATGGGATAGTATTTATAAATACAAAGGAACAAACCATTGATGGATACAATAACTTAGATGAATCTTTAAGGCATTATGGTAAATGAAGATTACATTTCAAAAGATTACATGCTCTATAATTCCATGATAGGACATTCTAAACAAAGAAAAACTAAAAGCAATGAGAATAGATCAGTGATTACCAGGGATTAAGGGCAAGAGAGCGGTTTAATACAAAATTGCTATGAAAGGGAGTTTTTTGGGGCACCTCGGTGGCTCAGTCAGTTGAGCATCCAACTTTTTGATTTTGGTTCAGGTCATGATCTCAAGGTTCATGGGATCCAGCCCACATAGGGCCCTGTGCTAACAGTGAGGAACCTGCTTGAGATTCTCTCTGTCCCTCTCTCTCTGCCCCTTTCCCCTCAAAAATAAATAAATAAACATTCAAAAAAAGGAGTTTTAGGCAGTGATGAGATTTTTCTGTATCTTTATTGTGTTGGTGGTTATATGAATCTATACCTGTGTTAAAACTCAGAACTATACACCAAATAGTAAGAATGTAAGTTATTCAGTAAGTAAACACACACACACACACACACACATACACGTGTCAACACTATGTTGGCATCAGAAAATAGGATATGAACATTGAAAATAGAATTTAAGTAGATGGAGAGGAGGGTATTTTAGGAGCCTAAAGAAAATGAAGACAGCTGAGAGGGAGGGATGCATAAGACAGGCTCCAGAAATAGTGACCCTTTGCTTAGACTGAAACAGAGGATGTGTTTTAAACAGAGGAATCCTGGAAAATCCAAATAGGCTAGTACTATGGACAGCATTTATAATTGAAATGCTACTCTGCATAAGCAACAAGAAATCTTTGAATTCTTTTGATATGAGAAGTGACATGTTATGACAAAGTATAAGGGAGATTAGTTTTATGGCACTTTGTAAGGTGGATTGGAAGTGAGACTAATGAAGAGCTAATTGTGTTAACTCAAACATGAAGAGAAAACCATCCAAGCTAAAATGATAAGAGTGTGATTGAAATATTTTTTTAAAAAGGGAGAATAAAATGGTTTCAACATTGGATAAAATAATATATATATATATATATATATATATATATATATATATATAATTTCTTGTGACCTATTTTCAATGGTTCTTTGTTAGTATTTCAAAGTGAACAAAGTGTTTCTAACATTTGTTCTGAGGATCCTGTTGATTATTCATGAAACCAGTTAAAAATATTTCCCTAAGCCTGAAAAACTATTTCGAAGGCATTAAATGTTTTTTTAAAAAAAACAGTCTAATGGCTTGAAATATTTGCAGTTAATTGGCAGAAAATAGTTTAACGACAATATTGCAACATAGTCACAATGGTCAGTTGAGAGCCTGTGCTAGCAAAGGTGAGAAGTCCAGTTGCATTAGGTGATCAGATATTTCAGTGTTCATGTATTTGATGTAAGTCCGTAGAATGCATTCATACATACACAGTGCCTTTGTACAGTTCATGTGTATGGTAGGTCCAGGAACCATCCTGAGCCAATACAAAGCACAGACCGGCAAGTCTATGTCAAAACATGCTTCCGGCAGTTGTAAAATGAGGAAAATACATAAGTTAGGTCCTGGCTTTCCAAATTTCTACTTCTCGCATATCGTCTAGCACCAGGGGGAGAAGTATTTAATATGACCTGGGGACATGAACCTCTTATTTCTCCACTCAGCAAAATTTAGCAGTCTTGTTGAGTGGACACAAATCTCTAGTCAAACACAAACGTATCATTTTTCTAGAATGTGGTGAAGAAAAATATACCAGTTTCTAGTCAGTATTTAAAATATAAAACAACAGGGAGCATTTGTATTCAAGTAAAGTGTACTTAACGTATATTTAACATGTGCAAACAAGAGACTGAAATGTCATCATGTAGTGTATGATATCACAAGTACAATAAAGACAGATATGGTGGAGCAGGAAAATAAGATAGAAAGTGGAATCGATGGATCACCTAGGCATCTCTGCTTAAAGTTTTCCTAAGAACCTTTAAATCTTAATGAGGAAAAAAAATCCACATGTTAAAAAATAAAATGCAGGGGCTCCTGGGTGGCTCAATCGGTTAAGTGTCTGACTCTTGATTTTGGCTCAGGTCATTATCTCATGGCTTGTGGGTTCAAGCCCCACACTGAGCTCCTTACTGACAGTGTAGAGACTGCTTGGAATTCTCTGTCTCTCCCTCTCTCTGCCCCTCTCTTTCAAAATAGATAAATAAACTTTAAAAATAAAATAAATAGCTTTGGGGTGCCCATTTAAAACCAGTAGAAACATTTTCCTAAACAATTTTGAGTTATTTCTATCAGCATCCAACATTTTTTGGTCTTCACTTTGCAGGCACTATATTTTAATGAATATTAAATGCATAAAGTTTTTTTAGCATAGCAGCAGTGCTGCTCTGGCTTGAGCAGCAAATGAAGACCTAATAGGATTTTCCATCTTAAATTCTGTGTCACAGTTGAGCATAAATTGCATTAGCAAAACTGAACCACATACTTTTGCTTGATATATTACCTTCTCTGACTTGTCAGCCTAAAGCCAAGTAATAGATGACTAAAAAAAAAAAAACAAAAAAAAAACAACTGGGCCTTTTTCAATGTCAGTGTCACTGTCCACTTCAAGCTCGGTGAGAACCAACATTATGGGAAACTTCCAGATGATATCATGCACTCTATTATCAGTGTGACTTGAGACAGTATATGAAATAAGAGTTGTTTTTAAAATGCTCATTAGGAAAACATAGAGAACCATGGCATGCTTAAACAGTTTCCGCAGTGAAAATGTAAATCTTAAGGTTTTGGCAAAGTCATTGTCAGTTTTCTTTTAAAAATGCACATTGTTAGGGGTGCCTGGGTGACTCAGTTGGTTAAGCGGTAAAGCATCTGGCTTCAGCTCAGGTCACGATCTCACGGTTTGTGAGTTCGAGCCCTGCGTCAGGCTCTGCATTGACGGTGTGGAGCCTGCTTCAGATTTTCTTGCCCTCTCAAGCACACACTCTCCAAAAAAATAAATAACTTTAAAGAAAAAATACATGGGGCACCTGGGTGGCTCAGTTGGTTAAGCGGCCGACTTCGGCTCAGGTCATGATCTCACGGTCTGTGAGTTCGAGCCTTGCGTCAGGCTCTGCGCTGACGGCTCAGAGCCTAGAGCCTGCTTCAGATTCTGTATCTCCCTCTCTCTCTGCCCTTCCCCTGCTCATACTCTGTCTCTATGTCTCTCAAAAATAAATAGACGTTAAAAAATTTTTTTAAATAAAAAAAAAGAAAAAATACAGATGGTTATAATACGGAAATACTTTTTATGCTACAGTTTATATTTTCCTTTTTGGGGTAATCATCTTGCAGAACATCTTACCTAGTCTCTATTTGTTTACTAAGAGCTGGTCGATCATGTCTAATGGACCCTGCAGATTTAACCAGCAGAGAATATTTTATAAAGAATACAAGAAACATTTGGAAAATCAGCCCCAGAATTAGGATAATAACCTGATACAGAAGGGAGTTGTGTTCAAAATGGCCAATTGTTAAATAGTAGTTTTTAACTTTCATTTCTTCAGATAGAAAAAGCATGTTTTCTGTGAAAATACTTGCAAAAGCCTCATCACATTGCCTAAGAAGACTGGCGCTTTTTAAATCGTATTGCTAACCACCACAGGAACATTACAGCATAGCTCCATTATTGGCATTTTCCTGTGTTAAGGGTGCTGAGTATAGTCCACTGTACAATGGGCAAAGCATTTTTTAGATTAAATGGTAAATGTGGTGGTTATGGAAAAGAAAGAAGAATATGCTTTACTGATACAGTGTTCTTTCCCTATAAGTTCATATGCCTCTTTCACACACATACTACTGAGACACAGATCCCAAAACATGGACGGTAATTTGTGTGATGTCAGAGCCTATGGGCATGACGAGAGGCTGCAAACAACCTCTGCGGATTCGGATGCAAATAATAGAACATTCCCTGCTGTTCTGCCATGGAAAATTACCCCAAAAGAACTCTCACCTGTGCGGCAGATTGGGTTTTATTTCAAAGAAGTGCCACAAGGGGGCCCTATCTGGCTCAGTCGGTAGAATATGCAACTCTTGATCTTGGGGTTGTGAGTTCAAGCCCCATGTTGGGTGTAGTGATTACTTAACAATAAAATCTTAAAAAACAAAAACATAAGTGTTTTAAATGCTGCTGGCTCACCCTCACCAGGTATTTAAGGTTTACCAACATCTCTGATCATATCTTTTAAGCCACATTTAAAGAGGAATCCCCTTTATAATGACATGTTGTGATCATCGCTGTAGTTTTTCTGAGTCTCCTGTAGGTAAACTGCTAGTCATACTAAGGTTGGAAGGAGCTAAAATTTGGGATTAGACACATATGGATTGTATAGTTTTGTATAGTCTGTGCCTTTGGACAAGTTACATAATTTTGTAAAGTCTCAGTTTATTCATGTTTGTATCAGAGATTTATAATATTAAATAACATGTAACACAAGTAACACAGTGTTTGGTATATCATGAATTCTCTAGATATGTTTGTTTTTTTTTCCTTTTCTTGTATCTGTTCTAGTGCCATAAAGCAAAATAAGTCAAACTCTAAGTAAATGTGAAATCTAACTTCTGAAATATGCAAATAAGTGCCATCTGCATATCAGTGAATCAAATTATGAGTTTGACCTCAGACCCAGGTTACTGACATTCCTGTTATGATCAGGATGCTTTTGACAAATAAATGACTTCTTGAGCAATCTTTTACTTTTTTTTTACCCTTAAAAAATGAGGTAGATTTTACATCCACTGACATAAGTTTCTTTATACCCCTTCCCAGTCAATCATGGCATCCACAAGGCAACCTCCCTTCTGATTTTTATTACCATGGATTAGCGTTGCCTGTTCTACAACTTTACATAAATGGAATCATACAGTAGGTACCCTGCTGTGTCTGTTTTTTCACATAGCAGGAAATGTTTGAGATTCTTCATATTGATCCGCATATCACTAGGTTGTTGCTTTTAATTGAACAGTGTTACTCAGTTGTATAAATATATCCCAGTTTTTTTTACTATTCCTCTCCATTTTTGCATTTTTCTGTTAGTGTTTCAGTTTGGAATGTACTAGCAATCACATTGAGCAGATAGAAAGTTACGGGGATCATTAAGATAATTAGTATTTGAGAATATTCTCCAAGATACATGATATGTAAGGGTCAAATGTTTTTGTAAATAAAATTTTATTGGAACGTAGCTAAGCCCATTTACTTATAATTGTTTAAACCTGCTTTCATGCCAACATGACAGAGTTGAGTAGTTGTGACAAAGAACGTATGGCCCACAAAGTCTAAAATATTTCTCTGTGACTCTTTGTAGAAAAAGTTTGCTGATTCCTGTTCTAAAATGATGATCAGACTGATTAATGCTGTATGAGCTCTGCACCCAACCAAAATGTCTTCATTGACTTAAGTGGCAATATTCAGACTTTGATTTTTATTTCAAGCAATATAAAATGGTCAAAGGCCATGGAAATAATATCCCTCCATCTTTTATTTAAAGAAACAACACATAATTTTAGGTCACTGACCATTATTATGTAGTACATTGTATCTTAAAATAATTAAAATGAAAAATTACTTAAAATTTCTCAAAAGGATATGGTATTATGAAGCAATGGTGCATTTTCCTTTAGCAAACCATGAAAATATGTAATGCATACCATTTCCCTTTCTACCTTGTTATCCAGGAAGAGTTAAATTTACTATCTATGCTAAGGTTTTGTGTTAATTATTTTTATTTTTCATAATTTTGAAAAATTGCTTTTATATTTACTGGTGTTATTTATAAAGGTCTCTTCTAGTGAAGCAAATCAAATACATTTGAAACAAAGAATGACAGAAACCACCCTTCAATTGTGTTTTTCAATTATGACTATATTTTGACTATTTCTATTTCTATACAGTATCTATTAACATGATCATGACTTGGGGAGCCTCAGTGGATCAGTCATTTGAGTGTCTGACTCGATTTTGGCTCAGGTCATGATCCCGGGGTTGTAGAATCGAGCCCTGATTTGGGCTCCGTGCTGAGCATGGAGCCTGCTTAAGGTTCTCTCTCTCTCCCTCTGCCCTTCTTCCCCTCTCATGTGTTCTCTCTCTCAAAAAAAAAAAAACCCACAAAATTGATAATTTTGATTCTTTCACAGAAAATTCTTGGCCACCAATACTATCACTTCTTGAGAAAGATAAACTATGATTGATAGGTGAGAATGAGTTCCTCTCTAAAGAGCAGGCCCAGAGGGGTCACATATCCCTGGGCCACGGGACCAAAGCTTCCAGAAATGTTTATACAATCAGAGGAAGAGGGTTCTAGAAGGAAAGGACTTATGCATAAATGATAATTTTGTACTAATAGTGAAGGCCCACATGCTTCCCTGGATCTTTTCATGAGATCTAAGGTGATGGAGTGGCTTAGCACAGGATGTGGCAATCTGTAGGAAGGGCAAAGGAAAATACCTAAGTGTCCTCCTTAACCAGCAATTCCATATTCATATCGTGTGCTGTGATTAAATATTCATGGTATATCATTTGCTACGTTAAATTAGCATTGTTAATTTGAACATTTGGGTTTGATTGTTCTGTTAATATTTAATTTATACACTTATTACTTCATTTTTACAGCTGCGTGGAAGCTGTAAGCTGAAGATATGCTTTTTTTATATATTTGTTTGAATTTAAGTAATTGGTTAGTAAAAATAATTGAAGCCCACAGAGGGAGACCAAGACACCTTTCTCCTTTCCTTAAGGTGTCTGAACAATGACCAAATTTGAGAAGCGTGACTTTAAAGAATAACAATGCTGTTAAGGTGGTCTCCTTGACAACAGAATGAGTAAAAATTGTCCTGTCAAAATGAGCTTGAAAATATAAAACAAAGCAATGCAGAGACATTTTCCCTCACCTATCAGTTTGACAAAAAAATTAAAGTTTGACCATTCATCTTCCTGTGACACAAAGAAGCAACAGGCAGTGTCCTACATCCATTTGATCCAGCAATCCTACTTCTCAGAATCTGCCCAACACACCTACGTGTCCACAAATTGACAAGCTTTTAGCTAGATCAATGATTCTCAAAGTGAGAGGGAATTATTTGGCCTTCTTCCCCTAGGGAGTATTTGGCAAGGAGTGGAGACATTTTGGATTGGCATAAAGTGGAGAGAATGTGTGCTAGAGGTATCTGGTGGTTAGAGGCCGAAGATGCTGCTAAACATCCCATGATGCACAAGGTAGTCACCCAACAAAGAATGAATTGTCCCAAATGGTGCTGAAGTTGAGAAACTCTGACATAGACCAATTCTTTCATTTGTGTGAGAAACTATTCTACTTTCTGTAACTCCTATCTTCTGTTTTGCTCTCAGAGTTTAGAGACATCTTTTGTGATTCCAGTTGACATTTGTGGTTTGCTTTGTGCATCCTCCTTGTGCAGGTACTAAAAACCGCTATATTTGTTTGCGTCTGTTCTGCTTTGATTCCTATGTGATTAATGAACTTAGAAATAAACTTAATAAACTTAAGGGGGGGAGAAGAGTCTAAGTGGCAGAACAAAAGCAATTGTAGGCATTTATTTGCTGTCCCTTACCTAGATTTTTTTTGCATCCCTGCACTGAAAATCTAATTTAGAGCTTTGAAACCAGCAAAATACAGTTAGATTTTCAGCAGATACACAAACTCTTAAGGGTTCTAAATTTTTATCATTTCCTTCTGTGAATATTCTACATTTCTAGAAGATTCTTTAACATAAATGCCATCCAAACAATGCCAAGTGACGACAACTTGAGGCCGGGAGGTTGTGCACCTTCGCTGCAGATTGTGAACTATGTGACTCACACACGTGGTCACTCCATGTGGATCCCCAAATCGTTTCAAATGTTTTTTTAAAAACAGCGCAATAGGGGCACCTGGGCGGCTCAGTCGGTTAAGTTTCCAACTTCAGCTCAGGTCTTGTGCTGCCTTATAAAAAGTACTGTGCTGTAATAACACAGAGTTTATATCTACTTACCAAAGTGTATACATTTTGTACTTGAAAGAATTGTAAGATCTTTTATCTTCCTGATTCTCCAAAACATGATTGTAGAAAAGCCTATTTTTTTTATTTTTTTAAGTTTATTTATTTATTTTGAGAGAGACAGAGATAGCTTGAGTGGACAAGGGGCAGAGACATAGGGAGAGAGAGAATCCCAAACAGGGGCTCTGCACTGTCAGGACAGAGCCCGACATGGAGCCCGAACTCATGAAACCGTGAGATCATGACCTGAGCCAAAACTGAGAGTTGGATGCTTAACCGACTAAGCCACCCAGGCACCCTGAAATGCCTATTTTTAGGAGATAACATTCGTGCTCCTTCTCCATATAAAAATATTTTGAAATTGAGGAAAACCTACACACACAGACACACACACACACACACACACACACACACACACACACACACACAATCAACCATTCCCTCATTTTCTTCCTCCCTCTCATTTTAATTCCATATACTAATTTACCTCCAGAGATGCAAATACTGTATGTGGTTGATATCCGCAAGTATTTCAATTTAATTATTGAAGCCTTTATGGGAATGGCGGTGTCAAAATGAAACTAAGAAATGAGAAACTAATTTTAGCTTCTGAAGCACTGAAACTCCTGTGCAGATCTGTCTCTATAGCTGTTATGATTCTGATTATAAGAATATCCATTGGTAAAAATAGAGATGTAATTATCAGCTGAGGACAGAAGGTGAAGCAAGTAATAATCATGTGAGCGTATTTTTCATGCTACATATGCCCCCCTGTCTATAACTCAAATATATTGGATATAAGCCCCTATGGGAGAGGGACAGACCCACCATTGACAAAAATCATGATTAAAAAAATCATGGTTCTACATTATGTCTTAAAGCTGATCTGTTAGAGTCTCAGTACTTTATATGAAAAATCATATTATAAATTAAGAAATAAGCCTTTTGCTATGTTCCCAATTTGGACAGAATCTGTACAGTCATTTTATGTGAATTGAGTTCTTAACAGCTAAGCCAGCGAATAATCTAGTCATTGGATAAAATCAGTCTCATGATAAACATAGCTGCAAACTTTAAGAGAATAAATGCAGGGTTCTAAAATAAGTATTTTAAAAATTCAAAGTTGCAAGTCAACAGTCCTTAGGACTATGGTAATAAATTTTTTAATATTGGAGAAATTTTCTGCCCTTTTAAAACAAATGTTTAGAAAGACAGTTCATGAAATCAGCATTCAGAATAAGTATATATTGAACTCCAATTGTATTTGAACAGGTATGTAACTAGCTTCTACTGTTGTTTATTTATTTTTTTAATTTAAATGTTTATTTTATTTATTTTTGAGAGACCAAGGTAGGAGCAGAGAGATGGAAACAGAATCCCGAGCAGGCTCTGAGCTATCAGTGCAAAGCCCAATGTAAGGCTCAAACTCATGAACCGTGAGATCATGACCAGCTGAGCTGCCCAGGTGCCCCTGTTGTTGTTTTTTCTGTCTTACAGTATATAATAGTTAGCACAGGCTTGTATTCTCAGAACTCCTCCCATTGTCAACCTTTCCCCATGCCGTGAAGATATTTATCAACCACTAAGACCTATAGATTCCACCTCAATTAAACTTTCTAGCCATGGCTAAATTCATGAATATGGGGTAGATAATTTTGTTTCTACAGCCAATATCTAAACATACTTTAAAAAAAAAACATTTTTCTGGGGTGCCTGGGTGGCTGATTCAGTTAAACAGCTGACTCTTGATTTCAGCTCAGGTCATGATCTCATGGTTCATGGGATCAAGCCCCCACATCAGGCTCTGCACTCACAATGCAGGGCCTGCTTGGGATTCTCTCTATCTGTCTCTCTCTGCCCCTTCCCTCTCGCAATCTCTCTGTATCTCAAAAAGAAATAAACATTTTTAAGAAAACATTTTTGGGGTGCTTGGGTGGCTCATTTGGTTAAGCGGCCGGCTTTGGTTCAGGTCCTGATCTCACAGCTCGTGAGTTCAAGCCCTGCGACAGGTTCTGTGCTGACAGCCCAGATCCTGGAGTCTGCTTCAGATTCTGTCTCTCTCTCTCTCTCTCTCTCTCTCTCTCTCGCTCTCTGCCCCTCCCCCACTCACACCCTCTTTCTTTCTCTAAAAAATAAATAAATATTTTTAAAAAAGCATTTTTAGGGGTGCCTGGGTGGCTCAGTCGGTTGAGCAGCCGACTTCGGCTCAGGTCATGATCTCGCGGTCTGTGGGTTCGAGCCCCGCGTCGGGCTCTATGCTGACAGCTCAGAGCCTGGAGCCTGCTTCAGATTCTGTGTCTCCCTCTCTCTCTGCCCTTCTCCTGCTCGTGCTCTGTCTCTATGTCTCAAAAATAAATAAATGTTAAAAAAAATTAAAAAAAAACATTTTTATTAAGATTCATATATACATTTTCATTCCTTTATTCATTCAGCAAATACTAATTGAAGGCTTTTGTTGAAATGAAAAGTATGATTTTTTTTGTCCTCAGGGAGCTTATGATCAATAGAATAGAACTGATAATAAACTGTCAATGACACAACTAATTTTAAAATTTTTACTGTGATGACTGCTACCATGAATAAGTAAAAGAGGCTATGAAAGCATAGGGTGCTGGGACCCTGACTGATAAGGACTCCCCAAGAGGAGACCAATATACCAAACCTGAAGGCGAGTAAGAGTTAGCTGAGTATAGAGGGACAAATCACCTCCTAGCTATCAGAGCAGCATGTGGGAATTTTCCATAGTGGAAACCAGCTTGACCCATTTAAGAACTTGTGGGTGGGACAGAGGGAGTGGGAAGAACTTGTGAAGAGATGAAGCAGGCATATTAGGCCTTAAGGCCGTGCTGGGTATGGTGAGGATTTGAGACTTCTAAGAATAATAGAAGGCCACAGAATATCTTATGTGCTTATGGAGATAATGTGCTCTTTTGATGATAAAGTAAGCAAAAGGGGATTAGGAGTGAAGTTAATGAAACTTCCGTAGTAGTTCATGCCAGGTAGTAGCTTGTACAAGGGTGAGAGGAGGATAAAGATGAAGATCAAGAAATGCCTTGCCGTGTATAAAGCAGGAGATAAGATACATGAGCAGTCATGACTGGCAGTAGAATCACAAGAGTATCACTTCTGTCTTGTATCCACACCCTTTACATATATACAAAATATTTAACCAAACAGGTTTCAGAGAATTGCACATGTATCCTACTCTGTCATATAGTGTCATAATCCAATATAATACAATAATGGTAATAATCGTGTGCTGGTATCAGCACAGTCATTGTATTGAATGAAAGAGCTATGTCTTCCATCCTGATGGTGTCCCTGCATAATTACTATTCAATCTAATACCCGTATCATGGTACAAAAAGATCATGTAGCAGGAGCTACGTTGCCCATGGTGCCTGTTCCTTGGGTGAATTTTCTCAGGACAGTGATTGAGTTTTAATCAATATGGTAGAATCAGAAAATTTTTAAACAGAATACTTGATTGAATGTGATTAATAATTTAAAACTATTGAATTGTAGCACATTTATTTGCAAAATCAATAACTATTTTAATCTTACATTAAATACATTTTATGGCAAACTCAACAGAAATATACCAGTGATGGAGAAATGAATATCAAAGTATAATGGAAATTATTATCCATGTCACTTCCCTAAATCTCTGTAGTTTCCTATGCTTTAATAATAAGCATGTGCATTTAACAAAAGAACATAATAAGCATATAAGAAATGAAGGCAATTACTGAAGACAAATTTGAAATAGGATAAATTACAAGGTATTCAGGGAAAATAGAACATGATGGATAAACTACCAGAAGCTACTTTCTTTGAACATATAATTAAGAAATGCCATCTGCCTACTCTTATTATTTTTATAAAATTGCATCTTTTTGAAGGGACATTTCATTTACATGTTTTTACTTCACTTTCATAAGGTCATTTAAAAGACCAGACGTTTTGATTAACTTAAAATAACTACATTTTCCTCTGCTATGGCCGTAAGAACAGTAAGCAACAAAATGAAGATTGGCCCCACATCTGATGCTCTTCTTACATGTTTTATTTTGAAGAAAGAAATGAAAGATAAAGGGACTTCCTGAAACACATTTTTTTTTCTGAGCTTTTAGCAATCACATGCAATTTCAAACTCTATCCATGATTTAGAGATCATATTTTTTTACTTTCTTTTCATAGAATATTCTTTGGTGTAATTCTGAAGAAACTGACTTGAGGATGAAAGATGGGCGAACACCAGTACTTCACTATCACAGAACATCCAACTAGAGCTGGAAATGTGCAGGGCATATCCTATAGCTTGTGTGACAGAGTGTACTGGCCCTTAGGGTCACAGATAAGAGGAAGAGAAGGCAGCAAAATAGATGGAGAACAGACAGCCACTGAGATAATAAATTAATAAAGCTAGTCATGAAAACCAAGAGCAGAAAGAACTTCATCTGGTCAAATGGTAAATTCTGCTGATGGGTTGATTAAGTTCAGAGCACAAATCTCACCATTGCATGGAAGGCATAGAAGACAAAGTTGGCAGTCTAGTCAAGGACAATCCAACTAAAGTGAGGAGGACAGAAGCCTTAATGAAGTGAACCGACCAGAGAAGACAAAGTGAGGAGAAGCAGAACAAAGTGTCACGGTGAAGCCAATGTGAGGTCATGGGGGAACCAATGACAGGCTTTTCAGGAGTTGTTTGTAATTGCAAACCAAATCTCACAAGACAGTTTACAACAACATACCAACAAAATACAGCAAGCTGACTGGCCTTGGGTGAAATGAGACCAGCCAGACCCATAAATCAGCAAATCAAACACAGAAAAGACAAGTTAGTTAAAGAACAGGGCCCTTGAGCTACAAAACACGCGGGAAATAAAAGAGGCATGAATCTGATGTACAGCTAAACAGTAAAACCACTCCCCACAGAGAATATCCCACAGAGAAAAGTCACTGAACTAATCCCCAGAAAGGCACAAAGAACACCTGGACCAAAAGTTACTTAGGAAAAAGAGATACAAGTATAGGGGAACTTCTGCCTTCAGGGAATGATTTGTAATCTTATACAAGTGACATGGTGAAACAAAGTCTAAGTATTTAAGGAGAATAATATCCTGGTAGGACAATACCACCTGATTTAAATAGAATGATTCATAAATAAAGCATATTGGATAGATGGTCATTGAACCTCTTGACAACTGAAGCTGTATTTTGTTCATTTCGGCATCTGGGACTAACCATAGTATCTGGCAGCAAAAAGACTCACTTGATTTGTGATTCAATGATAAAAGTGTTAAAATGATCAATCCTGGTTAATGCAGGCAAATGGTGCATGTGAAGAGTAGGGTTGGAGAGAGAGCATAAGGCTTCTGGCGTTTGCATGTAATGAGGCTTGATAGTTTTATGGGACAGGTAGAAAGAAGATGAAAATAAATGAAGGCTGATAGGAAGAGAGTGGTGGAGATTCTTATCTCCTACTTATTATGTTTATATAGAGGGGCCTATTCACTCACAAGGGAGAGTATTGAAGCAAAAAAACTTCCAGCTTCAGCCTGCCTCCTCCATCATGACTTGCCTTCAGAGGAAAAGCAACATAGTGTATCAGTGAAGTTGGGTGAACAAAACATAAGCAGAGCAGCAGACCTTTCTCTTTCTTTCCCAATAATTTGAATCTAGGAACCCATCCTTTCTCCTCCTCCTTCATGTGCAGGTTCTTTTTTCTCTGCACCAAGTCGACTACTGGTCAATGTGATGTGCATACATTTAATTTTGGGAAGGTAGTAATAAGCCCACTGTGTCCAAAATTCCAAATCACTTTCTAGTTCATCTTTACAAAGAAGTAGCTGACATTTTCATCTCCATCTGCCTCTTTTCCACAAGTACTTCTCCGTTGGTTAGAAACTCGGATGAGGGTGTAGTTAATAATCACTCCTGAAACCCCAACACAGTCCAAGCCACAGAGCGAAGTGCTTTAATTTCCACTGTAAGGGATTTAAGAGATGACAGGAAATACAAAATGACATGAACAACATGACTCTTTGGACACTATTTAATGTGCTGAGTAAATTGTATTTAAATTACACTCCTGGGGGAAAATAGCTGGTTTGCCTCTGCATATACTGAAGAGTCAAATCACATTCACAGTTGTGGCCAGACTTGTCCTTTGATAAAGAAGTAGGGGAGAAGGCAAGGGCAAGCAGAGACACTTTGAGAGAGGGCAGGCAAGTTGGTTACACTCTTGGAATAAAGACAGGAAAAGGAATCAAATTATTACCAGACATCTTTAAAAAGACCAGACAAGGGTGAGATCAGCATGAAGACAGAGAAAATATTAAAGTTGAGAGGGAACCGATCAAACCTTCTTCTGTATAGAAGGACATGCTTCAAGAGAACAAAAAGAACATTCACAAATTAAAGTGTCTTTAGCCAAAAAATGAGCTTGTCGAATTTGGTAGCACTAAGCAGAGAAAAACATCTTTCAGAGGGAATGATGGGTGAAGATAAGCCTGCGATCTTTCCATATAGTTATTTTCAACATTAAATATTATTTTCCATTATGAAACATAATGAAACAATACAATTAGGATCATATAAAAAATTATATTTTCAAGAATTCTTGACAGAGATTATTTTCTTAATATGCCTTTCAAATTTCCCAAAATATGTTGGCAGCTTCTTTAGAGAGCTTGCTCATCTAAGAGAAAGTGGACGCTTTTTAGGTAGTAACTTTTTTTTTTTTTTCAGTTTTATTGAGATATAATTGACATACAGCTCTGGGTAAATTTAAGACATTTAGCATAATAGCCTGATTTACGTATATTGGGAAATGATTACCACGGTAAGTTTCGTTAACATCTATCACCTCATGTAGTTCCAAAAAATACATGTTTTTTTTTTCCCTCATGATGAAAACTTTTAGGATCTATAATGTCAGCAACTTTCAAATATTGTAGGTGGTAACTTGTAATCAGTTCCTATTATCAGATTTATAATTTCTTTAGGTTACAAACTGACAAATATACAAGGCAGTAAAGTAGTAAGAACATATTACCATGATTCCTATATACAAACCTTTCATTCTACCTTCCTGTATACATAGAATCATTTTTCCTTCATTAGGATAGGTTTCCAATAGAAATCAAGCTTTGAACCCTTAATCCCAGTTAAGTTTCTACAATGAAACTTAATCAGGTATTAAACGTCACTTAAGTATAGCGAAATGACACAAAATAATCTTTTCATGTCTGAATGACTGGCCATTACTGAAGTGCTATAAATATCATTTGCCTGCTCATTAAAATTTTGTTCCATTTTAATCATGAAATACTTAAGAAATTTACTTGAGCCCTGAAAATTGGCAGTTAAGTGTTACACATTTGAACTCTGAGTCTAATCCACTCTAATATATGCTTCCCTTATTTGCTTATTAGTTTTTGCTATTAGTTGAAGAAAGGAAGGCTTATAGGGTTTAATTTATTAAAAATTGAATTTCCAAAATTCCTCTAATTATTTTACTAAGGGAGATTCTGAATCCAGGTTATAATAGTATTTTCAAGATAAGCGAGATGGTTTCCATCTGTCTAATTTTAATTTGAAGAAATAATAATTCCATAAAGAGTAATTGTGAAAGTTCACAATTGAATAATAGTCTACACTTTCTATGTGGATATATTCTAATTTTATTTATAAATTTAAGTTCTATGTGATTAATTTGGCCCTATCTGCAATTACAAAATTAAAATTTACTCAGATTAAAGGAAATAACAACTATTAAAAAGAGCGTTATTAAAATTTAATTGTATGACTTAATAATACTGTCTCCTTTTTTTTTCTTGTAAAATGTGTATTACTAATATCTAGCTGGTAAATAAAAAGAATGTAATTTGTGCAAGGTATCAAAATTTTCTGTAATTCCTAAGAACCTATAGGATGTAGTTGGGTATATACAATAACAGATAATTTCATAATTCATTCTCCACTTTATTTTTTAAATACATTTATTTTGAAAGAGAGATAGAGCACGTACATCCAAGTGGGGAAAGGGCAGATAGGAAGAAAGAATACCAAGCAGACTCCATGCTGTCAGCACAGAGCCCTACGTGGAGCTTGAACCCACGAACTGTGAGATCATGACCCGAGCTGAAATCAAGAGTTGGACCCTTAACTGACTGAGCCACCCAAGTGCCCCTCATTCTCCCCTTTAAAGAAAAAATAATTTCATTTCATCCAGTATAGATGGGAAGAAAATTATTCTGACAATGATTTTTTCATTTATTAAGAAATATTTAATAGTTCCTAAACCCTACCCTGTGTATTGTCAACACTATTGTTTACAAAAAACAGCACCCACTGAAATTTCTGTGTCCTAGGAAGCATTTTAATCATGAGGAAGCTGGGATTATTAGTCACCCTAGTCCTAGTCAAGTACAGTGGAACTCAGAGATTTCTAGTCTCAGTAGGGGATTTGATGTACTGCCAAGAAATTGCCGGGAGCTCTATCCTAAAGAGTGGGGGAGGGGCACCTGGGTGGCTCAGTGGGCTAAGCATCTGACTCTTGATTTCAGCTCAGGTCTTAATCTCTAGATTTGTGAGATCAGCCACCCCCTGTTGTGCTATGCATTGAGTGTGGAGCCTGCTCGGGTTTCTCTCTTTCCCTCTCTCTCTCCCTCTCTCTGTGCACACACACTCTCTCTCTCAAAATAAAAGATACACATTTTTAAAAATTAAGAAAAAAAGTAGAGACAGCACTCTGATGGTAGGAGAGAAATAGTGTGATGGTGTGCTTGAGGACAAGAGCTTCCCACAACATGGTGTTATCAGCACAGAAAAGCATTTCATGTATACTAGGGGTGCTTAGTAAATACTTGTGGATTTTATAAATCCGTAGTAAATAAAATAGAGCAGAGACTGCTAATTGTGTCCCCGACATTTCTTTCCTTCTTTCTCTTTTGTTAGTAATAGAAGGTCCCCCAATTTTATCTTGGCCTGTCAGGAGACAGCATTTCCCAGCCTCAGTTGCAGCTAGATGTATCCATATGGCTGAGCTCCAACCAATGTGATGTAGAAATGATGTGGGCATCTTCAGGTCACAGCTTTAAAGGGAACCAGCGTGTTCTCCACTGCAGATGTGACTGCACAACTGATATGCAGATGAGGACAACACACTGGAGGTTGGAGCAACAAGAGAAAAGGAACCCGGGTCCCCGGATGATCTCAGGGGATATAGGCACCACACTCCCTGGACCTCCTACAAGTCTAGGCTCTTGTGTGAGAGAGAAATAAGCCTGTCTTGTTTGTCATTGTTATTTGCTCACTGTTAAAACAACTGAAGTACATTCTTCATTAATACGGTAAGCTGAGTCATTGGTTTTCTGTTTAAAATTGTTTCTGTCCCCCACGTATGCATGGAAGCATGGAAGATCATGTGCCTAATTGATTAGGGTGTAACATCACGTAAGTGTGATTGGATTACTTTGGGGGGGCTATCCATATTACCTCAGGAATTTCTCCAATTGTTAAAAATTAATATTTTTAAATGAAGTAATAGAAATAGCCATTATTATATAATATTAAAACTACAGTTGCCCCTTGAACAACGTGGATTTGAACTGTGTGAGTCCACTATGCACAGATTTTTTTCAACAAATACAGTACAGTATTGTAGATGTATTTTCTCTTATAATTTTCTTAATTTTCTTTTCTCTCTTTATTTTAAGAATACAGTATATAATACATATAACATACAAAATATATGTTAATCACCTATTTATGTTATCGAAAAGGCTTCTGGTCATCAGTAAGCTATCAGTAGTTAAGACCTGGGGCAATCAAAACTTATATGCAAATTTTCGATTGTGCAAGAGGTCAGTGCCCCTACCCCCTGCATTGTTCAAGGATCAACTGTTCTTTACCCTGTCCATAACTCCTTTAGTTATATTACATTTATATTCTTTTATCACTGCAATAATTAGAGACAGAGCTGATAAAACTGGAATCAAAGTAAAACAGAGTAGATATGCATGAAGAAAACTAGGCGTGTTGAGGGGCCTGGAGCCCCCCATAATTATGGAGATTATGATCTGCTTAATGAGGAAGCACAAGCCAATGACAAGAGTTTAGCAGAATGTTCCCTCAGCATCCAGGCTCCCACTTTGGGGAGGTGGAAAACCCAGGATCGTTTTGATTGAAGGCGCAGTTTCCATATACCTACACAAAGGAAGTAAAGGCACAAGATTGATTACTTACAAACCATGGAAACAAGGGTGGGTGGAGGCACAGTCAGTCTGGGGAAGGGCAGTCCTCCCCCCAGGTCACAAGCCATCAGGAGATTGAGGGCAGGGTAGCAAGCACCTATTACTTCTACAGTGGTTGGGGCAGAGGTCACTAATTTCCGTGGGCTTCAGTACACTTCAGTACTGTACTTTCCGTGGGCTTCAGTTACTTCAGTAAAGTAACAAGTAGTTACTTTATTTATTTATTTATTTATTTATTTATTTATTTATTTATTTATAATATTTATTCTTGAGAAAGAGAGAGAGAGAGACAGAGCTTGAGCGGGGGAGGAGCAGAGATAGAGGGAGACACAGAATCTGAAGCAGCCTCCAGTCTCTGAGCTGTCAGCACAGAGCCCAACATAAGGCTCAAATTCACAAACCATGAGATCATGACCTGAGCCAAAGTTGGGACCTTAACTGATTGAGTCACCCAGGCGCCTGTCCAAGTGGTCACTTTATTTATTTATTTATTTGTTTATTTATTTTAATTTAATTTAATTTTTTTCCAAGTGATTACTTTGAATGGTGCCCTGAGAAAAACCAAGCAGAATCTCATGGCGGGAATCCTAAGCTCTAGTCCTTATCTCAAAGTCCAGACTCTGGGTGCATGTGAGGAGAGCTGTCAACTATCAAATGCCTAGGCAGCGATTCATAATAGCTGTTTTCTAATCACACTTGGGAAGATATCTTTGTTCCTACAAGGAATTGCATGTTCAATTTTGTGGTCAGCTTGCTTTTTGATTAATACATAATCATAGATTTCTTTTACCCTTGAATTTAATGACAACAACACTGTAGGAATTTCCCCTTTGATGTGGATTAGCTTCATTCCCAGTTAGTTCATCTGGAACTCAATTGAAAAATCAAGTTGGCATCATTGGGATTCAGTTTTGCCAGATCATCATATTACCTTTTTGAGAAATCTTAAGACTAAATCTCAGAAGGATTATCAGGGCCTGAGTTCACTGTCCAAAATTCAAATCAAGATGGTTTTGTCCTTTTGTACTTGTGGGCAGTTTTAGTCCTTACTAAACTCACTTTCAGAAAGTTTGACCAAAATACTTGAATCCTAATACTTGTTTAAAACAGATCTTCCTCTAATTATTATTATCATCTACCAGCAGCTAAAAAACAAATACTGCTTGCCAAAAACTGCGGATCTCAGAAGAATCATCACTTTAAGTAAGAGGGAGAGAGACATTACCTTGCGGTTATGTTAGCACTTTCACACTTATTTCCCTTTTTACTGGTATTGTACAAAACACAGACATTATAGTAGTAAACTTGACTTCCTATCAGGCATCAGATATATCTAAAAATAATGTCTGATGCAAACATAATTCACTCTACTACTACCAGGGTCAAAACATTTCATTACCAAAATGCTTACCTGAAAAGATTAACTGCCCCAAACCATTATCTTAATATATATTCAAAAGTACAAAACCTATAAGAGCAATCCATGGCTTCCCCAAAATGTGCTTTTCATTTTTGCTGGTGGCATATTATTTATTACAAGTGAAAAGTTGCATATTTAGAAAATTAGATAAAATATTTTAAGTTATTTGGAGTCAAAATTAGATGCCAAATACCCAGTAAAACCCTATAATTTACATGTAATGAATACCTTATGCTTGATAGTAAAATAAATGTTTGGGCATTATATCTAATTTGTGTCAGTTCTTCTGTTTCTTTAAAAAGGAGGCATTTTACCCAAGCTTATATTTCTAAAACTAAGGCTACAACACATAGGCTCAGCCATATTCCTTAAAATCAAAAGGAAATCATGAAGAGAAAGGAGGTAATTTAAAGTAGGCTGGAAGTGGAAATTTCAGTTATTATAGATTTTCCTTTTTACACTGTTGATGGAATCATAATCTCTATCTTCTAGATCTAATAATAATTTTAATTACTCCCATTTGGGGGTATGACAACTAAATGAAGACAGCAAATGTAAAAACTGAGCACTCTTTGAGCACTACTCAAATGATGTATAAGAAAAATAAATGAATGTTATGAATCTCTTTAAAATATTTTCCCCATTATACTTGAAAATTATAGTGGCTATTTGACCCACCACTAAATCTTGATATTTAATGCATTCAAGAAGTATGTATATTACCATATTAAAATTTTATTTAATATTTTGATAATTGTTTTGCAATATAAGTAGAAACTTTTTTTTTTTTTTTTTGAGAAAGGCTTCAGAGACCTCACCAGACTACTAAAGATTAAGAAGCCCTGCTTTAAAACACTCTAGCCTATCAATTGGTTAAGCGTCCAACTCTGGATTTTGGCTGAGGTCATGATCTCAGGGTTTGTGGGATCAAGGCCCAAGTCAGGCTCTGTGCTGACAGTGGGGGGCCTGCTTGGGATTCTCTCTCTCTTTCTCTCTGCCCCTCCCCTGCATGCACCTGTGCACTCACTCTCTCTCTCTCAAAATAAAATGAACTTAAAAAAACCCACTCTGGCCTAATAATTAACCTTATTATGGTGATAATTTCACATTTTAAACATACATCAAACCATCATGTCATACACCTTAAATTTACACAATGTTATATATCAGTTGTATCTCAATAAAGTGAAGGAAAAAAACAAAAAGTGGACTATCAGCACTATGCAACTCAAGCACACTGTGTTTGTAATATTTAAAAAAAATTTCATGATTGTGGTTCTCTTACCTTGATATCTTTATTACAATTATCTAAACTCCTTTTTAAAAACACCGCACGATTTATCAGTTCCGAGGTATGGCTTTTCCAACAAAATTCACCTGTCAGTATGACTTCTATGTTATTCTCTACCTGATTCCTAGAGAGAAATATCTCCAGGCATTTGACTCTCAGTTTATATGATCATACTTGAGATAGCAGAAAATAAACTATGTCAAACTATGTCAGCTATGAAATATATACCTTCTTTGGTATGCATTATCTTGTCATTTCCTCTGATAGTTATACATAAATAAATAATGTAAAATATGAGTACCTATAAATATATGAATGCACTTGCACACACACACAGCTCTACCCCCAGAGAGATGACTGGTAACTGGCAAAAAATATATAAGATGACAGAAATGACTACTAAATAATACACAAAAGGACACTACTACGTAAAACATATCTAACAGATATGTTTTAAAGAAGACTAGATTAGCACACAGGAATCTGCTCCAAGAGTTTAACGATATGACTAATTCAGCTGGTCACTGTGGATAAATGAATTTGCTCATTGTGGCAATAATAATCTCTATTTTCATAATTTTGCAAAAATTAGTGTGAGACTGGAACAAATGTGAGGTATGCTTTAAGTATTTTTCTTATTCAAACAATTCCTTACTCAAACTACTTATTCAGATACTCCATGTATATTTAAACTCATTTAATAAATTATTTGGAATTTTCATTTTTTGAATTGTTTTTCAATTTACAAAAATGAACAGATTAGTTTGTCTTTAATCATGGAAGATAAATACATTGTAATTACCTCAAAAGCAAGTTTAAATATGAGGTGAAATATTCATAGAATATATATATATATATTTCTATATAGATGAAGAGAAACTATCAGTGATCTTGTGAAAATAAAAAAAATATAGCTTATCCATATAGACAGTAATTACACAAAGACACAGTATCAATATTTTCCTTATGCCCTAGCTCTAGAGTATTCTGGGGCCATGTGCACTAGAGTCCAAGTAAATGGGAATATTTATGTTCCTCATAAATATGCCAAATACTATACTTTTATTAAGTCAGATGCACAGATATATAAGAGCTTTTGAAATTTAGTATGCTATGTTTTTGTGACTTGAATAATTACATATTTACCTAAACTGCAAACTGGTAAACGCATAGCACATTTGTAACATAATAAAATATCAAAGTAAATTTATTTTTTTTCTAAAATTTATAGGTGGATATTGAACACTCTGGTCCTATAGAAGTATGTGAAATAATAAAGATACAGTTAGCTGTAATTTGAGAGGGTTAGAATGGCTGTGGAAAATATATAAGCTTTTCTAGTAATACTTAGCTTCAGTGTCTTAAAGCATTAAATTGGAAATTAGTGAGATGAAAGTGATAATTAACATCACGTCACTAATCTTGTCCTATAAGTCTTTAAGAAATTAGTACTCTGACAGTGCATGCATCACTCACTCACAATGGATTCACATTCTATTGTATTTCCACTGTAACAGGTAGTGGAGTCCTTTTCCAATTAACTGTCACGGTGGATAGGAGAAAATAGAATGCACAAAGAGAAAAAGTGGCTCATGGAACAGCAATAAAGGGACCCTTGGTTTGAATGGAACTTGGATGAGATACAGAAAAATAAAATTATGTAAGTAAAAGTAAATTATCAACAGATGATCCAGTTGAAAGGGAAAAGCACAGTTAATCTCCAGTGATCTACTAAGTAAATAATGGGGGCTATGCTATATAGAATTTATATAACACATAGGTGCACAATTATATCAATGTTCTTTTTAAGGACATCTGTAGGTAAGAGCAATGAGTATATCTTTGAGCTCTTGATAAAATGATTCAATGCCGAGTACACAATCTGTTTCAGAACATTGTCATTAATTACTATTTCGTTTTTCTACTATAATCCAACACAGTCTAGATAAATACCTCACATTTAATTAAATAAGTAATTACCAAGTCATATGAATAAAGGGTGTAGAACATCTCTACCATCACCTATAACTTCCTGGACCTCGTACCAACACTTTTGTGAAAAACTATGTACAAGAAATTTACATTTTTATGTTCTCATGGCCCTTATTTTAGAATCAAATTTTCTGCTTTACGTTTTCAATTTGGGAAAAAGAAGAGTGTCTGCAGAAAATACAAGCAACATTACTGTTCAAACTCCATCAGAGCAATATCTAGGCTTTATTACATCGCTTTGATCAGATGACTGGTTATTATAAATTTTAAATTTTATCTCTATGGAAACTATACAATCACTTATCTTCTAGAAATTAAAAAAAATTTTTGAAATGTTTCTGACACATCCTGAAAATAATTTAGTAGTTATAAAATATTTATATATGCTGTATATTTTTTAACTCAAGAGTAACAATACTGCAAGTATAAAGAAAAGTGACATTATTGTCAAAGGTGCGGCTAGAAATGTGGATTTTTCACTCCACTTGCTAAAATTAAAACTATATAAATAATGTTTTATTTTTTATGTTTTTGAGTGTTGATGGAGTGCTGCTTCCCCCTTTACAATAAAAAAGAGCTAGACTAACTTCAAATTATATGGCTTTTCTTGAACTACCAGAGAGCTGAAGTCAATGGTCCCATATCTAAGGAAAGATCATGACACTTCAGGGAAAAATGAAAAGAAGAACATGCACTCACCTGGGGTAGACATAATCAGACACTGATAAGAAGAGTTCAGCTAGAATCAGTGGCAATTGGTGAAGACCAAACATGGCCTGGGGAGACAATGTGTAATCCTTGAAATTGGCATCGGAAATTGGAGAAGTCCATATACTCTTTCATGTCCTTTTTCAGGAAAACCCAACAGGCACTCAGAAAAGATCAGAAAGACTCTTGGGAAATGCTCACTTGTGGTGCAGGGCTGTGAGAGGGAAGCAGCAGCCATAAGGGAGGGACAAGAAACTCTATCTCCTTTAGATCCAGTACGGACAATAGCTTCCATCTGTGGGAAGAAGAACAACAATGATTGTCAATCATGGCGAATGGTGAACAGTCATTGCATTTGGAATCATCAGGTAAGTATAAGAACTGTACTCCTGGAGAAGAGGAATGAGTATGCATGGAGTCTGTGAGTACAATTTGGAGAGAAGCAAAATAACCAAGAAGACACATCCCAGCCACTCAGGTAAATGGTACATGCCAATGACTGACCCTTGGACACAACACCACCATGCCCACTGCGAAGGCAAGAAATTTCAGATAACAAGTAACAGCAGACTATAGCGGGAATAGAACAGAAGAGCAATAAAAGTGTGCAAAGAAACTTTCTCTGAGTCACATTACAAAGTGACACAGTATCACCTAGTCATGGCAGTGTTTCATTAGGATTCCATCACTTGGTGAATGCCAGCATCATAAGTCTTCTACTTTTCCCAGACAGACCAGTTTGAGCTTGTTCTCTGGATACTGATTGTCTTTGTAGTCACTAATATCCCAATTTAAAAGGAGTCTCCTTTCATGTCTCTGACTATGATTTATTAATGATATTGATGATTGAACTTGTTTATCACTTTGAACTTCAAATCAGCAATGATATATACTATACTCATATAACATTATTTTCCTCCTCTGAGAATAAAAATTTCATCATTTAAGACATCATGAAATAAACTCGTCACCACAAAAATCCTGAATTTTATATTATATAAATATATATATTATATATAGCATGCAAAAGAAACCAATCAAATCAACCAAAATAAAACAATTTCTCTTCAATGTTATTTAAATGTTGCCTTTTCTATATCCAATTGATCAAAATTGCCATTTGCACCTATCATCTGAATAATCACCTACTTGTGTATAATTTCATAAAGTTGGAGGTAAATAACACCAGAATATCTATATTTTCTTTTGGAGATAATATAATATCCATAAAACAAAAGTTATATCATAAATATTTGTGAAATACCAATTTAGCAGCATTAATAAATAATCCAAATCCTTTAGTTATTATCAATTTATCAAAATCACTTCTAAATTGAGTAATTTCACTTCTGGATATTTTTCCAAAAGAATAGAAATCAGGATATTAAAGAGATGTCTACATTCCTATGTTCACTGCAGCACTATTCACAATACCAGAGATGTGGAAACAACTGTCCATTGATAGATGAACAAGTAATGAAGATGTGGTACATGCAACAATGGAGTACAATAAAGCCTTTAAAAAGAAGGAAATTCTATAATAAGTGACAACGTGATGAACCTGGAGGACACATGCTAAGTAAAATAAGCCAGTCACAGGAAGACAAATACTGCACAATTCTACTTATAGGAGGTCTCTAAAATAGATTCATAGAATCAGAGTGGAATGTTGGCTCCCAGGGACTGGAGAAAGAAGGAAATGGGAGTTACTAATCAATGGGCATAAAATTTCAATTAAGCAAGATGAATAAGCTCTAGAGAACTGCTGTACGACCTTGTACCTATATTCAACAATAATAATGTATTGTACACTTAAGCGAAATAAGTCAAAGACAAATATCATATAATTTCACTCAGGTGTGGAATTTGAGAAACACAACAGATGACCATAGGAGAAGGGAAGGCAAAATAAGAAAAACAGAGGAAGTCAAACCATAAAAGACTCTTAAATACAGGGAACAAACTCAGGGTTGCTGGAAGGGAGGTGGGTGGGAGGATGGACTAAATGTGTGACAGGGATTAAGGAGGGCACTTGTTGGGATGAGCACTGGGTGTCATATGTAAGAGCTGAATCACTGGGTTCTACTCCTGAAGCCATGACAACAGTCTATGTTAACTAACTTGAATTTTAAAAAAATAATAAAAATATTTAAAAATAGGAAAAAAATTATTTAAAGGTGGATCTCATGTTAAATGTTCTTAAGATAATAAAATAACATTTTTAAAAATCTTTTAAATGTTTGTTTATTTTTGAGAGAGGGAGAGACAGAGTGCAAGCAGGGGAGGGGCAGAGAGAAAGGGAGACACAGAATCTGTAGCAGGCTCCAGGCTGCTGTCAGCAGAAAGCCCCACTCAGGGTTGGAACTCAGAACTGCGAGATCACAACCTGAGCCAAAGTCAGCTGCTTAACCAAGTAAGCTACCCAGGCACCCCGATAAAATAACATGTTTAAAGAAATCACTTTTGGGGCACCTGGGTGGCTCAGTTGGTTAAGCATCCAACTTCGGCTCAGGTCATGATCTTGTGGGTTCATGAGTTTGAGCCCTGCTTCAGGCTCTCTGCTGACTGCTTGGAGCCTGGAACCTGCTTGGGATTCTGTGTCTCCGTCTCTCTCTGCCCCTCCCCTGCTCATGCTTTGTCTCTCTCTGTCCCAAAAATAAATAAAACATTTAAAAAAAGAAATCACTTTTAAGTAAAAATTACAGTATGATGGTTTACAAGTGCACTATTACCATTTTATCGCAAAAGATATCAATCGGCCCTATTAAAAACCAGTCGGGGGCAGGGGGGACCTGGCTGGCTCTGTCAGTAGAGCATGTAATTTTTGATCTTGGGGTTGTGAGTTCAAGCCTCACATTAGGAATAGAGCCTATTTTTTTAAAAAAATCAGTTTATCCTTATTTCTCTGGGAAATGTCATAAGGAATAGCTGGGGTTTCTTAACTAAGGAACCATAAAACTCATGAGTCTGTCACACTTTACAAAGAGAAATTACATCAAAACCCTTTAGTTTCATTTTAAAAATAAAGAAAACCTTTGATTTCTAGTATTTATTTCCACTCTGTAACAAGTATGGATCTCTATTTGAAGCCCCAAAATTGCTGCCAGTAATCACTGTTCATCTTCTTCACTGATCCAAGATGGAAATCAAAAACTATTTGTACAGAAGAAAATTCTCACTCTTGTGAAAACCAGCAGGCAAAATGATTGATAACAGTTTCTTATGTCATACTAGATTATAATTTCTCAAACTTTACTATGTGTAAAAATCACCTATGGAGCTTGCTAAAAAGAGTCTGGTGAGCCCCACCCCCTGAGACTCTGATTCACTGAATCTGGTTGGTGTTCAGGAAGTTGCCATTTTAACAAGAAGCTTTAATTAGCAACTAAGGGATTCAGAATCAAATGATCATGGGGCCACACTTTGAAAAGCAATGTATCTATGATAGATATTTAGAGGTTGCAGAAGTTATGAGTTTCTTACTGTCTGTAACAGTGGCAAGTTCAAAAAGTGACATCTTTCATGGTACTGAAGTGCTGTCTGTGTTCTTTTCTTTTTCTTTGCCATAAGGCACAGAGTATTCAAAGACAAATTTACCAAAGGTGAGATTTGTTACTAAACCATTAATAAAGTAAGAAAAAGAAAATTTCCACTTCTTCAGTATGTCCCCACTTAAGATTCTTATAATTCCACAAAATATTAACTTTATTTCTTAATAAATGCAAATTTCCTAGCTCACTATTACTACTTGTAACACACATAGTAATAAATAGTAACTAACTTTGAGTACTTAATATATACTGGTTTCTGTTCTGGGTATTTGGATTGTACTATCTCGTTTCATTATCAGAAAACTCCCTATGAGTTAAGTGATATAATTTTCCAATTTTATAATTAGGGAAATTGAATTAACAGGATAAAAATCTTGCATAAGGTCACAAATCTTGTACGTTATAGTAACAACATAATTTTTCAGAAATATCAATAAAAATACGAGGTTAACTAAGATATCTATATAAGGCTTTTTATCTTCAAATTTATCTTTGTAAGTTCTACATTTTTCAAGAATCCTTGCTTTGTGATATACCAGTTAGTTAAAAGAAATATATTTCTAAAAATAAATACAAATGGGGTGCCCAGGTGGCTCAGTCGGTTAAGCGTCCAGCTCTAGATTTCAGCTCAGGTCATGATCTCAGGGTCTTGAGATAGAGCTCCCCATTGGTATTTGCACTGAACATGGAGCCTGCTTAAGATTCTCTCACTCCCTCTCTCTCTGCCCCTCCTCCCCTGAAAAAATTAAAAAATAAACAATATAATTGTTTATATTATATACAATATAATATATAGACATAATCAGCGATTAAATTATGCATGCACTAAAATCCCGGTATGTACTTGTAAGAACCATTTGACTCTAACCTCGTTTTTTTGTTTTTTTGTTTTAAGTTAGGTCTAGGCCCCACATGGGGCTTATATTGTATTATTATGCATGCACTAAAATCTTGGTATGTACTTGTAAGAACCGTTTGACTCTAACCTCGTTTTTTTTTTTTTTTTTTTTTTAAGTTAGGTCTAGGCCCCACATGGGGCTTGAACTCAGTGACCCAGAGATCAAGAGTCACGTGCTCTATCAATTGAGCCAGCCAGGCCCCCACTTTCCATTTTTAATCAACATTTTACTTATGATTCTTCATCATTCATAACAAAATAAAAAAGACCTTATGTTACCGGGGTGCCTAGGTGGCTCAGTCAGTCGAGTGCCTGACTTCAGCTCAGGTCCCGATCTCACGGTTCTTGGGTACAAACCCCGCATTGGGCTCTGTGCTGAGAGCTTAGAGCCTGGAGCCTGGTTCAGATTCTGTGTCTCCCTCTCTGTCTGTCCCTCCCCTACTCGTGCTCTGTCTCTTTCTCTCTCAGAAATGAATAAACATTAAAAAAAAAAAAAAGACCTTATGTTATTAATTTAACATCTATGAATTCCCTTGCAAAGTTATGAGAGTAATGTAGTTGATTTCGTATTTCAAAGGTCACAAGTACAAATCTGACTAAGTGTATAGTGTATGAAAGTTCAGCTCTTCTTTTTTCATTATACTACAATAATGGTAGTATAATGGTGCAAAACAGTTTTGGAACACAGAACAGTAAGAACTATGAGATTTTATCAAATTTATTTAATATCTCACTAATAACAATAAACATTCCATAACATTTCTGGTGGGTTTCTTTTTTTTTTTTTTTTTTTTTTTTTTTTTTTTTTTAGTTTATTCACTTATTTTGAGAGAGAGAGAGCACATGAGCAGTGGAGGGGCAGACAGAGAGGGACAGAGAGAGAATACCAAACAGGCTCTGCGCTGTTAGCTCACAGCCCATCATGGGGCTCGAACTCATGACCCATGAGATCATGATCTGTGATGAAATCAAGAATGGGACACTTAACCAACTAAGCCACCCAGGCACCCCTCATCTTAGCCATTTTAAAGTCATTTGTCAGTTTGTTACATAATATGCCCTGAATGAATAAATGGAAGAACGAATTCGTGAGACCTCTGCCTATGTGAGGTCAATCAAATATTGGCAGAGTTTGGAAAAAAAATTGGGATACAATTTGGAAATTTCAGTATGCTTTTGAGATCTCTCGGTATGTCATTTTCATCATTATGAACATCATTCATTTTATACTCTTAAGCAGACATATGCCATAGAAATTAGTTAAGAGCTGATAAAGAGCAAACAAATTTTCTAAATTTATGTATATATGTATGTCTATGAGTTTAATATTGTAACGTGGCTGGGAATGGAGAATGTAGATAACCACACGATAATACAAAAATACTCCTAATAAGCAACGTTTACATTCTTTCTGGCTTGAAATTCACACTAAAAGAAGTGAAGAAACTCACTGTCCAGTTTGGTTATTATCTCCAGCAAACTAGAGTCACAATAAGCATCATAGAAGTGAATGAGGATCCACTTTTTCATAACATCATTCTCCTGCTTTATTTCTTTTTCATGGTTTCTTTTACCTCAAATATGTTTAAGAGAGCCAATTAAAAGCCTTTGTCTAGTAACCCCAATGTCTGTGCTTTTCAGGGAGCATTTCTGTTTATTTACTTTTTCCTATAAATGGACCAAAATGCCTTGTTTCTTTGTATGACCTTTGACAAAACTATTTCTATTTATTTATTTTTAATATTTGTATTTCATTTTTGGGAGAGAGAAAGAGAGAGTGGGGGAGGGGCAGAGGGCGAGGGAGACAGAAGATCTAAAGTAGGCTCTGTGCTAACAGCAGAAAGCCTGATGCGGGCCTCAAAATCATGAACCAAGAGATCATGACCTGAGTCAAAGTAGGATGCTTAACTGACTGAGCCACCCAGATGCCCCAACAAAACTGTTTTTAATATTCTCGGATTCTTCCCCTTCCTTGGGATTTGTTGTTGCTTAATATGGGTTGTGATTAGTTTTTTAGTAAGTCTTCAAAAGTATGTTTTAAGGATTTTTATTCTTTTCATGTGTGACTTTCTGTTCTTTGAGTGTTTGGTCAATCTGTGGTTTCACAGAAAATTTCCTAAATGCCTGGACCACCACCGACACCAAAATTCCCACTGTCTTTGCAGATTGACCATATTGGGGCAGTTCTTCAACACTCAGCCAGGCCATTTCCAACTCTTAGGCTTCATTTCCTTCTTGTCCTAAGCAGGAAGATCAGCCTTCGGTGAAAGCTTATGATCTTCTTAATTTTCCTGAGCATGAAACCTGACCTGGGCATCAACCTGTCTTTCCAGATTCTCCATTATCCATGGGAGCTTTCTTAAAGTCCTTATTAAGCAAAGTAATTCTCTCTCCAGCTTTTCTTTCGAGGCTTTCAGCATGTCTGTTGTTTTCCTAAGCTTTAATTTCTTGTCCTGGGAGGTAACAGAGTGTCCACTGACTTTTCAATGTTTCCAAGGAACACCCACTGCTTAGCGCCTTTTCTGCTCTAACGGTGTTCCAATTAGGTAAAGGAAAGGCAAGCGCAGTACATCCATCCTTTCTTCAGGGAACTTCCAGACAGGCCAAAACAGACAGACAAAATTCCCAGGTAACAAAGTCCACTCTGTTTCCCCCAGAACCAGATAATCACACCAGGAGCATGAACTGCCATCTTTCAGACCACCACCACGCCAGGGAATGGGGCTTGTGGCAGGGTTACATTAAAACACCACAGAGCTCTTCCATCATGTGTGAGTTGCCTTTTTCTTCAGCATTTCCTTGGTTGCTTTAGATCTTTGACAGTTTGTCCAAAGTTCTTGCAAAGTTGATTTTTATCATTTTTGCTTGCGTTTTCCATGTTTCTGTGAAAGAATAGGCCTCCCTTTTCTGCCATTTCTGCTCAGGTCACTGCTGAAAGTCTGTATACAAATTTTATTTTACACTATATTATTATTTTATTTATCCACTCAGCAAATATTTATTAAGTACCTACTATGTGCTATTCACTATTACAAACCCTGGGGATAAAATAATGATGAAAACAAATCCCCTGCTTTACTGGAGCACATAGCCCAGAGTGTGTTGGCGAAGGCAGGACAGGTTCAAGTCAAACAAAAAACAAATTGTTCAATGCTTATGGTACTGTTAAATAAAACAATAAGAGTTATAGTAATGTGGGTTTTATTTAATACAAGGTAGCCTAGGAAAACCTATCCAATAAAGTGTCACTTGAGCAGAGCCTCTGTAGAAGTTTGAAAAGCCTTGTAGACATCCCTGGGAGGAATACTGAGATAGCAAGTGTGGGATGAGTCATGATTTACCAAAAGGTCAAGGCTGAGGCTATCAATTTAGAATTCACGGGTATCTGTGTGTGATGATACAGTAAGTACTTCATTAGGAATGAGGGTAGATAGAAAAGACGTGAGGAGGACACATGCCTGTCAGAATGGCTAAAATTAACAACACAAGAAAACAGGTGTTGGCAAGGATGCAGAGAAAGGAGAACCCTCTTGTAATGCTGGTAGGAATGGAAACTGGTACAGCCACCCTGGAAAACAGTTTGGAGGTTCCTTGAAAAGTTAAAACTAGAACTACCCTACGATCCAGCAATTGCACTACTAGGTATTTACTCAAAGGATACAAAAATACAGATTCAAAGGGGTACATACACCCCAATATTTATAACAGCATTATCGACAATAGCCAAACTATGGAGAGAGCCCAAATGTCCATTGACTGGTGAATGGGTAAAGAAGAGGGGTGTGTGTGTGTGTGTGTGTACATATATATATATATATATATGTATATATATATATATACATATATATATATATATAGCCATCAAAAAGAATAAATTCTTGCCATTTGCAGTGACTTGGATGGAGCTAGAATGTAGTATGCTAAGTGAAAGAAGTCAGAGAAAGACAAATACCATATGATCTTACTCATATGTGGAATTTAAGATGGAAAACAGATAAACATGGGAAGTGGGGGGAAAGGAGAGAGGGAAACAAACCATAAGAGACTCTTAGTGATAGAGAACAAACTGAGGATTGATGGAGGGAGGTGGGTGGGAAATGGGCTAGATGGGCGATGGGTATTAAGGAGGGCACTTGTGACGAGCACTGGGCGTATATAAGTGACGAATCACTGAATTCTACTCCAGAAACAATACTGCACTGTATGTTAACTAACTAAAATTTAAATAAAAAATAACAATAAAATAAAATTTTGAAAAAAAATAAAATATTTGATACAAAAAAAAAAAAAAAAGAGGTGACAGAAAACTGAGCCCTGGATCTTAGAAGTCAGGAGGACAGGAACAGGGAGAGAAACATGAGTTTTTCATGAGAAACATGAATGAGGAGAGCTTACTAGAGAGGTAAGAGAAGAATCAAGGGAAAATGGAGTCCTAGATGCCAAGGGTTTCAGAAGCAGTGACAGATTTAACTGTGTCAAATAGAGCTCCTGGGCTGAAAAAGAGCAGAACCAAGATGATTAGATTTGACAGTGGTAGGTTATTGTTGAACTTAAAAAGGACAGTCTCAGTAGACTGAAGAGGAATAGAACTGAGTTAGCCAGGGTTAGAAAATAACGGTGTAAGTGATCCAGTAAGTATGGACAACCTTTCAAGTTGCTCTGCTACAAAGAGTGATCAGAGCAATGGGATGGCAGCTGGCAGGGATAAAGGGTAAAGGAAGGCATGCCCTTTGACATTGAGAGCGACTATAGCATGTGTATTTGGTAGAGATAATCCAACAAGGAGGAACTAATTTATTATAGAGAAGACCAAGGGGAGATATGAAATGGTATGGGATACTGTGAATTAGTGAGGGCCTAGATGTATGGGTACAGAGGATTACTTTTTGTTTGTTTCTTTGTTTTGATATAATGGGAAGAAAGGCAAAGCACATGAATACAAGTACAATTAGGATGGTGGATGTGACGGCAGGACCAGACACTTGGACTCTGATTTGCCTCTATGTTCTTAGTGAAATAAAGAAGAATATCAGCCGAGGTCCAGAAGGAAAGGGAGTGATGGGTATCACTAGTAGTGATCTAGATTTCAGATCACTGTAAGAAATTTCACTATAGCAAATTTTACTAACAGAAGACCATCTGCCATGAAAAGGTCATTAAGCACTCACAGTGTGCTTGTTTATAGATTTCCCTTTCTCTCCATCTACTCATCTACGCAAACATCTACCAATCTATCTCTTTTGTAACTCCTGATATCCTATAACCTCCTCAGCAGATATTACTCTGTTACAGTATATTTACCTGCATTTCTGAAGCTAAGCAAATGGCATAAAATAATATAAAAGAGAAACTTCACTGTGGCTTAGGATGCATTTCATAAACCCAGACTTTATTTATAAACTATTTTAATAGGTTCAATTGCTATTCTCTTCATAAAACATATTCTACTGGTATAAGTAGGTCTAAATTTCAGATTACAGGTTTTTCTGAAGGGCAGGCATCCTTGTATCTTTGCATAACAAAAACTATACCTTTGCACTTTATAATAAAATCAGCAGCTTCACTTATTAGCTAGGAAACCCACCTGCTTTATGCTGTAAATCATAATTAGAAATCTGTATGATTGGAACCTGAGCTCAGTTGGGTGGAAAATTGGTCATTAGATACAATGGGAAGGAAAATTTTATAAAACATCCGAAAGCCATGCTCAGATGCCAACAGTATTTAATAAACGTTCATGGCAATTATCGGAAAGACCTTCCTGTGCTTTATATCAGGCAGCAACACATATTATTAAATGTTACTAACCACTGGGTTAATGGCGTAGGAATTTGAAGGTCATTTGAGAATGAGACAGGAAGTCTATAAGAGGGCATCGGGGCAGAGGACAGATCTGATTTGACCTGAGTTTTTCAGATTTCTCTCTGATCGCAGTTGGTAGAATAATACAGTTTGGAGGAAAATCAAGAAAACATTAAGAACAGATAGGAAGCTGTTGGGGAGTCATGAGATGGTAGCTCAGATGAGGGTAGTAGTAGAAAAAAGGTGATTTTGTTGGGTGAGCATGAGCCCTGCTTCGGGTAAAACACAAACCCCGCTTCAGGTGAGCCCCGCTTCCCTCTCTCTCTCTCACTCTCTTGCTCTCCTTCTCCTCCTCCTGGGATTCTCTCTCTCCTTCTGCCCCTTGCTCACTTGCATTCTCTCTTACTCTCTCAATAAACAAACACATAAATAAATATTTTAAAAGAAAGAAAATATGAGTCGTCACTACTTACTGACAGGTTAGTTAAGGGAAAAGAAAAGAATTGCCACTAATGAGATAAGGAGGACTATAGGAGGAGGTGGTTTAGAAACAGCAGGGGTTTGGTTTGAGGCGAGCTACCTTTTGAGGTTCTTATTAGATATACAATGATATAGGGGCGCCTGGGTGGCTCAGTCGGTTAAGTGCCCGCCTTCGGCTCAGGTCATGATCTCATAGTCTGTGAGTTCGAGCCCTGCGTCGGGCTCTGTGCTGACAGCTCAGAGCCTGGAGCCTTCTTCGGATTCTGTGTCTCCCTCTCTCTCTGCCCTTCCCCTGCTCACGTTCTGTCTCTATGTCTCTCAAAAATAAATAAACGTTAAAAAAATTTTTTTAAAAAAGATATACAAAGATATAATGTATAGGCCACTGAATTTTTAAATTTTTTTAAGTTTATTTATTTTGAGAGAAAGAGAGCATGAGCAGGGGAGGGGTAGAGAGAGAGGGAAAGAGAGAGAATCCCAAGCAGGTTCTACACTACCAGCATGGAGCCCGATGCAGGGCTCGAACCCACAAACTGCGAGATCATGACCTGAGCCGAAACCAAGAGTTGGATGCTTAACCGACTGACCCACCAAGGCGCCCCTAGGCCACTGAATTTTTAATTCCAAATTTAGAAAATGTGTACAGGCTGAGAATAATAATTTGAGAATCACTAGGATATGGATGATATAAGCCACAAGTCTCAATCAGATCACCTAAGATAGGACCGTAGATAGATAAGATATCCAAAGATTGAGTCCTGACATAACATAAAAAAAAAAAAAAACCACCACAGGTTTTTCCTGCGTTAATTTCCTGTGAGTCTTTCTTTACTCTCACACAGGACACTTCACTTCTGACACTCCTGAAAGGGTCACAGGTGCAGGAGCGTTCTGTAGGTGTAGAGTTGGGGTACATCACCTTCCCTGTGTGGATGTGTTCACCTACCTGCAAGCTCCCAGAGCCTGTTACTATTGGGATTTTAAGGAGGCTTCCTCATGTAGCCATGATCAATTATTAACTCCATTTCTAGCCCTTCTCCCCTCTCTGGAGGACTGAGGGGTATTGAGCCCTTCTCCCCTCTCTGAAAATTCCACGCTTCTAATCATGGCATGGTCTTTCTGGTGACCAGCTCCCACACAGGAGCCACCTAGCAACCCACCCAGCATCACCACATTAGAAAAAATGATGCCTGCGATTCTGCCATCACTTAGGAAAATCACAAGGGTTTCAGGAGCCTTGTGTCAGGGATGGGGTCAAAGACAAGTATGACAAGAGATGTTCCTAGTGTTCTTATCACTTAGGAATTTACAGGGATTTTTAGGAGCTCCGTTCCAGGAATGGGGGCAGAGACCAATATATGTATTTCTTATTATTTTGCACTTAGTATAGTCCAACATTTAGAGGATGTAAGAAGAGGGGCATTAAGAAAAAACTAACACTTTGTGGGGCATGAGGCAGCAATAAAACCAGGACAATATGGTCTTGGAAAGCAAGGGAGAAACTGCTTCAAAGTGGAAGAGGTAATCATCTGTTAAGTCAGGTAAGATGAGAAATAGGACTTAATAATTGAATGTGGCAACATGGGGATCATAGCGACCTTGACGATGGTTGCCTTGGTGAAATGTAATAATAAATCTGACTGAATGGGCTAACAGGAAATGAGACGTGAGAAATAGGAGGTCTCAACTCGAGGTCTCCTCACCTCTTTCAAGGAGCTTTGTTATAAAGGAAGGGGCTTGGAAATGGGGAGCTGTCTTGAAGATGATGTGGGCCTAACAGTTTCTTTCAAAGATAGGAGAAAGTATAGCATTTTCTATGCAAATGAGAATGATTTCAAAGGGGAAACATTGATGAGGCTAGTGATAAAGAATTGCTGGAGCCACTAAGGATGATATCAAGTGGACAGGCAGAGAGAATGACTGGAACAAGAATTCTGAAAATTTCTCCACAATAAAAGGAGGGAAGTCAGACTGTCTGGTTAAACGAACATGTCTCTGGCTTGCTGGAGATAGTAAGAGCTTTTGGAAGTTCTCATTTGATTGTCTCTGTGTTCTTGGAAATTCAGAACTATCAATTATTAGTTAACATTGAAAATCTGGGAGAAAATTTTGGCTGTAGGAGAAGAGAAAAAGGTATGAAACGTCAGAGTAAGAAAGCTCAGGAAATGTGATATGATTGCAAGGTGTCATTTGGGACCCATTTGAGATTAATGGTCATAGATTTAAAGTGAGACCTTCTAGCATGATTGTGTGATTTTCTTCAGCCACATTCATTTGAACAGAGACAGGCTTGGATGATCTCACCATTTATAAGTACATTAAGCAAGTCGGGGTCAGAGAAGCAAGCAAAGAAGATGAGAATATATGCAGGAGAGTTATTGTAATTATGGGCCATGAAATTCATTAGGTGATGTAAGGGCATCAGGAGGGAAGAGATTTAAGGAATTTCTGGAACTGGGGCAATAGAGGGTGGTAGTAAGAGAATGAAATACTTGAAATTGACATCATGGAGGGACTGCAGTTATTGAGAATGACTCGATCTAGGGTATGTACCCAAGAGTGAGTGGCTGTGGTTGAATGGAGAACGAGATGATTGGGGACAGTTATAGACAAGATATTGAAGTCCCCAAGAGTTATAAGAGCAATGTTCAAGCTGGAATTTAAAAACCATCAAGAAACGGTAGACTGATGTGGAGTTAATGCTTAATTTTGATAGGTAATTTTGTTTGATGGCCTAAGATTTAAAGCTGGGGAATTTTAAGAGAGAGGGAAGGTATAGAAGACAAATGAACCACCGTATGAAATGGCTGGACTGGAGAAGCACTGTCCTCACAGGGAAGAGCCTGGTTTCAGGTAGAGCAAGAAGGTAAAGAGAACTTTAGAGAAGTTGATCCCAGGGGATATGAGTGATTTTCCTGATGACAAATTAAAATTTCCTGAAGATGGTGGGGTACAGTTTTAGGATTTGGAAATGGAGGAGAATTATAGTCAGAAAAGTGGATGTGCACTGCCCTTGATGGTAAGAGTTCAGAGAATGAGGGATGCCTTGGGAGAAATGGTTTTCTTGTGGTGACAAAGAAAATAGAGATAAACGCATAATGAGACATTTCCTGATGGAAAAGAGATAGATGGTGGTAGTAAGATCTCACACCCACACCACTATTTGGGGGATGAGTCTTCAGAAATGGGAGAGAATGGAGAGCTTTATAAATATAAATCACATATAAGAAATTCAGTGGTTAGAAAGTAATCCACCAATTATTCAACACTCTTTAAATGCCTAAATGTGTATATGTGTGCATGTATATACATATACATATGTAACATACACATATTGTATTATATATAGTGTATATGTGTATATACATATATACATATACACACATAACATATTGTATTATATATAAATATATACTGTATATAATTCTTTATATTATGTATATAAAATTCTATACTCTATATATGAAGAATGTGTGCATTATCTTACATACCACATATCATATAATTATTAATTATTAAATATATATGACTTCTTACATATGAGCTTACTATTCTCAAAATCCCATTCTCACAAATAAACCAATGTTCTATGTGGAAAATTTGCTAATGCACCCAGGAACTGCATGCTTAGAAACAAGATGAATGTCTCACCATTTGCTCTTTTCCTCCTATCAGTTTTCCTCATGGTAGAATTTGTAGTAAATATTGGAGCAGCATTTACACATGTTAAAAAGATAAATATAGCTCAGTAAAGACTCTGTCTATCAAGGAGGAAGGGGTCCCAGTACCCACCTAGTTGCTATAGGAAAGGACATCCATCTTAGCTACCACAATTCAGAAAGAATGAACAACAACAATAAGTCATGAGTGGTTGTACCCAAACCAAAGAGGGAAACCTTAGAATGATTTTATTTTATAAAATGCATTCATTATTTTCCTTATATGAGATAACTACAAAAGTATGAAACATCCATTGTGTAGGATTAAATGTTGACTCGAGTTTTTTATTTCTATGGATTCTTAGATATAACACAAAAAGCCCAACCTCTTGGGGTGCCTGGGTGGTTGAGTTGGTTAAGCATCTGACTCTTGGTTTCAGTTCAGGTTGTGATCTCACAGTTCCTGAGTTCAAGCCCTGCATCAGGCTCGGGACTGACAGCACAGAGCCTGCTTAAGACTCTCTCTGCCCCTCCAGTGTCTCTCTCTCTCTCTCTCTCTCTCTCTCTCTCTCTCTCTCTCTCAAAATAAATAAATAAACTTAAAGAAAAAAAAAACCAACCTCAATTATCTAAACCCCAGCTAGCCCCACACATATAGGTTAGTGTAGTCTTGTTCTAAATCATAGTTCATTTTGCAGTGTATTCGTAGAGATGACTGATGGAAACACTGAACATGACCTTACTATTGAGATACCTATGATATTCCACACACCGTGCTCTTCTGTAGAGGTCTAATGACTAAGGGAAAGAACAATTAAAAAGTAAAACTTTGCTTTCACATTTAATTAACACTGATTATGATTCCATGTATCACATTTCTAATATAAACAATGCCCTTGAGTTGTACCCCAGCTACAGTGTTCCTTAATTAAATACGATCCAGGTCCATTACATAAATATCCAAATTATGAAATGTTACCCCTTTGTATCCGATAATTTTATACATACATTGCTGATAACTTTATTTTTACTTGCTCGTTTTACTTAAAAAACATGTATATTGAGTTATGTGTTACTCTTCTAAGCACCATAAAAATATTGATTTCATTCTCATAGAACTGTCTGCAGTAGGTATCATAATCATTTTTATTGTAAAGATAATGAAACTGAGGCTCATAAGTTTAAGCAGTTTGTCTAAAGTAATCAGATATTAAGTAGCAATGCTGGGCTTGAATGCATTCAGTCTAGCCTCAGGATCTGGGCTCTTAACCAATAAACAATACCGTTATAAATAAAATAGAACTGTAAAAGGTTGATAAATAACTAGTAAAATAAATTTTAAACAAATAACCATATGATTTCACTTACATGTGAAATCTAAAAAACAAAACGTGAATAAATAAACAAAAAGCAGAAACAGACATGTAGATAAAGAAAACCTATGTTTGCCAGAAGGGAGGGGGTGGGGGGATGGGCAAGTTGGGTGAAGTGGAGTTGGAGGTCCTGGCTTCCAGTTATGGAAATGAAAAAGTCATGGGAATAAAAGCCACAGCATAGGGAATATAGTCAGTGATATTTTAATAGTGTTGTATGGTCACAGATGGTAACTATGCTTGTGGTGAGCATAGCATAACATACAGAGTTGTTGAATCAATGTGTTGTACACCTGAACTAATGTAACATTGTCAACAAACTCCTCCCCCACCTCTAAAAAGAAAAAGAATTTAAGAATACTTGTCTGTCTGCCACTCAGAATTAGTTTAACTAGCACTGGTCAATGTCAGGGAGCATATATTGAAAAGGAGATTAATTCCCAGGAAGTTTATTAAGGAGTGTTTTCAGGAGCAACACCTGTGGGGAAAGAGAATGAAGCAGGATTAAGCAGAGGGTGGGCTGTGATTCAATCACAAAAAGTCTTAGCTGACCTCACGTGATGGTCTAAAGCTAGAAAGGCTCTTCAAACTCGTCCTAAATTGAAGTGTTGTAATCAAGACTTTCTATCCCTGCATCAACCAGTCATTGGATATAGTCTGCCTATGGAAAAAAACGTCCTGACCTTGAGAAAGCCTGCTTTCTTCACTTCAATCAAGGGCAATTCTCCAAAAAGGCTGACGGCTGTGAGCTCTCCATAGGCAGTACTTCCACTATCTGGGGGCTTCAGTTTTGAAGGGTTATCTGGGTGGTACCTAATAGCCTCCACTACCACTTTCAGAGGTATAGGAAAGACACCTTGGGTAGCGTTAACCTCAGTAATGATCTTTTAGAACACTATATCACAGCAGGTCAAGAGCAGTCCGTATTTTGTAACTACCTTTTTTTACACCTTGCGGTGACTTGAGGGATTTCAAGGCTCATCAAAGAAAATGACCCGATCACTAGGAGGCAGTGGTGCCCGATGAGATTTCTTTGGCAGCAATATGATAGGTTGCATTCAAGTAGGAAGTCCCTGGGGAAAGAGAGGAATCAGACACGAGTTTACGTGTGTGGGTGGTATTGCTCAGCAGCACAGTGTGGGTGGGGGTCTCTCAGAGAACTCTGAAGAAGTAATGGCTTGGAGTCTTTTATAGCTACAGTTTACCTTAATTATATAGCAGATGTTGGGTGTGGTTTTGTGGAGGTATGCAAAACAGGCAAGCTCTAAATGGCTAAAAATCCGCATATTTGAGCTATATTTAAGCAACCAGATATATAAACATTTAGGTTTGGTGCCTATGGACTTTTGCACTAATGATCTTTGCCTACTGTGAGAAAATAAACAATATACAGTCAAAGTTCATGGGCCATATTTGGCTCGTTTATATATCACCTGCTACAGCCCTTGTCCAGGTACAAAAGCCTATATACCAAAACTAGCATATTTACAGTGGTCATTTTAATGCCTTACAACTCCCGTATTTTTTAATTTAATATGAAAATATGACCAATGTAGAGACATCATCAGCATATTTTTTAAAACCTTCAAATGCTGCCAAACTAAAAACAAGTGAATATTCTATGTGACTTAAGAAGTTATATTCTGTATTATTGACATGAAAGTTTACTATGCATCCATATTATCTACCTTATTCATTCTGTTTCATCTACTATAGCCTTAGTGAAGCATTATAGTACTCTAATATTGCTATATTTTTATCCATTATTGTCTCTTGCATTTCCTGTCGTTGCCATCCTTTTTAACTATTATATGTGCATTTTACTTCTGACTTTAGCAATAAAAAGTGTCATTCTTTCCCATGTATAGCTTTTAGGCTCAAGTTGTATTTTATTTGATATCAGGTATTAAATTCTTGATTTCTTATTGTTTCCTTTTGCCTGATACACCTTAACATATTCCTTTATTTTAACCTTTACGAACCAAACCGTTTATTGCAGAATATGCTTGTATCTTGAATTGTAAGTCAAATCGGATATTATATTTAATAGATGTGTTAAGCCCATTTTGTTTGTGACAGAGCTTGATTTTGAAATAGTCTTTGACTCCTAGTCAAGTCCTTCTTCTACTATACCAGAAGCTTCCATCCCTGGATACTAAGAAGCCTAGACCCCTAGGGATACTTGAAGGAAGAAGGGCATTATATTTAAAGCTCAGATAGAAATCAATCCCCCATTTCCCCCATAAAAAGGCCATGCAGGTAAATGAAAAGCTGAAGTGTATTAGCTGCAATTACAGGAACTCAGTGAGGAAAATAACCACTCCCTTCCCTCTACAGAAACTCTGTTGAGAAATTTTAAATCTTAATAAGAAAATGTGTGGGGCTCCTGGGTGGCTCAGTCGTTTGGGTGTTGGGCTCTTCGTCTGAGCTCAGGTCATGATCTCGTGGTTCATGACTTCGAGCCCTGCATCAGGCTCCACGGTGACAGTATAGAGCCTGCTTGGGATTCTCTCTGTCCCTCTCTCTCTCTACCCTCCCCCATTTGCTCTTACTCTCTCAAATAAATAAACTTGAAAATGAGGGTAGTCTTGATGCAAAAGGGGTTGTGCAGTTACACTAAAGTGTGTATTTTTTCTGCCATAAAGTTTATGTAACAAAATTTGAAATGTTACCCATTTTTTAAGATACAATTCAGTGGCATTAATAACATCACAGTGCAGATCTGGCATTGCTCATCACTATTTCCAAAACTTCTTCTTTACCTCAGGCATAAATTATGTAGTCATTAATCAATAATTCCGATCCCCCCTCCACCCAGCCCCTGGTAACCTCTGTCTACATTCCAATTAGATGATTTTTTTTCCAGATATTTCAGACAACCATTTGTCTGAAATGGTTATGGAATCATAATATGTATCCTTTTGTGTCTGACTTATTTGACCTAGCATAGTATTTTTTATATTTATCCATGTTATAGCGTGTATCAGCACATCATTTCTTTTAGGGCTGAGTAATATTCTATCATATGTATGTACATTTGTTTATTCTGCAATCTGTGGATGGGCACTTGGAGTTTTCCCATCTTTGGCTATTTTGAGTGTTGATGCAATGAATAATGGTGCACAATATCTGAGTTTTTAAAGTTATTTTGTGTTTATACCTAAAAGTGTAACGTATGGGTCATAATAGTAACACTCTGTTTAGCTTTTAAGTATTCAAATCCCTTGCAGATTTAATTGGGTTATTTGTCATTTTGCTATTGAGTTGTACCATTTTTTATATATATATATATATATATATACACACACACAAACATTATACAGACTTACAAACACTATACATACACATATATTCTAGATATGAAAACTTTATCCAATACATGATTTACAAAAATTTTCTCTAATTTTGTGGGTGATATTTTCACTTCCATGATAATGTCTTTTGAGGGACAAAAGCTTTTAATTTTAATGAAGTCCAATTATCACTTTTTCTCTTGTGCCTCATGCAAATTTCAAAAATAATTCAGCAGATGCAATGACAGAATTTTAGTTACCAATGCTATTGGAATTCTGGAGTTGCACAGAACTAATAATGCTATCTTATGCTTTTAATTGATACTTAAATCATGACTTTTTCAGTGCCAGATTATTTCTATGGGTCCTAAGGGCCTATGTCACTGAGAATCAGCATGATTGGCATGCCATAATTAAGCACAAAATATGACAAATAACCATCATTCATCTTTACAAGAAATTATTTGCCTGCATACTGCTGACCTCATAACTAGGGATACAATAAAAAAAATAGTAAGGCAGTTACAGAGAAAAATAAAGTGATAAAGTTATGTTGGAAGTATTAGCTAGTTTAAACTAATATCCTGTACTCTGATTGGCCTCCTGTGATTACATCTGTTAAAACCAGATTGGCAGTTGGAATTTAAGAAAATGGATTTGACAGCATAACCAAATGCTCACCTATTACAAAGATGACTCAATGCGTAACTTCCTGGCATTTTGCTAATTGCTGAGGTTAATAAAGCACATCAGTGATTACCATAAATAACTACAAATAATTCATTTTGAGCACTTATTGCTAGATGGTTGAAAATTACTGTAGTTATAGAACAAAAGTCTGTGCTGTCTACTAAGTCTATTCCCCGGCCTGCAAACAAGCATACACTTATAACCTGATATATCCACCTACCCCACTAAGGACATACTTGAAGAACTTAAGATAAAAATGGGGCTTATGCACTTAAATGATTAGAGCTACCAATATTCTAAGAATAAGAAATTTTGAGTGCATTCTGTCATCCTACACTCCTAAACCCAGCATGCAAGTGAAATTCTCCAAATTAATAATCAGGGAAGTATGTATTTGGTGATGGCTTTGTTGACGGATCCTTGAGTCTTTATCCAGCCATCCCATCCCATTTACCTTTTGAAGTTCATAGGCAGTAAGAGGTGTGGGCCCCTGAAACATAATCTTTACTATACATTGCCTTGCATAATACTCAACTGAAAGTTCTTTCAAGGTCTTGCTATGTTCCTGTTGTTATAGTTTATTCATATCCTTGCCTAGTCTTCTGTTCCTATACTGGGTTCCTAAGCTGGGTAAGACAGGAGAAATCTAAAAGTTGAGAGCTGCAGTCTACTCCTGTTGGTTTATCATGTCAGGAATAGATTATTTCTGTAGCAATCAAAAACTTTGAAATAAACTATGGAGCTATCTAGCTCATACGTGCATTTATTTATGCCCTCATTCACAAAGATATTAAACACAAGAAAAGATGAAATGCAAGTAAATTTTTTTAGGAAGTTGAAACAACATTGGGGACATCACCTGCAGTCAGGGAGGAGATATAGTACGGTCATGTCATTTGCTCTGGATAAGCCAAAAAGTCTTTCTAGCTGCTAATGTAAGGAGGAAAAACGAAGAGTGACACAATCGTGCTCCATAGGACAAAGAGAAGCCAATTGCTGGAGTTAACTGTTATTCCTGCAACTAACATGTGAAAGCCTTTGCTCCCAAATATTTCAAAAAAGACCACGATGGAACAAGGAAGCCTTTGATAACATTACTACCTACACATTAAGATGGGTAGATGACATCACAACACTGAAATTCATTGAATGCAGTCTTAGCATGGTTGCAGGAGGATGTAGATTTCAGGTACAGGACTTTGGAACCATTTGATTCAATCACTGAGTAGATTTTAGAGCACCTAAAGGAATATAGAGAGATTGTAAGACTTTCCTCTAATCATTGATGAGTAATATTTATTCAGTAGAGATTTTAGGTTTTGTATATACATAAGTGAGCAGGTAGTGGTATAGTGTTCTGCATCTTTACCGAGAGGCCATGTGCAAAGTCATTCAGAGACCCAGATTTGCAGTCCTGGATTTTTATCCTGGCAACATCACTTAATAGCTCTGTGAACTTGAGCCAATTGCTAAGCCTCTGTATACCTCAGTTTTCTCATCTTTAAAAATGGAGATAATGACTATTTTGGAAGATTCCTGTCTTTGTCAGAATTCCCTCAGAAGCCATTGATGGGAAGTGATCTCAAGAGCACTAGTAGGGGAGGGGTGCCTGGGTGGCTCAGTCTGGTAAGTGTCCGCCTTCGGCTCAGGTCATGATATCATGGTTCGTGGGTTTGAGTCCTACATCGGGCTCTGTGCTGACAGCTCAGAGCCTAGAGCCTGCTTTGGATACTGTGTCTCCTTCTCTCTCTGCCCCTCCCCTGCTCAGGCTCTGTCTCTGTCTGTCTTTCAAAACTAAATAAATGTTAAAAAAAATTTTTTAAAGAACACTGGTAGGGGAGTGAAGAAGTGAGACAGATGATGGGAGGGATCCAATAAAGGGTGCATTATCAGGTAAGTTAATGCCATGGGTGATGAGGCGCAAGCCTGCTGGAGAACGGTGGAACCAGTACGGAACCCACACCTTAGAGGTGTCACATTCAAGAGCCTGGGAAGTGTGGTATTTATCCACCGATTCCTGCCGTGCCTTGCTTGAGGTTAATCTAACCCAGGTGGGCTGATCAGGCTATGTCATCCAGAGAAGGAACCTAGGAAAAAGAGTTGGGGTTATTGGCGATTGGAAAATGGCCCAGATACATTCCATATGGCAAACCTAAAATTTCCTGGGATAAAAATGAAGTGCTCGGTAGAGTGCCTGTCATAAATCAATCTTAAGTAGTAGCTATTGTAGCCCATGTAAATCAGTGTAGTTACACGTTAGACAATATGCCATAACTAAGAATTGAGTTAAAGGTTAGGTTCAGATCTTTATGTTGAAATTGAGGAGCAAAACAAAGATTTATGCCTGAGGGGAAGATAACCCATCTCACTTGGGGAGGTTCTTGTGAAGGGGGCCTAAATCCTTCTTAGGAAATGATTGTGAGTCTGCTTTAGTAAAGAGACCAGTGTGGGACTGAGGCCACTGATTTCTGCTCCAACTAGGACAGCCATGAAGATTTTTAGCTTAGGAGTGTTTGTTTTTTAGTTACGGAGAAAGCAACATAATATAAAATGAACGATTTTTAAAGTGTACATTTGATTGGTATTTAGTACATTCACCATGTTGTGCAGTCAACATCCATCTAATTCCAAAATTGTCACTCTGCAGGAAACTTTGTGCCCATTAAGCAGTCACACTCCCCAAGACCCTTTTCTCCAGCCTTTGGCAAGCACAGATATGCTTTCTGTACTATGGATTTACCTATACTGATACTTCATATAAATGAAATCGTACAATATATCTGACCTTTCATGTGTGGCTTCTTTCACTTTTTTTTGAAATGTTTATTTATTTTTGAGAGACAGAGACAGAATGCGAGTGGGGGAGGGGCGGAGAGAGAGGGGGACACAGAATCCGAAGCAGGCTCCAGGCTCTGAACTGTCAGCACAGAGCCCGATGCAGGCCTCGAACTCATGAATCTGCAAGATCATGACCTGAGTCAAAGTCGGATGCTTAACCGACTGAGCCACCCAGGTGCCCCTTTCACTTACTGTTTTCAAGGTTCTTTTACATTGTAGGCTCTCTCAGTACATCTTTCCTTTTATGGCTGCATAGTAATAGCATCTGTTTATCCATCGATGGGCATTTGGGCTGTTTCCACCTTTTGACTTTTGTGACTGGTGCTATAATGAACATTTGTGCCAAGTATTTGTTTGAGTATCCTTTTTCAATTATTTTGTACTTAAACCTAGAAGTGGGATTGCTGGGTCGTAGGGTAGTCTATGCTTAGCTTTATGAGAAACAGCTGAACTGTTTTCCACAGTGTCTGTTCCACTGTTTACATTTCCACCATCTATTTATAAGAGTTTCAGTTTTTTCACATCCCCACCAATACTTGTTATTTTCCTTTTTTTTTTAATTATGTGAAGTGGCATCTCATTGTGGTTTTGATCTGCACTGCTCCAATGACAATTGACATCAATCATCTTTTCATGTGCTTGTCGGCTGTAGGATTTGCAAGTAATTTCTCCCATTCTGTGTGTTGCCTTTTCACGATCTGGATAATACTCTAATAGACAATTTTAAATTTTGTTTAAGTCCAATTTACCTATTATTTTCTTTTACTGCTCATGCTTTCGGTGTCCTATCTAAGAATGTTACCAAATCCGTAGTCAGGTTTTCATCTAAGAGTTACACTTTTAGCTCTAATATGTAGGTTATTAGTCCAGTTTGAGTTATTTTTTGTATATACTGTGAGGTAGGGTTCCAAATTCATTCTATTATATGTGGATAACCTTTTATCCTGGCACCATTAATTGCAAAAACAAACAATCCCTTTCCCCACTGAATGGTAAATTCTCTTTCTTACTCTTTCTGTTTTCCCCAGATGACATGTACATCATTCTTGTATACCTACTCCTCCTCTCCTTCTGCCTTCAATACTTTTCCCCACATTTTCCATCTGCCAAACTTTAGTCAACCTTTCTTCAGGTACAAGCTCAAATGCCATCTCTCTCCAGATCTCTGCATCCACTAAGCCTGGCACGATTCCTCGCCTTACTGGGATCGTGTAGCTTTCTGTTCATGCCTTTATTGCAGTATTTCTTACATTTATTGTAGTTCATGTTGTCTTGCCCACTGTATTGTGAGATCTTTGAAAGCAGAGTTGGTGTATTAGGCACTTGTATAGCAAATAGAGCAGTCCTTCAATGCTTGCCTGCTGGATGACTAGATGATGAATGAAATATTGTAAATCTCTAGAATTTGGAATCAACAAGATAGAAATAAAGTGAAAAAGAGTCCTTGAATTTGGGGATACCTGGGTGGCTTAGTCTATTAAGTGTCTAACTCTTGATTTCAGCTCAGGTCATGATCTCACAGTTAGTGGGATCAAGCCTTGTGTTGGGCTCTGCACTGACAGTGTGGAACCTGCTTAGGATTCTCTCTCTCCCTCTATCTCTGCCCCTACCCAGGTCACACGCACACACACACACACACACTTTTTCTCAAAATACATAAACATATTTTTTAAAAGATTCCCGGAATTTTATTTTTTTAAGTTTATTTATTTGGAGAGGAAGAGAAAGAGAGGCACATGGAGGGTCAGAGAGAGAGGGAGAGAGAGAATCCCAAGCAGGCTCCATGCTGTCAGCACAGAGCCTGACACGGGGCTCAAACTCACGAACTGTGAGATCATGACATGAGCAGAAACCAAGAGTTGGACGCTTAACCAACTGAGCCACCCAAGCACCCCAAGAGTCCTTGAATTTTAAATGGCAACATTTTTGGGAAATGCAAAAAAAGTGGAAGTACCCGGGATGTCATGAGGAAAAAAGATGTTAGGAAATAAACAATATGCAAATTTGATCATGAGTTTGCAAATCTAAAAATTCTGTTTTCTTGGAAAAACAGTGGTATATGTGTACATGTCCGTCTGTCTGTGTGTAAGAGGGGAGCAGAGGAAGATGCAGAGGCAAGATGAAGGATCTGGAATGCTGTGAGATCACTCATACCCACCGATTTCCCTCTTGGTAATATATTATGAATCTTGAACCTGTTACTTAACAGAGATTCTGTGAATTCTGTAACATCTAAAGGTACATTCACATTGTTGGTTGAAATCCAGAAAGAAAGAACACAATCTTATCATGAAATGATGGCAAGACATTCGTAAACATTTAAAGGAGAGTTTTTAATTTAGTACCTTTTATAATGAGTACTCGTGACATATATGTGAAACATTTTTACTCTTCTTGTTGGTCATGTTTCCCTATAGCCCTTCAACAAATGCAGGCCAAATTATGAGGTTTTGTTACCAAGGAAAGTGAATGCAAGTATATACATAGATGGTGCCTAGAAAAAAACAAGAGAGAAAGAGAAAGCTATTACAAAGAGGGAGATTTCCTCACAGAGAAAAGGGAAGGAGGATCCTTTTCTTTTTAAAAAAAATTTGACGTTTACTTATTTTTGAGAGACAGAGCATGAGTGGTGACGGGGAGGAGCAAAGAGAGAGAGACACACAGAATCCGAAGCAGGCCCCAGATGCTGAACTGTCAGGCTCTGAGCTGTCAGCACAGAGTCTGAAATAGGGCTTCAACTCATGTGAGATCATGACCTGAGCCAGAGTCAGACACTTAACTCACTGAGCCACCCAGGTGCACCAGAAGGATCCTTTTCATATAGGAGAGGGAGAAAGAGAAAGAGAAGATATCAGAGGTTGGACTCTTTCTTTGCCCAGATCCTATATCGAATTTCAGAGGGGAAGAGGAATGAGTAGATTAGCAAAACAAGATAATTGTTATAAAACAAAACAAAACAATATTGTCTCTGAGTTTGGGAATCTGGGTGAGAAGCACATCACAGTGAGCACCCTGTGAACACATGGCACCCAAATCAGAATGAAATTAGAAGCGTGAAGAGTAGAATTTCAGGCAGAAGGAATTAGAACCACAGAGTCCCCTGTGGCAACTGTGTGAGATTGATCCATGATTTGCTAATTGCCATATATTGAGGTCATATAAAATAGATGATGGTGTAAGCCGGAGATTTTTTTTAACATTTATTTATTTTCAGAGAGAGTGCAAGTGGGGCAGGGGCAGAGACAAAGGGAGACAGAGGATCCAAAGCGGCTCTGTGCTGACAGCAGAGACCCCAATGTGGGGCTCAAACTCAGTAACTGTGAGATCATGACCTGAGCAGAAGCTGGACACTCAGCCAACTGAGCCACCCAGTCGCCTCTCAACTGGAAATTTTGCCAGGGGATCAACAAAGGTCAAAGATCCCATCTGATTGAAAGGTACTGGGCCAGGCCATCCCTGTTTGGTGTTTCCAGTGGAGTTATAGTCAACCTCATGGGAATCTTCATGCCAAGATAAAGCCTAGCCAACCCTTATACTTGCCTATGACAAGAGAACAGCCCAAGCCTTTCATTAGCCTTGGATTTATAGACCAAGGATTTAAGACCAGGAGCACCTGGGTGGCTCAATAGATTAAGTGACCAATTCTTAATTTCAGCTCAAGTCATGATCTCAGGGTTTATGAGTTTGAGCCTTGCATCAGGCTCTGTACTGTCACAATGCAGGGATTATCTCTCTCTCTCTCTGTCTCTGTCTCTCTCTTTGCCCCTTCCATGTGCTCTCTCAAAATAAATAAATGAACTTAAAAAAATTAAAAAATAAATAAAAAATAAATATATAGAGAAGACCACCAAGGACCAAAAGGATAGTAACAAAATACAGCTGTTGATCTAGAGACACCTCTCCCATCACTGAAAAATACTCCAGCTGTTCCCACCCACCCACACCACTAAATGAAGGAAAAAGGGGGAAACTCTGGGAGTCTAAACATTTACCCAAGAGAGAGTGAGTTTACTTAAAAGAGATCGTTTGAACTAGAAAAAGATTGGTATACCTTTGATTGGCAAGCTTATCGTTTTTTCTAGCTATGTAGCAGAAAGTTTAAACCACTTGTGGCAAATTAAGAACATATAAATTATTTCAGTTTCTTCTTAATGTTAAAATATTGATCCAATTGTATTTTATAACACTTTCATAATTGTCTAACACTTTATTAATTATTTGATCTCTGTTAAGTTTCACTAGAACATATAAAATATTTAACCTAGTAAATCATTTTTGGGGTACCTGGGTGGCTCAATTGCTTGAGCATCCAACTTTGGCTCAGGTCATGAACTTGGGGTTTGTGAGTTTGAGCCCCACATAGTGTTCTCTGCTGTCAGCACACAGCCCGCTTCGGATCCTCTGTCTGCTTCTCTCTGCCCCTCCCCCACTCATGCTCTGTCTCAAAAATAAACGTTTAAACAAATAGAGTAAATCATTTTTGTTTACTATCAGATAGTTTATATATAAATGGGCTAAGCATGCATTTATAGAGTAATATATAAAAATGAAACGTCTACCATCAAGAGGATAAGGAAGGACTTGGCACTCTAGTGCCCATGGGTCAGATCTGGTCCACTCCTTGTTTTTATGAATAGAGTCTTATTGGAATGTAGCCATGATCATTTTTCTGAATATTGTCTATGACTCCATTTGTACTACAACAGCAAAGTCGAGTAGTTGCAACAGAGACCATATGCGCTGCAAAGCCCAAAATATTTACTATCTGCCCCTTTACAGATTAAGTCCGTTGAGCCCTGGTAAGAGGAATCCGTCATTGTAGATATTTGACATATTTTTCCTTTTATACAATAACAACAGTCTGTCTCTAAAGTCTCTATTTGTTAAAGGACTTAAATTACAAATATGTTAAGATATTTTTAGAAGCATACTGAGTATCTCCATAATTATGTAAAGGCTTAGGTTTAATTAGTTAACAAATGACTGTTTACTTTGTGGCTATTTTATAAAATAAATCCTGAATGACAGAAATCAGGTAACTTGAAACCACTGTGGTACAACAAGCTACAAAGAGAAAATCATGTTTCCTTGTTTCCCCAAGTGTCCTAAAATAATGGAGTTTTTCTGGGCTTCTCTGCTAAGATACATTCTGCTATTATTGAACACAATAAGCAGTAGAACTCTAATATCTACTAATACCCTAGACATTGCTTAAATTATCCACTTGGGTACAGAGAGGAAAATTAAAAAGTAACCCGGTGAGCTTGTGCATTTTAAAAAAAACAAGTAACATTTTTAGCTCATCTTAATTGCAGAGTTCTTCTAAAGGGGAGGCACTAAAATCTTTAAAGCTCCAATTCCCATGTTTCTAAAAGATAAAAAAAAAAAAAAAAAAAAAAGTAGAGAGAGAAAGAGCAAATCTGGCTTGCACATTGAGCAGAGCTCCAGATGTCAAAACTGGCTGGAAATCAACTGTTTTCCATGGACACAGGCTGCAAGGATCTTAGATTCATGCTGGGTTATTAAAACACTGATTTTATACCTTCGTTCAATTTTGCTATTCTGATCGTTAGCTGAAGAGAGTCAAACCGTCAAGAACCAAATAAATAATGCCGACTCTTTCAAAATTCAAACTGGAAAACTTGAAAATCAAAAAAGAAAATATCATAGTGTGTTTGAGACCAAAGAGAGCTTATACTATAAGCACTGCCATTAGGTGATTTTCTGTTCGTCAGTGACTCAGTTGTGTGTCAGTTCAGATACACGTCATCAGTGAAATGAAGAGAAGAAATAAAACCTATTTTTTAATGGTTAAAAAATATTTTAAACTCTTAGACCTAGAAAAATAAACCCTGGTTTTGTTTTAAAAACCTCCCTGAGATGCCTGTACTTACATGATATTTTCAGAAGTTCATTCAATTAACACTGTGGCGAACCATTTTGTGTGTGTGTGTGTTTGAAAAGAAGGCCAACTGGATGAATTTAATAAAATAAGAAGACCCAAATGATTCAAGGATGAAAAGGGCAGAAAAAATTGCAAAGGTTAGAGCAATATATTGAAAAGGTTGAAAGATTCTGGAACCAGCAGCCGAAAGGATGTTATTGATTCAAGTCCAGCTTCAGATGAATCCTTGGAGACTTGTTACAAGGTGGGAGAAGATGCTCAGAATGAAATCGAGCACCAGTACTGAACTGGTCCACAAAAGATTTGAGTTCATTATTTACTTGTTTCATTTCTTTTGTGTTGAGTCAAGAATTTCACTTTCAACTTCTAGACCAGGATTTTAGAAAGTGATTGAGATTCAGAACTGATTATCACCATGCTGATCTATTTGTGTAAAAGAAACTAATCTCTTCTCTATTTTGCCTTCTGTATGAGAATTACTGGTGTTTTGGTTTGGTTTTTGCTTTTTACTCTTTGGACAATTGAGAATATTTACAAAATCTTTGGTTTGGGCCATGGATGAGTCAGATATCTGTTCCTCTCAAAACATTTCTTCTAAAAGTAAATTATTCATTTCTGGAAAAGGAGACACGTCAGTCATCCACTGGCCCTGCACTGATTTCAGAAGTCCTATATGATATTTGATTCTACTGCCTCTTGGATGGCAATTTTTAGAGCCCTTTGGTAGTCTCCAAGATATAAAGTACATTCCTCCATTGACTTTCTTCCCAATCAAGACTTAAAAGTGAAAACGAGTAACAAAAACATTAAAATACTATCTAAAATTTTCATCGGCACTGTCAGTGTTACAATTGTTTGGCAAACTATAGGCGGCCGTAAAAATAGTCACGAAGGCAAGCTTAAGTCAGATATCCAGGGGTCAGCTGTCAGCTCAACCTCTTACTAGCTGCTGATCTTGATTTCTTTTCTGTCTCAGTTTCCCAATCCACAAAATGGGATTGAAAACACATCTCTAGGATTGCAGGGAGAATGCACTGAGCCAGTTTTAGGCTGGTGTGGAGCACATTTAGAGATGCCCAGAAAATGATTAACCATTGTTGTTTTTCAGAATTTTTATTCAGGCATACCGTACCGATGAAATGGAGTGAAAAATAACATAGTATGTGCAAAACCACACTCTCTACATTTTTGTAATTATGTTCATGAAAAAGGTGAGGAGTAAAACTCAAGCCAGATAATTAACATAAATGACAATATTTTGGCACTTACATTATAATACCTGTCTTTTACAACTGGGTATGGGCTCTGCCTGATTCAAGCAATATAGTGACTCAAATATTTATTGGGTTTGAAATTTAATTAAGTCGACTTGTTCTAAGAATACACTATCATATCTTAACATAGTGGAAGTTGACTGAAGCTTGATGAACAACCTTCATAAGTGCCCAAGGATGAAAGTAAATAGATGCCTCTGGGGTGAAGTGAAGGCATGTGATCAGCTGTGCAGGTAGGGAAAGAAGCAAAAGAGAAACAGCAATTGATACTTTTGTTTGCATCAGCATCTTTGTGTACTGGGTATAGGCAAGGTTGATGTTCATATGATGAATGTTGGGCTTGTGCATATTCTTCATTGTCAGTGTGACTGTTTGATGAATACTGGTAAAGCAGCCTCTGGTACACAGTGCTTATCGGTGCTCACAATGCACGGATCACACAGAATTACCGGGATGTGTAAAAGAAAACCAGGATTAATGTTTTAAGCTGATTTACAACCCCCCATACTAGTCATATGCCTTTTATTTTGAAGTCCATCCCACGATACCTACCAAAATACAAGGAACCTTAATTGTAGGCTTGATGAAGTCAAAAGAAATGGACTGATTCTAAACATAGGTATATGACCTGCTTTTTCACTATGCAGTGGAGTTTTCCTTATCCTCCTATCACATATCAGTCAGAGTGCTAATATGACCAGCCAGGATAATTAGACAGTATATGGCATTAGATTAAGTTTCCACTTCAGAAATTGTGAAAGAAGACGGAAACTCCATCACAGTATAAAGAGAGCTAGAATATCTTTTGCAATCAAAATGCTGCAGTGGGCATAATCCAGTATTTAATATCAACATTTACAGAATGAGTGATACATATTTGAAAAGGAAGTCAGTTATTTTTCACGAATGTATTTTTCCAGATAACCTTAAAAAAATAAAATTACAATTTAGCAGTGTAATTTAATCTTTGTAAAATATAATACTTGATACCCAAGAAACTTTGATAATTATCATGAAATACAAAGAAAAACCTTAATTTTAAATTAATATCAAGGTCATTTCCATATTATATATATGAGTGGTTTATCTACAGCAAATATTTTTATCTCACACAGACTCTCCCTCTGACACCTCAGATGTTACAGGGCTATCAATAAGTATACTCTTCTTGAGTGTAAATTTATTTCGCTGTCAGCTTTAGAAAAAATTTTTAAAAGGTAAATAAGAAAAATTGCATTCTATATATTCTTGCAACTTAGAAAATATGAAAAAAAATTCTTGGTGTGTGTGTGTGTGTGTGTGTGTGTGTGTGTGTGTGTATCTGTCTTTTATTTCTGTCTCTCTTAGTTTCTCTATCTTTCCAACATAGAGACCCATCTACTTCATTGGAAAGAAGATAAATTATGATACAAGTTTGTATTTTATTCTAGTTCTACCACTTACCAACCATGTGGTTTAAGTATTTTAGCTTCCTGGCTCCAAATTCCTCTTCTGAAGCCATATGTGAGAGATCTACGGTGAGGATTAACTGAAGAAGTGTATATAACCAATCAGTAATTCAATCAAAAATCCTTTATTTTTGCCAAAAGTTCGTTGAAATTCACTGAAAATATATCTTCCATGATTTCAAAGAAAGACAAATACCATTGGCAAGAATGTAAACGCAGCAAACTATTGGATTAGCAAAATGAGATATATTTAAGATGTTGAATTTAGAAAATGTCTGAACTTTTTAAAACATTTCATTAAAAACAAGGGTCAAAAAGTAATGTCAACAAGATTATAGGAAGCCCTAGACCTTCCTTCCTCCCACAAACATACCAATTCAACAGCAATTCATGGGTAAATTTCCTTTGCAAGAAATTTAGAAGCCTTTTGAAAGGCTCCTGAATCCCAGGTGAATGTAAAATCAGACCCTCAAAAGCGAGTGGAAAGATTCAGGACACCCACTCACTAGAGTTGCTTTCCCAGGTGCAGCACCAATCAGGTAGAGACTCCCTATTTCCCAGCTTCACTCAGGGGAAGTAAGGGGTTGACTCACATGTCCAGCACCCCAACTTTTCCCAGAAAGCTCCACAGAGGACTGGCTTCTGTCTTGCCACTCTTGGAGCTCTAATGGATCTAGCAGTTTATCCATCTGAGGTGGCTGGGACTGATAGATGCCATAGATTATCCCTTCTGCTCAGCAGAGAGTGAGCAGATGAAAAACTCCAAGCTTTCAGGGGGTGCCTGGGTAGCTCAGTCCGTAAAGCATCTGACTTTTGGTTTTGGCTCAGGTCATGATCTCACATTTCGTGAGTTCGAGTTTACATTGGGCTCCGCACTGACAGTATGGAGCCTGCTTGAGATTCTCTCTCTCCCTCTGTCTCTGCTCCCCTGGTCACTCTCTCTGTCTCTCTCAAAATGAATAAATAAACTTAATTTTTTTTTTAATCCCAGCTTTCAGCTTCCCCTTCAGAAGGAAAAGAGATGATCCATGTGTTCTGTGCCCCGGTATCTCCAGGGCTGTTCAAAGAACAGGCATCAGACTTATATCTTAGATAAGGCATCTGAACTGGCATCTACGAGCTCTGTTAGGTATTGCATAGATTAGCGACTTGGGGAAAACATAGATGGTGTTTTACACAGGAGGGTGCCTTATGCTCCCAACCCCTGGATCAGCATGAGAGGAAACACAAAACCACACCTACCTGCTTCTTCCTTGGGAAAGAGCTCAAGAGAAGCCCCCAGAATCTCTGTCAGGGTTGATTGGTGGAGATCTTCTGTACAGACCAGTCCATGATCGCTGGTACAGGTGCCTGCTTTGTCTAATGGGCAGACACCAACACAGAAAGTCAGGGAAACTGAAGAATTCAGTAAAGATGTTACAAACAAAGGAACAAGATAAATCTCTGGAAACCAACCCTAATTAAACAGTTACATGATTTACCCGACAGAGATCTTGTTTTTTTCCAAAGAAGATATACAGATGCCAGAGAGACACATGAAAAAATGTTCAACCTCACTTATCGTCAGGAAAATGCAAATTAAAACAACAGTGAGATATCATCTTACACCAGTTCTAGTCCAAGATGGCAACATAGGAGTCTCCTAAAATCACCTCCTGCGTGAACATACAGAATCTAGTCATAGGGCAGTTCCCTCGAAAGAAATCCACAAACTGCCTGAAGCAACTCCTACACATCTGAGAAAATACCCCCATCACCCCCATCACCTGCATCAAAATGGGTAGCAAAAGCTGAGACACTCGCCATTAAACCTCATTCCCAGCACATGCCATACAATTGAAGAGTGAAATCCCAACTCTAAGCTTCTCCCTGAGTTTTTGGACCCCACATCTAGTGCCCCAACTTTAAGAAAATCCCGTCTAAGGGACAGGACCCCAAGACACCTAGCTCTGAAAGCCAGCTGGTCTTGCCTCCAGGAGACCCACAAGACTATGGCAAACAAAGAAACCGTTCTTAAAGGGGTCTTGAGCGCTTACTGTGGCTGTCACCCCTAGGCTTAGAACACGGCAGGTAAAAAATAGCCAGTCCCTAGTCTTTCCCTGAAAGAAACTTATTTGCATCCCTTAAAAAGTGCTACCTGAGGGTCAGGATTCTCATTTTAACACACACCTTGAGGCTGAGTGTGATATTCTCCAGAGACCAGGGAAGCCTGTGGACACTTCCCCTGCCCTCTCCCTCTAGGCCATTCCAAGTCACCAGTATCTTCCCAGCCACACCTGGTGACCCATCTTTGGTGGATATATACCCAGAAGTGGGGTTGTTGAATCATTATGCTTAGTGAAATAAGCCAGTGACAGAAAGACAGATACTACATGATTCCATTTATATGAGGGTATCTAAAATAGTCAAATTTGTAGAAGCAGAGTAAAATGGTGGTTGCTTAGGGCTGAGAGGAGGGGGAAAAGAGGAAGTTGCTATTCAAAGTGTACAAAGTTTCAGTTATATAAGATGAGCAAATTCTAGAAATCTTGTGTACAACACACTGCCTATACTTAGCAATAATGAATGTGTACTTAAAAATTTGCTAAGAAGGTAAGGACGCCTGGCTGGCTCAGTCCATAGAGCATACAACTCTTCATCTCGGGGTCATGAGTTCAAGCCCCCGAGCTTGAAAGTGGGCACAGAGCTTTCTTTAAAAAAAAAAAAAAAAAAAAAAAAAAAAAAAGAGGTTGTGAAGACCTCTCTGATAAAAAAATAATTCGCTGAGGGTAGATCTTATTTTAAGTGTTCTCATCACAATAAAAATATGAAAATAAAATGTCACGTACTCAGAGAACACTGATGGATTGTCTAATTAATGAAAATTCCTTGATTTACATTTATTTAAGAAATGTGGCTAAAAAAATGACAGCCACTGTTTAAGCCATTTTTTTTCTGTTCAGGTTTTTATTGATCCTGAAAGTACCAAGTGAAGGGCTCAAGTTCAGTGGGACTCATAAGTCTGGAGGTGGGAGGGGCATGGGAATGGATTTCAGGGTCAACCATGGAGGATGATTCCTGGAAATGACCTTAGACTTTCCACTGGAAGCCTGAAGTAATCCACTCTGAGATTAAGAGTATAAACCTCAAAGCTTCTCAATTCTTGATTGCATTAATGTGATCTGAACTCCTGGCTCACCTCTCTTAGCTGACTGCTCTAATGCATTATTTTTTTCTGGCATTTTATTTCAAAATAAACCATGTCCAAGGTCACAAGTTACTTCTGGTATTGTGGTTGGTTGTGGTATTTCAATAGCCAAGCTCAGCAAATACCTCAACTCTTAACCTATTATCAGACTGAAAAGAAAAACTAAAGGAGATATATGTGTACAATCTTGTCATTACATTTAGTTTTTGTGATAAACTTGATATAAAAATGTGTAAGATTGTTAGAATCCCATGGTTTCAAGTGCACTGTTGGTAACTACACTGGGACACATTCAGTGGTCATTGTGGTGTGGTTTTTTTAAACATGTTTTATTTTGTGGTGGGATCATTTCGTCATTTCTTATTTAAGGAAAATTTGGCATTAGTACTTGTTCAACTTAATGAATTTAAATCTGTTGCCTGAAGTGATGCAGGAATATAATGAAATCAAATTTGGTTTGTTGAATTGAACGCACGTATATTTTTCACATGAATGCTATCAAGTGACACGCATCTCTGGAGGGCTCCATTTATAATCAACATGTGTTCAGCTCCAATGGAGAGAGCTTGTGGCATTCTAAAAGCATAACCGTACTAGTTTCCCAACTCCGTCTCCGTTTATTTGTGCTAATTCGAACAAGTAAATTAAGCTCTACAAGCCTCAGTTCCATCGTGTACAAAATGGGAAGATGTATCCCTACCTGGGGGTCTCAGTCAGTTAAGCGCCCAACTTTTGGCTCAGGTCATGATCTCACAGTTTGTGAGTCCGAGCTCAGGACTGGACTCTGCGCTGATGGTGCTGAGCCTGCTTAAGATTCTCTCTCTCCTTTCTCTGCCCCTTCCCCACTTGTGCGCTCTCTCTCAAAATAAATAAATAAACGTTAAAAAAAAAAAGAAAAGAAAAGAAGAGGGATATTTGAAACAGGGGAGAAAAACAAACAGAAGTGATAGAGGCAGGATGAGCATGAGGCGGAGATGGGAGCAATGGAGACACAAGCCAGGAAATGCCTGCAGTAACAGAAACTGAAGTGGCAAGTGGCAAGTGACTCTTGAATTCAGACTGCTGGCCTCTAGAACTGTGAGGCAATACATTTCAGGTACTTTGGGCCCCCCAGTTTGCGGTAATTTGTTATGGCGGCTCTAGGAAACTAATACAGGAGATGAGAGAAGGCTACATGTCTAGTGGCAGTTTATCAAAGAATACCCATTATAATAAGTTGTGTCCTTAGTTTCTGACTTCAAATTGCAAAATAGTCTCACCTTTTAAAATTTCACAAATTAAGTCATTTATTCATGCATTTAGATGGTAATTATGTGGTTTCGATTATATGACAGATCAGTGCCAGTGGAACAGATATGAATTATTATTATCCTGAAAGAACTTATAAACCAGCAAAGGGCATTTTCCTGGAATAAAACTAAATGCAATGTACAAACCATACCTAAGCCACTTGTAGACTTTGAAGTAGCAATAAATAATTTGGAAATTAATTTTGAAACTCATAAAGGTGATTATTTTACTAAAGTAATTGAATTACTCATGTGTACGTACCCACAGAGACATACATATACTTGTGTCTTTTCACAAATAAATTTTTCAGAATTAATGGTAAAAGAGCACCTCTCAGCAATTTTAACTTAAAGTTCTTTTTTTTTTAAGTTTATTTATTTTGAAAGACAGAGAGAGCACATGAGCAGGGGGAAGGGCAGAGACAGAGAGAGAATTTCAAGCAGGCTGTCAGTGCAGAGCCCCACATGGGGTTCAATCTCATGAAACGTGAAATCATGACCTGAGCTGAAACCAAGAGTCTGACGCTTAACCGACAGAGCTTAACAGATTGAGCCCACCAGGTGCCCCTTAAATTCCTCCTTGTTCTACAAATGAGTTCTATGTGATTTTTGGAGAATTGAAGTGAAAATTAATTTTCACTATGGGAATTGGAAAGTTCATTCCTTTTGGTATAAACTTTCTATTTGGTTCCATTTTTGTTCTTAGAAAGTGAAATTTTTTAAAAAATGGTGAGGGTTAGGGCGCCTGAGTGGCTCAGTGGGTTGAGCATCCGACTTTGGCTCAGCTCATGATATCGCAGTTTGTGAGTTCGAGCCCTGCATCAGGCTCTGTGCTGACAGTTCAGAGCCTGGAGCCTGCTTCAGATTCTGTATATCCCTCTTTCTCTTCTCATCCTCGTGCTCTGTCTCTCTCTCCCTCAAAAATAAATAAACGTTAAAAAAAGTTTTTGTTTAAAGGTGAGGACAAAAAAAAAATAGAATAGAACCTGTCAATAGATGCAGAAAAAGCATTTGACAAAATATAGCATGCTTTCTTAATAAAAACTCTCGAGAAAGTCGGGATAGAAGGAACATACTTAAACATCATAAAAGCCATATATGAAAAGCCCACAGCTAATATCATCCTCAATGGGGAAAAATTGAGAGTCTTCCCCCTGAGATCAGGAACACGACAGGGGTGTCCACTCTCACCATTCCTATTTAACATAGTGTTGGAAGTCTTAGCATCGGCAATCAGACAACAAAACAAAATAAAAGGCAACAAGATTGGCAAGGAGGAAGTCAAACTTTCACTTTTTTGCAGATGACATGATACTTTACATGGAAAACCCTACAGAATCCACCAAAAGCCTACTAGAACTGATCCATGATTTCAGCAAAGTTGCAGGGTACAAAATCAATGTGCCGAAATCGGTGGCATTTCTATACACCAACAACAAAGCAGCAGAAAGAGAAATAAAGAAGCTAATCCCTTTCACAATTGCACCAAAAACCAGAAAATACTTAGGAATAAACCTAACCAAAGATGTGAAAGACCTCTATGCTGAAAACTATAAAAAACTTATGAAGGAAATTGAGGAAGACACAAGGAAATGGAAAAACATCCCATGCTCATGGATTGGAAGAATAAATATCGTTAAAATGGCAATACTACCCAAAGCAATCTACACATTCAATGCAATCCCAATCAAAATTGCACCAGCATTCTTCTCAAAGCTAGAGCAAACAATCCTAAAATTTGTATGGAACCACAAAAGACCTCGAACAGCCAAAATAATACTGAAGAATAAAACCAAGGCGGGAGGCACCACAATCCCAGATTTTAACCTCTACTACAAAGCGGTAGTCATCAAGACTGTATGGTATTCGCACAAAAACAGACACATAGACCAATGGAATAGAATAGAAAACTCAGAAATGGACCCGCAAGTATATGGCCAACTAATCTGACAAAGCAGGAAAATGTATCCAATGGAAAGACAGCCTCTTTAATAAATGGTGCTGGGAGAACTAGACAGCAACATGCAAAAGAATGAAACTAGACCACTTTCTTACACCACTCACAAAAACAAATTCTAAATGGATAAAAGATCTGAATGTGAGACAGGAAACCGTCAAAATCCTAGAGGAGAAAGCAGGAAAAAGCCTCTTTGACCTAAGCCGCACCAATTTCTTACTCGACACGTCTCCAAAAGCAAGGGAATTAAAAGCAAAGATGAACTACTGGGACCTCATCAAGATAAAAAGCTTCTGCATGGCAAAAGAAACAACCAACAAAACGAATAGGCAACCAACAGAATGGGAAAAGATCATTGCAAATGACATATTGGTAAAGGACTAACATCTAAAATTTATAAAGAACTTACCAAACTCCACACCCGAAAAACAAATAATCCAGTGAAGAAATGGGCAGAAGATATGAACAGACACTTCTCCAAAGAGGACATTCAGATGGCCAACAGACACATGAAATGCTCAATGTCACTCATCATCAGGGAAACACAAATCAAAACCACACTGAGATACCACCTTACACCGGTTCGATCATCATCAGGGAAACACAAATCAAAACCACACTGAGATACCACCTTACACCGGTTCGAGTGGCTAAAATGAAGAAATCAGGAAACTATAGATGCTGGCGAGGATGTGGAGAAGCAGGTACCCTCCTACACTGTTGGTGGGAATGCAAACTGGTGCAGCCACTCTGGAAAACTGTGTGGAGGTTCCTCAAAAAAATGAAAATAGAGCTACCCTATGACCCAGCAATAGCACTGCTAGGAATCTACCCAAGAGACACAGGAATGCTGATGCATATGGGCACGTGTACCCCAATGTTCATAGCAGCACTTTCGACAATAGCCAAATCATGGAAAGAGACCAAGTGCCCATCAACTGACGAATGGATAAAGAAGATGTGGTACATATATATAGTGGACTACTACGTGGCAATGAGAAAAAATGAAATCTGGCCATGAATAGCAACATGGATGGAACTGGAGGGTATTATGTTAAGTGAAATAAGTCAGTCAGAAAAAGACAGATACCATATGTTTCCGCGAATAGGTGGACTTTGTGAGACTAAGCAAAAACCATGGGGAGGGGAAGAGGGGAAAGGAAAAAAAGACACAGAGAAGGAGGGAGATAAAACATAAGAGACTCTCAAAGACTAAGAACAAACTGTGGGTGGGGGGGGAGGGAGGGAGGAGAGGGGGTGACGGGCATTAAAGAGGGCACATGTTGGGATGAACACTGGGTGTTATATGTAAACCAATTTGAAAATAAACTATTATAAAAATAAAAAAATAAAATAAAATAAAAATAAAAAATAAAAAAAAGTTTTTGTTTAAAGGTGAGGACAAAAAAATAGAATTATTTAATCAATATTCAATAAAGCTATTAATAGGCAGAAATTATTTTAATTTTTAGCAAGGACCAGTTGTACGTAACATCTTAAGAAATGAAGAATGGCCATTTCAGGTATAAATCAGAAGTGGTAATGGATGTAATTGGGCCCAAGGAGATATTTTGACATTTATCACATCATATTACAGAGGTAACAAGACAACTTTAATAATAAGGTGGTGACAGAAGAGATATTCACAAAACATATCTTCAAAATAGCCATTACAGGTTGGTCCATGTTGTTTCAGAGGACCCATGTCCAGAAAATATAAATACTTTTGCACATAAATGAAGAAATCATCCATTTTTGGATAGAGACAACATTTAGGGCAATGAATAGCATCTAGAAAGAAAAGATGGAAATGAAGAATAATGTCACAAGTTTACAATTCAACTTGAGCAGATATCATTTATTACAATTAAGTTTTAATTGAAAAAACAATAGAAAATTACTATCTACAGTAGTTACAGGAGATACTAGAAGCATGGATTCAAAGGATAAATGGACATTTTAAGAACTATAGTAAAATAGTCAATGGTCATGACTATAAAGAAAGAAAAAAATGTAAGTTGTGAAACATTGGACAAAGACTAATTCTCTAGTCAACTTAGCCTACTGTCTAGAAACTAGTATAGGACTCAGCCTTCAAGGAAGTTGCCAATGGTCAAACGAATCAACAACTAAAACAAAGGAATATGTCAGGATGACAAACACCTTCAACCATTTTTTTCGTTTTGTTTTTTGTTTGTTTGCCCTAGAAACTCTGCCTAGGGTTTAAGACAAAACATGAACATGGTATATTTGGGCCTAGACATTGGTTCTAGTCTAATAATCAGACATTTATTAGATGATAAGTGTCAATTCAAGAGACTGCTATAGCTTCATCACAAAAGTAAAAATATGAATGATTTTCAAATGCTTTCATCACAAATCAGAGTAATTCATTATATATCAGGATCCAGTCCATACACACCCACCTTTGAAAAACAGTATCACTAAGCAATTCCTAACCTCACTACATGTGATATTCTCTGATCCTTTTTATTCTCTTATTCTAGTCTATTTCTTTTATTTTCATTTTTTAAGTTTATTTACTTTGAGAGAGAGAGCGTGCACAAGAGAGGGAGGAACAGAGAGAGAGGGAGAGAGAGACTCTCAAGGGGGCTCTGCACTGACAGTGCAGATGTGGGGTTTGAACTCGTGTTCTGTGATATTGTGACCTGAGCTGAAATCAAGAGTCGAACGCTCAACTGACTGAGCCACCCAGGCGCCCCTATTCTAGTCTGTTTCTTTGAAAATAATTCTAGCTTTGATAGATTCTTGAGTTGACACCTGCATATTGAAAAATTCTGGTCTAAAAAGGAATATTGGAATATATAATTGATTTAGGTCTTATCAGTTGTAAGCCTTGAACACAAAATAAAACCACTTTAAACTTATAGTTTTCCCCTTGAACTATAACCTATCCAAAAGAGATACGCCCTCCTGTTACATTGTATGGTTGACTGAATTAGGAAGAGTAGGAAGTGGGGAAAGCAGCTCTGGACACTTAGGTCACAGCTCCTCCTTAGCTTTTTTTTTTTTTTTCCCCCACTAAGTAGGCTCTTTGCCCAACATGGGGCTTGACTCATAACCTCTCCCAACTGAGCCAGCCAAGTGCCCCACATCCTTAGCATTCTCGCCACATGCATGGGAAATATCACTAACTGATCAGTTTACTCTTATCGGTTGTACTGGACACCCCTTCAGATTCCTTCAGACAGCCAGTGTTGATGGACGAGAGCTGCATACCCTGCAGTCATTTGGAAGTCCCTGAAATCTAATTCTTTGGGGTCTCTAAAATAAGCAAGACACTCATTAGAATCACTAAGAAGGAATTTTTCATTACAGTTAAAAGTTTAAACTTCCTATCAGAGTGATGTCAGCAAGGGGATGAAATGGGAAGCTCCAGTCTATTTTCTCCCCACAGAAAAAAACTTCACAATTCCAATTGCCTTTATGAGAAACCAAGAAACTGGTTAGGAGGTTCCTATGCTGCGGGTGAGTCACAGACAAGAGGAACCCTGAGAAACCATATTGAATCCAGTATGAAAATTTGTGGCATTTACTGTCCATAGGCCCTCTCTACACGACAGCACTGTATGACTGGGGAAAAAATTCACAGTCCCCAGCTTCTCACTGAAGATGGAAAGAAAAGAGTGGAACATACATCCAACATTCAATCTTTTGACTTCCCCCAGGGCTGCCTAAAGGACTAGTTTCAGTCTTGCCTGAATCTAAATGCTGACAGGAATATGAAACAGGTCAGGGACCTCTGAAAAAGGAGATCAACACAGCTTAGACTAGCACCAGAATCTGCACTACCGCAGAGAGACACCAGCCAAAGCAATCTTGGGAAAAAAAAAAAAAAAAAAAAAGGAAGAAGAAGATAGAGGCCTCACATTTCCTGTTTTCAAAACATACTACAAAATAACAGGAACCAAGGTAATGTGCTACTAGTGTAAAGACAGACACATGTACCACTGGAACAGGATTGAGTTCAGAACAGAGAGACCTTGTGTACATGTTTGAATGATCTTTAACAAGGATGCCAAGACTACACAATGGGGAAGAGCAAATGATGCAAGGAAAACTGGATATCCACATGCAAAAGAGTGGAGATAGACCCTTACCATACACCATACACAAAAATTAACTCCAGTGGATTTAAGGCCTAACCATAAGACCCAAAACTGTTAAACTTATAGGAAAAAAAAAAAAGGAAAAACTTCACATTAGAGATAGAAAAGATTTCTTGGTTGTGACACCAAAGACAGAGAAAACAAAAGTAAAAATAGAAAAATGAGACTATATCAAACTTAAAAACTTCTGTACATCAAAAAAAAAAAAAACCAACAAAATGAAAAGTCGCCTTACAGAATGGGAGAATATATTTCCAAATCATTTATCTGATAAGGGGTTAAGAACCATAGTATATAAGGAACTCTTACAACTCAAGAACCAAAAATTAAATAACCTGATTCAACAATGGACAATTGACATTAATAGGCATTTCTCCAAAGACAATATACAAATGACCAGAGAGCATACGAAAACATGGTCAAAATCACTAATCATATGAGCAATGTAAATCAAAACAGCAATGAGTTATCACTTCACACCCATTAGGATGGCCACTATCAAAAGAGACAATAACAAATGTTTGCAAAGATGTAGAGATGGTGGCACCCTTGTGCATTAATCCTGAGAATGTAAAATGGTGTAGCTCATATGAAAAAAAGTTAAGGAAGTTCCGCAGAAAATTAAACTATAATTACCATATAAACAAGCAATGCTGGGCGCCTGGGTGGCTCAGTCTGTTAAGCGACTGACTCTTGATTTCGGCTCAGGTCATGATATCATGGTTGTGAGATTGAGCTCTGCACTGTCAGCAAGGAGAATCCCTGCTTGGGATTCTTTCATTCCCTATCTCTCTGCCCCTCCCACTGCCTGCTCTCTCTCTCTCTCAAAAATATACATAAACTTTAAAAAAGAAAACAAGCAATTCTACTTCGGGTTATATATCCAAAAGTATTTGAAGCAGGATCTCAAAGGGATATTTGCACACCCGTGTTCACTGCACCATAATTCACAATGGTCAAAAGGTGGAAGCAATCCAAATGTCCATCAAGGGATGAATGTGTAAAGAAAATGTGGTATATGCATACAATGGAATATTATGCAGCCTTTAAAAAGACACAATCCTGTCCTGTGCTACAATATGAGTGAAACCACAAGGGCATTACGTTAAGTGAAATAAGCCAGTCACAAAAGGACATATACTATATGACTCCTCTCATATGAAGTATTTAAAGTAGTCAAAATCATAGAAATAGAAAGTAGAAAGGTGGTTGCCAAGGGCTGGGAGGAAGAAAATTAATGTTTACTGGTTATAGAGTTTCAGTTTTATAAGATGAAAAATTCTAGAGATCTGTTGCACAACAATGTAAATATACTTAACACTACTGAACTGCATTAATTGAAAATGGGTAAGATGCTTCTTATGAATTTGTCAAATTAACAATTATTACGGGGAGCACAGGGTACCAGATGGTACCTATTGAGCTAAGGTTCAACAATAGACTACAAGAATTGAAAGAGCCCTTTATTACTCATAGATCCTGGAGGAAGTACCTGGCACACCTCGAGGGGCCATACAAGGTAGTCAAGGCAGACTGAAGACAGAGAGAGACTGGATGCAAATGGAGTACACGCCTTAAATACCGGTTCATGGGTAGAGAGCTTTGGGGTTTCCCAGCTAAGGCTAGCTTGGTCAATTCAAACCAAAGGAGCAGGGTTTTGGTAAGCCACACAGGAATCTTATGTGTGAGGCACATAAGAGGAAGCCACGGGAAGGCAGGGGAGACTACTGATGACAAGGACTGTTGGGAAAGTCATATCAGGAACTTCTATTTCCTTTGTGACTCAGCTAGCACCTAATGAGGGCATGTGCTTACAAGAGGGGCTAGTGTCAGTTTAAGGTCCCTGAAGGTGGCTTGGCCAAGAGAATGGATACCATGGCCCCAGGACCATGGATTAACTTAGCTAAATGCTCAATAATGGTAATTATAATGTTATGTGTTTTTACCACAAAAAAAGCCTGAAACTTTGAATTTTTCTAATTAACCAAATTTGTACAATGTCAAAAAAAGTCAAACATAACTGTAGTATTATAAAAATAATTTCTAGGGGCACCTGGGTGGCTCGGTTGATTGAGCATCTGACTTCAGCTCAGGTCATGATCTCACAGTTCATGAGTTCGAGACCCATATGGGGCTTTGCTCCTGCCAGCCTGTCACCACAGAGCCTGCCTCAGATCCTCTGTCCCACTCTCTCTGCCCATCTCCTGCTTGTGCTCTCCCAATAAATTAAGAAAGAAAGAAAGAAAGAAAGAAAGAAAGGAAAATAATAATTAGAAATTAGAAAAATTAAATATATAAAGTTTAGAAATTATCTTCTTCTAAGTTTAAATATGAGTAACTAAATCATATCTTTAAACTGTTTGTATGTGAATAACTTTTATAACAAATACCCATCTGCCAAAATATTGTCACTTCAAAACTAATTTAGACAGTATTAGTTTCCTAACAATATTTTTAAGGCCCAAAAATAGATCCTTTTTAAAATATGTATTAGACTCAGTAATTAAATGAACATTGTTATTCATGGCCAAAAATAGATAAGTTCATTCTCAGAATATCTCCCTTATGCTAAATGTATCATTCCAGAAATGCCTAAGTATCTTGAGTAAACAACATACAAAATAAAATTTACAAAAAAAAAAAAAATCATATGCAAGAAAAACCCAGAAAACAAAAACAGTTTATCTTGTTGTCTAAGGTACCCTGCCCCAGTTCCATTTTAGGATAAATGGCTCTAACACAGGCATTAGAAGTCCAAAGCCTTTTGAATTTCTGTGAATAGTTTATATATAGTATGTTTGAATATTTGGCTAGTATCTGGCTCACCTATGGCTTATTCCCCCACTTTAATGGATAGACTTTTATTGTTAATTCATGTTTATTGTTACTTATGTCAACTTTTGTTGAAACACAAGTAAAATAATGTCTGCATACAGTGACTCCACAAAGTGTCTTTCGTCTTCATATGGAGTCTTTTCAGTTCAATGATAGAGAGCATTCCTTTATAAGATATCCAAGGATTTCAAGAATAGCTTAACCAGCAAAATGTTTCAATATTCTTTTTTTATGTTTTTATTTTATTTTTGAGAGAGAGAGAGAATGAGACAGAGTGCAAGCAGGGGAGAGGCATAGAGAGAGGGAGACACAGAATCTGAAGCAGGCTCCGGGCTCTGAGCTGTCAGCACAGAGCCTGACATGGGGCTCGAACCCATAAACTGTGAGATCATGACATGAGTTGAAGTCAGACACTTAACCAACTGAGCCACCCAGGCGCCCCAAAATGTTTCAATATTCTATGTGAAAGAATTTCTGCCTGTTTAAAGAAATTGCTTCCATTTCTCATATTTTGTAAAAAGACTGTACCATGTATATTTAATCTTGTGGAATATGAGTACAGATTTTTAAATAAGGATATTTTTAAAATAAGGATATTGAAAAGATCCTAAAACTTAGAAAACTGAGAAAAATTGAAGTAATCAGAAAAGATTGAGATACTATTTTAAAATATGAACAAACAGATGTATTGAATTTTACAAGCTATAAACCTTTTCAGAAGAAATTTTAATACCTCTACATTTTCAAATAAATGTAAGGTATTTATGGCAATTAAATATATAATTTTTATGTTCATTATTTTCTTACAATAGGAGAAACATTTGTGAGGTAGCAGACTCCAGATACATACTGAATTAAATTACTCAGCTACAATTCCAGGGAATAGTTTAGGAAATATTGTGCTAGTATACTTTTTTAGAAGAAAAAAAAAAAAAAGTTGAGTTCTTTTTTATGGAGAGAACTTTTAAGGAAATGAAGTAACTTTAGTTCATCCACATTGGAATTCACACACAACTCCAGCTAGTTAGTGATTTTATGTTTTCCAAATACCAGTAACACCAGTTTCTGGCCTTACAGGTCTAGATGTAGCTACTACATGGAGTTTTATTCCTCCTTTTTTCTAGAACAACTTTTACCAATTAGAAGTAAAATTTTACCTCCCTTTGGAACAGTAGAACTAAGACATACTTTAACTGAGTTTCATGTTGCAGCTACTCAGATAATTAAGTCTTCCTTTTAAAAGTTGGTCAAGAGTAGGGCACCTGAGTGGCGCAGTCAGTCATGATATCATGGTTCCTAAGTTGGAGCCCTGCATCAGGCTCTACACTGGGTGTAGACCCTGCTTGGGATTCTTTCTCTTCCTTTCCTTCTGCCCTTCCCCTGCTCATGCCCTTTCTCTAAATAAATAAATAAATAAATAAATAAATAAATAAATAAATAAATAGAGTTAGATGAGTGAAATTATACAGTATATAACCTGTTGGAATTGGCTTTTTACATTCAGCATACGTAATTCCCTTGATATTCATCCCTATTGTTGTGTGTATTAATGGTTCATTCTTTTTACTTCTGAGTAGTAGAACATGGTATGGATTTACCATAGTTTGTTTAACCATCCACCTGTCAAGGACACTGGATTGCTTTTGGCTATCACAGATAAAGCTGTGTGTTCTTACATTTCTCTTACCTAGGATAAGTGTCCAAGAGTGCAATTACTGGACTCTATGGTAATTGCATTTTTAGTTTTTAAGAAACTACTGAACTGTTTTTCTGAGAGGTTGTACTATTTTGCATTCCTACCAGCACTGTATGAGTGGTCTGTTTTCTTCACATCATCACCAGCATTAGGTGCTGTCACGACTTATTTTTTACTTTAGGGATTTTACTTGTTCTTGTAGGTGTATAGTGAAATCTCACTATGGCTTTAATTTGCATTTCCCTAATAGTTAATGTGTTAAATATATTCCCATGTGCATATGTGCCATTTATAGGCCTCATTCAGTGAAATATCTGTTCAGATTTTTGAATGTTTTCTAATTGGATTGTCTGATTTTTCACTGTTAAGTTTCAAGAGTTTTTTATATATTCCAAATATGTGGTTTGTAATTATTTTCTCCTAGTCTTTTTATCCTCTCAACAAGGTCTTTCTCAGAACAAAATTTTAAAATTTCAATGAGGTCCAACTTATCAAATCACACTTTTTGCATCAGGCCTAGAATTCGGCCTATACACTGATCCTTAAGATTTTCTCCTCTGTGCATGCGTGTGCGTGTGCGTGTGTGTGCGTGTGCGTGTGTGTGTGTGTGTGTTAATTAAAAGGTATTAAAATTTGGGGTTTATTAACATTAAAGTCAGTAATCTACTGATCTAATTTTTGTGCAAGCTTTAAAACATAAGTAGAGATTCTCTCTTCTTTTGCTTTTGTTCATGAATTTACAATTGCTGCAAGCATCACTTTTAGAAAAAGGATATCTTTCTTCCACTAAACTGGTTTGGCATATTTGTCATTTTTTGCATGAGTTGAGCACATTTGTACAATCACTTATTAATGTCTGTCTTTGTCCTATAATCTAATCTGTATAAGATCTTCAGAGCAAACTAAACTTGGAACTTTAAGTCCCCAGATGTTAGAGCATCTTTCTAAACACATTTGGCTTTCCAGAGATGCATGCTAAGTAAGTATAAAACCATTTGTGCACAGGTTCAGAGTGAGGAGCCCACTGGAACAAGAACCAGTATATTTCAGATGAAGAAAATGGAATTTGAGTTCTCTATTAGATGTTATTCAATCAAAATGGACCAAAGGCACAAAAGCATAAAGTATACATACTTGATATAAAGTATCAAGAAAACTGTTGTCTACAATTAAGAGATTAAAAAAAAATACCAAGTAGAATCCAAACCAAAATGGTACAGATACTAGAACTGGAAGAAAAAGTATTTTTATAAATATACTCGATGAACTAATATGACTGAAATTTTATAAAGGTTTGGACAGGTAAAGGAAATTACAGTTATATAAGGTTATTAAATTTATGAAGTAATTTGTCAAATGACAATTGTGAAGTCGGAATTGAGAAGAGATACCATAATGACTAATTAATAGGAAAAAATTGAATGTTTCCCCTAAGATTAGAAATAAGACAAGAATATCCATACTCCATTTCTATTCAGTTTTGTAGCTGAGGCACTGGTCAGTACAAGAAAGAGAGAGAGAGAGAGAGAGAGTGAAAGAAAGAAAGAAAGAAAAGAAAGGAAGAAAGAAAAGAAAGGAAGGAAGGAAGGAAGGAAGGAAGGAAGGAAGGAAGGAAGGAAGAAAGAAAGAAAGAAAAAGAAAGAAAGAAAGAAAGAAAAGAAAGAAAGAAAGAAAGAAAGAAAGAAAGAAAGAAAGGGGGAGGGAGGGAGGAAGAAATGGAGAAAGAGAGAAAGAAGGGAGGGAAGGAGGGAGGGAGGAGGTAAGGAAGGGCTTAAAGACTGAAAAAAGAACAAAAACTTTTCTTACACATTGATGACATGATTGCCTTAAAGAAGATCCTAAGAAATCTACAAAAGAGAAAAGGTAGAAAATATAAGTGAATTTAGCAATATCACTGAATAGAAGGTCAATGTTTAAAAATCAAATGCATTTCTCTATATTAGCACCAACGAGCTTAAAATTAATAGCCTTCAAAATTCTAAAACACTTATAAAAAGCTACGAAAAATATGCAATGTCACTGAACTGGAAAGTACAACACATTGATGAGACAAATCTAAAATGTATGGAGATTGAGAAATACATCATGTTGAGAGACCAGGAGGCAATATTCTTAAGATGCTTATTCTTCCCCATTTGATCTATATAGTCAATGTATACCAGTCACAATACCAACAGACATTATTTTGTGGAAATTGCTAAGCTGAAACTAAAATTTATATAAAAATGGAAAAGATATGAACAACTTTTAAAAACGAAAGAGTTGGAGAAGTTACATTATCTGAATATAATGCTGGATTAATTGAGGAAGTCTATTAGTACAGTTACATGTAGAAATTAATGGAATACCAGAGGCTACAGATTTAAACATATTTAGAACTAATTGATTTTTGACAAAGATCAAACATAATTTAATAGAGAAAAGGTAGGGTTTTTGTGAAACATGAAATATTAGAAAAGCATATGTATCAATGAAAAACATGCAAAACCAACAAGAAAAAAAACCTCGATACCTAACTTAAACCACACACACAAAGCCAACATGGATCATAAATATAAATGTAAAAGCTAAAAGTATAAAATATCTAAGTGAAATCAGGAGAATATCTTCATGGCCTTTCAGCTGGCAGATTTCTTCGCTAGGACATCAAAAGCATTAACAATAAAATAAAAATATTAAAAATTAGCCTTCATCAAAATTCATAAAATGGACTTAATTAACTTTAAAAACATTTACTCTTTGAGAAGCATAGTTAAGAAAACAAAAGTACATGCACAAAATATGATAAAGTATTTACAATTTATGCAGTTTGCAGCAATCAACATACATACAGATTACAAAAAGAAAGGATGGATAACTGTATTAGGGATGTAGGGTGTAGAGTTGTCATTTCTCACTTGAAATTCACAAGGGGGCTTTTGTCTTTGTTAGGCTCGAGGTAAGAATGAATCTGGGCCCAACATTTCCACAGCAATATGCATACTTAGAATGCATACTTAGAAAAACTCCCGAATAATAATAGCCAGAAACTGGAAACAATCCAAATGTCCACCAACAGTCCAGTGGATAAACAAACATCATATTCTTAAAAGTGTTTTTTATACTTTGCTGAAAATTAAACTGCAGCTGCATATAATAACATGGATGAGCCTTGCCAACATAGTGTTGATACAAAGATTCCAACTGTATGAATTAAGAAAACATATACAAGTAGACTATATTGTTTAGACATACATCATTTGGTGCTAAAATTATTTGAAAAGCAAGTACAGTGAAACCTTGGATTGCGAGTAACTTGTTCTGAGAGTGTTCCGCAAGACGAGCAAACATTTCTAATAAACTTGAACTTGATAAACAAGCGATGTCTTGCAATACAAGTAGTACGTGAGGCCAAATGTCACATGATCACAACTGAGCCCATGATTCTTGAAATTCGCTTTGATATATGAGTGCTTCATATTTTAAGCATATTTCCAGAATGAATTATGCTCACAAACCAAGGTTTTCCTGTATATGGTTAACATAAAAAGCGGAATCAAGGTTATAAGGGTTTATGCATGGGAAATGACACGTCAGTAATGTTCTATTTCTTAGAGTCATGGTTAAATTATACATTTATGTTTTATGTATGTTTCATATATAAGCTTATCTTTAACTATTTTGAAAAAGAGTCTAGGATTTTCCTAGCCAAGTGAATTTGCTTCTTCCTCTTTAACACTCCCATTACACTCCAGTCGTACAAGTAATATGTGTAGTTTTTGCTATGATTTGGGTTACTTTACATTTCTGTTTTCCTCCAAATATTTTAAGCACTAGTGAAAGGGGCCTGGATGTCAAGAGTTAAACGCAAGAAATATTTACTGAAGTCAGCCAAATCAATAAGAGCAAGTGTCTTGCAAAGAGACAGAATGGATGAAGAGCTGTACTTGTCATTTTGCAGATTAGAAGACATAAGTCCAGAAGTCACTAAGTACTGGGTCAGAGTTATAGTCAAGTAATAGCACATTTATCTCAGGACTGGATGCCAGGCCTCACAGATCTGTTTCCCCCCATTCCACTACTTCGTACCAACTGTAAATGGGGCAATATCCACTTGGGCAAGCTCTGATGAGTCTTACTTTTAAAACTGTAATGTACAAAAAAGTCTTATGCTCATAGTGACTGAAGGAATCATTTAAGTGATAAACTGGCAGCTAGAAGGTCCAAATTGGCCTTCAGATAGGTTTTAATTATGCTGAGTTTTTATTTACTTATTTATTTATTTTTGCTGGGGGTTGGAAGAAAGTGAAGGGGGTGCATTTTGAATGACAGTAGACCAACTTGGTACTCTAGAGGACACCGAAGTCACCACCACTGCTTGGTTTATTATCATCAGTAAGGCGCATTTACACTGCCTGCAGGCTTAGCATTCGCAACCTCCTTTAATCCCTTTCCTTGTTAAATGAGCTAAATCTCAGACAATTAATGCGATTTAAAAATGACATAGGTTGTTTGTGCCACAGCCAGATTAAAACCCAAGTCACTTTATTCCCAGGCCAGGGATCTTTATGCTGCTCCACCTCGTTTATTTTTTTTATTTTTTTAATGTTTATTTGTTTATTTATTTTGAGAGAGAGAGAGAGAGAAACAGAAAGGGTGTGAGAGCTGAGGAGGGGCAGAGAGAGGGGGAGAGATAATCCCAAGTCTGTGCCATGAGCACAGAGCCCAATGTGGGTTTCGATCCCATGAACTGTGAGATCATGACCTGAGTCAAAATCAAGAGTTGGACACTTAACCAATCAAGCCGCCCAGGTGCCCCTGCTCCACCTTTTTAAAAACTTTAAACAAAGAACTCTAAATTGTTAGAAGAGCAGATTGGAATTTGCACTGTGGTAAAACTGCCTTTGGTGTTTCACATTTATTTTCTGCTAGTTTACCACTTTGCTAATTACATGTAAATTGCTCTCTGATGCATGATGATAAATGTTACATAACCATGCTGTGGCCATGTAATAAATTTTAATTGTTGTTTTTAATATATTTCATTCGTTTCTTCAGTAAATATTTATTGAATGTGTAACTGTGCAAGGTGTTGTGATAACTGTGATAAACATTCAGAATATGGCAAATCGAGTGGACAGACATGACCCCACATTAGTGAGGCTTGCATACTACCAAGAGAAACATAATGGTTAACTTAATTATAAATGTAAGTATTCAACTATAGCAGTGGTAAATTACAAAGTGCCAGCTGGCACGGGACCATACAACAGGAAACACTTGACAAAAGAAGCTGGAGAGTTAGTTAGAAATGGCCTACTTGGGGGACTGACTTCTAACAAATAGTAGACAGAAAAGTAACAGGGACCAACCAGGGAAAGGTAGAGCAGAGATAGAAAGAACATACATTCGTAAGAGAAACTCAAAATTCGCCCTTGTGGCTGGAGCGTAGAAACAAAAGACAACAATCACAAAATTTTATGTTCAGGACCTTCTAGGACATATTAAAAGAATTCAATGTTTACATAGCAAGGCAAAACCTTTGCAGTATTTTATGGAGACCCTCATTATCAGATGGACTATTTTGAAAGAGTATAATGAATGCTGAATGGAAAAGGGATTGAAGGGATGCCAGACTGATTTGGGGAAATTAATGAGGTTACTACAGAGTATAAGATCCTAGTGATGAAGACTCGAAATCGGGTAATGGCAGCATGGAGAGAGAGAAGTCGATGAATTTCAGAGATGGTGATTTAATTGGATATAGGGGGTCAGGACAAGAGTTGTATTCAAAATAATGACTGATCCATGGACACCACCTCAGAAAGCAGATCCCACCAATAAACAATAGATAATGGCGCTTAGCAGGGTGGCCCACCTGAAAATAAGACCCGGCTGGTGAATGTCAGAGATAGTCACACCTCTCGCTGAGACCTAGAATAGTGAGAACAATTTTGGGAAAACAAGTGAAAGCTTACAAATAATGACTATTTTAAAAGCAAGCTAAAGAGACAAATTAAACATATAACTGACTTCCCTTTATTCATTTTTCTATGAAAATTCCAATCAAGGAGCATATTTTAAGGCTGAATAAACTATACTCATTAATAGTCTTATTTTTTAAAGGAAAATCTTTCTTTGAAAATTTCTGCTTGCTTAATATTCACTTCAACTAATTAAACTAAGAGGACATTTTTTTACTTAGACAGAACCTAATCATTGTTGCACTAAAAATATTATGTCTATTATTGTTATGAAATTAAACAAAGCTATATGAAATGCTATTAACCACTGATATTTTAACAATGACTTTAGAGGTCACTAGAAAAGTCATTTCTAATTAAAAATTACACATTTTAAAAATTACAGCATGGACACAAAAAGATACAGTAACTTTCAACATGTTTTGATTTAAAAAATGAACATCCCAGCATTATATCACTTAGAGTTCCATATAGAGTTTCTTCCCTTTCTAAACATTTATTTTTCTTAAAACTTCTAGTGTATATTCAGATAAATGTAGGTTATCCCTAAAATAGCCAAGTAAGTACCCAATAAGTATTGGATAAATAAATAAAATGTGTTTTTATACTTGAGTTTTTTCTCCTAATGAAACAATATCAACATAGAACTCAGTCAGAGAGCCTGAGTAGTGATATTAAAATGTACAGATCTTTACAAAATACTAAATGTTATTAGGCGTCCAGATGATTGAAAAGGAATTACTCACTTTACTGGCATTAGTACTAAACAGTCAAAGAACCATTATTCACACTCTAAATTATTATCAGCAACTTTCCCAGCCATCAAGAAAACTTGTTGTAGGGGCGCCTGGGTGGCTGAGTCGGTTGAGCATCCGACTCTTGATTTCGGCTTAAATCATGATCTCAGGGTTCCTGGGATTGAGCATATTGGGCTTTGTGCTGACAACTTGGAGACTACTAGGATTCTCTCTCTCCTCTCTCTATGCCCCTCCCCCTGCTCACCCTCTTTCTCTACCTCAAAATATGTAAATAGACATTTAAAAAATTGTTATATGTTCAAGTTGGAGCGCAACAAATCCCTTTGATTTTTCCACATGGGCATTAGTAGAGAAAGTAGAGCCAATAAGCCATGACTCTAAAAAATCAACAGAAAACATACCTTCAGGAATTGTTTTGTCTTTTTTCTTTATTTACTTTTTTAAAGGTTATTTATTTAGGGGTGCCTTGGTGGCTCAGTCAGTTAAGCATCTGACTTTGGCTCAGCTCATGATCTAGTATCTATCGATTCATGAGTTTGAGCCCGGATTGGGCTCTCTGCTGTCATCACAGACCCCCCTTTCTGATCCTCTGTCTCCCTTTCTCTCTGCTCCTCCTCCCCCACATTCTCTCTCTCTTTTTCTCTCAAAAATAAATAGGGGCGCCTGGGTGGCTCAGTCGGTTAAGCGTCCGACTTCGGCTCAGGTCATGATCTCGCGATTCCCGAGTTCGAGCCCCGCGTCGGGCTCTGTGCTGACAGCTCAGAGCCTGGAGCCTGTCTCGGATTCTGTGTCTCCCTCTCTGTCTGTGCCCCTCCCCTGCTCATGCTCTGTCTGTCTGTCTCTCTCTCTCAAAAATAAATAAAAATTAAAAAAAATTTTAAAAAAAAAGTTTAAAAAAAAATAGACATTTAAAAAAAATTTAAGGGGCACCTGAGCGTCCAACTTCAGCTCAGGTCACGATCTCATGGCTCATGAGTTCGAGTCCCAAGTTGGGGTCTGTGTTGACAGTTTGGAGCCTGCTTTGGCTTCTGTGTGTGTGTGTGTGTGTGTGTGTGTCTCTCTCCCTCTCTCTCTCTCTCTCTCTCTCTCTCTCTCAGCCCTTACCCTGCTTGTGCTCTCTCTCTCTCTCTCTCTCTCTCTATCAAAATAAATAAATAAACTTTAAATGCTTTAAAAAACTTTTTTTAACATTCATTTATTTTTAAGAGAGAGAGAGAGAGCACACACGTGGGCAGTGGAAGGGCAGCAAGAGAGATAGAGAATCCCAAGCAGGCTCTGTGCTGAATTATGTTAATACCTAGAGGTATTATTTTTGTAAAAATGGCCTCTTCAAATTTATATGTTTTAATTCTTATAACAGTCCCAACAGTTCACCATTTTATCTTTAAATATTTCCTTGATTGGAGATGGGAAGAAATGTCAAGCCTACTTTCTATTTACATGTGAAAGAAAGTTTTACCTATTAACAATTCAAGGTAACCAGAAAGAAGAGGACCAAGAAAGAATTCTGGAATATGAAGAAAACAGGAGAAAATGCATATTTTAGCTAATAAGTTGTTTGCACATATATTCTAACTAGGCCCCTTTGTTCCAGCTTTTCTAATGCTGAAGATTTCATTTGCTTTTATTTCTGAATATTGGGTAAATAAATACTTGAGCAAAAAATGTGATAGTAGAAACCTCTCTGATATCTTATTTGGAGATATGGAGATTTGGAGATGAACAGACATTCATATTTTGAAAAAGACAAAAATCCATACTGGCATTGTTAACTGGAATATCCACACAGGGACTAGCACAGTGCTTTCTGACTAATTACATGTATTTTTTTCTAGCAAGCTGCCCACTGAAGGAGTGGGATGTATCACTGAAGGATATTATCGAGGGGTAGAGTCTTCTGACCAGCATCCCTCATTAAAATCATTACTCCAAATTCCCATGACTTAATGTCTCTCAGAAGTTCCTGGCTGGTCATTTTTTTTTAATGTTTATTTATTTTTGAGACAGAGAGAGACAGAGCATGAGTGGGGGAGGGACAGAGAGAGAGGGAGACACAGAATCCGAAGCAGGCTCCAGGCTCTGAGCTGTCAGCACAGAGCCCTACTCGGGGCTCGAACTCACAGACCGCAAGATCATGACCTGAGCCGAAGTCGGACGCTTAACCGACTGAGCCACCCAGGCACCCCTCCTGCTGGTCATTTTAGCCATTTGGTCGTGAGACGGCCCTCTTCTCTCAGTTACCACCCTAACAGCCCAGTCCAAACCACTATCAACTCTCATTCTGGTGACCGTAAGTCTCTACCAGGTCCCCAGTTCTCATGCCCCCTACAATTTATTCTCCACACAACAGCTAGAAGCATATTTTAAGAACAAATTAAATGAAGTCATTCCCCTCTTTCCACCCTCTAGTGATTTCTAATTGCACGTGGAATAAAATCTCTTACCCTCTGAGGTCCTGCAAGACGTGGCCCTGCCAGCACCTCTGATTGAAAGTCACCCCCTGCCATTTCTGTCTAACCTCCAGGCTCACAAGCGTCTTTTCTGTTCCTCGGACGCCTGGGCTCCTTCCTACTACCTCCCTTCCCAGCAAGCTCATTTTGTTCCGAGGGCTTGTACATTTGTTAATTGCTCTACCTGGGTACATTTTCCCAGTCCTCATGCCTCCCTCAATGAAACTCTGGACTAGCTTTGTTTGTGGAATTACCAATTTATCTCAGTCACTTATTCTCATAGTGATGGGTACAGTGCATGGGCTAAACTGGGTGGGCAGCAATCTGAAAACAGTTTCTTTCTCCCTCTACTGCTCTCCAAACCAGGCAGGACAGTTCCCAGTGATGTGGTTCTAGTGATGGAACAAAATGAAAAGAGCCTGGTTCCATGGATCACAACATGGAGGACACTATCCAACCAGAAACAAACGCAGTTGACTGCTAAAATTATCACAAACTTTTATTGTGTTAAGCTATTGAAAATCTGGTTTGTTATAGCAGCTATAAATACCCTAAATAATATATTTAGCGAATCCCAAATAAGTGGCATAGCAATGCCTTTCATAACAGACAGAATTATTTATAGTGCTTAGTTTTGTGCCTTTATTGGCAAATCCAGGACAACAAAACAAGTTCTGTGAAGTAGCTCATTTCGGTCATTTGTTTTCTAAGTCCACTAGAATGAATGTTAGCTCCATGCAAATACAGGCCTTATTTGTATTGTTTATTACTGTTCCTCAGCATCTAGAAGACTACCAGGGATATCAGAGATCCTCAGTAAGTATTTGTTAGGCAGTGCCTAGGTGGCTCATTCGGTTGAGCGTCCAACTCTTGATTTCAGCTCAGGTCGTGATCTCCGGGTTTGTGAGATTGAGCCCCGCACCTCGCTCTCAAAATAAATAAACACTTTAAATAAATAAATATTTGTTAGAAGGATAAAATGTGCAATTTATGAGGCTTTAGTTTTTGTATATAAATGTAACTATGGGTAGGCCTGATATTCTGGATAATTACAACTTTTAACTCAATAATAAAATAACCATATAGGTAAAAACCTGACTCAGAAGGAGTTTAAAAATCTCAGGTTAACCCAGGTTGCCTCCTGCTTGAAAGTTTGGGATAAGGTCGGGTGCCTCAGGTGAAGCAAGACAGTGGATTAACTTTATTACTCGGTTGCAGGTTCACACCTTCTCCAAGCAAGAACAACTTAATCCATTAAATATTTGAGCTGAAAACCTGATCACTTCCTCCTCTCACAGGATCAGAGTAAATAAAGATTATGTTCATGTCTATACAGAGCTTAACTTAGTCAATGGCAATTCAATATACACTAGCAGGAAATATTTTTCACTGTATCATTTCTCAGAAGATAATCATGAGTTCACTCCAAAAGACTTATTTCTGAGATCCAAAACACACAGTAATATTAATTTAAGTAAGACACATAATTGTGGGAATCTTCTATTTTGATTTTATTCAATTTGAAAACCTTACCAAGTCAATAAACAAATTGTACCAAAGGGTATTTTGTAAAGTATCATGTAATTTGGAAGAAATAACTATAATCTGTCTCAATGTCAGTGCCAGCAGTTCAGAACTCAGAGGAATCAGGTTTATAATTGTAAATTAGAAGCAGCATTGTCATTTCCCTACCACTGCCATCTGCATGTCACTGCCATCTGCACCCACAGAAGTCACGTCTCACACCCACATCTCCAATCCTCTGCCATCCAACCTGAAACATGCAGAACGCAGAGGTGCAATCAAGGTGGGTTGCTAACACCAGATTGGGGTGATGTGGGGGGAGATGCACTGACAGGCACTGAGGAGTTGTGAAAGAGCCAGAAACTCCTGTATAGCATATAGGTTTGTTCATTTTGTATTCAGGCATTTCCCTGTAAACTTGGGGACGGTGGAGGGGAGGGAAGGTGATATAAAGCAGTAACAAATAGAAATATATCTAATTGCAGGGACTGATCACTAGGAAGTACCTTCCTGCTTAGCTGTTTCACACAGAGAGCTGCTGAGACATAAATATCTTAAAATGGTCATTTACTCCCCCCTTAACAAAATTCCCAAAGCAGAGGGTGAGTTTTAAAAAGCCTCCTTTATAAGGAGGCACCTGGGTGGCACAGTCGGTTAAGTGATCAACTCTTGTGTCAGTTAAGTGACCAACTCTCAATTTCAGCTCAGGTCATGATCTAATGGTTTGTGTTTTCGAGCCCCATTCCAGCCTCTGTGCTGACAGTGCAGAGCCTGCTTCGGGTTCTCTCTCTGCCCCTCCCCCAGTCTCTCTCTCTCTCAAAATAAACTTTTCAAAAAAGCCTCTTTTATTCACTGCATAAATAATGATGTCTAGTTTCCCTCATTGAGTGTGGTAGGATAATAATTAGTCATATTAACCCAGATCTCCCTCCTCCTATTGCCCAGTGCGATTTGCTGCCATCCCAAACTCTCCCTCTTTCTCACTGTCACACACACACACACACACACACACACACACACACACACACACTACTATTCAGCCATAAAAAAGAGGGAGATCTTACCATTACCATTCATTACAACATGGATGAACCTAGAGGGCATTTTACTAAGTGAAACAAACCCAAACACAAAGAACAGTAAATACATAATCTCACTAATAGGCAAAATCTCAAGAAAAAAGAATCAATCTCAAAAAAGACAGTCAAACTCATAGAAACAGTAGTTCGAATTTTTCAACAAAAATCTATGTTCTGAATCACATAACAAGGAACAACCTTGCATAATAATTGCGTACCTTTCTGATTATTTTCTCCCAACAAATTCCATAGACTAAAATCACTGGTTCAAAGGGATTCAGGAATTTTAAGATTTTGAAACCCACTGGGAGGCAATAACCAAATTTTAAACAAAAGAGAAATGGCAAATAAATTGTTATTAATACTATATACACATATACATGTAAATCATATGTATGTGATTATACATATGTGAACATATTCCAGTTACAGATTTTTTTATATAAGTGAATCTTATATCTATATCAATGTTGCTGTGATGGTAGAGAAGAGAGTCTGATCCTGAGTCGGAACTTTAACAGAGCTATGATTGAATCATATATTAATAATATAATCTTGGTCAATTATTTGACCCATCTGACACATGTTTCTATTATTGAGCTGAGTTACCGTCTTTACCTTTGAGTGTATGTGACCCACTCCCATGCAAAAATCAGGGAACTTTTCATGCAGGTAATAATACTACCCGGGGATCTCAATTTTCATAATGGAATGTCAGCTCTACACCTGGCATAAAATTTTTCAATAACACAGAAGTCTCTATCAGGAAGTATAATTTCAAATTCTCTGCTATCCAGCTCCCATCAAGAGCTTGATACAGGAAAGTAAAACTTTGAGAACTTTATCTAAATAAGTATTACTTTTAACTGTGTATATTTTAGGGAAAAAAAACAGAAATTATTATCATTCATTAGTAATAGCATGCTTTAATACTGTTGATGATATGTATTGCTAAAATTATTAAACATAAAATAAGTTGTTCCCAGGGAAGTTTTTAACAAAATCCACACCCCGTAGTTCTGTTTAACTCATGCCTACTACCCAAGGTTATTGCTAATATGCCAAAATGTATCATGGTAAGAAAGATTAATAGGAACCAGAATATTTTTTTCTTTCTAACTATCAACTATCTACTAATGAAGAATTTGTTGACCCATTATTTCTAATAACTATATAATTGATGTGGTTTTCTTCTCTGACTGTTACAAACAACACAAATTTTAAATTTATAACAACTCAGTTTACCCTTAGGTTTGGTGTATGTTCCAAGAACCTATTGCTGTAAAACAAAGCACCCAAAAACTCAGTGGCTTAAACATTATTTTTCAATATTCTTTGGATTAATTTAGGATTGCTCATGCACTTATAGTCAGAAGCCTGGGCTGGAGCTTCCAGAAGGCTCGGTTTAGCTAGATATCAAAGATGGCTTCTTCACTGGCATATCTGGCAAGTTAGCCAGGATAGCTAGCCCGACTTTGAGCAAGGCAAGTGCACCTCTCTCCCTCTCCCTTCCTACATCTAGCCACCAAGCCACTGCCCCTTGCAGCCTCTTCACATGGCTTCCTCGCAATATAGCAGAACTTCTGACGGAACTGCTGGCTTCACCTGGAGCAAATATCCCAAGGGGCTGGGGGTAGTCCCAAGGTTTTTTTCTGACTTAGCCTCACAGCTCAGGCAGCATCACTTCCACTGCACTTTATTGGTCCAAAGCAATTTGCCGATTCAGCCCCAATTCCAGGAAAGAGGAAGACAAAAACACACGAATACCAGGAACAGGATTTATTGTGGACCACCGTTAGAGATTATTTATCACAGTACAATTAGATTTTCCTTTTTCTTATACTAGGTTTTCTGCTTTATTACTTTTTATACGTATTTTTATTAGAAAGTGCTTTTTAGTTTGATAGAGAAGCCAAATAACAATAAATTAACGTTTGTACAAATGAAATAATACTACAGAGTACAGGGTATGAGAATTTCTTGAGTTAATAAATGTCTGAACAATTTGTTAGTAAGATTATACTAACTACATAATGTATAATGAAGATTATACTAACTGTATAGTATATAACTATACCAGCTTACTATGCTAGTAAGTATAAAAATAATTTGTCATGGAATTCCTATTTTTGTTGAAATTCTAAGGATTTTTGCTTCCAACCAATGCTCTTAAAGTCAGTCAAATGCTCCATGACTATAATGGGATAATAGAGAGACTTGAACTGAACACAAGCAAAGGGAATTATGTCACAGTAAAATTTCTGGAAATGCTCTACGAAATTCTATTAAAATACAATCAGGGGCACCTGGGTGGCTCAGTTGGTAAGTGTCCAACTTCAGCTCAGGTTATGATCTCCCGATTTGTGATTTTGAGTCCGCCGTCAGACTAGCTGACAGCTTAGAGCCTGGAGCCTGCTTCACTTTCTGTGTCTCCCTCTCTCTCTGCCCTTCCCTCACTTGCAGTCTCTTTCTCAAAAATAAATATTTTAAATAAACATTTAAAAATAAAATAAAATCAGCTTGGGGCGCCTGGATGGCTCAGTCAATTAAGTGTTCAACTCTTGATCTTGGCTCAGGTCATGACCTTATGTTTTGTGGGACCATGATATCGAGCCCCACTGCTCAGCATCCTCTCTTTCCCTCTCTCTCTGCCCCTTCTACACTCTCTGTCTCTAAAATAAATAAATCAACTTAAAAAATTCAATCAGCTGAACCTATATATTTGTTTCTTAGAAATAACTCCTGGGGCGCCTGGGTGGCTCAATGGGGACTGTGGCTCAGGTCATGATCTTGCAGTTAGTGAGTTCGAGCCTCACATCAGGCTCTGTGCCTGAAGCCTGCTTTGAATTCTGTCTCCCTCTCTCTCTGTCCCTCCCCTGCTCGCGCTCTGTCTCTCAGAAATAAATAAACGTTTGAAAAAAATTTTAATAAAAAAAAGAAATAACTCCTATTTAATACAACAGTGCCCGTGTCTGTATTTCCTTTTCATAGTTATAATTTGATGAAGAGTGAGAGTGAACTGAAAAATCTCCAAGGTTTCTTTTATGACTATGATTCTAAGATTCTCCTCCAATGATTGTATTCTCCATTCCCACTGCTGCCCGATGCATAGTGTCACCAAAGAATTCTCACTGAGGTCTCTTACACTGAATTTCTGTCTCCTCCTATCATCCAGGACTTTATCGTGGTATCATTTCGATCATTTCCCTTAAAATGACTCCAGATGTTCCTGTTGCCAGAAACCCTTCCCTTAACCAAAGGTCCTTTTATTCTGCTTGATTTTGGACCATCCAGATCTTGGCTTTATGCGGCAAGTCACAGTGCAACCCTCACATAAATTGTGCTCTCTCTGGCCTATGTATCATTAAATATGCCATTTAATCTTCTGAGAATGTCATCCCCACTATGCAGTGTCAAATCTTAGGCCTCACTCATTAAAAACCTTCCGAAGGCCAATGATCCTAATTACAGAATGAAACCTCTTTATCTAGCCTTTTTACCAGTCTGAACACTTAGGCACTTAATGGGAACGTCTATAATTGGCTTTATAAATGTTTTCCACATATGCATAATTTTCTTCAGCTCTTTTTTTCTCTCATTAAGACAAACAACTGACTTCAGAAAAGTTGTCTTTTATTTCCCTTGAAACTTCACCGCATCCCGCAAAGGGGTCAGCGCTTCATAGATAGCCAACAAATACGTTGACTAAAAAATCAGCACTAGACCTTGGTAAACTATTGCTTCCTGTGCTTCAGTTTTTTGCAGCTTACAGAAAGGAATATTAGGAAGGTAATTTACCATTAGAGAAGCGTTTTGAAATCCTTGAACAGAGAATACTCTTCAACAATTGCATGAAATACTGCCTCAATTACAATGATTTCTGGATGCCACTCTGCTACAAATCTGCCACCTAGGAACAAAAGAAATTGCCACTTGATGAAAACCGGTTAACAAAGTGCAAGGCCAAGGCACCACCTATTCTACCTGACCACAAATGGTGGACTTTGCTTTAATCTCCTGATACTGGAAAAAATAATTTTAAGGTAATTTCGGCTAAAGAAAAGCTGGAAAAATGAAGACTCTCTACAAAGAACATCCCAGTACAGCCTAGACTGCCCATTTTCTTTCTTCTAGTTAACCTGATGGAATTAGGGTCTACAAGATGGACTCTCTACTGTAAATCAATTTAAATAAATGGTCATTTAACACTAGAAAAGTATGTAAAAATTTTTAAACTACTAGCTAAGAAAACATTCTAATGACAAGGATATCATTAGGAGATTTCAATATTAAATGCTCATAACTCAAAATCGAACAAATGTACAATGAATACATTTGAATAAGAAAGCCTTTGAGTTGAAAGACTTTATGAAGAATACTTCAGCAAATTAGTGTGATGGTTTAGTAATCAAAATAAAGTTTGACATTTCTTGAAAAAGCTCTTGATTTACATTATTTAAAACAATTCTAACGAAATTTAATGCAAAATATGTCTGGATGATACCAATGAATTGCTCTTGTTATCAAATTGCTGTTTTTTTCTTTTTGGACTGTTCCACACCTTTCATTCTTCTCTTGATTAACCCCTTCTCATCTTTCAGATCTAAACCTAATTGTGCCTTTCACAAAATGGCATTTTTGTTAACCCCCGAATATGACCATTTTTTCCCTGATATTCTCACCCATTGAATCTTTGTATTCTCTTTCAAAACACTTATCACAATTTAATTGTGTTCTATTTTATAGATTTATTTTGTGTTTAGTTCCTTAATAACTCCCCCCCACCATGAACCAACTCAACCTTTAATGTCTATGAAAGTAAGACACCTGTCTCCTTTAATTTTTTTTTAATATTCATTTATTTTTGAGAGAGAGCAAGAGATGGAGCACAAGCATTGGAGGGGCAGAGAGAGAGGGAGACACAGAATCTGAAGCAGGCTCCAGGCTGTGAGCTATCAGCACAGAGCCTGACACGGGGCTCGAACTCATGAACCATGAGATCATGACCTGAGCTGAAGTCGGACACTTAACCAACTGAGCCACCCAGACATCCCTCCTTTTTAATTTTTTTGTATCTAGCACCTGGCACAGTGCCTAACACTTAGTATGTGATCAATAAATACTTGTTGAATGAGCAAAAGAATAAAAAGTGGTAATGCCTCATCATGTTACTAGATATTACCAGAACACTAATTCATTTTGATAGACAAAAAGTGTAATATGAATGCATGTTTCTGACTCACAGAGGATTATTTGGACCTAAGACACTCTCCAGCGACTGGTACCCATTAGACGGGCTGCCTGTTTTAGTTTCCCTTCTCATTCTGTTGAAGCCCATCATAAACTGGTATACAGGATTGACCTTTTAACTATGGATTATTTATATAAACCTTGAGGAGTTGAGGTTTATCAAAAAAACTTTTCCTTTGGGACCAGGTAGTGCAATATTCTGTTTTCCACCCTTCTCCCTAAGTACCCCTGCAAAAATAGGAAAGATGAATATCAAGTACCCCGCAGTACTATTTAGACATTACATCTAGTGGTTTGTACTTTTGCCAGTGGCTCACAGAGCAGCTGATGTGTCAATTCCAGAGTTAAGTAATCAGGATATAACAGAAAGCTTCAATATAACACAACTGTTCTCTCAGTCCAGTATATATCAGTACAGCCCAACCTTTCATATTCGGTCTGTGGTATTGTTATTCCCTCCTCTGATATCTACCCCACCTTCCTAGTGGAGGACAAGACAAGCATGAGACATGGATACATATATTTTATATTTCCTATATTACCTCTTTATTTTTCCTATTTATTTTTATAGCATTTTATAGCCTGTGGAAACAAAACATTTGCAGAAAATGGCTAAGATTACCATATATAAATATACACATTGACGTTTAACATGTAGAAGACAGTTCTTTATTATTTTTTAAGTTTGTTTATTTATTTTGGGTGGGGGAGGGGCAGAGAGAGAGAGAGAGAGAGAGAGAGAGAATCCCAAGCAGGCTCTGCACTGCCAGTGCAGTGGCTCTAACTCACTAACCATGAGATCATGACCAGAGCCAAAATCAAGAGTGAGACACTTAATGGACTGAGCCACCCAGGCATCCCCTGAAGACAGTTCTTTAAAATTATCAGAATTGGGCACCTGGGTGGCTCAGGTGTTAATCATTTGACTTCGGGTCAGGTCAAGATCTCACAGTTCGTGAGTTCGAGTCCCACACTGGGTGAGTATGAGCCCCACTTTGGGTAAAAACATGAGCCCCAGGTGAGCCCCACTTCTCTCTCTCTCTGTCCCTTGCTCACTTGCACCCTCTCTCTCTCAAATAAAAAATAAAATTCTCAGAATTGCAGCACCTGGTTCGCCCAGTCGGTAGGGCATGCTACTTAATCTTGGTATCATGAGTTCAAACCCCACGTTGAACATAGAGCTTACTTAAAAAAAATAAGTAAAATCATCAGAATTGTACCAGAAGTATAATATAATAGAGGAAAGATTGTTCCTTATTAAGTTATGTGGAAAAGTGGAATCCTTTCATTTAATATAGCTGGTAATAATTGTAGGGGCCAAGGGCAGGCTGCTCCAAGAAGGGCCATTTTGGCATACTGATTATTTTAAACAAAAGTTTGGGGCGTCTGGGTTGCTCAGTCGGTTGAGTGTCTGACTTCTGCTCAGGTCTTGATCTCACGGTTCATGAGTTCAAGCCCCTGGTGTGGCTCTGAGCTGAGAGCTCAGAGCCTGGGGCCTGCTTCAGATTCTGGAACCTGCTTCGTATTCTCTCTCTCTGCCCCTTCCCTGCTCGTGCTCTCTCTCTCTCTCTCTCTCTCTCTCTCTCTCTCTCTCTCAAAAATAAACATTAAAAAAGAAAAGAAAAGAAAAAAGAAAAGTTACATAAAAGACAGCCTGTACAAGAACACTCAGACCCTCCTCTGTCCCCCTGAAAGCAGGAAATAAATCTCCCATGTGAAAGGGGGACTAAGAAGTAAAAAGACATCCTTACTATCAGGTATTCTATTTAGAATTCTTTACTAACTGAAGCTCCCAAAGTTAAGCATCTTTGTCCTGACGATTCCGAAACAGATTGTCTCTTTGTTTAGTAAGTGTAAAAACTTCCTTCCTTGCTCATTTCTTTGAATGTCGATTTCATAATTGGGCCTCCATGCACATGTAATAAAACTTTGTGGTTTTTTTTCTCTTGTTAATCTGTCTCCTGTAAATTTAATTCTTGGTCCAGATGGAAGACCTTAAAAGGTAGAAAAAGAATTTTTCCTTCCTTTCAATACTATCTTCTCAAAATAAAAGAATACAAAAACTAAAACATTTACAGTATTCAACTCTCAGATAGTTTCAATTAAATTAATAAAATATATGGTTTGACATATGTAAGGATTTCACTTAGTTGTTTACAAAATACATGTTAATTCTAATTTGGTCATATTTTTATCTTAAAATTAATCAGTGCATTTACAAAATAAAATTCTAATCTCTCTGTACTTACTTACTATAGCCCTGTGCTAATACAATAGCCCCCAGTCACATATTTCTATTTAAATTGAATTCTGATACAAGCTACCAGGAGATAGCATCAGACTCTATAGCTTAAGCTTCTACAACACCCAGCCGCCCGGCTCCCCGCCCACTTCAGATGCATCTCCCAAGTTCAGATTGTTACTTGTATTTCTGACAAACTGGCTAGAAGTCAGAGGTACCCAAAACAACCTCCTTGGATTTGATTAATTTGCTAGAGTGGCTTACAGAATTCAGAGAAACATTTTACTTACAAGATCACCGGATTATTATAAAAGGGTATAACTCAGGAACAGCCAGATGGAAAAGATGTATAGAGCGAGGTAGGGGAAAAGGACAAGGAGCATCCATGCCCCTTCCATGGTATGCTATTCTCCCCAAATCTCCACGTATTCACCAACCTGGAAGCTCTCCTAACTCCACCCATTTGGGTTTGTATAGAGGCTGCATTACCTAGGAATCATTGAGTAAGTCACTTGCAGTGGGTGTTTGATTTAACCTCAGCCCATCTCCCCACACCTGAGGTTTATGGATGGAACTGAAAATTCACACCCTAGATTCTGGGTTCATTCCCTGGCAACCAGCCCCCATCTTAGGTGCTTTCCAACAGTCGCCTAATGAACATAAACCCAGTTGTGGTGGGAAGGGGGTTCTTATGAATAAACAAACACCTATTTCACCTTTATAGCTCTGTAGGGATCAGGAACCAAGGACAAGAGACCAAATATAATGACAAAAGATACTCCCATTGCTCTTATTGTTTGGAAAATTGCAAAGGTTTGGACAGCTGTAAGCCAGGAACCAAACCATGGACAAAGACCAAATATGTATTTCTTATAAGTCACAATGATGGGCTTTTGGAGTGGTGGAAGTCCTGAGCTGATGCTCAAGAAAGAATTATTGAGATACCCTTGGTGCACAAAAGGGACTAGGATCCGTGGGCAGAAAGAACTGCACTGGGGTTGTGAAGAGTGACTGGTTATATACTATGAAGTCATGGGTAAGGCAAAAGGGAGGCCTCCAGAAGGACTGTCATATGCTAAAGAAGACTCCTAAGATACTAGAGGCCTTGCCATTGTCAAGCTAAGGTTGTTTTTCTTCTATTAAGACATTAACAGGTAGGGGGTTCCTGGAGAAAAGTTATACTCTGTACTTGCCTCAAGTATTTGCCAATGGGCTGCAGGTTATAAGAAAATTGAATTTTACCTGTCATTTCCTTCTTGCCTTTGTTCCCCGCATCACTATGGAGGGGAGGGTGATGTTGTGGCTCCAGGAAACTGAGCCTATAGGTTTCTGGAGATTAGGTTATTAATTAAGGTTGCCTTTTTCTTGTAATTTACTAAGACATATGTAAACCCATGTCCTGCATGACACTGATCTCTTATCAGTTAACCATTTGTTTTCTTTCCTTTCCTTTGTTCTTGGGCAGCCAGGAATGCCTGAGGAATGTCATCCTTATCCCACCTGGGGGGAGCGGTGTTTATGGGGTGTCAGCTCATCTTAAGCTTTCCTCATCAACAGTATTGCAATTGCAAAGTAAAGAATACACAAATTCCCATTACTTGGGAAGTATAGTTTAATCTTACAAATAAAGTTTTACACAAGCCTCTAATTACTCATCAAATTTCATTATAAATACTCTAGCAGTCTGTATAAAATATATTCATTCTTATAAATACATTGATTCTGTCTTACCTCTATAAGAGGTTTAGGGAACTAGATGTGATCTACAAAAATGTTATATCCATTTTTAGGACCTGTATCTATATACCATGAACAACATCTCAGGTAAGTAGAACCTTCATGATACTAGTAAATTTCAAATCTGGAATTTTGGAAAAGCTTCACCAAAGTACAATAGTCCAAAGCTTCAGCTAAAAGTAACCTAGTGTCATACATTAATTTGGATGATTTTATAGAATTATAGCCATAAAACCATAGTGATAAATTTACTGGTGGTGTAGTTATGAATTAGTTACATGGATCTTAAAAACAACCACAAAAATAGAATAAATAGGGGCGCCTGGGTGGCTCAGTCATTAAGCGTCCCACTTCAACTCAGGTCATGATGTCACAGTTCGTGAGTTCGAGTCCCATGTTGGCCTCTGTGCTGACAGCTCCTAGCCTGGAGCCTGCTTCGGAATCTGTGTCTCCCTCTCTCTCTGCCCCTCCCCTGCTCATGCTCTCTCTTTCAAAAATAAATAAATATTTAAAAAATAGAATAAATATGTATTGTAGAAGCCTGAAAGTAAAATAGTTGGAAAGATTTCATTACCCATGCAGAAAGCTAGATGGCCAGTTTCCAAAATGTCTCATAAAATGTCTTTATCTTGGTGAACTGAACACAATGTGATCTATGCCTCTTGGTTTTACAGCATATAAATGTTTAGATTCATTATAGAAATATTTAAAATCATAAAACCATTAAAAAAGGAACAAGCCCAAAATACTCATTAGCCTCCACAATAGCAAACTAAGACTTAATTGCAGTTTCAGCCACTTCCAGGAACGTGACCTTTAACCAATCAATCAAGAATTACCAAGTCATCAGCAGTAGTACTACTAGAAATTTATTCAAAGGATACAAGAGTGCTGATTCATAGTACCCCAAGCACTTGTACCCCAAGGTTTATAGCAGTGCTCGACCATAGCCAAATCATGGAAAGAGCCTGAATGTCCATCAACTGATGAATGGATAAAGAAGATGTGGTTTACTATACAATGGAATACTACTTGGCAATGAGAAAGAATGAAATCCTGTAATTTGTAACAACATGGATGGAACTGGAGGGTATTATGCTAAGTGAAATAAGTCAGTCAGAGATATCATATGTGGAACTTGAGAAACTTAACAGAAGACCGTAGGAGAAGAGAAAGGGAAAAATAGTTTCAGAGAGGGTGGCAAACCCATAAGAGACTCTTAAATACAGAGAACAAACTGAGGGTTGATGGGAGGGGCTGGGGGAGAAGGGAAAATGGGTGATGGGCATTGAGGAAGACACTTGTTGGGATGAGCACTGGGTGTTGTATGTAAGCGATGAATCTACCCCCAAAACCAAGAGCACACTGAATACACTGTATGTTAGCTAATTTGACAATAAATTATGTTTAAAAACAAATTACCAGGTCAGCACTACCAAGATAGGTCCCCTCCCCCTCCCCCAAGAAATGTTAACTTGACTGAAATAATCCTTGCTTTCGTTTATGACTTCTGCACCCACCTCCTTTCTGCCTTTAAAAACCTTCTATTTTGTACAGCTTGTCAGGGCTCCCTTTTATTTGTTTGGTGGGATGCTGCCCAATTCATGAATCATTGCATAAAGCCAGTTAGATCTTTAAATTTACCCAGTTGAATTTTGTTTGTTAACAAAACTAAATTTGCTAAGTCCACTCTCAAGATACTGATAACATATTATGAGAGGAAGAAAAATTGTCTAGTGAAACAAGGATCTGCACTAAATGATCAGATCAGCCCATTCCCTTTCTTTAGTTGGAAGGCTAATTGTCTTAAAGTTGCTTGATCAACACAGGATCAAGTGCAAGAGAAACTAGTGGCTTGACACAGACATTTAATGACATCAGGGTCCTAGATTAACATACACATCTCTAGCCAAACCATTTGAGATTCTGTATCTACTCACCATTCTCCCGGTGCTTTAATGAACACTTAAATTAGGGCCATATGACGCTTGTCAGAGTTCTCTGCCTCTTGAATGACATAGTTTTTTCTCTATGCATGTGAGCATTTTCCATAACCTTGGTTTTCACCAGGAACACCTGGAGCACAATCAGGGAAAGGGCAGAGAGAGAGAGAGAGAAAGAGAATCTCACGCAGGCTCTGTGCTGACAGTGTAGAGCCTGATGCGGGTTCGAACCCACACACCCTGAGATCATGACTTGAGCCCAAACCAAGAGTCAGATGCTTAACCGACTGAGCCACTGAGGCGCCCCTAAAAAATTTCCTTGAGATCTGGTATTTAAACTAAAAAGAACAACCAATGTTTTCTTAACCACTGAAATATAAAACTACAGTGCTGATGTTTATCACCATCACGATTAATTGACATTTGTGAAGATTTTATTTAAGCATATATTTTTAAAACATAGCATTTCCTTTAACCAAGGAGCTTATGTTTGCAGAGAAACATGTCAAAATCAATGAGAAAAGATGTTTATTGGACAGAGTGCTAGACTGGAAGAAAGGAAAAACAATAATTTAAACTCTCAGCGTTTCTGTTTCATTAGATGTAAAATGAGAAAGTTGGGCTTTATTATTTTTGTCACAGCTTCCAACATTATGATGTTATAACTCTAATAAGAAAATGAGGCAACCACAAAACATGGGGTTAGAAAATCAAATCAAAGTCAAATCAATAAAATAAGTGTTATTATACCATTAAATAATTCTGATCCATCTTGGGGATTTCAGTCTTTGTAGTATCTTCTAAGTAAATTCCAATAAGTAAATACTGTGACGCCCTTACAAGCCAGGTGTTCTGTTCAGTGCGTTAATCTTTTTTTCAGAACTCTAGAGAATCATTTATTAAGGAAAATAATGTTCTCGGAGGATAAATGGCATTCTAGTGGCCTTAATTTGTACAGTCAAATGTCTTTAATCTAGCCTAGATGTGGAGAAGTGGCATTGAGACTTGAGAAAACAAGGAGAGCAAGAATATGTAAGGAGAAAAGCATTTTTTTTCTTAAAAGAATATATAGAAAAGCTGTCAACAGGGGCTTCTGGGCAGCTCCATCAGTTAAGCATCAGACTTAGGCTCAGGTCATGATCTCATGGTTCATGGGTTCGAAGCCTGCGTGAGGCTATGTGCTGACAGCTCAGAGCCTGGAGCCTGCTTCGGATGCTGCATCTCCTCCTCTCTCTGCCCCTCCACTGCTCGCCCTATGTCTCCCTCTCTCTCTCTCAAAGAATAAATAAACGTTTAAAAAAAAAGAAAATAAAAGCTGTTGACAGCACAATAAAGTAGCTGGAGAGTTTATTTTAGAAAATCTAAATGCTTTGATAGGAATTTTGTGCAAAGAAGAACACTAAGAACACTGACATTTGAGGGGAGCAGAAAATGGCACTCCACAATGTGCTGCTTTGGCATGTGGATTGTTTTGAGGGGAAGGCAATTAAGACTCAGCAGGCTCAGAAAAAGCTTTTTACCTCTCCTTAACTGCCTAAAAGAATTTAGATGGGGAGCCTGACCAGGTAATAGCCAGAGCTATTACCAGAGAAAGCTTTTTCTATCAGAAAGACTTGGCATGACTTGGCAAACATTGGTTTACCAAACAGCTGCTCTTCTCATCTTCCTGTCAATTGTCTTCCTTCCCTTCCTACCCCCTGGTCCTTACCTCAGGATGGTATATAGACCTCCACTTCCTGACAGCCTGGGAGTCTTGAGCCTTTGTGAGGCTCCTTATATTTGGAACTAAGTTTTTTTTTTTTTCTGTTTATCTATCTTACGTCAAATTAATTATTAGACCAGCCAAAGAACCTAGAAGCATAGAGGGGACATTTTTCCTCCTCAACACACAGTATAAAATCCTCAAAATCATTTTGGGACAGGGGGAGTTAATCTGGAAAATAATTCCTTTTTCACAGTTTGACAATTAGGCTGGATCAGCACTAGAAACAATTGCAAAAATGTATGTGTGACTGGTTGTCCCAAATCCTAACTCTGGTGGAGAATTTGACTAAACTATGAATCGGCCTAATGTTTACACATTATTTGGATGGGCAAATGACTATTAATAGTTATTTTTGTGGTGTCTCTCGAATCATATGGGACCCCCAAATGTGGGACGATGATTGATTGGGTAGAAGCTTCTGGTAGAAGCCAATGGTGTGGGAGGTGAAAGAATTCACCTGAGGTAGAACAAAGGAGATAGAAGTTTATCCAATATACCACAAGGGAGCAGTGGGCCTGGACAGCACAGGAAAGACTGTCTGCCGTGAGGCAGTGGGTGGGGGCTGTATTTAAATGGGGAAGGTCAGGAGGTATGGCGACATATGGGATTTTCCCTTTTCTTGGAAACTGTGCCTGGTTGTAAGTACCCATTGGTTAGTTAGGGCCTGTCGATATTTTGAGGGGGGTGGGTCGCCTGACGGGCCTGTGTGTAGTCAGCCAGGGGGTCATGGTGGGCCCTGTCTGCATTCCATTACTCAAGCCTTCTGCTTAAAAGTGGCCTCTACAATTATTATCTTCTGACTTTCCTTTTTTTTGTGATTCAACTTTCAGATGAAGAGCACTTACGCCAAAACCTCTTGGTTCCCAACCGTTCTCTTTGCTGTTTACAAAAGCCCTTCTTGGTCAAAAAGCTTCCTCAGTAAAGGAGTGTGCCATGGACTTAAAGAGACTTAAAAAGTACACGAAGGCATCTAGAGGTAACTGGGACCTAAACACTTAAATATTAATGTGCAATCTGGAATGAAAGATAACCCTGAAAATCATATTTTTTTTAAGATTTTTTTAAATTTTTTTAACATTTATTTATTCTTAAGAGATACAGAGACAGAGTGTGAGCAAGAGGAGGGCAGAGAGAGAGGGTGAAAAGCATATTTTAAAACCCTCATCTTCAGCCGTTATTACTAATGACTTTTCTGGTAGGTGGGTTGTTATGGTGGCTGAATGAGATTGGATTGGACGGTGTTTTTTTTTTTTAAATGTTTCTTTATTATGAAGAGAGAGAGTGCGAGCAGGGCAGGGGCAGAGAGAGAGGGAGACACAGAATCTGAAACAGGCTCCAGGCTCCGAGCTGTCAGCACAAAGCCCGATGCGGGGCTTGAACTCACAAACCGTGAGATCATGACCTGAATCAAAGTTGGACGCTCAACCAACTGAGCCACCCAGGCGCCCCTTGGATGGTTTTTAAGGCACTGATGAGAGCCCTCGCTTCTGACTTCGGAGCCAAGATTCCGAAGTTTGAATCCAGGCATAGCCATTTCCCAGCTAACACTGATCAAATCATGCGTCTCCTTGTGCCTCAGTTTTCTCATCTGCAAAATGAGGATAATAGTATCACCTCAGAGGACTGTTGTGAGAATTAAATGAATTACTAATTGTAAAACATTTAGAATAGAGTTTGGTGTGCAGTTAGTGCCATATATGTGCCTATTAAATAAAAATTTAAAAACAGAAACAAATATACAAATATTTCCTTCTCTGAGTATAACTTGAAATGGGGCAGAGCTTGATTTCATAATGCCAAAAGGCACTATGAGAACATAAAGCAACCTAAAATTGAGTGTGCCTAATGTTCTTTGTTTTTTATTAGATACCATACAACATTAAAGGCTGGTGGCTGCAGAAAACCCAAAGTGGGGATTGATGAAATGATTTGGTCTTATTAAAAATGGATATTTTAGATTAGATAATATTTTTACAGAGAAAATAAATTTCATTCCTACATTTACAAGTTATCACAAAGCATAAATGGAGTCCAAATTAATGAGGTTTAGCTGAGCGGTTTAAGCTAGCAAGATTTGACACATTAAATTGAAATTATACACGGAATTAAAGCACACGGAACTCATTTGGGAAATGATTCATTCTTTTTTTGTGTGTTGCCAAGGTTCTATTTAGCACATCAAAGCAGACTTTGCCACTTATTAGCTGTGTGACTTTGGGAGAATCACTCAGATTATCCAAAGTCTTTTCCTCATTAGTAAAATGGAGTTGACAACACTCCGCAATCTGTCCGCCACCCCGCATGGCATCCTACTTCCCTCTGGGGCAAGTGCGAATATAAAACGGTTTTGTAGGGGCGCCTGGGTGACTCAGTCGATAAAGGGTCTGACTCTTGATTTCTGCTCATGTCGTGATCTCAGTTGATGAGATCAATCCCCGTATCGGGTTCTGCACTGACAGTGTAGAACCTGCTTGGGATTCTGTCTCCCTCTCTCTGCCCCTCCCCTGCTCATGCTCTATCTCAAAAAAATAAAGAAATATTTAAAAATACCTGTAAAAATAAAAATAATAATAAAAAATAAAGTGGTTTTGTATATAGTAGAGCTATATGGATAAAACCGAGCATATATCCTAGTTCGGGTTCCCTGACAGCAGAGTTGGTGGCAAGAGTTTGGGAATAGGATATTTATTTGACAGGTTATCCATGGAATGATAAAGGAGAGACCAAGAGTGTCTGACTGGAAAACCAATAAGAAGCTGGTTTTCCCTCTGGACAAATAGGCTCAGTCTCCATGAACCATATGAGGATTTGTATAGAATTCCCTGTGGGATTGGCTTCCCCCAAAGGATAGGAGGCTGGAGCGTTTCACTACAGACTGCCATCCTCTGTTGGCTGATGTTTCTCTTTGGGTGCATTAAAACCCTGGTCGGACCTATTAGCAGGCAGGAGAAAGCCTTGAGACAGAAAAGCAGAGAGAGTATAGTGCCCTTAAATTGGCACCCTGGGAGTGTGCAAGGTACTGTCCACTATAGCAGTAGGTGAGGTCAGAGGTGAGCGGAGGAGTAAGGCATAGACAGTAATGGTATCTGCTACAGGGTGTTTTACTATGTCCTTGTGAGTAGAATTAAATCTGAGATATTGCATAGGGAGTAAAAATTCACTCTGGTCCACAGTGCCTTTTTGTTTGCTGGGTTGTGCCACAACAAAGTGTCTACTATAGCCTTCTGAGCAAGGCCAGGCTTCTCTCATCAGCATTCTGTAATCCTTTAATCCGCCTATTGTCCCGACCATAGATCCTTCCATGCTCATTTGTGGGAGGCCAAATTTAACAAGTCTGCATCTGCTACCATCTGCCATGCCCTGGCCACCATGATTAAAACTGGCATTCTGTATTATGCATGTATCTAGCTTTCCTCTGTTTTCATATTTATCATATGCTGCTGTAGAGATATTTGAATTTCTACCTTTTCTCTCCCTACCATGATTTATATCACACTGTGAACTACAAGAAAGTAGTATCAATTAATTTTAAATGCAAATGATTCAATTTTCTACAACCTTCAGAATATTTTAAAAGTCTATGTGGTGGTTAATTTTAACTGTCAACTAACTGTCAAGTGCCCAGATATTGAGTTAAACATTATTTCTGTGTGTGTGTTGGGGAGGGGGCGTGGGTTCTGGATGGGATTAACATTTAAATCAGTAGACTGAGCAATGTGGATGAGCCTTGTCCAATCCACTGAAAGCCTGAAGAGAATAAAAGCTGAGTAAGAAAGAACACTCTTTCTCTGCCTGTTTTTGAGCTGAGACATGATCTTCTCCTGCCTTGGGTATCAGTCTAGGACTCAGATTGGAATTTACACCATCGGCTCTCCAGGATCCGGAATTCTCTGCCTCCATAATCAAGTTAACCAATTTCTTAAAAAAAGAAACACACACACACACACACACACACGTGTGCGTGTGCACGCACACAGACACACACAATTGGTTCAGTTTCTCTGAAGAACCCTAATACATTCTAATTTCCAATGAGATTTAATTCTCCCCCTCATAATAGCCCATTAAAAATAAATAGAGGGGCTCAGTTGGTTAAGCATTTGACTTCGGCTCAGGTCATGGTCCCATAGTTCGTGGTTTCAAGCCCTGCATCGGGCTCTGTGCTGACAGCTCAGAGCCTGGAGCCTGATTCCAATTCTATGTCTCCTTCTCTCTCTGTCCCTCCCCTATTCACGCTCTGTCTCTCTCTCTCTCTCTCAAAAAAATAAACATTAAATAAATAAATAAATAGAGTATTAGGGTTGTTCTTATAAATTGCCTTAAGCTCCCAACTCACAACATTGTTTCTTTAAATAAATAAATACCTATGGGACCTTTAGCAGGAAGATGTAGAATGTGCTCCTTCTTTTAATAATTTTCATAGCACAACTTTATTTAGAAGGCATGATAAACAAATACTCTTAAGTTTTAAAACTCATAATGTAAGTATGTATAGAATTAAAATTTGGAAAATTACTAAATAAAATACAGTTTTTAGTTGAAACTCTGAATGGACATCTAAGTAAAAGCGGGGGTACTATTTCATGTATTCATAAAAATCAGATGCCTAGATTGTGGCTAAAGTGAACTGAGGCAAATTATGGAAGACCAATGTCTTTGTCTAATTTCAATATTTGTGTTATACATTTCAAAGTATTGCAGAGAAGTGAAATACTTTAGGATCAAAATTGTAAATACTTTCCTGGAAATGAAATATTAATTTCCTTTAAACAACAAATGTCATATTTTAAAAGTATCTCAAAGCCACGTGTTAATGATGAGGATGATAATGTTAGCTGCACTCAGTCAATAATTTTTCCTTTGAAAAATTATCAAATATTTTATAAAGATTCATTGCCGGGGTCCTTGTTCCGGCGAATCTAGGGGTCCATGAAGGATGGACGGTCAGGCGAAATGAAGCGAGAGAGCCATGAGAGAGATGGAGTCTGATGACCAAGCAGGCAGCCCTGGCAATTCTGGCATCTCTACTTTGCTGGTCTCAGTGTCTTTATTTTTAAAGGTAGCGAGTGACGTTACATCAGTGACAAGGCATTCTTTACAACATATGTTGTCACAAGACCTATGTAGTCATCTATAGGTTTATGGTAGCTTTTGTAAGAGTATTTTGTTATTGCCTTTTTATTATAAGGGAGCGTGGGGATGAGAATTACAAAAGGATTTGTGAAATGTTAACCTCTCGGAGGTGCTCAATATTTGCTGCTGATCAACGGAGATATGTGTAGCTACTTTAGTTTGTACCTTATCTATAAGCAGTGCTTCTAACTTTTGGGCTAGGCTAACCTCCGGGGAAGGTCCTAAGTCTCTTTACAATCTTTCCCATCAGTCTGTTAATACTGAGAGAAGCTTTACGGAGATGTGCCTTGAGGTGTTATGGTGGGGCTGAGGGGATGATTAACACAATGCGATACCTGCAGGGAAAATCTAGTTTGGTTCAAGGAATCTTGGGGCCTAATGTCTACTAATTTCTAGCCAACTCATAACTGCTATTCTATATGATCGATTTGTGTAACCTATCCCCAAGAGGCAACCTTGGGGTTACTTCTGGCCAGGTTACTCCATTCAGATTTTATCCATCAAGACATCGCACTCCAGGTCCCCTTTTCCATGTGCCATAAAACCAAAGAGCATTATATCCCTTAGGCCTGAATGATTATTTAGAAGGAGGTAAAACTAGGCGCCAGTTTGGCTGGCGGGAGCTTTGCTTCAACCTTTCCCACGCAGGGAGGGGTCTCAACCTGTGAGCCCAAAACGGCTCCCAACAATTCATCATCAAAACATAAAAAATGGTCATCATCAAAATATAGCTAAAGGTAGAGCTATATGACCCTCCAACCTTTACACAACGTTTATAAACACAATAAAGTTTAGATTTATTACTCTTATCTTACCATAAACTCTGATAATTTTAATAATTTTAAGAATATAAACATGAGTGAAAAGATCAATTATAAAACCATTAAAATACTATTATCACAGATGGTGTGGCAAGTAGAATAATGTCTCCCCAAAGATTTCTATGCCCGAATCCCCAAAACCTGTGAAGATGCTCCTTTATGTGACAAACAGACTTTTCAGATGATTAAGTAGAGGATCTTGAGATGGGAAAATCATACTGGATTATCTAACTGAATCCAACGTAATCATAAGCATCTTTAAAAGAGGGTAACAGAGGGTGCCTGGCTGGCTCAGTCAGTAGAGCATGCTACTTAGGGTTGTGAGTTCAAGCCCCATGTTGGGTGTAGAGTCTACCTAAAAAAAAAGAAGAAAAAAAGAAGGAAGGAGAAGAGTCAGAGTTGGACAAAAAGATGTAATGATGTAGAGATTTAAAGGTTGTTGCCAAGGCCCAGGAATGCAAGCTGTCTCTTCAAAGCTGGGAGAGGAAAAGGAGGGATCCTCCCCAAGGGTCTCGACAAGCAATGTAACCCTGCTGCTCCCCTAATCCTAACCCCATGAGATCCATTTTGACTCCTGACCTCCTCAATTGTAGAATAATAAATTTCTGTTGTTTTAAGTAACAAAATATATGATTATTTGTTACAGCAGCACCAGGAAACGAATACAGATGGATAAATCAAGCCTCTCATATTATAGTAGCACTTTTGCATATTTCTGTAGATGTCTTGCTTAGCTTAATTCACACCCTGAGCAGATATGAAATATATAATTGTTATAATTGTAGTTAGCAATCACATGGTTATAAGAAACAGAGACTCACTCAAACTAGTTCAAGGAAGTAGGGAATTTATTTTACTTTCTAGTAGGAGGAGAATCAGACAGGGCCCAATACTTGGAAGTATAGCTGAATCTCACAAAAAACTAGAAAACCATCAGGCACATGATCTCTTACTGTCACTCTTTCACTCCCTGGCTCTTATTCTTGCTCTCATGCCCTTCTCATGTTCCCTCTCTCATTCACCGGGTGGCCCCACCTCTGTTTTATTCTGGTCAGCTATCAGCATATACGGCCTAACGTGTCCTTATTCCAAATTCCTGAGAGAGGTATTCTGGTCATCTTGGTCCAGTCAGCCTTAACCACAGGAAATAAGATCATCTGCCCTAAATATAACCACCTAGGCCCAAAGCAGAATCTCTTATAAAAAAGAATGATAGTTGAGCCAATGACAAAAATTTGACCTCTGGATGTTTTATAAAGACATTTACATGAGGATTATATTTTTATATGTCAGTGTGTACTGTGTTAACTCAGCTACAGCTAATTCTCTGAATCATAATTATGTGAATTGATGCTAAACTGTTGTTAAGAGCACCATGCACTGGCCTGCCAAAATTAAGACAGTAGTACTATAAACCTTTTACCCTGGAAGCTAAACATGAAAACAATGGAGCAATTTTAATTGCATCAGAGTACAAACCATTCTAATTAGATGATCTTGTCAAAATGTCTTCTTCAGTGGTAGCATGACGTAAAGCTGTTTTCTAGGGCAGAGTTAGAAGAATTATTTGATAGCTTACAGAAAACAAACCTTTGCTTCTACCTGGAAGTAGAGATATCCCTGCTCTGCAGATATAGAATAATCATAAAATGAGTCAATAATTCTCCTCCTCAATGGAAAGGATCTTTGGTAATAATAACACCTGGAATGCACCACTTCGGTGCCTGTCATGGCTCGAGCCAAATACTGGAATCGTCTATAAAATCTCTTTTAAAATTCTAGTGAGGGAGGGGGGAAAGGGGGTGATGGGCATTAAAGAGGGCACATGTTGGGATAAACACTGGGTGTTATATGTAAACCAATTTGAAAATAAACTATTTAAATATAAAAAAAAATTCTCAACCATTCTTCAAGATAGCTATTTTTAATCTTCATTTCATGGAGAAGGAAACACAAACTCAGGGAAAACAATGCACTCAGAGTCAAAGCAGGGAGAAGAACCAGAGTTTGAACCAGATTTGCCTGATCCAATGCAATATTCTATCCTTTATGTTAAAGCACACCATGTTTGTCCCTGTAGTGATGACAGCATAATAGATTCTCCTCGTCAGCTATAAATAATATACACAGCCTAAAATGTATAAATTGTCATTCAGTGCTGCTATAAGCATATTACAAAATGGATGAAAAGAAAAAGTAAGGGCAAGGTCAATATTTTTACAAGCTTTACTACGGCATATTTACATTCTTCACAAGTCACTTACTTGAATTTGAGCCTAAACAATATCTCTCGTTGCTTTCTCTCATCATTTCTCATTGCCTAGGCCCATCTTCACCCAGCAGTGTTGATGAAATAGCTACCAGATGAAAAAGCACAGTATGTAATCTGGAAAATTGTCAGTTCTGTTTAAGAGGCTTAAGTATGCATCGGATGTTATAACAAAGGCAAGACTGTTCTCACATCTGTCATCAGGGGCACTTGTCTAGTGGGAGGGAGCCATCCAGATTTTGTGAGGCTTGAAGCTTGTCTCATTTGCACAGCCTGTTTAAGAGGAGAGAATATAAAATTGAAATTAAAGTTTAAAAATTAGGTTTTAAAAGGACTATTTATTGGGGATGCATGGCTGGCTCAGTGGGCAGAACATGTGATTCTAGATCTCCGGGCCATGGGTTCAAGCCCCATGTTGGGCACAGAGCCTACTTTAAAAAAAATAAAAAAGATTAAAAAAAAGAAAAGGACTATTTATTGAAAATGGGAAAAGAAATAAAAAATTATAAATTTTTAAAGCTGATATATACTGCAAGCACCACAGAATCCAGGAAAAAAATATATAACTTAATGAACTGCTTGAGACATCTGTGAAACACTATTATCTCTGATATTTCTTGTATATGTACTTTTTGATTCTCTCTACATGTTGCAAGAATTTCATAGTATCGTTTTCTATACATAATCCACTTGTGATGGTTAACTTGACCACTTGTGTATCAACTTGACTGGACTAAGCGATGCCCAAATAGCTAGTAAAACAGTATTTCTGGATATGTCTGTTAAGGTGTTTCCAGAAGAGATTAGCATTTGAATCGATAGACTGAATAAAGGAAACCGGTTTCACCAGTCTGTGTGGGCTTGATCCAATCCACTAAGGACCTAAGGAGAACTAAAATGTGGAGGAAGAATGAATTTGCTCTGTGTTCAAGCTAAGATGTTTATCTTCCCTGAACTCCGATATCAGTGTGCCTGGTTCTCTGGCCTTTCTCTAAATGGGACTTACACCTTTGGCTCTTCTGGTTCTCAGGTATTCGGGTTTGGACTGGAACTACACACCACCAGCTTTCTTGAGTCACCATCTTGTGAAGGCTGACCGCAGGACTTCTCAGCCTCCAATAATTGCATGAGTCAATCCCTCATAATAAATTTCTTCCCATAAATCTACATATATCCTATTGATTCTGTTTCTCTAGATAACCCTGACTAATATGCCAATCATTTGACTAGCATGACTAATTTGTCAAACATGTTTTAGTCAAGTATGTTTCACAAGTGTCAAATGCAATTGTGCTCATCTGTTTGGATTCACTGCACTATGGTAGTGGGGTTCTTTCTTTCTTTTTTTTTTAAGTTTATCTTGAGAGAGAGAGAGTGCACTGGGGAGAGGCAGAGAGAGAGGGAGAGAGAGAATCCCAATCAGGCTATAAGCCATCAGCAGAGAGCCCAAGGCAGGGCTAGATCTCATGACTCTGAAATCATGACCCGAGCTGAAATCAAGAGTCGGATGCTTAGCCAACTGAGACACCCAGGCACCTCTGTGGTAGTGTGTTTTTAAGCTTCTATGCAAAGCCTTCACTTTTAAAGTTTTAGAATTGCTCAAGAATATTTTCACCCTACTAATTCCAACAGGCTATGTTTAATTACTCACATATTAGTAACGTACTCTTGAAGGGTGCTTTGAATTTGAAAGAGTTTCTAAAAAATGCATGAGGCATGAATAAAATAGCTTATAATAAACTCCTATATCTGAGATAATGTGAGAAAAGCTTGTCAAATCACATTTTCGGGGCCTCTGGGCGGCTCAATTGCTTAAGTGGCCGACTTTGGCCCAGGTCATGATCTCATGGTTGGTGAGTTTGAGTCCTGCTTTGGGCTCTGCACTGAGAGTGCGGAGCCTCCTTGGGATTCTCTCTCTCTGACCCTCCCCCAGTGCACTTTCTCTTTCTCTCTCTCTCAAAATAAATAGATAAACTTAAAAAAATAACCACTCACAATATACACAAATTTCCTTTAATTGGGCAAACAAGATGCATACACACACATGTATGCACATACACAGAGGGTTTTATCTTCTCAATATAAATGCAAACTATATCCTGGTTGTTCAAAATTCAGATGTAAAAGCTTTATTTTTTAAAGTTTATTTATTTTTGAGAGAGGGAGAGCATGCTTGAGAGCAGAGTAGGGGCAGAGAGAAAAAGAAAAGAGGGAAAGAATCCCAAGCAGGGTACCCGCTATCAGCATGGAACCGAGCTCAGGGCTAGATCTCATGAACCTCGAGATCATAACCTGAGCCGAAATCAAGACTTGGACACTTAACTGAGCCACCCAGGTGCCCCCCAATGTAAACACTTTAAACAAAATATTGAGAGTGGATTCATCAGCCACTAGAGACTTCTTCCTAAAGCAACCTAAATTTATATTCAATAGAGCATTTACAGCCTGCCTTGCACTCCCAGGAAGAACTAGGTCTCTAACACAATCAAGAATACAAATTAATGTTGTTCCAATTAAATATGGGCTTCGCGATAAACAGTGTAGTTGCAAGAGTGTCTTTCCTTCAGCCTGACAGAGTAGATACAGTTGTCAAATTTATGCCTTTCTTCAGTTTGTAAATCTTCCTTGAAAGTGTTCTTGAATTTAATTACACTCCTATTATTGCACTACTGAATACACCTTTTAATATTTAGAAACAGTTTTATTTTTGAAATATATTTCTTCCTCCACTCACTGTTGACAAGGTTCCTGCTAATGCTAACCTGGCAGGTAAAGGATAGATCATCCTATGTAAAAACAGAAAATGCAAATATGTCATCACTCACAGATTTATTAACATGAATGAATTTATCTCTAGCCAATCATCTGGGGCTACAGTTAGAACATCTCTTGATTTGAAGGATGGGAGCAGGAAGAAAAGGTCAAGTGCTCACAAGCCCTGTAGGGTAACACCATGAAGGTGACTGGAGCTACTGGGAAACATCAGAGCCACCTGGGAAAGCAGAGATGGAAAAAGCAAAAGCAAAGAGGAAAGTCCAAAGGACCATGACAGGATCCAAGCAAATCTATTCTCTTCTCTCTGAAGTATCTCAAAGCCCTGCTTTTGCAAATCATTTCTGTCCTCTAAAAGAGCATGAAATGATTTTAGCAACCAATACTTGAAAGACGACAGGCACTCGGATTGCTTTTGATGCTTCTATATCCATGAGACAGACCACACTGGTGATGGGAACAAGACAGTAAAATACAAATGCGATCTCAGCCAAACGTTGACATTATGCTTCCTGGCTTTGTCATTGAGACAAACTAGTAGAGAGTGGAAGACAAATGGAGTCCAAAATCCACCATATACACATATCATGTTAGACAGTTTTCAAAAAAGGGACGTATAACCATCTGGCCATAGCTTTTAGGCATTTGCCTGCCAAACTAAGAGGAGAATAGTGAGAAGAAAAAGAACACAGAAAAAGCAAAAACTTACATTAGATAATACCTTATCATTTTCTGTGATGCTATGGTCAATAGGTTTTCTTTCTTCCTTCCTTCCTTCCTTCCTTCCTTTCTTTTTCTTTCTTTCTTTCTTTCTTCCTTCTTTAATGGTAACATTAGGGTTTATTAAGCTGTGTCTTAGTACAGACACTGGGGCTTGCCCATAGTCCTCCTGATGTATAAAGCCTGGCCATTCTGTCAGTTCTTCTTGAGCAATGACACCAGGAGATTGCCAGCTAAGTGGATGTTGTACACAAGATCATCATCTGTCATCTTTACGTAGCCAACAGCCAGTGCCAGACACAGCACCTTCTTCATCTGGAATTTGATCATGGACTCCATTTCATCCACTTTGGCCACTATGTTCTCATTGTGAGTCAGCAAGGAAGGAAATTGCCAGCCTTATTCAGACCTGGACCCAGGATTCGTGGGATCTGCTTGATCAGAGATTCTGAAGCCGATCAGGGATCATACTTCTTGCCCAGATCCTTGACTAAGTTTTTATTCTCGTAGAGTTTCTTTAGTGCCTCAATGTCCATGTGGGGAATATCCACAGCCCTAGCCTCACCATAGTGCTACTGGTTCTCCAAAACATACAGAGAACTTGAGTTGGGGAATGGACTTAAGCCTGACGGTGCCCAAAAAGTGTTTGTCCTTCTGAGGGTCATAGTTCTTCAAGCTGATCTGTAGCTCCATCATCTCCAAAAACTTCTGGAACTTGCACCAGTTCCCATGCAGGACGTCCCACACAGCCGCATGCAAGACATTGGGGGAGACTTTGCTGCTCACGTTGCCTCACTGCAATAACCAGAAAAGAGTATCACTAGGTTTCTTTCATCATTAAAGAGTATGGCATAGAGATACAAAGCAAAAACTCTAGAAATGAACTGCTGTAATTCAAATCTCAGCTCTGCAACTGACAAGTTATGTGAATATCAACAACTCAGTTAAGCTCTTTTGTGCCTCAGTTTCTTCTTCTATAAAAAAGTAGAAATAATGGTACCTATATCAAATGTTCTTGAGGATTAGAAAAGAATACATATGTATATATATACATACACATAAATATACACATATATATATACATATACATACATATATACATATATATGGTGGTAGTAGTTACCCTTGAAAAAGGAACCATAAACAGAATTCCTACGAGATTCGAATACTACACGAAGTTGTTTTCAGAGATACAAATAAGCAGTAGATTTTACATTTGTACCGTGCATCTTCTAGGCCAGCTTGCAAATAGATTTTCTCTATGGGACATTTTATTTAAAGATATAAAGTCAATTTCAATTAACACAGTGCTAACATGCAAAGGATGTCCCCTACATGATTTTTTCGATGTTGAAAAGACTGTTCTCCAAAATGTGAGAGTCAGAGCTGGGGTGGAGATGGGAGTTAGCATATTAAATAAGAGTGATTAACACTGATTAAGCCCCTACTAGATTAGCACATTTCATTTATTCTCATTTACTGCCCATAGCCATCCCAAAAGGTTAAATATTATCTATCTTTTACAAATAAGAAACCTGACATTCAGTGAGGTTAAGTGAATAACTCAAGGTCACACAACCAGAGAATAACATAATTGGGAGTTGAAGTTATGTTTATCCAACTGTATAAAATAATGAGGAGACCTAACATTTATTTTGTGCTTTCTGCATGTTCTGTGTTAGGGGCTTCATAGCACTATCACACATTGATGGCCTAACAGACAATTATGTAGGTAGTATTTATATTATCATTCCATGGATGTGAATTGAGGATTGGAGTGATTGAGTAACCTGGCTCAGGTCTCAGAGACAAGAAGTGGTAGGTAAGACATTCAAAGTCTGTTTTTCATGTAACATGGAATTATAAAAAGCAATCATATTTTGATGATGACTTTTGATTTTTAGAAAACCATTTTGAGAAACTATTACATATTCTTATGAAAAATAACTAAACTAAAACTAGATTTTATGTAAAGTGATTCTCAGTCATTACAATATTGTTGGAAGCCCTGAAATGGCTAGGCACCATTTAAATGACAGAAATTAAAGGACCGCTTGCTCAGGATATAAGATGTAGTTTGGCTTATATTCAAGAAGGAAGAGACATCTCGATCTTTCATTGAAATAAAAGGATTTCTTTATGTATTCATATTTTAGAAAATAATATTTAAAATATATTTTATAAAAGTAAAAATAGAATAAGCATGTTAAAAAGACTTCATGTTTAAAAAAGAGTTATTCTCAGGTCAACCATGATTATGGGATATCTTCTTTAAAAAGGATAATACTAAAAATCAATTGAAATATATAACCTTCACTTTACCTTGAAATGTTTTCAAAGGGATATTTTAAGAAAGCGATGAAAACCAAATTGTTTGGCTTCTCAATATGTTCTTTTTGCAATAATAGTTAAATAGGAAATTACAAAGTATGAGACATGCCATTTTGCCATTACGATGTAGTAGATAGCATAAATATCCTTCCCAAAGTTAAGTGAAAATATAAAATTAAATGGTAGTACTTTTGTTTGGCCTCACTTTTTAAAAGTGTACAGTGCGAGTAGTGTTTCTCATTACACATAATATTAGAGATCAAGTTCTGAACTGAATTTGTCATTTTAAAGATGGCAACTGGTAATAAATATCTTTCTGGAAAGTGTATCATTTCAGAGAGTGGCAGAATGTTGACTATAAAAACTATTTCGATCTTGCTTTAATGTAGGCCTAACATAAGAACAACTTTATTGTGCTCACATTAAACATTTTATTTAGACATTAAACAGAAGTTTTCTGATGTCAAGTCTTTACCAAAGCTGAATAAAAGCTTGTTTGCAATTGTTTGGATGAGGCTTTCTTGTGCCAATGTCATAATAGATCTCTTTTCAGCGTGCTAACTTCTGAATTGCAAATTTTTAGAAACGTGTTTTAGCTATAATTCACAGTTGTGGCAACTAAGTGAATACAATCACTTTTCAGCAAGTAAAAAACCACTTACAGCTTCTATTGAATAAAAATATATGGTATTGTTGATTATGTTAAAATTGATCATTATTACTTATCTTCTGGAGCTACAAGCTTAACTATTTGTTACTATCAAAGGCCATGAATTAATAGGATTAAATTTTAGACTACTATATTAAGAATGTTCAGTGGCACCTGGGTGGCTCAGTAGGTTAAGCATCTGACTCTTGATCTTGGCTCAGGTCATGATCTCAAGGTTTGTGAGACTGAACTCAGCATCAGGCTCTGCGCTGACAGCATAGAGCCTGCTTGGGATTCTCTCTCTCCCTCTCTCCCTGCCCCTCCCCCTGCTTTTGCTCTCTCTCTCTCTCAGAATAAATAAATAAACTTAAAAAAATCTAATTACAAAAAAACAGAATGTTCAGGATAGAGATTAAATTTGCTAATATAACTGGAGACCATCTTAATTGTGTGTTCTCAGAATTTAGTTTTCTAACGTGGAGTAAACAGAGTTAAAGCAGCTTGGTGACAGCACTGAACAGTGCCCATGTAGTGTTCTAGAACATTTAAAGACCTGCCACTGTAAATAAATGCTATATGAAAAATTTCTTTTTTGTTTTTATTTTAGTTTATTAATTTATTTGTGAGAGAAAGCACAGGGGAGGGACAGAGAGAGGGGGAGAGAGACAATCCCTGACAGAGCAGAGCCCAACACAGGGCTTGAACTCACAAGCCGTGAGATCAGGACTTGAGCCAAAATCAAGAGTCAGACACTTAACCAACTGAGCCACCCAGGTGCCCCTAAAAATTTCTTGTTGTTTAATGTTTGAAAATAATTTTGGCCCATCAACTAAGATCAACACATTAAATTTTTAACAGCATAATCTTTCCAAAATAATCTACTGATTCAATACAATACAATCCGAATCAAACCCAATCAAATTATTTTGTGAACATTGACAAACTGATTGTAAAGTTTATACATAAAAGCAAAAGAGGGATGCCTGGCTGGCTCAGTCAGTAGAGCATGTGACTCTTGATCTTGGGGTCATGAGTTCAAGCCTCACATTGGGCCTGCAACTTACTTAAAAAAAAAGAAAAAGGAAAAAAAAGAAAAGCAAAAAATATAGAATAATCAACACACTATCGAAAGAGAAAAACAAATTTGAAAGATTGACACCACCCAAATTCAAGACTTACTATCAAACTACAGTAATTAAGACAGTGTAGTATTGGGGAAAGAAAAGACAAACAGGTGGATGGGACAGAATGCGGAGCCCAGAAATAGACTCACATTAGTATCAACTGATCTCTGACAAAGGAGCAAAGACGATACAATGCTGCAAAGATAGTCTTTTCAAAAAATCATGTGGGAATAACTGGACATCCACATGGGAAAAAAAATGAATCTAGACACAGACCTTACATTCTTCACAAAAATGAACTCAAGTGGATCACAGGCCAAAATGTAAAACTCCAAACTATAAATCTCCTAGAAAATAGCACAGAAGAAAACCTAGATGATCTTGGGTACAGAAGTGACTCTTTAGACATAACACAAAAGGTATGATCCATGAAAAAGAATTGATAGACTGGACTTCATTAAAATGAAAAACTTCTGGTCTGTGAAGGATAATGTCAAGTGAATGTGAAGACAAGCCAAAGACTGGCAAAAAATAGTTGCAAAAGTCACATGAAATACAGAACTATTGCATAAAAATAACTCTTAGAACTCAACAATAACAAACAACTACCTTAAAAAATGGACCAAAGAACATAATAGACACCTGACTAAAGAAGATATAAAGGTGGCAAATAAGCATATGAAAAGATGCTCCACATCAAATGTCATCAGGGAAATGCATATTAAAACAAAAGTGAGCTATCACTACACACATATTAGAATGGCCCAAATTTAGAACACTGACAACACCAAAATACTGGCGAGGATGTGGAGCAATGGGAGCTCTCATTCATAGCTGGTGGGGAAGCAAAATGTTACAGTCACTTTGGAAGACATTTTGGTAAATTCTGTCTCTTTTTTTCCAGCTTTATTGACGTATTAACATTGTATAACTTTGAGGTGTACAACATGATGATTTGATATATGTGTATATTGCAAAATGATCACCACAACAAGGTTAGTTAACACATCAGTCCTCCTATAGTTATTATTATTTATTTTTGTGGTAAGAATCTTTAAGATTTACTGTCTAGTAACTTTCACATATATAATACAGTGTTGTTAACTATAGTCACCACGCTGTGCATTAGGCCCCAGAACTTGTTCATCTTATAACTGCTTACCTTACGTGACACTATACTATTATTTTGTCTTCTGTGTTTGAGGGTCTTCTTTCACAAGTTCTCTGTTCCCTCTCCATATAGCATTCCCCAAAGTTTTGTTTTACCTCTTTGCTCTTCTCTCATTCTCTTTCTCAGATGTCTTACCATACTCACAAACCCAAATAACATCTTGTTCCATATAAATCCCAACCTGGATCTCCAGCTCATTCTCCCACTTTTTCAAGATTAACAAGTGCCCGTTGGACATTTCCTCAACAAGTAAATCAAAGAAATAACATGTCCTCCCCAGACGTATTTTAACATCTCATTTCTCTGTTTTTGTTTGTATTGCAACAACTTTCCTATTTACCTGGCCAGGAAATATTATCAGTGAGATCTCTGACACTTTATCCAAATTCCACATTTATCAAGTCCTTGTAATTCATCACAATGACTGTTTATTCATTCTTCATTCTTAAGACCAGGACAGAGACAGTGATATCTCAACTCAACTCATATTTCCTCCTCATGCTTTACTCCACTCTGGCCTCCATTTCAAGCCATCTTATTCACCACTAACAGAGTTACAAGGCTATACTCCTGCTTGGATCACACTGGCACGCTATCAGAAGAGTAGCAAAGGCTGAAAAACATCTATGGATTAAAGTTTAAACTTTTTGTTCTGGAATTTACATTCCCTCACCATCTGGCCTCACTTAAATCAAAGGAATGCCATAAGGAGGAGGATTCCGTTGATGTATACCATGCTGAGGGACCACTGGACTGACTTGACAACACCAAATTCACCATAGACATGGCTGTGGCAGAGGGTAATAGAGCAGGGCCTGCCATGGGTTTCTAACCTAGCATCTATGGTCCATCCCTCAGAGGTGCCCATGTATAGGATTCAGGGGTTTGGAAAGGACTGAAGAATCACAGGAAATAATAACATTTATGTTTTCACTAACATCTCACTGTATCATTTCCTTCAAGTGTGAATGTGGACAACCTAATGAGGAAGAAGTACCTATGACTAGGTTGCCAGTAAACATCCCAGGTATTCAGAGATCATGTTACAGTTGCGTCACACATCTTGAAACTACAAAAATTATGTGCTCACTCACTCTATCATGTTGTCCACTGTGTTAAGGAGCACATACATCACAAATGCATTTCATTTTTATTTTGACAGCACTATTTCCAAATTATTGCTTTCTTTTGCTATTTATATATTTTAATTTATGTACAAATAGTACTCTGGGTATACATTTTTTAGACTGCCAAAGGGGTCTGTGTCCAAACATAAACTCAGAACACCTACTCTGTACAGCAGGTCCTGGAAGTAGAGAACTGATAACACAGAAAAGTGGTCCTGAAGGTGACCCTATAAGTTTAGGCACTTACCTGCTTGTTGTTATTAAAGTTTTCTTTTTAAACGTATACTCTGGCTCTGATATCCACAAGCTTGAGGGCATCGAGCTGATGAGAGTAACATCCTCACAAGAGATTCAGAACTGTCTGGGTGCCTGGGTGGGTGACTCAGTCAGTTGAGCATGCGACATTCAGCTCAAGTCATGATCTCCTAGTTCACGAGCTTGAGCCCCACGTCGGGCCCTGTGCTGACAGCTCAGAGCCTGGAGCCTGCTCGGATTCTGTGTTTCCCTCTTTCTCTGCCCCTCCCCTGCTCACACTCTGTGTCTCTCTCTCAAAAATAAACATAAAAAAAAAAAAAAAAAAGAAATTCAGAACTGTCATGCCCGAGACACACACCTCAGACGTATTGAGTTTGATGAAGATTATTAAAGAGCAACTGGAGAAAATTATCAGAAAAATTATGTGCAGGTTATACCACATTATACAACCTCTAATTGGTACAAGTTCATTTTCATAATACTGCATTAGGAGTGAGTTGTCTCTGTCTTAGGAACATGCATCTCTTATAACCATCTTTAAATTACATTTATGAATCATATTATGTCATTGCAATCAAAATAAATTTAAGAGTTGCTGTTACTGAAGTACAAGTTAACCACTTAGGCCCAATCATCTTTGCTTCAATTTCTGTCTTGTGCAAAACAAACTTCTTACTGACAAGAACGGAAATATACTTGCATATTTCCCTACTTCAAGTAAATAACAGGCCATAGGATGGCATTTCTGGGATTTATTCTCTATCAATTGCGAAATAATGGACAATAAAATTAGCTGCTCAAATTATAATTTATATCCATACCAGTCAGGTCACTTTATGGTCATTTAAAAAAGAATCTTAACTTTCATCGTGTCTTAAAGTGTGATATCATTGACATTATTTCTGCCACGGCCTTAAGGAAAAAGAACTTCACACATAGTGCATTTAGTTTGTTTTGCCTCTTTTTTTTCTCATTGAGATATGTGATATTTGTGAAATTAGCCTGCATATTTTCATGTCTAGGACAACTATTTTAATATATTTTCATTTCCTGAAATGTGTTAGCAAAGGAAAGGTAATTTTGATCTCAAAATTTAACTGGGATTTTACCCTCTGCTTTTTTCCCTTTTTAAGTTAACGGTATTACCTTCCTAGCGTTTCTCAGTGCCATTACCATATTTACCTCTTTTTTCCTCACTCATGTCTCCCTATTCAATTATCATCAAATGTACCTGTGGTGGATACTGTCAAGCACCAACCAGGAATTATTCTCCCAGCTGTTAGAGTTTTGTGGGGTCCTTTTGGCTATCAGCCAGCCTTCTCTCATGGTTTCCTCAGCTGAAGAAAACGGTTTCATCCAAGATCATGCCTTCTTCCAAAGCAAACCAACTTCCAGTGACTGACCAACACAGGGCTGACCATTTGCCCCGACTGGGGGTAATTCTGGAGGGTAAGCTCAGTTGTAACATTCTCCATGAGGCTAACTGATACCTTTGTTGGGACTGCATCACAGCTCAACCTCTACCTTTCCCCAATTCTATTTCATACCCTCTTCCTCAACACACACACACTTGATGATACCAACAGTTCCTAATAAAGATCTTGCATACTAAACTCCATCTTCACAACTGCTTCCTCTGGAACCCAACCTGTGAAAGGCCATTTTATCTTTTATTTCTTTTAAAACTGTCTTCCTTTTTCTCACTGACCATCTACCATTAACTTCCATTTCGAGTGGCCATTCTACTTTTATTCTATACCAAATAGGCTTTAAAATTAATGTTCCTGCCACAGACACACGGATCTTGATTGGAGGTCAGTGAAGGCACATATTTCAGCTTCACCTTCTCTTAAAAATGTTCTCTACTCATCTATATGCCATGATACCTATTGAAACACACAGTGTTTCTAGCCTACCTGCCCTCCATAATAGTGGAGATGGAAAACCAATGTTTTCTTCCATCTCTCTGCTTGAAGGCAGAGCATACATAGCCTGTTTATGTAAGAGATATCTGGGGTATAATATCTCAAGAGTGTCCCTCAAATAATGAGGTATGAGTTACAGTGAATACATACCCAGCTTCTTCACTCCATAGTGTGACAATTCTGAGGGGTATTCTACATAGTCTCTAGTAAGGTCCCCAGTGAGGTACTCCAGATTTCCATAGTAATTTGTTTGTAATTCTACCTTTTGTTGACTTTCACTCTTCAAGGTCCTACTTTCCCTCTCCAGAGTGTTTCCTAAGATCAGCTTCCAAATAAACTATGTGCATTCAAATTCCTGTCATCCCTGTTTCAGAGTTTGCTGTATGAGAAGCTCAAAATAAAGTACTTATGTTAATAACTGAAGCTCTAGAACAGGAGTCAACAGGACTGGGTGCCAAATCTGGTTTGCCATCTGTTTTTGTAAATAAAGTTTTATTGGAACACAGTCACTCACATTTATTTAGGTATTGTCTATGGCTGCTTTCATGCTATAACAGTAGAGTACAGTAGCTACAACAGAGACCAAATGACCTGCACCCCTAAAATATTTACTCTCTGAACCTTTACAGGAGAGATTATTGTTACGTGATCTAAATTATTACCAAAAGCCTCTAAAAGGTCTCCCAGATTTAGCTGCCCTATGTCTCCCTGACCATTTGTTTTACATATTACCTCCAGATTTTTCTTTCCAAATTTATTTACTCATGTCTCCTGAGTCCTCCTAAATCTTTAATGCCTCCCACTGCAATAAGAAGTAAAACAAAAATTCTGCCCTACAAATTCGGCCTGTATGTCACTCTGCATTCCTACCACACTTACACTCCAAACGTACCCATCTATTCGTTATTTACAGAAATTGTGTCCTCTGTCTTTAAATTAAGGTTGTTTCATCTGCTGGAATGCCCCCCTCCACCCATACTGGCTGATAAATCCAATCTCATCCTTCAAGGTTTGGCTAAAACCCTCTATCTCCTAAGAAGAAGACCTCAGACACCACACTCTAGTGATTAATCTCTTTTCACCATGCTCCCCAGCCCTTTGTTTAAATTTTCGATGTATCAGAGTGTACATTGTACCAAGATGATCTATTTCTACCCCCAGATATGAATTCCTGGGAGGCAGGAGCCATATCATGTCCATCTTTCTATCCAGGAATAATATTAAATATAATTAAAAGCACAGATTAGAGTTCTTACCAAACTGAGCAGATGCCTGAGCAAGGTTCTGAGGCCCCCTACTACACTATGCACTAACTTCTTAGTTGTTAATGGATTGCTGGGAGATCCAGGGGATTCTGAAGGAGGGGTTGTGATTGTTAGAGTGGTAAGTTGCACTATAGCAAAAGCAACTGTTACAATATTTTAACAAGCAGAGCACAACTCGTTGAAAGTCAACCTTTTTCAGAACTACTATGCTTATCAAGGTTTTCCTAATTATAGACCCTCAGTAAATAATTGTATTTTTAATGTTTATTTTTGAGAGAGAGTATGAGGGAGGGAGGCACAGAGAAATAAAGAGACACAGAATCTGAAGCAGGCTCCAGGCTCCGAGGTGTCAGCATAGAGCCTGAGGCAGGCCTTGAACTCATGAACTGTGAAATCATGACCTGAGCTGAAGTCAGACGCTTAACCGACTAAGCCACCCAAGCACCCCAAAAATTCTTTTATACTTAAGAACATAATTGAAAATGAGCACAACATTTTTTAATGACTCCTGTTACACACACAGAGAGACACACACATTGACACACATTTTTGACCAAAACAAACAGGGAGATTTCCACATATGTGTGAAAAATTTATATCTAGTTTTCTTACATTATTTCATATTAGTTAATAGCTATTCAAGAAACAATTATACTTAGTGTTTAAAAACGTGTACAAGTCTTCCAATAGTAATATCATTAAAAATGGAATTAGCCTTTCCTTGACTAGCTCATTTTTTTCCAGAGCATAATGGCAACATTAATTCAACTGTAAGGGAAAATGCTGAGCAGAGCTATCGTGATTATGTTTTGCAAATATTTTTCGAAATAACGAGACCTGTAAAGCCTCCTATGTAACCAGCAGCATTTACCATAATCCACCTTCACTTTGCATTATACCCTGACTTGCCTTTACTTCCCTAAATTCCTTCCAAAATTTTCTGTACAAATATGTTAAGAGAGCATATATTTACTTACTCTAAGTAGTCTTGAAATGTACAGCCTTACAAATGCTGATTAGATCAACACACAAAAAAGGTTGTACAAAGGAAAAACATATCAAGTGTAATTATTTAATTTTTCCATTCATTTCAATAACAAGTGGCCAAGAAGCTTCATCCAAGGTTGTCATAAACTTTCCAAATTCAACAATGCTCCACTGTTCACGGTGCCCTTTGTGTTCCTTCTCATAAGAAGCAGATTTCACTGCCTTATATACAGCAGGACACCGGGGTTCATCATGTTTCATCTAAAAATAATCATGCCAGTTCTGAGGGACTTGTTGCTCTTCACAAAAAGAATAGTTCAATTGTAGAGCTGTCATCTGATAATGAACATCGATATCGAAATCAAAATTAATTTAATCAATTTACATCCCCAGATCACATGCAAAAATGGTGACAGATACTACTCCACTGAAAGTTTTGGATTAGATTTACTATACTTTCTTGTGCATTTTTTTCCCGTAATGTTATAAAGTAAAAGAAAAGTAAAGCAATAGATTGGAAGTAGAACAAGTAAGCCAGAATTCCAGATGAGGACACATTGAAGTGAAAATCATAGAAGCCATATACTAATTTTTGAGATGAATATTTCTACTCTCTTTCAGAATATGGAAATTGGAGACAAAAATTTTAAGCATTTTGTCCCCAGAATGGGAATGAAATCTTGACTCAGGTATCGAAGACAAATATTCTATTATAACAGGATTTGGGGGTGAGGGGTGAGAGGTGTGGTTTTTTTTTCATGAACTCTTAATGGACTTTGTAAAAAAAAATCTTTTTTTTTTACAGTTTATTAATTTTGAGAGATAGCAAGAAAGTAAGTGGGGGAGGGGCAGAAGGCAGAGAGAGAGAGGGAGAAAGAGAATCCCAAGCAGGTTCCACGCCGTCAGCACAGAGCCCAATGTGGTGCTCAAACTCACAAACTATGAGATCATGACCTGAGCCGAAATCAAGAGTCAGATGCTTAACCGACTGAGCCACCCAGGTGCCCCTATAAAATGAAATTCTTAAAAGTTATGGGAAGATTGTTAATGGCTACTGTGGTGACATTTGATGTGAAGCACACTAGAAGCTGAGGAGTGAACCAGTGGACACGTCTATTACAGCATGTTCTGTTACAGTGGCAAAGAATGATACACTCAAGCAGAACTCTGAATTTATGCCATGTTTATGCTTTTGTAAAATTTCTTTCCTGCTTGCTAGTAGTTATTTGGATTCAGTCTATCTTTGCACCTCCTTCTTAGCTCTAGTTCTCTATACTTTCCTTGTTAGGTATGGACCTTCCCATCAAACAACCATTCGTTCTACCATTCTTACCCAGTTTGGCTCCTTAGTTCTCTGATGTCTTCCTGCCCATCCTATCCACTATACAAATTCATCCATATCTTCCTACCTATGCTGAAACTGCTATATCCTTAAACATTTCCTCAGTCATCTCCAAAAAACTATCTGTTGTTTATTCCTCCAGACTCAAAAGAAGGCAAACAGGACACAGATAGAACATCATAGATAATTTCAGATCACTATTCTTCTACTGTCATTCATCATAGACTGTTAAGAAGTTCATAACCTAAGCTTGTCTCTGTAACTGGGAGAAAGAAAGAATCCCAAGCAGGCTCTTGAACTCACGAACTGTGAGATCATGACCGGAGCCAAAATCAAGAGTTGATGCTTAACCACTGAGCCTCCCAGGTGCCTTCCCCCTACCATTTTTTAAAAATACAATATCCAATCTCAGAATCAAGGTTTTCCTTTACTTGTCTCTTGCCATTATCCTTGGAGATTGAAGGTTATATAATAAAAATGTCTGACAGTCACCTTGGTAATTAGCATAGAGCTCATGGCCAGTCCTTCAAAATTGCCCTTGAATCTCTTACTTATTGATATTCCTCAATGATGCCACGGAAGTTATCTATCCTAGGTTAACCTTACCCCTACTATTTATTTTTCATAACTCCTGCAAAATGGTAAGGAAAGCACAAATATGGGTTAGCCCTAAAAGTCTGTGTGCTCTCACTGTCTTTTTCACCTCTGCTTAGCCCTATTTTCATCAATTTCATGTTTTCCTTAGATGTCGGTTTCCAAAGAACTCTTCAGATCTTTTCCTGAGCACTTTAATTCCCAAGCCTCATCTCTTCTCATTATGTTGAGCAGATGGTCTCATTTCCTACTCTCTGTGGTAATCACAGATATGCAAGGTTTTGTACGTGAATGTTTACCTGGCCCAGCTCTGGACGACTGATTTAAAGAGCAGAACATACACATGCATACACACATTTCCACAGGCTACAGCCGATCTCACTCAGTATGGGTTGTATTGAGCTTTAAGCTGAGAGAACCCTGAGAAAGTATGGAAACCCTGAGGAACTTTCTACACTCATATTTATATCCTCAATCCAGTCGATGTCATTTGAACTATTTAACCTACGTGAAAACAAAATGAACTGGGTTTGAGTAATCATTTTGAGGCTTTTCATAATTGGAGTAGCAGTGTTTGTAGGCTGACCTGGCATACAAGTCCCACAACATATACTTCAATTTTTCTTTTGCCTCTGCCCCTATTTGTTGACTTTGTGACTTAATGGCTAGACTACTACAAATATCTACCAAATTGATTTCATAAACCTAAAATATTTTCTCTAATTTTAGACTGCTATAGTAATTTTCCAAAGAACTATTTTTATGTTACACTTCCACATTAAAATTTCCCACGACTCCCCACTACTCAGTGAATGATGCAAAAAAAATCACTGATTTGAATATACCTTTACAGCCTCAACTCCCCGAATTTCCCAAAAGCTCAGTATCCCAGTAAATTTTGAAAATTCTGTTATTCTGGGAATTTGCTCTTGTCACCCACTTTCCCTGGATTTATAATCACCTTCAAGTTTGCATATAAATGTGCCAGTCATTCTCCAAGCCTCAGTTACAACAGTAGCTCCAATACATTGCCTTTCCTTAATATCCTAGTTTAAAGGGACCTATCACTTTATGGATTTTAAAATCACTTATTTATTTTGAGAGAGAGCAGGGGAAGAGCAGAGAGAGAGAGAGGGAGAGAGGGAATCCCAAGCAGGATCAGTGCTGTCAACGTGGACCCCAACTCAGGGCTCGAACTCACAAACCATGAGATCATGACCTGAGCCAAAATAAAGAGTCAGACTCTTAATCAACTGAGCCACCCAGGCGCCCCTCATTTTATGGATTCTTAACATTTATCAGTCCTGTGGTACTTGCTTCCCTGTAGGGAGCAGATTCCTGAGCTTGGAGAGAGCAATGCTCCAAAGGACTCTTGGCCACTTATTCTGGTACTTAAAAAACAATATTTGAACTTTAACAGACATTCAGACAATTGGGAATGAAGAGAGAACACTCACCAGGATCCCAGAATTGCTGCTAAGTTGTATACTTCTCACATGACAAGTTTGACTCTAATAACTTTTACCAGTCTTTTATCTCAATTCCTAAGGCTCTTTCTAGATCATATGTTTGTTTATTGCATTACTCAGATCAACTAACCAACTTGCTTTCCTCTGAAGCCATTAGTGCTTTAAATACAAAGGAAAGATGGACACTTTAAAACCTATTGAAGAGTGGTGAAAAAAATAGATTTGTACAAAGACATTTTGGCACCACTTATGTCACACCATATAAGCAGATACCTACTTAAAGCCAGCTGTAATGAGGTTGCTGGGCAGGAAAAGACCCAGTAAAGTTTGGCATATGATCTTTCTGCTTAGAAATTTAGTAATATCGGGGCACCTGGGTGGCTCAGTCACTTGAGTGTCTGACTTCGGCTCAGGTCATAATCTCACAGTTTGAGTTCAAGCCCCGCATCAGGCTCTGTGCTGACAGATCGGAGCCTGCAGCCTGCTTCGGATTCTGTGTCTCCCTCTCTCTCTCTGCCCCTCTCCTGCTCACACACGCTCTCTCTCTCTCAAAAATAAATAAGCATTGGGGCGCCTGGGTGGCTCAGTCGGTTGAGCGTCCGACTTCGGCTCAGGTCATGATCTCGCAGACTCAGGTCTGTGAGTTCGAGCCCCGCGTCGGGCTCTGTGCTGACAGCTCAGAGCCTGGAGCCTGCTTCACATTCTGTGTCTCCCTCTCTCTCTGCCCCTCCCCCACTCATGCTCTGTCTCTCTCTGTCTCAAAAATAAATAAACATTAAAAAAATAAATAAATAAATAAATAAGCATTAAAATTAAAAAAAAATAAATCATCATATGTTCTTCATTGAACAATCTCGGTCCCAAACTGAGAACACTAAGGTATGGGGCAGTTCAGTGATTTGTCCCAGGGAGAGTAAGAACTGGTACTAGGATTTGAAACTTTGCCAAACTGTGCTGTACTTTACTGTCTGTCAGGCAAAAGGAAACTTCCTGCTGTTTGTTTTTATGAAGTTAATATTCTCCTTGTTTGCTCTCTCATTACATTGTAAGCTTGACCCAAATTTAAAATGAGAACAATTACATTACTAATATTGCAACTTTATTAGCTTTCACATATTAGGTTCAATTATCTTGGAAATAAATTACTTTGTTCTTTCATAAGGTCAAGATTAATGACCTGTTAATTTGAGAATTATTATTTTTTCTGCTTTTTGTCGAGCAAAATGTTATACCTACTGGGGGATATTATTGTAATCATGTCATTTTTTGCATGTAATTAATCTTAATTAAACAATTTAACTTTAACCAAAATTCATGAGTGTATTTTCCGTATACTTGCCTGTGTTCAATTTCATCCAACTAGAGAAATACAGGAAACACTGAACATGAGCAGTATATTCAACCCCTGCTTTAATATGTGCACTTTTTTTTAAAGAACAAATTTATGACATTATGAAATTCACCATGCTATGATATTGCCCTGTGTTTAAAAATAAGCATAAAGTTAAATGTATTCAAATAAGATAAAATATGTTTCCGTAGAAGAGGAAAAATGAAAAATATTATTAAGTAGGTACACTGAAGGTGTGGCTCAGTCAATTAAATGTCCAACTTCAGCTCAGGTCGCGGTGTCATGGTTTGTGAGTTCGAGAACTGCATTGGGCTCTGACAGCACAGAACCCGCTTCGGATCCTCTTTCTTTCTCTCCACCTCTCCCCTGCTCTCTCTCGCTCTCTCTCAAAAATAAATAAACATTTAAAAAAGTAAGTGCATTGAAAGAGGTTTCTGAAAACTCCAAATGACATTTCCTTCCTCCTCAAATATGATCTATTCTTTTCAGAGTCACACTTTTGAGTTTCTTTGTGTTTTTCTACCAAAATGCAGGATGCATGTCTCTCACCTCGCTGTCCTCAGTTCTTAGTTCTTCCTTTCCCTGAAGAGAATATCTCTTCTGATACTATTGAGAATCACTTCTACCTTTACTGCTCCTGGATTAAGCTCAAAATTACATAATTTACTTTTTGAAAACATCTGAATTTCAATACGTGTAATTTGTAAAAATCTCCCATCTACTGGCAATTATTTTCTTCTCTAACACAATTTCTGACTTCCATTATTTGTCTTCATTGTTCATTTTGTCACATCTACTGCCAAACATAGGCTAAGGGCTCAACATTACTTGGATGAATGAATAAATAATTGAATTTCAGTATTTTAGCATGACATTCAAAGATTTCTGCCCCTTGGTCTGATCTTCGTTGTACAGTTTTCTAATTGGACTTTGACCCCAAGGATCCTTCAGCACCTAGAAGATAAAATGTTCCTATAATTTCCCAGTGACCTCAGCATTGATTATCCCTCTACTGTCCTATTTTATCTTCATCCTAATATCTTAGGAGATTTTACTCTTCCTTCACTCCAGACTCTTGTTTTCCCTCTTAAATCTGTGCAAATTATATTTTTGAGGATAGCATATAAATAATTTAAGATGCTGGTTTATTCAACTGGAGGAGGAGACAAGAACAATTTAACGATCCCTTTTTTAATTATTAAAGTGTACCATTAATTTTTTAAGGAGAAACTGTGTCTTCAAATCTCACTTCTAGACCACTCGCAGGATATACAATCTTTGCAGAAATAAGTGTATTTTTTCCTGCAAACATATCTAAACTAATGCATAATTTAGATCTAGTACATGTTCAGAAATACTCAAATAAGTTATTTCTACCTCAATAGTTTTTTCTGTATTTTGTATTATCTAACTCCACCATAAGCAGGGAAACTTTCCAAGAATTTATGGCAAGAAGCCCTCCATTCAAGTAACTGTTATTTACCATCCTGAAGCACTTAGAGACATACCTATTTGTTAAGCTTAGCTAAGCTCCTGAGCTGAAATATGTAAAATCTTGGACAATAGAGAATGAAGCATATGAATTTTGTCATAAAAAGTGTTTGCTTTCCCGTTCTCTTCAAGTCTATAATCTCTATTGTGGACTGTCTTCATGTCAGAAATTATTGAATAACAATCCCATTCCTTTAAACATGGGACTTACTACGGGGAGAAGGGCACGTTGCTCAAAAAGGTAGAAAGCTCAACTAATGGGACAACATAACCATAAAAAATTACCCTTGCTCTTTTGAGGACTTTCTTGTTAGCTTGCTGTTTATCCAGGGAAAACTGCAGTTTCTTCAAGGCCTCACACTAGCTGGGCAAGCTATCTTCTGTTTGATTTATCTTACCATGGTCTTTTTCCTTTCAAGCAATGTCACTTTTTCTCCAAAAGTTACCATTTTCATAATCTTAATAAAATCAAATTATTGTTATAAAAATCTTTTCAACCCTAAGGTGGGATATAGTACAAAAACATAATACAAATGTATGGAATTGTCAAATCACTATCTTGTACACCTGAAACTAATATAACATTGAATGTCAACTATATTCAGTAATAAATTTTAAAAAATAATACACATTCAACCATTTTACTTTTCTTTCCATTTATTGCCAATATATGTAACCAATAAACAACAAATGATAAAAATGTGTCCAAAAGCCTAACTCCACGTAAAGAAATTCTCTAGACACAGAGAGGGAGGGAGATAAAACATAAGAGACTCTCAAAGACTAAAAACAAACTGAGGGTGAGGGGGGTGAGGGAGGGGGGAGAGGGGGTGACGGGCATTAAAGAGGGCATGTGTTGGGATGAACACTGGGTGTTATATGTAAACCAATTTGAAAATAAGCTATTATAAAAAAAAAAAGAAATTCTCTGGAAAGCTAGAAAAGAAGTCAAGCACATCAATCAGACAAGTATCCATGACAATGAGACTGATTGGCTACATTTTCATTCACTATGAGAAATATTTAACACTTCAAAAGTTAAAGATGGCAACTTTGTTTTCAAATGTACTGAAGTCTATAATGCAAGAAAATCAGTGGTCCTGCTAGAGTATTAACTGCTTTAAATTCTTTGTAAAACAAATTCTGCTTTTGTGTTTATGTTATATGTATGTACTATATTTTATATCACAAATTAACCATATTATATGTATTAGTTGTATATTATATGGCACATATTATGTTATATGTTATGTGCATATAATATATTACAATTTATTATTATATGTTAACACACACTGGCAATGAACCACTGTTGGAATCCATACTATGTCTAACCAAGCCCCGACATTCTGAGCTGGTCTATGGGGGAAACAAACAGTTACTCTCAAAGACTGTCAAAATATTGCTATTTTTATTCCATCCTACTCAAGTACAAATATAATTTTAAAATATAATTTTCTCTTTGCAAAAAAGGACTCCGGGCACATTTTATCATCTTTGTTCATTGATTACTTTATTCTGAGAGAAGTATTTGGATTGTGGCAATCTCATTAGAGCAAATCAGGAGAAAGAATTGTTTGATCAAATATGTTGTTTTATTAACAGAAATCCAGAAAAAAATATGCCCGATTTTGCTTGCACATAAACAGATAGAAATGAAAACCTTTAGAATGGGAAATTTAAGTAAAATGAAATGTTTAGAATAGCGAATTTAAACAGCTCAACAGTAATTATTAATGTTATCAAAATAAAGAATCACTAGCTATTTTATAGTCTACAAAATTGGAAATGCACAAATTAAAGTATAAAGCGTCTGTCAAAAGCTTTGTGTTATACACCATTCCCTTTTCCCTAAAAATATTTACTTCCTAATGATACTGAGTCTGAAAGTGAAAGCCAAGGACATTCTTAAGTGAGCATTTTCCAACTCATGAAATGTTCGTGGGTAAAGACCCTAAGGAATGCACAGTGCCAGCCTCTCTCCTTTCCCAGTCCAAAAAGGAATCCATTATAACAGTGGAATTCATAGTGAGAGAGTTCTATTTTTGAAGATGTACTGATAAAATATTATGTATCTATCTTCTCTTAAACCTCCAAAATAAGTTGATTTGTATAATAGACACATAAAGGAGTATTATCATATATTATAAATGAGAAGCCACTTCTGGGTAAAGAGATTCATCCATCTGTATCTGCATCCCCTCAGATGTAAAACAGCAGAGGTAGAAACCATTTTGATGTTTAGACACTTGGAAATTTGACCGGCCACATTATGTCATCATACCATCATTCTCGTTTAGGGACATGTTTTCTCAAAGTCCTTTCCAATTCTTGCACTGTAGCAGATGCCATCTATGCCCTGCCAGATCCCCTGCGCATTTCAATCTTCCCTGTAGGTCAATGGCTTTAATGGAATACTTCTTCCTCCTTGAGGGCTTTCTCTGGCTATAGGAGAGTGTTCAGCCCTTCCATGCATCGGGCCATAAATGGCAGTTGAAACCTGCAGGAGCAGTTCTCAACTGACAATGGATGGGGATTAGTAGAAAAATAACCCAGGTTCCTTGCCCTTTGGTTAGAACAACACTGAGCTGAATTCTTCCAGAGGTCCTCAGCAAGATTAAGCCCCAATTGCCGACAGTGATAGTCTGCTCATTTAAAAAAAATGTCTTTATTTCAAAAAAAATTTTTTAATGTTTATTCATTTCTGAGAGAGAGGGGGAGGCAGAGAGATGGGGACAGAGGATCTGAAGCAGGCTCCAGGCTATAAGCTGACTGCATTGAGCCCGATGCTGGGCTTGAACTCACAAACTGCAATATCATGATCTGAGCTGGATGCTCAACTGACCAAGCCACCCAGACATCCCTATATTTGTTTGTTTAAAAATTTTTAAATGTTAACTGAAGTCTAGTTGACATATAGTACAAAGTTAGGTGTACAATGCAGTGATTCAACAATTATACACATTACAAAATGTTCACCACGATAAATGTATTTTATGTATTTTGTCTATATTCCCTACTTGTACTTTTTAAACTCTGTGACATATTTTTTTCGTAACTGGAAGTCTGTAAGTTTGTACCTCTTAATCTCTTTCACTAATATCCCCTGAATTGGTCCCCTCTCTTCACTGTCTCCCACTCCCCTATCTATGCTTCTTGAAATCACCCAAGAAATAAACTATTTGTTCTCAATGGGTAGTCTCAGTATCTCCTTCCGGGGGTACACAACCTAAAACATCCTTTCAAACCAATAGAGTGAGGTTCCTGTCCTAAGCCTCATGCTTGCCAGGGCCTCACTCTACCATTCTTCCATTTTTGCCACTCCCCACAGGGCAAGGAGCCCAAAGATCCAATGGAACATGTCTATCCCCAAGCACATTCCAGGCACTCATGATGCAAAAATTTCTTACTAAATAGGCTGACCCTGCTTCCAGCACTTGCACAAGACACTTCTCTGGGTGAGCCTTCTTTTTTTTTTTTTTTAAGTTTATTTATTTATCTTGAGAGAGAGACAGAGAAAGAGAAAGCACAAGTAGGGAAGGAGCAGAGAAAGAGGGAGAGAGAATCTTAAACAGGTTCCACAGTGTCAGTGAAGAGCCCAGGGTGGGGCTCAAACCCATGAACTGTGAGATCATGACCTGAGCTGAAATCAAGAGTTGGATGCTTAACTGACTGAGCCACTCAGGCACCCCTGGGTCAGCCCTCTTGATGGTAGACTCTTAGGCCCAAGAGCAAAAGAAGGGGTGCCTGTTAGAGGGAAAGTGTGAACTGATTTAAAGCCTGCTGGCTAAGGTATCCATATAATTCAACAAGAGGTCCCCCACAGTATGAGCTAGACTCCACAGTATCCCCCATGTCGTTGAATGTCTGTTGCAATTTTCACTTAGGTCTAACCATGCTGAATTCTGGATAGTTTATTCAAAATTTTGTTACAGTTCTCCATTTCTGTCATCATCTACACATATTTGCAACTTACTACATCCATTGACTACTTTTTAAAAAATCAGTGTTGGCACGCCTGGGCGGCTCAGTCGGTTGAGCGGCAGACTTAGGCTAAGGTCATGCATGATCTCACAGCTTGTGAGTTCCAGCCCCACATCAGCTAGAGCTGCTGTCAGCACAGAGCTGACTTCAGATCCTCTGTCCCCCTCTCTCTCTGTCCCTCCCCAACTTGCGCTCTCTCAAAAATAAACATTAAAAAAAATCAGTGCCTATATTTTTCACTCAGGAATTTCCAATTCTTCCTGTTATTTTTAATAGGATCATTTTTCATTACCATTTATTATTTTTAATTACCATTTCAATTTCATTGTTTTATGTCTTCACCATTTTAAAAAATGCTTATATTTTATCTCACATTTGTGTAGTATTTGCTCATGTTATTTGCGCTCTATTCCTTCTGACCATTCGATCCATCGTTCTTTCTTTTGATAGACTGTTTTCTTAAGTGCTTTTGTGTTTGTATTTCCCCACTCTGTGCAGCCTGGATTGTATGGGTGCCTCTGTTGTATTATTTTATATTTGCACTCCCCAGTAATCCTGGGGGATGTAACAGTCCCTAGACTAATTTCTATGTAAAGTTCTTCGTTTGGGATTCCTGATCCATTCAAGTGGAATAACACAAAGCAAAAGTGCACAGACTACCCACGTTACCTCTTGGGAAATGCCTCTTCTCATCTAGTGGTCAGATAAAAACACACAAAACAGAGTGCTTGTAAACTGATTGTTGGATTTTATCTAATCACTTATTTCCACAAAGGCGCACCTATTTTAAAGTTCCAATTTGATGCAGAGTTTTCAATGATAACTTTCACTTGTGCATGAAACCCAAGACCTTATCTCCTGTTCATGCTGGAAGCCATTTGACTGCCAAAACAAACACCACCTTTTCCTGAATCTCTGCCCTGTCTTTTGCATGCTTCTCTTGTTGCTATCATCTCTGTTTTATACATATTGTTTCAAATCCAGTCAAGTATCCACAATGACAATTTTCATTATTTCACATGAATAATGCATCATCATAACAGCAATCCATGTTATATTTACTGACGGCTACAAACAGTGCCTCAAGCATTCCAAGAATGTTAGCAACTGTAGTTATTATTGTGGAGCGACTTACATGCATTACCTTCTTCATAATGGCCTGTAATATAGTTAACATAATTATTTTCTCCATTTCATAGATAAGGAATATAAGGCCTACATATATTTTGTTTCAATTTTCAGATCAATAAAATGCATTAGGATTTATTATTAAATATGATGCGAGGAAGGTTTCTATTAACCTTGTAATATTGTAACCTAACTAAAGTGAGTTTGCTCCTTGATGACTTACAGATAGAAATCACACCAGGTGGAGTTATCACACAAAGGAAACCTTATTTGCAGCAGATAAGGTGTTCATGGGGAATAACTTCCAAAGCCGTGACTCTCTGAGCAAGGGTGTATGGGTTCATTTTATTTAAGGTTAGGATGCATATCAAGAAAGGGGAGGCTTGTTGTCGTATATAGAGACGGGCATAAGGTCACACATGCAAACGAGGCTGAAGTTCCTCCTTGGGTGGAGATTTTAATATTAAAATGAGATAAAGGTAATGGTGTATCATTCCAGAGGTCACTCCGTGGTCCTTCTGCACAGGCTTGAGTTGGGGGTTAAGTTCAAACTGGTCTGTGTGGTCTGGGCTGGCTGGATATCTTCCTCTGGGCAGTCTTTATTGCTTGAGGGGTAGTTTCAGTTTCCTACACAGGATGCTATGCCCATCAGGTCTTTTGCCTGAGTTGAGAGATAAGCTGGAAAGAAGAGCTTAAGGAAAAATGTAGTGGGCAGTAAAGTCAGGTCTTGGAATCTAATGGCAATATTTTGTTTTATTGTTTTAAGTTTACTTATTTATTTTGAGAGAGAGAGAGAGTTCAAACAGGGGAGGGGCAGATAGAGAGAGCGAGAGAGAGCGAGAGAGAGAATCCCAAGCAGGCTCCATGCAGAGCCTGGGGCTCCATCCCACAACCATGAGATCATGACCTGAGCAGATATCAAGAGTTGGACCTTTAATGGAGTGAGCCACCCAGGCACCCTTAATGACAATATTTTAAAACCTGGTGTGGCATCCATCCAACTTTTCATTATGCTTTCTGTGTGTGTGCGCACACGCATGTGCATGTGTGTGTGGTTATTCTCTGACTTACTTTCATAAGAACTTTAAAATTTATAAAAGAGAAAAGTATTTTTGGGAAAATCTGTAGACTTTTATATACTTAAGGTTGAAAATAGATAAGAAGTGTTCCCCTTGAAAAGCTAGAGAAGGACTGGGGTACCTGGGTGGCTCAGTCAGTTAAATGTCAAACTTCGGCTCAGGTCATGATCTCGTGGTTGGTGAGCTCGAGCCCCATGTCAGGCTCTGAGCTGACAGCTCAGAGCCTGGAGTCTGCTTCAGATTCTGTGTCTCCCTCTCTCTCTGTCTTTCTTCTGCTCATGCTCTGTCTCTCTGTCTCTGTCTCTCTCTAAGAATAAATAAACATTAAAAAAAAAAAAAAAGCTAGAGAAGGAGTAATGTCACCAAGATGGTGAAGTATGAAACCCCAGCCTCTGTCCCTTGACAAAGATCAATAATTAGACAGCTAGCCACAAACAAAAACAGCTCAGAGAGAGCTCAGGGGTCCACTTAAGAATCTTCAGGGGCGCCTGGATGGCTCAGTCCGTTGAGCGTCCAACTTTGGCTCAGGTCATGATCTCGCAGTCCATGAGTTCAAGCCCCGCGTTGGGCTCTGTGCTGACAGCTCAGAGCCTGGAGCCTGCTTCAGATTCTGTGTCTCCCTCTCTCTCTGCCCCTCCCCCATTCATGCTCTGTCTCTCTCTGTCTCAAAAATAAAGAAACATTTAAAAAAAAAAAAAAAGAATCTTCAGCAACACAGTAGAACAAAAAATCTAAGAATAACTGCAAAAAAGGGAAGACAGGAATAGCTTCATTTTGCCTGCCTCATCCTACCTCCAGGCCAGTGCCAGGAGGGAACGTCCTAGCTAGAAAGGGAAAGATGGATGAGCAAACAGCTTCCCAGCCTTCTCAGCACTGCACCAAGGACCTGCCTGGGTTTCATCCCACCCAGAGACCAGCAAGACTGTGACATCTAGTGATGACTGGGAAGAGGGGAGAAGAACACGTGCTACCAATGTCAGCCACACAGCAGGAGTGATGGCAGTTCCCAATGACCTGCTCTGCAGAGGACCCCAGGGGCTTGTACCACCCAAGACCCTAATGGTCAGCACAGCCACCATGGACGCCCAGTAGAATTCACTGGTTTTCCCCTGACAGGTATTTGTGTTCACTGACACCAGCCACTTGAGTGCCTCCTGGCTCTCTCACTCTCTCCAACCCTAGCAAAGCCGGGGATACATACCTGCACTCAGTCCAGGCCTCTGCAGCATCAGCCTAGATGCACCCAGTTGACATGTACCACCGTGTGCGCATTTGGGGCTAGCCCCTCCAGCAGTGCGCTTGCACTTGGCCAGAGTATTTCAATCTAAACTGGAAATGGAGGATGTGAAATGGAGAATCTCAAGCATGCACTCTTGGAAGAATGGAACTTAAGAACTGAGAGACTGACTTCCCATAAATGCCTGATTTACAGAAGATGGAAACTTGTCTCCTGACCAGTGAATGTCTGCCGGGAATCTCTCCCCATCCTGAAGCCAATGATCTTTCTGGCTGGATGTCTCCCTCTTTGCTCTCCTTGCCCATAAACAGAGCCACCCCAAATCCTCAACAGAGGCTGAGCAAGCCTGGAGCTTGCTACAGCATGTTTCCCAAATTGCAATTCCTCTGCTGTTCCTGGATAAAGCCAATGTCTTTATTGCAAGGTTCATTTGAGCTTGCCTCAGTTTACCTCCTTATTTAGGTTAACAGACTCGACTGCCATATGCACACCTGTGACAAGATCCCGAAGCCACCAAAGTGCACACCAACAGCCAAGGCCCCCATACCTGCTGTAGGTCCAGATTTGGCCTTATCTCCAGTCACTGGACTGCACCACTCGGATCACCTGCAGCTAGCTCCTCTGCGTATGCACCAACATGCTCTTACCCTGAACTTTGGCCTCCAGTGCCCTGCACGTGTCTATAGGGAGATCCTACAGTCACAAAAGTGCATACTGACAGCCAAAATGCACAGTGCAGCTGCTTGCGGGCCCCTATCCAGCCCTGTCTCCAGTCATTGGGGTGCACCGCTGGGCTGACCTGCAGCCCACTCCTGCACCTGTGCACCTGTACCTCACCAGCCTGAGTCCCATCACCAGCCTCCACTGCTGTGCATGTGCCCAAGGTTAGACCTGCAGTCAGAAGTCAGAAGGAGAAGGACAAACAGTGTCTGTTCTCGCTTATATGTGAAATCTAAAAACGCTGAAGTTGTAGGGGCATCTGACTGGCTCAGTCAGTGGAGCATATGACTCTTGATCTTGGGGTTGTGGGTTTGTGCCCCACATTGAGTGTGGAAATTGCTTAGAAATAAAACTCTCCTTTAAAATTTTTAATTATTTTATTTTAGAGAGAAAGAAAGAAAGCACACACAAGTGGGGCGAGGGGCAGAGGGAGAATGAGAATCTTAAGAAGGCTCCCCTCTCAGCATGGAGCCCAACACGAGGCTCAGTCCCACGACCTTGGGATCATGACCTGAGCCGAAATCAAGAGTCGGATGCTCAACCAACTGAGCCACCCAGGAGTCCCAGAAATAAAAACATTTTTTTAAAAAGCTGAACTTATAGAAATAGAGAGTAGAAGAGTGTTTCCCAGGGGTTAGGGGGTGGGGAAAATGGGGAAGTGTCGATCAAAGGGTACAAACTCCCAGCTGTAAGATGAAATAAGATCTGGGGATCTAATGTACAGCATGGTGACTGTAGTATATACTTGAAAATTGTTAAGAGAGTAGATCTTAAAGTTTATTTATTTTTGAGGGAGACCGAAAGAGAGAGAGTGCAAGCAGAGGAGGGGCAGAGAGAGAGGGATACCGAAGATCAGAAGCGGGCTCCACACTGACATCAGAGAGCCAGATGTGTGGCTTGAACTCGCAAACTGTGAGATCATGACCTGAGCTGAAATTGGATGCTTAACCGACTGGGCCAACCACTGGCCCCAAGACAGTAGATCTTAAATGTTATCACCACACACACACACACACACACACACACACACACACACACTGGTAATTATATAAGGGGATAGAGGCGTTAGCCAAACTTATTGTGGTAATCATTTTGCAATATATACAGGTACTATATCTAATCCTCACACTGTACACCTTAAACTTACAGATATTATGTCAGTAACATCTCAATAAAGCTGGAAAAACACACAAAAAAAAATAGAAAGGAGGGTATCAGTAAGAAATAGAAGCTGGGATGACACATGAGGAAGACTGAAGTTTTCAATCAGTGGTGTCTCTGGGTCACCCTAATCTCTGTTTTTAGCTAGAGCAAACAATCCTAAAATTTGTATGGAACCACAAAAGACCCTGAATTGCCAAAGTAATATTGAAGAAGAAAACCAAGGTGGGAGGTATCACAATCACAGACTTTAACCTCTACTACAAAATGGTAATCATCAAGACAGCATGGTACTGGCACAAAAACAGACACATAGACCAATGGAACAGAATAGAGAACCCAGAAATGGATTCACAAGCATATGGCCAACTAATCTTTGACAAAGCAGGAAAATGTATCCAATGGAAAAAAGACAGCCTCTTTAACAAATGGTGCTGGGAGAACTGGACAGCAACATGCAAAAGAATGAAACTAGACCACTTTCTTACACCACTCACAAAAATAAACTCTAAATGGATGAAGGACCTGAATGTGAGACAGGAAACCATCAAAATCCTAGAGGAGAAAGCAGGAAAAAACCTTTTTGACCTAAGCCGCACCAATTTCTTACTCGACACATCTCCAAAGGCAAGGGAAGTAAAAGCAAAAATGAACTATTGGGACCCCATCAAGATAAAAAGCTTCTGCATGGCAAAGGAAACAACCAACAAAACTAATAGACAACCAACGGAATGGGAAAGGATAATTGCAAATGACATACTGGATAAAGGACTAACATCTAAAATCTGTAAAGAACTTACCAAACTCCACACCTGAAAAACAAATAATCCAGTGAAGAAATGGGCAGAAGATATGAATAGACACTTCTCCAAAGAAGACATCCAGATGGCCAACAGACACAGGAAACGATGCTCAATGGCACTCATCATCAGGGAAATAGAAATCAAAACCACACTGCGATACCACCTCACACCAGTCAGAGTGGCTAAAATGAACAAATCAGGAAACTATAGACGCTGGCGAGGATGTGGAGAAACAGGCACCCTCTTGCACTGTTGGTTGGAATGCAAACTGGTGCAGCCGCTCTGGAAAATGGTGTGGAGGTTCCTCAAAAAAATAGAAATAGAACTACCCTATGACCTAGCAATAGCACTGCTGGGAATTTACCCAAGAGACACAGGAGTGCTGATGCAAAGGAGCACGTGTACCCCAATGTTCATAGCAGCACTTTCGACAATAGCCAAATCATGGAAAGAGACTAAGTGTCCATCAACTGATGAATGGATAAAGAAGAAGTGGTATATGTATACAATGGACTACTACATGGCAATGAGAAAAAATTAAATCTGGCCATGTGTGGCAACATGGATGGAACTGGAGGGTATTATGCAAATAAGTCAGTCAGAGAAAGACAGATACCATATGTTTCCACACATAGGTGGATTTTGAGAGACTTAGCAGAAAACAATGGGGGAGGGGAAGAGGGAAAAAAGAAAAGACACAGAGAGAGAGGGAGACAAAACATAACAGACTCTTAAATACTAAGAACAAACTGAGGGGAGAGGGGGTGTGGGAGGGGTGAGAGTGGGTGACGGGCATAGAGGAGGGCACTTGTTGGGACGAGCACTGGGTGTTGTATGGAAACCAATTTGACAATAAATTGTTAAAAAAAAAAAAGAGGAAAAAAGAAAAAGCTCTCTTAAATATAACTGAGCCTGGTAGGGACAATCAAGGCTAGACTACTGAGGTTGTTTTTTTTTTTTTTCTAATTTTTTTAATGTTTATTTATTTTTGAGAGAGAGAGACAGAGACAGAGTATGAGTGTGGGCAAGGGGCAGAGAGAGGGAGATACAGAATCTGAAGCAGGCTCCGGGCTCTGTGCTGTCAGCACAGAGCTCCACGCCGGGCTTGAAACCACAAGCCGGGAGATCATGACCTGATCTGAAGTCCAGCACTTAGCTGACTGAGCCACCCACATTCCCCATAGACTACTGACTTTTTGACTCTTGCAATTCCTGGAAATGGAAACGTATATGTATTGTCAGAATTATGGCTTTCATCTGTGAGCTTCTAGAGTGGCTTCTAGGAAAGGCTACTCTTGATCCTAGGGTATAATCCCACAATTCTGCTGCCTTTAAGTCACCTATACTGGTTACTCCATTAGGGTTACAGGCCATGCTGGAAGTACAGACCCCAATTCTGTTCTCACCTCTTTGTTCCTCTCACCACAGGAGCACGTGTGATGTCGAAGGGAGGAAAGTAGAGCTCCAGGCTTGAAGTCCCTCTCACTCACAGGTGAAGAGTACGTGTGGAGCAGATGAGCCCTCTGAGCAAATTGGACTTAACTTCTGCCAAAACATGAAGCATAGCCTGTCTGCTATCATGTCCTAAGTGCTGTTTTAATAAAGCAGCTGTTTCAATTAGTGATGAACATTTTGGGATCAATAAAAATGTTCCAAGCATTAGCACACAAGATTAGAAGATGATACATTTGTTAATGAAAGTGTGGGTGACCCCAGCTCAACCTCGATATTAAAAAATGCATAATTGCTACCCTCTATTAAAGAATTTCACTACAAAGGGAACTTCGCTACTAATAAAAATTAGCCTGTATAGACAGAGCAAAGGAGTCACCCATGAATCTTCAATTTTTTTTTATGGACTATGTAATAGTTCACAATACAAGGTGTAATGGAAAATTTGAACTGGGAAATAAAGGACTGTTTTATGTACTCATAAACTTCTCTTTCTGGTAGTTTGAAAACAAGGCCACGAATTGACACTGCCTTGAATGTGGTGATATGGTGGGCCGTAGTGACTTCCTCCTAACAAATACTATGCCAGAATGCAGCAGAAGTGTCGTGATGTAATTTCTGACCTCCAATCAGGAAATTTTACAAAACTTCTTGCCTAATTCTCCGTCTTTTTGACTCACTTTCCTTTAAAACCGAACTTCCATCCTGTGAAATAGCCTGGGCCACATGCAGAGCCCACCTGTAAGCGTCCAGGCCAACAATCCCTGATGAAGTCTCAGCCGAAAGGCAGAGCTGACCAACAGACATGGGAGTGGGAAAACCATCTGGATGATTCAAGCCCCAGTCTCCATATGACTGGAACTACAGGAGAGATTCTGAGCAAGAGGCACCTAACTGAGCTTAGTCACCCAAGAAGTGTGAAAGATAATAATCATAATTGATTTTGTTTGTTGAAGTCATTACATTTGGAGTGGTTTGTTCTGCAGCTAGAGATAGCCAGAACATTCTTATATCCATTGTCCTATCCATTATTCTACCCATCTTCTCTAAATCTTTAAGTTATTTCATAAAACAAAATAAACCTGTGTTCTCCTTCTCATTTTAAACATGTCGATAGTTGTCACCTAAATAGGTTTAAACAGTTCGGAATAAGCCCAAAGAAACATAGGAGTCATTTGTCTAAGTACATTCATTGTACGGGTAAGGAAACCAGGACTGGCGGTGAAAAGAAAGATGTGGGCAGAGTCCCGCAAAGGGTCATGAACAGGAGAGGCTGAGGACCAACACTTGGGCCTCCCCTTCTGCCAGCGGTCCCCAGGGCTTGCCATTCTGTGTATCATCATCACCAGGCTTTGAGTATTACATTCACTAGTATGCTTTGCACAGAAAAGTCAGACATGAAGACAAATAAAAGCTCTTATTTGAAGTACTCACAGGTTCTTAAGGTTTGGGGGGGAACAACAACCCTCAGCATTGTCACTTTCAAGGCCACTCCCAGAGTCCCTGTCATAGATAAACAGAAGAATAATATGAACCACACAAATGAATTCAAAAACAATTCTCTATCTTCCTTAAATCTGATAGACCCTTAAAAATTATGGCTACCTACATGATCTGCAAAGACCACGATGTATTGCATATATCATTTGATCTTTTATGTTGCTTGAAATATTTAAAACATGAGAAAAATCCAAAAAGGAAATTAACAATCATTCATATTTCCACCACTCGCTTTTTCAGTAAAATGATACATCTTAACTTTCAAACAATGAAGAGAAGACTAAATTTGCTAATGTAATAACAATGCTGATAATAATAATAAACCTAATTCAAAGATTCAAAAATAGATGGTCAAAAGTTAGGACTAAATAGGTATTCTCTCCAAAAATGATGCTTTTTTTTTTCTTTTTTAAGTAAGTTCTATGCCCAACACGGGGCTTGAGTTTATAACCTCAAGATTAAGAGTTGCATGTGCTGCCGACTGAGCCAGCCAGGAGCCCCCCAAAATGATGCTTTCTTGAAAAGTTCTCTTTTATCAGTTTATGTTTTCCACATTCTTTTTTCCTCTTGTAAAGTGAGAAGGAGTACTCTGCAGCTGTAAACTCTGGTTGCATTTCTGAAAATTAATTAGCAGATGACAGCCTTAATAGAAGCAGCTATCTCCCTTAAAAGATTCATTGGTTTTCAGAACCCATCAACTCTAGTCAAATCACTCCTCTCTTAGTATTTCTGATCGCTTTGCTCAACAAGCTGTCAATTAATATTTGGCTGCTCAGACACTGTTTACCTGATCTATTTTTGGAAAAAAGAAAAATAAAGAAAAAAATTGGCTTGCCCAGACATCTACTTTTGCCTAAATTTGGTGTTGTATAAATATATTAATTATTTCCAAGAAAAGTTCTTTCCACAACATCTTCTCATTTTCTCCACTTGATTTTTATGAATAACACTGTTTTTTTATACAACCTTCTTAGTGAGATTATATACCCCAACTCATTTACTATTCTGTGCTTTACTTCTACTTGCAGATATTTTGGTTAGCAGTTTAAAGAATACCTTTTTTTTAAAAGTAAAGAACAGTAAAGAACACTTGATATTTATATGTATTTTTCCTCCCCTTGATATCTCTGTGTATTTTTAGGGTTTGATATACATCTTTTTTTTAATGTTTATTTATTTTTGAGAGAGAGAGACAGAGCATGAACAGGGGAGGGGGAGAGAGAGACGAGAGACGGAGACACAGAATTCAAAGCAGGCTCTGGGCTCAGAGCTGTCAGCACAGGGCTCAAACCCACGAACTGCGAGATCATGACCTGAGCTCAAGTTGGATGGTTAACTGACTGAGCCACCCAGGTCCCCCGGGTTTGATATACATCTTAATTTAAAGATGTCATAGACATAATAGTAGGATATTTTAGCATTTATAAGAAAGGTCATATACAAAATGGACACAGCAAAAAGGAAAAGAGATATTTTCATATACATCTCCAAGAGGCCATCCAGAGGGCAATAAAAATGAGATGTATGCTGCGTTTTGTACCACTTTGCAAGGGGCTCTCACCTGGGTTCCAAGAACAGAGTGGATACACAAAATTCTGTCTTTATTTTCACCGACTTTTAACTGCAATATAGCATTCCCAAACCACAGTAATATTAGTGGTACCTATAACTTGGTCACCAAAGAAATACAGATATGTTTACATCACATTTCAGTTGTTAAAGATATCTTGAAATATTGTTTATATTTATCACTACTTTGAAAGTAGGACAGTTATATTAGCCCCACCTTTAGATCTTATTATGCATTGTGTTAACGAAGTACACATTTTAATATATTATAATATTTTTTACTTTTTGATAACCTAATGGAATATTAGTTTTTCTATAATCCTTGCATCTTATTTTATGTATTTATGTCTGAACATCCTATTCTGTGAAGGCAGAAGAAGCAGCATAGGCTTCACCAAATTGCCAAAGAGGCTGATGCCATAAAAAAAGTTAAGAAAACCTGATTTAGAGGGGCACCTGGATGGCTGAGTCGGTCAAGCGTCTGACTTCAGCTCAGGTCATGATCTCATGGTTCGTGGGTTGGAGCCCTGCATTGGTTCTGTGCTAACAGCTCAGAGCATGGAGCCTGCTTTGGATTCGGTGTCTCCTTCTTTCTCTGCCCCTCCCCCACTTGCTCGTGCGCGTACTCACACGCATGCGTGCGTGCACGCCAGCGCGTGCGCGCTCTTGCTCTCTCAAAAATAAAGATTAAAAAATTAAAAAAAAAAAAAAAAGGAAAATCTGAACTAGAGCAAGAGGGTCAAAGCAGATTCCTACAATCCTTTCTTATTTGCGGTTTCACTTTCCACAGTTTCAGTTCTGCGATTTCAGTTACCTGCAGTCCACAGAGAAGCACATGATCCTCCTTTTGACGAATCATCAGAAGGTCAGTAGTAGCCTACTGCTACGACACAGCGCCTCCGTTATTCACCCCAGTTCAGCTCATCATGTAGCCAGTTTATCATCGCCCATCCTCCTAAGAAGGGTGAGTACATACAGTAAGATATTTTGAGAGAGAAAGAAAACACATTCACATTACTTTTATTATAGTATATTGTTAAAATTGTTTGATTTTATTATTAGTTATTGTTGTTAATCTCTTACTGTGCCTAATTTGTAAATGAAACTTTATCATGGGTATGTATGTATAGGAAAAAACTAATAAGGGTGGCAGAGGGCTAGGTGAATTAGGTGAAGAGAATTAAAAGGTACAAATTCCAGTTATAAGAAAATTAAGTCACAGGAATGAAAAACTACGGCATAGGGAATATAGTCAATAATATTATAATAAACTTGTATGGTGACTGCTGTTAACTACACTTACTGTGGTGAGCATTTTGTGGTGTATATAATTGTCAAACCACTGTGTTGTACCCCGGAAACTAATATAATATTGTATATCAACTATTCTTCAATTTAAAAAAAAAACAAACAAAGTATATATAGAGTGAGTACTATCCGCGGTTTCAGGCATCCACTGGTGGTCTTGGAACATATACCTGGCGGATTAGGGGAGATTTCTATGCTTAGTATGTACACTTGGCCTGTGATCTGCTCTAGTTTCTGTAGAGACTTGCCTAATTCTAATTGCTAATTCAGTGCAGTAAAATGAAATGTTTTAAAATCATGGATCTCCAGAATCCAGCTTTGGGTGAGCGTTTAGTAAGAATCAGGACACACATAAAAATCTCCACTACAGTGTTCTTTCACTTGGCCAACTATTCTGGGTCAAGCTACTCTGGGATACAGGATGAATGGTGAAATCCCTAAGCTCACATACCATCTCTTCCACAAAATGCAGGCCTGCAAGAAATAATTACAATGCAGAACAATAAACACTTCAACACCTTTTCAGCCTTCATTCACCCTCTCCTTTGCCAACCCTGTGCTTCATACACACATGCAAATGACTTGTGTTACTCCTTTGCTGTGCCCCCATTGCTTCTGTTATTCTCTCTTTCTGCCCTCCCTTTCCTTAGAGTGAACATCTTCCCCTTCTCTAGACTCTGGCCATCAAGATCTTACTCATTTTTCTAAGCCCAATTTGTATATGATAAATAAAAGCAACAGAGTATAGAATATACATGAAAAAAAGGGTTTAGTATCTCATAATTATCTTTAAATGTCCTTTCCTCTTCCATGAAGTTCTCTTTAATATCTAGTGATGTTCTTCTTTTATCAACTCATTGATTTTTTTCATATAATATATAATACTGAATGCATTCTGTCTTGTACAACTGCAAACATTTGTATATTTTTTTTCTACTTTATGGTGGGCTCCTTGAGAATCAGATATAACTTACCTATCACTGTATTCTTCAGTGCCAAGAAGAGTTCTTGGGACATTACCTAGTTTGAATTTGTTGAATGAGTACATAAGTCAATATTGCTGGAAAGAAGAGCAAATCATATTGGTATAGAAAATTATTTTCAAAGGGGTCATTTCTGAGCACAACTGATTCATTGATCAATTTTAAATTGTGTCTAAACCACTCTTTTATACTGGTCCTTGCCAGCCAGTTCTTTTGGGATTAATTAGAATAAGAATTTGTTAACTGTTCTTGCTTATGCTAATGTTTCATATTCTCATAAAGTAAAATGTGTGATGAATATAAAGTCTACCTCCCATGCCATTTAATTTTTTTTCCAGTTTATTTATTTATTTTGAGAGACAGAGAGAGCAAGCGAGGGCAGGGAAGAGAGAGAGAGGGAAAGACAGAATCCCAAGCAGCTCCACACTGCCAGAGCAGAGCCCAATGTGGAGCTTGATTCCACAAACCATGAGATCATGACCTGAGCCAAAACAAAGAATCGGATGCTTAACTGACTGAGACACCCGCGCTCAGTTTATTTAGTTTTTAGTAATCTAAATTTTTTAAGTTTATTTATTTTTAAATGTTTTAAAATTTATTTTTTACTAGTTTCTACATCTGGTGTAGGGCTCAAATTCACTACCTCAAGACCAAGAGTTACGTGTTCTTATTGAGCCAGCCAGATGCCTCTAAATTTTTTAAATATTTATCTGTTGTTTATAAAGAACAGTTTATTGAGATGTTTTTATTTTTTAATAACAGTTTCTATTATATTTTAACAGCATCTGAAAGATAATTTCTGTGCCATAAAGCTCATTTGAGAAGAGAAAATATATCCTTCGGGGACACATAGTGTTTCAGTAACAACATCCAAAATCAGTGACTTCATATAATAGTTTAATTCTTGCTCATAGCACATGTTCAGCATAGATAGAGAAGGTACACGTAGAGACCCATGCCGAGGAAGGATCAGTTTTTACATCTGGCAGGGAAGGAGAATCTGAAAAATCACCCAGTGACCCTTAAATTTGGAAATAACATACAGCACTTTCCTTCACACGTTTTTGGCTTAAGAAGTACTATGTTCATACATAAGTTCAACTTTGGTGAGGAAGTGCAATATTACCATGTGCCCCCAAATAGAAGAATATGAATTTTTGTTAAGAGTTCTAAAAACAGTCCAGTCAGTTTATGGGGATTTTTTTTTAAATCGTTTCTTACTTCCCAGTGTTACCTTGCTGATTAAACCTAGAGACCAGACCAGGGGTTTTTGTTGAGACACTGTAATGTTATTACATTTCAGATTACATAAGAAAGTTAACCGCAGAGGTACTATACAGGACTTCCATTCTGGCCATGATTTTAAACGTGCATTCTTACATTTTATTTGTGCCTGGAATTTTCTTCAAAGACAAATAATAATAAGAGCTTTAAGAAAAGTGCGATCTTGTAACGTTACTAAGTATTATTTTATTAAGAAATATTTAAAGATCAAGGCACCTGGTGGCTCAGTCGGTTAAGTGTCTTACTTTGGCTCAGGTAGTGATCTCGTGGTTTGTGAGTTCAAGCCTCGCACCGGGCTCTCTGCTGTCAGCGCATAGCCACTTGGGATCCTCTGTCTCCCTCTCTCTCTGCCTCTCCCCTACTCTCTCTCTCTCTCTCAAAAATAAGTAAACATTTAAAAAAAGAATTAAAAAAAGCAATATTTAAAGATCAAAAGGCCTCATTATGGGAATGAAAGCAGATTGGTAAAATAATGGAAAACTTTGTGCCATTTGGGATAAAAATCCTTATTGTATGCCCTTGTGGAGGAGACCGTTGATTGTTTACCCCAATAACCATTTGTCCTTCTCTCCTCACTGCCAGAACTTTAGTTTTATTTAGTCACGTGAGAAGGAGAGAGAGGTTTCTCAGTCTCTTTTCTAGCTAGGTTCGGTCGTCTGCTTAAGATTTGGCCAGTGGGTTTAGAGCAGAGGTGCTGTGTTGAATTTCTGGGAAGCTTTTCAAAATGGAAAGGGCACACTCTTACCACTGTCCTTCCTCTTTTTTTCTGCTGCTGTATAGGACATGGATATGATGGTTGGAGTTCTGGAAATTTTCAGTAAGTGCATAGGGATTTTCCTGCTACATGACCCAGAGCCTGGAAGTGTCATAAAGCAAATAGTCAGGATGCCAGAAAACAGAAGAAACTCTTTCGCTTTTCAGAAAGTCAACCTTTTTAGTGAACTTGTGACTATTCTATTTTAATTCATCATGGGCTTTGGGACTCAGTTGTCTATACCAGTCATAAAATGACAAACCAAGGACTTCTATGAACGGGTCGGTCCCTTTTCCTTGACAAAGTTTGTGGCTTTGCCCTTGTAAATCCCACCCTTGCCTTTGATTTGGCAGACAGTCTTCACAGAGGTATACGGAGTAAATCCTTAATCCTTTAAACTAATGGCTCTGAGTTATTTTTAGAGGGTCAGCCTACAGGAGGCTGACTCCTCTATGTTGGATCCTGTTCTCCCTGACTTATGTTGGATCATGACTCCCTCATTCAATGTTTCATCGCTTTATGTTTCTTTTATCACAGGGAGGGTTGAGAGAACTGAGAAAGTTGAGTAATATAGATGTAAATGGAAGAGACTCTATGAGAAAGAATAATCAATAAATCTTGAGACCATGATAGACATACTTCTTAAGCTTTACTTCATGCTGACTTGGTAATTATTTTAGATGAGTACTTCTAAGGTTTTCTTTCCTGCCAAAATTAAATTATAAATATTTTTACACTTGTGAATTCTGTTTTATTTTTGGCTTGGCAAATATACCATAACAAGAAAAACACCTTTACTTGTAACTTTAGTGGCTATGGCTTCAGTAACTTTGGAACTTTGGATCTAGTCAAACACATTCCAGAGCATTATGTAAAGAAACAAACATGTTAAAATCTGTGAGACACAATTCTTATATTGCATCCCAAATTGTGAAGGTAGACTTAATTTTGCTGTTCATTAAACTGAGTCAGGTTTTTGTTACTTATGCTCAGAGATACCTATAGCACTGTTTTTAAGTTTGACTCTAGTTTGACATGTGATACTGTACTTTATTCAAAATTACAAGTAAAGAAAATCTTTTAAGATGGCTCGGGTGAAATCTACATCACAGAGCAACCACCTAATCAAGAAAATGCAAGGGACTGAAAAGTTAGATTTCTAGATGAACTGTTTGTTTACTAATGTGTTTGGTAATAATAATATTTGATATCTACAACCAAGTTAACATAAGATATCTAAAATCTCCTGGTATGAAATGGTATAGTATGATATGTAGTGTGGTATTATGTGGTATGATATGGTTATTGTATGATATGGTATGGTATGGTAACAACGCTCAACTCACTAATTCATATTGGTTTGTTAACTAAAACCAAATGAGAAAGAAAGGCTTTGAATGCCCTAGTTAAGCACAACATGAATATTCAGTAAAGCAAATGCACTGAGAGCAAATGGTATCTTCTTTAACAACTTTTCTTGCAGAACATCCAATAGAGAACTAAGACATCTTATATTAATCTTTAGAATTTCTTAAAAATATTGGCTTGAGTACAATTCACTTTTGTAAATTAAAATACACTAATTTTGATCTTAGCAAGATTGGCTCAAGCATTGTAATGATTTCAGATGACTTTAACATTGGGAAGTCCCATGTAATCTAAATTACCCCAACTTTTACCTGTTGAGCCATTTTTGTATCTTAAAGGATCACACAGAAACAAAGGTGTAAAATATACTAATAGCACAGAAGTAAAGGCCAGTAGATAAATACATCTTATTAATAGAAATTTACATTATTTTCTTTTGCCTTGACATTCCATAACTGTCATATCAATACTTCTTAATCTGTTTCACCCTTCATAGTTTTTGTAGTTTAAAACATATTGGAATTATAAAGCATTTAAGTTTTTAAAACCTTTCTTCCATATTCAGAATTCAAAAACTCTTTCTTTCTTTTTTAAATTTTATTTATTTATTTATTTATTTATTTATTTATTTATTTAGAGAGAAAGTGTACAAGCTGGGGAGAGGGGCAGAGGGAGAGAGAGAGAATCTTAAGCAGGCTGCATGCTCAGCATGGAGCCCAACACAGGGCTAAATCCCATGACTCTGGGATCATAACCTGAGCCAAAATCAAGAGTCAGAATTTCAACTGACTGAGTGATCCAGGAGTACCCAAAGATTCTTTCTAAACTATAAGCCCTGACTTCATAAATCAGATGTAAGAAGTTTAAATATTAATGCTATCAAGTGCATATTTATTCAGTTACCATGCATGTGAACCTAGTAACACATAAACATATATTTGAATAAAAGTGTGAATAATATAAATTAATTATTTGAATAAGTTAAAATCAATATGTAAATTTAGACTAAATTTATTTGGTGCAAATTATACTGAATTCCCTCTGATAATTGGCAGTTTATAAAATAAAAATATTTACCAGTAGTTCGTGAGGTTAACTAGTTGGCCAGATTCAGTTCATTGTTGTGGTAAAGATAACCAATGTTGAGGATTCCACCAAAATGACACTGAAATAAATGAGACAAAAATTATTTAGACTTCTTCTGCACCAAAATCCACATGACCACAAAAAATACTTCCCCTTTTTTCACCGTTCATGAAAAATAATTATAATCTGAATTCTACAGTTTAAAAAGTCTAAGTCTTCTTATTCTGCCATTCAAAACATGTATGTTAGAAGAGAAAGCACAGATTTCCAGGCCCCTCTTCTGGAGAATCTGATTCAGTTGATGTAGAGTGGGGCCCAGAATTTTATGATTTCAAATAAATATCCCCAAATAGCTTCATCGGAGAAGTGGAATAGGAATGAGGTAGCCTAAGGAAAAGATTTTGGGAAAGCCCATAATCTAGCATAGGCCACCTCTGCACCTCTGACAATCACTCCTCATATTGTCTTGCCCACTCCTACTAGCGGAAAGATCCTAGGTTAAGTGCAGAAGTTTGGTTCCTCTAGCTAACTTTTTCATAATTGGTTTGGTATTCCTCAAGCCAATATTGAAGAAAAAGAAAAGAAACAAAGAAAGGAGGGAGAATCAATAACATGTATACACGTGATGCTGTGCTATATATATCTTCTATGTTATCATCTTCAGGTCAAAACATTCAACTACTTTATTCCTCATGTCAACATTTTGACTGGGTATGCTTATGTAATAGCTGTACTAGCAGCGATCTAGAATAGTAATATAGGACAACTTCTGAATGTAGAAAAATCAAATCAGTAAAAACCAGGCCAGTAATAAGATTAATGAAAGATTCTTTTTATATTTGTTGCACATATAGATGCACACATATCCACACACACATACTCACATACACACAACTGTAATATTTTTGACACTTGAAAACTACCCTCAGATTCTCCCTCCCCTTTTTTTAAGTTTTTATTTTTCTCACGTGGTGCTCATTAGGACAAGTGTATTCCTTAATCCGTATCACTGATTTCAACCATCTACCCACCACCTCCTCTCTGGTAACCATCAGTTTGTTCTTTGTAGTTAAGGTCTCTTTCTTGGCTTGTCTCTCACTCTCTCTCCCTTTTTTCCTTTTGCTCCTTTGTTTTGTTTCTTAAATTCCACATATGAGTGAAATGGTATTTGTTTTTCCCTGATTTATTTTTCTTAGGATTATACTCTCTAGCTCTATCCATATTGTTGCATATGGTAAGATTTCATTCTTTTTTATGGCTGAATAATATTCCATCATGCATATATGCACACGCACACATACATACCACTTCTTTATCCATTCATCAGTTGATGGACATTTGGGCTGTTTCCATATCTTGGATATCCTAAAAAATGCTTCTATAAACATAGGGGTGCATGTATCCCTTTGAATTAGTGTTTTTGGACATAATGTTTTCTATAGTGGCTGTACCAGTATGCATTCCCACCAACAATATAAGAGGGTTCCCCTTTCTCCATCCACATCCTCACCAACACGTGTTGTTTCTTGTGTTGATTTTAGCCATTCTGACAGATGTGAGGTGATATCTCACTGTAATTTTGATTTGCATTTCCCTGATGATGAGTGATGTTGAGTGTCTGTTGGCCATCTGGATGTCTTCTTTGGAGAAATGTCTCTTCATGTCTTCTGCCCATTTTGTATTTTTATTTTTTTTCTTCTGCCCATTTTTTAATTGGACGATTTGTTTTTGGGTGTTGAGGTGTATAAGTGCTTTATATATTTTAGATATTAACTCTTGATCACATATGTCATTTGCAAATATCTTCTCCCATTCTATAAGTTGCCTTTTAGTTTTGTTGATTGTCCTGTGCAGAAGCTTTTTATTTTGATGTAGTCCCAATAGTTTATTTTTTACTTTTGTCCCTTGCCTCAAGGGACATATCTTGGAAAAAGTTGCTATGGCTGATGTCAGAGACATTACTACTTGTGCTCTTTTTAGGATTTTTATGGTTTCAGGTCTCATATTGTGGTCTTTCAACTTTTTTGAATTTATTTTTGTGTATGGTATAAGAAAGTGGTCCAGTTTCATTCTTTTGTATGTTGTGGTCTAGTTTTCCCAACACCATTTGTTGAAGAGCTCTCCTTCTGTTTTAACTTAAAATTTCTAATGCTCTTCTCTTTGAATTGTAAGATACCATTATTATTTAGAAAAAAAATTTCATTCTATAAAATTAATTATACTAAAAGGCAATGTATGAATTATGCAAGACGTATGACAAACTTTCAGATATACCTATATCACTGTAAAGTTATACTTAGGCAAATATGTAAGGAAGTGTTTCTCTCCAGAGAGACATTTAAATTTAAAATCAGGCACTGAATTCTCATTTAAATTTCATAAAGTTATGAGGCTAAAAAGAAAACCACTCTGATCCTTCTTTCAATTTCTGTGAATCTATGGTAAATCATTGAGGCAATTTATCTTGGTAGTAATCTATTGCTATACACAGGCATAAGGATAAGGCATTTTGACGCACAGATCAAAAGATTAAGCCAATATAATAAATATTTGATCTTGTATACACTATACATGCACTACTTGGAGATCAAATAGCATTCCTGTTGTTTCTGTTTGATAAGTTCCTGCTTAATTACAGTAAACACATTTTCCTTAAAATAAATGTAGAAACATTAATTGTAAAAGTAAGATACAAATTACTTAAGAAAAAAAAAAAAAAAACCTAGGGGCAGCTGGGTAGCTCAGTCACTTCAGCTTCTGACTTCAGTTCAGGTCATGATCTCACCGTTCGTGGGTTTGAGCCCCACGTCGGGCTCTTTGCTGACAGCTCAGAGCCTGGAGCCTGCTTCGGATTCTGTGTCTCCCTCTCCTCCTGCCCCACCCAACTCGCACTCTGTCTCTCTCTCTCTCAAAAATAAATAAATATCAAAAAAAAATTTTAAACCTACTTGATGATTGCAGTTCCTAAAGCAGTAGTTCTCACATTTCAGCGTTCATTATAATCACTTGAGGTGCTTTTTTAAAATTCAGATTCCCAAGGTTTTACCTGCCAAGATTCTGATTACCTGAATCTGACTTGGATCCCAGGACCCTGCATTTATTTTTTTTGAATAATTTATTGTCAATTTGGTTTCCGTACAACACACCGTGATAATCCCAACAAGTGCCCTCCTCCGTGCCCATCACCCACTCCCCACTCCCACACCCCCCTCTCCCCTCAGTTTCTTCTTAGTCTTTGAGAGTCCCCCATGTTATGTCTTCCTTCCTCTCTGTGGCTTTTTTTTTCCCTTCCTTCCTCTCTTCCCCTCCCCGCTGGTTTTCTGTTCGGTCTCCTAAAGACTACCTATGCATGGAAACATATGGCATCTATCTTTCTCTGCCTGACTTATTTCACTTAGCATAATACCCTCCAGTTCCATCCATGTTGCCACACATGGCCAGATTTCATTCTTTCTCATTGCTGCATAGTATTCCATTGTGTATATATACCACATCTTCTTGATCCAATCATCAGTTGATGGACACTTAGTCCCTATCCATGATTTGCCTATTGTCGAAAGTGCTGCTGTGAACGTCGGGGTACATGTGCCCCTATGCATCAGCATTCCTGTGTCTCTTGGGTAGATTCCTAACAGTGCTATTGCTGGGTCATAGGGTAAGTCTATTTTCATTTTTTTTGAGGAACCTCCACACAGTTCTCCAGAGTGGCTGCACCAGTTTGCATTCCCACCAACAGTGCAAGAGGGTGCCTGTTTCTCCACATCCTCTCCAGCATCTATAGTTTCCTGATTTGTTCATTTAGGCACTCTGACCAGTGTGAGGTGGTATCTCAGTGTGGTTTTGATTTGTATTTCCCTGATGATGAGTGACCTTGAGCATCGTTTCATATGTCTGTTGGCCATCTGCATGTCATCTTTGGAGAAGTGTCTATTCATATCTTCCTCCCATTTCTTCACTGGATTATTCGTTTTTCAGGTGTGCAGTTTGGTAAGTTCTTTTTAGATTTTAGATGTTAGTCCTTTATCCGATATGTCATTTGCGATGATCTTTTCCCATTCTGTTGGTTGTCTATCCGTTTTGCTGGTTGTTTCTTTTGCCATGCAGAAGCTTTTTATCTTGATGAGGTCCCAGTGGTTCATCTTTGCTTTTAATTCCCTTGCCTTTGGAGACGTGTCGAGTAAGAAATTGGTGCGGCTTAGATCAAAGAGGCTTTTTCCTGCTTTCTCCTCTTGGATTTTGACGGTTTCCTGTCTCACATTCAGATTTCTTATCCATTTAGAATTTGTTTTTGTGAGTGGTGTAAGAAAGTGGTCTAGTTTCATTCTTTTGCATGTTGCTGTCTAGTTGTCCCAGCACCATTTATTAAAGAGGCTGTCTTTTTTCCATTGGATACATTTTCCTGCTTTGTCAAAGATTAGTTGGCCATATAATTGCGGCCATATACATTTCTGAGTTTTCTATTCTATTCCATTGGTCTATGTGTCTGTTTTTGTGCCAATACCATACTGTCTTGATGACTACCACTTTGTAGTAGAGGTTAAAGTCTGGGATTGTGGTGCCTCCCGCCTTGGTTTTATTCTTCAGAATTACTTTGGCTATTCGGGGTCTTTTGTGGTTCCATACAAATTTTAGGATTGTTTGCTCTAGCTTTGAGAAGAATGCTGGTGCAATTTTGATTGGGATTGCATTGAATGTGTAGATTGCTTTGGGTAGTATTGCCATTTTAATGATATTTATTCTTCCAATCCATGATCATGGGATGTTTTTCCATTTCCTTGTGTCTTCCTCAATTTTCTTCATAAGTTTTTTATAGTTTTCAGCGTAGAGGTCTTTCACATCTTTGGTTAGGTTTATTCCTAAGTATTTTATGGTTTTTGGTGCAATTGTGAAAGGGATTAGCTTCTTTATTTCTCTTTCTGCTGCTTCATTGTTGGTGTATAGAAGTGCCACCGATTTCTGTACATTGATTTTGTACCCTGCAACTTTGCTGAAATCATGGATCAGTTCTAGTAGGCTTTTGGTGGATTCCGTCGGGTTTTCCATGTAAAGTATCATGTCATCTGCAAAAAGTGAAAGTTTGACTTCCTCCTTGCCAATCTTGATGCATTTTATTCTGTTTTGTTGTCTGATTGCTGATGCTAAGACTTCCAACACTATGTTAAATAGGAGTGGCGAGAGTGGACACCCCTGTCCTGTTCCTGATCTTAGGCAGAAGGCTCTCAATTTTTCCCCATTGAGGATGATATTTGCTGTGGGCTTTTCATATATGGCTTTTATGATGTTTAAGTATGTTGCTTCTATCCCGACTTTCTCTAGGGTTTTTATTAGGAAAGGGTGCTGTATTTTGTCAAATGCTTTTTCTGCATCTATTGACAGGATCATATGGTTCTTATCTTTTCTTTTGTTAATGTGATGTATCACATTGATTAATATGGGAATATTGAACCAGCCCTGCAACCCAGGGATGAATCCTACTTGATCATGGTGGATAATTCTCTTTATATGCCGTTGGATTCGATTTGCTAGTATCTTGTTGAGAATTTTTGCATCCATATTCATCAGGGATATTGGCCTGTAATTCTCTTTCTTTGCTGGGTCTCGATCTGGTTTGGGAATCAAAGTGATGCTAGCTTCATAGAATGAGTCCGGGAGTTTTCCTTCCATTTCAATTTTTTGGAACAGCTTGAGGAGGATAGGAATTAATCTGTTTTAAATGTTTGGTAAAATTCCACAGGGAAGCCATCTGGTCCAGGGCTTTTATTTGCTGGGAGGTCTTTGATAACTGATTCAATTTCTTCACTAGTTATGGGTCTGTTCAAATTTTCTATTTCTTCCCGTCTGAGTTTTCGTAGCATGTGGCTATTTAGGAATTTGTCCATTTCTTCCAGGTTGCCGAGTTTGGTGGCATATAATTTTTCATAGTATTCTCTGATGATTGCTTGTATTTCTGAGGGGTTGGTTGTAATTACTCCCTTTTCATTCACGATTTTATCTATTTGAGTTCTCTCTCTTTTCTTTTTGAGAAGCCTGGCTAGAGGTTTGTCTATTTTGTTTATTTTTTCAAAGAACCAGCTTCTGGTTTCATTGATCTGTTCCACTACTTTTTCTGTTTCCATATGATTAATTTGTGCCCTGATCTTTGTTATTTCTCTCTTTCTGCTGGGTTCGGGTTGTCTTAGTTGTTCTGCTTCTAGTTCCTTTAGGCGTGCTGTTAGAATTTGTGTTATTGATCTTTCTTGTTTCTTGAGGTGGGCCTGGATTGCAATATATTTCCCTCTCAGGACTGCCTTTGCCACATCCCAGAGCGTTAGGATTGTTGTATTTTCATTTTCATTTGTGTCCATGTATTTTTTAATTTCTTCTCTGATTGCTTGGTTGACCCACTCATCTTTTAGTAGGTTATTTCTTAGCCTCCATGTTTTTGGACATTTTCCAGGCTTTTTCCTGTGGTTGATTTCAAGTTTCAAAGCATTGTGGTCTGACAGTGTACACGGTATGATCTCAATTCTTTTATATTTATTCAGAGCTTCCTTGTGCCCCAGAATGTGGTCTATCTTGGAAAATGTACCGTGTGCAGTTGAGAAGAATGTAAATTCCTTTGCTTCTGGGTGAAAGACCCTGAAGATGTCTGTTAGGCCCATCTGTACTAATGTGTCGTTCAGGGCCATTGTTTCTGTGGTGATTTTCTGTTTTGTGGATCTATCCAATGCTGAGAGTGGAGTGTTAAGGTCCCCTACTATTAGGACATTTTTATCGATAAGGTTGCTAATGTTTGTAATTAGTTGTTTTACAAATTTGGGTACCCCTGAATTCGGCGTGTAGATATTTATAATTATTAGCTCTTCCTGCTGGATGGTCCCTGAGACTATTATATAATGTCCTTCTTCATCTCTTATTACATCGTTCATTTTAGAGTCTAATTTGTCTGATATAAGTGTGGCTACTCCGGCTTTCTTCTGACTTCCAGTAGCATGGTAGATAGTTCTTCATTTCCTCACTTTCAATCTGAAGGTGTCTTCAGGTTTAAGATGAGTTTCTTGAAGACAGCAAATAGATGGGTCTTGTTTTTTAATCCATTCTGTTACCCTGTGTCTTTTGATTGGCCCATTTAGTCCATTTACATTCAGTGTTAATATTGAAAAATATGGGCTTACAGTCACTGTATTATCTGTAGGTTTCATGTTTGTAAGGCTGTCTCTGGCAGTTTGTGTTCTTTGCAACCTCTCCTTCATAGCGTGCCCTTCAGGATCTCTTGTAATGCTGGCTTATTTGTGATGAATTCTTTCAGTTTTTGTTTGTGGGGAAAAACCTTGATCTCTCCTTCTATTCTGAATGACAGGCTGGCCGGATACAGAATTCTTGGTTGCATGTCCTTCCTGCTCATCACATTGAAGATATCCTGCCATTCCTTTCTGGCTTGCCAAGTTTCTGTAGATAAGTCTGCTACTACCCTTATATGTCTGCCTTTGTATGTTAGGGTTCTTTTTTCTCTAGCTGCTTTCAGGATTCTCTCCCTATCTTTGTATTTTGCCAGCTTCACTATGATGTGCCGTGCAGAAGGTCTATTCAAGTTACGTCTGTGGGAGTTCTCTGTGCCTCTTGGATTTCCATGCCCATTTCCTTCCTCATCATCTCAGCAATGATTTGTTCAAGTACCCCTTCGACTCCTTTCTCTCTCTCTTCTTCCTCTGGAACCCCTTTGATACGGATATTGTTTCTTTTGAGTGCATCGCTCAGCTCTTGAATTCTCCTTTCCTGTTCCTTGATCAGCTTCTCTCTCTTTTTATCTGCTTCCTCTTTTTCAAGGATTTTATCTTCTAATGCACTAACTCTTTCCTCTACCTCTTCAATCCGTGCTGTGGCTGCTTCCAGTTTTCCTTGTATTTCATCCAAGCTCTTTTTTAATTCTGCCTGACCGTTTTTAAGGTCCTTGAACTCTGCCGCGGGGGACCCCTTGGATTCATCTATGCTTTTTTCAAGCCCAGCGATTAGTTTTATGATTATCATTCTATATTCATGTTCTGTTATGTTGCTTATATCTGTTTTCATCAATTCTTGAGTTGTCACTGCTTCTTGTAGATTCTTTTGAGGAGAATTCTTCCGTTTCATCATTTTGACTAGATGTGTTTTGGATTGTTTCTTGAAGTTGCCCTGGAAAGGAAAACAGACTGACAGACAAACAGAAAACAGAAATACTCAAATGTACCGACAAATGATACAGACAAGCAGTTCACAACAGAAAAAAGAATAACAAATGACTCTCTGAGGGCAATGTCCTGAAGTACCAGCTACATGTTAAGGACAGGATATGTAGTGTGCTGGTGGCAGAGCATATATAGACAGAATAATGACTGGTGCAGGGAGAAGAAGGAAATGGACTTTGCCCAGGTAGAGCGACTAAAGGGCTTAATCCAGACTGAGAGAAATCAGAATAAGGACGGGTGCAAGGAAATTGGAATAAAGATCGATGTTGTCTAGGTGAACTTATGCAGCCTGGTTATTCCAGAAAGAGGGATAGGGAAGTACAGAAGGAGGTGTAGAACATGCCTTGGGAGAGCGGGTTAAAAAAATGTTTAAGCCAGTCAGTATCCTGGATAACCAGCTCAGGTGTGGGGATCAGTAGGACTGGGAAAGGGAGGGATAAATTTAAAAAAGAAAAAATGACTGGAGTTACTCCAGGCAGCAGTCTCCACTTGGCATCAGTCACTCCTGCTGATAGGTGGGGAGGTACATGGTTTGGTGTAGGCGGGTCCCGCCTCCGCTGCCGCAGGGATGGCTTTTGTGGTGACTTCCCTGCTTGTGAGACCACAATGGCGTCTCTCCAGTCCCTCGCCACCAGTCCTGGAGTCTTTATTCGCCCCTTTATTTCTGTTCTTCTCCACCAGGGGCACCGGCATAGTGCAGTTCACTGGGCGATGACGCAACCGCCTGCTACACCCGATTTCGCTGTAATTGTTCTGGGGTTAGAGGTGCTCCACATGCGGCGCCACCTCGGGCTGACTGGGTCCCCGCTGCCTGTCCTGGCAGCGCGCGCGTCCCAGTGGCACGGGACGAGGGTGGCGTGGTCCGGCAGCGCGAGGGAAGTGCTGCTGTTTTCCACTGAACTTCTCTTCAAAAGCCCTGCATTTAGGGGCTGGATGGTAGTGGTCTCACCCGCTCTGGCCCTCTCGTTCAGATGTTGTTTGATCGGCACTTTCCCACCTATCTCCAAAGACGCTCACCCTCCCCTCAGCTCAACTTCCCGAGTTCGAGTTCGTTTTATCCGACCCAGATTAAACTCACGTTTTATCTGGGGCGGTTCTATTTTCACCTTCGTTCCTTGTAGGCTGCAGCTCCTTTTTCTCCCCGATTCTTGGAGTTGAGAGAGACTTTGGTTTCAGTCCTCCCCGTTTAAAGGACAAGCGAAATACTCAGGACCCTGCATTTAAAACAAGCTCTTCAGGTGCTTTTGATGTAGGTTGTCCATGGATTCACCTCTGATAAATCCTGTCCTAGACTTGCACTTCTCTGACTTTATTCTGCATAGGAACTCCCCGAGGATGGTGTTAAAATGGAAGTTCTGATTCGGTAGTTCATGGGGGAGGAGTCTGAAGATTGTAGTGTGTTCTCTTGGTGGGATCAATGCTTATACCCCATGGACCACACTTTTTGAGAAGTAAGGCTCTAAGGCCTTAACATTTGTGAAACATACACCGAGATCCTCAGAGATAAAATAACTTATGACAATGTCAGAATAATTACCAATAAGGAATTTAACTGAATAGTCGTGGGAAATGAGGGGTGTGACTCAGGGATTTTTTTAGCTAGAAAGGGGATTATTTAGTGGATATGTTAATTAAGGATTGAAAATTATCACCTTAGAGAGGACTTGAATAGTCCATTGGTCTGTACCTATTGGGTAAAAAATATGTCCTGCTATTCACTGGAGAGCAAAGAGCCCTCAGTCAGGTCCAGTGAGAGTCATTCAAAGATAATAGTACTTTTTCAGCTTTAAGTATTGGTTATAACAGTTGTGATGAAGCAGTGAGTTTTATGCCATCTGGACAAATGCTGCTACAGATGGGAATTTTTCCCTTTAACAGTGGAGAATTTGCCCAGAGAAACAGGACAAATGATTATGAAGTCATAAAAGCTTGGTTAGCAGATTTCTTTTCTAAGTTTTCTCAAGTACCTTCTTTCCACTGTTATTATTTGTGTTTTCATTTTGTGTTAAGAAATGGATTCAGCAATTGGTAGAATGCCATGTTAGTCTCTGATTTGAACAACAAACAGACTTAATGCTTCCTGTATTATGTGTAAAGTGGAGAAGGAACTCCACTGTCTATTTCCTTGAGTTACATCAGGTAGACTAAAGGCTCTCAAATATGTACAGTTGGCTGAGTATATAAAAACTGTGGATTCTTTTGGAAATGGATGAAATACAGATGCTTGGCTAAGCTAATTACATGATTTTATGTAATACTAAAGACATTAGCAAATGTTAGTATACCTAAGTTTTGTGAGCCGTAATCATTCACAAGGAAAGTGTTCCCGCTAACTCCCTTAGGCAATATCAACCCTGGAAAAGCTGTAAAGTGAGAGGAAACATTTATTTCAGGAATATACATAACAACCACAATGAACCTGGAGAGAGGGATGGTTGTTTAGGATCATTTGGAGACTGAGGGTCAGGTGAGTGGGCTGCAGGTGGCTAGAAGGAGGCCATAAGAGGAGAGACTGGACAATCATGCGAAGTTCTGTTCTGCGCCTCTCCCCTGAGTTGTCTAGGCACAACCACTACCCTCCCTACATTACAGAAAAATGTGTAGACCCCAGGCTAGACCTCTGGATGCTTGAGTCCACAAGTTGGGATGAGGAGGTAATGCAAAAGCAGGGCAGATGGACTCCTTAGATAATCTCTCTTCATCCATTCCTTCCAGGACCCAGGGCTGGTGAATTGGTGGAGTATATCTTTAGATATAATTAGCACTACTACTGCTAATCTCTAAGGAGTTGAGGAAAAGTTCTGAATAAAAGAGTTGCCTGGTAAGTGGGCAGCAAACTGGAGTGACCAAAAGCAATTCATATCATGGCTGGGGCTTTGCACTTAAATTCCCTGGGACTGACACAGACCAGGCCTAGGCTCAGGACCTTCTCCAGTACAGCTGACCAGACAAGATGGCGGATGTCCCCAACTTATCCTCACATGACTTCCTAGGCCAAAATAACTAGCCATCTGAGAGGTGCAGCCACATTAGGGAGCTCTCCCAAAAAGCATCCTGCAAGGAGGAAGAGATAGTAAACGTGAAAGAATACTACAAAAATGTGGAAGGCAGAAGGAAGATGCTAACCTCTTGACTATAGAATTCCTGTATCGAGTCATGTTTTTAGAAAAATACTTATGAGACAAAACCATAAAATGAGGAAAAATTCCAAACATTAAGACTTTCTCGCCTAAGCTCTGAAAGATAGCCATTGGCCCCTATTAGTGAGAGAGAATCCCAACAGCTCAGAGAATACCAATGTTCTGCGAAAGAAGAATTTGAGGACCACTGATCTGGATACTTTTGGACAGAGACGTGGGAGCCTGCAAACTGGCCAGCTAATTATTCTGTCTCTGCTGAATCTGGCCTGGGTTGCCTTATTTGTTAACTGTGATGTTTAAAATTTGATAAATTGATCACATATGGTCACTGCTGCATACAATTATAGGGAACATATGTGGACATTTTTATTTTATTTTCATGTACTTTTAATATGAGATTATTAATAATAATTAAATTTCTGTCATTTCTAAAATGCGACATTAAAAAACTGGGTCATTTATTGTAATATTGTGTATAAGTATAATCTATATATTAATTAATTGGCATTAAAATTCCTTTATTTAATATATTTTATTTTTAATTACAGAAGTAATGCATGCATATCATAAAATATTGATTTCACAAATTTTAATATTTCAAAATTTGAATTTGTATTCCTGCTGCCAAAGTTTATGAATCACATTCATACAAGTGAGAACAGAGTCAAAGTCTTCTAATTAATCTTGTCCTCTACCAAACCTCATAAGAAGTAATCACTTAAACTCACTCTGATAAACTGTCAAGATACAATAAAATTTTTTTGTAGAAAGATAAAATTATAATAGTTTCCCACCTTCTGAGGTAAAAAAAGCTTCTCTTTTCTTAATGATTTTTCCAGAATTCCTACAGTTTTACATGTTGAGGTATGAGGTGGTATGTCATTGTCGTTTTGATTTACATTTCCCTGATGATTAGTGAGATTGAGCATCTTTTCATGTGTCTGTTGGCCATCTGGATGTCTTCTCTGGAAAAATGTCTCTTCATGTCTTCTGCTTATTTTTTAATTGGATTATTTATTTTTTGAGTGTTGTGTTATATAAGTTCTTCATATATTTTGGATACTAACCCTTTATTGGATATGTCATTTGCAAATATCTTCTCCCATTCCATAGGCTGCCTTTTAGTTTTATTGGTGCCCTTTGCTGTGCAGAAACTTTTTATTTTGATATAGTCTCAGCAGTTTACTTTTGCTTTCATTTCCCTTGCCTCAGGAGACCTATCTAGAAAAATGTTGCGAGGGCCAATATCAGAGAAGTTACTGCCTATGCTCTCTCTCTCTCTCTCTCTTTTCAAGTTTATTTATTTATTTTGAGAAAGAGTGAGAGAGAGTGAGAACAAGCATGTGCACAAGCAGGGGAGGGGAAGAGAGAGAGGGAGAGAGAGAGAATCCCAAGTAGGCCCCATGCTGTCAGCATGGAGCCCAGTGTGGGGCTCGAACTCACAAATTGTGAGATCCTGACCTGAACCAAACCAAGAGTTGGACACTTAACTGAGTGAGCCACCCAGGCACCCTGTGTGTGTTCTCTTCTAGGGTTTCTATGGTTTCAGGTCTCACATTTGGATGAGACAAGAATTTGTTCCTTTCCAATTTGTAATTGAATCCTTATCAAGCATCACTCACACTCTTTTGCAGGCTACACAATTATTTTTCTCAAGGAGATTATAGTTATAAATTAAAGATCACCAGAATATTTTTGAATATCAATATGGAAAAGTTTTCAATGTAAGAATAACATTTTTTTATCCTTATAAAAGTATAAATAAGAGTACATAGAACAGTTTGAAGAAAAGGAATGAACAAGAATCAGATAAAAGTTGTAAAATACTTGTACAAAATAAGGTTATATCAGCCCATAGTGTGCTGAGAAAATAAAAAAAGCACGGGGAGACAGATAAATCGGGTTAATGATTTTATGAAAACTAGTAGAAGGAATAATCTTAGGTAAATGTAAATAATTTAAAATTGTAACTAGAAAATATTTCCTAAGTGATAATAAAGAAAAATAATTTGAGGAAAAATGAGTTCAATGTAGCCTAACAAGATATAGACAAGAATAGAGATGAAGTATTTCCTCATCAAAGATGCTGGTTGCAAACATTGATGTAATTATATATAAATATTATCAGTACTAGACTCAAATTTGATTTTAAGTTTCTTCTGCAATTGGATAAATATACAGTTGCACTTTTAGCAATTCCAGTGTATATAAAAACCTTACTGGTAATTAGGTGATCCTGGACAGGAGAATTTTCGTTTTTACGTCTTTTACTGTAACCTCATTTGAAAAATGATCTAATTGTATAAATGTCTAAAGAAACTGGAACACATTCAGATCATTAGATTTCCCCTTAAAGCGTCAGTCCTTTCATGCATGAAATGAGTCTCAAGTAGCCTGAACAGGTAGGACTTTGAAAAGTACTTAACTCTCATTTTCCACTTCCTCAAACTCAATTAATTTCATAAATAAGAAAGGACTATGATTTATTGTAAGTGGCTATTATTATTAAGTGTAAAATGTTTCTTTTACTCAAATTGTGGGCCTAAAAGGGGCATATTTGCTAAGTCATTCAATTTTAATAAAATTATATCGATAATTGCTGTTATTTGGAACTTATAAAAGAAATATCTAAAACTCAAATTAGGTGCTTAACTCACATGTATTTTGGTCCCAGAGATATCCATGCCTGTCTCAGCACAGTGTCATAGAAAGTACAATAAAAAGATATCACATTCTTGAGAGATGCATTAGGAATAATTTATTCATGTAGTCAAAAAACATGAGCATTGGGATTGGATTTGGGTCACGAATGTCAGTGATCCACTTTCAAGGAAGAAAAATATAAATTGGAAGATATACAGATTATTCACATATATAAAAAGAGTTAAAACAGTATAGCAATTGTTACATTATTTTTTAAGAAGTTACCAATTGTCAATAGCACTGACATATAGAAACAGCACACAGGAAAATTAAAGTAAATCAGAAGCGCTTGTCCTATGTGTTAGAAGAGTAATTAGAATTACTAAAAGATAAATGAATAGTGTTCTAAGTAGAACATTGACCTCACAACCTCAAAGACTCTGTAATAACCAGTCAGAGCCCATAAGAATACTTGACTCTAGAAATGACTAAAGTGACTAAGACATTATTCCTCTCTTACAGAATCATATAATGCAGGAAAATACAAATAGCAACTACTGTACAGTGAAAAAAGGATGGCAAGAGCTTCTGAATGAAAAACCCATTGGGGAAAGTTGCATTTGAGATGGGCCTTGAAGAATGCTATGATACTGAATAGACTGTGTTTGGGGCAAGAAAAAAAGGTGTATTCTATCAGAAAGGAAAAGCTGTATAAGACACTATATAAAGATGTATAAAACTGTACAAACTATATAAAGCACTTTATGGAAAGAGATACATGACATAACGTTCAAGAAAGAAGAAGTACAACTTAAATCATGAATCAGATAAGGGGGGACAAGTAGTGGGTGAAAAAATTAAGTAGTGTCAGGGCCACATTGGGGAGATACTGGATATCAGAGTAAAGGACTTAGTGTGTGAACAAGAAATGATATAACAGAAACAGCATTCAGGTAAATCAAACAGAAGTGGTTGGGAAAAGTACTTTTCCCAGGAAACACATATTATAATAAGCAAAAACGATAATTATACAGATAAACAGGATACCTTAAAAATAGGGGTAGAAATAAATTTGATATAAAATCTAAAACTACAGAGGAATAATGAACAGCAGGGCCAATAAATATGGCCGAAATGTAAGTTGGAGGGAAAAATAGGCTCCAACCTATTGGAGGACCAGGATCAGAAAAAAGAAGGATTCTTTCTATCAGTTTAGATAGTGCCTAAGATCTCCTAGAAAAGGTAGTGGGGGAGAATTATACATAGCAAAGGAATATTGAGGTTGGTCCGAAGCAGAGTTTAAAAGACACACTGACACCACGTGAGCCATCATCTTTCTGCAATTCCATAAAATGGAAATTTGTTATGTTGTAATGGCACATACTCAAGTTAGCAACTGAAAATGATGTGGGCCTGGCCTGGAAACACAAGTGGTAAAATGTTAGAAGAGACTTAAAGTGTCATGTGGAAGTAGGTGATGATATTTGGTAGCGGTTACTGGAGAAAAACACTATCCTCTCCAATAATCCAAAGTCCACACTTCCTTAAAAGCTCCTCTCCTTCTTGGGAAGAAGGAAAGGGTTTTTTGTTGTGGTGCTTGTTTTGTTTCATTTTGTCAATAAGCAGTAAGGTTCACCAAAAAAACGTGCCTTGGAAGAGAATTTTTAGGAAAAAGTAAGACAACTGGCTTGCCTCAGCAGGAAAGCTGCCTGTGATTATTATCTGAGGAACACTAAAACATATATCAGGACCCCATAGTCTCTCATCACTGTTCTTTGATCTCACATTGCTTCAATAGAGCAAAATTAGACAATAGATGTAGAGAAATTATTTCAGGGATAAATAAAATAAAAACGAAATTAAAGAATCTGAATCTCAGGTTCACTTTTCTAGCCTAAGAAGGTATTTTTCAAAATGAAAAATATGTCCCTACTTCACCCTATGTGTGATGGACGAGCTTATAGATATGACCCAAAAAGTGTTGTCTACGATCATGGGAAATGTGTTTTTTGGGAAGTGGAGAAAACTAGTAACAGAACACTCTAGGCTCAAGTCTGGCATTAATAAAATTTTTTCAACCTTTTCTTAGTATATGTGACTTAAAATAGGTAATGATATAAAACTTATTTCAAAAACTAATCTTTGAAAAAATATACAATAGTATGAGCATGTAATAATTTATTTGGTTAATGAAAATGAGCATGTAATAATTTATTTGGTAAATTTTTCATAAAGAAAAAATATACTTGATAATTAGGATAGTACAGTGGGAAACCAGATAAAACTCTAAAGGAAATAACTGTCATAATTTTCCTTATAATATATTTCAATGAAAAAAAAACAAAAGAAATTACACTTTGCCACTTTTACATTTTAAAAATGTTCAGGGGCGCCCAGGTGGCTCAGTCAGTTACCCGTCAGACTCTTGGTTTTGGCTCTGGTAACGATCTCATGGTTTTAGGAGTTCGAGCCCCACATTGGCCTCTTTGCTGGCAACACGGAGCCTGCTTGGAATTCTTTTTCTCTCCCTCTCTCTGTGCCCCTCCCTGGCTCACGCTGTCTCTGTCTCTCTCAAAATAAATAAACTTTATGAAAAAAAAATGTTTAAATAAAACATGTTCAAAAAATCAAATTTATTAAAGAAACACATGTGAAATATATTTCAAAACATAACAATTCCTCTACATATATCTAACCGAAAAGAACTTCAATTATTAAAAAAAAAATAACAAGTAGTGCCTGGAGGGTTCAGTTGGTTACGTGTCTGACTCTTGATTTCGGCTCAGGTCATGATCTCACAGTTTATGGGATCAAGCCTTGTCCATGCGGAAAGCACAGAGCCTGCTTGAGATTCTCTCTCCATTCTGTCTGCCCTCCCCCCACTCATGCTCTCTCTCAAAATAAATGAATAAGCATTAAAAAAAAAAAAGAACTTCACTTATTTAGATCTTTGATGTCTTTCTTCTGAGGGTAGTGTTTCACTAGTGGGCTAGCAAAAGACAGAGAATTAAACCAACAAATGAGGGGGAAACCTCATAAAAGAAAGGATCCTTGAGTAGAAATCAGGTAAACTAGATGCAAGGCCTGCTAGTACCCAGTACTATGACCTCGGATTAGATGATATTGAATTGGATTCCCTAGGTCTCGTTTACCTCATCAGTAACCAGAAGATGGGAGATAATTGTGAGCTTAATGGAGGATTTAATATGCTATGATTTAATGATTTCCCCAGCTTTCACACTACACCCCGACTATAACTAGCAATACCACTGATACACCCTAAGCCTAGAGAACACTCTGTTGATTGTCTTCCTAACAGTTATTTTGACTTTCTTCTTCACTACTTATCCCATTTTTTGTGAATGTACCATTCCCTTTACTGGTTTATTCACAAACGTGGTATACAAATCTCAAAATGAGACGCAAGGAGAACTCTGCTGTACGAGACTTGAAAAGTTTTGCCCCCTGGAAAAATAGAAGCACAAGGAGAGGTGATCTTTATCTTTTACCAGGAATAGCTGAATGAAGGTGTTATGTAAGAACTTCAGTAGCTTTTGGATGTTTATTGTTGTACATATCTAAGATGAAGCCGGTAGGTTGAGAATAGCTGAACAAAAATTAATCCCTTATCATTTTGATGAGGAAATAAACAATGACCCATATAATCTATCACCTGATTTCATATAATATAAAATATTGAATTTTCTTATCTTTAAACCACTTGTACTTATATGTTCTGTTTTTTGTGGCTGAAAAACAAAAAGAAAAAATATTTAAGAGCAAAGTTAAAGTATCTATTCACCTTTAAGTCCTCTCAGTGCTCAGTACAAACTAAAGAGTAAATGCTACATAAATGTTTATTAATTTTATTTTTATATTTTTTCTGCATTCATTTTGTGCCTCCATGCGTTTTATGGAGAGTCAAAATATTTCCATGATTTTTTTCCTTTTAAAGAAAGCATGAATTAACAATGAGAAAGTGGAATTTGAAATTTAAAACATAATACCATTTACAATACCTTGCAATAAATGAAATCCTTAGATATAAGTCTAACAAAATAAATACAGGATCTAAACAAGAAAAATTATAAAACTATGATGAAATAAATAAAGAAATGGAGGGACATTCCACGTTCATGGATAGGAAGTCTCAATATTGTCAAGATGTCACTTCTTCCCAACTTAATCTATAGAGTCCTTGCAATCCCAATCAAAATCCCAGCAAGTTATTTTGTGGATATCAATAAACTCATTCTAAAGTTTATATAGAGAGGCAAAAGATCCAGAATAGCCAACACAATATTGAAGGAGATAGACAAAGTCAGAGACGACTGGCACTACCCGACCTCAAGACTTACTATGAGTCTACAGTAATCAAGACAGTGTGGTACTGATGAAAGAATAGACAGATAGGCCAATGAAGAAAATAGAAATCCGAAATAAATACACATAAATATAACCAACTGTTCTTTAACAAAGGATAAAAAGTAGTACAATGGAGCAAAGATAGTCTTTTCAATAAATGGTTCTGAAGAAAACTGGCCGTCCACATGCAAAAAAAAATTCAGACACAGACTTTACACACTTCACAAAAGTTAACTAATAATGGATAAATGTAAAACATAAAAGTATAAAACTCTGAGAAGATAATATAAGAGAAAAATCTAGATGATCTTGGGTATGGCAATAAAATATAGATAAAGCAGCAAAGGCATGATCCATGAAAGAAATAAATGATAAGCTGGACTTTATTAAAATATTAAAAAATATTTGCAAAATACATATGTGATAAAGGACCATTATCCAAAATTTTCAAAAACTCTTAAAGCTCAACGAGTAAACAAAAAACTCCACTATAAATTGGGCCAAAAGCCTGAACAGACACCTCACCAAAAATGATAGGCAGTCAAAATAAGGATATGAAAAGATGCTCCATATCCTATGTCATTAGAGAAATACAAATTAAAACAACAGTGGGATTCCACTACATACCTATCAGATACCTACCTAAATCCCAAACACTGACATCAAATGCTAATGAGGATGTGGAATGACAGCAACTTTCACACATTGCTGATGGGAACGCAAAATGTTAAAACCACTTTGCTAGACAGTTTGTCAGTTTCTTACAAAATTAAACATACTCTTACTCTACTATGTGATACAGCAGTCATGCTTTTTGGTATTTACTCAAGTGAGTTAAAACCTTATCTTTTTTTTTTAAGGTAGTTTTTTTTTTTTTTTTTAAAGTAAGCTCTACACCCAACATGGGGTTGAACACATGACCCTAAGATCAAGAGTCACATGCTGTACTGACTGAGCCAGCCAGGCACCTCAGAAACTTACCTTGACATAAAAACCTGCACTCAGATGTTTATAGCAACATTATTTTAATTATTGCCAAAACTTGAAACAGCCAAGGTGTCCTTCAGTAGATGAATAGATAAATAAACTGTGGTACATCCAGACAGTGGAATATTATTCACTGCTAAAAAGAACTTAACTATCAAGTCATGAAAAGGCATGGAGGAATCTTACTAAGTGAAAGAAATCAATGTAAAAAGGCCACATGCCATATGATTCCAACTATATGACATTCTGAAAAGTGAAAAATCATGGAGACAGTAAAAAGATCAGTGATTTCTAGGGGTTAGGTGGGAGAAGGAAGGACTAGGCAGAGCACAGAAGATTTTTAGATCAGTGAAACTATCCTGTATGATACTCTAATGGTGGATATATGTCATTCTGCATTTGTCCAAACCCAGAGAATATGTGACACTAAGAGTGAACCCTAATGTAAAATATCTACTTTGAGTGATAATGATGTGTCAATATAGTTCATCAGTTGTAATGTACCAGTGTGGCATGGGGTGCTGATAGTGGGGGAGGCTGTGCATGTGTTAGGGCAGAGGGTACGTGGGAACTCTCTGTACTTTCTACTCGGTTTTGCTATGAATCTAAAACTGTTTTAAGAAATATCTATTTTGCAGGGGGAAAAATGACATGAAAAGGAGAATATATAATAACTATATATTTCTGCTGGCAGTATTCTACAACAGGGCATATCATTGGCAGAGTAACTCATTCAGCTGTTCTTCCATTTGCCGAAAAGAAAATAAGAAAAAATTAAATATTAATAAGCATAATACTAAATTGCACAATATATTACTGTGGCACCATGCTAAAATTAATAATAACCAGTGGAGACACCGATTTAATATTGATAATTTAAATTTTAACTCTCTCTACCATGTAATGTGGTTGATAAATTTGGCAGACAAAAAGTTAGGGTTTTGGGACTTACTGGTGGAAGCTTGGTTATCATCCACTAATTTAACTATTTCTCCATTCAGCAAATCTTAGACATCTGTGTGCTTTTACCAAAAATATGCTCAAAAATTTAAGTTTAAATTTTTAGTTATGCAATAAAATAAATATATCTTGAGTCGACATGTCTGTGGAAATTTTATAAAAAAGCAAAAGTGAATCACAATACATGATACTTCTAATGAGTTTTATAGTCCTCCAAAGAACAGCTTATTATATCACTGCATAGTAAACTTAAAAAAAAGTTTAAAATATAGTAAGGATACAATATATTTTTAGAAGGTTGCAATCATGGACCGGATGTGAAAATCCAAATAGAATTATAACTCAGAGGTCCACATAAAATGAAATATAGTATTACTTTTAGAGATCTTCACACATTTAACTTACTTAAAAATAAAAGTGAGAAAATGATACTTTAGTTTTTGCTACTGAATTAGAAAATGTTTTTAAAAAAACTGTATGCATACAATTCTGCTCCTAAAATTAATTCATAGAGTTCTGGTAATTTTTTTTAACAAAACAAAAAAACAAAGTTTTATTATGTGCACTTGGAGGACTAATGATGAAATTGAAATGCAAGAATGACCAAGGCAGGAAGCTTTTGTATGTTTCAGACAAAGAAACATAAACCGGTGAAGAAAGTGCAGGACAATTATGTTCTTGTATTCAGGAGCTATAATTAGTAAGGGATTCTAAACAGGATTTGGACTGGGCAGTAAATTAGTGTAAGTGACAAGATTTGTTTGTACAGAATTCTTGGCCCTGAATTCCCTATCACACTGAGGTTGTCTCTCTTCCTCCAGGTGTGTCAGGAGGTAGCATTCACATGCAGAATTTATTTCCTTCTTTCTGGAGACAAAGGAAAGTCTTAGCATTCTTCTTACACTGGCCATTTCTTAAGGAATTTTAATTCAAAATAATCAGGATGTAGGAGTGCCTGGGTGGCTTAGTCAGTTAAGCCTCTGACTTTGGCTCAGGTCATGATGTCACAGTTCATGACTTTGAGCCCCATGTTGGGCTCTGTGCTGACAGCTCAGAGCCTGGAGCCTGCTTCAGATTCTGTGTCTCCCTTTCTCTCTGCACTCATGCTCTGTCTCTGTCGAAAATAAATAAATGCTTAAAATTTTTTTCAGAATAATCAGGATGCCACTGTGAACATTTTGTAGTGGACAGCCCTTAGTCTCTAGCATTCTCTCCTCTGAAACTTCCCTGGAAGCTTCACATACCCAGAGCTGAGGTGGTAGTTTGTTCTATCTCATGGAACCAATCTTAGTCCTGATGGTGGTGACACAGGTGTGTTTCCAAAGGTAGGCCTGTGGTTCAAGTTATCAGGTATTAAACAAGAGACATTTCTATGGAAATAAAAAAATAAAAAGCAATGGTTAATGAGTGGAGCAAATTATAAACCATTTTCTGAGATCTGAGGGTAGCCAGTCAAGAAGTTTTCTAAAGTCAGAGTCGAAGCATCTTTAGATAGAGGGAAGGCAAGCAGTGGCAATTGGAGAGATTTTCAGTCTTACAATTTATGAGCAGTGTATTATTGCAAAGAAATAATGCAGCAGATGATACTCATAAAAAGTTTATAGACTGCATGATATAAAGACATGTACCTGTACATCTATGTCAAAGTAAATTTCACACTGGACATCCACAGTGATCAGGCAATTGCACAGATATTGCTTAGGATAATTTAAGCTTGTACATACATCTATAAAATGAAAGTCTGGGAAACACAATATTGAACCCTTTCTGTAATAGAAGGAAATTGCTGCGCCTTTAGCTTTATTCGCAGTTTAACAAAAATGTATGTAAATGTTAATAGGCCATGTAAATGTATTAAGTGCAAAATGCAACATAAATAAGAAAGCATTGCTAGCAACTCAAATTCTGAATTTGATTACATAATAAATGGAAAAGAATCAGTGTTTAGAAATATCATTTCAAATTTCCATAATTAAGTGATTTGCAGTAATAATTCTGTATAAAAATGACTCTTACCAAATATGTGAACTGTGCTACAAAATTCAGACCATTGAAAAGGACTTTGCTGAAATTTGTTCTCCATATCTTATGGAGAATACACACTCCAAAAAGAAGTGAGATAAAACAGTTTTCTTTTCTAAACATCAGTCTTTCAGAAATTTAAAGAACGATTACAGAGAAAATTTTCATCTTATTAAGAAATTATATATACCAGGACACATACAAATATGAAAATAATAAATTGTGAATAGAACAAATGCGGTGTAATTTCTGCAACTGTAAAATCACAGAAGCTTAATACCATGAAAGCTATCTGTACGATTTTAGAAGCAACTCTGAACAATAACCTTTATTTTTACTTGAACCACTTTAAGCAATACACTATCATATGGCAGTGGAAGGGAAATCCAATACTTCCAAATTACTCTTTCTGTTGACTACAGTACAGTACAAATGTTTCATCAATAATCATCAAAATGAGTAAGAAGTCTCAGAAAGGACAGATTATTTGTAACTCTAAAGTTTCAATGTTGATTTCCTTCTGTTGAGCAAATGTTCATGCATGTAGAGACTATATATGGAAGACTTGGAATAAATAAGAGAAATTTTGTGGCTTAAGGAAGACAGAATTACTTGACTTACAAAAGACAAGGCAAGGTGAAGGAATAATCAAGGGAATTCTTAATTACAGAAACTATCACTGCATAGATTGGAAAAAAGTGAAACCATCTGAATACTAAATATCTGAAAGATTGTTTTATTTTGGGGAAGTAGAGGTGATTTCAATAGTGGAAATTAGTGCTGAGTTGAATGGAGGCATCTCAGCAATTAGAGTTTCTAAATCAGCCTAGATTCTGGGTGGGATGAGATGATTTCTTGTATGAATGTGAAGGAGACAAACAGGTGGTCTTCATAAATTCACACAAACCCCACGAATCCCATTTGCTGTGAGGGAAAACAGTGAATATACCCATTCCATGTTGTGATATTTTGATTTATAATAAAAAAATAATATATTTGTCCACAATTAGGTTCCTGGCTCACAACCCTTAGAATTTCCTGAGCAGTAAGAGCAATGGGAGCATTTTTGTTATAATACTTGACCTCTTGTCTTCGCTTTCCGTAAATGCTTCAAAGCCGTGTAGACGAAATGGGTGTCTTATTATTCATAACAAGCCCCTTTCCCCCACAACTGGGTTTATGTTAATGAGGTGACTTTTAGAAAGCATCTAAGTAGAGGGGCTGGTGGCTGGGGGAACCAACCATGAATAAAGGGTTTGGAATGTTCAGTTCCACTTCCCTGACCTTGGGAGAGGGGAGATAGGCTCAAGGTAGAATCAATCACTAGCGGCCAATGATTTAATCAAGCATGCCAATGTAATGAAGCCTCCATAAAAACCCAAAAGGACAGTGTTTGGAGAGTTTCCAGATTGGGGAACCAGAATGCTTCCCTATGCCACCCTGCTGAGTCCCAAACTCCACAAGAATAGAACTCCTTCATCTAGGACTTCACCCAGTTCTTTATCTGGCTCTTGATTTGTATCCTTTAATAGCCTTTGTAATAAATTGGTAATCTATTGAGTAAATGCGTTTCCTTGAGTTCTCTGAGCCCCTCTAGCAAGTTAATCAAACCTGAGGAGAGGATTGTGAGAAACTCCAATTTGTAGCCAGTGGGTCAGAAGCAGTGGTAACATCCTGGGCTTGCCCTGTCATCTGAAGTGGAGGGCAGTCTTGTGGGACTGAGCCCAAAGGATCTGACACTATCTTCAGTTATGTAGAGTCAGGACTCCTAGCTGGTGTCTGAGAATTGTTGGTGTGAGAAGACATCCCACATACATTGGAAATTGGGTGATCAAAGCCCTTACATGTGTATTAACAGGTAACACAAACCAGGATTGCTTTACACCTGAAATTTGAAGACTTAGATTACTCTGGAACCACAAATGTCTCAGATGCTTTGCAGAAAACAATACCTGATACTTTTTTTTTATCTGAGAGACCACCCCCTTAAGTATTTTTGAAACATGTCATTGCAAAATCAGTCTACTCAAAATATCGCTCTAAGTTTTCAGCTAATATAAAATTAGTTGAAACTCTATAGTTTGTGTATTTTTAAAATTTTTTCCTGCTAGAAACCTGTTCATATTTTTTGTCTAAAATGCAATTCAACCAAGGGGATGATTTTGATTTTAATCTCCTTATTTCTTCTTGGCCTAATGTCTATAAACTAAGTATGTTTTTTAATGTGCAATCAGCATCCATGACTTTTAATAACAGTTAAGAATCTCACTGTGTAGTCAACATTCATTTCCTATGTACTGAAAACAAAGATGCCCTTTTTTTTTTTAATGTTTATTTATATCTGAAGGAGAGAGAGACAGAGTGTGAGCAGGGGAAGGGCAGAGAGAAAGAGAGGGAGACACAGAATCCAAAGCAGGTTCCAGGCTTCACGCTGTCACCACAGAGCCAGACGCAGGGCTCAAACTCACAAACCGTGAGATCATGACCTGAGCCAAAGTCGGACGCCCAACCTAGTGAACCACCCAGGCACCCCAACAAAGGTGCCTTTTAATTTGAAAACAATTTAGTAGCTTTCTAAGCCCTTTACATAGTACACTCTTCTTTCAGAAAAGGAATAGCAGATCAGTTAGTTAGCAGCGAGTGTATATAGTGTGTCCTCAAAATATACCATTCCTGCTTGTTCTCATCATTGTGTGAACCTAAATAATACTGGACCCAATTCTGTTAAGGTGAGATGTAGGTCTGCAGGTATTAAACAATTTATCCTCTCTCTTTTTCTCTCTCTCTCTCTCTATCTCTCTTTTCTGAAAAATTATTTTGTAGTCCCGTGCAGTTGTTCTCACCTCATAGTTTATTGCAAAGGTCTATATATTTATTCACCTCCACTATTCTCACCTCAGAGGAATACTGGAAACTTGATTATGAAGCTAATTTTCAGTTGTGATTATATGATTATTCTTATACATGAAGTCACATGTAGCATATTAACGATGTTGGGTTTTTTTCAACCTGTGAAGACCAAATTTCAAAGATAGCAATTGGTGATTTAACCATTATTTCAAGAACCAACTCTTATCCCTTTGATAAAGAGTTTTTCCTAGTACCTTCCTATCACTTCACTGTCATGATGGCCTCGTTAATAATCTTAATTTACCCCACCATAGCTATTAATATCCGACAGCAAAGCTTTCTTGAGCACTCACTATGTGTCAGGCAAGTCTGAGACTCTAGAATTATAGATAATAATCTCAGTCCTTGAGCTGCATATAGACTAGTTAGGAAGGCAGAAAAAGCAAAGAGTTACACTAGTTATGAGTAAATGCATAGAAAGTCTTATGGGAGCAGAGTAGAAGCATGCCTGATCTTCCCTTGATCTTATCTGTATTAATTATCTATAGCTGTATAAAAATTAACACAAATTTAGTGGCATAAAACAATACACATTTAGTGTCTCATAATTTCCTTGGGTCAGGAGTCCAGAGAACACTTGGATGGGTCGTGTGCTTAGGGCCTCATACATTTTCAATCAAAGCATCAGCCAGACTTACCTAGTATACATAGAATCATGTATACATGAATGATAATAGAGAATGTTAAATATATAAAGTAAAGTTTAATTTTGGGGCACCTGGGTGGCCCAGTTGATTAAGTGTCTGACTCTGGATTTCGGCTCAGGTCATGATCTCATGATGGTGAGATCGAGCCCAGCACATCAGGTTCTGCACTGGGCATGGAGCATGCCTAAGACTCTCTCTTCTTCTGTCCCTACCCCACTTGCACTTGTTTTCTCTCTAAAAGAAAAAACAATAAAATAAATAGTAAATCTTGTTTCTCTTTTCCACTAAGGGAACGTCTGATTTTAATGAATTCTCCTATATAAAAATTTGTGAAAAATATAAACTGCATTGTGATCAGTGGTTTTATCAAATGTTCTGAGTGGCCTTGTATTAATTCATAATATAGCCTTAGGAAAAATGCTAATGTTAATTTATAATAGCAGAGTAACAAAGTCCATTTTAGTCTTTGAATTAGACAATGGGAATATTAATATTTTACTCCATAATTTCAAAATACAATTAATTGCACTTAACTTGGCATCTCAGCTTACTAAAATGTCACTTTCAATTGCATGTACTTTGTCTTGCCAGAGAAAATATTAGGAAAAAACAACAATCATGAAATTATATTGCTGTCAAATAAATACTGCTCTCAATCTAATAGATTATATTGAATTACCAATACTTATGTGGAATGGATCTATTAATTCATGCATTCAATTATATTGGTAAGTGCATTGAAAATGGAGTGTGCACTTAAATGTGTAATCAAATCAATCTCTAAGCCCAACTAGTTGGCTCTTGTTCTAATTAAATGTGCATTAACTTCTTTGCCATTAAGAACCACATGTTGAAACCTGTGAAGTAAGTAGGCCTCTATTTGATGGGTTTACATGTGTACAACGAAAATACGTCTACTAGCCTGCTATCAAGGAAAGGCTGACCATTTGTTTCATTTTAGTTACTCAGTTTGAACTTTCAAATAAAAATGAAATGGTTTATGTAAAAGCTCTATGAAAGTAGAAACAGTTCTATAAACCTCCCATTGAGATTTGTAAAACTTCTAAGATTAGGACAAATCCTACAAAAGCCCTGAAAATTTATGCTGTCAAATACTAGAAATCCAAAGATATTTCTGCTTTTGCGTACATAGGGGCAGATTAAATCATAACCCAGTACATGAGGAAATGTATCTTCTGGGAAGAGGAGTTGACAGACCCCACACACAAAACAAATAAACAATGCAAAGTACAAAGCAATGTCTTGACATACCCGGGGGCTCTGTCTTCACTGTGGTGCCCAGCATGTGAATATCTGCTCTTCACAGTCCTGGGTTCCCAAGTAGAAAACCACCCAGCACTGATAGGTTTATCTGTATGGGAGACAAAAAAAAAAATCAAGTGTGGGCCTTAATTATCTGTATGAGGTGGTGGAAGGTGAGGAATCCTTTTAGCTTGGAGCTGGGTTAAGAGAAGTTTCCAATCTAAGCCATTTGCTGTGTCATAATCATCCCTCTCCCACCAAACATTATGCCATTTTTTAAAAGTTTATTCATTTATTTTTTTGAGACAGAGAGACAGAAAGAGAGAGTACATGTCGGGGAAGGGCAGAGAGAGAGGGAGAGAGAGAATCCCAAGTAGGTTCCTCACTGTCAATGCGGAGCCTGAAGCAGGGCTTGAACTCACAAACCACGAGGTCATGACCTGAGCTGAAGTCAGACACTTAGCCAACTGAGCCTCCCAGGCACCCCAACTTATGCCATTTTTTGAAGCAAAATCTAGATTTCTTCCTTCGCCTAGATAGATTTATCTTCTAAGACTTTTTTGTCCTTTTCTGTCTAGATATTTTGGTCAGAAACAATAAAGACCAAAGTCCAGGTATTGCTGAGTTAAGGAAGCTGGGATGGGAGTCTGCATTCATGACAATTTATGAAAATTAGTTCAGTCCAGTATCAGTGCTCCACATACCAAAGAGTTTCAGCTTTGCCACTGCAGATAAAAGGTTGACAGGGCATGGCTACCCCCTCCAAGATAGAACACCATGCAAGACCTTCTTGTTGATTTATGTACTGTAACAATTTGCTCTAGGCTATATCATACCAGTTGTTAAATGTATTGAATGTCACCCTTGCCTCCTCTCTGAGGTTCGTCCCTGTTATAGCATGTATCAGTACTGCATTTCTTTTTATGGCTGAATAATATTCAATTTTATGAATATACCACATTGCACTATCCATTCATCAGTTGATGGTCACATGGGTTTCCAACTTTTTCTGATTAGTGCCGCTATAAACATTTGTACACAAGATTTTAACACTTGTTTTTAGTTTTTTGAGACTATAGGAGTAGAATTGCTAGGTCATATGATAATTCTATGTTTAACTTTTGAGGAACCATCAAACTGCTTTCTAAAGGAGCTGCCCCATTTTACATATCCTCCACATAATGTAGGAGGGTTCTGATTTCTCCACATCCTTGTCAACACATAGCTGTACCATGTGTAAAGCTGTGAAGTGTTATCTCATTGTGGCTTTGATTTGCGTTTCTCTAATGGCAAATTACATCGAGCATCATTTCACATACATGTTGATTATTTGTATATTTTCTTTGGAGAAACGTTATGTTAAAATCCTATGTCTGTTTTTAAACGTTTTCTGTCTTTTTGTTTTTATCACAATTGTCTCTATATATTCTGGATATAATTCCTTATCAGAGAGATGATTTACAAATATTTTTTCTCATTCTGTGAGTTGTCTTTTCACTCTCTTCATAGTGTCTTTTAATGCACAAAAGTTTTTAATTTTGATGAAGTCCAACCTATCTCCTTTTTTTTTTTTTTGCTTGTGCTTTTGGTGTTACATGTACAAAATAATTGCCAAATCCAGAGTCATGAGATTTACTCCTAATTTCCTTCTAAAAGTTTTATAATTTTAGCTTTTAATTTAGTCTTTAAGTTAACTCAAAAAGTTAACACCTTTTTTTAATGTTTATTTTTGAGAGAGAGAAAGAGAGAGAGAGCACGAGCCGGGGAGGAGCAGGGGGAACAAAGGATGTAGGGCTCGAACCTGCAGACCATAAAATCATGACCTGAGCTGAACTCCGATGCCTAACCAACTGAGCCACTCAGGCTCCCCAGAGAGTTAACACTTTGAGTTCATTTTTGTATATGATGTGAAGTAAGGGTCTAATTTCATACTTTTGTGTTTTGACATCCAATTATCCTAGCACCATTTGTTGAAGGGAATATTCTTTCCACATCGAACCATTCTGGCACCATTGCCGAAAATGAGTTTACCATAGATATATGCACTTATTTCTTGACTCTTATTTCTATTTCTGTTTCATTGGACAATATGGCTCTCCTTATGCCAGTAACACACTGGTTTGATTATTATAGATTTATAGTCAGTTTGAAGTCGAGAAGTGTGAGTCCAACAACTTTATTCTTTTTCTGGATTGTGTTGTCTACCCAAGCTCCTTGAAATTTATATGAATTTAGGATCAGCTTTTCCTTTCTGTATGGGAGGATATTGGGATTTTGATAGAGATTGCATTGAATGCATGGATTGTTTTGAGTAATATTGTCATCGTAAGCATATTAAGTGTCCCAATTAATGAATGCAGAATGCTTTTCTTCTATTTAGACCTTATGTAATTTCTTTCAGCAATGTTTGAAGTTTTCAGTGTACTCCTAGATATTTTATTCTTTTCAGTGTTATTGTAAATGGAATTGTTTTATTAATTTCCTTCTCAATTGTTCATTATTAGTAGATAGAATACAACTGATATTTGAGTTGATCACGTATCCTGCAACTTTGGCGAATTAATCATTAGCTCTAATATTTCCTTATGAATTCTTCAGGATTTACTATATATTAGATAATGTTATCTAAAATTAGAATTAGTTTTACTTCTTCCTTTCAAATTTTGAAGTCTTTTATATATTTTTCTTGCCTACTTTCTCTAATACTTTAAATCCAATGTTAAGTAGAAGTGGCAGAAGTCTCAGATCTTTTGGGGAAAGTTTTCAATCTTTCATTATTGACTATAATGTTAGATACAGCTTTTCTTAAGTGCTTTTTATCAGGTTCAGGAAATTTCACTCCATTTCTAGTAGTTTGAGTATTTTCATGAAAGGTTTTTAGATTTTCTCTCGTGCATTTTTTTTATTAATTGAGATTATCAAATAGTTTTTCCTTTATCCTATTAATGTGGTATATTGCATTGATTGATTTTCTTATGTTGAATGACCCTTGAGTTCCTGGGATAAATTCCAGTTGATCGTGATACATAGTTCTTTTCATTTGTTACTGCATTTGGTTTGCTCATATTTTGTTTAGGAGTTGTATATCCATTTGTAGTTTTATTTTCATGTGATGTCTTTGTCTGACTTTGGTATCAGACTAATGCTGGTCTTATGGAAAGACTTAGGAAGGGTTCCCTCCGTTTATGTTTTTAGAAGGGTTTGAAAATCATTAATGTAAAATTTTTAAAAACTGTATTCTTTGCCATGTGTGGCTACTAATTATTTGTTCCTCTAGGTTAGAGGTCAGCTATTTTTTTTGAAACAGCAGTACCCAAAATACATCTATCTATCTATCTATCTATCTATCTATCTATCTATCTATCTCTCCATCCTCTTTTTATCTACCATTTCTACCTTCCATTCTTTTCAGGTTGGGTCTGTGTTGGGACACTCCTTCAGAGCCTAGCCATGTTTTTTACAACTCTACCATAGCGTTTAATTCCTGCTTGCATGGAGCCAAAATATTAGCCAGTAGTGGAAGGTCATGATCTTCTGAGTATGCCCCTGGCCCTGCACATGTATATAGCCTCCGAGATTTCCCAGCACTTGTGGGAATTTTTCAAAGTTTTAATTGCTCCAAATGTCTTCTTCAATAGCTTCTTCCTTACCAGACTTTCATTCTGTCTATTGTTTGTACAGATTTTTGTCCTTTACCCCAAAAGATTTCTGTTCCTATATTTGCATTTAACATTGCCTTTCCACAAATGCTCAGAAAGCAAAATCAGCCCTGGGCATACTTTACACAGGTGAAACAAATGCGTGTGCTTGAGTTGAACTTTCAGGGATCCACCAACATTCAAAACACACAACCACTTCTCTTTGACAATGAGGTTTATATTGCCATCTCTGGCACCAGGAACTTTTACCAGAAATGTGTGCTTTTGTGTTCATGGCTGCTGTCAAGCTGGGGAGTAGGTTATAGCAAACAGTTAAGTTAAAACACAAGAGCATTTTCTTAGTAAAACTCAGCAGCTTCTTTTTCCATTGAGTTTCCCTGTATTTTTTTAAGTTTTTAACTTAGATTGCAGAGTTTAAAAAAACTGATTTTGAGAGTTTAAATCGGCCCATCCATTACTTTTGTGAGGGGACAAAATTTTGAAGTTTCCTACTCTGCCCTTTTTGATTTTATATAAACGTTATCTTTATATCTAAAGGAACTGAGTATTATTTGAGGATGGTTTCTCCTTTTTCCATAATTTAATGATAAGCCCCCATCTATATGCTCTTTAATATTGATTCAATTTGTGATTACTGTTCCTTTATTTTGTAGCCACTCCTCTCCACATGTTCAAACCAGTGAATTACCTGGGTAAAATAAAGATGAAATCTCATCTGGCTATCGGACACCTGAAGACAATTACTGATTTCAGGGTGACTGCCGGAAGTTGGGAGGAGGTCCCATGAAAGCTAAAGTCTTTTTTTTTAATTTTTTTAATGTTTATTTATTTTTGAGATAAAGAGACAGAGTGTGAGTAGGCGAGGGGCAGAGAGAGGGAGACACAGAATCCGAGCAGGCTCCAGGCTCTGAGCTGTCAGCACAGAGCCCGACGCGGGGCTCGAACCCACAGACCGTGAGATCATGACCTGAGCCGAAGTCGGACGCTCAACCGACTGAGCCACCCAGGTGCCCCTAAAGCTAAAGTCTTAAAGCAGTAAATATTCATAAAATTAGATATAATCCAAATCCTTTCCCCATGAGGTAGTGTCTCCCACTTCAGCTACTCTTCCTATTTCTATTACCATAATTTATCATCCCATCATAAGCAACTGCATGCTTTTTGAAGAACAACGTGAGGAGAAAATCTGGAAATGAGAACCTTGTACTCAACTGGTATTTAATTATTATGGGAGGTTACATCTGAATTCCTATCAGTGGTACTAGTATTTAGTCTGTAAGATGCCACAAGCTTTGAGGGTACTAATATTAAAGCACAAAAGAACATCTCAAATGCCCTATACCAGAAGAAGAAAGAATAAGTCCTGTTTTCCAATGTTGATGTTGTTAAAAACAAAACAAAGCAAAACCACAGGCTCAAAATGGAGTCACTTATGCTAGGCCATGTCAGCAAACCTGGGCTTAGTACCTAGCCTAATTGCAGTTTCAGCCTCTCCCAGGATGTTGCCTTATCCAATCTGTCACAAATTTTTTGATCACAAATTAGGTAATCTGTCACATGGACCCTCTCTATCCTCTAAAGGAAGATGAGATAATCCACCTAATAAGACCATTTTGTCCCCAAAGGAAGGTGACCTCACCCTAAATAATTTTATTTCCTTTTTATGATTTCCTTGTCCTGCCTTTAGAAACTTTTCCCTTTCTGTAACACTTTGGCGCATCTATCTACTTGCTAGATGGGATGATGCCCAATTCATGAGTTAATTGATATAGCCAATTAGATCTTTAAAATGAACTCAGCTGAATTTTTGTTCTTTAACAATGTTAATTATATGGACCCACTTAGTATCTTTTTTGAACCCACTTGTGCTTGAGGAAAACTATAGGATATGGAGAAAGACGACAGCAAATTTTAAGGCTTGCCACTTTCAGGCTGAATTCTCAATATGTTAAATTTCTTATTGTGTTCACTCCTCCTAACACTAATTCACCAAGAGTAGAGAGCAAATTTTCTAGGCATGGGGAAATGCATGAGGAAGAGCACATAATTCTTGCACTCAAGATAGTCACAATCAAGTGAAGGAGGCAAACTTGTATAGGGCTTCCCCATGGAGTAGATTCCCCTTCCAAAGGGATGAGAAAAGCTTGCTGAGCATATGTCACATTTGTGAGAAGTAGAGAAATGCAGCTCTTGCGTCAGTGAGTGCAGCCGTGTGCTAGAACAACCTTGCCCTCAACAAGATGCTCCTTGCAAAGCAGAATTTTTGCTAGTACACATGGTGTCCTAGAACATAGAACATAGAAGATAGAACTCATTTCTGTGATACAGTTAGACACATACTAACAATTTCTAGAGTAAAGAATGCATTTCTATATGATAATAGCTACAGGGATAATTGCTTAACAAAAGAGCTTGATCAAGGAAGATGTGTAGAATTTGCTAGTAAAATAATGAAATGGCAAGGGACAGATGTGCTTGGGAGAAGTCTGCAAAAATAGCAGCTAAGCATGAAATTTCATGGATACTTGAGTGGCCAATTTTGAGAATGGTCTGTAAGAAGTGACAATAAATTAGTTGCATGGATGAGGCAAGTGATACTGAGGAGGCCAGTAAATTTTAAGTTGAATAACTTAAGTTTTATTTTATTGAAGCAGGAACTCACTGGTAAAATCTGATTTTATCTTTGTTTTTAAAGAGTTTCTGGAGAATGCATTAAGCGTTGGAGATAGAAACCAGAATCAGACATACTGGCTAATTAACCCTGCTTATCTCTCCTGTGCTCTGGTTTTCCTTATGTGTTTCTGGCAAGGGATACCTAGGGGTCAATATTTGATTACTAGCGTAGTAACAGAAAGAAGGATGTGAGAAGCAATAGTGGGAAAATAGTCACAATTTTGCATTTGCGGGAGGGAATAGGAAGAAGGAAGGAGGAAGGGGAGAACAGTTAAGAATCTGGATGTAAAGACCAGTCTTGATGGTTTTGGTGATATTCACACTTACAGAAAAGCAAATTTCAATTTACTTGCAGAGCAAATTGGTGGCAAATTTTCTAACGGAAACTCTTTTCCAAGAAATATAGTAATGGTGGGAAGGAAAACTATTAATTTCATTGCTGCAGCTCTAGATTCGAGGCACAGCTTCCTGGTATTTGCTGAGATAATCTCATATGGTACACTATATTTATTAAGCAATCCATTTGTATGTTATCACATTTAAATATATATTGTCTTTTCAAAATATCTGTGGAATAATCTCTCAGGCATGCAGATAAGATTATGTTAAAATAACTGAAATTTTCAGTGCAGGCATACAAATCTTTGAGTCTTTAACCCTCACTGAGTCTTCTAATATATCTCTCTGACTTAATTATTATTAGTTCTTCAACTAAATTGTTTTTTTTTTTTTCAAAAGAATAGCAATTATTCTGCCCTGGTCAGGTTATTGTATACTTTTTAAAAGTCAAATAATCATCTTGAATGATTAATGACTTCTTTTTAGGCCAAACAGTTTAACATTTTATACTTTCAGTTTATCTCTCATTTGCCTATCTGGACTTCAAACTCATAAAACAAATAATTTACAATACCCAAAAGGACCTAGGCTCAAGATAAAAGAATAAGTAGAATTTAGGATCTAAAAAACGATATGGATATTATCTATCTAGGTCAATATCTTTTTATAAGATTGAGGTTATTTATATCCAGAGGGCATCCATGACATGTCCAAGGTTACTCAGCTAATTAGTTACAGAGCTGGGATTAGACCTTTCCTGCCAATTCAGTTTTGTGTGCTTCCTTTCGGGGTCATTAGTAGTTGGTCTTTTTGCAAAGTTGCATTCAATTGTGCTATTTGAGGAATACAATTATCCAGATACACAGAACGAAGAAAATATTTTCTGTGAGTGTTTCTTAGTTTCTCCCAGGAAAATATAATTACAATTAACCACATGTACTGAAAATATGGAATTAAGAACAGGAAAGAACTAGTTCATGTGACTATAAGAACACCTCACAATGACAAGTATCTGCTGTCTCTCAGAGAATTTCATTTCTCTGGTCACAACATCTAAACTTGAAAATTAAGGAATTTCTCCTTTTTTTCCAGCTTTATTGAGTTATAATTGACATAACATTGTGTTATGTCTCCTGAATAAATTCGATACAAGCAAAACAAGAATTATTTTAGTGTTGTTATGTAATAAATAAGGGAACATATTCAAAATGAACAAGTTAGATAAAATAATTTTAAGGGAAATGGTAATACACTATTGTGGAAAAATAATTTCCTCTGTCCTTCAAAGGCCTTGTAGCTGGCTTAAAAATCAGACTTGAATTGAGACAGATTAACAAGAGAAAATCAAATTTAATAACGTACATACTTACAGGGAAGCCACACAGACATGGTAATATCAAAGACAATGAGGCAATGGAACCTCCTATGAGCTAAGGAGAGGGGTAGAGTTCTTAGGATAGAAAAGGGTGAAAGACCATTAGCAGGAGGGTGAGAGGAGATGTTTTTTGGAAAACAAAGTTTGCCCTATTATGCAGGGAAGTTTCTTAGATAAAGAGAAGTCTCTGTTAATAGCTGTCTTCTTGGTAAAAGAAGGCAGTCGAGGGGGAGGTAAGGAGCGTTTTCTGAATCTGCTGTGTTTGGATTGCTTATAACTGAAAATAATGTTCATCCCAAAGTGGCCCATCTTGGGATGACCTGCCCTTGGCCTCTACAATGCCATCTGTGTAAGATGTAGAAACAAATGGAATTGAACGGAGACTGGTTTATTGATATCTTAATAAAAATTGGCTAACCAATGCCTGGGATACGGTTTATAATTTATATTAGAGAAAGATATTTTGGCAAATAGTTTTCTCTTTTTTTAAAGGTTATTTTTATGTGTGTGTGAGAGAGAGAGAGAGAGAGCACAAGCACAAGCAGGGGAGGGGCAGAGAGAGGAGGACAGAAGATCTGTGCTGACAGCAGAGAGCCTGATGCAGGGCTTGAACCCATGAACCAACCCACGAACCGTGAGGTTATGACCTGAGCTGAAGTCAGACCCCCAACAGACTGAGCCACCCAGGTGGCCCAGTTCTCTCCTTTTAAATAGACTCTCATGGCTTGATAGTCATTTGCATGGGCTAGACAACCTTCAGTTCAGGCTTCTTTCAGCCACAGAAAAAAAACACTGAAAATTGTGATAATGTTATAATCACTGAGTCTAATTGCTTATGAATACTATTTTTGGGAGTAAAAATAACTGAATTTTAAATTAAAATAAGGGTGCCAAGATAATTCAAATAAAACTAAAAGGATGATTTCTTGTTTTCTAAAGCCTCCGCTTTGTTGAGCTGATGCATTTTGTCCTCTAATTACTATTGAAAATTTTGCATCATTGGCATTGATCACTCAGCTGTATTTGTACTAAAAATGCTTTTTTTCCCCCTCAAAATGCATGCATGGCTGCTTAGGAAATATGCTATATGCAGATTGTATAAAAATATTATTTATTTCTTGGAGTAACTGAACTGAAGATAATTGTGTATCTTAATTAATGAAATTCTAAGAAACTTTATCCTATAGAAGCAGACCACCAAATGAATTATATTATAAACAAATATCAATTTGAGAAGAAGGTAATGAAGCTAGGAACAACATGACCTTGCAAACAAATTATTTCTACATTGTTTTCCTATTTAATTTTCAATTTCCACCATTTCACTTCTTATCCAACGTATTTATATTCTTAGGAATATTTTATACATGATCCATTTAAAAAGTGGTTACCTACTTAAAGATACCTGTTTTAAAAATCTCTCAGGCATGCAGTTAATAGTATTTTAAGGTTGTGGGGCACTTAAACATGTTACATTTCATCTTCAAAGCTGAATTTGATACCCTTTGGTTTGCTATTTGCAGCCCTGTCACAAGTCCATTCAGCTGTAAGATTCTGCACTGTGGAGCCAAACCCCAAATTTCCAGCCTTTGTTTTCATTGATCTCTCTAGACATTTTGTGTCAGAAGTTGAGTCTCACAAGATGCCCAGGTGATGTGTATGCTTATGCTAGTTTGAGAAGCCCTCCCCTCAAAGAATGGTCCCATTGCATTTAGATGAATCTTGTAAGTGCCTGGTGTTGAGGACCAAGAATTCCTGCCCTCTCAAAGATCCTCTTAAAGACCTTAAGAATTAAATTGACATGAGACAGATTAATAGGAGAAAGTCAAATTTAATATCATACCTACAGAGAATCCGTTACCAAACTTAAACTTGTCTGTGCACCTGATATGCAGTAAGCCAGTGTCTGAGACTGAAGCAAAGAAAACTTTTTTATCAGAAAGGCACCCCAACAGGAAGGCAGGGGATTATTCCCAAACCTACCTTGCTCTCTTGAGCCTCAAGACAGCTTCTATACATGAGAGGAGGGTAAAGGGTTTGTTGAAACCTTGAGACAGGGGGCCTTGAAACAATTTGGAGGTAAGCATTCTTCCAGACAATGAGGCACTGTTTGGGACCTGGTATGATCAGATACCTCAAGACAAATGTTACCATCCAGTCCCTGTTAGGTTTCTATAATCAGTAGGTAAACAGGGAGTAGAGGTAAAAAGGCAAAGTTAATGATTGATTTTGCATGAGGTTAAGAGGTGAATAAAACGTAATTAAGTAGGGAACAAAACAGAACGTGGAGTTAAGTTAATAATGCAACTAATACAACTATAATTCTGCTTATGCTTTCAAAACAGGTCCAGGAGCCAGGCGTCTGGTCCCAAATCCACATAGACATAGAAATTCCAAAGACAATCAGGCCAAATGAGATAATCTATGTTGTCCTGAACTAAGGAGCAAAGTATAGGGTCTGGAAATTCCAGAGGAAAGAAATGTACTTCACAGGGAGACAGGAAGAGCAGATGTTTGCTAATTAGATGTTTGCCCTGTTGCTCAGATTAACTCTACTATTAACACTTATTCTGGGAAAGACCCCAATTTAGATTCTGCTGTGTAGTTAAGGGAGGGGCAGAAGTTTCTCTTGGGCCCACAGAGTCTCCATTGCCTTTGGCTCAAAATAATTGCATGTCAAAGTGGCACTTTCTGAGGAGGCCTGTCCTGAACCCCTTCACTGGTGAGTGTCAGGCAAAGGGTTAGTTTTCTATTATGTGTTGCCTCATATAGTCTACACCACATCCTTACTCTCATTCCATTTTTTTAAGATACAGGAATTTTAAAAATTTTATTATGTAAAATATAAAATATATACAATTTTATAGATAAAACTAATAATATATCTCCCCTGTATCTTTTCCCCAGGTTCAATAGTGCAGGCCCAAACATTTTTCATGCTTATTTCAGATAAAATCCCAGTCATCACATCATTTTATCCTTAAACAGTTCAGTGTTTCTAAAATAAACAGACTCTCTTTTTTTTTGACCCAGCCATGATGCCATTATTACTAAAATATTTTTTAAATTATTCTTTACTATCATCAAACATCCAGGCAGTGTTCATATTTCCCTAATTGTCTCCTAATTGTGGTTGTGTGTTTGTTGCCATTTCCATGTACTTTTGGTTCAATTAGCATCTAAGTAAGGTTCATCTATTATGATTGTATGATTTATCTTTTGACTATCTCTCTGTGTAATATTGTAATTTATAAGTGTTAAAAAACAAAATTCCACTGAGTAAATTTAAAGATCTAATCGACTTTATTCAATGATTCAGGAATCAGGCAGTATCCCATTAGTAAATAGACAGACACCCAGAGGAACTGTACAAAATAGAAGGATTTTATAAGCAGACTCTGGATGGGACAAGGAGGTTACTAGCAAAAGAAAATAAAAGATTATTTCTTTTTTAAAAAACTTTTTAAAATGTTTATTTATTTTGAAGAGAGCGAGACAGAGACAGAGCATGAGCGGGAGAGGGGCAGAGAGAGAGGGAAACACAGAAGCAGGCTCCAGGCTCTGAGCTGTCAGCACAGAGCCCAACGCAGAGCTCCAACTCATGAACTGTGAGATCATGACCTGAACCAAAGTCACACACTCAACCGACTGAGCCACCCAGGTGCCCCAAGAAAGAAAGGCAGGGGGTTTTATCCGGTAGATTACCTCAGTAGTGCCTACCCAGGGCTGATTGGCTTAAAATTCCACTTCTGGGAGATTTTGAAACTGCAATTAAGTTTTGGTTTTTTGTACTGGATGGCAAGTAACTCCACCTGGGGCCTGTTATTTCTTTTTTTCTTTTTAACATAAGATATATATATTGAGTCATTGGGATGATCAAAATATATTTCTCATATATAGTTGGCCTTTGCCCACTGTTCCTAGATCACAGCTCCCAAAACCCTTGGAACTTTTGTGTCTATAAGAGCAGTAGGAGTATCCTTTGCCCTAATATTTGGTCTCTTGTCTTCAGTTCCTGAAATCACTTCAGAGCTGTAAAGGTGAATGGGTGTCATTATTCGTAACTAGCCTTTTTCCACCACAACTGGCTTTATGTTAATGAGGTGACTTTAAGAAAATACCTAAGGATGGAGGCTGGTTCAAGGACAACCAACCACATATCAGAGGTTTGGAAACTTCATTCCTACCCCCCTGATCCCAAGGGAGGGGAGAGGGGCTGGAGGTTGAAAAATCTCACCTACATAATGTAGCCTACATTAAAAAAAACCTGAAAGAATGGATTTTGGAGAATTTCCGGATTGGTGAACATGTGGAGCCGTGAGGAGAGTGGTGTGCCTGGAAAGGACATGGAAGCTCCCTCCCCTTTCCCTATACCTTGCCCTATGCATCTCTTCCAACTGGCTGTTCTTGAGTTCTATCCTTTTATAATAAACTAGTGATCTAGTAAGTAAACTCTTTCTCTGAGTTCTCTGAGGTGCTCGTGAGGTCCTCAAGACAAGGAAAGTCAACCTGACCATGCGTGTGTGTGACATCCCTCATGACTCTGTAACATAGATCATGCATTCAGACTGTATGTCTGTATGTTACCATGTATGGGAGACAAAGAAGTAGAAATTGTATAAAAGGCTACACCCTGCTGCACTTGGGGCTCACTTTTTCGGGTACAAACACACTGAGCCTATGCTGGACACAAAGTTGCTTCCTACAAAGAAAAGCCTTGGTGTCACGACTCTTTGTGAACCTCAGTCCTGTTACACTCTAGCAAATTAATCAAACCTAATTGGGGGGGGGGGCGGGTATTGGAACCACAGATCTATAGCTGGTTAGTCAGAGAAATACAGGTGATGACCTGGTGACATCTGTAGTGTGTGTGTGTGTTTGTGTGTGTGTATCTGTATGTGTAGGGGGCAGGATTGTGTACGACCAAGCCTTTAATCTGTGGTATCTAATGCTATGTCCAGGTAGATAGTGTCAGAATTGAGTTAAATTGTAGGACACCCAGCTAATGTCCCAAGCATTGCTTGGTAGTGTGGGGGGAACCCCCCCAACACACACACTGAAATTGGTTGCAAAGACTCTAAATACTCCTCCTAACTCTCATTTAATCTCTAGGTTCTTATAAATGAAATACTGTTATTGCACTTTACAAAGGAGGGAACTGTAGCTCAGTAATTAAGTAAATTTGTCTAAGTAGCTAGTAAATGGCTGTACCAGAATTGAAACTAGGCCTGTCCACCTCCAGTGAGTCTCTGTAGCATGTTACTGTCCTTACACTGTCCTGTTTTATTTCTTCATGCTCACTTACCTCATTGACTTCTTGGATTCCTATTCATTCTAAAAGATTTTTCATATTCTCGCATGTCCACTTGGAAAGCCCAAAATTTACACCCCAGACCCTTGAAGAGTCAGATACAGCCCCAAACAATAAGTTACTGAATGATGAAAAACAATTAGTCTTTTTGTTTTCTTGATTGTACATTAATGTTAAGCTTGCATTCTCTTTCAAAGATTATATGTAGCTGTAAAGATCAACTGTTGTCAGTGCCATCCTGGGACTTTCTGAATCTGTCCGTGTGTTCCGGCTATATGTAAAGTTTCCTCCACACTATGGTAGGGTTATACTTAGGTCTTCCCTTTTCTACCCATTCAGGGTCTATGTTGCACAACATATGGATGTTATTGTATTATCCTTAGTCATCCTTGGCAACCATTTAGTTCTGCCTTTAATATGGAAACAGTTTTGTTTTATGACAACACAATTTTTATGAACTTAAAATTTTTGTCATTACATTATATACTGTGGAGTTAATATACCTTGTGCAAAGAACAAGTATGATACCCTTGCCTTCCACCTTTCTTCCAATAAATTCTTTAAGTCTACCTAACTAATCAGTATTTCAGAATAAGTTAGAGTAAATATACATTATATTTCATTTATCATGCCAAGGGATGGGACTAGTCTGCATAGAGTCATCTAACCATCCTCATAGTAAGTTTTTCCAGTATACAATTGGATTTTGGAAAGCACTCTTTTCACTTTATTATACCAGCATGTATGTAATAGAGTAACATATTATCAACTAAAAATGTTGATTATGGTGCTATTTTAAAACTTTAATTTTCAATCTTGAGATTAATATTGAAACTTGATATGCAAAATATTTACTTAGCAAAACTTTTCATTTCTCGAATGATTCAGAAGCCACTATACTTTCATAATCTATGTACTACAATTTGACCTGGAATTCTGTGTTCTATTTTCTTGATCAGTAACCACTAAAAAATTAACTAATAAGTGGTAAAGTTGTGACCAAGTGTTCGCTATTGCCCGTTACATGCACTTCCTTTAGCTTAACCAACATTTAGTCAGGATTTTCTCTGCCCTATGGGCTCCTTAATTTTGGATTGCCCTAAAGTTTGATTAAACATTAAAATACAGAACATCCCACACACCTTAGCATTCATCCTGACAGTTAACTGTCCACAGTGAAAAACAGCTCTGATCATGCAATCTGCTCACTCCCTCTCATTTGCCCAATTTCCTTTCAGAAGTTCCTGCTAGCCCTGTTCATCTCATCCTTTAAAAGAAAAGCATTTTTAAATTTGATTTTTAGATCTATTCAGATTCTAACACTCTCCCTATTTCAGTACTGTTTTCGAATAAAATCTCTCCTTATGTAGGTCCAGATTTGTTTTTATTTGACACTTGTTAGTTTCTCTGACTTGGTGTGTTTCTTCACATTTGTTTCTATTTCCTTTGCCTTCTAAGACATAAGCATAATGGTCACTAATGTTTTTGAGTGTGTTGGTGTTTCTTTGAGAGAAGCATTTGACTAGAAGACATATTTGATATTAGCAGTGAAATACCTCTTGTTTAAATCTTCATTCACTGAATTAGAGCAAACAGAAATGTGTTACCCATTTATTTTACTCTGTTTAGTGAAGTTTATAACTGCAGTTCTATGTTTAATATCTCCCAAGTCCATGCTGGATAATAAGGGCAAGGACATAAATGATCATTGAAGTCATGAATGTTTTTGCTTCCAGTAGTGTTTGGTAAGGAAGGCCTAGTTCTGTATTTGGAATGCAAGTTCCTTTAAATCCTGAATGTGGAGCTCAAATTGCCACTGACTAATGGAGCCAAGGAAAAAGCTTTGGCCTTTGCAGCACAGCAACAGATGTCGGATATGAAGTATGAGCAAAGGTTTGTGACAGGCCTATGGAGAGCATTAGTGTCAGAGTGGTCATTGCCCTTCTGAGGGTGACCAAGGTCCTGGTTAGAAAGGAGGACAGATGATGTGCTTAAATTACTTTCTCTTGGAATGTGTACACAGCTGTCACTACCTAATCAGTACCAATATTTTCCATAGAAGAAGTTGGGGTTTGCACTGAAGGCCTTTTTGCCCTGGAAAGGTAGATCAGGTTGGTGTTTGGTTTTATTTTTTAACCTCACTAAATAATATATTTGAAACAAAGTGTTCTGCATTCTGCTGTGTAATCTTAGGCATTACAGTATAGCCATTATTTCACAGGCGTTCTCAATTCAGGCTGCACATTAGGGTGCCCTGGAGAACTTAAAATAATAACACTTCCAGGCCCTACCCCCAAAGATTTAAACATGAATTTTGCAAGGGTGGGGTGGGAAAATATTTTAAAAGTCGCCCACGATATTCTACTGTGCAACCAGAGAGGATTGTCTCTGGGATCAGATTACCAGGCTGAAAAGCCAGACTCAACACTTTAGCTGTCTGACCGTGAGCTGGTTACTTAAAATGCCAGAAGCCTCAATTTTTACATCTGTATTACAAGACCCAGGGCATTGATGAAAACTAAATGAAATAATTATGTAAAATCCATGCGTATGAGCTGGTATATAGTAAGTGCTCTCTATATGTCTGAAATTATTGTTACCGTTGTTACTATTACTGTAGACTCTATTATAGCTTTAACTCTATTTTATAATTTAAATAAGGTGCAGTCTAGTCTCCACAAAACTGCCAAAGTGATTCTTCTAAAATGTACACCTGCTCATATTGCACCTCTACTGGCTTTCTGGCTCGTGACTGAATAAAAAGCAACATTCTTAGGATGGTCTTCATGACCCTCCTGGTCAGTCCCATCCCCTTCCCTGGTTTCCAGCATCTCCAGTGAAGCCCATTCACTCCTGTCTCTCCCTGAGCACAGGCTTCTTTGCTCTTCTGCATATACGCCAGGCATACACCCAATGGCCCATGCACTTTCTCTCCTGCTTTTCTATAGATATTAGAGGCTGCTTGCCTTAATTACTTCAGGTCTGCCACCAAAGAGGTTCTGCTTTACCAACTGAATTTTTTTTTACATCTCATATTTCTATCAGCCACTCTCTAACCCCAAAATTTTCTTCAACATTCTTTATAGATAGCATTTACCTACTGAAAGTAACATATTTATTTGTTTACTCTTTGTTGCCAGCAAGGAAATTTGTGAGAAGATATTTGTTTAGTTAACTCTTATACCACCAGTGCCCAGAAAATGTGCTATGCCCATGGGAGTCACTATTTAAAATAAATTGTCACAATTTCTTTCATCCTGCTTGTTCGATGTTAACTTTTACACATATTACAACAAAACCCTTGGGATTGTGGGGATAATTTCCATTGTATTTGTGAGAATGCTAAAATCAATACAGGAAGAAAAAAAAAGTCTTTCCAACAATTAGTGATGTCCTGGTCCTCTTAAGGATGTCCTGGTGTGGCTCTGCACTGAGAGCATGGAGCCTGCTTGAGATTCTCTCTTTCTCTCTCTCTCTCTCTGCCCCTACCATCCTCATGCACTCTCTCTCTCTCTCTGTCTCTCTCAGTCTCTTTCAAAATAAATAATAAACATTTAAAAAAAGATGTCCTGAATTTTTAAGTTTGTTTTGGCAGTAAAACATCAAGACCTGAGGTTCTGATGCCCTCTTGACCCATCCATAATGTACTTCTAAGGATTTGGTGGCTCTTTGCATCTTATCTCGAAAAGCCTACTTCTACTACAGAACAGTGAATCTGGGAAGGTTTATGTTCAACTTTTGGTACACTATTACAATAAAAATCTTCAATGATGGGCCATTTCAAACTTCAAGGCTATCTTAGGGTACTACCTCTCATTTAAAATTCATTTTATTCACTCTTCTGCCTTTCAAGAGATTTTATTGACACAAATAATGGTTGTAGTAGGTAGATTTTATACAAGGACCAGCTTTCTATGATGAATACACTTAGTGCAAATTTTTCTTCCTTTCCTTTTGGCTCTTTCCTTGGAACTTGGTACATGTATTGCATTAATTAATACATTCATTGCATCTATAAAATTATGTTTTGTATTGAATTACTTTTATATTTACTTTTATTTCCCACTATATTGTCAATTCCTAGAAATCTAAAAACCTTTTCTTATGTATTTTTTGTCTGTTTCTCAATGTTTTGCACATGATACATGCTTTGTCACTGTTTAATTGAATTGAACAAACTGAACAAAAAATAGCATTTTTAACCTGCTTGACTCACACTTGGAAGGCTGGATTTGTCTCCAATGTGCCATTTTTGATTGAACTGCTTTGTACTAGATTATGTCTAGAGAAACATATGCATGGAGGTATAATGAGTAATGACTGAAAGAAATAAAAGTGTCTAATGTAGATAAGAAAGATTTTGGACAACTGTGGAGAGGTGGGAACTGATTGTTTTTATATATTCACAAAACTGTCATTAGTGAAAGAGAGAGGACTCACTCTGTACTGCTTACAAGAATATATCTGATGGGTAGATGTTAAGAAGCATAAGTTTCAACTCAAGGAAGAACATTTTCTCAATGCTATTCATCAGTATAATGGTTTCCTCCCAAGGCAATGAATTCTTCAATACTGAAAACATTAGAGCAGGGGGCATTAAGCACTTCTCATCTCAATAAAGGGTGATTCCACCGGTTATGTAAACAGATATGTTTGTGTTTCCTTACTAAGTAAAAATTTGGCTAAAGAAATGATCAAACCTAATCTCTTGGTGGATCTTTTGCCAAATATAATGTCTAAATACGTAATGCTCTCTTCCATTTTTTGGAAGTAAAAGTTAAGATAATTACATTTTTATTTTACTCTGTTTATTTGCAGTCTTTTATGCAATTTAATACTTCAGAGTTGAAGAAGCCTAAGTTTATTTTATACATAACAGAACTGAGCATTCCAGGATATTTTGATATCCCCAAGAAATTCGACATTCCTCAGATTCTGGAAATTCAACCTACACTAACTCAATCTCAAGAAGGTAAACTTCAAATAAAACAGATTATCAGTACATGTAGACTGAATCATCTAGCACTGTCCCAAATACTGCACAGTACTAAAAAAGACATTATCCTTACTAACAAGATTTTCATAATATAATTGAGGAGAGGTTCAGCAACATGTATACCAAATACTGAATGATATTTTACATTATAAATAAGCAACATATTATATCACAGTAATATAAATTATGTACTGAATTTGAGTGCTAAATACTGATACTAATATTTGCAGACTTGTCTTTGTTAAAGAGTAGTTACCTGACAAAGACAGTAAGTGCACTTTGAGAAAGGTGAACTCTTGCTTTGTCAGTGAACTTGGTTACAGAAGTTGTGCTGGAGTTGAGGCTCAGGCTAGCTCTAAAGGAAAGGAGGGATACAGATGGCAAAAGCATATCAGAAGACAACAATGAGTAATTTATGAGTAATTTATCTCTGACCTATACTAGAGCCTTAGTTTTCTCAGTACTTACTCAAGAGACCTTTGGTGTTCCTTGTTCTGTTTTTGTGATCAAGAAGAAATAAGTCAGATTTAATATGAATCTTGATGCACTTATATTATTAAATACAAGTGATAAGATATAAACAAGGTAGCTAAATATTTTGAACTATTCAAAATTACCTTTCTTTTTTCTTATAGTTTCTTTCAAACTGCTGCATGGTAACAGGAATGTAAATTCTTTTCTAGGGCTATTCCTAGAATGTATAGTATAGCCATTATATATGGATCCTAAGTTATTTTTTTTTTTGCTAAATTTGTGTATGTTACAATTTTCATCGATGATTTATGTTAACCATAACATAATCTTAACATCTGAAAGAGTGAGGGCTACAAATTGTAAGTTATAGGGTACTCTGTTCACGTGAGAAGTGGGCTCACAGATTCAAATGCTTAGTGGCCAAGTAATTTTTTTTTAATGTTAGAATTAAGTCTAGTATAAGCAGTAGGGGTGATTTATGGGCAAATGGCAAATTAGAAGGTATATTCCTGGACTAAATATTCAAATTTAAAGAAAAAGTCAAAACTTGAGCCAGACAAACAACTGTGAGCCAAATTTGGCTCACTAGATGCCAGTTTGGGATCCCCCATCTTCTGCTGGTTTTTGTTTGTTTTGTTTTTATTTTTGTTTTGATCCTTATTACCTTCAGCTTTTGAATTTGCTATTAATTTTTTTCTTTTTTTCCTTTTCCTTTTTCTTTTTTCAAGTTTCTATTTAAATTCTAGTTAGTTAATATACAGTGTTATATTCATTTTGGGTGTACAATATAGTGATTCAACAATTACATACTTCACTCGGTGCTCATCACAACAAGTGTTTTCAGCCATCATCCTGCCTACCTCCCCTCTGGTAACCATCAGTTTGTTCTCTATAGTTAAGAGTCTCTTTCTTGGTTTGCTTCTCTCTCTCTCCCTCTCTCTTTTTCCCCTTTTTTCATTCGTTTTGTTTCGTAAAGTCCACATATGGATAAAATCGTATGGTATTTGTCTTTCTCTGAGTGACTTACTTTGCTTAGAATAATACTCTAGCTCCATCCATGTTGTTGCAAATGGCAAGATTTCACTCTTTATATGGCTAAGTGATAGTCCATTGTATATATACCACATCAACATGATACACCACATTAATAAAAGAACCATATGATTTTTTCAGTAGATGCAGAAAAAACGTTTGACAAAGTACAACATCCATTCATGATAAAATCCCTCAACAAAGTAGGTTTAAAGGGAACATACCTCAACATAATAGAGGCCACATATGAAATAAACACAGCTAATATCCTAAATGGGGAAAAACTGAGAGCTTTTCCTCTATGGTCAGGAACAAGACAGGGATGTCCACTCTCACCTCTTCTTTTCTTTCTTTTTTTTTTAATTTTTTTTTAAAGTTTATTCATTTTTCAGAGACAGAGAGAGACAGAGCCGGGAAGGGGAGGGGCAGAGAGAGAGGGAGACACAGAATGTGAAGCAAACTCCAGGCTCTGAGCTGTCAGCACAGGGTCCGACGCTTTGTCTCTCTCTCTCTCAAAAGTAAACATTAAAAAAATCAAAAATTTAACTGTTTTAACTTAAATTGCTGCCATCCGCTTTATTGAGAGGTAAAATAAATCTCATTGAACTCACAGACCACGAGATAATGACCTGAGCTGAGGTCGGACGCTCAACTGACTGAGCCACTCAGGCACCCCTCACCACTTCTTTTCAACATAGTACTGGAAGTCCTCGCCACAGCAATCAGACAACAAAAATAAATAAAAGGCATCCAAATCACTAAGGAAAAAGTAAAACTTTCACTATTTGCAGATGACATGCTACTTTACATAGAAAACCTAAAAGACTCCACCAAAAAACTGCTAGAATTGATAAACAAATTCAAAAGTCCAAGGATACAAAATCAATGTACAGAAATCTGTTGCATTTCTGTATGCCAATAATGAAGCAACAGAAAGAGAAATTAAGGAATCAATCCCATTTACAATTGCTCCCAAAATAATAAGATACCTAGGAATAAATCTAACCAAAAAGGTAAAAGACCTGTACACTGAAAACTATAAAACACTGATGAAAAAATTGAAGATGAACAAACAAATGGAAAGACATTCCATGCTCATGGATTGGAAGAACAAATACTGTTAAAAAGTTTATACTTCCCAAAGTAATCTACACATTTAATCCAATCCCTATCAAAATACCAACAGCATTGTTCACAAAGCTAAAATAAACAATCCTAAAATTTATGGAACCACAAAAGACCCCAAATAATCAAAACAGTCTTGAAAAAGAAAATAAAAGCTGGAGGCATCACGATTCTGAACTTGAAGTTATGTTACAAAGCTGTAGTAATCAAAACAGTATGGTACTGGCACAAAAATAGACATATAGATTAGTGGAACAGAATAGAAAACCCAGAAATGGACCCACAATTACATGGTCAATTAATCTTTGACAAAGGAGGCAAGATTATGCAATGGTAAAAAGACAGTCTCTTTAATAAATGGCGTTGGGAAAACTGGACAGCAACATGAGAAAGAATGAAACTGAACCACTGTCTTTTACCATACAAAAAAATAAACACAAAATGGATTAAAGACCTAATTGTGACAGAAAACCATACATGTGCTATTAAAATTTTAAGTGAATTTTTTGGGACAACTTTGTAATCCCATTTAAAGTAAATGGAGAAAGATTTGTATATTTTAAACCTAGAAAATTGTCAGTACCAACCATTCACTTATTCAGCCATTCGTTGAACAACATTATTGAACATCAATTCTCTTGGGCAAAATGATGAAATTGCAATAGTTTTCCCTTTGGGGGTCTCACAGATAAGTAGCTCTTATAATACAATGGGCTAAGTCCTATTGAGAGAGAGTCATTTATATGGAATGTGTTTATAAATAAAACTAATAATTAATACAGCTGATTATATAACAACTCAAATTTTGAAGAGTTGCATGTTGAGAATTTAAAATATAACTACAGCTAGATAGAATTGATTTAACATGAAACAAAATATAAGCTTGCTAAACACGAATGAAACCTGTAGTGTATTAAGATAGTTTTGAATTTTAAATCAAAGTGAAATGATTTCTATTTAAAAATATGTTACTCAGATATTTTTAAGTACAAGTTCCTTTGTATCTATTGTCAATTATGCATTTAACTAAAAAAAACTATTGTGAAAATTTAGAAAAATAGATCAAAAAATTTTTTAATTTAAAAAAAATTTTAATTTAAAAACTTGAAAATGCAATTTGTCTTCTAGACTCCAAGTCTGACTTGTGGTACATATCTCAAATAGAATATACTTAAGAAGTGAGGAATGACCCCAGAAATAACTACCTGATTAGGATAACAGGGATTCCTATATATAGAAGTAAAAGTTGTGGAAAACATCCTAGTAAATAATTTATTCTAATTGTGGATAAAATTGGTGAACATGTTGAATGTTTCCATAGGACCTTTAGTGTCTCCTTAAAAATGAAGTCCTCAGGAGTGCTTGAGTGGCTCAGTTGATTGAGCTCTGACTTCAGCTCAGGTCATGATCTCACTGCTTGTGGGTTCGAGTCCTACATCAACTCTGTGCTGACAGGCCAGAGCCTGGAGCCTGCTTCAGATTCTGTGTCTCCCTCTCTCTCTGCCCCTTCCCTGCTCGCACTCTGTCTCTCTCTCAAAAATAAACATTAAAAAAAATTTTTTAATGAAGTCATTAATATAAAGTAACTAGGGAGAGGTATAGTTTTGGAAATTATATTATGTCTTTAATGATTAGTACTTTAGATAAATGATAAACATTTAAATTGGAGCTGGATAATAAGAATGCCCAGATGTTCAATTTAGCACAGCCCAAAGTCAAGGGCAACCGTGAACATTCGAAGCAAATTTCCAATTGGGTCATCCAAATCTCTCTACTCTAGTTCTCAGTTATTTGACACTGTAGGTAAGATCCGAGGCATTCATTCATTCATTCATTCATTCACTTAACAAATATTTATTGAGTGTCTACTGTGCTCCAGATTGTATTCTATGCACTCAGTTTACATATGAGATCAAAACAAAGACCCTTGCCCTACAGATTTTAGAATCTGGCAGGGGGATACAGACAATAAACAGTACACATAATAAAAGATAACTTTTATTGTGTGTGATAAGTGATAGAGGCCACAGGGAAAAGAAAAGGAGCAGGGTCAAGGTCATAGAAAGTACCAGGGAGTGAGAGGGTTTACATTATAAAACAGAGTGGTAAGGAGAGGTTACCTTAGGATGAGAACTGAGCAAAGATTTGAATGAAGAAATAGAGGGAGTTAGAGAATCTGGTGGAATATTCTTCCAGGAAGAGGAAATGGCTGCTGTGAGATCATCAGGGTAGATTTCTCAAGGAGGCCTATGTGGCTTAAGTGGAATGAGCAAAAAGGGAGGAAGGTAGTAGAAAGGGTTAGAAGGATAAGAGAACACGTGGACCTTGTAGGGACATTGAGATGGTTGTAAGGACTTAGGCTTTTCCCCTGAATGAAATAGGAGCTATTGCATGGTTTTGAGATCATGAAGAAATGGGGTGACCACTAATTAATATACATATATAGGTTATTACTTTAAAAAAATAAACTGCTTTAGGGGCGCCTGGGTGGCTCAGTTGGTTCAGCAGCTGACTTCAGCTCAGGTCATGATCTCACAGCTCAAAGGCTTGTGGGTTCGTTCCCCAGGTTGGGCTCTGTGCTGACAACTCAGAGCCTGGAACCTGCTTCCGATTCTGTGTGTGTCTCTCTCTCTCTGCCCCTCCCTTGCTCATGCTTTGTCTCTCTCTCTCTCAAAAATAAACATTAAAAAAATCAAAAATTTAACTGTTTTAACTTAAATTGCTGCCATCCGCTTTATTGAGAGGTAAATTGTTTGAAAATTAATCTCATGATCCAATAATTACAAAGATACAATTTACATTTTAAAAATGAAAAGTAGAACCCTAAGCACATGCCTGTTCCACAGAAGTGGACAGTGGAAGTGGAACAGGATGGGGCAGGCAATTGTCAGATATGGAACACTCCCAGGCACAGTCAAGGTTTGTGCACATCAGTGTTGCCAAGAATATGTCAACCAATTGTAGAGTAGGTCTAGGAAAATACAAATTTAAGAAAGTGATACCCCACTGACTTCTAAGACCCCTGGGATACTCATTGGCTGAGAATAGGTATTTTTATGACAGAAATCAGAAACTGAGTGTGAGTGAAAAACAGAGAATTCAGCCAGACTTACTTCACAGTAGCAGGTAGTGGTGAAACTTCTTGATTGTGTTGAAGGATGGACAAACATATGCAAGGGAACCAGAATGGTGGATGAAGAGGCAAGGATAAGTATAAGGCTCACTGGTAGTGGACCTCTACCCATGACTAAAAAGTTGTTAAAAGATTTCTACAGCTTAATATGCATGTAACTAAGTGAGTAAAAAAGACCACAAACTAACCACTTTGTCTTCAAAATTCTAGTGTTGATAAGAACAATCAGAAAATAGGCAAGAGTACACTATCTGAGGCATTATCCAGAGAGGCCACATTTAATATAAAAGGGTTTCCTCCAAATGAGACATGGGATCATCTTTAGGCACAGTTGAGCATATGCCCTACTAGGTATCTTAGTGTGTTCTGAATAGAAGATATGCATGGCAGCCTTTGAAGAGCAAACATAACTTCGTTGTCTCATAGCTGTACAGAATGGATTTTGCATACCATTGTGGAAGAATGTGATGCAAACTCATCATCACAATAATAAATAGTTTCTTTCTAATTATATTTAGAATTCATTTCTACTTATCCTTAGACAACAGTAAAAGTTCAACATTGGCCTTGACACTGACATGTGAAGTGATCATGAGAGGACACAAAAAGGAACTTCAGGTATCACAAGACAACTGCTCCATGCCTTCTAGTAGAAGCTGGCTCTTCTCAGAACAGGTAGAGCCCAGGGGGGGATGCTGGGGTTGTAGCTGTTTCCTGGAGTTGAGTATTTGATGGAATATGAATGAGACTTTTTGTCCAATTCCTGGTCAGGACCAGACACACTTCTCAGAGGCATGGCCACTCCCATCCCTCATCCATCCATTGAGAGCCTTGAAATGTACGTCTTTTTTCTGGACTGAGCCTACAAAGAAAGATTGGCTAACATAGCCAATCCTCCAGTGAGGGAAGCGAAACATTCAGACTGAGAGCCATGTGGACTTGCATTCCATCACCAGGCCCTGTATAAGTCACATAGGTTGGAATTACTTGGGGTAATATAATTTGGAAGCTCATTCTGGGTTAGACCTTGTTCACCCATGTTGTAATCTCTCGTGTTCTGGAACCTTAAAGACAAATCACATTTGCAAGTGTCTGGCACCTTTAGAAATGTTTCAGAGAACTTGTTCTTAAAGTAGAGTAAGCATAGAAGCTCACAATTGAGGAGATTGAGGATGCGTTAAGAGTTTAGTGGTCTTATTCTTCTCAGCCCAGTAATTTGGACTCATTCCGTAGTCTTATCATCTTATGGTATATTGACTCACTGTATACTGCGATATGGGACGAGCTGTAAGTATAGGTAACCAGAGGTTACAGGACATATTAGCTCCTTCATGTATGACTTTTGATGTGAGTCCACGTAAAATTCTGTATAGTTGAAGTAAAGTAGGTATTCCTCATTACTGAGCTCCATAGACCAAAGGGCATCAAAAGATTACAGGGACAAGAATATAACTGAGGGGCAACTGGAATTTACTAGGCTTAGAGATTCATGGATACTTAACAAAGAGAACCCAGAAGAGCAAAGAACATGGAGTTTTTTGTTGTTGGTGGTGGTGTGTGTGTGTTTTTTTTAACATTGCCACTCACTGTACAGTTCCTGGAGACATAGTTTCATTGAACTTTCTTTGAGAAATTTTAGTTCTGTGGATTTCATAGCAGAAGATCAGGTATTTCACTGCTATGTACAAGTTGATGAACTCTTCTCAAGTGATGAAGTTGCAATGAGTAGGCAGCCTTTTATTTCTGGGAACTTGATGTCAAAGCTTCCACCCTCTCAAAAGAAGAGTGTGGAAAAAATAGAGTATGGTCCCGGCAACACAGCTATTCCAATAACTGAAGGGCAGTAATTTTCTCTCTGTGAACAAACTTCAATATGGTACACTTTCTTACAAATAGTAGCTTGAATGATCACACCACAAGTAATCTCTATTAAATATAGTCTTTTAAACCAACTACAATCTTAAGATGATTTTTGATAATGGCTATCAGAATTAGTTTAATAAAAGGTAACATATTGTCATAGGCTTTTTGTAGAATATGCACAACTTTATTTTTCAGTCTGTTTTTATGTAGGATAGATTGAAGTTTTTTTAGAATCCCAGCCAATTTCCTCTTTGCTTTCGTATTTTCTGTTAGAATAGATCTTCAAGTTGTATCTAAGAGAAAAGCTGTGACCCTGAATATACAATGAATATCTCAGCTCAGATCATGTATAACAACTAAAGCTAGGACAGAGCTCATTGGAAAACCTTTTTATTTTTATTTTTTAAGTCTATTTATATATTTTTAGAGAGAGAGAGAGAGAGCATGGGAGGGGCAAAGAGAGGGAGAAGAGAGAGCATCCCAAGCAGGCTCTGCACTGTCAGTGGAGAGCCCTATGTAGGGTTCGAACCCAAGAACCATGAGAAATCCTGACCTGAGCTGAAATCAGGAGTCAGATACTTGGGCATCTGACTTCTGCCCAGGTCATGATCTTGAGGTTTATGGGTTCGACCCCCACCTTGGGGTCTGTGCTGATAGCTTAGAGCCTGGAACCTGCTTCAGATTCTGGGTCTCCCTCGCTCTCTGCCCCTCCCCCACTCGTGCGCTCGCTCTCTCTCTCTCTCTCTCTCTCTCTCTCTCTCTCAAAAATAAATAAACATTAAAAAAAATTCTAAAAAGAAAAAAAGAGTCAGATACCTAACTGACATAGCTACCCACGCACTCCAGAAAATCTTCATCTCTAAAGTACCAGATTAGTTCACAATAAAGTCAGGATGGGTAGATTTGCCTTCAGGCAAATCATACAAAAACTATGTACAGTTATATACCAACACTTGAACCTTTGCCATTCTTTCTCCATACTGGTATGTTTTGGACCTTGATGTAAACTCTGTAGGGTGTTCTTATGTCTTTCTGCATGTCCACTTTCAAGAGGCCTCTGGGACTGCCTAGAAGTTGGACAGATGTTGGGAGCCCTGTCTTTGCAGGATGCCTGGCATGTGAATGAGCAAACCTCCAAGCCATAGCCTTGTCGAATTAGTCCAACCATAAGTGAAGTGCAATGACTACAATGAGTAGGACTGGAAAATAACAGGATGCTGAATCAATGAGCTTTTGTCTTTGGTCCAGCCGGCAAGAGACCCTGTGTGGTGTCAGTGGCACAGCAGCTGGTCTTGGCTGCAGCTGAGACATGTGTTGCTCTTCTAGACTTATGGGCATGAAAATTCATGGGAACACTTCAGGGTTTGAAGTTTATGTTTCTCCCTAGCTAAGCTAGTTCTGAATTTCAGGTCATTTGCATGAGGTGCAATGTTTAAAGGCTTAGAAAATCTTGAAAATCTAGGATTTGAACTCTATGCATTTTCTAAATTCTTCTGTTATCTTTTTGAAGATTTCCATGTCATCTGATCTCTACTTGTTGCTTCAGAATCCTTTAGCTTATTTCCATGAGAGAGATTTAGATCTTTGACTTTTCTCAGTTAATGTTGAACAAGTTGCCGGGCCTGGTACCTGCCATGAGAGCAGATGGCAAACCCTGCATACATGTCCAGCTTCTAACTATCCTGACCTTCCCAAAGTGGATCCCGCATTCTTGATCTCAGACTACAACTTTTCTGTCTTGTGCTTTTTGGTCATCTCAGAAACAAGAGCTTGAAAATACTCCTGGACATCTTTCTCATTGCTGTTCCAATGCATGGTTGTTGTAATCTAACCTTCCCTCCAGGCAACCTTCTCTTAGCTGCCAAATCTTTTTTTTTTTTTATTGATGTTTATTTATTTTTAATTTTTTTTGAAGTTTCTTTAGTTTTGAGAGACAGAGCACAAGTGGGGCAGGGGCAGAGAGAGAGGGAGACACAGAATCCGAGGCAGGCTTCTGGCTCTGAGCTGTCAGCACAGAGCCCAACATGGGGCTCGAACTCACAAACAGAGAGATTGTGACCTGAGTCAAAGTCAAAGGCTTTACTGACTGAGCCACCCAGGCGCCCCATCTTAGTTGCCAAATTTTTAAGCTCACATTCCTATTTTTTATTTTGAGCTGTTAGGTTATCCACAACAGATCAAAGCCTGTCATTTTCACGAGTTTATTTCTTGTTTTCTTCACACCTCATTGTCCCTTCTTTTTCAAATATGTACCTTTCACCGCATCTTCTGCCTCCTCCATTTTATCATGACAGTCTTGTTTTGACTTTTATAATTTCTCTTTTAGCTTTAATATTTCTTTCTGCAGGATAAGCTGATAGATTTGAATCACACACCTTGTTTTTTACATTTTACTTTTTTGCTTCCAAGACACTGGAGGCTTCACATCCAACACATTTCTCTTCATAAAACAAGACTTTCTTCTCAAGTTCAGATATTATTTTAGAAATCTCTTGCTGATGTTCTAATGTGGCACCTGGAATTTAACCTCCTTGATTCATCATGGGGACCTCAAGCTCACCTCCTATTTGTTTTGATGTTTCATCTGCATTCATGAGGCCTGTGTTCCTTTGAAGCCGTGGCAAAATTATCCTCACCCCGAGCCAGGTCATTCCTGAACAGTTCTTTCTTGGATTCAAAGATTTCCTGTTTCGTGGAGTCACTTTTCTGCAAGGCCATTTCTACATCTTCTTGGTCATTAAGCTCTCTGGAAATCACCCTCTGTAAGCCAAGCATGGTCTCGTCTTTGAGAATTCCTGCAGGGCCATCTTTTACTACTGATAGGTATCTTTGTGGGGGCAGGGAGGTTGCGTGGGATTTTGGGCTGTCTGAAGTTTCAATCAGTTGTTTCTGAAAATCTTACTTTTCCTGCTTCATGATGCAGTCCTGTTTTTTTTCCCTAAGAGTTTATTATTTTATTATTGTTGTTGTTATTGATATTATTTTAAGTAATCTCCACACCCAACTTGGGGCTTGAATCATGACTCAGAGATCAAGAGCTGAATGCTTGGGACACCTGGGTGACTTAGTTGGTTAAGCGTCTGACTTCAGCTCAGGTTATGATCTCCTGGTTTGTGAGTAAGAGCCCTACATTGGGCTCTCTGCTGACAGTTCAGAGCCTGGAGCCTGCTTCAGATTCTGTGTCTCCCTTTCTCTGCTCTTCCCTCTGTTTGCACTCTCTCTTTCTCCCTCTCTTTCTCTCTCTCTCTCAAAAATAAATATTTAGAAAAAAGAGCTCGGTGCTGTACCAGCTGAGTAAGCCAGGTGCCCCACAATCCTAGTTTTCTAGCCCTTTGAACCTAGATGTGGATCTTCATGTTCTCGGCAAATGCCTCTGTATCCTCAAGTTTCTTGAGACTATTTAAATCATCTGTTTATTCTTCATATCTACACTTTCTTCATTTAATTTTTTTATTTCTTTTTCTGGGTTTGAGTTTCTATCAGATTAAGTGAACAACGAAAGGAATGTAGAGTGTGTGCATTCTGGTAACTTCCTACTCAGTTTAGTTTCTCTTGTTCTAGTCTTCATATTCTTTCATAAGCTTCACTTTGCAAGCTTTTTTTCTAAATTCTGCTGCCCATCCTCATGTGTGGTTAATGTATTTATTGGACCGCATCATGCTTTTCAGAGATCCTTCAGAGATCCATATATATAGAGAGAGATCCAAATATTTATATATTTATATATATTTACATATATATATATTTGATCTTCATTCAGTTTCTGGTCCAGAGCTCCTAAAACCCTTGGAATTTCCGAAGTGATAAGAATGACAATCGTGTCTTTTGTTATATTAATAGATGAATTTTGGACTGCATCTATGGCGGGCTGCCAGTAGAACCAATCATGAACAGAGGGTTGGAATTTTCATTTCTACCCCTTAACGTCAGAGGAGGGGAGAGGTGCCAGAGGTTGAATTCAGGCCAATGGCCAGTGATTTAATCAATTGTGCCTATGTCATGAAGCCTTCATAAAAATCCTAAGAGGCCAGGGTTCAGAGAGCTTTTGGATTGCTAAATATACAGAGATTTGGGAAGAGTGGTGCACCTGGAGAGGACATGGACGTTCCACATCCTTTCTAGAGCTGTTGTTTTCAAATTGATGCATTGGAATCACCTGGAGAGTTTTATTTTTATTTTTTATTTTATTTTTGAGAGAAAGATAGAAAAAGTGTGAGTGTGGGAGGGGCAGAGGGAAAGGGACAGAGAGAATCTTAAGCAAACTCCACACCCAGCACTGAGCACTATGCAGGGCTCAATCTCACAACTGTGAGATCATGACCTCAGCTGAAATCAAGAGTCAGATGCTTAACCAACTGAACCACCCAAGCGCCTCACCTTGGGTGGTTTAGTTGGAGTTCTCAGAAACTACAAATGTGTTCTTGCCACCCCCAAACTGATATTATTTATTCGGAGGGTGATGGGGCATTGAAAGTTTTAAATGCTCCCCAGGTGATTCTAATGGGATGCCAAAATTGCTTTACAACACTGGTTTTCAAACTTTACCCTGCATATATCTCACCTGGAGGACTTGTTAAAATAGATTCTGAGCCTCCCTTGGAGTTCCTGATTAAATAAGTCTTTGGTGGGACCTGCACACTGCATGCTGAGGTTGCTAGGTCAAGGACAGACTTTGAGCTTGTTTTAAAGGCAGAATTTCAGGTCCTACTCCAGACCTAAGGAATCAGCATCATCTGTATTTTTAAAACATTCCCAGCTGATTCATATGCTCAGGAAAGTTTCTGAAGCATGAGACCTACAAAGAGTAAATAAGGAAAAAATGCCATCAAGAAGGATTGTATTAAACACTGGTAAATACTTTGGTAGGAAATAACATTAACACGAGCAATGATGCTGCTGTGGTAATGTTTAGGGTGGAAACCTATCCTCCTGACCTTAGAGTAGATTTGGTTTCTCCTACTAATAATTCTCTCTTTGTATATAAGCTAATGAAGAACAGAAACAAGTATTACTTAACTTCATCCTGTTAATAGCTCCACATTGTACAGTACGGAGTCCCAAATGACAGCAGAGGAACAGAAACATTACTAGGCTATTTATCTTTTGTACATTCAACCAGTTCTTAGATGAAAGAAGCTAGATTTGAGATCAAGTGTTACTATACCCAGCATAATATTTTTCCTTCTTCTAACTTTGTTTTAATTTCTTTAATAAAAGTTTTTGATTTACAGAATAGTTTGGGAAATAGTACAGTTTCTATATCACTGACACCCAGTTTTCCTTCTTGTTAGCATCTTACATTAGTATGGCCCCTTTGTCACAAACTAATAAATGTATACTGATACATTATTGTTAACCAAAGTTTACACTTTTTCACATTTCCTTTGGTTTGCTCTAATGTTTGACTCTCCAAGGAGCCTAACTAGGATACTGCATTACATTTAGTTATCCTATCTCCTTAGGTTCCACTTGGCTGTGACTGTTTCTCAGACTCAACTTAGGTTTTGAGTACTTGTCAAGTATTTTGCAGACTGTTCCTCATTTTGGTTTTGTCTGATGTGTTTTTCATGATTAGACTTGAGTTATATAGGTTTGGAGGCAGAAGACCACTGAGGTAAAAATACCATTCTCCCCACATCATATCAAGAGAACATGCTATCACCAGGACTTATCACCGTTAATGTTAACCTTGGTCACCTAGCTGAGATAAACTTCAGACTTCTCCACCAAAGTTATACTTTCTCCCCCTTTTCCATTCTGTACTCTTTGGAATGCAGTTGTTATGCTATGCTTTCATTTAAAGAGTTGGGAGTTATACGTCACCTCTTTAAGGATCCTGAGTATTCACATACAAAACAATTTGGAATTGTTCTGCAAAAGAGATTTGTCTGTTTTCTTCAGTTTATTTTTATTTATTCAATCATTTATTTATATTACTATGAATTCTTGGATATTTATTTTCAACCCTGAATTATAATCTTATACTATTTTATGTATTTTGTTGGTCAAGTTCTTCAGCTTTGGCCATTGGGAACTCATTCTGTTGGCTTATTTATCCCTTTGGCATGTCCTCATCTTTGCGGTTATTTTTGAAACTATCCACCCTCTCACTACAAGATGCTTTACGACCATTATGCATATTCCTGCCCCCACCCTAGAATTGGCCATTTCTCCAAAAAGTCCTGGTTCCTTTTATTGGAGAATGGTGTCATGTATTGAAGAATGGGTGCCAAGTGTGCTCATTGCCACTGGAGTGTCCATACTTCTAGGCTGTCTCAGTTCACAGAGCAAGGAAATATGTGTGTGTGTACAAACTCCTACACACACATATACCTATAAATATGTATCCATCCCTATTGATGATATTAAACTAAAACATGAATTCTTTCTGATATCACCAACTCTAATCCAATACCACATGGATCATTCTAACCTTTCTCCATTGGTTTTCTGTAACCTCCCAATTCAACAATAGGGGACCTGTATCCACTATCCTCCATCTATTTAATTGTTAAATTTGGTTTACATGTGTAGTGCTTCTGGTATTGGTAACCTGCAACACATGGGAACCAATTTTATCAACCATGTTTTTATTGCTAATACATCATCAGTTTACTAAGAAACTTGTATAAAATTATTTTTAAGTTGTACAAATCCTTTACTTATATAGTAAAAATTTGGTGTTTTAGTGAATGTTAACCTAAATATTATGTTCTAAATGAGAGGCCAATTAGAGATGCCCAGTAAGAATAGTATAGATGAGTTTGAATAAACTCAGGACTGGTGCCCCACTGGCATACAGTTGGTATATATTTGCCAGTGGGTAAAGTCTTGAGGTACTTCTTTGCTGTTTGGTAACTGGCCATTGTCTTCGGTGCCCACACCTGATGTCTGGGGTGTCTAACCATGCCCTCTGGACCCCATAACCTATTCAAGGCCTAGTAACCAGAAGGTTAACGCCTGGCACAGTCAGGATTCTTCAGGATCCTGTGCTGTGTGCCTGTAGTTCCCTTTTACATTTTAAGATTCATTAGCAATGGAAGCTAACTCTTCTGAATATCACCCTTTTCCCATATGAAACATGATAGTATTTCCAAAAAGCATTGTTATTATATATTTAATAACATCAGGAGTGATAGTCCTGCACATTTGAAATTAGCTAGTGTTCAAAACCTTCAGTGACATTAACAGCAAAACTATCACTGAAATGTCTCTTATATGAGTTTCTTGGCACACAAACTCCTGTGTTGTGCCTGATTTAGTAACCCCTTCTAAACTAATATCAATTAGTGCTTTTCTAATTATGGCCAAGATATGTTTTACAGAATTCTTGAACTTTTCTTAAAAATAATTTGGCACAATTCTGTTTATTTTTGTGTTTGCTAGGTTTAAAGTACTGACTTATAGAAATTGTTTCAGACTTTAAAACACGTATAAATGGGACCTTGCACATATATTTTAATGTGCTAAGTTAATAGTGAGTTTAAATGATAATTAAATTATATTTTATACCTCATTTGTTAATATTATAATGAAGCCTTCTTGTCTAACTTAAAGCTAAAGCAATGCTGAGCCTTTATCATCAAAGTATGGAATATTATGCTTATGAGAAATATATTTTAAAATGTGTAAATCCAGTGTTAAAACTGAGCATGTAGGGGCACCTGGGTGGTTCAGTAGGTTAAGCATCCAACTTTGGCCCAGATCATGATCTCACGGTTCATGAGTTCGAGCCCCAAGTCGGGCTCTGGGCTGACAGCTCAGAGCCTGGAGCCTGCTTTGGATTCTGTGTCTCTCTCTCTCTCTGCCTTCCCCTCCCCCTTTCTCTCTCTTAAAAATAAATAAAACATTTAAAAGGATTCAGGTAATCTCTTAAGGATTAAGAAGAGCAGCACTCTAGGACATTTTCATCTTTTGGAAACTTCATTCTTAGTATGAACTAAGAATACGTTGAATGTTTAGATTTGCTTTTAAACATTCTGGCTTCTAGGTTTGTCTACTCTGAATTTCAAATTCCTCCAGACACATTACTTTGTATAATTGATCTATTATTTAAAAAAGAGTTTTGTTCAGATACTTTAGGTAAGACATACTGGATTCATTGACTAGGGAGATTAGCCTTATTGTTGTCTATGGCTTTTGATTATAATCTTGGTTTGGGGATAATGTAGGGATATAGTTATGCTAAAATTTCCAAATTCTGAACCCCCAACAATAATTTCACATTTGCAAAGAAATTTCCAATCACTTCTAAATTTACACTCTGTGGAAGCCATACTAATTTTTATTTTCTACAACAGAGTAGTATGAATTAAGGACATCTTGATTTATTGTCTGTTTATTAATAACTTTTTGCTTTTTTGCTTATTTTAAAAAGTTTTTCAGTTGCCTGGGTGGCTCAGTCAGTTAAGCGACCAGCTCTTGATCTCAGCTCAGGTCATGATTTTATGGTTTGTGAGTTCAAGCCCCACATCATGCTCTGCACTGACAGCATGGAATGTGTTTGGAATTCTCTCTCCCTCTCTCTCTGCCTCTCCCCGACTCATGTTCTCTTGCTCTCCCTCCCTCTCTCTCTCTCTAAAAATAAATAAATAAACTTAAAAATTTTTTAATTAAAAAAATTAAAAATAAAAATTTTTCCCTTGAAACAATATAGAGAAAATATAAAACTTATTTGTATATTTTAACAAATTATTTTAAGTAAATGCTCCTGTATCTACAACTCTTGTCAGATAATAGAAAACTACTGGCACTCCAGAGGTCTACTGTATATCCTTTTCCAATCAAAGCATGTTATAAATTCTGTAGTTATTGGTTATTTTCAGCTATTGTTTTCTATAATTTTGGGCATTTTGTGTAAGAGAGGTGATTATATCAATCAGAGTTTTCCAGAGTTACAGAACCTGTAGGATGTGCCTATATAAAATAGGTTGTGGTTATATATCTATATGTGTATCTATACATACAAACGTACATAAAGAAATTGGCTTACACAATATGGAGGGTCTGGAGTCCCACGGCACTATAATGATGGATACATGTCATATATTTGTCCAAACTCATAAAATGTATAATATCAAGAGTGAACCCTAAGATAAACAATGGATTTGGGATAATTATGGTCAATATAGATTTATCAAGTTCAACAAATGTATCTTCTGATATGGGATATTGATAATGGAGGAGGTTATACATGTGTGGAGGTAGGGGTTATATAAGAAATTTCTGTACCTGCCTTTTAAATTTGTTTTAATTTCTATTTTTAAATTTAATTTAATTTAATTATTTTATTTTATTTATTTTAATCCCAGTATATTTAACATAACAGTGTTATATTAGTTTCAGGTGTACAATATAGTGATTCAACAATTCCATACATCAACCAAAGTGCTCACCATGACAAGTGCACCTCTTTTTCTTTTTTTTAAAATGTGTATTTATTTTGAGAGATAGACAGAGGGAAAGCAAGCACACGTGAGGGAGGGGCAGAGAGAGAGAGAGAGAGAGACTCCCAGGCAGGGTCCACACTGTCAGTCCTAAGCCTGAAGCAGGGCTCAAACTCACAAAACTGTGAGAAACCTGAGCCGAAATCAAGAGTCAGATGCTTACTCGACTGAGCCAACCTGGCGCCCTGACAAGTGCACTTCTTATTTCCTTATCACCTATTTCTCCCATCTCCCCACTAACCTCCCCTCTGGTAACCATCATTTTGTTCTCAATAGTTTAGTGTCTGTTTCTTGGCTTCTCTCTCTCTCTCTCTCTCTCTCTTTCACTCTTGTTTTTGTTTGCTTGTTTGATTTGTTTCTTAAATTCTACATATGAGCAAAATCATATGATATTTGTCTTTCTCTGACTGACTTATTTAGCTTAGCATTATACTTTCCAGCTCCTTACATGTCATTGCAAATGGCAAGATTTCATTCTTTTTTATGGCTGAAAATATTTTTAATTTTTGCTGTAAAGCTAAAAATGCTTTAAAAATTATCAATCAAAAAATTTCATTGGTATTTTCAGCAGAAATAGAAAAAACTCCCTAAATGTGTATGGAATCTGAAAATAACCTGAATAGCTAAAACAATCTTGAGAAAGAAGAACTAAGCTGGAGGCCTCACACTTCCTGATTTCAAAATATATTAGAAAGCATCATATTGGTATAGGATAGATAAATAGACAAATGGAACAGAGTGATCTTTGAAAATAGTGCCATGACTGTCCAATTAGGAGAAAATAGTCTTTTCGTCAGTGTTGAGAACACTGGGTATATGTGGAAAAAAATGAAGAGAGACCTTTATTTTACATCATATACAAAAATTAACTCTAAATGAATTAAAGACTAAGGATGGAAACTATAAAACCCATAGAAGAAAACCAGAGAAAAGCTTCATGATAGTGGCATGGGCACTGGTTTTTGAGATATGATGGTAAAAACACATGCACTAGATGCAAAAGTAGACAAATGTGACTACAAAAAACTTCTGCACAGCAAAGGCAGTAATCAACAGAGTGATTACTACAAATCACAAATTACTTTAAAATGGGAGAAAATACAAACCACATATCAGATAAGGGATTAATATCTAGAAATGTATCAAGAACTCCTATAACCCAACAACAATGAAAACCAACTAACCCAATTAACAATAGGCAACAAAGATTTCTCCAAAAAGGATATACAAATGGCAACAGGTATATGAAAAAGGGCTGAATATCACTCATTAGCAGGGAAATACAAATCAAAACTAAAATGAGATATCATCTTATGTCCATTAGGATAGCTACTTGTTTAAAAAAAAAAAAAAAAGAAGAGGAGGAGGAAGAGGAGGAAGAAGAGAAAGAAGAAGAAGGAGGAGGAAGAGGAGGAGAAGTAGTAGTTGTTGTTGTTTTGATATGAATGTAGAGAAACTGGAATCCTGGTGCACTGTTGGTGGGTTCATAAAATGGTGTAGCCACTATGGAAAACAATATGGAGTTTTCCCCCAAAATAGAACTACCATATGATTCAGGAATCCTGCTTCTGTCTATATACCCAAAAGAATCAAAAACAGGATCCTGAAGAGCTATTTGCAAACTAACATTCATGCAGAATTATTCACAACAGACAAGATGCAGAAGCAACTTAAAAGCCAGTTGATAGGTGTGTGGGTGCAACCGCACCCAGCCTTCTGCACCCAGCAGCCCCAGCACACAGCCTCCAGCTGCCAGCACTTCAGGAGACCTGACACAGGACTAGTGGTCCAGTGTAAATTTTGCTGATACCCCAGCCCCATGCCCAAGTTCCCCAGTGAGCACACACCCTCAGAGCTGGCCTGCCTGGGTCCTGCTAACACCACGGAGAGCAAGCACAGCCTAAAACAGGCTGAGAGTCAGTGCATACGACTACCTTGAAAGGAAAACTGACTCAAACACAGCATCAGGACATAAGCAACACACAGGATACTCTGCTAAAGTGCCACGTTCTGGTGAACAAAGGATATTGCACTGCAGATTACCCCAAGACCTCTTCTTTGTAAAGTCACTATTTTCTAGAGCAGAAGACACAGCACACTTTCTTAACATACAGAAACAGACACAAGGAGATGGACAAAATGAGGAATCAGAGAAATTTATCCCACATGAGAGAACAGGACAAAGCCACAGCCAGAGATCTAAGAAAAACAGATATAAGTAACATGCCCGATAGACAATTTAAAGCAGTGATCATAAGGATACTCACTGGACCTGAGAAAAGACAGGAAGACATGAGAGATAAGGACTAACATAGCAGAGATAAAGGGCTCAGTAAATGAAATGAGAAACATGCTTTATGAAATAAACAGTAGGTTGGAGGAAGAGGAGGAATAAGTTAGTGACCTGGAAGACAGAGTAATGGAAGATAATCAAGCTGAACAAAAGAGAGAGAAAAGAATTATGCAAAATGGCAATAGACTTAGGGAATCCAGTGACTCCATCAAACATAATAACATTTATATTATAGGAGTTCTAGAAGAAAAAGAAAGAGAAAAGGAGACAGAAAATTTATTTGAAGAAATAATAGCTGAATTTTCCCCTAATCTGGAGAAGAAAAAGACATCCTGATCCAGAAGGCACAGAGAACTCCCATCAAAATCAACAAAAGCAGACCAACATGAAGATACATTGTTATCAAATTTGCAAAATGCAGTGATAAACAAACAAACAAAAATCTTAAAAGCAGCAAGACAAAAGATGTCAGCGACTTAAAAGGGAAAACTCATAAGGCTAGCAGGAGATTTTTCAACAGACACTTGGCAGGCCAGGAGTGGCATTATATATTTGAAGTGCTGAATGGGAAGAATCTGCAAGCAAGAATACTCTATCCAGCAAGGCTATCATTCAAGATAGAAGAGATATAGTTTCCCATACACAAACTAAAGGAGTTCATGACCACTAAACCAGCTCTAAAAGAAATATGAAAAGGGACACTTTGAGAAAGAAGAGACCAAAAGTGACAGTATAGGGGTAGAAAACAAAAAAGCAGTAAAAGTTAATATTTCTGTAAAAAATCAGACAAGGAAATTACAAAAAAGGATATAAAATATAATAACATATACCTAAAATATGAGGAGGAGAGGAGAAAAGAATGGATTCAAACTTAAATGACCATCAACTTATTATATACTGCTATATGTGGAAGAAGTTATATAGAAAACTGATGGTAACCATATATCAAAAACCACTAATAAACATAAAAAACATAAAGACAAATAAATCCAAATATATCGCTAAAAAAAATTAGCAAAACATGAAAGAAAGACAAGGATCAGAGAAAATCCTCAGAAACAACCACAAAACAAATAATAAAATGGCAATAAATATATATCTACTAATATTTACTTTGAATGCAAATGGACTAAACACTCCAATAAAAAGACATAGGGTGACAGAATAGATAAAAAAAAAAAAAACAAAAAAACAAAAAAACAAGACCTATCTATATGCTGCCTACCAGAGATCCGTTTGAGACCTAAAGACACTTGCAGATTGGAAGTGAGAGGTTGGTGAAACATCTATAATGCAAATGAATGTCAAAAGAAAGTCTGAATAGCAATACCTATATCAAACAAACTAGACTTTAAAACACAGACTGTAACAAAAGACAAAGAAGGATACTATATAATCATAAAGGGGACAATTCAACAAGAAGATATAACAATTGTAAAGAGTTATGGACACAACATGAAACACCCAAATATATAAAACAATTAATAACAAACATAAAGGTATTAGTTATTCATAATACAATAGTAGTAGGGGACTTTAACACTCCACTTACATCAATTAATAAATCATCTAAACAGAACATCAACAAGGAAACAACGGTTTTGAATGACACACTGGAATAGATGGATTTTACAAAGATATTCAGAACATTCCATCCTTAAACAGCAGAATACACATTCTTCAAGTGCACATGGAGCATTCTCCAGAATGGATTACATATTAGCCCAAAAAACAAACCTCAACAAATTCAAAAAAATCAGAATAATACTATGCATATTTTCTGACCACAGTGCTACGAAACTAGAAGTCAACCACAAGAAAAAATCTGGAAAGATTACAGATACATGGAGGTTAAATAACGTGCTACTAAACAATGAATGGATCAACCAGGACATAATAGAAGAAATAAAAAAGTACATGGAAGCACGTGAAAATGAAAACACAAAAGTCCATAACCTCTGGGATGCAGCAAAAGTGGTTCTAAGAGGGAACTGTATAGCCGTACATGTCTACCTCAAGAAGCAAGAAAAATCTAAATAAACAACCTAATCTTGCACCTAAAGAAGCTAGAAAAAGAACAATAAACAGCACCTAAAACCAACAGAAGGAAGAAAGTAATAAAGATCAAACCACAAATAAGTAATATAGAAACTAAGAAAACAATAGAACATATCAATAATACCAGAACTGCTTCTTTGAAAAAATCAATAAAATTGATAAACCTCTAGCCAGACTTATGAAGAAAAAAAGAGATAGGAATCAAGTAAATAAAATCATAAATGGGAGAGGAGAAATAACAACCAACACTACAGAAATAAAAACAATTATAAGAGAATATTATTGACATGGAGAGCAAAGACAAAAGAAAAAGGTTAAATTTATTTACAACTTATAGCCCATTGACAAGTCCTTGAGAAGGCAGAGTGACCTTCCTCTAAGAACTCAACTGCCTTGGTGTTAATACTTTGCTAAAGGCAAAAGGCATTCTTAGCTCAACATTAGCCCAACCTCCAGGATCCTGTAACTCTCCTATAACATATAAAATTTCCTTTGGAAACTTCCTTTATCTCTACACCCCATCCCCAAGATATATGTTAGCAATCATCCTCCAAACATATAGCCCTCGATATGCATCTGTAGGGTCTTATGACTAAAATATTTTTTAAGTTTATTTATTTACTTTGAGAGAGACAGAGAGAGCATGCACATGAGCAGGGGAGAGGCAAAGAGGGAGGGAGAGAGAATCCCGAGCAGGCTCCACACTGTGAACACAGCTGACATGGGACTCGATTCCATGAACTGTAAGATCATGACCTGAGCCAAAATCAAGAGTTGGACCCTTAACTGACTAAGCCACCCAGGTGCCCCTCATGACTAAGGTTTTGTTAGACAGTAGTAAATTACCTTTTCTTAAAAACAGCTAGCTCTTCAAGGTCCTGGAAAGCTTCCTTCCAAATTCCTTACAGACTTATGCTATCCGTTAACTACCTCCCAACTTGAAAGTATATAATCAGTCATCTGTCACAATCCCAGTGCAGCTCTTTCTTCCCATAGGTCCTGTTCTCATGCTTTTATTTATTTTTTTTTCTGTTCTCATGCTTTTAAAAAACACCTATTTGCACTGAAGATGTCTCAAAAACTCTTTCTCAACCATTCATTCCAAACCCCAACATTTCCACATCAATTATGAAAAACTATATGCCAACAATTAGACAGCTTAGAAGAAATTGATAAATTCCTAACACATATAAACTATCAAAACCGAAATAGGAAGAAATAGAAAACTTGAACAGTCCAATAACCAGCAAAGAAATTGAGTCAATAATCAAAAAATCCCCAACAAATAAAAGTCCAGGACCTGATGGCTTTAGAGATGAATTCTACTAAACATTTAAAGAAAAACTAATACCTATTTTTCTTAAACTATTTCAAAAAAAAACAGAAAAGGAAGTAAAACTTCCAAATTCATTCTTTGAGGTCAGAATTACTCTGATACCAAAACTAGATAAAGAGATATGCAACCATATTTCAAAAAGAGAACTACAAGTTAATATCCCTGACGAGTATAGATGCAAAAATTCTCAACAAAGTACCAGCAAACTGAATTCAACAATACATTTAAAAAATCATTCACCATGGTCATGTGGAATTTATTCCTGAGTTGCAAGGATATATTAATATTCTCAAGTCAATCAATGTGATACATCACATCAATAAGAGAAAGGATAAGAACCATATGAACATTTCAATAGACACAAAAAAGCATTCGATAAAGTACGACCTCCATTCATGATAAAAACACTCAACAAAGTAGGTTTAGAGGGAACATAACTCAACATAATAAAGTCCATTTATGAAAAACCTATAGCTGATAACATCCTTAAAGGGGAAAAACTGAGAGCTTTTCCCCTAAGATCAGGAACAAGACCAGGATATCCACTCTCACCACTTCTTTTCAACATAGTACTGGAAGTCCTAGCCACAGCAATCAAACAACAAAAACAAATAAAAAGCATCTAAATTGGCAAGGAAGAAGTAAAACTTTCACTATTTGCAGATGACATGATACTGTATGTAGAAAACCTGAAAGTTTTCACCACAAAACTACTGAATGAATAAATGAATTCAGTAAAGTCACAGGATAACAAAATCAATGTATAGAAATCTGTTGCATATTTATACACCAATAATGAGGCAACAGAAAGAGAAATTAAGAAAATAATCCCGTTTACAATTGCACCCCAAATAATAAGAGACCTAGGAATAAACCTAACCAAAGAGGTGAAAGACCTGTACACTGAAAACTATAAAACACTGATGGAAGAAATTGAAGATGACACAAAGAAATGGAAAGACATTCTATGCTCATGGATTGGAAGAACAAACATTGGTTTTTTTAAGTTCATTTATTTAGAGAGAGAGAGAGAGAAAGCACAAGTCTGGGAGGGGAGAGAGAGAGGGAAACAGAGAATCCCAAGCAGACTCCACACTGTCAACGCAAAACCTGACTAAGAATTTGATCCCACCGTTGAGATCATGACCTGAGCCGAAGTCAGATGCTTAACCAACTGAGCCACCAAGTCATCCCAAGAACAAATATTGTTAAAATATCTATACTACCCAAAGTAATCTACACATTTAATGCAATCCCTGTCAAAATACCAACAGCATTGTTCACAGAGCTAGAACAAATAATCCTAAAATTTGTGTGGAACCACAAAGACCCCAAAAAGCCAAAGCCATCTTGAAAAAGAAAAGAAAAGCTGGAGGCATCACAATTCCAGATTTCAAGTTGTATTACAAACCTGTAGTAATCAAAACAGTATGTTATCGGAACAAAAATAGACACATAGATCAATAGAACAGAATAGAAAACTCAGAAATGAACCCACAATTATATGGTCAATTAAACATTGACAAAACAAGAAAGACAATCCAATGGGAAAAAGACAATATCTTCAACAAATGGTGTTCGGAAAAGTGGAAAGCTACATGTAAAAAAAAAGAAACTGGACCACTTTCTTATACCATACCCTAAAATAAACTCAAAATGGATTAAAGACCGAAATGAATTGTGAGACCTGAAACCATAAAAATCCTAGAAGAGAACATAGGCAGTAACCTCTTTGACACTGGCCATAGCAACTTCTTTCTAGCTATGTCTCCTGAGGCAAGGGAAACAAAAACAAAAATAAATGATTGGAACTACATCAAAATAAAAAGCTTCTGAGGCGCCTGGGTGGCTCAGTCGGTTGAGCTGCCGACTTCAGCTTAGGTCATGATCTCACAGTTTGTGAGTTCAAGCCCCGTATCAGGCTCTGTGCATCAGAGACTGGAGCCTGCTTTGAATTCTATGTGCGTCTCTCTCTCTGCCCTTCGCCTACTCATGCTCTGTCTCTTTGTCTCTCAAAAATAAATAAAAAAACATTAAAAAATAAATAAAAATATAAATAAATAAATAAAAAGCTTCTGCACAGTGAAGGAAACAATCAACAAAAGTAAAAGGCAACCTGTGGACTGGGAAAGGTATTTGCAAAGGACATATCTGATAAAGGATTAGTATGCAAAATATACAAAGAATTTATAAAACTCAATACCTAAAAATTGAATAATCCAATTAAAAACTGGGCAGAAGACATAAAGAGAAATTTCCCCAAAGAAAAAATCCAGATGGCCAACAGACACATGAAACAAATGCTCATCATAACTTACCATCAGGAAAATGCAAATCAAAACCACAGTGAGATATCACCCCACACCTCTCAGAATAGCTAAAATCAACAACACAAGAAAAAACAGGTGTTGGCAAGGATGTGGGGAAAAAAAAAGAACACTCGTGCAACTGTTGAAGGGAATGCAAACTGATGCAGCCACTGTGGAAACAGTATGGCAGTTCCTCAAAATTTAAAAATAGAACTACCGTATGATCCAGCAATTGCACTCCTGGGTATTTATCCACAAATACAAAAACAGTAATTCAAATGGATACATGCACCCCTATGTTTATAGAAGCATTATTTACAATAGCCAAGATATGGAAGCAACCCAAATGTCCATCGATTGATGAATGGATACAGAAGATGTGGTATATATACATGATGGAATATTATTCAATCATCTAAAAGAACGAAATCTTGCCATTTGCAAGGACTTGGTTGGAGGTAGAGAGTATAATGCTAAGCAAAATAAGTCAGTCAGAGAAAAATGAATACCATATGGTTTCACTCATATGTGGAATTTAAGAGATAAAACAAGCAAAAGGGAAAAAGAGAGAAAGAGAGAGACAAATCAAGAAACGGACTCTGAATTATAGAGAACAAACTGATGATTTCCCAAGGGGAGGTAGGTGGGGTATGGGTTAAATAGGTGAAGGGGGATAGGGGGATTAAGGATGCACTTGTTGTGATGAGCATTGGGTGATGTATGGAAGTGTTGAATAGTACTATGTTGTACACTTGAAACTAATATAACACTGTATGTTAACTAACTGGAATTAAAATGAAAAATTTTTTAGAAGTCCATTGATAAATGAATGTATAAAGAAAATGTGGTATATACGTATAATAGAACATTATTTAACCTTAAAAAGAAGAAATTCTGTATCTATATCATTGATGAGCCTTGAGGACATTATGCTAAATAAAATAAGCCAATTACAAAAAGACAAGTACTGTACGATTCCACTTGAATGAGATATCAAAAATAATTAAACTCCTAGAAACAGAAAGTAGAATAGTGGTTCCCAGGGAATGGGGGAGGATGAAATCGGGAGTTGTTCAATGGGAATATAGTTTAAGTAATGAAAGATGAGAAAATTCAAGATCTATTATGCAATATTGTGCACCAATTAGAAACACTGTACCGTATATGTAAAAATTGCTTTGGATGAATTGAAATTACGTGTTTTTATCACAATATTTAAAAGTGGGCTGATTAGTGCATCTCTTAGTGCCTCTTCAAGGTGTGGGACATGCTGCTCAGCCATGTGGAGCATGGTTAGCTGACTGCCTGTATTTCTCACCTCATACAACATCTCAGCTACCTGGCCTGAGGTGAATCCTACTAATGCAAATTCCCATCACAATTAAGGATTGAATGTGGCACTTTTTGGTTCTATGCTGATGACTTAGAAAGCAGTCTTTTTTGGTAGTTCAAATGTATCTTAAATGGGAATGTCACCCCGTCTCCATTCATCCATCCATCCATGCATCCACCCATCTATCCATCTAATTCCATATATGCAGTCAAAACTTCCAAGTATCTTTTATGTGCTATGTGCTGGTCTTTCCCTTTAAGGCACTTCCAACCAGATGAAAATTGTAAGATAGTTCTTTGAAAGTGGCTGTAGAAGGAGAAAAGGCAGAAGTCCAGAGCAGTAAATAAACTACCAGATAGATGCCGTGAGGAAGTGAGATCTGCAGTGGTGGGAGTTTGAAAGAATAAAAAAAGGATGGATGGAAAAAGTAATTTTTGATGAAATAAACAACAGGTTGCGTGGACTGATGGCAATGTGTCTGGCATCTAAAATCTTTTGAAAGGAAATAGAACTAAATGGCACCATATATACATGTGAATAGGGCCTGTGCAATCATAGACCAATCTCTATAGCTTGCTTTAAATACCTAGAAAAATTAGTCATTAAAACAAAGTTTAAGCCTTGATAACAGAAGTCATGATCTGGTTGTAACTAGTACATGGTTTCAAAATGACTGAATTTTTTTTTCTTGTTGGTTTGTTGCAATTAATGAAGTATTGCTTTTATTTTATGTGTTAATAACATACTCTCTATGTTACTAAACTCCCAAATAAAACCCTTGCAGTAGCTGGTAAAATCTCAAACCTAATTTTTCAATTTATTGAAATGGGCATACGAATGGATTCGGATATTGTATTTGATGCCTCCCTTTCTTTCCTCCTGCACTCTGTTATTTTCTTGATACCTGTTAAATTCAATGTTTATTATATTTTAAGGGATTATTTTCCAGTTTCCCAGTCCAGCAGTAAATTTTAGCTCCACAATTTTAATGAGCTACTCCCTGTAACCATGATAGTCAGTCTCTAACTGGACTTTGTAGCCATCACATAGATGTTTGTAAACATTCAAATCCGACCTTTTCCAGTAACTTGTCAGACATACTGCTTTCTGGTTACTATGGGAAAAGTCTACAAAAAGAAGCATTAACATCAGGAAGTTAAATTCATTTCTCCGCAGCTGAAATGCAAAAGGTAGTTCAGAATACTACCTTTGGGCTTAAAGCTACCCCTGTCTTCCATGCACTTTAACTGAGCTTCATCTCAGTCTTGCTTAAACTAATGCGATCCTGGTGTGCTCCATTCTAGACTATGTTCAAGCTAAAGGGCAGTGGTTTCATACTTTTCAAGTACTGCAAACTGTTTTAACATCAAGCCAATTACCAGACCTTCTACGTGAGTGCACTTCTATTTTACTATTTTTTTGAGAAAATATAACCAAGGTTACTCTAAATTCAGCAACTCCTTAAAGCAAAAACTTCGTTTTATTAGCTATTAGAGCATTCACTGACACCTGTAGGATCATGTTTAAAGACATACTTAGACAAAGTATTTGTCAGGCTGTTTGATGTACATAAGGCAATCCAGAACCTAAGCTGTTTCCTAGGTTTCTGCTGACCCTTAGCTATCTGCAGCCCAGGGATTAGGAACTATTTCCAAAGATGATGGAAATCTGCTGGTAACAAGTTATCATCACAAGTCTGTAACTGATACTCAGCACAGATGTTTTGGACACATTTCACTGACCTTTAATTGGAAAAGAACAAAACAATGCAATACAAACATAGGTTGCCTGTTTTCCTGTCATTGGGCATTCATCCAATGGGAATATTCTGAAAAAGCTTATCTATCTTTGAAAAACTAAATAAGATAAGGCTGCCTTATGCTAGACCCTGTACATTGTAGTTTCTGGTTAACTTTATTTTTTGCTTCCCTGCTGGGCCACTCCTAGATAGTCAGGAGTCCCCAGGTGATACCACCCTCTGCAAACATATTATTCCTGAAAGTGAGTCAGACTATCCGCTGGCTTCCCAAATTGCTATAGTAATTTCATTACAGCCTAGTTGATCTCTAATATCTGTGCTCTTACTTAGATATCAATATGCTACCTTAGAGCCACAAATTTATAATCAACAATTATTCTTCTTCAGTATTTCTCTAATCAATGACAGCACACATTTCATGGTGAAATTTCAGATATTGGACCAGATGGTAAGGGAAGTACATTTTAATAAGAGTTTCTTTTTGCTTTTAATGTTTATTTATTTTCGATAGAGTAAGAGAGAGCAGAGGAGGGGCAGAGAGAGAAGGAGACAGGAGACAGAGAATCCCAAGCAGGCTCCACACTATTAGTGTGGAGCCCGATATGGGGCTCGAACCTACAAACCATGAGATTCATGACCTGAGCCGAAATCAAGAGTCGTAGCTTAATTGACAGAGCCACTCAGGCGCTGGAGAGATTTCTATCATGACACAGAATTGATAAACTCATTCTTTTTAAAGAAATTTTTTTTAACATTTATTTATTTCTGAGAGACTGAGACAGAGCATGAGATTTGGAGGAGTAGAGAGAGAGGGAGACACAGAATCCGAAGCAAGCTCCAGGCTCTGAGCTGTCAGCACAGAGCCCGACGCGGGGCTCGAACTCACGGACCGTGAGATCATGACCTGAGCTGAAGTTGGCCGCTTAACCAACTGAGCCACCCAGGCGCCCCTGATAACCTCATTTAATAACTTATAAGGCCAGCTCTGACTTTAGCCCATATCACTCTCTGTTTATAAAAGCCTCTTCAATGGAATAGTTTAAGTCCAGATATTTCAAGCATAACTATGCCTTCTTTTTGTTATGCTAATTTAAAAAATCCTAAAATCTTCCAAGAGATAAAATGAGAATAACCTATAAATATTACCTAGTCTATGTTTTAGCTAGGTCATGGTTGCCTTAAAATAAAACGCATTAACAAGTTTGAAGGAACAATTTAAGGAAAATGATCTTACTGTGCTCATATGAGTTTATGTCATCACAGGGAGTATTAGCTTTTGGTTACCAGCAGGATGCAGATGTTGATTCACATAATATATTTAATGGCTTTGCCTTTTCTCAAAATTCATTGGGATTAACTATTAAAGATGTAAGGATGCAAACAGAAGAAAAGCTATTGTATCATATAGTTTACAAATAATTTTTATACTCAGCTTTATTAGGGATTTTAAGGCTGATCATGTTCACAGAGGAATCTACCATATATCACATTCCTCTTCTTTGGGATTCAAGACGGTTTTATTTAATAGTACCGTGTTAAAGTACTGTGTATATCTTTCAGAATACTTAAAGTTTAATTTTACCTTTCTATCTCTTTGTATTGATATATATATGTGTATATATATATATATATATGCAGATATATATCTCTGTAAAGACAAAAATTTGTAAGATTTAGAGTATATATATTTATGTGATTTTGCCAGAACGTAAATATATTTAGGGATTGATAGTTTCTCTTTTTTTGGTCACAATTCATTCCTAAAAAGCACGTTTTGTACTTTGTTAATTGTGGACTATAGTGTTTTGCCCTAGGAACACACTTAAAAATTTATATTGGTAGATACAAATCAGAGGTAATGTTTTAAAATAGTGAAGATACCCCCTAAGAGAGCTATTCAGATTTCTCAAATGTTTTATAGAAATTGCAGTTTCTATTCCATGCCCACGGATTGGAAGAACAAATATTGTTAAAATGTCAATACTACCCAAATCAATGTACACATTCAATGCAATCCCAATCAAAATAGCACCAGCATTCTTCACTGAGCTAGAACAAACAATCCTAAAATTTGTGTGGAACCAGAAAAGACCCTGAATAGCCTAAGTCATGTTGAAAAAGAAAACCAGAGCTGGAGGCATCACAGTCCTAGACTTTAGCCTCTACTACAAAGCTGTAATCATCAAGTATGGTATTGGCATAAGAACAGACTCATAGATCAATGCAATAGAATAGAGAACCCAGAATTAGACTCACAGATGGATGGTCAACTAATCTTCGACAAAGCAGCAAAGATATCCAATGGAAAAAAGACAGTCTCTTTAGCAAATGTTGCTGGGAGGACTGGACAACGACATGCAGAAGAATGAAACTGGACCACTTCTTACACCATACATGAAAATAAATTCAAAATGGATGAAAGACCTAATGTGAGACAGGAAACTATCAAAATCCTAGAGGAGAAAACAGGCAACAACCTCTTTGACCTCAGCCGAAGAAACTTCTTACTTGACACGTCTCTGAAGGCGAGGTTAAATAAAACCAAAAATAAACTATTGACACCTCATCAAGATAAAAAGCTTCTGCACAGCAAAGGAAACAATCAACAAAACTAAAAAGGGCATTAAAAAGGGAACATGTTGGGATGAACACTGGGTGTTATATGTAAACCAATTTGAAAATAAACTATTATAAAATTTAAAAAAAAGAAAGAAGTAAAAAAAATAAATAAAAGTAAGTAAACATTAAAGAATTTTTTGAAATAATAAAAATAAATTGACAATAAAAAAATAATAAAAATAAAAAAACTAAAAGGCAAGCGACGGAATGAGATATGCATATTTGCAAATGACATATCAAATAAAGGGTTAGTATCCAAAATCTATAAAGAACTTACCAAACTCAGTACCCTAAATACAAATAATCTAGTGGAGAAATGAGCAGAAGACATGAATAGACACTTTTCCAATGAAGACATACAGATGGCTAATAGACATATGAAAAGGTGCTCAACATCACTCATCATTAGGGAAATACAAATCAAAACTACATTGAGATACCACCTCACACTAGTCGAAGTGGCTAAAATTAACAACTCAGGCAATGACGGATGTTGGCGAGGATCCAGAGAAAAAGGAATCCTTTTGCACTGCTGGTGGGAATGCAAACTGGTACACCCACTCTGGAAAACAGTATGGAGGTTCCTCAAAAAATTAAAAATAGGGGCACCTGGGTGGCTCAGTCAGTTAAGCATCCGACTTCAGCTCAGGTCATGATCTCATGGCTCATGAGTCCAAGCCCAGCATCGGTCTCTGTGTTGACAGCTTGGAGCCTGGAGCCTGCTTCAGATTCTGTGTGTCCCTCTCTCTCTGCCCCACCCCTGCTCATGCTCTGTCTCTCTCTCAGAAATAAATATTTAAAAAAAAATTTTTTTAATTTAAAAACAGTACTACCCTATGACCCAGCCATTGCACTACTAGGTACTTATCCAAAGGATACAGGTGTGTTGTTTCAAAGGGGCACGTGCACCCCAATGTTTATAGCAGCACTATCAACAATTGCCAAAATCTGGAAAGAGCCCAAATGTCTATCGACAGATGAATGGATAAAGAAGATGCGGTATATATATATATATATACACACACACACACACACATATATATATATATATATATATACACACACACATATATATATATATCCGCACACATATATATGCGGTGCACATATATATATATATATATATACACACACACATATATATATATATATACACACACACACATATATATATATATATCCGCACACATATATATGCGGTGCATATATATATATACATGTATATATACATACATATATATGCGGTATAGATATACATATACATATATACACACACGCACATATACATACAATGGAGTATTACTCAGCAATGAAAAAGAATGAAATCCTGGCATTTGCAACATGAATGGAAGTAGACTGTTTTATGCTAAGCGAAATTAGTCAGTCAGAGAAAGAAAATATCATATGACTTCACTCATGTGAAATTTAAGATACAAAACAGATGAACATAAGGAAAGGGAAGCAAAAATAATACTAAAACAGGAAAGGGGACAAAACACAAGAGATTCTTAAATATAGAGAACAAACTGAGGGTTGCTGGATTGTGGGTGGGAGGAAGGGCTAAATGGGCAAGGGGCATGAAGGAGGACACTTGTTGGGATGAGCATGGGGTATTATATGTAGGGAATAAAACACTAAATTCTACTCCTGAAATCATTATTGCACTATATGCTGACTTGTATGTAAGTTTTAAAAAAATTAATAATAATTAACTAATTTACACAAATCTCAAATTCAATTCAGAAGCTGTGTTAATGAAATTTAAAGAACTTAAAACAGATCTGAATTAGTCATTCTTTAATTACTTCCTTGATTATTTATATAAAAGAAACTAGAACTCTCTAAGATAAGATGAAAATTACAAAGGTGGTGTCCATAATCCTAGTTTTCTGTGTTTAATAGGAGATTGAAAGCATCCATGCTGTGAAAACATAGTCATTATAAATGTTCATTTTTTTAGAATAATGATATTAGAACTATCATCCCAACTGTGAATCAATGATATTTTTTGCATAGTGATTTATACCAGAGATCAACAGATTTTTGTCATAGAATCTTTAGTAAAAGTTAGCCAAATGATTTTATTGAATAAACTAACTTAAATCCTACAAAATGTGGACCAATAAAAGATTAATGCACTGTATATAGAAATTAAGTTATACAAAAAGGATGCATCATATTAAAAGTATTAACATAAAAATAATTCATTTGTATTGAATAAGATCAGTTATCTCCCTAATTCTTAGTTTCTTGTGGCTCTGAAAGACTGCTATTATTAACTCCTTGGAGGAATGTGAGTTTATGTCCTATAGTTCTCAAACAGAGGACTGCATGCATGGCCTGAAGTTTGTACAGAGGGGCAATAATTTCTGACTGTGTTACTTGAAAGGAGATGTACTAATTCTATAAATTTGTATCTACAGGATATAAAACAAATCTACATGTTTATTTCCTCTTACTGCTATAAAAGGCATCAGGTTTCTTTTTCATCTTCTGTTGCTACTGTACTGAGCTCCACTTTTCAGTTTGGGGATCTGGCTCAGTAGTCTTTAATTTTGAGAAGTACTGATCTAGCTGCTTGGAGGAGCCCTTCCAGAAGACTTTACATAATCCAAATGCACAGTCCTTTGGGGAAAGGTTGATAAGGAAGTAGATGTTCACATGTCTCACCTACAGATGATTTATTAATTACCAAAAGAGAAAGAGATTTAGCATGAGGACATTTGGTGGATACCATCAAAACCAAATGACCAAACTCAGCATTACTCATGACTTGGCACTGTGACCTGCTGTGCTTTTGGATGGTTCTCTTCTTGAGAACTATACTGTAGTACGTAAAAATTTTTCTTGCAGGAAAATTTTAAATTCCCAGACATGAAAGGGCAGCAAGAGACAGCTGGCTTTGACCCTCAAAATATGCCAATGCCACGAAAGACCAAAGAAGGCTGTCCTAGATTAAAGGAGACTAAATACAGTGGGCGATCCTAGTTTGGACCAAGACATTACTGGGACTCTTGAGTGTGTACTACAAATTATATAATGTTGTTATAGAATTGTTAGATTTCTTGGCCATAGTGATGAAATTGCTGTTATATAGGAGAATTTGTTTTGTTAGGAGATGCATGCTAACTATTTAGGGGTATGCATGTGTGTGTGTGTGTGCGCACACACACACACACACACACACACACAAGCATATAACTTAAGAAAGCACATTGCAAATAAAAGAGGACAAAAATGAAAGAATGGTTTTGTAGGGGCCAAGGGAAGGCTACCCCTCGATTGGCCACTTTGGCCTGAAGAATATTCTGAACTAAAGGCAATGGAGATCCTGGAGGCTCAAGAGAAACTTTTGCCCCTCCCTTAACTACATAAAAGAATCTATGGAGGGTGGTAATTAATAGGTCTTTCCTAGAATGAGGGCTATTAGCAGAGGTAAATTTTATCCAGATAACCCATCTGTATGGCAGGGCAAATATCTAATTACCAAACATATGCTCTTCTTCTTATTGCCCTGTAAGGTGCTTTCCTTTCCTCTGAAGTCCCTGACCCCTACCCATCTCCTTCTCCTTAGTTCAAGATGACATATATACCTCATTTTGCCTGCGTTTGGAATTTCCATGTCAATGTGGATTCCCCATATGTACACTATTTGATCTTCTCCTATTAATCTTGACCTTGAAGGACCTTGAAGGGATAAAACATTCTGGCTCCCCAACAGCAGAAAGCAGCTATGGCAAAATGTTAATTGGTGAACTAATGGAGGATGTATATATGTTTATTGTTTAGTTTTCAATTCTTATGTAAGTTTAGAATATTTTAAAGTACAGAGTCAAGGTAGAGAGAAGAAATCATTAGTAAGTATTGAGTGTGTCTGAACCTAAAGAGGATAAAAACTAAATAGTGCATTCCAGATATATCTCTCTATGCATTATGGTATTTATTATCTGATTTATTGCACTGATAAATCAAGAATTTGTACATGAGAATTACATGTGAATCAACGTTAGACAGAAGTTGTCCAGAATATCTTCTCTATTGTCAAATTTTATAGTGTTCCTTAAGATTCAAGAGTACCTTTTTTTCTGTTCAAAACTTCAAGCTTTCTGCCATTGTAAGAACTTATGTGCTCCATAGATGTATTTGGTCAAGTCAATTTTGTAAGTGTGGGTTATTCTTTCCTCTGGGGAGCATTTAAATCAAATGTGTTTCTTCCTGAGAACCAGGGGAATATTTATAGCTTCCAAAAAGGCTACTATTTAAACTACTTGCTACTATGAATATATACAATTGCACATTTCCAGAACAGCTAGAAATTACTAGTGTGTTAATAATATAAGTGAGAAAATAAGTTAGTGAAAAAAGGTCGTAAGTGCTTACATTTATCCTTGTCTATATGACTTTACCCAGACTTCCTAAATTTAAGCATTCGTGCAGTAAGATAGATCTGGAAACTAACCATTCCCATTCAGTGACTAAGAACAAAGCTTTGTTTCAGTCAGATTAAACTTGAACTTGGCCCCACTATCTTCTGTGTGACTTTAAACAATTAATGACTGTTTATAGCCTTGTTATAAACAAAGTCTGAGAAAGATAGTAACATCTATCCTATGAGAGTATTGAGAGTATTTATAGAAATGAGATAATGCACATTAGGTATTCAACACAGTACCTGACACAAATAGTACAAGCCTGTTACCATCACTTTCATCGAAATCCATGCCAGATCATCCTCCCTGTTGTCACTAGTAATGTCCATCTTCATTTATGCCCAGTAGAAACATTCTAAATCATTAATGTCAGAAGAGTGTTATTTAAGTCCCAGAATGGAGTTGAAATTCATGGTTTCCTGTGCTTTTTCATTTTACTGTCACTCTAATATGGAGTATTTTTAGAATAAATTCTTTACCACTAACTATTCCTGTCTATATAGATTGCCATAGGGAATCCATAAATATTACCACTGCTTCCTGATAAGGTATCACAAATTGTCCTTTATTTCAAGAAATGTTTTTATTAAAATAACTGTTTTACTTAAATTTGACTTTTTAAAAACATTAATATTAATTATTATTTATAATAATATATTATGGTATTATATGTAAAATAACTAAAAATGCATTAACATAAAATAATAATGTATTTAAAATTAAATTAAAATACTATCAGGAAGGGGTGCCTGGGCGCCTCAATCAGTTAAGTGTCCGACTCTTGATTTTGTCTCAGGTCGTGATCTCATGGTTTGTGAGATCAAGCCCCACATCGGACTCTGCCCTGACAGCATGGATGCTTGGGACTCCCTCTGTCCCCTCTCTACCCCTTCCCTGCTCATGCTTACTCCTTGTCTCTCAAAATAAATAAATAAACATTTTTTTTAAAAAAAAATACTGTCAGGGAACAAGAATTTACTGTCCTCTACAAAAGTCCTTCTAACTGGACTAAGAATCAGATTGACATGACACAGATTAACAGGAGAAAATCACATTTAATCTCATATGTGTGGAAAATCCACACAGACATAGAAATTCCAAAGACAGTCAGGCAAAATAAGGTATGTATGTCATCTTGAACTAAGGATAAGGAAGAAGGTAAAGGTCTGTAACTTCAGAGGAAATGAATGCACCTTACAGGGCAATAAGAAGAAGAGCAGATGTTTAGTAATTAGATGTTTGCCCTAGTATACAGTTGGGTCACTCAGATAAAAAAAGTCTCTGCTTATAACCATTATTCTGGAAAAGACCCGTCCAACTAGACACCCCCACCCATAGATTCTTTTATGTAGTTAAGGGAGGGGCAAAAGGTTTTTCTTGAGCCCGCAGTCTATATTGCCTTCAGCTCAGAGTAATCTTCATATCAAAATGGCCGTCTTAGGGAGGCCTGCCCTCAGCTCCTACAGTTCCCTCCTCTGAAATTTTCCTAAAGTGTTACACATTAAAAGTTGAACTGGTAGGTTGTTTTATCTTGGTGAACCAGTCTCTTAGTCCCGACAGTAGGTCAGTCTGGTGAAACTTATTTCAGGAGGCAATGATGCAGGTGTATTCTCAAAGTTAGGCCTGTTGCCAAATCCCAAATTTGGCTGCATGTTTCTTGAAAGGTCAATTGATTTTCAAGAGAGAGGCATTGATTGGGAAGGAATATTAGCTTTATTCAGAAGGACAGCCATCTACCGCTTCTGGGAAGAAGGTAGAATCTTTTCCAAAAGCCACCTCCGAAGTTTTTTCCTAGCCAAGAAGGTTTTAAAGAGACAGGGGTCGTTAATCAGTGAGGGGGTGCAGTGGCCTGTAACATTTCCTGACTCCGTGTAGATTTAATGGTGCCTATTTGCAGCTGTTAGATGTTATGTCAATGCTTGAGGGTTGTGCAAGAGATCTAATTTCTGTTCTGTAACTTGCATAGTCTTTCTGTTCTCCTTCTAAAAGGAATGTAAGATTTATACATCCACAAAGAGAGTTAATAAGTCAGTCATACAAACTTAAGAACACCTACTAAACATCACCATGCTAGTTATAAAGATTGAAGCAGACTCAGGACTGTGGGTTAAGTACTCAGGTATTCAAAACGAGGCATTTCTATGAAAAACAAGAGAAAAACAATGAATCAAATGTTTGATCAATGGATCAAATCCAATCCAAATGGATTGGATCAGATGTTAAGCCAGTTTCTGGGTTCTGAAGGTAGCCAGCTGAAATCAAGGTATCCTCCAAATGACAAACTCAAAGCATCTTCAGATAGAGTGAGGGCAGGTAGTGGCAATCTGACAGATCTTCTTAGTTTGCAGTTCAAATGTCTCTGGTGATCTCTGAGTGGCTCAATAAGAAATAGGCATGAAGATTGTCTACATATGAGATATTGTGGCAATTTCTCTGAAGTTTACATTAAGTCATTTAAAATTAGTTTGCAGGGCTTCAGGAAAAAAGGCAGTTTTAGTTCCCAAATGATTCCAAGTTAGAAAGATGAGAGAAAAATCACAATGTTAGTTTGGAGAGTTATAGCCAGGCATTGGAGGACACTAGAAGAAATCAGGATCCAGTCTGCTTTATAATGAATAGTATTAAAATCTAATATCTGCAAAGGTGTGTTACTGAAACATATTTTATTTGTACAAATCACCCTCATTTTTACCAAAGCTAGCCAAATTAATATTAATTTGTTTGCAAAATAAGACTAGTTTCAAAAAAGTTGGCCTGATTATTTACATAAGTTCAGTAAGAATAGTGGTTCACTATAAAGACTCTTTAAAACCTGCATTGTTGGAACTTCTTATAAGGAATCTCTAGGTTGAACTTTTAACAGCCTCCCAAGGCCCAAAGCCAAGCCAAATATTTGCTATCAGACTTTGCTTGCCATATACCTATAGATTTGGGTGAATTCCTCTCTTTTGGTGGTCCCCAAAATATGGTTAGTTTCCTGCACCTGCCAAGAAGTGACCTTCTTTATTCATCTGGTAAGGCTGATGGGAATTCTGTAAACAAAGTATCAGACTGAGTTTTCCAAGGGGCTTCGTTAGCTCCATAATGTCAACCTTAGTTCCTTAAAGCTGTCTGGTCATTTCTGAGTCAATACATGTATTTCGCAGATACGACATTCTAGTCAAAGCCTTGGTAATATAACCAATGTTTCCAATTGTGCCCTATCATAAGGAGAACAGATTCTTACTAAACTTATGCAAATAAATATGTTGCCATAAAAATATAAGAATATTCAGAGAGTTTCTGAATTCTGGAGGATTCAGGTAGGGAGAAAAGGTAAATGTTTCAATTTGTTCATATCAAATCGCTGTAAGTCAGCTTAAGAGAAACAGTTTTATTGAATCTGGAAAAAATAAAACATTTTTTAAAAGTCAGCAATGTTTCAAGCACAAATCATAAAAAGTATAATTATCTTCTTCAATTCATTCAGTCCCATGTTATTAATTCTTGTTTTGCTTGAATCCAGTTTTTCCATTAGTTCTGGAAAGTTTTATCTAGTTCAGTTTTATGACCTTAAGGTTATCAGAAACCTGTACTCAGAGATTTTTTTCCATGAGTCTCATTGAAGATGAAGCACACTTGCAGAGAATTTTTATAAAGGCAACTGAGTAAAGGTACAACTGTCTGTAAATGATAAAAGACTTAAAAATGGACATGGTTAAATATCTGATTAGAATGCAAATGACAAAGAAATTACATTATTTCTGTGACACACAAAACTGCAAGATAACAACATACCAGGACATCAGATTTCTAGGAGTTTCATATAATTTTTAGAACACTTACTTTAATAGCATACCTACAAAAATATAATCTAAGAAGGTTTAATATCACTTGTTTGACAATGCCCCACAATCAGCCACTTTGGCATAAATATTATTTTGAATTAAAAGCAATTCAAACCCAGCAGATTCAGAAAAAGCTCTTTGCCTTCCCCTCAACTCCTTCTTGTACCAGGAAGAGAGCTATTAGCATATTCTTCTTTATAGAAAAAACTTATCCCCATAATAGGGAAACTTTTGTTTTCCAAATATCTTTCAGCTTCGTGCTGATGGTCTTTCTGCCCTTTATATCCTCATACCCCTACCCCTCTCCTTAGGTCATATAAGTGTCATGTTGCCTGTCTATGAATTCCCCTTAAGTACATATGCTATTAAATTTGACTTTCTCCTGTTAATCTGTCTCATATCAATTTGATTGTTAGTGTAGCTAAAAGGACCTTGAAGGGCAGAGGAAATTCTTCCCCATCACCATCTTAACATAAACCCAATGGCTTAAAATAATATCACGTATTATCTCAGTTCTGTCCATCAAATTCCAACATGGCATGGCAGGGATCTCTTCTCAGAGCGCACAGGCTGAAATCAAGGTATCATCCAGATGACAGTGCTCATCTAAGGCTTGGTTAGCTCCTTTTCCCAACACAATGGTTGTTACAAGAATTTGTTTCCTTGTGGTCGTAAGACTGAGGCCCTGTTTTCTTGCTGGTTGTGAGGCAGGGGCAGCTGCCAGCTCTTACAGGCTTTACACTCACAAGCCATGAGTTGTAACCCAAACTGAAGTGAGCTCACTCTTTGGTGAGTTACAGATAGACACTACATCAGGTGGAACTGTCACACAAAAGAAACCTTATTTTCACAAAAAAAAAAAAAAAGGAAATCATGGGGATTAATTTTCAAAGCCGTGACTCCCAAAGCAGGGGTGAGTGTTTTGTTTTGTTTTAGGGTTAGGATGAATGTTTAGAAAGAAAGAAAGAAATTTTATGTTTTTTATTTTTTGAGAGAGAGGAGAGCATGCATACATGCATGCACTAGTGAGGGAAGGGCAGAGAGGAGAGAGGGAGCAAATCTTAAACAGGCTCCATGCCCAGCACGGAGCTGGATGTGGGGCTCAGTCTCATGACTGTGAGACCATGACCTGAGCCGAAATCAAGAGTCAGATGCTTAAGTGACTAAACCACCCAGGCACCCCCAGAAAGAGGAGTTTTATCACTGCATTTAGAGATGGGTATAAAGGTCGCACATGCATGCTTAGGAAACATCCCTATACATGCATTGTATATTATGTTAATGATGTTTATGCTCCTCCTTGGGCAGGGATTTTAACTTCATAATATTAGAGGTAGAGGTAGCTGTCTGGCATTCCAGAGTCCATCTGTGCAGGTGTGGGCAGGTGGCCAAGCTCAAACTGGTCTAGGCCGGCCAGAGCTCTTCTCGTTTGCCTCTAAAAGATAAGGTGAACATTTCCATGAAGAATAAAGGGGTCAGTGAGGGTCTTGCTAATGACATTTTTGACCTCATTAAGCACATAGGGCATGGTTTCAATGGTACTTTATTCCTTCTTCCTTTAGGCCAGCAGGAGCAGATCCCGCTGACTTCTGCACATCCAGAGAAAGTCGACTGTTTAGCTTCTCACCTGATTGAGTCAGGCCCACCCAGATAATCTTCATAATTCAAGGTAAACTGATTTGGAACTTTTAATTACCTCTGTAAAATCTCTTCCTAGCAGGATATAGATCAGGGTTTGATTGAACAACCAGGGGGCTGGAATCTTGGGGGGCCATTTCGAACACTCAACAAGGAAATCCAATGTATGTGCTTATACTACAGTTAATGGCATGATTGGTTTAGATAAATGGTTTAAAAAGAAAACCTAGTACGTGTATTTTGCATAAAATTTTGAAGATTTTTAAATGTTAAATAAATGAATAATGCACTCTGCAAGAAAGAAATAGCATACGTAGGGCCGTGAAAGAAATAACAGTTTAGTTATATGAAGCATATGTGTAGGCTTAATATCATTGAGAACTTATATTTGAGCTATAATATTTTTCTTTGTTCTGTGATAAGTGAGTTAGTGTAGTGGTCAGAAATTAATGAGACTAATTTAGTCCTAAAATTAATTGATAAAATAAGTTTACATCCCTTTCCTTTTGCATCATGTGTACTGACCTCCTTCCTCTTCTCTGCTATAAATGTACACCTTTCATACATACCTGTGCACACAGATGTGGACCAAATATACATTTGGGTGCAAACACATGCACCAACTGGAACTCAAAAGAAGTTTCTTAATCCATCAATTACACAGCTATAGCAAGGCATCCAGTTGTAAAATCATTCGGTGACCTATTCCAATAAATACAGTTGCTTCTCTGCTCAGTTACAAAGTGCATCAATCAGTGCTTGGCATACTCCAGAACTGGAAAAATAGATTATGTTCATGTGAGGAAAAAGAGAAAAGATAGAAATCAAAGAAATGTTTTGGAGGAGCAACATGAACAGAATTTGAAAGTTTTTGTCATGGCAGCAACAACATTGAAAATACTTGAAAGTCCAAGGATGCTTTTGAAGGGGAGCAGAATATACCACCCCAAAATATGCCTCTTTGACATAAGGATTAATGTGAACTGATAGCTTTGAGAAACTGTACACATAGGAGAAGCTCTGAACAGAGAAGTTACTTCTTTGTAAGGAAAACCTACATTTATAAAGGATATTTATATTAGAAAGGAGTCCTTACCAAGGAGACCACTATTGGGGCACCTGGGTGGCTAAGTAGATTAAGCTCGTGTCATGATCTTGTGGTTCATGGGTTTGAGCTACACATCGGGCTCTGTGCTGACAGTTCAGAGCCTGGACCCTGTTTCAGATTCTGTTTGTCTCTCTCTCTGTCCTCCTCTGTTCGTGCTCTCTCTTTCTCTCAAAATAAATAAATAAACATTAAAAAGAAAGAAAATCCGCTATTGCCACAGATAACTTTTTCATGGGAGAGATTTATCGGCATGGCAAGGCAACCTTTGTGCATCAAATCTTTCCTCCTCTCATCTTTCCATGAATTTCCCTCAAACTCAGCATCTTTCTTTTGTCTTAAGCTGAAGATGGTATTTAAGGTGGTGACTTGGGTCATTTGGGAAGGTAGCAGTTTTCCTGGGCCTTTCCCATGTATATAGGAGGTAGACATGTTATTAAACTTTTGTTTATTTTATTCCTATTACTTTGTTTTTTATTATGGGGGGGGGGGCAGGTCTCACCCAAGAAACTGGAAAGGTAGAGAGAAAAGTATTTAGCGTTATTTCTATCACCAAAGAATTTATTAGCTTTGTAAGAGAGAGGTAAATTATCCCTTCTACCCCTCTTGAGTTCTTTTGGTTTTCTAATAATTAAATAGACAAACGACAGATTAACAAGAGAATAAAAATTAGTATGTATGGAGGTCTCATTGATATGAAGAAGAATGGACGAAAGCAGACAGATTTTATACTTTTTAGAAAATAAATAATAAATTTTGAGTAATTAACAAAACAAAGAAATGTAGGTTTGGGCATTCACTAGTGAAGAATCCAAGCAGAGATGATTTATACAGTCTTCTCAGCTCTGAATTCCCTATCTCAGGTGATAAGGGTGTCTCTCTACCTCCTGGTGCAGAGAAGTTACCTTTCATATCAGGGATTTATTTCCTGCCTTCAGGAGAACAAAAGGAAGGTCAGAATGCTCTTTTTGCACCAGTGTTTCTCAGATAACTTGAATTCAAAATAATCAACATACCAAAGTGGCATATTCTTCGGTGGCCTGCCCTGAACCCTATCAACTATCATCCAAAGAGTATGAGGACTGGGATAGAATCTCACTCCAAGTCAAGGACAAATAAATGGCAGGGTAAACAACCATCAGTTAATTGGAGGAGGGAAATGATAATCACTAAAATCTTAGTGAAATGTTGTGATCAGATAATTACAGTGGTAACAAATCTAGCTAATATATCCTCTGTCATAATGTAAATTAGTTAATAGACTAATTGCTATAAAATTTGATGGAATGGTAGTAGTTGGAGGAGATTAGAGGACAATTGGTGAATCAAGTATCTAAGAAAAACTTTAAGAATTCAGTAAAGCTATAGAAGAGACTTGGAGTTGGGTTGTTAAAGAAAGAGGAGGCCCTAGAAAAGAAATGACTGATTTCATCTGTTGTAGTACATCTCTGTTTCCATGATCCATCATATTAATTACATTTGTCTAATCAAATTATATTCTCTCCTAAAGTATACTTTAAGGTTCTCATACACTATAGCTTCCTTAAAAATCTAAAGTAAAGGTAAAGCAACAGTGGGTAAATTTAGTTGACACTAAAATTAAAAAATTAGATGTCCTACACAAATGGATTCTTTGTGATACAATAGTATACAGATGTTATGATAGCAAAGGTCAGGAATGACAAGTTTTAAATTTCTGCATTAATTCTGAAGTAAGTAATGTTGATAAGCACTCAATATCCTGCAGACAATTAGAACACGGAGATTGAATTTGAATGAACGGGTTTCAATGATTAGAGTGTCTCTGTATCCATCCCAATGATCATTAAGAAAGAAAAATGTTTTTATGAAGTACATGAGGTTGACTGGTCATGTTTATTATCTGATGGATGACTTAGATTATTTAAATCATCAGGATCTTTGGAAACTAGAAATATGCAAAGAAAAATCAATTAGGTTAACCAAATGATAGAAATAATTCATGATTTATTTTGTAATTAGAAATACAAAATATAATTCATTCTCTGTAATTTAAAAGCCCCTACAGATATTTTCCATTTGGGTGGCATTTATCATATACCTCCATGTAACTAACGTTTGTTATGTTTATGGATTCCCATTGTTATGAGTCCCCATTGCATGTCCCCAGTTCATGGCTTCGTTCTCAGCTCTGGTTGCCTTTCCCTCTACATCCATGATTCACTTGGTGGAAATTAGTCAGCTAGGCTCACATAAGTGATCTATTCTTGCAAACCACCTCTGCAAAAACCTTGATTAAGTTTTATTTCCATAAATTACATGTCCTGGACCATGGACCTTCAGGACTTTCTAGAGATAGTTAAGTCAACAATTTTGTTAAAGTAATGCCAAGTTTTCTGGAATATATTCAGGGGGGTGCCTCTATATGTTTGTATTTATGTGATGGTTACATGTCTGCTATATACAGGCAGGCTTATCAGAGTGCAGTTCTGAACCTCTTCTCCAACACTTAGTAACTTAATAGCTGTGGATACCAGGAGATTTTCTTAATGCTTCTCTGCTTCAATTTGTTTTAAACAAGAGTTGGCAAATAAGTTTCTAATGAGGATGAAATATGAACATGTTCTTAATACCTGGTATGTAGTAAATGTTAAATAATAGATATTAAGGTGTATGTGTAGCATGTCATGTGTATATATATGTATATACGTGTATTTTAAACATGTATTTATATATATTACACATGTATATATGTATCTGTATACACAAATGTATAATAAACACAGACATGTACATATAAAAAGATCAGAGAGAAATGAACCAATGTGTTAATGTAGCTGTGTTTATCTGATGGGAGTTTATATTTTTCTTTATACTTGGCTGCACATTTCAAATTTGCAGTTTCAAATTTGCAGTTACTACATTTATAATGTGAAAAAAGATAAGATAAAGATTTGTTGACTTTGAAAACAGTGATCTTAAATTGACACATCAGAGAGTGTAATTATCAGGAATAATTTCTTCATAATGAGGGTTTTTAAATACTGGAATAGGCTACTAGGTTTATAGAATTCTGCTTTTTGTTGTTCCTTAATGCTGTTCACATTTTAATCCTAATTGAAGTGGGGAGAGTAGACCTCAGGTTTTCAAAGTCCTGACAGCAAGCCTGGTGGTTCTGTAATTACATACAAGTTAACTCCCATTACAAAAGTTATGTTTTATAATCAATAAATAGGAAGCATAACTACTAATGTACCTGGAAAATTGATGTGGGCTTTTTTTTTTTAAGTTTTTTATTCTGAGATTTGATTGATAATAAGAAAGTAGGTGAGCATTTTTTCCCCTCAAATTTAACTCAGATTGGATATACTTCTGACCATAGATATTCATATTTGATCAGATATATGCCCTTTAGCAAGGAGCATTCACTGAAGAAAACAACTACATTCTAAAGACAAATTAAGGGGGCGCCTGGGTGTCTCAGTCGGTTGGGCGGCCGACTTCGGCTCAGGTCATGATCTCACAGTTTGTGAGTTCGAGCCCCGCGTCGGGCTCTGTGCTGACGGCTCAGAGCCTGGAGCCTGCTTCCGATTCTGTGTCTCTCTCTCTGCCCTTCCCCTGTTCACGCTGTGCCTCTATATCTCTCAAAAATAAATAAACATTAAAAAAAAATTTAAAAAAAAATAAAAAAAAAAATAAAGACAAATTAAGGAGACTATAACAACTGGATACTGGGGTAATTTAAATATAATTTAAATATTTAATATTTAATTTAATATTTAAATATTTAAATTTACCCTTTAAATATAATTTAAGGCTGACCCCAATCTTATAATTTCCATATTTGATCTGGTATAAGTAATACAGATTATAGTTAGAAAAACAAATATAGCCTGAGGTGCCTGGCTGACTCAGTGGGTAGAACATGCCACTCTTAATCTCAGGGTCGTGAGCTTGAGTTCCATGCTGGGTGTAGAGATTACTTAAATAAATAAACTTTAAAAAATATAGCCTAATATATAGTTAAAGACCAAAGAGATAGTTAGATAAAGTACTTTTTACCAATCTGTTTTTCTGAGCTGGTAAAAAGAATTGAAGTCGGATGTGTTCTAAAATTCATCACTGGTGAAAGACCATTAAATGGTTATGAAATTTGTCAACCCTTCTTGTACTGACATGCTGTTCTTGTCTCATCCTTGTATTATTTAATAAGATTATTTGTCATCTCTAGTGCTTATTTGGTACATCATTTGAGGTTTACTGATTGTGAAAGGGCAATATATCATGCTCATATATAAGTAAATATGTCTATTTCCTGGGAATCTTAAGCATACCTTATTATTAAATTTATTTAATTTTCATTAGTTTAGTAGCATAAATTTTCCATTTTGGTGAATTTGCTCTTTTATTTTAATTTATTATGAAATATTTGACACAAATACATACAGAGAATATTAAGCACCTATATAAACAACACTAAAATTAAGAAATAAAACATTGCCAATATTTTTCTTTAACCTTTATTTATTTTTGAGAGACAGACAGAGAGTGAGCAGGGAGGGGCAGAGAGAGAGGGAGACACAGAATCCAAAGCAGGCTCCAGGCTCTGAGTCATCAGCACAGAGCCTGATGAGGGGCTTGAACCCACAAACCATGAGATCATGACCTGAGCCAAAGTCAGCTGCCCAACCAACTGAGCCACCCAGGCGCCCCAGCCAATATTTTTTTAAGTTTATTTATTTATTTTAAGAGAGAGTGTGTGTGAGTGCATGAGAGTGGGGGAAGGGCAGAGAGAGAGAGGGAGAGAGAGAATTCCAAACAGGCTCCAAATTTACCACGGAGCCTGACACAGTGCTAGATTTCACAATTGTGAGATCATGACCTGAGCTGAAATCAAGAGACACCTAAATGACTGAGCCACCCAGGCGCCCCATCAGTATTGTTTAAGCACCCTCTGTACCTCTCCACAATTATACCCTCTCCCCTGGTCACCTCTTCAAAGGAAAGTTTTTTCCTGAATTATGTGTTAAATATTCTTGTTACATTTTTATACTTTTATATATGGAGGTGTCCATAAATAATACACAGTATTTGAATGTTTCTGAACTATATTTTTCTGGAGTTCAACTTCTATGTCAATATTAAGTTACAGCCATCATCCATATTGACACCAGGAATTTCAAGTAATTCGTTTCCTTATATTTAATACCCCATTATATAATTGTAGCACATTCTTCATCTGAAAGATACAGACTTTATTTTCAAGCTTTCTAGTATTGCAAAGAGTATTGCTAAGAGCATTCTAATACATTTCTCTCTGTGCAAATATGTAATTAGGATACATACCCAAAAGTGGATTCAGTATGTCATAGGAAATTACATATTCAAATGAACATGTTATTGGCAAATGGATCTAAGAAATGTTTGTATCAATTTACTCACCACCAACAGTATTCCTTATGAACACCTCTTATCAGGCTTTCTAGCCATTCACTCATTTACTTCTCTGATAAATGATTATTCATATTGTTAGAATTTTTTTCCCTATGGGATTGTCTTTTTCCGAAAGGATTTTTAGTTCCTTATATGTTGTGAATGTCAACCCTTTGTTACTTATATTAACAATAAATACATTCTTTTACCTTTACTGACATTTTATATTTACCAAGATGTGGTCTAACTTGTTGAATATTCTCTGTGTGCTTGAAAACAACATGTGTTCTGATGTGTTGAGTTGTGTTCTATAAGCATTAATTGTATCCTGTTGGATTGTGGTACTGTTTAGTTCTATACCTTTATCTTATATTTTTATCCTCTAAATCCTTGATGAGTTCCATTCTATTACTATTGTTGATCCCTCAGAGGTGTTTAAATCCCCAACTATAAGTGTGGATTTGTCTAAAAGTCCATTCATTTCTCTCAGATTTTATATTATGTCTTTGAAGCTCTTCCGTGTGGGTATACATATCAAGATTGTTATATTTTATTGGTGGATCAATCCTTTTATCATATAATAGTCTCCTTTGTCACTAATAATTTTTTTGTTGTGAAGACTTAGTTTGTCTGATATTAATATACTTAATCCAGTTTTCTTTTGATTAGCATAATAGTTTTGTTTGTTTTTTTTGTGGTTTCTTTTGTTTTTTGTTTTTTGGTTTTTGTTTTTTTTTTTGCTGCAGTAACAAGTTACCACAAATTCAGTGGCTTAAAATAACACAAAACTATTATCTTACCATTTCTTCTGTCGGTCCTTGAAGACCCTGAGCCAGACTGTCAGTCTGAGGTTCCTGTTCACTTCTTTATATCAGGTCTAAGGGCATGAGGTCCTTGGTCTGAAGATGTAGCCACTGCTCACCAAAGGGAGCAAGTAGTCCCAGATCCTGTCTGGAGAAAAGGTGAGGACTCTTCCTCAGTTCTGACTCGAAGTGTCCCAGGATGAAGATGGCCTCATAGAACAGTCAACACTAGGAACCCTATGGTAAGGGTGGTACCTGAGGCCCCAGGGAATTAAGTACCTTGGTTTAAAGTGTCAAATTTGGGGAACATCTGGATGGCTCAGTAGGTTAAGCATCCAACTTCAGCTCAGGTCATGATCTCCTGGTTGGTGACTTTGAGCCCCGCTTCGGACTCTATGCTGACAGCTCAGAGTTTGTAGCCTGCTTCAGATTCTGTGTCTCCCTCTTTCTCTGCTCATCCCCTGCTCGTTCTCTCTCTCTCTCTCTCTCTCTCTCTCTCAAAAATGAATAAACGTTAAAAATGCATAAATAAAGTCAATTTGGAGCAGTAGAGGGGAGGGGACCCGAGCCTAATTAGTAGTTGATATGATAATCCTGAATGTGAATTAAGAGGACAACCCACTCCAGAACAGAGGGGACCCCACTTCCAGCCCCTGCTGCCACCCTAATACACCTCAGGCAGTGATGGAAAACCTCACCCCTAAGGCTCACAGTGACTTCCTGCCTCGGTATATTAGCTTCCAAGACTACCATAACAAATTACCACAATTTGGTGGCTAAAATAACCAGCAATTTATTCCATCACTACATCACTCTCTAGCCCAAAGAAATCAAGTTGTTGGCAGTGTTGGTTCCTTCTGCAGGCTCCGAGAGAGAAACTGTTCTATGCTTCTCTCCTCCCTGCTGGTGGTTTGTTAGCATTTCTTGGCATTCCTGGCTTGTGAATGCATTTCTCCAGTCTCTACCTCTGACATCACATGGCCTTCTTCCATTTGTGTCTTTCCTGTGTCTCTAACATATATCCAAATTTTGCTTTCTTTCCTCTTATAAAGATACCAATCCATATATATATGGCCCACTCTATTGCAGTATGACCTCATCTTAATTTGATTACATTTGCAAAGATCCTATTTCCAGATATAGTCACATTTATAGGTGCTGGAGTATAAGGCTTGAACATCTTTTGGGGGCACAAAAATAGTTCAATCCACTACATCAGAGTTCTCAGGGGACAGGCTGATCAAGAGAATAAAAGACATCCCTGTGGGTTACTAGAAAAGCAACTTCAAAGAAACCTTCAGAGGAGGTCTTTATTACAGCCAGGGAAGTATTTCCCTTCTGAAGATGAGCACACCCTCTCATCCTCACTCTTCCTGTGGGCTGGCATTACCTGTTAACTTGCCCACACCCCTGCCTGGTGCCCTTGGGCAGTGTCACCATGCCTTGAAGTCACAGGAGTAAGCAATGTGCTTATGAGAAACACAAAACTCAAGGTGAAACTCCCCTACTTTAAATTTGGGGGATAGTCCCCAGAGGTTTCCTGCTGATGGTATTCCCCAGGAACCTGAGAAAGCCATGTCTGTTACCACTGCTCTTGCTAGTGTTTCATGTATGAGATCAGATGAAGATGCCAAGAGTCCAGATGAGGAAATACCAAGCACCTCTGAGGCAACGCTCTCAATTAAGAGCTCACACTGAAGCCTTCTAACAAGAAAGAAGTATGTAGTTGATGGTGTGCTTCCTGCTGTACAAGTATAAGATGAAAGACCCTTTACAAAAACAGAAATGCTAAAAATTGTCAACACAGAGTACAAGCACCAGTACCCTGAAGACTTCAAGAGCACCTCTAAGTAAAAGGAGGTGATCTTTCACATTAATGTGAAAGAAGTCAGCTCCAGAAATCACTCCTGTGCCCTTGATAGCAAGTTGGGCATCACCAGCAAAGGGAGTTTGGGAAGAGGCGACGTTTCCTTGCCTTCCCTGAGGCTCTGAAAGGATTTGTTAAGTCTGCGGGAGTTCCAGGCCCCGGAGCATGTCATTGAGCTCTGTTTGAAGGGTAAAGTCGCCACATACGAGTGTAGTTGCCCCGGTCACAGGGAACCCTTGGGAGATTCTGAGCAGCGATAGGCAGACGAGACACCCAATCAATCCTCCATTGTGCTCACTGGAATCGGAGGCCTTTTATTGTGAAAGGGTCAAAGTAAGCTTCCTGGAAGAGGTTTGAGGGGCCTGCTCATGGCAGAACATACATGTCCCAGAGTGTCTAGCCCCTAGTGTGAATACTGGTAAGCCTGGCTATGGAGACTCAATGAGGTTTTTCATCCCTTCTAACAGGTCTAAAGGAGAACAGGCCTTTTGGGGGAGGGAGGTGGCAAGAGTGGAATTCGGAATCAGGCACATTCTGTCCGAGGTCCAACCATTAGCCTGAGTAAAGAGCTTGAGTGAGGGTTGAGAGAACCACCCATTCCCAGAAGACTGGAACCTATCATATGCCTACTGAGTTCTGGTGTCAGCCCTGGGAAGTTCTGGCAGAGCTCCCATGCTGAGACATATCCTCATTTCCTGGGTTGTGGACTGAGGGTGATGAAAGTTTATCTGGGGAAGTGATATCTAATCCCGGGCCCTACCAGTAGTCAAAGGAAGCACCCTAAGTGAGACTGATGGAGACACCCATTTCTGAACAGACTGATATCGACAGAACTGTGTCCCTTTGTCACACCTGTAAAATTCGATGTGATGTCCCCTTAATTCCTCCCAGGAAAAGAGTCCCATACACTGTCAAGATTCAAGGTAGGGATCGTGATTAAGCAAACACATGACCATCGACATGAATGTAGAAGGAACCCCATGATATCTACCCTACCCCTAATATAGTTTCCTGAAAAGTACCAGACAAAAGTGGTCAGACTTCTTTTTTTGTTTTGAGTTACTTTTATTTATTTTGAGATACAGAGAGCACGGGAGGGCAAGGGGGAGACAGAGAGAGATCCTCACTGCCAGCATGGAGCTTGATGTGGGGCTTAAAGCGACCAACCCTGGGACGGTGACCAGAGACAAATGAAGACTTGGACACATAAATGACCGATCCACCCAGGTGCCCCTTTCTGAATTTGTGGCACTACGTCTTATACACTGTGGTCCTAGGGAGGTGGCAGTCTTGGTGTGCAGGGGGCAGGTTCAGATTAGCGGTGGACAGAGTGAACAGGCAATGCTGGAATTTGTATAGAAACTCCCAGTAGAGAGCAAAAGCAGTCCAGCCCAGAACATAGGATCACCAGAGAGCCCCCTTAAATTTCTCATATCAAAGGAATAGGGCAAGCATCCCAAGATGTCTTGTGTTTTCTCTTCCTTCCTGGACCTTTCAATCGGTTGAGGTCCTTGGCCTATGTGCCCACCTCACATGAAGTCAGCAAAGGAAGGATTCCATGCCTAGCCAATACTCGCAGGAAGAACCGTGAATGAGATCAATAGGGATTACTCACACGTGAAGAGAGGGATCTCTAGAATGTCTAGCTCCTCCTACTACACTGGAGAGAACCGGTAAAGGTGGACACACAGCAACCTCCCTAAACGAGTGTCAGGGTAACTCCAGAAAATAAAGCTCTCTTGTGTCACGAGTGATTAACATCACTTGGCTGACTGCTCCTGCCTGAGGCCCCACTAGTCACCAAGGCAAGTACTTTGTCTATAGTCTGTCAAAGGAGGAGCCCAAATTACCATTTGGATGGGGAAGGTCCTCATTGAAGCACTTCCCTAGACACATCCTGCCAAGATTGGTGATAATTTTCTTTCTCATTGAGGAGGGTGTCCCTCTGGATTCACTGAAAGTGGCCTGCAGTCTACGGAACTAGTTCAGGGTTCTTCATTCCTGCCCTCTGTCCCCCTCAGACTCTCCCTGGCCAAAGCAAGTAGAAAGACCTGTCCCTTTCCCACACAGGCACCAAACCCCAGTCGGGGGCCTCAGTAACAGGGCATCTCTGCCAAACCACAGAATCTGCAGGACACTTTCACTTGGGCAAAAGAGGAGAGAGGACAGTCCTCAATTTCCTCATTCCCAGAAAGAACACTCACCCTGGTGGGACAATAGGTAATATCCTATTCATGTCACACCTGATGCATGGCACCGCATCTGTTCACAGTGTCCTGTTGTTTCTCAGAGTATCTGCACTCAACACAATATCTCCCCAACGATTCATCTTGGAATAGTGCAATCCAGGTTATAATTATAGGAGGTTGCAGAGTAACACAAGACGGCATGGGGAAGGTGCAGCGGGGGTTGAGATGAAAATACCATGGGATTAGACAACATTCTCACAATCCAGCACCAAGCCCCTGTTTCTACTTGTGGAGAGTGAAGGCTCAAGAAAGAAACCTATGTGTGGAGTAGGGTGGGAGGAGGGGGGGAGCTGCCATTTCTTATACTTCCCTGCTCGTATCATCTCAAGTCCTTCTGTTATTGACCTCAGAGATGACCCAGACTCTTTCAGCCTTTCTCTTTCAGATTTATTGATGCCCTCAATGACCAATGAGACTGACTCTCTAGTTCATAGAATATATGAAGGTTCCCTGTGCTATTTCATCTGTTATGTAGGATCTATATGACAGACACTTTTATAAGCATTATCGACAACAAAAGAAACTGAAAAAGTGATATTAGCTTAGTAAGATTGTACAAAATATAAGTGTAGAGGAGCTTTAAACGGCATAAGAGAACACTAGAAATACACTATAAGCATACATCAGGGAAAGCAAATGATAAGGAAAAGATTTCCACCTATAGAAGCCTTTCAAGAAATAATGAGAAAATGGAGAGAATGACATGTCTACAGCTCTTAACGGGGGATGGATACTGGTTATAATTATCAGAGTGCCAAGGTCACCAAAAAGAAGACACACAGTATGTGTCTCCTAATGGAAGGATAAAGCATTACCTCTTCTTGGGAGAGAACAAAATATTGACCAAAAATACTAATTCAATCAGGCTTCTGCTTACACCTACTGATGATTGTTAGGCTGAGCATTAGGTAAACAGGGTCCATTGTACTGTTTTGAGTACTGTACTCCAGTGCCTAAGTATTTCTATGTGCAATGATTTTTTACAAACATTCGGAAATCCAAGTGAAATGTTCTTTTTTAGCAAAATAAAAAATCGAAGGAGGCCCGTTAGAAACAGAAATTTGTAGTCCACAATTGCACACTGCAACTCTAGGCCGAAGCCACCTAGAAGAGATCAGGTGTGGAGGCCAGTTGCGCCTCATATTCAGGCAAAATCTAAACAACGTTAAGTAAATTTTTCCAAATCATACACGAGAAATGTGGAATCACTCCCCACATCTTATCAACCAAGCTCAATTTGATTCATAAAGCCTGTAGATGAACAGACCCGAGGAAAAAAATATTAGAGCCAATCCCACTCCATTGTTCAAACCGGGACTAGAAATCCTAGCCAGAGCAACAGGAATAACAGAGTAAACAGCAAGTATGAAAAGGGGAACAGAGAGATAATATTCATATTCTGCTTGTAATTTCTGCATATGCAATATTGAATAGCCTCAATAAATCAGAGGATTTCAAAATCATTCATCCAGTATCTTTTGGTAGAAAGTGGGTATTTTAGGACAGAATTTACATGAGATTTAGCTAAGTCTGACTAGTGGACAGCAGAAATAGTGCGGTTTTCCTCTGACGGCCCACCTCAGATCCTGGCCCCTGCCTGCCTTGGGCTCCAGCTTCTCCATTTCACGTTAAGCCTAGGGCACGACCCATTCCATGTTTGGCCAGGGTTTCAGTAGGTAAAGTCATCAAGAGTTTCCTGATACGGCATTTCCCAGAAAGCCTTAAGCCACGGAAAGGAGCCAAAACAAGAACCCCCATGAATGAGGAAAGAAGAGGCCAAAACCAAAGAGTGATGGCAGGCCACATAGAGATGGGACCGCGCCTACTTTCAGCCCTATTGGCCCAGGCAGGGCTCTCTGGCTGAAGGATCCCCTCAGTTCCCCTTCAAGGCTCTAAGAGCATGAGGACGTTGGCATTAGAGGCATGAGCAGTGCTTAATAGAGGGACTGCTTCCAGGGCTGGCAGAAATCAACAGGAAGACACTGGAGAGGGACCAGCTGCAAACCTCCACTGTGAAACAGCCTGGAGCTCAGAACCCCGCCCCTGCCTTTGCCCCGCCCCTCCCCACCTCACGCCCTTCCACCCCTCTTTCGTGCCCACGCGTCCTCCTCGCACCCCCCCTCCCACGTCCAGCGGGCGTAACCGGATGTCCCACCTCCTGACATCCTGCTCCACGTCCCGTGGCTGTGCCGGATTCCATCTTAGGCGACTGGAACCACGGTCGGCCGCGGAAAGAGTCCCGGTTACTGCTCGGCATCTAGTAAGTTTCCAAATGAGGACTGAAGGGACCCCCTGCCACAGAAATGAGGGGACCCGGTAGATGAGAGCCCCAGTCCAACCCAGGGAGGCGCCAGACCTATCAGGCTGATGTACCATGTGCTTCCATATTGGATTCATTTGCCGTAAAAGCGTTTCTTTGTGTGCTAAGAGTCCCCTGACCTACCTCTAGTCCAGAAGAGGCTCCTGAGTGAGTGCTGAAGGGATCACTCGCCCCATACGGTGGTGGGCTCACCGAGCTCAGCCAGTCTGACTGCACTGGGAGACTTCGGGCAGGGGTGTTTGTAAGTGTGGCAGACTTCTTCGGGAAGAGTCTAAAGGAGGTAAGAGCTTAGTCTGAGGTAGTTGGGGTCACCTCGGCAAAGGCAAGGGTCCCGGCAAGGTTCTCCCGTGAGTTCTCAGGCTTGCACTGATCTCAGGTAGCAGTTGTGCCACAGCATCAAGCCCGTGTTGTCAGCTCTAGATGCCCATGGATGGGGTGGCTCCTCACTTCCTTGTTAGGGGCTTCGACTTGTGGAGTCTTGATTGGAAGGCAGAGGGTCAGGTGACAGATGGCAGCCGGCACAACCCCGACCAGTATTCCATGTGCCTAGCACACGTGAGGATTATGGGACTGACCAACAGATAGCAGAGGGTTCCACGGAGCTCTTCCCCTGTTGTCAGTCCCAAGAGGCACAGCGAAGGGATGTTGGGCAGAGGCGACTTTTCCTTGCCTCCCCTGGGGCTCTGAAAGTTAAAGGATTTGTTAAGTCTGCAGAAGTTCCCAGGCCCTGTAGAATGTGATTGAGCTCTATTTGAAGGGCAAACTCGCCACATACGAGTTAAATTGCCCCGATCACAGGGAACCCTTGGGAGATTCTGAGCAGCGATAGGCAGACGAGACACCCAATCAATCCTCCATTGTGCTCACTGGAATCGGAGGCCTTTTATTGTGAAAGGGTCAAAGTAAGCTTCCTGGAAGAGGTTTGAGGGGCCTGCTCACGGCAGAACATACATGTCCCAGAGTGTCTAGCCCCTGGTGTGAATACTGGTAAGCCTGGCTATGGAGACTCGATGAGGTTTTTCATCCCTTTTCACCTGTCTAAAGGAGAACAGGCCTTTTGGGGGGTCCGGGAAGGGGAGCCGGAGTGGCATTAAGAATCAGACGCATTCAGGGGCGCCTGGGTGGCTCAGTCGGTTGAGTGTCCGACTTCGGCTCAGGTCATGATCTCTCAGTCTGTGAGTTCGAGCCTCGCGTCGAGCTCTGCGCTGACAGCTGTGAGCCTGGAGCCTGCTTCACATTTTGTGTCTCCCTCTCTCTCTGCCCCTCCCCCACTCGTGCTCTGTCTCTCTCTGTCTCAAAAATAAATAAACATTAAAAAATTAAAAAAAAAAGAAAAAGAAAAAAAAGAATCAGACGCATTCTATCTGAGGTCCAATCATTAGCCAGAGTAAAGAGCTTGAGTGAGGGCCGAGAGAACCACCCATCCCAGAACACTGGAACTTATCATACGCCTACTGAGTTCTGGTGTCAGCCATGGGAAGTTGTGGCAGAGCTCCCATGCTGAGACATTCCCTCATTTCCTGGGTAGTGGACTGAGGGTGATGAAAGTTTATCGGGGGAAGTGATATCTGAACCGAGGCCCTACCAGTAGTCAAAGGAAGCACCCTAAGTAAGACTGATGGAGACACCCACTTCCAAACAGACTGATATCGACAGAACTGTGTCCCTTTGTCACACCTGTAAAATTGGATGTGATGCCCCCTAAATTCCTCCCAGGAAAAGAGTCCCATACACTGTCAAGATTCAAGGTATAAATTGTGATTGAGCAAACACATGACCATCCACTTGAATGTAGAGGGGACCCCATGATATCTACCCTACCCCTATAATTGTTCTTGAAATGCCCCAGAAGAAAATGGTTAGACTTTTGTTTTGTTTTGTTTTAACTTTCTTTTATTTATTTTGAGAGACAGCATGGGAGGGCCAGGGGGAGAGAGAGAGCTCCTCACTGCCAGCATGGAGCTTTATGTGGAGCTTGAAGCAACCAACCCTGAGACCATGACCAGAGCCAAAATGACTCAGACACTTAACTGACCGATCCACCCAGGTGCCCCTGTCTGAATTCGTAGCAGTATATCCTATACACTGTGGTCCTAGGGGAGGTGGCAGTCTTGGTCCGCAGGGGGCAGGTTCACATTAGCAGTGGACACAGTGAACAGGCAATGCTAGAATTTGTATAGAAACTCCCAGTAGAGAGCAAAAGCAGTCCAGCCCAGAACATAGGATCTCCAAAGAGCCCCCGCTGCCTTTATTTGACCACTGGAACGGGGCAAGCATCCCAAGATGAATTGTGTGTTGTCTTCCTTCTTGGGCGTTTCAGTCGGTTGAGGTCCTTGTCCTATGTGCCCACCTCACATGAGGTCAGCAAAGGAAGGATTCCAGGGCTTCCCAATAGTCACAGGAAGAGCCCTGAATGAGGTCCAAAGGGCTTACTCGCCCGAGAACAGAGGGACCTCCAGAGTGTCTAGCTCCTCCTACTACTCCGGGGAGAACCCAATATAGGTGCACACACAGCATCCTCCCTAAAGTCGTGTTGGGGTGACTCGGGAAAATAAAGCCCTCTTGTGTCCCCATTAATTAACATCACTTGGCTGACTGGCCCTGCCTGAGACCCCACCAGTCACTGGTCCTGCCTGAGGCCCCACAAGTCACCAAGGCAAGCACTTTGAGTGAATACTGAAGAACTGCTGACCACAGTAGAATGGGGATCACAAGTCTAGCCTTGCCCCCGTTCAGTGCTAACAGACTATGGGCCATGCTCTCTGGTGGTGGTGACCACTAATTACCTCTTCCCCATTTTGAGGCAAAGCCTTTGGTGTCAGGGAGCAGCGCTAATTCAGGAACTGAAGATATCCCAGGCCTCGATTTGATTCAAAGTAAGGCAACTGAGTGAGAACTGGGGGGTAAACACTGACACCAGTACAAATAGCATCCTCAGAATCTAGCTTCTGCTGTCAGCCCTGGGAAATGCAGGTAGGCTTCCCGGAGGAGGTGCTTCTAGGGTTCCTCATCAGTTGCCTTGGGGGATGTGACTTTCGTCTTAGGAGCACCGCCTCATATTAGCATGGGGAGGTGAGACAGACCCTGTTGAATGCCAAGGTAGTGAACTTCAGTGAGGACTGATGGTACTACCCTCAGAACAGAAATGTGTCTGTAGAGCCACCACACCTGCCTAGTGTGATCTCTGAGAAATCTCTGCCTGGGTTTGCCAGCTGCATCTTCAGGAGCATTAATTCTTCCTCCTTCATGGCCTTCTGGGACACAGCGACCAGGAGTCAGGAAACTGTGAGGCCCTATGCCTTATGGCGGTGTTGTCAGGAGAAGTCCGTTGGAGACAGCTCTTATCAACGCCGCCCCTGCTGAGTTTACCACTCACGTCTGCCTTATTGCTCTTAGGTGGTGATTCACCCTTGCCCTCCCTGTTATCCGCACTCCTGCCTACTGCCATCTGCAAGAGACATCATGCCTCGACCCAAGAAGTGTCCAAGACACTCACGTGGTAGATCCCTTCGTGCGACCCATAGTGTGACCCAGAGCCAGGAGGGTGCATCCAAACCCAAGGCTCTGGAGGGTAGCTGTCACTCCTCTAATCCTCTAATGCCTGGTGCTTCAAAGGAGGCTCCTGATGCTGGTATACCCAGTAACCCTGAGAGTCCTCAGAGAGTGTGCTCCTCTGCCATTACCATCACAACCACCTCAACAAGTGAATTGAATGAAGGCTTCAGGAGCCAAGGAGAGGCACGTGACGCCTGGTGTCCTAGACTACATGCCAAGAATGTGCCCTTAGATCCTCTAGATAAGCCAGTGGCTTCCTTGGTGAATTTCATGCTGTTCAACTATGTAGAGAAACAGCTCATGACCAAGGCAGATATGAAGATGGTCATCAAAGACTATGAAGACCAATTCCCTCACATCTTACTGCATGCCTCTAAGCGCATGGAGGCTGCCTTCGGGCTTGATGTGAAGGAAGTGGATCCCATCAAACATAGCTATGGCTTCTTCATCAAATTGGGCCTCACCTATGATGGTTTGATGCATGGTAACCAGGGCATACCGAAGACGGGCCTCCTGATACTTGTCCTGGGTGTGATTCTCATGAATGGCAACATTGCCACCGAAAAGGAAGTCTGGGAAGTTCTGAATTTCATGGGGTTGTATCCTGGGACCAAGCACCGCATCATTGGGGAACCCAGGAAGCTCATCACCCAAGATTTTGTGAAGGAAAGGTACCTGGAGTACCGCCAGGTGACCAACAGTGATCCCGCACAATTTGAATTCTTCTGGGGCCCGAGAGCCCGCGCTGAAACCACCAAGATGAAAGTCCTGCAGTTTCTGACCAAGATTCAAGGGACTCACCCGAGTTCTTACCCATCTCAGTATGAGGACGCTTTGCGAGATGAAGAAGAAAGAGCCCGAGCCAGAATTTCATCCATGGCTATCTCAGTTTCTGGGTCCGATTCAAGTTTCTAGTGCAAGTCTGGTCATTCTCCCGCCTATACTGAAGCCTGAGGCAGAATCTTCACTTTGTGTTTGAAAAGATCAGTTACTGTTCATAGAATTCAGAACTGAGGTGGGACTGGAAAGAATACAGTATATATACCTATGTGTTCTTAGGTTATATGTAGAAATTGATAAACACTTTTTTGAAAGTGTATTAATTTTTGCAGGTATGTGGTATTCAAATATTGTTTCGTTAATGTAGATATAATTAGCTTCAAAATATCCAAGTTTATAAATGATACAGGTAATATATTTAATGCTATAAGGTATTTTAATAGTGCATTTGGTGTGGAAAAGAAATGATGAAACTATCTATCTCATTTAGTCCTCTGGAACAAGAACATGGCATTGCTATAGGCATTTCCTTAGAAAGGGGAAAGCTCTGCTTTAAGACAATTCAAGTCAATAGAAAAATAGGGAAGGAAATCTACAAGATACTCCGATCTTGACACCCTATACTTTTTAATATTTGTTCTGAAAATTCCGTGAGACACTCATGGATTTCCTTAGATGTTTAAATAAATCTTAATAAATTAGAACTCATGCTCACTGGTTCCTTTATTCCCCAAACTTGTATTGAACACCTACTCCTTGGAAAGGACTGCACTGCCCCTGGGAATGCTAGTGTAATGACTCAGGACCTGCCCAAGGAATGTTGACATAAATGAGCCATAGTCCTTTGAGGACTATGGTGGCATCTTCTAATACCTAAGGACAAGGAAAATGGAGGCGTGAGTAGGAATAGGTGGAGGGGTACACATGAGGGCTGTCCAAGTGTTAATGCAGTTAGGCATGGCAGAGTGGGGCTTTGGGAAGCTTCAAGCCTTTCAGGAGGAGTTAATTTTACATTAAACTAGCTGGTGGGCCAAATGAGACTGGGAATATCATGAACTGAACACAATCCGGTCCCTCAGACGATGTGTCTCAGAGTTAAAACCCAAAAGTCTAGAGTGGTAAACTGCTGTTAGCTGTTCCTTTTGGTCACAGGTAAGCCAGAGAGAAAATTGCCATCTGGAACAGGAATGGAAGGGTTTCTGCATTCTCGTCCTAGCGCAGTTGATCACCGAGCGCAAACCAGGTGTTTTATATACGTGATGTGTAAAGAATTTATGGAAAATATAGATGATCCTCCGCTAGGATTAGATACCCAGAAACGACTGGGCTGGCATTATGCCTGGACTCAGGAGAGCCAGTGCCCTCTTCCTCCAAGGCAACGTTAACTAAGCTGTCTTCAGTGCAATTGATCAAACAATACCCAAGGAGAAACTTTTTGGTGGGGCGACATGAAAGAGAAAGTGGGGGGAGGGTGGCAGGGGAGGTGCAGGTTAGGGAAAATTTCTGAGCTAAATTCCTTGGCCCTCAATGCCCTGCCTCTAGGGGCAAGAATGCCCTATACCCTCTTGGTACAACAAGGGCACCTTTCACATGGGAAATTTATGTCCTGCTTCAAGGGGAACAGAGGAGGGTTACAGTGTCCTTCGCCAGCTGCTCCTGAAGTGCTTTTCATTCCAAGTAACCAATATGCCAAAGTGGAATATGTGGGGACAGCATATTCTGAATCCCTACAAAGTGTAGCAGGGAACAAGTGGAGGAGTTGGTCCTCGACACGAATTTTAGGAAATTTGAATGACATCCAACTGGGGAAGATATTCCTACACCCAAATTAAGTAACTTAAAATTTGAGGGTAAATTTTTATAAAGTTTACTTGCAGAGAAACATTTGTGTCCGGATTGCATATAGCATGTCCTGTAGCTCTTTGTGGTTTTCTGGGAAGACCTAGATTGAGAAAACGCATTATGCACACGTGCACACACAGTTGGGGGTGGTAGGATTTGGCATAATGCTAGCAATAACTCTCATTCGCCGAAGTCCTAAGATACGCCAGGCACTGTGCCATGGGCTTTATATACTCTATACACATTCCAAGAGTCCTAGAAGACATGACTTACCAAACCGAATTCACAAGTGAAGATCCTCAGGCTCAAAGAGAGCTTGTGACTATACTGAATTTCACATGTCTACTATGGGAAAGAGAGGACACTAGCCCTCTTCTCTGAATGCATCTACAGCCCACTCTGTTCCTTTCTTCCCAGCCTGAGTCAGACCTGTCCATTTATTCTTCTTCTCACTACTCCTTAATGCCTCTCACAATGTAGAAAGAAGGTTGCTGTAACAGGAACTGAAGGCGGGTTAAAGGAATAACGTTGAAGTAAGAAACACAACTTGGGGGATGTCTGTGGGCGTTGTTTATGTAGAGTTTTCTACCCTCTCCCCAGGCTTCTTTGATTGTTGACTGCTGAGGGGCTGGCATTTTTATTCACCTCCAGCTATCTGCCATATACAGGCCTCTCCCTGGGTCTTCTCCAGTGTACGCTTTTGTCCATACTGGAACCTGACCTGCTGGCCAGCTCTTTACACCTCTTCTCAAAGCTGCTCTTGCTCCCTATAGAACACACAAGTCAAAAAAATCACCTGCCTTCACTCTGTCTTGGACCATTTCAAATCCCTTGCACCCCTTGTGTGTGTACTCCCATTCCTCACCACGTATCCCTAGGAGAGCAACATCCCGTTCTGTATAAAATTAATTTCCACTTGGAAATATAAATCTGGCCACCCATTTCGGCATCTCTACTACATTCTCAAAATGTTTTCCCAAACAAGTGGTGAAATAGAGTCTAATTTTTCATAGAATCTACTAATCTAGGGGTACAACCCTGAAGTTGGAGAACAGGTTTTGAACCATCTTGATATTTGCAATAGAATGTGGATGAGTTTTATTTTCACACTGGCCATTGGACACATAGAACTGTGAATTTTCCTATGTGGTTAATAACCAAAGTCTCTGTCATAATTAATAGTCGAAGCAAGATCAAAGACCACAGAAATTAGAGCATAGCAAAAATCTATTGAGAATTAATTTCCTAAAATTCCTGGCATTTTTCCAGGAGGTGAAACATTGTTTGACAGACGTGCTGTGTTTGGCAAGCAAAGATTAAAATAATGGAGGGTCCTCGATTTTTTTTGTAAATCTGATTAAGTTTAAGTCAGAGGGAATGAGCCGGGGAGGGGCAGAGAGAGAGGGGGCAGAGGAATCAAAGCGGGCTCTGCACCGACACAGGGAGCCCAATGTAGAGCTTTTCACAATGAATCGTGAGATCGTGGCCTGAGTCAAGTCAGACGCTTAAACGACTGCGACACCCAGGTGCCCCCAAATTAATACAGTGTCCCCTTACTGACTCTCGTCTAACTACTTGACTGAGGAGAAAATCCTGGCTTTCCCTTGTGCCTAAGGGCACCTGTGCAAGTGGTCATGCATGTGCAGTCATCTGGAAGGTGGCAGAAAATTACCGCGTTTGACTGGTATTGACAGGAAGAAAACTATTCTCCTCTTATGAAGATTTTAGAAGTTATTATGTCAGTGCAATAAGTGAAGCACAACCAGTCAATCAGTGCAGAAAGGTACTGCTGAGCAAAGGAAGCAAAATCTGCCTTTTGAAAGTTTCATGCAAACTTGTGTTTAGATGCAACTGACACATAGTAGGATCTCAGAAGGGTTGGGAGATTTGCAAGGAAATATGGCCTCCTCAAAACTACCAGGAAATAAGGAGGGTGGCTATCATACAAATTCTACTAGTTGCGGCCTATGACCATCTTCTATGTAACAATTTTCAGGGAAGTCTGCAATGCTCATCTATATCTTCCTCTCTTTCCGGGCCTAATGGGGCCAGGATACTACCCAGTGCACTTGTAGTGGAAAGGATCATGTGACAAACACTTACCGTTGAGCTGTGAGCAGAGGCCATGTTTGTCATTTCTAGGCCAAACCGTCTGATGCCAATTTATCACGTTCCATGTATTTTTCTTCTATTCATCAGTCAACATGTGAGTCATGTGTTTAGAGGGTGGACCTACAAGAAGCAAGCAGCCTGGATCCCTCTGTCTCTTGTTAGCCCAGAATGTCTACTGAATCAAATAAAGAAACTTTGATCGTATTAAGCGGTTCTTATTTTGGATTTGGTACATTACATCATTTAACAGTGTGGCTAAAACAAGGCTACTTCTTTTGGCGATAGGCTTATTTGAATATTTTAATAATTGGAAAAAATGTTTATTTATTTATTTTGAGAGAGAGAAAGGGAGTACATGCATGCCTGCGTGTGTGTGTGCCCGCATATGCACCAACCTGTGAGTGGAGTAGGGGCAGACAGAGAGGGAGACAGAATCTCAAGCAGGCTCTACGATACTAGGTCGCAGCCTGATGGCAGGGCTCGATCTAATTCATCATGAGATCATGACCTGAGGCGAAATCAAGAGTCAGACGCTTAACCGAATGAGCCACCCACCCAGGCACCCCATGAATATTTGAATCACGAAGATAACTATGCGTATTTTCTTGTTGCAGGAAATTCTGCCACTACTTAGAAATCATGATTGACCCCCTTAACAAGTCAAGTTTCTGCCCCTCCTTCAAAGGTGAACACAATTAACATCTGATATATATTATTTTAAAGCAGATTCTAGTTTTTACCTTATGCAGATTTAGCCTAAAAATATGTTGTGAAATTCTTTATACACATGGGTTCGCTAACTTTTTTATTCTTTCAATAGTCCAACCAATGTATAGTTTTATCTAAGACATTGGGGCTTTCACCCCCTTCAGGTTCATTTTGGGTCTTTTTGTACCTTCTTTCTATGATTCTAACCAATTTAATCTCTCTTTGTGTTTCTGAACTTATGACATATAGCAACAATAGCTCTTTTGGTGTCCTTGTCTACTCGTCGTACCCTCTGTATGATTCCCATGTCAGTTTTGACTGATTATTTTCTGCTAATGCTTGGTTATATGTTCCTGCCTCTTTGCTTGCCTGGTAATGTTTTATTGGATGCCAGACATTATGCAGTTGTGATTTCACCTTGTTCACGCTCTTCCAGAACAACATCAGATCTCTAAAAATTTCCATATGTCCGTATTCTCTAGGCCTATTCTGTAATGCTACAAATCTACTTAGAAGCAAAAGAACCCTTTCATTTCTGTCTTCAAACTTTGCTAGCTGGGAAAAGAGTGCATTTCCTGTGGCTTCTCTTGCCTCACTATGACACAGAACACTTCTGAGTACTCTCCCTGATGCCCAGTGAATGATGTGAGTCGTCACTCTGTCTGGAAGTATTTCTCAGCCCTGTGTGGGCTGCAATGTTCTCTGTCGGCGCAGCTCTCTCCTCTCTGGTACTCTCTCGCATCTACTCTAGCTACTACCTAGTCCTCCCCGGACTCTCAGCTTCATCTCCTCATCTCAGACAGAGCCCAGGCTCCACCGGAGCTCCAAGCAGCAAGCTGGGGGCAATTACAAACTCATATCCTGTGTTTTCTATCTCTAAGTGATCACTGTCTTTTATGGTCTGATGTCCGTATATTGAATATCATTGTCATATCTTTTTTGTGTTCTTTCAGTTGTTTCAGACAACTGGATCAATCTGCTTCCTCTTCCTCCATCTTCACTAGAAGTAGAAGTTGTCTGAATCATAAATAAAATCCAGATTATTGCAGCATGCAAATATCTCCAAATACCAAATGGACACTTCAAATGCAAAATTAAAATTAGGAATGAAAGACTGTGGCAAACACACAAACACATATACATAAATAATTTTGTCCTTTTGGAGAATTTTATATAAATGGAATTGTATACTGGGGTCATTACTGAGGATGGTGAGATTCTACACAGTGCTGGGCTAGCTAAAATGTAACACGGAGATTTCTGGTGGGCTGTGGTCAAGCTTGGGAGGGGCTTGGGTCTCTTGGAATGGCAGAGGCCTGCATATGGAAAATGTCGGAGTCGGGGGGGGGGGGGAGAGAGGGGTCAGGGCGGGGAGGTAGCTCTCCCTGGTGTTTCTGCAGTCCTTAGGGAACTCCATAATCTATACGTTGTATTCAAAGTGTTCCGAAACAATGGGACACACAGACCCTTGCTGCATATCTCTGATTGGGTTAGTCTCTTGGGATTGTTCACCTTCAAGTCATGCACTCTTTGGTTTTGCACGCCCGAAAGGTTACACGTCCTCTGTCCACAACCAGCCAACTGAGATTTGTGATTGGCCTCACATTGCAATGAATGAGTGTATGAGGGAGGCGAACGGGGTCCTCGTCTGCTAACGTTGACCCCTGTGCCTTCTCCTCTTTCTTAGGAGAGGATGGAGTAATCTTTCATCCGTCGGCGCAGGGTTTGCTGGCCGTTCCGGGCAATCTTACATAGGTAAAGTGGACCTTAAGACTGGCTTTATTTTTTCACTCAGCCTTATGATCTTGAGATTGATCCAAGTCATCCCATGTATCACTTGTTCATTCTTTTTGATTGTGGTGGAGTATTCCATCACATGGATCACACACATTTATCCATTCTTCGCTGAAGGACCTTCATTTTCCTTCCAGTTTGGGGTTATTGCAAATAGAGCTTCTTAAACATTCAGGTGCAGTTTTGTGTGTGCGTGACCATAATTCTGTCTTCATTGTTCCATGAAAATATACAGTAGAGGCCTAGTCAAACATTAGTGTAATTGACCTCATTAAGAAATTCCATATGGTTCTGCAGAAAGCCTGGAATTTTATGTTCCCTTAGTCAGTGTTTCAGATGCCTTTTCCTTCATATCCTCACCAGGACTTGGTATTTTTACATTTTCTTGGCTGGTGAACTAGTTCTATGCCAGCATCTCGCAGTGGTTTTCCTTTACATTTCCAACAAGGACAATCATGGTAAACATATGTTTATCAGATATCCATAAAAAACATGGTAAAACATGTGTTCAAGTCTTATGCCAATTTCCTAAGTGGACTCTGTTTATTGCTGTTGAGCTCCGAGGGTCCTTTTTTGTTTGGGGAACAAGTCCTTTTCTGGATATGTGATTTGCAAATAGTTCTTTCAGTCTGTGTATTTTAATTTCCTTTCTTATCGATGCTTCTCGCAGAGCAAAACCATTTTAATTTTGGTTAAGTCTAATACAGAGATTGTATTTTATGAATCTAGAGTCAGATGTAAGAACTCTCTACAATGAGGGAAGGGGCATGTCATCAAGTTATGATGAGTGTAATTTACAACAGAAGACAGATGACAAGAGAGAATGCAGGGGAGGTTTCAAAAGTGTCTCCTTAGATATTCCGAGTGTGCCTTGGTATAATGGATTTCCATTGCTTCGTTGTAGGAATCTGAAGCAGCACCTCAAACCATAGCCGCCATCAGGTAGCAATGGAGTCATTTCAGGAAAGCATAAAAATGTGTGTTGCTTCAGGCAGCATGACTCCACAGGCTATAATAACCACCTGAAGCTTTTTAATGGGTGAAAACTGGCTTTTTATTATTTTTTAATAGAATACAAAGAATAGACGAGAAGTAGAACAGAGATTATCCGAGCGAATCACGCATAGGAAGGCTTGGACAGGAATCACCCTTCTCATTCTGTTACACATATTCTTATTATGAATGATGGTGTAAAGAAGGCACTATAGCAGACAACACGTTCCTAGATAATGTAAAATATTTAGGGCCTCACAAGTCATTGTGTATCATGTAGTAAGGATATCTTTAAGTCCACAAGATCCTCGAGAGACTAATTCTAGAAAGCTAATGGAAGAAAAAGATCAGTATGGTTTGGGGGGGGGAGTTGTCTTTTTTTCCATCAGTCCACCCTCTCTCCTAGGGCTCTTGCCTCGTACTGCAGCTTCTTCATTGTGCCTGGGACCCTGCCCCTTTCGTTCTGTGTTAAGGGTTGGGCAAACCTCTCCGAGCCTGCAGGGAGGTAATATTCCACAGAGCGAGCTGATCGTCGGGAGCCAGTCTTTCAAAGACAGGTGTAGATCACCATGACAGAGATCTGAAAGGACCGCATGCCCCAGAACATGGGCAGAGGGGAGCTGAGATGTGCCTTTACTGTCAGTCCGGAGAGGCTATGGGCAGCTATGACTGGATGGAGCTGAGGTGAGATATAGGGGCTGGGGAGTTTTCAGGCTACTACTGTAGCTGAAGGAGAGTCCCCCTCTGCCTTCTTTCCTCTTTTGAAGGGTACTCCCCAGACTTGCCTCATTTAGGGACACCTAGCGCACTCTGGGGCCCTCAGAGAGCCCCACCCACCATTTCCTCTGCTGCAGCTATGTCATGCACAAGAAGTAATGAAGGTGTCAACAGAGCCGTGGAAACGAAGCTTCAAGCACCTCACAGACTCTGCCTGACAGTGAGTGCTTGTGCAGAGACCCTGTAACTAAGGAGGTGGCGTTTTGTTGTCATTTCTGTTGCTCGAATATACAATGAAAGAGCCCTTCATGAACGTACACATGCTGAAGAATATGAGCAAGGGGGACATGACCACTTCTCTGAAATTAGGAGAATTTCTGAGCAGATGGAGCTGTTTTTTGGGTTTTGGTGTTTTTGTTTTTGTTTATCATTGACGTGAAGGAAGTTGACTCCACCGAGTGCTCCTATGCCTTGGTCGCAAAATGGATCTCATCTTTGATCGGAAGCTAGGTGAGGACGACGACATGCCAAGGCCAGCTACTTCATGACTGTTCTGGATATGATCTTCAGGAAGGGCAATGGAGCCACTGGGGAGGAACTCTGGGAAGTGCTGAATGTGATGAGGATGTATGCTGAGATGAATCACTTTCCTGAGAGCCCATGAAGCTTGTCAACAGAGAGAAGATGCAAGAAAATACCTGATGCACTGGTGGATTCTCAAGAGTGACCCTGCATGCTGTGAATACACGTGGAGCCCAATAGCCCATGCTGAAACCAACAAGACGAAAGTCCTAGAATTCTTCACCAGGGCCCCTGCTACAGTCCCCACTGTCCCCCTTGCTGCTGTAAAGAGTCCCTAAGAGATGAGGAACAGAAATCCCAGGCCAGAATTACAGCCAGAGGTGTCTCTACGACCATAGTCAGTGCACATTAGAAGGCCAAGTGGAACACCTTCTGAGGAAGATTTTTCACTTAATGTTTGAAGATGACAGTCCATGTTCTAAATAGTGAAGTTCGGGATAGGGTGGGAGGGAAAACATCTTTACCAGTTTTGTTTTCTTTTTTAAGTTTATTTATTGACTTTGGGGGGGGGGGAAGGGATGAGGTGGTGGCAGAGAGAGAGAATATCAAGCAGGTGTCACATTTTCAATGCAGAGCCTGATATGGGGAACCCACAAACGGTGAGATCATGACCTGAACCAAAGTCAAGAGTTGGACACGTAATTGACTGAGCCACTCAGTGCCTATTAGCATCTTTGTATTCTCGATTTATGTCATAAGTTACAATTTTCCTTCCTTCCTTCTTCCTTCCTTCCTTCCTTCCTTCCTTCCTTCCTTCCTTCCTTCCTTCCTTCCTTCCTTCCATCTCTTCCACTATTCCCCCTTTTCTTCCTTTTTTCTTGCCTTGCATCCTCCCTCTATCACTTCCTTCTTTTCTCTTTTCTGTTTTTCATTATTTCTGAAATGGTGTTTCTTTCAATAGAAGTTTTAAGCAGCTTTAGAGTCTATGTTTACACATGATTGGGTTACGCATTTACTTCTTTGTATCAAGTTTGAGTAGGAGTTTTGCTGTTTGCAATCCAGAGCAGAACAATCTGTACTTGCAATACGTTTTTGTTGTTGTTGTTGTTATTCCTTGTTTCTTTGTTGCTTTATCTTGAATTCCGAGGAACTCAGAAGTGGTGTTTGGTTCAAGATGTTGATATAAATAACTTAAAAGATGGTCAACTCTTGGCTTTCTTAATATTTTTCCCTGTGCTTTTAGGCAAGTAAAAGATCTCTCCTTGTATTTGCTTAGCTTACAAAGAATGTAGGAGAAATTAAATCTTCATGAATTAGGTACCAAGCCTGTTGACTCATTTATTTCATTGTTTCAAAGTGTATTTATTTGTTGTTATTTTGAGAGAGTCGGAGAGTCAGGGGGTGCATAGAATGAGCAGGGAAGGGAAAACGAGTGGGAGAGAAAGAATCCCAAGGAGGCTCTGCACTGTAAGTGCAGAGCTGACTGGGGCTCAGACCCAGGAACCGTGAGATCATGGCCTCAGCCAAAAATCAAGAGTCGGATGCTCAACTGAATGAGCCACCCAGATGCCCCTGACTCATTTATTTCTAAACCACCTAGCGTACTCTCTATGGAAGACAGTGTTCTATTGCTTCAGATGTTCATACGTTTGTGTCTAGAAGTTGGACAAAAGATACATCGCATGGTAACCCAGAGGTACAATTTCCTAAAAGGAGTGAGGAGGCATGAAACCAGGTGAAAACAGTCATCTATAAATATCCCAAGGCACGACCTGTTTTGCATCGAATAAGCTGCATGGTGTTTAGTGAGACCGAAGTTTAAATTTAGTAATGGAGTGGGGAAATCAACGGTGTTGAAGTGTTCAGTAAACAACAGATCCCTCAGATTGCATCTCACAGTTGAGAGACTCAACCTTAAAAGGCAAACTGGGTCTTCGCATTTACTCTTGAATCCTGGACACACTAGGGAGGAACTTTTGACTGACTGAGGTAGGGGAGGTGTTTCAGTTCCTGGTCTCAGGTGCATTTGATTACAGTTTGCAGAGTAACTGTCTTTACCTGTACAGTTGTAAACACAAGGTACCTCCCATTACAAATGAAGGATAACTCCAACGAGGAACCAAGATCCTGGAGAGTGGCCTTCCGAAAATTATTTGAAGGCAGTATTTGAAGGATTACATCAAGGAATTAACATTTGCCCCGTAGGATTTCACAACCGTATGAGCGAGGGACTGCATTACCCCTTCCATTTTTCCTGTTATTGAACAGGAATGTCTATGGTTGTTGTCCTATGCCTGTCTCATTATTATACATTGGGTGGGGTGTGGCCAGATAGTTTCTGTTATTTTCCAGGACCACCAACACAGAAACATTCTGCCTCAGTTGGAGAACTTCACTATATATTTTCTAAGAACTTCGTATACACTGGAGTCTTATTTTGATGATGACATTTAGATTTTGAATGGCTCTTATATGGCTGTGGACATTTGGGGAGCTTGGGAAAGGTTGAATGTATCTTGGATGAGAAAGAAACTTGGATTTTTGGGGTCAGAGCACAAACTGTGGTAGAGAGAGTCTCAACTCCTCACCTAGATCCTGATCTTTTGGTGTTCATGCTTTGTTACCATTCCTCTTGGGAGTTTGGGCAGGGCTCTTATGACTTGCTTTTAATCAGTAGAATACGGCAAAAATGGACGATATGCCACGCCCATCGTTATAGTACATTCTACGTGAAGAAGACTGGACATCTTTTGATTACAGATACTATATTCGACTCTGCAAGAGAAGACTTGCTCTCACTCTTCTGCTGTCACTGGAGAAGAAATCTGCTATGTTGAGAATTTGTTATGGAGTGGACCACCCGGCCTGAAACTGCAGGCTATCCTTAGGAAACATTAAAACCGCATTTGCAAGCGTTGAAAAGAAATTAAGATCTTAGTTCTACAGGCAAGAAGAAATGAACTCTGCTAACAAACTGAGTGAGTTAGCAGTGGATTCTTTCTGGTCAAGACTTCCGATTGTGACATGGCAAAGTAAACACCTTAATTTCAACCAGGAGAGACCCCGAAGTAAAAAGGAAGTTAAGCTGTGCTTGCTTGGACTGCTGATACACAAAATCTTAGAGTTAATAAATTTGCATGTGTTTTCTAATGGGTAAGTTGCAGTGATTTGTGACAGAGCAATTGAAAACTAATGCGAGAGGAACAATCTACAATAGTTTCCCAAATATTACTTCTGCCTTTTTCTCTTTCTTCATTCCTACAGTTCAGGTTTCAAGCCTAAAGTGGCTACTGTGTGACAAGCAGAGATAGGTTCATGAAACGTCTGAATAAGCAGTTGTTCCTTGACAGTCCAAGGTGAGGGCTGCCAGAACGACATTTGTGGGGCCGATGTGGATGTGCGCCATGCTCTGGGCTACCACGTACCTGTGATGGACAAATGATCAAGGTGGTGCCCGTCATGTTCAAGTCCCCCAGCCTCAGCTTATGAGCCTGTGGACCAATTTCTTGGAGTCCCCTTTGACACTTAAACATTGACTCTCAACCTAAAATCTGTTAAACGAGGAGCCCAAATTACCATTTGGATGGGGAAGGTCCTCACTGAAGCACTTCCCTAGACACATCCTGCCAAGAATGGTGATAATTTACTTTCTCGATGAGGAGGGCCTCCCTCTGGATTCATGGAAAGTGGCCTGCTCTCTGCGGAAACAGTTCAGGGTTCTTCATTCCTGCCCTCTGTCCCCCTCAGACTCTCCCTGGCCAAAGCAAGTAGACAGACCTGTCCCTTTCCCACACAGGCACCAAACCCCAGTCGGGGGCCTCAATAACAGGGCGTCTCTGCCACACCGCAGAATCTGCAGGACACTTTCACTCGGGCAAAAGAGGAGAGAGGACAGTCCTCAATTTCCTCATTCCCAGAAAGAACACTCACCCTGGTGGGACAATAGGTAATATCCTATCCACGTCATGCCTGGACACCCTGGCATGGCAAAGCATCTGTTCACAGTGTCCTATTGTTTCTCAGAGTGTCTACAATGAACACAATATCCCTGCAACGATTATTCTCTGGAATAGTGCAATCCAGGTTATAATTCTAGGAGGTTGCAGAGCAACACAAGACAGCATGGGGAAGGCGCAGCGGGTCTGAGATGAAAAGACTATCGGCTTATATAACATTCTCACAATCCAGCACCAAGTCCAACTTCCTACTTGTGAAGAGTGAAGGCTCAAGAAAGAAAACTATGTGCGGAGCACGGGAGAAAAGAGAGCTGTCATTTCTTATACTCTCCTACTCATATCATCTCAAGTCCTTCTGTTATTGACCTGAGAGACAACCCAGATTCTTTCAGCCTTTCTCGTCCAGATTTATTGATGCCATCAATGACCAATGAGACTGATTCTATAGTTCAAAGAATGTATGAAGGGTCCGTGTGCTATTTCTTCTGTTATGTAAGATCTATATGACAAACACTTTAATAAGCATTATCGACAACAAAAGAACATGAAAAAGCGACATTGGCTAAATAAGACTGTACAAAATATAAGTACAGAGGAGCTTTAAATGGCATAAGAGAACACTAGAAATACACTATAAGAATACCTCAGGAAAAGCAAATGATAAGGAAAAGATTTCCACCTATAGAAGCCTTTCCAAGAAAGAATGAGAAAATGGGGAGAATGACAAGTCTACAGCTTATAACGGGGGATGGATACTGGTTATAATTATCAACATGCCAATGTCACCAAAAAGAAGACACACAGACAATATGTGTCTTCTAATGGAAGATTAAAGCATTACCTGTGTACTCATCCTGGGAGAGAACAAAATACTGACCAAAAAATTTGGAATCACTCCTCATATCTTATCAACCTAGCACCTCTGGATACATAAAGCCTGTTGATGAGTAGACCCGAGGAAAAATATAATAGAACCAATCCCACTCCATTGTTCAAACCGGGACTAGAAATCCTAGCCAGAGCAACAGGAATAACAGAGTAAACAGCAAGTATGAAAAGGGAAACAGAGAGATAATATTCATATTCTGCTTGTAATTTTTGCATATGCAGTATTGAATAGCCTCAATAAATCAGAGGATTTCAAAATCATTCATCTCAGTGTCTTTTGGTAGAAAGTGGGTATTTTAGGACAGAATTTACATGAGAGCTAGCTAAGTAAGACTAGTGGACAGCAGAAATAGTGCGATTTTCCTCTGACAGCCCACCTCAGATCCTGGCCCCTGCCTGCCTTGGGCTCCAGCTTCTCCATTTCACGTTAAGCCTAGGGCACGACCCATTCCATGTTTGGCCAGGGTTTCAGTAGGTAAAGTCATCAAGAGTTTCCTGATACGGCATTTCCCAGAAAGCCTTAAGCCACGGAAAGGAGGCAAAACAAGAACCCCCATGAATGAGAAAGAAGAGGCCAAAACCAAAGAGTGATGGCAGGCCACATAGAGATGGGACCGCGCCTACGTTCAGCCCTATTGGCCCAGGCAGGGCTCTCTGGCTGAAGGATCCCCTCAGTTCCCCTTCAAGGCTCTAAGAGCATGAGGACGTTGGCATTAGAGGCATGAGCAGTGCTTAATAGAGGGACTGCTTCCAGGGCTGGCAGAAATCAACAGGGAGACACTGGAGAGGGACCAGCTGCAAACCTCCACTGTGAAACAGCCTGGAGCTCAGAACCCCGCCCCTGCCTTTGCCCCGCCCCTCCCCACCTCACGCCCTTCCACCCCTCTTTCGTGCCCACGCGTCCTCCTCGCACCCCCCTCCCACGTCCAGCGGGCGTAACCGGATGTCCCACCTCCTGACATCCTGCTCCACGTCCCGTGGCTGTGCCGGATTCCATCTTAGGCGACTGGAACCACGGTCGGCCGCGGAAAGAGTCCCGGTTACTGCTCGGCATCTAGTAAGTTTCCAAATGAGGACTGAAGGCACCCCCTGCCACAGAAATGAGGGGACCCTGTAGATGAGAGCCCCAGTCCAGCCCAGGGAGGCGCCAGACCTGTCTGTCAGGCTGATGTACCATGCGCGTCCATTTTGGATTGTTTAAAGTGAAAGCCTTTCTGTGTGGGGCTGAGAGTCCCCATACCTGCTCCTAGTCCAGTCCAGAAGAGGCTCCTGAGTGAGTGCTGAGGGAACCACTCGCCCCAGACAGTGGTGCGCTCACCGAGCCTCAGCCAGTGTGTCGGCCCGGCCCTGGGAGGCTTCGGGCAGGGGCGGTTGGTAGGGTCGCTGATTTCTGTGTCCAGAGTCTGAGGGAAGCGAACGTTTAGTCTGAATTGCTTGGTGTCACGTCGACAAGTCAGGAGTCCCGGCGAGGACACCGCGTGAGTTCTCAGGCTTGCGCTGATCCCAGGTAGCGGTTGTGGCACAGCGTCAAGCCCGTGTTGTCTGCTCGTGAGTCCCGTGGATGGAGTGGCTCCTCACTTCCTTGTTGGGGGTCTCTGACTTGTGGGATATTAATGGACGGCGAAGAGTCAGGTGAACAGGTGGCAGCAAGTGCAACCTCCACCAGTATTCCATGTGCCTAGCACATGTGAGGATTGTGGGACTGACCAACGATGGCAGAGGGTTCCACGGAGCTCTTCCCCTGTTGTTGGTCACGAGAGTCACAGGGAAGGGATGTTGGGCAGAAGCAACTTTTCGTTAGCTACCATGGAGCTCTGAAAGTTAAAGGATTTGTTAACTCTGCAGGAGCTCTAGGCACTGTAGCATGTCCTTGGGCTCTATTTGAAGGGTAAAGTCACCATATACGAGTGTAGTTGCACTGATCACAGGGAACCCTAGGGTAATTCTGAGCAGTGATAGGCAGATGAGACACCCAATCACTCCCATGGTGTTCACTGGAATGGGAGGCCTTTTATTGTCAATGGGTCAAAGTAAGTTTCCTGGAAAAGGTTTGAAAGGACTGCTCATGGCAGAACATACAGGTCCCAGAGTGTCTAGCCCCTAGTGTGAAAACTGGTAACCCTGGCTGTGGAGTCTCCATGAGATTTTTTCTCCCTTCTCACCGCTCTAAAGTAGAACAGGCCTTTTGTCGGCGGGGAGAGGGGGGGGGGGGTCAGGAGTGGAAATCAGAATCAGACACATTCATTAAGGAGTCCAGTCATAAGCCAGAGGAAAGACCTATAATGTAGGCCGAGAGAACCACCCATTCCAGAACACTGGAACCTATCATATGCCTACTAAGTTCGGGTGTCAGCCCTGGGAAGTTCTGGGCAGAGCTCCCATGCTGAGACTGTAAGGTTACGAGTCGCTGATGAATAAAAGTAAGACTGCCAAGGCAAAGTGAGGTCTGAGAGTACACTTTATGGCAAGCAGCCTCGGGCAAGGTTCCGCGACTCGCAAGAGAGGAGTCGGGGAAGTCGCTCCCGAGATTGGGGTTAGGGGTTTTTAAGGGGTTTGACGCTGAAGTTGGCTACATAATTCTTTCTTTTTTTATTGGAGATTCTGTCCGCTTGCCAAGGTCCTATTGGTCTGCCGGAGTTTGGGGTGGAGGTTTAGGTCCCTGTTAGGTATCGGATTTCCGAGAGTGACGTGTCCCTCTTTTGTGGTTTTGGCGGGAATGTCGGCCATCTTGGGTCAGTTTCCATTGTGTGGAGCCTTCCCTCTGCCCTAGCCCAACAGAGACATTCCCTCATTTCCTGGGTCGTGGACTGAGGGTGATGAAAGTTTATCTGGGGAAGTGATATCTGATCCCGGGCCCTACCAGTAGTCCAAGGAAGCACACTAAGTGAGACTGATGGAGACACCCATTTCTGAACAGACTGATGGCGACAGAATTGTGTCCCTTTGTCACACCTGTAAAATTGGATGTGATGCCCCCTAAATTCCTCCCAGGAAAAGAGTCCCATACACTGTCAAGATTCAAGGTAGAGATTGTGATTAAGCAAACACATGACCATCCACTTGAATGTAGACGGTACCCCATGATATCTACCCTACCCCTATAATTTTTTCCTGAAAATTCCCAGACAAAAATGGCAGATTCTTTTTTGTTTAAGTTTCTTTTATTTATTTTGAGAGACAGAGAGCACAGGAGGGCCTGGGGAAAAGGGAGAGCTCCTCACTGCCAGCATGGAGCTTGATATGGGGCTTGAAGCAACCACTCCTGGGACCGTGACCAGAGCAAAAATGAAGACTCGGACGCTTAACTGATTGATCCACCCAGGTGCCCCTTTCTGAATTCATAGCAGTACATCCTATACACTGTGATCCTAGGGAGTTGTCAGTCTTGGTCTGCAGGCGGCAGGTTCAGATTGCCAATGGACACAGTGAACACACAATGCTGGAATTTGTATAGAAACTCCCAGTAGAGAGCAAAAGCAGTCCAGCCCAAAACATAGGCTCACCAGGGATCCCCTCACTCTATTGGACCACAGGAACAGGGCAAGGATCCCAAGATGTATCGTGTATTCGCCTCCCTCCTGGGGCTTTCAGTCGGTTGAGGTCCTTGGCCTATGTGCCCACCTCACATGAGGTCAGCAAAGGAAGGATTCCAGGGCTTCCCAATAGTCACAGGAAGAGCCCTGAATGAGGTCCAAAGGGCTTACTCGCCCGAGAACAGAGGGACCTCCAGAGTGTCTAGCTCCTCCTACTACTCCGGGGAGAACCCAATAAAGGTGCACACGCAGCATCCTCCCTAAAGTCGTGTTGGGGTGTCGGGAAAATAAAGCCCTCCTGTGTCACGATTGATTAACATCACTTGGTTGACTGGTCCTGCCTGAGGCCCCACTGGTCGCCAAGGCAAGTACTTTGAGTGAATACTGAAGAACTGCTGACCACAGTAGAATGAGGATCAGTAGCGTAGCCTTCCCCCGTTCAGTGCTGAGAGGCTATGGGCCAGGCTCTCTGGTGGTCGTGACCACTAATTACCTCTTCCCCATTTTGAGGCAAAGCCTTTGTTGTCAGGGAGCAACGCTAGTTCAGGAAATGAAGAGATCCCAGGCTTTGCCTGGATTCAGAGTAAGGCAACTGAGTGAGAAATGGGGGTAACCACTGGCATCAGTACAAATAGCATCCACAGAATCTAGCTCCTGCTGTCAGCCCTGGGAAACCCCAGGTAGGCTTTCCGGAGGAGGTGCCTCCAGGGTTCCTCATCAGTTGCCTTAGGAGATGTGACTTGGGTCTTAGGGGCACCGCCTATATTAACATGGGGAGGTGATCCAGGCACAATTGAATGCCAGGGTAGTGAACTTGAGCGAGGACTGATGGGACCACCCTCAGAACAGAAATGTCTCTATAGAGCCAACTGCACCTGCCTAGTGTGATTCCTGAGACATCTCTGCCTGGGTTTGCCAGCTGCATCCTCAGGAGCATTAATTCTTCCTCCTTCATGGCCTTTTGGGACACAGCGACCAGGAGTCAGGAAACCTGTGAGGCCCTATGCCATATGGCGGTGTTGTCAGGAGAAGTCCATTGGAGACAGTTCTTATCAGTGCTGCCCCAGCTGAGTTTAGCAGGTGAGGCCACTCATGTCTGCCTTCTTGCTCTTAGGTGGTGATTTCCCATTGCCCTCCGTTTTGTCCACACTCCTGCCTACTGCTATCTGCAAGAGACATCATGTCTCAGTCCAAGAAGTGTCCAAAACACTCATGTGATCGATGCCTTCTGGAGGCCCCCAGTGTGACCCAGGGCCTGGAGGATGCACTCGACTCCAAGGGTCTGGAGGGCAGCTCTCACTCCTCCAATCCTCTAATGGCTGGCGCTTCAAAGGAAGCTCCTGATGCTGGTATACCCAGTAACCCTGAGAGTCCGCAGAGAGTGTGCTCCTCTTCCATTGCCCTCGCAAGCACCTCAACAAGCGAATTGAATGAGGGCTCCAGCAGCCAAGAAAAGGCAGATGACACCTCATGTCCTGGGCCAGATGCCACGAATGAGCCCACAGATCCCCTAGATGAGCCAGAGGCTTTGTTGGTGAATTTCATGCTGTGCAAGTATCTAGAGAAACAGCTCATGACCAAGGCAGATATGAAGATCGTCATCAAAGAGTATGAAGACCAATTCCCAGAGATCTTCCTGAAAGCCTCTAAGCGCATGGAGGTTGTCTTCGGCCTTGATGTGAAGGAAGTGGATCCCATCAACCACACCTATGGCCTCTTCATCAAATTGGGCCTCACCTATGATGGTTTGATGCACGGTGAACTGGGCATACCCAAGACGGGCCTCCTGATACTTGTCCTAGGTGTGATCCTCATGAATGGCAACATTGCCGCTGAAAAGGAAGTCTGGGAAGTTCTGAATTTCATGGGATATATGCTGGGAAGAAGCACCACACCGTAGGGGAGCCCAAGAAGCTCATCACCCACCATTTCGTGAAGGAAAAGTACTTGGTGTATCGCCAGGTGGCCAAAAGTGATCCCGCACAATTTGAATTCCTCTGGGGCCCGAGAGCCCGCGCTGAAACCACCAAGATGAAAGTCCTGCAGTTTCTGACCAAGGTTCAAGGGACTCACCCGAGTTCTTACCCATCTCAGTACGAGGATGCTTTGCGAGATGAAGAAGAGAGAGCCCGAGCCAGAACTTGGGCCATGAAGATCTTTCTTTCTCAGTCCGCTGGAAGATTCTAGTGCAAGTCCAGTCACTCTTCTGCCCTCACTGAAGCCTGAGGCAGGCTCTTCAATTTGTGTTTGAAAAGACCAGTTAGTGTTCGTAGAATTTAGGACTGAGTTGGGGCTGAAAGGAAGACAGTATATTTACCTATGTGTTTGTAGGTTATACATAGAATTTATAGACATTTTTTTTGAAAGCGTATAAATTTTTGAGGTATGTAGTATTCAAATATTGTTTCTTTAATGTAGATTTAATTAGCTTCAATATATCCAGGATTATAAATGATACGGGTTATATATTTAATGCTATAAGGAATTTTAATAGTTTTTGTGTGTAAAAGAAATGGTGAAACCATCTGTCTCGTTTAGTCCTCTGGAATAAGAGCATGGCATTGCTACAGGCATTTCCTTAGAAGGGGGAAAGCTCTGCTTTAAGGTAATTCAAGTCAATAGAAAAAGAGAGAAAAAAATTTAAAAGATATTCCGATGTCGGCACCCTATACTTTTTATTTCTTGTTCTGTAAAATTACGTGAGGCCCTCATGGATTTCCTTAGATGTTTAAATACATCTTAATAAATTAGAACTCATGCTCACTGGTTCCTTTATTCCCCAAACTTGTATTGAACACCTACTCCTTGGAAAGCACTGCACTGCTCCTGGGAATGCTAGTGTAATGACTCAGGACCTGCCCAAGGAATGTTGACATAAATGAGCCATAGTCCTTTGAGGACTATGGTGGCATCTTCTAAGGACAAGGAAAATGGAGGCGTGAGTAGGAATAGGTGGAGGGTACACATGAGGGCTGTCCAAGTGTTAATGCAGTTAGGCATGGCAGAGTGGGGCTTTGGGAAACCTCAGGCCTTTCGGGAGGAGTTAATTTTACATTAAACTAGGTGGTGGGCCGGATGAGACTGGGAATATCGTGAAGTGAACACAATCCGGTCCCTCAGACGATGTGTCTCAGAGTTAAAACCCAAAAGACTAGAGTGGTAAACTGCTGTTAGCTGTTGCTTTGGGTCACAGGTAAGCCAGAGAGAAAATTGCCATCTGGAACAGGAATGGAAGGGTTTCTGCATTCTCGTCCTAGCGCAGTTGATCACCGAGCGCAAACCAGGTGTTTTATATACGTGATGTGTAAAGAATTTCTGGAAAATATAGATGATCCTCCGCTAGGATTAGATACCCAGAAACGACTGGGCTGGCATTATGCCTGGACTCAGGAGAGCCAGTGCCCTCTTCCTCCAAGGCAACGTTAACTAAGCTGTCTTCAGTGCAATTGATCAAACAATACCCAAGGAGAAACTTTTTGGTGGGGCGACATGAAAGAGAAAGTGGGGGGAGGGTGGCAGGGGAGGTGCAGGTTAGGGAAAATTTCTGAGCTAAATTCCTTGGCCCTCAATGCCCTGCCTCTAGGGGCAAGAATGCCCTATACCGTCTTGGTACAACAAGGGCACCTTTCACATGGGAAATTTATGTCCTGCTTCAAGGGGAACAGAGGAGGGTTACAGTGTCCTTCGCCAGCTGCTCCTGAAGTGCTTTTCATTCCAAGTAACCAATATGCCAAAGTGGCATATTTGGGGACAGCGTATTCTGAATCCCTACAAAGTGTAGCAGGGAACAAGTGGAGGAGTTGGTCCTCGACACGAATTTTAGGAAATTTGAATGACATCCAGCTGGGGAAGATATTCCTACACCCAAATTAAGTAACTTAAAATTCGAGGGTAAATTTTTAAGAAGTTTACTTGCAGAGAAACATTTGTGTCCGGATTGCATATAGCCTGTCCTATAGTCCTGTAGCTCTTTGTGGTTTTCTGAGAAGACCTAGATTGAGAAAACACATTACACACACGTGCACACACAGTTGTGGGTGGTAGGATTTGGCATAATGCTAGCAATAACTCTCATTCGCCGAAGTCCTAAGATACGCCAGGCACTGTGCCATGGACTTTATATACTCTATACACATTCCAAGAGTCCTAGAAGACATGACTTACCAAACCGAATTCACAAGTGAAGATCCTCAGGTTCAAAGAGCTTGTGACTATACTGAATTTCACACGTCTACTATGGGAAAGAGAGGACACTAGCCCTCTTCTCTGAATGCATCTACAGCCCACTCTGTTCCTTTCTTCCCAGCCTGAGTCAGACCTGTCCATTTATTCTTCTTCTCACTACTCCTTAATGCCTCTCACAATGTAGAAAGAAGGTTGCTGTAACAGGAACTGAAGGCGGGTTTAAAGGAAGAAGGTTGAAATAGGAACCACATCTTGGGGGATATCTGTGGGCTTTGTTTATCTAGGGGCTTCTACCCTCTCCCCAGGCTTATTTGATTGATGACTGTCGAAGGGCTGGCATTTTTATTCAGCTCCAGCTATCTGCCGTATAGTGGCCTCCCCCCGGGTCTTCTCCAGTGTACTCTTTTGTCCAGACTGGAACCTGACCTGCTGGCCTGCTTTTTACATCTCTTCTCAAAGCTGCACCTTGCCCAGTAGAACATACAAGTCGAAAAATCACTTGCCCTCACTCTGACTTGACTTGGACCATTACAACTTCCTGGTGCTACCATTCCACACCACGTACCCCTAGGAACACAATATCCCATTCTCTGTAAAAGGTAATTTCCAAATTGAAATTTAAATCTGGCCACCCATTTGGGCATCTACCACATTCTCAAAATGTTTTCCCAAAGTGGTGTTGAATAAGTCGGATTTTTCATAGAATCTACTAATCTAGGGGTACAACTTTGAAGTTGGAGAACAGGTTTTGAAACCACCTTGATATTTGCAATAGAATGTGGATAAGCTTTATTTTCACACTGGCCAATGGACACATAGAACTGTGAGTTTTCCTATGTGGTTAATAACCAAAGTCTCTCATAATTAATAGTCGAAGAGAGATCACAGACCACGGTTTTAGATTATAGTAAGGATCTACTGAAAATTAATTTCCTAAAATTCCTGGTATTTTTCCAGGAGGTGAAACATTGTTGGACATACGTCCTGTCTTTGGAAGGAAAGATTAAAATAATGCAGTGTCATCCTTTTTTGTTGTTGTTGTTTTGAAATACGGTTAAATTTAAGAGGGAGAGTATGAGTGGGGGATTGGCAGAGAGAGAGGGGGGCTGATATTTTACAAACATTCCTTCCCATTCAGAAACCTACGTGAAATGTTCTTTTTTAACAACATGTAAAATGCGAAGGAGGCCCGATAGAAACAGAAAATTGAAGTCCACATTTGCACACTGCAACTCTGGGCCGAAGCCCCCTTAGAAGAGATCAGGTGTGGAAGCCAGTTGCGCCTCATGTTGAGACAAAAACTAAGCAACACCTTAAGTAAATTTTTTCAAATCACACACGAAAAATGTGGAATCACTCCTCATATCTTATCAACCTAGCACCTCTGGATACATAAAGCCTGTTGATGAGTAGACCCGAGGAAAAATATAGTAGAACCAATCCCACTCCATTGTTCAAACCGGGACTAGAAATCCTAGCCAGAGCAACAGGAATAACAGAGTAAACAGCAAGTATGAAAAGGGAAACAGAGAGATAATATTCATATTCTGCTTGTAATTTTTGCATATGCAGTATTGAATAGCCTCAATAAATCAGAGGATTTCAAAATCATTCATCTCAGTGTCTTTTGGTAGAAAGTGGGTATTTTAGGACAGAATTTACATGAGAGCTAGCTAAGTAAGACTAGTGGACAGCAGAAATAGTGCGATTTTCCTCTGACAGCCCACCTCAGATCCTGGCCCCTGCCTGCCTTGGGCTCCAGCTTCTCCATTTCACGTTAAGCCTAGGGCACGACCCATTCCATGTTTGGCCAGGGTTTCAGTAGGTAAAGTCATCAAGAGTTTCCTGATACGGCATTTCCCAGAAAGCCTTAAGCCACGGAAAGGAGGCAAAACAAGAACCCCCATGAATGAGAAAGAAGAGGCCAAAACCAAAGAGTGATGGCAGGCCACATAGAGATGGGACCGCGCCTACGTTCAGCCCTATTGGCCCAGGCAGGGCTCTCTGGCTGAAGGATCCCCTCAGTTCCCCTTCAAGGCTCTAAGAGCATGAGGACGTTGGCATTAGAGGCATGAGCAGTGCTTAATAGAGGGACTGCTTCCAGGGCTGGCAGAAATCAACAGGGAGACACTGGAGAGGGACCAGCTGCAAACCTCCACTGTGAAACAGCCTGGAGCTCAGAACCCCGCCCCTGCCTTTGCCCCGCCCCTCCCCACCTCACGCCCTTCCACCCCTCTTTCGTGCCCACGCGTCCTCCTCGCACCCCCCCTCCCACGTCCAGCGGGCGTAACCGGATGTCCCACCTCCTGACATCCTGCTCCACGTCCAGTGGCTGTGCCGGATTCCATCTTAGGCGACTGGAACCACGGTCGGCCGCGGAAAGAGTCCCGGTTACTGCTCGGCATCTAGTAAGTTTCCAAATGAGGACTGAAGGCACCCCCTGCCACAGAAATGAGGGGACCCTGTAGATGAGAGCCCCAGTCCAGCCCAGGGAGGCGCCAGACCTGTCTGTCAGGCTGATGTACCATGCGCGTCCATTTTGGATTGTTTAAAGTGAAAGCCTTTCTGTGTGGGGCTGAGAGTCCCCATACCTGCTCCTAGTCCAGTCCAGAAGAGGCTCCTGAGTGAGTGCTGAGGGAACCACTCGCCCCAGACAGTGGTGCGCTCACCGAGCCTCAGCCAGTGTGTCGGCCCGGCCCTGGGAGGCTTCGGGCAGGGGCGGTTGGTAGGGTCGCTGATTTCTGTGTCCAGAGTCTGAGGGAAGCGAACGTTTAGTCTGAATTGCTTGGTGTCACGTCGACAAGTCAGGAGTCCCGGCGAGGACACCGCGTGAGTTCTCAGGCTTGCGCTGATCCCAGGTAGCGGTTGTGGCACAGCGTCAAGCCCGTGTTGTCTGCTCGTGAGTCCCGTGGATGGAGTGGCTCCTCACTTCCTTGTTGGGGGTCTCTGACTTGTGGGATATTAATGGACGGCGAAGAGTCAGGTGAACAGGTGGCAGCAAGTGCAACCTCCACCAGTATTCCATGTGCCTAGCACATGTGAGGATTGTGGGACTGACCAACGATGGCAGAGGGTTCCACGGAGCTCTTCCCCTGTTGTTGGTCACGAGAGTCACAGGGAAGGGATGTTGGGCAGAAGCAACTTTTCGTTAGCTACCATGGAGCTCTGAAAGTTAAAGGATTTGTTAACTCTGCAGGAGCTCTAGGCACTGTAGCATGTCCTTGGGCTCTATTTGAAGGGTAAAGTCACCATATACGAGTGTAGTTGCACTGATCACAGGGAACCCTAGGGTAATTCTGAGCAGTGATAGGCAGATGAGACACCCAATCACTCCCATGGTGTTCACTGGAATGGGAGGCCTTTTATTGTCAATGGGTCAAAGTAAGTTTCCTGGAAAAGGTTTGAAAGGACTGCTCATGGCAGAACATACAGGTCCCAGAGTGTCTAGCCCCTAGTGTGAAAACTGGTAACCCTGGCTGTGGAGTCTCCATGAGATTTTTTCTCCCTTCTCACCGCTCTAAAGTAGAACAGGCCTTTTGTCGGCGGGGAGAGGGGGGGGGGGGTCAGGAGTGGAAATCAGAATCAGACACATTCATTAAGGAGTCCAGTCATAAGCCAGAGGAAAGACCTATAATGTAGGCCGAGAGAACCACCCATTCCAGAACACTGGAACCTATCATATGCCTACTAAGTTCGGGTGTCAGCCCTGGGAAGTTCTGGGCAGAGCTCCCATGCTGAGACTGTAAGGTTACGAGTCGCTGATGAATAAAAGTAAGACTGCCAAGGCAAAGTGAGGTCTGAGAGTACACTTTATGGCAAGCAGCCTCGGGCAAGGTTCCGCGACTCGCAAGAGAGGAGTCGGGGAAGTCGCTCCCGAGATTGGGGTTAGGGGTTTTTAAGGGGTTTGACGCTGAAGTTGGCTACATAATTCTTTCTTTTTTTATTGGAGATTCTGTCCGCTTGCCAAGGTCCTATTGGTCTGCCGGAGTTTGGGGTGGAGGTTTAGGTCCCTGTTAGGTATCGGATTTCCGAGAGTGACGTGTCCCTCTTTTGTGGTTTTGGCGGGAATGTCGGCCATCTTGGGTCAGTTTCCATTGTGTGGAGCCTTCCCTCTGCCCTAGCCCAACAGAGACATTCCCTCATTTCCTGGGTCGTGGACTGAGGGTGATGAAAGTTTATCTGGGGAAGTGATATCTGATCCCGGGCCCTACCAGTAGTCCAAGGAAGCACACTAAGTGAGACTGATGGAGACACCCATTTCTGAACAGACTGATGGCGACAGAATTGTGTCCCTTTGTCACACCTGTAAAATTGGATGTGATGCCCCCTAAATTCCTCCCAGGAAAAGAGTCCCATACACTGTCAAGATTCAAGGTAGAGATTGTGATTAAGCAAACACATGACCATCCACTTGAATGTAGACGGTACCCCATGATATCTACCCTACCCCTATAATTTTTTCCTGAAAATTCCCAGACAAAAATGGCAGATTCTTTTTTGTTTAAGTTTCTTTTATTTATTTTGAGAGACAGAGAGCACAGGAGGGCCTGGGGAAAAGGGAGAGCTCCTCACTGCCAGCATGGAGCTTGATATGGGGCTTGAAGCAACCACTCCTGGGACCGTGACCAGAGCAAAAATGAAGACTCGGACGCTTAACTGATTGATCCACCCAGGTGCCCCTTTCTGAATTCATAGCAGTACATCCTATACACTGTGATCCTAGGGAGTTGTCAGTCTTGGTCTGCAGGCGGCAGGTTCAGATTGCCAATGGACACAGTGAACACACAATGCTGGAATTTGTATAGAAACTCCCAGTAGAGAGCAAAAGCAGTCCAGCCCAAAACATAGGCTCACCAGGGATCCCCTCACTCTATTGGACCACAGGAACAGGGCAAGGATCCCAAGATGTATCGTGTATTCGCCTCCCTCCTGGGGCTTTCAGTCGGTTGAGGTCCTTGGCCTATGTGCCCACCTCACATGAGGTCAGCAAAGGAAGGATTCCAGGGCTTCCCAATAGTCACAGGAAGAGCCCTGAATGAGGTCCAAAGGGCTTACTCGCCCGAGAACAGAGGGACCTCCAGAGTGTCTAGCTCCTCCTACTACTCCGGGGAGAACCCAATAAAGGTGCACACGCAGCATCCTCCCTAAAGTCGTGTTGGGGTGTCGGGAAAATAAAGCCCTCCTGTGTCACGATTGATTAACATCACTTGGTTGACTGGTCCTGCCTGAGGCCCCACTGGTCGCCAAGGCAAGTACTTTGAGTGAATACTGAAGAACTGCTGACCACAGTAGAATGAGGATCAGTAGCGTAGCCTTCCCCCGTTCAGTGCTGAGAGGCTATGGGCCAGGCTCTCTGGTGGTCGTGACCACTAATTACCTCTTCCCCATTTTGAGGCAAAGCCTTTGTTGTCAGGGAGCAACGCTAGTTCAGGAAATGAAGAGATCCCAGGCTTTGCCTGGATTCAGAGTAAGGCAACTGAGTGAGAAATGGGGGTAACCACTGGCATCAGTACAAATAGCATCCACAGAATCTAGCTCCTGCTGTCAGCCCTGGGAAACCCCAGGTAGGCTTTCCGGAGGAGGTGCCTCCAGGGTTCCTCATCAGTTGCCTTAGGAGATGTGACTTGGGTCTTAGGGGCACCGCCTATATTAACATGGGGAGGTGATCCAGGCACAATTGAATGCCAGGGTAGTGAACTTGAGCGAGGACTGATGGGACCACCCTCAGAACAGAAATGTCTCTATAGAGCCAACTGCACCTGCCTAGTGTGATTCCTGAGACATCTCTGCCTGGGTTTGCCAGCTGCATCCTCAGGAGCATTAATTCTTCCTCCTTCATGGCCTTTTGGGACACAGCGACCAGGAGTCAGGAAACCTGTGAGGCCCTATGCCATATGGCGGTGTTGTCAGGAGAAGTCCATTGGAGACAGTTCTTATCAGTGCTGCCCCAGCTGAGTTTAGCAGGTGAGGCCACTCATGTCTGCCTTCTTGCTCTTAGGTGGTGATTTCCCATTGCCCTCCGTTTTGTCCACACTCCTGCCTACTGCTATCTGCAAGAGACATCATGTCTCAGTCCAAGAAGTGTCCAAAACACTCATGTGATCGATGCCTTCTGGAGGCCCCCAGTGTGACCCAGGGCCTGGAGGATGCACTCGACTCCAAGGGTCTGGAGGGCAGCTCTCACTCCTCCAATCCTCTAATGGCTGGCGCTTCAAAGGAAGCTCCTGATGCTGGTATACCCAGTAACCCTGAGAGTCCGCAGAGAGTGTGCTCCTCTTCCATTGCCCTCGCAAGCACCTCAACAAGCGAATTGAATGAGGGCTCCAGCAGCCAAGAAAAGGCAGATGACACCTCATGTCCTGGGCCAGATGCCACGAATGAGCCCACAGATCCCCTAGATGAGCCAGAGGCTTTGTTGGTGAATTTCATGCTGTGCAAGTATCTAGAGAAACAGCTCATGACCAAGGCAGATATGAAGATCGTCATCAAAGAGTATGAAGACCAATTCCCAGAGATCTTCCTGAAAGCCTCTAAGCGCATGGAGGTTGTCTTCGGCCTTGATGTGAAGGAAGTGGATCCCATCAACCACACCTATGGCCTCTTCATCAAATTGGGCCTCACCTATGATGGTTTGATGCACGGTGAACTGGGCATACCCAAGACGGGCCTCCTGATACTTGTCCTAGGTGTGATCCTCATGAATGGCAACATTGCCGCTGAAAAGGAAGTCTGGGAAGTTCTGAATTTCATGGGGATATATGCTGGGAAGAAGCACCACACCGTAGGGGAGCCCAAGAAGCTCATCACCCACCATTTCGTGAAGGAAAAGTACTTGGTGTATCGCCAGGTGGCCAAAAGTGATCCCGCACAATTTGAATTCCTCTGGGGCCCGAGAGCCCGCGCTGAAACCACCAAGATGAAAGTCCTGCAGTTTCTGACCAAGGTTCAAGGGACTCACCCGAGTTCTTACCCATCTCAGTACGAGGATGCTTTGCGAGATGAAGAAGAGAGAGCCCGAGCCAGAACTTGGGCCATGAAGATCTTTCTTTCTCAGTCCGCTGGAAGATTCTAGTGCAAGTCCAGTCACTCTTCTGCCCTCACTGAAGCCTGAGGCAGGCTCTTCAATTTGTGTTTGAAAAGACCAGTTAGTGTTCGTAGAATTTAGGACTGAGTTGGGGCTGAAAGGAAGACAGTATATTTACCTATGTGTTTGTAGGTTATACATAGAATTTATAGACATTTTTTTTGAAAGCGTATAAATTTTTGAGGTATGTAGTATTCAAATATTGTTTCTTTAATGTAGATTTAATTAGCTTCAATATATCCAGGATTATAAATGATACGGGTTATATATTTAATGCTATAAGGAATTTTAATAGTTTTTGTGTGTAAAAGAAATGGTGAAACCATCTGTCTCGTTTAGTCCTCTGGAATAAGAGCATGGCATTGCTACAGGCATTTCCTTAGAAGGGGGAAAGCTCTGCTTTAAGGTAATTCAAGTCAATAGAAAAAGAGAGAAAAAAATTTAAAAGATATTCCGATGTCGGCACCCTATACTTTTTATTTCTTGTTCTGTAAAATTACGTGAGGCCCTCATGGATTTCCTTAGATGTTTAAATACATCTTAATAAATTAGAACTCATGCTCACTGGTTCCTTTATTCCCCAAACTTGTATTGAACACCTACTCCTTGGAAAGCACTGCACTGCTCCTGGGAATGCTAGTGTAATGACTCAGGACCTGCCCAAGGAATGTTGACATAAATGAGCCATAGTCCTTTGAGGACTATGGTGGCATCTTCTAAGGACAAGGAAAATGGAGGCGTGAGTAGGAATAGGTGGAGGGTACACATGAGGGCTGTCCAAGTGTTAATGCAGTTAGGCATGGCAGAGTGGGGCTTTGGGAAACCTCAGGCCTTTCGGGAGGAGTTAATTTTACATTAAACTAGGTGGTGGGCCGGATGAGACTGGGAATATCGTGAAGTGAACACAATCCGGTCCCTCAGACGATGTGTCTCAGAGTTAAAACCCAAAAGACTAGAGTGGTAAACTGCTGTTAGCTGTTGCTTTGGGTCACAGGTAAGCCAGAGAGAAAATTGCCATCTGGAACAGGAATGGAAGGGTTTCTGCATTCTCGTCCTAGCGCAGTTGATCACCGAGCGCAAACCAGGTGTTTTATATACGTGATGTGTAAAGAATTTCTGGAAAATATAGATGATCCTCCGCTAGGATTAGATACCCAGAAACGACTGGGCTGGCATTATGCCTGGACTCAGGAGAGCCAGTGCCCTCTTCCTCCAAGGCAACGTTAACTAAGCTGTCTTCAGTGCAATTGATCAAACAATACCCAAGGAGAAACTTTTTGGTGGGGCGACATGAAAGAGAAAGTGGGGGGAGGGTGGCAGGGGAGGTGCAGGTTAGGGAAAATTTCTGAGCTAAATTCCTTGGCCCTCAATGCCCTGCCTCTAGGGGCAAGAATGCCCTATACCGTCTTGGTACAACAAGGGCACCTTTCACATGGGAAATTTATGTCCTGCTTCAAGGGGAACAGAGGAGGGTTACAGTGTCCTTCGCCAGCTGCTCCTGAAGTGCTTTTCATTCCAAGTAACCAATATGCCAAAGTGGCATATTTGGGGACAGCGTATTCTGAATCCCTACAAAGTGTAGCAGGGAACAAGTGGAGGAGTTGGTCCTCGACACGAATTTTAGGAAATTTGAATGACATCCAGCTGGGGAAGATATTCCTACACCCAAATTAAGTAACTTAAAATTCGAGGGTAAATTTTTAAGAAGTTTACTTGCAGAGAAACATTTGTGTCCGGATTGCATATAGCCTGTCCTATAGTCCTGTAGCTCTTTGTGGTTTTCTGAGAAGACCTAGATTGAGAAAACACATTACACACACGTGCACACACAGTTGTGGGTGGTAGGATTTGGCATAATGCTAGCAATAACTCTCATTCGCCGAAGTCCTAAGATACGCCAGGCACTGTGCCATGGACTTTATATACTCTATACACATTCCAAGAGTCCTAGAAGACATGACTTACCAAACCGAATTCACAAGTGAAGATCCTCAGGTTCAAAGAGCTTGTGACTATACTGAATTTCACACGTCTACTATGGGAAAGAGAGGACACTAGCCCTCTTCTCTGAATGCATCTACAGCCCACTCTGTTCCTTTCTTCCCAGCCTGAGTCAGACCTGTCCATTTATTCTTCTTCTCACTACTCCTTAATGCCTCTCACAATGTAGAAAGAAGGTTGCTGTAACAGGAACTGAAGGCGGGTTTAAAGGAAGAAGGTTGAAATAGGAACCACATCTTGGGGGATATCTGTGGGCTTTGTTTATCTAGGGGCTTCTACCCTCTCCCCAGGCTTATTTGATTGATGACTGTCGAAGGGCTGGCATTTTTATTCAGCTCCAGCTATCTGCCGTATAGTGGCCTCCCCCCGGGTCTTCTCCAGTGTACTCTTTTGTCCAGACTGGAACCTGACCTGCTGGCCTGCTTTTTACATCTCTTCTCAAAGCTGCACCTTGCCCAGTAGAACATACAAGTCAAAAAATCACTTGCCCTCACTCTGACTTGACTTGGACCATTACAACTTCCTGGTGCTACCATTCCACACCACGTACCCCTAGGAACACAATATCCCATTCTCTGTAAAAGGTAATTTCCAAATTGAAATTTAAATCTGGCCACCCATTTGGGCATCTACCACATTCTCAAAATGTTTTCCCAAAGTGGTGTTGAATAAGTCGGATTTTTCATAGAATCTACTAATCTAGGGGTACAACTTTGAAGTTGGAGAACAGGTTTTGAAACCACCTTGATATTTGCAATAGAATGTGGATAAGCTTTATTTTCACACTGGCCAATGGACACATAGAACTGTGAGTTTTCCTATGTGGTTAATAACCAAAGTCTCTCATAATTAATAGTCGAAGAGAGATCACAGACCACGGTTTTAGATTATAGTAAGGATCTACTGAAAATTAATTTCCTAAAATTCCTGGTATTTTTCCAGGAGGTGAAACATTGTTGGACATACGTCCTGTCTTTGGAAGGAAAGATTAAAATAATGCAGTGTCATCCTTTTTTGTTGTTGTTGTTTTGAAATACGGTTAAATTTAAGAGGGAGAGTATGAGTGGGGGATTGGCAGAGAGAGAGGGGGGCTGATATTTTACAAACATTCCTTCCCATTCAGAAACCTACGTGAAATGTTCTTTTTTAACAACATGTAAAATGCGAAGGAGGCCCGATAGAAACAGAAAATTGAAGTCCACATTTGCACACTGCAACTCTGGGCCGAAGCCCCCTTAGAAGAGATCAGGTGTGGAAGCCAGTTGCGCCTCATGTTGAGACAAAAACTAAGCAACACCTTAAGTAAATTTTTTCAAATCACACACGAAAAATGTGGAATCACTCCTCATATCTTATCAACCTAGCACCTCTGGATACATAAAGCCTGTTGATGAGTAGACCCGAGGAAAAATATAGTAGAACCAATCCCACTCCATTGTTCAAACCGGGACTAGAAATCCTAGCCAGAGCAACAGGAATAACAGAGTAAACAGCAAGTATGAAAAGGGAAACAGAGAGATAATATTCATATTCTGCTTGTAATTTTTGCATATGCAGTATTGAATAGCCTCAATAAATCAGAGGATTTCAAAATCATTCATCTCAGTGTCTTTTGGTAGAAAGTGGGTATTTTAGGACAGAATTTACATGAGAGCTAGCTAAGTAAGACTAGTGGACAGCAGAAATAGTGCGATTTTCCTCTGACAGCCCACCTCAGATCCTGGCCCCTGCCTGCCTTGGGCTCCAGCTTCTCCATTTCACGTTAAGCCTAGGGCACGACCCATTCCATGTTTGGCCAGGGTTTCAGTAGGTAAAGTCATCAAGAGTTTCCTGATACGGCATTTCCCAGAAAGCCTTAAGCCACGGAAAGGAGGCAAAACAAGAACCCCCATGAATGAGAAAGAAGAGGCCAAAACCAAAGAGTGATGGCAGGCCACATAGAGATGGGACCGCGCCTACGTTCAGCCCTATTGGCCCAGGCAGGGCTCTCTGGCTGAAGGATCCCCTCAGTTCCCCTTCAAGGCTCTAAGAGCATGAGGACGTTGGCATTAGAGGCATGAGCAGTGCTTAATAGAGGGACTGCTTCCAGGGCTGGCAGAAATCAACAGGGAGACACTGGAGAGGGACCAGCTGCAAACCTCCACTGTGAAACAGCCTGGAGCTCAGAACCCCGCCCCTGCCTTTGCCCCGCCCCTCCCCACCTCACGCCCTTCCACCCCTCTTTCGTGCCCACGCGTCCTCCTCGCACCCCCCCTCCCACGTCCAGCGGGCGTAACCGGATGTCCCACCTCCTGACATCCTGCTCCACGTCCAGTGGCTGTGCCGGATTCCATCTTAGGCGACTGGAACCACGGTCGGCCGCGGAAAGAGTCCCGGTTACTGCTCGGCATCTAGTAAGTTTCCAAATGAGGACTGAAGGCACCCCCTGCCACAGAAATGAGGGGACCCTGTAGATGAGAGCCCCAGTCCAGCCCAGGGAGGCGCCAGACCTGTCTGTCAGGCTGATGTACCATGCGCGTCCATTTTGGATTGTTTAAAGTGAAAGCCTTTCTGTGTGGGGCTGAGAGTCCCCATACCTGCTCCTAGTCCAGTCCAGAAGAGGCTCCTGAGTGAGTGCTGAGGGAACCACTCGCCCCAGACAGTGGTGCGCTCACCGAGCCTCAGCCAGTGTGTCGGCCCGGCCCTGGGAGGCTTCGGGCAGGGGCGGTTGGTAGGGTCGCTGATTTCTGTGTCCAGAGTCTGAGGGAAGCGAACGTTTAGTCTGAATTGCTTGGTGTCACGTCGACAAGTCAGGAGTCCCGGCGAGGACACCGCGTGAGTTCTCAGGCTTGCGCTGATCCCAGGTAGCGGTTGTGGCACAGCGTCAAGCCCGTGTTGTCTGCTCGTGAGTCCCGTGGATGGAGTGGCTCCTCACTTCCTTGTTGGGGGTCTCTGACTTGTGGGATATTAATGGACGGCGAAGAGTCAGGTGAACAGGTGGCAGCAAGTGCAACCTCCACCAGTATTCCATGTGCCTAGCACATGTGAGGATTGTGGGACTGACCAACGATGGCAGAGGGTTCCACGGAGCTCTTCCCCTGTTGTTGGTCACGAGAGTCACAGGGAAGGGATGTTGGGCAGAAGCAACTTTTCGTTAGCTACCATGGAGCTCTGAAAGTTAAAGGATTTGTTAACTCTGCAGGAGCTCTAGGCACTGTAGCATGTCCTTGGGCTCTATTTGAAGGGTAAAGTCACCATATACGAGTGTAGTTGCACTGATCACAGGGAACCCTAGGGTAATTCTGAGCAGTGATAGGCAGATGAGACACCCAATCACTCCCATGGTGTTCACTGGAATGGGAGGCCTTTTATTGTCAATGGGTCAAAGTAAGTTTCCTGGAAAAGGTTTGAAAGGACTGCTCATGGCAGAACATACAGGTCCCAGAGTGTCTAGCCCCTAGTGTGAAAACTGGTAACCCTGGCTGTGGAGTCTCCATGAGATTTTTTCTCCCTTCTCACCGCTCTAAAGTAGAACAGGCCTTTTGTCGGCGGGGAGAGGGGGGGGGGGTCAGGAGTGGAAATCAGAATCAGACACATTCATTAAGGAGTCCAGTCATAAGCCAGAGGAAAGACCTATAATGTAGGCCGAGAGAACCACCCATTCCAGAACACTGGAACCTATCATATGCCTACTAAGTTCGGGTGTCAGCCCTGGGAAGTTCTGGGCAGAGCTCCCATGCTGAGACTGTAAGGTTACGAGTCGCTGATGAATAAAAGTAAGACTGCCAAGGCAAAGTGAGGTCTGAGAGTACACTTTATGGCAAGCAGCCTCGGGCAAGGTTCCGCGACTCGCAAGAGAGGAGTCGGGGAAGTCGCTCCCGAGATTGGGGTTAGGGGTTTTTAAGGGGTTTGACGCTGAAGTTGGCTACATAATTCTTTCTTTTTTTATTGGAGATTCTGTCCGCTTGCCAAGGTCCTATTGGTCTGCCGGAGTTTGGGGTGGAGGTTTAGGTCCCTGTTAGGTATCGGATTTCCGAGAGTGACGTGTCCCTCTTTTGTGGTTTTGGCGGGAATGTCGGCCATCTTGGGTCAGTTTCCATTGTGTGGAGCCTTCCCTCTGCCCTAGCCCAACAGAGACATTCCCTCATTTCCTGGGTCGTGGACTGAGGGTGATGAAAGTTTATCTGGGGAAGTGATATCTGATCCCGGGCCCTACCAGTAGTCCAAGGAAGCACACTAAGTGAGACTGATGGAGACACCCATTTCTGAACAGACTGATGGCGACAGAATTGTGTCCCTTTGTCACACCTGTAAAATTGGATGTGATGCCCCCTAAATTCCTCCCAGGAAAAGAGTCCCATACACTGTCAAGATTCAAGGTAGAGATTGTGATTAAGCAAACACATGACCATCCACTTGAATGTAGACGGTACCCCATGATATCTACCCTACCCCTATAATTTTTTCCTGAAAATTCCCAGACAAAAATGGCAGATTCTTTTTTGTTTAAGTTTCTTTTATTTATTTTGAGAGACAGAGAGCACAGGAGGGCCTGGGGAAAAGGGAGAGCTCCTCACTGCCAGCATGGAGCTTGATATGGGGCTTGAAGCAACCACTCCTGGGACCGTGACCAGAGCAAAAATGAAGACTCGGACGCTTAACTGATTGATCCACCCAGGTGCCCCTTTCTGAATTCATAGCAGTACATCCTATACACTGTGATCCTAGGGAGTTGTCAGTCTTGGTCTGCAGGCGGCAGGTTCAGATTGCCAATGGACACAGTGAACACACAATGCTGGAATTTGTATAGAAACTCCCAGTAGAGAGCAAAAGCAGTCCAGCCCAAAACATAGGCTCACCAGGGATCCCCTCACTCTATTGGACCACAGGAACAGGGCAAGGATCCCAAGATGTATCGTGTATTCGCCTCCCTCCTGGGGCTTTCAGTCGGTTGAGGTCCTTGGCCTATGTGCCCACCTCACATGAGGTCAGCAAAGGAAGGATTCCAGGGCTTCCCAATAGTCACAGGAAGAGCCCTGAATGAGGTCCAAAGGGCTTACTCGCCCGAGAACAGAGGGACCTCCAGAGTGTCTAGCTCCTCCTACTACTCCGGGGAGAACCCAATAAAGGTGCACACGCAGCATCCTCCCTAAAGTCGTGTTGGGGTGTCGGGAAAATAAAGCCCTCCTGTGTCACGATTGATTAACATCACTTGGTTGACTGGTCCTGCCTGAGGCCCCACTGGTCGCCAAGGCAAGTACTTTGAGTGAATACTGAAGAACTGCTGACCACAGTAGAATGAGGATCAGTAGCGTAGCCTTCCCCCGTTCAGTGCTGAGAGGCTATGGGCCAGGCTCTCTGGTGGTCGTGACCACTAATTACCTCTTCCCCATTTTGAGGCAAAGCCTTTGTTGTCAGGGAGCAACGCTAGTTCAGGAAATGAAGAGATCCCAGGCTTTGCCTGGATTCAGAGTAAGGCAACTGAGTGAGAAATGGGGGTAACCACTGGCATCAGTACAAATAGCATCCACAGAATCTAGCTCCTGCTGTCAGCCCTGGGAAACCCCAGGTAGGCTTTCCGGAGGAGGTGCCTCCAGGGTTCCTCATCAGTTGCCTTAGGAGATGTGACTTGGGTCTTAGGGGCACCGCCTATATTAACATGGGGAGGTGATCCAGGCACAATTGAATGCCAGGGTAGTGAACTTGAGCGAGGACTGATGGGACCACCCTCAGAACAGAAATGTCTCTATAGAGCCAACTGCACCTGCCTAGTGTGATTCCTGAGACATCTCTGCCTGGGTTTGCCAGCTGCATCCTCAGGAGCATTAATTCTTCCTCCTTCATGGCCTTTTGGGACACAGCGACCAGGAGTCAGGAAACCTGTGAGGCCCTATGCCATATGGCGGTGTTGTCAGGAGAAGTCCATTGGAGACAGTTCTTATCAGTGCTGCCCCAGCTGAGTTTAGCAGGTGAGGCCACTCATGTCTGCCTTCTTGCTCTTAGGTGGTGATTTCCCATTGCCCTCCGTTTTGTCCACACTCCTGCCTACTGCTATCTGCAAGAGACATCATGTCTCAGTCCAAGAAGTGTCCAAAACACTCATGTGATCGATGCCTTCTGGAGGCCCCCAGTGTGACCCAGGGCCTGGAGGATGCACTCGACTCCAAGGGTCTGGAGGGCAGCTCTCACTCCTCCAATCCTCTAATGGCTGGCGCTTCAAAGGAAGCTCCTGATGCTGGTATACCCAGTAACCCTGAGAGTCCGCAGAGAGTGTGCTCCTCTTCCATTGCCCTCGCAAGCACCTCAACAAGCGAATTGAATGAGGGCTCCAGCAGCCAAGAAAAGGCAGATGACACCTCATGTCCTGGGCCAGATGCCACGAATGAGCCCACAGATCCCCTAGATGAGCCAGAGGCTTTGTTGGTGAATTTCATGCTGTGCAAGTATCTAGAGAAACAGCTCATGACCAAGGCAGATATGAAGATCGTCATCAAAGAGTATGAAGACCAATTCCCAGAGATCTTCCTGAAAGCCTCTAAGCGCATGGAGGTTGTCTTCGGCCTTGATGTGAAGGAAGTGGATCCCATCAACCACACCTATGGCCTCTTCATCAAATTGGGCCTCACCTATGATGGTTTGATGCACGGTGAACTGGGCATACCCAAGACGGGCCTCCTGATACTTGTCCTAGGTGTGATCCTCATGAATGGCAACATTGCCGCTGAAAAGGAAGTCTGGGAAGTTCTGAATTTCATGGGGATATATGCTGGGAAGAAGCACCACACCGTAGGGGAGCCCAAGAAGCTCATCACCCACCATTTCGTGAAGGAAAAGTACTTGGTGTATCGCCAGGTGGCCAAAAGTGATCCCGCACAATTTGAATTCCTCTGGGGCCCGAGAGCCCGCGCTGAAACCACCAAGATGAAAGTCCTGCAGTTTCTGACCAAGGTTCAAGGGACTCACCCGAGTTCTTACCCATCTCAGTACGAGGATGCTTTGCGAGATGAAGAAGAGAGAGCCCGAGCCAGAACTTGGGCCATGAAGATCTTTCTTTCTCAGTCCGCTGGAAGATTCTAGTGCAAGTCCAGTCACTCTTCTGCCCTCACTGAAGCCTGAGGCAGGCTCTTCAATTTGTGTTTGAAAAGACCAGTTAGTGTTCGTAGAATTTAGGACTGAGTTGGGGCTGAAAGGAAGACAGTATATTTACCTATGTGTTTGTAGGTTATACATAGAATTTATAGACATTTTTTTTGAAAGCGTATAAATTTTTGAGGTATGTAGTATTCAAATATTGTTTCTTTAATGTAGATTTAATTAGCTTCAATATATCCAGGATTATAAATGATACGGGTTATATATTTAATGCTATAAGGAATTTTAATAGTTTTTGTGTGTAAAAGAAATGGTGAAACCATCTGTCTCGTTTAGTCCTCTGGAATAAGAGCATGGCATTGCTACAGGCATTTCCTTAGAAGGGGGAAAGCTCTGCTTTAAGGTAATTCAAGTCAATAGAAAAAGAGAGAAAAAAATTTAAAAGATATTCCGATGTCGGCACCCTATACTTTTTATTTCTTGTTCTGTAAAATTACGTGAGGCCCTCATGGATTTCCTTAGATGTTTAAATACATCTTAATAAATTAGAACTCATGCTCACTGGTTCCTTTATTCCCCAAACTTGTATTGAACACCTACTCCTTGGAAAGCACTGCACTGCTCCTGGGAATGCTAGTGTAATGACTCAGGACCTGCCCAAGGAATGTTGACATAAATGAGCCATAGTCCTTTGAGGACTATGGTGGCATCTTCTAAGGACAAGGAAAATGGAGGCGTGAGTAGGAATAGGTGGAGGGTACACATGAGGGCTGTCCAAGTGTTAATGCAGTTAGGCATGGCAGAGTGGGGCTTTGGGAAACCTCAGGCCTTTCGGGAGGAGTTAATTTTACATTAAACTAGGTGGTGGGCCGGATGAGACTGGGAATATCGTGAAGTGAACACAATCCGGTCCCTCAGACGATGTGTCTCAGAGTTAAAACCCAAAAGACTAGAGTGGTAAACTGCTGTTAGCTGTTGCTTTGGGTCACAGGTAAGCCAGAGAGAAAATTGCCATCTGGAACAGGAATGGAAGGGTTTCTGCATTCTCGTCCTAGCGCAGTTGATCACCGAGCGCAAACCAGGTGTTTTATATACGTGATGTGTAAAGAATTTCTGGAAAATATAGATGATCCTCCGCTAGGATTAGATACCCAGAAACGACTGGGCTGGCATTATGCCTGGACTCAGGAGAGCCAGTGCCCTCTTCCTCCAAGGCAACGTTAACTAAGCTGTCTTCAGTGCAATTGATCAAACAATACCCAAGGAGAAACTTTTTGGTGGGGCGACATGAAAGAGAAAGTGGGGGGAGGGTGGCAGGGGAGGTGCAGGTTAGGGAAAATTTCTGAGCTAAATTCCTTGGCCCTCAATGCCCTGCCTCTAGGGGCAAGAATGCCCTATACCGTCTTGGTACAACAAGGGCACCTTTCACATGGGAAATTTATGTCCTGCTTCAAGGGGAACAGAGGAGGGTTACAGTGTCCTTCGCCAGCTGCTCCTGAAGTGCTTTTCATTCCAAGTAACCAATATGCCAAAGTGGCATATTTGGGGACAGCGTATTCTGAATCCCTACAAAGTGTAGCAGGGAACAAGTGGAGGAGTTGGTCCTCGACACGAATTTTAGGAAATTTGAATGACATCCAGCTGGGGAAGATATTCCTACACCCAAATTAAGTAACTTAAAATTCGAGGGTAAATTTTTAAGAAGTTTACTTGCAGAGAAACATTTGTGTCCGGATTGCATATAGCCTGTCCTATAGTCCTGTAGCTCTTTGTGGTTTTCTGAGAAGACCTAGATTGAGAAAACACATTACACACACGTGCACACACAGTTGTGGGTGGTAGGATTTGGCATAATGCTAGCAATAACTCTCATTCGCCGAAGTCCTAAGATACGCCAGGCACTGTGCCATGGACTTTATATACTCTATACACATTCCAAGAGTCCTAGAAGACATGACTTACCAAACCGAATTCACAAGTGAAGATCCTCAGGTTCAAAGAGCTTGTGACTATACTGAATTTCACACGTCTACTATGGGAAAGAGAGGACACTAGCCCTCTTCTCTGAATGCATCTACAGCCCACTCTGTTCCTTTCTTCCCAGCCTGAGTCAGACCTGTCCATTTATTCTTCTTCTCACTACTCCTTAATGCCTCTCACAATGTAGAAAGAAGGTTGCTGTAACAGGAACTGAAGGCGGGTTTAAAGGAAGAAGGTTGAAATAGGAACCACATCTTGGGGGATATCTGTGGGCTTTGTTTATCTAGGGGCTTCTACCCTCTCCCCAGGCTTATTTGATTGATGACTGTCGAAGGGCTGGCATTTTTATTCAGCTCCAGCTATCTGCCGTATAGTGGCCTCCCCCCGGGTCTTCTCCAGTGTACTCTTTTGTCCAGACTGGAACCTGACCTGCTGGCCTGCTTTTTACATCTCTTCTCAAAGCTGCACCTTGCCCAGTAGAACATACAAGTCAAAAAATCACTTGCCCTCACTCTGACTTGACTTGGACCATTACAACTTCCTGGTGCTACCATTCCACACCACGTACCCCTAGGAACACAATATCCCATTCTCTGTAAAAGGTAATTTCCAAATTGAAATTTAAATCTGGCCACCCATTTGGGCATCTACCACATTCTCAAAATGTTTTCCCAAAGTGGTGTTGAATAAGTCGGATTTTTCATAGAATCTACTAATCTAGGGGTACAACTTTGAAGTTGGAGAACAGGTTTTGAAACCACCTTGATATTTGCAATAGAATGTGGATAAGCTTTATTTTCACACTGGCCAATGGACACATAGAACTGTGAGTTTTCCTATGTGGTTAATAACCAAAGTCTCTCATAATTAATAGTCGAAGAGAGATCACAGACCACGGTTTTAGATTATAGTAAGGATCTACTGAAAATTAATTTCCTAAAATTCCTGGTATTTTTCCAGGAGGTGAAACATTGTTGGACATACGTCCTGTCTTTGGAAGGAAAGATTAAAATAATGCAGTGTCATCCTTTTTTGTTGTTGTTGTTTTGAAATACGGTTAAATTTAAGAGGGAGAGTATGAGTGGGGGATTGGCAGAGAGAGAGGGGGGCTGATATTTTACAAACATTCCTTCCCATTCAGAAACCTACGTGAAATGTTCTTTTTTAACAACATGTAAAATGCGAAGGAGGCCCGATAGAAACAGAAAATTGAAGTCCACATTTGCACACTGCAACTCTGGGCCGAAGCCCCCTTAGAAGAGATCAGGTGTGGAAGCCAGTTGCGCCTCATGTTGAGACAAAAACTAAGCAACACCTTAAGTAAATTTTTTCAAATCACACACGAAAAATGTGGAATCACTCCTCATATCTTATCAACCTAGCACCTCTGGATACATAAAGCCTGTTGATGAGTAGACCCGAGGAAAAATATAGTAGAACCAATCCCACTCCATTGTTCAAACCGGGACTAGAAATCCTAGCCAGAGCAACAGGAATAACAGAGTAAACAGCAAGTATGAAAAGGGAAACAGAGAGATAATATTCATATTCTGCTTGTAATTTTTGCATATGCAGTATTGAATAGCCTCAATAAATCAGAGGATTTCAAAATCATTCATCTCAGTGTCTTTTGGTAGAAAGTGGGTATTTTAGGACAGAATTTACATGAGAGCTAGCTAAGTAAGACTAGTGGACAGCAGAAATAGTGCGATTTTCCTCTGACAGCCCACCTCAGATCCTGGCCCCTGCCTGCCTTGGGCTCCAGCTTCTCCATTTCACGTTAAGCCTAGGGCACGACCCATTCCATGTTTGGCCAGGGTTTCAGTAGGTAAAGTCATCAAGAGTTTCCTGATACGGCATTTCCCAGAAAGCCTTAAGCCACGGAAAGGAGGCAAAACAAGAACCCCCATGAATGAGAAAGAAGAGGCCAAAACCAAAGAGTGATGGCAGGCCACATAGAGATGGGACCGCGCCTACGTTCAGCCCTATTGGCCCAGGCAGGGCTCTCTGGCTGAAGGATCCCCTCAGTTCCCCTTCAAGGCTCTAAGAGCATGAGGACGTTGGCATTAGAGGCATGAGCAGTGCTTAATAGAGGGACTGCTTCCAGGGCTGGCAGAAATCAACAGGGAGACACTGGAGAGGGACCAGCTGCAAACCTCCACTGTGAAACAGCCTGGAGCTCAGAACCCCGCCCCTGCCTTTGCCCCGCCCCTCCCCACCTCACGCCCTTCCACCCCTCTTTCGTGCCCACGCGTCCTCCTCGCACCCCCCCTCCCACGTCCAGCGGGCGTAACCGGATGTCCCACCTCCTGACATCCTGCTCCACGTCCCGTGGCTGTGCCGGATTCCATCTTAGGCGACTGGAACCACGGTCGGCCGCGGAAAGAGTCCCGGTTACTGCTCGGCATCTAGTAAGTTTCCAAATGAGGACTGAAGGCACCCCCTGCCACAGAAATGAGGGGACCCTGTAGATGAGAGCCCCAGTCCAGCCCAGGGAGGCGCCAGACCTGTCTGTCAGGCTGATGTACCATGCGCGTCCATTTTGGATTGTTTAAAGTGAAAGCCTTTCTGTGTGGGGCTGAGAGTCCCCATACCTGCTCCTAGTCCAGTCCAGAAGAGGCTCCTGAGTGAGTGCTGAGGGAACCACTCGCCCCAGACAGTGGTGCGCTCACCGAGCCTCAGCCAGTGTGTCGGCCCGGCCCTGGGAGGCTTCGGGCAGGGGCGGTTGGTAGGGTCGCTGATTTCTGTGTCCAGAGTCTGAGGGAAGCGAACGTTTAGTCTGAATTGCTTGGTGTCACGTCGACAAGTCAGGAGTCCCGGCGAGGACACCGCGTGAGTTCTCAGGCTTGCGCTGATCCCAGGTAGCGGTTGTGGCACAGCGTCAAGCCCGTGTTGTCTGCTCGTGAGTCCCGTGGATGGAGTGGCTCCTCACTTCCTTGTTGGGGGTCTCTGACTTGTGGGATATTAATGGACGGCGAAGAGTCAGGTGAACAGGTGGCAGCAAGTGCAACCTCCACCAGTATTCCATGTGCCTAGCACATGTGAGGATTGTGGGACTGACCAACGATGGCAGAGGGTTCCACGGAGCTCTTCCCCTGTTGTTGGTCACGAGAGTCACAGGGAAGGGATGTTGGGCAGAAGCAACTTTTCGTTAGCTACCATGGAGCTCTGAAAGTTAAAGGATTTGTTAACTCTGCAGGAGCTCTAGGCACTGTAGCATGTCCTTGGGCTCTATTTGAAGGGTAAAGTCACCATATACGAGTGTAGTTGCACTGATCACAGGGAACCCTAGGGTAATTCTGAGCAGTGATAGGCAGATGAGACACCCAATCACTCCCATGGTGTTCACTGGAATGGGAGGCCTTTTATTGTCAATGGGTCAAAGTAAGTTTCCTGGAAAAGGTTTGAAAGGACTGCTCATGGCAGAACATACAGGTCCCAGAGTGTCTAGCCCCTAGTGTGAAAACTGGTAACCCTGGCTGTGGAGTCTCCATGAGATTTTTTCTCCCTTCTCACCGCTCTAAAGTAGAACAGGCCTTTTGTCGGCGGGGAGAGGGGGGGGGGGGTCAGGAGTGGAAATCAGAATCAGACACATTCATTAAGGAGTCCAGTCATAAGCCAGAGGAAAGACCTATAATGTAGGCCGAGAGAACCACCCATTCCAGAACACTGGAACCTATCATATGCCTACTAAGTTCGGGTGTCAGCCCTGGGAAGTTCTGGGCAGAGCTCCCATGCTGAGACTGTAAGGTTACGAGTCGCTGATGAATAAAAGTAAGACTGCCAAGGCAAAGTGAGGTCTGAGAGTACACTTTATGGCAAGCAGCCTCGGGCAAGGTTCCGCGACTCGCAAGAGAGGAGTCGGGGAAGTCGCTCCCGAGATTGGGGTTAGGGGTTTTTAAGGGGTTTGACGCTGAAGTTGGCTACATAATTCTTTCTTTTTTTATTGGAGATTCTGTCCGCTTGCCAAGGTCCTATTGGTCTGCCGGAGTTTGGGGTGGAGGTTTAGGTCCCTGTTAGGTATCGGATTTCCGAGAGTGACGTGTCCCTCTTTTGTGGTTTTGGCGGGAATGTCGGCCATCTTGGGTCAGTTTCCATTGTGTGGAGCCTTCCCTCTGCCCTAGCCCAACAGAGACATTCCCTCATTTCCTGGGTCGTGGACTGAGGGTGATGAAAGTTTATCTGGGGAAGTGATATCTGATCCCGGGCCCTACCAGTAGTCCAAGGAAGCACACTAAGTGAGACTGATGGAGACACCCATTTCTGAACAGACTGATGGCGACAGAATTGTGTCCCTTTGTCACACCTGTAAAATTGGATGTGATGCCCCCTAAATTCCTCCCAGGAAAAGAGTCCCATACACTGTCAAGATTCAAGGTAGAGATTGTGATTAAGCAAACACATGACCATCCACTTGAATGTAGACGGTACCCCATGATATCTACCCTACCCCTATAATTTTTTCCTGAAAATTCCCAGACAAAAATGGCAGATTCTTTTTTGTTTAAGTTTCTTTTATTTATTTTGAGAGACAGAGAGCACAGGAGGGCCTGGGGAAAAGGGAGAGCTCCTCACTGCCAGCATGGAGCTTGATATGGGGCTTGAAGCAACCACTCCTGGGACCGTGACCAGAGCAAAAATGAAGACTCGGACGCTTAACTGATTGATCCACCCAGGTGCCCCTTTCTGAATTCATAGCAGTACATCCTATACACTGTGATCCTAGGGAGTTGTCAGTCTTGGTCTGCAGGCGGCAGGTTCAGATTGCCAATGGACACAGTGAACACACAATGCTGGAATTTGTATAGAAACTCCCAGTAGAGAGCAAAAGCAGTCCAGCCCAAAACATAGGCTCACCAGGGATCCCCTCACTCTATTGGACCACAGGAACAGGGCAAGGATCCCAAGATGTATCGTGTATTCGCCTCCCTCCTGGGGCTTTCAGTCGGTTGAGGTCCTTGGCCTATGTGCCCACCTCACATGAGGTCAGCAAAGGAAGGATTCCAGGGCTTCCCAATAGTCACAGGAAGAGCCCTGAATGAGGTCCAAAGGGCTTACTCGCCCGAGAACAGAGGGACCTCCAGAGTGTCTAGCTCCTCCTACTACTCCGGGGAGAACCCAATAAAGGTGCACACGCAGCATCCTCCCTAAAGTCGTGTTGGGGTGTCGGGAAAATAAAGCCCTCCTGTGTCACGATTGATTAACATCACTTGGTTGACTGGTCCTGCCTGAGGCCCCACTGGTCGCCAAGGCAAGTACTTTGAGTGAATACTGAAGAACTGCTGACCACAGTAGAATGAGGATCAGTAGCGTAGCCTTCCCCCGTTCAGTGCTGAGAGGCTATGGGCCAGGCTCTCTGGTGGTCGTGACCACTAATTACCTCTTCCCCATTTTGAGGCAAAGCCTTTGTTGTCAGGGAGCAACGCTAGTTCAGGAAATGAAGAGATCCCAGGCTTTGCCTGGATTCAGAGTAAGGCAACTGAGTGAGAAATGGGGGTAACCACTGGCATCAGTACAAATAGCATCCACAGAATCTAGCTCCTGCTGTCAGCCCTGGGAAACCCCAGGTAGGCTTTCCGGAGGAGGTGCCTCCAGGGTTCCTCATCAGTTGCCTTAGGAGATGTGACTTGGGTCTTAGGGGCACCGCCTATATTAACATGGGGAGGTGATCCAGGCACAATTGAATGCCAGGGTAGTGAACTTGAGCGAGGACTGATGGGACCACCCTCAGAACAGAAATGTCTCTATAGAGCCAACTGCACCTGCCTAGTGTGATTCCTGAGACATCTCTGCCTGGGTTTGCCAGCTGCATCCTCAGGAGCATTAATTCTTCCTCCTTCATGGCCTTTTGGGACACAGCGACCAGGAGTCAGGAAACCTGTGAGGCCCTATGCCATATGGCGGTGTTGTCAGGAGAAGTCCATTGGAGACAGTTCTTATCAGTGCTGCCCCAGCTGAGTTTAGCAGGTGAGGCCACTCATGTCTGCCTTCTTGCTCTTAGGTGGTGATTTCCCATTGCCCTCCGTTTTGTCCACACTCCTGCCTACTGCTATCTGCAAGAGACATCATGTCTCAGTCCAAGAAGTGTCCAAAACACTCATGTGATCGATGCCTTCTGGAGGCCCCCAGTGTGACCCAGGGCCTGGAGGATGCACTCGACTCCAAGGGTCTGGAGGGCAGCTCTCACTCCTCCAATCCTCTAATGGCTGGCGCTTCAAAGGAAGCTCCTGATGCTGGTATACCCAGTAACCCTGAGAGTCCGCAGAGAGTGTGCTCCTCTTCCATTGCCCTCGCAAGCACCTCAACAAGCGAATTGAATGAGGGCTCCAGCAGCCAAGAAAAGGCAGATGACACCTCATGTCCTGGGCCAGATGCCACGAATGAGCCCACAGATCCCCTAGATGAGCCAGAGGCTTTGTTGGTGAATTTCATGCTGTGCAAGTATCTAGAGAAACAGCTCATGACCAAGGCAGATATGAAGATCGTCATCAAAGAGTATGAAGACCAATTCCCAGAGATCTTCCTGAAAGCCTCTAAGCGCATGGAGGTTGTCTTCGGCCTTGATGTGAAGGAAGTGGATCCCATCAACCACACCTATGGCCTCTTCATCAAATTGGGCCTCACCTATGATGGTTTGATGCACGGTGAACTGGGCATACCCAAGACGGGCCTCCTGATACTTGTCCTAGGTGTGATCCTCATGAATGGCAACATTGCCGCTGAAAAGGAAGTCTGGGAAGTTCTGAATTTCATGGGGATATATGCTGGGAAGAAGCACCACACCGTAGGGGAGCCCAAGAAGCTCATCACCCACCATTTCGTGAAGGAAAAGTACTTGGTGTATCGCCAGGTGGCCAAAAGTGATCCCGCACAATTTGAATTCCTCTGGGGCCCGAGAGCCCGCGCTGAAACCACCAAGATGAAAGTCCTGCAGTTTCTGACCAAGGTTCAAGGGACTCACCCGAGTTCTTACCCATCTCAGTACGAGGATGCTTTGCGAGATGAAGAAGAGAGAGCCCGAGCCAGAACTTGGGCCATGAAGATCTTTCTTTCTCAGTCCGCTGGAAGATTCTAGTGCAAGTCCAGTCACTCTTCTGCCCTCACTGAAGCCTGAGGCAGGCTCTTCAATTTGTGTTTGAAAAGACCAGTTAGTGTTCGTAGAATTTAGGACTGAGTTGGGGCTGAAAGGAAGACAGTATATTTACCTATGTGTTTGTAGGTTATACATAGAATTTATAGACATTTTTTTGAAAGCGTATAAATTTTTGAGGTATGTAGTATTCAAATATTGTTTCTTTAATGTAGATTTAATTAGCTTCAATATATCCAGGATTATAAATGATACGGGTTATATATTTAATGCTATAAGGAATTTTAATAGTTTTTGTGTGTAAAAGAAATGGTGAAACCATCTGTCTCGTTTAGTCCTCTGGAATAAGAGCATGGCATTGCTACAGGCATTTCCTTAGAAGGGGGAAAGCTCTGCTTTAAGGTAATTCAAGTCAATAGAAAAAGAGAGAAAAAAATTTAAAAGATATTCCGATGTCGGCACCCTATACTTTTTATTTCTTGTTCTGTAAAATTACGTGAGGCCCTCATGGATTTCCTTAGATGTTTAAATACATCTTAATAAATTAGAACTCATGCTCACTGGTTCCTTTATTCCCCAAACTTGTATTGAACACCTACTCCTTGGAAAGCACTGCACTGCTCCTGGGAATGCTAGTGTAATGACTCAGGACCTGCCCAAGGAATGTTGACATAAATGAGCCATAGTCCTTTGAGGACTATGGTGGCATCTTCTAAGGACAAGGAAAATGGAGGCGTGAGTAGGAATAGGTGGAGGGTACACATGAGGGCTGTCCAAGTGTTAATGCAGTTAGGCATGGCAGAGTGGGGCTTTGGGAAACCTCAGGCCTTTCGGGAGGAGTTAATTTTACATTAAACTAGGTGGTGGGCCGGATGAGACTGGGAATATCGTGAAGTGAACACAATCCGGTCCCTCAGACGATGTGTCTCAGAGTTAAAACCCAAAAGACTAGAGTGGTAAACTGCTGTTAGCTGTTGCTTTGGGTCACAGGTAAGCCAGAGAGAAAATTGCCATCTGGAACAGGAATGGAAGGGTTTCTGCATTCTCGTCCTAGCGCAGTTGATCACCGAGCGCAAACCAGGTGTTTTATATACGTGATGTGTAAAGAATTTCTGGAAAATATAGATGATCCTCCGCTAGGATTAGATACCCAGAAACGACTGGGCTGGCATTATGCCTGGACTCAGGAGAGCCAGTGCCCTCTTCCTCCAAGGCAACGTTAACTAAGCTGTCTTCAGTGCAATTGATCAAACAATACCCAAGGAGAAACTTTTTGGTGGGGCGACATGAAAGAGAAAGTGGGGGGAGGGTGGCAGGGGAGGTGCAGGTTAGGGAAAATTTCTGAGCTAAATTCCTTGGCCCTCAATTCCCTGCCTCTAGGGGCAAGAATGCCCTATACCGTCTTGGTACAACAAGGGCACCTTTCACATGGGAAATTTATGTCCTGCTTCAAGGGGAACAGAGGAGGGTTACAGTGTCCTTCGCCAGCTGCTCCTGAAGTGCTTTTCATTCCAAGTAACCAATATGCCAAAGTGGCATATTTGGGGACAGCGTATTCTGAATCCCTACAAAGTGTAGCAGGGAACAAGTGGAGGAGTTGGTCCTCGACACGAATTTTAGGAAATTTGAATGACATCCAGCTGGGGAAGATATTCCTACACCCAAATTAAGTAACTTAAAATTCGAGGGTAAATTTTTAAGAAGTTTACTTGCAGAGAAACATTTGTGTCCGGATTGCATATAGCCTGTCCTATAGTCCTGTAGCTCTTTGTGGTTTTCTGAGAAGACCTAGATTGAGAAAACACATTACACACACGTGCACACACAGTTGTGGGTGGTAGGATTTGGCATAATGCTAGCAATAACTCTCATTCGCCGAAGTCCTAAGATACGCCAGGCACTGTGCCATGGACTTTATATACTCTATACACATTCCAAGAATCCTAGAAGACATGACTTACCAAACCGAATTCACAAGTGAAGATCCTCAGGTTCAAAGAGCTTGTGACTATACTGAATTTCACACGTCTACTATGGGAAAGAGAGGACACTAGCCCTCTTCTCTGAATGCATCTACAGCCCACTCTGTTCCTTTCTTCCCAGCCTGAGTCAGACCTGTCCATTTATTCTTCTTCTCACTACTCCTTAATGCCTCTCACAATGTAGAAAGAAGGTTGCTGTAACAGGAACTGAAGGCGGGTTTAAAGGAAGAAGGTTGAAATAGGAACCACATCTTGGGGGATATCTGTGGGCTTTGTTTATCTAAGGGCTTCTACCCTCTCCCCAGGCTTATTTGATTGATGACTGTCGAAGGGCTGGCATTTTTATTCAGCTCCAGCTATCTGCCGTATAGTGGCCTCCCCCCGGGTCTTCTCCAGTGTACTCTTTTGTCCAGACTGGAACCTGACCTGCTGGCCTGCTTTTTACATCTCTTCTCAAAGCTGCACCTTGCCCAGTAGAACATACAAGTCAAAAAATCACTTGCCCTCACTCTGACTTGACTTGGACCATTACAACTTCCTGGTGCTACCATTCCACACCACGTACCCCTAGGAACACAATATCCCATTCTCTGTAAAAGGTAATTTCCAAATTGAAATTTAAATCTGGCCACCCATTTGGGCATCTACCACATTCTCAAAATGTTTTCCCAAAGTGGTGTTGAATAAGTCGGATTTTTCATAGAATCTACTAATCTAGGGGTACAACTTTGAAGTTGGAGAACAGGTTTTGAAACCACCTTGATATTTGCAATAGAATGTGGATAAGCTTTATTTTCACACTGGCCAATGGACACATAGAACTGTGAGTTTTCCTATGTGGTTAATAACCAAAGTCTCTCATAATTAATAGTCGAAGAGAGATCACAGACCACGGTTTTAGATTATAGTAAGGATCTACTGAAAATTAATTTCCTAAAATTCCTGGTATTTTTCCAGGAGGTGAAACATTGTTGGACATACGTCCTGTCTTTGGAAGGAAAGATTAAAATAATGCAGTGTCATCCTTTTTTGTTGTTGTTGTTTTGAAATACGGTTAAATTTAAGAGGGAGAGTATGAGTGGGGGATTGGCAGAGAGAGAGGGGGGCTGATATTTTACAAACATTCCTTCCCATTCAGAAACCTACGTGAAATGTTCTTTTTTAACAACATGTAAAATGCGAAGGAGGCCCGATAGAAACAGAAAATTGAAGTCCACATTTGCACACTGCAACTCTGGGCCGAAGCCCCCTTAGAAGAGATCAGGTGTGGAAGCCAGTTGCGCCTCATGTTGAGACAAAAACTAAGCAACACCTTAAGTAAATTTTTTCAAATCACACACGAAAAATGTGGAATCACTCCTCATATCTTATCAACCTAGCACCTCTGGATACATAAAGCCTGTTGATGAGTAGACCCGAGGAAAAATATAGTAGAACCAATCCCACTCCATTGTTCAAACCGGGACTAGAAATCCTAGCCAGAGCAACAGGAATAACAGAGTAAACAGCAAGTATGAAAAGGGAAACAGAGAGATAATATTCATATTCTGCTTGTAATTTTTGCATATGCAGTATTGAATAGCCTCAATAAATCAGAGGATTTCAAAATCATTCATCTCAGTGTCTTTTGGTAGAAAGTGGGTATTTTAGGACAGAATTTACATGAGAGCTAGCTAAGTAAGACTAGTGGACAGCAGAAATAGTGCGATTTTCCTCTGACAGCCCACCTCAGATCCTGGCCCCTGCCTGCCTTGGGCTCCAGCTTCTCCATTTCACGTTAAGCCTAGGGCACGACCCATTCCATGTTTGGCCAGGGTTTCAGTAGGTAAAGTCATCAAGAGTTTCCTGATACGGCATTTCCCAGAAAGCCTTAAGCCACGGAAAGGAGGCAAAACAAGAACCCCCATGAATGAGAAAGAAGAGGCCAAAACCAAAGAGTGATGGCAGGCCACATAGAGATGGGACCGCGCCTACGTTCAGCCCTATTGGCCCAGGCAGGGCTCTCTGGCTGAAGGATCCCCTCAGTTCCCCTTCAAGGCTCTAAGAGCATGAGGACGTTGGCATTAGAGGCATGAGCAGTGCTTAATAGAGGGACTGCTTCCAGGGCTGGCAGGGAGACACTGGAGAGGGACCAGCTGCAAACCTCCACTGTGAAACAGCCTGGAGCTCAGAACCCCGCCCCTGCCTTTGCCCCGCCCCTCCCCACCTCACGCCCTTCCACCCCTCTTTCGTGCCCACGCGTCCTCCTCGCACCCCCCCTCCCACGTCCAGCGGGCGTAACCGGATGTCCCACCTCCTGACATCCTGCTCCACGTCCAGTGGCTGTGCCGGATTCCATCTTAGGCGACTGTTACCACGGTCGGCTGCGGAAAGAGTCCCGGTTACTGCTCGGCATCTAGTAAGTTTCCAAATGAGGACTGAAGGCACCCCCTGCCACAGAAATGAGGGGACCCTGTAGATGAGAGCCCCAGTCCAGCCCAGGGAGGCGCCAGACCTGTCTGTCAGGCTGATGTACCATGCGCGTCCATTTTGGATTGTTTAAAGTGAAAGCCTTTCTGTGTGGGGCTGAGAGTCCCCATACCTGCTCCTAGTCCAGTCCAGAAGAGGCTCCTGAGTGAGTGCTGAGGGAACCACTCGCCCCAGACAGTGGTGCGCTCACCGAGCCTCAGCCAGTATGTTGGCCCGGGGAAGATTCGGGCTGGGGTGTTTGGTAGTGTCGCTGATTTCTATATCCAGAGTCTAACGGAAGTGAACTCTTAGAGTGAAGTAGTTGGTGTCACATGGGCAAAATCAGGAGTCCAGGCACAGACCCCACGAGAGTTCTCAGGCTTGCACTGATCCTAGGTAGTGGTTGGGTCACAGTGGTAAGCCCGTGTTGTCAGCTCTCGATGCCCATGGATGGAGTGGCTCCTCATTTCTTTGTTGGGGGTCTCCGACTTGTGGGGTCTTGATTGGAAGGCAGAGAGTCAGCTGACAGATGGCAGCGGGGGCAGTCCCACCAGTATTCCATGTGCCTAGCACAAGTGAAGATTGTGGGACTGAACAACGATGGTAGAGGGTTCCACGGAGCTCTTCCCCTGTTGTTGGTCGCGAGAGGCACAGGGAAGGGATGTTGGGCAGAGGCGACGTTTCCTTGCCTCTCCTAGGGCTCTGAAAGTTAAAAGATTTGTTACCTCTGCAGGAGTTCCAGGTACCGTAGCATGTCCTTGAGCTCTATTTGAAGTGCAAAGTCACCACATAGGAGTGTATTTGCCCCAATCACAGGGAACCTTTGGGAGATTCTGAGCAGCGATAGGCAGACGAGTCATGTAATCACTCCTCCATTGTGTCCACTGGAATAGGAGGCCTTTTATCGTGAAAGGGTCAAAGTAAGTTTCCTGGAAGAGGCTTGAGGGGCCTGCTCACGGCAGAACATACAGGTCCCAGAGTGTCTAGCCCCTGGTGTGAATACTGGTAATCCAGGCTTGGAGACTCGATGAGATTTTTCATCCCTTCTCCCCTGTCTAAAGAAGAACGGGCTTTTGTCGTGTGGAGGGGGGTGTGGGGGTTAGGCAGGAGTGGCATTAGGAATACGATGCATTCGGTCAAGGTCCAGTTATTAGAGGAAAGAACTTGAGTGAGGGCCTAGAGAACCACCCATCCCAGAACACTGGAACCTATCAAATGCCTACTGAGTTCTGGTGTCAGCCCTGGGAAGTTCTGGCAGAGCTCCCATGCTGAGACATTCCCTCATTTCCTGGGTAGTGGACTGAGGGTGATGAAAGTTTATCTGGGGAAGTGATATCTAATCCTGGGCCCTACCTGTAGTCCAAGGAAGCACCCTAAGTGAGACTGATGGAGACACCCATTTCTGAACAAACTGATGCCGACAGAACTGTGTCCCTTTGTCACACCTGTAAAATTGGATGTGATGCCCCCTTAATTCCTCCGAGGGCAACAGTCCCATACACTGTAGATTGAAGATTTAGATATTGATTGAGCAAACACATGACCATCCATTTGAATGTAGACAGGACCCTATGTTATCTACTCTACCCCTATAATTGGTTCCTGAAAAGTGCCAGACAAAAATGGTTAGACTCTTTTTTGTTTTGTTTGAAGTTTATTTTATTTATTTTGAGATACAGAGAGCACAGGAGGGCCAGGGGGAGAGAGAGAGAGCTCCTCACTGCCAGCATGGAGCTTGATGTGGTGCTTGAAGCGTTAATCCCTGGGACCGTGACCAGAGCCAAAATGAAGACTCGGATGCTTATCAGACCGATCCATCCAGATTCCCCTTTCTGAATTCGTAGCAGTACATCTTATACACTATGGTCCTAGGAGGTGACAGTCTTGGTCTGCAGGGGGCAGGTTCAGATTAGCAGTGGACAGAGTGAACAGGCAATGCTGGAATTTGTATAGAAACTCCCAGTAGAGAGCAAAAGCAGTCCAGCCCAGAACATAGGATCTCCAAAGAGCCCCCCTACCTTTATTGGACCATAGTAACGGGGCAAGTATCCCTTGATGTCTTGTGATTTTTCTTCCTTCCTGGGTCTTTCAGTCGCTTGAGGTCCCTGACCAGTGTGCCCACCTCACATGAGGTCAGCAAAGGAAGGATTCCAGGGCTTGCCAGTAGTCACAGGAAGAGCCCTGAATGAGGTCCAAAGGGCATGAGGTCCAAAGGGCTTACTTGCCGGAGAACAGAGGGACCTCTAGAATGTCTAGCTCCTCCTCCTACTACTCCGGAGAGAATCCAGTAAAGGTACATACACAGCATCCTCCCTAAAGTCATATTGGGGTGACTCAGGAAAATAAAGCCCTCCTGTGTCATGATTGATTAACATCACTTTGCTGACTGGTCCTGCCTGAGGCCCTATCAGTCGCCAAGGCAAGTACTTTGAGTGAATACTGAAGAACTGCTGACCACAGTGGAAACGGAGATCACAGGTCTAGTCTTACCCCCGTTCAGTGCTGAGAGGCTATGGGCCAGGCTCTCTGGTGGTCGTGACCACTAATTACCTCTTCCCCATTTTGAGGCAAAGCCTTTGGTGTCAGGGGGCAACGCTAGTTCAGAAACTGAAGAGATCCCAAGCTTTGCCTGGATTCAAATTAAGGCAACCGAGTGAGAACTGGGGGGGACCACTGACAACAGTACAAATAGCATCCACAGAATCTTGCTTCTGCTGTCAGCCCTGGGAAACCCCAGGTAGGCTTTCTGGAGGAGGTGCCTCCAGGGTTCCTCATCAGTTCCCTTAGGAGATGTGACTTTGGTCTTAGGGGCACTGTCTCATATTAGCATGGGGAGGTGAGCCAGGCCCAATTGAATGCCAAGGTAGTGAACTTGAGCGAGGACTGATGGGACCACCCTCAGAACAGAAATGTCTCTATAGAGCCAACGGCATCTGCCTAAGTGTGATCTCTGAGACATCTCTGCCTGGGATTGCCAGTTTTATCCTCAGGAGCATTAAGACTTCCTCCCTCATGGCCTTCTGGGACACAGCGACCAGGAGTCAGGAAACGCATGAGGCCCTATGTCCTGTGGCGGTGTTGTCAGGAGAAGTCCATTGGAGACAGCTCTTATCAGTGCTACCCCAACTGAGTTTAGCAGGTGAGGCCACTCATGTCTGCCTTCTTGCTCTTAGGTGGTGATTCCCCATTGCCCTCCCTTTTGTCTACACTCCTGCCTACTGCCATCCGTAAGAGATATCATGTCTCTGCCCAAGAAGAGTCCAAAAGCCTCATGTGACCAATGCCTTCCTGCGGCCCACAGTGAGAACCAGGGCTTAGATGTTGCACAAGAGTCTAAGCTGATGGAGGATACTTTTGTCTACTCCTATCCTCTATTGCCTGGTACTGCAAAGGAGGCTCTTGATGCTGGTATACCCAGTAACTCTGAGAGTCCTCCTAGTGTCTGCTCCTCTTCCATTGCCATCGCCACCACCTCAACAAGTGAATTGAAGGAGGACTCCAGTAACCAAGAGGTTGTGGAAAGCACCTCATGTCCTGGGCGAGAAGTGAAGAATATGCCCATATATGCTACAAATGAGTCAGTGGCTCTATTGGGGGAATTCATGCTGTACAAGTATCGAATGAAAGAGCTCATGACACAGGCAGATATCAAGCGCGTCATGGTTAACTATCAAGACCATCTCCCTGAGATCTTCCTGAAAGCCGCAGAGTGTTTGGAGGTTGTCTTCGGCCTAAAGGTGATGGAAGTTGATCCCTTCAACCACCACTATGCCTTCAGTATCATATTGGGCCTCACCTATGATGGTTTGATGCATCAAATAGTGGGCAAACCCAAGACGGGCCTTCTTATACTTATCCTGGGTGTGATCTTTATGAAGGGCAACATAGCCACCGAGAAGGAAGTCTGGAAAGTCCTAAACTTGATTAGAATATATCCTAACAGGAAGCATTGTATCTTTTGGAAGCCCAGGAAACTCATCACCCACTATTTCGTGAAGGAAAGGTACCTTGAGTACCGCCAGGTGGCCAACAGTGATCCCGCACAATTTGAATTCCTCTGGGGCTCCAGAGCCCACGCTGAAACCACCAAGATGAAAGTTCTGCAGTTTCTGGCCAAGGTTCATGGGACTTATCCGACTTCTTTCCCATCTCAGTATGAGGAGGCTTTGCGAGATGAAGAAGAGAGAGCCCGAGCCAGAGTTTCGGCCATGGCTATCCCTCCTTCTGAGTCCCCTGCTAGTTTCTAGTGCAAGTCCAGTCACTTCTCCTGCCCTTACTGAAGCCAGAGGCAGGCTCTTCACTTTGTGTTTGAAGAGGTCAATAATTGCTCATAGAATATAGGTCTGAGGTGGTGCCGAAAGGAACACAGTATATATGCCTATATGTTCTTAGGTTATATGTAGAAATTAAAAACCTTTTTTGAAAGCATATTAATTTTTGCATGTATGTAGTATTCAAACATTGTTTCTTTAATGTAGATTTAATTAGCTTCAAAATATTCAAGTTTATAAATGATACGGGTAATAATTTTAATGCTATAAGGAATTCTAATAGTGTGTTTGGTTTGTAAAAGAAATGGTGAAACCATCTATCTCACTTAGTCCTCTGGAATAAGAAGATGGCATTGCTATAGGCATTTCCTTAGAAAGGGGAAAGCTCTGCTTTAAGATGATTCAGGTCAATAGAAAAATAGAGAAGAAAATCTAAAAGATATTCCGATCTTGGTATCTCTATACATTTTATTTCTTGTTCTGTAAAATTACGTGAGGCCCTCATGGATTTCCTTAGCTGTATAATAAATCTTAATAAATCTTAATAAATTAGAACTCATGTTCACTGGTTCCTTTATTCCCCAAACTTGTATTGAACACCTACTCCTTGGAAAGCACTGCACTGCTCTGCCCCTGGGAATGCTAGTGTAATGACTCAGGACCAGCACATAGAATGTTGACATTAATGAGCCATAGTCCTTTGAGGACTATGGTGGCATCTTCTAATACCTAAGGACAAGGAAAATGGAGGCGTGAGTAGGAATAGGTGGAGGGTACACATGAGGGCTGTCCAAGTGTTAATGCAGTTAGGCATGGCAGAGTGGGGCTTTGGGAAGCTTCAAGCCTTTCAGGAGGAGTTAATTTTACATTAAACTAGCTGGTGGGCCAAATGAGACTGGGAATATCATGAACTGAACACAATCCGGTCCCTCAGACGATGTGTCTCAGAGTTAAAACCCAAAAGACTAGAGTGGTAAACTGCTGTTAGCTGTTGCTTTGGGTCACAGGTAAGCCAGAGAGCAAATTGCCATCTGGAACAGGAATGGAAGGGTTTCTGCATTCTCGTCCTAGCGCAGTTGATCACCGAGCGCAAACCAGGTGTTTTATGTATGTGATGTGTAAAGAATTTCTGGAAAATATAGATGATCCTCCGCTAGGATTAGATACCCAGACACCCCTGGGCTGGCATTATGCCTGGACTCAGGAGAGCCAGTGCCCTCTTCCTCCAAGGCAACGTTAACTAAGCTGTCTTCAGTGCAATTGATCAAACAATACCCAAGGAGAAACTTTTTGGTGGGGCGACATGAAAGAGAAAGTGGGGGGAGGGTGGCAGGGGAGGTGCAGGTTAGGGAAAATTTCTGAGCTAAATTCCTTGGCCCTAAATTCCCTGCCTCTAGGGGCAAGAATGCCCTATACCGTCTTGGTACAACAAGGGCACCTTTCACATGGGAAATTTATGTCCTGCTTCAAGGGGAACAGAGGAGGGTTACAGTGTCCTTCGCCAGCTGCTCCTGAAGTGCTTTTCATTCCAAGTAACCAATATGCCAAAGTGGAATATGTGGGGACAGCATATTCTGAATCCCTACAAAGTGTAGCAGGGAACAAGTGGAGGAGTTGGTCCTCGACACGAATTTTAGGAAATTTGAATGACATCCAACTGGGGAAGATATTCCTACACCCAAATTAAGTAACTTAAAATTCGAGGGTAAATTTTTATAAAGTTTACTTGCAGAGAAACATTTGTGTCCGGATTGCATATAGCACGTCCTGTAGCTCTTTGTGGTTTTCTGGGAAGACCTAGATTGAGAAAACACATTACACACACGTGCACACACAGTTGGGGGTGGTAGGATTTGGCATAATGCTAGCAATAACTCTCATTCGCCGAAGTCCTAAGATACGCCAGGCACTGTGCCATGGGCTTTATATACTCTATACACATTCCAAGAGTCCTAGAAGACATGACTTACCAAACCGAATTCACAAGTGAAGATCCTCAGGCTCAAAGAGCTTGTGACTATACTGAATTTCACACGTCTACTATGGGAAAGAGAGGACACTAGCCCTCTTCTCTGAATGCATCTACAGCCCACTCTGTTCCTTTCTTCCCAGCCTGAGTCAGACCTGTCCATTTATTCTTCTTCTCACTACTCCTTAATGCCTCTCACAATGTAGAAAGAAGGTTGCTGTAACAGGAACTGAAGGCGGGTTTAAAGGAAGAAGGTTGAAATAGGAACCACATCTTGGGGGATGTCTGTGGGCTTTGTTTATGTAGGGTTTTCTACCCTCTCCCCAGGCTTATTTGATTGATGACTGTCGAAGGGCTGGCATTTTTATTCAGCACCAGCTGTCTGCGGTACAGTGGCCTCCCCCTGGGGCTTCTCCAGTGTACTTTTTGTCCAGACTGGAACCTGACCTGCTGGCCAGTTCTTTACACCTCTGCTGAAAGCTGCACCTTGTTCCTAGTAGAACACACAAGTCAAAAAATCACCTGCCATCTCTCTGACTTAAACCTTCGCATGAGAGGCAATAGCTGGGTTCAAAAGAGGGAATGTATCCAGGGTTGGCAGAAGTCAACATGAAGGCACTGGACTGGGACCAGCTGCAACCTTCACTGTGAATGAGCCTGGTGTGCAAAGCCTCGTATCTGCTGTTGACCCCTCCCCCACACTCCCACCTCGTCCCCCTATGCCTCCATACGTCCTCCCTCTCACGTGCTTCGTGCGAAACGCAAACCCCTTCCTGACCCTGGCTGGTGTAACCTGATGACCACCCCCTGTCTTCTTTCTTCACCTTCTGTGACTATTCGTTTTCCATCATAGGCGAATGGAACCCTGTCGTCCTCGAAAAGTGTCCCGGGTGCTGCTTGACATCAAGTAATTTTCCAATTAGGACTGAGGGTACCTTCTGCCACAGAAATTAGGGGACCCATTAGATGAGAGCCCCAGGACAACCCAGGGAGGCGCCAGACCTGTCAGCCTGATGTACCATGCGCTTCCATTCTGGATCTGTTTAAACTGAAAGCCTTTCTGTGTGGGGCTAAGAATCCCCTGACCTGCTGCAAATCCAGTCCAGAAGAGGCTCCTGAGTGAGTCCTAAGGGGACTACTCACCCCAGACAGTGGTGGGTTCACCGAACCTCAGCCACTCTGTCAGCCCTTAAGGCTTCGGGCAGAGGCGGTTGTAAGTGTGGCTGATTTCTGCCTCCAGAGTCTGAGGGAGGAGAGGGATTAGTCTGAGGTAGTTGGGGTCATGTCGGTAAAAGCAAGGGTCCTGGCCAGGACCCAGCATGAGTTCTCAGGCTTGCACTGATCCCAGGTAGCAGTTGTGGCACAGAGTCAAGCCCGTGTTGTCAACTTTCAATGCTCATGGATGGGGTGGCTCCTCTCTTCCTTATTGGGGGTCTCTGACTTGTGGGGTATTGATTGGAAGGTGGAGATTCAGGTGACAGGTGGCAGCAGGCACAACCCCGACCAGTATTCCATGTGTCTAGCACATGCGAAGATTGTGGGACTGACCGACTGATGGCAGAGGGTTCCACGGAGCCCTTTCCCTGTTGTCGGTCCCGAGAAGCACAGGGAAGGGATGTTGGGCAGAGGCGACATTTCCTTGCCTCCTCTGGGGGTCTAAAAGTTAAAAGATTTGTTAAGTCTGCAGGAGTTCCAGGCACCATAGCATGTCATTGAGTTCTATTTGAAGGGCAAAGTCGCCACGCGGATTCTGAGCAGTGATAGGCAGACGAGACACCCAGTCACTCCTCCATGGTGTTCACTGGAATGGGAGGCCTTTTATTGTGAATGGGTCAAAGTAAGTTTCCTGGAAGAGATTTGAGGTGTCTGCCCATGGCAAAACATACTAGTCCCAGAGTATCTAGACCTTGTGTGAATACTGGTAAACCTGGCTATGGAGACTCAATGAGGCTTTTTATTCCTTCTCACCTGTCTACGGGAGATCAAGCCTTTGGAGGTCAGAAGTGGCATTAGGAATCAGACACATTCTATCCGAGGTCCAACCATTAGCCTGAGTAAAGACCTTGAGTGAGGGCCGAGAGAACCACCCATCCCAGAACACTGGAACCTATCATATGCCTACTGAGTTCTGGTGTCAGCCCTGGGAAGTTCTGGCAGAGCTCCCATGCTGAGACATATCCTCGTTTCCTGGGTAGTGGACTGAGGGTGATGACAGTTTATCTGGGGAAGTGATATCTGATCCCGGGCCCTACCAGTAGTCAAAGGAAGCACCCTAAGTGAGACTGATGGAGACACCCATTTCTGAACAGACTGATGCCAACAGAACTGTCTCCCTTTGTCACACCTGTAAAATTGGATGTGATGCCCCCTTAATTCCTCCCAGGAAAAGAGTCCCATACACTGTCATGATTCAAGGTAGAGATCGTGATTAAGCAAACACATGACCATCCACTTGAATGTAGACGGTACCCCATGATATCTACCCTACCCCTATAATTGTTTCTTGAAAATCCCAGACGAAAAATGGTCAGACTTCTTTTTTTGTCTTAAGTTTATTTTATTTATTTTGAGAGACGGAGAGCAATGGATGGGCAAGGAGAGATCTAGAGAGCTCCTCACTGCCAGCGTGGAGCTTGATATGGGTCTTGTAGTGACAAACCCGGGACCGTGACCAGAGCCAAAATCAAGACTCAGATGCTTAACTGACCGATCCACCCAGGTGCCCCTTTCTGAATTCATAGCAGTACATCGTATACACTGTGGTCCTAGGGAGGTGGCAGTTTGGTTTGCAGGGAGCAGGTTCAGATTGGCAGTGGACAGAGTGAACAGGCAATGCTGGAATTTGTATAGACTCCTAGCAGAGAGCAAAAGCAGTCCAGCCCAGAGCATAGGATCTCCAAAGACCCCCCTACCTTTATTGGACCATAGTAACGGGTCAAGCATCCCAAGATGTCTTGTGTATTCTCTTCCTTCGTGGGCCTCTCAATCGGTTGAGGTCTCTGGCCTATGTGCCCACCTCACATGAGGTCAGCAAAGGAAGGACTCCAGGGCTTGCCAGTAGTCACAGGAAGAGCCCTGAATGAGGTCCAAAGGGCTTACCCACCCGAGAAAAGAGGGACCTCTAGAATGTCTAGCTCCTCCTACTACTCCGGGGAGAACCCAATAAAGATAGACACAGAGCATCCTCCCTAGAGTCATGTTGGGGCGACTCAGGAAAATAAAGGCCTCTTGTGTCATGATTGATTAACATCACTTGGCTGACTGGTCCTGCCTGAGGCCCCACCAGTTGCCAAGGCAAGTATTTTGAGTGAATACTGAAGAACTGCTGACCACAGTGGAGGGGCATCACCAGTCTAGCTTTGTCCCCGTTCAGTGCTGTGAGGCTATGGGCCAGGCTCTCTGGTGGTCGTGACCACTAATTACCTCTTCCCCATTTTGAGGCAAAGCCTTTGGTGTCAGGGGGCAACGCTAATTCAGGAACTGAAGAGATCCCAGGCTTTGCCTGGATTCAGAGTAAGGCAACCGAGTGAGAAATGGGAGTGACCACTGACTCCAGTACAAATAGCATCCACAGAATCTAGCTCTTGCTGTCAGCCCTGGGAAACCCCAGGTAGGCTTTCCGGAGGAGGTGCCTCCAGGGTTCCTCATCAGTTCCCTTAGGAGATGTGACTTTAGTCTTAGGGGCACCACCTCATATTAGCATGGGGAGGTGATCCAGGCCCAATTGAATGCCAAGGTAGTGAACTTGAGCGAGGACTGATGGGACCACCCTAAGAACAGAAATGTCTCTATAGAGCCACCGCACCTGCCTAGTGTGATCCCTGAGACGTCTCTGCCTGGGATTGCCTGTTGCATCCTCAGGAACATTAATTCTTCCTCCTTCATGGCCTTCTGGGACACAGTGACCAGGAGTCAGGAAACCTGTGAGGCCCTATGCCCAATGCAGTGTTGTCAGGAGAAGTGCTTTGGAGAAAGCTTTTATTAGTGCTTCCCCAGTTGAGTTTAGCAGGTGAGGCTAGTGACATCTACCTTCTCTCTCTTAGGTGGTGATTCCCCTTTGACATCCTTATAGTCCACATTCCTGCTCTTTGCCATCTGCAAGAGACATCATGTCTCTGTCCAAAAGGAATCCAGTACAGTCATGTGATCAATGCCTTCGGGCGTCCCACAGTGTGACCGAGGGCCCGGAGGGAGCACTCGACTCCAAGGCTCTGGAGGACAGATGTCACTCTTCCCATCCTCTAATGCCTGGTTCTGCAAAGGAGGCTCCTGTTGCTGGTATACCCAGTAACCCTGAGGGTCCTCATAGTGACTGTTTTCCTTCCTTTGCCATTGCAACTTCCTCAACATGTGAATTATGTGTGGGCCCCAATAGCCATGAAGATGAGGATAACACCTTTTGTGCTGGGCCAGATGCCAAGAATGTATCTATCCATCCTCTAGTAAGCCAGAGGCTTTGTTGGTGGAATTCATGCTGTGCAAGTATCTAGACAAAGAGCTCATGACCAAGGCAGATATGAAGATCGTCATCAAAGAGTATGAAGACCACTTCCCTGAGATCTTCCTGACAGCCTCTAAGTGCATGGAGGTTGTCTTCGGCCTTGATGTGAAGGAAGTGGATCCCATCGACCACACCTATGGCCTCTTCATCAAATTGGGCCTCACCTATGATGGTTTGATGCACGGTAAACCGGGCATACCCAAGACGGGCCTCCTGATACTCGTCCTAGGTGTGAGCTTCATGAAGGGCAAAATTGCCCCTGAGAAGGAAGTCTGGGAGTTTCTGAAATTGACAGGGATATATCATGGGTGAAACACTCCCTCTTTGGGGAACCCAGAAAGCCATGACCCAAGATTTTGTGAAGGAAAAGTACCTGGAGTACCGTCAGTTGGCCAATAGTGATCCCACACAATTTGAATTCCTCTTGGGCTTCGAGAGCCTGCGCTGAAACCACCAAGATGAAAGTCCTGCAGTTTCTGACCAAGGTTCAAGGGACTCACCCGAGTTCTTACCCATCTCAGTACGAGGATGCTTTGCGAGATGAAGAAGAGAGAGCCTGAGCCAGAATTGCAGCCATGGCTATCTCTACTTCTATGGACACTGCAAGTTTCTAGTGCCAAATCCAGTCACTTCTCTTGCCCCTTGTGAAGCCTGAGGCAGCTTCTTCACTTTGTGTTGAAGAGGTGAGTTAGTGTTCATAGAATTTAGATCTGACGTGATGCGAATGGAACAGTTTATATGCCTAAGTGTTCCTATGTTGTTGTGTAGTTTGAAATTTTATTTTTTAGATGTATACATTTGGTTAAATAGTGTTCCTTTTGACGTGGTTTCAATTAACCTCAAAACTCCAAGTTTATAAAAGATATACATCACCTCTTTAATGCTGTGATAGAGTTAATAGTAGTATGAGCTTTGTTATTTTATTACAGAAATTGTAAAACCTTATTCATTCTTACCTGGAATAAGATACCTTGGAATTGCTGTATTTTCTAGAAATTTGAGATGATCAGCTTTACGGTGATTAGGTTAAAGAAACAGAAATAAGTATAGATTGTCAATTTATTTACCTCATATATATTTATGTATTTATTTTATAAAATTAGATTACATATTCTTGAATATCCTGACCATGTTTATGGATTATTGAAAATAAATTAGACCCCCCCGTTTATTTCTTTTGTTCCCTTATCCTTCATTGAGCATTTGCTTTTTGGAAATCACTGTGGTGGTTTTGGAGATTCTATCATGTACAAGACTTACTACCTGCCCTTTAAATTTTTTCTTATAGGATCAGCAATCTTTAATTATCGTGGGTTATCTTCTAATATTTAAGGGGCACCTAAAAGAAGGAGTTATTAGGTGATTGGAGGTGTTTCATTTGAGACTGTCAGATGTAAATCTTCTGGAGAAAGGAAGTTTGGGAATGGGATAGCTGGAATTCCTATAGTGATGGTTAATTTTTAACTTAAAAATGATGTAGGGCTAGTTGAGTCTGAGGGGGTGCTGATCAGAGTTCAGAACTTCAGATAGTGTGTCTCCTAATTGAGACTCAAAAATCTGGAGTGTAAAAGTGTTCTTTGTATCTACTCTGTGGAGTGGTTAAAAAGAAAAATCTCCATTGGAGCAGGAATGGAAGTTGTTCTGTGATATTGTCCCTGTGTCATTGAATGTAATTCACAAATGAACTTTTTAAAACACTTTTTTAAATGTTTATTTCTTTATTTTGAAAGAAGGGGGTCGAATGGCGAGGGGCAGAGAGAAAGGGAGAGAGCGAATCCCTAGTGGACTCCATGCTGTCGGTGCAGAACCTGACACAGGGCTTGATCTCACAAACCTCAAGATCATGACCTGAGCTGAAACTAAGAGCCGTACTCTCAAACGAGGGAGCTACCCAAGCACCTTCACAAACTCATTTTTATACACATACTCTCTGAAGAGTTTTGAGCGGTAACTGATACTTTATTGAGATGAGATACCGGGAAACCACTGGGTTGGCTTTTGTTGCCCTGACCTGGGAGAGCCTGAGACTACTCCATTTAAGGCACACTTTAAATAGTTTTATTTCTGGTGTAATTTGGCATGGTCTAGGAAATGCTTATATTTTACGGCTGTGAAATTAATGAGAATAGGAGTGGTTTAAATGGAACTGAAGCTAGGGAGACAAGTACTTGCTCCTTATGACAAATTCTAGAAATTTTGAGTTGTATCCAGATGGAGAAGAAATTCTTTATTATTAAAGAACACAACCTCAGAGGGGATATATTTACTGAAGTTTACTTGTAAGCAGAATTTTGGTTGATCTGATATTCCATGCCCTGTAGTACTTCATGTTCTTTGAGACATACTGAATTTTTAAAAAATCACATAGATGAGGTTGGTGAGATCTATGGTTAAAATAATCGCAGTAATAAGTGTCATTCATTAAAGACCTAAGTTATGTCAGGCACTAGTACAGGTGCCTTACATATATTGCATTCTTTCAGACAGTCTCATATGACAAGGCTTATCAGACTCTTCAGATGAAGTACCTAAAATTCACAAAACTTGGGAATGTGCCCAAGTTCACAGGTCTGGTATGTGACAGAGCTGAGGTTAGGCTTGTGGTCTGAGTTCTTCTGGAGCCCACTTTGTTCCACTCCTCCTGCCTGAGCCTCGTATTCTGTCTCTAGATTCATTTCTCTTTTCGCCACTCCATATTGCCTCTTAGGATAAAAAACACTTTGAATCTGAAGTAGTAAACGCACATGTCAAGAACAAACGTGAAAAATGATAATCAAATACAATTTGAGAGTTGTCTGTGGACTTCATTTACCTAGGGTCCTGCTCTCCTTAAACCCAGGGTATCCTGAGATCTGGCTGCCCAAGGGCTAGAATTTTTGTTGTCCAATTCCACCTCTTTGGTGTGGAGAGGTTCAGAATATGTCACCCCGGAATATGCCACTTGGGCATACTGAGAATTTTGAATTAAAGGTACCTGAGAAACAGTTGGTGCTGAAGGAACATTGCGACCCCTCCTTCTCTCCCTAAAAGTGGGAGATAAATCTCCCATGTGAAAGATGCCCTCACTGTACCAGGAGGGTAGAAGACATCTTTATCACCAGAGACAGGGAATTGGGAGCCAAGAAGGCTGTATAAATAAACCTTCCTAATTCTTGACCATTTACTTCCCCTAGCCTGAACCCCTTTGCACTATCAATTCTTCACAGAGTTAGTCTTCGTCTAAAAGCTTCCTGCTTTGGTCACCTCTTTTAGTCTCACATCTTTGTAGGGCTTCCATACTTACATATGTATGTAATTAAATTTTGTTTTTCTTCTTATAATCTGTCTTTTTGTTACCGGAGGCTTTTTAGACAAGTACCTGAATGGTAGAAGATAAATTATTTTTCCTTTCCTGCATGTGCATTACAATACCTTTCCCCTCGGTGTTCTCCAGTGTATTCTCTCATCCAAATTTGAACCTAAATCTGTTAACCAGCTCTTCATTGCATGCTCCTCTGACATTGACACCCTCGTCCCAGTTGAACAGCCCAGAATCATTTGCCCTTTTCCTGATTTAGCAATATCCCGTTTCAGTAAAAGGTCGTTTTGACAATGATATTTAGAGTTGGTCATCACTACTGGGTGTCTTTATCACATTCTCAAAATGAGTTCCAAATGATCTAGTGAGTATAGTCAGATTTGGCAAAGAAGCTACTAGTTTGGGTACTATATCTCTAGGAGATAGGATTTTGATGCTTGTAGTAGAATTTTAATGGGATTTTTAATTTAAGAACAAGAAAAAAGCCTCCCACTTCTTCAATGAGAGTACATTTTAAGTTAAATTTGGATATAGGGCAAGGTGAGGCTGAGGGGACTGAGGGGGCTACTGGACACAAACCGATGAATGAGCTCAACTTGGTGGTTAAAAACCAAAGCCTTTCATATAAGTGTTAGATGAGGAAAGAACACTGAAATAACTAAGTAAGCAAACATCTACAGTGTCTCAGTTTCTGTAAACTCTGGAGCCCTTCTAAGAAGTACAATATGGTTCCTTGGAATTACCTTTGAATAATGATAGATAGATAGATAGATAGATAGATAGATAGATAGATAGATAGATAGAATCTTGGTTTTCAATGCTCATCATTACATTTGTACAGATATCCAGACATTTTCAGTCAGGTGATAGATAGCAGAGAATGGAAAGGTAAAGTTTTGTCAATGCACCAGGAGTAAGGAGAAAATTCTCAGTGTACTGTGATCATACTGGTTATTGAAAAGGACAGTGTGTAATGGTGCTTTTGAATGAAGTATGACAAACACTTCCTGCAAAGATTTACAAGGTCCTTTTGAAAAAGATTTCTGACTCCGTATTGGAAAACACCTGTTACACAGTAAGATCTCATAAATTTGGAGAATCACAAGAACATTTTACCTCCTTAGGAACTCCACCAGAAAATGAAGAAGGTTGTTGATGTAACAAATCTAGTGGTCGCTCTCTACTGGGCCCCTACTGTATAAGAGTTTGTGGAGAGACTACAAGTGCTCATCAACAACTTGTCTTCCACTCTTTCCTGGGTACATGAGAAGACTACATTGCCCAGTTCACTTGTAGTTAGAAAGGATCTTGTGACCAGCCCTTGCCACTGAAATATGAACAGAAATGATGTTTGTCACAAGCCAAGGCATTTGAGAGCCAGTATGCCACCATAATGTCTTCCATTCCTTTCAGCAGCAAACGTGGGTACTATACGTTGGGATGTGGAAGTACGAGATGGAGGAAGCCTAGATCTCTGTTACCTGGTAACCAAGATTCCCTGCCAAATCAAAGTTAGATTTCATGTGCATAAGATATATACTTTTGTTATGCTCAGCTAGCTTAACCTTATCTAACTCATACACAGCTACTATTTCTGTTGTTAGGCTTATTTAAGGATTTTAATGACAAAGCTAATAGTGCACATATTCTTGGTGCAAAAATGTTAAAAATACAGACAAATCACAATCTTCACCCTTACAATAGTCTTTCATAATTCAGCCACATTCTCAGATATAGCCACGATGAATCTAGTCTATTATTTTAAAGCTAATTGTAGGCTTTATCATACATAGCTCTGTTATAAAATTATTCATGATTTTAAATATAGAGGGTCATGATATACATATTACTCTACCATAAGTCTTTCACACTTAATATGAATGCCATGACAACACGGATGGATCTATTTCACTTTTATAACTCCTCTCATGGTATGCATGTGCCATAATTAATTTAATCATATTCTTCTGACAGACAAATAATTTTTCCCATTTCTTTCTATGACTTATAAAACAATTATGTTTAACATGGCTTATTGGACTAAAGTGTATTGAGAGAAAGGTAGAAATTAGGTTAAAGTGGAGAGTATATGGAGATTATGGATTCTTATAAATATTGCCTAAATTTCATCCCCAAAATTCTCTATCAATTCATATTCTCACAAATTAATGAATGTCAATGGCATAAACACTCACACATATATTATTTTATAAATCAAAGGTACTCAATTTGAGAAGCAAGGATTTAATCAAAATGACCGGTTGACAGGGAATGGGACCAGACAAGACACATTTGGTGAGGGATGAAGATCCAGAGAAAGAACAATGTCCAGGGTCCATGAGAGAGACTACATGTAATTCCAAGTCCAGATAGCCTAGAGCAGGCTGGTAATCAAAGTTCTGAATCCAGAGTTCATGTACAATGGGAAAAGGACCAGTAGGAGAGGTAGTGGGGAATCTGTGTGGAGAGTCCAGGACAACTCACATGAATAGGCTTGGGAAATCTCTGAATTACCACTAACAGGTGGAAATTATATGGTTATCTGAGTGGGGAGATTACTGGATGAGAGGACAAGAAACACCCATCATTCTGTAGAATCCCTGCCAATACTATTAGGCCAAATATAATTCTCTCTACTGCATCATCCAGTAATGTTGCTAGTGGATATTACTAGTGGATTCTGGGAAAGCTACATGTCTTAACTTTTCTGCTGGTCCACTGAACCTTTGCCCATGTATCGCGGCTGGGATCTCTGTATGGTGGGTCCTCTCCACTGAGGTCCAGGCTACATGAATGTTAGTGTGTAGTGATAGACAGCTGAGACAGAATTCCCAATGAGCAGTGGAAGGCAGCATGCAAGTACAATGAGGAGAAAATTTAAAGGGGGTACTCTAATACTGATTTCCTCAGTTGCTCTTCAGACAAAAGCCTAGCGGTAGACATGTGTACTAAAATAATCCAGATGGTGTCTCCAGCACAGACTAATTCTCATGTTTCCTGAGTTTGTGGCATCCACCAGAGACTGGGTATCTTCAGACTATGACCACTGGCCTACATTACCAACAAATACTGGCTTGGGGAAAGCCTAACCTAAGGTGCAGACATTTGCAGTTTGGATTCAGAACCTGTGGGGATTGTACTCTTCCTTTTTGAATTGACTTGGTGATGGGGATGTAAAGAGTCCAATGCAGAAAGCATCACATACCATCCTGTTTGAGCATTCCCAACTCCAAGACAGTGGTTGAGCCTGCACCCACCACAGGTTGCTCAAATAACTATAAATACCATTTATAATGGAGGCGGGATTTTTTCTTTTAGTTAATTAATTTCTAATGTTCATTATGATATCAGATTTTGATTTTAATTCTCATATATTTATCTGTAACATGATTTAAGTTGCTGATTTCCATTTTTAGGAAAGAGATTAAAAAAAAAAAAAAAGCATAGTAGGGGAGCCTGGGTGGCTCAGTTGGTTAAGCATCCAACTCTTGATTTTGTCACAGGTCGTCATCCTGGGGTTTGTGAGGAACTCTGCATCAGGCTCTGTGCTGACAGTGTGGAGCCTGCTCGGGATTTTTTTTCTCTCTCTCTCAAAGTAAATAAACAAACTTAAAAAAAAAACATGGTAGATTCAACATGAATTATTATTAGTTGATAGCCCTGTAACTCCCATGACAAGCCTTGAGAACTTAAGGAGATCACTCGATCTAATTATGTCTAATAACACGAAGACATTGAACACATCTATTCCACCAAAATTTAGTATTTCATGGAGTAGTAGTGAGAGGTAGATAGGGAAAAAGTAAACTGTTCAAAAGAAGGAAAAAAATGTGGTCTCCATTCCTCTTTTGCAATGAAAGACATTTTTATTTTAACTACTGGGCTTCTGCGTAAATTTTGTTTTAAAAAGAAAAAATATATAACAGTTCAGTTTTTAGAAAACCACTATAAAAACCACTGAACAATATGATAACTATTTTTTAGGGGGGCCAACATTTTCTTTTCCACTAGTAATACATATGTACAGAAATACTTTTTCAATTATAATAGCTACTTTTTGACATTTTTCTGTATCCCAGAGAGTTGGTTGAAAGTGTTGGTGAATAATGACTTAGGTATTGTCAATTCATGATGTTGGTTCACGGGGCAAACTGCGCCTAACACTTCAGTTAGCAATTTCCAAAAAGGTTATTTTTTAAATGGAATTTAAAGTTGAAAGGTGTTGTAACTGATGCTTTATATTACATTTATTTTCAATTTTTAAATTTTCTTTCAAAGAAATCTAATCTATATTAATGAAAAATAAAAGCCATGTATATATAACTCATATATCATCCTTTTTTTTCTTTTTCTCTCTTTAATTTTTATAAAGTGTTTATTTTCATTCCAGTTAGTGAACATACAGTGTTCTGTTTAGTGATTCAACACTTTCATACATCCCCTGGTGCTCTCATCTGTAGTCTTCAAGCCTAAACATTATTTCTGGTAAAAAGATACATGGGGAAAGAAAGCATGTTTCTGCTTAAATATGCTTTAATTTCACTTTAAAACATTTTTTTTAATGTTTATTTATTTTTGAGAGAGTGAGACAGAGAGTGAGTCGGGGTGGGTCAGAGAGAGAGACACACACAGAATCCGAAGCAGGCTCCAGGCTCTGAGCTCTCAGCACAGAGCCTGATGCGGGACTCGAACCCATGAACTGTGAGCTCATGACCTGAGCTGAAGTCAGACGCTTAACCGACTGAGCCACCCAGGTATCCCTAATTTCATTTTTTAACATCACAGTTAAAATTTAAGTTTAAATATTAGCTAGCATTAGTATTAAATATTTTAATGATAAAAGAAATGCAAATATGTAGATAGCAATAGAGAACTTATAATAAATTAACTGTAATAATACTTAATTTCTTTTTTTTTAATTTTTTTAGCGTTTATTTATTTTTGAGAGACATAGAGACAGAGCATGAGCACGGGAAGGGCAGAGAGAGGGAGGTACAGAATCCAAACCAGTCTCCAGGCTCTGAGCCGTCAGCACAGAGCCCGACGTGGGGCTCGAACTCACAGATCATGAGATCATGACCTGAGCTGAAGTCGGCTGCTCAACCGACTGAGCCACCCAGGCGCCCCTCTTAATCTTCTTAAAAATGCTTATTTATTTGTTGTGAGGGAGGTGCAGAGAGAAAGGGAGAGAGAGAATCCCCGGTAGGCTCCACGCTGTCAGTGCTTAGCCCAGCACAGGGCTCAATGTCACAAACTGTGAGGTCACGAACTGAGCCTAAATCGAGAGTCCATTGTTTAACCAGCTGAGCCAGCAGTTGCCCCCTTAATTTCTTAATATGATTTGTCTTTTCCAGTCCTTCATAGGTTTAAGAATACTTATATTTCTTCTGAAGAATTGCTTCAAGTCAAAAGCCCTCTGCAATGTAGCTGCAGCTCTAGGCCAGTTAGCCTGTGGACCCAAAGCCCTTAACCAGCATGACATTTAAAGAATTACCCTAGGAAATGCTGTGGAAAAAAATTTCTAATAAATATTATATCTTTTCCTCTAAAATGGGAAAAAATCATCAATACAAGAAAATACATCTTAATGTTGGCTAGCAAAAAATCAAAAGGTGATTGCTCTTTTCCTATATCAAGCCCTTTTTAGACAGAAGTGTGTTCTTTTTTCCAATGTATAACTTAAAACTTATAAACCATCACTCACCACCTCACAGAGGCTATACAATTATTTTTGAAGATGGTGACAATTACAAATCAAAGATCATCAGAAAAAATATTGACAAGTTTTGCAACAAAGGTGTAAAATTATTTTCCTCCCTATAAAATATGAGAAAGAATATATAATATAGCCTGAAGGAAAGGAATAAATGTGAATTGGACTAGTATGGTAAATTAATTACTACACAGAATAAGGCTATATCAGCCCATTCTGTCCTGAGAAAGCAGTATGAAGAGACCCATAAATCTAGTTGATGATTTTTTGAAAACTACCAAAGGGACAGTCTTAGATAAGCAATTTAAAAATTATACTAGAGAGGAGCACCTGGGTGGCTCAGTTGGTTGAGCGGCCGACTTCAGCTCAGGTCATGATCTCGCGGTCTGTGGGTTCCAGCCCCGCGTCGGGCTCTGTGCTGATAGCTCGGAGCCTGGAGCCTGCTTTGGATTCTGTTTCTCCCTCTCTTTCTGCCCTTCCCCTGCTCATACTCTGTCTCTATGTCTCTCAAAAATAAAATAAGCGTTAAAAATTGTTTTTAGTTATACTAGAGAATATGAATATTTCATAAATGTTATTAAGATACATATGGTTAGAAAAACATTGGGATCAATGTTCCTTGATAAGAGATTTTCCCACCAAAGTAGACACCTATAATCATGAATATATTTATATAGAAATGCACTTACAAATTGTACTTTCAATTTCTTCTGTGAATTGAAAAGTATATTTCTATGCAGCAGTTCCCAGCACATATAAAAATCTTTAGTGGTGGTGCCCCTGGGTGGCTTAGTCGGTAAAGCCTCTGACTTCGCCTCAGGTCATGATCTCGCCATAGGTGAGTTTGAGCCCCGCATCAGCTCTCTGCTGTCAGTGCAGAGTCCACTTTGGATCCTTTGTCTCCCTCTCTCTCTGCCCTTCCTCTGCTTGCATGCATGCTCTCTCTCTCTCTCTAAAAAATAAAATACATTAAAAAAATCTTTAGTTAAGATTTAAGAGTTTAAGAGCAGTTCCAGTATTATTTCCCTTTTATATCCTAAGCTGAATCTATCTAATTGGATATATAAAGTGTTCCCCAAAGGAGAGTTCAGAGCACATGTTTCCACTTCTGGTGCCAGCCCTCTAGTGCATGAAATGGATCGTGAGTGGTCTTGAAGGATGGAACTTGTAAAACTGCTGCACTTTGATCCTCCGTTTCCCCAAACCCATCCATTTCATGCATGAAAATGAAAGGACAGTTATTTCATTGCAGGTGGTGATTCTCATTAAGTGAAACATTTTCTTTTATTGTGTCTTTTCTTTTATTATGGTAAGAACATTTAACATGAGATTCTACCCTCTTAACAGACATTGCAAGCACAGTACCATATTGTTATTTACAGGCAACATGTTGTACAGCAGATCTTTAGAACTTATTCATCTAGCGTAAATGAAACTTTATACTCATCGGATGTTGGATATGTGCATTACCTTGAACGTAGTGATGGTATCACAGGTGTTTGCATATGTCAAAACTCATCAAACTATAAACACTACATACAGCTCTTTGTATATCCATTATACCTTAGTAAAGCTTTCTAAAATAATAAAGAAATTTTTTTTCCTACTTCCAAACCTTTCACATAGGGAGAGCAACATATAGGTACTAACAGTGAATTTGGACTTATAAAAAAAAATCTAAATCTAAAATCTGAAGGAAAAAAATGTGTTCTTGAGGCCTAGAAGTAGCTACACCTGTATCGGCATGGAAGTGGGAAAGTAAAATGAAAAGATTTCCCCTTTTTGAGCATCAGGATTGGATTTGGGTCACAGGTATGAGTGGCCTAGTTTCAAAAAAGAAAAATATAAACCAATAGGATATACAGATTAGTTAAAATATATTAAAAGAGCCGAAACATTGCATTTCTTTAAAAAGTCACTAATTGGCAATGTCATGAAATGTAGACATAGCAAACAGTATGTTTAGATGAATCACAAGACCTTAGCCTCAGTGTTAAAAGATAAATCAGAAGAGTTAAAATGTAAATTAGGAGTGTTCAAAAATAACACTGACCTCGAAGTCTCAAAGACCCCATCAAAGCCCGTCGGATGTCAGAAAGAATATTGTACACTATAAATAATGATGAAAGTGACTAAGACATCATCTCTGCCTTAAAGAAATATGTAATTAAATAAAAGGACAATGACAAGTAGACAAAGTACTGTATTGTTAGGTAAAAGACGACAAGGTTATTTAAGCAAAAGCCCAAGGGAGGGAGTGGCCTTTGAGACGGCACTGAAGAAAGCTAGCATTTTGAGTAATCTCTACGCCCAAGCGGGACTGGAACTCACAACCCTGAGGTCAAGAGTCGACTGCATGTTCCACCAACTGAGCCAAGAACCCAGAATAATAATGCTAACATTTTGAAATGGTTGTGTTTGGGGCAAAGGAAAAGGTCTCTTCTATCAAAAAGGGAACGCAGTATAAGGCAAATAGATAATGTTTGTTCAGGGAAGAAGTACCATTTGGCTCATGCAGAAGAAACAAGGAGACAAGTGAGCAACGGCACTAAGGTCATGTTGTGGAGGCCTTGGATGCCCGCCCAGGGGACTTCATTTCTGGACAAGGGATAACAGGAGAAGAACAACAATTCATGCAGATTAGACAGGAATGTCTGGGGGAAGTAATTTTGCCAGCAAAGATAAGGGAGGGAAGATTATACTGATAAACAAGATAAATTATAAAGGGGATTGGATTTGAGATAAAATTCAAAAAAATGCAAAGGAATAATATCAGGGACAATAAATAACCAGAATGTAAGTTGCCGTCAAAAAGAGGGCCAGCTTCAGAAAAAGGAGGTGCTCTTTCTATCAGTGTATAAAGTGCCTAGGATCTCCTAGGGAAGGGCAGAGTTAGTGGAGGATGATTATTTGTAGCAAAGAAGCTTTGCAATTGATGCAAAGCAGGGATTCAAAGACATACCACTTCATCAACTATGTCACTGTCAATGTACAGGGAACTCTGCACTTCCATGAAATGAAGATCTGTTATGTCTTAATGACATATAGTCAAGTTACCAATTGAAAATAATCTAGGCCTGGCCTTGGAAACACAAATGGTGCAACAGCTGAGGAGAACTAAAATGTCATGTCATACGTAATTTTCTAATCCCAAACTTCAGCTACAACAACCTACCCACACAATTTTCTAAATGTATATCATTTGTGCACATTCTGTATTCTAGCCATGCCATTTCCTCCTAGCAAGTCTAATACATCCTTAAGAACCCAAATAATTCCTGCCTCATCAAAAAGTCTTTGGTTGATAAATTTAGATTATATTGATCTCTTCCCTTATCTTAATTCCACTCTTCTGCAAGTCTCCCAATCAGTTCGTATTTACTTCAAAGGCAGGAATTATTTTTATGTCATCAAATTTCCCCAAAAGAACAAAGAGTTCAAAAATAGTAAGCATAAATATGGAATATTTGAAATAATTGCTCTTAGGGACTTGATGTGAAGGGCTAAGTAGAATTATAACAAGGAGGCCCAAATACAAGAATGTATGCTCTCACTATAGAGATTGACAGATATATGCTTAATTAAACTAAAATTTAAAACTTTCATTTTACTACTAAAATAGAAAACGATAAGGGCACCTGGATGGCTCAGTTGGTTAAGCATGCGACTTTGCCTCACATTATGATCTTGCGGTTTGTGGGTTCGAGCCCTGTGATGGGCTCTGTGCTGACAGCTCAGAGCCTGGAGCCTTCTTCGGGTCCTGTGCCTCCCTCTCTCTGCCACTCACCCGCTTGCACTCTGTCTCTCTCTCTCTCAAAAATAAATAAATATTTTTTAAAAATTTAAAAAAAGAAGAAAATGATAATACAACATCTATATGAATGCCATTGTGCTTTTAAAATTTATACTTAGAGTATGAGTAATGCTAATAAAGTACTAAACGTTTGTTCTCTTGGCTTGTGAAACCGTGTGATCTCCTACTAGGACTACTTTCTAATCATGTGCATGTGGGTGTATACATTTCTACATATTTTTAGAAATAGTTTAGTTTCCACTCTGTAATAATACCCCATGAAAATTTTTTTTCAATTCACACATTAAAAATGTATGAACGAAGCAATAATACAAAGGAGTGAAGTAACAAAAATTATTCATAAAATGGTTCTAGAATCCATGTTATAAAGGCACTCAATTGTATATGGTCATAAGAAATATAATTTCATGAAGAACTTTCATTAATAACTTATCAATTATGCAGCATTATTCAGGATTGTTCAGTCATGTACACACACAGAGAAAATGGGAATAAAACTCACCATTGTGCTTTTAATAATCATTTTTATTAATTTCATCCTGAATGCTCACATAATATACTCTGGATCAGACACTGACTTATCGTTCATGTAAAACACAAATTTATTGGGGCGCCTGGGTGGCTCAGTCGGTTAAGTGTTCGATTTCAGCTCAGGTCATGATCTCGCAGTTTGTGATTTGGAGCCCTGCATGGGGCTCTGTGCTGACAGCTCAGAGCCTGGAGCCTCCTTCGGAGTCTGTGTCTCCTTTTCTCTGCTCCTTCCATGCTCATGCTCATGCTCTGTCTCTCAATAATAAATAAAAATGTTAAAAAAATAAAAAATAATAAAATAAAACACAAATTTATTTGGGGCGCTTGAGTGGCTCAGTCGGTTGACCATCTAACTTCGGCTCAGCTCACAATCTCACAGTTCGTGAGTTTGAGCCCCACAAACTGTTGTCAGCGCAAGGCCTGCTTCAGATCCTCTGTTCCATTCTCTCTCTGCCTCTCCCCCACTCATGCTCGGGCTCTCTCTCTCTCTTTCTCAAAAATAAACAAACGTTTAAAAAAAAATAAAACACAGGTTCACTTAAATGCAAATAATAACCACGTTCTTTGTCACACCCTGATTCTTACTCCTGGGGTGACCTGCTGAAAGCCAGGTCAAATGCCCTATATTTACAAACTTTGAAGTTATGATAATCATTGAGGAATGGAGAAAAAAAAATGGATTTTTTTTTCTGCTTATATACCAGAGCAAGAGGCAGCTACCTTTTCTCCCCCTATTGAAACGATAAAGAAAAACCTTTGCATAAAGCCTTTCCCTAAAGGAGATGGGATGGGGAAAAAAAAACCCAGGTTCTCACTCTTAACCTTTAGAATATAAATACGCCTTTCCTGGGGCCAGGCAAGCCCTGATGTTCCAGAACTCTAGAGCCTAGAGGTGTCTCCAAGGTCTCATTTTCTGTTGACATGCAAATACACACCTCTGGATTTAGCTAAATCTCTCTGGACTCCTAACTTCCCAAGGCTTGCTCTTATGCTGGGATCCCAAATGTAAACAACATTTTTTCATGAATCTCCAACTCTGGCAGAAACACAACACTTTCTCTACACCTTATACTTACAGTATATAACATTAAAAGCCATTAGTACTCATGGGATATGCAAGCTTGAAGAACAATATAGCGTAGAAAACTTGGATGAAAACGATGTGTCTTCAAAGGAGACATGTAAATATTGAAATAAAGTATGGCCAAGACATCTGGAGGTCAAACTGGGACATGAAGAACCCTCCACAGAAAGTAGCAGTTGGGGAGCAAAGTGAGATGGGCTCTAATGGTTTGACCCTGGTGTATATATAAAATACTATTTTCACAATGGCCAGTACACCCTCATCTCCACCAGCGATGTTACCGTGCTCTCTGGAGGGGGATTGAGAAACACAAACACACAAACAAGTAAATAAAAACCTCAAAGGTAAGATTTTGGATTACTAAAATTCAGGTTTCATGGAGACTCATCATATTGAAACCCAGGAAACTTTTTTTTTTTTTTATCAATGATAATTAACTGAAATCTAGCTTTTTGCCAAAGATACCTTTTCCCCCGCACCTCTCCTGAGTACAGACAAAGATAAATACTGTATGATCTCACTTACAGGTGAAATCTAAAAATAAAAAGTCAAACTCTTAGAAACAGCGAGCAGATTGGTGGCGGCCAGGGGCTGGGAGGTGGGGGAAATGGGAAGATGTTGGTCAAAGGGAACAAACTTCCAGTTGTAAGATGAAGTTCTGCAGATCTACTATACAGCATGGTGACCACAGTTCACAATACTGTGTTCTACACTTAAAAATTGCTAAGAGATTGGATCTTAAATGTTCTCACCACACACACACACACACACACACACACACACACACACACACACATAATCGTACTTACATGGTGGTAGATGGGTTAATTAGCCTCATTATGGTAATCATTTCACAATATATACGTTATCAAATCGTTATGCTGTACACTTTAAACTTACACCATGTTATATGTCAATTATATCTCAGTAAAGCTGGAAAAAAGAAAATAAAAGAAAAAGAAATCTAGGTTTCCATCCGTTCACTCATCCATTTGTATATAAGCAGAGGAAAAGCCTATAATGCTCTTCACTCAATAATAAAAGTTGATGAAAGATGCATGGTAAGATTTTTCACATACTTTTTAAAAATTTTTTTTTACTTTTATGCCATCTTTGAATTGCAAATATTGAGTATGCATTATATTTTCAGAGTTACTCTTCCAATTTTTAAAATTACCCCCAAAATTTTGTTCAAGTGGAACAGAAGAGTGGTTGCAAGACCTTACATAATTAGCTGCTTTATAGTGAAGACAATAATTGCTAGAGAAGATGAAAGGAAGAAGAGATCATTTTGGGCTGCCTTGATGGGTATATAATTTTACCAACATTAAGACAAATATTTAGGCCTACGTACATATGGGGGGGTTAGTAAAAAATAAGTAATAAGTATTAAAGATATAAGCTATGTGATTTATTGTATACATCACAAATGATCTTATAAGGCAACCAGACAATTACTATTTAACTTTCCCTCTGATTCTATACTTACAAGTCAGTGTTTTGCAACCCTCACTGTGCTTCATCATCATCTGGGCAGCTTAAAAATCTATAGATGCTGAGGATACACCCTACCAATCTCAGTTGGTTTGGAGTAGGTCCCAGGCATCTATAATTATTTAATCTCTCCAGATGATTTTTATATGCACCCGGGTTTGAAAAAACCCTTCTGTGGCTGCAACAGGAGGAGGGTTTGTGAGAACTCCAGAGGTCTAAGTTAAAGAAGTCTAACGTTAATATTCCAAAGAAGCAGTAACCCACATAAAAACCATAGGCTCTGGAGTCGAACTGCCTGAATTTAAACCCAGGTATACTTCTTACCAGTTGTATATTTCCAGGAAAGTCACTTAAACTCTTTGTGCTTCACTTTCTCCGTATGTTTAATAATAGTAGTGATAAGATTTAATCATGTTGTTGTAAAGACTAAATGAAACAAATATATGTCATGTGCTTAGTCTCTTCCTGGCATTCAACAAATACTGGTTGTTATTATACTATTAATCATGGGTTTGTCAAATATTTAATTAAAGTTAGACCAAATTACATTGTTAAACAAGAAGAGTTTAACGGAGTAATTTAAAAGATTAAATTGGCATTATTGAGCAATTTGTGAATCAGGCAGCATCCCAACTAGTAAACAGAAATGAGCTCCATCAAGCTGTAGAAAAGGAAAGGTTTTTAAAGGTATCCAGGGAGCTGGCCCTGAGAGGGGGAGGGGGAGGGGAGCTGAAGGGGGGATGGGGGTTGAAGGGGGGAGGGGGGTGGGCGGGGGAAATTATTAGCAAAGAATGCATTGTTTTAGGCAAGGTCAGTCTCCTAAGGGGAATGGAAAAGGTCTATCCATAAATTTCCTAGTGCTGATCAGGAAATTCCATGTTGACTGGTAAAGGGGTACATTCCTGGGAGGGGTGGTTGAAACAGTCAAGTTTAGGTATTAAGTCATGGTTTACTCAGGTGGGGCTCAGAACATAAGTGACTCCATTTTAAGCCTGTGGTTTTTCTTTTTAGCAATGTCGAAGAACAGAATGTAAGTGAAATCTTTGTGTCATTTTGCCTTATCCAGACATGTTTTCTTCACATAATACTATAGAATAGCTCTTGTTCTTTTGTAAATAGCCCTGAGTCTACTCCCCATCAAAGAAGCAGTAACCCACATAAAAACTAAGGACATTTGGGATTTGTTAAAGCATTTTGAGTTAAAGCTAAATATTGTGAGAATACCTATAGGGTGCCTAATGCCTGGTATTGATGGAAGGAACCCACAATTTTGCAGACTAGAGTACTATATATAATAAAATCAAAACAAATATATAAGAACTCACCAAAAGATAAATTTTTTACACAATAACTGATTATCCTGAAATGTGGTGGTTAGTTGTCTGCCTCATTCTGTTTACTGTTTGCAATAGATACTACAAGCAATGAAACCTCTATCATGATTTAAAAAGTGTCACTGTTCTCAGAAGCTTAATTATTTTGGAGAGAAGCACTATGACATTTAAATGCTATTATATGTAGTTGAATTGTTCAGAGTTTGATATTATGTTCTATTTTTATGCCTGATGGTTTTAAACCTTTTTTACTTCATAATATATTTTAAAATATTTTTAATAAGAAGTTGCTACTGGCTCCACTATTTGTTTATTCTCAATATTATCTTGTTTTCACCACCTGTTTTTCTGAGTCAAAATTAAAATTATTTCATCAGCTTCCTTAAAATTCCTATTGGTATTAAATTTCATAAATTTTACAAATTAATTGGAGCCAACTGACATTTATACATTTGAGTTTACCCACATGAAATATTGTATGTATTTCTATTTATTTAAGTTTTCTTTTATATCAATATGAAAGTTATGTTGTTTGCTTTCTTCATGTAGTATTGGCCCATATCTTATTAAGCTTATTCTAGTTATTTTTATGTTTTTGCTATTGAAGTAGTACTGCTGGCATATAGGAGAACTATTGATTTTTACTAGTTTGTTTAACCAATGGCAATGTCACCAAGCTGTCTTCTGAGTTCTAATGGGTTTTCAGCGACTAATTCTGGGTTTCCCAGGTGGACAAGCAAATAATTCGCAAACCATTATCATTTCGATTTATATTCTCCGTTATTTATGCACAATAGTTCTTAAATTTTAAGATACCTTAATATCTGAACATTATTGTGTTTTTAATATTTTATTATTTTAAAATATTAAAATACAGCCTTTTAAAGACTTCTTTGTATAATCACACTTGCAAATTTGATATAGACGTCACTGTACTTCAAATTATGGGTGGAAGAAAAACATAAAATTGATGCTTTTCCATGTATGCTTTATATAACACAATATCAATTTCCAATAATATATTAAGTATACTGCAGGTCCTAAATAAAAATTAACGAAATTGAGCTATATTGCTCTTATTTCTGAAGTAAAAAGAGGGCTCTCTTTTCCACTATTAGTGACTAAAAGACTTGCTTGAAGGACAATGACCAGTGCTGCTATTTACAGTGGTGTGTTGAATCATTTGTAAATAAGCTTTTAGAATTTAAAAACTAGAAAATGCAGAAAGGGTCGGAATTCACCTAAGACAAAAATGAGTTTGTAGCAGTGAGTCACACACAGAGAGTTGGGACACCAAGGCTTTTCTTTCTAGGAAGCAACTTTATTCATGCCGGCCAGGGCTTAGCGGGCTAAGACCCAAAAGACTGAGCCCTGAGTGCAGCAGGGGATTGCCTTTTGTATAATTTTTACTCCTTTGTCTCCCATATGTGGTAACATACAGTCTGAATAGGTGGTCTGTGTTACAGAGTCGTGAGGAATGCCACACATGGGCACATAGCCAGGTTACCTTCCTTGTCTTGAGGTTTTCACCACATTCCTTAGGGAGGGGCTGTACCACAAGCTAGGCAACATTAGTCAGTGATGTCTCCCCTAAAATCTTTCTTCATTGCCATGGTCACATACTGAATGGGTTATACTCATCAGAGTAAAATCAGAAAACAATTTTTTTCCACTGCCCTTTCAAACCCATTCCGTGTGCTGGTTCTTTCTCTGTCTTTTGGTAAAACTTCAGAAAGTCCTGTAAAAGTTTTTGGTAGCTCCTAAATAATAGAATGTCCTTCAAGCACTTTCAGTTCCTAGAAAATCTAACTTCAGTAATTAAATGTCCACTTTAGTGTGATAAACACATAAACCTGATCTTATCCAATGGAAATATTTCCCATTCGATGGAAATATTTCTCCTTCTCCGGCTCAGATCTGTCTCAATCCCTAAAGCCTGCAACTGAGCAGGAGGTCCCCTTTATCTTTCACTACCCTTTTATTTCCCCTTCATCCCATCCCACCTCAACCCCACTGCCTACTAGAGGAACTGACTCTAGCTCTCCAGAGTCAGAAGAATAAAGAGAGAGGAGAGACAAAAAAAAAATAAAATAAATTGAAAAAAATCATATTTTAAGTAGTCTAGAGAGAATCCCAGGATTATCCACAATGGCCGTTTTGTTGTGTTATGTTTGCTTGCCTATGGGAGTTCTGTAGTTTCCTCACATACACCCATTAGAAACTTCCAGTTATATTTTTGAAAGTATGGGTAATGTGTTTTCTCCTCCTGGTCTCTTAGCCCTTCAACCCAAAACCCCTGCACATTTCATGGTCTATATTATACTGACTTTGCAATGGGGACCCCTTGCTTCTTCAGGCATTTCTCTTGGGAGGAATGCAAACAGCATTACACTTGTTTCCCACATATGAAAACCCTCTCAGGCATCCTGGCCCTACCATCACTGGAATGTTGTTGCCTCTCAAAGCAGCCTTCCTTCTTTCCCTTTATTAAATCCTTTCAGATCTTCTAGTTATTTTTCCTAATATCAGTATTTATGATCCCCAGGTCCTGAGGACTGTCTCAGGTAAACTTCCCTATATGGTTTCTCAGAGCCTCTTCTCCTCCTTGGCTTAAGGTGAAATGGATGCATCCTCTCCCTCCTCCCATGGGAGATGTGCACAAACAATAACACATGGATAACTCTCCAAGCAAACAGTCACCCCCACTCATCAGCTACAATCTTTGTTATCTTTAGGATATATGGTACAATTGCTTGGTTCTTGACCTTTGCATCCTCAAGCAAAACTTAGAAAGCATCCATTTCAGTATTTGGCTACATTATCCTTATATTATCATGCTTTTCCCCTACTCTGTCCATGGAAGAAGAGTTAAGTTGCAAGCTGTAATTACTGGCAAAATTTAATGTTGATCATTTCTTCTTAATATATAGTGCTGATAATGGTTTTTTAATAGTAATAGAATCTCTCGTGTATTTTATTTTAAAAACTTGGTTTTTGAGGGGAGGAAGTTTTAGGTTACTGGCAAAATTAAGGGGAAGGCACAGAGATTTCCCATGTATCTCCTACCCTGTCATTTATTTTAAAAGTTTTAGTATTTATTAATGTAGTTACTTGTTATTGCTTACACATCCTAATGATTCAGGCAGGTGGAGTCATACTTAGAATCGTCGATTCATTCTACTTGGTTATAACAGGTAGGTATGAATATAAGAGTGAGAATGGTGTCTGGCGATTGGTCTATTTTATACCCTCCATTGTTTAAGAGCATGATTATTGCTTGTTCATCAGCGCTTATCGAACCATGTCCCTAGTCCACTGGAGATGATTTGCCTTTCTGTTGCGACATTCATTTTGTTTCCTTGGCACTTCTCTGAATTTATTACTGAGCTTCACACTAGTCACACCATCTACCTATTGACTGATGGCCACACTACTGAAATACAAGTGTAAACGTAGCGCAACAATGTCAGATTACCCTATTGTCCATGTGCATTTCAATCTTGCAACATCGATGATAAATATTTAATGCTGAAATTTAAAGAAATAATTTGGAACCTCTGAAAGAAACACACACTTCTTTGTAAATAATGATTCCTTTCTGATTCCATGAAGTTGAAAATTAGACACACTGAAAGAACTCTGAACATACAGATTAAAGACTTCAGCACCATGTAAATTTTAAGAATACATAAAATGACTAAAAGTCCACCACAATGTCCCAAACATTTTTCGAATATTCTTTTTCCTTTTTTTCATGTTTATTGATTTTTGAGAGAGAGAGAGAGCATGAGCTGAAGAGGGAGACACAGAATCCAAAGCAGGCTCCAGGCTCCGAGCTGTCAGCAGAGAGCCTGACACGGGGCTCGAACTCATGAACTGTGAGATCATGACCTGAGCTGAAGTCGAATGCTTAGCTAACTGAGCCACCTGGGCTCCCCCGAATATTCCCTACCTTAGCAAACTATTACAAAATTAGCACTTAAATTTCATTCAGAAAGTGAAGGGCATCTTTAGATGGTGCATACAATTAAACATAAATGTTCTCAAATATACCAAGAGCTCTGCTCTTCCAAAGGAAATACCAAAACAGCAGCATCTTTCATTCATAAGAACTACAGTTATTATTTCATCGAAGATGTCTGAAAAGGCAGAAGGTAAATGGTAGTGCTTTATTCTGTAGAACAGTGGCTCTTGGAACAGACAGTTCAAAATGCCCCAATTGCCAGATTTTGTGAAGAGTGTAGCCAAGTGGAAATATTTAGTTCTGTTAGAAATTCCAGTTGATGTTACCAAATGATCTATTGTTGCTCTCAGAACCACTAGGCGATTACATGATGACAAAATTTCCATTAGCAATCCAATGTAGCAATTGAAGCAAAGGGTCCAAAGGAATCGCATGGAAAATACTATCACAGCCATAATCTATTGTAAAAGATACTGTCACTCATGCGTGAGAAAATGTTAATCAGTGAAAAATGTTAACCATAGAGTTAATACTACAAGGGCTTATGCACACACAATGCAATGAGCTCCTGGGAACAGAAGGATGAGTAGGTCAGAGCAAGCATTGGCAAGCATCACAGAGGCCCCTTATTCACACAAGCAGGTGTCTGTTTATTAAATGGAAAATATTTTTCTTCCTTTCACCACATTTAAAACAAATCACCACATGTTATGAATTTTCAGGCACAGACTAGAGTTTTTGTTTTGTTTTTATTTTTTTAACATGGCTCCCTGCAACCATCCGTGGTTAGGAAAAGAAATTTCTCCGAACTGCAACTGACTGCCTGGTACCTTGTGCTCTTGGGCAAGTTAACAGAAGGCTCAGGCCAAGGACATTTCAGTGAGTTCTCAGTTCTGCAGCCAGATCAAATGCTGGTGTTATACAGTCCCCACCTCATTCATCACACATGACTATTCGAGGCTGACATTTTAACAATTGGTTTTCCTTCTATGCAAGTAAACAGTGTGCTTAAAACAACTGCAGGTCTATGAGTGATTGTTTAACATTCCAAACTATCCTTTTGAGACATCCTCCAAGCTTTCCCATCCAGGTGGACCACCTCCATTCTCTGGATTTCTTTAGTGTTTTTCTTTTCTACCACTTGCTTTAGAGACTTAACAAATATACAGCCTTAAATGATCATTCACCTGTTTACTGTGTATAGTTCAGTCCCTGACTGAATTGCAGACAGTAGAGACTATATATCAAGTAGAGACTATATAGTACAGACTATAGATACATTTTGTATCTATCTCTAGAATTTGAAGTGTTATTCAACACAAATCTGAGGGGCACCTGGGTGGCTCAGTCGGTTAAGTGGCCAAATCTTGATTTAGGCTCAGGTCATGATCTCACAGTTCATGAGTTCAAGCCCTTTCAGTGCAGAGCCTGCTTGGGATTCTCTCTTTCTCCCTCTCCCTCTCTGTCTCAAAATAAATAAGTAAACTTTTTTTTAAAAACGAGTCTTCAAAATAAACCCAAGATAAGGATTTCTGATGCAATGTTTTTTTTTTTATCATCACCTTCCTCAGCCTGTATCCTTCTTTTTTCTGGCACATTATCTCTTATCTTCTATGAGACTACTCTTCTATTTCCTCCCTACTTTTACCGCTTCATCTTTTCTTTTGCGCTCCTTTATGGAATTATCGTTTCCACCTTCTCACTCTGTCTATTCTTCCAAGAGTCTTTACTTTGCCTTCATCAAATGACTCCCAAATCCATCTTAGTAACCTCAACCTCATTCCCACTTTTTAAAATGTTACTGTATGGCTCTCTCTCCATTTAACATGGCCAAAATGGAGCTCATAATCTTCAATCCCAAGTCAATTCCTTTCTTTCACTCCTTACAGGGACTCAGTTCAGATATCTTAAACATACATTTGACTCTCCTTCATATTCTGTCTCCAAATAGTGGTAATGATCCATAGATCTGGACTTAAAACCATACCCACAATTGTTCTCACTTCTCTATCTCCAATGCCACCATGAGCCCCATATCAGTATATGTTCACTTATTCAATAGTCATTGAACTGCATACTACACCCCCCATCTAATTTCTCCTTCTTATAGCCACTGGACTAGTTACTCTAAAATGTGACTGATCCTGTGCCTTCCTAACAAGTAGTTGAAAAAAAAATATTCTTCGGTGATTTCCATAGTCTCCATAAGATTTGAAATCTTATCTTTCACTACTTCCCATATTTATGAAATATCTTAATCTGTATTCCGAGCTGCCACTTCAATACACTGCAAATTTACTCGCCTCTTGCTCTTTGCTTATATTGATTGTTCTCCCTCAAATGATTTCTGTGTAATCTCCACATGTCAAAATCCCACCAAGGCTCCTTCCAGGCAGCTCTCTGATTCTCTAGTTCTTTGTCTCTACCTTTTCAGCATTCATTGTATTTTCTAAATATTATATTTTTAAGGTAAATATTGTGTCTCAGGTTTTTCTTTTTCTGATAGAGATGCCTGGGGACTCACTCGTTTTTCTAGACCCTACAGGACCTTGCATAGTTCCTCATATTGGAAGACTTTATTATGTTGAAATAGAGGATACTGAAAATATGCTAGAAAAATGGATAAATATCCCGTACTTCAAAAGGAAAATTAAAGTCTTTTTCTCAGAAGGAAGAGTTGGAGAGAAAATCAGAAGGCATAGGGACATAAAGTAGGAGAGTGTCACTTGGGCCGTCCAAACTAGAAGTGTGGCTAAAACAATTACACTAGTGTGTATTTAAGGCAAGTGGATAAATGTTGTAGCAACACTAGGTTTGATAGATGTAGATAGTTCCCAGTTCCCGAGTTTCCTAAGAATCCACGTGTGACCAAGAGTTCCTAATCGTTATAATTGGTCCTTCTAAGCAGTCCTCTCGTGGCACTCAGCTATAATCCCAGTTGTTTCTAAGCAAAAATGATTCCAATCCAAAGAATTTCTGCTGAAAAGGATGCCTCTGTAGTGTTCTGTTCCCTATAGCTTTCAGGGAATTAGAGTAGAGGCTTCAAGCATCCATTATTCTCAAGTACCGTGTGACCTGAGTTCATTTAATAAGAGTATCAATAAGCACCTTATTTCAAAGGAACATTTAAACTCTTTCTCCTACAATTATTCTGATAAGGAAAAATAATAATAATTTACTCTCCTGCCATGATTTTTCCCTCCAGATACTGCCATGAATGTTGAAACATGACTACAGGTTAAAATAATCAGCAGCAAAACCACTGGTAATACTTTAGTGGCTGACTGAGAATAAGGAGAGGATGCTGGGAGATAGAGGGAGGTGGAGGGGAGAGAAAGAGAGAATGAGAGAGAGAATGAATGCTGCTACATCTGGGGCAAAAGTGGTGCTCAAGGTTGAATGTGCACAGTGATGCAACGGTAAGTTTGTTAAAGAGGAGATTACCCGGTAATAAGCCCAGAAATTCTAATTTAGGCCATCCTGGGTAAAGCCTCAGAATTGCAATCTTTTTTTTTTTTTTAATGTTTATTTATTTTTGAGAGAAAGAGACAGAGTGTGAGCAGGGGAGGGGTAGAGAGAGAGGGAGACATAGAATCTGAAACAGGCTCCAGGCCCTGAGCTGTCAGCACAGAGCCCGACACGGGGCTCGAACCCACAGACTGTGAGATCATGACCTGAACCTGAGCCGCGGTCGGAGGCTTAACCGACAGAGCCACCCAGGTGCCCCCAGAATTGCATTCTTAACAGGCATTCTCAGGTGATTCTGTGCCTAAGGTTGGGCTCATATTTGAGTTAAATTACTTACAGGTTCTGGCCTTGCACTAATTCTCACATCAGCACCTACTAAGGCCAACCAGGCATATATAAGTAACAGAAACCGTTCTATTTACATGAAAATACATCTTAGGTTTAATTTTTTAAGCTGGTCTCCACTGAATATACTGATGCCATATATCACAAATTCCCCAACTTCCAGGTTGGTAAACATACGCAGAACTGGGGACAGTGGAACCCTCAAAACCAGTGTGAAAACTGTGCCCTTTCCCATATACCTTCCACTGTGCATCTCTTCCATCCACCTGTTTGGTGTTCTGTCCTCTTATAATAAACTGGTGACCTAATAAAAAAAAAATCCCTTCATTTGTGTATAGTAAGGACTATCAGTGATTTTTCTAAAGGTTCTATGTGGCTATTAAAATGAGCAATAGATATAGCTGGTGTTGGCCACAGACCTGATTTGGGGTCTTTTACTTTGTCATTGGAACTGCATTTGGTTTTTGGTTATGGAGAAATATTCATAAAGAACCAATTTGAGTGTCATTCTACAACATTTTTAAATGTCCACTGGACAAAAATTTTGTGCTATCTAATCCTTGTATTTTGTAATGCGACCCATAGGGTCTCCAGCTGGCATGTTGCCAACACACCTAGGCTCTTTAATTAGTTCGTAGTTAAAAGTATCTTAATGACACATATATTGAAATTGACATTATAAAGTGTAACTGCAACAGTTCTGGCTGGAACAAGTTGTACTTAATATATACGACATGGCCTTTGTCAAAATAAAGCAGTTGACAAGAGAGAAGTAAGAGAGACAGAGAGAGAGAGAGGGAGGGAGAGATTGACTAAGATTTATTCAAACTCTAAAGAAAAGGTCAGAGAGTTCTTTTATTTCTATCTCTTGATGGCAAAGTATAGATTCATCTCTTATTACATGTACTTACTTTTCTGCAAAATCTGTAATGAATCCAGTTTTATGAGGACATTCGTATTGTAAATATACCGAGATGCTATCAATGGCTCCAGTAAAGATAACGGTCGTCCTAATTTTTATATGTTAGCTCTTTTTGTATATAAATCCACATTTTCAGCATCAGTCTTTCTTACAGCTAAACTTGCGTGCAATATTATTCCGTATTTCCTGCCGTTTATAGTTATTCTTAACAATGATGAATCATAATTTCATCCTGGTGGTGCCAGCTTCCAAATTCACCTGTCAGAATCCCCGACAGGTTGTATGGCTTTAGTGCACACATCAATTTCTCCTCATCAAAGACACTGTGCTGGTGCAGTACCTTACCGAATAATCTCGACTCGTTTGATGCTCGTTACCTTCATCATAGTTTTTAAAATGAGTGACACCCAGGATATGTGAACGTGGTCTTTAACATTATCTGTCTCTCTCTCTCTCTCTCTCTCTCTCTGTTTTTTACTGGGTTAAAACTCACCTAACTTACAATTTACTATTGCATTCATTTTAAAGTTGAAGATTTAGTGTGTTTTTGTTGTGCAACCACCATTGCCATCCAATTCAAGAATATTTTCATTACTCAGAAAAGATAACCTATGCCCATTCCTCCCCTCCCCTCAGCTCCTTGTAACCACTAATCTGTATTCAGTATCTATGAATTTGCCTCTTATGGGTATTTCATAGAAATGAAATCATCAGTGGTGTGCCCTTTGATGTTCTAGATCCTTTCACTTAGCATAATATTTCCAAGATTGACCTACCCTGTAGCATGTATCACTACTTCATTCCTTTTTACAGTTAAATAATATTCTACTATATGAATATACCATGTTTTTAGTTTATCCATTTATCAGTTGGCTGTTTCTACTGTTGGCTATTATGAATAATGCTGCTGTGACCATTTGTGTATAACTTTTTGTTTGAACTCCTGTGTTCAATTCTCTTGAGTGTATACTAAGAGTGGAATTTCTCAGTCATATGGTAATTCTATGGTTAACTCTTTGAGAAAACTCCAAACTTTACAGAGTACTTCACCATATTACCTTCACACCAGCAATGTGCGAGAGTTCCAACTCTCTCTGCATCCTGACCCACACTTGTTACTTTTTGTTTTTAATTGTTGTAGCCATTTTAATGGGCGTGAAGTGCGAGCTCATTGTGGTTTTGATTATTTGCTTTCCCCAATGACAAATACTGCTAAGCATCTCATCTTTTTATGTGTTTTTTGGCAATTTGTATATTTTCTTTGGAGAAATGTCAATTCAAGTCCTTTGCTCATTTTTAATTGGTATTTTTGTCTTCAAAAACAGCTTTATTGAGGTATAATGGATATACAAAAGCACATGTATTTAATGTATACAATTTGATGAGTTTTGGCATAGCATATACCCATGAAACCATCGCCACAATCAAGGAAATAGACACATCCATCACCTCCAAAAGTTTCCTTGTGTCCCTTTGGGTTTTTTGGTTGTTGTTTTTTTGTCATAAGAATACTTAACATGATATCCCCTCTCTTAGTAAATTTTTAAGTGCACAATACAGTATTGTTGACTGTAGGACTATGCTGTACAGATCTCTGGATCTAATTTATCTTGTATAACTGAAACCATTTATAGGTATACCTTGGAGATATTGCGGATTTGGTTCCAGGCGGCTGCAATAAAGTGAATATCAAAATAAAGTAAGTCAAATGAATTTTTTTGGTTTCTCACTGCATATAAAAGTTGTGTTTGTACTCTGCTATAGGCTATTAAGTGTGCGATAGCATTATGTCTGGAAGGACATTGTACATATCTTAATTAAAAACTACTTTACTGCTAAAAAATGCTATCATCTGAGCTTTCGGTGAGTTGTAATCACTGATCACAGATCACCACATCAAATATAATATAACGAAGAAGTTTGAAATATTATGAGAATTACCAAGTGTGGTACAGAGACACCAAGTGAGCAAATGCTGTTGGAAAACTGAAAGTGATAGACTTGCTCTATGCAAGGTTGCCACAAACCTTCAGTTTGTAAAAACACAATATCTACAAAGTGCAATAAAATAAGGTATTCCTGTTCAAATTGAAGAACAGTTATCCATTTCTCCCTCAATTCCTCTCCCCCCTAGCTCCTGGTAATCACCATTCTACTTTCTGCTTGTTTGGATTTGACTTTAGGAACTTCATATAAGTAGGTTCATGCAGTACTTGTCCTTCTGTGACTGGCCTTTAATGTTGAATTGGAAGTGTTCTTTATATATTCTGAATACTAGATCACTATCAAATGTAACACGTGCAAATATTTTCTCCCATTTCGTGAATGATTTTTTCATTCTCTTGATAATATCCTTTAATACACAAAAATGTTTGATTTTGATGACATTCATTTTATGTTTTTCTTTAGTCGACTGCACTTTTAGTGTCATACGTAAGACTCCACTGTCATATCCATTGTCATGAATGTTAACTTCTCTTCTTTTCTAAGAGTTTAAGAATGTTGGATATTATATTTAGATCTAATTTACTTTTGTTTGTGGTATGAGATAAGGATCCAAATTCATTCTTTTCAATGTGAATATCGGTTGTCTTAGCAATATTTATTTAAAAAGACTATTCTTTCCCCATTGAGTTTTCTTGTCACTCTTGTTGATAGTCATTTGACCATAGATGTATGGCTTTATTTGTGGACTCCCAATTTTATTCTTCTGATCTATATGTTTACCTTATGCCATGACCACACTTTTGATTATTATAGCTTTGTGGCAAGTTTTAAAATTGAGGAGCATGTGTTCTACAGCATTGTTCTTATTTTTAAATATTATTTTGGCTATTCAGAATCCCTGGCAATTCCATTCAAATATTAGGATCAGCTTGTCTATTTCTGATAAAAAAGCAGTTGAAATTTTGGTGGATTACATTGAATCTGCAGATAAGTTTTGGAGCATATTACCATTTTAACACTATTAAGTCTTTTAATCCATGAATATGGGATGAGTTTTCCATTTATTTAATTCTTTCATTTCTTTCAGTAATGTTTTGTACTTCTCAATATACTAATTTTGCGTCTTCATTGTAAATTTATTCTTAAGTATTGTACTTTTTTATTTTAGATGAAATTTTTTAAATTTTACTTTTAGATTGTTAATTATTAATGTATAGAAATAAACCTGATTTTTGTATGTTGATCTTATATACTGCAACTATGTGTGTTTATCTGTTACCTCTAATAACTTTTTATTACTTCTGATTTCTTTTTAGTGGATTCTTTAGGATTTTCTTTCTTTTTTAAAATAAATGTTCATTTATTTTGAGAGAGAGAGAGAGAGAGAATGAGCAGGGGAGGGACAGAGAGAGAGAGAGATAGAGAATCCCAAGCAGGCTCTGTCAGCACAGAGCCTGATGCTGGGCTCAATCTCTTAAACTGAACCATGAGATCATAACCCCAACCAAAATCAAGAGGCAGATGCTTAATTGACTCAGCCACTCAGGCACCCCCAGGATTTTCTTTATATAAGATCGTGTCATTTGCAAATATAGTTTCACTTTTTACTTTCCATTTTGGATGCCTTTTATTTCTTTTTCTTGCCTCATTTCCCTGCTGTGAACTTCTAATACAATGCTGTATAGAAATGGCAAAAGTAGGTGTCATTGTCTTGATTCTGATATTAGAGGGAAAATTTTCCATCTTTCACCATTTAATATGTTGTTAGCTGTGGGTTTTTTATAGATACTTTTTACCCAGTTGAGAATGTTCCCTTTATTAAACAACAAAATTCAACCAAGTAAATTTGAAGATCTAATTGGCTTTATTAAACAATTCATGAATTGGGCAGCATCCCACCTAGCAAATAGAAAGGAGTTCCTTTGAACTACAGAAAAGGAAAGGGTTTTAAAAATAGGAAGGAGACAGAAGAAAAGGAAATTACTAGTATAGAGTCTATTGTTTTTGGCAAAGTCACCCTCCTAAGGGGAATGGAAGAGGTCTATCAGTAAATTTCTTAGTGCTGACCAGAAAATTCCAATTTGACTGGTCGAAGGTTACATTTAGGGGCAGGGGTTTGAAACTGCAGTTAGGTTAGATGTTAAATCTTGGTTTGCTGAGTTGGGGCTCTTTTTATGAGTGACTCCATTTTGGACCTGTGGTTTTCTTTTTAATGTCTTCTATTCCTATTTTTTGTTTTCTTATCAATAAAATATGTTGAATTTTATCAAATGTGTCCTCCAGATCAATTGAAATCATATTTTTCCTTTATTTTATTAATAAGGAGTGTTAAATTGATTGATTTTCATATGTTGACCTACCCTTGTATTATAGAGATAAATCCTGCTTGGTCATGGCATATAATCCTTTTAATATGCTGCTGTATTCAGTCCACTAGTATTATGTGGAAGATGTTCACATGTATATTCATAGGGGATTTTGGTTTGTAAATTTTTTTAATGATGTCTTTTTTGGCTTTTGTATTACTAGTCTCTTAGATTAACGAAGAAAATATTCCACTGTTTTTTGGAAGACTTTGAAAAGGACTCGTGTTAATTCCTTTTTAAATATTTGATAGAATTCACTAGTAAAGCTGTCTATTTGGTACTGGGCTTTTCTTTATTGGAAATTTTATTTGAATGCTGATTTGATCTCTTTGCTTGTTATAGGTTTATTTATATTCAGTTAATTCAGATTATGGCTCTCCTGAGTAGAGAGTTGGGTCCTTGGATCTGCCTACACCTCTATAATTTGTGACATTATGCAATGACAAGTTTTTAAAGTTACTTTAAAAATCTGTTTTGTAAATAAGCAAAGAAAAAAGATGATTTTTATCTTCGTGTTGTCAATACAACTCTCTACCTTTACTTAGACTATTTAGATATGTCAAAGAACAAAAATTCAACCAAGTAAATTTGAAGATCTAATTGGCTTTACTTAATGATTCAGGAATCAGGCAGCATCCCTTCTAGTAAATAGACAGACATTCTGAAGAGTTGTGCAAAATGAAAATTTTTTTAAATGTTTATTTATTTTTGAGAAAGAACACACACACATGAGCAGGGAAAGGACAGAGAGAGGGGGAGAGAGGCTCTGAAGTGGGCTCTGTGTTGACAATAGACAGCCTGATGTGGGGCCGAAGTAGGAGGCTTACCGGACCGAGCCACCCAGGTGCCCCAAAATGGAAGGTCTTTATAGGCAAAGGGAGGGTGGGCAAAGAAATAATTAACAAAAGGAAAGAAAGGATTGTGAAACAGACCAGATCATCTTCCTTTGTGGGGAAGCAAACAGCAGGGGTCTTATTATGCAGATTGCCTCACTTGTGCTGATCAGGAAATTTCAAATGGACTGTCTGAAGGTCCCATTTCTGAGAGCTATTGAAACTAAAACTGAGTCTTTGCTTCCAGTCATAGGGGCACATGACTCCATTCTGGGCCCATTGTTTCTTTTCCAACAAATAGTTGACTTGGATCAGTGAGACCATCTTGAATAGTCTTACTTTGACCAGAAGAAAATGATTAATCGTCAGCTTATGACCTTTCTTTCAGACTTAGGGATGCCTAAGGGCTTGACATTTGGTTGCAGTCTCTTTACACCATTAACTCAAGGAATTTATGGTAGTATGCCAAATCCAAGTTAATTGAGAATCCAGTTGAGGATTATGTGCTGGACTGAAGTGCCCACACCTCATTGTCAAGATCGTTTACTGAGTAATGGATAATTTCTGATTACTGTGAGGGTGATGCTTGACTTTGTAAGAATAAAAACTAAAATGATCTTAGACTCGAGGGCTTTCCTGAACTGAAACGATCCCTGCCCCCTCAGTCCCATCTCTTATGATCGTTTCTGACTTGAGTGTGGAATGAGTGAGACAACAGAAACTATACCCTGAGTCGTACACACTCCATTTGTACATTCTTTGTGGCTTCCTATTCCAAATTCTAGCACTGTCAGTCACTTAATACCCATTTAATAGCCACAAAGATTGTCAGTTTTGGTAATTAAAATAACAGTCAATATAATTTAAAATAGTAGGAAAAGAATTGTTATATAAATAGTGGTGACAATAATAATAGCTTCATATCAATGGGAGGAATGATACTGTTACAGTCTTTAAAAAGAATACATTTATTTACCTAGATGGTGAATATCTTGAGCTTATAGAGCACTCTACATTTTCAATTGTTGATTTTCACATACTCTGTTTCTACTTATCATGAAAAAATACAATTTCACAATTATGAATCAACAAGAATGGTGGTGATTCTATAAGATAGTTCTGGATATTTAAATGAAATATGAGGTGAGACATTCTATCAAGGCTTCTCATGGAAATCTACTGTCCAAACTCTCACATGCTAAGCTGTCCTGACAAGCTTATTACACTTAATAGCAGAAGGTAAAACGACTTAACCTGAGATAGAGTGGCTAAGATAAGAATAATTTGCAGTGTTATATAAGTTTCTTCAGAGTCTGTTATAAAAACTTCACTAGCCTCTACTGAGCCTTTGTATACATTTAAAAAATATGCCTCCCTCCCTCCCTCCCATGAGAAAGGACATAGTTCTGGCTGTATGTGGTTTTAGCTGATGGTATCTTCATGCAAAGAAAGTCATCTGTTCCTCTAGACAGATACAGCTTTGAATATGTTTATCAACTTAGCAAGTAGTATGTAGGTTACATACCAACGTTTATAACGCCACTTGCGACTGAATGGCATACCGATAAATAACACTTATGTCCATTTAACATTTGGAGCTTAGAGCTTCTATCTTCACAGCAAAAATAAAAATATAGAACTTGGCGTCCATCATTTAACAGCATTTGTAATTTTATTATTTCATTAACATTGAATGAAGAGGATAAAACTAACTGCCCACATTTCCTTGTGATTAAGGTTTCACTTGCAACCTCCCTTATTCACAAATACTCTCTTCCTTACTCTCCCCATCCCTGTGCTCTATCATACTTTACCCCGAAGTCTCTTGTTTGTATCTTGAGTTAATTTCTTTTTTTTTTTTAAGATTTTTTTTAACGTTTATTTATTTTTGAGAGACATAGAGACAGAGCGTGAGCGGGGGAAGGGCAGAGAGAGAGGGAGATACAGAATCCGAAGCAGGCTCCAGGCTCTGAGCTGTCAGCACAGAACCTGACGCAGGGCTCAAACTCACAGACCGTGAGATCATGACCTGAGCTGAAGTCGATCGCTTAACCAACTGAGCCACCCAGGCGCCCCTTGAGTTAATTTCTAACTTCATGACAAAAATCCTTCCTTTTCTATCATAGGCTTTTAGTAATAAACAGAGAACAAAATGTCAACAGACAATTCTCTTATCTATATACACCACACACATGTAAAGCTATTGGTATATATTCCCTTTTGATGTTTTATCCTGTGAAATGATTGAGTAATTGTTCTTCCACATGTGGGTCATCCTATAGAGACATGTAAGAAAATACTTTCACCAATTTTGTCTTTTTTTTTTTTTAACATTTTTTAAAAAATTATTTATTTATTCATTTTTATTTTTGAGGGAGAGAGGGTACAAGTGAATGAGAGGCAGAGAGAGTGGGAGAAAGAGAGAATCCCATGAGGGGCAGAGAGAGAGAGAGAGAGAGAGAGAGAGAGAGACAAAGAGAGGGAGAGAGAGAATCCCATATAGGCTCTGCATTGTCAGCATGGATCCCAAAGTAGGGCTCTCGCTCACCCCATGCAGGGCTTGAACTCAGGAACCACAAGATCATGACCTGAACCAAAGTCAGATGCTTAACCTACTGAGCCACCCAGGTGCCCCACCAATTTTGTCTTTTCTATAATTGTATTTTGGAATTGATATTGCAAGCTCTTCTCCAATATAAAATCCATGTATTAATCTTATTTTGTTTCGTTTTATTTTTGCTGCTTTTTCATACACCTTTTGATATGCCTTTTCAGTTTCTGTCTCATTCGCTGATGTTTTAACAACGAAAAACATCAATTTAATTTTATAAAGCATAATTTTATACTGCTCTGAGGAAACTTTATTGGTTTACCAGAGGGATATCTGTTCTTTGTTTGAAAATGTCAAATTTTGTGATGGAATTGTGACACTATTTGACAAAACTTTATGGCAGACAATACTTGAAAGAAATTTATTACCAATACAATTAAACCTGCTTTTCAGACATTTATAGCTACATTCCCTATCTAGCTTCTTCTGTAAAATCATTATATACACACACCCTCTTCTTTAATCACATAGATTTATTCTTTCTATCTTACTGGTAGTGCTGTTTACATTTGCATTCTGAGTTGGAGTGTTTCTATTCTTTTTTCATCTCTCGTGTTTCAAAAAACAATTTTTCAGCCATCAATGTATTTTTTTGATGCATTTTGGAATGTAATGCAAGACAATAGCTACAACTGAACAAGCAAATTTAACAAGCCAAAATAAGCAAATGACCCAAAATCAAATTGGGGGAAATAAGCTATATCCTGTTATTTAAACTATTAGCGAAGAAGAACAGACAATAGCATTCCTGGAGTGCACGCATAATCTCTGAGAATGAGGCAATTAGAACCTAAAAGGATTTGTTTGAAACAACATTCTATTTTCTTTTTCTTAAAACCGCTTTAGGGACGCTTGGGTGGCTCAGTCAGACTTCGAATCAGGTCATGATCTCACAGTAGGTGATTTTGAGCCCCACATCAGGCTCTCTGCTGTCAGCACAGATTCCACTTGGGATCCTCTGTCTCTGTCTCTCTCTTCCCCTTCCCTACACTGTCTCTCTCTTTCTCTTTCTCAAAAATAAATAAACATTAAGAAAACACTTTATTGAGATATGATTGCTATGCAAAAATTGGACATATTTAATGTATACACAACTTGTTGATTTTTTGGAGATAAGTATACATCCCTGAAATCATTACTGCAATAATGCCATAAACATATCCATCACCTCCAAATGTTTCTTCCTGCCCTCGTTATTATTTTTGCATGATAAAAACACTTAAGTTTTACCCTCTAGCAAATTTATAACTATACAATACAGTATTATTACCTATAGGCACTATGTTGTACACGGAATAAGTTCTCTAGGACTTTTTCATCTACAAACTTTGTACACTTTGCCCCTCCCCATTTTCCCCTCACCCATTCTACTCTTTGCTATTTTAGATTCCTCATGTAAGTTCCTCATGTAGATTCTGTCCCATGATATATCTGGCTTATTTCATTTAGCATAATGTCCTCAAGATTCATCCATGTTGTCATGAATGGCAGAATTTCCTTTTTTAATGACTGAATAGTATTCCACTATGTGTATATAAACCACATTTCTTTATCCATTCATCTGTCGGTGGACAGTTAGGTTGTTTCCATGTTGGTTGGTGATTGTAAATTATGCTGCAGGAAACATGAGGATTTAGATATCTTTTCAAGTTAGCGATTTTGTTTCCCTCAGATACCCAGAAGTAGAATTACTAGATCTGATGTTAGTTCTATTTTTAATTTTTTGAGGAAACATCACATCGTTTTCCAAAGTGGCTGCATCAATGTACATTCCTACTAACAGTGTACAAGCATTCTCTTTTCTCCACATCGTCACCAATACTTGTTATCTCTTGTCTTTTTGATAATAGCCTTTCTAACAGGTGTGAGGTGGCCTCTTATGGTTTTATTTAAGCATTTTATATGATTGCTTTTTCTCTCCTTTCTTAGCACATCAATTGTACCTATTTTTTTTAAACTTCTGTTAATGGTTTCCCTAGAATTTTCAATACACACTTATAGCTAACCCAAGTTCACTTTCAATAACACTACACCACTCATAGGTAGTGCAAGTACATTACGATAATAAAATATTTCTTATTCCTCCCTCTCATTCCCTGTATTAGGGGAAAAAAACCATAAATACACAAGGAATAATTTTTCAAATGAGACAATGCTCTGAATAATAGCAATTCATGATAGCCACACTTTCTGTTTCATGGAGGGAAGCTTTATTAATTATAAAGGAAAGGGAATATATGGACTCAAACAATTATAATAAACATAAAGAGGGAGAGAGGTGTAGAGAAGAACAAAGAAGGGTTAATCCATCAAATCGGATACTCACAGCATCCAGCCTTCTGGCTGGAGATGTCACCCAGTGAACAGCCTGGTTAGAGTCCTAAGGGTCCTGGGCAGAGCGTTCCACACCCCCAGATGAGACTTCCAACTAACTATTCCTACCAGGGTGATATATACACTACCCATGTGTGATCTCTGGTTAGTCATGAAGTTTGCCTCAGTGCAGTCCTGAGCAAGCTGGGTTTTTTTCTGTTTCTCTTATCATATGTCACAGTCTTAAGTGCCTGGGCATCTGCCTGTTTCTCTTCCCTCCCTGATCCATTCCAGGGGGCCAGCCTGGTCTGGCTCAAGGAGGTGAAGCAAGTTAATCCCTCTTGGCATCAAGAACAGAAGGGCCAATTCTGATCCAAAGGCCAGATAAGGAACACAAGCCAATTAAATTCTGTCTGAGCAGAAATGCAAGACAAGTCACACAAACAAGTTGTATATAGAACAGATAATAAGCCACAACTGTTGAATAATGAATTTTGAAGACCCAGCGAATGATTCCCCCCAAAAAAATGAATTTATTAAAATTTACTTAAAATAGGTAACATTTTCCATAAATTGAAGAGAAAATTGAAGTTAGAATTAATTTCTGAAAAAAATTATCAGATTAAGGTGATTTTATAATGAAGTCTTTAAAATTTTCAAGATATCTGCTGTATTAAATTTCTCACTGTACAGAAATCTCAAATAGTAATTAATGAATTCTATGGAATGAGGTTCATCTTGTTCAAAAAACTGAAAAGAATAATGAGAAACATAAACTTAGCTCAGTCTAACTTGCTCCTGAATATAGATACAGACATTCTGAATACAGCTTTTCTGTTTACAGTGATCAAGATGCTCTTCTGTTGTGCCAGGAAATTACCCTGTGCATGAGCATGATGATAGGGAATTTCTGACAAAATGCCATACCTGCTATGTTGTAACTCTCAACGGACCTAAATTCCTATTTGAATTAACAAACACACACGACTTGATATGACCAATATAATTTAATTATTTTTGACATGCTGAGTAATAAAACAACATAGGAATGGAGTGAGGCAAACGTATTGTCAAAGAGGAGATAGTGTCAAAGAAAAGCAAGCCCTCACTGTTCATTAGTACTACTCTGTGTCTATTTGACTATCTGCTCGATCTCACGTTGATATTTTATTTATATAGAAATGTGTAGCTTCTAAATTTTGCAGATAGAAATGAACTCTTAGCTATAGTTCAACTTTCTCATTTCACAGGTAAGGAAAGTGAGACCAGAGATTTTTGGTGCTTGCCTAAATCATCAGATGTTTGGAAAAAACAAAAAGCGCATAAACTAAACAATTTATATTTGTGGATTTTTGCTCTTATTAACAATCCCCTCATGACTTGCAGTTTAGAATAAGATGTTGAATATATTTCTTTTAATTCTAAAGAATGCATTATATTTTATTATGACACAAGGCAAGGGATTTGGGAAAGATGTAATATTCACCTTCTTATTGTCTCTAGAATATAAAAGGATTGAAGGTCAAAGTGAGTAAAGCAGGACTGAGCTGCGTTTACAGGCTTCTGAAAGAAACTGTGTGCCGTTTTGGGTTTTTTTCTTCACTTCTTCCATAGGTCCAAGACCTTCTTGCTTTGATGATATATTTGCCTTAAAATTCAAATTTTCATTTAATATATCCACGCTGAATTCTCATAAATGTTGGTCAAGTAAGATTTCTCAAATCTTGGAAAATATTCTGTTATTACTACTTGTGTGCAGACAAACACACTCCATTCTACTTATTCTATGCTCTCAAAGAAAAAATTCTGAGTCCATTAACTGTATCTTGAAAGGATTCTATTTCTTTTCAAAGATATAACAGCAATGCCCAGAAAACAGGTGAATTTCCACAAACAAAACAGCTTAGTTTTTCTTATCATCTAAATAGTATGTAGAAATACCCCCCCCCGTGAAATACATTTTTAAAATTTTCAACTACATTTAAACCATCTTCAAAATGCTTAGCATCCCTAATAGCGTAAGTACAACTTTGACTGCAGACCTGATAGCAAAAATGGCTTCAGATTCAAAATAATTTTTTATCCAGATGAAACACTTTAGTTGAACCGGCGCATTTCTCAGTTAACAATATTTTCAAGACCAAAATGTGATTTCCCCACAAAGTATACACATATGCACGCACAACCATCTCTTCACAAGACTTGCAATCTTCTATCTAGCTAGGTCATGGCAGCTATAAGTATAACTTTCTCGACAACTCTAGGATACAGTTTCTTCATCTGTAAAGTGGGCTCAATATGGTTATCTAATTCAGAGTTGTTGGGAGGATGAAGTGAAATAATGAATGTAACTCACATAGCACAGCACCACATACCAGGAAAACACTGAGTATATACTAGTGATTACTATCACACATATCTCTAAGATATCTTAACGCATTTAAGAATCATGATGTACATTTTTAGAAATATTTCTAAATGGATACATTATTTTTAACCCATAGACTTCTTTCCCAATAATCTAAGAAAAACACAGATTTTATTTATATTATAATAATAATTTATTGCACTGCAATTCCTCATTTGTTTTTGTGGAAAGATCTTGTGAAAAAAGGAAAACAGTAAAAAAAAAAACAATCATAACAGCAATAATAATAAATGAGAGTACTAATAACAACTTTCAGGCATTAGCAATGTATGTGTCCTCACAAAAGCCTTTAAATAAATAAAACAAACCAGTGTACACATATTCTTTTAATATAATAAGAGCAGATAAGAAATTTGAGGCTCTAAGAGATAAAGATAAAATTATATGACAAATTGGTGAGGTTAACACATGAAATAGAATTTTCATCCAGATTCTATAACTTTTCATCTATTGCTCTTACTACTATGTTATGCTATCTGAAATCTTCCTTCTTAGTATATTAGAATACATTAGGGTTATTTAGAAAATCCTTTTAATTTTGACAATGTTTGTAAAATTGTGATATATATAGACATAGGTATATATCTGTATATATGTATAAGTTAAATATATGGATATAGATATAGATATGTAGATATATAGATAAATAGATATAGATACATAAATTCCCTTCCTGAAGAAATAGAAAACTTGAACATACTGATTACCAGCAATAAAATTATATCAGTAATCAAAAAACTCCCAAAAAACAAAATTCCAGGACTAGACGGCCTGACTGACTGGTGAATTCTACCAAACATTTAAGAAGAGTTAATACCTATTCTTCTCAAACTATTCCAAAAAACAGAAGAGGAAGGAAAGCTTCCAAATTCATTATATGAGGTCAGCATTATTCTGATAACAAAACCAGCTAAAGACGCTAAAAAAAAAAAAAAAAAAAAAAAAAAAAGAACTACAGGCCAATATCTCTGATGAACATAGATGCAAAAGTCCTCGACAAAATATTAGCAAACCAAATCCAATGAAACTTTTAAAAAGTCATTCACCACAGTCAAGTGGGGATTTACTCCTGGGATGTAAGGGTGGTTCAGTATTCACAAATCAATCAGTGTGATACATGACATCAACAAAAAAAAGGATAAGAACCATATGACCATTTCAATAGATGCAGAAAAAGCATTTGACGAAGTACAACCTCCATTCATGATAAAAACCCTGAACAAAGTAGGTTTGGAGGGAACATACTTCAACATAATAAAGACCATCTATGAAAAACACACATCTAACGACATACTCATGGTGAAACACTGAGAGGTTTTCTTCTAAGATTAGGAAAAGACAAGGATGTCCACTCTTACCCCTTTTATTCGACATAATACTGGAAGTTCTAGCCACAGCAATCAGACCACAAAATGAAATAAAAGGCATCCAAATTGGCAAGGACAAAGTAAAACTTTCACTATTTGCAGATACATCATACTATATGTAGAAAAAGACTCCCAACAAATAACCCAAAAGACTTCAACAAATAACTACTAGAACTGATTAATAAAATCATTAAGGTTGCAAGATACAAAATCGGTGTGCAGAAATCTGTTGAATTTCAATACACCAAAAATGAGGAAGTAGAAAGAGAAACTAAGGAAACAGACCCATTTACAATTTCACCAAAAATAAGATACCCAGGAATAAACCTTTCCAAAAGGGTAAAAAACCTGTACTCTGAAAACTATTAAAACATTGATGAAAGGAATTGAAGCTGACGCAAAGAAGTGGAAAGATATTTCATACTCATTGATAGGGAGAACAAATATTGTTAAAATGTCCATCCCATCCAAAACAGTCCTTATCAAGGTAACAATAGCGTTTTTCACAGAACTAGAACAAATAATCCTAAAATTTGTATGGACCCACAAAAGACCTCGAATAGACAAAGCAGTTTTGAAAAGGAAGAACAAAAATGGAGGTATCACAATCCAAGATTTCAAGATAGACTACAAAGCTGTAATAATCAAAACAGTAGGATACCGGCACAAAAACAGACACATAGATCAATGTAACAGAGTAGAGCCCAGAAATGAACCCACAATTGTATGGTCAATTTATCTTCAACAAAGGAGGCAAGGATGTGCGATGGGAAAAAGACAGTCTCTTCAACAAATGGTGTTGGAAGAACTGGACAGCAACATGAAAAGGAATGAAACTGGACCACTTTCTTATACCATACACAAAAATAAACTCAAAATGGATTAAGGACCTAAATGTGATACCTGAAACCATAAAAATCCTAGAAGAGAGCACAGTCAGTAATTTCTCTGACATTGGCCGTAGCACCATTTTTCTAGATTTATCTCCTAAGGCAAGGAAAACAAAAGCAAAAATAAACTATTGGGACTACATTAAAATAAAAAGCTTCTACACAGCAAAGGAAACCCATCAACAAAACAAAAAGACTACCTATTGAATGGGAGAAAATATTTACCAATGATATATCATTGGGGCTAGTATCCAAAATATATAAAGAATTTATACAACTCAACACCAAAAAACCCCAAATAATCCAATTTAAAATAGGCAGAAGACATGTACAAAAAATGTCTCCAAAGAAGTCCTACAGATGGTGAATAGACACATGAAAAAAATGCTCAATATCATTCTTCATCAGGGGAATGCAAATCAAAACTATAATGAGATATCACCTCGAATCTGTCAGAATGGCTAAGATCAAAAACATAAGAAACGATTGTTGGTGAGGATGTGGAGAAAAAGGAACCTTTGTGCACTGTTGGTGGGAATGCAAACTGGTGTAGCCACTGGGGAATACAGTAGGGAGACTCCTCAAAAAATTAAAAATAGAATTACCATAAGATTCATTAATTCCATTACTGGGAATTTACCCAAAGAAACAAAAACGCTAATTTGAAAAGATATATGCACCCCTATGTTTATTGCTGCTTTATTTACAATAGCCAAATTATGGAAGTAGCCCAAGTGTCTGTGAAGAGACAAATGGATAAAGAAAAAGTGGTATATATACATGTATATATATATATGTATATATATATATATGTATGCATATATATATATAATGGAATATATGTATGTATATATATGTATATATATAATGGAATATTACTGGAATATATATATACACATATATATCAAGAGACAAATGGATAAAGAAAAAGTGGTATATGTACGTGTGTGTATATATATATATATATATATATATAATGGAATATATATATAATGGAATATATATACTTATATATATAATGGAGTATTACTGGAATATATATACATATATATACATGTATATATATACGTATATATATATAATGGAATATTACTGGAATGGAATATATTAATGGAATATAATGGAATAAAAAAGAATGAGATCTTGCAATTTGCAGCAATGTAGATGGGCCTAGAGAATATAATGCTAAGAGAAATAAAGGTGTAGTGCTAAGTGAAATAAGGCAGTCAGAGAAAGACAAATACCATATGATTTCATTCATATTTGGAATTTAAGAAATCAAACAAAGAAAAAAGAGACAATCAAAAAACCAGGCTCTTAACTATAAAGAACAAACTGCTGGTTGCCAGAGAAGAAGTGGATAGGGAGATGGGTGAAAAAGATGAAGGAGATTAAGAGCACACTTATTATGATGAGCACTGAGTAATGCATAAAATCATTGAATCACTATATTGTACACCTGAAATTAATATAACATTGTATGTTCATTATACTGGAATTTTAAAAAAAAAACAGGAAAAGTAGAAATAGTTATAGAAATTAGGATACTAAATTATTTTGTTTGAAAACTTAATTAACATTTTCATAAAGCATAATTTAACTTTAAAGTATGATATCTCAAATACACATTGTTTGAATTTATGGGGAAAAAACATATACTTACCATGATGAGCACTGAGTAATGCATGGAATTGTTGAATCACTATATTGTACATCTGAAACTAATATATTACTATGCGTTAATTGTACTGGAATTAAAAAAAAAGAAATTAACCGCTTACCTTGAAAAATAAGTGAAAATAAAGTTCCCATCCCATCAACAGGATTATTCAGTAAATTACTTTAAAATCAACTTCTCGTCATTCAGAATATACTGTGCCACATAAAATCTATTCCCTTATAAAACTGTATTGCTCCAATATACCTTTCTGGTGGTTCATAATTCAGACTATCCATTCTATAGTATTGATTGAATACCTTTTTTATGCCAGACACTGTGCTAAGCACTGCAGATTCAAAGGTGTAAAGGATGATTCCTATTCTCACTGACCTTATAAATATCAATATTTAAAATTGACATGGATAATAGGAAGGCTAAGTCTCAGTGTGGTTAAGGGCCATGGCAAGAAAATTGCAAAATTATAAGGGTACACCAGAGAAACATAAAACCCCTACATGCAAAGGCATGGATCTCCTCTATGTGTGCAGGTTGTGGTCAGGGAAAATGCCCCAGTTATAAGAAAGACCATCAGCAAAAATAGAAATGCTGGAAGAATTCAAGAAAGTATATATGGCTTTGATATAGAGTAAAAGATAACCAAAAATGAGAATGAAGCCATTGGCTGGACCATGACACTGGACAGTGGGGCCTTGTAGATTTCGGGTTCTATGGATGGATTTTAGGCTTGGGAAGGACAAGATTAGATCTTCAATTTAGAAAGACCACTGTAGCCATAGTGTGAAGGATGGTTTGGGAAAGGGGGAGCATCGTAGATGACAAAATAACAATTTGGAGACTTTTGTGATAATCCTGGGAAGTTGTTATGGCCACCTGAATGTGACTAGTTGCAGTAGAGAGAAAGAGAAGTGAATGGATTCGACAGATATTTAGGAGATAAAAGGGATGGAAATTGGGAGACTGGAAGTGGAGTGTAGGAGAGATAACTCTGTTCAGGGTGGCACTCCAATTTCTTGTTGGATATCAGGATAGATGGTAGGTACAAACACACAGACAGGGCATTTGGAAGAAGATGATTTCAGAAAGGAAAGTTCAGTTTGTGCCATGTTGTTGCTGAAGTGCCTGTTGGAGTCCAGTGAAAGATACACAGAAGGTAGCTGAATATAGTTTCCGGAATCTCTGCATAGGATCTGGGTTGGAGATACAGCCCACAGATTCGTGTTGAAACTAGGGAAGGGAGAGGAGTAAAGGAGCTAGAAGAAATTCTCTTTGATACATAAAATTTTAGATGGAGGAAGTGGATTCCATGAAGGATGCTCAGAAACAACAATGATGAGACCCAGGGCAGTATAGTATATGGAAGCCTGGAGGGAGTTTGAAGAGAGGATAGTCACAGTATCAAATGCTGCTCAGAAGTCAAGTTACCAAAGTACAAAGAAGGAATGTTGCTTTCTCACTACTGACATTTCCTTCCAGATAGAGGGAGTTAAAGTATTCTAACTAGTTTCCTCTGCTACTTTTCCTTCTCTTCCTGGGAAGTGGAGTGTTTTATCCGACTGATAAATTTGGAGAGAGTACATTGGGTCCAAATAGCCTGAATCAGCCCATTTTCCTGCCTGGGAATGAACCCATCCCTTGAGAGAATAAAGTGGCCTCTCTCCTTTCTACTGACACATCTGGACACTCTCCCAAAGAAGCCTAGAGGGAGGCAGAAGCTGGAGATCAAGAGTAAGAAAGAATATTTGAAATGAGGCCCATTCAGTCCATTAGGGGAAGGAGTGGCCTAAGGTAACTGGCTCCCACTTTGTGACAGGAGGCAAAGGACAGATGATGGGTCCATTTCATATATGGTACTTGCAAATCAAGAATCTTCCTCCCTAGTGGTTTCTGTTTTTTTTTTAAACTTAGAGAAAAGGATGCCCCCCCTGAGATTGAGGCAGAAGGATGGAATAGGTTTAATAAGAGTGGTAAAGATTTAAAGAAGCAAGCATAACACAAAGAAACCTGGACAAGAATACAGAGATATTTCATCAACAGTGAACATTAAGGCCTTGACAGTTTATGCAAATGGAATTTTCTCTCATTCTCAGCAGCTGGGAGAAGGTCTAGATTTGCAAAGAACCTTGGATGGGGCTTTTCCAGACAATTGGTGAAGACTATGAATCAAGTTGTCTCAGGACTGTCAGAGAGACAGTAGAGTGATAGATAATGGAGTCTAACTTGGCAGGAAATGAACTTAGAAGCAAGAGGCCCATAGGTCAGAGGGCAGATAAAATGGGAATTCCCCATAGGTGAGAGTGAGAAGACAAGTGTTGGGTTCATAGAAGAGAAGTATGAATGTATGATGTCAGAAGTAGAGCAGCGTGGGTAGAGACAGGGTCTATGATACAGCCATGGAATCGGTGATGAAGTAGAACATAGATAAGAGACATTTACAGTTAAGAATTTGAGAAACTGACTTTAGAGTCCGAAAATTTGCAGCCATCCAGGGTATGATAGGAATCAGCATGAAGATAACAAAAGTGAATATGGATGGACAAAAGTCAATGAACGGAGTGAAGAGATAGAATTGGTCGAATCCAGGAATGTGATTTGTAGAGGGCAATAGAGCCAGGTGGCTTGAGGGCGAATGCAGCAGGAGAATTTTTTTTAATGTTTATTTATTTGTTTTTGAGAGAGAGAGAGAGAGAGAGAGAGAGAGAGAGAGAGAGAGAGAGAGAGTGGGGAAGGAGCAGAGAGAGAAAGGGAGATACAGAATCCGAAGCAGCCTCCAGGCTCCGAGCTGTTGGCACAGAGCCTGACACTGGGCTCTAACCCAAGAACCATGAGATCATGACCTGAGCCGAAGTCAGATGCTTAACAGACTGAGTCACCCAAGTGCTCCAAAAGAAGGATTTAGATAAAGGTGGAGGAGGGATTACCTAGAACTGTTAATGGAATTTAAAGAAAAAGCTGACCTCACCTCTTGACATAAAATACCTGGGGTGTAGGAGACAAAATATTCACCTCATGAGAAGGTGGCATGTATCCTTGTAGAAGAGCCTGGAGGAGAGTGGGATGAGTGGAAGGAACTTTCCATAAAAATTTGAAGAACAAGTTGTTTACATACATGTGTATTTTTAAATTCAATTTCTGTATGTGCCCATAAACATTGTATAAATAAATAAGCATGTACAGATAGGCAAAGATAAATACTAAAATACTAAAATATTAATAGTAGATATCTTAGAAAGGTAGCATTATGATGAACTTGTCCTCTATAGTTTTCTATAAACTTCTAAATTGTTTACAATGAGTCTATGCTACTTGTAAAACCAGAAAAGTAATACCAGGGTTTTTTTTAAGTTTCTATTTATGAGTATCCATAACAATACCATGAATAAGACCGGTGACTTTAACTTTGCTTTAACTAAATCAAAAGTACTTGATTTGCATGTCAACCGCATAAAGGTATATGATGAATGCTATCCAAATAGCACGTATCTACATGTGCTTGTAAATTACTCATGCAATGTATTACATTTAATATTTATAATTATAAAATAACTAAAATTATTTGCATTCTTTGGTTAACCTATTCTTTTTCCTTGTATACTTCTAGTTTCCAGAGCCCTTAATTATTTGAATATGCTAAGCCATCCTTCAGATAATAAACACGACCAGTACACATCAAGTGCTTTGTCAAAACATTCTTCATTTTTTAGGATCATCAGGATGGAGATGGGGATGCTCCCTAATTAATGAAAACCATTCATTTAAACTCAATCTAGATTAAGTGTCTGCTGAGTATTGAGTGCTAACGAACATAGCTTATTACAGAATTAACCCAGAAATTGAAAACTTGTTATTCCTGACCTTTGCTATCTTGGCATTTGGATCCCAGCATTTTGCTATTGTATCACAAATTCCCTGTTCTCTTTTTCATGTATGATATCCATTTTTCTTTTTCTCTTTGGGCCAACTGAATTATATCACCCTGGGTTTACCTTTCCATTATAGACGTTTTTTTTAAGGAGGCTGTAACGCATAAAAATTTTAATTTTAATTTTATAATGTAATATACATTCCTTAGAAAAAATAATTCAATTAATGATTCACAGAAAAGGGGACTTAACCACAGCAGATCCAAATAGTTAATTATTTCCTAGGGCTTTCTCTTCCTTTATCAATCAAATTCTGAATTCTAACCATTCTTCTTCAATTCCTGATTCAGTATTTTCCTCAAATCCCCTCCAGTTACTACCAGTCCATTGAATTTTATAAGAATTATTTTATTAACTAATTGACGTTAAAACATAGACCTATACATTAGCCAGATTTCTCACCATCATAATCATTCGAAGGATGCAATTTACTGAGACTTGAGGGATTTCGTTGCCCTCCTCTTATTAATTGAAAATTACTTTCCCTGCCATTTGTTTGTCCTTTATTTGGAGGTACGTTCTATTCCATTCCTCGCGTTTCTTTGGATGACAGCTAATAAAAGTTTTTTTCTTGTTGAATAAAGCATCATTAAACTTTCAAATATTTTAGGAGGCAGCGATGCTGTCATGGTGAAAAATTTTTAATTCTGTTCACATCTAGAACAGACTTTTAAGAGCTCTATTTCCTCTTTCTCCTCATATAAGCATAATCTATTTTACCAGTTTGCGAGTATATCAAGCAGTGGTGGAATGGATTTTGCAACTGAACAGAGAAATGATGTATTTATTAGACTGGTTCACTGCATGATTTTGCAACTAGATGAATGCTGTAGCTGTATAATTGATGGGCTAAGAAATTTTTGTGTGCGTTCTGGTTAGTGTATGCATATGTGTGCAGATGTTGCATGTGCCCACGTATACATGTAGATATGCACACAACTGGTATATGTCTGCGAGAACGAGAGGAAGAGGGAGATCAGTACACATAATACAGAAGGAAAGTTATTTACATATGTTTTCCCAATTAATTTTAAAACTAAATTAAACTCACTAACGTCCTACCATTACATTAATTCACCTATCATAGAACTAAAAAATATTTTATCTCAAATATAAATAGCTCTTGAGGATATTAAAAATGCATATATGCCACATAATTGAATTGTATTTCCTCCTTGGTCTTGCATTTTTTTCTTCCTTATAGAATTCATTATCCATTTATTTTCACCCTTTCAAATTCTTCAGACTTTTTGCAAAATCCACATACTTGGCTTTTTTTTTTTTTAAAGTCATTTTACCAAACCAATCATTCTATTCACTGCAGCCTAAGCACATGCATCAGATTTCCTTGTTGAGTGTTCATTTGCATTTGTATGCTGTTAGGCAGAATTCTAAAGGCGGCCCCCCAAGATTCCAGCCCCCTGGTTCTTCAAACACTGGAAAGAGATTTTACAGATGTATAAAGTCGCAAGTCAGCTTAATTTAAAGTAAGATTATCTGCCTGGGCCTGACTCACTCAGGTGAGAAGCTGACTGAGTTGAGTTTCTCTGGATGTGCAGAAGTCAAAGGCATCTGCACCTGCTGGCCCAAAGAAAGAAGGAATAAAGTAACATGTTGTCGGGTGGCTTGTGAGTGTGAGGCCTGTAAGAGGTGACAGCTGCCCTTGCCTGACAGCTAGCAAGACAGGGGGTCCTCAGTCCTATACCCAGAAGGACACAAATTCTGGCAGCAACCATTGTGTTTGGAAAAAGACCCAAGCCTCAGATGGGCACTGTACAGACTGGTCCCTTGATTTCAATGTATCGGAGCAGCAGAGCAGAGAGCACTGCCATGCTACAGTGGACTTCAGGTGTACAGAACTGTGAGACAACAAGTGGTATTTTAAGCCATGGAATCTGAGCCTATTGCTATGGCAGCAAAAGAAAAATAACACACATGTACAATTATTTAATGTTCTCTCTTATTTACTAATGAAACTTAAAATACCTTGACCGCAGGAATTATTACTTAACTATATTTTGTGTACATATGAAACAAAGTGATAGATCAAAAATTCTAGTAACTGACCAACTGTATTTAAACAACAATTACCTTGATTATATACCACGTTGTATTCACAGACACCATCATTGTAGCTGTCATAGAATCAAAAGTGTCATTTTGAGGATGCCTGGGTGGCTCAGTCAGTTAAGAGTCCAACCGTTGATCTCAGGTCAGGTCTTGATCTCAAGGTTTTGAGTTCAAGCCCTGTGTTGGGCTCCGAGCTGGACGTGAAGCCTACTTGAAAAAAACAAAATAAACAACACACTTGGTTTTAACAATGCTCCCTGAAGGAGGGGGAAGAAAAGGGAAAAAAAAGAAAGACCATTTTAACAAATTGTTTGATCCTCTGCTCTTAGGCCCTCATCTCCTGGTATCCACTTTATTTGTGTTGCGCTCCCATTTTCTGAGTAGGCCTGTGGGGCACCTGTAACTTTCTTTAGAGAACTACTGTTGGGCAACTGGATAAAGCAGAAATGCTGGGAACTGATGTCCCTTGGGGCAGGCCCAGAGCCAGTGGCTGTGTGGGGTGGGAGTTTGAAAGCTCAGCTCCCTTGACTTAAACAGAAAAAAACAAAAACACTGGTGTCATTCCAGCTCCAGAGAACACCGTGGAATCAGGCTGAGGCTAATAACATTGACTAAAATCCCACACTTACTTTGGATCATTGATTCCTTTTTCTGCTTTCACTACCTCCTTACTTGTATTTCCTGGAAGCATTTCCTTAATTATTCACATATCATTGAATCCTCACCTAAAAGATCAGCTTGTGGACTCTCCCACTGAAGAAAAATACAAAATGAGCTAACAACAACAAAAAAGCATTCCCCATGCAATTACTTATAAAAGGAAAGGGATTGATGATAATAAAGATGAAAATAGAATTTTATCCCAGATGATCAAATGAGAATAAATATACTGATATGTTTTGATATGTTTTTTATTTTATTTTTTTACAAAAATCAATTCTTGACGATGATCACATTCGATTTAGGATTTTTCTCAGAGTAAAGAATAATGGACACAGGCAAAATTGGTTACATTCTTCTATGAACCACTTGATACAGGAATCATATAAGTTATATAGCATGGCAATATGGGCACTTCAAACATTGGTGTCATGAGTATTAAAAATATATTAAAACAAGAGAAAGACAAATGCCATATGATTTCACTTATACGTGGGAAAAAAAACACAAATGAGTAAACAAACAAAAAATAGAACCAGACCTATAAATACAGAGCACATACTGATAGTTGCCAGAGGTGGATGGGCAAAATGGCTGACAGGGAGTGGGAGATACAGGCTTCTAGTTATGGAATGAGTAAGTCACGGAAATAAAAGGTGCAGCAGAGAGAATATAGTCAATGGTTTTGTAATAGTGTTCCATGGTGACAGATGGTGATTATACTTGTGGTGAGCATAGCTTGACTATACAGTTATTGAATCACTATGTGTACACCTGAAACGAATGTAACACCATGTGTCAACTCTACTAAAATATATATATATATATATATATATATTTCATATATATAAACAGAAAGATAACCTGTAGTTGATAATACTAATACTCTATTTTAATAAAAAGATTTCCTGGAAAACATGATACCTCATTCAGAAAACATTAGTAATGGATTTCCTATGCTAATCCAAACAGAATGGAATGTTAGCAGTAGGATCTTTACTATACAAATATTCAATTTAGAGTGACAGTGAAATAAGAACACATTCTGACATTATGGATTTCACTACCATTCTGGAATTTAAATATCAGTCTCAGGCATTAATTATTTAGAAGGGTTTCACTGATCATAAATCAAAGTGGACCCTCCTGGTGACAAGAGGGTTAATGATTTGACACAGATGTTAATGAAATTGATGGAAATGAGCTTGTGTGATTCATGCCAGATACTGCGCTGGTTCTTAGAGCAGCTGGTTCGTAGGGTCAAGAAATGCAGAGTCAGGTTCCCAAACTGAAAAGCACAGTGCAGAAGAGCTGCCTCACAAGATGAAAAAGAATCCAGATGTTTTCTGCAGCATTATGAGGAAGTGAATGTGTTAACTTGTAAAACAGTCAGAAATTATTATTGCTCTTTTTTACAAACTTCAGGCCATGTATGCAGACCTCTGCAATTTCTCTACATTCCTCCAAGGAATTGCCTAAGAATAGCAGTCTTTTAGAACCATATAAAGCTAAGGATTATAGTGATAATTGATCTATTTCTATGCAAATCAATTATTCTTATGTTAATACTTTTCTTATGATGCATCCTTTTTGTTTAACTTCACTTTGTAACATACTAATCTTTTGCTGGTTTCTATTTTAAAGAATTCCAGTTAGTTCATCCAACCAAATCACTTAGCTAATGTCTGCTAAGATTCTAATAAGAATCTGTTGGTTTCTGGTATAAATCAGTATACAATAAATGCCATTGACGCACAGCTGGGATGACAGTTCTAATATCATAATACCAAAAATTTACTTTTATAATGCCTATGTTTTCACAGCATGGATGTTCTCAATCCCCTATGAAACTTGGAGAGCTATAATTAATGGACGCTGCCTTTAGAGCTCCCATGCCTGAGATTTTCTTTTTTTTACATAAATAATGTAAGAAGAGATTAAAGTATAAAAATTCAAATATATTTCAAATCACATCAGTAACACATGGTTTCTGAATGAAATTCAAAAGCTATATAAATCAGCGAGTCATTTTACCCTGCTGTTACGAAATTCTGATTAGTTTGTTTTATTTTTATCTATAGAATTTATCATTTTTAACATATTATTCTAATGTCTATGTAAATCTTAACCAAAAATTGTGTATTGGTGAAAACAAGACAACAATATATAGAAACCCCTGAAGACGCCATCAAAAAACTACTGGAACTAATAAATGAATTCAGTGAAGTCGCAGGATACAAAATTAATATACAGAAATACAGTGCATTTCTTTGCACTAATGAACTATCAGAAAGAGAACTTAAGAAAACAACTCTATTTACAATTACATCAAGAAGAATAAAATAATTAGGAATAAATTTAATTAAGGAGATGAAAGACCTATACTCTAAAAACTATAAGACAATGATGAAAGAAATTGAAGATGGCACAGATAAAAGGAAAGATATACTGTGCTCATGGATTAGAACAATTAATATTGTTAAAATGTCCATACTACTCAAAACAATCTACACATTCAATGCAATCCCTTTCACAATATCGGTGGCATTTTTCACAGAACTGGATCAAGTAATCTTAAAATTTGTATGGAATCACAAAAGACTCCAAACAGCCAAAGGAATCTTGAGAAAGAAGCACAAAGCTGAATGCAGTCCTGATCCTATCAGTGGCCTGTCTCATTCCTCCCCTCCCCCTCACCTCAGTTCTTGAGTTCAGCCAAGAAAGCATTCAGAGCCAAACTCTCAACTAAGCAAGAGTTTAAAAGTTAAAATGAAAGTACACCCTCAAGATGGGAGAGTGGGCAAGCCTAGAGATGGTGACTACATGAGGAGGGTCAAGGTGGTCTTTCCTTTTTCTGCTTGCAAGGGTTATGAGTCATAGCTAGGGCCGTTTCTGACTGGGGTTTCTCCAATCATCTAAGGGTCTCCTCCTACTGGTCAGGAGGGGAAGTTTTTGGCCCTACTGGTCCTTATCAGAACTGTCATGGCAGTCATCCCTCACAGGGGATCAAAACTGCAATATAAATGTATTATTAGGAACCTATAGGTTACTGTAGGGCAGAAGTTATAGGGAAGAGTCTATGGAGTTTGTCCCAGCTGTTTTTTTTTTTAATTTTTTTTAATGTTTATTTATTTTTGAGAGATAGAGCGTGAGCAGGGGAAGGGCAGAGAGAGAGAGAGGCAGAAGCCGAATCTGAAGCAGGCTCCAGGCTCTGAGGCATCAGCACAGAGCCCGACGCAGGGCTCAAACTCACAGACTGTGAGATCATGACCTGAGCTGAAGTCAGCCGCTTAACCGACTGAGCCACCCAGGCGCCCCATGTCCCAGCTGTTTGAAACTTGGTTTCTGCCCTTTCTAACAGTTGGAAAAACATGTGTTCCCTGCTCATGTCTGGTTAACTGCCTACTCTATCAATTCTGATTTTAAACTATAAGACAAAGTTGTAGTAAACGAAACAGTATGGTATTAGCACAAAAATAGACATATAGATCAATAAAACAGAATAGAGAGTCCAGAAATAAACACACACTTATACAGTGAATTAATCTTTGGGGAAAGAGGCAAGAACATACAATGGAGAAAAACCATCTCTTCAATAAATGGTATTGGGAAAACTCCACCACTTTCTTACACCATATATAAAAATAAACTCTAAAATGGATTAAAGACTTAGATGTAAGACTGGAAACCATAAAATTCCTAAAAGAAAAGCTATGTATTAAGCTCTTGGACATTGGTCTGAACAATATTCTTTTTGGATCAGTCTTCTCAGGCAAGGACAACAAAAGCAAAAATAAACTATTGAGATGATATCAAAATAGAAAGCTTCTGCACAGTGAAGGAAAGTGTCAACAAAACAAAAAGTCAACCTACTGAATGGGAGAAGATATTTGCAAATGATATATCCCATAAAGGGTTAAAATCTAATATATATGAAGAATTTATACATGTCAACATCAAAACCCACACATACTGCAATTAGGAACAGGCAGATGACCAGAATAGACATTGCTCCAAGGAAGATACACAAATGGCCAACAGACATATGAAAAGATACTCAATAGCACTAATCACCAAGGAAATGAAAATCAAAATCACAATGAGGTGTCACCTCACACTTCTCAGAATGGCTATTATCAAAAAGGCAAGAGATAGCAAGTGTTGGTGAGGATGTGGAGAAAAGGGAACCCTTGTACATTCCCTGGTGGTAAGAATGCAAAATTGTGCAGGCACAATGGAAAACAGTATGAAGATTACTTGAGAAATTAAAAATAGACCTATCACATGGTCCAGCAATTCTCCTTCTGGGTATTTATCCTAAGAAAATGAAAACACTAATTTGAAAGACATAAGCACTCCTATGTTCATTGTACCATTATTTACAATAGCCAAGATACGGAAGTAACCTAAGTGTGCATTTATAGATGAATGGATAAGGAAGAAATAGTATGTGTACACTCACACACACACACACACACAGAGGCATATACACACACATACACAAACACACACATATATAAAGGAATATTACTTAATCATAAAAAAGAATGAAATATTGCCATTCACAATAACATGGATGAACCTAGAAGGTATTATGCTAAGTGAAATAAATTAGAGAATGACATACTGTATAATTTCACTTATATGCAGGATCTAAAAAATAAGACCATCAAACAAACAAAACAGAAATAAACTCATGGATACAGAGAACAGTTTGGTGGTTGCCAGAGGGAAGAAGATGGGAGGATGGGCAAAATAGGGGAAGGGGATTAGAAGGTACAAACAGCAACAACAAAAAAAACCAAGACAACAAGCCCAAAATGGAATAGCTTAGGGTTAACCTCTACGTCATCAAACAGAGATTCAATTACAATTTTGGCCTTCCCAAAAATGGAATCTTGAACCTGTCAATCAGAAACCGCTTGGGGGTGCCTGGGTGACTTAGTCAGTTAAGTGTCCACTCTTCATTTTGGCTCAGGTCACGATCTCATGGTTTTTGAATTCGAGCTCTTCATCGGGCTCTGTGCTGACAAAGCGGAGCCTGCTTGAGAATCTCTCTCTGCCTCTCTCCCTTTCTCTCTCTCATTCTCTCTCTCTCTCTCTCTCTCTCTCTCTCTCTGAATAAATAAATGAACTTAAAAAAAAAAAGAGAAAGAAACCACTTGATCCACACTAGTAGATAATCCGCCTATTAGACTCCCGCCATCCCTTAAAGTAATGTAACCTTGTGACAACCTACCTACTGTTTTGCCTAGTGTAAATCTCTTGTTCCCAATCCCCTCTGCCTGTAAAGACTCATTTTGTACATCTCCTCAGAGCTCCTTTCCTTTTGGTAGATTAGAAGCTGCCTCTGATGTATGAATCATTAAACAAACCCAATAAAATCTTTAAAATTTACTCAGTTGAATTTTGTTTTCTAATCGGGTAGAGATACTGGGGCCCCTGCGTGGCTCAGTCGGTTAAGTGTCCGACTTCAGCTCAGGTCATGATCTCGAGGTTTGTGAGTTCCAGCCCCGTGTCGGGCTCTGTGCTGCCAGCTCAGAGCCTGGAGCCGGCTTCGAATTCTGTGTCTCCTTCTCTCTGCCCCTCCCCCACTCATTCTCTTGTTTCTCTGTCTCAAAAATAAATAAATGTTGAGAAAAATTTAAAAAAATAGTGTACAGTTACTAATATTGTCTTTCAATGACTATTAGGTAATTAATATGTAATCTGTGGATAAAACATTGAGACTGTGTGAACATCCCTTTCTTCATCAATCTTTCACCAAGCAGATAAACATTTTTTGCTCTTTACGTCTGTTACTGTCTCAATTCTATATTCCAGTTCTCCCCACTGCTGGTTAGTGGAGAAGTCACTGCCACTATAAAAGGGAAAGCCGACAAAAATATCTAAGTGAAAAAAATAAGGTAGTTAAATCAAGAACTTTTAAGTACACTATAGAGTATAGAAATACAAGTGATAGTTTTAAGAACCACAATTTTGAAACTGTGTGACATGATGATCATTGAAGGGTATCAGAGTATGCTACCCCCCAAATATGCCTCTTTGGCTTAAGGGTTATTTTTAGCTGATTAATTTTGAGGAAAAACAGACACTATAGAACCTCTAAAGACAGAATAAATTTTACTCTTCTGTAAGAGACACGTATACTTGTAAAGAAAATCTCCATTTGTAAGGGTGTCTCCCTCTCCTTACCAGAAAGACAAGAATGATTCTAAATCTCCAGCAACTCTTATCATTTGAAAAGGCACAGCATTAAATCTCCGTTTTAAATCTTACCCTTGTTTACTGTGCTTTGCCTAAAAGCCTCCCCCAGGTGCTCTCCCCAACATCTGTCTATTGCCTTTAGCTGGAGATGGTATTTAAGGTGGGCCATTTGGGGAGTTAGTCATTTGACCTGAGTACTCCTATAGCATAGTGGTGGCATATATGTTATTAATCTTCTATTTCTGTTAATCTGTCTTTTATTCCAGAGGGTCTCACCCAAAAAAGTGAAAGGTAGAAGGAAAATAAGCTTTCCTCCTATATACCATGTCTAAAACATTACAGACAGCATGTAGAGTCTCCTTATTCATCACTTCATTCATTAGCAGAGGAATGTGAACACTCAAATCTCAAATGTCTACGCCTGTCTCCATTGTTAGTGAAAATAAAAGACTTGTATCCTTTTCTTCACGAATTATTTTAGGGATGGAATTTTGAAGACTTATATTAAATTTCTTTGATAAATGGCATTTCCAATGCCGTTTGAAATACTGTGACGTCGTGTAACGATATGCCTAGTGCCATAAAATTATTTTATTATATATGTCTTCATGATTGTAACTAAATTTATGTGCCTACATATATTATTGGTAAACGGACTTGTGTTCAAAAAGCAGTTCTACCGAAAATGGATCTAATTCATAGAAACCGACAGTGAAGGAGAGGGGCAAGGTGTCATGGTGTGGTTTCTAGGAGTAAGTTCCTCTAATCTTGATGTGGTTGCCTGCCTAAACCTTTCTCTTCAAGTCTGCTAGACCAAAAGTTACATGTTGACAGAGCTGGTTATGGCTATGAAAGATTAAAGAAAGAGTTTACTGCTAACGCTCCTTGGGATTAATGATCTACAGCTCTATTTATAGAGCTGAATAAAGTGAAAAATAGGAGAAAAAGAAAAGATGCTGGGTCAGCCCTTTGAAATTGCTACTGCCAACATAACCCAAGTGTTTTTACACTCCATCTAGTTTTAAGTAAAGACTTACAATCAGTGGAATAATTTTGAATGACTGTACTTGCTTCAGAGAAACCTATTATAGAAAATGAACTTCCTTTAGCAAACTTTCTAAAGCAGATTATGCTATTTATACCTATCCATATTTTTAAATTTAATAACTGGTAACAAGATTATTTGTATCTAACCTTATTGACATAAAAAGATTTAGCTATTTTTTAATTTAAATATCTAATGTAGTGGTGCCTTGGTGGCTCAGTCAATTAAGTGACCAACTCTTGATTTCAGCTCAGGTCATGATGTCAGGGTTATGAGATTGAGCCCTGTGTTGGGCTCTGCACTGGGCATGAATCCTGCTTAAGATTCTCTCTCTCCCTTTCCTTTTGCCCCTACCCCTGCTCCCGCTCTTTCTCTCTCTAAAAAATAAATAAATACAAAAGTAAAACTAAAATTAAAAATTAATGTCTATGTTTAGTATAGCTAGCATATTTGTCAATTACATCGATCTATGGGACAAGTGAATTTTAATGTTACTGCTCTACTTTATATATTTATGACAGTGCAGCTTGTCAGGGAGCAAGAATTCCTGTCCCATTCAAGGGAGACTATCTGGACTTAGAATCAAATTGACATGAGACAGATTAACAGGAGAAAATCAAACTTAATAGCATATGTATGGAGACTCGTCATAAACACGGAAATTCCAAAGACAGTAAGGCAAAATGAGGTATATATGTCATCCTGAGCTAAGGAGAAGGGTTAGGGTTCTGGGACTTCAGACGAAAGGAATGCACCTCACAGTGTGATAAGAGCAGATGTTTGGTAACTAGATGTTTGCCCTGCCGTACAGATGCGTCACTCAGGTAAAATTTATCTCAGCCAATAAAGCTTATTCTGGGAAAGATCCCCAACTTAAATTCTTCTATATAGTTAAGGGAGAGGCAAAAGTTTCTCTTGTACTGGTAGAGTCTTGACTTCCTTCAGCTCAAAATAATCTTTGGGCCAATGTGGACCATCTTGGGGCTGCTACTCTGGGCTGCTACAAGCTCATCCATGATGTTGTGACACACAAGAATGTCTGTATCACATGTGAGGACATCAAAAGTTTGTTTTTTTAGTCAGCAATAACTTCTAGAGCTTCAATCTCTTTATTTCTAATGAATCAAAGACCCAAGGTTTCCTATCATAACTATTACTCATTGTGGTTCAGTATCCTTGAGAGAGGGGAACAGGACTAGAGTTATAGCTACTCTTCTGGGCATTGCAATAACCCAGAATATGTGTTATCTCACACCCAAAATTCCACTGTATCTATGAACATGAATATTTCTAGACCAAATGTTATTGAATTATTCTAGTGCCCTAAAATGGTTTTAAAGTTTGATCTAACTATGCCTAAATCCTTACAAGTGAATATCATCCAATGATTTTATTATAGCAGGATAAGATCTTAGGACATGTCTTTAGATCATATATATTCAAACGTGTAGAAATATATGTCCACTAATCAAAACTATAAATTTGTATAAATTATTTTCACATAAATACTTTCACTTGTTGGATACCCAATAATCTGGTAAGAGAAGCAGAGAATTCAATTTCTTTTTTTTTTTAATTTGTTAATGTTTATTTATTTTTGAGAGAGAAAGAAAGACAGAATGTGAGTGGGGGAAGGGCAGAGAGAGGGAGACACAGAATCTGAAGCAGGCTCCAGGCTCTGAGCTGTCAGCACAGAGCTTGATGTGAGGCTTGATGCGGGGCTTGAACTCGTGAACCGCGAGATCATGACCTGAGCTGAAGTCGGACGCTTAACCAACTGAGCCACCCAGGTGCCCCCAGAGAATTCAATTTCTATAAAGCATTTGAGAAACTGGAAAATCTCTATTAGGGCCTAATTTCACTATTTTAAATCATTACCTTTGATTAATATCTATCAATACATATTTTCTTTTCAGGAGAATACACCTATAGAAAAAATCTGTAATCTGTTGTTAAACACAGTTTAAAGTACTGTTTCTAGGAATGAATTGTGGCAAAATCGAAAAAGCATCCATTCCCTAAACATACTTAAGTTTGGGCAGAAATCAAATTTATAAGCTTTTTGATTTAATGAATATATATATATATATGATATATATATATATATCATACATATATATATATGATTACAAAACTATATAAGTACAAAACATTCAGAAAAGTATACAGATTACAAAATAGTAAATTACAGAATAGTAAATAGCACCATTAACAACCAAAGAGTAAAACTTTTATATATGGCAAATTACTCTGGTAATGCAATTAGCCTTATAATGCCTAATAAAGCTGAGTCGAAAAATTATTTCTAAACCATAGGGACCATTAGCTGTTCTGCTATTTACATCTTTAATGGTTAATTCCAAAGAATTCTGAGCAGAGACAATAGTCATTAAATATATTATGTGAATCAACATCCGCAGCCTGCTGATAACCAAAAACTGAAACTCCCACAGTGATGGCATGAACCCATATAAACACAGCAAGTTCATTTTCATTAAACCATTCTTTAGAAATATGTAATGTACTTATTTTAGAAGATAGCTATGAACTAGCTAAAACATAGCCTAGGTGATTTTTATAGGTTATTTTCATTTTATCTCTTAGAAGATTTCTGAATGTTTTGAATGGGCATAAAGAAAGAAGGGATAGCTATGTTTTGAAATACCTGGAATCAGTCTATTGTAATTCAGGGATTTTTATAAAGAGTAACAGGGACTTAAAGGTCATAGCTGGTCCTACAAGTTATTAAAGGAGGCCATCAATACGACGTAAAGGTAAAATTACTTCTGACGGAATCTGTTAAAATGAATTTTCTTAATCATCTGGTCAAATCACCATGAAACGTGTGTTCTCATTGGTTACAGCGATGCTAAAGGAAAAATTTTGGTTGACTATAAATCATTAGCTTGAAGGTTAAATATTGATATCTAAGCAAGGGAACGACTAAGCCATGATAAAATGACCACAGAGGTTTGGGAAACAACTTGGTCTGGCATCACTTTCATACAGAACATGGTTGCCCTGGGTGGGGTCGGCTGGAGGCCCCTAAGAATAAAGGAATGGCTTTGGAGGCAAGGAAAAAAGCAAATTAGCCAAGAACTATGATGTGCCAAGTACAGCATAAGACAAACTTAGCCTATTTAATACTTCAACATTACATGATCTCTTTCAGAATATTCCCATTGTATTAAGTCCAATTATAGGAAAATAGACAAACTTTATTTGTATTACATTGTTTCGAACATTTTAAATAAGATACCAGTTAAAATCTCTGTAAAACATCTCTGCTCAATGTCAATAACAGACTTGTAATGGTAAAATTACTGACAGGTTTCCATAATTTATAAATATAGATCCTTAACTCTAGGCTGAGGGAGGACAGAGGAAGGACAGCAGAAACATAAGAAGCAGTTGAGGCTCTGTCTGTCCTTATGCACAACCAGCAAAACAATAATTTTAAAACAGTGTTTTTAAACACGATCTTTCAAATGTCAGTGCCTGCTCTAATAGTTAATAAAATGAAAATTTATTTTCAAGTGTTGATGAATTGAGAGTAACATTTGGTCATATGTTTCCTCAAATAACAGAGAATAAAATGAAGCAACTCTAACATAGAAGGTCTAGGAAATAGTTGGAGGTTAAAAACCCTCACAGATCTTGTCAAACATGGAACCATTGCTCCTTAACTCAAACATAATCTAAAATAGAGCACAGTGGGAGTCCACGAGTTTGTGGAAGACTGAGATAAAGACCGTTTAGAATAGACTAACAACAGGTATCATTGCATGCATTAAAGTAGAATTCTGAACTACCTTTTTCATTTTAGTAGGGGAGAAATGAATTCAACTTCCTTTCATTGATACTTATTTCTGCAGACATATCTAGTGATGGGAAAGCAGGATGTCCAGCAAAGCACTGGAAAAGGTCAGATTCCAGTGTCTACAAACAACCATGTGCTGGCTCCAAGGCGCAATTGGAGACCGATTCTCACAGTTACAGGGGATATGTTTTTAAGATCATGGAGCTAACATTTGCTGCAAGATAAATCCCTTAAAATATGATAAACCCTGAGGTTAACCACAACCACTGTAGTTCTTTTTTTTTTTTATCTTTTATTTATTTATTTATTGTATTTTTATTATTTTTTTTAACGTTTATTTATTTTTGAGAGACATAGAGACAGAGCGTGAGCAGGGGAAGGGCAGAGAGAGAGGGAGACACAGAATCCCAAGCAGGCTCCAGGCTCTGAGCCATCAGCACAGAGCCCGATGCGGGGCTCAAACTCACAGACAGTGAGATCTTGACCTGAGCCGAAGTCGGCCACTTAACCGACTGAGCCACCCAGGCGCCCCCCACTGTAGTTCTACAGTATCAGTTTGGTTTTGCCATCATTCTGGTTTATTTATTTACAGATCTTTCTACTACTGCCATTTTCCCTTTTATAGTCAGCTTGCACCTAAGTATCTATTTTTTTAAAGTTTATTTATTTATTTTGAGAAAGAGAGAGTACACATGCATGAGTCAGGAAGGGTCAGAGAGAGAGAATTCCAAGAAGGCTCTAGAGTGGACCCGGTATGGCGCTCAGTTCCCCAAGAACCGTGAGATCATGACTTGAGCCAAAACCAAGAGTCAGATGCTTAACTGACTGAGCCACCGTGGCACCCTGCACATAAGTATTTTATCTGTTCCATGTTGCTGGAAGCTCCTTAAAGTCAAAGATGTACACAAAACACATAAAAGATACTTAAAACTTTTGACTGCATACATGGATCAAAGATAGATGGATGGACAGAAAGAGTCTGACATCATCATTCAAGATAAATTTGAACAATTAGGAAAGATAACTTTGTAACTATCAATAGGGACCCCAAAAGTATAATATTCGATCCCTAATTGTCACAAATTGAGTTTGTTATAAGCAGATAGTCTGAAGTATAAGAGATTTATTAGGGATCAACTTCTGTGTAAGGAATGGAGAGGAAGCAGATTTGGGTAGAGTAAGAAAGAAAGAAAAGAGCTATACAGGCCCCATGAGGCCTTGGCCAGTATGACAAGGAGCTCTGAATTGCCCTTCAGAATTTTTGGCATCATTCTAGAATGTCTGAGCCTCTAACCCTGACCTAATCAGTCAGAGGATGCAGGTTTCCCTGGTGGGGTGCCACCTACGGTCAGGTTGCTGAGACATACCCTGTTGGAGTTGACAAATGGAAGCAGTCATTTGACTACACTTCACATGGTCGGGCAGTGTGTCCTAACCTGAAGAGGCACTAGGAGGTACAGCTCCATGTCTTCCACACTGATTTACCCATTTTTATCTTGACCTGCAAATCAGAACAATCTAGCAGGTGAGATGACCATCTACTACAATGTTGGAGAGGAAGAATACCTTCTGCCCTTTAAGATCCTTCTAGCTGGACTAAGAGTCTAATTGGCATGAGGCAGATTAACAGGAGAAAATGAAATGTAATAGCGTTTATATGGGGAATCTCCACAGACATGGAAATTCCAGACAGTGAGGAAATGTGATGCTTATATGAGCTAAGGAGAGGAGTAGGGGTAGGGCTCTGGGACTTAGTCAAATATTCTCATGTTTGGCTCTTATTTGTAAGTCAACCCCACTGTATATGTGACATATTACCCAAGTATTATAATAAGTATAATTTGGATACCTACTGATTGACATGATCCAGTATGGTATTTAAAATTATGGTTTTATTACATGGGAAAACAGCAATGCAAATAGGTAATACTTTTATTTTGAAGTTAAGGGCATGAATAAGTCCTCCAAGGCTCATAAAAATGACATTCATCTTTAAGTAAAATCCAAGCATTTAAACAATGGATTTTAAGTAGTCTGCTAAAATTCTGAAACACTTTTATTAAAGTATTTTATGTAGTGGTTTTGTTGGGGCAAAAATTCCTATCCTATCAAAGGTCCTTCTAGCTGGACTAAGAATCAAATTGACATCAGAGAGATTAATAGGAGAAAATCAAATTTAATAGCATACATATGTACAGGGAATCCCCACAGATAGTAGGGCAAAATGGAGTATATATGTCGTCCAGAAATAAGGAGGAGGAGGTAGGCGTCTGGGACTTCAGATGAAAGGAACGCACCTCATATGGCAATAAAAAAAGCAGATGTTTGGTAATTAGATGTTTGCCCTGGCATACAGATGGGTCATTCAGAAAAAAATTATCTCTGCTAATAAACTTTGTTATGGGGAAGACCCCCAATTTATTTTTTTTTCGTTTCAAATTTTCATTTAAATTCTAGTTAACATGTAGTGCAGTATTGGTTTCAGAATAGAATTCAGCGATTCATCATTTACGTACAACACCCAGTGCTCATCATAACAAGTACCCTCCTTAATATCCATCACCCATCTAGCACATCCCCCACCCACCTCCCTCCATCAACCCTCAGTTTGTTCTCTGCCCTTAAGAGTATCTTATGGTTTGTTTCCCTCTCTCTCTTTTTATCTCCACCCATAGGCTCATCTGTTTTGTTTCCTAAATTCCACATATGAGTGAAATCATATGGTATTTGTCTTTCTGTGACTTATTTCTCTTAGCATAATGCACTCTAACTCCATACACATTGTTGCAAGTAACAAGACTTCATTATTTTTTATGCCTGAGTCATATTCCATTGTATATGTATACCACATCTTCTTTTATCCGTTCATCAGTCAATGGACATTTGGGCTCTCTTCATAGTTTGGCTACTGTTGATAATACTGCTATACACATCAGAGGTGTGTGTACCCTTTGAATCTGTACTTTTGTATTCTTTGGGTAAATACCTAGTAGGGCCATTGCTGGATCATAGGGTATTTCTATTTTTAACTTTTTTGAGGAACGTTCATACTGTTCTCCAGAGTGGCTACACCAGTTTGCATTCCCACCAACAGTGCAAGAGGGTTCCCCTTTCTCTGCATCTTCACCATAACCTGCTGTTTCATGTGTTGTTAATTTTAGCCATTCTGAGAGGTGTAAGGTGGTGTTTCATCGTGGCTTTGATTTGTATTTCCCTAATAATGAGTGATGAGCATTTTTTCATGTGTCTGTCGGCCATCTGGATGTCTTCTTCGGAAAAGTGTCTATTCATGTCTTCTGTCCATTTCTTCACTGGATTATTTGGTTTTTTTGGGTGTTGAATTTGATAAGTCCTTCATAGATTTTGGATACTAACCCTTTATCTGATATGTCATTTGCAAATACCTTCTCTCATTCCGTAAGCTGTCTTTTAGTTTTATTGATTGCTTCCTTTGCTGTGCAGAAGCTTTTTATCTTGATGAAGTCCCAATAGTTCATTTTTGCTCTTATGACATAAGACCCCCAATTTAGATTCTTCTATGTAGTTAACGTAGGATCAAAATTTGTCTTATGCTGGTAGGGTCTGGATTGCCTTCAGCTCAGAATAATCTTCAGGCCAAAGTGGCCCATCTTGGGGCAGTGTGCCTTCATCCCCTAGTTTCTATTCGATTGGAATACTGAAAATGTTCAGGTTATAGGTAAAGGTGAAACAAAATTAAATACTGTTTTTAAATAAAATTAAAGACATTAAGATATTTCAGTATTTTTAATAAAATTAATTAAAAGAAGAATGGGAAAATACATCTGGTTTTATACTGAATAGAAATTTAATAATAGAACAAAATATTTCCTTTAGTTGTATCATAGTCTGTCTTCATTTTTAACGCAAGGGAAATAAACAAATTTTTATTTCTTTTTACACCCTTAATAAGCATAAAACTGTAGGGACGGGAGGAAAAATAATATTCCCTCTGCCCTTTTATGTTCTTGGCTGATACCCACTTTAATAAAAGACAGTTTAGGGGCACCTGGGTGGTTCAGTTGGTTAAGCGGCCGACTTCAGCTCAGGTCATGATCTTGCGGTCTGTGAGTTCGAGCCCCGTGTCGGGCTCTGTGCTGACAGCTCAGAGCCTGGAGCCTGCTTTGGATTCTGTGTCTCCCTCTCTCTCTACCCTTCTCCTGTTCACACTCTGTCTCTATGTCTCAAAAATAAATAAACGTTAAAAATTTAAAAAAAATAAATAAAAATAAAATAAAATAAAAGACAGTTTAACAGGAGAAAAACAAGCAGAAGTTTAATAACATGCATACCTCTTGTAAACATGGGAAAGACCAAGGAAAAGTGACTAACTTTCCTCAAATAGCCCAAAGCACCACCTTAAATATTTCCAGCCAAATACAAAAGAAGATGCTGAGTGAAGTGGAGATTGGGATCCAGTTATGGAGGGTTACCAAGAAAAGCACGCAAACCAAGGTAAGATTTGCTATCAGATCTAAGTTGGTGTCTTCTCCATTGATATAATTCTCTTGTGATTTAGTGTCTTCTCTTCCTAGTACAGAGAGGAAAACAACTGTACAATCTAAGATTTCCTTTGTAAATGTAAATATCCCTTACCAAATGGTAACTTTTTCTTGGTTTCCAGAACTCCTCCTATGTCTGCTATTTCTCAAAATAATCAGCTCAAAATAATCCTATGCCAAAGAAGGATATTTGGGGGTGGCATATTCTACTACCTTAACAATGTAAAACACCAATAAATGGAAACCCGATAGACTCAAGGAGCACGTGTAAGAGGTGGCAATTCATGCATCTCTTCATAAATAAGAGTAACTATGAAGAATAACAAGTTATTATACCAATCCTTCAAGTAAAAAAATAATCTGAAAATAGCAATTAATATGCTTACTCTGGTATGGGCTATAAACTGTTACAGGACTAAGGCAAATGCTTTAAATTAAAGACACATACCAGTATGTATTTTCTCACAAAAGAGAAAAAAAAATCCTCTTTTATGTTTTCCCTAACTCCTTCCTACAGCTCCCTTTCTCTGGTTTGCTTAAAGAAACTAGTTGTCAATGTTCTCATTGTTTGAAGTTCATTACCAGGAGTATCCTGTATCTTTATGTGGCAAGGGTGCTCAGCTTGAGAGTTTTCTAAGCTATATGCACCATAGTTGTTTGACTTGCCAAACACTGGAGCTATTTGTATGAGAACTAAGAAGTTCTCAGAAAAGCTTTCCAAGGACAGTGAGAGGCTAGCCAAACAAATGCAATTCAAGAGCGATTGTTCAGAGTCAGAAGGAGTAGAGATTTGAATAGAACTCCATGTGCATCACATATACTATCCCTGTCCTAGCTTTCTAATCCCTGTAGGAATCCAATGAAGGGACAAGAAAGGGGGAGTGAAAAGTAAAGCTCACTTCACTTAAATTCCTGAAAGCCCCAACAGTGTATAAGCAGCCCTGCTCAGTGGCCAGTATAAAGGTCAAGCCAAACTGGAGATAAATTTTATCTGCCCTCACTTAAGGTAATATTAATGGCAAGGGTTGAATCTACATGGCAAGCAAAATGGAAGGGGATATCAAAGCCCTGATCATTGTAACCCAACCAAACAAGAATTTGTCTTCCTGATGTGCAGTAATCCAATAAAAAACAGACACTGAACTTTTGCAGTGAAGAAAGATATCAGATCTTTCTGATTTATAGGTGTGGTGCCACCCTGGAGAACAGGGAGCTAATGCTCAAAAGTCTCAAACTCCCCAATGGCTTATAAGTGAGGGATTTTAAGGGCAAAATTTGGAGCATGGATCTCCTGAGAAGTTGGGCACCATTGATTGGAGGCCCATGAAGTCATGTTAGCAGATGTTACTTAATAATTTCTGGTGCCACTTTCTCTGGTCTCCCAGAGGTCTATTCCATCTAAAGAGACTTGGAATCTGAAAAATACCTTTATTCTTTTTTATTTTAGTTTATTTATTTATTTTTGAGAGAGAGAGAGAGCACATGAGTGGGGAAGGTGGAGAGAGAGAGAGAGAGAGTGAGAGAGAGAGAGAGCAGGCTTTGTGCTATCAGTGCAGAGTCCGACTTGGGGCTGAAACTCATGAACTGTGAGATCATGACCTAAGCTGAAATCAAGAGTCGAATGCTTAACTAACCGAGCCACCCAGGTGACCCTATCTTTATTCTTTATGTTAGATATTTCATTAGGTACATTTGGTGATTATATATTTAGGGTAGTGCTGATTAACTACTTGTGAGCTAGTGGGGTTGCATTCTTCCATGTTCCTTTGAATGATAAGCAAGCATTCCTGTCTCTTGAGCATGGGCCTATGTGTTCCCTGGCTTGTCCAACCATGCCTGGGGATGATATGAACTGACCAAAGGGATGGTGGCTTCATCATGGGTGGGACAGGAGGTTCACATCACAACCAGATTACAGGAAGAAAACATGGCAGAACAGAAGTGTAATTAGTCATCAGTACATGCCAGAAGAAAATGGCAGATGCTATGGGGAAAGCTCAAAGAACAAGAGTAAGACCCCACCAAGTGGAACTGGAAGGAATTTTAAGTCAAAGTAGAAACCCACAATCTTGGATTATAAGAGAAAGGGAGAAAGTAAACAAGCTCTTTTCTGTGTTATTTATGATACTATTTTTACCACCCTTACTTCTTGTGACTTAGAGGTGAAAAAGCAAAGTTATAATATTAGTGGAATCATGATTTGAATATGAGTGGGATATCACATAAAGGGGCTGGGGATGGGTAGGATTTAAGGGAACTAGAAAACCAGATTTTAATTTTAAAAAGCAGAATGGTACTGTTGAAGACTCTTAAGTAGAGAACTAGTCTAGTCTAAGAGCTTTGATTCCATTTCCCAAAACAAATAATTACAGCAATGTTGATTCATCTGAAGTATACGGAGGCACAGAAATATTTTCAGTTTCTGTACTTTTGTTTGTTTCTATACTTTTAAAAAGTAACTTTGAAGGAAATGATTCCTTGGAAAGAAATTTATTGTTGCAGTTTTTAGTGTGAAAGATGATTGATCTATTTTTCAAAATCCTAAAGTGAGTATAAGTATATGCTAAAAATAAAATTAATGTCCAAGTTGTTTAGCTATGGCAATTCTACTGAGAATAGTGAGAAAGGGAGTCACACAGGTCTCTCCATCCTAACTTTAGGTTGTATTCTTGCCTTGCCTTCACTATGGTAAACAGTATGGGAGCCGAGGTCAGGCTTACCCCAAGATGAGCTGCTTTGCCATGAAGATAATTTTGACTTAAAAGCAATTGAAACCCAGCAGATTCAGGAAAAGCTTTTTACCTCTTCCCTTCAACTGCCTAAATTTACATTGGAAAGGGTAGCCTGTACCAAGAAGAGCTATTAACAGAGATTCGTCTTTACCTAAGAAACTTACCTGTGTAACAGGGAAACCTTTGTATTCCAAGCACCCCCTCTCACCTTCCTGCTAATGATCTTCTTCTCCTTTGTATCCCCAGATCCCAAAACCTTTTCTTAGCTCCGGATATCACATAAGTCTCAGGTTACCTCACTCTCTCTGGAATTTCCATGTCTGTGTGGATTTGCTATATATATGAAACTAAATTTTATTTTCTCCATACATATGAAACTAGATTTTATTTTCTCCTGTCAATCTGTCTCATGTCAACTTGATTATTAGCCCAGCTAGAAGGATCTTGAAGAACATAGAAGATTTCTTCCTCCTCAGCACTGACATAGCTCATTATAACAGCTTCCACTAGTGCCCCTGCTATCCTACTCTCCTCTGTCCTATTTCTCCAGCATTTTAATCCTGAAAACATACCATAAATATTTCAGTCTTTTGCTCAAGAATTTGAAATGATAACCTAGTGCTTACCAATCAAGTACAGCAATGAAATGGCTCAATAATTCCTAATTAAATTTACTTCCCATTCCTCAGACTCTAATATTTATTACCACCAAGCCCATTGCCAAGTTGCTTCTACATATTCCACTCTTAGGACTGCTTAAAAACTTGCCTGACTTATTTTTGCCAACTTCCACATCCTGTCCAAACTCCAAACTTTTTGGTAGGTCATCCCCGATAAACTGAACTCTTTCTTCCCTATACTCTCTCTGTCGTTATGAGAAAATGCCAGACATAATAGCAACTAAGTATGCTGAGTATTTCAATTTATTTTGTTATGCACCAATTTTTTCAAAAACATTTGGGGGAAAAGACAAGGACTGTATCTTACACATTTGTTGCAATCTCTGTGAAACCCAATACAGTGCAAACTCCACTAGATTGAAGGGAAACAGAATATGTCACCCCAGAATATGCCTCTTTTGCATAAGGATTATCATGATCTGATTATTTTTAAGGAACAGCTGACACAGGAGTTGCTCTGAAAACTGAAAAGCCCTTTTGAAGGATACATTGACATTTATGTGAGAAATATCTATTTGTAAGGGTGTCCCCCTCTATGTAACAGGAAGAAAAAAATTACTAAATCATTAGAAACTCTTTATCAATGGAGAAAGCATGGACTTAAGTCTGCAGATAAGCCACACTGTCATTTACTGTGCTTTCCTGGTAACTTCCTATATAACTGGTCTTCCCCCGAGCCCTGAACCCCACTTCCCCCCAACATCTTAGTTTGTCATTAGCTGGAAAGCTTTCAAGGTGCTAACTTTGGTAATTTGAGGAGATACTCTATTTTTCTGAGTCTCTCCCATGTATACAGGTGGTATACGTGTTATTAAACTTCTGTTTATTTTCTCCTGTTAATCTGTATTTTATTACAGGGAATTCTCATCCAAAAACCTAGAAGGATAGATAGAAAATTATTTTTTCCTCCCCTACACATAGGAAATAGTTACTGTTCTGGACTGAAAGACCTGGCACTGAACCTTAGCTTCTTTCTTTTAGTAGTGTTATGTCTCCAAGTTACAGTTTCCTTGTGACTAAAATGGGCAGAAGAATTATTCTCATCAGGATATAATGTGACACTGTAGGCCTGACAAATAGTGAGTGGTCAATAAATGTGCCATTAGCCTATAAAGACATACCGAAAAGCATTTTTGAAGTGTCTTTGGTTCAGCAGTAGGCAAGAAGAGACTTTTATCCCATCCCATCAACAACATGCAATATACAAGCTGAGCTGCTGAAAGATGCTATGGGGACAGAATTTGACAGGTGTAAGAGGAATGGAGATGGTTTTATGGATATAATCTGCTAACAGCCAACCTGCTCCTTTGAAAATTTTGGTTCTCACACTCAACCCCAGCTTGCCCTGCAAAGTTAGATTCACTAGTAGTAGTTGGGAAAAAGATTTAAAAGGAATTTGCCGTTCTTCAGGCCAAAGTTGTCAAGAACTGAAACTGAATACAGGAGGTAACATTAGGAATAGACACAGGAATGGAACCAAGAAAGTCAATTAAGGAAGAAAGGACAGGATTTTCTATTCCAGAAATATCAGTTAGTATAGCTAACAGATTAGTACTAAGCTAGTGGAAATACTTCTTTTCTTGATTAGAAAATTTGAAAAGTTTCCCAGAGTATTGTGACTTTCAAGACTTACTCTGTATTCTGGAAATAAAGAACAGAGGTTATAGCAGTCACATAATGGTAATAAAAGTCGGTATTGTTGAGCTATTGCTCTGCTCCAGGTCTGTGCAATGTCTCTGAATCCATGTAACAGCTCTGAGATGCAGTCACAACTGTTGCCCCCTATTACAAATGAAGAAACAAGGCTTGACTTAGAGAAGTTTATGACTTTTCTTAAAGTCACATGCTGGTAAATATCAGATCCAGGACTTGATTCTGGGTCAGTCGTACTCCAAAGCCCTTGTAATTATTATACTTCCCATGTTGCACCAGGTGACTGACTCACATGAAGTGGTACTGCTCCACCCATCATGGTTTTCAGGCTAGATGCTTGGGTGCTGCATCTGTTTTGAAAGCATAAGCAGCACAATACTTGTATTAGTTGTATTATCAACTTAGGTCCATGTTCTGTTTTGTTCTCTACTCAATTATGTTTTACGAACCTCTTAACCTCCTGCATGATCAATCATTAACTTTGCCTTTTTCACTCCTACACCCTGTTTATGCACACACTGTAGAAACCTAATGGGGACCAAATGGTAACGCTTGTCTTGAATTCATCTGATATACCTTGATTGTACCAGGTTCCCAACAGTGTCTTGTTTTCCACAAGACTGCATACCTCAAGATTGTTTCAAACTCCTCACCTCGAGGTTTCAAGAAACCCTTCACCCTCCTCTCGTGTATTCATCTCCTTCCCCAAGTATATAGAAGCTGTCCCTAGGGTCAACAGTGTAAAACAGCTTTGGGAATGATCCCCTGTGTTCTCATCGGGCTGCCCTTCTGATGATAACCTTTCTTTGCTTCAAAACCAGTGTCTCAGACATTAGCTTACTGTGCATTGGATGCACAGACAAGTCTGAGTTTGGTAATAGTTTCTTCATTTCTTTCAATTTTATCTGTAAGTGACTTTAAAGGCTTTACTTTTATGCAAATGTTTCATGCAGTGAAAACAAAAACAAAGAATATTTATTGAGAGTTACTGTGTGCCAGAGTTAAAGTATTTTTTCACTGTTGTTTGGCTTAATCTTCACAATCATCCTCCAGTACAGACATCATCATTAAACACCACCCTCATCATCATCATTCACACTTAACAAATGAGGAAACTGATGCACAGAGAGCTAAGTGTCATTGCCAAGGACTCATTGTCAGTTATTGGTGGCACTAGGATTCAAACCTTGGCAGGCTAGTCACCAAGACTATAACAGAACACAGAAGGCAAAAATTATCTTCCCGGGATTTTGTCTGGTTTTCTGTAGGGTTTTTTTTGTTTTGTTTTGTTTTGTTTTTGTTTTTGTTTTGTTTTTTGCCTTGTTAATTTCAGTCCTTTATTCCAATCTGTCAGAGGATTTGAATCTTGATTCTTTTATCCATCCATTGTATTTGGTAGCCTGACCAGATTTCCAGGGTCTGAGGTTTGTAGAGGCAAAAAAACAGGCTGTCCCAAAATGGGCTACTTTGGCGTGAACATTATTTCGAGTTAAAAGCAATCCAAACCACCGAGATTCAGAAAAAAACTCTGTATCTCCCTCTCAACTGCCTGCTTATATGAGGAAGAGAGCTATTAACAGAGATTCCTCTTTACCTAAGAAACTTATCTACACAATGGAGCAACTTTTGTTTTTCAAACATCTCCCCTTAGCTTCTTGCTAATGGTCTTTCTACCCTTTATATCCTCAGACCTCTACCCTTCTCTTTAGCTCATATAAGCATCATATTGCCTCTTTTTGAAATTTCCATGTCTGTATGGATTTCCTGTACATATGCTATTACATTTGATTTCCTCCTGTTAATCTGTCTCATGCCAATTTGATTCTTAGTTTAACTAGAAGGATCTTGAAGGGTATAGAAAATTCTTCCTCTGCAACAACAAATTGTGCTTCCTTTTGTTCTAGATTTATTGAGGTATAATTGGTAGTTTAAAATCGTATGCATTTAAGGTGTACAATGTCATGATTTAAAATACATATGTAACCTGGCTGGCTGGCTGAGTCGGTACAGCATGCAACTCTTGATCTCAGCGTTGTGAGTTTGAGCCACATGTTTGGGGTAGAGTTTACTTTAAAAAAAATTAAAAACCATCTCCTTCTAAATAAAATGCTCTATAGATTTAAAAAAAGTATATGTGATTCATGCTTTTTACCAAAAAAAAGTAATAATAATAAAAAAATACATATGTATTGTAAAACAACTACTACCACAATTAAGTTAGTTAATACATCCTGCAACTCACGTAATTATCATTTTATTGTGTGTGTGCGTGTGTGTGGTAAGAACACTTAAGATTTATCCTCTTAGGAAATTTCAAGTATATCACACAGTATTATTAACTATAGTCATCATACCCCCTTACCCCCGCCATTTCCCCTTTCCTGGCAACCACCATTCTACTCTTTACTTTCTAGGAGTTTGACTTTTTTAGATTCTACATATACATGAAATCAAATAACTTGTATCTTTCTGTGACTGGCTTATTTCATTTAGTGTATTGTCCTCCAGGTTTATCCATATCGTCACAAGTGGCAGGATTTCTTTCTTTTTATGGCTGTATAATATCCCACTATTTATATAAATATATACCAATGTTTTCTTTATTCATTCATCCATAGTCAAACGCTTAGGTTGAATTGTATTTTCTCTGCCTTGTAACAGAAATGAATTATGAACATTATTAAAGCCAAGATAAAATTCTTTCCTCCTTTTTCTCTACAGACTCCCCCACCAACACTCATAGAAATGTACACACAAATTGAACAAGTTACTGGCACACTATATGGTAAAAGTGAATAAGATCTTGGATGATTTATCCTTCACCATGATTGCAAGTTATTTTTATTCTATGTTTATACCTAGAGAATTTATTGTATTAGAATCTAACAAACTGGTTGCTAATTGCCTCCAAAATTATTCAGGTGTCAAGATGTTATGACATCTTATTTCCTAACATTATAAACATGTATCATATTTGACTTTTCTAGACCTAAATCATCTTCATTGCATCTCCACATATGTCATTAGGTTGTTTCTAGTATCTCTGCTGATTTGGGCATTTGCTAGACTATCTTAAAATAGAATCAAAACTGGTAATGTTTAGTTTTGAACATATAATGATGTTCAAGTGGGAATTGCTATGACCTGAATATGTGAACAAACAATAAATTTTTTTAATTTTTTATTTTATTTTGAGACAGAGAGAGAGAGAGCACGAGCAAGAGAGAGAGGCAGAGGGAAGAGGAGAGAGAGAATCTTAAGCTGGCTCCATGCTAAGCACAGAACCCACTGTGGGGCTCAATCCCACAATCCTGGGATCAAGACCTGAGCAGAAATCGAGAGTCAGATGTTCAACTGACTGAGCCACCCAGGCACTCCACAAGTAATATGTTTTTATTTTTAAAATCTTTATTTTGAAATAGTTATAGACACACAGGAAGTTGCAAAAATAATACAAAGGTCTGTGTACCCTTCATCCAGCTTTTCACAATGATAATACCTTACATAATTAAAATACAGTATAAAAACCAAGAAGTTGACATTGGTACAATGCAGTTAATGACACTACAGATTTATTCAAATTTCACCAGTTTTTATATGCATTGCTTTGTGGTGTGTGTGTGTGTGTGTGTGTGTGTGTGTGTGTGTGCATGTATGGCTCTATGCATTTTTCCAAATATATAGATTCATATAATCACCTTAACGATCAAGATAAACAGCTCCATCATCACAAAGAATTTCCTTTGTGCTTCCCCTTCTTAGGCCAGTTCCTGTATATGCCCCTAACCCTTGACGACCGTTAATCAGTTCTTCATCTATATAACTTTGTCATTTCAAGAACGTTATATATTGGGGCGCCTGGGTGGCTTAGTCGGTTGAGCGTCCGACTTCGGCTCAGGTCATGATCTCGCAGTCTGTGAGTTCGAGCCCTGCGTCGGGCTCTGTGCTGACAGCTCAGAGCCTGGAGCCTGTTTCACATTCTGTGTCTCCCTCTCTCTCTGCCCCTTCCCCACTCATGCTCTGTCTCTCTCTGTCTCAAAAATAAATAAACATTAAAAAAAAGAATGTTATATAACTATAACCACACACTATTTAACATTTTCTCTGTGCCTGTTGGCATTTCTGGGCTGTGAACTTCACTAGCGTCTAATTTGGGATTCATAGAAGGCAAAAAGAAAACCTAAAACCCAAGGGACTCACTGCTGTACTGGTTTTCAAGTCCCAGGGACTCTAGAAAATTTACCTCATTCTCCCCAATACTTTGTAAGGTTTTTCTATATTTGTTTTATGTATTATATATAGGGGTTTTAGCTGTATTTAGTAGAAATAAGAGAATGAAATCCATCCATTTTAACTTTTCCAGAATTGGAAGTCCTAATATGCTGCTTTTTTTTTTTTTAACGTTTAGTCATTTTTGAGAAAGAGAGAGAGAGAGAGCACAAGTGAGGGAGGGACAGAGAGAGGGAGACACAGAATCTGAAGCAGGCTCCAGGCTCTGAGCTGTCAGCACAGAACCTGATGCAGGGCTCGAACCCACGAACCGCGAGATCATACCTGAGCTGAAGTCAGACGCTTAACCGACTGAGCCACCCAGTTGCCCCCATTTCTATATTCTTTATCTTTCCCTCTTGCTAGCCAATCCATCACCATCCTGATCCCATTGTTGGCGACTTGTTATGTTACTCTTTCCCTGTTCAAATTATCGTGTTGTTTTTCTCTCTTGGTTGGATCCAGAATGATAAACAATTGGTACTAGTAGTGAGTGGTCCCAGGAGATAGACTCTCAAAGAGTAAATTTAGGTCAGGGCATGCTTTTGGGCTTGAGAACAGTGCTGAGCTCCTTGCCAGTGGGAAATGGGATGCTAGTAAAACAGCATGTGATGACCTCATAATTAATCAATTTGATGGTGCTTTGGGAACCCAGGTGGCTGTTGCACTTGATTATTATGGCAGTAATGACAACTGAAAGGACCATGATATGGAACAGATTCTTTTGAGTTCAGTTGAGTACTCACAAAGAGAAAATGACAAGCTGAAGATTGTTAAATCCCAGCTTAACTTATATTCCAAGAATCAAAGTTTCCCTGTCAGTCCTAAAAGAAATTCTTACTTCTAGTAGTTAAAAGGGTGATGCTGCTGAAAATCAAATGCAAAATTTAAATGTGTGGGTTCCTGAATTACAATGACAGTTAAAGTTGCAGCCTTGCCCAGTTTCTCATGGTCAAGTTTGGGCACTGATTAAAAAAGCATGAGATCTAGAAACTTGGAATGAAACTAATTGGTTGGATCCATATGAAACAGACCATTTCAAACTCCAGTCTTGGGCTTTCTAAAGCACTCATCACAAAAGCTGTGGACAAGAACCAACAAGCCAGGCCTAAAGATGCCTGTGATAAAAGGCACCATGAACTGCAGACTGTATTTACCTGGAATTCTCCTCACATTCAGAGGTGTAAACGATCACCTCATAGGATCAGTTCTAGAAACTGATCAGTGGATCAGTGGATACGAAAACTCTGAGAGAGAACATCTCTTGTGAGGAGAAAGGAGGTCTGTCCTCTGTAGGACGAATAGAGGAAGAGACTTGAGGAGAATGGAGAAATGGGAGAAAGGAGTATTGGGGAAGCCCAGGTAGCAGGGTATTTATAAACCACAGAAAGGATCTATGATGTCAAATAATGTAGGATATTCCATTCGCAGAAAAGACTGAAAAGTGTCCACTGGATTTGCCCTTGGTGACCTTGCAAGAGTGGTTTGAGTAGAGTGGAGTAGAGTATGGAATGGGTGACCAGGTAAGGATACAGACTGTAATAAATGAACTCAGCTGTAATAAATTACTCCCTGTGTGCTTGCACAGTATTTCCTCAGCTGGCAAGGTAAACACTGTAAGCACTTACAGGCCAGAACAAGGTCAGAATGCCTAACAGCAACACAGGCATGCAACATAATTCTGGTGTTCTGGCCATAAAAAAGGAGATGATGATGATGATGATGACGATGATGTAGATGTATAAATGCTTGACAGGAAAATAAACATTTATCAGTTACTGTTATAGGAGACTGATAAACTGTTTACTTACAAAATCTGGAAGAGCAACTGAAAATATGCTAGAACCAATCAGAGAAGTGGAGTAAGAGAACCAGATGCAAGATGAAATGGAAATAAATAATATTAGGCTGTCTTTTACACCAGCAATAACAAATTTAAAAGAATAATGGAAAAATATTCTCACGTAAACATAAGGTAAACTTAAATAAGTGGAAAAACATTCTATTTCTTGAGTGGAAAAACTCAATATCTTAAATATGTAAGTTTTCCCAAAATTATGTAATATATAAGTTTTCCCAAAATTATGTATCTAAGGTCATCCTGGTTCAAAATCATAAAGTTCAAAATCTTGAAGCCAGAAAAATTATTCTATAGTTTTTCTGTTTCACTTAGATAAGTAGATAGGTGAGAAGAGTCAAGAAATAAATGTAATGGATGTCTTTGAAGTAAGACTTTTTGTACCAAATAGCAACGAGTATTATAAAGCTGCTGTAATTCGAAATGAAAAAAATTGAAACACCGGGATTTAAATGGAGCGATAGATCAAAAGCTCATAATTAATTCAGATAAAAGAGTCATTTTAAATCACCGCAGACACTGAATGTTATTCAAAAAATAGTGCTGGAGTATCAGGGAAAGTTGAAGGAGCAAATATTACTAGATCCCCACCCCACAGCCTCCATAAGATTAGAATTCAGTATTTCACACCAATATAATGTGTGTGAATATAATTTCCTCTAAGCCTTAATAAACTGATTATAAGAAAAATATATAGACAAGTATGAAAATAAATGTCAATAAAACCTACTGACTATGGTACTGATATAACACTAAATAGATGGAGACAACCTAAATGTCCAAAGAGAGAATTGGTAAAATATATGAGGGTATATCTATAAAACTGGATAATACAGAAGCATTAAAAATGATGATTTAGGGGCACCTGGGTGGCCCAGTCCGTTGAGCGGCCGACTTCAGCTCAGGTCATGATCTCACGGTCTGTGAGTTCGAGCCCCGCGTTGGGCTCTGTGCTGACGGCTCGGAGCCTGGAGCCTGCTTCGGATTCTGTGTCTCCATCTCTCTCTGCTCTTCCGTTTCTCTCTCAAAATAAATAAACTTTAAAAAAATGATGATTTAGACATATATGTATAGTCCAAATATGACCACGATGTAAAGGAAAAAAATTTTAAAATGGTATAAGAATATGTTCACATTTTTGTAAAAGTGTACATATTAATGTATTTTTAGAAAGAAATTCAGAATGCTGATAATGATCATATTCAGGTCTGATGTATGTCTGTGACGTTTGTTTGCTTTCTCCCTTATATATTTTTTTGACATAACTTTGCACTCAGATTAAGTTACGTCCATTTTACAAGTGATAGTATTTAGAAACCATTTTTGTCCATTAACAAAAGCTGCACTTCAGATGATCTATAATTAAAAATACTAACATTAGTTAGGTATTGCTGCACAATAAATTATCCCAAAACTTAATGGCTTAACAGACAATTACCATCTATCACAGTTGCTACAGGTCAGATACTCAGGAGTGGTGTAAACGGTTGCTTCTGGCTTTGGGTCTCCTATGAGGTCTCTGTCAGGACTCAGACTACAGAGTTGCAGTCTCTGAAGGCTTGACCTGGATTGAAAGATTAGATTCTAAAGTTTGATTTTTTTTTTTTTTAATTTATTCACTTTGGGGAGACAGAGAGAGCCAGAGCATGAGTGAGGGGAGTGGCAGAGAATCTGAAGCAGGCTCCAGGCTCTGAGCTGTCAGCACAGAGCACAATGTGGGCCTCAAACTCACAGACCACGAGATCATGACCCGAGGTGAAGCTGATGCTTAACTGACTGAGCCACCCAGGCGCCCTTGAAAGTTCACATTCTAAAGTGATTCATCCATACGGCTGGAAAGATGCTACTGGTTCCTGGAAAAAACTTAGTTCCTCTCCTCATGGAGTTTTTCACTGGGCCTCATGTGTGGTTTCGGTATGTGCCTGCTAACGTCGCCTGCAGTGTGCAGTCCAAGAAAATGGGAAACATACTGCCATGCCTTTTTTGACCTAACCTTGGAAATCACACGCTGTCATATCTACAGTATCCCAGGAGTCACAGGTTTGCCCTAGTCACTTGGAGGGGGCTATACTTCATAAGGGTATGAATATGGGGAGGTAAGGATCATTGGAAACTATCTTAGAAGTAGACTAGCATAATTAAGAAAAAGTAAAAGAAAAAATGTATAAAAATCATAAGATATAGAATATTTATGTCATATTAGCATAGCAAACTGATGGGCCTTATGCATAAAGTGACAGAGAAAATATTTTTAAACTAATACTAGGTAAACAAAGTTGTATATAAATATGTTTATAGGGTATTAACTACTATTTAAAATCATCAGTGGATAAAGATTGAGGTAAATTGAAGAAATTCAAATGACTATACTAGAAGATAGAATTAAAGATAGATTAAAATTTCTCTTTTTTAATTTCCTTTAATGTACTACTTTTTTTTAGCAAGACATATTTATAACAAAGAAGATTGATACACATTATACTAGACTTTGTCACTATTGTTTTATTCTATAACTGAAAAAATGGATGATTAATTTTAAAAATATAAAAATACATTAAATATTTAAAATACATAATATAAAATATATAATATATAAATAAATTAAATAATACAAAATGTGTAATATATAAATAAAATGAATAATATAAAAATACATAAAAGATTTAAAAATATATTATGTTGAAAAATATAAAAACATTAAAATACAAAAATCCTAAAAATCAATGACATCTAATGAACATCTAGGAGCAATCATAACCCAATGATGCCTATGAAAAAAACAATATTGAATATGGTTCTGTGAAATTTAAGGATTCATTTCTAAATGACAAATAGCATATTTTTAATAGGAAGTACTCTGAGTCCACAGATTCTGATTGAAAATTTCCTCTCTCACTCTGGGATCCTTAGAATTAATAAATAATTGAGGAATTGGGCAGAGTTTTAAAAAGAAAAGGCCTATTACTCTGCCTTGACATTGGGGACAAAGATGAAGGTGAATGTCCTTTCCCCTTCTCTGACTCCTGTGTGATGATACCATAGGACTACAGAGGGGTTCTAGCCCTAAATCTCAACTTTGGAAAATAAATACTTACTAGACCCAGTGTTCTAATGACCAACTTAATTATGCACGTTCTAATTTTATTTAAATGTAACAGCGTTAGATTAATTAATTTCTTAAATGTTTATTTTTGAGAGAGAGAGAGAGTGAGTGGGGGAGAGGTCAAGAGAGGAAGAGAAAAGGATCCAAAGCAGGCTCTGATGACAACAGCAAGTGAGCCCGATGAGGGGCTCAAAATGCGAGATTATGACCTGAACCAAAGTAAGTAGCTCAACCAACTGAGCCACCTAGGCACCCCAGTGTTAGATTATTTTTAAAATACGTTTAGGGGCACCTGGGTGGCTCAGTCGGTTGGGCATCTGACTTTGGCTCGGGTCATGATCTCGCACTCCGTGAGTTCGAGCCCCACATCAGACTCCGTACTGGCAGCTTAGAGTCTGGAGCCTGCTTTGGATTCTGTGTCTCCCTCTCTCTCCGCCCCTCCGCCACTCTTTCTCTCAAAAGTAAATAAACATTAAAAAAAAAGATTTAAAAAAATAAAATAAAATACATTTGCATCAGGGTACCTGGGTGGCTCAGTCAGTTAAGTGTTGGGCTCTTGAGTTTTGGCTTAGGTCATTACCTCACAGTTTTATGAGTTTGAGCCTCACCTTGGGCTCTGTGCTGACCATGTGGAGCCTGCTCGGATTCATCCTCTCTCTCTGCTTCTCCCCTGCTCTTGCTCTCTCCGTCTCTCTCAAAATAAATAAATAAACTTAAAAAAAAGTAAGTTTACTTCTTTCACTGTTGGTGGGAATGCAAACTGGTGCAGCCACTCTGGAGAACAGTACAGAGTTTCCTCAAAAAACTAAAAATAGAACTACCCTGTAATCCTGCAATTGCACAGTTAGGTATTTACCTAAAGGATATAAAAATACAGATTCAAAGGGGTACATGCATGCTGATGTTTATAGCGGCATTATCAACAATATCCAAACTATGGAAAGAGCCCAAATGTCCATCAACTGATGAATGGATAAAGAAGATGTGGTATATATTATATTGATATCAATGTCGATATTAATATAGATATAATGGAATATTACTCAGCCATCCAAAATAATGAAATCTTGCCATTTGCAATGACGTGAATGGAACTAGAATGTATTATACTAAGCAAAATAAGTCAGTCAGAAAAAGACAAATACCATATGATTTTATTCATATGTGGAATTTAAGAAATAAAACAGATGTACATGAGAAGGGTGGGGGGAAGAAAAGAGAGGGAAACAAACCACAAGAGACTCTTAATGATGGAGAACAAACTGAGGGTTGACATGGGGAGCTGGGTGGAAGATTTACTAGACGGGTGATGGGTATTAAGGAGGGCACTTTGTGATGAGCACTGGGTGTTGTGTGTAAGTGATGAATCACTGAATTCTACTGCTAAAACCAATATTGCACTGTATGTTAACTAAAATTTAAATTAAAAAAATAAATGGGACACCTGAAATCTTAAAAATCCTGCAAGAGAGCACAAGCAGTAATTTCTCTGACATCAGCCATAATGACATCTTTCTAGATAAGTCCGCTGGCGCAAGGGAAGCAAAAGTAAAACTAAACTACATTACTGTACTATTGGTACTACCTCAAAATAGAATGCTTCTGCACAGCAACAAAACTAAAAGACAACCTACTGAATGGCAGAGGATATTTGCAAATGATATATCTGATAAAGGATTAGTATCCAAAATATATAAAGAATTTACACATTTCGACACCAAAAAACCCCAAACAATGCATTTAAAAATGGGCAGAAGGGGCGCCTGGGTGGCTCAGTTGGTTAAGCGGCCGACTTCAGCTCGGGTCATGATCTCATGGTCTGTGAGTTCGAGTCCCACATCAGGCTCTGTGCTGACGGCTCATCAGAGCCTGGAGCCTGCTTCGGATTCTGTGTCTCCCTCTCTCTCTGCCCCTCCCCTGCTCACGCTCTGTCTCTATGTCTCTCAAAAATAAGTAAACGTTAAAAAAAAAAAATTAAAAAAAAAAATGGGCAGAAGACATAACAGACATTTATCCAAAGAGGACATGCAGATGGCCAACAGACACATGAAAAGATGCTCAATATCAATCATCATCAGGGAAATGCAGATCAGTATCACAATGAAATATTGCCTCACACCTGTCAGATCGACTAAAATGAAAAACACAAGAAGCAACGAGTATTGGTGAGGATGTGGAGAAAAAGAAACCCTTGTGCACTGCTGGTGGGAATGCAAACTGGTGAAGGCACTGGGGAAAACACTACAGGGGTTCCTCAAAATATTGAAAGTAGAACTACCTTATGATCCAGTAATCCTACTACTGGATATTTACCCAAAGAATATGAAAACACTAATTTGAAAGGATATCTGCACGGCTATGTGTATTGCAGCATTGTTTACAATAGCCAAATTATGGAAGCAGCCCAAGTTTCCATCGATAGATGAATGGATAAAGAAGATGTGGTATATATATATATATATATATATATATATATATATATATATATATATATATATACACACAATGGGATATTACTCAGCCATGAAAAAGAATGAAATCTTGCCATTTGCAACAATATGAATGGATCTAAAGCATAATGCTGAGCGAAACAAGTCATTTAGAGAAAGACAAATACCTTGTGGTTTCACTCATATGTGGACTTTAAGAAGCAAAGCAAATGAACAAGGGGAAAAAAAGAGACAAACCAAAAAACAGACTCTTAACTTTAGAGAACAAATGGATGGTTATCAGAGAGGAGTTGGTGGGGAATGGATGAAACAGGTGAAGGGGATTAAGGGCACACTTACCTTGATGAGCACTGAGTAATGTATGGAATTGTTGAATCACCATATTGTATACCTGAAACTAATATAACACCGTTTATTAACTGCACTGGAATTTTAAAAAAATTTAAAAAAAGAAATTATATAGATGTTTTAAATTTTAATCTTTTCGTTTGTTGATAGTATATGGAAATACAGATGTTAGTTATATATTGATCAAGTGTACTCAACCTTCCCAAGCTTACTGATTAGTTCTAGTAGTTTTTTTTTTTTTGTAGAATACACCAAATTTTCTATATAGAAGATCATGTTATATATAAATAAAAATTCTTTTATCCTGGAGTTTGCAAAAAAATAATAATAAGTTTTAAAAAATTCAACTCTGTAACTTTCCGCCTATGGTTCCTTGGTCAGAGTCTAAAAGTAACAGGAGGAAAATAAGAAAGGATGACAAATATTTCAAGAGTAGGAAAAGGAAGAATAATGGTACCACTGACACCTCTAAGGCTCCAAGATTATGACAAGCACTGGGGAACCTGGGTGGCTCAGTCGTTTAAGCGTCTGACTCTTGATTTCGGCTCAGGTCATGATCTCATGGTTCGTGGGTTCAAGCCCTGCATCAGGCTCCCTGCTGATGGGTGAAGCCTGCTTGGGATTCTGTCTGCCTCTCTCTCTGTCTCTAACCCTGCCCACTCTCTCTCTCTCTCTCTCTCTCAAAGTAAATAAATAAAGATTTAAAAAAAAAAGATTATGACAAGCACTGATGGTTTCAGAGATATATACACCTAGTGTATACTCATACATTCCATGTTAACAGTCTGAAAGTTTTTAAAATAAAATGAAGGGTTAAATAATATATAAAGAGATTACTTTTGGCCCCAGTCATGTATATGAGTGCCATACTGGGCAAGGCATTTGAATTTTCACTAAAAAAATTTTTTTTGATGTTTATTTATTTTTGAGAGAGAGAGAGAGAGAGAAAGAGCGAGAGAGAACACGAGCATGAGTGGGGGAGGGGAGAGAGAGAGGAGACACAGAATCCTGCTTTGGATTCTGCTGAGCTATCAGCACAGAGCCCAACACGGGGCTCAAACCCACAAGCAGTGAGATCATGACCTGAGCCGAAGTCAGACGCTTAACCCACTGAGCCACCCAGACACCCCTCATTATGTTTTTATTTAACATAAACTGGTCAACCACTGTCAGTTCCTTCCTTCTCTTGCCATAGAATCTTTTGGAAATAGTTTGTTCTCATGACAATTATAAAAGCATAAAATATCAGAGCATTTATTACTAGCTGTGTAGATGTGGCTGTTGTGATGGCAGAACTACATTTTTCATTTCACTCCATCGTAATTAATTTAAGCTTTAATTTAAATAGTCACATGTAAGCTAGTGGCTACCATATAGGGAAGGGCAACTGTGTACACTGACCAAGAAGACATGGGAGTGGCCCACGAGAAAAGGAGGGGCTTGAGTGACTTCGTGTAAACAAACTGATTCGGCCATAATACCAAATATAACCGCAGTTGCCCACAAGCGCTTTTGATTGTACCCAAACCTGATACCGCATAGGAAAGGAAGGGTTTCGACTAGAAATAAATCAAGCTCTTTTATTGCTGATTTCATATTTTCCTGCTACACAGGTCAACCGAGAGAGCACCCACTGGCTATTTACATTTCCACAAGAAAACAACAGACAACTTACAGCTAGCTATAAATATAGCTGAGGACATTTGAAATGACTAGAAGCCAGACAATCAGTCTGCCTTGCTGGTACAAGTTTAGTGAGTAAATTCTCACAGGGTGCGCTGTCTCTGCAGGATTTTATATGTTCTTCTCAGTGTCTGGCTGAATTACACTCCTATACAGGAAGTAAATCTCACTTTAAGTGCACAACAAAAATGGAATGATTTAGAATTTTGAGTAAAAGTATGACACTCACCACATGGAGTATTGTGAACAAATACCGTGTTGGTTTTTTTTTTAGTATATATTTTATTCTTAGGTCTCATGTATACTTTGTCCAGATATCCCAATGGTAACATTTGGGGAGTAGGGAATTCCGTAAAAATTTTATTTACATGAATTTTCAATAATTTCATTTTATTTACATTTTATTTAAAATTTAAATTTTGTATTAAAAGAATTGTAGATTTATATGCAATTGTAAGAAATAATACAGTGCTATCTCATGCAATATTTTCCCAATTTTCCTCAATGGTAACATTTCACAAAACTATGGTATCATAATCAGCATATTGACATTGAAATAATCCACTGATGGTATTCAGATTGCCAGTTTTACTGATACTTGTGCGTGTGTGTTCCGTTTATAATACTGTATCACTCGTGTGGGTTCATATACCTATCACTACTGTGAAGATCGTGAACAATTCCAACACCACAGTGTCCCTCCTCCTGCCCTTTTAGAACCACACCCAGCTCTCTTCTGACTCACCCTGTACTTACCCACTGATATGTCCCCCATCCTAAAATTTTTTTAAATTTTTTTTTATTTACTTTTGAGAGCAGGAGAGACAAAGCATGAGCAGAGGATGGACAGAGAGAGAGGGAGACACAGAATCTGAAGCAGGCTCCAAGCTCTGAGCTGTCAGCACAGAGCCCGACGCGGGGCTTGAACTCACAGACCATGAGATCATGACCTGAGCTGAAGTTGGACGCTTAACCGACTGAGCCACTCGGGCGCCCCAGATATGTCCCCCATTCTAAAATGTTACCACTTTAAGTCTGTTATATAAAGGAATCGTACATTATGCAACCTTTGAGGATAAGCAAATACCCTCCAGATATTTGCCCAAATTGTTGTGTGTATCAAGAGTTTGTTCCTTTCATTGCTGAGTGGCATTCCATGGTTTGGATATATCACAGTTTAATTTCCTGTGAAGGGTATTTGGAGTGTTTGCAGTTTTTGGCTATTATGAGCAAAGCTGCTATGACTATTGATTTTCCGTGTAAACACAAATTTGCATTTCTCTAGGACAAATGCCCATGAGTGCAATTGTTCAGTCATATGGTAATTATGTATTTACTTTAATAAGAAAATGCCAAACTGTTTTCCAGAGTGGCTGTACTCTTTCACATTCCTATCAGAAATTCATGAATTTCCAGTTGCTCTACATCCTCACCAGCATTTTGTGTTGTCATTTTTTATTTTAGAAGTTGATGCTTTAATGATCTGTCACCAACAGCTCACTGCCACATACACACGCCAATTTCCTGATACACGTAAATCATAATTTTGTTGGGATCAGTATTCTGCTTTTACATTATTATGTGTTAATAAATAATATTCACTTTTAAGCCAAATAATAATTTATATTTTCATGAATAGCTTGTCATTTTTTCAAGTTAATGTATTTTTTTAAGTTTTTAGTTTGCTTCTCTGTGTTTATCACTAATGGATTCTTCCCCACACTCCTCCGATTGTCTAAATCATTTCTCAACACATTCAAACTCATCAAGTACTCCATCCCTTCAGTCTTCTTGAAGACCTCTCACTTGTAGCCCTGTGACCTGCTCCAGTCTTCTCTAGGTACTTGTCAAGTCTGTTACATACCTTCATCTCTTCACCATCATCCTGGGGGATTCTTATCACCACTCTCTTGACTTGGATGCCCTGTTTCCTGAATACTATTTTCCTTTTTCTTGGCCTCGTTTAACTTGAACACATTCTCTCAGGGAGTTTCCTGGGAAAAGACCTGTGAGTTAAAGTTTTAAGGCCTTGATTATCAGAAAATGCCATTAATTTACCCATACCGAAACAAAAACAAAAACAAAAACAAAAAAAAACAAAAAAAACCCAATAGTTTATCTTGACATAGGTTAAACAATTTTCTCTTAAATCTTAAAGCCATTGCTGCAATGTTTTCTACCATGCAATATTCTGCTGAAGAAGGCCAAAGTCATTTTGACTTCTTGTGTTCTGCCTGTGTATCCTTTTTTTTTTTTTTTTTTTTTTTGCCTCTTTGGAAGCTCTTGGAACTTTCTCTTTACCCCTTTTCTTTGAAATTTCCATATTTTTACTTTGCCATAAATATATTTGGATTCATGGTGTTGAAAAGAAACAGGACTTTTAACTCAGGAAAATCTGGGGCACTTGGGTGGCTCCATCAGTTAAGCATCCAAGTCTTGATTTTGGCTCAGCTCATGATCCCGAGGTTGTGGAATCGAGTCCTGTGTTGGGCTCACTGCTGAGCATGGAGAATGCTTAACATTCTCTCTCTCTCTGTCTCTCTCCCTCTTCTTCTGCCCCTCTCCCCAGCTTGCATGCATTTTCTCTCTAAAAAATATAAGTAAATAAAAAATAAAAATAACTAAATGAGTAAAATCATATCTTTACATTATATAAAATTGTGTTAAATATTTCTGTCTTTGTTTTTCTCTTTCTGGAACACTTATTATTTGGCAATTGGACACATCTGGATGTCTTCTAATCTTTTTATGTTTTTCTGCCTGTTTTTCCATCCCCTAAACTTTTAAAAGTATCTTCTAGATTGGGGATTAACAAACCACAGCCTGTGGAATAGCCACCCATTCTTCAAAATAAAATTTTATGGGAACCCAGCTATGTACATTCTCTTAAAAGTGAAGAATTGAATAGTTGCAACAGAGACCATATGCCTTGTGGGCTTAAAATATTTAATACCTGATCATTTAATAACAAGTTTGTGGACATCTCTTCCAAGAGAGTTTTTTCAATTTTGTCTTCTAAATTTTCAGTGAAATTTCTCATATCGGTGTTCATAGTTTCCACTTCCATTAGTTCCAATAAAAGTATCCTGTTCTTAATTTATGGCCATAATATTGCTATTATCTTTCTAAAGTTATAAATAATCTTTTCTCTGTTTTCAATATTTTATCATCCCGTATGATCTCTCTCTCTTTTAAGTTGTTTTTGCCTTATTTCTTTGGTCTCTATAATGTCAGCATTTTTTATAAGATGATAGGAGAACCTTGACCACCTGCTCATATTTAAGTATCACTAAAATGCTCAAAATTATATATACATAGGTGAATGTTGTAAATTGTGGGCTTTTCAGAATGGTGATCTAGTAAGAGTATTTTATTAGGGAAACGCTAAGAGTCCTAAAGCAATCTTGTTAAGTAGCAGAATATCACACATAAATTGACTTTCCCTGGGATACCTGAATCAGTCACTTTGACAAGGAAGCAGGATAATCCTGATTGGCTTAGAGCAACTGGTGTCTACTCCTAGTGTTTGGGATGAGATCAATGCCTTCTAAATCAAGTAATTTTTTACACAATGGCATAATGAGGTAGAAGGAAATGTATATGTGGGAATAATGACAATATTCACTTCTCATCTTTCTCCAAACCAACAGTTATAGGTGGGCATTTTAATACTATTTTACCAATAATTGAAAGAATAAGTAGGCAGAAAACTAATAAGGATATAGAAGACCTTGAGAATGCAATCAACCAACTTCTACTAATTGACATTTATAGAGCACTGCACCCAACAACAGCAGACTGCTCAGTTTTTTTCACATGCAGATGGAATATTTATCAAGCTAGGCCATATTATGGATCATAAAACATGTCTAATTCAATGGATTCCAGTCATATAAAGTATGTCCTCCGACCACAATGAAATTCAACCAGAAATCAGTAACAAAAAGAGTCTCAAAAAATCTCCAAATATTTGAAAACTAAGTAATATACTTCTATATAATCCATGTGTCAAAGAAGAAATCAAAAGAGAAATTAGAAAGTATTTTGACTTATATGGGAAAAATACATTATTCTTGTGCAGTGCAGCAGAAGTAGTATTTAGTGAGAAATTCATTGTATTAAATTCCTATATTAGAAAAGATAAAATGTCTCCAATGTTTCCAATGTCTTCAAAAATACACAAATCAGAAAAATACACAAATTTACAATGTCAAGAATGGGAGAGGTGGCATCACTACCAACTCTACAGATATTAAAATAAGGGGTTATTATAATCAGCTTTATGCTAATAGATTTGATAACTTATATGATTGTGTATATTTCTTTTTTTTATAATTTATTGTCAAATTGGTTTCCTGATTGTGTATATTTCTGAAAGACAGAAACTATAAAAGCTCATGCAAGAAAAATGTAATCCAAATAACTCTTTACCTATTTTAAAAATGGAATTTGTAGTTTAAAAACTTCCCACAATGTAAACCCCAAGCTAATGTCCTTTCCCTGGTGAATTCAAACAAACATTTAATTGCTCAAGCATCGGGCTCCCCGCTGATGGCGGGCTCCCTGCTGATGGTGTGGAGCCTGCTTGGAATTATCTCTCTCTGCTCCTCCCAGCCCCCTCAAAAATAAATAAAAATAAACTTTAAAAATGATAAAGCAAATAAATTAGCAATGAAGAAGTTTGTTAGCAATTAATAACTACTGAGTAAGCAAATAATAATGTTGGCTACTTTTGCTTAGGTATTGAGCGGGGCTAAATTCCAAGGGTTTGCATAACTTTCACCTTGGTTGGGTCATGGTACCTGGCAGACAAATATTTCATTCACAAGTGGTTAAAGAATAGAAGATATGGGGCGCCTGGGTGGCTCAGTCAGTTAGGCATCAACTTCAGCTCAGGTCATGATCTCGCAGCTCATGGGTTCAAGCCCCACGTCCGGCTCTGTGCTGACAGCTCAGAGCCTGGAGCCTGCTTCAGATTCTGTGTCTCCCTTTCTCTCTACCCCTCCCCTGCTCATGCTCTGTCAGTCTGTCTCTCTCTCTCTCTGACTCTCTCAAAAATAAATAAACATTAAAAAAAAAAAAGAATGGAAGATATGTTCTTAGCCTGGATTTGTGTGTATCAAGTAAAAATTGGCTTAGGTTACTCATGTTAATAAGTCATTTTTTAATTATATGGTATATGTTTATATTTATTACAATATGATCTTAACAAGCATCAAGTAAGGTTGTTGTAAATAGTGGTCAAAAATTACATGTGTTACATTTAATGACCTCTTTCCAACACAAGAAGGTATGACATACATGACATGTAATGTAAGACAGAGAAATGTAAAAAAGAAAAAAGGTCAGTAATATTTGAACACTACTACTGACCATGCTTTGGCAGGCTTGAGCTTTAATATATTACAACCTTAAAATACTCAAATAGAAACAAAGTCTATTATAACCATGTTAATTAATCAAAAGTAGTATATATTTTAATGCATAAAAATATATATTAAGAATACATATTGATATATTCCTAATAGGAATATTGTATTACATGCTCTGTATATATAAGAACATATATGTGAATGCATATTATAGTATATATGTATACACACATACATACATACCGTAAAACCTGGTATAATTCGTTCCAGAAACATGCTTACAATCCACAGCACTTGTATGCCAAAGCAAATTTCAAGAACCATTAGCTCAGTTGTGATCATGTGACATTTGGCATCACTTACTACTCATATTACAAGACATCGCTCATTTATCAAGTTAAAATTTATTAGAAATGTTTGCTAGTCTTGCAGAACACTTGCAAACAAGTTACTTGCATTCGAAGATTTTACTATATATGTATACTTATAATGTATCAGACTATATTGACCTCACCGACTGATTTTCTTCAAATGCTAAGTAGCTAGCCATCCATATAGGATGATTTATGAGATTCTAATAGAATGCTCTTTCTCTGCTCTGGCATGGTGGTTACACTATGATAGGCTGCATGGTGCAGTGCTTGTGGAGAACAAACTCTGGAGCCATACCATCCAGGTACAAATCCTGGCTTTGCTAGCTACTCGCAGTATGACCTGAAGCAATGTATTTAGCCTTTTTGTGCTTCAGTTTCCTCTTCCATAATATAATAACAGTACCTCTGTAGGGGTTTATAGAAGATTAAAAGGATTATTTTTCATAAAATACTTAAATAAATGCCTTCCTGTGTAGTAAACACCATATAAATATTTGTTAAATGAAAATAAAATTTAAAAGATCATTCACTGGTAACTTTTATTAAGGTATACAGTCAGTAATTGGGACCTCCCAGTTGAGTGCTTTTTCCATCACTCACCTGGGGTTTGGAGTCAAATTCCAAATGAGAAAGCTAGCTTTTATAGGATCCTAGCCTTAGTAAGACATATTATATATTTCCCTTTCCGTAGATTACTTTTGGAATATATTTGTAATTGAATTGCCAAAAGCACTAATTTCATCAATGGATTGCTTCCATCTGTAACATCTCATTAAAGAAGAATTAAAAGAATAGAGTGAACTCTTCTATCTTCTAATACAGTACATTTAAGTGGAATAATAAGTATATTACTTAGTCCACTGGAATCACACTTAGTGAACTGTTGTGAATAATCACCTTACTTATTACTGAGATATGAAGTTAGGATCTGAGACAACCCTTTTAAGTTTATTTCGGGGGCTGAAAAAATTCTGTAAGAGAACAGAGTGGGTGAAGGAAGTTAGAAGACCTGGGAATCTCAGCAAAATCATCAGGCAAAGATACATGGCATGACATTCTTCTTAAAGAATAATGAAACCAATGAATATTTATATTAAAATTATTATACCACACATGCATGCATGTGTACACACACACACACACACACACACACACACATACACACAAACACACACCTCCCAAAAAGAACCCAATGCTCAGAACACAGTCACTTGTTGGACACAGAGTGAGAATCTAACCTAAAACAAGCTCCCATAAAAAATACCACCTCTCCAGCTGTTTGCTGAAACTGTCAAGTATATTGCCTCTTGTGCTCCAAAACAATCTTAGTTTCTTCTCCTAAGGTCTTGTTTGTATTCTTCTTGTCAAGGTTGAGGATAGTCTTTAAGAGAGAGCAGCTGGTCTGTGCTGTCCTGCTCTGAAGACCTTAAGGAAGTTGGAAGGAACACTGCCATAAGTGATATTTGGAATATATAACTTTTGGTACAGCAAGAATCAGAATATATGACAGTTAGAATAAACCCCCCATAGGCTGAAGTTCAGCTTCAGATGAATTAATTCCCAGACCACAAAGGAGATCTAGGTTTTTTAACTAGACTCTACTGAAGACTTATTGTTAGCGAGATTGCTTTCCTGTTTTCTGGGGAAAAAAAAAAAAAAAAAAAGCACTTTAAGGGCCCAAAGACCCTGTCAGGGAGTGAGAATTCTTATCCCCTTTAAGGGCCATTCTAGCTGGACTAAGAATCAAATTGACATGAGACAGATAAACAGGAGACAAAACAATTTAATGGCATATGTATGGGGAATTCCATACAGACATGGAAAGTCCAAAGACACTCAGGCAAAGTGCAGAATATAAATCATCCTGAATTAGAGAAGAGGGTAGGATTCTGGGATTTCTGAAGAAAAAAAATGCATTTCTCAGGGACAATAAGAAAAGCAAATGTTTGGTAATTAGATGTTTGTCCTGCCATACAGATTGGTCACTCATAAAATTTTTCTCTGCTAATAACATTTATTCTGGGAAGGATCCCAATTTGGATTCTTCCATGTAGTTAAGGGAAAGGCAGAAGTTTCTCTTCAGCCCCTAGAGTCTCAATTGCCTTCAGCTCAGAATAATCTTCATGCCATAGTGGCCATCTTGGAGTGGCCTTCCCTTGGCCCCTACATTTCTCTTCTATGACACTTACCTGAAGTTTCACATTAAAAGTTGAGCTGGTAAGTTGTTTCAACTCACTGAGCCAGTCTCTTAGTCCTGACAAAAGGTCTATTTAGTCAAACTCATTTCAGAAGGCAGTAATGCAGGTATATTCTTAGGACCTGAGCCAAAATGAAGGGTCGGACACCCAACACACTGAGCCACCCAGGCCCCCCAAAGTCAATCATTATTCTAAGTTGTTTCATTGTTGACAGATTTTGCAACAGGTATAGATACCATGAACTTATATGACTCGTTAGACATGGGTAGTAAAAGTCTTACATTCATATTTTGTCTCAACTATGATAAAACAGAAAAGTCTTGCATTTAACGCATAACTATAGGGACATTTTTATTTTAATTAACCCAACAATCTTAAATTAGCTTTAGTATCATATGCTTTCACAGATCACGTGAGCTTGAAAAAAACATGTGTTAGTTTCTATCTTTCTGAGTTTTAGAATACCCTTATAAGCGCTTAACTTCAAACCAACTAAATAAAGCTCTTCTGCAAATTAATTTTAGCAATATCATCCAGAGATGGAGAAAATATCTCATATTTACAACATGCATGCACACATACAAGCCCACACAATTACACAGACAAGATGCAGACATAATTTTAATTTCATTTCTACTAATATATGTGGAGAGGATATTATAGGCCCAATTTTTAAATACTTCCCTTTATTTTCTTTTGTCAGTTTCAGGACGTTATGGGCTGTGTTGACACCTTAAAGGCATAAGGTTTATAATTGCAAGGGACAGAGAAAGAATGCAAAAATTTTTTTCTAGCGTTTTAGGATTATTTCTATTTAATATTTACCCTTTCAAAAAAAGTTATAAAACAATTTTGTTCTAATATCTTCATCTTTTATAATATCTACAAACATTCTGAGAGGAATAGGTGATATTTGAATATTGGTAAAGATGGGTGGACTTTAACTTGTTTCTACAGTCGTAGTTCTGGTTTTATAGAAATTAGCGAAATAAAGACAGTTGTTCCTAATTGTCCAAAGACCTGGATTACAGCCTGAATATCAAGGGACTGGTCCATCTGTTTAACTCTGCTTCTTTATATCAGGGAGAATTTTTTTTTTAATGTTTATTTATTTTGAGAGACATAGAGAGAGTGTGTGTGAGCAAGCAGAGAAGGGGCAAAGAGAGAAGGAGAGAGAATTCCAAGCAGGCTCCATGCTGTGATCTCAGAATCTGAGGTGGGGCTCAAACTCACAAACTGTGAGATCATGGCCTGAGCTAAATTCAAGAGTCAGACGCTTAAGTGACTGAGTCACCCAGGCGCCCCTGTATCAGGGAGAATTTTAACTAAAATTAGAACCAAAGGATTTATGTCTTTGTAAAGACTGTATAAAGCATTTTAACAAAAGCCTTTTTCTGCATACACAACTTAACTTTAACTTCCATTAGCCCCTGAATATTGGCCTTTTGCAAATCATGTGTAGGAGGGCTTAGGAGAAATTTTAGTCATTTATTTCTTCAGCGAAGGGAAGGCTGTGAATATAATCAAATAATATTTCTAATTACTCTGAAAATCCAGTAGGATCTTTTGAAAGGAGAGGTAATTTGAAGGATCTGCTGCTATCCAGGGGGCATGAATGCTTTTGTGGTGTGTGAGGGGCTAGCATACACCTGCAAAGGACATCGTGTAAGAATACATTAGGCTGTGCTTCAGATTCTCTGTCTCCCTCTTTTTCTTCCCCTCCCCTGCTCATACTCTGTCTCTCTGTCAAAAGTAAATAAACATTTAAAAAAATTTTAAAAAGAAAAAAGAATACATTAGGCTGGCAGAGCCTGATTATAGAGACCTGGAAAATAGGAGCTAAGGGAGCCTTATGGCCAGCCTTGGGTGCTTTTGTTAAATTCATTTTATGGATTTCAGCATTTATGGAGCAGTTCATATACTTTGAACCCACAGATTTGGCCAGAGTGACCTCTGTCAATCTTGTAGGGAAAGGGAAGTTAAAACAGGCCAGAGATGAGGCCAGATTTTAAGAAGGAAAATTTGCATTGGATGCGGACATTTCTTTCTGTCTTATGTTTTCTTTCAGTTCTTTTATCTTGTCAGTGGAGTCCCTGAGGCTAGCCATTATACTAGTAAGATGATTGAGAGCTTTTATAAAAAATATATATTTTTGGAATATAGCTAATTTAAAGAATCCATTATCTGTACATTGATGACTAGGATCTATATAGAGCAACTTTAAATATAAGCTTTTTATTGGCTTAACCAAACACACAAGAGGTGTCCAGAGAAGGCATAGGTCTAATAGTTTACTTCAGAAATTAGTCTAAGAAAGCAAAGGTCTTCATTATACAAGCAGTAAGGATGGTGTAGAGAAAATAGTATCTCTGGTCTCCTATGAAAACATGACATGCCTCCTTTCATTGACCCACTAATCTGTAACATTGAGCAGATGCTTCTGGAATGGGATTTTTCCAGCACTAATCAAGCAACAAAGGTTGAGATGAAAAAAGAGTACTATGGGCTGGAAGCTCTCATGATAAACACCCCTGAGAATTGACTCAGCTGGACAGAGAGAGAGGGAGACTTGGATCCCCAGTCTATTCAACTAGCCACCACGTTGCACCCCAATAAGGGCACCATTCAGATGGTGGGGTCCAAAGAGAATGTTCTCATTGGCCACAAAGCTAAATTCTTAAAACATAAAACAAGGCAAAAAGAAAAATCTAATAGCTTTATCTAAACCTTGGTTCTCTTGGAGCCAAACTAACACCCAGGAGGAATATGTCATGGGGTTGGGGACTGTGTGTTGTTTTACAGTACACCTCATTGTACAGAAGTTTTTCTTAAGGTTGGTGGGTGACCTAGTGTCAATCTAACCCATTTGATGATCAACTTATCCTATCATGGGAATCTTCTTGAGGTGATGAGTGCTCTAACAGCTTTCAAGTGCTCAACCCATTCCCACCAATCTTGCAGCTTTGGCTTCCAAGATGTCCCTTAGCAACTGATGACAAACAATATCAAAGACACAGACAAAGGAAAACATAGACCATCTCTGGAAGGAAATGGAACAGGAATCAGAGAGTACTCTACCAAATTTAAGCAAAGAGTTGCTAGGCCCAAGGAACTCATTCCACAAATATTTTTTCCTGCTCATCTAAATGTAGAAAGAGAGAGAAGAGATTCTCAGCACTTTGACTCCAACAGAGTCTGCACAGAGAGATTCTGGGAGGCTGACATGGTAAGAAATCTCATCTTCCGCCTGCTGTATGTCAGATGTCCCTAGGATCTCTCAGCTGCAGCAGTGTCTGGGGCAAGTGGTATCCAGTGAGTTAAAGTATCCCACTGAGTATGCTAAGTGTCAGGGAGCAAGGATTCTTGTCACCTTCAAGGATTCTTCTAGCCAGACTAAGAATCAAATTGACAAGAGATGGATTAACAGGAGAAAATAAAATTTAATTTCCTACATACAGAGAATCCCCACAAACATGGAAATTCTAAACACAGTCAGGCCAAATGAGGTATACATGTCATTCTAAACTAAAGAGAAGGGAGTAGGGGTCTGGGACTTCAGAGGAAAGAAATGCACTTCACAGGGCAGTAAGAAGAGCAGATGCTTGGTAATTAGATGTTTGCCCTACCATACATATGGGTCATTCAGACCCTGAGTCTTCTGACTGAGACAGCCAGGTGCCCCAACCCTGACCTATTCTTAATCTTCACCCTCCACAAAGGGTGTGGCCTCGGTTCTCATCCTTAAAATTCTCTAGTCAGCCCCACTCCCATGGAAGTCCAGGTCTATCTGCAATTTTGCCAAACTGAAACATGTGAATTTGCCCTCTGTGTTGTCAGAACGCAGCTCTTCCTCTGTACCAGCATAATAAATGTTTAAGGACATCCCACTTTTCCATGGGATGTGGCTAGGCCCATTCATGGGTTGATTAGGACAATTACAACAATCGACAGTGCATTTCCAAAAATGTGGTTTATTCAGCTTTAAGTTAAACAATGTATGAAACATCAACAGTCCAAAAAATAATGTCCAGTGGCAAGACAGTCAGATATCTTGTCAGAAACTTTCCTTCATCGTGAGGAAAGAGAATATAAGGCCTGACAATACCAAATTGGTGTTAATGTGTTCACACTCTTCCTTTTAAATTCTGCACTTACGATGGACCAGGATCAAAGTGTTTATAGACTGACACCCTTCCATAGACCATGCTTCAAGATATACTACTGAAATATCCTTATTTCCTCTAACCAGATACATGGGCAAGAGCATGCACAAATAGACACACACACACACCCACACACCCACATAGTTCCCAAGAATGAACAACATTTTTTAGGGCAAGGGCAGATTATAGGGGAAAAATTCTAGTTTAGGAAGGACAGAGTCACATAAGTCCTATTACTAAATCAAGGAATTAAAATCTCAGGTTGAAAAAGGACTGGTTCAGAAATTCCCTACAAACAGTGTTCTCTGATTTTTTTTTTCATATCATGGCACACATAGGAAATGATATCTGTAAATCATTTTGAAGTGTGATACTCTGAATAAACATATTCTTGTCATTTGATAATTCAACTCGTTCTCCTCCCCCAATCTCCCTCATTGTATGTTTGTATGTATATTGTAGGGGCCAAGGATAGATTGTCCCAAGATGCGCCACTTTGGCATGAACATTATTTTGAGTTAAAAACAATCAAACCCAGCAGATTTAGGACAAGCTCTTTACCTCTCTCTCAACTACCTGCCTAGGTAGGAAGGAAGGAAGGAAGGTATTAATAGAGGTTCCTCTTTACTTAAGAAACTTATCTACATAATTAGGGCAACTTTTGTTTTCCAAACATCTTCTTTCATCTTCCTGCTAAATGATCTTTCTCCTGTTTGTGTCATCAGGCCCCTACCCCTATCCTTAGCTCATAGAAGCATCTTGTTGCCTGTCTTTGGAATTTCCATGTCTGTGTGGATTCCCTGTACATATGTATACTATCATGATTTTCCCCTGTTAATCTGTCTCCTGTCAATTTTATTCTTAGTCTGCCTGCAAGGACAGACTTTGAAGGGCAGAGTAAATTCTTCCTCCCCAACAGTTGGTGTAGTTGGTGATATTTTTAATTCCCTGAACACTGCTGCATCTGAGAGATACTTGGGAAATCTGAAATGCCAGCAGCAGAAAGTAAGATTTTTTAACATGTGAGCCTCCCGGAATCTCTGTCTCCAGAATCTGATAGAGCAAGAATGGTGAGTCCTTTTTTCTCTTTCTGAATTTAGATTAGCAGAAGAAAATATTTGTGGAAATAGTTCCTTGATCTAAGCAACTCTTTGGTTAAATTTGGTGGAGTACTCTTTGATTACTGATCCATTTCCTCCCAGAGATAGACTTTGTTTTCTTTTGTTTGTGTCTTTTTTGTTGTTTGTCATCAGTTGCTAAGGAACATTTTGGAAGCCAAAGCTGCAAAATTGGTGGGAACGAGTCAAGCATTTGAAAGCTGTTAGAGCACTTGCCACCTCAAGAAGATGCCTGTGATAGGATAAATTGGTCATCAAATGGATTAGATTGGCACTAAGTTACCCACCAGAGTACTTCTGTGTAACAAGGTACACTTAAAACAACACACAGTCCCCAACCCACGGCATATCCCTCTTCAGTATTAGTTTGGCTCCAAGAGACCCAAAGTTTAACCAAGGCTGTTAATGTGCAAGTATTTTTCCTTTTGCCTTCTTCTGTGTTCTAAGACCTTGGCTTTGTGACCAATGAGAACATTCTCTTTATTCTCCACCACCTAGACGGTGCACTTACTGAGATGTACCTTGGTGGCCAGTCCAACAGACTGGGGATCTAACTCTGATTCTCTCTGTCTTTCCTCTGCTTCCCTCCCCCAGTCCCTGGCTGTGCCAGCTTTCTGGAGTGTTTATCATGAGGTTCCAGTTCATCTGGAACCGTTGCCATCTCAACCTTCATTGCTTGATTAGTGTTGGAAAGTCTCATTCCAGTATCATCTAGCCAGTGTCATAGATTAGCACGTCTATGACTGGAGGTGTCTCACAGTTTAATGGGAGACAAGAAGCACCTTTTTCACTACACCATCCTTACCACCTTTGCAACAAAGGCTTTTGCTTTCTTAGACTAATTCTGAAAGTAAACTTCGGAATCCTGGGGCTGTATCATCTATGCCCCCTTTCGATGACTCTTCTGTCTTTAGTTATGCCATTAAGATTTATGGGTTTGAGTCACTATTTATAGAACCTACTTGTCAATGGCCAGAAGATGGATCCTTTAAATTGTCTATGTGTAAAAGAAAAATATTCTTTAAAGAGAGCTCTTAATTGCCTTATTAGTATAATGGCTAGCCTTAGGGACTCCTTGGCAAGATAAAATCACAGAAATTAGACTTAAGACTTAAAAATAAAATCCAGATCCAACATAAATTCCTCTTAAAATCTGGCCTCTAACTTACCTTTTCCTACAAGACTTATTCTCTAGGTTCATAGTATACTGATTATTCATGTACATGTTGATAGCCAGAAAATAAAAAGCACTCGAGACTGGCAATAAGGCTTGCTTTGCTCATATCTTGCAGGGATGGATAACCAGACTCTGCCAACTTCAAGCATTCTTATGCAATACCCTTTGCAGATGTACCCTAGACACCCCCTCCCACCTGCAAAAGAATTTGAGTCTCCTTGACATTAGCAAAATCTTTTAAATTACAAAGTCCTTTTACCTTCACTCTGAAAACATCCTAACAAACTTAGACATTTGAAAGGTTAATGACTATTCCTACCCCACTTCACAGAGGAAACAGGACCAAATTTTTTTCTAGGCACTCCTATACAAGATTTGCAAAAGACCAATATTCAGGGAGTAATAGAAGTCAAGGTTAAATTGTGTATCCAGAAAGAAGGCTTTTGTTAAAATGCTTCATACAGAGTTCACTAAGATAAAAATCTTTTGATTTCCATTTTAGTTAAAAATATCCCTAATATAAAAAAGCAAATTTAGTTAAAAGGGCAGCCCAGTCCCTTGATATTTAGGCTATAATCTAGTTCTTCGGCAGATCAGAAATAACTCTTTGTCTTACAAATCTCTACAAAACTAGAAAAAAGTCGAGGCCACTTATCTTTACCAATCTCCGAACCATGCCTGTTCCTCTTAAATAATGCTTGTGGATATTATAAAAAATCAAAATATTGGAACAAAATTGTTCATACTTAAGTAGGGAAAAGGTAAATTTTAAATTGCAATTACCCTAAAACTCTAAGAAAAAAGAATTGCATTCTTTCTCTGTTCCTTAAAATTATAATCCTAATGTCTCTGAAATATAAACACAGCCCACCATTGTCTATGGCTGAAAACAAAAAGAACTATTAGAAGAGCTCTTATGTCCAGACACTAACATCTCTTATAAAAAATATGTACCAAATTTCTACCTTGGAGAAAATGTGGGTCCTTGTGCATTTATGATGTAAATTTCCTACCCCCATCTTCTCTGGGACCTAAGAGCCTTTCTTTGAAATACCAATTAGGGAGAGCTTAAAATTTTTCAGAAGGGAAGGAAAGAGGGGAGGTGTTGGAAATTGGGCCTTTAATGTCCTTGAGAAGAAAAGCTAGTTAAAACAAGATAAAAGCGGACAGCCAGATGTCCCAGGCCTGACACTCCCCTTGTATGCTTTTGGCTTTTGTAATCTTGCTTGCCTCCTGCCTTCACCAACTGCCCACTGATAAATACCCCCTCCTCCCTTTTTTTTTGTCTCTCAATCCCCTACCATCCCAGCCATAAAAGGAGGCTGATGCCAAGGTTCGGGCTCAGCCTTTGGAGGTGACTCCACTGGGCCCCATCAGTGAGCAATAGTCTTTTCCTGATTCCCCGAGTGTGTGTGGCTTGTCTTTCCTAGGCGCCAAGTATTTGCGGTAACATTCTTTCCACAAATATCAGTAAGAACAAAACCTCTAGGATTAAATTTATTCTAATCCTATACATTATTGTCTGGACCTTAATGATTGGAAACCAATAATCTTCGGAAACTCCTGAGGTGGTGTAAACGGGTGGACCAAGGGGTCTCCATGGTCCAACACCTAATGGTCTTTTGGACAACATGTCCATATTTGACAGCACGGGTAGCTGTGGCCAAAGTCTGAGTTACCCAAACTAGGGCATTGTCTTTTCTACCTAGGGAGAAATAAGACATGATTAATACAGAGCACAGAATGGACATAGATGTTATGGGTTCTTTTTTCCTAAAGAAATACTTTAAGTCCTGCCTAGGTTGGCTTTCCCAGTGTGGGAATGTTCAGTGGTCTCTTCTTCTATCTCCTCCTTTTCTGCCTATGGGCACCATTTAACTCTTGTAAGATGTATCCATGGTTTCACTTTGTCTAATTTTAAGGAAGAACGAGTTGTTAGTAGAACGGCATAATGTCCAGTCCATTTTTCAGTTAATTCTTAGTCAGGTCCATGCTCTACCAAGTGTTTAACAGGCCCTTGTCCCCAGGTTCAAACAGGTACAATGTTTCTTCCAGCAAGGGGCTGTCCTAGAGGAAGCAAACTTATGAATAAGGGTTAATATTTGGTTTGAATGTTGTACATATTGTTTAATTTTTGTTTCTCTCCCTATCTGGGTGAGAAGAGGCAGAACACAAGAGGCCAGGAATGATCTCCCATATGCAATTTCATAGGGCTCAATCTGAGCCTATGTCTAGGTGCCACCCTTAGGTGCAGAAGGGTAAACAGTAGCACTTTATCCCATGTTAAATGATACCACTTTGCAGTGGTCTTTTTCAAAGTATGGTTCATTTTCTCTGTTTTTCCCATTGACTATGGTCTCCATGAAGCATGGAGTTTCCACTTTATCGGTAGCATTTTACTCACTTGTGGAGTGACTTCAGAAATGCATGAGGCCCCATTATCATTCTGAATGTAGTCTGGTAGGCTATACCTGGATACCAAATCCTTTAGGAGAACTGGGACTATTTCAGAAGCTCCTTCCATTTGTCTGCAGAGAGCCTCGACCCACCCAGGAAAAGTATCCACAACCACAAGTAAGTACTTAAAATTTCTTGGAGCCTTAGGCATTTGGGTAAAATCCACTTGCCATTCTTCAAAAAGGATGTGCCTGAATACTGGACTAGCATGCTCAGAGTCTGTTCAGTCTTTTGGAGATATGGTCCACATGAATGAAGGTGTACTATATCCAGTAGGGCATCCTGTCCATAATGGGTGCTCTCATGCAGATATTTAAGGAATGAGTAAACAAGCACTTCTGGTAAGTGAATCAGACCATGTATATTGACTCTTCAAGTAGAGATATCGTCTCATTTAGTAAAACCCCAATTGAGAGAATGCTTTTCATTGGCCTCAGTGTAGCAGGGTTTAAGTCCATTCAAGTCAGGGCACCTGGGTGCCTCAGTTGGTTAAGCATCTGAATTGGACTCAGGTCATGATCTCACCGTTTGTGAGTTCAAGCCCCGCATCAGGCTCTGTGCTGACAGCTCAGAACATGGAGCCTGTTTCAGATTGTGTCTCCCTCTCTCTCTGCCCCTCCCCTGCTGACACTCTGTCTCTGTCTCTCTCAAAAACAATTTAAAAAAATCCACTTAAGTCAAAATTAGGGATCAGCACTCCACGGAATGATTGAGTTCTGATTGCTGTTGTCTGGCTGCTTTATCTGCAGCTTGATTCCCTTTTGCTTCATAAGAATTGGTCTGCTGATGGCCTGGGCAATGCATAATAATCACCTCAGATGGTAATGCCTCTGTTTCTAATCAAGCCACGATTTCCAGGGAAAACTTCATGTCCTTGTTCCCTGAAGTAAAGAACCCCCTTTCTTTCTAGTTAATGCCGTGGGCATGAACTATTGTAAAGGCATATTTAGAAAATGTATAAATGTTCACCTTTTATTTTTGAAGATAGCTGCAAGGCCAGTCTTGGTACAATCAGCTTGGCCTTTTGGGCAGAAGTCCTTGGGAAAATAGCCTTAGCCTCTATGCTATGAAACTGGTACTGTCAGTGGACAGTTCCCAATCCGTATCATGTAGAGGCTGATCTGTTACATCCATCCTGCTTGAGAAAACAGTCTCGAGAATCTCCAAACAGCCATGATCTGCCTTTGAGTCCTCCACTATTGGAAGTAAAGTGGCAGGATTTAATATTCCTGAAAATCTTAGGGTTACATTGGGATTATCCAAGAGAACTGCCAGATATTTGCCTAGGAGCCCTGCAATAAACCAATAACTGCTCTTTTGCTCCAGTAATGTTAAAACTTGATATAATAAATATACACTTATGGGCTGTCCCAAAGTATACTTTTCAGCTTCTTTGAGTATGTCACAGGTAGCTGCCCCTGCTCAAAGATATGGAGCCAACCTTTTAGAGTTGCATCCAGCGTCTTGCTACAATAGGCAATGCGTTGGGGAGTATTCCCCAATATCTGAAGCAACATGCCTAGCCTAGACTCTGTCTTTCATGAACAGATGGCATAAAAGGTTTATTTGAATTTGGCAGGCTAGGGAAAAAATTGTCATCAGCTTTTCTTTTAATGCATTAAAAAATTGTTGGCACCCAGACATCCAAATCATAGAGTCTGTGTCTATTTCTTTATAAAAGGGCCTAACTATTAAGGCAAAATTAGGCATCCATGTATGACAAAAACTTGTCATCCTGAAAATCTACAAAATTGCCTCCAATTTGTGGGTGTTTTGATGTTCACAATGGCTTGTTTCTGATCCACCATTAAGCTATGAATCATTTGACTTAATTGGAAGCCCAAGCAGGACACCTGTTGTTTATATATCTGGGTCTTTTGAAGAGATACTGTATACTCACAGTTTGCCAGGTGGTTTAACATCAAGATTGATTTTGAGAGACTGTGTTCAAAATCAGGGCTGGTGATCATCGAATCATCCATGTACTGGAGGAGTATCCCTTGATCTAACTCTAGTGTTCTTAAATCTTTGGCCAGTACCTCATCAAATAAAGTGGGCAAATTCTTAAACCCTTGAGGTAGTCCAATAGTATTGGGAAATTGTTTTAGTCTTTGGATCTTGTCATTCAAAGGCTAACAATAGCTGAGATTCAGAATCCAATGGGACCCCCCAAAAAGGCATCTTTTAAGTCTATAACAGAATACTAGCCATAATTTTCCAGTATGATGGTCAAGAGGGCATACGGATTAAGCTCAGAAGGGTGAATAAGGTCCTGCACAAATTGATGCTTGTTGGTAAGAGGCTTTTAACCCAGAAGTATGGGTGTATTGTATGGGGACTGGCAGGGTTGGATGAGTCCATGTTTTAAAAACTTAGATAAGGGCTGCCCGGGTGGCTCAGTTGGCTAAGTGTCTGACTCTTGATTTCAGCTCAGGTCATGATCCCACGGTTTGTGAATTCAAGCCCCACATCGGGCTTTGCGCTGACAGCATGCCGAGCCTGCTTGGAATTCTCTCTCTCCTCTCTCCCTGTCCCTTCCCCCACTCATGCTCGCATGTCTACTTTTTCTCTTTCTATCTCAAAATAAATAAATAAACTTAAATTAAAAACATAGGTAAAACAGACTGGATACCCTTCAGCGCTTCCTTTTTTAAAGGGTTCTGTCTCAGGGCACCTGGATGGCATCAGTTAAGCGTCCGACTTCGGCTCAGGTCATGATCTCATAGTTAGTGAGCTGGAGCTCCGCACCGGGGTCTATGCTGACAGCTCAGAGCCTGGAGCCCGCTTCAGATTCTGTGTCTCCCTCTCCCTCTGCCCCTCCCCCATTTGCGTTCTGTCTCTCTCTCTTTCTCAAAAATAAATAAACATGAAAAAAAAATTAAAGGTACTGTCTCTTCTGGACTGGTTTTGCATGTTGTTTTGATTGTACAGGGACGGGGTAGCATTCTTTGATTTTCCTGGGATTCCCTTGGTCCACCCAGCATTACTTACACTTGGTAGATTTTAGGTGGAAACAGCTCTTCGTTTCTGCCCTGTCGAGTGAGGAGCAACTGGAAATAAAGAGTTTGTTCAGGAGGCACCTGTCAGTGGAACTGCTGTTGTTTTGGCAAGAATGTTATCTAGGCATTTAATTTGCATAGCAGGTCTCTCCCCAACAGTGGGATGAGGCAATCAGGTATAGACAAGAAACTGTTTTAATGTCTTTTCCCCCATTTGATGTTCTAAGGATGGCAAAACAGATGTCATTGAGGCTGTCTGGTTATGCCTACAACAGCTACAGAACTGCCACTTTCCTTTGTCAACTTTGAATTTCAAACTGAATTAGCTGCACCTTTATTGATTGGGAAGTCAACCACCTGCTTCCCCTCTGTCAGTTGTACCCAGCACTCCTGTGGAGAGATGGAAATCATGCCATTCCAGTCACTGGAGCCCCCGTGTGTCCTCAATCCTCATCCGAGTCTGGGACCCATGAGGTCATCTGCTTTTGAGGTCGCCTTTTATCTGTTTTCACCTCTTTAAGTTTGAGACTCTCTCTTTTCCAGTGCCCTTGGTCCCTACAATTGGCACACTGATCAAAAGCAGGGGGTTTTCTTCCATTCTTCTGGGTTTGGTCTTTTTGAGGGTTGGTGGAGCTCTGAGGAACAGTAGCCTGTTTCATATGCTTTTTATCCCTATAATTGAATACTTTAAAAGCAACTAAGAAGAGTTCATACCTACTGCTCCCTCGACTTTCTGTACCTTCTTTCCTATACCGGGGACACTTTGTCCAAGAAAGGTCATATTAACCATTTTCAGATTGTTGGGAGCCTTGGGATCCTCATCAGCATATTTTCAATAGGCTTGATAAATCCTCTCCAGAAATTTGGAGGGATCTTCATTTAATTTTTGTTGAATTGCCTAGATTTTAAGACTGTTTTGCTTTGGGATTCCTTGCCTCAATCCTGCTATCATACACCTTTGATAATGGTTCAAATAAACCAGTCCTTCAGCAGCATTTGACCACTGGGCTTGTCCTGCCAGTAGTGGAGTATTACCTGGATTTTTATCATACAGATGCCGACCTCCTCATGTGGTTTATCAATCACTAGGTGCCACTCATTGGCTGTAAGGAGAAAACAGTCTGCACATATGCCCAGATAGGCTTATGAGTGGCAAAAATAATAGTGAGCAATTCAGACATTTTGTGAGGATCCTCTCTATAAGTAGGGTTTGAATTTTTCCAATTTAAAAGGTCTGAGGTAGAGAAAGGACCGTATGTCCAATAATATCTGGCAAGCTGTCCCTGGGGATTCTTCCCTACAGGATATTGCTGTAAAGGAGATTTCCCTGTTCCAAATCAGGGTGTCTCCTGATCAAATTGGATGCTCTGGTGGGGATTAATAGGGGAGACCGTTCGTGACCCTAAAGCATAACTAGGTGGGGGAGAAACTGGGGCAGATGGGGCTCTGTGATGATCTACGGTAGGGGCCAGTAGAATTCAGGGGCAGGGGAGCTCAAAGATTGTAGCAAGTTCCTCATTTTATTTTTCTCCACTAGGCCTACTATCCTCACACACTTTAACCTCTGACTTTCTTCGCATCATGAGCTTAGAGCCTTTTTGTACTGAATCTTTACTGTAACACCATAAAAGCCCAAATATATGGAATTTTATCCCATTTATCAGATCTTTGACAGAATAATTCTAATTGGAGGGTAGTATGGCAATTTGTAGGCCCATTCAAAAACAATTTTTCTCCTGATTCTAGTGCATCCATGGGCCATGTGGTGTTGCAGTAAAAAGTCATCTTCTTCTTAGTGATAGGCTTATAGTAATATGTAGACCACACCACCAAAATGCACTCGAAGGGACTGTCAGAGGGGAGGGAAGTAGCATTTCCCATCCTGGAAAGAGAAGGAAGGAATGAGTAGGAAATGAAAGAAACCAAACCATACAGAGTAGTCTTCCAAATTCCAGAAAAGAAAAGCCAAATTCTTGGTGAGAGGGCGTGGAGACTACTAGTCTTATACCATGATTTCACATTACTTGGTACTGAGTATTAGACAGCTTAGTCCAAACGTGGAACTCAGAGGGTTCTGGCAAGCACATCAATACTACTTACCCAGAAGAATGAAGCTGGGTGCTTCCCAAATCTGTTTCTCTTTTCAAACCATATGCGAAGTGGCAGCTGTATCAGCAAGGAGAGGATGGGGAGCTTCCCTGAGGCAAATGGTCTCTTCCACTGATGGGACTACCCTTTGGCCACCCCTCTGAGGCAGTCCAATCCCTGGGAGGGGTCAAGGCACTTACCTGATCAAGAGTCTGTGAAGATGGTCCCTGAACAAAGCACCATACTCTTCCTGGCTGGCTTGCCAAAAACTATTATTGATCAATCTATCATAGTCACTAACTCGAGGTATGTGAGCCTTGGCATGCTGCCATGGTCAACTGCTCCGTCCTGGGGAATTCTGAGGGGGCTGGACAACTCAAAAGCATAGATCCTGGCTGAGTTTGCCAGTTCTGTTGTTGAGCAAACTCTGATAAAACTCATTGCAAAGGGGCACCTGGGTGGCTCAGTTGGTTAAGCGTCTGACTCTTGATCTCAGCTCAGGTGTTGATCTCAGGGTTGTGAATTCACGTTGGGCTCCACACTGGGCATGGAGCCTAGTTAAAAATAAAACAAAACAAACAAACGAACTCATTGTAAGAGAAGCCAGTAACTCAAGAGATGAGGGTTTGGAAAAGAGAAAGGGAGAAATTTATTTTGGGTGCTGGTAGCCAGAGGCAGTGACAGGCTCAAGCCTTAAGAACCAACCTCTCTGCCAGCAAGGTAGACACCTAGAATTTTATAAGAAGGGATTGGGAGGGGGATATATGCAAGAGAGCAGGCAGAGAGTACATGATCATATGCGTGGTCGTATGTCTTCAGTGATGATCATGGGCAGGGAAGGGGACATGGGAGCATGGTCTTCTAGGCATTCCATTGCTATCAGGGCTTTTCTGATAGCAGTTGGAATATTCTGGTCTTTGCAAAATCTCTTCTTCAATGCCTCAAGAAAGTGCAATAAGAAATAAGAACAGTGGATTTTAGTTAGAGCATAAGTTAAGTGGTCTTGTCTATTTCTGGTTTGACTTTTGGGGTCTATAGTTGAGCAAGAGGGCTTGCTGACAAACTGACATATAGCAAGCTGATAAATTATATTGTTGTAAGCAAAGTGAAACATTTATCTTTTCTACCTTACCTGAACCCTCCAGAATTCAAAAACTCTCAGTGAGTATACTTATATTTTTATGGCAATATATTTATTTGCACAAATTCAGTAAGAATTAGTTCTTGTAACAGGATACAATTGGAAACATTAGTTCCATTAGCAAGGCTTTGACAGGCACATCATATCTGGGAAAGACATACATAGACTCAGATATGACCAGACAGCTTTAAGGAACTAAGGTTGACTCTATGGAGCCAACAAAGCCCCTTGGAAATCTCAGCTTGATACCTTGTTTACAGAGTTGCCAGCAGCCTTACCAGATGAGTAAAGAAGGTCGTTTTCTGGCAGGTGCAGGAACTTCAGGATATATTGGGACCTCCAGAAGAGGATTCATGAAAATCTGTAGGCCTTGCAGGTGAAGTCTGGCAAGTATTTGGCACAAGTATTGGCTTGACTTTTGGCCTTAAGAGACTATTAAAAGTTCAGGGGTGCCTGGATGTCTCAGTCAAGTGTCCTACTCTTGATTTTGGCTGAGGTCATGACCTCAAAGTTTGTGAGTTCAAGCCCCACACTGGGCTCCGCATTGACAGTACAGAGCCTGATTGGGATTCTCTCTCTCTGTCTCTCCCTCTCTCTCTCTGCTCTTTCCCTGCTCATGTCTGTTCTCTCTCTCTCTCTCTCTCTCTCTCTCTCTCTCTCTCTCTCAAAATGAATAAATAAACTTAAAAAAAAAAAGTTCAATCTATAGAGGTGCCTGGATGGCTCAGTCGGTGGAGGGTCTGACTCTTGATTTCAGCTCAGGTCATGATCCCAGGGTCGCAGGATTGACCCCTGCATTAGGCTCCACACTAAGTGGGGCTTGCTTAAGGTTCTCTCTCTCTCTCTCTCTCTTTGCCACTTTCCTCTGCTCGCCTGCTCTCTCTCTCTAAAAAAAAATTAAATTTAAATTAAAAAATAAAGTTCAATCTATAAATTTGTATAAAAAGTTCCAGTAAAGTAGATTTTAAAGAGCCTATATGGTCAACCGCCATTCTTGCTGCATTTACATAAATTATCACGCCAAGTGTTTTTGAAACTAGACATATTTCATTAACACATTAATATTAATTTGTCTATCTTTGGTAGACAGGATGGTGATTATATGGAAAGACAAATGTTTTAATAACATACGTGCGCAAATACGAGATTCTAAAACTGTTTATTATAAATTAGACTAGATCCTGATTTCTTCTAGTTTCCTCCAATGTCTGGCTACAACTCTCCAAACTTTTTAATTTTTCACTCACCTTTCTAAGTTGGATACATTTGAGAACCAAAACTGCCCTTTCTCCTGAAGCCCTGGAAATTAAATATGAACAATTCGATGTCAACTGCAGAGAGGTCAATCCAACAGCTCATGTATGAGACCATCTTCATGCCTGTTGCTCTGTGGGCCACTCAGAGATCACCAGATACCTTTGAACTTCAAACCAGGAAGATCCATCAGATTGCCATGGCCTGCTCTCACTCTATCTAAATATACTTCCAGCTTGACATCTCGAAATCTCCACTGGCTATACTCAGAATTCAGAAATTCATTTATACTTTGATTCAACCATCATCTACTGTTTTTCTTTTGTTGCCATAGAAATGTCTATGTCTACCTGATTTCTTGACCCACAGGCCTCACTTTGAGAACACGTCTGCCTCACTGCCTCCTGAAATGAGTTAAACTGAACTGACCTAGTGACAAGACTAATAGACTGGTTCGATATGATGAAACTTAAAAGCAACATTTAATGTGTGAAACTTGAGAGAAGTTTCAGAGGGGGGAACTGTAGGTATGAAGGGCAGGCGGCCCCAAGATGGGCTACTTTGACTTGAACTTTATTTTGAGTTCAAAGTGATCAAAACCCAGGAGATTAGAAAAAGCTCTTCATCTCCTCCTCATCTGCTTGCTTGGACCCAGGAAGAAAGGTATTAACAGAAATTCCACTTTTTTTTTTTTGGAACTATAATCAGTATGCGGTACTTTATTTTATTTTTTTTATAGTTTTATATTCTTTTTTTTATAATAGTTTATTTTCAAATTGGTTTACATATAACACCCAGTGTTCATCCCAACACGTGCCCTCTTTAGTGCCCATCACCCCCTCTGCCCCCTCCCTCACCCCCCTCACCCTCAATTCCTTCTTAGTCTTTGAGAGTCTCTGTTGGGGCTGGGAGAAAGGACACAGAAATTCCACTTTACCTAAAATACTTATCTACATAATAAAGCAGCCTTTGTTTTCTCAATGCCTCCTTTCACCTTCCTGCTGATAGTCTTTTTCCCCCTTTATGTCCTCAGACCCGTACCCCTCTCAGCTCATACAAGCATCATGTTGCCCATCTTTGGAATTTACATGTCTGTGTAGTTTCCTCTTTAGTATGTATGCTATTGAATTTATTTTTCTCCTGTTAATCTATCTCATGTTAATTTGATTCTTAGTCTAGCTAGAAGGATCTTGAAGGGTATAGTAAATTCTTCCTCCCCAACAATGTACGTGCAACACACAAAAACACATATTTCTATTGGACATATTGGCAAGTGAGTGAACTAAATTTTGAATCTTCTGATGTGGGGAACAAAGGCAGAAAGAAATGTAGGTACAATTGAATTTCCTCACTGCCTACGGCCCATTGACAAGTCCTTGAAACAAGCAGAATGACTTTCCTCTGAAAGCTCAGCTGCCTTGATGTTGACATTTTGCTAAGGGCAAAAGGCAATCTTATCCCAACGCCCCAGGATCCTGTGAGTCTTCTTTAGGATATGAAAATCCCATTGGAAACTTCCTTTAGCTCTACCTCCCCAAGATGTATGTCAGCAATCGTTCTCCAAACATATGGCCCACTGATATACATCTGAAGGGTCTCATGACCAAGGTTTTACTAGACAGCAGTAAGTGACCTCATCCTAACAGCAGCTAGTGCCTCAAGGTCCTGGAAACCTTGCTTCCGAATTCCTTAGAAATTTATTCTATCCCCAAACCCCTTCCAACTTGAAAGTATATAATCAGCCACCTGTCACAACTCCAGGACAGCTCTTTCTGCCTGTAAGGGCAAATCGGGACTGATTCCATTTTGCTTAAGGGCAAACTGGGACTGACTCCATTGTGTTCTGTGTCCTCCGCCTTGAGTCCCCAGGGCCTGCGCAGAAGCTTGACCTGTGGGACAGGACCTTTGACCCTTCCTCAGCCAATTGGCTAGGGTCACGACCATCACCCCTCCTACTGCCCCTAGACCCCTTTAAAACTATTGTGTTTTTGGAACGGGCTCTCTCTCTCTCGACCCACTGCTGCGTCGGTGCGGTAGGAGATTGAGCTCGAGCTAGCTCAATTAAAGGCTCTTTGTTCTTGCATCGGACTCGGCTCCCTGGTGGTTCTTGGGGTCCCCGAATTCTGGGCATAACACTGCCCACACGTCTCGTCCCTGTGCTTTCACAAAACCACTTTTTTGCACCGATGACTTCTCAAAAATTCTTTCTTGACCCTCAGCTCTGAAGCCCAACATTTTCCACATGACATCAAAAGCCAGTGCTTTTTTCTTTTTCATCATAAATTTAAATTGTCTTTGGAATTTACATGTCTGTGTAGATTCCTCTTTAGTATGTATGCTATTGAATTTGTTTTCGAACAAACATGTTTCTTAGCATCCATTCACACAAGAACATCTTGGTATCAGAATCTATTTTTATTTCCCTAATATAAAAGAAATACCTGTTATTCGTGGAAACTGTATGTCAATCTGATCGCAAGGAGAGTTTATTGAGGGTTAAGTTGAAAAAAATAAGAGGAATAAGGAGGAGAAGGGGGAGCAGGGAGTGTTGGAAATGAGGAGAGCAGAGAGAAAATAAGAAATCTTTCAAAAGCTCCTTTGAGGAGGCAGGTATAGGAGAGAATTTCTGGAATTGCTGGAATTCCTGGCATACTTGAGTTTCAAAAAGTCAGTGTCCTTTTAAAGAGTTGCTCTTTATGATGAAAAATCAGCTCCTTACAAACTCATAGTAAGGAAAGCATGCTGAGAAGGAATATATCAAATTATATATACACAGATATCTATTTCTTTTAGAATCTGTAATTGGAAAGATTTTTTTCATTACCTGTTTTACAGGTTTTTCCTCCCTTTTGGTTACAGAATGGGTTTTTTAATTGTCTCATTTATTTTGCCAGTCTCAGAAGTCCTTTGGAAACAGATTTTTTATTCTATTTCAAATAAGTAATACAAAAGAGGTTCTGGGATTCTCTGGGGTCAAACAGGAAATAAAGTACATATAGCAAGATAAATGAAATGAGGATTGAAAGAGTCTTGAATCATTTGATGAACAACGGCTTTCATAATCACTGCTTTGGGTCTTTTTTTCACACTGATTTCAGCCATCAACTAGTCACATTTATCAGGTCCTGATTCGATGGTGGTTGCATTTTATAACTCAATAGACATCAATATCTTATAGCTTAATAAAATTTGATACAGAGCCTTTACTATGAAACCGGCCCTGTCTAAAACACTGGTGTTATGTGGTTCACCAATCAAATACTGAACTCTTAAATAAAGGCTAGAAAGAAATGGCATTTTTTTACTTCAGCAAAAGCATAAACTTAAAGAAATGAGGAACGTGGAATTGAAAAGGTAGGACAAAGGGAAAGGGCAAAACTGCAGGGCATGTTGAAACTGAAAAAAATCAGAGTGAAAAATAATTAAAATAATAATAATAATAAAAATCTGGAGCAATTTCCTATATATTAAATCATAACAGAGAAATGCAATTATGAATACAAGTGGAAGAACGAATGCTGTTAGCTATGTAAACTTTAAGATTCTGGTGGGCAGGTGCAGAGATCTGTGTGTCTTGTGGCCGTCCAAGACAAACCTCAGAATATCCCTCGCTTCTTAAACATGCCCCCTACGGATCTGGGGTGGTCTGCCTCTTTCTTCCCTCTCCCCTTGCCGTCTCTGTACTAGGGCCAATTTCTAATTTCAGGTAGCAAAGCAACACCTACACCTGGCTGTTCACCCGGGACCTCTGTCTCAGCCACTTATGGCCATCCGTTCCTCCTTGGGTGGATCCCTTCATCTTCAAAACACCCATGGTGCATTAAATCCTTCTTGTGCCTCAAATTTGTTGTTTCCCTCAGGAACCTGTAATTACTCAGGAACCAAAGGTATTTTGCCACCGGGTATTCCTGCCCAGTGGGCATGAGGGGCAAAGCCAGAGTCACCTCAGGAGTTCAGATGTGGGAAGAGCTAGCAGGAGTTTCGGAGGGCTAAAACAAGGTTTTGCAGGGGCATCTGGGTGGCTTATTCGGTCAAACGTCTGATTTCTTTGGCTCAGGTCATGATCTCCTGGTTCGCGGGTTCGAGCCCCGAGTCGGGCTCTGCGCTGCCAGCTCAGAGCCTGGAGCCTGCTTCAGATTTGTGTGTGTGTCTCTCTCTGCCCCTCCCCTACTCATGCTCTGTCTCTCTTTCTCAAAAATAAACATTAAAAAAATTAATAAGGAAAAACAACAACAAAAGCACGAGGTTTTGCGAAAGTTACGATGCTCAGTCTAATAAAGCGGTGTTATGGCAACTGGACCCTTCAGGGGAATATGCTCTTCTCGGTTTCTGCCCTGTGTTGTTGTCTGTATTGAGCAGGTTCAGCTTTTCTAAAGGAACTCAAACCAATAATGGATTAGAGACTTAGTTTTAATTCTCTCTCAAAAATCCCAGTGGGGCTTGTGGCTTTGCTATGCAGTTTTATCACAGCTCAGTCCCCTTCTATATTCTTATTCTGTCTTAAAGTAATGAGCTGGCCCACTGCAATATTTACCGTGAGCTGGAAAAGCAGGATAAGAGGAAGGAGAAGGTGTCTATCATCATCTTAAGACCCCGCTCTAGGGGTGCAATTCAGAAGTGACACACATCAGTTCCATTCACACTCAGAATGTAACTGCATGGCCATGTCCAGCAGCAAAGGAGACCATAAAATGTAACAAATGTAGTCTTAATCTGTATAGCCATATGCATATTGAAACCTGCTGCCATGAAAGAAGGGGAAAATGGATTCTGGAGCACGGTTAGCAGTCTCTGAATAGATGTCTACAGGTGGTAAGACACACTTGCTGCCAACAATTGAGAAGCCTTGTATCCTTCAGCCAGGGTCAGTTTGTGGCTTTCCGTTGTTTGCTATCTGCCGTGTGAAAATAATGGATTATTTTTCTCTTACTTTATGTTACTGCTGTTGGGGAACAAGAATCCCTGTCCTCTTCAAGAGTCCTTCTTGCTGGATTAAGAATCAGATTGCCATGAGGCAGATTAATAGGGGAAAAACATATTTAATAGCATACATATGGGGAATCCACACAAACATAGACATTCCCTGTACATACACTATTAAATTTGAATTTCTCCTTTTAATATCTCTCGTGTTAATTTAATTCTTAGTCTAGCTGCAAGGAGCCTTAATGAGGATCAGAATTCTTGCTTCCCACCAGTCGGCACAGGAGGAAAGATAATTTAACTCCCCGGACACTGCCGTAGCTCGAGAGACCCTTGGGATATCTGACATAGAGCAGCCAGAAAGTAACATTTCTCACTATGTCAGCCTCCCAGAATCTCTGTCTTCAGAGTCTGATGTAGCAAGAGTTGGTAAGGGTACCTTTCTTTCTTTCTAAACTTAGATTACCAGAGACAATATTTGTGGAACTGAGCTATATTATTTGAACTAAGTGGCTAAAATTTGGTAGAGTACCTTTGGTTTTTGATCCATTTCCTACCAGAGATTGACTTTGTTTTTCTGTGTCTGTGTCTTTTATGTTGTTTGTCATCAGTTGCTAAGGGACATCTTAGAAGCCAAGGTCACAAAATTGGTGGGCATGAGTTGAACACTTAAAAGCCATTAGAGCATTGGCTACCTCAAGAAGATGCCTGTGATAAGATAAATTGGTCACAGAACAGATTAGATTGACACTAGGTCACCTGCCAACTGTTACTGAACTGTAACTTGTCTGTGCACCTGACGTGCAGTAAGCCAATGTCTAAAACACCCGTTTCGAAGCAAAGAGAGTTTTATTATTAGAAAGACAGACCAACAAGAAGGCAGGGGGTCATTCCCAGAGCTGCCTGCCCTGTTGATCCTCGAGACAGCTTCTGTATGTTTGGGGAAGAAGGTGAATACATGAGAGGAGTGTGTCACATCTCTTGAAATCTTGAGAGGGGCCCCTTGAAACAGTCTGGGGCTATGCATTCTTCTTAATAATGCGGTACTGTTTGGGACGTGGTACAATCAGGTACATCAGATAATTTTAAAACAAATGTTACTGCCCAGTTCCCATTAGGTTTCTACAATCGGTGAGTAGAGAGTAGGGGCAAAAAAGGCAAAGTTAATGATTGATCGTGCATGAGGTTGAGAGATACATAAAACATAAGTAGGGAACAAGACAGAACATGGAGCTAAATTAATCCAACTAATACTACTATAGTTTTGCTTATGCTTTCTTTTTTTTTTTAAGTTTATTTATTCATTTATTTTGGTTGGGGGCAGAGAGAGAGGGTGGGAGAGAATCCCAAGCAGGCTCTGCACTGTCAGCTCAGAGCCTAGTGTGGGGCTCTAACCCACGAACCGTGATATCATGACATGAGCTAACCAGACCCAAAATCAAGAGTCAGATGCTTTACCAACTGAGCCACCCAGGTGCTCCACTGCTTATACTTTCAAAACAGGTCCAGGAACCAAGCATCCAGACTCACAACCTCAAGAAAACTTTTGTGTAATGAGGTACACTGTAAAACAACAGAGTCCCCAACCACGTAGCACATTCCTCCTAGGTATTAGTGTGGTTTCAAGAGACTCAAGGCTTATGGGCGCCTGGGTGGCTCAGTTGGTTAAGGGTCTGACTCTTGGTTTCAGCTTAGGTCATGATCTCATAGTTCATGGGTTCAAGCCCTGTGTCAGGATCTGCACTGACAGTGTGGGCCCTGCTTGGGATTCTTCCTCTCTCTCTCTCTCTCTCTGCCCCTCCTATATATACATATGTGTGTGGGTGTGGGTATGTGTGTGTAAATAAGGAATTCTCAATTGTCTTATTAATATAATGGCTAGCCTTAGGGATTCCCTTGACAAGATAAAAGAACAAAATGTAGACGGAAGACACAAGACACAGAGAAATGTCCTCATCCAATATAAATTCCCCTACTTAAAATCTGGCCACATGCGCTTATTTTAATTTCCCTTTCCCTCAAGATTGACAGAGATCACTTTGGCCAAATCTCTAGGTTCAAAGTATACAGGTTGCTCCTGTAAATGCTCAAAGCCAGAAAATGAATTTAACAGAAGCACCCAAGACTGGCCATACAGCTTGCTTTGCTCCTGCTTTCCAGGGCTCTGTAATCAGGCTCTGCCCGATGTAGGTGTTCCTCCTATACAATGGCCTTTGGAGGACTATCATAGGCCCCTCCCACTGCAAAAAAATTCATGTCCCTTGGATAGCTGCAGAGCTTTTAAATTATTAAGCCCTTTTACCTCTCCTTTCAAAAGATCCTACTGAATTTAGAGAGCAATTAGATTATTTGACTGTATTTACAATTTTCCCTTCACAGAGGATATTGATGACCAAAACTTTCCCTAGGCCTTTCTACACATGATTTGCAAAAGGCCAATATTCAGAGGCAAATAGAAGCCAAGGTTAAATTGGGTACCCAGAAAAAAGGCTTTTGTTAAAATGCTTTATGCAGACTTTACAAAGGCATAAATCTTTCAGTTCCCTTTTTAGCTAAAAATTCTCCCTGATATGAAGAAGGAAATTTAGTTAAAAAGATGGGCCAGTCCCTTGATGTTCAAACTGTAATCCAGGTCTTTGGGGAATTAGGAGCAACAGTCTTTATTTCACAATATCTATAAAACCAGAACTACGACTCTAGAAACAAGTTCAAGTCCACCTATCTTTGTCTCCAAACTTCGCCTATTTCTTTCCAAATGTTTGTCAATATTATAAAAGATCAGTTTATTGGAACAAAATTGCTCTGTACTTTAAAAAAAGGCTCCCTTCATCCTATGAACACAACTAGATAACTATCAAATCATCCTAAATACCCCAGAAATCAACCTGAACACTGACAGAACAAACTCCACAACTAAAGGGAGAGAAGAGGCCACATTGAAGAAGGTAGGACGTGCAGAGATGCAGTTTAAGGGAGAAACAGGTCCTAGCTCCTGCCGAGGGAGGGAGGGACCCGTGGTCATGGAGAAAGGTGTATGAGAAAGAGACAGAGAGAGAGAGAAACAGAGAGAGAGAGAGAAGCACACAGGGAAACACACAAGGAGAAAGTTTCCCCATAGCCACTGACTAGGAAAATGGGAGGGGCTGAATTTCATGAGTTCTTGCAAGCAGCAGTGTGTAAAGCCTATAGTTTATAGGTCAGCAAGGTTGGCTACGATAGAGCCTGGGGGGCACTGCCAAATTATAGAAGCAGACCAAGTGTCCACCGACTGAAGAATGGATAAAGAAGAAGTGGTGTGTGTGTGTATGTATGTGTGTGTGTATGAAACAGGGGCGCCTGACTGGCTCAGTCGGTTAAGCGGCCAACTTCAGCTTGGGTCATGATCTCACAGTCTGTGAGTTCAAGCCCTGCGTTGGTCTCTGTGCTGACGGCTCGAAGCCTGGAGCCTGCCTCGGATTCTGTGTCTCCCTCTCTCTCTGCCCTTCCCCAGCGCACACTCTGTCTCTACATCACTCAAAAATAAATAAACTTTAAAAAAAAAAGAGAATGAAATCTTGCTGTTTGCAATGACATGGATGGAGTTAGTATCATGCTAAGCGAAATAAAGTCAGAGAAAAACAAATACCATATAATTTCACTCATATGTGGATTTTAAGAAACAAAACAAAAGCAGAGGGGAAAAGAAAGAGATGCAAGGCAAACATCAGACTCTTAATTACAGAGAACAAACTGATGGTTATCAGAGAGGAGTTGGTGGGGGGTGGGTGAAATAGGCGATGGGGATTAAGGAGTGCACTTGTCATGATGAACACTGGGTGATGTATGAAAGTGTTGAATCACTATCTTGTACACATGAAACTAAGATTACACTGTATGTTAACTAACTTGAATTTAAATAAAAACTTAAAAAATAAATTAGCTTTGCTAAAACATACAGACATATGCTTATATGGGCATAGAATAGTCTGGCATGATAATAAAAACACTGGAAATGACAGCTACTTCTAAGAAGGAGAACCAGTTGACCTGCAAATTTGCTTTTCATTCTATATTCTTTTTGAATTTTGTAGCATGTACCTGTATTGTCTATTAAAAATTAATACAGGGGCACCTGGGTGGCTCAGTTGGTTAAGCTCCAAATTTGATTTTGGCTCAGGTCATGATCTCATGGTTTGTCGGTGTGAGCCCCACATTGGGCTCTGTGCTGACAGAATGGAGCCTGCTTGGGATTATCTCTCTCTCCTCTCTCTCTTTTTGCCTCTACTTCTCTCTCTCTCTCTCAAAATAAATAAATATACTTAAAAAAATAAAAATAAAAATGAACACAAATAAGGTAAATTTTAAATAGCAATTACCCTGAAACTTTAAAAAGCAACTTTTTAAAAAATCTTTCGCTGTCCCTTGAAATCATAAATTTTGTCATATCTTTTATTTATTTATTTTTTTAAGTTTATTTATTTTTGAGAGAGAAAGTGAGAACGCACGTGCACTCGAGGCAGGGGTACAGAGAGGGAGAGAGAAAATCCCAAGTAGGCTCCGCACTGTCAGTACAGAGCCCGACACAGGGCTTGCACTCACAAACCATGAGATCATGACCTGAACCAAAACCAAGAGTCAGAAGTTCAACTGACTGAGCCACCCAGGCACCCCTGAAAAATATTTGACTTTAATGCCTCGTGAAATTTTGTGGGTAATCTAGGCATAATTGTTAAGAACAAATGAATTAAATAGATGTAAGTAAGATTAAAAGATTTGTAGGTCACCTTTTAAATAGCTTCCAGAACCTTTGGTAACTTAAACTTTAAGGTTTCGCTAAGTTAAAGGATGAATAAATTTGCTGATAATTTAGATCTTTTCCAGTAAGATAAAATAACGAAGCATTAAGTACTGAACATATTTTATCAACTTTTGTCTTTTTATTTTTCTTTTAAATGTTTATTTATTTATTTTTGAGAGAAGGAGAGTGAGAGAGAGAGAGAGAGAGAGAGTGTGTGAGAGCACAAGTGGGGGAGGGGCAGGGAGTGAGGGAAACAGAATCTGAAGCAGGCTCCAGGCTCTGAGCTGTCAGCGTGCTGGCTTGGGCTTGAACCCATGAACTGTGACACCATGATCTGAGCTGAATTTGGACGCTTAACTCACTGAGCCACCCAGGTGCCCCAACTTTTGTCTTTTTATAGAGAAACTAAAGACAAATTTAAGCCCATTAGTAAATATGTTTTATGCTTTGCTGAGGGATTGTACTATGAAAAAACATTTCTAAAAATTATAAAATATATTCATAAATTTGCCAGTCTAAAGAATTTCTGTGTTACAGAGTTCACGCTTGCTACTTAGTTTTTACTAGAAATTAAGGTTTCTAAGCATTAAGAATTCTAATATGTGTAATCGAGACTACTGGAAATAAAAGGGAAACAACTGTATGTGAGGAAAATAAGATATGTGGTTTGGTAAGAAAAAATATGAGGAATGGAAATATATGTTAGTTGAAGGAAAAGAAAATAATTTTGTTTGGGCGCCTGAGTGGCTCAGTCAGTTGAGCATCGACTTTGGCTCAGGTCATGATCTCACAGTTTGTGAGATGAGCCCCGCGTCCGGGCTCTGTGCTGACAGCTCGGGGCCTGGAGCCTGCTTCAGATTCTGTGTCTCCCTCTTTCTCTGCCCCTCCCCTGCTCACACTCTGTTTCTCTGTCAAAAGTAAATAAACATTAAAAAAAATAAAAATAAAAGGAAATAATTTTGTGTTAAAGTGACACTGGTTATTTAGAGGAAAAATTGGGGGCATCTGGGTGGTTCAATGAGGTAAGCACCCAGTTCTTGATTTCCGTTCAGGTCATAATTAGTGAGTTTGAGCACCGTGTTGGGCTCTTTGCCAACAATGTGGAGTCTGCTTAAGATTCTCTTTTGCCCCTCTCCCATGTGTGTGTGTGTGTACTCTCTCTCAAAATATAAGAATAAACGTTAAAAAATAAAGAGGAAAAATTTAGGATAGAATCTGAATGTAAAAAAGAAAGTCATAGGAGGTTTATGGAGAAGGAATCTTGGAAAATAAATTTAATGTGTGGTCAGGGCTGGCTATGATTAAGATAAATTTAAATACATAAATGTGTTTTAATGTCAAAAGTACAATAGGGCAGAGTTTTTGTTTTCTTTTTGTTAAAAGTACAAATTTTTTTTGAACTATTGATTTGTTCTTTCTAGGGGCTAAGGGTAGACAGTGGCAAGATCAGCCATTTTGGCATGAACATTATTTTAAATTAAAAGTAATGAAAATCCAGCAGATTCAGGAAAAGCTCTTTAGTTCCCTCTCAGCTGCTTGCTTGTATCAGGAAGAAAACTATTAACACAGATTCCTTTTTACCTAAGAAATTTATCTGCAGAATAGGGAAACCTTTGTTTTCTATGCATCGCCTTTCGCCTTCTTGCTAATGGTCTTCTCCTCTTGGTATTCCTAGACCCCCACCCCTCTCCTTAGCTCATATAAGCATCACGTTGCCTGACTGTCTTTGGAATTTCCATGTCTGTGTGGATTCCTCATACATACGTTATACCATTAAATTGGATTTTCTCCTGTTCATCTGTCTCATGTCAATTTGATTCTTAGTCCAACTAGAGGAACGTTGAAAGGCAAAGTAAATTCTTCCTACCCAACATCTTCATAAGAAATTATAAATAAAAGTTTTTCTTTACCTTTTAAGTTATTGGTCAAAAAAAATGATTCTATGTTTGCCAAAATAATTTTCTATATTTTTCAGGTCTTTGGTTACTTAAGAAAACTGAGTCTGAATGTTAAAAGAGCAAAATTTTGCTCACAACTATGTAACCTGTATTTGCATAGGTATTTGCATAGGTAAATGGATAATTAAATATTGGTTCATAATGATTTGTGATCCTATTCAATCAAATGTTCAATATTTTTGATATTTTTTTCACATACTTCCCCAAATCAAATCTAAAATAAACTCTTTTGATAATAATCTAACTGAAAGTTTCCAGTGGGCCACTGGAAGGCTTAAAAAAAATGTGCGGCTCCTGGGTGGCTCAGTCGGTTAAGTGGTGGACTTTGACTAGGGTCATGATCTCATGATTTGAAAGCTCATGAGTTCAAGCCCCGCGTTGGGCTCTGTGCTGATAACTCAGAGCCTGGAGTCTGTTTCCGATGCTTTGTCTTCCTCTCTCTCTGCTCCTCCTCTGCTCGCGGTCTGTTTCTCTCTCTCTCCCTCAAAAATAAACATAAAAAATTTTTTTTAAAAAAATGTGAGAGGGGCGCCTGGGTGGCTCAGTCGGTTGAGTGGCCGACTTCAGCTCAGGTCATGATCTCGCAGTCTGTGAGTTCGAGCCCCACATTGGGCTCTGTGCTGATGGCTCATCAGAGCCTGGAGCCTGTTTCGGATTCTGTGTCTCCCTCTCTTTCTGCCCTTCCCCTGCTCATGCTCCATCTCTATGTCTCTCAAAAATAAATAAAACGTTTAAAAAAAATGTGTGAAATGAAACTAAGGCTTATTGGGTATGTTAAATTACACAGGAAAGCTTGTCTTGTAAGTGATTATATTTATGTAGACATGTTATTAAAGCAAGTCTTTTGGGGGTTCTGGGCGGCTCAGTTGGTTGAGCGTCCAACCTCAGCTCAGGTCATGATCTCATGCTTCACTTCTTGAGTTCAAGCCCTGCATCAGGCTCACTGCTGTCAGTACAGAGCCTGCTTTAGATCCTCGGTCCTTGTCTCTGTCTGCCTTTCCCCTTCTCATGCTTTCTCTCTCAAAAGTAAATAAAACAAACAAACAAAAAAAACCCACAAATCTTCTAAGAATTATATGACACTTCTAGGCATCTGATGTCTTGGCATGTTATTATCTTGAAGTAATATGTGAAATAGCCAAATTTCTTGGCATGTTATTATCTTGAAGTAATATGTGAAATAACCAAATTTCCTTGTCAATTGCATTGCAGAGAACTCTAATCAGATCTCTAACCATGGCCATTTTTAAGTCTTTTCTCATTTACAGACAGTTGTACTTACATGCCTCTATAAAGTTTCCTGCACCTGTGCTTCATCTTCCATGAGACTTAAGGAAAAAATTGAGTAAAGGTTTCTGATAACCTTAACATCATAAAACTGAACTAGGTAAAAACTTTTGGAGCTCATGGAAAAATTAGATTCAAGCAGAACCAGAAATAATAACATGGGACTGAATAAACTGAAGAAGATAATTATACTTTTTATGACTTTTTGTTTGAAACATTGCTGACGTTTTAAAAACGTTTTATTTTTTCCAGATTCAAGAAAACGTTTTCTCTGAAGACGACTTAGAGCAATTTGACAAAATGTACCTTTGTGTACAAACTGAAACGTTTATCTTTTCTCCCCACCTGAAGCCTCCAGAATTGGAAACTCTCAGTGAGTATTCTTATATGTTTATGGCAATATATTTATTTGCATAAGTTGAATAAGGAACGTATTTATTTTCTCTTATTAAAATAAATTTCGATATGTATTTATTTAATTTTATTTTATTAAAAGATATATTTTTTAAGCTTATTTATTTTGAGAGAGATAGAGACAGTGTGAATGCGGGAGGGACAGAGAGAGAAGAGAGAGACAGAGAGAGAGAGAGAGAGAGAGAATCCCAAGCAGGCTTTGCGCTGCCAGCTGCAGAGCCCAACGTGGGGCTTGAGCCCAACTGTTGAGATCATGACCTGAGCCAAAACCAAGAGTCAGATGCTCAACCCACTGAGCCACCCAGGCACCCCAAGAATCCCTTCTCCTTATAACAGGGATCAATTGGAAACATAGGTTATTTCACCAAGGCTTTGACTGGAATGTCTTATCTAAGAAAGACATGTAGAGACTCAGATATGCCCAGACAGCTTCTTGACTTTATGATGTCAATGAAGCCCCTTGGAAATCTCAGCCTGATACCTCGTTTACAACGATCGGCCTCAAGAAGCTATTCAAAGTTCAATCTAGAGATTCCTTATGAAAAGTTCCAGCCAAGAAGGTTTTAAAAAACCTATATAGTGAACCACTATTCTTACTGGACTTATGTAAATAATCAGGCCACGTTTTTTTTTTTTTTTTTTGAAACTAGACTTACTTTGCAAACAATGTTAATTTGGCTAGCTTTGGTAAAAATGAGGGTGATTTGTAGAGAGAAAATATCTTTCAATAATATACCTTTGTAGGGAATATTAGATTTTTAATACTGTTCATTATAAAGTGGACTAGATCCTGATTTCTTGTAGTGTCCTCCAATGCCTGGCCAGAACTTTCCAAACTAACATTTTGACTTTGCTCCCATTTTTCTGACTTAGAATCATTTGAGAACTAAAACTGCCTTTTTACTGGAAGCCCTGCAAACTAAGTATAAATGACTTGATATAAACTTTAGAGAAATTGCCACAATAGCTCATATATGGACAATCTTCATGCCTATTGCTCAGAGGACCATTCAGAGATCACCAGAGACATTTGAAACCAGGAAGATGTGTGAGATTTCTACTGCCCTCATTCTATCTGAAGATGCTTTGAGTCTGACATCTAAGCATTTTCTCTACTGGCTACCCTCAGAACCCAGAAACTGGCTTAGCATTTGATCCAATCAGTAACCAGTATTTTTCTTTTGTTTCCACAGAAACACATCTCATTTAATACCTGATTTCTCAAACGATAGACCTATTCTTTGAGAATATACCTGCATCACTGCCTCCTGAAATAGGTGTGACCAAAGTCACTTATTTTCAGGACTGAGATGGTTCAGGGAGATGAAACAACCTACCAGCGTAATTTTTAACATGCGAAACTTCAGGCAAGTTTCAGAGTAAGGAACTGTTGTGTCTGATGGCAGGCCTCACTATGACGCACTTTGGCTTGAAGATTATTCTGAGCCGAAGGTAACTGAGAACTTAGGAGCTCAAGAGAAACTTTTGCCCCTCCCTTAGCTACACAGAGGAATCTAAATTGAAGATTGTTCCTGGAATAATGGTTATGAGCAGAGACAAATTTTATCTGAGTGATCCATCTGTAAGGCAGGAGAAACATCTAATTTCCAAACATCAGCTCTATTTACCACCTGGTGACGTGCATTCCTTCCCTTTGAAGTCCCAGACCCCCTACCCTCATTCCTCGGTTCGGGATGATATATACACCTCATTTTGCCTGACTGTCTTTAGAATTTCCATGTCTGGGTGGGTTCCCCATATGTATGCTTTAAATTTGATTTTTCTCCTGTTAATTTGTCTCTTGTCAACTTGAGTCTTAGTCTAGCTGTGTGCGCCTTGAAGGGGACAAGAATTCTCGGTCCTCGTCGCAGCCATCCGAGTCATCATGCAGTTCTACTCCTTAGTGTCATCACTTTATTCTCATTGGTGTGGCTTTTCATCATCTGGATGAATTTTTTTTTAATTTTTTTAACGTTTATTTATTTTTGAGAGACATGGAGACAGAGTATGAGCAGGGGAAGGGCAGAGAGAGAGGGAGACATAGAATCAGAAGCAGGCTCCAGGCTCCGAGCTGTCAGCACAGAGCCTGACGCGGGGCTCGAACCCACAGACCGTGAGATCATGACCCGAGCCAAAGTCAGCCGCCCAACCAACTGAGCCACCCAGGCGCCCCTGAAATTTTAATCATATGTAACTTTCGTGAATTTCATCAGAGACTACCCACTTTCAAATTATTTTTGAAAGACATCAATTACTACACTTTTAATACTCCTGTGTTCAGAGTTAGAGTGGTTCTGTTTATTTTCTTTCAATAGCTCATTTATTTTTTTTAAGAATATTTATTTATTGAGAGAGAGAGAGACAGTGAGTCAGCACGAGTTGGGGAGGGGCAGAGAGAGAGAGAGAGAGAGAGAGAGAGAATCCCAAGCAGGCTCCATGTTGTCATTGCAGAGCCCAACTCTGGGCTTGATCTCATGAACTGTGAGATCAATGAGTGAGCTGAGATCAAGAGTCACCTGAGCCACCTGAGCCACCTCAATAGTTCTTGTTTCTAAGTCACTACTCTAAGCACCATAATAGATTTTCCTGGGCTGCATTCAGAGTCTTTTTTCTTCTTTAAAAAAATTTGTTTTTAATGTTTATTTATTTTTGAGAGAGAGAGAGAGAGAGACAGAGTGCAAGCAGGGGAGGGGCAGAGAGTGAGGGAGACACAGAATCTAAAGCAGGCTCCAGGCTCTGAGCTGTCAGCACAGAGCCTCACACGGGGCCCGGACTCAGGAACTGCAAGATCATGACCTGAGCCGAAGTGGGAAGCTCACCACTGAGCCACCCAGGGGCCCCAGACTCTTTTTTCAAAAAAAAAAAAAAAAAACTTTCAAAGCCTTCCCCATACGTGTTTTACAAGAGTCCCACAGTACCAAGAGGATAAATAAGTTAAGCCTCATCGTAATTCATGATGAATTATACTGTCGTAGAGACTTGGAGGTAATGGAGAGAGATGCTAAATGTCACTGCAGAGTTGCCATTCTTCTACGCTGACTTTAAGAGGAAAATGTAACTGCTGTCTATTGAGTTCACATTTTGCCATGTGAACTAGAAATCAGAAGTCTTACTTCATACTTCGTGGAAAATCTAATGGCGGGTAGAGTTTCTGAATACCAAGGAAGGGATAACAGCGAGGGAGTAAGGAGAATGATCCCTAGTAGAGTTTTTCGGTATTTATGTTGAGACCTGTTCAAGGGAATGAAACAGTTGGATGAGAAAGGAACAACAGTGGTTTTGAAGGATCAATAACTGTTTGGCAAGAAGATGGAAAGGCCAGTCGTCTCAGTGAAAATTATGTGCAGTGGCAAGGAGGAAATGAAAATAGCAAATATATATATGTAATGTGAGTATATAAATATAAATATATTTATATCTCTCTATATCTCTATATATAGAATTTATATATTCTATATCTCTGTATATATATCTCTATATACATAAGTATTTTTAAAATTTATTTTTGAGAGACAGAGTGTGAGCAGGGAAGGGGCAGAGAGAGAGAGAGAGAGAGACAGAATCTGAAGCAGGATCCAGGTTCTGAGCTGTCAGCACAGCCTGAGGTGGGGCTCAAACCCATGAACCAGGAGCTCATGACCTGAGCTGAAGTTGGATGCTTAACGGACTGAGCCTCCCAGGAGCCCCTAAACATAAGTATTATATATATAATTATACAGTGTACGGGTTTATCTGGAGAACTTGACTCCAAATTAATAAAGGTCCAGAGAAAGCCACTTGTTGTAACCTGATGATAAGAAGCAGATTTAAGGCGGGGAAATACCACTCACCTACTATGTTTTGAAACCCTAAGACCATCACAGCAAATAAAGGATGAAGAGAGAATAAGGATTGGGCAGTGTGAATCTAGTACTGTTGGAAGGGTGCTTATTTAGCTAGATAAGAGATTTGCTCTCAACCTTCTGAGCAGCCCCTTGGTTTCACAAATGAAGACACTTAACACCTGGAGTAATTAACAAAACTCAGTGTGTGGTCCCTGAACCTGCAGCGTTGGAATCACCTGGGACCTTGCTACAACTACAGAATCTTAGGCCCCGCCCCAGATCTACTGAAACAGAATCTGCATTTTAACAAAAGACCCAGAAGCTTGCTATTACATTTTTAGAAACGATAGCCTAAAGGCCAACGAGCAGGTGCCCGAGGGGTTCCTGACTCTGCTTCCATTGAATTCCTCTGTTAACTGTTAGTTTTGCTGCTTTAATGGACTCGAGCAGGCACATCACTTCCTTTGCTCTTTAAGCTTAGTCTTAAGAAAGGTCCAGGAAAATGCCCACCCCAGTCAGCCAATGCCATCTTAAAATCCTGCCAGGCTAGAACGAAGTGAGATGCCTCTGGGATTTGGGCTGTCATAGAAAGTTTTCCAGCTTTTTAAGTGACACCTGCGATCCCTGTGTTCTTTCCCCACGTGCCTGCGTTCTCTATTACAGAAGCCAGTTCAAAGTGTGGGCGGTGCCAATGAGGGTGGAGCTTGAGGCGAGCACGCGGCGTCTTTCGGTTGCCTAGCGACGGCGTCCACGCTGCCCCTCTGTAAATCACATCGGTTACCGTTTGCCGGCTTCCTAGAAGGCCGCCATGGAGACTGAGAGGGGCTCCTTCAACTCCCGGGACGGGGAGGCCCCAAAGAAGGAGGTGCAGCTGCGGGTGATCCCTTCGGAGGTGAAGTTCCTGGACACGCTGGCCGGGAGGGTGTACCGCCTCCCGGTGACTGTACACAATCTCGGCCGTTGTAACCAGAAAATCCGGTTTCAGGAACCCCTCAAACCACAGGTAACATACTCGGGGGGTGCTGGAGCAGGACCTCCGGAGAGTCGGGGCTCTGAGAACGCCTCCTCTCCTGGGCGCCTGCTTCGTCCCGGAGAGTAGACGCCGGCTTCTGCGGGCCTGGGGGCAGGATTGAACTTTCCAGCGAGCGGCGATTTAGATCTCTCAGGGCATACGCGTGCTCGCCGTTTCATTTCGTTTTGTTTTTTGTTTTTACTTTTTGCTTGGGTTAGGGAGACAGAGTGGGGAAAAGTTGATCTAGAAGCTCCCAGCTTCATCATCCTGGGTTTGGAAAGAAGGGAAAGGCGGTTCCATGTCTGTCTCCTAACCCCCGAATTTATGCTTATATACTGTAGAATTACATCAAAAAAATTCTCTATTTAAACTACTCTTTGAATCATAAAGTGCCTGATTACTCTAGCTGCTGTAGGATAGTGGAAAGGTTTATTATTTCGTGTGTAACAAACATTTGTTGAGCACCTACTGTATAACAGGCTGTAGGTGTGAGCAATTTAAGATGAAGACTTATAGGACTTAGAAACTGGGGAAGTCAGCTAAGGTCATCAGTAAAATTAATGTTCCGAGAGGCTGTCCCCATTTTCTGATTTAAAAGTTGACAGAATTCTTTTTAATTAAAAAATTTTTAATGTTTAGTATTTTTGAGAGAGACAGAGACAGAGTGGGAGCGGGAGAGGGGCAGAGAGAGAGGGAGACAGAATCTGAAGCAGGCTTCAGGCCCTGAACATTGAGCACAGAGCCCATTGTGGGGGCTAGAACTCCCTAACTGTGAGATCATGACCTGAGCCGAAGTCAGGTCATGAGCTTAATCAACTGAATCTTCCAGGCCCCCCGAAAGTTGACAGAATTCTTTCTCAATCTCACTGTTATTTTAGATCATGTGTGTGAGTGGATGAATATTAGTTTGCTGTGATCACCAGTTGTCAGGGAGACATTTGATATAGGAAAGGTGATAAGAATATTTGATATGTAAGTGATACATATTATTTTTGTGGGACATTCCTAACGATAAATCGTGTTGAATGCAGCTGGATTTCTAGGTACAGAAATGGAAAGGTATCTATGATTTTTTTTGTTAAAATTACATCTATTTGTATATACACAGAAAAATGTACAGTAGCGAGAAGGATAATGAGAAAAAGGACTTTCATGTTCTATTTTTTACACTTAAAAAAAAATACTGTACTATTTATCTACACTAAAGTGCACGAATCTTGAAAGTAAAGATATCTCCAAAGTATTTCTTCCCTGCTGGATACCAGTTGCATTAACAGACATAGATTATAGTTTGGACTTGTGTCCCGATGACTCTTCGTGAATGTTAGTTTTACCTCATTGGTCCGTCCATCAGCTCCTGAGTAGGGGTGGTGCCTTACACACCTTTGTATACCACGCAGAGGTCTCAGCAACTTGTAGTTTGACCAAAAGCACATGCCGCTGAAGCCATGGTTTCGTTTCTCTAAGATAGAGCTTCTGTAAAGGAAGATAGTCGCACCTGATACATGCACTTCTAACACCCAAAGGGCTTATGCCGGGAAAAATCTATTCCTTGTTTTCTTACTGTTCTATAATTGCAGGGGGATTGAGAGCTGAACTGTGATAGTTTTGAGGTATCAGAAGTTTGCTGGAAGCATGAAGCTTTCAGACCACTGGTATCAACAAATTACTCCACTGCTCTGTGCCCATCATTGCTGGAAAGTACTGCTTAGACTCAGCCTGGCATGAAAAGCCGTGAATAATTTCAACGTGACCTCCATCGTTACCGATTGAGCTCTTTGCCCAGTGAGGCTAGCTTATTAGTTGCCTGCTGATGGACTGTTTTGCTTATTGTTTTCTCGGTTTATGTCTGAGATATTCCTGCCCCACAGGGAGCACCTTACTTGCTTGTTCTCCACCTTTTACGTCCATTCTCTAAGCCTTGGCCAAGTACACTCCTTTCTAGCCCAATGCTAATCATGCTTTCTCATGAACATGTGATACCTGTGTCTCCGTTACACAGAAGACTCTCAATTAGTCCTTGGCTTATATTATTTAACTTTCTACGGGGAGTTTAGTCTGCTTCCTTTAAGAAGGTTATATATTCAGGAGAGGGCCTCTTTCCACTTGTGGGGAATGAGCTTATGTTTCAGAGTCAGATGTGTGATTTGAATCCTCGCTGTCAGAGTGATCTTGGACGTTAATTATGCTCTACAAGTCCCAGTTTCTTCATCTATATCCTGGGAGCCTTAACATCAGCCTTATAGGACTGTAGAAGGGTCTTATGTGAGATAAGAGATGTAGATGTAGAATGCTTGACCTATTGTGGGTGTCCAACACAGAGTAGTTCTCTCCTTCTCTTTCTCCCTTCGTATTTGTTCTGGTGTCTAGCAAATGTTTTATAAGAATGGAAGTGTTTTTTCTCCCCCCTCTTTATTCTATTCCTTTTTTATATTTCCTCCAAGTTATGAATTCTAACTCCCCATGCAAAAAGTATATAAAATGCCAAATGTATGTGTATAAGTATGTATATATGCATGCATGTATGTGTTATATATATATATGTTTATATATATGATTGAGCAACATTTTTATTAGATTATTCTCCCTTTGTTCTATATTGAAGTATCTCATACTTCTAAAGGAGGCTATGAGCACTTACGTGTTTCTCAACTGACTCCTTTGTCAGTTTTAGTCCATATAGTGTTAAAAGCATATCTAGAGGGGCACCTGGGTGGCTCAGTAGGTTGAGCATCTGACTTCAGCTCGGGTCATGATCTCACAGTTCCTGGGTTCAAGATCCACGTTGGGCTGTGTGCTGACAGCCCAGAGCCTGGAGCCTGCTTCAGATTCTGGATCTCCCTCTCTGCCCCTCCCCTGCTAGTGCCTTGTCTCTCTCAGAAACAAACATTAAAAAAAAACCCAAAAAACTGTATCTGAAATATCTAGGATCTGATACATACACATATAGTCATTAAGTCTTTGCCTTCAGGGAAGGGATATTACCTATGTCTTGACGTGGCCCTTGAACTAATGTACACATCTAGCTACCGTAGCTCACATTATTTCTTTATTTGGAGTTAAGATGTATAATTTGATTTTTTTTTTTTTTTCTGCCACCTAAGTTCAAACTGATTTTGACCAATCTGGACAAAGCACTTGCTTCTGGACTTCAGATGACAGCTATGGTGGAATACCATCCTGATAAGGATGAAGATACTTACGACCAACTGTTGATTTCAATAGGAAATAAAACAATAGAGATCCCTCTAATTGGGTATGTATTCTCCATATTTCATGCTGACATTTTCAGCACTCTTCACATAAAAATAAGGGTCAAAGTAATATAATATTCTGTATTTTCTCTTGCTAAGATTGCTTGTTGTATCCTTAGTATCCTTGTAGCTGAACTTAATGGTCAGACTTTAGCCAACTGGTGTGAAAAACAAATGGAAGGCTAGTTTTCTGGTATTTTTAATGAAAATAAAACCATTCAACAATTGCATGCATTCCCTTTTTTTTCCCTTGACTTACATCCTATTTTATTTCTACCATGTTTTTTTGTACCTTTTGACAATAAATTTTTTTAAATATTTTATTTATTTTTTATTATTTCTTTAAATTTACATCCAAATTGGTTAACATAGTATACTAATGATTTCAGGAATAAAATTTAGTGATTCATCACTTACGTACAACCTCCAGTGTTCCTCCCAATAAGTCTCCTCCTTTTTCTTTTTTTATTTAAATAATTTACTTTCAAATTGGTTTCCATATAACACCCAGTGTTCATCCCAACAAGTGCCCTCTTCAATGCCTGTCATCCACTCTCCCCCCCCCACACCCCCCTCACCCTCAGTTTGTTCTTAGTCTTTGAGAGTCTCTTATGTTTTATCTCCCTCCCTCTGTGTTTTTTTCTTTTCCCCTCTTCCCATCCCCCATGGTTTTTGCTAAGTCTCTCAAAATCCACCTATGCGTGGAAACACATGGTATCTGTCTTTTTCTGACTGACTTCCAATAAGTCTCCTCCTTAATGCTCCTCGCCCATTTAGCCCATCCATCCTCCCACCACCCAAAACCCTTCCAGCAACCCTCAGTTTGTTCTCTGTATTTAAAAGTCAACTTATAATTTTTTTTAATCTTTATTTATTTTTGAGAGAGAGACAGAGTGTGAATGGGGGAAGGGCAGAGAGAGAGAGGGAGATACAGAATCTAAAGCAGGCTCCAGGCTCTGGGGTGTCAGCACAGAGCCCGATGCTGGACTTGAACCCACAGACTGTGAGATCGTGACTGAGCCGAAGTCAGATGCTTAACCATCTGAGCCACGCAAGTACCCCTTAAAGTATTTTTTAATTCATATACATGCACATGTGGATCCTCCTTTTCCTTAGCAAAATGTGATTTCATAAGTATTATTCTTTTGTCTCTATATGTCTACCCCCAGTAGAATTAATATTGGTATTAGATATATGTGTTTTTATAACTCCCTTATGTTTTTTTTAATTTTCATAAACCAGATTTAGATCTGCAGTTATTTTGGTTCTCCATGTTGATGAGAAGTTCTGATTTAGCCGAGCATTGCATTCTGTATAGAAATCATGTCAGCAAAGGAATAAGCTATTAGCCTATTAAAAATACTTACTTTACATTTTATAATTTATTTTGAGTAAGGCCATTTTTGGTCCATTCTGCACATTGATGTAACTATGAGTTGGACTGAGATGTGGAACTGTATATGGAGAAAAGAGTTGAAGATGCTTCTGCCTTTGAAAACAGGAATTTTGTCTTGTCCCTGTAATGTATGCTCTTTCTTCTAAGTTTGGCTGCTCATCACAGTTGCAACATAAGGAAAACGCTGCCCCCTTAAACTGTGGTGGAAACGGCTAAAAGAGGATGGGCATGTGTGTATCTGTGTGTGTGTGTGTGTGTGTGTGTGTGTGTGTGCGTGCGTATGTGTGTGTGTTAAGTTTTTAAGGTCTGTACAATTCTGTTGTCCGTATAGGATTTTATATCCACCACCACAGTCAGGATAATCAGCAATTGTAATACAACAAAGATTTCTCCTGTTACTTTAAAAAAAATATATTTATTTTTTTGAGAGTGATAAGGGGAGAGGCAGAGAGAGCTGAAGAGAGAATCTCAAGCAGGCTCTATGCTGACAGCACAGACCTGGGGCTCTATCCCACAAACTGTGAGATCGTGACCTGAGCCAAACTCAAGATTGTCAGTTGCTTAACCTACCGGGCCACTCAGGTGCCCATCTCGTGTTACTTTTTTATGCCCATACCCACCTCTCTTCTGTTTCACACCTGCAATCCGTAAACTGTGCAAAGCAGTAATCTGTATTCCATTTCTAAAATTTTGTCCATGTCATGTCTTCCATGGTATGTGTATACCACAGTTTGTTTGACCTTTGGCCTGTTGAAGGACATCAGGCTGATTCCGAAAGCTTTTGGCTATTACAAATAAAGCTGCCCTGGACATTCTTTGCTTGCCTCTTGCACCATTTCTAGAGTTTATAGTTGCATTTAGTGGGGACGAATATGGAATAATTCATAATAATTTATGAAATCTTGCCTGGAAATCAGTAGTCGAAACCAGTACTTTTGGTCTTTCAAAAGTACTGAAGCAGAAATGATATAATCAGTGATCGTGAGTCCTTGTTTTTTTTCACGTATCCCTAAAAACTACATCCCTGTGGCACATTTAAAAATGGCTAAGAGTTTTCATCATGAGCTTGAATAGTCGCAAAGATGTAATCACTTACACGTGACAAATATTACTGTAAGATAATTACATGCTTCTTTCAAATGTATCCAGTAAAGTGGAAATACCATAGTAATTTAACTGTTGAAAAATTTGCTCCATCTTTTTTCCCCTCAGATTTGTATTTTCATTCCATTTCTATAGTGTCATATCCTAATATATTACATAGCCAGTATGTTGACAAATATGTACATAAATAGATTTACTCTAATCATAAATCCATACATGTTTTTAGAATTTCTTATGAATTATATTAATATAAATTTGTTTTAACTCCGTATATAAATTATCAAGTTTGATACTTAATTTTTTTCCTTTTTTAGAATCAAGATATAATTGACACATACCTTTGTGTAAATTTAAGCTGTACACAGCATTGATTTGATACATTTATATATTGCAGTGTGATTACTAGTGTGGTAACACCTCCATTACATCACGTAATTATCATTTCATTTTGTTGTGAGAACATTTAACATAGCATCTCTTAGCAGCTTTCAAATACATAATGCAGTGTTGTTAACTCTAATCACAAAGCTGGGCATTAGATCTTCAGAACCAATTCATCTTCTAAGTGCATCTTTTGACCAACATCTTACCAATTTTCCCAACCCCACCTTCTGGTAACTACCATTCTCCTGTCAACATAAATCGTCTGTTAACATAAAAAGAAAAATGTTATTGGTAATACTTTTCTTCATCAGATGGAAGAGAAACCAATAGGAAAGCCAGAAAAACTGTTATGTATTATATTACTCTATTACTAAGCCCTTACTACTAAGGTAACCCATATTTATGTGTGTGTATAATTGTAAATGTGTGTGTGTATATATAATTTATATATAATGTATGTATATGTACATGTATGTATGTGTGTGTGCATGTGTGAGTAGACTTTTAAGAAATTAAAAAAAATTTTTAAACGTTTATTGTTGAGAGAGAGAGAGCAAGTGTGCACGAGAGCGGGGAAGGGGCAGAGAGAGAGGAGGACAGAGGCTCTAAAGCAGGCTCTGTGCTGACAGCAGAGAGCCCAATGAGGGGCTCGAACTCAACGAGCCATGAGATTATGACCTGAGCCGAAGTTGGACTCCTAACCAACTGAGCCACCCAGGTGCTCCAAGAAATTATTAACAAATTTTTTTTTAAACGTTTATTTAGTTTCGAGAGACCAAGACAGAACACAAGTGGGGGAGGGGCAGAGACAGAGAGGGAAGTCACAGAATCTAAAGCAGATGCCAGGCTCTGAGCTGTCAACACAGAGCCGGATGCAGGACTCGAACCCATGAACCATGAGATCATGACCTGAGCTGAAGTCGGACACTCAACCTGCGGAGCCACCCAGGAGCCACCCAGGCGCCCCCTCTAAGAAATTATTTTTAAGACATTTCTCTGAACCCAGCTAGAGAAATAGTTTGAACAAATGTCCGGCTTCATATCTTGTATTGTGTAATGAGTTCCTCTTTTTAGATCCTGTAAACTCTTTATTAATGCAATTACGTACACCGAGGTCATTGATCTTTCCTTTTCCTGTTACGAAATTACAATGTCTTTGTGAGAAGAACATGGGTATTCTTTAAAGAAGCCGCATATAAGGGACAGTCCTGGCTGATGTCTGGAATGTCTCTATATACCCAATCATACACAAACACTCCCATAAACATACATCTCAGAAAGAAGGCCTAGACCACCAGTGCATGAAGCAGTATTTGTGAATGTTTTGTTCAGGTATTCTTATTTATGTGTTTGTGCCTGTGTGCCTGTGTGTGTGTGTGTGTGTATGTGCGTATTTATATTTTGGAGGTTGTATCCTATATGGAGTAAGGTACTTAATTCATGTGTCTGGTATATAAATTAAGGATTCAGTAAAGATGAGTTATTACTAGAATTATTATTGGTACTGTTATTGTTAGGTTTGTAAGGGTAATGCACTTAAAATCTAACAGAATCAAGGCTAAGTACACCAATGTTATATGCAAATAATTTCTCAGATAACTCATTGAGGCTTTTGAAGTGTTTGGCTTTTCATCTGTAACATAGGAGCCATAATAATACTTATTTCCTTTTAATGAAGTTTTTAGTATCAAACAGGATAATATACTTGTTTATAAATCATGAATTATCCATATATAAAAAATATGTATCCTTATGAGATGTGCATATAGAATTATAATGAATTTTTAAAAAGTGTATGAAACCTATGCTATAGATAAGCCACAGTGAGCCCTTTAAGTTAGAGACACAGGTGAAAAATCACTTGTATCTTTTTGTGCCCAAATGACATTTTACAGCACAACACCTTCCTTTATTTCATCAAATTTGGCATCATCTAAACTACTTTATTTTGTTAAGATCAATTCCACCCTTTTTGAGGAGGGACCAGAGAATGTATTACAGGTTAGGTGGAGATTCCAAAATGTTTTGAGCAGCAAAAATACCGAGATATGTGGGTAGCCTTTCAAGGTGAGTATGTAAGAGGGTATACCATGTCCTTAGATGCATAAAGTCTGATCTCTTTGTTAAAAACGTATCTCATCTTGTTTCAATGTCTTTATTTCACAGTTCCTTTTACTGACAAATGTGCCATCAACAGACTTTTAAGAAAATGTAAATGTCTTACAAAGAATTAACATAAAAGTGTCTATACATGTCCTCCTGTGGATTTAAGTATGAGGTTTTAATTGTTAATTATGTTGTCCTCTTTTCTCCTCCCCTAGGTTGATTCCAGCCTGTCAATTGGAAATTGAGTCAGAAGTTGATTTTGGCACATTGGTTGCCAATAGCAAAGTGTATTGTAAAGAGATTAGTATCATTAATGGTGGCAAAGCTCCAGGTAAATACTTTCTGTCATATTAATTTATTTATGCTTTTGGAAGAAAGTTGGTATTACTTGAAATGTATACTTCGTACAACTAATGGATTCTCTTACTCATTCCTTCTCCCCACAAGATGTCTACCATTTGAAATAGCTCAAAACTGAAGGCCCTTAAATAGGATTACTATAAAAGACTGATAGATAATAATTCAGGAAAGATGAATCTGTCTCCCTGTGATGCTGATTAACAGCCTGACTCCCAGGGGGCTGGTGATCTCCCTGAGGACAGAAGGCAGGATGGTATTATGGGAGTGACATAGTCCTTAGAGCAAGCCATCCGGGGACAGAATCAGGGCACAGTGCATTACTAGCTGTATTATCTGGGGCAAGTATCCTTTAGGACATCGAACTGGATATTTCTCATTTATAAACTGTGGTTAATAAAATGAACTATGGTAAACATTAGGTATGTACTTATGTTTGTAGTGTGGCACTTGACTCATCATAGGCACTCAATACATGTTTTTTTTTCTCTATCATATTCAACTTTGAATTCACATGATGGTCCCTAGAAGGCTCTTACTTTTTGTTGAGAGTACATACTTTTCTCTTCTCCAGATTGGATTATTCCTAGAGATTAAAAAACATTTTTTTAATGTTTATTTATTTTTGAGAGAAAGAGAGAGAGAGACAGAGCACAAGCAGGGGAGGGGCAGAGAGAGAGGGAGACACAGAGTCTGAAGCAGGCTCCAGACTCCGAGCTGTCAGCACAGAGCCTGATGTAGGACTTGAACTCACGAACCGTGAGATCATGACCTGAGCCGAAGTCAGATACTTAACTGACTGAGCCACGCAGGCACCCCTAGAGATTTTTACTGTGACCTAAGAGCTTCCATAAAGGCTCGTGTGTGTGTATATGTGGGTTCATGCACACCATTCATTGATGGTATAGAGTGGTTATAAAATCACTTACCCTACATTGTCCTCACTAGATGCTCAGAATCTGGGGTGGCCTGGCTTCCATTTCTGCCGAGCTGATATGAGGACCAGATCCACACAGAGGGGGCGTTTTTCTCTGAGATTGGATCTCAAATACATAAAACTGGTCTTAAATCCAAATACATTAAGTGAGGGTATTTTCTGCGGTTGCTTGATTGAGCAGTGAGAATTATTAAAACAAAGGCAGGAGGTGCGAGGATGGCTCAGTCTTTTAAGCATCTGACTCTAGATTTCAGCTCAGGTAATAATCTCACAGTTTATGGGTTCGAGCCCCACTTCAGGCTCTGTGCTGACAGCTTGGGGCCTGCTTGGGATTCTCTCTCTCTCTCTCTCTCTCTCTCTCTCTCTCTCTCTGTCTTTCACGCCCCTCCCCCCCATCTCTCCCCTACTTGCACTGTTTCTCTCTCTTAAATAAATAAACTTATAAAAACAATAACAAAAGCAGTTCGTCACTTTACTCATTTCTTCCTGGGGTTAAACAAAACTGATAATTGTTCCTCACTGGATATTAATTGTTTCAACTTTCCATGCTTTGGTTTTTAAATAACTAAATTTCTGGTGCCTGTGGGATTGTAGAATATTAGACTCATTGTGGTCTGACTCCAGTGTTAAGGATAGAATCTCTCATGGCTAGTGATTGTGGGCTGTATGGTCCTTTAGACTCTCTGGCTGTATTTTAGCGTAGTGGTATATAATTGAGAAAAATTTATTTTTATTATTTTCAAAAAATCCAACTTGCCCATTCCAAATCCTGCAAAGTGTTGATCATATCCTCTCTTTAGTATAAAATACCACCAAACTGTACATTTTTATTATGTATAAAAACTCTGTATAAGTAACAAATATATATGATTTAATGTTAAAAGAATATTTAGGGCGCCTGGGTGGCTCATTCTGTTGAATGTCCGACTTCAGCTCAGATCATGATCATGCGGTTTGTAGATTCGAGCCCTGTGTCAGGCTTTGCGCTGACAGCCCAGAGCCTAGAGCCTGCTTCAGATTCTGTGTCTCCCTCTCTCTCTGCCATCCCTCCACTCATGCTCTCTTTCTCTCTCTCTCTTTCTTTGAAAAATACAAAAAAAAGTAAAAAAATCTTAATATTTAGTATTATTTTACTTAATAAAATGTATAAAATTAAGCCTCAGATCTAGACCCAGCCATTTTAAGGAAAGTAATCCCCATTGGCTTTTAGTATTATGTTAATATTTTGTGTGTATATGGTATTTGTAGTGAATACTACATTCCGTAAATTATAATTGAGTATTATGAAATGTTAATTATTACCTTACCAACAAATTGTTCTCAAGGAAACGCATTTTCTTAGTGTCGACTTTGTTTCTCATTCTCCGACTTAAATATTATTTTTTCCACCATTAGCAAAATTGGTTTTATGTTTTATATTCACAGTAGCAGGTGCCTGTAAGGTGTCATAAAGTCCTTATTACCTGCCAGCACAGTATATAAATATTCATGAGAATAACAATGTGTTTTCATGAGGAAAAACACTTAGGCAGAAAATAAATTTAGCCATCAAAGACGGTTTTAATATAATTTTAAAAAAGGATTTTATGTGACAAATACTTTATAGTTTTAGAGTCAAAGATCAAATGTTTATACACTTATATGCACACTGAAGAGGACATTAAAAAGCCACACTCAGCACATTCAGGGTATGCACAGCTTCGTTTTCCCTCTCTGGTAGTGCCACTGGGGTTATTAGTTGATCCCTGTAACAACTTCATGATTTTTTATTTTGATAGCCCATTATGGAATAATTATCCATAGATTTAGCCAAATAGTGTTGAATACATTTTGTCTTCTGGCCCTCTATAAGAATATTTGCTAAGTTTCCTCCTGACTATGCAAAGTAGACCTGACTCGATCTTTAATATAAGTCTCTACTATTAGTGCTTTGTGAGCTGGTTAACTCTATGTCCTGTTCTCTGGTTTTGTAGTTTCTCAGTTTTTATCTTTTAAAGAACATCATGGAGAAAGCATTATTCTTTTAGCAAGTGTGGAATTGTAATCTTTTCCCTCTTCCCCTTGGTCAGCTTGAATATTTGAGAAGACATTTTCTACTCCTGTGTTATCATGTAGAACAGTCTTTAAAGTTTGTGATCTTCACATACCATTTCTGTGTTTGAACAGTTAGAGCTCCTCAACCTTTAGGTTTACTTGGGTTACGTTGCCCCAGATCTATGACCTTTCTGTTGCTTGTAGTGCCCTCTCTCCCCTTTCCCCGATCATCAGCATCATCTCTCTACTGTCTAGAAAAGCCTACCATCACCTGTGAACCAGGAAATTTGCTAAGTTGGGCAAAGTCCAGGACTGGTCCTTGGGATCCTCCTTCGCTACTCAGAGAAACACCCAATGCTTATTCTCAATGCACATTGTTTTCTTGGAAACTGATGTCATGGAGTCTCAGTATAAGTTTCTTGCATAATACACCGCTGGGTAAATCACAGACATTCAGTAAACCTTTGTGTAATTGATTTGGTTCAGTGATCACTCAGGGTATGAGTAAAGAATCATTAATTGTATGTCAACTGTACTTGAGTAAAAATATTCTTAAAAAATAATTTGACCAGGATATTACAAAAGAAAAAAAATGATTTGTCATTTTAGTACATAAAAAGAAAAAAAAAAAAAAAAGAGGCACCTGGGTTGCTCAGTCATTTAAGCATCTGACTTTGGCTCAGGTCATGATCTCATGGTTTGTGAGTTCAAGCCCCGCTTCAGGTGAGCTCGAGTCCCACTCTGGGCTCCACACTATCTCTCCCTCTCTTTCTCACTCTGTCTCTGCACCTCATGGGATTCGCTCTCTCCCTCTCTCTCTCTCTCTCTCTCTCTCTGCCCCTTACTCACTTGCATGCACTCTCTCTCTCTCTCTCTCAAAAATAAATGCATAAATAAATAAAATAAAAAAATAAAAATAAAGTGTTAAACTCTCAATCAATGAAAGGTGATTGAATTTAGAAGTAACCTGTTTAATCCCCTGTGAGCATTCTGAAGAGTCTCCAGAACGGTCATTTGGAGACATGGAGACTGGTATATCCTTGGTATGCTTAGACCCAAGGAAGCTTTAAAAAAAAAAAAAGGCATACATAAGAAATAACAATGACCATGGGTATGTGACTCTTGATTTTTGGTTAGCATCCTATAAAACTACAGACTATTTGCCCTTGCTTGATCTTACAAATACTTTTACCCAAAAATCTACTTCATAGTTTCTAAGTATTTTGGAAGAATAAAGGGAAGGTGACCATGTATACTTTATCACCCACTGCCTACGCGGCTTCTCCAGAGAAGGTAAGTTACCTCAGATTCAAAAAACATACAGGTCTGCACAAAGGGCCCGTCATCTCAGCCCCAGCTGTGGTAGCCTCTGAGGCCATGTGCTCCCCTAAATCACGTCAGTGGACAAGGCTAAGTGTTTATTTTACATGACTTAAATAGCAACATTTCACACAGCTGGCCACTGGTACCTTTTTGAAAAAATAAAACCAAACACAAAAGCCAAACTTTGGCTTCTCTGACTTCTCAGTGGCTTATGTAAAATAGAGGTTCAGGTTGTGGGGTGAGGTCTTCCGGGACCCAAATCTTGCTTTTAACATTTACTGGCCGGAAGGCCCCAGGCAAGGAATTTACACTTCCTGGACATCCATTGTAGAGATAAACAGAGTGTCTGCCTCCTGCAATTGGGATGGTGATTGATAAATTACTTAGAACACTCTCCGATATAAAGTGTTCAGTAAATGTTCACTTTTGATGTTAGAATTAATTTTTTTTTCTACTGCTTCCCTTTTCTTCAATTATCTTTTGTGGACTACCATCCCTTTCTTTTGGGTTCCTTAAATGTGAGTGTTTCTTAGGATTTGCCTTGGGCCCACATGTTACCTCAGTCAACAGACTCTCCTCAAGGCAATCCCTGTCCTTCCTGTTACCTCACTGGGGTCTGATGCGTTACATTTCCTTCAGATTTCTCACACTGAACACATCTAAAACCAAACTCCTCACCTTTCCCCCAAAACTTAGCTCACTCGCTCTCTATCTTTTTTTTTTTTTTTTTTTTTTTTTAATTAAACATCACCACCATGTACATGGGCAGGGCAGAAACTTAACAAAATCCTTCACCTCTTCCTTTCTTTCACCTCCTGCCCCCTTAGTCACTCAGTCCTGTCTCTTCGCTTCCTAATTACGTCAGTAATCCTCTTTTTTTTGTCCCATCCCCACTTGTCCACAACAGGCCATCATCTTCTTTTGCTTAGTAATCACACCAACTGAAACGATGTTTCTAAAGTCTCTTATTGAGACTCTCAAAGACTAAGAACAATCTGAGGGTGAGGGAGGTGAGGGAGGTGAGGGAGGGGGGAGAGGGTGTGACGGACATTAAAGAGGGCACGTGTTGGGATGAACACTGGGTGTTATATGTAAACCAATTTGAAAATAAACTATTATAATAAAAAAAAAATAAAGTTTCTTACCTCCTAGTTCATTCTCCAAACATCAGGCAGGGTCCTGTCTAAAAAGAAATGAAAATTTGATGACAGAAATTCCTTCTGTAATATCCTTCCTTCAATGACACCCTTCCTTTAGGCCAAAGTGATTTTATTGTTAGTAATTTAAAAATAAAAGTCAAATATTTCATTATTACTAGTGGTATTAAAGTTACATAAGACACAATAGTGTTTGTGTAGCCACTGTTTTAATATATTTAGAAGATTGAACAATGTTCTTTCAGTTTGGGGTTGTTTCTGAAATAAACTTTTGAAATACTTAAAATTCTTTTGTCAGATTATCTCAAAGTGGTTGCAATATAGGAACTATCTCACTGACTCAGCCTTACCTGGACTTACATAATTTGCCTTTTCTGGAGAACTGAGTCAATAATGCTTATTTATTTGAAACCTATAAATAATTTTATGTTTTCCGACAGAAAAATAACACTCTTAAAGATTGTTCTTAGCACTTGTCTAAAGTGATTGTATTAACAAATTTTGTCACTGTGAGTTTGTTTGCCTTTTCCGTCAGATCATCTCTGTACCTAAAAAGGTTTTATTACCTTTCTTATATTTTCAGTACTTTTATGATGCTAATATTTTCCTAAGTGAAATGAATCATTTTTGAAAATTTCATCAAATGTGGTTTAAAATTGGTGAATTGGGAATTCGTCAAGTTGCTTATGTTAGCAGCGTGCTCATTTGCGTTTATATTGTATAATATTTATATTGCGTATTAAGGAAACTTATGACTGGCTACTTCCATTTGTTGGGCACATTTTGGGCGCCGCTTGGGGCTAGGCACTGTGTGCAGTACCAGGACCACAGAGATAATGAGGACATAATGTGTGATCTCAAGGACTGCATGCTGTAATACCGGCCCTAAACATTACTACAAAGTACAAACCATTTCTGCTTTCAGAATAAGACGTATTTGTAGCTTCTTTCTCACGTGCTATTCAATTCTAGAAACCCGTTCCTTTTGCTCTTTCTCTCTGCGAACTGTATGAATTCCTTTATCAAGAAGTGATGGAGTGCCTGGCTGGCTCAGTCAGTAGAGCATGTGACTCTTGGTATCGGGGTTGTGAGTTCGAGCCCCACGTTGGATGCAGAGATAAATAAATAAATCTTTAAAAAAAATCGACAGTGGCTATGAACGTGAGCCCTTTGGGCAGAAGCATCCAGGTGAAAATCCCAGCTCTGTTAGTTTCCAACTGTAGTAGTCAGCTATTGCTATGTAACAAACCACACCACAATTCTGGATCTTAAAAAGGCAGTTATTTTTTAATTGTTTATTTGTATGCAGATTGGCTGGAATTCAACTCACCTAAGCTGTGCTCTGCTGTGTAGCTCTGCTTCACGCTTAGGCAGTCAGGGATGTTCTGTTGCTCACTGCAGGTCTGTGAATCAGTTGGAGGCTCTGCTCCACATGAGGTCATTCTGAAGCACAGGCCATAGGGACAGTAGCCACTTAAGCACTTTACACGGTAGACATGCAAGAGAACATATGGGATTGGAGATGGCACGTGGTCCCTTCTACCCACATGCCATTGGCTGAAGCAGATCACATCATCGGGCCCAAAGTCAAGGGATAAGAAAACATACTTTGTCCTTGGTAGCATAATGGTAAGATGCAGTGAAGGGTCAAGAATTGGGGTCAGCAGTTTACCATAATCGTTGTGTGTCTTTGGACAAATCACTCGACCATTCTAAGCTTCTATTTCTTTATAAATAAAATGGAGTTAATGATTGAACCTATATCATAGAAGCATTCTGAGGATTACACGGAGTAACATATACACAACTTTTAGCATAAGTGTCTGAACTTGGTAAGCAGACGGTATATTTTAACTCAATGAAGCTCGAGTCCTAACAATCAGTTCACATTTGTTGGGTGACCCCAGAGACTAAACTTAACAATTAAAGCTGTGATTCTAGGTCCACAATATACTATATACTCTGTAATGTGTATCTGACCCTTATTAAGACTATGAATGTAACACTGTAAGGATCTGGATGTAAACCATCTTCTCTTGTTCTCCTTAGGTACATTTAAAACAGAATACGAGGGCCAATTACCCATTGTCATTTTTCCAAGTAATGGTGTTGTGGAGGCCAAGTCATCAGTGATTGTTAAAGTGGATTTCTGTGCAGACCAGCCCAGAATTGTAAACGAAGTGGCAAAGTAAGTTTACAATGGTTCTTAATTCTAATGTAATACTTAATACTTTCCTTTTTTACTCTTCAGATAGGCCTACTGTCTTGAGTGTATGTTAGCTTCTTTGTTCTTTCAGTTAACATTCATTCATTGAGTCTTGACTATTTGCCAAGGACTGGAGACTCAAAAATGGGAAGACCAGAGGATGGCCTATGGGTACACATAACAGGGGCTCCTAATTTGGATTCTGTGGGGGCGAAGGAGTAGATCAGGAAAGGTCTCCATTAAGGATGTGATAGCGTACCCAAATACTTAGTGGCGAGGAGGAGGTAGGCAGGCAAAGAGCAGTGGTGTGATCTGGGCTGAGTGTGTGTGTGCATGTGTGTGTGTGTGTGTGTGCATGTGCATGTGCATGCAAGTATAGGGGAGGTGGGTGTTGGTGATGGGGGTGGGTTAGAAGAGTAATTTCAGACAGAGCAAGTAGAAGACTTGAAATCTTGGGAGTGAATAGATAGTGTTACACACTGAGAGAGCTGAGGCGTGTAAAGGCAAAGAGGTGGAGGTGAGGAGTGATAGGAGATGAGACCAGATCGGTGCAGGGTCTGGTAAAGGACCTCATAGGACAGCATTTTTTAATGCTGTATGTCTCAGCCCATTAGTGGGATGTGCCATCTCTATAATGGGTCACCACTAGTATCAAAAGAGTGAAATAGAAAATATCAGAATGCATGTCATACAGTAAGGGCAAATGTTTTGCAAAATGTATACGTGTGTGTGTGTGTGTGTGCATGTTTGCACATGTACGTGTGCGTGCAGTGTAAGTACTTGTCTTGCTGGAGGTCACAGCCAAAAAAATGTTTGAGAAACAGTTGCGAGCCCTGATAGAAGCTTAGGTTTTATTGTGAAAGCTGTGGCATCTCAGGAAGGTTTTAACATGGGAGTGTCTTGATTGGTTTGCCATTTAGAAAGGTTGTGCTGATAACAGTGGGCACAGCAAATCAGGGAGTACATATATGAAGGGGTAGCCTGACTAGAGACTGTAATAGTACAATAGAAGGGAAGTGACAAAGACCTCAACTAAGGTACACATCAGGCATATGGAGAGAAGTGCGCAGATTGGAGAACTATTATGGAGGCAGATTTAACTAGATGTAGTGACTGGTTATAGAAAGGGAAGGTAAGAGGTAGGACAGGTCAGTGGGAGAGGATCTTGAGTTCAGTTTTAAAATGTTGGAATTGATTTGGCTTGCAGAATCCTGTGGCGCCTATTAGATTTACTTATCTCAAGTCCCAGAGACAATTTGGTCTAGGTATATTGGCTTAAGGGTTGTCAGTGGATAAATTCTACATGAAGCGCGAAGTGTCAAAAAATAACTTTGACAAAGAGGGTAGAGTATAAGAGAGTGGAAGAGAGACACCATTATTCATGGAGTTTATAAAATATCCAAGACTTAGGAGAACGAAAAGATAAGTCTGAATAAGTTACAAGGAAACTGGTAAAGTATGGCGTCAAGGAAAGTAAGGGAGGAGAGATGAGCATAGATGGTATCAGCCCCGGCCAACATGATGGAGATGCAGTGTAAGACAGGGACTTGGGTGATGGTTGTGGAGTGGTCAGTTATTTGAGCTATTCGATTGCGTTTATGCCAGAGAGGGATAAATGTGCATGTGTGGGCTGTTTCAAAAGGGAATTGAAATCAATCTGGGAAGTGAAGCTTTATGGGGGGGATCCTCATTTCCGCCAACAAGTGGGATTTTGCTGAGGTACGTTGCTTCAAATGGAATTGGTTTATTAGGATAGGAATGAGGTTGACTGTTGGGCTTGGGAGAGTGGGATGAGGTAGAAAAGAATCTCAGAATTCTAGAACTACAGGTGACCATCGAAATCATCCCATCCGATTCTAGCGTTTATGAAAGAATTGGTGTTGTGGACCTGGCAGTAAGTTCTTTTTTGGAGTCAATTCATACGATGACTTTGCAACTCTGTTGTTTCTTGGGGACAATGAATTAGGTTGCATGTATGCAATTCTACTGTGTAGATTCAGACAGACAGAAGGACATGGCATTCTCTGGCATGTATGTGAAAGGAACTGCTCTTAAGCCTTTGAATTTTAATTGTAATGTGATTTTGTAAAATTTCTGTTTATCCACATATTTAGGAGAAATATTAAGTATATAAAATTCTACTTAAAATATATATTTATAATTCATTGTCTTGTAGAGTGAGTTTGCAAGGTCGTCCGGAAATACTCCTGAGCATCAAAGCTCATGTGGTAGAGCAGATTATTGAATTGCTAAACATGAGCGGTGACAAGAAGTTGGAATGCATACAGTTTGGTTCTGTTTACTTCGGAACTTCAAAAATTGAACGCGCACTTCTGTACAATAATAGCCCAGAACCCATAAATTGGGTGGCCATAATACAGGATGATTCAGTCGGAGAAGAACTGGTAAGTAAATAGTGCATCAGGGGAAGATTGGGTATTATATTTTGAAACAGATTGTTTTGAACTTACTAATAACCAAAAAGCTGTTAAATTATTCTAAGTATGTTTTAACATGCAGATAGATAGGATTCCCTTTCATGTGTCTTCAAGGGTAACCTCAAAAAATTCTGTAAATTAAACTAACATTGATAGTAATATATATCTGAATTACACCAGACAAGTGCTTCTTACAGATTAGTACCTGGTTGTGGGGATTTCTGTCCTCATGAATTTTTAAACAGGTTTTTAAATTTCGTAATGTGCCTTGATCGAATTTGTGCATGTTACTTTAAAGACTACATATTCTCGATCTTCTAGACTAAAATTTCAGTATTTGATGATCCCCTCTTGAAGTATTTTATTTGTGTTCTGCCTTAATATTCTTTGTATTTCTGATTTTATATTACAGGGTACTAATATTCAACAAAGAACAGATGTTGCTTTAAATAATCTCCCCTACTTAAGCCAAACAAAGAACATAGATGTTACCACTTTTATCTCCTGCGTTCCTAATGAAGGGAGGTTACTACCTTATCAAAAGACCGTAGTTGCATTTTGTTTCAGCCCAAAGTAAGCAAAAATTCAATTCTCGTGTTTGCTATTAAATGGAAGTGTATCAATCAGACATTCATTACGTTGATTGTAAAAGTCCAACTTGTCAGAATGCTCAAATCAGTGTTTTCTCATTACAGCTCTAAGCATTTTGAACGTGGTTAATATCATTTCCAGTATTTAAAAATTTTGTTCTAAATATTTCATGTTAGACTGCGAATCATTCCAGACCTTGTAGGAGTAGGAGCTTTGTGTTGTTTTTGACCGTGGTTCCCAACGAATCTGTGCAACCAAGACCTCATTGTCCCTGTAGGAATAGTCAGGTGATAGCAGGGTCATGCTGCATGCGCAGGGGCCTCCAAAGAGGACGCTCTTGCCACAGCAGAACGCTTGCCAAGTAGCATGAGTATTAAGCCTGTAGCAGCCGCTGGGATCAACCACACTTGCTTGCTTGCTGAAATTCATACAGACCGTTAGGACTTTTGCCAGTGTAGCTATTTTTTATAATTCTCTGTACTTCGTTTGGTTATTTAGTTTGAAAATATATTTGGAAATGTTGTTTTTAATTTTTTTTTAATGTTTATTTATTTTTGAGAGAGGTAGGCCAAGTATGAGCAGGGGAGGGGCCGAGAGAGAGAGGGAGACACAGAATCCGAAGCAGGCTCCAGGCTCTGAGCTGTCAGCACAGAGCCCGACGCGGGGCTCGAACTCACGAGCTGTGAGATCATGACCTGAGCTGAAGTCGGACACTTAACCAACTGAGCCACCCAGCGCCCTGGAAATGCTGTTTTAAACATAGAGTAGCAACTTCAGCCAAACTTGAGTGGTCACCATGTGTGGTAATAAGTGATCCAATTGTATGTTTCCTTTTGTGAGAAGGCAGTGTTCAATGTACTTCTCTCTCTGGACACAGAGTCACTTGATGACGACATTACCAAGTGTAGAAGACTGAATTGTGTTTTAATTTAAGGAGGGTAATCAATCCAGTAATTGTTCTGTTTGTACAATCTGTAATTGCCTTCCGAATCGTATCTGCCTGCAGGAGATTCCTTTGGTCGATGTGTAAGATTCTCTTGAATATACAATCTTTGAAATTCTGACTCTTCTTTTTCATGGCATCATGTTAACTTTATTTGAGAGTCCAGCATAAACTCATAGGTATGAGTATGATTGGAAGTCTTAGATAAATAAATTTTTTACATGCTATTTGCATCCCTGTATAATATTTCACACCAGCCTATTTTCATGCGTATATTTGAGTACCCACTGCTAAAAAGGCTGACCTCTTAGGTAAGGCAAATAAAGACAGTTTACTTGGGTCTATGAGGTAACCCATCTCTCACTTTGGTCTTTTTCACATATTTCCTTTCCTTTTCTCCTCTGACAAGATTTGACTGTTATCAAATCTCGTTCTCCTCGAAGAATGCGGACAGTGTGGCTAGCAATATGTGCTTGGTCCACAGGGAGAGACAGATAGGGAACAGAGGTTTGTGCTTACACCCAGGGGTAAGAAGGACTATTGTAGACAATTGAACAGAGTTCTTAATTAGCAATGAACTCGGCCTGGAAAGAAAAATCCTTCACAAAGGAAGTGACCCTGGAGCTGGACTCTGACAACTTACTGTGTTTAAGTTACTTTTGTCTTGCAAATGTTGTCATGAACTCATTTTCGGAATCTTGACATTTCGTGGCCTTGTTTTGGCGGGTGTCTAGATCCTGGGCAGTGATTTCAGAAAATGGATCACAGTTCTGTTTTCATTCCTGATCTTTGATCCGTTTGCATAGATTTAAGGATTGGATTGATCCCTTTTGAGAGTGTATCATCTTTGCTTTAAAGATAATTGATTATAATTTTTTGCAGGCTAATCATTGATGGTAAAAAGAATTATGATCCTTCGCATAGGCAAGACTATGCTCTCTTTTTGAGATTTGAGTCTGTGGGAAGTAAAGATGGATTTTTGACTGATGACAACAATAAAAGCATCAAAAGTAAGTGCAAAATGAACATAAGCATCAAACATGTAGCAGTTTAAATTATTTAAAAGTTTTTACATAATATTTGTAGAGGCAATTTAAGAAAAATATTACCGAATAGAACAAAAATGCAAACATTCAAGGGATTTTAAAATGTCTTCTGTGACATGTTAAGAAAGAAGTCAACCTCTGAACCATTTCCATAATGATTTTCCAAGTTAGAATTTAGATGGCTTTATTATTTTTAAATGATGTTAGATAAACAGGATGATCTAGACTGCGTATGCCTTGCAGCCTACGTGTCAAGATACGTTGCCCTTTTTATATTCTTAGGTAATTTAATTTAGATGGGCTGTGGTGAGGAAAAATGGAACAAGACTTGGAATTCAGCTTAGCCAGACAGAGCAAGAGAAAATAGAGACAGGTGAGGGATTGAATCTAGAAAGATGAGTCCAGAAGATTTGTGTGGCAGGATGAGTGATCCCATTGGGCAGAGTTCAACTCTTTTCCTAGCAAAGATAGCCTGCTACTATTTGTGTCATGGTTTGTGACTTGAGCTCTGCCTGCCTGTCATAGACAGGAGACTTGTTTGAGTCTTGCATGTTAACCTGATTTTGAATGGCTGGAGGTGGAGACGCTAGGTTCACCTTAAAGGTAATTTAGGTTCTGGGATTGGCTCGTAAGAGCATCACTGAAGAAATACACCCTCTTCTTTTGGATTCTAGTTATAGTGTTCTCCCTACAAAACTGTTCATTCATGTAATTAGAGCCTACAATGTATACTTCCTACCTTCTCTCTAGTGTCTTCAAAACTCCGTGTTTATGTTATTGCCCAGATTATATTTCCTTGTCCATTAATTTAATTGCCTTTTTCCATGTACACTTAAGTTTCTTGGCTCATATCCCATAGTGACTGAGTGGCAAACCTCTAATCCGATTAAATTCAGCTCTGAGCCTACCCTGGGCCAGCACCGGGGAAGCTAATTGTGCTGGTGCAAAGCACAAAACCTTGCTGTGAGGTTTCACTTTTTAATCTATAATCATAGCCTCAAGTGGGTCCCACAATATGAGATCAGTATCCCACACCTTCCCTTCTCCCGTCAAACCTCCTTCGTCTTTACTCTAAACTTGTAAATACATTAAGTGACCCAGCAGACGTTTCCACTTAGATAACTACTAGGCATCTCAAACCTAATGTGTCCAGAAAAACCTTCCTGGTTCCCCCATAACATGTCCCTCCTACAGTCTTTCCTTGTCTCAAGAAATGGCCATTCTGTCACTTCAGTCGCTCAGGCCCAAAGTCATTTATCGTGTGTTCACTTTGCTGTTCTATATCCAGTCCTTCAGCAAATTTGTTAACTCTCCGCTCAAAACTCTGCGTGAAATCTGTCCATTTTTCACCCTTCTTCTACTATTACCCAGCCATATAGTTCCTTAGGGTTTTTAGAACGTGCCAAGCAAATTCGTACCTTAGAGTCTTTGTACATGCTCTTCTGTTGTCTGCAGTGTGCTTTTCCTGGATTTTCACGTGATTTTTTGTCCTGAGTTCCTTTATATTTTTGCTCACATGTCTCCCTATCAGAGAGGCCTTTTTGGACTTTCCCATATAAAAGAGCAGCCCCAAGACATTGTGCTCTGTCTTACCTTTGCAGGGAAGGAAAAATAATTTTCCCTCTACCTCTCCGGTTTCTGGTCGAGACCTCCCTTAATAAAAGACAGATTAAGAGGGGGGGAAAAAACAAATGGAAATTTAATAACATGTATGTATTTGGTGTACATGGGAGAGACCTAGGAAAACTGAGTAATTGTCCCCAAATGCCCAAGCCATCACTTTAAATAACATCTACAGCTAAAGACAAAGGATGTTGGGGTGTGGGAGCCACTTATGGGAGGTTTTCAGATAAATCACACTAAGATTGAGTATGGTTGTTATGCAGATTTAAGTGTCTTTAAATGTCTGCCTTCTTTGATAAGAGTTTCTTCCAGGTAGTTTTCAGAGCTTTTTGTGTGTCTGCTGTTACTTAAAAATAGTCAGCTTAAAATAATCCTTATGCCAAAGAGGCATATTTTTGGGTGCCAAATTGTGCTCCCCTTTACCCTGCGTTACCTTTCTCCGTATCACTTATCGTCTCTGAAATGCTGTTTTCAGTGTCACCTCACTAGAATATAAAGTCCCTGAGAGCAGAAACGGTGTCTATTTTATTCACTACTATATCCCCACGGCCTGGAACAGTACCTGGCATACAGAAGACAGTAATTTTGTTGAATGAAAGGTTGAATGAGCTACCCCTGTCTCATCAGTCTTTCAGGTGGCACTACGTGGACTGAGCAAATATATTCTGGATTCCCAACACTTTTTATGTGTAAAAGCTATTATTGCTTTTACAGGTGATCGATTTCGGAAAGTGGAATTAGCACTGACGGGCTCAGGGCTTCCTGTCATAATACACTTTGATCCCGGAAAGTTCCTTAATTTTGCACCCTGTTGCATGGGTGAACATTCACAGACGGCGTGTATCATGCAGAATCGATCCAAGTCACTTACTTTGACGTACCACTTTCCAAAAACTGCACATTTTAAAATTGATCCTCAAAGGGGCAAGATTGATGCAGGGCGTATCCAGGTAAGATAATTTTTCTGTGCTTTCACATGCTTCAAATATTTTAAGATTTGCTAAAAGGACATGCAGAGGATTAAAAACTTCATTTTGTTCCATCAAGATTATAAATTGTATCTCTTCTGTGGCCTAGTTAGGAATACTTTTTTGTTGGCACTTAGGCAGTATCCGTAATTATTTATTAAATGCCTTTCACGTGCCAGGAAAAGCATTTGACACTGTAGGGAATGTAAAGCTGTGCAACACAGTTGTTGCCTCTAAGGACCTTTTTTATTTTATTTTATTTTATTTTTTGGCGCTGAGGGAATATTTATTCATCTGTACTCCAGGAGGCAGACCATTAAACTTAAATATCCAGCACAGAGCCTTGGCCCCCTGCCTTGGATGGGTGCGGGAACAGGCCCTGAAACCTTTGTCTAAGGCAGTGGACCCCAGACCCCAGAGGTGGGATGCCCCTGAGCCAGTAACTGCTGAGAGCAGCCAAAAGCGAAAAGGAGGTAGGACAGCTGCTTGTCCCAATCTTGGAGATGTTGAGAGGACTGTAAGACGCTTTGGGCCTCACCCCTACACTGAAGGTTGGCCAAGCTTGGATGCTCACGTGGGTGCCAAGTGGAAGTCCAGTGCCACAAGGGCCCATGCTTCAGTTAACCCAAGGCAGAAGAGAGGGGGCTGGCTGTTTCAGCTATGCGGAATCCATGCCTTGCTCTCCTGTGAGGTGAGTCGGTATGGGGGAAACCAGCTACTATAGCTTGACTACTTGCTCAGGGCTGCGTATCTGAGCCTTTTGCGTGAGTGCATACCTTTCATCCTCCCAACTTTTTTTTTTTTTAATGTTTATTTATTTTTGAGAGACAGAGAGAGCATGAGCAGGGGAGGGGCAGAGAGAAAGGGAGACACAGAATCCGAAAGGAGGCTCCAGGCTCTGAGCTGTCAGCACAGAGCTTGACATGGGGCTTGAACCTATGAACCGTGAGATCATGACCTGAGCCGAAGTTGGACGCTTAACCAACTGAACCACCCAGGTGTCCCTCGTCCTCCCAACTTTTCCGTGGCTTATGCAAAGGGTGCTTTGTAGGCCCCTGGTCGCGGGCATTATGCGCCTGAGGCAGAGTGAGGGGTGGCGGGTGTCAGGGCAGGCTTGCCTCAGGAGGTTTGTCATCACCAGCATCAGGTGGGTAGGAGGTGTCTGAGTGCAGAGAGGACAACTGGTCCCGGTGCAGGGCTCGGGTCTCCACACAGGTGCTTATCGTCCTGGAGTGACTCGCGCAGGCCCACAGCTGGCATATCAGCCACCACAGCCCCCCCCCCCCGTACTGTTGCGCAGCGTCACGAGGGGGGTTTCGTATGGGTGCTGCTCTTGGCGTAGTGGGGCCAGACTAGGACGCAGGTGGCACAGCTTAGCTCCTTGTGGCTGCACCTACTGTCGACTTGCTTCTGCTCCTCCTGGAGCCCTGCTGGCCGCATGCCAACTGCAGAGAGCCCATGGTAGGGGTGGCAGCCCTGCTCTGACACAGCTGGTGGCGCCCCCTGCCTTGGCGGGGGGCAACTGGTCCATGGTCCCACATTAAAGGGTACTGTATCCTTTCCTCTAATGCTCCTCCCACTGAGGATTTTTTTTAACATATTAAGGAAGCATAAGACATATATAAACAGTTACGATTAAGAAGAATGCAGGGGCTCCTGGGTGGCTCAGTGGGTTGGACATCCGACTTCGGCTCAGGTTATGATCTCGCGGTCTGTGAGTTCGAGCCCCGTGTCGGGCTCTGTGCTGACAGCTCAGAGCCTGGAGCCTGCTTCATATTCCGTGTCTCCCTCTCTCTCTGCCCCTCCCCCACTCATGCTCTGTCTCTCTCTGTCTCAAAAATAAACAAACATTTAAAAAAAACATTAAAAAAAAAGAAGAATGCAAAATGTGGGGTGCCTGGGTGACTGCATTGGTTTAGTGTCCCATTCTCGAATTTGGCTCAGGTCATGATCTCACAGTTTGTGGGATGGAGCCCCATGTTGGGCTCTGCGCTGACAGTGTGGAGCCTGCTTGGGATTCTCTCTCTTCTTCTCTCCACCTCTCTCCCTCTCCCCTCTCCCCCTCTCCCCCTGCTCCTCCCTGCTTGTACTCTTTCTCTCTAAATAAATAAGTAAACAAACAAACAAACAAACAAGAATGAAAAATGTGTCGAAAGAGGTCTGTAAGAAGGTGATATAGAAACTCAGAGGACAGTGTTTTTACTTCTAGCTAGGTAGCATGGTCTTCCTATGAGCCAGACCTTGAAGGTTGAGGAGAGTTTTCAAACTGGAAACTGATGGTACTTAACTGGCCTGGCCTTGTCCTGCTGGTGAGGAACAGGCCAAGTGGAACTCTGAGGAATACCTGTGAGCACCAGGCCAGCTTCTGTCTTTCTCACTACTGAGATAACGCTTGCCCTTATTCTCTAAACCAGAGTTGGCCGACTGCGGTCCACAGACCACATCTGGCCTGCTGCCTGTTATTTTTAAGTAAACTATTATTGTAACGTAGCTGCTCTTACTGCCTTTTGTCTCTGGCTGCTTTCATGCTACAAAGACAAGGTTGAATAGGTATGAGAGAACTGTGTTGACTTGAAAAATGAGATAGTTATTTTATCAGCAAAACTGAGATTTTTGGGAATAGCAGAGAATTTTAATTAGAGACATATAAGCTATGGTAAAACCTGTAAGCTAGTCCAGCAACCAAAGAGAGGATTTAATGGAGAAGGAGGAAGTTGGGACTGGTTATTTGGAAGGAGAGTCAATTGGAGAAAAGCAGGAGTTCAGGGTGATGACGGTTTGTTCTTGGCCGAGTTGCTGGGAGTAGTTGATTTCTCGTAGGAGATGCAAAGTACATCTTTTCCTGTTGGGACCTGTAACTGATGATTCTTTCCTGTCCATGATTCTTCCTGTAAATGAAATCTAGTGGCAGGGCGTGAGAGCTCCTCCTTCTGGCCTCCCGACTCCGTTTTAGCGAGGTTTCCCTTTATTAATTTTTACAGTTGTCTGGCCCATAAAACCTAAAATATTTACTGTCTGGCCATTTACAGAAAAAGTTTGGAGCCCTGCTCTCAAGTAGCAAGCATGAATGCTTTCAGTTTCACTTCGGGTTCTTCTGTCACCATCTTTTCTCCACTGCATTGTGATATGGCTCATAAGTTATTGATGGAAGCTTTCTCTCACTTGCAATCAGGAACTATTGTATACATGTTTAAATGCATGCAGCTCATATTTATAACTCTTCCTGCTTCATTAGAATGACTCACTTCCATCCCCCCAAATTTGGATAGATTTAATCAGTCTTTATAGAATAACAACCCATGTTAACCACATTATGCAGAATGTTTGCTTTTTAACTGCTTCCTAGACTTTCTTCAGTTCAAGTCTCTTAAATCTACCGACTCAGCTTACTTTCTCCAGCGACATGTACACCTTTTAAAACGTGTCTGATAGCTACATTCCTAATATCATTTTTAACCTTCTGTGTTTTTGGCTTTCTTAAGCACTAATGACTTTCAAATTAATAAAAAGTGAATGTAGGAAATATGGGGGTGCTGGACAATTGCGACTTCCATAGGCTGGTCATGTAGCCTTTGGTCGTTTAGAAGTGTGATAAGGTTATTCTTTATTTATTTAATTTATGTATTTTGAAGTTTACTTATTTATTTTGAGAAAGAAAGAGAACGAGCTGGGGAGGGGCAGGGGCGGGGCAGAGCATCTGAAGTGGGCTCCATGCTGACAGCAGAGAGCCCAACGTGAGGCTGGAACTCATGAACCGTGAGATCATGACCTGAAGCCAAGTTGGATGCTTAACCACTTAACCGACTGAGCCAGCCAGACTCCCTGCTGCTGATTTTTTGATGGGTGGGGAGGAGATGAGGGTGCAGAACTGTGGAGAAGGAGTTGTTCACAAAGAATTAGCCTTGAACCAGGTCAATGAAAGTTATACCCTTATAATAGGCTTTTTGGCTAGCTTCTAGACCGGACATATAGGGACAATTCTCTAGGGGCGGGGCTTTTGGAAAGCTCCAAACCCGTTCTTTTCCCTTCCATCTGCTCAGTTAATGGTTTTTACAGCTGCCATAGTTGCAAGGCTGTGTTTCAAAGACAACACAAATGTGGGAATAGGAGCATCGGATCACAGTGTCTAAAAATGCCATGAAGCCTGTTGCTCTTTCAGAGATTCAGCTATTTTTTTCTTAAATAAATACTTCTTGGATTTTTATAAGCTTTTAGGTAATTTTTAAATTTGCATAAATTTGATTTTGACTATTATTTCAGTGGTGTCTTCCTGTTTGTGGAGGAGTCAGGATTTGAAGATCCTTAATTTGCTATCATTCAAATGCTTCAATACCATTGTTCTTAATTTTTTCTCAAATAATTTTCCAAAAACATAAATCTTAAATGTTTGTCAATGCTGTATATGGTATTTCTAAGCCACTTTCCTATCAGGGTGATGAACTAGCTCTCCGTAAAATTTTATAAATGTTTTTTTTATTTGCTTTTTATTTTTTCCAACAATATAATATTATTTTTTAGAATCCATTTGGACTGCTATAACAAAATACCATAGATTGCATGGTTTATAAACACCAGAAATTTATGTCTCACAGTTCTGGAGGCTAGAAGTCCTAGATCAGGGCACCAACACAGTTGGGTGAGGACCCTTTTCCTGGTTGTAGACTTCTTGTTATAGTCTTACATGGTAGAAGGGTTTAGGGAGCTTTGTGGGGTCTGTTTAAAAATTTTTTTAACGTTTATTTATTTTTGAGGGAGAGACAGAGTGTGAGTGGAAAAGGGGCAGAGAGAGAGGGAGACACAGAATCTGGAACGGCTCCAGGTTCCATGCTGTCAGCACAGAGCTTGACGCAGGGCTCGAACCTGGGAGCAGCGAGATTGTGACCTGAGCCAAAGATGGACGCTCAACTAACTGAGTCACCCAGGCACCCCCCAAGTGGGGCCTCTTTTATAAGAGCGTGCTATGACAGTCCCATCCCAAAGGCTCCAGTCTCCTAATTCCATCATACTGGTCATAGGCTTAAACGTAAGAGATTTGGGGGTTCACAGATATTCAACCTATAGCAATTGGTTACTTTTTCTTTTATAGAATGTGATATGTTCATTCGTTCCACATCAAGTAGGAGTCTTTAAAGTGAAGCAATTGCTAGAGATTATTGGCTCTGTGGCAGATGAAACCATGCAGTCTACATCACTGAAACCTTTTCATCAAATATATTTGTATTTCAAGAGCGTCTGCAAACCTTCCACCAAGAAAGTTGTGATGAAAGTTAATCCTGGTAAGCTATTGTTGACCCTTAACTTTTTTTTTCCATGAAGGTTATATAGGATTATCTTAACACGCTGATTGCTTAGCTATATATAGCACGTGTAGTCTAATCTTGTAGTTCTTGCCTTTGAATGCATCAAAATCACCTGGAAGGCTGGTTAAAATAGGTACCACTGGTCTACATCACAGAAATGACTGTTAAATAGGTCTTTGTTAGAACCTCCAAATTCTCATTTCTGACATGTCCCCAGCAGTTGCCGATGTTGCCATTTTGAGGATTAAAATTGGAATAGCACTGGTTTAGTGATCTATAAAATTTACATATTTTAATGCTTTTTCTGTTCAAAATTTTCTTTTGAGTCTATAATATAATATAAACTAATTTGACCACTCCATGGATTTTCTTGTTGCTGCTGTTTCATGTAATAATTATCTTTTATACATTGAGTCTTATGAAATTGCTGATATTCAGCTCTTTTTAATCTATGAAAATTTGTGTCATATGGGCTAACCTATTTCTTCAAGTTCCTATGTTTTATTTTTTATGCATGCATTATTTTGCAGAATTATTTTGTGTAGATCCATTTGTTAAATGATTATTTGTAGGGGCGCTTGGATGGCTTACTCAGTTAAGTGTCTGGCTTCAGCTCAGGTCATAATCTCGCAGTTCGTGAGTTCAAGCCCTGTGTCGGCCTCTGTGCTGATGACTCAGAGCCCGGAGCCTGCTTCGGATTCTGTGTCTCCCTCTCTCTGCCCCTCCCCTGCTCATGCTCGCTCTCTCTCTCTCTCTCTCTCTCAAAAATAGTAAAAAAAATTGTTTTTATTGAATTTTTTATATTTTTTTAATGTGTTTGTTTAGGGACTTCATTTTAAGCTAGAACCAATGGTGTAGTGTATTAATACATGGAAATTATTTGGGCAGCTGAAATTAAAAAAACCATATTTAACTTAATATCCATTTCTATAAAAGGCATCTCCCCTTTGGTCAGTAATCCTACGGGACAGTTTGTGGTCAGAGACTTGCCAAAATTGAAGGACCGTGCACCTGTTGCAATGCTTCAATCAACCAAGACACACCTTCACCATCATCGCCTCAGTAAAGAGTCAACGAAGGATGCGCTGATAGCCCTTCCCAACGATCGGGCTGCAAGTATTAGATCTGGAGACCAGCATGAACATTTTAGGTAACATGCTATATTAAAAACCTGAAATTTTGAAAGACACAACTACCAACATGATATGCAGGTCTTAGCAGATCCTGCTGTAACAAACTAATGATAATAGTAATAAAATTTCATTTTCTTTCTCTTTTTTTGTTTTACATTGGAGGAGATGGTTATTGAGTGCTACTGTATTTACTTTGTCTAACCTCTCATCACCTCTACTGTGTGCTTGACTGGAAGTGAATGGTTTACCAGATGGTTATTTAAATATGCTGCTGACAAGTACAGGATAATAGAAATAATCCCTTTTAGAAACATATCAAGTTCTCAGAGTAGTCCTGTTCATTAAGTATGGCTGACGGCTTCATTTTCCCTAAGATAAAAATAAACATCATCATCATCATCTTCATCTTTGTTCCCCTCAAAGTCACATTTCCCTAACCTTCCCCAAATTGAACTAAAACCTCAACAACGAGGATCAAAAGTGATGTTAAACCTCAATTTAAGTCCATCCAAACCTCTAAGAAATTACTGCCTTCCAAGTGCTTAGAAGAAACCCAGGCATCCTGGCTTTTACACTTTTAAGATTGAAATGAGTTTCTTTTCTGCCTGCTGGTGTGCTACTGTAGACTATCTAAACTTATAATATCCCTGGGTTTTCTCTGCTTGTCTCTTTACCTTTGGTGAGTCATTAAGCTCACTTAATTTTACAGCCATTTTCTTGCAATATCATTTGATTTTAGGCCATAATTGTTTTAGTATCCACAATTGGAAAATTTTGAGTTTTTATGTAGTCTGTCTTATTCTTTCATTTTACAGATTTTATCCATACCAGCCTATCTCTCTTCTTTGTTTGACAAGTACCATGAAACATAGGAGCAAAAAAAATCGCTCATGCTCGATTTTAAGTGACTATGTAGTATAATAAAGGAAAACTCATCCCTCCCTCTGACTCATTGCACTCCATCCCATACAGAAGTATTTGTTGGAAACAATTTTTTTAATGTATTCTTTTCAGTTCTTTCCTATGTTTGCCCAAATATATTTGTACAGACATATGTTAATGTAATATTAACATTTTATTTCTGTCTAAATCAGTCTTAATCATATGTTCCAAAAATGCCAGCTATTTTTTTGAAGAAGGCTAAGCATTTCCTATTTATCTCATGACCAAAATTATTTTTCTCAATTTACTCTTTTCCCTACTAATAGAAATAGAACATTTAGTTATTTTCTAGTTAGCAATTAGTAATTTTTAAGTAATGAAATTTCATGATGTATTAAATTACTGGTAACGGGCACCTGGTGGCTCAGTTGGTTAGGTGCCTGACTTTTGATTTTGGCTCAGGTTCTCGCAGCCCATGGGATCAAGCCCCTCCTCGGGCTCTCCACTGACAGCGTGGAACCTGCTTGGGATTCTCTCCCTCTCTCTCTGTTCCTCCCTGCTTGCACTCATGCTCTCTCTCTCAAAGTACATAAACATTAAAAAAAATGAATTATTGGTAACTGTAATTGCTATTTTATTTCTTAAAGCATTTCTTTAATGATTTTTGACAAAAGAAAATAAGTTAGGAACTTTTGTCTGACTTTTGTTTACTATAGTATGTCCTGTGCTTAGAAGAGTGTCAGGCATTACAGTAGGCACTGGGTAAATACTTTTAAATAAATAAATGAAGAACAGTGTTTTATTTGCATAATTTTGTCCTCTCTATTTTGCATGTTAAAAAAATCACCTACTGAAAGCTAAAGAGGTATTTCATGAAGTTTTATTGTATTTTAAAAACTTTTTATTTTAATTTCAGTTAATTAACATCTAGTGTTATGTTAGTTTTAGGTGTACAGGATAGTGATTGAGCTATTCCACACATCACCAGGTGCTCATGACAACCTGTGCACTCCTTAAACCCCATCACATATTTAACTCATCCCTCCACCCATCTCCCCTCTGGTAGCCATCAGATTGTTCTCTAAGAGTCTGTTTGTTTGTTTGTTTTTGAGAGATAGAGTGTGTGTGAGCGTGGGTAGGGGGAGGCAGAGGGGGAGAGAGAGAGAGAGAGAGAGAAAGAGAGGGAGAGAATCTTAAACACACAACACGGAACTTGATACGGGGCTCAGTTTCACGACCATAAGATCATGACCTGAGATGGAATGAAGAGTCCGATGCTTAAGCATCTGAGCCACTCAGGTGCCCCAAGTGCTCACAAATTTGATTTGTGTCCTTTTTTTTTTTTTCCCCTTTGCTCATTTGTTTTGTTTCTTTAACTCTTTATATGAATAAAATCATATCGTATTTGTCTTTCTCTGATTTATGTTGCTTAGCATTATACTCTCTACCTCCATCCATATTGCACATGGTAAGATTTCATTCTTTTTTTTTTTATCACTGAATAATAGTCCACTGTATATGTATACCATATCTACTCTATCTGTTCATCAATCGATGAACTCTTGGGCTGCTTCCATATCCTGACTATAGTAAATAATGTTGCAATAAACATAGAGGTGCATGTACTCTTGTCAATTAGTGTTTTTGTATTCTTTGGGTAAATACCCAGAAGTGGAATTACTGGGTTGTATGATATTTCTATTTTTAATTTTTTGAGGGACTTCAATGCTGTTTTCCACAGTGGCTATACTAATTTACATTCACACCAACAGTGTAGGAGGGTTCCCTTTTTTCCACATCCTCAACACTTATTATCCCCTGTCCTTTTAACACTAGCCATCCTGATTTGTGTAAGGTGGTATCTCATTGTGATTTCGTTTTTTATTTCCCTGATGATTAGTGATGTTGAGCACATTTTCATGAGTCTGTTGGCCATCTGTATGTCTTCTTTGGAAAATTGTATTCCAGTCCTCTGTCCATTTTTAAATTGGATTTTTTTTTAGTTTTTTTTTTTTTTTGGTGTTGTATGAGTTCTTTATATATTTTAGATACTAACCCTTCATTGCATATATCATTTGCAAATATCTTCTCTCATTCAGTAGGTTGCCTCTACTATTCAGATGGGTTCTTTCATTGTGCAAGAGCTTTTTAGTTTGATATAGTCAAGTAGTTTATATTTGTTTTTGTTTCCCTTGCTTAAGGAGACATATCCTGAAAAATATTGCTAAGACTAATGTCAACGAGATTACTGCCTATGTTTTATTTTAGGAGTTTTAGGCTTCAAGTCTCACATTTAGGTCTTTAATCTATTTTGAGTTTATTTTTGTGTATGGTGTAAGAAAGTCGTCCATTTTCATTCTTTTGCTTGTAACTGTCCAATTTTCCCAACACCATTTATTGAAGAGGCTGTCTTTTCCTCATTGTATGTTCTTGCCTCCTTTGTGGAAGATTAGCTGACAGTATTAAGTATGGATTTATCTTTGGCCTCTCTGTTTTTTCCATTGATCTATGTTTCTGTTTTTGTGCCAGGACCATACTGTCTTGGTGACTACAGTTTTGTAGTTTATCTTGAAACCTGGAATTGTGATGCCTCCAGCTTTCTTCTGCTCAAGACGGCTTTGTTTCTTGGGAGTCTTTTCAACAACTGTCTTTGAATAGCAAAGCATTTATTTCCCTCTCGTTGTCTAACTCTCTTAAAGACTCTCATTCAGTTAAAGTTACCTTACTGTAACCATAGAGGACTTGTTGAAAACAGGGAGAAATGTTAAATTTCATTTGACTGTATGACTAATAAGTTCATACTTGAGGTAATTATTGAGGGTGAGAATGATTAATACAATTCAATGAGAATTGAGGCAGTCCAAGGCCAGAAGATGTGAATAATTGTCCTTTTTGTATTTATGGAAAATATATGGTGAGTGAAAGGAAGAACATGAATTCAGATGAGTGAACATGAGATATAAAGTATTTGCGATTAATTTATGAATTGGTTTCTCTGTATGGTTCATTGATGGTTATTGCATGAGCTCTGAGATTTTAAAAAAGTAATGTGTTTAACAGAAGGATTTATTATTACATGTATTTTTTTTTCTAATTTTGATCACAATTATCTAAAAGTAATTAACTCTTAGGAAACGCTAGTCAAATTCAGATCTAGTCCCATGTATAAATCTAAAACCCTTGAGATTGCCTGAGTGGTTTTAGGGTAGACACCATTGTATCCTAGTGACATTAGGAATTTTTTTCTAATTTGGTTAGGAGGAAAATTAGATATTATTCTAATTACGTGTGTAATACTATCTTGCTATATAACAGGATATGAGGGAAAGGACTAGAATCTGCCCTATTCACCATTCTGTGGTTAGCCCCTGACATAGGAGACACTCAATAAATACTGGTAGAATAATGCAAATACCGAAACATTAACATAACTTGCTCATCTTGTAGGACAATTTTCACAAAGATTCCAAGATATAACTACGTGGATCCTGATTTTGCATATACTAAATTTGAAAGAATTAAAAAGCAAGAACATGAAAACTATTATGAAGAATATATTAGACGTTTAAGAAATGTGCGCGAGCAGAAAAAGGCAGAAAGGTAAAGTTCCCTTCAAACAGTATGAAACAGATTGGAGTGCCTATAGAGTCAGAATTTTTTTCTTTACTCCTTGGTTTCTTGTTAGTGATTTAAGTGACCTTTTCATATATGAAAAGAGCAAAACATTGAACTACTTTTTTGGCAGTTATTTCCTTCCTTAATTTTGTTTTGGGAATGTCTTAAGTTGGATTTCCCCAGAAACAGGGAGAAACAAGATAAGAAAAGCAAAATAGGACAGGGGAGGGAACCGAGAGATGATGTGTTTCAAATCAGGCTTACACAGCCTGATGCTAGGGTCTCTTGAAGCTGAAGTTATACCAATAGTTGTTTCTACACTGAGCCAAAGGGCCTCATCTTTGGTGCTCCATATCAGCCATTTCTTGTGAGCTGTCCTGGGGTGTGGTGGGGTGGGCGTGACTTCCTTGGTGAGGTGTTTGAGAATGGGGTCTTGTCAGCAGAGGGCGGTTTTATGCAGAGTAGTGCATAAGTGGTTCTGAGTGGGGCAGCAGAAGCCCGTGCTATGGGGAATGTTTGGATTTGCCATTGTATTTTTCTAAAACACTTAACCTCAGTTAGTTGTTATTATGATTTTAATAGGAAATCCATGGATTCATATAACAATACAGACATAGGATTACAGCCAGCATCAGGTCTAAAGTCACCTGTGCTCTCAGAAACGGAAATAGAAGAGGAATTATCTGCAGCACGGCGTCAGATCAAACGTGACCAATTGCTAAATACTAGGAATATAGCATCCAAGGAGACGAAGGCTCTGAAAAGAAAGGCATGTGCGATATTTTACATTCCATGAAGCCATGAGAATTCCTAAAATATCTTGCTAATATTGAAAATTAATTTTGGAGTTACGGTTTTCCACAGGTTCTCAAAGGACTTAAATCAGACCCATCCACGCCCCATGAAAAACATGACTGCAGCTTAGTTTTGACACCAAAGCAAATTCATCAAGTAATTGTTGGTAAGAATCTAAAAAACCTACTAATCCTTTGTTTTTTAATAGGCTCATTGAAGTATAATTTATATTTATATGAGTATATTTATAATCTTAGTAAATTTATGGGATTATGCATGCCATAATTCAATTTTAGAATGCTGCCATCACCCTCAGGACCATAAGTACTTCCAATTTGCACCCCTAGCTCTAGGCAACCATTAATCAATTTTCTCTTACTACAGATTTGCCTGTTCTGAACATTTCATATAAAAGGAATCATAACAATATGTGTTCTCTCTTATATTGCTGCTTTTATTTAGCATACTGTTTTTCAGGTTCATCCAAAAGGTTTAAGTAGGTATAAATATTTTGTTCCTTTTTGTATCTAAATAGCATTTCGTTTTATGGGAATACCACATTTTGTTTATCCATGTACCAGTTGATGGACATGCACGGTTTCTGGTCTGAGGCTGTTGTGAATAATGTTCCTATAAACATTCACATATAATTCTTTGAGTGAACATATGTTTTCATTTCTTTTGGTTAGATTCCTAGGAGTGGAATTGCTGAGTTGTATGGTAAATATATGTCTAACATTTCAAGAAACTACCAGAAACTTTCCAAACTGCACCAAGTTACATTCCCACCAACAATGTATGAGGGTTATAGTTACTCCACATTCTCACCAGCCATTGTCGTTTTCATTTTGATGCTAGCCATCCTTGGGAGATGTTCTCACTGTGGTTTTCATTTGTGTTTTCCTCGTGACTAAGATGCTGGATGTATTTTCATGCATTCAAATAGACATAAATGTATATCTCCTTTGGAGAAGTGTCTTTCAAATTCTTAGCCCCATTTTTAATTTGAATATTTGCTTTCTTAAAGTTTTGTAGCAATTGTTTATATATTCTGGACACAAGTCCTTTATCAGATGCGTGATTTCCAAAGTCTGTGGCTTGGTTTTGTTTTTTATTTTTTAAATAGCGTTCCTTAACACGGAGAAGTTTTTACTTTAAATGAAATTGAATTTATCAATTTTTTAAAAAATATTATTATAGTTTTTTTCTTTTCTAGATCACACTTTTGATTTCATGCCCAGGAAATCTATACCTCACTCAATGTCAGAAGTAATTTTTCTTGTGTTCTTCTAAAATGTTTATACTTTTAGATCTTATATTTAAGGTCTACCATTCCTTTTGAGTTAAGTTTTAGGTAGTAAGTTAAGAGTCAAAATTCATATTGCTGCCTGCGGATATGCACCATTTGTTGAAAATACTATCATTCCTCAGTGAATTACTTTGGAACATTTGTCTAAAATCAATTCACCATGTATGTCGGGGTTTATTTCTGGAGTCTGAGTTCTGTTCCATTGATCTGCATGTCTATCCTTATGACAGTTCTACGCTTTGATACCATACCTTTAGAGTAAGTTTTGAAATTGGTAACTGTAAGTCCTCCAAATTTACTTTTTTTTATTCAAGATTGTTTTGGCCCTTATAGATATAAATAGGATCTTATGAAGACCCACTTTGTCTTCTTTCTGGATCTCTTCCTTGCCCCAATCAGGATTGAAACCTCAAGTCATGACGTTGACCTTCTCTGAATGTTTGCCACTGAGGTCATTATTATTCCGAGAACAACCCTAAGTTAAGAAACAGGTGACAACTCCCTTTTAACTTCCTGGAGATGTTGAACAATGTCCCTCCCTAGGTCATTTTCACTAAGCCTATTAAAGGCTGATTATGGCTAAAGAAATAGTAGTCTGTACTAGTCTGAAGAGGAAGTTTGCATTTCATTCTAGGCAGGGTTAGGGTGGCCCCGAGGGAGATATGGGCAGAGGATGATTTAATTGATAAGTATTTGGTGATTCTCCCTTGAGGGAGAACTCAACACACAGAACACCAAATACCAATTGTGAAATTATCCAGACTGAAGGTGATGTCCAAAGAGGTACAAGGTCAGAGGCAACACAATGGGAAGTGATTAAATATCTGGGTAGTCATAGCCTATTATGTATGGCTGGTCAGTGGCCAAGTTGTCAGATGGGTGAGGACTATGGGAAATGCCCAAAGCGGGATCTGGCTCTGGGGAAAGCAGGTGACATGGACTGGTAAAAAGAGTGGAAATCTGCCACCATTCACTGAGATTCTCAGTGGGAAATAGGACTCAGTGGTGTAAGAACACTGAAGCTAAACCTCCCTGCCACACAGTCACAGTGAGGCACTTGGCAGACTGGGAACTCGTGAGTTCATTGCTTGTCTGGGGTTGCAGGTGGAGTTCATTTCAGGTCAAACAGCATTTACTGGGCCTCTCTTTTGTGCCAGGCAAGTGATAGGTACTGTTCATAGTCCCAGGGACTTGCCTTTCTTTATTGGGTGGTAAATGTTCTGTGTCTTCCAAATTGGTGATTGAGTAATCAGATAAGCAAATCTATACAAATTCAAAGGGAGCAAAGTTAGAGGGCAGCTCCAGTGTCTCCTCCACAACTCTTCCACCAGTTCTCTCCCTTCTTTACCTGGTGTCCTAAGTATGTTATTTTTGTTTTATTTTATTTTTATTTTATTTTCATTTATTTTGAGAGAGATAGAGAGCAAGCAGGGGAGGGACAGAGAGAGGGAAACAGAATCCCAAGCAGGCTCCACCCCATCAGTATAGAACCGGATGCGGGGCTCGAACTCATGAACCATGAGATCATGACCTGAGCTGAAATCAAGAGTCAGATGCTTAACTAACTGAGCCACCCAGGCGCCCCTAAGTATTTTAATAATGACCCTCTCTCTGGGGACAGGGCCCCTGTGTGAGTTTACAAGGTCAGCAACTCTGATGGTGAGAATTTTGTATTACTCTCATTATTATACCTTAGAGGGGTTTTATGAGCCTCTGCACAGAACAGGGGCTGGCACTATCAAAGGAGATTACAGTTTCAGAAAATTTTGCTCAACATTTATATTTTTAAAAATTAAAGTGATTGTGAAGAGGCACAGTAGAGGATTTGGAGATTAATTGAGACAGTTAGTGAAAACTGTTAGAAAGTCTGAGTTACATTGGACATTATGCAAAGTATTATTTGCTTCAGCAGCAAATGACCAGTCACTTTGGTTTTAAGTTACGATTTATGAATACATATTATAGGCCAGGCATTATGTTGAACAGTGTACAAACATCTTATTTAATCCTTTAAATGATGTAAATAACTTATAAGGTAATTGCTTCTATTTCCAGTTTAGAGATGAGCAAAGTGAAGCCCAGAGAGGTGGTAAACCTTGATCAGGTTGCCCAATATTTAGTGGAAAGGAGTGGATTTGAAATTAGGTTTCTCTAGCCACACTTTCTATCTCAATTCCTCTTTCCATTCCTCTTTCACAACCTGTAGTATCTCTTTTCATAAAACCTATATTGGTCTGCAGTTTGGCTTTTTTTAAAAGTTTGTTTTTGTTGTCTTTATTTTCACATTAATCTTGGCCTCATAACCAGAGTTCAGAGAATTAGAAAGTGTTCATTCCTCTACTTTATTCTGAAAGAGATTGTGTAGAAATATATTGTTCTCTAAACGTTAGAGTTCTTTAGAGAAACCATCTGGGAAAGGAGGGTTCATCTCCAGAAGATGTTTAATTACAAATTCATTTTCCTTAATAGTTGTAGGACTATTCAGATAATGTGTACCATTTTAGGAGACTTTGGGTAGCTTGTGGTTTTCCAGGAATCGAACCCGTCTATTAAGACATCCCCTTTATGTGCATAGAATTGCTTAAAGCATTCCCAAATTATCCTTTTAATGTCTGGGTTGGAAACATATGTAGTGATATAACCTCTCTTCTTCTTAATATTGAGAATTTATGTTTTTCTGTTATTTTTCCTTTTAACTCTCAGTAGAGGTTTATCAATTTTATTGGTCATTTCAAAGAACCAGCATTTGGTTTCATTGATTTTCTCTATAGTTTTCTGTTTTTAATTTAAATGATTTCTTGTATTTGTCACTTCCTTCTCTTTGCTTTGTATCTTTTATTTGGATTGTTTTTTTTTTTTTCTAGCTTCTCGAGGTAGAAGCTTAAATTGTTGATTTATACCCTTCTTTTTTCCTAATATAATCATTTAGTGCTATATATTTCTTATTTTTATTTTGAAATTTTTACTGTTTTATTTATTTATTTTTGAGATAGATGAAGACAGAGCATGAGTCAGGGAGGGGCAGAGAAAGAGGGAGTCAGAGAATCTGAAGCAGGCTCCAGGCTCTGAGCTGTCAGCACAGAGCCCGATGTGGGGCTTGAACTCATGAGCCTTGAGATCATGACCTGAGCTGAAGTCGGATGCTTAACTGACCAAGCCACCCAGGCACCCTAGTGCTATACATTTCTCACCTAATAATACTTTTGCTATATCTCACATAGTCTTGTATGTTTTCACTTTCTTTCAGTTCAGTATACAGTTGACCTTTGAACAACATGAAGCTTAGTGGTGCTGATACCCCCTCTACCACATGCTCAAAAAATCTGCCTGTAACTTTTGACTCCCCTACAAGTTAACTACTAATAGCCTGACCAGAAGCCTTATTGATCATATAAACAATTGATTAACACATAGTTTGTATGTTACCTGTGCTATATATTATTTTCTTAAATAATATATTGCAGGCCATTTGCTTCCTTCCTTAAGAAAAGAAACATAGGAAAAACAAAATACCTGTGATGATGAGGAAAGCAAAATGTCTTAGATATGACATAAACCAACCCCCTAACTCCATAAAAGAACAAATGGATGAAAAAAGAACAAAAGAACAATAAATTGGGAGTTGATCAAACTTCAATATTTGTGCTCCTCAAAAGCAACTGATGAGAGAATAAAAACAAGACATAGACTGAGAGAAAATTCTTTGAAAATTATGTATCTCATGAAGGAATTGCAGCCAGAATGTGTATAAAACTTTGGAAATTCAATATTAAGAAAAGACATGACTCGATTAAAAATGGACAAAGGGATTTGAACAAATACTTCGTCAGTGAAGATATACAAATGAGAAATAAGCACATGGAAAGATGCACAGCCTTGTTAATTGTTAGGGAAACAGGATAAAAGCACAGTGAGATATGACTATAAATCTATTAGAATCGCTAAATTAAAAAAAACCAAACAAACAACCCAAAGCTCACCATTTCAATGTTGCCAGTGACGTGTGGGACTCTTATACATTGTGGAATGGGAAATTACACAACCACTTGAAAACGAGCAGTTTCTTATACATTTATACATACATTTACCATATGATCCATGCATTTCACTCCTAGATGTTTGTCCAAAAGAAATGAAATCATGTGTCCAAACAAATACTTGTGGACAAATGTTTTAGCAGCTTTCTAAAAAAGTTTATTTTGAGAGAGAGAGAGAGAGAGCTGTGGAGGGGCAGAAGCAGAGAATCCCAAGCAGGCTCTGCACTGTCAGGGTGGAGCCCTACGTGAGACTCAATTCCATGAACCATGAGATCATGACCTGAGCCTAAATCAAGAGTCGGACACTTAAATCGACTCAGCCGCCCAAGTGCCCAAATGTTTTAGCAGCGTTAGTTGTAATAGCCAGTACCTGGAAACAATCCAAGGGTCAGTTAACAGATGAAGAGACAAACATTCACCTGTAATGGACTACCATTTAGTAATATAAAGGAAGGGACTATTGACACATGAAACAATTTGAATGAATCTCCGTGGAATTTACGGAGTGAAAGAAATCAGAGAAAAACTGCCCATGTTATATTATTCCTCTCATAAACTCTAGAACATGCAAACTGATCTTCAGTGGCATAAAGCAGATGAGTGGGTGTCTGGGAAGGGGAAAGTACTGAGGATGATGGGAGGGAGAGAATATGAAGGGGCACAAGCAAACTTTGGACTGATGGATGTTCATTCTCTTCATTGTGGTGATGATTTCACAAGTGTATACATATGTCAGCACTTAGAAAATTCTGCACTTTAAACACATGCAACTTAAAGTAGAATAGGACTTATAATTATTAAAATTGTTATGATATAAAAACTTTTGTCATTTAAAAGGCAAAACAAGTACTAATCAGTGAGAAAAGTACCCATTTCTCTAAATTCTGGATAAATGAACGTAATTGTATTGATGGAAGTGGAGAAGGTATTGTAGTGCAAATTCGTGTACTAAGATGAGTTATAGTGAATGCTAATAATTTTTCTATATAATTTTCCACATAATTAGGATATATTTATATTTAATTTTAGCCAATAATCTCCAAACACCAAATTATGGACATTTACATAAAAATCTTGGTTAGTAACTTCTGATATTAGAATAAATAATTTTAAGTATAATTTTTTATAAATTGATGAAAATATAGTATGAAGACTTAAAAAATAACTGAATACATTTGCCAATACTAAACATAATCACTTTTCATTTTTTCAGGGCCCTCCGTACTTAATTTTGGTGATATTTGTGTGAACTCCACAAATACTCGTCTACTGCATGTTGTTAATATGCTACCTATGCATATTTTGATCCAGCTAGATGTTAATTTGAAAGAACTTCAGAAAACCAACCAATTTTCATATGTGATTCCACCTACAGCTAGTACTTACATTTCAATGATATTTGAATCTCCCACCGTTGGGAAATTTTGGAAGTAGGATTTATTTTTTATTTTCTATATGCTAGAATTAAAGTGGGCTTTTATAGAATATGTATTTATTTGTTTCAATAATTGTAGCCTATGTTACATTTGGTCCTCCAACATAAAAACTATACATGCATCGATTTGTAGATGGATATTTCAATGGTAGCCTACCATAAATATTTTGATGTATTGCTTACTAAAGATTAATTGCAGATGTTAATAATATATGCATTTTTACATGTAACTGGATTCTGTAATTGCAAATAGCTTTTGTCACTTAAGTTTGGATGCTTTTGCTGTGTTACAGGTCATTCACCTTTACAGTGAACAATATACCTGGTGGGCATATCCTAGTGATGGCCGTTGTCATGCCAGTAGAGCTGGAGCTGTCTTGTAAAGAGCTAGTTTTGAGACCGCAAGGCTTCTCAGTGAAAACATGTTTTATGGGGACAGTTGGTTTGTATAACCATCAGAATTATTTTGCCAAATTTGAATGGCAACCAGTAAACACAGAAAGAGGAATGGCATTTTCCATTCGTCCAGCTAAAGGTAATAGTTTATTCTATTTGTTTGATTTAGACACTAATTTATTCATGCGCTCAGGCAGTAATCAATTATAGAGTGGGAACTGTATAATGGTCCTAAAAATAGAAGCAAATCAGATAGGGTCACTGGGGCATGTACTTTTTTTTTTTTTTTAGTTTATTTATTTTTTAGTAATCTTCACACTCAACACGGGGCTTGAACTCACAGCTCTGAAATCAAGAGTCACATGCTCTTTCAACTGAGCCAGCCAGGCACCCCGTGTTGTAACCAGGTTTTTAAAAAACTTTTATTTATTTTTAATTTACATCCAAGTTAGTTAGCATATAGTGCAATAATGATTTCAGGGGTAGAATCCAGTGATTCATCCCTGGATGAATCAGTGCTTATCCCATCAAGTGTCCTCCTTAATGACCCTTGCCCTTGTAGCCCTCCCCCCACCCACAACCCCTCCAGCAACCTTCAGTTTGTTCTCTATATTTAAGAGTCTCTTAGGAGCCTGCTTTGAATTCTGTGTCTCCCTCTCTCTCTCTGCATCTCCTCTGCTTCTTTATCCATTCATCTAGTGATGGACATTTGGGCTCTTTCCATATTTTGCTATTGTCAGTAGCACTGCTATAAACACTGGGGTGCATGTACCCCTTCAAAACATCACACCTGTATCCTTTGTATAATTACTTAGTAGTGTAATTGCTGGGTCATAGGGTAGTTCTATTTTTAATTTTTTGAGGAAACTCCATACTGTTTGCTAGAGGGACTGCACCCGTTTGCATTCCCACCAGTAGTGCAAAAGGGTTCCTCTTTACATCCTTGCCAACATCTGTCATTAACTGAGTTGTTAATTTTACCGTTCTGACAGGTGTGAGGTGGTATCTCATCGTGGTTTTGATTTCTGTTTCCCTGATGGTGAGTGATATTGAGCATGTTTTCATGTGTCTGTTAGCTATCTGGATATCTTCTTTGGAAAAGTGTCTATTTATGTCTTTTGCCCATTTCTTCACTGGATTATTTGTTTTTTGGGTGTTGAGTTTGATAAGTTCCTTACAGATTTTGGATACTAACCCTTTATCTGATATGTCAGTTGCAAATATCTTCTTCAATTTTGTCAGTTGCCTTGTAGTTTTGCTGATTGTTTCGTTCACTGTGCAGAAGGTTTTTATCTTGATGAGGGCCCAGTAGTTCATTTTTGCTTTAGTATCCCTTGCCTCCGGAGACATGGTGAGTAAGAGTTTGCTGCAGCCGAGGTCAAAGAGGTTGTTGCCTGTTTTCTCCTAGGATTTTGATGGCTTCCTGTCTTATGTTTAGTTCTTTCATCCATTTCGAGTTTATTTTTGTGTCTGGTGTAAGAAAGATGTCCAGGTTCATTTTTTTGCACGTCACTGTCCAGTTTTCCCAACACCATTTGCTGAAAGACTGTCTTTATTCCAATTGGAAACTCTTTCCTGCTTTGTCAAAGATTAGTTGGCCATACATTTGCCGGTCGGTTTCTGGGTTCTCTATTCTGTTCCATTGATCGTAAGTGTCTGTTTTTGTGCCAGTACCCCACTGTCTTGATGATTACAGGTTTTTAATACATTTTGAAGTCTGGAATTGTGATGCCTCCAGCTTTAGTTTTCTTTTTCTGGTTTGCTTTGGCTATTCAGGGTCTTTTCTGGCTCTATACAAATTTTAGGATTGTTTGTTCTAGCTCTGTGCAGAATACTGGTGTTATTTCGATAGAAATTGCATTGAATATGTAGATTGCTTTAGGTAGTATCAACATTTTAACAATATTTGTTCTTTCAATCCATGAGTATGGAATATTTTTCCATTTTCCTGTGTCTTCTTCAATTTCTTTCATAAACTTTCTATAGTCTTCAATGTATAGATTTTTCACCTCTTTGGTTAGGTTTATTCCTAAATATTTTATGGTTCTTATTGCAATTGTAAATGGGATTGATTCCTTGATATCTTTTTCTGTTGCTTCATTATTTGTGTATAGAAATGCAATCAATTTCTGCACATTGATTTTATATCCTGTGACTTTGCTGAATTAATGTATCAGTTCTGGCAGTTTCTTGGTGGAATCCTTTAGATTTTCCATGTAGAGTATCATGTCATCTGCAAAAAGTGAAAGTTTGACTTCTTTTTTTTGCCAGTTTGGATGTTTTTATTTCATTCTGTTGTCTGACTGCTGAGACTAGGACTTCTAACACTATGTTAGACAACAGTGATGAGAGTGGAGATCCCTGCTGTGTTCCTGATCTCAGGGGGAAAGCTCTCGCTTTTTCCCCATTGAGGATGATATTAGCTGTGGGACTTTCATAAATGGCTTTTATGATGTTAAGGTATGGTCCTTCTCTCCCTACTTTCTTGAGGGTTTTTATCAAGAAAGGATGCTGTACTTTGTCAAATGTTTATTCTGCATCTATTGACAGGATCATATGATTTTTATCCTTTCGTCGATTAATGTGATGTATCACATTGATTGATTTGTGAGTATTGAATCAGCCCAGGTATGAATCCCACATGATCATGGTGAATAATTCTTTTAATATACTGTTGAATTTGATTTGCTTGTGTCTTGTTGAGAATTTTTGCATCCATGTTCCAGGATATTTTCCTGTAATTTTCGTTTTTAGTTGGGTCTTTGTCTTGTTTTAGAATCAAGGTAATTCTGGCTTCATAGAATAAGTCTGGAAGCTTTCCTCCCATTTCTATTTTTTGGAACAGCTAAAGAAGAATAGCTATTAATTCTGCTTTCAGTGTCTGGTAGAATTCCCCTGTGAAGCCATCTGGCCCAGGACTCTTATTCCTTGGGAAATTTTTGATAACTAATTCAATTTCTTCATTGCTCTTGGCTCTGTTCACATTTTCTATTTTTTCCCTTTTGAGTTTTGGTAGCGTGTGGGAGTCTAGGAACTAACCCATTTCTTCCAGATTGTCCAGTTTGTTGGCATATAATTTTTCATAATATTCTCTAATAGTTTGCATTTCTGTGGTTTTGGTTGTGATATCTCCTCTTTTCATTTGTGATTTTATCTGTTTGGATTCTCTCTTTTTGAGAAGTCTGGCTAGGGGTTTATCAATTTTGTTTATTCTTTCAAGAAATTGACTCTTAGATTTATTGATCTATTTCTTTGGATTCTGTATTGTTTATTTCTGCTCTAATCTTTATTAATTCTCTAATCTTTATTATTTCTCTTCTTCAGCTGGCTTTGGGGTTTCTTTGTTGCATTGTGTCTAGTTCCTTTTGGTGTTAGGATAGGTTCTGTATTTGGGACCTTCTTTGCTTCTTGAGATAGGCCTAGATTTCAATGTATTTTCCTCTTAGGACTGCCTTTGCTGCATCCTACAGGATTTGGACATTTGCTTTCATGTATTTTTAAATTTCTTCTTCAATTTCCTGGTTGGCCCATTAATTCTTTAGTAGGATGTTCTTTAACTTCCATGTATTTGGAGGCTTTCTAAATTTTTTCTTGTGGTCGATTTCAAGTTTCATGGCATTGTGATCTGAAAATATGCATAGTATGATCTCAGTCGTTTTATATTTGTTGAGGGCTGTTTTGTGACCCAGTATGTGATCTATTTTGGAGAATGTTCCATGTGCACTTGAGAAGAATGTTTATTCTGCTGCTTTTGTCTGAAAAGTTCTGAATAGATCTGTTACCATCTCGTCCAATGTGTCATTGAGACCCATTGTTTCCTTACTGATTTTCTGCCTAAATGATCTTGTCCATTGTGGCGTATTAAAGTCCCCTACAATCACAGTATTGTTATCTGTACTGTCATTTATGTTTGTGATTAATTGATTTATTTATTTGGGTATTCTCCTGTTGGGGGCATAAACTTTTACAGTTGTTAGCCCTTCTTGATGGATAGACCCCTTAATTATGATATAATGTCCTTCTTCATCTCTTGTTATTGTCTTTGTTTTAAAATCTACTTTGTCTGATATCAGTGCTGCTACTCTGGCTTTCTTTTGACATACAGTAGCATGACAGATGGTTCTCTGTCTCCTGACTTTCAGTCTGCAGGTGTCCTCACAGGCAGCATACAGATGGATCTTGTTTTTTTTTTAATTTTTAATTTTTTATTATTTTTTTAATTTTTTATCCATTCTGATACCCTGCATCTTTTGATTGGGGCATTTAGTTCATTTACCTTCAGAGTGATTATTGAAAGTTGTGGATTTAGTCTCATTGTGTTATGTGTAGGTTTCATGCTTGTGGTGAGGTCTCTGATCTTCTGTAGTCTTTGCTGCTTTCCACTCACAGAGTTCCACTCACAGGATTCTCTCCAAGGCTAGTTTAGTGGTCATGAACTCCTTCTTTAGTTTTTGTTTGTCTGGGAAAGCTTTTATCTCTCCAATTCCACATGACAGCCTTGCTGGATAAAGAATTCTTGGCCGCATATATTTCTACTGAGCACGTTGAATATTTCCTGCTGCTTCCTTCTGTCCTGCCAAGTTTCAGTGGACAGGTCTGGTACTACTGTTATGTCTCTATCCTTGTTTGTTAAGGCTCTTTCGTCCCGCTGCTTACAGAATTCTCTCTTTATCTTTGTATTTTGCCAGTTTCACTATGATATGTTGTGGTGTTGACCTGTTTTTGTTGATTTTGAAGGGAGTTTTCTGTGCCTCTTTGACTTAGATGTCTGTGTCCTTCCCAACATTAGGGAAGTTCTCAGCTATAATTTGTTCAAATAAACCCTCTGCCCCTTTCTCCCTTCCTCTGGAACTCCTATGATCTGGATATTATTTTGTCTCATTGAAGCATTTAGGTCTCTAATTCTCCCCTTGTTATCTAGTAATTTCCTTTCCTTTTCTCGGCTTCATCATTTTACATAATTTTATCTTCTATTTCACCTTTTCTCTCCTCAGCTTCTCCCATCCTTGCTGTCACTGCATGTAGTTTATTTTGTATCTCATTTACAGTGTTTCTTAATTCATCATGACTATTTCTTGAGTCCTTGGTCTCTGCAGCAATAGATTCTCTGCCATCTTCTATGCTTTTTTTCAAGCCCAGCTATTAGTCTTATGACTGTTATACTATATTAATGTTCAGATATATTGTTTATATCTGTTTTGAGCAATTCTATGGCTGTCATTTCTTCCTTGAATTTCTTTTGAGGAGAGTCGTTCTGTTTTGTCGTTTTGGCTAGTTTTCTTTTATGTGTTTTAATAGCTTGTTATGAGTCCTGTGCCTGCGAGTGGTAAGTACTATATTAAAAAGGTTATACAGTGTCCAGGGCCTGGCACTTTCAGAAGTGTTTTTGCCGTGTGTTGCATGCACTCCGTTGTTGCATCTTTGGTTGCTTTATCCCACTGCTTGTAGTGGTGGATTTGACATTCCGACAGGTGTGCTTTGAGCGTTTTCATTGAAGGAACCCTGGAAAAAAGGAAAAGTGGGCAGGGAATAAGACTTATCCCCTACAAAGAGAGAAATGACAGAGGTGGAAAAAAAAACACCAGGAAGAGAATCAAAGAAAGTATAAGGCTTAATCCAGAGAGAGAGAGAGAGGAAAATAAAGAAGATACAGAAAAACATTTAAAAAAAAATAGAGTAAAAATGTCTGATGAAGCAAGCAAACAAACAACCAGAACAGAGAATAAAAGGAAAAAAAATTATGTATATATAAATATATATATATACAAAATAAGAATTGGCCAAAAATCAAATCAGGAATTATGACCTTATTCCAAAGGAAAGAGGCTAAAAAATGGTTGATGGTAGAAGGAAAAAGAAGGGAAAAGAGAAGTAAAAGAACAGAGAAAAAGAAATAAAAAAAATTTTTAAAGCCAGACTAACATACAAAACCACAGAACAGTTGTGTCTTGGTGCCTGGTACCAGGGGCTGTCCTGGCTGTTCTGGAACAGAGGCTTTCTGTTTTGGTTGGGCTCAGTCTTGCCCTGGTAGAGAAGCAGTTACCCAGCATGGAGTGGCAGTGTTTGGTGTAAGTGGGTTCTGTCTCCACTGGGGGCCCCTGTGATGTTCTCAGACTGTTAGCTTTTTCCTGAGCAGTCTTTCTTCCTTCCTTCCTTCCTTCCTTCCTTCCTTCCTTCCTCCCTTCCTCCCTTCCTCCCTTCCTCCCTTCCTCCCTTCTTCCCTTCCTCCCTTCCTTCCTTCCTTCCTTCCATAGTATTGGTGCTCAGGAGGTTTAACAATAAAATCTGGCACTGGGTGCTTTCTTGGCATTACACACTATGGTAACTGCTTTACATTTCTTGTTATCTCCCTACTTGCCACTGCAGAACTAAGAGGTAGGCACTATACGTTTTTAAGATTATGGAAACTGCCATCACATGAAAATGAACCTAACCCTAAGGCAAAGTATATTCGTGACGCTCACTCCTCATTCTGTTCAATGTCCTGTGGGTTTGAATCTCAGGTACTCCTTTCTTCCTTTGGAGGAAGAAATTGTAAGTCATTCTTTCCATCAAATGTTATTTTCTTACTCCAAAGGAAATGATGCACTTAAACAGATAAAACAGCCCATACCAAATGTGCCTAATATCTCCTGGGTTCTCAGTACGTTTGAGTAATAGAAATGTGTTAATTACTAATAGGAACATCAGAAGTTCTATCTCTAGGACTGTGAACACGTAAAATCAGAAAAGCCTTGGGTAATTGTAATTTCTCCCTCTGAAAACTGATTGAGTGTCTGATGTTAATAAGTATTTCAGAGTGTTAGGAAACATGAAGGAGAAATTTTGCTAAATATTGGCATACCTTTTGTCAAATATTTTGATGCCTTTAATAAAATTGGAACATAAGGTGTGCATTTTAGATCTTAATCAAACTATAGGTCTGTACTCATTTGATAATCTCTCATATAGTATTTCTCTATATTTCAAATTTAAATAATTCGTTATATAATGTCATTACATTTTTATGCCAGTCCTTATTTTGGATATTAAAATAAATACAATTAAAATACGGTCCATGTCATTTCTTTCTAAATCCTTTGTAGGCACCGTTGAACCATACTCCTCCTTGGAATGTGAAGTAACATGGCAACCGGGTTTCAGTTCTCCAGAAAGGGGAGAATTTATTCTTCATGTCAATGAAGGAAACACGATGATCCTAAAATGTGTTGCACAAGTAATGATTTCCTTTGGATATGATTTTTATTTTGAGGATTCTAAATCAGTTGGGCATATATACGTGTGTATAGTTGTATATATGTATACTATGTTAGTAAAACTGATTTTGCTTGCAATATTTACTTAACTGAATTACCCATCCTCTTGGTACCAGTTCTCTACCATAAATGAAGACTTTGCTAAAATATGGTGTTGTGTTACTTAGAATTAACTCAGAAATCCAAGACTTTGGTGCCAGTGGTTCTAGATTATTATTAGAGCCTTTATAAACATAAAATAGCATGCGAGCCAGTTGAAACTTAGTTATTGCATTAACAGAAACAAATGAAAAATAGAAAAATTGTGTTTTTGTCCTACTATAATGCCTTATTAGAATTCTAGTAGTAATTAATAATTCAGTATGAAATTGATCATGTAATTTACATAGTAAGGAGATATGGAAATTCTCATTTTTATAGAATAAAATAATAAAAATGAGTAAAGTTAAAGCTGCAGTGTGTTAATTTTAACTTCCTTTCTATAGGAGAGCCCAGAAGGCCTTAACTTCATGCCTTGTAATCACCAAGAATCCACTTTACTTGTGTACCAAATTTTCTTTCCAATATTCTTAGTAATTTAACACAAGCCAATGCTGTTTTATTACATCTCGTCTCTTTCTCCAGGCCATGATCATGCTCTTGAGTATTTCAGCTATGAAGGAGCTCATAGCCTTAAAAGAGAAGAGATTCATTCATTTTAATGATTGCAAGTGGCAGTCAGAAATCGTTAGGGTCTTTCCTCTGCTCTAGGCGTGAAATCAGCAGGACCTTACTGCTTTCCCTATGTTTAAATTACTTACTAATTTTTTAAAAACTTCCTACCGAAGTATATAGTATACATACAGAAAAGTATACATGTTATGACTTCCGTATCGTTCAGTCTTTACAGACTCATGGCACTTTTGTAACTCACACCCAGATCAACCAGTGTTTCTCTTAAGAAAGTAAAGATGGAGGAACATGAGGTGATTAAATAAAATGTTCATTGTCGTTAATTTATGAAGGATTTACTTGACCACTTTGTCATCTGTTAGCCTTGTTTATTTTTTTAATTTTTAAAATGTTTTTTAGCATTTTATTTATTTTTGGGAGAGAGAGGTGAGCAGGAGAGAGACAGAAAGGGAGACACAAAATCTGAAGCAGGTTCCAGGCTCTGAGCTGTAAGCACACTAGAGCTAGAACTCACGAACCGTGAGCCAAAGTTGGATGTTTAACAGACTGAGCTACCCAAGCGCCCCTGTTAGCTTTGTTTAGAAATCTCTTGTTACAGTTACTCAAGTCATATTCTTCAAGTAATTATAAGAAAGTATTAAAACCTCCTAAGACAATAAGTAATTTATCATAGAGAGAATAGGATGTGGTATAAAGAGTACTGGATAAGGAATTGGACTACTTGAGTTCTAGTTCCCCTTTCTTATTGTTTCCTTTCCTGTGAAATGGGAGAAGTGGATAACAATAATAGCATTTTCAAAAAGCGTTCTATGATACAGTAGTTTGTGAAGTTATTTGTGCAGGGTTAAGGAGTCCTGCGCCTAATTAACTCTGAATCACAGTGAACTCCTCATTCTCAGATAAGCAAAGTGCACATTATCAGCATATTAAGTGCTAAGAGAAGACTTCCAGTAAAAAACGTGTCTTGATAATATAACGTGTCATTTAGCACATTATTTCCCATGCTAGGAGACTCTAGAACTCTTTCCTTTTGTAGAGTACGTGGTAACACCCTGTACATAGTTGGATAGATAATCTCTAAGAATTTCAGTGATTAATCTACGTGATTCTAAGTCTCAGATTTACTTCCTCCATTGAGTTGTATTATTCCCCCTGCCTTCCTCAGTTTAGGAGCACATTTTAGATATTCCATTCTGTTTTTCCTTTCTCTTTAATACGTCATGACATCTGATAACACTTCATATTTTAGAAATTTCCATGAAGCCGAAAAAATTTTAGTTTTTGGTAGGGAATAAAAAAATATTTATTCTTATTTCTATCACATCTCCTATTTTGTTGTTAGATCGGTCACACCAAGGTCGTTTATTTAGAGCCAAGGATCCTCTTCAGTAATATCCCTCAAGGTTTAACAAGTTGGAGGAAAGCCATTCTTCACAATGTAGGACAAAACCATGCTTATTTCAAGGTAATGTAGAATCTTGGAATCTTATTTGAATTAGATCACATTATAATTTGAATTAATCTCTTATCATGAACACTGTAGTGTTGCTACTTTAGTCTTTATAAATTGGCTGATGCTAATATTTAGATATTTCGTATGGGACTTATCTGAGTACATTTCATCTACTTTGTCCTTGTAATTTCCCACAAAATTTTTTTCTCCTTTTTTTCTCCCTTAGTTTCTCTTTTTCTTGTTACCCCTCTTTTTCTTCCTGTCATTTTGTCTTATTGAAAAGATAGATAATTTGAAAAAAAACAGCACTTTAAGAAATATCCTTTGTTGCTATTAGAACTCTATATTTAATTAGATGTTTTTCCTCATCTCATTTTCCTCTGTCATTGGGACTGTTACGGTAGAAACTGGGACCTAGAGCAAGATCCTTCTAAAGATACTTTTTTAAATAGTTGTTCCTGATTTAAATTACAGGATGAGGGGGTGTTTAAAGTGGTGATAGAATTTTTTTGCCGAAAAATATATTAAGGTCTCCCAGTAGTGACAGTAGTGTTTGAGACCTTTCATTCAGGCTTTGTATCTACATGTGTTCTTCTGCCCAAACAAACAAAAAACAGATACCTTTTTCTATTCTGTTGTTTCAAAATGACTTCTGAGGTCTATTTGCTCCCGATTCCAAAAATACCTTAACCAATTTTCCTTTAAATTATTCTGGCTTCAAGCATGGTAGATAGTCCTAAATTAGCCTCTGAGAAACCACACCAGAAATCACTTGGTAAGGTACTTAGAACTTTTTTGAAGATCAAAATGATAGCTTAGGCATTATGCAATCAAGGAAATAACAAAGAACAGGGGAGTTATCATCTTGCCCCCCCCCCCCCCACTAACTTTGCTTTCAGTATTTACTATTAGGGGAAAGACAGACTATTAAAGTAGTATCTAGAATTTTATCATCTTCTCTACCAGGTATGTCTCATCCTTGTAAGTTTTGCAATGTCTTAAAAATGTTCAGACCATAAACTTCATCTTATTTCAGTTGGATGCCACCACTACTGAAAGTTCTGTTGGCTGGGTTAGGGGTACAAAACTTCTTGAAGTCTATTTGTGCGTCTAGTGTTTGAAAATTTATTATAAAATCATCTGATGCCCTGTTCCCAGGGTCCTGTCTCTAGGTAGTAGTTTGGAAGCTTTCCTATGAAAGCTTCAGAATAGATAACTTTGAAGGGATAATGTAGCATTTCTGCAAATTTTCATTTATAGGTTTGTGACCACAGTCTTTTGCCGACCATTAATATTGTTCCATCACAAGGAATAATTCCATTTGGGGGACTAACCGTTCTCAATATCTCCTGTACACCTACTGTAGCAGAAAAATTTGATACAAGAGCAAAGGTATGTTTATGCATATATGTATTCATACCTTATGTATGTCTATGTGGATTTGTTTGGTTGTTTAAGATATTTATAATAGTGGTCGTAATGCTATATAATGTTGTGTGCATGTTTATTCTTACTAAATTTGTTTTAATGATTTCTTCTAATGGGAATGGGTTTTAATGGTTTAATGGTTTATGATACTAATGAGCAAGTTTTAAAATTTCTGTTATTTTTTTAGCAGTTGAGTTACGTCTAAAGAATGCATTTTTTTAGAGATCTATAAAATAAGCAACTTTACCTGGATAATCTTGTATAAATGGTTAGCAGAACCTGGCAAGAGGATTTGTAGAAAATATTTTTGGTGACAGTAATGGAAATTTCTACTAAGTTGAAATGGATACCTTTTATCAGTATGAGGCATTTTTCACATGAAAGTAGAATGATATTTGGTTGGTATCTCTAAGTTGTGCTAAGTCCTCCTTAGTCACAGAGGAAAGGATGACTTTTTTACATGGCATTAATTAGATATTTGATTTAACTAGATACTTAGGAAAAATTAATCACTTTCGGAATGTTAATTCTAAATAGCTTGATGACTTTATGAATTGTAGGCAAATTCTATATGGTGTTAACATCTATATTTTATAGCATACATAAAATGTTTATTAGTTTATATTCTGGGACTTATTTAAATGAAAAGATATTACCTTGAGTTTAGAGGCTTCTCTAAGTGTTCACTAAACAGAATAAATAAAACACTTAAGACCAGTCTCTGATAAATGTTATTATAAACTCAAGGAATGGAATGCTCTTTTTTTTTTTTCTAAATTTTTTAACATTTATTTATTTTTGAGTATGAGAGATAGAAAGAGAACACGAGTTGGGGAGGGAGAGAGAGGCAGAGAGAGAGGGAGACAGAGAATTCAAAGTAGGTTCCAGGCTCTGAGCTGTCAGCACAGTGCCCCAAGGAATGGAATACTCTTGATTTTCAATTTAATGATCAGCTGTGTATATTTACTTACATTAAAAATGATATGTATACTTATCAAATCAAAATGAATAGTTTTAGGTCTATCCTCCATTTTATCCTTAATTTCCCATAACAGTTAATTCTTAAATAATATGACAATATTATTGTGATAAACATTAATATTATTAATGTGATAAACACCAAAAATTGTCCCAAATAAACAATCTAATGATCGTATCTTACTGTTATAAAGAAATATGTATTGAAAGATGTGTATAAATTATTGTGGTATATGGTCTGAGGTTTGAGAAGAATTTTTTTTATATAATATTCGGGAAAACATAAAAAATATGGCCACTAAAATATAGCTCTTACTAAAAGATTAATTTCTACTGTATTTTAGAAGGTTATGCTGTTTTTACAAGGCTTACCCTTTTAACATAATATAATAAGATTCGTTTATTCATCCCCACACATATTTACTGGGCACAAATTTTATGTTTCTGTTGTAGATTCAGTGGATGACAAATGATGGGGAGGTGGGTCAAAGCCGTGAGGGGTTGAGATTAGGTCTGGGGTTCATCAGTGAAGAACATGGTGACTTGTAATTTCCTCTGCATCATTAAATGATACTTTGGTGATTTTAGTCAGGTATATGGTTTTTACAGCATATATTCTTTAAATAAAATTTGGAAATTGTATAACATTCTGAATACAGTGATTTAGTTAATAAAACTAAATGGCATGTCACTTTCCCCAATAATTTTGAACAAATGATAGTTTGGAGTTTCTTTGCCTATGTACACCATCACTGACTTTCTGTGGAAAGGGTAAAATACACTCATATCTCTTTCTTAGATATGTATTTAGATTTAAATCCAGACTTGTTGCACCCTATTCTTATACAGGTAAGGCTTTCAGTGAATGCTATTTTTGTGCTTCTGAGATTTTGTTTAGACACTTTTATGTTCAGATAATCTACTGTTCTAATTTTGTAGGAATTAATACAACTAAATTCTTATTTCACTATCTTAATTTTCTCAGAGTCACTTGAGTGTTCAAGTAGTCCTTGGTTCAAATGTAGCCACTGTTTTGAGACATCAAGAAAAAAGCAAAATACTCTGACTCTCTGAGCCTCCTTTTCCTGACTTGGAAATTAGGGTATTCGTGTAAACGACCTCACAGGATACTGAGGATTAAAAAGGAGACCATGTATTTAGCACTATTCTTGGCCCATTTACTCAGCAAATTTTTTAGCTGCTTTCATTATTATTATGGTCACTGGATGTTAATATCTCGCTATGTGAAGAAGTATGTTTGTACTCCATTCTCGGTTTTAATTTTGAATAATCCATTGAAATTAGGTAAATACAAAAGGGAGACAAGGAGTGGCAATAGCGTCTAGTTAAATGGGTAGAACTCTGTCATCAAATTCATAAGCCGTGAACTGGTCCCGCTTGTGGTATAGGTTTTTGAGAGTTGAACACTCATTCCTCTTAGGAATATCAATTCTGCATAACAAGAAATGCGATGACAACTGCCAGAATAAATCTTGTGACATTTATAATATGGTATGAGTATTTGAATTTTAAAGTATTACAAAATGCCAGGTAACACTTTAGCAGTATGTGAGGAGATTTTAATGTGGTTTCTACAAAGCTTTATATTTCTCTTGAATAAGGTTGCTATTCGCCATGCAAATGTCATAGACCTTAGGATTGGTGGATCTGTTGAGATTGCCAATGTGGAAATTAACCCGGTGAGTATGTTAGCTCTTTTCGACCCAGTTATGAATGTGGTGACTTCTGTTTTGTGTCCCTAGTCCACCTGTTTATGTTTAAAAATATCTTATTATATAATGCTTTGGCACGTAGAAATCAATATAGGTAATATAAGCGATGAAGCAGAATTCGAAATGAAGGTTTAATTATTCACCACTGAATGAGGTGGCTGGGTGGCTAGTTGGTTGATCGTCGGACTCTTGATTTCCTCTCAGGCCATGATCCCAGGATTGTCATATCAAGCCCTGTGTCAAGCTCTGCAGTGAGTGTGGAGCCTGCTTAAGACTCTGTTTTTCTCTCTGCCCTTTCCCCCCACTTGCACACTCTCTCCCTCCCTCTCAAAAAAAGAAAAAAAAAAAAGAATTCATCTCTGAACTTAGGTATCAGAACACCACCAATACCATTAAAGTCCTCTGTAGGCTTCATCATGATCCTATCCTTAAGAGATAACCACTTTACTGAATTTTCTGATTACTGTCCCTTTAGTTTTTCTAACTGGCTCACCACATATGTATGAGTTCCTTAACCATTCATTATTTAGTTTAGCTTGTTCATTTAAAAAAAATTTTTTTAGCATTTATTCATTTTTGAGAGACTGAAAGAGAGCATGAGTAGGGGAAGGGGAGAGAGAGAGGGAGACACAGAATCCGAAGCAGGCTCCAGGCTCTGAGCTCTCAGCACAGAGCCCAACGCGGGGCTCGAACTCACCTGCCGCCAGATCATGACCTGAGGTGAAGTTACACACTTACCTGACTGAGCCATCCAGGTGCCCTGTAAAGTTATAATTTTCTAAACTTTATTTTATTCGGTGTTGAAGGCATGATAAGTCCACGTCGGTTGGCAGGTACTAGGCTGGCTTGTCCAAGACTGTGGTGATTCTTGGAGACTAACCCTTAGTATCCAGAGTGCTTTTTTCCATTTCCATGGTGTTTCTCCTTGAACAACATCAGAAGTGTATAGAGACTCCTACTACTTTATCTCCATACCCTAAAGGAATTCGTGGCATGCTTTGCATGTTACGATATAATCGAGTGCTTTTATAAGACTTCATATTAATATATATCAATATTCCTTAATTATGTTGAATTTTAAGCACAGCTGCCTAGCTACCTTTCAAAAATAATATTCTGGCATCACCAGACGTTGTCAGTAATACATGTATTTATTTATTTTTATTTTTTAAAAGATTTTAAAATTCTCTTTATTTTTGAGAGTGAGCAGGGGAGGGGCAGAGAGAGGTGGAGAGAGAGAGTTCTAAGCAGGTTACAGGCTCTCAGCGCAAAGCCTGACGTGGGGCTCAGACTCATGAACCATGAGATCATGTCCTGAGCTGAAATCCACAGACGGACGTTTAACCGACTGAGCCACCCAGGCGCCTTTGTCAGCAATACATTTAATAACTGTATGGCATTGAATATGTATCTTAATAACAATTAGGAAATTTTATCCCAATGAGCTTATGGGCAAGACCAGAAGTCCGCATAAGAGGAGTGATTTTTGTGAATATACAAAGCCTCAAACTTGCATTACCCATATTGGATTTTACAAATTTTACCTGTTGAACTAGGTTGATATTATAAGTGAAACAGATAGTGGCCAGTTGACCTTAATGCAGTATCTTCCTCAACATTTCTCTTTAATGTTATGTATAATTCTTTTACTTAGAAACTGTAAGGCTATAACATAGTAATTCTGCCAAAAGAGGGATCCTGCAGAGCTTTGTGATATAGGCACATGCTTGACGTGTATGCTAAAGTTAAGATACATTCAATAAACATGACTTAGATTTATGTAAGCTAGGTTTCAGGTGCCAGGGATGCAAAAATGAATCAGGCCTAAGGTCCACTAGGAGAGACAGATCTGTAAAGAAACAGTCCTTTATGATGTAATGGTAAGTGAATATAAGGAACAGAAGTAGTTCTGAGCACAGCATAATGAATTATGGTTTATCTAACTGAGATTTGAAGGATACATACTATTTTATCAGGCAATTACAAGTTAGAGAAAAGCCTTCCTAACAGACGGGACACGTTGATAAAGACACAAAAGGGTGAAGCGTCAGGTGTTGGCTGCAAATGACAGATCATACAGCTTGCTGAAGTAGGAAGTGATGAATGGAGTAAGAGTGGAGCTAGGTGAGGTAGGGGAAGGTCAAAATGAGCTTTATGAGCCCTGCTAACAAACTTGGACATTGTCTGGAAATTAGAGGAGAATAATCACAGTTTAAGATAGAAAGTGATATGGTCCGATTTTCAATAGGTTTAATTGTGACCTAGTTGTGGAGGGGAGAATTGGAGAAATTTCAGATCAGAAATGAAATGAAAAATGATAAGTTACTAACCTGATATAGTTACGTTAGGGAGAAGAGGTAAAGGGGGCATAATGAATGGCATTTGGTAACTGATGACATATAGGAGGTAGTGGGGAGGAAGGAAAATGTGACCGATTTTTATAGCATACTGTAGTTAATGTCCTTGATAAAAAATAACAGTATAAAATTTTTATCGAGGTGTAACTGACATATAACATTATGTTAGTTTTAGGTTTACCACATAATGATTTAATATTTGTATATATTGCAAAATAACCACCATAATAAGTCCAGTCAATGTGTTTCCCCAAGCATAGTTACATTCTTTTTCTTGTGATGAGAACTTTAAGATCTACTCTCTTAAAGTATAATTTTTGGTTTGCATTATTTTCATAGAATATTATTCTGCTTTCTCATTCTTTCTCTTTTTTTAAATTTTAGGACGTATTTAACTTCAATAGTACCTATGTTGGCAGTACTCACATTATTCCATTTATAATAAAAAACAAAGGTATAACACGTGCCAGAGTGGAGTTTAATCTACAAGACTTCGAATATTTTTCTATGAACTTCAAACATAAAGGTATATCTTTTATACTGTAATAATATTCTTTTAAACAGTTTTAAGTTGCTTTAAGGTATGAGGTAGAAAAATACTTTAAGTCAAGGGCATTTGTTCTTACATATTTTTAATTACTCAATGCATGCTTTTCTTATACTCCATAACCCATCATGGTTTTATTTCTAGAAATATACCAATATTAATATCAGAATACTTTGCTAACGCATAATGTATAACCATGTTTATGAGTTAGTTAAGAATGTTATGTATATGTATGTTATAAATGAAAATGAAATTATTAATTGCTAATTTTAATTGCCCAAGAATTTCAGGTAAATGTCTGTGCAGAGCTCTCTCTTTCTATTTACTCACGTACTAAGTATCTTTATGTCACATTAAGTTTAAAAGATAGGCACTTCTTTTTATTTAATTTTTTTTTAAGTTGTTGAAGTATTTATTTGGGGAGTTAGAGCACAAGTAGGGGAGAGGCAGAGAGAGAGGGAGAAAGAGAAAATCCTAAGGAGGCTCCAAGCTGTCAGCGCAGAGCCCTATGTGGGGCTCGATCTCACGAACTATGAGATCATGTCCTGAGCTGAAATCAAGGGTTGGACACTCAACCAACTAAGCCACCCAGGTGCCCCAAAAGATAGGTACTTCTATAAAGACGTTTCATGTCTACTCCAGGGGTCGGCACAGCAAGGCCTGTGGGCTAAATCTGGCCTGATACATGTTTTTATAAATAAGAATGTATTTTTATAAATAAGTTATAATAAAACTTTATTAGAGTACATACACCCTGATTTGTTTGCATATTATTGATGGCTGATAGAAACCATATGGCTTGCAAAGCCTACAGTATTTAGTATCTGGACCCTTAGAGAAAAATCTTGCCAACCATTGGTTTGGTCATTTCTTCTTCCATAAATATTTGTTGAATACCAATTATAGGCTAGATACTAGACTATGAGTCTTTAAATATAAGATGTTTTCCATGTTCTCAAGTGAACAGTAAGTTTATCAGTCAGGGTCTCAGTAGTTAACAGCTCACTCACTCAAAGGGTTTAAATGAAGAAAGTTTAATGAAGGAATTATCTATGGAGGTGGTAGTTGGGTTAAAAGAAATCAACAAGGAGGGGGGCACCTAGGTGGCTCAGGTCACGATCTCACAGTTCATGTGTTTGAGCCCCGCGTTGGGCTCTGTGCTGACAGCTCGGATCCTGGAGCCTGCTTTGGATTCTGTGTCTCCCTTTCTCTCTCTGCCCCTCTCTGGCTTGTGTGATCTCTCAATCTCTCTCTCAAAAATAAATAAATAAACTTAAAAAAAAAAAAACACATCAACAAGGGATGGAAGCTGCTACTACCTCCATACCTGAAGGAGTAAGAGGAGGCAAGATACCACTGGAGCCTCACAATCAGTGAAACTATGAAAGAGGAACCAACTGATAAGAGCTTTAGCTGTAAAGGAAAGAAGCCGAAGCCGTTGCCAGAACTGTAGCCAACACAGTAAAGACAGGAGAGCACAAATACCCCCTACCTTCCGATATCCTACTGGTGTCCCCCTGTCGTTGAACCGAATCAGAGGCAGAAGAGCGAGGGGGTCTAGCTGAATCGACCTATAGAAGTCAGGACAGAGCAGAACATGGCAAGATGGCTGTTAAATCTAAGTAATAAATGAAGACCACCTGTAACAGGACAGCTGGACAGAAAATCAGGTTATTACCATATAGCATGGTAGATGTTATATGAGACAAGTTGGTACATGGTGCTAAGGGAGCATATGTCAGGGAAAGCTAGCTGAGAATCAGTAGTAAGGAAAGATTACTTGGAGAAGTTGATGCCTAATCTGAGTTTTGAAGAATGAGGAAAGATACACAGGAAAAGGGGATATGTGAACGAATGCAAGCAAAGGCCTAGAAATGAGTTAATATGGCAAGTAGTTGAGGGTGTCTACAGCATGGAGGAACTGGACTGAACAGGCGAGGAAGACCCAGGTTACTAAGGATCTTTTCTGGACTTTTATCCTAGAGGTTAGGGCGCACCATTAAACGATATCTATCGGCGCAGTGGTGTGATTCAGGCTCACATTTTGCTAATTTTTCTTTTGGAGTGGAGTTGAGAATGGCCTGGGGCAACATGTGGGAATGGGAAGGGCAAGACCAGAAAGAGGGAGATCAGCGAGGGCTTGTGGCCATACAGGTGAGAACTGATGACAGCCTGAACACAGGCAGTGATGCTGGACACGGGAGGGAAGGGAGTGCCAAGGTGCTGAGAAGTTACAGATACTCCGACTTGGTTACCGAGTGGACGTAGGTATTAGGGAAGAGCAGTGAGGCTCCAGTGTCTTCCGGTTTTTGATTGTAAGAGGGAGGTGACTGGAGGTACACTAAATATTTGAGGTAATATAGGAGGAGGATCAGGTTTAGGCGAGCATGCCGTGTGAGAAGACGGTGCACTAGCCCGGGCAGGATTACAGCAGGCAGCTGGAAATACACGTGAAGTCTATATTCTGTTTTTTCTTCCATCTGGATATTGAAAGTTCAGTTGCTTAACACTTTACTCTTGCTGACTGCCTCCTATACTCTCACGCACCTTGTTCAGTGGATCACAGACTCTCGGCTATTCTGTAAAACTAGCCTGCAGAGCACCATTAGTTTCTACAATTCGGCCTCAGCCCGAGGTCAAGGCTCCCTTCTAGGCCGCTGCATCATCTTTTCAATAGTCTCCTGCCTCCAGGCTTTTCTCCTCCTTCCAGTGGCCCTGGGCTTCCCTTCTCCTAGGATGGTTCTTCTGTTCCTGGCGCCTGCGACCCCACTCTCTTTTCTAAATTAGCTTCAATCTTGCAAGTCCCTAGGAGTCATTAACCCTGTCCCCATTCCTGTCCAGTTGGTTGAAATTATTTTTTTAATCTTTGCTCACTTAGGACATCGTGTCTTATTATAGCACTAACAATTTCTGTCTTGTATCAAAAAGACCTGTATACCTGTTTGGTGTGAGCTCTTTGGGGTCAAGGACTATGTTTATAAGTTTTGTTTTCTGCTAGACTTGTCCGATATAGTGTTGTGTACATTATAGGCACTTAAATATTTTTTGAAGTCTTGGATAATTGCATTTCACAAACTATATGTTTATATATATTCCAACTATATTGGTGAACGTTTATCTATTTTTATTATTTATGTTCCAAATATTTTTATGAATATTTATTTAATCCCTGTTTTTATTATATTTTCTGTCTTCTAGATATGTACTCATTCTAGATGGGTATTCTTTCCCGTATAATATGCGTGTCTTTTCCCACATGACAAACGGTGCTGGCATTAATATACACTTCATGGGCTTTTCAGTCATTTAATGTTTTTTTTACGTTATACGTCAAAGTGAGTGAAATTGAGTAAGTTGAAAGAGGGTACAGTCAGTGAGTTATCGAAGTTCTTTTCCAGACAGGTGATTGAAATTATGACCATCCCTCGGGTTAGTTAGAAAACTTTAGGGAGAAAAAAGGATTTTCAGAATTGTTTAGTGAAGACAGAGTTTTTACTATAACGAACATTTGATCTTTCAGGAAATTGTTGTAGAAGTTTATTTAAGTGGTTATAATTTTTGACCCTGAAGTTTGTATTATTATTTGATAATTGTTTTTGTATCTCCACCTAATGCTTTCATATCTGGAGTGATTCCATTTTGTCAAAAAGTGTCCTTGTATAAAATTGTGTTTATCTTCTTTGTGGGCCGTTGTAGCCATCAGGAAGAGGTCTGGGTCTTCCCTGCTCTGTCTTTGCTGGAGAAGGAGCCTCTCACTTTCTTGGACCTAAGATTCAGTCCATTACTTGACTTTGACCTTCATTTCTTTCTACATTCATCTGCATATGACTGTGATACGCTGCTTCAACTTTGGAGATTTTTAAAAACGGTTTTACTGTATGTGTGCCGATTAAATATATGTTTGGGCCAGTTTTGAATGTCAGTTTTGCTGATTAGAACCTTGGTATTAAGAGCGATTTTTTTTTTTTTTAACCAACAACAACCTTCTGAAGCCCTGCACAGATACTTTAGCAACTGCTTTTTGATTGTTGTAGACGTGCCTGTGAGATTTCTCAAAGTTTCATTTCCACATGTAACAGTGATATTATAGATATGTATCTCACTTTAAAAAATGTTCTTTTTTATGTCTTTTAGGGCAATTCACAGACCCTGCATTTCCTGACATATATTCATTGGAGTTAGAGGAAGAGACATCTCTGGAATGTGGCATAGCGTTTTCTCCCAAAGAAGTATGTGCAGCTTTCTATTACTCATATTACTGGGAAGTAGTGGAATTAAGATAATCCTAACTCAGAAGCTCTCAGATGTCACCTGAGCTCATTTTGTAGTGGGTCTTTTCTAACTTGTAAGCATGCCTTGGTATACCTTTTAATTTGGTAAAATGATTGCTAGAGATGTCTGGCTCATGCTTCCGCAGTCTCAAGGGGGTACAGAAAACACATACACGGAACCTATGGTGTCATTTATGCTCTTTCCAAAATTAAGTATATGGCATGTTATGAAAGAAAGTTGAGGCTAACCCAAAACTCACTTACATTCGAGCTAGCATGCGCTTTGTACTAATATTTAAGTGGGTATGTTTAATGCTTTTGGAATCACTACTTGAAATTACCAAAGATGTGCTGTGAGGATTTAAGAGGGGTTCCTATGATGCTGGTTCTTTTTATAGTGTCCCTTGATGTTTAGTGACCTAAAAACAACAAACAAATTCAGAGAAAACGCCTTTCCTGGAATATGCCCAGGAGCAAAGGCTACCACTGTCAAAATTCCAGGAGCTATTTCTCATGTTTTTACTTCAGAGGTTTTGCAACAGAAGTGCCAAGGAGAGAGTTTCTTGCCACCCTTGATGTGGAAAGTCATGATGATGGGGTTCTTGAGCAAATGGCTACGAATTGGTGAGATGTCTTTGGTGCAAAAAGGAGATTTTATTGAAGCACGGGGACAGGACCCGTGGGCAGAAGGAGCTGCACTGGGGTTGTGAGGAGTGACTGATAATATACTTTGAAGTTAGTGGGAGTTAAGGATAGCGTAAGTTTCTAAGGAATTTGAAAGCAAGGCTTTGAGGACCTTGAGAGGCTAGCTGCTGTTAAGATAAGGTTACAAAAAACATCAAGGAAGTCAGGCAGTCATGAGTTGCTTGAAAAGGGTCACACTCTGCATGTTTCAGGTGTCTGTCAGTGGGCTACAGGCTGTGAGGAGATTTTATTTAAGCTACATTTCTCTTGCCTTTGTTTCCCTCATCAATGTTGCTGCATCCTCCTAAGCAAGAATCAAACTTCTCTGTGGCAGTTAGGGTATATGACTCTACCGTCATAACACTTTTTATTCCAGCATGACTAGCATGCACCCAACAGGTGTAAAATAGAAAGAACTAAGCAAAAATAATAACCAGTAAGAAAGTGTGTTGAATGCAAAGTACTATCTTTAATGATAGATTAAAAACAATGTTTATTTCTGAGAGAAAGAGGGAGGGCGAGTGTGGGAGGTGCAGAGAGAGAGGGAATGAGGATCTGAAGCAGGCTCCAGGCTGACAGCAGAGAGCCCTGTGTGGGGCTCAAACTCTCGAACCGTGAGATCACGACCCGAGCCAAAGTCAGACGTTCATCCAACTGAGCCTCGCAGGAGCATCTAATGATCCATTGTTAGTAATGTCACTGAAGTACAGTTCCCGAGATTGAAGCCGTATTTTAGGAACAATGATGGCTGTAATATAGCTTTCAGGAGGAAAAAATAAAGAAAATTTGAGTACATGTTTAGATTTAAGAAAAGATTAATTTTGCTTTTTTTTTTTCATGTTTATTTTTGAGAGAGACAGAGCACGAGCAGGGGAGGGGCAGAGAGAGAGGGGGGGAACATAGAATCTGAAGCAGGCGCCAGGCTCCAAGTTGTCAGCACAGAGCCCGACACGGGGCTCATACTCACGAACCATGAGTTCATGACCTGAGCTGAAGTCGGACACTTAACTGACTGAGCCACCCAGGCCCCTCTAATTTTGCTTTTATATATAATGTGTAATATATAATGTATAATACATTGGTTGGGATATGTCTTGTGGGTTTTGTGCACATCTAATTCACATGGAATGATATTGTCCACAGAGTTCACTCTTGTGTCTGTTCTAGTTTTAGGCAAGCATCGTGCAGGAAGGAGGTAGCAAAAGCTACTTTTCTGACATTAGATAAAATGAAAATTTTCATCTTAAACACAACATTAAGTGTACTCAAATGCATACTATACTATATTTGATTTCCATAGGTTTGGTAAAGTAATTATTCATCTACATTAATGAACAGTGATATTTAGATATTTTTACTTTTTTGGAAGAAATTTTTTTTTATTTTTTTAAATTGAACTATAACATACAATGTTATATTAATTTCAGGAATACAGTATAATGATTCAATAATTTTATACTTAGTGATCATCACAATAAGTACACTTTTTTTAAATTTTTTTTTAATGTTTATTTTTGAGAGAGAGAGAGAGAGAGAGAGAGAGAGAGAGACAGAGCATGAGCAGGGGAGGGGCACAGAGAGGGAGACGCAGAATCCGAAACAGGCTCCAGGCTCTGAGTTGTCAGCACAGAGCCTGACGCGGGGCTTGAACTCGGGAACAGTGAGATCATGACCTGAGCTGAAGTCAGAGGCTTAACCGACTGAGCCACCCAGACGCCCCAATAAGTACACTCTTAATCCCCATCACCTATCCCCCCCACCCATCTCCACTCTGACAACTGCCACTTTGTTCTCTAGATAGCAACTTTAAAAAAATGTTTTTTGTTGTTTACTTTCGAGAGAGATAGAGTACGAGCAGAGGAGGGACAGAGAGAAATGGAGACACAGAATCCAAAGCAGGCTCCAGGCTCTGAGCTGTCAGCACAGGGCCTGACATGGGGCTTGAACCCACGAACTGTGAGATCATGACCTGAGCCAAAGTCAGATGCTTAAGTGACTGAGCCACCCAGGTGCTCCTCTAGCTAGGTGCTTTTTAGCAAGCTTATCAAGAAGAGAGAGACCATATTTTCGTTTTTTGAAAATTATCTTGCAAACACTTTTCTTTGGCCTATTTTAGGCTATCAGAAAATATCAAAGTACATATATTATTTAGATTTTTCTTTTATCTTTTCAGCAGAGGACTTTGAAGTTCATGAAATATTGTCAAGGTATTTCTAATTTGTCTAATTCGGACAAAAAGCATAATTAACAAATGATTTGAAGAGATTCAGAAGATGTTTATGTTTCTAATTTTTATAGTAATCTAATATCTACTCAACTCTCATATACCCCAACCATTGGCAAGTTTTGCCAGCATCACCTTATATCTTAATCGAGTATGTGAATGATATTCTCTTCCTGCTTATTAAAGTTTATTGTCAAAGTTAAATGGGAAGTTTGGAAGAGCAGAAAGAAAAAATAAACAATAAATGAATCCTGTTACTGAATAATGACCTCTGATTATATTTAGGGCTCTGTTTTTCTTCCTCTCCCTCTTTCTCTATTCTTATATTTCTACATCTATAATTGAAATGAAATAGTACTTTATGAACTATTTTTCAAATTTTTAAAGTTTATTTTTTAAGAGGGAAAGAGAGGCAGAGAGAGAGAGAGCGTGAACACGTGCAAGTGTGGGAGAGGCAGAGAGAAGGAGAGACAGAATCCCATGCAGGCTCCTTGCCATCAGCGCACGCAGAGGCTGATGTGGGCTTGAACTCACGAACTATGAGATCGTGACTTGAGCCGTGATTAGGAGTCGGACGCTTAACTGTCTGTACCGCACAGGCATCCCCTTTATGAACTATTTTTAATCTGTATTTTTTACTCAGTGTATCAATTAAAATGTTATGGATAGCTTTTTGTGTCATTAAGTGTTCTAAATACAATTTCATTTTTTAGGGATAATCTGTCCTATTATTGGCTATATAATGTTACAGTCACTTAACTTAATCGTTCTTACTATACTCTTAAAATTTTTTCCATTGTTTGGCTTTATGAATGATACCATAGAAAACATCCTTGTAGATAAATGTTTGCTTTCACATTGTTTATTTTCATTATATCTTTCCAGCAGGAGAATTGTTGGGTGAAACTCTATGTACATATTTTACATAGCTGTTGATATGTATTGCCAACTTGCTCTCCAGAAAAGGTTATATCAGTTATATTAAACCCCTGTAACAGTGTAAATGTTGCCCTTTGTCTTTCTTTGTACAACTAGGTTGCATCAATTATATATGTGTGTACATAAATATTCTGCCAATCTGATTGGTGAAAGGTCATTTTAAATTGCATTTCTTGGATTATTTGCATATAACAAACCCATTGGGGGCGCCTGGATGGCTCAGTGTGTTAGGTGGCCAACCACTTTGGCTCAGGTCATGATCTCACGATTTGTGAGTTCGAGTCCCATGTTGGGCTCTGTGCTGACAGCTCAGAGCCTAGAGCCTGCTTTGGATTCTGTGTCTTCCTCTCTCTCTGCCCCTCTCCTGCTCCCATTATGTCTTTCTCTGTCTCTCAAAAATAAATAAACACGAAAAAACAAACAAAAAAACCCACAAAAAACACCCTTTAAAACAGTAGTGTTTTGTCTTCTAACAGTTTGGCCTGGTTGGTACTGTTTAAATTCTTTTAACTCTCGTAGGATAAGTGGCCTCTATTCTTTTCTTTTAAAAATATTATTGGTCCTTTCTCTGTTTTATTTTTCCTGATAAACTTTGGAATCATTTTCTCAAGTTTGTAGCTACAAGTTCTAGAGGGATTTTGATTTGTGTGTTGCATTAAATTAATAAAAAAAAATTACAGGGACCTTTGGGTGGCTCAGTTAAGCATCCAGCTCTTGATTTCGCCTCAGGTCATGATCTCCCGGTTCCTGAGATGGAGCCCCACATTGGGCTCTGCGCTGACAGCATGGAGCTTGCTTTGGGATTCTGTCTCTCCACCCCTCTCTCGGTCCCTTCTCCCCTTGTGTGTGCACACAGGCACGTGTGCACTCTCAAAATAAATAAACTTAAAAAAAATGACAAGGAAGTGATTTCTATATAAAATTGAGCTTCCTATTCAGAAATAAGATAAGCCTTTTATTAAAGTATTTTATGCTATTCAGCAAAATTTTGAAATATTTTGAGGTAATTTTTCAATGCTGTTTTATGCGATGTAAATGGTTTTATGTATTTTATATTCTTAAATTTTGAAAATGTTGGTGAGTTATAAAACTGCCTATCTTTAAACTTCAGTTATTTTTAATTGTTTTTCAATTTATTTAACACTTTTTAGGAATACGATAATAGGCTGCAAATACCGTTGTTTGTCTCTTACAATTAAATAATTATAATTTCTACCTATTTTTCTTATATTTCATTGTTTAGAATTTCCAGAACAAGGGCACATTATTTTCTTTGACTATCTTATTCCTAGTTTTCTGTGAAGCAACATAATGTTTTAAGCCTGTGTTGGGAAATATCTTTCTAGTACTAATTTAAAATAAATTTTAATCCAAAAGAGTTGTAGATTTTTTTTATCTAGTCAAATATCTTTATGCCACCAATCATATTAAAGGAGGAAAATGGTTTGATATATAATTCAACATAAGTAGCATTAGTATATATTTTTTGTGTTAGTGTATATTTTTTGCACCCATCAGACAATCAGTAAGTATCTGTTGAATAAGTAAATTAAAATGCAGGCATAAACCTGCACGTTCATTTCTGAGAGCTTATTCTATTTTTTCTTATTTACTTAGAATTGAAATTAATGAGGAAAGGGGATGTGCATTTTAATTATTGGAACATATATCCACATTGCCACCTTAAAACTTGTATCAATTTATATTTCCATCGATAATCATCATTCAACAAATGTTTATTTGGCACCTACTAGCTGCCCGGCATTATTCTTGACCTTGGGGTTTTAGTAGAACACTTTCGTCCTAGTCCTAATGTGGCACCATGCTGTCTTTCCTTCATGTCTTCTTCTTTACACTGGGTATTTTCATTTGCCACTACAACACACATGTGACAAAAGTCCAGTGTATCTTTTTTTTTGTCATTTGTGTTTTCTGGTGTCATATTTAAGAAGTTATTACCTAACCTAAGTCATAAAGATTTCTATGTTTGCTTCTGAGAGTTTTATTGCATTAGCTCTTATGTTTAGGTCTATGATCCAATTTTTTTTTTTTTTTTTTTTTTTTTTTTTTGAGGGTGAGAGAGAGAGAGGGAGGGAGAGAAGGAAGGAGGGAAGGGCTGGGACAGAGGGAGAGGGAGAGCGAATATCTTAACCAAGCTCCACGCCCAGTGCAGAGCCTGACATGGGGTCCGATCTCACAATCTACCATGAGATCATGACCTGAGCCGAAATCAGGAGCCGGGTGATTAACTGACTGAGTCACCCAGGAGTCCCTATGATCCATTTTGAATTATTTTTGTGTATGATGTAAGATAAGAGTCTAGTTTCATTCTTTTGCATTCAGTATCCATTTGTTCCAGGAGGATTTATTGAACATATTATTTTACCCCATTAAATTGCATCGGCACCCTTGTCTAAAATCAAACAGGGGGCGTCTGGGTCACTCAGTCGGTTAAGTGTCTGACTTCAGCCCAGGTCATGATCTCACAGTTCTGGGTTCGAGCCCTGCATCAGGCTTTGTGTGACAGCTCGGAGCCTGGAGGCTGCTTCAGATTCTGTGTTGCCTCTCTCTCTGTCCCTCGCCTGCTGATGCTCTGTCTCTCGGTCTCAAAAATAAATAAACGTTAAAAAAAAATTTTTTTTAAAGTGAGACATTGGATTTAAAAAAAATAAAATTAAACATAATTATAAGTGTTTATCTCTGGAGTTTCAGTTCTGTTTCATTGATCTAGATGTGTTATTCCAACAACACAATGTCTTGATTAGCATAGTAGTTTTGTAGTAATTTTTGAAATTGGAAAATATGAGTCCACCAATTTTGTTCTTCTCCAATACTATTTTTGGCTAATCTGTGTCCCATGCGGTTCCATATGAATTTTAGAATTACCTTGCCAATTACTACAAAAAAATCAGGCATGGATTTTGATAAGGATAGTGAAGAATCTGTAGATCAATTTGGGGGTTATCGCCATCTTAACAACATTAAGTCTTCTAATCGATGAATATGAGATCCCTTTGCGTTTATTTAGGTCTTTAATTTCCTTCAACAATGTTTTGTGGTTTTCAGTGTACAAATTTCCAACTTCTGTATTAATTTTTATTTCTAATATTTTTAATGCTATTGTAGATGAGATTTTTAAAAATTTTATTTGCAGATTGTTCATGTTAAGTGTATAGAAAAATAAATGATTTTAAACGTTGACCTAGTATTTTGTAACCTTGTTGAACTTAGTCATTAGTTCTAATAGTTCGTTAGTAGATTCTTTAGAATTTTCTATCCACCAGAATATGCTTTTTGCAAATAGAGAAAATTTTGCTTTTTTCTTTCCAGTCTCCATTCCTTTTACTCCCCCCCCCACCCCGCCCCATTTTCTAGAACCTCCCATATAGTGTTATTTAGAAGTGGAGAGAGCAAACATCTGAACTTGTTCCTGGTATTAGGAGGAAAGAAAGCATCCATCTTTCACCTTTAAATATGATGTTAGCATTTTTTTTTGGTATATTTCTTTTATCAGGTTGAGGAAGTTCCCTTATATTCCTAGTTGAGTATTTTGCTCATAAAAGAAAGTTGGATTTTGTCAAAAAATTTTGGTATCTATTTTGTGGATCTCGATTTTGCCCTCTGTTAATAGGGTGCATTATGTTGATTGATTTCTGTATGTTAAAGCAACCTTACATTCCAGGGATAAATCCCACTTGATCCTTCTACTTGGCATATAATCCTTTTTATATATTTCTTCATTCAGTTTCCTAAGTATTTTCTTGAGGGATTTTGCATCTGTGTTCACAAGGAATATCAATCTGTAGTTTCCTTCCTTCAGCTGTCTTTGGTTTTGGTATCAGCGTAATATTGGCTTCTTAGAATGAGGTGAGAAGTGTTCTCTTCTATTTTTGGAAGAATTTGTAAGGATTGTTTTGTAAATCTTTTGTAATTTAGTGGTATATTTCTCCATTGAAGTCCTCTGGTTCTGGGCTTTCCTTTGTCTTATCTAATTTAAATTACTAGTTCATCTATTTGCTTGTTATTGATCTATTTAAATTTTTTATTTCTTTTCAAAATTATTGTAACAGCCCTTTAATCGATAATTATATAGTACTTAGAGTTTATAAAGTGCTCTCATATCTCATATCAGTTTATTTCCACAAGAAATCCATTAAAACAAGCATGGAGACCTTAGATTTTTTCCCCCTTTCTCCAGTCGTACAGGCCAATGCACAGCAGGTTAAGTGACTTGTTGAAGCTCTGTGGTGTTGAGCTACGGGAGCTTGAATGACAGTGTTATGTCCTCAGCCTCCTGACCACTAGACCTTCATGATACCATGTTAGGAATCCAAACGTGATGAAGAATAATACATATTCCTTTAGCCAATGGACACAAAATTTTTGTATTTATTCTTTAGATTTTATTAACTTTTTTCCTAGTCATTAGCACTCGAAAATCTTCAATTTTATAAAGTTACACTCATTAAAATGTCAGTTACTATTTTTATATGATCTTTTTTCTATTCCATTTTCCATATTCATAGGAAGAAATTTACAGTCACAATTAGTTTCTTCTGGGATTAAGTTTATTTGGGGGATAATTTCTAGATGCTTAACTAATTATATCTACAACAGTGTCTATAGAAGCAAATAAAATAGACACCCATAATATAATGGAGAAAAAGAAAGAAATTGATATTTGTCAGGATTTTGTAGAATTCGGAGAAACAGTAGCTTGAAATAAATTTGCATCTGCACAAGACAACTCAAAAAAATTAAAGCCATGTCATTGGAGGTGGCTTGATTATATCATTTGATATATCTGTCATCCCAGTTGTTAAGCATGAATAGCATTTCGGTGTCAGACCAAATCATGGGCAGACTTTAAAAAAGTTTTTTTGCATATATTCCTTTTAGTAAAAATTTATAGTATCCAGAACAAAAGGAGAATTTTCTTGTTTCTCATTCTTCAGTTCTTTATTAGTATCGACTGTTAGATTCCTTTTATAGATTTCATACGAGTTTCCTCTGACTTGTGTCCCACTTTGGATAGAGCCCATTCCATGTTCATCTAATTTCCTCTTGTTCATTCTGAAATGACCTGTTATTCCTTTAGTATTTATGTGTTCTTTCTTGGGACCTTTCTATTTTGCTCTAATCAGTTTTCTGGCTTCCCTTCAGAAAACTAAGGCCAATAAGTCTCCCCTACTTCCCCTGGCCCCTTTTATCTATATCTTAATAGTTTTCTCTCATACTTCTTCCAGGCAAGTTTCCCTGTTTTTTTTTTTAATTGGGATATAATTGGCATATAACATGTATTAATTTTAGGTATACAACATAATGATTTGGTATGTGTATATTTTGTGAAAGGATCACCACATTAACACCTATCACCTCATATAGTTACAATTTTTTTTCTTGTGATGAGAACTTTTAAGATCTACTATCTTAGCAACTTCGAAGTTTAACAATACGGTATTAATAATAGTCCCCGTGCTGTACATTATATCCCCAGGACTTCTGGGGAACTGGAAGTTTGTATTTTTGGACCATTTTCCCCCACTAAATGGGCGAAAGTGGTCAAATTTTCTGTTTCTTCTAGAGAAATTTTGTCTAAGTTATCTAATTTGCTCTACAGTTATTCATGGTGTTCTCATTATTTTTATTTTTGTAAGATAGGTAATAATGTTCCTTCTTTCATTTCTGACTGTATTTTAAAATAAAGTCATTTCTCTTTTCATCTCGGTCAGCCTGTCTAAAGGTTCTGTCAGTTTGGTTGATATTTTCAAGATTCAGTTTTTGGGAGCGCCTGGGTGGCTCAGTTGGTTAAGTGGTCGACTTCAGCTCAGGTCATGATCTCACTGTCTGTGAGTTCGAGCTCCATGTCGGGCTCTGTGCTGATGGCTCATCAGAACCTGGAGCCTGCTTCAGATTCTGTATTTCCCTCTCTCTCTGTCCTTCCCCTGCTCATGTTCTGTCTCTATGTCTCTCAAAAATAAATAAACGTTAAAAAAAAAAAAATTCAGTTTTTGGTGTTGATTTTCTGTACTTTGGTGTTTGATTCTTTATTTCATATATTTCCACTTTATCTGTTATTATTTACTTCCTTCTGCTTTTTGGGTTGAGTTTGCTTTGTTTTTTCTTGTTTTTTTCTTTTCTTCCTTTTTTTTTTTTTTTTTTTTTAAGGTGGAAGGTTAGGGTATGGATTTGAGATCTTTCTTATTTTTTTATGAAGGTTTTATAGGTATACATTTCCCTCTAAGCATTGTTTTACCTGTATCAAAGTTTTGATTTTTTGTGTTTTCACTTCTGTTCATCAAAGTGTTTTGCAGTTTCTTAGGTAAGTTTTCTCCTTGACCAATTGGTTATTTAGGATGTGTTGTTTAATTTTCATGTATTTGTGCATTTACCAGATTTCCTTATGTTTTGCTTTCTGATATAATCCCATTGTGATTGGAGAGTATATTTTGTATTATTTAGATAAATTTAAATTTATTGAGGCTTGTTTTATTAAAATCTATAGAGATTATTTCCCTATGTTGAGGTAAATACAAAACCACTAAAAGTTGAAAATGATTGCATCTGGATTTGTGTAGGTTTAGTGTGTGCATGTGTGTGTGTGTGTGTGTGCATGCACACAAGTATACGATGTAGAGGATGGAATGCTAATTTTCAAAATAAGCTTTGTGGGATTATTTTTGTTTTATTTTTTCAAATCTGTACTCTTATAGTCTTGATAAAGATTATAACTCACATAAAGAGTAAATAATCCTTTTTGTGACAACTTAATATTTTAAAGCATCATGTCCTTCTCCTACCCAATGCCTGCATCTTGTATATACACAGAAATATGCAAACATACACACATATATTCTTCATAAGAAACTAAGGAAAAGCAGATAAAGAAACTAAGTTTGTACAGTAATCTATATACTTTTAAATATGTTAAGATAAAGTTATATATATATTTTCTTAGTAAGTCTGTATCATGATTTTTTATTTTATTAGTGGAAATATATACTGTGTTTTTAATATTATCATTTATCCACAAAAGCATTTTAACTTAAGGGCCACTAAAAATTAGAAAAAGTAAATAATCTAATTTAAGTTTGTTACATGAGTTTTTGGGAGGATGCATTTGTAATTTGATATTTTCTTTTTTGAGTTCATTTTACTATTTAACACTGTCAGCAATTAAAAACTTATTAGTCTATTTTAAAAAAAAAATTAACGTTTATTTTTGAGAGAGAGAGAGGGAGTGAGCGCGAGCTGGGGGGAGGGGTAGAGAGAGAGGGAGACACAGAATCTGAAGCAGGATCCAGGCTCTGAGCTGTTAGCACAGAGCCCGATGTGGAGCTCGAACCCATGGACCATGAGATCATGACCTGAGCCAAAGTCTGATGCTTAACTCACTGAGCCACCCAGTGAGTGTTTTTAATCAGTTAATCTGTTTTTAATATTTAGATTGTGACTCTCCTAGGATTCTAAAGCTTAATTATAAAACTAAAATAAATTATACGTTATTTAGTTCTCTAGTGTGCCACACATTCCTTAAGATTTTGAATCGTTCTGCCTTACTGGGTATTTTAAAGGGGGATTTACTTCGTGTATTGTAATGTAATTCAGTGCAACACTAGAAAGAACATAAAAAACCCTGCAGAGACAGTATACTCCGCGAGATTTTGTTCTATAAATTTGTGCCAGTGAAGCAGATTGATTATCTGGTTTTTAGTCATTTCAGATATTCTCCACTATAGCTAGCTGTAAGTTATCTTTCTGTGCGTGCATGTGCGTGCGCATGTGTGTGTGCGTGTACAGATGTAAATAGTCACTGAGTGCCCTGTTGGTTGACCTGTGTAGCAGGTAAAACCAGCAATCAAGGGCTTGATTTCTTTCTAGTTGCAACTGTTCTGTGCCTATACCGCACCAGATTTGGGCACAGTTAAAACTGCTGGTGGGCAATTATAGTTGCATTTGGCATCTTTGACTGGAATGGTTTGTTTACACTGTCATTTGAGCCCCTCCTTTCCTTGTGGTCCAGTCATGTGTGTTCTGGGCCAGTGTATAGAGTTGTGTTTCCTTCTATGGTAGTCACTAGCCATATGTGGATATTTAAATTAAACTTTAATTAAAGTTAGATTAAAAATTTATTAACTCAGCCAGAGTAACCACATTTCAAGTTCTCAGGATCCGCACATGGCTATTGGACAGTGTAGAACGTTTCCATCTTCACAGAAGGTTGTATTTGATAGCACTGGTATAGATCTTTCCTGGTTTTTACCCTTTACTTTTCCTGATGCTATAGCCCAGATTCTGGTCTTTGGCAGAGGCTAGTTAATCTGTAGTGGCTTGGTTGCTCTGAAGCCCTCATTTGTCCTGCTCTCTGTTTGCCCTAAAGCTCTTGAAAATTTTTTCACCTTTTTCTTCTTTCCACCAACCTTTGTCTTTTGAGGATATATCACCTTTGGGTAAATGTTCATAGGGGTTCTTCTGGATTTAAAATCATTGTTACAGGAAGCTAGGATGATCTTTCAAGGATTAAAAGAGAGGACATTTGAGTGACACCTGCCCCTTTTCAATTCATAAGCATTTTTTTGTCTACCAACACTGGTCGGGGGACTGAAATCTTCATCAGAATATCATTTTTCAGTTTGAGGTATTCCTCTGTTTGAATGACAGCATCTAGGAAAGTTCTTCTTAGAGTGGCAAACGTCACAAAACTTTCAAAGGTTTCCCTCTTCATTAGATACCTCAGAGTTTCATAATGATAGCTCTCAGTTTCTCTCCTCTCTCTGTGTCACTAAGTTTCTGTGTAAGGGAGATAAATCTTGAATTCTTAAAGTTTTGTTGGGAGATTAAGACTTAATGTGGATGGAGAAATCATGGAACCTTTGAATTTTGCATTCAGAGTAATTACAGGGATATCTTGGGTTTAAACTTATTTCATGACTTCAAATTGTCTGTGAAGATGTGATGTATGAGAGGGCAAGTCCAGTGTAACTTCCCACGTACACGTAATTGGCAATTACAGAATGCAGGGAATGACTCTCAGCTCTGTGAATTCAGTGCACAGTATTCTAGAAAATATATGTGTTTCAAGAGAGAGAAAGGTCTCACAAAACGAAAGACACCATTAAGGGCTGAGATCAGTACATCGAATTATCTTGATAATTAACTAACATCATCATCATCTATAACAGCAGACATTCTTGAATGAAGTCCATGGTCGTGCACTGTGTTAAACCTCTCCTACCATTCCCATCTTCCCTGAATTTGGGACCCAACACTAGACCTGATGACGGTCAAGACTCATTACTCAGTTACTGTCAGGATTTTAATTTATCATGATCACATTTTACCTCAGTCAGCGCCCAAAGTGGAGCCCTCTGTAAAAGAGATTCTCAGCTCTACTAACTCTGAGCTGCCTCACAGCTGGTTTTCTTTCCCTTCCAATATGCCATCTAGGATCCTTATATTTATATAAGGCTTTGATGTTTTCTAGGATTTCCTTTCCCTTCCTAGTTCCTTCATTATTATGAACATGGCTGTCTCTAGGGCACTGCTTTTTATCTAGCCTTTCCTTTGGATCTGACTGTGGCTCTAGAGGTGATGTTTTCTGGAACTCTTGCTCCTTGGGTGGATTTTTCTAGATTGTCTTTATCTGTTAAAAATGGCTACTTTTTTTTTTAACGTTTACTTATTTTTGAGAGACATAGAGATAGAGCGTGAGCAGGGGAAGGGCAGAGAGAGAGGGAGACACAGAATCTGAAGCAGGCTCCAGGCTCTGATGAGCCATCAGCACAGAGCCCGATGTGGGGCTCGAACTCACAGACTGTGAGATCATGACCTGAGCTGAAGTCGGCTGCTTAACTGACTGAGCCACCCAGGCGCCCCAGAATGGCTACTTTTTAAAAAATGTATTTTTATTATTTTTTTTTTCAGAGAGAGAGAGAGAGAGGGAGAGAGAGAGTGCACAAGTAGGGGGAGGGGCAGAGGGAGAGGGAGAGAGAGAATCTTAAGCAGGCTCCACACCGAATGCACAGCCGTATATGTGTCTTGATCCCAGGACTGTGAGATCATGACCTGAGCTAAATTTAAGAGTCTGGCACTTTACTGACTGAGCCACCCAGGCACCCTGGCTGCTTCTTTGGACTTCATATTATATGAGTTTTCCATTCCCCCTTCTCAAAGTAGTACTCTCTGGACATTGCTACCAGCTAGACTCATTATATATCTTATACTCCTCTAATTTTCTGAGTGATTTCATATTCACGTGGGGGTTCATCCAGAACCCTGGCCTTCCTTGTCTTTACATTTCCACTGACTTCCTTCTCCATTCCCCTCAGCTTCTTCCATTGGGAATCCCTCTCCATCCTTCCCAGTCACATGAGGGTGATGGTTTTGGAAATAAACTTTTTAATACTATTTGACTTCAAAATATGTATTTGTATCATATGATAAAAACTTAAAGAATATAACTTAAAGAATAAGATAATAACCTAAAAATAATATAGACACCATTAAAATGCATATGATAGAAAGTATTGATATAAATACTCAAAGTAAGAAAAAAAAAAGTTAAAACCAGAAGAGAAAAAAAGAAATGGGACAAAATATAACTAGTTGCTGATGATTAATAATGAGAAATTCTGGGGAAAATGAGATGAAGCAAAATTGTTTTAAGGACTCCTATATGAAAGCAGGTAGTATTTACACATGAAATATATCTTTATTCAGTTTACTCCTTGACATCCATGTGTTGGTATCATTGCAGAAATTGAATATCGTGGGAATGAGTTGCTCAGTCTGATTCATCAAACTAAATGAAACGTTAATGAAAATTAAACATGCTATAGTATTTTTTTGCTTCTATAATTCCATTATGAGAACAGTCTCTCTATAAAAGATACTATGACAGGAGATGGAACTGTCACTCGTACGGCCAGTGCGTCAGTCTGTTTGAGGGTTATAACGCAATACCGCAGACTGGGTAGTTTATAAACCACAAGCATTTATTTATCATAGACTGGAGGCTCCAAGTTGTCCAGCATCATGGCACCAGCCTGGTAAAATGTGGGCCCTCTTCTGAGTTGCAGACTTCTTGACGTGTCCTCACATGGTAGAAGGGGTTAGCTATTTCTGTGGGTCTCTTTTATAAGGCACTAATCCCAGGCATGAGGGCTCCACCCTCATGGCCTATGTACCACCCAAAAGCCCACCTCCTAATACTCTTACCTTTGGTGATTAGGATTCCAATGTGAATTTTGAAGGGGACACTTTCAGACCAGAGCAGCCAACTTATGTTAAATAAAAACAAAATGACACCCTTTTTATTTATTTGTTTGTTTGTTTATTTATTGTCTAGTAGAGTGCTCTTTGTGACTGAGACTCTAAGTATAGCCTTTCTATTATTAACTAATGTTTAAAATGTTCAGATTGTCATCATGGACTAAGCGAGTGTAGCAAAACACTAGGCATATGTACCTCTGAAACCATCATTGCTTGGTGTCATGATCATGGAAATTTAGATACATTAGTGGTGCTGTTATTCTTCCCTTTCCTACATTTGAAACATTTACACTTCTTGCCTATTTTCCTCCTTTCCCCACCTCTAGAAACATACTAAGAAACCAGAGAGCAAAAGTTGTTGCAGGATCGATATTTTAAAAAATCGCTTGAAATACTCTCTTTTTTTTTTTTAATTTTTTTAAATGTTTATTTTTGAGAGACAGCACGAGTGGAGGAGGGGTAGAGAGAGTGGGAGACACAGAATCGAAGCAGGCTCCAGGCTCTGAGCTGTCAGCACAGAGCCTGACATGGGGCTTTGAACTCATAGACTGTGAGATCATGACCTGAGCCGAAGTTGGATACTTAACCAACTGAGCCACCCAGGTGCCCCTTGAAACACTCTTTAAACCAATATTTCATTGTATATTAGCTAAAATTTAAATTAAAAATAGGTTAAAAATTATATGAAACATAAGTAATGTAGGTTTTAATAAAAATCAACATAGTTAATAGGTCTTTAGAAAGAAATGAATTATAATCACTTTCATATTTTATAATTGAACTTGAAATGCAGTAATAGTTTTTTACATATATAAATATTTTAGCATTGATATTACCTCAATTGTATTTTCAGTTCTTTTATGTATTAATTTTATTTTTTTATGATTTTAAATTTCCTAATAACCTGTATAATTTATAAAATTTACAATCTTATTTCCAAAGTTGGTGTTTGGGGCTGCAGCCAACTTCTAAATCCTACATGTACACCATCACCCTGGTTCTTCAGTTTTTAATTGATGAGCTCACAGGATGGAAATTTCCAGTTACAATTCAAAGGTTTAGGCCATTTCGATTTTCTTTTCTTTTTAAAATTTTTTTTTTAATGTTGTATTTATTTTTGAGGGCAGGAGAGACAAAGCATGAGCAGGGGAGGGGCAGAGAGAGAGGGAGACACAGAATCTGAAACAGGCTCCAGGCTCTGAGCCGTCAGCACGGAGCCTGACGCGGGGCTCGAATCCACAGACCGTGAGATCATGACCCAAGCCGAAGTCGGACGCCCAACCGACTGAGCCACTCAGGCGCCCCCATTTCAATTTTCAAGTGAGCTATTTGTTAGACATCCATCTAAAAGATGGAGAATGTTAGATAGGAAGAATAGTTAGCCTGTTTAATCTCAGTAAATAGAGTAATCTCACATTAGACCTAGTACAAAACAGTCTCTCAATCATTTTGCAAAAAGACTTCTATTTTTTCCTTCTATTAAACCTTGAGATCATCAGATGATAGGGGTCTGGGGGAATTCCTGGAAACCTTTCATTGACTTCTTCCTTTATTTTTTAAGAAATAATTTATTGAGAGGAAATTTATATAACATAAAGTTAACCATTTTTAAAGTAAACAAGTCAGTGACATTTAGCGCCCTTACAGTATGGTATAACCAGTCCCTCTGTCCCTTTTCAAAACATTTCCATCACTGCAAAGCAAAACCCTTTACCCGTTAAAGGAGTTTCTCCTCACCTCTCTTTCCATTAGCCACTGATAGCCACCAATCTGCATTCGGTCTCTAGGAGTCTGTCTCTTCTGGATATCTCATGTAAAAGGAAGTATTTATTACGTGACCCTTTGTGTGGGTTTTTTCACTGAGCACAATGTTTTGGATTTTCATTTTCGTTGTGGTAAAAAAAAAACATGTAACATAAAATTTGCCATCTTAACTGTTTTAAGTATATTGTTTAGTCATTTTAAATTGTATCCACATTGTTGTGAAAGAGATCTCCAGAACATTTTCATCTTGCAAACCTGAAACTCTGTACCCATTTAAAAACACCTTCCTTTTCCCCTCTCCCCCCAAACCTGGGCAACCACCCTTCTACCTTCTGTTTCTATAAAATTGACTGGTTTAGTTACCTGGTATAAGTGAAATCATACAGTACTTGTCTTTTGGTGACTGGATTATTTGACTTAGCATAATGTCCTCAAGTATCATTCATGTTGTACCATGTGACAGAATTTCCTTCATATTTAAGCCTGAATAGTATTTATACCAAATTTTGTTTATCCATTCATCTGTCTATGGACATTTGTTTGGCTTCCATCTCTCAGCTATTTTACATAGTGCTATTATGAAGATGGGTTTGCAAATCTCTGTTCAAGACCCTGCTTTCAGTTCTTTTAAATATATATCTAGAAGTGGGTTTGCTGGATTAAATGGTAGCTCTGTTTTTAATTTCTTGAGGAAACCCCATACTGTTTTCCATATTGCTCCACCATTTTTTTCCACCTGTACTGTACAAGGGTTCCTTCCGCTTTCTCCACATTCACACCAACGCTTATTATTTTCTGGTTTTTTTATCACAGCCATGAAAATTGTTATGAGATGGTATCTTATTGCAGTTTTGATTTGCATTCCTCTGATGATTAGTGATATTGGGTATCTTTTCATATGCTTGTTGGCCTTTTGTATATCATTTTTGGGGAAATACCCGCTCAAGTCCTTTGCTCTTTCTTCAGTTGAGTTATGATTTTTTTGTTGTTGACCTGTAGTTCTTTATGTATTCTGGTTATTAATCCTTAATCAAATATATGGTTTCCAAACATTTTCTCCCATTTCATACGTTGCCTTTTCACTTTGTTGATTGTTTCCTTTGATGAACACATATGTTTGTGTTTGACGTAGTCCCATTTGCCTTTTTGTTTCTGTTCCCTCTGCTTTGTGTCATATCTAAGAAATCATTGCTAACTCTAATGTTACAAAGTTTTCTCTTAGGTTTTCTTTTTCAAGTTTTATAGTTTTAGGTTTTATGTTTAGATTTTTAATCCATTTTGAGTTAATTTTTGTGAGTGTTAAAAGATAAGGGTCTAAGTTCTTTATCCATTGAAATGTCTTGGTACCCTTGTAAAAAAAACAATTGGGTTTAGATGTATGGGTTTGTTTCTGGACACTATTTCATTTGTCTACACGTTTATTCTTATGCCAGTATCACACTGTTTTGTTTACTGTAGCTTTATAGTAAGTTTTGAAATTGAGAAGTATGTATTCTTCACCTTTGTTCTTTGTTTTTGCTATTTGGGGTCAACTATTACTTACGAATTTAATGATTGCTTATCCATTTTTGCAAAAATGACCATTGGAATTCTGATAGGAATTGTCATGAATTGTAGATTGCTTAGCATAGTAATGACATCTGAACTTCTTTCTTTCAACAGTGTACTGTAGTTTTCATTTGTCACACCTTGGAAAAACTTATTTCTAGGAATTTTATTCTTTTGGATCTTACTTTAAATGAAATTGTTCACTTATTTTTCAGAGTTCATTGCTAGTGTGTAGAAACACTTGAGTTATGTTTGTTGACCTTGTAAATTGCAGTTTTCCTGAATTCACTTATTGGACCTAGCACTTCCTTTGTGCATTCTTTGTGATTTTCTCTATACACGATCATTTCATCTATAATTACATAAAATTTTAATCCTTCCTTTGCAATTCAAATGCCTTGGATCCCACCCTCTTTTTTGTCCTAATCGCTCTGGCTAGAACTTGCAGCACAGTATTCAGCGACATGTTGTTCTTGATCTCAGTGGGAAGGCTTTCAGTATTTTACCTTAAAATATGATGTTAGCTGTGGGTTTTTCTTAAGTGCTTCTTAGTGCGTTGAGGAAGTCCTCTTCTATTCTTGGTGTTCTAAGTGCTTTTACATGAAAGGGTATATGATTTTATCACATTTTTTTTCCTGTATTAATTGGCATCACCATTTTTTTCTTCATTTATTTAGTGTGGAATATGTATATATACACATACACATATATGTTTTTTTTTAAATTTTTTAATGTTTATTTATTTTTGAGAGACATAGAGGCACAGCGTGAACAGAGGAAGGGCAGAGAGAGAGGGAGACAGAATCGGAAGCAGGCTCCAGGCTCTGAGCCGTCAGCACAGAGCCCGACGCAGGGCTCGAACTCACAGACTGCGAGATCATGACCTGAGCTGAAATCGGACGCTTAACCGACTGAGCCACCCAGGCGCCCCATATATGGTTTTAAATATGGAATATTTCATGAATTTTTGTTTCCTCCTTGCACAGAGGCCACACTAATCCTTTCTGCATCATTCCAATTCCAGTATATGTGCTGCTGAAGCAAGCACGTTCATTGATGGAGTTTTTGTATGTTGAACTACCTTGGCATTCTTGGGGTAATCCCCACGTTGTTATGGTATATAATGGTTGTAACATGCTGAATATAATTCTTAAGAAAATAGTAGCTAAGTAAATCTATCAGCATGTTACATACACCCTTTGGCTATTTTTCAGAGTTCTAACCAAGTCGATCATGTCAACTGTTGCTTGTTTTTCAATGTTTCTGTGGCGTGATGGGCATTTGGAGTTGGTTTTCCATTATTATTTGGCTGACATGATCCTCTCCTTTCCTTTTGTTGTGAGCCCCTAAACATCAAGATGAGCTCTTTTTTTTCTCTTTGATTCAAAGTTGTATTTCAGTCACGGCTGGACCACAGAGTCTTCATTTTAAAGCGAGAGACTCGCTCTATATAATTGCCAGGATGTTATGAATCTCTAAGTGTTCATTCTTCTATGATTCATTAGCTGCCTATATTATTAGTCTGTTTTAGATTTTTTGAAGCAAGGTGTATTAAAACCAGAGCTACGGAATTAGCCTTAACTTCTTTTTATTTCGTTTGTTTTAAAAATTATGATCCACTAAAATTCTCTTTCTGTTATATGAATGTTGACAGATTGTACAGTGGAATAGAAAATACAAAAATTAATATAGAGAACACTATATAACATCCTGTAAATTTTCCTTTTACTTATTTGCAGTCAACCTTTCCCCCAACTCCAGTTCATGAGAAAAAATGATCTCATTTTGTTTGTATAATTTTGCCTTTTTCACTTATATATCACATTAAATGAAATCATAAGATATATTGCCTTTTCAGTCTGGCTTCTCTTACTTAGAATAATGCATTTGATATTCATCCGTATTATTATGTGTAACACTAATACATTACATTTCATCGTTGAAAGTATTCTTTTGTGTGGATTTACCAAAGTTTTGTTGTCTATTCATCATTCGGAGGAAAATTTGGTTTGTTTTCAGGTTTTAGTAAGAGTAAATCCACTATACAATTTACATTCAGGTGTTCATTTCTCTTTGGTAAACACCTAGGATTGGGAGTTGTGGGCCTTATTAAGTGCATATTAATTTTCTAAGAAAGCGGAACACTGTCATACAAAACAACGGTGAAATTGTGCATTCCTATCAATAATGTATAATATTTTAGGTCCTCCTATCTTTATCAGCACTTGATAATGTCATTTTGTTTAAGCCCTTCTGATAGTTACGATAGGTGTTCTCTCCTGTCAATCACTGTGCATTTCCCTAATGTGATGATGCTAAACGTCTTTTCTTGTGGCGGTATGTTACATGTGTGTTTTATTTCTTAGTTGTCTTTTCACACCTTTTACTTAGTTTTTCATTAGGAAGTTTGCTTTTTATTGATCTTTGTGTGTTCTTTTATATATTTTGAATGCAAGTTGATTTTTTTTTTGTTCACAATGTGTTTTTGGCTTCTAATTTTAATATAAACCTAAGTCTTACTTTGAAAAAAATGTACTTTCAACATTACAAGATAATATTCTTTATGAAAGTGTCTTTTTTATGTCCAACATCACTTATCAGGGAAATATAAGTCAAAAGCATGATGAGATAATACCTCACACCTGTCAGAATGGCTAAAATTAACAACACAAGAAACAACAGGTGTTTGCGAGGATGTGGAGAAAGAGAAACCCTTGTGCACTGTTAGTGCCAATGCAAACTGGTACAGCCACTCTGGAGAACAGTATGGAGGTTCTGCAAAAACTAAAAAATAGAACTACTCTACAATTCAGCAGTTGCACTATTAGGTATTTGCCCAAAGCATACAAAAATATAGATTCGAAAAGGTACTTGCACTTCAGTGTTTATGGCAGCATTATCAACAATAACCAGAGAGAGAGTCCAAATGTCCATGGCCATCACCTGATGAATGGATAAAGAAGATGTATTGTGTGTGTATACATACATACATATATATACATATACATATATACACACACATACATATATGTATACATACCTACAATGGAATTATTACTCGGCCATAAAAAATAATGAAATCTTGCCATTTGCATTGAGATGGATGGAGCTAAAATGTATTATGCTAAGCAAAATAAGTCAGCAGAGAAAGACAAATGCCATATGATTTCACTTACATGTGGAATTTAAGAATCAAAACAGATGAACATAGGGAAAGGAAGAAAAAACAAGAGAGGAAGGCAAACCATGAGAGACTCTTAACTATAGAGAACAAACTCAGGGTTGCTGGAGACGAAATGGGTGGAGGGATGGGCTAACTGGGTGATGGACATTAAGGAGGGCACTTGTTAAGATGAGCACTGGGTGTTATATGTAAGCGATGAGTCACTAAATTCTGCTCCTGAAACCAATATTATACTATATGTTAACTGATTAGAATTTAAATAAAAATTTGAAACAACAAAAAATAAAATAAAAATATTTGAAACCTAAAAAAAAGGAGTGTTTTTTTTAACTGCTGTTATGCTAAATCCATACTATCTCATTATAGCTCCAGAACTTACTCATCTTGCAGCACTGAAACTTTGTTCCTCTTGGCCAACATTTCCCCATATCTCTTTCCCTCTCAATAGCCCCTAGTATACAGCCTTTTACTTTCTGTTTCTATGAGTTTGACTGTTTTTGATTCCACATATAAGTGAAGTCATACATTCTTTGTCTTTTTGTGTCTGGTTTATATCAGCCTAATGTCCTTCAGGTTCATCCATATTGTTGCAAATGGCAGGATTTCCTTCTATTTTCAAAGCTGAAAAACATTCCATTGTATGTATACACCACATTTTTTTTTTTTTTTTATCCATTTGTCCTTTGATGGATATTTCGGTTATTTCCATGTCTTGACTGTTGTGAATAATGCTGCAGTGAACATAAGAGTGCAGGTATCTCTTAAGATCTGATTTCAGTTCTTTTGGATAAATACCCAGACATGAGATTGCTGAGTAATATGGTAGTTCTGGTAACAATATTGTACTTCATAATGAAATTTACTGAGGGTAGATCCTAAGTATTCTCACAGTGAGGAGCGGAGGTAAGAAAGGTAAACTATGTGAGGTGATGGCTATGTTAATTAGTTTGATTGTGGTGTTATTTCTATCATATGTATATTAAATCATCGAGTTGTACACTTTAAATATATACAATAAAAATAGTACCCCAAATTTCTTATAGCAAAAATCATCACAGGTGTAATATATTTTTTATCTATCAGGTGGCTACGTATGACTTTTGCATTCAAGTTCAAATTAATTTCATTGAGGCTTCAGAACTCCACACTAAATGTTGTTCGTCAAAATCCCCTGTGATTCCGAAGACAACACCACTTATTCTACCGTGCTATGTTCAAGCTACTGGTATGTAATGTGAAACAGTTGGTGTGCATATACCAAATATTCACACGTGAGCAGCTAAAAGTTTTAAAAAGTCAGATTATGATATTTACTTTAAAAAACAATATTAGTACAATTATCATATGATTCCTGTGTGTGTGTGACTTAAATTGTGAGTCCGTGAGGTTGAATTTTGAGAAATAGTATAACCAAACCTATGTGAGTTCGCTTCTGATTGAGTCAGAGAAACTGCATCAGGTGAGTTTCGCACAAAGAAAACATTTTTTTGCAGCAAAATAAGGAGATCCAGGGGCATGGCTTCCAAAACTGTGACTCCCTGAGAGCAGATGAAGGAAGGGATACCTTTGGTTTAGGGTTAGGATGAGTATTTAGATATGGAAGTCTTATCGTATGTGAGGGGGGCATAAATAAGGCTGTGCGTGTGCTTTAAGGAAACATGCCTGTGCATACATTGTATGTTATGCAAATGAGGCTGAGGTTCTTTCTTGGGTGGAGGGAGATTTTAGTATTATAATGAGATAAAGGCAATGGTAGGTTATTCCAGAGGTCCCTTCATGGTTTGCGTAGGTGTGAATTGGGGGTTTGGCTCAAAAGGTCTGTGTGGTCTTGGGCTGGTAGGAGGTCTGGTCAGGGCAATTGCCATCACCTGCAGGGTGGTTTCCACTTTGATTTGCCCAAGTTAAGAGGTAGGCAGAAAGAAGATCTTAAGGAAAAAATGTTAAGACAAAAGTTAGTGAGTTCAAGCAGGTGGGTAATAAATGTCAGGTCTTGGGGTTTAGCTGGGGACAGTAGCATGGATGTAATCTCTGATTAGTGACTCTTGCTTAAAAATATAGGTTATAATTAAAACCAAAGGTCAGTTTAGTTACTTATTGTGTGGGTAGTTTTAAAATGGTTAAATGAAAATATAAATTACTAAAATATATTAGATATATAATGCACTGATGGAAATTTTACTTAGGAAATCTCACCCCCCAAAGGAATGGTTTAGTAAAGGACTAAGCACATGTTTAAAAGGAGAAGTAAAAAGTAAATACATAAATAAAAAAGGGTAAGTATATTAAATTTTTTAGTATTATTTACTTATTTTCTCCAAAAATTTAAGTATAAAACCAGTGCACTCTGTAAACCTTACTTTTGGCAAGCTTTGGTGGTTTTGCATTTTATTATATGTGTTTAAGTATTTTTCATGAAAAGTTTAGTCTATACTATATTATGCAATATTTTGTTTTTATAATTCTGACATAAAGTCATTAATAATAAAATAGTGCTCAACTGTTACTTGCACTTGGCACCTAGGAAGAGAAGCCTCATTATAGTAGCATATACAATATCAAGATCTATTTCATTCCTTTTTAAAATATAGAGTTAGGAGTTCTGCAGCAGGTAGGGAGGCTCTGTGGAGTTTTATCGCTTGTTTTAAGATATCTTTTTGGGGGAAAAAAATCGTCTAATTTTATTTTCCTAATTAGGTACATTATTTTCATGAAAAATAAAATTTACCTCTTGACAAATAAAAATTAGTGTATCATTATGGAAAATTGGAAAACGTTAGAAACACAGAAATGTCATCTGGTATGCGAATATTCAGAGCGTACTATTATTAATATCTTGGTATTTTACTCTTCTTTTGTTAATGCCTTTATTATTTTATTTTTTAACATAGTTGTGATCTTCCTGCCTGTGTTCGGTTGAAATCTCTTCATTCTTAATAGACACTTTTATTTAGGGGCGCCTGGGTGGCTCAGTTGGTTGTGTCCTATTTTGGCTCAGGTCATGATCTTGTGGTCTCTGAGTTCGAGCCCCTCGTCAGGCTCTGTGCTGACAGCTTGGAGCCTGGAGCCTGCTTCAGATTCTGTGTCTTCCTCTCTCTCTGCCCCTCCCCTGCTCGTGCTCTGTCTCTCTTGGTCTCAAAAATAAACATTAAAAAAATTAAGGGGTGCCTGGGTGGCTCAGTCAGTTAAGCGTCCGACTTTGGCTCAGGTCATGATCTCACAGTTCATGGGTTCGAGCCCCACATCAGACTCTGTGCTGACAGCTCATAGCCTGGAGCCTGCTTCACATTCTGTGTCTCCCTCTCTGTCTGCTCCTCCCCTGCCTCAAGCTCTATTTCTTGCTCTCAAAAATAAACAAACATTTAAAAAAAATTAAAAAAAGAAACTTTTACTTAGGTGTTATATACTCATTAATTGTATAAATTAGCACTGATAGTTATTGTAGAATATTTCATCCTGTGTCTCTTATAGATTATATAAGCTAATCCTAAGCATTTAGGTTATTTTTAAAATTTTCTTATTCATATAAATACTGTAGTAGTGAACATTTTTATATATAATACTTTTTCCCTGTTTAGATTTTTTTTATAAAGTGAGCTTTTCTGAGTTGGCTGCATTCCTTCTAAAGTATGTACATGTTAAAGCTCCAGATCATTTTGCAAAAGGGCTTTTGTAAACAGTTGTGCTGTTTTAACCCTCCTTCAGTGTAAACTCTAACCAATATTGAAATAAAGAAATTGGATATTTTTCTGTGTTATTAAAAGTAGATGATTTCATTTTTTATGTCAATTTCTTGGATTACTCATGAGGATTAAAATTTTCTGTCTTTGCTATTAATTAAATATTTCATATGTAAATTATCTGTTCATGAACTTTGCCTTTATCACTATGGTGATATATCTGATAGTTGTCACTGATTTCCTTATTTTAATTTTTTTCATTTTTATGGTCAATTTTTTAAAAATACTTTTATTTATTTTTGAGAGAGAGACACAAAGCGACTGGGGAAGGGGCAGAGAGAGAGCGAGAGAGAGAGAGAGGGAGAGGGAGATACAGAATCTGAAGCAGGCTCCAGGCTCTGAGCTGTCAGCACAGAGCCCAGTGTGGGGCTTGAACTCACGAACTGTGAGATCATGACCTGAGCCGAAGTCGGATGCTTAATTGACTGAGCCACCCAGGCGCCCCTATGGTCAATTTTTCTAAGATTCATGGTTTGCCTTTAGTTTTATTTGTTTTTCAATAAATCTTTTAAAATAATTTTATAGCGAAATTTAGCAATCATTTTCTCTGTGATTTCTAACATTCCTTTAAAGATTAGACCATCTTCCTTATCTACAGAATTGGCATATGTGTAATTCTGTTTTTTTTTCCTATTTTTAGTAGTTCAAAATTTGCTCACCATTTTCTAAAAAAACAAAAACGAAAAACAATTTCTATACTTAAATTTTATTTTTACGTGTATTTATTTTGAGGGAGAGAGCGTGAGTCAGGGAGGGGAAAAGAGAGGGAGAGAGAGAGAATCCCAAGCAAGCTCCGTGTTGTTAGTGTGGAGCCCATTGTGGGCCTTGAACTCATGAACCATGTTGTCATGACCTCACCTGAAACCAAGATTCAAGTGCTTAACTTACTGAGCCACCCTGGCTCCCCCAGTATTTATTTAATTTGTTTAAAAAAAATGTTGCTGTATTTTCACAGAGGATTGGAATGTGAAACCAAACTTGATTATATCCTATAACTTATCAACACCAAAGTTTACTAATGATTCAAAGGATACAAGTATAATCAGGCAGCGATATAACTTTTCTTTCTGTAGAAGTCGGCATCTATTAGACACAGCTTCCAAATTGTCCTTTTCTCCCTCCTTAAGATGCCTTTTGCTTTTGAATTGACTTTTGAATGTCATCTGTAGAAACCTTTGTCTCAAAGGAAGCCGTTTTTTTGCTTGGACTTTCCCATTTTTATACTCTTAATAGTTATACAGATAGGAAATGTATGTATGAGGAATTCTCATTTGCCTCATAAATTCATAAATTCCAGATATTTTTGATTGGCCATTTGGACAGGTAATGCATGTCAAAAGTTTTCTTCGAAATAGTCCACTAGTCAATTCCAATTTTTAAAGATGTTTATGTATTTATTTTGATAAAGAGAGTGCATGTGAACATGTGAGAACAGGAGACGGGCAGAGAGAGAGTGAGAGTGAGAATCCCAAGCAGGCTCCACATTTGCAGCACACTGCCTGACGTGGGGCTCGATCTCATGAACTGTGAGATCATGACCTGAGCCAAAATCAAGAGTCAGGTGCTTAACCCACTGAGCCAACCAAGCACCGCCATTCAATTCTATTTTTATGTTTGTGAGGAAGCTTGGTCAAGTCCATTATTCTCTAAACTATCCCCTCAATAGAAGGATGATGCCTTAGTAGGGGACACAGAAGCTTGCTGTTACCGCTTTATTCCCAAATTACATGCATTCCTTTTAAAAGTAAAATAGTGCTAACCCAGAATTGTAACCCATCATCTCCTTCTTAAGAGTTATCCTGCACCCCAGACACAGCGACTTTTTTCATTAGTGTGTTCTAATGAAAACACTTATTTAATGATAAGCATTTTCACTCACTTGAAACTCTAATTCTGAAACATTTTATAATGTAACTATAATTTAAATTTCAATTAAAATTTTTATCAGAGATTTAATTGTTATGACAATATACCTTTCATTGTTAAGCCAAGTAGTGTGTCTGCACAGTTATTTACATTCTTTCAACTTTTTGTTTATCCCTGGAGTTATTAATGGCTCAATTGTCCTTAGATATTTGACGAAATCCTCCCATGCCACAAAGCTCTGTATTAAGCTTCTCTGAACACTGTTCCGCATAGTAGTGTACCCTGTCCGATGACATGTCATAACTGCACAGTCGCTGGAAGCAACCCTCCCGGAGCACAACAATCTCCTGCTCCAGCATGGACTGCATGCTTTCTTTCCCCGTGGCAGAGCTCTTGTCTAATACTTCCTTTCACTGTAATTGTGGGGATTTTCTTTTTTCTGTCTTGACTCTCCTATTTTTTCAATCCCTTGCCTTCCTGTTTCTTGGGTTACTTCACTGTTGAGGTAGTTTCCGTCTTCCGGGAGCTTCTAAAGAAAGAGTGTAAGGGAGCTAATTTTTGAGAATCTCCATGTCTGAAAATGCCCTTGTTTTTCCTCTCACACTTGAATGATGATTTGGTTTAGTATGAAATTCTAGATTGAAAATAATTTTCCTCAAAAGTTTGAAGGTATTATCATTACCTTCTAATTTCCACTGTTGTATTTAGAAGTCTGATAACATTCTTCTTCCTCATCCATTACATAGGACCTAGTGTTTTCTATAACACTAAAAGCTTTAGAAGCTTTTAGAAGCTGCTTTTTATCCCTGGTACTCCATTATTTCACACTGATGACTTTTGTCTTAAGTTCTTGTGGACCTTTTCAATCTGGAAATTCATGTCTTCCAGTTCTATAACATTTTCATAAAATTTTTCCTTATCTTGTTGTACTTTCTAGGATATTTTCTGACTTTATTATGTCTTAAGAAATTATTTTGGCAATTTTAAACTAACAAGGGCTAACTTTTTTCCAATTATTTCTTTACTTACAGACTTTAGAAAAATAAAAACACCTTTTATGTCTACTTGATTTCTTTGAAATTTGCTTCTGTTGACTATACATCGTCTCAATTTTTGCTGAACTTATTTCTCCTTCATTTGTCCTTCATGTTGAGGAGTTTCTTAAATGTCTATTGATTTTTACCTGTTCTCTCATGGTCATTAGTGAGTCTCACAGTGCTGGCTACATTACCAACTATTTATCATTGCCTGACAGTCTGGATCCCAGTGAATATTTAAGGTGATCAAAATGTTAGTCTGTAAGGCTTTTCCAGAAAATGTTTCTTCAAAGTAAAAGGATAATAAGGATAATATATCAACAACAGTATGCATTTAAATTTGATAACCAGGTGAAACAGAGTAATTTCTTAAAAGACACAATCTGCCAAAACTCATGCAAGAAGAAATACATATTCTGGATAGGCTTCAATCTATTAAAGACATTGGATCAATAATAATTACCTTCAAAAACAGAAAGTACCAGGCCCAGATGGGTTCATTGGTGGACTCTATCCAACCTTTAGAGGTTTAGAGAAGAAATCATACTAATGCTCTATAATGAATTCTCTACAATCTCTCTCGGAGGATATAAACAGAAAGAATCCTTTTTTTAACTCATTTTGAGGGCATTTTTGCCCTAATATCAAACCAAACAAAGACAATACAACAACAAAAACAACAGACTAATATCTCTCATTAGCATAGATACAGAAATCCTTAATAAAATATTAGCAACTCAAATCCAGCAATGTATAAAAAGAATTATGCACCATGGCATTTGTCTCATGTATACAAGGTTGGTTCACATTCCAAAATCAATTAATGCATTCCATCATGTCAACAGACTAAAGAAGAAAATATCACATGATGATATCAATAGATGCAGGGGGAAAAACATTTCATAAAATCTAATACCCTTTCATGCAAACAACCTAGTAAATGAGGACTGGAGCAGAACTTTCTCAACTTGGTAAGAAATATCTACAAACACCCTAACACTACCATCATTTTTAATGATGAGAAATGCAAAGCTTTCTCAGTAAGATTAGAAACCAGGTGAGGATGTCCCTTCTCACTCTTTCAGCATCGTACCAGAAGTCCGATAGCTAATGCAATGGAACATGAAAAGGAATCAAAAGATACACAAGTTGGAAGGGAAGAACTAAATTCTTTGTTTATTGAAAACATGATTGTTTATGTAGAAAATCTAAAGGGATCGATTAAGAAAGACACTTCTAGAACTAATCACCTAATGTAGCAAAGTTGCAGGGTATAAGTTTAATATACAAAAGTCAGTTGCTTTCCTGTATACAAGCAATGAGCAAATTGAATTTGAAATTAAATATAAAATATCATTTATATTAGCACCCAACAAAAATGAAATACTTAGGTATAAATATAACAAGATATTTTTAAGATCTATATAAGGAAAGATCTCAAATATTGAAATTTATCTGATGAAAGATATCAAAGAAGAATTAAATAAATAGAGTGATATTCCATGTTCATTCATAGGAAGTCTCAATATTGTTAAGATGGCAGTTCTTCCCAGCTTGATCCAGAGATTCAATGCAATCTTAATAAAAATCCCAGGAAATTATTTTGTCAGTATTGCCAGATTGACTAAAAGTTTACGTGGAGAGGGAAAAGACGTACAATAGCCAACACACTACTGGAGGAGATGAACAAAATTGGAGGACTGACACTATCCAACTTCAAGACTTTCTACAAAGGTGCAGTAACCATGAGACTTTGGTATTGGCAAAAATACAGACAAATAGATGAGTGGAATAGAAAAGAGAGCCCACAAATAATAGACCCACGGAAATGTAGTGGGTAATGTCCGTGGTTACGTTTGACATAGTAGAGGCGATATTGCTCAGAAAAGATAGTCTTTTCAAAAAATGGCGCTAAACAATTGGACATCACAAGGGAAAAATGAATCTAGATAGAGACCTTACACCCTTCACAAAAGTTAACTCAAATGGATCACAGGCCTAAATGTAAAATAAAAAATTTAAAAACTTTTAGTAGATAACAAAATTAAAAATCTACATGACCTTGTGTTTGGCAGTGACATTTTAGATACAACAACAGAGGCAAGATCTGTGAAAGAAGAATTGATAAGCTGGACTTCATTAAAATCGAAAATTTCTGCTCTGCAAAAGACACTGTCAAGAGACCAAAAAGATGTATTTGCTAAAGTCATGTTTCTTTTCACTTCTGTACTTCTGCATTGGTCAAACTCTATTATAGAGATCATTTTAACTGTGATTACATTCTTCTCAGCTTAATATTTAGTATATTTTATACTCTTCTTGTCACAAGGGTAATTTTTGTATTATACTTGTAATTAGTTATCATTAAAATACAAAATTAGAATTTATAGATGTGATTAAACATGATATTCTGTAAATGTTTTAAAGTGTGATTTTGTTTTCTGTCTGCGTACATAAAAATACAAGTATATATTTTTTATTGTTTCATGTTGAGAAGTATAGTAATTAATTATGAGCTAATCTCTTAATATTTTATCAGTATATTTACTTTCTTCTCATAGTATTGCAAGCACCATTGAGGTTATCCAGCACTGATTTTATATTTGGAATCCCACTGCATACTCTGGATCCTAATAACAAGGTTACAAAAACTCAGGTACATATAGAGAATTGATGCTTTTTATTATGGTCTTCAGTTATTGAGTTGAGTTGATTTAGTTTATTGAGTTTCTGGAGTTGATTATTGAGTTGATTATTAAACGTTTGTTATAAGAATACTTTCATTTTTAGAGAACTTGCATGTCTATATATTGTATTTCTCAGAATTAATTATAAAAGTATACAAATATATATAAAGCCATTTTTATATATGCATATATTTAATAGGACTATTCAAAATATTTATTTTTTAAAGAATCTTTTCTATTTATTTATTTCATTTATTCTTTTTTTCTTAATTTTGAGAGAGACGGAGACAGTGTGAGTGGGAGAGGGGTAGAGAGAGAGGGAGAAAGAATCCCAAGCAGGCTCCATGCTCAGCACAGAGTCTTATGCGGGGCTCAGACTCATGAAACCATGAGATCATGACCTGAGCTGAAACCAAAAGGAATTGGATACTTAACCGAGTGAACCACCCAGGGTCTCCACAAAATATTTTATATAGAATTAAATCATGTGTTTCTCCTTGTATAAATTGAAGGCATGATTACATTAATATGAAGTATGTCCCATACACGTAAGGAAGTGTGGTGAAAGGTAATAATAAAAATTGGAAAAGTCCAGGTATATAATAAAGTGACTTCTATGACAATCTACCCTTTTTTCTTACTAGAAATCTCTGCATCTCTCCTAATGATGAATCCATCTAGAAAGAAAAAGAGTGACATGCATAAGAAGGAAGCTCATGCATACATAGTAGAAATTTGTATTTGTAGAGCCCCTTTATTATCTTATATATTGCTTTTCCTGCAATTAATTTTGAACCTCTGTAGCTTTGAGGGAAAATTATATGGAGAAAATATTTAACATTTCATGCATCAAATAATAGCAGAGTACTATATGAAATTATAGTTAGAGAACAATAAAGGATCTCTTCTGAAATTAAAATGTGACTGTTTCGAGCATAAAATATCAGTAAAACTTCTATCTCTAATACAACTTCAAGCATGCAAAAGACTTTGTATGTGGGACTAGAAAGGAAGCCTTAGGGAACTGAATTGGATTGAATCCCAAAGGAAAAGCAATCCCTGTATAAATGTGATTTTATTTTATATCATTGAAATTTTATTCAATTGGCATAATAGACAAGAGCCTTCTGTCTTGAGTGGCAAAGTAGTCATATTGGTCCCACAGAGAAGGAAATGTGACTCTAATACATTGCTTAGATTTGCCATGAGTGACATTTACATAGTCATAATAAAATATATAATACAGAGAAGTCTTAATATGTTTGTGGGGTAGAACTCAAATATGCTCATATATAGTGTATTACATGTAAAATGACAAGTGTGTGATATTTACAATGTGTATGTGAAGGTTAAGTTGACACAGGAGTTGGGAATGATAGAAGAAATGAGTGAAACTCTTTTTACTCAGTGGGTAATTAAAAAGAATTGTCTAAAGTTGACAGAAGAACTAGAGATAGAAATATATTACTTAAAGTTACCAGGTGACAAATGGAAGAATTAAAATAATTTAAATATCCACAATTGGGAGGTGGATAGGGGAGCGGAGAGAGTATCTATGAGCTAAATCCTCATAGTGCCCTATGGGCACTCAAGAGACAGTATCTGGGTCCGATAAATCATGACATAGCCATGCGATAGAGTAATGGCCCCCAAAGTTATCCAGTTCCAATCCCTAGAATTTGTGAGTACACTGTCTTCTATTGCAGAATATACTTGACTGATGTGTAATGTGATTAACATTGTAGACCCTGAGCAAGGGAGATTATCCTAGATGATCTAGGTGGTCCCAGTTGAATCACGCGAGTGATTAAAACCAGAGAAGCTTTCCTAACTGTGCTCAGAAGAAACTGTGATGACAGAAGAAAGGTAGAGAGATGTAATGTTGCTGGAGGTGAAGATGGTGGAAGGAGGCCGCCAGCCAAAGAATGTGTTTGCCCTCTAGAAACTGGGAAGGGCCAGCAGATAGCCTTCCCTAGAGCCCTCCAGAAAGGATCATAGTTCCTTCACCTTGATCTCAGTACAGTGATGAACTAACTGTTGAACTTCTAACCTACAAGATTGTAATTTAATTTGTGAGTCTTTAAACTACTAAGTTTGTGGTCATTTATTATGGCAGCAGTGAAAAAACTTCAAGTAAGCCATATCAACATCATATTTAGAATAAGGCTATAACTATCAGAGAAAATCCGAATCAGAAGTAGCTAAAATGGTTTCCTTCAGGGAAGCAAAGCTGTTGCTAAGGAGGAGTTGAGTGAAACAACTGGCTTTTGTAAGCATTTTTAAATTATTTGTGTAAGCTACTTACATGTATCATTTTGATAAAATTATTTTAACAATAACAATGCTATACATACTAAACAATGTTTCTTTATAGATGACTGTATCAGTTCTTTTCTGGGGATAAGGTGGGAAAATGGATAGTATTTTAGAGATCTGCTATTTCCTCATTTCACAATGAGAAAAATGAGGCATTCAGATCATTAGTACAATTTCATGCCCACCTTCTGTTTTAAAAGGTGTTTCTTTCTTTATAAGATGCAAATTTTAGAACTAAATAGATACTCAAGTACTGAGAGACATTGGGTATAAAATTGCCTATTTTTTTTATCCTAAATGTTTTAAATCAATCATACTTTAGAAAGAAAGTATTTTGTTGTGGTGCCAATTGCATGGGTCATACTTTTCAAATTTTGAAAAGTGAAGTTAAAAAAAATACCTGCTTGAAACTTTTGTTTTAATAGTATGTTGCACAAGTCTGCACACAAGTCATGCATATAGATTTACCAGAACATTACAAAGACAGTGCAGAGAGTTTATGTATACTCTTCACAAAACTCGCCCTAATGTTAACACTTTATACAACCATAGAACATTTTTCAAAACTAAGAATTTAACATTTGTACAAAATTATTAATTAGACAACAGACTTTATTTGGATTTTACCAGTTTTTCACTAATGTCCTTTTATGTCTCACGGTCCAAACCAGGGTACCATACTGCATTTAGTTTCCTCTGATCTGTGGCAGACTCTCAGTCTTGCTAATTTTTTATAACTTTGTCAATTTAAAAAATACTGGTTTGGTATTTTTTTCAGAATATTCTTTCATTTTGGTTTGTCTGCTTTTTTCCACCTTTCTCGACTGCATTCTTATTTTTCATGGGCTTCAGGGAAGAGTGTAACAGAGCTGAAATTTCTTTTGTCACACCATGTGAAGGGCATATATGATATTGTCTACGGCTTACTACTGGTGATATATGTCAGGAGAAGTGGAAAAGGATTTTTCTTTTTTCACACTCTACATTTTGGAAGTGAGTCATCATTTTCAGCCCACACTCAATGGGCTGACGGTCAAGTTCTACCTTTTGGAGGGGGTTATTTACATATATTATTGGGAATTTTTCTGTAAGAAATATTATTCCCTCCCTCCTTTTGTTTAATTACTTAATATATCAGTGTGACCTCACAAATATTTACTTTATACTTTCTGTCATACTCTAATATCACATTATTTATCTTGTTATTAAAATTTCTCCAGCTCTAGCCATTAGGAGTTCTTTTATTTTTTATTTTTTATTTATTTTTAATTTTTTTTAATGTTTATTTTTGAGACATAGAGACAGAGCATGAGCAGGAGAAGGGCAGAGAGAGAGGGAGACACAGAATCTGAAGCAGGCTTTAGGCTCTGAGCTGTCAGCACAGATCCCGACGCGGGGCTCGGACTCACAGACGGCGAGATCATGACCTGAGCCGAAGTCGGCCACTTAACTGACTGAGCCACCCAGGCACCCCAGGAGTTCTTTTAGATTTGCCCTTTGACATACTTCCATCATGATGATTTTTAAGCATTCTCTATTTTCTGGCACTAAAAAAATGGTCTAGGTTTATCTTTTATTTTCCTTGTTCTAGCTCTGAAAATCAACATTTTCTCCTAGAAACCCCAGTACCACTTATGGAAGAATGGTATTTAGAAATCAAGATCTGTACACTAGGTGTGCTAGCAGCTGCTGGGATGTCACATGTTCTAAACCCCTTTGGCAGATAGAATCAGGAAATATTGGTGTGTATACTAGTCAGTACACACATATATAAGTTGTGTGTCATTCTTTTTTTAAAATTGTGTTTTAATTATTATTTTGAGAGAGAGAGAAACAACACAAGTGGGGAAGGAGCAGAAAAAGGGAGATGCAGAATACAAAGCAGGCTACAGGCTCTGAGCTGTTAGCACAGAGCCCAGCGTGGGGCTCGAACCCATGGACCCCGAGATCATGACCTGAGGCAAAGTGGCACCTCTGTTTCTCATTCAGTCTCTCTCATCCATCCATCTATCTAGTTATCTATTTTAACATGAGTTCAAACTGGTATCTCTGACTCTAATCCAGCACCACAGGGTTTATTCCAATCTTTCTCCTTGCTCGTTTTTAACTCCTTTCTCACCATGAAAAATCTGGCTGTCTTACTTATACTTTATTTACTTATTTTTTCCTGTATAAAGTACAGGTAAAAGTGTATACTTTTACTAGTATACTAGTAAAGAAGTTTCAGAAATTTTAACCTGTATCTAGAATTGCTAACATATTTGCCAATTAGAGTACAGTGTTAATAAAGAGTAACTTTTTGTCTTCAGCTCTGTAATTCCCAGTCAAAACATAGTTTTGTAGTTATTTCGGCTATTCCTCTTTAGCCTCTGTTAACTTCAGTGAGATTATTTCATACATTTGTAATGTAGTTTGTTGTAATCTACAGTATATCCTGGAGTTCCCAGTATCTTGGTTGATTGTTTTTAAGTTACGTATATTTAGGTTCACTCTCAGTAGTATACAGTTCTATGGGTTTTGAAAAATATGTAGAATAATTTATCCACCACTTCAATACATGACAGAGCAGTTTTACTACGCTAAAAATCCTCAGTGTAACCCCGTTGCAGTTAACTACTCCTCTTTCCACCAACACTTGGCAACCACTGGTTCTTTTTTCCTTCAAAATAATTTTGCATTTCCAGAATGACCAGTAATTTAATTACATAAAATGTAGCCATTTGAGTCTGGCATCTTTCACTTAGCAAAATATATTTAATATTTATTTATGTTTTCATATGAATTAATACTTCATTTATTTTATCACTGAATTTTATTCCATTGTATGGATGGAATGTTTATCCATTCATTATTTGAAGGAAATCTTGGTTGTGTTTTATTTTTATGTGAACGTAAATTTTCACTTAAGTAAATACTTAGGAGTGGGATTACCGGGTCATATGTTATTGTATACTTAACATTATAAACTGCCAAACTGTCTTCCTAAGGGACTGTACCATTTTACAGTCTCCCAATCATGATTGAAGGTTGTGACTCTGCATGCTTGCTAATGACTAGCATAGCTCTTTTGACATTTTTATTTTACTCTCATCTCTATCCTTTGTGTATTTTTCATAGTTGTTAATATGCTGTGAACATATTTGCATACTCTTTTGTTTGCCTCATATCACTTTTAATATCATCTGTCTGTGAATTCCACTTTAAATCGCTTGACTTTGTACATAGGCTCTTCACCTTGGCATGGTAAAACAAGTTAAACTTTATATTGCATATTATAATTTTTATAAATGTCTTTATTTTATGTGTATAAACAGAATCTTGTCTTACATAATACTTCAAAACAAGATGTGAAATGGACTTTGGATATTAGTAATACTGGCAAACTTTTCGAAGATGGCACATTCAAGATTAGTGTGCTAGGTGGGATTCTGCAACCACATAAAGAAATTAGTGTTTCCATTAGTTTCTGTCCAAGTAAGTACTTTTTTCCTGTATTTCTTATTGATGTTTCAATTTACCCCTCACATATTATTTAATTTTATCATGTACACAAAAGTTTAGCTTATTTTTTATGTGTTCTTAAAACAGTTTTAAGAAGTTTCTCACTAGAATTCTTTCATAACCAGCATCAAATATGGCCCCCAATGATCCTCACCACTTGGTATTCATGGCCTTGTATAGTCCCCTCGCACATCAAATAGGACCGAAATATCACCCAGAGGATATTATCAATGTGATGATGTGTGATTTCCAAGATTAGGTCAGAAAAGGCATGGCCATGTCTAGCTTGCACTCTTGGATTGCCTGCTTTGGGGGAAGCTGGCCAGCATGTCTTTTTATCTCTGTGTCCATTTCTTAACTAGTGTTTTTTATTCCAACAACTTTATTATACCTTTTTATAATTGGTGTGACAAGTTTTCTCTCGTTACAAATCTATTACAGAAATTCTTGGTGGTTCTTAAACAGTTAAACTTTTCCAAATGAATTGTAGATTATTTTCCTCCTGTTTCTAGAAAAAGGCACATAATTGAGTTTTTCAGTTCAAAGAATGGCATGTTTTTCTAACAAATTTTATTTTATAGGTATCATTATTATGAATGAGATTCTTAATCTTTTTAATTAGCTATCACTATATAAAAATATAGTTTATCTGGCACCTGGGTCCTATAATAAACTTCTCTGGCTAGATCTGGAAGTTCAGAGAGTATTCTGCATTGTTTTCTAAATAAATAGTTTTATAATCTAACATCATAGTAATTAGCGAATTTTTCTCTTCATTTACAGTATCTCCTCCTCTTCCTTATTCTCCTCCTGAATCTGTTAATACAATGTCACTACGTTACAATTACATTACATTTATATTACAATTGCATTAGAATTATTACTCTGGTTTGTCTGAATCTGTTACTATGGCAGCAGATTGTTAAAACTTTTTTGATTTCAGTAGTTTTGCTTTGTATATTTGGATGTTATTAAAACTTATGTCTTATATATCTTTTATAAATAAGCATATGCATTTAAGGTAATTTTCTTTTTTCTACTAAATGCCATTTGCTTGAATGTTGCTTTATATGCTACATTGCCATTTTCTCTGTCTTTTGTCAGACTTCGGTCGATTATCATTTTATTTTCAGTACATGTCTCTTTAAATTTAAGACCAGTATTGTAAAACAAAGGATTTTGTTTCTTTTCTTGAGCAAGACTGAAATGTGATTTTTAGGAGGGGAATTTGACTTACTCGTATTTTATGTTATATCTATTTGTCATTTTCAGGCAGTTTTATATTTCCTTTTTGTTATTTTTCTTATTATTTTTCATAAATTTTATGTATTGATCCAATTTTGGTTTTATATGCTATACATTAATTCTCTTCTATATGTCATCTTTAAACCTTTGAAAACACCTATGTGGACATATATTTTCCTATCAGTTCTAAGATAGAACAGTATCAGTCAACTTGCCCACAGACAAAATTACATATGAATTTTTTTTTAATTAAAAAAATTTTTTTTTGTTTATTATTGAGAGACAGAGAGAGAGACAGCATGAGCATGGCGGGGCAGAGAGAGGAGAGATACAGAATCTGAAGGAGGCTCTAGGCTCTGAGCTGTCCGCACAGGGCCCAACGCGGGACTCGAACTCACAAACCATGAGATCATGACCTGAGCTGACGTTGGATGCTTAACCGACTGAGCCACCCAGATGCCCCATGAATTTATTTTTTACTCAAGACTTGGCTGAAATATTTTAGGATTTTATTTGCAGTTAGTGTGTTTTGTAAACATCCTTCCATTCGTCCCATGGTTTGATCTGTGGGCTGGTCTTTTCCATCTCTAAGGCATTGAGGTGGCAGGAGGCGAGACTGTAGCAGATCAAAGCCAGTGGGTTGGATGAGAGTGCAGGGTTCTTTAAGCTCCAACAGCTGGATGGAGAATGGAATCTTTGGGGAGTTGGAGTTGATTTATAGGGGCTTGATCTTTTGGTCACTCTCATTTATTTTCTTCTAGTACAGACAATTTTTACTTTTCCTGGCTCACATGGCATGGAATACAGAGTTCATAACTTTTCCATAGTAATTCTTTCCAAATCAAGGATGCATTTATTTTCTGGGTTTCTCAGTTGTTTTTACTGTTCATTAAAATGGGGAAACTACTAGAATCTTGAAGAAAAAGATGCCTTCTGTTTTGCCTTATGTTCTTATATTTTAAGTTAGATACCATAGTGGTAAAATTCACATTCAGATGTGATTATTTTTGAAAGTATGGTTTTCTTAATTACAACTTTATTAAAGTGAGATTCTTATACCGTAAAATATACTTTCTAAAAATGTAAAGTGTAGTGGTTTTTAGGCTAGTCTTAGTTGGGCAGCCATCACCACAGCCTGATTTTAGAACATATTCATTGCCTGCAAAGGAAACCGTATACCCATTAGTAGTCATTCCCCATCTCTCCCTCCACTCAGCCACTGCTGACCACTACTGGCTGTCTCTAGGAATATGATTACTGTGGATATTTCATATAACTAGAATCCTACAATGTGTGTCCTCTTGTGATTGGCTTCTTTCTCACTGCATAATAATTTCAAGGTTCGTCCATATTATAGCATCAATTAGTGCTTAATTCCTTTCTATTACCAATAATCATATGGATATATCACATGTCTGTTCATAAACATTCACTCTCTATTCATTTCGTGGACGTTTGGATCATTTCTACTTTTTTGGCTCCTATGAATCAAATGGCTATGAACATTCATGTAGAGTTCTGTGAGGACACATGTTTTCATTTATTTGGTTATATATCTTAGAGTGGAATTGTTGGGTCATAGGATAATCTGATGCTTAACATTTTAAGAAACTGCCAAACTGTTTTACAAAGCAACTGTAACAATTTAAAATCTTACCAGCAGTGAACAGGGGTTCTATTTTCTTCACATCCTTGCTAACTCTTCTTGTGATCTTTTTTATTATAGCTGTCCTAGTGAAGCGTGAATATGTCATTGTAGTTATTATTTGCATTTCTCGGATGACTAATGATGTTGAGTGTCTTCACGTGTACTTATTGTCGGTTTGTGTATCATCATTGGAGAAATGTCTGTTTAAATCTTTGTCGATTTAAAATTCGGCTGTCTGAGTTTACGTTGTCCTTTATATATTCTGGATAAAATGTTTTCTTTCATTCTGAAATTTCTCTTTTCGCTTTCTGATGATGACAACTAATGCAATTTTGATGAAGTCTAATTTATCCAATTTTTCTTTTTTTACTTCAGCTTTTCAGTGTCTTATCTATGAAAACATCACATAACCCAAGGTCATGGTGATTTATTCTTATGTTTTCTCCTAAAGTCATATAATTTTATCCCTTACATTTAAGTCTATGGTTTATCTTGAGTTATTTTTTAATACACTGTCAGATAGGGCTCCATCCTCTTGTTCATGACTTTTGTAGTTTGAATCTTCCTTTTTTTCTCAGTCATTCTTGACAAAGGTTTTTCAAATTCGATATGCTTTTCAAAGACCAACTTCTGATTTTATGGATTTTCTTAATGTTTTCCTATACTCTATTCAACTAATTTCTGTTCCGATATTTATTATTTCCTCTCTTCTTGGTTTCGTTGTAATTTGCTCTTTTTTTCCTTGTTTCTTATGTTGCAAAGTTAAGTACTGATATCTTCTTTTTTAAGACAAGCAATTTATGGCTCCAATTTTCACTCTGAGCCCTGCTTCAGGTACATCCTGTAAGTTTTGGTATGTTTTGTTTTTATTTTAATTCATCCCAAATTACTTTGTAAAATTTCCTTTGCTATTTCTTCTTTGACGCTTAATTATTTGGGAATGTGTTGTACAACTTTTACGTATTTGAGAATTTCCAAAATTTCACTTTGTTATTGATTTCTAATTTTATTCCATTGTTGTCACAAAACTTACTGTTTATGGATTCAGTAATTTTATTCTGATTATTTTTAATGCTATAATTTATTTTTTTTAGGTTTATTTATTTATTTTGAGAGAGAGTGAGACCCAGAGAACACGAGTGAGAAAGGGGCAGAGAGCGAGGGAGAGAGATAATACAAGCAGGCTCCACACTGTCAGCACAGAGCCCGCCCTGGGGCTCATTGTCACAAACTATGAGATCATGACCTCAGCCAAAAATCAAGAGTCAGACGCTTAACTGACAGAGCCACCCAGGTGCCCTGAATTTAGTCAATTTAAAGGCTTACCTTATATCCTAAAATAGGATTTGCCCTCAAGAAAGTTCCACATGCACTTGATTTTTTTTTCTAAGATGTTTTAAATTTTAAGTCCTCTCTGCACCCTACATGGGGCCCAAACTTAACAACTCTTATGTCAAGAGTCACATGCTCTACCAACTAAGCCAGCCAGGCTCCCTCACGTGCACTTGAGAAGTATATATATTCTGCTTTTGTTGGGTAGACTATTCCATAGATGTCTTTTAGATCTATTTGGTTTATAGACCAAAATATTTTATTTCTTTAGTGACCTTCTACCTATTTGTCTTATCCCCAATTGAGAGTGGAGTATTAAATTCTCAAAGGGTTATTACTGAAATATCTATTATTTCTTATTTCAGTTTTACTGGATTTTGCCTTGTGTACTTTGTGGCTCTGTTAGGTGTATTTATAATTGTTTTATATTCTTCATGGATTGCCGTGTTATCATTATATAATGTCCTTCTTTGTCTCCAGTATTGATTTTTATCTTGATTGTTATTTTATCTTATCGTAACATAGCCACTGCAACCCTCTTTAAGTTACGATTTGCATATATATAATTTCCCTATCCTTTTACTTTCGGTTGAATTGTGTTTCGGAATCCAAAGAGTGTCTCTTGGAGATGGCATGGATTTGGATCATTTTTAAAAATTTACTTTGCAGATCTCAGCCTTCTCATGGGTGTGTTGAGTCATTTTACACTTACTGATTAATTACTGATGAAATAAGACAAAGAAAGATTTACATCTGCCTTTTGCTCTTTGTTTTCTGTGTGTTTGAGAGACAGACAGAGACAGCAGGAGGGGCAGAGAGGGGAGGGGCAGAGAGGAAGAGGCGACACAGAATCCAAAGCAGGCCCTGCGCTGACAGCAGTGAGCCCATGCTGGGGCTCAAACTCACAAACTGTGAGGTCGTGACCTGAGCCAAAGTCAAACACTCAGCCGACTGAGCCACCCAGGTTCCCTCTGGTGAATTTTTCATTTCAGTCATTGTATTTTTTGACTCCACAATTTATATATATGTTTATATATATACACATATCTATGTATGTCCAATGCTTGAATTTTCTCAGGGACAGTTTTTTTTTTTGCATGTATATGGATCATTCATTATTGACAGGATTTTTTCAGTTATACACGGTGAGCTCTTGGCCTTGTGTTTTGAGCTATCCTTAGCATCTGCCATTTTCTTCTAGCAGGCATTGGTATACTTTGCTTCTGTCATTTTCTTATCTTGTTATCTGACTGTGGTATAAGCCTCTTATCCCAAGCCATGGTAGGGCCTTTATGTCCCATTAGTTTTCTTTGCCTTGTAGATGCATCCTTTGCCATCAGGATCACCTAAAGTAGGGTAGATACACTTGATCTCCACTTTGGCTAGACTTGTTATACTGGCCACCAAGCAGGGCTGCCCTATATTCTCAAGGCTTTCAAGAGTTTAAGTGGGTGTTTTTTACTTTTCACTCCCTCTCATCTCTTCCTTGGACTAGCACAGGGATGGAGGCCGGGGTTGTGATAGAATAGGTGACCCATACTGATCTCTCAGCAAATCTCCAGTCCCTTCTGACTCCAGACCATTGTTGTTGAATCTAATTTGTGCGGTTAGCCTCTCACTTTCCCTGGATAAGATTGTTCTCAGTTCTCATGTAAATAGCCTCAATGTTTCGTAACCCACAGGGCACATAAGTTAGAAAATTCTCCACTTGAGAATCCCTGCTGCATAAAAATACAGAATTTTTATGGTAATGAGCTTTAGGAAGTGAAAGTATTGACAACTAGCTTCTTTAAGCAGACTAAAGCAAAAGAACAACAGCAGGAAGATGCTTGAAAAGGCAGCTATGAAGATTTCCCCCTCCCCCGCTATTATTTGAGGAAGCCTGTACTGGTATTTGTCTTTAATTTAAAGCATCTGCTTCAGTACCGTCATAGTTTTTATGCCAGAACAAAATAAGCACACCAAATGCCATTTCTATTTAAAAGCTGTTATAGTAACTTACCTGTTATTCTTCTAAATTATTCTTGCTTCTGAAGCAACATTTGGATTACAGTCTCTGATACATGCTGTTGGAGCCCTTCCAGATTCCCATTACAGGGTTTCCCCACCCATCTCTCAGTTGTGGGTATTGGCTCCTGAAGGGTTGTGTCTGTTCCCTCCTCTAGAAGGTTGCCATTGGCTGAAGGAAGATGCTACATGCAGAGATGCCTGTGAGGGTAATTGTCACCACTACCACTCCCTCAGGTGGCCCAGCTAATTTTCCCTCAGGTGGGACAACCTCTCCAGTGAATTCACATCCCATAGCCGCCTGTGGGATTAATTTGAATCTGGATCATAAACCCGCAACTTTTAGTAGCCTCTTTTCCTCCTCCATTTTGCTTCCCCCTTTCCCTACAAGCTCCTCCTGAGAGCATGCCCTCAGTAAATCCCTTGCATCAGAACCCTTGGGACATGACTCCTTTACACATCTAAACAAAAGGGGCAATCTAAATAAAATACCAGCAACTAGCTCTGTTATCAACAGAAAAGTCAGGATAAGAGCTTACTATAGATTTTAAGCTTTTTAGAGTTCATTCAGCTGTGTGTTCTTTCAGTAATATTCTGTTAGTACCATGTTGCCTTAACTCAGTGTCCTGATACATCTATTAGCATGGCATTTAATTTTTTTACTTTTTTTCAGCATGGCATTTTATAATCACTTTAGCTTTGTGTACGAGGAACAGTACATAAGGGACTGATTGATAGGTTTCGAAAATGTTTCATTTTTTTATTATCTCTTTTTAGAACTCTGGAAATATAGAAAACATCACATACTCTCCACATTTTGAAGTTTATTCTGTAAAAGTAATTAGGTTACATTATGTATTTCTATGTATTTCCTCTCAGATTCTCCTATGTCTGGTCTTGAAGGAAATAGGAGGAAAGCCAGTCCAGGTGCAACCACCATCTGTATTTCTGTATAGAGCTTCTCTTTTATGATTCTCTGTCAACATTTTTATTCAGATGAAATGAAATAGACATTCTAGAAGGAAATAAGAAACATTTCCATTTGACTTTTCCTTCGGTATGGGGCTAAGCCTAAGCAGTCAGATCTATGAGTTGCCTTCTTAGGATTTTAACCTAACTTTTAAGAAAAAACTAAACATGCCCGTAACATATTTATATAACTTATATCTGACATGAGCGAGAAGGCCCACCTGAGGTTAGAAAAATGTTATTGAATCCCTGGTAGTCTTAGTTTATCCAGGGAACCCCCTTCTCCATGAGCCCCAAAACATTTAACAGGTGTGAAATCCAGAAATAATCTCAAAACACCCGATTTGGAATTCACAATTCAGAAAGTCTTAAAACCTGGCCTAATTCTGGAAGTCATGGACTTGATTTTCTTTCTCTTCCGAATAATTTTAACAATATCAGATTCATGAAATGAAACCATCATTTCTCTATAGATTTACAGTGTTTTAAATACATAAATTCTATTATAAGTTATTTTCTCAACCAGAGATTTAGGTCTAGTCTGTCCTTTTTTCACGTAGGCTTTCCTGTGCTCTTCTGTCAGTAAGAAGTCGCTAATTCACTTACCTTTCCAGTCACCTCTCATTTTCCAAGGATCTCAGATTATATGAACAAAAAAAGACTTATTTGACCAAGTAAAGGCACCCGGTACAGAGAGATCTAGTGAGTCTGGTCGGTTCAGTGGTTCCATTGCTTTTGTGTATGGTTCACATCGTCACTTTTGAACATGCATCGCCCAGAGCACTCATCGTGTGCTTTGGTGATACTCTTGATGGCCCTGATCGTGTTTTTTAATTCTACGATGTTACTTTGAGTTCATACTCAGCAAATTACATCTTTCTCTGTATGAGACACTGTGTTTGGGCCTTTGAGTCTAAAAGGGCACTGGCAGCTTGCTGGAATGGATCCGTTGCGTGGGACAAGCCTCCAGCCCCAGATGCTGAGCCCTTTTCTCCAACACAAACTGCCTTTCCTCATAGTGAGTGGGCACATGGAAATTTCCTTTTTTTTCCTATGAGGTGAAATTGGCCAGTCAACCCTGGCACCTTTCCATAAACTTAAAAATCTGGTAGGAATAACATTCCTCTCTTCTCAGCATACCCATTTCTCAATACGAGTCCCTTGAGATCCTTATGGCAACCATCTGACCTCATCTTCATACTGCATATACTAAAGGTCGGAAACTCCTGTTAAGGCATAGAAAACAATCCAAAAAAGGAAGTCTTATTGCACTGTTTCCTCCAGGTTTATGTATTTTCCAGTAATAATGACTATCTGCTTTAATTTCTAGACATAATGCACTTTAAAGTATTTCTTAGTGTTTTATGTACGTATGTATGTATTTATTTATTGAGAGAGAGAGAGAGAGAGGGAGAGAGAGAGAGAGGGAACAAGCAGGAGAGGGGCAGAGAGCGAGGGAGACACAGAATCCGAAGCAGGCTCCAGGCTCAGAGCTGTCAGCACAGAGCTCGATGTGGGTCTCGAGTTCACGAACTGCAAGTTAATGACCTGAGCCAAAGTCAGGCGCTCAACCGACTGAGCCACCCATTGGCTAAATTAAATTAAATTTTAATTTGAATTAAAAATATTTTTAATTCAATGATACTTCATTACATGTTTAAAGTTCCTTGGCAGGATAATTCCAATTTCTGAGTATTCTCCATTGAGCTGTACCTTCATAGTATATTTAAATATTTAGTAAGAGTTAAACTATGTAAAAGTTTTTTTGTGTATGTATACAAATCTAAGATACTTAAAACATTTTTTTCCATTAGATCATCCTAGAAAATACACAGCCAATATTCCCATTCGTCTAAATGAGAATCCAGTTTGCTATCGAATGTTAAGTTTGGTTGGAGAGGTAAAATCACCCAAGTTATCGTTTGACCCTCCATTCATATTTTTCACTCCTGTTCCTCTGGGCATAACAACTAAGGTGGATGTCAACATTTTACCTCAAAACTATTTCAGGTAAATGCTTAATGTTTATTTACCACAGTTTCTTTATGTGCTTTTTTGTTTGTGTCTGTGTGGTATGAGTCATGAGGAATGTCTGACTTAATTCTGTAGTCGGAATGAGCCGTTAAAATATTTAATGGTTCATTTAAATTAAAAATTTTAAGAAGCCCACTGCATTACCTCACAAGTAGTCATTTGATTTTCTTGTAAAAAGTTTTGATATGCCTCTCTTCATGGTATGAGAAGCAAGCTTTCTATGGCTTTGTGACAAATTACCACAAACTTAGTGCCTTTAAACATGAATTTGTTAACTTTTAAGTTTCTCTGAGTCAAGAGTCCTCCGGATTAGTGAAGCTGCATCCGTTGCTAACAGTCTCAGTAGGCAGATAGGTGCGGGCTATAGCGGTGGTCTCACCTGAGACTCAGTCCTCCAGAACTAATCCTTTCAGTTGTAGGACTAAGACAGTTTCTTGCTGCCTGTCTCCTGGGACCACTCTCAGCTCTTAGAGACCACCGTCACATCACTTTAGACCATCTCTCTGACTTCTCAGTCTCTGACATCCAGACCTTGTTTTAAGATCTCACCTAATTAAATCTCATCCAACCATGATAATCTTTTTGCTTTACTTGAATTCATATGACTAGGAATGTCAGTTGCATATGGAAAGGCCCCTTACCATTGCCGTATCACAAAACTTAATCACCAGTGTGATATATTTACAGTTTCTGCCACCCAACGGGTGGGAATAATACAGAATTTGTATGTACACTAGAGGAGAGGACTCTTGAGGGCCGTCTCAGAATTCTACCTCTCACATGTATGTGGTATAGCAGAATACAGTCTGCTCTCATTTTTAAAAAAATTTTTTCAATAGCCCAAACCCCAAAATTATATTGCCCTAGATACATTATGTGCCCTCACACTACAGAACAAGTAGATTGCGTGTGTGTGTATAATTAATTAATTAGTTTATTCATTTATTGCTGGCTTCTGAGAAATATAAGGACTCCAAAGGGCTCAAATCAAACCAGACCAAACCAATACGTACAAGCTGAAACCAGAGGTAAGCGGTGAGCTATAGTAACCTGCCAAATGCAGGCTTTGTCTTAAATCTTGAGACTACTTTGTTAAGTGTCCAACTTCGGCTCAGGTCATGATCTCACGGTTTGTGAGTACGAGCCCCGTATTGGGCTCTGTGCTGGCAGCTCGAAGCCCGTACCCTAGTTTGGATTCTGTGTTTCCCTCTCTCTCTACCTCTTCCCCACTCATACTCTCTCTCTCTCTCTAAAATAAATAAACTTTGAAAAAAAATAAAACAAAACTTGAGACAACTTCCTTACAGAAGGAAACCAATCTCAAAATCCTGGATTAATCCAGGGACACTGAAAGAGGCAGAAAGAGTTCATGTGAGTAAATCCTTCTACCTTTCAGCAGAAGGGAGCAAAACCTTCTCCAGATCAGTGGTTCTTAAACTGTGGTGTATATCAGCATCACCTGAAAGACTTCTTTAAAACAGAGATTATTGCCTTCCATCTCCAGAATTTATGATTCAGGAAGCCTGGAATGGTATGCAGTCATTTTTATTTCTAATAAGTTTCCGAATGATACCAATGCTGCTGATCCATGGGCCATGCTTTGTGAACTTCTGCTCTAAATGAAGCCATCCTCAGTTTGGGCTCATACTTCAGTTGCCACAGTTGATATCAACCGGGCAGTATCAAGTATCACAGAATGCCTAAGAAGGGCAGATACCTAATTTAGAGTCAGCACAAACAACTATCTTGAAATTTGGACTCTTTTAAGTAATTCAGATATTGGAATTATCAGATGCAGAAAATAAATAACTGATTATTAAAAGATGGCATTATGAAAATTAGTAATTAACATGGAATTATTCAATATAGACCTGAAAATGAACCAAATATAACGTTTAGAAATTGTAAAACAAAGTGCGACAGGTAAAATTTTAAGAGCATCCACTAAACCAAAATCGTATATAACTACAAAAACAGCATAGAAACCAATAAAACCTGACTTAACTTTGTAAGAAAGAAAAAGAGAAGAATATTTTAAAAAGCAAGAGAAAGCTAAAACAAAAATGTTGGCAAAAACTCTATGTGGTCGAGTTATGCAATTAAATTTAAATAACTTGCTCTGTCCAGTTAAAAGACAGACAATGTTAGAGTAAATAAGAAAAAAAAGTCCAACTGCCTATTAAAAGAAGTATACGTAAAACATAAGGACAAGAAAGTGAAGTAAAGCAGGGATTCTCAACATGAGAACTGTTAACATTTTGGGGAGGATGCTTCTTTTATTCCTTCAAAGCTATTCTGTGTGTACTAGGATGTTAGCAACCTCCCTTGTATCTAACCAATAGCATCCTCCCCCTAGTTATGACAGAAAAGAATTGTCTCCAAACACTGCTACATGTCCTCTGGGTTACAAAACTACTTCTAGTTGAGAACCATCAAACTAAGATCATGGGAAAATGTATGGTAGCATAACCAAAAGGAAGCTGCATAGCAGTATTGATTTTACATGTGATAGCCTTATTTAAGAGGTAAAACAGAGGCACCTGGGTGGCTCAGTTGATTAAGCGTCTGACTCTTGATTTCTGGTTCAGGTCACGATCTCACAGTTTGTGAGATTGAGCCCTATGTCGGGCTCTGCACTGACAAGAAGGAGCTTGCTTAGGATTCTCTCTCTCCCGCTCTCTCTCTGTCCCTGGCCCACTTATGCATGCTCTCCCACCCTCTCTCTCTCTCAAATATTAAAAAAAAAAAAAGAGGTAAAACATTTTAATATAAAACTTTTTAATATAAAAAGGAGTCTGAGTGGTTCAGTTTAGTGACTGACTCTTGATTTTGGCTCAGGTCATGAACCCAGGATCATGGGATTGAGCCCAGCATCACGATTTGCACTGAGGATAGAGGCTACTTGGGATTCTCTCTCTATCCTGCCTCTCTCTCATGCATGCGCACTCTCTTTCTCTCTAAAATAAAATTTAAAAGTTTAAAAATAAGCCATTAAATAATTACAAAAGATGCAGCTAACCTGAAAACTATCAGAATTCTAAAATTGTATGTACAACCAAAGTAGTCTTAAAATCTATAAACCCCAAATTAAAGTAATAGGGGGATATGGACTAGTCCTTCATCATTGTAGGATGGATGTTTCAACACAAATCTCAATTATTGAGTCCAAAATACAAAAACCCTTGTATAGGTAAAATTCAAAAAGGATATTTTATTAAAAGCCTCCTTCATTTAATACTAATATTATTAAAAATACTAAAAGTAGTATTAAGAATAGTAGTATAAAATCCTGTACCCTGCAATTATAGAATACACATTTTTCTCATTCATATAGGAGATATTTATAGAAACTGATAATGTATCATTCTGTAGTTCAAATTTAACACATTTTAAAGAGTTGACATCATATACATTATGTTTTCTGCTAATAATTATAATTTTAAAATCATCAAAGAAAATGTGAACAGGATCTGCCATACATTTGGAACCATTTAAAAAAAGTCTACAGAGACTCAAGAAGATATCCTATTGAATTATGCAAATGAATAAAAATTAATATACTATGTTGTAAAACATGAAAACAACATTCACTAATATAAACAGTATTTGAGTATTAAAGTTGAAGACTAAACTTGAAACACCTGTTGTCACTTCTGTTGCTTTCTTTAGGCCTCCATCTTTGATGACTTAACTGCATCTCTTATGTTAAATTCCAGTGGTTAAGCAATAACGAAATAAATAAACTTATGGAATGTAGCAAAACTGGTACTTACATGGAAATGTCTTAAATGCTGATAATATATAAAAAGTGACTAGAAGTTTCAACTATTCAATAACTTAATAATAAGAATAATAGATTAAACCCAAGGAATGTAGAATGTAGATAAAATGAAAAAGAGTAGGAATTAAAAGAATAGGAAACAAATCTATAGAAGATCGTCTCACTGAAACCCAAAGTTGCTTCTTTGTAAAACTAAAACATTGGGGTACATGTGCCCCTATGCATCAGTACTCCTATGTCTCTTGGATAGATTCCTAAGTACTATTGCTGAGTCATAGGGTAGTTCTATTTGCAATTTTCCAGAGCGGACACAGAGAGGGAGGGAGACAAAACATAAGACACTCTTAAAGACTAAAAACAAACTGAGAGGTGAGGGGACTGTGGGGGGGGAGAGTGGGTGTCAGGCACAGAGGAGGGCACTTGTTGGGATGAGCACTGGGTGTTGTATGGAAACCAATTTGACAGTAAATTATTAAAAAAAAAAACAAACCTAATACAGTGGGTGATATTGATGAGGAACAAAAAGAGAGAAGGTACAACTACATAATATTAAGAATAAAGATGCATATGGGGCATCTGAATCGCTCAGTTGGTTAACCGTCTGACTTTTGATTTCAGCTTAGGTCATAATCTCATGGTTCATGAGTTCGAGTCCCGCATCGGGCTCTGCACTGACATTGTGGAGCCTACTTGGCGGACTCTCTCTCTCTCTCTCCTTCTCTCTCTCTCTCCCCCTCTCCATCCCTCTCCATCCCTCTCCATCCCTCTCCATCCCTCTCCATCCCTCTCCATCCCTCTCCATCCCTCTCCCTCTCCCCCTCTCTCTCTCTCTCTCTCTCTCTTTCTGCCCCTCCCCCACTTGCATGTGGATGTGCATGCTCTCTCTCTGTCTCAAAATAAATAAACTTTAAGAATAATGAGGTATAATCATATATCCAGTGGAGAAGAATGAGACAATCAAAATACCATGAAGAAATTATTCCAATACATTTGAAAACTTAAATGAAATGGGAAATATGTAGAAAAAGTATAATTTACTAAAACAATGCTAAGAATAAACAGAAAGTCTTTGAGTCAATACGTAAAATCTTCTTAGAAGGAAAACACCATTTTCTGATGTTTTTTACAGGCTAGTTTTACTGAACTTGCAAGAGACTGGTTCAACTTGCAAACCTTACAGAAATTCTTCCAGAGAATAGAAAAACAGACAGTGTGTTCTAGTTTGTTTTATGAAGTCAGAAATTTTTATTATAAAATCAGAGAATGACAATATGAGAAAGATCAATTACAGGCCAGTCTCTCTTATGACTATAGATGCAATAATCCTAAATATATTACATACATAATATAAGTATATTAATAAATCATGACCAACTTGGGTATGTCCCAGTATTGTAAGATTTGCCTAATGTTAGAAAATCTAAAATCCTTTTTATTTCATCCACCGCATTTACGAATTAAAGAGAGTAATGATACGATGCAGAAGAAAAGCATTTGAAAAATTACAATACCATTCATGATAAAATTCTTAAACAAGAATAAAAGAGATATTTTTAAGTTGTTAAAATGTTCTATCATGAATCTAGAAGAGGCATTATCATGGACACTAGAACATAAATTAGTTCCCTTTGAGTAAAAAAGAAAACACGAGGATTCCGGTTATCACGGCCTCCATAACACAGTTTTCTGAAAACCCTAGTTTATCCAGGGAGTTAAGGGAAATAAAATATGTAAGGATAAGAGTATAAGCACTGTCATTATCTGTAGATTAGCTAAAGCTTTGAAGATCATTTGTCAAAATAGAAAAATATAAGTTCAATAATAAAATACATAGCATTTCGCATACATTTACAATGTACAACTCTAAAATTGCTATTTATAAGAGCATTAAAAATTAAAGGTAATAGGAATAAATGAAACAAAAGATGTGGAAGAACTATCTGGGACTATATGGAGAAAATTATAAAGCTTAAGTCAAAGAACTCATAAGTAAATGAAGATTTATACCATATTCCTGACTTGGAATATTCAGTATTATAAAAAAAACTTTTCTTCATAATCACATTACATATTTCATGTGACTGCAATAAAAATTTAAAATTTTTCATAGAGATTAATAAGTAAAATTGTAAATTTTATGTGGAAGAATCAAAGGTCTAGAACAGCCAAGCCACTCCAGAAAAAGAATAAGAAGGGCTTGCCTTATCAAATATCAAGACTAAACCAGTATGATAGTTGTTTACCGATAGATAAAATGACCAAAGGAATAGAATAAAGAGACTTGCAGAAAGCCCATACATGAATAGATATGGAATATTTAACAAAAATAGTATTGTAAATCTTTGAAGAAAATAAGTTGCTATTCAATAAATGGTAATAGAACAGTTAATTATCTGTGTGGAGTATTTTGAACTGGGTTCTTGTCTCACATAATATAAAAAGATCCGTTACAGATGGATTAGTGTCTTAAATGTGAAAGGAAAAATTAAAGAAAATATTTTGGGAAACAGTTTTAATATTTGCAGGTAGAGAAGGATTTCTTAAACAAGACTCAAAATCATGCTAACAAAAAAATAAATGCTAAAACTTAATTAGACATATATCGGATCACTAAGGGCACCTGGGTGGCTCAGTCAGTTAAGCGTCTGGCTTCGGCTCAGGTCATGATCTCAAGGTTCGTGGGTTTGAGCCCCGCATCGGATTCTGTGCTGACAGCTCAGAGTCTGGAGCCTGCTTCGGATTCTGTGTCTCCCTCTCTCTCTGTGCCTCCCCAACTTGTGCTCTGTCTCTCTCTCAAAAATAAACATTAAAAAAAAGAAAAATGTCAAATCACTCAAAAGAAATCTTGGCAACAAACTTCGATAAGTACTTCACAGAAGAAGATTCATAAGTGGATAATGAACATCTGAGAACATATAATTTCCCTTTTGTAAGTTTGGAAATGAAAATTAGAGACTACAACAAGATAAGCATTTTGCTTGTTACAGGTAGGTATACATTAAGAAGTTGGGTCCTAGTTACAATGTCAATGAGTTAGGAGCCCACTGGAGAATAATCTGCAAAGTGTTATATCTGCATATTTCACTGCCCAGCAATTGCATTTGACAGTATATGTAGGAAAAACTCCTGCACTTGTGTGCTCTGTGTTTGACTTTGTTCAGAGTAGCATTATTCGGAATAGCAAAATCTGGGAACTGCACTAATGTCGTGTGACAGGTAAAAAGATGATAATTTGTGGTCTATGTGTGCAGGAATATAGCTATAGCTGTGAAGTGGGTGAACTTCAGCTAATGAGACCACTATGTTAGGAATCTTAGAAACAAAATATTGAGATAAATTTTTTTTAAAAAGTCAAGCAAGAGTATGTATATTGATATCCTTCAAATAAAACACCAAAAAAGGAAAGACAAACAAATTTTTATTTGGAAATATATACCTATCTATAAAGAAATAAAGATTAGTTAGTTGACATGTTAAAATTATATAAATTGTGAGGATTTGTGCACCATTGTGAATTGCCTGTAAGCATTATTTTCATTAACTTCTAGATCTTGTAGCTACCTCAGTGCTTTTCTAGTTCAGTCTCTTTTTTTTATTAAAATTATTTTTAATGTTTATTTTTTTGAGAGAGAGAGTGAGCGAGCGTGTGTGTATGTGAGCAGGGGAGGGGGCAGGAGAGAGACGGAGACACAGAATCCAAAGCAGGGTCGAGGCTCCGAGCTGTGACCACAAAGACTGATGTGGGGCTCCAACTCAAACTGTGCTGACAGCTCAGAGCCTTCAGCCTGCTTCCTGAAACAGGTTGCTGTTTAAAAAAACCACCGGACGCCAAATAGAAGTGAGGCAAGGTTTTGTTTTACGGCCGGGCCAAACCTGATCTCCTGATCTTAAGGAGACAGTGCAGAGAATGGCACCGAACAAAGGCAGCAGTGGGCTTATATGGGTCTCAGGAAGGCAGGGTACATCATCAATTAGTTAACCAATTACAGTTTACAACATCCCTTGGTAGCCAATTACATAGACATTACCTTTGGCGGGGGCCTATTGCTTCAAGGTTCTTTGTCTTAAGTGAGCTTTGAAATGACCAATTATAGTTAGACACTTCAGACACTGTGGGACAGCAGTTATGTGACTTCTTGCACGTTGGCCTTCCTTTGATCGGCTCCAAACAGTAGGGTTCAGAGAGCTTACTGCAATCTAAGTTAACTATTTAGCAAGCAGGCGAAGTTACAGGAGCAGGAAGGGCAGTTAACACCTTCTGATAACTTTAACAGGGAACTGCATAGGCTTTTATCTCAGTGTTTTAGCGGTTACCATACGGTTAGTCAGAACAGTGAATGGGGAAATGCATTCGCAAAGCAATTTACAGAAGCCAAAACAGCCGGTTAATGGTTTTCCATTTATTTACTCAGGTTGGTTAACCTACAAAACTTCCAATTTTTTGTCTCCCTTTCTCTCTGTTCCTCCCCCACTCACTCTCTCTATCTCTCTCTCTCAAAAATAAATAATTAAAAAAAATTTTTAAATGATCTCAAGTCAAAAGTTGAATCTTCAAAAATATATAATGAGATGAACATGTAACAGGGACTGCAGAGATGATATAACCCAGTCTCCTCATTGTATGTACAGTAAAATCAACAGCATAATGGCTTATCCAATGACACTTAGCTAATTAACAACAGAGTTGGATTTAAACCTGATTTATAAAATACATTTTTAATTTTTTACCCAATTGAACCCTATCAGTTTGAGTAATTCAAATTGAGGTCTTTCTTTACTTTTTTTTAGTTAATTAGCTGAATAATCTTCATTCTAATTGAGACAGTAGGGAAATATGGTTCCTATTTACTAACATTTATTTGCTATAGGAGCCTACATATATAATAAAATTTTAAAAATAATACAGTTAAATACTTATTGAGTACTAAAAGTTATCCAGTATTTATTTTTTTTTTAAGTTTATTATGAGAGAGAGAGGGAAAGAGAGAATCCCAAGCAGGTTCTGTGCTGTCAGTGCAGAGCCTGACGCAGGGTCTATCTCAAGAACTGCGAGGTCATGACCTTAGCTGAAAACAACAGTTGGACACTTAACTAACTGAGCCATCTAGGCGTCCTTCAAGTATTATATTTAAAAGCGAATACTACATACTGTGTTATTAGAAATCATAAAGATTGTAGATTGTTTAAATTATAGGTATACAATGAAATGTGTGAAGAACATTAAGTAGAATTTTTAGTAGTAACGATTAGAAAATATTCATAACATATGCATACAAGTGCTTAATAGTATCCACATTAAAAATTTTATGTGTTTTTAAATTTTTTTAATGTTTATTTTTGAGAGAGAGAGAGAGAGACCCAGTGCGAGCAGGGGAGGAGCAGAGAGAGAGGGAGACACAGAATCCGAAGCAGGCTGCAGGCTTCGAGCCGTCAGCACAGAGCCCGACGCAAGGCTTGAACTCACTAGCTGTGAGATCATGACCTGAGCCGAAGTCGGATGCTCAACCAACTGAGCGGCTCAGATGCCCCCAAAATTTTATGTGTTTATACATCCGTTAATATTATATTTAGTCTATATGCATTAAAGCTTTAGCTTTCAAGGTGGTAATTTTTGGTAAATTTTTATAAGGCTATATTTCAGGGCATTATTTTTTATATCATGGCTATCGATAAAAGCACATTGTATTTAATCAGGTTTTTAATCCTCTGTCTTAGTTCCTAGAGGACTAAAGGAACTTTGGATCATCTAATGTGGTAAAATGAATATATTATCCATCTTACTTATATTGGGACCAAAATATAAGGGATGATGTGAAAATATCTTTAATAATTGGGCATATTATTTTAAATACTTAATTTTTCAAATGGTTCAAGAAACTGAGGGAGACACATTTACATCCAATTACTTGCTTGGATTTCGAGCTTTTTTTTTTTTTTTTCCTCCCCACCTTAAACAGAGATTCCACTCTAAATGTCCAGATGCCCACAGTGAGCTTTCTTGATGGTGAAGAGGCTCACCCTCTTTCTGTGATGTTTCCGAAAGGCTGTGTCATCTTGGGGTCTGCCAGTGGAATAAATGCTCGGCTCCCCTGCCGCTTCGGCTTCAAGTCATCTAAACCTGTGTCATTTTTCACCGATATCGTTTTCTCTGATAACAGAGATAACTGGTAAGAGATTTTTTTTCTATCTGACAGTGAAGAATAATGAGTTTATGTTTTACAATCTTGTAAAATGTTAAAAGGAGAGACATCTAAAATAGCGACTTTGGGCATAAAGGTCTTTTTTAAAGTTCCAAATGCAGCCTGGCTCCCAGGAGAAATAGCTTGATGGTGGTTACTAGCATATACTGAAGCTAGGTTACATGGCTTTGAATCCTGGCTCTCTTAATTGTGGTGAACTTATTTAATCTTCTGAGCTTCTCTGTTTCCTCATCTGTGAACTGGGAACAATAGCAGAACCTATCTACAGAATCCCACCTCTAATAATAAGAAATTCCGTGAGTCAATAATGACTGAGTAATTGGATAGGAACTGGCACAAAGGAAATGTTAAATAAGTATTAAATGAAAATGAGAAACATCAGCATAACGAGTTTCCAAACAATATGATTTTGTTACACGTAGCTTTAACAGACTCAGGGAAATTCAAATACACATTGGTGAAAACATGTTTCTGGATTTCTTACCCTGTGGGGCCAGAAATTCTACTTTTACATTATGCCCTGAGCAGATTCAATTCTCCAAATTGTAAGACACCAGTGGGTAGAGCAATAAAGTTTGTTAAAAATGTTTATAATGAGAAGTAGCATTGGAGGGAATTGTACACTGAAGATTAGTGTCGGTGTACGTGCTCAGTGTGATCATTTATCAGCTAGTAGTGCGGTTATTACTCTTCGGTATATTCATAGTCAAGAGACTGACTTCTGTGTCAGGAATTAGAAGGGAGAGAGATGATAGTGGAAAGGTTGCATCCAGGGCCAAGTGTGGCCGTAGCGAGAACCCAGTTCAGAGAGTTCTGCTGACCCCCAGCTTCTGTGTCTCTTGCATATGTTGATGGGAAAAATCATCTAAGTTACACCATGCACACTCCCATTTTTCTCTTTTGATGCTAATGGTCTGTCTTGTGTTGACATTTAAAAACAAAATTTTAATGGTTTTGCTTCAGGCTCCTATCAGGCACTGACCTCTGTGCCTCTGTCCTGGGAGACAGTCTGTCGTTTGGTACATTGTTGACCCTGTTATAAAAGTTTAACTTTACTCTACTTCAGTCCACAAATTTACACTTTGCCCAGAGCGGTATGTAAGGCCTATCTTTGAACTCACCAATAAAAATCGTGAATAATTTATCCATGAATGTCTTAAAGCTAATGAAGACTCAGACCACATTACCAGGGTGAGGAAGGAAATAGTTTCACTAAATACTGGGTGGACAAGATTGTTCTGGGACAGGGGACCTATTGACTCTAACAGGGGCTGGAACAGACTTCGCCGTGCCAGTGTGTTGACGGCTGGTCAACAGACAGGATGGTAAGGAGACCTGAAGACAGTCTCTCCAAGGAGGAGGTGCTATAACTGATGATCTTTTTTTTTCCTTTCCTTGTCATTGTTGTGTGTTTCCTTTCACCCTAGAGACTTGTTCGCTCTTACCTGGATTTTCCCCCACCCTTCTTACCTTACTTACCACTAAGCTCCATTTCAACCCTCAGCAAGGGATAAAGTAGAGCTTTTAAAAGTAATTTAGAAACTTTGAAAATCATAATTGGGCTCTGAAAGGCTTTCCCATGCACCCAGATGAACAAGAAACATGAGCACCCTGTGGAACCTTAATACTAGCAAATCGTTCTACTGATGCATTCACTGTTAACTCCTTACCTGGTTTCCCATAGTGCATAACATCAGGTCTTGTGTCTCTTCCCAACTCTCCAAAACTGTCTTTCCTTTCTGTAGACTTTCCATCTTGGATCTCATTGAGATAAAAGAGGTCTTCCACCGAGAAAGGTGAGAGCTTCCCTCTCACCTCAGAATTTCTCTTGGGAATAAATATTACTCTTTGATTTATTTTCATCTATGATATTTATTGTGGGTAATCCATGTTTAATCTGCCAAATCTTTTGGGTAAGAACAGATGAATTAGAAAGGAGTCCTTCAAGATGGTCAGTGTAGTAAAGGTGGACTTTAAACAAAGTGCTTTTTTATTTTTAATTTTTTTAATGTTTATTTTTGAGAGACAGAGATACAGAATGAGAGGGGGAGAGGTAGAGAGAGAGGGAGACACAGAATCCAAAGCAGGCTCCAGGCTCTGAGCTGTCAGCAGAGATCCCAGCATGGGGCTCAAACCCATGAGCCACGAGATCATGACCCGAGCTGAAGTCGGACACTTAACCGAACTGAGCCACTCAGGCGCCCTTAAAGAAAGTGATTTTTATATACTCTTTGGTGCTAAGAGGTGAATACAAAAGGCAGTGTAATAGGAGCAACTAATAATGTCTTGGGGTCATGGGGAAATTGGGGATGGCTATGAAGGTTTCTGAGTAAAATCTCAAAGGACAAATTACACTCGCCCGTGTTTGTCTTAAATTGATTCCTTTTTTTTTTTGCATCTCATTTGTCCATATTGGAGTGCATGGGCTCAGTATAAAATAAGACACTCACTCCATCATGCTCTGCTTTATTTTACTCATGTGAGACTCATTTCATACTGTGTTTCCCCTCAGGGGCTGACCTGCAGGGCTTCTTATTTTTGTTTCTTTAGATTTCGTCACATTCAGATTGGCTCAGCTGGCCTAAGAGCTATAAATTACAGCCACTATTATTCCTGCTAACATGTCTGCTGCCACTAATAATGGTCCCCTCCACACTCACGAGCCTTCAGTTCAGAGGCTACACACCCTACTTGCCTTTTCCCCAAATTCCCCACAAAATCTGGGGATAAAGGTTGTACATATCTATGGGAGGAAGGGCGATATGGTCAAAGAGTATTACAAGTGTGTAAAAAATGCACTAGGTATGAAAGCTGAAACAGGCTTGTCTTTGCATGTGTGTGTGGGGGGGGTGGTATTTTTGGTTTTTTTGTCGGATAGATACCAGCAAGGCAGAACTGAGAGATGAAGCTTGAAAGAGCAGCAGGAGCAGATGGTGACAGTCTTGCGTGCTCTGCTTTGATATCCATGATTGAGACGTGAGAGGAGAGCTAGGAGAGGTGATGTTATGAAAATCAAAGCTTGGACACATACAGGAAGCACGAGGTCACCAGCTGTTAATTAACACAGATCAGGTCCTGGACCACAGGTTAGAGATCATGCAGTCCATGCAACAGCCCTGGGAAGTGGACGCTTTTAGATTTTCACCTCTGTTTTACAGAAGAGGTATCTAAGGGCCATAGGGTGATACAACTCGTCCAAGCTCACTCAAATGTTAAGTGGAAGTGCTGGGAATCTGAACCAAATTTCTGTTTCCAAAGATTATGCACTTAGTCACCTTGTTTTAACACTACTTAGATTGTATAGAATCATACAGAAATCTTTTTTATATGCGCTGTCATATGTAGACTTTACAAAGAATAAGAAAAGGAAATGGTGTAATTTCTTTCTTTCCTGTTGTTTTGCATCTCTCTCTCTCTTTCCTGGAAGGACACACACCCATTAATGAAGATTTCATGTTTGACATGTAGTAATGTCTCAATAAGAACTTGAATATTCAGTTATTTTTATTGATTTATTAATTTATTGATGAGGCAAAAACTCATAAATAGTGTCCATGGTTAAAGTAAATGTTTACAGTATCGCTGAAAAAGCCTGTGTTACAACTACTATCAGTAAATAACAGAAGATGATTTTTACTTAAAAATAAGCTTATGGGGCACCTGTCTGGCTCAGGCAGTAGAACATGCAACTCTTGATCTCAGGGTTGTGAGTTCAAGCCCTACATTGGGTATAGAGATTACTTAAAAATAAAATCTTAAAAAAAAATAAGCTTATCATATATGGGGTACTTGTAAGATATCCTATAACTCTTTCAGAAAATTTAAATTGATAGTGTTTGCAAAAGTCTCCAAATCAATGTATTCAATTGAAATCCAGTATTAAAATAACTGCTAGAGTGGTTTTTTTAAATCGTACATTTCATGTCAATAAAATTTCAAAATGGAAACCACATATTCTTTGTAAAAGTTAAGATATTTTCTTTTCCTACAAAATAATAAAAGAAACATGTGTTTATTGAAGCTAAATTCATTGTCTTTTAGAAGGATGTAGTTTTATGAGGAATTTATGTATAAAATAGCTTAAATGATATTAAGAATGGTTTTTGAGGGGTGAACCTCATTGGTTCAATTGGTTAACCATCCAACTCTTGACTTCAGCTCAGGTCATGATCTCATGAATGGTGGATTGAGCCCTGCATCAGGCTCTGTGCTGACAGCTTGGAGCCTGCTTGGGGTTCTGTCTCTCTCTCTCTCTCTCTCTCTCTCTCTCTCTCTCTCTCTCTCTGCCCCTCCCTTGCTGGTGCTCTCTCTCTTTCAAAATAAATAAATGAACTTAAAAAGAATGGTTTTTGAGGGACTCAAGGGATGCAGTAGTAACATATTTCTTTCATTGCTGCTTTACGAATCAACCTCGATTCTAGGTTAACTTATTATATTCCTTATGTTCTAATTAATTCAACCTTATTATCCTTAACTTTCCTTACTTTTGGCATGTGAGGTACCAATGTAGGGGTGTATGGGGGGGGGAAGGGGAGAGAGAGAGAGAAGGAGGGATATACACACACAAACACACATACTAGTTTCTGTATTGCCTTTTTTGAACAAAGGAGTATAGTGTATAATTAAGTGCATTTATAGGTCTTATATAAGTTGTACTCTTTAGCCTTCGGGAATGGATCAAGAAATATCTCCCAAATAGAATAACAAGAATTCCCTTACAGAGGTAAAGAGTTATGGAAAGCATCCTAAGAAATAATCTGCTTTGAAGAGAAAGTCTTAACTTATTATTGATAGAATTAGTGAATGTCTATAATGTCTGCACGTGGCTCCTAAACAATAAATCATCGATATAAAATAATGGAGAAGATATAGTTTTGGAAATTATAATAGGTCTATAATTACATCTGCTTTGGCTAAGTGATAAACATTTATTTATTTATTTTTAAATTTATTTATTTCGAGAGAGACAGCAAGCAGGGGAGGGGCAGAGAGAGAGAACAGTATGTGCTGACAGCAGAGAACCTGATGTGGGGCTCGAACTCACAAACCATGAGATCATGACCTAGCCGAAGTTAGACGCCTAACAGACTGAGCCACCCAGGAACCCCTAAAGTTTCTTCATTTTGAGAGAGAGAGAGTGTGTGCATGTGTGTGCACACACATGAGCACGGAAGAGGCAGAGAGAGAGAGGGAGAGAGAATCCTAAGCAGGCTCCATGCTTTCAGCATGTAACCCCTTGTGGGACTCGAATTCAAGAACCATGAGATCCTGACCTGACCTATGCCAAAATTAAGAGTCAGACGCTTAATCAACTGAACTACCCAGAAGACCCAACATTAACACTATTATCTCTTAGCAATTCGACATTGTGAATAATGGTTGAGGTGTTCATTCTTTCTTTCCTTTATTCAACAAGTATTTATTGAATGTCCAACATGTACCAGACACCATTCTAAGCACTAGGGGTTACCTTAGAGATCACAACATGATCGCTGCCCCATGGAGCTTAGAGTCTAGCAGGGGAAAAGAGACAAGAAACTGTACACATAATAAAGGGTAGATCTGGTATGTGCTTATTGATGGAGGCTATAATAAAAAGTACAAGAGCAGGGTAAGGTCCTAGGGAGTACCAGAGAGAGAGTGAATAGGTCTCAGTAAAGTATAGGGTGATAAGGAGTGTTTCCCTTAAGAGGATGGGCTCTGAGAGATGGGAAGCAGAGAGTGAAGTTCAAAAGATAGGTGGTAATATCCTTTCCGTCCAAGGCGGTAGCTAAGGCAGGGTCATTCAGGTGGATGCTTACAAAGAGGCCTGTGCAACCTAAGTGGAATGAGCCAAGGGAGGAATTTAGGAGGAGGGGTTACAGAGGTAACAGCAGCCCCAGACCCAGCAGGGCCCCTACGGTTATTGTAAGGATTTGGACTTTTACCTTGAATGTAGTAAGGAGCCATTGCTTGGTTCTGAGCCAGTGAAAAAATGCAACAGCCATGACTTTTGAACAGTAATGAGGTCGGTCAGTCAATAACTTGTGCTTCCAAAGTTATCCCTTTTGTTCACGAAAAGGCTTCTTGTTTCTCTAGCTTTCTCATTCACTCATTCATTCGTTCAGTATTTACACAGTGGCAATAATAAGCCTGGTTTTTGTTCTGGTGCTGAGGTCGGAACAAAGTTCCTGGCCTCATGGAGCTTCCATTGTAATGGAGGAAACAAAAATTCATAAATACTATTATATCATAGACTAATGAAGAAATGATATACATTTAATGAGATGGAAAGTAAGGGGTACCTCCATGTATCAGACAGATAAAGCATTTCCGAGGATATGATAATTTGAGCAGGTGGTGACTGTGAGAATTTTAATGTGAAAATAGTTGTAAAGTGCTTAGCAAGAACAGTCCCTGCGCTGGCATGTTGCAATGACTGAGTAAATGTTCTAGAATTGGCATTAGTTTTAAAATAAGTATTTTAGATCTCCAGGATGATCCCAGTGGATAGGAATTTTCTTCTAGTAAGAAAATGATTGGATCCACCGCCTTGGAGTGAGGGGAAGAAGGGACAAGGGCAGGAGTTCACTTGTCATAGGGTTAAGGATTGCTTTGGGGAATTTCCACATCATTTATATTATGTTTGAGTATTGATGTTTATTTTTATGTTTGAAAATGTGTCTGATATGGGAATTCATGCAGAGAACAAATTGATTAAGAGATACCAGAATGTCGTAATCCCTTTTTCTGCACAGCAAGTTGAAGAGAAGGGAACATTACATCCTGAAGGAGCTTATAATTGAGAATAAAGTCTTGACGCTTTGTCTTGCTTTGTAAGTTCACTGTGTGATTGGTACTTTACCTAGACCTTGCAACGAATGAAAGTTATGGCTTTGGGAGATTAATTTCATAGAAATCCCAAGGATGCCAAAAACAAACTATTTTACTATGATTAATCCCCAGCATAGGGTGTTTACTTTTGTAAAAGCAAGAGTTGATTTCACCTGTATGTTTCAGGTGACCTGAAGGTTAACCTGAGTTAGTAGCCCTCCTTGTTACAATAGCAGACACAGGGGCGCCTGGGTGGTTCAGTCGGTTAAACGTCTGACTCTTGGTTTCGGCTCAGGTAATGGTCTCATGTTTCCTTAGTTCAAGCCTCACGCCAGGCTCTGTGCTGACAAAGCGGAGCCTGCTTGGGATTCTCTCTTTCCTTCTCTCTCTGCCCTTCCCCTGCTTGTGTTCACGCTCTGTCTCTCTTTCTCTCTCTCTCTAAAGATAAATAAGTAAACATTAAAAAATTTTTTAATGAGCAAACACAAATTGGAGCTTTATGATTGGGAATGTGGCACATCAGTACTCTGAGGTACTCCATACATTTTTTTTAAATCCCATTTGCACATACCTATTACACTCCAAACTGACTGTATCTTCCCTGGGTTTTGAGTACCCAAATTTAATTTGAATAACTTTAGAGCAAAGAAGAAACTTCAGCTGTTTTATAAGAAAACTAACGTGAGTAACTGAAAATTAAAATTTAAGCCAAATGAAAGAAATCTAAATTCCTTACCTATCAAATAGATATGGCAGTGGTTTTTTTTTCTTGTTTTTTTTTTTTTTTTTTTTTTTTTTTTGCTTCTCATGACTGAACACTAGAAACTGGACTCTGGGAAATTTTTAAAACTATAATAGCTTCAGTCCAACCCCGAGACTATGATATAGTTTGTCTGGAGGGCCACCCACATTGCAGATTTAGAAAGCTCCCATGTGAGGGGCGCCTGGGTGGCTCAGTCAGTTAAGCGGCCGACTTCAGCTCAGGTCATGATCTCACAGTCTGTGAGTTCGAGCCCCGAGTCGGGCTCTGTGCTGACAGTTCAGAGCCTGGGGCCTGCTTCAGATTCTGTGTCTCCCTCTCTCTCTGCCCTTCCCCTGCTCACGCTCTGTCTCTATGTCTCTCAAAAAGCAAATAAACGTTAAAAAAAAAAAAAAAAAAAGAAAGCTCCCCATGTGATTCTAATGGGAAATCAAAGTTGAGAACCATTGCTCTAGAACATTCTTGACCCTATATATGACTCACCCAGGGGGCTTACTAGGACAGATTCCGAGCCCCACCTTCCGACCGGGACTCATTTAGTACGTCTTGGGTGGGGTGTGCACATTTGGATGCCCAGCAGGCTCCCATTTGATGCTGGGGTTGCTAGTCTGGACAGACCCTGAGCTCCTGTGAAAGGCAGAATTTCTGATCTCATTCTGGATCTAAGGAAACATCTGTGTTTTTAAAATCTCCTCAGGTGATTCATGTGCACAGTAAAGTTTGTGAAGCACTACACCTAAGAGGACCGAATGAGGGAAAATGCCACCAAGAGAGATTAGATTAAAGAGTGGAACACTTAAATATTTCGCAGGAAATGATATCAGCACTAGAAAATGGCATTGCTGTGGGAATCTTTAAATACTCATCTTTCTTTTAGAGTAGGTTTGCTTTATTTGCTAATACATTATCTAACCAAATCTGCTTAAGAGGTCTGCATTATAAAGTATAATTCCCAATTTATGGCAGAGGAAATTGAGGTACTGCTATTTCTCTTTTCAACCCTTAGCTATGGAGTGAAAGAACCTAGATTTGAGATCAAATCCCATTATCTTTATCACACAACTTTGCTTTCCTTTGAAAAGATTTTTTTTTTTTTAATGTTTCTTTATTTTGAAACAGAAAGAGCAAGCGGGAGAGTGGCAGAGAGAGAGGGAGAGAGATGATTCCAGGCAGGCCCTGCACTGTCAGAGCAGAGCCCGATGTGGGGCTCGTTCTCACGAACCCTGAGGTCGACCCGAGCCCATACATCAAGAGTCAGATACTTAACCAGTCACTCAGGTGCTCCCCCTCCCCGCCCCGCCGGGACCCTTTAGCTTTTCAAATCCTAGGATTTTATTGTTAAAATGTAGTTGGTTTACTAAGAAAATGGAATAAAATTATTTTTCAAGGTTTGATATGTCACGTGGCATATAACCCATTACTTGGATAGGAAGGTTTTGGTATTTTGCGGCAAGTTGAACCACATATTATGTTCTGAATGGGAGGCTGATTAGGAATGTACAGGAAGAATTGTGCAGCGTTCTTCGGTACGTGAGGTTGAACTAAAATCAGGGCTGCTGATTACCTGGCACACAGCGCTATATCTTTGCCAGTGGCTAAAATCTTTGAAATATTTCTTTGCTCGTTGGTAACCAGCCACGATCCTAGGTCCTCACACTGGTGCCTGACCTGCCTCAAACACCCCTTTTCAACTGCGGGCCCCCTCAAGACTTAGTAATTAAAGGGTTAATGCCTGTCAGAGCCAGAGATGGAAGGATTCTGTACTATTTTCTTTTGAGTCAATCTCACGTTTTCGATAGTGACTCTTGGCTAGGAACGCTGGAATCCCTCAACGTGCACCCGTGCTATCTGTGCTGCGTCCCCACAGACCCTTCCCCCTTCAGAGCCAGTGTTGTGGCTGGGCTGAGACCCTTGTGATTCTTACCATGATTGCAAGATGCACCTCAGTAACCAGCAGCAGGGAAGTTTGAGAAAACGTAGTTTATGACTCACATGTTTTTAAGGGTATAAGGCACTCTTGGGGCCACACAGTGAGGCCTCCAATAGAAAGAGAGCTTGCAAACCTGGGGTTCTGCCTTTATTGGGGTAGAGGGTGGGGTACCTAGGGCTTCAGGGGTTCACTCTTAATTAGTGATTTTAAAATATAAGAGCAGAAATTAAAGTGAGGTAAGGGGAAAGCAAGCATTCAGAAGGTCAGTTACCTAGGTTAACCAGAGATCTATGAAAAGGGGAACCTCTTGGCGGGGTATCCTAGCTCTTCATCTAGTCTCCTAGCTGGCAATTTGTTTATTTCAGACCCATGTCTTTGAAGTGGATGCCTCTGCACTGGAAAGCCTAACATCAGGCACTTAACATTACAATCAGAAAATCTAATTGTCAGGTGCTCGCACTACATATTTATCCGCGTTTCCCTTTTAGATTGTAGAATTCACTGATCTTCAAAGATAAATATTTTAATGTCACCCTTTTTACTATGTGAAATGTGATTTTCCAAAAAATATAGTTAATGTAGCCCTAATGACTTTGGGAGAAGTGGTCCCACACATTTGAGATTGGCTGGTGTTTAGAAGCTTCAGTGTCTTTAGCAGTGAAGCTCCCACTAAAGGCTGCTTGGTGAATTTCTTGGCACATGGACTCCTGGGTCGTGCCTGATATAGTTGCTCACTTAACTCAGTACGGATTTGTGGTTTTCCTAATCAGGAGCAAGATACAGTGTAGAAAACTTCTTGATCGTTTTTGAAAAAGAATGAGTCACAATCTGTTTTTGTTTTGTTTTGTTTGTTTGTTTTGCAAGTTGCTGGTTTTAAAGTACTGGATTCTTTATGTTTCCTGACATTGAAACAAAGAAAAGAAGGACTTTACATATATAGATAAATTAATGCATTAGTAGGAAGTTTAGATGACAAATTGTAATTTCTACCTTCTTCATTGATACATGATAGTTATTCCATTCTAAAGTTAGAGCTAAAACCCACGGTCTTAATTACAAATATACTGAACATTTCACTAGTGGAGAAATATATTTTAAAATGTGCAGATCTTTTGTTTAAAAGTGAGAATGTAGAACTCTTAATTATATCTTTTTCTCTGTACAGTAGCATTTTATCAACCTTGTTATGGATTCAAAAATATTTTTGATGCATAATAAAACGTGTTATGCTCACTTGTATTAAAATAATAGGGCATTGACATTGACAGTCACTTAAATTGGAATTGTATTATTTTTTAAAGCATTCAGTACAATAAAAAGAAAATGAGGAGTAATGAAAGGTGATTCTAATTTTTGTTTTAGTCAGTGTGTAATTCAGTATTTGTGTAGTATGCACCTGGCAACTTTGGTTCTGTTTCCAGTATTTTTAAAAGTACTCTTAGTCTGCTTGTTGCAGACACCTTCCTGTTTTTGAAGGGGCAGGGACTTGCATGACATATAGGAGATTAGCAGGGAATGAATCAGACCCAGAGTCGAACACGTAGAGCATTAATGCATTCAGGTTGCTGATGTGACCTTAGCAACTCTACTATAAATTAATATCTGCTTTGTATGTGACTTTCTGGGATATTTGGATATTTACAGTAAGCCCGTATGGGTACCAGAGTAACTCAGTTGGTTAAGCTTCAAACTTCAGCTTAGGTCATGATCTCATGGTTTGTGAGTTCCAGCCCGACCTGGGGCTCTCTGCTGTCAGCACAGAGCCCGCTTCAGATCCTGTCCCCTTCTTTCTCTGCCCCTCCCCTGTTTGAGTGGTGTGCACCTGCGTTCTTTCTCTCAAAAATAAAACAACATTAAAAAAATTAAATAAGCCTGTAAGTTTGTATTTAAACGGACATTTATAGAAAGTGAGTCAAGGACCTCTACAGAGTACTACCTGATAGCTAGAAGCAACTTTTGAGTTATTTAAAACTCCCCTTATGTATTAAGAAGAGCAGTTATTTAGGGTGTTCTTAACTTAAACCTGCTGTCTATTAATAATGAGGCATCCAGAATTTTAGCATTGTGGCTGCTGAAATGCAGACAGTGGGAAATCTCAAGAATATGTCATTAACCATCTAACGGATCGTAACTGAATATAGCGTTGGAACACTGCCCTGAAACATTGTCATGTTTGTTTTTTTTTTTTTTTATATTTAACCAAAACATAGGGTTCCAGTGTATTATAATAAACTATCAACAGAAATATTTCATAATTAAGATTGTTCGCCATTCACTTATAGCAACATGGTGGTGCTTAAAATTTGCACAGAAGTTTCAAAAGCCCAGGAGCTTCCAATATAATATTTACCATGTCTTCTCAGATTACAAAAATCACAGTGCTTTTTTCTTTTGTTTTTCTTTTTAATGTTTTTATTTTTGAGAGAGAGAGAGTGAGACAGACTGTGGGCAAGGGAGGGGCAGAGAGCAAGAGAGAGACACAGAATCGGAAACAGGCTCCAGGCTCCGAGCTGTCAGCACAGAGCCCGATGAGGGGCTCAAACTCACAAACTGTGAGATCATGACCCGAGCCGACGTCAGAAGTTTAACCAAGTGAGCTACCCAGGCACCCCAAATCATAATGGTTTCAACACAGGTTGCAGAAAGAAAAGTTCACCACTGATGATGTGGTTTCTGTCTTTTCATCCTTCTTCCTTCTGTTTACCTCCATTCTCTTTGGAGCCAGTGATAGTTTTCTGCCCTGCTTAGAGACTTTTCATTTTAGAGGAAATTGCAGTGTCCTGTGCTTTGTCTCTCCCTTACTGTTTAGGAGCACCTGCCTGATTGGTGGTCTTCACAGAGCTCCTAGAAGTTGGATCGCCACGCAGTTGGTTGCTACCTAGTGACCTGTTAGGTCCTTTCCAACTCTCCGTCCTCACACCTTGTCTGGTTACTCCATCCCTTACCTGTTTGTAAATGTGAACTGATTAAATCAGGCAAATAGCTTAATAGGATTATAATGTTTGATTGCAGTTATAATATTTGATTGCTTTATGCATAGAAAATCAGGTATTTAAATAACAAAACAGAGCTTATTATAATAATTCAAACGATGCAGAAGTTGAAAATGCCGCTAATAGTTAGCTTTTCTAGCTTTTAATTCCACACACATGGTAACATGTATTAAAAATGCAGTATCTTTTCATATATTACCTTTGGTGACACAAATATATGCAATTCTGCGTGTGTATGTGTGGAGAAATATGTGTACATAGATATAGACATAGATAAAGGTTTTTTTTTAAAGGTCATATTATGCCTAATGAGTCTGTGGGTTTTTCCCCACGTATGTCACACAACAGAATAAAGCGGGCAGGTAGTCTGGGACTTGTGGGCTGCTAGCTCTGTCATCTTTAATGTACAGCTTCCAAAGTCTGCTGCTGTTATTTCTAGGCTAATGGAATGGAATGCAGGGAGTGTAGGCCAAAAATTTTTAAGGAGATGATCTAGAACATGCACCCATCACCTTTATCAGTATGTCACGGACTGAAGCTCAATCCCGTGGGCAGGCCTAGGTGCAAGTGTGTGTGCCCGCATGGCTATGTGGCCTAGTGACCCTTCGGAGGGGGATTCTGTTTCTCTGAAGAAGAGGGTGGATTCTGGATGACAGCAGATTCCAACCGAAGTAGGAACAGCTCTTTCTCCTTTTCAGTACTTCCAGTATTTTATTAAATTTGACGTTCTGTAAATCCCTCTGGGTGTTCTAATTGCATTTCAGATATTCCAACCTTTCAGGCAATTGCAGATTTGGCCTTCTTCACTAGAAGTTCTGCAAGGCCCGGAAGGCCCTGACGCTGGTGCCTGGTTTCCACCGGTAGACTTGCTAGTTGTCGTTTCAGTAGGAACTGTGTGTGGAGGAAGGAGGCAGAACTCTGCATACTAGGCCCGCCTTCCCTCAGTTTCCTTCTGGTGCTCAGATATGTTTATCCTTTTGTGTTTGTATTGAATCCTTGGATTTGTTTTTAAACATATCTTGACTTTTGTGTTTGCCCATTCTGCATTTCAGATTCCTCCAGACAGGTATATTGGTATTGTTGATCTATTATTAATAAGAAGAGCTTTGTTCAAATACTTTGGAGATGGCATTTTGGGTTTTTCTCTATTGACTACTAAAGGTTACTTCCTGCTGTCTGTGCTGATTATAATGTTGATTTGGAGATAAGTAGGGAGATGTTTGTGTTAACGTTCCCAATTTCTGAATGCCAGCATCAGTTCCACATTTGCAAAGAAACTTCCAAACACTTCTAAATTTGTACTTAGTGCACATGATACTTCCATGGTGATAATTTTCAACTACCACAGTAGTATCAATTTGAGGTTGCTCTTTTGATTAATTGCCTGGAATGGTTTTTGTTCTTGAAACAACCGAGATAAAACCGTGTGAAATGAATTTATATATCTTAACAAGCACTCTTGTATCTACCACTCAGGTCCAGAAATAGAGCATCACTGCTGCCCCGGAGATCTTTTAGGTATTTCTTTCCCATTGCAACCTGCTTTGATTTCTGTGGCCATTAGTTTTCTATGGTTATTGCTCTATTTTTGAGTATTTCACATTAGATAGGTCCTAATGATACTTTATGCTTACAGAAGGTGGTAGAAATCAAAATTCATTTACTTCCCTCAAGTTTAAAGAAAGGCAGAATTTGAAGCACCTGGGTGGCTCAGTTGGTTAAGCATCCGACTCTTGGTTTCTTCTCAAGGTCATGATCTCATGGGTTCCTGAGTTCAAGCCCCTCATTGGGCTCTACACTGACAGCACCTGACTCTGCTTGGGATTCTCTCTCTCCCTCTCTCTCTCTCTCTCTCTCTCTCTCTCTCTCTCTCTCTCTCTCTCCCTCCCCCTCCCCCTTCTCTGCTCACTCTGTCTCTCTCAAAATAAATTAAAAACCTTAAATAAAGGCAGAATATGGTACACATAATTGGAATTTGTTGTTTTTAAATTTGCATCCAACTTAAAACTAACAATATTACTAAGGATTTCTTATTTTAATACTTTACGAAATGTATTGCACTATCTTTTTTTACTGTTCTTAATTTTATGTAATTTTACTATTTAAATTTCTTTGACCTTTACCTATAGCCTGAACACTTTCAGTATTCCAACCAAATAGAAACTGATACAAAAAAATGCTTTTAATAATAGTGTTTCAGAATTTTAGCAGACTGCTTAAAATTAATCATTGAACTGCTTGAAGTTTATTTAAAGATGAATATGATCATAATGAATCTTGGAGGACTCAGTTATGCTCTTACTTTCAAATCAAAAGTATTGTCTGCTTGCATTCACTTGGCTCCCACTTGAAACCGTAACTTTAAATACCATACTGCATCACCTTGGCCATTAAGTATTCAGATGATACTTCTTGCAAAAGATGAGTGATAAGTGACGTATACCATGAATTCATACTAATGGATAAGAGCTAGACATGAGGAAAATTGACTCAGAAGGGGCATTTCACATTTATAGCCAGTAGAATTGTAACAAGTGCCTCAAGATTCTGTGTTCTTCAAAGGGCCCCACAGATTTAGGAGAGATATGAACTGGTCCTCAGTCTCCCCTCACTGAGGCAGAGGTACTTCAGTTGACCACTTTGCCCCTCCTCATTTGTAAAACACCAAGAGTTTTGCTTCGTGAATTCGAACCCTGTGTCGGTCTCTGTGCTGATAGCACAGAGCCTGCTTGGGATTCTCTCTCCCCGTGTCTCTCTGCTCCTCTCCCTCTCAAAAATAAATAAATAAATAAACATTTTAGAAAAGCAGTATATATGAATGTGAATTAAATGCAAATCAAATAAAAATTTTTAATGTTTATTTTTGCAAGAGAGAGAGAGAGAGAGAGAGAGAGAGAGAGTGCAGGGGAGGGGCAGAGAGAGAAGGAGACACAGAATCCGAAGCAGGCTCCAGGCTCTGAGCCTCTGTCAGCACAGAGCCCGACGTGGGGCTCAAACTTACAAACTGGGAGATCATGACCTGAGCCTAAGTTGGAGACTTAACCAACTGAACCACCCAGGTGCCCCTCAAATCCATTTTTGTAGCTTGCTCTAGTTTGTTGTGTGTCATTGAGTATTTCTTTACTTTTATTTGTTAACAAAATATCCTGTGTTCTACTGATCTCCCAAATCGAGGCTTTTTTAGTCACTGTTAAAACTCCCAACCTTATCGGTCAATTTACTGTAGTGGCCATTGCAAATTTATTAGGTTTCATACTTTTTTTTGTTTATTTGTTTTATACTTTCTTTGATGCCTCTCTTTCCCCACTGTCATACTGTTGTTCTCTTGACAATTGTTTACCTCAGGGTTATTGTATTTTAAGGGTTTTCTTTTCTGATTTCCAAATCCAGCAGCAAACGTTTGCCCTATGATCTTAACAACATACTCCCTGTAACTGGGAGAATCAGTCTCTAACAGCATTTTATAGACAGCACGTGGGTGTTTGTGGATAATGGAATCTTCCAGGGTCTTCCTGGATATACTGTTAATCCTATTACTACTAGAATAAGTCTCCATAAAGAAGTGTCAGTGACAGGAAGTTGAATTCATTTTTTCCCTGCTAAAATGAAAAAGGTAGTTCAGGATTCTATTTTAGGGTTTGATGATACCTGTCTTTCATATACTCTCAATGATCTTGATCTCAGCCTTGCATAAACTAATGGGCTACTAGTCTGGCCTATTTTCGAGTATATTCAAGCTGAAGAGCAACGGTTTTATGCTTTTCCAGGACGGCATTTACTAGACCCTCTATGTGAGAGTGGTTACATTTTACTCTCCGTTTTTTTGAGAAAACGTATCGCCAAGTTACTCTAAATTCCATAACCCTTTAAAATAAGATTTATTTTTATTAACTATTAGAGCACATACTGTAATCTGTACGTTCGTTTTTTTAAAACTTGTTTCAGGCAAATTATTTTTCACAGACTGCATACTCCATGCTGCTTTATAAGAGTCTGTGGCCTAAAGATCAGGGACCATTCTCACAGGTAATGAAAACCTATTGGTAGACTGACTTACTGTTCTACATCTGTTATTGATATTGAGGAGATAACTTTGCTTGAAATTTTCATTTATTTCTTTTTTGTAAAGGAATAAAAACAACACAGTTCAAATACACCTTTTCTCTTTTTCTATGACCGGACTTATATGTAGTGGAAATATTCTGAAAAATACAATCTAACTTCGGAATATTAATGAGGTGAGAATGTCTTTTGCTGTGCAGGTCTTTTGCTGTGCAGATCTTCCTCGAGTTTTAATGAGGTCGTGCCCCAATAAACCTACAGTAGACTGAAAATATCGTAAGTTGAAAATGCATTTAATACACCTAACCTGCCGAACAGCATAGCTGAGGCTGTGCTTAGAACGCTTAGATTAGAACACAGTTAGGCAAAGTCATCTAACACAAAGCCTATTGTATTATACAGTATTGAGTATGTCATGTATGCTCTACTAAATACTATGCTAAAAGTGGAAAACACCAGGTTCTAAGTATCAGTCATTTACCCTTGTGATCAGAGTGGCTGACTGGGAGCTGTGGCTCGCTGCCCCTCCCCAGCCTCAGGAGAGAGGATTATCCCATGTGTCACTAGTCCGAGAAAAGATCAAAATTCAAAACTTGAAGCATGGTTTCTACTGAACGCACATTGCTTTCATATCATCGAAAAATCTAAAAATCCTAAATTGAGCTATCCTAAGTCAGAGACCAGCTGTACTTTGTACGTTGTAATTCCTGATTAATTTACCTTTCCCTTCCCTTCTCAACCACTTCTCTGTCACCAGGAGTCCCCAGCTGGCCTCACACTCTGCAACCACATTACCTCTGAAAGTGATGCCAGACCATCACCTGGTTTCCCAAACACTTACGGTCATTTCATCATACCTTACTTGATTCCTTTTTTTTTTTTTTTTTTTTTTAGTTGTCTTTAATGTTTATTTATTTTTGAGAAAGAGAGAGAGACAGAATTTGAGCAGGGGAGAGACACAGAATCTGAAGCAGGCTCCAGGCTCTGGGCTGACGATGCAGAGCTCGAACTCCCAGGCTGTGAGATCATGACCTGAGCCTAAGTCAGACACTTAACCGACTGAGCCACCCAGGCGCCCCTCTACTTGATTTCTAATAACTGTTCCCTTGCTTAGGGTGCTAATATTTAACCTTTAACTTACTAATTTATAATTAACAAATATTCTTCTGGATTGCATTGCTCTAACCAATAATAATTTATCTTTCATGGTGGGATTTCAGGCCTTCGGCCAGATAGTTAGGAAGATGATTTTTTGCAAGGAGCTCTATTAGAGGGGGTTCCATTATGACACATAGTTGATGGCCTCCAACTCTGACCAACTCTGATCTTAGTCTGTGTGATTGTTGAAAAAAAAAAAAAAAAAACCTCTTCTTTAGAATGGATTGATTCCAGATGTTTCAAATCATAAATTCTTAATTATTTTGTTACATTCATCAAAAATACGGATGTATCTGGAAATCTTCTAAGAGAGAAAATGAAAATAAGCTATAAAAACTACCCAGTCTTTGTTTTATCTAGATCACGGTTATTTTCTAAAGTAAAGCGCAGTATGGCATTCTAGAAATAATTTAATGAAAATAACCTTTTTTGTTTTATATGAGCTCAGGTTCTCATGGAGAGTTTTAGTGGTTGGTTTCATCAGGTTGCAAATTCTGACCCATATATTGTATCTAACAGCTAGAGCATCGGCAGTAAGTTTTTTTGGAATTAACCATTAAGTATATAATGATGTAAGTAGCAAAATAGCTAATGATTCACTCAACTTAGAAATAATTTTTCAACTCAGCTTTAGTAGGCGTTATGGCATTAATCACATCGTAGAATAAGCGCCATATTTAGCAGTTCTACTTTTGGGGGGTAAGATAGTGCCCTTTGCTGTGTTGAAGTAATTTGTATTTCTGATTAAAGTTAAAGTTTTCCTGGGTATTTTTGAAATATAATAAACTTATTTACAAACCTTCATGAAAACAAGCAGATAATTTATACATTAATGATATATATGTATCTATGCATAGACACAAATTGCAAATTTTGGTGGTAAATTTTGTTTTATGTCGCATTTCGTTCCTGGAAATCCCATGAAGTGTTAACCGCTATATTTTCCCATAAGAACACTGAATTAAGACTAAAATGTATTGATATACTACATCAATCAAAGTTTATGATTTCAAAATGGGAGAATAGACCTAAAGAGAGATTTTAAGATTTCAAAAATGGTTTATATCAATTATGGGATTATTTCCAAATTGTTGGGGAGACTAAAAATGAGGTAATACTTATAAAAAGAATTGATAGATGTTTAAAATATTGCTAAATGGACATATATTTCTAGACTTGATGAGTATCGATGGATGTCTCATGTACTAAAGTAGAAGTCTTCCCTTACCTTACTTTGCTGTGATACAAATCAATGGAATACATTCACATGTGAAACTTCATTCCATGGATTTATGAGCTCTTAGATAAAACCTCAAATCTTTTTAAGGTCACTAAATTGGTTAATAGCATATGTTTCCTAGGACTGTGAATGTTCATAAATAACAGCACCTTGATGGGCTGCAGATAACATATATGGTGGATTATTGCAGTTTTCAGAAAAGCAGGTGTAACTTTATTCCTTTTCTCTCCACTCAAGGAACTATATTGAAAAACAAATAAGTGAGCATCACATTATCATCAAGAATCTTTTCATTCTGTTTTGATCTATTGAAAATGAAAAACTAAAAACTCTAACTTTATTAATGACTAACAAAATGACAGTTGATGTCCTCACTTGTGATAGAGAGATTCTTCTCTCTGGCAACATCATGGATGACCTCGACTGTTACAAATATACATTATGGTACCATTTTAAGTCCTGTTGATTGGCCTTACTAACTTAAAAGTACTAGCTATGGTAAGCATTAAATATTTAAATAAGCATATCTACCCTTTTTGTGTGTAAGTAAACTTACCTGTGAATTATTTTGCCATGGGCAGTAGAAGTGAACCCATACGGAGTAAGGAAGTCATACTGTGTAATAAATGGAATCCACAGGAAGAAAACATGAGAACTAGCAATGGTAATGAAATCTAAAATAAAAAACTAAATAGATTTTTTTCTGTTCTAACATCTTTAAAAGGCTTAAGATTTTTTTTAATACTTTTTATTTTAGAGAGAGAGAGATTATGAGGGAGGCAGAGAGACAGAGAGAGAGAGAATCTTAAAGGCTTCATGCTCAGTATAGAGCCCGACCCAGGGCTTGATCCCACACCCTGGGATCATGACATGATCCAAAATCAAGAGTCGGACACTCAACCAACTGAGCCACCCAGTTGCTCCCCTACAAGGCTTAAGATTGTATAAAACAATTATGACACAGATTACTGGGTCTGTAACACATACAGATGTAGTTCTATGTGACAATAAAAGAAAGGACTGGAGATATATTAGAGCCACATTGTATACCATATTGGAACTGAGTTAAGTATAAATCTGGAATAGATGCTAAGGTGCATGTTATAATCCTGAGCCACCAAAAAGTTTTAACTAAAAAAATAACAGTTAAAAATCATTGAGCAAGTAACATGATATAATAGAAAGAATCCTCTTAAAACAGAATAATGCAATAAAAAACAGACAAAAAAAACCAGGAACACACAGGAAACAAAATAGAAGATATAAACCCCCCCCAAAATAAAGAATAACCCTACAAGTAAATGGATTAAACAATCCAAAGGCAGAAATTGTCAGGCTTGGTAAAACAAAAACAAAAACAACAAAACAATACAAAAATGACAACAAAACACGACCGTGTACGGTTTACAAAACACTTTAGATTCAAAAATATGAATAAGTTGAAATTGAAAGGATGGAAGAAGTCATACCATGCAGCTACCACCTATAAAAGAAGTGGGATGGTAATAATAATATGAGGAAAAATAGACTTTAAATAAAAAAAAATGTTGCTAAAGGAAAAGAGGGACATTTCGTAATGATAAATTTGTTAATCCATCAGGACTATATAACAATTAAAAACATACCTGCAGCTAACAAATAATCCCAAAGTCTATGAAGGAAAAACTGACAGATTTGAAAGGTTGAAACAGATAATTCAGAAATAAAAGTTGGAGACTTCAGTACCTCAGTGTTGATAATGGAAAGAATACCTACACAAAATCTAGAAGACTATAAAATACTTGCAAAGCACTGTCAACCAAACAGTCTTAATAGGTAGCTATAGAGCATACCATATAATAGAACAGAAAATTTTATTTCATTTTATTTCAAGCGCATATGGAGCATTCTCTAGGATAATTACATACTAGGCTATGAGACAAGTTTTTAAGTTTTAAATATGATTGAAATCATACAAAAATATCATCTCCTGCACAATGAAATTAAAAATTAATAGAAGGAAATTTGAGAATTTCGCAAATATGTGAAAATTAAACTACACACTCCTTAATAACTAATGTATCAAAGAAAAAAATCATAAGATAAATTAGAAAATATTTTGAGATAATGAAAAATGAAAATGCATATCAAAATTTATGGGATGCAGCTCAAGTAATGTTGGGAAGGAAATTTATAATTTAATATAATTTATAATTTAATATAATTGCCTATATTAAATAAGATGAAAGATTTCACATCAGTGGTCTAACCTTCCACTTTAGGAAACTAGAAAAACCTACAAAAAGTGGAGCATATTATGTACAAATAAAGCAGAAAGAACGGGTTAATCTGTTGCCAGCAGATTAGTTGATTTAGTTGAAACTAACAATTTCCCAGAAAGACACAAAGTACCAAACCTGACTGAAGAAGAAATAGAAAATATAATTTTTTAAAATTTTTATTTATTTTTGAGAGAGAGGCAGACAGACACACAGACAATGTGAGCAGGGGAGGGGCAGAGAGAGAGAGGGAGACACAGAATCCGAAACAGGCTCCGGGCTCTGAGCTGTCAGCACAGAGCCAGATGCGGGGCTCAAACTCTGAATGGCAAGTCAGACGCTTAACCTACTGAGACACCCAGACGCCCCAGAAATAGAAAATATAAGCATTTTTGTAATAAGAAGAAAGATTGGGTAATTATTTTAAAAATCTTCCCACAAAGAAAAGTCTAGTCCCGGAGGGTTTCATTGGTGAATTCCACTAAACATTTAAGGAATCAAGGCCAATCCTTCATAAACTCTCACGCCACACTTTTCAGTTTGGGGACCTGGCTAAGTAGTTGTCAACCTTGAGAGCCACTGACCTAACTGCTTGGAGGAGCCCTTCCAGAAGGCTTTACACTTAGTAAACACATAGTATATACTTCATATACACTGGATGAGAGGTTGCAGAGGATGGGATGTTTATGTGGTCTCAACATTTTATCCAAACATTACTTATTACCTGCCTTTACTTGCCATTACTAATTACTAAGCAATTATTAAATATCCAGAGTAGGCAAATCCATAGATACAGAAAGTGTAGATGCGTGATTTGTAGGGTCTGAGGGGAGAGGCAAATGGTGAGTGACTGCTAATATATATGGGGCTTCATTTGTAATCGATGAAAATACTCTAAAATTAGCGGTGATGGTTACACAACTTTGTAAAATATTAAAAACCACCGATTTTGTACATCTTAAGAAGATGGATTTCATGATAAATAAATTATATATGTATTTTAAATGTTGGTATAAAAAATGAGGACATCTGATGGATGCTGTCATAACCAAATGACCAGACTCCTATCACTAATGAGGAGGAACTCTGACCTGCTGGGCTTCCTGGTGGGATGAATTGAGAACTGTGCCACAGCACATGTGAGGTTTTCTTGTTGGAAATAAAACATTATCCCGTCATGAGAGGACAATCAGAGTATTTCAGACAAAGGCAAGTAGCTTTAACCTTTAAAAGCAATGTCAGTGCCATGAAGGACCACCCAAGACTGACACAGAAATTGTCCTGGTTTAAAGGAAATTCAGTTCAATCAGTGATCTCAGTTTGGACTTTGACATTACTGGGACTCTTGAATATGGACTATAAACTAGATAATATTCTTGTACTAATGTTAAATCTGATAGTAGTGATGATAGGATTATGATTATATGGAATAATGTTCTGTTCTTAGGAGATACAAGTTGAATATTTAGGAGGTAAATTTCTGTACACACACATTTTAAGAAAATAATTTTTTTTAAGTTTATTTATTTTTAGAGAGAGAGGCAGAAAGAGAGGGAGAGAGAAAATTGCAAGCAGGCTCTGGGCTGCTACCAGGGCTGACATCAAGCCCGATGTGGGACTCGATCTCACAAACCATGAGACTATGGCCTGAGCCAAATCAAGAGCCAGACACTGAGCCACTCAGGTGCCCCAAGAAAATACATTTTTAATAGAAGAGAGAGAAACGAATGTGGTGAAATAGTAATTGAACTGTGTGAAGGGCACCTACGTGTTTATTTTACTAGTCTTTCAATTCTTCTGCAAATTTAGAAAAATGTAAAGTACATTGTTGGGGTAGAGGGAAAAAAGTCATTAATGAGAAATTTTAGGTGAGCCTGAAATGACAAAGGATAAAAATAAATAGTGCACTCCATATTTGACTTTCTATACATTATGATTTAGCATACTAAAATATTCATAGTTTGTACATGACAATCTTATCTAAAATGAAAGTGAGGATGGGTAGAGATCGGCCAGAGTTTTCCTCATCATCACATTTGCGTTGTCCCTTTGAGTACAGCAGTCCCTTTGGTTTCCATACACAACTGCAAACTTTCTACCTCTAAAAGAATTTTCATATGTCCCACGGGAGAATGTGTTTGTGTTGATTTTATAAATGTCGGTTATTATTTACTTAGGACAGCATCTGAAATAAAACATTTCTTCCTGAGAATCCAGGAGAATATTTATTGTTTCCCCAAAAAAGGCTTTTCTTTAAACTAGCTTCTCATAGGAACTTCTATAACTTAAGATTATTAGAACAGCTAGAAGTATTAAAATGCTACTGTTTAGTGAGATAATTGATGATAAAAGAAGGTAGTGACCAGTGTTGGCAAGTGCTTACATCCATCGTCATATCTATAACTCTTTTCCGACTTGGTCATTTTGAGTCCATATGCAGTAAGACAGACCTGGAAGCTAGCCATTCTCGTGCAGTGGCCAAGACCATAGCTTTCTTTCAGGCAGGTTGAACTTGAAGTAATGCATTTTAGATGCTCAGCACAGTAGCTGCCCGCAATAGTTCAAGCCCATTTCCATCACCACCAATGTCTGCATCATATCTCCTCTGTTACCATGAATGTCCATCCTGATTTTTGCCTATTGGACTCTTCTCAATCACATATGCCTGAAGATTGCTTTTAAGTCGCCAAATGGAATTGAAACCCTTAATGTCAGAGTCACTTCGCCATTACTGTACAATGTTACAGTCATTTTACTGTTACTGTAATATTGAATATTTTTAGAGTAAACTGTCTACCACTAATGGTTCCTAGCTGTATGGATTGGTATAGAGCATCCATAAATAATACCATTATTGTCCGATAAGGTACCATAAACTGCCCTATTTTCCCAGAAATATTTTTGTTAAATTGTGGAGTATTAGGATTACTGACTGCAAGTCCCTTTTCTGTTCTAATGTATTTTTTTAAGGAGGTCTTTTTTTTTTTTAAGTTTATCCATTTATTTTGAGAGGAAGTGCAAGCAGGGGAGGGGCAGAGAAAGGAGGAGAGAGAAATCCAAGTAGACTCTGCACTGTCAATGCAGAGCCAGACATAGGCTCTGCACTGTCAGTGCAGAGCCAGACATGGGACTCGATCCCATGAACTGTGAGATCATGACCTGAGCTGAAATCAAGAGTCAGAAGCTCAACTGACTGAGCCATCCAGGTGCCCCCGTTTTCATGTGTTTTCGATAAAATGATATTAATATATAAAGCATCCATATTCCCATGCTGTGTAGTTGTATAATTTCTATATCATGTTCTGCTCTATAGAAGATTATAATCAAATGAATTTTGTATATATTTTTGTATTTAATTGTATATAGTTTTGTATTTACTTTGAGGAGTATCTAAAATCAAGGTTATCACCTTCAACGAGCTAGTTTTATAGGAAAAAAGTAAGACTATTTATTCCTGGGGCACCGCATGTTTCAGTCTGTTGAGCATCCGACTTCAGCTCAGGTCACGATCTCATGGTTCATGAGTTCAAGCCCCACATCTGGCTCGTTGCCGACAGACTGTCAGCGCAGAGCTGTCCGCCTCTCTCTGCCGCTCCCCAGCTTGCACTCTCTCAAAAATAAACATTAAAAAAATCTATTTATTCCCATTTCATTCTCAGAATGAAGTTCCACATCATTTTATAAAAGTCTCAAGTGATACTGCTTTTATTTGTTCATTTGGTTGTTGTCCTGGGTAGGGTTGTCCACAAGCTGACTTTTAGATGAAGATTCAGGGATATGTGGTTTATTAAGGAATGGCTGCCAGGAGAAAACAAGGAAGAGGGGAGAGGGGAAGCAGAGAACAGAATCCCTCATCCCAAATAAAATGAAATTTAAATTCCAGCCTCACACTTATCCCATGGGGTCCTCTGGAGATGAAGTTACACCACAGAATTTTTGTCCTGTTTGAAGCAAAGAAGCTGAGCTTTCAAACTTCTGCAGCCCTGGAGTGTTGGCTGCGGCATCACCCAAAGGACCATAAATTCCCAAGGCAGTTTAGGCTTTCAGCACCTCTAGTAATCTGACACTGGTTCTGTGAAGAAAGTAACAGTTACCCCACCATGCTCACCCAGAGGATGGGAGCCTCGCCCAAAGAAATCACATCCTAGGGGAAAAGGACAGAAGGGCAGAGCGCCACCAGCATTTGCTAGAATTGTCTTTTTCCTGTTTTCCTTGTTTTCTCCTCCTGTAATCATTGTTAAAGCAGAAAACATTTTTGGTTCTAAGATAGGGATGATGATGGTATCTGTGGATAAACTGCGTTATCTAGTCTGAAAAATGTTAGTTAAACAGAATTGGGCAGTTAATGGAATTTTGGTTGATCACCACATTTAGCACAAATACACAATATGTAAAAGTAATGATTCATGCTGTCAAGGAATTTTCAGTTTCATTTTAAAAAGGACATCATATGGAAAAAACAGTTGTATAGAGAAATACAGTTTAATCTGGAATAGGGCTATCTGACACATGTGTTTAGGATGATGGAACAGAATGATTAGTGTTGGTCAAACAAGACAGTGCTCAATATGTATATCTTGCATAATATTTTAATGCACATCAGTTGTAAGGAGAAAAACCTAATGCGTTCCTTATGGTAAAATATGCAGAACTAAGGTGAAAACCAATTCATTTACATAAAACATACGTTTATTTTAATGTCTCTGACAGCTCATTATATTTCACCTACAAACTTCTTCATCATCTCATCCTGTCCTATATTTTACTTGTATCAACTTGGATTCTAACACCAAATTTTGTTGTTTCACCTTGGCCAGTGACTGTAAGCTGCATAGAAGGGCTAATACAATACATGGCTGACTCAAGAGCAGAATCATCTTGATAAATACTATAATGCAGAAGCAAAACCAATAATCCATGATTACAGTGGTATGGATAAAAGATAGTACTTCTATTAAAAGATCACTTGTACAAGGACAGAGTTGTCACATAAATTGGACAGTCCTGATACAACCTAAGAGTTTTGTGACTCTTACTAATTTCACAGTGCTTTTATAAAATAGGGTAATAGTAGCCAGTTTATGGAAGGGAGTAGTACTCTACTGGTTGAATAACTTTTGTAGTATTGTTTTCAATTCTCAGATACATTTAAAGAACAAACACAAAATAAAAGGTCATTTGAAGACGTTAGATGGTATGTGCAATTTTTGGAGAGCTTGTGGTTGAAAAAAACTCTTGAGTGTTCTAAATGTTTTCAATCTGAAGAAGAGAAAGCATAGAGAAGATACGGTGACCGTTTTTGAGGATTTGAAGGAACGTAATGGGAATCAGATTGTAGATTTTGTTCTCTGTTGCTCTCAAACGGAATGTCTGAAGTTACCGCTCTCCAGCTATGAAATGGGTTGTCTCTGAGTCATGAGTCTTCCTCTGGTATTGTCTCCCTAGGAGTGTCATCTGAGCCTAGATACCACTAGGCAGGGATTCTTTAAAAGAGGAAGGTGATTAAATTAAGTCTGAGGCTCCTTCGGTCCTAAAGTTTCCTGAATCCACTTGAGAATGGATAATTACATAATTGCATAATTACAGGCTGTGTTCTAGAGTACCCTTGACAGTGAAACTTACCATCCCTGTGAAAAACTATAAAAGTAAATATTCTTAAACCATTAAAATACATATGGCAGGTGGTTAAGAATAACAGAGTAGATGAAAAATGATGAATAATTCACGTCTTAATTGTTTAAAGCATACAGCATAGTTAAAAAATATTTCATTGTATTTACTGCATCTGAAAATTTTGTTTTATTGAAATGTAGTGTTTTCACTTTTAGGTTTTTGCTTCCAGTTACTGCAACAGCAGAAAACTGTCTTCTTAGTATTTACCCGTATATGGCAACTCACCTTGATAAGCAAACAGTTATTTTAAAGGAAGGTAAGTTAGATATCACTATTATCTCCTGCTCTCACTGTGTATGCTCTTGTCATCCAAGGTTGACGCCTGAAAAATAAAGCGACCTTAAAATTAACTGATGTTTATGAAACTCCTGCCATTTCCAAAATTGAGAGTATAATATGGCAGTGTTTCCTAACTGCCAAAGTTGAAAATCTAGTAAAAGACACATAAATAAATAAATACAAAGAAGACCGAATTAAGAGCATTTTACATGAGTCACTCGGAGTGTTGGAGATGTGGGTGTGGTGCAGAGGCTAATGAATGCTCACTTTGGGGTCCAGGATGACTTTATAGAAGAGATGACATTTGGGTAGAGCTTGACAAATGATCCCGATCAGGGTAATCTGGGCAAAGGGCAGTCTAACAAAAGCATGGGGTCTGATTGGCGACACAAGGCAAGCAGTAAAGGGGCCACTGCACCCTTTATTCTGTAATAGTGGGAAGCTTCTGTGATGTCTGAGTGTCACTGATTTGGACAGAGAATGGTGGGGATGTGAACTGAATTAAAATGGGAGAGTGGTCAGTAGCCTCCCCCCCGCCCCGGGAGTTGCTGCAGGGGAAATGGTGAGAGACTAAGAACAATATTTGCAGTGTCAGACACGGAGGAGAATGATGGGGTCAATCTCAGAGGAGGAGAAAGGATAAAGAGTGGGAAAAAAGTGTCATCTGTGTAGAGCGTCAAAGCCTTAAGTTTCAGTGCTGCATTGGAGATGTTTTCCGTGTTTGTAACCAGTTTTCTCCTGTTCTCCACTTGCTTCTCCAATTGTGTCTCACTCCTGTGGAAGCTCTTTAGTTTTGTTCTACTTCAGTCTCAGGGCATGACCTTTTCTGGAACTTTTCAGAAGAAAGAGACCATCAGGCAGGAACACTCTGAACTTCCAAAGCATGCAATTGCCCCATCATCTCTCCTGTCACAAACCGGAGAAAGGCCATTCTCTCCTGCCTTAGGCCATTCCTTTATCTGAATCCCTTCATCCTGGGACCTTGCTTAATGAGCTCACCTTGCTTACTCTTGGGTTCAAATTATGCCTCCCTCTGAGCTGCTTTGGGGGCCAGTGCAGGATGACAACTGGAGGAAACGGGACTAGATCCTCTCAGTGACAGGTTTGTTCCCAAAGAGGAAAAAGGGTGAATCTAAGCCATGAGTTCCGGATTTAGTCTTCACAAATTTGCCAATCAGATAAACCACTCGATTTCCCACAAGGAGGGAGAAAAATAGCAAAGGAAAGTGAATAATTAGAACACCATAGCTTCCTTTAACAGGCGGGACACGTCAGGGGTGAGGCAGAGCATTCTTCCATTTTACTGCTGTTACTTCACTACCCAGCAGCAGTTTACACTGTTGAACCCCGGCCCCACCCCTCATCAAACTCTATCAGGACTTCTGCACACCATACTTCCCCGGGGTTCTTCTCACCTTGCGGACTGTTGCTTCCAAGCACATGTATATTACAAATTTTATACACAGTCTCAAAATTTGAAAGATTTCTGACCAATCCCGGTATTATATTGTTATATTCTTCCAATATACTTGAGGGGTGGGGTAGACTTCAGATAATGCAGCATAAGAAAGAGCAGCGGATGAAGTATCACAGAATGTGGGTGGAAATTGTATTTTATGTTCTGATCTCACCATTTTGCCTTGTGCTTTTGTTGTTAATTCTCAGATCTTCAAACATCTGTTATTTAGCAAAATGCCCATGGTAGGAGAGTAATAGGATACTAACAATATCTATTTCAAAAGGCTTTTGTGAGGAATCAGTAAATAACTAGAAATTATTATTACTATTACCATCATTTCATTATTATTACTATCATAACTATTGCTGTAATTGCTTTAACACTCATATTTTTCATAATATCCTCCAAAAAATGGGTTATTGTATAAAATATGCCACTTCTTTAAGAGGAAAAAAGTGAATAGAGTCTTAGTATTTGATTGAGAATAAAATCTATGGATTAAAAATAATGTATCCATTTCAGTAAATATTACTATAGAAAAGCATGATTTTTAAATATTCTAAAGTAGTTTTAGAAATATGTACCGTCATAATTTATAATATATGTTTAATGGTTCCTAAGCATAGGGTACTCCGCTAACTACCTTATATTTGTTATTTTATTTAGTCCCCTAGCAACTGAGTTTGCTACTCTTATTAATCTCACTTAACAGATTAAGAAACTGACTCAGAAAGAGTTTGAGCTTGCCCCCAGTAATTCTAACCAAATGTGTAAGTCCTCGGAGCCTACACACTTAGCTACTGTGCCCTAGAGTATGATACGTTCGATAAATGTGAAATCTTAAAACGTATTAAGTAAATCAAAAAGTAAAGCAATAGAATTTATTTGTTATAGCTAATATGCTAAATAGAAACTGTTATATGAGTCATTGACTGTAGTCGAGGGGTACAGATGTGGGTGTGTACCCCACTATGAATCATTCTATCATTGAGTTTTCTAGGCCTCATAGTAATGAAATCTTTAGTGGTGTAATGTTGCAGAGATATACACACCTACTCGGTAAAGATTCTCTGTCCATTTCCTTTTGGCTTTATATTGAAGGAATGGAAGAAACTTCGTGTATACCAGCTTTCTTATCTATGTTATTGCCTGTAAAGTAACCCTCACAACAAATTCATGAGCGCAGAACGTTTGGTTTCATTTTATGGGTAAAAACATGTTTCAGAAAACTTGTAGGACATACCCTTGTTTTGATAGCTCAGGAGTTGTAGTGCCAAGATTTCAAATTAGAAATTTCTAACTGCAAAGACCATGCTTTTCTGATAGGATTACATTATGTGTATATGTATATGCATATACATATATGTACACACATGTGAATAGATAGATAAATAGATAGGGAATCTGGTCTCTTCACATCTATGCTTTTTCTTAGCATCGCCTTTGGCTGGATTCAGATTACCATGTTGGCAAATTCTAATGTATAGACAGCAACTCTAACTGGAATAGAGGTTGAAAGCTGTGCAAAATAGTGTCAGCTCATAACGAAGCAGTGATTTCGTTTCAGAAAATTGACTGAAAAGAAATTACTTCAGTTAGTGATGTTCTTCTTATATTCAATTGTGAGCACCACACTTAGCAATTCCGAAAATTTCACCATAGAAACATTTTAAATGGTTTACACATCTTTGTTTATCCTGAAGTTGAGTGCTGTCCATTCTCTAAAAACTTTGATATGCCATAATAATTGCCTTGTTAAATAAAATTAATTCAATTCAGGAAACCATATCAGTCTTTATGGGTTTTTTTATTGACATCTTATTTTAACTGCAATGCACATTTAGACTTAAACTTTTTAGGGGCACCTGGGTGGTTCAGTAGGTTAAGCGTCTGACTTCGGCTCAGGTTATGATCTCATGGTTCCTGAGTTTGAGCCCCACATCAGGCTCTCTGCTGTCAGCACAGAGCCCGCTTTAGATCCTTTGTCTCCCTCTCCCCCTTCCTCACTCTCTCTCTCTCTCTCTCAAAAATTGATAAAAACATTAAAAAATTTTTCTCTATATATGTACGTATTCATATTTATTATATATTATATATTTCATTATATGTAACATACATAAAATTATGAAATTCAGGTTCAGTAATTTGATAGTCAATTCACAAATGCTTGTTGACCTCCTGTGTTCCAATGTGTCCTTTGTAGATAACAATGACATTTCTGTGAAAAGTGCGGAAAATGTTTTGCTTCCCTACCAAGAAGCTGCTTTACTCTCTTCTTCTGCCTCGAAATGTAACGATGCCGGCTGTGCAAAGAAAAAATTTTTTGTTGGTATGTGGCAAATAAATAATGTACTGAGCAAACAAAGTTGATAACATGATTTGTTTAATATTATTGAGATGAAAAGTTAGAGTTTATCAAGTAAGAAGAAATCCATGAAGAAAACGCTGAATTTTTCATTAATTTTAAGTGGGTCGTCTGCTCTGGAAGCTCTCTCCAAAGATCGGGAGCAGAGGTTCTCTCATGGTTTATGTTCACAGTGTACTTACCATCTCCGTACTTTTCCCCTAGGTCAGAAGATGTGCCAAGCAAGCAGTTCCATTTATTAAATAGTTTGGTTGAAAAACCAAAGAGTAGTAATTCACGTGATCGCCAACATATGTCGTAGTGATATTTAACTAAAATGTTAGGTATCCCGTAAAGCCCCTCTGAATCTGTTGTGACATCCCAAGTACCCTCTGTACGGATTGGGAACCGTATAGTTTGTCTATTTATTGAGCTCGATCCAGTTTTACCAGTCTTAGAAACAGTTGAACACAGAGAAATAGATAAATACGCAGATTTGGGATTATCATTTGTAATGAACTATATAAATATTCTTTTTTCTAGATATGAGTAATATGGATATTGTTCCTATTTATTGAATGGACCAAACCGAATTAAATATTGTGCGTGCTTGTGCCGTTGCGTAGATATTTTTGGAAAAAAAAACAAAATCATTTTGCATTCCTCAAAATTGCTCCAACTGAGATGTTTTGTTTTATAGAAGTGCTTCTCTTAGATATAAAGTCAATTCGAATATGAAACCAATATTTTGTTTCTGTGAGCTTTTCAGCTAAGGTTTAATTCTAATAAAAACCGAAGAATTGTCCAAATATTTTACACATGCAATTGAAAATGAAACGTTTCATTTTAGGGAATGTTTTCACACACCGTTATGGCAAGAAGAAAACCTAATGATTTTCTCTGTTGAAATTCATCTATTTTTAAAGTATTTCTTTGAAACAAACCTCTTTTCGTATTTTTAAGATTCAGTCAATCAACTCATAATTTCTTTGAGAGCATAGAATAATTCGTAAAATGAGCTTTATTTGTCTACATGCAAATAGCAATTGCTGACAGGATGTTTTACTCTACGGTGATGTAACCCTTTTTTACAAACAAATGTGAATTTTAGGAATCGAAAAAACACCTCACAGTTTGAACTCGGGCAAAAGTAAGACATCAAAGAAAGACAAAGATAGATCTATGAAAAAGGAGCCATTCTTTTCTCTTGAAAAAGGAACAAAGGCATATGACTTCTTCAGAAAGGTTGTACACGCTGCTGAGACCTGGTTCAGTCTGTTTGGTTGGCCCGAAGGACCCCATTCTGTTTCTATTCCAGAAACTGTAAGAAGGTAACAGCTACGTGTTTCTCGAAATCTCTTGCTTTGTATCATATGATAAAATATAACCTGTTCATGGGGTTGTTTTAAGTGAAACACAGTGTTAAATGATTTGTTCTACACTGATAAGTTATGAGGGGGCTGTTCAGAAAAGCAAAAGAGTGCAAATGTAGATTCTTTGGTATACATGTGATTTTTAATTTATTCTAAACATCTTATGATTTGAGGTTAGCACTGAACATCTCTGAACCTCAGTTTCCTCATCTGTCAAGTGAGAAGGGATAGCCTATGGGTAGGAAAAGCTCTTTTAAATTTAAAAAAGGTTGGAAACTCCCCATGTATATCTAAAGGAAGTATCAGCTCTCGATCTAGAGTGTACTCAGGTAGACGATACATTTACTTTACTCTTTCATGTGCTTCTCAGGACTCAGCATGTCTGAAGTACATAAACCGCCTCGGTACATATCAAGTCATTTAATTCTATTGTTCATTTAACATTTTGCTTAATTTAGTAAATTTAACGATTTACTGGCTTGTCATAATATTGCTGTTGTAGTGGTTCTCACACGTTTTCTACCTCCTTTCTCAGGGCTGGGGTGACTTGCTGGTACCACAGGGGCGAGTACTTCGACTCTGTAGCTAGAAGGGCCATAGTAGAATTTTTGCCTCTATAGTTAGGAGCGAGCGAGCTAGGTATGCTAAATCTCCAGTTTTCCTGTAAGTTATCTTCTTCAGCTTTTTAAATTAATGGACAGTATCAGCTTCATAGAATGAATTAGTTAATATTTCATGTTTACCTGTGCTGGGGGGGGCGGGAATTAATACAGCAGATCTACTGAAAAATGTACAGGCTTGATCATACAGTCATCTGATTCCGGGGAATTTTTTACAGAAGTTATTCTGTTAATAACCTTTTCAGTTTTCTGCTTTGGTGTATGTTCCGAAAATTCTACCTATTTTGAGTAAATTTTGATGATGTATTTTCATTTTAGGGGAAATCGTTGATTGGACATTTACAATTCATTTTTTGACAGTAGTGACTGCTAGTATTGTTTATATGTTCATAGTCTCTTCATTTATAATTTTTATTTAATCTTTTTAAATGTTTTTTATTTATTTTTTATTTTTTTGAGAGAGACAGAGCATGAATGGGGGAGGGGCAGAGAGAGAGAGAGAAAGGGAGACACAGAATCTGAGGCAGGCTCCAGGCTCTGAGCTGTCAGCCCAGAGCCCGATGCCAGGTTCAGACTCATGAACTTGAGATCATGACCTCATGACCTGAGCCCAAGTCGAATGCTTAACCAACTGAGCCACTCAGGTGCCCCATTATTTAATTTTTATTAGAGATATTATACTTTTATGTCTCACGCGATAAATAAATTCTTGGATTAATTTATCCATTTCTGTGTTTTCTAAATTATTTAATGCTGATTTTTTTCTTTATAATTTGTTTTTTTAAACTTGAATTGTATGTTTAATTATTTTCAGGTCTATAAATTTATCTCATTATCTGTGTTGGGTGCATCCCAGAATTTTTGCTATTAAGCATTCTCATCTTTTTTTAAATTTTTTTTTAACATTTATTTATTTTTCAAGAGACAGAGACAGGGCATGAACAGAGGAGGGACAGAGAGAGAGGGAGTCAGATTCTGAAGCAGGCTTCAGGCCCTAAGCTGTCAGTACAGAGCCCGACATGGAGCTTGATTTCACAAACCGCGAGATCATGACCTGAGCCAAGTCAGATGCTTAACTGACTGAGCCACCCAGGCGCCCTCATTTTTGTTGTTCTTTATAGAGTTTATGATTTTAATTTTAATTTTCTATTTTCTATATACTTATACTATAATGATTGCTAAATTGTTGTATAATATGTTATTGGATTTCTGTGGTCTTGAATACTTGCCCATTCACATTAACTTTGGGGTATTGACTTATGTTATTTTGTTCTGTATTTTCTTAGTGTAAATGATGCTGAGATTCAGTATATCTGGGGCACCTGGGTGGTTCAGTCAGTTAGGTGTCCAACTTTGGCTCAAGTCATGATCTCATGGTTTGTGAGTTCGAACCTTGCATTGGCTCTGTGCTGACAGCTCAGAGCCTGGAGCTGGCTTTGAATTCTGTGTCTCCATCTCTCTCTGCCCCTCCCCAACTTGGGTGTGCAAGTGCACTCTCTTTCTCTCAAAAATAAACATACATTAAAAAAAAAAAAAAACCGATTCACTATATCTGTTTATAAGTGGTAGCAGATATTTCCGGATGTTACATAGGAAGGATTTCAGAGTTGGGATCACTGCATCAAATAATATAAGCTTTTAAAATCTATTTTTGGGCGCCTAGGTGGCTCAGTCGGTTAAGCATCTGACTTCTGCTCAGGTCGTAATCTCGCTGTCCGTGAGTTTGCATCCCGCATCGGGCTCTGTGCTGACAGCTGGAGCCTATCTCAGATTCTGTGTCTCCCTCTCTCTGCCCCTCCCCCAAAATATAAAATAAACATTAAAAAAATGTTTACAAATCTATTTTATTTTGGGATGATTTTCTAGTAAGTTTTTTATTTTATATCCCTAGTCATGCGTTATATTGCTCTTATGGTTGTTCGCTGATGGAGTTGAGTATCTTGCTGTTTTGATAAGTGGGAAACAGCTCATGTCATTGGATACTGCTTGGGGAAAGACAGTTCTAGAGGATATGGGGGTCTTTCTAGCCCTGGAAAGAAAGCTGCCCCAAACCAAAAATCTTTGAATAAATAAAATTTTTGTCCAAGTAACAATGTATTTGATGCTAATGCTTTATTTGGAATCTTTGCATCATGGACCTTCAGGCTAAGATGATTCTTTCAAAGCAATACAGTATTGCCAATCTTTAAACCCTCCACCTCAGTGTTTCCTACATTACCCCATCATCTGGAATCACTCAGTTTTTCTGATGAGAAGTCTGATGTGATATTTTGTGAGTACCATGTTCATTCTCTCAGAATTATTGTATGGTTCCCACTTCTTTGCTAATGTATTCTGCAGTTATAAGATAAAATCTGAGTGTGGGAATATTTTATATCATTCAGTCTACTTGGTATTCATTAGGCCCTTTCACTTAGAAAACTCATCTTTTGACGATTCTTCCATGCCTGCTTCCTGCCCTCTATTTTCTCTATTTTTCTGTATTCTCTCTCTCTCTCTCTCTCTCTCGATCTCATTTTAGAATGATGGAGGCCTGCATGACTGATCTTTTATACCACTTCCAATTATGTCCTGCGATGTAACTGGGCATCTTTCTTATGTTTGTAGATCACCTTCATTTGCTCTTCCAGCCTTCTATAAAATTTTTAAGTTAGTATTTATAGTTTTGTTTTCCAGGAACTCTGTGTTATTTTTTATTCCTTCCTCCCTCCCTCCCTTCCTCCCTTTCTTCCTCTTCAACTTTAATAATAGCATCCTTTTTTGTGTGTTATAGATGCATGCCTTCTCAAATATCTTTTCCAGGTATAGCACTTGAGTTAATTATCACCGTTACTGTACCATAGGTCACTTCCCTCCTCTGTCTCTACCAGCTGTAATTTTGGTGACTCTCTTATGTTCCTTTAGGAAAAATGGCGTCGTTTCCCCCTGTAGCCTACTGCTGTGCTGACTGCTTGGAGCCTAGACCCTGCTTCAGATTCTGTGTCTCTCTCTGCCCCTCCCCTGCTTTTTTTATAGATATTCTTCAGATATGGTATGGTTCTTTCCCCAATTTTAGTGTTGTTACAGGTCTCCAGTCTTTCTGACATTTCAAGAATATTTTGAGAGGGAGAAAAGATAAGCACATACATTCATTTAATTATCCTGAACAGGAAATTGCTCTTCTTTCTCATAGTTTTCTGCAGTTTTATTCTTCTGTTTATCCCAGCTTAATGACGTATCATTTCTGTTATTGCTTTCATTATTGTGGTTTAGTAATCCATCTACTGAACTTCCTTTGCAGTATGTCTTCTACCTTTTCCTTTAAAAATAATTTTGTGATGGTATTTTGTTAATGATAATGGTTCATATGTATTAGACTCTTACTATGAACAAGGCATAATTATATGTGCTTTGTGGGTATTCATTCATTTATTCTTTATAATGACCCTGTGAGGGAGGTACTATAACTATCCCCATTTTACCGATGAGACACTGAGGCAGAGAGAGAATAAGCAACTTTCTCAAAGTCACTCAGCTGATAAATAGCAGAGCCAGGATTCGAACCCAACCATTCTATCCCCAGTGCCAGTACTTTGAAATATCATTCCACTTTCCAGTTATTACAGGATCATATTAAGATTTAGGAAACTTTATGGAGTGCCTGGGTGACTCAGTTAGTTAAGTGTCTGACTCTTGATCTCAGCTCAGGTCTTGATCTCAGGGTCGTGAGTTCAAACTCCATGTTGTGCTCCACACTGGGCATGAACCCAAATCAGTCAATCAAATGAATGAATGAATGACTGAATGAGTAAATAAATAAATAAATAAATAAATAAATAAATAAATAAAAATAAGATTTAGAAAACTTTAACGCTTGAAAACATGAGCTCCATCATTTGGTAATTTTGTCTTTAGCTTTAGGCTGAACACTATGTGTACCTATGGTTAGGTATATCAGTTCAAGAAGATTATTATTTATTTATTATTATTATTTTTTTTAATGTTTATTCATCTTTGAGAGACATGGAGGCACAGCGTGAACAGGGGAAGGGCAGAGAGAGAGGGAGACACAGAATCGGAAGCAGGCTCCAGGCTCTGAGCCGTCAGCACAGAGCCCGACGCGGGCCTCGAACCCACAGACTGTGAGATCACGACCTGAGCTGAAGTCGGCCGCCCAACCGACTGAGCCACCCAGGCGCCCCAGTTCAAGAAGATTAAATACAGCAGTCTAGAACTGAGGAGAGTAATGTAACCCTAATGTGTACAGGGTAAATCTAGGATTTCAGACCAAATGAAACTCAAAGTCTTGGGCAAGCCATGAATTCTAGTGAAGTCAGCCATGTTAACAGGGAAAGTAGAATTGGCCGACCTCATATTCAATAACCTCTAAACTGGAGAGTCATCTCCTACAGGATACGTAACCTGCATGTCTAGAATTCATTGTGAATTATGGTGTGGATATCAAAAACTTTTTGTTTTCCTTTTAACATTATTGAACATTTTTTGACATATTTATGCATCACCTTTCTTGAACCTGAAGGTATGGGTTGTCAGAAATACTACTTTATTGCAGGTAATTTCACTCTTTACAAACACCAATTTGCAGCAGACAGGCAATATGGCCCATTTCCTTTGTTGATTTGGGAGATATTCAGGTGGAATAGCAGAAACCAATTATTTGAGGAGATTACCTTTATTGATTAGTAGTCCTTTTTCAATTCTTCGAGGCCCTTAGATATTATTTATTTTCAGCCCTTCCCCAAATCACCCAAGGATGGATACAGCTGTTGGAAGCTATGAGAGAGCACAATTTATGTTTCAGAAATCATCAGAGGAAAGGTACTAATTATCATCGTCCCCTCACTTCAAGTTGGATGAATTGTGGGAATTCGCTTTTTTTCCAGACACTGCTTGGGAAGATCTCTACCCAACTATCCACAGAAAACTTAAATCATAGTGGAAATTCCAGTGCATCTGGGAGAAGTGAGTGCTAGTCCATACTTCCGTTCCAACACGTACCGCCTTCCAGCTGCCACACGCCAACAGCACATCTAAGAGTGCCTGTCAGGAAGCTTAGGGGAAAGGGTTCATATACTTTCCACTGTAGAAGTTCTCATTTAGTGTAAATATATAGAATTTCACAGGAAATCAAATGAATCATTGGAATGTTCTGCCATTCATAATGAGAGCATGCCAAATAAAATATTTTCTCAGTGCCTCCATGTCCTCATTTGTAAAAAGGAGGTAATGATAATACCCACCTTATAGGATTGTGACATTTAAAAAAGGTAATACCTTTATTAAAACAGAGCTTGGGACATAGTACGTATTCAATAAATGTTAGCTGTTAATGTTAAATTGAATTAGGATTATGTTAGTAGTATTATGTTTTTCTGATTTTATAGAAAAATTGTACATCAAGTCTTCCATTTGGCGGTGGAAGGTAAACTCATGTCCCATCTTTTCCAAGCACTTACCAAATGACATTTCATTAATAATATTTCTCCTTCCCTTGCACAGGATTTTTCGACAGCTTGATACAGGAACTTCTGACGTTTACTAAAAAGCGTGTGTATGTGTATGTGTGTATATGGAATGCTTTTCTCTTTGCCACTTTGAGCTGCTGGCAGGATCACTGATAAATTTAATAATGCAAACATAAAGTTTCACCTCTATTTCTGGGCAGCCTGCCTATTCTTTCTGCCAGCTATGTCCAACAAAGTCACAAAAACGTGTCTTTAGACTGAGTGTGTTAGAATGAAAGCAGTTAAATAACTGATTAGAGTTGGCTTCCCTGAGTTCTTTTCACTTCTCCACATTACTCTAAGAATATGTAATCATTTTATAATTCTTTTCAAAATAGTTTCCTTCTTTATTTTATCACTTGTTTGCCGGTGATAGTGGCAATTGGCAGGTGATTTCTTTACCTGAAAGGATAGATCGTGACACAGGTACACTGAGCCTTTGACTTGTGCATATTTTCTTTAAAAAAATTTTTCATGTTTATTTTTGAGGATGAGAAAGAGCACAAGCAGGGGAGGGCAGAAAGAGAGGGACACACAGAATCTAAAGCAGGTTCCAGGCTCTGAGCTGTCTGCACAGAGCCTCGTGCGGGGCTTGAGCCCACAAACAAGGAGATCATGACCTGAGCTAAAGTCAGACGCTCAACCGACTGAGCCACCCCTGTGCCCCTGCTTGTGCATATTTTCAATCTCCAAAGTAGGAGGACTCTCACAATTGAAACAGAAACTTAAAATCATATACCATCTTAATATGTAAATAAGACAAGGAATATGGTTAACAATTATCAAGCTTTTAATTGATATGAGGTTTACATTTGTGGGATATGTGTACATATAGATATTAAAGAAAATACTGTCATTTATGCATTGTAATTTGTGCTCCCAATGGGCAATTCAGTTATTGACAAACAACATCACCTTTTTCTCTAACAAACCTGTGGACAGTACTTTAACAGCTAATTTTCGTCAGTCTTCATATGCTAGAGGAACTTTGAAGACCCAAGCTGTTTCCTTGTGACTTTTTAAGTCATGAAATAAAACGCACATAGAGAAAGGTTCACAAACCAAGTACAACCCCTCAATTTAATCCTAGAGCAAGCTCCCGTGCACCTATCAATTTGACAGCACCCCAGGAGCCTCTCATGAACCTCACAATTTACCAAATCCCTGTAACTGTAAGAAAATTACTAGCTTGACTTTTATGGTCAATCATTTCCTTGCCTTTTTTTTTTTTTTCCAGTTTTATCATCCAAGCATAAATCTGTAAACTCCAGAGTTTACGGTCTCTTTGAATATTAACAATTGTTGTAACCATGTTACATATGGACAGAATTACAACTATGTGAACATGTGTGTAGCTGCCATTTAGACCAGGAACTAGGCCGTTGCTTACAAACCCCGAATCCCTGTCACCTCCAATTCCCTTCCACCTCCCGAAGTAGTAACCATTATCCTGGATTCTAATACCAAAGGTTAGTTTTGTCCATTGTTAAATTTTATGTACGAAGAATCATACAGTTCGCATTTTTTTGTAGCATGTGGATTTTTTGTTCAATATCATGTTCTCATGATTCATTTTTGCATTTAAGAGTACCTTAGTAGTAATGCTGTACACTAGGCCATTGTCTGAATGTTCTATAATTTCTTCATTCTCTTCAGTGGTATTTCACTGGCTTTTGGAGTTTTCTGTTATGAATAATGCTACTATGGAAAGTTTGATATATGTGTTTGGTTACATATTTCTGAAAGGTGTATATGTTAAAAGTGAAATTGCCAGATGACAAGAGAGAAATATGATCACCTTTAAAAAAATTAAAAAAAAAAAAGGTGGGGGTGTGCCTGGGTGACTCAGTCGGTGAAGCGTCTGACTCTTGGTTTCGGTTCAGGTCATGATCTCACGGCATGTGAGTTTGAGCTCCACATTGGTCTTCGTGCTGATAGCACAGAGTTTGCTTGGGATTCTACCTCTCTCTCCCTCTCTCTTTGCCCTTTCCTCTACTGTTGCTGTCTCTCTCTTTCTCTCTCAAGAAAACCTAATAATAATAATAATAATAATAATGATAAATTTAGGAATATGATCATTTTTAGAGGATACTTCTAAGCAATTTTCCAGGGTGGGTGTACCAATTTCAAGTCCCACAGGTCATATATGCAAGTTCTACTTGGCTGTTTATCGTAAGAGACAGTTAATGTTGTCTACTTGGCTGTTTATCGTAAGAGACAGTTAATGTTGTCTGTCTTTTCAGTATTTAGCTCCTCATGTACGTGGTTCGAACAGACATCTTACTGCTCTTGATATTAAAAAAATTTTTCACATGTTCTTGGTCTTTTGAAAATGTTGTATCATAAAGAGCCTGTTCTTGGTAGTTATTGGGGTTCATTGAGATTCTTTCATCTGCGGTTTGATTTTTTATTGTCAGTTTTGGAAAGTTCCCAGCCAATATCCTTTCCCTTATGGGACTACCTCATTCTTTCAGGCCCCTCTCCTTTGCTCACGCTTTTGTATTTTGCATCCTTTTGGCCCCTGTTTTGCAGTGTGGATACTTCCCTCTGGCATATATTTCATTGCATCATTTCTCTCTTCACTTGATTTAGTCTGCTGTTAACTTCATTCATTGCTCTCATAATTTAACTTTCTGAATTTGTTTATTTATAAATTTTCCATTTAGTTATATATTTTTTATTATTTTTTAATGTTTATTTTAGAGAGAGAGAGAGAGAGTCAAAGCACAAGCTGGGAAACGGCAGGGAGAGAGAGGGAGACACAGAATCCGAAGCTTTTGGTGATGACAAATTCCTTTTTTTTTTTTAATTTTTTTAACGTTTATTTATTTTTGAGACATAGAGACAGAGCGTGAGCAAGAGGAAGGCAGAGAGAGAGGGAGACACAGAATCTGAAGCAGGCTCCAGGCTTTGAGCTGTCAGCACAGAACCCGACGCGGGGCTCAAACTCACAAACCACGAGATCATGACCTGAGCCAAAGTTGGCCTCCCAACTTACTGAGCCACCCAGGTGCCCCTCTTTTTTTTTTTTTTTTAAGTTTATTTATTTATTTATTTTGAGAGAGAATACAAGTGGGGAAGGAACAGAGAGAGGGGGTGAGAGAGGGAATCCCTAGCAGGCTGCACAGAGCCTCATGTGGGTCTTGAACTCATGAACCATGAGATCATGACCTGAGCCAAAATTAAGAGTCAGATGCTTAATCAACTGAGCCATCCAGGTGCCCCGATGACAAAATTCTTAATCTTAATCATAGTATATATCATTACTTTACAATCTGTGTCTTGGGCGCCTGGGTGGCTCAGTTGGTTGAACGTCTGACTCTTGATTTTGGCTCAAGAAATGGTCCCAGGGTCATAGGATAGAGTTCACGTTGGGCTCCACACTGCATGTGGAGCCCGCTTAAGATTCTTTCTCTCTCCCCCTCTGACCCTCTGCCCACCCTCTCCCTCCCTCCCTCTCTCTCTCTCTCTCTCTCTGTCTCTCAAATTAAATAAATAAAAATAAATAAAATTTGTGTCTTAAAACTATAGTCTGGGGGCACCTAGGTGGCTCATTTGGTTAAGCTTCTGACTCTTGGTTTCAGGTTAGGTCATGATCTCATGGTTTGTGGGTTTGAGCCCTGGGTCTGGCTCTGTGCTGACAGTGCGGAGCTTGCTTCGGATTCTCTCTCTCCCTCTCTTTCCCCACTTGCCCTTGTGCGTGTATGTGCACGTGTGCATGTATGCTCTCTCTCTCTCAAATAAATTTAAGAAAATAACAAAACTAGAATCTATGGGGCCCCTGTGTGTCTGTTCATATTATCTATTGTTTCTTTCTGTTCTTATTCAACTTGTTGCTTTTTCTCTTTCTTTAGTTATAGCCTGGTTATGCTTTAAATCTGTTTAGATCATTTATCTTTTTCATAATTTTTATAGCAGTATTTTAGGGTGTTCATTTTTTTCCATGATATATTTGTTTGCTGTGTTGGTAACTTCAGGATATACTAGCTCTGTTATATATATTACTTACGAGGAACTTGAGAAACAGAGAAGTCAAGTATCTTCCATAAAGCCACAGAGTAAGAGTCAGAGTTTGAGTAATGGCAGTCAAACCCTTACCTAAGTCAATGTACTTTCTCTTATTATGTGCAATACAGACGTACTAGCTACCAAACTGGAGAACTGCCGTTTACTTTTTATTTCTCAGCCTAAGTTAGTAATACATTTTGATGGCTAGTCACCACATAGTTTAGTATTAGACTATTGATAAACTGTAGACAGCAAGAATTGGTTGGATTGTTTTACTCCACTTAAATATTACCGTGCATTGTAACTCACTGAAGGAGGTATCAGGTAATAGAGATTGCACTGTCTTCTATAAAGAACAGAGACATGTATAGGAATAATAGCTCTCTGGGCTTATCTTTAAAATGTGAATCTCCACTTATGAGGCTAATTTGCAGGATGTGCCCTTTTAATGGTTAAAAAATAACATTGGAAGAAAATATGTTTAAATTTGTTTTTGTCTATGCATGTGTGCTGAATGTTTGACGTCTGTTTTGAAAACTATTATAGGTATTATTATCTTTAAAAAATTTTTTTGTAATGTTTATTTATTTTTGAAGGAGAGAGAGACAGTTTGAGCGAGGAAGGGGCAGAGAGAGAGGGAGACACAGAATCTGAAGCATGCTCCAGGCTCTGCGCTATCAGCACAGAGCCTGACGCTGGGCTCGAACTCACGAGCCATAAGACCTTGACCTGAGCTGAAGTCAGGTGCTTAACCGACTGAGCCACCAAGGTGCCACTGTTATTTTTAATTTAAATGGTATAAAATTTGAGTTCAGTGAGTTTGGATAACTTTGCAACCAGCTACTAGTAGATAGGTCTAGGACTTAACCCCTATACTGTTTCTCCAAAGTACTTACATTGTCTAATCACAATCCAACCTTCCAGACTTGACACTTGTAACATTAGATAATGATGTGTGTTTAAAACAAGATAATGGGGGCGCCTGGGTGGCTCAGTCAGTTGGGCGGCCGACTTCAGCTCAGGTCATGATCTCACGGCCTGTGAGTTCGAGCCCCGCGTCGGGCTCTGTGCTGACGGCTCAGAGCCTGGAGCCTGCTTCTGATTCTGTTTCTCCCTCTCTCTCTGCCCTTCCCCTGTTCACGCTGTGCCTCTATGTCTTTCAAAAATAAATAAACATTAAAAAAAATATAAAAAAAAAACAAACAAGATAATGGAAACTTCTGGGGTTATCACAACGTCTAATTTTTACTAACAAATGGTAGCTGAATAAGGTGCACGCTGTAATTCCTTATTTGATTTTAAATAGAATTTTATTTAGTCATTGAACATTTTTTTCATAACCGATCATTGGGATTTCTTTTAATTTCAAAATTATTTTCTCATAGGGAAGTGTACAAAATACAATTCTACTCCTCAACCTCGCCATCACAAAAATTTTCCAGACTGAATGACTTTTCTAAATATAATAAGACCATTTATGATGTGATTCTACACTTGAGTGGGAAAATGCCGCCTGGAATTCATTCAAGTCAGTCTTTACCTACGGATTATACTGAAAGGGTGATTCAGCTTCATTTTCAACATTCCTCACTTCTCGACTTTCTCAAGTAAGAGCATGGATATGCTAATTTAAACATGTAATATTGGCTTGGATAGATACATAAGTAGATGGGTAGATTTTGTTGTCATTTTATGAAATAATTACTGAGTTTCCTATATATATATATATATATATATGTAATATATATATGTAATATATATATATATTACAGATACATATATCTGTAAAATAATGATAGAGGATAATAGAAAATAAAAAAATAATAGAAAATAACTGTTTCATGAAGTATGGAATTGATAATCTAAGGCAATTATTCTCAAGCTTTATCATCCATCCAAATCATTATGATAGCATGTTAAGTGGGTTGCTGGCCCTTACCCACAGAAGTTTATGATGTTAATTTGCATTTCTAACCAGTTTTAAGTAATACTGATTCTTCTCATCCATGACCTCGTTTTGGGAATTCTCACGTAGATAAATATGTAAATCCGTAGAACTAAAAAGGGATGAAACCAGTAAGTTTATTTCTCAGAAATAAGCTTCTTATAAGCTCAAGTTATAGTATTTATTTTTAGCCTGCATTGGTAACTTTTTTAGTACTAAAATAATCAGCAAGTGAAAGTTTCCGTAAATAGTTGATAGAAAATATAGGAAAAATACTTGTTATTATAATGTCTGTATCCCTCTGCAGAGATTAAATAGTGAGTGGGCCAGAAATGGAAAAGCAGTGTTTATTAAGAGTCTGAGGAGAGTGTTGGTGGATTTATATTATTTAGTTTGCCTATTTTTGCAGTATCCTTAACCAGCGGGGCATCCATAAGCAGTGTTACCGTTCCATCCAACCGTGTTCCTGTACCACTAAGATAGCATTGGTTACTTGTCATTATTTATGCAATAGGGTTTATATGTTTTGAAATATATTACTTTGTTTTTAAATTGGTGCTTCTTTGTGTATGGAATCTACTCCATAGTTCACCAGAGATGTTCACCTACCTTAGCAGGGGTGAGGATGGAGTGTAACGAGAAGAATCTTATACGAGGAATGCAATGGAAAGATTTGGTTTTCAGGTTTTTTTGTGGGTTTTTTTTTAATTTCCAAATTAGAATTTTTGAGTCCCTGGCAATATTATGGTCTTAAAAGTTAGATAGACATGATACAGAGAGAGGAAGGTGATGGCAGAGTAGAAGAACCCTAGACTCTCCTCATCCCACCAACACAACTAGAGAACTATCACCTCATCCTCAGTTCCCCAGAGACTGACCTGAAGGCTGATAGAACTCCACAACTGAAGGGAGAGAAGAGGCCACATTGAAGAAGGTGCGAAGCATGGAGAGGTGGTTTAGGGGAGAAACAGATCCTGGCTGCTGCAGAGAGGAGGGAGCCGTGGTCACTGAGAAGAGTGAGAGCCAGAGGAGCACAGAGGGAAACACACAAGGAGAATGTTTCCCCATAATCATTGGTTTGGAAAATGAGAGGACCTGAATTTCAGAGCTGAATTTCACAAGTTCTTGCCACCAATGGACTTAAACCCTGGAGGTTTTTTTGTTTTGTTTTGTTTTGTTTCCATCTTTTATTTATTTTTGAGAGAGAGAGAGAGAGACAGAACATGAGCAGGGGAGAGGCAGAGAGAGAGGGAGAGACAGAATCTGAAGCAGGCTTCAGGCTCTGAGCTGTCAGCACAGATCCTGATTGCGAGGCTTGAACCCTCAAAGGGTGAAATCATGACCTGAGCCGAAGTTGGATGCCCAACTGACTGAGTCACCCAGGCGCCCCTTAAAACCTGGAGTTTTAAAAGTCAGCAGGCTTGGCTGTGATAGAGCCTGGAGGGCACTGTGCTGCTCTGGGAGAGAAGGCAGGCAAGCAACCCAAGGGCCTACAGTGTGGAAACAGCTGAAGAATGACTGGGGCACACAGTGGGAAGTTTATCTGCTCTACCTCCACCAGAATTGAAGCTGTGCCAAACTCTGGTCAGGGGATGTGGTTTGGGCTGGGGTTTGTGCTGGTCTTCCGGGAGAGTGGTCTCCCAGGCTGGGACTGAGGCCATCTTGACCTTGAAGGGCAGTTCCACTGGCAGAAAGGGGAGTGGGACTTAGTGTAAGCAAAGTAGACAGTCACCGTCCTTGCTGTGCTGCTTACCACTGTGGCTCTGTGTTTATGCTGAGGGGCGGGGGAGGGAAATGGCAGTGGCCAGGTCCTTTGTTCTTGGAGAGGTGTCTCTGTGACTGCTGCCTGTCAGGGACACACTCTGAGTAGAGCAAGGAAGTCACTGAAGGAGACTGATTTCAGACCCAGGCATCCTGCTCTGGAGGCTGAGTAAATGAGAGGGACTCCACTGAAGAGGCAGAAGGGGAGGAGATGGCTGGCTCTGAAGCCATAGTATGAATGACAAATATATGAGGACTGGGATGTGGCCAAGTGAGGTATGAGGGACTACTTGGCTCTCGGTGGCTCTAAGAGGAGAGACATGAGATTCTCATCTCAGGTCCCAGTGGCAAATGCCCACGTGGCAGCCACGCCCCAGGCAGAGAAAGGGAGCATTGCCAAAGAGACCGAGGGCCCATAAACGTAATCACAAGCCTGCTTGTACAGATACAAGAGCCCCTCTCACCTACTTCACGTAAGCCCCAATATAGTACTGATCCATGTTCCGAGAGGCCTTACACAATTCGGAGATCCTTCCTTAATAAAATATCAAGTTAAAAATACAAAATTTAGATAACAGATATAAATATGGCTTTAGAAGAGACTCCACAAAAGTGAGGAAACCCAAAATTGAAGCTTTATTTATTAGACAGTATATCTGCCTCTTCTCAGCTGCCGTCTTGTGTGAAAATGGGGAGATCTGAAACTGATTGGTTATCCCAAACCACAGGATTACTGGTAAAGAGACTGTTCAGTTTAGAAGACACTAAGATAGGTGAACATGTATGTCTATGTTTTCTTCTTATTCCTCTGCAACCCATCTTGTTGAAGGAATGAGGAAGCTTCTATCAGTTAAGGAAAACAGCATAGCTGTGTATAACTTTGTAAATTATTTTCAGTACCACTGACTTATTTATGAGTCGCTGTACCCCCTCCCCCTAATTTGCACGCATGTTGAGGGCAGGAGGCACATCTCATTCCTCTGGCATCTCTGACACCCAACGTCCTCGATAATGCAGAATGGAGCCAGTGTTCATTAAACATTTATTCACATTGTCTTCAACAGAGCTTTGCTTTTTGAGCTTGTGTGGTAAAAGGAGTAAAACTTTGAAATCGAGTCTCAGGATTGTCCTAGAAGAATGGAGAAAGTTGTGTGCGGTATGAAAAATTAGGGATAAGAGAAGGAAACGTAAAGCATTTGCATTCCAGGAGAGAAGGTGTAGCCAGAGAGAGAGGATCAAGTTGGAAGAAGGTGGAGTATGTACTGTGAAAGTCATACATTGAACTTTCCTTATAACACTAATCTATAAATTCTTTAAAATAACTAATTATTAAAGCCTTTATTCCCTCATACCCATATTAGTTTGCTCTGGCTACCATAACAGACAGGAAGGTTTATACAACAGAAATCTATTTTCTTACAGTTGCAGGGTTAGAAGTGCAAGATCAAGGTGTTGGAAGATTGGGTCTCTTCTGAGGCCTCTTTGCTCAGCTTGGATACAGCCACCTCCTTTCTGTGTACTCACATGGTCTTGCCTCTCTGTACACAAACCCCTGGTGTCTCTCTGTGTGTCCAAATTTCACCGTCATGTAAGGACACCAGTCAGATTGGATTGGAGCCCACCTAATGGCCTCGTTTTATCTTAATCACCTCTTTAAAGGCCTCAACTCCAAGTATAGGCCGATTTTGTATTACCGAGTATTAGGATTTCAACATACGACTTTTGAGGGGAAACAATTCAGCCCATAACCATACCATATGTTCTTGTAGAAACTATTTTGAAAACAGGTATTATATTTTGTAGTAAATTTCTTCTCGCTATATTTGAAACAATATACTTAATTTTTCTTGTCATTTGTGGCTGTTATGGAATGAATTGGGTCTCTCTCCAATTTATATGTTAAAGCCCTAACCCCCAGTGCACCTGTATTTGGAAACAGGACCTTTAAGAATGTAATTATGGTTGGGGCACCTGGGTTGTTCAGTAGGTTGAATGTCTGGCTCTTGAGTTCGGCTCAGGTCATAATCTCACAGTTCATGAGTTCGAGCCCTGCATTGGGCTCTGGGATGACAGTGCAGAGCCTGCTTTGGATTCTTGCTCTCTGTCTCTCCCCTATGTGTGAGGGATCTCTCTCTCTCTCTCTCAAAAATAAAATAAATACTAAAAAAAAAAAACCCAATGTAATTATGTTTAGTGATATCATAAAGATGGGACTCTAAGCTGTCTGCAAGCCAGGAAGAGAGGCCTCATAAGCAGCCAAATTTTCTAACATCTTATTCTTGGGCTTCTTGTCTCCAGAAATGTGAAAAAATAAATTTCCATTGTTTAAATTACCCAGTCTCTGGTATTCTTTTATGACAGACTGAGTAGACTAAAACAGTGCCTAAAATCATTCAATATAATTTCACTTATTTATAACTGATAATCATTTTTATGATGTAATTAAATTTCACTGAAAAAATCAACTTTTCGGGATATTTCTATGACATAAAACTAAAATGAGCAGAACAAAAACACCATGTACCTGACGTTGAAACTGTAATGTAGGATATCATATAATCTAAAAACTATTATAACTGTTACTGTCTAATGCCATTGATTTTTAAATAAATTTTTCATTCACCAATACAAATACACCGAGAAAACTCACTCACTCCCGTTTATAAGTAAATATAATCCCATTGTTATTGTATTTCTTTTGTCTTTAAAAACTTTATACCCTTCTTACTTATGCATGACTGTTACGATATCTTATTTAACGGAATTGCATCTAAGAATACAAGTATTTCTTTTTTTTTTTTTTTGTTATAATAGTTTATTTTCAAATTGGTTTACATATAACACCCAGTGTTCATCCCAACATGTGCCCTTTTTAATGCCCATCACCCCCTCTCCCCCCTCCCTCATCCCCCTTACCCTCAGTTTTTTCTTAGTCTTTGAGAGTCTCTTATCTTTTATCTCCCTCCCTCTCTGTGTCTTTTTTTTCTTTCCCCTCTTCCCCTCCCCCTGGTTTTTGCTTAGTTTCACAAAGTCCACCTATTCGTGGAAACATATGGTATCTGTCTTTTTCTGACTGACTTATTTCACTTAACATAATACCCTCCAGTTCCATCCATGTTGCTACACATGGCCAGATTTCATTTTTTCTCATTGCCACGTAGTAGTCCATTGTATATAAGTACCATAACTTCTTTATCCATTCGTCAGTTGATGGGCACTTGGTCTCTTTCCATGATTTGGCTATTGTCGAAAGTGCTGCTATGAACATTGGGGTACACGTGCTCCTATGCATTAGCATTCCTGTGTCTCTTGGGTAGATTCCTAGCAGGGCTATTGCTGGGTCATAGGGTAGCTCTATTTTCATTTTTTTGAGGAACCTCCACACTGTTTTCCAGAGTGGCTGCACCAGTTTGCATTAGCAACAGTCTAAGAGTGGTTCTGGAAGAATGCACTGATGTTGGGTATAAGAGCACAGCTTTTGAATTAGGCAGAGGTAGCCTCGAATTCTAGCTCTTTTGTACTTCTGTGACTTTGCACATGTTACCTTGTTTGTGCTTCAATTTCCGTATCTGTAAAGTTGAACGTGATAATTCCCAAACTTAATTGGTTGATAAAAGAATTAAAAATATTAAATAGGTATTTTAGGACACACAGTAGATGATGATAATGATGATTAATTTAAATGCAATAAGTTGTGATCTATGGCTTTCATATGCTAAAATGTTTTCTTAAGTTTCTTCAATATGGTAGCCATTAGTGATATACTGAAAACTAACTCTTGTGTTGTCATTATCACTGAAATAATATTTTAAGTTCATTTACTTGTTTTGAGGTAGGGGGAAGAAGAGAGAGCAGGGGAGAGGGAGAGGGAGAGAGAGAATCCCAAGCAGGCTCCGCACTGTCAATACGGAGCCTGACACAGGGCTCAATCCCACAAACCCTTAGATCATGACCTCAGCTGAAATCAAGATTCAGATGCTTAACTGACTGAGCCATCCAGGCTCCCCCAAAATAGAATATTTTAAAAGTGTAACTCTTATTAGAAAAAAAAGTTTTATTGATATAGAACTGCCAGAAAACCAATATTTGTCAAGTGTGCTTTACTAGGTAAGATAGGAACTTTTTAAAAGTCTTTATAATTTTAAATAGAAAGCACATGACTTTTGATTTAATTTTACTGTGTCCTACTGTTGGTCCTTGATGATTGATTTAAATAAATTGTTTTAATTCAATAAGACAAACATTCTAATGCCATTTTTATTTTAGAAAGTTAGTTGTGTTTATCCCTTTTCTTTTAGAAGGGGTTAATAATTATTTACCAAAAAAAGTTGCATTTTAAAATCTAATGAAGTGTTACCTACGAACATAAGAAAAAGGTTCAGACACTTAAATAAATCTTTATTGTTTGTGCTTTATAGAAATGAAACAGTTTTCGGATAGGTTTAGTACATTCTATGGTACTCGGAATCGTCATCTCATTTTCGTTAGCACTGTTGTTGGTACAGCTCCCAGTTATGTTGACATTATCAGGGATAGTTTCTGTTTTGACATTTTATGGTGTGAGGATGCAAGTACGGAAGAATGACTTTGGGATTAATGCCAAGCAATTCAAATTTATTGCTTTTTTATCAACAAATACATGCCTATCAGGATATGTTGGCTATGATAAAATTCCTCAACATTTCAATGGTTAATAAAACTGGATCATTAATCCAAGATACATGCATATGTTTCATCATGGAAATAAATGTATTAAATTCAAAATAATCATAAATGTTATTAGTTTTCATATTTAAATTTGAGGACAATGGGTGAGGACTTTTATACAAGTGAAATTATATTGATTTTATGCAATAAATGAGAAGTTAAAAAATCTTTCGAGGTGAAGTTGAAGAGTTAATAACTCATTACATCTAATTTTATTTTGTTCTACTTAGTGTAAACTTGGAAGAAATATGCAAATAGAAAACCTAGCATGTAAAAGTGTAATCAAATCAATTATGAAAGTCAACTCTCTGTGAAAGCACTGAGCAGACATAAAATCTGTTGACAAAGCACAATCGTAAATACTGTCTTAGGTACTGATGAAGTTAGGACTTGAAATAGATTCAAATGAAAAGAAGAAAACAAGTCTCACGTAGGGGAGGAAAAATAATTTTCCTTCTACCCTTTTAGATTCTTGGCTGAGTCTCCCCCCTTCTTCTCTGCAACCTGCCCCATAATATAAAGACAGGAGGAAAAAATATTGATTACGTATGTTAAGTACAGTACCCCCCAAAGATTTGAGACTCAGAGCCAAAAGATGAGGCTTCTATACCATTCCGAGCTGAGGAAAAGGATAGGAGTCTAGGGCTTTCAAGAGGGAAGGGGCCAAGAAGGGGAGGAGGTAATTCTTTCCAAAGATGAGAGGAGGAAATACTTGTTACACAAAGGTTGCCCTGTCATGCAGGTAAATCTTTCAAGTGAAAAAGTTATCTGTCTCCCTGCAATAGCTCTCTTCCTGGTACAGGCCCCTTTTCTAATGTAAATTCCCTTTATAAATGTATGTTTTCCTTACAAAAGGGTGACTTCTACTCTGTTTTTAGAGCTTCTCCTGTCCTGCAGTTTCTCAAAAAAACTGGTATGCCAAAGAAGTATATTTTCGAGTGGCATCTTCTGCTAACCTACACTTCATAACAGTGTCCATAAAATGCTATGAAAGAACGAAATTCACCTGAGTAAATTCTAAAGCTCTTAACAGTTTTATTCAGCAATTCATGAATCAGGCAGCATCCAGTCTAGCAGATAGAAAGAAGCTCCAAAGAGCTAGACAAGTCAAGAGATTTTATAGGCAGAAGGAAGCAAAAACAGCTGAGGGGGACGAGGGACAGACTGTTCCATCCCAAAGTATGCCACTTTGGCATGGGAATTGTTGTGAGCTGAAGGCAATTGAGACCCAGCTGACTCAGGAAAAGCTTTTTACCTCCCCAGTAACTGCCTACACGAATTTACCTAGGGGCCTGTATCAGGAAGAGACCTATTAGCAGAGATAACTTTCCCTGTCAGAAAGACTTAGCTACATGGCATGGCAAACGACTCTACCAATATACGCTCTTCTCATATTCCTGTGAATTGTCTTCCTCCCCTTGGAAGACCCAGACCCCTAAGCCCCTCCTTAGCCTCAACTTCCTGATGGCGTCTCAGTCTTCCTGTCTTTGTGGGGCTCCCATAGGTATGTAAGTAAGTCTGTCCTCCCCACCTTAATCTGTCAATTTGATTATTGGATTAGCAAAAAAAACCTGGAAGGTTAGGAGGAAAAAGTCTTTTATTCCTATAGCACAAAAGCACATTGGTTACTGCAAAGCTACTCTGTCTAGGAGCTAATGCTACTCAGGCAATTCTTCATTGACTGGTTTAAGATCCCCTTTCTGGGAGAGCCGAAATCATAATGAAGTTCAATCTCACTTTTGGTGACATGGACTTTAGCATAAGTGACTCCATTTGGGGCTTGTTGTCTTTAATAATGCAAAATACTCCTTTCATTCTTCATCCTCAACATTTAATGAGGGCTGATACTCTGCTGGACGCTGTGGAATACTGAAATGAATACCACACGGTCTCCTTCCTCAACAAGTTCTCAGTTTAATGTTTCCCGGATCATTTTTCTTAGGCTTTTGGTAGCATTTAATAGAAGTGATGATCTCCTTCTAAAATCCAGTATTTGCTTTGGATGCAAGGAAGTATTCCAGTTTCTGTATGTCTCTGAGCTGCTGTCTTTGTTTAGACAGACAGCTCGGAGACAAACCCCACTGGGATTTCAGCTTCATGGGTCATCATCTCATTTGAGTTCTTACATATGCTTTAATCTAATTGTATTAGATTAAACTGTACTAAAGGGGTTCTGCTGGTGATGGACATGCATTTAAAGACCTTGAATAAAATTATTTCAAGAAATGTGACAGTCAAAAATATAATCTTTAATGTGATAAATTCTATATATATGAATATATATATGCTTTTAAATGTATAAAGTAATATAAAATAGATATTTACTGCAACAGATATACTACTACAAGTTTATGTAATCAAAGAGGCCAGAATTTTTGGATATTCTCTGGAAAAATAGGTGATAAATTTGTTATATTTGGGGTTTTCTGTATTCAGGTATGTGTTGTGATAGGCATTCATTCACTGAGCTTTGGGTAACTAGTGATCTGTCAGATGCTTTATTGTATTCAAACTTTTCCTGGATAGTTTTCAATTTTATAATCTTTTTTTTTTTTTTAAGTTTAGTTATTTATTTTGAGAGAGAGAACCCAAGTGGGGGAGGGGCAGAGAGAGAGGAAGAAAGAGAGAATCCCAAGCAGGCTCCGTGCTGTCAGCGTGGAGCCCGACGTGGAGCTCAAACTCACGAACTGTGAGATCATGACCTGAGCCGCAACCAAGAGCCAGACGCTTAACCAACTGAGTTGCCCAGATACCTCTCAACTTTACAATGTCACATGGTAATAAAATGGCTAGTGTCTTGGCAATAGGAGCCAAGTCCTGTAATTCTGTATCCCATTACTTTTCAAGGATAGACGTGGGTGATTATAGGCAACTGAAATTCTTAAGATTATAGAACTTAGGAAGTTCTTTGTCATTATTCTCTAAAGAAAACATCGTATGCACATTTCATTGTTAAGGGAAGTGTTAAGACTAATTATATAAATTTTAAATTTGAAAATAAAAATTCAATTCACATATAAAGTATACGACATTGAAATAATGTATTAAAGTTCAAATGCAAATGAAATACAAACCATTGAGTATTCTATCATAATAATTTGGATTTTTTTTTTATTTTAGCGATCAAGGAGCATGTATTTCTCATGTACTGCCAGAATTTCTGCTTGAACCAGAAGATTATAAAAAGTGGCTCGAAATTACAGTAAGGGAATACAATTTCTAGGAACAATCTGTACAGTATTGAATTGACTCATTTTTGGTGTTAGAAGATTTCAGTTTAAAATCGTATTTTTATTTATGAAAATGGGGCAGCCTGCCCTTGGCCCTTACGCTGTGCAAAAATGACTACATGGCTTTCTTAAATATATAATTGCTTGCTTTAGTGGATCTGAAAACGGAGAGTAGTTTTTTCTTATGTAAATGTTTTCTTAAAGGAAATGTTTAGAATATATATCTTCCAAGGAAAATACTGGTGTAAATTCCCCACCACTTGCTGTCTCCCTTCATCTCCCTTCTTCAGATAAGGGGGACAATAGGCAGAAATTAAGCAAGATATCCCTAGTTGTTTTCCAAGTGCACAGTTCATTTTATGGAAACCTGCTGAGAAGGGGAAGTGCTTGGAGAAGGCTGCAGGCTTTCAGGCGACTCTACTCTCACCACATGACGTGGACAGGAGAACCAGGGGGCCTATCCTTTGACACTCTGCTGAGTTCCAGTGGCTTAGCCAAAGACAGTGTTCCTTTTTGGGGTTCAGAGTTCAGAATAACTTTGCATCTCATTCTGCCACTTCTGCCACAGAATGAGCTAGTAAATGCAGTGAAGGGATAAATCTCTGACCTCAGTCAGGGACTGTGTGTTCCAGAAAGTTGCCTCTGTTGATAGTTTCTTTTACTGGTACATGTGGAATTAGAGATCTTGATGAATGTATAAACAGAGCATGTAAAAGTTTGTAAAAAGAAAAAAAAAACTTATATGCTACGGAGATAAAACTTTGGACTTATATTTGCCTTGCATTGTAACTAATATTGTAATTTTTTTTTATTCTTCCATTAATACCTTGCCTGCGTGTTCCCGTGCGCCAAAGGAAAAGCCCTCTGTTGTTATAGATATGACTCGGTTTGAAGCCTGGAGTAAAAGGGCATGGACAGACGTATTCCTTCAGATATACAAGGTAACATTTCCAGTCTTGTTCACTGCTAGGGTATTTTGGTTGATTTATATGAATAGTGTATTAGTTACACTATTAGTATAGTGTACACCTATACACTATGCTGTGTAGGTAATGATGCTGATTAAAGAATTCGAAAGTACAGTGGCTCAAATAAGGTAGAGTTTTTCTTTTTCTTTCTGTTGAGAAGTAAGTGCTTTAGGGACCGTAGGGTGTCTCTTCCACCGTCAGTACTGGGCTTTCATCTCTGGGACGATTTCTCAGAACAAAGAAGAACACCTAAAAGAGTAGTGGAGGAAAAGTAAATTATTGTTTAAGGATATCACCCAGAAAATGTATCATTTCCATTGGGCAGGGCTTAGTCACATGATGGTACCTAGCTGCAGGGCATGTGGAGAAATGTAGTCCCTAAAATAGGTAGCTACCGTCGTATTCTGGTACAAAAAGGAAGCATTAGGGGCGCCTGAGTGGCTCAGTTGGTTAAGCGTCCAACTTCGACTCAGGTCATGATCTCACCGTTTGTGAGTTCGAGCCCCGCTTTGGGCCCTGTGCTGACAGCTCAGAGCCTGGAGCCTGCTTCGGATTCTGTGTCTCCCTCTCTCTGCCTGTCCCATACTCGTGCTCTGCCTCTCTCTCTCTCTCTCAAAAACAAATAAAGGTTAAAAACAAATAAATAAAAATAAAAGGAAGCATTCATTAAAGAATGGATGATACTGGCAATTATGGTTTCTACTTCTAGTACTTACTGGCCTCTTGCTATAAATGTTATTCTGGAGAGATAGCCACTAGGAATCACGCATCAGTAGGTAAGGCCAGGCTTTGAGGAGACTCTCCAATTCACCTCATGCCAAGTTGCATGTGTAGGTAGATTAACATAGCATAAATTACGCCTTCACATCCTGCATCTTTTTTGCATAAACAAGTTCTGGTTTCAATCCTGAGAATCATTCCCTAGGCTTCTAAATGTGGCACAACAGATGTTGCCCACTAAGACTTGTGGGGGTTTTTGCTTTGTCTTTCAGATCGAAACCATAAGTAGGGTGAGCTGTGGGACAAGGAAGTTAAAATGAAGGAGCAGTTTAAAAGAAATAGCGATCACTGAAAGGAAAGGACAAAATTAATAACTAGACGTTGTGTAGTTTATGTCAGACTCTTGTCATGCGATGCTTTTGAAAAGTTTATTTTTTTGAGAGAGAGCATGTGAGTCACTTGAAAGGACAAAATTAATAACTAGACAGTGTGTGGTTTACATCAGACTCTTGTCACGAGATGCTTTTTAAAAGCTTATTTTATTTTATTTTTTTTACGAGAGAGCATGCGAGTGGGACTGGGGCAGAGAGAGCAGAACAGACGATCTGAAGCGGGCTCTGCGCTCACAGCAGCAAGCCCAATGCAGGGCTCAAACTCACCAACCCTAAGAGCATGACCTAGCCGAAGTCAGATGCTTAAGCAACTGAGCCACCCAGGCAGCTCACAAGATGCTTTTTAAATGTGATCTTGTTTCATCTTCCCAAGCAGAAATCTCCATTCGAGAGACAAGGAAACAAAAGTCTTCACGCATATGTACTATCTTCCAGGGTCACCTGATTTTAGCCATATAGAACCATCTGATGTAGACGAGCCTAATTTCTTCCTTGTTCTCTGCTGGTGCCCAGAAGCCCCAGGCCCTCTTGCTGCTCTCTGGTAGCCTAAACCCTCCACAGCAGCCAGCTTCCCAGCCTACCCTCTAGAGAGTTCTTTCTGCTGCATGATTCCTACTTACTCCTCTCCTCTTCTTCTATCAGCCTGCCCTGCCTTTTTTCTTTTTGCCAGATGTCAAAGACAGAAATCCTGTTTTTTTCTGGAGTAATTCCCTGAAGAATGTATGAGAGTACTCATGACTCTCAGCCAAACTTAGATTTGGGACATTTTCTTTCTTTCTTTCTTTTTTTTCCTTAATTCCAGGCTGTATCGTCTATAATTTTGCCCACTGATAAAGAGGAGCAACTCTAAAACAGAAAATGGCCTCCTTTATGGACAGACTGGTCCTGGTTTGGGGTTGTGGGCTTTATTCACTCACTCATTTATTCATTCATGCACGGACGGATATGTTTCGTTCATCTAATCTGTCTTTCCCAATGTGTAAGTCTGTGAATTTAAAAGCCAAGTATTGAGGCGCCTGGGTCATTTAAGCATCTGACTTAAGCATCTGATTCTTAAACTCGGTCGTTTAAGCATCTGACTTTTCATTCTGGCTCAGGTCATGATCTCACGATTCGTGGCTTCGAGTCCCATGTCGGGCTCTGTGCTGACAGTGCAGAGCTGGCTTGAGATTGTCTCTCTGCTCCTCCCCTGCTCACTCTCTCTCTCAGGATAAATAAATAAATTAAAATTAAAATAAAATAAAAACTAAATATTATTTATAAACTCAGAATTTGATAGAGTGTCAGCTACAAAGTAGATGCTCAACAAATACTTGCTACTTAACAACTATTAGGGTGCAGGCACTGTCCTAGGCTCTGGGGGTATAAGAGTAAACTTGATATAGTCTTTCTGTTCCAGGATTTTGTGTCCTGGAGTATATAAGTAAGCATATATAATTACGAGGAAGCGTGACAAATGCTATGATAAGATAAGCCCAGCAACTAAGGGTGAGTGCACCTAGAGAGAAACCCGCCTTTCCTGCACCTTGGGGAAGGTTTCCGGGAAGATAATCAATTTGACCTGACTTTAATCCCAGCCACCAGTTAGATTATGGTTGACTTTGTAACCCAAACCAAAGAATCTGCACTTTTTGGATTTTAGCCCAGGGTCAGTACAGAGCCAGTGAAGGATGAGGTTAACATCCTCATGTTTAAACGTGGTCAGCTTTGCATTCTAGAGAAATCACACTCTGGCAGTGTGGAAACTGTTTGGACCTATATTTAAGTGCCTGGTGCTGGGAATACTGGTGGTAGCGGGAAAGATGAGTAAACTTTCGTAAATATTAGGAGTAGAAAACAGTAGGACTTGGTTAATGATTAGATCTTGGGGTGTGAAGGAGACAGAGAAGTAAATGATGACATTGTGTCTTGCTGGGGTGACTGCATGGAATTCGATCTCAATCACTGAAATAACAAGACGATGCGGGTACTAACAGGATTTTGTTGGGGGTAGAGGATGAGATAGGGCAAGAGGGCATAAAGAATTGATTTTGGTTGTGCTGTATTATAGCGCCCTGTGTCATTACAAAGTGGGTGTATCCTTCAGTCAGGAAAGAGATCCAGGTGGCAACTTGTGTTTGGGATTCTTCACTGACTCCGAGATAAAGTCATAGGAATAGATAAGATTGCCCAGTGAGCTCATTTACAGAGCTGTGATGCTCCATGTATTGTGTCTAAAACCCGGGTAGCTCTAGAAGCTCCAGTAAATCAGTAGTAGATTGACAGTTTGTCTTGTAAAAGCAATGGTGTTGATGGGAGTTTCACAGGATGGAAATGGAAGATTATGACTTTCACACACGTCCCTTCAAGTTCTCATTTTCTCCTTCCTCGAGGTCCTGCATGCATTCAGCGACTGCCTTTGTCAATTCTTCTTGGCTAGTAGTTTGGATAATGGAATATAGCTTGTCTCAACCATTTTGATTTTGTGGCATTTGTTTATTTTTCCCTGTTAAATTTCCATGTTTAATTACTGCTATTTTCTTGCATTATTTTCCCAATACACAAAAATGTATTGATGGATAAAAAAATGGGTCATTGAAGCACAAGAGAGATGAAAAACAATAACAAATACTCAAATTCAGAATGCCATTTTAAATGTCAGTATAGAAAAGGGTGCCTGGATGGCCCAGTCGGTTAAGCGTCCCACTCTTGATCTTGCCTCAGGTCACGATCTCACCGTTTGTGGGTGCGGGCCCTGCGTCGGGCTCTGCGCTGATGGCGCAGAGCCTGCTTGGGATTCTGTCTCTGCCCCTCCCCTGCTTGTGTATGCGCTGTCGCTCTCTCTCTCACTCAGAATAAATAAATAAACTAAAAAAAAATTTTTAATGTAAATATGTAAATAGAGCTCTCATGTGGATATAAAGGATACACCTGTATATGCTGAAAGGTGTGAATGTGCTATTTTTACCGAAGAATCTAGAAAAGAAAACGGTGATCATTAATAAATATCTGAATAATAAGTTTAGGTAAACAGTTTATTCATTTGTTCCGAGTGTCCTGTCATAAGCGTTGTTTTTTTTTTTTTTTTTTAATAGCGGCACAATTCTGTAAAATATTGTGATATTTTAAACAAAGAGCAAGGATCTTTCCCATTAATTAAACACATTTTCCCCAATTCAAAATTTCTGTTATAAAACTGGAGTATTGCTAGTATTGCTAACAGTAGGCAAGACACCAGTTCTCCCGAGGGATTTTTTAGAATTGCTTGCCTCAGTGGAAGACAAACGAAGATAGCACAAGGGATCATATTTGTGAGGAAAACTGAAAATGAGCTTCAGTTAAATGTGATTGGAAAGAGTAAAATTGGTGAAATTCTTTTCTTAAATGACTTTGCAGGATGTCCGGTAATGTCAGAGGCATGTAGTGTGGAAACCGTTATTCTCATATGTGATAGCAAATACTACTTGCTTCATTTGGATATAAGGGAACATATGAACTCATCTGCATGTGTGTGATAAATACCCGTGAAAGAAGTATATGCCAACGTTTTGTTCTCTTTATCAGTGACAGCTCCTGCTCTTGGAAGAGTGATTCTTTAACGTTAATGTAAGATTAATTTGTAATGTAACCTGGAGGATATCTGTTGGTGGTAGATATTGATAGACAGTTAGCCATCGGTCACAAGAAAGGGTGTTGCAAATGAACCCTTATCATCGGGAAATGTAGGTGATTAAAAATATGGTTCAGTTGCAAAGTCATTGTTAAAAGAAATAGAAAAAAATGTAAATACCGTTAAAGTAAGGCTACTGAGCTACCTGATTGCATTGTGATCTCTGTCAATTCAAGGTCTTCCTTTCCAATTTTGAGATGTGCTAGTTATGAAGGGAAGGTCACGCTCACATACATTTTTTCTTTTTCTTTCTTATTTTAAAAATGTTTATTTATTTTTGAGAGAGAGACAGAGCATGAGTGGGGGAGGGGCAGAGAGAGAGACAGAATCTGAAACAGGTTCCAGGCTCTGAGCTGTCAGCACAGAGCCTAACGTGGGGCTTGAAGTCGGGAATGGTGAGATCCTGACCTAGGTTGAAGTCGGAAGCTTAAGCAGCTGAGCCACCCTGGCACCCCTCACGTGCATTTTTCTAAGAGGAATGAGATTAAAAAACAGTATCTTCCACCAGGTGATCCTATCCATGTCTTGGACATATATACCTATAGGATGTGAATATCATGATTTTTAACATAGTACAAATCACTAAAGCAGCACAAGTTTGGCTTTTTTCCCAAGATTTATTGGAGAAAAAAATGTATTGAATTGCTGAAAGACAGACTGAATATGATCGTGTAGTTTCTACACAGCCGAGTTGAAGTTTGGGAGCTGAAACCCAGCCTACTTGCTGCTCATGAAGACTCTGGACACTATTACAAACTGTGTCTCAACAAATTAAGGGGGTATTTTTACTTTAAATAAGGGTATCGTCAGATCAACAGTTCCTTAGAGGGTGTGTCATTTTCTAATTTGCACAAAGACACCGTATAGGTTATTGAGCTCCTGGCAGTGTCAGCTGAAGAAAAGTTTCCCAAAGATGAATGCCAAAGTAGAATACTCTTTAATGCTTTTGCCCGAGTTGAGCCTTTTGACCTTTGGCTTTTGAGTGTTGGCATTTGCTTGTTATTTGAAAGTAGATGAAGTAGATTTTAATAAAAAGTAACCTCTCTAATTTCAGGCTTCATGTTGGGCCTGACTATCCAAAACAACCAAACCGAGCACCTATTCTATTAACCTGTAATTATGAGGTAGGACTTTTTCATTTAGTGGAAATAGTAAGAAAAGAAATTACTGAATATATAAAGTGATTTGGAGCTCAATACATCCATCATTTAGGTAGATGTAGATACCTTGATTGAGATTGTAACATCATTCGTCTCACTGCTATGAAGCTACGGTTGTTGTCATTACTACTAATGATGTTCTAAATATTGTGTTGGATCTTTTTTTTTTTGAGGGAGGACATGGTATCAGATGAAATAGGTTGCTTAAGAGAATGATTAAAAACTCCCTGTTGTAGGGCCACCTGTGTGGCTCTGTGGGTTAAGTGTCAGACTTCGGCTCAGGTCATGATCTCCTGGTCTGTGAGTTCAAGCCCTGTATTGGGCTCTGTGCTGAAAGGTCAGAGCCTGGAGCCTGCTTCAGATTCTGTGTCTCCCTCTCTCTCTGCCCCTCCCCCACTCATGCTCTGTCTCTGTCTCTCAGAAATGAATAAATGTTAAAAAAAAAATTCCCTGTCGTATTGGACAACAAAGATGCCTGAGGCATTTTCAGGGTGTGGAAGTAGTGATGAGTTGGGGGAAGGTTATTAGGTGGCCTCTGGTTTGATGAGCAAAAGGAATGAAAGAAAGTAGAAAGCATAAGGGTAGAAAACTCTTTTTCATGAGTTATAACTAGTAGAGGGAACAGACAAAAGAATTGGGGAATCCAAGTTTGGGAGAGCTCTGTAAGAGCTGAGTGTAAGCGAGCATGAAAAGGAACTGGTGAGGAGAGAGAAATTAAAGATCCAAAAGACAAAAAAAGGCAACTGGTGCAGGACTGTCCCGAAGAAGGTAAGTGGGGTTGCTGTCTAGTGCAAGATAAGGGATCGCTCACCCGTCGTTGCTGTAGAGAGGAAGAAAAGTGAGTGCAGATGCAAGAACTTTTGGACACCTGGTAGGATACTGCAGTGTTCTGGCTTCAGATGTCAGTCCTTTGCTCTTTGAAGTAGTGATGAGGGATCTGCTGAGAAAAGCTGGCACATAGGCTGAGAGGGAAGGAGATCTGATGAGAGATGATTAAGGAGCCAGGAGCCACTATGGGTACTAGGAGTGAGAAGACAAGGGAAACAGATCTCTGGGCCTGTAGGGCTTTATCTTTTAATTTTTTTTTTTTTTTTTTTTTTTTGAGAGACAGAGAGATACAGAGCACAAGTTGGGGAGAGTCAGAGAGACAATGAGACCCAGAATCCGCAGCAGGCTCTAGGCTCTGAGCTGTCAGCACAGAGCACAATGTGGGGCCCTAACACACAAATGGTGAGATCATGACGTGAGCCCAAGTCGGGTGCTTCGCTGACTGCGCCCAGGCGCCCCAGGGCTTTAGCTTTAAATCAGAAATGGGTGCATCTCAGGTTTCCTGGAACCCCTGGCAGTGATCCCTGTGGATGATGTGTGCAGTGCCTAGGAGCCGAGGTCAGATTGCCGCTGTGCCTTCCACCACCAGCAAACTCCCTTGTAGCTTCAGTCTCCTCTTAGAACTTTCTCTCTGCCTCCTTCTTAACTGAAGCTTGTGTCTTCACCCCCAGATCACTTCTAGGTGGATTTCTTTAGTGCTGTGGATGAACAAGCTTGAATGCTTCTTTTAAAATTTTCTTTCGGGGGTACCTGGGTGGCTCACTTGGTTCAGCAATGCACTTTGCCTCAAGTCATCGTCTCATGGTTCATGAGTTCAAGCCCTGCATCTGGCTCTCTGCTGTCAGCACAGAGCTTGCTTTGGACCCTCTGTCTTCCTCTCTCTCTGGCTCTCCCCTGCTCACTTGTCCTTTCTCTATTCCTTTTTTAAAAATCTAGTATTGTTTTTGTAACTCTTAGTCTATGGAATTAAATTATATTCTCTTTACAACAAATTTATGATCCTGATAATATTTAGACCTAAACGATTGCAAGAAATTTTGTTAGGGTGAGAAACATTTATGGTATGTTCAAGCAATGTTTATTATATTCTTCCATTTAAACAGTATGATCAATGGAAAGGTAAGCTTCTAAAAATTAAACTTTAACTGAATTTTGTGAATTCCTACTTAAATTAATAGTGCCTTTTTGGGAAACATTTTTAGTTAAGATTTACTAGAATAATTTATACACAGTTTAGAACATTCTGTGAAATTGTAACAGACTTGTAAAATGAAAATTTCACCTTGTGTCATAATCTGCGTGCTGTTCAATTTTTTGATGGAGAGGTACATCACATTTTTTCATTGCTATTCCATTTGTTCATTATGAGGCCAATCATTACTTTTTAAAAAAATGTTTATTTTATTTATTTATTTTGAGATGGACGGTGAGTAGGAGAGGGGCAGTGAAAGAGAGAGAGAGAGAATCCAGAGCAGGCTCTGTGCCGTCAGTACAGAGCCCGATGTGGGGCTAGAGCCCACAAGCCGTGATATCATGACCTGAGCTGAAACCAAGAGTCAGTCGCTTAACCAACTGAGCCACCCAGGTGCCCCTAATCCTTACTTTAGAAATGGTTATTTTTATATATACTTATTATCTTTAAAAATGGTCAAAATATATAAGAGCATTTCCCGGTAGAATAACAGCTTGAATTTTAGGGCACACAGAAACACTGACAAATGCAGGTGATATAACCTTGTTCTTGGAACCTTTGGAAAAGGAGTTAACTTTGAGAACACTTTTTTTTTAAAGTTTATTTAGTTATTTTGAGAGAGAGAAAGAGAGAGAGGTTGAGTAGGGGAGGGGATGAGAGAGAGAAAGAGAGAGAATCCCAAGCAGGCTCCATGCTATTAGCACAGAGCCTGGATGCAGGGCCCGAACTCACAAACCATGAGATGATGAACCGAGCCAAGATCTAGAGTTGGGCATCTAACCGACTGAGCTACCCAGATGCCTCCTATAGCATGTTTTAAATTGCTTTTCTGCCTTTTACACTTTACCTTCTCAAATATTTTGAAATTCAGCCATTTTGGATTAAATATCTTTCTAAATACACTTTAATTAGGGATTGCATTGTTTCACTGTCCTGTCCCTTTCTCCAAGCACAGCAACTGGCTTTGTATCATGCACTCAGTACATAATAATCGAATGAAGGAATGGATATAGACCTTCTTACCTCTAAATGAGAATGCAGTTTGTGTTTGAAACATTTGTATTGCCTCGGTATCTAGTACAGAGGTTACCACAGGACTCTATGGAGGCCTATTTCCCCTCTACATGGTGCTCAGACACTTAGATTATTTTTTAGCTTTTAATAGTTGTGTCTTTAAAGGAGTTATCTATTGTCATCTGACTATTCTCTCTTGCTTTTCATTGCTGTTAGGAATGCACCTGCTTACAGTAGTTCTTTTCCTATTACTTGTTATTTGTTGTGGCCTGGGAAACTAGATAAGCCACTTAAGAACGTTTTTTATAAAAGGCATGGACTTAAAATGCACTAACAGGTTTTTATAAATTAAGGGAGAGAAAGTTAAATTACAGACTTTGAGACATCACAGATTGTAGCTCAGATGCATATGCATTGTGCTTGCTGGCCCGCCTCCATGAGGATTTCAAACAGAGCTGAGATTTGGGCAGGCGAGCTGTTACTGCATTGCTCTGACTTGCATCTTCATTGTAGGGCTTTTCCGATGTCCTCTTTTACTCTTGGATGGATGTAATCAGCCAGAAAACACTGATGCTTTCCTTTATTTACTCTTCACATATTAATTTTTCATTTTGCCATTCAGGTCTGGTAAAAGTTCTTGTCTTTTTCCTAATTTCAGATTCTGGTACTATCCCGGGTTGTACCGCATTGCAGCAATAATCTACCCCCCATTTATGTGCAAGATTCACCAAAGGTCAACCCTTGGTTTATATCCAGCAACATATATTCAGATGCTGAAAGGATTCTGCTTAACTGGATGAACACAAATTATGAGAATGCTCGACATATTATATGGAAGAACTGCCTCAAAGGTGAGACATTTTTTTTCTTTAAATAAATTATTACTTTTTGTAGCGTGACAGTGTAGAACTGGACTCCGAATCCATGGGTTCGAGACCTGACTCTTTTCTGCAAAAAAGATCCCTTCACACCTTCAAGATGAGTTTCCTTACATGTGAAATGGAAATAATAAAAGATGCTTCTTTAATCATTTTGAAGAATAAATGAGAAAAATTACATAGAGATATTCTACAATGGGAAGATAGCCCCAACGTCATTGTCGGCATTTTCAGCTCTATAAATTTAGGTGACACTGCTCAAATCTTGTAAATACTTAGTTGATACCAAGTGGAATTTGATTAGAAAACATCTTCCGTGTCACCGTGACAGTCATTGTTGGAAATCACTAAGTGCAGTAATGCTTCATGAATCTGGGAGGAGGTTGGTCATATTAGGTCCAAGTACTAAGAGTTATTAGCGAGTGTTCATAGCGAGACCTGCTCCACTCTTCGGGAGGCCGCTCCCTGGTTCTATCCTTGTGAAATGAGACTCTTTAAATTTCCACCCAAGAGACTTCAATTTTTTTTAAAAAAGTTCCAATTTGCTAGTATAGTGTATTTTTTTCCTTTATCATAGGCATCGGTGGCAGTGAGATGGAAGACAGAGTGCGTGTTGGTTGTTTCTATGGCTAACATTCAGCTGCCCTCTTCCAAGTACATACAAACCAATTATGTTCAGGATGGGTTGCGTTTGAATCATTACATTTGTTTTTTATACTGAACTCTCAGAGTTGAAGCTTTAGAAGCAAGAAGATTTAAGAATGTGATTTAAAATGAGGCTTTGCGTTTCAGTTGCTCTTAACTTGAAGGCATTACTTTAGCAAACATAGTGACATCAAGATTAAAATAGACATATCGATACATTGGTATTAGGCAACAGTAAACATAGAATATTTTAGTACCTTCTAATTGATAATATCTAAACAATTTGACTTGAATCTGCAATTGAATAAGATTCATATCTTATAAAACTGTATCTGGCCCTTTCAAAAATATGAAAAAACAAAGTACAAATAATTAGATGACTGAGGACTAACATTTTCACCAGAGTAGTATAAAATATGTACACATGTTAGAAATTAATATATTCAGGGGCGCCTGGGTGGCTCAGTCGGTTAAGCGGCCGACTTCAGCTCAGGTCATGATCTCACGGTCTGTGAGTTCGAGCCCCGCGTTGGGCTCTGTGCTGACAGCTCAGAGCCTGGAGCCTGCTTCGGATTCTGTGTCTCCCTCTCTCTCTGCCCCTCCCCTGCTCACACTCTGTCTCTATGTCTCTCAAAAATAAATAAAAACATTTAAAAAAAAATTAAAAAAAAAGAAATTAATATATTCATTTGTCGTAAAATTATTATAATTCTATTTTTACCAACGAAATTATCTCTGCAAGTTAATTGCAAAGAGTTTGCTGCATTTTTTAGAATAATACATAACAGGCACTGGCCTTTCTTGTTTTTTTTGTTTTTGTTTTTGTTTTGTTTGTTTGAAACACTGAGGTTTGTTTTTTTTTTAACTTTTTTTTTTAATGTTTATTTATTTTTTGAAAGAGAGAGACAGAACACAAGTAAGGGAGGGGCAGAGAGAGAGAGGGAGACACAGAATCCGAAGCAAGCTCCAGGCTCTGAGCTGTCGGCACAGAACCCGACGCGGGGCTCAAACTCACAAACCACGAGATCATGACCTGAGCCAAAGTCGGATGCTTAACTGACTGAGCCACCCAAGTGCCCCAAACACTGAGTTTTATGGCTTTCTAAAGCCTTTTTCGCATTCCCTTTTCCTTCCTTCTGCTTGGAGCATTATTTTCCTGGATATCTTCATGATTCCGTTTCTCACTTCATTCAAGTCCCTGCTCTCATATTACTTTATCTAAGAAGCTATCCCAGTACCCTCCCTAACATAGCATATCCTTCCATCCTTCTCTTTCTTGCCCTGTTTTTCTCAGTAGTTTTTTTTTCCAAAATTATATATACATTATAATATATATATTATACATATGTATATGTATAATAGAGTCCTCTAATTTCCTCTAGTAGAACGTAAGCTTCTTAACAGGAACAGTTTTCCTTGTTTTGTTGTTCTCTGGTGTCTCAGAACTTAGAATAGTGCCTGGAAGGTAACAGATACCAAACACTGTTTGAAGAAATAAATGAAGGCATAAATGAGTGATTAAAGAGACACAATCAGGTTTCATACATTTTTCTTCCCTATTCCAGATAACCGAATATATATTAGCTTACCAGTTTGTACCTTCTGGGAGATTGTAGGAGTCAGGTTGAATGGTTGTGGTAGGAGGAGGCACTTTCCATGGTAATGTGTACCTGAGTACAGGTCTGTGTGCTTCTAGCTGTGGAAGTGTGTGAGGAGAAGCTCTGTGAAAGATTTCACTTTCATTAACTTGGACTGAGAAAAAGTCATACTCTGTGGCCCAGAATTGTATCTGTCAACACTGATACTTACTCTACTGATTCTTGCTCTGCTGGTAAAATCTGACCATGTTCACAACTTGGTGCAGTGGTGTTGAGGAGGGTAAAAGGATGGGGTTGCACCCCAAACCTTTTGATTGAGAAACTCTTGAGGGTGAGGCCCCCCAATCTTTGTTTTATTAAGCCTTCCATGTGATTCTTCTTCTTTTTTTAAGGTGAAAAAATGTATACTTAGATTCAGCCAGCTGGACTCAGTTTAGATGATCCCAGTTTTGTTGGCAACATCCAAAGCATCATAGTCAGGAGCCAGTCGAACATATGCTTTCTTTTCTTCATCTTTTCTTCATCGGGCCTGAGTGTTGAGCTTGGCCTTGTCAATGTCATAGATCTTCTTCACAGCCTGTTTAATCCGGTGCTTGTTGACCTTGACATCCACAATGAACAGAAGAGTGTTGTTGTCTTCTATTTTCTTCTTGGCTGATTCGGCAATCAGGGGGAACTTGATGATGGCATAGTGGTCATGCTTGTTTCTCCTGGGGGTGCTCTTTCAAGGATATTTGAGGTGCCTTCCGAGACGCAGTGTCTTGGGCCGTCGGAACGTAGGTGACGTGGGGATCTTCTTTTTTTTTTATGACTGTGAACGCCTTTCAGCACTGCTTTCTTGGCCTTCAAAGCCTTTGCTTTGGCTTCGGCTTTGGGAGGGGCAGGAGCTTCCTTCTTTGCCTTTGGCGCCATCTTCACCATCTTCGCGAAAGGGCTGATTCTTCTTTTTTTAGTGTTTATTTCTTTTTGAGAGAGAGAGGGAGCAAGCAGGGGAGGGGCATAGAGGGAAGCGGGGCGGAGAATCCAAAGTGGACTCTCTGCTGAGAGCAGAGAGCCAGATGCGGGGCTCAAACTTATGAACTGTGAGATCCTGACCTGAGCTGAAATCAATAGTTGGATGTTTAATTGACTGAGCCACCAAGGTGCCCCACCTCCATAGGATTCTGCTGCACACTAACATATGAAGCAATTAGGCTTTAGTGTCACAAAAAGCAGTTTCATTAGTGCTTTTGAATTGTTCAGAATGGTATTTTCTCACCAGTTATATTTCTCAAGTACCCCTCCTTTAAATAACAATTCCTTTGAATAAGTAATGGCTGAAAATTTCCCCCAAATTAATGTCAGACCTCAAACCACAGATCCAGCAAGTTTGGGGAATACCAAGCAGGATAAATATCAAAAAACAAAAACAAACAAAGAACTTTATACCTAGGAATACTATATTCAAATTGCAGAAAACAAAATATAAAGAATCTTGAAGGAATCCAGAGGAAAAAAAAGAAAATGCCTTACCTATAGAGGAGCTATGATAAAAATTACATCCAACTTCTCAGAAATCATATAGTCAGGAAGAGAGTAGAGTATTTAAAGTGTTGAAAGGGAATAAAAGGTACTAACTGAGAATTCTGTAAACTGATTAGTTCGCAGCCTGCAGAGTCATCCTTGTGGACATTCTGCCCTTGATCAGCCTGACGGGGGAAGAAATAAAGAATTTTCTAGTTGCTTATGGCTTTCCCAGAAACTTTTGAGGATTTAGCAGTAATGTCATCATGACAGGTGGCTTCCGTATTACATATCTGCCGAGGTGTTTATCAGCACCTCCACCTCAGTCAGGTCAGGTCTGACATATATTTCTCATTAGAATTTCTTTGTAACGATGTAGGAACTAGGAAGGATGTGACCAGTGAGGGAGCCTTCCTCTGTCAAGTAGAATATGGAGTGGTAAAGTTGCAATCAGTTTGTTCAAAGGCCCAGCCATCCAGGGCTTTGAATAGCCGTGCAGTGTTTTAGGACTTCCTTCTGTTGGCCTTGGAGAGTCATCGGAGATGGCCAAGGTGGTGACTGCTATGATAAAATGGGTATTTGATCTGGCGGCCACAGCAAGTCCATGGACTGCAGTGCCCTGAGGTCACCTGCTTTTGATCAGCATACCCGAATTTAGCGCTGAGGGGAGACTGAGATTTCTTAACCCTGCACTTTCTATGAATTTGTTCAAGAGTACCTGGTGCCAGGCAGCCAAAGTTTGGGAGTCTCCTTTCCTTCTGACTATAGTTGCTGAGAGACATTGTTTAAAAACGAAAAACAGAAATAAGAATAAAGTTACCCATCTTACGTTTGAAAATTCTTAATGTGTGTGATTTGTTCTAAGAGTTGTGAAAGTCAAAAAGCATTTTCCATGTAATAAGTGAACACCTGTCTCATGTTAATAGGGGACCTTTTTAGGCCTTGCTAGATGGTGCATTTGCCCTTACACACTTATCCTCTTGTTCCTACTAGCTCTTTGTATTGTATGTGCTTAAGCCCTTTATCATTAACACAATAGTTCATGTTTTTCACTTAAGAACCCTTTTTTTCCACCCCTTAGTGACAGCATCTTCTTCCGTAGATCAGGCCTGTGATAAAGTATCCTCCTTGTTACTCTTCTGGACCCTATTCTTTAGTTGCCACATTTGATTGCTGATGGAAATGTTATCATCTTGTAATCACCTGGTGATTTTGCAAACAGCAACAGACCAGTTTTGTAACGTTTAATTTCAGAGCGGACCAAGTACTTTCATTTGACTGTACTTTTAACCAAATCCGGAAACCGGAACATTTTGAACTGTCTGATCAAAGGAACTTTGTTCTACAAAATAATGTCTGTTATTTAACTGATGCTTATCTCAACATTTTTTTATGAAGTAACAATTGTACTTCTTATGAATGGAAAATACTGTTTTACTATTTTTTTAGTAGAATAGAGTTATAAATATGCTTGGCAACATTTATCTTTTATTTTATGTGCTGTCTAAAGGTGCCCCTGATTTCATTTATCATGGAATAGTTTGTTAACAAAGTAAACAATATGCGTTACACATTTGGGAAATTATTCTGGCCTTTTAATGCTGTCTGTTCTTAAATCTAATGTAGTGTTGAGGTCTTAAATCTTTATGCATTGGTCGTTTCAGATGTGTCTCATTTTCAACTTCATTAAACCAGAAAATAGTCCTTATTTACAAAGAACTTTATATTTTTTTAGAAGTTCCAAATTAGCCCTTTAATGTTTAGTAATAAATATTTATCATCAATGTTGCAAGATTGAAATGCACATAGATAATAGAAATGGTATAATCTGATTTTTTTAAATTTGTATTCTTTTTTTTTTTAATTTTTTTAACATTTATTTATTTTCGAGAGACACAGAGACAGAGCATGAGCAGGGAAGGGGTAGAGAGAGAGAGAGACACAGAATTTGAAGCATGCTCCAGGCTCCGAGCCGTCAGCACAGAGCCCGACGCGGGGCCCGAACTCACAGACAGTGAGACCATGACCTGAGCCGAAGTTGGCCACTTAACTGGCTGAGCCATCCAGGCGCCCCTAATCTGATATTTTAATGTTACGTCTAGAATGTTTTATTTGGGAATGCGACTGTCACTTGGTGTATAGATGTCACGATTAGTGTGAAGCTCAACACTAAAATCTGAGAAATGCCAAGCAGTCAAACAAATGTGGCAATCGAAAAAAACCATTTCCAATGGATTAGCGGTGCGGTTCAGTAAATCAGGGCAAACCAAGGCAATGGCCATGTGTCCTGGAAAATGGAGGATGTAAAAATTCACCAACAACCAGACCACATTCTACCTCTGTCTTTGATTTTCATACCTACTCAGTGTCAATGCCTTGTAGCCAGACACCACTAGGAGCTCATCTGTAACTGAACAAATTCCTTTCAGTGCTCATTGCGATGAGGGAGATCACACATTATGGAAAATCATGGGGTATCTCATAATAAAGGGTACCGTGGAAGACATTATGGGATTTGTGCGTTGGCTAGGTAAATTGGGGACAGGTTGAAGGAAACAGGGGTCCACCCTGACCGCATACTATCAGGGGCAGTGGTAATTTTATGAGTAATGTGATAAATCTTACTTAGAGGGAAGAAGACTATAGTGAGACTAATTCTCGTAATTGGTAGAGAAGCAGTGATCACTCATATTAGCCGGGAGAGGGGCATGTTTGGTATTGTCAACCTTAAAAATAAAATAGCCAGTTATTTTATGAGTCAAATGAGTTTGTTCGAGAATAGGAGAGGAATGGCAGTTCTGGACAGGCCAACTATGGTAAACTGGAGGCAACTATGAGAAGACAAAAGGAAGGTCAACTTTTATTAGGATGAGGAGGAAATTGGAGAGGGTTGTTTTGAAAGAAGGTCATCGGAGAAGAACAAGAGTTTGAGGTTGCAGTGGTTTCTCATTGCTTACAGACGGAAGTGCATTATTGCTGGGGCAGAGAGGCGTCTTCTGTCTTTTTCCTATGCAGGCTGCAGTGATTGGTGTGGTACATATGTTGATTCCCTTTACAAGGCTTCCCCAGCTCATTTTTAAATGAGGTTCCCTTTCTTGGTTTTCACAGTATTTTGTAGTATGACAATTAAAGGACTAAAAATTTTACATATAATGGTTTATTCCATCCTCAGAGCAAGCCACATGATAAGATAGCTGTTATACTATTAACAGGAAAACCAAAGCAGAGAGATTGATTTATTTTCCTAGGAAAATATGTAGCTGGGATTTGAATCCAAGCAGTTTGGCCTCAAGGCTCATGTTAAGTACTGCTGTGTGATGCTGCTCCTGCGAAATGTTAATTCTTCTTTGCCTTAGATCTGTGCAGTCCTTTCAAATTCTTTCCCGACGTCCAGAGAGATGTCTCATTTCCTTTTTCATCCACAACAGTGGTTTTTCAAATCTGGATGCCCTTTTGTAATCACCTGGGCAATTAAAAAAAATAAATACATGAAAACGGGTGCCCCACGCCAGTCCAACTGAAACTGAATCTTTGGGGTGTTGTCTGTACGTGTGCAACTTTTAAAACCTTTTGAGGGGTTCTGATGCACAGTGACGGTTGAAAACTCTCATGTGTGCAAATCTAGAAATAGGGAATAAGAGGAAATCGTGCAGAGGTACCGGGAGAAATACTGTTTCCTAAAATATGTCTCAAAATTAAAAGATGAAACTTATGAATAGCATTCTGAATTCTGAGGGTTTTGTTTTGTTTTGTCGCTATGCATTGTGATTTTACGTAGCATCGATAACCATTGCTCTGGCAGGTAAGATCATTCATACTCTCGTTTCCTCTCACCTTTCTGCCTGAGTGTCATCATTTTGTTATATTATTATGCCTATATTGTCACTCTTTATAACACTTATATTGTGTTTTGTCAGTGTTCCGTTATGTCATTTTACCTGAATTCTCCATTTTTACTTATTTTTTGATTCAACTATTGGATGCCTGGGTTTCTTAATTTTCTTGTTTTTTCTAACAAAACCCTTTTCAAGGATCTCTACGCTCTGAGTTCTGTTCATAAATATCTTTTTTTAAAAAACATGTGAATGACTTCATGACTGGGAATGAATTTTGGGTGTCACCCTTTATTTTTCTCTGAACTCTAGGGACAGTATTCCATTATGTTTTGTCTATAAAATAGCTTGGAAAATTGGAGATCAGGCTGATAACTCCTCCCCTAAAAGTGACTTGCTTTGTTTGGCTCTGAGCTTTTTTATATTCGCAAAGTGGGTGGTGTGTACAAGAGGATGAAACCTGTTCAACATTTCTTTTGTAAATTTGGCATGTGAGGTATTTCTTGTATTCTTTTTGAAGTCAGCGTTACTGGTTGAAACTGAGTCATGAAGAGGCTTTCTCCTTTTTTTAAAGAAAACGGTAGAAATTAATCTTTATTTACAAGATACTGCAAGATATGCGTTGTTTTGTTTTTAAAGAAAAGTGTGGAATGAAGAGACTTTTTCTAACCTTTTATTAACATGGCTGTTCTTGTATTTGATCTTTTTCACACTTAGGCAGAATACATTTAATAGTTCATCATTAATTATAGTATTCACTCTGCAATTACTTTGTAGATTTTATTCTGGAATTTATATCCTTTCAGTTTTCCAGGAATTTTTATAATGAATACTATTTAATTGCATATATTATATACAGTCGACCCTTGGACAAATGGTTTTGAACTGTGCAGGTCCACTTATAGGTGGATTTTTTTTTTTGATAAATACAATATTGTAAGTGTCTTTCCTCTTACAATTTTCTTAACATTTTCTTTTTACTAGCTTACTTTGTTGTAAGAATACAATATATAATACATATATAAAATATGGGTTGTTCAACTGGTTATTTTTTCATTAAAGCTTCCGGTCAACACTAGGCTGTTAGTAGTTATGCTTTGAAGGAATCAAAAGTTATAAACAGATTTTTCAATGCACAGGGTTTGGTGCCCCAAACCCTATATTGTTCAATGGTCCCCTATCTATCTATCTATCTATCTATCTATCTATTTTACAATAGTATGTTAAATTCATTTTAAATGCAAATTAACCTTGCATTCCTGGTACAAATTCAATTTTGCTACAAGAGTTAATTTGTTTTTAATACGTTGCTAGATTAGTTTACTAATACCGTAAAAACCTTAGATTATGAGTAACTTGTTTTGCAAGTGTTTTGCAAGATGCGCAAACACAGTACCCTAAAGTCCAAGGAGGAGGTGCTCGCAGGAAGAAATGGCATGGTAGCAATTGTCTACCTATGGTAGAGACAGCTAAACACTGATTAGAATTGGGTTAGGATGGTTGGTGAATTGGTAGAGACCAAGTGTGCACTACTGAGAGAGCAGAAGTCCCTAGGGGCCACAGCAATAGGGAGAGTGCTTCCTCTTGCAGGTTTTTACTCCACAAACCTCACTGGTTGCTCAGGGAATTGACTGTGGAGTGAGTCTGGAGAATGTATCCCTCTTGGTGCAGACCTTGGGGAGGGGAGGAATTTACCCAGTGCCTCTGTTTCCTTTAGAACAAAAACATTAATCTATGGGCAGAAGGACCACACATGCAGTCTTCTATAGGGCCCTGATGAAATCTCACTGGAGTCGATAAAAGATACAGAAGAGTAATAATAACACCACCACCAACAATAAGCCACCTCTACCCCTGGGAAAGGGGCTGAAATTCAATATGACAGCCAAGTAGAAAATCCCAAAGAATCTATAAGATCTCATACAATCAGTACAGAGTTTGTCATGATTGTAGGATGGATATATAATCAGTATATAAAAATAAATTGCTTCTGTACAGTGCCAGTAAACAATCAGAATTTGTAATAAAAAATATATAAGCACTGGGTGTTATATGTAAATGATGGATCACTAAATTCAACTCCTGATATCAATATTACATTATATGTTAACTAACTAGAATTTAAGTTCAAAAAACTATATATGGATATAATAAAATGCTTAAGTATGAATCCAACAAAATATGGCAGAATACGTGTACTGAACATTAAAAACAGTGAGAGAAGAAAAAGGACTAAATAGAGAAATATACCATGCACATAGGACTAGAAGACAAATTATTAAGATATTTTGTTGTCAGCATTGCCAAATGAATCTATAGATTCAATGTAACCCTAGTGAAAATCCTACCTCACTTTTGTTTTTGTTTACAGATATCAATAAATTGACCCTAAAATGTACTTGGGAATTTTGGGGGTGGTGAAACTTTTCTGTATGGAAATGTGGTGGTAAATACGTGACAGCTTATCTCCCTAAATCCTAGAAGTGAACACCGCTAAGACTGAATGTTAGTGCGTGTAGTGTTTTTTTAGTCAGCCAAGACATGGAAATAATTCAGGATTGAATGCAAAGTGTTTCAAATGAATCTAACTGCATTACGAATGTTTGACAACCTCATTGAATATAATGGAGAAGAAAGGTGCTGCCTAAATTATCTTTTGAAAACAGTATCACGACTGCATACCGTAGAACTTAAGACAAAAAGATCTTATGCACATGCACATGTTACTCTACTTTCTTGCAGGGGTATGGGTTTGCAGTTCTGAAATTATATGTCTACTGGGGTTGAACAAATAAGTAAATATGTTGTAACAAGAGCCTGGTTTTTCACTGTTGAAGGGTGAAGTTAGAAACAAGGAAGGGGATCAGTGCTTGAGTGGCTTAGTTGGTTAAGCGTCCAACTCCTGGTTTTGGCTCAGGTCATGGTCTTATGGCTTCATGGGTTTGAGCCCTGCGTTGGGCTCTGTGCTGGCAGCGCAGAGGCTGCTTGAGATTCTCTCTCACCCTCTCTCTCTGCGCCTCCCCTATTCGTGCTGTCTCTGTCTCTCTCGAAATAAATAAATAAACTTAAAAATTAAAAAAAAATAAGGAAAAGGAGAAGGTCCTAATGAGTCTTGGGGTGCTGATTGCAGTTGGTGGAGTTGAAAGTAACAGTGTAACAGTTTTTGCTATGTTGTAATCTATTTATTAGCTTCTAGTTAGGAGATTTTTCATGAGTTTTCCTGTTCCTGGTACGATCTGTCCTCAACCAGATGTTAAATACCTTCAGAGGAATTTCTGTCTCTTCTTTAATATTGATACAAGATGACTTTGGGATATTTAGAGGACACAGTCTATATCAAATACTTCTTGACTGATTCACTATCAACTTGAAAGCCTAGTAAATTGCCTTTTTCAGGTTAAAGTTAGAATTGCTTCCAGTTGTTAGAAAAATGAGACCCTTTGCTTTTATTAAAAGCCATAGGTGGCCCATACACAGTAAGAGAAGCACATTTAGGTTATAAATATTTGGCCAACCAGAAATGTGCATTTTAAACCCATTACTTTGTATCACATCTTATATCACATACACAGTTGCTTATGGTTTTTTATCAGGAAAAAATACTTTGAAATATAAAACAGAAAATGTTGTTTGCTATGTACTGGTTGAAAATTTCTAGTGATCTTTGTTTAATAAACTGATTTTGCAATAATATGCTATAGAAGTCCAATTGATCAATTGTTCAGTGTAACATCTTAGATGAAAACATGCCAGGAACTTTTTTTGTGAAGTATCTAGGTTATCCGTTGCTTCAGGGAAATCTGTCTTCCAGTTCCAGATGTAAAGCAACCTTGGTTTGTGAAGTTAATATACATATCATGAACGTATCTCACCATAGTGTCTTCTTCACAGAAAATGAGAGTCAAAGAATTTGAGAGGATTTGTGAAGACTGCCAGTGTTTCCGCTTGATTTCAGACAAGAAATCATCTCTGACCTTTAAGAATTTAAGCTATTTTGCATACTTGTTTGTTGCTTTTGTTTTCTTTTTAAGTTTTTTATTTTAATTCCAATTAGTTAACATACAGTGTTATACTAGTTTCAGATGTACAACATAGTGATTCAACAACTAAGTACATCACCTCGTGCTCATCAAGACAGTGCACTCCGGGGCGCCTGGGTGGCTCAGTCGGTTAAGCGGCTGACTTCAGCTCAGGTCATGATCTCACGGTCTGTGAGTTCGAGCCCCGCATCTGGCTCTGTGCTGATGGCTGAGAGCCTGGAGCCTGCTTCAGATTCTGCGTCTGCTTCTCTCTCTCTCTCTGCCCTTCCCCTGCTCATTCTCTGTCTCTCAAAAATAAATAGACGTTAAAAAAAATTTAAAAAAAAAAAGACAGTGCACTCCTTAATCCCCATCACCTATTCAACCTCCTTCCCCCCTTCCCCCCACCACTGGCAACCACCAATTTGTTCTCTGTAATCAAACAGAGATTTGTCTCTAGGTTTGTCTTTCTCTCTTTCTCTCTCTTTTTTCTTTGCTCATGTTATTCACAATCTACTCATGAATGAAATCACATGGCAATCAGTCTTCTCAGACCCATTTTGCTCAGCATAATACTCACTAGCTCCATCCACGTTGTTGCAAATGGCAAGATTTCAAGTCTTTTTATGACTGAGTAATATTCCATATATCACATCTTCTTTATACATTCATCAATTGATGGGCACTTGGGCTGCTTCCATATCTTGTCAATTGCAAATAAAGCTGCTATAAATGTAGGGGTGCATGTGTCCCTCTGAATTACTGTTTTTGTATTCTCTGGGTAAAGACCAAGTAGTGCCATTACTGGCTTATAGGGTAGTTCTATTTTTAATTTTTTGAGGGACCTCCATATTGTTTTCCACAGTGGCTGCACAAGTTTGCATCCCCACCAATAATGCACGAGGGTTCCTTTTTCTCCATATGATCGCCAACACCTACCGTTTCCTGTATTATTTGATTTTAGCCAATCTAACATGTGTAAGGTGATATCTCATTGTAATTTTGATTTGTATTTCCCTCATGGTAAGTGATGATGAACATATTTTCATGTATCTGTTGGCCATCTGTATATCTTCTTTGGGGAAATATCTATTATGCCTTCCACTCATTTTTAATTGAACTATTTTTGAGTGTTGAGTTATATAAATTCTTTATGTATTTTAGATACTAATCCTTTATCAGTTATCTCATTTGAAAATATCTTCTCCCATTCTGTAAGTTGCCTTTTAGTTTTGTTGATTCTTTCCTTTGCTGTGCAGAAGTGTTTTTATTTTGATATAGTCCCGATGTTATTTTTGCATTGGTCTCCCTTGCCTCAGAAGACATATCTAGAAAAAAGTTGCTACAGCCAATGTCAAAGAGGTTACTGCCTGTATTCTCTTCTAGGGTTTTTATGGTTTCAGGTCTCACATTTAAGTCTTTCATCCATTTTGAATTTACTTTCATGTATGGTATAAGAAAGTGGTCTAGTTTCTTTCCTTTGCATATTTCTGTCCAGTTTTCTCAACACCATTTGTTAAAGAGACTATTTTTTTCTCATTAGATAATCTTTCCTGCTTGGTCAAAGATTACTCGACCAAAGAGTTGTGGTTTATTTCTGATTTTCCTGTTTTGTTCTGTTGATCTATGTGTCTATTTCTATGCCAGTACCATACTGTTTTGAACACTACAGCTTTGTAATATCACTTGATGTCCAGAATTGTGAAGCCTTTAGTTTTGCTCTTCTTTTTCAGGGTTTCTTTGGCTATTTGGGATCTTTTGTGGTTCCATACAAATTTTAGGATTTTTTGTTCTAGCTCTGTGAACAGTGCTGTTGGTATGTTCATTAGGATTGCATTAAATGTGTAGATTACTTTGGGTAGTAAAGACATTTTAATAATATTTGTACTTCCAATCCTTGCGCATGGAATGTCTTTCCATTGCGTAGTGTCATCTTCAGTTTCTTTCATCACTATTTTATAGTTTTCCAAGTATAGGCCTTTCACTTCTTTGGATAGGCTTCTGCCTGGTATCTTACTGGTTTTTGTGCACTTGTAAACAAGGCTGATTACTTAATTTTTCTTTCTTCTGCTTCATTTTTGGTATATAAAAATGCAACATATTTCTCTACATTGATTTTGTGTCCTGCAACCTAACTGAATTCATTTGTCAATTTTAGCTGTTTTTTGGTGGAGTCTTTTGGTTTTTCTATATATAGTATCATGTCATCTACAAATAGTGAAAGTTTAGCATCTTCCGTACTGATTTAGATGCTTTTTATTTCTTTTTGTTGTCTGATTACTGTGGCTAGGACTTTCAGTACTGTGTTGAACAGAAGTAGTTAGAGTGGGGCACCTGGGTGGCTCATTTGGTTAATCATCCAACTCTTCATTTCATCTCAGATCCTGATCTCACGGTTCTTGAGATCCAGCCCTGTGCTGGGTTCTGTACTGACAGTGTGGAGCCTGCTTGGGATTCTCTCTCCCTCTCTCTCTGCCCCTCCTCTACTTGTGTGCCTCCCCCCAAAATAAATAAATAAATAAACATTTTTTTTTTTTAAAAGAAGCAGTGAGAGTGGTTATTGTTGTCTTGTTCTAATCCATAGAGGAAAACATTTCAGTGTTTCCCTTTGAAGGATGATGTCAGCTGTGCATTTTTCAAAGATGGCCTATATTAGGTTGAGGTATGTTTCCTCTAAACCTGTTTTGTTGAGGGTTTTATCATGAATGGATGTTGTACTTTGTCAAATTCTTTTTCTGCATATATTGAAATGATCTGATGGTTCTTATCCTTCATCTTATTTATATGATGTATCACATTGATTGATTTGGAAATATTGAGCTACAGGGAACCTCATGCCTTCTGAGTCGCCTTGCCCACGTTCATGATCATTGATCACACATTTGAACGTTAGGATACTCAAGAGAATGAGTAATTTCGAAACACCAGATTTTTCTTCCATTGCTGAATGGTAATACATTCTTCAGAGTTATTCACTTAGAAATAAAGGGACAAGCGGTGCCTGAGTGGTACAGTCAGTTGAGCATCTAACTCTTGATTTTGGCTCAGGTTATGATTCCAGGATCATGGAATTGAGCCCCACATTGGGCTCCATGCTGCCTGTAGAGCTTGCTTAAAATTCTCTCTTTCTGTCTCTCTCCCTCCGCCCCTCTCCCCTGCTAGCTCTCTCTCTATACCTAATTAAAAAAAATTAAAATAAAAATGGAGGGACCAGTTTACAGTTGGGTATAAAATCTTACAGATATATTTCATGAATTAAGCTTCTGAGGTTTATATTTTGCTTTTATTTGCAAAATAATATTCTTTTTCTTTTCCAAGAAAAGGCAATTTTTTTTTACTGTTGCTAAAATTTCCCTATCACTATGCTTTTTTTCCCACTTTACCCATTTTTTTTATTCATCAATCCATTTTTCTTTTGAAAGAATAGAAAATTCCAGATTATTTCCTTACTCTTTTGTGTGTCACTTTGGAAGAAAATCTCTCAAGGACCAGTGATTTCTTGAAAACCAGGGAAATAAAGCCAGGCACATGTTCTCGTTTCCTTTATGTTTAAACTGTCCACTAAATATCTCCACAGTATGAATGATTTTGAAAGCATTTTATCTATAATGTCTGTCCATTTTAATTATATTCTCTATTATATAGTGACAAAATCAGAATGTATTTAGACCATAAGGTATCTTTTTAGAAAAGATAAGATAAAGAAAATAAAAGACTAATGTTATATTTACTCTAATGTTATATTTTCTTTCTAAAGAAAGAAAAGATAAAACTAATGTTACATTTACTCTCTCTCCTTTTTGTGATAGGAGATGTTCCCTCTGAGAGATGGATAGTGAATTTTGACAAGGACCTTTTAGATGGCCTTGTTTTTGCAACACAGTTGGGAGCCTATTGTCCATTTTTGGTAAGAGTCGTTTTTATGCAGAATGGTTTTTATTATTTGAAAGAACTTAGTAATTAAAATTCAAAGTATTTTCTGTAAACTGATTCTTTTAAATGTTTTTTAAACATTTAAAAAGCCACACCTGAATCTGAATGGCTACCATTCTATTTTTGTTTATTCTTTTATTTTGATTGCAATAATCTACCACTGCCAGTTGTTAATATTTAAATGATTAATATTTAAATGATTCTTTCTTAGGGGTGACTAGGTGGCTCAGTCGGTTAAGTGTCCAACTTCAGCTCATGATCCCACAGTTAATGGGTTCAAGCCCCACATGGAGCTCTGTGCTAACAGCTCAGAGCCTGGAGCCTGTTTCAGATTTTGTGTCTCCCTTTCTCTCTGCTCCTCCCCTGCTTGCACTCTGTCTCTCTGAAAAAACTTAAAAAACCTTTAAATAAATTTTAAAAAACGATTCTTTGCTAAACTAAAGAGAACAGTTAAAAAGCAGGAATTTTTATTCCATTAGGAAAAGATTTGATTGTTCTCTTTTCCAGATTGAGTCGCATTTTGTAAAAATGTATACACAACCAAGAAGTTCTGAACAGTATCTGCACAATTGCCTGATCATCGTGAATGTACTTCGTGAAATAGGCTTTGATATGGACATACAGGTGGGTGCTTTTATATCATATAGTCCGTAAGTATGAGTTTCTTCTTTTCATATTATTTTATAGTCCTATTATGTATGATTGGCAAATAAAAATTGCATATTTTTAGTTTATAAAATGTGATTTTTGTGGGTATACAATGCGATGGTTTACTATACAGTGTGAAATGATTACCACAATGGAGTTAATTAACACATCTTTCCCATCGCGTACCTACCATTTTGTGTATGTGCGTATAGTGAGAGCACTTAAGATCCAACATCTCCCCATTTCCCCCATCCCCTTCTGGTGCCAGCCTACTCTCAGGTTCCATGGATTTGACTTTTTTAGATTCCACATACAATTGAAATAAATAAAAAATACTCGTCTTACAGGGTCTGGCTTATTTTACTGAGCATAGTGTCTTCTAGTTTCATCCATGTTATCACAAATGACAGGATTTCTTTTTTTTTTATGACTAGCTATTCCATTGTGAGTATATACCACATTTTCTTTATCCATTCATCCATCGACAGATAGGTTGTTCCATATCTTTGATATTGTGAATAATGCTGCAATCGAATGTGCGTGTACAAATATCTCTGAGATGCTGATTTCATTTGCTTTAGATATATACCCAGAAGTAGCGGTGCTGGACCATATGGTAGTTCTGTTTTTAATTTTTTAGAGGACCCCCATACTGTTTTCCCTAATGGCTACATAACAAGGCACATTTCCACCAACACTGTGCAAAGATTCCTCTTTCTCCACATCCTTGCCAATGCTTTATCTTTCCTCTTTTTGATAATAGTTATTCTAACAGGTGTGAGTTAATAACTCCTTGTGGTTTTGATTTATATTTCCATCATGGTTAGTGATGTCGAACACCTTTTCATGTACCTGTTGGCCATTTATATGTCTTCTTTGGTAAAGTGTTAGTTGACTCCCTGTTCTCAGATTTTAAATCTAAGATGAAACGTTCATTTCTTTAGTAAGATCTTGCTAAAATGTAGAATTTGAAATAGGACTTCATATAAATCTAGTGGATATTTCTAAATCTATATAGTTATGTATATCCGACGATACGTGATAAGAAAGTAGTTCTGGTGATAGCTCCAGTTTCCTTAAACCCTAAGAATGAACTTGAGTGATTTAGTAACACTACTCAAGCTCTAGGAATTAATTAAAGGAGCAAAGTTGTTTGAATATAGATGTATTGTCATTTATTAATTTAGCTAAAACAAACTTTCACTTTGGTTTTAAAATAAATATTAATGTAGAGATCGCAGAGGCAGTATATATTACTCTGTTTGCATCTCCAAGTTCTAATTTCATCTGGCTTTTTACATCAAGTTCTCATCATCAGTAATCAAAACCATTATCTGCTTACTATTTTTAAGCCCTTTGTTAGAGTAATAAAATAGTATAATAAATGTTTTCTTACTTTGAAGAATATACAAAGCTATTGAATTATCTAGATATATGCGTATTAAATAATAACATTCTACTCATGTAACTGCCACAGAATGCAAAAACTAAAGTGTAGACTTCAGATAAGGAAGAGGTCAGTATGATCTGATTGATCCACCAAAGACTATGTGGAGAAGGCAGTGCTTATTTGGGTTCTTTTTTTTTTTTTTTTTTTTTCATTTTTTAGATGTTTTTATTTATTTTTGAGAGAGAGAGACAGAGCACAAGCAGGGGAGGGGCAGAGAGAGAGGGAGACACAGAATCAGAAGCAGGCTCCAGGCTCCGTGCTGTCAGCACAGAGCCCGACGCGGGGCTCGAACTCACGAACAGCGAGATCGTGACCCGAGCTGAAGTCTGAGGCTTAACCGACTGAGCCGCCCAGGCACTGCTTATTTGGGTTCTTGAAGGGTGGATTGGATCTGGATTGGTAGTGGTAAGAAAGGAAGGTGCTTACTCAGAGGAAATGATGTAAACGAATGTCAGATGGAATACATGACCTACAATTAAGGAAATTCTGTAAATAGGTTCCTTAGGTGAATTTTGGGATTGGAAAAAATCAATATAGGTATATATTGGGATATTGGATGTCAGTGTAAAAAGAAGTTTACCATGGGGTACTATGGGCATAAAGATATTTGCTTTTATAACTATGGTCAGAATGGACTTGATGCGAGAGGGACTGGAGATAAGGAACACAGACCAATCAAAATATAATTTCATCTGGTCAAGGTGGAAAGTGTTTTCTCTACTCCTGTCATTTTAATGGAAACTTAATAAGCTGATAGAGGAAACATTTGAGGTGTGCTAGACCTTGTCAACACTCACAAAAGATGGGCACAGAAGAAAGACCATTACAACTAACTCTTAAGTTTTCTGTTCCATGATGCAAAAGAGATTGACAATTGCCAGTGCCCACGTGTGGCTTGGTATAAAGTTGTTCCTCATACCTGCTGGAGAAATGACATTTCATAATGGCTTGCTTTTTCCTTGTACTAAAGTCACTTGCTTGTTAAAGTCCCTTTGTTTCAGGTCTGACATTTACATTCTTTTATATTGGTATAGTTGTAAAAAGAACCTGTATTATAGGTTTTTGATCAGAGATTTTCTTAGAGCTTCAAAGATAAACTGCAATGAGAGACTTTGGTTTGGAAGGACAAAAATACTACAATTCCCGTCAATTCAACAAATTGAATATCTTCCATAAAAGTCACTGGATAGACTCTGCAAGGGGTACAGATATGATTAAACCACAATCATGCCTTCAAAGCTGTTATTGATAGTGACAGGTATATGAAAAAGAGCTGATGCAAAGCAGGTACTGAGTGCACAATATACATGGAAGCAATGTGCTATGGGAATCAAAAGGGACAGGAATCATTCTGGTACGGGAACCAAGAAGAGTTACATGGGGCATTTGGTGTTTAAGGTGGCCTTGAGAATTTGGTAGGGGTTCACAAGAAACTTAAAATATTTTTGTTTAGAAAATATAATTCATCATGCATTATTTTTTTGTCTCAGGTATGTTGTCTCAAAATTTTTATTTTATTGTATAGCCAAACTATATTTTAAAATGTGAGTATCTGATACATAAAAATGTAGAGAAGATGTCTAAGATTTGGTGAACGGTGAAATTCATAGTTAACTAATAAATTACCAAATCGTTACTAACCAGTTCCAGTTCCTTAACTTTTTATCAGCCTGGATTTACCAACCACATTAAATGGCATGGTTTAAGAATATTAAATTAACTTAGCCACAGTGAATGAATGCTTAGCACTGGTTCGTTTCATTTAAAATGAATGAAATTCAACACTGGACATATTTATTACTGTTTACGTTTCTTATTTATTATGTTCTTGACAAGTGTGGAATCAGCTGGGTAAGTTTCTGTGTCTATGTTATGGAATCCTGCCAGGCAGAATGCAACAATTATTTATGTATTCTCCCTTTTATGACATGCTTTATATTTAAAGCAAAAATATGTTGAGAATTGTTTGGACTCAGTATAGAATGTAATTTTATTCCCTCATGTAGAGAAATTTATCCAAAAAGTAAATATAACATTTATAGAGATTGTAGTATACCTAATTGAGTATACTGCTCAGTGGAGCAGTGATGGGAGTCAAGGTTGAATAGATAATCTAACTTTTCTCTTAAAATTTTTGTTTGATCTTATTGACTTGGATGCTTGTAGCATTAAATAACAGGATTTACGAGTGCAAGTGCTTTAAAAATAAAGAAATGGAATATTTTATATTACATGAAGTCAGGCATTAGGAGATTATAAGGATAGTTTCTCAGTTGTTAGAGATTCATTTTTGCTCAGCCCTTCTCAGCCTTCTGGCTTTGTTTTAGCCATGTACACTAATAACCACAAATTTCTACTGAAATTCTCCTGAAACACCTTTGTACAGCTCTTCTGGAGGCTGGTCGAGTAGCACCTCTTCTTTTTCCAAAAGGTAAACCTTTGCCAGTGGTCCCCAGCATATTTCCCATTGCATGTCATTGACCGGAATGACACCCCATGCTTCTTGCTAAACCAGAAACACGCACAAAAATTGGAATTCTCAGGGAAGAAGAAAGGAGAAAATTGCTTTTGGGAAGGCAGTAGACAGTGTTCTCTGTAGAATTACAGTATGTCAGTGGGTACTGCTAGTTACGCTTGGTGTCAGTTGGAAAGCTGGTGGTATCCTGAAGTCATAGCAAATTAAATCAGCCACGAAGGTCACTATTACCTCAGCTCTTCTTGTTACTGATGAGAAAACTGAGGTCTTGGAAAACCAATTGATTTAGTCAAGATCATGGCCCTGTATAGTAGCAGGACTTGAATTAGGTTTACCAGATTCCTCCTCCAGCATTTTTCTCTATTGTGACCTTTTTTTGTTTAATTCTTCATCTTTTATCAAACTAGTTAGTAAATTCTATCACTAGGGGGAAGGGGAATGAACCAATACAGTTAAAGTTATTCTAGGTGAGACCTGTATAGAGAAAGTAATTACATCCTCGAAAGATATTTCACCTGTTATTTTAAACACACCTAACTTAATTAACATTTGAATTTTTAAGCCTAGGATTGACTGAAGTGTAATTTCTTTAGATTATTTTCATTGGAATTTACTATAAGGAAACGTAAAGATGCTCTTTTCTCTGTTTTTTTCTGTCTATCATATTAATAATCAAACATATTTCTTCCATTAAGATAAATATATTTTTTTAAATTTCCAAATTATTGCATTTTCAGCCCGTTATATATTTTTCAAAGATGAGTGTTGGGAATAATTCTATATTGCTACCTCTATATTTGATTCTGTAGTTACTATGAAAGTTTTCAAAAGGCTTTTATTGACCTGAGACGTGAGCCTAGAGCATTCTGCCATGAATCTTACCCTTTCCCCAACAGACACGTTTCCCATCACCCTAGACAGCCCTCTTTGATTCACACTCATAGGCTGGCCCATCCCAAAAGGCCCAGCGGAGCCATATTCTTCACTTTGTGGGAATTAAATTCTGTATTTAGTTTTTTAGTTCTTATTTTAAAATAATTTTCCTTCATCTGTTGACCAATGTTGCCTTTTATGAAGACATGTGAGACCATAGAATACTGATGAGAAACTTTGGAGTCTTGGTGTATTTCTCAGACTCACCAGCAGCTTTCTACCCTGCAGAAACAGGTCAGCTCCCGTATTTTTTACTAAAAATCCCCTCCCCAGCAGCCTTTATTGGTTAGTCTTACTGCTTATTTAAAAAAATCTTTTTGAATGTTTGTTTATTTTTGAAAGATAGAGAGAGAGAGAGAGAGAGAGAGAGAGAGAGAGACATAGCATGCATGGGGGAGGGGCAGAGAGAGAGGGAGACACAGAATCCGAAGCAGGCTTCAGTCTCTGCGCTATCAGCACAGAACCTGCTGCAAGGGCTCAAATTCACACTGTGAGATCATGACCTGAGGCGAAGTTGGACGTTGAACCAACTGAGCCACCCAGGCGCCCTAGCCTTACTGCTTATAGACAGAGCAAGAAAGAATGAACTCTTCTCTTCTTCCAAGGGAGGAAAAGAATGTATTTGGGGATGCGGACCAACAGGTGATCATAGGAGCTGTCTTTATTCGCCGGTAACTGCTGCTGAACTTCAGAGTCAAGTGCATTAGTCCCACATAATAGCATTAGGTCTCCTTGGCCTCCACACTATTTGCATTTCCAAGCCAGGCCTGGATCATTTTCAGTTACTAACTTGAATGTGTGCCTTTAAATCGGAGTAGATCTTCATTTTATGGAAGTGTAGAGGGCTCCCTGTACATTGAGAATTGCCTGTTTATAGGTGTTGGTTTCTGTGTTTGAATTCTTGCCTTAGACCCTTCTCAATACTTCTTTGTTACGAATAATTCTTTCCTGCCACCTTCACATTTTTCGAGGACATCGTAGGTACTACGTGAACTGATAGAATCCCTCCTACTCCTGACTCTGGTTTTTGTATTCGGTGTACATTCAGGCTGTGTCGATTGTCCCTGCTATTCTTCCTTTGCAATTCTGGGTTTTATCTCAAATCTATTCCAACAACCATGACTAATTTAGCGTGGTTCTCAATATAATTACATTTTCTGACTTATTACAATTTGTCTGTCCTGGGAGAAGTACTTTCCAACCACCCCCCTGCCTGATCTCTCGTGTTATTCCTTGTTGAGAAATCAAGGCCCTCACCCGGGCTTCCACACCCTGCACAGTGTTGCCCCTGGCGCTCCTTAGTCTTTTCACATACTACTTGTCTCTCCTTAGGCCTTACACATGATTTAAATTATACTTCTTTAACTAACAAACACCGTACTCCCCTAGATACCTGTGCTAGGAATATGGAATATCTTCCATATTCTGATGGAATATATCATTTTCTGCACCCCAAACACAACCTATATAAGACCCAAGTATTCCTCAAGGCCATCTCATAGGCTACCTTCTCCTGCAAGCTTTTGCTTGAAACTCTTGCCTTCTTTTACTTCAGTAGTTGGTCTACTTCTCAGTTTTCTTTTACTGCTGTACATGGTACTTTAAAATTTTTTAATGTTTATTTATTTTTGAGAGACCTAGAGACAGAATATGAACAGGGGAAGGGCAGAGAAAGAGGGAGATACAGAATCTGAAGCAGGCTCCAGGCACAGAGCCCGACGCGGGGCTCGAACTCACAGACTGTGAGATCATGACCTGAGCCGAAGTTGGCTGCTTAACTGACTGAGCCACCCAGCCGCCCCTGTACGTGGTACTTTAAATCAGGGATGGCGTCTCAATCACATTCGTCAGTAGTTCTAGTGCATAATATTTTTATGACCTCTGACTAGCTTTTGTGGAGGCTTTGAGGCTGTGAGGTCATTGTTATACTTAGCACACATCTGATGCATCTCCTAACACCTAGGTCAAGCTCTTCTGATTCACAGCAATAATCTGTTTACTGTGTTTACAGTTCAGCGTCAATGTCAACTAGTAATATTTTTAAATGTTTTAAAGTACTAAAACGGTCGTATACTGCTTTAGCTCTTTTTATAGATTTTATCTGTATATCCTTTAATTTACATTTCACTTCTTTGGAACTAGGCCACTGACATCTGTGACCCCAACCCAATCCTGATGCTCATGCTTTCTATCTACATGTATGAAAGGCTCCCTACGTATCTCCCCAAGAAGGTGGTGCCCTTTCATTGTACTCTACATGACAGTGTGCTGAGACAGGTAAGGATATATTTGGGGCCGAAATAGGTGGAGTTAAACACTTCTCAGGGGTGTTAGTAATTTCTTTTGCAACCCAAAAGTAACACGAATATCAATACGGTGTGATGACCCTTAGCTAATGTAGCTCCTTCTAAGCCAAAGGTATAGCAGAGTGAAAGGGACAAGTTTGGCTTAATAGTAACCACCACCTGCAATGAAATGATGACTCTGATTCATTTGATGAATGGGGTTTGCAGAAGTGGAAAATGAAAGGTACTTTGAAGGGCAAATTTTCTCAGGACACGTGGGACACATTTCATCTACAAGGTCACTGACACCATAAGTGGAAATTTGTGTTCTGAATGTACTCAGCTTTCCTTAAGGGAGTTTACACATCCAGATGGATTTTGTTCAAATGACGATACAGAGAGGAAAATGGTCAAATGCTCCTCACAGGGCCATCCAGTTCCCAGTGAAGGATGTTTGTTATGTGTGTGGGAGCTGCTCAGTGTTTACCAGTGATTTTTTTTACTTTGCATAAAAAAAATCAAAAATGAAATTTGAAGTCCTGTGACAATAGCAAACTTAGGTAAATGTCATTTATCAAGCATCATTGATCTTAATTTGCTTTTCAAGCTGTTTGTTTCATATTTACACTTGTCATATAAATTCTGGGATACAATTTTATTTTTTTAAGTTTTATTTATTTATTTGGCGTGGGGAGGGGCAGAGAGAGAGGGGAAGAGAGAGAATCCCAAGTAGGTATCTACACTGTCAGCGCAGAGCCTGACGCAAAGCTCAAACTCACGAACCATGACATCTTGACCTGAGCCGAAATCAACTGACTGAGGCACGCGGGCACCCTTAGGGTACAATTTTAAATTGCTTTTGTAGAAGATTACCCCTTCTACTGATGTTCATAAAATCTGCAACCAGATTTATAGGTCTTTCCTTATTCCTTTCTGAGGATACTATGGGCTGATAGAGTCTTAATTCTGTACAAAAGTTACTTTACCTCTTTGGTCAGATCATGTTTATTTGTTTATCGCAGGCTATTTTATGTATTTCTCTTCATATTTAGTTGGGAGGGTGTAATTTTATACTTTTGGTACAAAACTTGTCTGTATGCGGTCTTGAGAATATATGTCCTGTTGATCTTTGGTTTGTAATTATAACCTCTGAAAAAATAGGTAGCCTCTGTGATGATACGAGTGATGGTTGGTAAGGATTCATTTAAAAATCAGGAAAAACTCAGGTTCTTGTCTCCAAGTGTAGGGCTCAGTTTAGGGTAAGGAAAGCCCCTATGATTTTTTGTTAGTAAACACTGAGATATGATTCCTTTTCAGAATTTTTTTCTTTTCTTGTCAGGAAAAGAAGACATACAACTTTTTAGAGGATTTTTTCAACAGTATTTACTCTGATAATTCCTTAACTGCAAAGCCTCTCAAAGCCTAAAGCTGTAATTATATTGTAGAGGTCTTTCGACTTCAAAATAAAATTTCTAAAGAGTTAGAAATGTTTTGATTAAGCCTGAAGAAGCTAGGAGGAGTCTGAATTAGATTAAGTAGTGATTTATTACTGTTAGGTATTATTACCAGTTCTCTAATTCTGTCCATGTGTTTTTATTTCTTTATGCTTTTTATGTGCCATTATTTTTAAAAAGTAGTTATTAACACAAGGTAATGTTTAAACATAAATTTTAATTATGTTAAAAATCAAATTAATGCATATTAAAATAGAAACATTTCTTTCCACTTTTAGCCTTTACTAGAAATAATATTCATATCTTAAGATTATAGATGGAATTGGGGCGCCTGGGTGGCTCAGTCGGTTAAGCATCAGATCTCTGCTCAGGTCATGATCTCACCATTGACAGGTTCAAGCTCCGTGTCGGGCTCTGTGCTGACAGCTCACATCCTGGAGCCTGCTTCGGATTCTGTGTCTCCCTCTCTGCCTTTCTTCCACTCATTCTCTCTCTCAAAAATGAATAAACATTAAAACAATTAAAAACAGTGCACCTGGGTGGCTCAGTCGGTTGAGCATCTGACTTCGGCTCAGGTCATGATCTTACAGCTCATGAGTTCGAGCCCCGCATTGGGCTCTGTGCTGATAGCTCAGAGCCCGAAGCTTCCTTCCAGTTCTGTGCCTCCCTCTCTCTCTGCCCTCCCCATCTCTCATTCTCTCTCTCTCTCTCTCTCAAGAATAAATAAACATTAAAAAAAGAAAATCAGTGATTTGAAAATTGCTGAGAATGTGTGCCATAGTTTGCCCCTATGCATCAACTCCAGAATAAGGAATAATTTCAAGAAATGGCAACTATAATTGAAAATATATTTCTGTAACTTTATGTCACTAATAGAAACATAGAATCCTGGAACCAGTAACAAATAGAGTGCAGTGATATTCTGAGATATTTTTTTTAATGCGATTGAACCTTTCCCCCCCTTTTTTGAAACAAAATTTACACAGAAGCATAGCAGTTACAGATATGTATTAAATAGTGAACGATAAGCTTTTCTTAGAAAAGGTGCAAAAGGGGGATTGAGGCTCCCTAGCTTTTTTTCCTTCCCTCGAACAGCTTTCCCTAATCCCCATTTACCACTTAACCACCCCTGTATGGAATCCTGAGTGGAGTGATCCGACCACACGTAAGCCCGGTGCCTTTGTGTCATGTATATGATACGGTTATGGAAGTTGTGGAAGTTCCAGGACTATAAACCAGTTAATGCTCACAGGGAATCCTTATGATTTTCTATATTTCCTTTCAGAAAACAGAAATTAGTTATCTGGAACTTAAAATCACTCGGTCTCTTCATTCATACTTTAAATTCATACATACATACATAAAAAATAACACACTGGGAGGCACCTGGATAAGCTCATTCGGTTAAGAGTCCGACTTCAGCTCACGTCACAATCTCATGGTTCATGGGTTTGAGACCCACGGAGCCTGCTTCAGATTCTGTGTCTTCCTCTCTCTCTGCCCCTCTCCCACTCGCTCTCTCTCTCTCTCTCTCTCAAAAACAAATAAATGTTAAAAAATTTTATTTTCTTAACACACTGATTGTGTCTTGCCCCCATTATAACTGTTCTGTATAAGCAGAGAAGCAACATGAGACCCCCAAATCCTTGGGGAAACCGAAGACAGGCAGTCTTCAGCAACAGCATACTTATCCTGGTAGTTACCAAAAATTCTCATTGAAATATAAAAGTAGTTAATTTAATCTTTAACAAATCTATCATGTTCTGTGTAAGTCATTATAATCACTATGAGTCACTAGAAGTCACTGTAATCATACATAGTGCTGATTGTTAACTCTTCAGGTATCTGTGACTGTACTTCCTTGACTGCCTAAGTTGGAATCATCTCTTCTGTCACTCTAATTTGGCCAACCATGTATTTCCCCCGTGTTTAATTCCTCCTCTGAATCAGAACTTTGCATGATAACCCGGAATCTTCCCAGTGTGTCTGTGGGTGTGTGCTTAAGCCCCATTATATTCTCCATAAACACTTGGATACTCACATTTTCATAAAATAGTCTCTCTAAAAATGAAGTAATTCATCCTGAAATACTCTCTCTATGTCAGCATCAGGAAAGAAGGGATAGCCAACCCGTTGCCATACTACCACTTCTAGTGGAGGCCACTGTCAGTTTAAGACTGGACCTCTGTTTTGAAACCTACACTCTTTATAATACTTTCTACACTGAATAGCCTGAGTATTCTTTTTGTAAACTGGATTATATAAGTTCTCTGTTTAAAATTCTCCAAAGATTTCCCTTTGCAGTAAGAATAAAATCCAAGTTGCTAACTTCGGATTTCAAGTCTTTGATGGTCAGGCGTTTTTACATTTGTCATTTCCTTGCTTAAAAGCTTGAGAGTTCCTTCGCCCTGCCTCCTCTGCTAAACTATATATATGTTATTTTTAAATACAAAATCTACTTTCCTCCAGTGAGTACACATTAGGAAAATTTTCATGATTAAAATGTATAACTTGCTTTGATGAAAGTGTTAAATTATATATTTTTAAAATTCATGATCTTATTTATACTTCCTTCTTCAATGTAGATTCTACTGAAAAATTCAAGCTCGACAAGCTTAGTGTATAATGCTCTAATTGTTGGGAAAGATGCTGCTGACTTCTCCCTTTCCCAGTCTGGGAACATTGTGACAGTATCATCAAAGTAAGTGTTTTGTTTGTTTGTTTGTTTGTTTTCTTTTTAAATTTTACTTCACTGAAAATATCAACCCTAGAATTTTCATGTGTATTATAATTTTAAAAGAGAGACCTGGTTTTGTTTTTAACTGGTTTATATATAACGAAAAGATCATCACAGACATAGATAAATTATGTATAAGTTGCTGAGATTCCTCACCAATTTTGTTAAAACAATTCTAACATTAAACGGTTGCTTTTTAAGCATGCTTTTAGTTTTATTTTATTTTGCATGCATATGGCTCATAGAGATTAGACTCTAAGTTGTTTGTTTATGTACTGCAGTTTTGTTTCCTGTAGGAAACTCGAACCAGTGTGTGCTAATATATATATATACACATATATATATGTATATATATATATGTAAGTATATTTTATATAGATTATGTTATATATAACAGTTTATATAGTTCTTTTTATGTTCTATATAGTTGGTTCTGAGTAATGTGCTCATTGCAGAAAATTTAGAAACTGTGTAAATATGAAGAACAAAAAAGTGAAAGACTGTTAATCTTACCCCAAAGACACCCTCACTGTTGCCATTTCTCTCTTTTCCTTCACTGTCATTGTGTTTATATGTATAGATATGTGTATGTGTATGTGTGTATGTATGTATGTATGTATCTATCTATATAAACATACCCTCAAATTGTAGTGTTTTTCTTTAAAGTCTCATTTCTGTCTGATTCTGTTCTCATGATGCATTTTTTGAATGTTTCTACTAGTCTACTAGTCTCCTACTTTGCGAACTTAAGTACAAATGAAGCCTCCAGAGTATAGTCTTGAAAAGTTAAATATGAGCATAATATATTACTCTTCTCAGATCAACAAATCCTATCAGATATGTCAACAGTATTAATGATGGCAAATATTCTTATTACAAAATACAAGGACAATAAGAGAACAGCCATGTTAGTATCACAGGGGTTTACGAATTTAATAACCACTAATTGACTTTAACCACCTTGAATTTTAGCCATTGCTTTTGCATTCAATTATTTTCATTTTTTTCCCAGTCCAGCGTGGTGACAGATTATAACTGCTCAAGTTAGTTCACTTGGTTATCTTTTTGGTTTTTACCTATACATTAACCCTGAGTTGCTTTTCACATTGTAATTTTTATTATTCCTAGTATATCAAACACAGAAATAATTGCAAATAAGGGCCATTTTAACTGGCCCAGAAACCCAGTTGCAACAGTGACCCTGGCTTATGTCCTTAGCCTGTGTTTGTTTTCTTCAGTTACTGCTGCATGCTACGGAGTATACCATTTATATATTCTGAATATTCATGATTGGTACGATATCCAGACTGAATTGAATGTGAGGAAAACAATTCTCCACTTACCTGTTTCTATATTATACACTAAATGACTAGAATAAAACTTGTGAAAACAACCCATCCATTTTCTAAGTTCTACTTCTTACATGTCTGTTATAAAACACAACTGTAGTAATACAAAATTGTTTGAACATTGTCACTGTACCATTTTTCTTCCCTCAGGACTTTGATAATTGAGATCCATTCTCTGCCCTTCAAATAGGTTGATACAAGTGAAAAGGTTTCATGTCCCCCCCACCTTTTTTTTTTTTCTCGTTCATAAACCCAATAGACTCTTCCAGTGTTTCAAAGTCCTCATTAGGTAGAAATTCTTCTTAACAGCCACACTAAACTTCTGACATTTTAGCATAAGATCACATTTCAGTTAATGAAATGAACATGTATAATCTTTATTATAAATTTAAAACCTGTACATGTTGAAAATTTGTTACAGAAAAGTATAAAGAGGAAACAACAATTACTGAGAACCTCATCAGATAAACAAGGGTTAACTTACCAGCTCATTTCTTTCTGGTCTTTTTATATGTGTTTATACAGTATGTGTTTAAACAAATATGTGTTTATTATAACATATGCTTAGTTAAATGTTTACAAAATAAACTCACTATATATGTAAATTTTAAAATGCTTAATGCTTATTAAGCATTTGTTATGTACAAAATCTATATAACATGCACTTTGTGTACCTTTTCATATTTAATCATCATAACAGCCCGTGTGTCCCCATTTTCCAAAAGAAGACACTGGACAGAGACATTTAATCATTTGCTAAATTTTCCCTGGTATTAAATGGTCAGGTGGAGATTCAAAACCAGCCCATCTAAATCCAGAGGTGGCACTCACTCACTTGACATCGGCATGTGTTGTGTGTGTGTGTGTGTGTGTGTGTGTGTGTGTGTGTGTATCACATTCATGCAGAGCATTCAATAAAATGTGGCTTTGACTATTTGTAAGCAATCCTGAAGATCCATGGCAGGTAATTATATCATGTTTTTGTTTCTCCAGGAGCATGTTTGTGCAAATACTTCACTTGGGCGAACCCAACAGGCTGCTTTCTATTAACTTCTCAGCGGTGTGCCTTTTTTTTCTCTTTATTCACCATTGCATCATTTATGGTCTATATAAATATAGACATATTTGTACATATTAGCTTTTTTGAGTTTTAATACACGCCAAGTGCACATTAACTGACCTTGTATTCGTGTATACCTGCTCACACGTGTAATCACAAATACATCGTATTTCCACCATGTTACACATACTCATATTCTTGTTTCAACTTACTTGTCTTTTTTTAATCAAAATTTAACTTATACATGTTCAACAAGTCGAATATGCAGAGGAGTAAAAAACAAGTCTCCTTCCCTTAAATCTGTCTCTACTTCTTGAGCCTCCTACTTTTCGCTCCTAAATTTATGTCTCATTTTAGTTCTTCCCATGGTTCCTTCCATAATTCAAAATAATCTATATTATGTTTGCCAATATATTTGTTATATCAACTTTAGAAATGATCTCTTGATGTATAGTTATAATATTTAATGATCTAGTTTGCTTACTTCTCCAGATTTATTGCCCTCCTTCCAAACATCACTGGTTTTATTTTCTATTTATTACTTTTCCAGGAGTGAAAATCTATTAGGTGTTTCTTATACCATCAGAATAAAAAGTATCTTTTGACTCTTGCTATTTTAAGCTGAGAATATTAATAAATCCTAAAGATATGCATATAATCCTTGAAGTCTCTTTCCTTCAAGTACGTCACTTTCTAGACTACTTTGCCTCTTCCTTTTATTTGGACTGATTGCTTTCCACACCTACTGAAGAGATGTCAGTATTGGACATTTTTATTTCTCTTTGGATAGAAACTAGTACCTTTCTCTTTCTTATCTTCTAACTTATATACTACAAACATCCTTATGAAACCTAATAAAATATGGCAGAGGTAAATTTTCCAAGATTTTCTATTTTTAAACTTTTTTTTTTTTTTACTACTCTCACACTTGATATATAATTTGCTTGGGTTATTATTCTAAGTTGAAAAGATTTTTTCCTTATAACTCTTAAGATTCTTCTGCTGCCTCATAGTATTCAGTATTTGTGATGAGAAAGTCTACTATAATTCTCTTTCTCAACACCTCTAGAAGTTTCTGAGATCTTCTGTTCTGATTGTGTTCTGATACTGATCCAGAGTGCATCAAGGAGGGTCTTTTTTGACTCACTGTCTGTGTACACATGGTGTCCTTTAACTATGAAGCTATTTTTTCATAAGCCCTGGAAAATCCTCTTTATTTTTTTCATAATTCTTTCCCCTCCTTTTTCACAGTTGTCATTTTCTAACCTTTGGCTGTTGGATATTGAACCTGTTAATTGCATCTTGTATGTATCTTATCACTAGGATTTTTTTCTTTATTTTCCTCTCTTTATCAGAAGCCTTCTTTTCCAACTATTTCCTTTAGGGGAGAGAAAGGCAGAGAGTGAGGGAAAGTGAGAATCTCCCAAATATGTATATGTATGAGTGCTTTCATTTTTATTGAGTATCTCTATTTCATAGCATCCTGTTCTTAAATGGGGGTTACCGTATCTTCATGAATGTCACTGACTTTCACATACTCATCTCTTACCTATATTAGTTTTATCTTCTTTTAGGTGGTGTGAATGTTTATTTTGATTTCACTGTCTCCTATTTAAGGATTTACTCTAATCACTTGTGATACTTGTTTAGCCGTTTCTATGTAATAATATGGCAATAGAAAAATATATTGTGGCTCTGTATATACACACAAACCTTTACCGTAGTATGAAAAACATTCTGCTTTTATGCGCATTTGTCCAGCATTCTGCACTGGCCTTGAGGAGAGTGAGGTTATCTGAACCCCATCGTGCCCTCCGTGTAAGTGGGCATTTCTGGAAATGGCCCCTCCCAGGAGTCTACAGGCCAGCTTTGTTTCCTTTATTAACCTCTGTTCAGATGGTTATTGATAGCTTCCTCTAACTAGCAGCTTTTAAAAAGATCTCTTTCTTATAATTTTAATGATATTTCTCTTAGATGATAAGTCTGGTCTTCAGATGCCATTGTGGTCTAGAACCGTGCTGTCATGTCATTTAACATTTAAGTGCTGGACTTCGGTACCAACACGTACCAGCTCTACGAGCCAGCCTCATTTTCTTTTTTGTAAAAATAGGATCAGAATATTTACCCACAGTTTTGTCAGTAATAAATGTAAATATATAGGCAAGACACCTAACACTGTAACTGGAACATATAGGAAGCAATGGGCATTTGCTGCCCTGCCACCTAAATTTGAAGTGCTGGTGATTCATAGATGAAAATGTGTCAACACTACTCACAAATGATGTTTTTTTTGAGGAAATGGGGGAGAGAGAGAGAGAGCGAGCGCGCATGAGAGGGGAGGGGCAGAGAGAGAAGGAGAGAGAGAATCTTAAGCAAGCTCCATGCCCAGCACAGACCCCGTTGTGAGGCTCGATCTCACATTTGTGAGATCATGACTTGAGGTGAAATCAAGAGTCTGACACTCAACCGACTGAGCCACCCAGGTGCCCCAATAATTGTTTTATTTGTGTTGCGTGTATAAAACTAGAGGAAAATGGAAAAAAGCACCTAAGTGTTTTGGGGTTAACCATGGAAGGGTTTCCAGAAAAGAGAATGCTTAATTGTCAAGATATATGGAAAATAATTATTCCCTTTTCTAGATACATCTTATTTTGTAAGCATAATTACTGTTATTAGGTGATTCCTTAAGCATGTTTTTATCTAGACTATGTAAGTTCATAGTCTTTTGTTTTTACAAATAGGGCTCGGAAAAATACTTGTTTTCTTAAAATAACTGTAGCATTATCATTATCAGATATCATATAATTATATGTACCACATCCTTGGAGTCTGTCTAAATCATGATTAATAATGGCTCTTTCTGCCAGCTGTGGATTTAAATTCCCAGTAAAATCATTTATATAGAAACGATTAAACAGCTACACCAACATATAAACAAACATGTTTACTTTTGCATCTAATTTGATGACTGATTTTGCTATAACCATAGAGTAACTGTATAAAAGTGAAAGTATACTTTTGGAAAACCATTCTGTGTCTTTTCTTCCTCATTATGCTCATTGAGCCAAATGAGAATTGACTTTGATTGATATGTTATAAATTATTTTCCATCTATTTCAAAAGCCAAGTTAAAGTAGCTTACAACATACATTTTATATCAAGGATATTTTTTAAATGTTGATTTATTTTTAAAACAGAAAGAGAGACAGAGCAGAAGCAGAGGAAGAGCAGAGAGAAAGGGAGACACAATCCGAAGCAGGCTCCAGGCTCTGAGCTGTTAGCACAGAGCCAGATGTAGGGCTTAAACCCACCAACATTGAGATCATGACCAGAGCCGAAGTCGGACACTTTAACCCACTGAGCCACCCAGGCGCCCCATTAAGGATATTTTTTTTTTAATTTTTTTTTAACGTTTATTCATCTTTGAGAGACAGAGAGAGAGCAGGGGAGGGGCAGAGAGAGAGGGAAACACAGAATCCGAAGCAGGCTCCAGGCTCCGAGCCATCAGCACAGAGCCCGATGTGGGGCTCGAACTCACAGACCGTGAGATCATGACCTGAGCCGAAGTCGGCCGCCCAACCGACTGAGCCACCCAGGTGCCCCTAATTAAGGATATTTTTTTATGAGAGGGAAGCAATTGGAACAAAAAGGAAAATAAAATGTAAGGCAATTAAGATGAAGCCTATAATTAAACACATTTTTAAAGACCTAAGACACTTAGCTAACTGGACCAAACATTTGATTTGGGACTTTCTAACACATCCAGGAAGGAATCCTTGTCATTTACATGCCTCAATATGACTATAAAATTTCAAAAGGAACATCTGTACTCAAGACGGGCTCAAATCCTCATTGTCCTAAAACCAGTCATTGACCTCATAAAAAGGATACTATATTTTAAAATGTGTTTATAGGATTTGAGTGTAGGTCCATAAATTCATTTATTGAATTTATGTTAGTTAGAATGTGGTCATTCTAAAACACCTTTTTTTTTCTTTTTTTTTTTTTTAACAGATTCAATCTGTTAGTAGGTCCTGTTAATTTTACCACATTTATCTTTTTTTTTATTTTGTTTTTTTTTAATGTTTATTTACCTTAGAGAGAGAGAGAGAGACAGCGAGCAGAGGAAGGGCAGAGAGAGGGAGACACAGAATCCGAATCAGGCTCCACGCTCTGAGCTATCAGCACAGAGCCCGATGCAGGGCATGAACCCACGAAATGTGAGAACATGCCCTGAGTCAAAGTCATACGCTTGACTGACTGAGTCGCCCAGATGCCCCACCAGATTGATCTGAAATGTGACATCTTTTCTTCTTATCCACCTCTTCCATACTAAATTTAATGTACCATCATCTTTTACTTTTCAATTTAATTTTAATCTTTTAAAAATTTTTAAAAAATAATTTATTATCAAGTTAGCTAATGTATAGCGTATACAGTGAAGTCTGGGCTTCAGGAGTAGATTTCCATAATTTATCACTTACATACAACACCCAGTGCTCATCACAAGTGCTCTCCTCAATGCCCGTCACCCATTTTCCCCACATCCCCCCAAACCCCACCCACATCAACACTCAGTTTGTTCTTTCTGTTCTTATGGGTTGCCTTCTTCTCTGTTTGTAATTTATTTTTCCTTCCCTTCCCCTGTAGTCTTCTGTTAAGTTTCTCAAATTCCACATGTGAGTGAAAGCCTGATATCTTTCTTTCTCTGACTGACTTATTTCACTTCACATAATACGTTCCCATTCCGTCCACATTGTTGAAAATGGCAAGATTCATTCTTTTTCATCACCGAGTAATATTTCATTGTGTGTATATGTATGTATATATATATATATATATATATATATATATATACATATACACACATACACATCTTCTTTGTCCATTCATCAGTTGATGGTCATTACGGGCCTTTCTATAATTTAGCTGTTGTCTAAAGCACTGCTATCAACATTGGGGTACATGTGCCCCTACAGATCAGCACTCCTTTATCCTTTGGATAAATTCCTGGTAGTGCTATTGCTGGGTCGTAGGGTAATTCTATTTGTAACTTTTTGAGGAACCACCACACTGTTTTCCAGAGCAGCTGCTCCAGTTTGCCTTCCCACCAACAGTGCAAGAGGGTTCCCCTTTCTCCATATCCTCACCAACATCTGTTCTTTCCTAAGTTGTTAATTTAAGCTACTCTGACACACTCAGTGTGAGGTGGTATCTCACTCTCACCAGTGTGAGGTGGTTTTGATTTGTATTTCTCTGATAAATGAGCAAGTTGAATATCTTTTCATATGTCTGTTGTATGTCGTCTTTGGAAAGGTCATGTCTTCTGCCCATTTCTTCATTGGATTATTTGTTTTTTTGGTGTTGAGTTTGGAAAGTTCTTTAAAGATTTTGGATACTAACCCTTTATCCAATATGTCATTTGCAAATATCTTTTCCCATTCCGTTGGTTGCCTTTTAGTTTTATTGATTGTTTCCTTTGCAGTGCAGAAGCTTTTTATCTTGATGAGGTCATAGTTCATTTTTGCTTTTGTTTCCCTTGCCTTTATAGATGTGTCGAGCCAGAAATCGCTGTGGCTGAGATCAAAGAGGTGTTGCCTGCTTTCTCCTCTAGGGTTTTGATGGTTTCCTGTCTCACATTTAGGTCTTTCATCCATTTTGAATTTATTTTTGTATATGCTGTAAGAAAGTGGTCCAGGTCCTTTCTTCTGCATGTTGCTGTCCAGTTCTCCCAGCACCATTTGCTGAAGAGACTGTCTTTTTTCCATTGGATACTCTTTCCTGCTTTGTTGAAGATTACTTGGCTATATATTTGTGGGTCCAATTCTGTGTTCTCTATTCTATTCCATTGATCTTTGTGTCTGTTTGTTTTTGTTTGTTTTTTTTTTGTTTTTTTTTTGTTTTTTTTTTTTTTGTTTTTTTTTTGCCAATACCATACTGTCTTGATGATTACAGCTTTGTACTAGATGCTAAAGTCAGGGATTTGATGGATCCAACTTTGGTTTTCTTTTTCAACATGACTTTGACTATTCCAGGTCTTTTGTGGTTTCATATACATTTTAGGATTGTTTGTTCTAGCTCTGTGATGAATGGAGGTGCTTTTTTGATTGGAATTGCATTGAATGTGTAGGTTGCTTTGAGTACTATTGAAATTTTAACATTATTTGTTCTTCTAATCCATGAGCATGGAATGTTTTTCCATTTCTTTGTATCTTCTTCAGTTATTTTCATAAGCTTTCTATAGTTTTCAGCATACAGATCTTTTACATCTTTGGGTAGGTTTATTCCTAGATATTTTATGGTTCTTGATGCCATTGTAGATGGGATTGATTCCTTGATATCTTTTTCTGTTGATTCATTATTGGTGTATTGAAATGCAACCAATTTCTGTACATTGATTTTATATCCTTTGAGTTTGCTGAATTCATGTATCACTTCTAGCAGTTTTTTGGTAGAGTCTTTCAGGATTTCCCTGTAGAGTATCATGTCATCTGCAGAGAGTGGAAATTTGAGTTCTTTCTTGTCTGTTTGGATGCCTTTCATTTTTTTTTGTCTGATTGTTGAGGCTAGGATTTCCAATACTATGTTAAATAACAGTGATGAATATGGACCTCTATGTCTTCTTCCTGACTGTAAAGGAAAAGTTCTCAGATTTTCCCCATTTAGGATTATGTTAGCTGTGTGTTTTCATAGATGGCTTTTATGATATTAAGGTATGTTCCTTCTATCCCCACTTACTTGAGGGTTTTTATCAAGAAAGGGTGCTGTATTTTGTCAAATGCTTTTTCTACATCTATCAACAGGATCATAGAGTTCTTATCCTTTCTTCCATTAATGTGATGTATCATGTTGATCAGTTTGCGAATATTGAATCAGCCCTGCAACCCAGGAATGAGTCCCACTCAATCGTGGTGAATAATTCTAATATGCTATTCAGTTCGATTTACTAGTTTCTTGTTGAGGATTTTTGCATCCATGTTCATCAGAAATATTGACCTTTTTAGTGGGGTCTTTGTCTGGTTTAGGAATTAAGGTAATGCTGGCTTCATAGAATGAGTCTGGAAGGTTTCCAACCCCCTTTTTTTTTGAACAGCTTGAAAAGAATAATTATTAACTCTGCTTTAAAGGTCTGGTAGAATTCCCCTGTGAAGCCATCTGACCCAGGACTCTTATTTGTTGGGAAATTTTTGATAACCGATTTACTTTCTTTGCTGGCTATGGGTCTGTTCAAAATTTCTATTTCTTTGTGTTTGAATTTTGGTAGGTACGTGGGTGTCTAAGAATTTGTCCATTTCTTCCAGATTGTCCAGTTTGTTGGCATACAGTTTTTCATAGTATTCTCTGATAATTGTTTGTATTTCTGCGCTGTTTGTAGTGATCCCTCCTCTTTCATTCATGATTTTATCTATTTGGGTCCTCTTTCTTTTTGAGAAGTCTGGCTAAGGGTTTATCAATTTTGTTTATTCTTTCTAAAAATCAGTTCTTAGATTTATTGGTCTGTTCTACTATTTTGGGGGGTTCTGTATTGTTTATTTCCGCCCTAATCTTTATTATTTCTCTTTTGGCTTTGGGCTTTCTTTGCTGCTATGTTTCTACTTCCTTGAGGTGTAAGATGATGTTCTGTATTTGGGACCTTTCTTGCTTCTTGAAATAAGCCTGGATTGCAATGTATTTTCCTCTTAGGACTGCCTTTGCTGCATCCCACAGGGTTTGGACTGTTGTGTTTTCATTTTCATTTGATTCCATATACTTTTTAATTTCTTCTTTAAATTCCTGGTTGACCCATTCATTCTTTAATAGGATGTTCTTTAACCTCCATGTATTTGGAGGCTTTCTACATATTTTCTTGTGGTTGATTTCAAGTTTTAAGACAGTATGATCTTAAAATATGCATAGTATGATCTCAATCCTTTTATATTTGTCAAGGGCTGTTTCATGACCCAGTATGCGATCTATTTTGGAGAATGTTCCATGTGCACTCGAGAAGAATGTTTAGTCTGCTGATATTGGATGAAAAGTTCTGAGTGTATCTGTTAAGTCCATCTGGTCCAGTGTGTCATTCAGAGTGGTGGTTTCCTTATTGATTTTCTACATAGATGATCTGTCCATTGCTCTGAGTAAAGAGTAGTAAAGTCCCCTACAATCATAATATTGTTGACTATATATTTACTTATGTTTTTAATTAATTAATTTATATATTTGGGGTTTTCACATTGAGGGCATAAACATTTACAGTTTTTAGCTCTTCTTGATGGATAGACCCCTTAATTATGATATAATGCTCTTCTTCATCTCTTGTGACAGTCTTCCTTTTAAAATCTAGTTTGTCTGATAGAAGTATGGCTGCTCTGGCTTTCTTTTGACGTACAGTAGCATAATAGATGGCTCTCCATCCCTTCACCTTCAATCCTCAGGTGTATTTAGGTCTAAAATGAGTCTTTTTTAAGGCAGCATATCGATGGCAATGGCTCTTGGGTTTTTTTGTTTGTTTGTTTGTTTTTGTTTTTGTTTTTTAAACCATTTTGATACCTATGTCTTTTGATTGGTACATTTAGTCCATTTACATTCAGAGTGATTATTGAAAGTTATGGATTTAGTGTCATTGTGTTATCTGTAGGTTTCATGCTTGAAGTCACATCTCTGGTTCTTAGTAGTCTTTGCTCCTTTCCACTCACAGAGTCCCCCTTAGGATCTCCTGCAAGTCTAGTTTAGTGGTCTTGAACTTCTTTAGTTTTTGTTCGTCTGAGAAAGCCTTTATGTTTCCTTCTATTCTGAATGACAGCCTTGCTGGGTACAGGATTTGTGGCTACATATTTTTCCTATTCAGCACATTGAATATTTCCTGCCCCTCCCTTCTGGCCTGCCAAGTTTCAGTGAACAATCTGCTGCTGGCCTTATGTGTCTACCCTTGTAGGTTAAGACCCTTTTGTCTCTAGCCGCTGTCAGAATTCTCTCTTTATCTTTGTATTTTGCCAGTTTCACTATGATATGTTGTGGGTTGACCTGTTTTTGTTGATTTTGAAGGGAGTTCTCTGTGCCCCCTTGACTTGGATGTCTGTGTCCTTCCCAAGATTAGGTAAGTTCTCAGCTATAATTTGTTCAAATAAACCTTCTTCCCCTTTCTGTCTTTCTCATTCTTCTTGAACTCCTATGACACAGATATTTTTTTGTTTCATTGAATCACTTAGGTCTCTAATTTTCCCCTTATGGCCTAGTGATTTCCTTTCCCTCTTTTTCTCAGCTTTATCATTTTTCAATCATTTTATCTCTCTTTCGCCTGTTCTCTCCTCTGCTTCTCCCATCCTTGCTCTCACTGCATCTAGTTTAGTTTGCACCTCATTTATAGCATTTACTTCATCATTACTATTTCTTAGGTCCTTGATCTCTGCAGCGGTAGATTGTCTGCTATCTTTCTTTGCTTTTTCACCCCCTGCTATTAGTCTTATGACCATTATTCTAAATTCTTGTTCAGATATATTGTTTATATCTCTTTTGAGCGATTCTCTGGCTGTCATTTCTTCCTGGAATTTCTTTTGTGGAGAATACTTCCGCTGCGTCATTTTGGCTAGTTTTCTGTCTTTTATGTGTTTTAATGGCTTGTTATGAGTCCTGTACGTACAAGTACTAGTATATTAAATTTTCTTTTTGCATTTATTTGTTTTTGAGAGACACAGTGAGACAGAGCACAAGTGGGGAAGGGGCAGAGAAAGAAGGAGACAGAATTTGAAGCAGACTCCTGGCTCCAAGCAAATGTTCAGCAGAGAGCTCAACGCCGGGCTCGAACCCACTAACCGTGAGATCATTACCTGAGTTGAAGTCAGTCTATTAACTGATTGAGCCACCCAGGCGCCCCATGAGTACTACTATATTAAAAGAGGTCACACAGTGTCCAGGGCCTGGCCCTTCCAGAGGTGTTTTTGGTGTGTGTTGCATGCACTCTGCTGTTGCAGCTTTGGTTGCTTTATCCCACTGTTCATAGTGGTGGATTCGACCTTCCACCAGGTATACTTTGATATGTTCTTTGAAGTAACTCTGGAAAGAAGGAAAAAGTGGCCAGGGAAGAAGATTTATCCCATACAAATAGAGAAATGACAGGGGTGGAATAAAAAAGACCAGGCAGAGAAGCAAAGAAACTATAAGCCTTAATCTAGAGAGAGAGAGGAAAATAAAGAAGAAAGAGATACAGAAAAGTTATAAAAAGAATAGAGTAAAAATGCCTGATTAAACAAACAAAAATAAACAAAAAATATTGATATAATAAGAATTTACCAAAAATTAAATCAGAAAGTATGAAACTGATTCCAAAAGGGGAAGAAAAAAAGGGGAGAGTAGAAATAACAGGAAGGGAAAAGGGAAGAGAAGGAAAGAAAAGATAAAAAGTGTAATTAAAAATAAAAAACAGACTAACATACAAAACCACAGGACGGTTGTCTATTGGTGCCTAGGCTGGGGGCCGTGCTGGTCTGGAGGTGAGGCTGTCTGGTTTGAGCAGTGTCAGTCTGGTAGATAAGCAGTTACCAGGCATGGAGGGGGCGGGGTTTGGTGTAAGTGGGTTCCACCTTCACTGGTTGCCAGTGTCCTGTTCCCTGAAGCCCCACCGTGTTGGTGCTGGGGAAAAAAGTTGCGACACCCCAGTGTCTCCTCTCTGATCTAGTGTCTCAAAGCACGCTGTTCAGGCAGCCCTCACAGTTAGCGCCGGTGGAGTTCTGTGCGTGGTGATCCTTGTCAGTTGTTTGTAATATCTGGAACACCAGTGGGGAATCTGACGTAGGTGGTTCAAGGGGGTGCTCTTTGCCCCAAGTTTGTACAGATGAAAAGACTCTGTACCGTCATCTGTAAATTGCACTTCCACAATAGACTACTAAAAGGCTTATATGTAATTCATTCTCTGAAAATGACAACCATTTTTTAAAATGCTAATTTGCTTATATCACTCCCCTGGCTAAAATATCCTCATAGCTTCCCATTACCATTGAGACATAGATTGAACATCTCAACATGTGGCCTTTCAGAGCAGGCTCCTGCATATATCTTGTATCACTAACTCCCTTGCTCTCTAAACTTTAGCGCCACTGGCCTTTGGCGAGATCTTCAAATACATCATAATACCTCATACCAGAGGCCTTGGATGCTTTCTTTGCTCCCTTGCTTGTTCTAGGTAACTTGTCTCATCCTTCATATCCCCCGTAACGTATTTCTCCCACTGACCCTTCAGACTATACCACGCTCCCTGTTACATGTTCTCATACCACTTCCTAGCACATACATAAATTTGTAATTTTCACATCTATTTTGTGACAACGTAATTAATACCTGGCTTGCCCTATAGAATGTAAGATCCAGGAGATCAGGAATAGTGTGGGTTTTTTTTCTAATTACTGTATCCCAAAATCTAAAACAGTGCCTAGAACATTATAAATTCTTTATAAATATCAGTTGAATGAATGAATGAATGGCTTGATCTAATGGTGAATTTTAGAATATCTAAAAAAATCCTAAGTCACTCACAGGTATCCTAACAGAGTTTGAGCCTATACACCCTGAAAAAGATCTCAAGGTCAAATATTCTTTCTTCTTAATTAAATTCAAGTCCATGAGCTTTTCATAAGGGCCAACAAAATGTCCTTTGCACAACTTGAGGAGATCAGTGATGACATACCTGAGTAAAAACCATCCCCATTCCTGCTGCATGTGAGTTGTAGTTTTCCCTAAAAAGCAGTTTTGAGAGTATTTCTATTGATTTTGAAAATCTTTAATTCTATTTTACTTTTTGCTGCTCCCTGGACTTACTAACCATTGAACAGCAATTCCACAAGGATTTGGGGGCAGTTAAGCCAAAGTTGAACACTAAGAGAATCTATTTCCATCTCCATTTCCAAATAAGGGTATCCTAAGACAAGGCAGTAGGTGATAGTTTGTACAAAGAAATAATTGTGATAACTATGCTAAAAGCAAAAGCAAAGGTAAAATTTCCCCACGATTTTTCACCCACGGTTGTGGCAAGGCTGGGCTAGGAGGAAAGATTTAGCCAGTTAAGAAACACTGAGCCCATTTGTTTTATATGAGGTTTTCGTTACTTTACATAAACTGTGTAAACAAAATGAATTAAAAGGGCTAGATCCCCATGTCCCTTGTGCAGGGTAATACAGGGCTTTTGCTGATGAATACACCATACGTAATAGGACACCGTGTTGCAGACACCCAATTTCATGCTGCGACTAAGCAATTTTGTAGCCTGTAACTCTACCCTGAAGGGGGTTGGGTAGCAACCCTCATATGGTGTCAGAATCTAGGAGGCAGTGAGAAACCCATGACACCCACTCAGGGACAGTAGGGAGGCAAGTGAGAAAGATTCTTGTATGAGCTCTTCACCTGCCTCCTTGCTTTTATACTACCAGAGGATCATGGGCTTTGTGCCAAGACTTTGATCCACTGCAGCCGAGCCTCGTATATGTGGCCCGTGTGTTGACATGTTAGGTTGCCAGGATGCCGTGGTGTAGTCATTCCCCAGCAAACTAGCAAGTGAAATCTCCCCCCAAGTCCATAGACTTAGACTCCTTACCATTTTACTGTGTTCTAGACTAGAAAGTCGAAATTTAAGGGAGACGGACATTGCTTTCTCTATTCCTTCTTTTATTTATGTGTTTCTCTCAAATAAAAATCCTGCTACTTTATAAACCATTATTTTGATTCCAGATTTAAATTTTAGTTTCAAGCATGGCTTTATGTATTTTTTGAAGTTTTAGTCTTTCTCATTTTTTTCCTCCATGTGACAAGAAACCAGTGATATGACTAAGAGTTCGCCTAAACAGCAGCACAGAAATGCCCTAAGAATTTCACACAAACGTTCCTGTGGCTAACTGGAAACCCAGTATTTGGTAGATTATATGTACATCTGAAGGTAACTGTAGATTTTACAGATTGGATCAAGATGTTTTGACTGATGACAATAACTGGATTGTAGGCTTGCTGAGATCTGCAACAGTCTTTAATTTTATTGTAGAAATGAGTATATTACAGGGTGTAGGCACTGGGCACGTGATCTACACTGAAGAGAAACTTGCTGTGTTTTTTCAATAAAATATTTCCCTTTTTATCTTTTACTCAATAGAAATGAAAGTAGTATCACTGTGAAATTCACCAGTCGCTTCCTTCATCCTGCTGAAGCTTCACTGCTATTGATTTCAAAACCTAAGGATAGAATAGGAGGCACTACAATGACTTTTGCTCTTAAGGGTGAAGTCCTCAACTTTAAAGCCATTGTAAGTAAATTTTCCATGTTTTATATGTCCGCTTCTCTTCTCAGGCCATGGGGTGTCCCAAGCACAGGCGTTCCTCCAAGTTTTATCTCTATTTAGCACCTGTTCTTTGAGATGGTGTGTGTATAGACACATACGTGCACATACTTACATATGTGCTTGGCTTGGCTTGGCTTGGCTCGGCTTGACTTCTGAGTCTCTGATAATCTTGCTTTGATTCTCTTTCTGTGGAAATAATTCTTCAATTTTGCAAGAGAATTTGAAAGGACTTGTATCAAGTGTTACTTTAAGGTCAGATTTTTAGCATTGTATTTGTTCTTTCCATGATGGACGCATTCACTGTACACATAGCGGCTTTATATTCCCTTCTGCCTTGGAGACTTGTGATTTTAAGGTAAAGCAGTCCCTTGGCTTTTGTCTGTGTTTTTGTTTGAATTAAGGGTTGGTGGTTTATGCGGCAAAGAAAATGCTTCTCTTCGCTGATAGGAGCATTCATCAGTTTATCTTGAATGTCCCATGGATCAAATCTGTTTTAAAGATAACTCTAAGACGGGCATTTATTGAGAGGTGATGATGTTCCAGACAGAATTCTGTTTAGATCACAAAGGATGAGGGAGAAGGATTTTTAAATCTTTATAAAATGGTTGTGATATTACTATCATTGACTGTTTATAGCTAAATATTATTTCGTACCATGGATGTATGGTAAAGAAGAAGTAAACTTGTTATGTCGTCAGAGTTTCACATGGATTATAAAGAATTTGGGGTGTGCAGTGGCCCGAATAGGAAATAAAGAGACAAACTCTGTTAATGGCCAGTTGTATAAGGAGAGCATTAAGATGCTCACATGGACAGTCTGGTTTATAAGATATAGACTCCCAGAACAGGAAGCGGACACTTGATTATCACTGAGATGTATGTTGTGGCTTTCAGATTTTCTCCTAATTAATAAATTCTTACACTCCCAACCCTCTCACATGAATCCTCTGAAACAAAACGTTGCTTTGCAATATGTGTCTAGAAGATATTGAAGATTTTAGCTTGTCATTTACATGGTTCTGGAGCAGAATAGCTGACACCTGAGGCTCATGCAGTCTCTCTGTTTCCTTCTTCATCTGGTTACTCATGGTTTTAGTAAACCAGGGAGTGGATTGGATAATAATGGAGAAATAAAATAAAATAATAACAGGACCGATCTAAAAATACAGATCTCCTAGAATCTTATTTTCCGCAGAAGTTCTTCAGATAGTTGCAGGTTTCAGTTTTATATTTATGCTTTTTTTTTTTAATGTTTATTTATTTTTGAGAGAGAGGTAGACAGAACACAGAATATGAGCAGGGGAGGGACAGAGAGAGAGGGAGACACAGAATTCGAAGCAGGCCCCAGGCCTCTGAGCTGTCAGCACAGAGCCCAACGCGGGGCTCGGATTCAAGGCCCGTTGAGATCACGACCTGAGCTGAAGTTGGATCCCCAATTAAGTGAGCCACCCAGGTGCTCCTGTGCTTTTATTGTAGTACAAATATGTCAGCGTAGCCACCACGTTAAAAACACAGCTATTCATATACTCACAGAGGTCTCCGTGTGCACATACACTCTGCCTCTTCCTTATGTCACGTATATGAGGTATATATATTATTGATTAACTTGCAGTTGTGGAACCGTGCTCAGTCATTAAGAAAACCAATTTTAAAGGAATCAATTCAGGAGACACTGTTGTGACAAATTGTTAGCTCAGTACTACGGATCAGCGATGTGGTGAAATCTATTTTTGTTCTTTCCTGCCCAGATTTTAGTAGTACGATATTTGTGGGACAAGGGGAATGATAGAAATGAATATAACTGTAATATGTAAGCGGGCTGTTTTTTAGATACTTTAAATTTGTATGTGGCAATTCACGGTACTCTTTTTTGTTACTTTCATATAGAATTTTTTTTTTACTCTAGGAAATTATAAATTGCCAATCCCCATGTTATACATGGAAAGAAATCGCTGTAAAGATTAAAAATCCCTTCCCTACTGCCGGGGACTTCAGGTAAGTTTGTTTCCATATGATTTCGTTGCCATTAGTCATGTCCAAGCTTAAGGAGAAATAAGTAATTCTTTTCAACATGAACCATTTAGAGGAGGAACTTTGTGTTGATATTACACATATTACACATTAAATATTATATGTTACATAGTAAATTTATGAACATCATCGTAGAAATTAGGGCAAATAGCGAAGATAAATCAATTTTTCTTAACATGCTATTTGATATATAGAAAGCTAAAAGAATGATCATATCAAATTTATGAATTTTGTGTCTGAGGTTTCTGTTTGCCGAGATGTACTATTCTTTTAATTTTTAAAAATTTATAATTATGGGGCACCTGGCTGGCTAAGACAGTAGAGCATGTGACTCATGATGTCATGGTTGTGAGTTCGAGCCCCACATTGAGTATAAACATTACTTTATTTTTTTTTAAACATTACTTTAAAAAGTTATAATTAATAGACATTTTTTTATTCCTAATTTTATTCCATCTGTTAACTTCAAAGAGTGAAATATTGATTCAGACAGAAAATGCATTTTTACTAAAGGCATCATGATTTTGAAAAACGCACATTAACCATGCCTTTATGCATCCGGAGATTTAATAACAACAATAACAAAAACACAGGTGTGAGACGAAAAGACCATAAAATGCTTAAGTGTTATTTAAGGTCACAGTAGACAAATATCTTTATGAACTTACATATTGAGGGAGAAGGTCAAGGATACTTCCGTACTGCTTCAATCGTGCATGGTTGCCATCACCTTTAGAAATCAGATCCTAAACAACAGTACTTGTGTGGACACTAGAAGTTGTATGTATGCTTATTATTATTTTGGTATTTGATAACTTCGAGTTTTTAAAAGCACTGTCTATTTAGACTTTTGGTAATTTCTTATTAATAATCATTTATTGTTGACAGAACAAATTTTTTTTTGTTGAAACAGTTATTGTTGAGGGGCGTCTGGGTGTCTCAGTTGGGTAAGCGTCCCACTCTTGTTTTTGGCTCAGGTTATGATCTCATGGTCTTAAGATCGAACCCTGTGTGCGACTCTGCGCTGACAGCGTGGAGCCTGCTCGGGATTCTCTCTCTCCCTCTCCCCTGCTCTTGCACTCTCCCCCTCTCTCTCTCAAAATAAATAAACTTAAAAAAAAAAAAACAGTTATTGGTGAATTTATGATTCCTGTGTTCGTGCGAGGGACCGTTTTATTTACTGTAATTTTATTAAAGTGTTATATCAGAACACAAGAAACAAAAAAGTCAGAATATATAGCATTAATCCAGTATTAAAATATGCCCTTAAATGAACCAAATGACTGACTGTTCTTCAGATGACATGAAGATTAAACGTAATTAGTCTTACATTCTAGCAGTAGAGCTGAAAGGAAATCTCAAAGTTCCAGGAATTGCTAGACGATTATAGTTGCATGTTTTTCAAAAGATCGTAATATTTTATTGTTACTCTATGGTTTATCTCAGATTGAATTAAAATAGTTGCTTCTTATGAGAGGTGCATAGTATGTTTGGTAAAAGACAGAGTTGTTAATTGGAGAATTTTGACTCCTTCCTCCTTTCTGTGAATGTGGCCCTCAGACTTAGGCATACAAACTTAGGCATATAAACTCAAATTTTTCTTTTAAATGTTTGTTTATTTTAGAGAGAGATTGCACATGTCCACAAGTGGGGGGATGCTGGGAGGCATCAACACAGGTTGATACTTTCCCTGTGTGAAAAGGTGGATGTTGCAAGACCCCTGCCGCCAAATTGGCATCCAAAACTACCCCCTTCTAATATTAATCTTTCAGGCTTGGATTTCTTGAATTGCCCTCATTGGCCCCAAGGAATGTAATGCTCTTTTGTTTTATGGCATTTAGATAAAAAGGAAGGGCCTGGAGCAAGATGCTTTGATGGATTATATCTGAATGAGAGTAGCCTGGCCAGAAGTAATCTTAAAGTTGCATCTTGGGGATGGGTTCCACAGACTGATAGCAGTTATGAGCTGACTGAATATTGGTGTGACTTGTGTAAACCTTAGGCCCCTATTATGTAAATTCACTCATTCATAAGCAAAGGAACTTAGACAAGCCTTAGGAATTACCAGGAGAGTTACAGCTCTCTCATTGTAGTTTAGGAAGCTGGACAGATGACTCTTAACCTTTCTATAGACTATTAACATAGGTAGTAACATGATAATGTGTGCGCCCTCTCTTTACTGAGACATAAGGTAACAACCATAACAACCCTGTTTGCTTCCTAAACACTCTGTTTTCTCCCCCTGCCACAAATTTACCTAATCCTACTTCAAAGACAGCATATGTTAATTAACTTAGGAACAGAATCACAAATAGCTAAGATAAGAATTGTTTCCTTTATGGTCTAAAAAAGCATGATGTAAAACAACTTGCAAGATTGAGGAAATCGCAGCTTTGCTGACAAAAACACATTGTTGTTCAAGATATCAAACTGTGCTTACTGATGGGATGTCACTACTTTTAAATAAAGACACTGAGACCAGCAGGGGAGAGATGCCAGAATTGCCAGAGATGCCTGCTTGGTGATCAGACTACATCTCGTGGCTCTCTCATTCATTTCTCAGCCCGTTCATCCTTCAGAAAATCCTGGATTCAGCCAGAGCAGGACTCTGGCAGGGGGAGGAACAGAGAGAGTGGGGGACAGAGGATCCGAAGCAGACTCTGTGCTGACAACAGAAAGCCCCTTGCAGGGCTCAAACTCAGAAACCGTGAGACTGACCTGAGCCGAAGTCCGATGCTTAACCAGTTGAGCCAGCCAGGTGCCCCATTAACTCAAACTTTTAAAACCAGTTACAAAGTTTGTAAAATCAATATTTTACAGTAGGCATGTGTTTTAAAATTTAAAAATAATGCAATAGAAAAAAAATTTAATTGCCATTCCTTATGGAGTCTTTTTTTTATATTATAAACACCATAACAGTAAGTGACCTAGTTTTTAACGTTACACTCTTTTTTTTTTTTTTAATCACGTTAGTTAATATATAGTGTAGTAATGATTTCAGGAGTAGAATTAAGTGATTCATCACTTGTATGTAACATCCGGTACTCATCGCAAGTGCCCTTCTTAATGCCCATCACCCATTTAACCCATGCCCCCACCCAACACCGCTCCGGCAACCCCCAGTTTGTTCTCTGTATTTAAGAGTCTCTTATGGTTCGTCTCTCTCTCTCTGTTTTTGTTTTATTTTGCCTTCCCTTCCCCTTTGTTCATTTATTCTGTTTCTTAAATTCCACAGGTGAGTGAAATCATATGATATTTGTCTTTCTCTGACTGACTTATTTCGCTTAGCATAAAACACTCTAGTTTCCATCCACTTTTGTTGCAAATGGTAAGATTTCATTCTTTTCGGTTGCCGAGTAATATATGTTACACTTAAACAACCAAAATTTAATTATTAACAATCTAATATGAAACATACTTTACAATAAAATAAAAAGTTCCATGTTTCCCCCAAAATTATATGCACTCTAGTGACCAGATTTGATCATTTTTTAATCAAAATTAAACATTACTTTTAACCAAATTGGCAACCCAACCTAGATTTAGCAGAGACAGGATTCACCCACTTGCCTCTGTCTGCCAGATTAGCAGTTCTCAAATTCCTCCTTTGCAGAATGCAACTGTTTCTTGCTATATAATGATTTTGTGTGTTGTAAGATTTGATTTGCTAGTATTTTGTTTTTGCATTTATAATCACAGGATTTAATGGTGTAATGCCCTTTTCTAGTGATGACTTTGTTTTTTCTGGCATGCATACTAGCTTCTTAGAATGATTTGGAAAATGTTCCTTTCTATTCTATTTTTTGGAAGAGTTTGCGAAGGATTGGTATTAATTCTTTTCATCTTCAGTAGAACTCACAACCGAAGCCATCTGGTCTGAGCTTTGCTTGGTGGAAGTTTATTTCATTACTCGTTCCGCCTCTTTAGTTGTTGTGGCCTAATTAGATATTCTGTTTCTCCTTAAATCAGTTCTGATAGTTGGTACTATTCTAGGGATTGTGCATTTCCTCCAAATAATCAGTTTGTCGGCATAGAAGTTTTCATAATATTTTCTTATAATCCTTTTTTTCCTAGAAAGTCAATAGCGATGGCCCTTCTTCCACCCCTTATTTTAATAATTTGATCTTCTTTCCTTTATTCTTGTTCAGTATAGGTAAATGTTTATCAGTGTTACTGATCTTTTCAAAGATCTTTTTTTCCTAGTTTCCTTGATATTCTCTATTGTTTATCTTTGTGGAGGTACGATTGATAAACAACAGAAAAAATCCTGCATGTCTTTACTCTATACAGTTTGATGAGTTGAGACACATGCATACAGCTATGACGTTGTCACCACAATTAAGGTAATGAACACATCCATCATCACTTCCAAAGTTTCCTTTTGTTACTTTCTTTCTTTTTTTTTTTTTTTTGGTGATAAGAATATTTGACATGAGACTTTCCCTCTGAGCACACAGCACAGTGTTATTAAATCTGTTTTATATCACATCTCTAGTGCTTACTCATCGCGTATCACTGAAACTTTCTAGAACAACTCTCCTTTTCATCCTGGTCCCAAATCCTAGCAACCACCATTCTATTCTTCACGTTTTGAGTTTGACCATTTTAGACACCTCCTAGAAATAGAATCATACAGGATTTGTCCTTCTGAGATTGGCTTATTTTACTTAGCATAATGTCCCCACGTTTCATCCATGTTGTCACATATTGCAGGATTTCCTTGCAATATGTCATTTGGATTGTTGCTGTATTTTGGCTGTTTCAATCAATGTTGCAATGAGCATGAAAGTAAAGCTATCTTCTTGAAATCCTGATTTCAGTTTCTTTGGATAAATACGCAGAAGTGGAATTGCTAGATGACACGGTCATGCTATTTTTAATTTTTTGAGCAACCTCTATACTGTTTTCCAGAGTGGCGTTACCAGTTTATATTCCCACCAACAGCATGCCAGTGGTTCCTTTCTCTGGATACTTACCAACATTGTTATCTCTTTGGTTGGTTGGTTGTTTTGTTTTGTTTTGTTTTGTTTTGATAATCGCCTTTATGGCAGGTGTGATGTGATATCTAATTGTGGTTTTGATTTGCATTTCCTTGATGAGTAAGGATGTTCAACATGTTTTAATATGCATGAAAAGTGTCTTCCTATCCTCTGCCCAGTTTTTTAATTGGATTCTGTGCTCTTTTGTTTGTTTGTTTGTTTGTTTTTTTGCTTTTGAGTTGTATGAGTTTTTTATAGATTTTGGATATCGATTTTTAAATTTTTCTTTCCATTCAGTAGGTTGCCTTTTCATTTAGTTTTTAAAGTTTATTCATTTTTGAGAGAGAGGAAGCATGCATGTGAGTGGAGGAGGGGCAGAGAAGAAGATCAAGTGATTGAGAATCTCAAGCCAGCCCTGCACTGTTGGCATGGAGCCTGATTCAGGCCTCAAACCCACCAACTGTGAGATCACGACCTGAGCCAAAATCTAGAGTCAGACGCTTAACCAGTGATCCACGCAGGTGCCCTACCTTCTCATTTTTATGACTCTTATATAGCTGTATTCCATTTCCCCCTTGTTTGTGGTGTTTTTGTCAGACATAGCAGTGGTGTTGTGATAATCAGTAATGTTCCATAATATTTTTCGGTATTTCTTTTTTTAAATTTGGCATAATTTTTATGATCTTAAGAAAGCTGAGAGAAGAAAGGACGGGGTATTAGTTTGCCAGTGCTCCCATAACAAAATACCACAGACTGGGTGATTTAAATGACAGAAACTTATTTTTTCACGGCTCTGGAGGCTAGAAGTCCAAGGTCAAGGGATTGGCAGATTGGGTTTCTTCTGAGGCCTCTCTCCTCGCTTTGCAGACGGCCAGCTTCTTGCTGCGCCTTCACGTCATCTTTTCTCTGTATGTGCACGTCCCTGGAGTCTCTGTGTATACACGTTTCCTGTTAGAAGCACACTAGCCAGGATGAATTAGGGCTCCATTTTAAATTAATCACCCTTTGAAAGGTCCTGTTCCAAAATAGTGTCACATTGTGAGAGTACTAGGCTTTGGGGCTTTAACATATGAAATGTGAGGGAGGACAAAATTCGACCCGTAACAGAATGGATACGTTTATAATTTTCATTATATTAGCCACCTTATTTATCACTTCTGTTCGTATTTGTTCCCTTGGATTCATGTTACCTTCTGGAATAACTCCCCTGGGCCAGTCCAGCTTCACTCTCACCCACATCATTTTTCAAATAGTCTCTTTTCCTTTCTCTCTGTCCTCTCCTTTCAGTAATTGCATTACATATATGTTGGTGCATTTAATGATGAGCCAGATATGTATCAGACTCTTTAGTTTTTCTTTATTCTATTTTCTGTGTGTTCTTCAGATCGCCTAATCTCTGTCAATCTTCACTTCGCTAATTCTTTTTTTTTCTGCCATTTCAGATCTACCGTTGAGCCGCTCCAGTGAATTTTTTTTTTTTGTTTATATTTGTTGTAGTTTCCAACTCCAGAATTTTTGTTTTGTTCTTTTATTTCAGTCTCTTTTCTGATATTCTCTCTTTGATGTTGCATTGTCATCATAACGTTCCTTTACTTCTTTGGCCATACTTAGTTTTTGAAGACATTTATAACGGCAATTTTGAATTAGTGTGCTGTTAAATCAGATAGCTGGTTACGTTAACATGTGATTTCTCTTGCCCACCTCTTTTCATGCCTCATCATTTTTATGTTCAAAAGTAGACATTTAAAAATATATATTGTAGCAGCTGAATACCGGTCCCGTCTCCCGTGAGATTGTGAATGGTGTTGGTTAACTTCTTAACTGACTGGCTAGCTTATGTTAGTGACATCTGCCTCCTCCCCCCAAAATCTCCACACACCAAGTATGAAGCCTCTGATGTTAGTCCTCAGGGGACACAGCCCTGGGAAACCCACAGTTATTCTGCGATGACAGCAGCTTTGGCAGGACTCCTTTTGACGATCTCTTTTCCCCTCCACACCCAGATATTAGATTCAGCTAATTCCAGTTTTACAGGAGGCATAAATTGCTCCTCACACCAATTCAATCAAATCTAGGCTCCTTTGAAGTAATAGTTGCTTAGGTCAGTGTTTAATTTAAGATTTATTCTGTCCCCACAAGGCCTCCTCCCAGCTGTCCCTTTGCCCTGTTGTTTACTACCGGAGTAGCAGGCCTGCAGTTGAGCCTGCTGAATCTACCAGTCTACTCCCAATTGCGCTTCACGTGAACCTGCACTATTTTTTTAAAATTTTTTTTTTAACGTTTATTTATTGTTAAGAGAGAGTGAGAGACAGAGCCACCAGCTGGGGCAGGCCAGAGAGAGAAGGAAACAGAATCCGAAGCAGGCTCTGAGCTGTGAGCATAGAGCTCGATGCGGGGCTTGAACCCATGAACCGTGAGATCATGACCTGAGCCAAAGTCGGACACTTAACCGACTGAGCCACTCAGGCGCCCCTAACCTGCACTAATTTTAAGAACATCCCTTCCCTTGACCTTCTTCATACTTGATTGAAAATGAAGTCAGTGATGATCAGTTCCTTTGGGAAGAGATTGAGAGCTGCCTGTTTTAAGGCCAGCTTCTCCATCCAGGCAAAATCTCTGAACCATGGCCCTGTAGCTGGAGGCGGGGAGTACCGCCCTCACATGAGGTGCTAAGTGCTAGGTGAACTAGGGACAACAGCTTTAGGTCTTCTTGGTTTCCTTCTGCCAGCCGTGAACAAGCCCTTTGTAAGCTACCGCGGGATGGTTTCACACCCATGTAGAGTCTGTGTCCTTTGACTGGGCGGAAGAGGGATACCCTCAACTCCTCTCAGCTGCACTTGTCCGGAACTTAGCATCAGCAGTGTGTACTGGGGGCAGAATGAGAAATGTTGATGTCCTACCCCCTCCACCCCCCAAAAACTGTAGCTCTCCAACTGGGAGCTGGGTAAGTTGAGAGCCTTGTATTCTTAGCTGTGGCCCTGAGGAGTAGGGTTTCCACCTTACTGAGTGGGGAAGGAAGAGGGAGCCAGGGTCTTGGTTCAGATGCCACGGATTATAACCTTTCTTAGTGAATGTAGTAAATATTACTGAATAGATTTTTCTTCATTTACTGTACACCCTTAAGGATAATTTCTAGGGAATTAATATAGTTGATTTTTACAATGTTTACTCATTTTCCTGGGGAGTGAGTGGGTGTGCAGAGCTCTCATGGTGTCGTGCTGGAACAGTGTTTGCTTTCAGTTCCGTTTGGCCCATAGTTACTATAGACACTCCAGATCTCTTGCTGTTTGCATGGTACGTTTTCTTAAATGTTTTGCTCCCAATCTGTTTGTGTCTTTGCACTAATGTTGATCAGTTTTCTAATCTGTTTTTATCCATTTTGTCAACCTCTATATTTTGATTGGAGTGTTGAATCTATTTAGAGTTAACATAATCTCAGGGCACCTGGGTGGCTCAGCTGGTTAAAAATCTTGACTTCGGCTCAGGTCATAAGCTCAGTGAGTTCAAGCCCTGCATTGGGTGCTTTGTGCTGAATGCTCAGAGCCTGGAGCCTGCTTCCGATTCTGTGTCTCCTCTCTCTTTGCCTCTCCCCTGCTTGTGTTCTTCTGTCTCTCTCTCTCTCAAAAATAAATAAACATTAAAACCTAAATAAATAGGGGCGTCTGGGTGGCTCAGTTGGTTAAGCAGCCGACTTCAGCTCAGGTCATGATCTCACGGTCTGTGAGTTCAAGCCCCACGTCGATCTCTATGCTGATGGCTCATCAGAGCCTGAAGCCTGCTTCGGTTTCTGTGTCTCCCTCTCTCTCTTCCCTTCCCCTGGTCACGTTCTGTCTCTATGTCTCTCAAAAATAAATAAACGTTAAAAAAAATTAAAAAAAAAACTAAATAAAGTTAATATAATCTCTGATACACTAGGATTTATATCTGCCATTTTGGTGCCTGTTTTCTATGTCTTATGTCTTTGTTCCTCAATTTCTCTATTACTTCTTGGTTTTGTAGTATACATTTATTTTTAGTGTAAATTTTTTATTCCTTTTTCTGTCTTCTACTATATCTATATTATTTTCTTAGTTCACCCTGAAGATTATAATTAGCATCCTAATTCAAAATAATGTAGCTTGGGGCGGTTCATTCAGTTGAGCGTCCAACTCTTGATTTTGGCTCAGGTCATTATCTCATGCTTTGTGAGATTGAGCCCTGCATCGGGCTTGTGCTGACAGCATGAAGCCTGCTTGGGATTCTCTCTCCCTCTCTCCTTGCCCCTTCTCCTACTCACATGCACATGCATGTGTGCTCTCTCTAAAAATAAATAAATAAACTTAAAAATCTTTGCAGGGTTCCTGAGTGGCTCAGTTGATTAAACTTCTGACTCTTGATTTCAGCTCAGGTCATGATCTCACGGTTCGTGAGTTTGAGACCTGCTTTGACAGTGCCTCGCCTGCTTGTGTTCTCTCTCTCTCAAAGTAAATAAATAAACTTAAAAAACATCATGTAGTTCCAATTAATACCAACCTAATTGCAATATAATTCAGAAACTTTGCTGCAGTGTATCACCTTTTCATAGCCCTTTTTTAGTGCTCTTACTGTTACACCCTTTATATCTTTACACATTACAAGCCTGTAAAACAGTTTTATTTATTGTTTTATGCTCTTTCATTTAAATCAGAAAGCAAAATGTAAAAGTTTGCAAAGAAAATACACAGTTAATTTGTTTGTTTTATACATATAGCTATGTAGTTACCTATGCTGGTGTTTTTTATTTCATGGTGGTTTTGAGTTAATTTCTAGTGTCCTTTTATTTCAGCCTGAAAGATTCTCATCAGTATTTCTTGAAGGGCAGGTATGCTAGCAATGAATTTTTTCAGTTTTTGTGTATTTGTTATTTTTTCCTTCATTTTAGAAGGACAGTTTTCCTGTATATGCTATTCTTCTTTTTTTTTTTTAATGTTTCATTTTATTTTTGAGAGAGAGAGCAAACAGGGGAGGGGCAGAGAGAGAGGGAGACACAGAATCTGAAGCAGGGTCTAGGCTCCAAGCTGTCAGCACGGAGCCTGATGCAAGGCTCGAACTCACGAACTGTGAGATCATGACCTGAGCCGAAGTCAGATGCTTAATTGACTGAGCCACCCAGGCACCCCTATATATGCTATCTTTATTGGTAGTGTTTTTTCAACTCACTGACTCTATCACCGTATTACCTTCTGTTCTAAAGGGTTTCAGATGGGAATTCACTGGTTAATTTTACTGAGGAACAGTGTAGGCATTGAGTCAGTTTCGTCTTGCTGCTTACCATGTCTTGGCTCATTAACCATTTAACTATTATTTTCTAGTTTTGGATTGCCTTGGATTTATCCTGAATAAAATTTTTTATGCTTCTTAGATGTGTAATGTTTCTCATCAAATTTGGGAATGGGATTTTTCCTCATCGATCTCTTCACATTTTCTTTCTGCCTCTTTCAAACTATTTTTTCAGCATTCCGATTAGGCTTATGTTTATCCTTGATGGTGTTTCACAGTTTTCTGAGGCTTTTTAATTTTTTTCATTATTTTCTCTTTTTATGCTTTAGAAATAATCATCTGGCCCACTTTCAGGTACACTGTTCCTTTCTTTTGCCACTGCAAACCAACTCTTGAGTTCGTTCCTCTAATGATTTTTTTATTTCAGATATCATACCTCTTAGGTTCAAAATTTATAATTTGTTCTTTCAAAAAATTTCTTTCTTTATTAGTATTCTTTGTTTGGTGGGACATCATTGTTTCCCATAGACAGGGTTGAAGATCTTTCACGTACTCTTGGGGATCTAGCAAGCTACTTCAACCCCACATAGAGGCCTCTCGTTCCCCAGATCTCCCTCTGTTGTTTCGGCAAACTCTTGTTTGATCCATCTGCTGTAGGAGCCTCAGGTACGATTGCTCCTGATTGTTTTCAACAAACATCCTGAGTACTGCCGTTTGTTTTCCTTTGAGTCAGGTCAGTAAAGACAACACCTTGCGAACTGATTTTTTTCCAGTGAGCTGTGAGACAGATAAAAAAGTAGAAATGCTCAGGGATGGAACCTTTTTCAAAGACCCCCAGTCTCAGTCTTTCCCTCATGTTACTGCCTGCGAGTTTTTACGACTGCTTTGGTGGCAAGGCTGAGGTTTTCAAGGCTACTGCCAAGCAGTGGTGAGGAAGATGGGAGTTACAACATGAAAGTTACAAGGCCACAGACTCTGCTGTTCTTACTAAGGTGTGGCAGTTTTTCTTGAGTAAACACTATCCCGATTGTTTCAAGCTTTTCATTAATTTACCAGAGTTCTGGAAATGTTAATTTTTACCATTCTTTCCAGTGTTTCTGTTGCTTTTATAGAGGAGTGCATACATGGTGCTCCTCACTCTGCCATTCCTTGCCTTTCTTCTTCTGGTAGCCTGGTTTGATTATTTGAGAAATGGTTTTTGTTTTAGGTCAGACTCTTGCCTCTCAAAGTATGATCCTTGAATCAGCATCACCTGGGAGTTTGGATAAATAGAATCTCAGGCCCACTCCTAGCCGTGGGAGTCAGAATCTGCATTTAACAACATCGCCGAGGATTCCTTTGCACATAATGGTAGAGCACTGCTGGTCTAAATCAAGATCGCTCAGAGTTTAATCCATAAATAAGCTGTTTAAAAGGCATCTGGAGAGCTTGTTTTAAACGGAGGTTCCTAGAACCCATGGCAGACTTGACTGAGTCATAATTCATGACATAGAAGCTTGGGAATCTGCATTTTGAACAAACATTGCAAATGATTGTAACACACATTGAAGTGTGGGAACTACCATTCAGAAGCTGCACTAATCAAATAGGGTTTTCTTCCATTTTAATGACAGTTTGTATTTCATTTTACAGTTAATATTTCTATTTTAGGGAGGGCATCTGCATTATAATTGAGCAAGGACTTTTCAAATGCTATTTTATCTCAAAATTGCACATGCACACTGTATGAAAAATCTAATATTTATTTTACTAGTTTAGTCTTTTTATTTGGGTGTAAAATCGTGTTATCCTTGTGACTGTTTTTCAGACAGAACAAATTATGACCACAGTAAATTGCCCTGATGATTCACCTTGGATTTATAGAAATATAGAGAAACATTGTAAATTTTTTTCTGCCTCATAATTTAATGAGATTTAAGCGAGAATTTAGTGCCTTAATTTAAATTAAAATTACTCTCTCGATAGGAATTCTTCTTACTTTTGCTTAACTATAACTTTAAAATGATATTAGCTAGTCTGGTAGATTGATACTTGTCTTATATAGTTCATAGTTAACATTTTACTACAGTTAATTTTGTGTGTTTAAAAAATGTTTAGCACTTAATATGAATGTAGTTCCCTAGAACCCTTATATGAAACTCTGAGAACTACCAACCTAAAATAAAAGGACAGAAAGTGATGTGAACATTGTCATTGAGCAAGAATTCTGGTTCCCTAAGAGTCCTTCTAGCTCGACTAAGTATCACATTGCCATGAAGCAGAGTAACAGGAGAAAATCAAATTTAATAGTGTGAAGTATGGGGAATCCACCCAGACATGGACATTCTAAGGACAGGCACAAGGAGGAATATGTGTCATCCTGAACTAAGGAGAAGGGGGCAAGGTTCTGGGATTTTAGAGGAAAGGAATGCAACTCACAGGGCGGTAAGAAGAGCAGATGTTTGGTAATTAGACATTTGCCCTGCCATACAGATGGGCCACTCAGATAAAATTTATTTCTGCTAATAAAGCTTATTCTGGGGGAAAACCCCCAACTTAGAGTCTTCTCTACAGTTAAGGGAGGGGCAAAAGTTTCTTTTGAGCCCACAAGGTCTCAGTTGTATTAAGCTTAAAATAATCTGCATGCCAAAGTGGCACGTTCTGGGAGAGAGGGCTATCCTGAACGCCTTCAACATTGAAACATTAGAATGTATGAATGTATTAACTTTTTTTTGTATGAGTCGTATGTGTGTTTGTGTTTCAAAAACTAAAACATTGATTAATTTTATTGATCTATTTTTATTGTAAAGCTCATATTATGAAATAACTTATATAATAAAGATTTTTTTTTTATTTTTTTAACATTTATTTCTTCCTGAGAGACAGAGAGAGGCAGAGCATGAGCATGGGGGGGGCAGAAACCTGGGGGACACAGATTCTGAAGCAGGCTCCAAGCTGGCCTGTCAGCACAGAGCCCTATGCAGGGCTTGAACCCACGAACCATGAGATCATGACCTGAGTGCAAGTCGGACACTTAACCAACTGAGCCACCCTGCCCCATAAAGATTTATTTTAATGAATTATTGGGAAGGAAGAAATTTTTTCTGCTCTTCAAAGCCCTTTTAGCTGAACTAAGAATCAAATTGGCAGGAGACAGAGTAACAAAAGAAAATCAAACTTAGTTTCTTACATAAGGGGAATTCACACACACATGAAATTCCAAAGACAGCGAGGCAACAAGAGGTTTACATGAGCTGAGAGGGATAGAGGGTGTGAGGTTACAAAGGGGAAGACCATTAGCAAGAAGGCGAGAGGAGATGTCTGGAAAACAAAGGCTGTCCTATCCAGGTAAATTTCTTAGGTAAAGAGGAACCTCTGTTAATAGCTCTTTTCCTGGTATACAATCTCTCTTCCAATGTAAATTTAGTTAAGTTGAGAGGAGGGTGAAGAGCTTAGCCTACATCTGCTGGGTTTTGATTGCTTTTAACTCAAAATAATCTTCACACCAAAGTGGCCCATCTTGGTGTAGCCTGTAGTTGGCCCCTACAAAATCAAGTTTGAATAAATATGTTCTTAATATTACACAGATTCTCTTCAGTGCTGCAGATAGAATTAGGCATTCTTGACATGACTCTTCAGGACATCTTTCACCCACAGCTAGAGGATCATCTTCACCCTGTCTTCCACTATAATATGGGCGACCTAAGGGAGAGAGGATAACTGATTCACACTTGTGTTACCAGCATCTAGTCCCAGATCTAACATATAATGGAGTCTCCATAATCATTTCTTGCATGAACGAGCATTATCTCATAAGAAGGACTGAACTGCTATGTAATTCCCAAAGATGGCATAATTACTAATGCACTAATTAACTAGGTATCCTCATCTCATGCCCAGTCCTGAAAGAAACATTTCTCTTTTTTAGGAATAAGGTTAGAAATTATGAAATGTATACAGCTCTGACAGTACACTGAGACCAGTACGTGATTCCATTTCATTTCCGGAATATAATATGGGCAGTCATTTGTGTTCTAAATTTCCTTGCTATGACAATTAAGTATTGCCTTTCCATATAATAGAATATTATTGTTTACATATTTCAATTCCGGATCTTTCCCTCTTTTTTTTAAATTTTTTTTCTCTTTTTAATGTTTATTTATTTTTGAGAGAGAGAGAGAGAGACAGCTTGAGCAGGGGAGGGGCAGAGGGAGAAGGAGACACAGCATCCGAAGCAGGCTCCAGGCTCTGAGCTGTCAGCACAGAGCCCGATGCAGGGCTCAAACTCAGAAGCAATGAGATCATGACCTGAGCCGAAGTCAGGCACATAACTGTCTGAGCCACCCAGGCGCCCCGTTTCCCTCTTTTTTAAAGTGATCACTACACCCAGTGTGGGGCTCGAGCTCACATACCTGAGATCAAGAGTTGCTTTCCTCTTCCAACTGAGCCAGTCAGTCAGGTGCCCTTCTCTTTCCCTTTTTTTTAATATATGTTTTGAGATGCAAAATGAGAACATGTGGATTTTTTGAACTGTAATCTATTTAGATTCTAATTATATTTTATGAATGAGGGAAAATTTTTTAAAGAATGTTTTTTGGTCATTTGAGTTTTGTTACAGTAGAATTCAAAATAAGCCCTTTTTTCCCCCCCATTTATTTTAGTGTCACGTTGGTGGAATCCTCAACATTTATCTCTTTGCCATCTCAATTAACCGAATCTGGACAACTCATTAACCACACGAACAATGGGTAAATATGAATATATTTTATGCTCATAATTATCTGAGAATTCTGAGAAATTAGCTTTTGATGAAAGTTATATAATTGTACAATAGTTTTCATTTATTTGAAATATTTTTATTATATATAACTTATGTTATTCACAGTTATTCTATTGTCTTATGTGTTGCTAGGCTATGTGTGTGAAAATTGAATAAATATGTACTTGATTAAATACAGTGGATTCTCATTATTCGTGGTTGTTACATTCTACAAAATTGTGGCACTGACCAAGGGAATATTATTCTAGAAGAAATCTATGTAATCACATAGATTGTAACTATAAATTCTAAAAATAAGCCATCCTGGTAGACTCTATTTTCTTCACACAGAGAAAAGGAGGTTCTGAAGTGTTTAAATGAGTTGCATGAGGCTGACCCAATAACAGGTACCAGCAAATTGTTTCCAACCCTGTCTACCCGGGCCCAGAGCTAGAGCTTCTTGAATGTTTGTCCTTCTGTCCTGCCTCCTACCATCTCCATCCTCTGGTCATCTCTGTATGAAAACTGAAGCAGAAGGGTCCAGTGTCACCTCGTTTGACCTTAGCTGGGGAAATTGCATGACCATTGACTGGGACATTTTGCCACTGTGCACATGTCCACAAACAGCGGGGGAAGCTCCATGAGTATGGATTTGGGGGTTACAAATCACTTTTAGAGAGGAGACAGATTTGCATCATTTGTGGATAATGAGGACCGACTGTATTTAAGCTTTCTCCACCTCCATTCTGAAGTGTGTATTTAGTTTAGAAAGAAACTTTGACTTTGGAATAGAGAAACAGAATTTTTAAAAGTTAGATTGTTTTATATTTCTTACCTATTTTAAACTATAGAATAACTATTTAATGTGAAACAGAATAAAACCAGTGTTGCCAAGGTTAAAGAAAGGTCGGCCAAAAGAAAAGAATGCAAGTATATATTAGTGAAATGTATGCATACGTGGACTACTCCGTTGTTAGTTTATTTTATACCTTTATCTCTGTGTCATCCTTTTAGATGCAAAAATGTGTCAGGAGTCAAGGGTTTGGCAATGTTGAAACCGTAGAAATAACCATTGTTAAAGCGATTTGTGCAAATCTTGCTATGATTAAAATGAATATAGTTTATTTTCCAAAAATGAGTTGTATTTACGCCAGTAGTTTCATGACATTATAAGGATTACATTTATTATGTTTGATTTCTTCATTTGCTGTTTCGTGAGAAAAATTGTTAAAGGAGAAACCATTTTTGTCTCACTGCATTTGTTTCATTGAATGTTAATTACCTGCTTAACTAAGGCATTCCAAGTCTTCCCTTTACATTTTGCTTTAATGAATAATAAAATACAAAAATACGAATTAATACCTTGAGCAATAACACATCATTGTAGATACCATATGAATTGTAGTACAATTCCATAGTATTGTAGGTGTTTGATGTTAATTTCTTTCGAGTCTGAAATGCTGGTATTGCCATAACCTCTTCAGTAAATAGTTTTCCTAAGTTTTTATCTTTTCAGTCCCTTGCTTCTTGATTAAGCAGCTATTTGGCATCATAGATTTTTACCTGAATGGCCTTGAGATAATTTTCCCACATTAACTGCAAATAATTTATAGTATCACATATTAAACTGGAGTCAGATCGCATAGCAATGCTATAGATATCTGTGAGCATAAGTAACTCAAATTTGGACCAGTGTGATGAACTGTAACATTAAGTTCCCCTTTCTTAATTTGGAGCACAGTACAGGAATTCTTTATCCCAAAGTTTAACGTAATTTTTCTTCATATAATATTCTGGAATGGTTTTGATGAGTTCCAAAGTTCCATAATTACCGAAACTATAGGTAAAGACATCATTTTTATGTTATGCTTCTCAAATCGAAACCAAAATGGAATGAAAAAGTATTAAAATATTTGTAATTTAATTTTGACTGGAAAGGACACTGTTTCCTCCAAAATCATTGCCAAGTCAGCATGAAGTACAGCTTAAGAAGCATGTCTATTGTGGTCTCAAACATTATTAATCGTTCTTTCTCATATAGTTTCTTCCATTCAAATTTATAATACTTTGCTTCTTAGTTGCTTGCTCAAGGTTCCCTGCCGTAAAATTACCATAAAGATATAGTAACATCGAGTGTTGATCAGAGGTAACACGATCCAGCGTAGAGTAGTCAGGTTTCTGAGATTAACTCTCAAAGAATGGTTCAGAGCCTTTTGTTCAAAGGATCGAGGATTTACTCCTATGCACTTCTGTGAAGACTGTCTATCAGGTCAAAGGTCAGAGTGAGACTTACAAAGGCAAAGGCTTCCTACCATTTTTCAAAGAGAAGAGCTAGACCTTGGTTTGTCCATCTGGCCTCAGCTGAATGCTGAGCCCCAAATCCACATGTTGAGCTGAAATAGAACAATCTCAGGTTTACCCCAAAGGCAATTTTTCTGCCACTTCTGAAGAGATTTATTAGAAACACTTATTATGACTCCTTCTGGGGTCCTGAGTGCTCACTGTATAACACCTCTAGGATCCAGTTCATGTAGCAGGCAAATCTGGATTCACTTTCTTTCTCAAGGATCAGCTAAAGTATCCAGAACTCTAGCAGTCAAATCCACTTTATAGGTAGCAGAGAGGAGGAAGCACAGTATGAGTGTGCCTTTTCTTTCTCAGTTAGGGAAGCTACCCAGAAATAGCACACAGCGTTTCTGATTGTAGCCAGCTGACCAAGTCTAGCTGGAAGTTAGACTGAGAAACCGTCCTTCTGCACATACACATCAAAAATGAAATGAGGGTTTTGGGGCCCCTGGGTGGTCAGTTGATGAAGCGTCCGACTCTTGGTTTTGGCTCAGGTCAGAACCTCAGAGTTCTTGAGTTCAAACTCTACATTGGGCTCTGTTGGCAGTGCAGAGCCTACTTGGGATTCTCTCTCTCTCTCTCTCTCTCTCTCTCTGTCTCTGCCCATCCCCTACTCGTGTTGTCTCTGTCCCTCTCTCAAAATAAATAAACTTTAAAATAAAATAAAAAAATAAAATGAGGTTTGGTCGGTGAGGAGCAAAGGGCCCATGAATATTGGGATAGGCAACCCAAAGTCTCCACCATGAGGGGACACAAGAGAGTTTTATTTCTTTTCTTTTCTTTTTAATAATTTATTGTCAAATTGGTTTCCATACAATGCCCACTGCTCATCCCAACAAGTGCCCTCCTCTGTGCCCGTCACCCACTCTCCCCCCTCCCACACCCCCCTCACTCCTCAGTTTGCTCTTAGTCTTTGAGAGTCTCTTATGTTTTGTCTCCCTACCTCTCTGTGTCTTTTTTCTTTTCCCCTCTTTCCTTCCCCCATGGTTTTCTGCTAAGTCAAGAGAGTTTTATTTCAAACAACACAAAGTTACCTAGTATTTTGTAAGTCTGGCTTCACTGGCATAATGAGGCCTTTGACCTTTAAATATGTCTTAATAAAATAATACTTAGTAATGTTACACACCCTGTTTTTCTTAAAGGTCTCCTTAATGTTTGTCTTGAATAGATTTCCACGTTCAAATAAAATTTAAGGACATACATTTTGAATCACGACCAGAATGGAAGTCTGGTGTAGTACCTGTATGATTAATAACTTTTGTATGTAGGGGCACCTGGGTAGCTCAGTCGGTTAAGCATCCGATTTCAGCTCAGGTCATGATCTCATGGTTCGTGAGTTCGAGCCCCGCATCGGGCTTGTGCTACGGCTCAGAGCCTGGAGCCTCCTTCGGATTCTGTGTCTCCCTCTCTCTCTGCCCATCCCATGCTCATGCTCTGCCTCTCTCTGTCTCTCAGTAATAAATAAAGGCATAAAATTTTAAAAAAAGAACTTTTGTATGTAATATACCATACAGTAAGCATTTTCTCAGTAAAACCCAGTCTGATCTCTAGGTCTAATCAAAAAGAGAACTAGAAAAGTTTAAAAAGAAAACACTCCATAAAGTGTCAATAATCTTTTTTTAGAACGTTTAACAAGTATCCCTGTTTTATTCTTTTAGGCCTGTGGTAATATTGCCCTGCCCCGGTTGAGTTAGGTGTGAACATATAACTTAATTGGCCAATGGCATCTGAGGAAAAGTGCTGAATGTTTTCTCCAAGGGGTAGCTTCAGGAGCCAGCGAACGATTCTCTGTGTTCCCTCTCCCTGATAACAGTTACTAAAGAAGCACATATAGAAATGGAGTCCCCCTTGACAGAAATGCACCCTATACTTTTCATTAATCTCTATGTGTTATGAGGTAGTTTACGTTTGCTTGATTTACTCAGATAATAAACATTTGGTAACAATCAAAAAAAGAAAAAAAGAAAAGAAAAAGAATCAGAGTCCCCCTTCACCACGGATCTTTGAGTGCATCCTCTCCGTCTAGGATGGACATGTGATGTGAGCCCAGAGTGCTCATGCTAATCCACCGAGTCAGCTCGTGCTAATCCACCGAGATACGGGATGCTCCGGTAGCATGACCTAGCATACGCCGATACCCCTCCGTAGATCACTTCCGTCAATATCTCCCCAAAGAATAAATATTCTCTTCTCCAATGAGCAGTGAAGTGCTGAAATTATTTTTGAGATGGCAAAAAAAAAGATAAAGTCTCCTATTAAAAACTTTTAAAATGCTTCTGTCTATAAACTGCTCTTCTTAAGCAATGGATACATATAAAACAGCACATTTGAAACCACATGGATGATAAAACTTTACATTCATCACACATTTACTTTATGGGAAAATGATCCATAAGCAAGAGCAGTAAAGTAGTTTTTATTCTAATTAAATCCACAGGTTTATCAGAAGGGCTCGGAACAAGAGACTGATTTTAGCCACACTTTAAAATTAATTGATGGGTCAGCAGCGCTCACAAATGAGCCGTTTGTAATATGACTTGATATTTTTTCCAGCGACATTGAATTATCATTTGATAAAGTCTTACTAAGTGGTCCCTCAAGCAGTATTCTTAGTCCCAAAGAAATACTGGGATAAAGAAGTCACAGATCTGGTTCTCAAGGAGCCAACCATCACGTAGGGAAGAAAAAACAAATCTACATAAATAGAGGTAATTGTACGGGGCGGAATGCATTCAGTAATATATGGTGGCTGAAAAATTTAAAAAATACGTTCTTTGAGCTCATTGACAAGGAATAGTGCTATTTAGGTATTGTAGAGATCTTCCTGGAGAACAAGACATTTAAGGAGAATAATGAGATCGTAAGCACTTTTTTCTCATGCATATACGATACTCTGCTGTAAATTGGGATCTGCAACGTGAGTAGGATTTTGATGGCCTGAATCTAGAGCAGGGGAGAGCTTTCCTACAAGTATAGAAGGAGCTTGGGAAGAAGGAATCGCTGAGGCAGTGGAGGAGGGGACGGGCAAGGGGAAATTCAGGACATACGCTTCTGCATATGGATTGTAAGAGAGTGTGAATGAAAGTCGAAAAGGTGTTGAAGTGTTTATCCTTCTGCTTTGTAATTATTTCTTGCAGACATACTTTGTAGGACAGACTGTATACTCCCTGAGCTTAGGGGCTTCTTCATTCATTCTTGTCTCCCAGAGTAGCTTGGCCGAGAATACCTCCCACATGAAAGACGTCCCGAGAGACATTTTTTTCTGAGTCCTGATTCTTGCTTAAAACCCAGGAAAGCTGTATTGTGCATGGCCATGATTTTAAAATATTTCATTTTCCTACAATGAATAATTGGTGATGATTAGAATTAGGCTTATTCTCAAGGAAAGCTGAGTGAATCAAAGGCCGGGCGTGTGTACTAAGGGTAACAATCGGCCCTGGTCCTCTTGCTCTCCTGTAGTGTTTCATACCTGCTTTTAATGTCATCACACTCTTTGACAGCCTGATGAAGCCTCTTCTACTTCACAGAATAGAATTTTGTAAGTACTTAAAATAAGATGCAAGGGTTACAGAGGATCTGAATCTTCCCAGGCTGCCATAACAAAATAACACAGAAAGGGTGGCTTCAACAACAGCTATGGAGACCGGAAGTCCAAGATCAAGGTGTGGCCAAGGTCGGTTTCATTCGGAGGCTTCTTCTCTTGGTTTGTAGGTGGCAGCCTTCTCGCTGTGGGCCTTCATGATCTCTTTGTGCGTACATAGAGTGAGCTCACCCTTATTTTCTTTATAAGGAAACTAATTCTATTTTATCAGAGCCCCACCCTTATGGCCTCATTTAACTTTACCTTCTTTTCGTCCCTTTCTCCAAATATAGTCATCTGGGGCATTAGGGCTACAACATATGAATTTAATGGTAATACAGTTCAATCTCTGGCATAGAGGAAATTAATACACCAGCAGATAAAAAATATTAAAAATTGTAATATATTAAAATATATGTGCTTCTTCATTAACATAATACACGATAAGATCTACTGGCACACATAATAACTATCATACTGTAAAAGTAGTTATGAATATAAATAATAGCTTAAGATATGTACATGAATTGAAGTGTGATATAAACATATCTGTGATTATTTGCTGGTCAGGTCATATTACAGCTAATACTACTGTGGTTTGGTTTAAATTGCTCTTAAGAGCTAATGGAAGTCAAGATGGAATTTTCCCCATTTGAATTCACAGATCCACTCTGTCCTTGCACCCAAGGTTGGTGCACTTTGCTTTACAGACTTTTAGATTGCTCGGGGGCCATAGTGGCACAAACAGCAGCAAACATCCCATTTTTACTACCCTCCACATGACCACTAGGTCCTTTTTTGAAGAACCCCGGGACACATGGAGGGTGGAGGGAATCTCAAAATTGAGCCTCTTACACTCCTTCCCATAATTCATGAAAACTAGTCTTTAACCAGAAAATTTTTGCTTTGCCTTGGACACAGCCCTGAATGCTGGCCCAAGAGTAGCTTCATGAAGGCTTATAATAAAGATCTTCCTTCCCTATTGGAAAAGGTTTGAGTAGGAAGTCATTCTTGGGGCTGGTTTATTCATGGTCTGAATAGAGCCAGTTAAACGTCATTTTGATCATCTTAGCTTGATAAGAGCTGTGTACCACCATTGCAAAGGAAAAAGGGATGTCATCCCTTCATACTTCATAAATAGGTTTCTCCCTGACTTTTGCCTACTACTAAATTACTAGAAAATATTCCATCACTTGATCTACAGCATTTTATATATTTTTAGCCTCTTTTCATGCTATTTCTTCCTTAAGACCCAGGGTTTAAAAATGCTTCTTCTGCCATGGCTTCAACAATAATTGATGACCGTTTAGGAAAACGATAGCATAGACTGAGGTACAAGGAGTAACCAAAGATAGAGCTGATTTTCTGTTCTGTCTTTGAACCTGCAAGGTACTAGTCTTGTAACCAAGTTGGGTTTATTACTGAATTTCTAGACTCGGGAACATTGATCAGGTAAAATAGAATTTTCCAGAACCAAATTATTTTATTAAATTACTTTCTGATGTTTCTTAATGAATCATCATTAATGCAACTAAGGCATTAATGAATTGATTAATGCAAAAATTGTATCTGTAATTTTTTTCTGCCTTTACCATAAAAAGTACAGGTAACTCAGTTTTTCTGGGTTTGAGAGTTTGCTTTGAGGACGAGGCAACTCTGATTTATTCAAAAGTCACTTTGATTGGCTATTCTTCAGGAAAACATGTAAAGAAAAGAAAAAGGATATGAAGCCAAATTGCTCTGCTTTTCTCTTCATTATGAAGAAAATGACTGAAGGGCTAGAGATTACAAACATTGAACAAAATGAACTCCTGAAATTATCTGAGGATTTTAATCAGGCATTCTACCCAGAGCTCCATTATCGAGATGCTGGTGGAACCATGCATTGAGAAATAAGCATTACTTGTTACTCTTTCCAATCTCTGCATAGTCTCCCTTATAAATGCCAAATTATCTATCTAATATGTCTCTGATAGCCTTAAAATATCTATCAAATGTTCCAATTACATAAAATATTGAACTGCCAATCAGAATGTCTGTGAGTTGAAAGAAAGCAGAGAATAATTACAAGAGGTGGTAAACCTTATTAAGACTGTTGTGCAAAGAAAAGACAGTGGAGAAAAGGAATCATTATGGTTAGAACTTAACTTGGAAATAGTCCATATATTTTAACAGCATCATTTTCAGACAAAAGCAGATGACAAGGTTTTCATATTCTCAAAAAAAAAATCAGGCAAGCAATATCTGAGAGCCCAGATGCTAATTGCCAGCTTGTTGAACAAAGTATTCATGAATATTAAGAGAAGAGCAGTTTGGGGAAAATTGGTGGGTTCTGGAAGATACGGAGCCTTTCAAGGGAGGCAGTTGCCCCAGGCTATGATCTGCTAATTAATTTTCAGAAATACATCTGGAGATTAAACAACTGCCCGTATCTCCTTCCGTCCTTATGGGAAAGAAGCAAATTGGAAACAATAAGCTGAGAGAAGAGAATCTTTCAAGAAATCAGGTTCTAGAAGCACTTTTGGAGAGACCACCTATGTAGTCCTAGGTTGAGACCACTACTTCTGGGTCCCTGGATTTTTTTTTATTATTATCAAATTTTTCTTTATCCAAAGTATTCATAAGTTTTGTGGGTTTTTTACCAAATTTTACAAAACGGTGGCATACATATGAGTTATTGTTGGTTTCCTTTTTGCCTTTTTCTTTTAAAATTTCTGAAAAAATATAAACATAAAGGTGACATATGAGATACGATACGTCTGTGGTCTTTGCAGATTATGTAGGTAGCCATAATTTTTAAGGATCTATCAGATTTAAGGAAGATAGAGAATTGTTTTTGAGTTTCATTTGTGTGGTTTATGTTGTTCTCCTATTTACTTATGACAGGGACGCTGGGAGTAGCCTTGAAAGTGACCATGTTGAGAGTCGTTGGCATTTCTCAAACGCTTTAAAAACCTGTGAGTACCTCAAGAAGAAGCTTTTATTTGTCTTCACGTCTGACTTTTCTGTGCAAAGCATACTAGTGAATGTAATACTCAAAGCCTGGTGATGACGATACACATAATGGCAAGCTCTGGGGATCGCTGGAGAAGGGGAGGCCCAAGTGTTGGTCCTCAGCCTCTCCTGTTCATGACCCTTTGCGGGACTCTGCCTACATCTTTCTTTTCACCACCAGTCCTGGTTTCCTTACCCGTACAATGAATGTACTTAGATATATGACTCCTATGTTTCTTATGACTTTTTGAACTGCTTAAATCCATTTAGGTGACAAGTATCACCATGTTTAAAATGAGACGAAGAACACAGGTTTACTTTGTTTTACAAAATAACTGTAGATTTAGAAAATATGAATGGAATATGGGTTGGACAGTGGATATAGGAATGTTCTGGTTATCTCTAGCTACAGAACAAGGCATCCCAAATGTAGTAGCTTTAAACAGTTAAAATGTCTTAGCATTATTGTCTCTCACACTTCTAGAGTGACTGACCTCAGCTAGACTCTTCTTATTCAGAGTCTCTGGCGTAGTTACAGTCAGATGGAGGCTGGGCCTTGAGTCATCCCAAAGACTTCCTTACTCACACGTCTGATGGTTAATACCTTTTGGCTAGGATCTCAGGTGGGGCTGTTGGTCTAGACACTTACATATGGCTTTTCGTGTGACGTAGGCTTCTTCGCAGGATGACAACTTGGTTCTAACTGTGAGCTAGCGAAGAAAGCGATGTTTAGGCAGAAATTGTATTACCTTTTCGTTCTAGTGTCAGAAATCACACTGCTGCATTCTAGCACACTGTTCGTTAGGATCAAATCACTAAGGCTGCCCCACTATATCACCACATTCACAGCAGCGTTGAAGAACTTGTAGACATGTTTTAAAACCAGCAGAAAGACACCTACATATATATATATGTGTGTGTGTGTGTGTGTGTGTGTGTATATATGTATATATGTGTATATGTATATGTGTATATGTATATATATTTGTATATATACATATTTGTATATGTATATAACATTCTTCTCTTACCAGTTGAAGCTATTACACACTGTTATGTGAACTATTACATAGTCCAGAGAAAAATTTGAAGGTGCTCAAATGAACGTTTTGCCATTTATATATGTATATCTGATTAACTGTAAATACTAGTGAAGTTCCCTTTGTAAAGAAATTATTAAGGAATCTTTAATCGAGGGTCATAATAACACATTTTTTATGATTTCCAGCCCATGCCGGGGTCACCCACACTTTCATTACAAATGCATGTGTCACCTAATTTGGCGTGCTAATGCTTTGAATGTTTTTTTAAATTCATTTCGAAACTTTAAGCACTAATTGAAACAGCTGCTGTATTTGAACAGCACTTAGGAAATGATATGTAAACAGGTTCTGCTTCATGTTTTGGTAGCAATCAAGGCCAGTTTCATCCGAGAGTTCTTCTGCTCCACACATACTCTTCACCTGGAAGGGAAAGGGACTTCAAGCCTGGATCTCCTGTTTCTTCCTTTTGACATGCACACGCGCTACTGCGTCATCATCCTAAGCAGCAAAGCGGTGAGAACACAACTGTGGCACCGGCTTTCCTCACGGGCTGGCACTTTAATTGAATAATCAATGTAGGTGACATGAAGGCAGCTGAAGACTGTCCTCTGGTAACACGTAACATAGATAACAACTTAAGCCTGTTGTTGCTAAACGAAGAGCTTATCTTCACAAATAAGCAAAAAGTTATGCGAGTTGAGGGTAAACTTTATAATGGCTGCCTTAGGGGGCACCTGGGTGGCTCAGTCGGTTGAGCGTCCAACTTCCATTCGGGTCATGATCTCAGGGTACGTGAGTTTAAGCTCCACATCGGGCTCTTTGTGGACAGCTCCGAGCCTGGAGCCTGTTTTGGATTCTGTGTCTGTCTCTCTCTCTGCCCCTCCCTGGCTCACACTCTGTCTCTCAAAAATAAGTAAACATTAAAAAAAAAAATTAAAGAAAAATACAATGGCTGCCTTAGAAAGTCCCACAGGAGCACACTGGCCTCTTGCCTAACCTTGCTGTGACTCTTTCTGTATTAGCTTTATGTATTTGCATAACGAATTGCCAAACACCGAGGGGCTTAAGACAAGACACATTTATTGTGTCATGTTTTCCATGGATCAGAGGTCCGGGCATGACCTAGACGGGTCCTCTGTTTAAGGTCTATTAAGTCTTCAACCAAGGGATCTACTGGATCACTGCTGGATTCTCCTCAGAGGCTCCATTGAGGAAGGAGCTGCTTCTCAGCTCTCTCAGCTTGTTGGCGGAATTAATTTTCTAGTGGCTCTGGCATCCATAGAGCTTGCTTCTTTTTTTTTAAGGAATTAAAAAAATTTTTTTTAATGATTATATGTTTATTTCTGAGAGAGGGAGGGTGGGAGGCAGAGCACGAGCAGGGGAAGGGCAGAGCAAAAGGGAGACACAGAATCAGAAACAGCCTCCAGGCTCCAAGCTATCAGCTCAGAGCCCTATGCAGGGATCAAACTCACAAACCTGAGATCATGACCTGAGCCGAAGTCGGATGCTGAACCAGCTGAGCCACCCAGGCACCCCAAGGAGCTTGCTTCTTTAAAGCCAGCAAAAGAGAGAGAGATGAGAAAAGGAAAAGAGCGATAGAAGAACAGAGAGAGGGAAGAAGGGAGGCAGAGAGAGAGAGAAAGACAAGATAGCCTTTAGAGGAAAAGTTTAATAGTATTATTCTCTTCTAGAAAGAAACTGCCATATGTTGACCTGAGGAGGGAATTTATAACCCCAGAAGATAGCCCCAAATATATCAATTAAGTACCAATTATGTGCTATATTGAATGCAGATACAATAAAATGATGGTAATTGGAAAGAGGTATTGTATTGGCCTGGTGTCTATAGAATCATTTACACATGAACAAGAATATAGCCTATGAAATATGTAAAGAATAGTTTAACTTTACTTAAAATTACCATTTGGGAGGAAAAAAACCCACTATTTTCTATTAATGTTAAATCTTGTTTTTTTATTTTCCTTAAAAGAGTCCAGGATTTAACTGAATTCCTCTACATGAAAATTTGTGAAAAATAGTAACTATAGTGTGACTAGTAGTTTAATCAAATGCTTATAATCCCTTTTTTATATTCATTTATAATATAGTCCCAGAAAACGCTAGTGTTAATTGTCAATAGCATAACAAGGAGGCTGGTTTTATTATTTGAATTAAACTATTAGAATATTAATGTTTACTTCCATAAATTTTGTCTAAATTAATCAAAATATAATTATACTTTTCTTGGCAACTCAACTTATTAAAACATGTCTTTTGATTACATATATCTTGTTGTCAGAAGAAATATTAAAAATAGCAATCATGATATTATATTGCTATCAACTGAGAAATAATGCCCTTAATCTAAAGTATTGCATTGAATAACAATGACTTATGTGGGGAAACACATCTATTAATTTACACATTCAATTTATTGCTAATTATATTGAAAAATGCAATTACACGCTTAAATAGATAATCAAACATCCAAGTCTACCTAGTTAGCTCCTGTTCTTATTAAGTGTGTGATAACTGCTTTTCCATTAAGAACCACCTGTTGAAAACTGTAAAGTAATTAGGCCTCAATTTGATAGCTTTCCATGTGTAAAAGAGAAACATTTCTACTAACACCACTATCAAGGAAAAGGCCATTAGTTTCATTTTGGCTGTTCCGTTTGACATTCCAAATAAAAAAATGAGACGCCTTGTATAATAGCTGTTTGAAAGTACAAACAGTTTACAAAACTTCCGTCACTGTTCATAGACATTCTTAGTTTAGGGAAAAACCTACAAAACTCCTAAAAATTCATGCTCTCCAATGCCAGAAATCCAAAGGCATTTCTGCTCATGTACCTATGGGGGCAGATTGAATGGACGAAGCCAGAGTAGAAACAAGACCTAGTACCTGAGGAACTGCACCTGCTGGGAGGAGGGGTCGAGGGACCCGTACACAAACACCGCAAAGTACAGAGCAGTGTACTGACACAACCCTGGGGCTCTGTCTTTACCGCCAGGCCCGTGTGATTGTCTCCTCTACATAGAGGAGTTCCCAAATAGGAAACCACCCATTATGGCTGAGATCATCCATGTGAGAAGGGCAAAGGCATCAAGCAGGGATCCTTGACCTGGGGCTTATGTTGAGACTGGATTCCATCCAGGTACACTGCCATTTGCTGTGGCCTAAGCAGCCCTCTTTCACCAACCCATGCACTTTTTTTATGAAACCAAACTAGACTTCTTCTCCCCTCTGGTAGCTTTACCTTGCAGTCCTTCATTGTCCTTTGCTGTCTACAGAACCTGGTCAGAACAAATAGATACCAGAGTCCACGTATTGTTGACTTGAGGAAGCCAGGATGGGGGTCCGCACCCCTGAGCAACTTACAGGGATTGGCGCAGTCCCACACCGGGGCCCCCCACACAAAGAGAGTTTCGGTTTTGCCAAACCAAATAACAACTTGACAGAACAAGGGTGCCTCCGCCCAGGTAGACATACGGGCAAAGCCTTCTTACTGATTTATGGTCTATAGCAATTTAGTCTAAGGCTAAATCTTACCAGTTGGTAAATACATCATATGTCAGTCTGTCCATCTCCCTTATGTTTGCATGAATAAATGGGACCACTCATCAGACTTTTTGCCATGTCCCTCATTTCATTCTCCCTCAGTCTTCTGTGTCTTTCTGTCTCTGCTGCTGCAGAGATTAAGCTGGCAGTCTCTATCGTGTATATTTTTAAATATTCTATAATCAAAGTGCAACTTTTTTCAATCATCATTACTGTGTAGGCTGTAGCAATACTGGTTTTTGTTTAATTTTATTGAATGTGAAAGTAAAAACAGTATATTATGGTAAAATCTTTACATAATTTAAATTTAGGCAAACTAATGTCAGTTTTATGAAAGCTATTTTTATAACCAGTGGGGCTATCATTTGAGGGTAGTTTCTTTTCATGATTTCTAAAGGCAAGCCACGTTTCATTCGCCTTTTGATTTTTAATTCGATTTGTTACACATTTTAAGTTTATAAAATTCTTTTAATGTTGATTTATTTTGGAGAGAGAGAGAGAGAGTGAGCAGGGGAGGGGCAGAGAGGGGCAGAGAGACACAGAATCTGAAGCCGGCTCCAGGTTCTGAGCTGTCCACACAGAGCCAGACATGGGGCTTGAACCCACAAACCAGAAGATCATAACCCGAGCTAAAATCAAGAGTTGGCTGCTTAATCGACTGAGCTACCCACGTGCTCCCTCCCTTTTTTTTTTTTTTTTTTTTTAGCTTATTCATTTTGAGAAGAAGAGAGAGCGAGCAAGTGGGAAGGGGCAGAGAGAGAGGGACAGAGAAAATCCCAAGCAGACTCCATACTGTCAGCACAGAGCTCAAATCAGGGCTCGAACCCACGAACCACGAGATAATTACCTGAACCAAAGTCGGATGCTTAACCCACTAAGCCACCCAGGCAACCCTACAACTGCATTTTTTGTTGTTGCTGTTGTTTTGGTAACTACACTTCTCCCCATACTCCTGAGTTTTTCCCAGGGAAACAGAAGTTGAAATCCCATCTGGCCCATAAACACTCTGCAACGTGTATTAATCTTATGATGCCTGTTGACAATATGGGGGCAGATTAAGTGAACTTTAAACTCTAGATCATTGTGGTAAATGTTCACAAAACTACACATAGTTCGAGCCCCCTTCATGCTGCAAAACTTTCTTCCACTTCACCCACCCTCCTTTCTGTGAAACCATCATCCTGCAATAAGTCCCGTAGCCTTTTTCTTTTTTTTTTTTTCCAATTTTTTTAATGTTTGTTTATTTTTGAGAGAGAGAGAGAGAAAGATAGAGAGAGACAGACAGAGCATGAACTGGGGAGGGGCAGAGAGAGGGAGACTCAGAATCCAAAGCAGGCTCTAGTCTCCACACCATCAGCACATGAGCCTCAAACTCACAAACCATGAAATCGTGACCTGAGCCAGAGTCGGATACTTAACCAACTGAGCCACACAGGCGCCCCAGCCCTGCAGCCTTTTTCAAGAAAAATATGGGAAGAAAATGAGGAAGACAGTGAAATTTTAGTTGAATAACTTAATTTTATTGTTCTAATCACTGTTATTGAAAGCAGGAAGGTATTGAGCAGAGGCAGGACCTGATTTCATCTTTGTTTTAGAAAGCGTCTCTGAAGCCTCAACAAAGAGTAGATTAACAGTTGGAGAACGAGACTGGAGATCAAGAGACTGGTTCAGAGACTCTTGCAGAACTTTTCTGCCAATTCAATCTCTTCGCACACCTCTATTCTCTCTTGCCTTCTGCTTTTTGCATACTAGCAGTAAAGATAGAAGGACGTGAGAAAGCAATGGTGAAAGAAGAGGTGATGATGTTGGATTTGGGGGAAGAAGCAAGGAGACAAGTGAGAACTACGAAGGTGTTGATATAAAGATCAATCTTGTGGCCCCCAGGTGATTCAGTCGGTTGAGCGTCTAACTCTTTGTTTCGGCTCAGGTGGTTATCCCAGGGTCGTGGGATCAAGCCCTGTGTCAAGCTTTGTGCTGGGTGTGGAGCCTGCTTAGGATTCTGTCTCTCTGTCTCTCTCCCTGCCCCACCCCTCTCAAGACCCCACTCACACACACACACACTCTCTCTCTCTCGGTAAAATAGAATTTTAAAGAAAATTTTAATATTAAAAAATGATCAGTCTTAATGACAGTTTGCGTGATGTTCACACTTGAAGGGAAGATAATTTCCATTTACTTTGACAGTAAATTGATAGCAAGTAAATGAATAGTAATAGAAACTGTTCTGAGAAATACAGTGATAAAGACAAAGAGAGATTGTCAATCTCATTGCCTCAGTAACTTCTAGAGTCTAGGCCCAGCTTCCTGTATTTGACAAGATGTTTTTGTACAATATACCATATATTTTTATTAAACAATTCATATTTTGTGCCATTTAAATATATGTTGCTTTCTCAAAATGTCTGTGGAATAACCGCTCAGGCATGCAATTAAGACTGTGTTAAAATTGTGTTAAGAAGTTTGAACTTTTTAGTGCAAGCATACAGATCTCTTTATACATTTTCTTTTCACCCTTACTGAGCCTCCTAGAATAATCATTCTGTGAAGAATAGTAGTTTAAAAGAGCAGCAGTTATTCTTAATGGTCAGTTTCACGTTATAATTATGGTAATGTCAAAGAGCCACCTACAATGCTAAATGTTCTCTAGTGTATGAATCTAACATTTTAAAATTTTAGCTTAGTTCTCACAGGCCTGTTTAGCCATCAAAATAATATAACATTGTTCAGCCAGTTCAAAGAAATAAATTAGAAAACCTGGTGAAATCTAGGCCCAAGATTAGAATATAAGTAGAATTTTAAGACCTCTGAAACAACATGGGGGTTTTCTGTCTAAAATGCGTTTCTTGTTTTTTTTTTCCTGAAGATTAAGGTTGTTTGTGTCCGGAGGGCATCCATGACACGTCCAAGGTTACCCAGCTAATTAGTAGCAGAGCTGGGATTAAAACTTTTCTGCCAATTCATTGTTTGTGTTCCTCATTTCTGGGTCATTAACAGCCGGTCTTGTAAATTTGCGTGCGACTGTGTCATTTGAGGACCGCATTTAACTAGATCCACAGGAAGAACAAAATACCTTTTGTGAGGGTTTCTCACAATGGACAATGGCCTTCGGCATCCTTCTGGAAAATATAATAAAGATCCAAGTAAACATCCTGACTGTAAAATATGAAATTAAGGGCAGAAAGGAAATTTAATAGACTCCTAGAATAGCTCACATTGACACGTGTCTGTTATGTGTCAGACCATTTCATTTCCCTTGTCACAGCCTCCAGACTTGGAATATAAGGGGCTTCTCCGCTTTAAAGGAGCTCTTTATTGCATTTGTATCCCTTTCCTCATCATGATTTTATTGCCAGAAGAGTAGAGGGAAATAATTAGATGATACTGCGGTTGATTTTCCTGAACAATTTTCTGACACAGGCATTGTTTTCAATTATATTAAGTTTCTGTTTAATAAAAAAGAACACCGAACGTGAACAAGTTAGACAAAATAATTTTTGAGAAATGATAATATATCGTCTGTATAAGATGTGGCATTAAATGAAATTGCATGGAGTTTTAGTTACTCGTATTTTGCGGCTAGGAGGCTTTTTATCATTTCTCTTTAAGGGAAATAGTCTGGCAACTAGCACTCGGCTCCTTTTGTATCAACTCGCATGAGCTGGTGTTCATTTTCCGCAAGCTATAGATCCAGTTTCATTCAGGCACACACTTAAGAAAACTTGTAATTTTGATAACTCTTTACTCACTGAGTGTAATTTCTTATGAATACTATATTTTGGGTAGAAAAACTGGTTTTCTCAGATTAAAAAAAGTGAGAAAAAAGTAAAATAACTGTAAAAACTATATTGTTTTCTCTGGTCGCTGTCGAACCTTTGTACTTGAATTAATATTGAAGATTTCTTATCAGTAGTTTTTATTTATTTATTTATTTTATTTTTGAGAGACATAGAGTGAGCAAGGGGAGGGCAGAGAGAGAGGGAGACACAGAATCTGAAGCAAGCTCCAGGCTCTGAGCCGTCAGCACAGAACCCGACGCGGGGCTCGAACTCAGTGTGAGATCATGACCTGAGCTGAAGTCGGCCGCTCAACCAACTGAGCCACCCAGGCGCCCCTTGTCAGTAGTATTGATCACTCACTTGTATTTGGAGTAGAACACGCACCCACAGAAAACACATTTCAGATGGCTAGCTTGGATTTATATTTGCAAAGTAGTACAAGGTTGCTTAGGAAAAATTACTCTGACATTTTCATATAATGTACTGTTTATTACCAGGAGTGCATGGATTGAAATGCTGAACAATTTAAAACGTTCAGCGTTTTCCATATTTCTTTTTGCAGCATGAACTGAAGTTAATTATGGGTCATAAGTAATAAAATTCTATGGAACATTATCATATGAAAGTAAACGACAGTTAATTTTATTATAAACAAATCCCAATCAGGGAGAGATAATGAAGCTGTAAATAAATTGACCTCACAATCAGAAGTGGTTTGTTCTGATATCATTTCCACTGTCAGTGTTTGCCATTTCTCTTGTTACCTAGGATATTTACAATATTTTGGAATATCTATTTTCAGTATGTGATCAATTTACTTTTATATCATTTATGTACGCTCTCTCTGGAATAGTCTCTTGCACATACAGTTAATATTGTGGTTTTTTTTAAGTTTTTTTTTTAATGTTTATTTATTTTTGAGAGACATAGAGACAGAGTGTGAGCAGGGGAAGGGCAGAGAGAGAGGGAGATACAGAATCTGAAGCAGACTCCAGGCTCTGAGCCGGCAGCACAGAGCCCGACACGGGGCTGGAACTCACAGACCGTGAGATCATGACCTGAGCTGAAGTCAGACGCTTAACCCACTGAGCCACCCAGGTGGCCCTAATATTGTTTTAAGATTGTGGGGCAGTTTGAACCAGTTACAGTCCCAGCTTGGAGGCTAAGTTTGTTTCCTTTTGCTTTCTTAGTAGTTAGTTGCTTTCCTGTTTCAAGGCCATTCTGGTAGAAGGTTCTCCATTGTATGGCTTAGTCCTAAATTTGCCAGTGCTCATTTTCATTGATCCTCTCAGCTCTCGACCCCACTCCAGATCGCTGGAGTCAGACCTGCATTTTCACAATATCCTCAGGTGATTTATATGTCATGAAAGTTTGGGAAGCCCTCGAAGAATGGTCCCTGTCCATTTAGATCGATCTCCTAAGTGCCCGGCAGGTGTCAGGCAAAGTGTTAGGTTCCTTACATGTGTCACCTCTTTCGTCCTCACCACCTCTTTACTGTCATTCTCCTTCTTAAGGTGTCAGCATGTTTTAAAGCCTTTATTATGGAAAATATAAGATACAGTTGTAGCAATAAGACTGCAATAAATCGCCCTGTACCTTTCTCTCAGCCTCAGCAGTGCAGGGCCTAACACGTTTCGTTGTTATAATGACCCATATCCCAATCATCGCATAATTTTATCCACAAATAATTCAGGAAGTATCTCTACCACAAAAAGTTTTGGGTTTTTTGACATAACCATGATACCATTATTACAGAAAATATTGTAAATTTTTTTCTTCACATCAGACCACCACGCGTTGTTCATGTTTCCCTGATTGTCTCACGATTGCACGTTTTTGTTTTTTTTTTTCTGTCATTTCCTTTGTCTTTGTTCAAATTGTAGGGGAGGAAAAGTACTTTTTCCTCTGCCCTTCTGAATTATGCCTGAGACTCTTGTAATAAAAGATTAACAAGAAAAAACCCAGACATTTATTAACGTGTATACCTCCTAGGTACATGAGGGGTACCCAAGGAAAAATGAATAACCCCTCAAGGTGGCTTAGAATTCAGGCTTAAATACATCTAAATGGGGAAAGGGGAGAAGGGATGTTGGCCGCTTAGAGGAGAGTAAATGATTTTTAGGAAAGACGAATGGGCCCTTAGAAGAATAGATGGGAGACTTGATACTTTGTAACAGAGTTTGTCACTGTCCAGTGTCAATTTCTAGTCTCTTCTGATAAGAGTCAATCCTTGGTTGCCGAAACTCTTAGGATGGGAGTTTATGATATTTGAGTTCCTTTTGGAGGATCTGTCTTTATGCAGATACAGTGAGTTCACAGAAAGCCTCTCCTTGCATTTGCTATCTTTCAAATGCCTCCAGCCCCAAATTATCAACATACCAAAGCAACACATTCCGGGGTGACATTTTCTGCTTCCCTTCAGAATCGAGATCTAAATAATATTCTTGCACTGGGATTATATGATGTCTCTTGAGACTCCCTCTCTCCCCTTCCTTTTCATTTAATGTATTAGATTTCTAAAATGTACTTTTTTTTTTTTATCATCCCATTTCACAGAGGCGGAAACTGAAAGAGAGGTAGGAAGCTTGCCTGAGGGTTAGGAGCTAGTAAATGTCAGTGCCGGAATTGAAACCAAGCCTGTCCTCCTCTGTCCACCTTTGCCTGTATCATGTCGCTGGCCCTGCGTTGACCCCACTTGTATTTTCACTCTCTCTGTTTAGTCTTTGGTGTTTCTTGCCTAATTACTCTAAAAGGTCCGCAGACCCTCATCGGCTCCCTTTGAAAGCTTGCACTTTAAAATATAGTTGCCCGGGGACTCAGACATCCTGCAAAAGTGAGGTCACTCCCCTCCAACAATAAATTACAGAATGAAGGAAAACAATATTTCTTGCTTGCTTGCTTGTTTATGTGATTTAAGCTAGCAGTCTACCAAGGATATTTACAGCCGCCAAGATCAACGGCTGTCAGCGCTATCCTGGCACCCTCTTCATCTCCTCCCTGCTCTGAGTGCATACAAAGTTTCCCCCACACTGTGGGAGGCGTATATTTAAGCCTTACCTCTTGACCCTCATTTAGGGCTTACGTTGCTTAGCAATGCACAATGCGTGGGATGTTTTTATAGAATACAGATTTTTCTCCTAGCAGAAAGATTTATCCTAATTTTTTTCTGAGCTTTTGGGATTTAATACCATTGTGTGGTTGTGTTTTAGATTGGAGAATTAATTTACGTTGTGGAAGGAAAAGGCACGATACCATTGCCTTCCAGCTTCCGCCGAACTGATTCCTCAACTCCGCTTGACTACAGCAGTTCTTCAAAGGAAGGTAGAGTATACGCGTGTTTTATTTCATTTAAAATGTCAGAGGATGGGGCGGTTCCTCGTACAGTCACCCAAGCATACTCCCAGCAAGTTTTTCCAAGAAATAATTACGTTTTAGAAGGCTTCCTTTGAACTTTATTATGTCAACTTCCATGGAATAGAGCACCAGTGTAACAATTAATGTCACCGGTGATTTTTTTTTTTTTTTAAATCCTTAGTTTGCATTCTTCGGGTAAATATTGAAATTTGGCATTCAAATATTTCACCAAATTTTCAGTTTCCCAAATAATTTGGAAGTCACTGTACTCTAAATTGCATATATTGTAATGTATTACCTGAATTTGTACCCTGAATTTGTACCCTACATTCTAAAGTGTAAGGTTGTTAGTGAAAGAAAAAGATAATTCTTGCCGGTCCCTAACAGATGGCTTTACATTTGTTTCTACTTCCCTTACCTTCTAATCACTGGTTGCACAGTGATCGCTTAATGTTTGAACATGCTGGTATTTCTATGAAAGAACCCTTTGAGTTCTTTTGAGCCTTCTCTTTAGGGATACCAGCAAAATATCTTTAATTCCTGAAGACTTACTCTTGAATTACTAAATTAAGACTATTCGAAATGAGTTAACTTTGTTACTCTGGTGAATGAAGGCCACACCTGAGTTTTATATTTCCAGCCTTCCAAGTCCATCCCGAATAGCATGGTCAAGGGCGTAAGCGATCATTACAGCGTGGCATGTTTTTGCTTCCCGTAGTGTTAAATAAGGACGGTTCGGTTCTGTATTTGAAATGTGAGCTCCATCAGGTCTTGGATGTGGACCTTAAGTTGCCAGTGACTAATGAAGCCAAGGAGAAGGCCCTGGCTTTTGCCGCACAGAAGCAGATGTCGGATATAGAGTATGAGCGACGGTTGATCACAGGCACACTGGAGAGCAGTAGTGTTCGCGTGGCCATCGCCCTCCTGGGGCTGACGAAGACTGAGGTGAGAATGGAGGACCGATGATGCACTTTAATTATTCTCATCTTAAAAGTATACAGAGTTGTTAATCATAACATTTTGACCGAAAGAAATGATGAATGCTGGTTTTCCCCAGAAAGATGGCTCAGTGGCTTTTTTTTTTTTTAACCACCTTAAATAAATCTGAAACCAAGCGTTCTACTAACGTTAGCGTGACTGCTAATTTTAGTAGTCATAACTAGATTCCTGGTAACATTTTAGTAATTTTAGGCATTACGGTGTAGTCGCTTAATTCACAGTCGTCCTCAGTTCTGACTACACATTAGAATGCCGTGAAGATCATCATCAGGGAAATACAAATCAAAACCACACTGAGATACCACTTCACGCTGCTCAGAGTAGCTGAACTGAACAAATCAGGAGACTCTAGATGCTGGCGAGCGTGTGAAGAAACAGGCACCCTCTTGCACAGTTGGTGGGAATGCAAACTGGTGCCGCCAGTCTGGAGAACGGTGTGGAAGTTCCTCAAAAAATTAAAAATAGAACTACCCTAACAGAGCAATAGCATTTCTAGGAATTTACCCAAGGGCTACAGGAGTGCTGATGCATAGGGGCACATGTACCCCAATCTTTATAGCGGCACTTCAGTAATAGCCAAATTATTGGAAAGAGCCTAAATGTCCATCAAATGATGAATGGATAATATGGTTTATACATACAATGGAATACTACTTGGCAATGAGAAAGAATGAAATCCGGCCATTTGCAGCAACATGGATGGAACTGGAGGGTATTATGCTAAGTGAAATAAGTCAGAAAAAGACAGATACCATATTTCCATGCATAGTTGGATTTTGAGAGACTTAACAGAAAACCATGGGGGAGAGGAAGAGGGGAAAAAAATAAAGTCACAGAGAGGGAGGGAGAGAAAACATAAGAGACTCTTAAATACTGAGAACAAACTGAGGGTTGATGGGGGGTGCAGGGGGTGGGTGGGTGAGGGGCATTGAGGAGGGCACTTGTTGGGATGAGCCCTGCGTGTTGTATGGAAACCAATTTGACAGTAAATTATATTTTAAAAAAATAAGTCAAAAAAAAAAAAAAAAAAAAAGAATGCCGTGAAGAATTTAAAATAAGGGAAGAGGGGTGGAGAGGGACATGTTCTAAAAGTTGTCCAGGATATTCTGTGTATCCAGAGACGGTCATCCCTGCTGTCAGACTTCCAGACTGAGAATCCAGACCCTGACACTGTCTACCTGTGTAACTGTGCGCTGGTTACTTAAAAATCATCAATCTTCAATTTTTATACTTTTAATCTGAAGATACTGGTAATTGATGGAAGCTAAGCAAGACAGTTAGGTAAAGTGCTTACCACATTACCTGGTATATAAAGTTCTCTGTCTATGTACGGCTTTGTTGTTTTTGTTATTATTACTGTTACTGCGGAATCTGTTGTTATATCTCGAACTCTATTTATAAATGAAGTTCGGTACAGTCTAACCTCCACAGAGCCAACAGAGCGATTCTTTTAAAATGCTAAGCTGGTCACATTGTTCCCCTGCACAGATTGCTCTGTTGGCTCTCCAGCTCATTCCGAATAATACCCAACATCCTTAGCATGGCCTTCGTGACCCTCCCGGTCAGTCTCGCCTCTTCCCCCATCTCACTTTCTCCCCTGGAGCCCATTCATTCATGTCACTCCCTCAACCCAGGCCTCCTTGCTGGTGTTCAAATGGCCAAGGCCTGCTCCGCCTGCCCGTGCACTCCTGAGGTTAATTTTCCCTAGACATTACTGGCTATTTCCCTCAGTGACTTCAGGCCTCCTAGAATTAACCGGTTCACCGGTTCAACGCTACCGGTGAACTTATGCTTGCGTTTTTTGTATTGTTTAAAAAATTATTTTGTATTATTTAAAAAGGATTGCTGGGGTGCCTGGGTGGCTCAGTCGGTTAAGTGTCCGACTTGCACTCAGGTTATGATCTCATGATTCGTGAGTTCAAACCCCGCGTCGGGCTCTGTGCTGACAGCTCGGAGCCTGGAGCCTGTTTAAGATTCTGTGTCTCCCTCTCTCTCTGCCCCTGCTTGTGCCCTGTATCTCTCTGTCTCAAAATAAAGAAACATTAAAAAATAATGATAATAAAATAAAATAAAAAATAAATAAATAAAAAGCATTGCTTATGTACACCAGGCACCTTCCAGATCCCAAATTTCCTTCAGTTTTCTCATTTATCACCTGACAATGAGATATTTATCTGTTTACTCATTGTCTATCATCTCCAGCAAGGGAATTTGTGTGAAGATATTTGTTAATTCTCCTATCACCAGGGCCTAGAAAAGTGTGCTTAGCGAAGGGTAATCACTAAATCTTTGATCCGTGAAGGAATATATGGCAAATGTGTTCATCCTTGCTTGAGAATTACCTTTATTTACATGCGTTGCAACCAAATCCTTGGTCTTGGAGGGATTTCTTTTTTTATTTGTCAGAATGCTAGAATCGGTACAGTATAAGCACAGATCTCCAACATGTACCGATGAGATTTTAGGGATGGCCTGGACTTTGAAGTTCCGATTAGCTCAAAAATATCGGGGCCCGAGGTTCTCACGCCCTCTGGACTGACCCATTTACACTAGGCATTCACGAAACCGGTGGCTCTGTTTAGCTCATACCAGCATGCTTACTTCTGTGGAAGAGCAGTGAATTTGGGAAGGCTTTTGTTCAACCTCCAGTACAGTATTACAATAGAAATGTTTGGTGTGTAGCCATTTCAAATTTTAGCCCTATCACAGTGTGTTTTCTCACCCTCTCTTTCCTTTTAAATTTTTCTTCATTCTAACCTCTTATCAAAACAGTTTATTTAAATGAGAAATGCTGGACAGAGATGGGTTTTGTCGGTGGATCCCCTTTCTATTATTTATCCATGTGTATAGTTTCTGTTTTTCTCCCTCTAATTTTTATTTTATTTTTCTTCGTTAAAAAATTTTTTTAATGTTTATTTTTGAGACGGAGAGAGACAGAGCACAAGCAGGGGAGGGGCAAAGAGAGAGAGAGAAACACAGAATCCGAAGCAGGCTCCAGGCTCCCAGCTGTCGTCAGCACAGAGCCCACTGGGGCTCAAAGTCATGAACTGAGAGATCATGACCTGAGCTGAAGTCGGAAGCTTAACCGACTCAACCACCCAGGCGCCCCTTTCTCCCTCTTCGTTTAGTTGTCTCTGTAATCCGGCACACATTTTGTGTTTATTTTTAAATTACATTTTGTATAATATTTATTCTTATATTTACCTGTTTCTCTAGGATTGTGGATACCTAGAAATCTAAAAATTGTCGTGATGTGTTTTTATTTACCCCAAATTGTCTTGTGCGTGAGAGGTGCTCTGTGATTGTTGAATTGAATTGAGCATGTGCTTGAACAAAATAACACTTTAATCCTGAGGTCTTCATGTCTCTCCAGGTTGCCTCATAGCCTGATTTTTCACAGTTAGAGTCGTCTCGTTTCCTTGCCCTCGCCTACCTCCCACATGTGCAGGATGGGCATCTGTATGAGTGTACTTCTCCCAGTTGGTTGCTGGAAATAACAACAGCAACAACAATAGCAATAATAATTTATGAAAACCCTTGCCTTTTGAAAAATTAAAATTGAAATGTTTTAAGTAGCCTCTAAGTTTAAAAATTGAAAGATTTTTTTTTACCTGATGGTTACTATTTTGTTTGAATTCTGCGAATATCACACAGTTTTGATTTCAGCCAAAACTTACCAGATGCACAAAATAACTAGAGAAGGGTGACATGTGCCAGTTTAAGAAAAGCAGCCACAGCAAATCAGAGCTCACGGATGGATATCATTGTGCCCATCCACATCTAATCACAAAGGGTTCTTTTCAAATGCAATTACCAGTGCACTCTTGAAATATAATAATGCTAATAATTTTTGCAGCGGAACAGTAAACAAAATTAATTTTAAAAATACTCTCTTCTTCTATAGTGTTTCCCACCTTTTTTTCCAACATGCCTTTATCTTTACTTTTCTAATTATTTCAGTGACCCCATGGAGAAACGTAGGGGAGGTAGAGTTCCTCTTGTAGTACAAAAAATGAAATGACTGAGACATGGAAAAAAAAAAAGACTGACAGAGTAGCAATTACAGCCCAGATCATGGCAGAGACATTATTGTATTTTAAAGCTAAGAAAAGAAATCAAAGACACTCAGAGACACGTAGTTCAGCCTTTTACAGACCTGCAAACCAAGACGCCGAAATAGTAAGATGATAGCCCAAGGTCCCACTGATTTGTGACGGAATGGAGATGGACCCAGGTTTTTACCCCCTAGTCCATTACTCTTTTCCTTCCCCTGCAGAGTCTCCAGATGATATAGTCACTTCATTATTCAATGAAACTGAATAATGGGATAAAAGTCTAGAATGTGCTGTTTTAGCATAAAATAACTACATAACAGAATCCAAAATCATCCTTGGCATAAATCTGTTTAGAACTAAGTCTAATTGAATAAATGTAATTCCTTTTCTACCAAAGAAAAGTGACACATCTGACTAATTTTTGATATACAGCCGTGTGGAATTTGAATTTTTGAAATATTTATAGAGTAATAGCAATGTGATATATCTACTTTATATACTATGAGAGACAGAATCTTTTGTCAGGAGCATGAATTTCTGCCACTTCACCACTTAGCACTCATTTATTGAATTCATATTCTGTTGGCCGTTAATAAGTCAAGTCTAATGTTATACTCAGAGATAACTGGAAAGATTCAAAACATACAGGGTAGTTTCCTTATATTTTCTTTGAATTTTTTCAGCGTTATGTTTTAAAAGCCATCCTGTATACTCTGGGATAAACGGTAAGAAAAGTCATTGAAATTTTGAAATTTAATAATATGTTTAAAAATGGAAATCTGGGTGTCTGGGTGGCTTGGTCATTTGAGCATCCGACTCTTGACTTCAGCTCAGGTCATGATCTCATGGTTCATGGGATCAAGCCCCATGTCAGACTCTATGGAGCCTGCTTGGGATTCTCTCTCCCCCTCTCCCTCCACCCCTTCCCCTCTTGTTTTCTCTCTTTCTCTCCCTCTCTCTCAAAATAAATACGCATTAAAAACAAGGAAATCTAAAAGCTCCTTGGTGAGGATTCAGAGGGTAAAGGAATTGGTTTTTGTATTTGTATAATTTAAATGTCCTCTAAAACATGAAGTAATCCTATTGATACTGTCAAAGGTAAATGAAGTTAAATACTGGCGATGACAATAAAGACAGACTTTATTCAGTAACTGTTGTAACAGGGAGAAGGATCCTGCATGAACTGAGGGATTCATGCAGAAGAAACTGAGAGTTTTTTAGGGAGGGCGAGGAACTAGGGAGGGATAATGAGCCGGTTACTTAATCTTAATGAGCACAATCCGGGAAATGTACATTTATAAGTGGGAGGGGGTTGATCAGTGTGATCTGGGTTTATTCACTGTTGCTTATCTGCAGGAGAAACGAACTTCTGAGGTTTTTATAACTGGAGGTAGTGATGCAAATTAGATCAAGGTACCTGCATGGCTGGGATCACTGTCTCCTTGAATGTTTGCGTTCTGAGGTCCTTGAGAAAACAGTTGTGGGTGATAGAAAACTTACATCTCAAAAAGGAGAGAGAAAAAGGGGGAGAGTCCAATGGGTGAGGAGGAAGAAAGGATTTATAATAGCAAGCTTTTTAAAGTAACTGTTCTAAGAGGGGGTTCAGGGGCATACCTGCCTATCATGAGATTTTGGCTGGAACAAACAGTAAATTCTCGTGGCAGCATTGAGCTCCCCCGGGTAGGCGCTTTAAGGGGAACTGGGATCATCCTAGGGATATGGCCTTGAATTGTTAGAAACGACATCAGTGCTTGTTCAAGTGTGCCTGTGTGTGTGTGTGTGTGTGTGTGTTTGTGCATGTGTGTGTGTGTGTGTGAGTGAGAGAGAGAGTGAGGGAGGGAAGGGGGTAGACAAAATCATTTGTACTGAGAATCCGCAGTTAATGTAAGCCAGGGTTGAGGCCTATCAGGGAGAGGGCTTGGAGGACTCTGACTAGAGTTCGGTCAAGAAGAGCGGCTATGTCAATATATCATGATTTAATGACTTAAAGGTATAGAAGGCAGATGATACACGTTCAGATTAAAGAGCTGATTGCTGATGTGAATAGATAATTTGTTCACAGTGACTGGAAAAATGAACCAAACACACAATGAGAAATGGAAATGAATTGCTTTGTTTTTTAATTGATGTGATTTTAATTTCCAAAATAAAGTAGTTGAAAAATGTTACTTTGTAGGAAAAATAATCCTTGTGGAGTTTATAGATAATAGACCTGGCGAATGAGAAAATTGTTAATGGCACTAACATTTATGTTGAGTAATGATACTATGACCATGATCATGACGATGATGATGACAGTGATGCTACCAATAGCCAACATGTACTGAGTACTCAAAACATGCTCCAGGGACCTGGATTTTGTTTTCATTTTAAATATTCACACCTGGTATAGGCAGTGTGTACTATTATTGCCCATATTTTACAAATGAAGACTTTGTGGCTTTGGTTATAGCCTGACCAAGCTTACTTAGAGTTGGGTTGTAAATGCAGGTTACTCTGTCTTCCAGCACGCATGGTCTAACCATTGGGCTGTACTATATGGTTAGCAGTAGAGCATCCAAATAAAAATAAATGATTGCCTACCTCTGTGCTTTGCATTGCTTGGTTCACACCTAGAGAGCCAGCTTTCTCTTCCGTGTTCTGTTTTAGGAAGGACAGTGTTGAACAAGATTGTGTCTTAAGGAGCATATGCATGATGGGGAATTGTTATAACCCCCATTATATAAGTAGTGGCTGAAGGGACTAAAAATATCAAACCTGTGTAAAGTGTATGTTTGGAATGGGAGAGGGAGAAAGAAAAAAAGGTATGTTTGGGTGTCTGTGGAGGGGCAGGACCTAATTTTATACATACATATATATACATGCACATAAACTCAAAAGAGAGGGGACTAACTGTATTTTTTTTTGAGAAGAAGAGAGAAAGAGAGAGAGGAGAATGAGCAGGGGAGGGGCAGAGGGAGAGGGAGAGGGAGAACCCCAAGCAGGCCCCACACCCATCAGGGAGCCCGACAGGGGTCACGATCTCACAATCGTGAGCCAAAGTCAACAGTCAGATGCTCAACTGACTGAGTCACCCAGGCACCCCTAACTGCACTTCTGATAAGAACTAGGTCTGATGGGTTAGGTGTTAAGCACCATGGGGATCAGCTCAAGGAGTGAAGTACTTTCTCATTGCCATTCACCAGTGGAATTGGTTTTTCCTTGTAGCGTTGAATTCTTCGACACTGAGAAGATTACAGCAAGGAGCATTGAGCATCTCCTAATACAGGATGATTCCATTGATTGTATAAAGCATGTTAGTGTTCTCTTCCACCATTTAAATAATACTGTGTCTAAAGAAATGAACAAATTCAATCCGTTGGTGGATTTTCCACAAATAAGTGGTGTAAATACATAATGCTTTTTTGTGTGTGTTTTGGAGGTAAAGGCTAAGAGAATTGCATTCCAATTATACTCTGTTTATTTGCAGACGTGTGTGCTCTTTACTACCTCAAAGTTGAGGAAGCCTAAGTCCATTTTATACACAGCAGAATTGAGCTTTCCAGAACATTTCGATATCCCCAAGAAAATCTACATTCCTCAGGTTCCAGAAACTCAAGTTAAATTGACTCAGCCCCAAGGAATTGAACCTGCAAATGAAACAGGTAACCAGTAACATATGGACTAAAATTTAGCGAGATTATCTCTACCAATAGGATGTTCATAATATAATTGAAGAGAGAGTTCGGTCTACATATATATCAGTTATTGAATATTTTGCATTATAAGTAACCAACATACTGTATCACAATAATCTAAATTATGTACTGAATTTAAGTGCTAAATTGCTGATGCTGAAATTTGCAGACCTGTTATCAGTCTTGGTTAAGGAATGGTTGTCCGATACAGATAGTAAGTGCACTTTGGGGAAGGTGAGCTCTTGCTTTGACAGTGAACTAGATGAGAGCAGTTGTGCTGGAGTCGAGGCTCAGGTTAGCTTTTAAGGATAGGAGAGATATTGGTGGCAAAGAGCATAGCAGAGGAGAACAATGTGTTATTTATGAGTAATTTATCTTTGATCTGGACTAGGACCTTTTGTAGTTGAATACTTACTCTTGTCTCCTGAGCCCCTTTTATTCTCTTATTGTAATTATGGAGGACCAATCCAGATTTAATAGAATATTAATAAATTTACATTATTAAATATAAGCAATAAGATATAAACAACATGACTAAGCAACTTAAAGTATCCAAAATTAATTTGTTTTCTTTCCACTTCTTTCCACGCTGGTGGATAATAAGAGGATTACCCTTTGTTTACTAGGGCTATTCCTACAATGTATCATAACTCCAGTGTCATGGATTCTGCTTTATATGGTTGCTAACTTAGGTTTTGTTAAATTTTCCTTTTCTGTTTTCCTGTGGCTTTCTTTTTAAAGTTTATTTATTTATTTTGAGAGAGAGAGAGCGCATGCACATGGAGCAGGGGCAGAGAGAGAGAGAGAGAAAATCCCAAACAGTCTCCGCACGTCAGGGCAGAGGCAAACGTGGGCTCAAACCCACGAACCATGAGATCATGACCTGAGCCGAAATCAAGAATCAGACGCTTAACCAACTGAGCCACCTAGGCGCCCCTGTACTATTAAATTTTTAAATGAAGAATTTATTATGATAATTTTTTTGCCCCTTTGAGATAACTGGATAAAACTGTGTTTTATAAGCCCAGCTAGGATTCCCAGTCCAAACAATTCGCTTATTCAGCCATTCACTCAACACTATTGAGCATCACTTCCTTTCGAGAAAATGATGAAAACTGACATATTAAGATGCTTTTTATTTATAAATAAGTATGAAGTTATCTATATTTAAAAATCTTTCATTTAGATAATTTTCCAAAGCTAATATTTTTCTTTCATATAATTGTTAGCTGTCCATTTGAGTAAGAAGATTATTGTGAGAATTAAAAAAAAATAGAACTGTAAATTTTTTAAGAGATCATGCAGAAAAGTTTTAAAATGTGATTTGCATATTGTGGTTCCTGTCTAACTTGATTTTCTATGCGGTTCACTTTGTAGAGGAAGCTTGCAGCCCAGGTTTCTGTTTCAGTGTTCTTCAGCATACATTTAAATAAATTAAGTTTACAAAAACAGATTATTCTAACTCAGTATAGTAGCAGATTGAATAAAATACATAGCCTAAACAGTGTACATTCTATCGTTAAGCGGTGGATTTGATTAAAAGGAAAAAACAGATGCTTTTTAAGTTTAATAAATAGCATTCTATTAGAATTTGGGACAACGAATAGTAGAGTTAAGCATATAGAAAGCATATCTTTGTGATATAAGCCACTTCGGAGAGAACAACCCAGCAAATTCCTAGCAATAAATATAGTAATATAGAAACAAGTCTTGCTTTTAAAAAATATTTTATTTTTTTAAGTAATCTCTGCACCCATCCTGGGGCTTGACCTCACATCCCCGAGATCAAGTGTAGCATACTCCACAGATTGAGCCAGCCAGGCGCCCCCTAAATCTTGTTTCTTATGGGTGGCATGGAGAAAGAAGGAAATGACAAGCATTTATCTGGAGAAGTAGCGGTAGCCCAATGTCCCCGCCAATTGCAGAAAAGAGGTGCAAGTAGGGTCATTTTTACAATCTCTCGAAGTTGTAACATCATCAAAAGGAAGGAGTTTTTTTTGTGTTTTTTTTTTAATGTTTTATTTATTTTTGAACGAGAGAGAGAGAGAGAGACAGAGTATGAGAGGTGGAGGGGCAGAGAGAAAGGGAGACACAAAATCCGAAGCAGGCTCCAGGCTCTGAGCCGTCAGCACAGAGCCCGGCGTGGGATTTGAATTCATGAACTGCCAGATCATGTCCTGAGCTGAAGTCAACCGCTCAACTGACTGAGCCACCCGGGTGCCCTGGAACTAGTTTTGAGGTATTGAAAGTGGCTGTCTCCTGCCCATTGATATCAGTGTTTCCTATCACTTTTTACCTTTTTGAAATTTCTAATGAAAAGTCCATATTTCTGATTAACAATAGCTATTACTGAAATTATTTAAAACAATCTACTAAAATTTATAATTATTTTAGCTCCGTCATTTAGAAAGGTGTTATTTTTCCCCTCCTACCACTTAACATTATAATGCTTTCAACTGAAGGAAATGAAGCTTTAGAGAGAGTGCATGTAAGTAGGGGAATCCATCTCTACAGATGTACATATATGACAACATTTTCCCATGGAAGGAACATCATGTGTTGTCCCACTTCTATCATAGGTCTCAGAGATCCTGTGTCACTTTTGTGTTGATGGACTGAAGTAGGTCTAGTATTTGTTGAGCACCAAAAATATGCAAAGCGCCGTGACCGTTCATGTTACAGTTTTTCTCACTTAATCCTCCCAATAGATATTTCTGTCTAGGCATCGATCCTTCTACTTGCATATCCAAGGACTCTAGCATGGCTCACAACAGTCTTCCCACACAGTTTTTAGTCTTCTCAAACATCGTCTTTGCTCCAGTCCTTACCCACCTCCAGCCTTCACTAGGCAAATGACTTTGTCACCTCTGTCATAGAGGAGAAAGGGTTACATGAGCACACACTCTTCCTTAACCCCCTCACGACGTCCCCTGTCTCCAAATAGTAGGATTCTGCTCTGTCAACCTTTCCGTGTGTACCCTTGGTCTTATCCCGGCTACCCTGCTCTTGGGCTCTTCTCCATCATTTATCACAGCTCCTCCTTCTTTGAGAGCAGTTCCCTCACTTTTGACCCTCAAACTTTCTCAGGCTTCAAAAACTAAAGAAATTCGTACCTTTCCCATGAGAAGCATACCTTTCAGTAGGGAGATCTGTATTTGCAGTTTGTTTTCTTGCATGAGTTGTTCTCAACCTCTCAAATCTGCCTTTCGCGCTACCACTGTAGTAAAATGGGCTGTTGCTTTCTAATTACCAAAGCCAGTGGACCATTCTCAGTCTACATTTTACTGGATCTCTGTCACATTTAACCTGGATGATTAGGCATCTGCTCAGAATTCTAGACATTTGACAGAAGGCTTTAACCTTGTTCCCCACATTCCTCCTCCATCCTCTTGACAAGATTTCTGCTTAGTCTTTTTAGTTTTTCTGTTTACTCCATCAATATGGGAGTCTTCAAGGTTCTCCTTATCTTACTGGCGCTATTATTACTTTTAATGTATCCCGTAAGGGATTTTGTACACTCCCATAGTTAAAACTACCATACATCGCTAACATTTATCTCTATTCCTATCCTCTTCCTTCTGTTTTCAACTCAGATATTCAGAAGTATATGACATGCCTACCTAGATACATATATGCAAATATATATACAAATAGAGATATTTGTCCCTCAGATTCAAAATGAATGTATTATTATTCTCCGTTGATTTGTTCCTTATCATATAATCTTTATCTTTTCATATGGTGGGACATATATCCACCCTGTCTCTTATATTAGAAATATGGGCACCTGCCTAACGCTTTTCTTTTTTGAGTTCATACCTGCAGTTCACCTTGTAGTTCTCAATTTTCTGTAATTTATTTCTTTTCCACTCCCCCTGTTCATGATTCAGGTCTTCATCAGTACTTCACAAATGGAAGAAGTAATCACATCTGTCTCTTCTCGATGAGATGCAGATTTAATGAGATAACATATGTTAAGAATTTAAATGCTAGATAATACACCTAATAAATGTTGGCCATTAATTACATTCTAGTCTCGTCACCCTTAAAGTACTTCACCTCTAGGCACTAGAACTATTAAACCTGACCATGAAATATTACTGAAACATCCAGTGATTTCAGGGGCAGATTTACCATGATTCCAAAGACACATAAATTTTATGATTCTTCCCTTTTTGACCCCACTTCTTAGTCCCTGTACCTAGTTTTATATTTGCAATTTTGCATTCTTTCTCTTCAAGAAGGTCCCTAAACTTTAAAAGCCTCAGGCCTCATAAAACCTAGACTTTTACCTGGTTGTAGATCTTGATTTACAATCTCATCTACCTGTGGTTCTGGGGATATTGAAATTTATGGACAGGTAGAGTTTTATGGACCTTGAATGGGTAGAGGTAAACAGGAAGTCCCCAGTGGATCCAGGAGCGCTTACCTCCCCATTGAGAGGGTCCTGGGTGTATATTGTGCCACCCATGACAAATAGGGGCAAGAACACTCAAGCAAAATGCTTTGGGCTGGTTTTGCCGATCACTTACACAGAGCTCAAAACTCTCATTTCCACGGTTATCTCTTCAGTTTCTAGTATTTTAGATTGACTCAATTTCTTGCTCTCTCCCTCAAGGATTATATGGCAGGCCTATCCGTGCATATTTTAGGAACGCTGTTCTCTGTATCTTCTCCCACTTGATTTCCAGTTTTCTTAATTCTTTAATACTTACTAATAATTAGTGATCTAATAGGTGACAGATATTCCCTAAATCCTTCCATGACAGCTGTTTAATATGTAATATGATTATAAACTATACGAAAAATTTATTATTAATAACTAACACTATATGTAGTTCTACCGATTTTACAAGGATTAACTACATTATTGTAATAGCTAAATTATCCTTCAGTATGAAAATAAGACTGCAAAATTGTTGCAGTAAAAATGAACACAAATTCCTGCTTAAAATTTATTAATGTTCTTGGACAAATAAATCCAGTATCTCTGAGTTATATTAAATAACCACAACTGCATTTCAAATAGCATAAAAGAAAATGTCATTTAACAGGGCACCGGTTACAATGTTAGTTTTAATGATTAAACTGAGTTAAATTGAAGCAATCTACTGTACTTTATTGTTCACATCGACAAATCACCTAATCTTGAAAGTGTGCTTTAGTTCCTTTTTCTCAAAATAGCTATAGTTAAATTTGCGGTGATATATTTGTTACATTGTTTTTTGGTAAAAACTTTTTAAATTTGCAGAGGCCTTTTGTAATAGAATTTCTTTCATTCACTTAGAAATATAATTCAAATGCATTCTTCATGTAGGATTGCCACATTTGTAAGCCATCAAGTCTAATTACATTCTATACAAGAATGTTATTAAATTCCAAAAGGAAATCAGTAATCCATATACTACGTTTAAATCTCATAAGATCAAAGAGTAGAAAAACCGTATTTTCTTTCTACAATCTTTAAGTTTATATCTAATTATAAACGTAATAGTTTCTGGTATAGCCTACCTTCGGAGAAGACTTGTAATCGTAATCATAAAAGGCAATACCTGTTATGTAAATGGTTTGTATAAATTTGAATTTACATCAAGTGAAAATAAAAGGATATTTACCTATACTCATCTTAAACTTTATTCCTCTATTAATGTATTTCATTTATAACTTTATGAGATATTCGTATATCATGCAGTTCACCAGTTTAAAGTATATAATTCAGTGGTTTTCAATATATGCATAAATACATGTAACCATTACCCCAGTCAATTTTAAAATATTTATATCACCTCAAAAAGAAATTCATTACCCTTTAGGTATCAACTCCCTGTCATCCGCCCCTCCCTTCAGTTGTAGTCAATCATTAATCTTTGTCTCTATATGGATTTGCCTATTCTGGAGATTTCATATAAAAGAAATCACGTAGGATATGGTATTTTATGACTGGTTTCTTTTCCCTAACATAATGTTTTCATAGTTTACCCATGTCGTATCATGTATCCATCCTTCATTCCTTTCAGTGGCCAAATCATATTCCGTTGTATGACTATAACACATTTGGGTTATCCGTTCATCAGTTCATGAACGTTCAGGTTGCTTCTACCTTTTGCCTACGGTGAATGATGCTGCTATAAACATTTTTTGGGGTGAACATATGTTTTCATTTTTCCTGGGTGTGTATATATAGCTGTAAGTAGAACTGTTGGGTCATACAGTAACCCTGCTTAAACATTTGAGGAACTGCCAGACTGTTTTCCAAAGTGGCTGTACCATTTTACATTTCACCAGCAGTGTGTGAGGATTCCATTGTGTCCACATCATCAGCAACACTTACTATCTGACTTTTTAATTTCTGTGATCCCAGTGGGTAGAAACGGTGTCTATTGTGGTTTCAATTTGCATTTACCTGCAAATCAGGTACCTCAGGATGTTGAGCTTCTTTCCGTGTCCTTGTTGGCTATTTACATATCATTTGCATAAATGTAGTCAGAACTTTTACCAATTTTTAAGTTGTCTTTTTCTTACTTTTTCTTCCTTACTTTTTCTTACTATTTGCAGGTGTTCCATCTATATTGTTGCTACAATACCTTGTCAGATAGATGATTTGCTAATATTTTCTTCTGTTCTGTGGGTTGTCTTTCCACTCTTTAGATAGTATTCTTTGAAGCATAGTTGTTTATTTTAAAGAAGTCTAATTTATCTATTTTTGTTGTTGATCTCATTGCTCTTGTTTTTGATGCCATTTTGATATCAGAATCCATTGCCAAATTTGAGGTCATGAAGATTTAGCTCTATTTTTTTGTAAGAATTTTATAGTTTTTGTCCTTATATTTAGGTCTTTCATCCATTTTGAGTTAATATTTGTATATTGTTTGAGGTAAGAGTCTAACTTCATTCTTTTGAATCTGGCTGTCCCAGTGGTCTTGGAACCATTTGTTGAAAAAACTGTTCTTTTTGCATTAAATTGTCTTGATACCCTTGTTGAAAACCAGTTGAACATATATACATGGTTTATTTGTGGATTCCCTATTTTATCCCATAGATCTATGTCTTTCCTTATGCAAGTACCACACCTTTCTGATCACGTTTGCTTTGTAGTAAGCTTTGAAATCAGAAAGTGTGAATCCTACTACATTGTTCTTTTTTAACCAAATTGTCTGGCTCTGGTATTCTCACCATTCCATATGGATTTTAGAATCAGCTCTTCAGTTTCTACAAACAAGCTAACTGGCCACCTCATGGGTATTGTATTGAATATATCAATCAGTTTGGAGGAGATTGTCATTTTAACAATACTAAGTCTTGTGATTCATGACTGTTGAGTCTCATTCTCTTCAGGTCAAGGCATGGAGAGCAGGATTGAAAGAAAGAGGACTCAGATGTCAGTCTGTCTTGAGTGCCTTGCTACAGCAAAGGCAGGGCTTTTATTTTAACAGTAATCAATGTAATCCTTAGGAGAAACAGTGATAGTTATCTTTTTGCTATCTGCAAATCTAGTGGCCTTAGGCAAGGATAATGATCATTGTATGGCTGCAGGGTTAATGTTTTATGATGATTGTAAACTTTGGAATAAGTAATTTAGACAGACAGGTCGCCTCGGGCCATCGCATACAGAGCAGTGTGCTGTCCTGTCTGTCCCAGTCCCCCTTGTGTGCAAGGGATGTCTGGGGTCACCAGCCGTCAGCTAACCCCTTGTCTTTACATAGTTTCCTTCACATAACCGTGCAATATTTTTCCATTTCTTTAGATATCCCTTAATTTCTTTCCAACAGCAGTGTTTTGTAGTTTTAAGAGTATATGTTTTGCACTTCTTTTGTTAAATATATTCCTAAGTATTTTATTCTTTGTGATATTACAAATGGAATTGTTTTCTTAATTTCATTTTTAGATTACTCATTGCAAATGTTTAGGAATATGATTGACGTTTTATATTAAAATTATGTCATGTAACCTTGATGAATTGATTTTTTAATTCTAATGTTATACTGGATTCTTTAGGATTTTCTGTGTACGGTATAATGTTATGTGCATATAGAGATGGTCTTATATCTTCCCTTCTGAAATGGATTGTTTTTATTTCTTTTTCTTACCTAAGTGATCTGGTGAATACCTCGACCACAATGTTAAATAGAAGTGATAAGAGGGCACATTCTTGTCTTCTTCCTGAATTTATGGACAAAGAATCCAGTCTTCAGTCATTAGTTATCATGATAGTTGTAGGTATTTCATAGATATCCTCTATGAGGTTGAGGAACTACCCATCTCTTCCTAGTTTGTTGACTGTTTTTCTCATGAAAGTATTGTATTTTTCTAAATCATTTTTCTGCATACTTGGGACGAACACGTAGTTTTTATTTTTTTGTTCTATTGATTTAGCATGTTGTATTCATTGATTTTTGGATGTTAAACCAATCTTGCATCCCTGTAAGAAATCACATTTGGTAATTGCCATGATCTGAATGTTTTCGGTCCTTCAGAATTCATATGTTGAAAACCTAATGGCCAAGGTGATAGTATTAGGAAGTATGACCTTTGGAAGATGATTAGGTCATGAGGACACAGCTCTCATGAAAAAGCTCTCATAAAAGATGCCCCAGAGTGCTATCTCACCCTATCTCTAATGGGAGGATACAAAGAGAAATCTGAAACCCAGAAGAAAGTCCTCACCTAATTCTGCTGATACCTCATTTTTGGCCTTTCAGTCTCCAGAATCGTGATCAATAATGTATTGTTTATGAGCCAGTCTGTGGTATTTTGTTATACCATCCCAAACACATTAAAACAGTAATGCTGATAATTCTTCTATATGTTGCCGAATTCTATTCGCTAGCATTTCATTGATAATTTTGTTTTATATTCATAAGAAATTTTGATCTACAATTTTTCTTATGATGTCTCTGTGATAATACTGGCCTTAAAGAACGAGTTAGGAAATGTTCCTTCCTCTTTTTTTTTTTTTTTTTTTTTTGGAAGCATTTCAAAGGGATTGGTGTTGATTCTTTAAATGTTTGGTACATTTCACCAGTGAAGGTGTCTGGTCATGGGCTTTTCTTTGTTGGGAGGTTTTTAGTTACTGATTCAATATCTTTACTTGTTATATACATCTGTTTATTTTTTTTAATTTTAATGTTTATTTATATTTGAGAGAGAGAGAGACAGATAGACCATGAGCGGGGGAGGTACAGAGAGAGGGAGACACAGAATCTGAAGCAGGCTCCAGGCTCTGAGCTGTCAGCATAGAGCCTGATGTGCAGCTTGAACTCACAAATCAAGAGATCATAACCTGACCTGAAGTCAGATGCTTAACTGACTGAGCCACCCAGGTGCCCTATATAGATCTATTTAGAATGTCTCTTTCTTTTTTGAATCGGTTTCAGTGGTTTTTGTCAGTTTCAGTTGGTTGTGTCATGTAAATTATGTAAATTTTGGCATACAGTTGTTCATACCATTCTCTTACATTCCATTTTGTTTCTCTAAGGCAGAAGTAATGCTCCTAGTTTCATTTCCGATTCCAGTAATTCGAATATTTTCTTTTTCTCTTAGTCCATTTAGCTAAATGTTTGTCAATTTTGTTGATCTTTTCAAAGAACTAACTTTTGGTTTCAGTGATTTCTTTCTGTTGTTTTCTCTATTTCGTTAATTTCTCTTTCAATCTTTATTTTTTTCATTCTACTTTCTTTCCGTTTAGGTAACTCTTTGTTTTTCTGTGTCTTAAAGTGAAAGTTGAGGTTTTTTATTTCAAATCTCCTTTCTTCTTTATTATAGGCATTTATAGTTATAAAATTCCTTATAGGGATTTACAGCTATAAATTACTACTTTAGCTGACTCCTATAAGTTTTTGTATGTTTTATCTTCATTTTCATTAATCTTAAAGTATTTCCTAATTTCCCCAGATGTTTTCTTGACGCACTGATTGTTTAAGAGTATATTAACATAACATTAGTTATTTTGGGAGGGAGGTTGAAATATTATGAAACAACTAGTATATAAATTAGGTAAATGGAAAGTTTCTCTGTTCAAAAGCAGAGAAGATGCTTCAGAACTAAGTCTGCTTGCCCTCTCCCCACTTGTTATTGTATCCCCGCGGTGGTTCCTGAAGCACATTCTCAGAAGGCTGGGGTTCTGATGCATACAATTTGAAAGCTCCTGATTGAGCCCAACTTACACATTTTATAGGTGAGAAAATTGAAACACACCGAGGGTAAGCAATTCAACTAGAATCAAGTTGATAGTGGCATAAGTCACTCTTTGAACAAAGAAGCTAGATTGTGGGATCCTTTAGTCACAAATACTTATTGAGGACCTACTGTGTATAAGCAGGGATAAGGTACCCAAGATATAGCAGTGAACACAGTAGAAAAGATCCTGGTCTTTTAGAAATGTGATGTGGATAATTGTCCCTAGTGTTTGCCATCCTTGGGGCATATGCTCTGAGTGACATTTTTATCATTGGGTGTCACTCTTCTGTGGCCCATTCTTTCAGTCTATCTTGCAACTCAGGGGATTACTTCTTTGGATAACTAGCTAGTTAGATGTACTGACAGTGGTCGCAGCATCGAGAAATATGACTAGCCATAGGAGAACTTAAATCAACCTTCGACTTTTGTTGTTTCAGTAAAAAAGGCCCAGCCTCTGGTTTTCAGTTCCAAATGATCTGCAAAGACTAGATTGACATATTATATACGTATAATTGTCAGCTCTGTTTATACCTTTCAGCCATTTAAATTTTAAATCAGTTGTTTCTATACACATATTATCTATTTGAAAATAATTACATGGCCTTATCTCCCTGGTTGATCAACTTTTATTCTAATATTTGAAGGTTCTGGTGTAAGTCACTTTTCTAATTTTTCAGAAAAACAAAATGAAGGTGCAGTTTTATTTTATGAATTGATTTTCTATTTTCATGCATGGGGCTTCAGAAAGGATTTTAATGAAGATGTATTAAATTTAACACCGAACTTTAGTGAAATTCAGAAATCACGAAAGTAGTTAAGTGTACTTACATAATATAGAAAATATTCCATTTTGCTTGTCACTGCTATATCTGTGTGTGTGTGTGTGTGTGTGTGTGTGTGTGTGAGAGAGAGAGAGAGAGAGAGAGAGAGAAAGAGAGCAGAGTATAAAACTTCAGTTTTTAAAAATAAAAGTCAGTGGAAAATAATGTCTGAAATAGAACTTTGGTCTTAAGTTTGTGGGTAACCGTAGTACTCATTTGAATGCAACGAATGCTAACTAGCGGCACATTCCATTGTAACAGCACACATAGATGTAATAAAACATAATGAAGGTATTTGAGGTCAGCCTATTTTCGGCATTACGTCTGTGATTATTTACCATTCCTGCATTTACTAAGTTTCTTTATTTTACCATTTAACATAGAATGTGGGAGAATTTTCATTCTGTCCTTTATACTTAAAACATTTTGATCTTTGTCTTCAGTGTTCTTACAAGTATTATGTTGTGATCACCTTCTTAGGGAAGGTGTCATTTCTCAGTGAGGTGCCTCCTCCCCAACTCTGGGATGTGGAGGGCTGCCCCAGCTGCACCTAACCATCTGACTTCACGTAGAAGCATAGCTGGGATCTAGTATTAGGAAGAGGCGGGGGGGCCTTTGTGATGGAGTAAAAGAAGAAATGTTGGATGTTTTAGTGGTCGGCAGGTGAGTGGGCACTTAAAAGGTAAACCTATTAATACCTTATGTACAAATTTCAAGGTCCGACCACTGATAGTTATATTTTATTGATTATCCTGCTCTCTGTAATACTTTTCATCCTAATCTGAGTCATCGATAGGCATCACCTTTGGGGAATGCGTTCATGGGCAGTAACTGAACCTTTTTCTCCTCTTCCCTAATCACACTACTGGGAGCAGGAGTCAGCCCTGTTGATCGAAGTATTGTCCTCAGTTCACATCCCTGCTCACAGACAGATTCCGTGGCTGAGTCGGAAAATTGGGTCATGTGCTCTCGTAATCTGGCCTCGGCTCAAGCTGCGTCTAGAATGGGCAGATGACTGAGAATGCTCACTCCTATCTCTTTCCATTTCAGGCTATGTTTTCAACTGTTTTCTTTGCCCCACTTGTGGGTGCTTATAACCTGATTGGAACATTGAGCATCTCCTTTTTGTATAAACTCCCCTTTAGAAATGTCGTGTTTTTTAATTTTATTTCTAGCCAACTACCTTGGTTTTTCTCAGAAAAAGAGATTTTACACTGATTGATTGGTTGCCTGACTGAAGTATACCTGACACACAATGTTAACCTTTTTCAGGTATATAACAGTGATTGGACAAGTCTCTATGTTATGCTATAGGTCTGTGCTTACCAAAAGTGTAGCGTCCGTCACCAGACAACACAATTACAGTATCATTGACAGTTCCCTATGCTGTACCTTTCTTCCCCAAGACTTACTCGTCCCGCAACTGGAAGTCTAGATCTCCCCACTCCTCTCCACCCACTTTGCACCCCCACTCCCTCCCCTCTGGCAACCATCAGTTGGTTCTGCGTATTTGTGGGTCCGTTTCTAGGGGTTTTTTTTATTTGTTCATTCATTCGTTTTGTTTTTTAGATTCCACATATAAGTGAGATCATCTCGTATTTGTCTTTCTCTGACTGAAGAGAGATTTTATTTTTTTAAGTTGTATTTATTTATTTTGAGAGTAAGAGCAAGTGAGTGAGAGAGAGGGAGAGAGAGAATCCCAAGAAGGCTCTTCACTGACAGTGCATAGGGCTCAATGCCATGAACCCATGAGATCGTGACCTGAGCCAAAATCAAGAGTCAGACACTTAGTCAACTGAACCACCCAGGCAGCCCAAGAAAGAGAGATTTTACACTTGCAGTCAACACTGTGACTTTTGAGGTGGAAATTATACAGTAATATATAAATCTTTATCAGAATATTTGAGCTATAATTGTACAACCCCAATAAATCTTAAGATAGTAAGGAGAGAAAAAACTGGAAATGCTTCTTTGGAAGTCTTAGGAAAGAATTTCTGTGCAGGAAAAAATAAAAGAATTTCTGTGGAGGATTGATAGCTTGGATTGATTTGTTCTGGGCATGGTACATGTTTTCTTACATTAAAAAATGATTTAAGAAAAGAAAAAATGAGTTAATTAATAATCTATATCTATATCCATATCCATATCTAGGCTATGCTTCATTTCATTCAATTATTTGTCCTAAAAATGTATAATTTAATTATAATATTTATACCTCTTCCATTCATCATTTGTTTTGTTACTTTTTAAAATCTATTTTTGTTAGAAACTTCGTTATATTTTATTAAAAATTTTAGGAGAGTTTCGTTCATTCATTTGGATTTGTTTTAAAGGGGTTCATATGATGAAGAAATCACACTAAATTCTTGTCCTCAGGAAGCTTATAGACGAGTGGAGAGGACAGTAATTGGGCACATGGTAACCCTGATACACAATTCACGCTGATCAGTGCTTGTCTACTTAGCTTTCTAGTCATTGGAGTGTCTATTCACGTGGTTACAGAAATTGTTTCAGAGCTTGTGTTGTCCTCAGTTGATTCAGAAAGACTCAGACTTGGGACCTTTGTGCAATTTTAGAAAAGGGATATATATATATTTTTTAATTTTCTTTAACATTTCATTTTACTTTTTGAGAGAGAGAGAGAGCACACGCGCAAGCAGAGTAGGGGCAGAGAGAGAGGGAAACATGGAATCCAAAGCAAGCTCCAGGCTCTGAGGCATCAGTACAGAGCCCGATACAGGGCTCGAACCCATGAATGTGAGATCATGACTGGATCCAAAGTTGGTCACTCAACAGATTGAGCCACCCAGGTGCCCTGGAAAAGGGATAGTTTTTCCCCAGGTCTGCTAAACGGGAGAGTAGAAATCTGGCATAAAGAAAGATGGATGACATCTTAAGATTTCAGGTGCATCTCTGGATGCTGTTATTGTAAAGGCGGTCATTCCCTTTGTACATGCCAGTTATTGAGTCAACACATTACTTCTGTGGTTCCTGCTAGTTTTAGCTGGGCTTCTCTAATATAAATGAAAGTGATTTGAGAAGGGCAGTGTCTGAAGCCTGCGCTCTTTCCACATTGCTGGTAGTTGCCAACTCTGACCGTGCAGTGGCACCTGGATACCTTTTACAAAATACGCCTTCGAGAGCCAACTCTAGACCTACTGAATCACTCCCAGATCGGAAGAGGCCTAGGAATCTGTATTTTAAAAGTCTCCTTCCAGGGGCGCCTGGGTGGCTGAGTCGGTTAAACATCTGACTCTGGATTCCTGCTCAGGTCATGATCTCGTGGTTCGTAAGATCGAGCCCTTCATCAGGCTGTACACTGACAGTGCAGAACTTCCTTGGGATTCTCTCTCTCTCTCTGTCTCTGCCCATCCTCTGTGCTCTCTCTCTCTCTCTCTCTCTCTCTCTCTCATAATAAATAAATAAATATTTAAAAATAAAATAAAGTCTCCTTCCAGATCACTGTCATAGTCAATACACTTATTAGAGTTGGGAACCATTCCTATACAGAGTAATGCCACCACTTTACATCTGCATTTTGCAAATGGAGAAAGTCAATACCAGAAAATTAAAATCCCTTTAGGAGGCCATGTAAGAGGTCACATCCAGTCTTTTGAGTAAGCACTCAAATCTAAAGTCTTTGTCTGTTGCGTTTTCCATTATGCAATGCTGCATTAAAATGTCACACCGCTCTTTATTCTTAGGTTGCTGACTGTTTTAGTTGGAGTCCCGTAGAAAATGAAGCCTGAGGCAAGAATTAGATACTGATGCTTTACTTGGGAGTTGCAAATCAGGGCAATGAGAGTGAGAAAAAAGACAAACAAGCAAGGGAAGGATGGAAAGCGAAACAGTGAATGATGCTTGAGCTGCTCTCTCAGTGCCCACTAGGTGCCTCCATGAATAGATGCACCAGGGGGCACCTGGGTGGCTCAGTTGGTTAAGTGGCCGACTTCAGCTCAGGTCATGATCTCACGGTCTGTGAGTTCAAGCCCCGCGTCAGGCTCTGTGCTGATGGCTCAGAGCCTGGAGCCTGCTTCGGATTCTGTGTCTCCCCCTCTCTCTGCCCCTCTCCTGCTCACACTGTCTCTATGTCTCTCAAAAATAAATAAAAACGTTAAAAAAATTTAGATGCACCAGGCTGCTCAGCAGGTGTCACTTTTGCAAAACAGTGCGAAAAGTGCCCCTGAGCCATCCCTGTGGGAGAGTAGGGAAGGAACTCTGTCTGCATGTTTACCTCCTGTCTCCTGTACCTATTTGCCAGATTTTACTCCATGGAAGTTAATGGTCCTAGGCTTTGAGGTGGCCTTCTCTGGCCCCACAGAATGCCAGGTTCCATGCACTACCGTGGTAAGAGGAGCCAGAAATTCTGAGCGTGGGACTGATATACCTGTCCGTCAAGCAACAGCCGAGGGGTTGGCTCCTTTCGATCCGGAGGAAGTTGCACGTCATTGTCAGGCAGAGAAACATGGAGGTGGCACAAGTGGCTGAGGTTCCTGGCGGTGGCGGAACCAACGGACTCTCAGGAAGCACATGAAATGTATCCCACACAGCAATGTTGGTATCTTCCTGTTAATATTTTATTCTTTTTAAGCTTATTTATTTATTTTGAGAGAGAGTTTGTGTGTGTGTGAGCAGGGGAAGAGCAGAGAGGAGGGGGGAGAGAGCGAATCCGATGTGGTGCTCAATCTCATGAACCTTAAGATCGTGACCTGAGCCGAAATCAAGAGTCAGAAGCTTAACCAACCGATCCACCCAGGCATCCCGAACTTTTAATATTTTAAAGAATTCTTCTCGTTACACTGTCAGCAGCTTTTATAGACAATATCCACTTTCTTTCCCTTTTCCCTACCGTCTCGTCTCATATATTTCATCCCAGGTCCTGAGCCAGTTCTCGTCTGAGACCTGGGGTGTAAGCGCCCATCTGTGCTGTCCACCAGTCTCCCCTGTCATGTCTGCAGTCTCACGAGCACTTCTGTAATATTCATCTGGATGCCTGGCCCATTCTTTGTATGATCCCATCCTCATGATGCATCTTCCTCTATCCCTGGTGTCCCAGTACCCAGCTATAGATTTCCACCTTATTTCTTACAGTCCAAGCTAGTTGTTTTCAGACTCCTCCCTAGGTACCCGTACACTCTTCCTACCATCCTCCCTTGTTCTGGATAGCTCAAGGTCCCGCAAACAAGAATCTCGCCTCTGAACTTGGTATCCTGGGTCTTTCTTGACTTGTGGAACTGGTCTCTGACATCAACCTGACCTAGTTTTTCTTATGTCTGATTTACATACTGGATTATAATTTTACTTCTGTTTTGGATAATCCCAGGCACAAATGTTTGACTAATCTGCCTTTCTCATCTGACTGCCCTCCCATACCTGTCGTCCCAGAGCCAGAGTTTCCAGCTTGTTTCAGTTGTTAATCTGTGTCTTGTCCTAGCATTGGGGGGTTCTGCCAGCCCCAGGTTCTTTCTTTCTACTTTTCACCATACAATAACGAAACAAGATTGTGCTTTATATTTTCAAAGAAAATATATTTTAGGTCGAATAATTTGCCATCACCAAGTCAACGTAATTGTAATATCCAAGACCGTGTATATATTACTTCTCCTTATAGTTCTCTTGTAAGATACTTTCAGTTCTATCAATGTCTCATTTTGCCTTTTATCGTTTTATATCTATGGACATAGAGCCTGCAAGCAAAAACAAATGTGAACTTCAAACAGCGTCTTAATCTTTCTATTAGATCTTCAATAGTGAACATACGCTATGCAATAATACATTTAGGAAGACATTTAATCAAAAATTGCATAAGCCTTTTCCCCTAGTTTAAGTCCTAGAGAACGTGTTGTTTACTGGCTTGCTAACAGCTCAGACTAATTTGCACTCTTTGTACATCAATCTATGAGAACTTAAAAATCAACTCTGTTTAAAACAGAGTTTATTTTTAACACATGACAATTAGACGAAGTTTATGGTATTCAGAATTGGAAATGCAAAAGGCAGTTAATTCGCTGTCAGTAATCCCTTGCTTCCTTCCCCATGGAGGGGTGAATCAGAAATTTTATTTCACTTCTTTTGGAAATTTTGTCTTCTTAAAAAATTATATAGGAAAGACAACTTCCTAGTTAAAATATTGGCAGGCTGCTCCTCCATAATAAGCTCTCTTCTCATTTTCCATGACATGATCCACGAATACATACAGAAACTCAAAACTTCAGTAGCAATGGAAGGGAAAGATAACAGCCACCCATTTACATAAATCCTATGAGGAATTCCCAGTAATTACTGAGCTGATGTGGCCTGATTGAAAAACACATTTAATCGCCTCCACAGCTCATACCTAATTAAAAGAAAATTTAAGTATACCGAGGAAACAGTCTAGTCCCATGATGTGTCTTTTCCTCAGAAATTTATTATCTGCACCTCCCAGAAAACTGGGAAGCTGCCTCCTGGCACACAGTAGGCATTTTAAAACTTTTTTCTAATGAGTGACTGTTGGCGAAGTACTTTCTAAAGTGGCCCTCTATTAACGTTTCTTTCTCTGCATCCCTCTTGAAAAATCCAAACCCCCTCGACTTAAAATAACGGACACCATAGGGGAAAATGTGGAGGAACTTCATTCTATCAAGGATTTATTGACTCGAGAAGGTAGATCTGGTGGTGGTGGCGGAGGTGAGAAGAATCCAAGTGATTTGTGGTGCGTGTTACTGGTGACATGAGGATTTATCCATTAGTAGGAAGATCACGGCATTTTCTAAAATGTCAGTTTTTCCTAGATTATTTGAAAACTGACAAGGGATGTAAGAAAATATCCTCCTTATATCTCATAGATGGATGCATGTTGGAAACAGGAAATTGGCCCATGGGGATGCTTTGAGCTACCTCCATGCTTAGATCGAAGAAGTCACTGCAAAGTGAAAGGAGAACAAGACCCTGTACAAGTGGCCCCTAGGAAAGACACCCATCTTCTTTTCATAGGAGCAAGCGAGAAAAGAAAAGGCAGAAACGATTTCTTTTTAATGGTAGAAGATAAAAGAGTGACACCTAAATTTGCTTAATCAGGTTATAGTGAAACAATAGGAGGGCAAAGACAAGAGAAATTCTGAAAAGCAAGGAGAGAAAAAGACACAGTATTTTCAAAGGAACAAAAATTATACCGAAGGTAGAATTCCCAACAGTGGCAACAGAAGCCAGAAGACAATGGAATTACAGTGCTGAAGCAAATTAACTGTCAGCCTCGAATTTTAAATCCCAGTAAACTATCACTCAAGAGTAAGGATGAAATAAAAATATTTTCAATCCAGCAATGAGATGGAGACAGTTTAAAACTCACAGCTATTTGCTGAAAGAACAAATGGAGGACCTACTTAGGAATGAAGAAAATTGAATTCAGAAAAAAGAATTAGGATCCAGTAAGAGCGGTTATTAAAATCATCAATAAACATGTATAAATCTCAATGAGCATCGGCTATGGAAATATTAATGAATAATTCAGGTGTTCTGAAATCAAAGTGGACTCAATTACGAGAAAATAAATTTACCGGGGGGATGGGTATTGCCATTAGACGTGTTAAGTTCTTGTATTTGGGGGGAAGAGGTTTGAACTATTTTAAGACATTTCTACTAAAGTGTAAATGTTCAAAACTTGGGACAACCAAGAAAATAGAAAGATAGAATAGATAATTTCTGAACCAGTAGAGGCACAAAAGGAAATAAAGAATAGAATACAATCACAGAGAAGAATTAAAAGAAGGATGTAGGGGTGCCTGGGTGGCTCAGTCGGTTGAGCGTCCGACTTCGGCTCAGGTCATGATCTCGTGGTCTGTGAGTTCGAGCCCCGCGTCGGGCTCTGTGCTGACAGCTCAGAGCCCGGAGCCTGTTTCGGATTCTGTGTCTCCCTCTCTCTCTGCCCCTCCCCCACTCATGCTCTGTCTCTGTCTCAAAAATAAATAAACATTAAAAAAAAAATTTTTAAAGAAGGATGTAGTACAGAGAAGCAGCATATGAGATGTCAATACAAATAGGTCATTAATCATGATAAATATAAACAGACCAAATGGTGAAAGTTGATACTTTCAGAATAGAAAGTGAAATGCAGGGGCACCTGGGTGGTTCAGTTGGTTAAGCGGCCGACTTCAGCTCAGGTCATGATCTCACGGTCTGTGAGTTTGAGCCCCGCGTCGGGCTCTGTGCTGACAGCTCAAAGCCTGGAGCCTGCTTCAGATTCTGTGTCTCCCTCTCTCTCTGCCCTTCCCCTGCTTACACTCTGTCTCTATGTCTCTCAAAAATAAATGAAAACATTTAAAAAAATTAAAAAAAAAAAAGAAAGTGAAATGCAGCTTCATGTTGTCTATAGAATTACCAGGTAAGATAACTAGAGATGTACACCAGGTATATACCAATCAAAAATTAGCTGGCATAAATATATTAGAATACATAATCTTTAAGACAAATTAATATATTAATTTAAAAAAGAATCATCCAATGTAGAGAAAACTTCCAAACTTAGTTCCACCCAGCCACATAATCTTAAACTGTGTACAGCAAAATTTGACAAATATGGAAGGAGAAATGAACAAATCCGCAGAGTAGGAGAATTTATTATACTTCCTTCAGTAAGTGAAAGATCAAGGTGACAGGACATTAGTAAAGCTCCACTAGACTTGACCAACACAATTACCGAGATTAGACTTGCCTCTCCCTATTAAGCCTACCGTGGCTCTGCTGGAAATAATTGTCCATTTTTGCCATTTACTTATTACAGCACTTTGATCTCTCTCTGGGCTTCTTCCTCTGCTTTAGGGCAGCTGTGAGTTCGTACAGGTAGGTATTGCCTTTCAGCAGAATCTGACCGAGAACTGCATACCGGTCTTTCCTGGTCACAGATACTTACAAACTTCATGGGGAGAAAAGTCCAGTGCTCTCACCCATTTAGAATTGGTTAGGAGATAAAGGCCACATGCTGTTCGTTCTCTTAGCATCCCCGAAACCCTTCTTTTTCCCTCCTTGACTCCTACTTCCCTCCCTCCTTTTTTTTTTTAATCCTCCTTCCTTCTTCCTTTCTTCCTTTTTTTTCTTTTTTCTATCTCTTTCCATCCCTCTCTTTCTTTTCACCCTTAAATGATTTTAGATCTTCCAGTGACAGCAAAGCAAAAGTGGTTGAGGCTCTTTTGAAGTGACAAAATTCTTTTTAACCAGTTTTCAAGAATTGATTTTGTCCATAAATCATATGGGTCTTTATCATTTTAAAAATTTCTTTGACTTTATGGAGTAGCATAATAAATTCAAGCCATTTCAGAAAACAGTTTTTCCTGAATGGGTGATACTAAACTACTATTGAAGAAAACAGTTAACAAAATAAATGAAGCACATTAAAATTTGTAATTGCTGAATCCTTTTTTTTTATATGAAGTCTATGGCATACTTCATGTTTCTGATACTAAATGAGGACGCTCAGTAATGAGCAATCATTAGCATACAATGAATCTGTCATTTACCAGACTATTTGTGAGGTAGATGCCTTTGCTCCAATAAGAACATAATAAAGTAACTAAAATGGGTAAAATCCCCAGCAATGTGTGACTTGGTCTTTTTATTTGTAGAATAGAAAGAAAATATGTACACTGAAACTGTCTAGTAGTAGATGAAAGTGAGATTAGCAAATGGGCCAAAAAATTCTCTGAAAATATAATTACTCGTGCATTCATTTACAACAAATAAGTATTTGTTATAAATTCATTTATATAACTGAATTCACATCATAAATATAGTAATCCTCTTGATATCTCATTTTCTGCATTAAGATATGCTTGCTAGCATTATACCTAAATAATTAACTATGGAAGCTATTGACCATTTGGCTATATTACTTAGTCTCTTCCATATTTCTGATGTGGTTTCATCTAATCATGAAACATTAAGGCAGAAAGAAACCTAATAGAAGTCACTTAATCAAATTAGATTCTACAGAGCCCTAGCATTCTTTTAAAATGCTTTTGTTTGCCTATAAGGGGACTACGGAAGAGAATGGAAGCTTCTAGCTTCTTGTTCTACTTCAACTAGATCAACTCTAGATTACTCTGCTTTATATTTATACATTGAGATTCTGTCTTAGATATTTATCAGACACAGTGCCCCCAAGCCAAAAAATAAGCCACTCATCAAATATTACTCCTTAATTTAAACAGATTAAGAACTTAAATTCTAAAAAAAAACCTCTTTAAATTGTTTGCCTAAGGTCACACAGCGTAGGAAAGGAGCTAAAATGAGAAAACAAGATTTTTAACTGTCACCTTACCAGTTTTATACATGTATCTTCCTTTGCAGTTAAGACATGGGGGATTGTTTCTGTAAAGGTCACGTGGATCACATCTGGCTGTACACATGTTTTATGTAGTCTCCTCTCTTGTTGACCCTGGTCTTGGCAATGCGACTTGCTTTGGCCAATGGATTATTAAGGAATGGGAAAAAAACTTGATGTGTGATAACCATTTATACGTTAGGGCTCTCTTTTGCTGTTAGTAATTTTCACGTACTATATGAAACGTTGGGCTCATCTCATAGATTCGAGAGCTCATGGATGGAATTCCCAGTTGAGATCCCAAATTGTGAGTGAGCCCAGCTAATACCACATAAAGTAGATAAGCTTTCCTGCCGCCGACCTGCCTTGGCACTCTCAGGGGTCCCAGAGGATGAACGGTGTCGGCACGATGAATGAGATGAGAGAGCTGCGAAGTTACTGGAACCAAGCAGGCAGCTCTGCCCTGCTGTTCTCAGTCTTTATATAAAGGCAGTAGATGACATTATATCACAGAGTACTTTTGTGACATTACATCAGTAAGCATCGATCGATAACTGGCTATTTTTGTGATTCTGTTTCTACGTTAATGAACATAACTGTTTTGAAGTAGGTTTGGGTAAGTTTTTGGCAGGTAGAGAAAGCAGCGTGTGTAAGAAAAAGACAGGGTTGTCGTGGTGATCTTGAGTAGATAGGTGGCGCATACATTGTTGCCTTAAGACCTATGTTAATCATTTATAGGTAGGTTAGGAGTCATTCTGTCCAGCATTCTTAATCATAAGGAAGAACATGCAACTCACTCAGTAGAGACATAATTTTCTAATGCTTGCCTGAGTTTCTGTTCTTTATGAGTGAGTGAATTTACACAATAGGGGCCTGACATCTACATAAGTCACACTAATTTTCAACTTAAAACTACTATTCTGTATGATCACTTTGTGTTACCTGTCTCCAAGAGGCAACTTTGAGGTTATTTCTGGCCAGGTTACTCTTGTTCAGATGTTATCCATCAAAGCATCGCACTCCAGGTTCCTTTTTTCTAATGCCGTAATACCAATGGGTATTTTATCCCTTGAGGGCAACAAGGAGCAGTTCAAGAAGTCCAGGCCTGAGAGGTTATCAATAGAAGGACATAATATTGGGATGTCATCATAGTCAGCAGGAGACTTTGCAACATCTGCCTTATCCACACAGGGAGACGACTCAACCTGTGAGCCCAGGATGGCTCCCAACACTTTCCCAAGTGAGGTCACACCACAGAAGCATGAGCAAATACATGGCTATTTCCTTAAACCACTAAGTTTTAAGGTAGTTTGTTTCTGCGGTGATAGTTAACCAGAAGAGCAGTATTGACATATTGCCCTAGCCATGACCTTTCCTAGGATCTGAGCGAAGCATATTTTTATAGATTATTTAAAAAACTGTACATCACACTGACTTCTTCTAGTAGCTAATGTTATGCAAAATTATGTATTCTTTCATTAGAGAGATTCTGTCTTTATTTCCTTCATTTCCTTCAGTAAATGTAATCTGTTAAATTTAGATATAGTTGGTTATCTTTAAGTATAGAACCCTGGGAACTGCCCCAGTTACCAGGATCATGTGTGAAGGAAAGGCCCCAGGTGAGCTACATCTGAATAGATTAGGACGGAAAGTACAGGTCCAGGTTGTCCCTAACATACGTGATGCCAGCTCAAAAATACAGGTGGAAGTCCATGTACCATATGTCTAAATTTTTTAGGTGGTAAGTCAAACTTACAAATTTTTAAATAGATTATATTGTATTATTCCACACGGACAAATATAACTGTATACCAACATGTAAGACCAAGTTCAAATTTAGAGTTCTTGGACACCTCAGAGTTTTGCCCTAGAATATGGTAGCCTGGAATAGCTGGCCCCTGGCCAGGTGCTCACTCTGCTCTCTTCCTTCAGCTTCAACAGCATGTACCTTAAAAGGTCTCATGTACAAATTTGTGGATGCATCAGCCCGCATAATTAATCTTGGTCTCTATCCTCCCTTTGATAGCCACATCTTGGTTAGGCTTCAATTCTAGGAGTGTTCCCACGAGAAAACTGTCAAAGAGAAGAGTCCTGTGAAGGTCCTGGAAATAGGATTCAAACCCTCGGGATTATGAATTATGGCATCCCATGAACTGGGAACATGGATGGGGCTGGGTTCCATGCAGGCCTGTCCCGTTGGGCCCGCGTTTTCCTTGCGTGTCCAAAGAGACAGTGCCAGAGGAGACTCCGAGGCCCTAGAAAGCATGAGGCCCTGGATGGGCAGTTCTTAGGGTGTGAGTTTGGTTGGGGATCCCCAGCAGCACACCCTGAAGGCAGGTCTGGAGAGCAAGTAGTTTGAGAGGTGATATCCGAAACCATAGATACAAGTATGAGAGAGTGAGAGACATCAAGGAGAAGCCAATTCAGGGAGTGTTAATGAGCAGTCACCACTGTTAACATTTTGGGCTCGGTTGCACTGGGGATCTCGAGGAGTTCGTGTAGAATTCACCTCAGCATTATTCCTACCAAAGGTCAAAGACACTGGGTTATTTTTCCACAGATTTGATACACTATTTTGAGGACTGCAGATGCAGGCATTAACTGTCACTTCTGGCCTGATCCATGTGAAGGCTGAGTACCCTCATATGTTCAGAGAAAGCCCTCAGAGAGAACGTCACAGTTTTCCATAAAGCCATTTGCCTGCTGGGAGGATTTCAATGCGCAGGGGACCTGGCAGGGCACAGATGGCATCTGCCGCAGTGCAGAACTGGAAAGGACTTTGAGAAAACATGTCCCTAAAAGAGAATGATAGTTTGATGATATAGTGTAGCCAGTAAAATTTCCAAATTTTTCAAAATCCCAATCCTCTCCACCTCCTCTATTTTACATCTTAGGGGAATGTGGATACTGGCTGAGGAATGTCTTAATCCAGAAGTGACTTCTTGTTGATAATTTATGATAGTATTCCTACTTATGTTTCTGGCAAGAGCCAATTACATTATTACTTCAGGTGTTGAAGAAAAGAAATTAATAATTGTTTTATTACCGTACCTTCAGAAATAAAGTGATCATGGGGTGCCTGGGTGGCTCAGTTGGTTAAGCATCTGGGGTCATGATCTCATGGTTCGTGAGATGGAGCCCCACATCGGGCTTGCTGCTGTCACCACAGAGCCCGCTTCAGATCCTGTGTACCCCTCCTCGCTGCACCTCCCCCTCTCAAAATAAATGAACATTTTTAAGAAGCGATCATTTCCTTGAATTCCACTGTTATGATGGATTCCTTTTTGAACTGGGAAAGGAGAGAGGCTGGCACTGTGCATTCCTTAGGGTCTTTACCCATGAACATTTCATGAGTTGGAAAATGCTCACTTAAGAATGTCCTTGGCTTTCACTTTCAGACTCAGTATCATTAGGAAGTGGATATTTTTAGGGAAAAGGACATAGCATATAACATAAAGCTTTTGTTAGGAGCTTTACACTGGGACTTGTGCGTTTCAGTCATGTTTACTATTAAATGCCTGTTATTCTCTGTCTTTGATGAGAATAATAATTACTCTTGAGTTCCTTAAATTTCCCATTCTAAGCAGTGTAATCTTATGCAAATTACCTAATCTAAATATTTTCCTTCCAGTCTGTTCGTGAAAGAGAACGATGAGGTTTCTTTATTTCTTTTAATAAAGCAACAAATTTTGATCACATGATTATCTCACCTGGTTTGTTCTAATGATGTTGCCACAACTCAAATAATTCTCTCAGGATGAAAACAATCAATGAGTAACAGATGATACAATGTAGCTGGAGTTCTTTTTGAGAAGAAAACTTTTATTCTAAAATTAAATTTGTACTTGAATAGGATGGAATAAAAATAACATTCTGAAGGCCTTTGTTTGCTGTTTAGACCAGCCGATAATCTTGAACTTTGGTTAGATGTAATATAGATTTCAAATGTGATCTATTGTCAGTGTATTTTAATATACAATGTATAACACTACCATTATTTATATTATATATGACATAGCAGTGTGTGACATATAGCCTGCAACATGCTACAGAACGTGTAATTAATATGTTTTTATAATATATAACACCTAACGTATAACACACAGACACAAATCCCCAATTCGATTTTAAAATGATTTAAAGCAATTAATGCTCTTGCAGGAATGACTGATTTTCTTGGCATAAACTTCAGTGTATTTGAAAACAGGTTTGCCATTTTTAACATTTGAGGTGCTAAATGTGAGTGAATCAAAATTATAGCTAATTAATGTCATAATACTTATCTGATCATTGGTTGATAAGCTTGCTTTGTTTTCTTGGTTTCAGAGAACTTCCTAATACAGAATTAGGCTGTCGTCATTTTTTTTTATCATTTCTTTTTTATCTGTTACTTAAATACTTTGCCATTAGCAGTGAAATTTGTGTTATATTCTTATACTACATCCTATTTTAGTGTTGAGAGATTTTTATAACTATATTCTCATTTCATGGAGAACGAGAAAATGATGACCTTCAGAGAAAATATGAGTGTTGATTAGAAGGAAAAGGCCGGCATAGAAGCCTACCCACCATAAGAACTGCTGTTAACTATTGACTTAAGGTTAATGGTATAACGGGGTGATATGAGAAGTATTATTTGGGCGTGCCTCTTTCTGCTTCCCTTGGTTTTTAACTATGGAAAAATTATTTCTATCTGCTGTTCAGGCTGCAAATTATTTTGATTACTATGGAACAGAGTACCCCTAAGTCATAGAAATGTAGCAGACAGGGACGCCTGGCAGGCTCAGTTGGTTGGGCACCCAGCTTTTTATTTCAGCTTAGGTCATGATTCCAGGATCATGGGATTGAACCCCACTTCGGGCTCCATGCTGAGCATGGATCCTGCTTAGGATTTTCTCTCCCTCTCTCTCTCTCTCTCTCTCTCTCTCTCTCTCTCTCTCCTGCTTGCACGTGTTCTCTTTCAAAGTAAACTTAAAATAATAAATAAATAAATAAATAAATAAATAAATAAATAAATAAATGCAGACCATAATGCTCACCAAATATTCCACATATCTGTCTTATTTCTCAGTCCCCCTTCAGTTAGATAGAGCCATGGGTTTGGTTCTGGTCAATTAATTGACCCTTGGGACAATACACATGCTGGGAACAACCCCCGTTGCACAGTCACATATCCCTGTGTAACTTTTAACTACCCCAAAGTTAACTACTAATAGCCCACTGTTGACCAGAAGCCTTACAATAGCACTAACAGTTGATTAACACACATCTTGCATATGATAATGTGTTGTATACTATATTCTTACAATAAAGTAAGCTAGATAAAAGAAACTCCTAAGGAAGAGAAAATAACGTTTACAGTACTGTATTGTATTTATTGAAAAGTTTCTGTGTATAAGTGGACCTGCACAGTTCAAACCTGTATTATTCAAGGGTCTGCTGTAATGTGTATTACTTTTTTTTTAAAAGGTTTATTTATTTATTTTGATAGAGAGAGAGAGAAACCCAAGCAGCTTCCACATTGTCAGTACACAGCCCGACACAGGGCTTGAACCCGTGAACTATGAGATCATGATCTGAGCTGAAATCAAGAGTTGGGCGCTTAACTGACTGAGCTACCCAGGCACCCCAGTGTGAAGTGTACTTTTGGGTTGAGCCCATGAACAACTTCCAGCCACTTTTCTTCCCCTGACCTGTCAACAAAGGAAGAGAGGTGTTCCCGATAGCACAGTCGCAAGCTAGTGGAATCTTTCACAGCATGGGTCCCTGAGTGACTTTATGGAGTAGAACTTCCTGTGACTTATGCAAGATGTATTCTGTCACGGATAAATAAACTTGCTTGTTATGCCCTGGAGATTTAGGAGTAGTGTGTTACTTCAGGATAAGCTAGTCTCTTCTAAATTATACAATAGCCTTAAATACAATAGTATTAAGTAGTGCTTTACCCCAAAATGAATTTTAGGATTTATATCATCAAAAATGATTAAGCTATGTTTTAAATGTTTTTGATGGTTGCAGATGGATCCTTTCTAGTTCCTATACGATTCATTCCTCTCAGTGCTGGACGCTACCCTTGTAAAATTTTGTTGACATCACGGTATGATGTGCGTGTCTATTGCATCGAAGGTATAGTAAATGAAGAAGGTCCAGAGGCCAGGTTTGAATTTGAAACACCAGCATTTAAAGCCCTTACTCAGAACATTCCAGTAGTAAGTGCAAACATTTTTTGTACTTTTCTTCCTCCCCACTGCCACTGTCTCCATTAAAGTCCTTCAAAACTTCATCTCAAACTATTATCATTTCTAATTGCTTTATCTGCTGCCATTTGTTTTTCCACATCGATGACAGAGTTTTTTTCTGAATATAAATGTTACCATGTTACTTACCTCACTAATCACATCTGTCGGATCTCCTTCCTTAAAAAATTAACTCTAATTTCCTTAACTTATCATCACGTTCCCACTCAAAAGGATTTTCTGGTTCCACCAGGCAGAGTTATCATCTCCCCAGTCTCTCTGCTTCAAATTCGGTTGTGATCTTCACAATTAAGATGGGCTCATGGGCACTAAGAACAATGATTGGCTGTCGCTTGGCTATCAAAGTGACACTACAGCATAGAAGAAGGTTATATATTTGTAAGGAATGTTGAATTTCCTAGACTAGAAATTGGTTTTTGTTTGTTCATTTAATTATTAAAAATATAACAATAGTCTACTCAAAGCACAGAAATTTGTTCTGAGGAGGTATGTAAGCTTTCCTCTCTGAACACTCCGCCAGATAGAGTGCCCATAATTGAGGGTAGAATGTGTAATTCTAAGACCATTTTCTAATTTCAACAATAATTAGTAAGATAAGCAAATATTTCTTTAAATATTAAATAACCCATGGATCAGCCCATATGACATTGAAAGCACAGTCATCCTCATGCCTTATGTTCATATTGTTGATAGTCATTTTTAACAACTGTGATTTTCAAGCGGTAGTTTTTCTGAAATGTAATTTACAATATAATATGTAATCTTATTAAAAGTACCAAGAATTAATATGTAATTCAACTTCATCCGCATCATCCCTGTGACATTTTTCTACATTTGTTTTCACACCTTAGAATAACAAAACAAACAATGAATGGAAATTTCAAGCTACTATAGAAGGAGAATGGTTTTATGGACCTTCTGTTTTGCATGTTGGACCAGGTGACACTGTACAGTATCCTCTCACATTCAAACCTATTTGGGAATGTGAGATTATGGTATGGACTAATTGATTTTTTTTCTTAGTATTAATAATGTCGATAAACCGATGTATGGTATTAACCTAATTTATGATAAATCTTTTTGCAGAGAAGTTATATCTTCGATGATTTTGATCACTATTCACTGTGCTTGAAACCTTAATCAATGTTTTAACTTGAGGGGTAAAATTTCTGAAATTCGCAACGCCACTGGCTCCCAGTACTTACTCTCTAGGTTATTTTGATACAAAGTGTTTGACAAAATAAAATCATTGTTCCTTTGTTTTTATTCATTAATGTAGGTGGTACTTCAGAAAATATTTTCTTAAGACATATTCCTTTGACAAGGACATAAAAACGCATCGAATTGCTTTGTATGAGAAGGCCTATATAAACTCTGTCATTTAGAAAAAGTCCAGAGAAATACAAAGCTTTCACAGGAAATTCCTCTTTAGTCATTCAGCAGAAGTATTTAGAAAGAAACTGGAAAAGTCAGCGACTGACACCTTCTTGAAAGCTCATTTCATTAATCAGATTCAAAGTTAATCAGATAGCAGACCGTTAGGCATCTGACTGTGATCCTATAGAGCTGAAATTTGGCTGATTTGTCACAGGGCAGACTTACTCTACAAAATGAGGCAGATGGTGTGGAGTATGTCTTTGACATAAAAGGGATTGGAAAAAGACCCCTGGCCTTGGAACACATCGTTATAGACTGTCAAGTAGGGGAAGCGACACGGAAATTCATAATGGTGCCCAACTACACAAAGACCATCCAAACATTTAAGGTAAGATTCTTTTCTGTAAGTCTGAAAGTATTTTCAAAAGGACCATACTGAATTATATGAAATTTTGAAACCATTTACTTGTACTTAACTAGGTGAAGAAGTGTCACCTAAGGAGACGCTTAGAATTCTACGCAAACTGAAAAATCAGTTATCTTACCACGGTATCTCCTTCAAAATTCCTGTATTGTCCTGAAGGCAATGTCACTCTGCCTTCTTAACACTCTTCACCATTGATTTTATACCATTCTGTATTCCTTACTTCCCTGCCATTTCTTGCTTTTGGTTATTACTTATCTGGTTCTTTCATTCCTCTAACCTTCTGATGTCTTTTCAAGTTTACATTCTTCCAAAGTATCCTTATGTCCTTATGACATCTCACTTGGCAGTTGCTTGACTTCAAACTGCCATCTAGGTACAAATGCCACATCCACACTTTTACTCAAGACGTGTGTTACCTCAGTCCTTCATTCTCGACTGCTATACACCTGCACTTTGACAATCTGCTAACAACTCAAACTCAGCCTATTCTTTTCATATCTTTTCTTTGTTCTATTTTTCATTACTGCTAGTAGTCGTTTTTATGCCTTTTTAAAAAGCCTTTTAACTCATATTTCATCTTACTGCTATAAGAGAAGTTTTCAGTAGGAAGTTTTGACTTCCTTAATATGAAAGAGAAAATTAAAAATCAGAGAACATAATTGAGATACAGGTACAACGCTGTGGAAAATAGTTCTACAATAAGGAAAACAGCAGATATGGGACTTCCAGAATGGTAGAGCAAGGAGTTTCATGAATCAGTTTCTCCTTAAAAGCAATAACTCACTGGCACAAGTTGTCAAAATGAAAATTTTCAGACCTTGAAATTAAGCAAAAATTTAATCTGAGGAATACTGACTGAAGAAAAACTTGGAATCTTGGTAAGAACAGAATGATTTGTGATATTTTTATTTGGCCAGTTTCTGTCCCCCTCTCCTCAGCTCCTTAGTCTTGCACCCGTAGCAGCTATGAAAACTTGCACCCTTGCAAAGAAAGGAAGAGGCAGACTGCATATGGAGCGCCTCATAATTCCCATCCTCAGGACATCGGCACAATTTGACCTTTCTTGCAGCTTCCTCTTTAGCAATGCCCCGCTAGCAAGGTGTTGCCATTACTGACTTGTCTCAAATCTTGCTCTGTTGGAAAGGCCCTGTCTTCAGGATATTTACCAAAAAATATTCAGCAGTTATAGACACTGTAGTTGCCTGAGGCTGCAAAAACGGCTGTGCCCAACAAGAGTTTGGCCGAAAACTTGAAAGGAAGATCTGGACAGTGAGAGGTCCTTAGGGGATTTTAAAAGCTCTCACATAGCCCTGGGGAACAAGCAGGCCACACGCGTGGGTAGCATTGTGCCCTTGACCAGAGAAGTCCTGAGAGGGTGCCAGGTTTTTTGTCTCCCTAGACATAGAGGCACTGTGGGAGCTGGAAGCGAAGGCTAAGACAGAGCTAGCAGCTCTCTGAGTGCTGAAGATATGCCACAACACATACGCAGCCCTCCTCAACAAAGGGTGGACAATTTACCGTTCTCAAGCATCTAAAGAAACCTGGGACAAACTTGCTGGCCACTAAGCTAACTCAGCAGGGACTTCGGTGGGCACACGCTCTGGTGAATGCACAATGTACATGATTGGTTCAGAAAAGTCACTAAACCAGCAAAGAACAAACAAGAAAAAATAGAAAGAAAACAACAACAAACAATTGGGAGTTAATGATCTGATTCCAAAAATGGCTATATTGCCTTCTCTAAAGGGCACGTTTTTCCACAGCAAAAGTTATGAGACAAATAAACAGGAAAGTATGGCCCATACACAGGAAAATAAGCCATCACTAGAAGGCCCCTCTGAAGGGGCCCACACGTAGGATTACCAAAGACTTTAAACAAGCCTTTGTAATTACGTTCGATGAGCTAAAAGAAATATTTTCTGATGAATTAATGAAAAATTCCAATAAACAGATAATAGCAATAATTATATAGAAAGTATTTTAAAACTCTGGAGCTGAAAGTATAATAAAAGAAAGGAATCATTCACTATATGGACTCAGCATATTTTCTAATTTCCTTGGGATTTCTTTTTTGGCACATTGGTTATTTAGGATTGATTTTTTAAAATTACTTTCATTTTATTTTATTATTTTTTTTTTTGGGGGGGGGAGAGAGACAGAGAACGAGCAGGAGAGAGGAATAGAGGGAGAAAGAGAGAATCCCAAGCAAGCTCTACACTCAGCCCAGACCCTGACAGGGGCTTGATCCCATGTTCCTGGGATCATGACCTGAGCTGAAACCAAGAGTCAACCGCTCAACCAACTGAGCCACCGAGGTGCCCCTATTTAAGGATTTCTCAAATTTCTTTCCATTTTTTATTTCTACTTTAATTCCATTGTTGTCAGAAAAAAACATGCTAGATATGATTCCACCCCTTTTAAATTTATTGAGACACCTTTTATATCCTAAGGAATGGTCTTTCCTGAAGAATATACCATGGGTACTTGAGACATACTAAAGGACATCCATGAAAATCCCGCAACTAACATCATACTTAACGATAAAACAATGAATGATTTTCTCCTGTAGTCAAGAACAAGTCAAGGATTTCTACTCTTGCCATTTCTGTTTAACATTACGCTGAAGATACCAACTAGTGCAGTTCGTTTAAGAACAAGAAATAAAAGGCATTTACATTGAAAAGGAAGAAATCAGACAATCTTTTATCGATATCATGATCTTATAAATAAAAAATTCTAAGAAATCCATGAAATATATTATCAAAACTAATAAATGAATTCAGAATATTTGCAGGATACAAGATCAGTATACAAAAATCAATCATTTGTAGCAATGAACACTTCAGAATGAAATTAATAATCAGGTGATTGATTTGGGTCAAACTTGTTCCTAAGCATTTTGTTCTCTTTGATGCAATTGTAAATGATTATTCACATCAAAAAAATAAATAAATAAAATGCTTAGGAACAAGTTTAACAAAAGAAGAGCAAGACTTGTATATTGAAAACTGCAAAATATCATTGAAGGAAATTAAATTCCAAAGTAAACAGAAAGACATTTCATGCTTATGGATCAGAAGGCTTAATATTGTTATGATGGCTTTAATATCCAAATTGATACATAGATTCAACACAATGTCTATCAGAATCCAAGTGATTTTTTTTGCAGCATTTGATGTGGTAATCGTAAAGCTTATATAGAAATGCAAGGGACACAGAACACCCAAAGCAATCTCGTGAAATAAGAAGAAAAGTGGACGACTCATACTTCCTGATTTTAAAACTTACTGCAAACTCCTAACTATAAAACTATATTAAAGAAAATGTGGTACCAGCATAGGGTAGACATATAGATGAATGGAATGCAATGGAAGGTCCAGAAATAAACCCTTGAAATAATGGTCAATCAGTCTTTAACAGGGATGCCAAGAGAATTCATTGAGACAGAATAGCCTTTTCTAAAAATGGTGCTGAGACAACTGTATTGTCAAACACAAAAGGATGAACTTGGACCCCTAACTCATACCATATGCAGAAGTAAACTCTAAATGGATTGTAGACCCAAATTTAATAACTATAAAAATCATAGAATAAAACATAGGAGTAAATCTTCAGGAATTTGGGTTAGGCAATTATTTTTTAGATACGACACCAAAAGCAGATGTGACAAAACAGTAAATATAAATAAACAAATTGAACTTCAAAGTTAAAATGTTTGTGCGTCAGAGACACCTGAGTGGCTCAGTCAGTTAAGCCTCTGACTTCAGCTCAGGTCATGATCTCACAGTTAATGGTTTCGAGCCCCGCATCAGGCTCTGTGCTGACAGCTCAGAGCCTGGAGCCTGTTTCGGATTCTGTGTGTCTCTCTCTCTCTCTCTCTGCCCCTCTCCTGCTTGCACTCTGTCCCTCTCCCTCTCAAAAATAAATGGAACATTAAAAAATAAATAAAAATAAAATGTTTGTGTGTCAAATGATACCTTGAAAAAAGTGAAAAGTCAATCCACAGAGTGAGAGAAAGTTATCCATGTGCCATATATCAGACTCCATAATAAAATGAGAAGTAACGTTGTTCTTAAAATGTGCAAGGGAGTAAATAGTTCCCCAATGAAAAATAAGCACATGAAAAAATACTCAACATAGTAGCCATTAGAGAAATGCAAATCAAAATCACAATCACATACCACTCCACACTGACGCAGCTGGCTGTAATCAGAATGGCAAATAGTAAAAACTTTGTGGGAAGATGTCGAGCAATAGGAGCCATGATGCTTTCCTTGTTGGAGAAAAAGAAAATGGCGCAGTCATTTTGGAAACCAGTTTTGGAAAGCAGTACGTCCAAAGGTTAAACATTGAGTTATTATACACTCCAGCAGTTCCACTCCCTGCCATATTAATATTGATGTGAAATTCATTGAAATGGTTCATCTTTTGTACATCAAAATGCATAAGAAAATTCTGCATGGCTTGTAAAAGATATTCAAGTTGTCTAAACATCAGTGGTCTTGCTATAAGTAGCAACAGAAAATAAGCATTGTTTTTGTTTTTGTTTTGTTTTTGTAAGAATCATTTTCTTCTGCTTTTTCACAGGCTTCTCCGTAGATTTTTCTTTTACTTTATGTAGTATTTTTCTGGTTTGCTTTTCATTTAAAGGTGAACAGTTTGAGAGAGCCTAGGTGGCTCAGTCGGTTAAGCATCTGACTCTTAATTTCGGCTCAGAGTCCCGCATTGTTCTCCCCGCTAACAGCATGGAGCTTGCTTTGGATTCTCTCCCTCCATCTCTTTCTCTCTGCCTTAGCTTGCGTGCGCGCGCACTCTCTCTCAAAATAAATAAACTTAAAAATAAAATACTTAAAAAGATAAAGGCCAACAGTTTTAATGGAAGTTAACATTTTTAGTTTTTTTCTGTGCTTTAGCTTGTTACACAAATTTCATGTAAACACTGACATTATGTAATTCTTTGAATTCTCTTTTCTAGGTATCTTCAGATCTTCCAATGGTGTGGGGAAATCCAGTCATCACCATAGACCCTGATAATACAGTTCCATATGTTGTACATGTGTTGCCTTGGAAACGCGGTCTCTTCAAAGGTAACAAAACCATTAGTAAAACATTATTAACCACCACATAGGACAGATACATGATGAGAAGAGAGAAAAAATATAGTTTACATTTCTCCTTTCTAATAAATGACCCAGAGGGAAGTTTAGTTTTCCGTTTCGGTCATTAGCTTTCCAAATAATGAGAGCTTTGGGACATGCATTTTATATCTAGTGCTATTCTCTCTTGGCCATTTATTTGAATTTATTTATTGGACAAATTTCTAGAGGTAGAAATATTTAGTTAAGGGTATTTAAATTTGAAATTGTGATAAAGGGGCACCTGGGTGGCTTAGTTTGTTTTTGTTTTTGTTTTTGTTTTTTAATAATTTATTGTCAAATAGGTTTCTATACAACACCCAGTGCTCAATCCAACGAGTGCCCTCCTCTGTGCCCATCACCCTCTCTCCCACCTCCCACACCCATCTCTCCCCTCAGTTCTTTCTTATTCTTTGAGAGTCTCTCATGTCATGTCTTCTTCCTTCCTCTCTGTGGCTTTTGTTTTTTCCCTTCCCCTCTTCCCCTCCCCCCTGGTTCTCTGTTGAGCATCCAACTCTTGATTTCAACTCAGGTCATGATCTCACAGTTGTGAGATCCAGCCCCACATCCAACTTCATGCTGAGCTTGGAGCCTGCTTTGGATTCTCTCCTTCACTCTCTGCCCCTCCCCTGCTCAGATGTACTCTTGCTCTGTTTCTCTTAAAAATAAATTAAAAAATAAAATGTGATAAATACTTTTAAATACTTAGACCACTTTATGAGCCAGATGACATCTTATGAGATTGACTGTTTTGGGGAATAGGCCTTATAAAAACAAGCATAAGCACTTAATTGATATATGAAAAAATAGGTTGAAGTCTTTGGTGTGTGAAGTTTTCTCCCTTTGTCTCTAATAAAGCATTCATTTATGCAAATTACTCCTATGATCCCTGAACCGAATTGCTTGCATGGGAATGGTGGTGAGGGGTATTCCTATAAGCTTTTGAAGGGAGGGCGCATGGGAAGCATAGATGAAGAAAATGAGGAGGGAAGTATAGAAGAGGAATAGGGAAGAACTAAAGGACTGTGATTCATTAAGGGAATAAGTTGTCCTATTTGGGAAGGATTTAAATGTCCCACGGCAGTTGGATCCTGCTGAAGAAATCATTATAATGTCGGTCAATGGATGTAATTTAGAAGTGTAGTAAGCATCCACCCAGTAGCAATCTTGTGCTCCCTGGAAGAACTAATGTCTCAACCCTGCTTCCCTCCACAAAGAAGGTTTTAGGAAAGGGTCCACATTGAGCATAGAAGAGTCTCCACCTAGTATGCCAGTGCTGTTAATAAGGAGAAGGGAAGTTTCAGAATGGCAAACATACCGATCCGATCAATACCAGTGTCCTAGCATGTGCTATAAAGCAAGAGCCACCCTGTACCACACCCGCCCTCTGCCCGCCGTCTACTTCTAGCGGCCTTGATCTCCTGTGTCACCACAGTCCTAGTTCTTAGCATCTTCTGAAATTTTCCCATCGCTTTTCACATGTCTAGCTTTACAAAACCTAATAATTCTTTGTATGATAGGTAGATTTTAGGTTCTAGTGAACCCCTTCCTGGCATTTCAATAAAGTATCATATTTTGTCATTTTTTATGTAATTCAGAAGATTTGAATCGATTTTAAGAAATCTAAATTTCTGTTCTTATTTTGATCATCAGATGACATCCCTCATACTGGTGGATTTCACTTGGTTTTAGAACGTTAACCAGTCTTTTGTAAAGGGCAGCGAATCGTTCAGGTTTGCCATTATTAGTTTTGATAAACTTATTAAATCTCAGTTTCCTGTTCTACGAAAGGCAGAGAGTTCTGCAGTGTATGAGAAAGTACATATGAGGAACGTCACAGTGCCGCATGGTTGTATTAGAAATGTTTATCACTCCCTTAAACACAAAAAAGCCCCTGTTCTATGAATCAGACTCTTAAAGTTATGGAAATGGAGCTATGAATAATTAAGTAATCATATTTAATATGTCTTTCCTTTAGATAGCCATTTTTTGTTCATCTGGGCAGACTCTGAGACCTTAAAATTTCCATACATATTTCACTGAACAGATAGGGACTCATTTAACATGCTGGTTTGAAGGACTTTAGAAAGAATTTGGGGAAGTTAAAGGCAATTCAGCGTACATCGTTCAGTGAGGATGAATTCATAAATGTTGCTGGCTACACAAGATGTTTTGCCAGCTTCATAATGTTGAAAACTATTTGCAAGACACTATCATGATTACTCTTTCCAAGGCGGTCCCTTATTAGAGTTGAATTAATGTTGACATTATGATTGGAAGAAGCTGGGCCTGTAATGAAGGCCTAGCCCATTTTAATTGATATTATTATTAGAAAAGTCCTCCAGTATTTGAAACAGTGAAAATTCCTTCTGAATAACTGTTAATCTGATGCAGTATTAAAAAAACTAGACTATAGAATTTTCATACACATATGAGAATATTCGTATCTGTGCTTGTTAAAGAATTGTAGCCATGTGCATGTATATGTCAGTGGTCTTAAAAAAAAACAACAACTGTGTTCCCTTTCAGTTCTGTTCTTAATTATATAACAAAAATTAACAAAACCCTATAATTTGAGAAGCCTTGATAACTATAATAGTTGTGAACAAAGCTGACATTCAACCAATTACGCACTGTTTGTTAGAAAATTGTAACAGATGCCTTTCCTCATATGTTGGCAAATACTGAATTGTTTGAGCTCCATTGTAGTAAAACCCTTACCACTAGAGCCACCAGAGCTCCCCAGGCCTTCCCAACAAGCCAGTGGCACTTAAAGGGTTAACACTTTGATTTCCCCTGTTCTTTCCGATTGGTCCAATTAGAATATAGGTTTGTTAATTATTTTGAATATTACACATGGACACAAAGATGAGTATCATGGCTCCTGCCTCCTAGGAATTCATATCTGGTGGTGGAAATATGTATCTATAAATCATCTCGGTGCAAGATACACTCTGATTTACCAAAAGTTTAAACACGGCACTGGGGAGCATGGTAGCAGGAAATATTAACCTTAACAGTGGGGGTGTGAGAGATCTTTTTACGGGATAATGGGTTCGATTTGGACCTCAAAGGATGAGCTGGGAATTATTAGCCAATATTGTGGGGAGGGCATTACAGCAGAGGCAGCAACCTTACTGAAAACACAGAGAAGGTACTTCATGTCAGTAATGAGTCGAAGGGTGTGTCTTCAGTGTGTGTCTATGGTAGGAAATGCAGGCGCACTACAGTTAGAAAGACAGGCAGACTTTGATGATCAGAGTTTTGTTTTACTTCTTATTGCAGTGGGAGCCACTGAGGATTTCTGAAGGGCATGAGTCAACAGAGTTTTATAAAGAAAAATCTAGAGGTAAAATATACAACAGATAGGAGGGGCAAGAGAGGTCAGTTAGGTCAGAGAGATCCTTTAGGAGCCTTTAGCAATATTCTAGTTGATCAGTTCTCAGTATTTGTGTTTCTTGAGAAAAGGGCTTAGTTGCATGTAGTTTAGATGAGAGTCGATCACAGGAAGCACTCTGAGAGAATGGGCAGGTAAGAGGCTGCAGGGACAAAATCAATAAAAAGTAAGCTAGATAACAGCCTACTGCTGAGACCTGGGGAAGCTCACAGGGAACCCTTGGAGAGAATTGTCATGCAGCAGGGCAAGCAAATATGGGTAATCATCCATTAACTCCAATCCATCATTGGCTAAAGTTTGCTCTTAGGGCAAGTTCCCATGGCAGTGACTCAGTCCCCACTGGAAGAACCATAGGAAACCAGTGCCGTATATGGGAACTGTCTGCAGAGAAGATTTTTGTTGGGCACTAAGAGTACACCACCAAAGTGGAGATCATGTTATATTGATTGGTAGGTGGAGATTTTGAAAAATGGATGGAATCGGAACTTTCACAATAGCCTGCTGTGAGCAACAATCGTGTTTTCAAGTGCATGATGTGGAGAATTGAATTTGAATGCCTCTCTGGCAATGGAACAAAAAGTGCAGATTGACCATTTTAAGTGAAAGTTAAGGGCCTACTGAACTAGACCAGTGAGAGTAGATTAAAAAACAGAGGGACACTTTTAAGAGAAATAAAAATGAGAAACGATGCTATAACGTCTTTGGCTTCCAAAGATTCAAACTCTGAGATTGGCAGGACGTTTATTAGGGGATATATTATGATCAATACTTGGGAAAGGAAACGTAAGAAGGTATATTGACTAGGGGGAGAAAGAAGTTGGGCTTCTTGACAGGCCCAGTGAAGGCTTTTAGTCCACTCAGTTGGGGCCTCTTAAGCTGGGATGGCCCTTTGGAGCCGTCCCAAGTTAGGAGGAGACTTGGCCTTTATGCTGCTGTGTTGATCAGCTCTTAAAGTGGACCACATGTGGAAGGAGATTTGACCTTGGATGAGGCATTTTTTTTTCAAGTCAAGGCAATGCCCAAAGAGGACTGACCTGATTTTCATACTCCAGTATCATTCCCTGTAGCTACAGAACCGAGTCCTTCCTTCCTGACAAGGAACGCGGTTGATACAGTTGCAGTATCCACCACAGCTGCATCCGATGAACATCGGATATGGAGAGATAAGGAAGAAAGGAGAGTCGAATGTGCTTCTGATAGTAAGGAACACTAAGGAAGGTGATATAATTAACTGTGAGATATGTCAACTATAATCCCTTTTAAAAATATTTTTGTTAGGGGGAGCACCTGACTGGCTCTATCAGCTAAGCTCCAACTCTTGGTTTCGGCTCAGGTCATGATTTCATGGTTTCATGAGTTCAAGCCCTGCATTGGGCTACAGCACAGAGCCTGCTTGGGGTCCTCTCTCTCTCTCTCTCCCTCTCTCTCTCTCTCTCTCTCTCTCTCTCTCTCTCTCTCCCCTCCCCCTCCCCCTCCCCCTCTCTCTCCCTCCCCCTTCTCCCACTCTCTCTCTCTCCCTCTCTCTCTCTCCCTCTCTCTCTCTCTCACTGCCTGCCCCTTCCCTGCTCACGTGCTGTCTTTCTCTGTCTCAAAATAAAAAAACTAAACTAAAAAAAAAAAAAAAAAAGCACATGGCCTTAAAGGAAAATAGATAGATAGATAGATAGATAGATAGATAGATAGATAGATAGATAGATAGAGACAGACAGACAAAAGCTAGCAAACAAAAAATACTGTGTATGAAGTCATGGCTGAAATCCTCTGTTAATGACTGAATGCATTAAAACATGGTGGCTTCATTCTCTTCTTCATAACTAGTGACCTAGAATGCAAAACTCATATATTACTGTCCATTATCACAGGATTAGTAGGTAACAAAATATAGAGATGTAGCAGTAACCTGTTGCATATTCATAGTACGGGAATACGCAGCTAAATTTCCATTTGTCTCAAACTTGAGTTTTTATATAAGACTAAGTGAAAATTATTAAGCTTAAAAGAAAATGATTAGGCTTTAGTGGTTAGCATAAACTTTAGTGACAATAATCCTGAAATCTATTTTGATTGCAATACCAATGTGTTTCATGAATATGATTTAGAGATAGCTATAATCATACGTGTTTACAATATAGAGCAACTCCTAACATAGCACTAAGTAAATGAACTTGTACGTGTAAAAATTAAGTTTGTACAATTTTATATAACCTCCGTATTACTTTTTCTAATAATCTGCTCCAGTTCCTCTTTAATAATCTACATCGAGCGCACGTGTCTCTGGCCAAACTGTTCTGAGGTTCTTCTGAGGCTACCACATGGGTCAGCTCAGTGCCCTCCAGCTCGTGAATATCAGCGTTGTAATATAACTTTAAAAAGCAAATTTTAATAACAACAAGCAAGAGACGATTTCAACTTGTAGGGATACTTCTTGATTCCCTTTCTCTGATGAGAGATGAAGGGCTAAGAAGCTAAATAATTAATTTGGGGCCTGCTAGTCCAAAAATATAATGTGAAATCTGGACCCCAAGCCATGTAAATGTGGGCTCTTTAGCTATGGGTTTTGTTCCCTGAATCTCAGTTATGACCCCAAGATCCAAGACTCCAGGCCACCACAGAGTAGCCCGTATCCCACAACAAATGTCATTTCCAGTGATGACTCAATACATTGGCTCCCTCTTCCTAGCTTGTATGTGTGTGTTAACTTAAAATTTTTAGTTGAGAGAGGATTCTCTGAACATCTCTTCCAACATGTTGTAGAAAAGACAACCCCTAAATATTTTTAAACAACTTTTATTTAATTGTTAATTTGTACAGTGATTTTATTAACCTGAGTCTAAGACTTGATAATTATCCCTTATGAGCTCTTACTTTTTGAGCAACAAGCATATTTTCATCTCCAAGAAAAATTCCTTAGAAATTCTTAACATTGTTGATGACATTTATTTGTGACCAAAAGAAGGGGTGGGGGCACACTTGAGTAGTCGAGTATCTTACCTTTGCCCACAGAGTTGACAGACATACAAATGGGAAAGGCAATAACAAGGATCATTTATCGAATTATAAATCATAATATCAATATCATTAATCATCATAATCACTTTAATATCATGAGCAAAAATTAAGCTGAAATAATTGGATATGTTGATCATGGCATGTTGGCCTAAAATCTCTAAGCAGCAAGAATATTTTTTAAATTTTATTTATTTATTTTGAGAGAAAGAGAAAGCACAAGTGGAGGAAGAGCACAGAGAGAGAAGGAGAGGCAGAGTCCCAAGCAGGCTCCATACTGTCGGTGCTTGAAACCGTGAACTGTGAGATCATGGCCTGAGCTGAAGTCAGATGCTTAACCAACTGACCCACCCAGGTGCCCCAACAAGAATATTTTTACACCTAAACTAATGCAATGTGATATGCCTATTATGTCTTCGGTAAAGAATTTTTTAAAATGAAAGAATACTTTCGTACAGCATTTACTTACACTACCACATCTTTAGCTGGTACAGAACGCTCTGTGGACACAGTTCAGTGCACTCACCGAGGTGTCTAGTTTATTCCACGTTACGAAACTCAATATGAGAGTAGCTGTGTAAAGTGGTTTCCAGTCATATTGGTACGTTTCGTCTACCCTGAACATGCGAGATAGTAGAGTCTGAAATTCTCTCTTATTACCCATGACCCTTGATAATATAGTAGCTCCAGAAAATAGGTAGCAATGATCAGTTTTGATGTAGCCAACAATTTACCTGGTATTTTTTCAATAGGAGCCCGAAAGTGCTCTTTTACTTGCTGAAAAGTGATTGTATTCGTTCAGTTCAACACAATTGTAAATTATAGCTCAGATTCGTGTCTGCAAATTTGCAGTTCGGAAGTTCTTACACTAGAAGGAAATGTGTTATGACCCTGGCACAAGAAAGCCTCGTCCAAATAATTAGAAACATGTTTTTAGCCGGCTTTGCTAGAGACAAAATTTTTACCCTAAACTTCTGTTTAGTGTCAAAACAAAATGTTTAATGTGTGCACAATAAAGTTCCTGTGTTAGGTCTATATTTGAACAAGATAGAAGTCATTTTTATATTTAGCATTCCGCAACTCTCTGAAATTAGACACTCTCCAGAAAGACGTAGATTACCGGTTGCCGTTTTTAACATGCAAATTAAGTTCAAAGTCTCATTTCTAATATTGTATGTGATGAGGAGCACTTCTTGTCACATGTATCTTCAGAGCGTGATGCCAAGCGAAAGTAGTGCTCCTTTAATTTTCATTTTTCATTTAAAGCTTAGGCAGTATATTCATGCTAACCACCACATTGCGGTGGCAAAATTGCACATCTTTTGCCATCTTCTGTTTCCTGTTTTGTTCCTATTTCATACCACATTCCCGTTTTACTATTGCCTATTTTTCTGTGTTGCAAAGGAATACATTCAGAAGTCAGACATGACTTCGGCCTCCAATTATATCGTTCTCTGTTTGCATGACCTTGACCTCACTGAATGTCACTTCTCATATATTTGGTTCCATATATTTGGCAGTTATAAATAAAGCCGATATGAGCATTTA